>JAVQMF010000044.1:7785000-17785000 GCA_032878935.1 Erythrophleum fordii
TGAGTTGATACCCTTCCTATAGATAAGAAAGATATCCGGTGTGAATCTATAGGTTTTCTATCTGTATATATATACATGCAGGATCTAGCATGCCCTTTTGTGAAGTAAAAAAAAAACTACCCTCGAGCCATGCCCGAAAAGGGGTGGTAATAAGTCATTCATGGTAAAACCCTCTATGATACATTTTTTTTATTACAAATCTTTTGTCGATAAAGGGATCAAATGGTATAGTTCTTTTGTTGGTAAATTGGAGACTTTTGGCTTTGTCTCACCCATTCTTAGGGACTTTTGGCTTCTCCTCACCCACTCTAAGGGACTTTTGGCACTTTACCCATTAAGAGCCATACACATTCAAATTTTCATTTAAGAAATATAATGGTACCAAAGCATTAAACTAATAGCTATAAGTATATTTCATAATTCAAACATATATACAAGCTTCCAATGACAGTCAAACAATCAAGTAATGCATACAAGAAATGATGGGGAGCTACTTTGAGTCAAGAAGCACAAACTTTTTCCTTGAACTATACTTCTCCTTCTTGGCCTCACACATACACATACACACACACCTAGGAAAAGCTTGATTTGCTTGGTCTAGATACATCAAATAAGAGACAAGCATATCATTGGAACCAATTCTAACCTCACATAAACTCTACATAACATATTCTAACTTATGGTGTGCCCATGGTTCTATATAAGTGCATAATGAAGCAACTCATATAATTCATGATCTTGGCTCTAATTTCTCCCTCAACTAAGTCATATGACTCTATTTAAACTTATTAGAGTCATTATAAACTCAATTCAAAGAGCCAAACACCAAGTTGTTTCTTTATACCTAAAAAGGTACCTAAACTTCCATCTTTCAAATTATGGCTTCTAAATTCAATCTAATGGTTCCTTTGGTGTTTATTATTGATATCTAGACCATTCCTATTGTAACATCCAATTTTCTAAAAATGAAAGAAAATGTGAGAAAGTAAGGTACGGTTTCTCCGTCAAAGAACGAAACTTACCAGATATAGAAGGAAGCCCCTGAAATGATATAGTTAAGGTCCCAAAAGAATTGGGAAGCATCTATACTCTTAAAAGTGAGAATCCTAGGCTTTAGACAAAGAGAAAAATAGAGCTAGAATGAATAAACAATTTCTTACGGAAAACTTATGAAAACGTAATTGCATTTTCATAATTTTGAGCAAAATTTGGAATTCATATAAAAGGGCTTTTTAAATGAAAATTTTGAATTCCTCAGGGTTCTCAAAGGCCCTAAAAACCATGGCAAGGCCCAGGACTACTAAAGCCCCTTTGGTGGATGTTTTCCAATATCGGTGTACCCAAATTTTGACAGATTCATTCGAGAAGGTTTTAGCTCTGATTTGAGTGATTCCAAAGGCATTTTCCTAAATTAGGAACCTAAATTTTATAATGGAAAAGACAGTTCTTAAAAAGGAGCTAAAACAAAAAAGAAACAAAAATACCAAGAACGAAGGGTAAAATGGAAATTTTTGAAAAGTGTAACTTCCTTGCACCTATATATATGATGTGCCTTCTTCTCCCTTCATGTTGCACGACCAAGTTCTGCCCAAAACCAGAGAAAAACCGTAGAGAGAGTGGCGCACAAGAGGAAGGCAAAGAGGAGGAGAAATCAAAGGCTTAAGGTATGGAAATTTAGTAGTTTTTCATACTCTTTCTCTTCTAAACCTCTTCTCCTTCATTTTCCTTTATTTCTTATGATTATAATGAAATATATGGATCTATTTTAAAGGATAAATTAAGGGGAAAAATCGGATTTGAAGAGAGGAGCTCAAAGAACACAAGATTCAAGTGAGAAAAAGCAAGAAAATAAGGTAATTTCTCTTCCTATGGTTGCTACCTTTGGTTCCTCTCCTCCTTTATTTCACTTAACATGAGAAACACTATGAGAACTTGATTTTTAGGCAGAACCAAGGGTGAATCTAAAGAAAAAGGGTGTGGAGATTAAGAATATGCAAAGGAAATTAACAAAAAACTATTAGATCTCAAGATGCAAGTTCTAGGGTTTCAATTGCACCTTATAAAATTTGATTTTGCATGATGATTCCTAGGCCTAAATAAGAGTTTAAATAAGCTCCTAAGATCCCTAAGAGGCTCCCTACATGCATCTCTCCTTGAGAAAACAAAGTAAGGTCCTTGGAGAGCAAAAACCTCCATTGTCTTGTTATAAGGGAGATAGCATAGCTAGGGAGAGTTTTAAATTTTTCCAAGCCCATTTTTTAGTCATATATAATGAATGAAAATGAGGGGAGACCTTGGAAAAAATTAAAACCTATAGAAATTGAGTTATTGCTTTATGCTTCATATTATGACCTAAAGAAGAAACATGTAGTTAGGCTTTTTATTTTAATTGTGTAATGATTCCAAGAGGCTTAAAAGGAGTCAAGAATCATATTTGAAAGGAAAGAATGGAGCTTAAAATTTATTTAAGGGGTGTTGCTTCATTAGGTGCAATTATGGACCATGATGGGATTTATAGAATAACCTAGTGTCTAAGCAAGTTGTGTGGCCTTAGAATTTGTTTCATGAACCTAATTGGCTTCCATAAATTGTGTTTAGGCCAAAAAAAAAATCCCCACACTTTTGTGTGTGTGTGGCCGAAAAAGGGAGCTTGCCTTAAAGGGAAAAGGGTGTAATTGTATCTAAGGTAGCTCTCTTCACCTTCTCTCATGTATGGATGTGTGCTTAGCTTGTCTTAGAATGTATGTCTGTGTATTTTCAAGCCATGAAAAGTATACTAACATGATTTTATATGCCATGACTTCATGATGACATATTATATTTCTAAATGATGTTATGATGTGTGCTTGGGTTTGCATGAGTGTGGTAAGGCCAAGAACCCTTTACTATGGTGAGGATGAGCTACGAACCCTTAAGATTAGTTGAGATAAAGTAAAGAGTCTCCCAAAAGCAAAGTGGGCTCCCAAGAGTATGGTTGAGTACAAGAATCTTTTAAAGAATGGGTGAGGCAAGTCCAACATGCATAAGAAATTGGGTTAAGCCAATCCACTTGCTTGGCAAGCCTTTGTATGCTATGTATGACTTTCTCAAATGATGAAAATGTCTCTTGAATGTTTGCACATGTCAACATGACCATACATGCATTTATGAGACTTATTTGCATTCATTATGTATGATTGAATGGGTGATGAGCTATTGAGATTCTTTGAATCTCATTCCCTCCTTTCCAATGTTCTAACATGCTAGGTGGACCAAGAGAGCAAGATAATTGACGATTGTGTTGCACAATCTCAAATAAAACTAGGAAGCAAGATGAATTTTATAGTTAATGGTGCAACCTAGGTCATTTCCCAAGAAGTTTGTGCCTCGATTTGTTTATAAAAGAGTGTTCCAAGTATTACCAATTGGGACTTGTTTGGGGATTTTGAAATGCTAGAATTTAATTGAACTAAATTTTAAATGACAAGAATTAAAAACTTAAGTCTAAAGTGAAGTAAACAGTTGAGAAAATGTGGTAGCTAGCCTTCTTATAGACTCCCTAGAATTCAATTATCCTTGTCCTTTTTAGTTTACCAAATTGGATTTAATTTCTTGCTCTTTAGTGTATTCCCTATAAAGACTCTTGAATAACCATCGAAGATTTAATTAATCAATTATTCAAGGAATTTGCAACCACAAGAAATCTTGAAAAATTAATTAATTGAATTAAGAGCAAGAACACACTATAACCAATCTTAATTGATTAATAAAATCCACTGCATAATCCACTTGAGATGCTAATTAACCAATCAGATTAATTAATTCCTCAATAATTAATTACACAAAATTTCTAGCCACTTAATCCAATAACCATTGTATCAATTGGCCTAAAATCAAGAGCAAATTAAAGATAAATTGCATAGCACTAATTCTGAAATTTTTACAAATATGTAATGATCACAATTAAAATTCCAAAGATCAAATTAAGCTCAATCCATAATTCAACCTAATCCAGAAATTTTTAGTAATCAAATTCCTCAATTAATAAACTAAACCTAGTTAAATTAATAAGGAAAATAAGTCTGAATTTAAAAGATGGAGCAGAGAATTTTTATCCAATTTGGTGAGAAAATGCAGAGCTCAAATCTGCATCTAAGAGTTTCCAAGCTTCATCTAGCCACCATAGATGACTCAAGCTGGTGTGGAGATTTTAATCAGAGGAAAATCGATAAAATGAGCTGCAGCCATGGATAATTCAATAAGAAAAATGCTCACTCCTTCTGCTTCTAGAGTTCACCCTTTTTTTGTTCCCTTGTCCGTTTATTCTGCCCCTTCGTATTGTCACGCTGAAGTCACATTTTCTTCCCTCAGCTCTAACACATTTTTTTCTGAATGAATCACGTGCCCCTCAGCTCGCGTTCATGTGCTGGCTCACGCTAAATACCTCACATTTTATTTTCTTCTCCCAGCTCACACTTTCATTAATCCACGTCAGTCATAGCAAAATTAATCTCCAGCTCTCTCCCTGTCAGCTTCTTCAATTCATTTTCATATCCACGTGATCTGTAATTGATAATTCATCTCATGCAAGCTTCGTTAATACACGTCAGCCATACTCTTCAGCTCCAGCCTTCTCTCGCTAACATTCTTCATGCATGGTTCTGTTCAATGTTTAACTTTGCTTCCCTTCATGCATGATAAACTCAGGGCTTGTACTCTGCGTCTTCCTTTAATTCAGCTACACCTTCATTCACCTTAACTATCATTCCACGCAACTTCTTCCCATTCTCTATGCAGCTTCATGACCTCTTGGCTTTTCCATTGTTTCATCTCATTCTTCTCCTCAACAAGTACTAGAACCTATAGCTTTGTACGTGTTTCTTCTCTTTTTCAGCTCCTTTGTGTGTTAACGCGAAAATCCTTCTACTTTACCATGTTTTCAGCTCCAACATCTCTCTATATTTTTCACAATTTTCTTATGTTGGCTCTCCTCATGTAGCTTCGTCTTTGGTCAGCCACATTCAGCTCACTTTCTTGATGAACCATTAGCATTCCTTTTCTCCCATGCATCTTATGCAAGCTTCTCCTCTCTATTTTTGCTTGTTTTCTACTGCAGTTCTTCTCTACTCAAGCTCGAGTGAAGATCTTGTACCCCTGCTTCCTTTATTCAGCTTGTGTAATTTGCATGAGAGCTTCCCAAGCTCCTTTCAACTCATGCTCTTTCCATATTGGCTGCTTCTGTGTGTGCATGACTCCTTCTTCCTAGCTGCCTTAAGTGTTTGTTGTGTGCTTTAACTGAAAGAGTGTGTTTCTGCCTTCATGAGGTAACCTGAGCCTTCTTCATGTTTCTTCTCCTTACATAAAACTTGTGCTTCCTCCTTTGTTTCAGCCACTTGAATGTGTGTCTTGTTTCATCACTCAAATCTCCATTCCATCTTCTCTTCCTTCATTCCCTTGCTCGTGCAGCTTCTTGCTCCATCCAACTAACTCATGGCTCTTTCTTCATGAGAACATGTGAAGAGTGTGGACTGGTGCTATGTGGAAGAACCCATGTGCCCAGGCATGAATGAGTGAATGACATGGGGCCTCCTCTTTGAGTGTGAAAAGAATGCCTAATTGTGTTTGTTTTGCTCTTGGTTCTTCATTTCCTCAACTGTACACATGAAGCCTTCATCTCTTCTTCTTTCTCTTCTCTTACTCAAATTATTATTCAAACATCATTTGCTCATTGAAAATCTACACAAAAAGTAAGAACAATTCAATAGGAAAATTCACAAAATCATTTAAAGAATTTATGCATTAAAATTCTAAAATCTTGTAAATAATTTCCTTGAGTGCACAAATGATTACTAACATCAATTATCCACCTAAGTAAATCCCTAAAGCCATATTTAATCATTAAAATGCCTAAGATAAGGAGAATAAAATGTATAAACATCATACTTATCAGTAATGGAAGCCAACCACCTTGAGGATGAGAAGATGACAACAAAGTGCTTGAATTTTGTTACTTTAAAACCATACAATTGGCAAATGATGTAATCCATGGATGTATATGTATCATGATGTCATGAATACATGTAATTATGATGATATGTCATATATGAATGAGAGAATATGTTATGTAGCTATTAAAATGTGAATTGAATATATGATGGCAAACTAGCTTCATTGATAGTTTGATGAAAATGTGTATAAGTGTGGATAAAATGGCCAAAATGAGATGCATGGAGTTTGGGACCATTTGGGCAGCTCACACAAGTCCCAATTATGCTTTTAGACTTACCTAAAAGGTGCCAAACACTAAGGAAAACCATTTGGTCATTTTGGTATCCCATATGGAGCCAAAATTAACCATAATAAAACCCTATGTCACTTTTTAGCCAAATGAGCTCTTCTTGATTTTGGAATGCAATTAGAACTTGTTGACAGCTTTTTGGGAAGCTAAATAACAGAATTTTTGAAGGTGTAAAGAATATTTGATGAATTTTCAAATTTGGTAAATTTTCTAATTTCGATATGATGCACTGTTCACTCAAGTCTGAAAATGAAATCTATCACATAAGGCTCAAATGATGTCCAATTGCTATGAAATTTTATACAGAGCAACTAGAAATTCTCAGCAACTTTTGACAATTAAAAGTACCTCATTTGGATGTCAAGAGAGGAAGATATGAATTTTTGAAGAATCTGTCCAGTATCAGGAATTCCAGCCGCCTCTGTTATTGTTTGATTAGATTTCAAGATCTGGGCATCCCTGACCTAGTCTAAAGTTATTTTTTCCTTCTAGGTAACATCCACAAATTTCTAAATTGGTATCATTTCCATGGATTGGAGTTTTTTGGAATTAATTGGACATTTTTTTAATTTGTTGCAGAAATCTATGATAACACCAGTGGATAGCTTAATGTCTGGAACTTTTCGGATGTCAAACGTCCTCTATGATGAATGTTATGGTTGGGACATATTTTTAGTATGAAGTATAGATCCATCACTTTCTAGAATGTCTAAGAATTCATGATTTAGATTTTTCTAGAATTAGTTATGATTTTCCAAAGTTTGTGATAGAAATAAGCAAATTCTGGCCGAAAATGAATATGTGTAGTTTGAGCTTCCTATTGAGTTCCATGAAATGTAGGCCACTTATAATGATTAAAATGAGTTATATTCATGTAATTAAGTATGGGAATGTGATGTATAAGCTCACATGATCCATGTGACACCGAATGAAATTTTCATACGTGACGCAACGCAAAGAAACGCATTAGTTTTAATCCCCTTTTTCTTGCTCTTACATGGAATTCATGATGTAAAGCATGAGAATGTTATGAAATAAGCTAGAAATATATGGTGTTACACCTATCCTTGGAATTAAAGAAAATTCTCCTTAGATGCCTAATCCCTCCTTTGGTCGAGACATAGCAAAGTGTGGGAGCCCATGGAGTTTCATTCAATTTCCTAAAAAGTTTGGCATCCATGATGTAACATCCAGTTCTTTGAAAATAAGAGAAAAAACGAAAAACATAACATACGGTTTCTTTGTAAATGAATGAAATTCACCTAATACAAAAGCAAATCCCCCAAAATGACTTAGTTAAGGCTCTGAAAAAATTGGAAAGCATTCTAGGCTCCTAAAAATGAGAATCACATGCTCAGACGAAAAGAAAAATAGAGTTAAGATGCTGAAACAATTTGTAATGAAAACTGATGAAATGTAATGGAATTTTCATAAATAAGTATAACTTTCATAAAAACACATATGAGGGCTTTTTAAATGGGAAATTTGAGTTGCCCAAGGTTCGCAGAGGCTCCAAAAATCATAGGAAGCCTTGGGGCTGGTAAAACCCCTCCAGTGTACATTTTCCAACGTCGGTGAGCTCGAATTTTGATAGATTCATTCAGTAAGATTTTAGCTCCAAATTGAGTAATTCCAAAAGTATTTTATTAAATTGGGAACCTAAATTTTATAATGGAAAAGACAGTTCTAAAAAAGGAACTAAAACGAAGCCAAAACAAACTTGCCATTATAGAAGGATGAAATTAGAATTTTTGAAAAAATGTGTTTCTAGAAGCTTCCACACACTTCTCCTTTTTTCTCCCACCTTCTTAAGCATGACTTCCTCTACCCAAATTACTGAAAAATAGTAGCTCCTTGAGGCTCACCAAGAGAGGAAGAAAAGAAGGAAGAAAAAGGCAAGAAAGATATGGAATTTCTTGGTTTTTTTCATGCTTTCTCTTTAGCAAACCTCTTCTCCTCCATTTCTCTTTCTTTCCTATAGTTTTATTGAAGTATATAGATCTATTTTGAAAGAAGAACAGAGGGGAAAATTCGGATTTGAAGAGAGGAGGCCAAGGAAAGTAAGAAACAAGCAAGAAAAGTGATGGAAACAAGGTAAAATCTTCATCTTATGGTAGCTACTCTTTTCCCCTTCTTCTCTGCAAAAACCAAGGGTGAATTCTACGAATTTAAGGGAGGAGAGTAAGAATATGTAAGGAAATTCAAGTAAAAGCCATTAATTTTCAAGATAGCAAACCTTGGGTTTCATGAGCTCCCTTGAAAATCTGATTTGATGCAATTGTTCCTAGGCCTAAATGAATGTTTGGATGAGCTCTTGAGATCCCTAGAAGGCTCCTCATGTAACACCATATTTCTAAGACTCAATTGATACAATTCTCATGCCTTATCTTATACTAATTTTATGGGAAGCAATATAATAGAATGGAAAGTCATGATTCAAGATGTAATTCCCCACGGGTAAAGTTTTTCTTTGGACATCCCATGGGTCATATGGACTCATTTATCACATTATCATGTTTATTTACATCAATACAACTCATTTCCATCCTTAAAATTGGTCTAGAGCTTGTGTAAGGCAAAGGGAAGCATCAAACATATACTTGTACTTTCAGCTAGAATTTTCCTTTCTCTTTCACAAATTTTTGAAAATCACAACTAATTCTAAAAAAATCAAAATTATGAATTCTTCTCCATTCTGGGAAGCTATACATGTCTACTTTAGACTAAAAATATGAACAGGCCATGAATCATCACACAAAAGGCGTTTGACATGAGTAGAGGTTTGGCTATCTACTAATACTATCACAAGTTTCTGCAGCAAATTTTAAAAATGTTCAATTAATTCCAAAAAATCTAATTCATAAAAATGATACCAATCTAAAAATATGCAAATCTTAACTAAAGGGAAAAAATAAATTCAAACTAGTCCAAGCACATTCAGGCATCGAAAACTAATCAAACAGTACCTGAGGTTAGTCTGGATGCTGATGCTGGACAGAAATTTCAAAAATTTATATCTCCCTCTCTAGAAATCCAAATAGAGTGCTTCTAGTTGGCACAAGTCACTAGAAGTATCTAATTTCTCTATATAAAATTTTGTGACAATAGGACATCATTTACCCCTTGAGTGGAAGAATTTAATTTTAAACCAGTGTGAATAGCACCATGAACCAAAATCAGAATTTTTTCCAAATTTGAAAATTCATCAAATATTCCATAGACCTCCAAAAATTCTATATTTTAGTTTCCCAAAAAGCTCTCAACAAGCTCTAACTTCATGCCAAATTTTAGATCAGGAAGAGCTCATTTGGGCAAAAGTGACATAGCCTCATAAAATAGTCATTTTTGCTCCCTATCAAGAGTCACTTTGGTCCAAATGGCCTCCTCTTGAGTTTAGTACCTCTTAGGTAAGTTTAAAAGTATGAATATACCTTATGTGAGCTACCCAAGTGGTCTCAAACCTCATGCATCTCAACTTGACCATTTCACTTCCATTCATACATATATTTCCAAGATGCTAATTTGCCATTATATGTCTAAATTGCACATTTCCATATTATAACCTTAACTCTCATCATACATGATACATTAACATAGTTACACATGCTTATATGGTTACATAACAATTTCATCAAGGTATTACATCATATGCCATAGGTATGGTTAAAAAGGAAGCAAAACTAGGCATATTCATATACTTTGATGCCAATTTTCTTCTTCTAAGCTTGGTGGCCTCTATTACCTTACTCAATTGTTTCACCTAGCATGTTAAGACATTGGAGAGGAGAGGATAAGATTCAAAGAATTCTAATAGCCCATCTCCTATTCAATCACACATAAAGCATGCAATATAAGTCTTACAAATGCTTACATGGGCATATTAACATGTGTAATCATTTAAGAAGCTTTCTTGGCATTTGAAAAAGTCATACATAGCATATATAAGCCTACCAAGTAAGTGGATTAGCCTCACCCATTTACTTGTGGATCTTAGACTTGCCTCACCCATTCTTTAAGAGGTTCTTGGACTAGACCTTACTCTTGGGAGTTAACCTCACCTTTGGGAGACTCTTTACTTTATTTCAACTAATTCTAAGGGTTCTTGGCTCATCCTCACCATGGCTAGAGGGTTCTTGGCTTCACCACACTCAAGTAAACCAAAGCAAGTATCATAAACATCATTTAGAAATATAATATATCATCATGATACCATGGCATATAAAATCATGCTAAAATACTTTTCATGGCTTAAAACATACATACATACATTCAAGACAATGTAAGCACACATCTATGCATAAGAGAAGGTGGAGAGAGCTACCTTACTTGCATTTACACACTTTTTCCTTGTTTCTTGAATCCTCTTCCTTGACCTCACACACCCAAGAAGGTGGAAATCATTGCTCTTGCCCTAGACACATCATATGGAAGCTAATTATACTCTTGAATCAAATTCTAAGGCCACACAATCACTAGAAAAGCTAGGTGACTCAAAAGGCTCTTTTATAGTTCCATAATGCACTTAATGAAGCAACCTTAAGAAAACATCATCTTGGCTCCATTCTATCTATTCATTTATGATTCTTGACTCCCTTTAAACCTCTTGGAGTCATCATACAATCCATTTTAGAAGCCTAGCTTGGTGTTGCTTCTTTAAACCATATTATGGAACATATAAGGTCATCTTGCTTTCTATGACTTCTAAACTTTTTCCAAGGCTTTCTCTCATACTCTCCCATCATACATGATGCAAAACTAAGCTTGGAAGGAATTAAAACACTTCCTTCGTGCATGGATTCTCCTTGGCCGAAGCTATGTTTCCATAATTCACCAATGGAGTTTTCTTACTTCCTTTGATGGGAGAATCATGCAGGAAGTTCTCTTAGTGTCTTATGAACTCATATGAACACATAAACATCATAAACTATGGCTAGGATTCATGGTAGATTTTAAGGTGCAATCAAAACCCTGGCTTTTCTATCTCCCAAATTCATGGTTTCTACTTGGTTTTCTTTGCATATTCTTACTCTTCTCCCTTAAATTTATAGAATTCAGCCTTGGTTCTCCTTAAAATTCCAGCCCTCCTATAGCTTCTTGAGTTGAGTGAAATAAGGAGAAAGGAGAAGCAAGGGATAGCAACCATGGAAGGAGAAATTACGTTGTTTTCATGGCTTTTCTCACTTGAATCTTGTCTTCTTTAGGCTCCTCTCTTCAAATCCGAATTTTTCCCTTAATTTCTCCCTTAAAATAGATTTATATACTTCAATATAATCACAAAAAAGAAAGGGGAATGGAGAAGGAGGGGTTTGGAAAGGAGAAAGTATGAAAACCCATGAAAATCTATACTTTTCTACCTTGTGTTCTTCGTTCCTTCATCCTCCTCTTAGTGCACTTTATCCTAGGGCTTCTTTCTCTGGTTTAGGGTAGAAACATATGAAGCTAAATGAATGGGAGAGTGGGACACCACTTATATATAGGATGGAGGAAAAAAGACTTTTCAAAAATTCCCATTTTGCCCTTCGTTCTTGGCATTTTTCGTTTCTAGTTCGTTTTAGCTCCTTTTTTAGAACCGTCTTTTCCATTATGAAATTAGGTTCCCAATTTAGTAAAATGCCATTGGAATCACTCAAATTAGAGCTAAAATCTTTCCAAATAAATTAGTCAAAATTTGGGTTAACTGACATTAGATAACATCCACTAGAGGGGTTTTAACTGTCCTGGGACTTCCCATGGTTTTCAGTGCCCCTGAGAACTCTAGAAAACTCAAAACTTTCATTGAAAAAGTCCTCCTATGAAAATTCCAAAATCTGCTTAAAATGACAAAAATGCCCTTATTTTCATCAATCTTTCATCATAATTTGTTTCTTCATTCTAGCTCCGTGTTTCTTTCCATTTATGCCTAGAATTCTCATTTTTAGGAGTCTAGAATGCTTCCCAAATTTTTGGATCCTTAGCTATGTCATTTCAAGGGACTTCCTTTTGTATTTGGTGAATTTCATTCATTAATGGAGAAATCGTATGTTATGTTTCTTGCGTTTTCTCTCATTTTCAGAGAACTGGATATTACACCTCATATGCATCTTCCATTAAAAGAATGAAGCAAACTCACTTAGTGTTCATGTAATGCATAGTTACGGCCTAGGCTAGATGAAGCACCAAGGTGTATTTTTAATTTGTTCTAAGCTTAGTTTTGAGTCATGTATGATGGAAGAGGATGAGAGGAAGCCTTGAAAAAATTTTAGAAGCTATAGAAAATGAGATGGCTTTGTATGTTCCATAATATGGCTTAAAGAGGCAACACCTAGCTAAGCTCCTTGATTTGATTGTGTAATAACTCCAAGAGGTTTCAATGGAATCAAGAATCATAAATGAATGGAGAGAATAAAGCCAAGATGATATTTTCTTAAGATTACTTCATTAAATGCATTATAAAACCATAAAAAAGTCTTATAAGTCACCTAGCTTTTCTAGTGAATGTGTGGCCTTAGAATGTGATTCAAGAGTGTAATTAGCTTCTATATGATGTGTCTAGGCCAAGTGAAATGATCTTCACCTTTTTAGGTGTATAAGGTTAAATGAGAGGACTCAAGGTTCAAGGAAAAAGTGTATGAATGCAAGCAAGGTAGCTCTCTCCACCTTTTCTCATGCATGAATATGTGCTTACATTATCTTTGAATATGTGTATATATGTTTTGAACTATGAAAAGTATTTTAGCATGAGCTTTTATTCCATGGCACCATGATGATATTTTATGCATTCATATGATGTTTTATATGCTTGCCTTGATTTGCTTGAGTATAGAGAAGCCAAGAACCCTCTAACCATGGTGAGGATGAGCCAAAAACCCTTAAACTTGGTTAAGACAAAGTAAAGAGTCTCCCAAGAGTGAGGTTGAGTCAAAATTTCTTAGAGAAAATGGGTGAGGCAAGACCAAAATCCATAAGTGAATGGGTGAGACTAGTCACTTACTTGGCAAACCTATGTATACTATATATGACTTGTTCAAATGCTAAGAATGTTTCTTGAATACTCACACATTTAAATATGTCCATGCATACTTTATGTGTAATTGAAAGGGAGATGAGCTATTAGGATTCTTTAAATCTCATATCCTCATTTCCAATGTCTTAACATGCTAGGTGAATTAATTGAGCAAGATAATGGAAGCCCCCAAGCCAAGGAGAAGGAGATTGACATTAAAATGTATGAAATGGCATAGTTATGTCTTTCTTTTAGCCACACACATGGCATATGATGTAATCCCATGATGAAATTGTTATTTAATAATAAGAATATATGTAATTATCCAAATTTATGATGTATGAATGAATTTTAATGCCAAATGTATGAGATAGCATGTTTCGGGTATTGAATGGCAAGAACTAGCATGTGTAATCTTGTGTATACCATAGGGTGGATGAGTGAGTTTGAGAAATCTGGGTTTATACACTTTTGAAACAAGTTTAGAGAGTCACTTTGGTGTATTCCATGTGCTCAAGTGGCCACACAAGCCTGGGAAGCAAAATTGGACACTCCGATACTAGTTGAGAGCATAAAGATGACCAAACTAAAACCCTATAGTACAAACTAACCAAATGGATGAATCTTCCCATGAAATTTGGCAGACATGTAGAGCTCATTCTTTTTGGGAAGCTAAAGTGTAAAAAAAATTGAAGCTCTATAAAATTAATTATGAATTTTCAAAGCCAAGATTTTTCTACTATCTGGAGCATGTACTGTTCATATGGTCAATTTTGTATTCTGTGTTATTTGATAGACAAATGATGTTCGATGCTTGTGAAATTTTACAGGCATAAACTAGAGGTTATAAGCTTTTTGTGACCACCAAGATCACCATATTTGGAGTTTGAGCAGAGAGTTATGAAGTTTTAAAATTTGATGTCAGTACCAGTAATGCCAGATGACCTCTAGTATTATTTCATCCTAATTCAGTTCGCAAATGGACTTTTCGTGGTTTAGAGATATTTTTCTTTAAAGATGAAATTTTTAGCTTCTCAAATTTGATTGAATTTTCATGATTTAGATTTTTATAGAATTAGTTATGAATTTCCAAAATTTATGACAGTAAGATATGATAGTAGCCCAGGCTGTAACTGTTGGGAATTATGGGAGGCACACAGCGGAAACATTAAAAAATTTTGATCCCAATTCCCACCAAGGATCCGCCAAAATCACTTAAACTGAATAGGTTCAGAGAATTACCTTTTTTTCTTCTGATTGAGTTTGTTGTTTGCTTTTATTTGGATCACAGGAACTGACCGCAGATCAGCTCCCTCTACTGGTATCCACACGAACGGGGTTCAGCAACTCAAAGCAGTGTGCTAGCAATCTGTCCGTACAGTCCGTACGACGTTCGTACAATTCCGTACGACGTCCGTACGATGTCTCTCTTTCTAAGGATTTTGGAGGTAGCTCTAGCTCTAGCTATGTATATATTTTTTTCTAATATGGAAACCCCTATTTATAGACTAGAGTTTCATATATATTTAATTAATCAAAATTAATTAAATATATCTATTAGTTTAAATTCAAATCTATCCTATAGTTTAAATTTAAACTAACAATATCTAGAGCTTAATTTAAATTATCTGATTAGTTTAAATTTAAATCTATCTTATAGAATTAAATTTAAACCTATCTGATAGAATCAAACTTAAATTATCTGATTAGTTTAAATTTAAATCTATCTAATAGAATCAAATTTAAATTATCTGATTAGTTTAAATTTAAATCTATCTGATAGAATCAAATTTAAATTAATCCACATATATATATATATAATATCAAATATAATATATATATAATATATAATATATTTCGAATTTAATTATTTATATATATATATATATAAATAATTCCTCCATCCTAGATATTCATTGAATCTAGACACATTTCTGATTCAATGAATGTGGACATTTTAGTTCGAGTTGGTCCGTTCTTGTGTGCGACCCTGCAGGCCCATATGATGTTGGCAGTGGGCCAACTACACTGTTTGACCCATAAATCACAAGCGGCCTCTAGCAAGACATTGTGACTATCCAAATCATACGGGATCGATGATCCGATGCAACCTATCTTATAACCCTATCATATCCCTTTTGTCACACGATATCTAGATCAAGTATGAGACATGGAAATGTCATTCTCAACTTGCTCGATCATAACTTTCTCGATCTCCGAGCAGACTGATATAAGATGGAACCCTTTCCATTTGAGCATGGCCATGCATTTCTCAGTCACACTCATCGAGGGGCCCAGAGATATCTCTCTCTATTAATTAGAAGGACAAATTCCATCTTGACCACTCATCTTCCTCTGCATGAATTTCATTATACCTGATCATAGTCTTTATAATCACCCGGTTAAAGGTGACATTAGACTATGCCAAAGTACAGTGTCCTTCATGTAAGAATCTATGGTGATCTCAGGTCCAAGGGATCAATGACATAGTTATATATGAGATAAATTTATGACCTAATCCATGTAACTTATCTCATGATGGGTCTATCCAGCATCCTGTTCTCTAACACACGCCTATGATTTTGATTCATATCATCATATATGATTAACACTTAATCAATCAAAATCATACTAATCTTAATTCATCGTTGTTCCCATAAGGATGATTGATTAGGGACATTTTGGATAATTCAAAAAATAATTTATCCATGGATATTATTATATATAAACATGCAAATAATATAATAATGTAATAAAAAGAAAACTCTTATTTCGTAATAATAAACAATGTTCGCAATACAATGATTAGCCTAGGGCATAATCTCCAACAGCTCCCACTTGCACTAGGTTCAATCATTAATGTTTCTAACACCCATTGACCTAACATGACGCATGCTTAGCCTGTGCAAGCGGCTTAGTAAGAGGATCAGCAACATTGTCATCAGTTGGTATTTTACATATCTTTATATCACCTCTATCAATGATTTCTCTGATAAGATGATATCGCCTGAGTATGTGTTTTGTCCTTTGATGTGACTTAGGTTCTTTAGCCTATGCTATTGCACCATTGTTGTCACAGAACAAATCTATCGGATTTGAGATGGTAGGTACCACCCCTAGCTCAGTGATGAACTTTTTTATCCAAACAGCTTCCTTAGCTGCATCTGATGCTGCTAGGTACTCAGCTTCTGTTGTAGAATCAGCCACAGTGCTTTGCTTTGAGCTCTTCCAACTTATTGCTCCACCATTCAAATAGAATACAAATCCTGATTGCGATCTAGAATCATCTTTGTCAGATTGAAAACTTGCATCTGTGTAACCATTTACAACAAGCTCGTCATCCAAACCTCCATACACCAAGAATACATCCTTAGTTCTTTTTAAGTACTTTAGGATATTCTTGACGGCAGTCCAGTGATTCTCACCTGGATCTGATTGAAATCTACTGGTCATACTCAAGGCATATGAGACATCTGGTCGAGTGCACAACATGGCATACATGATAGATCCAATAGCCGAGGCGTATGGAATCTTACTCATGCGTTCTCGCTCATCACGTGTACTAGGACACTGAGTCTTGCTGAGATTGATGCCATGAGACATAGGTACAAAACCCCTTTTTGAATCTTGCATACTAAATCTATGCAATACCTTGTCTATGTAGGTGCATTGACTTAAACCGATTAGCCTCTTGGATCTATCTCTGTGGATCCTAATCCCAAGGATGTAATTGGCCTCGCCTAAGTCTTTCATTGAGAAATACTTTCCTAACCAAGACTTGACAATCTGCAAGGTAGGAATGTCATTTCCAATAAGTAGGATGTCATCAACATAAAGCACTAGAAATACAATTGTGCTCCCACTAACCTTCTTGTAAACACAAGGTTCATCAATATTTTGGATAAAACCAAAATCTTTGACTACTTCGTCAAAGCAATGATTCTAACTTCGAGATGCTTGCTTCAATCCATAAATAGATTTTTGAAGCTTGCAAACCTTCCCAGAATCCTCTGGACACATAAAACCTTCAGGTTGTGTCATATACACATCCTCAAGCAGCTTTCCATTAAGGAATGCTGTTTTCACGTCCATTTGCCAAATCTCATAATCATAGTATGCAGCAATGGCAAGAAGGATTCTGATTGATTTGATCATAGCGACTGGTGAAAAGGTTTCATCATAGTCTATACCATGTGTTTGTTTGAATCCTTTTGCAACCAATCGTGCCTTGAAGGTATGCACTTGGCCATCCATGTCAGTTTTCTTCTTGAAAACCCACTTGCACCCTATGGCTTTTATACCTTCAGGTGGGTCAATCAAGGTCCATACCTGATTGTCATACATGGATTGCATCTCAGACTTCATGGCTTCTAGCCATTTCTCAGAGTCTGATCCCATTATAGCCTCTTGATAGGTGGTTGGCTCATCTTGATCAATGAGCAACACATCACGATATCTTTGAGGCTGATGTCGTGTCCTATCAGACCTTCGTGGGCCTTGTGTTACTTGAGTAGGCTCAACAACTTGTTGTGAGTCTTCTCGATTTTCCATCTTAGGTTCAATGCGATTTTGTGGCTCTTGAACTTCTTCAAGATGTATCTTACTCCCACTGGTTCTCTTAGAGATGAATTCTCTTTCTAAAAAGATACCATTTCGAGCAACAAATAATTTGTTCTCAGTGGGGTTATCGAAGTAGTATCCTTTAGTTTCCTTAAGATAACCCACAAAAAGACATTTTATAGATTTGGGTGCTAACTTATCTGAAGCCTGTTGCTTAACATATGCGCATCCCCAAATCTTAAGAAAAGATAAACTGGGCTTTTTCCCAGTCTATATCTCATATGGTGTCTTTTCAACTGTCTTAGATGGAACACGGTTTAGTGTAAACGTAGCTGTTTCTAATGCATAGCCCTAAAAGGATGGTGGAAGATCCGTTTGACTCATCATGGATCGAACCATATCTAATAAGGTTCGATTCCTTCGTTCAGAAACGCCATTCCATTGTGGTGTTCCTGGTGGGGTTAATTGTGAGACAATACCACAATTTCTAAGATGGTCAATAAACTCTTGGCTCAAATATTCACCACCTCGATGGGATCGAAGTGCTTTAATAGATTTACCAAGCTGATTCTGTACTTCATTTTGGAATGTTTTGAACATTTCAAAAGCTTCAGATTTGTGTTTCATTAAATAGATGTAACCATATCTACTATAGTCATCTATAAAAGTAATAAAGTACAAGTGGCCTCCTCTAGCAGTTGTACTTAGTGGACCACATACATCAGTATGTACTAGGCCCAATAAGTCAGTGGCCCGCTCACTGTGTCCAGTGAAAGGTGCCTTAGTCATCTTTCCTAATATACAAGATTCACATGTGTCAAATGATTCAAAATCAAATGATTTCAGAAGTCCATTTTGATGGAGCTTTGAAATGCGTTTCTCATTTATGTGGCCTAGACGACAGTGCCAGAGATAGGTCGGATTCAAGTCGTTAGTCTTGATCCTCTTGGTAGTATGTTATAGACATCTTGATTATTGGGAATATCAATATTTAAATAATAATGACCACCATGCAAATCACCATCTGTATAAAAAATGTCATTACGATAAATAGAACATTTATTATTCCCAATAATTGAAATAAAACCTTCCTTATCCAAATAAGAAAGTGAAACTATGTTTCTACTCAAAGCAGGAACATAATAGCAATTGTTCAAAATTAACAAAAGCCCATTGGGCAAAACTAATTCATAAGTGCCTACGGCTAAAGCAGCAACTCTTGCTCTATTTCCAACTCGTAGGTCTATTTCGCCCCTTTTCAACTTCCTACTCCTTTTGAGACCCTGCACATTTGTACAAATGTGAGTTCCACATGCAGTATCTAATACCCACGTAGGAGAAGTAGAAAGATTAATTTCTATAACATAGATACCTGAAGTAATAGTCCCGCTATTCTTCTTTTTCTTTAGATCTTCCAGGTAGAGCTTACAGTTTCTTTTCCAATGACCGGGTTCATTGCAAAAGAAACAAACTCCTTCCTTGGGAGGCTTTGCCTTCTTGGCTTCAGGCTTGGGTTTGGGTTTGTTTTGGTTTTTGAACTTATTGTTCAGGCCCTTTCCTTTGCCTTTGCCTTTCTTTTTCATTCCTTTACCTTTCTGAACCATTAAAACAGAGCTTGGATTTTTCTTAATATTTTGCTCGGTAGTTTTAAGCATCCCATGCAGTTCAGAAACAGATTTCTCCATGTTGTTCATATTGTAGTTCATGACAAACTGGTCATAACTTTCAGGGAGTGAGTTTAAGATCAAATCTGTAGATAACTCCTGACTTATGGGAAATCCGAGCCTCTCAAGGTGATCAAGGTAGCCTTTCATATTCAAAACATGAGTGCTAACTGATGCACCTTCAGCCATTTTACAGGAATGTAAGGCCTTGGTGGTTTCAAACCTTTCCTGCCTTGCCTGTTGTTGGAACATTTCCTTGAGATGCACAATCATCTCATAAGCCTCCATAAGTTCCAGATCTCTTTGAAGTTCTGGGACCATAGTGGCTAACATCAGGCATCCCACATCCACAGAATCATTGAGATGCTTGATGTGGGCATCCTTCTGTGCTCTTGGAGCATTGGCTATAGGCTCCTCAGGAATGGGCTCATCTAGGACATATAGCTTTCTTTCCTGTTTGAGAACAATTCTCAAGTTTCTAAACCAGTCAAGAAAGTTTGTCCCATTGAGTTTGTCCTTCTCAAGGACGGATCGCAATGATAGTGTAGCAGAGTTATTTGTCGACATTTTTCTACAACAAAATATGCAAAAATCAAATTAATAACTTTCCACTAAAAATAACCCTCAATTTAATTTAGTGGACTAAGACCCATATTTCACTTAATTATAAGTCTGCTTTGGCAAGACGCTTAAAATTAAGTTATTTAGGTAGGTAACTCGTTTACCAATTACATTACATGTAACTCTTAGATCTTTTATAAGATTCATTCATCACATGATTCGGCATGTTTAATCCCATCAATGCCTTGAAACCTAAAACCATTTTGATAGTTTCAATTAAGTCAAACCACTATGAAACTTATGAGTATCACCATTACCCAATCTGTCTTACTAAGATAACCTAAATGTATCCCACTTTGGTGGAACCTACAGTCAGGTGATCAAAGTCTTAACAGATGTTCATTAGTGGGTGGCATTATAACTTAAAATTTTATATGAGGGATTTTATTTCATTATTTCATTAAAACTAGTTGTCACACAATTATATACTATGATGGCATACATACATGCATATGATCTCATCATAAATCTTAAAATAAATGTGACACAATATGGCCCATCTATCCTATCTCCTCACAAGCCAATGAGAGGATTCCTCTAAGATAAGATCTATATATACAAAGAGAAACCTCGTTTAAACATTCGAGGGGAGTGTGAGATGAGAAAAGAATGTACATTCAGAATGAATAGAGAGAGGCACGACACGCAGGTCGTATTTTAAAAATCACAAATCATAAGTATCCTAGGGCCATATCATGCACCATACCCATCCAAGCAAATCACAATACACATATTACAAACATCTCATTTAATATGAAAGGTTGTAAATTTAGTGAATTAATTTTAAAATAGATTGTGTTGTGCTAGGATTAGATAGCAATGACAGATTCATTCAATGTATCACATACATAGCGAAACGAATTCACATTGAAAATAAAATATAATCTGTACAAAATAAATATATATATATGTAACAGATTAATAATTATGTTCCCAATCACATTGAAAACTATACATATATCATATATATGAACGAATTAAAAGAACTTCTACGCTTAGATTTCATGCTTTTTTTTAAAAAAAAAATAATTTGATCAAATCAATATCGCATACATATCTTATATTAGCACATGCGAAAAAATTGATTATAAGATAAAATTCTTATAACACACAGGTATTCAATTTAAGCAATTATTAACCAGGCTCTGATACCACTGTTGGGAATTATGGGAGGCACACAGCGGAAACATTAAAAAATTTTGATACCAATTCCTACCAAGGATCCGCCAAAATCACTTAAACTGAATAGGTTCAGAGAATTACCTTTTTTTTTTTCGATTGAGTTTGTTGTTTGCTTTTATTTGGATCATAGGAACTGACCGCAGATCAGCTCCCTCTACTGGTATCCACACGAACGGGGTTCAGCAACTCAAAGCAGTGTGCTAGCAATCTGTCCGTACAGTCCCGTACGACGTTCGTACAATTCCGTACGACGTCCGTATGATGTCTCTCTCTCTAAGGATTTTGGAGGTAGCTCTAGCTCTAGCTATATATATATATATATTTTTAATATGGAAACCCCTATTTATAGACTAGAGTTTCAGATATATTTAATTAATGAAAATTAATTAAATATATCTATTAGTTTAAATTCAAATCTATCCTATAGTTTAAATTTAAACTAACAATATCTAGAGCTTAATTTAAATTATCTGATTAGTTTAAATTTAAATCTATCTGATAGAATTAAATTTAAACCTATCTGATAGAATCAAACTTAAATTATCTGATTAGTTTAAATTTAAATCTATCTGATAGAATCAAATTTAAATTATCTAATTAGTTTAAATTTAAATCTATCTGATAGAATCAAATTTAAATTAATCCACATATATATATATAATATCAAATATAACATATATATATATATATAATATAATATATTTGGAATTTAATTATTTATATATATATATATATATATATATATATATATAAATAATTCCTCCATCCTAGATATTCATTGAATCTAGACACATTTCTGATTCAATGAATGTGGACATTTTAGTTCGAGTTGGTCCGTTCTTGTGTGCGACCCTGCAGGCCCATATGATGTTGGCAGTGGGCCAACTACACTGTTTGACCCACAAATCACAAGCGGCCTCTAGCAAGACATTATGACTACCCAAATCATACAGGATCGGTGATCCGATGCAACCTATCTTATAACCCTATCATATCCCTTTTGTCACACGATATCTAGATCGAGTATGAGACATGGAAATGTCATTCTCAACTTGCTCGATCATAACTTTCTCGATCTCCGAGCAGACTGATATAAGATGGAACCCTTTCCATTTGAGCATGGCCATGCATTTCTCAGTCACACTCATCGAGGGGCCCAGAGATATCTCTCTCTATTAATTAGAGGGACAAATTTCATCTTGACCACTCATCTTCCTCTTCATGAATTTTATTATACCTGATCATAGTCTTTATAATCACCCGGTTAAAGGTGACATTAGACTATGCCAAAGTACAGTGTCCTTCATGTAGGAATCTATGGTGATCTCAGGTCCAAGGGATCAATGACATAGTCATATATAAGATAAATTTATGACCTAATCCATGTAACTTATCTCATGACGGGTCTATCCAGCGTCCTGTTCTCTAACACACGCCTATGATTTTGATTCATATCATCATATATGATTAACAATTAATCAATCAAAACCATACTAATCTTAATTCATCGTTGTTCCCACAAGGATGATTGATTAGGGACATTTTGGATAATTCAAAAAATAATTTATCCATGGATATTATTATATATAAACATGCAAATAATATAATAATGTAATAAAAAGAAAACTCTTATTTCGTAATAATAAACAATGTTCGCAATACAATGATTGGCTTAGGGCACAATCTCCAACAGTAACACCCCGAAATTAATTAAGGTGTTGATCATGGATTAAGATTAATTAAAAATAATTAATAGGGATGATTGAGCAAGTTGAGTAAATAGGGATTTTAGATAGATAAATTATTAATATGGGCTTGAGAATTAATTGAGATAGAAACTTCACCTAGGCCCAAATTAATGAGATGTGATAAGAGACTAATGGAGGCCTAATGAGTTAGGGGCAGACCCAAACTAATTTAATGAGATAGAGGCCCAAGATTTATCTTGTATAGGCTCAATTAAGTGGCCCAATAACCCTTGTGCAAACCCAAGTCCTTGAGCCCTTCAAATTGGGCCCAAACACCATTAAACTTCAGCAACCCAATGTATAAAACTGGCCCAATGAAATTCTGCAGCCCAACAATTGAGAACTGGCCCAATAAGCTAAATCTGAAACCCAATTGAATATGGACTTGGAGCAACCCATGACCTAGCCCCTTGACCCAACTTAAACCCACCTAAAACCCTAATTGCTTCAGCCACTTTTCATTTGCTGAACCACAAGAGAAATTCGGAGGTGAGGAGAAGAGGCTAGGGTTCTTGGCTTAATTCCACATTTTCACCCACTTAGAGCAAGATTTGGCTAAGGTAATAGTTATACAACTTAATCCCCTCATCTTTCTCTTTAATTTGGTCCGATTAGTTTTTCATTTAGAGGATTTTCACTTTACCCAAAATCTGAAATATGGGTGTTTGGGGATTTCCTTGAGGAAATTCGTAGGTTGAGGTTGGGGTTGGTATTAGGTGAGTTTAAACCCCCATTTTGATGCATTTTCTATTAGTTTGAGACTCCTATAGTTGACCTATGATATGGGCTTTGGTTTCATGTGAAATTACCCAGAAATTAGAGTGAACTATGGAAATTTCTGGTGTGGGGAAGTTGGAATCCGAAGTTAAATCCCTTGGTAATTAGGTGAGTAACCTCTAGTCTGTTATTAGTAGTTCAACTCTTTGAATATTTAATTGTGATCAAGAATGATGATAATGATGCTCGTTATAGGCTTGGTGTGCATTTGGATTATTATGGTAGCTAGGGGAAGAGTAATTGGCTTCATTGAGGTAACTGGGTTATTTTCCTAATTCCATGTATATGCTCATGTTAATCTGCTATTTGTTACACATGGTTGATTTTGAAATGTTAAATGACTGGTTGACTACTTGATTATTATTGTGATTAGACCTTGTGAGTCCATTGTGGAGCTGTGGTGTGGCTGCCACCCGTGCATGTGCTACGATCGAGCACCGGGTATGATCAACCCCAGATACACTGAGCCCTAGTTGTACTCAATAGGGAGTAGGTGCCGTGGACGGGCCTCTCCCGGTGTTATTGGCCATTAACATGTTATGTGTGATTGCTGGTATGGGACAGTAGTCATTGGTAGCTCAACTAGTTCATTTGCCAATTGAATTGATAATTCTGATATTGATGACATGAGATTGTCTTGGATTGATTGACTTGTACATATATATGGGAATTACCTTTTGTTACTGAGATTGTATATCTCACCCCGTTGTGGGCTAACATTTTTAGGGACCGGACCTCTTAGTGTGTCGAGGAAGAAATTAATGGAAGACCATTAAATGGTTTGGTAATGCATAAGTTTAGGAGCTTTGACAAAAATGTATTGTAATTAAATTTTTAGTTTTGTATCATTGCTGCATTGCATCATGAGTTACCAAGTATAGGGATTGTATATGTAATTCGATTATCATGGAAATGAACCTTATGACTGTAATTGGCTAATAATAGAAAGTGTATCTAATGTTAAATATCAACGGTATATGATTGGTGTTGTTATTATTCCATAAACTTGCTGATAGAAGGTAATTAGAGGGAAGAAATGGGCATATAAGTTTTGAATTGGTAATGGAAGCATAGCCAAACAAATAAGGTAGATAAATGCCATTAGAGCCATATAAAATGAGGGCAAGTGACCTTAGGGTGTCCCTAAGAAGAGAAATGGAGTGTAGGGGGCGAAATATAGTGAAAACAGCTACAGAAGGGAGTCACGCCATGGCCAAGAAGGCTTCGCCGCGGCCTAGGGAGTGACAGTGGTGAGGGACGCCGCGGCTTGAGAAATCTCGCCGCGACGCAGAGTGAAAATAATTGCCCAGGGGGTGACAGAACGTAACCTCGCCACGGCGCGAGTCGAGGAAATTAATTAGAGAGGTTACAGTAGCAAAACTCGCCGCGGCGCCACATAGGTTGGCCACGGCGTAGATCCAACTCGCCACGGCTATCACCGCAGCGAAAGTCAGGAAAATTCCAGAGAGCAATGTGGCCGCGGCGCAATAGTTCTAGGCCACGGCGCAAGTTTAAAAACTTGGTTTTCGAGCTCCAGAACCTAGCTTAGCCGCGGCGGGGAAGTTCCAGGTCGTGGCGCAGGTCCCCAAACTCCTATATTTGACCTAGAAACCCTAATTTCAGTAAGGCTAATGTTAGGGAATAGCATGGGGACATTGGTGGGATGTTTTTGTGGGTTGAAATCGATCAATGAATGAATCCTAAACCTTTAATGATGGTACAAACCCTTTATGCATGTTCCCGTTGTGGTTGTTAGTTGATGATCCTAGTAGTATCAAGGTTTAAATTCCCCCATATTTTCTTAATGTAATTAATAGCAATGACTCCAGACCTTGATCATTATTTATTAATCATGTATTTAACTATAATTACTGATGTTAGAATTTAGGGTCGTCACACAGGCAATTGAGACTTTGGGTGCTTTTCGAATGTTAAACATCTTCTAATTGATGTCTCATGACCTAGAACTATTTTTGGCATAAATTAAACATTTGTAGCTTACCAAAATGGTAAATACTGCATGATTTTGATATTTTTAGAATTATTTATGATTTTTCAAAGTTTGTGACAAAAAGTATGCAATTCTGGCCAAGGCTACACTATGGAATTTTATGTGTTTCTTTCACTTGCACGAGTTCTAGGTCACTTTCTTAGATGGTTTTGAGTTTTATTAGTGTAATTAAATATGAGAATGATTTGAATGAGTTTATATGATCCACAGGACACTAAATGAAAAATTCATCCCTTACGTGGTGCAAATTTATTCATTATTTTTATTACTCTTTCCTTGGGAACTTGTGAAATTCTTAGAAATGAGCTTAGATAAGGAATGAGATGAACTATATAATTATGGTGTTACACATGAAGCTTCCTAGACCTCTTGTGAACTCATACATACTCTAACATAGGCTAGATTATCATTAGAAACCTTCAAAATTTCCTGGGTGCAACTAAAACCCTAAATAACATAACTTAAATTCTAAAACTTTTCTTTTAGTTCTAATTGCATATTCTTATTCCTCATGCTCTAAAACCCTTGTTCCTACCTTGTTATTACCTAAATTCATCCTCTCCTAGATGGACCTAGGTCTGGTCGAAGCCCATAAGAAAAGAAGAAGCAAGATGAAGCAAAGTTACACCATGAATCTTACCTTGTTTTCAAGCCTTTCTAAGGAAGTTTCTAAAGCTTCTAGGGTTTCTTTCAATTCCTCTCTCCTCCCACTAAAATAGCTATGAAACAATCCTAAATAAGTCATTAAAACCATAAGAAAAGATAGGAGAAAGAGGAGAAGAAATTTGGTGAAGTAGAGAGCATGAAAAGGTATTGAATTCTTACACTTTTTGTTTGTTTTTTCTCCTCCTTCTTTCCTCCACTTGATGTACCTCTTCAAGCTTTCTTGGGTATATTTGGGACCAGATGGAAGTCAATTAGAAGAGTGGTGAAGAGAGGGACATGGTTTTAAGAAGTAAAGGCCAAGTTATAACACTTTTTCAAAATTCTAATTATAACAAATTTTCAAAATTCTAATTTAGTCCTTCATCTTGGTTCCTTTTATTTGGGCTCATTTTAACTTCTTTTTGAGAATTGTATTTTTCATTATAAAATCAAGATTCTCTAATTCATGAATTATCTTTGGTTTCACCCAAATTGGATTTAAAACCTTACCGAACAATTTGGTTAAAGTTTTAGTCAACTAATACTAAAAAATGTATACCTGAAGGGTTTTGGCCATTCTAGGGGTTCTTATAATTTTTAGGGCCTTTAAGAACCTTGGGAAACTCATTTTTTCCATTTAAAAATCTCTTTTTTAAGTTTTCAAAATATTACCCAAAATTACAAAAATACACTACCTTTTAGCTTAATTTTATTTAGCCATTTTGGCTCTAATTTCTAGGCATTCTTAGATTTATATTCTTATTTTTAGATGTCTAAATTATTGCTATAATTTTATTTAGCCTCTAATCATTGGCATCTGGGGACTTCCCTTTGTAACTCATTAGTTTCAAGTCATTTTAGAAAATCAGGTATTACATCATTCCTATTATCTAAATCTTTCCATCTTTCCTACTTTGACTTGGAGACCCTAAAATGGTTAGTAGGATGACATAGATGAGACTCTAGGAAGAATCTTAGTAGCCAATTTTAACCAATCAATGCACAATGAGGAAATGCCATGCATGTAGTGCAAGAATGGCATTCATATGTTTAATGTAATTCAAATGCAACTTTTAACATAAAAACTCTTTCATTTTCAAGCTATGGTATCAACATAAATTAGCTAGGCTAAACTAAACTCAACCTAAGACCAAGGAAGAGACACTAATCTCAATTCTTAGTCTTAGGGAGTCAAGAGCTAAAAAGCATGTCAATCTCATACATAAAACTCATCATGGAAATCATACTAAGTTATATCACATGAATAAATCAAGCAATAATACATACAAGTATTTCAACTTATTTAAGCATTCATAAGTATGTAAGAAAGGGCGATAATGTAACGAATGGTAAATTTTGTAAAATGAAGAAATTACGTGCAAATTTTGGAAAAACTCATATAAGGGATTTTAAAATGCAAAATTTGAGTTGTCTAGGGTTCTCAAAGGCCCTGAAAATCATGGGAAGTCCCGGGACAGTTAAATCCCTTCTAGTGTATATTTTCCAATGACAGTGAGCCTAAGCTTTGATGGATTTGTTCAAAAAGCTTTTAGCTCTAAATTGAGTGATTCCAAAGGCATTTTATTAAATTGGGAACCTAAATTTTGTGATAGAAAATATGGTTCTAGAAAAGGAGTTAAAATGGAGCTAAAACAAAAATGCCATAATAGAAGGGAAAAATTGGAATTTTTTAGAAAAGTAGCTTCTTAAAACATCTATCTTATTCACACCACTTCTCCCCTCTCATTTAGGTCGACTTGGTTCTATCTAAAAGCAGAAAAAGAGAGCTTCATCTTCGGCGCACAAGAGAAGGAGAGAAAGGAGGAAGAAAAAGCCAATAAAGGTAGGTAAATTCAAGGATTTTCATGCTTCTTCCTCTTCCAACTTTGTTTCTCTCCTTCTAAGCTTTCTTTCCTTAGTTTTAATAAGTTGTTTGGTTCTATTTTAAGTCCAGAACAAAGGGGGATGGTTTGAAATTCTTGAGGAGAAGCAAGCCAAGAAGAAAAGCTCTTGAAAGCAAGCTTGAATCCAAGGTAGATGTCTTAGTAACTTGCTTCTTCTTCTTACTCCTTCTCTGTGCAATTTTCGGCCCAAACTAGAACCATATAGAGGGAAGATTTTTTGTCCAAAAATAAGAGAGGAAATTGGGTTTTAGACCACGAGAAAGATGAATATGCCAAGAAATTGCAAGAAAAACTAATAGATTTCAAGTTAGCAAAGTGTAGAGCTTTTAAGGGTTTTGTAAAAACTGATTTAGTACATGTATTTTCTAGGCTATGTAAATGTTTAATTGAGTCCCTAAGACTTTTAGAAAGCCTCCTAAATGGCTCTCCCATCAAGGAAAAATCAAGAAACTAGACCTTCTTAGTGGCTTGTGCCAACTAGAAGCATCTCATTGGATGTTTAGAGAGAGAGATATGAATTTTTTAAGTTTCTATTCTGTTCCAGGCGCACAATTAGACCTCCATCATTGTTCCATCAATTTGTAGGGTCTAAATGCCCTTAGATTGATTTAGAACTATCATTTTCCTCTAGTCAACATCTATAGTTTTCCAAATTGGTATAGTTTGGACAAACTGGATTTTTTTAGAATTAATTGTGTATTTTCAAAATTTATATCAGTAAGTTGTATCGGTAATATTAGATAGTCTAACATTTATGTCTTGTTTGTTGTCAAATATAGTCTAGATGAGAATTTCATGGCTTAAAATTATTTCTATTGTAAAGTTAACATCTAGAGCTTTCCAGAAAGCTATGGTTTCCTTGATTCAGATTTTTCTAGATTTAGTTTGATTTTCCAAAGTTGGTAACTAAAAACTAAAATTCTAACCCTATGCAAAACATGAATATTTTTGGTTTTTTGGTCTTGGTCCGTAGTTTGTGCAAAGTTTAGGGATGTTTATGATTTGTATGGATGAAAAATAATTAGAGAATGTTGTTAGTGTCCACGGATCAAATTTTGAATTTTTAACCCCAACGTAACATAGAGAAATAGTTATTTTATTCCCTTTCCTTTGTTTTCTTTGCTTACACATGAAAGCTATCTTGAATATGGGAATATGGGGTCTAATAAAGTATGGTGTGACATTTATTGGCATTAGAGGAAAGGTTCAAGCACTTTTGCTTAGTGTTTGGCTCTTGAATGGTGCATTTGGCTTGTGATTAGGTGTGAATTGCCATGGAAGTGGTAGAATAGCTATATATTTATGTTCAATTTGTATTTGTGAGCTAAGATTATGACTCTTTTTTAGTTAAGATGGTTGAAACTGGAAAGACTGTCACTCTTTTTCAATTAAGATGGTTGAACCTAGAAGAGGTAGAGGTAAGGGTAAACCAATTATAGGTTCAGAGGTTGAATCTGAGGACCCTTTATGAACTATTATGGAATGGCTCGATAGATACAAGGATGTGGTAGCTCTGTAGTAGCAGGTTTTACAACAATAGCATGAGATGATTATATGGCTACAGGACTCTTTGGCTAGGCAAGAAAAAGCCAAGAGAGAAACCCCTTCGCTTAGCCTTCCACTTCCTATGTTCCACCCTCACCTCCCTAAAAGCCAGCTCAGACTCTGCCATTAATTCATAAATAGTTGAATCAATTCAAAAAGAACAACCTGCTTATATTTGATGAGGAGCAAGATGCAGATAAGGCAGAGACCTAGGTAATTGCGATAGAAAAGATTTTTATAGTGATGGACTACACCTCAGAGCAGAAGGCCCAGCTTGCCACCTTTATGTTACAGAAAGAAGTTGACAGATGGTGGCACAGCACAAAGTCTTTGATGGAGACCAAGAATCTATAGATTACTTGGGAAAATTTCTTTGTAGAATTTTATGAGAAATATTTTCCTACTTCAGTAAGGAAATAGAAAGAGATGCAGTTCATGGGGCTGAAGCAAACTGATGATATGACAGTAGATTAGTACGTAGTACGTGGCCAAATTTATAAAGTTGTTTGGGTGTTCTTCTTACCTCTAGAGATATGATGATGAGCCCTAGAAGTGTGAGCAATTTGAGACCAGGATAACTGAAAGTAATTTGAGAGACATTATGCCTGTTACAATAGTATCTAGCCAAAAAGAGGCTTCGAAGTCAAAGATGTCGAGACCAAAAGAAGGTTCCAATATGACACCCAGTGTTAGAAAGAAGGGTAAGATGTAATGGAACCAGAGGCCACAAAAAGACAAGAAACTGCAACCCCTTCAGATTCAACCATCCACACAGTAATTTATAGTGACATGTTACAAATGTGAGAAGTTAGGGCACATCACCAGTAATTTCCCTCAGATAGATTCAGCGACTCCTAGGCCATAAACCTAGGGTAGGATGTTTGTAATGTTTGGTTTTCATCAAACGATGAAAATAGATGTGTTTTCAAAGCAAGTCCCCCAAAATAAATTACTTAAGGTCCTAAAAAATTCAAGTAGTATTCTAGACTCCTAAAAATGAGAATCCCAGCTCATACGGAGAGAAAAATAGAGCTAGAATGAAGAACTGAATTTTAACGAAAGATTGACGAAATATAATGATATTTTCATAATTTTGAGTAAATTTAGAATTCACACAAAAGGGCTTTTTAAATGAAAGTTTTGAGTTCTCCGGGGTTCCCAGAGGCCCTGAAAACCATAGGAAGCCCCGGGATAGTTAAAACTCCTTCGGTGGATGTTTTCTAATATTAGTTGACTTGAATTTTGATAGATTTGTTCGAGAAGGTTTTAGATCCAATTTGGTGATTCCAAAGGTATTTTATTAAATTAGGAACCTAAATTTCATATTGGAAGAGACGGTTATAAAAAAGGAGCTAAAATGAATTGAAAACAAAAATACCAGGATGAAAGGGCAAAATTAGAATTTTTGAAATGTTTCTTAAACCTAATCATATATAGGCCATGCCCCGCCTCCTTACTCATTAGCAACATTTTTTTTTTTGCCCTAAATCAGAGGAGAGAGCTAGGGTTTGAGGTGCACCAAGAGGAAAAGGAAGAGGAAGGAAGGAGAAAAATAAGGTAAAAGGTTGATTTTTCATGTTTTCTCCTTAGCAAACTCCTTCTCCTCCACCTTACCTTCTTTCCCATCATTTTATTGAAATTCTTGGACCTATTTTGAGGACAGAACAGAGGTAAAAAATTCAGATTTAAAGAGAGAATGCCAAGCAAAGTGAGAAACAAGCAAAAAACTAAGAAAAACAAGGTAAATCTTCATTCCATGGTAGCTATCTCTTGCTTCCTCCTTCTCCTTGGTTCATCCAACATAAGGAGCTGCAAGAAGGCTTGGATTTTGGGTAGAACCAAGAGTGAATCTTAGGAATTTAAGGGAGGAGAATAAGAATATGCAAAGAGAATTAACAAACAACCATGGAAAATCAAGATAGTAAAGTTAGGGTTTCAAGTGTCTCTTGTAAAATTTGATTTGATACAATAATTCTTAAGCCTAAATAAGGGTTTAAATGAGCTCTTAAATCCCTAGAAATCTCCCCATATGCATCTTCGATTAAGAAAATAAAACAAGCTCCATGGATGTCATGAAGATGCATAGGCTCGGCCAAGAGGATTCCATGTACTTAGAGATAGTTTTGAATTTTTCCAAGCCTATTTTTGAGTCATATATGATGAATGAAAATGAGGGGAAACCTTGGGAAAAATTTAGGAGGCCTAGGGAATGAATTGGTGTCATAGGTTCCATAATATGACCTAAAGAAGTAACACCCAGTTAGGCTCCTTGTTTTAATTGTGTGATGCCTCCAATAGGCTTAAAAGGAGCCAGGAATCATAAATCAAAGGAAAGAATGTAGCCTAGAACTCAATTGAGGGATGTTGCTTCATTAGGTACATTTTGGAACCATAAAAAGGGCTATTAGACTAAGCTAGTGTTTAAGGAAAATGTATGACTTTAGAAATGATTCCAAGAACCTAATTCGCTTCTGCATATTGTGTTTAAGCCAAGAGAAACAAATCCCACACCCTTGTGTGTGTGAGGCTAAGGAAGGGAGCATAATTCCAAGGAGAAAAGTATGTGATTGCAAAAAGGTAATTCACTTCTTTTTCTCTCATGCATGAATGTGTGCTTAACTTATCTTTGAATGTGTGTGTGTGTGTTTTAAGCCATGAAAAGTATTCTAGCATGTGCATATGTATTATGGTACCATAATATTGTAATATGTTTTCAATTGATGCCTAGTATATTTACTTGGGTTTGCTTGAGTGTGGTGAAACCAAGAACCCTTAGCCATGGTGAAGATTAGCTAAGAACCCTTAAAATTGGTTAAGACAAAGTAAAGAGTCTCCTAAGAGTAGGGTTGAGTCAAAACCTTTTAGAGAAAATAGGTGAGGGAAGTCAAAAATCTAGAAGAGAATGGGTGAGTGTAACATCCAGTTCTCTGAAAACAAGAGAAAACTTGAGAAACGTAAAGTACGATTTCTCTGTAAATGAGCGAAATTCACTGGATACAAAAAGGAAATCCCCCAAAATGAGATAATTAAGGCCCCAAAAAATTTGGGAAGCATTCTAGACTCTTAAAAATAAGAATCCCAGGCTCAGAAGGAAAGAAAAATGGAGCTAGAATAAAAAAACAATTTCTTATGAAATACTTACGAAACGTAATGGCATTTTCGTAATTTTGAGAAAATTTTGAAATTCACATAGGAGGGCCTTTTAAATAAAATTTTTGAGTTCTTTGGGGTTCTCAGAGGCCATGAAAACCATGGGAAGCTCTGGGATAGTTATATCCCCTCCGGTGGACGTCTTTTAACGTCATTGTGCCCGAACTTTGATAGATTCGTTCGAGAAGGTTTTAGCTCTGATTTGAGTGATTCCAAAGGCATTTTACTAAATTTGGAACCTACATATTATAATGGAAAATATGGTTCTAGAAAAGGAGCTAAAATGAAGGAGAAATGAAAATGTAAAGAACGAAGGGCAAAATGGGAATTTTTGAAAAAGTGCTTCTTCCTCCCTTATAAATAGGTGGTGCCTCACACTTCCCCTCATTTAGCTTCAGATTATTCTACCCGAAATCAGAAGAAAAAACTAGGAGAGAGGCACACCAAAGGAGGAGGAAGAAGAGAAGAAATCTAAACTTGAAGGTATGTTTCCATAGTAGTTTTTCATGCTTTTCTTCATCCACATCTCCTCTCCTCCCTTCTCCTTTGTTTCCTTTGATTAAAATGGAGTTTATAAATCTGATTCAAGGGATAAATTCAAGGAAATTTTCGGATTTGAAGAGAGAAGCATGGAGAAAGCAAGATTCAAACAAGAAAAAGCAAGAAAACTAGGTAAAATTTCATCCTATGGTTGATATCATTACCCTCCCTTCTTCTCCATTTCTCCTAACTCTAGGAGCCATAGGAGGATCTGATTTTTAAGCCAAACCAAGCATGAATCTTAGGCATTTGAGGGAGAAGAACAAGAATATGCAAAGGAAACAACAAAATGACCATTAGATTTCAAGATGCAAATTCTAGGGTTTTGTGTGCACCTTGTCAAATTTGACCTTGTGTGATGATTCCTATGTTTAATTAAAAGTTTAAATGAGTTCTTAAGATCCCTAAGAAGCTCCCCACATGCTCCCTTCTTTAAGAAAACAAAGAGAATTCAAAGGAGGCCAAAAAGGGGCATAGTCTCAGCCAAGTGTAACAAACGTAATTTGTGTAAAATGACGAAATGAGCCATATAAAAATAAGTCCTCTGAAATGACCTAGATAATGTTCCAAAAAAATTGGGTAGAGTCTTAGACTCCTAAAAATGATAATTCTAGGCTTAGAAGGAAAGAAAAGCGGAGTTAGAATAGAGAAATAATTTATGACAGAAACTAACGAAACGAAATGGCATTTTCGTAAATATAGTGCAAATTTTGAAAAACCACATAGGAGGGCTTTTTAAATGAAATTTTTGAGTTGCCCAAGGTTCTCAGAGGCCCCAAAAACTATGGGAAGCCCCGGGACCAATAAAGCCCTTCCGGTGTATGTTTTTCAACGTTAGTTGACCCAAACTTTGACCGGTTCGTTCGGTGAGGTTTTAGCTCCAAATTGAGTGATTCCTAAGGCATTTTATTAAATTGGGAACTAAATTTTATAATGGAAAAGATGGTTGTAAAAAGGGAGCTAAAATGAAGCCAAAACGAAATTGCCATTACGGAAGGGAAAAATTAGAATTTATGGTTTCTTGAATGTTCTAAAGAGTTCCACACTTTTCTCCCTTCTTCTCCTCTTTAATAAGCACGACCCTTTCTGTCCAAAATACAGAAAATATTCAGCTCTCTTAGGTGCACCAAAAGGAGGAGAAAAAAAGGAAGAAAGCTAAGGAGAAACTAGGTAATTTCATGGAATTTCTTGCTCCATCTTCCTTCAATCTTGTTATCCTCTCTTCCTCCTTTGTTTCCATGGATTTTTTGAATGGTTTGGTTCTGTTTTAAGGTTAGACCAAGGAGGGAAATTTCGTGTTTGGAGAGGAAACGCCAACCAAGGGAAGAAACATCCAAGAAACTAAGGAAAAACAAGGTAAAATATCATTCCTATGGTAGCCTCTTCTTGTATGTTTCAGCCAACCTAGGATGGGGTAGGAGGGCTAGATTTTTGGGCAGAACCAAGAGAGAAACCTAGGAAAAGAGTGCAAGAATTAAGAATATGGCAAGAAATTCCAAGAAAAACGAAAGGAAATTAAATTAGAAAAGTGTAGTGTTCTTGGAGGTTTTGTGAAATCTAATTTTGTGTGAGTAATTTCTTGGCTATTTGAATGTTTCCTTGATCTCCTAAGACCCTTAGAAACATTCCCAAGTGACTCTCCCATCAAGGAAAATTTTAAAACTCCAAGAAGCCTAAATTCATGCTTGTCTCGCCCAAGAGGGGTTTAATGGGCTAAGAAGTGTTTTAATTTATTCTAGCCTTGGTTTGAGACTTTATATGATATTAGAAGAAGGGGGAAACCATTGGAAAAAATTTAGGAGCCATGGATTGGGAGATGGGACAATAGTGTCCATAATGGTGCCTTATGAAGCAACTTGATTTTTCCAATGGTGCAATTGAATTGGTGATGGCTCCAAGGACCTTAGAATGGAACCTAACACTTGAATGATATGAGTTGCTTCAATAGGCCATTTATGGAACCAATATGTCCATTATGGAACCAAGTGTGTAGTAAGCTTTAGTTTAATGTCTTGGCTTGCTTTAAGTGTGTAATTGTGTGATGTTTGTAATGTCTAGGCCAAGAGAACCCTACTCCACCCAAGTGCTCTAGTGAAATCAAGGAGGGAAAGGAAATTGCAAAGTGAGCTTGCATAAATAAAAAGGTAGCTCTCCACCTCATTCTCTTTGCATTCTTGTATGCATATATATGTTTTAGTGTGCTTGCATGCATTCTTTATGTTTGATGACATGCCACTTGATCCTTGTTGTGCATTGGTACCAATATGTTGTCTTAAATGACTATAGTTGTGGAAAGAGCTCATAAGGGTGAGGTGATGCCAAAAGTCCTTTGATGAAGGTAAGGAGATGCCAAAAGTCTTATGGAATGGGTGAGACAAGGCCAAAAGTCCCTTGAATGGGTGAGACAAAGTCAAAAGTCCTCAGACCAAGAGTAAGGCAAATCCAAAAGTCCTAGAAATAGGGTGAGGTTAAACCAAAAGTCCTCAGAGCATGAAAGTGATCTTGACATGTGAATGTGCAATGGAATGGAATTTATTGCACACTTTATGCTTGTATAGTTATGAATTTGATGTATGTATGCCTTGAATGTGGTGTGAATGAGTGTGTGAGCTATTGAGATTCTTGGAATCTCACTCTCCTTTCCCACTCATCCTTGAATTGTCTATGTGATGTTCCAAGTCAAGGAGATGCAAGCCAAGAACATTGAACATCTTTATTTTGGTGTATTATGTAATTTAAGTGGTGGCTAAATGTCAAAGTAATGATGTATGTAATATTTTTATGATGGAAGGCCATGGACAAGTGTAAAATGATGTATGAATATGATGTAGACTTTATATGACACTAAATCAATAGCATTGTGCAAATTGGCTCTTGGATGACTTGATGTAACTATGTATAAATGGATGTTGAGAGACCAAAATGAGATGCATGAGGTTTGGAATCACTTGGGCAGTCTCCACAAGTCATATTTGTGCTTTGAAACTTGCTCAAGGGGTGTCAAACTCAAGAAGAGGCCATTTGGTGCAAAGTGACTCTTGATAGGAAGCAAAAATGACCATTTCATGAGGCTATGTCACTTTTTATCCAAATGAGCTCTTTTTGGTCTGAACTTTGGCATGCATCTAGAGCTTTTTGAGAAGCTAAATTTGGTAATTTTTTGGAGGTCTGTGGAATATTTGGCAAATATTGAAGTTGGAAATTTTTCTGGTTTTGGTCCTTGGTATTATAGCACTAGTCTGAAATTAAATTTTATCACTCGTAGGGAAAATGATGTCCAATTGCCACAAAATTGTATACAGAGAAACTAGATATCCCAGTGACTTGTGCCAACTGGAAGCACCTTATTTGGAGGTCTAGAGAGGAAGATATGAATTTTTGAACATTCTGTCCAGTATCAAGACCCTTACCCAACCTAAGTTACTATTCTATGAATTTCAAGATTTAGGCTACCTGAACTGGTCTGGAATTATTTTTTCCCTCTAGCAAACATCCACAGCTTTCCAGATTGGTATCATTTACATGGATTGGATTTTTTTGGAATTAATTGGACATTTTCAAAGTTTGCTATAAAATCTGCGACACCATCAGGAGGCAGTTTGACCTCTGGACCTTTTCGGATGTCAAACGCCCTCTGTGATGGGTTTTATGGTCTGTGCATTTTTGTAGTGTGAATTAGACATTAGTAGCTTTCCAAAATAGCCAAGAATATGTGATTTCAATTTTTCTAAAATTAGTTATGATTTTTTAAATTTGCACCAAGAAAATGGCCAAATCTAGCTGAAAATAAACCTCCATATTCTAGGTTCCATTTCAGTTTCCATGAGTTATGGGTATGATTTTATGATGCAAATGAGTTGTATACATGTAATTAAATATCAAAAAGTATAGTATGGGATCACTTGGCCCACATGGCACTGAACGAAATTTTTATATGCGGCGCAACGCAAGAATAATCAATATTTTAATGCCATTTTCTTGCCTCTTATATGTATTGATTGATATAAGGTATAAAGATAGCATGGAATGAGCTAAGAAATTATGGTATTACACCAAGCAAGGTTCAAGTAGCTAGGGAGATTTTTAAAATTTTCTAAGGCCATTCATGAGTCATGTATGATGAATGAAAATGAGGGGAGGCCTTGGAAAAAATTTAGAACTCATAGAAAATGATTTGATGCTTTAAGTTCCATATTATGACCTAAAGAAGTAACATGATGATGGGCCCTTTGTGTTAATCGTGATAACTCCAAGAGGCTTAAAAGGAGTCAAGAATCATATTTGAAAGGAAAGAATAGAGCCTAAAATTTATTTATGGGGTGTTGCTTCATTAGGTGCATTTATAGACCATAATGGAATTTATAGAACAACCTAGAGTCTAAGCAAGTTATGTGGCCTTAGAATTTGTTTCATAAACCTAATTGGCTTTCATAAATTGTATCTAGGCCAAGAGAAACCACCTCCACCAGTTTGTGGGTGAGTAGCCTAAGCAAGGGAGGGAATTTCAAGAGAAAAAGTGTGTGATTGTGTGCAAGGTAGCTTTCTCCACCTTCTCTCATACATAGATGTATGCTTAGCTTGTCTTAGAATGTGTCATTTGTATATTCAAGCCATGAAAAGTGTGATAGCATGATTTCATATGCCATGCTTTTATGATGACATATTATGTTTCATATGATGTTTTAATGTGTGCTTAGGTTTGCTTGAGTGTGGTGAGGCCAAGAACCCTTAACCATGGTGAGAATGAGTTAAGAACCCTTAAGATTGGTTAAGACAAAACAAAGAGTCTCCTAAAAGCAAAGTGGGCTCCCAAGAGCATGGTTGAGTCTAAGAATGCATTAAAGAATGGGTGAGGCAAGTCCAATATCCACAAGAAATTGGGTGAGGCCAATCCACTTGCTTGGCAAGCCTTTGTATGCTATGTATGATATTCGTAAGTGATGAAAATGCTTCTTGAATGTTTGCACATGTCCACATGAATGTACATGCATTTATGAGACTTGTTTGCATCCATTAGGTATGATTGAATGGGAGATGAGCTATTGGAATTCTTTGAATCTCATTCCCTCCTCTCCAATGATCTAATATGCTAGGTGGACCCAAAGAGCAAGGCAATGGGAGTCAACCACATGAGAGATGAAGCAATGACATTGAAATGTGGAAATTTTGTTACTTTAAGCCTATAAGAATGGAAATTGATGTATTCAATAGATGTATATGTAGTATAATGTTATAAACATATGTAATTATGATATTATGACATGTATGAATGAGAGGATATGCTATGTGACCACTAGGATGAAATTTGGACATGTTATGGCTTTGTGGCTTCCTTAATGATAACATGGAATTATGCATAAGTGTGCATGAAAAGGCCAAAATGAGATAAATGAGATTTGGGACCATTTGGGTAGCTCACAAAAATCCTAATTGTGCTTTTAGGCTTCCCAAAAGGTGCCAAGACCAAGGGAAAACCATTTGGTCACTTTGGTACCTCATATGGAGCAAAAAATGACCATAATGGAACTCTATGTCACTATTTGGCTAAATGAGTTCTTTTTACGCTAAGATTTAGCATGCAATCAGATATTATTGAGATCTTTTTGGGAGGATAAAGACCATCATTTTTAGAGGTCTATAGAATATTTGATGAATTTTCAAAGTTGGCTATTTTTCTGATTTTGGTCTGCTGCACTATTCATTTGGTCCGAAAATGAAATCTATCACACAAGGCTCAAATGATGTCCAATTGCAATGAAATTTTATACTAAGAAACTAGACATTGATAGTGACTTGTACCAACTAGAAGCATCTCATTTGGAAGTCTAGAGAAGGAGATATGAATTTTGGAAGATTTTATCCAATATTAGGGAATTCAGCCGACTTGAGTTACTATTCTATTGAATTTTGTGGTCTAGGCTGCCTGAGTTGGTCTAGAAATATTTTTTCCCCCTAGCTAACATTCACAAATTTCTAGATTGGTATCATTTGCATGGATTGAAGTTTTTTGGAATTAATTAGGCATTTTCAAATTTTGCCACAGAAATCTGTGACACTTCCACAATCTAGTTTGACCTCTAGACATTTTTGGATGTCAAACATCATCTGTAATAGATGTTATGGTCTAGACATATATTTTATTGTGAAGTATACATCTGTAGCTTTCTAGAATGATTAAGAATACATGTTTTTGATATTTCTAGAATTAGTTATGATTTTCCAAAGTTTGGATAGAGAAGAGGCAAAATCTGTCCGAAAATAAACATCCATATTTTATGCTTCATTTCGGTTTTCTTGAATTGTGAGTCACATTTTATGATGCAAATGAGTTGTGTTCATGTAATTAAATATGAGAATGTATTGTATGAGTTCACACGGTCCACGTGACATTGAATGAATATTTTATACATGATATAATGCAAGAAATTGCATTATTTTAACTCCTTTTTCTTGCTCCTTCATGGAAATTATGAATGTGAGACATGTAAATGTTGTGATATGAGCTAGAAATAGATGGTATTACATTTATTAGTATCAGAGTGTTCTAGGCTCTCTCAAATTGGATTTCAATTGAGGATGTAGCAATAGGGCTATGTAAAAGGCTTGAATGGATAGGTAAAGTCTTAGATGAGACATTTTGGGTATATGAGGATAGGTTGTGGCTTTGTTCATGTTGAGTAAGTGGTAGGATGGTCTTAGAGTAGTTAGTGGATACTGGGAAAGAGTGGCCTCTAGAGTAGCTTAAGTAGACCTAAGCTTAAGCAAAGTTGAATGATCCCATGGCTAGAGGTTGATGAGATGTGATAGCTCACCAAAATCAGTAGCAAGCCCTAGACATAAACGATGAAAAATGATTTCGTTGATAGAAAGAGGCTTGCTAGAGAGAGTATGTGAGGCCAAATTCTCCCTGGTAGTCATACTCAGGCCATTTTGAGATGTCTCGCATAATGTAGAGACAAGTAGTGATACAGCATGTCATGAGATGAGGCTGCGGCTGCACAGGACAATTTAGAGGGTAAATGAGGAAAGGGTCACCCCCTAGCCACAACACCTAAATATCTAGATAAATTTTAGGGCCCAAAAGGCTAATTCCCTCAAGGCAGAGGTTTGAATTACAAGCTATACCTTAGAGTCCGACACCCCTAAAATGATAGATAGTTATGCATGAATGAAGCAAGAGATAGAATCCTCTAGCTTGGTCATGGGCTAGATGTAGAGGTAGTGAGGCTCGGGTTGGTAACTAAAGATGGAAATCCAGTCCTTGAAAAAGCAAGTTAATCAGAGGCTGTTAGCCGCGGCCAATTCACTATTTAGCCGCGGCCAATTATTCCATGGAAGCAGTGAGGCAATTCAGAGAGTTCCTCGCCGTGGCCAATTAAGAAATTAGCCATGGCCAATACTTAGACGGAAAACAACAGTGAACCCATGGTTAATTAGCTACGGCAAATGACATGTTAGCCATAGCGAATGGCACCATGAATGCCTTGTTGGTCATATTTAGGCCAACTTGATAAAAAAGTAGTAAATAGTCATGGAAAGTTAGTAAAAGTCCATGGCCTAATAGTTGAAATTGAGGAAAGAGCTCAACACAGAGAAAGTTAGACATAGAGACAGTAAGGTTATGGAGATCTGCCTTTAAGGCATTGACTACAACCTAGGATGCTAGTCTGTGAGACACTGAATGATAGAATGTTAGTGTAACCTCAAAATAACATAAGATAAGACTACCAGTAGTGAGGCACATAGTGAGTGGCCTAGAGAGATGTACCTCATAGGTAACACCTAGAGGTAAGTATGAATAACTAGTAATGGAGGCTCAGAAAAGAATGATGATAGTTAGTAAGCTACAGGTCCGATAAGATGACCAGTAGCATCGTTCCAAGTGAGATATGTGAATGAAAACCTCAGTGAAAGTTCTCCCTGGATCGAGAAAGTAAAAGATGAGACACCTTAAGCCGAGAAAACCACCTAGAAGTGGTTAGTAATTTCCCCTAGATAGAACCCCCTTGAGTCATAAAGTATAGTGATAAAGGAAGCATGGTAGAGCTGCGAAATTAGCTACAGAAAAGATGCCCTCGCTTTAATAATGACCAAATGCTTAGACTAAGCCCAAAAAGGTAAATAGATAGAGGTCTGATAGTTAGTTAGACGAGGTCCTTAATATGAGAATAATATAGGGTTAAGACACGTGTGACGACCCTAACTTCTAATCCCGGTAATTATGGTTAAATACATGATTATTAATTAATGATCAAGGTTTGGAGTCATTACAATTAATTACTTTAATCAAATATAGGGAAATTTGATCCTTCATGGTATTAGGGCTGTGACGACCCTAAATTCTAATATCGGTGATTATAGCTAAATACACAATTAATAAATAATAATCAAGGTTTGGAGTCATTGCAATTAATTACATTAAGAAAAGATAAGGGAAATTTAAACCTTGATACTACTAGGATCATCAACTAACAACCATAACGGGAACATGCATTAAAGGGTTTGTACCATCATTTAGGGTTTAAGATTCATCCATTACTCAAGTTCAACCCACAAAACATCCCACCAACATGCTCATGCTATCCCCTAACATTAGCCTTACTAAAATTAGGGTTTCTAGGTTAAATATAGAAGTTTGGGGACCTGCGCCGCGACCTGGAACTTCCCCGCCGCGGCTAAGCTAGGTTCTGGAGCTCGAAAACCAAGTTTTTAAACTTGCACCGCGGCCTGGAACTCTTGCACCGTGGCCAAGTTACTCTCTAGACCACGGCGAGTTGGATCTGCACCGCGGCCAACCTATGTGGCGCCACGGCGACTTTCGCTACTGTATCTTCCTAAATTAATTTTCCCGACTCGTGCCGCGGTGAGGTTGCTTTCTGTTACCCTCCTGGGCATTTTTTTCGCTCTGCGCCGCGGCGAGATTTCTCAAGCCGCGGTGTCCCTCGCCACTGTCACTCCCTAGGCCGCGGCGAAGCCTTCTTGGCCGCGGCATAACTCCCTTCTGTAGCTATTTTCCTTATATTTCGGCCTCTACACTCCATTTCTCTTCTTAGGGACACCCTAAGATCACTTCCCTTCATTTTATATGGCTCAAATGACATTTATCTACCTTATTTACTTAGCTATGCTTCCATTACCAACTCAAATCTTATATGCCCATTTCGTTCCTCCAATTCCCTTCTATCAGCAAGTTTATTAAGTAGCAACAATAGATTATACATGAACTACCATCAGCCATCCATAAATGCTCAATCAATGGGGGTTCCATACATTCGGGGTTCATATCAATATCTCAAGGGTCACATTTCCATTAATAAACAATGTTATAGGTCAGCATCAATTACAGCAGAAATAATGAGTCTATACAACAAGTTCTAAATTAGGATGAGGTCTAACCCCTCATTACATACATCCTCAATAAATCAAATGTGCAAGCCTACACTTGGCAATACAGATACATGATGATGCTATACAATAAGGAATACAAAATTAGCATCTACACTAACTAAGTCAGCCTAAGTGTAGCCATCTCCCCATAGGTGAGAACTCATGGATTTTCATCCACTTGCTTACCCTTATCCTTACCCGAAGGACCTTTACCTGAAATTATAATCCCACAAAACGGGGTGAGATATAAATCTCAGTAACCATAACAATTCCATCATATAATCCATTTTAATCAACATATAAGCATGAATCGAAATCCATATCAGAATCATATCAGTCATTTCAGCAAATGAAACAATTAGGCTATCATGATTACTATCCCATACTAGTAATCATATATCAACATGTTAAAGGCCATTAACACCGGGAGAGGCCCGTCCACGGCACCTACTCCCCATTGAGCACACCAGGGCTCAGTGCATCTGGGGTTTGATCATAACCCAGTGCTCGATCGTAGCACATGCACGGGTGGCAGCCGCACCACAGCTCCACCATGGACTGACAAGGTCCAATCATAATACAACAGATGGCCAACCAATTCATTCAACATTTCAAATCATTCATATATAGCAAATATGAAATTAAATTAGATACATGCATGGAATTAATGTAAACCCCAGTTACCTCACTTGCAGACAATTGCAACAGCCACCACAAATCCCAAATTCGGATTCAAGTGTCTCCCACCAGAATTCTCAATGTTTCACCCAAAATCCTAAGCAAATTCGTATAAAATTAGTACCCATAATATGAATCATCTATGGGGGTCTCAAACCAACAAAGAAAGCATCAAAATGGGGGGTTTAAGTTCACCTAATACCAACTCCAACCTCAACCTACGAATTTCACCAAGAAAACCTCCAAACACTCACTTTTCAGATTTTGGGTATAATGAAATCTCTCCAAATGAAAAACTAATCAGACCAAATTAAAGAGAAAGATGAGGGGAATAAGTTGTATAACTATTACCTTGGCCAAATCTTGCTCTAAGTATGAGAAAATGCAGAAATCTTGCCCCAAACCCTAGCCTCCTTCTCAACCTCTGAATTTGCCTCTTAAGTTTCAGAAAAATGAAGGTGTGGCTGAAGCATTAGGGTTTTAGATGCGTTTAAGTTGGGTCAAGAGGCTGGGTCATGGGTTGCTCTAAGTCCAAATCCAATTGGGTTTCAGATTTTGCTTATTGGGCTAGTTTTTTTAAGTGTTGGGCTGCATAATTCTGTTGGGCCAGTTTTCACACATTGGGTTGCTGAAGTTTAATGGGATTTAGGCTTAATTTGATGAGCTCAAGGGCTTGGGTCTACACAAGAGTAATTGGGCCACTTAATTGAGCCTATACAAGATAAATCTTGGGCCTCTATCTCATTAAATTAGTTTGGGTCTGCCTCTAATTCATTGGGCCTCCATTAGCCTCTTATCATGGTTCATTAATTTGGGCCTAGGTGAAGTTTCTATCTCAATTAATTCTCAAGCCCATATTAATAATCTATCTATCTAAAATCCATATTTACTTAACTTGCCCAATCATCCCATATTAATTATTCTTAATTAATCTTAATCCATGATTAACACCTTAATTAATTTCAGGGTGTTACAAGGGCCATCAACTAAACAACCATAAATGGGAAAATGTAAAAAAGGTTTGTACCATCATTAAAAGTTTGTGATTCATCTATCCATTGATTTCAACACACAAAAACCTCCCACAAGTGTTCCTATATCATTTTCTCGCATTAGCATTAAAGAAATTAGGGTTCCTAGGTCAAAGGTAGGAGTTTAGGGACCTACGCCGCGACCTGGAACCTTCCCACTGCATCTAAGTTAAGTCCTGGAGCTTGAAAAATAAGTTTTTAACTTTGCGCTGTGGCCCAGACCTTTTGTGCTGTGGCTAAGTTACTCTCGGGAATCACTGGGTAACTTTCTTGACTTTCGCCGTGGCGAGTTGGATCTATGCCATGGCCAACCTATGTGGCACCGTGGCGAGTTTTGCTACTGCACCCTCCTTAATTAATTTCCTCGACTTGCGTCACGACAGGACTTATTGCACCGTGGCGAGGTTTCATTCTGTCACCCTCCTGGGCATTTTTTTCACTCTGCGCCGTGATGAGATTCCTCAAGCCGCGGTGTCCCTCGCCACTGTCACTCTTCAGGCCGCGGCGAGGCCTTTTTAGTCATAACGTGACTCCTTTCTGTAGGTATATCTCTTACATTTTGTGACGACCCTAAGTTCTAACATCAGTAATTATAGTTAAATACATGATTAATAAATAATGATCAAGGTTTGGAGTCGTTGCAACTAATCACATTAATAAAATATAGAGAAATTTAAACCTTGATACTACTAGGATCATCAACTAACAACCATAACGGGAACATGCATAAAAGGGTTGTACCATCATTAAAGGTTTAGGATTCATCCATTAATCAATTTCAACCCACAAAAACATCCCACCAATGTCCCCATGCTATTCCCTAACATTTGCCTTACTGAAATTAGGGTTTCTAGGTCAAATATAGGAGCTTGGGGACCTGCGCCGTGACATGGAACTTTCCCGCCACAGCTAAGTTAGGTTCTAGAGCTCGAAAACCAAATTTTTAAACTTACGCCGCGGTCTAGACCTTTTGCGCCGCGGCCAAGTTGCTCTTGGAAATTTTCCTGACTTTCGCCACGGCGAGTTGGATCTGGGCCGCAGCCAACCTATGTGGCGCCGCGACGAGTTTTGCTACTGTAACCTCCCTAATTAATTTCCTCGACTCGCGCCGCGGTGAGACTTCTTGCGCCGCGGCAAGGTTACATTCTGTCACCCCCTAGGTGATTATTTTCACTCCGCGCCGCGGCGAGATTTCTCAAACCGCGGCGTCCCTCGCCACTGTCACTTCGTAGGCCGCGGCGTGATTCCCTTCTGTCACTGTTTTCCCTATATTTCGCCCCCTACACTCCATTTCTCTTCTTAGGGACACTCTAAGGTCACTTCCCCTCATTTTATAAGACTCAAATGGCATTTATCTACCTTATTTACTTAGTTATGCTTCTATTACCAATTCAAAACTTATATGCCCATTTCCGTTCCTCTAATTACCCTATATCAGCAAGTCTAGGGAATAATAACAACACCAATCATGCACCATTGATATTTAACATTAGATACACTTTCCATTATTAGCCGATTACAATCATAATGTTCAATTCCATGATAATTGAATTACATATACAATCCCTATACTTGGCAACTCATGATGCAATGCAGCAATGATACAAAACTAACAATTTAATTACAATACATTTTGTCAAAGCTCCTAGACCTATGTGCTACCAAACCATTTAACAAGCTCTCGTTAATTTTCTCCTTACCACTAAGAGGTCCGATCCCTGAAAATGTTAGCCCACAACGGGGTGAGATATACAATCTCAGTAACAAAAAGGAAATTTTCATATATATATACAAGTCAATCAATCCAAGACAATCTTATGTCATCAATATCAGAATCATCAATTCAATTGGCAAATGAACTAGTTGAGCTACCAATGACTACTGTCCCATACCAGCAATCATACATAACATGTTAATGGTCAATAACACCGGGAGAGGCCCGTTCACGGCACCTACTTCATCATGAGCACAACCAGGGCTCAGTGCATCTGGGGTTTGATCATAACCCGATACTTGATCGTAGCACATGCACGGGTGGCAGCTGCACCACAGCTCCACCATGGACTCACAAGGTCCAATCACAATAACAATCAAGTAGTCAACCAGTCATTTAACATTTCAAAATCAAGCATGTGTAACAAATAGCATATTAACATGAGCATATACATGGAATTAAGAAAATAACCCAGTTACCTCAACGAAGCCAATTACTCTTCCCCTAGCTACCATAATAATCCAAATGCATACCAAGCCTATAACAAGCATAATTATCATCATTTCTAATCACAATCAAATATCCAAAGAGTTGAACTACTAATGACAGACTAGAGGTTACTCACCTAATTACCAAGGGATTTTATTTCGGATTCCAACTTTCCCACACCAGAAATTGCCATAGTTCACTCCAATTTCTAGGTAATTTCACATGAAACCAAAGCCCATATCATAGGTCAACTATAGGGGTCTCAAACTAACAGGAAATGCATCAAAATGGGAAGGAGATACTCACTTAACAACACCCATAGCCTCACCTCCGAAAATCCACTATGGAAGCACCAAACTTCGCATTTCAATCATCAAGCCCAGAGAATTCAGTTTTCCACCATTATCTCCTTGTAATCTCACACAATAACAGAACCCATTATGATAATACATCCTTAGGGGCATTTTCCAGCAAAGTGATTCACAAAATGGAAGGGAAAAGCTTACCTAATCCTCCCTCTAACCTCCAAGTCCGAAAATCTTACAAGGAATCACCCAACACCAAATTTCAGATTTGAGATGAAGATGAAAATGCTCAAACCCAAAAATTAATCGGACCAAAATGAAGAGGAGGATGAGAGGGTCAAGTTATATATAACTTACCTTGGCTAAATCATCCTCTAGAAGTAAGAAATGGAGCCTCCATGTTGGTAGAACCCTAGCCTCCCTCAAACCTCCGAATTTTCTCCCTTGCCTCTTGTGTTTTCTGTTGAATGGGGAAGGAGGTGGCTGACCCTTTAGGGTTTTTAATGATAAATGGGCTGACCCATCAGCCCAAGGTCCAATTGGGCTCATCTCTAGTGATTGGGCCATGGTTTAATGAATGGGCTACAAAAAGTTTAGGACTACAAGTAGAATGTGCTGACCCAATGGCCCAATTCCTTGTGGGTTCAGATTTTTATACTTGTTGGGCCTTATCTCATAAGTTGGGCTGAATCTCATGAGTTGGGCTTTAGGGTTGTGGTTGGGCTAAGCCAAATTTCAAGAGCCAATCTAATTTGGGTCTGCATAATGTGTGTTGGGCCAGCTCACATAATTTGGGTCTTGGGCCCTTATTCTACTGAATCAACTTGGGCTATTACTAGGTGATCTCTCTTGGCCTAAGTCTCATGACGAGGAGTTGGGCTTACATCTAGAATCATTGGGCCTTTATAAGCCTTTTCTCATGATCTCTTATATTAATTTGGGCCTAGATGTAGTTTCTATCCCAATTAATTCTCAACTCATATTATTGATTTATTTCTCAAAATTACCATTCACTAAACTTGCCCACTTATCCCATATTAATTATCCCTAATTAATCTAAATCCATTATTAACGCCTTAATTAATTTTGGGGTGTTACACATTTCATCCCATACACTCCAATTCTCTTCTTAGGAACACCCTAGGACTACTTCCTCCTATTTTATCTAATGGTACTTATCTATCCTATTTACCCAACTATTCCACCATTACTAACTCAACACTCAAGTACTAATTCTCACTCACCCAACCACCATATGTCAGCCTTTTCATGGATTAATGACAGCAAGGATTTATATAATATTAACAATTAACATCTCATACGCATTTCGTTGGAGGTTTCATACATCAATGATCAATATCAATTTCTAATACATCACATAATTATGTTTCCAACGGTATACTATACCATAATTTCAGTAAAATTCATACAACAAATACTATAGGTTCATACAACCTAAACCAAGCCATATCAAGACTTGACTCCTTAACCAATATAGTCAGACTAATCAAAATATAGACGCCTACACTTGGTAACATGAATACAAGATGATGCTATACAATAAGGAATATAAAATTAGCATCTATATTAACTAAATCAGCCTAAGTGTAGCCTTCTCCCCACATGTTGGAGCTCATGGATTTTCATCCACTTGCTTCCCCTTATCCTTATTCGAAGAACCTTCACTTGAAATATTAATCCTATAAAATAGGGTGAGATACAAATCTCAGTAACCAAGGCAATTCAATCATATAATCCAGTTTAATTAACATATATGCATGAATCAAAATCAATATCAGAATCGTATCAGTCATATTAGTAAATGAAAAAATTAGGCTATCATGATTACTATCCCATACTAGCAATCATATTTCCACATATTAAAGGCCAATAACACTGGGAGAGGCTCATCCACGGCACCTACTCCCTATTGAGCACAAGCAAGGCTCAGTGCATCAGGGGTTTGATCATAACTCGGTGCTTGATCGAAGTACATGCACGGGTGGTAGCCACACTACAGCTCCACCATGGACTCACAAGGTCCAATCATAATACAATAGATAGATAACCAATTCATTCAGCATTTCAAATCATTCATATATAGTAAATATGAAATAGATACATGCATGGAATTAATGTAAATCTCAGTTACCTCACTTGTAGACAATTTGCAATAACCACCAATGGTACAAAAATCCCTATAACTATAACATCAGAAAATTACCACTTTAATTCATTATTAACAGTAGCAACAAGTACCCAAGGAACTTAAATGCTAATAACTACCTAAATAACACTTACCCAGCTACCACAATTCCCCAAATTTGCATTGAGTATATCCTCTACCAGAAACTTCAATATATCACCTAAATTCCTAAGCAAATTTGTACATAATTAACACCCATACTATAAATCAACTATGGGGGTCTTAAACCAGTAGAAAATACACTAGAATGGATAGTTTACACTTACCTAATGCCAGCCTTAGCCTAAACCTACGAATTTCCTCTAGAAAAACACCAAACAACTCTATTTCAGAATTTGGGTATTGTGAAAATACTCCAAATAAAAAACTAATCGGACCAAATTAAAGAGAAAGATGAGGGGATTAAGTTATATAACTATTACCTTGGCTGAAGCTTGCCCTAGATGTGAGAAAATGTGGAATTTTTGCCCCAAACCTTAGCCTCCCTCTAAACCTCCGAAAATTCCTTCTTGTGTTTCAAAAAAATGGGGAAGAGGCTGAAGTGTTTAGGGTTTTAGTTGGGTTTAAGTCGGGTCTAAGACGGGTCATGGGTTGCTCCAAGGTCTAACTCTAAATGGGCTTTAGATTTTAGCTTTGTTGGGCCAGTTTTAAGGTGTTGGGCTGCAGAATTTCATTGGGCCAACTCTTATGCATTGGGTTACTAAAGTTTGATTAGGTTTGGGCCAAGTTTGAAGAGCTCAAGAATTTGGGTCTGCACAAGAGTTATTGGGCCACTTATAAGAGTCTATGCAAGGTGGATCTTGGGCCTCTATCATTTGGAATTAGATTGGGTTTACACCTAACTCATTGGGCCTCCATTTGCCTCTTATCATGATTTATTAATTTAGGCCTAGATGAAGTTTCTATCCTAATTAATTCTCAACTCATCTTATTAATTTATCTCTCAAAATTTTCATATTAATTATTCTTAATTAACCCAAATCTATGATTAGCACCTTAATTAATTTTAGGGTGTTACAGCATGCGAGTGATTAGAGCACCCATTAGAGCATAAGTTTTCAATAAGGTAGAATCCAGACATTGAGAGTACGTGTTCTAGATTGAGTTAACAACACCCTAGAAATAGTATATTATACTTTTGGGAATAAGGCTAAAGAGGCTAAACAAAGAGAAAGCCTAGCTCTAATAAATGAGCTAAGATGAATAGTTAGTGTCTTAATACCCTCAGGGAAGCTCGAGGAAATTAAATACCGCCTCAAAAGGCGAGTCTTATATTATGTAGAGAGAGAGTATAAGTCGAGAGTGCTATAGAATGAAATTCTTGAGATTATATGAAATAGAATCCTTCTTACCAAGGGATGGTCTAACTAAGAGTAGAGTAAGAGTATGAACGAAAAATAGACCCCTTTGATGTTATAGAGAGTAAATAAGTGGAGGAACTCTGAGAAAATGCAAGTGCTCTTGAGCATAGAAAAATCTGAACTGGCAACAGAAACAACCAGTAGTAAAACATCCTTTTACCAAAGGAAGAGGATAAGAAAGGTAGAAAAAAAAGATATGACAGTGTTCAAGCTGAGAATATATTAGATTAAGAATAGATATTTAGTTAATGTACTTAAGTATTTAAGAAAGCACATCTGTCCTTGGCATAGACGCCCTTCTAGCATGATAGCACCTGAAGTAATAATAGCTAGGCAATACAGAGAAATCTCGAGATGAAATAGAGAAAGAATCCTATTTTCCCTAAGTACTCTACAAGAATAGGGCAGATAAAGAAAGATAAGAGAGGGATACTTTAGATTATTGGGAAACTTGCAATGTACAAGCAATAGTAGCTTTAAGCTCAGTCATGAGGCATCCGTGTATTAGTGTTTGATGTTATGGTTTGCTTGTAATAGAGGCTGCATGATATTAGGTTTGGCCAACCTAGTAGTAATGTGGCTTAAGTGCATAGCAAATGATGACATTAATCACCAAAGTACCCTGATAATCGAAAGTTATCCTAGTTAAAGAACGAGATGAGTTAGAAGAGAAAGATAAAGGGATTCTAGTCATTCCTCGTAGAGGATGTTTAAATTCAGTATGCATAGCCTGAGTCCCTTATAATATGTATAAATGAAATAAATAGGGACTAGTGTATAGCCTCTCTCCTGCCATAAATGTTAACCACATTTAGAGCATGAGATGCCCTAATACCAAAGCACTTCAAAGCATAATATAGGTATAGTTAGAAATTACAGGATATGAAAGGAAGGCTAGAACGAGTACACATAAAGTAAGTAAGTTAATAGAGTAAGAAAGGAAAATCTAAGCAAAAAAAGGCTGAAGTGAGAATTTGAGGATCCTATGAGGAGCAATGAGTGAAAATTAAAATGCTCCCTAATATCAGTATGACGGGATCCTAGAGAATTAGATAACATAAAACCCACTTTACATGAAGAGCACGATGTACCTCTGAGTTTAGCCTTAGCTATTATGAGTGATGGTTACTGGACTTAGTAAGCATGTATGTTATTGTTAGATACAGTAATCTTAGACTTTGACGTCTCCTAGAGATGGATTACAGTAGATCCTAGCATAGCATAGCGGGTTGTAGTAAATCCTAGTAGGGCTCTGAGAGGTCACAGTAGACCTAGGGGTTACAATAGACCCCACAGAGTTATAGAGAGCCCTAACCACAGTAGTATAGTTCTCTGGTGAGATGATGGCCTGAGATAGTTTTATAAAGCAGTTAGTCTTAGAGACCAATATAGTTTCAGCTAGCCTTTGTCTCAGAGACTACAGATCTTCTGAGTCTGGTATACCATTGTCACAGAGATATAAAGGCTTTACTCAGACAATTAGACCACTGACTAGCTCTCTTTAGAGATGAGCATAATGTATAGGATTAGGAAAGCAAGAAATTAGCTTTTCAGAGTTAAACCAGACAAACCATTACTTAGCAGATAATAGCCTTGACCGAGGGATAGAGAGATCCTCGCATGCTAGCTTATGTACTCAGAAAGGGGTCAGGTGCAGTTTTTATATGAGATAAATGTTACAGTATGTCTCCAGTGAGCAAAACTGTGAGAATAGCTAACATCCTATCAGAACCCAACAGTAGTCAGTGGTAGTAGCTCTTCGATGCTAGTATGAGACATGTATGTTAGGCCTACCAATATTGAAATGAGGGACTATAAAATGCCACTATAAGTGAGCAAAGAAAGTGAGAAAGAGTCCCAGCCTACAGAGACAAATATAGTAATAAGCAGAGAAAGTAGGATCATTAAAAGCAAAAACTCCTCAAAAGAGCTATAATCCCAATAAGTAGTAGTGATATGAGGCCTATGACAAAAAGAAATGTGAATTATAATCATGGAATGAGCTAGTAAGAAAGGATGCAAAAATGAACAGTGGACGGAACATGTAAAAAGTAAACAGATAGATAGGAACCTTCGATAGCTATAATGATAAAAAAGATGATGAGATGTTATGAGAAGCCATTCAGAGAGGATACGGGAGACGTTATATGAAATAAGTTACCTCCTAAAATATGTAAATGAGTCCACTGAAAGAAACGTTAATCCTACGAACGGGTTAACATTAACCCGACATGATTAGTAAGCTCTCCCAAGATAGGCCTTTAAAGTCAGAAATTTCTTTCCCTTATGAGAAAGAACTAGCTAGTATTTTACAACAATAGAGCCCTTATTAAGAACTAGCAATGAAAAATCCTTGGCCACAAAAAGATTCGAAAGAATGAAATAGCTGAGAAAGCGTATAAAGTTAGGAAGAAGGGAAAAAAAAGAGTAGTTAGCCAGAAAAGAAAAGAGTAAGAGAAAGTGTACCCCAAATTTTGAGGACAAAATTTATTTAAGGGGAAAGAAATGTAACATTTAGTTCTCTGAAAACAAGGGAAAATGTAAGAAACATAAAGTACGATTTCTCTATAAACAAATGAAATTCACCAGATACAAAAAGGAAGTCCCTCGAAATGATATAGTTAAGGTCCCAAAAAATTTGGAAAGCATTCTAAACTCCTAAAAATAAGAACCCAGGCTCAAACAGAAAGAAAAACAGAGCTAGAATAAAGAAACAATTTCTTACGAAAAGCTTACGAAACGTAATGACATTTTCGTAATTTTGAGAAAATTTTGGAATTCACACAGGAGGCTTTTTTAAATGAAAGTTTTGAGTTCTTTAGGGTTCTTAGAGGCCCTAAAAATCATGGGAAGCTCTGAAACAGTTAAATCCCCTCCAATGGACGTTTTTCAATGTTCGTGTGCTTTAACTTTGACGGATTCGTTCGGAAAGGTTTTAGTTCTGATTTGAGTGATTCCAAAGGTTACTAAATTAGGAACCTAAATTTTATAATGGAAAAGACGGTTCTAAAAAAGGAGCTAAAACGATGGAGAAAAGAAAATGCAAAGAACGAAGGGTAAAATGGAAATTTTTAAAAATGTACTTCTTCCTCCCTTATAAATAGGTGGCGCCTCACACTCCCCCTCATTTAACTTCAGATTATTCTACCCAAAATCAGAAGAAAAACCCTAGGAGAGAGGTGAACCAAAGGAGGAAGAAGAAGAGAAGAAATCCAAGCTTGAAGGTATGTTTCCATGGTAGTTTTTCATGCTTTTCTTCATCAACACCTCCTCTCCTCCTTTCTCCTTTGTTTCCTTTGATTAAAATAGAGTTTATAAATCTGATTTAAGGGAGAAATTCAAGGAAATTGTTGGATTTGAAGAGAGAAGCATGGAGAAAGCAAGAAAAAGCAAGGAAACTAAGTAAAATTTCATCCTATGGTTAATATCGTCACCCTCCCTTCTTCTCCATTTCACCTAACCCTAGGAGCCATAGGAGATTCTGATATTTAAGCACAAACCAAGCATGAATCTTAGGTATTTGAGGGAGAAGAATAAGAATATGCAAAGGAAACAACAAAATAACCATTAGATTTCAAGATGCAAATTCTAGGGTTTTGTGTGCACCTTGTCAAATCTAACCTTGTGTGATGATTCTTATGTTTGATTAAGAGTTTAAATGAGTTCTTAAGATCCCTAGGATGCTCTCTACATGCTTCCTCCTTCAAGAAAATAAAGAGAATTCCAAGGAGGCCAAAAAAGGGCATAGTCTCAGCCAAACAAGGTTAGGGTAGCTAGGGAGAGTTTTAAAATTTTCTAAGCCTATACTTGAGTCATGTATGATGAATAAAAATGAGGGGAGGCCTTGCAAAAAATTTAGAACTCATAAAAAGTGATTTGGTTCTTTAGATTCCATATTATGACCTAAAGAAGCAACATGATGATAGGTCCTTTGTTTTAATTGTGTGATGACTCCAAGAGGCTTAAAAGGAGTCAAGAATCATATTTGAAAGAAAAGAATAGAGCCTAGAATTTATTTAAAGGGTGTTGTGTAACACCATAATTTCCTAGCTCATTTCATCATATACACATGCCTCACCTCATTATGTGCATGAAAGGATAAGGAAAAAGGGAAAAAATAATGGATTTCTTTGCGTTGTGTCATACTTAGAATTTGTAATTGGTGTCACGTGGACCGTGTGAGCTCCTAGTATACATTCTCATATTTAATTACATCAAAACAACTCATTTGCATCACAAAATCATGTCCACAACTCATGGAAACCGAAATGAAGCATGAAATGAGATTGTTTAATTTTAGCCAAATTTGCTCCTTTTTCTAACCAAACTTTGGAAAATCATAACTAAATCTAGAAAAATAAAAATCATACAATATTGGTCATTCTGGAAAGTTATGGATGTCTAATTCACCCTAAAAATATGTCCAGATCATAACATCCATCATGGAGGATGTTTGATAGGTCCAGAGGTCAGACTGCATTTTGGAACTGTCACAGAATTCTGAAAAAACTTTGAAAATGTTCAATTAATTCCAAAAACATCCAATCCATGCAAACGATACCAATATAGAAAGCTATAGATGTTAGCTAGAGAGAAAAAATATTTCGATACCAGTTCATCAAGCCCAGACCTCGGAATTTAATAGAACAATAATGTAGGTCAGGTAAAATTCCTGATACTGGATAGAATATTCAAAAATTCATATCTCCCTCTCTAAACCTCTAAATCAGTCCCTGTGAATGTCTAGTTTCTCTATATAAAATTTTGTGGCAATTGGACATCATTTGAGTCTCGTGTGACAGAATTCAAATTCGGACCAAATGAATAGTGCAGCAGACTAAACTCATAAAAATTGCCAACTTTGAAAAATCATCAAATATTCTGTAGACCTTCAAAAATTATGATCTTTAGCTTCCCAAAAAGCTCTCAATGAGACCTAATTGTATGCCAAATATTAGATCAAGACTAACTTATTTGGCTAAAAAGTTATATAGAGTTCTATTATAGTCAATTTTAGCTCCATATGGGGTACCAAAATTGCCAAATGGCTTCCCCTTAGTATTGGCACCTTTTGGGCAAGTCTAAAAGCACATTTAAGACTTGTGGGAACTGCTCAAATGGTCCCAAACTCATGCTTCTCATTTTTTCCATTTAATCCACACTTATGCACATTTTCAACAAACTTTCAAATTGCATACTTTGGCATTACATATTCAATTTCTATTCTAGAGTTCATACATCATATCCACACATTTAAACATCATCTAATATCATTTTTATACATGTCTCAAGGGTCATAACCCATTTACAACACAATATACATCATGAAATATCATTATGGTTCCAATATGGCAAAAGCTAAGTATATAGTTGTCAATCTTCCTTACTCAATGTTGTTGACTCCCATTGCCATGGCTACTTGGTCCACCTAGCATGTTAGATCATTGGAGAGGAGGAGATGAGATTCAAAGAATCCCAATAGCTCATTTCCCATTCAATCATACATAATATATGCAAAGCAAGCCTTAAAAATGCATGCATGGACATAATACAAGTCATGGACATTCAAGAAGCAAGCTTGGCATGTGAACAAGTCATACAAATCATTCAAGGGCTCACCAAGTGTTTGGATTGGCCTCACACTTCTCCTCATAGATTTTGGACTTACCTTACCCATTCTTTAAGAGCTTTGGACTCAACTATACTCTTGGGAGCCCACTTTGCTTTTGGGAAACTTTTTAATTTGTCTCAACCAAGCTCATGGGTTCTTGGCTCATCTTCACCATGGTGAAGAGTTCTTCGCCTCTCAACACTCAAGCAAACTCAAGAAACGTCATACATTCATTTGAAAACATAACATGACATCATGAAATCATGGTATATAAAATTATGCTAACATACTTTTCATGGCTTGAAAATAAACATACATACATTCTAAGACAAGCTAAATGTAACACCATACTTCTAGGACTCAATTCATGCAATTCCCATGCCTCATCATATGTTTGTTCTATGAAAACAATATAGTGGCATAGGGAGTTATGAATTAAAATGCATTTCTCTATGGGTAAAATTTTTCTTTCAGAGTCCCGTGGGCCATATGAATGCATCTATCACATTCTCATACTTAAATACATGAATATAGCTCGTTTCCATCATCAAATTTGGTCTACAACTCGTGGAAAGCAAAGGAACACATTCAAATTCATGTTTGCATTTTCGGCCTGAATTTCCTCTTTTCTATCACAAATTTTGGAAAATCATAACTAATTATTAGAAAAATTGAAATCATGTGCTCTTTGCCATTTTGGGAAGCTACACATGTCTACTTTATGCTAAAAATATAACTAAATCATTAAACACCACACAGAAGATGTTTGACATTCAAAAACGGACAGAGGTCTGACTGGCTGCTGGTACTATCATAGGCTTCTATAGCAAACTTCAAAAATGTCCAATTAATTCCAAAAAAATCCAATGCACATGAATGATACCAATTTGGAAAGATACAGATGTTAACTAGAGGGGAAAAATAATGTCGTACCATTCCATGCATGTCTAAGCACTAAAAACCAATCAAACAATACCCTGGGTCAGTTTAGACGCCTGATGCTGGATAAAAACTTCAAAAATACATATCTCCCTCTCTAGACATCTAAATAAGGTGCTTCCTGTTGGCACTGGGTGCATCTAGTTTCTCCCAATAAAATTTTATGGCAATTGGACATCATTTGCCCCTTGAGTGACAGATTTCATTTTCGGACCTGAGTGAACAGTACATCAGTCCAAAACCAGAAAATTTCTTAACTTGGAAAATTTATCAAATATTCTGTAGACCTCCAAAAATTCTGCACTTTAGCTTTCCAAGAAGCTCTCAACAAGCTCTAGATGTATGTCGAATCTTAGATCAAGAAAAGCTCATTTGGGCAAAAAGTGGTAGAGGTTTCCAATATGGTAAATTTTGATCCATATTAGAGACCAAGTGTGCCCAAATGGTCTTACTTGGTGTTTGGCACCTCTTGGGCAAGTTTAAAAGCATAAATAGGACTTGCATGAACTGCCCAAGTGGTCCCAAATTGCATGCATCTAAATTTGGCCATTCCACTTCCGTTATTACACTAATCTATCTAGTCATTCAATAACTAAACTTGCCATTCAATACCTAAAACATGCTATCTCATACATTTGGCATCAAATTTCATTCATGCACCACACATTTGGGTATTTACATATGGTCATCTGGTTACATACCAATTTCATCATGAGATTACATCATATGCCATGTATATGGCTAAGAAGAAGGCAAAACTAGGCATATTCATATGCTTTGATACCCATCTTCTTCCTCTAAGCTTGGTGGCCTCTAATACCTTGCTCAATTGTTTCACCTAGCATGTTAAGACATTGGAGAGGAGGGGATAAGATTCAAAGAATCCCAATAGCTCATCTCCCATTCAATCATACATAATATGTGCAAAGCAAGTTTCATAAATGCAGGCATGGAGGAGATAGAAATCATAGACATTTTAAAAGCAACCTTGGCATGTGAATCAATCATACAAGACATTCAGAGCTCCCTAAGTATTTGGATTGACCTCACACTTCTCCTTATAAATTTTGGACTTGCCTCACCCATTCCTTGAGCATTTTGAACTCAACCATACTCTTGGGAGCCCACTTTGCTTTTGGGAGACTCTTTACTTTGTCTCAACCAAGCTCAAGGGTTCTTGGCTCATCCTTACCCAAGGGAAGAGTTCTTGGCCTCTCCACACTCAAGTAAACTCATACAAACATCATGGATTCATTTAAAAACATAACATGGCACCAAGCATCATGGCATATAAAGGCATGCTAGCATACTTTTCAAAGCTTGAAAATACACGTACAAGCATTCTAAAATAAGATAAACACAGCCATGCATGAGAGAAGGTGGAAAGAGCTACCTTGCTTGCATTTGCATACTTTTCCCTTAAGTTTTGAATCCTCTCCCTTGACCTCACACACCTAAGAAGGTGGAGATCATTCCTCTTGGCCTAGACACATCATATGGAAGGTAATTACACTCTTGACGCAAAGTCTAAGGCCACACAATTACTAGAAAGGCTAGATGACTCATAAGGCTCTTTTATGATTCCATAATGCACTTACTGAAGCAACCTTAAGAAAACATCATTTTGGCTCCATTCTATCTATTCATTCATGATTCTTGACTCCATTTAAACCTCTTGGAGTCATCATATATTCAATTCTAGGAGCCTAGCTAGGTGTTGCTTCTTTAAGTCATATTATGGAACATATAAGGCCATCTTGCTATCTATGACTTCTAAACTTCTTTCAAGGCTTCCTCTCATACTCTCCCATCATACATGATACAAAACTAAGCTTGGAAGGAATTAAAACACTCCCTAGGTGCATGGACTCTCCTTGACTGAAGCTATAGTTCCATAAGGCACCAATGGAGTTTCCTTGCTTCCTTTGATGGGAGAATCATGTAGGAAGCTCTCTTGATGTCTTAGGAACTCATGTGAACACTTAAACATCATAAAATATGGCTAGGGTTCATGATAGAGCTTAAGGTGCAATCAAAACCCTAACTTTTCTATCTTGCAAAATCATGGTTTTTACTTGGATTTCTTTGCATATTCTTACTCTCTTCCCTCAAATTGATGGAATTCACCCTTGGTTCTCCTTAAAATTCTAGCCCTCTTACATCTACATATATGGGGCGAAACAGGGAGAAGAAGGGGGAGGAAGCATCTACCATGGAATGAGAGATTTACCTTGTTTTTCCTTGTTTTCTCACTTTCTTTGGCTTCCTCTCTTCAAATCCGAAATTTCCCCTCTTGGTCTGACCCTAAAATAGCACCAAAAACTCTAAGAAAGACATAGGGAGAAAGGGGAGAAGGAAGAAAAGAGTTTTCCTAAGGAGAAGACTAGGGAATTCTAACAATTCTTACTTTTTTCTTGAAAATTTCCCGTCTCCCTTGCCTTAGTCTTGTATGCCTCCTTCCCTTAAGCTTTCTCTGGTTTTTGGACAAAGTTTGGTCAATCTGAATGAGGGGTGCAGAAGAACGCTTCATGTATATATAGGTTTAAGAAGGACCTTTTCAAAAATTCCTATCTTGTCCTTTGTTCTTCGTAGTTTCGTTTCTAACTCATTTTAGCTCCTTTTTGAGAACCGTCTTTTCATTATAAATTTTAGGTTCCCAATTTAGCAAAATGCCTTTGGAATCACTCAAATTAGAGCTAAAAGCTTTCCAAATGAATCTGTCAAAGTTCAAGTACACTGACGTTGGAAAACGTCTACCAGAGGGGTTTTAGTTGTCCCGGGGCTTCTCATAGTTTTTAGGGCCTCTGAGAACCTCGAAGAACTCAAAACTTTTATTTAAAAAGCCTTCCATACTTAATTTCAAACCACACAAGTTTAACATATTTTACAAGAAGACCTTGTACTTGCTGGCGGAAACCCTGTCGACAAGGTCTTGGAAATTGCACTACAGATTATAGGATCTTGTCGACAAGATCTTCGATCCTGGTGATGAGATGTCATTTCAGCCCTTAACTTAACTTGGTCCATTGCCATACTCCATGCTCAATATACATTCTAATGGTCACATAACATCATCTCTCATTTTCAAAGAACCGGATATTACACTAAACACACATCCATGCTTGAGAAAAGGTGGAGAGAGCTACCTTGTGTACAATCACACACTTTTCCTTTTGGATTCAAGCCTCCTCTTTCGGCCACACACCTACAAATTGGTGAAGATGGTTTCTCTTGGCCTAGATATAATTTATGGGAGCCAATTAGGTTCATGAAACATTCTCTAGATCTATACAATTTGCTTAAGTACTAGATTGCTCTATAACCCCCATTATGATCCATAAATGCACCTAATGAAGCAACACCTCTTAAATAATTTTTAGGCCTCATTCTTTCCTTTCAAATATGATTCTTGACTCCTTTTAAACCTCTTGGAGTCATCATACCATTAAAACAAATGGCCTAACACCATGTTGCTTCTTTAGGTCATAATATGGAACCTAAGATACCAAATCACTTTTTATGAGTTCTAAATTTTTTCCAAGACCTCCCCTCACTTTCATTCATCAAATATGACTCAAGAATTGTAATAACATATCTTTCTAGCCTTTCTCAGTGATTAACATGCTCCATAACATGCATTGCTTAAGAATTGTAAGAAAATGGGATATAAATAATGGATTAAATTCTCATTACGTTATATCTAAAAATTCCATTCTGTGTTACGTGGACCGTGTGAGCTCATACTATACATCCTCATATTTAATTACATCATTAAAACTTAATTGCATTACAAAATCATGCCCACAACTCATGGAAACCGAAATGGAGCATGGAAAATGGAAGTTCATTCTCGGCCACAATTGGCCTCTTTTTTGGGCAAACTTTGGAAAATCATAACTAAATTTAGAAAAATCAAAATCATGCAATCTTGGTCATTCTAGAAAGCTTAGGATGGCTAATTCACAGTAAAAAAATGAACAAACCATAACATCCATCATGGAGGACGTTTGACATTCAAGAAACTACTAAGGTCGCTATTGCTTGGGCTACTATTTCAGATTACTGATACAAATCCTAAACTTCATAACTAATTCTATAAAAAAACAAAATCATACAAATTCAGTCATTATGGAAAGCTACAAATGTTAACTTGATGCTAAAAATAATTATAGAATGAAACAGATACGTTTAGCTATTAGAATCCTATGGAACAATGACTGAACTCCTGGGGCACTACTGCTACTAACAGCCAACTTTAAAAATGCATAACTCTTTGCTCAAACCTCTAAATAAGGTGATCTTGATGGCCACAGAAATATTATGACCTCTAGTTTATTTCTATAACATTTCACAAGCATTGGACACCATTTGACCATCAGGTGACATAAAATCCAAATCTGCCAGTGTGAACAATGCACATACTAAAAATAATAGAAAATCCCAAGTTTGAAAATTCATCAAATATTCTCTAGACCTTTGAAAATTATGTTCTTTAGCTTCCAAAAAAGCTCTCAATGAGACCTAATTTCATGCCAAATTTCAGAGCAAGAATAACTTTTTTGGCCAAAAAGTGACATAGCGTTCCATTATGGTCAATTTTGGTTCCATATTGGGTACCAAAGTTGCCAAATGGATTTCCCTTGGTCTTGGCACCTTTTGGGCAAGTTTAAAAGCTTATTTGAGACTTGTGTGAGTTGCCCAAATGGTCCCAAACCTCATGGATCTTATTTTAGCCATTCAACCCACACTTATGCATATTTCCATCAAACTTCCACAATGCATAATTGGACATTCAAAACTCAAATTGTATTCTAAAGTTCATACATCATATCCATGGATCTAAACATTACATAATAGTATATTTACATATGTCTCAAGGCTCATTATACATATACAATATTATATACAATATGAACCATCATTATGGTTCCAAAATGGATAAAACCATGCATAAGCTTGTCAATCTTTCCTCTTCATGGTTGTTAGCTCGCTTCACCATAATTATTTGGTCCACCTAGCATGTTAGATCATTGGAGAGGAGGGAATGACATTCAAAGAATCCCAATAGCTCATCTCCCATTCAATCATACATAATATGTGCAAAGCAAGCTTTTCAAATGCATGCATGGTGAAAATGTAAGACATGCATATTTTAAAAACAATCTTGGCATGTGAATCAATCATACAAGACATCCAAGAGCTCACCAAGTGCTTAGATTGGCCTCACACTTCTCCTCATGGATTTTGGACTTGTCTCACCCATTCTTTAAGAGTTTTGGACTCAACCATACTCTTGGAACCCACTTTGCTTTTGGGAGACTCTTTACTTTGTCTTAACCAAGCTCAAGGGTTCTTGGCTCATCCTCACCCAAAGGAAGAGTTCTTGGCCTCTTTGGACTCAAGCAAACTCACACAAACATCATGTAATCATTTGAAAACATAACATGGCATCAAGCATCATGGCATATAAAGGCATGCTAGCATACTTTTCATAGCTTGAAAATACACATACACACATTCTAAAACAAGCTAAACACACAACCATGTATGAGAGAAGGTGGAGAGAGCTATCTTGCACACAATTACATAATTTTTCCTTAGATTTCAAGCCTCCTCTTTCGGTCACACACATACAAATTGGTGGGGATGGTTTCTCTTGGCCTAGGTACAATTTATGGGAGCCAATTAGGTTCATGAAACATATTCTAAGGCTACATAACTTGATGAAACACTAGATTACTTTATAGGCTCCATTATGGTCCACAATTGCACCTAATGAAGCAACACCCCTCAAATGATTTCTAGGCCTCATTCTTTTCTTTTAAATATGATTCTTGATTCCTTTTAAGCCTCTTGGAGTCATCACACTATTAAAACAAATGGCCTAGCACCATGTTGCTTCTTTAGGTCATAATATGGAACCTATGGCACCAAATCAATTTCTATGAGTTCTAAATTTTTTCCAAGGCCTCCCTTCATTTTCATTCATCAAATATGACTCAATAATGGCCTTAGAAAAATTTAAAACTCTCACTAGCTATGAGAACCCTTCTTGGCCGAGATAATGAAGCATATTGGGTTCCATGGAGCTTTCTTTGTTTTCTCAAAGGAAGAAGCATATGGGGAGCTTCTTAGGGATCTTAGGAGCTCATTTAAATTCTTATTTAGGTTTAGGAATCATCATATAAAATCAGATTTTACAAGGTGCAATTGAAACCCTAGAACTTGCATATTGAAATCTAATGGTTATTTTGTTGTTTTCTTTGCATATTCTTAATCTCCACACCCTTTTTCCTCATATTCATGCTTGGTTCTGTCTAAAAATCATCTCCTCCTAGGGGTTTCTCAAGTGGGGCGAAATGGTGGAGGAAGGAAGCAAAGATGACAACCATCGGAAGAGAAATTACCTTGTTTTCTTGCTTTTTCTCACTTGAATCTTGTGTTATTTGAGCTCCTCTCTTCAAATCCGAATTTTCCCCTCAATTTATCCTTTAAAACAGATTTATAAACTTCATTATAATCATAGGAAATAAAGGAGAATGGAGGAGAAGAGGTTTGGAAGAGAAAGAGCATGAAAAACCATGAAAATCCATACCTTTCTACCTTGAATTTCTCTTCCTTTTCTTCCTCCTCTTGTGTGCCTCATCCCCTTAGGTTTTCTTCTGGTTTTAGGCAGAACTTGGTCGTGCATAATAAGGGGAGAAGAAGGGTGCATCGTATATATAGGTGGGAGCAAGTTACACTTTTCAAAAATTTTCATTTTGCCCTTCATTCTTGGCATTTTCGTTTCTCCTTCGTTTTAGCTCCTTTTTTAGAATCATCTTTTTCATTATAAAAATTAGATTTGAAATTAAGAAAAAGGCCTTTGGAATCACTCAAATTGAAGCTAAAACCTTCTCGAACAGATTCGTCAAAGTTTAGGCACATCGACGTTGGAAAAAGTCCACTAGAGGGGATTTAACTGTCTTGGGGCTTCCCATGGTTTTCAAGGCCTATGAGGACCCCGAAGAACTCAAAACTTTGATTCAAAAAGCCCTCCTGTGTGAATTCCAAAAATTACTCAATTACAAAAATGCCATTACATTTCGTAAGCTTTTCATAAGAAATTGTTTCTTCATTCTAGCTCCATTTTTCTTTCCGTCTGAGCTTGGGATTCTCATTTTTAAGAGTCTAGAATGCTTTCCAAATTTTTCAGGACCATAACTATCTTATCTTGGGGGACTTCCTTTTGTATCTGGTGGGTTTCGTTCGTTTTTGGAGAAATTGTACATTCTGTTTCTCACATTTTCTCTCGTTTTTAGAAAATCGAATGTTACAAGAATGGCCTTAGAAAAATTTAAAATGCTCCCTAGCACCATGAACATGGTTTGGCCAAGACATAGCATGGTTTAGGGCTTCTTGGAGATTTCTTTGTTTCCTTGAAGGAAGAAGCTTGTGGGGAGCATCTTAGGTGTCTCAAGAACTTATTTAAACCTAGGAATTATCATACAAAATTAGAATTTAAGAGTTGCACATGAAACCCTAAGTTTTGCATCATGATTTCTAATGGCTATTTCATGGTTTTCTTTGCATATTCTTATTCCTCTCCATTAAATAACTAAGATTCATGCTTGATTGGGCTTAAAAATTAGATCCTTCTATGGCTCCTAGGGTTAGGTGAAATGGAGAAGAAGAGTGATGGAAGATATTAACCATAGGATGCATTTTTACCTTGTTTCCTTACTTAGTTTGGCTTGAATCTTGCTTTCTCCAAGTTCCTCTCTTCAAATCCGAAATTTCCCTTGAATTTCTCCCTTGAATCAGATTTATAAACTTCATTTTAATCCAAGGAAACAAAGGAGAAGGGAGGAGAGGAGGTGTGGATAAAAAAAAGTAAGGAAAATCACCATGAAAACATACCTTAAGCTTGGATTTTTTCCTCCTTCTTCTTCCTCTCTTGGGTGCCTCTCCCTTAGGGTTTTGCTTCTGGTTTAGGGCTGAATTTTTTTAAGTTAAATAAGGGCAAGTGTGAGGGACCTTTATATAGGTAAGGAAAAGTGACTTTTTCAAAAATTTCAATATTACCCTTTATACTTTGCATTTTTGTTTCTCCTTTGCTTTAGCTCCTTTTTTAGAACCATATTTTTCATTATAAAATTTAGGTTCCCAATTAAAAAAAATGCCTTTAGAATCACTCAAATTGGAGCTAAAACCTTCTGAATGCATTCATCAAAGTTCGGACACACTGACATTGAAAAATATCCACCGGAAGGGATTTAATTGTCCTGGGACTTTCCATGGTTTTCAGGGCCTCTAAGAACTCCAGAGAACTCAAAACTTTGATTTAAAAATCCCTCCTGTGTGAATTCCAAAATTTGTTCAAAATTACGAAAATGCCATTATGTTTCGTAAGATTTTCATCAAAATTTGTTTCTTCATTCTAGCTCCATTTTTCCTTTCATCTGAAACTAGAATTCTCATTTTTAAGAGTCTATAATGTTACTCTAATTTTTTAGAACCTTAACTAATTCATTTTAGGGGACTTGCTTTGAAAACGTGCTCGTTTCTATCGTTTAACGAAAACTGGACATTACATGTTGCTTCAATAGGTGCATTTATGGACCACAATAGAGTTTATAGAATAACCTAGAGTCTAAGCAAGTTGTGTAGCCTTAGAATTTGTTTCATGAATCTAATTGGCTTCCATAAATTGTATCTAGGCTAAGAGAAACCTCCTCCACAAGTTTGTAGGTGTGTAGCAGAAGCAAGGGAGGGAATTTCAAGAGAAAAAGTGTGTAATTATGTGCAATGTAGCTCTCTCCATCTTCTCTCATGCATGGATGTATCCTTAGCTTGTCTTAGAATGTGTGTATGTATATTTTCAATCCATGAGAAGTGTGATAGCATAATTTCATATGCCATGCTTTTATGATGACATATTATGTTTCATATGATATTTTGATGTGTGCTTGGGTTTGCTTGAGTGTGGTGAGGCCAAGAACCCTTAACCATGATGAGGATGAGCCAAGAACCCTTAAGATTGGTTGAGACAAAGCAAAGAGTCTCCCAAAAACAAAGTGGGCTCCCAAGAGCATGGTTGAGTCTAAGAATGCATTAAAGAATGGGTGAGGCAAGTCCAATATCCACAAGAAATTGGGTGAGGCTAATCCACTTGCTTACCAAGCCTTTGTATTCTATGTATGATATTCTCAAGTGATGAAAATGCTTCTTGAATGTTTGCACATGCCAACATGACTGTACATGCATTTATGAGACTTGTTTGCATCCATTATGTATGATTGAATGGGAAATGAGCTATTGGGATTCTTTGAATCTCATTCCCTCCTCTCCAATGATCTAATATGCTAGGTGGACCCAAAGAGCAAGGCAATGGGAGTCAACCACATGAGAGATGAAGCAATGACATTGAAATGTGGAAATTTTGTTACTTTAAGGCTATAAAAATGGCAATTGATGTATTCAATAGATGTATATGTAGTATAATATTATGAACATATCTAATTATGATATTATGACATGTATGAATGAGAGGATATGCTATGTGTCCACTAGGATAAAATTTGAACATATTATGGCATTGTAGCTTCCTTAATGATAATATGGAATTATGCATAAGTGTGCATGAGAAGGCCAAAATGAGATGAATGAGGTTTAGGACCATTTGGACAGCTCACACAAGTCCTAATTGTGCTTTTAGACTTGCCTAAAAGCTGCCAAGACCAAGGAAAAACCATTTGGTCACTTTGGTACCTCATATGGAGCAAAAAATGATCATAATGAAACCCTATTTCACTATTTGGCCAAATGAGTTTTTCTTGTTATGAGATTTGGCATGCAATTAGAGCTTGTTGAGAACTTTTTGGGAAGCTAAAGACTATAATTTTTAGATATCTATAGAATATTTGATAAATTTTCAAAGTTGACAATTTTTCTAGTTTTGGTCTACTGCACTATTCATTTAGTCTAAAAATGAAATCTGTCACACAGGGCCTGATAAGCATGATTTTTATACATTTTAATTCTCCTAATTTTGTCATTTTAATAATTAAATATGGCTTAAAGAATCTAATTGAATGACATTTGATTTTATTGACCATATTTGCAATTTAGGAATTAATTTATAAAATTTTGAATTCTCAATACATAAATCTCTTTTTAAATAATTTTGTAATTTCTTCCTACTTAATTGCCTCCATTCCTTGGGGCAGATTTAATTGGGCTTCCTCAATTGCATGGAAAGGAGAAAAGTTACGTGTGTGTGTGAGGAAGAAGCCATGGGTTTAGAGCTTGGATACAAATATGCATAGATGCAGAACAGAGCATGAACAGAGGAAGATAAGCTCGTGGCAAGGAAGCACAAGCAAAATAGAGCCATGCATGGGTTATAAGAAGGAGAAGAAGTCACGTGGAATGAGGGATTTGAGAAAGAGTCAGCCACATGCAGAAAAAGAGGAGAAGGAAGGTATGGCTTAACTGCTTGACCAGAGCTGAAGCAACGTGATTTGGAAAGAGGGAAGCTCGAGCTGAAGGAGCTTGGAAGCACTCTCGAGTTGAGCAACATGAAGCAAACTCCTGTTCATTTGTTTCTGGCATGGAAAAACACGTGAAGTCTGGGCAAAAAGAAAGAAGAAGCACATGAATGCAAAACTGCACGTGGAGATTTAAGAGAGGAAGTGAAGCTGCATGGGTGAAAAGGAATGCTACGGGTTCATCAAGAAAGCGAGCAGACTGTGGTTAAACAAAGACAAAGCTGCATGAGGGCTGGACAGCAACATGAAATAATGCAAAGGCCAGAACTTTTGAGCAGAAATAAAGAAAATCTATGATCTCACGTTAAGAAGCTTGCATGAGCTGAAGGAAAGAAGCTTCGAGTTGCACGTGGAAGTTCGAGACATGGAAAACATCCAGAAGAACAATGCTGCAAGCTAGGGAAAACAAATAAAGACGTGAGTAGCTGATGTGGGAAGCTTGAGCTGATTTTAAATAAGCATGTGAAGAAGACGTGAAAAACTTTGAGTTAGCTGAAGAAAAGAAATGACGTGGAGGAATAACGTAGACTAGCTGGAATAACGTGAGGAAGAAAAGCCACAAGGAGGGAGCTTGCTTGAGCTATTGGTTGTGCATCAATGAGGTGAATGAGCTGACCATGTTGAAGCTAGATGAAAAGTTGAGCTGATGTGAGAGTAGAATATGAACAAAAGGGATTGAAGTAGCTTATAGAATGAGTGAGACTTGTAAAGGAACACGTGAGCTGAAGGAAAAAAATGCGTACAGCGTGAGGAGTAAATGAAGCATGTGAATGAGTTAAGGAGCTGGGCACGTGAATTATAGATTTACTCGGGCAGTAGCATCCATTCACCATCTCATCTAGATACTACATTTGATCGATACTTTTCCATCCAAAGGCTGGTGTGAAAGACATGACTTCAGCATGCAAAATGAGGAGCTGAGGGGCATGTGATTAATTAACTAAAAAAATGTGCTTAAGCATTAAGAAAAGAGAGTGGAAAAAAATGCTGGAGATTTATCAAGCAGAGATAGAACACAACATAAAATGAGAGCTCCAGGGAGAGAAAAAAATAATAATTCTCCATGGCTGAAGCTCTGATGATCAAATACCTTCTGATTAAATCATCCATGGTAGCTTGAATCATCCATGGTGGCTAGTTGAAGCTTGGAAACTCCCAGATGCAGATTTGAGCTCCATATTTTCTCACCAAATTGGATAAACATTCTTTGCTCCATCTTTTCATTTCAGAATTATTTCCTTTATTAATTTGACTAGGTTTAGTTTATTAATTGAGGAATTTGGTTACTAGAATTTTTTGGATTTGGTTGAATTGTGGATTAAGCTTAATTCAATTTTTGGAATTTTAATTGTGATCATTATATGTTTGTAAAAATTCTAGAATTAGTGCTGTACAATTTACTTCTAAATTCCTCTTGATTTTAGGCCAATTGATACAATGGTTGTTAGATTAAGTGGCTAGAAATTTTGTGCAATTAATTGTTTGAGGAATTAATTAAACTAATTGGTGAATTAGCATCTAAGTGGATTGTGCAGTAGATTTTATTAATCAATTAAGATTGGTTGCAGTGTGTTCTTGTTCTGAATACAATTGAATAATTTTTCAAGGTTTCTTGTGGTTGCAAATTCCTTGAATAATTGATGAATTGAATCTTGGATGGTTATTCAAGAGCCTTTATAGGGAATACACTAAAGAGCAATAACTTAAATCCAAATTTGGTAAACTAAAAAGAGCAAAGATAATTGAATTCTAGGGAGTCCATTTGAAAGCTAGTTACCACATTTGCTTGACTATTCATTCCAATTTAGTCTTAAGTTTTTAATTCTTGTCAATTAAATTTTAGTTCAATTAAATCATAGAATTTTAAAACCCCCTAAACTAGTTCCAATTAGTAATACTTAGAATCCTTCCATAAACAGATTGAGGCATAAACTCCTTGGGAAATGACCTAGGTTGCATCATTATCTACAAAATTTATTTTGCTACCTAGTTTTACTTGAGATTGCGCGACATAATCATCAAATTTGGCACCATTGCCAGGGAGTTTAGTTTCTTAATTGTTTGAGAAAGTTTTCTTAGTATTTTTGCTCTGTTTTTGTTCTATTTTTCCCCTATTTTAAGCTTGGATTTAGACCATTTTGGTTGCTTGATTTGATTTTGTTGCTTGCTAGAATTTTTGTTTAAAGTGCCCAAAAAATTCTCAAACTTTGTTTTCCATGGTTTTTGGGTGTTTTGAGCAAAAATAATAGCAAACTATTTGGTGCACCAGTTTTTGGCCAAATTCCAACGTTTAAAGCACTTTTTCTAATTTTTTAAGTATTTTTTCGACTTTTCTAGGATTTTTCTAATTTCTCTGGATTTTTTGTTTTAATTTTTCTTTGTTGATTTTTGTGTTTCTTCTTAGTTTTTGCTTGTCTAATTGGTGTATGACAAGAAGCTTTGGTGAAAAATTAATTGATTTGGATCCGAAAATGGAAAGAACCTTTAGAAGATGAGTAAGGATTAAGAAAAACAAGGATAGTGTAGAAATCAGTAGTTCTATTTCTTTTACTTTTGATTGTGTGCAAGGAATTGATTGTGTACTTCAATTTGCTGGTGATAATATGGCTGAACAAGATCAAGTGAATGCTAACATGAATATGTATGTTCAAGCTAACTTGAATGCAAATGCCAATTTAAATAATAATATGCATGCCAGAACCATTAGAGAATTGACAGCTCCTAATATGCATTATCAAAATCTATGTATACAATATCCAGAATTAAATGCAAAGTTTGAGCTTAAATCTAGTTTGATTCACTTACTTCCTAAGTTTCATGGACTTGCAGGAGATGACCCTCACAAACATCTGAAGGAATTCCATATTGTATGCTCTACAATGAAGCCACAGGGTGTCTCAGAAGAACAAATTAAGCTCAAAGCATTCCCTTTTTCCTTGGATGATTTAGCCAAGGATTGGTTGTACTATCTACCTCCCGGTGCCATTACTTCTTGGGACTAATTGAAAAGGCTTTTCTTGGAGAAATTCTTTCTTGCCTCTCGCACTACATGAATAAGGAAAGAGATATATGAGATCAGACAGAATAGTAAAGAGACTTTGTATGAGTATTAGGAAAGATTCAAAAGATTACTGGCTAGTTATCCTTATCATCAAATCTCTGATCAGTTGCTTATTCAGTACTTCTATGAGGGGCTATTGAACATGGATAGAAACATGACTGATGTTGCCTCTAGTGGAGCCTTAGGTGATCTAACACCTACAAGGGCCTAGGGGTTGATTGATAAGATGGCTCAGAATGCTCAGCAATTTGGTTCTAGATCAATGCAGATGGTAAAAGGAGTAAATGAGTTGGGTACTTCATAGTATGATACTAAAGTTAAGAGTCAGTTGAATGAGCTAACCACTATGGTTCGTCAGCTTACTTTAGCTTAGCAACAATAGCAGTCATCCTCTACTCCTTCTCAGACTTGTGCACCACAGTCCTACCCTACTCAGACATCTACCCCCACTACCTTGGTAGGACCCCTATGTGATATATGTTGTTTGGCCACATATGCTACTGATCAGTGCCCTATGTTAGAGGACAGGGTAGATGTAACATCCCGTCTTTCTATAAATGTGAGAAACGTAATGTTCGGTTTCTCCGTAAATAGCAAAAATGGGCCAGATACAAAAGGAAGTTCCTAAAATAGAAGGAATTGGGGCCAACTAAAATTATGATAAAATTTTAAATATTAGAAAATGAGATTTGAACCTTGAGTTGCCCAGAAATCAGGCCCAGAGTGATTCGAAAAATTTGCTAAAAGGCCAGTGGCATTTTTGTAAATATGGGCACTTTTTGAAAAACACACAGGAGGGCTTTTTAAATGAAAATTTTGAGTTCTCCAGGGTTCTCAGAGGCCCTAAAATCCATGGAAAGCCCCAGGACAGCTAAAGCTCCTCCAGTGGATGTTTTCCAACGTCGGTGTGCCTGAACTTTGATGGATCTGTTCCGAAAGGTTTTAGCTCTAATTTGAGTGATTCCAAAGACATTTTACTTGATTGGGAACCTAAATTTTATAATGGAAAAGACGGTTCTCAAAAAGGAGCTAAAACAAAGGAGAAACGAAAATGTAAAATATGAAGGGTAAAATGAGAATTTTTGAAAAGTGTAACTTATTCCCACCTATATATATGATGCACCCTTCTCCTCCCTTCATTATGCACGACCATCTTCTGCCTCAAACTAGGAGAAAACCCTAGGGGATGAGGCTTACAAGAAGGGGAAGAAAAGGAGGAGAAATCAAAGGATTAAGGTATGGAAATTAGTAGTTTTTCATGCTCTTTCTCTTCCAAACCTCTTCTCCTCCATTCTCCTTTGTTTCCTATGATTATAATGAAGTTTATAAATCTGTTTTAAGGGAGACATTGAGGGTAAAGTTCGGATTTGAAGAGAGGAGCTCAAAGAACACAAGATTCAAGTGAGAAAAAGCAAGAAAACAAGGTAATTTCTCTTCCTATGGTTGTCATTTTTGGTCCCCTTCTCCAGCACTTCGCCCCACTTGAGAAAAACCTAGGAGGAGATGATTTTTAGGTAGAACCAAGTATGAATCTAAGGAAAAAGGGTGTGGAGATTAAGAATATGCAAAGGGAATTAACAAAAAACCATTAGATTTTAAGATGCAAGTTCTAGGGTTTCAATTGCACCTTGTAAAATCTGAATTTGTATGATACTTCCTAGGTCTAAGTTAGGGTATAAATGAGTTCTTGAGACACCTAAGATGCTCCCCACAAGCTTCTTCCTTCAGGAAAAGCAAGAAAACTCCAAGAAGCCGAAAGGAAGCCTATGTCTCGGCCTAGGCTTGTTTGTGTAGGTGGGGGGAGTTTCAAATTTTTCTAAGGCCATTCTTGAGTCATATTTGATGAATGAAAGTGAGGGGAGGGCTTGGAAAAAATTTTGAACTCATGAAAAGTGATTTGGTGTCTTAGACTCCATAATATGACCTAAAGAAGCAACATGGTGCTAGGCCTTTTGTTTTGATGATGTTATGACTCCAAGAGGCTTAAAAGGAGTCAAGAATCATATTTGAAAGGAAAGAATGCGGCCTAGAAAGTATTTGAGGGGTGTTGCTTCATTAGGTGCATTTATGGACCATAATGGAGCTTATAGAGCAATCTACTATCTAAGCAAATTGTATAGCCTTAGAGATTGTTTCATGAACCTAATTGGCTCCCATAAATTGTATCTAGTCCAGGAGAAACCATCTTCACCAATTTTTGGGTGTGTGGCCGAAAGAGGAGGCTTGAGTTCAAAGGAAAAAGTGTGTAATTGTATGCAAGGTAGCTCTCTCTACCTTCTCTCATGCATGGATGTGTGTCTATCTTGTTTTAGAATGTGTTTATGTGTATTTTCAAGCTATGGAAAGTATGCTAGCATGCCTTTATATGTTATAATTCTTGATACCACATTATGTTTTAAATGAATCAATGATGTTTGTATCAGTTTGCTTGGGTGTGGAGAGGCCAAAAACTCTTCCCTTGGGTGAGGATGAGCCAAGAACCCTTGAGCTTGGTTGAGACAAAGTAAAGAGTCTCCCAAAAGCAAAGTGGGCTCCCAAGAGTATGGTTGAGTCCAAAGTGCTCAAAGAATAGGTGAGGCAAGTCCAAAATCGATGAGGAGAAGTGTGAGGCCAATCCAAACACTTAGTGAGCTCTTGAATGTCTTGTATGATTGATTCACATGCCAATGTTGCCTTTAAAATGTCTATGATTTCTATTTTCTCCATACATGCATTTAAAAAGCTTGCTTTGCACATATTATGTATGATTGAATGGGAGATGAGCTATTGGGATTCTTTGAATCCCATCCCTTCCTCTCTAATAATCTAACATGCTAGGTGAACCGAGTGGATATGCTAATGAGAGCCAACAACACTAAAGGAAGGAGATTGACAATCATGTGTTTAGCTTTTGTCACTTTAAGACCATGATTGTACCATATGATATATATGATGTAGTAAATGGGCTATGACCCTTGAAACATGTGTAAATATGATATTATATGATGTTTAAATGTATGGATATGATGTATGACCTCTAGAACCTATTTTGAGTATGTAATGCCATAGTATGCAAGTTTAAAGTTTGAGGAATATGTGTATAAATGTGGGTTGAGTGGCCAAAATGAGATGCATGAGGTTTGGGACCATTTGGGTAGCTCACACAAGTCTCAAATGTCCTTTTAGACTTTCCCAAAAGGTGCAAATACCAAGGGAAGACCATTTGGCAAATTTGGTACCTCATATGGAGCCACATTTGACCATAATGGAATTCTATGTCACTTTTTGGCCAAATGACCTAGTCTTGATCTGAAATTTGGCATGCAATTAGACCTCATTGAGATATTTTTGGGGAGATAAAGATCATAATTTTTAGAGGTCTACAGAATATTTGATGATTTTTCGAAATTGGAAAATTTTATGGATTTGGTCTGCTGCACTATTCATTTGGTCCGAAATTGTTTTCTGTCACACAAGGCCCAAATGATGTCCAATTGCCACGAAATGTTATACACAGGAACTAGGCAATCATAGGGACTCGTACCAACTAGAACCACCTCATTTGGAGGTCTAGAGAGGGAGATATGAATTTTTGAAGTTTCTGTCCAGTATCAGTGAAATTGCCCGACCAGAAGTACTGTTCTATTGAATTTTGGAGTCTAGGCTTTATGAACGGATCTGGAGATATTTTTCCTCTCTACTTAACACTCACAGATTTCTAGATTGGTATCATTTTCATGGATTGGATTTTTGTGGAATTAATTGGACATTTTCAAAATTTTCTGCAGAATTCTGTGACAGTTCCAGATTTCAGTCAGACCTCTGTAGCTTTTTGGATGCAAACGTCCTGAGTGATAAATATTGTGACCTAGAAATATTTTTCGTGTGAAGTAGACATCCCAATATTTCCAGAATAACCAAGATTGCATAGTTTTGATTTTTCTAGGTTTAGTTTTGATTTTCCAAATTTTCTTAGAAAAAGGACCAATTCTGGCCAAGAATGATCTTTAGGTTTCCATGCCCCATTTCGGTTTCCATGGGTTGTAAACATGTTTTTGTGATGAGAATGATTTGTAATGATGAAATTAAATATGAGGAGGCATAGTATGAGCTCACACGGTCCACGTGACACCGAATGGAATTTTGAGACCCAGTGCAATGCTAAAATGAGCATTATTTCTTTGCCTTTTTCATACAAAACTCACATGATTCATGATATTAAGTTATGTAAAGGCACTTGATGAGTTAGAATGAGATAGAATTCATGGTGTTACATTTATTGGTATCAGAACAAAGTTCCAAGCTCTCTTGGATTGGATTTGGCTTGAGGAAGTAGCGTTAGGGCTGTGTAAAGGGCTTGTATAGCTATAAAAAGTCCTCTATGAGACATTGTGGGTGTGTGAAAGTAGTTTGTGGCTTTATTCATGATAAGTAAGTTGTAGAATGGTCTTAGAGTAGTTAGTAGACACCAGGAAGAGTGGCCTCTAAAGTAGCTTGAGCAAAGTTGAGATATCCGACGGCTAGAACTTGATGAGATATGATAGCTCGCGGGGATCAGTGGCAAGCCCTAGATATGAATAATGAGAATGATCTCGTTGATAGGAAGAGGCTTGCTAGAGAGAGTATGTGAGGCCTAATTCTCTCGGGTAGTCATACTCAGGCCATTCCCAGCTATCTCGCGTAACGTAGAGACAAGTAATGATGCAGTGCGGTACGAGATGAGACTGCAACTGCACCAAACCAGTCTAGAGGGGAAGTGAGAAAAAGAGTCACCCCTAGCCACAACACCCAAATTCCTAGATAAGTATTAGAGCCCAAAAGGTTAGTCTCCTCAGGCTAGAGGTTGAGTTATAAGCTATACCTTGGAGCCTGATAGCTCGGAGGTGATAGCTAGTTATGCATGAATGAAGCGAGAGGTAGAACCCTCTAGCTTGATGATGAGCCAGTTATAGAGGTGGTGAGGCTCAGGTTGGTAACTAAAGATAAAACATCCAATCCTTAGAATAGTAAGCCAATCAAAGGCCATTAGCCGTGGGAAATGATGTGTTAGCCATGGCGAATGGCAGTGTAAACACCTTGTTGGTCATATTCAGGTCAACTTGAGAAAGGAGTTGATAAGGGGTAAGACAACCCACAGCGAGCAGGAACCCCTAGTAGAAGTAGGGAAAAGGATTAATAAATATTCATGAAAAATTAGTAAGAAGTCCGTGGGCCTAATAATTAAGACTGAAAAAGAGCTTAGCATAGAGAAAGTTAGACACAGTGATAATGAGGTTGTCGAGACTCACCTTTAAGGTGTTGATTCCAACCTAAGGTGTTACCTTGTGAGATGTTGAATAATAGAACTCTAGTGGAGCCTTAAATAACGTATGATAAGACTACTAACAGTGGGGCACCTAGCGAGTGGCCTAGAAAAGTATACCTCATAGGTAATACCTAGAAGTAAGTATGAGTAACCAGTAATAGAGGCTCAAAAAAGAATGAGGATAGTTAATAAGCTACAGGTCCGATGAGATGGCTAGCCAGGCTGAGCATAAGCTAAAGCCTGGAGAAGATTACCAGTAGCATCATTCCAGGTGAGATATGTAAATAAAAAGCTAAGTGAAAGTTTTCCCTAGAGTGAAAAAGGGAAGATGAGATATCCTCATATCAGGGAAACCATCTAGTGGTGATTAGTAAAGTCCCCTAGATAGACCTCCCGATTGTAAAGTATAGTGACCAAAAAAGCGAGGAAGAGTTGAGAAATTAACCATAGAAGATATACCCTCGCTTTGGTCATGATTAAATAAATAAGCTAAGCTCATAAAGGTAAACGGATAGGGGTCTGATAGTTTGTCAGACGAGCTCCCTAATATGAGAATATTACAGGGTTAAGGCACATACGTGGTCAGAGCACGTAATGGAGCATGAGTTATAGCGAGGTAGAATCCAGACATTGAGAATATGTATTCTGGATTGAGTTAGTAGAACCCTAGAAATAGCATACTGTACTCCTAGGGATGAGGCTATAGAGGCTAAACAAAGAAAAAGCCTAGCTCTGATTCGATTGTAAAAATAAGCTAAGACAAACAGTTAGCGCCCTAGTACCCTCAGGGAAGCTCAAGAAAGCTAGGGACCGCCTAAGAAGGCGAGCCTCATTTTATGTAGAGAAAAAGGTAAGCCTAGGGAAAGAATGTAAGTCGAGAGCACTATAGAATGACATTCCTAGGATTTTATGAAATAGAATCCTCCTTACCAAGGGATGATCTAGCTAAGAGCAAAGCAAGAGTATGAGTAAAAAGTAGACCCCCTTGATGTTACAGAGAGTGATTAAGTGGAGGAACCTTGGGAAAATGCAGGTGCTCTTTAGCGTAAAGAGACCTGAACTGGCAACAAAAATAGCTAGTAGTAGAATATCCTTTTACCTAAGTAAGAGGATAAGAAAATAGAAAGAAAAGATGTGATAGTGTTCAAGCTGAGGATACATTAGATTGAAAATAAATATTCTGTTAATGTGTTTGAGTACTTAAGAAAGCACACTTGTCCTTGGCATAGATGCCCTTCTAGCATGATATTGCCCAAAGTATAAATAGCTGGGCGATACCGAGAAATCTCGAGATGTAGCAAAGGAAGAATCCTACTTTCCCCGAGTACTCTACAAGAATAGGGCAGATAGAGAAAGGTAAAGAGGGGTACTTTAGATTATTAGGAAACTTGCAATACACAGGCGATAATGGCTTTGAGCTCAGTCATGAGGCACCCGTGTATTAGTGTTTGATGTTATGGTTTGCATGCAACAGAGACTACATGATATTAGGTCTGGCCAACCTAGTAGTAATGTAGCTTAAGTGCATAGCAAACGACAACATCAATCATCAAAGTGTCCCGATAATCGAAAGATATCCTAGTTAGAGAAAGAAATGAGTCAAAAAAGAAAGGTAAAAGGATTCCAGTAATATCAGAATAATGAGAAAAGCATGCAGAAAGGAATCCCTAATAGAAAATGTTCAGATTCAGTATGCATAGCCCGAGTCCCTTATAGTATATATATAAATGAAACAAAGAGGGACCAGTGCATAACCTCTCTCCTGCCAGAGATGTTAACCACACTCAGTGTGAGATGCCCTAATGCTAAGGCATTTAAAAGCAGAACGTGGGCATAGTTAGAAACTGCAGGATGTGAGAGGAAGACTAGAACGAGCATATGTAAAAGTAAGTAAGTCAACAGAGTAAGAAAAGAAAGCCCAAGTGAAAAAGGGGCTGAAGTGGGAATCTGAGGATCCTATGAGGAGCAATGAATGAAAATTAAAATGCTCCCTAGTATTAGTATGACAGGATCCTAAAGAATGAGATGACACAGAACCCACTTCGCACGAAGAGCATGATGTACTTCTGAGTTTAGCCTCAGCTATTATGAGCGATGGTAACTGGATATAGTGAGCATGTGTTTTACTATTAGATACAGTAATCTTAGACTTTCATGTCTCCCAGAGAGGATCGTAGTAGATCCTAGCATAGCACAGCGGGTTGCAGTAGACCCTAGTAGGGCTCTGAGAGGTCGCAGTAGACCTAGGGGTCACAGTAGATCCCACAGAGTTACAGAGAGCCCTAGCCACAGCATGATAGACCTCTAGTAGAGATGACAGCTTAAGATAGTTTTTACAGAGTAGATAGTCTCAAAGACCAGTACAGCTTCAGCTAGCTTTTGTCTCAGAGACTACAGATCTCCTAAGTCTGGTAGACCATTGCTACAGAGATACGAAGGCTTTACTCAGACAGTTAGACCACTGACTAGCTCTCTTTAGAGATGAGCATAGTATATGGGATGAGGAAAGTAATAAATAAGCTTTCCAGAGTTAAAGTTAGATGAACCACTACCTGTAGATAGTGGCCCTAACCGAGGGATAGAGAAATTCCCGCATGCTAGCTTATGTATTTAGAAAGGGGTCAGGTGCAATTTTTATATAAAGTAAGTGGTACAGTATATCTCCAGTGAGCAAAACTGTGAGAACAGCTAGCATCCCATCAGAGCCCATCAATAGTCATGGTAGTAGCTCTTCAATGCTGATATGAGACATACAAGTTAGGCCTATCAGTGTTGAAATGAGGGACTATAAAATGCCACTACAAGTGAGCAAAGAAGGTAAGAAAAGTCCTAGCCTACAAAAATAGATGTAGTAATAAACAGAGAAATTGGGATCATAAAAGCAGAAACTCCTTAAAGGAGTTGTAATCCCAGTAAGTAACTAAGATGTGAGGCTTATGACAAAAAGAAATGTAAATTATAATCATGGGATGAGCTAGTGAGAAAGAACTCAGAGATAAATAGTGGACGGAACATGTAAATAAGCAGACAGATAGAAACCTCTGATGGCTCTAATGATTAGAAAAGATGATGAGATGTTATGAGAAGCCATTCAGAGAGGATATAGGAGACGTGATATAAAATAAGTTACCTCCCGAGATGTGTAAATGAGTCCACTGAAAGAACGTTAATCCTACGATTGGGTTAACATTAACCCGACAAGATTAGTAAGCTCTCCCAGGATAGGCCTCCAGAGTAAGCAATTTCTTTCCCTTATGAGAAAGAACTAGCTAATATTTTATAGCAGTAGAGCCTTTATCAAGAGCTGGTAACAAAAGTTCCTTGGTTGAAAGAAAATTCAAAAGAATGAAATCGCTAAGAAAGCGTTTAGAGCCAGGAAGAAGGAAAAGAAAAGAATAGTCAGCTAGACTATAAGAGTAAGAGAAAGTGTACCCAAAATTTTGAGGACGAAATCTATTTCAGGGGGGAGGAATGTAACATCCAGTCCTTCCGTAAATGTGAGAAACGCAATGTTCGATTTCTCCGTAACCGGTAAAAATGGGCTAGATACAAAAGGAAGTTCCTGAAATAGAAGGAATTGGGGCCAACTAAAATTATGATAAAATTTTAAATATTAGAAAATGAGGATTTGAACCTTGAGTTGCCCAGAAATCAGGACTAGAGTGATTCAAAAAATTTGCTAAAAGGCCAGTGGCATTTTCGTAAATATGGGTACTTTTTGAAAAACACACAGGAGGGCTTTTCAAATAAAAGTTTTGAGTTCTCTGGGGTTCTCAGAGGCCCTAAAATCAATGAAATGCCCCAGGACAGCTAAAACCCCTTCTGGTGGATGTTTTTCAACGTCGGTGTACTTGAACTTTAACGGATCCGTTCAGAAAGGTTTTAGCTCCAATTTGAGTGATTCCAAAGACATTTTACTTGATTGGGAACCTAAATTTTATAATGGAAAAGACGGTTCTTAAAAAAGAGCTAAAACGAAGGAGAAACAAAAATGCAAAGCATGAAGGGTAAAATGAGAATTTTTGAAAAGTATAACTTATTTCCACCTATATATATGATGCACCCTTCTCTTCCCTTCATTATGCACGTCCATCTTCTGCCTAAAACTAGGAGAAAACCCTAAGGGATGAGGCTTACAAGAAGGGGAAGAAAAGGAGGAGAAATCAAAGGCTTAAGGTATGGAAATTAGTAGTTTTTCATGCTCTTTCTCTTCCAAACCTCTTCTCCTCCATTCTCCTTTGTTTCCTATGATTATAATGAAGTTTATAAATCTGTTTTAAGGGAGAAATTAAGGGGAAAGTTCGGATTTGAAGAGAGGAGCTCAAAGAACACAAGATTTAAGTGAGAAAAAGCAAGAAAATAAGGTAATTTCTCTTCCTATGGTTATCATTTTTGGTCCCCTACTCCACCATTTCGCCCCACTTGAGAAACCCTAGGAGGAGATGATTTTTAGGCAGAACCAAGCATGAATCTAAGGAAAAAGGGTGTGGAGATTAAGAATACGCAAAGGGAATTAACAAAAAATCATTAGATTTTAAGATGCAAGTTCTAGGGTTTCAATTGCACCTTGTAAAATCTAAATTTGTATGATACTTCCTAGGTCTAAGTTAGGGTATAAATGAGTTCTTGAGACACCTAAGATGCTCCCCACAAGCTTCTTCCTTCAGGAAAAGCAAGAAAACTCCAAGAAGCCGAAAGGAAGCCTATGTCTCGGCCTAGGCTTGTTTGTGTAGGTGGGGGGAGTTTTAAATTTTTCTAAAGCCATTCTTGAGTCATATTTGATGAATGAAAGTGAGGGGAGGCCTTGGAAAAAATTTAGAACTCATGGAAAGTGATTTGGTGTCTTAGGCTCCACAATATGACCTAAAGAAGCAACATGGTGCTAGGCCTTTTGTTTTGATGATGCGATGACTCCAAGAGGCTTAAAAGGAGTCAAGAATCATATTTGAAAGGAAAGAATGAGGCCTAGAAAGTATTTGAGGGGTGTTGCTTCATTAGGTGCATTTATGGACCATAATGGAGCTTATAGAGCAATCTAGTATCTAAGCAAATTGTATGACCTTAGAGATTGTTTCATTAACCTAATTGGGTCCCATAAATTGTATCTAGGCCAAGAGAAACCATCTCCACCAGTTTTTGGATGTGTGGCCGAAAGAGGAGGCTTGAGTCCAAAGGAAAAAGTGTGTAATTGTGTGCAAGGTAGCTCTCTCCACCTTCTCTCATGCAAGGATGTGTGTCTAGCTTGTTTTAGAATGTGTTTATGTGTATTTTCAAGCTATGGAAAGTATGCTAGCATGCCTTTATATGTTATGATTCTTGTTACCACATTATGTTTTAAATGAATCAATGATGTTTGTATCAGTTTGCTTGGGTGTGGAGAGGCTAAGAACTCTTCCTTTGGGTGAGGATGAGCCAAGAACCCTTGAGCTTGGTTGAGACAAAGTAAAGAGTCTCCCAAAAGCAAAGTGGGCTCCCTAGAGTATGGTTGAGTCCAAAGTGCTCAAAGAATGGGAGAGGCAAGTCCAAAATCTATGAGGAGAAGTGTGAGGCCAATCCAAACACTTAGTGAGCTCTTGAATGTCTTGTATGATTGATTCACATGCCAAGGTTGCCTTTAAAATGTCTATGATTTCTATTTTCTCCATACATGCATTTAAAAGGCTTGCTTTGCACATATTATGTATGATTGAATGGGAGATGAGTTATTGGGATTCTTTGTATCTCATCCATTCCTCTCCAATGATCTAACATGCTAGGTGAACCAAGTGATATGCTAATGGGAGCCAACAACACTAAAGGAAGGAGATTGACAATCATGTGTTTAGCTTTTGTCACTTTAAGACCATGATTGTACCATATGATATATATGATGTAGTAAATGGGCTATGACCCTTGAGACATGTTTAAATATGATATTATATGATATTTAAATTTATGGATATGATGTATGACCTCTAGAACCTATTTTGAGTATGTAATGCCAAAGTTTGCAAGTTTAAAGTTTGATGAATATGTGTATAAATGTGGGTTGAGTGGCCAAAATGAGATGCATGAGGTTTGGGACCATTTGGGCAGCTCACACAAGTCTCAAATGTGCTTTTAGACTTGCCCAAAAGGTGCCAATACCAAGGGAAGACCATTTGGCAAATTTGGTACCTCATATGGAGCCACATTTGACCATAGTGGAACCCTATGTCACTTTTTGTCAATTTTGAAATTTGGCATGCAATTAGATCTCATTGTGAGCTTTATGGGGAGATAAAGATCATAATTTTCTGAGGTCCATAGAATATTTGATATTTTTTGAAATTGAAAAATTTTATGGATTTGGTCTGCTGCACTATTCATTTGGTGCGAAATTATTTTCTATCACATGAGGCCCAAATGATGTCCAATTACAAAATTTTATGTACAAAAACTAGGCAGTCATAGGGACTTGTGCCAACTGGAAGCACCTCATTTGGAGGTCTAGAGAGGGAGATATGAATTTTTGAAGTTTCTGTCCAGTATTAGTGAAATTGCCCAACCAGAAGTACTGTTCTATTGAATTTTGAAGTCTGGGCTTGATGAACTGATCTGGAGACATTTTTCCTCTCTACTTAACACTCACAGCTTTCCATATTGGTATCATTTGCATGGATTGGATTTTTGTGGAATTAATTGGACATTTTGAAAATTTTCTGCAGAATTCTGTGATAGTTGCAGATTTCATTCGGACCTCTGTAACTTTTTGGATGTCAAACGTCCTGAGTGATAAATATTTTGACCTATATGTATTTTTAGTATGAATTAGACATCCCAAGCTTTCTAGAATGACCAAGAGTTCATAGTTTTGATGTTTCTAGATTTAGTTATGATTTTCCAAATTTTCCTAGAAAAAGGACCAATTCTGGCCGAGAATGATCTTTAGGTTTCCATGCCCCGTTTCGGTTTCCATGGGTTGTAAGCATGCTTTTGTGATGAGAATGAGTTGTAATGATGAAATTAAATATGAGGAGGTATAGTATGAGCTCACACGGTCAACATGGCATTGAATGGAATTTTGAGACCCAGTGCAATGCTAAAATGAACATTATTTCTTTGCCTTTTTCATGCAAAACTCACGTGATTCATGATATTAAGTTATATAAAGGCACTTGATGAGTTAGAATGAGCTAGAATTCATGGTGTTACAGTAGAGGCTTATGCTGGGATGTTTCCAATTAGACCAATGCAACAAAGGCAACAAAAATATGATCCCTATTCTAATACATAAAATCTAGGATGGAGGGATCACCCCAACCTGAGATATGGGGAAGGGCAACAACAAAATAGATACACTGTTGCAAGACCTAGTGCACAGTCTTCCCAACCTATTAGGCAGTCAGTTCCTATACAAGAGGAACCAAAGAAAGGGGATAATATAGGAGACATGATGAAGCATATTATGGAGAGTAATGCACAACTCGCACAATTGTTGCACTAACATCAACAGTGTCAGGCAAGCTTGCAAAATTTAGAAAGGAGGGTTGATACTCAGTTAAGCTAGTTTGCTACTTCTCTCAGTGAGGTGAAATCTCAGGGTTCAGGCCAATTACCTTCTTAGACTATTGTCAATCCAAGGAATAGTAGCAATGTTAGTGCTATCACTCTTAGGAGTGGAAAGGAAGTTCAGGGATCCTCAGATACCACTACCATGGATAAGCTGGCATCATCAAAAACACACGTCGCACCAAATGAGCTTAACAAAGAAGAGGAGCCAAAGAAAATTTTTCCTTTCCTACATAGACCTACCTTGGGAAAGAGGCAGACTGAAGCCGATATGGAAAAAGAGATTCTTGAGACTTTTAAGAAGGTTGAGGTCAATATACCCTTGTTGGAGGCAATCAAGACCATCCCCAAATATGCCAAGTTTCTCAAAGAAATATATACTAACAAAAGACATCTAAGAGGGAATGAAAAAGTCCATTTTGGCAAGAATGTTTCAGCACTTATACAGCCGACAATGCCCACTAAGTGTCAAGACCCGGGCACTTTTACTATTCCATGCACCATTGGGAATTTTGAGTTTTCTGATGCTTTGATTGATCTTGGTACTGCTATAAATGTTATGCCTAAATCTATTTATTCATCTTTGTAGATGGGAGACCTGAAATTTACTAGAGTGGTTATACAGCTGGCAAACAGGAGCATTGCTTATCCTTCAGAAGTGTTGGAGGATGTTCTAGTTAAGGTAAAAGACTTGATTTTTCCAGCTGATTTTTATGTCCTTAACATGGAAGACGATAGATATAGATCTAGTAGACATGCCCTACTCATTTTAGGTAGACCTTTCCTAAAAATCTGCTAAAATAATTATAAATGTGCATGAGGGTACTCTTCAAATGGAGTTTGCTGGCAATGTGACAAATTTAATATATTTGATGCCATGAAACACCCTTATGATGATAACTCTATTTTTAGTATCAGTCTGATTGATATGCTAGTTGATAATGCCAGTGCTGATTTTAAGGATAGTTTGTTGACTGATTCCTGTGATATTGCTGATCTTGATGATTCTCTATGACATAATTGTGATGACTTTCATTCTTGTACTATATGTAAAGAAATTGATGAATTTTTTAGCTTGAATGATGATATTAACTTTAAGGAATCTATTGCTGATCAAATTGATTCTATTTCATCTAGAACTGTTGATTTTACTGGTCTTATTGATCTTTCTAGTACTGATGATTCTTTGCATGTTGATATGGATAGTTTAGGGAATCATGATGCTGATATTCACTTGACTGCTGATTCTTTTGACTCTTCCTATACTATTGATATTCCCAAAGATGGGAAAGTTGTTTCTTCTGTTTATGAGTTGTCTGAACAGGTATTTGGCATGGAAGAGATTGAAATCAAACAGCTCATACCTTCAATTAAGCAAGTTCCTACCTTATAGTTCAAACCGCTACCAGATAATCTCAAGTACACCTATCTGGAGGAAGATGAGAAGCTTCCAGTGATTGTAGCTAGTGACATTATTCCAGAGGAAGAAGAAAAGCTTCTAGAGGTCTTAAAGAGGAGAAAACAAGCAATAGGGTGGACCTTAGCTGACATATCTGGCATTAGCCCTAATACATGCAAGCATAAAATTCTGTTAGGAGATGGGGTAAAACCAGTAAGGTAAACTCAAAGGTGATTGAACCCACTTATTCTGGATGTGGTTAAAAAGGAAGTTTCTAAACTTTTATCTACTAGTATTATATATCCTATTTCTAACAGTCAGTGGGTTAATCTTGTGCAGGTGGTTCCAAAGAAATTAGGGATCACACTAGTTCGGAATGAGAATAATGAATTGGTGCACACCCGTGTACAGAATAGTTGGAGGGTTTGCATTGACTATAGGAAGCTTAATTTAGTCACTAGAAAATATCATTACCCCCTTCCTTTTATTGATCATATGCTTGAGCGTTTAACTGATAAATCTCACTATTGTTTTCTGGATGGATTTTCAGGATATTTCCAGATATGCATAGCCCCGGAGGATCAAGAGAAGACGACATTCACATGCCCATTTGGAACATATACCTACAGATGAATGCCCTTTGGTCTTTGCAATGCCCCTGGAACTTTTCAGCAGTGCATGGTTTCCATTTTTAGTGATTTCCTTAAACATTGTATAGAAATTTTTATGGATGATTTCATTGTATATGGGAACTCTTTTGATGATTGCTTGTGTAGCTTGGATAGAGTCCTAGCTAGATGCATAGAGAAGAACCTTGTACTTAATTTTGAAAAAGTGTCATTTTATGGTTCAAAAAGGCATTGTATTGGGTCATATTATATCTGAACAGGGCATAGAGGTTGATAAAGCTAAGATAGATGTTATCACTTCTCTACCATACTCGACATGTGTTCAGGAGGTCCGATCTTTTCTAGGTCATGCGGGTTTCTATAGAAGATTCATTTAGAATTTTAGTAAAATTGCTTTGCCATTATTTAAGCTATTACAAAAAGATGTTGATTTCCAGTTTGATCATGCATGTAAAATAGCTTTTGATGATCTTAAGAAATGCTTGACTTCCCCACTCATTATTCAACCCCCTAATGTAACACCTCAAAATTAATTAAGGTGTTAATCGTGGATTTAGAGTAATTAAGAATAATTAATAGAGGATAATTGGGCAAGTTAGTGAATGGAAATTTTAGAGAGATAAATTATTAATATGGGTTTGAGAATTAATTGGGATAGAAATTTCATCTAGGCCCAAATCAATAGACCATGATGAGAGGCTAATGGAGGCCTAATGAGTTAGGTGCAGACCCAACCTAATTTAATATGATAGAGGACCAAGATCCACCTTGTGTAGGCTCTTATAAGTGGCCCAATAACCCTTGTACAGACCCAAACCCTTGAGCTCTTCAAACTTGGCCCAAACCCAAGAAAACTTTAGTAACCCAATGTATAAAACTGGCCCCAACAAAATCCTGCAGCCCAACACTTTAAAACTGGCCCAACAAGCTAAAGTCTGAAGCCCATGTGGAGTTGGACTTGGAGCAACCCATGACCTATCCCTTGACCCAACTTAAACCCACCTAAAACCCTAATGTATTAGCCACTTTCTCATTTGCTGAAACACAAGGAGCAAAATTCGGAGGTTGAGAAGGAGGCTAGGGTTGGGGGCAAGAATTCTTCATTTTCACACACTTAGAGCAAGATTCAGCCAAGGTAATAGTTATACAACTTAATCCCCTCATCTTTCTCTTTAATTTAGCCCGATTAGTTTTTCATTTGGAGAGTTTTCATCATACGCAAAATTTGAAATGTGGGTGTTTGGGGATTTTCTTGGTGAAATTCGTAGGTTGAGGTTAGGGCTGGTATTAGGTGAGTTTAAACCCCCCATTTTGATGCTTTCTTTGTTGGTTTGAGACCCCCATAGCTGATTTATATTATGGGTATTAATTTTGTACGAATTTGCTTAGGATTTTGGGGTGGAATATTGAGATTTCTAGTAGAGGACACTTTAATCCGAATTTAGGATTTGTGGTGGCTGGGTAAATATTCTTAAGGTAGTTAATAGCATTTAAATCTCTTGGGTACTTATTGTAACTGTTAATGATGAATTAGAGTAGTAATTATCTAATGCTATGATTATAAGGAGACTCTGTACCATTGGTGGCTGTTGCGAATCTGTCTACGAGTGAGGTAATCAGGGTTTACATTAATTCCATGCATATGTCAGTTTAAATTTCATACTTGCTGTATATGAATGATTTGAAATGTTGAATGAATTGGTTGGCTATCTATTGTATGATGACTGGACCTTGTGAGTCCATGGTGGAGTTGTGGTGCGGCTGCCACCCGTGCATGTGCTACGATCGAGCACCGGGTTATGATCAAACCCCAGATGCACTGAGCCCTGGTTGTGCTCAATGGGGAGTAGGTGCCGTGGACGGGCCTCTCCCGGTGTTGATGGCCTTTAACATGTTAAAAATATGATTGCTAGTATGGGATAGTAATCATGATAGCCTAATTGTTTCATTTGCTGAAATGACTGATATGATTCTGATGTTGAATTTGATTCACGCATATATGTTAATTAAACTGGATTATATGATGGAATTATCTTGGTTACTGAGATTTATATCTCACCCCATTTTATGGGATTACAATTTCAGGTGAAGGTTCCTCGGGTAAGGATAAAGGCAAGCAAGTGGATGAACATCCATGAGCTGAGGCCTAGTGTAGGGGAGCTACACTTGGTCTGAGTGTAATAGGGTAGATGCTTAATTTTGGTTAAGTCTTGTATAGCATCATCATGTATCTGTATTACCAAGTGTAGGAGTCTGTATTTTGATAACATAATGTATACTTATGAGGAGTAGGCCTTACTTTAAATTGATAATGGATGCATGAATTTGGGTAATCTATAATGAGCCTTGTTAAAGTCTGATATAGCTTATTATTGGAAATGATATATTGATATATATTACTATGAACCCCAATTGATTGGGTATCAAGTGATAGTTGCTGATAGTTTATGAACTCATGTTATTGTTATTTTACAAATTTGCTAATATATGGACTTGCTGTCATAGGATAATTAGAGAAAGGGAATTGACCTTTGGGTCTTGAACTAATAAGGATAGATTAGCTGGATAAATTAGCCTAATGAAGAATAGTGAGCCCCCACAATGAAGGTAGAAGGGCCCTAGGGTGTTAATGAAGGGAGAATGGAGAGTAGGAGGCAAGAATTTCGGAGTTATAGGATCAGAAGGATTTGGTCTGCTGCAATATAGGCGAAGTCGCCCAGGGAAAGTGCCAGAGATGAATTCACCGCGATGAAATATAAATTGGCCACAGCGAAATGTGAGAGGTCAAACTGGGAGTCATCTAGAGATAAATTCGCCACGGCGAATTATGGAATTGGCCGCGGCTAACTTTTAGGAAAATGTCCCTGGCATTCCAGAGAGGAATTGGCTGTGGCAGAAGAAGGAATTGGCCACGACCAATATCGAGAGGCGAGCGAGGGAGTTCCAGGAGGCTTCTTCACCGCGGTGCCATGTAGGTTGGTCGCAGCGAAGGTCCAACTCGCCATGGGTAAAATAGAAAGGAATTGGTCGTGGCTAACATGCTGAAACACTTATACTAACTAGAAAACCTTGGTTTTCCATATGTTAATCACAAGAAATGATCTAGAGTCATTAGGATGAGTTGTAATTGATGAGTAATGGAATCCAAGGCTTATAAATGGATGTTTAATTCCCTTATGAACATAAGTGTATGTAATCATATGATTGATGACTCTAATCACCTTAAGGTTTAAATTTCTCTCCATTTTCATAACCTATGATGATTAATCGTGTGTTTAACCTTAATTATCAAGATTAGAAATTAGGGTCATCACACCTAATTGGAACCTTCCATTTGAGCTTTTATATGACGTATTTAATTTTGTTGTAGGTGCAATCTTGAGCCAGAGAGTGAATAAGAGGTCCCATGTGATTGCTTATGCATCCAAGACTCTGGATGAGGCCCAAGCAAATTATACAACCATAGAAAAAGAGTTTCTTGCTATTGTTTTTGCTTTGGACAAATTTAGATCTTATTTGCTTGATACTAAAGTCATTGTTTTTACTGATCATGTAGCCTTGAAGTATTTGTTGAAGAAGCTTGATGCAAAGCCAAGATTGATCATATGGATGCTTCTACTTCAGGAATTTGATATTGACATCTGGGATAAAAGTGGAGCTGAAAACTTGGTAGCAGATCACTTGAGCAGAATTGAAGCTCCAAAGGTAAATTCCCTACCTATTGATGATGATTTCCCTAATGAGCATTTGTGTGCTGTGCATAGTTTCTATCCTTGGTATGTTGACTTAGTGAACTATCTAACTGCTTTTGAACTACCTGTTGCTGTTAATAAACATCAGTTGAATAAGTTTAGGAGTGAAGCTAGGTATTAGATTTGGGATGATCCATACTTGTGGAGACTATGCAGTGACCAAGTGATTAGACGTTGTGTGCTTGATATAGAATTTGATTCTGTTTTAAATTTTTGTCACACACTTGCATGTGGAGGTTATTTTAGTCCAAAATGCACAGCTAGGAAGGTCCTAGATAGTGGATTGTATTAGCCTACTCTGTTTCATGATGCCTTTGATTTTTGTAAAAGATGTGTCAGGTGTTAACAAACAGGTAGCATATCTAGGAGAAATGAAATACCATAGCATCCCATTTTGTTTTGTGAAGTCTTTAATGTGTGGGGCATTGATTTTATGGGGCCTTTTCCTACTTCGTTTGGATTTTCATACATCTTATTGGCTGTTGATTATGTTTCGAAGTGGGTGGAAGCAAAATCCACTAGGACAGATGATTCTTCTGTGGTAGTAGAGTTTGTTCACTCTTACATTTTCTGCAGATTTGGTATTCCCAGAGCCATTATCAGTGACTAGAGCACTCATTTTTGCAACTGGAGTATGCATAGCTTACTTAGCAAGTATGGTGTTGTGTATAAAGTAGCTACTCTATATCACCCTCAAACAAATGGCCAAGCAGAAATTTCTAATCGGGAGGTGAAGCAAATTTTAGAGAAAATAGTGCAGCTGAATAGGGAAGATTGGAGCAAGAGGCTAGATGATGCACTTTGAGCCTATAGGACTGCCTACAAGACTCCCATTGGCATGTCATCCTATCAGCTAGTATTTGGAAAAACGTGTCACTTACTGGTAAAAGTGGAGCAAAAAGGTTACTGGGCTGTAAAGAAATGCAATTTGGATTTGAATAGAGTGAGATCTCACAAAAAATTCCAACTCTAAGAGCTTGAGAAGATCAGATTGGAAGCCTATGACAATGCATTAATCTACAAAGAAAAGATAAAGGCATTCCATGACAAGATGATTGTAAGGAAAGAGTTTGCTATCGGCCAAAAAGTCTTACTTTATAAATCCCGTTTGAAGCTTATGCTAGGTAAACATTGTTCTAAGTGGGAAGGTCCTTATATAGTCTCTGATATTTTCCCTTTTGGTGCAGTTGAGCTTCTAGATGAGCAAACGGGAGCTAAATTTAAAGTTAATGGACATCGGCTCAAACACTTTCATGAAGGAGTTCCAAGGGATGACAAGGAGGAGCTCCAGCTTCATGACCCACCTTAAGCCCCAGTTGTACTCTTTCCCTTTCCCTTTTTATATTGTATTGTCTTTATCTGTTTACTGGATTGTGTGCTGGCATTGAGGACAATGCAATGTTTAAGTGTAGGGGGGATACAAATAAAATTTTTAGTTTTGTTTTGTTTTGGTTAGTTAATTTTTGTAGTTTTTAGGCTTTTAGTCAGTTTTATTTTATTTTCTAGTTTTTCAGTAAAAAAAAAAAAACTATGCTTTTATGTAAGTTGCTAGCATTGAGGGGATCCTGGCTTTGATATATCTTGATTTGATAGGGAATTGACCTTGTGTTGAAAATGCAAGTTAAGTGGCAATTATCTTTACTTTAATGAAATTTGATGATAGTCAATTTACCTTGCGAGATTTTTGAACCTATTGCTTATTCATTTCTAGTATGTATCCTTTATCTCACTTTTACTCTAGAACTTGGCTTGAATCTTATTCAAGGCCACATTTATTCATTTGCCATGCATGAAAAGGATTAAGGCGTTCATTGTTGTTTTGTTTTAGCTAGAGCCAAAAAGCTATCCTACATGTGTTTAATCCATTTGCTTTTACCCCTGTTTGAGCCATATATTTTTTCTTTTTAGCCTTTTAGCCATGAAAATCAAATGAATGTTCTTCCTACCTTGACTAGGATGCCTTCAATTATTAAGGGCATTGTATGTTGTTAAGGTTGATGGAGGTGCACTTTTCACATCATTTATAGGCCATTTGTTTGTTCTTCTTCAAAAATATTCCAAGAAAAAGAGAAAAAAAATAATAAATGAAAAAAAAGAGAAACAAAGCAAAAGAAAAGCAGTTGAAAAAAAAATGAAAGAGAAAAAAAAGAAGAAAAAAGAAAGTAAAGTTGTTCTCCTAGTGCATATCTTTTTGTTTATGGTTAATAGGGCTTAAGATGCACTTTCACTCCATCGTTATTCTTATTTTAATACTCTTGATGATTTTAAGCATCTAATTTGCTTTTTGAATTTCTTTCATTCTTTTGTTTACCACTTGTTTCATACCTTAAACTACATTACAACCATAATAAAGACCTTTTGATTCATTCATCGGCATTTGAATTTAGTGGTGGAAATATAGATGATTGCCAAGCTTATAGTAGTAAGGTTTGGTAGGATGGAATTTAAGAGTAAGCACTTCATCCTAAACACTAAAGAGTAGAGTGATAAAAACTAATCCAAGTGAGGGACTCTTATTGCATTTCATTTTTGATTAAGTGTATTGCCATGGTACTTGTTGCATTGATATCAGTGATATGACTTAGAGAATTGAGCTATTGATTTTCTTTGAGCTTCCTTGTGCTAAGTGACTTATACAACTCCATTTTGCTTGATTTCCTTTCCATTAGCTCTTCCTTGGAGCTTTAGTTTTCTTTTGCCCGGGAGTGCAAAAGCTTAAGTGTGGGGGAATTTGATAAGCATGATTTTTATACATTTTAATTCTCCTAATTTTGCCATTTTAATAATTAAATATGGCTTAAGGAATCTAATTTAATGAAATTTGATTTTACTGACCATATTTGCAATTTAGGAATTAATTTACAAAATTTTGAATTCTCAATACATAAATCTCTTTGTAAATAATTTTGTAATTTGTTCCTACTTAATTGCTTCCATTCCTTGGGTGCAGATTTAATTGGGCTTCCTCAATTGCATGGAAAGGAGAAAAGTTACATGTGTGTGTAAGGAAGAAGCCACGGGTTTAGAGCTTGGATACAAATACACACACATGCAGAACAGAGCATGAACAGGGGAAGATAAGCTCGTGGCAAGGAAGCACAAGCAAAACAGAGCCATGCATGGGATATAAGAAGGAGAAGAAGTCACGTGGATTGAGGGATTTGAGAAAGAGTCAGCCACATGCAAAAAAAGAGGAGAAGGAAGGTATGGCTTGACAGCTTGAATAGAGTTGAAGCAACGTGATTTGGAAAGAAGGAAGCTTGAGTTGAAGGAGCTTTGATAACCATGATTTTTATACACTTTAATCCTCTGAACTTGGGCATTTTAACAATGAAATATGGCTTTAAAACTTTAATTAGATAAGATTTCATTTTAATAGCCATTTCTATACTTTAAGAGTTTAATTGCAAAATTTAGGAATTTTAATGCACAATTTTATTTTAAATGATTTTGTAAATTTTTCTATTGAATTGTTCTTATTCTTTGTGAAGATTTTTGTTGGGCAATTAGAGCTTTGAAGGAATGCCACAAACTAAATGGGTTGTAGCCACATAAAGAAGAAGCAAGGAACAGAACCATGCATGAAGACGTTGAGCTGCACGAAGGAGGCTGCCACATGCACAAACACGAACAAAAAATGGAGGAAGAAGCTTCGGGTTCCAATGCTACAAGCTGAAGAAAAGAAAAGACGGGGTAAAAGAGAAGAAGCTGAGCACAATGAGAGATCTAGCAATGCTGGGTAGAAATGTAAAAGGAGCATGGCTGGACAGAGGAAGCAACGTGAAACCAACGTGGAGAACATACAGAAATAGAGGAAAACACGAAGCAACGAGTAAAGCTACACGAAAGTCCATGAACAGAAGCTTTGGACTGGAAGAATCAAAGAAGAAGGAAGAAGCAATTTCAGCAAGAGAAACTTGAATTCCACAGGCTGGACTCGAGTAGAAAACAAGCAAAACAGAGGAGCTGCACGAAGAAGCAGAAGAGAAAATGAGCTGGAGCTTTTGAGCAGAAATAAAAACACACATGCAGAATGTGCTACAAACAGAAACAAAGCACCAGTTACAGAGTACAGCAGCTGCAGAACAGAGCAAACATGTGAAGCAAGAAGCACAAGCTGGGCATGTGATCGCTTAAATGAAGGAGCTGGAAGCAAAACACAAACCAGCATAGAAATGAAGGAGTCAGGCAGCTCGAGTTAAGCGTAGAATGCGAGGAGTGGAAATAAGCCACGAAAGCACGTGATGAAGGCTCCAAATACATACAGAAGTTACGTGGGGCAGGAGCTAAACATACACGAAGCAACACGAGCAGAACTTGGGCAAGGGAAGTGAATGAAAGGCATGCAGCAATTTAAATGGAGGAATCATGTGGAAAAGCTTGCATTGATGTGGATGCATAAGCTAAATGAGGAATTGGGCCCACGCTCACATAAGCAAAGAGGAAAAAAAGCTTCGGGCAAATGAGGCAAAAGCTGATGCACGTGGAATAATAAAATTCACGTGAGAGAATCACGCCATTAGCACACATTAGATCAGCACGCTTCAATCAATTCGGATTCATTCGTCCATTCCATTTTCACGCCTTCACTCCATTCATCCATCGTCATTCGCCCATTCCATCTTTTTCCATTCACCTTCACACCTCCATTCACAGAACCATCTCCATTCCATTTTTCCTCCATTTCCATCCACTAATAAAGCTCTAATTCATCCATCTTGAGGCTAGCTTAGAAGCAACCTTGGCTGAAGCTTGAATCCTTAGAAGAACTCAGAATTTTGGCTAAGAACTTCTTATTTTTCCAGCACTTTTTCTCTTTCTTGTATTTGCTTAGTTAAGGAATATTAGATTGAGAATTTATGTAATTAATTAGTGGCTAGTTAGACACTGATTAGGAAACCTTTTTGTTGATTAATTGGTTGGATTAGATACTAATTTTTCATTATTCTCTTTAATCTCCCATGTATGCCACGAAGGTGTTCGATGAAATGCATGAGTGAGATTATATGCTTAATTGTCTATTTGAGAATTCCTTGATGTTTAGTTGGTTAATTAAACATTTTTGGATGATGAATCAGAGACTAATTAATCAGTTAATTAATCAAATTAGGTATTCATTGATCTTAAAGATAAGAGTTAATGAATTAGTGTATGATTGAGGTCTCAATTCAATATTAACTTGTTAATTTCTTGATTCTTGAATGGTTATTCAAGATCATTTGCTAATGAATACAATTAGGGACTCTTAGACCAGAATTAATCACAATTGGATTAGGATAAGGATAGTGAATACCAAGGGACGAATCCAAAGCTAGTCACAAGCCATTATCATCCATAATTCATCCAATTAGGTAGTGTTTAGGAATTTTAATTCAATTTCATTTTACTTAGTTTAATTAAATCAAAAACCCCCTAAAATTTTGACGGGCTTGTCGTACAACCCTCAAAATAAAACTAGGTTGAATTAAAAATATAGCTAGTGGCACAACCTAGGTCATCTCCCTTGGAAATGGAGTTCAATGTTCAATTAAGTTTCTAAGTATTAAAGAATCCTAAAAACTACCTAATTTGGGGATTTTGGTTGAATTAAAACTAACCTAAAACTAAATTGAATCAAAATTCCTAAATTCTATCTAATTGGATGAATTGTGGGTGGATAATGGTCTTGTGACTAGCTTTGCAGTCGTCTCTTGGTATCCGCTATCCTTATCCTAATCCAATTGTGATTAATTCTGGCCTAAGAATCCCTAATTGTGTTCATTACAAGTGTATCTTGAGTTACCACGCAAGAATCAAGAGACTAGCAATTTAAGGTTAATTGAGACCTCAACTCCCATTAAATTACTAATTTTTGTCTTTAAGATCAATGAACACCTAATTTGATTAATTAACTGATTAATTAGTCTCTGATTCATCATCTAAAAATGTTTAATTAACCAACTAAATACTAAAGAATTCTCAAATCAAGCAATCAAACACATAATCTCACTCATACATTTCATCGAACACCTTCGTGGCATACATTGAAGATTAGAGAATAATGAAAAATCAGTGTCTAATCCAACCAATTAATCAACAAAAAGGCTTCCTAATCAGTGTCTAACCAGCCACTAATTAATTACACAAATTCTCAATCCAATATTCCTTAGAGTCTGAACTATCAACAAGCTATCCAACAATTTCACTATCTATATCGTTATCACATGCTACTTTCACTGTTTCATCAGTCACATCATTACATGCCAGTGAGGAATCATGTAGATCAGAATATGTGAAGGACTCATTAGTCTCAATGGAAGAATTAATTTGAGAGTATTCATCACATATAGCAGATTCAAAACACACACGATCAAGAGATGCATCAAGATCAGCTATGTCACATGATCCTAATGGTATGTTATCCTTAAACTCAGAAGATGCATCATCAATAGGCTTATCAACTAATTCCACACTAGGAATAGAATGATCATCACATTCTAAGTCACCCCCACACTTATCTACTACCCTAGGCTCAACAAATTCATCAATTGGTTCAGAAATGAATTCATCACTGTAATCACAGCTAGGAGTAGAAATACCAAGTGCATCAGTACACAAGGAATTATGAACATCAACAAATGTGTCAATTTTGCTCAATGAACTACCACAATTAACCATATCAGGAGATTCAACATTAATTTCTTCATCAACAACATCATCATGCAATTCAGAATCAACAACATTGTATGCATCAGTAGTCACAGTGCTATCATGTATACTTGAATTGGTTCCAACAAATTGCAAAGTATTATAAGATGGAAGGATATTACCTAGTGAATAAGACTCTTCCTCCTCTATAAATTCCCTTATAATTTGCTCTTCAGTTAATTCAGTAGCACTTGAAGTCGATTGATTCATTTGAAATCCTGAATCCTTCATAATGTTATCCATCATTTGTTGGTTTTGGAGTTGTAACCGTTGCAATTGTTGGGTTTGAAGATTATAGGCCTCCATTAGCTACATCATCCTCTCTTCCCAACTCAGTTTCCTCTAGAGCACTTGTTGCATGTACCCCTCATGGTAATTGTAAGGATGATATTCTGGTTCTTGCCTATGGTAATCATGGTATAGCTCATAACGATGATGGTAATTAGGGCGGGTATCATATGGATGGTGGTATGGTTGGTAGCTAGGATGAATTTCACAGGAATGGTGGTGTGGTTGGTAGAATGATGGTTGGAATTATTGATATTGTTGTACTTGTCGTTCTTGTCTTTGTTGTTCAAGAATACCACAACACATTGAAATGGCTTTATCCAACTTTTAGGAAATCCTATCCTCTATACAAGAATCATAGACACCTTGATTAGAATAATAAGGATCCATTTAAAGCAAAGAAAAATGAGAAGCACAATTAATTTTAGCACAAACAAATTACTGACAAATTATAACTAAAATTAATTCTAAATCAAGAAAATAAAATTCAAATGAAGATAAGACTTACCTAACTATCAAAAACACTCCTAAATAGAGGTTAATGACACAAAACAAACTCACAAAAAAATAAAGAAATTAAATCTAGAAAAATTGAAAAATTCCAAAAGAAATAGAAAAAAATACCAAAAAATTAGGAAAAGTGCCTTAAATGTCGGAATTTGGCCAAAAAATGGTACACCTAATAGCTTTTCTATTTTTTTGCTTAAAACACCCAAAAACCTTGGAAAACAAAGTTTAAGAATTTTCTGGGCACTTCAAACAAAAATTCCAGCAAGTAGTCTCTTGATTCAAGTAACCGAAATGATCCAAATCCAAGTTCAAAATAGAATAAAAACTAAACTAAAACAAAATCAAAATAGAGCTAAAACAAAACAAAAACACTTAGAAAACTTTATCAAAAAATTGAGAATCCAAATCCCCAGCAACGGTGCCAAATTTTGATAGGCTCGTTGCGCAACCCTCAAAATAAATTAGGTTGAACTAAATATGTAGCTAGTGTACAACTTAGGTCATCTCCCTTGGAAATGGAATTCAATGTTTAATTGGGTTTTTTAAGTGTTAAAAGACGCTAAAAATTTCTAAACTAAGGGGGGTTTTGATCTAATTAAACTAAGTAGAATTAAATTGAAATAAAATTCCTAATTGCTACCTAATTATATGAATTGTAGGTGGAGGATGGTCTTGTGACTAGCTTTGGATTAGTTCCTTAGTATCCACTATCCTTATCTTAATCCAATTAGGATTAATTCTGGTCTAAGAGTCCCTAATTGTGTTCACGGCAATTGCATCTTGAATTACCACGCAAGAATTAAGAAACTAACAATTTAATGTTGAATTGAAACCTTAATCCCACATCAAAATCGCTAACTCTTGTCTTTAAGATCAATGAACACCTAATTTGATTGATTAACTGATTAATTGGCCTCTGAATCATCATCTAAATATGTTCAATTAACCAACTAAATACCAAGGAATCCTCAAATCAAGCAATCAAGCATATAATCTCACTTATGCATTTCATCGAACACCTTTCGTGGTATACATGGGAAATTAGAGAATAATGAAAAATCAGATTCCAATCTAATCAATTAATCAACAAAAAGGCTTCCTAATCAGTGTCTAACTAGTCACTAATTACAATTACACAAATTTTCTATCAAATACAACTTAACCAAGAAAATATATAAAAAAGAAAAAGTATAGGAAAATAGAAATTCTTAGCCAAAATTCTGAGTTCTTTCCATAGATTCAATCCCTAGCAATGGCGCCAAATTTTGACAGGCTCGTCGCGCAACCCTTAAAATAAAACTAGGTTGAACTAAATATATAGCTAATGGCACAACCTAGGTCATCTCCCTTAGAAATGGAGTTCAATGCTCAATTAGGTTTTCTAAATATTAAAAATCCTAAAAGCTATCTAATTTGGGGGTTTTTGGTTGAATTAAACTAAGTAAAATGAAATTGAATTAAAATTCCTAATTACTACCTAATTATATGAATTGTGGGTGGAGAATGGTCTTGTGACTAGCTTTGGAATCATCCTTTGGTATCCACTATCCTTATCCTAATCTAATTGTAGTTAATTATAGTCTAAGAGTCCCTCATTGTGTTCACAGCAATTGTATCTTGAGTAACCACGTAAGAATTAAGAAACTAACAATTTAATGTTGAATTGAAACCTCAATCCTATATCAAATTGCTAACTCTTGTCTTTAAGATCAATGAACACCTAATTTGATTAATTAGCCTCTGAATCATCATCCAAAGATGTTCAATTAACTAACTAAATACCAAGGAATCCTCAAATCAAGCAATCAAGCACATAATTTCACTTATGCATTTCATCAAACACCTTCGTGGTAAACTTAGGAAATTAGAGAATAATGAAAAATTAGATTCCAATCTAATCAATTAATCAATAAAAAGGCTTCCTAATCAGTGTCTAACCAGTCACTAATTATAATTACACAAATTCTCTATCAAATACAACTTAACCAAGACAATATATGAAAGAGAAAAAGTGTAAAAATATAGAAATCCTTAGCTAAAATTATGCATTCTTTTCCATGGATTCAAGCTTGCACTAAGGTCTTTCCTCCTTGCTAGTCATAGATGGAGGCTTAGAGCTTCATGGAAGATGGAATAATTCTACGTGGTATGGATGGACGCTAGATGGAGATGAATGAGTGACGAGTGAATAAGGCGTGAAATGGGTGCTGCCTCCTGAATCACGTGATGGATGAATGGATTAGATCTGATGGCATTGGATGAATGGTGTTATTCACGTGCTACACTTTTCTTATTCCAATTTTATAAAGCTATCCATGTGCATATGTATATAAGGAGGGCCCCACCTCAATTTTTTATAATATTCCACATTGTGTTTCCAGCTCACAGACTCGAATCTCTTCTTCACTTGAACTGCCTGTATCAGCTCCTTGCTTCTTCATTCATATTCATGCAAATCCACATCATCTTCCACATCATTTCTTTTCTTCAGCCAACTCCAAGTTCTTCACGTCTTCTTTACATGCTTATTTAAAATCAGCTCAAGCTTCCCACGTCAGCTGCTCACATATTCAGTGTGAGTAAATTGCCTAAGCTTCCTCTTCCTTTTCCACATGGTCTGTAGCTTCACTCCTTCAACGTGCTCCTACCCGTAACATCTTTTCAACTCGCACAAGCTTCGTGAACCCATAAATGACGTGGCTTCAGCGCTTCTCCATCGTGCAGCTCTTCCCCTTAAGCAAACATGCATGCTCGTTACTTCACTCTTCACACAAGCTTCTCCATATTGGCTGTTGTTCTTCCTTCATTCTACAGCTCATTCCTTTTGAATCCTTCCCACTCCAACATCTAAGTTCGAATAAGTGTGTGCCTCTAAAAAGAACTAATATGTGACGTTGAGTTGGTGTAGCAATGCGAGCTTCCATTTACTCTACACCTGAGTTTCCTTTTTCTCTCTAACTTTTAAATTCAAATTGTTCAAATTCTGTACATAAAGGATGGAAACTATTAAGTAAAAATATTTGCAAAATTGATCTAAAAGAAATTTAAGCATTGAAAACCAATTATTTGCAAATTAATTCTTAAAATGTGGAAAATGGCCAATTAAAATCAAATTCCATTCAATTACATCCATTAAAACATAATTGATTATTAAAATGCCTAAGATGAAGAGAATAAAATGTATAAAAATCATGCTTATCAACATCAAACCCCTTTTGTAACACCTCAAAGTTTATTAAGGTGTTAATCATAGATTTAAGTTAATTAAGAATAATTAATATGGAATAATTGGGCAAGTTATGTGAATGAAATTTTTTGAGAAATAAATTATTAATATGAGTTTGAGATTTAATTGGATTAGAAACCTCATCTAGGCCCAAATTAAAATTAAATAGACCATGGTTAGAGACTAATAGAGGCCCAATGATTTTAGGTGTAGACCTAATCTTTAAATATGAGACTTGGCCCAAGAGAGAGCCCCTAGTGATGGCCCAATCTGATTTAGTAAGATACAAGCCCAAGACCTAACTTACATGAGCTCTTGTTATTGGCCTAATATCTCTTATGCAGACCTCAACTAAATGGGCCCTTGAAAACTTAACTCAACCCAACTAAAAGTCTAAACTCTTATAATTGGCCCAACAATTAAAACCTTAGCCCAACAACTAGTGGGAGCCTAATAGGTCCTTGGGCTGATGGGTCAACCTATAACCCATTTAGGACCCAAATTAAACCCTAAAAATCATTCTAGCCACCCCCCATTTTGCAGAACCACAAGAAACACACATAAATTCGGAGGTCTAAAGGGGAGGTTAGGGTTAGCAACAAAATTCCATCATTTCCCACTCATAGAGCAAGATTCAACTAAGGTAATAGTTATATACCTTAATCCTCTCCTCTTTCTCTTCAATTTGACCCTATTGGCTTCTCATTTGGAGTACTTTCACCCACACCCAAAATTTAAAACTTGCTGTTTGATGTTTCCATGGTGAAATTTCGTAGGTTGAGGTTAAGGGTGTTATTAGGTAAGTATAAACTATTCATTTTGATGTATTTTCTATTAGTTTAAGACCCCCATAATGGATTTATAGTATGGACCTTAATTTTGTGCGAATTTTCCTAGGGTTTAAAGTGATATTTTGATGTTTCCAGTATAGGGAAGATAAAACTCGAAATTAGAGGCTCTTGGTGATTGCGTAGGTGTCCCTTAGGTAACTATTGGTAATTTAATTCTTTGAGCATTAGGTTATTGCCATAAATGATGAATGGGATAGTGATGGATTGATATAAATTGATAATTTTCTGATATTGTGATTATAGGAGGATTTTGGTACAACTGTTAGCTTCCCAACTTGTCTACAAGTGACGTAATCGGGGTTCATGCTAATTTCATGCATATATCTATTTTAATTTTGTATTTGCTGTATGATTATGATTTTGATGCTAAATGATTTGGTTGGCTATCTGTTATATGTGATTGGACCTTGTGAGCCCATGGTGGAGTTGTGGTGCAGTTGCCACCTGTGCATGTGCTTCGATTGGGCACTGGGTTGTGATCAGACCCCAGATGTACCAAGCCCTAGTTGTGCTCATTGGAGAGTAGGTGCATTGGATGTATGAACTTATAACCTCTATCATGAACTTTGTTGAACCCATGATATGGTTTACCATTTGGGAATTATAATTATATGATACATTAGATGTAGACTTGAACTAGTGATGTATGAAACCATTAATGAAATATATATTTGAACGATAATTGTTGATATCCTATGCAGTTCTTGCTATGATTATTCTATTGATTTGCTAATATAGGGTAATTGGATTAGTAAGAATTGATGCTTAAGTCTTAAACTAGTGATAATAGACAAGATGGGTAAATTAGGTAAATGAAAACTATTAGAGCCCCACAAATTAAGGTAGAGTGGTCCAAGAGTGTCTCTTAGGGCCGAATTGGAGTGTATGAGATGAAATTTGGAAGATGTAGTTGTAGGAGGGGGTTATGCCACAGCTAGGAAGGTCTCACTATAGCTAAGAGTGTGACAAAGGTGAGGGGAGCCATAACGCGAGGAATCTCGCTACAGCTCAAAGCAAAAATATTACCCAGGGAGGGTGACAAAAAGCAAACTCGCCATGGCGCAACATGTCCCACGGCGACTCAAGTCGAGGAAACTAGGTAAGGAATGTCCAGTAGCTAATCTTGCCATGGCGCAAGTGTATCCCGTCGAGGCAAAAGTCATAGGACTTCAAACAATAGCTCCAAGAGGCATTTTCGCTGCAGTGCCACATAGGCTCATTGTGGCGAGATTCGCATGAGTTGCCCAATAGGATTCCTGAGAGTAACTTAGTCACAGCGTGAAAGGCGGGGCCGCAGTGCAAAGTGAAAACTTAGTTTTTAATCTCCAATAACTAACTTAGTTGCAGCGGAAGAGTTTTAAGTCCCGGTGAAGGTTCCCAAACTCCTACCTTTAGCCTAGAAACCTCAGTTTCTCTAATGGTAATGCTAAGGAATGATGTAAGAACACTTATAGGAGGTTTTGGTGCATTGGAATTGATGGATGGGTGAATCACATACCCCTCATAATAGTACAATTTCTCTTATGCATTTTCACATTTATGGTTGTATAGTTAATGACCTAATTATTATCAAGGTTTAAATTTCCCTATAATTTCATGATGTATTTAATTATAATGATTCTAAACCTTGATCATTAATCATTAAGCATGTATTAACCATAATTACCGTGATTAGAGGCTAGGGTCATCACATTTGGTATCAAAGCAATGGTTCAGGCAAATGTGTTTGATTTACAACTTTATAATTAGAAAACTTGGCAATTATGATGCATGCATGATAGGAATAGGAATGTTATGACCTGGTGATAACTTTGATACTTATATATACCTACTATGGGTGGAGTTATGTTTTGTTTACCTTAGGTGTAGCTTAATGGGGGATACTTGTGGTTGTGCTTGTGGCATTGCAGAGCTAGATGGCTACACGTAGAGAAATAACTGAGATGCTAAAAGAAATGCAAGAGGCGATGGCTATAATGGCCAACTGAATGAGAGAACAAGTTGAGGTCCATGAAACTACAGTTAGGCCAATGATTGACCGACTTCAAAGCAAGCCAAGCCTCAGGCAGCAACTGTGCAAGTGCTACAGCAACTACATGAAAACATGAATAAGCATAATCAGGAGGTATCAGTGGAGAACAGTGTTGGTGCCAATCATAACCCTGGTGTGGGACACTAAGGGAAGGATGGTGACCTCTCTATTATGTTAGCAAAATTTAAAAAAAGTTAATCCTCTATTGTTTTTAGGGGAGCTAGACACTAAGAAAGCTAAGAAGTGGCTAATGCAACTGGAGAAGGTCATTAAGGTTATGACCTGAACCATGGAACAAAAGGAAGAATTAGCCATCTACAAATTGGAGGGTGAGATTGAGCATTAGTGGAGGAATGCCTCCAGATTATTGATTACATGGGGGATACCATTGACTTAGGAAAGTTTCCAAATTGCTTTTGAAAGTAAGTATTTCCCACCTTCAGTGAGGGCTGACAAGGAAGCCAAGTTTAACTTCCTTAAACAAAGGGACATGAATGCGGATCAATATGTAACCAAGTTCATCCAATTGTCCCACTTCTCCTCTTATTTAAAATGATTTAATGATGAGCCATAAAAGGCTAAAAAATTTAAAAGAGGCCTAAGACCAGAGTTGAAGGATAAAATTGTATCTCGACAGATCCGTAATTTTAATGAATTGATGAAGAAGTGTAGAGTAACAGAGAGGGCCATGATAGAAAGTAAGGCCAAAAGGAAGAAGACTCTAAAGGGTAAGCATGACCAAAGCATAGAGCCCTTTAGGGGCAGAAGTAAGAAGGGAGCTAATAGTGGGAGTGGCTCTTAGGGTAGGAGACCACCCTAAAGAATATCCCTCAAAGAAGAAGCATGGGACCACCAAGAAGTGCAGTGAATGCCCCACCAACTTGTGCCAAGTATGGGAAGAACCATGGTAATAGACCATGCCTGGTGTGCTATAATTGTAGGAAGCCTAGACACTGTACAGGGACTTGCACGGTGTCATAAGAGTCGGCTTCATCTATTAAACCACCTACCTAAGGAAGAGTATTTGCCCTTACGTAGCAAAAGGCTAGTAGATCCCCTAGTATGATCTGAGGTACTTTACTTGTCCATAATCATGTTGTAGATGCATTTTTTGATTCACGTGCCACCTACTCATTCATCTCATATAATTATGTTAAGCATCTGGGTCTTAAAATTAGCTTGTTGCCATTTGAATTATCTGTGTCCACCCCTACTAGATATTTTATGATTACATTTGATGTATGCTTAAATTGTACTATACAATTGGATAGCCATTGTACTACCCTTGACTTGATTTGCATCCCTTTATGTGATTTTGATGTAATCATTGGTATGGACTGGTTGTCAGCTAATAATGTAATACTTGATTGTAACCGTAAGACTGTTTCCTTTCCTGCAAATATACCTGAAACTTGCCTGCGACTGAACTTACTTGTGTGTCTGCCACCCAAGTTGGAAGGTACCTTAAGCGTATTTGCCAAGGATTCCTAGTATTCTTTTCATTACATGTCAAGGTTGATGATGGGTTAAAGGATATACCTATAATTAGGGAGTTCCCTGAGGTTTTCCCTAGGGAGTTTAGTGGACTACCTCCTAAAAGAGAGTTAGAATTTTCCATTGATTTGGTACCCAATACGGGTCCAATTTCTAAGGCCTAGTATAGAATGGCACCTTCTGAACTGGTTGAGTTGAAGAGTCAATTAGAGGAGTTACTTGAGAAAGGATTTATTAGGCCAAGTATGTCTCCGTAGGGGCCACCAGTGTTGTTTGTCAAGAAGAAGAATGGTAGCCTTAGGCTTTGTATTGATTATAGGTAATTGAACTAAGCGACCATCAAGAATAATTACCCTTTGCCTAGAATTGATATGAGCTCCAACCATGTGTGGAGAAGGCTACACTTAGGCTAATTTGAGTATAATAGATGCAGTCATGTTATCCTTTTTGTAGCATCATCATGTAATCATGTTGCCAATTGTAGGAGTTTATATTTCAATGGTTTAGGATGTAACTATTGAAGAGCTAAACTTCATTTTAGTTTGCCATTGGATGTATGAACTTATAAACTCTGTCATGAACTTTGTTGAACCTATGATATGGTTTGTTATTTGGGAATTGTAATTATGTGATACATTGGATGTAGACCCGAACTAGTGATGTGTGAAGCCTTTAATGAAAGATATATTTGAATGATAATTGTTGGTATCTTATGCAGTTCTTGCTATGATTATTCTATGGATTTGTTGATATAGGGCAATTGGATTAGTAGGAATTGATGCTTAAGTCTTGAACTAGTGATGATAGACAAGGTGGGTAAATTAGGTGAATGAAAACTATTAGAGCCCTACAAATTAAGGTTGAGTGGTCTTAGAGTGTCTCTTGGGGCCGAAGTGGAGTGTATGGGACGAAATTTGAAAGATATAGTTGCAAGAAGGGGCAACTAAGAAGGTCTCGCCACGAGCAAGAGTGTGACAGAGGTGAGGGGAGCTGTGATGCGAGGAATCTCATCACGGTTCAAAGCAAAAATGTTGCCCAGGGAGGGTGACAGAGAGCAAACTCACCGCGGCAGAACATGTCCCATGGTAGCTCAAGTCAAGGAAACTGTGTAAGGAGTGTCCAGTAACTAGTCTCGTCACGGCACAAGTGTATCCTACCGAGGCGAGAGTCATGGGACTTCGAATAGTAGCTCCAGGAGGCATTTTCGCTAAGGCACCACATAAGCTCATCGTAACGAGATTCGAGTGAGTTGTCCAATAGGATTCGCGAGAGTAACTTAGTCGTGGTGCCAAAGGTGAGGCCATGGTCCCAAAGTGAGAAAGTTAGTTTTTGAGCTCTAGTAACTAACGAGGCCACGGTGCAAAGGTTCTTAAACTCTTACCTTTAGCCTAGAAACCTCAGGTTCTCCAATGGTAATGCTAGGGAATAATGTAGGAACACTTGTAGGAGGTTTTTGTACATTGGAATTGATGGATGGGTGAATCACAAGCCCCTCATGATAGTACAATTTCTCTTATGTATTTTCACATTTCTGGTTATATGGTTAATGACCCAAATATTATCAAGGTTCAAATTTTCCTATAATTTCATTATGTATTTAATTGTAATGACTCTAAACCTTGATCATTAATCATTAATTGTGTACTTAACTATAATTATTGTGATTAGAGGCTAGGGTCGTCACACCCTTTAAATTAGGTAGTTCTAGGGTCCTCTTACACTTAGAAAGCTCAATTAAACATTGAATTCTATTTTCAAGGGAGATGACCTAGGTTGTGCCACTAACTATATATTTTTTCAACCTAGTTTTATTTTAGAGGTTGTGTGACATGACTGTCACATATCAAAGGTAGGCAACAATTTGTGGGAGGAAATTCTAATCTTCTTGTAACACCCTTACTTAGGTTGCTACCTTACATAGTCTTTCTTTCTAAATAATTTATTCTTAACAAACGATGAATGGAAATTTTAACTTAAAGCGAAGGATAAAAAATTTATTTACAACACCAATCATGATAAAACACATTTATATATGTTCTTACTTTAGACCAAGTTTTACATAAGTTATCAAAATAAACAATTACAACTGGTAGATTAATGCGTCAAGTCATACTATTAGATGTTAATACCGTAGCCATGGGATTAACATACACATAATTACATTGAAAAGTGAGATCCATGACTAGTATGTTAGTTTACTACATTTAATAATATGATAAAACATAAAAGGGCCCCCTTTCTTTGTTAACTGTGAACCACCTTATGCAGACTATCACATGGATCAACTCAATCTTAGGGATCTCCATATAAGCCCACTCAACCTCAATGATGAAGTGAGCTATCAGTATCTAGACACATTACTCTAGTAAGTGAGAATTTATATTTTCAATAAAAATATAACGAAAATTAACAATGATTCAGGTGTTAGTCATGGTCATCCATATCTATGTTAAGGGTATCATAATATCTATGCCCATGTCATCATCATAGCCATCCTTGTCATGGTTAATGTCAAGGTATAATTTTATATCTACAAATATGTGTGTGTGTGTGCTCTTGCCCGCATGTACATGTTAAAACTACATCTTAATAGCATCATTTTAGAGTTTGAAACTTAGGGGAAGCTTGAATTAATACATGACTATTGAAAATAAGAGGTTTTTATTTTTATTTTGTTTTTCTTTTTTCACATGAACTTGTAAGCCAACTAATAGAATTTATTTATGGATAATTATATCTAATAATGAGACTCCTTCAACCAAAACATGTCACTAACCTACTATAAAATATGCTAAACGAAGATGACATTGATGCGTTTATCTATCAAGAAATGCATTTAGTGATTCACCCTACAAAATCACTTCACTTATGTAATCCCAAAAAATAATCTAAGCACCTTACTTTGTCACAATCCATGTCCTTATTTGGCAAACCATGCACTTATGCAAGGTCAATCTTGAAGTGTAATACCATATTAAGATGGCATAAATTATACATCACATTGTGCTTATTGTAATACCATATTATTTCTAACATTGATCCCCTTCTTGCAAGCGGGATTATATAATTCATCAAAGAAATCCCAAGAAAATGCATTAAAATAATGAATTAAATTGCGTTGTGTAGCGAATAAATTTTTCATTTCATGTCTTCGGGGCCTCATGAACTCACCAACAATATTTTATAATTATTTTTCATTCATACAAATCATTAAATTCTCAAAACTTAGCACAAACCATAGATCAAGAGTCAAAAACCCCAAAATTTCCTTCATTTTTTGTGGCTGTACAGTGACAGATTTCAGGGGCAACTTTGAAAAATCATAACTAAATGTAGAAAAATAAAAATCATACAAACCATGGCTTTTTAGAAATCTCTAGATGTCAAATTTACAATAAAAATAGTTCCTAGCTTTGAAAATCTCATTTAGACCATGGTTAAGAATAGAAAAGTAGGGGAGGTAGAATTGCCTAAGTATCTAATACAACTTACTGATATAAACTATGAAAATTCATAATTAATTTAAAAAAAAAATCCAATCCATGCAATCTATATGAATTTGGAAAGCTACAAATTTTAAATAGAGGTAAAAAATAATTTCAAACCAATCCAAGAGCATTTAGACCCTGAAAATCAATCAAATAATACAATGGGTCTGAAGGTGAGCTTGAAACAGAATAGCAATTTCAAAATTTCATATCTCTCTCGCTTTAAACATCTAAACGAGGCGCATCTAATTGACATAAGTCATTGGGAAGGTCTAGTTTCTCATTGTAAAATTTCTTGGCAATTAAAAATGGTTTGCCCTATGATTGACACAAAACAATTTCAGACCAGATGAACAGTGCATTGACCAAAATAAGAAAATTTGCTAACTTAAAAAATTCACCAAAAATTTTGTAGACCTCCAAATAATACCTAATTTAGCTTCATAAAAAGCTCTCAATCTAGATGTATGAAAAATCTTAGATCAAGAAGAGCTCATTTGGATAAAAAGTGATATAACTCACCAAAATGGCTATTTTTGCTCCATATGAGGTATCAACTTTATCCAATTGGCCTTCTTTATTGTTTGGCACCTCTTAGGTAAGTTTAAAAGCATGAATATGACTTATGTGAACTACCCAAGCAGTCCCAAACCCCATACATCTTGTTTTGGCCATTCCACATCCAATAATACACAATTAACTATAACCATAGAAGAGACAATTTCCATGATTTCATTCATTTAGGGCTACATAAAGTATATATAGTATCCATTCATCATTTTATATTAGCTCATGGTCTTACATCACAAAAATAATATGTACAAGCTCACTTTGACATTCCATTACAAGTAAGGTTACATAATGGACAAAATCCAACTTCTCAAGGTTTTTGGCTTGTATTCCTTGCTCCTTGAATACCACCTAGACATTTTAAGAAGATGGAGCGAAGGGGAGTGAGATTTCTAGAATCTTAATAGCTCACACACCTATTCACACACATTCAAGGTATACATTTTAAAGTCCCACATCGACTGGAAGGGGCCTGTGGCTAGCCCATATAAATGGGGGAGAATCCCTCCCCACCAAGGCGTGCTTTTCCTATAGGAAAGGACAAACCCCAACGAACTGGAAAGGCAGGGTCAAAGACCCATGAACCAGGAAGGAAGGGACAATACCTTGGTGGCTCTGTGTGGTGTTGGTATCAGAGCAATCCTAGCCCATGTGCGACCCAAGGGCGGGTCGACCCAAAAGTGAGGTGGATTGTAAAGTCCCACATCAGCTGGAAGGAGCCTGTGGCTAGCCCATATAAGTGGGGGAGAATCCCTCCCCACTAAGGCGTGTTTTTCCTATAGGAAAGGACAAACCCTACCGAACTGGGAAGGCAGGGTCAAAGACCCATGAACCAGGAAGGAAGGGACAATACCTTGGTGCAACACCACACAGAGAGCGGGAACCCCTAGTATAAGTAGAGGAAAAGAATAGTTATGAAAGATTAGTAAGAAGTTCATGGGCCTAGTAAATGAGACTGAAGAAAGAGCTCAGCATAGAGAAAGTTAGACACAAAACCCACTTTGCACGAAGAGCATGATGTACTTATGAGTTTAGCCTCAGCTATTATGAGCGATGGTAACTGGACTTAGTGAGTATGTATTTTACTATCAGATACAGTAATCTTAGGCTTTGACATCTCTCAGAGATAGGATTGCAGTAGATTCCAGCATAGCATAGCGGGTTGCAGTGGACCCTAGTAGGGCTCTGAGAGGTCACAGTAGACCTAGGGGTCATAGTAGATCCCACAGAGTTATAGAGAGCCCTAGCCACAGCATGATAGATCTCTGGTAGAGATGACAGCCTGAGATAGTTTTATAGAGTAGTTAGTCTCAGAGACTAGTACAGTTTCAACTAGCTTTTGTCTCAGAGACTACAGAGCTCTTGAGTCTAGTAGATTGTTGCTATAGAGATATGAAGGCTTTACTCAGATAGTTAGACCACTGACTAGCTCTCTTTAGAGATGAGCATAATATATAGGATGAGAAAAGCAAGAAATAAGCTTTACAGAGTTAGAGCTAGATGAACCACTACCTAGCAGACCATAGCCCTGACCAAGGGATAGAGAGATCCCTACATGCTAGCTTATGTATTTAAAAAGAGGTCAGGTGCAATTTTTATATGAAGTAAGTGGTACAGTATGTCTCCAGTAAGTAAAGAAGCGAGGAAGAGCTGAGAAATTAACCATAGAAGATATGCCCTCGCTTTAGTAACAACTAAATATATAGATTAAGCTTAGAAAGGTAAGCAGATAAGGGTCTGATAGTTAGTTAGATGAGCTCCCTAGTATGAGAATAGTTCAGGGTTAAGGCACATACGTGGTCAGAGCACCTAGTAGAGCATGAGTTTCAGTGAGGTAGAATCCAGACATTAAGAATATACATTCTGGATTGAGTTAGTAGAACCCTAGAAATAGCATACTGTACTCTTGGGGATGAGCCTATAGAGGCTGAACAGAGAAAAAGCCTAGCTCTGATTCGAATGTAGAAATAAGCTAAGACAGATAGTTAGTGTCTTAATACCCTCAAGGAAGCTCAAGAAAGCTAGAGACTGCCTAAGAAGGTGAGCCTCATATTATGTAGAGAAAGAAGGTAAGCCTATAGAAAGAATGTAAGCCGTGAGAGCTATAGATTGACATTCATATGTCTAGTTTTTGCTTTATGGAACCATAATGATGTTCAATGATGTATATGAATATTGCAAATGGCATATGATCCTTGAGACACATGTAATTATGCCATTCTATGATGTAGAAATGAGAATATGTGTTATGTGAATGATGGAATGTGAATTGAGCATGTATAGTAAAGATAACTTCATGAATGAGTTTATGGAAATCTGCATAAGTATAGGTTAAAAGGCCAAAATGAGATGCATGAGATTTCAGATCATTTGGGCAGCTCACACAAGTCTCAAATGTACTTTTAGACTTGCCCAAAAGGTGCCACAACCAAGGGAAGGCCATTTGGCAAATTTGGTACCTCATATGGAGCTAAATTTGACTATAATGGAATCTTATATAACTTTTTAGTGAAATGAGTTATTCTTGCTCTAAAATTTGGTATTCAATTAGGTCTCATTGAGAGATTTTTGGGAAGCTAAAGAACATAATTTTTAGAGGTCTAGAGAATATTTGATGAATTTTCAAAGTTGGGATTTTCTATGGTTTCTAGTATGTGCACTGTTCATACTGGCAGATTTGATTTTTGTGTTACCTGATAGCCAAATGGTGTCCAATACTTGTAAAATTTTATATACATAAACTAGAGGTCATAAGATTTCTGTGACCACTGAGATCACCTCATTTGGAGGTCTTAGCAGAGAGTTATGCATTTTTGAAGTTTGCTGTTAGTAATAGTGGCGCTTCCAAAGTTCGGTTACTGTTCCATAAGTTCCCAATGGGCAAACGTATCTGTTTCATTCTATAATTACTTTTAGTATCACTTTAACATTTTTATCTTTCCAAAATGACTGAATGTGTGTGATTTTGATTTTTATAAAATTAGTTATGAATTTTAGAAGTTTGTATTAGTAATCTAAATAGCAGCCCAAGCAGCCAGTGACCTCTATAGATTTTCGGATATCAAACATTCTCCATGATGAATGTTATGGTCTAGGAATATTTTTAGTGTAAAGTAGACATCTGAAGCTTCCCATAATGGTAAAGAACATGTAATTTTAATTTTTCTAGAATTAGTTATGATTTTTCAAAATTTGTGACAGAAAAGAGGAAATTCTGGCCGAAAATGCAAACAAGGATTTTATGTGTTCCTTTTCTTTCCACGAGTTGTAGGCCAAATTTAATGATGGAAATGAGCTATATTCAAGTGTTTAAGTATGAGAATGTGATAATTGCATTCATATGGCCTGTGGGACTCTGAAAGAAAAATTTTATCTGTAGAGAAATGCATTTTAATTCATAACTCCCTATGCCACTATATTGTTTCCATAGAACAAATATAAGATGAGGCATGGGAATTAACACCACGTAGAGCCACCAAGGTATTATCCCTTCCTTCCCGGTTCATGGGTCTTTGACCCTGCCTTCTCGGTGCGTTGGGGTTTGTCCTTTCCTATAGGAAAAGCATGCCTTAGTGGGGAGGGATTCTCCCCCACTTATATGGACTAGCCACAGGCCCTTTCTAGCCGATGTGGGACTTTACAATACACCACACACAGCCAACAAGGTATTATCCCTTCCTTCCCAATTCGTGGGTCTTTGACCCTACCTTCTCGGTTCGTTGGGATTTGTCCTTTCCTATAGGAAAAGTGCGCCTTAGTGGGGAGGGATTCTCCCCCACTTATATGGGCTAGCTATAGGCTCCTTCTAGCAGATGTGGGACTTTACAATCCACCCCCCTTTTGGGCCGACCCGTCCTTGAGTGGCACATAGGTCAGAATTGCTCTGATGCTAATACCACACAGAGCCACCAAGGTATTGTCCCTTCCTTCCCAGTTCGTGGGTCTTTGACCCTGCCTTCCCAGTTTGTTGGGGTTTGTCCTTTCCTATAGGAAAAGCGCGCCTTGGTGGGGAGGGATTCTCCCCCACTTATATGGGCTAGCCACAAGCCCCTTCTAGCCGATGTGGGACTTTGCAATCCACCCCCCATTTGGGCCAACCCATCCTCGGGTCTCATATGGGCCAGGATTGCTCTGATACCAATACTAAACAGAGCCACCAAGGTATTATCCCTTCCTTCCCGGTTCGTGGGTCTTTGACCCTGCCTTCCCAATTTGTTAGGGTTTGTCCTTTCTTATAGGAAAAGTGCGCCTTGGTGGGGAGGGATTCTCCCCTACTTATATGGGCTAGCCACAGGCCCCTTCCAGCCAATGTGGGACTTTACATACATACATTAAGTGTACAAGTAAACAAGCTACTTGAATCATGAATGCACAATTTTAAGATTCTCATGCCACACTTTCACAATCATGTCATCAACAAGCTCTAGGGACTTTTAGTTTTGCCTCACCCCATTTCTAAGACTTTTGAATATGCCTCACCCTTGGCCTAGGGACTTTTGACATAGCCTCACTCATCTAAGAGACTTTTAGCCTAGTCTCACCTATGCCTTAAGACTTTTGGCATTTCCTTACCCACATTAAGGGACTCATGGCATCACCTCACTCTTATGAGCAATTTCTACAAACAAAGCCATTTAAGAACACACATTAGTACCAATACAATCTCAAGATATCAAGTGGCATGTTCTCAAATCACAAGAGTACACACAAGCACACAAAGACATAAATATGCACACAAGAATGTAAGGAGAATGAGGTGGAGAGCTATCTTGAATTTATGCAAGCTTCCCTTGTCTTATCCTTCCTTTTTTTTAACCTTACAAGTGCATCTAGGTGGATTGGTGCTCTCTTAGCCTAAACACTATAACCAATACACAATTACACACTTGGAGCAAGCCAAGACATTAAACTCACTCTTAAACACACACTTGGTTTCATAAGTGGCATAATGGTTCCATAAATGGCCTATTGAAACAACCTTCACAATTCAAGCTCTAGGCTCCCATTTCTTTCTATTCCTAGGTCTCTTTGCCTCATTCAAAGTCCTTGGAGCCCTCACCCAATCATTTACACAAGCTTAGAATCAAGTTGCTTCATAAAGCACCATTATGGATACCATTGTCCCATCTTTCAATCCATGGCTCCTAAATTTTTCCCAACGGTTTCTCCCATCTTCTAACATTATATAAAGTCCCAAACCAAGGCTAAAACAAATTAAAGCATCCCTAGCCCATGGAACCTTAGTTAGCTGAACCTAGCACCATAATGGAGGTTCACAAGCTTCTTGATTTTTCCTTGATAGGAGAGCCACTTGGGAAGGTTTCTAGAGGTCTTAGGAGCTCAAGGAAAGACTCAAATAGCCAAGGAATTACTCACATAAAATCAGATTTTCTAAAACCTTAAAGAAGCCTCCACTTTTTTAACTTGATTTCTATTGGTTTTTCTTATAATTTCTTGTCATATTCCTCTTCTCCATGGCCTAAAACCCTAGTTCTTTTCTTGTTTTTCAACAAAATTGCCTCCCCTCTCATGGTTCTATATGAGTCCAAACAAGCATCAAGAGAAGAGCAATAAGGAGAAGCTACAAGAATAAGAAATCACCTTGGATTCTAGCTTGATTTTAAGGCCTTTTCTCTTTGGTTTGCCTCCTCTCAAGAATTTTGAACTCTTCCCTTATGTTTTGGACCAAAAAAATAACCATTCATCTCAAATAATGGAAGGAGAGGAGTAAGGTTGGAGGAAGGAAGAGTATAAAATTCTACAAATTTTCTTATCTTTTTCTTAAATTTTCTCCTCCTTTTCTTCCTCTCTTGGTTTGCCTCAAGAAGCTAGTCATTTTCTATATTTTGGCCAAAGGAAAGTCGTGCTATATGAGAGGAGAAAAAGGGAGAAGTGTGTGGAAGTTTCAAGAAACTCACTTTTTAAAAAATTTCAATTTTGTCCTTCTATAAGAAGTGTGAGAATCATCTTTTCCATTATAAAATTTAGATTTCTAATTTAATAAAATGCCTTTGGAATTACTCAAATTAGAGTTAAAACCTTACCGAACGAATCCATCAAAGTTCGGGCTCACCACCATTGGAAAACATACTCCAGAGGGGCATTACTAGTCTTGGGGCTTCCTATGGTTTTTAAGGCTTTTAAGAACCTTGGGCAACTCAAATTTTTCATTTAAAAAACCCCCTGTTTTTTCTAAAATTTGCACTTATTTACAAAAATGCCATTACGTTTTGTCAGTTTTTGTCACAATTTGTTTAACCATCATAACTTTGTTTTACTTTTTGTCTGAGCCTGGAATTATCATTTTCAGGAGCCTAGGACTCTACCCAAATTTTTTAGGACATTATCTAGCTTATTTTAGAAGACTTGCTTTTATACAACTCATTTTGTCATCTTACAAATATTACGTTCGTTACACTTATGACCTCATTTTTCATATATTCCATACTCTAAGCAACAAAAAATATCTTCATTAAATGTCAAATTATTTCATTTTTACTTAAATGAACCATTTCAACTTACCAAACTCAACTTTCATCCTTAACACACTTGTTCATATAGAAACATCACCAAAAAGAAGCATGGAATTCAGGTTTAAGACATGCATTAACCTACTAGTACAATTTCAACATTCTATCATGGATCCATAATTCTATCACATTTTTAAAAATTCTTAACTCAAGTTAGAAAATTCTAAATTGAGTGAATGAGCACTTTCTAGAAAGCTCAGAACATGCAATCCATGCTAAAAAAATTTCATATCAAAACAAATTCATTTGTCCCACAAAAATCTAATGCAATAATATCACTATTAGATTTTCATCTATATGCAAACCTAATACTTTGAGCATGCCTATCTTAAGTTACACAATTACAAATTGAGTGGTCTCAATGGCTATGGAAATTGAAATTTCATAAGCATTAGAGTTTGTTTGGCCCCTCAAATACATAAAAAACCATAACTGACTAAATGAATGGTGACAGGGCAATTCCGCATAATTTAGCTCATTTTGAAAAATCATAATAAATTCTACACAATTCTAAAAATTGTGTTCTTTGGCTTTGTGAAAAGCCTAAATGAGATCTAAATTCTTGTTAAATTTCATGTCAAAATTCATCCATTTGGTCTACTTTTGGTTCAAAGGCAAATTATGGCTCATTTTGGTATTAAAGTGGCATCAAATGGTCCAAAATGGTTTCTCTTTGTGCAATTGGCCATTTTAGCACATCTAACACATAAAATACAGCATATATGGCCATCATATTAGGTCTAGAACATCATAAACCTCAAAATCATTCTCTCACTTGAATTTATATGCACATTTTACAAGCACATACATGTCAAAAACTCATATTCTTGCACATTTGCCTCCAAATATGGTACATAATCATATTTCCATATTCTTACACATGAGTGAAGGTTTACATTACATCAACAACTTATATAACCATATTTTGACATCAAATTACAAAAATCCAGTTATATTGTTAAAGTAATATGATTCAAGGTTCTTGCCCTCCATTCTTTGTTCTTTAAGAAGTCCCTAGACAAGGTTAGACATAAAATGGGGTAGAGTGAGATTCAAAGAATCCCAATAGTTTATTCACCCTTTCAAGCATACATATATGGCATGTTATCATGTCAAAGAAAAGCAAGCATGCATCAAATACTTGCAAATATCAAACATAAACATATTTATAAATCATGCGGACCCATCAAGGTAAAAAACAAGCCTAGGGTCTTTCGGTCTAATCTTATCCAATTATTTGGGAGTTTTGGATTAGACTCACCCATTTTTAGGGACTTTTGACTTAGCCTCATTTATTTTTGAGACTGTTGGCCTTATCTTACCTTTGTTTAAGGACTTTTGGCTTCACTTCACCCAAAACAAGGGACTTTTGGCACAACCTCACCCATTAAGAGCTATCTCTCATTCTAAATATAATTCAAGAAGTATTTGGTTCTTACTTCTTAAATAGGCATGTTTATTCAAGAAGTACAATTGAAGAAGTAATATCTCAATGTAGCTCTTCATCCATTATTGTATGCATCAAACCAATATCTCTCATTCCAAATACAATTCAAGAAGCATCAACGCAATAGTAATAGACATGTTTCATAATTCAAACATAAATAAAAGAACTCAATGATAATCAAACAACCAAGATATGCATACAAGAATGGATGAAGAGTTACTTTGAGTCAAGAAGTTGGCCTCACACACACACTTGGGAAAAGCTTGATTTGCTTATCCTAAACACATCAAACAAAACACAAATATATCAATGGAACCATCTTTAGCCACACATAAACCCTACACAAGCTAATTTTAGCTTATGGCTCCATTCAAGAGCATAATGAAGCAACTCATACAATTCATCATCTTGCTTCAATTTCTCATTCAATCTAAGTCACATGACTCTATTTAAACTCATTAGAGTCATCACCAACTCAAATCAAGGAGTATAACACCAAGTTGCTTCTTTATGTATAATGGAACCCTAAACTTTCAACTTTCAAAATATAATTCTTAAATTCAAACCAATGGTTCCTTTGGTGTTTATAATTCATATTTAGACCATTTTTATCCTAAGAATCAAAGAAAACTCTCCCTAGGTGCTTAAAATCATCCATGCCCAAGACATGCACATAACTTGCCACCCATGGAGATTTGTTTGTTTTTCTTAGGGAAATGGCACTTGTGAAGCTTCCTAAGTCTCTTATGAACTCAATTATACTCTTACATAAGTTAAATTATCATTAGAAAACTTCATATTCCAAAAGGTGCAACCAAAACCCTAATTTCCCAATTATGCATTCCATGGCTTCTTACTTTGTTCTAATGGCAAAATCTTAATCTCCACATTCCAAAACCTTAATTTCTAGCATGACGGGGAAGCAAGGAGGAGCAATCTTCCATACTAAAACGTATATTAAATGAAATGGCTTTTCATGATGGTTAATTTAGTGTGTTTGGTTCCTTGTTAAAAGCCCTTTTTTCCATGAGTTCAGATTCAAAACACCTTCCTTTAAGATGTCAAAATGATGGAAAAGAAGTGGAGAAAGAATCAAAACTAGCCAATAAGTACATCATAAGAAAATTCCTTAAGTTTCCTTACCTTAGGTGGCTTCAATCTCCCTTAAGTTTTGTTTTGGTCTGGTTCAGAGTTGAAAATTTCATGTAAATGAAGGAGAAGAAGGTAAAGGAGGCTATTTATATGAAAGAGCTGGGGTTTTACAATTTTTCAATATTCCAACTTTGCCCTTGAACTTTGTTTCCTTTATTTGAGCTTATCTCAACTCTTTTTTTAGAACTGTCTTTTCCATCATAAAATTTAGGTCCTCTAATTCATAAAATATCTTTGGTTTCACCCTAACTGGATATAAAACCTTATCAAATTATCTAGTTAAATTTTGGTCAACTAATGATCTAAAATACACTTAAGGGGTTTTAGCCATTCTATGGGTTCTTATAGTTTTTAAAACCTTTGAGATCCTCAGAAACTCAAATTTTAGATATAATGCTCCCTCCTTTGAATTTTCAAAAAGTTGCTTGAAATTATAATTTTGCCACTAGCGTTTATATCTTTCTGTTTGGACGATTTAGCTCTAGTTTTAGGCTATCCTTAGCCTTTAAACCACATTCTTAGATATTCTAACTAACATCATAATCTCAATTGGTCTTAATTTGCCTTGTTTTAGGGTAATCTAGCATCAAGTTGTTGGTTTTAGTTCAATTTTTTGGAAAAATCAGTTATTACATGAAGGGCTTGCAACATGAATACATAAAATACACAACATAATATATATATAATCAACAACCCCAACAACTTGGCTAGTCCTTTCCTAGATATCTCTTAATCCTTCTAAGCAATTGAATGAGACCTAATTATATAAAAGCAATGCATACATCAATGCTATTATGTGTGTGTATATATATATTTGTATGAATACTAATTGAATTTCATTATAATTCTAATCATAGTTTGGAACCTTACCTAATTAATTCCTTAATTATTTGTTCCTAAACAATTATCTTACTTTTCCTAACTCCAAGATTTGTCTTTACACCACCTAAAGTTTCAGCCAAGACAGCAGGTTGAGTCCCAAAATAATCTCAAGTTCATTCACAAATTGAAGTCTAAGTTGAGGATGAAAATTTTTATTTAATTGAGTCTTCCAATGCCCAAGCTCTAAAGCAAATCTTTCAAGCTTCATAACACTAAAATCATAGGTGAGAGAAGTTTACCTATCCTACACTTTCTTTATTCTAAATCCTTCAAGTTTCTACCTAAGCTTTAAAAGTTACTGTTGTAGAGGTCTTTTTTTCAATTTTCTCTATTCTCTCACTTGGTGTTTGTAAATGTAGTATAAGAAGATGAGATAAAATGTATCTAATCATTGAGAAAGTCAATATATGTAGCTCATAATTCTTTCTCACTTTCAAATGCCAGGTGGCATAGCTATAGGGTGAAAATTTCATTTCAACACATGCAAAGGTGGCAAGTGTCTAAATTAATTTAATGAAATAATGAATGTTACCTCCTTTGACTAAAATGATAGCTCAAGAAAAGAGTGAGAGTGTAATGCTTCCACTAGCTAAAAATATAATGAAGAAATGCAATGAGTTAACTTAATAAAGTATGAAAATTTGCATATACCATGTAAGAGTAAGCAAGTTGTCCATTCTTTAGGAGTGTATGAGTGTCAAAGTGTCTTGATTGTCATGTAATTACTCCTTTACCTCTCTCCTTGATATGATCGAGGTAGTGTAAGAGGATTTTGAGGAATGGAATAGTGTTAAGAGCTATGATAATTGCTTATAATTTTATTTCCTTCATATTTTTTCCATGATATGTGTAACACTATACTTCTTAGACTCAATTCATGTGATTCCCATGCCTCATCATATATAATTTCTATGGGAAGCAAGATAATGGCATAGGGACTAAGACTCATGATTTATTTCTCTACAGGTAACATTTTCTTTTGGAGTCCCATGAGCCATATGGACTTATATATCACATTCTCATATTTGTTTACATAGATACAACTCATTTCTATTACCAAAATTGGCCTAGAGGTCATGCAAGGCAAAGCGAAGCATAAAACACATAATTACAATTTTAGCCAAAATTTCCTCTTTTCTATCATAAATTTTGAAAAATCATAACTAAACCTAAAAAAATAAAAAACATGCATTCTTTACCATTCTGGGAAGCTACACATGTCTACTTTATGCACAAATATGGCCAGGCCATGAAACACCATATAAAAGATGTTTGACATTTGAAAAGGGAAAGAGGTTTGGCTGTCTACTGGTATTATCATAGGTTTCTGTAGCAAATTTAAAAAAATGTCCAATTAATTCTACAAAATTCCAATCCATACAAATGATACCAATCTAGAAAGCTACAGATGTTAGCTAGAGGAAAAAAATAACTCCATGCCAGTACAGGCAAGTCTAGGCATTAAAAACTAATCAAATAGTACCTGAGGTCAGTCTGGATGGCTGATGCTGGATAGAAATTTCAAAAATGCACGGCATAAGTCACTGGAAGTATTTAGTTTCTCCCTAAAACATTTCATAACAATTAGACATCATTTGCCCCTTGAGTAATAGAATTCATTTTAAGACCTAAGTGAATAGTACCCTTGACCAAAAATAGAAAATTTATTAAATTTGAAAATTCATCAAATATTCCATAGATCTCCAAAAATTCTGTACTTTAACTTCTTAAAAATCTCTCAACAAGCTCTAAATATATGCTAAATCTTAGATTAAGAAGAGCTCATTTAGACAAAAAGTGGTATAGGGTTCTAAAGTGGTCAAATTTTGCTCTATATGAGGTATCAAGATGTCAAAATGGTCTTTTTTTATGTTTGGCACTTATTGGGAAAGTTTAAAAGCATGAATATGACTTGTATGAATTGACCAAGCGGTCCTGAACCTCATGCATCTTAATTTGGCCATTCTACTTCCATTTATACATATATTTCCATAATGCTAGTTGGCCATTACATATCCAAAATGCACATTCTCATGCATATAACCTTAGCTCTCATTTATACATAACATATTAACATATTACACATGCTCATATGATTACATAATAATTTTATTAAGGGATTACATCAGATGCCATTGTATGGCTAAAAGGAAGCAAAACTAAGCACATTCATATACTTTGATGCCATCTTCTTCTTCTACGCTTGGTGGCCTCCAATACCTTAATCAATTATTCCACCTAGCATGTTAAGACATTGGAGGAGGGGATGAGATTCAAAGAATCCTAATGGTTCATCTCCCATTCAATCACACATAAAAGCATGCAATACAAGTCTCACAAATGCATGCATGGCCATATTGACATGTGCAATCATTTAAAGAGCACTCTTAGCTTTTGAAAAAGTCATACACAACATACATATGCTTGCCAAGTAAGTGGATTAGCCTCGCCTATTCACTTGTGGATCTTGGACTTGCTTCACTCGTTTCTTTAATAGGTTCTTGGACTCAACCTCACTTTTGGGAGACTTTTTACTTTGTCTCAATCAATTTCAAGGGTTCATGGCTCATCTTCATCATGGCTAGAAGGTTTTTGGCTTCTCCACACTCATGCAAACCAAAGCAAGCATCATAAACATCATTCAGAAACATAATACATCATCATGGTACCATGGTATATAAAATCTTGCTAGAATACTTTTCATGACTTAAAATATATATACATACATTCAAGACAATGTAAGCACACATCTATGCATGAGAGAAGGCAGAAATAACTACCTTGATTGCATTTACACACTTTTTCCTTGAGTCTTGAATCCTCTCCCTTGTCCTCACAAACCCAAGAAGGTGGAGATCATTCCTCTTGGCCTAGACACATCATATGGAAGCTAATTACACCTTTGAAGCAAAGTTTAAGGCCACATATTCACTAGAAAAGCTAGGTGACTCATGTAACACCATAACTTCTAGTTCATTTCATGCCATTTATAAACTTTGTATTATCAATCCCACAAGAGCATATGAGAAAGAAGATAAAAATAATAGACTTTTTCCGTATTGCGCTATATCTAAAAAATTTAATTCGGTGTCACGTGGACCGTGTGAGCTCATACTATACTTTCTCATATTTAATTTCATTATTAAAACTCATTTGCATCACAAAAACATGCCTACAACCCATGGAAACCGAAATGGAGCTCAAAATAAACAAGCACATTTTCGGCCAGATTTGCTCCATTTTCTGACCCAACTTTGGAAAATTATAACTAAATCTAGAAAATTCTAAATCATACAATATTTGTCATTCTGGAAAGCTTAGGATGTCTACATCACACTAAAAATACGCCCAGTTCACAAAACTCATCACACAGGACGTTTGATATCCAAAAATCTACAGAGTCGCTGGCTGCCTGGGCTATTGTTCAGTTTACTGATACAAACTTTTGAAATTCATAAATAATTCTATAAAATTCGAAATCACACAAATTCAGTCATTGTGGAAAGCTAAAAATGTTAAATTGATACTAAAAATAATTCCAGAATGAAACAGGTACGTTTAGTCAGCTAGAACCTATAGAACAGTAACTGGACTCCTAGGGCGCTACTGATACTGACAATTAACTTCAAACATGCATAACTCACTGCTCAGACCTCCAAATGAGGTGATCTCAGTGGCCATAGAAGTCTTATGACTCTAATTTATGAATATAAAATTTCATAAGTATTGGACACCATTTTGCCATCAAGTAACACAGAATACAAAACTGCCAGTATGAATAGTACCCATACCAGAATCCATGAAAAATCTCAACTTTGAAAATTTATCAAATATTCCCTAGGTCTCCAAAAATTATGATCTTTAGCTTTCCAGAAAGCTCTCAATGAGACCTAATTGCATGCTAAGTTTAGGGCAAGACTAACTCATTTGGCCAAAAAGTGGCATAGGGTTCCATTATGGTCAATTTTGGCTCCATATTGGGTACCATAATTGCCAAATGGATTTCCCTTGGTCTTGGCACCTTTTGGGCAAGTTTAAAAGCATGTTTAAGACTTGGGGGAGCTGCCCAAATAGTCCCAAACCATTTGCATCTCATTTTGGCCTTTTCACCCTCACTTATACACATTACACCAAGCTTTTCTCAAATGCATACATTGGCATAAACATTCAATTTATGTTATAGAATACATACATCATGCTCATTAATTTATCTATCACATAATATCATTTTTACATTTATCCAAGGGGTCATAGACTATTTACAATAATAATATACGTCATAAAGTCTCATTGTGAATCAAAAGACCAAAAATCAAGCATAAGGGTGGCAATCTTCTTTCTTCAATGTAGTTGGCTCCCATTGCCATGTCCACTTAGTCCACCTAGCATATTAGGACATTTAAGAGGAGGGAGTGAGATTCAAGAATCTCAATAGCTCATCTCCCATTCCATCATACATAATATGTGCAAACAAGTTTCACAAATGCATGCATGGAGAAAGTAGAAATCATAGGCATTTTAAAAGCAACTTTGGCATGTGAATCAATCATACAAGACATTCAAGAGCTCACTAAGTGTTTGGATTGGCCTCACACTTCTCCTCATGGATTTTGGACTTGCCTCACCCATTCTTTAAGCACTTTGGACTCAACCATACTCTTGGGAGCCCACTTTGCTTTTGGGAGACTTTTTACTTTGTCTCAACCAAGCTCAAGGGTTCTTAGCTCATCCTCACCAAAGGGAAGAGTTCTTGGCCTTTCCACATTCAAGCAAACTCACACAAATATCATGTAATCATTTGAAAACATAACATAGCATCAAGCATCATGGCATATAAAGGCATGCTAGCATACTTTTCAAAGCTTGAAAATACACATACAAGCATTCTAAAACAAGTTAAACACACATCCATGCATGAGAGAAGGTGGAGAGAGCTACCTTGTATACAAGTACACACTTTTTCCCTAGCTTTCAAGCCTCCTCTTTTAGCCACACACCCACAAGTTGGTGGAAATAGTGTCTCTTGGCCTAGACACAAATTATGGGAGCCATTAAGTTCATGAAACAATTTCTAGGGCCATGCAACTTGCTTAAAGCCTAGATTATTTTACAACCTCCATTATGGTCCATATTGGCACCTACTGAAGCAATACCCCTCAAATGATTTCTAGGCCTCATTCTTTACTCTTAAATATGATTCTTGACTCCTTTTAAGCCTCTTGGAGTCATCACATATTTAAAACAAAGCGCCTAACATCATGTTGCTTCCTTAGGTCACAATATGGAACCTAAAGCACTAACTCATTCTCTAAGCTTCCTAAATTTTTCCCAAGGTTTCCCTCACATTCATTCATCATGTATGACTCAAAAATGGGTTTGAAACAATTTAAAACTCTCCCTAACTATGCCATCCCTACTTGGCCGAAAGTTAGAGCATAAATGGGATTTCATAGCTTCTTGATTTTTCCTTGATGGGGGAACCATTTAGAGAGGTTGTTAAGAGTTGTAGGAGGTCAAGAAAACACTTAAATAGCTAAGGGAACTTATGGATTAAAACAGTTTTTACAATCCCTTTAAGTGCTCTACACTTTTCCAACTTCTAGGTTCATGACTTTCCATGGGATTTTGTTTATTTTCATGGAGGAAGAGGCATATGGGGGACCTCTTAGGGATCTTAGGAGCACATTTAAACATTCATTTAAGCCTAAGAACATTCATATAAAATCATATTTGCAAGGGAGCATTTGGATCCCTAATGATTCCATCTTGTTTCCTAATGCTCTTTTCTTGATTCTATTGGTTCATTCTCAATCCTTGCCACCTAAAACCCCTAATCCCTCCATGAATTGGGCAGAAAATAGCCCCTAATACTTGGGCTCATGGTGGCCAAATTCGTGCAAGAGGAAGGGGTGGGAGAAACTACCAAAGAATGGAAGTTTTACCTTGTTTTCTTGCTTCCTTTGGCTTGTTCTTCCACTTGGTTGGCTTGCTCCCTCAATTTTAATTTCCCGCTCTGTTCTGCCCCTAAAACAACACCAAACTCTCCATTAAAACCATAGAAAGAAAGCTTGGGAGGAGAGGAGCAAGTTTCAAGAAGGAAGGATATGGAAGTTCTTAAAGTTTCTTACCTTTTTCTTGAATTTCTTCCTCCAAAATCTTCCTCCTCTTGTGCACCTAAGAAGCTGGAGTTTTCCTTTGAAAATGGGCAGAAGCAAGTCGGTCTTAGAGAGGAGAGAAAGAACATGGCATATAAAGAAGCTTCCTTTAACACTTTAATGCCAATTTTGCCCTTTGTTCTTAGCATTTTCGTTTCTCTTTCGTTTTAGCTCCTTTTTTAGGACCGTCTTTTCCATTATAAAATTTAGATTCCCAATTTAATAAAATTCTTTTGGAATCACTCAAATTGGAGCTAAAACCTTTTTGAACGAACCGGTCAAAGTTTGGGTCAACTGACGTCGAAAAGAGTACACCGGAAGGGCTTTACCAATCCCGGGGCTTCCTATGGTTTTGGGGCCTCTGAGAACCCTAAGCAACTCAAAATTTTCATTTAAAAAGCCCTCCTAGGTGCTTTTCCAAAATTACACTTATTTACGAAAGTGCCACTAGCCTTTCGGCAAATTTTTTGAATCACTCCGACCCCGATTTCTGGGCAACTCAAGGCTCAAATCCTCATTTTTTATTATTTAAAATTTTATCCAAATTTTATTTGGCCTTAAATCACTCATCTCAGGGGACTTACTTTGAAAGAGTGCTCATTTCCATCGTTTAATGAAAATGGGGCATTACAACTCATAAGGCTCTTTTATGGTTCTATAATGCACTTAATGAAGCAACCTTAAGAAAATATCATCTAGGCTCCATTCTATCCATTCATTCATGATTCTTGACTCCATTTAAACCTCTTGGAGTCATCACATAATCAATTCTAGGAGCCTAACTTAGTGTTGCTTCTTTAAGCCATATTATGGAACATATAAAGCCATCTTGCTATCTATGGTTTCTAAAATTTTTCCTAGGCTTCCTCTTATACTCTCCCATCATACATAATATACAAAACTAAGCTTAGAAGCAATTAAAACACTTTCTAGGTCCATGGATTCTCCTTGGCTAAAGCTATGCTTCTATAAGGCACCCATGGAGCTTCCTTGCTTCCTTTGATGGGAGAGTCATATAAGAAGCTCTTTTAGTGTCTTAGGAACTCGTATGAACACTTAAACATCATAAAATATTGCTAGGGTTCATGATAGAGTTCAAGGTGCAATCAAAACTCTAACTTTTATATCTTGCAAAATTCATGGTTTTCAATTAGATTTCTTTGCATATTCTTACTCTTCTCCCTTAAATTCATAGAAATCACCCTTGGTTATCCTCAAAATTCCAGCCCTCCTATGGCTTCTTGAGTGGGGTGAAATATGGAGGAAGGAGAAGCAAGGGGTGGTAACCATAGAAGAACAAATTACGTTGCTTTTCCTTGTTTTCTCACTTGAATCTTGCCTTCTTTGGCCTCGTCTCTTCAAATCCGAATTTTCCACTTAATTTCTCCCTTAAAACAGATTCGTATACTTCAATATAATCAAAAGAAAGAAATGGGAAAGGAGAAGGAGAGGTTTGGAAAGGAGAAAGCATGAAAAACTACCAAAATTCCATACCTTTTAGCTTGAATTTCTCCTCCTCTTCTTCTTCCTCTTGTGCGCTACTCTCCTAGGGTTTCCTCTTTGGTTTAGGGCAGAAATATATGAAGCTACATGAGTATGAGAGTAAGGTGCCACTTATATATAGGAAAGAGGAAAAAGACTTTTCAAAAATTCTCATTTTGCCCTTCGCTCTTGGCATTTTTATTTTCAGTCTGTTTTAGCTCCTTTTTTAGAACTGTCTTTTCCATTATGAAATTTAAGTTCTCAATTTAGTAAAATTCCTTTGGAATTAGTCGAATCAAAGCTAAAATCTTCCTAAATGAATCAGTAAAAGTTTAGGTCAATCGACATTGGAAAACGTCCACCGGAGCAGCTTTAGCTATCTCAGGGCTTTCTATGGTTTTCAGTACCCCTGAGAACCTTGGAGAACTCAAAAATTTTATTTAAAAAGCCCTCCTATAAAAATTCTAAAATTTACTCAAAATGACAAAAATGCCCTTACGTTTCGTTAACTTTTCTTTTAAATTTGTTTCTTCATTCTAACTCTATTTTTCTGTCCATCTGAGCTTGTGATTCTTGTTTTTAGGAGTCTAAAATATTTCCCAAATTTTTTGGGACCTTAACTAAGTCATTCTGGGGGAATTACTTTTGTATCTGGAGAATTTCGTACGTTAACGGAGAAACCGTACGTTATGTTTATTGCGTTTTCTCTTATTTTTAAAAAACTAGATATTACATTTCTCCCCTTTAAATAAATTTTGTTCTCAAAATTTAGGGTACACTTTCTTTTACTCTTTTCTTTTCTGACTAATTGCTCTTTTCTTTCCCTTCTTCTTAGCTCTATATGCTTTTCTTAGCGATTTTACTCGTTTGAATTTCTCTTGGCTAGGAAATTTTCATTATTAGCCCTTAATTAGGGCTCTATTTCTATAGAATGCATGCCTATTTTTTCATAAAGGAAAGAAATTTCTAACTCTGGAGGCTTATCCTGGGAGAGTTTACTAATCATATCAGATTAGTCTTAACTTGTTCGTAGGGGTTAACGTTTCTTTTAATGGACTCATTTACATATCTTGGGAGGTAACTTATTTCATATCAAATCTCTCGTGTCCTCTCTCAATGGCTTCTCATCATCTTTTCTTTCTGTCATAGGCCTCACATCTCAACTACCTACTGAGATTACAACTCCTTTGATGAGTTTCTATTTTTCATGATCCCAGTTTCTCTATTTACTACTACATCTATCTTTGTAGACTGGGACTTTTCCTCACTTTCTTTGCTCACTTACAGTAGCATTTTATAGTCCCTTATTCCAACACTGATAGGCCTAATGTATGTGTCTAATACTGGCATCGAAGAGCTACTACCACTAACTATTGCTGAGCACTAGTGGGATGCTAGCTATACTCACAGTTTCAATAACTAGAGACATACTGTACCACTTACGTCATGTAAAAATTGCACCTAACCCCATTTTGAATACATAGCCATTTATGCACTTTATGAATCAATTTGCAAAATTTTTGAGTTTTAATGCATGAATTTCTTTTAAATAATTTTGTGAATAATTCTTCTCAATAATTTTCATTCTTTTATGCAGATTTTTTGTTGGGCAATTGGAGCCTTGAATGAGAGTTTTTTCTTAAGAAGAGGAAGAGAAGAGTTAGGATCAAGTACACTTTTTGTTAGGCAATAAAATTTGAATGGGAGAAATAAATCACATGTGTAATTCAAGATGGAGAAGTAGCCACGGGTTGCTCCATGTTGTAGCACACAAACACACACCTTCCATGTAACACAAACACATGTAGAAACAGAGGCATAAAGCTACAGGTTTCACATAAGTAGCTGGAGCATACAACTAAACACGTAAAAATGGAGCAACCACGTAAAGCTGACATAAGAGTGTAAGGCTATAGAAAATGTGAAGGTACTGGATGGGCACGAGTTGGGAAGAGCTACACGTGGAAGGAACAAGTAGCATGAATGTGTGATATAAAAAAAAGAAAAGAAAGAGCAGCTAGACGAAGTAGAAACACAAGAGAAGGAGGCTCAAGTTTCTGGTTTAAGAAAGAAGAAGCTTGAAAGGATCTTGCATGGAAGCAGAACACAAAGAAGGAACACGAACTTTCCACGGGTTTATGGGACAAGAAAGGCTTTGCATGTAAGAAGAAATAAAATAAACAAACATATAGTTGGCAACATGTGATTCATTAAGGTGTAGAACATGTGAGATGTTTACGTGGGGAGAAAGTGGGAAAGAAGCTTAGGTACAGATTATACACACACACAGTAATCGCTACATGATCCTCCATGCAGTTGCTACATAAGAAGAGAAGCAACATGGTTCTATTTTGAAAAGGATGAAGAAGCTACATAAGGGCAGAACTGCATATGAAAGAAACATGGAAAGTTGAGGTGGAAGAATGAGAAACCCATATGAAAAGGGCTTGGTTTTGATGTGAAGAAGCTGAAAGCAACCCACGTCAAGGAAACATGAAGAGATTGGAATGGGAAGAAAGAGTTACATGCTGAATAGGGCATAACATGAAGAAAAGACATGGAAAACACATAGAAGCAAATGTGAAAAGCTACGTGATTCATTAGCTATGAGTTAAGTAGAATTAATGAGCAAATAAGAAGGAGCTCCATGTTAAGAAGTCATCACACTCGAATGAATGAAGAAGAAGTAACGTGATTAAATTACGTGGAGCTGAGCACGTTGAAAACCAAAAGAGCATGTCGAAGGAATGAAGCAACATAAGAACACATGAGGTGCAATTAAATTAAAAGAATGAGCCATGTGATTCTTAGTAAGAATTAAGCTATGCGCAGAATTGGATGAGAGACACACGAGAGGCAGCATATGATCATAATATGGGCTAATGTGTATTAATGAAGCATGAGCTGGAAATTGAGTGGCCGGAGGGAAAAAAGCGTACAACATGAGGAATTAAGGTAGATCAACGCGAGTTGGGGGGATCATCGTGAGAAATAAGTGAGCTATAGGAAATGACGCAAGGAACGACATAAAAATGGTGGAGCTCCAGAGAGGGAAGATGGGTCATTCATTAATTTCTCCATGGTTGAAGCTTTAATCATTGATTTTCTTCCATTTAAATTCTCCATGGTAGCTTGAATCATCCTTGGTGGCTAGCTAAAGATTGAAGACTCCTATATGCATATTTAAGCTCCACATTTTCTCACCAAATTGGATAAAAATTCCTTGCTAAATCTTTTAATTTCAGCATTATTTCCATTATTCATTTGACTAGGTTTAGCTTATTAATTTAGGAATTTGATTGCTGGAAATTACTGAATTGGTTTGATTTGTGGATTGAGTATAATTTGATCATTGGAATGTTAATTGTGACCATTACATGTTTATGAAAAATCCAGAATTAGTGGCTGTGCAAATTACTCTTAATTTCCTCTTGATTATAAGCCAATTGATGCAATGGTTGTTAGATTAAGTGGCTGAAATTTTTGTACGATTAATTGTTTGAGGAATTCATTAATCTAATTGGTTAATTAGCATCTTAAGGAGATTTTGTAACAGATTTTATTGATCAATTACGATTGGTTATAGTGTGTTCTTGTTCTTAATTCAATTAATTAATTTTTAAGGTTTCTTGTGGTTACAAATTCCTTGGATAATCGATGAATTGAATCTTGGATGGTTATTCAAGAATTTTTATGGGGAATACACTAATGAGCAAGAAATTAAATCCAAATTTGGTACACTAAAAAAGGAGCAAGGATAATTGAATTCTAGGGAGTCCATCTAAAAGCTAGCTACCACATTTTCTTAGTTGTTCACTTCAATTAGTCTTAGATTTTTTATTCTTGTCATCTCAATTTTAGCTTAATCAAATTTTAGTAATTCAAAATCTCCTAAACAATTTTCATTTAGTAATACTTGGAACACTCTTTCACAAAGAAATTGAGGTAAAAACTTATTAGGAAATGACATAGGCTGCACCATTACCTATAAAATAAATTTTGCTACCTAGTTTTATTTGAGATTGAGCGACACAATCGTCAAATTTGGCGCCGTTGCCGAGGAGTTTAGTTTCTTAATTGTTTGAAAGGGTTTCTTAGTATTTTTGCCCTATTTTTGCTCTATTTTTGTTTTTTTTTTCTCCTGTTTTAAAGTTGGATTTTGGACATTTCGGTTGCTTGATCTGATTTTGCTGCTTGCTAGAATTTTTGTTTAAAGTGCCAGAAAATTCTCAAACTTTGTTTTAAGGTTTTTGGTGTTTTAAACAAAAGTAATGGCAACGCGATTAGGTGCACTATTTTTTGGCCAAATTTCATCGTTTTGGCCACTTTTTCTAATTTTTTAGTATTTTTTTGAATTTTCTAAGATTTTTCTAATTTTTCTAGATTTATTGTTTTAATTTTTCTTTGTTGTTTTTTGTGTTCCTTCTTAGTTTTTGCTTGTCTAATTGGTTTATGACAAGGAGCTCTGGTGAAAAATTAATTGATTTGGATCCAGAAATTGAAAGAACCTACAAGGAAGGCTTAAGAAAAATAAAGATAGTGTAGGAATCAGTAGCTCTATTTCTTTTGCTTTTGATTATGTGCAAGGAATTGATTGTGTACTTTAATTTACTCGTAATAATATGGCTGAACAAGATCAAATGAATGCTAACATGAATATGCATGTTCAGGCTAACTTGAATGCAAATGCCAATTTGAATGATAACATGCATGCCAGAACCATTAGAGAATTGACAGCTCCTAATGTGCATTATCAAAATCTTTGTATACAATATCCAGAATTAGATGTAAATTTTGAGCTTAAATTTGGTTTGATTCATTTACTTCCTAAGTTTCATGGACTTGTAGGAGATGACCCTCATAAACATCTGAAGGAATTCCATGTTGTCTGCTCTACAATAAAGCCACAGGGAGTTTCAGAAGAATAAATTAAGCTCAGAGCATTCCCTTTTTCCTTGAATGGTTTAGCCAAGGATTGGTTGTACTATCTACTCCCTGGTGCCATCAGACAGAATGGTTGAGAGACTTTGTATAAGTACTGCGAAAGATTTAAGAGATTGCTGGTTAGTTATTCTCACCATCAAATTTCTAATCAGCTACTTATTCAGTACTTCTATGAGGGGCTGTTAAACATGGATAGAAACATGATTGATGTTACATCTAGTAGAGCCTTAGGTGATCTGACACCTCTAAGGGCCTAGGAGTTAATTAATAAGATGGCTCAGAATGCTCAGCAATTTGCTTCCAGACCAATGCAGATGGCAAGAGGAGTAAATGAGTTGGGTACTCCATAAGATGATACTGAAGTTAAGAGTCAGTTGGATAAGCTAACCTCTATGGCTCATCAGCTTACTTTAGCTCAGAAGCAATAACAGTCATCCTCTACTCCATCTTAGACTTGTACACCATAGTCCTATCCTACTCAGACACATTCCTATCCTACTCAGACACATTCTTATCCACAGTGTTATGCACTTGGGTAGACATTTATCTCTACTACCTTGGTGGGACCCTTGTGTGATATATATTGTTTGGCCACACATACTACTAACCAGTGCCCTATGTTAGAGGACAGGGTAGAGACTTGTGCTAGGATGTTTCCAGTCAAGCCAATGCAACAAAGGCTGCAAAAATATGATCCCTATTCTAATACATACAATCCAAGATAGAGGAACACCCCAAGTTGAGATATGGGGGAGGGCAACAATAGAATAGATACAATGCTGTAGGACCTAGTGCATAGTCCTCTTAACCTATTAGGCAATCAGTTCCTATCCAAGAAGAACCTAGAAAGGATAACAGCATAGAGTTTATGATGAAGCAACTCATGGAAAAGATGGAATAGAGTCAAACTAGACACAAACAATAAATGAAGAACATGGAAAATGGAATGGACACTCAGAATAGGAATGTGGAGAATATGATTAGTTAGTTGGCTAACTCTCTTAGTGAGGTAAAAAGCCAAGGATGAGGGCAATTACCTTCACAGACAGTTGTTAATCCAAGGAATAGTAGTAATGTCAATGCCATCACTCTTAGGAGTGGAAAGGAAGTTCAGGGATCCTCAGATACCATTACCATGGATAAGCTGGCGGCATCAAAAACACACATCGCACCAGATGAGCCTAAGAAAGAAAAGGAGCCAAAGAAGATCTTGCCTTTCCCACATTGACCTACCTTGGGAAAGAGGTAAATTGAAGCAGATATTGAAAAAGAAATTCTTGACACTTTCAAGAAGGTTGAGGTCAATATATCCTTATTGGATGCAATCAAGACCATCCTTAAGTATGCCAAGTTTCTTAAGGAAATATGTACTAATAAAAGGCGGCTATAAGGAAATGAAAATGTCAATTTTGGTAAGAATGTTTCAGCACTTATACAGCCAACAATGCCCACTAAGTGTTAAGATTCGGGCACTTTTACAATCCCATGCACTATTGAGAATTTTGAGTTTTCTAATGCTTTGATTGATCTTAATGCTGCCATAAATGTAATGCCTAAATCAGTGTATTTATCTTTATAGATGGGGGAGCTAAAACCTACCGGAGTGGTTGTGTAGTAGATTTTATTGATCAATTAGGATTGGTTATAGTGTGTTCTTATTCTTAATTTAATTAATTAATTTTTCAAGGTTCCTTGTGGTTGCAAATTCCTTGAATAATTGATGAATTGAATCTTGGATGGTCATTCAAGAATTTTTATAGGAAATACACTAATGAGCAAGAAATTAAATCCAAATTTGGTACACTAAAAAGGGAGTAACGATAATTGAATTCAAGGGAGTCCATCTAAAGGCTAGCTATCACATTTTCTTAATTGTTCACTTCAATTAGTCTTAGGTTTTTTATTCTTGTCATCTAAAATTTAGTAATTCAAAATCCCCTAAATGATTTTCATTTAGTAATACTTGGAACACTCTTTAAAAAACAAATTGAGGTAAAAACTCCTTAGGAAATGGCCTAGGTTGCACCATTACCTATAAAATTAATTTTGCTACCTAGTTTTATTTGAGATTGTGCAACACAATCGTCACACACTCACTTACACAAGCCTAGATACACGTTGCTTCATAAAGCTCCATTATAGAAACCATTTTCTCATCTTCCCAACCATGGCTCCTAAATTTTTCCCAAGGGTTCCTCCAACCTCCTACCATCATCTAAAGTCCCAAACCAAGGCTAGAATAAATTAAAACACTTTCTTGCCCATTCATCTAGCTTAAGTTGAGATATGAGAAGGGGAGAGGGTTTATAGACTTCTTGATTTTTCTTTGATGGGAAAGCCACTTGGGAGGCTTCCTAAAGGTCTTAGGAGCTCAATTAAACACTTACATAGCCTAGGAAATACATGTAATAAATCAGTTTTTACAAAACCTTCAAGTGCTTTACACTTTTTTAACTTAAATTCCATTAGTTTTTTTGCAATTTCTTGGCATAATCTACTTCCCCATGGTCCAAAACCCAAGTTTCTTTCTTATTTTTGGACAGAAAATCCTTCCGCATATGGTTTTGGTTTAGGCCGAAATGCATACCAAGAAAGAGTGAGAGAAAGAAGCAACAATGAATAAGAGATACCTTGGATTCAAGTTTTCTTTCAAAGGCTTTTTGTAACATCCGGTTCCTTGAAAACAAGAGAGGACGTGAGAAACGTAACGTACGGTTTCTCTGTAAATGAACGAAACTCACCTGATATAAAAGGAAGTCCCCCAAAATGATGTAGTTAAGGTCCCAAAAAATTTGGAAAGTATTATGGACTCCTAAAAATGAGAATCCCATGCTCAAACAAAAAGAAAAAAGGAGCTAGAATGAAGAAACAATTTCTTACGAAATGCTTACGAAACGTAATGACATTTTTGTAATTTTGAGTAAATTTTAGAATTGACACAAGAGGGCTTTTTAAATGAAAGTTTTGAGTTCCCTAGGATTCTTAGAGGCCCTGAAAACCATGGGAAGGCCTGGGACAGCTAAAGCCCCTCCGATGGACATTTACTAATATTGGTGTGCCTGAATTTTGATGGATTTGTTTGGGAAGGTTTAGCTCCGATTTGAGTGATTCCAAAAGCATTTTACTAAATTGAGAACCTAAATTTCATATTGGAAAAGATGATTCTCAAAAAGGAGCTAAAATGTGGGAGAAACGAAAATGCCAAAACAAAGGGCAAAATGAAAATTTTTAAAAAGTGTAACTTCCTCCCCTTATATATATGATGCTCCCTTCTTCTCCCTTCATGTTGCATGACCAAGTTCTACCCAAAACTAGAGGAAAAACCTAGGGAGAGTGGCACACAAGAGGAAGGCAAAGAGGAGGAGAAATCAAAGGCTTAAGGTATGAAAATTTAGTAGTTTTTTATGCTCTTTCTCTTCGAAACCTTTTTTCCTTCATTCTCCTTTATTTTCTATGATTATAATGAAGTGTATGGACCTATTTTAAGGGAGAAATTAAGGAAAAAATTTGGATTTAAAGAGAGGAGCTCAAAGAACACAAGATTCAGGTGAGAAAAAGCAAGAAAACAAGATAAATCTTGCATCCCATGGTAGCTACTCCTCCCTGCTTCTTCTCCATATTTTGCCTCAAGTATGTAGATGCTAGAGGGCTGGAATTTTAAGGAGAACTAAGGGTGAATTCTATGAATTTAAGGGAGGAGAGTAAGAATATGCAAAGAAATTCAAAAAAAGGCCATGGAATTTCAAGGTGCAAAACCTAGGGTTTCAAGTGCAACTTGTAAACTCTGATTTTGTATAATAATTTCTAGGCCTAAATAAGAGTTTAAATAAGCTCCCAAGATCCTTAAGAGGCTCTCCATATGCATCCTCCCTTGACAAAACAAAGCGAACTCCAAAAAGCCCCATTTCTTCCATAGCCTCGACCTAAAGGGGTTTATGTAGCTAGGGAGAGTTTAAAATTTTTCTAAGCACATTTTTGAGTTATACATGATGAATGAATATGAAGAAAAGCCTTAGGAGAAATTTAGAAATCATAGAAAGTGAGTTAGTGCTTTATGTTCCATATTATGACCTAAAGAAGTAACATGTAGTTAGGCTCTTGGTTTTAATTGTGTGAAGACTCGAAAAGGCTTAAAAGGAGTCAAGAATCATATTTGAAAGGAAATAATGAAGCCTAGAATTGATTTGAGGAGTGTTGCTTCATTAGGTGTAATTATAGAACCATAATTTGATTTATAGATCAAGCTAGAGTTTAAGCAAGTGTGTGGCCTTAGAATTAATTCTATGAACCTAATTGGCTTCCATAAATTGTGTTTAGGACAAGAGAAAACTTTCCAACACTTTTGTGTGTGTGTGGCCGAAAAGGGGAGCTTGGATTCAAAGGAAAAAGTGTGTATTTATGTATAAGGTAGCTCTCTCCACCTTCTTTCTACATGGTGTGTGCTTCGCTTGTCTTAATTATATGTATGTGTATTTTTAAGCCATGAAAAGTGTTCTAACATGACTTTAATTCCATGGTGCCATGATATTACAATATGCTCTTGTATGATATTTTTTATGTGTGCTTAGGTTTGCTCGAGTGTAGTGAGGCCAATAACCCTTAGCCATAGTGAGGATGAGCCATGAACTCTTAAGATTGGTTAAAACAAAGCAAAGAGTCTCCCAAAAGCAAGATGGACTCCCAAGAGTATGGTTGAGTCTAAGAATCTCTTAAAGAATGGGTGAGGTAATTCCAATATCCACAAGAAATTGGGTGAGGCCAATCCACTTGCTTGGCAAGTGTAACATTCGGTTCTTTGAAAATAAAAGAAAACGTGAGAAATATAATGTATAGTTTCTCTGTTAACAAACGAAACTCACGGGATATAAAAAAGGAAGTCCTCCAAAATGATGTAGTTAAGGTGCCAAAAAATTTGGGAAGGATTCTAGACTTCTAAAAATGAAAATCCTAGGCTCAGACAAAAAGAAAAATGGAGCTAGAATGAAGAAACAATTTCTTACAAAATGCATACGAAACGTAATGGCATTTTTGTAATTTTGTGAAAATTTTGGAATTCACGCAGAAGGGATTTTTAAATGAAAATTTTGAATTCTTCAATGTTCTCAGAGGCCCTGAAAACCATGGAAAGCCCCGGGACAGTTAAATCTCCTCCGGCGAACATTTTCTAACATCAGTGTGCCTGAACTTTGACGAATCCATTTAAGAAGGTTTTAGCTCTGATTTGAATGATTCTAAAGGGATTTTATTTAATTGGGAACCTAAATTTTATAATGGAAAAGACAGTTCTAAAAAAGGAGCTAAAACGAAAGAGAAACGAAAATGAAAAGTACGAAGGGTAAAATTAGAATTTTTTAAAAAGTCATTTTCCTACACTATATATAGGTGGCATCCCACTTTCTCCCTCATTTAGAATCAGAATTTTTTGTACAATTTCAGAGAAGGGAGTTAGGGTTTGAGCGCACAAGAGAGGAAGAAGAAGGAGAAATTCAAGCTTGAAGGTATGTTTCCATGGTGGTTTTTCATGCTTTTCTCCATCCACACCTCCTCTCCTTCCTTCTCCTTAGTTTCCTTTGATTAAAATGGAGTTTATAAATCTGATTCAAGGGAGAAATTCAAGGGAAAAATCGGATTTGAAGAGAGGAGCTCAAAGAACACAAGATTCAAGTGAGAAAAAGCAAGAAAACAAGGTAATTTCTCTTCCTATGATTGTCATCTTTGGTTCCATTCTCCACCATTTCGGCCCACTTGAGAAAACCTTAGGAGAAGATGATTTTTTGGCAGAACTAAGCATGAATCTAAGGAAAAAGGGTGTGGAGATTAAGAATATGCAAAGGGAATTATCAAAAAACCATTAGATTTCAAGATGCAAGTTCTAGGGTTTCAATTGCACCTTGTAAAATCTGATTTTATATAATGATTCCTAGGTCTAATTAAGAGTTTAAATGAGCTCCTAAGATCCCTAAGATGCTCCCCACAAGCTTCCTCCTTTAAGAAAATAAAGAAATCTCCATGTAGGCTAAAGATGCCCTATGTTTCGACCAAAGGGGGTTCTTGTAGTTGGGGAGAGTTTTAAATTTTTCTAAGGCCATTATTGAGTCATATTTGATGAATTAAAATGAGGGGAGGCCTTGGAAAAAAATTAAAACTCATAGAAAGTGATTTGGTGCCTTAGGTTCCATATTATGACCTAAAGAAGCAACATGATGTTACGCTCTTTGTTTTAATTGTGTGATGACTCCAAGAGACTTAAAAGGAGTCAAGAATCATATTTGAATGGAAAGAATGGGGCCTAGAATTTATTTGAGGGATGTTGCTTCATTAGGTGCATTTATGGACCACAATAAAACTTATAGAGCAATCTAGTATCTAAGTAAGTTGTTTTAAAGATTGTTTCATGAACCTAATTGGCTTCCATAAATTGTATCTAGGCTAAGAGAGACCATCTCCACAAGTTTGTGTGCGTGTGGCCGAAAAGAGGAGCTTGGATTCAGAGGAAAAAGTGTGTGATTGTGTGCAAGGTAACTCTCTCCACCTTCTCTCATGCATAGATGTGTGTTTAACTTGTCTTTGAATGCGTGTATATGTATTTTCAAGCCATGAAAAGTATGCTAGCATGATTTTATATGCCATGATTCATGATGACATATTATGTTTCAAATGAATGTATGATGGTTGTTTGAGTTTGCTTGAGTGTGGAGAGGCCAAGAACTCTTGACCATGGTGAGAATGAGTTAAGAACCCTTGAGATTGGTTGAGACATAGCAAAGAGTCTCCCAAAAGCAAAGTGGCCTCCCAAGAGTATGGTTGAGTCCAAAGCTCTTAAAGAATGGGTGAGGCAAGTCCAAAATCCATGAAGAAAAGTGTGAGGCCAATCCAAACACTTGGTGAGCTCTTGAATGTTTTGTATGACTTATTCATATGCCAAGCTTGCTTCTTGAATGTCCATAGCTTTCATAATATCCATGCATGCATCTTTAAAGCTTGCTTTGCATATATTATGTATGATTGAATGAGAGATGAGCTATTGGGATTCTTTGAATCTCATCCCCTCCTCTCCAATGATCTAATATACTAGGTGGACCAAGAGGATATGGTAATGGAAGCCAACAACATTGAAGAGGAGAGATTGACATCCATATGTCTAGCCTTTATCCTTTTGAACCATAATGATGTGCAATGATGTATATGATTATTGTAAATGGCATATGACCCTTGAGACTCATGTAATTATGATATTATGTGATGTATAAATGTATGAATATGATGTATGAACTCTAGAATAGAATTTGGGTATGTAATGCCAAGGTATGCAATTTGGAAGTTTGATATATATGTGCATAAGTGTGGATGAAAATACCAAAATGAGATGCATGGGGTTTGGGACCATTTTTTTAGCTTACATAAGTTCTAAATGTGCTTTTAGACTTGCCCAAAAGGTTCCAAGATCAAGGGAAATCCATTTGGCAACTTTGGTACCCTATATGGAGCCAAAAATGACCATAATGGAACCTTACATCACTTTTTTTCCAAATGAGCTCTTCTTCATTTGAGATTTGGTAAACGCTTAGAGCTTTTTGAGAGCTTTTTGGAAAGCTAAAGAGCATAATTTTTGTAGGTCTACAGAATATTTGATGATTTTTCAAAGTTGGCCATTTTTTTGGTTTTGGTTTGCTACACTATTCATTTGGTCCAAAAATAAATTCTATCACACAAGGGCCAAATAATCTCCAATTGCCATGAAATTTTATATAGAAAAACTAGACATTCACAGTGACCCATTCAATTAGAAGAACCTCATTTGGAGGTCTAGAGAGGGAGATATGAATTTTTGAACATTCTGTCCAGCATCAGGAATTTTGCCTGACCTTAGTTACTATTCCAGTCAATTATGAGGTTTGGGCTTGATGAACTAGTTGGCAAATATTTTTTCCCTCTAGTTAACATCCTCATATTTCTATATTGGTATCATTTGTATAGATTTGATTTTTGTGAAATTAATTGGACATTTTCAAAATTTGTAGCAGAATCTATAATAGCATTAGGAGGTAGCTTGACCTCTGGAAATTTTCAGATGTCAAACGCCCTCTGTGATAGATGTTATGGTCTAGGTGTACTTTTAGTGTGAATTATACATCTAGAGCTTTCTAGAATGACCAAGAACATAGGATTTCTATTTTTCTAGAATTAGGTAGAATTTTTCAAAGTTTGGCCAGAAAAGAGGCCAAATCTAGCTGAGAATGAACCTCCATATTCTATGCTCCATTTCAGTTTGCATGAGTTGTAGGTATGATTTTATGATGAAAATAAGTTGTATTGATGGAATTAAATATGATAAGGTATAGTATGAGCTCACACGGTCCACGTAACACCAAATGAAAATTTTTAATCATGACGCAACGCGAGAATACTCATTATTTTAGTCTATGTTTCTTTACATTCTCATGGAATTGATGAAGTAGAGCTTATGAATGTCATGGAATGAGCTAGAATTTATGGTGTTATAGCGAGCCTTTGTATGCTATGTATGACATTCTTAAATGATAAAAATGCTTATTAAATGTTTGCACATGTCAACATGACCATACATGCATTTATAAGACTTGTTTAGATCCATTATGTATGATTGAATGGGAGATAAGCTATTGGGATTCTTTGAATCTCATCCCCTCCTCTTCAATGTTCTAACATACTAGGTGGACTAAGTGGACAACATAATGGAAGCCAACTACCTTGAGGAAGAGAACTTGACAACAAAATGCACGGTTTTTAGTTCTTTAAAACCATATCCATGCCAAGTGATGTAACCCATGCTTGTATATGGTCTATGACCTTTGGAACATATGTAATTATGATAATATATGATATAGAAATGAAATAATGTGTTATATGAATGATAGGATATAAATTGAGTATATATGGACAATGTGACTTCATGAATGGCATTGTGGATTTATGTATATGTGTGGATGAAATGGCCAAAATGAGATGTATAGAGTTCAGAACCATTTGGGCAGTCTAAAAAAGTCCTAATTATACTTTTAGACTTACCCAAGAGGTTCCAAACCTCAAGGAAAGCCATTTGGACATTTTGGTATCCCATATGGAGCCAAATTTGACCAATTTGGAACCTTATGTCACTTTTTGTCTCAATGAGCTCTTCTTGATTTGAGATTTGTCATGCAATTAGAACTTGTTGAGAGCATTTTGGGAAGATAAAGAACAAAATTTTTAGAGGTCTACAAATATTTAATGAATTTCTAAAGTTGGCAATTTTTTTTGTTTTAGTCATGTCACTGTTCATGCTAGTCTAAAAATGAAATCTGTTACATAAGACTCAAATGATGTCTAATTACCACAAAATTTTATACAAAGAAACTAGACATTTCCAATAACTTGTACTAGAGGTACCTCATTTGAATGTCTAAAGAAGGAGATATAAATTTTCAAATAATTTGTCCAGTATCAAGAACTTCACCTGACCTTAGTTACTGTTTGATTAGATTTTGAGATTTAGGTGTGCCTAAACTAGTCTAAAGTTATTTTTTCCTTCTAACTAATATCAACAGCTTTCCAGATTGGTATCATTTGCATGGATTGGATTTTTTTGGAATTAATTGGACATTTTTTAAATTTACTGCAAAATGTTGTGATAGCACTAATGGATAGCCTGACCTCTGGACCATTTTGCATGTCAAACGTCTTCTGTGTTGGATTTTATGGTCTAAACGTAATTTTATCCTAAATTATACATGTGTAGCTTTCTAAAATGACCAAGAATGCATGATTTTTATTTTTCTAGAATTAGTTATGATTTTTCTAAATTTGTAACAGAATTGAGCAAAATCTGGCTGAAAATGAATATGCCTATTTCATGCTTCCCTTCGAGTTTCTTGAGATGTGGGGCACTTTGGATGATGGAAATGAGTTGTATTCATGTAATTAAATATTAGAATGTGTTGTATAAGTTCACATGGTTAACATGACACCGAATGGAATTATTATAGGCGATGCAACGCAAGAAAATGCATTATTTTAATTCCCTTTCTTGCTTTTTCATGGAAATGATTAATGTAAAGCATGAGAATGTTGTAGAATGAGCTAAATATATATGGTGTTACACTTTTCTTCTTGGTTTGCTTCTCCTCAAAATTTCAAACTACCCTCCCTCTGTTCTGGGTTCAAAATAGAACCATTTCATTCAACAAAACCATAGAAAGAAAGCTTGGAAGGAGAGGAACAAAGTTTCAAGAGGAAGAAACATGAAAATCCTTAAATTTTCCTACCTTTCTTGGCTTGTTCTGCCTTAAAATTCTCAACTTTGTGTGCACCCTAGCTGCTACTCCTTTTTTCTATTTTTGGGCAGAATAAAGTCGGCCTAAGATGTAACACCATAATTTCTAGCTCATCTCATGCTTTTAAATAACTTAAATTCATGAATCATGTGAGTTTCCCATGAAAATGGTAATAAAATAATAGTTATTTTCGTGTTGCGTCATGTATAAAAATTCCATTTAGTGTCATGTTGTAATGTCTGGTTTTTATAAAACAACAAAAATGGACACGTTTTCAGAGCAAGTCCCCCGAAACGAATTAGTTAAGGTCCCAAAAAATTTGAGGAAAATTCTAGACTCCTAAAAATGAGAATTCTAGCCTCAGATGGAAGGAAAAATGGAGCTAGAATGAAGAAATAAATTTTGGCAGAAACCTTACGAAATGTAATGGCATTTTCGTAATTTTGGGAAAATTTTGAAATTCACACAGGAGGGCTTTTTAAATGAAATTTTTGAGTTCTCCGAGGTTTTCAGAGTCCCTGAAAATCAGGGGAGGCCCCGAGACAGCTAAATCCCCTCTGGTGGACGTTTTCTAACATTGGTGTGCCGAACTTTAACAGGTTCATTCGAAAAGGTTTCAACTCTGATTTGAGTGATTCCAAAGGCATTTTTCTTAATTGGGAACCTAAATTTTATAATAGAAAGACGGTTCTAAAAAATGAGCTAAAACAAAGAAGAAACAAAAATGAAAAGTACAAAGGGCAAAATTAGAATTTTTGAAAAAGTCATTTTTCCCTAACTATATATAGGTGGTGCCTCACACTTGCCTCATTTCACTTCAGATTTTCTAGCCCCAAAGAATAGAATTTTCAGAGGTCTACAGAATATTTGGTGAATTTTTAAATTTGGCAAATTTTCTGATTTTGGTCATGTCACTATTCATACTGGTCTGAAAATGAAATCTGTCACACATGGCTCAAATGATGAAACTAGATTCACAATGGCTTGTGCCAACTAGAAGCACCTCATTTGGATATCTAGAGAGGGAGATATGAATTTTCAAAAAATCTGTCTAGTATTAGGAATTTCAACTGACCTATGTTATTATTTGATTGGATTCTGAGGTCTAGGCATACCTGAGCTAGTCTAGAGTTATTTTTTCCCTCTAGTTAGCATCCACAAATTTCTATATTGGTATCATTTGCATGGATTGGATTTTTGTGAAATTAATTGGAAGTTTTTGAAGTTTACTGCAGAATTTTGTGACAGCACCAATGAATAGCCTGTCCTCTGGACCATTTCAGATGTCAAACATCCTCTATGATGGATATTATGATCTGAACATAGTTTTAGCATACATTAGACATGTGTAGCTTTCTAGAATGGCCAAGAATGTATGATTTTTATTTTTCTAGAGTTAGTTATGATTTTCCAAAGTTGTGACAGAAATGGAGACAAATCTGGCCAAAATGAATATGTGAAAATTGAACTCCCCATTGAGTTCCACGAGATGTAGGTCACTCTTGATGATTCAAATGAGTTGTATTCATGTAATTAAATATGGAAATGTGATGTATGAGTCCATATGGCCCACAGGACTAAAAATTTCTATATAGCCTAATGTAAGGAAATGTAATATTTTGATGCTAGTTTCCCACTTTCTTGTATGATTTATGGCATGAGACTTAGAAGGAACATGAGGCAAGGATAGAAATTCATGGTGTTATAGTACTCCTATAACAACATACTTGTAATACTCAATTCATGCAATTGATATACCTCATCTCATATAATTTCTATGTGGAGTAACATAATGGCATAGGTACTAAGTCTCAAAGGCATTTTTATATGGGTAAAATTTTTCTTTCGGAGTCCCATGGGCCATATGAACTCATCTATCATATTCTCATACTTAAACACATGAATATAACTCACTTCCATCATCAAATTTTGCCTACAACTTGTGGAAAGCAAGTATCACATAAGACCCATGTTTGCATTTTCAGCTAGAAATTTGGCTTTTCTATTATCAAATTTGGAAAATCATAACAAATTCTAGAAAGCTTGAAATCATGTGTTCTTTACCATTCTGAGATGCTAGACATGTCTACTTTATACCACAAATATGACTAGGCCATGAAACACCATACAGAAGACGTTTGACATTCAAAAAGGGACGGAGGTCTAGCTGGCTACTGGTACTGTCACAGGTTTTTGTGGCAAACTTCAAAAATGTCCAATTAATTCCAAAAGAATCCACTACACACAAATGATACCAATCTAAAAATATGTTGATGTTAGCTAGAGGAGAAAAATATCTCCAGACTAGTTCAGGCACTCCACACCTCGAAATCCAATCAAACAATCACTGAGGTTGGGTAAATTCCTTGATACTGGACAGAAATTTAGAAAATTCATATCTCCCTCTCTAGAAATCCAAATGAGGTGCTTCTATTTGGCATAAGTCACGAGGAACATCTAGTTTCTCTGTATAAAATTTTGTGGCAATTGGACATCACTTGGGCCTTGTGTGACAGATTTCATTTTCAGACCAAGTGAACAGTACATCAGACCAAAACTAGAAAATTTGCCAACTTTGAAAATTCATCAAATATTCTGTGGACCTCTAAAAATTTCATACTTTAGCTTCCCAAAAATCTCTTAACAAGATCTATCCATATGCCAAATCTCAGATCAGGAAGAGCTCATTTGGGTAAAAAGTGGTATAGGTTTCTAATATAATCAATTTTGGCCCATATTAGAGACCAAGTGTGCCCAAATGGTCTTGCTTTGTGTTTGACACCTCTTGGGCAAGTTTAAAAGCATAAATAGGACTCGTATGAACTGCCCAAGTGATCCCAAACCTCATGCATCTAAATTTGGCCATTCCACTTCCATTATTACACTAATTTATCTAGTCATTCAAGAGCTAAACTTGCCATTCAATACCTTAAGCATGCTATCTCATACATTTGGCATCAAATTTGATTCATACATCATATATTTGGGTATTTGCATATGTTCATATAGTTACATAACAATATCATCATGAGATTACATCATATGTCATGTATATGGCTAAAATGAAGGCAAAACTAAGCATATTCATATACTTTGATGCCCATCTGCTTCTTCTAAGCTTAGTGGCCTCCAATACCTCGCTTAATTATTTCACCTAGCATGTTAAGACATTAGAGAGGAGAGGAGGGGATGAGATTCAAAGAATCTCAATAGCTCATCTCTCATTCAATCATACATAATATATGCAAAGCAAGCTTTTCAAATACATGCATGGAGAAAATAGGAGTCACGAACACTTTAAAAGCAACCTTGGCATGTGAATCACTCATACAAGACATTCAAGAGCTCACTAAGTGTTTGGATTGGCCTCACACTTCTCTTCATGGATTTTGGATTTGCCTCACCCATTCTTTAAGCACTTTAGACTCAACCATACTCTTGGGAGGCCACTTTGCTTTTGGGAGACTCTTTACTTTGTCTCAACCAAGCTCAAGGATTCTTAGCTCATCCTCACCCAAGGGAAGAGTTCTTGACCTCTCCACACTCAAGCAAACTCATACAAACATCATGTAATCATTTGAAAACATAATATGGCATCAAGGATCATAGCATATAAATGCATGCTAGCATACTTTCCATAGCTTGAAAATACACATACACACATTCTAAAACAAGCTAAACACACATCCATGCATGAGAGAAGGTGGAGAGAGCCACCTTTCTTGCATTTGCATACTTTTTTCCTTAAGTCTTGAATCCTCTCCCTTTACCTCACACACCTAAGAAGGTGGAGATCATTCCTCTTGGCCTAGACACATCATATAGAAGCTAATTACACTCTTGAAATAAAGTCTAAGGCCACACATTCACTAGAAAAGCTAGGTGACTCATAAAACTCTTTTATAGTTCCATAATGCACTTAATGTAGTAACCTTAAGAAAACATCATCTTGGCTCCATTCTATCTATTCATTCATGATTCTTAACTCCATTTAAATCTCTTAGAGTCATCACATAATCAATTATAGGAGCCTTGTTAGGTGTTGCTTCTTTAAGTCATATTATGGAACATATAAGGCTATCTTACTTTCTATGGTTTCTAAACTTTTCCCAAGGCTTCCTCTCATACTATCCCATCATACATGATACAAAACTAAGCTTGGAAGGAATTAAAACATTCTCTAGGTGCATGGACTCTCCTTGGCCGAAGCTATGCTTCCATAAGGCACCAATCGAGTTTCCTTGCTTCCTTTGATGGGAGAATCATATAGGAAGCTCTCTTGGTGTCTTAGGAACTCATATGAACACTTAAGTATCATAAAATATGGCTAGGGTTCATGATAGAGCTCAAAGTGCAATCAAAACCCTAACTTGTTTTTCCTTGTTTTCTCACTTGATTCTCACTTTCTTTGGCTCCCTCTCTTCAAATTTGAATCTTCCCTCCTTAGTCTGACCTTAAAATAGCACCAAAAACTCTAAGAAATCCATAGGGAGAAACAGAAGGAGGAGGAGAAGAAATTTCCTAAAGAGAAGACTAGGAAATTCTAACAAATTCTTACCTTTTTCTTGAAAATTTCCCTTCTCCTTTACCTTAGTCTTGTATGCCTCCTCCCCTTGAGCTTTCTCTAGTTTTTGGGTAGAGTTTGGTTGATCTAAATAAGGGGAGCAAAAGGACGCTTCATATATATATATATAGGTTTAAGAAGGACTTTTTCAAAAATTCCTATTTTGTCCTTCATTCTTAGCATTTTTGTTTCTAACTTGTTTTACCTCCTTTTTGAGAACCTTCTTTTCCATTATAAAATTTAGGTTCCTAATTTAGTAAAATGCCTTTGGAATCACTCAAATTGAAGTTAAAACCTTCCTGAATGAATTTGTGAAAGTTCGGGTACACTAACATTGGAAAACATCTACTAGAGGGGCTTTAGTTGTCCCGGGGCTTCCTATAGTTTTTAGGGCCTCTGAGAACCCTGGAGAACTCAAAACTTTCATTTAAAAAGCTTTCCATACTCAATTCCAGAACATGCAAGTTTTAACACATTATACACGAAAACCTTGTACTTGCTGGCAAAAACCTTATCGACAAGGTCTCAGAATTTGCACTATAGATTATAGGATCTTGTCGACAAGGTCTTTGATCTTGGTGATGAGATGCCATTTCAGTCTTTAAATTAACTTGGTCCATTGCTATACTCTATGCTCAATATGCATTCTAATGGTCACATAACATCATCTCTCATTTTCAAAGAACCGGATATTATAACTCCTGACCAAATCTAATTTGTAGGCATATACATATATATATATATATGGATAATGGGGTGTGAAGCATGAGGTGTAAGTGTGATTTGTAACACCCCAAAATTAATTAAGGTGTTAACCATAGATTTGGGTTAATTAAGAATAATTAATATAAAATGATTAGGTAAGTTAAGTGAATGGAAATTTTAGAGAGATAAATTACTAATATGAGTTTGAAATTTAATTGAGTTAGAAACCCCATCTAGGCCTAAATTAAATTAAGTAGGCCAAGGTTAGGAAATAATGGAGGGCCCAATCTGATTTAATGAATTAGAAACCCAAAACCCAACTTCCATAAGCTTTTATAAATGGCCCAATAAACCTTATGCAGACCCAAATCAATTGACTTCTTCAAACTTGGCCTAAATCTAATTAAAGTTCTACAGTCTAACACATTAAAGCTGGCCCAACATGGTTTAAATCAGAACCCACTTGCAATTGGACCTTTGGGTCAGCCTATGACCCACATTAGACCTAACCTAAACCCAACTAAAACCCTAAACACTTCATCCCCTCCACATTTTACTGAAACACAAACACACAACTCATTTTCGGAGGTTTGAAGGGAAGTTAGGGTTTAGGGCAAGAAATCCACCATTTCTCACTTTTAGAGCAAGATTCAGCCAAGGTAATAGTTGTATAACTTAATCCCCTTCTCTTTCTCTTCATTATGGCCTAATTACTTTTTTGTTTGGAGTATTTTCACCTTAGGGTTGAGGGTGTTATTAGGTAAGTGTAAACTCTCCATTTTGATGCATTTCCTACTGATTTAAGACCCCTATAGTAGACTTATAGTATGGGCCTTAATTTTGTGCAAATTTTCCAATGATTTAGAGTGATATATTGATGGTTCTAGTCTGGAGAAGGCAAAATCCAAAATTAAAGGCTCTTGGTGATTGGGTGGGTATCACTTAGGTAACTATTAGTAACTTAATTCTTTAAGCATTGGGTTATTACCACAAATGATGAATGAGATAGTAATGGACTGATAAAAATGATCATTTTCTGATATTATAATTTTAGAAGGATTTTGGTACTGCTGTAGCTTTCCAACTTGTCTATAAGTGAGATAACTGGGACTACATTAATTCCATGCATGTATTTGCTTTAATTTCATATTTTTTGTACATGAATGATTTGAAATGCTAAATGAATTAGTTGGTTATCTATTGTATTGTGTTCAGACCTTGTGAATCCATGGTGGAGTTGTGTTACAGCTGCCACCCGTGCATGTGCTTAGATTAGGCACTGTGTTATGACCAAACCCCAGATGCACTAAGCCCTAGTTGTGCTCATTGGAGAGTGGGTGCTGTGGACGGGCCTCTCCCAGTGTTATTGGCCTTTAACATGTGAAAATATGATTACTAGTATGGGATGGTAATCATAGTAGCCTAACCATTTCCTTTGCTGATATGACTGATATGATTCTGATGTTGATTTTGATTCATACATATATGTTAATTAAATTAGATATTGTCAATGGAAATTTTCTTGGTTACTGAGATTCACATCTCACCCCATTTTATGGGATCATACTTTTAGGTGAAGGCTCTTTGAGTAAGGATAAGGGAAAGCTAGTGGATGAAAATCTATGAGCTCCAACCATGTGGGGAGAAGGCTACACTTAGACTGGTTTATTTAGAATAGATGCTAAATTTTGTATTCCTTTTTGTATAGCATCATCATGTAATCATGTTGCCAAGTGTAAGCTCTTATATTTTGATTACTTTGGATGTAATTATTAAGGAGTTAGGCCTCCTCTTAGCTTGGTATTGGATGTATGAACCTATAACACCTAATGTATGAATTTTACTGAATTTATGGTATGGTATACTATTGAAAATATAATTATATAATGCATTAGATGTTAATATGAACCATTGATGTATTAAATCCCTAACGGAATGTGTATCGAATGTTAATTGTTGATAGTGCATGAATTCTTGCTGTCATTTATCCATAAATTTGCTGACATGTTGTAGGTGGACGAGTAAGAATTAGTACTGAAGTTTTGAATTGGTAATGGTAGAATAGCTGGGTAAATAAGGTAGATAAATACCATTAGAGTCATATAAAATGAGGGGAAGTGGTCTTAAGGTGTTCCTAAGAAGAGAATTGGAGTGCATAGGATGAAATTTAGGAGATATAGTTACAGAAGGGAGTCACATCACGGCTAGGAAGGCCTCGCCGCGGCCTGAAGAGTGACAATGGTGAGAAATGCCACAACTTGAGGAATCTCACCGTGGCTCAATGCAAAAAAAATCGCCCAAGAGGGTGGCAAAGAGAAATCTCGCCGCGGCGCAACAAGTCCTACCGTAGCACTAGTCGAGGAAACTAGGTAAGGAGTGTCTAGTAATAGCCTTGCTACAGTGCAAGCATTTTCTATCGAGGCAAGAATCATGGGAATTAGAATAGTAGTCCTAAGAGGCATTTCCACTGCTTTGCATAAATTGCCTAATGATTCCCGAGAGTAACTTAACTGTAGCGCAGAAGGTCAAGGCCACGGCGTAAAGTGAAAAACATAGTTTTCGAGCTCCAGTACCTAACTTAGCCACGACAGGAGGGTTTCAAGTCATGGCGCAGGTCTCCAAACTCCTACCTTTAGCCTAGAAACCCTAGTTTCCTTAATGGTAATGCTAGGAAATGATATAGGAACACTTGTGGGAGTTTTTGTATGTTGAAACTAATGGATGGATGAATCACAAACCCCTCATGATAGTACAATTTCTTTTATGCATTCTCACGTTTGTGGTTGTTTAGTGATGAACCTAACATCAAGGTTCAAATTTCCCTATATTTTCATAATGTAATAAATTGTAACAACTCCAAACCTTGATCATTAATCATTAATCGTGTATTTAACCATAATTACCATGTTTGGAAGATAGGGTTGTCACATAATTTGTCTTATAATATTCCTTTCTTCCTTGGCCTCCCATATCACTGTCCCACTTATATGCCTTCCTTTGATATTGTTTAAGCTATTCAATTGTTTTGCAGTTTCTAATCCCTTCCTAAGGCTAAGTGGAGCATGATACATGTATGTCTTGAAGGGAGAAGCATGAGGTGTCACCACTTTGATTTGGTTTTCTTAAATTGTCTTCTCTTTTTCCATTCTATGTTCGGTGCCACTTTATGTGGTAGCACCTCCTCTATCTTATTCCCATCTACTACATCTATCATATGTAGCATTTAAGTCCCATGGCAATTGCAAATTTAGAGCACTAACTAATTTCTAATTGAATATACATATATGTGAGTGGAGGTGTAAGCATGAGGTGGCAAGGATGAAGATCTTACTTCCTTTCCTACTTGGTCATCCAACCATGTGTCTCTTCCTCCCATTCTCCACTCAAACACTACCTCTTATATTTATCTTAGCTTCTCCATGGTTGAACACACCATTTAAGTCAATAAGATACCATCTATATACTCATATGCAATGTTACATACAAGGAAGCATGAGGTGTCAAGGGAATGTTGTGATTTAACACTTTTGCTACTTCATTTTCTATTCAGTTCACATGTTAGGTGGTAGCATATGATATATATATTCTTTTCTCCATTAAGCTACATTAAATGGATGCTCTCTCCACTTCACAATTAGGATTATTTTTATACCTCAGTATTTTAGTGGCTGCATACACCACACATCTTTAGTGGAGCCTTTCAAGAGTAGGTTTGTAATTTTCTTATTTCAGTCTTTCCTATCACATTCATTCAGCCATCTATACATTGGTAATTTAAAGACTTATGCCAAGATTTTGGTAGTTTTAAGCTTACAATATACAAGGCTAATAGGGTTGCTACTTGGTCGAGTACACATACTCACATCCCCATGTAGGTGGAAGTAAGGAGATGCTACCATAAGTGGTTGCAAGCTTGTCTTAAAGTATCCCTACTTACTCTCATATGAAACAAATGAATGTGCTATTATCTCTTGTAGGTTTCCTAGTATCTACCCTCCTCTCTAGTATTTATTAAGCAAGTTAGTTCCTCACCAACTTTGATCATGTTAATTGTTACAAAAAATTTAGAATGTGATAATCTTGTTCTCTTCTTGATAACTCTCCCTTTCCTCTTCTCCGACTGCAATCATAAAAAGTAGAGAAATCTTGTGTTTATAATGTAAAGTGTATCTCTTTTGACACTAATAATAGAGGCCTTTGTTCCTTTTATCTTTCATTTCCTTCTATATCAATTGTTTCACAGGGTTTCTTTTAGTGGAATAGGTTCTAAGGGATTTGTCCTAGTGGAATTGTTTCTTGGCTATTAATTTGGAATGTATTTGGTTGGGTTTTAGCATTAGGTTATGACATTAGCTTATCAACTTGGAAAGATTTACAATGTAATAAATGAACTAATGGTTTTTTTAAAAAAAGTTGTTTATAAGCAACTTTTTGTGTATCAACTTCCGTGTTTTACCTAGATTTTCTATGTTTTAAGAATTTCCTTCTTCAAACTAGTATCTAGTTGAGGAAGATTCCATGTTTGTTCAACATTTTTTTTAAAGATTTTGGTGAGTTTGATGTTTTTACTAAACAAATGCCTATCTCAATGATGAACACCTTGGTTCACATGTTAGATACCTATTCGTAAAGTGTAAATTATGAATAATGGAATGGGTATGTTGCTATGTTCTTAGTATATTATTTTTCTTATGCTATATGCTATATGGTAGGTGTCTTAGTTATCTTGATTTTAAGTCTAACCAATTTGAGTTACTACCATGTCAAGCTAGTATAGATACTTGACATATGCTAAAAATTGAGATTTTTTTTTCAAAACTATACAACATGTGGCTGTGGATTACAATGCTTTTATGGAGTTTCATGAAGCAAAGCAATGTCAAATAAGTATGACCCTAAATATTATTAGCAAGTTCAGTTCAAATTTCTCCATGAAAGTCTTCTACTTAGGATGTAATAGTAAAATGCCTCTATTTAACATGTTGGAAGCATTTAAACATTAGCAATTACTAAAGGAAGCTCAAGTTTAAACAATTCTAATCCCTAACATATGTAAAGATTGATTTTATAAAAATGTCTTGCATTTTATTTTGTTTCATTATGTATGACAACATAGGTATTCTTGATCACTTAAAATTTAAAGATGTGGATATGATCAATGAGGTTGTTTCCTTGAAATCCTATCTTTTCACAAGGTAGTTTACTTGGTTTAAGTTGGGTGCAAGTTATATTGTCTACTAGTCTTTTAAGAAATCATGTTGCTTTAAATTAGACATCAATGTAAGTTGTAAGATTCTTTGGACAAAAAAGCATTAGTTATTTTTATTGACTTGTATGCTAGTTCCTTTAATGTCTAAACATTTAATAAATTCTAAAAATAAAAAATGTCACATTTTTAATATACAAAATAAAAATTCATATTCTCTTGTATTAAATTTGAGGCTTGGTAGGGTGAAGGATAAAGATGAATCCAAAGAAACTCATATAACTCTTTTTTGTTAATATATATATAAATGGCATCATGTCGCATGGCTTTAGTAAGATTGGAGGTGCATCTAACTTTATTCCCTTTCCATTTCCTAATGAAATATATTAAACGGGTGCCTTTATTACTGACTTTCTATTGCAATTGCTAATTAATGGATCCTGCTTCTTTTTGTTATTAGCTATGAAGCTAGTACTACCTTTAGTGATGAGAACCTTCGTGCTTTCTCTATTATGTAACCATTGTTGTAGGAACCAAATCAAAACTAATTAATATTGCTTTTAATTATCAATATCAAAAATTAATTATGTAATTCTCTTCCTTTTTAGTGTCTTTGTTTTTAATGCTTATTACGATAATATGATTTGCTGCTATTCGTTGCAGTATTAAAAATTGGATTATTTGTCCTTGTGTAGACTAAATATATAAGGATCATGGCTTAGGCTGTAACACCATAGATTTCTAGCTTTGTCTCATGCTAATTTTAAGTCTCTTGCTGAGCATTACATAGGAAAGTAAGAAAAATAGTATTAAAATATTGAGTTTTCTTACATTGCACTACGCATAAATTTTTGTTTCGGAGTTTCGTGGGCTATATGGACTCATGTATCACATTTTCATATTTAATTACATAGATACAACTTAAATCCATCACCAAAAGTGGCCTACAACTTGTGCAAAGCAAGGGAATACATAAAATTTCATGAAGTAGCCTTGGCTAGAAATTTGCCTTTTCTGTCACAAATTTTGGAAAATTAGAACTAATTCTAGAAAAATCAAAATCATACATTCTTTATTATTCTGGAAAGCTACAGATGTTTAATTTATAGTAAAAATATGCCCGAGCCATGAAAAATCACATAAAAGATGTTTAACATTTGAAAAGGTACAGAGGTCCGACTGGTTACTAGTATTAATATAAGTTTCTAATACAAATTTCAAAAATATCCCATTAATTCCAAAACAATCTAATCTATGTAAATGATACCAATTTAGAAAGATATGTGTAACGACCCTAATTTCTTATCATCATAATTAAGGTTAAACACGTGATTAATCACTATAGGTTATGAAAATATGGAAAAATTTAAACCTTAATGTGATTAGAGTCATCAATCATACGATTTCATACACTTATGTTCATAAGGGAATTAAACATCCATTTATAAGCCTTGGATTCCATTACTCATCAATTATAACTCATCCTAATGACTCTAGATCATCTCTTATGGTTAACATATGGAAAACCAAGGTTTTCTAGTTAATATAAGTGTTTCAGCATGTTAGCCGCGGCTAAATTACCCTTAGCCGCAGCTAATTCCTTTTTGTTTTACCCCTTTCTTCATCAGCCACCGTGAGTTGGACCTTCGCCGTGGCCAACCTACATGGCATCGTGGCGAAGAAGCCTCCTGGAGCTCCCTCGCTCGCCTCTCGATATTGGCCGCGACCAATTACTCCTTCCGCCGCGGCCAATTCCTCTCTGGAATGCCGGGGGCATTTTCCTAAAAGTTCATCGCGGCCAATTCCATATTTCACTGCGGCGAATTTCTCTCTGGATGACTTCCAATTTGACCTCTCACATTTCGCTGCAGCAAATTCCTTTCTGGCACTCTCCTTGGGCAACTTCGCCTCTATTGGCCGCGGCCAACTCCATTTTAGCCGTGGCGAAGCACCTCTTGGTCCTACACTCCGAAAATCTGGACTTATACTCTCCTCTCTCCCTCTAATCTCACCCTAGGGCCCCTCTACCTTAATTGTAGGGCTCAAATAGCCTTCCTTAACCTAATTTATCCGACTAATCCATCCTCTATTAATTCAAGATTCAAGGGTCATTTTCTTTCCTCTAATTACCCTATATCAGCAAGTCCATTTATCAGCAATTTGTAAAATAATAGTAACAAGAGTTCATGAACTATCAATAGATATCACTTATGTCAAGATTACATCTCCAATAATAAGCTACATCAAAGTTCAACAAGACTCAATATAGATAACACAAATCCATACATCAATTACCAATTTAAAGTAAGGCCTACTCCTCAATAAGTACACATTATATTATTAAAATACAGACTCCTACACTTGGCAATACAGATACATGATGATGCTATACAAGACTTAACCAAAATTTAGCATCTACCCTATTACACTCAGACTAAGTGTAGCTCCCCCACACTAGGCCTCAGCTCATGGATGTTCATCCACTTGCTTACCCTTATCCTTACCCGAAGAACCTTCACCTGAAATTGTAATCCTATAAAACGGGGTGAGATAATAATCTCAGTAACCAAGACAATTCCATCATATAATCCAGTTTAATTAACATATATGCATGAATCAAAATCAACATCAGAATCATATTAGTCATCTCAGCAAATGAAACAATTAGGCTATCATGATTACTATCACATACTAGTAATCATATTTTAACATGTTAAAGGCCATTAACACCTGGAGAGGCCCGTCCATGGCACCTACTCCCCATTGAGCACAACCAAGGCTCAGTACATCTGGGGTTTGATCATAACCCGGTGCTCGATCGTAGCACATGCACGGGTGGCAGTCACACCACAGCTCCACCATGGACTCACAAGGTCCAATCATTATACAATAGATAGCCAACCAATTCATTCAACATTTCAAGTCTTTCATGTACAGCAAAATATGAAATTAAACAGATACATGCATGGAATTAATATAAACCCTGGTTACCTCACTTGCAGTCAAATTTGCAACAGCCACCAATGGAGCAGAGTCTCCCTATAATCAAGCACAGATAATTACTACTCTAATCCATCATCAACAGTCATAACAAGTATTGAAGGGATTTAAATGCTATTAACTACCTAAAGAATACTTACCCAGCCATCACAAATCCTAAATTCGGATTAAAGTGTCCTCTACCAGAAATCTCAATATTCCACCCAAAATCCTAAGCAAATTCGTACAAAATTAATACCCATAATATAAATCAGCTATGGGGGTCTCAAACCAACAAAGAAAGCATCAAAATGGGGGGTTTAAACTCACCTAATACTAGCCCCAACCTCAACCTACGAATTTCACCAAGAAAATCCCCAAACACCCACATTTCAGATTTTGGGTATGATGAAAACTCTCCAAATGAAAAATTAATCGGGCTAAATTAAAGAGAAAGATGAGGGGATTAAGTTGTATAACTATTACCTTGGCTAAATCTTACTCTAAGTGTGTGAAAATGAAGAATTCTTGCCCCCAACCCTAACCTCCTCAACCTCCGAATTTTGCCTCTTGTGTTTCAGCAAATGAGAAAGTGGTTGAAGCATTAGGGTTTTAGGTGGGTTTAAGTTGGGTCAAGGGATGGGTCATGGGTTGCTCCAAGTCCAATTCCTAATGGGCTTCAGACTTTAGCTTGTTGGGCCAGTTTTAAGTGTTGGGCTGCAGAATTTTATTGGGCCAGTTTCATACATTGGGTTGCTGAAGGTTTAATGGGTTTGGGCCAAGTTTGAAGAGCTCAAGGGTTTGGATCTACACCTAACTCATTGGGCCTCCATTAGCCTCTCATCATGATCTATTAATTTGGGCCTAGATGAAATTTCTATCCCAATTAATTCTCAAACCCATGTTAACAATTTATCTCTCTAAAATTTCCATTCACTAACTTGTCCAATTATCCTCTATTAATTATTCTTAATTACTCTAAATCCACGATTAACACCTTAATTAATTTTGGGATGTTACAATATGGATGTTAGTTAGAGGGAAAAAAATAACTTCAAACTAGTCCAAGCACGTTCAGGCATCGAAAATCAATCAAACAGTAACTTAGGTCAGTCTGGATGCTTGATACTAGATAGAGACTTCAAAAATTCATATCTCCAAATGAGGTGCTTCTAGTTGGCACAATTCATTGGGAATGTCTAGTTTCTCTCTATAAAATTTTGTGACAATTGGACATCATTTTCCCTCTAAATGACAGAATTTATTTTCAGACCTATGTGAACAGTACCCTTAACCAAAATCAAAAAATTTTTTAACTTTGAAAATTTATCAAATATTGCATAGACCTCCAAAAATTCTTCACTCTAGCTTTTCAAAAATGTATCAACAAGCTCTAAATGTATGCCAAGTTCAAATCAAAAAGAGTTCATTTGGATAAAAAATGGTATAGGTTTCCAATATGGTCAAATTTGCTCCATATTAGATACCAAATGCATCCAAATGACTTCCTTTGATGTTTGGCACCTATTGGGCAAGTTTAAAAGCATGAATATGACTTGTATGGACTACCCATGTATTTCCAAACCTCATACATACTAATTTGGCTACTCCACTTCTATTTATACATATATTTCCATAATGCTAGTTTGCCATTACATGTCTAAAATGCATATTTCCATACATATAACCTTAAATTTCATTTGCACACGATACATTAGCATAATTATTGATGCTCACAAATTGTAACACCGCAAGTGTACAGGTCAAAAATGGAATATAACGATGCTTCAAGGTCGTTCCCACAGAGAATCAAGTAAATTGGTGACTAGGCATTAGATTTTCCATGTTCATTTTAGTTAGGCAAGTCAAAAGTAATTGAGTGAATGGAACCAAATTAAATTTAAAGAATTGTAATAAGATTTGAAATTCTAACAACCATAAAAGTTGAAGACAACCTAGAGTGACTAATCCTATATTAGCTTTTTTAGATATTTCTTTCACCAAATTAATTGCTTTCAACATTAACTTTGTTAATCTAGAATAGTGTCTTTTAATGCACTTATAACTCTCTCTCAAGTTAATAATGTTATGTCTAACACAATTACTCTAAAGGCTAATTAATCCGAGCTCACTCTTCAACAATTATATGGGGCCCTTAGGTATATGTCTATCCTAATTGCAAATTAGATTATAATCTAATCTCATATTACTCAATCTTATGGTCTAATTAAGATCCCTTTCGTCAAGAGAAACCTTAATCCCCAAATTCATATTTAATGGTGGCCAATCACTAAATAGACAAAATGAAGTAAGATTGAATGACCAAAATTAATATTAAGTACAATTAAACGGTGAAAACAAACTCTAATCCACCAATAAGTTCATAGTACTCTAGGTTTAGAAAGATTTATCCACACATGGCTTTATACAAAGCAAAGTATATAGAAAAATGCATCAAACTAAAGAACAAGAGGAGAAGAACAGATTAATCGGTGTGATTTCCCGCTCAAATCCTTCATCTCATGAATTTGATTTGTTCCCCTAGCTCCGAGTTAAAGTTTCTTGCATTTTTTAGCTCCTAAAATCAGTTCCTGTGTCTACTACCTCCTCCCTCAAACCCTCATTTTTCTTTCTTTTCATCTGAAGCTTTAGTGATGCTGTGCGTTTTGGTCATTGGCTGGTGAAATTTCACCACTAGGTGGGGAAATTTCACCAGAGAACATGCATTTTTTTTTCTTTTCTTCAAATAATGGCACTTGATCTCCTCTTTAATTTCCATCTTTATAAGCTTTTCTCTTACTTCCTTAGCTCCATTGATCCTATAAACAACACCCTCATTAATGAGGAATTTAGATGTCAAATATGAATCAAAATTCACTTGATTTTCTCTACATTTTTCTCAATAAATCTTCAAAGTATGCCAAGCCCAAATAATCTTTAATATTTCATTAATTCTCATGTAAAATGAAATGATGACTCCCCAAATAAATCCGAAAACTAGATCAAATATTGTAAAATATGGGGAGTCATCACACCCCCACACTTAGCTCAAATCTTGTCCTCAAGATTCCCTTTTTTTTCCTTAAAAATCCACAAAACAAATAAAGAAGCCAAGAAAACAAAATTTTACTACAAATATTGTAAGGTTGGATGTAATTTAAACTTCCAAGAATTTAGCCTTCAAAGGAATCTTTCCTACCTACCTTCAAAAAAATATAAGTATCAAGGAAACTAACTAGGCAAAGATGAGTTTCAATAGGTTGTCCCTTACCAATTAAGTGTTTACACTCTACTCTCAAAGTGTTTATTTTCAGCTTTTTTTTTTCTGGTTGTTACATTTATGGGTTCATGTCGCACTCAATGCCACCTATTGCACTCCACCTACCATAAGCTTGTTTCTCATCTCAATCTCTACTGTAATATGCCATTGCACACATAAATCAAAAGGACTTGTTTAAAGGTTATAATATGATAAGGTAGGATAATGGAACAAAATTAAAAGAAAGGGAAACAAACACTTTAGTTAGTGACCGAGACTCCCTTGAAAAGATGGAGAAAAGAAAGTGAGAGGGAATTATTAGTCTTGCCAAACCTGCAATCTGCTAAAGGGGCAACAGACACACAAAGAAAGAGAAAACATAAGATCTGTAGACCAAGATTAAAAGTAAAAGTGACTAAATTTTAAAAATTCAAAATACAAACTACAACTATAGTTATCCAAAAATGAAAAGAGAGAGAAAAAATAAATAAAATAAAATGAAATAAACAGCACTACAATCATCCAAAAGAAACTAGGAAGTCAGAGAAGAAAATAAAACAGCTACAATAAGTCAAAAGAAAAGGTTCTTAGTAGAGAACACTATACAACACATTAAAAGCCTATTACTCTAAAATAGCCCAAATTTGTAGGATTTTTCGAAGCAGTCCTTTAATCTCAGTCAGCTCCCTAGTGACTCTCTCTTCAAACGATTCCTTAATGGCAAAAGATTTGGCCCTATGATCATTTACTTAAGAGGGACTGGCTTCTACATTAGTAGGAATCCGTGCTCACTTTGCAAGCAATAAGTATGCTCCCTTACCCTTTAATTTCTACTCTGAGGAATGATATGGCACACCAGCCTTAAGGCATAAGTGAGTCACTAAGCGAGGGTATGCCATACATGGGGATTCCGCTTTAATGATGGTCTTCAAATTATTGAAAATTATAAAACCCAAATCAATTACCCACCCTTCCACAATATAATAGGCTAACATAGCAGCTTTGACACTTATATGTGCTTCATGTGTAGTAGGCAATATATTATACAGGATGAAATGATGCCAAAAATAGGCCTCATTTGTCAGCTGAGCTTGCGCTAGACCATGGCGTCCCCATATACCTTTACCTTCTTTAGTTAATCGTTGGGCAATGGCCTTGTACGGCAATGCTTTAAGATCCTTTGTCATCTTAGTGTACTGACAATCTTCCACCTCAGGCAAGTTGTAATAATCTTTAATAACTACCTCATTGATGATAACTTCAACTCCTCAAGCATAATAGACTCCTAAGTCACAATATTTAGCATTGGCAAAGAATTGGTGAACCCAGGGCAGAATGGAAAAATGACATTTTCTATATATGCTCGACTAGTTCTTGCTATTTATAATTTCTTCCGCACAATGTAGGGATTCAATGGGGAAGGTCCTATCTTGTGCTATAGCTTTTTGCTCATTCAAAGTAGCAAAACATTTGGCAACTTCAGAGCTTTTAAGTTCCTTGTCAGTCCATGGAAAGATAAGCTGCACTTGCACCACATTAGACGTGGTGGCCCTAGCTAGAGCAGGGAGACGTTTTGCTGAGGCAATTTTCTTTATAGTCGCTGCTTCATCTTGAAAGTCTTGACTATATGAGATTTGCTTTGTGATGTCACTGAATTCTTGGATTGTTTAGGAGCCATCTGATTATGATGCAAAGAGGTTCAAAAGAAGTAAAGCTTGCACAAATCGCAAACCCAAACGACCTTAGTACCACAGCGGAAATGCAATTCGAAGAACAGAAGCAAAGAAGTAAATGACGGAAATGAAGATGGTGGCTAAGAAGTGAACAGTAAAGGAAAAAAAAAAAAGGAGAGGCGCGGTAACACTGAAATGAGAAAGATGAAACGAAAGAAGAAATGGCAATAATGGTGGAAGAAAGAGAAAGAAGTGACGATTAAATGGAGAACATGGAAGAATTGGTGTAGGGATGGCAGTCCAAGCTTGGAGATGCTGATTGAAGAGAGATGTAGAGACGGCAGTGGTGGAACAAATAGTGTGGCTTTTAATAGTAAAGAGCAAGGATAAGTCGATAGCGTTGAAGGCAAAGAAAATGGGTGAATAAAGAGAGGAGCAAAAAAAATGAAGAAAAAGGGATTAGGGTAACTAAAATTAAGGTGGAGGAGAAAAAAAAAAAAGAAAAGAAAAAAATAAAATAAAATAAAAACTGGATAAGAATTACTAATTAGTGTAAAAAATTAAGTTTTTTTTTAAAATATATCCTATTATAATATATATATATATGTCTATATGTCCAAAAACGATGCAATTTTACTAAAAAAAAAGCATTTCAACAAGCATGAGCGCAAATTCACCAAAAGGGGTGCAATTTCACCTGTAAGCATGAATTTTACAAACACTGGTGAAAATTCACCAAAAATGAGGCAATTTCACCAGAGAACAAGGATTTCATATCAGATCAGCACATTTAATATCAGAAAGCTTAGATTTCCTTATAAGTGTCAAGATTCTCTAAAAACTTCAAGATCTAACCTAAAACATATCCACAATGCATGACAAGGTCAAATGGCAATCAACACCAAAAAATATTAAGTTGGAAACTCCCTGAATATTCATGTTCCCACTACTCCAAAATCCACTGCTGTCAAAATTTTAAGACCAAAGAATCATATTGCATCTCTAAGATATCATTTGACTTGATTAATCTCACACTAAGAAACCCTACAAAAGAGAGCAAGCACATAAAAGAACATTTCAACAAGCTAAAACTAAAAGAAAAATAAGAAATAACAAAACCGATGGGTTACCTACCAACAAGTGCTTGGTTTATAGTCCTCAGTCGGACTTTTGAGCAGCTCAAGGAGGTTGGCATAAGCTGTAAACCATTATCTACCAGTCTATCTAAGTCCAGTAACGATCACTCATAATAGCTTAGGCTAAACTCAGAGGTACATCATGCTTTTCGTGCGAAGTGGGTTCTGTATCATCTGATTCTCTAGGATACCATTATACTGATACTCAGGAGCATTTTAATTTTTATTCATCACTCCTTATGGGATCCCTAGGTTCCCACTTTAGCCCCTTTTTACTTGGGCTTTCTTTTCTTACTCTAATTGTACTCGGCTATCTTTCCTCTCATATCCTGCAATTTTTGAATTTTCTTACGTTCTGCTTTTGAGTGCCTTGGCACCAAGGAAACTCACACAGTGAGTGTGGTCAACATCTTTGGTAGTAGAGAGGCTATACATTATTCATTTCATTTACATATACTACAAGGGACTCAGGCCATGCATATTGAATTCATGCTATCTGAATCTAAATATTCTTTACTATTAGCATGTTCTTTTCTATGTTGTTGTTCTTTACTAGGGATTCCTTTTTGCATACTTTTCTTACTATTCTGATATTATTAGAATCCCTTTATCTCTCTTTTTTGACTTATCTCGTTCTTTAATTTACTAGAATACCTTTTGATTATCGGACACTTTAGTAATTGATGTCGTTCGCTACACACTTAAGCCACATTACTACTAGGTTGGCCAGACCCAACCTCTATTGCATGAAAATCATAACATCAAAGACTAACACACTGCACCTCATAACTGAATTTAGGGCCACTATCGCTAGTATATTACAAGTTTCCCTAACAATCTAAAGTATTCCTCTCGTACTTTTCTTTATCTACCCTATTCTCATAGGATACTCGAGAAAAATAGAATTCTTTCTCTACTTCATCCTGAGATCACTTTACATTGCCTGATTACTTTTACTTCGAGTGCTATCATGCTAGAATGGTGTCTATGCCAAGGGTGGGTGTGCTTTCTTAAGTACTCATGCACATCAATTAGATATTTGTTCTTAATCTATTATTTCCTCAGCTTAGACACTGTCATATAATCTTTGTCTTTTACCTTTATTATCCTTTTACTTAGGCAAAAAGATGTGTTACTAATAGCTATTTCTATTACTAGTTCAGGTTTCTTTACACTTAAAAGCACTTGCATTTTCCCAGGGTTCCTCTACTTATTCACTCTCTGTAACATTAAGGGGGTCTACTTTTTCTCAAACTCTTACTTTGCTTCTAACTAGACCATCTCTCAGTAAGTAGAATTCTATTTCATATAATCCCAGGAATTTCATTCTATGGCACTCTCGACTTACACTCTTTCTTTGTATAATACAAGACTCGCCTTCTGAGGCAGTCTTTAGTTCCCTTGAGTTTCCTTGAGGGTACTAAGGCACTAACTATTTATCTTAACTCATTTTTATGTTCAGATCAGAGCTAGCTTTCTCTATATTTAGCCTTTTTAGCCTCATCCCTAGGAGTGTAACCCCATATATTTCTAACTGATATCACAATATTCACATGCTTCACATTCATAATTTCCATGAAAGAACAAGAAAGGGGAGTTAAAATAATGCATTTTCTTGCGTTGCATCGTGTATAAAAATTTCATTCAGTGTCACATAGACCATATGAGCTCATACGACACATTCTTATATTTAATTACATGAATAAAACTCATTTCCATCATCAAAAGTGGCCCACATCTCAAGAAACTCGAATGGAAGCATGAAATAGGCATATTCATTTTCGGCCAGATTTTGCTCAATTCTGTAACAAATGTTGACAAATCATAACTAATTCTAGAAAAATATAAATTATGCATTCTTGGCCATTCTAGAAAGATATGGATGTCTAATTCATGCTAAAAATATGTCTAGACCATAACATCTTTCACAGAGGATGTTTGACATATGAAAAAGTCCAAAGGTCAAGCTATCCACTGGTACTATTACAGATTTCTACAACAAATTTTGAAAATGTCCAATTAATTCCACAAAAATCCAATCCATGTAAATGATACTAATTTGAAAATCTGTAGATGTTAGCTAGAAGGAAAAATAACTCCAGACCAGTTCAGGCACACCTAAACCTCAAAATCTAATCAAACAGTAACAGAGATCAGCTGGAATTACTCATACTAGATAGAATGTTAAAAATTTCATATCTCCCTCTCTATACATCCAAATAAGGTGTTTCTAGTTGGCACAAGTCATTACAAATGTCTAGTTTCTTTGTATAAAATTTCATGGCAATTGGACATCATTAGAGCCCTATGTGATATATTTCATGTTTGGACCAAATGAATAGTGCAGTAGACCAAAATTAGAAAATTTTCCAACTTTGGAAATTCATCAAATATTTTGTAGACCTCTAAAAATTATGTTCTTTAGTTTCCCAAAAATTTCTCAATGAGCCCTAATTACATGCCAAATCTTAGATCAAGAAAAGCTAATTTGGCCAAAAAGTGATGTAAGGTTCCATTATGGTCAGTTTTAGCTCCATATAGGGTACCAAAATGTCCAAATGGCATTCCTTTGGTTTTGGCACCTTTTGGGCAAGTCTAAAAACATATTTAAGACTTGTGTGAGCTGTCCAAATGGTCCCAAACATCATGTATCTTATTTTGGCCATTTCATCTACACATATGCATAATTCCATAATGCCATTCATGAAGTTACATTACCATAATATACTCAATTTGCATTTCATCATTTACATAACACATTCTTTTATTTCTACATCATATAATATCATAATTACATATGTTCCAGTGGCCAAAGACCATTTACAACAATAATATAAATCATTAAGTATCATTATGGCTTTAAAAGACAAAAGCTGTCAAGCTCTCCTCTTCAAGGTGGTTGGCTTCTTGTACCTTGTCTACTTGGTCCACTTGGCATATTAGATCATTGGAGAGGAGGGAATGGGATTCAAGAATCCCAATAGCTCATCTCCCATTCAATCATACATAATGGATACAAACAAGTCTCATAAATACATGTATGATCATGTTGGCATGTGCAAACATTCAAGAGACATTTCATCATTTGAGAAAATCATACATAGCATACAAAGGCTTGCCAAGCAAGTGGATTGGCCTCACCCAATTTCTTGTGGATATTGAACTTGCCTCACCTATTCTTTAAGAGATTCTTGGACTCAACCATACTCTTGGGAGCCCATCTTTCTTTTAGAAGACTCTTTGCTTTGTCTCAACCAATCTCAAGGGTTCTTAGCTCATCCTCACCATGGCTAAAGGTTCTTGACCTCACCATACTCAAGCAAACCTAAGCACACATCATAAGTATCATATAAGAGCAAATTGCAATAGCATGGCACCATAGAATCAAAGTCATGCTAAAACATTTTTCATGGCTTAAAAATACACATTCACACATTCAAAGACAAGCTAAGCACACATCCATACATGGGAGAAGGTAGAGAGAGCTACCTTGCTAGCATTTGTACACTTTTTTCTTAAGCCTTGAATCCTCTCCCTCGATCTCACACACCCAAGAAGGTGGAGAACATTCCTCTTGTCCTAGACACATCATATAGAAGCTAATTATACTCTTGAAGTAAAGTCTAAGGCCACACAACTTGCTTAGATACTAGCTTGGCTTATTAGCCCCTTTATGTTTCCAAGAATGCACCTAATGAAGCAACACCCATCAAATAAATTCTAGACTCCATTCTTTCCTTTCAAATATGATTCTTGAATCCTTTTAAGCCTCTTGAAGTCATCACACAATTAAAATAAAGAGCCTAGCTATATGTTGCTTTTTTAGGTCATATTATAGAACATATAAGCCACCTCACTATCTATGTTTTTCTAAAATTTTTCCAAGGCTCCCTCTCATATTCTCCCATCATACATGATGTAAAACTAAGCTTGGAAAAAATTAAAACACTCCCTAGGTGCATGAACCCTCCTTGGCCAAAACTATGCTTCCATAAGGCACCAATGGAGTTTCTTTGCTTCCTTTCATGGGAGGATCATGTAGGAATCTCTCTTGGTGTCTTAGGAACTCATATGAATATTTAAACATCATAAAATATGGCTAGGGTTCATGATAGAGTTCAAGGTGCAATCAAAACCCTAACTTCCATAACTTGCATTTTAAAGCTCCCTTTCTAATTCTAGCTGTATATTCTTAATCCTCACGCTCTATAACCTTTGGTTCCATCAAGAACATATAAAGAAAAACTCTCTTCCTCACTTTCTCTCTCTAGACCTAAGCTTGAATGGCTTGGAAATACAAGATTTTACAAGTGTTTCAAGTGAAGTCTTACCTTAAAACGGAACTCTCTTCACGTAGATTATTTTTCACCGATTGATTTCTTAAAAAGAGTTCCTTTTTGGCTTGGGTTACACCTGAATCTTCAAGTTTACAAGAAAAGGAAACCACCATTAGAGAGCTCTTAGAGAGAGAAACAACTTTCCTAACTAGCGCAGGATGAAACGAGGCCGTTTACTTACATAAACAAAAGCTTAAACTTCTTCTCTCTCCCCCCTCTTAATGTCACGCCATTGCTGTCTATTTTTCTACAAATGGAAGCTTAGAGAAGGTGATGAGGTGTAATCTTACTTGATAAGTCTCTTTTACAATTTTTCAAAATGACCATTTTGCCCCTATGCGCTTGTTTGCTTAGTTTAGGTTCATTTCAACTCCTTTTTGAGAACTACCTTTTTTATCATAAAATTTAGGTTCCCAACTAAATAAAATACCTTTAAAATCACTCAAATCAGAGTTAAAACCTTTTCCAATGAATCAGTCAAAGTTCAGGTCAACTGACATTGGAAAAAGTCCATTAGAGGGGCTTTAGTTGTCTTGGGCCTTCCTATGGTTTTAGGGGCCTTTGAGAACCCTAGGGAACTTAAAATTTTCATTTAAAAATCCCTTCTATGAGAATTCCAAAATTTTCTCAAAATGACGAAAATGCCCTTACATTTCATCAACCTTTTGTTACCTTTCGTTTCTTCATTTTAGCTCTATTTTTCTTTTTGTCTAAGCCTAGAATTCTCATTTTTTGGACCTTAACTATGTTATTTTGGGGGACTTCTTTTATATCCGGTGAATTTTGTTCGTTGATGGAGAAACTGTACGCTATATTTTTCACGTTTCTCTCATTTTAAGAAAACTGGATGTTACAAGGAGCACAGTATACTATTTCTAGGGTTTTACTAACCTAATTCAGGACACGTACTCTCAATGTCTAGATTTTACCTTACTAAAAGCTTATGTTCTACTGGATGCTCTAATCACACACGTGCCTTAACTCTACATTACTCTCATCTTAGGGAGCTCGTCTAACTAATTATTAAGCCCCTATCTGTTTGCTTTTCTCGCTCAATTTACTCATTTAGTTATTACTAAAGTGAGGGCATCTCTTCTATGGTTAGTTTCTCAGCTTTTTCTCGCTTCCCGTATCACTGTACTCTACAACTTAGGAGGGTCTATTTAGGTGAATTTGCTAACCACCACTGGGTGGTCTCCCCCGATTTTGGATGCCTTATCTTTCCTTTCTCAATCCAGGGAGAACTTTTGTTGCGCCTTTAGTCAAATTAATCTCCCCTTCTGCATATCTCACCTGGATGATGCTACTGGTCACTTCCTGTGAGCTTCAGCTCATATTTAATCTGAGCTGCCTATCTCATTAGACCGTAGCTTACAATAATTTAATACTTTCTAAGCTATCTTCATTCTCTCTTAAGCTTCTGTTACCAAGCTACTCATACTCACCCCTAGGTGTCACCTATAAGGTACACCCTTTTGGGGCACTCAATATATGCCTCACTACTGGTAGCCTTACCTTATATTAATTTCAACACTACATTAACATCCTGTCAACAGGGTCTAGGATTTTGTCAACAAGGTCTCATGTATTGTCGTGTAAGATTCAAGACTCTATCAACAAGATTTTCTTGACAGTGTCTATATGGTTTTAAGTTCATCATATTAACCTGCAATAGTATTCACAGGGTTAACATTCTAGGTTAGAGTTAACACCTCATAGGTAGGTCTTAACAACCTTATTGTTCTTGTATCTAACATTTTCTAATACTGAGCTCTTTCTCAGTCTCAACTGCTAGGCCCACTAATCATCTGTTACTAATTTTTCGTGACTATTTACTACTCTTTTCTCTATTTATACTAGGGTTCCTGCTCTCTATGGATCGATTGATCCCTTATCAGTCCATTCCTCAAGTTGGCCTAAATATGACCAACAAGGCATTTATACTACCATTCGCCGCGGATAGCACATCATTCACTGTGGGTAATTAGCCTCAGGTTTATCCTAATTTCCTGTTTAAATATTAGCTGTGGCTAACTTTTTAATTGGCCGCGGTGAGAAACTCTATGGATTGCCCTGCTGCTTCACGGAATAATTGGCCATGGCTAAATAATTAATTGGCCACAGCTAACGGTCTCTGATTGGCTTGCTTCTTCATAAATTAGAAACTTTATCTTCTTAGCTACAAAACTCGAGCCTTGTTGCCTCTACATTCAGCCCGTCATCCAAGCTAGAGGGTTCTACCTCTTACTTCACTCATGCATTACTAGTTGTCATCTTTGAGCTATCGGGCTCTAGGGGTGTAGCTCATAACTCAACCTTTGGCCTAAGGGAATTAGCCTTTTGGGCTTTGAAACTCATCGAGACATTAGGTGTTGTGGCTTGGGGTAACTCTCTTTCTCACATCCCCTTTAAACTAGTTCTGTGCAGCCACAGTCTCATCTCATACTGCACTGCATCACTACTTGTCTCTGCATTATGCAAGGCATCTCGAAATGGTCTATGTATGACTACCAAGACAATTAAGCCTCACATACTCTCTCTAGCAAGCCTCTTCATATCAACACGATCATTTCTCGTCATTCATACCTAGGGCTTGCTACTGATCTAGGTGAGCTATCATATCTCATCAAGCTCTAGTTGTTAGATCCCTTAGCTCTACTCAAGCTATTCTAAAGGCCAACCATTCCTGATGTTCACTATCTACTCCAAGACCATTCTATGACTTACTTATCATAAACATAGTCATAAACTATCTTCACACACCAAAAATGTCTCATACAAGGCTTTACATATCTATACAAGCCCTTTACGTAGCCCTATTACTACATTCTAAAGCTAAATTCAATTTGAGAGAGCCTGGAACTTCTCTCTGATACCAATAAATGTAACACCATAGATTTCTAACTTTGTCTCATGCTAATTTTAAGTCTCATGCCAAGCATTACATAGGGAACTAAGAAAAATAACATTAAAATATTGAGTTTTCTTGCATTGCAATATGCATAAATTTTTCTTTTAGAGTCCCGTGGGCCATATGGACTCATGTATTACATTTTCATATTTAATTACATAGATACAACTCAAATCCATCACTAAAAGTGGCCTACAACTTGTGCAAAGCAAGAGAATACATAAAATTTCATGAAGTAACCTAGGCTAGAAATTTTCCTTTTCTGTCACAAATTTTGGAAAATCAGAACTAATTCAAAAAAAAATCAAAATCATACATTGTTCATCATTTTGAAAAGTTACAGATGTCTAATTTATACTAAAAATATGCCCAAGCCATGAAAAGTCACACAGAAGACGTTTGACATTTGAAAAGGTACAAAGGTCCGACTGGTTACTAGTACTAATATAAGTTTCTGCTACAAACTTAAAAAATATCCAATTAGTTTCACAAAAATCCAATCTATATAAATGATACCAATCTAGAAATTTATGGATGTTGTTTAGAGGAAAAAAATAACTTCTGACTAGTCCAAGCACGTTCAGGCATCAAAAACTAATCAAAGAGTAATCTAGGTCAGTTTGGATGCCTAATACTAGATAGAAATTTAAAAAATTCATATCTCCCACTCTGGATATCCAAATGAGGTGCTACTAGTTGGCATAAGTCACTAGGAATTTTTAGTTTCTTCTTATACAATTTTGTAGCAATTGGAAATCATTTGCCCCCTGAGTGACAGAATTTTATTTTTGAACCTATGTGAACAGTACCCTTAACCAAAATCAGAAAATTTTTCAACTTTGAAAATTCATCAAATATTTCATAGACCTCCAAAAATTCTGCACTCTAGCTTTTCAAAAATCTATCAACAAGCGCTAAATGTATGCCAAGTCTCAAATCAAAAAGAGTTCATTTGGAGAAAAAGTAGTATAGGTTTATAATATGGTCAAATTTGCTCTATATTAGATACCAAATGTGTCCAAATGACTTCCCTTGAAGTTTGGCACCTTTTGGGCATGTTTAAAGCATGAATATGACTTGTATGAACTATCCAAGTAGTCACAAACCTCATACATCCCAATTTGGCTACTCCACTTCCATTATACATACATTTCCATAATGCTAGTTTGCTATTACATGTCCAAAATACATATTTCCATACATATAACCTTAAATTTCATTTGTACGTGATACATTAGCATAATTATACATGTTCATGACATCATGGGATATATACAACAATGGATTACAACATTTGCCACTCATATGGCTTCAAAGAGACAAAATCTATGTACTTTGATGTCATACTCTCATCTCTCAAGTGGTTGGCTTCCATTTCTTTGCTCTCTTGATCTACCTAACATATTAGAATATTGGAGAGGAGGGAATGAGATTCAAAGAATTCCAATATCTCATCTCCCATTCAATCATATATAAAAGATGTAAAACAAGTCTTATAAATGCATGCATGGACATATTACATAACATGAACATTCAAGAAGCATTCTTGGCATTTGAAAAAGTCATACATAGCATACATAGGCTTGCCAAGCATGTGGATTAGCCTCACCCATTCACTTGTCGATTTTGGACTTGCCTAACCCATTTCTTTAAGAGGTTTTTGACTCAACCTTACACTTGGGAGTCAACCTCACTTTTAGGAGACTCTTTACTTTGTCTCAACTAACTTTAAGGGTTCTTGACTCATCCACACCATGGCTAGAGGGTTCTTAGCTTCACTACACTCAAGCAACCCAAGCAAACATCATTTAGAAACATAATGCATCATCATGGTACCATGGCATATGAAATCATGCTAGAATACTTTCATAGTTTAAAACACATATACATATATCCAAAGACAATGTAAGCACACATTCATACATGAAAGAAGGTGGAGAGAGCTACCTTGCTTGTATTTACACACTTTTTCCTTGAGTCTTGAATCCTCTCTCTTGACCTCACACACCCAAGAAGGTGGAGATCATTTCTCTTGGCCTAAACACAATTTATGGGATCCAATTAGATTCATGAAATTAATTCTAAGGCCACATATCTTTCTTAAACACTAACTTGGTCTATTAACTCCTTTGTGGTTCTAAAAGTGCACCTAATGAAGGAACATTCATCAAATGAGGTCTAAGCTCCATTCTTTCCTTTCAAATATGAATATTGACTCCTTTTAAGCCTCTTGGAGTCATCACACAATTAAAACAAAGAGCTTAACTGCATGTTGCTTCTTTAGGTCATGTTATGGAACCTAAGACACTAATTCATTCTCTAGGCCTCCTAATTTTTTTCCAAGGTCTACCCTCATTTTCATTCATCATATATGACTAAAAAATGGGCTTGAAAAAATTTAAAAATCTCCCTAGGTGTCTCAACCCCCTTTGGTTGAAACTATGCACCATTTAACCTCTATGGAAGTTTGCTTTGCTTTCTACATGGAAAACGCATATGGGGAGGCTTCTAGGGATTTTAGGAACTCATTCAAATATTCATTTAGGCCTAAGAACAATTATATCAAATCATATTTTCAAGGGAACCTATAAAACCCTAGGTTTGCCATCTTGAAAATCCATGGCCTTTTCTTGAATTTCTTTGCATATTCTTACTCTCCTCCCTTAAATTCATAGAATTCACCCTTGGTTCTCCTTAAAATTCTAGCCCTCCTATGACTACTTGAGTGGGGCGAAATATGGATAGAAGAGGAGCAAATGGTAGCAACCATATTCTCACTTAAAGCTTGTCTTCTTTGGCCTCCTCTCTTCAAATCTGAATTTTACCTTTAATTTTTCTTTTAAAACAGATTCATATACTTCAATACAATCACAAGAAAGAAAGAGAAATGAAGGAGAAGAGGTTTGGAAAGGAAAGAACATGAAAAACCAAGAAAATCATTCCTTTCTACCTTGTGTTTCTCCTTCCTTCATCCTCCTCTTGCTGCGCCTCATCCCTTAGGGTTTTCTTCTTGTCTAGGGCAAAAACAGGCATGGCTAAATGAAGGGGAAGATGGGGCGCCTCATATATATAGGGAGGTTTAAGAAGGACTTTTAAAAAATTCTCATTTTGCCCTTCATTCTTGGCATTTTCGTTCCTAACTCATTTTAGCTCCTTTTTTAGAACTATCTTTTTCATTATAAAATTTATGTTCCCAATTTAGTAACATGCCTTTGGAATCACTCGAATCGGAACTAAAACCTTCTCGAAAAAATCTGTCAAAGTTTAGGTACATCGACATTGGAAAACGTCCACCAGAGGGGCTTTAGCTATTTTAGGGCTTCCCATGGTTTTCAATGCCCTTGAGAATCCTGAAGAGTTCAAAACTTTCATTTAAAAAGCCCTCCTATGAAAATTCTAAAATTTGCTCATAATCACCAAAATGCCTTTACGTTTCGTCAATCTTTCGTCACAATTTGTTTCTTCATTCTATCTCTGTTTTTCTTTCTGTCTGAACCTAGGATTCTCATTTTTAGGAGTCTAGAATGCTTCCTAAATTTTGTTCATTTGTGAAGGAACTGTACATTACATTTCTCACATTTTCTCTCATTTTCAAAGAACAAGATATTACACAAGCACTGTCTAATGGTAAAGTGGCTTGTTCTAATGCCTTTGTTACGAATACTACCCTAGTGGCTATAAGTGGTAGGAATAGGAAGGGATGAATATTTGGGGCAAGATTAAAGGCCCCCTACATCAGTTCTTCTTCTACCAAGAGTGGCAATTGTACACTTTAATTAAGCCTTAATCTAGATTTTGAGGCTGAGTTCGACAAGTGTATATCCTTGGAGACTATGGCTTTTAAATAGATAAGTGCTCAGTAAAGCCAAGTGTTCACATCTCTTAGGCGCCATCTCAATAGGGTTGTTACTCGTATCCATCTAGACATTATTGATGAAGAACCATCCACATAGATGAGAATGGGTAGCCAAGCTAATTAGGATGAACTTTGTTTTACTTTTTTTGTTTCCTTTTTGAATATTTGGATTACTACCTTGTTGATACATTTTTTATTGTCTCATTTATTTATTTATTTTTACCATGATGACATTATTCACTATTTTAATTTATGGCTACCTTATTCATTGCTTGTATACATGATCTTTACATAGTTGTGCATGCTCATTATATTTGTTACTAGATAATTAAATAATCATGTACATTTAAGCTGAATTTGAAAAATAGTCTTTGAGATAGATTTTGGGATGGAATGATCCATCCCTAATCAGAGATGGATTTAGAATGGAATGATCCATCTCTTATTAAAGATAGATTTAGAATGGCATGATCCATCTTTAATCAAAGATGAATTTTGGATGCAATTATCTGTCCCTAACTAGAGATAAATTTAGGATGGAAATATCCATCCTGTTAGAGATGAATTTGTCATGGAAATACTTCCCTATTTAGAAATGGATTATCATACAAATATTTGTCTTTGATCAAATATGAATTCGGGATGAAATATATATTTCATCTCAAAATATCCCAAAAATTAGGGACAAATTTCTTTTGAGACAAAATTTTTTGTCTTCAAATCTGAGTTGGAATTGTTATTCGTGTCTTAGTTTTCTTGTAATGCCAAAATCTAGGATAAAATTGTTTTCATCTCTAACTGTTTTGAGACAGATTTTCTCATATTAAGAGATAGATTTTCTCGTCTTTAATATTATTTTTTTCTTGTCGTGTCTGTGTCTATATATGTGTAAATATATACACAAGTAATTAAAGGAAGCTTCTTTGTAATTAAAAAAGAAATCATATTTTTTTCATTCACATATTAAGTCAATGGTTACGTCTGGCAAAGGGGGAATATAGGGCTTGGGGGTGGGCTTCCAATTTCTTATTCCACCCTGCCGTTGTGGCGAAAGCTAAAGGATAAACATTTCAGTTTGGTATATTCCGAAAAAATATTAGCAAATTTAAATTTTATTTGGGATGAATTGTATTGTAAAAGATTTCATGATAATCAATTTTCCTTTGTAATTAAAATTGTTTTCTAATTTTTTTAAAAATCAAAATTTGACTTTATTTGAGTAAAAAACTCCTAAATTTGTCATTTCTGTGAAAGTGTTGGTTGAAAAAAAAAATATTTTTCTAATACTTTAACTGTATTGTAATCTGGTATATTTTTTTTAAAATAGAATCAGTCAACTTTTAAATTAAAAACAATATTTTTGAAATTATCAATTAGACATATATATTTAGATGGACGAGACTTAATGGAATAGAACCGTAAACAATGAAAATAAGTCTTTTTTTTTTTTTTTGTTTGAAAGCTTTGAAAATAAAGGAAGGGAATGGAAAAAGAGGAGAACTCTTTCCATTCTTTTCTTCTCATAACACTAATTGTTATTCTCTCCATGTTGTTATCCTTTATGACATGATGTTGCTTAGTGGGCATTTTCTGAATATTGTTTTCAGAAATAAGGCGTTTGGCTCCTTCTCTGAAGACAGTTAGAAACTATATGCCAACCTCTTGAGAGTGGTTGTAAAACAAATTTTTCAAAACATGATTTGCTGAATTTATGATTTTTAAAAGCATAAAATTCGGATCAAATTGAAATTTTCATAAAATTAACAAGGGTTAAAAAAAATCTTTTAAAAATTATATAAAAACTAACATGAAACAATTTAAAATATCAAGAAACTTTTACTTAGCTACATAGGAAAGATGCATTAGTGAAGTTAGAAGAGTTAATAGAGCTAGGAAAAATAAAATTATTGAATATTTGTTAAACATTAAGGATGATATGGTACTAATTAAATTAAACTTTTAACAAGAAATTAAAACTAAGTGAAGTTCTATGAATGAAAATTATACTTCAACCTAAAAAACAAAAAAGAAAAAGATTTTTGTGTAACCCAATTAAAAAAATATATATAAGAACATTTATTATATTACGTCCTTACATGCGGATAAGATCATGCAAAGTACATGTGTGATTGGCAAGGTCCAATTTACTGAAAAGGTAAACATTAGTTACTCACAATTAAATAATAGGCAAGTAGCAAATACTTTGAGATTTCACCTTAAAATTTCTGTCAATTTGTATTGGTTTCATCAAATCAACCGATGGCTCACATAATAATAATTTCAATATTTAATAATAAGGTGACCATTTCTCTTCTCTATTTTTCAGTTCATGACTCATGAGCCTCTTACCTAATAATAAAAAACAGCGTTAGACCAAGCTCCCAAATACCATGTATGATTAAGCAAAGGCTTCACAACCTTTAGATTTGTGCCTATAAAAATGTACCAAAAAATGAACAATGTTGCGCCTTCATTAGACATCTCCATTTTTTTTTCCCTCTTTTTTTTTTTTTGGTCGGAAGAGCCGAAAGGAGCAAGGAGATGGAGAGAAGTAGTGGAGACACAGATATTGTTATTGTGGGAGGAGGCATATGTGGCCTTGCAACAGCTCCTGCCCTCCATAGGTTTATTTTATCACAGCTTCATCCTCTTTCTTCGTCTCAATATTATTTGTTTCCTCAAAATGCCAAATTCTGCTAGGCTAAAATGAAAAGATTTTCTTCTTTCTTACTGCATGTGAATCTGATTATATTTAATGGCAGAGCTTTTTTTTTTTCCTTTTGGCTTTTTCTTTTAATTTTTTGAACTACTGGGATCTGTTTTAGATAATTGAATTCCTTGAAATGAATATTGGAAAATGCCGTTTCATTGGCTTTTAATTTGCTTAATTTCCCAGACGCTGCGATGCATGGCTATTTTTCAAATTTAGCGAAAGTGAGATATATTTTATGTGTATCATAACAAGGGATGCTCACCGATCCCTTTGACTTTCTGAAAATTTGAAAATGGGGAAGGGGAGCAAGATGGAAAGAGAGATTAGACATTTCGATTCAATGTCCGCGAATGTTAAACGCAGAAAATGGTTGATCTTGTAATGTGACTAATAAATTAAGAAAATAATTGTAATTTTTTTATAAATTAAGGGGATATTGTAATTAAAGACAAATATTGGAATGAATAAATATAATTTACTCTTTTCTTTTCTTTTTTGAGTCAAATAATTATACACAAAGTTCTATTTGGGTATAATTAGTTTTATTTAAATTTTATCTTTACAAATTGCGCATTTTGCATTAATGTCTCGAAAGTAAAATGAAGAAAACATATGATTTTTGGCGGTAGAGAGTGATTATGTAATAGGCGGCTAATAAAATAGGAGATAATTATAATTTTTTTTTTTATAGACTGGGGAGACATTATAATTAGAAACAAATGTTAGAATCAGTAAATGCAATTTTTTCATACAAAAAATTACACGTTCTATTTGGGCATAATTAATGTTATTTAAATTTTATCTTTATAAACAAAAAATTAACTATTTATCTATTTCTGCCTTGTAGCCATTCGTTATAGTAGCATTTTTAATATCTTTGTGATGTGTCAATGATAATAAAAGAAGCCAGTTTAATGTCAAAAAACAGACAGATAATAAAATTGTAGTAATATTTTATCCACACAATATTTATTTCAAATTTCAAAGACGAGCAAATTGCTATGCTTTAAAGATTTTGCTCACAGTTACAACATGAAATGATCAATTGAATTTTCAATCAAATAAAGGAGAAAATGGTTTTAATGGATTTGAAAAATTGCACAGGAAAGGGATTAAAAGTTTGGTGTTAGAAAGGTCAGAAAAATGAGAGCAACAGGAGCAGCCGTAATCGTTCAGACAAATGGGTGGCGTGCACTTGGTCAGCTTGTTGTTGGTTTAACAATTCGACAAACTGCCATTCAAATACACGGGTAATTTCCTTTTGGCTTAATTAATATTTTAGTACATTAATTAATTTATTTTTTTCCATTAAGTCCCTAAAATCTTTTTGATTCATTTTGATCATTGACTTTTGTCTTGTGCCAAACTTGTCCTATTTTGTCACCTTCGCTAAGACACTTAAAAAGGACCAACTTAAGGGTGCCTACAGGGCATTCAAGGTAGACGTCAAATGTGCCCATCTACCTTTAAAATAGTTTCTTTTTTCTTTTTCATTGTTTGAAAATAATTCTTGAACTTAATTAGTGTTGCATTACAACAATAAGAGTTTCATATATGTATATAGACTAAATATTGTGTCATATGAGCATTGTAAGGAGGGCATATTTGTTCACTTATATAAGCATTGTAAGGAGAGCATGTTAGGTGTCTTAACAGAGTTAACGGAAGTTAAAAGAACATGACGAATATGATATAAATTAAGAATAAAAAATTATATAAGAAGAATTAAAGAAGCAAATCACATCAACACAAATTGAAAGGTAAGTAACTGAATTTTCGATCTCATGCACATGCATATTCCACTCTCTCTCTCTCTCTCTCTCTATATATATATATATACTCTTATATTTAATCATTAATCAAATTAATCAACAAATTTTTTATTTACCTTTTCCAAATTAAAAGAAAATTCAATATTTGACACATCGATACCCTGTAGACCAGATCATGTGTTGACTACAAATATATATGACCAATTTTTAACTAGTATAATTTGACATCCGACAAATTTTTACATAAAAAAAAAATCTGAAAACAGAGTTGTTGCCATCATTTTCCTTCAGCCTACTCCCCAACAAATTTAAACTTGTTTCTTGTTGAAATTACATCTCAATGTATCATCATCTTTGCATTTTACTGACAATTATTTTTTCTGGGGAAAATTCATGCCGCTTAAAGAGAATGCAAAGGAAATACCCTTTGGGTGAGTTCAGCACATAATTCAAAAATGAAATAATATCATTTCGTTGTATTCGATCAGATGATGATAGGTTATACCAACTAACTAATAAAGCCTAAATAAAAAATTGGTACACAAACATTAAAATATAATAAAATATTTTCAATAATTTTAAAGTATAACAAAATACTCTCCATGAATATTAAATATAGCTAACACTATTTCAGCAGATATTTTGTTAACTTATAAAGCGAGTATTTTGTTACTTATTAAAGTACAGTTACTAAATTTGTGCTAAAGCCTTGGTTTAGGATGATAAAATATAGTTTTCCTTAGTAATTTACGCCATATTCTTGGACCAAGAAAATAAAGGATGAAGTTTGAAATCTAAAAAACTAATATATTAACACATATATGCACTTTTTGGGTCTAATTTAGAGCCTTTAATTAACAATTTATATGTTATATATCTATAAGAATTCATTATATCTTAATTTATTTTTTTGGTTTATTAATTGAATATAAAAAAAAATAACTAATATAGTTTTCAATTTCCTTTTCATTGCGCCATTATGCATTTGATTAGTGTGATTACATAAGGAAAACATAGTGTTTAATTAAGTTTAATATATACCCAGAGAAGAAAGAAAGTATACCTCTTAATTTTGCATAGATAATGTTAATCTCACAATTATTATTTTTTCACACCTTCATACCACCTGTCAGTTATAATCTTTATTTATCATCTATCACTCATCACTATTATTTGTTTACTTTAAGTCTACCATGGAAAATAGTACCGTGTAAATAACTATAAGACATTTAAGAAGTGTGAAAATAATTAACAATATTTTTTAGTATCACTTATCTGATGAATTGTCTGCATTATTTTTTTTTTTTTTTGAGTGCAAAGATATGACAATAGCATTATGTCTTTTTTCTGTCAAAAAAAAAAAAAAGAAAGCATCTCAAAATACTTGATTGGCAACTAAATGAATACATTAAATTGATCTGACTTTGGTTGATCATTGGGGTTAGTGAAGAATTTCGGTGTTTAAGAAGGATTGATGTAATGGAAATGATGGCTGATAATTTGCCAGAGGGCACCATACGTACTGGGTCTCGAGTGCTTTTCTGTTGAACTAGATCTTGTAACTAAATGCCCTCAGCTCCTGGTGAGCAATGGGAATGTCCTTCAGGCCAAGGTAATAATGATTTATAAACACGATGTTAAAATAAAACCCACTATTTGCGTATTTATTTTATGATAATTTTATACCACAATATTCTATACAATATAATTTATATGTTATGCCTATGTTTAATATTCCAATTAAAAATTATCATAGAAAGAATACAAATAGTATTTTATAAAAGTTATCAAAGTTAGACAGAGCATGATGTAACACTAATAATTTTTTATTAATAATATCATCAGAAATGATGTCATCTTATAATACTCATTTGATATCTTGAATGATATTTGTTAGCTTAAATATCAGATTATGAAACACGTTATTTTGAATGTCAAACTAGATATAAACAAAATGATCTTAGGTGAGAGATTAGATATCATTAGTGGGATGGTATTTAAGACATTCCGCAATGCATACTAAATATAAGATTATGAGAAAATAACTTAATTATTCATGTATATATTTGGTTTTTTTAGTGAATAAAAATAGGAAAAAAATTAGTTGAAGTGTTCTATATGAAGACTGTCAACCTCTACATCAGTATACGGTGGAGCAGTGAAGGTTAGCATTAATTTTATATATATATATATATATATGTTGCTTTTCTTTTATTTGGGATAAAATCATCAACTGTGTGTCAATACTTTGCACATTTATGAACATGAATTTTTGCTGATATTAGGTAGTTGTTGGATGAAATGGAGTGAACTCCGTCGTTGCAAATATGGTAAAGTCAGACTCAATAATAGATCGTTTCTGCACCTGTGTAGCTAGGGCTTCACAAATTATCCAAATGGCCACCAATTCGCTAGTGAGTTTGTTATCATGACCAGAGATGAAGTCCAACTAGGAAGAATTCCAATCACGGATCACCTGGTGATTTACTGGTTTGTAACAAGACCACGGACTTCTCAAGGTCATTATTTTGATCTCCTCTCTCCTCAAAATATCATACTTCTATTTTCCATTCAAAATTAAGATATTTTCAAGGTTTTGAATTGTGGTTGATTGTGAAATACAATGAAACACAACTGTTGCAAATTGTAATTAATTACACGCTGAATATGGTTGTAGAACCTATGATCAGTACCTTTGTATTTAACAAGTCAATGCATGATGTGCATTTAGAAAGAGATAGAAAAAAAATACGAAGTGGATGAAAAGAGAAAAAGTAGACTACATCGACATGTTCACTCTTGTGTTATTCTCTCTCCTAAGTGTATCATATATTACTTTAGAGAATCACAATTTATAAAACCTATTGCAGCAACTATATTATGGATGCAACGATGATTTTCAAATTCCAAATGAAAATCCTAAATATTTCTTTTCTTTTTTGGATAAATTATAGGTTATTTGATCTTTTTGTCATATAAAGTGTCCTTAATTTCTATTTTAATTTGTTTTGTTACTATTTAGCCACCGTATGGGATTCGCAGTCTTTAAATCTAACAAAAAATAATCAAGTGAAATATTAAATTAATAAACAATTTTATTAATTATTCAACAACTTTATTATCGTATGCAATGTCTCACTTATATATCTTGAATAATTTCAGTCATGCATTCTAGATCGAAACCGAATTAAGCTGACATTTTAGAAATTGAAATTGTTAGTTTAATCCAAGTAATAGTCTTTGAAGACTATAGAACTTTTCGAGATATAATTGAAACAAAATATTGACAAAATTGAAACTTTGGATAAAAAATAGCATAGAGTAGTTAAGTGATAATGAAACAAATTAAGAAAGATTGATTCATACACATTAACCACGTACGACAATCTGATTCCGAACCAAGCTACATGGAGTCAGTCAATAGCAATCCTCCCCTCTACCCACAATTTTATATTAATTTTGCTTTATCCTAAAATAGCAGATTCAATAATCTCGAAAGATTCAGTTCTTATGAGACAATCCTTAGTGGAATCAATGAAAGGTTTCCCAGCACATGCAATGGAGGTGATAGCAAATAGTGAGTTGAACTCCTTGCACTTCACAGACTTAAATTATCGTCCACCATGGAAATTTCTTTGTTAACAAGTTCAGGAAAGGCACAGTTACAGTTGCTGGTGATGCCATGCATGCCGCAGGCCCATTCATAGCACAGTCAACCTCCATAGAAGATGCAGTTGTGCATGCTAGATGCTTGGCACAAAAGATGGAGATGAAAAAGGAAGTGGAAATGGCAGCAGAGGAAGCATTTGATCAGTATGTGAAGGAGAGGAAGATGAGGATTTTTTGGCTTTCTTTGCAGAGTTAGCTCATTGGGAAGAAGCTTGATCTTACATAATCATTGATTAGGAAACTAATTTTCACTTCAATCTCGGTTGTCCTATTTAGAGACCCCAATGGGCATACCTACTATGATTGTGGAATCCTCTAAGAAGATGAAGTTCTAATTTCTGAGTATTTATTTTGATTTTGAATAATAATCTTGGTCCACGACATATTTATTTATAAATAGTGGGTATTTAAGATTACATAATTTAATTAATAAGTCAATTAATAGTGTGCTTATATATGATATAGCATCAATACCTTGAAAAAAGTATTCACAATTGAAACTTGTCTATTAGATATAGTATGGCATTTTTGTTAACAATTGTGCGGAATCTTAAAAGATAAGATTCTAAATCTTACCTGAAATTGAGCTTGAATCTATCAGTCAAAATAAATATTTAGATAAAGTTTTAAAAGAGAGGAAAAGAACTTCAACTTACTTGGGTCACAATTTTTGTTGTCTAATTAGGTTAGAGGGAATAATAATAATAATAATAATAATAATAATAATAATCTACTTGTCTTACAAGCCAAAGGCTACTTGCCTCATACTTTAAAGCTTACTTGTCCCATAAATCAAATCAGTATAATATATAGGTATGTAATAACAAAACCCCTCAATCAATTTAAATAAGGTAACTAGCTCAAAAATACACTACAAGAAAAAATACTATTTTTGAAGGTCACTAGTGTCAAAATCAGTGCCTTTGGCTATCAATATTTTTTTTATCAATGGTCATTTAACTATTGATAAGTGTTGGCAAAAATTGTGTTGAAAAAATAATTATTGAAAACTAATAACTGTTGACAAAATTTTCAAAATATTTTTAACAATTATTGATTGTAAAAAATACTCTTGCCAAATATTCAAAACAATGTTGATGGCCACTAAAAATGATAATCATGAATTACCTTTTTGACAATTATGATTGTCAAAAAAAGTATCAATAATTATTTTTAATCCATGTTTTCTCTACATTGTTCTTTTTTTATATTGGTAAGTGACATTTTAGTTAATAATATTATCTATAGAAACGTTTATAAAGTAGGCAATGTAAATATTTCTCAAAACTTGAATATATATCATTAACTAAAATTTTTCTTCCTACAAATGAGAAATGTATTAATTACAAAAGTACTTAAAATATAAAACTCTATGTCAACTCAAATGTTTGCAAAATAAATTCAAAATAGCTAAAATAGTATCTAATTTAACAAATGCTCCATGCTTAACTATATAAAAGTAAATCAATGCTAGAGATACATAGCTCATCCATTCCCAATCTACAAGGAAAAGAAAAAAAATGATTGAATTAGTAGCAATAATAGCATAAGCAATAAAAGCATCAAGTTTTGGAAAAGGACACATTACAGAAAAAATGCCACATGTAAAAATTTTTCATGTGCAAGCTTTATGTGGGAATTTTTACACCTATTACAAACAAAGGAAATCCCCTATAGCAACAAAGGAAAACAAAGCATTAGGAAGGAATTGGCACAACATATTGAACTATATATAATAAATAAATAATTTACCAATTAATAAAAATAAAAATAATAAATTATTGAACTATATATAAATCATCATTGTCATGTTATTATATAAACAATAATTAGTAGTGGGCTAACACTTTGTTTTGAGATCAAAAGATTCGAAGGATAGAACACTAGTAATATTTTGTTGGGTAAGGCTAAGGAAGTGAGCATGGAGTTGCTCTACCTTAAGCCAAAAGTCCCTTGAGGGTATGGATTTTCTCTTGCTTAAACCAAGGAAGCCTCTAAAGCATGAATTTGTCCTCTTGTATTATGATTGGATATGATCGCATCACATGCATGCTTGCTTCCATGTATTTGAGTGAACCATATGTATATTTAAATGTTGGTTTAGCTACTGATTTTCTTTGATTCTCATATTTCCCTATCTCCACAAACCATGGTTAAGGAAAACTTAAAGCAAAGAGAAAGATGAGACAAGGACTTAGAAGAGTCTAAAATATCAAGATATTAGCCAATGAGTAGATGTTGTATATATGATTTTGCAAATTTATCTTTTGATTTAATCTAATGGTAATATATGTAAAAGTAGTAGACCATGAATGTATGACCAATAGATGTATGTAGAAGATCTTGAAACATGATTGTATATAGTGTAATCCATTGATTTTACATGTATATTTGCAAGGTAAATAGTGATTTTTAGGTATAAGGCAAATTTTATATGGTGAATTATGCATAATTGATACATATATGAATTAAAAATTGCTCATGACAAGAAGTTGCATAATAGAGCTCATCCAATGTACTTTGGAACCAAAATTTTAACTATTTATGCAGTAAAATGTCATTTTACCCCTAACTAACTTAATGACCAAATTTGGGGGCTAAAATTTGATAAACTTCTTAAGGACATTTAAAACTTTTTATAGAACAAAAGTTTGTAATTTTTAGAGCTCTATAGAATATTTGACAAATTTCTAAAGTTGGTCCCAAAAAACTAATATGGTTGGTACTATTTGTTTTGTGCCAAATCTGGTTTTCATGTGTTTTGAGGGATCAAATAGATTTAACTTAACTTTAAATTTTTACAGTATAAAGTTCATTTTATACGCTATAAAATAACACCTAATTTACTTTAATAAGAATTGTGTAGCTCAAGCTATGAATTTTGAAATTTATGCTTTATTATGTAATTTATGGCTAAATCGAGCAAATAGCTTCCTTCATGTGAATAAGCTCTATATGTATGTTAAATTGGTTGGAACCAAATACTTGAACATGAATTTGTGCCATGGAATTGTGAAAAAGAGTTTTTGGGTGTCAAGTGTCAATTTGACATATATAGAATTTGAATTTCCCCTACAAATGGCTATGTAATGCTTACATTGACCTCAATGGAAATTTAATGGTATTAAGTAAATGAGATATATATTAAGGTATAATGTAACATCCGGTCCCTCCATAAACGTGAGAAACGCAATGTTCAGTTTCTCCGTAAACGTCAGAAATGGGCCAAATATAAAAGGAAGTCCTTGAAATAGAAGGAATTGGGGCCAACTAAAATTATAATAAAATTTTAAATATTAGAAAATGAAGATTTGAAATTTAAGATGCCCAAAAACCATAGCCAAAAGAGATCAAAAAATTTACCGAAAGAAGTAGGGGCATTTTTGTAATTTTTGAAAAATTTGGAAAACTCATAGGAGGGCTTTTTAAACAAAAAATTTGAGCTTTCTAGGGTTCTCAGAGGCCCTGAATACTATGGGAATCTCTAGAACAGTTGAAACCCCTCCGGTGAGCGATTTCGGCTGTCGGTTGACCAAAACTTTGACAGAATAATTCGAAATGGTTTTATATCCTTTTTGAGTGATTCTAAAGGCAATTATTATGATTAAGAGCCTAAGGAATATGATGGAAGAGACAGATTTCAAAAAGGAGTTGAAACGAGCCCAAACGAATAAAACTATGAAGAGGGACTAAATTGCAAATTTTAAAAGTTACTTAAATGAATCCCTAGCTTATAAAAACGCCCCTCCTTTGCTCAGATCTCCTCACCCACTCTCTCACATGTTAAAATAGAAGTAAGAAGGGCTGAGAGTGGCGCACAAGAGGGGAGGCCAAGGAAGGAAGAGGAAGCTTTGAAAAGTGTAAGTTTTAGCCACTTTTTCCTACTCCTTGTCTTGTTAAACTTCTTCCCCTCCTTTTCTCCTCTCTTCCTATGGATTTAGTGAGATGTTTGGTTCTATTTTGAGCCCAGAACTAAGGAGGAAATTTCAAAATTCAAGGAGAGGGTTAAAGCAAGGAAGAGAACTCTTGAGAAAAGCTTGGAATCAAGGTGATTTTTCTATCTTGGTTGCTTCCTTTTTCTTGCCCTTTGTGTGTGGAGTTCTGCCAGAACAGAACCATATTGGGGGGAGGCTTTTTGTCCAGAAATAAGAATGAATTGTGGGTTTTAGACCATGGGGAGTTAGTAGATGCAAGGAATTGGAAGAAAGGCTAATGAAAATCAAGTTAGAAAAGTGTAGAGCTCTTGGACACTTTATAAAAACTGATTTAATCCATGAATTTTCTTACATGTGTAAATGTTTATTTGAGTCTCTAAGACCCCTAGGAAGCCTCCCAAGTGTCTCTCCCATCAAGGAAAAATCAAAAAGCCCATGGACTCCTCCTCCCTCCATCAATTAGGCCAAGACAGAACCATTGGGCTAGGGGCTGTTTTAATTTTTTTTAGCCTTGGTTTGGGACTTCTTATAATGGTAGAAGGTGGGAGGAACCCTTGGAAAAAATTTAGAATTCCTAGAAATTGATTTGGTACCTTAGGTTCCATATTTTGGCCTAAAGAAGCAACATGATGCTAGGCCCTTTGTTTTAAGGATGTGATGATTCCAAGAGGCTTAAAAGGAGTCAAGAATCATATTTGAGAGTAAAGAATGAGGCCTAAAAATCATTTGAGGGGTGTTTCTTCATTAGGTGCCAATATGGACCATAATGGAGGTTATAGAGTAATCTAGGGTTTAAGCAAGTTGCATAGCCCTAGAAATTATTTCATGAACTTAATTGGCTCCCATAATTTGTGTCTAGGCCAAGAGAAACTATCTCCACTAACTTGTGGGTGTGTGGCTAAAAGAGGAGGCTTGAAAGCTAAGGAAAAAGTGTGTGTTTGTATACAAGGTAGCTCTCTCCACCTTCTCTCATGCATGGATGTGTGTTTAACTTGTTTTAGAATGTGTGTATGTGTATTTTCAAGCTTTGAAAAGTATGCTACCATGTCTTTACATGTCATGATCCTTGATGCCATGTTATGTTTTAAATGAATCCATGATATTTGTATGAGTTTGCTTGAGTCTGGAGAGGCCAAGAACTCTTCCCTTTGGTGAGGATGAGCCAAGAACCCTTAAGCTTGGTTGAGACAAAGCAAAGAGTCTCCCAAAAGCAAAGTGGGCTCCCAAGAGTATGGTTGAGTCCAAAGTGCTCAAGAAATGGGTGAGGCAAGTCCAAAACCCATGAGGAGAAGTGTGAGGCCAATCCAAACACTTAGTGAGCTCTTGAATGATTTGTATGAGTTGTTCACATGCCAACTTTGCTTCTAAAATGTCCATGGCTTTTATTGTCTCCATGCATGCATTAGTAAAGCTTGCTTGCATATATTATATATGATTGAATGGGAGATGAGCTATTGGGATTCTTTGAATCTCACTCCCTCCTCTCCAATGCTCTAACATGCTAGGTGGACCAAGGAGTTATGGTAAAGGGAGCCAACAACCATGAAAGAAGGAGAGTGGCAAGCCTAGGCCTAGCTTTCATTCTTTTTGAACCTATAAGGAGGCTTCACAAAGTATATGATGTTGTAAATGTACCATGACCCTTGAGGCATGTATAAATACACCATTATGTGATGTTTATATATATGAATATGATGTATGACCTCTAGCGTATGTTTTGAGTATCTAATGCCAAAGTATGAGAATTGAAAGTTTGATGGATATGTGTATAAGGGGGGTTGAATGGCCAAAATGAGATTATGAGGTTTGGGACCATTTGGATAGCTCACACAAGTCTTAAATATACTTTTATACTTGCCCAAAAGGTTCCAAGACCAAGAGAAATCCATTTGGCAATTTTGGTACTCAATATGGAGCCAAAATTGACCATAATGGAATCTTATGTCACTTTTTGGCTAAATGAGCTAGTCTTGATCTAGAATTTGTCATTCAATTAGGTCTCATTGAGAGCTTTCTGGGAAGCTAAAGATAATAATTTTTAGAGGTCTAGGGAATATTTGATCAATTTTCAAAGTTGGGATTTTTTATGGATTCTGGTATGGGTACTGTTCATACTGGCAGTTTTTTGTTTTGTGTCACCCAATCGCCAAATGGTGTCCAATGCTTGTAAAATTTTATATGAATACACTAGAAGTCATAATATTTCTGTGGCCATCAAGATCACCTCATTTAGAGGTTTGAGTAGAGAGTTATGCATGTTCGAAGTTGACTGTCAGTATTAGTAGCACCTCAAGAGCTCAGTTACTGTTCCATCAGTTCCAAATGTCTAAACATATTTATTTCATTCTGAAATTATTTTTAGTATCAAGTTAACATTTTTAGATTTCCAGAATGGCTAAATGCATGTGATTTCGATTTTAATAGAATTAGTTATGAATTTTAGAAATTGGTATCAGTAAATTGAGCAACAGCCCAGGCAGCCAGCGACCTCTATAGCATTTTGGATGTAAAACGTCCTGTGTGATGAATTTTGTGACTTGGACATATTTTTAGTATGAATTAGACATCCTAAGCTTTACAGAATGACCAATATTGCATGATTTTGAAGTTTTTAGATTTAGTTATGATTTTCCAAACTTAGGTCAGAAAATGGAGCAAACCTGGCCGAAAACATGCTTGTTTATTTTGAGCTCCATTTCGGTTTCCATGGGTTGTAGGCATGTTTTTGTGATGAAAATGAGTTGTAATAATGAAATTAAATATGATGAAATATAGTATGAGCTCACACGGTCCTCGTGACACCGAATTGAATATTTTGATATAGCGCAACGCAGAAAAAATCTATTATTTTCATCCCCTTTCTCCTTTGCTCTTATGGGATCAATAATACAAAGCTTATAAATGGCATGAAATGAGCTAGAAGTTATGGTGTTACATTTATTGGTATCAGAGCAAAGTTCCAGGCTCTCCCGGATTGGATTTGGCTTGAGGATGTTGTAATAGGGCTATGTAAAAGGCTTGAATGGATAGGTAAAGCCTTGTATGAGACATGTTGGGTGTGTGAGGATGGTTGTGGCTTTGTTCATAATGAGAAAGTTATAGGATGGTCTTAGAGTAGTAGTGGACACTGGGAAAGAATGGCCTTTAGAGTAGCTTGAGCAGAGTTAAGTTTAAGAAAGGTTGATGGATCCAACGGCTAGAGCTTGATGAGATATGATAGCTCACCGGGATCAGTGGCAAGCCCTAGATATGAACGATGAGAATGATCTTGTTGATAGGAAGAGGCTTGCTAGAGAGAGTATGTGAGGCCTAATTCTCCCTGGTAGTCATACTCAGGCCATTCCGAGATGTCCTGCTTAATGCAGAGAGAAGTAGCAATGCAGCATGGAATAAGATGAGATTGCAGCTGCACAGGACCAGTTTAAAGGGGAAGTGAGAAAAAGAGTCACCCCCTAGCCACAACACCTAAATGTCTAGATAAATATTGGAGCCCGAAAGGTTAATCTCCTCAAGCCAGAGATTGAATTCCAAGCTACACCCTTGAAAGCCTGATTGCCCAGAGATGATAAGTAGTTATGCATGAATAAAGCGAGAGATAGAACCTTCTAGCTTGATGACGGATTGGATATAGAGGCAATGAGGCTCGGGTTGGTAGCTAAAGCTGAAGATCTAATCCCTTAAAAATAAGCCAATCAGAGGTTGTTAGCCGTGACCAATTAGTTGCTTAGCCGCGGCCAATTATTCCATACAAACAGCAAGGCTAATTAGCCACGGTGAAGGATGTGTTAGCCGCTGTGAAGGGCACCATGAATGCCTTGTTAGTCACATTTAGGCCAACTTGAGAAGGGAGTTGATAAGGGGTCAGACAACCCACAATGAGCGGGAACCCCTAGTATAAGTAAGGAAATGGAGTAATAAATAGTCACAGAAAGTTAGTAAAAAAATTCATGGGCCTAATAGTTGAGACTGAAAAAGAACTCAACATAGAAAAAGTTAGACACAGGGATAATCAAGTTATTGAGACCCGCTTATGAGGCGTTGACTCCAACCTAGGGTGCTATCCTGTGAGACATTGAATGATAAAATGCTAGTGTAGCCTTGAAATAATGTGAGATAAGGCTACCAGCGATGAGGCACATAATGAGTGGCCTAAAGGGGTGTACCTCATGGGTAACACCTAGAAGTAAGTATGAGTAGCCAGTAACCAAGGTTCAGAAGAGAATGAAGATATTTAATAAGCTACAGGTCTAATAAGATAGATAGCCTAGGTTAAGCATAAGCTGAAGCCTAAGGGAGATGACCAGTAGCATCGTTCCAAGTGAGATATGTGAATGAAAGGCTCAGTGAAAATTCTCCCTGGAGCGAAAAAGGAAAGATAAGACATCCTGATGTCAGGGAAACCACCCAATAGTGGTTGGTAAATTTCCCCAGATAGACCCCCCTGAGTCATAAAGGGTAGCGAGGAAGAGCTAAGAAACTAGCTACAGAAAAGATGCCCTCGCTTTAGTCATGATTAGATGAGTAAGCTAAGCTCAGAAAGATAAATAGATAGGGGTCAGATAATTAGTCAGACCAGCTCCCTAATAGGAGAATAATATAGAGTTAAGGCACAGTGATTAGAGCACCAAGTAGAGCATCAGCTTCTGTGAGGTAGAATCCAGACATTGAGAGTATGTGTTCTGGATTGAGTTAGCAGAACCCTAAAAATAGTATATTGTGCTCTTGGGGTAAAGCTAAAGAGGCTGAATGGAGAGAAAGCCTAGCTCTGATCTCAATATAGACGCAAGCTGAGATAGACAGTTAGTGCCTTAGTACCCTCAGAGAAGCTCGAGAAAGCTAGAGACCGCCTAAGAAGGCAAGCCTCGTCTTATGTAGAGAAAGAAGGTAAGCCTAGAGAAAGAATGTAACCCAAGAGCACTATAGAATGACATTCCTAGGATTTTATGAAATAGAATCCTCCTTACCAAGGGATGGTCTAGCTAAGAGTAGAGCAAGAGTATGAGTAAAAATTAGACCCCCCTTGATGTTACAGAGAGTGATTAAGTGGAGAAATCTTGGGAAAATGTAGGTTCTCTTAAGCGTAAAGAAACCTGAACTGGCAACAGAAACAGCTAGTAGTAGAATATCCTTTTACCTAAGTAAGAGGATAAGAAAGGTAGAAAGAGAAGGTATGACAATGTTAAAGTCGAGGACATATTACATTGAGAATAGATATTCAGTTAATGGCTTGAGTACTTAGACGCCCTTCTAGCATGATAACGACCGAAGAAAAATAGTCGGGCAATACAGAGAGATCTCAGGATGTAGTAGATAAAGAATCCTACTTTCCCCGAGCACTCTACGAGAATAGGGCTGATAGAAAAAGGTAAGAGAGAGGTACTTTAGAATAGTGGGAAACTTGTAATATACAGGCGATAATGGCCTTGAGCTCAGTCATGAGGCGCCTGTGTATTAGTGTTTGATGTTATGGTTTGCTTGCAACAATGGCCACATGATATTAGGCCTGATCAACCTAATAGTAATGTGACTTAAGTGTGTAGTAAATGATGACATCAATCACCAAAGTGTCCCGATAATTAAAAGGTATCTTAGTTGGCTAGATAATGAGATAAGTCAGAAAAGACAGGTAAAGGGATTCCAGTAATATCATAATGGTAAAGAAAGTATGTAGAAAGGAATCCCCAATAGAAAATGTTTAGATTCAGTATGCATAGCCCGAGTCCCTTATAGTATATGTAAATGAAATGTATAGGGACCAGTGTATAGCCTCTCTCCTGCCAGAGATTTTCATCACACTCAGGGTGTGAGATACCTTAGTGCCAAGGCACTTAAAAATAGAACGTGGGCATAGTGAGAAACTACAGGATATGAGAGGAAGGCTAGAACGAGTATATGTAAAAGTAAGTAAGTCAATAGAGTAAGAAAAGAAAGCCCAAGTGAAAAAAAGGGGCTGAAGTGGGAATCTAAGGATCTTATAAGGAGCGATAAATGAAAATTAAAACGCTCCATAGTATTAGTATGACGGGATCCTAGAGAATGAGATAACACATAACCCACTTCATACGAAGAGTATGATGTACTTCTGAGTTTAGCCTCAGTTATTATGAGTGATGGTAACTAGACTTAGTGAGTATGTATTTTACTGTCAGATAGAGTAATCTTAGGCCTTGATGTCTCCCAGAGATGGATCGCAGTAGATCCCAGCATAGCACAGCGGGTTGTAGTAGACCCTAGCAAGGCTTTGAGAGGTCACAGTAGACCTAGGGGTCATAGTAGATCTCACAGAATTATAGAGAGCCCTAGCCACAGCATAATAGATCTCTGATAGAGATGACAGCCTGAGATAGTTTTATAGAGTAGTTAGTCTAAACAAATAGTATAGTTTCAGCTAGCCTTTGTCTCAGAGACTACAGACCTCCTAAGTCTGGTAGACTGTTGTTACAGAGATATGAAGGCTTTACTCAGATAGTTAGACCACTGACTAGCTCTCTTTAAACATGAGCATAGTATAGGGGATGAGGAAAGCAAGAAATAAGCTTTCCAAAGTTAGAGCCAAATGAACCACTACCTAGCAGACAGTAGCCTTGACCGAGGGATAGAGAGATCCCCCACTACAAAAAAACATATTTTTAGTGACGGCTTTTAGCGGCGACTACAAAAAGTTGTCACAGAAAAATATTTTTAGCTGCGACTTTATTAAGTTGTCGCTAAAAGTTGTCATTAAAATACTATTTTTAATTTCGATAAAAGTTTTAGTGACGACAAAAAAAAATTGCCACTAAAACTATTTAGTGACAACAAAAAATCGCTGCTAAATACTTTTAGTGGCGACATCAATACTGTCGCCACTAAAAAGTCACATTTAGTGACGATTTTTAGTTACAACTGCAAGTTTGCCACTAAAAGTTACTTTTAGTGGCGACAAATTGATTTTGTCACTAAAAGTCACTTTTAGTGGCGACACTTGTCGCCACTAAAAAGTCACATTTAGTGACGATTTTTAGTTTCAACTGCAAGCTCGTCACTAAAAATAACTTTTAGTGGTGACAAATTGATTTTGTCACTAAAAGTCACTTTTAGTGGCGACACTTGTCGCCACTAAAAAGTTTTGCATCATTTTTATTAAAATAGACAAATGCATTAAAAAAAATAAATTATATTTATTAATATAACTTTATTAAAGAAAATAAAATGTTTAATGTTTACTAATATTAATTAAATTTTATATACAAATAACTTGAAGTAATCTTTCTATAAATTTTTGAATAAAAATAAAAAAATATTTTTACATATAAATAAGTTAAAAAAATATTTGTATATGTAGGTGCAATAACACTTCATTACATTAAGACAAATGAACCTTAAACTTTTGTTTTCACTAATTGAATGATTAGTTTGGTTTTAAAAATATTATACATTTAAAAGTTAATTATTTATATATATGTATATCATATATATCATATATATCATTTTTTGATAAAGTTAATGATAAAGTCTCTTCGGAATTATATATATATGTATATCATATATATCATATATCATTTTTTGAAAAAGAGTGTTATAAAAATAATACATAATTAATTATTTTCCTCACCTTTCTAATTTTTATTCTACTGTGTAATAAAGAAGATCTTTCCCATGTAATAGGATAGGATAAGATGAATGAAATAGATAATTATTAAAATATTATTTAAATATATGAAAAATATCCTTCCCATGTTTCTAAATCTCACATCAAGAGAGAAAATTGATCCACTTCCAATTGCATTTAGTCATTTTAACTCTAGATTTAGCGACAAGCTTTGGTGTCAAATTTGTGAGAATGTTTAAGGCAATTAGAGACTTGAGTAAGTTTATGGATGTAGGTTGTCCCTATTCAAACCTTCAAATTCACCTACATTAGAGACCATCGATGAAGATGTTGCTGAGGATTATGATGATGATCAACTATAGCCTATTTAGTAACGTATGATACTAATATTTTTGAAATAGGTTTTTTTTTAGTGTTTTATTTTAAAAATACACATTAATGTTTTATTTTAGAAATACACATTAATGATCAACTATAGCCTATTTAGTGTTTTATTTTAAAAATACACATTAATGTAATTTGTAGTCCAATTAGTACTCGTAATATAGTTGAGTTTATAATAATCACCTTGTGTTGTGAACTTTAGAGCTCGATAACAGATGTGATAACACTAATGTTGAGATTCATAATGAGTGACCTTAATGATGCATATTTATCTTGTTTAATTAAAAATATAATTAATTTGACAAAATATCTTTTATCTTTTCTTCATAACTTAGGAAAATAAAGGCAAAACAAATGAGGAGGGAGGAGTAAAATGAAAAGATATTGTCAAATGAGAAAGATATTTTTTCATTCATTTGAAATTGTTAATTAAAATACATAACCCACCCACAAAGTAAGAGAGGTAGTTGCCATTTATTTGAGTAATATATTATTAAACCACAATTTAAACTCCATATGGAATGCATTTTTTTAAAATTATAAAGGTAAAATAAAATTATTCTTGTAATCTTTATACTTTTGTAAGATTCTTGAGTTTATTATTTATTTTTTGCAAATCATACATATTCAAGAAAGAAAAAATTAAATTTAAATTTTAATAAAATTTTAAAGAAACTAATTTATCTTAAAAAAGAAAATGAAAATGAAAATGAAGACGGAAGCAATTGAATGAATGGCAAAATTTTAGTATCCTGAATGGAATTGGTTGAAAAAATAATGAAATACAAAAAGAAATGAAAAAGAAGTGAAAAAGCAAATATATTTAAAATTTCATTACTCGTTTGCTCATTATGTGTCAATTGAAACAACACTAAAATTGTATCTACTTATGTAAATTTAAAATGTCATCTCTATTTTACTTCCTTCTTTTTCGAAATCCAGATTTTAACATTATATAATCATTAATCAAATATATAAAATAAATCAAATAGATAATGTCAACTAATGTAGTTGTTATATAACATTTATTGAAAGTTTCTTTTTAATTATTTTTCATCTAATTTTTAATCATTAATCAAATGTAATAGCACTATACAAGGATTTGGTTTATCCCTTAAAATATTTATAATAGCACTTGTAGCACTTGTTTGTGAAATAAAAAATGTTTATTCATTAAAAATTATAGAGTTTTAATAAATTTTGAAGATTAAACATTAAATTTAAAAATCAAAGGAAAAAAAGATTTAATCTTCAAATTTAGATTCTCTTATCCAGGTTATCTTCTGTCAGATTATATAGTTATGTGTTTCTTCTATCAGATTCAAAACTTTATTATTTACACCCAAACCCCCTTCCTCTCTTTTTATTTAATCTTTAAATTTAGATTCTCTTATCTAGGTTATCTATATATCTACTTATATGCTTCTTGTCTCAAATTCAAAATCTAGATTTTAACATTATATAAAAATTAATCAAACATACAAAATAAATCATTAATTAAAAATATAAATATAAATATAAATATAAATATAAATAATTCTTAGATAAATAATTCTTACGTAAATAATTATAGTCTATTTGCTTTTTAAAAATTTAAAAATTTTAATTTTCTTATTTAATTTTATGAATTATTAAATCATTAATTAAAAAAATAAAACTATAAATAAAACCATCACAAAATATCAAATACTAAAGTTTTTATTATTTATAATTGTTTAGTAATAAATTAAAATTAGAGTTCATTAAATTAATATATCAAAATTAATATAATTGCAGCAACAGGGACTCAGTTTTGATTCATTTTTTTCAATTCCCTCCATATTGCAGCAACAGGGACTTAGTTTTTATTAAAATTTTTCAATTCCCTCCACAAACAAACACCAACGTGCAACAGCTCCAGCCCTAAAAGTCCTAACTTCTGAAGCAGCTCCAGCAGAGCACTTTAGTTCCCGACTTTTGAAGGAAGCAGCTCCAGTTCCTGACTTATGAAGCAGCTCCAGCAGCTCCAGTAGCTCCAGCAGTTCCAGTAGCTCCAGTTCCCAACTTCAGCAGAGCAAACAAAAGAGACTGAGCAAAAGAGGGAGAAGGAGAACGAAAGTTGAGCAAATGAGGGAGAAGAAGAACAAGAACGAAGGCTGAGCAAAGATTGAATCTATAAGCTTAATTTTAGTTGGGTAAGCCTCTAAAATGCTTCTTTATCCATAAATGCCCCAGGTTTTGATTTATGGAGGAAGTATAAACTCTAGGTTTTGTAAATTGGGATTTCTGATTTAATATTCCAGTTCCATACCTTGTAATGGTTCATTTTGATTTGGGTAAGCCTTAATTAATAATTTTTAGTGAGAATGAACAAAAATATGATGATTTTTATGGTTTTCTTAGTGAGGGCAGCCATGGATGCGAATTTGGAACCTTAAATTTCAATCTTGATATTTTAATGGTTACATAATGCTTCTTTAAGCTTGGGTAGACCTTAAATGATAATTTTTAAGCTTGGGTAGACCTTAAATGATGATTTTTAAGCTTGGGTAGACCTAATGTAGCAATTTAGCATGAGTTTACTATTAAGACAAACACATATGCGAATTCTATGGAGGATAGAGAATGGAAGATGTTAAGGATTAGGAGCTTTAAATGGGTTAGTTGGGATGAAAATATAGTTGGGTAGTTTATACGAAAAGAATTTCAAAGAATGAAACTAATTATGATGTTAAATTTTCTCTTGTTCAATAGGTTAAGTTTTCTTGGACTGATTATTGGACACCTTGTTGGAGTTGCAGAGGTAACCTAAAGTTATTTCCTCTTATATACATTATGTGCTATGCTATGCTGTGTATTGCATATGAAATGACTCAAGTGATTGTAATATGAAATGACTCTCTATATTGCCTTATATTATATCAGACATTGCCTTATATATTGCATGGTTATGTTATTATATTATATCAGACACTGCATATCTCATCCCCTCTTCTATCTTAGCTCCTCTAATAAGGAGAAGACCATGAAAGCTAGTAGCAAGTAAAGTTAGGTGTTATAGTGATATATGTAGTTTCTTTTGATTATTTTGTAAAATGCATATATGACATGTAACTTCCTAGCTAATTTGAAATATATACCTATGGTAATGAAGGAATGAAGGAAGATTTGAGGAAAAATTTAATACTTTGATTTATTTGGTATGATATGAATGTAATTATTTTGATTAGTGTTTTGTTGTGGTTCTTGTGATATTATTGTGGACTCTTAAGCTTTAGGTTGTGGGCTATCTAAAGCTCTAGATATGAATGTATGATGGTTGGTTATGGGCTCTCTAAAGCTCTAAGTAGCATGGTGACTTGTATGTAGTATAAGGAACTTAGGTAGTCATATTTTGATCTAGAGATTTTTTGGGAGTTTGGGAAGTTCAAGTAGTCTTGAAATATAAGTTGAAACTTGTTAGAAGTGTTGGGTTGGTTAATGGAATGATGTAAGGCCATTATTTGCACATATATACTCTTTAGTGTGAAATTCAAAACCTAAATAGGTAGGTTTGGAAAGAGATGCATTTGCAGGATCAAATGGTTGAGTCTAGGTCTAACACTTGGCAAATAAGAAGAGGATATTTAGAGGTTTAATTCAACCTTAAGATGACAATTTTTGGATTTATATAGAATATTTTCTAAATTTTCAAAACTCATGACAGCAAAAGATAAATCAGGTGAATCTGCAGAATTTATGACCCTAACCAATTCTATTGTCATGCAATTTTTTAGGAACAAAAGATATAGGATTAGGCTGAAATCTTTACAACATAGAGTAGACATATAAAGCTTTAATTAAAGCCAAAGTTAACAAAATTTAGAGATCCATTGCTCAAGTTATAAACATTTACATTTTTGAATCAGAATATGCTCTTTTAAGGAGAAATTAAAACAAGAATCTCAAAATTGAAAGGCAAAACATGCTTTTTTGAGAAAAATAAATGACCGAACCGCCTATGGCTGTTCGCCATTGCATAGATCTCGAAAAAATACCCAAATTCAAAAAAAAATCACCTTAAACGGACTACCATGCTCAAAGTTATGACTTTTAGAAGTTTGAAAGTTAAATTACAAATTTAGAATTTAGGCCACGACTTGGTAAACCTTCGCCGTGGCTCAAGTAATTACGCCACGGCTCAAATGCTCCTCGCCGCGATGTAGTTCGATTCTATAACCTCGAGAAAAAAATATTAAACTTGCATCGTGGCTCAAATGCTCCTCGCCGCGACGTAGTTCGATTCTGTAACCTTAAGAAAAAAATATTAACTTGCGCCGCGGCTCAAATGCTCCTCGCCGCGACGTAGTTCGATTCTGTAACCTCGAGAAAAAAATATTAAACTTGCACCACGGCTCAAATGCTCCTCGCCGCGATGTAGTTCGATTCTGTAACCTCGAGAAAAAAATATTAAACTTGCGCAGCGGCTCAAATGCTCCTCGCCACGATGTAGTTCGATTCTGTAACTCTGAGAAAAAGTATTAAATTTGAGCCGCGGCGTTGCGCCGCAGCTCAATGCTCCTCACCGCGGTGCAATATTCCTAGCTGCGGCCTTGACTTAAGTAATTTTGGTCAAGATTTCAATTATTTTTGATCCTAAGCTCTTTAATGGTTGGATTACTTGGTTTTATTGATATTTGATCTCCTATCTACCTCTATAAACTAGTACTTATCATTTAAGGACTTAGGGATTACTTGAATTAATTGAACTTTATTTTTTACCAAAACTTCAACTATTGTATCAACAAAGGTATACATTTCCTTACTGTAATACCTTTATTATCTAGCTTATCTTACTCATTCATAACCATTTGACATAGTTCAAAGCAAGAATACATGGTCTTACTATTAAAATTTGCTTGATTTCAAAATGTGCGTGCAATGAGAAAATTTCGCGTTTCTAGACCATCTAATTGCATCCATGACCACATGAGTATGTAGGAATGCAATAAAATGGTCTACTAAACATGTCTCTCAAAGGAGCATAAACCCGAAAATCAAAATCTCCCACTCCCATAAGAATACATACACCATATATAGCCATCAAATGTTCAAAGTCTACACTTCCATTCATTTGACATCAAGTTCCATACATCCATCAAATATTTGGATATTTATACATGTTCAACTGATTACAAAACATTCCCCACATAATGTTTTGTAGCTATATGCCACCCATATATTGTTGTCAAACTTTCATCTTCCTATTTGTTGGCTTCCATTTCCTTGCTCATTAGCTCCTATTTGTTGGCTTCCATTTCCTTGCTTATGAGTACAATGGGTGGGTGACATGACATGAACATTCTTAGCTTGTTCGTTGGTTGGATAATATGGTACTCATGATAATGGATAGTTGAGTTTTGATTGTTATTTCAAATTTTTAGGTGTGGAAAATGAAACTTGGTTCTAATTGAATTATAATTTCTTATTCATAATGTGGTTTATTGCTTGCAACTATAAGAGAAACTGAAGGTGTGGCTTGATTACAACATGGTTCTTATCGCTGAAATTTTATTGCCTATGTTACCTAATGTAGGAAATATAGATAGAGAAAGAGAATAAGGATGGATAAAAGTTGGATAATGATCAAGAACAGAGCCGATCCAAGATATATACGAGGAGTGGATAGTTTTCTCTAATGGGCATTTAATCAATCAGGGGTTAGTGATATGATTCGTTGTCCATGCAAAGCGTGCCGGAACACAGAGTTCAAGCTAAGACATAGAGTAAGGGAGGATCTATTCAAAAAGGGTTTTTGTGAGAGTTACCAAGTATGGGATTCACATGGAGAACTTCGTCATCATGCCCAAAGTTGCTCACAGGAGGTTGATCAAGGTGTACAAGAAGAAGATAATGATGACATTATTGAGATGATAAATGATGCATATGGGCATACAGAAAGAGAGGCGGGGACATATGGCTCTGAATATAATGACCCACCAAATATGCAAGCCAGGCATTTCTTCGAGCTATTGGAGGATGCTAAAACTGATCTGTATCCAGGTTGTAAGAAAGCTTCCAAGTTGTCTTTCATTGTAAGACTACTTCACTTGAAATGTCTCAACCATTGGAGTAACAAGTCTATGGATGCCCTGCTTAACTTATTCAGGGATGTGCTTCCAGAAGGAGCACTAATACCAAACTCTTATTATGAAGCGAAGAAGGTTATTCGAGAGCTTGGATTGGACTACACCAAGATTGATGCATGTGAAAATGATTGCATTTTGTATTGGAAGGAACATGTTGATGCCCAAAGATGTCCTAGATGCAACCTATCCAGATGGAAGTCAGATGGCCATAGAGGCAAGAAAGTCCCACACAAAGTGTTACGCCATTTTCCCATAACGCCTAGGCTACAAAGGCTATATATGGCTCGTAACACAGCTAAAGAGATGAGGTGGCATAAGGATGCACGAAAGGATGATGGTGTGTTAAGACATCCATCTGATTCTATTGCATGGAAGACCTTTGATGAGGAACATCCCAACTTCTCTAAGGACCCTATAAATATTCGCTTTGGCTTAGCAAGTGATCGATTCCAACCCTATGGCAATATGAGTGCTGCACATAGTATATGGCCAGTGGTGTTGGCTCCTTATAATTTACCACCTTGGCATTGCATGAAACAACCATACTTTATGATGACACTCCTAATTCCAGGCCCTAGATGTCCAGGTGATGAAATAGATGTATATCTACAACCAATAATTGACGAGCTACAATATTTGTGGGAGGAAGGGGTCGAGACATATGATGTCCACTCACAATCTAATTTTAGGATGCGAGTAGCTGTATTATGGACAATAAATGACTTTCCGGCATATGGAAACCTTTCAGGGTGGTCAACTAAAGGAAAGTTTGCATGCCCTTGTTGTCATAAGGACACACATTCAATTTCTTTACGTAGCAAGGTATGTTTTATGGGCCATCGACGCTTCTTACCTATTACTCATCCTTGGCGGCGAAATAGAAGGGCATTTGATAGGAAGGTCCAAACTGCAAGAGCACCTACACCTTTATCCGGAATTGAAGCACTAAGACAATTACAAGCATTAGGTAATGTAACTTTTGGGAAAGGACAAAAAAGAAAGCGTGATCGCCCAACCAATGCTTATAATTGGAGGAAGAAAAGTATTTTTTTCTAATTACCATACTGGAAAACCCTCTTACTTCGACACAACCTAGATGTCATGCATATAGAACGAAATGTGTCTGAAAACCTTATTTCAACAGTGATGGGGGTTGCGGGGAAAACCAAGGACACATTAAAGAGTCGGTATGACTTGGTGGATTTAGGAATTAGACAACAGTTGCATCCAATCGAGGATGGGAATAGAGTATTAATGCCTGCAGCTTGCTATGCCTTGTCTCCACATGAGAAATTAACGGTGTGCAACTTTTTGGCTATTTTAAAGGTTCCAGATGCCTTCTCATCAAATATTTCAAGGTGTGTACATGTCCGTGATCGAAAATTATTTGGATTGAAATGCCATGACCACCACGTATTATTACAAGACATATTTCCAATTGCAATACGCGGTTTGTTACCTAAGGAAGTGTCAGAGCCGATAATAGAGTTAGGTAAATTTTTCAAAAATCTATGTTCTAAATGCCTAAAAATTGAGGATTTAGAACAACTTGAGACCCAAATTGCACTCATATTATGCAAATTAGAAATGGTATTTCCACCAGCTTTCTTTGATGTTATGGTTCACTTGCCCATTCACTTGCCAAGAGAAGCAATGTTTGGTGGACCTGTGCAATACCGATGGATGTACCCTATTGAGAGGTATTATGTTTTAATATATATTTTATTCTATCTCTAAAATTTTGCAACTTATTTCTCTTTTCCACTGCCTGCCTTTTACGTAGGTATTTGCGCACACTTAAATCTTATGTTCGTAATAAATCTCATCCAGAAGGTTCAATTGCAGAAGGTTATTTAGCCGACGAATGCCTTACCTTTTGTTCTCGTTATTTAAAAAATATGCCAACCAAATTTAATCAGCCTCCTAGAAATGATGACGGACCCATGGATAATGGTGACAAGTCCATCTTCAATCAGATTGGGAGGGCAAGAGGGCGTTATGAGTCTATTATTTTGCCTGAGATAGAGTTCTATCAAGCTTGTATGTATGTATTACAAAATTGTGCAGATGTTTTGCCATTCATGGAGTAAGTTATCACTTCTTTGCCAGTCTTTATGACAACAATTAATTAGCAAATATTTCCTAACTATCACTACTACAATGTAGGGAGTACCAATTGGAGATTGAAACTCAAACTTCAACTATTGAGGACTTTCCCAAATGGTTTTGTGCACGAGTAGGTTCCTTTGTTAATATAGTTTACTTTGTTAAGTAGTCTATTTTGAGTTATGAACTTTTATCCAAATAAACTGTAATAGAGTATAGTTAATCTATGCAGGTTTTACAATTACGTACACAAGGCCAACCTAATGACGACCTCATCAGTCTTGCACTTGGCCCAGCCAAAACAGTGCACCGTTTTTCTACTTATTTGGTTAATGGTTTTAGATTTCATACAAGAGATCGTGCCTTAGGGAGGAAAACTGATAACACTGGAGTTCTAGTGAAAGGGGATGACTCAGATGAAGGGAAAGAGTATTATGGCATCCTAGAGGACATATATGAGCTTTCATATATTGGGAATAAGAAAGTATATCTCTTCAAGTGTTATTGGTGGGATGTGGGTCATTTAGGAAGAGGATACAAGGTTGACAAGTTTGGCATTACAAGTGTCAATGTTCGGCATTCGTTGGCTACAAATGAGCCATTTGTCTTGGCTAGCCAAGCAGAACAAGTGTTCTATCTGAAAGATATCATTGATACGGAGTGGCTAATTGTTGTGAAGACAAATCCTCGTGACCTCTTTAACCTTTCAGAGGTGGAAGAATGTGAAGAAAGTAGTGAGAATGATGGTCTCCTTCTTGATGAGGCATATCAACAAGATGTAGTCCAATTAAATCCAATTTGGAATGATGACATAGGCATTGACCTTGTAGTCCTCTTGCATCGAGATGATGTTGAACCAGAAATACTAAGCCATGCAAATATACATACTCAAACAAGTAGGCATAATGCAAGGGGTGTAGTTGATGATTTCATTGATGACAATGATGAGATTAGGTCCACTGACGAAAAAGAAGGGGAAGATTTGCTTGATGATGATGATGCGAATGACACTGTGGACACTGAGTGTGATCAAGATTAGTATCAATCTTGCTGATCATTTGAAAAATTTATAATTATTGTACAACCAATCCCCATTATATGACCAAATGGTTGAAGTGTTTGAAATTTAGTATATTCTTATATCATATATGTTTTATGTTGTTTACTTTTATATTATTTTACTTCTTTTTTCTTTTTTGTGCTTGTTATGCATGTGTTTTATCGTCTACTTTTATTTGTTATTAATGTTTACTTTATCACATTTTGTTACTTATACTATATTTGGACAAAAGGTAGCAAATGTCAGGTTCTACACGAGGTAGGTCAGGAGGTCGAGGAGGACGAGGCATTAGGCGGGGTAATGGCCGAGGTCGACATAACCCCACTGGAGAGGTGACATCACCTAATCGTACACATAGAGATTTGGTGCTAAGAGGTGCACTCTTACCTGAGCATGCACAGAGGGATTTGGAGTCAAGAGATGCACTTTCACCACTCCCACCATAGAGAGATAGACAAACTATTTATAATGATTCACCTCCAACACAACGATCACAGGTGCCGAGTAGTTCAGGTATCCCTTCATGCAAATAATGTTTTCTAAATTATGTTTTTACCATATATATACATCAACGACTAATTTGTTTGCCTTTTTTTTTTTCATATGCAGCAGCTTCTTGCAGCACAGTTAAGAAGGGTAGGGGAAAATATAAGAGTATATCAGTGGACATGAAGACAAAATATGGTTCAAAAATTAAAGTTTACATCCCTGAGAACTCAGATAGACCTGTTGGAGATGGGGCCCGTGACTTTGCCAACTATTGTGGACATGTGGTGCGAACCACAGTCTCTCTTAGGGATGGTGATTGGGCCAAAGTTTATGCCAAATATAGGGAAACTTTGTTATTGAAAGTAAAGGTATAACATTATATTTGTGGGTCATTTTTCTTTATATAACATTCATAGTGTTCCTCCGTCAGTTAATAAGTTTGGTTTCTTATGTTTTATGTAGGATAAATTTGATGTTCGTGATGGGTGCCCTGAAGAAAGATTAAATAGAACTTGTGTTGAGACAATGCAACGACTATACCGATCTTGGAAAGCTGACTTACATGCAGATTATGCTAAGTGTGACACAAATGAAGAGAAGGAGGCTGCTCGACCAAGTAATATCAACCGTGATGATTGGGAGTGGCTGATGCATTACTGGGAAAGTCCAGATTTCAAGGTAATATGTTTCTAACACGAATTTAAAGGATTGTTTGCTTTGTTTGTGTTCACATGATTTTAAGGTTTCATGATTATAATACCATCCAATTATAGGCTGCGAGTAGTAGGAACAAGGCAAATAGGGCAAGGCAAGTGACAAAGCATACATGCGGTACCCGTTCATTTGCTGAGGTTGAGGAGTCCACGGTAAGTATTTGTGTTGTACTTGAGTTTATAAACATTTCTCTTTGTGTCATTCCCTCCCTCTATGGTAGCATGGATTATCATCTAATGAATATTGTAGAGAGATCCCATCACTGGAGAAGTGGCACCCCTGACCGAGTTTGGGAACTCCAACACACCCGTAAGAATAAAGACGGAGAGGTGGAGTGGGTAGATCCCAAGTCACAAGAAATCCATGTAAGTTGCTATAAATCATTAAGCTTTAATTATTTATACCATTTCCTCATTATTTATGGTGTTTATCTGTTGTTATACCTTTAGGGGCGCATTCAAGAACTAGTTCATGAGCAAGAAGTAGAGGATAATGAGAATCCATTAATAGGAGATCAAATTTTGGCCATTGTACTGGGGGAGAGGTCAGGGTATGTTAGGGGAAAAGGATATAGAAAGAAATCGACAAAAAGGAGAATTATGGACTCAGTTGAAGTGGATTCAAGGGTTTCAACAAGGATGGAACAAATGCAAGCTGAAATGGAGAGAAAATTACAAGAAGAGCGAGAAAAGTTGCGAGAGGAAATGCAAGTTGAGATGGAAAAGAAGCTTAATGAAGAGCGAGCTACAATGCAACAACGGGTTCAGTTAGAATTCAAGCTCAATTGGCTAGCCTTATGGCTACCATGCAACAGGTATTTGTAAATAATCTTTTACCTTAATGTTATGTTAAACAATAATAGTATATGATTAGTTTTATTTTTTATCAACAGGGACAGAATGCTCCAACCAATGACTCTTCTTGTGGACAAGCTAGGTGAAGAGAAGATGGACTTAGGTTTTTTTGTTAATGGTCATTTTGATGTATTAATTTATGCCATCACTTTATGTTCGGTTCTGACATGTAGGACACTATGAGAGTACTTATAGTTATAATACTAATTATGATATACAATATTACAAAATTAATGTCTCTTGTGCATGTCAATTAGCGTATAAATATAAAATCAGTCTCCTTACCTTTAGTGGCAACAAATTTTGCCACTAAAGCTTATTTTTAATATCAACAACAAAATGACCGCCACTAAAGCTTTATTGTAACACCAAAAGTTGTTGCTAAAGCTTAATTGCCACAAAAATGCCATCACTTTTACTTTTTTTGTAACTATAATTTCTTGTTACTAAATGTCTTCAGTGACAAGTATAAGGTCATCCCTAAATGAATTTAGTGGCAACAATATGTTGTCACTAAAACTCTTTAGTGGCGACCACATGTTGCCACTAAAAGTCTTTAGTGGCGACTAAAATTATGTTACTAATCCATTTCTATATAGTGACAAATGATATGAACTTTTTCCCACAGCAATAAGTCGTTGCTAAATATATATAGTAACGATTTTAGTAATGTCACTATTTGTTGTCACTAAAAGTGTACCTATAGTGGCAACTTATGTCACCACTAAAACTCTAGATTTAGCGGCGACATACAATTAGTGGCGACTACATATATGGATTTAGTGGCGATTGTTGCCACTAATACTCTTTTATTTAGTGGCGACATTTGTTAGATATAAATTATAATAAGTTTTAGTGGCGACTATATTTGTGGCTATATATTTGTAGCATCGACTTTTAGTGGCGACACTTTGTCGTGGCTAAAAAGTATTAGCATTACTGGAGTAGAGTGGCGGAAAATATGTCGCCACTAAAACTTATTAGTGATGACATTTTGGCTTTTAGCGGCGACAAAAGTCGCCACTGAAAGTTATTTTTTTTGTAGTGCCCGTATGATAGCTTATGTATTCAGAAAGGGGTCAAGTGCAGTTCTTATATAAGGTAAATGGTACAGTATATCTCTAGTGAGCAAAACTGTGAGAATAGATAGCATCCCGTCAGAGCCCAACAGTAGTCAGTGGTAGTAGCTCTTCAGTGCCAGTATGAGACATACAAGTTTGGCCTCTTAGTGTTGAAATGAGGGACTACAAAACGCCATTACAACTAAGCAAAAAAAATGAGAAAAGTCCTGGCCTATAAGAAACTGGGATCATTAAAGAAGAAACACCTCAAAGGAGTTGTAATCCTAGTAAGTAGCTAAGATGTGAGGCCTATGCTAGAAAGAAATGTGAATTATAATCATGGGATGAGCTAGTAAGAAGAACACGGAGATGAAAAGTGGACGGAATATGTAAATAAATAAGTAGACAAACAGAAACCTTCGATGGCTCTAATGATTAGAAAAAGATGATGAGACCTTATGAGAAGCCATTAGGAGACGGTACAGGAGATTTGATATGAAATAAGTTACCTCCCAAGATATGTAAGCGAGTCTACTAAAAAGAACAATAACTCCTACGACGGGTTAAGACTAACCCGATGTGATTAGTAAGCTCTCCCAAGATAGGCCTCTAGAGTCAGAAATTTCTTTCTCTTATGAGAGGAACTAGCATGTACTCTATAATGATAAAGCCCTCATTAAGAGCTAGCAATGAAAATTCCCAACAAGCAAAACCAAAGAGAAAAACATATGGAGCTAGGAAGAAGGGAAAGAAAGGAACAGTTAGCCAGAATATAAAAGAGAAAGAGAAAGTGTACACCTAAATTTTGAGGACAAAATTTATTTAAGGGGAGAGAAATGTAACATCCGGTCTCTCCATAAACGTGAGAAACGCAATGTTCAGTTTCTCCGCAAAACGTCAGAAATGGGCCAAATATAAAAGGAAGTCCTTGAAATAGAAGGAATTGGGGCTAATTAAAATTCTAATAAAATTTTAAATATTATAAAATGAAGATTTAAGATTTAAGATGCCCAAAAACCAGAGCCAAAAGAGATCAAAAAATTTACCGAGGGAAGTAGGGGCATTTTTGTAATTTTTGAAAAATTTGGAAAACTCATAGGAGGGATTTTTAAACAAAAAATTTGAGCTTTCTAAGGTTCTCAGAGGCCCTGAATACTATGGGAACCCCTAGAACAGTTGAAACACCTTTGGTGAGCGATTTCAATAGTCCGTTGACCAAAAATTTGACTGAACGGTTCGAAATGGTTTTAGATCCTTTTTGAGTGATTCCAAAGGCAATTATTATGATTAAGAGCCTAAGGAATATGATGTAAAAGAATTATTTCAAAAATGAGTTGAAACGAGCCCAAACGAATAAAACTATGAGGAGGGACTAAATTGCAAATTTTAAAAGTTACTTAAATGAATCCCTAGTTTATAAAAACGCCCCTCCTTTGCTTAGATCTCCTCACGCACTCTCACACACATTAAAACAGAAGTAAGAAGGGCTGAGAGTGGCGCACAAGAGGGGAGGCCAAGGAAGGAAGAGGAAGCTTTGAAAAGTGTAAGTTTTAACCACTTTTTCCTACTCCTTGTCTTGTTAAACTTCTTCCCCTCCTTTCCTCCTCTCTTCCTATGGATTTAGTGAGATGTTTGGTTCTGTTTTGAGCCCAGAACTGAGGGGGAAATTTTGAAATTCAAGGAGAGGGTTGAAGCAAGGAAGAGAACTCTTGAGAAAAGCTTGGAATTAAGGTGATTTTTCTATCTTGGTTGCTTCCTTTTTCTTGCCCCTTGTGTGTGGAGTTTTGCCAGAACAGAACCATCTTGGGGGGAGGCTTTTTGTCCAGAAATAAGAAGGAATTGTGGGTTTTAGACCATGAGGAGTTAGTAGATGCAAGGAATTGGAAGAAAGGCTAATGAAAATTAAGTTAGAAAAGTGTAGAGCTCTTGGACACTTTATAAAAATTGATTTAATCCATGAATTTTCTTGCATGTGTAAATGTTTATTTGAGTCTCTAAGACCCCTAGGAAGCCTCCCAAGTGTCTCTCCCATCAAGGAAAAATCAAAAAGCCCATGGACTCTTCCTCCCTCCATCAATTAGGCCAAGACAGAACCATTGGGCTAGGGGCTATTTTAATTTTTTTTAGCCGTGGTTTGGGACTTCTTATGATGGTAGAAGGTGGGAGGAACCCTTGGAAAAAATTTAGAACTCCTAGGAATTGATTTGGTACCTTAGGTTCTATATTTTGGCCTAAAGAAGCAACATGATGCTAGGCCCTTTGTTTTAAGGATGTGATGATTCCAAGAGGCTTAAAAGGAGTCAAGAATCATATTTGAGAGTAAAGAATGAGGCCTAAAAATCATTTGAGGGGTGTTTCTTCATTAGGTGCCAATATGGACCATAATGGAGGTTATAGAGTAATCTAGGGTTTAAGCAAGTTGCATAGCCTTAGAAATTGTTTCATGAACTTAATTAGCTCCCATAATTTGTGTCTAGGCCAAGAGAAACTATCTCCACTAACTTGTGGGTGTGTGGCTAAAAGAGGAGGCTTGAAAGCTAAGGAAAAAGTGTGTGTTTGTATACAAGGTAGCTCTCTCCACCTTCTCTCATGCATGGATGTGTGTTTAACTTGTTTTAGAATGTGTGTATGTGTATTTTCAAGCTTTGAAAAGTATGCTACCATGTCTTTACATGTCATGATCCTTGATGCCATGTTATGTTTTAAATGAATCCATGATGTTTGTATGAGTTTGCTTCAGTCTGGAGTGGCCAAGAACTCTTCCCTTTGGTGAGGATGAGCCAAGAACCCTTGAGCTTGGTTAAGACAAATAAAAGAGTCTCCCAAAAGCAAAGTGGGCTCCCAAGAGTATGGTTGAGTCCAAAGTGCTCAAGAAATGGGTGAGGCAAGTCCAAAACCCATGAGGAGAAGTGTGAGGCCAATTGAAACACTTAGTGAGCTCTTGAATGATTTGTATGAGTTGTTCACATGCCAACTTTGCTTCTAAAATGTCCATGGCTTTTATTGTCTCCATGCATGCATTAGTAAAGCTTGCTTGCATATATTATATATGATTGAATGGGAGATGAGCTATTGGGATTCTTTGAATCTCACTCCCTCCTCTCCAATGCTCTAACATGCTAGGTGGACCAAGGAGTTATGGTGAAGGGAGCCAACAACCATGAAAGAAGGAGAGTGACAAGTCTAGGCCTAGCTTTCATTCTTTTTGAACCTATAAGGAGGCTTCACAAAGTATATGATGCTGTAAATGTACCATGACCCCTGAGGCATGTATAAATACACCATTATGTGATGTTTATATATATGAATATGATGTATGACCTCTAGCGTATGTTTTGAGTATCTAATGCCAAAGTATGAGAATTGAAAGTTTGATGGATATGTTTATAAGGGGGGTTGAATGGCCAAAATCATATTATGAGGTTTGGAACCATTTGGATAGCTCACACAAGTCTTAAATATACTTTTATACTTGCCCAAAAGGTTCAAGACCAAGGGAAATCCATTTGGCAATTTTGGTACTTAATATGGAGCCAAAAGTGACCATAATAGAATCCTATGTCACTTTTTGGCTAAGTGAGCTAGTCTTGATCTGGAATTTGTCATTCAAATAGGTCTCATTGAGATCTTTCTAGGAAGCTAAAGATCATAATTTTCGGAGGTCTAGGGAATATTTGATGAATTTTCAAAGTTGGAATGTTTCATGGATTCTGGTATGGGTACTGTTCATACTGGCAGTTTTTTGTTTTGTGTCACCCAATGGCCAATGGTGTCCAATGGTTGTGAAATTTTATATGCACAAACGAGAAGTCATAATATTTCTGCGGCCATCAAAATCACCTCATTTGGAGGTCTGAGCAGAGAGTTATGCATGTTTGAAGTTGATTGTTAGTATCTGTAGTACCCCAAGAGCTTAGTTACTGTTCCATCAATTCCAGATGTCTAAACGTATTGATTTCATTCTCAAATTATTTTTAATATTAAGATAACATTTGTAGCTTTCCAGAATGAATAAATTAGTGTGATTTCAATTTTTATAGAATTAGTTATGAATTTTAGAATTTGGTATCAGTAAACTGAACAATAGCCCAGGCAGCCAGTGACCTCTATAGCATTTTGGATGTCAAACGTTCTGTGTGATGAATTTTGTGACCTGGACATATTTGTAGTATGAAGTAGAAATCCTGAGCTTTCCAGAATGGCCAAGAGTGCATGATTTTGAATTTTTTAGATTTAGTTATGATTTTCCATATTTATGTCAGAAAATGGAGTAAACCTGGCTGAAAATATGCTTGTTTATTTTGAGCTCCATTTCGGTTTCCATGGGTTGTAGGCATGTTTTTGTGATGTAAATGAGTTTTAATAATGAAATTAAATATGAGGAAATATAGTATGAGCTCACACGATCCTCGTGACACCAAATTGAATATTTTGATACAGTGCAACGCAGAAAAAGTCTATTATTTTCATCCCCTTTCTCCTTTGCTCTTGTGGGATTAATAATACAAAGCTTATAAATGGCATGAAATGAGCTAGAAGTTATGGTGTTACATATAACGATGCTTATCTTGAAATTACCAAAGACTCCACTACTTTGACTTTTCAGCCCTTGATCTCATTCTAAAGTTTGCAATTTAAATTCATTAACATTATATGCACTATAACTCTTTGCACAATCAATTAGACCAAGGCAAGAAATTGTAAATCATTTGAATGAGATTCATTTCGTATCTTAAAGGAATGAGAGTGATAATTTGTTTATACCATTACTTATCAAGGTAATAATAATATGTGTATAGGTACTTACTTGATGAGAAAGCCACTCCAAACTCCCTATGAACCCTCTTATTACTATCAAAAGAAGGCTGTGAGTAGCTTCTTAGTTGTCTTTGTACAAGCTTTTTAAACTCCTATATAAAATATACAACATAATTAAGTAGTTTTAGTGGTTGGAAAACACTTAATCTAATAAATCTAATTTACTTATTGAAGAAATGGGTCTACTTAGTAAGGACACGTCGATGGGCTTGTAATTTGTCCAATGGGGAAAAGGTGAAATATTGAAAACCACCAATTGGTTTTCAAATAGGTGGAAACAAAGTACTTGCATCACATTGCACAACATTAAGTTGATCATTAACATACCTAGGTTAGTTGAATATAGTTTCAATTCCATCTAAATACTTTGAACAAAAAATGAAACCTCTTAATCCATATAACTTTCAACTATTAAGCCCTCTGACTAAGCTTTATCTCATATATAAGATCTCAATGTCCTCAGGTATCTAATGGAATACATAGAATTATATGCTATGATTGCAAATTGTAAAGATTTGAAACAATTAAGAACAAATTGTACACAAATTTACCATTTTATAAAGTACATACATTGATATTGAACTAAGCCTCCTTGTTCTTTGTCAACTAAGTATATGATTAAGTGAACCATGATTGTAAAAAATAAAGGAAAGAGCAATGTTATCATATGACATAGTATGGGGATAACTCTATTTTATAGCTAGTCAAGTTCATTGACATTTAACACTTTATTACATAGTTGTTTGAAGAATGAATATAGATCAACCAAAATAGTAGACACTTGCTTAGGAAGTGGCTTTACTTTTCAATCCTCTTATCTTTTGTTTCCTTAAATCAATATATCTAGAAATGTTGCTTGAATATCCATCTAATATGTGATGTGCTTTAAAAGTTTTCAAAAAGACACGCTTATCAAAATTTGTCAATGTGAACAACACCAGAGGATATCTACCACTTTGATTAGGCCAATGATCAGACCTATTCCCCATTTCTTGTAAGTTTCTCTGAGCATTTATATGGTCATTTGATTTTCCATTTTCAGTAATCAAATATCACATTCTCACAAGCATTTTGTTCAATATGTATGACATCAAGATTATGGCATAACAAATTGCTTAACCAATATAGGAGTTCAAAAAATATACTCTTCTTTCACCATTGTTGAGATTCACTCTCAATACCATCAAACACTTGAGGTCTTCTTGCTCAACCTTTAACTTCTACATCTTTCCCAAATACAATATTAACATTCTCAATCTGTCTTAAATTTCTAAGCCATTTATTGCCTTTGGTGGATTTCTCTTCTTTTTCCTAACATCAAATAGACCACAAGCCAATCCAAATTTATGCCTTTGGTTAAAAAAGCATTGATGACCTGTAAAACACCACTTTTAACTATAAGGATGTTAAAGAGAAGTTGAGTTAAATTTACAAGATGGACAAGTTAACCCGGTTTGTGTATTCCATTTAGATAGGTTCTTAAGCCTAGAAAATCACTAATAGTTCACAACAAAGCTATACGCATGTTAAACACTTACTGTAGGAATCAAAAGTTTTAATCTAAAATCCTACAACTCTTTTAAGTCTTTTATTAATAGTTGTAGATGAACATCTATATCATTTCTTGGTGCTTACTTTCCAAGGATAATCATTGAAAGTAGGTAGATGTTGGTCCAATTGCATGAGGTGTTCCATATATCCCTATTGAAAAAGTATCATTGAATCCTTCACATGTCATTAAACATGAGAATGTGTATCTATAGGATAACATGTCATATGTGGTTGAGCCCAAAAGGATTGTGAATGTAATACCCATATGTCTTAAAAACCTCAAATCGAGGAGATTATAAAAGAAAGTTCTCTAAATTAAATGATTAGAGGCTAAATAAAATTTGAACAATAATTTAGATAACTAAAAATGAGGATACAAGGCTAAACATACTCGAAAACTAGAGCCAAAATGGCCAAATAAAAATAGACGAAAGGCTAGTGGCATTTTTATAATTTTGGGCTACTTTTAGAAAACTTAAAAGATGAATCTTTGAATGAGAAAAATGAGTTTTCTAGGGTTCTTAAAGGCCTTAAAAATCATAGGAACCTCTAGAATGGTTAAAACCCTCTAGTTTATGTTTTTGGTTATCGGTTGACCAAAATTTTGATTGATTTGTTCAAGAAGGTTTTAAATCCAATTTGAGTGAAACCAAAGGCATTTTATGAATTAAAGGACCTAAATTTCATGATCCAAAAATGGTTCTAAAAAAGGAGTTAAAATGAGCCTAATTGGAAAGAAGTAAATAGAGGGACTACATTGTAATTTTTAAAAGTTACATAAATAGACTTTTTGCCTTAAAAAAAGCATCCCACATTGGGCTAGCCCTCATAACTAACCTTCTCACATCTAAAATAGAACCAAGGGTAGATAAGAGTGATGCACAAGATGAAGGGAAGAAGGAGGAGAGAAACCTAGCAAAAAGTGTAAGAATTTCATGGTTTTTCGTGCTTTCTCCTTCACCAATCTTCTTCCTCTTTTTCTCCACTTTTCTCCCATTGTTTTCATGACTAATTTGGGACGAATTTGGGGTTAGTTCATTAGGAGGAAGTTAGAATTTGAAGGAAAATCTAGAACCAAGTAAAAGCTCCTTGAAAAAGCTTTGAAATCAAGGTAAACTTCCATGACTTTCATGCTTTTCTTGGTTACTTCCTCCATGCACAATTTCATCCAGTATAAGGCCCATCTGATAGGGAATGAATTCAAGCCAAAATAAGATAGAGACAAGGGTTTTCAAGCATGAGGATTAAGAATATTCAATTAGATTGAAAAGAGAAGTTTTAGAAATCAAGTTATGTGACTTAGAGTTTTTTGTGCACCTAACTAATTTTAAAGCTTTTTAATGATAATCTAGCCTATGTAAGAGTATGTATGAGATCATAAAACATCTAGGAAGCTTCACAAGTTCCAATTCCCTAAAGAAACTCAAACAAACTCCATAAATGGCAACCATAATGCATGTTTCGGCCAAAGTAAGACTTAGGCATCTAAGGAGAGTTTTAATTAATTCTAAGGGTAGACATGGTCTAGATATAAGCTAAAGACATTAAAGGAATCATTAGTTTGAATTTAGAAATCACGGTTTGTGAGATGGAAGTTTAAGGCCCTTATGGACATAAAGAAGTAACCTAGTATTTGGCTTCTTGAATTGAACTTATGATGACTCTAATGAGTCTAAATAGAGTCAAGAGACTTAGATTAAATGAGAAATTGGAACCAAAATTATGAATTTTAGGGTTTGCTTCATTATGCCCTTTTATGAAGCCATATTGGTGGTATTAGACAAAGCATGCATAGGGTTTATCTAAGGTTTCAATTGGTTCCAATGAATGAATTATGTCTCATTTGATGTGTCTAGGCCAAGCAAATCAAGATTCTCCTAAGCGCAAGTGTGTGACCAAAAAGGGGGAGGAAAGAATAAAGGAAAAAATGTGTGATTCTTGATACAAGATAGATTTTTAATCTTTCTTGCATGCAATTCTTAGATATTTGATTGTCTTTGGATGCTTGTATGTATCTTTGAACCATGAGATATATGTATAGCCATTGATTATGTAACACCATATTTAATAGGCCATCTCACATTAATCCAATCACTTCTCCTTGGTCTAGCATTCATTCTCAAGGAAAATACAATAAAAATATTCAATTATTTTACATTATATCATAGATAAATTTTTCATTTCATATCCCATGGACCATATGAACTCATCTATCTCATTCTCATATTTAAATATACAAATACAACTTAAAACCATCTCAAGAAGTATGCCAGCTTATGGACCATATACACAAAAATTGCAAGTGCAGCCTCAGGTTAGTGTGCCAGCTTTCTATCATGAACTTTGAAAAATTATAACTAATTCTAGAAAAATTAAAATCAAGCATATTATACCATTCTAGAAAGCAAAAAATGTATGCTTTATAATTGAAAATGGGACATCTAGCTACTGGAAATTGATGGAACAATAACCAAGCTTGCCTAGCACTACTAGTATTGTTACATAAATTTAAAAAATTCATATCTCTTAGATCATACATCCAATTGGGGTGATGTTGGTGGCTGTATAAAGCTTATCATGTCTAGTTTATGTTTGTAAAATTTCATAAGCATTGGACACCATTTGTACCTTAAATGACGTAAGAGAGGAAACTAACCATACCTATAGTAACCATACCAGAACAACTAAAATTTAAAAACTTTGAAAAATCATAATTAATTCCACTAAGCTCCAAATAATTTTGTCTTTACCTTTCAAAAATATCCAGATGAGATCTATGTGCATGCCAAATTTCATGGGTAAATTCGTTCATTTGGTTAGATCTTGATAGTAGGATCCAAAAAGGCCAATTTGGTGCTTCCTAAGGGTTTCAAATGGTTCACATTGGCTTTTAAAACATTCATGACCACTTGAGCACGTGGGAAAGCACTAAAATGGTCTACTAAACAAGTATTAAATGTTTACAAACCTAGATTTCACAAACTCACACTCTTGCTCCAAGGTATGCACAAGAATACTTAAGCTCATCTTTGGCATTCAATGTCCAAATCATGCAATATCATTCATATAACCCTAATTCTCATATATATATACAATATATCCATGTATTTTCAAGTGTTCATAAGCTCATACATCATATAAAATATTGGATTACATCATATGCCATTCATATGGCTACAAAATGGACAATTTCATACACTTTTTTGTCAATCTGCTTCCTTTATGCTTGGTGGCTTCCATTCCTTGACTCACTTGAATCACCTAGTCATGTTAGACAAATGGGGAGGAAACGATGAGATTTTAGGAATCCCAATAGCTCTTTTCCCTTTCAACCATACATAAAGAATATAAATCCAATTCTAAAAATGCATGCATGGATATCATGGCTTTCATAATCATTCATGAAACATTTTTAACATTCAAGAAGTCATATAAGGCATACATAGGCTTGTCAAGCAAGTGGTTTAGCCTCACCCATTCTCTTTAGGGATTTTAGACTTGCCCCATCCTTGTTCTAAAAAGGTTCTTGACTAAGTCTCACTCTTGGGAGACTTTTGGCTTTGTCTCACCAATTCTTGAGAGTTCTTGACTCATTCTCACCATTGCTAGGGGACTTTTGGCTTTACCACACTCAAGCAAACCAAAGCAATTTCACAAAGTATCATTTGAATGCATAACATAATATCATGATACCATGGAATATAAATACATGTTAAAACATATTTCATGGCTCAAAACATACATACACACATTCAAAGACAAGATATACATCCACTCATGCATCAAAGAAAGAAGAGAGAGCTACCTTTGTCACAAATGCACACTTTTCTCCTTGAACTTGGTTTCTTTCCCTCGGCCACACACTCACAAGAAGGTGGAAATTGGTTCCTTTGGCCTAGACACATAATATAGAAGCCAATTATACTTTTGGAACAATTTTTAAAGCTACACATTCATTTTAAAAGTTAGATTGTTCTTATGTTTCATTTATGGTTCCATAATGCACCTAATGAAGCAACCTTGGGAAAACATGATCTTGGCTCCATTCATTTAAGGTTCTTGGCTCTATTGAAGTCTCTTGGAGCCATCACACCTTCATTTCAAGGAGCCTAACTAGGTGTTGCTTCTTTAAACCATAATATGGAACCTATAACTACATATCACTATCCATGACTTCTAAAATTTTTGCAAGGCTTCCTCTCATCCTCTCCTATCATATATGACTCAAAATCAAGCTTGGAATGAATTAAAACTACCCTTTGGTGCTTTATCTTCCTTAGTCCAAGGCTATGGATCAAGAGAGCACCAAATGAGTTTGTCTTATTTTTTGATGGGAGATGCATGTGAGAAGTTTTCTAGGGATCTTAGGAACTCATCCAAACATCTATTTTGGCCTAGGAATTCTTGCATCAAAATAGAATTTTAGTGGAATACTTGAAATCCTAACTTTGCTATCTTGAAATTTAATGGTTGTTTGATTGTTTCCTTCACATATTCTTGTTCTTCTCTCTCATTTTCCTAAGATTCACTTTTGGTTTAGCTAGAAATTCAACCCCTTAGGGCTGGTCTTATATGAGGTGAAATATACACAAGAGAAGGGAAAAGTGGAATCAAGCATAAAAGTGGTAAAATACCTTGTTTCCTTGGCTTCCTTTGCTTGGCTTCTTCTCCTTGGATTCAAAAATTTCCTCTTAGGTCTGACCTCAAAATAGCCCCAAATACTTCAATAATTCCATAGAAAAGAAGTAAAGATGAAGGAGAAGGAATTTGCCAAAGAGAAACCAAGAAAATCCAAAAACCATACCTTTTTCTTGCTTTCTCTTCTCTCTTTCTCTCCTCCATTGTGCACCTCATTCCCTTGCTCCATTATCTAACTTAGGGCAAAATTGAAATGGACTAAGTGAGGGCAAGAGTGGGGCGTGGGATATATATAGGTAGGTTTAAGAAATTATTTCCAAAAATTCTAATTTTGTCTCTTAATCTTGGCATTTTCGTTTCTAGTTTGTTTTGTCTCCTTTTTGAGAAACATCTTTTTCATCATAAAATTTAGGTCCTCAATCTTATAAAATACCTTTGAAATTACTCAAATTGTCGAAAAAACCTTCATCAACAAAGGGGTTAAAGTTTGAGTCAACCGACCTTAGAAAACGTACACCGAAGGGGTTTTAAATGTTCCGGTGCTTCTCATGGCTTTTAAGGCCTCTAAAAACCTTGGAGTACTCAAATTTTCCATTTAAAAAGCCCTCCTATGAGAATTTCAAAATTTGCCCAAAATTATGAAAATATCATTACGTTATGTAGCTATTTTGTTAAATTTCATCTGATTATTTTAGCCTCTATTCCAGGGTACCTTTGGCCTCCTAATTTCATTACTTAATGACTAGATCATTATTCTAATTTTTTTAGACCTTAACCAATTTATTTTAAAGGACTCACTTTGAAGACATATCTATTTCTGTCATTTTTACGAAAATCAGACATTGCAATTCTCCTACCTTAAATAAATTTCATCTTCGAAATTTAAATAACATATCTTATGGTAAGAGCTCTAGATATTTCTTCCTCATCTCTTCTTCTAACTCCTTGGTAGCTTCTTTGGGAGATAACCCCTTCTAAACCACTTTCACTAGTAGTATCATCTTATTCCTTAACAGCTTGAGTCTAACATCCATAATCCGATATGGTGATACTATGTATGATAGATCATCATGTAACTGCACATTTTCATACTCTATTACATGTGAAGGGTCGGGCTGGTACTTTTTAAGTTGGGATACATGGAATACATTATATACTTGGCTTAGGTTAAAGGGAAGGGCAAGTTTATAGGCGACAGGTTTTATTTTATCAAGAATTTGGAATGGACCTATGTATTTTGGACTGAGCTTTTTATTTTTAATGGACCAACCTATTCCTATGATTGGAGACACTCTAATAAAGACATGGTCTCCAACCTCAAACTCTAACAGTCTTCTCTATCTATCTGTATAACTTTTTTGTCTACTTTGCAGCATTAAGAGTTCCTTTCTTATGGTCTCAATTTGTCTAAAGGTTTGGTCCACTAACTCTGGGCCTATTAGGCTTCTTTTTCCTAGCTCAACCCAACATATTGGAGACTTATACTTCCTCCCATACAATGCCTCATACAGTGCCATCTGAATACTTGCATGATAGCTATTATTATAGGTAAACTCCACTATAGGCAAGTATATATCCCAATTTTCTTTCATCGCTAATACACATGCCCTCAACATGTCCTTTAAGGTTTAGATGGTTCTTTCCATCTATTCGTCTATCCGATGGTGATAGGCTATACTAAATTTGAGCTTAGTACCTAGAGCATCCTATAATGATCTCTAGAAGTTTGAAGTGAACCTAGGATCTCTATCAAACACTATGCTTCTAGGCACACCATGTAATCTTACTATCTCTCAGATGTACAACTAGGCTAATTTATCTAAGGTAAAGGTGGCTTTCATCGTTAAAAAGTGATTTCATTAATCTATCCACTATTACCCATATGGCATCATGCCCGGATGATGTTATGGGTAAACCTATGACAAAATCCATAACTACACTATCTTATTTCCATTTCAGGATATCTAGGGGCTGAAGTAACCCAGCTGGCTTCTGATATTCTATCTTAACTTTCTAACATACTAGGCATAAGGAGACATACTCTGCTATGTCTTCTTTTATTCCAAGCTACTAAAACACCTTTTTCAAATTATGGTACATTTTATTATTGCCTGGATGAATAGTGTATTTGCTTTTATATGCCTTATCTAGTATTCTTTCTTTGATCTTTATATTTCTAGGCAAATACAACCTATCCCTATACCTCATTATATCATCCTCAGACAGATTGAACTCCTGAGTGCTACTTTGGGCTATTTGAGATCTAATCTTACTTATGTTCTTATTTGTTTGTTAGGCCTCTCTTATTTCCTTAGCTCATTCTCTATTTGGGTTTCACTCATTAGTAACTTCTCTGAATGCACCACACATGGGAGATTCATATCCTTGAACCTCTTAATCAACTCCTATTCTTTAATCATCATACATGCTATGTGTTTGGATTTTCTACTCAGGATATCAGCTGCCACATTAGTCTTACCGGGATGGCATTTCAATGTGAAATTATAATATTTTAAAAATTCTAACCATCTCCTCTGTCTTATGTTCAATTCTTTCTGTTCAAATAAATATTTAAGGCTTTTGTGGTCGTTGTAAATTTCTACGGCTGCCCTATATAATTAGTGTGGGATAATTTTCTTCGTGAGACTTTAATTGTCTAGAGGCATAAGCTATCACTCAGCCTTTCTACATAAGTACACATCCTAACCCTTTCTTAGAAGCATCACTATAGACTACACAATTTTTTCTGAGGTCAAGAAGTACTAAAACTGGGGCCATGGTTAACTTATGTTTCAACTCTTGAAAACACTTTTCACATTTCTCATCCCACATAAAAGGCACATTCTTTCTGGTAAGCCTAGTCAATGGCATCACTATCTGAGAAAAGCCCTGAATGAATCTCTTATACTAACCTACTAAACCTAGTAAGCTCTTTATCTTTGTCACTATCCTAGGTCTCTCTCTCTATAACACTGCCTCAATCTTATGGGGATCTACTGTGATCCCTGCCTGGGAGATCATATGGCCTAAGAATTGAACTTCAGTGAGCCAAAACTCACATTTACTAAGTTTAGCATATAACTATCTCTCTTTCAGGGTCTCTAGGGCTAATTTCATGTGCTACTCATATTCTTCCCTACTTTTTGAACAGATGAGAATATCATCTATGAAGACAACTACAAATCTATCTAGGTATGGCCTGAACACTCTATTTATATAATTCATGAATACTATAGGTGCATTCATCAACTTGAAGGGTATAACTAAAAACTCATAATGCCCATCTTTAGTCCTAAATGTTGTCTTAGGAATATCCTCAGCCTTAATCCTAAGCTGATGATATCCTGGCCTGAGGTTTATCTTAGAAAAGACTAATGCTCCTACTAACTGATTTAGGAGGTTTTCTATGCAGGGGAAAGGCTACTTATTCTTAAAAGTTATCTTATTGAGCTCCTAGTAATCTATGCACAGTTTAAGGCTCCTGTCTTTTTTCTTTACAAATAAGACTAAAGTTTCCCAAGATGAGACACTAGGTCTAATAAAACCCTTCTCCAAAATTTCTTCTATCTATTTCTTAAACTCTACTAGCTCGGTGGGAGCCATTCTATATGGGGCCTTAGATACTAGACCCGCCCTAAGTACAATGTTTATAGAAAACTCAGCCTCTCTCTCTAAGGGTAGTCTACTAATATCTTTAAGGAACACCTTGGGAACTCTCTCACTACTGGGATTTCCTCTATACCTTTTTCTATCTTAGCCTGGACTAAAAAGAAAACTAAATATCTCTGACAACCATACTCTAGAGACATCTCATCCTGGAAGGTGGTCATAATAGATAACTCAGTCCTCATACTAGGTATAGTCCCACATTAAGGTAAAATAATACATTTACACAGACAATAAAGTGTGGCATTATTTACAAACATCCAGTTCATACCGATAATCAAATCAATGTCAACAAGAGGCATACATATTAAATCAAGGGTAATATAACAATGCTTAAACTAAACCACATAATTTAAATAGACATGCGTGGTAATGGCTCTATTTCCTGTGGGAGTAGATACATGCAAGTTATATGGTAGTGTATGTATACTTAGACCCAACCTCCTAGCACAGTCATATGATATGAAAGAGAGGCTAGCACTCGAATCAAATAAAGTAGTCACAGAAAAATCATTAATCCTAATAGTACCTTAGATCAGACTCGGGGATTGGCTAGCCTCCTACTATGTTAGGGTAAAGACTCTACTCTGGGTCTGAGGTTTAGATGCAAGAGCCATCTCCCTCTATTGAGAAAACTGCTAGGGAGCCTGTGTGCAGTCCTTGGCCATATGTCTTAGCCTACCACATCTGTAACATATGTTCTACCTTGCGTAACATTGCCTATTCCCATAATTTCTGCCACACTAGGGACATATTATAGGTGCAGAACTGTCTTTACTAGATTGAGTTTTCCTTCTCTTGTTTCTTCTATTCCACTATCTTCTACCACCTCTCCTTCTAGTTGTTATGGCTTGTGTCTCTTCTCTAGGTCTCTTTGGCTCAGGGAGGGGAGGTCTGGCACTAGAAGTAGGTTGCACCATCCTGAGATTTGCTTTTGTCACTTTACAAATCTCAATAAGGGTATTAAAGTTCCTAATTCTCTGTAGAACCACCCTGTCTCTAATCTCTAGCAATAGACTTTTCTCTAATTTATTTGCTCTTTAGCGCTCGTCATCATGTCTCTGTAAGTATGAGAAATATTTAGAGAGCTTAACAAATTTGGCCACATATTGGTCCACGGACATTCCCTTAGCTTGCTTTAGGAGTACAAACTTTGACTCCTTCTCATCCTGAATGAAATTGGGGGAAATACTGTTCATAAAAGGCCTATAGAAATGTCTCCTAGTTAATTGGGAGGTTCCTTAACTTGATAATAGGTTCAGTGCTCCTTCACCAATAGTCTACCTTTTTTTCAAACTAGAATATGGCCATCATGGCCTTCTGCTCAGAAGTACACTCTATCACCTAGAATATCTTCTCAAGCTACATAATCTAGGCCTCGGCTTTCTCTATATTTAATACACCATAAAAGGTGGGAGGTCCAAATTTCCTAAACTGTGTAATGATCTGTCTAGTAGGAGGCTACTCCGAGGTTGGAGATGTCTAAAAAAGTGAAGTCAGAGTAACCTATTGTATCTATATGTATGGCTATGGGTCAGAATGAGTCTCCCTCAGATACTTGAGATGATTTGAGTGCTATGGTGGTTGTACAGGAGGAAGTGTAGGGCCTTCACTATCTCTCTATGCAAGTCGTTCCTGTAACTGTATAATCACAGCTTACTGCTAATCCAGGTGAGCCATTATGGCTTGCAAGGCTTCAGCTACTGGATCACTAGGCTCGGCTCTATCCTCTGCACAAGCCTTTCTGGAAGGCTTACCTCTTCTAGTGTTCACCATTGTTCGAAAACATCATTAGCAAACTTTAGCATCAAATAGGAACACACTCACCACTATCACACTCAATTCATCTAAAATAAACTCATATACATAAGGGCAACTCATATTCACAAGCCATAACTCATATCAAAGTGCCTAAACTTTTGCTCTGATACCAATAAAGTGTAACACTATATTTAACTAGGCTATCTCACATTATTCCAATCACATCTCCTTGGTCTAGCATTCATTCTCAGGGAAAATACAATAAAAATATTCAATTATTTTGTGTTACATCATGGATAAAATTTTCATTTCATGTTTTGTGGATCATATGGACTTATCCATCTCATTATCATATTTAAATACACAAATACAACTTAAAACCATCTCAAGAAGTGGCCAAGAACTCAAGCTTATGGACCATATACACAAAAATTAAATGTGCAACCTCAGGTTAGTGTGCTAGCTTTCTGTCAGAAATTGTGAAAAATCATAACTAATTTTAGAAAAGTTGAAATCAAGCACACTTGGCTCTATTATTTCCATCCATTTAAGGTTCTTGACTCCATTAAAGTCTCTTGGAGCTATCACGCCCTCATTTCAAGGAGCTTAACTAGGTGTTGCTTCTTTAAGCCATAATATAGAACCTATAACTACATCTCACTATCAATGACTTCTAAAATTTTTCCAAGGCTTCCATTCATCCTTCCCATTATATATGACTCAAAATCAAGCTTGGAATGGATTAAAACTACCCCTTGTTGCTTCATCCTCCTTAGGGCTAAGGCTATGGATCAAGAGAGCACCAAATGAGTTTGTCTTGTTTTCTTAGTAGGAGATGCATGTGAGAAGCTTTCTAGGGATCTTAGAAGCTCATTCAAACATCTATTTTGGCCTAGGAACTCTTGCATTAAAATAGAATTTTGGTGGAATACTTGAAATCCTAACTTTGCTATCTTGAAATCTAATGGTTGTTTGATTATTTCCTTTGCATATTTTTGTTCTTCTCCCCCATTTTCCTAAGATTCACTCTTATTTTAACTAGAAATTCAACCCATTAGGGCTGGTCTTGTACAAGACGAAATATACACAATAGAAGGGATAAGAAGAATCAAGCATAAAAGTGGCAAAATACCTTGTTTTCTTGGCTTCATTTACTTGTTCTTCACTTTGCTTAGCTTCTTCTCCTTGAATCCAAAAATTCCCTCTTAGGTATAACCTCAAAACAGCCCTAAGTACTTCAATAATTTCATAGGAAAGAAGGGAAGATAAAGGAGAAGGAATTTATTAAAGAGAAACCAAGAAAATCCATGAAAAACCATACCTTTTTCTTGCTTTTTCTTCTCTCTTTCTCTCATCCCTTGTACACCTCACTCCCTTGCTCCTTTCTCTGGTTTAGGGCAAGAATGGAATGGACTTGGTGAGGAGAAGTGCGAGGCATGGGGTATATATAGGCAGGTTTAAGAAGTTGTTTTCAAAATTTTCAAAATTGTCCTTCAATCTTGACATTTTTGTATCTGGCTTGTTTTAGCTCCTTTTTAGGAATTGTCTTTTCCATCATAAAATGTAGGTCTTCAATCTTATAAAATGCCTTTGGAATCACTCAAATCGAAGCTAAAACCTTCTTGAATGAAAAGGCCAAAGTTTGGGTTAACCAACATTGGAAAGCGTACATCGAAGGGGTTTTAATTGTCCTAGAGCTTCCCATAACTTTCAAAGTCTCTGAGAACCCTAGCAAACTCAAATTTTCTATTTAAAAAGCCCTCACGTGAGAATTCTAAAATTTTTCCAAAATTATAAAAATGCTATTATGTTATGTGGCTATTTCGTTACTTTCTATCTGGTTATTCTGGCCTTTGTTTTAGGGTATCTCTAGCCTCCTAAATTTATTACTTAGTGTCTAAATCATCATTCTAATTTTTTTGGACTTTAACTAATTCATTTCAGAGAACCTACTTTGAAAATATATCCGTTTCTGTCATTTTTACAAAAATGGGACATTATAATTGTCCCCTCTTAAATAAATTTCATCCTTGAAATTTAGATAACTTACTTTATGGGAAGAGTTCTGGATACTTCTTTCTCATCTCTTCTTCCAACTCCTAAGTAGCTTCTTCAAGTGATAACCCCCTTCCAAACCACTATCACTAGCAGAATCGTCTTATTCTATAACTACTTCAGTCTAGCATCCATGATCTGATCTAATGGTACTATATATGATAGATCATCTTGTAATTGCATATTTTCATACTCTATGACATGTGAGCAGTCATGTTGGTACTTTTTAAGTTGTGAGACGTGGAATACATTGTGAACTTGGCTTAAGTTCGGGGGAAGAACAAGTCTATAGACTATAGGTCCTACTTTATTAAGAATTTGTAATGGGCCTATGTATTTTAGACTAAGCTTTTTACTTTTAATGGACCAACCTACCTCTGTGACTGAAGACACTCTAATAAAGACATGATCTCTAACCTCAAACTCTAACAATCGTCTACATCTATCTATATGACTCTTCTGTCTACTCTGAGCCGTTAGAAATTTCTTTCTTATGCTTTCAATTTGTCTAGAGGTTTATGTTAGAGATTGTGCTCTACGCAAATCATTGTATTGCAAACATTGTACTTTATTAAGAAATAAGAGTTTTTTTTATTATATTATCATATTGTTTGCATGTTTTATATAATAATATTCTTAGATAAATTGTATTGATTATCCTAAATATCCTTAGTCGATCATTATTATGGGAATGATGATGAACTAAGACCAGTATGATTTTGATTGATGATTATGTCTTAATCATATATATAGATACAACTTAAAATCATAAGCACTTGTTAGGGAACAAGATGCTGGATCAACCTGTTATGAGATAGCTACATGGATTAAGTCATAAGCGTATCTCATATATAACCATGTTACTGAGCCCTTAGACTTGAGATCACTATAGTTTCCAATATGAGGAATACTATGTTTTGGCATAGTCAAAAGTCATCTTTAACTAGGTGATCATAAAGGCTATGATCGGGCATAGTGAAATTCATATAGAAGAAAATGAGTGGTCAAGATAGAATTTGTCCCTTTGATTAATAAAGAGATATCTCTAAGCCCCTTGATGAGTGAGACAGAGAAATGCATGGCCGTGCTCAAATGGAAGGGTTTTTATTTGTATTATTAGTCTGCACATAGATCAAGAAAGTGACGATCAAGTAAGATAAGGATGACGTTTCCATGCTTCATACTTGATCTAGATATCGTGTGACAAAAAGGATGTGATAGGGCTATATGAAAGATTGCATCGGATCACCGATCCCTATATGATTTGGGTAGTCACAACATCTTATTAGAAGCCACTTGTGACTTATGGGTCAAATAGTGTTATTAGTCCACTGCCAACATTATATGGGCCTATAGGGTCACACACAAGAATGAGTCAACTTGAGTTAGAATGTCCAAATTCATTGAATCTGAAATTGTATCTAGATTCAATGAATGTCACATTTAATCTAGGGTGGAAGAATTTTATAAATAAATAAATATTTGATATATATATATAATTTATAAAATTTGAAACATATATATATATATTTATATGCTTGAAATATATATATATATATCCTTTAATTAGTTTAAATCAGTTAGTTTTAAATTTAAGTCTATATGATATATTTAAATTTAAACTAATACAATAATTTAAATTTAATTTATGAGGTAAATTAAATCTAAATTTAGTTCTAGATTTAGATTAAATAATTAGTTAACTTTAATCTATTAGATAGGCTTAAATTTAAACTAATATATTTAATTAAGATTTGATTTAAAATAACATATTTTAAATTAATCAAATATATCTAAAACCCTAATGAGATGCCTCCATAAAAAAAAAAAGGAGGAAGCTTGGGTTTCCTTGAACGACAAAACAAAACAAAAACCCTAAAGAAAGAGAGTGTACTAATGGTGTATGGATACTGTACAGTCACCTAGAGAGAGAAATAGGAGAGTGTCTTCTCTACCAAGAATGTGTACAGACATTAGTTAGAGGCGCTAGTATGCCATTTGAGTTGTGCAACTATTCATGTGGATTCCGATAGAGGGAGCAGATATGAAGATCAGTTCCTGAGATCCAACAGTGAAAAGTAAATATTTCTAGATCTACTTAATTCAAATGACATTGATGGATCCATGGGAAAGGATTCAGAATTTTAATTTTCTGTTGTATGTCCCTGAATTCACAATAGTTTAGTCCACTAACTCTAGGCCTATTAGGCTTCTCTCTCCTAACTCAACCTAACACATCAGAGACCTACACTTTCTCCTATATAATGTCTTATACGATGCCATCTAAATACGTGCATGATAGCTATTATTATAGGTAAACTCCGCTAAAGGCAATTATGTATCCCAGTTTCCTTTCATCTTTAATACACACACCCTCAACATGTCCTCTAAGGCTTGAATGGTTCTCTCCATCTGACCGTTTGTCTAGGGATGATAAGCTGTATTAAATCTAAGTTTAATACCTAGATCATGTAATGATCTCTAAAAGTTCAAAGTGAATTTTGGATCTCTATTTGATGCTATGCTCCTAGGCACACCATGTAACCTCACTATCTCTTGAATGTACAGCTGGGCTAATTTGTCTAGGGTAAATGTGGCTTTCATCACTAAAAAGTGTGCTGACTTTGTTAATCTATCCACTATTGCTCATATGGCATCATGCCCTGATGATGTTCTCAGTAAATCTATGATAAAATTCATAGCTATACTATCCTATTCCCACTCTGGAATATCTAGGGGTTGAATTAACCTAGCTTGCTTCTGGTGTTCTATTTTGACTCTTTGACATACTGGACAATAAGAGACATATTCTGCTATATCTGCTTTTATACCAGGCCACCAAAACATTTTCTTTAAATCATGACACATTTTATTACTGCCTAGATGAATGGTGTATTTGCTTTTATGTGTCTTATCTAGTATTCTCTCTTTAATTTCAGCATTTCTAGGCACACACAGCCTATCCCTATATCTCACTATGTCATCCTCAGATAGATTGAACTCCTGAGTGCTACCCTGGGCTATATGGGATCTAATCTTATTTATATAGTCATCTCTTCACTAGGCCTCTCTTATTTGATTCCTCAGGTCATTTTCTATTTAGGTTTCACCTATTAACAACTTCCCCAAATGCACCTCATAGGAGAGATTCATGTCCTTGAACCTCTCAATTAATTCTAGCGTTCTGATCATCATGCAGGCCATATGTATGGATTTTTTACTCAGGGCATCAGCTACCACATTAGCTGAACTGTGATGGTATTTCAATGTGAAATCATAATCTTTCAAAAATTCTAACCATCTCCTCTGTCTCATGTTCAATTCTTTTTGTTCAAATAAATATTTAAGACTCTTGTGGTCACTATAAATTTCTATGGCTGCCCCATACAAGAAATATCTCCATATTTTTAAAGCAAACACTACTTTTGTTAGCTTTAAGTCATGTGTAAGATAATTTTCTTTGTAAGGCTTTAATTATCTAGAGGCATAAGCTACCACTCAGCCTTTTTGCATAAGCACGCATCCTAACCCTTTCTTTAAGGCATCACTATAGACTATAAAAATCTCTTTGGGTCAGAAAGTACTAAAACTAGGGCCATGGTTAACTTATATTTCCACTCCTGAAAATACTTCTCACATTTCTCATCCTAGACAAATGGCATATTCTTTCTAGTGAGCCTATTTAGTGGCATTGCAATTTGAGAAAAGCCTTGAATAAACCTCCTGTAATAACCTGTTAAACTGGGGAAGCTCTTGATCTCTATTACTATCCTAGGTCTTTCCCATTGTAACACTACCTCTACCTTATGGGAATCTACTATGACCCTTGCCTAGGAGATCACGTGGCCTAGGAATTGAACTTCAGTAAACCAGAACTCACATTTACTAAGTTTAGCATATAACTGTTTCTCTTTCAAGGTTTCCAAGGCTAATCTCAGGTGCTACTTATGTTCTTCTCTACTCTTTGAATAGATGAGAATATCATCTATGAAGGAAACTATAAATCTATATAAATATGGCCTGAACACTCTATTCATGTAATCTATGAACACTACAGGTGCATTCATTAACCCGAAGGGTATAACTAAAAACTCATAATACCCGTATCTAATCTTAAATATTGTCTTAGGAATATCTTTAGCCTTTATTCTAAGCTAATGATATCCTGACCTAAGGTCTATTTAAGAAAATACTGATGCTCTTGCTAACTGATCTAAAAGTTTATTTATGTAGGGGAGAGGGTACTTATTCTTAATGGTTATCTTATTGGGCTTCCTATAATTTATACACAATCTAAAGCTCCCATCTTTCTTCTTTACAAATAAGACTGGTGCTCCCTACGGCAAAACACTGGGTCTAATGAAACCTTTCTCTAAAAGCTTTTCTATCTTTTTCTTAAGCTCAACTAGCTTGGTGGAAGCCATTCTATAAGGGGCCTTAGACACTAGACCTGCTCTAGGTAGAATATCTATAAGGAACTTAACCTCTCTTTCTAGGGTAGTCTGCTAATCTCCTTAAGAAATACCTTGGAGAACTCTCTCACTATTGGGATTTCCTCTATGCCTTTTTCTACCTCAATTTAAATAGAAAAGAAAACTAGGCATCCCTAACAACCATGCCCTAGAGACCTCTCAGCTTGGGAGGTGGTCATAATAGGTAACTCAGTCCTCATACTAGGTATAGTCTCATATTCAGGTAAAGTAATACACTTATAGGAATAATCAAGTGTGGCATTATTTACAGACATCTGGTTCATACCGATAATCAAATCAATGTCAACAAGAGGTATACATATCAAATCTAAGGTAATATAACAATGATTAAACTGGACCACACAATTCAAATAGTCATAAGAGGTAATGGCTCTATTTCCTGCGGGGGTTAGATACATGCAAGTCATAGGGTAATGTATACATACTCAGACCCAACCTTCTGGCACAGTCATGTGATATGAAAGAGTGGCTAGCACCCGAATCAAATAAAATAATCATAGAAAAATTATTAATCTTAATAGTTCCTTAGATCAAATTCGAGGACTGACTAGCCTTCTACTATGTCAAGGCAAAGACTCTACCCTGGGTCTAAAGTTTGGGTGCAAAATGTAATGTCCCATTTTCGTTAAACGATGGAAACGGGCACGCTTTCAAAGTAAGTCCCCTGAGATGAGTGATTCAAGGCCAAATAAAATTTGGATAAAATTTTAAATAATAAAAAATAAAGATTTGAGCCTTGAGTTGCCCAGAAATCGGGGTCGGGGTGATTCGAAAAATTTGCCAAAAGGCTAGTGGCATTTTCATAAATAAGTGTAATTTTGGAAAAGCACCTAGGAGGGCTTTTTAAATGGAAATTTTGAGTTGCCTAGGATTCTCAGAGGCTCCAAAAACCATGGGAAGCCCCAGGACCAGTAAAGCCCCTCTGGTGTACTCTTTCTAATGTCGGTTGACCTGAACTTTGACCGATTCATTCGGGATGGTTTTAGCTCCGATTTGAGTGATTCCAAAGGCATTTTATTAAATTGGGAACCTATTTGTTATGATGGAAAAGACGGTTCTCAAAAAGGAGCTAAAATGAAGGAGAAACGAAAATGCTAAGAACGAAGGGCAAAATTGGCATTAAAGTGTTAAAGGAAGCTTCTTTTTCTTCTTTATATGCCACGTTCTTTCTCTCCTCTCCAAGACCGACTTGCTTCTGCCCAATTTTAGAGGAAAACTCTAGCTTCTTAGGCGCAGAAGAGGAGGAAGATTTTGGAGGAAGAAATTCAAGAAAAAGGTAAGAAACTTTAAGGACTTCCATATCCTTCCTTCTTGAAACTTGCTCCTCTCCTCCCAAGCTTTCTTTCTATAGTTTTAATGGAGAGTTTGGTGCTGTTTTGGGGGCAAAACAGAGAGGGAAATTTCGAAAATTGAGGGAGTAAGCTAACCAAGTGGAAGAACAAGCCAAAGGAAGCAAGAAAACAAGGTAAAACTTCCATTCTTTGGTAGTTTCTTCCTCCCCCTTCCTCTTGCGCGAATTTGGCCACCATGAGCCCAATTTTTAGGGGCTATTTTCTGTCCAATTCATGGAGGGATTAGGGGTTTTAGATGGCAAGGATTAAGAATGAACTAATAGAATCAAGAAATGAGCATTAGGAAATAAGATGGAATCATTAGGGATCCAAATGCTCCCTTACAAATCTGATTTTATATGAATGTTCTTAGGCTCAAATGAATGTTCAAATGTGCTCCTAAGATCCCTAAGAGGTTCCTCATATGCCTCTTCCTCCATGAAAATGAACAAAATCCCATGAAAAGTCATAAACCTAGAAGTTGGAAAAGTGTAAAGCACTTAAAGGGATTGTAAAAACTGATTTAATCCATAAGTTCCCTTGGCTATTTAAGTATTTCCTTGACCTCCTACAACTCTTAACAACCTCTCTAAATGGTTCCCCCATCAAAGAAAATTCAAGAAGCCATGAAATCCCATTTATGCTTTAACTTTCGGCCAAGTAGGGATGGAATAGTTAGGGAGAGTTTTAAATTGTTTCAAACCCATTTTTGAGTCATACATGATGAATGAATGTGAGGGGAAACCTTGGAAAAAATTTAGGAAGCTTAGAGAATGAGTTGGTGCTTTAGGTTCCATATTGTGACCTAAGGAAGTACCATGATGTTAGGCTCTTTGTTTTAATTATGTGATGACTCCAAGAGGCTTAAAAGAAGTCAAGAATCATATTTGAGAGTAAAGAATGAGGCCTAGAAATCATTTGAGGGGTGATGCTTCATTAGGTGCCAATATGGACCATAATGGAGGTTGTATAGTAATCTAGGGTTTAAGCAAGTTGCATGGCCCTAGAAATTGTTTCATGAACTTAATTGGCTCCCATAATTTGTGTCTAGGCCAAGAGACACTATTTCCACCAACTTGTGGGTGTGTGGCTAAAAGAGGAGGCTTGAAAGCTAAGGAAAAAGTGTGTGCTTGTATACAAGGTAGCTTTCTCCACCTTCTCTCATGCATGGATGTATGTTTAGCTTGTTTTAGAATGTGTGTATGTGTATTTTCAAGTAATGAAAAGTATGCTAGCATGCCTTTATATGCCATGATGCTTGATGCCATGTTATGTTTTCAAATGATTACATAATGTTTGTGTGAGTTTGCTTGAGTGTGGAGAGGCCAATAACTCTTCCCTTGGGTGAGGATGAGCCAAGAACCCTTGAGCTTGGTTGAGACAAAGTAAGGAGTCTCCCAAAAGCAAAGTGGGCTCCCAAGAGTATGGTTGAGTCCAAAGTGCTCAAAGAATGGGTAAGGCAAGTCCAAAATCCATGAGAAGAAGTGTGAGGCCAATCCAAACACTTAATGAGCTCTTGAATGTCTTGTATAATTGATTCACATACCAAAGTTGCTTTTAAAATGCCTATGATTTCTATTTTCTCCATGCATGCATTTGTGAAACTTGCTTGCACATATTATGTGTGATGGAATGGGAGATGAGCTATTGAGATTCTTGAATCTCACTCCCTCCTCTTAAATGTCCTAATATGCTAGGTGGACTAAGTGGACATGGCAATGGGAGCCAATTACATTGCAGAAAGAAGATTGCCACCCTTATGCTTGATTTTTGGTCTTTTGATTCACAATGAGACTTTATGATGTATATTATTATTGTAAATAGTCTATGACTCCTTGGATAAATGTAAAAATGATATTATTTGATAGATAAATTAATGAGCATGATGTATGTATTCTAGAACATAAATTGAGTGTTTATGCCAATGTATGCATTTGAGAAAAGCTTAGTGTAATGTGTATAAGTGAGGGTGAAAAGGCCAAAATGAGATGAAAATGGTTTGGGACCATTTGGGCAGCTCCCCCAAGTCTTAAACATGCTTTTAAACTTGCCCAAAAGGTTCCAAGACCAAGGGAAATCCATTTGGCAATTTTGGTACCCAATATGGAGCCAAAATTGACCATAATGGAACTCTATGTTACTTTTTAAGCAAATGAGTTAGTCTTGCCCTGAAATTTGGCATGAAATTACGTCTCATTGAGAGCTTTCTGTGAAGCTAAAGATCATAATTTTTGGAGGTCTAGGGAATATTTGAGAAATTTTCAAAGTTGGGATTTTTCGTGGATTCTGGTATAGGTACTGTTCATACTGGCAGTTTTGTATTCTGTGTCACCCGATGGCTAAATGGTGTCCAATACTTATGAAATTTTACATTCACAAATTAGAGGTCATAATATTTCTGTGCCACCGAGATCACCTCATTTGGAAGTCTGAGCAGAGAGTTATGTATGTTTGTAGTTAACTGTTAGTATCAGTAGCGCCCCAAGAGCTTAGTTACTGTTCCATCAGTTCTAGATATCTAACCATATCTGTTTCATTCTAGAATTATTTTTATATCAATTTAACATTTTTAGCTTTCCATAATGACTGAATTTTTATGATTTCAATTTTTATAGAATTAGTTATGAATTTTAGAAATTGGCATCAGTAAATTGAACAACAGCCCAGGCAGCCAGCGACCTCTATATTTTTTTGGATGTCAAACGTCCTACGTGATGAATTTTGTGACCTAGAAATATTTTTAGTGTAAATTAGACATCCTAAGATTTCCATAATAACCAATATTTCATGATTTCGAATTGTTTAGATTTAGTTATGATTTTCCAAATTTGGGTCAGAAAATGGAGCAAATTTGGCCGAAAATGTTCTTGGTTATTTTGAGCTCCATTTCAGTTTCCATGGGTTGTAGGGTGATGAAAATGAGTTGTAATAATGAAATTAAATATGAGGAAGTATAGTGTGAGCTCACACGATCCATGTGACACCGAATTGACTTTTTTTAGATATAGCGCAATGCGAAAAAAGTCTATTATTTTTATCTTCTTTCTCATATGCTCTTGTGGGATTGATAATACAAAACTTATAAATGACATGAAATGAGCTATAAGTTATGGTGTTACACAAAAACCATCTCTCATGGCTAAGAAAACTACTACGGAGCCTATGTGTAGTCCCTGGCCATATGTCCTGGCCTACCGCATCTATAGCATACATTTTGCCCCATATAACACGGTCTATTCTTGTGATTTCTGCCATACTAGAGACATATTATAGGTGAGAAACTGCCTTAACTTGACTGAGTTCTCCTTCTTTTGCTTCTTTGTTCTACTGGCTTCTACCACCTCTCCTGCTTATAGCTATGGCATGTGTCCCTTCTTTAGGTCTCTTAGGCTTAGGGATGGGAGGTCTGGCACTACAAGTAGGCAGTATTGTCTTGAGATTTGCTTCTGTCTCTCTAGAAATCTTAACCAGGGTATTAAAGTTCTTAATTCTTTGTGGAACTACCCTACCTTTAATCTCTAAGAGTAAACATTTCTTTAACTTATCTGCTCTCTAGCGCTCGTCATCATGTCTCTGTAAATATGATGAATATTTAGAGAGCTCTCTAAATTTGGCCACATACTAGTCCATGGACATTCCCTCAGTCTGCCTCAAAAGTACAAACTTTGACTCCTTCTGATCTTTGATGGAGCTGGGGAAATATCTCTCATAAAAGTCCTGGAGGAACACCTCCTAAGTAATCGACAGGTTCCTCATTCTCAAGATAGGCTCAGTGCCCCTCCACTAATAATCTACCTCTTTCTCTAATTGAAAAATAACCATGGTGGCTTTTTGCTTAGAGGCAAACTCCCTCACCAGGAATATCTTCTCAAGCTACATAATCCAAGCCTCGGCTTTCTTCATATTTATCTTACCATCAAAGGTGGGAGGCCCAAACTTTTTGAACTGTGTAATGATTTATCTGGTAGAGGACTGCTATAGTGCTAGAGGTGTTTAAGCTAGTGGAGTCTGAGTGGCCTGTTGGATTTGTATGTGTGGATGTGGATTATAATGAGTTACCCCTAAATGCTTGGGAAAATCTAAGTGCTGTGCTAGTTGTGAAGGAGGAGGTCTAAGGCCCTCACTATCTCTTTGTGCAAGTCATTTCTGTAACTACATAATCATGGCATGCTGTTAATTCAGGAGAGTCATTATAGCCTGCACGGCTTCAGCTACTGGATCACTAGGCTCGACTCTCTCATCTACACAGGCCTTTCTAGAAGGCCTACCTCTCCTAATGTTCACCATTGCTCTGAAACATTATTAACAAGCTTTAGCATTAAAAGGGAACACACTCACCACCATCACACTCAATTCATCCACAATTAGCTCATATAGAAGGGCAAACTCATATATATAAGGGCAAATCTCACATTCACAATCCACATCAAAGTGCCTGAACCTTTGCTCTGATACCAATAAAGTGTAATACCATAATTATAGAACTCATATCATGTGAATTTAACTTGCATTTCCTTAATCCCACACACTTACTTAAGAAAAGTAATAAAAATAATAGATTATTTTGTGTTACATCATGGATAAATATTTTGTTTCATGTCTCGGGGACCATATGAAGTCATCCATCTCATTCTTATATTTAAATACATGAATACAACTCAAAATCATCTCAAGAAGTGGCGAAAAACTCAAGCTAATAGAGTATATACATGAAAATAATGTGTGCAGCCTCGGATTGGTATTTTAGTTTTCTGTTATGAACTTTGAAAAATCATAACTAATTCTAAAAAAATTGAAATCAAGTGCACTATACCATTTTAGAAATTTTCAGATATCTACTTTATTCCAAAACAATTCTAGACCATAACAAGGATGTCTAGCCACTGGAAATTGATGGAACAATAACCAAGGTCACCTATCACTACTGATACTATCCTTAACCTTCAAAAAATGTATATCTCCCTGCTCAGATATCCAATTGGGGTGATCTTAGTTGCTATAGAAAGCTTATCATGTCTAGTTTATTTTTGTAAAATTTCATAAGTATTGGACACCACTTGACTTTCAAATAACATAGCATAAAAAATTGACCATATGAATAGTTCTTATACCAGAAGAAGAAAAAAATGGCAAATTTGAAAAATCATAATTAATTCCATAGAGTTTTAAATAATCTGGTCTTTGGCTTCCCAAAAAGATCTAAATAAGATCTATAGGCATGCCAAATTTCATGAGCAAATTCATTCATTTGGTCAAATCTTGATATTGAGTTGCAAAATTACTCTTTTAAGCTTCTTGAGTGGTCTTAAAAGGGTCAATTTTGGTTCCAAGGCTCCCATGGCCACTTGAGAACGTGAGAAAGCACCAAAATGGTCTTCCAAACATATCTCAAAGGTATAGAAACCCAGATTTCACAAACTCACTCAACCACCCTAAGATATACACAAGAGCACATATACTAGTTCTTGCCATTCAATGTGCAATTTATGCTATATCATACATATGGTATCAAATCTTAGACATACATAATATATTTACATATTTACATGTGTTCATAAAGTCATATAACATATACAATAAGGGATTACATCATATGCTACTCATATGGCTACAGAATGGCAAATTTCTACACTTTGTTGTCAATCTTCTTTGTTTAAGCTTGATGGCTTCCATTCCTTAGTTCACTTGGTCTACCTAGATATGTTAGACATGTGAGGAGGAAGGGATGAGATTCTAGGAATCCTAATAGCTCTTCTCCCTTCCAATCACATAAAGAATGCAAATCCAAGTCTAAAAATACATGTATGAATGTCATGGAGTATGTAGTCATTCATGAAACATTTCTAGCATTCAAGAAATCATACAAAACATACATAGGCTTGCCAAGTAAGTGGTTGAGCCTCACCCATTCTCTTTAATGATTTTGGACTTGCCTCACCTTTTTTCTTAAAGGCATCTAATTAAGCCTTACTCTTAGGAGGCTCTTGGCTTTTTCTTAACCATTTTTTAGGGTTCTTGGCTCATCCTCACCATTGCTAGAGGGTTCTTGGCTTCACCACACTCAAACAAACCAAAGTAAGTTCACAAAGCATTATTTGAAGACATAATGTAACATCATGGTACCATCGCATATAGATGCATGTTAAAACATTTTTCATAGCTCAAAACATACATGCATACATTTAAAGACAAGGTAAACATCCACTCATGCATGAGAGAAAGAAGAAAGAGCTACATTTATCACAAAAGTACACTTTCTTCCTTGAACTTAGTTTTTCCTCTGACGGCCACACACTCATAATAAGGTGGGACTTGTTTCTTTTGGCCTAGACAAATAATATAGAAACCAATTACACTCTTGGAACAAATTCTAAGGCTACATATTCATTTCAAAAGCTAAGTGGTGCATATGTCTAATTTATGGTTCTATAATGCACTTAATGAAACAATCTTAGGAAAATATAATCTTAGCTCCATTCTTTCTATCTATTTATGATTCTTGACTCCTTTTAAGCCTCTTGGAGTCATCACACAATTAATTTAAGAGCTTATTTAGGTGTTGTTTCTTTAAGCCATAATATGGAATATCATCTTACTATCCATGGCTTTTAAAATTTTTCCAAGGCTTCTTCTCATCCTCTTCCAATATATATGACTCAAAATCAAGCATGGAATAAATTAAAACTACCCCTTGGTGCTTCATTTAGCCTAGGCTAAAACTATACACTATATGAACACCAAGTGAGTTTGCTTTAGTTTCTTGATCAAAGATGCATGTGAGAAGGCTTATAGGAATCTTAAGAGCTCATCCAAACACTTATTTTGGCTTAGAAGCTCTTGTATCAAAACAAAATTTTAAAGAAACACTAGAAACCCTTACTTTTCTATCTTAAAATCTAATAGTTATTTTGTAGTTTTCTTTGCATATTCTTGTTCTTCTCCCTCATTTTTCTAAGATTCACTCTTGGTTTGGCTAGAAATCCAACACCTCTTAGCTGGTCTCATATGGGTCAAAAATCACAAGATGAAGAACAAGAAACATCAAGCTTGAAGTATGGCAAAATACCTTGAGTTCTTGGTTTCCTTGGCTTGATCTTCACTTTGCTTAGCTTCTCCTTTTGATTTTCAAAAATTCCCCCCTTAGACCTCACCTTAAAATAGACCTAAAAGCCTCAATAAAACCATAGGAAAGAAAGGAAGATGGAGGAGAAAGAATTTGCTAAAGAGAAACTAAGAAAATCCATGAAAAACCATACCTTTTCCTTACTTTTTCTCTTCCCTTTCTTCTCTCCCTTATGTGCCTCACTCCCTTGGTTCTTTCTCTGGTTTAGTGTAATATCTAGTTCTCTGAAAATGATAGAGAACGTGAGAAACGTAATACACGATTTCTTCGTCAACTAACAAAACTCACTGAATACAAAACAAAGTCCCCCGAAATGAGATAGTTAAGGTCCCAAAAAATTTGAAAAGCATTCTAGACTCCTAAAAATGAGAATCCCAGGCTCAGACAGAAGGAAAAATAAAGTTAGAATGAAAAAAAATTTCTTACAAAAAGCCTACGAAACGTAATGGCATTTTCATAATTTTGAGTAATTTTTGGAATTCACATAGGAGGGCTTTTTAAATGAAAGTTTTGAGTTCTTCAAGGTTCTCAGAGGCTTTGAAAACCATAAAAAGCCCTAAGACAGTTAAATCCCTTCGGTGGATGTTTTCTAACGTCGATTAACCTAAACTTTGATCGGTTCATTCCGTAAGGTTTTAGCTCCAAATTGAGTGATTCTAAAGGTATTTTATTAAATTTTATAATGGAAAAGAAAGTTCTCAAAAAGGAGCTAATATGAAGCCAAAACAAAATTGCTATTACGGAAGGATAAAATTGAAATTTTTGAAAAAGTGTGTTTTTAGAAGCTCCCACATACTTCCTCTTTCTTCTCCCATCTTCTTAAGCACAAAATTTTTACCCAAAATGCAGAATATGATCTGCTCTCTTAGGCTCACAAGAAGGGGATGAAAAGGAAGAGAAATCAAAGGCTTAAGGTATGGAAATTAGTAGTTTTTGAAGCTCTTTCTCTTCCAAACCTTTTCTCCTCCATTTTCCTTTGTTTCCTATGATTAAAATGAAGTTTATAAATCTATTTTAAGGAAAAATTTGAGGGGAAAATTCGGATTTGAAGAGAGGAGCTCAAAGAACATAAGATTCAAGTGAGAAAAAGCAAGAAAACAAGGTAATTTCTCTTCTTATAGTTACCATCTTTGGTTCCCCTCTCCACTATTTGTCCCACTTGAGAAACCCTTGGAGGAGATGATTTTTAGGTAGAAACAAGCATAAATCTAAGGAAAAAGGGTATGGAGATTAAGAATATGCAAAGGGAATTATCAAAAAGTCATTAGAAATTAAGATGCAAAACCTAGGGTTTCTAGTGTACCTTTCATATTCTGAATTTGTGTGATAATTCCTAGGTTTAATTAAGGGTTTAAATGAGTTCTTGAGACACCTATGATGTTCCCCACAAGCTTCTCCCTTCAAGAAAACAAAGAAATCTCCAAGAATCCCTAAACCATGCTATGTCTCGACTAAACCATGTTCATGGTGCTAGGGAGAGTTTTAAATTTTTCTAAGGCCATTCTTGAGTCATATTTGATGAATAAAAATGAAGGGAGGCCTTAGAAAAAATTTAGAACTCATGGAAAGTAATTTGGTGCCTTAGGTTCCATATTATGACCTAAAGAAGTAACATGATGTTAGGCCTTTTGTTTTGATGGTGTGATGACTCCAAGAGCCTTAAAAGGAGTCAAGAATCATATTTAAAAGGAAAGAATAAGGCATAGAAATTATTTGAGGGGTGTTGCTTCATTAGATGCCTTTGTGGACTATAATGGGGGTTATAGAGCAATCTAGTGTTTAACCAAGTTGTGTGGCCTTAAAATATGTTTCATGAACCTAATTGGTTCCCATAAATTATATCTAGGCCAAGAGAAACTATCTCCACCAATTTGTGGGTGTGTGGCCGAAAGAAGAGGCTTGAAATCCAAGGAAAAAGTATATGATTGCATGCAAGGTAGCTCTCTCCACCTTCTCTCATGCATGGATGTATGTTTAGCTTATTTTAAAATGTGTGTATGTGTATTTTCAAGCTATGAAAAGTATGCTAGCATACCTTTATATGCTATGATTCTCGATGCCATGTTATGTTTCTAAATGAGTACTTGATGTTTGTCTGAGTTTGCTTAAGTGTGGAGAGGCCAAGAACTCTTCCCTTTAATGAGGATGAGCCAAGAACCTTTAAACTTGGTTGAGACAAAGTAAATAGTCTCCTAAGAGCAAAGTTGGCTCCCAAGAGCATGGTTGAGTCCAAAGCTCTTAAAAAATGGGTGAGGCAAGTCCAAAATCCATAAGGAGAAGTGTGAAGCCAATCCAAACAGTTAGTGAGCTCTTGAATGTCTTGTGTGATTTGTTCATATGCCAAGTTTACATTTAAAATGTCCATGACTTCCACTTTCCTCATGCATGTATTTGTAAAGCTTGCTTTGTACATATTATGTATGATTGAATAGGAGATGAGCTATTAGAATTCTTTGAATCTCATCCCCTACTCTCCAATGATCTAACATGCTTGGTAGACCAAGTAATTATGGTGAAGAGAGCCAACAACAACAAAGAATGGAAATTGACAAGTTTATGACTAGTTTTGCCCATTTTGGGAACCATAATTATGTTTCTTGATGTTGTAAATGGTCTTTGACCCTTGAGACATGTGTAAATATACTATTATGTGATGTTTAGATGTATGAATATGATGTATGACATCTAGCATTTATTTTGAGTATGTAATGCCAAAGTGTGCAATGTGGAAGTTTGATGGAAATATACATAAATGTGGGTTGAATTATCAAAATGAGATGTATGAGTTTGTGACCATTTGGGCAGCTCATACAAGTCTTAAATATACCATTAGACTTTCCCAAAAGGTGTCAACACTAAGGGAAAGCCATTTGGCAAGTTTGGTACCCCACATGGAGCCAAATTTGACTATAATGGAACTTTATGTCACTTTTTAGCCAAATGAGTTAGTCTTGATCTGAAAGTTGGCATGCAATTAGGTCTCATTGATAGATTTTTGGAAAGCTAAAGATCATAATTTTTGGAGGTCTATAGAATATCTAATAATGTTTCAAAGTTGGCAATTTTCATAGTTTCTAGTTTGCTGCACTATTCATTTGGTCTGAATTTGCATTCTGTCACATGAGCCCCAAATGAGATCCAATTGCCATGAAATTTTATACAAAGAAACTAGATAATCACAATGACTCGTGTCAACTAGAAGCACATCATTTGAATATCTAGAGAGGGAGATATGAATTTTTGAAGTTTTTGTCCAGTATTAGTAAATTTGCCCAACTAGAAGTATTGTTCTATTTAATTTTGAGGTATGGGCTTGATGAACTGATCTAGGAATATTTTTTCTCTCTAGTTAACATCCACAGATTTTCAGATTAGTATCATTTGCATAGATTGGATATTTGTGGAATTAATTGGGCATTTTCAAATTTTTCTACAGAATTCTGAGATAGTTCCAAGACCTTTGGACCATTTTGGATGCCAAACGTCCTCTGTGATGCATTTTATGGTTTGGGCATATTTTTATTGTGAAGTATACATCCTAAGTTTTCCATAATGACCAAGATTGAATGATTTCTATTTTTCTAAATTTAGTTATGATTTATCAAAATTTGGTTAGAAAGTGGAGCAATTCTGGCCGAGAATGAAACTCCATATTTCATGCTCCATTTCAGTTTCCATGAGTTGTAGACATGATTTTGTGATGCAATTAAGTTGTAATGATGCAATTAAATATAAGGATGCATAGCATGAGCTCATACGATCCATGTGACACTGAGCTCAAATTTTTAAATATAGCGTAATGCAAAGAAACCTATTATTTTCATCCCCTCTTCTATACGCTCTTGTGGAATTGATGATATAAAACTTACGAATGGCATAAAATGAGCTAGAATTTATGGTGTTACATTTAGGATAGAAATAAAATGAGCTAAGTGAAGGGGAGAGTGGGGTGTGGTGCTATATATAGGTAGGTTTAAAAAGTTATTTTCAAAAATTCTAATTTTGTCCTTCAATCTTGGCATTTTCATATCCAGCTCGTTTTAGCTCCTTTTTGAGAACATTCTTTTCCATCGTAAAACTTAGGTCCTTAATCTTATAAAATGCCATTGGAATCACTTAAATCAGAGCTAAAACCTTCCCAAATGAAAAAGTCAAAGTTTGGGTTAACTAACATTGGAAAGCGTACATCGAAGATGTTTTAAATATCCTGGGACTTTCCATTATTTTCAGGGCCTCTAAGAATCCTAAAGAACTCAAATTTTCCATTCTAAAGGCTCTCTTGTGAGAATTCCAAAATTTGCTTAAAATTCTGAAAATGCCATTACATTACGTGGCTATTTTGTTACTTTCTATCTAGTTATTTTGGCCTCTGTTTCAGGGTACCTCTGGCCTTTTGAATTCATTACTTAGCATCTAGATCATCATTTTAATTTTTTTAGACCTTACCCAATTCCTTTCAAAGGACCTACTTTGAAAAAGTATTCGTTTTCATCGTTTTTATGAGAACGGGACATTACAATATACACAAAACATACATAGGAAATTCTTGCCATCCATTGTGAAAAACTTGTTATATCATTCCAATGGTGTTAATTCTCATATATACATTAAGTATCCATATACTTACACATGTTCAAAAGGGTTTACATCACATTCATTATAATATTACATTATATGCCATTAAAATGGTTACAAGGTAAATACATAACACATTTCCATATCAATCCTCTTCTTTTAAGTTTGGTGTGTAACACCCCGAAATTAATTAAGGTGTTAATCATGGATTAAGATTAATTAAGAATAATTAATATGGGATGATTGGGCAAGTTAAGTAAATAGGGATTTTAGATAGATAGATTATTAATATGGGCTTGAGAATTAATTGAGATAGAAACTTCACCTAGGCCCAAATTAATGAACCATGATAAGAGGCTAATGGAGGCCCAATGAATTAGAGGCAAACCCAAACTAATTTAATGAGATAGAGGCCCAAGATTTATCTTGTATAGGCTCAATTAAGTGGCCCAATTAGCCTTGTGCAGACCTAAGCCCTTGAGCCCTCCAAGTTTGGCCCAAAACCCATAAAACTTCAGCAACCCAATGTATAAAACTGGCCCAATGAAATTCTGCAGCCCAACAATTGAAAACTGGCCCAATAAGCAAAATCTGAAACCCAATTGGATTTGGACTTAGAGCAACCCATGACCCAGCCTCTTGACCCAACTTAAACCCATCTAAAACCCTAATGCTTCAGCCACACCTTCATTTTTCTGAAACTCAAGAGGCAAATTCGGAGGTTGAGAAGGAGGCTAGGGTTTGGGGCAAGATTTCTGCATTTTCTCATACTTAGAGCAAGATTTGGCCAAGGTAATAGTTATACAACTTAATCCCCTCATCTTTCTCTTTAATTTGGTCTGATTAGTTTTTCATTTGGAGAGATTTCATTATACCCAAAATCTGAAAAGTGAGTGTTTGGAGGTTTTCTTGGTGAAATTCGTAGGTTGAGGTTGGGGTTGGTATTAGGTGAACTTAAACCCCCCATTTTGATGCTTTCTTTGTTGATTTGAGACCCCCATAGCTGATTCATATTATGGGTACTAATTTTATACGAATTTGCTTAGGATTTTGGGTGAAACATTGAGAATTCTGGTGGGAGACACTTGAATCCGAATTTGGGATTTGTGGTGGCTGTTGCAATTGTCTGCAAGTGAGGTAACCGGGGTTTACATTAATTCTATGCATGTATCTATTTTAATTTCATATTTGCTGTATATGAATGATTTGAAATGTTGAATGAATTGGTTGGCTATTTATTGTATGATGATTGGACCTTGTGAGTCCATGGTGGAGCTGTGGTGCGGCTGCCACCCGTGCATGTGCTTCGATCGAGCACCGGGTTATGATCAAACCCCAGATGCACTGAGCCCTGGTTGTGCTCAATGAAGAGTAGGTGCCGTGGACGAGCCTCTCTCAATGTTAATGGACTTTAACATGTTAAATATATGATTGCTAGTATGGGATAGTAATCATGATAGCCTAATTGTTTCATTTGCTAAAATGACTGATATGATTCTGATGTTAATTTTGATTCATGCACATATGATAATTAAACTGGATTATATGATAGAATTGTCATGGTTACTGAGATTTATATCTCACCCCGTTTTATGAGATTAATATTTTAAGTGAAGGTTCCTCGGGTAAGGATAAGGGTAAGCAAGTGGATGAACATCCATCAGCTGAGGCCTAGTGTGGGGAGGCTACACTTAGTCTGAGTGTAATAGGGTAGATGCTAATTTTGTTAAGTCATCTATAGCATCATCATGTATCTGTATTGCCAAGTGTAGGTTTGCACATTTGATTTATTGAGGATGTATGTAATGAGGGGTTAGACCTCATCCTAATTTAGAAATTGTTGTATGGACTCATTATTTCTGCTGTAATTGATGCTGACCTATAACCTTGCTTATTAATGGAAATGTGACCCTTGAGATATTGATATGAACCCCTAATGTATGGAACCCCCATTGATTGAGCATTTATGGATGGCTGATGGTAGTTCATTTATAATCTATTGTTGCTACTTAATAAACTTGCTGATAGAAGGGAATTGGAGGAAAGAAATGGGCATATAAGATTTGAGTTCGTAATGGAAGCATAGCTAAGTAAATAAGGTAGATAAATGTCATTTGAGCCATATAAAATGAAGGGAAGTGATCTTAGGGTGTCCCTAAGAAGAGAAATGGAGTGTAGGGGGCGAAATATAGGGAAAATAGCTACAGAAGGGAGTCACGCCGCGGCCTAGGGAGTGACAGTGGCGAGGGACGCCGCGACGCGGAGTGAAAATAATCGCCCAGGGGGTGACAGAACGTAACCTCGCCGCGGCGCAATAAGTCTCGCCGCGGCGCGAGTCGGGGAAATTAATTAGGGAGGTAACAGTAGCAAAACTCGCCGCGGCGCCATATAGGTTGGCCACGGTACAGATCCAACTCACCGCGACGATAAGTCAGGAAAATTCCAGAGAGCAACTTGGCCGCGGCGCAAGAGTTCCAAGCCGCGACGCAAGTTTAAAAACTTGGTTTTTGAGCTCCAGAACCTAGCTTAGTCGCGGCAGGGAAGTTCCAGGTCGCGGCGCAGGTCCCCAAACTTCTATATTTGACCTAGAAACCCTAATTTCAGTAAGGCTAATGTTAGGGAGTAGCATGAGGACATTGATGGGATGTTTTTGTGGGTTGAAATCGATTAATGGATGAATCCTAAACCTTTAATGATGGTACAAACCCTTTTTATGCATGTTCCCGTTATGGTTGTTAGTTGATGATCCTAGTAGTATCAAGGTTTAAATTTCTCTATATTTTATTAATGTGATTAGTTGCAACGACTCCAAACCTTGATCATTATTTATTAATCATGTATTTAACTATAATTACCGATGTTAGAACTTAGGGTCGTCACATGGTGGCTCCCATTCCTTTGCTCACTTAGTCCATCTAGACATATTAAGTAATAGAGAGGAAGAGTGAGATTTTAGGAATCCCAATAGCCCTTCTCCTTTTCAACCACACAAAAAGAATGCACTTTCAAGTCTAAAAATGCATGAATGGCTATCTTGAACTTCATAAACATACATAGAACATTTCCTTTATTCAAGAAGTCACATATAACATACATAGGCTTGCTAAGACAATGGTTTAGCTTCACCCATTCTCTTTGGAACTTTCAGACTTGCCTCACCCATTTTCTCAAGGGACTTTTGACTAGCCTCACTCTTTTAGAGGCTTTTGGCATTGTCTTATCCATTCATAAGGACTTTTGGTATTACCAAACTCATACAAGTCAAAACATGTCCAGAAAGAATCTTTCAAGTATATAAACAAAGCATCATGGTACCATGGCATGTACATATATACTAGAAACATTTTTCATAGCTTAAACATACACACACATATTCAAAGACAAGAAAACACCTAATCATGCATGAGAGAAAGAAGAGAGATCTACCTTGATTGCAAAAGCATGCTTTCTTCCTTGAAAATTCTTCTTCTCCCTTGGCCACACACTCACAAGGATGTGGGACTTGATTCCTTTGGCCTACACACATTAAATGGGATCTAGCTATGCTCTTGGAACCAATTCTAATGTCACATATGCACTAGAAAAGCTATATAGCTCATATGGTTCAATTATGGTTTCATAAGGCACATAATAAAGCAACCTTGGGAAAACATGATCTTGGCTCTATTCTTTTCCTTAATCTATCACTCTTGACTCCATTTAAACTTCTCAGAGCCATTACAGATCCATTTCAAGAGGTCTACCTGGGTGATGCTTCATTATGCTACAATATGGAACCTATACCTCTATTACAGTTCCTAGGCTTTCTAAAATTTTTCCAAGGCTTCCTCTCATACTCTTCCATCATACATGATGTAAAACTAAGGTTGGAAGAAATTAAAATAGTCCCTAGGTGCATGAACCCCTTTAGGCCGAGGCTATGCTTCTAACTGGCATTAATGGAGTTTGTTTGAATTCTTTGATGGGAGATGCATATGGGAGGCTTCCTTGATGTCTTTGGAACTCATATGAACTCTTAAACATCTCAATTTATGGCTAGAACTTATCTTACAAACCAAGGTGCAACTAAAACCCTAGGTTATGCATCTTGGAAAATCATGGTTCTTTCTTTGTTTCCTTTCCATATTCTTGTTCTCTACACTCTGAATTCCTAAGACTCATCCATGGTTTGGGTCAAAATTCAATCCTTCTTGGCCATCCATACATGGGGCAAAACACACAAGAAGTGTAAGGAAGGAGAAGCATGGAAACTAAGGATTTTATCTCGAATTCAAGCTTTTCTCAAGAGCTTTTCCTCTTACCTTTGCCTTCCTCTCAAATTTTGAACTCTTACCCTCTGGTTTGGGCTCAAAATAGAACCAAAAATTTCAAGAAATCCATAAAAAGAAAGGTAGGAAAGAGAGGAATCAAGTTGCTAAAGGAAGAGCCATGAAATTCTATCAATTTCCATACCTTTTTCCTTGTTTTTCTCCTTCTTTTTCTCCTCCCATGGTGTGCCCTTTCTTTTAGTCTCTCTCTTGGTCATTGGTAAAAATAAAGTCAGTGAAAGAAAAAGAGAGTGGGGCATCCCATATATAAAAGAAGAATTAAAAATTGTTCCTTCAAAATTCCTGCTACATCCCTTTTCTAGCCATTTTTGTTTTAAGTTCATTTTAGCTCCTTTTTTAGAACCGTTTTCTCTATCATAAAATTTAAGTTCTCTAACTTATGAAATGCCTTTGAAATTACTCAATTTGGAGCTAAAAGCTTCCCAAATGAATCAGTCAGAGTTCAAGTCAACTGATGTTGTAAAACGTGAACCGGAGGCGTTTTAATTGTTCTGGGGATTCTTATGGTTTTTAAGGTCTCTAAGAACCCTAGGAAACTCAATTTTCCTATTTAAAAATCCTTCCTTTGAGTTTTCTAAAAAGTGCTCAAAATTATGAAAATGCCATTACATTTGCTACATTTTCGTTAAATTCTGTCTGATTATTCTGACATCAGTTTTAGGGCACCTGTAGCCTTAGATCATCATTATTTGAAGTTTAGAATATTATTCTAATTTTATTGGACTTCAAATCCTTCTATTTGGGGGACTTTCTTTTGTATTTAGTGAGTTTCGTACATTTACAGAGAAAATAAATGTTACATTTCTCGCGTTTTCTCATGCTTTTAGAAAACTAGATATTAAATCACTTACCTTGGCTAAATCTTCATCTAGATGTGCATATTAGAGCCAAGAAACTAAAAACCATAGCCTTCCTTCCTTTTGAGTGTTTTTCTTCTCTCCCTTAGTTGCCTAAAGTGTGTTTAGCAAAATAAGTGGAATGGGTGGCACTAATATTAAGGTTTAGTAAGATTGTTGTAACATTCGACTTTCGTCAAATGACAGAAACGAACAAATTTTCAAAGCAAGTCTCCTGAAATAAATTAATTAAGGTCCTAAAAAATTTGAATAACATTCTAAACTCCTAAAAATGAGAATTCTAGGCTCAGATGGAAAGAAAAATAGAGCTAGAATAAAGAAACAAATTTTGACGAAAAACTTGTGAAACGTAATGGCATTTTTGTAATTTTGAGAAAATTTTGAAATTCATATAGGATGGCTTTTTAACTGAAAGTTTTTAGTTCTTTGGGGTTCTCAGAGGCTTTGAAAACCATAGGAAGCCCAAGGATAATTAAATCCCCTTCGGTGGATATTTTTCAATGTCGATGTACCTAAAGTTTGACGAATCTATTTGGAAAGGTTTTAGCTTCGATTTGAGATATTCTAAAAGCATTTTACTCAATTGGAAATCTAAATTTTATAATGAAAAGGACAGTTATCAAAAAGGAACTACAACGAATGAGAAACAAAAGTTCCAAAGACAAAGGCAAAATAAGAATTTTTTAAAAGTGTTTCTCCTTGCCACCTATAAATAGGTGGCACCCCACCTCCTCACTCATTTAGACACAATTGTTTCTGCCCAAATTCAAAGGAGAGAGCTAGGGCTTAGGCATAACAAAGGGACAGAAGAAGAAGGAGAAATCAAGGTAAAAAGGTATGGTTTCTTGGTAGTTTTTTATGCTTTCTTCCATCCAAACCTCCTCTCCCCCATTCTCCTTTTGTTTCCTTTGATTACAATGAAGTTTATAAATCTGTTTTAAAGGAGAAATTAAGAGTAAAATTCAGATTTGAAGATAGAAGCCTAAAGAAAGCAAAATTTAAGTGAGAAAAAGTAAAAAAAAAAAAGGTAATTTCTTCTTCCATGGTTGCTATCCCTTTCTCTTTTTCCTCCACCATTTCGCCCCACTTTAGAAACCCTAGGAGGGCTTGGTTTTTAGGCAGAACCAAGGGTGAATCTTAGGAAAAAAGGTGTGGAGATTAAGAATATGCAAAGAGAATTTCAAGTGTTCTTTCCAAAATCTGATTTGATCTCTTAATTTCTATGTCTAAATAAGTGTTTGAATGAGTTTCTAAGATCCCTAGAAGCCTCCCCCTGTGCTTCCTCCATCAAGAAAACAAAGCAAAGTCCATGGTGAGCAAAACCCTTCATTGTCTCAGCCATGAGAGGTTAGGATAGTTAGGGAGAGTTTTAAATTTTCCTAAGCCCATTTTTGAATAATATATGATGAATGAATATGAGGGGAAGCCTTGGGAAAAATTTAGAAATCATAGAAAGTGAGATGGTGCTTTATGTTCCATAATATAACCTAAAGAAGCAACATATAGTTAAGCTCTTACTTTTGATTGTGTGATGACTCCCAAGAGGCTTAAAAAGAGTCAAGAATCATTTGAAAGGAAAGAATGGAGCCTAGAATTTATTTAAGGGGTGTTGCTTCATTAGGTGGATTTATGGAACCATAGTGAGGTTTATAAATCAAACTAGTATCTAAGATCCTTGTGTAGCCTTAGAATTAATTCCATGAACCTAATTGGTTTTCATAAATTATGTTTAGGCCAAGAGAAATCATCCCCACACTTTTGTGTGTGTGTAGCCAAAGGAAAAAGCTTTGATTCAAGAGAAAAAGTGTGTAGTTACTTCCAAGGTAGCTTACTCCTCCTTAACTCATGCATAATTGTTTGCTTTTCTTGTCTTTGAATGTGTTCGTGTGTATTTTTAAGCTATAAAAAGTGTTTTAGCATGACTTTGATTCCATTGCCATGATGTTACAATGCTTTCATATGATGTTTATGATATGTGTTTGGGTTTGCTTGAGTGTAGTGAGGCCAAAAATGCTTAGCCACGATGAAGATGAGCCAAGAACCCTTAAGATTAGTTAAGACAAAGTAAAGAGTCTTCCAAAAGTGAGGTTGACTCCTAAGTGCATGGTTGAGTCCAAGAACATCTTAAAGAATGGGTGAGGCTAGTCCAAAATCCAGAAGTAAATGGGTGAGGCCAATCCACTTGCTTGGCAAGCCTTTGTATGTTATGTATGACTTTTCCAAATGCTAAGAATGCCTCTTGAATAATTGTATATCTCCATATACCATGCATGCATTTGTAAGACTTGTTTTGTATCTTTTATGTATGATTAAATGGGAGATGAGCTATTGGGATTCTTTGAATCTCATCCCCTCCTCTCAAATGTTCTAATATTCTAGGTGGACCAAGAGAGCAAGGTAATAGAAGCCAACCACCTTGAAGATGAGAGGATAACATTAAAGTGTTTGCATTTTACTACTTTAAGGCCATACAAATGGCAATTGATGTAATCAATGGTCGTATATGTACTATAATGTTATGAACATATGTAATTATGATAATATGTCATATAAAAATAGGAGAATATGTTATATGACCATTAGAATGTAATTGAATATGTTATGACAATTTGGCTTCTTGAATAGTGTTATGGAACTATGTATAAATTCAAGTCGGATGCCTAAATTGAGATGTATGAGGTTTGGAACCATTTAGGTAGCTCACACAAGTCCTAATTATGCTTTTAGACTTGCCTAAAAGGTGCCAAATCCCAAGGAAAGCTATTTGGATATTTTGGTATCCTATATAGAGCCAAAATTGAACATAATGAAACCCTATATTACTTTTTGCCCAAATAGGATTTTTTTGATTTGAGATTTGACATGTAATTAGAGCTTATTGAGAGATTTTTAGAAAGATAAAGAACAGAATTTTTAGAGGTTTAGAGAATATTTGATGAATTTTCAAAGTTGGCAAAAGTTCTAGTTTTGGTCATGTTATTGTTTACTCAGGTCTGAAAATGAAATCTGTCACGTAGGGCACAAATGATGTCCAATTGCCACAAAATTTTATATAGAGAAATTAGAAATCCACAGAGACTTGTACAAATTATAAGCACTTCATTTAGAGGTCTAGAAAGGGAGATATGAATTTATAAAGATTCTGCCTAGTATCAGGTGCCTCAACTGACCTCAGTTAATGTTTGATTGGGTATCGAGGTCTAGGCATGCTTCATTGGTATGGAGTTATTTTTTTCCTCTAGCTAACATCCATAGCTTTCCAGATTGATATCATTTGCATGGATTGGATTTTTTTTAATTAATTGGATATTTTTGAAGTTTGCTACAGAATTCTGTGATAGCACCAGCGAACAGCCAGACCTTTGGACCATTTTGAATGTCAAACATCTTCTGAGTTGTTATGTTTCATGGTTTAGACATATTTTTAGTATAAACTACACATGTGTACCTTTCTAGAATGGCCAAGAATTCATAATTTTGATTTTTCTAGAATTAGTTATAGTTTTCCAAATTATGTGATAGAAAAGAGGAAAATTTGGCCAAAAATATATACATGTATTTTATGCTTCCCCTTGGTTTCCACGAGATGTAGGCCACTTTTGATAATGCAAATGAGTTGTATTCATATAATTAAATATAAGAATGTGATATATGAACTCATATGGTCTACATGACACTGAATGAAATTTTTATATGTGGCACAACGCTAAATAATGTATTATTTTAATCCTTTTTTTCTTGTTCCTTCATGGAATGTATCATATAAAGCATGGAATTGTAATGAAATGAGTTAAAAATTATGGTGTTACATTTTTTGTGTCAGAGCAAAGGTTTAGGCTCTTAATGTGGGTTATGGCTTGTGTTTGTAAGTTGCTTAGATATGTATAAGCTTGCTTTATGGATGAATTGAGTGTGTTGATAGTGGAAGTGTTCCCTTTTCATGTTAAAGTTTGTTATGATGTTTCAGCAAAATGGTAAACATTAGGAGAGGTTGGCCCTCTAGAGAGGCTCTTGTAGATGATAGAGTTGAGAATAGTGATATAGTTGCTGGAGCCCTACAATTTATCATGGCTCGCCTGGATCAGTAATAGGCTATTATTATGCAGTTATAGGAACGACTTATTGAGAGAGACAGCCAGGGCCCTACATCTCCTCCTCCACAGCCACCTTACCACTTAGATCATCTCGAGCATTCAGAGGTGACTCACTCAGATCTGCAGCCACATATACAGATGGTTGCCCCTATTCCATCAACTCAGACGCCTCTAGCCTAAGAGTAGCATTCCATTAGCCAGTATCACTCAGTTCAAAAAATTCAGACCTCCTACCTTTGATGGTAAAATGAACATAGAGAAAGCCGAGTCCTGGATGATGTAGTTAGAGAAAATATTTTTGGGTGATGGAGTGCACATCTGAGCAAAAAGCGACTATGGCTATTTTTCAGTTAGAGAAAGAAGCAGATTTTTTGTGGAAGGGCACGGAGCCCATCCCTCAAGCGAGGAACCTTCCGATTACATAGGAGGCATTCCTCTAGGCCATTTATGAGTAGTACTTTCCCAGTTCAGTCAGGGATGAGAATGAGTTAGAATTCATATTCCTAAATTAGACAGAGGGGATGTCCGTGGACCAGTATATGGCAAAATTTGTAGAGCTCCCCTGATACTCCTCCTACTTACAGAAGCATGATGATGAGAGATGAAGTGCAGATAGATTAGAGAAAGCTTTGCTCCCTAAGATTAGAGACAAGGTAGTGCCACAGAGAAATAGGTACTTTAATACCTTAGTTGAGATATGGAGAGTTATAGAGACAAACCTTAGAATAATACAGCCTACCTCCAGTGCTAGACCACCCCTCCCTGAGCCCAAGAGACCTAGACAGAGATCACAAGCTACAGTTACTAGATGTAGAGGTGGCAAAAGCCAATAGAGCCAAAAAGGCAAGAAAAGGAGGACTCAGTCCAATAGAGGTAGCTTCACACCTATCACATGTGCCCAGTGTGGCAAGAACTATGGAATTAGACCATGCTACACGAGGCAGAATATATGTTTAAGGTGTGGTAGGCCAAGACACATGGCTAGGGATTGCACACAGACTCCTCTACAATCTACATGGCAAAGGGAAATGGCTCGGCCTCCAAGACCTCAGACCTAGGGTAGAGTCTTTGCCCTATCATAGTAAGAGGCTAACCGGTCCCTGAGTCTGATCTAAGGTACTATTAGAATAAATGATTTTTCTATAACTGTATTATTAGATTCAGGTGCTAACCATTCTTTCATATCATATGACTGTGCTAGGAGGTTAGGTCTAAGTATGTATACATTATCATATGATTTACATGTATTCATCCTCATAAAAAATTGAGCCATTACCTCTCATGCTTATTTGAATTGTATGATCCAGTTTAATCACTGTCTTACGACCCTTGATTTGATTTGTATGCCCTTCATTAATATTGATATAATCATTGGCATGAATTGGATGTCTGCAAATAATGCCACACTAGATTGTAGCTACAGATGTATTACTTTACCTAAGTGTGGGACTGTGCCTAATATGAAGACTGAGTTATCTATTATGACCACCTTCCAGGCTGAGAGATTTCTAGGGCATGGTTGTCAGGGGTATCTAGTTTTCTTTTTAGTTCAGGCTAAAGTGGAAGAGGGTATAGATGAGATTCCTGTAATGAGGGAATTTTGAGAAGTATTCCCTAGAGAGATTAGTGGACTACCCCCAGAGAGAGAGCTAAAGTTTCTTATAGACATTGTACCTGGGGCAGGTCCAGTATCTAAGGCCCCATATAGGATAGCTCCCATCGAGCTAGCTGAGCTTAAGAAACAGATAAAGGAGCTCTTAGAAAAGGGTTTTATCAAACCTAGTGTCTCGCCGTGGGGAGCTCTAGTCTTATTCATAAAGAAGAAAGACAGGAGCCTTAGGCTATGTATAGATTATCGAGAACTCAATAAGATAAACATTAAGAAAATGTACCCTCTCCCTTGCATAAATGACCTCTAAGATCACTTAGTAGAAGCATAAATATTTTCTAAGATAGACCTCAGGTTGGAGTACCATCAACTTAGAATAAAGGCTGAGGATATTCCTAAAATAGCATTTAGAACTAAATACGAGCAATATAAGTTTTTAGTTATACCCTTCGGTTAGCGAATGCACTCACAGTATTCATGGATTATATGAACAGAGTCTTCAGGCCATACTTAGACAATTTATAGTTGTCTTTATAGATGACATACTCATCTACTAAAAAAGTAGAGAGGAATATGAGCAACACCTAAGATTAGCCTTGGAGACCATAAGAGAGAGACAGTTGTATGCTAAACTTAGTAAATGTGAGTTCTGACTCATTGAAGTTTAATTTCTAGGTCATGTGATCTCCCAAGTAGAGGTCGCATTAGATCCTCATAAAATAAAGGCAATGTTACAGTGGGAGAGACCTAGGACATTGATAGAGATCAAGAGCTTCTTAGGCTTAACAGGTTACTATAGGAGGTTCATTTAGGGCTTTTCTCAGATAGCGATGCCACTGACCTGGCTCACTAGAAAGAATATACTATTTATGTGGAATGAGAAATATGAGAGTAGTTTTCAAGAATTGAAGCATAAGTTAACCACAGCCCTAATTTTAGTGCTCCTAACCCTAGAAAGACTTTTGTAGTATACAGTGACGCCTTTAAGAAAGGGTTAGGATGTCTTATGTAGAAAGGCTGAGTGGTAGCTTATGCTTCTAGACAGTTAAAACCTCACAAGGAAAACTACCCTACACATGACTTAGAGTTAGCCGCAGTGGTGTTTCCTTTGAAATATAGAGACACTACTTATATGGGGTAGCTATAGAAATTTACAGCAACTACAAGAGCCTTAAATACTTATTTGAATAGAAAGTACTGAATATGAGACAGCGGAGATTGTTAGAATTTTTGAAAGACTATGATTTCACGTTGAAATACCATCCCGATAAGGCTAATATGGTAGTTGATGCCCTAAGTAGAAAATCCATACACATGGCCTATATGATGATCTGATAGCAGGAATTGATTGAGAGATTCAGGGATATGAGTCTCTCCTATGAGCTATATTAATGAGTGAAACCTGAATAGAAAATGACCTGAGGGATCAGATAAGAGAAGCCTAGCAGATAGATGATCATGTAAGTAAAATTAGGATCCAGATAGCCTAGGTTAGCATTCAGGAGTTCAATCTATCTGAGAATGGCATTGTAAGATACAGGGATAGGCTATATCTACCTAGAAATACAGAAATCAGGGAGAGAATATTAGATGAGGCACATAAGAGCAAGTATACCATTCATCCGAGCAGTAATAAAATGTACCAGGATTGAAACAAAATGTTTTGGTGGCCTGGAATAAAAATAAACATAGCAGAGTATGTCTCCCGATGTCTAGTATGCAAACAAGTAAAAATAAAACACCAGAAACCAGTTGGGTTACTTTAACCCTTAGATATCTTGGAGTGGAAATGGGATAGTATAGCTATAGATTTTGTCATGGGTTTACCCAGGACATCATCGAGGCATGATGTAATATGGGTAATAGTGGATAGGTTAACAAAGTTAGCACACTTTCTAGCTATGAAAGCCACTTATACCCTAGATAAGCTAGTCCAGCTATACATCAAGGAGATCATCAGACTACATGGTGTGCTTAAGAGTATAGTTTTTAGATAGAGATCCTAGATTCACATCGAATTTCTAGAAATCATTATAAGATGCTCTAGATACCAAACTCAGATTTAGCACGACCTATCACCCCCAGATGGATGGATAGATGGAGACAACCATCCAAACCCTAAAGGACATGTTGAGGGTGTGTGTGTTAAAAATAAAAGGAAACTAGGATATATACTTGCCTCTAGTGGAGTTTGCCTATAATAACATTTATCATGCAAGTATACAGATGGCACCGTATAAGGCATTGTATGGGGGGAAGTGTAGGTCTTTGGTGTGTTAGGTTGAGCTAAGAGAGTGGAGCCTTATAGGCCCAGAGTGAGTAGACTAAACATCCATACAGATTAAGACCATAAAAAAAAAAACTCCTGATGACCCAAAGTAGACAAAAACGTTACACAGACAAACATAGATGGCCGTTAGAGTTTGAGATTGGAGACCATGTCTTCATTAAAGTGTCTTCAGTCACAGGGATAGGTTAGTCCCGTAAAAGTAAAAAGCTCAATCCAAAATACATAGGTCTTTTCTAGATTCTTGATAAAGTAGGACCTGATGCCTATAAACTAGCTCTTCCCTAAAACCTAAGCTAAGTCCACAATGTATTCCATGTTTTGTAGCTTAAAAAGTACCAGCTGACCCCTCACATATCATAGAATATGAGAATATGCAGTTATAGGATGATCTATAGTATCACTAGATTAGATCATGGATGTTAGAGTCAAGCAATTACGGAATAAGACGATATCACTGGTAAAAGTGGTTTTGGAAGGGGTTATATCCCGAAGAGGATACCTTGGATCTAGAGGAAGATATGAGAAAGAAATATCCAAAACTCTTCCCATAAGGTATGGTATCTAAATTTTAAGGACGAAATTTTTTAGAAAAGGGAGAATTGTAACGTCCATTTTTGTTAAACGACGAAAATAAGTGCGTTTTCAAAGCAAGTCTCCTGAAATGAATTAATTAAGGCCCCAAAAAAAAGTTTGAGTAACATTCTAGGTTTCTAAGAATAAGAATTCTAGGCTTAGACAGAATAAAAAATGAAGCTAGAGTGAAAAAATAAATTTTGACAAAAAACTTACGAAACATAATGGCATTTTTGTAATTTTAAGCAAATTTTGGAATTCATATAGGAGGGATTTTTAAATAAAATTTTTGAGTTCTTCGAGGTTCTCAGAGGCCCTAAAAATCATAGGAAGCCCTAGGATAGTTAAATCCCCTATGGTAGACATTTTCTAACGTCAATGTACCTGAACTTTGACGGATTAGTTTAGGAAGGTTTTAGCTCTGATTAGAGTGATTCTAAAAGCATTTTACTAAATTAAGAATCTAAATTTTATAATGGAAAAGATATTTATAAAAAAGGAGCTCAAACAAATGAGAAACAATAATGCCAAGAATGAAGGGCAACATGAGAATTTTTTAAAAGTGTTTCTTCCTCTCACCTATAAATAGGTGGCGCCCCACCTCCTCACTCATTTAGATGCAATTGTTTCTGCCCAAATTTAGAGGAGAGAGCTAGGGTTTAGGCACACCAAAGGGACAAAAGAAGAAAGAGGAATCAAGGCAAAAAGGTGTAGTTTCTTGGTAGTTTTCTATGCTTTTTTCCATCTAAACCTCCTCTCCTCCTTTGTTTCCTTTAATTATAATGAAGTTTATAAATCTATTTTAAGGGAGAAATTAAGGGTAAAATTCGGATTTGAAGAGAGGAGCCTAAAGAAAGCAAGATTCAAGTGAGAAAAAGTAAGAAAATAAGGTAATTTATTCTTCGATAGTTGTTATCCCTCTCTCCTCTTCCTTCGCCATTTCGCCCCACTCAAAAAACCCAAGGAGGGCTTGGTTTTTACATAGAACCAAGGGTGAATCTTAAGAAAAAGGGTGTGGAGATTATATAACACCATAAATTCTAGCTCATTTCATGTCATTCTTAAGTATTACATCATGATCCACATAGGTTTCCCATAGAAAAGTAAGGAAAATGGGATTAATTTCGCTTTATGTCATGTCCAAAAATTCATTTCGTTGTCACATGGACCGTACGAGCTCATGCTATGCATCTTCATATTTAATTACATCATTACAACTCATTTGCATCATAAAAACATGCCTACAATTCATGGAAACCAAAATTTTGAAAAATCATAACTAATTCTAGAAAAATAAAAAACATGTGTTCTTGGTCATTTTGAAAATCTCTGGATGTCTACTTTACATTAAAAATATATCCAAATCATAACACCCATCGAAGAGGACGTTTGACATCCAAAATAGTCCAAAGGTCCGACTGAAATCTGGAACTATCATAGAATTCTATAGAAAAATTTGAAAATTTCCAATTAATTCCATAAAAATCCAATCCATGAAAATGATACCAATCTAGAAAGTTGTGGATGTTAACTAGAGAGAAAAAATATCTCCAAATTAGTTCATCAAGCCTAGACTTTGAAATTCAATAGAATAATACTTTTGGTTGGGTAAATTTAGTGATACTAGATAGGAATTTCAAAAACTCATCTCTCCCTCTCTAGACCTCCAAATGAGGTGCTTCTAGTTGATAAGTCACTATGATTGTCTAGTTTCTCTGTATAAAATTTTATGGCAATTGGACATCATTTGGGCCTCGGGTGACAGAAAACAATTTCAGACCAAATAAATAGTACAGCAGGCCAAAACCACAAATTTTGCCAACTTTAAAAAATCATCAAATATTTTGTAGACCTCCAAAAATTATGATCTTTAGCTTTTCAAGAAGCTCTTAATGAGATCTAATTGCATGCCACATTTTAGATCAATACTAACTCATTTGGCTAAAAAGTGATAAAGGGTTCCATTATGGTTAAATTTGGCTTCATATGAGGTACCAAACTTGCCAAATGGCCTTTCCTTGGTGTTGGCACCTTTTGGGTAAGTCTAAAAGCATATTTAAGACTCATATAAGCTGTTCAAAGGGTTCCAAACCTCATAAATCTCATTTGGGCTATTCAACCCACACATATGCATATTTACATCATACTTCCACATTGCACATTTGGACATTACAAACTCAAATTGTATTCTAAAGCTCATACATCATATCCATGGTTATAAACATCACATAATAGCATATTTGTACATGTCTCAAGGTTCATAATATATTTACAACATCATATACACCATAAACCATCATTATGGCTCCAAAATGGGCAAAACAAGGCATAAGCTTGTCAATCTCTCTTCTTCATTGTTGTTGGCTCCCTTCACCATAATTACTTAGTCCACCTAGTATGTTAAATCATTAGAGAAGAGGCGATGAGATTCAAAGAATACTAATAGCTCATCTCCCATTCAATCATACATAACATATGCAAAGCAAGCTTTTCAAATGCATACATAGAGAAATTGGAAGTCATGGACATTTTAAAAGTAAACTTGGCATGTGAATCCATCATGCAAGACATTCAAGATCTCACTAAGTGTTTGGATTGGCTTCACACTTCTCCTCATGGATTTTGGACTTGCCTCACCCATTCTTTGAGAGCTTTGGACTCAACTATACTTTTGAGAGCTCACTTTGCTTTTAGAAGACTCTTTGCTATGTCTCAACCAAGCTCAAGGGTTCTTAGCTCATCCTACTAAAGGGAAGAGTTCTTGGCCTCTCCATACTCAAGCAAACTCAAACAGACATCATGTGCTCATTTATAAACATAACATGGCATCAAGGATCATGGCATATAAAGGCATGCTAGTATACTTTTCAAAGCTTGAAATTACACATACACACATTCCAAAACAAGCCAAACACACATCTATGCATGAGAGAAGGTGGAGAGAGCTACCTTGTGTACTGATAAACATATATTTCTATCTATTTTATTCTCTTAAACTTGGGCATTTTAACAATGAAATATGGCTTTAAGACTTTAATTAGATAAGATTTTATTTTAATAGCCATTTCTATATTTTAGGAGTTAATTTGCAAAAATTTAGTTTTTAACGCTTATTTAATCTTAAATAATTTTTGTGAATATGCCTATTTGATTTTTCCCACTCTTTTGTGCAAAATTTTAATATGAATTTGGTGCTTGAATGAGCATTTTTTTTTTTAAGAAGAGGAGGAGAAAAGTTAGGATCAAGTGCACTTGTTGTTAGGCAATAAAATATGAATAGGAAGAATGAGCTAAAAATGGTGTGAAAAAGAAGCTTTACGTGGAATAACTTGAGCTCACATGGAAGAAACACGAGACCAGTAGCTGGAGAAGAATTTCAAGCTTGAGTAAGGAAGAAGCAGAAGTTGAATGTTGCTTAAAACAGAGGAGAAGGAAGCACACGCGACTTTGGCTCGGGATGGAAGCTCCAAAACAAAGAAGAGAAGCTACATGTTGAGATAAGGAGAAACACACATGCAGAACAAACACTCAAGCAGAATAGAGATTCACAAGGAGGAGATTTACGTGATGAAGGCTCCAAACACAAGCTGCAGAAATAGAAGAAAAACATGACAGCTTGCATGGAGGGCTGGATAGTCACGTGAGAAGCTTGAGCTTGGGTTTACATTAAAGGAGAAGGAAAGAGAGGCTCGAGTTTCTGGTTTGAGAAAGAAAAAGTAGTCATGAAAAATGAAGAGGAATGAGCTGAATGAAGACGCATGGAGCTGAAGCTTGGTTTTGACGTAAGAGAAGAGCTACATGCAGAAACAGAGGAGTTGCACGAAGAAGCAAAAGAGAAAATGAGCTGGAGATGCTGGAGCTGAAAATGTATGAGGAAGCAATGAGCTAAATATGAAAGTGAATGAAGGAAAATACACACACATGCAAAAGCGAGCTGGAAAGGAAGAAAAACACGAACAAATGGAGGGCTGGAACGTGCAAAGTGCCACGGGCTAGATGAAGAATAAAGTGAGAGGCAACGTGAAAACAACATCAAATACTGAAGAAGAGACTCGAGTTGTGAGCTGGAAACAAAATGTGGATTATAATAAAATAAAAGGAATGGGGCCCACCGTATATCACATGCATTTAGCTACAGGCAATTGGCACAAAGAGAATGAGCACGTGAAAAACAAATGAAGCACGAAGAAGAGGAGGTAGCACACATTCCACACGCTTCATTCACACGTCATTCACGCCTCGCCATTCATCACTCATTTTCCACGCTACATTCCACATCATCCAGATGCAAATAATACACATCCCTACGTCCATTCCATCATCATTCCCCACGCCCCTTCATCTATCGTCATATTCGCTCATTCCATCGTCCACACCACTCCATTCACAGAATACACTACACTCCATATTTTCCTCCATTTCCGTCCACCGAATAAAGCTTTGATTCATCCTTGAGGCTAGCTAGGAGGAAGCTCTTGGAGAAGTTTGAATCCATGGATGAGCAACATTTTTGGCTAAGATTTTCTTATTTTTCCAGTACTTTTTCTCTTTCTTGTATTTGCTTGGTTAAGGAATATTGGATTGATAATTTGTGTAATTGATTAGTGGCTGGTTAGACACTAATTAGAATCTTGTTTGACTGATTATGTGATTGAATTAGCACTGGATTTTCCAATTTCCTACAATTATCCATGTATGCAATCAAGGTGTTTGATGAAATGCATGTGAGAAATTGAGTGTTTAATTGTTTGAATTAAGGATTCCTTGGTGTTTAGTTGGTTAATTAAACATTTTTGGATGGTGATTCAGAGGCTAATTAATCAAGTAATCAATCAATTCAAGTGTTGAAAGATCTTAACCATAAGAATTAGTAATTTAATGGAAGTTGAGGTTTCAATTAACATTAAATTGCTAGTCTCTTGAATCTTGAATGGTTATTCAAGATCATTCTTTAATGAACAAAATTAGGAACTCTTAGGCCAGAATTAATCACAATTGGATTAGGATAAGGATAGTGGATATCAAGGGACAAATCCTAAGCTAGTCACAAGATCATCTTCCACTCACAATTCACACAGTTAGGTAGAAATTAGGAAATTTGTTTCAATTTAGTTTTAGGTTAGTTTAATTCAATTAAAACCCCCAAATTAGGTAGCTCTTAGGATCCTTTAACACTTAGAAACTTAATTGAACATTGAACTCTATTTCCAAGGGAGATGACCTAGGTTGTGCCACTAACTATATTTTTAGTCAGCCTTGTTTTATTTTGAGGGTTGCGCGATGAGCCCGCCAAAATTTGGCTAATTCTTATGGAGAATGGCTCTGGATGAAGTAATGGAGTGAAGGCATGAATGTGGAATGGACGACATGATATGAAGCTCTAATCTCCATCTTGACGCTAGCAAGGGAGGAAGCTCTTGAGTTGAAGCTTGAATCCATGGATGAACTCAGAATTTGGGCTAAGATTTACTTATTTTTCCAGCACTTTTCTTTTCTTATATTCTCTTGGTTAAGATTGTATTGAATTTAGAATGTGTATCATCTATAGTTAGTGGCTGGTTAGACACTAATTAGGATACTTTTTATTGATTAATTGATTAGATTAAACACTGATTTTTGTACTTTTTTGCCATTTTCTAAGTGTACAATCAAGGTGTTTGATGAAATGCTTGTGAGAATTGGTGTGCCTAATTATCTATTTGTAAATTCCTTAGTATTTAGTTTGTTAATTAAACATTTTCAGATGATGATTCAAAAGCTAATTAATCAGTTAATCAATTAAATTGGATGTCCATTGATCTCAAAGACAAGAATTAACAATTTAATGTGAGATTGAGGTCTCAATGCAACATTACTTTGTTAGGTTATTGATTCTTGAGTAGTAACTCAAAATACATTTGCCAATAAACACAATTAGGGACTCTTAGGCTAGAATTAATCACAATTGGATTAGGATAAGGATAGCGGATACCAAGGGACGAATCCAAAGCTAGTCACAAGCCCATATTCACCCATAATTCATATAATTAGGTAGCAATTAGGAATTTTAATTCAATTAGATTTTAATTAGTCTAATTAGATCAAACACTCCCCCTAAATTAGATAGTTTTTAGGATTTTTAACATTTAGAAAGCCCAATTGAACATTGAACTCCATTTTCAAGGGAGATGACCTAGGTTGTACCACTAGCTATATATTTAGTTCAACCTAGTTTTATTTTGAGGGTTGCGCGACGAGCCCGTCATGTACACTCATACACTTTTTCCTTCAAATTCAAGCCTCCTCTTTCGGCCACACACCCATAATTTGGTGGAGATGATTTCTCTTGGCCTAGATACAATTTATGGGAGTCAGTTAGGTTCATGAAACACATTCTAAGGTCACATAGCTAGGCGAAACACTAGATTGCTCTACAACCCCCATTATGGTCTATAAAGGCATCTAATGAAGTAACACCCCTCAAATAGTTTTTAGTCCTCATTCTTTCCTTTCAGATATGATTCTTGACTCCTTTTAAGTCTCTTGGAGTCATTACATCATTAAAACAAAAGGACTAGCACCATATTGCTTCTTTAGGTCATCATATGGAACTTAAGACACCAAATCACTTTCCATGAGTTCTAAAATTTTTCCAAGGCCTACCTTCATTTTCATTCATCAAATATGACTTAAGAATTGTAACACCCCAAAATTAATTAAGGTGTTAATAATGGATTTAGATTAATTAGGAATAATTAATATGGGATAATTAGGCAAGTTAAGTGAATGGAGATTTTAGAGAGATAAATTATTAATATGGGTTTGAGATTTAATTGGGATAGAAACTTCATCTAAGCCTAAGTTAAATTAAGTATGCCAAGGTTAAAACTAATGGAGGCCCAATAATTGTAGTTGTAGACCCAATCCAATTCAATGTGATAGAGGCCCAAGATCCACCTTGTATAAGCTCTCATAAGTGGCCCAATAAACCTTGTGTAGACCTAAGACCATGGAGTCCTTAAAACTAAGTTTGGCCCAATAAAATTCTGTAGTCCAAACATCTTAAAATTGGCCCAACAAAGCTAAAATCTGAAGCCCATTTAGAGTTGGACCTTAGAGCAACCCATGACCCATCTTAGACCTAACTTAAACCCAACTAAAACCCTAAACACTTCAGCCGCTCCCCCATTTTGCTGAAACACAAGAAGGAATTTCGGAGGTTTAGAGGGAGGCTAGGGTTTGGTAAGAATTCCATATTTTCTCACATTTAGAGCAAGATTCAGCCAAGGTAATAGTTATATAACTTAATCCCCTCATCTTTCTCTTTAATTTGGCCTAATTAGTTTTTCATTTGGAGTATTTTCACCATACCCAAATTCTGAAATATGGTTGTTTGGTATTTTCTTAAAGGAAATTCGTAGGTTGAGGCTAGGGCTGGTATTAGGTAAGTGTAAACTATCCATTCTAGCGTATTTTCTGCTAGTTTAAGACCCCCATAGTTGATTTATAGTATGGGTGTTAATTATGTATGAATTTGATTAGGAATTTGGGTGATATATTGAAGTTTCTAGTAGAGGACATACTCAATTCGAATTTAGGGATTTGTGGTAGCTGGGTAAGTATTATTTAGGTAGTTATTAGAATTTAAATTATTTGGGTACTTGTTGCTACTATTAATGATGAATTAGAGTGGTAATTCTCTGATGCTATTGTTATAGGGATTTTTGTACCATTGGTGGCTGTTGCAAATTATCTACAAGTGAGGTAATTGGAGTTTACATTAATTCCATGCATATATCTATTTTAATTTCATATTTGCTGGATATGAATGATTTGAAATGTTGAATAAATTGGTTGGCTATCTATTGCATTGTGATTAGACCTTGCGAGTCCTTGGTGGAGCTGTGATGCTGCTGCCACCCGTGCATGTGCTTCGATCAGGCACTGGGTTATGATTAAACCCCATATGCATTGAGCCCTGGTTGTGCTCAATGGGGAGTAGGTGCCGTGGACGGGCCTCTCCTAGTGTTAATGGCCTTTAATATGTGAAAATATGATTGCTAGTATAGGATAGTAATCATGATAGCCTAATTGTTTCATTTACTGATATGATTGGTATTTTTCTGATGCTTATGTGAAATTATGCATGTATGATAATTAAACTGGAATATATGATAGAATTGCCTTAGTTACTGAGATTCGTATCTCACCCCATTTCATAGATTAAACATTTCAGGTGAAGGTCCTTCAGGTAAGGATCAGGGTAAGCAAGTGGATGAACATCCATGAGCTGAGACCTAGTGTGGAGGAGCTATACTTGGCCTGAGTAGAATAGGGTAGATGCTAATTTTGTTAACCTATATATAGCATCATCATGTATTTGTATTGCCAAGTGTAGGCTTTTATATTTTGATTACTGAGGATGTATTTATTGAGGAGTTAGGCCTCATCCTAACTTGGTATTGAATGTATAAACTTATAGTATCTAATATATAAACTCTGTTGAACTTATGATATGGCTTACCATTTGGGAATTGTAATCATGCGATGCATTAGGTATTGATATGAACCACTAATGTATGAAATCTCTAACGGAATGCATATGGTATGTTAATTGTTGGTAGTGCATGAATCCTTATTATCATTAATCCATGAAGTGGCTAACATGTGGTGGTTAGGTGAGTGAGAATTAGTACTTGAGTTTTAAATAAGTAATAGTAAAATAATTGGGTGAATTGGGTAGATAAATACCATTAGAGTCATATAAAATAGAAGAAAGTGGTCCTAGGGTGCTCCTAAGAAGAGAATTAGAGTGCATGGGATGAAAATGTAAGAGATATAGTTATAGGAGGGAGTCACACCACGGCTAGGCTAGGAAGGTCTCGCCACTGCCTGAGGAGTGACAGTGGCGAGGGACGCCACGGCTTGAGAAAAATCACCCAAGAGGGTGACAGAATGAAGCCTCACTGTGGCATAAGTCGAGCAAATTTGTTAAGGAGAGTACAGTAGCAAAACTCGCCACAATGCAAGTGTATTGCACCGAGGCAAGAATCATGGAACTTCAAATAGTAGCTCTAGGAGGAATCTCTGCCGCAGCGCCACGTAAGTTGGTCGCGACACAGATCTAACTCGAGTAAGTGCCCAGTGATTCTCGAGAGCAATTTAGCCACAACACAAAGGGTTGGGGCCATGGCGCAACGTGAAAAACTTAGTTTTTAAGCTCCAGGACTTAACTTAGCCGCGGCAGGAAAGTTCCAAGTCGTGGTGCAGGTCCCCATACTTCTACCTTTAGCCTAGAAACCCTAATTACTTTAATGGTAATGCTAGGAAATGATATAGGAACACTTGTGAGAGGTTTTTAGGTGTTGAAACCGATGGATGGATGAATCACAAACCCTTAATGATAGTGCAATTCCTTTTTATGCATTCTCCCACTTATTGTTGTTTAGTTGATGGCTCTAATAATATCAAGGTTCAAATTTCCTTATATTTTCTCAAGGAAGTTAATTATAGTGACTTCAAACCTCGATCATTAATTATTAATAATATATTCAACCATAATTATCGGGATTAGAAGTTAGGGTCGTCATAAGAATGGCCTTAGAAAAATTTAAAACTTCCCCACCTACAAAATCCCCTCTTAGCCGAGACATAGATACCATTTGGGCCATATGGAGTTTTCTTTGTTTTGTTGAAGGAAGGAGCTTGTGGGGAGCATTTTTGGTGTCTCAAGAACTCATTTATACTCTAAATTAGACCTAGGAAGTATCACATAAATTCAGAATTTGAAAGGTGCACTAGAAACCCTAGGTTTTACATCTTGCATTCTAATGCCTATTTCATGGTTTCCTTTGCATATTCTTATTCCTCTCCATCAAATACCTAAGAATCATCCTTGGTTTGGTTGAAAATATAACTCCTTAAGGCTACCTATACCTAGGTCAAAATATGCTTGAAGGAAGAGAGGAGGAAGACCAAGTGGAAGAATTACAAAATATCTTGTTTTCCTTGAATTTCCTTGGTTGTCCTTGCTTTCCTTGGCCTCCTTACTTGAATTTCAAATTTTCCCCTCTGTTCTCCCTTCAAAACAGCCCTCAAAACTTCAAAAAAATCATGGAGAAGAAGAAGGAAAAAGAAGATAAGAGATTGGTGGAGAGGAAGCATGAAAAACAAGTAAAATTCCATACCTAAAGACTTGAATTTTTCCTCCTTCTTCCCTTCTCTTTGTGCACCACTCTCCAAGGGCTTTGCTTTTGATTTGGGGTTGGAAAATCTAAAGTGAAATGAGGGAGAGTGTGAGGCGCCACTTATATGTAGCTAGAGTAAAGTGACCTTTTCAAAAATTCTCATTTTGCCCTTCATACTTTGCATTTTTGCTTCTCCTTCGTTTTAGCTCCTTTTTTAAAACTGTCTTTTCCCTTATAAAATTTAGGTTCCCAATTTAGAAAAATGCATTTGGAATCACTCAAATTAGAGCTAAAACCTTTTCGAATAGATTCGTCAAAGTTTAGGTGCACCGACATTGGAAAACATCCACTGGAGGGGATTTAACTGTCGCAAGGCTTCCCATGGTTTTTAGGGCCTCTGAGAACCCCAGAGAACTCAAAAATTTAGTTTAAAATGCCTTCTATTCTAAAAATTTCCCAAAATTATGAAAATGCTGTGACAACCCTAACTTCTAATCTCAGTAATTATAGTTAAATACACGATTAATAAATAATGATTAAGGTTTGGAGTCATTACAATTAATTACATTAAGAAAATATAGGGAAATTTGAACCTTCATGTTATTAAGGTCATCAACTAAACGACCATAAATGGGAGAATGCATAAAAAGAATTGCACTATCATCAGGGGTTTGTGATTCATCCGCCCATTGGTTTCAACACCCAAAAGAAACCTCCCACAAGTGTTCCTATATCATTTTCTAGCATTACCACTAAAGTAATTAGGGTTTCTAGGCTAAAGGTGAGAGTTTAGGGACCTACGCCACAACTTGGAACTTTCTCGCCGTGGCTGAGTTAAGTCCTGGAGCTTAGAAACTAAGTTTTTCACGTTGCGCCATCGCCCCAACCCTTTGCGCTGTGGCTAAATTACTCTCAGGAATCACTAGGCACTTACTCGAGTTGGATCTGTGTTGCAGCCAACCTACGTGGCGCCGCGGTAGAGATTCTTCCTAGAGCTACTATTTGAAGTTCCACGATTCTTGCCTCGGTGGAATACACTTGCATTGTGGCGAGTTTTGCTACTGTACTCTCCTTAACAAATTTTCTCGACTTACGCCACGGTGAGGTTTCATTCTGTCACCCTCCTAGGTGATTTTTCTCAAGTCGTGGCATCCCTCGCCACTATCACTCCTCAAGGAGTGGTGAGACCTTCCTAGCCTAGCCACGGTGTGACTCCCTCCTGCAACTATATCTCCTAAATTTTTGTCCTATGCACTCTAATTCTCTTCTTAGGAGCACCCTAGGACCACTTTCTTCCATTTTATATGACTCTAATGGTATTTATCTACCCAATTCACCCAATTATTTTACTATTACTTATTCAAAACTCAAGTACTAATTCTCACTCACCCAACCACCACATGTTAGGGACCTGTGCCAAGTTAGGTCCTGGAGCTCAAAAACTAAGTTTTTGACTTTGTGCCGTGGCCCAAACCTTTTGCGCCACGGCTAAGTTGCTCTCGGGGGTCACTGGGTAACTTTCTCGACAATCGCCACGGTGAGTTGGATCTACATCGCAGCCAACCTACGTGACGCTGCGGCGAGTTTTGCTACTGTACCCTCCTTAATTAATTTACTCGACTTGCATCACGACAGGACTTATTACGCCGTTGTAAGGTTTCATTCTGTCACCCTTCTGGGCATTTTTTTCACTTTGCACCGCGCGCGAGATTCCTCAAGCCGCAGCGTCTCTCACCACTGTCACTCTTTAGGCCGTGGCGAGGCTTTCTTAGCCGCGGCGTGACTCCTTCCTGTAGGTATATCTCCTACATTTTGTCCTATGCACTCTAATTCTCTTCTTAGGAACACCCTAGGACTACTTCCTCCCATTTTATAAGACTTTAATGGTATTTATCTATCATATTTACCTAACTATTCTACCATTACCAACTCAACACTTAAGTACTAATTCTCACTCATCCAACCACCACATGTAAGCCTTTTCATGGGTTAATGACAGCAAGGATTTATATAATATCAACAATTAACATCTCATATGCATTTCGTTGGAGGTTTCATACATCAATGATCCATATCAATTTCTAATACATCACATAATTATGTTTCCAACAGTATACCATACCATAATTTTAGTAAAATTCATACAACAAATACTATAGGTTCATACAACCTAAACCAAGCCATATTAAGACTTGACTCCTTAACAAATACATTCCGACTAATTAAAATATAGACACCTACACTTGGCAACATGAATACAAGATGATGCTATACAATAAGGAACATAAAATTAGCATCTATACTAACTAAATTAGCCTAAGTGTAGCCTTTTCCCCACATGTCAGAGCTCATGGATTTTCATCCACTTGCTTCCTCTTATCCTTGCCCGATGTACCTTCACCTGAAATATTAATCCCATAAAACGGGGTGAGATATGAATCTCAGTAGCCAAGGCAAATCCATCATATAATATAGTTTAATCAACATATATGCATGAATCAAAATCAATATCAGAATCGTATCAGTCATATCAGTGAATGAAACAATTAGGCTATCATGATTACTATCTTATACTAGCAATCATACTTTCACATGTTAAAGGCCATTAACACTGGGAGAGGTCCATCCACGGCACCTACTCCCCATTGAGGACAACCAGGGCTCAGTGCATCTGGGGCTTGATTATAACCCGATACTCAATCGAAGCACATGCACGGGTGGCAGCCGCACCACAGCTCCACCATGGACTCACAAGGTCTAATCATAATACAATAAATAGCTAACTAATTCATTTAGCATTTCACATCATTCATATATAGCAAATATGAAATTAAAATAGATACATGCATGGAATTGATGTAAACCCTGGTTACCTCACTTGTAGAAAATTTACAACAGCCACCAATGGTACAAAAATCCCTATAACCATAGTATCAGAAATTACCACTCTAATTCGTCATTAATAGTAGCAACAAGTACCCAAGGAATTTAAATGCTAATAACTACCTAAATAACACTTACCCAGCCACCACAAATCCCCAAGTTTGGATTAAGTATGTCCTCTACCAGAAACTTCAATATATCACCCAAATTCCTAAGCAAATTCGTACATAATTAACACCAATACTATAAATCAACTATAGGGGTCTTAAACCAGCAGAAAATACACTAGAATGGATAGTTTACACTTACCTAATGCCAGACCTAGCCTCAACCTACGAATTTCCTCTAGGAAAACACCAAATAACTCTATTTCAGAATTTGGGTATGGTGAAAATACTCTAAATGAAAAAACTAATTGGACTAAATTAAAGAGAAAGATGACAGGATTAAGTTATATAACTATTACTTTGGCTGAATCTTACTCTAGATATGAGAAAATATGGAATTCTTACCCCAAACCTTAGCCTCCCTCCAAACCTCCGAAATTCCTTCTTGTGTTTCAGAAAAATGGGGAAGAGGCTAAAGTGTTTAGGGTTTTAGTTGGGTTAAAGTTGGGTCTAAGATGGGTCATGGGTTGCTCCAAGGTCCAACTCTAAATGGGCTTTAGATTTTAGCTTTGTTGGGCTAGTTTTAAGGTGTTGGGCTGTAAAATTTCATTGGGCTAACTCTTATGCATTGGGTTGTTGAAGTTTAATTAGCTTTGGGCTAAGTTTAAATAGCTCAAGAATTTGGGTCTGCATAAAGGTTATTGGGCCACTTATAAAAGTCTATGCAAGGTGGATCTTGGGCCTCTATCATATGGAATTAGATTGGGTCTGCACCTAACTCATTGGGCCTCCATTAGCCTCTTATCATGATTTATTAATTTAGGCCTAGACAAGGTTTCTATCCCAATTAATTCTCAAACCCATATTAATAATTTATCTCTCTAAAATTCCTATTCACTAACTTGACCAATTATCATCTATTAATTATTCTTAATTACTCTAAATCCATGATTAACACCTTAGTTAATTTTGGGGTGTTACAAATGCCATTACGTTTTGTAAGATTTCCGTCAAAATTTATTTCTCTATTTTAGCTCTATTTTTCCTTCCGTTTGAGACTACAATTTTCATTTTTTGGAGGCTAGAATGTTACTCAAAATTTTTAGGATCTTAACTAGTTCATTTCAGGGGACTTGCTTTGAAAACGTGCTCGTTTCAGTTGTTTAACGAAAATCAAACATTATAGATTAAGAATATGCAAAGAGAATTAACAAAAAACCATGGAAATTCAAGATGCAATTTCTAGGATTTCAAGTGTTCCTTCCAAAATTTGATTTGATCTCTTAATTTCTATGTCTAAATAAGTGTTTGAATGAGCTCTTAAGATCCCTAGAAGTCTCCCCATGTGCTTCCTCCATCAAGAAAATAAAGCAAAGTTCATGGAGAGCAAAACCCTCTATTGTCTCAGCCAAGAGAGATTAGGATAGCTAGGGAGAGTTTTAAATTTTCCTCAACCCATTTTTGAGTCATATATGATAAATGAATATGAAAGGAAGCCTTGGGAAAAATTTAGAAATCATAGAAAGTGAGATTGTGCTTTATGTTCCATAATATAACCTAAAGAAGCAACATATAGTTAGGCTCTTGCTTTTGATTGTGTGATGACTCCAAGAGGCTTAAAAGGAGTTAAGAATCATATTTAAAAGGAAAGAATGGAGCCTAGAATTTATTTGAGGGGTGTTGCTTCATTAGGTGCATTTATGGAACCATAGTGAGGTTTATAAATCAAACTAGTGTCTAAACAACTTGTGTAGCCTTAGAATTAATTCCATGAACCTCATTGGTTTCCATAAATGTTTAAGCCAAGAGAAATTATCTCCACACTTTTGTATGTGTGTGGTTGAAGAAGAGAGCTTTGATTCAAGAGAAAAAGTGTGTAGTTGCTTCCACGGTAGCTCACTCCTCCTTCTCTCATGCATGATTGTTTGCTTTACTTGTCTTTCAATGTGTGTATGTGTTTTTTTAAGCTATGAAAATTGTTCTACCATGACTTTGATTCCATGGTGCCATGATGTTACAATATGCTTTCATATAATGTGTGCTTGGGTTTGCTAGAGTGTGCTGAGGCCAAGAACCCTTAGCCATGATGAGGATGAGCCAAGAACCCTTAAGATTGATTGAGACAAAATAAAGAGTCTCTCAAAAGTGAGGTTGACTCCCAAGAGCATGGTTAAATCCAAAAACCTCTTAAAGAATAGGTGAGGCAAGTCCAAAATCCAAAGTAAATAGATGAAGCTAATCCACTTGCTTAGCAAGCCTTTGTATGCTATGTATGACTTTTTCAAATGCCAAGAATACCTCTTGAATGATTGCATATCTCTATATGCATGCATTTGTAAGACTTGTTTTGCATCTTTTATGTATGATTGAATGGGAGATGAGCTATTGGGATTCTTTGAATCTCATCCTTTCCTCTCCAATGTTCTAACATGCTAGGTGAACCAAGAGAATAAGGTAATAGAAGCCAACTACCTTGAAGATGAGAGGATAATATTAAAGTATTTGCATTTTACTACTTTAAGGCCATACAAATGACAGTTGATGTAATCAATGGTCGTATATGTACTATAGTGTTATGAACATATGTAATTATGATAATATGTCATGTAGAAATGGGAGAATATGTTATATGACCATTAGAATGTGATTGAGTATGTTATAGCAATTTGGCTTTTTGAATGGTATTATGGAATTATGTATAAATGCATGTGGGATGCCTAAATTGAAATGCATGATATTTTGGACCATTTTGGTAGCTCATATAAGTCCTAATTATGCCTTTAGACTTGCCCATGAGGTGCCAAACCCCAAGGAAAGCCATTTGGACATTTTGGTATCCTATATGGAGCCAAAATTGACCATAATGGAACTATATGTTACTTTTTATCAAAATGAGCTCTTCTTGATATGAGATTTCACATGCAATTAAAGCTTGTTAAAGGCTTTTTGGAAAGTTAAAGAACATAATTTTTAGAGATCTATAGAATATTTGATGAATTTTCAAAATTGGTAAAAATTCTAGTTTTGGTGATGTTCCTATTCACTCAGGTCTGAAAATGAAATATGTCACACAGGGATCAAATGATGTCCAATTTCCATAAAAATTTATATGAAGAAACTAGACATTCATGGTGACTTGTGCCAACATGAAGCACCTCCTTTGGAGGTCTGGAGAGGGTGATATGAATTTATAAAAATCTTGCCCGGTATTAGGCGGCCCAACCGACCTCAGTTACTATTTGATTAGGTTTCAAGGTCTGGGTATACCTACACTACTCTGGAGTTATTTTTTTCCTCTAGCTAACATCCATAGATTTCCATATTGGTATCATTTACATAGATAGAATTTTTTTGAAATTAATTAGTCATTTTTTAATTTTGCTACAGAATTCTGTAACAGTACTAGTGAACAACCAGACCTCTAAAATATTTTAAATGTCAAACGTCTTTTGTGTTGTGTTTCATGGTCTGTACATATCTTTTGTATAAAGTAGACATGTATAGCTTTCTAGAATGGCCAAGAATCCATGATTTTGATTTTTCTAAAATTCGTTATGAGTTTCCAAAGTTTGTGACAGAAAAGAGAAAAATTAGGCCAAAAATATATACATGTATTTTATGCTTCCCTTTAGTTTCCACAAGATGTAGGCCACTTTCGATTATGTAAATAAGTTGTATTCATGTAATTAAATATAAGAATATGATATATAAACTCATATGGTCTACGTGACACTGAATGAAATTTTTATATGCGACGCAATGCTAAATAATGCATTATGTTAATCCTTTTTTTCTTGTTCCTTCACGAAATGCATTACATAAAGTATGGAAATGTGATGAAATGAGCTAGAAAATTATGGTGTTACAAATGTGGCTGACTGAAGGGCATTTTTGTCAAATTAGGTTGATTTTATGAGTGTTGGGCCATAGTCTGATAAGTCCAATTTAGCTAGGTCTTCATTAAATTGGGCTCCCAAAATGAATCTTTACATAATCAAATTAATTATAGAGCTCTAGTTAAATCTTCATCTCAACTAATAAATATTGTCTTAATTAAATTCAAATCTACATTTAAATTTACTTTTTTCCAAAAATTACAAAAAAATTATTATTTGCCTAAAAGCACCTAAAATAATCATTTCTCTTGAAAATTTCTATTTTCATAATGTTCCTTAATTCTCATGATAATTCTCCATTTATCCAAATTATATCCTTATTTTTTTTTACAATTTTCACTTAAATAATTTTGGCATGTTATACCATGGTAGTTACTATTCACTCTATACTAGACCTAGTTTTAGGATGATTTGAGGAGCTACATTGATTCATTTGGATATGAAATGTTTACAATAGAGAGTTCATATCATAAGCTTGAAAATGACAGCTAATTTGTCTTAATCAGAGCTGTGTATCTCAAGTTATGAATTTTTGAAATTTATGTTATATTATGTCTTCATGATCATAAATAGCAATTTGCTTCTGTTATGCATGGGATTTATATACATGCTCAATTGGATGAAATAAAAAACTTGAATGTGAAATGTGAGTTAGAATTATGAAAGATATTGTTTCTAGGCATCAGAGGCTCATTTTAGATATTTAGTGTAACATTTGGTTCTTTGAAAACTGGAGAAAATGTGAGAAACGTAATGTATAGTTTCTCTGTAAACGAACGAAACTCATTGGATACAAGAAGTCCCTTAAAATGATGTAGTTAAGGTCCTAAAAAATTTGGAAAGCATTCTAGACTCCTAAAAATGAGAATACCAGGTTCAGACAGAAAGAAAAATGGAGCTAAAATGAAGAAACGAAAGGTAATGAAAGGTTTACAAAACGTAAGGGCATTTTTGTCATTTTGGAAAAATTTTGGAATTCTCATAAGAGGGCTTTTTAAGTGAAATTTTTAAGTTTCCTAAGGTTCTCAGAGGCCCTGAAAACCATGAGAAGGCCTGGGATAGCTAAAGCCCCTTCGGTGGATGCTTTCCAATGTTAGTTGACCCAAACTTTAACTGATTTATTCTAGAAGGTTTAGCTCTGATTTGAGTGATTTCAAAGGCATTTTATTTAATTGAAAAACTAACTTTTATGATGGAAAAGACGATTCTCAAAAAGGAGTTAAAATGAGCCTAAACGGAGCAAACAAGCGTGTAGGGGCAAAATGGTCATTTTGAAAAATTGTAAAAGAAGCTTTTTAAGTAAGATTACACCTCATCAACTTCTCCAAGCTTCCATTTGTAGAAAAATGGACAGAAATGGCGTGACATTAAGAGGGGAGAGAGAGAGAAGAAGCTTAAGCTGTAGCTTAAGTAAGTAGACGGCACCGTTTCATCCCGCGCCAATTAGGAAAGTTGTTCCTCTCTCTAAGAGCTCTTTAATGGTGGTTTTATTTTCTTGAAAAGTTGAAGATTCAGGTCTAACACAAGCTAAAAAGGAACTCTTTTTAAGAAATCAATTAGTGGAAAATAATCAACGCAAAGAGAGCTCTGTTTTAAGGTAAGACTTCACTTGAAACCCTTACAAAATCTTATGTTTCTAAGCCATTTAAGCTTAGGTCTAGAGAGATAAAGTGAGGAGGAGAGTTTTTCTTTGTGTATTCTTGATGGAACCAAAGGTTATGGAATGTGAGAATTAAGAATATGCAAGTAGAATTGAAAAGGGAGCTTTAAAATGCAAGTTATGGAACCTAGGGATTTGGTTGCACTGAGGCTAAGGTGAAGCTTCCTAATAGTAATCTAAGTTGTCTAAGAGTATATATGAGTTCCTAAGACACAAGAGAGCCTCCCACATGCTTCTCCCATCAAAGAAATTAAAACAACTCCATTGGTGCTATATGGAAGCATAGCTTCGGCCAAGGAGAGTTCATGCACCTAGGGAGTGTTTTAATTCCTTCCAAGCTTAGTTTTGTACCATGTGTGATGGGAAAATATAAGAGGAAGCCGTGGAAAAATTTTAGAAACCATAGATAGTGAGATGGCCTTATATGTTCCACAATATGGCTTAAAGAAGCAACACCTAGCTAGGCTTTTAGAATTGATTGTGTGATGACTCTAAGAGGTTTAAATGGAGTCAAGAATCATAAATAGATAGAGAAAATGGAGCCAAGATGATGTTTTCCAAAGGTTACTTTATTAAGTGCATTATAGAACCATAAAAGAGCCTTATGAGTTACCTAACTTTTCTAGTAATTGTGTGGCCTTAGAATGTGATTTAAGAGTATGATTAGCTTCCACATGATGTGTCTAGGCCAAGAGGAATGATCTCTACCTTCTTGGATGTGTGAGGTCAAGGGAGAGGATTCGAGGCTTAAGGAAAAAGTGTGCAAATGCTAACAAGGTAGCTCTCTCCACCTTCTTTCATGCATGGATGTGTGCTTAGCTTGTCTTGGATGTATGTATGTGTATTTTTAAGCCCTAAAAAGTGTTCTAGCATGACATTAATTCCATGGTGCCATGATGTTACAATATGCTCTTATATGATGTCTTTGATGTGTGCTTTGGTTTGCTTGAGTATGGTGAGGCTAAGAACCCTTAGCCATGATGAGGATGAGTCAAGAACCCTTAGATTAGTTAAGACAAAGCAAAGAGTCTCCCAAAAGTAAGATGGGCTCCTAAGAGTCTAAGAACCCTTAGCCATGGTGAAGATGAGCCAAGAACCCTTAGATTAGTTAAGATAAAGCAAAGAGTCTCCCAAAAGTAAGATGGGCTCCCAAGATATGGTTGAGTCCAAGAATCTCTTAAGGAATAAGTGAGGCAAGTCCAATATCTACAAGAAATTGGGTGAGGCTAATCCACTTGCTTAGCAAGCCTTTATATGTTATGTATGACTTTCTCAAATAATGAAAATGTCTCTTGAATGTTTGCACATGTCAACATGACCATACATGCATTTATAAGACTTGTTTGCATCTATTATGTATGATTAAATGGGAGATGAGCTATTGGGATTCTTTGAATCTCATCCCCTCCTCTCTAATGTTCTAACATGCTAGGTGGACCAAGAGAGCAAGGAGATGGAAGCCAACCACTTGAGAGATGAGAGTATGACATTGAAATGTATGAAAGTTGCTTCTTTAAGGCCATCAAGGTGGCAAATGTTGTCATCTATGGTTGTATATGACCCATGACCTCTTGAACATGTGTAATTATGTCAATAAGTGATGTATGAATGAGAGTTAAAATTATATGTATGAATATACATATTTTGGTTATGTATTGGGAAGTTTTCATTATGGAAGTATATGTATAATTGCATGTGGCATAGCCAAGATTAGAGGTATGGAGTTTGGGACCATTTGGGCAGCTCACACAAGTCTTAATTATGCTTTTAGACATGCCCAAGAGGTGCCAAACCCTAAGGAAAGTCATTTGGACAATTTGATATCCCATATGGAGCCAAAACTTGTCAATTTAAAGCTCTATGTCACTTTTTATCCAAATGAGCTCTTCTTGATCTAAGATTTGGCATGAAATTAGAGCCTATTGAGAGCTTTGGGAAGCTAAGGAGCAGAATTTTTGAAGGTCTACAAAATATTTGATGAATTTTCAAAGTTGGAAATTTTTTTTTGGTTTTGGTCATATCACAGTTCATATTGGTCCGAAAATGAAATCTATCACACAGGACTCATATGATGTCCAATTACCACAAAATTTTATACCAAAAAACTAGACATTCCCAGTGACTTGTTCCAACTAAAAACACCCCATTTGGATATCTAGACAGGGAGATATGAATTTTTAAAAAGTCTATCCAGTATTAGGAACTCCAGCCGACCTTTGTTACTGTTTGATTGGATTTCAAGGTCTAGGCATGATTGATCTGGTCTGGAGTTATTTTTTCCCTCTAGCTAACATCAACATATTTCCAAATTGGTATCATTTGCATGGATTGGATGTTTGTGGAATTAATTCGACATTTTCAAAATTTGCTATAAAAATCTATGATAGTACCAGTGGACAGCTTGACCTTTGCCAAATGTCCAGTGTATGGATTTTGTGATTTGAAAATATTTTTAGTATGAATTTGACATCCATAGCTTTCCAAAATGGCTAAGAATGTATGATTTTAATTTTTCTAGAATTAGTTATGATTTCTCAAAATTGTGGCAGGATTAAGCCAAATCTGGCTGAAATGGATATGAATATTTTATACTTCCCTTCGTGATTCTTGGGATGTAGGCTACTTTTGATGATGCAAATGAGTTGTATTCATGTAAATAAAATTAAGAATGTGTTGTATGATCTCAATAACCCACGAGACATTGAATGGAATTTTTATACATAATGCAACGTAAAGAAATGTATTATTTTAATGGATTTTCTTCCTTTCATGGAATGTTTTATATGAGCATGCAAATGTGATAAAAAGGAGCTATAAATATATGATGTTACATTTGGTGCTTAAATTTCCATTGCTAAAAGATTTATAATGCATGCTTTCACATATATAAGCATTAATTTGTATAAAGCAAATGAGACATAGTAGGTTGTAACATTAAGCTTACTTATGTGTCCATTGCCCAAGTTAAGAGGTACCTTATGTAATATTCGATTTTCCTTAAACGATGGAAATGGGCACGTTTTCAAAGCAAGTCCCCTAAAATGAATTAGTTAAGGTCCCAAAAAATTTGAGTCACATTCTAGACTCCTAAAAATGAGAATCCTAGCCTCAGACAGAAAGAAAAATAGAGGTAGAATGAAGAAACAAATTTTGATGGAAAAATTACGAAACGTAATCGCATTTCTGTAATTTTGAGCAATTTTTTGAATTCACATAGGAGGGCCTTTTAAATCAAATTTTGGAGTTCTCCAGAGTTCTCAGAGGCCCTGAAAACCATAGGAAGTCCCATGACAGTTAAATCCCCTCCGATGGACGTTTTTTAATGTCGGTGTGCCCGAGCTTTGACGGATCCATTCAAGAAGGTTTTAGCTCCAATTTGAGTGATTCCAAAGATATTTTTCTTAATTGGGAACCTAAATTTTATAATGGCAAAGAAGGTTCTAAAAAAGGAGCTAAAACGAAGGAGAAATGAAAATACAAAGTACAAAGGGCAAAATTAAAATTTTTTAAAAAGTCATTTTTCCCTACCTATATATAGGTGGTGCCTCATAATTGCCCTCATTTAACTTCAGAAAATTCAGCCCCAAAACAGAAGCAAAACCCTAAGCGAGAGGCGCCCAAGAGAGGAAAAAGGAGGAGGAAGAAATCCAAGCAAAAGGTATGTTTTTATGATTGTTTTTCGTGCTCTTCTCCATCCACACCACCTCTTCTTCTTCCTCCTTGATTTCCTTTGATTAAAATGAGGTTTATGAATCTGATTCAAGGGAGAAATTCAAGGGAAATTTCGGATTTGAAGAGAGGAGCTTGGAGAAAGCAAGAATAAAGCTAAACCAAGAAAGGAAACAAGGTAAAAATGCATCCTATGGCTAATATCTTCCATCACTCTTCTTCTCCATTTTGCCTAACCCTAGAAACCATATAAGGATCTCATTTTCAAGCCTAACCAAGCATGAATCTTAGGTATTTGATGGAGAGGAACAATAATATGCAAAGAAACAACAAAATAACTATTAGATTTCAAGATGCAAATTCTAGGGTTTTGTGTGCACCTTTCAAAGTTTTATTTATTGTGATGATTCCTAGGTTTAATTAAGAGTTTAAATGAGTTCTTGAGATCCCTAAAATGCTCCCCACAAGCTTCATCCTTTAAGAAAACAAAGAAATCTCCATGTAGCCTAAATGATGCCTATATCTCGGCCAAAGAAGGTTCTTGTAGTGTGGGAGAGTTTTAAATTTTTTCTAAGACTATTCTTGAGTCATATTTGATGAATGAAAATGAAGGGAGGCCTTAGAAAAAAATTAGAACTCATAGAAATTGATTTGGTGCCTTAGGTTCCATATTATGACTTAAAGAAGCAACATGATATTAGACCCTTTATTTTAATAGTGTGATGACTCCAAGAGGCTTAAAAGGAGTCAAGAGTGATATTTGAAAGGAAAGAATGAGGCCTAGAAATTATTTGAGGGGTATTGCTTCATTAGGCGTATTTATGGACCATAATAGGGGTTATAGAGCCATCTAGTATTTAACAAAGTTCTATGGTCTTAGAATATGTTTCATGAACCTAATTGGCTCCCATAAATTATATTTAGGCAAAGAGAAACCATCTTCACCAATTTGTGGGTGTGTGGCCGAAAGAGGAGACTTGAAATCCAAGGAAAAAGTGTGTAATTATACACAAGGTAGCTCTCTCCACCTTCTTTCATGCATGGATGTGTGTTTATCTTGTTTTAGAATGTGCGTATGTGTATTTTCAAGTCATGAATAGTATGCTAGCATGATTTTATATGCTATGATTTCATGATATCATGTCATGCATGATATTTGTTTGAGTTTGCTTGAGTATGGAGAGGGTAAGAACCCTTCACCATGGTGAGGATAAGCCAAGAACCCTTAAACTTAGTTGAGACAAAGTAAAGAGTCTCCCAAAGGCAAAGTGGGCACCTAAGAGTATGGTTAAGTCCAAAACTCTCAAAGAATGGGTGAGGCAAGTCTAAAATCCATGAGGAGAAGTGTGAGGCCGATCTAAATACTTGGTGAGCCCTTGAATGTCTTGTATGATGTGTTTATATGTCAAGCTTGCTCCTTGAATGTTCATGATTTGTATTATGTCTATACATGCATTTTTTAAGGCTTGCTTTACATATATTATGTATAATTGAAAAGGAAATGAGCTATTGGGATTCTTGGAATCTCATTCTCTCCTCTTCAATGATCTAATATGCTAGGTGGACCAGGTGGCTATGGAAATGGGAGCCAACAATCTTGAAGGAAGGAAATTGACATTGTTATGCTTAGCTTTTATCTTTTTAGAACCATAATGATGCTTCATGCTGTATATTGTTGTTGTAAATGGCCTATGACCCTTGAGACGTGTAAATATGATATTATGTGATGTATAACTATATGAGTATGATGTATGAACTCTAGAATAGAATTTAAGTATGTAATGTCAAAGTATGCAATTTGGAAGTTTAATGTAAATGTCCGTAAGTGTGGGTTAAATGGCCAAAATGAGAAGCATGAGGTTTAGGACCATTTGGACAGCTCACACAAATCTTAAATGTGCTTTTAGACTTGCCCAAAAGGTGCCAAAACTAAGGGAAAGCCATTTGGCAATTTTGGTACCCTATATGGAGCCAAAATTGACTATAATGGAACTTTATGTCACCTTTTGGCCAAATGAGTTAGTCTTAATCTAAAATTTGGCATGCAATTAGGTCTCATTAAGTGCTTTTTTGAAAGCTAAAGATCATAATTTTTGGAGGACTACAAAATATTTGATGATTTTTCAAATTTGTCAATTTTTATGGTTTTGGTTTGTTGCACTATTCATTTGGTCCGAAATTGAGTTCCATCACACAAGGACCAACTGATGTCCCATTTACATTAAATTTTATACAAAGAAACTAGACATTTACAGTGACTCATACCAATTAGAATCACCTCGTTTGGAGGTCTAGAGAGGGAGATATGAATTTTTGAACTTTTTGTCTAGTATTAATAATTTTACCTGACCTAAGGTACTGTTATATTAAATTTTGAGGTATGGGCATGATGAACTGGTCTAAAGCTATTTTTTCACCCTAGTTAATATCCACAGATTTCCAGATTGGTATCATTTTCATGGATTGGAGTTTGGTGGAATTAATTGGACATTTTCAAAATTTTCTACAGAATTTTGTGACAATTCCAGAATGTAGTCTGACCTCTAGACCATTTTGGATGTCAAATGTCCTATGTGATGGATGCTATTATCTAGACATATTTTTATGTGAAGTAGACATCCATTGCTTTCCATAATGGCCAAGATTATAAGATGTCAATTTTTTTAGAATTAGTTATGATTTTTCAAAATTTGGTTAGAAAATGGGCAAATCTGGCTAAAGTTAAAGAAGCCCATTTTATGCTTCATTTCGGTTTTCATGGATTGTATGCATGATTTTGTGATGCAAATGAGTTGTAATGATATAATTAAATACAAAAATGTATAGCATTAGCTTACACGGTCCACGCGACACCGAATGAAATTTTTTTATGCGATGCAACCCGAAGGTAATCATTATTTCCTTGCCTTTTTCGTGGGAAACCTACATGATTCATGATAGTAAGCCATTTAAAAGTATGAGATGAGTTAGAATGTATGGTGTTACATTTATTAGTATCAGAGTAAAGGTTCAGACTCTCATTGTAGGTTGTGGCTTGTGTTTATGAGTTGATAGCTAGGGCCTTACACCTACTCCTCTTCAGCCACCTCCACACTTAGATCGTCCCGAGCATTCAGGGGCGACTCACCCAGATGCACAGCCACACATGTAGATGGTTGCCCCAATTCCACCTACTCAGATACCTCCTGTACAACATCATCCCTTACCAGAAAATTTATTACCCAGTTTAAGAAGTTTGGGCCTCCCACCTTTGATGGTGAGATGAATTCAGATAAAGCTAAGGCCTAGATCATGGAATTAGAAAAAATCTTCGAGGTGATGGAGTGCACGTCTGAGTAGAAAGCCAAGATGGCTATATTCCAGTTACAGGGAGAAGCAAACTATTAGTGGAAGGGCACCGAGCCTATCTTGAGAGCAAGGAATGCCTCGATTACATGGGAGGCATTCCTTGAGGTGTTCCATGAGAAGTACTTTCCTGATTCTATTAGAGATGAAAAGGAATCATAATTCATCCTATTTAAGCAGACTTTAGCGATGTCCATGGACCAATATGTAGCAAAATTTGTTAAGCTCTCCAAATATTGCTCCTACTTACAGAGACATGATGATGAGAGATAGAGGGTAGATAGATTAGAGAAGGGCTTACTTCCTAAGATCAAAGATAGAGTAGTGCCACAAAAACAAATCTTAGGATGATGTAGCCTACCTCTAGCGCCAGACCACCCCTTCCCTTTCTTGAGCCTAAAAGACTTAGAGAGGGTTCCTATACTACAGTTACGAGCCATAGAGGTAGGAAGAGTTAGTAAAGCCAGAAAGGCAAGAGACGGAGGACTCAGTCCAGCAAAGGCAATTTCACACTTGTTATATGTCCTCAGTGTGGCAAGAACCATGGCACCAGATCGTGTTATGTGGGGCAGAATGTATACTTTAAGTGTAGTAGGCCAGGACATATGGCCAGAGATTATACCCAGGCTCCTCTACAGGCTCCATTGTAGATCACATAATTGAAGAAGATGGCTCCTCCTCCTAGACCACAGACCCAGGGTAGAGTCTTCACCTTATCACAGCAGGAGGCTAGCCGGTCCCCGAGTCTGACTCAAGATACTATTAAAATAAATGATTTTTTTGTGACTATATTATTTGATTTGGGTGTTAGCGACTCTTTTATATCATATGACTGTGCTAGAAGGTTGGGTCTGAGTATGCATACTTTGCCATATGAGTTACATGTATCCAACCCCACAGGAAACTGAACCATTACCTCCCATACCTGTTTGAATTGTATGATCCAATTTAATCATTGCTTGATGACCCTTGATTTTATTTGTATGCCCCTTATTGATATTGATGTGATCAATGGTATGAACTAGATGTCTACAAATAATGCCATACTAGATTGTAGCCATAGGTGCATTACCTTACCTGAGTGTGGGACTGTGCCTAGTACTAGGGCTGAGTTATCTATTATGACCACCTCTCAGGCTGAGAGATCTCTAAGGCATGATTGTCAGGGGTATTTGGTTTTTTTTTTTAGTTCAGGCTGAGGTAGAAGAGGGTATAGAGGAGATTCCCAGAGGTATTTCCTAAAAAGATTAGTAGACTACCCCCAGAGAGAGAGGTTGAATTTCCTATAAAAATATACCTGGGGCAGGTTTAGTGTCTAAGGCCCCGTATAGGAGGCTCCCATCGAACTAGCAAAGCTTAAGAAATAGATAGAAAAGCTATTAGAGAAGGGTTTTATCAGACCTAGTGTCTCACCATAGAGAGCTTCAGTCCTATTTGTAAAGAAGAAAGATGGGAGCCTTAGGCTATGTATAGACTACCAGGAACTCAATAAAATCACCATTAAGAATAAGTACCCTCTCCCTCGCATAGATGACCTCCTAGATCAATTAGTAGGAGCATTAGTGTTTTCAAAGATAGACCTCAGGTCGGGATATCATTAGCTTAGAATAAAGGCTAAGGATGTTCCCAAGACAGCTTCTAGAACTAAATACAGGCACTATGAGTTTCTAGTTATGCCCTTCGGGTTGACGAATGCACCCGCAGTGTTTATGGATTATATGAATAGAGTCTTTAAGCCATATCCAGATAGATTTGTAGTTGTCTTCATAGATGGCATCCTCGTCTACTTGAAAAGTAGAGAGGAACATGAGCAGCACCTGAGATTAGCCTTGGAGACCCTGAGAGAGAAACAGTTGTATGCTAAACTTAGTAAATGTGAGTTTTAGCTCACTGAGGTTCAGTTTCTAAGTCATGTGATCTCTCAGGCAGGGGTCACAGTAGATTCCCATAAGTTAGAAGTAGTATTATAGTGGGAAAGACTTAGGACAGTGACAGAAATCAGGAGCTTTCTAGGTTTAGCAGGGTATTATAGGAGGTTCATTCAAGGCTTTTCTCAAATAGCGATGCCACTGACTTGGCTTACTAGAAAGAGTGTACCATTTGTGTGGAATGAGAAATGCGAAAGTAGTTTCAAGAATTGAAGCACAAGTTAACCACAACCCTAGTTTTAGTACTCTCTGACCCTAAAGAAACTTTTGTACTATATAGTAATGCCTCTAAGAAAAGGTTAGGATGTGTACTTATGCAGAAAGGCTGAGTGGTAGCTTATACTTCTAGATAGTTGAAATCTCATGAGGAAAACTACCCTACACACGACCTAGAGTTAGCTATAGTGGTGTTTGCTTTGAAAATATAGAGACAGTACTTGTATGGGGCAGCAATAGAAATTTACAGCGACTACAAAAGCCTTAAATAGTTATTTGAATAGAAAGAGCTGAATTTGAGGCAATGGAGATGGTTATAATTTTTGAAAGATTATGATTTCACATTGAAATACCATCCTAGTAAGGCTAATATGATAGCTAATGCTCTAAGCAGAAAGTCCATACACATAGCCTATATGATGATCTGAGAGCATGAATTAATTGAGAGATTCAGAGACATGAGTCTCTCCTATGAGGTGTATTTGGGGGAACTATTAATGAGTGAGGCCCAAATAGAAAGTAACCTAAAGGATCAGATAAGAGAGGCCTAACAGACTGATGATCATGTGAATAAGATTAGAGCCTAGATAGCCCAGGATAGTATCCAGGAGTTTAATCTATCTGAGGATAACATAGTGAGGTACAGGGATAGGTTATATGTGCCTAAGAAAACATAAATTAGAGAAAAGATATTAGATGAGGCACATAAGAGTAAGTACACCATTTATCTGGGTAGTAATAAAATGTACCAAGATTTGAAAAAAATGTTTTGGTGGCTCAGAATGAAAATAGATATAGCAAAGGATGTCTCCTAATGTCTAGTATTAGAAAGTGAAAATAGAACATCAAAAGCCAACTGGGTTACTTTAACACCTAGATATCCCAGAGTGGAAATGTGATAGTATAGCTATGGATTTTGTCATAGGATTACCCAGGACATCATTGGGGTATAATGCAATATGGGTAATAGTAGATAGGTTAACAAAGTTAATGCACTTCTTACCTATGAAAGCCATTTATACCCTAGATAAGTTAGCCCAGCTGTACATCAAAGAGACAGTTAGACTGCATGGTGTGCCTAGGAGCATAGTATCAGATAAAGATCCCAGATTCACATTGAATTTCTAGAGATCATTGCAGGATGCCCTAGGTACTAGACTTAGATTTAGTAGAGCCCATCACCCTCAAATGGACAGACAAATGGAGAGAACCATCCAAACCTTAGAAGACATATTGAGGGCATGTGTGTTAGAGATGAAAGGGAATTGGGATACATTCTTGCCTCTAGCAGAGTTCACCTACAATAACAGTTATCATGCAAGTATACAGATGGCACCGTATAAGGCATTATATGGAAGGAAGTGCAGGTCCCCAATGTGTTCGAATGAGCCAGGAGAGCAGAGCCTCATAGGCCCAGAGTTAGTGGATCAGACCTTTAGACAAGTAGAGACTATTAGAAGGAAACTCCTGACGGCCCAAAGTAGATAGAAAAGTTATGCAGATAAATGCAGACGACTGTTAGAGTTTGAGATTGGAAACCATGTCTTCATTATAGTGTCTCCAGTCACTGGAATAGGTCGATCCATTAAAAGTAAAAAGCTCAATCCAAAGTACATAAGTCCTTTCTAGATTCTTGATAAAGTAGGACCTGTGACATATAGACTAGCCCTTGCTCCGAACCTAAGCTAAGTTCACAATGTATTCCATGTTTCCCAACTCAAATAGTACTAACTTGACCCCTCACATGTCATAGAATATGAGAATGTGCAGTTATAGGAAGATCTATCATACATAGTATCACCAGATCAGATCGTGGACATTAGACTCAAGCAGTTACGGAATAAGATGATACAGCTGGTGAAAGTGGTTTGGAAGAGGTTATCTCCCGAGGAAGCCACCTGGGAACTAGAGGATGATATGTGAAAGAAATATCCAGAACTCTTTCCATGAGATATGTTACCTGAATTTCGAGGACAAAATTTTTAAAGGGGTAAGAATTGTAATGTCCGATTTTTTTTAAACGATAGAAACGGGCACATTTTCAAAGCAAGTCCCCTAAAATGAATTAGTTAAGGTCCCAAAAAAATTGAGTCACATTTTAGACTCCTAAAAATGAGAATGTTAGCCTCAGAAGGAAGGAAAAATGGAGCTAGATAGAAGAAACAAATTTTGATGGAAAACCTACGAAACATAATGGCATTTTTGTAATTTTGAGTAATTTTTGGAATTCACACAGGAGGGCTTTTTAAATCAATTTTTTGAGTTCTTTGGGGTTCTTAAAGCCCCTAAAAACCATGGAAAGCCCTGGGACAGTTAAATCTCTTCTAGTGGATATTTTCCAATGTCAATGTGCCTGAACTTTGACGGATCCGTTCGGGAAGGTTTGACTCAATTTGAGTGATTCCAAAGGTATTTTTCTTAATTGGGAACCTAAATTTTATAATGACAAAGATGGTTCTCAAAATGGAGTTAAAATGAATGAGAAACGAGAATGTAAAGTACAAAGGATAAAATTAGAATTTTTGAAAAAGTCACTTTTCCCTACCTATATATAGGTGGCGCCTCACACTTACCCTCATTTAACTTCAGAAAATTCAGCCCCAAACTAGAAGTAAAACCTTAAGGGAGAGGTGCCCAAGAAAGGAAGAAGAAGGAGGAAGACATCCAAGCAAAAGGTATGTTTTTATGGTTGTTTTTCATGCTCTTCTCCATCCACACCACCTCTTCTTCATCCTCCTTGATTTCCTTTAATTAAAATGAGGTTTATGAATCTAATTCAAGGGAGCAATTCAAGGGAAATTTTGGATTTGAAGAGAGGAGCTTGGAAAAAGCTAGATTCAAGCTAAACTAAGCAAGGAAACAAGGTAAAAATGCATTCTATGGTTGATATCTTCTATCACTCTTCTTCTCCATCTCGCCTAACTCTAGGAGCCATAAAAGGATCTGATTGTCAAGCCTAACGAAGCATGAATCTTAGGTATCTGATGAAGAGGAACAAGAATATACAAAGAAAATAACAAAATAACCATTAGATTTCAAGATGCAAATTCTAAGGTTTTGTGTGCACCTTTCAAAGTTTGATTGGTTGTGATGATTCCTAGGTTTAATTAAGAGTTTAAATGAGTTCTTGAGACCCCTAAAATGCTCCCCACAAGCTTCTTCCTTCAAGAAAACAAAGAAATCTCCATGTAGCTCAAATGATGCCTATGTCTCGCCCAAAGAGGATTCTTACAGTTGGGGAGAGTTTTAAATTTTTTCTACGGTCATTCTTGAGTCATAGTTGATAAATAAAAATGAAGGGATGCCTTGGAAAAAATTTAGAACTCATAGAAATTGATTTGGGGCCTTAAGTTTCCATGATATTAGGCTCTTTATTTTAATAGTGTGATGACTCCAAGAGGCTTAAAAGGAATCAAGAATCATATTTGGCAATTTCAGTACCCTATATGGAGCTAAAATTGGCTATAATGGAACCCTATGTCACTTTTTGGCCAAATGAGTTAGTATTGATCTGAAATTTGGCATGCAATTGGGTCTCATTAAGTGCTTTTTGGGAAGTTAAAGATCATAATTTTTGGAGGTCTACAGAATATTTTATGATTTTTCAAATTTGACAATTTTTATGATTTTAGTCTGTTGCACTATTTATTTGGTCTGAAATTGAGTTCTGTCACACGAGGCTCAAATAATGTCTGATTTTTATTAAATTTTATACAAAGAAACTAGATGTTCACAGTGACTCGTTCCAATTAGAAGTACCTCATTTGGAGTTCTAGAGAGAGATATATGAATTTTTGAGCTTTCTGTCTAGTATCAGTAATTTTGCCTGACCTGAGGTACTGTTACATTAAATTCTGTAGTCCAAGCTTGATGAACTAGTCTGGAGCTATTTTTTCTCTATAGTTAACATCCACAGCTTTCCAAATTGGCATCAATTACGTGGATTGGATGTTGGTGGAATTAATTGGACATTTTCAAATTTTTTACAGAATTTTGTGATAGTTCCAGAATGCAGTGTTACCTTTGGACAATTTTGGATGTCAAACATCCTCTTTGATGGATGTTATGATCTGGGAATATTTTTATTGTGAAGTAGACATCTATAGCTTTTGAGAATGGCCAAGATTATATGATTTTGGATTTATCTAATATTAGTTATGATTTTCCAAAGTTTGGTCAGAAAAAAGGGGCAAATCTGTCGAAGTTAAACAGCCCATTTTATGCTTCATTTCTGTTTTCATGGGTTGTAGGCATGATTTTGTGATACAAATGAGTTGTAATGATATAATTAAATATGAGAATGTATAGTATGAGCTCACACAGTCCACGTGACACTGAATGAAATTTTTTTATACGACGCAACGCGAAAGTATTCATTATTTCCTTACTGTTTTCATAAGAAACGTACATGATTCATGATAGTAAGCCATTTGAAAGCATGAGATGAGTTAAACTGTATGGTGTTACACCTTAGGCATGGTTACCAAGGATTTCTTGTTTTCTTCTCTTTGTATGTTAAAGTTAGGGATGTATTGGAAGATATACTTGTCATTAGGCATTTTCCTAAGATTTTCCCTAAAGAGATTAGTTGATTGCCCCTAGAAAGAGTTAGAGTTTTCCATTAACTTAGTTCTTGACATAAGTCCAATCTTTAAGGCCTTATATAAAATGGCACCTATTGAACTTGCATATTTAAAGAGTCAAATAAAGGAATTACTTGAATAATATTCATTAGGCCAAGTGTGTCTTCATAGGGAGTACCAGTCTTGTTTCTCAAGAAGAAGGATGGTAGCCTTAGGCTTTACATCGGTTATAAAATAGTTGAATTAGGTGATTATTGAGAATAAATATCCCATGCCTAGGATTAATGATTTTCTTGACTAGTTAGCAAGAGCATCAATGTTTTCAAAGATTAATCTTAGGTCTAGTGACCACTAATTTAGGATGAAGGTTGAAGAAATACCTAAACTAGCCTTTAAGACCCGTTACGGCCAGTAAGAGTTTCTTGTCATGCCATTTAGGTTGACAAATGCCCCAACCATTTTCATGGACTATATGAATATGATTGTTAGACCATACTTTGACTGGTTTATGGTAATTTCATTGGTGATATCCTTATTTATTCAAAGAGTAGTAAGGAATATGAGAAACTTAGCAAGTGTGAGTTTTAGTTATAAGCGGTGAGATTCCTAGGTCATGTGATTTTCGAGCAAAGGGAAGCAACTGACCTTAGTAAGGTAGAGGCAATGCTTAGTTTCTTGGAATTAACTAGTTACTATAAGAGATTTATCAAGGTATTTTGCCAATTAGTGATACCTTTGACTAAGTTGACTAAGAAAGACAAACCTTTCATGTGGGATGTCAAGTGTGAGAATTCCTCCCAAGAACCTAAAATGAAATTAACCTTTACACTTATATTAGTGACATCCAACCCTAGGGAAATGTTTATGATCTATAGTGATATATTGACAAAGGATTAGGTAGTGTTTTAATGCAACAAGATAGAGTGATAGCTCATGCTTCTCGGCAGCTTAGACTTCATTAGGAGAATCATCCAACTTATAACCTAAAGTTAGTTGCCTCAATCTTTGCCCTTAAGATTTGGAGGCACTATCTATATGGTGCACAATTTAAGGCTTATAGTGACCATGCGCGTTTGAAATATTTGTTTGATAAGAAAGAGTTTAATATGAGCCAAAGGAGATAGATCAAGTTCCTTAAAGTTTATGATTTCCTTTTAAAGCATCATCTAGGAAAAACAAATGTGGTCATCAATGCCTTAAGTAGGAAATGTAACACCATATATTTCTAGCTCATTTCATAATATTTCCATACTCTACAACATCAATTCTATAGAGGAGTAAAGAAAGGGGATTAAAAATAATACATTTCTTTACGTAATGTCGTGTATAAAAATTCCATTCGGTGTCATGTAGATCGTGTGAGCTCATACAATATATTCTCATATTTAATTACATGGATACAACTCATTTGAATCATCAAAACTGGCCTACATCACAAGAAATTCGAAGGGAAGCTAAAAATGCACATGCACAATTTCGGCCAGATTCTTCCACTTTTCTAACACAATTTTGAAAATTCATAACTAATTCTAAAAAAATCAAAATCATATATTTTTAGTCACTCTAAAAAGATGCTGATGTCTACTTAATAGCAAAAATAGTTTTAGACCATAATATCCATCAAAGAGGATGTTTGTCATCTAAAAAAGTCCAGATGTCAAGCTGTCCACTGGTGCTGTCACAAATTTCTGTAGCAAACTTTGAAAATGTATAATTAATTCCAGAAAAATCTAATCTATTCAAATAATACCAATTTAGAAAGCTGTGGATGTTATATAGAGGAAAAAAATAACTTTAGACTAGCTTAAGTATAGTCAGACCTTGAAATCTAATCAAATAATAATAGAGGTCGGCTGGAATTCTTAATACTGGACAGAATTTTTGAAAATACATATCTCCCTCTCTAGACATCAAAATGAGGAGCTTCTAGTTAGAACGAGTCACTATGAATGTTTAGTTTCTTTGTATAAAATTTCATGGTAATTGGACATCATTTAGGCCCTTTGTGATAGATTTTATTTTCGGACCTGAGTGAACAATTGCATGACCAAAACCCAAAAATTTGGCAAGTTCTGAAATTCATCAAATATTCTGTAGATCTCCAAAAATTATGTTCTTTATCTTCTCAAAAAGCTTTTAACAAGATCTAATTATATGCCAAATATTAGATCAAGAAGAGCTTTGACGGGTTCGTCGTGCAACCCTCAAAATAAAACTAGGTTGGATATTAAATGCAATATAGGGCACAACCTAGGTCATCTCCCTTGGAAATGGAGTTCAATGTTTAATTAGATTTTCTAAATGTTCAAAGATCCTATAACTACCTAATTTGAGGGGTTTTTGATTTGATTAAACTAACTAAAATGAAATTGAAATAAAATTCCTAAATTCCTAATTACATGAACTTAAGAGGTGAATGATAGATTTGTGACTAGCTTAGGAATCATCCCTTGGTATCCACTATCCTTATCCTAATCCAATTGTGATTAATTCTAGCCTAAGAGTCCCTAATTATGTTCAATACAAATGTATCTTGAGTTACCACACAATAATCAAGAGATTAACAATCTAATGTTGAGTTGAAACCTCAATCCCTCATTAAATCGTTAATTCTTGTTTTTAAGATCAATAAACACTCAATTTGATTAATTAACTGATTAATTAGCCTCTGATTCATTATTCAAAAATGTTTAATTAACCAACTAAACACTAAGGAATTCTCAAATCAAGCAATCAAGCACATAATCTCACTCATGCATTTCATCGAACACCTTCGTGGCATACATTGGAGATTAGAGAAGAATGAAAAATCAGTGTCTAATCCAACTAATTAATCAACAAAAAGGCTTCCTAATCAATGTCTAGCCAACCACTAATTACAATTTTTCAAATTCCGAATCAAATACAACTTAACCAAGATTGTACAAGAAAGAGAAAAAGTGTAGGAAATTGAGAAATCTTAGCCAAAATTCTGAGTTCTTCTAAGGATTCAAGCTTCAGCCAAGGTTGCTTCCAAGCTAGCCTTAAGATGGATTAGAGCTTCATTGTGGTGGTGAGATGGAGATGGGAGGAATGGATGATAGTGTCTCTGGACGAAGGAGAAAAATGGATGAAGGGGTGAGTGACGTCGTGAATGTGTATATGGCGTGTGAATGAATGAAGTGTGACATGGTGGATGAGTGAATGACGTTGGATGAATTAAAAATGGATGATCTGGATGAATGGAATAAGTGATGGAGTGAAGCGTGGAAATGAATGTGTCTGACGTGGCTGGGCGAAGACGTGAATGACGTGATATGGGCTGTGTGTAATGGACGCATACATCATGAATAATGAATGGACTGGATACGATGCAATGAAGCATGGAATGTGTGAATAGTATGGATTCTCTTGATGAATGAATAGACGGGTTGATTTCGTAGAATGAATGGTTAAGATGAATGCTGGAATGATTGAAACTCTCACATGTTCTGCCCGAATGTATTCTTAATGCCCTTCTCATGTGATTCCTTTAATTGATTCCACGTACTACCTTATTTTCAATTGTCTAAAGCTATCCACTTCAATATCTTCTTCTATTATGCATAAGTGTGGGCCCCAACATGCATGTGAGCTTTATTTAAATTCCTTTAGCACTTTTATTATTTTGCTCACGTGTTGCTTCGTGCATGTTTAGCTACTGCCCCATGTGATTTTCTTCTTCCTTTGTGTGTCTCAACCCAGGCTTCCTTGACTCGATGCTTCGTCATTTAACATAGCCCCAGCTTTAACTCGTGTTGTTCATTCTTAGCTTTAACTTTTTCTTCTTTTCAAATACCCAACTTGTAGCTAGATCTAGCTCGTTCTCTTTGTGTTTCCTCGAGTTCCAGCCACGTTTCTTCTCCTCTATTTTACATGAGTGGGAGTTCACTACGTGAAGCTCCTCTTAAGCTTTCTTCTTCCCTACTTGTTTCTTTAATCATTTCATGTGCCCAGAAAAATCATTTGCCTTCATCACAAGTCTGTAGCTTCCCTTGGTTTGGAAAATACGTTGAACTTATGGTTAACTTTTCTTTGTTCTGGAGTTTCCACGTTCCTCTCTCTACATGTGAGCTTCTTCGTGTTACTTTGGTTTTGCCCCGTAGATAATTCTTACTCTGTGTTGCTTCATTCCTTTTGCATCATACCCTTAGCTTCCTTCTCTTGATGCTTCATCTTTGCATGGTTCTTCTCTTTGTTTCTGCTGGCACAGCTTCTCTCTATAGCATTTCACACGTTTTAGACAGCTCCACGTTAGTTCCTCGCTTCTTCTCGTGTGTAACTCTTCTCTTCACAAAGCCTCCTGCTACTCTGCTTCTGCTTCGTCCAGCCCTTTACTTCCTTCACTCGATGCTGCTTCTCTGCTCAAGCTCGAGCTTCTTCATCATTCTAACGCCCTTTTCTTCTTCACTCGTTCTATCTTCATGCTTCCTTGCTCCTTCAACCTAGCTGCTCTTCCCCGTGGCTTCTTGTTCCTCCTGCGTCCAGCTCTCCAAAATAGAGGCTTCTTTTGCGTGTTTCTCAAATAGAGGCTGCTTCCTCTTCATTTTCTCCATGCAAGCTTTCTTCCTTGCATGCTCTGTTCTGTATGTATGTGCATTTGTATCCAAGCTCTAAACCCATGGCTTCCTCTCTAAGACTTCAAGAGCATTAAATGGAACCTAGGTGAGCAGAAAAAACAATAGCTCCTTGCTCTCCATGTGCAGTTTTGCATGAGACAACCTATAGCTCTAGCTTGTAAATTTTTCTCATCAATTTGTACACATGAAGCCATCATTTCTCCTTCAATTCAATTTCCATTCAAGCTATTTTCCTATCAAAAATTTTGCACAAAAGAATGGTAAAATTCAAATAGAATTATCCACAAAATTATTTAAAAAAAAATTCATGCATTAAGAACGTTTGCAACTTAATTCCTTAAATGTAAGAATAGCCAATTAAAATCAAATTCCATTCAATTGCCTTCATTAAGCCATATTTAATATTAAATAACTAAGTTAGGAGGAATAAAATGTATAAAAATTGTGCTTATCAAGCTTATTTGGCCAAAAAGTAATATAGGGTTCCATTATGGTCAATTTTGGCTCCATATAGGGTATCGAAGTAACCAAATGGCTTTCCTTAGGGTTTGACACCTTTTGGGCAAGTCTAAAAGCATGATTAGGACTTGTGTAGGCTGGACAAATGGTCCTAAACTCCATGCATCTCATTTTGGCCATTCCATCCACACATATGCATAGTTCCACAATGTCATTTATGAAGTTACATTACCATAATATACTCAATTTACATTCCATCATTCACATAACACATTCTTTCATTTCTACTATAATATCATAATTACATATGTTTCGAGGGCCATAGACCATTTACAACAATAATATAAATCATTAAGCATCATTATGGTTTAAAAAGGCAGAAGCTAGGCATATTGGTGTCAAGCTCTCTTCTTCAAGGTGGTTGGCTTCCATTACCTTGTCCACTTTGCCCACCTAGCATATTTGATAATTGGAAAGGAGGGGATGAGATTCAAATAATTCTAATATCTCATCTCCCATTCAATCATACATAACGGATGCAAACAAGTCTCATAAATGCACGTATGGTCATGTTGACATGTGCAAACATTCAAAAATTTCTTGTGGATATTAGACTTGCCTTACTGATTCTTTAAGAGATTTTTAGACTCAACCATACTCTTGGGAGTCTACCTTACTTTTGGAAGACTCTTTGATTTGTCTCAACCAATCTCAAGGGTTCTTGACTCATCCTTATCATGGCTAAGGGTTATTGGCCTCACCACACTCAAGCAAACCCAAGCACATATAAAAAAGATCATATAAGAGCATATTATAACATCATGGCACCATGGAATTAAAGTTATACTATAACACTTTTCATGGCTTAAAAAACATATACATACATTCAAGACAAGCTAAGCACACATCCATGCATGAGAAAAGGTGGAGAGAGCTACCTTGTATATAATCACACACTTTTTCCCTTGAATCTTCTTTCCTTGCTTTAGCCACACACATACACAAAAGTGTGGGGAAGGTTTCTCTTGGCCTAGACACAATTTATGGAAGCCAATTAGGTTCATAAACTCAATTCTAGGGCCATGCAATTTGCTTAGACACTAGGTTGGCTTATAACCTTATTATAGTTCCATAATAGCACTGAATGAAGCAACTATTGGGAATTTTTGGGATGCATAGGGGAAAATTAAAACCCTAAATCCTTTCCCATGGATCCATCAATGTTGTTTAAATCGAGTAGATCTATAAATATTTATCTTTTCTGTCAGATCTTAAGAACTGATCTACAGATCTGCTCCCTCTATCAGTATTCACACGAACCAATGTTCAACTCGAATGGTGTGGTAGCACCTTTTACCAACATTCCGTACATGTTCTTGGTAGAGAAGACACTCTCCTCTTCGTCTCTCTCTAGGCGTCCGTATAATGTTCGTACACTTTCTCACTCTAGATGTCCGTATGGTGTGTGTACAGTGTCTCTCTCTAGGGTTTTCCTTTTATTCTGTAGTTTTTGGAAACTCAAGCCTCCAACCTTTTTATAGAGGTATCTTATTAAGGCTTTAGATATATTTGATTAATTTGAAATACGTTATTTTAAATCAAATCAAATTTGAATTAAATAGATTAGTTTAAATTTAAGTTTATCTAATAGATTTAAATTTTAACTAACTATTTAATATAAATCTAGAACTTAATTCAAATTTAATTTATCTTTAAATCAATTAGTTTTAAATTCAAAATCTATATGATAGATTTAAATTTAAACTAATATGATAATTTAAATTTAATTTATCTCATAAATTAAATTTAAATTATCATATCAGTTTAAATTTAAATCTATCATATAGATTTTGAATTTAAAACTAATTAATTTAAATTAATTGAAGGATATATATATATATATTGAATATATATTTCAAATTTTATAAATTATATATATATTAAATATATATTTATTTATTTATAAAATTCTTTCACCCTAGATTGAATATGACATTCATTAAATCTAGACGCAATTTTAGATTTAATGAATTTGGACATGACATTCATTGAATCTACACGCAATTTCAGATTCAATGAATTTAGACATTTTAGCTTGAGTTGACTCATTCTTGTGTGCGACCCTGTAGGCCCATATAATGTTGGCAGTGGGCTAATGTAACATCCAGTTCCTTGAAAACTAGAGAAAACATAAGAAACGTAACATACAGTTTCTCCGTAAATGAATAAAATTTACCGGATACAAAAGGAAGTCCCCTGGAATGAGATAGTTAAGGTCCCAAAAAATTTGGGAAGCATTCTAGACTCCTAAAAATGAGAATCCTAGGCTTAGATGGAAGGAAAAATAGAGTTAGAATGAAGAAACAAATTTTGACAAAAACCTTACGAAACGTAATATATTTTCATAATTTTGAGTAAATTTTGAAATTCACATAGGAGGGCTTTAAAAATGAAAATTTTGAGTTCTCTAAGATTCTCAAAGGCCTTAAAAATCATGAGAAGCACTGGGACAGTTAAATCCCCTCTAATAGATGTTTTCCAATATCAGTGTGCCTGAACATTGATAGATTTGTTCGGGAAGGTTTTAGCTCTGATTTAAGAGATTCCAAAGGCATTTTACTAAATTGGGAATCTAAATTTCATAATGAAAAAGAAAGTTCTCAAAAAGGAGCTAAAACGAAGGAGAATAAAAAATGCCAAGAAGGAAGGGCAAAATAGGGATTTTTGAAAAAGTGCTTCTTCCTCCCTTATAAATAGATGGCGCCTCACACTCTCCCTAACTTAGCTTCAGATTATTCTGCCCTAAATCAGAAGAAGAACACTATGAGAGTGGCGCACTAAGGGAAGAAGAAAAGGGAGAGAAAATCCAAGCTTAAGGTAGTTTTTCATGCTTTTCTTCATCCACACCTCCTCTCCTCTCTTCTCCTTTATTTCCTTTGATTAAAATGGAATTTATAAATCTGATTCAAGGAATAAATTTAAGGAAAAATTCGGATTTGAAGAGAGGAGCTCAAAGAACACAAGATTCAAGTGAGAAAAAGCAAGAAAATAAGGTAATTTCTCTTCCTATGGTTGTCATCTTTGGTTCCCTTCTCTACCATTTTGCCCTACTTGAGAAAACCCTAGGAGGAGATGGTTTTTATACAAAATCAGGGATGAATCTAAGGAAAAAGGGTGTAGAGAGTAAGAATATGCAAAGAAATTCAAGAAAAAGCCATGGAATTTCAAGGTGCAAAACCTAGGGTTTCAAGTGAACCTTATAAAATTTGATTTTGTATGATAATTTCTAGGCCTAAACAAGAGTTTGAATAAGCTCCCAAGATCCCTAAGAGGCTCTCCACATGCATCTTCCCTTGAGAAATCAAAGTAAGATCCATGGAAGGCTAAAACCTTCATTGTCTCAGCCTAAAGGAGACAGAATAGCTAGAGAGAGTTTTAAAATTTTCTAAGCCCATTCTTGAGTCATATGTGATGAATGAAAATGAGGGGAGGCCTTGGAAAAAATTTAGAACACATAGAAAGTGAGTTGGTGCTTTAGGTTCCACATGATGACCTAAAGAAGTAACATATTGTTAGGCTCTTTGTTTTAATTGTGTGATGACTCCAAGAGGTTTAAAAGGAGTTAAAAATCATATTTGAAAGGGAAGAATGGAGCCTAGAATTTATTTGAGGGGTGTTGCTTCATTAGGTGCATTTATGGACTATAATGAGGTTTATAGAGCCACCTAGTGTCTAAGCAAGTATGAATTGAGTTCATGAACCTAATTGACTCCCATAAAATGTGTCTAGGCCAAGAGGAAGCATCTCCACATGTTTGTGGGTGTGTGGCCAAAGCAAGGGAGGGAATTTCAAAAGGAAAAGTATGCGATTGTGTGCAAGGTAGCTCTCTCCACTTTCTCTCATGCATGGATGTGTGTTTAGCTTGTCTTAGAATGTGTGTGTGTGTATTTTCAAGCCATGAAAAGTATGCTAGTATGATTTTATATGCCATGATTTTATGATGACATATTATATTTTCAAATAAATGTATGATGTTTGTTTGAATTTGTTTGAGTGTGGAGAGGTCAAGAACTCTTAACCACGATGAGGATAAGACAAGAACTCTTGAGATTAGTTGAAACAAAGCAAAGAGTCTCCTAAAAGTAAAGTGGGCTCCTAAGAGTATGGTTGAGTCCAAAAATCTCTTAAAAAATGGGTGAGGCAAGTCCAAAATCCATGAGGAAAAGTTTGAGGACAATCCATCCACTTGGTAAGCTCTTGAATGTCTTGTATGACTTATTCACATGCGAAACTTGCTTCTTGAATGTTTATGACTTCCATTATATCCATGTATGCATTTTCAAGACTTGCTTTACATCTATTATGCATGATTGAATAGGAGATGAGCTATTGGGGTTCTTTGAATCTCATTCCCTCCTTTTCAATGATCTCATATGCTATGTGGACTAAGTGGACATGGTAATGGAAGCCAACCACCTTGAAGGAAAGAATTTGACAACAAAGTATTGGACTTTTGTCACTTTAAGGCCATATTTGTGTCCAATATTGTAATCCAATGATGTATATGGTCTATTACTTCTTAGACATGTGTAATTATTATATTATATGATGTATAAATGTATGGATATGATGTATGAACCCTAGAATAGAATTTGGGTATGTAATGCCAAGGTATGCATTTTGGAAAGTTTGATATAATGTGCATATATGCAGATGAAAAGGCCAAAATGAAATGTATAAGGTTTGGGACCTTTTAGGCAGCTCACACAAGTCCTAAATATGCTTTTAGGCTTGCCCAAAAGGTGCCAAAACCAAAGGAAAGCCATTTGGCAATTTTGGTACCTTATATGAAGCCAAAATTGACCATATTGGAACCCTATGTCACTTTTTGGCCAAATGAGCTCTTCTTGATTTGAGATTTGTCATGAAAATAGGGTTCATTGAGAGAGTTTTGGAAAGCTAAAGATCATAATTTTTGGAGGTTTACAAAATATTTGATGAATTTTCAAAGTTGACAAATTTTCTGAATTTGGTATGATGTATTGTTCATCTGGTTCGAAACTGAAATCTGTCACATAAAGCACAAATGATGTCCAATAGCTATGAAATTTTATACAGAGGAACTAGACATTCATAGTGACTTGTACCAACTAGAAGCACCTCATTTGGAGGTCTAAAGAGGGAGATATGAATTTTTAAAGATTCTATCCAGTATCAAGGATTCCAGCTGACCTGAGTTACTGTTCTATTAAATTCTAAGGTCTAGGCTGCTTAAACTAGTCTAGAGTTATTTTTATGCTCTAGCTAATATCCACAAAATTCCAGATTGGTATCATTTTCATGGATTGGATTTGTCTAGAATTAATTGGACATTTTCAAAATTTGTTGCAAAAATCTGTGACAGTTCCAGAATATAGTTTGACCTCTGGACCTTTTCGGATGCCAAACGTCCTCTGTGATAGATGGTATGGTCTGGTCATATTTTTATTATGAAGTAGACATCTGTAGCTTTCCAAAATAACTAAGAATTCATGTTTTTGATTTTTTAAGAATTTGTTATGATTTTTCAAAATTTGGTCAGAAAAGAGCCAAATCTAGCTAAAAATAAACATCCATATTTTATGGTCCATTTCAATTTTCTTGAGTCATGGGCCACATTTTGATGATGTAAATGAGTTGTCTTCATGTAATTAAATATGAGAATATAATGTATGAGCTCAAATGGTTCACGTGACACCGAATAGAATTTTCATACGCAACGCAACGCTAGAAAATGCCTTATTTTAATTCCCTTTTCTTGCTCTTTCATGGAAGGAAATGATGTGAAATGAGCTAGAAATATATGGTGTTACACTAATAACACTATTTGACCTACAAGTCATAAGTGGCCTCTAGCAAGACATTGTGACTATCCAAATCATGTAGGGATCGGTGATCTGATGCAACCTTTCATATAACCTTATCACATCCCTTTTGTCACATGATATCTTGATCAAGTATGAGGCATGAAAATGTCATCCTTATCTTACTTGATCGTTGCTTTCTTGATCTATGTGCAGACTGACAATACAAATAGAAACCCTTTTATTTAAGCACGGCCTTGCATTTCTCAATCTCACTCATCGAGGGGCCCAAAGATATCTCTCTATTAATCAGAAGGACAAATCCTATCCTGACCACTCATTTTCTTCTATATGAATTTCATTATACTCGATCATAGCCTTTATGATCACCCAGTTAAAGATGACTTTTGACTATGCCAAAAATAGTGTTACTTATGTTGGAAACTATGGTGATCTCAAGTCTAAGGGCTCGGTGATACGGTTATACATAAGATATACTTATGACTTAATCCATGTAGCTATCTTAGGGGGGTCGATCCAGCATCTTGTTTTCTAACAAATGCTTATGATTTTGATTTGTATCTTTATACATGATTAACACATAATCATCAATCAAAATCATACTAGTCTTAGTTCATCATCATTCCCACAATGATGATCGACTAGAGATATTTAGGATAATCAATATGATTTATCTAAGGATATTATTATATAAAACATGCAAAAAAAATATAATAATAATGTAATAAAAGAAAACTCTTATTTCTTAATAAAGTACAATGTTTGCAATACAATGATTGGCCTAGGGCAGAATCTCCAACAACTCCCACTTACACTAGGCCTAATCGTTGATATGTCTAATACCCATTGACCTAACATGATGCTCATGCTTTACTTGCGCAAGCGGTTTAGTAAGTGGATCAGCAACATTGTTATTAGTTGGTATTTTGTATATCGTTATATCACCCCTATCAATGATTTCTCTGATGAGGTGATATCACCTGAGTATGTGTTTGGTTCTTTTATGTGAGGCTCTTTAGCCTATGCTATAGCACTGTTGTTGTCACAAAATAGATCTATGGATTTGAGATGGTTGACACCACTCCTAGTTCAGTGATGAACTTTTTAATCTAAATGGCTTCCTTAGCTGCATCTGATGCTGCTAGGTACTCAGCTTCTGTTGTAGAATTAGTTACTGTACTTTGCTTAGAGCTCTTTCAACTGATTGCTCCACCATTCAAACAGAATACAAATCTTGATTGTGATCTATAATCATCCTTGTCAGATTGGAAACTTGCATCTATGTAACCATTTACAACAAGCTCATCTTCCAATCCTCCATAGACCAAGAATACATCTTTAGTCCTTCTTAAGTATTTCAAGATGACAGCAGTCCAATGACTCTCACTTGGATCTGAATGATATCTACTAGTTATACTTAAGGCATATGAGACATCCAGTCAAGTGTACAATATAGCATACATGATAGATCTAATAGTCGAGGCATATGGAATCTTGCTCATGCGATCTCGCTCATCATGTGTACTAGGACACTGAGTCTTGTTGAGATTGATGCTATAAGACATGGGTATATAACCTTTTTTTGAATCTTGCATATTAAATCTATGCAATACTTTGTCTATGTAAGTACTTTGACTTAGGCCAATTAGTTTCTTGGATCTATCTTTATAGATCCTTATCCCTAGGATACAAGTGGCTTTGCCTAAGTCTTTCATTGAGAAACACTTTCCTAACTAAGTCTTGACATCTGCAAGATAGGTATGTCATTTCCAATAAGTAAGATGTCATCAACATAAAGCACTAGAAATACAACTATGCTCCCATTAACCTTCTTATAAACACAAGGTTCATTGATATTTTGGATAAATCCAAAATCTTTAACTACTTCATCAAAGCGATGATTCCAACTCCAAGATGCTTGTTTCAACCCATAAATGGATTCTTTAAACTTACAAACCTTCCCAGAATCCTCTAGATGTACAAAACCTTTAGGCTGTGTCATGTACACATCCTCAAGCAGCTTCCCATTAAGGAATGCTATTTTGATATCCATCTGCAAGATCTCGTAATTATAATATGCTGCCATTGTAAGAAGGATCCTAATTGATTTAATCATGGCGACTGGTGAAAAGGTTTCATCGTAGTTTATACCATGGGTTTGTTTGAATCTTTTTGCAATCAATCGTGCTTTGAAAGTATGCACTTGGCCATCCATATCAATTTTCTTCTTAAAAACCCATTTGCACCCAATGGTTTTTATATCTTCAGGTAGGTCAATCAAGGTCCATACCTGATTATCATACATGGATTGCATCTCAGACTTCATAGCTTCTAGCTATGTCTCAAAGTCTGATCCCACTACAACTTCTTGATAGGTAGTTGGCTCATATTGATCAATGAGTAACACATCACGACTTTTAGTTAAAAGAAATCCATATCTTTGGGACTAATGTTGTGTCTTATCAGACCTTCGTGGGCCTTGTGTTACTTGAGTAAGCTCAATAACTTCTTGTGAGTCTTCTCATTTTTTCATCTCTGGCTCAATGTGATTTTATGGCTTTTGAACTTCTTTGAGATGTATCTTGCTCCTAATGGTTCTTTTAGAGATAAATTCTCTTTCTAAGAAGATACTATTTTAAGCAATAAATAATTTATTCTTATTGGAATTATTAAAGTAGTATCCTTTAGTTTCCTTAGGATACTCCACAAAAAGGCATTTTATAGATTTGGGTGTTAACTTATCTGAGGCTTATTGTTTAACATATGCCTCGCATCTCCAAATCTTGAGAAAAGCTAAATTGGGCTTCTTCTTAGTCCATATTTCATATGGAGTCTTTTCAACCGCCTTAGATGGTATACGGTTTACTGTAAACGCAGTTGTTTCTAATGCATAGCCCTAAAAGGATAGTGGAAGATCTGTTTGACTCATTATAGATCAAATCATATGTAATAGGGTTCGATTCCTTCATTCAAAAACACCATTCCATTGTGGTGTTCCTGGTGGGGTAAATTGTGAGACAATTCTATAATTTCTAAAATGGTTAATAAATTCTTAGCTTAAATATTCACTACCTCTATCAGATCAAAGTGCTTTAATAGATTTACTAAGCTGATTTTATACTTCATTTTGGAAGGTTTTAAACATTTCAAAAGATTTAGATTTGTGTCTCATTAAATAAATGTATCCATATCTACTAGAATCATCTATAAAAGTAATGAAGTACAAGTAACCACCTCTCTCAGCAGTACTTAGTGGACCACATACATTGGTATGTATTAAGCCTAATAGGTCAGTGGCCCTCTCATTATGCCTAGTAAAAGGTGCCTTAGTCATCTTTCCTAATAAACAAGATTCGCAGGTGTCAAATGATTCAAAATTAAATGATTTTAGTAGTCCATATTAATAGAGCTTTGAAATATGTTTCTCATTTATATGGCCTAGACGACAGTGCCATAGGTAGGTCAGATTCAAATCGTTTGACTTGATCCTCTTGGTAGTTATGTTATAAATATTTTCATTATTGGAAATTTCAAGGTTCAAGTAATAATGACCACCATGCAAATCACCATCTGCATAAAAGATGTCGTTAAAATAAATAGAACCTTTATTATTTCCAATAACTAAAGTAAAACCTTCCTTATCTAAATAAGAAAGTGAAACAATGTTTCTACTCAAAGCAGGAACATAATAGCAATTGTTCAAAACAAACAAAAGTCCACTGGGCAAAACTAATTAATTTATAAGTGCCTATAGCTAAAGTAGTAACTCTTGCTCTATTTCCAACTAGTAGGTCGATTTCGCCCTTTTTCAACTTTCTACTTCTTTTAAGACCCTGTATATTTGTACAAATGTGAGTTCCACATGCAGTATCTAATACCTATGTAAAAGAAGTAGAAAAATTAATTTCTATAACATAAATAGCTATAGTAATAGCCCCGCTATTCTTCTTATTCTTTAGATCTTCTAGGTAGAGCTTGTAGTTTCTCTTCCAATGACTGGGCTCACTGCAAAAGAAATAAAGTCCTTCCTTCAGAGGCTTTGCCTTCTTAGCTTCAAGCTTGGGCTTGGGCTTGGGCTTGTTTTGGTCCTTGGACTTATTGTCCGAGCCCTTTCCCTTTCCTTTGATTTTGCCTTTTTTTTTCATTCCTTTTCCTTTCTGAACCATTAAAAAAGTGCTTGGCTTTTTCTTGATATTTTGCTCAGCAATTTTAAGCATCGAATGTAGTTCAGAAATTGATTTCTCCATGTTGTTCATATTATAGTTCATGATGAACTAGTCATAACTTTTTCGGGAGTAAGTTTAAGATTAAATTTATAGCTAACTCCTGGCTCATGGGAAATCTGAGCCTTTTAAGGTGATCAATATAACCTTTCATTTTTAAGACATGAGTGCTAACTGATGCACCTTCAACTATTTTGCAGGAATGTAAGGCCTTGGTAGTTTCATACCTTTCTTGCCTTGCCTGTTGCTGGAACATTTCCTTGAGATACATAATCATCTTATCAGCCACCATGTGTTCTAGATCTCTCTGAAGTTCTGGGATCATTATGGCTAGCATCAAGCATGCTACATCCACAGAGTCATTAAGATGCTTAGTGTGGGCATCCTTTTGGGCACTTGGAGCATTGGTTGTAGGCTCCTCAGGAATGGGTTGATCTAAGACATATGACTTTCTCTCATGCTTGAGAACAATTCTCAAGTTCCTAAACCAGTCAAGAAAGTTGGTCCCATTTAGTTTGTCCTTCTCAAGGACGGATCGCAATGATAGTAAAGCAGAATTATTTGTCGACATTTTTTACAACAAAATATGAAAAGTCAAGTTAATAATCTCCCACTAAAAATTAACCCTCAATTTAATTTAGCAAGTTAAGACCCATATTTCACTCAATTATATGTCTACTTTGGTAAGACGCTTAAAATTAAGTTATTTAGGTAGGTAACTTGTTTACTAATTACATCACATGTAACTCTTAGATCTTTATAGGATTCCATCATCATATGATCTGGCATGTTTAATCCCATCTAATGCTTTAAGACCCAAAAACTTTTTGATAGTCCCAATTAAGTCAAACCATTATGAACCTTATGAGTATCACCATTACCCAAGCTGCCTCACTAAGATAACTTAAGTATATCTACTTTGATGGAACATACACTTAGGCAATCAAAGCTTTAACATGTGTTCATAAATGGGTGGCATATAAACTTAAAATTTGATTCGAGGGATTTTATTGTTATTATTTCATTGTGATTCAAATATTTAATTATCATATGATAATATACTATGATAGCATCTCATACATACATATGATCTCATCGTGAAGTATAAAATAAATGTGTCACAATATGGCCCATCTAGCCCACCTCCTCCCAAGCCAATGAAAGGATTCTTCTAAGATAAAAATTACAAAGAGAAACCTCAATTGAACATTTAAGGGGAGTGAGATGAGAAGAGAATGTACATCCAAAATAAATAGAGAGAGGCATAATATGCATTTTTAGTATTTTTGGCCAAATTCCAACGTTTGAGGCACTTTTTCTAATTTTAGTATTTTTTCGAATTTTTTAGGAATTTTTCAATTTTTCTGGATTTAATTTCTTTATTTTTTTGTGAGTTTATTTTGTGTGACTAACCTCTATTTAGGAGTGTTTTTCATTGTTAGGAACTTCTTAGCTTCATTGAAATTTTATTTTCTTAATTTTGAGTTAATTTTAGTTATAATTTGTTTGTGATTTTACTTGTGCTTAAAGTGATGGTGCTTCTCATTTTTCCTTGCTTATAAATGGATCAATATTATTCTAATCAAGGTGTTTATGATCCTTGTAGAGAGCATAGGATTTCTCAGAAGTTGGATAATGCCATGTCAATGCTTCAAGGTCTTCTTGAAAGACAAAGACAAGAGCAACAAGCACAACAATACCAACAATTCCAACAACCATGCTACCAACCATACCACCATCCATTTGAGATTCATCCAAATTACCATCCTCATTATGAACCACATCATAACTTCCATATGCAAGAGCCATACCTTGATTACCATATGCAAGAGCCAAACTATCATCCTTACAATTACCATGAGGGGTACATGCAACAAGAGCCTCAAAGGGAACCGAGTTCGGAAGAAAGGATGAGGCAGCTAATGGAAGCTTGTGATATTCAACACCAACAAATGCAGCAAATGCAGCAAATGTCCCAACGGATAACTGAACGGTTGCAACTCTTTGACCAACAATTGAAGGATTCAGGATTTCAAATTAATCAACCGACTACAAGTGCTAATGAATCAATTGAAGAGCAAATTAGAAAGGAATGTATAGAGGAGGAAGAGTCTTATTCATTGGGTAATATCCTTCCATCTTCTAATGTTTTACAATTTGTTGGAACTGATTCTAGTTTTCCTGATAGCACTGTGACTACTGATGCAAATAATGTTGTTGATTCTGAATTACATGATGATGATGATGTTGATGAGGAATTAGTTGTTGAATCTCCTGATATGGTTGATTGTGGTAGTTTATTGAACAAAATTGATACATTTGTTGATGTTCATGAATCCTTGTGCACTGATGCACTTGGAATTTCTACTCCTAACTGTGATTATAGTGAAAATTTCATATTTGAATCAATTGATAAATCTGTTGAGCCTAGGATAGTAGATAAGTGTGGGGGTGACTTAGAATGTAATGATCATGTTATTCCTAGTGTGGAATTAGTTGATAAGTCTATTGATGATGCATCTACTGAGTTTAAGGATAGCATGCCATCTAGATCATGTGACATAACTGATTCAGATGCATCTCTTGATTATGTGTGTATTGAATCTGCTATATGTGATAGATGCTCCCAAATCAATTCTTCTATTGAGACTAGTGAGTCTATCACATATTCTGATAATCATGATTCCTCACTAGCCTGTGATGGTGTGCCTACTAAAATAATGAATGTAGCATGTGAAAAGGATATAGACATTGAATTTGTTGAGCAGCTCGTTGATAATTCAGACTCTAATTCACAATGCTTATGTGATGATATGCATACGTGTCCTATATGTGCTGAGATTAATGAATTTTTGGAGTCTAATAAGTCTATTGAATCCATGGAATCCTTTGTTTGTGCTGAAATGACTGATAAGACTGATTTCTCTGATCATACTAGTGTTGATGATAATATGCATAGTGATAGTGCTGATGTTGAAAATTCTATTGATCCTTTTGCTGTTGTTGATGCTAGTAGGAGACTTGATTTTGTTGTTAATCATTGTCTAGAATGTTATGAGCCTACTAATGTCTCTTTGTTCAGGGAAGATGTCATCTCTATTGTTGAAAGTCCTGAACAGATTTCTGAGGTAGGTGAAATAGTTCCCAACGAATCACAGGCTCTCCCAGTAGAGGAAAAATAACTATCAGACACCTTGAACTCAAAGGATTGTGAGAAGTTGCAATTAGATTTTTCTATGGATGCAGTGACTCTTACTGATGAGAGTCCAGTAAATTTCATTGGTTTTGATAGATTTTTAGAGAGTTCGGAGTCTAAGTTTGATTTTAAATTTTCTTTCTTTAGTTTTAATTGTCTTAAATTTGATTTTTCTTCTTTTCTTATTTCTAAATTTGCTGAAAATGACTTTCCTAAACTACTGATGGTTGAGGAAGTCCATGGGTCATCACTGAATGATCAATCTAAATGCTTTAAAGTAGTGAGACTCAAAATTATCCAGTTAAGAAGAAATAAAGTAGTTTTGATTTTGTTTTTTGATACGTATGATTAGTTATTTGCTGATAGAGCTCTTCTTAGTTTAGGATTTAGTTTTCTTTTTCTTTTTCGCATTACAGTTTCTTTTGTTTCTATTTTGTAGGAAATAAATTACTAACTAGCTACATAGGAATCTTAGCCTACCTTTGAGATCTTCATTGTCAAGTTCATCCGGTTGTATTCTCTCTTTTCACTCTTTATATTGTTTTTTTGTTTATCTGTTTACTGGATTGTGTGCTGACATTGAGGACAATGCAACATTTAAGTGTGGGGGAGAGAGTCATTTCATTCCATCCATCTTTTCCTTGTTTAAAAAAAAAAAAAATTTGAAATTTTTGAAGAAAATTTTTCAAAAATTTCTGAAAAATAGTGTGATTTTTTTAAAATTTCTTGTGAAAGTTGCAAGTTGAGATGATTATTAGCTTGGATTCATGTAGACATGATAAGTGATGGATCTTGTATTTTGATTTAAGTGAAGTGGCAATAAATTTGATTTTAATGAATTATTTGATAGCCATTAGCTGGTGAGAATTTGAGCCTTAATTGTTCAATTCTAGTGTGTATTCACCTATCTTTGTTTTCACTCTAGAACTTGTCTTGATTCTTTGTTGAGACCATAATTGCATTTGCATGCATGAAAATGATAAGGCATTCCTTTCTATTTTAGCTAGATAGCCAAAAAGCCAACCTTACATACACTTTATCCATTGTTTAGCCCCTTTGAGCCTTGTTTTCTTTTGTTGTTAACCCTTAGCCATTTAAAAATGTTTCCCACCTTGTTTTAAGATGCCTTAGAGATTTTAAGAAGCATTACATCTAAATAGGATAGGTAAATGTGTGCTTTGCATCCATTAAGGCCATTGTGATTCAAAGAAATTGTTTAAAAAAAAAAAATTGCAAATGCAAAGTAAAGAATAGAAAAGCAAAAAGAAAGCAAAAGAAAAGCAAATGAAAAAAAAAAAAAAAAGAAAAAAACAAAAAGTTTCAAATTGGGGTTATAGTCGCTTGTATTAGTTGGAAATAAGGCCTTGAATGCACACTTTTCCTTATCCTAAATTATCATTGAATGCTCTTGAGGTCCTAAGGTGTTCTATTTGCTATTTGTTTTTCCCTCTACTTTTGTTATCCATTCATTTCATCTCCCCTAGCCCCATTACAACCCTAAATAAAGTCCTTTGATTTGTGTATTGCATCTAGCATGGGTGATGGAGATTTAGAAACTTGACAAGCTTATGGTAGTGAGCTTGGATAGGTGGAATGTGAGTGAAACACATTGCCCATAAACACCTGAGAGATGAGAGTAAACACTAACCATGTGAGAGGGCTATGCATTTCAGTTCATTCTTTTCAAATGAAATTGCCATGGAATTTGATTTCTTGATACAAGTGAAATTAACTTAGATTGTTGAAGTGTTGAAGAGTTGTGATTAGTCTCTAGCTTGTAATTCTTACACTTTCTTTTTCTTTTTCATTCTCCGCTTACCATTCTACTAGCCGGGTGTTTCAATTCATTCTTTATCTTGGATTTTAAAGCTTTGCCCAGGAGTGCAAAGGTTTAAGTGTGGGGGAATTTGATAAGCATGAATTTTATATCTTTCATTCTTCCTAACTTAGTCATTTTAATGATCAAAGATGGCTTTAAAGGTTTAATTAGATACAATTTGATTTTATTAGCCATTTATGCACTTTGTGAATTAATTGGCAAAATTATTGAGTTTTAAGGCATGAAATTCTTTTAAATAATTTTGTGGATAATTCTATTGAATATTCTCTATTCTTTTGTGTAGAATTTTTTATGAGCAATTAGCTTGAATGAGAAATTGAATTGAAGGTGAAGATTGAGCTTCAAGTGTACTTTTTGTGGAGCTAAAAACTTGAGAATGTGAAGCGAGAGCAAAGATGAACGAAGAAGACTACAGAACTGAATGGATGAAGAAACAAAAGGTGTACAAAAGAAGAAGAAGCCATGAGTTCAGATTAAGCACAAAAAGCTTTGATATGGGAGGAAGAAGCTTCGGTTCAAATACTACAAGCTGAAGAGAAGGCATGTCTGAACATGAATGCAGAAGCTACAGTAGTCATGTGAGAAGCTCGAGTTTAGTTGCTGTCAATAGAAGCTTTGAGCTAAGAAAAAAAAAACGAAGACGCATGGAGCTGGAAATCACGTCTGAACATACATGCAGAAGCTGAACAGGGAGCTTTCCAGCAGAACAGAGTAAACCACGTTGAGGAAGAAGCATGAAAACAGCGAAGCAGAAACACGAAAAGAAAAGAGGAAGAAAATCACATGGGGGCAGTAGCTAAACATGCACGAAGCAAAAGGCAGAACAAGGGAGAGAATGAGAAACGCGAGAAGCTTCAGCGCTGGATGAGGAAGAGAGATGAGAGAAGGAGCTTTCATGCAGAACAGAACAAACACGTGGTGAAAGTGATGAGCTGGGCAGAACAAAGAGAGGCAACGAAGAGGCAGCTGAAGCTAAGAATTAAAGGCAATGAGTTGAAGTCTGTACAGCAGCTACAGAGCAACAAAGAGCAGCTGCATGAAGAGAAAATCTGGACAGCAACAGAACGATGAGGCATGCAGCTCGAGTAAAGAAACTACAAGTTGCATGGGAAGAGTTTCACGTGGAGATAAGAGCAGAAACATATTTGGCTGTGAACAAAACAGAAGCAACGTGCTGGGCAATCTATGAAGGAAATAACTTCTGTTTTGGGAAAAAGAATAAAACGTTGACAGCAATGTATGAAGAAGCAACGTGAAAATAGAACCATGCATGAGCTGAATGATGAATGGGTCCCACAATCACATAAACAAAGATTAAAATAAGGAGCTTCAGATTTGGAATAAGATGCTGAGCACGTGAAGTCATTAAAGAAACACGTGAGAAGGGGCTGGACATCACGCCATTCGTCCATTCATTCAGAATTTTATTCCACGCCATACACAGCACACGACGTCTCCATTCACCAGACGTCTCCATTCATCACACGCCTCCATCCAGAGTCCAGCCCATTCACGCCTTCTCCCCATTCCATCGTCTCTTTATATACACACCCACGCCTCCATTCATCCGAGGTCTTCACATCTCCATTCCATTCTCTCCATCTCCATTCCATCATAACATGAAGATCTAATCTCCATCTTGAGGCTAGCAAGGGAGGAAGCTCTTGGTTAAAGCTTGAATCCTTGGAGAAGAAGCAAAATTCTGGCTAAGATTTTCTTTAATTTTCCTACACTTTTTCTTATTCTGTACAATCTCGGTTGACTTATATTTGATTAGGGATTTGTGTAATTAATTAGTGGCTGGTTAGACACTGATTAGGAAACCTTTTTTGTTGATTAATTGGTTAAATTTGAATTTGATTTTTCATTATTCTCTCTAATCTCCCATGTATGCCACGAAAGTGTTCGATGAAATGCATGAGTGAGGATATGTGTTTAAATGTCTATCTGAGAATTCCTTGGTGTTTAGTTGGTTAATTAAACATTTTTGGATGATGAATCAGAAGATAATTAATTAGTTAATCAATCAAATTGGATGTTCATTGATCTTAAGGATAAGAGTTAACGGTTTAATGTGGAATTGAGGTCTCAATTCAACATTAGATTATTAATCTCTTGAATCTTGAATGGTTATTCAAGATCATTTGCTAATGAACATAATTAAGAATTCTTAGGCCATAATTAATCACAATTGGAATAGGATAAGGATAGTGGATACCAAGAGACGATTCCTAAGCTAGTCACAAGACCATTATCATCCATAATTCATCCAAATAGATAGTGTTTAGAAATTTTAGTTCAATTTAGTTTTAGATTAGTCTAATTCATTCAAAAACCCCCAAACTAGATAGCTTTTAGGATTTTTAACATTTAGGAAACCTAATTAAACATTGAATTCCAATTCCAAGGGAGATGACCTAGGTTGTGCCACTTGCTATATTTTTAGATCAACCTAGTTTTATTTTGAGGGTTGTACGACAAGCCCGTCAGATCTCATCGTGAAGTATAAAATAAATGTGTCACAATATGGCCCATCTAGCCCACCTCCTCCCAAGCCAATGAAAGGATTCTTCTAAGATAAAAATTACAAAGAGAAACCTCAATTGAACATTTAAGGGGAGTGAGATGAGAAGAGAATGTACATCCAAAATAAATAGAGAGAGGCATAATATGCATGCCATATTTTAATAATTACAAACCATAAAAACCTAAGGCCATATTATGCACCATACCCATCCAATTCAAACAAACATAATTCATATATAAAGTTACAAACATCTCATCTCATAAGAAAGGTTGTAAGCATTATGATCTTAGTGTTAAATCAGATTAGGTTGCACTAAACACGTTTCATATATGAAAACATGAAGAGACTTGTTAAAAAAATTTGTAAACATCTGAATTAAACAATTTATAGTCCAAATTGAACAATTTAGAATCAGATTCCAAATCAAATTCGAACCTCTTTGTAATTCGCACACATATGTCACACATAATATTGAATTGTAGAGTTCAAATATCACTTATATGAAATCAAATTTAAATTGATTTGAACATATAATACATATATGAACACTAGATTCAAACACTAATCGTGTGAGCCCTTAGTTTGCATGCTTATATCGTATTGCAACATATTGCATCACATATAAGCCATACAAAATCACAACAAAAGCAAAATTCATGGAACTTCACACAAAAACTCAATTTAAACAACCATTGATGTAACATTCGGTTCTCTGAAAATGAGAGAAAATGTGAGAAACGTAACGTATGGTTTCTCTCTAAACAAACGAAATTCACCGGATACAAAAGAAAGTCTCCAAAAATGAGATAGTTAAGGTCCCAAAATTTTTGGAAAGCATTTTAGACTCCTAAAAATGATAATCCTAGGCTTAAACGGAAAGAAAAATGAAGCTAGAATGAAGAAATAGTTTTTTACGAAAGGCTTACGAAAAGTAATGACATTTTTGTAATTTTGAGAAAATTTTAGAATTTACATAGGAGGGCTTCTTAAATGAAATTTTTGAGTGTTATGAGGTTCTCGGAGACCCTGAAAACCATGAAAAGCGGCAAGATAGCTAAAGCCCCTCCGGTGGATGTTTTTCAACATCAGTGTGCCAAAATTTTGATGGATTAGTTCGAGAAGGTTTTAGCTCTAATTTGAGTGATTTCAAAGGTATTTTATTAACTTAGGAACCTAAATTTCCTAATGAAAAAGATGGTTCTAAAAAAAGAGCTAAAACAAAGGAGAAACAAAAATGCCAAGAACAAAGGGCAAAATGGAAATTTCAGAAAAGTGTAACTTCCTCCCAGCTATATATATGATGCACGCTTCTTCTCCCTTCATTATGCATGGCCATGTTCTGCTCATAAATAGAGGAAAACCCTAGGGGATGAGGCATACAAGAGTAGGAAGAAAAGGAGGAGAAATTCAAGGTAGAAAGGTATAGATTTTCATGGTTTTTCATGCTTTCTTTATTCCAAACCTCTTCTCCTCCATTCTCCTTTGTTCCCTATGATGAAAATGAAGTTTATAAATCTGATTTAAGGGAGAAACTTAGGGGAAATTTCGGATTTGAAGAGAGGAGCTTAGAGAAAGCAAGATTCAAGTGAGAAAAAGCAAGAAAACAAGGTAATTTCTCTTCCTATGGTTGTCATCTTTGGTTCCTTCCTCCTCCATTTCGCCTAACATGAGAAAACCCCTGGAGGACTTGATTTTTAGGTAGAACCAAGGGTGATTCTAAGGAAAAAGGATGTGGAGATTGAGAATATACAAAGAAAATCAACAAAAAATCATTAGATTTCAAGATGCAAGTTTTAAGATTTCAATTACATCTTGTAAAATCTAATTTTGTATGATGATTCCTAGGCCTAAATAAGAGTTTAAATGAGCTCCTAAGATCCCTAAGAGGCTCCCCATATGCTTCTTCCCTTGAGAAAATAAAGCAAACTCCAAGGAGCTCTATTTCCTCTATAGCCTCAGCCAAGCAAGGATAACATAGCTAAGGAGAGTTTTAAATTTTTCTAAGCCTATTTTTGAGTCATACATGATGAATGAATATGAGGGAAGCCTTGGGAAAAATTTAGAACTCATAGAAAGTGAGTTGGTGCTTTAGGTTCTATATTATGACCTAAAAAAGCAACATGTAGTTAGGTTCCTTTTTTTACTTGTGTGATAACTCCAAGATGCTTAAAAGGAGTCAAGAATCATATTTGAAAGGAAAGAATGGAGCCTAGAATTTATTTGAGGGGTGTTGCTTCATTAGGTGCAATTATGGAACCATAATGGGGTTTATAGAATAACCTAGTGTCTAAGCAAGTTGTGTAGCCTTAGAATTTGTTTCCTAAACCTAATTGACTTCCATAAATTATTTCTAGGCCAAGAGAAATCTACCCCACACTTTTGTGTATGTGTGGCCAAAGCAAGGAAGGGAATTTCAAGAGAAAAAGTGTGTGATTGTGTATAAGGTAGCTCTCTCTACCTTCTTTCATACATTGATGTGTGCTTAGCTTGTCTTAGATTATGTGTATGTGTATTGTCAAGTCATGAAAAGTATGATAGCATGATTTTATATGCCATGATTTTATGATGACATATTATGTTTCTAAATGATTTTATGATGTGTGCTTGGGTTTGCATGAGTGTGGTGAGGCCAAGAACCCTTAACTATGGTAAGGATAGGTTAAGAACCCTTGAGATTGGTTGAAATAAAGTAAGGAGTCTCCCAAAAGCAAAGTGAGCTCCCAAAAGCATGGTTGAGTCTAAGAATCTCTTAAAGAATGGGTGAGTCAAGTCTAATATCCACAAGAAATTGGGCAAGGCCAATCCACTTGCTTGGCAAAACTTTGTATGCTATATGTGACTTTTTCAAATGCTAAGAATACTTCTTGAATGATTGCACATATCCACATGCCATGTATGCATTTATGAGACTTGTTTGCATCTATTATATATAATTGAATGGGAGATTAGTTATTGGGATTCTTTGAATCTCATTCCCTCCTCTCTAATGTTCTAACATGCTAGGTGGATCAAGTGGACAAGGTAATGGAAGCCAACTATAATATCCGGTTCTTTGAAATGAGAGATGATGTTATGTGACCATTAGAATGTAAATTGAGCATGGAGTATGGCAATGGACCAAGTTAAGTTAAGGGCTGAAATGACATCTCATCACCAGGATCGAAGATCTTGTTGACAAGATCCTGCAATCTGTAGTGCAATTTCCAAGACCTTGTCGATAGGGTTTTCGCCAACAAGTACAAGGTCTTCTTGTAAAATATGTTAAACTTGTGTGGTTTGGAATTGAGTATGGAGGGCTTTTTAACTGAAGGTTTTGAGTTCTCTGAGGTTCTCAGAGGCCCTAAAAACTATGGGAAGCCCCGGGACAACTAAAATCCCTTCGATAGATGTTTTCCAACGTTAGTGTACTTGAACTTTGATAGATTCATTTGGGAAGCTTTTAGCTCTGATTCGAGTGATTCCAAAGGCATTTTACTAAATTGGGAACCTAAAATTTCTAATGAAAAAGACGGTTCTAAAAAAGGAGCTAAAATGAGTTAGAAACGAAACTACGAAGAACAAAGGACAAGATAGGAATTTTTGAAAAAGTCCTTTTTAAGCCTATATATATATGAAGTGTTCTTCTAAGGCAAGGGAGAAGGGAAATTTTCAAGAAAAAGGTAAGAATTGTTAGAATTTCCTAGTCTTCTCCTTAGGAAATCTCTTCTCCTCCTTCGCCCCTTTCTCCCTATCGCTTTCTTAGAGTTTTTGGTGCTATTTTAGGGTCAGACCAAGAGGGGAAATTTCAGATTTGAAAAGAGGAAGCTAAAGAAAGTGAGAAGCAAGTGAGAAAACAAGGAAAAACAAGGTAAATCTCTCATTCCATGGTAGATGCTTCCTCCTCCTTCTTCTCCCTATTTCACCCCATATATGTATATGTAAGAGGGCTAGAATTTTGAGGAGAACCAAGGGTGAATTCCATCAATTTGAGGGAAGAGAGTAAGAATATGCAAAGAAATCCAAGTAAAAACTATGATTTTCCAAGATAGAAAAGTTAGGGTTTTGATTGCACCTTAAGCTCTATCATGAACCCTAGCTATATTTTATGATTTTTAAGAGTTCACATGAGTTCCTCAGACATCAAGAGAGCTTCCTACATGATTCTCCCATCAAATGAAGCAAGGAAACTCCATCGGTGCCTTATGGAACTATAGCTTCAGTCAAGGAGAGTCCACGCACCTAAGGAGTGTTTTAATTCCTTCCAAGCTTAGTTTTGTATCATGTATGATGGGAGAGTATGAGAGGAAGCCTTGGAAGAAGTTTAGAAGTCATAGATAGCAAGATGGCCTTATATGTTCCATAATATGACTTAAAGAAACAACACCTAGCTAGGCTCCTAGAATAGAATATATGATGACTCCAAGAGGTTTAAATGGAGTCAAGAATCATGAATGAATAGATAGAATGAAGCCAAAATGATGTTTTCTTAAGGTTGCTTCATTAAGTGCATTATGGAATCATAAAAGAGCTTTATGAGTCATCTAGCCTTTCTAGTAATTATATGGCCTTAGACTTTGCTTCAAGAGTGTAATTACCTTTCATATGATGTGTCTAGGCCAAGAGGAATGATCTCCACCTTCTTAGGTGTGTGAGGTCAAGGGAGAGGATTCAAGACTTAAGGGAAGAGTATGCAAATGCAAGCAAGGTAGCTCTGTCCACCTTCTCTCATGCATGGACGTGTGTTTAGCTTGTTTTTTAATGCTTGTATGTGTATTTTCAAGCTTTGAAAAGTATGCTAGCATGCCCTTATATGCCATGATGCTTGGTGCCATGTTATGTTTTTAAATGAATCCATGATGTTTGTATGAGTTTACTTAAGTGTGGAAAGGCCAAGAACTCTTCCCTTTGGTGAGGATGAGCCAAGAACCCTTGAGCTTGGTTGAGACAAAACAAAGAGTCTCTTAAAAGCAAAGTGGGCTCCCAAGAGTATGGTTAAGTCCAAAGTGCTCAAAGAATGGGTGAGACAAGTCCAAAATCCATGAGGAGAAGTGTGAGGCCAATCCAAACACTCAGTGAGCTCTTGAATGTCTTATATGATTGATTCACATGCCAAGATTGCTTTTAAAATGTCTATGATTTCTATCTCCTCCATGCATGCATTTGTGAAGTTTGCTTTGCACATATTATGTATAATTGAATGGGAGATGAGCTTTTTGAATTCTTTGAATCTCATCCCCTCCTCTCCAATGTCTTAACATGCTAGGTGAAACAATTGAGCAAGGTATTGGAGGTCATCAAGCTTAGAGGAAGAAGATGGGTATCAAAGTATATGAATATGTCTAGTTTTGCCTTCTTTTTAGCCATATACATGGCATATGATGTAATCTCATGATGAAATTGGAATGTAACTAGATGAAAATATGTAAATACCCAAATGTGTGGTGCATAAATAAAATTTTATGCCGAATGTATGAGATAACATTTTTAGGTATTGAATGGCAAGTTTAGTTTTTGAATGACTAGATAGATTAGTGTAATAATGGAAGTGCAATGGCCAAATTTAGATGCATGTAGTTTGGAACTACTTGGGCAGTTCATGCAAGTTCTATTTATGCTTTTAAACTTGTCCAAGAGGTGCCAAACACCAAGCAAGACCATTTGGGCACACTTGGTCTCTAATATGGATCAAAATTGACCATATTAGAAACCTATACCACTTTTTGTCCAAATGAGTTCTGCTTGATCTGAGATTTGGCATACATCTAGAGCTTGTTGAGAGCTTTTTGGAAAGCCAAAGTGCAGAATTTTTGGAGGTCTATAGAATATTTGATGAATTTTCCAAGTTAAGAAATTTTCTGGTTTTGGACTGGTGTACTGTTCACTCAGGTCCGAAAATAAAAACTGTCACTCAAGGGGCAAATGATGTTGAATTGCCATAAAATTTTAAAGAAACTAGATGCTCCCAGTGACTTGTGCCAACAGGAAGCACCCAATTTGGATGTCTAGAAAGGGAGATATGGATTTTTGAAGTTTCTGTCCAGCATCAGGCATCCAAACTGACCCAGGGTACTGTTTGATTGGTTTTTGGTGCCTGGACATGCATGGAATGGTATGACATTATTTTTCCCTTCTAGTTAACATCTGTATCTTTCTAGATTGGTATCATTCATGTGCATTGGAATTTTTTGAAATTAATTGAATATTTTTGAAGTTTACTGCAGAAGCTTGTGACAGTACCAGTAGCCAGTCAAACCTCCTTCCGTTTTTTAATGTCAAACATCTTTTTTGTAGCCTTTCATGGTCTGGTTATATTTTTAGCATAAAGTAGACATGTGTAGCTTCTCGGAATGGTAAGGAGCACATGATTTAAATTTTTCTATAATTAGTGATGATTTTCCAAAATTTGTGACAGAAAAGAGGAAATTCAGGCCGAAAATGCAAACATGAATTTTAGTGTGTTCCTTTGCTTTCCACGAGTTTTAGACCAAATTTGATTATGAAAATGAGCTATATTCATGTATTTAAGTATGAGAATGTGATAGATGCATTCATATGGCCCATGGGACTCTAAAAGAAAAATTTTACCCGTAGAGAAATGCATTTTAATTCATAACTCTCTATGCCAATATATTGTTTCCATAGAACAAACATAAGATGAGGCATGGGAATTGCATGAATTAAGTCCTAGAAGTATGGTGTTACATTTATTTTATAAAGTCCCACATCGACCGAAAGGGGCCTGTGCTGAGCACTTATAAAGGGGTGAGAAGTGCTCTCTTCTAGACGCGCGTTTTCCCATGAGTTAAGTGGGCAAGCAACAAAACCCACTGAACCGGGAAGGCTGGATCTGTGACCCTCGAACTGGGAAGGATGGGACAATACATCTGGTGGCTCTGTAGGTTGTTTGGTATCAGAGCAGTCCTGGCCCATGTGCGACTCGAGGACGGGTCGGCCCAAAAGGGGGTGGATTATAAAGTCCCATATCAGCTGGAAGGGGCCTATGCTGAGCACTTATAAAGGGGTGCAAAGCGTTCTCTTCCAAACTCGCGTTTTCCCATAAGTTAAGTGGGTAAGTGACAAAACCTACTGAACCGGGAAGGCTGGATCTATGACCCTCAAACCGAGAAGGACGGGACAATACGTCTGGAGGCTCTATAGGTTGTTAACCTCTTGCTTGATGATAGAGGTAATAAGGCTCGGGTTGGTAGCTAAAGATGAAAATCCAATCCATGAAAAAGTAAGTCAAGCAGAGACTAATAGTCGTGGCCAATACTTAGACAGGAAGTAGGGTGAACCCAAGGCTAGTTAGCCGCAACAAATGACAGTAAGAAATTAGTGGGCCTAACAGTGAGACTAGGAAAGAACTCAATGTCAAAGAAAGTTAGACATAAGGACAGTAAGGTTGTTGAGACCCACCTATGAGGTGTTGACTCCAACCTAGAATGTTAACCTTATGAATACAACGATGGGTGATATGATGAGTTTAGGGCCACATAAGCACTGCCAGGAAAAACCTTATTACCAGGGTTTTGAATTTCTCATGGCAATATATGAGATCTTGTTGCCAAGATCCTAGACCCTATTGACAGAATATTTATATAGCCTTGAAACTTATATAAGGTAAGGCTGCTAGTAGTGGGGTATATAGTGAGTGGCCTCGAAAGGTGTACTTTATCGGTAACACTAAAAGGTACGTATAAGTAGCCTAGTGACAGAGTAAGCTACAGGTCTGATGAAATGGTTAGCCCAGGCTGAGTAGAAGCTAAAGCCTAGAGGAAATGACCAGTAGCATCGTCCAGGTGAGTGAAAGGTTCAGTAAAAGTTCTCTCTGGACCGAGAAAGAAAAGATGAGACATCCTGATGTTGGGGAAATCACTAATAGTGGTTAGTAAATTCCCCTAGCTAGACCCCCTGAGTCATAAAGTATAATGATAAAGGAAGTGAGGAAAAGCTGAGGAACTAGCTACCGAAGAGATGCCCTTGTTTTAGTTATGAGTAGACGAGTAAACTGAGCTAGAGAGGTAAACGAATAAAGATCTACTAGTTAATTAGTCAAATGAGCTCCCTAATATAAGATTGATATAGGGTTAAGGCACGCGAGTTATTAGAGCACCCAGTAGAGCATAAGTTTTCAGTAAAAGAGAGTCCAGACATTGAGAGTACGTGTCCTGGATGGAGTTAGTAGAACCTTAGAAATAGCATAGTGTGCTCTTGGGGATAAGGCTAAAGAAACTGAATAGAGAGAGAAAGCCCAGCTCTGATCCAAACATAGAAATAAGCTGAGACAGATAAGTAGTGCCTTTGTACCCTCAGGGAAGCTCGAGGGAGTTAGAGATTGTCTAAGAGGGTGAGCCTCGTCTTATATAGAGAAAGAAGGTAAGCCGAGAGAAAGAATGTAAGCCGATAGCACTATAGAATGACATTCCTAGGATTTTATGAAATAGAATCCTCCTTACCAAGGGATGGTCTAACTAAGAGGAGAGCAAGAGTATGAGTAAAAAGTAGACCCCCCTTGATGTTACAGAGAGTGATGAAGTGGAGGAACCCTAAGAAAATGCAGGTGCTCTTGAGTGTAAAGAAACCTGAACTGGCAACAGAAATAGCCAGTAGTAAAACATCTTTTTACCTAAGTAAAAGGATAAGAAAAATATAAAGAAAAGATGTGATAGTGTTTAAGCCGAAGACATATCAGATTGAAAATAAATATTCAGTTAATGTGCTTGAGTACTTAAGAAAGTACACTTGTCCTTGGTATAGATGCCCTTCTAGCATGATATTGCCCAAAGTATAAATAGCCAGGCGATACTGAGAATTCTCAGGATGTAGTAGAGGAAGAATCCTACTTTCCCTGATTACTCTACGAGAATAAGGCAGATAAAGAAAAGTAAGAGAGGGATACTTTATATTATTGGGAAACTTGTACTATGCAGGCGATAGTAGCTTTGAGCTCAGTCATGAGGTGCCCGTGTATTAGTGTTTGATGTTGTGGTTTGTTTACAATAGAGGCTACATGATATTAGGTCTGGCCAACCTAGTAGTAATGTGGTTTAAGTGCATAGCAAACAACGACATCAATCACCAAAGTGTCCCGATAATCGAAAGTTATCCTAGTTAGAGGAAGAAATGAGTCAGAAAAGAAAGGTAAAAGGAATTCCAGTAATATCAGAATAGTGAGGCAAGCATGAAGAAAGGGGTCCCTAGTAAAGGATGTTCATATTCAGTATGCATAGCTTGAGTCCCTTATGGTATGTATAAAGGAAGGACCAGTGCATAGCCTCTCTCCTGCCAAAGATATTAACCACACTCAGTGTGAGATGCCCTAGTGCTAAGGCATTTAAAAGTAAAACATGGGCATAGTGAGAATTGCAAGATATGAGAAGAGGGCTAAGACGAGTATATGTAAGTAAGTAAGTTGATAGTAAGAAAAGAAAGCCCAAGTGAAAAAGGGGCTGAAGTGGGAATATGAGGATCCTACAAGGAGCGATAAATAAAAAAATTAAAATGCTCCCTAGTATTAGTATAACAGGATCCTAGAGAACTAGATGACATAGAACCCACTTTGCACGAAGAGCACGATATACCTCTAAGTTTAGCCTAAGCTATTATGAGCGGTGGTTAGTAGACTTAGTGAGCATGTGTTTTACTGTCAAATATAGTAATCTTAGGCTTTGACATCTCCCAGAGATCAATCGCAGTAGATCCTAGCATAGCATAGCGAGTTGCAGTAGACCCTAGCAGGGCTCTGAGAGGTCGCAGTAGACCCAGGGGTCACAATAGATCCCACAGAGTTACAGAGAGCCCTAGCCATAGCATGATAGATCTCTGATAGAGATGACGGCCTGAGATAGTTTTACAGAATAGTTAATCTCAGAGACTAGTACAGTTTTAGCTAGCTTTTGTCTCAGAGACCATAGACCTCTTGAGTCTGGTAGACCGTGGTTACAGAGATATGAAGGCTTTACTCAGACAGTTAGACCACTGACTAGCTCTCGTTAGAGATGAGCATAGTATATAGGATGAGGAAAGCAAGAAATAAGCTTTCCAGAGATAGAGTCAGATGAACCACTACCTAGCAGATAGTAGCCCTAACCAAGGGATAGAGAGATCCCTATATGATAGCATATGTATTCATAAAAGGGGTCAGGTGCAATTTTTATATGAGGTAAATGGTACAGTATGTCTCCAGTGAACAAAACTGTGAGAACAGCTAGCATCCCATTAGAGCCTAGCAATAGTTAGTGGTAGTAGCTCTTCAGTGCTAATATGAGACATACAAGTAAGGCCTATCAGTGTTGAAATGAGGGACTATAAAATGCCACAGCAAGTGAGTAAAGAAAGTGAGAAAAAGTCCCGGCCTACAAAGATAGATACAGTTGTAGTAAAAGAGAAACTGGGATCATTAAAAGTAGAAACTCCTCAAAGGAGTTGTAACCCCAGTAAGTAACTAAGATGTAAGGCCTATGACAAAAAGAAATGCAAATTATAATCATGGGATGAGCTAGTGAGAAAGAACGTAGAGATAAATAGTGGACAGAACATGTAAATAAGCAGACAGATAGAAACCTCTGATGGCTCTAATGATTAGAAAAGATGATGAGATATTATGAGAAGCCATCAGAGAGGACACAGGAGATGTGTAAATGAGTCTACTAAAAGAACGTTAATCTTGCGATCGGGTTAATATTAACCTGACATGATTAGTAAGTTCTCTCAGGATAGGCCTCCAGAGTCAAAAATTTCTTTCCCTTCTGAGAAAGAAATAGCTAGTATTTTATAGCAGTAGATAAAAGTTCCCTGGCTGAATGAAAACTCAAAGGAATGAAATTGCTGAGAAAGTGTATAAAGCTAGGAAGAAGGGAAAGAAAATAATAGTTAGCTAGAAAAGAAAAGAGTAAGATGATAATATACCCCCAAATTTCGAGGACGAAATTTAAGGTGGGAGAAATGTAATATCCTGTTCTTTGAAAATGAGAGATGATGTTATGTGACTATTAGAATGTATATTAAGTATGGAGTATGGCAATGGACCAAGTTAAGTTAAGGCTGAAATGGCATCTCATCACCAGGATCAAAGATCATGTCGACAAGATCCTGCAATCTATAGTGCAATTTCTAAGACCTTGTCGACAGGGTTTCCGCCAGCAAGTACAAGGTCTTCTTGTAAAATATGTTAAACTTTTATGGTTTGGAATTGAGTATGGAGGGATTTTTAAATGAAAGTTTTGAGTTTGCCAGGGTTCTCAGAGGCCCTAAAAACTATGGGAAGTCCCGGGACAACTAAAACCCCTCCTGTAGACGTTTTCCAACGTCAGTGTACTCGAACTTTGTAGATTCATTTAGGAAAATTTTAGCTCCGATTCGAGTGATTCCAAAGGCATTTTACTAAATTGAGAACCTAAAATTTCTAATGAAAAAGACGGTTCTAAAAAAAGAGCTAAAATGAGTTAAAAACAAAACTACGAAGAACAAATGACAAGATAGGAATTTTTGAAAAAGTCCTTCTTAAGCCTATATATATATATGAAGCGTTCTTCTGTACCCCTCATTTAGATCAACCAAACTCTGTCCAAAAACCTGAGAAAGCTCAAGGGAAGGAGGCGTACAAGACTAAGGCAAGGGAGAAGGGAAATTTTCAAGAAAAAGCTAAGAATTGTTAGAATTTCCTAGTCTTCTCCTTAGGAAATCTCCTCTCCTCTTTCTCCCCTTTCTCCCTATGGCTTTCTTAGAGTTTTTGGTGCTATTTTAAGGTCAGACCAAGAGGGGAAATTTCGTATTTGAAAAGAGGAAGCTAAAGAAAGTGAGAAGCAAGTGAGAAAATAAGGAAAAACAAGGTAAATCTCTCATTCCATGGTAGATGCTTCCTCCTCCTTCTTCTCCCTATTTCGCCCCATATATGTATATGTAAGAGGGCTAGAATTTTGAGGATAACAAAGGGTGAATTCCATCAATTTGAGGGAACAGAGTAAGAATATGCAAAGAAATCCAAGTAAAAACTATGATTTTCCAAGATAGAAAAGTTAGGGTTTTGATTGCACCTTAAGCTCTATCATGAACCCTAGCTATATTTTATGATGTTTAAGAGTTCACATGAGTTCCTAAGACATCAAGAGAGTTTCCTACATGATTCTCCCATCAAAGGAAGCAAGGAAACTCCATTGGTGCCTTATGGAACTATAGCTTCAGTCAAGGAGAGTCCATGCACCTAGGGAGTGTTTTAATTCCTTCCAAGCTTAGTTTTGTATCATGTATGATGGGAGAGTATGAGAGGAAGCCTTGGAAGAAGTTTAGAAGTCATAGATAGCAAGATGGCCTTATATGTTCCATAATATGACTTAAAGAAGCAACACCTAACTAGGCTCCTAGAATTGAATATATGATGACTCCAAGAGGTTTAAATGGAGTCAAGAATCATGAATGAATAGATAGAATGAAGCCAAAATGATGTTTTCTTAAGGTTGCTTCATTAAGTGCATTGTGGAATCATAAAAGAGCTTTATGAGTCATCTAGCCTTTCTAGTAATTATGTGGCCTTAGACTTTGCTTCAAGAGTGTAATTACCTTTCATATGATGTGTCTAGGCCAAGAGGAATGATCTCCACCTTCTTAGGTGTGTGAGGTCAAGGGAGAGGATTCAAGACTTAAGGGAAGAGTATGCAAATGTAAGCAAGGTAGCTCTCTCCACCTTCTCTCATGCATGGACATGTGTTTAGCTTGTTTTCGAATGCTTGTATGTGTATTTTCAAACTTTGAAAAGTATGCTAGCATGCCCTTATATGCCATGATGCTTGGTGCCATGTTATGTTTTTAAATGAATCCATGATGTTTGTATGAGTTTACTTGAGTGTGGAAAGGCCAAGAACTCTTCCCTTTGGTGAGGATGAGCCAAGAACCCTTAAGCTTGGTTGAGACAAAGCAAAGATTCTCCCAAAAGCAAAGTGGGCTCCCAAGAGTATGGTTAAGTCCAAAGTGCTCAAAGAATTGGTGGGGCAAGTCCAAAATCCATGAGGAGAAATGTGAGGCCAATCCAAACACTCAGTGAGTTCTTGAATGTCTTATATGATTGATTCACATGCCAAGGTTGCTTTTAAAATGTCTATGATTTCTATCTCCTCCATGCATGCATTTGTGAAGTTTCCTTTGCACATATTATGTATGATTGAATGGGAAATGAGCTATTGGGATTCTTTGAATCTCATACCCTCCTCTCCAATGTCTTAACATGTTAGGTGAAACAATTGAGCAAGGTATTGGAGGCCACCAAGTTTAGAGGAAGAAGATGGGTATCAAAGTATATGAATATGCCTAGTTTTGCCTTCTTTTTAGCCATATGCATGGCATATGATGTAATCTCATGATGAAATTGGTATGTAACCAGATGAACATATGTAAATACCCGAATGTGTGGTGCATGAATGAAATTTGATGCCAAATGTATGAGATAGCATGTTTTGGGTATTGAATGGCAAGTTTAGTTTTTGAATGACTAAGATAGATTAGTGTAATAATGGAAGTGGAATGGCCAAATTTAGATGCATGTAGTTTGGAACCACTTGGGCAGTTCATGCAAGTCCTATTTATGCTTTTAAACTTGCCCAAGAGGTGCCAAACACCAAGCAAGACCATTTGGGCACACTTGGTCTCTAATATGGATCAAAATTGACCATATTGGAAACCTATACCACTTTTTTCCAAATGAGTTCTGTTTGATCTGAGATTTGGCATACATCTAGAGCTTGTTGAGAGCTTTTCGGGAAGCCAAAGTGCAGAATTTTTGGAGGTCTATAGAATATTTGATGAATTTTCCAGGTTAAGAAATTTTCTGATTTTGGACTAGTGTACTGTTCACTCAGGTCCGAAAATGAAAACTGTCACTCAAGGGGCAAAAGATGTCCAATTGCCACAAAATTTTATAGGAAGAAACTAGATGCTCCCAGTGACTTGTACCAATAGGAAGCACCCCATTTGGATGTCTAGAGAGGGAGATATGCATTTTTGAAGTTTCTGTCCAACATCAGGCATCCAAACTGACCCAGGGTATTGTTTGATTAGTTTTTGGTGCCTGGACATGCATGGAATGGTATGAAGTTATTTTTCCCCTCTAGTTAACATCTGTATCTTTCCAGATTGGTATCATTAATGTGCATTGAAATTTTGTAAAAAAATTAATTGGATATTTTTGAAGTTTGCTACAGAAGCCTGTGACAGTACCAGTAGCCAGTCAGACCTCCGTCTGTTTTTTAATTTAAACGTCTTTTGTGTGGCCTTTCATGGTCTGGTTATATCTTTAGAATAAAGTAGACATGTGTAGCTTCCCGAAATGGTAAAGAGCACATGATTTCAATTTTTCTATAATTAGTTATGATTTTCCAAAGTTTGTGACAGAAAAGAGGAAATTCTGGCCGAAAATGCAAACATGAATTTTAGTGTGTTCTTTTGCTTTCCACGAGTTGTAGACCAAATTTGATGATGGAAACAAGCTATATTCATGTATTTAAGTATGAGAATATGATAGATGGATTCATATGGCCCACGGGATTCCGAAAGAAAAATTTTGCCCGGAGAGAAATGCATTTTAATTCATAACTCCCTATGCCAATATATTGTTTCCATAGAATAAACATAAGATGAGGCATGGGAATTGCATGAATTGAGTCCTAGAAGTATGGTGTTACACCAACCACCTTGAAGAAGAGAGCTTGACAAGATAATGCATGGTTTTGGTTCTTTAAGGCCACAGGCACGTCAAATGATGTAACTTATGTAATTATGATAATATGTCATGTATGAATGAGAGAATATGTCATGTAGCTATTAGAATGTGAATTGAGTATATGATGCAAACCAACTCATTGATGATATTATGCAATTGTATTTAAGTGTGGATGAGATGGCCAAAAATGAGATGTATGAGGGTTGGGACCATTTGGGCAGCTTATACAAGCCCTAATTATGCTTTTAAACTTGGCCAAGAGGTTCCAAACCCTAAGGAAAACCATTTGGACATTTTGGTATCCCTTATAGAGCCAAAATTGACCAATTTAGAATCCTTCGTCACTTTTTGACCAAATGAACTCTTCTTGATCTAAGATTTGGTATAAAATTAGAGCTTGTTGAGAGCTTTTTGAGAAGATGAAGAATAAAATTTTTAGAAGTCTAGAGAATATTTGATGAATTTTCAAAGTTAAAAAATTTTTTAGTTTTGGTCATGTCACTGTTCATACTAGTTCGAAAATGAAATCTATCACACAAGACTTAAATGATGTTCAATTACCACAAAATTTTATACAAAGAAACTAGACATTTGCATAGACTTGTGCAAACTAGAAGCACCTCATTTGGAGGTCTAGAGAGGGGGATATGAATTTTTAAAGAATCTATCTAGTATCAAGAGTTTTACCCGACCTCAGTTACTGTTCCATTGAATTTTGTGGTCTGGCTGCCTTAGCTAGTCTAGAGTTATTTTTTCCCTCTAGCTAATATTCATAGATTTTTAGATTGGTATCATTTGCATGGATTGTATTTTTTTGGAACTAATTGGACATTTTTGAAATTTGCTATAGAAATTTGTGATAGCACCAGTGGGTAGTTTGACCTCTAGACTTTTTCAGATGTCAAACTTCCTCTATAATGGATGTTATGATCTAGAAGTATTTTTACTATGAAGTAGGCATCCGTATCTTTCTAGAATAGCCAAGAATGGATGATTTCAATTTTTCTAGAATTAGTTATAATTTTCTAAAATTTGGACAGAAAAGGGGCAAATTCTTGTCAAAATTTAATATGCCTACTTTAAGCTTCTCTTCGAGTTTCTTGAGATGTAGGCCACTTTTGATGATACAAATGAGTTGTATTCATGTAATTAAATATTAGAATATGATGTATGAGTTCACATGGTCCATGTGACACCGAATGAAATTTTTATACACAACGTAACGCAAGAAAATGCCTTATTTTAATTCCCTTTTCTTGCTCTTTCATGGAATCTATGAATGTAATGTATTGGAATGATGTGAAATGACCTAGAAATATATGGTGTTACAATTGACTTGGCTCTGATACTACTGTTGGGAATTTTCGAGATGCGTAGGGAAAAATTAAAACCCCAAATCCCTTCCCATGGATCCATCAATATTGTTTAAATCGAGTAGATATAAAAATATTTACCTTTTTTGTCGGATCTTAAGAAATGATCTACAGATCTACTCCCTCTACTAGTATTCACACGAATAGATGTTCAATTAAATGACGTGCTAGCATCTTTTACCAACATCCATACACGTTCTTGGTAGAAAAGACGCTCTCCTCTTCCTCTCTCTCTCTCTAGGTGTTCGTACACTTCCTCTCTCTCTCTCTCTCTCTTTAAATGTCCGTACAGTGTCCATACACTCTCTCTCTAAACATCCATACAGTGTCTCTCTTTAGGGTTTTTCTTTTGTTCTGTAGTTCTTGGAAACCCAAACTTCCTACTTTTTTATAGAGGTATCTTATTAGGGTTTCATATATATTTGATTAATTTAAAATACGTTATTTTAAATCAAATCAAATTTGAATTAAATAGATTAATTTAAATTTAAATCTATTTAATAGATTTAAATTTTAACTAACTATTTAATATAAATCTAGAACTTAATTTAAATTTAATTTATCTCATAAATTAAATTTAAATTATCATATTAGTTTAAATTTAAATCTATCATATAGATTTTGAATTTAAAACTAATTGAATAATATATATATTTCAAATTTTATAAATTATATATATATATATCAAATATTTATTTATTTATTTATAAAATTCTTTCAGCCTAGATTGAATGTGACATTCATTGAATCTAGATGCAATTTCAGATTTAATGAATTTGGACATTACATTCATTGAATCTAGACGTAATTTCAAATTCAATGAATTTGGACATTTTAACTCAAGTTAACTCGTTCTTGTATACGACCCTGTAGGCTCATATGATGTTGGCAGTGGGCTAATAATACTATTTGACCTACAAGTCACAAGCGACTTCTAGCAAGACATTGTGACATCCTAAATCATATAGAGATCAATGATCTGATGTAACCTTTCATATAACCTTATCACATCTCTTAGAATTAATTCCATGAACCTAATTGGTTTTCATAAATTATGTTTAGGCCAAGAGAAATCATCCCCACACTTTTGTGTGTGTGTAGCCAAAGGAAAAAGCTTTGATTCAAGAGAAAAAGTGTGTAGTTACTTCCAGGGTAGCTTACTCCTCCTTAACTCATGCATAATTGTTTGCTTTTCTTGTCTTTGAATGTGTTCGTGTGTATTTTTAAGCTATAAAAAGTGTTTTAGCATGACTTTGATTCCATTGCCATGATGTTACAATGCTTTCATATGATGTTTATGATATGTGTTTGGGTTTGCTTGAGTGTAGTGAGGCCAAAAATGCTTAGCCACGATGAAGATGAGCCAAGAACCCTTAAGATTAGTTAAGACAAAGTAAAGAGTCTTCCAAAAGTGAGGTTGACTCCTAAGTGCATGGTTGAGTCCAAGAACGTCTTAAAGAATGGGTGAGGCAAGTCCAAAATCCAGAAGTAAATGGGTGAGGCCAATCTACTTGCTTGGCAAGCCTTTGTATGTTTTGTATGATTTTTCCAGATGCTAAGAATGCCTCTTGAATAATTGTATATCTCCATATACCATGCATGCATTTGTAAGACTTGTTTTGTATCTTTTATGTATGATTAAATGGGAGATGAGCTATTGGGATTCTTTGAATCTCATCCCCTCCTCTCAAATGTTCTAATATTCTAGGTGGACCAAGAGAGCAAGGTAATAGAAGCCAACCACCTTGAAGATGAGAGGATAACATTAAAGTGTTTGCATTTTACTACTTTAAGGCCATACAAATGGCAATTGATGTAATCAATGGTCGTATATGTACTATAATGTTATGAACATATGTAATTATGATAATATGTCATATAAAAATAGGAGAATATGTTATATGACCATTAGAATGTAATTGAATATGTTATGACAATATGGCTTCTTGAATAGTGTTATGGAACTATGTATAAATTCAAGTCGGATGCCCAAATTGAGATGTATGAGGTTTGGAACCATTTAGGTAGCTCACACAAGTCCTAATTATGCTTTTAGACTTGCCTAAAAGGTGCCAAATCCCAAGGAAAGCTATTTGGATATTTTGGTATCCTATATAGAGCCAAAATTGAACATAATGAAACCCTATATTACTTTTTGCCCAAATAGGATTTTTTTGATTTGAGATTTGACATGTAATTAGAGCTTATTGAGAGATTTTTAGAAAGATAAAGAACAGAATTTTTAGAGGTTTAGAGAATATTTGATGAATTTTCAAAGTTGGCAAAAGTTCTAGTTTTGGTCATGTTATTGTTTACTCAGGTCTGAAAATGAAATCTGTCACGTAGGGCACAAATGATGTCCAATTGCCACAAAATTTTATATAGAGAAATTAGAAATCCACAGAGACTTGTACAAATTATAAGCACTTCATTTAGAGGTCTAGAAAGGGAAATATGAATTTATAAAGATTCTGCCTAGTATCAGGTGCCTCAACTGACCTCAGTTAATGTTTGATTGGGTATCGAGGTCTAGGCATGCTTTATTGGTATGGAGTTATTTTTTTCCTCTAGCTAACATCCATAGCTTTCCAGATTGATATCATTTGCATGGATTGGATTGTTTTTTAATTAATTGGATATTTTTGAAATTTGCTACAGAATTCTGTGATAGCACCAGCGAACAGCCAGACCTTTGGACCATTTTGAATGTCAAACATCTTCTGAGTTGTTATGTTTCATGGTTTAGACATATTTTTAGTATAAACTACACATGTGTACCTTTCTAGAATGGCCAAGAATTCATAATTTTGATTTTTCTAGAATTAGTTATAGTTTTCCAAATTATGTGACAGAAAAGAGGAAAATTTGGCCAAAAATATATACATGTATTTTATGCTTCCCCTTGGTTTCCACGAGATGTAGGCCACTTTTGATAATGCAAATGAGTTGTATTCATATAATTAAATATAAGAATGTGATATATGAACTCATATGGTCTACATGACACTGAATGAAATTTTTATATGTGGCACAACGCTAAATAATGTATTATTTTAATCCTTTTTTTCTTGTTCCTTCATGGAATGTATCATATAAAGCATGGAATTGTAATGAAATGAGTTAAAAATTATGGTGTTACATTTTTTGTGTCAGAGCAAAGGTTTAGGCTCTTAATGTGGGTTATGGCTTGTGTTTGTAAGTTGCTTAGATATGTATAAGCTTGCTTTATGGATGAATTGAGTGTGTTGATAGTGGAAGTGTTCCCTTTTCATGTTAAAGTTTGTTATGATGTTTCAGCAAAATGGTAAACATTAGGAGAGGTTGGCCCTCTAGAGAGGCTCTTGTAGATGATAGAGTTGAGAATAGTGATATAGTTGCTGGAGCCCTACAGTTTATCATGGCTCGCCTGGATCAGTAATAGGCTATTATTATACAGTTATAGGAACGACTTACTGAGAGAGACAGCCAGGGCCCTACATCTCCTCCTCCACAGCCACCTTACCACTTAGATCATCTCGAGCATTCAGAGGTGACTCACTCAGATCTGCAGCCACATATACAGATGGTTGCCCCTATTCCATCAACTCAGACGCCTCTAGCCTAAGAGTAGCATTCCATTAGCCAGTATCACTCAGTTCAAAAAATTCAGACCTCCTACCTTTGATGGTAAAATGAACATAGAGAAAGCCGAGTCCTGGATGATGTAGTTAGAGAAAATATTTTTGGGTGATGGAGTGCACATCTGAGCAAAAAGCGACTATGGCTATTTTTCAGTTAGAGAAAGAAGCAGATTTTTTGTGGAAGGGCACGGAGCCCATCCCTCAAGCGAGGAACCTTCCGATTACATAGGAGGCATTCCTCTAGGCCATTTATGAGTAGTACTTTCCCAGTTCAGTCAGGGATGAGAATGAGTTAGAATTCATATTCCTAAATTAGACAGAGGGGATGTCCGTGGACCAGTATATGGCAAAATTTGTAGAGCTCCCCTGATACTCCTCCTACTTACAGAAGCATGATGATGAGAGATGAAGTGCAGATAGATTAGAGAAAGCTTTGCTCCCTAAGATTAGAGACAAGGTAGTGCCATAGAGAAATAGGTACTTTAATACCTTAGTTGAGATATGGAGAGTTATAGAGACAAACCTTAGAATAATACAGCCTACCTCCAGTGCTAGACCACCCCTCCCTGAGCCCAAGAGACCTAGACAGAGATCACAAGCTACAGTTACTAGATGTAGAGGTGGCAAAAGCCAATAGAGCCAAAAAGGCAAGAAAAGGAGGACTCAGTCCAATAGAGGTAGCTTCACACCTATCACATGTGCCCAGTGTGGCAAGAACTATGGAATTAAACCATGCTACATGAGGCAGAATATATGTTTCAGGTGTGGTAGGCCAAGACACATGGCTAGGGATTGCACACAGACTCCTCTACAATCTACATGGCAAAGGGAAATGGCTCGGCCTCCAAGACCTCAGACCTAGGGTAGAGTCTTTGCCCTATCATAGTAAGAGGCTAACCGGTCCCTGAGTCTGATCTAAGGTACTATTAGAATAAATGATTTTTCTATAACTGTATTATTAGATTCAGGTGCTAACCATTCTTTCATATCATATGACTGTGCTAGGAGGTTAGGTCTAAGTATGTATACATTATCATATGATTTACATGTATTCATCCTCATAAAAAATTGAGCCATTACCTCTCATGCTTGTTTGAATTATATGATCCAGTTCAATCACTGTCTTACGACCCTTGATTTGATTTGTATGCCCTTCATTGATATTGATATAATCATTGGCATGAATTGGATGTCTGCAAATAATGCCACACTAGATTGTAGCTACAGATGTATTACTTTACCTAAGTGTGGGACTGTGCCTAATATGAAGACTGAGTTATCTATTATGACCACCTTCCAGGCTGAGAGATTTCTAGGGCATGGTTGTCAGGGGTATCTAGTTTTCTTTTTAGTTCAGGCTAAAGTGGAAGAGGGTATAGATGAGATTTCTGTAATGAGGGAATTTCGAGAAGTATTCCCTAGAGAGATTAGTGGACTACCCCCAGAGAGAGAGCTAAAGTTTCTTATAGACATTGTACCTGGGGCAGGTCCAGTATCTAAGGCCCCATATAGGATAGCTCCCATCGAGCTAGCTAAGCTTAAGAAACAGATAGAGGAGCTCTTAGAGAAGGGTTTTATCAAACCTAGTGTCTCGCCGTGGGGAGCTCTAGTCTTATTCATAAAGAAGAAAGACAGGAGCCTTAGGCTATGTATAGATTATCGAGAACTCAATAAGATAAACATTAAGAAAATGTACCCTCTCCCTTGCATAAATGACCTCTAAGATCACTTAGTAGAAGCATAAATATTTTCTAAGATAGACCTCAGGTTGGAGTACCATCAACTTAGAATAAAGGCTGAGGATATTCCCAAAATAGCATTTAGAACTAAATACGAGCAATATAAGTTTTTAGTTATACCCTTCGGTTAGCGAATGCACTCGCAGTATTCATGGATTATATGAACAGAGTCTTCAGGCCATACTTAGACAATTTATAGTTGTCTTTATAGATGACATACTCATCTACTAAAAAAGTAGAGAGGAATATGAGCAACACCTGAGATTAGCCTTGGAGACCATAAGAGAGAGACAGTTGTATGCTAAACTTAGTAAATGTGAGTTCTGACTCATTGAAGTTTAATTTCTAGGTCATGTGATCTCCCAAGTAGAGGTCGCATTAGATCCTCATAAAATAAAGGCAATGTTACAGTGGGAGAGACCTAGGACATTGATAGAGATCAAGAGCTTCTTAGGCTTAACAGGTTACTATAGGAGGTTCATTTAGGGCTTTTCTCAGATAGCGATGCCACTGACCTGGCTCACTAGAAAGAATATACTATTTATGTGGAATGAGAAATATGAGAGTAGTTTTCAAGAATTGAAGCATAAGTTAACCACAACCCCAATTTTAGTGCTCCTAACCCTAGAAAGACTTTTGTAGTATACAGTGACGCCTTTAAGAAAGGGTTAGGATGTCTTATGTAGAAAGGCTGAGTGGTAGCTTATGCTTCTAGACAATTAAAACCTCACAAGGAAAACTACCCTACACATGACTTAGAGTTAGCCGCAGTGGTGTTTCCTTTGAAATATAGAGACACTACTTATATGGGGTAGCTATAGAAATTTACAGCAACTACAAGAGCCTTAAATACTTATTTGAACAGAAAGTGCTGAATATGAGACAACGGAGATTGTTAGAATTTTTGAAAGACTATGATTTCACGTTGAAATACCATCCCGATAAGGCTAATATGGTAGTTGATGCCCTAAGTAGAAAATCCATACACATGGCCTATATGATAATCCGATAGCAGGAATTGATTGAGAGATTCAGGGATATGAGTCTCTCCTATGAGCTATATTAATGAGTGAAACCTGAATAGAAAATGACCTGAGGGATCAGATAAGAGAAGCCTAGCAGATAGATGATCATGTAAGTAAAATTAGGATCCAGATAGCCTAGGTTAGCATTCAGGAGTTCAATCTATCTGAGAATGACATTGTAAGATACAGGGATAGGCTATATCTACCTAGAAATACAGAAATCAGGGAGAGAATATTAGATGAGGCACATAAGAGCAAGTATACCATTCATCCGAGCAGTAATAAAATGTACCAGGATTGAAACAAAATGTTTTGGTGGCCTGGAATAAAAATAAACATAGCAGAGTATGTCTCCCGATGTCTAGTATGCAAACAAGTAAAAATAAAACACCAGAAAACCAGTTGGGTTACTTTAACCCTTAGATATCTTGGAGTGGAAATGGGATAGTATAGCTATAGATTTTGTCATGGGTTTACCCAGGACATCATCGAGGCATGATGTAATATGGGTAATAGTGGATAGGTTAACAAAGTTAGCACACTTTCTAGCTATGAAAGCCACTTATACCCTAGATAAGCTAGTCCAGCTATACATCAAGGAGATCATCAGACTACATGGTGTGCTTAAGAGTATAGTTTTTAGATAGAGATCCCAGATTCACATCGAATTTCTAGAAATCATTATAAGATGCTCTAGATACCAAACTCAGATTTAGCACGACCTATCACCCCCAGATGGATGAATAGATGGAGACAACCATCCAAACCCTAAAGGACATGTTGAGGGTGTGTGTGTTAAAAATAAAAGGAAACTAGGATATATACTTGCCTCTAGTGGAGTTTGCCTATAATAACATTTATCATGCAAGTATACAGATGGCACCGTATAAGGCATTGTATGGGGGGAAGTGTAGGTCTTTGGTGTGTTAGGTTGAGCTAAGAGAGTGGAGCCTTATAGGCCCAGAGTGAGTAGACTAAACATCCATACAGATTAAGACCATAAAAAAAAAACTCCTGATGACCCAAAGTAGACAAAAACGTTACACAGACAAACATAGATGGCCGTTAGAGTTTGAGATTGGAGACCATGTCTTCATTAAAGTGTCTTCAGTCACAGGGATAGGTTAGTCTCGTAAAAGTAAAAAGCTCAATCCAAAATACATAGGTCTTTTCTAGATTCTTGATAAAGTAGGACCTGAGGCCTACAAACTAGCTCTTCCCTAACACCTAAGCTAAGTCCACAATGTATTCCATGTTTTGTAGCTTAAAAAGTACCAGCTGACCCCTCACATATCATAGAATATGAGAATATGCAGTTATAGGATGATCTATAGTATCGCTAGATTAGATCATGGATGTTAGAGTCAAGCAATTACGGAATAAGACGATATCACTGGTAAAAGTGGTTTTGGAAGGGGTTATATCCCGAAGAGGATACCTTGGATCTAGAGGAAGATATGAGAAAGAAATATCCAAAACTCTTCCCATAAGGTATGGTATCTAAATTTTAAGGACGAAATTTTTTAGAAAAGGGAGAATTGTAACGTCCATTTTTGTTAAACGACGAAAATAAGTGCGTTTTCAAAGCAAGTCTCCTGAAATGAATTAATTAAGGCCCCAAAAAAAAGTTTGAGTAACATTTTAGGTTTCTAAGAATAAGAATTATAGGCTTAGACAGAATAAAAAATGAAGCTAGAATGAAAAAATAAATTTTGACAAAAAACTTACGAAACATAATGGCATTTTTGTAATTTTAAGCAAATTTTGGAATTCATATAGGAGGGATTTTTAAATAAAATTTTTGAGTTCTTCGAGGTTCTCAGAGGCCCTAAAAATCATAGGAAGCCCTAGGATAGTTAAATCCCCTATGGTAGACATTTTCTAACGTCAATGTACCTGAACTTTGACGGATTAGTTTAGGAAGGTTTTAGCTCCGATTAGAGTGATTCTAAAAGCATTTTACTAAATTAAGAATCTAAATTTTATAATGGAAAAGATATTTATAAAAAAGGAGCTCAAACAAATGAGAAACAATAATGCCAAGAATGAAGGGCAACATGAGAATTTTTTAAAAGTGTTTCTTCCTCTCACCTATAAATAGGTGGCGCCCCACCTCCTCACTCATTTAGATGCAATTGTTTCTGCCCAAATTTAGAGGAGAGAGCTAGGGTTTAGGCACACCAAAGGGACAAAAGAAGAAAGAGGAATCAAGGCAAAAAGGTGTAGTTTCTTGGTAGTTTTCTATGCTTTTTTCCATCTAAACCTCCTCTCCTCCTTTGTTTCCTTTAATTATAATGAAGTTTATAAATCTATTTTAAGGGAGAAATTAAGGGTAAAATTCGGATTTGAAGAGAGGAGCCTAAAGAAAGCAAGATTCAAGTGAGAAAAAGTAAGAAAATAAGGTAATTTATTCTTCGATAGTTGTTATCCCTCTCTCCTCTTCCTTCGCCATTTCGCCCCACTCAAAAAACCCAAGGAGGGCTTGGTTTTTACATAGAACCAAGGGTGAATCTTAAGAAAAAGGGTGTGGAGATTATATAACACCATAAATTCTAGCTCATTTCATGTCATTCTTAAGTATTACATCATGATCCACATAGGTTTCCCATAGAAAAGTAAGGAAAATGGGATTAATTTCGCTTTATGTCATGTCCAAAAATTCATTTCGTTGTCACATGGACCGTACGAGCTCATGCTATGCATCTTCATATTTAATTACATCATTACAACTCATTTGCATCATAAAAACATGCCTACAATTCATGGAAACCAAAATTTTGAAAAATCATAACTAATTCTAGAAAAATAAAAAACATGTGTTCTTGGTCATTTTGAAAATCTCTGGATGTCTACTTTACATTAAAAATATATCCAAATCATAACACCCATCGAAGAGGACGTTTGACACCCAAAATAGTCCAAAGGTCCGACTGAAATCTGGAACTATCATAGAATTCTATAGAAAAATTTGAAAATTTCCAATTAATTCCATAAAAATCCAATCCATGAAAATGATACCAATCTAGAAAGTTGTGGATGTTAACTAGAGAGAAAAAATATCTCCAAATTAGTTCATCAAGCCTAGACTTTGAAATTCAATAGAATAATACTTTTGGTTGGGTAAATTTAGTGATACTAGATAGGAATTTCAAAAACTCATCTCTCCCTCTCTAGACCTCCAAATGAGGTGCTTCTAGTTGATAAGTCACTATGATTGTCTAGTTTCTCTGTATAAAATTTTATGGCAATTGGACATCATTTGGGCCTCGGGTGACAGAAAACAATTTCAGACCAAATAAATAGTACAGCAGGCCAAAACCACAAATTTTGCCAACTTAAAAAAATCATCAAATATTTTGTAGACCTCCAAAAATTATGATCTTTAGCTTTTCAAGAAGCTCTTAATGAGATCTAATTGCATGCCACATTTTAGATCAATACTAACTCATTTGGCTAAAAAGTGATAAAGGGTTCCATTATGGTTAAATTTGGCTTCATATGAGGTACCAAACTTGCCAAATGGCCTTTCCTTGGTGTTGGCGCCTTTTGGGTAAGTCTAAAAGCATATTTAAGACTCATATAAGCTGTTCAAAGGGTTCCAAACCTCATAAATCTCATTTGGGCTATTCAACCCACACATATGCATATTTACATCATACTTCCACATTGCACATTTGGACATTACAAACTCAAATTGTATTCTAAAGCTCATACATCATATCCATGGTTATAAACATCACATAATAGCATATTTGTACATGTCTCAAGGTTCATAATATATTTACAACATCATATACACCATAAACCATCATTATGGCTCCAAAATGGGCAAAACAAGGCATAAGCTTGTCAATCTCTCTTCTTCATTGTTGTTGGCTCCCTTCACCATAATTACTTAGTCCACCTAGTATGTTAAATCATTAGAGAAGAGGCGATGAGATTCAAAGAATACTAATAGCTCATCTCCCATTCAATCATACATAACATATGCAAAGCAAGCTTTTCAAATGCATACATAGAGAAATTGGAAGTCATGGACATTTCAAAAGTAAACTTGGCATGTGAATCCATCATGCAAGATATTCAAGATCTCACTAAGTGTTTGGATTGGCTTCACACTTCTCCTCATGGATTTTGGACTTGCCTCACCCATTCTTTGAGAGTTTTGGACTCAACCATACTCTTGAGAGCTCACTTTGCTTTTAGAAGACTCTTTGCTATGTCTCAACCAAGCTCAAGGGTTCTTAGCTCATCCTACTAAAGGGAAGAGTTCTTGGCCTCTCCACACTCAAGCAAACTCAAACAAACATCATGTGCTCATTTATAAACATAACATGGCATCAAGGATCATGGCATATAAAGGCATGCTAGTATACTTTTCAAAGCTTGAAATTACACATACACACATTCTAAAACAAGCCAAACACACATCTATGCATGAGAGAAGGTGGAGAGAGCTACCTTGTGTACTGATAAACATATATTTCTATCTATTTTATTCTCTTAAACTTGGGCATTTTAACAATGAAATATGGCTTTAAGACTTTAATTAGATAAGATTTTATTTTAATAGCCATTTCTATATTTTAGGAGTTAATTTGCAAAAATTTAGTTTTTAACGCTTATTTAATCTTAAATAATTTTTGTGAATATGCCTATTTGATTTTTCCCACTCTTTTGTGCAAAATTTTAATATGAATTTGGAGCTTGAATGAGCATTTTTTTTTTAAGAAGAGGAGGAGAAAAGTTAGGATCAAGTGCACTTGTTGTTGGGCAATAAAATATGAATAGGAAGAATGAGCTAAAAATGGTGTGAAAAAGAAGCTTTACGTGGAATAACTTGAGCTTACATGGAAGAAACACGAGACCAGTAGCTGGAGAAGAATTTCAAGCTTGAGTAAGGAAGAAGCAGAAGTTGAATGTTGCTTAAAACAGAGGAGAAGGAAGCACACGAGACTTTGGCTCGGGATGGAAGCTCCAAAACAAAGAAGAGAAGCTACATGTTGAGATAAGGAGAAACACACATGCAGAACAAACACTCAAGCAGAACAGAGATTCACAAGGAGGAGATTTACGTGATGAAGGCTCCAAACACAAGCTGCAGAAATAGAAGAAAAACATGACAGCTTGCATGGAGGGCTGGATAGTCACGTGAGAAGCTTGAGCTTGGGTTTACATTAAAGGAGAAGGAAAGAGAGGCTCGAGTTTCTGGTTTGAGAAAGAAAAAGTAGTCATGAAAAATGAAGAGGAATGAGCTGAATGAAGACGCATGGAGCTGAAGCTTGGTTTTGATGTAAGAGAAGAGCTACATGCAGAAACAGAGGAGTTGCACGAAGAAGCAAAAGAGAAAATGAGCTGGAGATGCTGGAGCTGAAAATGTATGAGGAAGCAATGAGCTAAACATGAAAGTGAATGAAGGAAAATACACACACATGCAAACACGAGCTGGAAAGGAAGAAAAACACGAACAAATGGAGGGCTGGAACGTGCAAAGTGCCACGGGCTAGATGAAGAATAAAGTGAGAGGCAACGTGAAAACAACATCAAATACTGAAGAAGAGACTCGAGTTGTGAGCTGGAAACAAAATGTGGATTATAATAAAATAAAAGGAATGGGGCCCACCGTATATCACATGCATTTAGCTACAGGCAATTGGCACAAAGAGAATGAGCACGTGAAAAACAAATGAAGCACGAAGAAGAGGAGGTAGCACACATTCCACACGCTTCATTCACACGTCATTCATGCCTCGCCATTCATCACTCATTTTCCACGCTACATTCCACATCATCCAGATGCAAATAATACACATCCCTACGTCCATTCCATCATCATTCCCCACGCCCCTTCATCTATCGTCATATTCGCTCATTCCATCGTCCACACCACTCCATTCACAGAATACACTACACTCCATATTTTCTTCCATTTCCATCCACCGAATAAAGCTTTGATTCATCCTTGAGGCTAGCTAGGAGGAAGCTCTTGGAGAAGCTTGAATCCATGGATGAGCAACATTTTTGGCTAAGATTTTCTTATTTTTCCAGTACTTTTTCTCTTTCTTGTATTTGCTTGGTTAAGGAATATTGGATTGATAATTTGTGTAATTGATTAGTGGCTGGTTAGACACTAATTAGAATCTTGTTTGACTGATTATGTGATTGAATTAGCACTGGATTTTCCAATTTCCTACAATTATCCATGTATGCAATCAAGGTGTTTGATGAAATGCATGTGAGAAATTGAGTGTTTAATTGTTTGAATTAAGGATTCCTTGGTGTTTAGTTGGTTAATTAAACATTTTTGGATGGTGATTCAGAGGCTAATTAATCAAGTAATCAATCAATTCAAGTGTTGAAAGATCTTAACCATAAGAATTAGTAATTTAATGGAAGTTGAGGTTTCAATTAACATTAAATTGCTAGTCTCTTGAATCTTGAATGGTTATTCAAGATCATTCTTTAATGAACAAAATTAGGAACTCTTAGGCCAGAATTAATCACAATTAGATTAGGATAAGGATAGTGGATATCAAGGGACAAATCCTAAGCTAGTCACAAGATCATCTTCCACTCACAATTCACACAGTTAGGTAGAAATTAGGAAATTTGTTTCAATTTAGTTTTAGGTTAGTTTAATTCAATTAAAACCCCCAAATTAGGTAGCTCTTAGGATCCTTTAACACTTAGAAACTTAATTGAACATTGAACTCTATTTCCAAGGGAGATGACCTAGGTTGTGCCACTAACTATATTTTTAGTCAGCCTTGTTTTATTTTGAGGGTTGCGCGATGAGCCCGCCAAAATTTGGCTAATTCTTATGGAGAATGGCTCTGGATGAAGTAATGGAGTGAAGGCATGAATGTGGAATGGACGACATGATATGAAGCTCTAATCTCCATCTTGACGCTAGCAAGGGAGGAAGCTCTTGAGTTGAAGCTTGAATCCATGGATGAACTCAGAATTTGGGCTAAGATTTACTTATTTTTCCAGCACTTTTCTTTTCTTATATTCTCTTGGTTAAGATTGTATTGGATTTAGAATGTGTATCATCTATAGTTAGTGGCTGGTTAGACACTAATTAGGATACTTTTTATTGATTAATTGATTAGATTAAACACTGATTTTTGTACTTTTTTGCCATTTTCTAAGTGTACAATCAAGGTGTTTGATGAAATGCTTGTGAGAATTGGTGTGCCTAATTATCTATTTGTAAATTCCTTAGTATTTAGTTTGTTAATTAAACATTTTCAGATGATGATTCAAAAGCTAATTAATCAGTTAATCAATTAAATTGGATGTCCATTGATCTCAAAGACAAGAATTAACAATTTAATGTGAGATTGAGGTCTCAATGCAACATTACTTTGTTAGGTTATTGATTCTTGAGTAGTAACTCAAAATACATTTGCCAATAAACACAATTAGGGACTCTTAGGCTAGAATTAATCATAATTGGATTAGGATAAGGATAGCGGATACCAAGGGACGAATCCAAAGCTAGTCACAAGCCCATATTCACCCATAATTCATATAATTAGGTAGCAATTAGGAATTTTAATTCAATTAGATTTTAATTAGTCTAATTAGATCAAACACTCCCCCTAAATTAGATAGTTTTTAGGATTTTTAACATTTAGAAAGCCCAATTGAACATTGAACTCTATTTTCAAGGGAGATGACCTAGGTTGTACCACTAGCTATATATTTAGTTCAACCTAATTTTATTTTGAGGGTTGCGCGACGAGCCCGTCATGTACACTCATACACTTTTTCCTTCAAATTCAAGCCTCCTCTTTCGGCCACACACCCATAATTTGGTGGAGATGATTTCTCTTGGCCTAGATACAATTTATAGGAGTCAGTTAGGTTCATGAAACACATTCTAAGGTCACATAGCTAGGTGAAACACTAGATTGCTCTACAACCCCCATTATGGTCTATAAAGGCATCTAATGAAGTAACACCCCTCAAATAGTTTTTAGTCCTCATTCTTTCCTTTCAGATATGATTCTTGACTCCTTTTAAGTCTCTTGGAGTCATTACATCATTAAAACAAAAGGACTAGCACCATATTGCTTCTTTAGGTCATCATATGGAACTTAAGACACCAAATCACTTTCCATGAGTTCTAAAATTTTTCCAAGGCCTACCTTCATTTTCATTCATCAAATATGACTTAAGAATTGTAACACCCCAAAATTAATTAAGGTGTTAATAATGGATTTAGATTAATTAGGAATAATTAATATGGGATAATTGGGCAAGTTAAGTGAATGGAGATTTTAGAGAGATAAATTATTAATATGGGTTTGAGATTTAATTGGGATAGAAACTTCATCTAAGCCTAAGTTAAATTAAGTAGGCCAAGGTTAAAACTAATGGAGGCCCAATAATTGTAGTTGTAGACCCAATCCAATTCAATGTGATAGAGGCCCAAGATCCACCTTGTATAAGCTCTCATAAGTGGCCCAATAAACCTTGTGTAGACCTAAGACCATGGAGTCCTTAAAACTAAGTTTGGCCTAATAAAATTCTGTAGTCCAAACATCTTAAAATTGGCCCAACAAAGCTAAAATCTGAAGCCCATTTAGAGTTGGACCTTAGAGCAACCCATGACCCATCTTAGACCTAACTTAAACCCAACTAAAACCCTAAACACTTCAGCCGCTCCCCCATTTTGCTGAAACACAAAAAGGAATTTCGGAGGTTTAGAGGGAGGCTAGGGTTTGGTAAGAATTCCATATTTTCTCACATTTAGAGCAAGATTCAGCCAAGGTAATAGTTATATAACTTAATCCCCTCATCTTTCTCTTTAATTTGGCCTAATTAGTTTTTCATTTGGAGTATTTTCACCATACCCAAATTCTGAAATATGGTTGTTTGGTATTTTCTTAAAGGAAATTCGTAGGTTGAGGCTAGGGCTGGTATTAGGTAAGTGTAAACTATCCATTCTAGCGTATTTTCTGCTAGTTTAAGACCCCCATAGTTGATTTATAGTATGGGTGTTAATTATGTATGAATTTGATTAGGAATTTGGGTGATATATTGAAGTTTCTGGTAAAGGACATACTCAATTCGAATTTAGGGATTTGTGGTAGCTGGGTAAGTATTATTTAGGTAGTTATTAGAATTTAAATTATTTGGGTACTTGTTGCTACTACTAATGATGAATTAGAATGGTAATTCTCTGATGCTATTGTTATAGGGATTTTTGTACCATTGGTGGCTGTTGCAAATTATCTACAAGTGAGGTAATTGGGGTTTACATTAATTCCATGCATATATCTATTTTAATTTCATATTTGCTGGATATGAATGATTTGAAATGTTGAATAAATTGGTTGGCTATCTATTGCATTGTGATTAGACCTTGTGAGTCCTTGGTGGAGCTGTGATGCTGCTGCCACCCGTGCATGTGCTTCGATCGGGCACTGGGTTATGATTAAACCCCATATGCATTGAGCCCTGGTTGTGCTCAATGGGGAGTAGGTGCTGTGGACAGGCCTCTCCTAGTGTTAATGGCCTTTAATATGTGAAAATATGATTGCTAGTATAGGATAGTAATCATGATAGCCTAATTGTTTCATTTACTGATATGATTGGTATTTTTCTGATGTTTATGTGAAATTATGCATGTATGATAATTAAACTGGAATATATGATAGAATTGCCTTAGTTACTGAGATTCGTATCTCACCCCATTTCATAGATTAAACATTTCAGGTGAAGGTCCTTCGGGTAAGGATCAGGGTAAGCAAGTGGATGAACATCCATGAGCTGAGGCCTAGTGTAGAGGAGCTATACTTGGCCTGAGTAGAATAGGGTAGATGCTAATTTTGTTAACCTATATATAGCATCATCATGTATTTGTATTGCCAAGTGTAGGCTTTTATATTTTGATTACTGAGGATGTATTTATTGAGGAGTTAGGCCTCATCCTAACTTGGTATTGAATGTATAAACTTATAGCTCTGATATATAAACTCTGTTGAACTTATGATATGGCTTACCATTTGGGAATTGTAATCATGCGATGCATTAGGTATTGATATGAACCACTAATGTATGAAATCTCTAACGGAATGCATATGGTATGTTAATTGTTGGTAGTGCATGAATCCTTATTGTCATTAATCCATGAAGTGGCTAACATGTGGTGGTTAGGTGAGTGAGAATTAGTACTTGAGTTTAAAATAAGTAATAGTAAAATAATTGGGTGAATTGGGTAGATAAATACCATTAGAGTCATATAAAATAGAAGAAAGTGGTCCTAGGGTGCTCCTAAGAAGAGAATTAGAGTGCATGGGATGAAAATGTAAGAGATATAGTTATAGGAAGGAGTCACACCACGGCTAGGCTAGGAAGGTCTCACCACTGCCTGAGGAGTGACAGTGGCGAGGGACGCCACAGCTTGAGAAAAATCACCCAAGAGGGTGACAGAATGAAGCCTCACTGTGGCATAAGTCGAGCAAATTTGTTAAGGAGAGTACAGTAGCAAAACTCGCCACAATGCAAGTGTATTCCACTGAGGCAAGAATCATGGAACTTCAAATAGTAGCTCTAGGAGGAATCTCTGCCGCAGCGCCACGTAAGTTGGTCGTGACACAGATCTAACTCGAGTAAGTGCCCAGTGATTCTCGAGAGCAATTTAGCCATAACACAAAGGGTTGGGGCCATGGCGCAACGTGAAAAACTTAGTTTTTAAGCTCCAGGACTTAACTTAGCCGCGGCAGGAAAGTTCCAAGTCGTGGTGCAGGTCCCCATACTTCTACCTTTAGCCTAGAAACCCTAATTGCTTCAATGGTAATGCTAGGAAATGATATAGGAACACTTGTGAGAGGTTTTTAGGTGTTGAAACCGATGGATGGATGAATCACAAACCCTTAATGATAGTGCAATTCCTTTTTATGCATTCTCCCACTTATTGTTGTTTAGTTGATGGCTCTAATAATATCAAGGTTCAAATTTCCTTATATTTTCTCAAGGAAGTTAATTATAGTGACTTCAAACCTCGATCATTAATTATTAATAATATATTCAACCATAATTATCGGGATTAGAAGTTAGGGTCGTCATAAGAATGGCCTTAGAAAAATTTAAAACTTCCCCACCTACAAAATCCCCTCTTAGCCGAGACATAGATACCATTTGGGCCATATGGAGTTTTCTTTGTTTTGTTGAAGGAAGGAGCTTGTGGGGAGCATCTTTGGTGTCTCAAGAACTCATTTATACTCTAAATTAGACCTAGGAAGCATCACATAAATTCAGAATTTGAAAGGTGCACTAGAAACCCTAGGTTTTACATCTTGCATTCTAATGCCTATTTCATGGTTTCCTTTGCATATTCTTATTCCTCTCCATCAAATACCTAAGAATCATCCTTGGTTTGGTTGAAAATATAACTCCTTAAGGCTACCTATACCTAGGTCAAAATATGCTTGAAGGAAGAGAGGAGGAAGACCAAGTGGAAGAATTACAAAATATCTTGTTTTCCTTGAATTTCCTTGGTTGTCCTTGCTTTCCTTGGCCTCCTTACTTGAATTTCAAATTTTCCCCTCTGTTCTCCCTTCAAAACAGCCCTCAAAACTTCAAAAAAATCATGGAGAAGAAGAAGGAAAAAGAAGAGAAGAGATTGGTGGAGAGGAAGCATGAAAAATAAGTAAAATTCCATACCTAAAGACTTGAATTTTTCCTCCTTCTTCCCTTCTCTTTGTGCACCACTCTCCAAGGGCTTTGCTTCTGATTTGGGGTTGGAAAATCTAAAGTGAAATGAGGGAGAGTGTGAGGCGCCACTTATATGTAGCTAGAGTAAAGTGACCTTTTCAAAAATTCTCATTTTGCCCTTCATACTTTGCATTTTTGCTTCTCCTTCGTTTGAGCTCCTTTTTTAAAACTGTCTTTTCCATTATAAAATTTAGGTTCCCAATTTAGAAAAATGCATTTGGAATCACTCAAATTAGAGCTAAAACCTTTTCGAATAGATTCGTCAAAGTTTAGGTGCACCAACATTGGAAAACATCCACCGGAGGGGATTTAACTGTCGCAAGGCTTCCCATGGTTTTTAGGGCCTCTGAGAACCCCAGAGAACTCAAAAATTTAGTTTAAAATGCCTTCTATTCTACAAATTTCCCAAAATTATGAAAATGCTGTGACAACCCTAACTTCTAATCTCAGTAATTATAGTTAAATACACGATTAATAAATAATGATTAAGGTTTGGAGTCATTACAATTAATTACATTAAGAAAATATAGGGAAATTTGAACCTTCATGTTATTAAGGTCATCAACTAAACGACCATAAATGGGAGAATGCATAAAAAGAATTGCACTATCATCAGGGGTTTGTGATTCATCCGCCCATTGGTTTCAACACCCAAAAGAAACCTCCCACAAGTGTTCCTATATCATTTTCTAGCATTACCACTAAAGTAATTAGGGTTTCTAGGCTAAAGGTGAGAGTTTAGGGACCTACGCCACAACTTGGAACTTTCTCGCCGCAGCTAAGTTAAGTCCTGGAGCTTAGAAACTAAGTTTTTCACGTTGCGCCATCGCCCCAACCCTTTGCGCTGTGGCTAAATTACTCTCAGGAATCACTAGGCACTTACTCGAGTTGGATCTGTGTTGTGGCCAACCTACGTGGCGCCGCGGTAGAGATTCCTCCTAGAGCTACTATTTGAAGTTCCACGATTCTTGCCTCGGTGGAATACACTTGCATTGTGGCGAGTTTTACTACTGTACTCTCCTTAACAAATTTTCTCGACTTACGCCACGGTGAGGTTTCATTCTGTCACCCTCCTAGGTGATTTTTCTCAAGTCGTGGCATCCCTCGCCACTATCACTCCTCAGGGAGTGGTGAGACCTTCCTAGCCTAGCCACGGTGTGACTCCCTCCTGCAACTATATCTCCTAAATTTTTATCCTATGCACTCTAATTCTCTTCTTAGGAGCACCCTAGGACCACTTTCTTCCATTTTATATGACTCTAATGGTATTTATCTACCCAATTCACCCAATTATTTTACTATTACTTATTCAAAACTCAAGTACTAATTCTCACTCACCCAACCACCACATGTTAGGGACCTGTGCCAAGTTAGGTCCTAGAGCTCAAAAACTAAGTTTTTGACTTTGTGCCGTGGCCCAAACCTTTTGCGCCGCGGCAAGTTGCTCTTGGGGGTCACTAGGTAACTTTCTCGACAATCGCCACGGTGAGTTGGATCTACACCGCAGCCAACCTACGTGGCACTGCGGCGAGTTTTGCTACTGTACCCTCCTTAATTAATTTACTCGACTTGCATCACGACAGGACTTATTACGCCGCTGTAAGGTTTCATTCTGTCACCCTTCTGGGCATTTTTTTCACTCTACATCGCGCGCGAGATTCCTCAAGCCGCAGCATCTCTCACCACTGTCACTCTTTAGGCCGTGGTGAGGCTTTCTTAGCTGCGGCGTGACTCCTTCCTGTAGGTATATCTCCTACATTTTGTCCCATGCACTCTAATTCTCTTTTTAGGAACACCCTAGGACTACTTCCTCCCATTTTATAAGACTTTAATGGTATTTATCTATCATATTTACGTAACTATTCTACCATTACCAACTCAACACTTAAGTACTAATTCTCACTCATCTAACCACCACATGTAAGCCTTTTCATGGGTTAATGACAGCAAGGATTTATATAATATCAACAATTAACATCTCATATGCATTTCGTTGGAGGTTTCATACATCAATGATCCATATCAATTTCTAATACATCACATAATTATGTTTCCAACAGTATACCATACCATAATTTTAGTAAAATTCATACAACAAATACTATAGGTTCATACAACCTAAACCAAGCCATATTAAGACTTGACTCCTTAACAAATACATTCCGACTAATTAAAATATAGACACCTACACTTGGCAACATGAATACAAGATGATGCTATACAATAAGGAACATAAAATTAGCATCTATACTAACTAAATTAGCCTAAGTGTAGCCTTTTCCCCACATGTCAGAACTCATGGATTTTCATCCACTTGCTTCCTTTTATCCTTGCCCGATGTACCTTCACCTGAAATATTAATCCCATAAAATGGGGTGAGATATGAATCTCAGTAGCCAAGGCAAATCCATCATATAATATAGTTTAATCAACATATATGCATGAATCAAAATCAATATCAGAATCGTATCAGTCATATCAGTGAATGAAACAATTAGGCTATCATGATTACTATCTTATACTAGCAATCATACTTTCACATGTTAAAGGCCATTAACACTGGGAGAGGTCCATCCACGGCACCTATTCCCCATTGAGCACAACCAGGGCTCAGTGCATCTGGGGCTTGATTATAACCCGATACTCAATCGAAGCACATGCACGGGTGGCAGCCGCACCACAGCTCCATCATGGACTCACAAGGTCTAATCATAATACAATAAATAGCTAACTAATTCATTCAGCATTTCACATCATTCATATATAGCAAATATGAAATTAAAATAGATACATGCATGGAATTAATGTAAACCCTGGTTACCTCACTTGTAGAAAATTTACAACAGCCACCAATGGTACAAAAATCCCTATAACCATAGTATCAGAAAATTACCATTCTAATTCGTCATTAATAGTAGCAACAAGTACCCAAGGAATTTAAATGCTAATAACTACCTAAATAACACTTACCCAGCCACCACAAATCCCCAAGTTCGGATTAAGTATGTCCTCTACCAGAAACTTCAATATATCACCCAAATTCCTAAGCAAATTCGTACATAATTAACACCAATACTATAAATCAACTATAGGGGTCTTAAACCAGCAGAAAATACACTAGAATGGATAGTTTACACTTACCTAATGCCAGACCTAGCCTCAACCTACGAATTTCCTCTAGGAAAACACCAAATAACTCTATTTCAGAATTTGGGTATGGTGAAAATACTCTAAATGAAAAAACTAATTGGACTAAATTAAAGAGAAAGATGACAGGATTAAGTTATATAACTATTACTTTGGCTGAATCTTACTCTAGATATGAGAAAATATGGAATTCTTACCCCAAACCTTAGCCTCCCTCCAAACCTCCGAAATTCCTTCTTGTGTTTCAGAAAAATGGGGAAGAGGCTAAAGTGTTTAGGGTTTTAGTTGGGTTGAAGTTGGGTCTAAGATGGGTCATGGGTTGCTCCAAGGTCCAACTCTAAATGGGCTTCAGATTTTAGCTTTGTTGGGCTAGTTTTAAGGTGTTGGGCTGTAAAATTTCATTGGGCTAACTCTTATGCATTGGGTTGCTGAAGTTTAATTAGCTTTGGGCTAAGTTTAAAGAGCTCAAGAATTTGGGTCTACATAAAGGTTATTGGGCCACTTATAAAAGTCTATGCAAGGTGGATCTTGGGCCTCTATCATATGGAATTAGATTGGGTCTGCACCTAACTCATTGGGCCTCCATTAGCCTCTTATCATGATTTATTAATTTAGGCCTAGACGAGGTTTCTATCCCAATTAATTCTCAAACCCATATTAATAATTTATCTCTCTAAAATTCCTATTCACTAACTTGACCAATTATCATCTATTAATTATTCTTAATTACTCTAAATCCATGATTAACACCTTAGTTAATTTTGGGGTGTTACAAATGCCATTACGTTTTGTAAGATTTCCGTCAAAATTTATTTCTCTATTTTAGCTCTATTTTTCCTTCCGTTTGAGACTACAATTTTCATTTTTTGGAGGCTAGAATGTTACTCAAAATTTTTAGGATCTTAACTAGTTCATTTCAGGGGACTTGCTTTGAAAACGTGCTCGTTTCAGTTGTTTAACGAAAATCAAACATTATAGATTAAGAATATGCAAAGAGAATTAACAAAAAACCATGGAAATTCAAGATGCAATTTCTAGGATTTCAAGTGTTCCTTCCAAAATTTGATTTGATCTCTTAATTTCTATGTCTAAATAAGTGTTTGAATGAGCTCTTGAGATCCCTAGAAGTCTCCCCATGTGCTTCCTCCATCAAGAAAATAAAGCAAAGTTCATGGAGAGCAAAACCCTCTATTGTCTCAGCCAAGAGAGATTAGGATAGCTAGGGAGAGTTTTAAATTTTCCTCAACCCATTTTTGAGTCATATATGATAAATGAATATGAAAGGAAGCCTTGGGAAAAATTTAGAAATCATAGAAAGTGAGATTGTGCTTTATGTTCCATAATATAACCTAAAGAAGCAACATATAGTTAGGCTCTTGCTTTTGATTGTGTGATGACTCCAAGAGGCTTAAAAGGAGTTAAGAATCATATTTAAAAGCAAAGAATGGAGCCTAGAATTTATTTGAGGGGTGTTGCTTCATTAGGTGCATTTATGGAACCATAGTGAGGTTTATAAATCAAACTAGTGTCTAAACAACTTGTGTAGCCTTAGAATTAATTCCATGAACCTCATTGGTTTCCATAAATGTTTAAGCCAAGAGAAATTATCTCCACACTTTTGTATGTGTGTGGTTGAAGAAGAGAGCTTTGATTCAAGAGAAAAAGTGTGTAGTTGCTTCCACGGTAGCTCACTCCTCCTTCTCTCATGCATGATTGTTTGCTTTACTTGTCTTTCAATGTGTGTATGTGTTTTTTTAAGCTATGAAAATTGTTCTACCATGACTTTGATTCCATGGTGCCATGATGTTACAATATGCTTTCATATAATGTGTGCTTGGGTTTGCTAGAGTGTGCTGAGGCCAAGAACCCTTAGCCATGATGAGGATGAGCCAAGAACCCTTAAAATTGATTGAGACAAAATAAAGAGTCTCTCAAAAGTGAGGTTGACTCCCAAGACCATGGTTAAATCCAAAAACCTCTTAAAGAATAGGTGAGGCAAGTCCAAAATCCAAAGTAAATAGGTGAAGCTAATCCACTTGCTTAGCAAGCCTTTGTATGCTATGTATGACTTTTTCAAATGCCAAGAATACCTCTTGAATGATTGCATATCTCTATATGCATGCATTTGTAAGACTTGTTTTGCATCTTTTATGTATGATTGAATGGGAGATGAGCTATTGGGATTCTTTGAATCTCATCCTTTCCTCTCCAATGTTCTAACATGCTAGGTGAACCAAGAGAATAAGGTAATAGAAGCCAACTACCTTGAAGATGAGAGGATAATATTAAAGTATTTGCATTTTACTACTTTAAGGCCATACAAATGGCAGTTGATGTAATCAATGGTCGTATATGTACTATAGTGTTATGAACATATGTAATTATGATAATATGTCATGTAGAAATGGGAGAATATGTTATATGACCATTAGAATGTGATTGAGTATGTTATAGCAATTTGGCTTTTTGAATGGTATTATGGAATTATGTATAAATGCATGTGGGATGCCTAAATTGAAATGCATGATATTTTGGACCATTTTGGTAGCTCATATAAGTCCTAATTATGCCTTTAGACTTGCCCATGAGGTGCCAAACCCCAAGGAAAGCCATTTGGACATTTTGGTATCCTATATGGAGCCAAAATTGACCATAATGGAACTATATGTTACTTTTTATCAAAATGAGCTCTTCTTGATATGAGATTTCACATGCAATTAAAGCTTGTTAAAGGCTTTTTGGAAAGTTAAAGAACAGAATTTTTAGAGATCTATAGAATATTTGATGAATTTTCAAAATTGGTAAAAATTCTAGTTTTGGTGATGTTCCTATTCACTCAGGTCTGAAAATGAAATATGTCACACAGGGATCAAATGATGTCCAATTTCCATAAAAATTTATATGAAGAAACTAGACATTCATGGTGACTTGTGCCAACATGAAGCACCTCCTTTGGAGGTCTGGAGAGGGTGATATGAATTTATAAAAATCTTGCCCGGTATTAGGCGGCCCAACCGACCTCAATTACTATTTGATTAGGTTTCAAGGTCTGGGTATACCTACACTACTCTGGAGTTATTTTTTTCCTCTAGCTAACATCCATAGATTTCCATATTGGTATCATTTACATAGGTAGAATTTTTTTGAAATTAATTAGTCATTTTTTAATTTTGCTACAGAATTCTGTAACAGTACTAGTGAACAACCAGACCTCTAAAATATTTTAAATGTCAAACGTCTTTTGTGTTGTGTTTCATGGTCTGTACATATCTTTTGTATAAAGTAGACATGTATAGCTTTCTAGAATGGCCAAGAATCCATGATTTTGATTTTTCTAAAATTCGTTATGAGTTTCCAAAGTTTGTGACAGAAAAGAGAAAAATTAGGCCAAAAATATATACATGTATTTTATGCTTCCCTTTAGTTTCCACAAGATGTAGGCCACTTTCGATTATGTAAATAAGTTGTATTCATGTAATTAAATATAAGAATATGATATATAAACTCATATGGTCTACGTGACACTGAATGAAATTTTTATATGCGACGCAATGCTAAATAATGCATTATGTTAATCCCTTTTTTCTTGTTCCTTCACGAAATGCATTACATAAAGTATGGAAATGTGATGAAATGAGCTAGAAAATTATGGTGTTACAAATGTGGCTGACTGAAGGGCATTTTTGTCAAATTAGGTTGATTTTATGAGTGTTGGGCCATAGTCTGATAAGTCCAATTTAGCTAGGTCTTCATTAAATTGGGCTCCCAAAATTAATCTTTACATAATCAAATTAATTATAGAGCTCTAGTTAAATCTTCATCTCAACTAATAAATTTTCTCTTAATTAAATTCAAATCTACATTTAAATTTACTTTTTTCCAAAAATTACAAAAAAATTATTATTTGCCTAAAAGCACCTAAAATAATCATTTCTCTTGAAAATTTCTATTTTCATAATGTTCCTTAATTCTCATGATAATTCTCCATTTATCCAAATTATATCCTTATTTTTTTTTACAATTTTCACTTAAATAATTTTGGCATGTTATACCATGGTAGTTACTATTCACTCTATACTAGACCTAGTTTTAGGATGATTTGAGGAGCTACATTGATTCATTTGGATATGAAATGTTTACAATAGAGAGTTCATATCATAAGCTTGAAAATGACAGCTAATTTGTCTTAATCAGAGCTGTGTATCTCAAGTTATGAATTTTTGAAATTTATGTTATATTATGTCTTCATGATCATAAATAGCAATTTGCTTCTGTTATGCATGGGATTTATATACATGCTCAATTGGATGAAATAAAAAACTTGAATGTGAAATGTGAGTTAGAATTATGAAAGATATTGTTTCTAGGCATCAGAGGCTCATTTTAGATATTTAGTGTAACATTTGGTTCTTTGAAAACTGGAGAAAATGTGAGAAACGTAATGTATAGTTTCTCTGTAAACGAACGAAACTCATTGGATACAAGAAGTCCCTTAAAATGATGTAGTTAAGGTCCTAAAAAATTTGGAAAGCATTCTAGACTCCTAAAAATGAGAATACCAGGTTCAGACAGAAAGAAAAATGGAGCTAAAATGAAGAAACGAAAGGTAATGAAAGGTTGACAAAACGTAAGGGCATTTTTGTCATTTTGGAAAAATTTTGGAATTCTCATAAGAGGGCTTTTTAAGTGAAATTTTTAAGTTTCCTAAGGTTCTCAGAGGCCCTGAAAACCATGAGAAGGCCTGGGATAGCTAAAGCCCCTTCGGTGGATGCTTTCCAATGTTAGTTGACCCAAACTTTAACTGATTTGTTCTAGAAGGTTTAGCTCTGATTTGAGTGATTTCAAAGGCATTTTATTTAATTGGAAAACTAACTTTTATGATGGAAAAGACGATTCTCAAAAAGGAGTTAAAATGAGCCTAAACGGAGCAAACAAGCGTGTAGGGGCAAAATGGTCATTTTGAAAAATTGTAAAAGAAGCTTTTTAAGTAAGATTACACCTCATCAACTTCTCCAAGCTTCCATTTGTAGAAAAATGGACAGAAATGGCGTGACATTAAGAGGGGAGAGAGAGAGAAGAAGCTTAAGCTGTAGCTTAGGTAAGTAGACGGCACCGTTTCATCCCGCGCCAGTTAGGAAAGTTGTTCCTCTCTCTAAGAGCTCTTTAATGGTGGTTTTATTTTCTTGAAAAGTTGAAGATTCAGGTATAACACAAGCTAAAAAGGAACTCTTTTCAAGAAATCAATTAGTGGAAAATAATCAACGCAAAGAGAGCTCTGTTTTAAGGTAAGACTTCACTTGAAACACTTACAAAATCTTATGTTTCTAAGCCATTTAAGCTTAGGTCTAGAGAGATAAAGTGAGGAGGAGAGTTTTTCTTTGTGTATTCTTGATGGAACCAAAGGTTATGGAATGTGAGAATTAAGAATATGCAAGTAGAATTGAAAAGGGAGCTTTAAAATGCAAGTTATGGAACCTAGGGATTTGGTTGCACTGAGGCTAAGGTGAAGCTTCCTAATAGTAATCTAAGTTGTCTAAGAGTATATATGAGTTCCTAAGACACAAGAGAGCCTCCCACATGCTTCTCCCATCAAAGGAATTAAAACAACTCCATTGGTGCTATATGGAAGCATAGCTTCGGCCAAGGAGAGTTCATGCACCTAGGGAGTGTTTTAATTCCTTCCAAGCTTAGTTTTGTATCATGTGTGATGGGAAAATATAAGAGGAAGCCGTGGAAAAATTTTAGAAACCATAGACAGTGAGATGGCCTTATATGTTCCACAATATGGCTTAAAGAAGCAACACCTAGCTAGGCTTTTAGAATTGATTGTGTGATGACTCTAAGAGGTTTAAATGGAGTCAAGAATCATAAATAGATAGAGAAAATGGAGCCAAGATGATGTTTTCCAAAGGTTACTTTATTAAGTGCATTATAGAACCATAAAAGAGCCTTATGAGTTACCTAACTTTTCTAGTAATTGTGTGGCCTTAGAATGTGATTTAAGAGTATGATTAGCTTCCACATGATGTGTCTAGGCCAAGAGGAATGATCTCTACCTTCTTGGATGTGTGAGGTCAAGGGAGAGGATTCGAGGCTTAAGGAAAAAGTGTGCAAATGCTAACAAGGTAGCTCTCTCCACCTTCTTTCATGCGTGGATGTGTGCTTAGCTTGTCTTGGATGTATGTATGTGTATTTTTAAGCCCTAAAAAGTGTTCTAGCATGACATTAATTCCATGGTGCCATGATGTTACAATATGCTCTTATATGATGTCTTTGATGTGTGCTTTGGTTTGCTTGAGTATGGTGAGGCTAAGAACCCTTAGCCATGATGAGGATGAGCCAAGAACCCTTAGATTAGTTAAGACAAAGCAAAGAGTCTCCCAAAAGTAAGATGGGCTCCTAAGAGTCTAAGAACCCTTAGCCATGGTGAAGATGAGCCAAGAACCCTTAGATTAGTTAAGATAAAGCAAAGAGTCTCCCAAAAGTAAGATGGGCTCCCAAGATATGGTTGAGTCCAAGAATCTCTTAAGGAATAAGTGAGGCAAGTCCAATATCTACAAGAAATTGGGTGAGGCTAATCCACTTGCTTAGCAAGCCTTTATATGCTATGTATGACTTTCTCAAATAATGAAAATGTCTCTTGAATGTTTGCACATGTCAACATGACCATACATGTATTTATAAGACTTGTTTGCATCTATTATGTATGATTAAATAGGAGATGAGCTATTGGGATTCTTTGAATCTCATCCCCTCCTCTCTAATGTTCTAACATGCTAGGTGGACCAAGAGAGCAAGGAGATGGAAGCCAACCACTTGAGAGATGAGAGTATGACATTGAAATGTATGAAAGTTGCTTCTTTAAGGCCATCAAGGTGGTAAATGTTGTCATCTATGGTTGTATATGACCCATGACCTCTTGAACATGTGTAATTATGTCAATAAGTAATGTATGAATGAGAGTTAAAATTATATGTATGAATATACATATTTTGGTTATGTATTGGGAAGTTTTCATTATGGAAGTATATGTATAATTGCATGTGGCATAGCCAAGATTAGAGGCATGGAGTTTGGGACCATTTGGGCAGCTCACACAAGTCTTAATTATGCTTTTAGACATGCCCAAGAGGTGCCAAACCCTAAGGAAAGTCATTTGGACAATTTGATATCCCATATGGAGCCAAAACTTGTCAATTTAAAGCTCTATGTCACTTTTTATCCAAATGAGCTCTTCTTGATCTAAGATTTGGCATGAAATTAGAGCCTATTGAGAGCTTTGGGAAGCTAAGGAGTAGAATTTTTGAAGGTCTACAAAATATTTGATGAATTTTCAAAGTTGGAAATTTTTTTTTGGTTTTGGTCATATCACAGTTCATATTGGTCCGAAAATGAAATCTATCACACAGGACTCATATGATGTCCAATTACCACAAAATTTTATACAAAAAAACTAGACATTCCCAGTGACTTGTTCCAACTAAAAACACCCCATTTGGATATCTAGACAGGGAGATATGAATTTTTAAAAAGTCTATCCAGTATTAGGAACTCCAGCCGACCTTTGTTACTGTTTGATTGGATTTCAAGGTCTAGGCATGATTGATCTGGTCTGGAGTTATTTTTTCCCTCTAGCTAACATCAACATATTTCCAAATTGGTATCATTTGCATGGATTGGATGTTTGTGGAATTAATTCGACATTTTCAAAATTTGCTATAAAAATCTATGATAGTACCAGTGGACAGCTTGACCTTTGCCAAATGTCCAGTGTATGGATTTTGTGATTTGAAAATATTTTTAGTATGAATTTGACATCCATAGCTTTCCAAAATGGCTAAGAATGTATGATTTTAATTTTTTTAGAATTAGTTATGATTTCTCAAAATTGTGGCAGGATTAAGCCAAATCTGGCTGAAATGGATATGAATATTTTATACTTCCCTTCGTGATTCTTGGGATGTAGGCTACTTTTGATGATGCAAATGAGTTGTATTCATGTAAATAAAATTAAGAATGTGTTGTATGATCTCAATAACCCACGAGACATTGAATGGAATTTTTATACATAATGCAACGCAAAGAAATGTATTATTTTAATGGATTTTCTTACTTCCTTTCATGGAATGTTTTATATGAGCATGCAAATGTGATAAAAAGGAGCTATAAATATATGATGTTACATTTGGTGCTTAAATTTCCATTGCTAAAAGATTTATAATGCATGCTTTCACATATATAAGCATTAATTTGTATAAAGCAAATGAGACATAGTAGGTTGTAACATTAAGCTTACTTATATGTCCATTGCCCAAGTTAAGAGGTACGTTATGTAATATTCGATTTTCCTTAAACGATGGAAATGGGCACGTTTTCAAAGCAAGTCCCCTAAAATGAATTAGTTAAGGTCCCAAAAAATTTGAGTCACATTCTAGACTCCTAAAAATGAGAATCCTAGCCTCAGACAGAAAGAAAAATAGAGGTAGAATGAAAAAACAAATTTTGATGGAAAAATTACGAAACGTAATCGCATTTCTGTAATTTTGAGCAATTTTTTGAATTCACATAGGAGGGCCTTTTAAATCAAATTTTGGAGTTCTCCGGAGTTCTCAGAGGCCCTGAAAACCATAGGAAGTCCCAGGACAGTTAAATCCCCTCCGATGGACGTTTTTTAATGTCGGTGTGCCCGAGCTTTGACAGATCCATTCAAGAAGGTTTTAGCTCCGATTTGAGTGATTCCAAAGATATTTTTCTTAATTGGGAACCTAAATTTTATAATGGCAAAGAAGGTTCTCAAAAAGGAGCTAAAACGAAGGAGAAATGAAAATACAAAGTACAAAGGGCAAAATTAAAATTTTTGAAAAAGTCATTTTTCCCTACCTATATATAGGTGGTGCCTCATAATTGCCCTCATTTTACTTCAGAAAATTCAGCCCCAAAACAGAAGCAAAACCCTAAGCGAGAGGCGCCCAAGAGAGGAAAAAGGAGGAGGAAGAAATCCAAGCAAAAGGTATGCTTTTATGATTGTTTTTCGTGCTCTTCTCCATCCACACCACCTCTTCTTCTTCCTCCTTGATTTCCTTTGATTAAAATGAGGTTTATGAATCTGATTCAAGGGAGAAATTCAAGGGAAATTTCGGATTTGAAGAGAGGAGCTTGGAGAAAGCAAGAATAAAGCTAAACCAAGAAAGGAAACAAGGTAAAAATGCATCCTATGGCTAATATCTTCCATCACTCTTCTTCTCCATTTTGCCTAACCCTAGAAACCATATAAGGATCTCATTTTCAAGCCTAACCAAGCAGGAATCTTAGGTATTTGATGGAGAGGAACAATAATATGCAAAGAAACAACAAAATAACTATTAGATTTCAAGATGCAAATTCTAGGGTTTTGTGTGCACCTTTCAAAGTTTTATTTATTGTGATGATTCCTAGGTTTAATTAAGAGTTTAAATGAGTTCTTGAGATCCCTAAAATGCTCCCCACAAGCTTCATCCTTTAAGAAAACAAAGAAATCTCCATGTAGCCTAAATGATGCCTATATCTCGGCCAAAGAAGGTTTTTGTAGTGTGGGAGAGTTTTAAATTTTTTCTAAGACTATTCTTGAGTCATATTTGATGAATGAAAATGAAGGGAGGCCTTAGAAAAAATTTAGAACTCATAGAAATTGATTTGGTGCCTTAGGTTCCATATTATGACTTAAAGAAGCAACATGATATTAGACCCTTTATTTTAATAGTGTGATGACTCCAAGAGGCTTAAAAGGAGTCAAGAATGATATTTGAAAGGAAAGAATGAGGCCTAGAAATTATTTGAGGGGTATTGCTTCATTAGGCGTATTTATGGACCATAATAGGGGTTATAGAGCCATCTAGTATTTAACAAAGTTCTATGGTCTTAGAATATGTTTCATGAACCTAATTGGCTCCCATAAATTATATTTAGGCAAAAAGAAACCATCTTCACCAATTTGTGGGTGTGTGGCCGAAAGAGGAGACTTGAAATCCAAGGAAAAAGTGTGTAATTATACACAAGGTAGCTCTCTCCACCTTCTTTCATGCATGGATGTATGTTTATCTTGTTTTAGAATGTGCGTATGTGTATTTTCAAGTCATGAATAGTATGCTAGCATGATTTTATATGCTATGATTTCATGATGTCATGTCATGCATGATATTTGTTTGAGTTTGCTTGAGTATGGAGAGGGTAAGAACCCTTCACCATGGTGAGGATAAGCCAAGAACCCTTAAACTTGGTTGAGACAAAGTAAAGAGTCTCCCAAAGGCAAAGTGGGCACCTAAGAGTATGGTTAAGTCCAAAACTCTCAAAGAATGGGTGAGGCAAGTCTAAAATCCATGAGGAGAAGTGTGAGGCCGATCTAAATACTTGGTGAGCCCTTGAATGTCTTGTATGATGTGTTCATATGCCAAGCTTGCTCCTTGAATGTTCATGATTTGTATTATGTCTATACATGCATTTTTTAAGGCTTGCTTTACATATATTATGTATAATTGAAAAGGAAATGAGCTATTGGGATTCTTGGAATCTCATTCTCTCCTCTTCAATGATCTAATATGCTAGGTGGACCAGGTGGCTATGGAAATGGGAGCCAACAATCTTGAAGGAAGGAAATTGACATTGTTATGCTTAGCTTTTATCTTTTTAGAACCATATGATGCTTCATGCTGTATATTGTTGTTGTAAATGGCCTATGACCCTTGAGACGTGTAAATATGATATTATGTGATGTATAACTATATGAGTATGATGTATGAACTCTAGAATAGAATTTAAGTATGTAATGTCAAAGTATGCAATTTGGAAGTTTGATGTAAATGTCCATAAGTGTGGGTTAAATGGCCAAAATGAGAAGCATGAGGTTTAGGACCATTTGGACAGCTCACACAAATCTTAAATGTGCTTTTAGACTTGCCCAAAAGGTGCCAAAACTAAGGGAAAGCCATTTGGCAATTTTGGTACCCTATATGGAGCCAAAATTGACTATAATGGAACTTTATGTCACCTTTTGGCCAAATGAGTTAGTCTTAATCTAAAATTTGGCATGCAATTAGGTCTCATTAAGTGCTTTTTTGAAAGCTAAAGATCATAATTTTTGGAGGACTACAAAATATTTGATGATTTTTCAAATTTGTCAATTTTTATGGTTTTGGTTTGTTGCACTATTCATTTGGTCCGAAATTGAGTTCCATCACACAAGGACCAACTGATGTCCCATTTACATTAAATTTTATACAAAGAAACTAGACATTTACAGTGACTCATACCAATTAGAATCACCTCGTTTGGAGGTCTAGAGAGGGAGATATGAATTTTTGAACTTTTTGTCTAGTATTAATAATTTTACCTGACCTAAGGTACTGTTATATTAAATTTTGAGGTATGGGCATGATGAACTGGTCTAAAGCTATTTTTTCACCCTAGTTAATATCCACAGATTTCCAGATTGGTATCATTTTCATGGATTGGAGTTTGGTGGAATTAATTGGACATTTTCAAAATTTTCTACAGAATTTTGTGACAATTCCAGAATGTAGTCTGACCTCTAGACCATTTTGGATGTCAAATGTCCTATGTGATGGATGTTATTATCTAGACATATTTTTATGTGAAGTAGACATCCATTGCTTTCCATAATGGCGAAGATTATATGATGTCAATTTTTTTAGAATTAGTTATGATTTTTCAAAATTTGGTTAGAAAAGGGGCAAATCTGGCTGAAGTTAAAGAAGCCCATTTTATGCTACATTTCGGTTTTCATGGATTGTATGCATGATTTTGTGATGCAAATGAGTTGTAATGATATAATTAAATACGAAAATGTATAGCATGAGCTTACACGGTCCACGTGACACCGAATGAAATTTTTTTATACGATGCAACCCGAAGGTAATCATTATTTCCTTGCCTTTTTCGTGGGAAACCTACATGATTCATGATAGTAAGCCATTTAAAAGTATGAGATGAGTTAGAATGTATGGTGTTACATTTATTAGTATCAGAGTAAAGGTTCAGACTCTCATTGTAGGTTGTGGCTTGTGTTTATGAGTTGACAGCTAGGGCCTTACACCTACTCCTCTTCAGCCACCTCCACACTCAGATCGTCCTGAGCATTCAGGGGTGACTCACCCAGATGCACAGCCACACATGTAGATGGTTGCCCCAATTCCACCTACTCAGATACCTCCTGTACAACATCATCCCTCACCAGAAAATTTATTACCCAGTTCAAGAAGTTTGGGCCTCCCACCTTTGATGGTGAGATGAATTCAGATAAAGCTAAGGCCTGGATCATGGAATTAAAAAAAATCTTCGAGGTGATGGAGTGCACGTCTGAGTAGAAAGCCAAGATGGCTATATTCCAGTTACAGGGAGAAGCAAACTATTAGTGGAAGGGCACCGAGCCTATCTTGAGAGCAAGGAATGCCTCGATTACATGGGAGGCATTCCTTGAGGTGTTCCATGAGAAGTACTTTCCTGATTCTATTAGAGATGAAAAGGAATCATAATTCATCCTATTTAAGCAGACTTTAGCGATGTCCGTGGACCAATATGTAGCAAAATTTGTTGAGCTCTCCAAATATTGCTCCTACTTACAGAGACATGATGATGAGAGATAGAGGGTAGATAGATTAGAGAAGGGCTTACTTCCTAAGATCAAAGATAGAGTAGTGCCACAAAAACAAATCTTAGGATGATGTAGCCTACCTCTAGCGCCAGACCACCCCTTCCTTTTCTTGAGCCTAAAAGACTTAGAGAGGGTTCCTAGACTACAGTTACGAGCCATAGAGGTAGGAAGAGTTAGTAAAGCCAGAAAGGCAAGAGACGGAGGACTCAGTCCAGCAAAGGCAATTTCACACTTGTTATATGTCCTCAGTATGGCAAGAACCATGGCACCAGATCGTGTTATGTGGGGCAGAATGTATACTTTAAGTGTAGTAGGCCAGGACATATGGCCAGAGATTATACCCAGGCTCCTCTACAGGCTCCATTGTAGATCACATAATTGAAGAAGATGGCTCCTCCTCCTAGACCACAGACCCAGGGTAGAGTCTTCGCCTTATCACAGCAGGAGGCTAGCCGGTCCCCGAGTCTGACTCAAGATATTATTAAAATAAATGATTTTTTTGTGACTATATTATTTGATTCGGGTGCTAGCCACTCTTTTATATCATATGACTGTGCTAGAAGGTTGGGTCTGAGTATGCATACTTTGCCATATGAGTTACATGTATCCAACCCCACAGGAAACCGAACCATTACCTCCCATACTTGTTTGAATTGTATGATCCAATTTAATCATTGCTTGATGACCCTTGATTTTATTTGTATGCCCCTTATTGATATTGATGTGATCAATGGTATGAACTAGATGTCTACAAATAATACCATACTAGATTGTAGCCATAGGTGCATTACCTTACCTGAGTGTGGGACTATGCCTAGTACTAGGGCTGAGTTATCTATTATGACCACCTCTCAGGCTGAGAGATCTCTAAGGCATGATTGTCAGGGGTATTTGGTTTTTTTTTAGTTCAGGCTGAGGTAGAAGAGGGTATAGAAGAGATTCCCAGAGGTATTTCCTAAAAAGATTAGTAGACTACCCCCAGAGAGAGAAGTTGAATTTCCTATAAAAATATACCTGGGGCAGGTTCAGTGTCTAAAGCCCCGTATAGGAAGCTCCCATCGAACTAGCAAAGCTTAAGAAATAGATAGAAAAGCTATTAGAGAAGGGTTTTATCAGACCTAGTGTCTCACCGTAGAGAGCTTCAGTCCTATTTGTAAAGAAGAAAGATGGGAGCCTTAGGCTATGTATAGACTACCAGGAACTCAATAAAATCACCATTAAGAATAAGTACCCTCTCCCTCGCATAGATGACCTCCTAGATCAATTAGTAGGAGCATTAGTGTTTTCAAAGATAGACCTCAGGTCGGGATATCATTAGCTTAGAATAAAGGCTAAGGATGTTCCCAAGACAGCTTCTAGAACTAAATACGGGCACTATGAGTTTCTAGTTATGCCCTTCAGGTTGACGAATGCACCCGCAGTGTTTATGGATTATATGAATAGAGTCTTTAAGCCATATCCAGATAGATTTGTAGTTGTCTTCATAGATGGCATCCTTGTCTACTTGAAAAGTAGAGAGGAACATGAGCAGCACCTGAGATTAGCCTTGGAGACCCTGAGAGAGAAATAGTTGTATGCTAAACTTAGTAAATGTGAGTTTTGGCTCACTGAGGTTCAGTTTCTAAGTCATGTGATCTCTCAGGCAGGGGTCACAGTAGATTCCCATAAGTTAGAAGTAGTATTATAGTGGGAAAGACTTAGGACAGTGACAGAAATCAGGAGCTTTCTAGGTTTAGCAGGGTATTATAGGAGGTTCATTCAAGGCTTTTCTCAAATAGCGATGCCACTGACTTGGCTTACTAGAAAGAGTGTACCATTTGTGTGGAATGAGAAATGCGAAAGTAGTTTCAAGAATTGAAGCACAAGTTAACCACAACCCTAGTTTTAGTACTCTCTGACCCTAAAGAAACTTTTGTACTATATAGTGATGCCTCTAAGAAAAGGTTGGGATGTGTACTTATGCAGAAAGGCTGAGTGGTAGCTTATACTTCTAGATAGTTGAAATCTCATAAGGAAAACTACCCTACACACGACCTAGAGTTAGCTATAGTGGTGTTTGCTTTGAAAATATAGAGACAGTACTTGTATGGGGCAGCAATAGAAATTTACAGCGACTACAAAAGCCTTAAATAGTTATTTGAATAGAAAGAGCTAAATTTGAGGCAATGGAGATGGTTAGAGTTTTTGAAAGATTATGATTTCACATTGAAATACCATCCTGGTAAGGCTAATATGATAGCTAATGCTCTAAGCAGAAAGTCCATACACATAGCCTATATGATGATCTGAGAGCATGAATTAATTGAGAGATTCAGAGACATGAGTCTCTCCTATGAGGTGTATTTGGGGGAACTATTAATGAGTGAGGCCCAAATAGAAAGTAACCTAAAGGATCAGATAAGAGAGGCCTAACAGACTGATGATCATGTGAATAAGATTAGAGCCCAAATAGCCCAAGATAGTATCCAGGAGTTTAATCTATCTGAGGATAACATAGTGAGGTACAGGGATAGGTTATATGTGCCTAAGAACACATAAATTAGAGAAAAGATATTAGATGAGGCACATAAGAGTAAGTACACCATTTATCTGGGTAGTAATAAAATGTACCAAGATTTGAAAAAAATGTTTTGGTGGCTCAGAATGAAAACAGATATAGCAAAGGATGTCTCCTAATGTCTAGTATCAGAAAGTGAAAATAGAACATCAAAAGCCAACTGGGTTACTTTAACACCTAGATATCCCAGAGTGGAAATGTGATAGTATAGCTATGGATTTTGTCATAGGATTACCCAGGACATCATCGGGGTATAATGCAATATGGGTAATAGTAGATAGGTTAACAAAGTCAATGCACTTCTTACCTATGAAAGCCATTTTACCCTAGATAAGTTAGCCCAGCTGTACATCAAAGAGATAGTTAGACTGCATGGTGTGCCTAGGAGCATAGTATCAGATAAAGATCCCAGATTCACATTGAATTTCTAGAGATCATTGCAGGATGCCCTAGGTACTAGACTTAGATTTAGTAGAGCCCATCACCCTCAAATGGACAGACAAATGGAGAGAACCATCCAAACCTTAGAAGACATATTGAGGGCATGTGTGTTAGAGATGAAAAGGAATTGGGATACATTCTTGCCTCTAGCAGAGTTCACCTACAATAACAGTTATCATGCAAGTATACAGATGGCACCGTATAAGGCATTATATGGAAGGAAGTGCAGGTCCCCAATGTGTTGGGATGAGCCAGGAGAGCAGAGGCTCATAGGCCCAGAGTTAGTGGATCAGACCTTTAGACAAGTAGAGACTATTTGAAGGAAACTCCTGACGGCCCAAAGTAGATAGAAAAGTTATGCAGATAAATGCAGACGACTGTTAGAGTTTGAGATTGGAAACCATGTCTTCATTATAGTGTCTCCAGTCACTGGAATAGGTCGATCCATTAAAAGTAAAAAGCTCAATCCAAAGTACATAAGTCCTTTCTAGATTCTTGATAAAGTAGGACCTGTGACATATAGACTAGCCCTTGCTCAGAACCTAAGCTAAGTTCACAATGTATTCCATGTTTCCCAACTCAAATAGTACTAACTTGACCCCTCACATGTCATAGAATATGAGAATGTGCAGTTATAGGAAGATCTATCATATATAGTATCACCAGATTAGATCGTGGACATTAGACTCAAGCAGTTACGGAATAAGATGATACAGCTGGTGAAAGTGGTTTGGAAGAGGTTATCTCCCGAGGAAGCCACCTGGGAACTAGAGGATGATATGTGAAAGAAATATCCAGAACTCTTTCCATGAGATATGTTACCTGAATTTCGAGGACAAAATTTTTAAAGGGGTAAGAATTGTAATGTCCGATTTTTTTTAAACGATAGAAACGGGCACATTTTCAAAGCAAGTCCCCTCAAATGAATTAGTTAAGGTCCCAAAAAAATTGAGTCACATTTTAGACTCCTAAAAATGAGAATGTTAGCCTCAGAAGGAAGGAAAAATAGAGCTAGATAGAAGAAACAAATTTTGATGGAAAACCTACGAAACATAATGGCATTTTCGTAATTTTGAGTAATTTTTGGAATTCACACAGGAGGGCTTTTTAAATCAATTTTTTGAGTTCTTTGGGGTTCTTAAAGCCCCTAAAAACCATGGAAAGCCCTGGGACAGTTAAATCTCTTCTAGTGGATATTTTCCAATGTCAATGTGCCTGAACTTTGACGGATCCGTTCGGGAAGGTTTGACTCAATTTGAGTGATTCCAAAGGTATTTTTCTTAATTGGGAACCTAAATTTTATAATGATAAAGATGGTTCTCAAAATGGAGTTAAAATGAATGAGAAACGAGAATGTAAAGTACGAAGGATAAAATTAGAATTTTTGAAAAAGTCACTTTTCCCTACCTATATATAGGTGGCGCCTCACACTTACCCTCATTTAACTTAAGAAAATTCAGCCCCAAACTAGAAGTAAAACCTTAAGGGAGAGGTGCCCAAGAAAGGAAGAAGAAGGAGGAAGACATCCAAGTAAAAGGTATCTTTTTATGGTTGTTTTTCATGCTCTTGTCCATCCACACCACCTCTTCTTCATCCTCCTTGATTTCCTTTAATTAAAATGAGGTTTATGAATCTAATTCAAGGGAGCAATTCACGGGAAATTTTGGATTTGAAGAGAGGAGCTTGGAAAAAGCTAGATTCAAGCTAAACTAAGCAAGGAAACAAGGTAAAAATGCATTCTATGGTTGATATCTTCTATCACTCTTCTTCTCCATTTCGCCTAACTCTAGGAGCCATAAAAGGATCTGATTGTCAAGCCTAACGAAGCATGAATCTTAGGTATCTGATGAAGAGGAACAAGAATATACAAAGAAAATAACAAAATAACCATTAGATTTCAAGATGCAAATTCTAAGGTTTTGTGTGCACCTTTCAAAGTTTGATTGGTTGTGATGATTCCTAGGTTTAATTAAGAGTTTAAATGAGTTCTTGAGACCCCTAAAATGCTCCCCACAAGCTTCTTCCTTCAAGAAAACAAAGAAATCTCCATGTAGCTCAAATGATGCCTATGTCTCGCCCAAAGAGGATTCTTACAGTTGGGGAGAGTTTTAAATTTTTTCTACGGTCATTCTTGAGTCATAGTTGATAAATAAAAATGAAGGGATGCCTTGGAAAAAATTTAAAACTCATAGAAATTGATTTGGGGCCTTAAGTTTCATATTATGACCTAAATAAGCAACATGATATTAGGCTCTTTATTTTAATAGTGTGATGACTCCAAGAGGCTTAAAAGGAATCAAGAATCATATTTGGCAATTTCAGTACCCTATATGGAGCTAAAATTGACTATAATGGAACCCTATGTCACTTTTTGGCCAAATGAGTTAGTATTGATCTGAAATTTGGCATGCAATTGGGTCTCATTAAGTGCTTTTTGGGAAGTTAAAAATCATAATTTTTGGAGGTCTACAGAATATTTTATGATTTTTCAAATTTGACAATTTTTAAGATTTTAGTCTGTTGCACTATTCATTTGGTCCGAAATTGAGTTCTGTCACACGAGGCTCAAATGATGTCCGATTTCTATTAAATTTTATACAAAGAAACTAGATGTTCACAGTGACTCGTTCCAATTAGAAGTACCTCATTTGGAGTTCTAGAGAGAGATATATGAATTTTTGAGCTTTTTGTCTAGTATCAGTAATTTTGCCTGACCTGAGGTACTGTTACATTAAATTCTGTAGTCCAAGCTTGATGAACTAGTATGGAGCTATTTTTTCTCTATAGTTAACATCCACAGCTTTCCAAATTGGCATCAATTACGTGGATTGGATTTTGGTGGAATTAATTGGACATTTTCAAATTTTTTACAGAATTTTGTGATAGTTCCAGAATGCAGTGTTACCTTTGGACAATTTTGGATGTCAAACATCCTCTTTGATGGATGTTATGATCTGGGAATATTTTTATTGTGAAGTAGACATCGATAGCTTTTGAGAATGGCCAAGATTATATGATTTTGGGTTTATCTAATATTAGTTATGATTTTCCAAAGTTTGGTCAGAAAAAAGGGGCAAATCTGCCGAAGTTAAACAAGCCCATTTTATGCTTCATTTCTGTTTTCATGGGTTGTAGGCATGATTTTGTGATACAAATGAGTTGTAATGATATAATTAAATATGAGAATGTATAGCATGAGCTCACACAGTCCACGTGACACTGAATGAAATTTTTTTATACGACGCAACGCGAAAGTATTCATTATTTCCTTACTGTTTTCATAAGAAACGTACATGATTCATGATAGTAAGCCATTTGAAAGCATGAGATGAGTTAAACTGTATGGTGTTACACCTTAGGCATGGTTACCAAGGATTTCTTGTTTTCTTCTCTTTGTATGTTAAAGTTAGGGATGTATTGGAAGATATACTTGTCATTAGGCATTTTCCTAAGATTTTCCCTAAAGAGATTAGTTGATTGCCCCTAGAAAGAGTTAGAGTTTTCCATTAACTTAGTTCTTGACATAAGTCCAATCTTTAAGGCCTTATATAAAATGGCACCTATTGAACTTGCATATTTAAAGAGTCAAATAAAGGAATTACTTGAATAATATTCATTAGGCCAAGTGTGTCTTCATAGGGAGTACCAGTCTTGTTTCTCAAGAAGAAGGATGGTAGCCTTAGGCTTTACATCGGTTATAAAATAGTTGAATTAGGTGATTATTGAGAATAAATATCCCATGCCTAGGATTAATGATTTTCTTGACTAGTTAGCAAGAGCATCAATGTTTTCAAAGATTAATCTTAGGTCTAGTGACCACCAATTTAGGATGAAGGTTGAAGAAATGCCTAAACTAGCCTTTAAGACCCGTTACGGCCAGTAAGAGTTTCTTGTCATGCCATTTAGGTTGACAAATGCCCCAACCATTTTCATGGACTATATGAATATGATTGTTAGACCATACTTTGACTGGTTTATGGTAATTTCATTGGTGATATCCTTATTTATTCAAAGAGTAGTGAGGAATATGAGAAACTTAGCAAGTGTGAGTTTTAGTTATAAGCGGTGAGATTCCTAGGTCATGTGATTTTTGAGCAAAGGGAAGCAACTGACCTTAGTAAGGTAGAGGCAATGCTTAGTTTCTTGGAATTAACTAGTTACTATAAGAGATTTATCAAGGTATTTTGCCAATTAGTGATACCTTTGACCAAGTTGACTAAGAAAGACAAACCTTTCATGTGGGATGTCAAGTGTGAGAATTCCTCCCAAGAACCTAAAATGAAATTAACCTTTACACTTATATTAGTGACATCCAACCCTAGGGAAATGTTTATGATCTATAGTGATATATTGACAAAGGATTAGGTAGTGTTTTAATGCAACAAGATAGAGTGATAGCTCATGCTTCTCGGCAGCTTAGACTTCATTAGGAGAATCATCCAACTTATAACCTAAAGTTAGTTGCCTCAATCTTTGCCCTTAAGATTTGGAGGCACTATCTATATGGTGCACAATTTAAGGCTTATAGTGACCATGCGCGTTTGAAATATTTGTTTGATAAGAAAGAGTTTAATATGAGCCAAAGGAGATAGATCAAGTTCCTTAAAGTTTATGATTTCCTTTTAAAGCATCATCTAGGAAAAACAAATGTGGTCATCAATGCCTTAAGTAGGAAATGTAACACCATGTATTTCTAGCTCATTTCATAATATTTCCATACTCTACAACATCAATTCTATAGAGGAGTAAAGAAAGGGGATTAAAAATAATACATTTCTTTACGTAACGTCGTGTATAAAAATTCCATTCGGTGTCATGTAGATCGTGTGAGCTCATACAATATATTCTCATATTTAATTACATGGATACAACTCATTTGAATCATCAAAACTGGCCTACATCACAAGAAATTCGAAGGGAAGCTAAAAATGCACATGCACAATTTGGGCCAGATTCTTCCACTTTTCTAACACAATTTTGAAAATTCATAACTAATTCTAAAAAAATCAAAATCATATATTTTTAGTCACTCTAAAAAGATGCTGATGTCTACTTAATAGTAAAAATAGTTTTAGACCATAATATCCATCAAAGAGGATGTTTGTCATCTAAAAAATTCCAAATGTCAAGCTGTCCACTGGTGCTGTCACAAATTTCTATAGCAAACTTTGAAAATGTATAATTAATTCCAGAAAAATCTAATCTATTCAAATAATACCAATTTAGAAAGCTGTGGATGTTATATAGAGGAAAAAAATAACTTTAGACCAGCTTAAGTATAGTCAGACCTTGAAATCTAATCAAATAATAATAGAGGTCGGCTGGAATTCTTAATACTGGACAGAATTTTTGAAAATACATATCTCCCTCTCTAGACATCAAAATGAGGAGCTTCTAGTTAGAACGAGTCACTATGAATGTTTAGTTTCTTTGTATAAAATTTCATGGTAATTGGACATCATTTAGGCCCTTTGTGATAGATTTTATTTTCGGACCTGAGTGAACAATTGCATGACCAAAACCCAAAAATTTGGCAAGTTCTGAAATTCATCAAATATTATGTAGATCTCCAAAAATTATGTTCTTTATCTTCTCAAAAAGCTTTTAACAAGATCTAATTATATGCCAAATATTAGATCAAGAAGAGCTTTGACGGGTTCGTCGTGCAACCCTCAAAATAAAACTAGGTTGGATATTAAATGCAATATAGGGCACAACCTAGGTCATCTCCCTTGGAAATGGAGTTCAATGTTTAATTAGATTTTCTAAATGTTCAAAGATCCTATAACTACCTAATTTGAGGGGTTTTTGATTTGATTAAACTAACTAAAATGAAATTGAAATAAAATTCCTAAATTCCTAATTACATGAACTTAAGAGGTGAATGATAGATTTGTGACTAGCTTAGGAATCATCCCTTGGTATCCACTATCCTTATCCTAATCCAATTGTGATTAATTCTGGCCTAAGAGTCCCTAATTGTGTTCAATACAAATGTATCTTGAGTTACCACACAATAATCAAGAGATTAACAATCTAATGTTGAGTTGAAACCTCAATCCCTCATTAAATCATTAATTCTTGTTTTTAAGATCAATAAACACTCAATTTGATTAATTAACTGATTAATTAGCCTCTGATTCATTATTCAAAAATGTTTAATTAACCAACTAAACACTAAGGAATTCTCAAATCAAGCAATCAAGCACATAATCTCACTCATGTATTTCATCGAACACCTTCGTGGCATACATTGGAGATTAGAGAAGAATGAAAAATCAGTGTCTAATCCAACTAATTAATCAACAAAAAGGCTTCCTAATCAATGTCTAGCCAACCACTAATTACAATTTTTCAAATTCCGAATCAAATACAACTTAACCAAGATTGTACAAGAAAAAGAAAAAGTGTAGGAAATTGAGAAATCTTAGCCAAAATTCTGAGTTCTTCTAAGGATTCAAGCTTCAGCCAAGGTTGCTTCCAAGCTAGCCTTAAGATGGATTAGAGCTTCATTGTGGTGGTGAGATGGAGATGGGAGGAATGGATGATAGTGTCTCTGGACGAAGGAGAAAAATGGATGAAGGGGTGAGTGACGTCGTGAATGTGTATATGGCGTGTGAATGAATGAAGTGTGACATGGTGGATGAGTGAATGACGTTGGATGAATTAAAAATGGATGATCTGGATGAATGGAATAAGTGATGGAGTGAAGTGTGGAAATGAATGTGTCTGACGTGGTTGGGCGAAGACGTGAATGACGTGATATGGGCTGTGTGTAATGGACGCATACATCATGAATAATGAATGGACTGGATACGATGCAATGAAGCATGGAATGTGTGAATAGTATGGATTCTCTTGATGAATGAATAGACGGGTTGATTTCGTAGAATGAATGGTTAAGATGAATGCTGGAATGATTGAAACTCTCACATGTTCTGCCCAAATGTATTCTTAATGCCCTTCTCATGTGATTCCTTTAATTGATTCCACGTACTACCTTATTTTCAATTGTCTAAAGCTATCCACTTCAATATCTTCTTCTATTATGCATAAGTGTGGGCCCCAACATGCATGTGAGCTTTATTTAAATTCCTTTAGCACTTTTATTATTTTGCTCACGTGTTGCTTCGTGCATGTTTAGCTACTGCCCCATGTGATTTTCTTCTTCCTTTGTGTGTCTCAACCCAGGCTTCCTTGACTCGATGCTTCGTCATTTAACATAGCCCCAGCTTTAACTCGTGTTGTTCATTCTTAGCTTTAACTTTTTCTTCTTTTCAAATACCCAACTTGTAGCTAGATCTAGCTCATTCTCTTTGTGTTTCCTCGAGTTCCAGCCACGTTTCTTCTCCTCTATTTTACATGAGTGGGAGTTCACTACGTGAAGCTCCTCTTAAGCTTTCTTCTTCCCTACTTGTTTCTTTAATCATTTCATGTGCCCAGAAAAATCATTTGCCTTCATCACAAGTCTGTAGCTTCCCTTGGTTTGGAAAATACGTTGAACTTATGGTTAACTTTTCTTTGTTCTGGAGTTTCCACGTTCCTCTCTCTACATGTGAGCTTCTTCGTGTTACTTTGGTTTTGCCCCGTAGATAATTCTTACTCTGTGTTGCTTCATTCCTTTTGCATCATACCCTTAGCTTCCTTCTCTTGATGCTTCATCTTTGCATGGTTCTTCTCTTTGTTTCTGCTGGCACAGCTTCTCTCTATAGCATTTCACACGTTTTAGATAGCTCCACGTTAGTTCCTCGCTTCTTCTCGTGTGTAACTCTTCTCTTCACAAAGCCTCCTGCTACTCTGCTTCTGCTTCGTCCAGCCCTTTACTTCCTTCACTCGATGCTGCTTCTCTGCTCAAGCTCGAGCTTCTTCATCATTCTAACGCCCTTTTCTTCTTCACTCGTTCTATCTTCATGCTTCCTTGCTCCTTCAACCTAGCTGCTCTTCCCCGTGGCTTCTTGTTCCTCCTGCGTCCAGCTCTCCAAAATAGAGGCTTCTTTTGCGTGTTTCTCAAATAGAGGCTGCTTCCTCTTCATTTTCTCCATGCAAGCTTTCTTCCTTGCATGCTCTGTTCTGTATGTATGTGCATTTGTATCCAAGCTCTAAACCCATGGCTTCCTCTCTAAGACTTCAAGAGCATTAAATGGAACCTAGGTGAGCAGAAAAAACAATAGCTCCTTGCTCTCCATGTGCAGTTTTGCATGAGACAACCTATAGCTCTAGCTTGTAAATTTTTCTCATCAATTTGTACACATGAAGCCATCATTTCTCCTTCAATTCAATTTCCATTCAAGCTATTTTCCTATCAAAAATTTTGCACAAAAGAATGGTAAAATTCAAATAGAATTATCCACAAAATTATTTAAAAAAAAATTCATGCATTAAGAACGTTTGCAACTTAATTCCTTAAATGTAAGAATAGCCAATTAAAATCAAATTCCATTCAATTGCCTTCATTAAGCCATATTTAATATTAAATAACTAAGTTAGGAGGAATAAAATGTATAAAAATTGTGCTTATCAAGCTTATTTGGCCAAAAAGTAATATAGGGTTCCATTATGGTCAATTTTGGCTCCATATAGGGTACCGAAGTAACCAAATGGCTTTCCTTAGGGTTTGACACCTTTTGGGCAAGTCTAAAAGCATGATTAGGACTTGTGTAGGCTGGACAAATGGTCCTAAACTCCATGCATCTCATTTTGGCCATTCCATCCACACATATGCATAGTTCCACAATGTCATTTATGAAGTTACATTACCATAATATACTCAATTTACATTCCATCATTCACATAACACATTCTTTCATTTCTACTATAATATCATAATTACATATGTTTCGAGGGCCATAGACCATTTACAACAATAATATAAATCATTAAGCATCATTATGGTTTAAAAAGGCAGAAGCTAGGCATATTGGTGTCAAGCTCTCTTCTTCAAGGTGGTTGGCTTCCATTACCTTGTCCACTTTGCCCACCTAGCATATTTGATAATTGGAAAGGAGGGGATGAGATTCAAATAATTCTAATATCTCATCTCCCATTCAATCATACATAACGGATGCAAACAAGTCTCATAAATGCACGTATGGTCATGTTGACATGTGCAAACATTCAAAAATTTCTTGTGGATATTAGACTTGCCTTACTGATTCTTTAAGAGATTTTTAGACTCAACCATACTCTTGGGAGTCTACCTTACTTTTGGAAGACTCTTTGATTTGTCTCAACCAATCTCAAGGGTTCTTGACTCATCCTTATCATGGCTAAGGGTTATTGGCCTCACCACACTCAAGCAAACCCAAGCACATATAAAAAAGATCATATAAGAGCATATTATAACATCATGGCACCATGGAATTAAAGTTATACTATAACACTTTTCATGGCTTAAAAAACATATACATACATTCAAGACAAGCTAAGCACACATCCATGCATGAGAAAAGGTGGAGAGAGCTACCTTGTATATAATCACACACTTTTTCCCTTGAATCTTCTTTCCTTGCTTTAGCCACACACATACACAAAAGTGTGGGGAAGGTTTCTCTTGGCCTAGACACAATTTATGGAAGCCAATTAGGTTCATAAACTCAATTCTAGGGCCATGCAATTTGCTTAGACACTAGGTTGGCTTATAACCTTATTATAGTTCCATAATAGCACTGAATGAAGCAACTATTGGGAATTTTTGGGATGCATAGGGGAAAATTAAAACCCTAAATCCTTTCCCATGGATCCATCAATGTTGTTTAAATCGAGTAGATCTATAAATATTTATCTTTTCTGTCAGATCTTAAGAACTGATCTACAGATCTGCTCCCTCTATCAGTATTCACACGAACCAATGTTCAACTCGAATGGTGTGGTAGCACCTTTTACCAACATTCCGTACATGTTCTTGGTAGAGAAGACACTCTCCTCTTCGTCTCTCTCTAGGCGTCCGTATAATGTTCGTACACTTTCTCACTCTAGATGTCCGTATGGTGTGTGTACAGTGTCTCTCTCTAGGGTTTTCCTTTTATTCTGTAGTTTTTGGAAACTCAAGCCTCCAACCTTTTTATAGAGGTATCTTATTAAGGCTTTAGATATATTTGATTAATTTGAAATACGTTATTTTAAATCAAATCAAATTTGAATTAAATAGATTAGTTTAAATTTAAGTTTATCTAATAGATTTAAATTTTAACTAACTATTTAATATAAATCTAGAACTTAATTCAAATTTAATTTATCTTTAAATCAATTAGTTTTAAATTCAAAATCTATATGATAGATTTAAATTTAAACTAATATGATAATTTAAATTTAATTTATCTCATAAATTAAATTTAAATTATCATATTAGTTTAAATTTAAATCTATCATATAAATTTTGAATTTAAAACTAATTAATTTAAATTAATTGAAGGATATATATATATATTGAATATATATTTCAAATTTTATAAATTATATATATATTAAATATATATTTATTTATTTATTTATAAAATTCTTTCACCCTAGATTGAATATGACATTCATTAAATCTAGACGCAATTTTAGATTTAATGAATTTGGACATGACATTCATTGAATCTAGACGCAATTTCAGATTCAATGAATTTAGACATTTTAACTTGAGTTGACTCATTCTTGTGTGCGACCCTGTAGGCCCATATAATGTTGGCAGTGGGCTAATGTAACATCCAGTTCCTTGAAAACTAGAGAAAACATAAGAAACGTAACATACAGTTTCTCCGTAAACAAATAAAATTCACCGGATATAAAAGGAAGTCCCCTGGAATGAGATAGTTAAGGTCCCAAAAAATTTGGGAAGCATTCTAGACTCCTAAAAATGAGAATCCTAGGCTTAGATGGAAGGAAAAATAGAGTTAAAATGAAGAAACAAATTTTGACAAAAACCTTACGAAACGTAATATATTTTCATAATTTTGAGTAAATTTTGAAATTCACATAGGAGGGCTTTAAAAATGAAAATTTTGAGTTCTCTAAGATTCTCAAAGGCCTTAAAAATCATGAGAAGCACTGGGACAGTTAAATCCCCTCTAATAGATGTTTTCCAATGTCAGTGTGCCTGAACATTGATAGATTTGTTCGGGAAGGTTTTAGCTCTGATTTAAGAGATTCCAAAGGCATTTTACTAAATTGGGAATCTAAATTTCATAACGAAAAAGAAAGTTCTCAAAAAGGAGCTAAAACGAAGGAGAATAAAAAATGCCAAGAAGGAAGGGCAAAATAGGGATTTTTGAAAAAGTGCTTCTTCCTCCCTTATAAATAGATGGCGCCTCACACTCTCCCTAACTTAGGTTCAGATTATTCTGCCCTAAATCAAAAGAAGAACACTATGAGAGTGGCGCACTAAGGGAAGAAGAAACGGGAGAGAAAATCCAAGCTTAAGGTAGTTTTTCATGCTTTTCTTCATCCACACCTCCTCTCCTCTCTTCTCCTTTATTTCCTTTGATTAAAATGGAATTTATAAATCTGATTCAAGGAATAAATTTAAGGAAAAATTCGGATTTGAAGAGAGGAGCTCAAAGAACACAAGATTCAAGTGAGAAAAAGCAAGAAAATAAGGTAATTTCTCTTCCTATGGTTGTCATCTTTGGTTCCCTTCTCTACCATTTTGCCCTACTTGAGAAAACCCTAGGAGGAGATGGTTTTTATACAAAATCAAGGATGAATCTAAGGAAAAAGGGTGTAGAGAGTAAGAATATGCAAAGAAATTCAAGAAAAAGCCATGGAATTTCAAGGTGCAAAACCTAGGGTTTCAAGTGAACCTTATAAAATTTGATTTTGTATGATAATTTCTAGGCCTAAACAAGAGTTTGAATAAGCTCCCAAGATCCCTAAGAGGCTCTCCACATGCATCTTCCCTTGAGAAATCAAAGTAAGATCCATGGAAGGCTAAAACCTTCATTGTCTCAGCCTAAAGGAGACAGAATAGCTAGAGAGAGTTTTAAAATTTTCTAAGCCCATTCTTGAGTCATATGTGATGAATGAAAATGAGGGGAGGCCTTGGAAAAAATTTAGAACACATAGAAAGTGAGTTGGTGCTTTAGGTTCCACATGATGACCTAAAGAAGTAACATATTGTTAGGCTCTTTGTTTTAATTGTGTGATGACTCCAAGAGGTTTAAAAGGAGTTAAAAATCATATTTGAAAGGGAAGAATGGAGCCTAGAATTTATTTGAGGGGTGTTGCTTCATTAGGTGCATTTATGGACTATAATGAGGTTTATAGAGCCACCTAGTGTCTAAGCAAGTATGAATTGAGTTCATGAACCTAATTGACTCCCATAAAATGTGTCTAGGCCAAGAGGAAGCATCTCCACATGTTTGTGGGTGTGTGGCCAAAGCAAGGGAGGGAATTTCAAAAGGAAAAGTATGCGATTGTGTGCAAGGTAGCTCTCTCCACTTTCTCTCATGCATGGATGTGTGTTTAGCTTGTCTTAGAATGTGTGTGTGTGTATTTTCAAGCCATGAAAAGTATGCTAGTATGATTTTATATGCCATGATTTTATGATGACATATTATATTTTCAAATAAATGTATGATGTTTGTTTGAATTTGTTTGAGTGTGGAGAGGTCAAGAACTCTTAACCACGATGAGGATAAGACAAGAACTCTTGAGATTAGTTGAAACAAAGCAAAGAGTCTCCTAAAAGTAAAGTGGGCTCCTAAGAGTATGGTTGAGTCCAAAAATCTCTTAAAAAATGGGTGAGGCAAGTCCAAAATCCATGAGGAAAAGTTTGAGGACAATCCATCCACTTGGTAAGCTCTTGAATGTCTTGTATGACTTATTCACATGCGAAACTTGCTTCTTGAATGTTTATGACTTCCATTATATCCATGTATGCATTTTCAAGACTTGCTTTACATCTATTATGCATGATTGAATAGGAGATGAGCTATTGGGGTTCTTTGAATCTCATTCCCTCCTTTTCAATGATCTCATATGCTATGTGGACTAAGTGGACATGGTAATGGAAGCCAACCACCTTGAAGGAAAGAATTTGACAACAAAGTATTAGACTTTTGTCACTTTAAGGCCATATTTGTGTCCAATATTATAATCCAATGATGTATATGGTCTATTACTTCTTAGACATGTGTAATTATTATATTATATGATGTATAAATGTATGGATATGATGTATGAACCCTAGAATAGAATTTGGGTATGTAATGCCAAGGTATGCATTTTGGAAAGTTTGATATAATGTGCATATATGCAGATGAAAATGCCAAAATGAAATGTATAAGGTTTGGGACCTTTTGGGCAGCTCACACAAGTCCTAAATATGCTTTTAGGCTTGCCCAAAAGGTGCCAAAACCAAAGGAAAGCCATTTGGCAATTTTGGTACCTTATATGAAGCCAAAATTGACCATATTGGAACCTTATGTCACTTTTTGGCCAAATGAGCTCTTCTTGATTTGAGATTTGTCATGAAAATAGGGTTCATTGAGAGAGTTTTGGAAAGCTAAAGATCATAATTTTTGGAGGTTTACAAAATATTTGATGAATTTTCAAAGTTGGCAAATTTTCTGAATTTGGTATGATGTATTGTTCATCTGGTTCGAAATTGAAATCTGTCACATAAAGCACAAATGATGTCCAATAGCTATGAAATTTTATACAGAGGAACTAGACATTCATAGTGACTTGTACCAACTAGAAGCACCTCATTTGGAGGTCTAAAGAGGGAGATATGAATTTTTAAAGATTCTATCCAGTATCAAGGATTCCAGCTGACCTGAGTTACTGTTCTATTAAATTCTAAGGTCCAGGCTGCTTAAACTAGTCTAGAGTTATTTTTATGCTCTAGCTAATATCCACAAAATTCCAGATTGGTGTCATTTTCATGGATTGGATTTGTTTAGAATTAATTGGACATTTTCAAAATTTGTTGCAAAAATCTGTGACAGTTCCAGAATATAGTTTGACCTCTGGACCTTTTCAGATGCCAAACGTCCTCTGTGATAGATGGTATGGTCTGGTCATATTTTTATTATGAAGTAGACATCTGTAGCTTTCCAAAATAACTAAGAATTCATGTTTTTGATTTTTTAAGAATTTGTTATGATTTTTCAAAATTTGGTCAGAAAGGAGCCAAATCTAGCTGAAAATAAACATCCATATTTTATGGTCCATTTCAATTTTCTTGAGTCATGGGCCACATTTTGATGATGTAAATGAGTTGTCTTCATGTAATTAAATATGAGAATATAATGTATGAGCTCAAATGGTTCATGTGACACCGAATAGAATTTTCATACGCAACGCAACGCTAGAAAATGCCTTATTTTAATTCCCTTTTCTTGCTCTTTCATGGAAGGAAATGATGTGAAATGAGCTAGAAATATATGGTGTTACACTAATAACACTATTTGACCTACAAGTCATAAGTGGCCTCTAGCAAGACATTGTGACTATCCAAATCATGTAGGGATCGGTGATCTGATGCAACCTTTCATATAACCTTATCACATCCCTTTTGTCACATGATATCTTGATCAAGTATGAGGCATGAAAATGTCATCCTTATCTTACTTGATCGTTGCTTTCTTGATCTATGTGCAGACTGACAATACAAATAGAAACCCTTTTATTTAAGCACGGCCTTGCATTTCTCAATCTCACTCATCGAGGGGCCCAAAGATATCTCTCTATTAATCAGAAGGACAAATCCTATCCTGACCACTCATTTTCTTCTATATGAATTTCATTATACTCGATCATAGCCTTTATGATCATCCAGTTAAAGATGACTTTTGACTATGCCAAAAATAGTGTTACTTATGTTGGAAACTATGGTGATCTCAAGTCTAAGGGCTCGGTGATACGGTTATACATAAGATATACTTATGACTTAATCCATGTAGCTATCTTAGGGGGGTCGATCCAGCATCTTGTTTTCTAACAAATGCTTATGATTTTGATTTGTATCTTTATACATGATTAACACATAATCATCAATCAAAATCATACTAGTCTTAGTTCATCATCATTCCCACAATGATGATCGACTAGAGATATTTAGGATAATCAATATGATTTATCTAAGGATATTATTATATAAAACATGCAAAAAAAATATAATAATAATGTAATAAAAGAAAACTCTTATTTCTTAATAAAGTACAATGTTTGCAATACAATGATTGGCCTAAGGCAGAATCTCCAACAACTCCCACTTACACTAGGCCTAATCGTTGATATGTCTAATACCCATTGACCTAACATGATGCTCATGCTTTACTTGCGCAAGCGGTTTAGTAAGTGGATCAGCAACATTGTTATTAGTTGGTATTTTGTATATCGTTATATCACCCCTATCAATGATTTCTCTGATGAGGTGATATCACCTGAGTATGTGTTTGGTTCTTTTATGTGAGGCTCTTTAGCCTATGCTATAGCACTGTTGTTGTCACAAAATAGATCTATGGATTTGAGATGGTTGACACCACTCCTAGTTCAGTGATGAACTTTTTAATCTAAATGGCTTCCTTAGCTGCATCTGATGCTGCTAGGTACTCAGCTTCTGTTGTAGAATCAGTTACTGTACTTTGCTTAGAGCTCTTTCAACTGATTGCTCCACCATTCAAACAGAATACAAATCTTGATTGTGATCTATAATCATCCTTGTCAGATTGGAAACTTGCATCTATGTAACCATTTACAACAAGCTCATCTTCCAATCCTCCATAGACCAAGAATACATCTTTAGTCCTTCTTAAGTATTTCAAGATGACAGTAGTCCAATGACTCTCACTTGGATCTGAATGATATCTACTAGTTATACTTAAGGCATATGAGACATCCAGTCAAGTGTACAATATAGCATACATGATAGATCTAATAGTCGAGGCATATGGAATCTTGCTCATGCGATCTCGCTCATCATGTGTACTAGGACACTGAGTCTTGTTCAGATTGATGCTATAAGACATGGGTATATAACCTTTTTTTGAATCTTGCATATTAAATCTATGCAATACTTTGTCTATGTAAGTACTTTGACTTAGGCCAATTAGTTTCTTGGATCTATCTTTATAGATCCTTATCCCTAGGATACAAGTGGCTTTGCCTAAGTCTTTCATTGAGAAACACTTTCCTAACTAAGTCTTGACATCTGCAAGATAGGTATGTCATTTCCAATAAGTAAGATGTCATCAACATAAAGCACTAGAAATACAACTATGCTCCCATTAACCTTCTTATAAACACAAGGTTCATTGATATTTTGGATAAATCCAAAATCTTTAACTACTTCATCAAAGCGATGATTCCAACTCCAAGATGCTTGTTTCAACCCATAAATGGATTCTTTAAACTTACAAACCTTCCCAGAATCCTCTAGATGTACAAAACCTTTAGGCTGTGTCATGTACACATCCTCAAGCAGCTTCCCATTAAGGAATGCTATTTTGATATCCATCTGCAAGATCTCGTAATTATAATATGCTGCCATTGTAAGAAGGATCCTAATTGATTTAATCATGGCGACTGGTGAAAAGGTTTCATCATAGTTTATACCATGGGTTTGTTTGAATCTTTTTGCAATCAATCGTGCTTTGAAAGTATGCACTTGGCCATCCATATCAATTTTCTTCTTAAAAACCCATTTGCACCCAATGGTTTTTACATCTTCAGGTAGGTCAATCAAGGTCCATACCTGATTATCATACATGGATTGCATCTCAGACTTCATAGCTTCTAGCTATGTCTCAAAGTCTGATCCCACTATAGCTTCTTGATAGGTAGTTGGCTCATATTGATCAATGAGTAACACATCACGACTTTTAGTTAAAAGAAATCCATATCTTTGGGACTAATGTTGTGTCTTATCAGACCTTCGTGGGCCTTGTGTTACTTGAGTAAGCTCAATAACTTCTTGTGAGTCTTCTCATTTTTTCATCTCTGGCTCAATGTGATTTTATGGCTTTTGAACTTCTTTGAGACGTATCTTGCTCCTAATGGTTCTTTTAGAGATAAATTCTCTTTCTAAGAAGATACTATTTTAAGCAATAAATAATTTATTCTTATTGGAATTATTAAAGTAGTATCCTTTAGTTTCCTTAGGATACTCCACAAAAAGGCATTTTATAGATTTCGGTGTTAACTTATCTGAGGCTTATTGTTTAACATATGCCTCGCATCCCCAAATCTTGAGAAAAGCTAAATTGGGCTTCTTCTTAGTCCATATTTCATATGGAGTCTTTTCAACCGCCTTAGATGGTATACGGTTTACTGTAAACGCAGTTGTTTCTAATGCATAGCCCTAAAAGGATGGTGGAAGATCTGTTTGACTCATTATAGATCAAATCATATGTAATAGGGTTCGATTCCTTCATTCAGAAACACCATTCCATTGTGGTGTTCCTGGTGGGGTAAATTGTAAGACAATTCTATAATTTCTAAAATGGTTAATAAATTCTTAGCTTAAATATTCACTACCTCTATCAGATCAAAGTGCTTTAATAGATTTACTAAACTGATTTTATACTTCATTTTGGAAGGTTTTAAACATTTCAAAAGATTTAGATTTGTGTCTCATTAAATAAATGTATCCATATCTACTAGAATCATCTATAAAAGTAATGAAGTACAAGTAACCACCTCTCTCAGCAGTACTTAGTGGACCACATACATTGGTATGTATTAAGCCTAATAGGTCAGTGGCCCTCTCATTATGCCTAGTAAAAGGTGCCTTAGTCATCTTTCCTAATAAACAAGATTCGCAGGTGTCAAATAATTCAAAATTAAATGATTTCAGTAGTCCATATTAATAGAGCTTTGAAATATGTTTCTCATTTATATGGCCTAGACGACAGTGCCATAGGTAGGTCAGATTCAAATCGTTTGACTTGATCTTCTTGGTAGTTATGTTATAAATATTTTCATTATTGGAAATTTCAAGGTTCAAGTAATAATGACCACCATGCAAATCACCATCTGCATAAAAGATGTCGTTAAAATAAATAGAACCTTTATTATTTCCAATAACTAAAGTAAAACCTTCCTTATCTAAATAAGAAAGTGAAACAATGTTTCTACTCAAAGCAGGAACATAATAGCAATTGTTCAAAACAAACAAAAGTCCACTGGGCAAAACTAATTAATTTATAAGTGCCTACAGCTAAAGTAGTAACTCTTGCTCTATTTCCAACTCGTAGGTCGATTTCGCCCTTTTTCAACTTTCTACTTCTTTTAAGACCCTGCATATTTGTACAAATGTGAGTTCCACATGCAGTATCTAATACCTATGTAAAAGAAGTAGAAAAATTAATTTCTATAACATAAATAGCTATAGTAATAGCCCCGCTATTCTTCTTATTCTTTAGATCTTCTAGGTAGAGCTTGTAGTTTCTCTTCCAATGACTGGGCTCACTGCAAAAGAAATAAAGTCCTTCCTTCAGAGGCTTTGCCTTCTTAGCTTCAAGCTTGGGCTTGGGCTTGGGCTTGTTTTGGTCCTTGGACTTATTGTCCGAGCCCTTTCCCTTTCCTTTGATTTTGCCTTTCTTTTTCATTCCTTTTCCTTTCTAAACCATTAAAAAAGTGCTTGGCTTTTTCTTGATATTTTGCTCAGCAATTTTAAGCATCGAATGTAGTTCAGAAATTGATTTCTCCATGTTGTTCATATTATAGTTCATGATGAACTAGTCATAACTTTTTCGGGAGTGAGTTTAAGATTAAATTTATAGCTAACTCCTGGCTCATGGGAAATCTGAGCCTTTTAAGGTGATCAATATAACCTTTCATTTTTAAGACATGAGTGCTAACTGATGCACCTTCAACTATTTTGCAGGAATGTAAGGCCTTGGTAGTTTCATACCTTTCTTGCCTTGCCTGTTGCTGGAACATTTCCTTGAGATACATAATCATCTTATCAGCCACCATGTGTTCTAGATCTCTCTGAAGTTCTAGGATCATTATGGCTAGCATCAAGCATGCTACATCCACAGAGTCATTAAGATGCTTAGTGTGGGCATCCTTTTGGGCACTTGGAGCATTGGTTGTAGGCTCCTCAGGAATGGGTTGATCTAAGACATATGACTTTCTCTCATGCTTGAGAACAATTCTCAAGTTCCTAAACCAGTCAAGAAAGTTAGTCCCATTTAGTTTGTCCTTCTCAAGGACGGATCGTAATGATAGTAAAGCAGAATTATTTGTCGACATTTTTTACAACAAAATATGAAAAGTCAAGTTAATAATCTCCCACTAAAAATTAACCCTCAATTTAATTTAGCAAGTTAAGACCCATATTTCACTCAATTATATGTCTACTTTGGTAAGACGCTTAAAATTAAGTTATTTAGGTAGGTAACTTGTTTACTAATTACATCACATGTAACTCTTAGATCTTTATAGGATTCCATCATCATATGATCTGGCATGTTTAATCCTATCTAATGCTTTGAGACCCAAAAACTTTTTGATAGTCCCAATTAAGTCAAACCATTATGAACCTTATGAGTATCACCATTACCCAAGCTGCCTCACTAAGATAACTTAAGTATATCTACTTTGATGGAACATACACTTAGGCAATCAAAGCTTTAACATGTGTTCATAAATGGGTGGCATATAAACTTAAAATTTGATTCGAGGGATTTTATTGTTATTATTTCATTGTGATTCAAATATTTAATTATCATATGATAATATACTATGATAGCATCTCATACATACATATGATCTCATCGTGAAGTATAAAATAAATGTGTCACAATATGGCCCATCTAGCCCACCTCCTCCCAAGCCAATGAAAGGATTCTTCTAAGATAAAAATTACAAAGAGAAACCTCAATTGAACATTTAAGGGGAGTGAGATGAGAAGAGAATGTACATCCAAAATAAATAGAGAGAGGCATAATATGCATGCCATATTTTAATAATTACAAACCATAAAAACCTAAGGCCATATTATGCACCATACCCATCCAATTCAAACAAACATAATTCATATATAAAGTTACAAACATCTCATCTCATAAGAAAGGTTGTAAGCATTATGATCTTAGTGTTAAATCAGATTAGGTTGCACTAAACACGTTTCATATATGAAAACATGAAGAGACTTGTTAAAAAAATTTGTAAACATCTGAATTAAACAATTTATAGTCCAAATTGAACAATTTAGAATCAGATTCCAAATCAAATTCGAACCTCTTTGTAATTCGCACACATATGTCACACATAATATTGAATTGTAGAGTTCAAATATCACTTATATGAAATCAAATTTAAATTGATTTGAACATATAATACATATATGAACACTAGATTCAAACACTAATCGTGTGAGCCCTTAGTTCGCATGCTTATATCGCATTGCAACATATTGCATCACATATAAGCCATACAAAATCACAACAAAAGCAAAATTCATGGAACTTCACACAAAAACTCAATTTAAACAACCATTGATGTAACATTCGGTTCTCTGAAAATGAGAGAAAACGTGAGAAACGTAACGTATGGTTTCTCTTTAAACAAACGAAATTCACCGGATACAAAAGAAAGTCTCCAAAAATGAGAGAGTTAAAGTCCCAAAATTTTTGGAAAGCATTTTAGACTCCTAAAAATGATAATCCTAGACTTAAATGGAAAGAAAAATGAAGCTAGAATGAAGAAATAGTTTTTTACGAAAGGCTTACGAAAAGTAATGACATTTTTGTAATTTTGAGAAAATTTTAGAATTTACATAGGAGGGCTTCTTAAATGAAATTTTTGAGTTTTATGAGGTTCTCGGAGACCCTGAAAACCATGAAAAGTGCCAAGATAGCTAAAGCCCCTCTGGTGGATGTTTTTCAACATCAGTGTGCCAAAATTTTGATGGATTAGCTCGAGAAGGTTTTAGCTCTAATTTGAGTGATTTCAAAGGTATTTTATTAACTTAGGAACCTAAATTTCCTAATGAAAAAGATGGTTCTCAAAAAAGAGCTAAAACAAAGGAGAAACAAAAATGCCAAGAACAAAGGGCAAAATGAAAATTTCAGAAAAGTGTAACTTCCTCCCAGCTATATATATGATACACACTTCTTCTCCCTTCATTATGCATGACCATGTTCTGCTCATAAATAGAGGAAAACCCTAGGGGATGAGGCATACAAGAGTAGGAAGAAAAGGAGGAGAAATTCAAGGGAGAAAGGTATGGATTTTCATGGTTTTTCATGCTTTCTTTATTCCAAACCTCTTCTCCTCCATTCTCCTTTGTTCCCTATGATGAAAATGAAGTTTATAAATCTGATTTAAGGGAGAAACTTAGGGGAAATTTCGGATTTGAAGAGAGGAGCTTAGAGAAAGCAAGATTCAAGTGAGAAAAAGCAAGAAAACAAGGTAATTTCTCTTCCTATGGTTGTCATCTTTGGTTCCTTCCTCCTCCATTTCGCCTAACATGAGAAAACCCCTGGAGGACTTGATTTTTAGGTAGAACCAAGGGTGATTCTAAGGAAAAAGGATGTGGAGATTGAGAATATACAAAGAAAATCAACAAAAAATCATTAGATTTCAAGATGCAAGTTTTAAGATTTCAATTACATCTTGTAAAATCTAATTTTGTATGATGATTCCTAGGCCTAAATAAGAGTTTAAATGAGCTCCTAAGATCCCTAAGAGGCTCCCCATATGCTTCTTCCCTTGAGAAAACAAAGCAAACTCCAAGGAGCTCTATTTCCTCTATAGCCTCAGCCAAGCAAGGATAACATAGCTAAGGAGAGTTTTAAATTTTTCTAAGCCTATTTTTGAGTCATACATGATGAATGAATATGAGGGAAGCCTTGGGAAAAATTTAGAACTCATAGAAAGTGAGTTGGTGCTTTAGGTTCTATATTATGACCTAAAAAAGCAACATGTAGTTAGGTTCCTTTTTTTACTTGTGTGATAACTCCAAGATGCTTAAAAGGAGTCAAGAATCATATTTGAAAGGAAAGAATGGAGCCTAGAATTTATTTAAGGGGTGTTGCTTCATTAGGTGCAATTATGGAACCATAATGGGGTTTATAGAATAACCTAGTGTCTAAGCAAGTTGTGTAGCCTTAGAATTTGTTTCCTAAACCTAATTGGCTTCCATAAATTATTTCTAGGCCAAGAGAAATCTACCCCACACTTTTGTGTGTGTGTGGCCAAAGCAAGGAAGGGAATTTCAAGAGAAAAAGTGTGTGATTGTGTATAAGGTAGCTCTCTCTACCTTCTTTCATACATTGATGTGTGCTTAGCTTGTCTTAGATTATGTGTATGTGTATTGTCAAGTCATGAAAAGTATGATAGCATGATTTTATATGCCATGATTTTATGATGACATATTATGTTTCTAAATGATTTTATGATGTGTGCTTGGGTTTGCATGAGTGTGGTGAGGGCAAGAACCCTTAGCTATGGTAAGGATAGGTTAAGAACCCTTGAGATTGGTTGAAATAAAGTAAGGAGTCTCCCAAAAGCAAAGTGAGCTCCCAAAAGCATGGTTGAGTCTAAGAATCTCTTAAAGAATGGGTGAGTCAAGTCTAATATCCACAAGAAATTGGGCAAGGCCAATCCACTTGCTTGGCAAAACTTTGTATGCTATATGTGACTTTTTCAAATGCTAAGAATACTTCTTGAATGATTGCACATATCCACATGCCATGTATGCATTTATGAGACTTGTTTGCATCTATTATATATAATTGAATGGGAGATTAGTTATTGGGATTCTTTGAATCTCATTCCCTCCTCTCTAATGTTCTAACATGCTAGGTGGATCAAGTGGACAAGGTAATGGAAGCCAACTATAATATCCGGTTCTTTGAAATGAGAGATGATGTTATGTGACCATTAGAATGTAAATTGAGCATGGAGTATGGCAATGGACCAAGTTAAGTTAAGGGCTGAAATGGCATCTCATCACCAGGATCGAAGATCTTGTTGACAAGATCCTGCAATCTGTAGTGCAATTTCCAAGACCTTGTCGATAGGGTTTTCGCCAACAAGTACAAGGTCTTCTTGTAAAATATGTTAAACTTGTGTGGTTTGGAATTGAGTATGGAGGGCTTTTTAACTGAAGGTTTTGAGTTCTCTGAGGTTCTCAGAGGCCCTAAAAACTATGGGAAGCCCCGGGACAACTAAAATCCCTTCGATAGATGTTTTCCAACGTTAGTGTACTTGAACTTTGATAGATTCATTTGGGAAACTTTTAGCTCTGATTCGAGTGATTCCAAAGGCATTTTACTAAATTGGGAACCTAAAATTTCTAATGAAAAAGACGGTTCTAAAAAAGGAGCTAAAATGAGTTAGAAACGAAACTACGAAGAACAAAGGACAAGATAGGAATTTTTGAAAAAGTCCTTTTTAAGCCTATATATATATGAAGTGTTCTTCTACACCCCTCATTTAGATCGACCAAACTCTGTCCAAAAACTAAAGAAAGCTCAAGCGAAAGAGGCGTACAAGACTAAGGCAAGGGAGAAGGGAAATTTTCAAGAAAAAGGTAAGAATTGTTAGAATTTCCTAGTCTTCTCCTTAGGAAATCTCTTCTCCTCCTTCGCCCCTTTCTCCCTATCGCTTTCTTAGAGTTTTTGGTGCTATTTTAGGGTCAGACCAAGAGGGGAAATTTCAGATTTGAAAAGAGGAAGCTAAAGAAAGTGAGAAGCAAGTGAGAAAACAAGGAAAAACAAGGTAAATCTCTCATTCCATGGTAGATGCTTCCTCCTCCTTCTTCTCCCTATTTCACCCCATATATGTATATGTAAGAGGGCTAGAATTTTGAGGAGAACCAAGGGTGAATTCCATCAATTTGAGGGAAGAGAGTAAGAATATGCAAAGAAATCCAAGTAAAAACTATGATTTTCCAAGATAGAAAAGTTAGGGTTTTGATTGCACCTTAAGCTCTATCATGAACCCTAGCTATATTTTATGATGTTTAAGAGTTCACATGAGTTCCTCAGACATCAAGAGAGCTTCCTACATGATTCTCCCATCAAAGGAAGTAAGAAAACTCCATCGGTGCCTTATGGAACTATAGCTTCAGTCAAGGAGAGTCCATGCACCTAAGGAGTGTTTTAATTCCTTCCAAGCTTAGTTTTGTATCATGTATGATGGGAGAGTATGAGAGGAAGCCTCGGAAGAAGTTTAGAAGTCATAGATAGCAAGATGGCCTTATATGTTCCATAATATGACTTAAAGAAACAACACCTAGCTAGGCTCCTAGAATAGAATATATGATGACTCCAAGAGGTTTAAATGGAGTCAAGAATCATGAATGAATAGATAGAATGAAGCCAAAATGATGTTTTCTTAAGGTTGCTTCATTAAGTGCATTATGGAATCATAAAAGAGCTTTATGAGTCATCTAGCCTTTCTAGTAATTATATGGCCTTAGACTTTGCTTCAAGAGTGTAATTACCTTTCATATGATGTGTCTAGGCCAAGAGGAATGATCTCCACCTTCTTAGGTGTGTGAGGTCAAGGGAGAGGATTCAAGACTTAAGGGAAGAGTATGCAAATGCAAGCAAGGTAGCTCTGTCCACCTTCTCTCATGCATGGACGTGTGTTTAGCTTGTTTTTTAATGCTTGTATGTGTATTTTCAAGCTTTGAAAAGTATGCTAGCATGCCCTTATATGCCATGATGCTTGGTGCCATGTTATGTTTTTAAATGAATCCATGATGTTTGTATGAGTTTACTTAAGTGTGGAAAGGCCAAGAACTCTTCCCTTTGGTGAGGATGAGCCAAGAACCCTTGAGCTTGGTTGAGACAAAACAAAGAGTCTCCTAAAAGCAAAGTGGGCTCCCAAGAGTATGGTTAAGTCCAAAGTGCTCAAAGAATGGGTGAGACAAGTCCAAAATCCATGAGGAGAAGTGTGAGGCCAATCCAAACACTCAGTGAGCTCTTGAATGTCTTATATGATTGATTCACATGCCAAGGTTGCTTTTAAAATGTCTATGATTTCTATCTCCTCCATGCATGCATTTGTGAAGTTTGCTTTGCACATATTATATATAATTGAATGGGAGATGAGCTTTTGGAATTCTTTGAATCTCATCCCCTCCTCTCCAATGTCTTAACATGCTAGGTGAAACAATTGAGCAAGGTATTGGAGGTCATCAAGCTTAGAGGAAGAAGATGGGTATCAAAGTATATGAATATGTCTAGTTTTGCCTTCTTTTTAGCCATATACATGGCATATGATGTAATCTCATGATGAAATTGGAATGTAACTAGATGAAAATATGTAAATACCCAAATGTGTGGTGCATAAATAAAATTTGATGCCGAATGTATGAGATAACATTTTTAGGTATTGAATGGCAAGTTTAGTTTTTGAATGACTAGATAGATTAGTGTAATAATGGAAGTGCAATGGCCAAATTTAGATGCATGTAGTTTGGAACTACTTGGGCAGTTCATGCAAGTTCTATTTATGCTTTTAAACTTGTCCAAGAGGTGCCAAACACCAAGCAAGACCATTTGGGCACACTTGGTCTCTAATATGGATCAAAATTGACCATATTAGAAACCTATACCACTTTTTGTCCAAATGAGTTTTGCTTGATCTGAGATTTGGCATACATCTAGAGCTTGTTGAGAGCTTTTTGGAAAGCCAAAGTGCAGAATTTTTGGAGGTCTATAGAATATTTGATGAATTTTCCAAGTTAAGAAATTTTCTGGTTTTGGACTGGTGTACTGTTCACTCAGGTCCGAAAATAAAAACTGTCACTCAAGGGGCAAATGATGTTGAATTGCCATAAAATTTTAAAGAAACTAGATGCTCCCAGTGACTTGTGCCAACAGGAAGCACCCAATTTGGATGTCTAGAAAGGTGATATGGATTTTTGAAGTTTCTGTCCAGCATCAGGCATCTAAACTGACCCAGGGTACTGTTTGATTGGTTTTTGGTGCCTGGACATGCATGGAATGGTATGACATTATTTTTCCCCTCTAGTTAACATCTGTATCTTTCTAGATTGGTATCATTCATGTGCATTGGAATTTTTTGAAATTAATTGAATATTTTTGAAGTTTACTGCAAAAGCTTGTGACAGTACCAGTAGCCAGTCAAACCTCCTTCCGTTTTTTAATGTCAAACATCTTTTTTGTAGCCTTTCATGGTCTGGTTATATTTTTAGCATAAAGTAGACATGTGTAGCTTCTCAGAATGGTAAGGAGCACATGATTTAAATTTTTCTATAATTAGTGATGATTTTCCAAAATTTGTGACAGAAAAGAGGAAATTCAGGCCGAAAATGCAAACATGAATTTTAGTGTGTTCCTTTGCTTTCCACGAGTTTTAGACCAAATTTGATTATGGAAATGAGCTATATTCATGTATTTAAGTATGAGAATGTGATAGATGCATTCATATGGCCCATGGGACTCTAAAAGAAAAATTTTACCCGTAGAGAAATGCATTTTAATTCATAACTCTCTATGCCAATATATTGTTTCCATAGAACAAACATAAGATGAGGCATGGGAATTGCATGAATTAAGTCCTAGAAGTATGGTGTTACATTTTTTTTATAAAGTCCCACATCGACCGGAAGGGGCCTGTGCTGAGCACTTATAAAGGGGTGGAAGTGCTCTCTTCTAGACGCGCGTTTTCCCATGAGTTAAGCGGGCAAGCAACAAAACCCACTGAACCGGGAAAGCTGGATCTGTGACCCTCGAACTGGGAAGGATGGGACAATACATCTGGTGGCTCTGTAGGTTGTTTGGTATCAGAGCAGTCCTGGCCCATGTGCTACTCGAGGACGGGTCGGCCCAAAAGGGGGTGGATTATAAAGTCCCATATCAGCTGGAAGGGGCCTATGCTGAGCACTTATAAAGGGGTGCAAAGCGTTCTCTTCCAAACGCGCGTTTTCCCATAAGTTAAGTGGGTAAGTGACAAAACCCACTAAACCGGGAAGGCTAGATCTATGACCCTCAAACCGAGAAGGACGGGACAATACGTCTGGAGGCTTTATAGGTTGTTAACCTCTTGCTTGATGATAGAGGTAATAAGGCTCGGGTTGGTAGCTAAAGATGAAAATCCAATCCATGAAAAAGTAAGTCAAGCAGAGTCTAATAGTCGTGGCCAATACTTAGACAGGAAGTAGGGTGAACCCAAGGCTAATTAGCCGCAACAAATGACAGTAAGAAATTAGTGGGCCTAACAGTGAGACTAGGAAAGAACTCAATGTCAAAGAAAGTTAGACATAAGGACAGTAAGGTTGTTGAGACCCACCTATGAGGTGTTGACTCCAACCTAGAATGTTAACCCTATGAATACAACGATGGGTGATATGATGAGTTTAGGGCCACATAAGCACTGCCAGGAAAAACCTTATTACCAGGGTTTTAAATTTCTCATGGCAATATATGAGATCTTGTTGCCAAGATCCTAGACCCTATTGACAGAATATTTATATAGCCTTGAAACTTATATAAGGTAAGGCTGCTAGTAGTGGGGTATATAGTGAGTGGCCTCGAAAGGTGTACTTTATCAGTAACACTAAAAGGTACGTATAAGTAGCCTAGTGACAGAGTAAGCTACAGGTCTGATGAAATGGTTAGCCCAGGCTGAGTAGAAGCTAAAGCCTAGAGGAAATGACCAGTAGCATCGTCCAGGTGAGTGAAAGGTTCAGTAAAAGTTCTCTCTGGACCGAGAAAGAAAAGATGAGACATCCTGATGTTGGGGAAATCACTAATAGTGGTTAGTAAATTCCCCTAGCTAGACCCCCTGAGTCATAAAGTATAATGATAAAGGAAGTGAGGAAAAGCTGAGGAACTAGCTACCGAAGAGATGCCCTTGTTTTAGTTATGAGTAGACGAGTAAACTGAGCTAGAGAGGTAAATGAATAAAGATCTACTAGTTAATTAGTCAAATGAGCTCCCTAATATAAGATTGATATAGGGTTAAGGCACGCGAGTTATTAGAGCACCCAGTAGAGCATAAGTTTTCAGTAAAAGAGAGTCCAGACATTGAGAGTACGTGTCCTGGATGGAGTTAGTAGAACCTTAGAAATAGCATAGTGTGCTCTTGGGGATAAGGCTAAAGAAACTGAATAGAGAGAGAAAGCCCAGCTCTGATCCAAACATAGAAATAAGCTGAGACAGATAAGTAGTGCCTTTGTACCCTCAGGGAAGCTCGAGGGAGTTAGAGACTGTCTAAGAGGGTGAGCCTCGTCTTATATAGAGAAAGAAGGTAAGCCGAGAGAAAGAATGTAAGCCGATAGCACTATAGAATGACATTCCTAGGATTTTATGAAATAGAATCCTCCTTACTAAGGGATGGTCTAACTAAGAGGAGAGCAAGAGTATGAGTAAAAAGTAGACCCCCCTTGATGTTACAGAGAGTGATGAAGTGGAGGAACCCTAGGAAAATGCAGGTGCTCTTGAGTGTAAAGAAACCTGAATTGGCAACAGAAATAGCCAGTAGTAGAACATCTTTTTACCTAAGTAAAAGGATAAGAAAAATATAAAGAAAAGATGTGATAGTGTTTAAGCCGAAGACATATCAGATTGAAAATAAATATTCAGTTAATGTGCTTGAGTACTTAAGAAAGTACACTTGTCCTTGGTATAGATGCCCTTCTAGCATGATATTGCCCAAAGTATAAATAGCCAGGCGATACTGAGAATTCTCAGGATGTAGTAGAGGAAGAATCCTACTTTCCCCGATTACTCTACGAGAATAAGGCAGATAAAGAAAAGTAAGAGAGGGATACTTTATATTATTGGGAAACTTGTACTATGCAGGCGATAGTAGCTTTGAGCTCAGTCATGAGGTGCCCATGTATTAGTGTTTGATGTTGTGGTTTGTTTACAATAGAGGCTACATGATATTAGGTCTGGCCAACCTAGTAGTAATGTGGTTTAAGTGCATAGCAAACAACGACATCAATCACCAAAGTGTCCCGATAATCGAAAGTTATCCTAGTTAGAGGAAGAAATGAGTCAGAAAAGAAAGGTAAAAGGAATTCCAGTAATATCAGAATAGTGAGGAAAGCATGAAGAAAGGGGTCCCTAGTAAAGGATGTTCATATTCAGTATGCATAGCTTGAGTCCCTTATGGTATGTATAAAGGAAGGACCAGTGCATAGCCTCTCTCCTGCCAAAGATGTTAACCACACTCAGTGTGAGATGCCCTAGTGCTAAGGCATTTAAAAGTAAAACATGGGCATAGTGAGAATTGCAGGATATGAGAAGAGGGCTAAGACGAGTATATGTAAGTAAGTAAGTTGATAGTAAGAAAAGAAAGCCCAAGTGAAAAAGGGGCTGAAGTGGGAATATGAGGATCCTACGAGGAGCGATAAATAAAAAAATTAAAACGCTCCCTAGTATTAGTATAACAGGATCCTAGAGAACTAGATGACATAGAACCCACTTCGCACGAAGAGCACGATATACCTCTGAGTTTAGCCTAAGCTATTATGAGCGGTGGTTAGTAGACTTAGTGAGCATGTGTTTTACTGTCAAATATAATAATCTTAGGCTTTGACATCTCCCAGAGATCAATCGCAGTAGATCCTAGCATAGCATAGCGAGTTGCAGTAGACCCTAGCAGGGCTCTGAGAGGTCGCAGTAGACCCAGGGGTCACAATAGATCCCACAGAGTTACAGAGAGCCCTAGCCATAGCATGATAGATCTCTGATAGAGATGACGGCCTGAGATAGTTTTACAGAATAGTTAATCTCAGAGACTAGTACAGTTTTAGCTAGCTTTTGTCTCAAAGACCATAGACCTCTTGAGTCTGGTAGACCGTGGTTACAGAGATATGAAGGCTTTACTCAGACAGTTAGACCACTGACTAGCTCTCGTTAGAGATGAGCATAGTATATGGGATGAGGAAAGCAAGAAATAAGCTTTCCAGAGATAGAGTCAGATGAACCACTACCTAGCAGATAGTAGCCTTAACCAAGGGATAGAGAGATCCCTATATGATAGCATATGTATTCATAAAAGGGGTCAGGTGCAATTTTTATATGAGGTAAATGGTACAGTATGTTTCTAGTGAACAAAACTGTGAGAACAGCTAGCATCCCATTAGAGCCTAGCAATAGTTAGTGGTAGTAGCTCTTCAGTGCTAATATGAGACATACAAGTAAGGCCTATCAGTGTTGAAATGAGGGACTATAAAATGTCACAGCAAGTGAGTAAAGAAAGTGAGAAAAAGTCCCGGCCTACAAAGATAGATACAGTTGTAGTAAAAGAGAAACTGGGATCATTAAAAGTAGAAACTCCTCAAAGGAGTTGTAACCCCAGTAAGTAACTAAGATGTAAGGCCTATGACAAAAAGAAATGCAAATTATAATCATGGGATGAGCTAGTGAGAAAGAACGTAGAGATAAATAGTGGACAGAACATGTAAATAAGCAGACACATAGAAACCTCTGATGGCTCTAATGATTAGAAAAGATGATGAGATATTATGAGAAGCCATCAGAGAGGACACAGGAGATGTGTAAATGAGTCTACTAAAAGAACGTTAATCTTGCGATCGGGTTAATATTAACCTGACATGATTAGTAAGCTCTCTCAGGATAGGCCTCCAGAGTCAAAAATTTCTTTCCCTTCTGAGAAAGAAATAGCTAGTATTTTATAGCAGTAGATAAAAGTTCCCTGGCTGAATGAAAACTCAAAGGAATGAAATTGCTGAGAAAGTGTATAAAGCTAGGAAGAAGGGAAAGAAAATAATAGTTAGCTAGAAAAGAAAAGAGTAAGATGATAATATACCCCCAAATTTCGAGGATGAAATTTAAGGTGGGAGAAATGTAATATCCAGTTCTTTGAAAATGAGAGATGATGTTATGTGACTATTAGAATGTATATTAAGTATGGAGTATGGCAATGGACCAAGTTAAGTTAAGGCTGAAATGGCATCTCATCACCAGGATCAAAGATCATGTCGACAAGATCCTGCAATCTATAGTGCAATTTCTAAGACCTTGTCGACAGGGTTTCCGCCAGCAAGTACAAGGTCTTCTTGTAAAATATGTTAAACTTTTATGGTTCGGAATTGAGTATGGAGGGATTTTTAAATGAAAGTTTTGAGTTTGTCAGGGTTCTCAGAGGCCCTAAAAACTATGGGAAGCCCCGGGACAACTAAAACCCCTCCGGTAGACGTTTTCCAACGTCAGTGTACTCGAACTTTGTAGATTCATTTAGGAAAATTTTAGCTCCGATTCGAGTGATTCCAAAGGCATGTTACTAAATTGAGAACCTAAAATTTCTAATGAAAAAGACGGTTCTAAAAAAAGAGCTAAAATGAGTTAGAAACAAAACTACGAAGAACAAAGGACAAGATAGGAATTTTTGAAAAAGTCCTTCTTAAGCCTATATATATATATGAAGCGTTCTTCTGTACCCCTCATTTAGATCGACCAAACGCTGTCCAAAAACCTGAGAAAGCTCAAGGGAAGGAGGCGTACAAGACTAAGGCAAGGGAGAAGGGAAATTTTCAAGAAAAAGCTAAGAATTGTTAGAATTTCCTAGTCTTCTCCTTAGGAAATCTCCTCTCCTCTTTCTCCCCTTTCTCCCTATGGCTTTCTTAGAGTTTTTGGTGCTATTTTAGGGTCAGACCAAGAGGGGAAATTACGGATTTGAAAAGAGGAAGCTAAAGAAAGTGAGAAGCAAGTGAGAAAATAAGGAAAAACAAGGTAAATCTCTCATTCCATGGTAGATGCTTCCTTCTCCTTCTTCTCCCTATTTCGCCCCATATATGTATATGTAAGAGGGCTAGAATTTTGAGGATAACGAAGGGTGAATTCCATCAATTTGAGGGAAGAGAGTAAGAATATGCAAAGAAATCCAAGTAAAAACTATGATTTTCCAAGATAGAAAAGTTAGGGTTTTGATTGCACCTTAAGCTCTATCATGAACCCTAGCTATATTTTATGATGTTTAAGAGTTCACATGAGTTCCTAAGACATCAAGAGAGTTTCCTACATGATTCTCCCATCAAAGGAAGCAAGGAAACTCCATTGGTGCCTTATAGAACTATAGCTTCAGTCAAGGAGAGTCCATGCACCTAGGGAGTGTTTTAATTCCTTCCAAGCTTAGTTTTGTATCATGTATGATGGGAGAGTATGAGAGGAAGCCTTGGAAGAAGTTTAAAAGTCATAGATAGCAAGATGGCCTTATATGTTCCATAATATGACTTAAAGAAGCAACACCTAACGAGGCTCCTAGAATTGAATATATGATGACTCCAAGAGGTTTAAATGGAGTCAAGAATCATGAATGAATAGATAGAATGAAGCCAAAATGATGTTTTCTTAAGGTTGCTTCATTAAGTGCATTGTGGAATCATAAAAGAGCTTTATGAGTCATCTAGCCTTTCTAGTAATTATGTGGCCTTAGACTTTGCTTCAAGAGTGTAATTACCTTTCATATGATGTGTCTAGGCCAAGAGGAATGATCTCCACCTTCTTAGGTGTGTGAGGTCAAGGGAGAGGATTCAAGACTTAAGGGAAGAGTATGCAAATGCAAGCAAGGTAGCTCTCTCCACCTTCTCTCATGCATGGACATGTGTTTAGCTTGTTTTCAAATGCTTGTATGTGTATTTGCAAGCTTTGAAAAGTATGCTAGCATGCCCTTATATGCCATGATGCTTGGTGCCATGTTATGTTTTTAAATGAATCCATGATGTTTGTATGAGTTTACTTGAGTGTGGAAAGGCCAAGACCTCTTCCCTTTGGTGAGGATGAGCCAAGAACCCTTAAGCTTGGTTGAGACAAAGCAAAGATTCTCCCAAAAGCAAAGTGGGCTCCCAAGAGTATGGTTAAGTCCAAAGTGCTCAAAGAATGGGTGAGGCAAGTCCAAAATCCATGAGGAGAAATGTGAGCCCAATCCAAACACTCAGTGAGTTCTTGAATGTCTTATATGATTGATTCACATGCCAAGGTTGCTTTTAAAATGTCTATGATTTCTATCTCCTCCATGCATGCATTTGTGAAGTTTCCTTTGCACATATTATGTATGATTGAATGGGAAATGAGCTATTGGGATTCTTTGAATCTCATACCCTCCTCTCCAATGTCTTAACATGTTAGGTGAAACAATTGAGCAAGGTATTGGAGGCCACCAAGTTTAGAGGAAGAAGATGGGTATCAAAGTATATGAATATGCCTAGTTTTGCCTTCTTTTTAGCCATATGCATGGCATATGATGTAATCTCATGATGAAATTGGTATGTAACCAGATGAACATATGTAAATACCCGAATGTGTGGTGCATGAATGAAATTTGATGCCAAATGTATGAGATAGCATGTTTTGGGTATTGAATGGCAAGTTTAGTTTTTGAATGACTAAGATAGATTAGTGTAATAATGGAAGTGGAATGGCCAAATTTAGATGCATGTAGTTTGGAACCACTTGGGCAGTTCATGCAAGTCTTATTTATGCTTTTAAACTTGCCCAAGAGGTGCCAAACACCAAGCAAGACCATTTGGGCACACTTGGTCTCTAATATAGATCAAAATTGACCATATTAGAAACCTATACCACTTTTTTCCAAATGAGTTCTGTTTGATCTGAGATTTGGCATACATCTAGAGCTTGTTGAGAGCTTTTTGGGAAGCCAAAGTGCAGAATTTTTGGAGGTCTATAGAATATTTGATGAATTTTCCAGGTTAAGAAATTTTCTGATTTTGGACTAGTGTACTGTTTACTCAGGTCCGAAAATGAAAACTGTCACTCAAGGGGCAAAAGATGTCCAATTGCCACAAAATTTTATAGGAAGAAACTAGATGCTCCCAATGACTTGTACCAATAGGAAGCACCCCATTTGGATGTCTAGAGAGGGAGATATGCATTTTTGAAGTTTCTGTCCAGCATCAGGCATCCAAACTGACCCAGGGTATTGTTTGATTAGTTTTTGGTGCCTGGACATGCATGGAATGGTATGACGTTATTTTTCCCCTCTAGTTAACATCTGTATCTTTCCAAATTGGTATCATTAATGTGCATTGAAATTTTGTAAAAAAATTAATTGGATATTTTTGAAGTTTGCTACAGAAGCCTGTGACAGTACCAGTAGCCAGTCAGACCTCCGTCTGTTTTTTAATTTAAACGTCTTTTGTGTGGCCTTTCATGGTCTGGTTATATCTTTAGAATAAAGTAGACATGTGTAGCTTCTCGGAATGGTAAAGAGCACATGATTTCAATTTTTCTATAATTAGTTATGATTTTCCAAAGTTTGTGACAGAAAAGAGGAAATTCTGGCCGAAAATGCAAACATGAATTTTAGTGTGTTCTTTTGCTTTCCACGAGTTGTAGACCAAATTTGATGATGGAAACAAGCTATATTCATGTATTTAAGTATGAGAATATGATAGATGGATTCATATGGCCCACGGGATTCCGAAAGAAAAATTTTACCCAGAGATAAATGCATTTTAATTCATAACTCCCTATGCCAATATATTGTTTCCATAGAATAAACATAAGATGAGGCATGGGAATTGCATGAATTGAGTCCTAGAAGTATGGTGTTACACCAACCACCTTGAAGAAGAGAGCTTGACAAGATAATGCATGGTTTTGGTTCTTTAAGGCCACAGGCACGTCAAATGATGTAACTTATGTAATTATGATAATATGTCATGTATGAATGAGGGAATATGTCATGTAGCTATTAGAATGTGAATTGAGTATATGATGCAAACCAACTCATTGATGATATTATGCAATTGTATTTAAGTGTGGATGAGATGGCCAAAAATGAGATGTATGAGGGTTGGGACCATTTGGGCAGCTTATACAAGCCCTAATTATGCTTTTAAACTTGGCCAAGAGGTTCCAAACCCTAAGGAAAACCATTTGGACATTTTGGTATCCCTTATAGAGCCAAAATTGACCAATTTAGAATCCTACGTCACTTTTTGACCAAATGAACTCTTCTTGATCTAAGATTTGGTATAAAATTAGAGCTTTTTGAGAAGATAAAGAATAAAATTTTTAGAGGTCTAGAGAATATTTGATGAATTTTCAAAGTTAAAAAATTTTTTAGTTTTGGTCATGTCACTGTTCATACTAGTTAGAAAATGAAATCTATCACACAAGACTTAAATGATGTTCAATTACCACAAAATTTTATACAAAGAAACTAGACATTTGCATAGACTTGTGCAAACTAGAAGCACCTCATTTGGAGGTCTAGAGAGGGGGATATGAATTTTTAAAGAATCTATCTAGTATCAAGAGTTTTACCCGACCTCAGTTACTGTTCCATTGAATTTTGAGGTCTGGCTGCCTTAGCTAGTCTAGAGTTATTTTTTCCCTCTAGCTAATATTCATAGATTTTCAGATTGGTATCATTTGCATGGATTGTATTTTTTTGGAACTAATTGGACATTTTTGAAATTTGCTACAGAAATTTGTGATAGCACCAGTGGGTAGTTTGACCTCTAGACTTTTTCAGATGTCAAACTTCCTCTATAATGGATGTTATGATCTAGAAGTATTTTTACTATGAAGTAGGCATCCGTATCTTGCTAGAATAGCCAAGAATGGATGATTTCAATTTTTCTAGAATTAGTTATAATTTTCTAAAATTTGGACAGAAAAGGGGCAAATTCTTGTCAAAATTTAATATGCCTACTTTAAGCTTCTCTTCGAGTTTCTTGAGATGTAGGCCACTTTTGATGATACAAATGAGTTGTATTCATGTAATTAAATATTAGAATATGATGTATGAGCTCACATGGTCCATGTGATACCGAATGAAATTTTTATACACAACGTAACGCAAGAAAATGCCTTATTTTAATTCCCTTTTCTTGCTCTTTCATGGAATCTATGAATGTAATGTATTGGAATGATGTGAAATGACCTAGAAATATATGGTGTTACAATTGACTTGGCTCTGATACTACTGTTGGGAATTTTCGAGATGCGTAGGGAAAAATTAAAACCCCAAATCCCTTCCCATGGATCCATCAATATTGTTTAAATCGAGTAGATATAAAAATATTTACCTTTTTTGTCGGATCTTAAGAAATGATCTACAGATCTACTCCCTCTACTAGTATTCACACGAATAGATGTTCAATTAAATGATGTGCTAGCATCTTTTACCAACATCCATACACGTTCTTGGTAGAAAAGACGCTCTCCTCTTCCTCTCTCTCTCTCTCTAGGTGTTCGTACACTTCCTCTCTCTCTCTCTCTCTCTTTAAATGTCCGTACAGTGTCCGTACAGTGTCTCTCTAAACATCCATACAGTGTCTCTCTTTAGGGTTTTTCTTTTGTTCTGTAGTTCTTGGAAACCCAAACTTCCTACTTTTTTATAGAGGTATCTTATTAGGGTTTCATATATATTTGATTAATTTAAAATACGTTATTTTAAATCAAATCAAATTTGAATTAAATAGATTAATTTAAATTTAAATCTATTTAATAGATTTAAATTTTAACTAACTATTTAATATAAATCTAGAACTTAATTTAAATTTAATTTATCTCATAAATTAAATTTAAATTATCATATTAGTTTAAATTTAAATCTATCATATAGATTTTGAATTTAAAACTAATTAAATAATATATATATTTCAAATTTTATAAATTATATATATATATATCAAATATTTATTTATTTATTTATAAAATTCTTTCAGCCTAGATTGAATGTGACATTCATTGAATCTAGATGCAATTTCAGATTTAATGAATTTGGACATTACATTCATTGAATCTAGACGTAATTTCAAATTCAATGAATTTGGACATTTTAACTCAAGTTAACTCGTTCTTGTATACGACTCTGTAGGCTCATATGATGTTGGCAGTGGGCTAATAACACTATTTGACCTACAAGTCACAAGCGACTTCTAGCAAGACATTGTGACATCCTAAATCATATAGAGATCAGTGATCTGATGCAACCTTTCATATAACCTTATCACATCTCTTTTGTCACATGATATCTAGATCACGTATGAGGCATGGAAACGTCATCCTTATCTTACTTAATCATTTCTTTCTCGATATACGTGTAGATTGACAGTATAAATGGAAACCTTTTCATTTGAGCACGGCCATGCATTTCTCAGTCTCACTCACCGAGGGACCCAGAGATATCTCTCTATTAATTAGAGGGATAAATCCTATCTTGAGCACTCATCTTTTTCTATATGAATTCCATTATACTTGATCATAGCCTTTATAATCACCCGATTAAAGATGACTTTTGACTATGCCAAAAATAGTGTTCCTTATGTTGGAAATTTTGGTAATCTCAAGTCTAAGGGCTCAGTGATACGGTTATACATAAGATATACTTATAACATAATCCATGTAGCTATCTTATGGCAGGTCGATCCAACATTTTGTTCTCTAACAAATGCCTATAATTTTGATTTGTATATTTATACATGATCAACACATAATCATCAATCAAAATTATACTAATCTTAATTCATCATCATTCCCACAATGATAATCGATTAGAGATATTTAGGATAATCAATATGATTTATCCAAGGATATTATTATATAAAACATGAAAAATAATAATAATAATAATGTAATAAAAGAAAACTCTTATTTCTTAATAAAGTACAATGTTTGCAATATAATGATTGACCTAGGGTACAATCTCCAACAGTAACACCCCTCAAATAAATTTTAAGCTTAATTCTTTCCTTTCAAATATGATTCTTGACTCCTTTTAAGCCTGTTGGAGTCATCACACAATTAAAACAAAAAGCCTAACTATATGTTGCTTCTTTAGGTCATAATATGGAACCTAAAGCACCAATTCACTTTCTATGGGTTATAAATTTTTCTCAATACCTCCCCTCACTTTCATTCATCATATATGACTTAAGGATGAGCTTAGAAAAATTTAAAACTCTCCCTAGCTATGCAAAACCCCTATTGGCCAAGACAATGAGCATTTTTGGCTTCCATGGAGTTTGGTTTGTTTTCTCAAGGGAAGATGCATGTGGGGAGCCTTTTAGGGATCTTAGGAGCTCAATTAAACTCTTATTTAGGCTTAGGAATTATCATACAAAATCAGATTTTACAAGGTGCAATTGAAACCCTAGAAATTGCATCTTTAAATCTAATGGGTTTTTGTTAATTCTCTTTACATATTCTTAATCTCCACACCCTTTTTCCTTAGATTCACCCTTGGTTCCATCTAAAAATCAAATCTTTTTTGGTCTTCTCAAATGGGGCGAAATGGTGGAGAAGGGGGAAAGAGACATCAACTATGGAAGAAGAAATTACCTTATTTTCTTGCTTTTTCTCACTTGAATCTTGTATTCTTTGAGCTCCTCTCTTCAAATCTAAATTTTTCCCTCAATTTCTCCATAAGCCTTTGATTTCTCCTCCTCTTTGCCTTCCTCTTGTGTGCCACTCTCCCTAGGGTTTTCCTTTGGTTTTGGGAGAAGAAGGGTGCATCATATATATAGGTGAGAGAAAGTTACACTTTTCAAAAGTTTTTATTTTGTCCTTTATTTTTGGCATTTTCATTTCTCCTTCATTTTAGCTCCTTTTTGAGAATTTTCTTTTCCATTATGAAATTTAAGTTCCCAATTTAGTAAAATGTATTTGAAATCACTTAAATCGGGGCTAAAATGTTCCCAAACTAATCAATCAAAGTTCAGGTCAACTGACATTGAAAAAAGTCCATCGGAGCGGTTTTAACTATCTCGGGCCTTTCCATAATTTTTAGGGCCTCTGAGAACCTTGAGAAACTCAAAAATTTCATTTAAAAAGCCCTCCTATGTGAATTCCAAAATTTACTCAAAATTACGAAAATATCATTACGTTTTGTAAGTTTTCTGTAAAAAATTGTTTTCTTATTCTAGCTCCATTTTTCTTTCTGTCTGAGCCTGGGATTCTCATTTTTAAGAGTCTAGAATGCTTCCCAAATTTTTTAAGACCTTAACTACATCATTTTTGGGGACTTTCTTTTATATCTAGTAAGTTTTGTTTATTTACAGAGAAACCGTACATTACATTTCTCACGTTTTCTCTTGTTTTTAGAGAACTGGATGTTACAAGAAATCTATTCATATGGAAATCATGATGCTCAAGGGTAAGGAATTGATTAAAGAATGGATGGACACGAACTTTTCCATCACTATACATCTTAGTAGTTTCATATTAGGTAAGTTAAGGATAAGGAGTGACCTTAAGGTGAGAATTAAGAAGGTCAAGAGTTAGATGAATATTTAGGTAAAATTAGAGAGTAACTAGGGAGTATAAGAGTGAAGGACTTGGACTTATTTAAGGATGCTTTGGTGTGGTATTAAGGTAGAGTACGCATACATACGAATGATGAATTAAAAAACATAGTGTTATCTAAAGCATATAAGAGTAGGTACATCATTCATCTGAATACTACTAAGATTTATAAGGATTTCAAGAGAAGTTTTTTATGACCTAGGATGAGGTCAGACACAGCAAATTATGTTGCTAAGTGCCTAGTTTGCCAAAAGGTTAAAATTAAACATAAAAAACATGCAGGTTTATTATACTCTTGAGATATTCTTGTGTGAAAATAGGATATATATATATATATATATGAATTTTATGATGGGTTTGCCTAGAACATCCTCAGGTTATGATGTTATTTGGGTGATTGTGGATAGACTGAAAAAGTCTACCCATTTTCTACTTATTAAAGCCCTTTTTCCGTTAGATACACTAGCACAATTTTATGTCTATGAGATTGTGAGATTGTACGGTGTCCCTAATAGTGTCATATCAGATAGGGACTATAAGTTCACATTGAAATTCTAGTTGTTATTACAAGAAGCCTTAGGCATTAGCCTTAATTTTGGCACTGCTTACCACTCTCAATTAAATGGATAGACTAAAATGACTGATAACCTCCTAATTTAGGACCCAAAAGGGCTATATTTAACACTAAATTAGGGAGGTAAAATACTTTTCTCCTGATTAATATGGTTAAAAATGTACTCAATTAAACAAAACAAAGAAAGTATTATAATTATAATATTTTTATCAGTTTAACCCTCATTTTATGTTTAATTTCAATTTCAGGGAAAAGTAGCAAAATGAAGAAAGAGTTGAATATAAGAGAGGGAAGTTGAAAATGGCCAAGGTAGATTGAACAAGTCTTTTCGCTACAGCGAAACCGAAGTTCGCTATAGCGATATGGTACTTTCGCCATAGCTAAGGGGAGTATTCGCAATAGCGAAGTCGTGTTGTATAGAAATTCCAGAGAGCAGCTCGCTATAGCGTGGGAGTAGCGAGCACAGCGGAAACCTGAGCACTTATGAGACCTCGCTATAGCGAGAGACGCCCCTCGCCATAGCGAGATCGGACCTGAAACGTAGAGTTTTAATTTTCTGGCTTTAAAAGAAGTTTGCTAAGTTAGGGTTAGAAGGATTCGGCAGCAGAGGAAGTTCTGAACGTCCAGGAGGCGATTTTGGGAGTTCTTTGAAGGCTCTTGAAGCTTGGAGAGTGAAGGAAGAGAGGAATCAAAAGGGGGAGCTCTACTTTCTGCATCTCAATTTTCCCTTTGTTTGCTTCCTTTGTTCTTTTCATCTTTTCCATGTATTTTGATTGGGAATTCTCTGTAGATTTAGCTATGTGCGGCTAAATTCGTTTTTACTTAGAGCACTATGAACTTGATGTGAACTGAATCATTAATTGTCTTGTTAATTGTGTTGATTGGAATCTTGTGTATCCTTCTCTTGCTTAATGCTTTCTTAGGGATTGGCCACCTCTTTGATTTGATTTGGGAAATTGGAATTTACCTTGAAAAAGGGATTCTTAATTGAACCTAAGAGTTGGTTAAATTAAGTTTAGAATCATTTAATTTGTAATTGGGATAGACATATACCTGATTACCTTAATTGGTTTGTAGAGGGATATAGTATCTAATGCACTCTAACCCAAATCTAAGGACACTTAAATTCTAGGGGAGAGTAGGGCTGTAATTACATCGACGGACGGTTATAGCTTCTGAACTCTTAACCCACAAGGCGATAATTAATAGCATTTAAACAAGAAATTAAGTTCTAGTGAGCATCAAGGGAATAGTGACTCTAGGTAATTTCAAACCTTGGATTTTATCTTAACTGCCTTTGCCAACTAAGTTTCCTTTCAATTCGTTTTATTTTAAATTTAGTTCTAAAATCAAGAATCTCATAATTGGTTGTTTAACGTGGATAAAAGTAGGTTGTGCACTGCCTAATTGCATTCCAGTTATTCCTCGTGGGAACGATACTTTTACTTATCACTGAACTACTTGATCCGACCCGTGCACTTACGGTCACGCATAAAAAAAAATTTTAGCGATCAAGTTTTCTGGCGCCGTTGCCGGGGAATGGCTTAATTGTTCAGTTAGAAGTATATAACCTTTAGTAGTCCTTGATTAAACATTAGATAGTTAATTAGTTAGAATTTCTTTTCATTCTATTATTTGCTTTGATTCCTTTTTGTTTAAAGTAATACCGTTGGTTGAATTTTCCTTTACAGGTACCACAGTACATGCCGAAGCAAACTTCTACAATGAAGAAGCGCACAACGAAGAAAATTAGTGATCTCGTGGTAAACTTGAACTTTGAAGAAAGTCCTTCTAAAACTCCAAATTCAGTGAGTGAAGAAATGGCTCAAGAAGGGAATGCAAATCAGTCCATAAAAGACTTTGTGGGTCGTACTATGAAGGGCACGCTATCTAGCATAGTAGTGCCAGATTTTCAAGCTGCTAACTTTGAGTTGAAGCCAGTAATGATCTCCATGTTGCAGCTCAATGGACAATTCACTGGTGAGAGGTCTGATGAAGATCCCAACCGTCATATTCTATCATTCTTGGGGGTGTGCGATTCATTCAAGCAGAATGGGGTACCAAGAGATGTGTTGAGACTTCGACTATTCCCTCTCTCTCTACAAGGAAAAGCCAAGGAATGGCTACTGACTTTGCCTGAGGGTTCAATAGATACTTGGGATAAGCTAGAAGCAAGGTTCAGAGCTCGCTTCATTCCAAATAATAAAATAGCAGATGCACGTCGTGAGCTCATAAACTTCAAGCAGGCTTTAGACGAACACTTATATGCTGCATGGCAGAGGTATAAGCATTTACTTCGTCAATGCCCAAGTCATGGGATGGATGAGCTATCGTTCAGAATTTCTGCACGCGCCTAACTCCACAAACCGATACAATGTTAGATGCTATTTTGAATGGTCGTTGGGATGAAATGCCTGTGGATGATGTTATTCAGGCATTGGACACATTGTCTGAGAGTTATGTATAAAGAGGAGGAGATAGAAGGGTGAGTGTCAATGTTGCCAATACTCAAGAAGACCCCTCTATTCCAATTGCCACTATTCTTTCCGCTCTGAATAAGAGATTTGATATGTTAGAATCTCAAGTGCAGCGAAATCAGCAATTGAATGTCTGTTCTGCTCAGGTAACTCCAATTGCTTGTGAAAACTGTGGGGATCTGCATTCAGTAGACTCTTGTCCTTTGGCACTGTCAGAACCAGTTAATTATGTGGGGAACTTTCCAAGGAATCAGAATCCATACTCCAATAATTACAATCCTGGGTGGCGAAATCATCCAAACTTCTCTTGGAAGCATGGACCAGCATTGAATCAACCATCATCTTCATTAAGCATTAAGCCTACTCAACCACCAGGTTTCACTCAACCAGTAAGGCAAAATGCACCTATCCAAGAACCTAAGACGAACTTGGAAGATGCCTTGGCGAAATTCATTAGCATTCAAAGTAAGCAAAATGAAGAGCAAGCTCAAGTGAATGCTAGAGTTGATACCTCCTTGAGAAATCTAGAATTGCAGATGGGTCAATTAGCCTCAGCAATGAATTCATTTAGACAAGGGGGATTGCCAAGTGACACGGTGCCTAATCCCAGAAGAGAAGGTAAGGAAGAATGTAAGGCCATAACTCTTCGAAGTGGAAAAGGGTTGCCAGATGTTCAAACACCAAGGGAGGTTAGCCACACACCTGCATCAAAGGCTGTTATAGATGAAGATAAGGGTGAAATTGCCATAGAGGAGACAAATAATGATAAAAGAATAGGAGAAGAATGTGTGGATGCATCAGTTGAAAAGAAGAGAAAAGTGAGTAATGAAGCAGTTAAAAAATAGCCAGATGTTGATAAGAGTGAGAAACAAGGAGAGAAACTGCATACATCACCAAGGATAATACCTCCATTACCTTTTCCTCAAAGACTTCAAAAGAAGGTGGAAGATAAGCAGTATCAAAAATTCCTAGAGATATTCAAGCAACTTCATATCAATATCCCATTCTCAGAAGCATTGGAATACATGCCTAAGTATGTCAAGTTCTTGAAAGAGATGCTGAGCAAAAAGCGGAGATTTGGTGAATTTGAAACTGTAGCACTTACTGAAGAGTGCAGCAAAATAATCAACCCACGGATTCCAATGAAGTGCAAAGATCCGGGTAGCTTCTCTGTGCCTTGTAAAATAGGCACTCACTTTCAAGGTAAGGCTTTGTGTGATCTTGGAGCCAGTGTAAATCTTATGCCGTTATCTGTCTTTGAGAAGTTGCAACTCGGTGAGGCACGACCTACCACAGTAACATTGCAATTAGCTGATCGGAGCTTAGCATATCCACGAGGTATAATTGAAGATGTTTTAGTAAAGGTTGGTGAGTTCATATACCCAGCTGATTTCATTGTTGTGGATTGTGAAGAAGATAAGGATAATCCGTTGATTATTGGTCGTCCATTCTTAGCCACAGCCAGAACTCTTATTGATGTAGAGAAAGGGCAAATAGTGATGAGATTAGGGGATGAGCAAATGGTGTTTAACATGGACAAAGCACTGAAATATCCTAGAGATGCTGAAAATTGCTTCAGAGTTTCAGTCACTGATGAGTTAGCTCAAGAACAATTCAATTCAATAATAATCAAAGACCCTATTGAAGCATTATTAATGGGAGTGAAGCATGAGAACGCTGAAACTAGTCATGAGATAGCCCAAGTGCTGAATTTTTCAACCACTCGAGCTAAACAGAAGTGGCAAGTTGAATCTTTAGATTTGGCATCCCGTTCAGCAACATCTCTTAAGCCTTCAATTGAACAACCTCCGATTTTGGAGTTAAAACCTCTCCCTACACATCTGAAGTATGCATATTTAGGGGATTCAGAGACATTACCTGTCATCATCTCTACAGCATTGAACTCTCATCAAGAACAGAGACTGATTGAAGTACTAAAAAGCCATAAAAAGGCTCTGGGATGGACACTTGCAGACATAAAAGGGATAAGCCCTTCCATTGTGATGCATAAAATCCTACTGGAGGATGATCATAAGCCATCTATAGAGAATCAGAGGAGGTTGAACCCGATGATGAAAGAAGTTGTCAAGAAGGAAATCATCAAGTGGCTGGATGCAGGAATCATCTATCCAATTTCAGATAGTGCGTGGGTTAGTCCAGTACAATGCGTTCCTAAGAAAGGAGGAATGACAATTGTGACAAATGAAAAGAATGAATTGATTTCTACAAGAACTGTCACTGGGTGGAGAGTGTGCATGGACTATCGAAAATTAAACGCAGCTACCCGAAAAGATCACTTTCCCCTTCCCTTCATTGACCAAATGCTTGATAGACTAGCGGGGAAGGAATATTTTTATTTTCTGGATGGTTATTCCGGTTACAATCAAATTTCTATAGCACTTGAAGACCAGGAGAAAACAACCTTCACCTGCCCCTATGGCACTTTTGCCTTCAGGAGAATGCCTTTCGGGTTGTGTAATGCACCAGTGACCTTTCAAAGATGCATGACATCAATTTTTTCCGATTTCATCGAAGACATCATGGAGATTTTCATGGATGACTTTTCTGTCTTTGGTGATTCATTCGAAGTCTGTTTAAAAAATCTATCTAAGGTACTTGAAAGGTGTGAGGAAACTGACTTAGTTCTGAACTGGGAAAAATGCCACTTCATGGTAAAGGAAGAAATAGTACTAGGACACAAGGTGTCTAAGGAGGGTTTGGAAGTAGATCGAGCAAAGACATCATTGATTGAGAGGTTGCCACCTCCTACTAGTGTCAAAGGAGTCTGAAGTTTTCTTGGACATGTGGGGTTCTATAGAAGGTTCATCAGAGATTTCTCAAAAATCTCAAAGCCCTTAACCCAGCTGTTAGAAAAGGATGCCAAGTTCCTTTTTGATGATGACTGCTTAAAAAGTTTTGAAGAATTGAAACAGAGAATAATAACTGCGCCTATAATAATTGCTCCGGACTGGTCATTGCCCTTTGAAGTAATGTGCGATGCAAGTGACTATGCAGTAGGAGCTGTTCTGGGACAGAGGCGAGACCGAATTTTTCATCCTATCTATTATGCCAGTAGAACATTAATAGATGCTCAGGTAAATTACACTACTACTGAGAAAGAAATGTTAGCTATTGTTTTTGCCTTTGAAAAATTTAGAGTTTATCTGTTGGGAGTTAAGGTGGTAGTACACACTGATCATGCTGCTATTAAATATTTGTTGAAAAAGAAAGAGTCCAAACCTAGATTGATTAGGTGGGTTTTATTGCTTCAAGAATTTGATTTGCATATAGTGGATAGGAAAGGAAGTGAAAACCTAGTAGCTGATCATCTTTCTAGGTTAGATTCTGAGCCTGTTAGTGATAGTAAGCTTGTGAATGATATTTTCCCTGATGAATGCATAATGGCTGCTAATTTGCTACATGTACCTTGGTATGCTGATATAGCAAATTATATTGTTTGTGAAATTTTACCTCCTGATTTAAACTATTATCAAAAGAAGAAATTCTTGAATGAGGTTAAGTTTTACATTTGGGATGAGCCTTATCTGTTCAAAAGATGTGTGGATGGAGTTCTTAGGAAATGTGTTCCCGAGATTGAACAACATGACATTTTGCTTGCATGCCATGCATCACCATTTGGGGGACATTTTAGTGGTCAGAAAACTGCCTTTAAAATATTGCAATCTGGTTTTTATTAGCCTACATTGTTTAAAGATTCTCATTTATTTGCCTCTCACTGTGATGCTTGTCAAAGATCCGGTAATATTTCTAAAAAGCATGAACTTCCTCAAACCGGTATCTTTGAAGTTGAACTGTTTGATTTGTGGGGGATTGATTTTATGGGTCCCTTTGTTCTGTCTAGAGGCCAACAATACATCTTAGTGGCAGTTGAATATGTTAGTAAATGGGTTGAGGCGGTAGCTTGCCAACATAATGATGCTCAAACAGTGGTGCGATTTATTAAAAAGAATATTTTTTCTCGTTTTGGCACACCTAGAGCTATCATTAGTGATGGTGGAACTCATTTTAATAATCGTTTGTTTAAAACTTTGCTGGAAAAATATGGAGTTCACCACAAAATGGCTTTAGCTTACCACCCTCAAACCAATGGCCTCTGTGAAGTGTCTAATAGGGAAATCAAGAGAATTTTGGAGAAAACAGTGAGTGTTAATAGGAAGGATTGGTCTGATAAGCTAGATGAAGCTTTATGGGCATATAGGACAGCTTACAAAACACCAATTGGTATGTCTCCATATCAATTAGTTTTTGGTAAAGCTTGTCATTTACCTTTGGAACTTGAGTACAAAGCTTTTTGGGTCATAAAAAAGTTGAACTTAGATTATAAAGATGTGAGTGAAAAGAGGCTGTTAAACCTTAATGAACTTCATGAATTCAGGTTACAAGCTTATGAGAGTTCTAAGCTATATAAGGAAAAGACAAAGATCTGGCATGATAGAAAGATTTTGAAAAGGGATTTCATACCTGGTGACTTAGTGCTATTATATAACTCTCGTTTGAGATTATTTCCAGGAAAGCTTAAATCCAGGTGGTCTGGTCCTTTTAAGGTGGTATCTACCACTGCCTTTGGTGCCATTGAAATTCAAGATGAGAAAAATGGAGAAACCTTTAAGGTCAATGGCCAACGCTTGAAACATTACCTTGGTGGACCAGTGGACAGGATGAAGACAAATGTGCAACTCCAAGATTGCTCATAGAAGCGTCATGATAGTCTGGCTGAAGACTTTAAACTTAGCGCTTCTTGGGAGGCAACCCAAGTTTTCTTTGTATTCTTTTTGTTTGAATTTAAAGTCCTTCTCATTTTGGGTTTGATATTTTTTTTTTTATTATGTGTTTTACAGGTTAAAATGTGGATATCAAGGAGCTTAGGATTGGCAGGAATGAGCAACATTGGGCATGTTCACAGGGAGTTTCTAACCATGCTTTGAATTATACTTTATTATTATATCTGGTTGCATTTGAGGGAGAATTTTAGTGAGCATGTAGATGGAGAAATTTAGTTAAAAAAAAAAAAAATTCGCTATAGCGAGACTCCATCTCGCAATGGCGATTCTACTTATCCCACTCCTGGTACATAAACCTGAATCTCTCGCTATGGCCGAGATATGGCGAGTCAGTTGAATTTTAAGTTTTCGCTATTGCGAGAATATTTCCTCGCCATAGCAAAGATCTCTGCTATATTTTGGTACAAAATCCTGAAAGAAGCTCGCTGTAGCATGGCTATTGCGAGTAATTGTTGCATATAAATGTTGCCAAGTTTCCTCGCTACTGCGAGGAAGCTCATGCGCTACAGCGAGTGCAGCAGCCTCACTATTCAGTACAAAATCCAGAAAGTCCCTCGCTATAGCCTAGCTATAGCGAGACGCTTCAGCCACCAATAATTATCCAAGTTTTCTCGCAGGAGCGAGAGTAAATTTCGCTGTGGCGAGTTCAGCAGTTTTGCCTTTCATAATAAACCCAGAGAACCCCTCGCTATTACCTTGCAATAGCGAAATTATAAAAAAAAAAAAAAAAAATTTATTTTTCCTTCGTAATAAAACAACCCCTATTTTCTCTCCACTCCATCGTTTTACCTCGCTACTGCGACGAAGCAGCTATACCTCCTCTATCCTTTCGTTCGCTGCTTTTCGTGCATCTTAATCTCGCAATCCCATCACCCATCGCATCTCGTACATCAGGTAATTCGATTAACTCCTTTATTTCCCTGAATCACTGGTTATTTTTGCTGGATCTGGTCATATTAGGGTTATTATCGTTTTGCTTAGTTCTGCATATTTAGGGGTCAATGGTTAATTTTTCTGGTTGGTTTCTGCTGGTCGAATGTTTCTGTGTAGATATATGGCCTCAATTTGCTTTTTCCTCCGTTTAATTCTGGCTGGGCAGAAAATTGTGCGAACTCGCTGTAGCGAGCTCGAACTCGCTATAGCGAGTTCGATACTTTTTCCAGAATTGAACTGTCTGGACCATTTTTCGTGGGATTACTTCTTTATTCCTTGCCCCCTAGTCTTTTGGATGCCTTTAATTGTGCCTTCCCTTAGCATAAACATGCTGCATTCATTTGATTTCCGAATTTAATTATATCCTTTGAAGGCTGCCACTGATTTTTATTTTTTCCTTCTTGTTTGAATTCAGGTTTATGGCTCCTAAGAAACAAACCAAAACTGCTGCAGCCTCTTCCTCAAAGCAAAAGAAGCAATCGTACGATAAAGATCGATTTGCATCTGCCCGGGCAGAATTTCGCTTCGATAGGCTCTTCGCAGACAGAGGTGTTGTGGAGGATCGCTATTATGCACCTCATGTGTTGGACCTCACCTTCCCGGATTTTGAATGGCATGGATTGCTGGGATTTACTAAGAAGCCAGTGCATCGGATCCCTTTAATGATCCAAGAGCTTTATGCAAATTTTGAGGATACCGAGGAAGAGGAGGATGAGTACTACTGCCGTTCAGCTTAGGTGCGCATTAACGAGCAAGTTTTTAAAGACTTCTACGAGCTACCTGATGTTCAAAAAATGTACTTTCCAAACGTACATAGAGAGCCCTCAGTCCATTCCTTGGGAAGAAGTAGAGACCACCATTGCAGAGGAAGGAAGAGCCTGCCTGGTTAATAAAGTTTACCCGGTTAATCAACTCAGTAAGCCCGCCCGTTATTGGTTACAGTTCATCACGAGTAATATCCTGACAAGTTCTCATGGCTCAGACATGACCCAAGAACGAGCTACTCTTACGTGGTGTTTTATGACTCGGCAGCGAGTAAATATTCCTCACCTCATGTACTTGAATTTCAAACAAGTTGCGAGGTCCGACCGGGTTAGCTTGGCATACCCTCACATGCTCACCGAGTTACTCACTATGGGGGGTTGCCGTGTCTCTAAAAATGATGCGCAGTTCAAGCCCAAGGGGCCATTCAAATATGATAGCATGAAAGATGCACCAGGGCAGCCCCGTAGGCAGAGAGCACAGGCACAGGCACAGGCACAGCCTGAGGCCCCTCCACCTCCTCCCTCACATTAGCACTGGGTTTCTCCAGAGCCATCGGGACATGAGGCTCCTTATCAGCCAGATTTTGAGAGTTGGGCAGGAGAGTCTATCCATAGGCTGGAAGGTCATGTCATATCAATAAAGGATCAACTACAGACGCTTATGGACTACTTGATGCCGGCTCCTCCACCGCCACCTCCTGAGGCTCCTCAATCACCGATCATCATTCTACCTCAGGAGCCTGCACCTGAAGATCAACCGGGGCCGTCTGATTCTTAGGACTTTTCTACCCTGCTGCCATTTTTTTTTGTTTTACTCATTTTATATTTTGGATAACTGTACTATGGATAACTGTATCTATTTATGCTCTCAAATCCTAAATTGGCTGTGCTCTTAAATTGTCTTATTAATTATAATGCCAACTTTCTGTCTCCTATATGTATTTTGTCCATTTTTGTCTATCAGATGAAGGAGCCGTTCACATGCATCCCCTCGCCATGTTATCTCTTCTTATCAGGGGAGTCTCGCCTCTCCCTACCTCTTTTTATCCCCTCCCTTCACCCCCAATCTGCTTCTATTTTTCTGTCCATTTATGAATTTCCCATTTTGATACATTGCGGACAATGTAACTTTCAAGTGTGGGGGAGTTAAGGTAATCATAGATAAATATAGGATAAGTGGATATAAATTGACAATAACTTCCTCCTAGTAATAATATTCAAGTGCTTACACTCCTTATGCTCATATGTTAAATCAGATTCAGCCCTTCTCACTTTAGATGAATATTAATTAAGGAATGTAGAGGTTAAGCGAACTTGAATTGGATAAAGTAAGTAATGTAGTCGTAGTATGCACCCTAAATAGAAGCACCTTCCAACAAGATGATTTTGGAAGTAATTCAAGTCTTTCTTATAATGAGCTTCTAGTTATTTTAGATCTCCCCAATTTGCCTGTTCCTGATGGATACCTGATTGTTAGTTGAAAGGGATATCTAAAAAAAAAAAACAAAACAAAACAAAACAAAAAAAAAAGCAAAGCAAAGGATTCTCTACTCCAATGGTTGAAATCACCTAGTAACCGGGGGTTTGCACCAAAAAGTGTGAACTTTCGCGTCAAACAGTGATAAAACTAAGAGTATGCTAGTAGCCCTCTGAGGATTTCTTTAATCTGAGTAACCGGGTGACTTCATAACCAATGTGGTCATTCGCGTCAAAAGGATTAAGTAATTTGACGAGGAGAGAAAACAAAAAACAAAAAAAAAAAAATACTGAAAATAATTCTGCATTGAATAATAGAGACCCCTCTCAATGAGCATTGATGATTGAAGTTAGTACAGATGATTGGGTTAGGCTTTGAAATTGCTAGGAAAACTTATTTAAGATTGCTTGATTATTTCTTAACATCTCTTGTTGAGCACACACACACTTTAGGAATAAGGGTGTTACTATGAGTACATTGTTTTCAATTTCTATTCGAGTTTTGCTGAGTTTTTGCTTCTGAAGTTGGATTCATTATAAATGTGGGGGGGATCTGTAATTCTGATTGCTTGGGCGTGATTCTTTTTAAGATTTGCTTGAGGACAAGCAAAGATTTAAGTGTGGGGGAGTTTGATAACCTCCTAATTTATGACCCAAAAGGGCTATATTTAACACTAAATTAGGGAGGTAAAATACTTTTCTCCTGATTAATATGGTTAAAAATGTACTCAATTAAACAAAACAAAGAAAGTATTATAATTATAATATTTTTATCAGTTTAACCCTCATTTTATGTTTAATTTCAATTTCAGGGAAAAGTAGCAAAATGAAGAAAGAGTTGAATATAAGAGAGGGAAGTTGAAAATGGCCAAGGTAGATTGAACAAGTCTTTTCGCTACAGCGAAACCGAAGTTCGCTATAGCGATATGGTACTTTCGCCATAGCTAAGGGGAGTATTCGCAATAGCGAAGTCGTGTTGTATAGAAATTCCAGAGAGCAGCTCGCTATAGCGTGGGAGTAGCGAGCACAGCGGAAACCTGAGCACTTATGAGACCTCGCTATAGCGAGAGACGCCCCTCGCCATAGCGAGATCGGACCTGAAACGCAGAGTTTTAATTTTCTGGCTTTAAAAGAAGTTTGCTGAGTTAGGGTTAGAAGGATTCGGCGGCAGAGGAAGTTCTGAGCGTCCAGGAGGCGATTTTGGGAGTTCTTTGAAGGCTCTTGAAGCTTGGAGAGTGAAGGAAGAGAGGAATCAAAAGGGGGAGCTCTACTTTCTGCATCTTAATTTTCCCTTTGTTTGCTTCCTTTGTTCTTTTCATCTTCTCCATGTATTTTGATTGGGAATTCTCTGTAGATTTAGCTATGTGCGGCTAAATTCGTTTTTACTTAGAGCACTATGAACTTGATGTGAACTGAATCATTAATTGTCTTGTTAATTGTGTATTGGAATCTTGTGTATCCTTCTCTTGCTTAATGCTTTCTTAGGGATTGGCCACCTCTTTGATTTGATTTGGGAAATTGGAATTTACCTTGAAAAAGGGATTCTTAATTGAACCTAAGAGTTGGATAAATTAAGTTTAGAATCATTTAATTTGTAATTGGGATAGACATATACCTGATTACCTTAATTGGTTTGTAGAGGGATATAGTATCTAATGCACTCTAACCCAAATCTAAGGACACTTAGATTCTAGGGGAGAGTAGGGCTGTAATTACATCGACGGACGGTTATAGCTTCTGAACTCTTAACCCACAAGGCGATAATTAATAGCATTTAAACAAGAAATTAAGTTCTAGTGAGCATCAAGGGAATAGTGACTCTAGGTAATTTCAAACCTTGGATTTTATCTTAACTGCCTTTGCCAACTAAGTTTCCTTTCAATTCGTTTTATTTTAAATTTAGTTCTAAAATCAAGAATCTCATAATTGGTTATTTAACGTGGATAAAAGTAGGTTGTGCACTGCCTAATTGCATTCCAGTCATTCCTCGTGGGAACGATACTTTTACTTATCACTGAACTACTTGATCCGACCCGTGCACTTGCGGTCACGCATAAAAAAAAATTTTAGCGATCAATGACTATCTAGACTTTTGCGGATATACTTAGAACTTGTGTGCTAGAGTTGAAGGGGAATTGTGTCATAACTAGTTCCTCTTTAGCATATTCATACACATATGAAGTATAAATACAAGAATCACATATATTTATATGAAATTAAACACAAAAAATGGGCCATTTACAAGTCATTTTGAGCTATAAGAATCTAAACTTGATTTTTACCTTTCCTTAATTCATTTTTATCATATAAAAATTTTCTCATACTCAAATTATGATGCAAAACTCGTGGAATCCCTTAAATACCCATGGAACCCAAAATGACAACATAGGTGCTAAAATCTACATTAATTTTGAAAACTCCTAACTTAGGCTATACAACTCCAAATCATGCAAATTAGATATCTATGAAAATTTAAGATGTGAACTATATGCTGTAAATATTTTAAGCAAAACTAAGTTATTTGCCCAGTCAAATATAATGGAACAGTACTTCAGGTCAGAAATGGGAGACATGCAGCAGACTTGAACTTTGAAATTGCATATCTTGAGCTACATAACTCTAAATTAGGTGCTCTCAGTGTCCGCAAAAAGCTTGAGATGAGACCAACATTTCAAGGGCATCTGAGTTCATTTGGCCCACAAAATCTATTGCATATCAGAAGCTACTACAGTATTTAGGCACCATCAGACCTCTAACTTCAAAAATTCACTCTCTATAACTACTTTTCATGCACACTTGGTGGTGCTAGAAAGCTTATAATGTCAGCTATATGTTTTGATTTCATGTGACCCCTGAATGACACAAAATTCTAAAGTTGTTATGTGTGAACAGTGGCAAGACCTATTTGAAATTTCTATCCAATTTCAAAAATTTTTGAAATATTTTGTAGAACTCCAAAAATTATCATTTTTAACTTGACAAAAGCTTTAGGAGGGGTCTAAATTCATGCCAAATCTTAGACTCAAATTAGGTCATCTAGACTACTTTTGACTTAGGAGTTTTTTATGGCAAATTTGAGACCATTTTAGGTACCAATTTGGACCATTTGGTGTCCAATTAGGTTTATTTCACTTTAAGTACATTTCTTCCATTCTAAATGGCTTCTCTAATCATTCCATATCATTCCAAAATAGGTGGATCAAAATTTGACTCTTTGACATACAAGAATACATACATTCCTATTAGAATCAACATAGCCATTTATCATCAAAACACTCGTACACATTCTCATAACTTGTTCTACATTCATATTCTCATACTTTTTATACATAGTTCCATCATAAAACATGAAGTAGCATTATCATATACATCATAAGTGTGTCATGGTACATGTAAAGCACCATATGCATTCATATACATAAATTCTAGTACAAAATGGGATTCTAATACATAATTTCCTACTATCTATAATCTCTCATGGACTTGACCTTGGCTTGGAGAACCCGAAATGGTTAATGGGAGCATGGAGGGTGAGATTTAAGAGAATCTCAATAGATAATCTCAACCAATACATTCCATACAAGAATGCCATGAGTGTATGCTATGCATATGGTGGAAGAATGCAATGATAATGCTTCATATGAGTCAAATGCATCATAAAACATGAAAATTTATTTCTTTCTTGACCATGACATTATCATAAACTTGCTAGGCTCAACTTTTCTAAACCTAAGGGCCAAGAAAGAGCTACTATGCTCAATTCCAAGCTTTAGGGGAGCTAAGAGCTGAAACGCATATCATTCCTATGCATATAGCTTAATATGGAACTTATGCTTAAACATACATCACAAATTCATCAAGTAACAACATATACAAGTATTACAACTCATTCAAACATTCAAATGTATGCGAGAAAGGGAGATAAAGCTACCTTGTAATTCTAGGGACTTGGATGTACCCCTAACCCACTTGTTAACTTCCTTTTTCCTTACTTTCTTTGCCTTGGCACTCGCAAATGAGTGAGTTTGAGCCTTGACCTACATATGACAATTACAAGGCAAATTAATCCCATAGAACTCATTCTAGGTTCCAAGATGCTCATTTAATCTCATTAGGACTCAAGGTATCAATTATGACTAATTTAGGTCTATTATGAAACAACTTTTGGCTCTTGCTTTTTTAACCCCTAGCACTTGCTTTCTACAAGTCTTATAACTCTCAAAAAACTCATTTGAATTATTACATACTCAGTTAGAAAAGCTTTAAAACCAACTTGTTTCATTAACCTCATTTAGGCCCTAAAAAATTCAACTTCCATTTTAAGGCTCCTAAATTCAATCCACTACTTCATAATTTCTTATTCATCATATCTAAGTCTCTAAATTCATTAGAATTCAAAGAAACACCACCTAAATGCCTCTTTCATAGCTTGCCCAAGACACCATACAAGAGAAGAAAACATGGATTGTTGTTGATTCTTGCAAGGAATTTGATGGATGCCCAAAATCCTTGGCTTTTCTATGTCTTGAACATGAATTCATATACCTCCAAATACATTCTAATGATCCCATAATTTTTAGGGTGTAACTAAAACCCTAACTTCCATATCTTAAATTCTAAAGCTTTTCTTTTGGTTCCAATTGCATATTCTTATTTTTCATGCTCTAAAACCCTTGTTCCTACCTTACTATGGCCAAAACTCATCCACTTTCATATGGTCCTAGGTTTGACCGAAACTCATGAAGAAGGAGGAGGCAAGGTGGAGCACAATCATGCTATGAAACATACCTTGTTCTAATGTCTTTCAAGAGAGAAATTTGATAGTTGGCTTAGTTTCTTCAAACTCTCTCCTTCCTCCAACAAGCCAACCACAAAAATGCTTCTTTCTAAAAACCAAAACCACCAAAAGAAAGAGCTTAAGGAGGAGAACCAAGTTGGTGAAGGCAAGAGCAGAAAAAAAAAATGCCATTTTCTTACCTTTTCTTGGCCTTCTTTCCTTCTTCTTCCTCTTCTTCTTGGTGCACCTCTCTCCTTTAGTTCAAATGGTCTAGGTCCTTTTTTAAGAGGTTTTAGTCATGCTAGGCAGAATTAAGAAGGAAGGAGTTAAGTTATAACATTTTTAATAATTCTCATTTTGCCCTTTAACTTCATTTTTCCCATTTTCACTCATTTTAGCTCCTTTTCAATAATCATTTCTTTCATATGAAAATTTAGATCTTCTAATTTATAAAATGCCTTTAGTTTTACCCAAATTGGATTTTTAACCTTACCGAACTATTTGGTCAAAGTTTAAGTCAACTGACATCTTAAATCATATGTCGGATGGGTTTTAACCATTCTAAAGGTTCTTATAATTTTTTAGGCCTCTAAGAATCTTGGAAAACTCAATTTTATTAGTTAGAACTCCCTTCTTTGAGTTTTTAAAAAGTTTCCTGAAATTAGAAAAATGCCACTACATTTTCGACTTCTTCATTTAGCCAATTTTGCTCTAATTTTGAGCCAATATTAGCTTTGTATTCCCATTATTTAGCCTTTAATCATTTCATTTTGGGACCCTCTTTTGTAATTTCATCAGTTTCATTCCAATTCTAGAGAGATTGAATATTTTAATTGGGATATGTCCTTGCATTTAGCTTAGTTTGCTTATAACAATAGTTACCATTCTAGCATTCAAATGATACCCTTTGAGGCACTTTATAGGAAAAAGTGCATATTACCGTTATGTTAGGTAAAAATTACTAATAAGAGCCTTTTAGGTCCTGATATAACAGATCATACCACCAATCAAATTGAACTCAATAGGAAAAAATTGTTATATACTATAGGTAAAAGAATTATGCAGATAAAAAGGGAAAACCCTTAGAATTTGAGACTAGAGACTATGTGTTTCCTAAGGTTATCTTGGTAACGAGCATAAGGCATTTTATTAAATTAAGAAACCTTAGTCCTTGCTACCTTAATCTCATTTAAATCTTAGAGTGGATAGGACCCATAGCCAATAGAGTAGTGTTATCTCCCAATTTGGCCCAACTGTATAATGTGTTCCATATATCTCAATTGAAAAAATATCACCCAAACCCTTTACATGTCATTGAGTATAAGAATGTCTTATGTGGTTAAGCCTAAAAGGATTGTGGATATGAAAGTTGAACAGCTACGCAATAAGAATATCCTTCTGATAAAAGAAGTTTAAAAAGGGCTAACTCTTAATGAAACCACTTAGGAAACAAAAGAAGCAATGAGGAATTACTATTCAACAATTTTTGAGTAAAAGAAGAATAAAATTCCTAAAAAGAGGGAAGAATGCAACATCTTAAAGTTTAATTTAGAGAAATTATAAAATTAAGGATTTAAATTGGGAAAATAAAGAAATTATCATGAAAATTAAGAAAAAAATGAAAAGTAGAAATTTTCAAGGAAAATAATAATTAGTTAGCAATTTTTGGCTTAAAATAAATGTAATTATAGAATTTAAATTTATTTGAAAGAAATTAATTAGTGGAGTTTTGAAATTTTAATTTAGAGCCTAATAATTAGTTGACTCTGCTAAAGTAATTTTTAGGAGCACAAACTAAATTATAAACTAAGACTCACATTTTTTAGACTTAGCATATCATGGTCCAGTACCTAAATTTAAATCAAATTAGACAAAAATGCCCTTGGCTTAGCCACACACTTACTAAACCTTGGAAGTGGTGCTACATACATCATTTGCACAAGCTAAAATTTTGGATAGCCATTCTTGAAGGAGAAAAAGGCAAAAGTGGGGGAGGGGGGAACTAGGATTTTTTAACTCTGTCTCTTCAATCTACTCATCTAACAAAAGATTTAGCCAAGGTGAAGGTTAAGAAAGTTGATGTACTCCTTCTTCTTTTCATTTTGGTCCAATTTATTTCTCATTTAAAGATTTTCATGAAGTCTTAAGTGCTGAATATTTGAGTTGTGGGTGCTTTCTTGCTTGGATTTCAACCTTAGATGCTAATATTAGTGTTGGGTGTAACACCATAAATTCTAGCTTATTTCATAACATTCATAAGCTTCACATCATCATTTCCATGAGAGCACATGAAAAAGGGACTGAAAATGATGGGCTTATTTGCATTGCGTTATACATAAAAATTTCAATCGGTGTCACGTGGATTGTGTGGGCTCATGCTATGTATCTTCACATTTAGATATATCATTACAACTCATTTGAATCACAAAATCATGCCTACAACTTATGGAAACTGAAATGAAGCATGAAATGTGCTTGTTTAATTTTGTCCAGATTTGCTCCATTTTCTGACTAAACTTTGGAAAATCATAACTAAATATAGAAAAATCAAAAATATGTAATCTTGGTCATTTTAGGATGCTATGGATGTCTAATTCATACAAAAAATATTTTCATACCATAAAAGTCATCACAGAGGAGGTTTGACATCCGAAATAGTCCTGAGGTCAGAATGCATTCTGGAACTAATACAGAATTCTGCAGAAAAAATCGAAAATGTCAAATTAATTCCAAAAAAATCCAATCTATACAAATGATACCAATCTAGAAATTTGTAGATGTTAGCTAGAAAGTAAAAATATCTCTAGATTAGTTCATCTAGTCCAGACCTTAGAATTCAATGGAACAATACTTATAGTTGGGCAAAATTACTGATACTGGACAGAAAATTCAAAAATTCATATCTCCCTCTCTAGACCTTCAAATGAGGTGCTTTTACTAGTACAAGTCACTATAATTGTCTAGTTTCTCTATATAAAATTTCATGTCAATTGGATATCATTTGAGCCTCGTGTGATAGAATGCAAATTTGGACCAAATGAATAGTGCAACAAACTAGAAACCATGAAAATTTCCAACTTTGAAAAATCATCAAATATTCTATAGACATCCAAAAATTATAATATTTAGCTTTTTAAAAAGATCTTAATGAGACCTAATTGCATGCCAAATGTTAGATCAAGACTAACTCATTTGGCCAAAAAATGATATAGGGTCCCATTATAGTCAAATTTAGCTCCATATGGGATACCAAACTTGCCAAATAGCTTTCTTTTGGGCAAGTATAAAAGTACATTTAAGCCTTGTGTGAGCTGCCCAAATGGTTTCAAACCTCATGCATCTCATTTTGCCAATTTAACCCATGCTTATGCACATTTCTATTAAGCTTCCAATTTGCATACTTTGGCATTACATAATCAAAATATATGGTAGAGGTCATACATCATATTCATATATTTAAACATCACATAATATCATATTTACACATGTCTCAAGGGTCTTAGACCATTTACAACATCATATACCTTGTGAAGCATCATTATGGATTCAAAAAGAATAAAAGCTAGGCATATAATTGTCAATCTCCTTATTTCATTGTTGTTGGCTCCCTTCACCATAACTACTTGGTCCACCTAGCATGTTATATCATTGGAGAGGAGGGAATGAGATTCAAAGAATCCCAATAGCTCATCACCCATTCAATCATACATAATATGTGTAAAGCAAGCTTTACAAATGCATGCATGAAAAAAATGGAAGTCATGGACATTTTAAAAGCAAACTTGGCATATGAACAAATCATACAAGACATTCAAGAGCTCACTAAGTATTTGGATTGGCCTCACACTTCTCCTCATGGATTTTAGACTTGCCTCACCCATTCTTTAAGAGCTTTAGACTCAACCATACTCTTGGGAGCCCACTTTGCTTTTAGGAGACTCTCTCAAGGGTTCTTGGCTCATCCTCACCAAAAGGGAAGAGTTCTTGGCCTTTCCACACTCAAGCAAACTTAAACAAACATCATGTACTCATTTAGAAACATAACATGGCATCAAGAATCATAACTTGAAAATACACATACACACATTTTAAAACAAGCTAAACACATATCCATGCATGAGAGAAGGTGGAGAGAGCTACCTTGCACACAATTACATACTTTTCCTTTTGGATTCAAGCCTCCTCTTTCAGCCACATACACACAAATTGGTGGAGATAGTTTCTCTTGGCCTACATACAATTTTTGGGAGCCAATTAGATTCATAAAACATTCTCTAAAGCTGTACAACTTACTTAAGTACTAGATTGCTCTATAACCCCCATTATGGTCCATCAATGCACCTAATGAAGCAACATCCATCAAATAATTTCTGAGCCTCATTATTTTCTTTCAAATATGATTCTTAACTCCTGTTAAGCCTCTTGAAGTCATCACCATTAAAATAAAAGGCCTAACATCATGTTGCTTCTTTAGGTCATAATATGAAACCTAAGACACCAAAATCACTTTCCATGAGTTCTAAATTTTTTCCAAGGCCTTTCTTCATTTTCATTCATCAAATATGTCTCAAGAATGGCCTTAGAAAAATTTAAAACTCTCCCTAGCACTATGAACATGGTTTCGCTGAGACAGCATGGTTTAGGCTTCTTAGATATTTCTTTATTTTCTTGAAAGAAGAAGCTTGTGGGGAGCATCTTAGGTATCTCAAGAACTCATTTAAACCCTTAATTAAGCCTAGGAATTATCACACAAATTCAGAATTTGAAAGGTGTACTAGAAACCCTAGATTTTGCATCTTGATTTCTTATGGCTTTTTGATAATTCCCTTTGATATTTTTAATCTCCACACCCTTTTTCCTTAGATTCATGCTTGGTTCTGCCTAAAAATCATCTCCTCCTAGGGTTTTCTCAAGTAGGGTGAAATGGTGGAGAGGGGAACCAAAGATGGCAACCATAGGAAGAGAAATTACCTTGTTTTCTTTTTTTTTTCTCACTTGAATCTTGTGTTCTTTGAGCTCCTTTTTTCAAATCCAAATTTTTTCCTCAATTTCTACCTTAAAACAGATTTATAAACTTCATTTTAATCATAAGAAAGAAAGGGGAATGGAGAAGGAGAGGTTTGGAAAGGAGAAAGCATGAAAAATCATGAAATTCCTTACCTTTTCCTTGCTTTTTCTCCTCCTTTATTCTCCTCCATGGTGTGCCTAAGAGAGCTGGTGTTTTCTCTGGTTTTTGGGCAGAATGGGTCGTACAAATGGAGGGGAGAAGAAATAAGAAACTTAAAGTGTGTTCAAGAAGCTTTCACTTTCTCAAAAATTTTAATTTTGCCCTTCGTACTTTGCATTTTTGTTTCTCCTTTGTTTTAGCTCCTTTTTTAGAACCTTCTTTTCCATTATAAAATTTAGATTCCCAATTAAGAAAAATGCCTTTGGAATCACTCAAATCGGAGCTAAAACCTTACCGAACATACTGGTTAAAGTTCAAGTCAACTAACGTTAGAAAATATCCACCGGAGAGGATTTAACTGTCCCACCTAATTATTAAGAACTTTTGGATTAATCTCACTTACTTTTAAGGACTTTTTACTTAGCTTTACTTATTCTTGAGACTTTTAGCCTTGTCTCACTCATACTTAGGGACTTTTGGCTTCACCTCACCCAAATTAAGGGACTTTTGGCATAGCCTCACCCATTAAGAGCCATTCCATATTTCAAATGTATTTCATGTAACATAATTGCATCAAATCATTATACCAATGACAATAGACATAATTCATAATCCATACACACATACAAGTAATTGATGACAATCAAACAACTAACATAATCACATAAGAATGGGTGAAGAGTTACCTTTACTCAAGAAGCACAAATTCCCTCCTTGGTTCTCACTTTCCTTTCTCGACCTTACAAACAAACTTAGGAGAAACTTGACTTGCTTTGCCTAGACACATCAAACAAGACACAAATGCATCAATGGAACCATCTCTAGCCTCACACAAGCCTTAGATAAGCCAATTCTAATTTTAGGCTTCCATATGGCTCTATTAGTGGCATAATGAAGCAACTCATATAATTTAGTATCTAGGCTCCAATTTCTCACCAATATAAGTCATATAACTTCATTTAAACTCATTAAAGTCATCATCAACTTAAATCAAGGAGCCTATCCCCAAGTTGCTTCTTTATATATAACAGAACCCTAAACTTTCACTTTTAAAAATAAGAATTCAAACCAATATTTCCTTTGATGTTTATAATTCATATTTAGACCACTTCTATCTTTAGAATCAAAGAAAACTTTCCCTAGGTGCTTCAATTGGATCTTGGTCGAGGCATATACACAAGGAAGCACCCATGGAGTTTTGTTCACTTTTCTAGGGAATTTAACACCTATATGAGTTCCTTAGCCTCTTCTTAACTCAATTATACTCTTACATGGTCTAAATTTTCATTGTAAAGCTTCATATCTTCCTAGGTGTAATAAAAATCCTAGTTTACATAATTTGCTATCAATAGCTTCCTTTTGAATTCTTTTAGTTCCATATGATTCTCCATGCTTCAAAACCCCATTTTCTATCAAGTTTGGGCTAAAACCATGCTCCCTCTATAGTTCACTTGGTCTGGCCGAATAGGAGATGCAGTAGAAGAATCAAGAGAAGCAATTTCACATGAAGAAACATAATTTATTTACTTCCTTATCAAATGGTGTTTCTTAAGCCTCCAAGGTTTTCTTCAAACTCTTCATTCCCTTTACTAAACCAGCCACAAAACACCACGATTCAGAACTCTAAAACCATGGAAAGAGAGAGGAAAAAGAGGAGATGAACATTTGTAAAAGGAAGAGTATGAAAAGAAAGCATTTTCTTACCTTTTTGGCTTGGTTTTCTTCCTTCTTTCTCCTTCTTCTTGTGCACCATAAAGCGTTGGCCTTGGTTTAGTTTTAGGATAGATTGAAGTTGGTTTAGAAACGAGGAGCAAAGGTAGCACGATTTTAAGAAACAGGGAAGACCAATTATAATATTTTTAAATTTCATTTTTGTCCCTTGAACTTTGATTTCTCCCTTTGAGCTCATTTTAAATCCTTTTTGAAATTTGGGTCCTTTAATTCATCAAAAGCCTTTGGTTTCAAATTAATTAGATTTAGAACAATCCTAAATGATCAAGTTAAAGTTTCAGTCAACTAATAATAAGAATTATAAACTAGAAGGGTTTTAATCATTCTAATTGTTCCTATGTTTTTCTAGGCCTCCGAAGGCCTTAATAAGCTTAATTTTATCATTTAGAACTCCCTTCTTTAACTTTTTAAAAATTTACCTGAAATTGATTTTGCAACTATATTTATCCTTTAATTCGTTTAACTATTTTGGCTTCAATTCTAGATTATCCTTAGACTCTAATTCACATTTTTAGATGTTTTAATTAATATCCTATTCTCATTTGGTCTCAATTTGCTTTTCTTTAAAGTGATCCTACATCAATTTATCGATTTTCGTTTAGTTTTTGATACTCAGTTATTACATTAGGTAAGTGTTTCCCTTCATTTTATGGTGCTATTCATCTTGGCAGCTAATTTTAGTATGTGGCTATTTTCATGTGTAAAAATGCAATTGTTGGTGGTGACCCATTGTTGTTTCTTGGTTTTTTAAGACTCCAATTAGTTTATTTAATCTATTAAAAAAGTTCGGGTATGTGTTTTCCAAGGGATTCATGATCTTTTGAATGAATGGGTATATGACCCTTTTGGTGGATGATAGTTAAAAGTTGGTTTTTAGCTTGTTCAGGATATTTGGGGTGCTCTTGTGCTTGTTGATAACTTTTAAAGAGTTAGTATTTTGAGTGAGATAATCAAGGGTTTTAAATTCTATATATTTGTTTAATGTCAATCATATGTTTTCTGCACATGAATTTTATGATAAATGATGGGTTGTGCTACTTGTTGTTTATGGACTGTGATCATATCCTTATGTTAAGTTGTGATCATGCTTTCAATTGTGCATTGTGTGATGATCATCTTTTTGGAATGCAATGAGATGTGATCATGTTCAATTGGGATTTGTGCTGTGATCGTGCCCCTTCCTTTTGTTTTTGGCCATTAACGTGTTGTGTGTGATTGCCACAATGGAATAGTAGTCACTTATAGTCAAATTTGTTCATTTATTAATTTGCATAAAGTGCCCTTATTACTTTCCTCTATATTGAACATTATATTGGTTAAATTATACATATAAATGGAATTATTATTGGTTATTGGGATTTATATCTTATCCCAATTATGGGCTAATATTTTTCAAGTGAAGGTTTTTCTGCTAAAGGCAAAGAGAAGTTATTAGATGTTAATCTTTAGCTTAAGATCTTATATGGGATTTTGCACTTGGACATTTTGGTTTCATTGTAGATGCTAATTTTTGTAAGCTAAACTTTGTATAGCATCATGTTGCATTTATATATTGCTAAGTGTAGGTATTTTGATATTTTGTAACTTGGGATGGACCCCTAGAATTAAGCCTTAAATTATGATTAACATGATAATTTACTTGTAATTTAGTAATTATGATTTGCCATGATTGTATAATAGATTATCTTATCAAATGATAAGCTTCGATATAGTACTTGCATGTGGTTTAGGCTTTGTTACTGTAATATAGAGGATTTTGCTATCATGGGAAGTGTAACATAGAAATTAAAGCTTGAACAATTTTGGTTTTGGGTTTGGTTGTGGTGTAGAAGACTTATGAGTATATATTTATTGTCTTGGTCATGTGGAATGTGAAATGGTTTATCCCTTTAGTGTTGTTATAAGGTATTCTTGTGTCATAAGTCATTATTTGGGTGAATATGGGTGTAGCATGGTCATTTTTTTAGTTTGAGGTTTTGTCAAGGCTTTAGATGTTTGGGTAAAGTAATTTGGTCAATAAAAACTTGCTCAAAATGGTTAGATTAATTTACATGATGTGTTTTGAGTTTTGGGGCCAACTCCCTGCATTTTATTATCGTTGAGTTGCTTAGTTGCTATCATATGGGAATTTGGTTATATTTTAGTTAGTTTTAATTCTTAAGTTATATGAGATGATTGAGTGATGATTATAAGAAGGTAACATGTTATAAAATCTTACCTTTTGGCCCTTAGAAGACTCGGGGATTAATATTGGTGTAGTGGCAACTTAATAGTTCATTCATTTAAGTTTTTAGGGTGAGTATTTATTTGAGTCATGACCAAATTCCCTTAAGTCATTGCCAAAACTGAGTGGAAGCAGTCTAGAGGGTAGTTGCGTAGTGACTCAAGTGTTTAAGTCATGGTGCAACTCATGAAAAATTAGGGATGGATTGCCCAAAAACTAACCACATTATGACAAAAATATTTCAAGTCACAATGCAAATTGTGAATCTTTCGGAGTTATTGCTTGGAAATCATGTAGAGTTGTGACTTGACCATTTGAAGTCTCGACTTGAATTTTGGAATTTATGTACAACTTTTTAGAGCTTTTTTACTTGATTGTATTAATGAATATGGGTTAAAGATTCAACTTATACTCATTTTAAACCTTCTAAAGGGCATTATAGAAAAGTAATTAGGCCTAATGTATATTATGAAGCTAGGTGTATAGCTTGTGAAATAAAAATTGTAAATTTTCTCATATTTTTGTATCTTGATGATTCATTAACCAATATGGTGCATTAATTACAACTAATTTAGGACTTAACTACATTATTTAGCTTAAATGGAGTTTAGGGCCATCATATAAAGACTATAACATACAATGGATATTCACTAGATAGATTATAAAAGGCCAATTCCTTACACTGCTATAAACTAGGATGGTGATACTCTAAATTGTTCCCAATTCATTATTTATACATGTGCATATTGATTATTGTACTTAATCAATTGTAAGACCCCTAGTATCATCGATCATGTATATTAGCTCAAAGGCATCAAACTTTAACATCTATTTCAATTGTAATTCATTAGCATCACAATTCATGCATGATCCTATTACTCTTATTAGTTTTCACAATAGCATTCCTTCCTTAATTAGTCTTTTAGTTATTCAACTTCCCTCATAGTGGAACCCCCTACTTGAGTCCCTTAAAATTTATTCGCCTTTATGAAAATAGCAAAATATCTTGATTAATAGTTGAGTTTCCATTATGTGATTATCATAAAGTCTTGTTGACTCAAATACAACAAAAAAGTTCGATGCAAGTTAAGCATATTTGGGACCAAAGCAATATTATCATAGAAATGGTGGTAAGAAAGCTAAAACTAGGTACTAGTATTTCTAATAGTAGCTAACTTGCATTGTTTCAAGCAAATGATGGTAACAAACTTAAATCAAGCAATAAAAATACTAAAAGTCCTTGTAACTCTAACTCCCAAACAAATACAATTTTCTTAGGCTATATTGATGATTTTGCAAAAAATCTTCAATGACAACAAGAAGAGAAAAACATTAACCATCAAGCTTGGGGATTCTAAAAGGACAAGATCAAAAATTGCTACTTATTAAATCCCATAATACCTTCAAAGATAATATATTAATAACTAAAAAATGAAATACCTCCTACAAACCTACTAAGTTCTACTCATGTCATCTCTCTTCTCTTCTATGTGAAAGCTTATCATGAAGGAGTATGAAGAGATAGATATGATAGGAGTAGAGGAACAAATAATAGGATGAGAGAAAGAAGAAATGCAAGGCTGAAGAAATGGGAGGAGGAAGGACAAAGAAATGGAGTTACGAAGGACAAGGAGGAAGGTAGAAATGGTAAAAGAAAGAAATAGTGAAGGAAGAAGAGGCATAGCAAGAAATGGCAAAAGCGTGAGGAAGAAATGGCGTAGGAAGAATTAGGGATTAGGTTAGTTGCATAATCAAGAAAATAAAGCAGGCATCTTCATCCATGGCTTGTCAAAATTTGATTCTTGGTCCTTAAAAATAATTAAAAATTTTTAGAATCTCATATTATAATTTTTGAAAAGTTTAAATCCTTTTGTGCAAATTTTGCTTTTTTTTTTAACTCCAAGTCTTCAACTTAATCTTTTTAATTTGTCTATCTAATTTTATTATTGAAATCTAGTGTAAAGGAGTTTAATTATTCCTCATAGTATTTATTATTATATATAATTATAAATTAGCCAAACCCAGAATCTCATGTTAACCCAGAATATATATATATATATATATATATATGATCCTTGCACCTTAGGAAAGGACAATGGGAAATAAATCAGTATAATTGTTATGACTCTTATTCATAACTTTTCTAGCATGTGTGTTGCAAGTGATGCCATATTTAGTATATATATTTTCATGGTTATCATTAGAAGGTTGATATGGTTATCATGAAAAAATATAATTTAATTATTTTTTATACCAATCTTTAGGTACTAAAACTAGAGAGAGAAGTATCTACAAGCTAGTTAAAAGTAGGGAAAGAAAGACAAGAGACATAGACCAAGTGAGGCATTAAGGATGAAGAAGGGAAAACCTTGGTCATGGAATAAGATATCAGGGAATAGTGGAAGGGTTATTTTTATAGAATATTTAATGAAGGACACAAGATTTTATTACACTCGGATAGGTTAGACACTAAAGCAAAGGACCAAAATTTTACTTTTTACTACAAGATTCGAGAGTCAGAAATAAAAGAAACATTAAAACAAATGGAGAATAGTAGAGCATTTGGACCTAAAAATATACCCATTGAAGTATGAAAAGGTGTAGGTATAAAAGGTATAAGTTAACTCACAAAGTTATTTAATGAAATTATGAGATCTAAGAAAATGCTAGATGAGTGGAGGAGAAGTATTTTAATCCCTATTTATAAGAACAAGGGAGATATACAAAACTATATAGATTATAGAGGAATTAAGCTCATGAGCCACACTATGAAATTATGGGAGAGGGTAATTAAGTGAAGATTAAGGCAAGAGACTCAAATTACTGAGAATCAATTTAGTTTTATGCCAGGAAGGTCAACCATGGAACCAATATATTTGTTGCAAAGATTGATAGAGAGATATTAAAGAAATTAGAAAGATTTACATATGGTATTTATTAATTTAGAGAAGTCATATGATAGGATGCGAAAAGAGGTTTTATAGAAGGTTTTAGAGAAAAAAGGAGTTCATATGGCATATATTCGAGCAATTCAAGATATGTATGATGGGGTTACAATTAAGGTTATAACAAAATGTGGACTTATAGAAGATTTTTCGATAACTATTAGCTTACATCAAGGGTCAACTTTAAGTCCTTATTTCTGTACTTTAGTCTTGGATGTGCTTACTTAACATATCCAAGATTCGATGCCATAATGCATACTTTTTGTAGATAACATAGTTCTAGTTGGAGAATCGAGGGAGAAAATGAATGAGAAATTAGAGATGTGGAGACTAGTTTTGGAAGCATACAGATTTCATTTAAGTAGAAGTAAGACGGAGTATATAGAATGTAAGTTTAGTAAAAAAACATACTAATTCTAATGCAGAAATGAAAATTGGAAAGTATACCATACTACAAGTTACACATTTTAAATATCATGGGTCCATTATACAATATGACAGGAAAATAAAGAGAGATATAAGATATATGATTCAAGTGGGGTAGATAAAATTGAGGAGTGCTTCGAGCATAATTTGTGATAGAAGAGTACCATTCAAATTTAAAGGTAAATTCTACTGCACAACTATTAGGCCTGCGTTATTGTATGGAACTAAGTGTTGGGTAATAAAAAGTCAAGAAAAGAATAAGCTCCATGTTGCAAAGATAAGAATATTGCGTTAGATGAGTGGGCACACTAGACAAAATAGAATTGGAAATTAATGCATTAGAGAGAAAGTAGAGGTCACACCTATTGTAAAAAAGATTATAAAATCGTGACTTAGATGGTTTGGGCATGTGTGGAGGAGACCTATAGAAGCTCCAATTAGAAAAGTAGATAAGATGAAGAGTAGTCCAATAGTCAGAGGTAGAGGGAGACTAAAAAAAACTATATGAGTAACTATTAAGAAAAATTTGAACTTAAATAATTTCATTAAAAATATGATTTCTGATAAGACTCTATAGCATTGATTAATCCATATTACTGACCCTACTTAGTGGGAAAAGACTTTGTTGTTATTGTTGTAATTATTTTTTGTTATTATTTAGTTTAAAACGTTAGTTCAATTGAGTTTTAGGAAATTTCTTGTATCCAAACAAATGCTTTAAATTAAACGTTGCACCAATTAATTTAATTCATTTAGAGAAAGATGTTACACATGGCATTATGTTATCTTTCAACATCATTGCCTTGGTCGTGGAAACATCTAATCAAAAGCACTTGCATAATCTTGTATGCACTGTTTGTACCAACTTAATAATTAATAACTTGAAATAATAAATTTTTTTTATTAAAACTAGAATTTAGATGTAATGCCACATAAAAAAAATTATCAATAGTTGTAACATAGGTTATTGGTTGTAAACTTGCACTTTATTTTTAACAAGTCATTTAGCACACATAATGAAAAATAATGAAATAAAGATAAAATAAAAAAGAGACTTTGAGGATATAGAATAACTTATATTTCTATTTTAAAAAATAATAAAAATAATAATTATTAAATAATAATTATGAAAACGTAAGAAATATCATTAAAAGAAATTAACCTTTTCAAGGATCAAGTGTAAATCCTCCCAATGCTATATTTGCCATTATCTCTATTTCTATTATTATTTTTTTATTTTTCTCCCACCAAGAATTGTGATTATTGCTTCCATCTCGTTGTTTTTTTTTTCAAATTTGCTAAAAGGTCCCATAAATTTTTTGGCATCAACCACGTGCCACTCCTTCAACTTAGAATTGCAGCATCATCTTTCTCATCCACATATTCCCTGCATAAGGATCCTTTGCTGTTGACTTCCTCTGTAATTAAAAAAGTTAAAAGAAGAAGAATGTGGGAGGATTCTAATTTAAAAATAAAAAATAAAAACACATCCATTTTTCTCTGCTAACTTTACAACGGCGGATAAAATTCATCAGCAAAGGATCCATTTCTCACATTCCCCCCTTAGATCCTGTGCACACCTTAAAGATGTGTAAGAGGCGCTGCCCTTAAATCTGACTCTTTAGACTAAACTTAGATGATTTAAATTAAATTACGGTTTGAAGTCCCCTAAAGGACGGGATTGCACGTTCTGCTCTATTTCTTCCTGTATCCCATCATCGAAGTTCTGTCCTTCGTCTCCGTGTTCGTTCTACTCTAGCCTAGATCTGAAGCGTCTCCCACCCCTCCATTTTTTTTTTTTCTTTGCATCTCTAACCAGCGTCTCTCTTAGCTCCCTTCAGGCCTGTCTTTCTCATCCTATCAACAAACTTGTGTAAACCCAGCTACTATTTGCTTCGAGTCTCAGCTCTTTTTCTCTTCCATTTCGTTAGTTTTCAGCTCTTCTTACCTATTACTACTTCATCGAGCTAGTTGCTTCCTCTTGGCCGAATTTGTGCACACGAGAGATGCTATTTCTTGTCTACAACTCACTGAACTCAGCTTCTCTAGTTGTGTGGAAATCGTGTTTGGTAGCTATCCTCTCCTTTGAGTTGTGACCGATAATGAGAAAGAGAGGTTAACTGTCGTGCATCAGAGTAGGAGCAGCGTAGATAAATATCTCCTTTCCTCAAGCCTCCAAATCCCATTTCTTTACTTTTACGTACTGCTTGGGGTCGTTCAACTCCCGGTAATATCACCTCGTCGAGTAGCTTCCTTTCCTCTTCACTCACTCGTCGAGTAGCTTCCTTTCCTCTTCACTCATTCAGCTCTCTCTTCCTTAGCGTTTCCGCTGCAGTATCGAATCCTATGGTTCATCTCTTTCCATGATCGTGATTTCCGTTTGACTGGCTCATTTGCTTTGGCGTTCAGCCGCGTTTTCATCTTAAGCGTGTCTTCCCCAGTATTTCGAGCTTGCAATCTGCCCCTGTGTAACTTGCCCTTGTATCGAAGTTGCCCTTCTCACTTTTAGCTTTTGTTCCACTGGATGGAGGCAACTCAATCAATTGATCTTCAGCTCCATTCTGCTGTGAAATTTTAGCTACTTTCCCTCGGCGTTACTGAAAAATGAGCCCTTCGTCTCTAGCTTCTCCCTTCTGGCAGCACTGCTCCAAGTCGTCTTGCGGACTTCTTCAGCTTTCTCAACTTCATTCCTCATCCAACAGACCCTAACCGAAGAATTCTCTTTCCCTTGCCACAGCGTGTTGGATATGCGGGCACCTATACAATGAGAGTAATTGGGAACCTTGGCAATCCATGTTTACTTTGGTAAGTTAATTCTCTTCCATTTATTGCTTACCAACTTAGAGCTCTTGGAAAACTTTTATTTTTTCCTTCATGAACCATGCTTGACTGTAACTTAAGCATCGAAATTGTGTGAATTGTAAGGAAGCCTCTGTTCGAGTGTTGAAGTGCGTTATTCGATGAACATAATCTTCGATTATAATATCCTACGATAAGAGTTAATATGTCTTGTGATATGGTGAATTAATATAAACAATACACTAAAACAGGTTAGGTACCAAATCAGTACAAACACTAGATTAGAAGTTAATTAGGTAGAAAGTTACATAGGACTTGAATTAGAATAATTTTTCCCTAAAAAGATAAGTAGGATTAGAACTTAATATAGGATAGGTCAAATTGGAAAAGGTGAAATGAAAAGGGGGGAATTTCAAAGTTATTCTTTAGAATCTCAATAGATTGTTGTAATTATAGTGTTTGTAGGAGAACTTTATATCAATTTTGTCATGGTGGAATTATCTGTTAGTTTAAATTCCTTGTACAAGTTTGCTAAGGTATATTATAACCCAAATGTAACATTGTAAATTAAACTGATTAATAAATTAAGTAATAAGGAATTGGGTTATAGTTTGTGTAGGAACAAAATCAAAGTATGAAAGGTTTAACTGATAACATGAAATGGAAAAAGGAAATATTGAATTCAGTATTTGAAACTTATGGGTAATGACATAATTAAGTCTTATAGGAACATCCTTGGATTTTCCCCAACAAAAGGGTTTGATGGTGGTTCAAGATCAGAAGGACTGCTATGCTACCGTTTAGAAAATACTATAAGTAGATTATAAAGTATAGTACTTTTTTAACCGTTTTTTTTGGCCTGTTTTTTACTTTCTCTATTTATTTTTTTTGTATTGTATGTTTCCATTGTGACAAACATTCTTGGCAGAAACTCTTGTGTGTATATTATTATTAAATCTTACATAGACTTTGATATACTATACATGTGTATAAGATTAAAATGAATATAAAACGTTAAGATAACTCAAGTGGTACATTTGGAAATTTAAATGGTGACAAGTTTGCTTCATTATATATATGTGAAATCATTTAAGTGTTTTATATTTATGAGATGCCGTGCTATTAATTGTATAAATAGATTTTTGATCAAATCATCTAGAGGATTTTTATGAATGATCCATATGTTATTATAGGATATTATATTTTATAAGGTGTGATTGTATAGAATATTAGTCACTAATAGTAGTTTTGTTAGATTTCAATGTACTTTAGACATTATCACATGAATTTTGTAATTGAATATCAGAAGAGTACTAAACTAGATGCTTTTTAATGAATTATAAGGCAAGTACCCATGTTTGGATTTATAGTTAGTTATACTTATATATTATGTACCCATGTTAGAATATGATATATATTAGAAATTAGAGTTTTTCATGGACCAACCAATAAAAATGACTTTATGCAATTATTTTTGTAATACTTAATATTAAGAAGGTGTTATTTAATCATATTTATCGTCATTCCATTGTTTTTAATCATGTAACTTAAAATGGGATTATATATACTTATATATGTATGCATTTTGGTGTGTATATATATAACTATTTCTTATCACTATTAGTTTAATTCTAAAAGAAACCTTTTTTATACACGCCTTAGATTTATTTCCTAACTGAATTTTGTATCTTCAAGTAAATCTTCTCAACAAATTAATTATTATATTATGTTAAACTTGAAGCACTTTATATATTTTTTACTCTTTTCTATTATGGTAAAACTAACAAATTTCACAACAATAATTCTTAGCTCTTTGTGTTAATACTAAAATATTATTTTTATTTGAATTAAATTCTTCTGAATTCTCATTTAGACTCTTGTTATAAAATATTCCAACAAAACCTACTTTTATTAAAAAAAAATTTGTATCCGTTCGTCCTTTTTGTTATCACGTTTTATTTTTAACTCACTAAGTATTGTAATTCATTCTACTATTTATCATTGCAAATAATAAATCTATGTCTAAATGTTTTTAATTTAGTTTATAAGTATATATACTGATGTCCCAATAGTTAGTTCATTTGATATTACTAACTATTGTCCTCTATTCTTATGTATATATTTGAACTCTAAAGTTAGTTCTATAATTTATAGGATCCTCACCCTACCGTACATATTCTGTAATTGAATTACAAGTTGAGAGCGGAGCTTTCTTTGTTATGTTGATAGGGCTTATTGTTGTAGGTAAATACGCGATGTTTGCTTTACAAAGTGCACTTTGCTAGATTTTCTACAACTAATAAATACATAAGGGTATGATTATGGCAAACTATGGATCTTGTGAATATTGAAATTTATAGGGATGAAAAAGTAATGTATTCATGTTCGATTTGGAATCGCTTTTCATAAATTAAATCATGCCTTGGAAATTGTATAAGGTTTAGTTTGTTGTTAGGCTTACAAATACGTACAAAATCTCCTCATATTCCATGCCATCACGTCTCTGTATTGATCAGGCATGACACTGTGTAGAAAATGCATGTTAGGAAAACATTGCTTACACGTGCAATAAAATTCCCTTTTATATGAGGCAATGCTCTTGTGATGTTCTTAAAATTCCCAATTCTCTTAGTCATGGGGAGACTAAGTTGAAGAGATTAATAATTAAACATATAACAATCATGATTATACAAAAACAAAAATAATAAATACATCAAAACTAATTTCTCTATATTTGTCATGAATTGGTTTAGCCCTTCAAATATCAAAAGCAAAAAACTCATGCTTCAACAATCAATCCACGATCGATGTATTATTCATAGTTAAACCAAATTTGACTTACATAATATGAAAAATATTTATTCGTAGCTCACTGTTCCACATGACATGTTATTGTATGATCGGGGACTATAGGCTTGAAATGACCATTAGGATGTAAATATGCTTTAGGAAATCGTAAGGATACATGCTTGTTTGCTTAGGATAAGAGGATGACTAGTAGGCTATGAAGAAAGTGGTGAACTTAGAGACATGATGAGACATAGCGGAGGAAGTAAATAACATAGAGGATATGGAGTTTGGCAAGGGGCAGCGGTAGAAAATGTGGATATAGTAGAAGTGATGCTTGTGCTGGCCGGCGACCTGTAAATCTAAGAAGGTGATGGTTGATCAAAGACATATTTTAAAGAACAATATAGTAAAGCATTGTTGACTTCCTGGAGGTGGAGGTGATGGAGCATTTGGTGGATGGGGTGAAGATGTTGATGGAGGAGGTGGTGAACTTTTAATGCCAGGTGAAGGTGAGGGAGGTTGTGGTGAAGAACGAGGAGGCGTGGTGTTATTTACTTTTAGAGGTGAAGGTGAAGGACTTGATTTAGGGGGTGGTAAACGATTATTAGGAGGAAGCAAAGGTGAAAGAGAAGGAGACAGAGGTGGTAGAGAAGGACGAGGTGCGAAGACGTTTGGTTTTAGTGGTGAAGGTGATGGTGTTGATGGAGCATTTGGTGGATGGGGTGAAGATGTTGATGGAGGAGGTGGTGAATTTTTAATGCCAGGTGAAGGTGAGGGAGGTTGTGGTGAAGAACGAGGAGGCGTGGTGTTATTTACTTTTAGAGGTGAAGGTGAAGGACTTGATTTAGGGGGTGGTAAACGATTATTAGGAGGAAGCAAAGGTGAAAGAGAAGGAGACAGAGGTGGTAGAGAAGGACGAGGTGCGAAGACGTTTGGTTTTAGTGGTGAAGGTGATGGTGTTGATGGAGGAGGTGGAGGAATTTTATTACTAGATTGCTTAGGAGAAGGAGAGGGAATTTGTGGTGAAGAACCAGGAGGCAGGGTGTTATTTGCATTTAGAGGTGAAGGCGAAGGACTTGTTTTAGGGGGTGGTGAACGATTATTAGGAGGAAGCAAAGGTGAAGGGGAAGGAGGTGATGGTGATGGAGAATGACGAGGAGGTGATGACATTGGGGTAGGAGGTGGCGATGTTTTATTATTTGGTTGGTCAGGTGAAGAAGGGGCACGTGGGGGTGGTGGGGAGTTTTTTCCCGATGGAAATGGTGGTGGCTTGTGGGATTCAGGAAAATAGAATGATGGAGGAAATTCATGGCTGGGAAAGTCATCAGTAGCCAATCCCTTAGCAATCAAGCAAAATGCTATGATGGTGAAAAATGGAGGCAAGGACCTCAACATTTTAGATTCTCTTATCATATTAAGAAAAATACTTAGTTTTTTCGAACTTGTTGCTGGATGCAAAGGGAGACGCCGATGACAACCCTTTTATAGTAGTGCTAATGAATAGTCTACAAACCTACGTTTTTAAAATGTAGGTATTGAAAAATTGAACCAAACATTACTATTTTCTTTCATTTTTCTATGTACCAATAATTATGCCTATCTTGGTCAAGATATGGACCGTATATGAGGGAGTAAAAATACTCCTAGACTAGCCGAATATAATTTAAAACTACATCTCATATATATATATATATGTAGGGTATTTGACTAATTGAAGACTCGTGTTAACGTGGAATAACGTATATACCATAAAGAAGAGTGAAAGAGAGTCACAAGAGTACGGTATATGGACCACGTTTGAGCCTCAGAGGCTTTCTTTATGGTTTTGATTGTGACTAATATTAATAACCAAAATAGAGGCAAATTACGGTTGAATATCGAATCGTTCTTCTACGGAAGTATTTTATTCAAAAAATTAATATTATTGTTATTCATATTTTAAAAACTAAAAATTATAATCAAACTCAACTATAATTTAAAATTAAATTACATGATAAAACATAGACAATAACATTACTGAGTATTACAAGAATATAAAAAATGAATTCTTCTCATACATCTTATTCGCACATTCTTTACGTGTCGATTTTTATTTTTTATTGTTTACATTTTTCTTTTGTAAATTATATGAAATTTCAACCTGAACTCAGATTCTACATCTCTTCCTTATTACTTGATCGCTTAATTATATTTAACGCATCAATTTGACTTCTCCAAGCAGTAATGACTTGGTGATTTATTTATAATTTATTCGTAGCTAGGATGCTACACATTGATGATAACTTGCCTTGTATAATTTTTTTAAGCTAGCTTCTGATTGATATTTGATAACATATTTAAATTCGTAACTGACAGTGAAATATATATTGCTCAACAATTGGGTGTCCCAGGGGAATACTTGGTTTTTCCTGCAATTATAAGTGAATTATTTTTATATCAAAATAACTTGGTATAACTATAGCATCCAAAAAAAGAAAATAAAAAAAAACCATAGTATCAATGCACTTCGACTAATTTACTTAATTTATCAAATAGCTAAGGACCATACTTTCGTGTAAAATTAAAGTCTCCAAATTCAATATATTAGTGTGCGCTATTTTTAAACTTTTTGACCCATCAACAATTTTTTTTTTTTTAAATTTGTGGTCCCAAGCCTTCCATGGATATAAAAATATACCTAATTTAAGACTTTAATGGGAAGTACGGAACAAATGTGTGCGTCTCTCTATTTCGTGAGATGGAAATTAACGAGATTTGATCCATGCTATTAACTTTATACAGTATAAAAATCCATTAGATAGTACTGTTGGTTCTAAACTATTTCTGACGATTAATCAACAATCAAAGTGCTTTCCTTGTGCATTCCTGATAAACCAGCCCTTGTATATAGTAGGAGTGTACAAAGGCCGAGCTAGGCAAGGCTTTGATTGTGTCCGATGTTCGGCCCGATTTTAAAAAAATTTTAAAATTAAAACCCGTTATCCTAACTCGAGTCTAGCTCTGCCCAACTTGATTTAATATAGGGCAGGGTCATATTAAATCGGGCGGCTCGACATTTTTTAAATTTATTATAAAAATTATAAAATAACTTTAAAAAAAAATTTATATAAATCTTTATAAAATTACATTTTATTTTTTAAAAATTATAATTTTGGTATAAATCTTTATAAAAAATATTTTTTTTTTATTTTTTTAAATTTGATTAGATTAATATATCTCTTAAGGGCAACCTAAATTTATTATAAAAATTATAAAATAATATTTAAAAAAGAAAATTTGTATATAAGTTTTTATAAAATTTTATTTTATTTTTAAAAAAATAAAATTTTGATATACATTTTCATAAAAAAATATTTTTTTAAAAATAAATTTATTTTTAGGATCAGGTTAGGTTTTTATTACCCTAAAGGTTGACCCGATGTTCAGCCTAGCCTGATTTTGTAGCCCGACCCTATCCTAAATTTAAAAAATAAAAATTTTTGTACCCTGTCCAACCCCACCCGATTTGACTGGGTAGAGTCGGGCACACCGGGCCTTCGAGCCCGGTGAACAACCCCTAATATATAGTTGTAGGAGGACCTATTGGGAAAAAAAAAAATCCCCTTTGACATCTCTTCAACTGCAAATAATTATTGATGCAATGGGGGGTCCCGCTCCAGTATCCTCTCAATTTCATTGAGAAATAGAGACTACCAAGTTTGTTAAATATTAACCTTGAAATCCAACAAAGTTAGAATTCATGGGTAATGCATAGCCAACATTTTAAAATTTTAGGTAGAAAAATACCATTTTATTTCAACTTGGAAGTCTTCTTCAACTTCGAAGCCATCACCAAACTTCTCACCCTGCAACTTATAGACACAAGGAGGAAAAAAAAAAAAAAGGAGACAGACAGAATACGTATCAGAAGCATCCTTGATTTTTCAATGGCTGTTATCCCTAAATTAAGAGAATTGCATAATTTTACTAGCATATTTTTGTTATGTGCTACGGCCTAAAAATAATAGCAAGAAACAAAACTAAAAATATATGGGTAACCATCCCATTTGATGCAAGAGCTGTCTTAAAGCTACATAAATTTTCATAGAAAAAGCTAAAGCTAGCCGCCGATGACTTTGACACTGCCAACAAGTTGGTAGAGGTAGGTTTGGCACCATTTTTAGAGGAACACCTAAAGATTGGAAATTGATCGTAATTACTTAAGCATCTGAATACGTTGTCTGTGCCGATGTTGGTTAAGTAATGCATTTGTTTGGTGTCAAGCGTAAGTCATATTTTGTTAGATGAATTGCCACCACGTGTCGTGCAAAATTTTCTTTGGATAATATAAATATGTGCAATGGCTTCAGAAAGAAAAAAATCAAAATAAGAAGTTTAGATATTTTGCTTAGAACTTATAGCGAGGGGCGAGTTTTAGAATGAGCTAGTTAACAATCCATGTAATGTTCAGATGTCTCAGTAAGAATTTGGTATTTCAATTTATATTATTTATTTGTTCTAATTAAATAGAATATTTGTTATTCACTAGTAACTTATCATCATGTGCAATTATTATTAAAAGCAGTTATTATGAACATATATTAATAAAATAACTTAAAGATTATCAACACCCTAACAATAAATTTATATAATCAAAATAAAAGTTTTAAACAGGCGAGTTTTTCGAATACACCAATAGAAAATTAGCAATAAAAAAATATACAGGGAAAAAATACAACAAATTTTTCATTATTGTAATTGAAATTTTCTTAGGACTAAAATGTCTAACAAAAGCATATAAAAATATAAATGATATATACTAATCCATAAATTATAGAGAATTTGATATTGACATGTACTAGCATATGGGAATACGTAATGAAATAATTCATTATATAATTATGTTAAATAATATAAAAGTTCTAGTCTAATTACTTATTTGCTTGAATAAATAATTATTAATTGTACCAATTGCAAATATAAAATATGATAATAAAGATACGTGTCTATACTTCATTGTTTTACCTTTAAAGAAGTATCTTATAAAATTAAATCAAAAATAAAATTATTCAAATACAATTTCTCATACTTTCCACGTGATAAAGAGCCTTTATCTTTCTTTTGAAAAATAAGAGCAACCATTTTTTGCTTCATATTAAATAAAGAGATGTCTCTATAGTTAGCAGCCTATACATATTTGTTGATTTTTTGTCACCAATAAAAGTATATTAGATTGAATACTTGTTTTATGAGAGTAAAATAATACTTAACTGTACCCATTGCATGTAAAAAATATGACAAAGAAATAGTCCCTAAAGCATGTATTTGCTTTTGATTGAGCCATGAGATATCCAAAGAATGAATTATGGTTTAGCTATGATTATATGACATGTATACTTACTTCCATATGATTGAGTGAATTATATTTGTGTTTGAATGTTTGATTAGTTATTGGGATTCTTTAAATCTCACTTTTCCCTATCTCCACTTACCATGTCCAGGTAAAGTCCAAGGAAGAGAGTATGAAAAACAAAAAGCCTAAAGATCCTATGTTTGGCAATGAAATTAGCCTATGAAAGGTTATTATATATATATGGATATGTATTTATGTATTTTGATGTAATGCAATATAAAAATATGAGACCATAGTTATATGACTAATTGACGGTCGGATGTTATTATAGAACATGATTTTGTATATGAAAATTCATGAGATATATGTGTATTTTTCCATGTAGGATAGTAAAATTTAGATGTAAGGCTATTTTTATGTAATGGATCAGTCCTGCATGATGTATTTGTGGATTGAAATTTGTTTAAAATAAAAAAATAGCATTTTAGAACTCATTTGGTATTATTTGAAACCAAAATTTAGATTATTTAAGCTATAAGATGTCTCTTTATTTTTAACAGTACAAATGACCTAGTTTAGAGTTAAAATTTAGCAAGCAATTGGAGGACATATAGAGTTTTCTAATAAGCCAAAATTTGCATTTTTCAAAGCTTTGTGGAATATTTGGTAAATTTTTGAATTTAGTCTAAAAAACTTGAATTATGCAGTTATTATTTATTGTATACTAGTTTTGGATTTCATGACTTTTGAAAGATCAAATGGATTCATTTTAACCTAAAAGTTTTACAATAGAAAGTTTATATCATAAGCTTTCCAAAGATACATAATTTGTGTTAATCAAAATTGTGTGGTTTAAGTTATGGAAATTCAAATTTTGGATATAAATAGGTGTCCTAAGGCCAAATTGTTCAAATTGCTATTTCGATGGATTTAGTTCTTATTCATATATTAACTTGATTGTAACAAATTGATTATGTATGAATTTATGAGATGAAATAGTAAAAATTCATGTTTGAGCATTATGGAACCAATTGGCACTTTTACTCACCATAATTTCCATTGCTAAAGGTTTAGATATTGTAATTTGCCATTAAAAAAAAAGTAATATGGAATATATATATATATATGTATAACGTGATGATATGACATTTGTTGGTACCAAAGCCATGGTTCAAGCAACCAAGAACTATGTTTTGGTTTAGGAAAGTGCTTGAATTGTCTAACTATGTGGTATGCGAATTGTCAGAACTATTGGAATTATTGTAATTGTGCTATGAATATTTGTATTATATGTTAAGGCTATAGATCTTTTGGATAAATGATCAACACTAAAAAAGGCAAACCTGCTAGGTCAAAGCTTGAAGATCCTATGCTGACTATTAGGAATCACTAAATAATATAAACAAATTGTAACACCATATTCATTTAACTCATCTTATGTCATTTCTAGGTATACCTTCTTGAATAACACAAATTCTTAAGAAAAATCCATTAAAATAATAGAATATTTTTGCATTACGTCACAGATAAAGTTTTTATTTCGTGTCTCATAGACCATATGAACTCATCCATCTCATTCTCCTATTTAATTATACAGATACAACTAAAAACCATCTCAAAATGTGGCCAACAACTTGAGCTCATAATATATATTCACAAAATATTGAAATGTTGCCTCGGGTTCATGTGCTAGGTTTATGTCATAAACTTTGAAAAATCATAACTAATTCTAGAAAAATTAAAATCAAGCACACTATACTGTACTAGAAAGTTACAGATATCTACTTTATGTAAAAATAAGTCCAGACCAAAATAGAAACTTCTAGCCATTGGAAATCAATGGAACAGTACATAAACTCAGCTGGCACTATTGGTACTGATACAGAACTTTAAAAATTCATATCTTCCTACTCACTCAGACATCTAATTTGGGTTATCTCAGTGGCTATAGAAAGCTTATGATGTCTAGTTTATGCTTATAAACTTTCATGAGTATTGGAAACCATTTGGCCTTCGAATGGCATAGGAAAAGAAATTGACCATATGAATAGTATCTATACCAAAATAGCTGAAATTTGGCAACTTTAAAAATTTGTAATCTGGTCTTTAGCTTTCCAAAAAGCTCTAGATGAGATCTATATACATGTCAAATTTTATGAGAAAATTCATTCATTTGGTTTGATTGTGCCATAGGGTTGCAAATTGATCTATCTATGCTTCTTAAAGGGTCACAAAAGGGTCAAATTTGCTTCCAAGGCTTTCATGGCCACTTGAGCATGTAGGAAGGCACCAAAATGATCTATTAAACTTGTGTCAAAGGTCCATAAATCCAGATGTCTCAAACTCACTCTTTCATCCCAAGATATACACAAGAACATATAAGCTTCATCTTGCCATTCAATGTCAAAAACTTGCTACAACATTCACATGGCATCAATTCCCATATATACATCAAACATCCATGTATTTACACATGTCCAAATGGTTATACAACATATTCATCATAGGATTACATCATATGCTATCAAAATGATTACAAAGTGAATAAAATAGCACACTTTCTTGTCAATCTTTCTCCTTCAACCTTGCTGGCTCCCATTCCTTAGTTCACTTAGTCCACCTAGACATATTAGGCAATGGGGAGGAAGGAATAAGATTCTAGAAATCCCAATAGCTCTTCTCCCTTTCAACCATACATAAAGGATGCAAATTCAAGTCTAAAAATGCATGCATGGATATCATAGAGTACATAATCATACATAGAACATTGCTTACACTCAAGAAGTTAGATAAAACATACATAAGGTTGCCAAGAAAATAGTTTAGCCTCACCCACTCTTTCTGAGATTTTGGACTTGTCTCACCTATTTTCTTAAGGAACTTTTGACTAAGCCTCACTCTTTAGAGACTTTTGGCTTTGTCTCACCCATCCTTAGGTACTTTTCGCTCATCCTCACTCTAACTAAGGGACTTTTAGCTTCACTACACTCAAGAAAACCAAAACATGTTTATAAGACATCATTTAAGTACATAATATAGCAACATGGTACCATGACATATAGATACATGCTAGAACATCTTTCATAGCTTAAAACATACACATATACATCCAAAGACAAAATAAACACCCACTCATACATGAGAGAAAGAAGAAAGAGCTACCTTGGTTATAAATGTAACATCCAGCTCTTTGAAAATAAGAGAAAACGTGAGGAACGTAACACATGGTTTCTCTGTAAATGAATGAAATTCATCAGATACAAAAGGAAGTCCTCCGAAATGACTTAGTTAGAGTCTCAAAAAATTTGGAAAGTATTCTAGACTCCTAAAAATGAGAATCTCAAGCTCAAACTGAAAGAAAAATAGAGTTAGAATGAAGAAACGAATTGTAACGAAAGGTTGATGAAATGTAAGGGCAATTTCATCATTTTGAGAAAATTTTGAAATTCTCATAAGAGGGCTTTTTAAATGAAAGTTTTGAGTTCTCCAAGGTTCTCAGAGGCCCTGAAAACTATAGGAAGCCCCAGGACAATTAAAACCTTTCCAGTAGACGTTTTCCAACGTCAGTTGACCTGAACTTTGACTGATTCGTTCGAGAAGGTTTTAGCTCCAATTTGGGTGATTCCAAAGGCATTTTATTTAATTGGGAATCTGAATTTTATGATGTAAAAGAGAGTTCTAAGAAAGGAGTTAAAATGAGCCTAAACGGAGCAAATAGGCACATAGGGGTAAAATGGTCATTTTGAAAAATTATAAAAGAGGCTTCTTAAGTAAGATTACACCTCATCACTTTCTCCAAGCTTCTAGTTGCTGAAAAATGGGCAGTAATGGCATGAAATTAAAAAGGGAGAGAGAGAGAAAGTTTAAGCTTCCGTTTAGGTAAGTAAACGGCCCCGTTTCATCCCGCGCTAGTTAGGAATGTTGTTCTCATCTGTAAGAGCTCTCTAATGGTGGTTTTTTTTTTTCTTGAAAACTTAAAGATTCAAGTCTAACCCAAGGTAAAAATGAACAATTTTTAAGAAATGAATCGATGGAAAATAATCTACACGAAGAGAGCTTCGTTTTAAGGTAAAACTTTACTTGAAACATTTGCAAAATCTTGTGTTTCTAAGCCATATAAGCTTCAGTTTAGAGAGAGAAAATAAGGAGGAGATTTTTTTCTTTATGTGTTCTTGATAGAACCAAAGGTTATAAAGTGTGAGGATTAAGACTATACAATTAGAATTGAAAAAGGAGCTTTAGAATGCAAGTTATGGAATTTAGGGATTTAGTTGCATCTAGGCTAAGATGAAGCTTTATAGCAGTAATTTAAGTTGTCCAAGAGTATATATGAGTTTCTAAGACACCAAAAACATGCTTCTCCCATCAAAGAAATTAAAACAACTCCATTAGTGCCATATGGAAGCATAGCTTCTCCCAAGAAGAGTTCATGCATCCAGAGAGTGTTTTAATTCCTTCTAAACTTAGTTTTGCATCATGTGTGATGGGAGAATATGAGAAAAAGCCTTGAAAAAATCTTAGAAATCATAGATTGTAAGATGGCCTTATATGTTCCATAATATGGCTTAAAGAAGCAACACCTTGTTAGGCTTCTAGAATTAATTGTGTGATGGCTCCAAGAGGTTTAAATGGAGTTAAGAATCATAAATGAATGGATAGAAAGGAACCAAGATGATGTTTTCCAAAGGTTGCTTTATTAAGTGCATTATGAAACCATAAAAGAGCCTTATGAGTCACTTAACATTTTTAGTGATTGTGTGGCCTTAGACTTTATTTTAAGAGTGTAATTAGCTTCCATATAATGTGTCTAGGCCTAGAAGAATAATCTCTACCTTCTTGGGTGTGTGAGGTCAATGGAAAGGATTCAAAACTCAAGGAAAAAGTGTGTAAATACAAGCAAGTGTAGCTCTCTCTATAACACCATAATTTCTAGCTCATCTTATAACATTCTTATGCATCATGTTCTCAAATCCATGGAGGAAGTAGGAAAAGTTTAATAAAATAATGCATTTAATTGCGTTGCATCATGTATAAAAATTCCATTCAATATCACATGGACCGTGTGAGCTTATACTATATATTCTCATATTTAATTACATAAATACAACTCTTTTGCATCATAAAATCATGCCCATAACTCATGGAAGTCAAAAGAAAGCTCAAAATAATGAAGTGCATTTTTGGCCAAAATTGGCCCCTTTTCTAACCAAACTTTGGAAAATCATAACTAATTCTAAAAAAATTAAATTCACAAATTCTTGGCCATTCTAGAAAGATATGGATGTCTACTTCACACTAAAAATATGCCCAGACTATAACATTCATCACAGAGGCGTTTTACATCCAAAAATGTCTAGAGATCAAACTATCTCCTGATGCTATCACAGATTCTGTAGCAAAATTTGAAAATGTTCAATTAATTTCATAAAAATCCAATCCATACAAATAATACCAATTTAAAAATTTGTGGATGTTAGCTAAAGGAAAAAAATATTTCTAGACTAGCTCAAGTAGCCCAGACCTCAGAATTCAATGGAATAGTAACTTAGGTCAACTGAATTCCTTAATACTAGATAGAATCTTCAAAAATTTGTATCTCCCTCTTTAGACATTCAAATGAAGTGTTTCTAATTGGAACAAGTCACTGTGAATACCTAGTTTCTTCGTATAAAATTTTATGGTCATTGGACATCATTTGAGCCCTATGTGATTTTCGAACCAAATGAATAATGCAGCAGACCAAAACTAGAAAAATTGCCAACTTTGAAAATTCATCAAATATTCTATAGACCTTCTTTAGCTTCTCAAAAAGCTCTCAACAAGCTCTAAATGTTTGCCAAAGATCAACAAGAGCTCATTTGGCCAAAAAGTGACATAGGATTCCATTATGGTCATTTTTTGCTTCATATAGGGTACCAAAATTGCCAAATGGTTTTTCCTTGGTCTTAGAACCTTTTAGGCAAGTCTAAAAGCACATTTGGGACTTGTGTGAGCTTCCCAAATGGTCCCAAACCTCATACGTCCCATTTTTTCCTTTTCATCCATACTTATGCATATTTCCATAAAGTCATTCATGAAGATATAATGCCATAACATACTCAATTTACATTCCATCATTCACATAACATATTCTCTCATTTCTATATCACATAATATCATAAGTACATATGTCTCAAGGGTCATAGACCATTTACAACTATAATATACATCATTATGGTTCATTATGGCTTTCAAAGGTAAATGCTAGACAAATGGATGTCAATCTTCCTTCTTTAATGTTGTTGGCTCCCATTACTATATCCACTTGGTCTACCTAGCATATTAGATCATTGGAGAGGAGGGAATGAGATTCAAAGAATTCCAATAGCTTATCTCCTATTCAATCATACATAATATATGCAAAGCAAGCCTTAATAAATGCATGCATAAATAAAATGGAAGTTATGAACATTTAAGAAGCAAGCTTGGCATGTGAACAAGTCATACAAGACATTCAAGAGCTCACCAAGTGTTTAGATTGGCCTTACACTTTTCCTCATGAATTTTGGACTTGCCTCACCCATTCTTTAAAAGTTTTGGACTCAACTATAATCTTGGGAACCCATTTTGCTTTTGGGAGACTCTTTGCTATGTCTCAACCAATCTTAAGGGTTCTTGGCTCATCCTCATCATGGTTAAGAGTTCTTGGCCTCTCCACACTCAAGAAAACTCAATAAACATCATACATTTATTTGAAAACACAATATGTCATCATAAATCATGACATATAAAATCATGCTAGCATACTTTTCATGGCTTGAAAATATACATACACATATTCTAAGACAAGATAAACATACATGCATGTATGAGAGAAGGTGGAGAGAGCTACCTTGCACATAATTACACACTTTTTCCTTGGAATTCAAACCTCATCTTTTGGCCACACACCCACAAACTTGGGGAGATAGTTTCTCTTAGCTTAAATACAATTTATGGAAGCCAATTAGGTTCATGAAACAATTTCTAAGGCCACACAACTTCCTTAAAAGGTTACTCTATAAACCCCATTATAGTCCATAAATGCACCTAATGAAGCAAGATCCCTCAAATAATTTCTGGGCTCTATTCTCTCTTTTTAAATATGATATTTAACTTCTTTTAAGTCTCTTGGAATCATCACACCATTAAAATAAAAAGCCCAACATTATGTTGCTTCTTTAAGTCATAATATAGAACCTAAGATATCAAATCACTTTCTATGAGTTCTAATTTTTTTTCAAGGCCTCCCCTCATTTTTATTCATCAAATATGACTCAAGAATGGCCTTAGAAAAATTTAAAACTCTCCCTAGCTATATGAACTCCCTTTGGCCGAGCCTATGCTTGGTTTAGGGCTCCTTGGAGCTTTCTTTGTTTTCTTAAAGGAGGAAGCATATAGGGAGCATCTTAGGGACCTTAAGAACTCATTTAAACTCTTAATTATACATAGGAATCATCATATAAGGTTAGATTTTATAAGGTGCACACAAAATCCTAGAATTTGCATATTAAAATCTAGTGGTTATTTTGTTATTTTCTTTGCATATTATTATTCTTCTCCCTCAAATACCTAAGATTTACACTTGATTGGGCTTGAAAGTTAGATCTTCCTATGTCTCCTAGGGTTAGGCAAAATGGAGAAGAAGGGTGGGTGAAGACATCAACCACAGGATGAAATTTTACTTAGTTTTTTTTCTTATTTTGGCTTAAATCTTGCTTTTTCCAAGCTCCTCTCTTCAAATCCGAAATTTTCCTTGAATTTCTCCTTTGAATCAGATTTATAAACTTCATTTTAATCAAAGGAAACTAAAGAGAAGGGAGGAGAGGAGATGTGGATGAAGAAAAGCATGAAAAATCACCATGGAAACATACCTTAAGCTTGGATTTCTTCCTCCTTCTTCTTCCTCTTTTGTGCGCCTCTCTCCTAGGGTTTTTCTTTTGGTTTGAGGATAAATAATCTGAAGGTAAATGAGGGAGAGTGTGAGGCACCACCTATATATAAGTGTAGGAAAGTGACTTCGTCAAAAATTTCAATTTTACCCTTTTGTTCTTTTCATTTTTGTTTCTCCTTTGTTTTAGCTCCTTTTTTAGAATTTTCTTTTCCATTATAAAATTTAGATTCCCAATTAAATAAAATGCCTTTGGAATCCCTCAAATCGGAGCTAAAACCTTCCCAAACAAATCCGTCAAAGTTCAGGTACACTGACATTGGAAAATATCCACCGAAGGGGATTTAACTGTCCCGGGGCTTCTCATGGTTTTTAGGGCCTCTGAGAACCCCAGAGAACTCAAAACTTTCATTTAAAAAGCTTTCCTGTGTGAATTCTAAAGTTTGCTCAAAATTACGGAAATGCCATTACATTTATAAGGTTTCCATCAAAATTTATTTCTTCATTTTAGCTCTTTTTTTATCTTCGTCTGAGGCTAGAATTCTCATTTTCAGGAGTCTAGAATGTTACTCAAATTTTTTGGGACCTCAACTAATTCATTTCAAAGGACTTACTTTGAAAATGTATCTGTTTCTGTCGTTTAACGAAACCAGGCATTACACTCTCCACCTTCCCTCATGCATAGATATGTGCTTACATTGTCTTGAATATGTGTATATATGTTTTAAGCCATGAAAATTATTCTAACATGATTCTATATGCAATGATGATGCATTGTGTTTCTAAATGATATTTATGAAGTTTGCTTTGGTTTGCTTGAGTGTGAAGAAGCCAAGAACCCTCTAGCAATGGTAAAGATGAGCCAAGAACCCTTAGAATTGGTTGAGACAAAGTAAAGAGTCTCTCAAAAGTGAGGTTGACTCCCAAGAGTAAGGTTGAGTCTAAAAACCTCTTACAGAAATGGGTGAGACAAGTTCAAGATCCATAAGTGAATGGGTGAGGCTAATCTACTTACTTGGCAAGCTTATGTATATTATGTATGACTTTTTTAAATGCCAAGAATGCTTCTTAGATTATTGTACATGTCAATATGTCCATACATGCCTTTTTAAGACTTGTATTGCATATGTTATATATAATTGAATGGGAGATGAGCTATTGGAATTCTTTGAATCTCATCCCCTCCTTTCCATTGTATTAACATGCTAGTGGAGCAATTAAGTAAGGTAATGGAAGCCACCAAGCCTAGAAGAAGGAGATTGACATCAAAGTGTATAAAAATGCCTAGTTTTGTCTATCTTGTAGCCATTCACATGACACATGATGTAATATCATGATGAAATTATAATGTATTCATACGAGCATATGTAATTACCCAAATGTATGATGTATGAATGAGGTTTGATACCAAATATATGATATAACATGGTTTGGGTATGGAATGACAAGACTAGACATATTCATTATTGTGTATATCATGGGCTGGATGAGTGAGTTTGAAAAATCTGGGTTTTTGCACCTTTAAGACAAGTTTAGAATGCCATTTTGGTGCATTCTACATGCTCAAGTAGTGATGGTTGTCTTGGAGCTCAATTTGGACCATTTAAACCTTTTGTAAAACTTAAAAAGGACTATTTCACAACCCAATATCAAGATCTGACCAAATGGATGAATTTGCTCATGCAATTTGGTATACTTGTAGATCTTATCTAGGAATTTTTGAAAAGCTAAAGAACAGATTATTTGGAGCTCTATAGAATTAATTATAAATTTTCAAAGTTTCCATCTTTTTGTTAAAGTGATACAGTTATTGTTCATATGGTCAGACACTTGGACTGTATTATTTATAAGTCAAATGATATCCAATACTCATGAAATTTTACATGAATAAACTAAACATGATAAGATTTCTATGGCCACTAAGATCACCTAAATTGAACCTTTGAGCAAGGAGATATGAATTTATGAAGTTGAAGATCAGTACTAGGGACAACAGCTGACCTCTAGTACTGTTCCATCAGTTTCTGGTGCTTAGCAGCCTTTGTTATGGTCCAAATTTACTTTTACCATAAAGTAGGTATATGTAGCTTTCTAGAATGGTATAGTAATCCTGATTTTTATTTTTATAAAATTAGTTATAATTTTTCAAATTTCAGGCATAGAATCCAGAAAACTAATTCGAGGTTGCACTAGTATGTTTTATGTATTTGCTCCCTATGCTCGAGGTATGGACCATTTCTTAAGCTTGTTATGAGTTGCAATTGTGTATTTAAATATGAAAATGAGATGGATGAATCCATATGACCCACGGGATGTTGAGAGAAAATTTTTAACGTGGTGAAATGTATCTTGATTCATGATTTCCTATGCCATTATGTTGCTTCCTATAGAATTAGCTTGATGATGAGGCATGGAAATTGCATGAGTTGAGTCTTAGAATTATGGTGTTATAATAAAAGCACACTTTCTTCCTTGAAAACACTTCCTCTCCTTCTGCCATATACTCACAAGGATGTGAGACTTGATTCCTTGGACCTAGACACATTATATAAAAGCCAATTACACTCTTGGAACAATTTCTAAAGCCACACATTCATTTTAAAAGCTAGATTGTTCCTATGTCTCATTTATGGTTTCATAATGCATCTAATAAAGCAACACCCATAATCCATGATCTTGGCTCCATTCTTTCCTTCCATCTATGGTTTTTGACTCCATTTAGACCTCTTGGAGTCATCACACAATCCATTTGAGGAGCCTAACTACGTGTTGCTTCTTAAAGTCATAATATGGAATCTATGGTACCATCTCACTTTCTAGGCTTCCTAACATTTTTCCAAGACTTTCTCTCATCCTCTCATATCATATATGATATGAAACCAAGCTTGGAAGAAATTAAAACACTCCATTGGTGCTCCTTCCATGCTAGGTTGAGGCTATGCTTTTATATGGCACTAATGGAGTTATTTTGATTTCTTTAATGGGAGAAGCATGTAGGAGACTCTCTTGATGTCTTAGAAACTCATATGGACTCTTAAACATATCAATTTATGGCTTGAACTCATCTTACAAACTAAGGTGTAACTAAAACCCTAACTTTTCTATCTTACAATTTCATGGTTCTTTCTTTGTTTCCTTTGCATATTCTTAGTCTCCTCAGTCATTTTCCTAAGATTTATCCTTGGTTTGGTTCAAAATTCACTCCTCCTTGGGTGTCCCTATCTTGGCCGAAACTTATAAGAAGAGAATAAGGAAAGCCCAAAATTGAAACTAGCAAATTACCTTGGTTTCTTAGCTTTCTCTAAGAGTTCTTCTCTTTGCTTGGATTCTTCTCCTTAAACTTGAAATTTCCCCCTTGATTTCACCTCAAAATAGACCCAAAATCTTCAATAAATCCATGGGAAAGAAGAGAAGAAGGAGGAGAAAGCGTTTACTAAAGAGAAACTATGAAAATTTATGAATTTCCATACCTTTCACTTGCTTTTTCTTCTCCTTTTTCCTTTTCCTTGGTGCACCTCACTCTCTAGGTCTCTTCTCTATTTTAGGGCAGAAATGAAGTTAGCTTATGGAGGAGAAGAATGAGGTGTGACATATGTAACATCCGACCTTTCCGTAAATGTGAAAAACACAATGTTTGGTTTCTCCGTAAACGGCATAAATGGGCCAGATACAAAAGGAAGTCCCTGAAATAGAAGGGATTGAGGCCAACCAAAATTATGATAAAATTTTAAATATTAGAAAATGAGAACTTGAGCCTTGAGTTGCCCAAAAATCAAGGCCAAAATGATTCAAAAAATTTGTCAAAAGGCCAGTGGCATTTTCGTAAATATGGGTACTTTTTAAAAAACACACAGGAGAGCTTTTTAAATGAAATTTTTGAGTTCTCTGGGGTTCTCAGAGGCTCTCAAAACTATGAAAAGCCCTGGGATAGCTAAAGCCCCTCCGGTGGACGTTTTCCAATGTCAGTGTACTCGAACTTTAACGGATTCATTCGGAAAGGTTTTAGCTCCAATTTGAGTGATTCCAAAGACATTTTACTTGATTGGGAACCTAAATTTTATAATGAAAAAGACAGTTCTAAAAAAGGAGCGAAAATGAAGGAGAAATGAAAATGCAAAGTATGAAGGGCAAAATGGGATTTTTTGAAAAGTGTAACTTATTCCCACCTATATATATGATGCACCCTTCTCCTCCCTTCATTATGCACGACCATCTTCTGCCTAAAACCAGAAGAAAACCCTAGGGGATAAGGCTCACAAGAAGGGGAAGAAAAGGAGGAGAAATCAAAGGCTTAAGGTATGGAAATTAGTAATTTTTCATGCTCTTTCTCTTCCAAACCTCTTCTCCTCCATTCTCCTTTGTTTCCTATGATTAAAATGAGGTTTATAAATTTGATTTAAGGGATAAATTGAGGGGAAAGTTCGGATTTGAAGAGAGGAGCTCAAAGAACACAAGATTCAAGTGAGAAAAAGCAAGAAAACAAGGTAATTTCTCTTCTTATAGTTGTCATTTTTGGTCCCCTTCTCCACCATTTCGCCCCACTTGAGAAAACCCTAGGAGGAGATGATTTTTAGGCAGAACCAAGCATGAATCTAAGGAAAAAGGGTGTGGAGATTAAGAATATGCAAAGGGAATTATGAAAAAGCCATTAGATTTCAAGATGCAAATTCTAGGGTTTCAATTGCACCTTGTAAAATCTGATTTTTTATGATGATTCCTAGGCCTAAGTAAGAATTTAAATGAGCTCCCAAGATCCCTAAGAGGCTCCCCATATGCTTCTTCCCTTGAGAAAACAAAGAAAGCTCCATGGAACCTAATATGCTTCATAGCCTCGGCCTAGATGAGTTCTCCTAGCTAGGGAGAGTTTTAAATCTTTCTAAGGCTATTCTTGAGTCATATTTGATGAATGAAAGTGAGGGGAGGCCTTGGAAAAAATTTAGAACTCATAGAAAGTGATTTGGTGTCTTAGGTTACATATTATGACCTAAAGAAGCAACATGGTGCTAGGCCTTTTGTTTTGATGATGTGATGACTCCAAGAGGCTTAAAAGGAGTCAAGAATCATATTTGAAAGGAAAGAATGAAGCCTAGAAAGTATTTGAGGGGTGTTGCTTCATTAGGTGCATTTATGGACCATAATGGAGCTTATAGAGCAATCTAACATCCAAGCAAATTGTAGGGTCTTAGAGATTGTTTCATGAACTTAATTGGCACCCATATATTGTATTTAGGCCAAGAGAAACCATCTCCACCAATTTGTGGGTGTGTGGCCAAAAGAGGAGGCTTGAATCCTAAAGGAAAAGTGTGTGTTTGTATACAAGGTAGCTCTCTCCACCTTCTCTCATGCATGGATGTGTGTCTAACTTGTTTTAGAATGTGTTTATGTGTATTTTCAAGCGATGGAAAGTATGCTAGCATGCCTTTATATGTTATGATTTTTGATACCATATTATATTGTAAATGAATCCATGATGTTTGTATAAGTTTGTTTGGGTGTGGGGAGGCCAAGAACTCTTCCCTTGGGTAAGGATGAGCCAAGAACCCTTGAGCTTTGTTGAGACAAAGTAAAGAGTCTCCCAAAAGCAAAGTGGGCTCCCAAGAGATGGTTGAGTCCAAAGTGCTCAAAGAATGGGTGAGGCAAGTCCAAAATCCATGAGGAGAAGTGTGAGGTCAATCCAAACACTTAGTGAGCTCTTGAATGTCTTGTATGATTGATTCACATGCCAAGGTTGCCTTTAAAATGTCTATGATTTCTATTTTCTCCATACATGCATTTAAAAGGCTTGCTTTGCACATATTATGTATGATTGAATGGGAGATGAGCTATTGGGATTCTTTGAATCTCATCCCCTCCTCTCCAATGATTTAACATGCTAGGTGAACCAAGTAGATATGCTAATGGGAGCCAACAACCCTAAAGGAAGGAGATTGACAAACTTATGCCTTGATTTTAGCCATTTTGGAACCATAATGATGGTTTATCATGTATATGAAGTTGTATATATACTATGAATGTTGAAACATATGTAAAGATACTATTATGTGATGTTTAGATGTATGGAAATGATATATGACAACTAGCACATGTTTTGAGTATGTAATGCCATAGTATGCAAGTTTAAAGTTTGATGAATATGTGTATAAATGTGGGTTGAATGGCTAAAATGAGATGCATGAGGTTTGGGACCATTTGGGCAGCTCACACAAGTCTCAAATGTGCTTTTAGACTTGCCCAAAAGGTTCCAATACCAAGGGAAGACCATTTGGCAAATTTGGTACCTCATATGGAGCCACTTTTGACCATAATGGAACCCTATGTCACTTTTTGGCCAAATGAGCTAGTATTGATCTAAAATTTGGCATGCAATTAGATATCATTGATATCATTCTAGGAAGTCAAAGATCATAATTTTTGGAAGTCTAAAGAATATTTGATCATTTTTCGAAATTGGCAAATTTTATGGATTTGGTCTGCTGCACTATTCATTTGATCCAAAATTGTTTTCTGTCACACAAGGCCCAAATGATGTCCAATTGCCACGAAATTTTATACACAAAAACTAGGCAATCACAGTGACTTGTGCCAACTAGAAGCACCTCATTTGGAGTTCTAGAAAGGGAGATATGAATTTTTTAAGTATCTATCCAGTATAAGTGAAATTGCCCGACCAGAAGTACTGTTCTATCAAATTCCGGAGTCTGGGCTTGATGAACTGATCTAGAGATATTTTTCCTCTCTAGTTAACATTCATAGATTTATAGATTGGTATCATTTGCATAGATTTTATTTTTTTAAAATTAATTGGACATTTTCAAAGTTTTCTGCAGAATTCTATGATAGTTCCAGATTTCAGTCGGACCTCTGTAGCTTTTTGGATGTCAAACGTCTTGGGTGATGAATATTGTGACTTGGACATATTTTTGTGTGAAGTAGACATCTCAATATTTCTACAATGACCAAGATTGCATAGTTTAATTTTTCTAGATTTAGTTATGATTTTCCAAAATTTGCCCAAAAAAAGGACTAATTCTAGCCGAGAATGATCTTTAAGTTTCCATGCCCCATTTCGGTTTCCATGGGTTGTAAGCATGTTTTTGTGATGAGAATGAGTTGTAATGATGAAATTAAATATGAGAAAGTATAGTATGCGTTCACACGGTCCACGTGACACTGAATGGAATTTTAAGACCTAGTGCAATGCTAAAATGAGCATTATTTCTTTGTCTTTTCATGCAAAACTCACGATTCATGATATTAAGTTATGTAAAGGCACTTGATGAGTTATAATGAGCTAGAATTCATAGTGTTACAACATATATATAGGTGGGGAATAAAAATTGCTCTAAGGAAATTCCATTTATGTCTTGTAAACTTGGCATTTTTGTTTCCAGTTCGTTTTACTTTCTTTTTGAAAACCGTCTTTTCCATCATAAAATTTAGGTCTTCAATCTTATAAAATGCCTTTGAAATCACTCAATGTGGAGCTAAAATCTTCCTGAATAGAAGGGTTAAAGTTCAAGTCAATCAACATTAGAAGACATACACCGAAAGGGTTTTAAATGTTTCAGGGCTTCCCATGGTTTTTAGGGTCTCTGAGAACCTCAAAAAATGAAAAAATTTTCATTTAAAATGCCCTATGTGATTATTCCAAAATTTACCTAAAATTATGAAAATTCCATTATGTTACATAAAAATTTCATTAATTTTCGTCTGGTTATTTTAGCCTTTGTTTCAGAGTACCCCTGGCCTCCTATTTCATTACTTAATGTCTAGATTATTATTCTAATTTTTTTGGATCTTAACCAATTCGTTTCAGAGACTTACTTTTAAAATGTGCTCGTTTTCATTGTTTTTACAAAAATTGGACATTACACAAATCATGCAATAATAACAGAAAATAATATTGTAGCCATAGAATGCCCTAGCTAGAAGGGATGATCAGAAGAGAAAATGCCTTAGAATTACAATTACCAGCAAATGTTCTTGACAATCCTCTTACACCCAATCAGGACCAAATACATATTCAACTTGCTAATCAACAACTATTGAATTAGTTTAAAAGAATCATCCACCCTCATTTCATGAAGAACTGAATGCACAAAAAGTAAAAGCATGGATTATGTAGTTGGAGAATGTTAAGAAGAAGAAGCTAATCATTAGTGGCATAGCATGCAATTGAAAATTAGTATGTTGCTAAATTCATAGACTTGGCTTGGTATTCCTCCTATTTTATAGAAATGTAATAATGAAAAATGGAGTTGTGAGTGCTTTGTGAAAGAATTAAAACCCTCCATTAGAGACAAAATAATTCCACAAAGAGTTAGAACATTTAATGTTTATGTAAAGGTCAACAGGGCAGCTGAAAATAACTTGTAGGATATGATGCAGGCAGAGGCTAAACAAAAAGAAAACCCCAGAAAGGCAAGAGGATAGTGAAAGTGTTGCTACTAGTAATACATTAGTAAGGTACACTGAAATAGGAAAGGGTAGAAAAGAAAGAAATTCTAGCCCTGCTGGGGACAAACATCCTGGGTGATATGTTATAAATGTAGGAAGCAGAGACACATAGCCCAAAATTGCTTTTAGATAGAGATAGCAACTTGATCAGACCATAGACCTAGGGTAGAATGTTTGCACTCACTTAGCAAGAGGTTAGTGTATCTCTTAGTTTGATTAAACGTATAATTAAAGTTAATGGTTTTCTTATGATTGCTATGATTGATTTGAGTGCTAGTTACTCATTTATATCCTGATTGTATGAGAAAACTAGATCTAGTTATTGGTGCTTTACCATATGATTCTTTTATATCTAGCCCTATAAAAGGCTATGTGATTACTTTCTATGTTTGTTTAAATGTCACTGTATAGTCTAACTAATGTTTCACTACTATTGATTTGATTTCCATTCCTTTTCATAATATTGACTTTATTATTGGCATAAATTAGATGGCTACTAATAATGTTGTGGTAGATTATGTATATAAAATGGTTACCTTACCTAAATATGGGACCATACTTAGTATTGGGGCTGAGTTATCTTACTTGTCCATAACTTAAGCTGAGAGATACTTAGAATATAAATGCTAAAGGTTTTTAGTTTTTTTTCCTATATAGAGGTTGAGGTAGATAAACAGATAGATGAGATCTCTGTGGTTAGGGAATTCCTAAAAGTTTTCCTTAATGACTTTGATTTTAGTGGTTTACCTATTGAGAAAGAGATAAAGTTCCTTATTGATATTATGCCTAAGGTTGAACCTATGTCTAGAGCTCTTTACAAGATGGCTCCCATTAAGCTAACAGATTTGAAAATGCAAATTAAGGAATTGTAAGAAAAAGGGTTCTTATGCCCTAATGTGTTACTTTAAGGAGCTTCTGTTTTATTTGTGAAAAATAAAAAAGGTAGCCTAAGATTATGTATAGATTATAGAGAACTCAATAAGGTTACCATTAAGTATCCTCTCCCTAGAATTGATGATCTTTTAGATCAATTAACGGGGGTGTCAATGCTTTTTAAAATAGACGTCAGATATGGTTATCATCAGCTTAGAGTTATAGCTATAGATGTCCCAAAAATGACCTTTAGGACTAAATATGGGCATTATTAGTTCCTTGTTATGCCATTTAGGTTGACTAATGCCCCAGCTATTTTATGAACAATATATATAAGGTATTTAGACCTTATTTGGATAAACTTATTGTGGTCTTTATTTATGATATTCTTGTGTACTCTGGGTTATTTGAGGAGTACGAAAGGCATTTGAGAATAGTCCTTGAGATTTTAGAGATAAGAAATTGATGTCAAACTCAGTATATGTGAGTTTTAGCTGATTAAAGTAAGATTTTTAAGTTATGTAATCTCACAAGTAAGGGGTTGTGGTTGATCCCCATAAAGTTAAGGCTATGTTATAGTAGGATAGGCTTAAAACCATAATTGAAGTTAAAAGTTTTCTAAGTTTGGTAGGTTATTATAGAAGGTGTATATAGGGCTTTTCTCAAATAGCCTTACCATTGACTAGACTAATTACAAAAGAGACATTGTTTATGTGAGTTGATAATTATGAGAGGAGTTTCTAGGAGTTTAAGCTCTAGTTGACCATTACCTTTGTGTTGATTATACCTAAGCCTAGTAAACCTTCTATAATTATAGTGATGCTTTGAGAAAAGGGTTAGAGTGTGTGTTGATACAATAGGGTCGAGTAGTGGCATATGCCTCTAGGCAGTTGAAGTCACATAGAGAAAATTATCCTATGTATGATTTGGAGTTAGCTACAGTGATGTTTACTCTCAAGATAGAAAGGCATTACCTATATAGTGCCATAGTTAAAATATACAGTGGCCATAAAAGTTTGAAATGCTTGTTTGATAAAAAGGAATTGAAGATAAGACAAAGAAGATAGTGGGAATTTTTGAAAGATTATGATTATACATTAATATATCATCCAAATAAAGCCAATGTAGTGGCTAATGCGTTGAGTAAAAAGTCAATACATGCAGCCTATATAATGATTAAGGAGCAAGAAATCATAGAGAAAATTTGGAATATGAACATTTTTTGTATTATACTTCTAGGCAAATTATTGTCGAGTGAGACTAGAAAAGAGAATGACCTAAGAGTCCATATATTACACACCCAGAGAGAGAGTATAACTTTTTGAGTTAGATGAGGAATGAGACTTCCTAGGATAGGATCTCAAAATTTAGAGTGTTTGAAAATGGTATGGTGATGTACCATAATAAAATTTGTGTACCAAATAAAATTGAATTGGGATAAAAGATTTTAGAAGAGGCACATAAGAGTAAATATATAATCCATTTATATGCCACAAAGATGTATTAGAATTTAAAAATATTATTTTAGTGGCCAAGTATAAAAACAGATATATCCAATTACGTGCCTAAGTGCTTGGTGTGTCAGAGGGCAAAAATTAAGTAAAGACTAGTTAGGTTATTACACCTTTAGATATCCTTAAGTGGAAATGAGATAATATAGTTATGGATTTTGTAATATTCAGTTTTCCTAAAAATGTTAGAAACAAACCAGTTATAAATGGAAGTCCCTTAAATAGAAAGATTTAAGGCCAAATAAAATTAGGACAATAATTTAGAAAATTGAAAATAAGGATACAAGATTTAAGATACCTAAAAACAATAGTCGGAATATGTAAATAAAATCCAACAAAAATAGTAGCATTTTCATAATTTTGGGCACTTTTTAGAAAACTCAAAGGCGAGGTTTTTAAATGAAAAAATTGAGTTTCACAAGATTCTTAGAGGCCCTAAAAACTATAGGAACCCTTAGAATAGTTAAAACCCCTCCAGTTTATGTTTTAAAATATTAGTTGACCTAAACTTTGATCGATTTAATCAGAAAGGTTTTAAATTCAATTTGGGTGAAACTAAAGGTATTTTATAAATTAGAGAACCTAAATTTTATGATGGAAAAAATGATTCTAAAAAAGGAGTTGAAATGAACCCAAATGAAGGAAAACCAAGAAAAGGGGACAAAATAGGGATTTTTAAAAAATGTTTTAAGAAGTCTTGCTTTTATATAACACGTCCCACTCTTCCCATCTGCCTAACTGACTTTAGTTCTGCTTCAAACTAGAGGAGATACCAATAAGAGAGACTTATAAGAAGGAGAGCAAATGAGGAAGAAAAACCTAGCAAAAAAGGTAAGAAATCAATACTTTCTCATGCTTCTTCCTTTACTAACCTTATTCTCCTCTTTTCTCCTATGGTTTTGGTGGTTGAATTGGGACTGTGTTTGTGGTTGGTTCAACAAGAAGAAGGGAGAGTTTGAAAGAGATACTAGAAGCATTAGAAAGTCTCTTGGAAAGGCATTAAAACAAGGTAACTTCCATGGTTCTTCTTACATCTCCTTGCTTGTTCCATGGGTGTAGGTTCGACCAGACCTAGGCCTATCTTATAGGAGATAAATTCTTACCAAATTAAGGTAAGATTAAGGGTTCTAAAGTGTGAGGATTTGAAAAGATACAATTAATATTAAAAGAGAAGCATTAGAAAATAAGTTATGCTACCTAATATTTTGTTACACCTAGCCACTTTTTAAGCTTTATAAGGGTATTTTAGCTTGTGTATGAGCTCTCAAGACATCTAAAAAGCCTCACAAGTGCCAATTCCCTAAAGAAAATGAATGAAACTCCATAAGCTCTTCCTTAGTGGTGTGTCTTAGCCAAGACATATTCAAGCACCTAAGGAGAGTTTTAATCACTTCTAAGGATAGAAAGGGCCTAGAAATTATTAATAAACATCAAAGGAAACATTGGTTTAAATTTAGGAATCATGGTTTGTGAGATGGAGCTTTAGGTTCTTTTGTAAGACATAAAGAAGCAACTTAAGTCTAGGCTTCTTAAATTGAATTTGTGATGACTCTAAAGAGTCTAAATGGAGTCAAGAGGCATAGATTAAATAAGAAATTGGAGCCAAGATCATGAATCCTAAAGGTTGCTTCATTATGCCTTGTATGGAACCATAACGGTGTCATAAGAGGAAATAGGCATGCTTAGAGTTTGTATAAGGCTAGAACTTGTTCAAATGATTGAACTGTGCCTCATTTGATGTGTTCAGGCCAAGTGAATCAAGCCCCACCTAGTTGCATGTGTGTGGCTGGAAGGGAGGAGTAATCAAAGGAAAAATTTGTGTTCTTACTTCAAAGTAGCTCTCTAACTTTTCTTGCATGCATTTCTTAAATGTTTGTTTTTCATTGGATGCTTGTGTGTATATTTGAACAATGAGATATGTTTCTAGCTATTGATTTCTTACTATGAAACCATTATGCTTCTTGGAATAAATTTTGAATGCAAAGTGGATTAAATGGGTATGGTTAGGCCAAAAGTCCCTTGGCATAGGTGAGGATGAGCCAAAAGTCTATACAAATAGGTGAGACAAAGCCAAAAGTCTTAAGAAGAGTGAGGCTAAGTCAAAATTCCCTTGAAAGTGGGTGCAATAAATCCAAAAGTCCCAAAGAAATTGGATGAGGCTAAACCAACACCCTTTAGAGCTTATGTTTGACATGTATAAGTTCACATGGTAAGGAAATTGATTTATGTATATTCATGAGAAGTTTTTTTGGCATGCATGCATTCTTTAACATGTAAATACATCATATATGTATGTTTGCAAGGGTAAAGAGCTATTGAAAATTTTTAAATCTCACTCTTTCTCTACATATGTCTAATCATGTCTAGGTGACCCAAGTGAACCAAGGAATGGAGGCCAAATATCTTGAAGCATGGACTTTTAATAATAAGATAGGAAATTTATATTTTTTGATGTCAAAGTTTGTAATTAGATGATGTTTATGAGATGTAAATTATTAAGCATGTGTAAGAGTATGTAAATATGATGTATGAATATATTTTAGAACCAAATGTAAGCATATGTGAGTTTCAGCCATCCATGTGCCTTGATGTTCATGTGTATGAATTCAAGTGAAAAGGTGAAAATGAGTTCCAAGATGATGTGAACCATTTGGCATGCTTCTATATGCTATAAGTATGTTTTTGGACGTGCCCAAGTGGTTGTGGAATAATGAGAAAGCCATTTGGTGCCTTTTATCCTTTTATGGACTTCAAATAGACCATTTTGTTGAATTGAACCAAAGTTTGACCAAATAGATGCATTTTTTGCATAAACTTTGGCCAAAAAATAGGTCTCATTAAGAGCCTTTCATAGAGCCAAAGAGCACCTAATTCGGAGCTCTAGAGAATTTATTATAATTTTTCAAAGTTTGCCAAATTATGCAAAATTGTCAAGGTTACTGTTTATATGATCAGTTTTGGTTCCAGGGTCTCTTAGGGGCCAAACAAAGTCTAATGCTTATGAAATTTTAAAAGAATAAACTAGACATCATAAGCTTTATATAGCCATTGAGAGTACTCAATTTAGATCAGTATAGGGAGAGTTATGAATTTTTGAATATCAGGGTCTGCATTAGTCTATGAGCATGACCCAATATACTGTTCCGTTAATTTTCATGGGCTAAATGCTATTTTACTGATCTGAAATTATTTTTATCATTATTTGACATCTAGAAATTTCTAGAAAGCTATCATATGTATGATTTCAATTTTTCAAAAATTAGTTATAAATTTCCAAATTTCATATAAGAAAACTGGCCCTACAACCCAAGAGCAAGTTTTTGGTTTTGTGAAGTATGGTCTAAAATTTGAGATTTGTGTGGTGAATTATGATTTCTTTTATATGAATGAGTATTTTATGGATGGAAATAAATTAGGGAAGCTTAAATGGTTTATTAAGCTAAACATCGAGTATTTTGGCTTTTAATGTCATTAAAACCCACTGCCAAAGATGTGATTTCCATGTAAATGTGTAAGAATAAGCCTTTGTGATATAGTTTGAAGGCAAGGGAGCTATGTCATTATAGATTTTATCATAGGGTTACCTAGGATGTCTTTTGGATATAATGTTATTTGGGTAATAGTGAATAAATTGACAAAGTTTTCATACTTTTTACCAATGAAGGCTATATATATATTAGATAAATTAGGCCAGTTATATAAAAAAGAGATACTGAGGTTCCATGGGGTGTCTAATAGCATTGAATTTGATAGAGACCCTGGGTTAATATCAAACTTTTAGAGGTCACTTTAAATAGCTCTAAAGATAAAACTTAGATTTAGTACTGCTTATCACCCTCAGACAGATTGTCAAATAGAAAGAACCATCCAGACTTTGGAACATATGTTAAAGGAGAAATAAAAGGGAACTAGGATATGTATTTGCTATTAACTAAATGTGCATATGACAATTGCTATCATTTTAGTATGCAGATGGCCCCATATGAGGCTCTGTATGGAAGAAAATGTAGACCACCATTGGGTTGGGTTGAGCTAGGCAAGAAGAGTTTAATAGGACCTAAGATAATAGATCAAACGATCAGAAAGATAGAATTGATTAGAGAGGAACTCTTTATAGTCTAGTATAGACAAAAGAGTTATGTCGATAAAAGAAATAGGCCATTAGATTGTGAAACTAGCGACTATGTATTCATTTAAGTATCTACAATTACTAGAGTAGGTCAATCTATTAAAGTGAGAAAGCTTGGTCCTAGATATATTGATCCATTTAAAAGTATTGAGAGAATTACACCAGTTATTTATAGTATTATCTTGCCTCCCCTTTTAACCTAACCCAAATCTATGTTGTATTTCAAGTCTCCTAGCTTAAAAGTACTTGTCAGTCCTTCACATGTTATAACATTCAATTGTAGGATAATCTTTCATACGTGATAGTACCAAAGAAAATTGTTTATACCTTTTAGAAAGGCCTATCATTTGATAAGGTAACCTAAGAATTAGAAGATGACATGAGGCCATAGAAAATTATTTACTTGAAATATATTTAAAATTTTGAGGACATAATTTATTTTTTGGTGGTCGAAATGTAATATGCTATATTTTGTAAATTGATATCGCCAAACATAGGGAGTTTTGGCTTAATTTTTAAGTTAGACAAAAGTTGATTGATAAGTTTGCCAAGTTGTAATGTTATAAAGTTATCCTATTTTTTCTTTCTTTCCTAAAGACATGGAGACTAGTATTGGCTCAAGTTAATCTAATTTTGGACTTATTTCTTGTTTCTATCATGGACTGGTTTAATGCTTTGTTAAAGTTTAAAATCTAATTTAGGATATTGTAAACTGCTAGAAGACCTATCAACAAGATTGTAGACCATGTACATTGATGTTACTAGTTTAATTTGGTATCTTAAAAAACTGCTGAAAGACCTTGTGAACAAGATTGTAAATTGATGTTACTTGTAACATCCCAAAATTAATTAAGAATAATTATGAAGAATTAAAAAATTAGTAAGAGGAATTTAAGAAGATCAAGAAAAATAGGAATTTTTAAGAAAATTGATTATTTTAGGCATTTCTAAGGTAAATAATTATTATTGGAAAAATTTTGAAGAAAAAATAAAATGTTATGATGGATTTGAATTTAATTGTGTTAGAGATTTAATTTAGGCCTAAGATTTACTCAATATACATACCAAAATAATTATAGAGGCCTAATTTTGTTTAATGTAGGCCTAACACCATTGGACTTTTTTAGTTTTTAGCCCACACCTGGTAAAAATTATACCATTTAGAAATATGGCCCAATGGGCCAATCCACTTACTTTAAAACCCTAAGAAAACCCATTTGCTATTTACCTTAGTGCTAAAACCTTAATGGTTCTATAGAGCAAGGAGAGCATTTTCACATCTTTGGGTGAAAGCTAGGGTTTTTCAACTTTTTATCACTATTTTGCAATTCTAAAGGGAGATTTAGCCAAGGTAAGCTACATAAACTTAATCCTTAACTCCTTTTCTACATTTTGGTCTAAATGGCTTTTGGTTTGATGGATTTTTACCTTACCACTAAATCTAAAAATTGATTGTTTCAATGGTTTCTTACATGATTTCAGAGGTTGAGGCTAGAGGGACTATTAGGTAAGTATCTTCTCCTCATTTTGATTTATTTTTAGCTAAATGTTGGCCCTAATGGCTGACTCATGTATTAGGCTTTGATTTTGTGCAAAAATACCAAGTAATTGGGGTGAGACATTGATTTTTCCAGGTTAAAAGGGTTAAGTCTAAAATTGGAGTTCAATGGGGATTAAGTAAGTGATTCTTAAGTAGTTTTGATACTAGTGATGAATGATAATTTATTTCTATAATGGATGATGATTTAGAAATTGATTTCAGTTAATCCAAGGTCTATAGAATGTTGGCATTTAATTTTAGCTTTGGAAGATACCATCGAATAAGTGACATAACTGGGGTTAAATTTAATTCCTTACATATGTTCATTGTTAATATGATATTTGTTGTATAATAGGTTTTTCTATGCTAAATGATTGGTGATAAGCATGATTTTTATACATCTTATTCCTCCTAACTTAGTCATTGTAATAATTAAATGTGGCTTAATGAATGCAATTGAATGGAAATTTATTTTAATAGCAACTTTTGCACTTTAGGAATTAAATTGCAAAATTCTTGAATTTTATTGCATGAATTCCTTTAATATTGTGGGTATTCCTACTTAACACTTTCCATTCTTTTGTGTAGATTTTAATGGGCTTTGAACACAATCATGAAAGCCATGAGTTGGAAGAGTTAAAGAGAATAAAAATTAAATATATTCAAAGCAAGGTTTTGATGTGGAATGGGAAGGAGAAAAAGCATGCAACCTAACGTGGCAGCCACAAGGCATGGCTTGGGTGTTGAGGCTGAAGAACAACACAAGACAGAATGAAGAAAGAATAGCCATGTGAGACTAGAGTAGAAGCAGCTTGAGTTCTACGTGAAACATGGAAGAATTAAAGGAGAAGGAAAGTATGGCTTGATAGCTTGAACAGAGCTCAAGCAACGTGGCTAGAACTCGAGGAAGCATGAAGAGGATGAAGCAAGAAGCAACTGTTTCGAAACAGAGGAAGAGAGCTACGAGTTCACAAGGAAAGAAGGCACGTAGGAGCTTCATGGGAGAAAAGGAGTGCTATGGGTTAGCAATGCTGCACAGACATGAAACAGAGCACGTTTTTATGGAAGAGCAGAATAACATGAAGAAGCAACATGATTAAAGAATGTGTAGAGGAATGAAGAGTCAGCTGAACCATGTGGAAAGAAGTATGAAGCCACGAAATGAAGCTGCAGAAATAGAGGAAAGCAAACACGAATGAACAGAGGAGGAAACATGAGCTAGAGGTTCAGAAGCAACGTAGAATGAATAAAGTAAGAAGCTGTAGCAGAACCAAGAGGCACAACGCATGTATACGGGTTTCTCGTGCATAACACCACAGTCTTAACTCGTGGCAAGGGAGAAGAGTTTCACGTGGAAAAGGAAGCAATGAGTTAGAGTCTGGACAGCAGCTGCAGAACGAGGAAGGTGAGCTGAACAGGGAAGAAACATATGGGTTCAATAACATAGAGCTGCACGTGGTGAAAGAGAAGAAGCTGAGCACAATGAGAGAAAGAGCTATGGGGCTGATATAAAAGGAATGAAGTGATGAGCAGATTTTAAAAGAAGCTTGCATGGAGAATAAATTGGAGTTGGCCGAAGAAAAGAAACTACGTGGGAAGTGAATGAAAAGCATGCAGTAATTTAAATGGAGGAATCACGTGGAAGAGCTTGGATTGACGTGGATGCATGAGCTGAATGAGGAGTGGGACCCACACTCACATAAATAAAGAAGGAAAAAAAAATGCTTCGGAGATGAAAAATGGCTGAGCACATGAAGAACAAATGAAGCACGAGGGGGGTGGGCTTTATTCATCATCCAGCGTATTTCACGTGGTCATTGGATTATTCACGATTCACTCCGTCATTTCCATCAGCTCGATCCTATCGTCCATCATTCATTCCATACTTCATCCAGTCCATTCATTATTTACGATGTCATCCATTCCGTAAAACACATCCATCGTCATACGCTCATCCAGTCCATTCATTAGAAAGTGTAATGGGGATATAGGTTCCATATTGTAGTATAATGAATCAACATCTACCTAGACTCCTTGAAATAATTGTGTGATGGCTCCAAGAGGTCTAAATAGAGTCAAGAGTCATAGATTAAAGGAAAGAATGGAGCTAATATTATATTTTCCCAAGGTTGCTTCATTAGGTGCCTTATGGAACCATAATTGAACCATTTGAGCCATCTAGCTTTTCAAGTGCATGTGTAGCTTCAGAAATTGTTCCAAGAGTGTAATTGGCTTCCATGTAATGTGTTTAGGCTAAAGGAATCGAGTTTCACCTTCTTGTGAGTGCTTGGCCAAGGGAGAGGAACCATTTTCAAGGAGAAAATTGTGTTGTTATGTACCAAGGTAGCTCTCTCTTCTTTCTCTCATGCATGAGTGGATATTTATCTTGTCTTTGAATATGTGTATGTATGTTTCAAGCTATGAAAGATGTTTTAGCATGTATTTATATGCTATGGTACTATGATGTTATGTTATGCACTTAAATAATGCTTTATGAACATGTTTTGGTTTGCTTGAGTGTGGTGAAGCTAAGAGTCTCTTAGCTAGAGTGAGGATGAGCTAAAAGTCCCTAAGAATGGGTGAGACAAAGCCAAAAGTCTCCAAAAAGTGAGGCTTAGTCAAGAACCCTTTAAGAAAATGGGTGAGGCGAGTCCAAAATCCCTCAAAAGAAGTAGGTGAGGCTAAACCATCTTCTTGGCAAACCTATGTATACTTTTTATGACTTCTTGAATGCAAGAAATGTTCTATGAATGATTATATGCTCTATGATATCCATGCATGCATTTGTAGACTTAGATTTGCATTCTTTACGTATGGTTGAAAGGGAGAAAAGCTATTAGGATTCCTAGAATCTCATTTCTTCCTTCCTATTTGCCTAACATATCTAGGTGGACCAAGTGAGCCAATGAATGGAAGCCACTAAGCATAAAGGAAGGAGATTGACATAAAATTATGTAAATTGTCCATTTTGTAGCTATATGAGTGGCATATGATGTAATCCAAAGTGGTATATAATGTATGAGCTTATGAATACTTGTAAATTTATGGATATATTGTATATGTGTGAGAACTAGAGCTATATGAATGATAGTACATGATTTGGACATTGAATGCCAAATATAAGCTTATGTATTCTTGTCCATACCTTGGAGTAAGAGTGTGAGTTTGTGAAATCTAAGCTTGTGCACCTTTGAGACATGTTTAATAGACTATTTTGATATTTTCCCATGTGCTCAATTGGCCATGAAAGCCTTGAAAGCAAATTTGGCCCTCTTGAAACCTTATAAGAAGCATAAAAGAGCCATTTTGTAACCCCATGGCACATTCTGACCAAACGAATGAATTTCCTCATGAAATTTGGCATGTATATAGATTTCATCCAAAGATTTTTGGGAAGCTAAAGACTGGATTATTTGGAAGTCTGTGGTATTAATGATGACCTTTCAAAGTGGCCAAATTTCAGCTATTCTGGTATAGTTATTGTTCATATGGTCAGTTTCTTCTCCTATATCATTAGAGAGCCAAATGGTGTCCAATGCTCATGAAATTTTACAAGTATAAATTAGATATGATAAGCTTTCTATGGCCACTAAGATATCTAAATAATGATATATGAATTTTTAAAGTTTTATTATAGTACCAATAATGCTAGGCAAGTTTGGTTACTGTTCCATCAATTTCCAATGGCTAGACGTCGCTTTCTTGGTGTGGACTTATTTTTACATAAATTAGAAATCTGTAACTTTCTAGAATGGTATAGTGTGCTTGATTTTATTTTTTTAGAATTAGTTATTATTTTCCAAACTTCATGATAGAAAGTTGGCACATGAACCTGAGGCTGGCTTGCATTAATTTATGTATATAGTTCATGAGCTCAAGTTTTTTGCCACATCTTGAGATAGTTTTGAGTTGTATGCATGTATTTATATATGAAAATAAGATAAATGAGTTCATATGGTCCACGAGACACGTAATGAAAGTTTTATCTGCGACATAATGCTAATATTATATTTTAGTGCCATTTTCTTTGAAAGCTTGTGTTATTCAAGGAAGTGTGTCTAGAATTAAGATGAGATGAGTTGTATGAATATGATGTTACAGATATGATATGGGTTGTTGTTAATGATGAACCATGTCTTATCCACTTAAGAGTATAATTATGTTGTGAAATAAATGACATTTTGAATATTGTTATATGTAATTTATGTTGGAATATGTATACATAAATATATGCCTCATGGGAGGAATGAAGTGGTACCATAGTTAGATTTTGTAGGAGAGGTTCCCTTAGAGCCTTGAAGGTAAGAGCATATTTAGTTAGACCATTGAAACTTGTCCAAAGTAGTTTGAGGTCAGATGATAGGGAATGTACATTTGGATATTGTTACTAGTGGCATAGGCACCCCCTTGTTATCATACTGAGTAAATTTGTTGATATGTAGTAATGATGAACCATGTCTTATCCACTTAAGAGTATAATTATGTTGTGAAATAAATGACATTTTGAATATTGTTATATCTAATTTATGTTGGAATATGTATACATAAATATATGCCTCATGGGAGGAATGAAGTGGTACCATAGTTAGAATTTGTAGGAGAGGTTCCCTTAGAGCCTTGAAGGTAAGAGCATATTTAGTTAGACCATTGAAACTTGTCCAAAGTAGTTTGAGGTTAGATGATAGGGAATGTACATTTGGATATTGTTACTAGTGGCATAGGCACCCCCTTGTTATCATACTGAGTAAATTTGTTGATATGTAGTAATGATCAACTAATATAAACCATCTTTAAGACCCTTAAACAATAATAATTAGTGAGTTGAAGTATATAAGAGTTGGTAGGTAATTAAAACCATGAAAATTAGCCATAGGAGAACCTTAGAACTTCATTAGTGGGTGTATCAAATAATTGGGATGAGTATTGAGGAGTTTGAGTCTAAACGGTAAATGAGTTACGGCCAAGACTACATAATTTACAACCAGAGCTCATACATAAGCGAGAAGCGCCATAGTGCGAGTCAATAAATTTAGGTGTAGCATGTGCCATCACAGTGTGAGTCACGAAATTTACTGAGGGAGAGTTACGATATGTAAGCTTACTGTGGCACTAGGGAGCCTCGCCACAGTGAAACTTGAGGAATTTTCAATAGTATGGCCTAAGAGAGAACCTCGCCATGGCATGAGTAGCTCTAGTTGTCGTGAGGATTAGGAAAATTGTATTCCTGGTTCCAATAGCAAGTTAAGTTGTGGCGTGGAGTGTCCAAGTCATGGTGTAAGTATAACTTGATGCTTTTAGAGGTTATAGTAGCAATTTTGGTCACAATAAAGTTCTTCCAAGTTGTAACCTAAGACCCAAAACCCTTATTTTAGCCTTTAGAACCTAATTTACACTATATTAACAATATATAATGACTTATAAATAATCATATGGGAGTTTTGTGCTTGTAGATTCAATTGTGAATAAAGTGAAGGCCCTAATTGAAAACTTAATCCCCTATGAGTTTGAGTCTTCTTGTTTTTTTTTAATAATGATCCTTAATGATAAAAATGTTTAAATTTTCCCACATTTTCACCTTTTGGTAAACTATGATTGGCTTTAGATGTTAAGTGTGGATTATTCATTGTATGATTATGCTTAATTAGCGTGATTAGGTGTTAAGGTTGTTATACTACTAGTTTTTAGTAATGCACTTTGATTTAGGACTTTGTCGACAAGGTATCCCTAACTATCAATTTTATACATAATAGTCACATATATCAAATATGTTTTACAATATCAAATTTCTAACATATATGGTAATGCAACTAGGCTAGGGATTACCTTCATGTCTTTACTACACACACACACATGTATTTAATTTCACAACCACCAAAACTAGGTCAATTTATTAATATCTACATTGCCAAATGGTTTAAAATGAGTTAGCTACACAAACAATACATAAGCTAAACATTTCATCTATTAATTGTTTTCAAACTTGGCTCTTTCAAAACTAATTTCTGGAAAGAAAAATTAGTCATGTAATAAGATAATAATCCCAATAGTTAGCATCACATTTAAAGAATATATAAATGGCACTAAATCAAAATTTAGATCATAATAGATGCATAATCTCAATAGAAAAATCATATGGTTGCTAAATAGTAGCTCTCACTCATCCATTAGACTATCATACTTAGGTTATTGGCCAACAACAGAGGGAATAGTACCCAAAACATCTTCCTTAATCAGAGAATAGATATAAATGCAACCAAAAATTTGACATAGCATAATTAAATTCACAATCAAGTTCAGTGCATAAATATATATAAAATAAATATGTTGCTAGCTATCTGATTAGCCAACCCCAAAGTCCCATTAAGCTCCTTTTTCTAGCAAGTTAAGAACTTAAAATCTAATTCAATTAGAAATACACACAGTTGTATATAAATCAGTTGCAACTTCATATAGTTTCTAACTCGTTAATATAATCAATTTCAAAGGTTTTGGAAGGGCCTTAACAAAGTTTATTCAATTGCAAAAGTCTAGCTAATTGAACCCCTAGTTCTTGTAGTCAAACTCCTTTCGTACAATTACAATCGCACAACATCCTAAGCTAAGGGCAAGCCATGGCCAAAGCTCTAAAATAAAATGGAATCGCTAAATTCAAGTACCATAAATCATGATTCACTTCTTATCAATTGAAAATTAAAAATCCTAATCTAAGAATCATTTAAATCTTTGTTTTCCCTTCCTTACTAGTTTGACCTCATTAGAATTCACAATAATCAATTTATGGTCATAAAGTCCAGCTCTTAAACATTATTTTAAATAACAATTTAGGCTTGCCAACAAGTTTTCCTCTTTGCTTAATATTTCTCTCCAACTATGACAACGAAGTGAACTTACAAGCTTCCCTTTGAGACATATATAATACAGTTAGTTGCCAATACAACCCCTACACATTTTGCACTTTCTCTTTTCATTCCAAATCATGATTTAATTGGTCTATACTAGCAAATTCCCATGACTAAGTACAATAGCTGAATTTTATTCATCCTATACTACCTTTTAGCTACTAACATTTCTAAGAAAAGGGTTAAATACCTTACCTCCAAGGAAGCTTTTTGTTCATTCCTACAGTCCTTTAATAGCCTTAAACTTCAATTTTTCATTGTTGAGAAAATAGCAAAATGCCACAATTTAGAGTTCCAATTGGATGGAATGAAAGTAAACAAGGAGTAGAACAATTTTTTTCTTCACTTACCTTAGATGAAACCCTTTTAAAGCATCCATATATAGGCACGATGTACACTTCTCTCTTTCAAAACTCCATGGCCAAAGCTTGAAGCATTTTATCTCTTTTTTCTCAAAGTTATTCTCAGCCTAAATAAATTATAACAAAAAAGAAAATAATTACAAATGGCCACCTAATCTAACATGATTGAGAAGGGAAAAAATGGGATAGTCAATGTGGCATTGACTTGAGAATTGTTCATTCTTTTTTTGCTAATCTAAAGCTGCCAGTCATGCTAAGTGTCATTTGATCCATTACACACTAAGACAACTTATGAAAGTGAAGCTTTATGAATTGCATGACTATAAGGTCTTAAGGTGACATGACCAAATCATATATATATATATAGCTAGTGGGATGGTCAATGTGGCATTGACTTGAGATTTGTTTACTTCCCTTTGTTAATCCTAAGCCACTAGCCATGCTAAATCCCAATTAATCCATTCATGCATTAAGACAATTCCTGTAAGTAAGGTTTAATGGATGGCACAACTATAGTATCACTAATTTACATCTATTCCTTTTGTCTTTTACCACTGCCTGCTCTTAGGAATTATAAGAGAATTACTAATTTAATGGTTTATAAAGGAGGTGGTCAGTTATACTTGCATTATATGACATTTTGATTGATTTTACACTTTTGCTGGATGTGAATCCTCCCTAACAAGGATGGATATATCTTATTTAAGTGGTATTTAATATATTTCTTTCCTTTTTCTTTTTAATTAGCCCACAAATTTCCATTAATCCTAGATTAGCCAATTAAGTCCTAATTAATCATGATTAATTCCTTAAGACTTGCTTGGATTCCTCTTTTAATTTTCTTTACTTAATGAGGTAACTAATCTTGATGATATACCTTAATACTCTCTTTTTTATTTTGTGATTCAACTTAGAAAAATTTAGGATGTGACAAATACAATCCTTAAAGAATGAAATGGACAAATTAAAAAAGGGTCATAAGGCTAGAAAAGGCTAGTTATAATTAAAAGGAACCTATATAGGCCTAACTAATGGAAAATTTAGGGATTTAGAAAACATGATAATTGAATTTAAAAATTAGTGTCCCTTATCATGATATGATAAAATAAGGTTAGCAAAATAATCAGATAAGGTTCGTTTGATTAAATCTCTAACGATATATGGTTTAGGGCTTCAGTTGATCATAACTTTGATCAAACTTTTTCAAATTGTTTTAAGTCCTTGTAACCTTAAAGTGTAATAACTACTTTTCCAAAAAATGAACTAAAATAAATAAGATGAGGTAAGATCACCCTCAAGCCAATCAAATTAAGGCTATTGGGATTATAACATTAATTAGTACATCTAAAAATATGGTTAAGAACTTAAAGATATCGCGAAAATAGAGCCAAAACAATTAAATGAATTAAGAAATAACATAGTGCTAAAATCTTAATTTCAAGAAACTTTGTGAAAACTCAAATGAGGGAGCTTTAAATGAAAAAATTGAGTATCATAGGGCCCTAGAAACCATAAGAACTCCCAAAGTGGCCTAAACTTCTATGGTGTACATTTTAGGTTGTTGATTGACCAAATAGTTCAAGGTTGTTCTGAATCCAATTAATGTAAATCCAAAGATATTTTATGAATTAAAAGATCTAAATTTTATAATGGAAAATATGGTTCTAAAAAAGGATTTGAAATGAACTCAAACAAAAAAACCAAAATTTAAGGGACATAATTAGAAATTTTAAATTGTTATAACTAGTCTTTCTCCCTTCTTACGACCACACCACCTTTTCTTCTACATTACCATCAAATTTATTCTATTCCAAAATAGAACCCAACTCATCTTCAAGTGGTGCACTAAGGAGGGAGAAAAGGAAGGAGAAACAAAGTAAAAAAGGGTAAGAATTCATGCTCTTCCTTTCTGTAATGTTCTTCTCCTCTTTCTCCTCTCCCTTCTCATAGTTTTGAAGTTCTAAATGGTAAGGATTTATGGCTAGTTCAGTAGAAGGAAGGAAGGGATTGAAGAAAACCCTATAAGCATAAGAAACACCACTTGACAAGGAAGAAAACAAGGTAAATTTTCCTTAGAAATATTATTTTTCTTGTTTCTTCCATGCACTTCTCATTTTAGCTAGCCCAAGGGGGACCATGTAAGGAGTTTTATTTTGGTCCAAACTTAATAGGAAATTGGGCTTTGAAGGATGGAGAATCATATGGAATCAATAGAATTAAAAAAGAAGCATTTGGTCACAAGTTATAGAAATTATGGTTTTAGTTGCACCATAGGGAATATGAAGCTTTTTAATGATAATTCAACTTATCTATGAGTATAATTGAGTTCATAAGAGACTTAGGAAGCTTCATAAGTTCCATTTTCCTAAGAAAAGTTAACAAAACTCCATGGGTTCCTTTATGTGCATAGGACTCAGCCAACGGGTATAGGAAACACCTAGGGAGAGTTTTCTTTGATTCTAAGGATAGAAATGATGTAGATGTGAATTATAAGCACCAAAGAAACTATTGGTTTGAATTTAGAAGTCTTTTTTTTATCAGGTGAAAGTTTAGGGTTCTATTATGCATAAAGAAGCAACTTGGTATTAGGCTCCTTAATTTGAGTTTATGATGACTCTAATAAGTTTAAATAGAGTCATATGACTTAGATTGTGTGAGAAATTGGAGCCAGGATGATGAATTATATAAGTTGGTTCATTTTGCTACTAAATAGAGCCATATAGATGCCTAAAGCTAGAATTGGCTCATGTAAGGCTTGTGTGAAGCTAGATATGGTTCCATTGATGCAATTATGTCTTATTTGATGTGTCTAGGCCAAGCAAACTAGGCCTTTCTCAAGTGTGTGTATGTGTGGGGTCAAGAAGAAAGATTAGAAAACTAAGGAGAAGAATTTTACATTTTGAGAAAAGTAGCCCTTTATCCTTTCTTGCAAGCTTATCTTAGTTATTTGATTGTCATTGATTGCTTATATATATGTTTGGACTATGAATTATGCCTATTACCATTAGATTAATGATTTGATAACATTATGTTTCTTAGAATGTACATGGAATGGTTCCATTGATGCAATTGTGTTTTCTTGATATGTCTAAGCCAAGTAAACCAAGCCTTTCTCGAGTGTGTGTGTGTGTAGGGCCAAGAAGAAAGACTAGGAAACCAAGGAGAAGAATTGTGCTTCTTAAGAAAGGTAGCTCTTCATCCATTCTCGTATGCTTATCTTGGTTGTTTAATTGTCATTGCTTGCTTGCACGTGTGTTTGAACTATGAATTATGCCTCTTACCATTGGATTAATAATTTGATAACATTATATTTTTTAGAATGTACCTGAATGTGAATTACTATTAATGGGTGAGGTGAAGCCAAAAATCCCTAATTAAGGGTAAGACTAGGCGAAAAGTCTCATGGAACAAGTGAGGCTAAGTTAAAAGTCCCTAAACTGAGTGAGGCTAATGTAAAGGTCCCAAATAATTGAGTGAGACTAGACCAAAAGTCCTTAGACTTTGATTTTGACTTTCATGGATCTATATGATTTCTTAAACATGAATATGTTGTTACTTGTTTGCCTATGATGCATGCTTCCTTTCTTTGACATGATAACATGCCAAATACGTGTGCTTGAAGGGTGAATGAGCTATTGGGATTGTTAGAATCTCACTTTCCCCCATATTATTTCTAACCATGTCTAGGGAACTCTCAAGGAGCCAAGGATGGAAGCCAACAAGCATGAATTGTGTAACTTTGATAATGGTTTTAGTTTTCACATAATACTTTGTCAATGAGAATTTGTAATTGCTATTTTTGTAATGCAACTACTCCAACATATGTAAAAGTATGGGATTATAATGTAAATGTCTGTCTTAGTTGTGGAAATGCAAGAACATGTGTTTTGGGTATGCATGTGCCATGGAAAGTATATGTATAATGCTAAGTGGAGGAGTGATTTTGAGTTGCATAATGTTTAGGACCTAATGGGATGGTCTTTCATGCTGTGTTTCATATTTAAGACATGCTTAAATGGTCACAAGCTTTGAAAAAGGCCATTTTAAACCATCTTGATACTTATGGTGCACCATCTTGAGTTATAAATTGCCCCTGAATCAAAATGTAACCAAATGAATGAATTTTGGTATAAAATTTGGCAAGTATTTAAATCTTATTTAGAGCTTTTCATAGAGTCAAAGAACATAATTTTTAGAGCTTAGCAGTATTTATTATGATTTTACAAAGTTGCTTGAAAAATGCATAATTGCCAAGGTATTGTTTATATGGTAAGTTCTAGTTTTTCATAGGTTTAAGGGGGCCAATGAATCCCAATACTCAAAATTTTACAAGTATATTGAGATTATAAACTTTCCATACCCACCAGGATCACCTAATTTGGAGCTGTGTAGCCAAAGATATACATACTTAAAATTTCAAGTCTAGGTTTGGTTTGAGATATTGATATGATTACTATTCTATTGGATTTTCATAGCCCAAACGATTTTTGCAACACCACTTTTATCTAGCTTCTCTTATCTCATTTGAGCTGGTTTTACCTTAAGACAACATAATTTTAAAGAAAAATTCAATTAAATAATGTAATATTTTTGTGTTATGTCAGGTCTCAAATTTTCTCTTTGCCTTCCATGGCCTATATGAACTCACTCGCACTAACTTCCACTCCCAATCCACATATACAATCTATAACCATCCTAGAATGGCATCAAAACCCCAAGCTCATGGCCTATACACACAAAAATAATGCGTGCTGTCCTTGGTCTGAATTTCAATTTTCTGGTGCTAATTTTGGAAAATCACAACTAATTATAGAAAAATTGAAATCATGCAATCTATAGTTTTTTGTAAAACTATAGGTGTTAAATTTATACTAAAATAATTCCAAGCCATAAAACATCATTTGGACCACGTTTGATAGCAGAAAAGTGAAATAAGTCATATTGTCTAGCATTTCTGATATAGTTTATTGATATAAATTTCAAAAATGCATAACTATACAAATTTTGAAAGCTAAAGATGTTAAATTTAAGGGAAAAATATTTCTAGACCAAGCTAAACATGTTTAGCCACTAAAAACTAATAGAACAGTACATGAACTCAACTAGCACTACTGGTACTGATCCAGAACATAAAAAATACACAACTCTCTACTCAGACCTTCAAATAAGGTGATTCCTATTATTAAAATTCAGGCAATGTCTAGTTTATGTCTCTAAAATTTTATAGCTATTGGACATCATTTTCCTTATGAATGACAGAGATGATATTTCTGACCATATGCATAGTGTCATTATCAAAATTATAAATTTTTGCCAAATTTGAAAATTCACCAAATATTCTCTAGAGCTTCAAATAATATGCACTTTAACTTCTCAAAAGGTTCTAAACAAGAATATATGTAAGCCAAATTTCATGGGAAAATTTGTATATTTGGTCAGATTGTAGCATAGGGTTACAAATGGTCACTTTTATGCTTTAAAAGGGGTCTCAATGGGTCCAAACTTGCTTTTTCTACTCCTAGGGCAACTTGGATGCGTGAGAAAGCATGAAAATAGTCCACTAAACATGTCACAGGGGTTCAATAACCCAGATTTCACAAACTCACTCTCTCACTCCAAGATATACATAAGCATACATATACAATTTTTGCCATTCATTGTCAAAAACATGCTATATCATACCTTTGCTTCCAATTCTCATATGTACATCACATATTCATTTTCATACATGGTCAAAGGGTTATACATCATATACACTATTGTATTAAGTCACTTGACATCTACATGGCTATAATGCAAGCATTTTACAACTTCTTTGCGAACATCCATGTCTTCAAGTGTGGCGGCTCCCAATTCCTTGCTATTTTGATCCACCTAGTCATGTTAGGTAATGGAGAAGGAAGAGTGAGATTTTAAGAATTCCAATAGCTTTTCTACCTTTCAAACATACAATATGAATGCAAATTCAAGTCTAAAGCATACATGGCTTTCTTGAAAATCATGTGCATAAATAAAGCATTTCTTTCATTCAAGAACACATACTCATCATACATGAACTTGCCAAGACAATGGTTTGGCCTCACACATTCTTTTTGGACTTTTGAAATTGCCTCACCCACTTTTAAGGAACTTTTGACTAAGCTTCACTCTTTCTAGAGACCTTTGGCTATGTCTCACCCAATTTTAGAGACTTTTGGCTCATCTTCACCCTTACTAAGGGCCTTTTGGCCTCACCATATTCAAGCAGGCCAAAGACATACATAAAACATCTTACAAACACATAACATAGCAACACGGTACCATGGCATTTAAATACTTGCTAGAAAGATAATTCATGGCTTAAACACATGCACACACATTCAAAGGCAAGAGAACATCCCAGTATGTATGAGAAAAAGGAGAGAGAGCTAACTTGCATACAAGAACACACTTTAACCTTTCAAAATTCTTCTCCTCCCTTTACCAAACATCCATAAAGAGGTAGAGCTTGATTCCTTTTGCCTAAACACATGGAACGGGATCCAATTACACTCTTGGAACATTTACTAAAGCTATACACACCCTAGAATACCTTATGCACTTATATGGTTCCATTATGGTTCTATAAGGCACCTAATGAAGTAATTTTGGGAATTCATGATCTTGGCTCCATTCTCTCCATTTATCTATGACTCTTGACTCCATTTAGACTTCTTAGAAGTTATCACACATTTATTTTAAGGAGCCTAACCAAGTGTTACTTCATTACACTATAATATGGAACCTCTACTTCCATCTCACTTTCTAGGCTTCCTAAAATGTTTCTAAAGCTTCCTCTCATACTATTCCATCATATATGATACAAAACTAAGCTTGGAAGAAATTGAAACATTCCTTTGTGCTTTTTCCTTCTTTGGTCGAGCTATGTTCTTCTTGGCATCAAAGGAAGTTGTCTTGCTTTTCTTGATGGGAGGTGCATATGGGAAGCTATCTAGGGCTCTTAGGAACTCATACAAACACTTACACTAGCCTAGAAACTCTTGGACAAAATTAGAATTTTGATTATGTTCTCAAAACCCTAACTTTGCTATCTTGTGTTTTACTAGGTTTTCTTCTAATTTCTTTGCACCTACTTACTTCTCACACTCCAAAACCCATGACTCTTCCTTGGTTAGGTCAAAATTTAGTCTCCCATGGTTGGCCTCTAAGTGGGGCAAAATTCTCATAAGGAGGAGCAAGGAAGAAGAAGCATGGAAGACAGCAAACTTGCCTTGTTTCCTAGCTTTTCTCAAGGGCTCTTCCATGTGGTGGATTCCTCTTTTCTAAATTATATTCTTGCTCCTCTATATGTGGCTCAAAATAGAACTAGAAACTTTAATAAAACTATAGAAAGAAAGGTGGGAAGGAGAGGAATCAAGTTGCTAAAGGAAGAGCCATGAGATTTTATAAATTTCCATACTTTTTTCCTTATTTTTCTCTTTCCTTTTCTCCTCCTTCCTTGTGCATTTCTTTAGGCAGAACCTCCTTTGGCTTAGGTAGTAAATAGGTTGGCCTAAATGGAGGAGAAGAATGGTGTAATATCAGGTTCTCCAAAAAGCAGAGAAAACGTGAGAAACGTAACATACGATTTCTCCGTAAATGAACGAAATTCACTGAATACAAAAGGAAGCCCCCCAAAATGATGTAGTTAAGGTCCCAAAAAATTTGGAAAGCATTCTAGACTCTTGAAAATCAGAATCCCAGGCTCAGACGAAAAGAAAAATGGAGCTAGAATGAAGAAACAATTTCTTACGAAAAGCCTACGAAACGTAATGGCATTTTCATAATTTTGAGTAAATTTTGGAATTCACATAGGAGGGATTTTTAAATGAAATTTTTGAGTTGTTCAGGGTTCTCAGAGGCCCTAAAAATCATGGAAAGCCCCGGGATAGTTAAATCCCTTCTGGTGGATGTTTTCCAACATCATTTGACCCAAACCTTGACTGGTTCATTTGGTAAGGTTTTAGCTCCGATTTGACTGATTCCAAAGGTATTTTTCTTAATTAGGAACCCAAATTTTATAATGGAAAAGACAGCTCCCAAAAAGGAGCTAAAACAAAGGAGAAACGAAAATACAAAGTGCGAAGGGTAAAATTGAAATTTTTAAGAAAGTGAAAGCTTTTTTAATACACTTTAAGTTTCTTATTTCTTCTCCCCTCCATTTGCACAACCCATTCTTCCCAAAAACCAGAGAAAACACCATCTCTCTTAGGCACACCATGGAGGAGAAGAAGGGAGGAGAAAAAGTAAGGATAAGGTAAAAGAATTTCATAGTTTTTCATGCTTTCTCCTTTCCAAACCTCTCCTTCTCTATTCCCCTTTCTTTCTTATGGTTATAATGAAGTTTATAAATTTTTTTTAAGGGAGATATTAAGGGCAAAATTCGGATTTGAAGAGAGGAGTTTAAAGAACACAAGATTCAAGTGAGAAAAAGCAAGAAAACAAGGTAATTTCTCTTCCTATGGTTGTCATCTTTGGTTCCCTCCTCCTCCATTTCACCCCACTTGAGAAAACCCTAGGAGGAGATGATTTTTAGGCAGAACCAAGCATGACTCTAAGGAAAAATGGTGTGGAGATTAAGAATATGCAAAGAAAATAACAAAATAACCATTAGAAATCAAGAAGCAAATTCTAGGGTTTTATGTGCACCTTTCAAATTTTGATTTTTTATGATGATTCCTAGGCTTAATTAAGAGTTTAAATGAGTTCTTGAGACACCTAAGATGCTCCCCACAAGCTTCCTCCTTCAAGAAAACTAAGAGAACTCCAAGAAGGCCAAGGAAGCCCATAGTCTTGCCCAAAGAGGGTTCTTGTAGTGGGGGAGAGTTTTAAATTTTTCTAAAGCCATTCTTAAGTCATATTTGATGAATGAAAATGAGAAGAGGCCTTGGAAAAAATTTAGAACTCATAGAAAGTGATTTGGTGTCTTAGGTTCCATATTATGACCTAAAGAAACAACATGATATGAGGCCCTTTGTTTTAATAGTGTAATGATTCCAAGAGGTGTTGCTTCATTAGGTGCATTTATGGACCATAATGGGGGTTATAGAGCAATCTAGTACTTAAGCAAGTTGTATAGCTTTAGAAAATATTTTATGAACCTAATTGGCTCTCAAAAATTGTGTCTAGGCCAAGAGAAACTATCTTCACCAATTTATGAGTGTGTGGCCGAAAGAGGAGGCTTGAATCCAAAAGGAAAAGTGTGTAATTGTGTGCAAGGTAGCTCTCTCCACCTTTTCTCATGCATGGATGTGTATTTAGCTTGTTTTAGAATGTGTGTATGTGTATTTTCAAGCTATGAAAAGTATGCTAGCATGCCTTTATATGCTATGATTCTTGATGCCATGTTATGTTTCTAAATGAGTACATGATGTTTGTTGGAGTTTGCTTGAGTGTGGAGAGGTCAAGAACTCTTCCCTTTGGAGAGGATGAGCCAAAAACCCTTGAACTTGGTTGAAATAAAGTGAAGAGTCCCCCAAAAGTAAAGTGGGCTCCCAAGAGTATAGTTGAGTCTAAAGCTCTTAAAGAATGTGTGAAGCAAGTCTAAAATCCATGAGGAGAAGTGTGAGGCTAATCCAAACACTTGGTGAGCTCTTGAATATCTTGTATGATTTGTTCATATGCCAAGTTTGCTTTTAAAAAGTCTATGACTTCTATTTTCTTCATGCATGCATTTGTAAAGCTTGCTTGGCACATATTATGTATGATTGAATGGGAGATGAGCTATTGGGATTCTTTGAATCTCATCCCCTCATCTTCAATGCTCTAACATGCTAGGCGGACCAAGTAGCTATGGTAAAGAGAGCCAACAACAATGAGAGAAGGAGATTGACAAGCATATGCCTAGTTTTATTCTTTTTGAATCCATAATGATGCTTCACAATGTATATGATGTTGTAAATGGTCTATAACCCTTGAGACATGTGCAAATATGCTATTATGTGATGTTTAAATGTATGGATATGATGTATGACCTCTAGAACCTATTTTGAGTATGTAATGCCTAAGTATGCAATTTGGAAGTTTAATGGAAATGTGCATATGTGGATTGAATGGCCAACATGAGATGCATGAGGTTTGGAACCATTTGGGCAGTTTACAAAAGTCTTAAATATGTTTTTAGACTTGCCCAAAAGGTGTGACAACCAAGGGAAAACTAGTTGGCAAATTTGGTATCTCATATGGAGCCAAATTTGATCATAATGGAACCCTATGTCACTTTATGATCAAATGCATTAGTCTTAATCTAAGATTTGGCATGAAATTAGGTCTCATTGAGAGCTTTTTGAGAAGGTAAAGATCATAATTTTTGGTGGTCTACAGAATATTTGATGATTTTTCAAAATTGGCAATTTTCATGGTTTCTGGTTTATTGCACTATTCATTTGGTCTGAAATTGCATTCTATCACACGAGGCCTAAACGATGTCCAATTACTATGAAATTTTATACAAAGAAAGTAGCCAATCACAGCGACTTATGCCAACTAGAAGCACCTCATTTGGAGGTCTAGAGAGGGAGATATAAATTTTTGAAGTTTTTGTCTAGTGTTAGTAATTTTGCCCAACCAGAAGTACTATTCCATTGAATTCAAAGGTCTGGGTTTGATGAACGGATCTAGAGATATTTTTCCTCTCTAGTTAACATCCACAGATTTCTATATTGATATCATTTACATGGATTATATTTTTTTGGAATTAATTGAATATTTTCAAAATTTTCTACAAAATTCTAGATCAATTCCAGAATGCATTCTGACCTCTGGATAATTTTTCATGTCAAACATCCTCTATGATGAATGTTATGGTTTGGAAATATTTTTAGTATGAAGTAGACATCCATAGCTTCCCAAAATGATGAAGATTACATGTTTTCGATTTTTCTAGATTTAGTTATGATTTTCTAAAGTTTGGTCAGAAAATGGAGCAAATCTGGCCGAAATTAGACAAGCTCATTTCATGCTTCATTTCAGTTTCCATGAGTGGTGGGCATGATTTTGTGATGAAAATGAGTTGTAATAATGTATCTAAATGTGCAGATACATAGCATGAGACCACACAGTCTATATGACATCGATTGAAAGTTTTAAGTATGACATAACGCAAATAAACCCATTATTTTCGGTCCCTTTTTCATGTACTCTCATGGAAATGATGATGTAAAGCTTATGAATGTTATGAAATGAACTAGAATTTATGGTGTTACAAACAGGACGCTATATAAGGAGCAAGGTCACTTAATGAACTTTTCAAAAATTCCTATTTTGTCCTCTTTTCTTGACTTTTTTGTTTCTGGTTTGTTTTAGCACCTTTTTTAGAACTATCTTTTCCATCATAAAATTTAGGTTCTCTAACTTATAAAATGCCTTTGGAATCACTTAATTCAGTGTTAAAACCTTCCTGAATGAACTAGTCAAAATTTGGGTCAATTATTGTTGGAAAGCATCTACCGAAGGAGTTTTAACTGTCTTGATGCTTCCTATAGTTTTTAGGGCCTTTGAAACCCCGAAGAGCTCAAATTTTTCATTTAAAAAGCCCTCCTATGAGTATTCTTAAAATTACTTAAAATAACAAAAATGCCATTACATCCAGTTGCATTTTTGTAAAATTCTGGTTGGCTAATCTGGCTCCGATTTCAGGGCACCTTTGGCTTCCTATATTTATTATTTGAGGTCTAGAATATTACTCTAATTTTATTAAACCTTAAATCACTCTATCTGGGAGACTTCCTTTTATATCTAATGAAATTTTATATGTTTGCAGGAAATCATACGTTACGTTTTCCTCATTTTCTCTTGTTTTTGAGGAACTAGATATTACACCTCTTAAATAAATTTCGTCCCTGAAATTTAGGGGAACAACCTTATCTATTCTTTCTTCCATTCTCACTAACTAGTCCTTTCTTTTCCTTCTTCCTGGCTCTTTCAATCTCTTTTTTTCAGGGAACTTACGTTGCTAATTCACTGTGTCTACTTCTTTTCTTTTATTCCATCACTATAGAACATATACTAGTTCTTCTTATAAAGGAAAGAAATTTTTGACTCTGAAATATGCTTTTATGATTTTGGTCTTTTCCTGGGAGAGCTTACTAATCATATCTAATTAGTCTTAACCCGTTTGTGAGGGTTAATGCTCTTTTCAATGGACTTATTTACGTGCCTTAGGAGATAATTTACTTAGTATCAATTTTCTCGTATTGTCTCCCAATGGCTTTCCATAAGGTCTAATTACCTTTTTTTGTTCATCATAACCATTAGAGATCTCTATCTATTTGCTCACTTATTTAATTATGATGTCCATTGTTCATCTTTATGATTTTTCTTACTAGCTCATCCCATAATCACAATTCATTTTTCTTTCCATCACAGGCCATACATCTTGATCACTCACTGGGATTACTGCTCCTTCAGGGAGTCTCCATTTTTAATTATCCCAATTCCTCTATTTACTAACATATTTGTTTCTTAAGGCTGGGACTTTTCCTTATTCCTTTTGCTCATTTACAAGTGGGCATATTATGGTCTTCATCTCAAACTGTTTAACATAACTTTACATTCTTCATACTAGCATCAAGAGCGCCTACCACTAACTAGTGCCAAACTCTGGTGGGATGTTACTTGTACTGATAGGCTCAATCAATGGAGACACGGTCTACCACTTACCCCATTATGAAAACTGTACCTAACTTTTTTTCTGAAACATGGCTCTGGCATATAGGGATCTCTCTCTATGCCCTGGTTAGGTTTAATATATGTTGGGTAATGGTTCATCTGATTCTGACTCAAGAAAGCTATTTTCTTGCTCTCCTCATCCCACATACAACACTTATCTATTAAAACTATGGTCAATGGTTTAACTATCTGAGTATGGCCTTATTTGTAATACCCCAAAATTAACTAAGGTGTTAACCATAGATTTGGGTTAATTAAGAATAATTAATATAGAATGATTGGGTAAGTTAAATGAATAAAAATTTAATAGAGATACATTATTAATATGGGTTTGAGATTTAGTTAGGATAGAAACTTTATCTAGGCCCAAATTAATGTAGGAGATCATGATAAGAGGCTAATGGCGGCCCAATAAGTTAGGTGCAGACCCAATCTAATTCAATGTGATAGAGGCCCAAGATCTACTTTTTACAGACTCTTATAATGGGCCCAACAACCTTTAGGCCGGCCCAAATCCTTTGAGCTCTTAAAACTTGACCTAACCCAATTAAAACTTAGTAGCCTAACAGATGAAAGCTACCCTAACAAAGCTTAAGTCAGAAGCCCATTTGGAGTTGGATCTTTGGAGCAACCCATAACCCATAGAAAACCTAACTTAAACCTTAAAAATTAACCTAGCCACCCCCCATTCTGCAGAACACAAAAACACAAAAGAGAAATTCGGAGGTTTAAAGGGAGGCTAGGGTTTGGGGCAAGAAATTCACCATTTCCCACTTCTAGAGCAAGATTTAGCCAAGGCAATAGTTGTATAACGTAATCCCCTTCTCTTTCTCTTCATTTTTCTCTGATTAGTTTTTCATTTAGAGTATTTTCACCATACCCAAAATCTAAAATGTGGTTGTTTGGGGTTTCTATGGTGAAATTTCGTAGGTTGAGGCTAGGGCTGACATTAGGTAAGATAAACTCTTCTTTTTGAGGTATTTATGCTAGTTTGAGACCCCAACGACTAGATTATAGTATGGGTATTAATTTTTCATGAATTTGCTTAGAATTTAGAGTGATATATTGAAGTTTCTGGTAAAGGACACCTCCATTCTGAATTTTGGGAATTAGTAGTGGCTGGGGAGATTTTTGTACCACTGATCGCTTTTGCAAATTTTTCTACAAGTGAGATAACTGGGACTATATTAATTTCATGCATATATCTGCTTAAATTTCATATTTGCTGTGCTTGAATGATTTGAAATGCTGCATGAATTGGTTGGCTATGTATTGTCTTATGATTGGACCTTGTGAGTCCATGGTGGAGCTGTGGTGCAGCTACCACCCGTGCATGTACTTCGATCAGGCACTGGGTTATAATCAAACCTCAGATGCACTGAGCCCTAGTTGTACTCATTGGGAAGTGGGTGCCATAGACAGGCCTCTCCCAATGTTATTGGCCTTTACCATGTGGAAATATGATTACTAATATGGGATAGTAATCATGATAGCCTAATTGTTTCATTTACTGATGACTGGTATGTTTTCTAATGCTTATGTGAATCATGCATATATGTTAATTAAACTGGAATATATGATGGAATTTACCTTGGTTACTAAGATTTACATCTCACCCCATTTCATGGGATTACAATTTCAGGTGAAGGTTCTTCGGGTTAGGACAAGGGGAAGCAAGTGGATGAAAATCCATAAACTTTAGCCATGTGTGGAGGAAGCTACACTTAGGCTAATTTGAGTAGAATAGAAGCAATTTTGTTAACCTTTTATGTAGCATCATCATGTATTCATATTGCAAAGTGTAGGAGTTTATATTTTGATTAGTTGGAATATGTTTATTAAGGAGTTAAGTCTCATTATAGCTTAGTATTAGATGTATGAACTTATAGTGTCTGATATATGAACTTGGTTGAATTTATGATATGGTTTACTATTTAGGAATCATAATTGTGTATTACTTTGTATATAGATCTGAATTAGTGATGCATGGAATCTTTAATGGAATATACATATATATTTGAATAATAATTGCTAGAAGCTTATGAAATTTTGCTGTTATTAATCTATGAATTTGCTGACATATGATAGTGGGATGAGTAGAAATTAATACTTAAGTTCTGGATTGGTAATGGTAGAATAACTAGGTAAATAAGGTAGATAAATGCCATTAGAGTTGCACAAATTAAGGTAAAGTGGCCCTAGGGTGTCATTGGAGGGAGAGTGGAGAGTATGAGACAAGATTTTAAGAGTTGTAGGATCAGAAGGCATTTCACCAAAGTCTAAATAGGGTTAGCCATGGCTAATAGAGGCGAAGATGCCCAAGGAGAGTACCAGAGAGCAATTCGCCGTGGCAAAAACTGGAATTAGCCTCAGCGAAATATGAGAGGCAAAACTGGGAGTCGTCCATAGGGTAATTCACCGTTACTAAATGGGAATTAGTTGCGGTAAACTTTTGTGAGAATTTGTCAGGCATTCTAGAGAGGAATTAGCTGTGGTGAAAGAGGGAATTGGCTGCGGCCAATAGCAAGAAGCGAGTGAGGTAAGCTCTAGGAGGCTTTCTCACTGCGGCGCCATGTAGGTTAGCCGTGAAGAAGGTCTAACTCACCATGGCAAAATCAGTGACAATGTAAGGAGTGAACCCGAGAGCAATTGGCCGCGGCTAAGAGGAATTTAACTGCTGTGAACGTCCTGAAACCCTTATATTAATCAGGAAATTTTGGTTTTTCATATGTAGAAACATTAGTAAAAGATTCTTGTGAGTTAGAATTAATAAGCAATGGAATCAAAGGGCTTAAAAGTGAGTGTTTGTTTCCCTTATGTACATGAGTGCTTGTAGTTGTATGGTTGATGACTCTAATAACATTAAGGTTCAAATTTCCTCACATGTTCAGAATGTAATTAGTCATAATGACTTTTAATCTAGATTTATGATTGTTAGTCGTGTATTTAACCTTGATTACAATGATTAAAAGTTAGGGTCGTCACATTATTGTCTCTGGTGGCAATAGTCTACCAGACTTAGGAGGTTTCTAGTCTCTGAGACAAAAGCTACTAAAACTATACTGGTCTCTGAGACTAACTATGCTGTAAAAACTATCTCAGGCTATCATCTCATTAGAAAACTATCATGTTGTAACTATAGGCTCTCTATAACTCTGTGGGATCTACTACGATCTCTCAAAGCCCAATTAAGGTCTATTGTGACCTTCTGTATTATACTAAGATCTACTGCGATCTATCTCTGGGAGACATCAAAACCTAAGATCACTGTGTTTGAAAATGAAACACATGCTTACCATAAGTCTGGTAATTATTGCTCATAATCTCTAAGGCTCAACTCAGATATCCCTCATGCTCTTCGTTCAAAGTGGGTTTTGTGTCATCTAATTCTCTATGATCCTATCACTAATACTCAAAAGCAATTTAACTTTCAGTTACCACTCCTCATGGGATCCTCAAGTTCCTATTTTAGCCTTTTTTTTACTCGGGCTTTCTTTCTGTCTTTCCTTACTTTTACTGGCTTACTATACTTTATCGATACTCACTCTATCTTTCTTTTTCATATCTTGCAATTTCCAACCATGCCCGTAATTGTTCTTAAGTGCCTTTAGCACTAAGGCATCTCACACTCTAAGTGTGCCTAACATGTCTCAAAATATAGAGATTATATATTGGTCCCTTATCATTTTGTTTAATTATATCATAAGGGACTCGAATTATATATACTAAACTTATGCTATCTAATTTGAGTGTTCTTTATTGGGGGTTCTTTTTTGCATGCTTTTCTTACTGTTCTAACATTACTGGAATCCCTTTACTTCTCTTTCTTGACTTATCTCTTTATTTAACTAATTAGGATACTCTTTGATTATCAGGAAACTTTTTATGATTGATGCCATTGTCTGCTAAGCACTCAAGTCACATTACTATTGGGTTAGCCAGACCCAATATCATGTAACCATTATTGCAAGCAAACCATAACATCAAGCACTAATACACAGGCGCATCATGACTGAGCTTAAAGCCACTTATATTACAAGTTTCCTAAAGATCTAAAGTATTCCTCTCTTAATTTTTTTATTTGCCTTATTTTTGTAAGATACTCGAGGAAAAAATGAATCTTCCTCTAATTTCTTGCAAAAATTTCTATTTCATCCCGAGGTCACTTTACATTGCCCAATTATTTCTGTTTCAGGCATTCCTCGTGCTTTATAAACATCTATGCCAAGGACAGTTGTGCTTTTTCAAGCATACACACTCAACCATTTCAACTCAAAATCTATTCTCAGGCTATTATTGCCTCGACTTGAGCATCATCACATACTCTTTCTTTCTTTTACTTTTACTATCCTTTTACTTAGGTCGAATGATGCTCTATTACTTATTTATTTCATTGCTATTCTATGCTTCTTTATGGGCAACAACATTTATATCTTTTCTCGATTCCTTTATTTTCTCACTTTTTATAATATCAGGGGAGGTCTGATTCCTCTTATACTCTTGCTTTATTCTTAACTAGACCATAACTTTATAAGAAAAAAATTATTTCATGTGACCCAAGAAGTTACATTTTGTAGTGCTTTTGGCTTACACTCCTTCTCTATATAATATAAAGACTCACATTTTAAGGCAGTCTCTGGCTCCCTCAGGCTTCCCTAAAAACAATATGACACTAATTATTTGCCTCAGTTCATTTCTACATTCAAATCAGAGTAAGCTATCTTTCTATTTAATCTCTAGGAGTATAGTCTGCGGATTTAAGGGTTTTACTAACCTAATCCAGGACATGTGTTCTTAATGTTCAGATTCTACATTCTAAAGGCTTATGCTCCACTAGGTGTTCTAATTACTCATGTGCCATAACCATACATTAGTCTTACATTAGGGAGCTCGTCTAGTTAACTACTAGACCCTTTTCTATTTACTTTTTCTATGCTCAGTCTGCTCATTTAGTCATTACTAAAGGAAGAGCATCTCTTCTGTGAACTAGCTTCTCAGCCCTTCCTCGCTTCCCCTTATCACTGTACGTTATGCATCAGGGGCTTATATGTGAGGGATTTTGCTAACCACCACTGGGTGGTCCCTCTATCTTACCACATCTTACTTGGGAGATGTTATAGGTCACTTCTTTTATACTCTAGCCTATACCTAGCCTAAGCCATTTATTTCCTCAAAGTTATAGCTTACACAAGCCTCCTTAGCTCATATATGCTTATGATAAACTTAATATTTTTAACTATTCTCATTTTATTCTCTGGACTTTTGACATTAGGCTAATCGTACTTATCTTTAGGTGTTACCTATAAGGTACACCCTGCTTGTATATTCACTGTATACATCACTATTATTGACCTTAAATTATATTAACATCCTATCATAGGGTAGCATCCTATGTTAAAGTCAACGCCTTGTAGGCAGGTCTCAACAACCTTATGATTCTTTTTTTGTTTACTCTAGGGGGTCCCTACTCTTTGTGCCTTGATTGACCCTACAACAGTTCATTCCTCAGATTGGCCTAAATATGACTAACAAGGCTATTCATGCCATACTACACTCCGCTATAACTAGGAACTTCTTCTTTAGCTGTGTAATCTAAGCCTTGCTACTTCTATATGTAGCCCATCATCAAAGCTAGAAGGTTCCACCTCTTGCTTCATTTATGCATAGCTAATTGCCACTTTTAGATTGTCTAAACCCTATGGAGTGTGTAACATCTGGTTCTATGAAAACAAGAGAAAATGTAAGAAACATAACATATGATTTCTTCGTCAATGAACAGAATTTGGGAAGTCCCTAGAAATGATGTAGTTAAGGTCCCAAAAATTTGGGAAGCATTCTAGACTCCTAAAAATGAGAATTCCAGGCTCAGACAGAAAGAAAAATGGAGATAAAATAAAGAAACAATTTCTTATGAAAAACTTATGAAACATAATGGCATTTTCATAATTTTAAGAAAATTTTAGAATTCACACATGAGGGCTTTTTAAATGAATGTTTTGTGTTCTCTAAGGTTCTTAGAGGCCCTGGAAACCATGGAAAGCCTCGGGATAGCTAAAGCACCTCCGATGGATATTTTTCAACGTTAGTTTACCCGAACTTTAAAGGATTCATTCGAGAAGGTTTTAGCTTCGATTTGAATAATTTCAAAGGCATTTTACTAAATTAGGAAATGGAAAAGATGGTTCTAAAAAAGGAGTTAAAATAAAGTAGAAAGGAAAATGCCAAAAACGAAAGGCAAAACAAAAATTTTTGAGAAGTTCTTCTTCCTCCTTTATATATATAAGTCGTGCCCTTCTTCCCCCTTCATTTTGGTTGACCAAGCTCCACCCAAAAACCAGAGAAAACCCTAGGGGATGAGGTGCAGAAGAGGAGGAAGAAAAAGAGGAGAAATTTAAGCTAAAAGGTAAGGAAATTTAGTAGTTTTTTATGCTTTCTTCCTTCCAAACCTCCTATCCTTCAGTCTCCTTTGTTTCCTTTAAGTAAAATAAAGTTTACAAATTTGTTTTAAGGGAGAAACTTAAGAGAAAATTTGGATTTGAAGAGAGGAGCATAGGAAAAGCAAGATTCAAGTAAGAAAAAGCAAGAAAATAAGGTAATTTCTTCTTCTATAGTTGATATCCTTTCTTCCCTTTGTCCACCATTTCGCCCTACTTGAGAAGACCTAAAAGGATTTGATTTTTAGGTAGAACCAAGGGTGATTCTAAGGAACAAAGGTTGTGGAGATTAAGAATATGCAAAAGGAATTAACAAAAAGCCATTAGATTTCAAGATACAATTTGTAAGGTTTCAATTGCACCTTGTAAAATCTAATTTTGTACAATGATTCCTAGGCCTAAATAAGAATTTTAATTGAGTTCCTAAGATCCCTAGAAGTTCCCCCATATGCATCTTCCCCTAAGAAAAACAAAGAAAACTCCATAGAACCCATTATGCTCCATTGTCTCAGCCTAAGGGAGATAGCATAGCTAGGAAGAGTTTTAAAATTTTCTAAACCCATTTTTTAGTCATATATGATGAATAAATATGAGAGGAAGCCTTAGGAAAAATTTAGGAAGCATAGAAAGTGAGACGGTGCCTTGTGAATGGAGATTTTAGAGAGATAAATTATTAATGTAGGTTTGAGACTTAATTGAAATAGAAACTTCATCTAGGCCCAAATTAATGTAGGAGATCATGATAAGAGGCTAATGAAGGCCCAATGAATTAGGTGCAGATCCAATCTGATTTAATGAATTAAATGCCCAAGACCCAACTTCCATAAGCTCTTATAAATGGCCCAATAAACCTTGTACAGACCCAAGACCATGGAGTCCTTAAAACTAAGTCTGGCCCAATAAAATTTGCAGCCCAACACCTTAAAATTGGCCTAACAAAGCAAAAATCTAAAGCCCATTTGGAGTTGGACCTTGGAGTAACCTATGACCTATCTTAGACCCAACTTAAACCTAATTAAAACCCTAATACTTAAGCCACTCCCTCATTTTTCTGAAACTCAAGAAGGAAAATCGGAGGTGAGAAGGGAGGCTAAGGTTTGGGGCAAGAATTCCACATTTTCTTACATTTAGAGCAAGATTCTGCCAAGGTAATAGTTATATAACTTAATCCCCTCTTCTTTTTCTTTAATTTGTCCTAATTAGTTTTTCATTTGGAATATTTTCACTATATCCAAATTCTAAAATATAGTTGTTTGGTATTTTCTTAGAGGAAATTCGTAGGTTGAGGCTAGGGCTGGCCTTAGGTAAGTGTAAACTATCCATTCTAGTGTATTTTCTGCTAGTTTAAGACTCCCATAGTTTATTTATAGTATAAGTGTTAATTATGTACAAATTTTCTTAGGAATTTGGGTGATATATTGAAGTTTCTGGTAGAAGACATACTCAATCTGAATTTAGGATTTGTGGTGGCTGGGTAAGTATTATTTAGGTAGTTATTAGCATTTAAATTCTTTGGATACTTGTTGCTACTATTAATAATGAATTAGAGTGGTAATTCTCTAATGCTATGGTTATAAGGATTTTTGTACCATTGGTGGCTATTGCAAATTGTCTACAAGTGAGGTAACCAAGTTTTACATTAATTCCATGCATATATCTATTTTAATTTCATATTTGCTGGATATAAATTATTTAAAATACTGAATAAATTGGTTGGTTATCTATTGTATTGTGATTGGACCTTGTGAGTCCTTGATGGAGCTGTGGTGTGGTTGCCACCCGTGGATGTGCTTCGATCGAGCACTGGGTTATGATCAAATCCCAGATGCATTGAGCCCTGGTTGTGCTCAATGGGGAGTAGGTGCTGTGGACAGGCCTCTAACATGTAAAAATATAATTGCTAGTATGGGACAGTAATCATGATAGCCTAATTGTTTCATTTACTAGTATGACTGATATGATTCTGATGATAATTTTGATTCATGCATATGTGTTAATTAGACTGGATTATATGATAGAATTGCCTTGGTTACTGAGATTTGTATCTCACCCCCGTTTCATGGGATTAATATTTCAGGTGAAGATTCTTTGCGTAAGGATAAGGGGAAGCAAGTGGATCAAAATCTGTGAGATCCAACATGTGGGGAGAAGGCTACACTTAGATTGGTTTATTTGGAATAGATGTTAAATTTTGTATTCCTTTTTGTATAGCATCTCCATGTAATCATGTTTCCAAGTGTAGGCCTTTGTATTTTGATTACTTAGGATGTATTTATTGGGGAGTTAGGCTTCATCTTAACTTGGAATTGGATGTACGAACTTATAGTATCTGATATATAAACCTTGTTGAACTTATGATATGGCTTACCATTTGAGAATTGTAATCACGTGATGCATTAGATATTGATATAAACCATGGATGTATGAAACCTCTAATAGAATGTGTATTGAATGTTAATTGTCAATAGTGCATGAATTTTGTTGCTGTTACTCCATGGATTTGTTGATATAAGGTAGTTGTAGAAGTGGAAATTTACATTTAAGTTGTGAATTGGTAATGGTAAAATAGCTGGGTGAATAGAGTAGATAAATACCATTAGAGTATTATAAAATGGGAGGAAGTAGTCCTAGGGTGTTTCTAAAAAGAGAATTAGAGTGCATGGGACGAAATGTAGGAGATATAGCTATAGGAGGGAGTCACGCCGCGGCCTGAGGAGTGATAGTGGCGAGGGACACCGCGACTTGAGAAATCCCACCACCACGCAGTATGAAAAAAATTGCCTAGGAGGATGACAGAATGAAACCTCGCCACGATGCAATAGGTCCTATCACAGCGCAAGTCGAGGAAATTCGTTAAGAAGAGTACAGTAGCAAAACTCGCCGCAGCGTAAGTGTATTTCGCCGAGGCGAGAATCGCAAAACTTCAAATAGTAGCTCCAGGAGGAATCTTTATCGCGGTGCCATGTAGGTTGGCTGCAGCTAAGATTTGAGTAAGTTACCCAGTGATTCCTAAGAGCAACTTAGCTGTGGTATGAAGTGAAAAACTTAGTTTTTGAGCTCCAGGACCTAACTTAGCTGCAGCGAAAAAGTTCCAGGTCTGGGCGCAATTCCCCAAACTCCCACCTTTACCTAGAAACCTTAATTGCCTCAACGGTAATGCTAGGAAATGACGTAGGAACACTTGTGGGAAGTTTTTAGGTGTTAAAACCGATGGACAGATGAATCACAAACCCCTAATGATAGTGCAATTCTTTTTAGGCATTCTCCCATTTATGGTTGTTTAGTTGATGACCCTAATAACATCAAGGTTCAAATTTCCCTATATTTTCTTAATGTAATTAATTGTAACGACTCCAAACCTTGATCATTATTTATTAATCGTGTATTTAACCATAATTACCGAGATTAGAAGTTAGGGTCGTCACACTATCAATAATCATATTTGAAAGGAAAGAGTGGAGCCTAGAATTTAATTGAGATGTGTTGCTTCATTAGGTTTAATTATGGAACTATAATGAGAGTTATAGATCAAGTAAGTATCTAAGCAAGTTGTGTGGCCTTAGAATTAATTCCATGAACCTAATTGGCTCACATAAATTGTGTCTAGGCCAAGAGGAATGATCGCCACCTTCTTGGGTGTGTGAAGTCAAGGGAGAGGATTCAAGGCTTAAGGAAAAGGTGTATAAATGCTAGCAAGGTAGCTCACTCCTCCTTCTCTCATGCATGATTGTTTGCTTTACTTATCTTTGAATGTGTGTATGTGTATTTTTAAGCCATGAAAAGTTCTTTAGCATGACTTTGATTTCATGGTGCTATGATATAACAATATACTTTCATATGATATCTATGATGTTTGCTTTAGTTTTCTTAAGTGCAATAAGGCCAAGAACCCTTAGCCATCGGGGGGATGAGCCAAGAACCCTTAAGATTGGTTAAGACAAGGTAAAGAGTCTCCCAAAAGTGAGGTTGACTCCCAAGAGCATGGTTGAGTCCAAGAACTTCTTAAAGAATGGGTGAGGCAAGTCCAAAATCCACAAGTAAATGGGTGAGGGCAATCCACTTGCTTGGCAAGCCTATGTATGCTATGTATAACTTTTTCAAAGGCTAAGAATGCTTCTTGAATGATTGCACATGTCCATATGCCATGCATGTATTTGTGAGACTTGTTTTGTATCCATTATGTAAAATTGAATGAGAGACGAGCTATTAGGATTATTTGAATCTCATCCCCTCCTCTCCAATGATCTAACATGCTATGTAGACCAAGTGGATAAGGTAATGGAAGCCAATCACCTTGAAGATGAGAGTATGACATCCAAGAACATGAATTTTGCTACATTAAGGTCATACAATTGGCATATGATGTAACCAATGGATGTATATGTATTATGATGTTATGAACACATGTAATTATGATAATATGTCATGTATGAATGAGAGAATATATTATCTGATCACTAGAATGAAATTTGAGCATGTTATGGCATTGTAGCTTCTTTAATGGTATGATAGAATTATGTATAAGTGTGGGTGATATGGCTAAAATGAGATGCACGAGGGTTGGGACCATTTAGGCAGCTCACACAAGTCCTAATTATGCTTTTAGACTTGCCCAAAAGGTGCCAAGCCCCAAGGAAAGTTATTTGGATGTTTTGGTATCCTATATGGAGCTAAAATTGATCATAATGAAACCCTATGTCACTTTTGTCCAAATGAGCTCTTCTTGATCTAAGATTTGACATGCAATTAGAGCTTGTTAAGAGATTTTTGGAAAACTAAAGAATAGAGTTTTCAGAGGTCCAGAGAATATTTGATGAATTTTCAAAGTTAAAAAATTTTCTAATTTTGGTCATGTCACTATTCATACTAGTCCAAAAATAAAATCTATCACACAGGACCGAAATGATGTCCAATTTCCACAAAACTTTATACTAAGAACCTAGACATTTCCAGTGTGCCAACTAGAAGCACCCTATTTGGATGTCTAGAGAGGGAGATATGAATTTTTAAAAGATTCTGTCTAGTATTAGGAACTCTTGTGACGACCCTAATTTCTTATCATCATAATTAAGGTTAAACACGTGATTAATCATCATAGGTTATGAAAATGTGGAGAAATTTAAACCTTAAGGTGATTAGAGTCATCAATCATATGATTACATACACTTAGGTTCATAAGGGAATTAAACATCCATTTATAAGTCTTGGATTCTATTACTCATCAATTATAACTCATCCTAATGACTCTAGATCATCCCTTGTGATTAACATATGGAAAACCAAGATTTTCTAGTTAATATAAGTGTTTCAGCATGTTAGCCATGGCCAATTCCTTTCTGTTTTACCCCTTTCTTCATCACTCCGCAATAAGTTGGACCTTCGCCGCGGCGAAAAAGCCTCCTGAAACTTTCTCGCTCGCCTCTCAATATTGGCCGCGACCAATTCCTCCTTCCGCCGCGGCCAATTCCTCTCTGGAATGCTGGGAACATTTTCCTAAAAGTTCGTCGCGGCCAATTCCTTAATTCGCTGTGGCTAATTTCTCTCTGGACGACTCCCAGTTTGACCTCTCACATTTCACCGCGGCCAATTTACATTTGGCCACGATGAATTCCTCTCTGGCACTCTCCCTAGGCAACTTTGCCTCTATTGGCCGTGGCCAACTCAATTTTAGCTGCGGCTAAATTCCTTCTGATCCTACACTCTGAAAATCTGGACTCATACTCTCCTCTCTTCCTCCAGTCTCACTCTAGGGCCATCCTACCTTATTTTATGCAACTCTAAGGGTAGTTATGAACCAGCTATTCTACCATTACCAACTCAAAACTCAAATGTAAATTTCCATTTCCTCCAACTACCCTATATCAGCAAGTCCAGGGAATAACAATAACACAATTCATGCCTCATTGACATTTAACATTTGATACACTTTCCATTAGAGGTTCTATACATCAGTGATTCATATCAATATCTCAAGGTTACATTCTGAAATGGTAAGTCATATCATAAGTTCAATAAGGTTCACAACAGATATCATAAACCCATACATCAAATACCAATTTAAAGTAAGGCCTACTCCTCAATAGGTACACATTATATTATCAAAATACAGACTTCTACACTTGGCAATACAGATACATGATGATGCTATACAAGACTTAACAAAATTAGCATCTACTCTATTACACTTAGACCAAGTGTAGCTCCCTACACTAGGCCTCAGCTCATGGATGTTCATCCACTTGCTTGCCCTTATCCTTACCCGAGGAGCTTTCACCTAAAATTATAATCCTATAAAACGGGGTGAGATAATAATCTCAGTAACCAAGGCAATTCCACCATATAATCCAGTTTAATTAGCATATAAGCATGAATTAAAATTAACATTTGAATCATATCAATCATATCAGTAAATGAAGCAATTAGGCTATCATGATTACTATCCCATACTAGCAATCATATTTTCGCATGTTAAAGGCCATTAATACTGGGAGAGGCCCGCCCACGGCACCTACTACCCATTGAGCACAACCAGGGCTCAATGCATCTGGGGTTTGATCATAACCCGGTGCTCGATCGTAGCACATGTATGGGTGCCCGCCGCACCACAGCTCCACCATGGACTCACAAGGTCCAATCATCATACAATAGATAGCCAACCAGTTCATTCAGTATTTCAAATCATTCATGTACAGCAAATACAAAATTAAACAGATACATGCGTGGAATTAATATAAACCCCAGTTACCTTACTCGTAGACAGATTTGCAACAGCCACCAATGGTACAGAGTCTCCCTATAATCATAGCATCAAATAATTACTACTCTAATTCATTATTAACAGTTATAATAAGTACCCAAGGGATTTAAATGCTATTAACAACCTAAAGAATACTTACCTAGCTACCACAAATACCAAATTCGGATTTAAGTGTCCTCTTCTAGAAATTTCAATATTCCACCCAAAATCCTAAGCAAATTTGTATAAAATTAACACCCATAATATAAATAAGCTATGTGGGTCTCAAACTAACAAAGAAAGCATCAACATGAGGGGTTTAACTCACCTAATACCAGCCCTAACCTCAACTTACGAATTTCACCAAGAAAATCCCCAAACACCCACATTTCAGATTTTTGGGTATGATGAAATTACTCCAAATGAAAAACTAATCAGACCAAATTAAAGAGAAAGATGAGGGGATTAAGTTGTATAACTATAACCTTGGCTAAATCTTGCTCCAAATGTGAGAAAATGTGGAATTATGCCAAGAACCCTGGCCTCTCCTCCTCACCTCCAAATTTTCCTTGTGTTTGTGTGTTTTACAGAATGGGGGAGGTGGCTGGTCAGTTTTTAGGGTTTTAGTGGAGTTAAGTTAGGTCAAGGGATGGGTCATGGGCTGCTCCAAGGTCCAACTCCTAATAGGCTTCAGACTTTAGCTTGTTGGGCCAATTTTTAAGTGTTGGGCTGCAGAATTTTATTAGGCCAGTTCTTATGCATTGGGTTGCTGAAGTTTAATTAGGTTTAGGCCAAGTTTGAAGGGTTCAAGGATTTGGGTCTGCACAAGGGTAATTGGGCCACCATTAGCCTCTTATCATGATCTATTAATTTGGGCCTAGATGAAATTTCTATCCCAAATAAATTCTCAAACCCATATTATGATTTATCTCTCTAAAATTCCTATCCACTAACTTGCCCAATTATCCTCTATTAATTATTCTTAATTACTCTAAATCCATGATTAACACCTTAATTAATTTTTGGGGTGTTACAACTCTAACTGACCTCAGGTATTATTTGATTGATTTTTTATGCTTAGACATGCCTAAGCTAATCTAGAGTTAATTTTTCCCTCTAGCTAACATCCATAGATTTCCATATTGGTATCATTTACATGGATTGGATTTTTTTGGAATTAATTGGACATTTTTGAAGTTTACTGCAGAATTCTGTGATAGCACTAGTGGATAGCTTGACCTTTGGACCATTTCGAATGTCAAACATCCTCTATGTTGGATTTTATAGTTTAGACATATTTTTAGCATGAAGTAGACATGTGCAGCTTTCTGAAATGGCCACAAATGTATAATTTTGATTTTTCTAAAATTACTTTTAATTTTCCAAAATTTAGAAATATGGAAAATCTAGCCGAAAATATTTGTATGTAATTTATGCTTCCCTTTGATTTCCACAAGATGTAGGCCACTTTTGATGGTGCAAATGAGTTGTATTCATGTAATTAAATATGAAAATATGATGTTTGAACTTGCATGGTCCACGTGACATTGAATGAAAATTTTATACACAACACTACGCTCAAATATTCATTATTTTATGCTATTTTCTTTGCTCTTCTATGAATTACATGATGTGAAGTATGAGAATAGCATGAGACAAGCTAGTAAATTATGGTCTTACAGAGTGTAGCTCTTAACTCAAACTTTTGGCTTGAGGAAATAGCTTGCTAGGCTCTTTACATCATCATAACATCTAGGTGTCATGGCTAGGGGGAATAACTCTTTCAATACTTACTTTGTGCAGTGACAGTATCTTTTTATACTATGCTACCTCGAGACTTACCCCTGCATCAAGTAGGACATCCTCGGATGGTCTGAGTGTGGAAATTAGGGAGATTAGGCCTCTCTTAACCTCTTTAAGCAAGCCCCTCGAGCAGTTATACAATCATCTCTTGCTGCTAATACACAAAACTTGCCACTAATCTTGGTGAGTTACTATAACTTATAGAGTTCTAACTATTGGATCACTTGACTCTACTTGTAACACTATAAATTCTAGCTCATTTCATAACATTCATATGCTTCACATCATCATTTCTATGAGAGCACATGAAAAAGGGACCGAAAATAATAGGTTTATTTGCGTTGCGTCATACTTAAAAATTTCAATCGGTGTCACATGAACAGTGTGGGCTCATGCTATGCATCCTCACATTTAGATACATCATTACAACTCATTTTCATCACAACATCATGCCCACAACTCATGGAAACTAAAATGAAGCATGAAATGAGCTTGTTTAATTTCAGCCAGATTTGCTCCATTTTCTGACCAAAATTGGAAAATCACAATTAAATCTAAAAAAAACAAAAACATGCAATCTTGGTCATTCTAGAAAGCTTAAGATGTCTAATTCACACTAAAAATACACCTAGACCATAACATGCACCATGGAGGATGTTTGATATCCAAAATAGTCCAAAGGTCCGACTAAAATCTGGAACTATCATAGAATTCTATAGAAAATTTTGAAAATGTACAATTAATTTCACAAAAATCTAATCCATGAAAATGATACCAATATAGAAATATGTAGATGTTAACTAGAGAGAAAAAATATCTTTAGATCAATTCATGAAGCCCAGACTCTGGAATTCAATGGAATAGTACTTTTGGTCGGGCAAAATTACTGATACTAGATAGAAATTTAAAAATTCATATCTCTATCTCTAGACCTCCAAATGAGGTGCTTCTAGTTGGCATGAGTCATTGTGATTGTCTAGTTTCTTTGTATAAAATTTTATCATAATTGGACATCGTTTGAGCCTCGTGTGATAAAAAACAATTTCTGACCAAATGAATAGTGTAGCAAACCAAAACCATGAAAATTTCCAACTTTGAAAAATCATCAAATATTCTGTAGACCTTCAAAAATTATAATCTTTAGCTTCCTAAAAATCTCTCAATGAGACCTAATTTCATGCCAAATTTCATATTAATAATAACTTATTTGGCTAAAAAGTGACATAGGGTTCCATTATAGTCAAATTTGGCTCCATATGAGGTACCAAACTTGCCAAATGGCTTTGCCTTGGTGTTGGAACCTTTTGGGAAAGTCTTAAAGCATATTTAAGACTTGTATGAGCTACCCAAAGGGTCTCAAATCTCATGCATCTCATTTTGGCCATTTAACCCACACTTATGCACATTTACATCATACTTTCTCAATGCATATTTTGGTATCACATACTCAAAATATGGGCTAAAGCTCATATATCATATCCATATGTATAAACATCACATAATAGCATATTTATACATGTCCCAAGGATACTAGACTATCTACAACATCATATACATCAAGACACATAATTATGGTTCCAAAATGGCTAACATTAGGCATATGCTTGTCAATCTTCCTTCTTCATTGTGGTTGGCTCTCATTGGCATATCCACTTGGTCCACCTAGCATGTGAGATCATTGGAGAGGAGGGGATGAGATTCAAAGAATCCCAATAACTTATCTCCCATTCAATCATACATAATATGTGCCAAGAAAGCTTTACAAATGCATGCATAAAGAAAATAGAAGTCATGGACATTTTAAAAGCAAACTTGGCATATGAACAAATCATACAAGACATTCAAGAACTCACCAAGTGTTTGGATTGGCCTCACACTTCTTCTTATGGATTTTAGACTTGCTTCACACATTCTTTAAGAGCTTTAAATACAACCATACTCTTGGGAGTCCACTTTGCTTTTGGGAGACTCTTTGCTATGTCTCAACCAAGCTCAAGCGTTCTTGGCTCATCCTCACCAAAGGGAAGAGTTCTTGGCCTCTCCACACTTAAGCAAACTCATACAAATATCATGTAATCATTTGAAAAGATAACATGGCATTAAGAATCATGACATATAAAGGCATGCTAGTATACTTTTCATAGCTTGAAAATACACATACACACATTCTAAAACAAGCTAAACACACATCTATGCATGAGAGAAGATGGAGAAAACTACCTTGCACACAATTACACACTTTTCCTTTTGGATTCAAGCATCCTCTTTAGGCCACACACTTACAAATTGGTGGAGATAGTTTCTCTTGGCCTAGACACAATTTATGGGAGCCAATTAGGTTCATGAAACATTTTCTAAAGCCATACTACTTGCTTAAGTACTAGATTGCTCTATAACCCCTATTATGGTCCATAAATGCACCTAATGAAGCAACACCCCTCAAATAATTTCTAGACCTCATTCCTTCCTTTTACATATGATTCTTGACTCTTTTAAGCCTCTTGGAATTATCACATCATTAAAACAAAGGCCTAGTATCAGGTTGCTTCTTCAGGTCATAATATGGAACTTAAGACACCAAATCAATTTCTATGAGTTCAAAATTTTTTCCAAGGGCTCCCTTCATTTTCATTCATCAAATATGACATAAGAATGGCCTTAGAAAAATTTAAAACTCTTCTCTACTACAAGAACCCCTCTTGGCCGAGACATAGGCATCATTTGGGCTTCTTGGAGTTCTCTTGGTTTTCTTGAAGGAAGACGCTTATGGGGAACATCTTAGGTGTCTTAAGAACTCATATAAACTCTTAATTAAACCTAGGAATCATCATACAAATTCAGAATTAGGAAGGTGCACATAAAACCCTAAGTTTTGCATCTTGAATCCTAATGGCTATTTCATGGTTTTCTTTGCATATTCTTATTCTCTTCCATCAAATGCCTAAGATTCACCCTTGGTTTAGTTGAAAATTTAACTCCCTAGGGCAGACCATATGTAGGTCGAAGTGGAGAAGAAAGGGAGGTTAATATAGCTACCATAGAATGCATTTTTACCTTGTTTCCTTACTTAGTTTGGCTTGAATCTTGCTTTCTCCAAGCTGCTCTCTTCAAATCCAAAATTTCCCTTAAATATCTCCCTTGAACCAGATTCATAAACCTCATTTTAATCCAAGGAAACAAAGGAGAAAGGAGGAGAGGAGGTGTGTGACGATCCTAAATTCTAATATCAGTGATTATAGCTAAATACACAATTAATAAATAATGATCAAGGTTTGGAGTCGTTGCAATTAATTACATTAAGAAAATATAGGGGAAATTTAAACCTTGATACTACTAAGATCATCAACTAACAACCATAACGGGAACATGCATAAAAGGGTTTGTACCATCATTAAAGGTTTAGGATTCATCCATTAATCCATTAATCAATTTCAACCCACAAAAACATCCCACCAATGTACTCATACTATTCCCTAACATTAGCCTTACTGAAATTAAGGTTTTTAGGTCAAATATAGGAGTTTGGGGACCTGCGCCGTGGCCTGGAACCTTCCCGCCGCTGCTAACTTGGGTTCTGGGACTCGAAAACCAAGTTCTTAACCTTGCGCTGCTGCCTGGAACTATTGCGCTGCGGCCAAGTTTCTCTCTGGAATTTTCCTGACTTTCACTGCGGCGAGTTGGATCTGCGCCGCGGCCAACCTATGTGATGCTGCGGCGAGTTTTGCTACTGTAACCTCCTTAATTAATTTCCTCGACTCGCGCCGCAGCGAGACTTCTTGCGCCGCAGCGAGGTTACGTTCTGTCACCCCCTGGGCGATTATTTTCACTCCGCACCGCGGCGACCGCGGCGAGATTTCTCAAGCCGTGGCGTCCCTCGCCACTGTCACTTCCTAGGCCGCAGCGAAGCCTTCCTGGCCGCGACGTGATTCCCTTCTGTCACTGTTTTCACTAAATTTCGCCCCCTACACTCCATTTCTCTTCTTAAGGACACTCTAAGGTCACTTCCCCTCATTTTATATGGCTCAAATGGCATTTCCATTAATAAGCAATATTATAGGTTAGCATCAATTACAGCAAAAATCATGAATCCATACAACAATTACTAAATTAGGATGAGGTCTAACCCCTCAATACATACATCCTCAATAAATCAAATGTGCAAGCTTACACTTGGCAATACAAATACATGATGATGCTATACAGGACTTAGCAAAAATTAGCATCTACCCTATTACACTCAAACCAAGTGAAGCTTCCCACACTAGGCCTCAGCTCATGGATGTTCATCCACTTGCTTGCCCTTATCCTTACCTGAAGAACCTTCACCTGAAATATTGATCCCATAACACGGGGTGAGATATAAATCTCAGTAACCAAAGCAATTCCATCATATAATCCAGTTTAATAAACATATATGCATGCGTCAAGATCAACATTCAAAATCATATCAGTAAATGAAGCAATTAGGCTATCATGATTACTATCCCACACTAGCAACCATATTATCACATGTTAAAGGCCATTAACACTAGGAGAGGCCCGTCCACGGCACCTACTCCCCATTGAGCACACCAGGGCTCAGTGCATCTGGGGTTTGATCATAACCCGGTGCTCGATCGAAGCACATGCACAAGTGGCAGCCGCACCACAGCTCCACCATAGACTCACAAGGTCCAATCATAATACAATAGATAGCCAACTAATTCATTCAGCATTTCTAATCATTTATATACAGCAAATATGAAATTAAAGTAGATACATGCATGGAATTAATGTAAACCTCGGTTACCTCACTTGTAGACAATTGCAACAGCCACCACAAATCCCAAATTCAGATTCAGGTATCTCCCACCAGAATTCTCAATGTTTCACCCAAAATCCTAAGCAAATTCGTACCAAATTAACACCCATAATATAAATAAGCTATGGGGGTCTCAAACCATCAAAGAAAGCATCAAAATGAGGGGTTTAAACTCACCTAATGTCAGCCCTATCCTCAACCTACGAATTTCATTAAGAAAACCCCAAATAACCACATTTCAGATTTTGGGTAAGGTGAAAATCCTCCAAATGAAAAACTAATTAGACCAAATTAAAGAGAAAGATGAGGGGATTAAGTTGTATAACTATTACCTTGGCTGAATCTTGCTCTAAGTATGAGAAAATATGAGATTCTTGCCCCCAACCCTAGCCTCCTTCTCAACCTCCGAATTTTCTTTGTGTTTCAGCAAATGGGGGGAAAGTGGCTGAAGCATTAGGGTTTTAGGTGGGTTTAAGTTGGGTCAAGGGGCTGGGTCATGGGTTGCTCCAAGTCCAAATCCAATTGGGTTTTAGATTTTGCTTATTGGGCCAGTTTTCAATTATTGGGCTACAGAATTCCATTGGGCTAGTTTTATACATTGGGTTGCTGAAGTTTAATAGGTTTTGGGCTTAATTTGAAGGGCTCAAGGGTTTGGATCTGCACAAGGGTGATTGGGCCACTTATAAGGGTTTATACAAGGTGGATCTTGGGCCTCCATCACATTAAATTGGGTTGGGTCTGCACCTAACTCATTGGGCTTCCATTAGCCTCTCATCATATTTCATTAATTTAGGCCTAGATGCAATTTCTATCCTAAATAAATTCTCAAACCCATATTAATAATTTATCCCTCCAAAACTTCTATTCACTAACTTGCCCAATTATCCTCTATTAATTATTCTTAATTACTCTAATTCCATAATTAACACCTTAATTAATTTTAGGGTGTTACATCTTGAATCCTAATGGCTATTTCATGGTTTTCTTTGCATATTCTTATTCTCTTCCATCAAATGCCTAAGATTCACCCTTGGTTTGGTTGAAAATTTAACTCCCTAGGGCAGACCATATGTAGGTCAAAGTGGAGAAGAAATGGAGGTTAATATAGCTACCATAGAATGCATTTTTACCTTGTTTCCTTACTTAGTTTGGCTTGAATCTTGCTTTCTCCAAGCTGCTCTCTTCAAATCCAAAATTTCCCTTAAATATCTCCTTTGAACTAGATTCATAAACCTCATTTTAATCCAAGGAAACAAAGGAGAAGGGAGGAGAAGAAGTGTGGATGAAGAAAAGCAAGGAAAATCACCATGAAAACATACCTTACACTTGGATTTCTTCCTCCTCCTCCTTCCTCTCTTGGGCGCCTCTCCCTTAAGGTTTTGCTTTTGGTTTGAGGCTGAATTTTCTGAAGTTAAATGAATGTAAGTGTGAGGCGCCACCTATATATAGCTAGGGCAAAATGACTTTTTCAAAAATTCTAATTTTGTCATTCATACTTTGCATTTTTATTTCTCTTTCGTTTTAGCTCCTTTTTTAGAATCATATTTTTCATTATAAAATTTAGATTCCCAATTAAGAAAAATACCTTTGGAATCACTCAAATTGGAGCTAAAACCTTCTCAAACGGATTCGTCAAAGTTCAGGCACATGGATGTTGGAAAACGTCCATTGGAGGAGATTTAATTATCTCAGGGCTTTCCATGGTTTTCAAGGCCTCTAAGAACCACAAAGAACTCAAATTTTCATTTAAAAGTCCTCCTATGTGAATTCCAAAATTTGCTCAAAATTACAAAAATGCCATTACATTTCGTAGGCTTTTCGTAGGAAATTGTTTCTTCATTCTAGCTCCGTTTTTCTTTCCGTCTGAGCCTGGGATTCCCATTTTTAGGAGTCTAGAATGCTTCCCAATTTTTTCTAGACCTTAACTACATCATCCTGGGGGACTTCCTTTTGTATTCGGTAAGTTTTGTTCGTTGACAGAGAAACTGTACGTTACATTTCTTATGTTTTCTCTAGTTTTTGGAGAACCATATATTACACTACTCACATAACTTTAGAGGCCAACCTTACTTGATGTTCACCACCTACTCCAAGACCATTCCATATTTCACTTATCATAAACATAATGATAAGCCACCTTCACACACCCAAAATACCTCATACAAGGCTTTACACAACTATACAAGCCTTTACATAACCATATTACTACATCCTCAAGCCGTATACAACCCTAGAAAGCCTGAAACTTTGCTCTGATACAAATAAAGTGTAACACCACCTTTATCTAACTTCTCTTATCTCATTTGAGCTAGCTTTGCCTTAAGACAACATATTTCTAAAGAAAAATTCAATTAAATAATGTAATGTTTTTGTGTTACATTAAGTCTCAAATTTTCTCTTTGCCTTCCAAGGGCTATATGAACTCACTCACACTAAATTCCACTCCAAATCCACATACACAATCCAAAACCATCCTAAAATGGCATCAAAACCCCAAGCTCATGGCTTGAACACATGAAAATAATGGATGTTATCTCAGGTCTAAATTCCAATTTTCTCGTACTAACATTGGAAAATCACAACTAATTTTAGAAAAATCAAAATCATGCAATCTATAGAAAACTATGGATGTTAACATTATACTAAAAATAATTCCAAGCCATGAAAAAATCATTTGGACCACGTTTGATAGTAGAAAAGTGAAATAGGTCAGACTGTCCAGCATTTCGAATACAATTTATTGATATAAATTTCAAAAATGCATCATTAATTCCAAAAAATTCCAATTTAAGCAAACTATACCAATTTCTAAAGCTATAGATGTTAAAGTTAAGGGAAAAATATTTCTAGACCAAACCAAACATGTTTAGCTACTGAAAACGAATAGAATAGTACATGAACTCATCTGGCATTACTAGTACTGACCCAAAATTTAAAAATTCATTACTCTCTGTTTAGACCTCCAAATAAGGTGATTCCTATTGCTAAAACTCATTGGCAATGTCTAATTTATGCATGTAGAATGTTATAGCTATTAGACACCATTTGCCCTATGAATGACAGAGATGAGGTTTCTGACCATATGTATAGTGTCATTGTTGAAATTGTGAATTTTTGCCAAATTTGAAAATTCACCAAATATTCTTTAGAGCTTTAAATAATAGCCACTTTAGCTTCCCAAAAAGCTCTAAACAACATCTATATGCATGCCAAATTTCATAGGAAAATTCATCCATTTGGTCAGATTGTGCTATAGGGTTACAAATGGTCACTTTTATGCTTTAAAAGGGGGTCTCAATAGGTCCAAACTAGCTTTTCTACTCCTAGGGCAACTTGGGCATGTGAGAAAGCATAAAAATGGTCTACTAAACATGTTTCAAGGGTTTAACAACTCAAATTTCACAAATTCACTCTCCCACTCCAAGATATACACAAGCATACATATACAATTCTTGGCATTCACTATCAAAAACATGTTATATCATACCTTTGCTTCCAATTCTCATATGTACATCACATATTTATACATTCATATATGTTCAAAGGGTTATACATCATATACACCATTTTATTACATCACTTGACATCCACATGGCTATAATGCAAGCATTTTACAACTTCTTTGCTAACATCCATGTCTTCAAGTGTGGTGGCTCCCAATTCTTTGCTATTTTGATCCACCTAGTCATGTTAGGTAATGGAGAAGGAAGAGTGAGATTCTAGGAATCCCAATAGCTATTCTCCCTTTCAAACACACAATATGGATGCAAATTTAAGCCTAAAACGCATACATGGCTTTCTTGGAAATCATGTGCATAACTAAAGCATTTCTTTCATTCAAGAACACATATTCATCATACATAAACTTTCCAAGACAATGGTTTGGCCTCACCTATTCTCTTTAGGAATTTTGGACTTGTCTCACCCACTTTTAAGGGACTTTTGACTAAGATTCACTTTTCCTAGAGACCTTTGGCTATGTCTCACCCAATCTTAAGGACTTTTGGCTCATCCTCACCTTTGTTAAAGGGCTTTTGGCCTCACCACACTCAAGCATGCCAAAGACATACATAAAACATCTTACAAACACATAAACATAGCAACATGGTACCATGGCATTTAAATAATTGCTAGAAACATAATTCATGGCTTAAACATATGCACACATATTCAAAGACAAGAGAACATCCTAGTATGTATGAAAGAAAGGAGAAAGAGCTACCTCGCATACAAGAGCATATTTTAACCTTTGAAAATTCTTCCCTTCCCTTGGCCAAACATCCATAAAGAGGTGGAGCTTGATTCCCTTGGCCTATACACATGGAAGGGGATCCAATTACACTCTTGGAATATTTACTAAAGCCACACACACCCTATAATGCCTTATGCACTCATATAGTTCCATTATGGTTCCATAAGGCACCTAATGAAGAAACTTTAGGAATTCATGATCTTTGCTCTATTCTCTCCCTTTATCTATGACTCTTGACTCTATTTAGACTCTTTTGAGTCATCACACATTTATTTTAAGGTGCCCAACTTAGTGTTGCTTCAATATGCTCTAATATGGAACCTATACCTCCATATCAATTTTTAGGGTTTCTAAAATGTTTCCAATGCTTCCTCTCATACTCTCCAATCATATATGATATAAAACTAAGCTTGGAAGAAATTAAAACATTCCCTTGGTGCTTCTTCCCTCTTTGGCTGAGCCTATGTTCTTCTTGGCATCAAAGGAAGTTGTCTTACTTTTCTTGATGGGAGGTGCATATGGGAAGCTCTCTAGGGCTCTTAGGAACTCATACAAATACTTACATTAACCTAGAAACTCTTGGACAAAATCATAATTTTGATTATGTTCTCAAAACCCTAACTTTGCTATCTTGTATTTTATTAGGTTTTCTTTCAATTTCTTTACACCTAGTTACTTCTCACACTCCAAAACCCATGAATCTTCTTTGGTTAGGTCATAATTTAGTCTCCCATGGCTGGGCTTTAAGTGGGGCAAAATTCAGACAAGGAGGAGCAAGGAAGAAGAAGCATGGAAGATAACAAACTTACCTTGTTTCCTAGCTTTTTTCAAGTGCTCTTCCATATGGTGGATTCCTCTTTTCCAAATTCTATTCTCCCTACTCTGTATGTTAATAAAACCAAACCAAACATGTTAATAAAACCATAGAAAGAAAGGTGGGAAGGAGAGGAATCAAGTTGCTAAGAAGAGCCATGATATTCTATCAATTTCCATACCTTTTTCCTTCTTTTTCTCCTCCTTCCTTATGCATTTTGTTGGGCAGAACCTCTTCTAGCTTGGGCAGCAAATAGGTCATTCTAAATGGAGGTGAAGAATGGGATGCTATATAACGAGCAAGATCATTTAATGAACTTTTTAAAAATTTCTATTTTGTCCTCTTTTCTTGGCCTTTTTGTTTCTTGTTTGTTTTAGCTCCTTTTTTAGAACCGTCCTTTCCATCATAAAATTCAGATTTTTTGACTTATAAAATGCTTTTGGAATCATTCAATTCAGAGCTAAAACTTTCCTGAATGAACCGGTCAAAGTTTGAGTCAACTATTATTGGAAAGCATCAACTAAAGGAGTTTTAACTGTCCCGGAGCTATCTATGGTGTTTAGGGCCTTTAAGAACCCTAGAGAGCTCAAAATTTTCATTTAAAAAGCCCTCCTATAATTATTATAAAAATTTCTCAAACTTATAAAAATGCCATTACGCTTTGTTGCATTTTCATAATATTCTGGTTGGCTATTCTAGCTCCTACTTCAGGGCACCTTTGGCTTCCTATATTTATTATTTAAGGTCTAGAATATTACTTTAATTTTATTAGACCTCAAATCACTCTATTCAAGGGACTTCCTTTTGTATCTTATGAAATTTTATACGTTTACAAAAAAATCGTACATTGTATTTTTCGCATTTTCTCTTATTTTTGAGGAACCAGATATTACTATTTTTTTACTTGAAATTTTACAGCAAGTAGTTCATGTCTTGAGCTATTAACAAAGCCCTAAGTTACATGATTTGGAGCTCTCTAGCTCAAGATATAAATTTTTAAAATTAGTGGCCACAATATGCATCAATGCAAAATTGTGGAAAAGTATTAAAATGTTGTGCATACCTTAAAAACCTGAGATCTATGACTCTTTTTTATTAAGTTAGTCTATTTGGGATGAATTTTGATATTGGTAAATTGAAATTGTGCATTTAAGCTAAAATGAAGAAATTGCACCTTTGATGATGGTATTTTCTATAACCAAAAGTACTGAACATAAAGAAATTGATGCTCTAAGCACATAAAAATGTATATTTTGTGCTATCTCATTATAGTATGACATTTGTTAGCATCAGAGTCATGGTTTAGGCAGAAAAACTAGTTGAAATAGATAGATATGTTCTGGAATTGTATTTGTGTATTAAAGTTATAGTTCTTTTTAGACATCATGGTGAACAAAAAAAGGGGTTGACCAACTAGGGATAAGGCTGAGGATCGTATGCAGACTATCATGAAAAAGGTTGGATAGACAACAAGTTATGATGGATCACTAACAGACAATGTTGGAACAACAAAGATAGATCTAGTAGGAACTATAGGAAATGATCTAGTAGCTGCAGCATACCCTAGTAAGGCAAGAGAAAGTGAGAAGAGAAGCCTCTGAACCACAGCCACCTACTCTTGGCAATCCAATAACACCCCCTCAAGAGCCAATATAGGCCTAGCTATCTACCTTAAAGCTACTTAATCAATTCATGGAGAATAGTCCACCCTTATTTGATGGAAAACTAGATGTGGATAAAGATGAAGTATGGATTATGCAACTTGAAAAGATCTTCAAAGTGATGGGCTGTACATCTGAGTAGAAAGCTATGCTTGCCACGTTTATGCTAGAAATAAAAGCAGATCATTGGTGGTGTAATGTCCAATTTTCGTTAAACGATGGAAATAGATGCGTTTTCAAAGCAAGTCCCCTTAAATAAATTAGTTAAGGTCTTGAAAATTTTGAGTAATATTTTAGACTCCTAAAAATAAGAATTATAGGCTTAGAAAGAGAGAAAAATAGAGGTAGAATGAAGAAACAATTTCTTATACAAAACTTACAAAACGTAATGGCATTTTCATAATTATAAGCAAATTTTAGAATTCACACAGGAGGATTTTTTAAATGAAAATTTTGAGTTCTTTGGGATTTTTAGAGGTCTTGAAAACTATAGGAAGGCTCGGAACAATTAAAATGCCTCTAGTGGACATTTTCTAATATCGGTGTACTTGAACTTTGACAGATTCATTTGGGAAGGTTTTAACTCTGATTTGAATGATTCCAAAGATATTTTACTAAATTGGGAACCTAAATTTTATAATGGAAAAGACGGTTCTAAAAAAAGAGCTAAAACAAATTAGAAACGAAAATACCAAAAATGAAGGGCAGAATAGAAATTTTTGAAAAAGCCATTCTCCTCCACCTATATACATATAAGGCACCCCACTCTCTCATACACTTAGCCTCATATTTTTTTGCCTTAAAACAGAGAAGAAACCCTAGGAGAGTGGTGCACCAAAGGAAGAAGAAGGAGAAGAGAAATCAAGGTTTGAAGGTAAGGAATTTTGGTAGTTTTTCATGCTTTCTTCCTTCCAAACCTCTTCTTCTCCATTCTCTTTTGTTTCTTATGATTATAATGAAGTTTATAAATCATTTTTAAGGGAGAAATTAAGAAAAAAAAAATTAGGATTTGAAGAGAGGAGTTCAAAGAAGACAAGATTCAAGTAAGAAAATAAGGAAAAATAAGGTAATTTTTTCATCCATGGTTGCTACCTCTTGCCTTCCATTCTTCCTATGTTTTGCCCTACTCAAGAAGTCCTAAGAGGGCTTAGATTTTAGGTAGAACCAAGGGTGATTCTTAGGAAAAAGGGTATGGAGATTAAGAATATGCAAAGAGAATTAATAAATAACCATGCAAATTCAAGATACAAATTCTAGGGTTTCAAGTGTTCTTTACAAAATTTGATTTTATATAATGATTCCTAGACTTGAATAAGTGTTTGAATGAACTCCCAAGATCCCTAGAAGTCTCCCCATGTGCATTTCCCCTTGAGAAAACAAAGCAAACTCCATGGAAGCCAAAATCCTCCATAGCCTCGGCCTAAAGGGGTTTGTGTAACTAGGGAGAGTTTTAAATTTTTTTAAGCCCATTTTTAAGTCATATATGATGAATGAATATGAAGGGAAGCCTTAAGAAAAATTTAGGAAGCTTAGAGAATGAGTTAGTACTTTATGTTCCATAATATGGCCTAAAGAAGTAACATGTAGTTAAGCTCTTGGTTTTGATTGTGTGATGACTCGAAGAGATTTAAAAGGAGTCAAGAATTATATATGAAAGAAAAGAATAGAGTCTAGAATTTATTTGATGGGTGTTGCTTCATTAGCTACATTTTTGGAACCAAAAAGGGGTTTATAGGTTAAGCTAGAGTCTAATCAAATTGTATGGCCTTAGAATTAATTTCATGAACCTAATTAGCTTCCATAAATTGTGTTTAGGCCAAGAAAAATCATTCTCACTCCTTTGTGTATGTGAGGCTGAGAAAGGGAGAGGAAATCCAAGAGAAAAAGTGTGTGGTTGTATCCAAGGTAGCTCTCTCCACCTTCTCCCATGCATGATTATTTACTTTACTTGTCTTTGAATGTGTGTATGTGTGTTTTAAGCCATGAAAAGTATCCTAGCATGATTTCATATGCCATAGTACCATGATGATGCATTATGTTTCCAAATGATGTTTATTATATTTGCTTTGGTTTGCTTGAGTGTGGTGAGGCCAAGAACCCTTAGCCATGGTAAGGATGGGCCAAAATCCCCTAAGATTAGTTGAGACAAAGTAAAGAGTCTCCTAAAGGTAAGGTTGACTCCTAAAAGCAAGGTTAAGTTCAAGAACCTCTTAAAGAATGGGTGAGGCAAGTCCAAAATCCATAAGTGAATGGATGAGGCTAATCCACTTGCTTGGCAAGGCTTTGTATGCTATGTATGACTTTCTCAAATGTTGAAAATGCTTCTTGAATGTTTACACATGACAATATGCCCATGCATGCATTTGTAAGACTTGTTTGCATCTTTTATGTATGATTGAATGGGAGATGAGCTATTGGGATTCTTTGAATCTCATTCCTCTCTCTCCAATGATGTAACATGTTAGGTGGACTAAGAGATCAAGGAAATGGAAGCCAACCACATGAGAAATGAGAGCTTGACATCAAAATGCCTAGATTTTGTTACTTTAAGGCCTTATGGATCACAATTGATGTACTCCATTATTGTATATAACCTATGACTACTTGAACATGTATAATTATGTTAATATGTGATGTATAAATGAAAGATTATGTTATGTGACCATTATAATGTATATTGAGTATGTAATGGCAAATTTTACTTCTTGGAAGTTTGATGCATTAGTGTATAAATGGAAGTGGAATGGCCAAATTGAGATGTATAAGGTTTGAGACCATTTGGGCAGCTCATACAAGTTATAATCATGCTTTTAGACTTGGCCAAAAGGTGTTAAACATCAAGGGAAACCATTTGGACATTTTGGTATCCTATATAGAGCATAAATTGACCATATTGGAAACCTATACCACTTTTTGTCTTAATGAGCTCTTCTTGATCTAAGATTTGGCAAGTAATTAGAACTTGTTGAGAGCTTTTTGGGAACCTAAATAACAAAATTTAAGAGGTGTAGAGAATATTTGATGAATTTTCAAAGTTAGGAAAAATTCTGGTTTTGGACTGATGTACTGTTCATTTGGTCCGAAAATGATTTCTATCACATATGGCTCAAATGATGTCCAATTGCTATGAAATTTTATATGAAGAAAAGGGATATTTCTAGACTTGTACCAACTAGAAGAACCTCATTTGGATGTCTAGAGAGGGATATATGAATTTTTAAAGATTCTACCTAGTATTAGGTGCTAAAACTGACCTCAGGTACTGTTTGATTGGATTTTGAGGTCTAGACGAGCCTGAACTAGTCTGGAGTTATTTTCCTCCTCTAGCTAACATCCATAGCTTTCCAAATTGATATCATTTTCATGGATTGGATTTTCTTGGAATTAATTAGACTTTTTTGAAGTTTGCTATTAAAACTTATAATAGTACCAGTAGATAGTCAGACCTCTAGATATTTTTGAATATCAAACGTCTTTTGTGCTATGTTTCATAGTTTGGACATATTTTTAGCATAAATTATACATGTGTATCTTTCTAGAATGGATAAGAATGTATGATTTTGATTTTTCTAGAATTAGTTATGATTTTCCAAAATTTGTGACAGAGAAAGGGAAATTCCAGCTGAAAATGCATATATAAATTTTATGCTTTCCTTTGCTTTTCACAAGTTGTAGGCTACTTTTGGTGATGGAAATGAGTTGCATCTATGCAATTAAATATGAGAATATAATATATGAGCTGATATGGTCCACGTGATGTAATGTCCCATTTTCGTTAAACAACATAAATAGGTGTATTTTCAAAGCAAGTCCCTCTGAAATGAATTAGTTAAGGTCCCAACAAATTTGAGTAACATTCTAGACTCTTAAAAATGAGAATCTTAGCCTCAGATGAAAGGAAAAAATAGAGCTAGAATGAAGAAATAAATTTTAACGGAAATCTTAAGAAACAAATGGCATTTTCGTAATTTTGAGCAAATTTTGGAATTCACATAAGAGGGCTTTTTAAATGAAAGTTTTGAGTTCTTTGGGGTTCTCAAAGGCCCTGAAAACCATAAGAAGCCTCGAGAAAGTTAAATCCCCTCCGGTGGATATTTTCCAACATCGGTGTACTTGAACTTTGACAAATTCATTCAAGAAGGTTTTAGCTCTAATTTGAGTAATTCCAAAGGCATTTTATTAAATTAGGAACCTACATTTTATAATGGAAAATATAGTTCTAAAAAAGGAGTTAAAATGAAGGAGAAACAAAAATGAAAAGAACAAAAGGCAAAATTAAAATTTTTGAAAAAGCCACTTTCCTACCCTTATATATAGGTGGTGCTCTATTTTCTCCCTCATTTGAAATCAGAAATTTCTGCATAATTTCATAAGAGAGAGCTAGGGTTTTGGGTGTACAAGAGAGGAAGAAGAAAGAGGAAGAACTCAAGCTTTAAGGTATGTTTCCATGGTAATTTTTCATGTTTTCTTCCATCCGCACCTCCTCTCCTTCATTCTCCTTTGTTTCCTTTAATTAAAATGGAGTTTATGAATCTGATTCAAGGGAAAAACTCAAGGGAATTTTCGGATTTAGAGAGAAGAGCTTGGAAAAAGCAAGATTCAAACAAGAAAACTACTTAATTTCTCTTCCTATGGTTGATATCTTCATCCTCCCTTCTTCTCCATTTCGCCTAACCTTAGGAACCATAGGAAGATTTGATTTTTAGGGCAAACCAAAGATTAATCTAAGGAAAAAGGGTGTGGAGATTAAGAATATGCAAAGAAAATCAACAAAAAACCATTATATTTCAAGATGTAATTTGTAGGGTTTCAAGTGCACATTGTAAAATCTAATTTTGTATGATGATTTCTAAACCTGAATAAGAGTTTAAATGAGTTCCCAAATCTCTAAGATGCTCCCCACATGCTCCTTCTTTCAAGGAAACCAAGCAAATTCCATGAAACTTAATAAGTTCCATAGTCTCAGGCAAATAAGGTTGGGGTAGCTAGGGAGAGTTTTAAATTTTTCTAAGGGCATTCTTGAGTCATATATGATGAATGAAAATGAGGGGACGCCTTGGAAAAAATTTAGAACCCATAGAAAGTGAATTGGTGCTTTAGGTTCCATATTATGATCTAAAAAAGCAACATGTGGTTAGGCTCTTTGTTTTAACTATATGATGACTCTAAGAGGCTTAAAAGGAGTCAAGAATCATATTTGAAAGAAAAGAATGGAGCCTAGAATTTATTTGAGGGGTGTTGCTTCATTATATGCATTTATAAACCATGATGGGGTTTATAGAACAACCTAGCATCTAAGCAAGTTATGTGACTTTAGAAATTGTTTCATGAATCTAATTGGCTTCCATAAATTATTTCTAGGCCAAGAGAAAGCATCTCCATAAGTTTTTGTGTGTGTGACTGAAGCAAAGGAGAGAATTTCAAAAGGAAAAGTATGTGATTGTGTGCAAGTTAGCTCTCTCCACTTTCTCTCATACATGGATGTGTGTTTAGCTTATATTAGAATGTGTGTATGTGTATTTTCAAGCCATAAAAAGTATGCTAATATGATTTTATATGCCATGATTTCATGATGACATGTTATGTTTCTAAATGATGTTATGATATTTGTTTGAGTTTGCTTGAGTGTGGAGAGGCTAAGAACTCTTAGAATTGGTTGAGACAAAGTAAAGAGTCTCCCAAAAGCAAAGTGGGCTCCCAAAAATATGGTTGAGTCCAAATCTCTTAAAGAATGGGTAAGGTAAGTCCAAAATCCATGAAGAAAAGAGTGAGGCCAATCCATCCACTTTGCAAGCTTTGGAATGTCTTGTATGACTTATTCACATGCCAAGTTTGTTTCTTGAATGGTCATGACTTCCATTATACCCATGCATGCATTTTCAAGACTTGCTTTGCATATGTTATATGTGATTGAATGGAAGATGAGCTATTGGAATTCTTTGAATCTTATTCCCTCATCTCCAATGATCTAATATGCTAGGTGGACTAAGTGGATAAGGTAATGAAAGCCAACCACCTTGAAGGAAAGAGTTTGACAACAAAGTGTTTGAGTTTTACTACTTTAAGACCATATTTGTGTCAAATGTTGTAATTCAATGATGTAAATGGTCTATGCCCTTTGGGACATATATAATTATGATATTATATGATGTAGAAATGAAAGAATGTGTTATGTGAATGATGAAATGTAAATTAAACATATTATGGTAATGTAATTCATGAATGACATTGTGGAATTATGCATATGTGTGGATGAAATGGCCAAAATGAGATGCATGAGGTTTGTGACCATTTGGGCAGCTCACACAAGTTTTAAATATGCTTTTAGACTTGCTCAAAAGGTGCCAAAACTAAAGGAAAGCCATTTGGCCATTTTGGTATCCTATATGGAGCCAAAATTGACCATAGTAGAACCCTATATCACTTTCTAGTTGTAACACCATAACTTCTAGCTCATTTTATGACATTGAACCGCTTTACCTCATTATTTCCATAAGAGTATATAAAAAGGGGAATATTTACGTTGTGCTATACTTCAAAATTTGCAATTGGTGTCACGTGGACCATGTGAACTTATGTTATGCATTCTCATATTTAATTCTATCATTACAACTCATTTACATCACAAAAACATGTCTACAATTCATGAAAAGCAAAATGGAGCTCAAAATAAGCAAGCATATTTTCAGCCATATTTGCTCCATTTTCTAACCCAATTTCAGAAAATCATAACTAAATCTAAAAAATTTAAAATCATGAAATCTTGGTCATTCTGGAAATCTTAGGATGTCTACTTCATAATAAAAATACATCCAGGTCAAAAATTCATCATACATGACATTTCACATCCAAAAAGCTACAGAGGTTGCTGGCTGCCTGGGCTGCTGTTCAGTTTACTGATACAAATTTTTGAAATTCATAATTAATTCTATAAAATTAGAAATCATACACATTCAGTCAATATGGAAAGTTAAAAATGTCAACTTGATACTAAAAATAATTCCAGAATGAAACAGATACGTTTAGTTATTAGGAACCTATGGAACAGTAACTGAACTCCTAGAGTGCCACTGGTATTGACAGTCAATTTCAAAAATGCATAACTCTCTTCTCAGACCTCCAAATGAGGTAATCTCAATGGTTGTAGAAATATTATGACCTTTAGTTTATGTATATAAAATTTTACAAGCACTGGACGCCATTTGGCCATTGGGTGACACAAAAAACTAAAATGCCAGTATGAATAGTACCCATACAAGAATCCATAAAAAATCCCAATTTTAAAAATTCATCAAATATTCCTTAGACCTCCAAAAATTATGGTCTTTAGCTTCCCAGAAATATCTCAATAAGACCTAATTTCATGTCAAATTTTAGATCAATACTAGCTCATTTGGACAAAAAGTGATATAGGGAACGATTATAGTCAATTTTGGCTCCATATTGGGTACCAAAATTGCCAAATGGGTTTCCCTTGGTCTTGGCACCTTTTGGGCAAGTTTAAAAGCTTATTTGAGACTTGTGTGAGCTGCCCAAATGGTCCCAAACCTCATGCATTTCGTTTTGGCCATTCAACCCACACTTATGCATATTTCCATCAAACTTTAAACTTCCATACTATGGCATTACATACTCAAAACATGGGCCAGTGGTCATATATGATAATCATACATCTCAACATCACATAATAGTATATTTACATATGTCTCAAAGTTCATAAGACATATACAACATCATATATATCTTGAACCATTATTATGGTTCTAAAATGGCTAAAACCAAGGCATAAGTTTGTCAATCTCCTTCCTTTAGTGTTGTTGGCTCCCATTAGCACATCCACTTAGTTCACCTATCATGTTATATCATTGGAGAGGAGGGGATGAGATTCAAAGAATTCAAATAGCTCATCTCCCATTCAATCATACATAATATGTGCAAAGCAAGCATTTCAAATGCATGCATGGAGAAAATGGAAATCATAGACATTTTTAACACAAGCTTGGCATGTGAGCACATCATATAAAAGCATTCAAGAGTTCACCAAGTGCTTGGATTAGCCTCACACTTCTCCTCATGGATTTTGGATTTGCCTCACCCATTCTTTAAGAGCTTTGGACTCAACCATACTTTTGGAAGCCCACTTTACTTTTAGGAGACTCTTTACTTTGTTTCAACTAAGCTCAAGGGTTCTTAGCTCATCCTCACCAAAGGGAAGAGTTCTTGGCCTCTCCACACTCAAGCAAACTCACACAACCATCATGAAATTATTTAATAACATAACATGGCATCAAGGATCATGGCATACAAAGGCATGCTAACATACTTTTCATAGCTTGAAAATGCACATACACACATTCTAAAACAAGTTAAACACACATCCATGCATGAGAGAAGGTGGAGAGAGCTACCTTGTATACAAGCACTGTCACACCCGAGAACGCGACCGCGTGGCGCTTAAACAAAGAAAATTTCTTGAAAAGAAGAAATTTTGATTCAATCTCCAAAGAAAATGAAGACTGAGATCAAAATCAAAATAAGTAGTAGAGTCGCCACCAAAATTTTAATTTTTGAAAAGGCAAAACTTTGGAAAAGCCTTTTTATTTGGAACATAAGAAAAATGGTCTACGAATCAGAAAATAGGTTCGGGAGTCAGTTGTGAGTGGGGAAGGTGTTAGGCACCCCACTACACCCGTTACTAAGAACGGTTACCCTAAGTCAGTTGTGCAAAATCAATATGGCCTTAAATCTATTTTAATTCTCCTAACAACTTATGCAAAATAAGAAATAGAAACAAAAGAAGTAAAATTAAAATAAAAAGAGAAAAAGAAGTTAAGCAATCAAAATTAGAAAAGCTAAATAAGAGAAATTAAGATAGCAAAAATTGGAAAGAAAATTTTATTTACAAGGACGGACTTGACCTAGGATGAAAGCCTAGAGCCTACGTACTCTCTGAGAGGGATCAAAGTCCACGTAGTTCGACCAAAAACTGTGTTTGTTTGTTTGTTTGCTTTTGTTTTGCTTTATGTTTTTTTTGTTTTTTTTGTTTGTTTTGTGTGTTTGTTTGTTTTTTTTTTATTTTAGGATTTTTTGGTGTCTTTTATTTGTTTTTGTTTTTGTTTTTATTTATTATATTTATTTTGTTTTTTTCAGGTTTTTGTTTGATCTTTGATTATTATTATTTTTGTTTTTAGAGAGAAAAAGAGTAAAAATCATCTAGACTTTCGCAAACAAAAAGAATGTGAAGTTGATTAAAGTATTTTTATTTGCAAAAAGACAAAACCAATTTTACTTCTTTCCCTCTTTTTTTTTTTTTGTCTTTGCTTTTTTTTTTTGTTCTTTTTTTTTTTGCTTTGTGTCTTTAATGGAAAGACAAAGAAACCAAGAATTACTTCTTCCGAATAAGATAAGTTTTGAAATTGTTTGATGTGTTTTGATTTGCTAAAGGTAGAATTAATTTTGCTTTTCTTGCATTTTCAATTTCTCTTTTTATTTTTATCATTTTTTGTTTTTTCGTTTTTCCTCTTTTCCTTTTCTTTTTTTTTTTTTGGTTTCATTCTGTTGTTTGTTTTCGTCTTGTTTCCCTTTTTTTTTTTTTGTTTTTGTTTCTTTTTTTTATTATTGTTTTGTTTAATTTCTATTTTGTTTTATTTTATTTTTGGGTTTTTTTTTGTATTTTTATTTTTGTGTTTTTCATTTTTTCATTTTTTATTGTTTTTCCTTTCTTTTTTCATTCTTTCTCTTTTCCTTATTTATTATTTTGTTTTGTTTTATTAATTTTTTGTGAGTTTTTGTATTTTTTTGCTTTTTGTGTTTCTTTTATTTTTTTTATTTTTTCTTGTTTTTCCTTTCACTTTTCATTCTTTATCTTTTCCTTATTTATTATATTGTTTTGTTTTATTATATTTTTTTGTGAGTTTTTGTATTTTTTTTGTTTTTGTGTTTCTTTTATTATTTTTTATTATTTTTTCTTTCATTTTGATATTTTGATTTTCATTATTTTTATTTTTTTTATTTTTATATTTTTACCTTTCTCACTTTTCTCATACTTTTAATTTTTCTAAATTTACATAAGTATGAAAAATTTGCTTATTTCTTTTTCTCTAATTTCTATTTTTGTTAGTTGCTTTTTCTTTCATGTATAGTTTTTTTTTTCCTGTTCTTCTTTTTTCTGAAATACATGCTCCAAGACAGGGATAATTTTTTTGAAACTCTAGCTCCTTATTGTTTTAGAAGAACCTTAAACCCCTTTTTTTTGTAAATTAATGATCAATTGTTGAACAAGATTTCTTTGTTTCCTTTTTTTTTAAATTCTTCTAAGGGAGAACTATATATATATATTTTTTTTAAACTTCATTTGTTTTGTTTTGTTTTTTTTTGACAAAATTATTTAGATAGGGTCATTGGAACCCCGAACTCATCCATAGATAAAGAAATAAATAGTAAATAAAACCATAGAATACCAAGGAGACTTATTGTCACACATGGCACCAGGATTCACTCCTACGCGTCCGAGGAGATGCAAAATCCCACACGACAATTCTATTGAAGAAAGAAAAAAAATTAAAAGGAAATTAAAAATATTTTACAAACCATGGTAAGTAATGATTGTGTGGGGTTTTGTGTAAGCATTAGGGTCATTTAAGGCACATTTTGTATCTCATCCGCAATGCATAAAGAAATAAACTTTCTCCTAACCAAGTGGAGCCCAAGTTGTGTCCCTCTGCTTCCTTTGTATATCAGCTCCAGGGTGCGAATAACCAAGTAATGAACTTGTTTGCATTTTTGCTTTTCTCCATTTCCTACTCCTCTTCCCGGTCAGATCAGCATTGCCTCACATTTTTTTTTAGGCCTTCCTTAATGACCCATAGCATGTATTGGCATTTCCTCACATGTCAAACAAAATAAGATGGGGGCAATAAAGTTTCAATAAATCCATGGCTTAAGCATGGAAATGAGTCACTAAAGCAATAAGCAATTGGCATAGAGACAATTTGTACCAAGAATGAGGACCAAGATTAGCTAATTCATGTGTAAGTATCAATTCATGCATCATTCAAGCACCCAGACAGCAACAAAGCAATCAATTTATCTTTCAAATATGCCAAAATAAAATTATCTAATCATCACAATCAATGGTACTGTGGACAGCTTACCAAAACAAATGAAAACAGGACAAGGAAGCAAGCCTTCACATCAAATTAAGGGTATCTTTAAGCAAATGGTCACCTCATAGCACGCCCAGGAAAGAATTTGTGACCCTCTAGTAAACCAGCACATATTTTCACAATACTCCACGAGTAATTCCAATAGGACTCAAACTCACTTTTTTTTTATGCTGAACCAGTCATGAATAAGGAGTGAAATTTCCTCAAATCAAAATAAATCCAAAACCCCATCCAAAGCCATGAAAACAATATTAACCCAACAGGAACGCAATTAATATTATTGCCCAGCAACCTCTCAAAATGCCTATGTACTCTCTAATTAGAAAACTTCCAAACTTAAAATGAGATTTGCCTCGTGCTCAGATGGGTTAAGACACAGCCAAGATGCAGAAGCATATTCTAATCTGAATGTAATGCAACACATATAAGAGAGCAAAATGCATAAATCAAATTTATCACTACTTGACAAGACAAGCTAAAATAAATATCCCTTCGAATAACGACACAGGCAACCATGAAAGCTATAGGCAAAATTTGGAGCCACTCCCTCATCAGAGATAGAACTTTTTGTCAAGCAAGCATTAGATTCTGAAACTACATTCGTTCATCACAATGACATAGTAGGGAAAACTACAGCAATGCATCATGACTTTATCAGACTACCATATCCAGCAACCATGATCAAATACCAGAAATCAACTCAGCCTTCTAACAAGCATTTTATCGAGCACCTATTGTCTGTGTCTAAGGATGTATACAGAACACCATATTTCAAATTCCACACACTACTATTTGGAATGATATATCTATCCAGGATTCCATACCAGCACAGACCATCAGCAATTGCCAGAAAATTCTATTGACAAGTGAAGGCAACAATCCGGATTCATGGCTTACCTGCAGGAGCTTCAATGTCTCTCTTCGTGTTTCTCCTTCGATTTGCAACACTGCATCAGCTTTCGTTTTCTTCCTCTGCTCCTGGATCCAGAAACACTCTCGGCCTCCCTTTCTGCCGGTCCCCTGCTGCCTCCAATTCTTGGATATTCCTCGGCTCTTCCTCAATTCCCTCGGTGTCTCGTCTCCGCCTCTTCCTCCCGATTTTTCTTCCCCAATGTCTCCAGAATTTTTTTCGGTTTCCAACTCCTCTTCTCTCCGACTTCGAACTTCTCTGCCCCTGATTTCGAGCCTCTCTCCCTCTGATTTTGAGACCCCCTTCTCCCTGCCTCTCAATTCGCCCTCTCTCCTTTTCGAGAATCCCCTATTCACTCTTGGTTTTTTCATTCTCCCCCCAGTTTCTCCTTGACTCGAATCTGAAGAAGACCCTACTTCACTCTCGATTTTTCCTTCCTTCGATCCTTTCTGGTCTCTGTCTCCTTCCTCTCGATTTTTCCTTCCCCGGTGTCTCCCGGTTTTTCTCCTTGACTCGAACCGAGGGAAGGAACCCTCTGATGCCTTCGTTTTTTTTTTCTTCCCAAATCTCCTCGCCTCTGTTTCTCTGCTCTTTCGATCTGTTCTCCCCATTTGAAATCTTCTTCCTCCTCCTCCTTTGAATCGATTCGCCTCTCTCTCACTCTTTCGCGCCGAATCCCGAAAAGCTCTCCCCTGTTTTTTCTAGCTCCGTGCTTCCTTTTCTCGGCCTCTGACCACGAAAAGGATGGGAGAGGAGCTCCATTCCTCGAGCCCCCTGGTCACGAGCTGCTCCCTGCCTGATGCGTCCCTTTCTTTCTGCTGGCTTCTCTGAAAAGTTGGACGCTGCCTTCTGTTTTTTGGTGCTTCAGAACTCTGCCCCTCTGTGTGTGTTGTCTTGTCTGTCGTTTGGGAGAGTCTGAAAAGGGAAATTGAGTGGGGGATGTGGATTCGGCCCGATGGCCCAATCCGAAAAAGTTTTGGGCTTCAGCAGGATTGGATAGGGTTTAACAAGGTGGGCCTGTGAGTTTTGGACTTCAAATTAGCCTTCTTTTTTTTTTAATTAATTTTTTTTATATTGTTTTTTTAAGCTTCTTTTTTTTTAATTTAATTAATTTTTTCATTTTTTTGCTCTTAATTTTATATATTATTTTTTTTAATTTTATTACTTTTGTAATTAGTTCGGACAAAATACGGTGTTCACAGTTGCCCCTCTTTACTTGTTTCTTAGGCAAGGAAATTAAAAATATAATTTTTAATACTTTTGCATAAGAAGCAAGTAAAGACAAGAACACATATTTTGTCCAGAATGATTTAATTGCCTTTTGACAATAAACAAAAATGAAAAAGCGACCCAAACAAAATATAGTGTTTACAGGTTGCCCCTCTTTACTTATTCTTTAAGCAAGGAGAGCGAAAATGTAATTTTTGATACCCTTAGCTTAAGAATAAGTAAAGATGGAAACATGTATTTTGTTTGGGGAGCTAACCTACCTGAAAATATCATGACCTGATCAAAGAGAAAGGAAGTAATGTAATTCTGAAGAGGATGCCTGTTCCGAGCAGAACTTTTATTGGTGCTTATTTTGGTGCAGGACTTTGAAACGTGTGCCTGTTCTGGAACAGGGCTTTGAAAATGTGCCTATTATGGAGTAGGACTTCGAAAGGTGTGCCTGGCTATGCAGGGCTTTGACCTGGGTGCCTGACCAGTGCAGGGCTTGAAAAATGCCTGGCCAATGCAGGGCTTTTAAAAGGGTGCCTGGCCAATGCAGGACTTGAAAAGTGCCTGGCCTATGCAAGGCTTTAAGGGTGCCTGGCCAATGCAGGGCTTGAAAAATGCTTGACCAATGCAAGGCTTTAAAGGTGCCTTACCAGTGTAGGGCTTGAAAAGTGCCTAGCCAGTGTAGGGCTTGACCAATGTAGGGCTTGAAGTGTGCCTAGCCAATGTAGGACTTGAAAGGTGCCTAACCAATGTAGGACTTGAAAGGTGCCTAACCAATGTAGGACTTGAAGGGTGTCTAGCCAATGTAGAGCTTGAAAAGTGCCTAGCCAATGTAGGACTTGAAAGTTGCCTAGCCAATGTAGGACTTGAAGGGTGTCTAGCCAATGTAGAGCTTGAAGTGTGCCTAGCAAATGTAGAGCTTGAAGTGTGCCTAGCAAATGTAGAGCTTGAAGTGTGCCTAGCCAATGTAGGACTTGAAAGGTGCCTAGCCAATGTAGGACTTGAAAGGTGTCTGGCCAATGTAGAGCTTGAAGGGTGCCTAGCCAATGTGGGACTTGAAATGTGCCTAGCCAATGTAGGACTTGAAAGGTGCCTAGCCAATGTAGGGCTTGAAAAAAAAAATGTCTAGCCAATGTAGAGCTTTAAAAAGTGTCTAGCCAATGTAGAGCTTGAAAAAGTGCCTAGCCAATGTAGGACTTGAAGGGTGTCTAGCCAATGTAGAGCTTGAAATGGTGCCTAGCCAATGTAGGACTTGAAAGGTGCCTAGCCAATGTAGGGCTTGAAAGGTGCCTAGCCAATGTAGGGCTTGAAAAAATAAAAAATGTCTAGCCAATGTAGAGCTTTAAAAAGTGTCTAGCCAATGTAGAGCTTGAAAAAGTGTCTAGCCAATGTAGAGCTTGAAAAAGTGCCTAGCCAATGTAGGACCTGAAGGGTGTCTAGCCAATGTAGAGCTTGAAATGGTGCCTAGCCAATGTAGGACTTGAAAGGTGCCTAGCCAATGTTGGGCTTGAAAAAAAAAATGTCTAGCCAATGTAGAGCTTTAAAAAGTGTCTAGCCAATGTAGAGCTTGAAAAAGTGCCTAGCCAATGTAGCACTTGAAGGGTGTCTAGCCAATGTAGAGCTTGAAATGGTGCCTAGCCAATGTAGGATTTGAAAGGTGCCTAGCCAATGTAAGGCTTGGAAAAAAAAATGTCTAGCCAATGTAGAGCTTTAAAAAGTGTCTAGCCAATGTAGAGCTTGAAAAAGTGCCTAGCCAATGTAGGACTTGAAGGGTGTCTAGCCAATGTAGAGCTTGAAATGGTGCCTAGCCAATGTAGGACTTGAAAGGTGCCTAGCCAATGTAAGGCTTGAAAAAAAAATGTCTAGCCAATGTAGAGCTTTAAAAAGTGTCTAGCCAATGTAGAGCTTGAAATGGTGCCTAGCCAATGTAGGACTTAAAGGGTGTCTAGCCAATGTAGAGCTTAAAAGGGTGCCTAGCCAATGTAGGACTTGAAGGGTGCCTAGCCAATGTAGGACTTGAAAGGTGCCTAGCCAGTGTAGGACTTGAAGTTTCCTTTTTGTATAGATCTTTCGGAGTTAATCTTTTTTTTTTTTTTATTTACCTAGGTCTTATGCAAGGTAATGTACCTCTATGAAAATGTGCAATGCATACAATATGCTTGATTTTTTTTTTAGCTTAACAACTCAATTTTGCCCCAATATAAATCGAGGTCATTGCAGGTGTTAGAAGTATGAAGTATGTGGGATGCTACAATTTATGAAATGCAGATTTTTTGTTTTTTTTGTTTTTCTTTGCCTTAATATGAATTTGAGGTACCCATAATGAAAGCCTATGTCAGATGTATGAAGCATATAAGATGCTTTATAACATGCAAAATGCTTGTTTTGCTTGCCCCAATATGAGTTCAGGGTTCACATAGTGTATGCATGTATGAGGTGCAAAAAGCATATGTGATATTTTGTTTCATGAGATGCAAATGTTTATCTTTGCCTTGCTCCAGTGTGAACTAGAGGCCATGTGATGTATGCAAATATGGGATGCAGGATGCATATGAGATGCAAGTTGTTCCACTTCTCTCAAATGTATGTTTTTCTTTATCTCTGTATGGATCTGGTAATATGTAATGCATATGAGATGCAAGTTGTTTTTTTTTTCTAGAATATGCACAATTTATGCAAGTGTACTTAACTCCAAATAGAGAAAAAGATGAGGACATCATCTTTAACATCTATAAATTGATTTGGAGTTTTGACCCCCCTTTCCTTTTTTCTTTTTTCTTTTTTACAAGATCACCTCAAAAGAAAGAGGAGTAGAAAAAGTATTTATTTATTTTTTATGTTTTTAGATTGATTTTGAATTTTGAACCTCTTTTCTTTTTTTCTTTTCTTTTCTTTTTTTTGTAAGTTGAATCATCTCAAAGGAAAAGGGGAAGAGAAGGAGCATTATTTCTTGATGTCCTTAACCTGATTTGAAATTTTGGACTTTTTATTTTGTGAGAAAATGAACTGATGAGAAATAATGTGATCTTTTCTATTTTTTTTTAATGAATTGACGAGACTAAATGTGATCCTCTTTTTTTTTTAATTAATTGATGGAAAAAATGTAATCTTACCCCTTTTTTTTAAAAAAAAAAAATTACTTGAAAAGGAAAAATATGCTTTATCCATGTATCAATTTAATGCAAGTATACGATGCATAAGAAATCCCAAAATTTATGAAACGTAGGATTTTTTAGCCTTTTGCTTTTGGAAAAATTTTATACATCAGCTCTTCACCTGCCACATGCCTTTTGGCTAGCCAAAAATGCCCCTGAAGGAGTATCCTAAGCTAAGAAGACTCCAGACTCTTGGTTTGACTCATTTTTAAATAGTTTTCTCTAAGTGATTTGTTTGTCATTAACCTTGGGCGATTAACTAGACAAGGCAATCTCCTCTTGTCAATTCTCCATCATTAATGCTTGAAAGGTCAATAAGTTAAATCCACACTTACTTTATTTAACAATGTCAATGCAGTCATGCATTAAGGGATACAAATACCTGAGTTTAAGACGGAAAATAGCCCTTAACATTAAAGAGGTGCCAGGCCTAGTGAAGAATGGGGGTCATGTAAAAATGTTTTGGGAGCAGAGAAATGAAATAGACAATGGCTTGGCATAATGTACCAGATTAGGAAGATGCCCTAGTTCTACACTTGAAGTAGTCTCCTTTGAACAATAAAAAAGAGAAATGCTGAGGATATGGATATGATGGGATAGAAAGAAGCTTTACTTTTGGATTTAAACTCCTTTTGAAAGAGATAATGGATGTGGTTAAAAGAATTTGCTTTGAATCAAACTCTTTTTTTTTTTTTTGCCCCAATTTCAATTATTCTGGTTTTTTTTTAATTTTTAATTATTCCTCCCTTTTTAGAAAACCTGCCCCATTATTTCAAGCAAGCTAAACCTTAACAAGGACTTTTGCTGCTTGTAGTGTGGCCTTGGTAAAAGAGTTTATGAAATAAGAGATATTAGGCTCAAGAATTAACATCCCCCCGTCAAGTCTCCTATTAACCTCCTTCTCTTATTGCTTTAACAAAATTCTATACTCAAAATTCACTCAGCAAGAGAGAAAGTTTCAAGGTTGTGATGGGATTTAATGGGTAAAATTGTAGCTTAAGAAAGAAAGGTAATAAGGCCCAAACATTCATGTAAGTTCACAATGAGAATTTTGCCTAGTAATTGTACCATCTTGGCAGAACCAATTGGTTTATGACAGTTGACTCAACCTTTTCTTCTAAGAGGCACTTTTTGTTCAGCTCAACTCTCCTTTGAAGACTTTTTCCTCTTTTTTTTTTTTTTGACCTCTTATGCCACATGAGACTCTTCTTTGAGAATTTTGCCCCTGAATTGCATGCTAAGGCGAAGCTCACTCTTAAAAGCTTTTGCTTTTTCAAAATTTAATCTGTGGGAGCTTTCTTTTGAGAATTTCCTTCCTCTTGTGGTTTTTTTTCCTCCAATTTGTTTCCTTTTTTCATCTAATCTTTTTTTTTCTAGAAGGAATCCACTATGGTGCCAAAATTGCTTTTCTTTGTAGAACTCTCATTGCTTCTTGGGTTCAACTCACGTTTGGTATTTGAAGAATTTTTTTTAAAAGGCCCAAAGTGGTTAGCAATGGTTAAGCAGTGTTTGGATAATTGCAAGAACTTGACCCTCTCTTGACATTTGAATTATCAGCATAAAGATCTGTTAAAGACTCCCCATCCCAAATGTTTCATAATGAGTGTAAAGGAAATGAACATCACTCCTGGCTCAATTAAGGTGACTAGAGATTACTCCTTTGTGTTTGGGAAGACAAAGAATGCCTTGTATCCTAGACATAGTTTGCTTGTGGGACATGCATTGGTATCTTTGATTTGTTTTTTTTTTTTTGTAATTGAATTTGGGGCATATAATTGGTCTTAGATTTAACTCTTCTCCACATCGATTAAATCTTTTCATATGGAGTTCTGGACATTATTATTTTTGGGTTTTTTTCATTTAAGAAAGACATGCAAAGAAAGAGGTTATGTCAACATGACTAATGAAATGGGAGGATACACAGAGGGAGAAAAAGGAACATATGACCATCATATTGACAAAGTTAAATAAAATAAGGTCCAATGGGAAGAATCAACTTCTATTAGCTTTAAATTTTAGCTGTACAGAAGAATATTGACCAAACAAGCATTAACCGATTATAATATGACAAGCAATTTCTTTGAGAGCTCAATCACCACTAAATCCTTATGAAGTCCTATTTTCCCAAGTCCTTCTAGACCTTGTTTATGAAAAGGTTGCAACTTTCCCCTTTTTCTTGGAGTGCCCCATTACCTTAGGATTATGTTCACAACTCTTTGGGCAATGCCATTTTGGGCGTGGAGGTTAAAGGCGAGTAAGGGAAGCATCTTGTTTTTGTTGAAGCTGCTCATATGAAATTTAGGCAAATGGCTAGTATCATAATTGAGGCAAAATGACAAGCATCTTGATTGAGATGGCTTGGGGCGTTTAACATGGTCAAGTTTGATAGGTGAGTTTTGAAATGGATGGCTCAAACTTCCTTGAAATGGAGAAGAGGGAGATGGGCAAAAGGCCAAAAATCTCATATTTTACAAATTTTAAGAATGTCTTATGACTATACATGAATGCAAGTTCATTATGTTATTTGACCCACGAATTGATGGGTGTATTTAGTGTGAGAGTCCTTTAGAGTCAGGGATGTTTACTTCTTTTTAGGAATCTGTTGCCCCTATGAGGTATATTGGAATTAAAAATTGACTCAAAAAGAAAATTAGGCCTTTCCCCTTTTCATTTATGGTGACCATTTCTATTATCGAATCTTGATTCTCCTCAGGTGCTTATTGCATACAGGAATGAACAAAATTGACAAATCATCCTACGGGAATATGCTAAATTCCACATGGATGCTGTCTAAGGAAGAGTCTAACCAATATGGATTTCCTTTGACAACTTGTGAGGTCATTTTCAGATCCTTCAACTTCCTTCAGGACTGTATAGTTTTATGATAAGGGATGAGATTACAAGATTAACCCTCAAAGAGTTTCAATTCCTTTGTAGGCAATTCAAGTTAGGCTCTCAACCAGTCTTGACTCTTGCAATCAATTTGACTCTTATTTATTTATTTATTTATTTATTTTAACACCAAACTCGTGGTGTTGTGTTGAAACTTATTATCTTTGAGGATATTATTTGAAATTTTTTTTATAATTAATTAGTAGGTTGTTAGTATTAATTGACATATTTTTTTTTTATGTCTCGATAGGAGCCTACTGCTCTGTAAAGAGTTGTGACTTATTGCTCAACTTGAGAACAGGTGGTTCCTCATTGAGAATAATGTCTTGGTATAAGAGGAGGATAAAAACTCTGTAATTTTTCTCGAGAAACTTATTGCTTCATTGAAGAAAAAGTAGTTGGCAATCAATTTGAGAGAAATATGCCTTTCTACACAATTGATGTCTTAAACATGGTTCTAATCCTTACCCTAGACATAATACTCAATCGTTGATATTTTGAAACTTATGGATATTGTGATCTCTTGAAATTTTGAACGTACTCCTTTTCCATGAGAAATCTTATTTCTTTTATGCATGTGACAGACATATGTTGAAAGTTTCCCTTTCAAGAGATTATGATGAATGTGGTTGTGGCCTGTTTGGGGTTAGAACCCCACTAGACAAAGGTTGGTTTAATTAGCTCCTACCTTCATCATAGTTAACGTATGTATAATTATGCAGTGACATCTCGTTAGCTACTCCAGTAAACAGTGATGGTGTGTCACCTTCACTATGGGTTTTATTGGATGCATGGAATTGGTGAGAAAGAAATGCCCTCCTTTGTCCTAACATGGGTTGATCCTAGGTAGTGGTCATGGGAGCCTAATTCTGACTATTTAGGAGGCCTCTATAGTTTGACTATTAGTGCAGATTTCCATGACAGATCTATGACTCCTAAATATGGTTCCTAAATTGCCCCCACCATGAGGTGAAGATCTCACTATATAAATTTGACTTTGAGAGGAAAAAGATCCTACACAGGTCAAATCCATATAACAAGGCACAATTCAGGTGAGGTCTTCATGATAACCTCAGGAAGCACAAGACTTCACAGGGAAATCAATATAAACCTCCACTAACCTAGGGAACACTCAGACCCGGGTATAGGGCCCATAATGTGTGTGAGTTATTTGTGTTACAGTGAGGTGTGTGAGGAGAGCATTTACCTCTTCACCCTATAAACTACCCAACCCTCATCTGCTAGGCAGATTGACAGAACAATTGGGGGAAGCAAAACATATATACAGATAAAAGTAAAATAAATAAATAAATAAATAAGCAAATATATGAGTAAAGTGCACAAGTATGGTTGTCTACCCTAAGATCTTATTCCACATATTATCTATCCTACCACATGTTATATATACAATTAGGAACATAAAACATGTAAAGCAAATACGTGGAAGACATGTTATCTATCCTAACCACGTCAGGCAAACAATAAACAAAAGGAGAATCAAAATAAAGAGAAGGTCATAATATCTTGTACAACTAACTTAAATTGGGTTTGACTCTCAAATTGTCCCCAGTGGAGTCGCCATACTGTCACACCCGAGAATGCGACCGCGTGGCGCTTAAACAAAGAAAATTTCTTGAAAAGAAGAAATTTTGATTCAATCTCCAAAGAAAATGAAGACTGAGATCAAAATCAAAATAAGTAGTAGAGTCGCCACCAAAATTTTAATTTTTGAAAAGGCAAAACTTTGGAAAAGCCTTTTTATTTGGAACATAAGAAAAATGGTCTACGAATCAGAAAATAGGTTCGGGAGTCAGTTGTGAGTGGGGAAGGTGTTAGGCACCCCACTACACCCGTTACTAAGAACGGTTACCCTAAGTCAGTTGTGCAAAATCAATATGGCCTTAAATCTATTTTAATTCTCCTAACAACTTATGCAAAATAAGAAATAGAAACAAAAGAAGTAAAATTAAAATAAAAAGAGAAAAAGAAGTTAAGCAATCAAAATTAGAAAAGCTAAATAAGAGAAATTAAGATAGCAAAAATTGGAAAGAAAATTTTATTTACAAGGACGGACTTGACCTAGGATGAAAGCCTAGAGCCTACGTACTCTCTGAGAGGGATCAAAGTCCACGTAGTTCGACCAAAAACTGTGTTTGTTTGTTTGTTTGCTTTTGTTTTGCTTTATGTTTTTTTTGTTTTTTTTGTTTGTTTTGTGTGTTTATTTGTTTTTTTTTATTTTAGGATTTTTTGGTGTCTTTTATTTGTTTTTGTTTTTGTTTTTATTTATTATATTTATTTTGTTTTTTTTCAGGTTTTTGTTTGATCTTTGATTATTATTATTTTTGTTTTTAGAGAGAAAAAGAGTAAAAATCATCTAGACTTTCGCAAACAAAAAGAATGTGAAGTTGATTAAAGTATTTTTATTTGCAAAAAGACAAAACCAATTTTACTTCTTTCCTCTTCTTTTTTTTTTGTCTTTGCTTTTTTTTTTGTTCTTTTTTTTTTTTTTGCTTTGTGTCTTTAATGGAAAGACAAAGAAACCAAGAATTACTTCTTCCGAATAAGATAAGTTTTGAAATTGTTTGATGTGTTTTGATTTGCTAAAGGTAGAATTAATTTTGCTTTTCTTGCATTTTCAATTTCTCTTTTTATTTTTATCATTTTTTGTTTTTTCGTTTTTCCTCTTTTCCTTTTCTTTTTTTTTTTTTGGTTTCATTCTGTTGTTTGTTTTCGTCTTGTTTCCTTCTTTTTTTTTTTGTTTTTGTTTCTTTTTTTTATTATTGTTTTGTTTAATTTCTATTTTGTTTTTATTTTATTTTTGGGTTTTTTTTTTTATTTTTATTTTTGTGTTTTTCATTTTTTCATTTTTTATTGTTTTTCCTTTCTTTTTTCATTCTTTCTCTTTTCCTTATTTATTATTTTGTTTTGTTTTATTATTTTTTTGTGAGTTTTTGTATTTTTTTGCTTTTTGTGTTTCTTTTATTTTTTTTATTTTTTCTTGTTTTTCCTTTCACTTTTCATTCTTTCTCTTTTCCTTATTTATTATATTGTTTTGTTTTATTATATTTTTTTGTGAGTTTTTGTATTTTTTTTGTTTTTGTGTTTCTTTTATTATTTTTTTTATTTTTTCTTTCATTTTGATCTTTTGATTTTCATTATTTTTATTTTTTTTATTTTTATATTTTTACCTTTCTCACTTTTCTCATACTTTTAATTTTTCTAAATTTACATAAGTATGAAAAATTTGCTTATTTCTTTTTCTCTAATTTCTATTTTTGTTAGTTGCTTTTTCTTTCATGTATAGTTTTTTTTTTCCTGTTCTTCTTTTTTCTGAAGTACATGCTCCAAGACAGGGATAATTTTTTTGAAACTCTAGCTCCTTATTTTTTTAGAAGAACCTTAAAGCCCTTTTTTTTTGTAAATTAATGATCAATTGTTGAACAAGATTTCTTTGTTTCCTTTTTTTTTAAATTCTTCTAAGGGAGAACTATATATATATATATTTTTTAAACTTCATTTGTTTTGTTTTGTTTTTTTTTGACAAAATTATTTAGATAGGGTCATTGGAACCCCGAACTCATCCATAGATAAAGAAATAAATAGTAAATAAAACCATAGAATACCAAGGAGACTTATTGTCACACATGGCACCAGGATTCACTCCTACGCGTCCGAGGAGATGCAAAATCCCACACGACAATTCTATTGAAGAAAGAAAAAAAATTAAAAGGAAATTAAAAATATTTTACAAACCATGGTAAGTAATGATTGTGTGGGGTTTTGTGTAAGCATTAGGGCCATTTAAGGCACATTTTGTATCTCATCCGCAATGCATAAAGAAATAAACTTTCTCCTAACCAAGTGGAGCCCAAGTTGTGTCCCTCTGCTTCCTTTGTATATCAGCTCCAGGGTGCGAATAACCAAGTAATGAACTTGTTTGCATTTTTGCTTTTCTCCATTTCCTACTCCTCTTCCCGGTCAGATCAGCATTGCCTCACATTTTTTTTTAGGCCTTCCTTAATGACCCATAGCATGTATTGGCATTTCCTCACATGTCAAACAAAATAAGATGGGGGCAATAAAGTTTCAGTAAATCCATGGCTTAAGCATGGAAATGAGTCACTAAAGCAATAAGCAATTGGCATAGAGACAATTTGTACCAAGAATGAGGACCAAGATTAGCTAATTCATGTGTAAGTATCAATTCATGCATCATTCAAGCACCCAGACAGCAACAAAGCAATCAATTTATCTTTCAAATATGCCAAAATAAAATTATCTAATCATCACAATCAATGGTACTGTGGACAGCTTACCAAAACAAATGAAAACAGGACAAGGAAGCAAGCCTTCACATCAAATTAAGGGTATCTTTAAGCAAATGGTCACCTCATAGCACGCCCAGGAAAGAATTTGTGACCCTCTAGTAAACCAGCACATATTTTCACAATACTCCACGAGTAATTCCAATAGGACTCAAACTCACTTTTTTTTTATGCTGAACCAGTCATGAATAAGGAGTGAAATTTCCTCAAATCAAAATAAATCCAAAACCCCATCCAAAGCCATGAAAACAATATTAACCCAACAGGAACGCAATTAATATTATTGCCCAGCAACCTCTCAAAATGCCTATGTACTCTCTAATTAGAAAACTTCCAAACTTAAAATGAGATTTGCCTCGTGCTCAGATGGGTTAAGACACAGCCAAGATGCAGAAGCATATTCTAATCTGAATGTAATGCAACACATATAAGAGAGCAAAATGCATAAATCAAATTTATCACTACTTGACAAGACAAGCTAAAATAAATATCCCTTCGAATAACGACACAGGCAACCATGAAAACTATAGGCAAAATTTGGAGCCACTCCCTCATCAGAGATAGAACTTTTTGTCAAGCAAGCATTAGATTCTGAAACTACATTCGTTCATCACAATGACATAGTAGGGAAAACTACAGCAATGCATCATGACTCTATCAGACTACCATATCCAGCAACCATGATCAAATACCAGAAATCAACTCAGCCTTCTAACAAGCATTTTATCGAGCACCTATTGTCCGTGTCTAAGGATGTATACAGAACACCATATTTCGAATTCCACACACTACTATTTGGAATGATATATCTATCCAGGATTCCATACCAGCACAGACCATCAGCAATTGCCAGAAAATTCTATTGACAAGTGAAGGCAACAATCCGGATTCATGGCTTACCTGCAGGAGCTTCAATGTCTCTCTTCGTGTTTCTCCTTCGATTTGCAACACTGCATCAGCTTTCGTTTTCTTCCTCTGCTCCTGGATCCAGAAACACTCTCGGCCTCCCTTTCTGCCGGTCCCCTGCTGCCTCCAATTCTTGGATATTCCTCGGCTCTTCCTCAATTCCCTCGGTGTCTCGTCTCCGCCTCTTCCTCCCGATTTTTCTTCCCCAATGTCTCCAGAATTTTTTTCGGTTTCCAACTCCTCTTCTCTCCGACTTCGAACTTCTCTGCCCCTGATTTCGAGCCTCTCTCCCTCTGATTTTGAGACCCCCTTTCTCCCTGCCTCTCAATTCGCCCTCTCTCCTTTTCGAGAATCCCCTATTCACTCTTGGTTTTTTCATTCTCCCCCCAGTTTCTCCTTGACTCGAATCTGAAGAAGACCCTACTTCACTCTCGATTTTTCCTTCCTTCGATCCTTTCTGGTCTCTGTCTCCTTCCTCTCGATTTTTCCTTCCCCGGTGTCTCCCGGTTTTTCTCCTTGACTCGAACCGAGGGAAGGAACCCTCTGATGCCTTCGTTTTTTTTTTCTTCCCAAATCTCCTCGCCTCTGTTTCTCTGCTCTTTCGATCTGTTCTCCCCATTTGAAATCTTCTTCCTCCTCCTCCTTTGAATCGATTCGCCTCTCTCTCACTCTTTCACGCCGAATCCCGAAAAGCTCTCCCCTGTTTTTTCCAGCTCCGTGCTTCCTTTTCTCGGCCTCTGACCACGAAAAGGATGGGAGAGGAGCTCCATTCCTCGAGCCCCCTGGTCACGAGCTGCTCCCTGCCTGATGCGTCCCTTTCTTTCTGCTGGCTTCTCTGAAAAGTTGGACGCTGCCTTCTGTTTTTTGGTGCTTCAGAACTCTGCCCCTCTGTGTGTGTTGTCTTGTCTGTCGTTTGGGAGAGTCTGAAAAGGGAAATTGAGTGGGGGATGTGGATTCGGCCCGATGGCCCAATCCGAAAAAGTTTTGGGCTTCAGCAGGATTGGATAGGGTTTAACAAGGTGGGCCTGTGAGTTTTGGACTTCAAATTAGCCTTCTTTTTTTTTAATTAATTTTTTTTATATTGTTTTTTTAAGCTTCTTTTTTTTTAATTTAATTAATTTTTTCATTTTTTTGCTCTTAATTTTATATATTATTTTTTTTAATTTTATTATTTTTGTAATTAGTTCGGACAAAATACGGTGTTCACAAGCACATACTTTTTCCTTAGCCTTCAAGCCTCCTCTTTTGGCTACACACCCAAAACTTGGTGGAGATAGTTTCTCTTGGCCTAGATACAAATTATGGGAGCCAATTTAGTTCATGAACCATACTCTAAGACTACCCAACTTAATCAAACACTAGATTGTTCTATAAGTTCCATTATAGTCCATATTAGCACCTAATGAAGCAACACCCCTCAAATGATTTCTAGGCCTCATTCTTTCTTTTCAAATATGATTATTGACTCCTTTTAAGCCTCTTGGAGTCATCACATCATCCAAACAAAAGGTCTAACACCATGTTGCTTCTTTAGGTCATAATATGGAACCTAAGCCACCAAATCACTTTCCATGAGTTCTAAATTTTTTCCAAGGCCTCCCTTAACTTTCATTCATCAAACATGACTTAAGAATGGCCTTAGAAAAATTTAAAACTCTCCCTAGCTAGGAGAACCCATCTAGGCTGACGCTATGAAGCATATTGGGTTCCATGGAGCTTGCTTTGTTTTCTCAAGGGAAAAAGCATATGGGGACCCTCTTAGGGATCTTGGGAGCTCATTTAAACTCTTACTTAGGCTTAGGAATCATCATATAAAACCAGATTTTACAAGGTGCAATTGAAACCCTAGAACTTGCATCTTGAAATCTAATGGTTTTTTGTTAATTCCCTTTGCATATTCTTAATCTCCACACCCTTTTTCCTTAGATTCATGCTTGGTTCTGCCTAAAAATCATCTCCTCGTAGGGTTTTCTTAAGTGGGGCGAAATGGTGGAGAAAGGCACTAAAGATGATAACCATAGGAAGAGAAATTACCTTGTTTTCTTGCTTTTTCTCACTTGAATCTTGTGTTCTTTGAGCTCCTCTCTTCAAATCCAAATTTTCCCCTTAATTTCTCCTTTAAAACAAATTTATAAACTTCATTTTAATTATATAAAATAAAGGAGAATGGAAGATAAGAGGTTTGGAAGAGAAAGAGCAAAAAAAAACTACTAATTTCCATACCTTAAGCCTTTGATTTCTCCTCCTCTTCTTCCCCTTCTTGTGTGCCTCATCCCCTAAGGTCTTCTTCTGGTTTTAGGCAGAACATGGTCATGCATAATGAAGGGAGGAGAAGGGTGCATCATATATATAGGTGGGAATAAGTTACACTTTTCAAAAATTTCTATTTTGCCCGTCATACTTGGCATTTTTGTTTTTCCTTCATTTTAGCTCCTTTTTCAGAATCGTCTTTTCCATTATAAAATTTAGGTTCCCAATTTAGTAAAATGCCTTTGGAATCACTCAAATTGGAGCTAAAACCTTCCTAAACGAATCCGTCAAAATTCGGGCACACTGACGTTGCCAATAGCATAGTATCAGATAAAAACTCTAAGTTCACATCAAACTTTTGGAGGTTATTATAAACAGCTTAGGGGCTAAGTTGAGGTTCAATACTGCATATCAACCCCAGATGGATGGTCAGATTGAAAGAACCATCCAGACCCTAAAAGACATGTTGAGGGCATATGTTTTAAAGAGGAAGGAGAACTGGGATGTGTACTTACCATTAGCTGAGTTTGCATATAATAATAGCTACCATTCTAGTATTTAGATGGCTCTATATGAGGCTTTATATGGGAGGAAGTGTAGATCACCTTTATGTTAAGTTAAGCTAGGTGAAAGGAGCCTGATAAGACCTAAGATAGTAAACCAGACCACTAGTTAGATAAAGTTTATTAGAATACAGCCCAAAGTAGACAAAGAATTATGCTAATAAGAGAAGGAGGCCATTAGAGTTTGAAATTAGAGACCATATAATTATCTGGGTATCTCCAGTTACTAGTGTGGGTTAGTTTATTGAGGTGAGAAAGCTTAGTCCTAGGTACATTAGTCTATTTGAAATCCTTAAAAGAATTAAACCCTTTGCTTACCATGTAGTCTTACCTCTTAACCTAGCCCAAATCCATAATGTATTCCATGTCTCTTAGCTAAAAAAGTACCTACCAGATCCCTTACATGTCATAGAATATGAGCATATTCAATTGTAAAATAACCTTTCTTATGTAGTAATGCCAGAGAGAATCACCGATACTAAGATCAAATAGCTAATGAGTAAGAGCATTTCTCTGGTGAAAATGGCCTAGAAGGGCCTATCTTCTGATAAGGCTACTAGGGAACTAGAGGATGACATGAGGAAGTAACATCCCCAACTATTTAGCTAAGGTATGTATTCAAAATTTTAAGGACAAAATTTAGTTTTAGAAGGGCTAAAATGTGATAACTGATTTTCTAGAAATTGAATTAAAACTGATAAAATGAGATAGGATCACCCTAAAGCCAAGTAAATTAAGGCTAATTAAGATTAGAATGTTAATTAAAACATCTAAAATATATGGTTAAAAACCTAAGGATAGCCTAAAAAGGGGCCAATGGCTGAATGAATTAAGAAATAACATAGTGGCAAAATCATAATTTTGGGTAACTTTTTGAAAACTCAAAGAAAAGAGCTTGAAATAAAAAAAATTAAGTTTTCTACGATTTTTAGAGGCCTTAAAAATAATAGGAACCCCTAGAATAGCCAAAACCCCTCAAGTGTATATTTTAGGTCATCAATTGACCAAAACTTTGACTGGATCATTTGGAGTTGTTTTGAATCCAATCAATGTAAAAACAAAAACATTTTATAAATTAGAGGATCTAAATTTTATGATGGACAAGACGGTGCTAAAAAACGATTTGAAATGAACTCAAACGGAGAAACCAAAATTTAAAGGATATAATTGAAAATTTTAAATTGTTATAACTAGTCTTTCTCCCTTCTTAAGACCACACCGCCTTCTCTTCCCCATTACCATCAACTTTATTTTGCTTTAAAATTGGACCTAACTCATCCTCAAGTGGCATACCAAGAAAGGAGAAACAAAGATAAAAAGGGTAAGAATTCTTGCTCTTCCTTTCTTTAATGTTCTTATCCTCTTTCTCCTCTCTCTTCTCATGGCTTTAAAGTTTTAAATGGTGGTGATTTGTGGCTAGTTTAATAGAGGGAAGGAAGAATTTAAAGAAAACCTTGGCAGCATAAGAAACACCATTTGACAAGGAAGCAAACAAGGTAAGTTCTACTTGGAAATCTTGCTTTTCTTGGTTTTTCCATGCACTTCTCATTTCGTCCAGCCTAGGGGGACCATGTAAAGAGTTTGATTTTGGTCCAAACTTGATAGGAATGGGATTTTGAAGCATGGAGAATCATATGTGTAACAACCTTAATTCCTAATTATTGTGATTAAGATTAATTACATGATTAATAATCATAAATCAAGGTCTTAAGTAATTATAATTAATTAAAATAAGAAAAAAGGTGAAAAAATTTAAGCCTTAATATTATTAAGGTTATTAGCTAAACAATCAAAATCATTTGAGTCCTTAAGTGTTTCCAATTATCAATTGGAAGCTATTTAACCACAGATTCCACCTTGCAAAATCCTCTTATAAGTGTTTCCAAGTCATCACGTAACATTATCATGAGAGAATCCAAGGTTTCTAAGTTAAAAAACAAGAGTTTGGAAACCTTCGCTATGACTTAGACCTTCCCTGCCATGGCTAAGTTGGTTATTGAAACCTAAAATCCAAGTTCAAAGACTTTTGCCATGACTTGGTATATCCACACTACAACATAAGTGGTTATTGAAGCTTAAAATCAAAAATATATATCTTACGTCGCGACTTAGGCCTTCGATGCAGTGGCAAAGGTTCCTTGCCACAATGAGAGAGCCTCCTGGAACTCTATAAGCTCACTTCCTGATGCTTGTTATGGTGAGCTTCCCTTGTGCTGTGGTGAATTTGCTCTCTATTACTCTTTTAGGTGAAATTTTGGTCTTGCACTGCGGTGCTCCTAGGTTCTCAAAAGGCTTTGGTGGTGGCTCAACTCTATTTTGCACCACCGTGGTGCTCCTAGCTTCTGGAAGGACTTTGGTGATGGCTCAACTCCATTTTGTGCCTAGACTATCATTTTCATGCTCTCTAATCAATTTTCGCTAGTCTTAAATGAATTTTATGATCTTAATGACTAGCATGCATGGTTTTCTAGACCTTCTAACTCCCAAATATCATGATTCACTAATCTTTATTATCTAGGGGTCTTGGATTGATTTAAAGTAATCAAAACTTAATTTCATATCAATCAATTCCCCTTCCATGATAGTAAAAGTGTTTTAACAATAAGGTACATAGGGCTAAAGCTTAATGGTTACATAATATCAAGTCATTTGAGAAGTATTAGTTAGATACAATCACAATGTTCAATTCCATGGTAATTATATTACATAGCTAGTCCCTATACTTGACAACTCATGATGCAATGTGGCAACTACAAAAAAAATTAGTATTCTCATTACACAAACCCAATCTAACAAGGTTTCCAAATTTCTCCTTACCACTAAGAGATTTGATCTTTAAAAATGTTAGCCCACAATTAGGGTGAGATTCATAATCTCAATAATAAGAGGAAAATTCCATATATATATATATACAAATTAATCAACATAATGCTTTTTCATATCATCAAATATTAGAATTATCAATTTAATTAGCAAATGAACTAGTTGAGCTACCAATGACTACTATCCTATATCAACAATCACATATAACATGTTAAAGGCCAATAACATTGGGAAAGGCCCGTCTACAATGTGACTTCCCTATTGAGCACAACCTAGGCTTAGTGCATTCAGGGGTCTGATCACAATCTAGTGCCCAATCGAAGTATGACGCATAGGTGGTAGCCACATCATAGCTCTACTAAGGACACATGGTCCACGATAACAACAATTCAAGTAGCCAAACAATCATTTAGCATTTCAAAATCATACATATGCAGCAAGTATCAAATTAAAATGAGCATATACATGGAATTAGGAAATTAACCTTAGTTACTTCAATGAAGCCTAATTACTTTTCTTCGAGCTACCATTATAATCTAAATGCACGCCAACTCTAAAACAAATATAGTCATTGTCATTTAACTTTCATTAGCAAGGAATCTCTCCTATCAATTGATCAAGTTCATCAAGAATCCATTAAGAATTACTCACCTAAGTTTCCCAAGAGTGTATTGCACCACCTCAAGGTCAAGACATCAAAACTTACAATAGGTCACTCTCCACATCCCATTTTCGCACATGTACAAGGCATACACAAGAAATCAACTTAAATGGTAAAATTTCAGCATATACAACTCATAAGAATAGTTGAAGGCACTTGCCTAATCCTTTGATGACTCTTAAAATTTAAATTTGAGTCATCAAACCTAGAAACTAGAGTGTTTCACTTCTATCTCCTAGTATTTTTGAACTATAACAGAACCCATTATGAAAATGGGCCTATTGTCCAGCAAAGTAATACACAAAAAAGGAAGGAAATGCTTACCCAATTGCTCCTTCTAATTTCTAGCTTTTGCAATCTTGCAAGAAATCATCCAAAGGCTAGATTTCAAATTGAGAAAAAGATGAAAATCCCCTAAATGGTAAGCCAATTGGACCAAAATGGAGAGGAAGAAGAGAGGATCAAGTTCTATAGAACCTACCTTAGCTAAATCTCCCTCTAAAAGTGTAAATCTGAGCCAAAATGCTAAAAAACCTAAGCCCCTCTTCAAAGGTTTGAAAATTCCTTGTGTTCAGCAACTAAACTTATGTTTCAACATAAGAATATTGAGTGGAAACCTCCTTTTAAGGTTTTAGTGCAAGTAGGCTGGTCCCATAGGCCTATTATTCCAAGTGGCCTGATGCGTAACCTGTTAGGCAATGATATATGGGTATAATTAGGTTTAAAATATAACATCATAACCAAATATCATCAAAATATATCATAAGTGGCATTAAAGTGCCATTTTAACCAATTTACCTCTTTTAGTAATGGAAATAATCGACACATAATGCCAAAATAATTCATTAATGGCGAAATAAATCATATGAGCTTCCCAAATGCAATAACCATCCTTAACACATTTTTTCAACTATAAATGACACAATTGAAGGCTCAAAAATTTGCTACAAGCTATATTCCATAAAATCACATCGCAACACACATCAAGCCATAGGTTTGCATATTTTCTCTTAAGCCAAGTGAGCTCAAACTTGGTCAAATAGGCCATGTGAGTTTACCAAACCTTTCTTCTATTCATAATATACTTAATCACATTAAGAACACCAAAATTTATCATGCAAATCTCAGGTTTGAAGCCATTTTCCTTAAAATAGATTTGCTTGCCTTGGGTTCCAAAGACAAGTTACTGACATAAACTTTGGAAAATCATAATTAATTCTATCAAAATCAAAATTAAGCAAATGATAGCATCTTGGAAAGTCCTAAATGTCAACAAAGGTTAAAAATAATTACAAATTATAAAAATATCAAATAGACCATCAATGGTAATGGAATAGCACCAAAGGTCTAGCTACCCAGGTTTGTTGTTATAGGTTTCTGATATAAATTTCAAAAATTCATAACTAATTCTAAAAAATCAAATCCTAGCAAACCATACTATTATAGAAATTTTTGGATGTCTAATATCAACTAAAAATAGTTCCAGATCAAGGAAATGGCATCTAACTCATGAAAATCGATGGAACAGTACTAGGGCTCTATTTGCATTACTGGTATGAACCATTAACTTAAAAAATTCATATCTCCCTCAATATAAATCCAAATGAGGTGTTCTCAAGTGCTACAGAAGGATTATAATTCCTAGTTTATTCATATAAAATTTCTTGAGCATAAGATATCATTTGTCTCTTGAATGATATAGGAGAAGAAACTAACCATATGAATAATGCACATACCAAATCTAAAAATTTTCCCAACATTAGAAATTGATAATTTATTCTCTAGAGCTCCAAATAATGTGGTTCTTAGTTCAAAAAGAAAAGCTTTAGATGATACCTATATTTATGCTAAATTTCATAGAAAAATTCGCCCATTTGGTTAGTCTAGGATATAGGGTGCAAAAATGAGACTTTTAGGCACTTAATAGGGTTAAATTGAAACCAATTACTCTCCTACTCTATCTACAAGCATTTAGGCACGTCCCAATGGATAAAAATAGCATATAAAGGCTGCCCAAAGGTCCAAATATACATGCATCACAAATTCACTCCTTCACATTCACTTATACATAATTGTAACCACGCATAAGGGTGGTAAAACTCTACATACTCATCCATATGGTTTGAAAGTACATACATATAACATGCTTATATACTTCTGAACATATTCAATAGTCTACATTACATATGCAACACATGGTTACATCATTTTACATCAATATGTCTTCAAAATGCTTATTATTGCTTCCCAAAGTTGTTGGCCTCCTTTTCTTTGTTCTCTTGGGTTACTTGGACATGAATAAGAAGATGGAGGAGGAAGAGTGAGATTCAAATAATCTCAGTAGCTCTTTACCCTTTCAATCATATATAATAAATGCAATCTAAGTCAAAGAATGCATGCATGTCTCTTAGGCTAGTCATGAACATATATAATATAAATCATTTTCTATATTCAAGAAATCATACACATCATATATAGGCTATCAAGGGCATTGGTTTAGCCTCACCCATTTTCTTTAGGACTTTTGGACTTGTCTTACCCATTTTCAAAGGATTTTTTACCTAGTCTCACTCTTCTTAAGACTTTTGACTTTGTCTCACCTAATCTTAGGGACTTTTGGCTCATTCTCACCCTTACTAAGGGACTTTTGGCTTCACCAAATCCATTCAAGCCAAAACACATTCATAAAACATATTTTAAGAATATCATGGTACCATGGCATGTAGGAAATAGCTAGAGACATTTCTTATGGCATAAACATATATACATACACCCAAAGACAAGAAAACAACTAAGAATGCATGAGAGAAGGGTTAGAGAGCTACCTTGGAGCAAATGTCTCACACTTTTCTCTTAGATTTCTTCTCCCTCTTCTCCTCCACACACTAGAAACTTGGAGGCGCTAAGTTCTCTTACCTAAAAACATCAAATGAGATATACTTAGATCATTGGAATTAGCTCTAGCCTTATACAACTCTTATGTAGCTTAGTTTCTCATTTGTCTCCATAATGCTTCTATATAAGACATTATGAAGCAACTCTTGAAATTCATGATCTTGGCTTCCATTGTTATTCATTCTAGGTCCTTTGACTCCTTTTAGACTCCTTGGAGTTATCACACATTCATTTTAAGGGGCTTAACTATAAGTTTCTTTCTAATGTCGCATTATGGGGCCTACAACTCTATCTCACATTCCATGGCTTCAAAAGTTTTTTCAAGGCTTCTCTTGATGTTCTTCCATCATATTTAGTCCCATTCTAGGCTTAGAAGAAATTAAAACACTTCTTAGATGCTTGGGAGAGTCTAGGTTAAGACATAAGCATGGTATGGAGCTCATGAACTTCTTTAATTTTCCTTGAAGGGAATGGTACATGTGTAACTTCCTAGAGGTCTAAGGGACTCATACCAAGTCTTACATAAGTATAATTATGGATTGTACATCACTTCATATATTTAGTCAATCACACTTATTTATTATACACTAGTTCCTAAACTTTTATTCTCAATTTTCTAATCGTAAGTCAGGTTTACATCTTACCCTTCTCTAAGGTTTTTATAGCTAGTCAGGTGTTTTACTTTGTATCATTGCCTTCTAAGTTCTAAACATCACTCTAGATGGCCTTTAAAAAGCTTAGAATTTTATTTAGGTAAAGAATTACTACTCTTGCTATGATCAGTTAATTACTTCGGTAGGCCAGTCAACTGGTCGACTGTACCTAGTTGACTTGCTTAGTAAATGGCAATTAATTGGTCACAGATACTATTAGTAGCTTTGTTTATCATCCCTATTAGTTACATGGTCTCATTCATTCAGTCAACTGGTGCCTCATAGCAAGTGACTGGTGTATCTAATGTGTAGCCAGTCAGCAACAAGCCTCAACTGGTTGTCTATCAAGATTGAGACCAGTAATCTAATCTTAAAAGAAAAAGAGGGACAAAATTCTAGTCTTTTCATTGGCATTAACAACATCGAGTCTTGAAATTAGTATTACTGAAATTTTATGGGGTATAATCGTACTACACTCTATTATTCTCAAGGGCATGCTTATTGTGATGAGTGATCTCTTCATTAGAATTCAAGAAACATTTGTTGTAACAATCATTACAAGCCTCACATCATTATTCCTCTATATTTCTTCTCTGAAGCTAAAAAGCAAAATGCATGTTCACATAATTAGCTATTCCTATAAGCTAATATGCCAAGTATGCACATGATTGCCAAGCTTCTAACCATAAAATTTAAATTAGAATGGTTTTCTTGAACCACTGCTCTGATGCCAAATATGATGACCCTAACTTCTCATCATGGTAATTAAGGTTAAAGACACGATTTATAATCATCAATCGAGGTTTGAAGTCATTATGAGATTACATACATTAGGAAAATGTGAGGAAATTTAAACCTTGATTTTGTTAGAGTCATTAACTAATTACTTATAACCATTTACACATAAGAGGGAATTAAACCCATAATTATAAGCTTTTAATTATATCATCCATTAATTCCAACTCATAAGAACCTTCTAAAAGTGCTTCTAAATCACTCCTTATCATTTCCACAAAGAAAACCAAAGTTTCTAGGTTAATATGAGAAATTAAGCACCTTTGCCGGGGTTAAATTCATTAGAGCCATAGCCAATTACTCTCGTGTTCAACTCTTTACACCTTCACAAATTTTGCACATTTTGCTGCAGTCAAATACCCCTTTAGTGGCGGTAAATTACCCTATAGAACACCACTAGACTTGCCTCACATTTTGCCACAGCTAACATCACTCTTGGCCGTGATCAATTCCTCTTTGTTTCCTTCCTTGGGCAACTTTGTCATGTTTGGCCATGGCTAATTCCATTTTGGTAAGCCAATTCCTCTCTATTCCTATAACTCTCAAATTCCCTCCTATGCATTCCAATTTCCCTTTAGGACCACTCTCTCTCAATTTGTAAAATTCTAATGACATTTATCTACTTGATTTACCTAGCTAAATTATCATTATCCACTTCAAGATTTAAGTGTTGATTTCAACTCACGAAACTATGATATGTAAGAGAATTCCATAATTTAGTGACAACAAAAGTATTCCGACCACAAGGAACGTAGGGCCAATGCTTAATGTTCATACAAAATCAAGTCACTCATCCATTATTAGCTAATTACAACCATAATGTTCAATTCTATGATAATTATATTATATGCACAGTCCCTATACTTGGCAATTCATGATGCAATGTGGCAATTATATAAAACTAGTAATCTAATTGCAAAATACAATCTGACAAGGTTTCTAAACCTATGTGCTACCAAATCATATAATAAGCTTTTATTAATTTTTCCTTACCACTAAGAGGTCTGGTCCCTAAAAATGTTAGCTCACAATCGGGGTGAGATATACATTCTTAGTAGTAAAAGGCAAATTCCATCTATATGTATAGATTAATCAATATAATGTAATTTCATATCATTAATACCAAAATTATCAATTCAATTTGTAAATGAACTAATTGATCTATTAATGACTACTATCCTATACCAACAATCACACACAACATGTTAATGGCCAATAATACTGGGAGAGGTCTGTCTATGGAACCTACTCCATAATGAGCCTAACCAAGGCTCAATGCATTTAGGGTCTAATCAACCTGATGCCCGATCGAAGCACATACACAGGTGGCAGCCGCACCACAGTTCTACCATAAACTCACAAGGTCCAATCACAACCGTAATTCAAGTAGTCAACCAATTATTTAGCATTTCAAAATCAAGGATATGTAACAAATATCAAATTAACATGAGCATATACATGGAATTAAGAAAAATAAGCCCAATTACCTCAATGAAGCTAATTACTCTGTCTTTAACTACCATTATAATTCAAATGCACACCAAGCCTAAAACAAGTATAGTCACCATCATTTCTAGCAATAAATCATATATCCAAAGGGTTAAACCACTAATGGCTACCTAAAAGTTACTTACGCAGCTTCTTAAAGAGTCAATTACACCAATTTAAGGTCACAACACTAAGGATTCACAAGGGGTCACTCCTAATATCTCCAATTTTGCATATGTAAAAGCCATACACTAAAAGTCAATCCTAATGATGGAAATTCAACACATATACCTAATAAATGAAGAGGAAACACTTACCCATACATCTAGGAGGTCAAATGGATTGAGTTGAAGCTCCACTACCAAGAACACACCATGGGATATTCTAAAATTTGAATTTGAGTCATCAAGCTAGAAACCTCATTGTTTTACCTTCATTTCCTTGTAATTTCACATAATAGCAAATCCTATTATGAAAATCAATGCTTTGGGACATTTTCTAGCAGAATAATACATAAAATGGAAAGGAAATACTCACCCAATTACCCATCTAACATCTAACTATGAAAATCTTATAATAATCACCAAAAACCAGATTTCATTCTAAGAGATGAAAATTCTCTAAATGACAAACCAATTGGCCCAAAATGTAGAAGAAGATAAGAGGGTCAAGTTATATAGAACCTACCTTAGCTAAATCTCCCTAAAAAAGTGTAAATCTGAACCAAAATATTGAGAAACCCTAGCCCTTCTTCTAACATTATAATTTCTTCTTCTTGTTCTGTAGAAAATGAATGCCTTGGTAGCCAAATGGGTGGAGAGAAGACTTCTTAGGGTTTTAGTGCAAATGGACTGATATAATGGACCTATTATTCTTAGTAAGCTAATACTTAACATATTGGGCCAAGGTTCACTAGGTTGGGTTGTAGAATTTTTAATGTTAGGGATGGAGTATGTTGATCCAATAGCCCAAGACCTATTTGGACTCATTTCCTCAAGTTTGCCTAAGGCTAAATGGGTTCTTGTCTCACTTAAATTCACTCATAAGTTTTGGGCTTTTAGAAAATTTAAGTTAGGCTTACAAGAAAATTAGTATTGGGCTCTCCTACCAAACTTATGGTATAATTGGGCTTTGATATTAGGTCTTAAACATAATTGAACTAATCATAAGGCCCTGATTAAGTACAAATCTCTCTTAATTGATTTTTCTAATTAATTCACATTAACTCCCTAATCATCATAATTAGTCTTAATTAATTTTAGGGTGTTACAATATAACTAGTGCTGCAACCTAGATCGTCTCTCTAGGAAATGGAATTAACTATTTAATTGGGTTTTCTAAGTGTAAGAGGATCCTAAAAGCTATCTAACTAAAAAGAGGTTTTTCCTAAATTTAACTAACTAAAATTAAATTGAGTTAATGTTCCTAATTACTATTTAAATGCATGAACTAAGGAGTCAATGATAAACATGTGACTTGCCTTGGATTTATCCCTTAGTATCCACTATCTTTATCATAATTCAATTGTAATTTATTGTGGTCTAAGAGTCCCTAATTGTGTTCACGACAAATGATCTTGAATTACCATTTAAGATTTAAGAAATTAACAATTTAATGTTAAATTGAATCCTCAATCCTATACCAAATCATTGATTCTTGCCTTTAAGATCAATGAACACTCAAATTTGATTGATTAAACAATTAATTAGCCTCTGAATTATCACCCTATGATGTTTAATTAACTAATCAAACTCTAAAGAATCCTAAAATTAAACAATTAAGCACACCAATTCTCACATGAATTCCATCAAACACCTTGATTGTATACATGGGAAATTAGAGGAGAAATGAAAATTTAGCACTTAATTCAATCTAATAATCATTCAAATCAATGTCTAACCAGCCATCAATCATAAACTACGTCAATCTTAATCATTTACAAGTTCAACCAAGTAGATAAAATAACTAAAATTGGTATAGAAAGAGAAGAAAATAAAATAGGTATCTTGACCTAAAATTCCTTGCAAATCTCTTGATTCAAGCTTCAACCAAAGTCCTCCTCCTAGCTAGCCACAAGATAGAGAATTAAAGCTTCATGGAAATGGAATAATGGAAGAAGATGGAATGAGGAATGGTTATGACATAAAAGGATGGAGGAATGATATGATATAGTGTTCTGTGTTCTAATGAGATGGGTGTGTCCCCCTTGGATTCAATGAATTGTTGTGTAAAAGAAATGATCTAGCCTTCACGGGCTTCTTAATTTTTCACGTGCTCTCCACAAGTTAGCCCACAGCTTCTTCTTACGTGGAAACCTTCTCCCTTTTCTCTGCTCACATGTTGCTGAATGTATTGCTTCTCATTCCACGTTAAACCCATGCATATGCATTTCTTTTAATTATCACTTGAATTCCTTTTTGCTACCTCACATACTTCTTAATTCTCTTGCCTAAGCAATGATCATGTGCCCTTCCTTTTCTTTATATGTTTCTTTCCACTTGAAGCCATCAACCCGAGCCTCTTTTTATTCCTCCTTCTCTTCAAATGCTGTCATGAACTTCCTCTCTATATCTTCAAACCAATAGTATGCTTCTTTTCACTTTTCCTATTTATTCCAATGTCTCCATGCTTTTGAACCTCTATTCCAATAAACCCATGGCTACATGCATCCTTTCTATATATATCTTTTCATTCCTGTAGCTTCCTTTGTTTTTCTTTTGCATGCTCTTGTGTGTTTCTTCTACTCACAAACTTTTTCTCTTCTAACTCGTAGTTATTCTACTTCATGCTTCCTCAAGTTTGAATGAGTGGGTGTAAAGGAAGTGTGATTTGGTGAGATGCTGTGTATGTGAGTGACCACGTCTAAATGATGTGTTACATGTTTATGCATAAAGCCATATACAAGTAAGCTGGACATGTGGTTTGTATGTATGTGGAACCTGTGACAACATGAATGATGACTTGTGAGTGTGGACTGGTGGCTTGTTTAAGTGCTTTGTGGATATATGGAGTGAAGTCGTGTGAGCTATGAGATGATGGGCTAGAGGTATGTGGAATGGATGCTACGTGTGTACGTGTTGTACTGTAAGTGTAAAATGTGCAGCCTTTTGAATACAAAATCTGATGCCCAGCCTCCACGCTTTGCCCCTTGATTTGGTGAAGCTAGTATGCATAAGAATAATCTTCATATGTGTATTTATGGGGATGCAAAGCTATGTTTGTATGGTATGATTTGGTGTAGCTTCCTATACTTGGAAAATTTCCTCTTCCATATTTTTCTCTAACTTTTTAAATTTGATTTACCCAAAATCTACATAAAAACAAAGGAGAAAATCAAGTAGGAATATTCACAAAATTCATTTAAAATGATTTATGCATTAAAATCAATCATTTTGCAGTTTAATTCCTAAAGTGCAGAAAATGACCATTAAAATCAATTATCATCTAATAAAATCCATTAAGCCTTATTTAACTATCAAACTATCAAAGTTAAAGGGAAATAAGATGTAGAAAAAATGGCATTTATCAGGTTGTTACACTTGTCCTTCCCCTACTCTTTCTTAACAATGTTGCAGGAAGCTAGGGCATGTGGAAATAAGAAAATAATTAAATGTCAATACATATAAATAGAAAAAATGCAATAGTTGTTAAACTACACTACTTAGGTAAAGTGATGGGAGCATAGGTGGAGAAGCAACGTGCTTTTCTTGTCTTGCCAGCTGTGCTGACTGTGGAGTAGACTCCTTTTACTCGATGCATATCCTATCAATTGTCACTGTGGTGATGTCATTTCACCTATGTTGTCACATCTCATTAAGTACTATTGTGTCCATGTCCTCTTCTACCTTGTCCTTTTCCCTCTTCTACATCCAACATTTGACATTTCCTAGAAAATTATAATCACAGTGTGAAATAATCTCACGCCTTTTTTTCTAGGTCCTTTTCTTATTCATTTACTTACTATTGCAAATACTAGCAATAATTAAAAGCTAAAACATATAAATTATGGGAAACTTTTACTGGAGTTTCCCATTATAAATGGAGGATCCAGGCCATCTAAGAGCCATATAATAGCACCTCCCACCATCATAAAAATTTTAGCAATTCATGACCACTTATAATATCTAGACTACTGTTTATTATATATATTCAACTCATTTCATTCTCAACTCATGTCATATGTTACTAAGGTAAATCTGAAAATCATAGTCATTCATACATAGTACCCTTCTCATGCCATAATTTAATATATTTCGTTCAAAACTTGATTTGATGAATAAGAAATACAATATTGGTTCATTTATACTAGATATTAATTGTAACACCCCAAAATTAATTAAGGTGTTAATCATGGATTTAGATAATTAGGAATAACTAATATGGGATAATTGGGTAAGTCAAGTGAATGGAGACTTTAGAGAGATAAATTATTAATATGAGTTTGAGATTTAATTAGGATAGAAACTTCATCTAGGCCCAAATTAATGTAGAAGATCATGATAAGAGGCTAATGACGGCCCAATGAATTAAGTGCAGGCCCAATTTGATTTAATGAATTAAAGGCCCAAGACCCAACTTCCATAAGCTCTTATAAATGGCCCAATAACCCTTGTGCAGACCCAAGACCATGGAGTCCTTAAAACTAAGTCTGGCCCAATAAAATTTTACAGCCAAACACCTTAAAACTGGCCCAATAAAGTTAAAATCTGAAGCCCATTTAGAGTTGGACCTTAGGGCAACCCATGACCCACCTTAGACCTAACTTAAACCTAACTAAAACCCTAATACTTCAGCCACTCCCTCATTTTTCTGAAACTCAAGAAGGAAAATCAGAGGTGAGAAGGAAAGCTAGGGTTTGGGGCAAGAATTTCACATTTTCTCACATTTAGAGCAAGATTCAGCCAATGTAATAGTTAAATAACTTAATCCCCTCATCTTTCTCTTTAATTTGGTCTGATTAGTTTTTATTTGGAGTATTTTCACCATACCCAAATTCTGAAATATGGTTATTTGGTATTTTCTTGGAGGAAATTTGTAGGTTGAGGCTAGGGCTAATACTAGGTAAGTATAAACTCTCAATTTTGATGCTTTCTTTATTAGTTTGAGACCCCCATAGCTGATTTATAATATAGGTATTAATTATGTACGAATTTGCTTAGGATTTTGGGTGAAATATTGAGGTTTTTAGTAGAGGACACTCCAATATGAATTTGGAGATTTTTGATGGCTATGTAAGTGCTATTTAGGTAGTTATTAGCATTTAAATTCTTTAGGCACTTGATGCTATTATTAATGATGAATTAGAGTGGTAATTCTTTGATGCTATGGTTATAGGGATTTTTGTATCATTGGTGGCTATTGCAAATTGTCTATAAGTGAGGTAACTGGAGTTTACATTAATTCCATGCATATATCTGTTTTAATTTCATATTTGCTGGATATGAATGATTTGAAATGCTGAATGAATTGGTTGACTATCTATTGTATTATGATTGGACCTTGTAAGTCCATAGTGGAGCTGTGGTGTAGCTGTCACCCATGCATGTGCTTCAATCGGGCACCGGGTTATGATCAAACCCAGATGCACTGAGCCCTGGTTATACTCAATGGAGAGTAGGTGCCGTGGATGGGCCTCTCCTGGTGTTATTGGCCTTTAACATGTAAAAATATGATTGCTAGTATGAGATAGTAATCATGATAGCCTAATTATTTCATTTACTGATATGATTGGTATTTTTTTGATACTTATGTGAAATTATGCATGTATGCTAATTAAATTGGATTATATGATGGAATTGCCTTGGTTACTAAGATTTGTATCTTACCCCGTTTCATGGGTTAAACATTTCAGGTGAAGGCCCTTCGGGTAAGGATAAGGGTAAGCAAGTGGATGAACATCCATGAGCTGAGGCCTGGTGCGGGGGAGCAACACTTGGCCTGAGTAGAATAGGGTAAATGCTAATTTTTTTAACCTATGTATAGTATCATCATGTATCTATATTGCCAAGTATAGGCTTTTATATTTTGATTAAATGGAATGTATTTATTAAGGAGTTAAATCTCAATATAGCTTGATTTAGGTTGTATGAACCTATAGTATCTGATGTATAGACTTGGTTGAATTTATGTTATGATTTACTATTGGAAAGTCATCATGATATCTATTAGATTGTTTATTTGAATTAGTGATGTATCGAATCTTTAATGAAATATATACTTGAATGGTGATTGCTGGAAGCTTATAAAATTCTGCGGTCATTAATCTATGACTGGTTAATAGAGGGTAGTTGGAGGAGTAAAAATGGACACTTAAGTTTTAGAACTAGTAATGATAGATTAGCTGGGTAATTAAGGTATGTAACTACCATTAGAGTGCATAAATTAAGATAGAATAGCCCTAGGGTGATATTGGAGGGAGAGTGGAGAGTATGAGATAATAATTTGGGAGTTGCAAGACCAGAAGGCACTTTGCCATGGTTAAAATGGAGTTAGCCACGGCTAATAGAGGCAAAGTTGCCCAGGGAGAGTGGCAGAGATGAATTCGCCACGGCAAAATGTGAGAGGCTAAACTGAGAATCGTCCAGAGGGAAATTTATCGCGGCGAATTAGGGAATTGGCCGCAGCGAACTTTTGCGAAAATATCCCAGGGGTTCCAGAGAAGAATTAGCCACGGGTAAGCAGGAAATTGGCCGCAGCCAATAGTGAGAGGCAAGTGAGGTGAGTTCCAGGAGGCTTCTTTGCTGCATCGCCAAGTAGGTTGGCCATGGCAAAGATCCAATCGCGGCGAAACTAGTGACAAAGTTAAGGGCGAAACCGAGAGGAATTGGCCACGGTTAAGATTAATTTGGCCGCGGCAAACATTCTAAAACCCTTGAATTAATTAGGAAACCTTGGTTTTTCATATTTTAATCTTAAAGAATGATTTAGAGACATTGGGATAAGTGATAATTGATGGGTAATAGAATCAAAGGCTTATAAATGAATGTTTACATCCCTTATGAACATAAGTTCTTATAATTGTATGATTGATGACTTTAATCATAATAAGGTTTAAATTTCCTCGTATCTTCATAATGTAATTAGTTGTAATGCCTTGTAACCCCAATCTATGATTGTTAATCACATATTTAACCTTAATTACAATATTTAGAAATTAGGGTCGTCACATTAATCATATAGTATATTGTAAAACTCAAACATACACTTAACTTTTCAATACAATATAATCGTACTAGGGATTTCTTATATATATATCTTATAAATATGACTACATTATTATATAGCTAACTAATATAATTTGTTCTTTTCACCTAACTAACTACTCCACTGGGCATCTCTGTGTTTCTTCTAATGCTTTGTTTTTCTTTACTTGGCATGGGTTAATGAGTGAGATTCTAGGAAGAATCTCGGTAGCATTTCCACATTCAATGCATACATCAAGTCACCCCAAGCATAAGGAACATAAGTGTACATACAACATAACTCATAGAATACTAAGGTTAAGATATACATACTTGTTCAATTAGTCAATGGCCATAACTCTTAATACATAAATTAACTAACTGAAAGGAAGAGCTATTATGCTCAATTCCCTTTTTGAGCATCATCAATACTATAATATATACTAAACAAATTATGTTACATCAAATTAACTCGAACATGCGACCATAGCATCATGCAACATGTCATAGCACACAAGTATCCAAATACTTAAGGCAAAAAGCATGCATACAAAGAAGGGGAAGATACTACTTGGAAGATGGAAAGTTTGTGTCAAACCTCTTACTTTGCCCCTTGCCTTGTCTATTTTCTTCATTTGTCTCTTTTACTTGGCTTTTACTAGCTTAATTTCTCACTTTTTGGTCTTCTAACCCAGAGACCACTCTAGTCATCTCAACATGCCTAAAATATCATATTAAGCATGGAAAATAAGTAATCAAAACATATCTAAGCAAGTTTGCTCATATGCCCCTCAATTGCCTTATATAAAACATATTATGGCCTAAATTTTAAAAATACATAACTTTTGTTAGGGACCTCCAAATTAGGCAAATTATACCTTTTCAGAAAGTTTATAATATATGATTTTTATTGTAAAAATATCAAATTTAATTGAATTCATTTGGTCCTCCAAAAACTAGAAAGTGGTGGCTAGTTCCTATTGTCAAAACAATTTTCTGATGTTAATTTTGGAAATTCATAACTTTAGGTAGGAGTGTCCAAATTGGACAAACAAAGGCTTGTTAGAAAGCTCTTGATGTGCCCTAGCTATTATAAAAATTTCAGGTTTAAACTAAATCATTTGACTTGAAACTTAGGACTGTCCAAAGACTAAAACTGATAGAGCGTTAATTTTTTAGGGTAATTTGGAAAATTCATAAAATATTATGTATTAGTCCAAAAATTACAGACTATGTCTCATATGAGACTTTGGGATGTCCTCTAAAAGTCTACCAAGTTTTATGCCTAAATTCATCCATTAAGGCCTCCAAGGGTAGCGATATATTTTTGGACTCATTATAGGTCTGTTTTAGCTATTCATGCAATTTTTCCCTTTTGAACAAGTTTCTTAACTAGCAACTAATTTATTTAACTGGTCTCTAATATAAAATATGGCTTATATAAAAATACAGACATGCCAATTATTTATTTTTCCTAGACTTCTATCTTATCATTTTGCACTCTTAGTGGCTATATTGCATTTTATTGATTCTAACTTTGATCTTATAACTTGCACATCATTCTTAGGTCATTTTACACCTGCTAGACCATTCATATGATTATTTCTCATATTGTCCACACTTATGGAACCTAGAGCTCATTTTATGTCTAACTAAGTTTATGGTTCCATAATGCAACATATCATAACTTTAACCAATCCAATGACTCATATGGTCTTAAAATCATTTTAGGAAACTTTCTAAATCATCATATTCATTAAAAATATATCATAGCTTATCTTGAACCCTAGGTGATGGTACTTTTCATTCTATGGTTTCTTAGGTGAATTTCTTTGCATATTCTTACTCCTTATCCTTTAAACTCTTGATTTTAGTATGTTTTCCTCAAGTTCATGTCTCTTTCTTTCTCTACTGAACCAACCATGCCTAAGGGTTCCAAAAAGAACAACTTTTCTATAGTTAAATCATACCTTGTTTGGAAGCTCCTTGTATGTAGATTCTTTGGTATATTTGATTTCACCAAAGAAGCTCATTTGCTCTAGGTGACAACTATAAATGTCACCTTTTCAAGAAACCAAACCCACCATGAGAAAGAGCATGACGAAAGGAAGAAATTTCATAACTACACTAAATTTTGCATAAAATCTTACCTATTTTTCCTTTGTTTCCTTCCTCTTTGCTCCCTTCTCTTCATCCCATCTGTAACATCCGGTCCCTCCGCAAATGTGAGGAACGCAATGTTCGGTTTCTCCGTAAACGGCAGAAATGGGTCAAATATAAAAAGAAGTTCTCGAAATAGAAGGAATTGGGGCCAACTAAAATTATAATAAAATTTTAAATATTAGAAAATGAGGATTTGAGATTTAAGATGCCCAAAAACTAGAGCCAAAAGAGATCAGAAAATTTACCGAGGGAAGTAGGGGCATTTTTGTAATTTTTGAAAAATTTGGAAAACTCATAGGAGGGCTTCTTAAACAAAAAATTTAAGCTTTCTAGGGTTCTCAGAGGCCCTAAAGACTATGGGAACCCCTAGAACAGTTGAAACCCCTCCGGTGAGCGATTTCGGCCGTCGATTGACCAGAACTTTGACCGAATGGTTCGGAATGGTTTTAGATCCTTTTTGAGTGATTCCAAAGGCAATTATTAGGATTAAGAGCCTAAGGAATATGATGGAAAAGACAAATTTCAAAAAGGAGTTACAACGAGCTCAAACAAACAAAACTATGAAGAGGGACTAAATTGTAACTTTTAAAAGTTGCTTAAATGAATCCCTAGCTTATAAAAACGCCCCTCCTTTGCTCAGATCTCCTCCCCCATTCTCTCACATGTTAAAACAGAAGTAAGAAGGGCTGAGAGTGGCGCACAAGAGGGGAGGCCAAGGAAGGAAGAGGAAGCTTTGAAAAGTGTAAGTTTTAGCCACTTTTTCCTACTCCTTGCCTTGTTAAACTCCTTCCCCTCCTTTCCTCCTCTCTTCCTATGGATTTAGTGAGATGTTTGGTTCTGTTTTGAGCCCAGAACTAAGGGGGAAATTTTGAAATTCAAGGAGAGGGTTGAAGCAAGGAAGAGAACTCTTGAGAAAAGCTTGGAATCAAGGTGATTTTTCTATCTTGGTTGCTTCCTTTTTCTTGCCCTTTGTGTGTGGAGTTCTGCCAGAACAGAACCATCTTGGGGGGAGGCCATTTGTCCATAAATAAGAAGGAATTGTGGGTTTTAGACCATGAGGAGTTAGTAGATGCAAGGAAATTGGAAGAAAGGCTAATGAAAATCAAGTTAGAAAAGTGTAGAGCACTTAAAGGGATTGTAAAAACTGATTTAATCCATAAGTTCCCTTGGCTATTTAAGTGTTTCCTTGACCTCTTACAACTCTTAACAACCTCCCTAAATGGTTCCCCCATCAAGGAAAAATCAAGAAGCCATGAAATCCCATTTATGCTCTAACTTTCGGCCAAGTAGGGATGGCATGGTTAGGGAGAGTTTTAAATTGTTTCCAGCCCATTTTTGAGTCATACATGATGAATAAATGTGAGGGGAAACCTTGGGAAAAATTTAGGAAGCTTAGAGAATGAGTTGGTACTTTAGGTTCCATATTGTGACCTAAGGAAGCAACATGATGTTAGGCCCTTTGTTTTAATGATGTGATAATTCCAAGAGGCTTAAAAGGAGTCAAGAATCATATTTGAGAGTAAAGAATGAGGCCTAGAAATCATTTGCGGGGTGTTGCTTCATTAGGTGCCAATATGGACCATAATGGAGGTTGTAGAGTAATCTAGGGTTTAAGCAAGTTGCATAGCCCTAGAAATTGTTTCATGAACTTAATTGGCTCCCATAATTTGTGTCTAGGCCAAGTGAAACTATCTCCACCAACGTGTGGGTGTGTGGCTAAAAGAGGAGGCTTGAAAGCTAAGGAAAAAGTGTGTGTTTGTATACAAGGTAGCTCTCTCCACCTTCTCTCATGCATGGATGTGTGTTTAGCTTGTTTTAGAATGCTTGTATGTGTATTTTCAAGCTTTGAAAAGTATGCTAGCATGCCTTTACATGTCATGATCCTTAATGCCATGTTATGTTTTAAATGAATCCATGATGTTTGTATGAGTTTGCTTGAGTGTGGAGAGGCCAAGAACTCTTCCCTTGGGTGAGGAGGAGCCAAGAACCCTTGAGCTTGGTTGAGACAAAGTAAAGAGTCTCCCAAACGCAAAGTGGGCTCCCAAGAGTATGGTTGAGCCCAAAGTGCTCAAAGAATGGGTGAGGCAAATCCAAAATCCATGAGGAGAAGTGTGAGGCCAATCCAAACACTTAGTGAGCTCTTGAATGTCTTGTATGATTGATTCACATGCCTAGGTTGCTTTTAAAATGCCTATGATTTCTACTTTCTCCATGCATGCCATTATGAAACTTGCTTGCACATATTATGTGTGATGGAATGGGAGATGAGCTATTGAGATTCTTGAATCTCACTCCCTCCTCTTAAATGTCCTAATATGCTAGGTGGACTAAGTGGACATGGCAATGGGAGCCAACCACCTTGAAGAAAGAAGATTGCCATCCTTATGCTTGATTTTTGGTCTTTTGATTCATAATGAGACTTCATGATGTATATTATTATTGTAAATGGTCTATGACCCCTTGGACAAATATAAAAATGATATTATGTGATAGATAAATGAATGAGTATGGTGTATGTATTCTAGAATATAAATTGAGTGTTTATGTTAATGTATGCACTTGAGAAAAGCTTGATGTAATGTGTATAAGTGAGGGTGAAAAGGCCAAAATGAGATGTAAATGGTTTGGGACCATTTGGGCAGCTTCCCCAAGTCTTAAACATGCTTTTAAACTTGCCCAAAAGGTGCCAAGACCAAAGGAAATCCATTTGGCAATTTTGGTACCCAATATGGAGCCAAAATTGACCATAATGGAACCCTATACTACTTTTTAGCCAAATGAGTTAGTCTTGCCCTGAAATTTGGCATACAATTAGGTCTTATTAAGATCTTTTTGGGAAGTTAAAGATCATAATTTTTGGGAGACCTAGAGAATATTTGATGAATTTTCAAAGTTGGGATGTTCTATGGTTTCTGGTATGTGCACTGTTCATACTGGTAGATTTGATTTTCGTGTCACTCGATAGCCAAATGGTGTCCAATGCTTATGAAATTTTATGTGCATAAAGTAGAGGTCATAATCTTTCTGTGGCCACCGAGATCACCTCATTTGGAGGTCTGAGCCCAGAGTTATGCATTTTTGAAATTTTCTGTCAGTAACAGTGGCAACTCCAGAGCTCAATCACTGTTCCATCAGTTCCAGATACCTAAACGTATCTGTTTTATTCTAGAATTATTTTTAGTGTCAATTTAACATTTGCAGCTTCCCAGAATGACTAAATTTGTGTGAATTCGATTTTTGTAGAATTAGTTATGAATTTCAGAAGTTTGCATCAGTAACCTGAATCACAGCCCAGGCAGCCAGTGAGTCTGTAGATTTTTGGATGTCAAACGTCCTTTGTGATGAATTTTGTGACTTTTACGTATTTTTAGTGTGAAGTAGACATACTGAGCTTTCAAGAATGACAAAGAACACATGATTTCGAGTTTTCTAGATTTAGTTATGATTTTCCAAAGTTTGTGACAGAAAAGAGGAAATTCTGGACGAAAATGCAAACATGAATTTTAATGTGTTCCTTTGCTTTCCACGAGTTGTAGACCAAATTTGATGATGGAAATGAGCTATATTCATGTATTTAAGTATGAGAATGTGATAGATGCATTCATATGGCCCACGGGACTCCGAAAGAAAAATTTTACCAGTAGAGAAATGCATTTTAATTCATAACTCCCTATGCCACTCGAGTGTTTCCATAGAACAAACATAAGATGAGGCATGGGAATTGCATGAATTGAGTCCTAGAAGTATGGTGTTACACCATCCATGGCTAAAACTTGGCTGTAAAATTTGGTCAGAAGAAGAAGAAGGAGATGGCATGCTTATATGGAAAAAATCTAGGATATTTATAACAATTTTAAAAAATGATCGTTACATTCCTTCATTTTAATTTCTTTGTTTGAACTTATCTTTCCATCTTTTCAAAAATTGACTACTCCATACTAAATTTGAGATTCTCTTCTTTATTAAAAATATTTGCTTAGAAGTTCCAAGGACTTAAAATAGTCTTGAAAAGTTTAGTCAAAACTATTACTACTAGGCATCTTAATTTGTAAATCATCAGGAATTTAACAGAGCCAACCTTATTTAGTTAATCTACTAACCTTATCTTACCACGTTATGATGAGGGATATCTGTTTCTCATGTGATCTAAATCCTTAATTTTTTTCGCTTTATGGTACTACCATTATTTGCTTATTTTTGCACTATTTAAGGATCTTGGCCAAACTAAGACCCTCTGGTTAAACTCTGCATGCTCTTTTATCTTAGATTAATGAGAATTATCTTTATCTATATTTATTTTTCATTTAAAACAAAGCCCTCTTTCTTTTGTATCATTTTGATCAAAATTAAGATTTTACCATTACATTTATTTTGCTTTGATTTTGTTCTAAAAACTTAATTTTTCTAGATAATTCTGAGGTATAGGATATTTCAAAATCCTCTTTGCTCATATATTCTTTCTCTGGGTCCATAATGGCTCATAATAGTTTAATACAATTCAAACTACACCTATGCCATTAGTTATCTTGATTTGTGTGCAATCATGATTTAAACTCCTGATTTTATCAGCTTTGATCAATCTACTTACCTTATTTAGTTATATAATAATAGAAAATATATTACTATATTAATATATTCCAAAATATTTAAACTCCTAATTTTTCCCTATTGCACTATCGAACCTATTACTATTGCAATATTTAGTCTTCCTAAAATTGAACTAAAATTGGTGAGATAATAAAAGAAGACCCCAAAATAAAATGAAATAAGATTGATGATTGCTAATTTCCATATACTTTTTTCCCTCTAATTAAGCATTTTGATGATAAATTATGGTTTAAAGGATGTTAATTGGAGGACAATTGAGTTAGTGGCCATTTCTGTATTCTAGGAATTAATTTGCAAAATTTTGGAATTTTAGTGTACAAATCCTTTTAAATGAATTTTTGTGGATATTCCTACTTCATCTTTTCCATTGTTTTTGTGCAGAATTTAAGCATTTGAATTTAAATGTTAAGGAGAAAGGGAAGTTTAGGTGTAGAACATGGCAAAAGGGTAGCTCACGTGTTGATTAAGGGCTTCATCTCATCCATTGATCATTAGGGAGGCATCTATCTCATTCATCTCCACTCACGTTGCCACACCTCACCATCACACCAACTCACTCATGCATCATCTTCCATGTAGCATATATCTCCATCCACATAACACACATTTCTCTTATCTATTCACACATATATAGCATTGATCCTTGCATATAAACCTTCCTTCATACATGTAGGTAACTCTTTCATTCATATTGATGCACATGTGAATAGTAGATTCATCAACACATTGAGGGAGCTACTCTTTCATGTTTTATGTTTATTAAAACATCACTCACTTCTTGGGTTTCATGGACATGGAAACACACTCACACATACACAGTGTTATAGCTTTTCTTAGGTCCCAGTCATCCATGCTACACATTTCACTCAGCATCCACATCTCCAACATTAACACACACAAAGGCCACTAGTTTGAAAGAGGAAGGGCAACACAAGGTTCTAACACATGCATGATTCACTTAAATACACTCCACGTTGCAGCCACACACTCTCACATATTCACTCACACTTACACTTTCATCCACTTTTAACACACTTATGGATCTGGACGTGGTGAAAAGAGAACATGTGAACAAAGCTGCATACTAACATGTGAATAAGCTTGAGAACATGCAGCAGAGTAGACATGAGCCATAAGTTTGATGGAAGGATGAAGCAGAAGAGCTATGGGTTTAAAGCGTGAGAAAAAGGCTAGAATAAATGAAGAAAATAAGCTATATGAAGATACACATGAGCATGAAGCAGTCTTCATTTTGGAGAATAGAATGTGAATAGAAACAGAGGTATGAAGTGATTAAGAGAGAGCATCGAGAGGAAGAAGCAATGGGTTTGTGAAGATATTATGGTAGAGGAAAGACTCGAGCTTGCATGGAAAGAGCATGGAAGAGTCAACCCGAGTCAAGGACTTCACTTAGACACACTTCATCATTAACTTAAACACTTGGGTGGATGAGGAACAAGAGCTGAGTGGAACACGTGGGAAGCAAGGCAGTAGCAGAAAAACATTAGTGGAAGAAGAGCTATGAGTTCTGATGCTTTTTGATAACATCTGAGCTTTCTGTAAACGTGAGAAACGCAATGTTCGGTTTCTTCGTAAACAGCAGAAATAGGCCAGATATAAAAGAAAGTCCCTGAAATAGAAGGAATTGGGGCCAACTAAAATTATGATAAAATTTTAAATATTAGAAAATGAGGACTTGACCTTGAGTTGCCTAAAAATCAAGACCAAAGTGATTTAAAAAATTTGCCAAAAGGCCAGTGGCATTTTCGTAAATATGGGCACTTTTTGAAAAACACACAGGAGAGCTTTTTAAATGAAATTTTTGAGTTCTCCAGGATTCTCAGAGGCCCTAAAAACCATGGAAAGCCCCGGGACAGTTAAAGCCCCTCCGGTGGACGTTTTCCAATATCAGTGTGCCCGAACTTTGACGAATTCGTTCGGAAAGGTTTTAGCTCCAATTTGAGTGATTCCAAAGACATTTTACTTGATTGTGAACTTAAATTTTATAATGGAAAAGAAGATTCTCAAAAAGGAGCTAAAACAAAGGAGAAACAAAAATGCAAAGTATAAAGGACAAAATAGGAATTTTTGAAAAGTGTAACTTATTCCCACTTATATATATAATGCACCCTTCTCCTCCCTTCATTATGCATGAACATCTTCTGCCTAAAACCAGAAGAAAACCCTAGGGGATGAGGCTTACAAGAAGAGGAAGAAAAGGAGGAGAAATCAAAAGCTTAAGGTATGGAAATTAGTAGTTTTTCATGCTCTTTCTCTTCCAAACCTCTTCTCCTCCATTCTCCTTTATTTCTTATGATTATAATGAAGTTCATAAATCTGTTTTAAGAGAGAAATTGAGGGGAAAGTTCGGATTTGAAGAGAGGAGCTCAAAGAACACAAGATTCAAGTGAGAAAAAGCAAGAAAACAAGGTAATTTCTCTTCCTATGGTTGTTATTTTTGGTCCCCTTCTCCACCATTTCGCCCTACTTGAGAAAACCCTAGGAGGAGATGATTGTTAGGCAGAACCAAGTATGAATCTAAGTAAAAAGGGTGTGGAGATTAAGAATATGCAAAGGGAATTAACAAAAAGCCATTAGATTTCAAGATGCAAGGTCTAGGATTTCAATTGCACCTTATAAAATCTGACTTTGTACGATGATTCCTAGACCTAAGTAAGAGTTTAAATAAGCTCCCAAGATCCCTAAGAGGCTTCCCATATGCTTCTTCCCTTGAGAAAACAAAGAAAGCTCCATGGAACCCAATATACTTCATAGCCTCGGCCTAGATGGGTTCTCCTAGCTAGGGAGAGTTTTAAATTTTTATAAAGCCATTCTTGAGTCATATTTGATGAATGAAAGTGAGGAGAGGCCTTGGAAAAAATTTAGAACTCATAGAAAGAGATTTGGTGTCTTAGGTTCCATATTATGACCTAAAGAAGCAACATGGTTGCTAGGCCTTTTGTTTTAAGGATGTGATGACTCCAAAAGGCTTAAAAGGAGTCAAGAATCATATTTGACAGGAAAGAATGAAGCCTAGAAAGTATTTGAGGGGTGTTGCTTCATTAGCTGCATTTATGGACCATAATGGAGCTTATAGAGCAATCTAACATCTAAGTAAATTGTAGGGTCTTAAAGATTGTTTCATAAACTTAATTGGCTCCCATAATTTGTATCTAGGCCAAGAGAAACTATCTCCACCAATTTGTGGGTGTGTGGCCAAAAGAGGAGGCTTGAGTCCGAAGGACAAAGTGTGTAATTGTGTGCAAGGTAGCTCTCTCCACCTTCTCTCATGCATGGATATGTGTGTTTAGCTTGTTCTAGAATGTGTGTATGTGTATTTTCATGCTTTGAAAAGTATGCTAGCATGCCTTTATATGCCATGATACTTGATGCCATGTTATGTTTTCAAATGATTACATGATGTTTATGTGAGTTTGCTTGAGTGTGGAGAGGCCAAGAACTCTTCCCTTGATGAGGATGAGCCAAGAAACCTTGAGCTTGGTTGAGATAAAGTAAAGAGTCTCCCAAAAGCAAAGTGGGCTCCCAAAAGTATGGTTGAGTCCAAAGTGCTCAAAGAATGGGTGAGGCAAGTCTAAAACCATGAGGAGAAGTGTAAGACCAATCCAAACACTTGGTAAACTCTTGAATGTCTTGTATGAGTGATTTACATGCTAAGGTTGCTTTTAAAATGTCCATGACTTCTATTTCCTCCATGCATGCATTTGAAAAGCTTGCTTTGCACATGTTATGTATGATTGAATGGGAGATGAGCTATTGGGATTCTTTAAATCTCATCCCCTCCTCTCCAATGATCTAACATGCTAGGTGAACCAAGAAGATATGCTAATGGGAGCCAACAATCCTAAAGGAAGGAGATTGACAAACTTATGCCTTGATTTTAGCTATTTTGGAACCATAATGATGGTTTATCATGTATATGATGTTGTATATGTACTATGAATGTTGAGACATATGTAAAGATACTATTATGTGATGTTTAGATGTATGGAAATGATATATGACCACTAGCACATGTTTTGAGTATGTAATGCCATAGTATGCAAGTTTAAAGTTTGATGAATATGGGTTGAATGGCCAAAATGAGATGCATGAGGTTTGAGACCATTTGGGCAGCTCACACAAGTCTCAAATGTGCTTTTAGACTTGCCCAAAAGGTGCCAATACCAAGGGAAGACCATTTGGCAAATTTGGTACCTCATATGGAGCCATATTTGACCATAATGGAATCCTATGTCACTTTTTGGCCAAATGAGCTAGTCTTGATCTGAAATTTAGCATGAAATTAGATCTCATTGAGAGGTTTCTGGAAGCTAAAGATCATAATTTTTGGAGGTCTACAGAATATTTGATGATATTTCGAAATTGGAAAATTTTATAGATTTGGTCTACTGCACTATTCATTTGGTCCGAAATTATTTTCTGTTACACGAGACCCAAATGATGTCCAATTGCCACCAAATTTTATACACAGAAACTAGGAAATCACAGTGACTCGTGGCAACTGGAAGTACCTCATTTGGAGGTCTAGAGTGGAAGATATGAAGTTTTGAAATTTCTGTCCAGTATCAGTGAAATTTCCTGACTAGAAGTACTGTTCTATTGAATTTGGGAGTCTGGACTTGATGAACTGATCTGGAGATATTTTTTACCTCTATTTAACACTCACATATTTCCAGATTGGTATCATTTGTATGGATTGGATTTTTTTGGAATTAATTGGACATTTTCAAAGTTTTCTATAGAATTCTGTGATAGTTCCAGATTTCAGTCGGACCTCTGTAGCTTTTTGGATATTAAACGTCCTGATTGAAACATATTGTGACCTGGACATATTTTTAGTGTGAAGTAGACATCCCAAGATTTCTAGAATGGCCAATATTTCATAGTTTTGATTTTTTTATATTTAGTTATGATTTTCCAAAATTTGCCTAGAAAAAGGACCAATTCTAGCCGAGAATGATCTTTAGGTTTCCATGCCCCATTTCGGTTTCCATGGGTTGTAAGCAAGTTTTTGTGATGAGAATGATTTGTAATGATGAAATTAAATATGAGGAAATATAGTATAAGTTCACACGGTCTACGTGACACCGAATGGAATTTTGAGACCCAGTGCAATGCTTAAATGAGCATTATTTCTTTGCCTTTTTCATGCAAAACTCACATGATTCATGATATTAAGTTATGTAAAGGCACTTGATGAGTTAGAATGAGCTAGAATTCATGGTGTTACACTTTTTGAGGAAGAGAAATGTAGAAGTTACATGGAAAAGAATTAACGTAGCTACGGCTTGTCTTATGCAGCAGCTTCAGCAATGGATTGGCGTGTGTTTAAAGGTCTAGAGAGCACGTGATTGTTAAAAGAAAATGAAGAAGCATGTGGGAATAAATTAAGGAAAAAAAAAAAGCATAGCTAAAGCTTTTGATTAAAAAGGGGGCTGAGCATGTGAAACACAAAAGGAAAAAAAGCAAAACCATGTAAGTGGAATAAAATACACACTAGGCAGAACATGATAAAGGGAGGGGGCTGGAGATTGATGCAAGGCAATAAAGGGAGAAGGTTTGGGTTTTGATGAAACTCCAGGATGTAAATGAAAGGAAATTCTTCATTCATCTTCTCCACATGGCTGTAATTCCTTCCATCAAAATTCTTCCATTCATCTTCTCCATGAAAGCTTGAGTTACTCTTGGTAGCTAGCTGAAGATTGGATCTCCCTTGATGCAAATTTAAGCTCCAAGATTGCCTCTTCAATTTGGATAAACTCTCTTCTCTTTATCTTTTAATTTCAACATTGATTCCTTTGTTAAGTTGACTAGGCTTAGCCTTGTAATTAGGGAATTTAGTAGATGGAATTCACTAGATTAAATTGAATTATGGTTTGATTGTAATCTCATAATTGAATGTTAATTTTAATCTTTAAGTGGTTGTAGAAAATCCAGAATTAATGGCTGCACAATTTGCTATTAAATTCCTCTTGTTTTTAGGCCAAAAAAGAGAAAAATATAAAATATATAAAAAAAATGCAAAGAAAAGAAGAGATAGAAAAGCAAAACAAAAACAACGAATGAGAATTTTGAAAATAAAAAAGAGGAAAAGCAATTGAAAATAAAAAGAAAGAAGTATTTTAAATTGAGTTTGTACTTACTTATGCTAGTTGGAAATAAGGCCTTGAATGCACATTCTTTCCTATCATATGTTTCCATTGATTGCTCTTGAGGTTTTAAGGTATCCATTTGTTTGTCTTTTCTTGTATATCTATTCATTTCTTTCTCTAGCCCCATTATAATCCTACATAAAGTCCCCTTGATTTGTGCATTGCATTTGGCATGGGTGGTGGAGATTTAGAAAATAGATTTGATAGGTGAAACTTGAGTGATATACATTGCCCTTAAACACTTAAGAGTTGAGAGTAAACACTAACTCATGTGAGAGGCTATGCATTTCAATTCATTCTTTTCAAATGAAATTGCCATGGAATTAGATTTCTTAATGCAAGTGAAGTTAGCTTTAATTGTTGAAATGTTGAAAAGTTATTATTAGTCTCTAGCTTATGATTTGTACACCTCTCTCTCCTTTTACATTTTCACTCTTCATTGCCCATTCCATTAGCCTTTCTTTTAATTTTGAGTTTTGTCCAGGAGTGTAAAAGTTTAAGTGTGGGGGAAAGATCAGATAAGGGTAGAATGATAATCTAAGCATTCAAAAATGTTGGTATAAAACTAAAAAAGGACCACAACTAGGCCCAAAATGACTAAACTGACTAAACTGAAGGGGCAGTGGCAAAATTATAATTTTGGAAAAATTTTGAGAAATTTAAAAAAAGAAGTTTAAATTGATAAAAAAAGCTCACTAGGGCTCTTAGAGGCCTTGAAAACTATAGGAAATATTAAAATGGCTAACACACTTTTGATGTGCAATTTAGGCCTTGGTTGACCTAAACTTTGGCTAAGCTATTTAGAATGCTTTTTGTAATATTCAGCTCCTCGAAAATATAAGAAAATGTGAGAAACGTAACGTACAGTTTCTTCATAAATGTACAAAATTCACTGGATACATAGGGAAGTCCCCTAGATAGAGTGATTTGAGATCCAATAAAATTAGAATAATCTTTAGACCTCAAATAATAGTGATTCAAGGCTAGAGATGCCTTGAAAACAGAGCTAGAATAGCCAAAAAAATTTTAATGAAAATGCAACAAAACATAATGATACTTTTATAATTTCAGGCAATTTTTACAATAGTCATAGGAGGGATTTTTAAATGGAAAATATGAGTTCTCCAGGGTTCTCAGAAGCCCTAAAAACCATAGAAAGCTTTGGGACAGTTAAAACTCCTCTGGTGAGCAATTTCGATCATCGGTTGACCAAATGGTTCGGAATGGTTTTAAATCCAATTTGGATGAAACCAAAGCCATTTTATGAATTAGAGGACCCAAGAAAAGACGGTTCTAAAAAAGGAGTCGAAATAAGCCCAAATGGACAAAACTAAGAAAAGGGACTAAATTGTAACTTTTAAAAGTTACTTAAATGAACCCTTAGGCTTATAAAAATGTCCCCACTTCTACCCCACTCCTTATGACTAAATTTTTTGGGCTAAAATAGAACCAAGGGCAGATGAGAATGACACACAAGGTGAAAGGAAGAAGGTGGAGAGAAACCTAGCAAAAAGTGTAAGAATTTCATGGTTTTTCATGCTTTCTCCTTCACCAATCTTCTTCCCCTCTTTCTCTTTTTTCTTTCTATGGATTTATTGAAGTCTTTAGGTCTATTTTGAGCTTAGAATAAAGGAAGAAATTTTGAAATTTAGGAGGAGAGCCAAAGGAAAAGGAAGAGCATTCTAGTAAAGCTTGAATTCAAGGTAAAAATCCTTTGTTCCATGCCTTTTTTTTTTCCTTGTGTCTCTTCTTGTCTATTTTGTCCTACAAATGGCTAGCCAAGGGGAGAGTGTTTTTGGACAAAACCAAGAATGAATCTTTGGAAAGGTGTGGGAATTAAGAATATGCAAAGAGAACAAAGTAAAAACTATGAAACTGCAAGATAGAAAAGTTAGGGTTTTATATGTTCCCTTAAAATTATATTTTGATACAAGAATTCCTAGGCCTAAATGAATGTTTATATGAGCTCTAGAGATCTCTAAAAAGCTTCCCACATGCATCTCGCATAAAAAAAAAAAGAAAGCAAACTCCTTGTTCCCTTTTAGTGTTGATCACCTTGGCCTAGAGCAGAATAAGAGCATAAGGGTAGTTTTAATTTGTTCCAAGCTTGTTTTTTAGTCATATATGATGGAAGAGGATGAGAGGAAGCTTTAGAAAAATTTTAGAAGCCATGGATAGTGTGATGATATCATAGGCTTTATATTATGCCTTAAAAAAGCAACACCTAGCTAGTCTCCATGAAATGAATGTGTGATGGCCCCAAAAGACTTTAATAAAAAAGACTCCAAAAGACTTAAAACCCCTCCGGTGGACATTTTCTAACATCAGTTGACCTAAACATTGATGGATTCATTTGAGAAGGTTTTAGCTCTGATTTGAGTGTTTCCAAAGGCATTTTACTAAATTAAGGACCTAAATTTTATAATGAAAAAGCCAGTTCTAAAAAAGGAGCTAAAACAAGTTAGAAATGAAAATGCCAAGAACGAATGGCAAAATTGAGATTTTTGAAAAAAAAGCTTCACGAAGCCCCTCCTTAAATCATGCCCTCTTCCTCTCCCACTTAAAACTGACCTTATTTCTACCTAAGAATAGAAGAGAAAGCAAGGGGAAATGGCACACAAGAGGAGTCAAGAAGAAAAGGAAAAGCAAGGCAAGAAAGGTGTGAAAATCTTGGTTTTTCAAGCACTTTACTTCAGCAAACTCCTTCTCTTCTTTCTTTCCATGGTTTTATTAAGGTTTTTTATGCCAATTTGAGGTCAGACCAAGAGGGGGAAATTCATATTTGAAGAGAGGAGGCCAAGAAAAGTAAGAAACAAGCAAGAAAAGCCATAGAAATAAGGTAAAATCTTCATCCTGTGGTAGCTACTCCTTCCTCCTTCTTCTCCCTATTTTGCCCCATATATGTAGCTACAAGAGGGCTTGAATTTAAGGAGAACTAAGGGTAAATTCTAGGAATTTAAAGGAGAAAAGTAGGAATATGCAAAGAAATTCAAGTAAAAAACTATTAGATTTCAAGATAGGAAGGCTAGGGTTTTGATTGCACCTTGAACTCTACCATGAACTCTAGCTATATTTTATGATGTTTAAGTGTTCATATAGGTTCTTAAGACACCAAGAGAGCTTCATACATGCTTCTTTCATCAAAGGAAGTAAAGAAACTCTAAGGGTACCAAGAAGAGTATATGCTTCAGCCAAGGAGGGTCCATGCACCTAGGGAGTGTTTTAATTCCTTCCAAGCTTAGTTTTGCATCATGTATGATGGGAGAATATGAGGAAGCCTTGGGAAAAATTTTAGAAATCATAGAAAGTGAGATGACATTATATGTTCCATAATATGGCTTAAAAAAGCAACACCCAACTAGGCTCCTTGAATTGATTGTATGATAACTCTAAGAGGTTTAAATAGAGTCAAGAATTATAAATAAATAGAGAGAATGGAGCTAAAAAGATGTTCTCTTAAGGTTGCTTCATTGAGTGCATTATGGAACAATAAAAGAGCCATAAGAGTCACCTAGTTTTTCTAGTGAATGTGTGGCCTTAGAATTTGATTGAAGAGTATAATTAGCTTCCATATTATGTATTTAGGCCAAGAGAAATGATCTCCACCTTCTTCGGTGTGTGAGGTCAAGGGAGAGGACTCAAGGCTCAAGGAAAAAGTATGTAAATGCAAGGAAGGTAGCTCTTTCCACCTTCAATCATACATGAATGTGTACTTACATTGTCTTTGAATGTGTGTATATATGTTTTGAGCTATGAAAAGTATTTCAGCATAAGCTTTTATTCCATGGTATCATAATGATATTTTATGCATTGAAATGATATTTTATGTGCTTACCTTAGTTTGCTTGAGTGTGGAGAAGCCAAGAACCCTCTAACCATAGTGAGGATGAGCCAAGAACCTTAGAACTTGGTTGAGACAAAGTAAAGAGTCTCCCAAGAGTAAAGTTAACTCCCAATAGTAAGGTTGAGTCAAGACCTCTTAGAAAAAATGAGTAAGGCAAGTCTAAAATCCATATGTGAATGGGTGAGGCTAGTCCACACACTTGGCAAGCCTATATATGCTATGTATGACTTGATCAAATGCCAAGAATGTTTCATGAATGCTCATATATGTCAATATGCCTATGTATGCATTTTTAAGGCTTGTATTGCATACTTTATGTGTGATTAAAAGGGAGATAAGCTATTGGGACTCTTTGAATCTCATCCCTTCCTCTTCAATGTCTTAATATGCTAGGTGAAGCAATTGAGCAAGGTAATGGAAGTCCTCAAGCCTAGAAGAAGGAGATTGATATCAAAATGCATGAAAAAGTTTAGTTTTTCCTCTCTTGTAGCCATACATATGTCATATGATGTAATCTTATTATGAAATTGTTATGTAATTATATGAATATATGTAAATACCCAAATGTATAATGTATGAATGAAATTTGATGCCAAATATATGAGATAACATGATTTGGGTATTGAATGGCCAAAGTTAGTCTGTGTAATCTTATGTATATCATGGGGTGAATGAGTGAGATTGAGAAATTTGGGTTTATGCACCTTTTGAAAGAAGAATAAGTGAAATTAAGAAATTTAGGTTTATGCACCTTTGAAACAATTTTAGAAAGTCATTTTGATGGATTTTCACTTGCTCAAGTGGTCATAGTTGCCTTAGAATTTGAAATGGACCATTTAGACCCCTTATATGATACCAAATGAGCCACTTTGCAACCCAATATTAAGATCTAACCAAATGAATGAATTTACCCATGAAATTTGGCACACATGTAAATCCTATCCAGAGCTTTTTGGAAGTTAAAGATCAGACTATTTAGAGCTTTGTAGAATTAATTATGAATTTCTAAAGTTGCCATTTTTCTACTGAACTAATACAGCTACTGTTTATATGGTCAAAAACTTGGGTTGTGTCATTCATGGGTCAAATGATGTTTACTACTCATGAAATTTTATAGGTATAAATTAAAAATGATAAAATTTCCATAACCACTAAGATCAACCCAATTGGACCTTTTAGTAGGGAGATATGAATTTTTGAAGTTGAAGATCAGTACTAAGGACTATAGCTAACCTTTAGTATTGTTCCGTTAGTTTTTGGCACCTAACAGTATCTAATCCCATTCGCTCCCCTAGCTTTCATCTCTTAGTGGCAATGTAGGCCCAGTAAAGTGCTTTTGCTATTAGTGTTCTTTTCGATCTCTACGCATTTCATCGCTCCACTAGAAATTCCCTTTACCCCTACCGTACTCCAGCTTGGTAGTTTCCACTGCCTGGTTTGGATTTATTTTTAGTAGAAAGTAGGCATCTATAGCTTTTGATAATGGTATAGTGTGCCTGATTTCAAATTTTCTTGAATTTGTTACGATTTTCCAAAGTTAAGGCATAGAATCTAGAAAACCAGTTTGAGGCTACACTAATAAGTTTTGTGTATCTACTCCCTTTGCTCGAGGTATGGGCCACTTTTTAAGCTTGTTATGAGTTATAATTGAGTATTTAAATATGATGATGAGATGGATAGGTCCATATGGCCCATGGGACTCCAGAAGAAAAATTTTTCCCATGGTGAAATGCAATGTATTCATGATTTCCAATGCCATCCTTCTTACTTCATTGTGAATTACATGGAATAAGACCTAGAAATGGCATGAGGCAAGCTAGATAAATATGGTGTTACATTTAGGCCTTAACTAAGTCATTTTGGGGCACTTGCTTTTGTATCTAATGAATTTCATTCATTTACGAAGAAACTGTACATTACGTTTTTTGCATTTTCAAAGAACCGGATGTTATAAAGACAAAGCTAAAAGTCTCCCAAGAGTAAGGCTTAGTTAAAAGCCCTTTTAGAACATGGGTAAGGTAAGTCCAAAATCCATAAAGAGAATGGGTGGGGCTAAACCACTTGTTTGGCAAGCCTATGTATGTTTCATATGACTTCTTGAATGTTAGAAATATTCCATGAATGATTACATGTTCCATGTTATCCATGCATACATTTTTAGACTTAGATTTGCATTCTTTATGTATAGTTGAAAGGGAGAGGAGCTATTGGAATTTCTAGAATCTCATCCCTTCCTCCCTATTTGTCTAACATGACTAGGTGGACCAAGTGAGCCAAGAAATGGCAGCCATCAAGCATAATGAAAGGAGATTGTCAACAAAGTGTGTGATTTTTCCATTTTGTAGCCATATGAATGGCATATGATGTAACCCCTTATTGTATATGATGTATGACCTCATAAACACATGTAAATATATGAATATATTGTGTATGAATGAGATTTGATGCCATATATATGATATAGCAATTTTTGGGCATTGAATGGCAAGATATGGCTTACGTGTTCCTGTGTATACCTTAGGGTGAAGGAGTGAGTTTATAAAATCTGGGTTTATGCACCCTTAATACATGTTTAGTACACCATTTCAGTGCTTTCCCACATACTCAAGTGGCCATAGATGTCTTAGAAGTTATTGTCAACCATTTGAGACCCATTGAAGACACCAAAATGACCATTTTGGAACCCAATGTCAAAATTTGACCAAATGAATGAATTTACCTATAAGATTTGGCATACATATAGATCTCATCCAAAGCTTTTTAGGAAGCTAAAGATTAGATTATTTGGAGGTCTATGGAATTAACTATGATTTTTCAAAGTTGTCATTTTTCTATTGTTTTGGTATAAGCATTATTCATATGGTCAGTTTTTTGTGCTTTCATTCGAGGGTCAAATAGTGTCCAATGCTCATGCAATTTTATTGGCATAAACTACTATAGCCGCCATGGAGATCACCCCATTGGATGTTTGAGCAGGGAGATAAGTTCAGTTATAGTACCAGTAGTGACAGTGACCTTGGTTACTATTCCATCAATTTCCAATGGCTAAATATCCTTGTTGTAGTCTAGACTTATTTTTACCATAAGTAGACATCTGTAGCTTTCCAAAATGCTATAGTGTGATTGATTTCAATTTTTCTAGAATTAGTTATGATTTTTCAAAGTTCATGATAGAAAGCTGAAATACCAACCCAAGACTGTACATTCTATTTTTATGTATATACTCCATTAGCTTAAGTTCTTGGCCACTTCTTAAGATGGTTCTGAGTTATATTTGTGTAATTAAATATGAGAATGAGATTGATGACTTCATATGGTTCATGGGACATAAAATGAAAAATTTATCCATAACATAACATAATTTAATTGAATATTTTTATTGTATTTTCCTTAAGAATGAATGTTAGACCAAGAAAATGTGATATGGATAAGATGAGGTAGCCTAGTTAAATATGGTGTTACACTAAGTTGTGTGTAGGATAATTCTCTTCATGAGGCATTAACTGTCTAGAAGCATAAGCTATCACTCGATCTTTCTACATAAGTACACATCTTAGCCCTTTCTTAGAGGCATCACTATAGACTACAAAAGTCTCTTTCGGGTCAGGAAGTATTAAAACTAGGGCTTTGGTTAACTTATGTTTTAGTTCCTAAAAACATTTCTCACATTTCTCATCCCACACAAAAGGCACATTCTTTCTTGTGAGCCTAGTCAGTGGCATTGCTATCTGAGAAAAGCCCTGGATGAACCTCCTGTAATAACCAGTTAAACTTAGAAAGCTCCTAATCTCTGTTACTATCCCAGGTCTCTCTCACTATAATACTACACCTACCTTATAGGGATTTATTGCAACCCCTACTTGGGAGATCACGTGGCCTAGGAATTGAACTTCAATAAGCCAAAACTCATATTTACTCAGTTTAGCATATAACTATTTCTCTCTCAGGGTCTCTAGGGCTAATCATAGGTGTTGTTCATGCTCTTCTCTATTCATGGATAGATAAGAATATCATTTATGAAAATAACTATAGCCAGTCTAGCTATGGTTTAAACACTCTATTCATGTAATCCATAAATATTACAGGTGCATTCATCAACCCAAAAGGCATAAGTAGAAACTCATAATGCCCATATCTAATCCTGAAAGCTATCTTACAAGTATCTTTAGCCTTAATCCTGAGCTGATGATATTCTGACCTAAGGTCTATCTTAGAGAACATTGACACTCCTACTAATTAATTTAGGAGGTCATCTATGCAGGGGGAGAGGGTATTTATTCTTAATAGTTATCTTATTGAGGTCTCTATAATCTATACATAGTCTAAAACTCCCATCTTTCTTCTTTATGAATAAGATTGAAGCTCCCTATGGCGAGACATTAAGTCTAATGAAACCCTTCTCTAAATCTATTTCTTAAGCTTAGCTAGATTGGTGGGAACCATTCTATACTAGGTCTTAGACACTGGACCCGTCTCAGGTATAATGTCTATAAGAAACTTAACTTCTCTCTCTGGGGGTAGTCTGTTAATCTCTTTAGGAAATACCTATAGGAACTCCTCACTACTGCGATTTCCTTTATCCCCTCTTCTACCTTAACCTAGATAGAAAAGAAAACCAAAAATCCCTAATCACTATGCTCTAGAGACCTCTCAACCTTGAAGGTGGTCATAAAGGCTAGCTTAGTCCTAATACTAGGTATAGTTCCACATTCAGGCAAAGTAACACATCTAGGTAGTAATCAAATGTGGCATTATTTACCAATGTCCAATTCATACTAATAATCAAGCCAATATCAATGAGGGGCATACATATTAAATCAAGGATAGTATAACAATGGTTAAATTGAACCACACAGTTCAAACAAGCATAGAAGGTAATGGCTCTGTTTCTTATTGAGGTAGACATATGCAAATCATATGGCAAGATATGCATACTCAGACCTAACCTCCTAATACAGTCATATGATATGAAAGAATAGCAAACACTCGAATCAAATAATGCAGTTACAAAAAAATCGTTAATCTTAAATAATACCTTGAATCCAGCTCAGGGATCTACTAGCTTCTTGCTGTATTAGGGCAAAGACTCTACCCTGGGTCTGAGGTCTAAGTGTAGGAGCCATCTTCTTCTGTTGGGTAAGTTGCTGGGTAATCTGGGTGTAGTCTCTCACTATGTGCCCTGGTCTACAGCATTAATAACATACATTCTGCCCTACATAGCACGGCCTATTCTTATGATTTCTGCCATACTGATTGTGTATGGTAGGAATGGAACTGCCTCTGGTGGCCTGAACTCTTACCCTTTCTATTCCACTGGCTCTTACCACCTTTCCTGCTACTAACTATGGCCTGTGTCTCTTCTCTCAGTCTCTTGGTCTTAGAGAAGGGAGGTCTGGCACTGGAGGTGGTCTACATAGTCCTGAAGTTCATTTCTATAACTCTATAAACCTCAATTAGGGCATTCTCTATAGGACCACCATGTCTCTAATCTTTGGCAGTAGCCCCTTCTTTAACTTATTCGCTCTCCAGTGCTTGTCATCATGTCTCTGTAAATATAAAGGATATTTGGAGAGGTCAACAAATTTAGTTACATATTGGTCCACAGACATTCCCTCAACCTGCCTCAAGAGTACAAACTCTGACTCCTTTTGATCTCTGATAGAGTTAGGGAAGTATCTATTATAGAAATCCAGGAGCAATGTCTCCTAAGTGAGTTGAAGGTTCCTCAATATCAAAATCAGCTCAGTACTCTTCCACCAATAATTTGTCTCTTTCTCTAACTAGAATATGGCCATCATGGCCTTCTGCTCAGAGGTACACTCTATCACTTGGAAAATCTTTTCAAGCTGCATAATTCAAGCCTTAGCTTTCTCTATATTCAACTCACCATCAAAGGTGGGAGGCCCGAACTTTTTGAATTGCGCTATAGTTTGTCTAATAGAAGGCTACTTCGAGGCTAGAGGTGTTTAAGTTAGTGGAGTTTAAGACATCTGTTGTATCGTATCTGTGGCTGTGGGTCAGAGTGAGTTGCCTCTAAATGCTCAGGACAATCTAAGTGTAGTGGTGGTTGTGGGGGAAGAGGTGCAGGGCCCTCACTATCTCTTTGTGCAAGCTACATGATCATGGCTTGCTGTTGATCCAAACGAGCCATAATAGCCTAAAGGGCTCCAGCCATTAGATCAATGGGCTCAGCTCTATCCTCAACATAAGCCTCTCTTGAAGGCCTACCTCTCCATGTGTTCACCATCTTTCTGAAACATCATTAGTAAACTTTAGCATCAAATATAAACAAATCCACCACCATCACACTTAATTCATCCACAACAAGTTCATACATAAAGGCAAACTCATGTTCTTAAGCCATAACCCATATTAAAGTGCTTGAACCTTTGCTCGAATACCAATAAAGTGTAATACCATATCTAACTAGCTTTCCTCATCTCATTTCTAATGATATACCCTTAGATAGAACAACTTCCTAAGAAAACACTATTAAAATAATAGAATATTTTCCCGTTATGTAGTGGATAAAATTTTCATTTTGTGTCTTGCGGACCATACGAACTCATCCATCTCATTCTCCTATTTAAATACATAAATAAAACTCAAAACCCTCTTAAAATGTTGCCAAAAACTTGAGCTCATATCATACATACACAAAATAATACAAGGCTGTCTCGGTTCTACTGCCAGATTTCTAGTGCCAACTTTGAAAAATCATAACTAAATTTAGAAAAATTGAAATCAAACACACTATACCATTTTGGAAAGTTACAGATGTTAAATTTATACTAAACATAAGTCTAGACCAAAGCAGGAATGTCTATCCATTGGAAATTGATAGGACAGAACTAGAGGTACTATTACATTACTAATACTGACTTTATAGACTTTACACTTCAAAAATTCATATCTCTCTACTTAGAATCCAATTAAGGTAATCTTAATGGCCATAGAAAGCTTATCATATCTAGTTTATACCTATAAAATTTAATAAGCATTGGACACCATTTGACCCTCAAATGACATAGGAGAAGAAATTGACCATATGAACAATAACATAGAACAATAGAAATTTGGAAACTTTGAAAATTCATAATTAATCCCACAGAGCTCCAAATAATCTAGCCTTTAGCTTCCCAAAAGCTCTGGGTCAAATCTATATGCATGCCAAATTTCATGAGGAAATTTGTTCATTTTGTTAGATCTTGATATAGAGTTACAATTTGGTCATTTTTGTGCTTCTCAAGGGTCACAAAGGGTCCATTTTAGCTTACAAGACTTTCCAAGGCCACTTGAGCATGTGGGGAAGCATCAAAATAGCTTATTAAATATGTCTCAAAGGTCTAAAAACCCAAATCTCACAAAATCACTCTCCTACTTGATGATATATATAAAGCATACATAAGCCATTCTTGTCATTTATTGTAAAAAACTTGCTATATCATTAAAATGGTGTCAATTCTCATATATATATATCAAGTATCCATATAATTACACATGTTCCAAAGGGTTTACACTTTACATCACATTCATCATAAGATTCCATCTTGTGCCATCAAAATGGTTACAAGGTGAATACATAACACACTTCCATGTCAATCTTCTTCCTTTAAGATTGGTGGCTCCCATTCCTTTGCTCACTTGGTCCACCTAGACACGTTAGGTAATGGGGAGGAAAGAATGAGATTCTAGGAATCCTAATAGCTCTTCTCCCTTTCAAGCACACATAATAGGTGCAAATTCAACTCTAAAAATGTATGCATAGCTATCTTGAAATTCATAAACTTACATAGAACATTTCTTGCATTCAAGAAGTCACATATGACATACATAGGCTTGCCAAGACAATAATTTAGCCTCACCCATTCTCTTTGGGCTTTTGGACTTGCCTCAACCATTTTCTCAAGGGACTTTTCACTAAGTCTCACTCTTTTGGAGGTTTGTGTAACACCATAAATTCTACCTCACCTCGTGCCTTTAAATGACTTAATATCATGAATCATGTAAGTGTCTCATGAAAAAGATAAGGAAATAATAATTATTTTCGCGTTGTGTTGTATCTAAAAATTTTATTCGATGTCACGTGGACCATGTGAGCTCATACTATGCATTCTCATATTTAAATACATTAACACAACTCATTTGTGTCACAAAATCATGCTTACAACTTGTGGAAACCGAATTGGAGCATAAAATATGGAGGATTATTTTTTGCCAGATTTGGCCTGTTTTTAGCCAAATTTTGAAAAATCATAACTAATTCTAGAAAAATCGAAATCATCCAATCTTGGTCATTTTGGAAATTTATGGATATCTACTTTACAATAAAAATATGTCCAGATCAGAATATCTATCACAGAGGACATTTGACATCTAAAATTGTCCAGAGGTCAGACTGTATTCTAGAACTGTCATAGAATTCTGCAGAAAATTTTGAAAACATCTAATTAATTCCAAAAAACTCCAAACCATGCAAATGATACCAATCTGGAAAGCTATTGATGTTAGCTAAAGAGGAAAAATATCTTCAGACCATTTCATCAAGACCAAGGCTCAAAATTTAATGGAACAATACTTTAGGTCGGGCAAAATTTCTAATACTGGACAGAATGTTCAAAAATTCATATCTCCTTCTCTAGACTCCAAATAAGGTGCTTCCAGTTGACACCAGCTACTGTGATTGTCTAGTTTCGTTATATAAAATTTTATGGCAATTGGACATCATTTGAGCCTTGTGTGAAAGAATTCAAATTCGAACCAAATGAATAGTGTAACAGACCAAAACCATAAAAATTGTCAACTTTGAAAAATCATCAAATATTCTGTAGACTTCTAAAAATTATGATCTTTAGTTTCCAAAAACCTCTTAATGAGACCTAATTGCATGCCAAATCTCAGATCAAGACTAACTCATTTGGCAAAAAAGTGATATAGGGTTCCATTATGGTCAATTTTAGCTTCTATGGGGTACCAAAATTGCCAAATGGCTTTTCCTTGGTAGTGTCACCCTTTGGGCAAGTCTAAAAGCATATTTAAGACTTGTGTGAGCTACCCAAAGAGTCACAAACCTCATACATCTCATTTTGGCCATTCAACCTATACTTATGCACATTTCTATCAAATTCTCAAGTTGCATACTTTGGCATTACATACTCAAAATATATGCTAGAGGTCATACATCATATCTAGACATTTAAACATCATATAATATCATATTTACACATGTTTCAAGGATCATAACCCATTTATAACACAATATACATTATGAAACATCATTATGGTTCCAAAATGGCAAAGGCTAAGTATATGGTCGTTGTTGGCTCCCATTACCATAGATACTTGATCCACCTAGCATGTTAGAGCATTGAAGAAGAGGGGATGAGATTCAAAGAATCTTAATAGCTCATCTCCCATTCAATCATACATAATAAGTGCAAAGCAAGCTTTACAAATGTATGCATGGAGAAAATGAAAGTCATGGACATTGAAAAAGCAAGCTTGGCATGTGAACAAATTATACAAGACATTCAAGAGTTCACTAAGTGTTTGGATTAGCCTTACACTTCTCCCTATGGATTTTGGACTTGCCTCACCCATTCTTTAAGAGCTTTGGACTCAACCATACTCTTGGAAGTCCACTTTACTTTTGGGAGACTCTTTACTTTGTCTCAACCAAGCTAAAGGGTTCTTGGCTCATTCTCACCATGGTGAAGAGTTCTTGGCCTCTACACACTCAAGCAAACTCAAACAAATATCATGTATTCATTTGGAAACATAACATGGCATCAAGAATCATGGCATATAAAGGCATGCTAGCATACTCTTCATAGCTTGAAAATACACATATACACATTCTAAAATAGGCTAAATACACATCCATGCATAAAAGAAGGTGGAGAGAGCTACCTTGTATACAATCACACACTTTCTCTTTTGGATTCAAGCCTCCCCTTTCGGCCACACACCCACAATTTGGTGGAGATGGTTTCTCTTGGCCTATATACAATTTATGGGAGCCAATTAGGTTCATGAAACATATTCTAAGGCTACACAATTTGCTTAAACCCTAAATAGCTCTATAAGTTCCATTATGGTCCATAAAGGCACCTAATGAAGCAACACCTCTTAAATGACTTCTAGGCCTCATTCTTTCCTTTCATATATGATTCTTGACTCCTTTTAAGCCTCTTAGAGTCATCACACTATTAAAACAAAAGGCCTAGCATCATGTTGCTTCTTTAGGTCATAATATGGAACCTAAGGTACCAAATCAATTTCTATGAGATCTAAAATTTTTCCAAAGCCTCCTTTCATTTTCATTCATTAGATATGACACAAGAATGGCCTTAGAAAAATTTAAAACTCTCCCCCCTACTAGAACCCTCTTTGGCCGAGACATAGGCATCATTTGGGCTACATGGAGTTTTCTTTGTTTTCTTGAAGGAGGAAACTTATGGGGAGTATCTTAGGGGTCTCAAGAACTCATATAAACTCTTAATTAAACCTAGGAATCATCATACAAGTTCAGAATTTAGAAGGTGCATATAAAACCGTAAGTTTTGCATCTTAAATTCTAATGGCTATTTCATGATTTTCTTTGCATATTCTTATTCTCCTCCATCAAATACCTAAGATTCATGCTTAGTTGGGCTTGAAAATCAGATCCTCCTAGGGTTCTAGGTGTGTGTCAAAGGGGAGAAGAAAGGGAGATCAATATAGCTACCACAGGATGCATTTTTACCTTGTTTCCTTGCTTAGTTTGCCTTGATTCTTGCTTTCTCCAAGCTCCTCTCTTCAAATCCGAAATTTCCCTTGAATTTCTCCCTTGAATCAGATTTATAAACTTCATTTTAATCTAAGGAAATAAAGGAGAAGGGAGGAGAGGAGGTGTGGATAAAGAAAAGCAAGTAAAATCACCATGAAAACATACATTAAGCTTGGATTTCTTCCTCCTTCTTCTTCCTCTCTTGGGCGCCTCTCCCTTAGGGTTTTGCTTCTGATTTGAAGTTGGAAAATCTAAAGTGAAATGAGGGCAAGTGTGAGGTGCCACCTATATATAGGTAGGGAAAAATAACTTTTTCAAAAATTCTCATTTTGCCCTTTGTACTTTGCATTTTCGTTTCTCCTTTATTTTAGCTCCTTTTTTAGAACTATCTTTCCCATTTTAAAATTTAGGTTCTCAATTGAGAAAATGCCTTTGGAATCATTCAAATCAGAGCTAAAATCTTCCTAAACGAACCCGTCAAAGTTCAGGCACACTGACATTAGAAAACGTCCACCGGAGGGGATTTAACTGTCTCGAGGCTTCCTATGGTGTTCAAGGCCTCTGAGAATCCTAAAGAACTCAAAACTTTGATTTAAAAAGCCCTCCTGTGTGAATTCCAAAAATTGCTCAAAATTACAAAAATGCCATTACGTTTCATAGGTTTTCCATCAAAATTTGTTTCTTCATTCTAGCTCCGTTTTTCCTTCCGTCTGAGGCTAGGATTCTCATTTTTAAGAGTCTAGAATGTTACTCAAATTTTTTAGGACCTTAAGTAGTTCATTTTGGGAGACTTGCTTTGAAAAGTGCCCGTTTCCATTGTTTAATGAAAATCAAACATTACACTTTTGGCTTTGTCTCACCCATTCTTAGGGACTTTTAGCTCATCCTTACCCTAGCTAAGGGACTTTTGGCTTCACTAAGCTAAAGCAAACCAAAACATATTCACAAAGCATCTTTCAAACACATAAACATAATAACATGGTACCATGGCATGTGATCACTTACTAGAAACATATTTCTTACCTTAAACATACACACACACATTCAAAGACAAAAAGACATCCAAAGATGCATGAGAGAAAGAAGAGAGAGATGTCTTGTACATAAGAACACACTTTCTTCCTTGGAAAATCTTCCTCTCCCACACCTAAACACTCACAAGGATATGGGACTTGATCCCTTTGGCTTAAACACTACACATGCACTTGAAAAGCTAGATTACTTCTAAGATTCAATTATAGTTCCATAATACAACCAATGAAGTAACACTAAGAATATAAGATCTTGGCTTCATTCTTTCCTTCCATCTATGGTTCTTGACTCCATTTATATCTCTTGAAGCCATCATACAATCAATTTGAGGAGCCTAGCTACATGTTATTTCTTTAAGTCACAAATGAAACATATACCTCCATCTCACTTCCTAGGCTTTCTAAATTTTTTCCAAGCCTTCCTCTCAAACTCTCCTATCATATATAATACAAAACCAAGTTTGAAAGAAATTGAAACACTCCTTAGGTGCCACATGTCTTCTTGGCCAAGACTATGCCTCCTTTGACACCAATGGAGTTATTTTAATTTCTATGATGGTAGAAGCATATTAGAGGCTTTCTTGATGTCTTAGGAACTTACATGAACTCTTAAATATCATAATTTATGACTAGGACTCATCTTATAAGCCAAGGTGCAACTAAAACCCTAGGTTATACATCTTGAAAAATCATGATTCCTTGTTTGTTATCTTTGCTTATTCTTATTCCCCATACTCTAATTGCTAAGATTCATCCTTGGTTTGGTTCAAAATTCAATCACTCTAGGCTGTCCATACATGGGGTGAAACACACAAGAAGACGAACAAGGAAGAGCAAGCTTGAAAACAACCAATTACAATGATTTCCTAGCTTCCTTTAGATGCTTCTTCTTTTGCTTGGATTCTCTTCTCCAAATTCAAAATTCTCCCTTCTGGTTTGACCTTAAAACAGCACCAAAAACTTCAACAAATCCATAAAAAGAAAGAGGAGAAGGAGGAGAGCAAGCTTACTAAAGAGAAGACTAGGAAATTCCATGAAAATTATACCTTTCTTGCCTTGTTTTTCCTCTTCCTCTTCCCTTCTCTTGTGTGCCTCTCTCCCTTGGTCTCACTTCTATTTTAGGTTAGAAAGAAATTCAGCTAAATGAGGAGAAGAGTGGGCACATCACTTAAATAGGAAGGGTTTAAAATTGTTTTAAGGAAATTCCATATACGTCCCGTCTTTTTGGCATTTTTTTAAGGTTTGTTTTAGCTCTTTTTTGAGAACTTCTTTTCCATCATAAAATTCAGGTTCTCTAACTTATAAAATGTCTTTGGAATCACTCAACTTGAAGCTAAAATCTTCTTGAATGAAATGGCCAAAGTTTAAGTCAACTGTCATTAGAAAACATACACTGAAGGGGTTTTAACTGTCTCAGGGCTTCTCATAGTTTTTAAGGCCTCTGAGTACCCTAAAGAACTTAAATTTTCCATTTAAAAGCCCTCTTGTGAGTATTCTAAAATTTTTCTAATATTACGAAAATACCATTACGTTATGTAGCTATTTCATTAAACTCCATTTGGTTATTTTGGCTTTTATTTTAAGGTACCTTTGGCCTCCTATTTTCATTACTTAATGTTTAGATCATTATTGTAATTTTTTGGGACCTTAACCAATTCATTTCAAAGGACTTACTCTTAAAACGTTTTTGTTTCTGTCGGTTTTACGAAAACTAGACATTACACAATAGCTTCTGTTTTTCACATTTTTGAGGGGCCAAATGAATTCATTTGTACTTGAAGTTTTTACATCCTAAAGTTCATGTTATAAGCTTTTTGTAGTCACCAAGTTTGTATAAATTGGAGTTTTATAGCCCAAGTTATGAATTTTTGAAATTTGATGCATATATGTCAAATATGACCATTTCAAGCTATGCAACTCCCTTAGGCAACTAAAGTGTATTTTATGAGCTAGTAGACCAAAACAAATTTGTTGATGATGGTTATGAGTAAAGAAGAAAATAGAATTAAGTTTTAACCCCCCAGAACTCTAATTGTTATGTAAACAGACCAAAATCATCACTGAAAGTATAATAATTGTTGCCAAATTGGTTACTAAGGTTTGGAAATGATATAAGTAAATGTAAATAAGGTTAGGTATGATAATTGTTGCCTTTTCTAGGCCCAAAACTTAGCTTTTTAACCCATTTCATTTTTTTTTAATTGGGCATTCATTCCTTTTCCTCATTTGGTGTAATTTGATCTGGGATCTAACTCAATATAAAAATATTAACTATTTTATTTAGTCCAGTGTCAAAACATTGGATATTATAGATACAATAGCTCAAATCAAAACATTAAGTTGATGGTAAAAACATAAGGCTATTTAAATGTAAATATAGTGTGGATACAATAGTTCAAATCCAAGCATTAAGCATACGACAAAAACATAAGGTAGTTCAAATGTAAATACGCTGCAAAACCCAATAGTTCAAATCCAAACATTAAGTTGATGATAAAAGTATAAGGTAGTTCAATTGTAAATATAGTGTGAGATATAATAGTTTGATCCAAGCATTAAGACATAATAAAAACAGAAGGTAGTTTACATGCAAATCTAATGTGAGATATAATAGTTTAAATCTAAACATCAAGTAGATGATACGACATAAGGCAATTCAAATGTTAATCTCAATTATTGTTTGTCTCATCCATGTCATCTACATCATCATCAAGTCTGTCTTCTACATCTCCTTCATTGTTGGATACATCCTCTTCATTATCATAAATGAAGTCATCTACCACATTAATTGCATTCATCCTACTTACCCATAGATGTTCACTTGAATGGTTTATTGTTTCTAATTGAACATTATCTCTATGCGAGTAAACCATTAGGTCAATACCCACATCATCATTATGACCACATTCTTTTCAACTTCAACCTATTGAGAAGCCTCATTACTAAGTAGTTCCTCTTTATCCTTATTAATGCTCGAGCATATTAAAGAGGTGACGAGAATTTGTCTTCATAACAACAAGGCAATTTGGGTTAATAATGTCGTCTAAGTAGAACATTTTTTCTACTTAAGATGTCAAGACAAATGGACCATTCAAGTTCAACATGAATTAAGAGTTTACACTCATAATTCCATTTTTGTCAACCTTGTAAACTCTTCTTAAATGACACACATCCCATCAATGACACTTAAAGAGATACACTTTCTTTTTCTTGGCATATGACAACTCAGAGGCTCAATATGTAGTATGGAATTGAGCAAGCCAACTCTAAGATTTATGAGGTCATCACTTGCATCACCATGTGCACATAACTTTAACACCTATAAATTGGAACAAGTATCTGTTACTATAGTAACTTAAAAACTAATGAATTATATCATGATTTAGTAACCCATTTATGCATGAAACTATTGTTGGAACTTTTTAACTATCTTTGTTTCGGCCTTTATCTTGTGCTTCCTACATTGTATGACCTAATTAAGATGTGATCATTGAAATAATTTTTATGGGAAAATGGTAGCCAAGTCCTGTGAATTTATTTCATGAATAGTCAAATATCTTCACAATTCTTAAGCACATACATACAAGCTTGATTGAACTCCATATTAAAGAGAAATATTGATTTGTAACATCCTATTAGTTGTCCACTTTTATTGAAAATGGAGACTTTATCGTGTTCCACAAGTCCATCATTACTTCTAAAATGTTTGTTAAACTTGGTAAGGATATTCCTTAGGTAATAGGAGCAAAAGATCATGCATTCATTTGACAAACAACCTTCTACAATTAAACCTTTTTTTTAAGCCTTTTTATGAGCATTTGTTTTAAATGTTTGCAAATATCTACACACATGAGTTGATATGAATTAGGCATCTTGCATACAAGGTTAATGACATTAATTAATTAGTCTAGAATTTTAATCAGGTACATCCATCGATATTGTATGGGTCCACTAAGCTTTGCCTCTCTTGCTAATGAATAGGCAAATACGCTATCACATCAAAGAAAGTAGGTGGAAACACAATTTTCAATTTGCACAATATCATGGCAATTTTTGTTTCTAGGTCATCAAGATCTTTATTTCTCAAGCACTTAAAACGTAAATTAAAAAAAAAAAATTCCCATCTTTATTGTAAGTTTTCACACTTTCTTAGGAAATAAGCCATGTAATATAATTGGAAATCTATTTTGCAATAGTGCATGGTGGTCATGACACTTCAATCTCGAGATTTTTCACCTAAAGACATTGATGCACCTCAAAATGTTTGAGAAGATAACATCAGGCACCTTTAACTTAGCCAAGAAGTTGCAAACTTTTGACTTCTCTTATTGAGACAATGCATAGCATGTTGCAAGAGTTAAAACTTTGTTCCTATCTTTTATTGGGTGCAACTATTACTTGATTCCTAAATCAACCAAGTCATACTAATTCTTCAATGTATCTTTGATTTTTTATAAAACACACTTATCACCATTGACATTATGTTATCGAACAAATTTCTTTCTATATGCATAATGTCAAGATATTGTCAAAGCATAAGCATTTTCTAGTAGGGTAAATGGAAAAAAAATACTCCTTTTTTTCTAATTGAAAGCATCATTGTAATGTTTTTGCTTCTAACCTTTCCCTAATGTCACATTTCCTAATGTCTGTTGTTGCATATGTAATATCCTATGCTTTGGGAATTGAAATAGTCCCTAAAAAGGGAATAAATTATGTAAAATGTGGTCACAGGTTTAGAGAAAGGCAGTATGAGTTAAGAAGAACCAAAATTAGAATCACTTGATTAATGAAAAAGGACCTCAAAGCAAAGTAAATTAAGGCTAATTAAGGATAAAATGCTAAATAGAATATCTAGAATTGAGATTAAGAAAAGAGAATGACCCAAAACTAGAGCCAAATAAATAGAACCAAAATCACAATGGCAACATCATAATTTCAGAAAAAAATTTTAGAAACTTAAAGGAAGAAATTTTAAATAGAAAAATTAAGCTCACTAGGGTTTTCAAAGGCCCTGAAAATTGTAAAAATTATTAGAATAGCTAAGACGTTTTGAATGTGTGATTTAGGTCATCGGTTGACCTAAACTTTTACTAAATTATTTTAGGTTTTTTGAATCCTAAAAATTTGAAATTAAATATTTTTAATAAAATATAGAGCATCAATTTCATAATGGAAAATACAATTCCAAAAGGGACTTAAAATGAGCTTAAATGGAGGGATTGAAGTTACGAGACGTAACAAGAATTTTTAAAATGGTTATAAAATCATCCTTTCCCTTTCTAATAAGGATGCCATCTCTTCCTCACCATCATAATCGATTTTCTTTTGCTCTAAAATGGAACCAAGAGATGTGAAGAAGAACTAAGGAAGAAGGGAGAAAGAAGCCATCTAAAGGTAAGTAAATATAGAAATTTTGTCTATGTTGCTATTGTAAAAGTTTTTCTACTCTTTCTCCTTTTTCTTTCTATGGTTTTAGTTTTCTAAAAGAGGGAGTTTCATGGTTGAACCTATGGAGGAAGAAGTTCCTCAAAGGAAATTAATTACACCATAATAATCTCCATTCAAAGCACTTTCAATTTGTACATAACATAGTATAAAAAACTTGCTCTTCTTGCCTCTATAGGTTTAGCCAACTTGTCAGGATTCTAGAAGGAATTGGTTTTTGGCTAAGCCTTAATGGCAAAAGAGGTTTAGGAGTATGAAGATTAAGATGGAACTTAAAAACTCAAATAAGAAGTCATAAGATGCAAGATATGGTAATTAAGATTTTGATTGCACCTTAGGAAGGTTGGAAGCTTAGAAAGGTATTTCAAGCCATGTAAGATCATAATTAAATTAGAAAGAAGTTAAGAAACCTCCATATGTACCCAAAATCCCATGAAGAATCACGAAACTCCAAGTCTCTCCATTGAAACATAGGTTTGACCATAAGGTTAAAATGATACCTAAGAAGAATTTCAATGATTCCAAGGTTATAAGTGGTCTAGATATAAATTATGAATACTAAGAAACCTTTGGAATGAATTTAGAAACCTTATTTTGAAAGATAAAATTTTAGGTTTCAATTATGCTTGAAGAAGCAACTTAGTGCTAAGCTTCTCAAATTAAGCATATGATGGCTCTAATAAGTTCTAATGGAGTCACATAACTCATATTGAGTGAGATTTTAGAGCCAAGAAATTGATTTATAAGAATTGCTTTATAAGGCATTCAAATGAGCCATATGTATACCTAAAATCCTAGTTGACTCATATAAGGCTAATATGAGTGTAAGCATGGTTCCATCATTAAATTTGTGTTTCATTTGATGTGTCTAGGCTAAACAAGTGAATTTTCATTCAATTGTAAGTGTAAGGCCATGGAACAAGAGAGTATACCAAGGGGAATCAATTGGAATTCTTATATCAAAGTAGCTTTTCCTCTATTATATGTATGCTTAGTTTGCTTGAGTATCTTAGATTACTTGTATGTAATGGTTGCAAATTATGTATATTGTTGATTGCTTGATGATCTTATGCAATTGTAGGGCAATTAATTGCATTTGCAATTGGTTTGTTCTTGATGGGTGAGGTTATGCTAAAAGACCTTTAGTAATGGGTGAAGTGAAGCTAAAAGTCTCTTGGAAATGGGTGAGGTTAGGGCCAAAAGTCTTAATTATGGGTGAAGTTAAGTGAAAAGTCCTTAAAAGAGAGTGAAGCTAAACCAAAAATGTCCCTAGAGCATGAAAATGCTCTTAATGGAGCCATGTGATCCCTAATGCATAAATCTGGTTTATACATGACTGTATGATATGCATACTTGCATCTTTGATCTTGAGTGAGCCATATATGTATGCTTGAGCATTGGATTATATAACATTGTTACCTCTGTAAATGTAAGAAACGTAATACCCAGTTTCTCTATAAACATACATAATTCATCATATACAAAAGGAAGCTTCCTAGATAGAATGATTTGAGATCAAATAAAATTAGAGTAATAATCTAGACCTTAAACAATGAGAATACAAAGCCAGAGGTGCCCTTAAAATGGAGCCAAAATGATTAAATGAAATTCAACAAAGATGTAGTGGCATTTTCATAATTTTAGGTACTTTTTAGAAAACACAAAGGAGAGATTTTTAAATGGGAAAAATGAGTTTTTTGGGTTTCTCAAAAACTATAAAAACTATAAGAACCCCTATAATAGTTAAAATCCCTTTGAGTTATGATTTACAATGTCAATTAACCCAAACTTTGATTCATTTGTTTAGGAAGGTTTTAAATCCAAATTGAGTGATTCCAAGGGCATTTAATAAGTTAGAGAATTTAAATTTTATGATGAAAAAGATGGTTCTAAAAAAGGAGCTAAAACAAACCTAAAACAAAAATGCCAAGAAAGCAGCACGTAAATGGAATTTTTAAGCAACAAAGTTATGAAACCATGTGATATATGTTATGCTCCTTCTCCTCCTTCACTTAGACTGACTTATTTTTTGCCCAAACCAGAGAGAAAAACTAGAAAGGAGGACACACAAAAGGGAGGCCATGGAGGAAGGAAAAGCTTGTAAAAAGGTATGGAAATCTTTAGTTTTTCAAGCACCTTCCTTCACCAAACTTGTTCTTCTCTTTTTCCTCTTCATTCCTATGGTTTTTATATTGCATACGGGACTATTTTGTGGCTAGTCTAGAGAGGAGAGTTTAGAATTCCAAGGAGAAGCATGAAGCAATAGAAAGAGCTTTTGAAATTATCTTGAAACAAGATGAGTTCCCTTTCTCTTTTTGCAATTTTCCCTTATTCTTTTTAGTGTGAGTTTCATCCCACTTAGAGCCCAGCCAAGGGAGACAAAATTCTAACCTAACCAAGGAAGAATCATAGGTTTTAAAATGTAGGAAAGAATATGCAAAGAGAATAAAGAAAAAACCATGAATTTGTAAGATAGAAAGCTAGGGATTTGTGAACATTACCTAAAATCTATATTGATATAAGAATATCCTAGCCTATGTAAGTGTTTGTTTGATTTCCTAATACCCCTAGGGACCCTCCCAAGTGTCTCCCTCTTCAAGGAAAAATTAAAAACTCTATGAAAAATTGAAAACTCCATGGGTGCAAGTAAGGAGCATAGGTTTGGCCAAGGAGAGCTCATAGACCTAGGGAGTGTTTTAATTTCTTCTAAACCTAGTTTTGCATCATATATGATGGTTGAGTATGAGAGGAAGCCTTGGAAAAAATTTAGAAGCTATAGAATGTGAAATGGAGGTATAGGCTCCATAATAAGGCATTAGGAAGCAACTCATAGTTAGGCTCTTTAAAATGAATATTTGATGACTCCAAGAAGTTTCATGGGAGTCAAGAGACCTAGAATGAAAGATAAATGGGAGCCAAGATCATGAATCATCATAGTTGCTTTATAAGGTCTTGTATGGAAGCATAATGGAGCCATGGAACAAAATAGCTTTGTATAATGTATGTGTGATGCCAAAGCTTATTTCCATGAGTGATTTATATCTATTTTGATGTGTTTAAGCCAACAAAAGCTAATTCCTTTAAGTATCATGGTTTGGCCTAAAAAAGGGAGGAAGAAACTAAGAGAAAAGTGTGTGGCATTGGCTCTAAGGGTGCTTTCTCTTCTTTCTCTCATGCATATTTGGGTGTTCTCTTGTCTTTGAATGTGTGTGTGTATGTTTAAGCCATGATAGATGTTTCTAGATATATTTATATGCCATGGTACCACAATGCTTTACTCATGCACTTAAATGATGTTTTTATGAATGTGATTAGCTTCCTTGAGTGTGGTAAAGCCAAAAGTCCCTTAGTTAGGGTGAGGATGAGCCAAAAGTCCCTATAAATGGATGAGACAAAGCCAAAAGTTTCTAGAAGAGTAAGGCTTAGTCAAAATCCCCTTAAGAAAATGGATAAGGGAAGTCCAAAAGTCCCAAAGAGAATGGGTGAGGCTAAACTATTATCTTGGCAAGCCTATGTAAGATATATATGACCTCTTGAATGCAAGAAATGTTTCATGTATGTTTATGAATTTCAAGATAGCCATGCATACATTTTTAGACTTGAATTTACATCCATTATGTGTGCTTAAAAGGGAGAAGAGCTATTGGGATTCTTAAAATTTCACTCTCACCTCTCCATTGCCTAACCTACCTTAGTGGATCAAGTGAGTAAGGAAATAGGAGCCACCACACTTGAAAGCATGGAGATTGACAATAGAGTTGATATTTGTTCATTTTGTAAACATAGTATTGTCAAATGATATATTTCCATGATGTATATAATGTATAAGCTCTTGAACATGTGTAATTATATGAATATGTAATGTATATATGGGAATTGGAAGCAAATAAATGATATGGTATGTTCTTGACTTTGTATGGCAAGAGTGCACATGTATGCTCTTTATGTATATCATCAAGTGGGAGAGTGAGTTTGTGAGATCTAGGTTTTTGGACCTTTCGGACATGTTTAGTGTCATACCATAGTATTCTAGTACCATATTTCTCGATTCAAGATGGCTTATACACTTTCTCAAGGAAAGTCTAACAAAAGTATATAAAAATAATGAATTTATTTGCATTACCTTAAGGATTAAATTTCCATTTCGCATCATATGGGCTCCGTGAGTTCTGTAACATCATTCTCTAATTATTTATCACTTATACAAATCATGCATAACTTAAAATATCACAATTCACAGTCTCAAGCTCAAAACTTCGAATTTCCCTTTTATTTTTCACGGACAGCATGTGGCAAATTTTAGGGATAACTTTAAAAAATTATAACTAAATCTAGAAAAATTAAAATTCAACAAACCATAGCTGTTTGGAAATCTCTAGGTGTAATATTCACACTAAACATAATTCCTAGCTACAGAAATCTCATCTGGACCATGCTTGACATTAGAAAAGGCACAAAGATCAGGCTATCTAAAAATCTGATACAACTTACTGATACAAATTTTGGAAATTTATAATTAATTCTAAAAAAATATAATTCATGCAAAATGTACCAATTTAGAAAGCTGAAAATATTAGCTAGAGGGAAAAAATAGTTTTAGACCAATCTAAGAGCATTCAGACCCAAAAAATCACTAGTATAGTACTGATGGTCTAGAGGTGCATATGGAATAGAATAACAACTTCAAAAATTTATATCTCCCTTTTTAAACATCCAAATGAGGTGCTTCTAGTTTGTACAGGTCACTGGGAAGGTCTCATTTCTCCCTAAAAATTTTTATAGCAATTGGACTTCATTTTTCCCATGAATGGTAGAGTTTCATTTTGGACCAAATGAACAGTACCATCAGCAAATTCTAAAAATTCAGCCAATTTTAAAAATTTTCCAAATATTCCATAGACCTCTAAATAATATCCACTTTATCTTTCCAAAAAGCTCTCAACAATATCTAGATGCATGCCAAATTTCATATCAAGAAGAGCTCATGTGGATAAAAAGTGATATAGCTCCATAAAATGGTCATTTTTGCCTCTCACAATATGTCAACTTTGTCTAAATGACTTCCTCAATGGTTTGGCACCTCTCAGGCAAGTTTAAAAGCATAATTACAACTTCTATGAACTACCTAGGTGGTCCCAAATACCATGCATCTCAAATTGACCATTCCACACTCAAAGATATCCAAATATCACAGGCCATTCCATGGTCAAATTTCACATTTTCATTACTTTAGCACCATCTAAGGTTCATACATCATTTATATATGATATTACAATTGTTTAATGATTTATGGCTCAAAAATAATATTTACATAACCACTTTGACCATTAGGTACAAAAGAAACTACATAAAAGTCAAGTTATGGTCTCTTTAAGGTACTTAGCTTGCATCCTTTGGTTCTTGAACACCACCTATCCTTTTCAAGATGAAAAAGAGGAGGGGAGTGAGATTTCTAGAATCTCAATAGCTCACACACCCATTCACACATACATTCAAGGTATACATATATCAAGTGCACAAATACAAAAGTGATATGAACATAAAACATACTAGAAGTCCATTTCCATGCCACCATTACATATCAGTTCATGAACATGCTCTAGGGACTCTTGGTTTTACCTTACCCCATTTCTAAGACTTTTGAATTTGCTTCACCCTTGACCTAGGGACTTTTGACTTGGCTTCACCCATTCAAGAGACTTTTGGCATCTTCTCACCCATATTAAGGGTCTTTTAGCATCACCTCACCCTTGTGAGCAATTTCCACAAGCAAAACCATTCAAGAATACACACTGGTATCAATGTAATCTCAAACCGTCAAATGGTATATTCTCCAATCACATAGACACATACATGCACACATGAATATATATATATCTATATATATACACACGAGAATGTAAGGAGAATGAGGTGGAAAGCTACCTTGAATCTTATGCAAGCCTTACTTTGCTTAGTCTTTCCCCTTTTTGGTTACATAATAGCACTTAGGTGGAGTAGGGTTCTTTTGACCTAAACATCACAAATAGTACACAATTATGCACTTGAAGCAAGCCAAGATACCAAACTCATTCTTAAACACATACTTGGTTTTATAAGTAGCATATTGGTTTCATAAATGGCTCATTGAAGTAACTCTTATTATTCAAACTCTAGGCTCTATTCTCTTTTCATTTCTAGGTCTCTTGGCCTTATTCAAAGTCCTTGGAGCCCTCACACATTCATATGCACAATTGAAAAACCAAGTTGCTTCATAAGGCACCATTATAGACACCATTGTCCCATCTCCTAATCTTTGGCTCTTAAATTTTTTCCAATGGTTCTTCCCACCTTCTAACATCACATAGAGTCCCAAACCAAGGCTAGAACAATTTAAAACATCCCTTAGTCCCTTGAGCTAGCCTAGGCCGAGACACCCTCCATAATGGGATTCCATGAAGCTTTTGATTTTTCCTTGATGGGAGAGCCCCTTGGGGAGGTTTCTAAAGGTCTTAGGAGCTTAATAAAACATTTAAATAGCCAAGAAAATTCATGTATTAAATCAGATTTTACAAAACCCTAAAAAATTCTACACTTTCCTAACTTGCTTTCCATTGGTTCTTTCTTTAATTTTTTTGCATAATCTTAATTCTCACACTCTTTTTCCTAGGATTCACCTTTGGTTCTGCCCAAAATCCAACCCCTCCTACTCCTCCCTAGGTTGACCAAAATTGTGCACAAGAAGGAACAAGAGGAAGAGGCAATTAAACCATGAACTTAACTTGGATTCTAGCTTGATTTCAAGACTTTTTCTCCTTGGTTTGCTTCCTTTCAAGCAATTTGAATTCTTCCCCTATGTTCTTTCTTGGCTTTTCTTCCTCCTTTTTCCCTCTCTCTTGGTGCGCCTAAGGAGCTATTTCTCTTCTCTGAATTTGGGTAAAAGAAAGTCAGCCAAAGAAATATGAAGAAGTGGGATGAAGATTTTAGAACATTCAAGAAGCTCACTTTTTCAAAAATTTCAATTTCATCTTCCATAATAGCAATTTTGTTTTGGCTTCGTTTTAGCTCTTTTTTTAGAATCGTCTTTTCCATTATAAAATTTAAGTTCCCAATTAAATAAAATGTCTTTGGAATCACTTAAATTAGAGCTAAAACTTTCCCGAACGAAACTTTCAAAGTTCAGGCTCACCACCGTTAGAAAACATACATTTTAGAAGCTTTACTGATCCTGAGGCTTCCCATAGTTTTTAGGGCCTTTAAGAACCCCAAGCAACTCAACTTTTCCATTTACAAAGCCTTCCTCTGAGTTTTTCTAAGAATTGTACATATTTACAAAAATGCCATTACATTTTGTCTATTTCTATCCCAATTTTGTTTCATCACCCTAGCTCCACTTTTTTTTCTGTCTGAGCCTGAAATTATTATTTTTAGGAGCCTAGGACATTACCTAAATTTTTTGAGACATTATCTAGCTTATTATAGAGGACTTACCTCTATATGGCTCATTTCACCATTTTACGAAAATTAATGTTCGTTACATTTAGTAGGCTATTTTCATGCTTACCCACATGCTTAAGTAGTCCTAAAAAACCTAAAAGCCAAATTGGTCCAATTTTGACCTTTAAAGAGGCATAAAATGCCATTTTGCAACCTTACGTAATGAGCAATTTTGAGGCTGAGATTTTGCACATATATAGATCTCATATAGAGCTTTTCGTTAGTCTAAGAACCACATTATTTAGGAGTCTATAGAATTTCTTATGATTTTTCAAAATTTAGCTCAGAAGTTGGTTTTGTTCTGTGCACTATTCACTTGAGTAGATTTTGTTTTTATGTCATCTGAGGGTCAAACGAGGTCTAATAGTTCTAAAATTTACATGGAGTAACTAAATATTCACAGTGATCTATAGCAATTGGAAGCACTTCATTTTGAGGTCTGTAGAGAGAGAAATGAATTTTTGACACTTTGCATTAGAACCAATAATGCCAGTCAACCTTGTTTATTGTTTCATTATAATTCAGTTCATAAACGATTTTAACGTGGTCTAAACTCATTTTTTTGATAAATTTAACATCAATAGATTTCCAGAATAGTATGGTTTACTTGGTTTTAAGTTTTTTGGAATCAGTTATGAATTTTTGAAATTTATATCAGTAATTTGTGATAACAAACCTAGACAGCCAGACCTTAGGTGCTTTTCTATTGTCTATCATGGTCCATATGATGTTTTCATGGCTTGAAGTGAATTTTAACCTAGAGTTGACATTCATAGCTTTCAAGGAAGTTATCATTTAATTGATTTTGATTTTTCTAGATTTAATTATGATTTTTTAAAGTTTGCACCAAAAACTTGGCATACAAGCTCAAGACTGAACTTTGTAATTTCATGTATGAATGCTATAGGCTCAGGATTCTTGCACTATTTTATGATGGTTTTGAATTATATGAATGTATTTTAATTGGAGATTGATATGGGTGAACTTATATTGGCCGCATGATGCAAGACGAAATTTTAAACTTTACGTAACGCAAGAAATGGCATTCTTTTAAATGAATTTTTCTTGTTCTCTAATGAAATTAAGCACATGTATATCCATAGATGATCTGGAGAGGCTAGAATTATATGGTGTTATAAATTAACTATTAGCATTCTTTGAATCTCACTTTTCCTTTATTTCTACTAACCATAGCTAAATGGCTTTTAAGGAAGCAAAAATTATGAACAAAAGGCCTTGATAAAGCAACTTTCAAAATGGAGTGTTGGTTGAACAATATTGTTGTATATATGAATATGTACATATTTATCTTAAAGGTATGGAAATGTAAGCCTATTCAAAAGTATGAGACTATGCTATAGAAACTTTTTATGGTATGTAGTACATGATATCATGTAATATGGTACCTTGAGTTCTTGAATGTATATATGTATACTTGCAAGTGGAAAGGTAATTTTGAGTTGTATGACAATTGTGGCATGTTGAACCAGCCATACATGATGTATTTGTCATTTGAAACTTGCCTAACAATTTTAGAGCTCATTTGGTATGCCTTCGAACCAAAATTTGGTCCATTTGAGTTATAAAATTTCTCTCTACCTTTGACAACCTAATAGTTGTGCCAAGCAATATTGAATAAACTAGGTTGATTGAAAGTTTGTAATATAAAGTACAACCTAGATCGTTTCTTTATGGAAATGGATTTTAATTATTTAAAAGAGCTTCCTAAGTATTAAGAGAAATCTAAAAACTACCAAATTCAGGGGGCTTTTGATTGAATTCAATTAACTAAAGTTTAAAATGAATTAAAAATGTAAACCACAAACTGAAATGCAAGAATTGAACAAGCTAACAATGGATACGTGGCTAACTTTGGATTTATTCCTTAATGTTCACTATTATTATCCTAATTCAATTGTTAATGGCTCCAGTCTAAGAATTCCTACATGTATTCATACTAATTGATTAAGAGTTACCACACAAGATTTAAGAAATTAATAAATCAGTGTTGATTGAAACCTTAACGTAATTGAACACTCAAAAAACCAATCAAATTTGCCTCCAAAATTTCATCCTAGGAGATTTAATTAATCAATTAAGCTCTAATGAAACCTTAAATTAAACATTCAAGTATAAAATTTTCAATATGTATTTCATCAAATTCCTTGATTACAAAGCCGAAAATTAGAGGTATATAAAAATTTCAGCTCTTAAACCAGAAAAATATTAATCCATTAATCATAAAAAATTTCTCCTGATTGATGTCTAATCAGCCACCAATAATAAATAACATGTAATACCTAGTTACTAAAAAAACATCTAAAAATAAAGGAATTTCTAAAAAGAGGTCCCCAAAATAAAAAGAATTGAGGCCAAAAGAAACTTGACTAATAATCTAAACCTTTAAAAATGAGAATTTAAGGCTTGAGTTGCCTGAAAAATCGAGCTAGGAGAGTTAGGAAAACTTTACGAAAGAATATAGGGCAATTTTGTAATTTTTTGAAAATTTGGAAAACTCATAGGAAGGCTTTTTAAATGAAAAATTTGAGCTTCTGGGATTCTCAGAGGCCCTAAAAACCATAGAAATCCTGGGAATAGTTAAAACCCTTCCGGTGAACGATTTCAGTTGTCAGTTGATTGAAATTTTAGCTGAATAGTTCAGAATGGTTTTAAATCCAATTTGGATAAAACCAAAGCCATTTTATAAGTTAGAGAACCTAAATCTTATGATAGAAAATGCAGTTTTCAAAAAGGAGTTGAAATAAGCCCAATTGGACAAAACCAAGAGGGACTAAATTGTAAAATTTAAAAGTTATTTAAATGGACCCTTAGGCTCATAAAGCACATCCCAAACTATTCTATCTCTCACCACTATTATGCATCTGGTTTAAATAGAATCCAAGAGGGTTGAGAGTGGCGCACACAAGGGGGAACCAAGGGAAGGAGATTCAAGGTAAAAAGTGTAAGATTTTTTTAGTTTCTCTTTTCTTCTCCTTCACTAAAACTCTCCTCCTCCTTCTCCTCTCTTCTTCTATGGTTCTGTTGATTAATATGGACATGTTTGGTGGCTGGTTCAGTAAGAACAGGGGAGAAATCACAAAACTTCTTAGAAGCATAACAAAGAGACTTTGGAAAAGTTGTAAACAAGGTGAGAAATCATGGTTTCTTGCTTTTTCTTGGCTTCATTCCACCTCCACTATTTTGGCCAGATTTAAGGACATAGGTTAGAGGTCTTATTTTGATGGATAGTTCATAGGAGGTAAGGCTTTGAGGTATGGGAAACCAAGTGGAACAATTAGGAATCAATATAAAACAACTTATGGCTCTTAAGGTTTTGGTTGCTCTGTGGCAATTAGAAAGCTTTCTAATGGTAATGTAAGATGTCTAAGAGTATGAATGAGTTCTTAAGACACCCAGGAACCTCCATGGATGGATATGTCCCTAGGAAGATGAAGGAAGCTCCATAGGTGCAAGTGTATGTGTGTGTGTTTCGGCCATGATGTGGAAAATGCACCTAGGGAGGTTTTTCTTTTATTCCAAGGTTAGAAATGGTCTAAATATAAATTATAGACACCAAAGGAATCATTAGTTTTAATTTAGAAACCATATTTTGAAAGTTAGATATTTTAGATTCCATTGTGCATAAAAGAAATAACTTGGTGTCAAGCTTCTTGATTTGAGTTAGAAATTACTCTAATGAGTTTGAATGGAGTCATATGACTTAGATTGAGTGAGAAATTGGAGCCAAGATCTTGAATTATATGAGTTACTTCATTATGCCTTGTATGGAGCCATATTAGTGTTATATGAGAAAATGAGTTTGTGTAATGGTTATATGAGGTTAGAGAGGGTTCCAATGGTTGAATTGTGTTTTATTTGATGTGTCTAGGCCAAGGGAATCAAGTCTCTCCTAAGTGTGGGTGTGAGGCCAAACCAAGGAAGTGAGAAAGCAAGGGAAAATTTTGTCTTTTTAAACGAAGGTAGCTCTCCATCCTCTCTTGTATGCATATCTTAGTTGTGTAATTATCATTAAATACTTGTATATGTGTTTGAATCATAAGACATGTCATTTGATATTGGTTTGTTGCATTGGTACCAATATGCTTCTTAAATTATGTTTTGATTGTGAAATTGCTCTTATGGGTGAGGTGGTGCCAGAAGTCTCTTGGATTAGGTGAGGTGAAGCCAAAAGTCCCTAAACATAGGTGAGACAAGGCCAAAAGTCTCTAGAAAGTGGGTGAGGTTAATCCAAAAGTCCCAAATCATAGGGTAAGGCTAGAACCAAAGTTCCTAGAGCTTATTTCTTAGCTTTGACATGTTTATGTAATGTGAACTTTATAATTTGAATGATTCTTAGAAGTGGTTAGTGCATACTTGTATTCTTTGACTTGATTACATGCCTTATTTGCTTACCTAAAGGGTTATTGAGCTATTGGGATTTTTGAATCTCACTCTCCCCCATTTTCCATCTAACCATGTCTACGTAGAGTTCGAGGAGATAAAAATGGGAGTTAAGGAGCATGATTGGCCATGCTTTGACATTTATGTAGCTTTTGATGTAATTAAATATCACAATTTGTATGTATGAATTATTTTTTAGATATAAACCCTTGACCAAATGTAAAAGTATGTGAATATAGTGTATGAACTAAAGTTGAAGCCAAATAAATGAGAAAATGTGATTTGACCACTTTGAAGCCTACTTTTGAATGTATATTTATGCATGTGAGATGGTGAGTTTGAGATGTTTGATGTGTTAGACCACTTGGAAAGCTTATATATGCTATGGTTTTGTTTTTAAATGTGCTCCAAGTGTTGTGGAATGGTTAAGAAGCCAATTGGAATCATTTTGACCCCTTTATGGTACCAAAAGTGCCATATTATTAAGCTAAACCAAAATTTAACCAAACGGACTAGTCTTGGCATGAAATTTTGCATGAATATAGGTATCATCTAAAGCTTTTCATAGAGCCTAAGATCACCTAATTTGGAGCTCTAAAGAATTTATTATGATTTTTCAAAATTGGAAAAATTATACAGATTTAGTACGTGCCCTGTTCATATGGTCAGTTTCTTCCTCTAGTCATTTGTGGGCCAAATGGAATCCAATGCCCATGAACTTTCATAAACCAAACATCATAAGCTTTCTATAGCCACTAAGAACACCTCATTTGGATTTATATTGAGGAAGATATCAATTTTTGAAATTAGAGGTTAATGATAGTAATGTAGCTTGACCTCTAGCACTATTTCATTATCTTTCATGGGTTAAATTCCTTTTCCTTGATTAAGAGTTATTTTTAGTCATTAGTAGACATCCACATATTTCCAGAATGGCATGGTTTTCTTGATTTCAATTTTTCTAGAATTAGTTATGAATTTTCAAACTTTATATCAGTAAACTATTGACGAAGGCTATTTTTATATATTTTAATCCTCCTAACTTAGGCATTTTAATATTTAAATATGGCTTTAGGGGTTTAATAGGTGGAATTGATTTCATTAGCCATTTATGCACTTTATGAATTAATTTACAAAATTATTGAGTTTTAATACATGAATTTATTTTAAATAATTTTGTGGATAATTCTATTCAATATTTTTCAATCTTTTGTGCAGATTTTAATGGGCAAATAAAGCTTGAATGAGAATTTGAATTAAAGAAGAGAAGGTGAAGAGTTGAGATTCAAGTGTACTTTTTGTGGAGCTAAAAATTGGAGAATGGAAAGCTTAAATCAATGTGAGAGTAAGAGAAGGAAAGAGCAAAGCTAACACAAATCTTGCACAAGCTTTATTCTCTTGTTGACCAGCCCACTTGCATCATTTACACACATCCACTCTCATCCATGCACACTCACAAGCTCACATTAACCTTCACTTTAACATACTTCACTTAACTCACTTGAACACACTTCCATTTCGCTAGGCATTCCATCCTCTCATTCATTCCTCTCCACTCACATTGCTTCACTCATCCAGCTCACTCACATATACGTTAAGTCTACATACTCTCACGTTGCACTCACACATAATGTGTATAGCCACTATTTTAAGAGTCCAACATCATTCTTCATTCTTCCACGTAAACAGAGCACCAAGTCACACAAATAACACACACTCTCATCCATTCATTCACATGCATGGTCCAGTAGCTAGCCACTTATAAGAAGCACGTGGAAAGAGCTTTGGGAGGGAATGATTCAAAAAACACAAGCTAGAAAAGAGAAATGAATGAAGGGAACATGGAGAAAAACAAGGGAGAAGAATCCACAGGGTTTAATCAGGGAGAAATGCTGAAGCACGTGGATGGAGCATGCGTTAAGAACACGTAAGAGATTGGGAGTGGAAATAACGTGTTAAAAGCATGAGGCATTAGCTAAATGAAAGTAGCACATAATCATTAACACATTTAGGCAAGGTAGCATACATAAGAAGAAAACTGACATGGGAAGCTATAGGTTTTGGTAGCTACACGAGTAAAAGCCATGGTCTAAAGAGAAGTCCAGGCCACAAACACACACACATACAGAAACAGAGGTAGCCACGAGCTTGATAGAAAGATAAAGTAGAATAGCTACGGGTTTAACTCATAAACACATGGAGGAATCATATGGAGAAGAAGCAAAACAAGCACATGAGCAGAGAGCAAATGAAGAAGACAAAGCAGAGTTCCATGAAGAAGCTTGTAAGTAAAGAAGAAGAAAGAGAATCTACAGTTTAGACGAGTAGAACATAGAGGAAAAGCCACAGTTTAGTGGTGAGAAAAGCAACTAAAACATGCAGAACCATTTACTTGTACAACAGCTAAAGAAAAGACATCCACATAGCTTGTTTACTCGATTTACACGTCCAGCAGCTCACAATAGACACACGTTCAGCACATAATGCCATGGTCTAGCTATTACACAATAACTACCAAGAGACTCGAGTTCCACACACATGTGAGTAGAAGCAAAAGAGTAGCTACTACAAGTTTTTGAGAGAAGGAGAAGCCACGTAGGATGAAGAAAAGGGATAGCTCATACCATATGAGACCGAATCAACATGCAAGAGAAGATGATGTGGAAAATTGTTAAAGTAACAAATAAGGTAGGGGTTCAATAAAACACGTGGGAGTGAATCATTAAAAAAAAAAAAGGGCACGGGCAGAAATAAAGAAAGGAGCATGTGAATCATAAAAAAAAACAAGGGAAAAAGGGCAACAAGATAAAAAATATAAAAAAAGTCTAAAGGGATTCCATCGAGAGGACATCATCTTTTTTTTCCATTTTAACACTTCATTCACCCTTGTAGCTTCCTCCTCCATTCTACTCTTCCACTAATCACCATCTCATGAAGCATTAATCTTCTTTTATGACTAGCTTGGAAGAAGACTCTTAAAGAAGCTTGAATCCATAAATTATAAACAAATTTTTTTGGCTAAGATTTTTCTAATTTTATACACCTTTCCTTTTTCTTGTACATGCTTGGTTAAGATATATTTGATTGAGATTGGTGTAGTTGTAATTAGTGGCTAGTTAGACACAAATTAAGAGACCTTTTTTTGTGATTAATTGATTGATTAAGTACTAGATTTTCATTATTCTCCAATTTTCATGTATGCAATCAAGATGCTCGGTGAAATGCATGAGTGAGATTGTGTGCTTAATTGTTTGATTTGAGGATTTCTTGGAATTTGATTGGTTAATTAAACATGTTAAGGTAATAATTCAGAGGTTAATTAATTGTTTAATTAATCAAATTTAAGTGTTTAAATATCTTAAAGGCAAGAATTAATTATTTGACATAGCATTGAGGTTTTAATTCAACATTAGATTGTTCTCTTAAAGGGTTCTTGACTAAGCTTCACTCTTCATGAACTTTTGGCTTTGTCTCACCCATGCTTGAGGGTTATTGGCTCATCCTTACCATTGCTAGGGAACTTTTGGCTTTATCACACTCAAGCAAATCAAAGTATCTTCACAAAGCATCATTTGAATGCATAACAATAACATCATGGCACCATGGCATTTAGATACATGCTAAAACATTTTTCATGGCTCAAAATATACATACATGCATTCAAAGACAAGATAAACATCTATTCATGCATGAGAGCAAGAAGAAAGAACTACCTTTATTATAATAATGCACTTTTCCTTTTAAGAATGCTTCCTCTCCTTCAGCTACACACTCACAAAGATGTGAAACTTGATTCCTTTGGCCTAGACACATAATATGGAAGCCAATTACACTCTTGGAACAAATTCTAAAGCCATATATTCATTTATGGTCCCATAATGCACTTAATGATGCAACCTCAGGAAAACATGATCTTGGATCCATTCTTTCCATCCATTTAAGGTTTTTGACTCTATTAAAGTCTCTTGGAGCCATTGGACCTTCATTTTAAGGAGCCTAACTAGGTATTACTTCTTTAAGCTATAATATGGAACCTATGATACTATCTCACTATCCATGGCTCCTAAAATTTTTTTCAAGACTTCCTGTCATCCTCTCCCATCATATATGACTCAAAATCAAGCTTGGAATGAATTAAAACTACTCCTTAGTGCTTCATCTAGCCTAAGTTGTGGCTATGCACATAAAGGAGAAGCGAGGAGTTTGTCTTGTTTTCTTGATGAGAGATTCATATGGGAAGCTTCTTAGGAATCTTTAAAGCTTATATAAACATTTATTTTAGCTTAGGAACTCTTGTATCAAAATAGAATTTTTAGGGAACACTTGAAACCCTAACTTTGCTATCTTGAAATCTAATAGTTATTTGATTACTTTCTTTGCATATTCTTGTTTTTCTCCTTCATTTTCCTAAGATTTGGTTTGGCTAAAAGCTTAACTCCTTAGGGCTAGTCTTATATGGGTCGAAAATCACAAGAGGGGGAACAAGAAGAATCATGCATAAAGTGGCAAAATACTTTGGTTTTTTGGCTTTCTTTTGCTTGTTCTTCTCTTTTGTTGGCTTTTCCTCTCCAAAATAAAAAATTCCCTCCTTAGTCTGACCTCAAAATAGACCCAAAAGCTTTAATAAAACCATAGGAAAGAAAGGAAGATGGAAGAGAAGGAATTTGCTAAAGAGAAACTAAGAAAATCTATGAAAAATCATACCTTTTTCTTGCTTTTTCTTTTCCCTTTCTCTCCTCCCTTGTGTGCCTCACTCCTTTTCTTTTTCCTCTAGTTTATGGCAGAAATAAAATGAGCTAACTGAAGGGAAGAGTGGGGCGTGGTGTATATATATAGGTAGGTTTAAGAAGTTTTTTTCCAAAAATTCTAATTTTGTCCCTTAATCATGGCATTTTCATTTCTGGTTTGTTTTAACTCCTTTTTGAGAACCATCTTCTCCATCATAAAATTTAGGTCCTCAATCTTATAAAATGTCTTTGGAACCACTCATGTTGGAGTTAAAACCTTCTCGAACAAAAGGGTCAAAATTTAAGTCAACTGATGTTAGAAAATGTATACGGGAGGGGTTTTTACTGTCCCAGAGCTTCCTATAATTTTTAGGGCCTCTGAGAACCCCAAAAAACTCAAAATTTTCACTTAAAAAGACCTTCTATGAGAATTCCAAAATTTTTTGAAATTTATGAAATCGATAATATGTTACGTAGCTATTTCGTTAAATTCCATTTGGTTATTTTAGCCTCTGTTTTAGGGCACCTCTAGCCTCCTAATTTCATTACTTAATGTCTATATCATTGTTCTAAATTTTTTAGACATTAACTAATTCATTTCAAAGGACTTACTTTGAAAATGTATCCATTTTCGTTGTTTTTATGAAAACCAAACATTATACTTTTACTAATCATTTACAATAATGGGAACATTCATAGGAGCCACAATTCCAATATAGTTGATTAATTTTTTACCATTTTTCTTAATTAGTTAACCCTAAGCATTCCCCTTAACCTCAAATTTTTTTCCAATACTTCTTATGAGGGTCACCTCTTTCAAGATGGTTAAACCTCATTTGATTTGGTTCATCTCTTTCATCACATCATTTAGAGCACTATCATGACTACTTGGAGAAGCCATTTACATACAATGAAATTCAAACACATAAGTTAGAGTAATAAGCAAAGTCAATTTAAAGATTAAAAGAAAAAATATTTAAAAAATTCAAGGGAGCATATAAAGAAATTAAAGAATAAAATGAAGTATACATATTTATAACAATCTTTTCCTTTTTCTCGTCTAATTTAGACTTTTTTGTCCCTTTTTTAAAATCCAAATACTCTCTTTATGATCATCTCTCATATATAGGGCATCATTTTTAGTGAAATCACTTTCAAACAATGTCCCCAAAAAGGGATCATGCTCAACATTGGTATGTTGACTATGTTGAACATCATCTTTGTCTTCATTCATTATGTTTGTCAATAGAACAATAGACCACTTCTTACTACTAGGATTAGGGACATGTAACACTTGTTGAGTTTGGGATGCAAAAATAAAAGGCTCGTCTTTGTACCCCATATTATTAAGATCCACTTAGATAAACCCTAACTCATTAATCTGAAGGTTGTTCTTGTTGTCAACCCATTTACAACCAAAGATTGGCACCCAAAAATGTAGCCTAACTCCATATGCATTCAATTATCCTAAAGTATGACATATTCACATAGATGGGGTTTTTGTTTTTAGCACTAGAAATATGCATAGATTGAGCTATAAGAGTTATACTACTATTTTGCATTGTACTCTAATTATCCTATGATTTTGTATAGAAATTGTAACCATTGATAAGATAATCAGTGTAACAGAGGACATGTAAGCTTGAACCTCTTACTAACCATATCAATTTTTTAGAAATTGCACCAAGATTTACATCTAACTATAAGAAAATGTGATTTTTGAGCCAATCTATAAAAAGCTAGTTATGTTCTTTTGATATCCAACTTTCATTCTTATTGGGGTTCAAGCTTCTAAGTATCTCTTTATGCTTCCACACACATGGCTCAACCTCATCAAAGTTGTGCAAAACATATAGGTATGCTTGCTCCCACTTTGTACTTGTGATGCTAACTATTTCATTTCCTATAATCCCTTCCCCAGCAATTCTTCCCATGTGTTGAGATACCAAAAGCCAAATATTATTGACATTAAATAGGTGTTCAATATAGAATTCAATAGCTTCTTCGACTATGTACCATTCAATAATGCAACCTTCTAGTCGAGTTCAATTTTTAACATAACATTTTAACATCTTCATGTAATGCATAATTAGATACATCCATCTCAAATAAGCTGTCTCCTTAACCAAGTGAACAGTTAGGCAAACCATCATGTCAAAGAATGAAGGCGAGAAATGCATCTCAAGCTCACATAAAGTGACCATAATTTGTCTTTACAATGCTGGCAATTTTCAAGGTCAATCACTTTACTACAAATGGACTTGAAGAATAAGCATAGTTTAGTGATTGTCCCTCGCACCTTTTTGGGCAAAATGGAATGTAGAGCTACTAGAATCAAATGCTCCATCAAAACATGACAATCATGAGACTTAAGACCCTTTAACTTAAGATCTTTCATTGATACAAGTTTTCTAATGTTTGAAGAATACACCTTTGGAACCTTAACTCCATCAAGAAATTCACAAAAAGTAATTTTTCTTTCCTAGATAGAGTATGCACTGCTGGAGGTAGATAAGTACAATGTCCCTCCTTCACTGGTGCTAATTCTCCTCTTATTCCTAAAGTAACTAAGTCCAACCTTACCTTGATCCCATCTTTGGTCTTTCCTAGCATGTTGAGTAACATACCAATTATATTGTCACATACATTTTTCTCAATATGTATCACATCAAGGAAATGTCTCACATATATTTTTCTCAATATGTATCACATCAAGGAAATGTCTCACATACATTTTTCTCAATATGTATCACATCAAGGAAATGTCTCACATATAAGGACTTCCAATATGGTAGTTCAAAGAAAATAGACCTTTTCTTCCACTTGCTTGTCCCAAGGTGTCCTGCAAAAGGTTTGCCAAAATTGTTATCCAAATCCTTTACTTTTTCATACAACTACTCACCAGTCAATAGCAAAGTTGCACTACCTTCCTCTATCATCCCATTGAAAGCTTTTCTCCACCACCAGTAATGATGTCCTAGAGGCAAAAATCTACGATACCCGAGGAAGACATTCTTCATACAGTGTTCCAACTGCATGGAATGTGTGCCCTCCTCATAAGTAGGGCATCTACAATGTCCTTTGATAATGTGTGTTAACAAATTACCATATGTTGGAAAGCCATTGATTGTCTCAAACAGCATAGCTTGTAAGTTGAATCTTTACTCCCTATACCCATCATATACCTCTACTCCCATCTTCCACATTATTTCAAATCTTCAATTAGAGAAGTTAAGTATATGTCAATATCATTTCTGGGATGCTTGGGCCTAGAAATTAGTATAGACAACATCATATACTTGCGCTTCATGCATAGCCATAGAGGTAGGTTATAAATCAACAAAATCATTGGCCCTGTACTGTGGGTACTACTTTAGACACCGTGTGGGTTCATTCCATCGGTAGCCAATGCAAGTTATAGGTTTCTATCTTCTTACCCAAAGTTAGGGTACTCATGATTAATTTTTTTTCATTGAGGAGAATCTGTGGGATGTTGAAACTTGCTATCTTGAATTCTTTCATCCACATCCTGTGTCAAGTGTTTCGCATCTTCTGCACTATTGTACATTTGTTTGAATCTAGGAATGATGGGAAAATACCATACCAACTTTGCCAGACTTAATTCTTTCTTTTTATATCTTGAGGCATTACACTTCAGAAACTTCTTTAACAATGCATATTCATTCTGAAATAAAATGCAATCATTAGGACAAGCATGTATCCTCTCATAGCTATGCCAATAAAAGCATAACATATTTTTAGCCTCATATGTTCAGATAGGAAGCTCATTATCTTCTGGTAACATATATTTCAAAAGTGCAAGTAATTCTGTAAAGCTCTTATCACTCCATCCATTTCCTTCTTTCAAGTTGTACAACTCTAACACTGCTGACAATCTTGTGAATTTAGTACACCCATAATATAATGGCTTTTATACATCACTTTTCAACCTTTCAAACATTTTAGGACAATCCTAAAGATCCGTTTCAACCATATTTGCCATCTCTTCAAGACAATCAGCCTTGTATGTACCTGTATCGAACTCGTTTGAGGCACAATTCCCACTATACTCCCAATTATATACTCATTCTTTGTCTCGCCATATTTTGTCCAACATGTATAACTTCGGTCAATCCCATTGCACATTAAATGATCTTCTAACTCAGCTACACTAATTTGCTTCATATGGCAGCAATACAAATAAGGGCATATAATTTTACTAGAGTCTTTTGCATGCTCAACTACAAACCTAATAAACTCTTTCACTCCATCCTTATATTCCCTAGACAAACGATTGGCAAATATCTATTTTCAATTTATACTTTTTCGATCTAACAAGAACCAATTTAAAAGAAATGTGATTAGTGATTCTTAATTTGCTTGGACTCCTACTTATTACTCTACTAAAAATTACCCTATTATACTCTATTTAATTATTATTTTGTTACAATCTATATCTCAAAGAAAAATTAATAGTATAATGACATAAAAATGGAAGTTTCCTAAGCCTTTAACCTTCTCTTCAAACTAAAATAGAACAATATTCTAGTAGTCCATAATCAAAGAACAATGGTAGAACAATTTTTCCTTTCTTTAACATAAGTTATAACTTAGCTATATTATATTTTATACACTACTACATAATATGTCTTATTATAATAGGCCTAAACATTATTTTTACGCCTTATGCATGTATGAGAATGGTGTAACTATTAATTGATATCATTTTGCACATTCTATCATACCAAAAGAATTATATTATAAAGAAATAGTTCCCAAAAAAAAAGCACAGATGCAAAAATAAAGGAATGGTGGATGGAAACCCAAATGGAGGAAAACAACTAGCACTTAATTTGTTTAAAGAAAAAATGCAATAATTAAAACAAATAAATTTTGCAAAATAAAAAAATAAAAAATGGAAGCGAACAATGATGGAGCAAACTTTGCAAAAAACTCAACGGCAGACGCCGGAAAACAAATTGGCAGACGCTGGGCAGGCCAAAATGTTTGGGTAGATAGGCGAACCGATCAAATGTTTTCACAAAAATAAATGGGAAACTCAGTGACAGACTTTGCACAAAAATAATGACGGACTACGCACAAAACTTAGTAGCGGATGTAGGGCCCCCTCAGATCATCTCATTGGGTTCCAACCCGCACCCGGTCTTCCCGGGCCGATTGTGGGGATCTCCCCGTCACTCCTTCATTAAGGTCTCGCGTGTGTGGGAGGGCGGCGGGTCTAATCCCGTCGCCTGTTAAGCATGCGTGCGGCTGGCGTGGTGGTGTGGTGTGTGGGGATATCGGCGTGCGCGGACTTCCTCTCACTTGCTTGCCGGCATTGTGCGGATCTGATCCCGTTGCTTGGTGGGCGGCTGTGTGATGGGGTGCCTGTGCGCGTGGAACTACAGTTGATCCAAAACCCTAAACCCCTTGAGGCCTTGACCTTCTCATTTGATTTCCCCCCATCTTTGTTGTTGACCTGTCATTGGACCCGTTGAGCCCTTGACCTGACCTTCTCATCTTGAGCTGACCTTCTCATGTTGTTTCCCCCATCTTTGTTGTTGACCTGTCAGTGGGATCGAACCCCCATTGAGTTCCAACCCGCATCCGGGCCGCGTGCAGGGGTCTCCCCATCGCTCATTCATCAAGGCCTCGCGTGTGTGGGAGGGCGACAACCCTGTCGCCTGTTTAAGCATGCGTGTGGCTGGCGTGGAAGTGCGGTGCGCGGGGATACCAGCTTCTTTGTTTCCGAAACCCGTTGAGCCCTTGAGCTGACCTTCTCATGTTGTTTCCCCCATCTTTGTTGTTGACCTGTCAGTGGGATCGAACCCCCATTGAGTTCCAACCCGCATCCGGTCTTCCGGGGCCGCGTGCGGGGGTCTCCCCATCGCTCGTTCATCAAGGCCTCGCGTGTGTGGGAGGGCGGCAACCCTGTCGCCTGTTTAAGCATGCGTGTGGCTGGCGTGGAAGCGCGGTGCGCGGGGATACAATCCCTCCCAGCTTCTTTGTTTCCCAAACCCCTTGAGCCATGGACCTCACCTTCTCATTTGATTTCCCCCATCTTCTCTGCCCCTCGATCCCTCCTCGTCACCTCCCCTTCAGCATTTGACTTCCTCGTTTGCCCCCTTGAGCCCTAGAACTTGACCTTCTTGTTTGCCCACCTCCCCTTCGTTTGTTGGATTGTGCAGTAAGTGGCACGATGTGGACCCGATGCGAGTGCATGTGCAGTAAGTGGCACAATCTTGACCCGACGCGAGCAGAGTGAATGTGCAGTAAGTGGCACAATGTGGACCCGACGCGAGTGTATGTGCAGTAGTAAGAATGTGCAGTAAGTGGCACAATCTTGACCCGACGCGATCAGAGTGAATGTGCAGTAAGTGGCACAATGTGGACCCGACGCGAGTATATGTGCATGCCCAGCGGTGCTGGGTCGATGTCGCCTGATTCTTCCATTTGCCCGCGAGCCCTCGTGCGCGCGGGGTGTGGTTGGGAGGGCGGCGTTGGCCCGTAGACAAGAAGAGGTTGTAAAATGGGAGGGCAAATAGCAGCAGACGGACACAAAGATGGAATGTTCGATTGCTCGCGGGCGAGCACCTTAAAATTGTAGGATGAACAATAGACTCAAAATTGGGGAGAGAAAGGATTGCAAAGGAAGACGAAACAAGACTTTGTAAGGGCGGATGCTAAATGCAAATAGATGTAATTTAAAATGCAAATATTTAGCAATTTCAGAACAACTACCAACTAAATAAACCTTTGTTAGCAGTTCCTATGGAATCGCCAACAAAAACTACTTTTATTGGTAGTTCTCTATAAACTGCCAACAAAAATAAAGGCTTTTGTTGGCAATTCCTAGAGAACTGTCAACAATGATGAAAATGGTGCGAGATTTTTTTATGTTGGTGGTTCCTATGAACCGCTAACAAAAACATTGAATTTAACATATTTTTATTGGTGCTTTTTGCTAACCGCTAACTATGTACCAATTTTTGTTTTCAATTATTAGAAACTATTGATAGTTATGTCAAGCAACCTTAAATAACTAAGTTGATTAAAGATTTGTACCTAATGGTATAGCCTAGGTCATTTCCTAAGTAGTTTTTTCTTCTAATTATTAATAAAAGATTTCTCCAAATGATATTAAATGAGAAGTGTTTAGGGGGTTTTGAATTACTAAATTTTAATTGAATTAATGAAAATAACAAGAACTAAAAGCTTAAGACTAAGTGATGGCAACAATTAAGCAAAGTGGGGTAACTAGCTTTTGAATAGACTTCCTAAGATTCAATTATCCTTGATTCCTTTTAATATGCCAAAACTTGGACTTAAATTATTGCTTCTTAATGTATTCTTCATAAAGATTCTTCAATTACCATCCAAGACTCAAACTACTAATGATCAAGGAATTTGTAACCACAAAGTACTATGAAAAACTAGTAATTTGAGTTAGGAATAAGAACACACTAAAATAGTATTTAAATGCTTATCAAATTCACTGAACAATTTGTTTAAAGATGTTAATTAACCAATTAGATTAAAGGTTTTCTCAAGTACAAACATCACACAAAAGTCTAGCCACTTAATATAATGACTATTGCGCTAAATAGCCTAAGAACAAGAGGAATTAACTAGCAAATTGGTTAGCTATTAAGTATAGAATTTTTACAAACACCTAGGCTTCACAATAAGCTCCAAATGCAAAATTACAATCAAAATGCAAAGCAAATTAATCCAGTACATTTAGCCACTAAATTTTTCATTTAACAAGCTAAACCTAGCTAAATTAAATAAGAAAATTAATGCTAAATGAAACCTATAGAGTGTGTTTGTGAAGCTTCGTGTATGCATGTGTCAAAGAGAGAGAGAGCTTGTGAGTGTGTGCATTGGTTACATGGAGGAAGCTTGATGATTGATACCATGGCTAACTCATTCCTTCCCTTCTCACATGATAGCTATTGCTTAAAGCAACCATGTGTTTATATGCATATGTGGATGGCTGTTTGTGTGTAAATAAGTGGATGGCAATGTGACTTCCTACGTGTAAGCATGAATGAAGTGTGTGGCAATAAGAATAGGCTAGATGTGGATGTGAATGCTGTGACTTCATGGACCTTTCTTGGATGTGTGTATATTTCTTCTAGCATGTGTCTCATGTGTGCTTTTTGTAACATCTAGTTTTCTGAAAACGAGAGAAAACGTGAGAAACATAACATACGATTTCTCTGTTAATGAACGAAACTCTTCGGATATAAAAGAAAGTCCCCAAAACGATGTAGTTAAGGTTTCAAAAAATTTGGGAAGCGTTCAAGACTCCTAAAAATAAGAATCCCAAGCTCAGATGGAAAGAAAAACAGAGCTAAAATAAAGAAACAATTTCTTATGAAAAGCTTGCAAAATGTAATGGCATTTCTGTAATTTTGAGCAAATTTTGGAATACACACAGGAGGGCTTTTTAAATGAAATTTTTGAGTTCTTCAGGGTTCTTAGAGGCCCTGAAAACTATGGAAAGCCCCAGGACAGCTAAAACACCTCCGATAGACATTTTTCAACGTCAATATACTTAAACTTTGATGAATTTGTTCAGGAAGGTTTTAGCTCCGGTTTGAGTTATTCCAAGGGCATTTTCCTAAATTGGGAACCTAAATTTTATAATGGAAAAGACAGTTCCCAAAAAGGAGCTAAAACGAAGGAGAAACAAAAATGCCAAAAACAAAAGGTAAAATGGAAATTTTTAAAAAAGTGTTTCTTCCTCCCTTATAAATAGGTGGCACCTCATACTCCCCCTCATTTAGCTTCATATTGTTTTACCTAAAATCAAAGGAAAAACTCTAGGAGATTGGTGCACCAAGGGAAGAAGAAGAGGAGAAGAAATTCAAGCTTTAAGGTATGGTTTCTTAGTAGTTTTTCATGCTTTCTTCCATCCAAACCTCCTCTCCTTCATTCTCTTTTGTTGCCTTTGATTAAAATACAAATTTTTTAAGGGAGACACTTAGGGAAATTTTTAGATTTGAAGAGAGGAGCTAGGAGAAAGCAAGATTTAAGTGAGAAAAAGCAATAAAACAAGATAATTTCTCTTCCTATAGTTGTCATCTTTGGTTCCTTCCTTCTCCATTTCGCCTAACCTAAGGAACCCTAGGAGGATTTGATTTTTAGGCAGAACCAAAGATGAATCTAAGGAAAAAGGGTGTGGAAATTAAGAATATGCAAAAGGAATTAATAAAAAACCATTAGATTTTAATATGCAATTTCTAAGGTTTCAATTGCACCTTGTAAAATCTAATTTTATATGATAATTCCTAGAGCTAAATAAAAGTTTAAATGAGCTCCCAAGATCCCTAAAAGGCTCCCCACATGCATCCTCCCTTAAGAAAATAAAGCAAACTCCAAAAAACCCCATTTCCTCCATAGCCTTGGCCTAAAGGGGTTTGTGTAGCTAGGGAGTTTTAAATTTTTCTAAGCCCATTTTTGAGTCATATATGATGAATGAATATGAAGGGCAGCCTTGGGAGAAATTTAGAAACCATAGAAAGTGAGTTAGTGTTTTATGTTCCATAATGAGACCTAAAGAAGCAACATATAGTTAGGCTCTTGATTTTAATTGTGTAATGACTCTAAAAGGCTTAAAAGGAGTCAAGAATCATATTTAAGAGGAAAGAATGGAGCCTAGAAATTATTTGAGGGGTGTTGCTTCATTAGTTGTATTTTGGAACCATAAAGAGGTTTATAGATCAAACTAGAGTCTAAGAAAGTTGTGTGGCCTTAGAATTAATTTGATAAACATAATTAGCTTCCATAAATTGTGTTTAGACTAAGAGAAATCATCCCCATACCTTTGTATATGTGTGGCTAAAAAGGAGAACTTGGATTCAAAGGAAAAAGTGTGTAATTGTGTATAAGATAGCTCTTTCCACCTTCTTTCATGCATGGATGTGTGCTTAACTTGTCTTCAATGTATGTATGTGTATTTTTAAGCCATAAAAAGTGTTCTAGTATGACTTTAATTCCATGGTTCCATGATGTTACAATATGCTCTTATATGATATTTTTTATGTGTGCTTTAGTTTGCTTAAGTGTGGTGAGACCAAGAACCCTTAGCCATGGCGACGATGAGCCAAGAACCCTTGAGATTAGTTGAAATAAAGCAAAAAGCCTCCCAAAAGCAAGATGAACTCCCAAGAGTATGGTTGAGTCCAAGAATCTCTTAAAGAATAGGTGAGGCAAGTCCAATATCCACAAGAAATTAGGTGAGGCCAATCCACTTGCTTGGCAAGCCTTTGTATGCTATGTATGACTTTCTCAAATGATGAAAATATCTCCTGAATGTTTGCACATGCCGACATAACCATACATGCATTTATGAAACTTGTTTGCATTCATTATGCATGATTGAATGGGAGATGAGCTATTGGGATTCTTTAAATTTCATCCCCTCCTCTCCAATGTTCTAACATGCTAGGTGGACCAAGAGAGCAAGGTAATGGAGGCCAACTACCTTGAAGATGAGAGTATGATATCCAAGAATATGAATTTTGCTACTTTAAGACCATACAATTGGCATATGATGAAATCAGTAGATGTATATGTAATATGATGTCATGAACATATGTAATTATGATAATATGTTATGTATGAATGAGAGAATGTATTATGTAGCCATTAGAATGTGAATTAAGTATATGATAGCAAATTAGCTTCATTGATGGCTTGATGCAATTGTGTATAAGTGTGGATGAAATGGCCAAAATGACATGCATGAGGTTTAGGACCATTTGGACAGCTCACATAAGTCCCAATTATGCTTTTAGACTTACCCAAAAGGTGCCAAAACCCAATGAAAGCCATTTGGATAATTTGATACCTTATATGGAGCCAAAATTGACCATAAGGGATGTCACTTTTTGTCTAAATAAGCTCTTCTTGTTTTAAGATTTGGCATGTAATTAGAACTTGTTGAGAGCTTTTTGGGAAGTTAAAGACCATAATTTTTGGAGGTGTATAGAATATTTGATGAATTTTCAAAATTGGCAAATTTTCTAATTTTGGTATGATGCACTGTTCATCTAGTCCAAAAATAAAATCTGTCACACAGGGTTCAAATGATATCCAATTGCCATAAAATTTTATATAAAGAAACTAAAAGTTCATAGTGAATCGTCAAACTGGAAACACTTCATTTAGATGTCTAGAGAGGGAGATATGAATTTTTAAAGATTCTATTTAGTATCAAGAATTCCAGCCGACCTTTGTTAAGCGGGTCTGGAGTTATTTTTATCCTCTAGCTAACATCCACAGCTTTCCAGATTGGTATCATTTGCATGGATTAGATTTTTTTAAAATTAATTAGACATTTTTGAAGTTTACTGCAGAAATCTGTGATAGAACCAGTGAGCAGTTTGACCTTTGGATCTATTTTAATGTCAAACATCCTCTGTGATGGATGTTATGGTCTGGAAATATTTGTATTATGAAGTAGACATCCATAGCTTTCCAGAATAGCCAAGAATGCATGATTTTGATTTTTCTAGAATTAATTATGATTTTTTAATGTTTGGACAGAAATGAGCCAAATTTTGGCAGAAATTATGTATGAATATTCTAAACTTTCCTTTGAGTTCCATGAGTTGTGAGCCAATTTTATGATGCAAATGAGTTGTATCCATATAATTAAATATGAAAATGTATGGTATAAGCTCACATGATCCACGTGACAATGAATGGATTTTTCATACACGACGCAACGCAAGAAAATGCATTATTTAATTCCCCTTTTTTGCTCTTTCATGGATATTATGAATGTGAAGCATATGAATATGATGAAATGAGCTAGAAATATATGGTATTACATTTTTAACTCCTAGCTTATGCTTTCATGAACCTGTGTATGTGTGTGGCAGCTTCATGTACATAAACCAAACACATATGCCCATTCATCTCATTCATTTTTTTACAATTTTATATTCTTAAAAATGCATTAAAACCGTGGCAATTATTTCCTCCTTGAGATTGCACACTTGAAGCTTCCATCATTTCTCCAATTCAATTTCTCATTCAAGCTCCAATTGTCTATTGAACATCTACACAAATAATAAGAAATATTCAATAGGAGAAATTCAAAAAATTATTTAAAGAAATTTATGCATTAAAAACTAATAATTTGTAAATTAATTCCTAAGATGCATTAATGGCTAATAAAATCAAATCTCTTCCAATTAAATCCATTAAGCTACAATTTATCATCAAAATGCCTAAATTAAAGGGAATAAAAAATATAGAAATTAGTAATTATCAACTGTCAACTATAGTTATCTTTTATTGGCAGTTTTATTAAAATCGCTAACAAATGTGCAACAACAAATCCTTTTTCTATAGTAGTGTGACCCTAAAATGGTTAGTGGGAATATGGGGATGAGATTTTGGGGAAATCTCAGTAGCTAATTATAACATCCGGTCCCTTCATAACAACTCATTTTCATCACAAAAACATGCCTACAATTCATGGAAACCGAAATGGAGCTCAAAATAAGCAAGCATATTTTTAGTGTGCATTAGACATTGACCACGGAAATTTTATGTGTGTCCGCAAGTGCACGGGTCGGATCAAGTAGTTCAATGATAAGTAAAGTATCATTCCCACGAGTAATGACTTAAAGGCAATTAGGCAATGCACAACCTACTTTCATCCACATTAAGTAACCAATTAAGCAAGTCTTGAATCTAGAACTAAATTTTAAAATGAAACAATTTTAAGAAAACTTGGTTGGCAGAGAAATTTTAAGGAAAGTCCAAGGTTTTGAAATTACCTAGAGTCACTATTCCCCTGATGCTTACTAGAACTCAATTTCTTGTTTAATTGCAATTAATTTTCACCTTGTGGGTTAAGAGATTTAGCTGCTATAACCGTCCGTCGATGTAATTATAACCCTACTCTCACCTAAAATCTAAGTGTCCTTAGATTTAGGTTAGAGCGCATTAGGAACTATAACCCTCCACAAAACCAATTAAGGTAATTAGGTATATTTTTATCCCAATTACAAATTAGATAATTCTAAACTTAATTTATCTAACTCTTAAGTCTAATGAGAACCCTTTTTTCAAGGTCAATTCCAATTACCAAAATCAATTCTAAGAGGTGGTCAATCTCTAAGAAAGCATTAAGTAAGAGAAGGATACACAAGGTTTCAATTATCACAATCAACAAGATAAACAATGGTCTAGTTCACATCAGGTTCATAGTGCTCTAGATAAAAGGAATTTAGCTACACATAGCTAAATCTACAACAAATCCCAATCCAATACATGGAGAAGAAGAAAAGAAACAAAGAAAGCAAACAAGGGAATGATAGAGATGCAGAAAATGGAGCTCCCCCTTGATTCTTTCTCCTTCTTCACCCCTCCAAGCTTGGAAAGCCTTCAAAAACCACCCAAAATCGCCTCCCTGGACGTCCAGCAATCTCCTCTGCCGCAGAATGACGAAGCCCTACCCTCTTTCCTCTCTTTTTAGCTTGAAAAGTAAAACTGTACGTTTCAGGGCTAATCTCGCTATGGCGAGAAGTGTCTCTCGCTATAGCGAGATCTCATATGTTCTCAGTTTTCTGATGTGTTCACTACTTCCACGCTATAGCGAGTTGCTCCCTGGACTTCTTATGTAACGCGACTTCGCTATTGCGAATTGTCTCCTTCGCTATGGCGAATTCACCATCTCGCTATAGCGAACTCTGTTCTCGCTATAGCGAGAAGACTTGTAAAATCTGTGTTTGCCCATCTCAGCTTCCCTTTTTTATTTGCAACTCTTTCTATACTTTGTTACTTTTCCCTGAAACTGAAATCAATCACAAAATGAGGCTCAAACTGATAAAAATGTTACAATTGAAATACTTTCTTTGTTTTGTTTGATTGAATATATTTTTAACCTATTAATCAAGGGAAAAGAACTTTGCCTCCCTAATTTAGTGTCAAATATAGTCCTTTTTAATCCTAAATTAGGAGGTTATCAAACTCCCCCACACTTAAATTCTTGCTTGTCCTCAAGCAAGTTTTAAAAAGAATCAAGTAATGTGATTATTCAATTTTTCCACAACGAATATCCAATCAATCAGAAATTCAGATCCCCCCACACTTATAATGAATCCAATGTCAGAAGCAAAAGCGCAGCAAACTTAAATTGAATTTGAAGACAATGTACTCATAGTAACACCCTGAGTTCTAAAGTGTGTGTGTGAGTTCCACAAGGGATGTTAAGAAGCAATCAAGTAGTCCTTAATAAACTCTCCCTGAAATGCCAAAGCCTAAACCAACCATCTGTGCTAACTTCAATCATTAAAGCTCATTGAGAGGGGTCTCTATTGGCCAATGCAGAATTATTTTCAACATAAACATTTTATTTATTTATTTATTATTATTATTATTATTTTTTCTTTCTCTCCTCGTCAAATCACTTAATCCTTTTGACGCGAATGACAACATTGATTATGAAGCCATCCGGTTACTCAGATTAAGGAAATCCTCAAAGGGCTACTAGCATACTCTTAGTTTTATCACTGTTTGACGCGAAAGTCCACACTTTTTGGTACAAACCCCCGGTTACTAAGTGATTGCAACCATTGGAGTAGAGAATCATATTTTGTTTTTTTGTTTTTTTTGTTTTTACACAATTATCCCTCTCAACTAACAAACAAATATCCATTAGAAATAGATAAATTGGGGAAATCTAAAATAACTGAAAGCTCATTAAAGGAAAAACTCGAATTACTTCAAAAATCATCTTGCTGAAAAGCTTAAAAGTGTTCCTATTGTGGGTGTACACTACAACTATATTACTTACTATTCAATTCAAGTTTGCTTAAACCCCACTTTCATTAATTAGTATTCATCTAAAGTAAGAGGGAATCTGATTTATACATTCATACCCACCTATCCTATGTGTATCTACCTGAACTCAACTCCCCCACACTTAAACAATACATTGTCCGCAATGTATACGTCGGGAAAACAGGTAGTAGAAAAAGAAAAGCAGATGGGGGTGGAGGGACGGGATGTAAAGAGGTAGGGAGAGACGAGACTCCCCTGATAAGAAGAGAGAAGAAAGCGAGGGGATGCGTGTGAACACTTCTTCATCTGAGATACAAAAAAAAAATAGAGCACACACAACAAACAGTAAGTGGGCGTCAGAAATAAAACAACTATAAAGAACAGAGCCAATTCAAGATTGGAAAGCAGAGTCAAATACAGTTATCCATATACAATTATCCAAAAATAGAAAATGAGGGAAAACAAAACAAATATAGGCAGCGAGAGTAGAGAAGTCCTAAGCGTCAGAAGGCCCAGGGTGATCCTGAGGTGCAGGATCCTGAGGTAGAATGATGACTGATGGTGGAGGAGCCTCAGGAGGTGGTGGAGGAGCCTCAGGAGGTGGTGGAGGAGCCTCAGGAGGTGGTGGAGGAGGAGCAGGCATCAGGTAATCCATCAGAGTTTGCAGCTGGTCCTTCATTGATAGAATATGCCCTTCTAGCCTATCAATGGATGCTCTTGCCTAATCTTCAAATTCAGAGTGATATTGTGCTCCGTGCCCCATCGACTCTGGAGTATTAAAGTGCTGCTGTGAGGGAGGAGGTGGAGATGCCTCAGTCTGGGCCTGAGCGGGTGCTCGGTGTCTACGGGGCTGCCCTGGTGCATCTTTCATGCTATCATATTTGAATGGCCCCTTTGGCTTGAACTGCGCGTCATTTTTAGAGACGCGGCTACCCCCCTGTCCGAGAAAAGTCGCTCAAAGCGAAATTCTGCTCTAGTTGACGTAAACCGGTCCTTGTCATATGACTTCTTCTTTTGTTTCGAGGATGAGGCTTCAGCAGTTTTAGTTTGTTTCTTAGGAGCCATAGCCCTGAAATTCAAACAAGAAGGAAAGATAAAAATTAGTGGCAGCCTTCAAAGGATATAATTAAATCAGGAAATCAAATGAATGCAGCATGTTTATACCAAAGGAAGACACAATTAAAGGCATCCAAGGGACTAGGGGGCAAGGAATAAAGAAGCAACCCACACAAAATGGTTCAGAAAAGCTCAATTCTGGAAAAACTCTCGAACTCGCTATAGCGAGTTCGAGCAGATTTCTGCACAGCCAGATTTCATGGAGGAAAAACCAAATTTAAGCCATTCTTTTGCACAGAAATAGTCGACCAATAAAACCCACCCAGAAAAGTTAACCAAATAACCCCTAAATACTCAAATCTAAGCAAAACAAATTGAACCCTAAAATGACCAGATTCAGCGAAATAACCAGCGATTCAAGGGAATAAAAGAGTCAATCGATTTACCTGATGCAACAGATGTGAAGGGTAAGGGGAATACGAGCTTAAGATGCGCGAAATGCAATAAAAGAGAGAATGGAAGAAGTTGAGGGGCTTCGTCACAGTAGCGAGAACGAAATGAAGGAATGGAGAAAAAAAAACTGTAGGTTATTTTATATAGAGAGACCCGCCACTGCCAAGCAATAGCAAGGGCTTCTCTGGGGTAATTTCCAAAAGCAAAGCTGCTGTCCTCGCAATAGTGAAAATTTCTTCTCGCCATGGCGAGAAGACTTAGATAATTACTAGTGGTTGACAAATCTTGCTATAGCTAGGCTATAGCGAGAATCTCTCTGGATTTAGTACTCAGCCATGGAAATGCTGCTTTCGCTGTAGCGAATGAGTTACCTCGCAATGGCGAGAAAACTTCGTAAGAATTTATGCAACATTTCGCTCGCCATAGCCAAGCTACAGCGAAGACCTCTCTAGACTTTGTACCAAAATGCAACACAGAGAGCTCGCTATGGCGAGGTAATTTTCTCGCTGTAGAGAGAACACTTAATGTTGCAGACTGTGGCTCGCCACAGTCTGGCCATAGCGAGATACTCTCTGGTGTGTGTACCAGCAGTGGGACAAGCAGCCTCGCCATAGCGAGAGGGATTCCTCGCTATAGTGAATATATATATTTTTTTTTTCAATTTAAATGCTCACCAAAATACACGCTCAAATCTAACCAGATATAATAATAAAATGCAGTTTAAAACATGGTTAGAGACTCCCTGTAAACATGTCTAGTGTTGCTCTTTCCTACCAATCCCTTGCTCCTTAATATCCACATTTCAACCTACAAAACAAGTAAAGATTGAAAAAAATCAAACCCAAAACAAAAAGAATTTTAGATTCAAACATAAAAATAAGAAGATAACTTAGGTTGCCTCCCAAGGAGCGCTAAGTTTAAAGTCTTCAGCCAGACTATCTTGACACTTCTATGAGAAGTCTTGGAGCTGCACATTTGCCTTCATCCTGTCCACTGGTCCACCAAGGTAATGCTTCAAGCATTGGCCATTTACCTTGAATGTTTCTCCACTTTTCTCATCTTGAATTTCAATGGCACCAAAGGTAGTGGTAGACACAATCTTAAAAGGACCAGACCACCTTAATTTAAGCTTTCCTGGAAACAACCTCAAACGAGAGTTATACAATAACACTAAATCACCAGGCATCAAATCCCTTTTTAAAATCTTCCTATCATGCAAGATCTTAGCCTTTTCCTTATATAACCAAGAACTCTCATAAGCTTGCAATCGAAATTCATGAAGTTCATTAAGGTCCAACAACCTCTTCTCACTAGCATCTCTATAATCCAAATTCAACTTTTTTATGGCCCAGAAAGCTTTGTACTCAAGTTCCAAAGGTAAATGACAAGCTTTACCAAAAACTAATTGATATGGAGACATACCAATTGGTGTTTTGTAAGCTGTCCTATATGCCCATAAAGCTTCATCTAGCTTATCAGACCAATCCTTCCTATTAACACTCACTGTTTTTTCCAAAATTCTCTTGATCTCCCTATTAGATACTTCACAGAGGCCATTGGTTTGAGGGTGGTAAGCTAAAGCCATTTTGTGGTGAACTCCATATTTTTCCAGCAAAGATTTAAATAAGCGATTATTAAAATGAGTTCCACCATCACTAATGATAGCTCTAAAGATGCCAAAATGAGAAAAAAATGTTCTTCTTTAGAAATCGCACCACTGTTTGAGCATCATTGTGTTGGCAAGCTACCGCCTCAACCCACTTACTCACATATTCAACTGCCACTAAAATGTATTGTTGGCCTCTAGAAGAAACAAAGGAACCCATAAAATCTATTCCCCACAAATCAAACAACTCAACTTCAAAAATACCGGTTTGAGGAAGTTCATGTCTTTTAGAAATATTCCCGGATCTTTGACAAGCATCACAGTGAGAAACAAACACATGAGAATCCTTAAACAGTGTAGGCCAATAAAAACCAGATTGCAATACTTTAAAAGCAATTTTCTGACCACTAAAATGTCCCCCAAATGGTGATGCATGGCATGCAAGTAAAATGTCATGTTGTTCAATCTCAGGAACACACTTCCTAAGAATTCCATCTACACATCTTTTGAACAAATAAGGCTCATCCCAAATGTAAAGCTTAACCTCATGCAAGAATTTCTTCTTTTAATAATAGTTTAAATCAGGAGGTAAAACTTCACAGACAATATAATTTGCTATGTCAGCATACCAAGGTACATGTAGCAAATTAGTAGCCATAATGCATTCATCAGGAAAACCATCATTCACAAGCTTATTATCACTAACATGCTCAGGATCTAACCTAGAAAGATGATCAGCTACTAGGTTTTCACTTCCTTTCCTATCCACTATATGCAAGTCAAACTCTTGAAGTAATAACACCCACCTAATCAATCTAGGTTTAGACTCTTTCTTTCTCAACAAATATTTAATGGCAGCATGATCAGTGTGCACTACAACTTTGACTCCCAACAGATAAACTCTAAACTTCTCAAAAGCAAAAACAATGGTTAGCATTTCTTTCTCAGTGGTAGAATAATTTACCTGAGCATCCACTAATGTCCTGCTGGCATAGTAGATAAGATGAAAAACTCGGTCTCGCCTCTGTCCAAGAACAGCTCCTACTGCATAGTCACTTGCATCACACATGATCTCAAAAGGCAATGACCAATCTGGAGCAACTATTACCGGTGCAGTTATTAGCTTCTGTTTTAACTCCTCAAAACTTTTCAAGCAATCATCATCAAAAAGGAACTTAGTATCCTTTTCTAGTAGCTTGCACAAGGGCTTTGAAATTTTTGAGAAATCCTTGATAAATCTTCTATAAAACCCCACATGCCCAAGAAAACTTCGGATTCCCTTGACATTAGTAGGAGGTGGCAACTTCTCAATCAATGATGTCTTGGCCCGATCTACTTCCAAACCCTCTTTAGACACCTTGTGTCCTAAGACTCTTCCTTCTTTCACCATGAAGTGACATTTTTCCCAATTCAACACGAAATCCGTCTCCTCACACCTTTTAAGCACCTTAGAAAGATTCTTCAAACAAACTTCAAATGAATCACCAAAGACAGAGAAATCATCCATAAAAATCTCCGTGATATCTTCAATGAAGTCATAAAAGATGGATGTCATGCATCTTTGAAAAGTTACTGGTGCGTTACACAATCCGAATGGCATTCTCCTGAAAGCAAAAGTGCCATAGGGACAGGTGAAAGTTGTTTTCTCTTGGTCTTCAGGTGCTATAGAAATTTGGTTGTATCCTGAATAACCATCCAAAAAACAAAAATACTCCTTCCCCGCTAGCCTATCAAGCATTTGGTCAATGAAGGGAAGAGGAAAATGATCTTTTCGAGTGGCTGCATTTAACTTCCGATAGTCCATGCACACTCTCCAACCAGTGACAGTTCTTGTAGAGATCAATTCCTTCTTTTCATTTGTCACAACTGTCATCCCTCCTTTCTTAGGGACGTACTGTACTGGACTAACCCATGCACTATCTGAAATTGAATAGATGATTCCTGCATCCAGCCACTTGATGATTTCTTTTTTGACAACTTCTTTCATCATCGGGTTAAGCTTCCTTTGATTCTCTATAGATGGCTTATGATCTTTCTCCAGTAGAATTTTATGCATCACAATGGAAGGGCTTATCCCTTTGATATCTGCAAGTGTTCAGCATAGAGCCTTTTTATGACTCTTTAACACTTCAATCAATCTCTGTTCTTAATAGGAATTCAATGATGTAGAGATGATGACAGGAAGTGTCTCTGAATCCCCTAAATATGCATATTTCAGATGCTTAGGGAGAGGTTTCAACTCCAGAATCGGGGGTTGCTCAATTGAAGGCTTAAGAGATGGTATTGAATGGGAAGCCAAATCTAAAGATTCCACTTGCCAATACTGTTTACCCCGAGTGGTTGAAAAATTAAGTACTTGGGCTACCTCTTGACTATCTTCAGTTTTCTCATGCTTCACTCCCATTAGAATTGCTTCAATAGGATCTTGGACTATCATTGCATTGAATTGTTCTTGAGCTAAATTATCAATCACTGAAACTCTGAAGTAGTCTTCAGCATCTCTAGGATATTTCAATGCTTTGTCCATGTTAAACACCACCTGCTCATCCCCCAGTCTCATCACTATTTGCCCTTTCTCTACATCAATCAGAGTTCTAGCTGTAGCTAAGAATGGACGACCGACAATCAGAGGATTATCCTTATCTTCTTCACAGTCGACAACAATGAAATCAGCTGGATAAATAAACTCACCAACCTTCACTAAAACATCTTCAATTATACCCCTTGGATATGCTAAGCTCCGATCCGCTAATTGCAATGTTACTGTAGTAGGTCTTGCCTCTCTAAGTTGCAATTTCTCAAAGACAGATAGTGGCATAAGATTCACACTGGCTCCAAGATCACATAAAGCTTTACCTTGAAAATGAGTACCTATTTTACAAGGCACAGAGAAGCTACCCAGATCTTTGCACTTTATTGGAATCCGTGGGTTGATTATTTTACTGCACTCTTCAGTAAGTGCCACAGTTTCAAATTCCCCAAATCTTCTCTTCTTGCTCAGCATCTCTTTTAAAAACTTGACATACTTAGGCATGTACTCCAATGCTTCTGAGAAAGGGATATTTATATGAAGCTGCTTGAATACCTCTAAAAATTTTTGATACTGCTTATCTTCCACCTTCTTTTGAAGTCTTTGTGGAAATGGTAATGGAGGTATTGGCCTTGGTACTGTTTGTAATTTCTCTCCTTGTTTCTCACCCTTATCAACATCTGCATGTTTTTTCACTTCTTCACTACTCACTTTTCTCCTTTTTCAACTGATGCATCCACATGTTCTTCTCCTATTCTTTTATCATCACTCTTCTCCTCTGTAACAAATTCCCCTTTATCCTCATCTTCAACAGCATTTGATGAAGGTGTGTGGCTAACCACCCTTGGTGCTTGAATATCTGGCAACACTTTTCCACTTCGAAGAGTTATGGCCTTACATTCTTCCTTGCCTTCTCTTCTAGGATTAGGCACCGTATCACTTGGCAATCCCCCTTGTCTTAATGAATTCATTGCTGAGGCTAATTGACCCATTTGCAATTCTAAATTTCTCAAGGAGGTGTCAACTCTAGCATTCACTTGAGCTTGCTCTTCATTTTGCTTACTTTGGATGGTAATGAACTTGGCCAAGGCATCTTCCAAATTCGTCTTAGGTTCTTGAATAGGTGCATTTTGCCTCACAGGTTGAGCAAAACCTGGTGGTTGAGTAGGCTTAATGCTTGAGGAGGATGCTGGTTGATTCAGTACTGGGCCATGCTTCCAAAAGAAGTTTGGATGATTCCACCACCTAGGATTGTAATTATTGGAGTAGGGATTCTGATTCTTTTGAAAGTTCCCCACATAGTGAACTAATTCTGAAGGTGCCAAAGGATAATAGTCCACTAAATGTAGATCCCCATAGTTTTCACAAGTAATTGGGGCCACTTGAGTAGAGCAGACATTCATGTGCTGACTTCGCTGCACTTGAGATTCTAGCATATCAAATCTCTTATTCAGAGCAGAAAGAATAGTTGCAAGTGGAATAGATGGGCCTTCTTGAGTGTTGGCAACATTAGCATTCACCCTTCTATCACCTCCTCGTTGCACATAACTCTCAGATAATGTGTCCAATGCCTGAACAACGTCATCTACAGGCATTTCATCCCAACGTCCATTCAAGATAGCATCTAACATTGTATCAGTTTGTGGAGTTAGACACGTGCAGAAGTTCTGAACAATAGCACAATTATCCATCCCATGGCTTGGGCATTGGCGAAGCAAATGCTTGTACCTCTGCCATGCAGCGTATAAATGCTCATCTAAAGCCTGCTTGAAATTGATAAGCTCACGACAGGTATCGGCTATTCTGTTGTTTGGAATGAAGCGAGCTCTGAACCTTGCCTCCAACTTATCCCAAGTATCAATGGAACCCTCTGGCAGAGTCAATAACCACTCCTTAGCTTTTCCTTGCAAAGAAAGTGGGAATAGTCGAAGTCTTAGAACATCCCTTGGTACCCCGTTCTGTTTGAATGAATCGCACACTCCCAAGAATGATAGAATATGACGGTTGGGATCTTCATCAGACCTCTCACCAGTGAATTGTTCGTTGAGCTGCAGCATGGAGATCATCACAGGCTTTAACTCAAAGTTAGCAGCTTGAAAGTCTGGCACTACTATGCTGGATAGAGTGCCCTTTATAGTACGGCCCACAAAGTCTTTTATGGACTGATTTTAATTCCCTTCCTGAGTCATTTCTTCACTCACTGAATTTGGAACTTTAGATGGAGTTTCTTCAATGTTCAAGTTCACCACAAGATCACTAATTTTCTTTGTTGTGCGCTTCTTCTTTGTAGGGGATCGCCTCGGCATGTACCGTGGTACCTATAGAAGAGAATTTAACCAACTGTATTACTTTAAACAAAAAGAAAATCAAAGCAAATAACAAAATGAACAGAAATTCTAACTAATTAACTAACTAATGCTTAATCGAGGACTAATAAAGATTACACACTTCTAACTAAACAATTAAGCCATTCCCCGGCAACGGCGCCAGAAAACTTGACCACGAAATTTTTTATGTGTGTCCGCAAGTGTACGGGTCGGATCAAGTAGTTCAATGATAAGTAAAGTATCGTTCTCACGAGGAATGACTTAAAAGCAATTAGGCAATGCACAACGTACTTTCATCCACGTTAAGCAACCAATTAAGCAAGTCTTGAATCTAGAACTAAATTTTAAAATGAAACAATTTTAAGAAAACTTGGTCGGCAGAGAAATTTTAGGGAAAGTCCAAGGTTTTGAAATTACCTAGAGTCACTATTCCCCTTATGCTTACTAGAACTCAATTTCTTGTTTAATTGCAATTAATTTTCACCTTGTGCGTTAAGAGATTTAGCTGCTATAACCGTCCGTCGATGTAATTATAACCCTACTCTTACCTAAAATCTAAGTGTCCTTAGATTTAGGTTAGAGCGCATTAGGAACAATAACCCTCCACAAAACCAATTAAGGTAATTAGGTATATTTCTATCCCAATTACAAATTAGATAATTCTAAACTTAATTTATCCAACTCTTAAGTCTAATGAGAAACCCTTTTTCAAGGTCAATTCCAATTACCAAAATCAATTCTAAGAGGTGGCCAATCTCTAAGAAAGCATTAAGTAAGAGAAGGATACACAAAGTTTCAATTATCACAATCAACAAGATAAACAATGGTCTAGTTCACATCAGGTTCATAGTGCTCTAGATAAAAGGAATTTAGCTACACATAGCTAAATCTATAGCAAATCCCAATCCAATACATGGAGAAGAAGAAAAGAAACAAAGAAAGCAAACAAGGGAATGATAGAGATGCAGAAAATGGAGCTCCCCCTTGATTCTTTCTCCTTCTTCACCCCTCCAAGCTTGGAAAGCCTTCAAAAACCACCCAAAATCGCCTCCCTGGACGTCCAGCAATCTCCTCTGCCACAGAATGACGAAGCCCTACCCTCTTTCCTCTCTTTTTAGCTTGAAAAGTAAAACTGTGCGTTTCAGGGCTGATCTCGCTATGGCGAGAAGTGTCTCTCGCTATAGCGAGATCTCATATGTTCTCAGTTTTCTGCTGTGTTCGCTACTTCCACGCTATAGCGAGTTGCCCTCTGGACTTCCTATGCAACGCGACTTAGCTATTGCGAATTGTCTCCTTCGCTATGGCGAATTCACCATCTCGCTACAGCGAACTCTGTTCTCGCTATAGTGAGAAGACTTGTAAAATCTATGTTTGCCCATCTCAGCTTCCCTCTTTTATTTGCAACTCTTTCTATACTTTGTTACTTTTCCCTGAAACTGAAATCAATCACAAAATGAGGCTCAAACTGATAAAAATGTTACAATTGAAATACTTCCTTTGTTTTGTTTGATTGAATATATTTTTAACCTATTAATCAAGGGAAAAGAACTTTGCCTCCCTAATTTAGTGTCAAGTATAGTCCTTTTTAATCCTAAATTAGGAGGTTATCAGACATCTGAAGCTTCCTATAATGTCAAAGAACATATGATTTCGATTTTTCTAGAATTAGTTATGATTTTCCAAAGTTTGTGACAGAAAAGAGGAAATTCTGGCCGAAAATGCAAAGATGAATTTTAATGTGTACCTTTGCTTTCCACGAGTTGTAGACCAAATTTGATGATGGAAATGAGCTATACTCATGTGTTTAAGTATGAGAATGTGATAAATGCATTCATATGGCCCACGGGATTCCGAAAGAAAAATTTTGCCCGTAGAGAAATGCATTTTTATTCATAACTCCCTATGCCACTATATTGTTTCCATAGAACAAACATAAGATGAGGCATGAGAATTGCATGAATTGAGTCCTAGGAGTATGGTGTTACATTTATTGGTCCGTAAACGTCAGAAATAGGCCGAATATAAAAGGAAGTCCTCAACATAGAAGGAATTGGGACCAACTAAAATTATAATAAAATTTTAAATATTAGAAAATGAGGAGTTGAGATTTAAGATACCCAAAAACCAGAGCCAAAAGAGATCAGAAAATTTACCGAGGGAAGTAGGGGCATTTTTGTAATTTTTGAAAAATTTGGAAAACTCATAGGAGGACTTTTTAAACAAAAAATTTAAACTTTCTAGGGTTCTCAGAGACCCTGAATACTATGGGAACCCCTAGAACAGTTGAAACCCCTCCGGTGAGTGATTTCGGCTGTCGGTTGATCAAAAATTGACCGAACGATTCGAAATGGTTTTAGATCCTTTTTTAGTGATTCTAAAGGCAATTATTATGATTAAGAGCCTAAGGAATATGATGGAAAAGATGGATTTCAAAAAGGAGTTGAAACAAGCCCAAACAAACAAAACTATGAAGAGGGACTAAATTGCAAAGTGTAAAAGTTGCTTAAGTGAAACCCTAGCTTATAAAAACGTCCCTACTTTGCTCAGATCTCCTCTCCCACTCTCTCACACGTTAAAACAAAAGTAAGAAGGGCTGAGAGTGGCGCACAAGAGGGGAGGCCAAGGAAGGAAGAGGAAGCTTTGAAAAGTGTAAGTTTTAGCCACTTTTTCCTACTCCTTGCCTTGTTAAACTTCTTCCCCTCCTTTCCTCCTCTCTTCCTATGGATTTAATGAGATGTTTGGTTCTATTTTGAGCCCAGAACTGAGGGGGAAATTTCAAAATTCAAGGAGAGGGTTGAAGAAAGGAAGAGAGCTCTTGAGAAAAGCTTGGAATCAAGGTGATTTTTCTATCTTGGTTGCTTCCTTTTTCTTGCCCTTTGTGTGTGGAGTTCTGCCAGAACAGAACCATCTTGGGGGGAGGCTTTTTGCCTAGAAATAAGAAGGAATTGTGGGTTTTAGACCATGAGGAGTTAGTAGATGCAAGGAAATTGGAAGAAAGGCTAATGAAAATCAAGTTAGAAAAGTGTAGAGCTCTTGGATACTTTATAAAAATTGATTTAATCCATGAATTTTCTTGCATCTGTAAATGTTTATTTAAGTCTCTAAGACCCCTAGGAAGCCTCCCAAGTGTCTCTCCCATCAAGGAAAAATCAAAAAGCCCATGGACTCCTCCTCCCTCCATCAATTCGGCCAAGACATAACCATTAGGCTAGGGGCTGTTTTAATTTTTTTTAGCCTTGGTTTGGGACTTCTTATGATGGTAGAAGGTGGGAGGAACCCTTAGAAAAAATTTAGAACTCCTAGAAATTGATTTGGTGCCTTAGGTTCCATAATATGACCTAAAGAAGCAACATGGTGCTAGGCCTTTTGTTTTAATGATGTGATGACTCCAAGAGGCTTAAAAGGAGTCAAGAATCATATTTGAGAGTAAAGAAGGAGGCTTAGAAATTATTTGAGGGGTGTTACTTCATTAGGTGCCAATATGGACCATAATGGAGGTTGTAGAGTAATCTAGGGTTTAAGCAAGTTGCATGGCCCTAGAAATTGTTTCATGAACTTAATTGGCTCCCATAATTTGTGTCTAGGCCAAGAGTCACTATTTCCACCAACTTGTGGGTGTGTGGCTAAAAGAGGAGGCTTGAAAGCTAAGGAAAAAGTATGTGCTTGTATACAAGGTAGCTCTCTCCACCTTCTCTCATGCATGGATGTGTGTTTAGCTTGTTTTAGAATGTGTGTATGTGTATTTTCAAGCTTTGAAAAGTATGCTAGCATGCCTTTATATCCCATGATGCTTGATGCCATGTTATGTTTTTAAATGAACCCATGATGTTTGTATGAGTTTGCTTGAGTGTGGAGAGGCCAAGAACTCTTCCCTTGGGTAAGGATGAGCCAAGAACCCTTGAGCTTGGTTAAGACAAAGTAAAGAGTCTCCCAAAAGCAAAGTGGGCTCCCTAGAGTATGGTTGAGTCCAAAGTGCTCAAAGAATAGGTGAGACAAGTCCAAAATCCATGAGGAGAAGTGTGAGGCCAATCCAAACACTTAGTGAGCTCTTGAATGTCTTGTATGATTGATTCACATGCCAAGTTTGCTTTTAAAATGCCTATGACTTATATTTCCTCCATACATACATTTGAGAAGCTTGCTTTGCACATATTATATATGATTGAATAGGGGATGAGCTATTGGGATTCTTTGAATCTCACTCCCTCCTCTCCAATGCTCTAACATGCTAGGTGGACTAAGGAGTTATGGTGAAGGGAGCCAACAACCATGAAAGAAAGAGATTGACAAGCCTAGGCCTAGCTTTCATTCTTTTTGAACCTATAATGAGGTTTCACAAATAATATGATGTTGTAAATGTACCATGACCCTTGAGGCATGTATAAATACACCATTCTATGATGTTTATATGTATGAATATGATGTATGACCTCTAGCATATGTTTTGAGTATCTAATGCCAAAGTATGAGAATTGAAAGTTTGATGGACATGTGTATAAGTGGGGGTTGAATGGCCAAAATGAGATGCATGAGGTTTGAGACCATTTGGGCAGCTCACACAAGTCTTAAATAAGCTTTTAGACTTGCCCAAAAGGTGCCACAACCAAGGGAAGGCCATTTGGCAAATTTGGTACCTCATATGGAGCCAAATTTGAATATGGAGCCAAATTTGACCATAATGGAACCCTATATCACTTTTTGGCCAAATGAGTTAGTCTTGCCCTGAAATTTAGTATAAAATTAGGTCTCATTGATAGCTTTCTGTGAAGCTAAAGATCATAATTTTCGGAGATCTAGGGAATATTTGATGAATTTTCAAAGTTGGGATTTTTCATGGATTCTGGTATGGCTACTGTTCATACTGGCAGTTTTGAATTCTGTGTCACCAGATGGCCAAATGGTGTCCAATGATTATGAAATTTTATATTCATAAACTAGAGGTCATAGGCTTTCTGTGGCCATCGAGATCACCTCATTTGGAGGTCTGAGCAGAGAGTTATACATTTTTGAAGTTTTCTGTCAGTAACAGTGGCATCTCCAGAGCTCAATCACTGTTCCATCAATTCCAGATGTCTAAACGTATCTTTTTCATTCTGGAATTATTTTTAGTGTCAATTTAACATTTGTAGCTTTCCATAATGACTGAATGTGTGTGATTTCGATTTTTGTAGAATTAGGTATGAATTTCAGAATTTTGTATCAGTAAACTGAATCACAGCCCAGGCAGCCAGCGAGTCTGTAGCTTTTTGGATGTCAAACGTCTTGTGTGATGAATTTTGTGACTTGAAAGTATTTTTAGTATGAATTAGACATCCTAAAATTTCCAGAATGACCAAGATTGCATGATTATGAATTTTCTACATTTAGTTATGAGTTTCCAAAGTTTGCCCAGGAAATAGGCCAATTCTGGCCGAAAATGGAACTCCAAATTTTCATGCTCCATTTCGGTTTCCATGCGTTGGAGGCATGTTTTTGGGATCTAAATGAGTTGTAATGATGAAATTAAATATGACGATGCATAGTATGAGTTCACATGGTCCATGTGACACCGAAATGAATTTTTATACATAGCGCAATGCGAAAATAATCCCACTTTTCTTGCTTTTCCCATGGAAATCCTACATAGTTCATGATATTATGCCATTCAAATGTATGAGATAGACTAGAATCTATGGTGTTACACTAATCTCAACCAATTAATGCACATAAGAATAGCTTATGGTTAGACACGTGTTTAGTTAACACCATAAAATTAATTAAGGTATTAATCATATATTTAGACTAATTAAGAATAATTATTATGAAATATTTAGGCAAGCTATGTGAATAGGAGTTTATGGAGAAATAAATAATTAATGTAGGTTTAAGATTCAATTGGGTTAAAACTTAATTTAGACTTATAATTAATTTAAGTAGGTCATGGATAAAGGCTAATGGAGGGTCAATGATTTTTAGTACAAACCCAACTTCCTATTGTGAGACTTGGCCTAAGAGAGACTTCCTAGCAATGGCCTAATCTGATTTAGTAAATTAAAAGCCCAAAACCATTCTAAAATGCTAGAAATTCTATAGCCCAATCTCTAAGGTCTGACCCAACAAACAAAATCTAAACTCCAAATGGACTTGAGCTCATGGGTCAACCGACAACCCAACTTAAACCCACCTAAACCCTAAATACACCCAACCTCCTCCCCATTCTGCAGAAAAAAAAAAAAACACACAAAAGGCAAAGAAAGATTCAAAGGTCTTTGAGAGAGGCTAGGGTTCTTGGCACAAATCCTCCACTTCCCACTTCTATATTCAAAATCAACTAAAGTAATTGTTATATAACTTATTTATCTTTAATTTGACCTAATTAGTTTTTCATTTGGAGCATTTCACCCACACCTAAAATCTAAAAACTTGTTATTTGATGTTTCCATGGTGAAATTTTGGAGGTTGGAGTTAGAGGTGTTCTTAAGTAAGTATAAACTCCTCATTTTGATGCTTTTTCTACTAGTTAGAGACCCCCATAATTGATTTATAATATGGGTATCAATTTTGTGTAAATTTTCCTAGAGTTTGAGGTGATATTTTGAAGTTTCTGGTGTGGGAACAATCAAATCCAAATTTAGTTCTTATAGTAGTTAAGCTGAAGTGGTATTTTGTTAGCTCTTAAAGAATTGTCTACAAGTGAGGTAATTAGGGTTCATATTAAATTCCAAGCATATGTCTATTTTAATTTTATATCTGCTACACATATATGATTTTGAATGCTAAATGAATTGATTGGCTATCTATTATATTGTGATTGGACCTTATAAGTCCATGGTGGGATTATGGTACGACTGCTACCCATGCATGTGCTTCGATCAGGCAATAGGTTATGATCAGACCCCAAATGTACTAAGCCCTAGTTGTGCTCATTAGGGAGTAAGTGCTATGGACAGGCCTCTCTCAGTGTTATTGGCCTTTAACATGTGGATATGTGATTGCTAGTATGGAATAATAGTCACTGATAATCTAATTGTTTCATTTGTTGATATAACTAATATAATTTCTTATGCTCATCTTAATTTATGCATATATGTTAATTAAATTGGAATATATGAATGAAACTTGCCTTTAGTTATTGAGATTTGTATCTCACCCTATTTCATGGGATAATACTTTCAGGTGAAAGCTCTTCAGGTAAGGATAAGGGGAAGCAAGTGGATGAAAATCTATGATTTCCAACCATGTGTGGGGAAAGCTACACTTGGATGGATATGAGTAGAGTAGATGCTAAATTTTGTATTCCTTCTTGTATAATATCATAATGTAATCATGTTGTCAAGTGTAGGATTTTGTATTTTGATTACTTAAGATGTATCTATTAAGAAGATAGGCCTCATATTAAATTGGTATTGGATGTATGAACTGACAACATCTGATATAAATTTTGTTGATCCTATGACATTATTTACTATTTGGAAATGAAATTATGTGATACATTAGATATTGACTTAAACTAGTGATGTATGAAATCTCTATTGGAATATATATTTGAATGATAAATGTTGGTAGCTCATGAATCCTTGCTGTCATAAATCCATGAATTTATTGATATATGGTAGTTAGATGAGTAAGAATCAACACTTAAGTTTTGAATTGGTAATGATAGGTTAGCTAGGTAAATAAGGTAGGCGGAAGCTAATAAAACGTTACAAAATAAAGTAGAGTGGCCTTAGTGTGTTACTAGAGGGGGAGTTGGAGTGTATAAGGCGAAACTTAGGGAGAATTAGTGCAGAAGAGAGTCATGCCACAGCCAAAATGGATTAAGTCGTGTCTCACTATGGCGTAAAACGAAAAGTTGCCCAGGAAGGATAATAGAAAGCAACCTTGCAGTGGCACAAACTTTTTATCCCCAACATAGGTCGAGGAAATCAAAAAATGAGTACTCCATTAGATAGTTTTGCCACGGCGGCTAATCAAGAAATTTTCTACAGTAGGTTCCACACTACATTTCTACCACGGCACCACATAGTCCCATTACAGCTAAGGTTTTGAACCCGAGAGCAACTTTACCATGGTGCGAAAATCTTAGACTGTGGTGAAGGTTTCCAAACTCCTACTTTTAACCTAGAAACCTTGGTTTTTTCTATGATAATACTAAGGAATGATTTAGAAACACTTGTAGGAAGTTTTTGTGAGTTGGAATTAATGGATAAATGAATTAAAGGCTTTTAATTGAGGGTTAGATTCACTTATGTGCATAAATGCTTGTGATTATTTGATTAATAACTCTAATAATATCAAGGTTCAGATTTCCTTACATTTTTTTTAAATTGATCAATTTAAATGGTTCTAGACATTAATTTATGATTATTAATAGCACATTTAAGCTTAACTACTATGATTAGACATTAGAGTCATCACATTTAGACCACCTCCAAATAATGGTTACAAGCTATAGGTTCTTTGACAAAAGAAGAGTCCATATTCAAGCTATAGCTTCTTCAATGGAAGAAGAACCCATATTCAAGCTACAACTTCTTCAATGGAAGAAGAATCCATAAGTAAAAAAGGAGGAAAGTCGAAAAAACCTCAAACAAAATGAGAATTCAGATTAGGATAGTCCATAGCAAAAAACCTTGTTAGCTATTAATGGACCTCACATTCACATGGTAAAAAGGAATAACAATTCGCAATGAGAAATTAATACAAGGACTTTATGCACCCGTCCATAGACAAAATGAAGTCACCTTCATAAGTCCTTAAACAAATAGAAAACGAAATAGAAAAGAATCAATGTTGGGCTACAAAGTCAACATAAGGAATAGAGTTTAAAAAGCATTGGTGACAACTATTTGCATCCCATGGCAACCAACCAAAAGAGTGCAATGTGCAAATGTGGAGGATAGTGGGGAATGTAAAAACATTTGCTTAGTAACACTAAATGACAAGATAGCTAACCCTTTCCCTTCCATCAAATGCCATGTTAATTATAAAAGAAATAGAAAATCAACAAATAGCAAAGACGAACACCCTTAGAAAGCAACACAAAAGATCATTCATAAAGGTACCACTTCACCGTCAAAATTCCAAAGATGCTTCTCTTTAAGTGCACTTAACTTTTCATTTTGCTAGCAAATTTGAGAGCAAGTGTTATGAGGTCTTACAAGGCATAAAAACCTTATAGGCACCTAAAATAGTCTAATCCACTCTATTAAGGCCTAAAGATTTCAACAATTACAATCTATCAAGCCACATACAATACTGACACAATAAATTGCTTTGAATACTACTGCTCATACGAGCTCAAGCAACACGACAAGACACTCTAGTTAGCATGGCATCTATGACTCCACCAAGCCACTTGGCCTGAGCAGTATTATTAGCTTACCTTTTATAACTATATAAATCAAAACTCATCCATAACGATCTCATACAATGCACTACAATATTTGATTAGTCACTTAAACTAACCAATTTAATAAACTAAAGAACAGATATATCATTTCAACTTTTTTTAAAAATATTCTAATAATTGGATGACTTTTTTAAATTTTTTTTCTTATTTGATAATATCTCCGGGTGAAATAGATTTTTACGAATATTATTTACAGGAGAGATGAGAGAGAATGCTCTTGCTTTGAGGAGAGAGAATAAAACATTTGATTTATTAGGCAATTAATTCCCTCTTTCCTAGTTAGATTCCACCAAGTAACTCAATGTTTTTTAGCCATTAGATGAGTCTAAAACCAACGGGTAGATAGTGATGTAAAAGTTTATATATATATATATATATATATCATAAGCATCATTCTCATAAAATTTGACAGTAATCAAAATTAAGTTGTTTGATACCTCATCAAAACATCCAAAAATTGATGCACATTATAAAGTACCTGATTTGTAAGTTATACGATTTTTATAAAATTTGGCATGAAAGATCAACATAGCTGTTATTTTTAATCTAAAGGTTGAATTAATAAAAATCGATTTCGATAGGAAATTATTGAAGAGTGTTAAAAAGAATACAAATCTTATACACACGTCAACTGATCACTCTTAAATATATAGTCTAAATACCATCTTTCTGATACTTTCAATCTGCTGTTGTTTTTGTTTTAATTTGATTTATAGACTATTTCTTCTCCTATTGTGCTTAATCCATTGAGATCTCGATTCCCAAGCAAGCATAACTTGAAAAACAATAAGAGAAAACATGAGTAAAATCATCAAATTAAGTGAAATTTAACAAACAATCATCAATTAAATCAATATAAATAGTAGTTTTCTTCCACACTTAAAATGATTTTAGAGATCATCTTCAATCTCCTTCATCGCTCTTAGTTCAATATCAATCCAACCCTGGAAATCATTATTTTCCATAGCCCCAAAAGTCCATTTCTCCGCGCAACGAAAGCTGGTTGATTTGGTGAACAGATTGTGCATTTGCATCCTCAAACCTATCCCCTTTAGAGGAGTCTTCATTTCCAAGATGAGAGGTGATAACAAGCCTATCAAGCCCACCCCATTCATTCATCCCTTGATCATCTCTTCCTGTTCCTATCTCTTGACCTGTGGGTTCGCACGGGCTAACTTCCATATTGCCGGTCCCTGAAACTTGGTACCTCAAGTCCTCGCTACCGCTATCACAGTCTCTGGGGTTTGTCATGAGCTGTTTGGCGGCTGTGGCAGGTGAGTCTGAAGATAGGGTTGATGGATATGAATTATAGTCATAGGCAATGGGCTTGTGGTTTGGAAGTAGGGGTTGGGCCTGGAAGAGTGAGTATTGAGGGCTTTGCAAGTGAGGAGGATAGTGAAGAGCAAGCTCGGGTTTATCGAGTTCGAACGCGGATAAGTTTCTAGGGTTTTGTTGTTGATGATGCGGTAAGTATTGGCTTTCTCTGTGCATGAAGGAGCGAGGTTGATTGACACTTGAGGAATTGTTGTGTTGTTGGTCTGAGTTATGCATGGAGCCACCCTCATTGCCAATCTTGAATAGGTTCTTCTTCTTAAACACCCTGCAAACCACCCAGCCATCTTCCTGCAAAATGAGAAGTCAAAGAGTAATTACTATAAATACTTTTAACCCACTAAAGATGTTAATTTTGCAAAATAAATTTACATGCTTGATCACCGTGTTGAAAGATGTTATATTTTTCTCTTCTACTCTAAGAAACTATAAATAGGCCGTTGGCTAGACTTAGATGATTGAATGGATTAGAATAGAAATATTAAATTCTACTTGTAATAATTTTATGCATAAAAATATGTAATTAATATCTTAAGGAGTTCCCTTCATATATATATATATATATATATATAGACACACATATAATTAAGTATAGAACAACTCTATCAAGAAATTTAGATATTTGCCCTGCAATATGTACCTCGAAGATACTATTATTTAAAGTCTAATCAATAACATATTAAGATTAAGAATTCTGATATGCGTTAATCATTCAGTACTAATTGTGTTGCGTGATTTGATTGGCAGGCTGGGCCTTTGCAAGGTGTGGTGGGAAACAAAAGAAAATTGCCATAATTGGACGAATATGGCAGCAATAGATGAGAAAATGAAGAAATTTTTTTTTTTTTATGTACTCCGCATACCATCAATAAAGGTATAATATGAGTTATTGAACATTGATTAAAATAAATATTTTATATGGTTAATAAAATTTATTACGACTTCTATTTTGATAAATTTCTTTTAATCTTTTGTGCTTATTTTAAGTATGTGAGTGCATGTAAAATTTATAAAAAAATATATAGATTTAAATCCTCTCAATTTCTTAAAAAATTGACCTTCTTAATTTTCGTGACAGATGACACAGTGTACATGAAGAGCACTCAAACTGTTGAGGTCAACTGTTAAAATAAGTGTCATCTCTATTGTGTTTATCTTTTTTTGAAATTAACAAAAATAATTTCTTAAAAATGTTGAAAGAATTTAAACCCAAAAATCAGCACCAAAGTTATTTATTATGGTTGACTTTTGAACATCAATAAATCCATATGATCACAAAAAAGTTATATGCCCCACAAGATGCACCATTCCCGCTAAAAGGTGTTAGACGAAAGCGATGACTTACATTGGGATTTGCTTGAGGATCGTCGGCATCTTCAAGGCGGTATTCGTGCATGATCCAGTCAGTCTTTTGGCCATGAGGAGCTCTGCCTCTGTAGAACACAAGGGTCTTCCTCATCCCAATCTTCTTGAAGCTGTTCCTTATGCACTTGTCTCTTCCTGTGGCCTTCCAGAACCCTGCGTTCGTTGCCCTATTCGTCCTTGACCCTGTTGGGTACTTCCTGTCTTTGTGGCTGAAGAAGTACCACTCGTTCTGTGGTGTCGATCCTATTCTACACCTCTCTGTTATTTCATCGATCATCCACAATCAACCACAATATTATAACAATTGGCGTTTAATCTTCATATACATTCAACAAAGCATCATAATATAGCTAATATGTCACTCATTAGGTGCGACATTTCTTCAGCCATATGGAAGGTCCGTGATGTCGGAAGAGAGAAGTCGAACTCAAGATATCAAGCTTATTTGGATTTCAAAACTAAAACTAATATTATGTAGAAGTTATCCGTTCATTGACAATTAAATGTGATTTATTATTGAGATATTTAGATATCTTCTTATGTTTTGTAAGCTGTCCAGAGCTAAAATACAAAAGGACAATTTTTAGACTTTATAACAAGTTAAGTATTTTGACTATTAAATTTACTTGAAATTTTTCATTTAAATTTTTCATTAATAAAATAAGGATCACAGAGTAGGTATAGTTTGTGCTCTTCATAAAATTGCCCAAAAGAATATGATAAATCAACAGTCAATTATGCCTTTCTTGAAATTAAAATTGGAATAAATGAAGGGAGAAGAGATCTTATATAATATATTTTAAAAAATATGATAAAATATATGAATATCTAATGCTTTATCATGTAATGATTTCTTAGTGGAAACGAAAATTTTTTGTTTCTGATCTTCTATCCAGAAAGTTGATAATTCCAAATAAGGCTCACAGATATTACTGAAAAAGGTGATATTTGGTGTACGAATATTTTAAATTTTTAAGAACTTCAAATATTATATATAAATTATATAAGAAAATTCAAAATTATTAATTATATATGTCTGAAACAATAAACAAATATTAATTTTTATAATATATATTAAGTTCAAAGTTTCTAAACATGCTTTTAAGTGCTTAAATACTTCTACATGATTGCCTTTTCTTGAACGTGATCTCTCCTTTAACGTGGCTATGTTTAAAATAAACAAGTTTTAGATTGTTCTTAGAAAAAGAATTCTGGAGAGAAAATTGAGCACTTTAGTCAACACCGTACGTAGAAAACGAGATATACTATTCAACAATGCACTATAGAGGGATTCATTAATGAACCTTCTCCGTGAAAGGCAATACTACCTGAATTCATCAATATTTTAATTAGCATGTGGGTTTTCGAAGATGAACATTTTAATTTTTTGAGTATTTAAAAAAATTATGAAAGTATTCAAAACAAACAAACAAAATGAAAATATTGGGAAATGAAAAATATATGGTAAATTTAGAATTCTAATTTTATTTCTGGCATACAAACATGAAAGTTTTAAAAACTTTTTGGCTCAAATATATTTTTGTCCCTCTAGTTTCATTCAAGTTTTAATTTGGCCTTCCTAATTTAAGAACAAACAATTAATGTTGATCTTTATTTTTTAAAATGATCAAATTTTGTCTCTTTATCTCATAATTCATCTAAAATTTAATGCAAAGTTAAATAATTATTGACTTAGATGTTATTTATCTACTTGATACTAATTCACACTCAAATTTGACATTCAAGGCAATACAGTGCTAAATTTGATATTAACTTTTGGATAGATTATGAGATAGAGGGGCATAATTAGGTCATTTGACAAAATAGAAGGATATTGCTTGTTTTTAAACTAAGGAGCCTGAATTGAAACTATTATAAAATTAGAAGGACTAATTTAAGCCTAACTTTTAATGTACATCATCCTCAAATCTCATATAAACAAGTTTCTGAAGTACTTAAAAATTTAAATATTCACTAACTAACGATGATTGAATGAGGCAAATCATTCTAATGATGACTTCCTTAAATAAATGAATAGGATCTTGATTTTTCACCAAATGTATATTATTGTATTTAATTGTGCACTATTAGTAAAATTTTTTACATGCTAGGATAGGAATAGCCAAAATACTTCATATTTAATGGGCTGCATACACCACTTTAAGTTTACGGAGAGAGAGAGAGAAGGAAATTGGAAACATAAGAAATATGAGTATTTTTACATTATCTAATAAAATAGAGTCAAGTCACCTAATTGGATCCCTTATTCCATTACTCATTACATTACTATCACATAAGTGCAGTGTCATGTGAAGGCGAATTATATGATGTAGCTTCATTTTATTAAATAGCATATAGATAACTTGATACAATATGTGTAAATAAGTTCTCATAGACCAATCTGATGATGCTGCACGAAATTTTTACAGTATCAAATTTGATGAAGCTAAGGCAAAAATCAACTAATAAAACCTGCCGTCTTATATAATTGGAATTAATTGATGTTAAACAATATTTAATCTATTACTATAGATAGAGCAATCATCAAATTTGCGATTTCAAAATTGATAATTAAATTTGGAGGGGACAGAAAAACATGTATAACGGAACCCAGCACTTCCAGAAATCCCCTCTTATTAATTTAACCAAATCTAATAAACAGAATTCAAAGTCTTCTATAAAATCGTTATGAATAAAGATTGGAAAATCAAAATTTTCAAATTGAAGGGGTCTTGTGAAAACCAAATAAACTGAGTTTCCTCTTGTTATATGGTGAAGCTTAATTTAAAGAGAAACCTACAAAACAAGCAAAGCCAAGCAACCAACGAGTTTTGGCAGTACCAGAGTCGTTTTTAAGACGGAGTTCAAATTGCCAAAATTAACCCAATAAAAAGCAAAACTGAGCAAGCAAAGCTCAAGCTTACCTTGCAAGTCCCAAGGCTCTATCTTGTTCAAGTCCACTTCTCTAATGACCTCCATGTCAAACTTCTGAAAGGACACCTTCTTCCTCAAGTAGTAATGAAGAAGCTCTTCGTCTGTCGGATGAAACCGAAACCCAGGGGGCACACCACCGTTGGAAGAACCCATCGATCTAAATAAGCTCCAAATATTACAGAAACCCAATTACTATTTGAAACCCTAATAAACAAGTTGTGAATTATATATATTCCCTTGCTCTTTGAGCTTTAATAAAGGAAAGTGAGGTTGGAGGCATAAGGAGGTTATATATGTGCATGGGTGTCAACGCCCTCATTACAGCACTGTGACGATAGGAGAAGGGTTTGACGGCCGGTGACTACGCCGACGGGGATGGTTAAAGCTAGTTATCGTAAAAAGCAAGTTTAAGGAATGAATAAGACTACCTGTAAGATTATTATTAATATCCTTTTCAATATTATAACTATTTTGTTTTTTAATTTACTGTTAACCCTATATAAGGTTCTCCCACACGCAAGTGCAGAGCGTAAGGTACACTCTTTTATCTATACTAACGAACCACATTCACAGATTAAGAGATGCAGGAATAGATGTCTTTTTTTATTTCCTTTCAGTTAATTAAGCTATAGGCTATTCTACTTGGTAAAAAGAATAAAATTAAACTGTAGATTTTAAATCTTTTATAAAGTTCTTTCACAAAAAGTATAACAAGTGAATATTTTTATAGTTCAGCATTATATAATTAAAATTTTAAAATATTTTTTATTGATCATATTTTATTAAATAATTTGATCATAAAAAATTTAAAAATTTCATCTAGTCTAGTCCTTGATAGGATGGGAACAACTTTCAAGGTTAATTTTCTTTTATTGAAAAAAGTAAGAGGAGGAAATTGGTAACTTATATATAAAATTTCAGTATAATTCTTATATTAGTTATTTTATCAATCCAAGAACGATATGATTAAGTATTAGGTAGAAATGGGAGCAAATTATATGTATTGTCCAATAATAATTTGCCGGTCATTTTGTTCTTATGATTATATATATATATATATATATATATAATGTTACATAATTAAAGGTAACCAAATTTAGATAATTTCACATTACATTATTGTGATATTAATAAAATGACTTTTTATAATTTTTGTTCAATGATTAAGTGTATCATTTTGTTTACTCACATATGTAAGATATTAATTGATATAAAATTTTGATTTTTTAATAATAATTTTATTATTATTAGCAGAGCTATATATTTATCAGTGTTTGATCAGACCATTCAATCTTAGCACCAAAGTAATTGAAACTTATGGTCAAAATGTTATTTAGCACATATAAATTTATCTAAAGCTTTGGGCTGAAGGTAAGGGCATATTAACTTAAGTCAACCTTAGCTTGCAAATTAATTTTGACATTTTTTTTCTTTTAAATGGAAGAATATTTCTGGTATTAGTTAGCCAAAACCTTTTACTAGGCGCCTTATAAGTTTATCTCGTACCTATCATGATATGCTGCATTAAAATGTGGCTAATATATATATATATATATATTGGTAATTTGTATCTGAAAATTTTCTAAAAATTTTATGTGAAGTTTTATTTTGAAATTTTTTCTTAGTCTTCAGTTACATCTTTAATTTGCATGAAGTTGAAATAAGGCTTTATATCATTTGAAGGCCTTCATATCCGATTAGTTTTGTTTAATTTTCTGACGTTGTTTGCGTAATCTCCACTATCAACTATTCCTTTTGTAGCGGCAATTAGGATTCTAAATTCATCCTCTGTTGTATGAATATTGATAATGCTATGCTTCAATAACTCATTTAAATGTTTGATGAAACCAAATAATGAGAAATTCTGAAGGAGAGATGAAAGTTAGCAATGTAGCGAAGGCAATTAAACTACGTAAATTTTATTTATTCTTCTAAAATAAATTATGTTAATCGATTTCTTTTTCTCCTTGTCAATTTCCATTAACCTTCATTCTCATTTTTTTTCTACTGTCGCCAAATATAACAATTGAAATATTTTAGATATATACATAAAGAATAAATTTTGAATGGAATAAAAATTTTAAAAAATCCTGTTATGATCTTCTAAAAAAATAGTGTCTCTATCACTTTAATATTTAAAAATATAAGTTATTAATCAGTTCCAACCACGCAAGTTTTCTTTTTGCATATATTCTTATATGATGATTTCATTATCAATTTATAATTATCCGAATTAAAATGAAATTATATTCTCAGATATTAACGTAAAAAAATTTATGAAGGCTCAAATTGATAAGAATCATCTTTCAAAATTGCTCGATTTGTAACTATTATAAACAATTTTTTTTTTGGGGGGATGAATTCTAGATACTTAATTAAACGATGAATAAAAGCTACCACGAGCGTAACTTTCATTTTTAAGGTAAGTTATGACGTCCATCCTTTGGAAGACTTATTCTACGCGCTTCATAAAAGTCCGTGGACTAGCTTTTGTTGAATAAACAAATATAATGTTTTTAGGAAATATTTAAATCAGTAAATGATCCCAATAAATTAAAATCAATATAATTATGATATTTATGATTGTTTTTGAAGCAAGGTTTGGAAAAAAAAGCTACTGTAGTTTCTAGGGATTTCCGCAATTGATTGGACGGCTGAAATTTTATAATAATTAAAATCTTGTGATATTCAATTTTATATGCAAATTATTGACAATCATATATCAACTTTAACAAATTCTCGGTTTGGTCTTAAATGTTGATAGAAACAGGAGGAGATGCAGTCGCCATAGCTGGGGCTTGCACATGTGGGTATGACCTTGAGGCCTTTCACTTTGCTTTGCTTGATTCAATTGCACTCTTTCTTTCTGTTTTTTGTGATTAATTATTCCGTTCCCTATGTGGCTTTATTTTATGATATTTTTCTTTTTGAGTTTTTTATTTTGATAATAAACTATTGAGTTTTGACCCACTATATTTATAACTTCAAATTTTAATTAAGTTCAAACTTTCAAGCAAAATTTTAAATAGCTTCTTCACAAACATTGCATGAAAGGCTACTCCATGGAAACTTCATTTTTCAAAGAATCCATTTGCATTCATGCATGTTTCTCCTATAGTCTTATCCCATCATTATAGATGCCAGCTTTTCAATAATTAAGTTGACTCATATTTGGTAGGGTATTTAAACAACAAAAGCTTTTAAGGGCTTAATATATTAAGTATACATATTGTGTGTATATATGTATAGAGAGCATATTAAGGGAAAAGAATGATCTGAGGGGAGAGAATTAAGTAATCATTTTTAGATAAAAAATGAATAATCAAGATTAATGCACAAATTATTAGTACAAAAATTAAAAAAGAATACGTTTATTACAAATTTAGGACAATTTTAAATTAATTTCAACCATTAATTTGCATTCCTAATTGTTTCTAATTTACTCCTCTCACCTCTCACAAAAAATCAATCCCCTCCCTGGTGCATCTCCTGGACCACTGGTAGTCTTTGCCTGGAGCATTCCTCCATTCTGGCGTTCCATTAGCTTTGGCCAACGTAAAAAGAATATGGAATTATTCTATTACTTTTTATTTTATTTCAAGTTATTATTTCATTACGTTTTAATTTACTTTTTTACACCTAAATGGGCAAATTGACTTGTAAAAAGTGGAGCTGAAGTAGAAGGTATCATTTTCAAGACGTGTACGACCAGACCCACTAGAAGAAGATCAGTGAATACGTGACAGACTGCAGCAGAGAATTCAGTGTGTGAGATTTTTCAACTAAAGTGCTTACATTTAATTCACATTGATTGCCTTATCATTCATTTCACATTAAACTCTTTCCTTATTGTGTTTATTCAAGAGATTCTAGACAATGCAAAGTTACAAAAGTGCAAGCAATATTATTCTACATATCTTGCCATTTATATTCCTATAGTTGTGAAAGCAAGCTGCAGAAGAAAATAAGATCGGACCATGGTTCTAAATTGCGGTCCGCATCATGTGATGCGGCTGCAATATTACTGTTGCAGTGTCGACCGTATCCGCATCAATTGACCGCAATGTCCGCAATCCTTCTTATATCATCCGCAGCACTCGCAACCGCAATCGCAACGTAATTACAACCGTAACCGTAATTTAAAATCATGGATCAGACAGTGTCGCCAATCTAGGTAGTGGCTTAACCTTCCAACATCTCTTGTCCCATTCATTGCAAGGCGTTACCTCTAACCTTTATTCCTTTGCAAGCCGAGATGAACGAAACGTTTGATGACGTGTTAGACACACCAATGGTTGGAAAAGCAAATGGAGCAGCAAGTGGCCAATCAGATGGACGATTGATTCGACTACTTTTTGCTGGACCCCTTGTACCTAGTGTTTTCTGTCAATCTTTTTGAGTTGCAAACAAATCTTGTTATGTTTCAGGTAGCAACAAGATAGCCTACGGTAGACATTGAGTCATCTGGGTCATGCGCGAAGGAGGGTTAGGGTGAGGATGAGGGTGAAGACTTGCATAGGGATGACTAGTACTTTGATCTCTATGGTTTTAGCATCAAACAAAACCTCTCTTAAATTTAACAAAAGAATTATCATTTAGTTATTTTTATCTAGTGATGCTTAAATAGTTAGATACGTTAATGATCAGTCAAAGGTTAAATTTGGTGAGCAAACACTTGAAACTCGAATAAATTAATCGAATAAATTGTTAGATCATGGATTAATCAATTCAATCATTACAAAAAATTTGGATTTTTTTTCACAAAAAATTCTAACAAAATCTTTGTAGTGAGAAATTCTCACAAAATTTTTGTAATGATAAATTCTTGCGAATTTTGTTATTGTTTACAATTTTTCATAATTTTTATAATAAATTCTCACTTTTTTTGTGAACTTTTTTTGAGAAAAATACCATGGGAAAGATGCCACAATATGACAGAATTAAAGCGTCAAAGAATCTTGTGAAGGTTTTTCATAAGAAAAATGGTTTACAAATATTTTTTTAATTTTCGCAAAAATATATCATGAGAATAATGGAGAAATAGACCTTAAATTTTTTTATTCTCACTAATTTATTGTGAGAATTTAAAATATTTTTGCAAAATTGAGAAGAAAAAATATGTTTTAATTCTTAAAATAATATATTAGGGGAATAAAAAATATTGTAATTTTTTTTAAATCTAGTGGAAAATTTTGTGAGAATTAAAATTGCAAATTATTTTTATTCCCAAAAAAATATTCTGTAAAAATAATTAAAAAAATTAGAAAAAAGAATGTTACGTGAATTTTTTTAATTCTCACAAAAAATTATCATAAAAATTTTAAAATTTTTTACAAAATTTAAGAGGGGAATATATTTTAATTCTCATAGAATATTTCTATAAAAATAAAAAATTTGTAATATTTTAATTCTCATAAAAAAGATTTTGTAAAAATTTGAAAAAATTATTTTTTAACCCTCACGAAATTTTTTTATAAAAGTAATAATAATAATAATAATAATAATAATAATAATAATAATAATAATAATAATAATAATAATAGTTGGAATGCAAATGTCAACAGAAACGGGAAGCCCTAACCTTCATTTGCTTTCTTTTTCTGCGATCCGATTTCATCCTCTGCTAGGGTTTTCAAGTAGTCTATATGAAGCCTGGTGCGTTGAGATCTCTATCAGCAAAATCCATGGTGAGTCATCATCTCTTCTTCTTCATTTGCCTTCTTTTTCTACGATTTTGGTTTCATCCTTTTCTAGCGTTTTTCAGCATACCTTGTCAGAGTAAATTGTTTTCTTGCTTGGGATTTTGCCATTTCTGTTAAGAAACACTGCGCCTTTCTCCTTCGGTCTTCTGCATCTCTGTTTGCGTCCCTGTTCTGTCCGTCTCTATAGGTGCAGCTCTAGAGTTGTAGAAATTCTTATGGTCTCCTGTCGTAGTGCAGCATCCACTTCCCTTTTAATTTCTGCAAGTATACCTTGTCTCATTGATCTGTTTTGCTTTTTGGAATACAACTAAAATCTGGTTCAATTGGGAGCTCTTCTCGGAGCTAGCACTTTGATATATATAGACACACACACACATGCACAAATACTCACTTGAGAATCTTATGTATATTGGCTCAAGCTGTGGACCCATAGTATTCCTAACTCTTTTTTGTCCCCTGCTACTTCTGGGTTCAGATTTGATTCAGTGGCATAATTTCCCTTAAATTTTCGTTACTTGCTTCATGGTTGCAACATTTTCGAACTGGGCATTTCAGCTGGGAAATACTTTTTCATTTAGTGGTTGACCGCGGGCTACCTGGAATTTTCCTTGGGTGTGGTGGTTGGATATTTCACAAATTTGAATTTCAACTTCTTGGAAAGCTACCTTTTTAGAGGTAGATCTTCATTTATAATTTAAGCAACTTTACCATCACTTAAATTTTGTATGATTACAGTAGGTATTTAGGGCATCTTGAACCTCCTATGTAAGGGATTTCTCTGCTGGTGTTTGCAATTTCTCTGCCTTTCTTTGTTTTGGTGTTTGTGAAATTAGAAGACTGGATTCAAGGTCTTCAAAGAAGAAGCATCTGCCAAAGATACCAAAATTTAATTTGGTGCTATTGCCTATAGCCTTCAAATTTGAGGGCCATAAATATAGCGAAACATTGGAGAAGATGAAAAGGTCATGGATATATAGCTTTTGGTGCTATAGCCTTCAAATTTAATTTCTCACTCAATTTGGCATGGATAAGCCCTTGATCACTTGTTCACTTGTTTGGTATTTATGTGATAATCTACATTTCAATCCTGAAGTAAATTGCGTTTAGGTTTCTACCTTTGGTGCATTCTTAACTTCAATCTAATTGTTCTGGCTTTTTCATCAAGAAATTCTTTGCTAATTTATTTGCAAAAGGGCCAAATTATTGAGAAATGCAATTGCTGTGATGATTTTGACTTTCGAGTGCATGCTTTAACTTTTTTAGGATAAACTCGTGAGTTGGTGCGTGTCAGTAATGGTGAATCATGAACATGTCAAGGGGTAAACCGGTAGTGGTGACGGATTACTTTTTGTAGGAACTAGAAGAGGTTTGTGGTGGAGAAAAATATGATTCTAGAACCTTAAGCATTGTCTCTGCTGGTAATGTTAAAGGAATTCTGTCACTATCTTCCTTTAAACATAAATTGAGCTAAAGGTTTTTGAGAGGAAGTCACTCAAGTTTTGGCAGCTAAATTCTCATGTTAGCAGATAAATTTACAGCAAAACTCAAAAAACAAAAAAAAGAAGGAAATATTCATTGCAATTGTTTTGTTTGTCTGCTTACCTATGTAAATATGAAATACAGACTCTCTCAAGACTAGTCAATAAACCATGGTTTTAAATTGCGGTCCGCATCATGTGATGCGGCCGCAATATTGCTGTTGCGGTGCCGACCGCATCCACATTTTTTAGCCGCAACACCCGCAATTCTTCTTATACTATCCGCAACACCCACAACCGCAATCGCAACGTAACTGCAACCGCAACCGCAATTTAAAACCATGAATAAACCTTCAAAGTTGCCCAGGTGGAACTATGATGGTTCCAGCACAAGGTTTAATTGCTTTTTTAAGTTCCTTCTCTTTTCTCCCCCCCCCCCCCCCCCCCCCCAAAAAAAACAAAGTATCTATTAGAATAAAATTTAATGCTTTTTAAAGGTTTTGAACTTTGGTTTTTATGTAAGTTGTTGGGTTTTAAGTTTCAAAGGTTTGATTGCTTTGCATTTTCATTGCTTATGTTTTTATTATATGTAAAGTATAATAGTGTTATTGTGCAGCAATTGTGTTGACTTCCATTGGACAATTGGACTGAGGTATGTGTGATGATAAACTGTGAGGGTTTTTCTTCCAACCCCATTTCTTTTCCCAAGTTCAATGTTTGGTTGGATTTTAGAATGATTTAGTCAAAGAAAATGTGGTCCATTGTTATGGGTTCTCTTCTAATCGGATTTGATCTTATGCTCACCCTCCATGGTAGGCTTTAATCAAATTTTACATGACCTGATAAACTCAAAACATTTTGTTATTCCTTTGACTTAGTCTCTAATCAAAGTGGTATAATCTGTTGCAAGCTTTTCTCAAGTGTATTCAATTCATTATTTATGTATCATTTGAATGTTTGACTTATTCAGATTTGTTATCTAATTAATACAAGCAAAACCTTATGCACATTCTTACTAAATTGGATATTGCTTCATTGTACTGTAATAATGAAACGTGTTGTATAAACATTTTTCAGATTTGTTCATGGCTGTGCTCATATGGTGCTTATAGCCTTGTTCTCATTCTTGAAATCTGAATACTTACTTTTACATTTTTGTTGATTACACCATGGATATTTTAATAAGTTGAAACTATTTTCACGAATTTTGTATGTTTCTTCTTTAAAGAAATGTAAACTAATTGGCAAGAGGAATTTTCAAATATGGAAGTTTAGGTATTTACAAATAATTTGGTGGGAAGACTTATTGTGACAATATAAACAACTAAATTCAATAGCAATAAGAAAATAAAGATTTAGATAATTGAAGTCCACAGTAGTTTCAAATAGTATTGGTCTCAGTTATAGTTATCGAATCACGATTCAAATCGTGAATCGAATGATTGATTTTTAAATCATAAATCGTAAATCATATCAAATCATAAGATTCAAAAATATAGATAGCATTATATTATATAAAAAATATATCCCACTAAAATTTGCTCAAATAATAATTTAATAATATTTAATCATATTATTCTTCTTAAGAAATAATATTAAATTTATAAATAAAGAATCTCATAAATTACTAAGTTCAAAACTAATAATCTTCTTATTCATCAAGTCTAATTTTATCACTATCACTATTATCTTTTTCATTATCCAACATGACTATTTCTTCTTCATCTTCTTTCTCTATATTACCATCATCTCCAATGTCTTTTTCAACATTTTCTTGTATTTGAATGCCTTTTTCTTTATCATTTTTGTTGACATTAAGATTTCGTGAACCTAAAAATAAACAAATGTAAGTGACTAAATGAGAAAAAAATAGTTTAAGAATTTACAAAAAGAGGTTTAAGATTGCAAGTGCAATTAATATACCTTTCTTTCTTTTTTTACTTGGATCTCCTTCATCAATCTTGAAGCACTCTCGGACATCCATCTAAGAGTTCCCTTCCATTAAGGAAGGCTTCTCTTGTTCAGTAATTCATTCATCATCTGATTCGAGATCTGGTAAGCAAATAGGATCATATGTATCTCCTTTTACCTCATTTTGCCTTTGTCTAATCTCAAGTTGAACATTATATTTAGCAAATACAAGAGCATTTAATCTTTGTTGCTCTAAATGATTTCTTTTCTTAGAATAGATATGATCAAACACACTCCAATTCCTCTCACAACTTGTAGCACTACAAGTGAGGCTTAGGATGCGAATAGCAAGAGATTGTAGCTCTTTACACTCTTCTTCAAAACTATTCCACCATAAAGTTAACAAAAAAAATTATAAATAAGGACTTGATTAATTACTTAATCAATTTATATATAATTTTCAAAATAAATAATAAATTATATTATTATATGAATAATTATCAGGTTATGTTTTTATCTCTTGTTGCAATTGATAAACTATATCTAAAGAGTCCCTCTACCTTATCAAATTTCTCTATTTGAGAATCAATTTTGACTCTAATCTTAATATTAGGACACATTTTCTTCAATGTTTGGTACAATCTAACTTATCTATGTTAAAGTTTGGAAGATAATGGAACCTATAAAATACAAAGTTAATATGATATTGTAAGATATAATAATTTTAATTTAAATATAAAATAATTATATTACATAAAAATATAAATTGTTTATGGAAAAAAAAAGCTTACTTAGAATTAAGAAAATATGTCACTACATGAAGTGGTCCATAGAGTTGATAGTCCCAATACTTGTCTATGATTTCCCAAATTTGTTTAGATCTACTTTTACATTATTAAAATTCTTTGCTATTTATTCCTTTGCTCTATCTATAGCCTCATAAATGTATCCCATCGCCAACTTTGAATCACCATCCACTAGTCTAAGAACTTTAATCAAAGGAGACACATAGTTCAAGTAATACTTTATGGACTTCCAAAGCCTTGAATTAGCTAAAATAATGTATTTTATAATTTTATCTTCACTCTTAGATGCATAAGCACTTTTAGCCCATTTTTCTAATGCAAACATAGATCGTAACACAATTTTTTGATAAAAAATAGACTTCATTGTTAAATACAATGTGGAAAATCTTGTTATTGTTAGCCTAGCTAACTCTACCTTTCGAATAGTTTCTATGTAAATTAAGCATTCAAATGTGCCTATAAATGAATGTCGTAATTCTTTTTCCTTTTCCAATGGTATTATGGAATACTATGAGGCCACCAATGTCTTTTAGAATCAAATCAAGTTAATGGGTTGCACAAGGTGACCAAAAAAGTTTTTTCTTTTTGTCCATCAATTTGTGTCTAATAGAGACAAGACCTGAAGCACTATTGTCATTACTTAGATTACATTTTCCTTTCCAATTTCCATCACCATGTTATCCAGTAATTCAAATAATTTTTTTGGCATTTCTAATGAAACTACTAATGTCAACAAATTTTATAAAAACAGTCACCTTAGGACTATTAACAAGAAAGTAAGAGATCTACCGTTTACATCGGTCCATCCATCTAACATTAATGTACAACTAGTTTTTTTCTATTGAAGTTTATATTTCTCCAAATTATTATTGACAACATCAACCTCTTTTTTCAAGAAAGAAACTCTCACCTCATGATAAGTAGGTGGTTTCAAACATTTATCATGTTCACTAATAGATTTCACCATATCAATAAAATAATGACTCTTTACTAAAATAAATGGCAACGCATTACTATATATACATCTACAAATGTCTCTAATCACTTGATCTTTGTCCTTTACTATAGCATTTATAGTTGGTTGCTTCATATTTTTAAAGGAGCTAGAAGAACCACTTCCGCCTTTTCCTTTCATTACAAAAGCTTCAACGAATCCTTTTTTTGGTGACATATGTTCTTAGGTTTCTTTATCATTGAAATACTCAATAAGATCATCGTCCTTATTCATATCATCTAATATTTTTTTAAATAAATTTTTTACCTCTTCCAGCATTTGTTCACAAGGTACAACTTTTTTGTGTGTTCCAGCTAGATGATGTTTCATTCTAAATGCTCCTCCCTACATAGTCTTAGAACAATAGTTACATTTAACATGTAATCGAGTTTCAAGAAACTTGTAGTGATCTCAAGCTATATCTTTCTTCACTTTTTTTTAAGAGCCATAACTTAATCTATAAGAAGAAAAAATAAGAATTAAAAAATAATTGAAAATAGTATTTAATAATATTATTTTTTCTCACCTAGCACTTGTCCACAAGAAGGAAGAGAATGTTGCTTGAGATTAGAGAATGTAACAAAGTGCTTGAATTTTATTACTTTGAAACCATACAATTGGCAAATGATGTAATCCATGAATGTATATATACCATGATGTCATGAACACATGTAATTATGATAATATGCCTTGTATGAATGGGAGAATGTATTATGTGACCACTAGAATGCAAATTGAGTATATATGGGCAATGTAGCTTCTTGAACTAGTTTATGGAACTATGCATATATGTGGATGAGATAGCCAAAATGAGATGCATAAGGGTTGGGACCATTTGGGCATCTCACACAAGTCCTAATTATGCTTTTAGACTTGCCCAAAAGGTGCCAAGCCCTAAGAAAAGCCATTTGGTCATTTTGGTATCCCATATGGAGCCAAAATTGATTATAATGGAATCCTATATCACTTTTTGCTCAAATGAGCTCTTCTTGATCTGAGATTTAGCATGAAATTAGAGCTCATTGGGAGATTTTTGGAAAGCTAAAGAACATAATTTTTGGAGGTCTATAGGATATTTGATGAATTTTCAAAATTGACAAATTTTTTGGTTTTGGTCATGTCACTGTTCACTCAGGTCTGAAAATGAAATCTATCATACAGGGCTCAAATGGTGTTCAATTGTGGTGAATTTTTATACAGAGAAAGTAGACATTCACAGTGACTTGTGCCAATAGGAAGCACCTTGTAAAGTCCCACATCGGCTGGAAGAGGCCTGTGGCTAGCCCATATAAGTGGGGGAGAATCCCTCCCCACCAAGGCGTGCTTTTCCTACAGGAAAGGACAACCCCAATAAACCAGGAAGGCAGGGTCAAAGACCCACGAATCGGGAAGGAAGGAACAAAATGCCAATTTTGTCCTTTATTCTTGGGTTCTTCCTTTAAGGCTCATTTCAACTCCTTTTTGAAAACCATTTTTTCCATCATAAATTTTAGATCCTCTAGCCTATAAATTGCTTTTGGAATTACTCAAATCAGATTTAAAACCTTTTCGAATGAAAGGGTCAAAGTTCGGGTTAATTAACATTCTAAAACAAAAAGTGAAGGGGTTTGAACCATTCTAAAGGTTCTTATAGTTTTTAGGGCCTCTAAAAATATCAAGAAACTCAATATTTCCATTTAAAGATCTTTCCTTTAAGTTTTCTAAATAGTGCCTAAAATTACAAAAATGCTACTGCATTTCGTTAGATTTTCTTTAGCCACTCCGGCTCTGGTTTCTGGACATCTGAAGCCTTGATCCTCATTTTTTATTATTTAGAATTTTATCTTAATTTTATTTGGCTTTAACTCATTCATTTTAAAGGACTCTCTTTTATACCTAGCCTGCTTCCGTCATTTTTACAAAAATCGGATGTTACAACTATAAACAATTCACATAATTCAAACACACATACAAGTAATCCAAGACAAGTAACAAATCAAGAAATGAATGTGAGAAAGGTTAGAGAGCTACCTTAGACTAGGAAACACAAGCTTTCCCCTTTGCACTTCACTTGCTTTTCTCAGCCAAACACACACAATAGGAGGGTTCTTGATTCTCTTGGCCTAGACATATCAAATAAGATACAAAACAAGCCTTGGAACCAATTCTAGCTTCATAAAACTCTAAGCTAGCTCACTTAGTCTTAAATCACTCATATGGTCCATATATGACACAATGATGCAACCACTTGAAATCATGCTCTTGGCTCCTAATTCTCATTCTTTCTAGACCATATGGCTCCATATAAACTCATTGAAGCCACCATAAACTCTATCTAGGAAGCCAAACTCTAAGTTGCCTTTTTATATCTAAATGGGACCCAAATTACCATCTCACAAACCAAGCTCCCTAAATTCAATTCATTGGTTCCTCTAGCACCTATAATTCATATCTAAGCCTCTTATGCCCTTGAAATGAAAAAAATCTCTCCCTAGGTGGTTCAATCTCCTTAAGGCCGAAACTATCACCATAAAAAGGAGCCCATGGATTGCTTGATTTTTCTTAAGGGAATGGATCATGTAAAACTTCTTAGAGGTCTAATGGACTCATACAAGGTCTTACATAAGGTAGAATGTCTCTAAGAAAAATCAAATTTGGTCATTTATTTCAAAACCCCAAGATTCTCCAACTTGAATTTCTTTGCTTCCCTTTTCATTCTAATGGACTAATCTTAATTTTCACACTCAAAAACACATGTTTCTCTCTTGCTAAGATTAGAATACATCTCCCTCTAAAAGAGCTAGGTCTAACCAAAATTATATTAAGGAAGACATCCAAGAATAAGCAAAAAGGAAGCCAAGAACCACACCTTATTTGCTTGCTTTCTCAAGGTGCTTCTACTTGCTTTTAGTCTCTCCTTCCAAAACTCTCTTGTTCTAATTGAGCTGACCTCAAAATAGAACTAAATTAGCTTTGGAATCTATAGAAAAAGAGAATAGAAGGAGGAAGAGAAGCTAGACAAAGGAAAAACAAGAGAAAGCTTGAAATTCCTCACCTTAAGCTCAAGTCCTCTTCCTTCTTCTTCCTCATGATGGAGCACCCTAGGAGCTCTCTCCTAATCTATCCATACCATCATGTTTCGATGGAGAGGGAGTGGTTGTGACAACACTAACTTCTAATCATTGTAATTAAGGTTAAATACACGATTAACAATCATAAATCTAGATTAAAAGTCATTACAACTAATTACATTCTAAAAATGCGGGGAAATTTAAACCTTAATGTTATTAGAGTCATCAACCAAATAATTACACATATTCATGTATACAAGAGAAACAAACCCTCATTAATAAGTCTTTAATTCTATTACCCATTAATTCCAACTCACAAGAATCTTCTACTAATGTTTCTAAGTCATCTCTTAATAAGTCTTTAATTCTGGAACCCATTCCCTAATGAGCACAACCAGGGCTCAGTGCATCTGGGGTTTGATCATAACCTGGTGCCCAATCGAAGCACATGCATTGGTGGTAGCTGTACCATAGCTCCACCATGGACTCACAAAGTCCAATCACAAATAATAGATAGCTAACCAATTCATTTAATGTCAAAATTATAATCATGCAATAAATACAAAATTAAAATAGACATATGCATGGAATTAGCATGAATCCTGATTACCTCACTCTGCAGATAATTGAAAAGCCACCAGTAGTGCCAAAATCTCCTTATAACCATAACATCAGAAGATTACTACTTTAAATCATAATGTACAACAGCAACAAGTACCCAAGGAATTAAAACACTCATGGCTACCCATAGGACACTTACCCAGCCACTCAGCCACTATAAAATCCCAAATTCAGATTGAATATGTCCTTTACCAGAAACTTCAATATATCACCCTAATTCCTAAGAAAATTTATATAGAATGAATACCCATACTACAAATCAACCATGGGGATCTTAAATGAGCAGAAAATACATTAGAATGGAGAGTTTACACTTACCCAATGTCCCTCCTAACCTCTATCTCTGAAAATCCTCTAAGAAAATAACAAACAACCACATTTTAGATTTTAGGTATAGTGAAGATGCTCCAAATGAGAAGCCAATTAGGTGAAATTGAAGAGGAAGAGGAGTGGATTAAGTTATATAACTATTACCTTGGCTGAATGTTGCTCTAGAAGTAGGAAATAATGGAAATGTGTCAAGAACCCTAGCCTCCCCTTTGGACCTCCGAATTTCCTTTTTGTTTCTTATGTTTCTACAGAATAGGGGTGGCTAAACTAGTTTTTAGCGTTTTAAGTTGGGTTCTAAATGGGTTATGGGTTGACCTATCAGCCCAAGGACCTATTAGGCTCCTACTAGTTGTTAGGCTGAAGTTTTAATTTTTTGAACCAATTTCAATAATTTAGACTTTTAGTTGGGTTGGGTCAAGTTTTCAAGAGCTCACTTAGTTGAGGTCTGCCTAAAGGATATTGGGCCAATTACAAGAGCTTATGTAAATTGGGTCTTGGATTCCTAATTTATTAAACCAAATTGGGCCATTGCTAAGTGGTTTCTCTTAGGCCAAGACTCACAATAGGAAGTTGGGTTTGCATTTAAAATTATTAAGCCTCCAATAGTTTCTAACCATGGCTTATTTAATTTAAGTCGGGCCTAGATGGGGTTTCTAACTCAATTAAATCTCAAACTCATATTAATAATTCATCTCTCTAAAATTTTCATTCACTTAACTTGTCTAACTATTCCATATTAATTATTCTTAATGAACTCAAATCTATGATTAACATCTTAATTAATTTTAGGGTGTTACAATAGCTAAGTCTGAACATGCTTATAGGACCAAAAAGGTAAAGTTATCCGACTTTTTCACTTTTCAATTTAGTCCTTAAATCATAGTTTATCCATTTGGTCTCATTTCAACTCCTTTTTTTAGAAGCATCTTTTCCATCATAAAATTTGGATCCTTTAACTTATAAATTATTTTTGGTTTCACCCAAATTGGATTTGATATCATTCTGACCCATTCGGTTAAAATTTTAGTCAACCCTTTGCCAAAATCACTCATTGAAAGGGTTTTAACTGCTTTATGGATTCCCATGATTTTCAGAGCCTATGAGAAACCCCAAAAAAACTCAAATTTTTCTTTTAAAAAACCCTCACGTGAGTTTCCCCAAATTTTCAAAAATTACAAAAATACCCTAACTTATTTTCGCCAATTTTCTTAGCTCTTCTGGCTTGGGTTTTTAGGAAACTTAAGCCTTAAATATTCATTTTTAAGGGTTTAGATTATCAATCTAATTTTATTTGTCCATATTCCCCTTGCTTTAAGGGACTTCCTTTGAAAATCGCACATTTCTGGCCCTTTTTCGGCAAACCGGGTGTTATAGGAAGTGAGAAATGTAAAGCTTAGAAGCATCCCATCTTAGAATCTTTAGACTTTCAAGGTACCAAGTGCAATGGCTAGAGGTACCATTTGTTTCTACATTATTGTTTTCTCGATATCATTTCCATATTTATATATCCATTCATGTCTTACATTATCAACATCTTACACACATTATTGAACATGAAAAGGCACCAAATTAGCATGGTTTGTCTCTTCACAATATAAATGAGGCATTAATTGAGGCCTAAACTTTAGTTTGCCCATGTTGGAAGCATCTTAAGATATTCTTGGTTTTGCCTTCTAAGAACAAATGTATGCCTATCTCTCCTTTTCATAACACTTTCTTATTAGGTTGGTTTAAATATATTTGTTTGCCAAGCTTTTATAAGTCAGCACAATAGGCTTCTTTCAACAATTTTCAAGCATTTCTAATTGCTTCAACATGTGATGTGGTGGCAACTTATCTAATAGACATTGAGTTATCTGGTCATTCCACTTTGCATGTTTAGGCATCTCCATCAATGAAAAATCATTAGCATGATTCTTCATATGTGATTACAGTTAAGAAAATGAAACTCAATTCACATGACCTTGATCTAATTCTTCAAGACATTGATAATCCAAATGGCTCAATAAAGTTGTAGCAAGAGTTCTTAGAAGCTTATCTTGAAAAGCTTCACCAAGCACTATGACGAACCTCAGTTCGAACTATTGTGATTAAGAACAAGCTTTGATGATCCTTAGTATGTTTTATGGAATTAGTTATACTCTATAGCTTTATGTTTCTCAGCATTGGTTAGCCATTGTCAATTTTAGTCAAGCTTTATACTCACACGACAAAAATGTTGTGTTTTGGTGATATAGGGTGGGAATCAATTTCATGACATTATTGATACCTATTAGTTTATGGATATTAAACCATATGAAGTATGTATAATTAGACTAGTAATATGTAGGGATATGATGTTATGTGGGCCAAATTAGATCGTGCTATGTGTAACACCATAACTTCTAGCTCATTTTATGTCATTTATAAGCTTTATATCATCAATCCCACAAGAGTATATGAGAAAGAGGATAAAAATAATAGACTTTTTCGCGTTGCGCTATATCTAAAAAATTCAATTTGGTGTCATGTGGATCGTATGAGCTTATACTATACTTTCTCATATTTAATTTCATTATTTCAACTCATTTTCATCACAAAAAAATGCCTACAATTCATGGAAACCAAAATGGAGCTCAAAATAAACAAGCATATTTTCAGCCAGATTTACTCCATTTTCTGACCCAAATTTGGAAAATCATAACTAAATATAGAAAATTAAAAATCATGAAATCTTGGTCATTATAGAAAGCTTAGGATGTCTAAGCTTTCTATAATGACATCCTAAAAATACTTCCAGGTCACAAAGGACGTTTGACATCCAAACACCTACCGAGGTTGCTGACTGCCTGGGCTAGTGTTTAGTTTACTGATACCAACTTCAAAAATTCATAACTAATTCTATAAAAATCTAAATCACACACACTATATCATTCTGGAAAGCTACAAATGTTAGCTTGACAATAAAAATAATTCCATAATGAAACAGATATGTTTAGAGCTCTGGAACTGATGGAACAATAACTGAGCTCCTAGGGCACTACTGATACTGACAGTTAACTTCAAACATACATAACTCTCTGCTCAGACCTCCAAATGAGATGATCTTGGTGGCCACAGAAATATTATGACCTCTAGTTTATTCATATAAAATTTCATAAGCATTGGACATTATTTGGCCATCGGGTGACACAGAATTCAAAACTGCCAGTATGAACAGTACCCATACCAGAATCCATGAAAAATCTCAAATTTGAAAATTCATCAAATATTACCTAGGTCTCCAAAAATTATGATATTTAGCTTCTCAAAAAGCTCTTAATGAGACCTAATTGTATGCCAAATTTCAGGGCAAAACTAGCTCATTGGGCTAAAAAGTAGTATAAGGTTCCATTATGGTCAATTTTGGCCCCATATTGGGTACCAAAATTGCCAAATGAATTTCCCTTAGTCTTGGCACCCTTTGAGCAAGTTTAAATATTTAAGACTTGTGTGAGCTGCCCAAATGGTCCCAAACCTCATGCATCTCATTTTGGCCATTCAACCCACACTTATACATATAATCACCAAACTTTACATTCTCATACCATGGCATTTCATACTCAAAACATGTGCTAATAGTCATACATCATTTCCATACATCTAAACATCAAATAATAGTATCTTTACATATGTCTCAATGTTTATAGTACACATACAACCTCATATACATTATGAACCATCATTATGGTTCCAAAATAGACAAAACAAGACATAAGCTTGTCAATCTTTTCTCTTCATGGTTGTTGGCTCCCTTCACCATAATTACTTAGTCCATCTAGCATGTTAGATCATTAGAGAGGAGGGAATGAGATTCAAAGAATCCTAATAGCTCATCTCCCATTCAATCATACATAATATGTGCAAGGCAAGTTTCATAAATGCATGCATAGAGGAGATAGAAATCATAGACATTTTAAAAGCAACCTTGGCATGTGAATCAATCATACAAGACATTCAAGAGCTCACTAAGTGTTTGGATTGGCCTCACACTTCTCCTAATGGATTTTTGACTTGCCTCACTCATTCTTTGAGCACTTTGGACTCAACCATACTCTTGGGAGCCCACTTTGCTTTTGGGAGACTCTTTACTTTGTCTCAACCAAGTTCAAGGGTTCTTGGCTCATCCTCACCCAAGGGAAGAGTTCTTGGCCTTTCCACACTCAAGTAAACTCATACAAACATCATAGATTCATTTAAAAACATAACATGACACCAAACATCATGGCATATAAAGGCATGCTAGCATACTCTTCAAAGCTTGAAAATACACATACACACATTCTAAAACAAGCTAAACACATATCCATGCATGAGAGAAGGTGGAGAGAGCTACCTTATATACAAGCACACACTTTTTCCTTAGCTTTCAAGCCTCCTCTTTTAGCCACACACCCACAAGTTGGTGGAAATAGTGTCTCTTGGCCTAGACACAAATTATGGGAGCCAATTAAGTTTATGAACCACACTCTAAAGCTACACAACTTAATGAAACACTAGATTGCTCTATAGGTTCCATTATGGTCCATATTGGCATCTAATGAAGCAACACCCCTCAAATGATTTCTAGGCCTCATTCTTTCTTTCCAAATATGATTCTTGACTCCTTTTAAACCTCTTGGAGTCATTACATCATCAAAACAAAAGGCCTAGCACCATGTTACTTCTTTAGGTCATATTATGGAACCTAAGACACCAAATCACTTTCCATGAGTTCTAAATTTTTTCCAAGGCCTCCCCTCATTTTCATTCATCAATTATGACTCAAAAATGGCCTTAGAAAAATTTAAAACTCTCCCTAGCTATGAGAAACTCTTTAGGCCGAGGCTATGGAGCTTAATGGCCTTAGAAAAATTTAAAACTCTCCCTAGCTATGAGAAACTCTTTAGGCCGAGGCTATGGAGCTTAATGGCCTTCATGGAGTTTGCTTGGTTTTCTTGAAGGGGGAAGCTTATGGGGAGCATCTTTGGTGTCTCAAAAACTCATTTATACTCTAACTTAGACCTAGGAAGCATCCTACAAATTCATAAATTGAAAGGTGCACTTGAAACCCTAGGTTTTGCATCTTGCTTTCTAATGCCTTTTTCTTAGTTTTCTTTGCATATTCTTATTCCTCTCCATCAAATACCTAAGAATCATCTTTAGTTTGGTTAAAAATCTGAATCCTTAGATTTGTCCAAGTGTAGGTCGAAATGCTCAAGGAAGGGAGGAAGAAGACCAAGTGGAAGAATTGCAAAATACCTTGTTTTCCTTGGATTTCCTTGCTTGTTCTTGCTTTCCTTGGCCTCCTTACTTGAAATTAGAACTTTCCCCTCTGTTTTCCCTTCAAAAAAGCCCTCAAAACTTCATAGAAATCATGGAGAAGAAGAGGGAAAAAGAGGAGAAGAAAGTGGTGGAGAGAAAGCATGAAAAACAAGTAAAATTCCATACCTAAAGTCTTGAATCTTTCCTCCTTCTTCCCTTCTCTTTGTGTGCCACTTTCCAAGGGATTTGCTTCTGATTTGGGGCTAGAAATTCTGAAGTGAATGAAGGAGAGTGTGAGGTGCCACCTATATATAGCTAAGGTAAAGTGACTTTTTTTTTAAATTCCCATTTTGCCCTTCATACTTGGCCTTTTTGTTTTTCCTTCATTTTAGCTCCTTTTTTAGAATTGTCTTTTTCCATTATAACATCTAGATTCCCAATTAAGAAAAATGGCTTTGGAATCACTCAAATCGGAGCTAAAATCCTTCCAAACGAATCGGTCAAAGTTCAGGTCAATCGACGTTGGAAAACTTACACCGGAGGGTCTTTACCGGTCCCGGGGCTTCCCATGATTTTTGGGGCCTCTAAGAACCCTGGGTAACTCAAAATTTCTAGTTAAAAAGCCCTCCTAGGTGCTTTTCCAAAATTGCATTTATTTACGAAAATGCCATTGGCCTTTCGGCAAATTTTTCAAATCACTCTGACCCCGGTTTCTAGGCAACTCAAGGCTCAAATCTTCATTTTTTATTATTTAACATTTTATCCAAATTTTATTTGGCCTTGAATCACTCATCTCAGGGGACTTACTTTGAAAGCGTGCCCGTTTCCATCGTTTAACGAAAACTGGACATTACACTATGTGTAATCTCAAATGGCTAGAGATGTCTCCATATTCAAGATTGTAGACTTTTAACTTAGCTACCTTAGATCATGCTCCATTAATATTTAGAATAGGCATAAAGCCTCTTTTCCAAAAACACCCATTTCATTTTGAAAATTTTTAGCCTTTCTCTTTTCACAATGTAATCATTTTGTACAGTCAACTTGGAATGAATAGGCATCTTGGTCCTATGCCTATGAAGTGGCCACTAAGTTTATTAAGCTTTATAATTAACTTAGAATTCAGAATAAAAATTAGGTGGGGAACATCAAACAAGGAATAGTTAATTTGGAAAATTAATTATAATAGGTTTAATCATGTATTTCACAATAAGGGGTAGATACAAAGGAATGGGATGTTAAACAACAGTGGTAATTTTCATATGATTGTGAAGACTCCCTTTGGGCCAAAAAGGCAGTGAAGTATAGCTGATTTAGGAAGATAGTAATACCAAATACTTTCATGACTTGGTAAAAAAGTGTAAAGCATATGATTTTATATCTAGGCTTAAGTCAAAAGATGGTACATGGGTTCAAGACGTGTAGTAAATTGAGCATATAATACAATCTTATTTTCAATAAGTTTTTACTTCTTAGGCTTCATTGTTAGTGACACAAATAGTACAAGAGTTAGATTAGCTTAATATTCCAAGTATTTCCTCTTCTTGTAACACCCGTTATTCTAAAAGTTGTAAACTAAGCAGATTATAAAAGAAAGCCCCCTAAATGGAATGATTAAAGGCCAAATAAAATTAGAATGATAATCTAAACATTTAAAAATGAGGATGTAAGGCTAAAGCTGCCATAAAACTAGAGCCGAAATAGCCAAACAAAATTAGAGAAAAAGGTAGTGGCATTTTTGTAATTTCGAGCAACTTTTAGAAAACTTAAATGATACATTTTTAAATGAGAAAATTGAGTATCCCAGGGTTCTCAGAGGCCCTAAAAATCATAGGAATCCCTAGAATGGTTAAAACCCTTTCGGTTTACATTTTAGAACATTAGCTAACCAAAACTTTGACTGATTCATTTAAAAAGGTTTTTAATCCAATTTAGATGAAACCAATGGCATTTTATGAATTTAAAGACCTAAATTTCATAATGGAGAAGGTAGTTCTCAAAAAGAAGTTGAAATGAGCCCAACTAGAAAGAACCAAGAAAAGGAACAAAATGAAAATTTTGAAAAATGTCTTAAACTAGCCTAGCCCTTTATATACCACATCCCACCTCCTCCGCCTCTCTTAACTAACTTTCATATGCTCCAAAATAGAACCTAAGACTCCTTGAAGTGGTGCACAAGAAGGAGGGAAGATGAATGAGAGAGACCTACCAAAAAGGTAAGAAAATCCATGGTTTTTCATGCTTCCTCCTTCACTAACCTTCTTCTCCTCTTTCTCCCCTCCTTTCCCATAGTTTTGATGATTAATTTGAGGTTGATTCATGGCTGGTTTAGTAGGAGGAAGAGAGAAATTGAAGGACAGCTTAGAAGCTCTAGGAAGTGCTCTTGAAAAGGCTTGAAACCAAGGTAAATATCATAGCTTTCTTTGCTTCTTCTTAGTTGTTTCTCTCATGGGGATTTTCAACAACCCTAGACCATCAAAGAGGGAATGATTTATGGTCTTAGCAAGGTAGGAATAAGGGTTTTAGAGTATGAGAAACAAGAATATGTAATTAGATTTAAAAGGGAAGCTTTAAAATTCAAGTTATATGACTTAGGGATTTTGTTGCACCTAGCAATTTTTGAAGCTTTATAAGGATAATCTAGCTTATGTAAGAGTATGTATGAGTTCTTCAGAGGTCTAGGAAGCTTCACAAGTGCCATTCCCTAAGAAAAATCAAGCAAACTCCATAGGTCCTCCACCTAGCTCTAGGTCTTGGCCAAGAAGAAGTTTAAGTGCCTAGGGAGATTTTTCTTTGATTCCAAGGATAGAAATGGTCTAGATATGATTAATAAATATCAAAGGAACCATTAGTTTGAATTTAAAAGCCATGGTTTACGAGATAGAAGTTTAGGTTCCTTTTTAAAATATAAAGAAGCAACTTGAGTTTAGGCTCCTTGAATTAAATTGATGATGGCTTTAATAAGTTTAAAAGGAGTCATGACACTTAGATTGAATGAGAAATTGGAGCTAAGATCATGAACTCTAGGGGTTGCTTCATTATGCACTTATATGGAACCATAACTATGCCATAAGATAAAGTAACCTTGCAGAGAGTTTATGTGAGGCTAGAACTTATTCCAATGATATAATTATGTCTTATTTGATGTGTCTAGGCTAAGTGAATCAAGCTTCTCCTAGTTTTGTTTGTGTGGCCGAGAAGGAGAAGGAGAAACCCAAGGGAAAAAATATTCTTCTTGACTTGAGGTAGCTCTATATCCTTTCTTATATGCATGTCTTGAATGTTTGATTGTCATTGGATACTTATGTGTATGTTTGAACCATGAGATATGTTTATAGCCATTGATAAAATGTTATGGTACCATTATATTTCTTAAAACATGTTTGAATATAAAATGGCTTAAACGGGTGAGGTTGTGCTAAAAGTTCCTAAGAATAGGTAAGACATAGCCAAAAGTCTCAAGAAAGAGTGAGACTAAGTCAAAAGTCCCTAAAAGTGGGTGAGACAAATCCAAAAGTCTTAAAGAATTGGGTAAGGCTAGACCAAAATCCTTAGAGCTTATGCGTGAATTGTATGAGATTAAGTGACATGAAAATATGCTTATTTATGTTTACAAGAGATTTTTATGACATGCTTGCATTTTTTGACATGAAAATGTGCCATGCATGTATGCTTGAAAGGGTAAAAAAGCTATTAGGATTTTTTGAATCTCATTCTTTCCCATATTATGTCTAATCATGTCTAGGTGAACCACATAGAGCAAGGAATGGGAGCCAAGCACCTTGAAAAATGAACTCTTGACAATAGAATAGGAAATTATGCACTTTTTATGTCAAATTTTGTATATATGTAATGGTTATGTGATGTAAACCTTGGATCATGTATAAAGGTTTGTAACCATGATGTATGAATAGAATTTGGAATCAAATTCATGAGTATGTAAGTTCTTGCCACTCTAGAACCATAGAATACATGCGTATGAATCCAAGTGAAAAGATAAGAATGAGTTCCATGATGATTTTGACCATTTAGAATGCTTTATATGCTGTGTTTATACTTTTGAATGTGCTCAAATGGTCATAGTGTGATGAGAAGGCCATTTGGTGCACTTGACCCCTTTATAGTTCCAAAATTTACTACTTTCTTAACCTAAATCACAAACTAACCAAATGGATGACTTCTTGTATGAAATTTGGCAAACAAATAGGTCTCATCTATAACTTTTCACAGAGCCAAAGTGTACTATTTTGGAGCTCTAAATAATTTATCATGATTTTTTAAAGTTGGCCAAATTATGCAAAAACTAGCATTATTAATATTCATATGGTAAGTTTACTTTTCTATGTCACTCAGGAGCCAATCTCACTTTTGGAAGACTCTTTACTTTGTCTCAACTAATTCTAAGGGTTCTTGGCTCATCCTCACCATGACTAGAGAGTTCTTGGCTTCTCCACACTTAAGCAAACCAAGACAAGCATCATAAACATCACTTAGAAACATAATGCATCATTATGGTACCATGGCATATAATATTATGCTAGAATACTTTTCATGGCTTAAAACATACATACACACATTCAAAGACAATGTAGGCACACATTTATGTATGAGAGATGCTGGAGAGAACTACCTTGCTTGCATTTACACACTTTTCCCTTTTTCTTGAATCCTCTCCCTTGACCTCACACCTAAGAAGGTGGAAAACATTCTTCTTAGCTTAGACACATCATATGGAAGCTAATTATGCTCTTGAACCAAATTCTAAGACCACACCATCACTAGAAAAGCTAAGTGACTCATAAAGCTCTTTTATGGTTCCATAATGAACTTAATGAAGCAACCTTCAGAAAACATCATCTTAGCTCTACCCTATCTATTCATTCATGATTCTTGACTCCATTTGAACCTCTTGGAGTCATCACATAATCAATTCTCAGAGCCTAGCTTGGTGTTGCTTCTATAAGCCATATTATGGAACATATAAGCTTTTTCCAAGACTTTCTCTCATACTCTCCCATCATACATGATTCAAAACTAAGATTGGAAGGAATTAAAACACTCTCTAGGTGCAAGGACTTTCCTTGGCTGAAGCTATGATTCTATAAGGCACCAATGGAGTTTTCTTGCTTTCTTTGATGGGAGAATCATGTAGGAAGCTCTCTTAGTATCTTAGGAACTCATATGAACACTTAAACATTATAAAATATGGTTAGGATTCATGGTAGAGTTCAAGGTACAATCAAAACCCTAGCTTTTAGATCTTGCAAAATTCATGGTTTCTACTTGGATTTCTTTACATATTCTTACTCTCCTCCCTTAAATTCATAGAATTCACCCTTGGTTCTTCTCAAAATTCTAACCCTCCTATAGCTTCTTAAGTGGGGCAAAATTGAGAGAAAGAAGGGTGAGAAATAGCTACCATAGGATAGAGATTTTACTTCATTTTCATGGCTTTTGTGACTTGAATCTTCTCTTCTTTGGCCTCCTCTCTTCAAATTCGAATTTTTCCCTTAATTTCTCTCTTAAAATAGATTCATATACTTCAATTTATTCATAAGAAAGAAAGGGGAATGGAGAAGGAGAGGTTTGGAAAGGAGAAAGCATGAAAAACTACAAAAATTCCATACCTTTTAGCTTGAATTTCTTTTCCTCTTCTTCTTCCTCTTGTGCGCAACTCTCCCTAGGGTGTTTCTCTAGATTGAGGTAGAAATATAATGGGCTGAATGAAGGAGGAGATGAGGCGCCACTTTTATATAGGTGGGAGGAAGAAGCACTTTTCAAACATTTTTATTTTGCCCTTTGTTCTTGGCATTTTTGTTTCTAACTTATTTTAGCACTTTTTTTCAGAACCATATTTTCCATTATGAAATTTAGGTTCCAAATTTAGTAAAATGCCTTTGGAATCACTCAAATTAGAGCTACAACCTTCCTAAACAAATCAATCAAAATTCGAGTCAACTAACATTGGAAAACATTCACCAGAGGGGCTTTAGCTGTCCAGGGGCTTCCTATGGTTTTCAGTGCCCCTGAGAACCCTAGAGAACTCAAAATTTTCATTTAAAAAGTCCTTTTGTGAAAATTCCAAAATTTACTCAAAATGATGAAAATGCCCTTATGTTTCATCAATCTTTTGTCATAATTCATTTCTCCATTCTAGCTCTATTTTTCTTTCTGTCTAAGCTTGAGATTCTCATTTTTAGGAGTCTAAAATGCTTCCTAAATTTTTTGGAACCTTAACTATGTCATTTCGGGAGACTTCCTTTTGTATCTGGTGAATTTCATTCGTTGACAAAGAAACCGTACATTATGTTTCTCGCATTTTCTCTCATTTTTAGAAAATTAGATGTTACATTTCTCCCTCCTTAAATAAATTTCATCCTCAAAATTTGGGGTATACCTTTATCTTACTCTTTTCTGTTCTGGCTAATTGTTCTTTTCTTCCTCTTCTTCTTAGCTCTATATGCTTTTCTTAGCGATTTTGGTCGTTTGAATTTTCTCTTAGCCAGGGGATTTTTCATTACTAGCCCTTAATGAGGGCTCCATTACTATAGAGTACTAACTAGTTCTTCTCATAAGGGAAAGAAATTTCTAACTCTAGAGGCCTATCCTAGGAGAGCTTACTAATCATATCGGGTTAGTCTCAACCCATTCATAGAGGTTAACATTTCTTTCAGTGGATTTATTTACATATTTTAGGAGGTAACTTACTTGGTATCATGTCTCCCGTATCCTCTCCCAATGGCTTCTCATAAAGTCTCATTTTCTTTTTTGATCATTCTAGCCATCAGAGGTTTGTGTTTGTATGCTTATTTATTTACATGTACCATCTACTATTCATCTATGCATTCTTTCTTATTAGCTCATCCCATGATTACAATTCACATTTCTTTCTATCATAGGCCTCATATTTCAACTGCTTACTAGGATTACAACTCTTTTGAGGGGTTTCTACTTTTAATAATCCCAGTTTATCCATTTACTACTATATCTGTCTCTATAGGCTAGGATGTTTCCTCACTTTCTTTGCTCACTTACAATGGCATTTTATAGTCCCTTATTTCAATACTGATAAGTCTACATATGTGTCTCATACTGGCATCGAAGAGCTACTACCACTGACTATTATTGAATTCTTGTGGGATGCTAGCTATACTCACAATTTCGATTACTGGAGGCATACTGTACCACTTACCTCATGTAAAAATTGCACCTAACCTTTTTTCTGAATACACAGGCTAGCATTTGGGGATCTCTTTATCTTTCGATCAGGGTTAATATCTTGTGAGTAGTGGTTCATTTAGCTCTAACTCTAAAATGCTATTTTCTTGCTTTCCTCATCCCATATACTATGCTCATCTCTAAAAAGAGCTAGTCAGTGGTCTAACTATCTGAGTAAAGCCTTCATATCTTTATAGCAACAGTCTACCAGACTCAGGAGATTTCTACTTTATGAGATAAAGCTAGCTGAAACTGTACTGGTATGTGAAACTAACTACTCTATAAAAATTATCTCAAGCCATCATCTCACTAGAGAAGTATCATACTGTAACTAGGGGCTCCCTATAACTGTGTGATCTACTATGACCCTTGGGTCTATTGTGACCTCTCAAAGCCCTGCTAGGGTCTACTACGACCCGCTGTGCTATACTAGGATCTATTGCGATCCATCTCTGGGAGACATTAAAGCTTAAGATCACTGTATCTGATAGTAAAATATATACTCACTAAGTTCAGTTACCATCACTCATAATAGTTAAGGCTAAACTCAGAAGTACATCATGCTCTTCATGCGAAGTGGGTTCTATGTCATTTGATTCTCTAGGATCTCGTCATACTAATACTCAGGAGCATTTTAATTTTCTTTTATCATTCCTCATGGGATCCTTAGATTTCCACTTTAGCCCTTTTTTACTTGGCTTTCTTTTCTTATTCCATTGGCTTACTTACTTTACATATACTCATTCTAGCCTTCCTCTCGTATCCTGCAGTTTCTAACTATGCCCATGTTCTGCTTTTAAGTGTTTGAGCACTAAGGCATTTCATATACTGAGTGTGGCTAACATTTCTAGTAGGAGAGAGACTATACATTAGTCCTTATTCAATTCATTTACGTATTCTATAAAGGACTCAGGTTATGCATACTAAATCTGAACAGTCTCTACTAAGGATTCCTCTCTGTATGCTTTTCTTACTATTTTAGTGTTCTGGGAATCCCTTTATCTCTCTTTACTAACTTATCTCGTTCTTTAACTAACTAAGATACCTTTTGATTATCGGGACACTTTGGTGATTGATGTCATCATTTGCTACACATTTAAGTCACATTACTATTAGGTTGATTGGACCCAATATCATGCAGCCATTGTTACAAGAAAACTATAATGTCAAACACTAATACACCAGTGCTTCATGACTGAATTCAGGGCCACTATCGCCAGTATATTACAAGTTTCCCAACAATCTAAAGTATTCCTCTCATACTTTTCTTTATCTGTCCTATTCTTGTAAAGTACTCGGGGAAAATAGGAGTCTTCCTCTGCTTCATCCTGAGATTTTTCTGCATTGCCCTACTGTTTCTACTTCTGGCACTATCATGCAAAAAGGGCATCTATGCCAAAGACACATGTGCTTTCTCAAGTACTTAAGCACATCCACTCGATATCTATTCTCAATCTAATATGTCCTTAGTTTGAACACTATCATATCTTCTCTTGCTTTCATCTTTACTATCCTTTTACTTAGGAAAAATGATGTTCTACTACTGGCTATCTTTGTTGCCAGTTCGGGTTTTTTTCCGCTCAAGAGCACCTGTATTTTCCTGAGTTCCTTTACTTATTTACTCTCTATAACATCAAGGGGGTCTACTTTTTCTAATATTTTTGCTTTGCCTTTAACTAGACCATCCCTTGGTAAGAAGAGTTCTATTATCTGTAACCTCAAGAATTACATTCTATGGTGTTCTCGACTTACACTCTTTCTCTACATCAAGTAAGACTCACCTTTTTAGGTAGTCTCTAGCTCCCTCGAGCTACCCTAAGGGTACTAAGGCATTAACTATTTCTCTCAGCTTATTTCTACATTCGGATCAGAGTTAGGCTTTCTCTTTGTTTAACCTCTTTAGTCTCCTCCTTAGGAGCACAGTATACTGATTTTAGGGTTCTACTAACCTAATCTAGGACACGTGCTCTCAATGTGTGGATTCTATCTTACTAGAGACTTATGTTCTATTGGGTACTCTAATTACACATTTGCCTTAACCCTACATCATTCTCATATTAGGGAGCTTGTCTGACTAGCTATCAATTTCTTGTCTGTTTACTTTCTGGGCTTAGTCTATTCATTGAGTCCTTACTAAAGCAAGGGCATCTCTTATGGAGCTAGTTTTTTAGCTTTTCCTCACTTCCTTTATCATTGTGCTTATGACTCAAGGGGTCTATCTAGGGGAATTTACTAACCACTACTGGGTGGTTCCCTGACTTAGGAAATCTTATTTTTCCTTTCTTGATCTAGGGTGAACATTCACTGAGCCTTTCATTTACATATCTTACTTGGAATGATGATATTGGTCATCTCTCCTAAGCTTTAGCTTATGCTTAGCTTGGGCTAGTCATTTCATCGGACCCGTAGCTTACTATAAGCCTTATTAACTCATAGGCTCATGATAACTTAGGGCTTTCTAAACTATCCTCATTCTCTTTTAGGCCTCTGTCACTGGGCTACTTATACTTACCTCTAGGTGTTACATATAAGGTACACCTTTCTAGGCAACTCATTATGTGCTTTACTACTAGTAGCCTTACCTTATGTTAGTTTCAATGCTACATTAACATTCCATTGTTCAACATCTCATAGGGTAGCATCCTAGGATAGAGTCAATGCCTCATAGGTGGGTCTCAACAACCTTACTGTCCCTGTGTCTAACTTTCTCTAATGCTGAGCTCTTTCTTAGTCTCAACTACTAGGCCCATTGATTTTTTATTAACCTTCCATGACTATTCACTACTTTTTTCTCTACTTATACTAGGGGTTCTCGCTCTCTATGGGTCGTCTGATCCTTTATTAACTTATTCCTCAAGTTGGCCTGAATATGACCAACAAGGCCTATCATACAGCCATTCGCCATGGCTAACATATCATTCGTCGCAGCTAATTAGTCTCAGGTTTACCTCTAGTTTCCTGTCTAAGTATTGGTTGTGGCTAACTTCTTAATTGGCCGCAGTAAGGAACTCTCTGGATTGCCTCGCTACTTCCTGAAATAATTGGCTGTGGCTAAGCAATGAATTAGCCATGGCTAATGGCCTCTGATTAGCTTGCTTTTTTAGGGATTGCATTTTCATCTTTAGCCACTAACTTGATCCTCATTGTCTCTATATCTAGCCCATCATCAAGCTAGAGAGTTCTACCTCTTGCTTCATTCATGTATAACTAGTTATCAGTTCTAAGCTATCGACTTTAAGGGGTGTAGCTCATATCTCAATTTCTAGCTCGAGAGAATTAATCTTTTGGGCTCTAGAACTTATTTAGACATTTGGGTATTGTGGCTAGGGGGTGACTCTTTATCTCACTTCCCCTCTAGACTAGGCTTATGTAGCTGCAGTCTCACCTCATACTGCATTGCATCATCGCTTGTCTCTGCATTACGTGAGACATCTTGAAATGGTCTAACCATGACTACCAAAGAGAATTAGGCCTCACATACTCTCTCTAGCAAGTCTCTTCATATCAATGAGATCATTTCTCATCATCCATACCTAGGGCTTGTCATTGATCTCAACGAGCTATCACATCTCATAAAGCTCTAGCCATTGGATCACTTAACTCTGTTCAAGCTATCCTAGAAGCTAACCTTTCACGATGTCCACTCTCTACTCTAAGACCATTCTACAACTTACTCATCATAAACAAAGCCACAAACTATCTTCACACACCCAACATGTCTCATACCAGGTTTCACCTATCTCTTCAAGCCTTTACATAGCCCTAATGCTACATCCTTAAGCCAAATCCAACCTAAGAAAGCCTAGAACTTTGCTCTGATACCAATAAATGTAACACCATACTTTTAAGACACAATTTATGCAATTCCCATGCCTTATTTCATGCTTGTTCTATAGGAGGCAACGTAATGATATTAATTCTCATGGATAAGTTGCATTTCACTATGGGTAAAATTTTCCTTTCGGAGTTCTGTGGGCCATAAGGACTTATCTATCATATTCTCATACTTATTTACATAAATACAACTCATTTCCATCATCAAATTTGGCCTACAACTCATGGAAAGCAAGGGAACACATAAAATCCTTGTGTGTATTTTTAGCCAAATTTCTCCCCTTTCCATCACAAAATTTCTAATTCTAGAAAAATAAAAAACATGCATTATTTACTATTCTAGGAAGCTACATATGTCTAATTTATGAAAAAAATATAACTAACCCATGAAATATCACACAAAAGACATTTGACATTCGAAAATGTCTAGAGGTCTAGCTGTCTACTAGTGCTATCACAAGTTCCTATAGCAAATTCAAAAATATCCAATTATTTCTGAAAAATTTCAATCCATGCAAATGATACTAATCTAGAAAGCTACAGATGTTAGCTAGAAGGAAAAAATGACTTTGGACCAGTCCAGGCACATCCAGGTATAAAAAACTAATCAAACAATCCCTGAGGTCAGTCTAGACAGCTAATTTTGGATAGGAAATTCAAAACTTCATATCTCCCTCTCTAGAAATCCAAATGGAGTGCTTCTGGTTGGCACATGTCATTGAAATTTTCTTGTTTCTCCTTATAAAATTTCATTACAATTGGACATCATTTTCCCCTTAAGTGATAGAATTTAATTTTGGATCAGCATGAATAGTACATCACAAGCTCGTCGCGTAACTCTCAAAATAAAACTAGGTTGACTAAAAATATAGCTAGTGGCACAACCTAGGTCATCTCCCTTGGAAGTAGAGTTCAATATTCAATTGGGTTTTCTAAATGTCAAAGGTCCTAAAAGCTATCTAGTTTGGGGGTTTTTGAATGACTTAAACTAACCTAAAACTAAATTGAATCAAAATTTCTAATTGCTATCTAATTATATGAATTGTGGTGAATAATGGTTTTGTAACTAGCTTTGGATTTGTCTCTTGGTGTACACTATCCTTATCCTAATCAAATTGTGATTAATTCTAGTCTAAGAGTTACTAATTATGTTCATTAGCAAATGATCTTGAATAACCATTCAAGATTCAAGAGATTAACAACCTAATATTGAATTAAAACCTTAATCCCACATTAAATCATCAACTCTTATTTTTAAGATCAATGAACATCCAAATTGATTGATTAAATGATTAATTAGCCTCTGAATCATCATCCAAAAATGTTTAATTAACCAACTAAACAATAAGGAATCCATAAATAGATAATTAGGCACATCAATTCTCACAAGCATTTCATCAAACACCTTGATTGCACACTTAAAAAATTGTAGGAAATTGGAAAATCTAGCACTAAATCAATCAAGTAATCAGTCAATCAACATCCTAATTAGTGTCTAACTACCCACTAATTACAATTATATAAATTTTCTATCAAATATAGCTTAACCAAGATAATAGATGAAAGAGAAAAAATGTAGGAAAATAAAAATTCTTAGCCAAAATTCTGCTTCTTCTCCAAGGATTCAAGCTTTAGCCAAGGTACTTCCAAGCTAGCCTCAAGGATGAATCAAAGCTTCATTCGGTGGATGGAAATGGAGAATGGATGAGAGTGGAGTGGTGAATGGTTCTAGACGAAGGAATGGCGAAGTGGAATGGGTGAAGGCGTCGTGAGAGGCGAATGTGGTTCAAGAGGCGTGTGGGTGAATGGAATGACGTGATGGATTGGTGTGATACGATTGTGTGTGATGAATGGATGGAATCCCCCAGAACAGACGTCGGCCCGAGTGTGTATGACGTTGGATGGATCTGATGGCCTTGAATAAATGACGTGATGTGTATTTCGTGGAATGAGTGGATGATTCTTTTATTCTCCTGCCTCTGCCCGAATTAATTCCCCTCGTGAAAAGCACATGCATCCTATTCCATTGCTCGTCATGTGCTACTTCTTTTGCCAATTGTCGTAGCTTTTTTTCTCTTTTATTATATATAAATGTGGACCCCACTTGAAGCTAATAATCCACGTGAGCTACGTCTTCTTCCCACGCTTGGTTCTTCCATGTGAGATCAATGTATTCCACGTTGATTTCATGTTGCTATCCAGCAAGCTTCTTTTGTGTTTCTGCTTTATGCTCTGTTCTGTAGCTGCTGGATAGAGAAAAATGGACGAAGGGATCATGTATGCATGTGGCAGCCTCCTTCATGCAGCTCAACGTCTTCATGCATCTACGTTGTGGCTTCGCTTTTCCACGTCTTCATCTCTGTTTCTGCATGAGCTGCTTGCTATGATTCCCACGTCAGTTTTCCAACTCAGCTTCATGGTCTCATGGCATCTTCCTTTGTTTCTATTTTGCTCTCATTCCATATTGATTCTTCTTTTCTTTACTGCTGGATGTTGCCTTGCCCGAGCCTTCTAAATCACATGCTTCTTTATTTAAGTGGTCAGATGCCCAGCTCATTCTCTTCGTGTAGTTGCTGCAGCCCGTGGCTTTGTTTCCTTTCTTCATTCTTCACCATCCCACATTGCTTCCTTGCCACGAGTTTTCTCCTACGTTCTGCTTCTCTTCGTGTTTCTCAAACAGAGGCTCTACTCTTTCTCTTTTCTTTCCACACAAGCTCGAGTTCACTTCCCACGTGGTCTCCTTCCAACCTCAGCTTACAAGCTTCTTCTCTTGTTTTCATATCCTTTATGCAGCTTCTTTTTCTACCCATTCAGCTCAACCAACGTACCTTCCACCTCGTGTTTCCTACACTTAAGTTGCTGCATCCTTTTCCTCTGTTCAACCATGTCTCTTCCACATGAGTAGCTTGTGTAGATGTAAGCTACGTGGATCAGAGGTGTATCAACGTGGATGTGTTAGTGTAGTGGCTGGTCCATGTTTAAAGTGTGAGCTTCTTCCTTCATTCCAACGCCCTTTTCTTCTTCAAATAAATTTTCTCCTTTAAATTCCATTGCCCAAAATCTGCATAAAAACAAAGGAGAAAAATCACAAAATTCATTTAAAATGATTTATGCATTTAAAATCAATTATTTGCACTTAAATTCTTTAAGTTCAGAAAATGGCTATTAAAAATCAATTATCCACCTAAGTAAATCCATTAAACCTTATTTAACTATTAAAATGCTTAAGCTAAGGGAAATAAAATGTATAAAAACCATGCTTATCAGTACACCAAACCAAAATCAGAAAATTTTCCAAATTTGAAAATTAAAATCTAGATACATGCCAAACCTTAGATCAAGAAGAGCTCATTTAGACAAAAGGTGGTATAAGGTTCTAAAGTGGTCAAATTTTGCTCCATATGAGGTTTTGATGAGAGACCCTCTAGGAACCTTGTCCTAAGAACCTTCAACAAACACTTTGCCTAAGACCGGTTAGAAAACAAGAATGTTGGTCAAAGGAAAGACCCTAACAGAACTTGTCTCTTAGAACCCTAGCCTCAAGATGCCACAAAGGAAGACCAATCCTTTGATAAGTCACGTGAACTCTCAAAGAATACAAAGAAGCAAAAGCCTCACAAAGTATTGAATAATACTCAAATTCATTCATTCATTCATGTGCAAAATAGAGTACAATAGAAAGCCTTTTATAGGCAAAATTTTTAGAGTCCTAATTAAAGTAAAACTCTAAAATCTAATTAGAAATATTTTAAATGATGCCTAATATTAAGAAATTAGATTAAAATACTAATATTAACTTGATCTCCAAGATAAGCTCTTTGACCAAGTTCAAAAAATACTAAAATAATAAAAAACGAAATTTCAAAAAGAATCATAGTCAAAACTAATCAATTTCTTTAAGTTGTCACATGGGATACTCATGCTTCATTAAAAATCACATGGTTGTCACATGATTCTTAATCTCTTGCAATTGGACTCCAATTGGGCCTTGGCACTCCTCTTGTAGAATGGTTAGCATGATCACACCTTTTACATCTTCTTGGGCCTTCTCTTGACTTAAATGAATGGGCTCTAAGTTATGAAACTTATGAATCAAACAATTGAAGGCTTCTTTCATTGCTTTGGCCTTAGCTCTTATTATTGGGCCTTCAACATGTTGAATATTGACTCTAGTTACTCTATGGACCTTCTTAAGACATTGGGCTTCCATTTGGGCTTCCACTTTTGCATCTTTAAGGAGATCTCATGTCTAAAGTTCAATTCAACTCCAAGATCAGTATCTTTATGAATTGAGTGACGTCTAGCATGTTCCAAATTGATCAAATATGGATCTTGGCCTCTAAACTTGGGCCGACGTCTAACATAGAAATTATCTTGAGCTCTTTGAAGTTTTTGGATATATACAATCACAATTTGGGCCTCTTGAACATGGGCCATCCTTTTATGAGCCATTTGGACCTGAATCATAGGCTTTTGAATGATTTGGTCTTGATGGATGAGGGCTTCTCGAATTTGTAGTGCTCCAATAGACATGCCTACTGATATTATATCAGGTTTCAAAATGTCCAAATGATTTCCTTTGATGTTTGGAACTTCTTGAGCAAGTTTAAAAGTATGAATATGACTTGTATGAACTGCCCAAGAGGTCCCAAACCTCATGCATCTCAATTTGGCCATTCCACTTCCATATATACACTAATACATCAAATCATTCAAGAACCAAACTTGCTATTACATATCCAAATGGTACATTTTCATACATTTAACTTTAATTATCATTCATACATGATACATTAACCTATTTACACATGCTCATATGGTTACATAACAATTTCATTAAAGGATTACATCATATGCCATGTGTATGGCTAAAAAGGAAGCAAAACTAGGCATATTCATATACTTTGATATCAATCTTCTTCTTCTAAGCTTGGTGGCCTTTAATACCTTGCTCAATTATTTCACCTAGCATGTTAAGACATTGGAGAGGAGGGGATAAGATTCAAAGAATCCTAATAGCTCATCTCCCATTCAATCACACATAAAGCATGCAATACAAGTCTCACAAATGTATGCATGGACATATTCACATGTGCAATCTTATAAGAAGTATTCTTGGCATTTGAAAAATTCATGCATAGATACATAGGCTTGCCAAGCAAGTGGATTAGCCTCACCCATTCACTTGTGGATTTTGGACTTGCCTCACCCATTTCCTTAAAGGTTCTTAGACTCAATCTTACTCTTGAGAGTCAACCTTACTTTTGGGAGGCTCTTCACTTTGTCTCAACTAATTCTAAGGGTTTTTGACTCATCCTCACCATGTTTAGAGTGTTCTTGGCTTCTCCACACTTAAGCAAACCAAAGTAAGTATCATAAACATCATTTAGAAGCATAATGCATTATCATGGTACCATGGCATGTAAAATCATGCTAGAATACTTTTCATGGCTTAAAACATATATACACACATTCAAAGACAATGTAAGCACACATTCATGCATTAGAGATGGTGGAAAAAGCTACCTTGCTTGCATTTACATACTTTTTCCTTGTTTCTTGAATCCTCTCCCTTGACCTCACATACTTAAGATGGTAGAGATCATTCCTTTTGACCTAGGCACATTATGTGGAAGCTAATTATACTCTTGAATCAAATTCTAAGGCCATACAATCACTAGAAAAGTTAGGTGACTCATAAGGTTCTTTTATGGTTCTATAATGAACTTAATAAAGCAACCTTAAGAAAACATCATCTTGGCTACATTCTATCTATTCATTTATGATTCTTGACCCCATTTAAACCTCTTGGAGTCATCATATAATCAATTTTAGAAGCCTAACTTGGTGTTGCTTCTTTAAGCCATATTATGAAATATATAAGGCCATCTTTCTTTTTATGGCTTTTAAACTTTTTCCAAGGCTTCCTCTCATACTCTCTCATCATACATGACTCAAAACTAAGTTTAGAAGGACTTAAAACACTCTCTAGGTGCAAGGACTCTTCTTGGCTAAAGCTATGCTTCTATAAGGCACCAATGGAGTTTTCTTGCTTCCTTTGATAGGAGAATCATGTAGGATGCTCTCTTAGTGTTTTAGGAACTCATATGAACACTTAAACATCATAAAATATGGCTAGGGTTCATGGTAGGATTTAAGGTACAATCAAAATCCTAGCTTTTAAATGTTGCAAAATTCATGGTTTTTACTTGGATTTCTTTACATATTCTTACTCTCCTCCCTTAAATTCATAGAATTGACCCTTGGTTCTCCTCAAAATTCCAGCCCTCCTATATGTAACACCCCGAAATTAATTAAGGTGTTAATCATGGATTAAGGTTAATTAAGGATAATTAATATAGGATGATTGGGCAAGTTAAGTGAATAGGTATTCTAGAGAGATAAATTGTTAGTCTGGGTTAAGAATTTATTTGGGATAGAAACTTCACCTAGGTCCAAATTAATGAATCATAATAAGAGGCTAATGGAGGCCCAATGAATTAGAGGCAGACCCAAACTAATTTAATGAGATAGAGGCCCAAGATTTATCTTGTATAGGCTCAATTAAGTGGCCCAATTACCCTTGTACAGACCTAAGCCCTTGAGCCCTTCAAGTTTAGCCCAAAACCCATAAAACTTCAACAACCCAATATATTAAACTGGCCCAAAATAATTCTGCAGCCCAACAAGTGAAAACTGGCCCAATAAGCTAAAGTCTGAAACCCATTTGAACTTGGACCTTGGAGCAACCCATAACCCATTTTTTACCCAACTTAAACCCATCTAAAACCCTAATACTTCAGCCACTTATCCCATTTGCTGAAACTCAAAAGTGAAATTCGGAGGTGGAGAAGGAGGCTAGGGTTTGGGGCAAAAATTTTGCATTTTCACACACTTACAGCAAGATTTGGCCAAGGTAATAGTTATACAACTTAATCCCCTCATCTTTCTCTTTAATTTGGTCTGATTAGTTTTTCATTTGGAGAATTTTTATCATACCCAAAATCTGAAATGTGGGTGTTTGGGGATTTTCTTGATGAAATTCGTAGGTTGAGGCTAGAGCTGACATTAGGTGAGTTTAAACCCTCATTTTGATGCTTTCTTTGATGGTTTGAGACCCCCATAGCTTATTTATATTATGGGTATTAATTTGGTACGAATTTGCTTAGGTTTTGGGTGAAACATTGAGAATTCTGGTAGGAGATACTTGAATCCGAATTTGAGATTTTTGGTGGCTGTTGCAATTGTCTACAAGTGAGGTAACCGGGGTTTACATTAATTCCATGCATGTATCTAATTTAATTTCATATTTGCTACATATGAATGATTTGAAATGTTGAATGAATTGGTTGGTTATCTGTTGTATTATGATTGGACCTTGTGAGTCCATGGTGGAGCTGTGGTGCGGCTGCCACCCGTGCATGTGCCACGATCGGGCACCGAGTTATGATCAAACCTCAGATGCACTGAGCCCTAGTTGTGCTCAATGGGGAGTAGGTGCCGTGGACGGGCCTCTCCCGGTGTTAATGGCCTTTAATATGTTAAGTATATGATTGCTAGTATGGGATAGTAATCATGATAGCCTAATTGTTTCATTTGCTGAAATGACTGATATGATTCTGATATGGATTTTGATTCATGTATATATGTTGATTAAAATGGATTATATGATGGAATTATCATGGTTACTGAGATTTATATCTCACCCCGTTTTATGGGATTAATATTTCAAGTGAAGGTTCCTCGGGTAAGGATAAGGGCAAGCAAGTGGATGAACATCCATGAGCTGAGGCCTAGTGTGGGGAGGCTACACTTGGTCTGAGTGTAATAGGGTAGATGCTGAATTTTGTTTAGTTTTATATAGCATCATCATGTATCTGTATTGCCAAGTGTAGGCTTGCACATTTGATTTATTGAGGATGTATGTATTGAGGGGTTAGACCTCATCCTAATTTAGTAATTGTTGTATGGACTCATGATGTTTGCTGTAATTGATGCTGACCTATAATTTTGCTTATTAATGGACATGTGACCCCTGAGATATGGATATGAACCCCTAATGTATGGAACCCCCATTAATTGAGTATTAAAGGATAGCTGCGAGTAATTCATGTATATTCTGTTGTTGCTACTTTGTAAACTTGCTGCTAGAGGGTAATTAGAGAACGGAAATGGGCATATAAGTTTTGAGTTGGTAATGGAAGCATAGCTAAGTAAATAAGGTAGATAAATGCCCTTAGAGCCATATAAAATGAGGGGAAGTGACCTTAGAGTGTCCCTAAGAAGAGAAATGGAGTGTAGGGGGCGAAATATAAGGAAAACAGCTACAGAAGGGAGTCACGCTGCAGCCAAGAAGGCTTCGCCGCGGCCTAGGGAGTGACAGTGGCGAGGGACGCCGCGGCTTGAGAAATCTCGCCGCGGCGCGGAGTGAAAATAATCGCCCAGGGGGTGACAGAACGTAACCTCGCCGCGGCACAATAAGTCTCGCCGCGGCGCAAGTCGAGGAAATTAATTAGGGAGGTTACAGTAGCAAAACTTGCTGCGGCGCCACATAGGTTGGCCGCGGCGCAGATCCAACTCGCCACGGCGAAAGTCAGGAAAATTCCAGAGAGTATCTTAGTCGCGGCGCAAGAGTTCTAGGCCGTGGCGCAAGTTTAAAAACTTGGTTTTCGAGCTCCAAAACCTAGCTTAGCCGCGGCGGGGAAGTTCCAGGTCGCGGCGCAGGTCCCCAAACTTCTATATTTGACCTAGAAACCTAAATTTCAGTAAGGCTAGTGTTAGGGGATAGCATGAGCATGTTGGTGGGATGTTTTTGTGGGTTGAACTTGAGTAATGGATGAATCCTAAACCTTAAATGATGGTACAAACCCTTTAATGCATGTTCCCGTTATGGTTGTTAGTTGATGATTCTAGTAGTATCAAGGTTTAAATTTCCCTTATATTTTCTTAATGTAATTAATTGCAATGACTCCAAACCTTGATTATTATTTATTAATTGTGTATTTAGCTATAATCACCGATATTAGAATTTAGGGTCGTCACACTATAGCTTCTTAAGAGGGGCAAAATTGAGAGAAAGAAAGGGGAGATATAGCTACTATAGGATAGAGATTTTACTTTGTTTTCATGGCTTTTCTCACTTGAATCTTGTCTTCTTTGGCCTCCTCTCTTCAAATCCAAATTTTCCCCTTAATTTCTCCCTCAAAATAGATTCATATACTTCAATTTAATCATAAGAAAGAAAGGGGAATGGAGAAGGAGAGGTTTGGAAAGGAGAAAGCACGAAAAACTACAAAATTTTCATACCTTTTAACTTGAATTTCTCCTCCTCTTCTTCTTCTTCTTGTGCGCCACTCTCCCTAAGATGTTTCTCTGGTTTGAGGCAGAAATATAATGAGCTAAATGAAGGAGGAGATGAGGCGCCACTTATATATGGGTGGGAGGAAGAAGCACTTTTCAAAAATTTCCATTTTGCCCTTCGTTCTTGGTATTTTCGTTCCTAAATTGTTTTAGCTCCTTTTTTAGAACTGTCTTCTCCATGATTGATAACCATGATATTTTATATATTTTAATCCCCTAACTTAAGTGTTTTAGTGTGTAATTATGGCTTTAGGAATTTAATTAAGTGGAATTTGATTTTAATTTGCCATTTTTACAATTAAGGAATTAATTTGCAAATTATTGATTCTTAATGCTTAAATTCATCTTAAATAAATTTTGAATACTTCCACTTAATACCTTCCAATTTTTGTGTGCAGAATTTCAATGGACAATTAAAGCTTGGATGGTAAATTGAATTGGAGAAGGTATGAGGTTCAAACACCATGCAATCCTAAGTGGCTAGAACAAAGAAGAGGCAACACAATGAATGGAGCTGCATGAAGGGAAGCTTGAAAGGAAACTCGTGGCAAGGGAATGAAGTCAAAACAAAGGAAGTCTGGGCTGGACAGCAACACACACAAGCAGCTAAACAGAGAAGAACAACGTTGGAGGGAATTTAAATGAAGAAGAGAAGCTGGAACAGAGGAATGCAAACATGCATAAGCTGTAGGAAGAAGCTTCGGTTTCCAGCGTTGCAAGCTGAGGAAAAGAAAAGATATGGGAGGCAGTGTGTGATCCATTAAGCTGCAGAACGTGGAAGCACTCTCAGGCTGGTTTGTAAGTCTGAACAGAGGAAGGAACAAACACGCTGCATGGCTGGAAGAGAGATCACGATGAAGGACGCTGAAGCTACGCCTAGACAGCAACGTGAAACAGAGACAGCCACGAGTTGGAGAAATAAAAACACACATGCAGCAGAGGACAGCAGCTGTAGCTGGACGAAGCAGAATCAAGCAAAACATCATGATGAAGAAGACGCTGGGCACGTGAAGCAGAAGTTACGTGGAATTAAGAAAGCTGAAGTGCTGGAGCTACGTCTGAATTCTCGTGAAATATAATAAAATAAAAGCATTCAAATGGGGCCCACACTCATGCATAGTAGAAGAAACTTAAACGTGACTTCAGCGTGCAAAATCAGAAGCTGAGGGGCACGTGATTAATAAGGAGGATGTGAAAAATAAAACCTAGTGAGATACATCGGTTGAGGAGGAACGTGAGACGGCAGAAAAAGAACAAGAGGTTCCAGCGCTGAAGGAGAAGAATTTTTTCTCGATGGCTGCAATCTCTTTGATCGATTCTCCTCCAATTGATTCCTCCATGGCAGCTTGAATTCCTTTTGGTGGCTAGCTGAAGATTGGATTCTCCTAGATGAAGATTTGAGCTCCACATCTTTTCATCAATTTGGATAAAACCCTCTTGCTCAATCTTTTAATTTCAATATTAGTTCTTTTATTAATTTGACTAGGTTTAGCTTATTGGTTTAGGAATTTAATTACTGAAATTACTGGATTGAGTTAATTCTTGGATTGATCTTAAATCGAATTTCGGAATTTTATTTGTGATCATTATCTGTTTGTAGAAATTCCAGAATTAATGCCATACAATTGACCTCTAAATTCCTCTTGATTTAGGCTAATTGATGCAATGGTTATTGGATTAGTTGGTTAGAACTTTTGTGCAATTAATTATTTGAGGGGTTAATTAATCTAATTGGTGAATTAACATCTTGAGTGAATTGTACAGTGGCTTTCATAAATCAATCAAAATTAGTGTAGTGTGTTCTTATTTTTAATTCAATTAATTAGTTGTTTAAGGGCTCTTGTGGTTGCAAAACTCTTTGAACAATTGATGAATTGAATCTTGGATGGTTATTCAAGAGCCTTATGAGGAATGCACTAAAGAGCAAGAACTTAATCCAAAATTGGTAAGCTAAAAAGAGCAAGGATAATTGAACTCTAGGGAATTCAATTGAAAGCTAGTTACCACATTTACTTGACTAATCACTTGAACTTAGTTTTAGATTTCTAATTCTTGTCAATTAATTTTAGTTCAATTAAATTCTAGCATATCAAACCCCCCAAAATAAGTCCTAATTAGTAATACTTAGAACACTCTTCCATAAACAATTTAAGGCACAAACTCCTTGGAAAGATGACCTAGGTTGCACCATTATCTACAAATTTATTTTGCTACCTAGTTTTATTTGAGATTGCGCGACACGATCATCAATGATGAATTTTAGGTTCCTAATTTAGTAAAATGCCTTTGGAATTACTCAAATCAGAGCTAAAACCTTCCCGAACGAATCAGTCAAAATTTAGGTCAACTGACATTAGAAAACATCCACCGGGGGGCTTTGGCTATCTTGGGGCTTCCTATGATTTTCAATGCCCTTAAAAACCTTGGAGAACTCAACATTTAAAAAGCTCTCCTGTGAAAATTCTAAAATTTGCTCAAAATAACAAAATTGTCCTTATATTTCGTTAATCTTTTGTCACAATTCGTTTCTTTATTCTAGTTCCATTTTTCTTTCTGTTTGAGCCTGGGATTCTCATTTTTAGGAGTCTAGAATGCTTTCCAAATTTTTTGGGAACTTAACTACGTCATTTCGAGGGACTTCCTTTTGTATCTAATGAATTTCATTTGTTGACGGAGAAACTGTACATTACGTTTCTCTCATTTTCTCTCATTTTCAGAAAATCGAATGAAACAAAATGGAAGAGTGTTTCAGGTATTATATGTAATAGAAAGGTACCATTCAAACTTTAGAGTAAATTTTATCGCACAGTTATAAGACCTACAATATTATATGAGACTGAGTATTGGGCAATAAAAAGCAAACAAGAGAATAAACTTAATGTTCTAGATATAAGAATGTTACATTAGATGAATGGACACACTAAACAAAATAAAATTAAAAATGAATATATTAGAGAGAAAATGGAGCCACGCCTATTATAGAAAATATTATAAAATCAAGTCTTAAATGGTTTTGGCATATGTGGAGAAGACCTATATAAGCCCCAATAAAGAAAGTAGATCATGTAAAGAGTAGTCTAATAGTTAAAGGTAAAGAGAGACCAAGAAAAACTATAAATAAAACCATTAAGAAGGATTTGCACTTAAATAATTTGTCTAAAAATATAATTTATGATAAGATTCTATGACATCGTTTGATCTAAATAATTGACTCCACCTAATGGGAGAAAGGTTTTGTTATTGTTATTGTTGTATGGGTGATATAGTTAATTAAAGAAGTAGTTAGTTAGCAAATAAAAATGTCATTTTAATCCTCAGAAAAACTACCGTGGCTAAACCACTACTCAAATTCTTAGCCATTTTGGTCGTGATCCTACATTTTTGCTGATATGGGGGAAAACATAAGGAAGAAATGGCAAATAATTTTAATGAAGTTAATGACTAATTTAGTCTTATAAGTGCTCATTGTACATTCATTTTTTAGGACATACATATTCAATCAATTAAACGCGAGTCTTTATATTTAATCATTTACATTTTTTTCCTTTAATTTCTTGAATTTATCATTTTATTTACAACTTTTTTTACTGCATTTTTATGTTTATTTTCCTTTATTACTATCTTCAAACCATAGGTATTCATCACTCTTTAAATTAGGCACTTCCTTTAGTAGTTATAGAAATCCGAAGTGAAAGAAAAGAGTCTTTTCCCGAATGTATCACTTTGAACATGAAAATTAATATGCAAGTTAACTAATTAATTCAAATTCACAAACCATAATATGATTAAATAATTTTAAGCTATCATACACAAAAGTTACGTTAGATGCTGTTTGACATTCGTTGCAGTTCATACTTTTAACAATCACTTGATACGAATCCGGAAACTCCACTACGGATGTTTGTATTCTCCAAACCACAGTATCAGCTTCTTCATTTCCATACTGCATTGCTGCCTGGGTTGCAAATTCTACAGAAGGACATTCAATGTTTGAAGACAAGATTTGCGTCATGTCATGCTCTCTCTCAACTTCTCCAACAAAGCAAATGTGCAATTGGTCTTCAATAATATCGATTGATATAACTCTGTAGTGTAATATCACTGTGGCTTGTCTTACCCAAAAAAATACAAGTGCGAGTAATTAATGGCTACCTTTGTTTTAATTAACTTTTACCTGGCCAACCTCGCACGTACTCTGCATGACAGTTCACTTGGTTCTGTGTAAGGTTGTAGAATTTTTTTAACATATAATTTATAGTATCTATCATATATTTGTAATCATTTATTAATAATATTTATTCATTTTCAAATTCAAATTAAAATAAAAACATAAAAATCTTTCTTCTAAAACAAAATTATCTTTTTTCTTTTTATATTTCTCTTTTCGTTCTACACATCAAACAAGACATTTATATTGCAAGTAAAGTCTACAAAGAATGTTCTTATATATCTTTCTATACGGATTACACAGAAGGAATTGTTTTAGGCTAAAATATAATTTTCATTCCTAAAATTTTGTTTTAGTTTCAATTTTCTTATAAAAGTTTAATTTAGTTCCCGATCACCTTTAATGCTTTAAAATTTTTTTTTTCCTAATTTCACTTACTCCCCTAACTCCACTAATAGATCTTTCCTACGTCGCCAAATAAAGGTTTCTCGATATTTCAAATGGTTTCATGTTAGTCCCTTTATTTTGCTTTATAAGATTTCAATTTATTCCTTGTTATTATATAAATATTTTAATTTAATCCCTGTTTCTTGTTTTAAAAAATCATAAAGTCATCAAATCATACTTTCAAAAATTTGTTTTGCAACCATTCTCAAGAATAAAGGGAATCTGTCTTCAGAGGATGAACCAAACGCATGATTTCTGAGAATAATATACAGAAATAGCCACAAACATGGTAGAAAACATTTTATCGTGATTATTCTTAGCCCCTTTTTTTTTTTATGTAATTAAGTACTTGTACATATATACAGAAATTCCATTGTCCCATAGCTGAAACGAATATGACATAATTACACGTTTGTAATTGCCTAACATAGGACACTAATTGTATTAAGAAAACTCTAGTCAAAAGGATCAATCCTAGGATCATGTTCGCTCGCCATGGCCATTCCAGTGCAAAGACATGTTGGACACATAACCTGCCATTAGCATTTAGCACCACAGTTATTAAACAACTCAACTACTACAATATGGATGACAAAGTCCTGCTGCATATCAGCAGGGAAAAGAAAAAACTCCAGTAGCATAGGTCTGATTACCATGTGGAAGTTAATAGATCCCTAGGAATCACAAACACCAATACAGAAACATGATACAGCATTGAAACAAACACTTTAACACATCAAGCTTTGAGTTTTGTAGATTATGGCAATAGGCAACCATATAAAATTAGTCTGGAGATAACAGACAATAAAGTCAATAGCTCTAGGTGACAAACCTTGCCAGATCCAGAACAATTTGAACATCTCTCACTTTTTGGTGGTGACAAAGGCTGATCTCCGCCGTTGACTGTGGATACTGGTTCAATCAGGACAAGTGCTCCTGTGCTTGAACAGCGAGCGCATGCAAGATATCCTGACAAAAGGAAAAGTCTAATAGGTATATCAACCTTCTCTGTAGTTAATTTCACCCATCAAGACATCATTAAAGTCTCCACTTGGTTGACTTCAATAGACATTGAAACATCATTAAAATCTCCACCCAGTTGGTCACATAACAACCCAAACCATGAATATTGAGGGATAACCAATAAATAATTCCTTGAGACCATGACTATGAGCATCAATGCTTAACAAGAAACTCAACTAAGCAGTGAGCATTCTATGGAACAATCCTCAGACCTCAGAATCTGAGATAACAAAGGTAGAAATGTTGCACTTTGATGCATAGATAGGGATGATTCAGCATATGTGGAGTCAAAAATGTTAAGGGGCAGTTTGTCAAAATGATAAGATTTGCAATTAGTCACAAAGCCACCACAAATTGATAGCCACATTAGAAGCAACCCTGAGTTGGCACCAGAATCGTGCGAATCTCTGGAATTCAAACAAGTGTGTAAATGTTGAATTTCAGCTGATCACAAAGTCAGGTCCATCACAATTCAATGCAACTCAGCTGTGAAAAAGACAGTTTTACGTTGTTCTTTTTTGTAAATATTATTAAACAGAAAACTAAAAAGAAACATGATAAGTTGAGTAGGTTAAAAAATAGAAGCTATTGAGTCTGACTGGAGCAGTATCAAGGCATTAAAAAGTTGCTCTCCCAACAGCGTCTCAACCAGAAGCTGTTCTCCCTTTGCAACTGCAGAACTCTCTTGACATGCAAGTTAAACCTCCCCTCAAAAAAGCCAATGATTTGAGCTATGCCTTTTATCTTTGAAGGTGAGTTTCCTAGTTTCGGAACATATTTTTTCTGTAAGAGAAAGTAGGAGGGGCAGTGCTCTATTGTAGTTAAGTACTACTGTAAGCGTTAAATGTCCATTACGACTCCTAGGAACAATTAAGAAAAATTTTACTTGGGATCATTTAAAAACATGATATGACTAGCAAGCTTACTTTATGACTTAATTATTCATATTACATCTTTCACATTATATATTTTTTGATATTTTTCAATTTAACTGATCCTAATATTCACAAATCAGAAATAATGAATCCCCTTTCACTTGGTTCTATGATTTTTATTTTTTCTTTTTAATTGCAAAAGCAAAAGGCTCATCACCTCAGCAAGGTAAAGGAGTAAAAATGTGCATTAAGAAGAGAGAGGAAGTCAACAAAACAGTGAATCCACTATTAAAAAATTCAATTCCTAAAACGCAGATAACAGGATAGAGTTTTGAATTTGATGTCATACCAGTACCAAGACAGTATTTGCACCTTTTCTGCTCTTGCTGCTTGACATTGTTGATCTCAACAACCATTAATGCTGAGATCACCCCAACTGCCCCACCAGAGAATGATGCTACAATGGGATCAACCTGACTACAATTTCCAAGAGAGTTCAATTAACATATACTAACATAGGATATGAGAAATAAAATGCACTAGCATTCTTTCAGTAGTGATGGACTGACACTATTCATAGATCCGTGTAAAGATAAATCATATGCAGCTTCTGTTGGCCCCAGGTTTCTGACAAAGTAACTTTGTCTTTTATGATAAAAACCTTTTTATCTTTAAAATTTTATTTAAAAGCATTGGGTATTAAAATTGATTATATAAAAGTCAAGAGCTGATTAGTGGCTGATCTGTTTTGATTAATTAGGTTCTAAACCTTCCTTGACGGTGACCAAGTCAACTTCTCTAAAGAGAAAGTAATACCAAAGGTTATATGGAAGAAATCAAAGCTTATCAAAGAGGCTATAGCTGCCAACTTTGATGGAGAACCATAAACCAAAGCAGATCAACGTGCCCAATGCTCTGAATATCATAAGCAACTATTTAAGCCAGAATCAAGTTAACAATTCTTACCTGCGAAAAATGGGGGAAAACTTCAAGCTAACAGTTAGTTCAATTCATAAAGGAGATGGGCTCAAGCTTGGAGTAATTGGTGCAAGATCAGAGGGATTTTATCGCTAAACATTGCTCAACAGCTAGCTAGAGGGCATCACTATATAAGAGATGTTTTTCAAACAAATGCAAGCATTGAAGACAGCAAAAAACGTACTGTTTGTTTACCCATTCTGTTCCAACTTGCTATAAACCATTGTTAAGCTTAATTTCTAGGTTAACCTCACTTAGAGACTGATCAAACCTAAAGCATACTTGCAATCTGTTAGAAATGGAAGGGCTCATCTCTATATTTCTCTTTGTAGTACTCTCCTAGCTTGGGAAAGCATACATAGAGTTTGTTGTAGGTTTCCAAGTGTAAAACCTGTTGGAGATTGTGCCTTAGGTCAATCATTGTATTGCGAACATTATTTTTATTACGAAATAAGAGTTTTCTTTTATTACATTATTATATTATTTGCATATTTATATATAATAATATCCATGGATAAATCATTTTTTGGATTATCTAAAATATCCCTAGTTAATCATCCTTGTAGAAGTAACGATGAATTAAGACTAGTATGATTTTGATTGCTTAAGTGTTAATCATGTATGATGATATGAATCAAAATCATAGGCGTGTGTTAGAGAACAGGACACTGGATAGACTCGTCATGAGATAAGTTACATAGATTAGATCATAAGTTTATTTCATATATAACCGTGTCATTGATCCCTTGGACCTGAGATTACCATAGATTCCTACATGAAGGACACTATACTGTGGCATAGTCTAATATCACCTTTAATCGGATGATTATAAAAGCTATGATCGGGTATAGTGGAATCCATGCAGAAGAAGATGAGTGGTCAAGATGGAATTTGTCCCTCTGATTAATAGAGAGATATCTCTGGGCCCCCCGATGAGTGTGATTGAGAAATGCATGGCCATACTCAAATGAAAAAGATTCCATCTTATATCAATTTGCTCGGAGATTGAGAAAGTTACGATCGAGCAAGTTGAGGATGACATTTCCATACCTCATAATCGATCTAGATGTCGTGTGACAAAAGGGATATGATAGGGTTGTAAGATAGATTGCATTGGATTATTGATCCCGTATGATTTGGGTAGTCACAATGTCTTGTTAGAGGTCGCTTGTGACTTATGGGTCAAACAGTGCAGTTGGCTCACTGCCAACATCATATGGACTTGCAGGGTCACACACAAGAACGGACCAACTCAAGTTAAAATGTCTACATTCATTAAATCAGAAATGTGTCTAGATTCAATGAATTTAATTTTTAAATCTAGGATGAAAGAATTATTTATATATATATATAAATAATTACATTCGAAATATATATATATATTATATATATTATATTTGATATTATATATATATGTATATATATATATAAATGAATTAGTTTAAGTTTGATTTTATTAGATAAATTTAAATTTAAACTAATCAGATAATTTAAATTTGATTCTATTAGATAGATTTAAATTTAAACTAATCAGATAATTTAAATTTAAATTAAGCTCTAGATATTGTTAGTTTAAATTTAAACTATAGGATAGATTTGAATTTAAACTAATAAATATATTTAATGATATATTTAATTAATTTTGATTAATTAAATATATTTGAAACCCTAGTCTATAAATAGGGTTTCCATATCAGAAAAGTATTTTTTCTAGAGCTGCCTCCAAAATCCTAGAGAGAGGGACAGTGTACGGACGTGTACGGAGCTATACGGACGTTGTACAAACATGTGTTAGTACACTGTTCGAGTTGCTGAACCCTGTTCGTGTGGATACCAGTAGAGGGAGCCGATTTACGGTCAATTCCTGTGATCCAAACGAAGAGTAAACAGCAAACTCAATCGACAGAAAAGGTAATTTTCTGAACCTATTCGGTTTAAGCTATTTTGACGGATCTTTGGTGGGAATCGAGAAAAAAAAATTTTAAATTTCGCTGTGTGCCTTCCATGATTTCCAACAAAACCTTTGTTAATACCAATTTGGGTGAGAAGGGCAAAACCTATCATTGTGGATGAGCAAATGAAAACCTTCAAATTTAGTGTTGCTTGTGAGCAATTGTAAAAACAAGTTGGTTGTTAGTGAAAATCTCTTGCCTTACAAGGAGACTAGATGTAGGTCTTGTTGGCTGAACTAGAATAAATCTGTGTGTCGACTCTCTTTTCCTTAACTCTTAACTTTGTTTTGCATCATACTCATAACCTCCGCACCAAACATTGCATTTGCTTGAGTTAAGGTGCTGTCATTTAGCTTGTGTTCATTAGTGATTCAAGTGGTGTTAACTGAAATGTTGCTACTGTGTGTACATTATCTTGCTGTCCAAAGTGATTTAATTACTTATTTCAGCAATTAGCCTCTGTATTGATATTTAAAAGTGTTTAAGAGTTGTCGTTTGCAAAAATCCCACATACACCTATTCCACCCTGTCTTTTAGGTGTAATTATCAGCTTGCATGCATAAAAGTCCAATCACGGCTGCAATATTACTGCATTGCTTTATTGAGGAGAAGCACAAAGTAAGTAGGCAACAAACAATAAACCACGAAATGGGCAGTACCTCAACTGCATAGGAAGATGCACACTTCGGATAAAATCTGCATATGATGTGCCCCCTAGTCCAAGCTTAAGCTCCAACTGAGAAATGGAAATGGAAATGAAAATGAGTAGGACAGAAAGTTGGAAAACCAGTGGATCTCAAGCTTCCTAACTGGGACTTAAGACAGATAATAGAAAATTTATGAAACTACGTAATTCAACTCTTGTCAACAATAAGCAAGAACTTCACCTAAGTACATGGTAATAAATACTCTCATGTCCAACATGATAAATTACAAGATATTAAAAATAATAGAGTTTGGGAACTAACCATTAGAATTGCAATATTTTTTATGCATTATCAATATGCATATTAACATTGATTTCTATCTTTTGATCAATGAGAAGAAAAAATGTAGTAGCATATGCAAAAGCATATGCTTCTTTCACACACAAGGGTTCAGCTTCACATTAGAATTCATGTTTATATCTACAGAAACAAAGAAATTTCCTTCCAAATGAGCTGAAGTGAAGTAGAGTACCCATTACTCACAAGAAAACATGCATAAACATGCATGAGAGCTGAAAAACTTACAGAGGGAGCAAGAAGGCCACCAAAAAGCATTATCCCAGCAATAAGAGAAAAACAAGTCGCATAATATTGCTTAAGGTTTGATGCACTCTGCAAATAATATATAATATATGTGTTAATCACCATTTTCCAAGACCTTGTACTTCACACTAATCAAGCACAGACAAAATCACAGGCAACACTTATTCAATAACTGAAATATTTTATCTCTAACTCCAAGAAGCTTACCAAGGGAGGCAAGAATGGAATGAATGATGGAAAGTTAGGAAGTTCATTCTCTCGCTCTTCTTTCATTCCTAGTTCAGCACTTTTAATCCTATGTTGTATCCTAAGTCTACGAACCTACAAAAATATAACAATATTGATCATTGTTTTTTTTAAAAAAAAGTTGCCACACATAAGAATGCATAAATGGGAATTTGAATATTGAACAAGTTCATTATTTTAAATTGAGAAGACCATTCAAAAAAATTACTTTCTCTTTTAAATAATTGAAATAAAGGAAAATAAAGCTATAGCCAGCAAGACCAACATTATATCATTAGCTAAATGAAAGAGAATCTACAACTTTGCAAGCCAGAAAAAAAAAAATCCAACTCTAGAACCCTTTTTCCCAAAATCTTTAGTTTTAAGACCTTTGAGGCTCAGCCAAACAGCAGCCATACATATTAAAAGAATTTAACTAATCATTAAACCATCAAAGATAAGATGTCAAATTATGTTTATAATAAAACTACAGGAAGGCATCTTATACTAGCATACAATATAATGAAATTGCAATTATGCCAGTGGATCAGCCATCCATCTTACCTTCCAAGATGCATGAAAATCCCATAGAAGACAGTGTCTTCAGAGTGTGAGAAAGAGGTTATACAATGAAGAAATGCACAGATCAATGTAAAACAATAACCAGAACAGGTTAGGTTAGGTTTAAAAGCACATGCAAGTTTAGAGCATGCAACGTCACTGAGCTAAAATCAGGCTCACTTTCATTAAATTAAAGAAATTTAAGGGATATTGAGCATAAGGTTTCACCAGAAACTTTTCATTACAATTTACCTGAAAACAAATGTGCAGCACTAAAAGATGTTATCATGTAAGCTATTGTGTTATCCACCAAAACTTATTCGTGTAAATAACACTTATATAGTATTGAATGCCAAGGTGATAGGTATTAAAAAAATAGCTAAAAATGACAGTGATTAACATGTCAAAGTTGAAGGAGTTTAGGAGTTCAAAAAATGAGAACAGGATTCCCTCCCATGTAATTGCCAGGAGCCAACTCAAATGGAGTCTCTTGAAAATGAAAAAAAAAAAAAAAGGCAAATTCTTTCTACATTAATCATGAAACAGAGGAAAAAGACAAGAGAAAAGAGTGCTGACATAGATGAAGTCATGAAACAGAGAAAAGACAGAGAAAGAAACAAGAAAAAAGGAGAGGTAGGAAGGAAAAGAGAAATCAGAGAACAGAACTGAATCAATATTTTGGCTATATATTCATCTGACATGTGTGGCACACACCATTTGAATCTAGCAACACAACTAGTGTTGTGTGGACAACAATCTAGCCCTGCACCAGACACCATAGTGTGCCTACAATAACTACGCTTATAACAAAATGGAGGCTAAAATGCCACAAAAATGCAGGGGTCAAGCTTAAAGACCTTACGTGCTAGTCAACTACAGTACTACACCACCATGCCAGCTAAACTCAACATGGTCATAAGCTTTAGAGAAAGCAAGATCAAATAAAACTAAGAGATTAGTAGGCCTGAAGAATGAAGATAATCAGAAGGATCAGATATGCTAGTTAAGGAATCAGTCATTGATTTCTCTAGTTGCACAGGCCACAACAAGTGGAACTTCTATTTAAGCTTACTGAGGAGAAAATAAGGTGATTGAGTCCCATCATATCATGAATATGAGGATACATCAAAATTCACATTTACCAACCACTCACAACAGTAACCTTGCAACAGCACAAACCCTCTTCCATCTTAAATAACTTTCAACAAGTTAACAATCCAAGACCATGGATCCGAAAAGTAATGACAGGAAGCCACAGACAAACTTTCTCCGTCTAATGTCATATAAAATAGCAAAAGTATCATCCACTTTATCCTTTTTTTTTCTAAAATAAATGAGTGCACCAATTTACCTTTCATAAAAACTTGTAGGCTGGTACTCTATGTAGCTTGCTTAATGCAGGATTTAAATCTTATTGAATTTAGTTGCTTTACTAATAACTAATATGAGCTTTTTGGGAGTATTATTTGGAAGCTTAGGAATCTTCACAGGTGGTATATCCTGTAACATTTGTTCTGTTTTCTTCCCCCCCGCCCCCAAAAACAAAAACCAAGAAAAAGCCATGACTTTCAAGGCAATGTGGGTATTTCAAAACACTATATTTAATACCTTTCATTATTTTTAAGGGAGGGTTACAATTTGGGAATTCTTGACCAATTCATTTCCACTATAAGAATTTGGGAAAATTTACCCAAACAAACAATTAACCATGTTCAAAGAGGGGCTAACTGGTTAACCATATATTGAATTAATTAATTACCTGTCAAGTTAATTATTCCTAACCATTGGAATTGTACGCCCCATTTACTACGTCATACAAGGCTAAATACGGTTGTACAAACTGAAACAATCAACCATTATATGATGTTTAGTCATGAAGAATTGTGAAAGCTTATATGGTTAAGACTTTTATATGACTATCACCATATAATATTATGCAGCCAAGGGGGGAGGAGAAACTTTCATAACTGATAAGGGACCATGTATAAAGTTAAAAAACAAACAAAACCAGTTTGCCCTCATTTGCCAATATATCCACATAATGCTACTACCATAGTTTACTACCACCACAGTCCACAGCCGCCGCCATCATCACCACTATCGATGATGCTACCACCACTGCAACACCTCTACCCTTATATCCACCGCAATTACTGTCACCATAATCATTGCCACTCTTACCACCACACCACAACTTATATGTTATGCACTGATGAAACAAACATGTGATAGTATAAAGATTTATATAATGAATAGCTTATATAATACTAATTCAATTCTGTTTATATTATTACTGCCTTATCCTATACTACGCAATAGACAGAGCTGTAATGTTTACAGTTTACCTATAAATAAAGCACATTCTACCAATTCTCACCTCTTCCATATGCAGGAAAATCTTGTTCCTACGACTTCGAATGTTATCCTGAATTTCCTGCAGTTCCATTTTGGCAAAATCTTGTACTGTTTCAGGCCCTTCTATGATACAGAATCTGCAATTGAAAGAATAAGAGCGTATAACCGTAATTGCAACAAATTTCCGGTACTACAGTAGCAATGAGAAATAACAGCGCTCAACATGGTCAACTAGTTGAATCAAAAGAGCAAACTAAAATTTTAAAATTGTCACCAATTAAACAAAGAGCATGCAAATTTGCAACCAAAATTAACTAACGGAAAGCAACCCCAAAACCCAAACAGAATAAATAAATGAATAAAGACAGAGAGCCGGTTAGAGTGGCCGTTTATTTTTCTCCTAGTTTTGTCCAATAAGTATATGCAAGCAAGTCTGTAACAGAAAGAGAAAGAAAATTTACCCAGCAGCGTTTTTATCGGCCACATCCGAATCAACAGATGCTGCAAAAGAAGAGTCCGATTCGAACGCCATTAGTGGCCATCTTGAGCTGAACCTGCTACTTCCATGGAGGAATCTCTTGCCGGTGTAGTGAGAATCGTAACGATGAAACGAAATTATTGAGTACGAAAGCCCAGCAACTCGACCTAAACAGAGCATCTTCACGAACAAACCTCAGTTGAAAGAGGCGAAAGAAGGGAGAATGGATCCAATAGCCTTTCGATTGAAGCAGTTAATGTATTTTTGGATTTTCATGAAGGTCATCTTCTGGCAGTGCGTTGTGTCGTGAGGGTGGTGATACAAATGGTTTGCCACGTGGAGATCGTCAATTGTAGGCCTCGATTAAATAATGAAAGAACGGCATTTTGAGTGGAGACGATCTCGTCAGATTCCAACGGAAAATGTTAGAACACAAAAACTAAAACAATTTTTAGATTTTCTTATTTTCTCCTTTTTTTAATATACTCTTGCAGTATGAATAAATTAAATTGGTCTTGTTAAAATTATATAAATTTTTTATTTTTAAAATATTTATAAATCTTATACGAAATAAAAAATTATATTATATTTTAATTCAATTTTAAATTTTTTGTCTAAAATATTTTTTATTAATCTAAAAATATTTTTTAAAATTAAAAAATTTAAATAAAAAGAACTTTGATTTAAAAAAATTAATTAAAATGTATACAGTTATTTTTTATCTAAAAAAATTATATATATTTTAAAAATAAAAAATATATACATACAAATTCAACAAAACTCGAAAAAAAAAGTATATAATTTAGTCAAACAATAAACATACAAATCAACGGTATTGACATAGACAAAGAGTTTTGCTAAATAATTTGCTCTACTAGAAGTAGTAAATAAGTCTTATTTTATGTAAATAATAGTATTTTATTTAAAATAATTGTACTAATTAATAAGACAATAATGTTAGTTAACTTGTAATTTTAAAAGATAAAATTATCTTTTAAAATGTATTTGTTATTTTATTAAAAATATATTTTATTTATTTGCATAAAAAGTTTTCAATTATTATTTTATTTTATTTTTTATATTTTCTAAAAATCTAGGGCGTAGCCTTCTAGGTTTAGAATTTTAAAACCATAAACCTAAAAACCTAAACACTTAAACTTAAATATTTTTAAAAGTAAATTCTTTAAAAAATAATATAATATAATCATTAAAAATTTTGTATGAAAATAGATGAAAAAAACAAAAACAAAAATACTTTTAAAATTTTGAAATAACTAATATATTTTAAAAGTTTATTGTCCTTTAAAATTATAAGTCAACTGCCTTTAATTATTTTTATCAATATTTATAACTATTTTGAATAAAATAACATTATTTATCTAAAATAACGTTTTTTTATCTTTTGCCAAAAAAATAACCAATGCTTTAATACAAGTAGTTATGAAACAAAAATACACTACACAACGCAAAGATAGATAAAAGACACACCAAATTCTAAAAATTATAGCAGATGGCACCACATATCTATATTTTGGTCCCTTATCAATAAAAAGATTTCTTTAATTTAATTCTTTATAAATAAAATTATTATTAAATTAGTAGGACAGTGTACTAATAATCATTTAAAAAAAACGTAATATAAACTATTAAATACTAACATAACAACATTAAATGTCACTTTATCCTATTCTTTTATCATCTTCCATTCACATAATGCGAGTTTCGGTAGCTTATTATTATTATTATTATTATTATTATTATTATTATTATTATTATGTGCTGAAATTGCCTTCTCCCATTTACACCCTAATTAAATTCATGATAGAGTACCCAAATTTACCAAACAAAAACGCCCAAATCCTAGCTATCATAGGCATGCACAAAATCCCTAAATTGGTTCAAACTCCATTGTTATCTCCCCATCTTCATCACATGGAAGAGATTCAATGACATTGGCAACAGTGAAGGATCATCTGATTCTATAGCACCATCGTGGAATGAATTATAATCATTTTCATCGAAGAACCTGTAGTAACTGCACGAGAGATACTGTGGTTATGGATTGAAGACCATGATTCGAGTGTCCAAGACAAGATGAATCTAAGAAGAAGGTTTTATAGGTTTATAGTAAATTAATATTGAACTACTAAGCTTCTTCCTCACGTTTTTGTGGATCCATCTAGACTTTGTGATCTTCATAAAGTGGTAAATTATCAATGTCAAGATAATTCTTGAAAGGAAGTTCCGAATACTTATTTGCGGAAGTGAATCTTGTCAAATCTGCATGTCCCACACAGTTTTGGAATAAGTCACCATATAGAATTCCTCTTATTTTCGCAACAGATGCACCATAGGCGCTAGAGAGGAGGAATAAAGATTTTTCTTTGAAGGAAAGATATGTTCTTTTTGTTTTCTCTGTGTGTTTCTCTCAAAATAATGGAAGGAGAGAGTTGATTGTTAGATCACTCTATCGATTAGTTTTTCACTTTTTTTAATTATTAAAATTCCCCCTAGAAAATAACAATTGACCATTCCATTATTTGAATTTTAAAATTCAAATGTAATTAATATAATAATTAATGATTAATAGTTAATAACTTAATTAATTAATTAATTTCTCTTTTGTGTTGGGTCATGGCATGAGCCAACCTATTAGAGATAGTTTATTTTCAACATCTCCTATTCGCACGTAATAGGATGAATAACATAACACTCTTCTCTCTTTATAGACTTTCATACTAGGTATTCCACTATAATCACTTGGACACAATCTTTTAGGAGCTCTTACACTAAAATTCCCATTATATGACCAACATAAAAGATGCATCCCTCATATATACTATACATGCTTATTTATAAGCATAAGATACCCTAAATTTACTAATATACACCATATTCTATATTCACAACAAATCTAATCCTTCTTGAGTTTTAAGTTTATTCAAATTGCCTTTTTCATCTGCATAGTATCTACACTTATAATGTTAACATTATAACTTCATAATGGGTATACCTCAAATACTAACATATTTTATATATTTAAGGTAATTTTTCTTTCACTCATATATCATTTATATTAAAATTAGTTATTTTTCAAGTAGTACTGTCACACCATCACATATCATGTGCTAGAATGTGCTAAATTAGAGGACTTTGTACTCTTGATAGAAAATTTTATTGGCAAGGTCTTAGATTTCACAATATAAAATACAAGATCTTGTCGATAAGATCTTAAACAAGATGTTATCTCAACCTCTGTATTAACATGTTTTAATGCTAACACATCCTTAGTACACTTACTCAACTAGAAATATCATAAAATAAGGCATGGAATTTGGGTTTGAAGCATATATATCAAAACTAGTCAAGAGGACAACTTTTATGCCATTCCATCTAGAATCTTGGATATTTATAATTGATTCAAGAAAATTCCAAATCATGTAAAAAATGACTTTTTGGAAAGCTCAGGATATCCTCTAACTATCATGAAAATTTCATACCAAAATAACAACATTTTACTAACAAAATCTAATGGAACAATAACTAGGGTATGTTTTTGTTATTACATCAAACATGCAACTTTAAAAATTCATATCTCACTGTATAGAACTCCAAATGGAGTGTTCTTAATAGTTATGGAAAGCTTATATTGCCAACTATATGTTTATAAAATTTCATAAGCATTAGACTTCATTTGATGTACCAAAGACACTGAAAACCAGACTATCTAGAAGCACAATACCATGACAGTTTTTATATAATTTGGCCAATTTTAAAAAATTATAAAATATTACACAGAGCTCCAAAAATTATAGTTTGTAACTCTATGAAACACTCTCAATGAGATATATATGTCTGCCAAATTTCATGCTAAAACTCGTTCATTTAGTCTAGTTTTGATTCAGGGGCAAAATATAGCTTAGTTTGGGACCATAATAAGGTCAAATTGCACCAAATGGCCTTTCAATCATACCATGATCATTTGAGTCAAAAGCATAAACACAACATATAGAAATACTCCAAATGATTCAAATCATCATGGAGCTCAAATTCACTGTCCTATTTGCATATATATGTAACACCCCGAAATTAATTAAGGTGTTAATCATGGATTAACGTTAACTAAAGATAATTAATAAAGGATAATTGGGCAAGTTAGTGAATTGATATTTTAGATAGATAAATTATTTATATGGGTTTGAGAGTTAATTGGAATAGAAACTTCATTAGGGCCCAAATTAATGAATCATGATGAGAGGTTGATGGAGGCCCAATGCATTAGAGGTAGACCCAAACTAATTTAATGAGATAGAGGCCCAAGATTTATCTTGTATAGGCCCAATTAAGTGGCCCAATTACCCTTGTGCAGACCCAAGCCCTTGAGCCCTTCAAATTAGGCCCAAAACCTATTAAACTTTAGCAACCCAATGTGTGAAAACTGGCCCAACAGAATTATGCAGCCCAACAATTAAAAACTGGCCCAACAAGGAAAATCTGAAACCCAATTGGATTTGGACTTGGAGCAACCCATGACCCAACCCCTTGACCCAACTTAAACCCACCTAAAACCCTAATGCTTCAGCCACCTTTCCCTTCATTTGCTGAAACACAAAAATAGAAGAGAAATTCGGAGGTGAGGAGAGGAGGCTAGGGTTCTTGACTTAATTCCATCTTTTCTCACATTTGGAGCAAGATTTGGCCAAGGTAATAGTTATACAACTTAATCCCCTCATCTTCCTCTTTAATTTGGTCTGATTAGTTTTTCATTTGGAGAGATTTCATTATACCCAAAATCTGAAAAGTGAGTGGTTGGGGGTTTCCTTGGTGAAATTCGTAGGTTGAGGTTAGGCCTGGTATTTGGTGACTTTAAACCCCCCATTTTGATGCTTTCTTTGTTGGTTTGAGACCCCCATAGCTTATTTATATTATGGGTATTAACTTGGTACGAATTTGCTTAGGATTTTGGGTGAAACATTGAGAATTCTGGTGGGAGATACTTGAATCCGAATTTGGAATTTGTGGTGGCTGTTGCAATTATCTACAAGTGAGGTAACCGGGGTTTACATTAATTCCATGCATGTATCTAATTTAATTTCATATTTGCTATATATGAATGATTTGAAATGTTGAATAAATTGGTTGGCTATCTGTTGTATTATGATTGGACCTTGTGAGTGCATGGTGGAGCTGTGGTGCGGCTGCCACCTGTGCATGTGCCACGATCGGGCACCGGGTTATGATTAAACCCCATATGCACTGAGCCCTGGTGTGCTCAATGGGGAGTAGGTGCCGTGGACGGGCCTCTCCCAGTGTTAATGGCCTTTAACATGTGATAATATGATTGCTAGTATGGGATAGTAATCATGATAGCCTAATTGTTTCATTTGCTGAAATGACTGATATGATTCTGGTATGGATTTTGATTCATGAATATATGTTGATTAAACTGGATTATATGATGGAATTGTTTTGGTTACTGAGATTTATATCTCACCCCGTGTTATGGGATCAATATTTTAGGTGAAGGTTCCTCGGGTAAGGATAAGGGTAAGCAAGTGGATGAAAATCCATAAGCTTCAACCTATGGGGAGATGGCTACACTTGGGCTGACTTAGCTAGTATAGATGCTAATTTTGTATTCCTTAATGTATAGCATCATCATGTATCTGCATTGCCAAGTGTAGGCTTGAACATTTGATTTATTGAGAATGTATGTACTAAAGGGTTAGACCCCCTCTTGACTTAGTATTTGATGTATGGATTCATATGATCTGCTGTAAACTTTGTTGACCTATAATATGGTTGTCAATGGAAATGTAACTCTTGAGATATTGGTATGAACCCCCATTGTATGGAACCCCTATTGATTGACTATTAAAGGATAGTTGCTGGTAATTCATGTATATTCTGTTGTTGCTATTCTATAAACTTGCTAATAGAGGGTGATTAGAGAACGGAAATGGGCATATAAGTTTTGAATTGGTAATGGAAGAATAGCTAAGTAAATAAGGTAGATAAATGCCATTAGAGCTATATAAGATGAGGGGAAGTGACCTTAGAGTGTCCCTAAGAAGAGAAATGGAGTGTAGGGGGCGAAATATAGTGAAACTAGTGACAGAAGGGAATCACGCCGCGGCCAGGAAGGCTTCGCCGCGGCCTAGGAAGTGACAGTGGCGAGGGACGCCGCGGCTTGAGAAATCTCGCTGCAGCGCAGAGTGAAAATAATCGCCCAGGAAGTGACAGGACGTAACCTCGCCGCAGCGCAAAAAGTCTCGCCGCGGCGCGAGTCGAGAAAATTAATTAGGGAGGTTACAGTAGCAAAACTCGCCGCGGCGCCACATAGGTTGGCCGCGGCGCAGGTCCAACTCGCCGCGGCGAAAGTCAGGAAAATTCCCGATAGCAACTTGGCCGTGGCGCAAGAGTTCTAGGCCACGGCGCAAGTCTAAAAACTCAGTTTTCAAGCTCCAGAACCTAGCTTAGCCACGGCAGAAAAGTTCCAAGTCGCGGTGCAGGTCTCCAAACTCCTATATTTGACCTAGAAACCTTAATTTCAGTAAGGCTAATGTTAGGGAATAGTAGGAGTACATGGGTGGGATGTTTTTGTGGGTTGAAATTGATTAAGGGATGAATCCTAAACCTTTAATGATGGTACAACCCTTTCATGCATGTTCCCGTTATGGTTGTTAGTTGATGATCCTAGTAGTATCAAGGTTTAAATTTCCCCTATATTTTCCTAATGTAATTAATTGCAATGACTTCAAACCTTGATCATTATTTATTAATCGTGTATTCAGCTATAATCACTGATATTAGAATCTAGGGTCGTCACAATATACACATTTATGTAAAGGCTCTAAAATGCCTAAATCATGCATTCTCATAGATATGGCTCCAAATTCATTACATACAACATATTTACATATTTTCACATATGCTCAAAGGGTTACATCTCATATATAACTTGTACATATATGCTTTGACATTTATTTACATAAAAAACTATACTATTGTCAAAATATTACAAATTATGCTCCTTGATTCCCATTTTGTGCTCCGTGGACTTCACCTTGACAAAGTTATATGAAAAGTGGCTGAGAGTGAGATTCAAAGAATCCCAATAGCTCTTTTACCCTTCAAGTAAACATACATGCCATATAATCATATCAAAGAATATAAGTATGCACTAAACACTTTTAAGAATCATTCAAACCATATTTTCCATGTCATATAAACATATCAAAGTCAAGAGTAAGCTCTAGAGACTTTTGGTCTAATCTTACCCTATTATTTAGGACTTTTAAATTAGCCTCACCCACTTGCTAAGAACTTTTGACTTAGCTTCACTCATTCTTGAGACTTTTGTTCTTGTCTCACCTGTCTTTAGAGACTTTTGGAACAACCTCATTGATAAAAAGTAATTTTACAATTCAAAGGTAATTGAAGAAGTATATTGGTACCATAGCATCAAACCAATAGTATAGGCATGTCTCATGATTCAAACACATATATAAGCACTCAATAACAATCAAACAACTAAGAAATGCATACAAGAAAGGATGGAGAGTTACCTTGGTTCAAGAAGCACAATTTTCTCTTTGATTCCTTATCTCTTTGGCTCGGCCTCACACCCACACCTAGGAAAAGCTTAGTTTGCTTGGCTTAGATACATCAAATAAGATACAAAAACATCAATGGAACCATCTCTAATCTCACATAAACTTTACACAAGCTATTTCTAGTTTATGCCATAGTTATGGTCTACACAAGAGCATAATTAAGCAACTCACATAACTCATGATCTTGTCTCTAATTTCTCACTCAATCTAAATCACATAACTCCACTTAAAATCATTAGAGCCATTACAAGCTCAATCAAAGGAGTCAAACATCAAGTTACTTCTTTATGCAAAAAAGGAACCTAAACTTCTAACTTTCAAAATATTGTTTCTAAATTTAAACTAATAGTTCCTTTGGTGTCTATTATTCATTTTCTAGGCTATTTATATCCTTAGAATAAAAGAAAACTCTTCTTAAGTACATGAACTCCTTCTTGGCCGAGATATATATTAAGGTAAAGAGCCCATGGAGTTGTCTTGGTTTGCCTAGGGAATTTGCCATTCATAGAGCTTCTTAGATATCTTGAGAACTCAAACATGGTTTTACACAATCTAAATCATCACTAGAAAGTTTCCTAAATCCCTAGGTGTAACCAAAACCCTAATTACCATAACTTAAATTCTAAAACTTTTCTTTTAGTTCCAATTGCATATTCTTATTCCTTACACTCTAAAACCCCATATCCTATCAAGTTTAGATCAAAATAAAGTCCCTAACATATCATCCTAAATCTGGCCAAAATGGAGAAGACAAGAAGGAGCCAAGAAGAAGCAACATAGGCCATGATATATTACTTTATTTGTAAGATTTTCAAGAGAGTTTTCTTATGCTTCAAAGTTTCCCTTCAAACTCTCCCTCTTCTTTACTAAACCATTCACAAGACATGTCTAAACAAGTCATTAAAACCATAGGAAGAGAGAGGAGAAGGAGGAAAAATTTTAGTGAAAGGAGAAGTATGAAAAAGAGACAATTTCTTACACTTTTCAAGCTTGGTTTCCTTCCCTTTTGCTCCCTCTTTGGTGTGCCACCTTCAACTAGTTCAGTTTCAATTTTTGAGTGGAAATGATTCGATTAAGAAAATGGAGAAGAATGGAATGTGATATATAAGGGTGGAGGCTCACTTATGACAATTTTCAAATTTCAACTACGTCATTAAACTTTAGTTTCTTCGTTTGAGCTCATTTCAAATCTTTTTGAGAACTATCTTTTCCACCATAAAACTTAGGTCCTCTAGTTCATAAAATGCTTTTGGTTTCACCCAAATTGGATTTAAAACCTTACCAAATGATTCAGTGAAAATTTTGGTTAATTAACACTCTAAAACACAAACTAAAGGGGTTTTGACCATCTAGGGGTTCCCATGATTTTTAGGGCTTCTAAGAATCCTAAAAAACTTTATTTTTCCATTTAAAAATTCCTTTTTTGTGTTTTCTAATAGTTGCCTGAAATTATGAAAATGTCACTAGCCTCTGTAATTTTCCATTTAGCCATTTTGCCTCCAGTTTCAAGCTAACCTTAGCCTCTAAACCACATTTTAAGATACTTTTATTAATATTCTAGTCTCATTTAGACTTAGTTTACCTTGCTTTAGGGTGTTCCCATTTTAGTTTATCAAGTTCAATTTAGTTCTAGATTACCGGGTATTATAAGTACCCCTTTTGATCAAATCATTATGACCATATGATATATACTAAAGTAGCAAATACTAACTCACCTCCTTATAACATTAACAAAGTCATAAAAAAGATTTGTTCCTTTCCAAGGCTCACGTGACAATGAAAGAGGGATTTATTTACTTACTTACCAATTATAGTTATTAAGCAAATATGATATGAATTGTATGATACGATGCTTCTCTTATTTCATAAATGCATATATCAATTTGTTTTGTTTATCAAAACTATACAAATCTTAGTCTAGATGTGACGACCCTAACTTCCAATTATCATAATTAAGGGTAAATACGTGATTAATAACCATAAACCAAGGTTATGTGACATTAAGACTAATTACATTTTAGAAATGAGGGGAAATTTGAATCTTATTGTTATTAGAGTCATTAACCATATAATTACAAACACTTACGTAAATCAGGGAAAACAAAATTTTATTTATAAGCTTGATTCTGTTACCTATCAATTCCAATTTATAAGAATCTTCTATTAATATTTCTAAGTCATCCCTTGAGATTACCATATGAAAAACCAAGATTTTCTAGTTAATATTAGGGTTTCAGGACGTTCGTCGTAGCCAATTCCCCTTAGCCGCGGCCAATTCCTCTCATTTTCACCCTTTACTTCATTAATGATTTCGCCGTGACGAGTTGGACCTTTATCGCGGCCAACCTATATGGCGCCGCGGCAAGGAAGCCTCCTAGAACCTATCTCACTCGCCTCTCACTATTGGCCGCAGCCAATTCCCTTGTTAGCTGTGGCTAATTCCTCTTTGGAACACCTGGGACATTTTTGTAAAAGTTTGCCACGGCCAATTCCCCAGTTTGCTGCAACGAATTTTCCTCTGGACGACTCCCAGTTTAGCCTCTCACATTTTGCCACGGCCAATTACACATTTTACCGCAGTGAATTCCTCTCTGGCACTCTCCTTGGACAACTTTGCCTCTATTGGCCGTGGCTAACTCCATTTTAGCTGTGGCAAATTGCCTTCTGGTCCTACAACTTATAAATTCTTGTCTCATACTCTCCACTCTCCCTCCAATAACACCCTTGAGCCATTTTACCTAAATTTATGCAACTCTAATGGTAGTTATGTACCTTATTCACCTAGCTATTCTACCATTACTAATTCAAAACTTAAATGTAAATTTCCACTCCTCCAACTACCCTATATCAGCAAGTCCATGGAGTAACAACAACAAAATTCATGCACCATTAATAATTAACATTCGATACCTATTCCGTTAGAGATTTCATACATCCATGGTTTATATCAATATCTAATGCATCATATGATTACAATTCCTAAATGGTAAGCCATATCATAAGTTTAAGAAGGATTACATGTCAAATAATATAAGTTTATACATCCAATACCAAATTAAGATGAGGCTTAACCCCTCAATAAATACATCTTAAGTAATAAAAAATAAGAGCCTACACTTGGCAACATGAATACAAGATGATGCTATACAGTGAGGAATACGAAATTTAGCATCTATATTAAATGAATTAGCCTAAGTGTAGCCTTCTCCCTACATGTTGGAGCTCATGGATTTTCATCCACTTGCTTCCCCTTATCCTTACCCCAAGAACCTTCACCTGAAATATTAATCCAATGAAACAGGGTGAGATGTAAATCTTAGTAACCAAGGAAAATTCCATCATGCATTCCAGTTTAATTAACATATATGCATAATTTCACATAAGCATCAGAAACATACCAATCATATCAGTAAATGAAACAATTAGGCTATCATGATTACTATCCCATACTAGCAATCATATTTTCACATGTTAAAGGCCAATAACACTGGGAGAGGCTTGTTCACGTCACCTACTCCCCATTGAGCACAACTAGGGCTCAGTGCATCTGGGGTTTGATCATAACTCAATGCTCGATCAAAGCACATGCATGGGTGGCAGCCGCACTACAGCTCCACCATGGACTAACAAGATCTAATCACAATATAATAGATAGCTAACCAATTCATTCAGCATTTCAAATCATTCATGTATAGCAAATATGAAATTAAAATTGACATATGCATGGAATTAATGTAAACTCCAGTTACCTCACTTATAGACAATTGCAACAGCCACCAAGGGTACAAAATCTCCCTATAACCATAGCATCAGAAAATTACTACTCTAATTCATCATTAACAGTTGCAACAAGTACCCAAAGAATTTAAAATGCTAATGACTACCTAGGGAATACTTACCCAGCCACTACAAGTCCCAAATTCGGATTGAAGTGTCCTCTACAAGAAATCTCAATATTTCACCCAAAATCCTAAGCAAATTAGTACAAAATTAATACCCATATTATAAATCAGCTATGGGGGTCTCAAACTAGCAAAGAAAACATCAAAATGGAGGGTTTATACTTACCTAATGTCAGCCTTAACCTATGAATTTCACCAAGAAAATCCCAAACAACTACATTTTAGATTTTGGGTATGGTGAAAGTACTCTAAATGAAAAACTAATTGGGCCAAATTAAAGAAAAAGATGAGGAAATTAAGTTATATAACTATTACCATGGCTGAATCTTGCTCTAAATGTGAGAAAATGTGGAATTTTTGCCCAAAACCCTAGCCTCCCTTCACACCTCCGATTTTCTCCTTTGTGCTTCAAAAAAATAGGGAAGTGGCTGAAGTGTTTAGGGTTTTAGTTGGGTCAAATATGGGTCATGGGTTGCTCCAAATATCCAACTCCTAATGGGCTTCAGATTTGAGCTTTGTTGAGCCAGCTCTTATGTATTGGGCTGCTGAATTTTAATTAAATTTGGGCCAAGTTTGAAGAGCTCAAAGATTTGGGTCTGCATAAGGATTATTGGGCCATTACTAGGTACTCTTTCTTGGGCCAAGTCTCACAATAAAAAGGTTGGTCTGCACCTACAATTATTGGGCCTCTATTAGTCTTAATCTTGGCCTACTCAATTTAATTTGGACCTAGATGAAGTTTCTATCCCAATTAAATCTCAAACCCATATTAATAATTTATCTCTCTAAAATCTCCATTCACTTAACTTGCCCAATTATCCCATATTAATTATTCCTAATTAATCTAAATCTATGATTAACCCCTTAATTAATTTTAGGGTGTTACACTAGACGCACATAGTATCTAACTCAAATTTTACCATTCTGCTCACCTATCAGGGCACCTTATAAGAGAATCAACATCTGGCTATCAGTATTATAGATTATGGGAATCCATATGTGCATATGTGTGTGTGTTTTTGAATCTCATATCGACCTTCCTTTTTTTTTTTTATCAAGTGATATATCTATATCTTTTATTATTTCTTATTCTATATTAGTGCTTCTATTGCCTCACATATCTCATTTTTGCTCCCTCATCATAACTACCAAAGGTGGTTATTCATGTGAAAAAGCCAACCCTATCAACTTGCACAACATACTATCATTGTATATATACTATCTATGATTATAACATAATGCATTTATTTAGTCAACAATTAAGTTGTACATAAGATAGGTTACTCTATGTTCTACACTTACCAAGAAATTTCACATCTTCTTTATGTATATCTCTAGGTAGGGGTTCATTAGGGGATCAACTAACATCTTATATGTACACATATTCTGAAATAAAAAAATTCTGTACTAATGATCTCTCTCATTCTCATGTCTATGTATTTTCTATTATTATGATATTTAAAGACTTTAATGTAGGCTTTGGGTTCATCTATCATCATCGACCAATATTGGACTCAAATTCTTATCAATGATCCTTAAGTTTTCACAATTCTCTTTAGCTATATAACCTTTTGTATTATTGCAGAACATGCTATAAACTTTACTGAGATAAATAACATTAAGCATGTCTACTTCTTGCTAATCCAAGATATAATATCACTATACAGCAAGAAAGTATATTCGAAAGTTAATTTCACATATCTTGATCTCCTTTCCAATGTATTACCTAGTTTATAATGCCTTACAAGTATCTTACAATTCTCTTAATAGCATTTTAATGATATTGACTGTGACTTGATTATTATTGGTTTACAAGGTCAATTGCTAATAAATGTTTAACCTTATATACATTATTGCATATGATATCTAACAATGTTAGAGTAAGGGACTTTTTACATAATTTTTCAAAACAGATTCACTTTAAGGATATATCTTATAACTTAGAGTATCACCTTTTTACTATGGAGATATTGATGATTTTATAGTCTTTCATAATAAATTACTCAAAGACTTTCTAATTGTAATTCTCTTATGAAAGAGTAATTAATTTCTCCAAGCAATTCCCTAGGATCTTGCTTCTAAGGATATAATCTATTTTACTCATATCCTTCATCTCAAAATTCAAGGATAACTATTTTTTAATGACTATTAAAGAATCTTAAGTATTCCCAACTAATGGCATATTATCCACTAATAGGATAATATTACAAACCTCTCTTAAATTACTTGATGTAAATATAGTGATCTTCATCAATTATTTAAAATTCATACGAAATTACTACTCAATGAAATTTCAAATATCATTGTCCAAATGATTATTTTACTCCATAAATGAACCTTTGGATTCTATAAATGTAACATCCTCACTAGCTCATAAACAATTAAAGACCAAGGTAAAAGACCCAAGTAAGATAAATGAAGAGAAAACAAAGTAATTAGGAATTAAGTGAGATAAAAATGAGATTGGCAAAATTAAGGGATTGCCCTAATTAAGGTAGAGGTTTTACAAATTAACCTTAAATTTTATTTAGCCATTTTTGGGACATTTAAACTTAATAGAAAAAAGGATGGAGATTAGAAATTAAATAAAACAAAAATTTGGACACCTATATTTATACTAAACAATTTGGTCAAAAGGTCAATCCCAATGCACATTCTTTATATCCATTTCAAGTAACTTGATATATTATATCTCTTTTCTTATAATTAGCAACCAAAACTGAAAAAGTGGGGGACAAGTGTAGCAAATGAGATGGATGACATCATATTCCACTAACTTATTCAACCATTAAGCCTAATGCATTAGGCATTTGCCGCCTAATATAAACTCCATTCATTCCCCATTAAGCCATTACAAGGAATGCTTATGGATTAGGATCATGCCACCTAGTAAAATGAAGTCTAAAATAAGAAAGAGAAATTATAGTTAATGTACAAGTTAACATCTAATTCCATTCAACACTCATTTGGTCATTAATTGCCATCTACTAATCCCATTACTCATTTTCCATTGGCATTGACTTTTCAAACCATTAACCATTGTCATCTTTCAATTTGTTAAGCCATTTCATCCAAAGCATAATCGTATAGAGAGAGAGAGTGTGTATGGCATTGAAGAAACTCCATTTATGCCATGGTTGGAGTTTTTCATATGGTGAAAATTCTCAATTTTAGCCAAGGTACCTTTCCATAAGATTTATTTTACTCCTTCTACTTTACAAAATGCACCGATTGGATTTTTAATTGTTAGAAATTTTTGGTTTCCAGAATTTTGGAAGCTAAATTCTTGAAGGCTAAATTAGGAGAAGTGAGAAGCTAGTGAAGTGAGATTTTGAATTTTTAAGGTATTTTTCCTTGGTCTTGAAACTCTTAATTTCGATTTTGTTAAGCATGTTGTTTAGGGACTATTTTACTTGACTTAAGTATGACTAGGTACTTGGAAAGAAGGGAAATTAGTTAATTTGAAAAGCTTGGAAATTTCTTGGAAAGGCAGTATAACTGTGAAGCTTTATTTTGGTAAGTAGAGATTTTCCTTTTAATTGTTGAAATTATCTTATTTGTAATTAAAGCTTGAGTTGTAACTAAAATTTTCCTTGTTATGTTGCTTGGCTGAGAATGTGAATTAAGATTTGTTGATAAGCTTGGAAGTTGGCCCTTGATGTGTTAGAAGATGACTACTTGAGTTGACAAGGTTTAACTTAGTTAAATTTATGATTTGGATGTTGTAGTAATAAAAATGGAAATTAAATTGATTAGGGATTCTATATATTAACTAAATTGAAGGACTTGGGATCAAGTTGTGAGGTTTACTTTTATAGTTGCCAAGTGTGGAAATTTGATTTCAAGTGGTAAGAAATGTTTCCCCTTGATTAGCTGTGATTTTGGCATTTTAAATTGGAATTGTGGTTGAACATGATGTTCTTCTTGTTTTGGCCAAAATGTTATGATGAAGTGAAAATCTTGTTAAGACTTTGGAGGTAAGGAAATCCATTCTACACTTAAGTGATATGTATATTTATATATAGCAAGTTGAGATAACTAAGTGGGATATGTAGGCCATGAATTGAGAATTAGACCTTGTTATTTGAAAGTTATGTAATAAGTGGTAAGTGGTGGTTGCGTTTAATTTAGATTTTTACGCCCCTCCTGGATGTACTGAGCCCTGCCCTTTTTAGATAGCTTTTTATCTTTCATTATGTATTTTCTCTCAATTGGAATTCTATGCATGTTTTATAATTACTTTAAGATATCTATTTGATCACTTATAAAAATTAGTTTCGAGGTCAATACAAATCCTACCCTATGTTAGTTTTGGGTTGAAATGAGCATTTCTCCTCGTGATTTAGTTCTAGGATTCCCGTGGTAAATAACCATAAGAGATATATAAAATATATGAGATGCCAAGACATATGAGATGCATGATATGCTTGATCTTTTTTTATATGCAATCAAATTTGCTACATTCTTTTCTTTTATGTATGCTTGTATGTCATTTTAGTTCTTCATGTTAACGCCAAATATGCTTTGAAAGGTAAAACAACTAAACTACTGGAATTTTGATCTTACCTTTTTATAGGAAACTACTATCTTATTTTTTTGAGAAAAAGTTATAGAAAGAAGAACAAGAAGCAAGCTGAGAAGTAACCTTGAAGCTAATACTATGTAGGTGGCTATGTGTAATGATTTTTTTGTAAATATGCTTTTCTTTTTAGGCTATACATATTCTACATATACTATATAGATGGCCATGCGGCTTATATTTTGAGTTTGTACATATATGCTAAAGAATGCCAAGCTAGGATTTATGCTACAAGCTTTTGATGTATATAGAGATATGCTCTAATTTTTGCTTGTATTACAAAATTTTGTTATGGTATGATGTTACAGGTTAATGAATGATATGTGGAATGTGTGTTCTTGTGGAATAATGTGAGATTAGTGGGGTTATTAGGAAATTCTATGATATTAGGCAATAAATAAATAAGTTACAGCTATTCTAGTCAAAACCTTGTCAATAAGATTTATCTAGTATCGAAAAATAAGGTTTGAAATTTGACCTCAGATCTTATAGACTGTTTGAAGACCTTGTAAATAAGATTTTAGACCTTGTGGACTGAGGTGATTCCTACATTGATTAAGTCTTAGTCTTAGTACTATAATTTAGAGCCTTGTGCACAAGGTCCTTACCTTGTCAATAAGATTTCTAGGTAGGCTAAAAAAACTTTTTAAGACCTAGTTAACTGTGGGCATGATGTATATAGGTGGATATCTCTTATTTAAGTCACCAAGTTTTTGAGGTCATAATCTAGAGGCTTAGTAATTAAGTTTAATTAGAAAAAGATAAGCAAGCTAAGGTGCTGTAAAAATTTTTAATTACCCCTAGTCTTGGTGAAATTAATGAGATTTTAATCATGATTCCATTGAGCATTATTAGAGTTAAACTTTACTAGTTTAACCCTTTTAGAGAGTGAGGTTTAATAATAAACTTTTTGCTCCATTCCTTTTTTAAATGGAACCCAATAGTTACTTTATGTACTTTTTTTGTCTAGTTTTTCATTCAAAAATATAGTTTTCACATTCATTTAATGTATTTCCAAGTCCAAATTTGCAACTATAACAAAGATTAGTCTAATTGAATTGAATCATATAATAGGAGTTAAGGTATTTTCATAATTTATACCTTTATATTGTGTATAATCCTTTGTAACTAAACATGTCTTTTATCTCCTAGTTAACCTATATTTGTTCTTGATTACTTTTTAGTCAAATGGATGATCAACTAAGTCTTAGACATAGTTTGTTTTCATTAACTCTATCTCTTATTCTATCGCTCTCATCTAATCTTCTTTAGTAGGATATGATTAAGTTTCTTGAAGGGTGTTCAACTTTTCATTATCTAGTTGAGTACCTTTGAGTGAATCTAAAAGAAATGTTTTGACACACTCTTATGGTTACTTTAAAATAGTGGAGATGTTTAAACAATATTCTTGTCTTGCACAAAGCTCCCACTTAGATCAATATGTCAAAGTACATCTTCTTGTTCTTTTAATCTTGTAAATCATAAAGAGATGTATACTTATCAATTTCTACCTTATTAGAAAACTAATTTTCTAAATGTGATTTTCTTTAACTCAATTTTAAGTTATACTTTCACTTTCATTTTCACTGATGAAGATATACTCCTTTGATTGTTTTGGGTATCTCATAAAGATATATTCCTTTCTCTTAAAGTTTGATTCCCATGCTCTGGAAAATTATCATTGATATAAATAATTGATCCAATGGTCTTAGGATACTCAAAACTAGCTTATTCTTATATCCACAATTTATATGAAGAGGAAGTAACTTATTTAGAGGGTACTTAGTTAAATTCAAAGGCATTAATTTATAACTCATTACCCTAAATGAGTAAATTTACTTGAGCCATCATTAGCGTTAACCATTTCAAGTAAGGTTTTTATTCTTTCTTAATATCTTTATTTACTATAGAGTGTTAAGGAATTGTCAATTGTCTCATGATTCCTTTCTCTCCATAAAGCTCACAAAACTAATCTGACAAATATTCGCACCCTCATTCACAACTTAAAGTTTCAATTTTGTTGTCCATTTAATTCTCAACCTTGTTCAGTAATGTCTAAAATACTTAAGTGCTTCTTACTTGTAAGAGATTAAATAAACTTGACCATATTATAAATAATTGTCTTGCCCTCACTCTCTTTGTACCACATATATCAAAATGAATTAATTGCAATATATTTTGAGCCATAATTCCTTTTCCAAATGGGTTTTTAATTTGTTTTACTCATTAGGCAATGTTATTATAGTAGCATTTCTAAAATAAAAATGGATCCTATTATCTATTATTTTGCTAGTCTACTCATTCTCATTGTCTATAAGACCTAGCCTAAGATATCAATTATTGATATCCAATTATGTATTAGGAAGCAAAGTATTAGGTAAAACAATCATTATTTTTATTGTGTTTGGCATAACAACACTATATAAAGGAAACTAGAATCTCATTCTTTGTCCCTTTTTTAATGTAAATGGAGTTGTCATAAAAAAATCTCTAAAATCTCATATTAAGAAGAGAAATAATAGAAGTTTTAGTTTTGTTAGATCTTTATAGTGTATAAAATACTATGTAGAATAGGGATTCATTCTATATGCAAAAATAATTTTACAAGTTTCAATCCTTTTATTTCAACTTCTACATTCATTCCTACATAAAGTTATCTGCTCTTAACAATAGTTAGTGGCATTTTACAAAGAATTCTCAATCTTTAGCTATGTGGTTTGTAACATTTAACTTATTTTGCTTAGTGCAATCACAAGTAAAATAATCCACTCTCTAACAAGTGTGATGCTTGACCTTTACTTTATCAAGCTTTTGTTAACCACTTTTGCCTTTCTTCTTAATTTGTTTCTTGGCCACATCAAAGTATTGGCCAGACTTTTTTAATATGGAAGTGTTATTTTGCTCATGCTTGGACTTTGAAATCAAAGTAGTCTCAATCATATAAGCATTTCTAGGGGGTTTAGCAACTTCCAAGTGCTTGTTCCCAATCTCTACATAATAAGTAATATCAAAGGAAAAATGATGCCCTTTTTGTGGGTCAAATTCACTTTCATATGTTCTCAACTGATAGGAAAAGATTTTATGATAGCCTAAATTTATTGTTCATCTCAATTGTTGGCTAACTTTTGGGGTGAAGGATTCTCTTGCAATGGCAAGAATAAGCCATCAAATGTCTGCCCCTAGTCTACGGCCTTCTATAGGCTCAATACTTAGCTTTTTTTATGTCTTAGTTATAAATGCTAAGGATTTTTGTAAGCAAGAGTGACTTTTGTATAGCATGTTATTGCATCATAACTTGCCAAGTATAAGATCTTTTTGGTGTGTCAATAAGAGTTAAACCACTCTTTAGGATAACTTTGGATTATCTTTAATCTTATGTATCTTTTGTGTATATGGTTACTTATTTATAAAATTGACTATATGAATGACTTGATGAATATTCTACTTTTATTTATTAAGCTTAATTATCTTGAATATTGTAGCTATAATTTGAGGTAAGAATTTTGGATGTGTGGTATGATGTCGATAAATGGATGATAACTAATGTTGGATTTATGGTTATAGTGTTTTGCAATCATATGGTTTGTCTTCCTATTGTAAGTGCCTGGATGGCTATAAATTTGGGTCTAGCAAATGATTGGAGAGTTAGGTCCCATAAATTGGGGTGGTAGAAATTTTTGGTTGTGCCTATAGTAATTTTCAAGGCTTCTTTTGTTGTCATATATGTAAAAGTAGTGTTTGGTAGTGTATTTTGAGGTTAGGCCAACCCACTCTTGGGAACTATGACACCATAATTTATTAGCTCTATACTATAATATTGAAGTTTAATCTCACAAGAATTTATACCATTCAAACAAAGGGAATAAAAATAATATATTTTATTGCATTACATAGGGTCTAAAATTTTTATTCCATGTTGCGTGGGCCATGTGAACCCATCCATATCATTCTCTTTTTAAAATGCACCAATACAAATCATATACATCATAAAACAACTCATAGACCATGAATTTAGAGGCAAAGGCTCGAAAAATAGCATATTAGTCGCGGGTTCAACTTGACATATTTCTAGTGCAATTTTGGAAAACTATAACTAAACCTAGAAAAATTGAAAACTCACAAATCATAGCTTTCTAGAATGCTCTAGATGTTATCTTCATGGTAAAAATAATTTTAAGCCATGAAAATATCATTAGGACTATGTTTGACAATAGGAAAGGGACAGAGGTCAAACTACCTAGTGTTTCTAATATAGTTTATTGATATAAATTTCAAAAATACATAACTAATTCCAAACAAAATCCAATTCATGCAAACCATACCAATTAGGAAAGTTAAAAATGTTAAATAAAGGAAAAAAAAAGTCTAGACTAATTCAAAAGCCTTCAAACCTAAAAAACTAATGGAACAGTGACTGGAGTCTAACTGTGCCTCTGATACTGACCTAGAACTTCAAAAACTTATTTCTCCCTCTACAGATGTCTAATTGAGGTGCTTCTAGTTAGTATAGGTCACTGTGAATGTTTAATTTTTTTTGTAAAATTTTATAGCCATTGGACACCATTTGCAGCATGAATAATAGAGATGAAAATTCTGACAAATTGCGTAGTGATAGAACCAAATCTTTGGAAATTTGCCAATTTTGGAAATTCACCAAATATTCTCTAGAGCTCCAAATAATATGAACTTTAGCTTTTCAAAAAGCTCTAGACAAGACCTATATGTAGGCCAAATTTCAAGCTAAGAAGAGTTCATTTGGACAAATTTGGCTATAGCTCACCATTATGGTCATTTTAGCCTCATATAAGTGTCCAACTTTGTCCAAATGATCTACTAAGGCTTCTACCACATTTTGAGCAAGTTTTAAAGCACAAAAATAGTATGTATGTGGTTCTCAAATGGTTTAAACCACTATATATCATGAATTCACTATGTCACACGCCATAATACATAATTCCAACTAAGCTACCAAGTAGCCAAAATGTAATTTCTCATTCATTGGGCCATCACTTTGGTTCATACACTATTTTTACATACTTTTATATTTGCCCAAACATTTACATCTCAAAAATAATACATACATATAGTCCTTGACATTTAAGTATAACCAAAACTAAATGTTTGTCCAAATATGGTCTCTCAAGCTCCTTAACTTGCACTTTTCTCTCCTTAGGCACCACTTAGACATATTAAGATGGAGGAGCGAAGGGGGGTGAGATTCATAGAATCTCAATAGCTCAAATACTCATTCAACCAAGCATTCAAGATATACAAACATGTCAAAGTATATAAGTAGGCATCCAACACTATTAAGAATAATTCAAACCATAATTTACATACCAAGAAAACATATCATAACCAAGAGCAGGCTCTAGGGACTTTTGATCTTGCCTCACCCTATTCTTAGGACTTTTGGATTAGCCTCACCCTTAGTCTAAGGACTTTTGACTTAGCCTCACTCATTCATTAGACTTTTGGCTTTCTCTTACCCATTCTTAAGGACTTTTGGCTTCACCTCACTCATATCAAGGGACTTTTGGTACAACCTCACCCATAAGAGCAATTTCCACAATCAAAACATATTTTAAGTAACATATTGGTACCAATGCAACAAGGTAGCATCAAATGGCATGTCTCACAATATATTGGCACATACAGGCATATAATGACAATTACATATCCAAGAATGCAAACAAAAATAGAGTGAAGAGCTACCTTGGTGCCAAAACAAGTCTTCACTGGGTTATTTCTCTTCCCCCAAAGCCACACACTTGCAAGTAGATGGATTTTGGTTCCTTTAGCCTAGACATAACAAATAACATTTAGTTACTCTCTTGGAACAAGACAAAGCATTAGACACCCACTTAAGAAGCACAATTTGTTTATTAGTTACATAATAGTTCCATCAATGGCCTAATGAAGCAACTACTATAATTTAAGTTCTTGGCTTCATTTCCTTCTCATATCTAGGCCTCTTGGTTCCATTTAGACTCCTTAAAGTCATTACAAACTCATTTCTAAGGGCCTAGATACAAGTTACTTCTTAAGGCTACATTATGGAACCTATTGACCTAACTTTCAATCTATGGCTTCTAAATTTTTCCCAAAAGTTCCTTCCATTTTCTTCCATCACATAAAGTCTCAAGCCAAGCTTGGAACAAATTAAAACACTCCCTAGCCTTCTCAAGTGCTCTAAGCTGAGATATAGCAAGGAAAATGGGTTCATGGAGTTTGCAATTTTTCCTTGAAAGGAGAGACACTTGGGAGGCTTCCTAGGGGTTTTAGGAACTTAAGCAAATACTCACATAAGCTAGGGAATTCATGGATCAAAATAGAATGTACACTAAAGTCATGAATCCCTTACTTTCTATTATTGAATTTTACTTGTCTAACTTCCAATTTCTTTGCATTTCTCAAGTTCCCACACTCTAAATCAATGGTTTCTTACTACTTCTAGGTCAAAAATTTCCCCCTAGGTTGTTCTGTTTATGATCGAAACATCACTCATAAGGCAAGGAAGAAGAAGGCAACAAAGGTAGCTAATTTACCTTGAATCCAAGCTTTCTTCAAGAGCTTCTTCCTTTGCCTTAGCTTCCTTCTTGAATTTTTAAACTTCTCCTCTAAACCAAGGACAAAATAGAACCAAATGAATGACCAAATCCATAAGAAGAGAGCTTGAGAGGAGAAAAACAACATTAAGGAAAGAGAAACCATGAAAATCTTCCAATTTCTTACCTTTCTACTTGCTCTTTCTTCCTCCTTGAAGCCTCTCTTGGTGTGTCTCACTTGGGTAGATTCTCCCTCTATTTTAGATAGCACAAGCCAGTTAAAGAGAGTGAAGAGGTGGGACACCACTTTTAAAGAAGAAATAAGAAGGAAATTGTTTACAAAAATGACATTTACGGCCTCTGTGTAAGACATTCTTATTTTAGCTTCATTTTAACTCTTTTTTTAGAACCATTTTTTTCATCATAATATTTAGGTCCTTAATCTTATAAAATATTTTTGAAATCACTCAATTTGGAGTTAAAAACCTTCCTGAACAAAAGGGTTAAAGTTCAGGCTCACTGCCATTGGAAAATACATACCAGAAGGGCTTTATCTGTCTCAGGGCTTTCCATAGTTTTTAGCACCTTTGAGAACCCCAGAGAGCTCAAATTTTCCAATTAAAAAATCCCTCCTCAGTGTTTTTTAAAAAGTGCCCAAAATTACAAAAATACCATTATACTTTCGACAATTTAATTGAACTACTCAGGCTCTGGTTTTTGGGCATTTCCGACCTTAGATCCTCATTTTCTACTATTTAAAATTGTATCCTAATTTTATTTGACCTCAAATCATTCTCTCTGAGGGACTTCTTTTTATATCAGTTGTATTTCATGTGTTTATGGAGAAATCGTACGTTACGTTTCTTACATTTTCTCTTATTTTCGAAGAACCAGATGTTACAAAACCCTTGCTCATGTTAGGTTTCATAGGGCTAGAACAATGTAACCAGATGAAGGATACTTGTTGGAAGTGGTTTAAGGCAATTGGGTTGAGAATTGGCAATTTTAGGTGTGCCACTTATGGCTAATTCTCTTTCATTTTGTTGTCATAAAAGGTTTAGATGCCATATTTTAGTTTTGGTTAGTCCTTAGATCCTTAAGCCATTAAAGATGGTTGAGTGATGAGTTAAGGAAGGAAATCTCTCCCAAAATCTTGTATTTTGTCACTGGGAAACTCTAGTATTAGGTTGGGAGACGAATTATGATGCAACTTAATCATTTCAAGTCACAACTTAGTTTGTGAATCCTTAAGCAACTTCTTAGACCTTGCTTCCTCATGTGCTATTGGTGAATATAGGTTAAAGACTTAATTTACATTTATTTATGCCTTTTAATGGGCAACAAAAAGGGATAATTAGGCTTAAAGAAGAGGATGAAATTAAGTAAACATAAGGTTTCTTATTTTGTTAAAGCAGTGTATCATGTTTTATGGTTCTTTAGCTATTTAGTGAAAATTTATACAAAAAGGAGTATAGTCATTTAGCACAACTCTAAACCAGGTTGTTTTTACTTGAAACTACTTCTAGTAAGTAATAATATAGTAGGTTTATCTTTATAGAACTTCTAAGATTAGCTCAAATTAAGTAGAAATTAAAGTGATTAGTTAATAATTAATGAATCATTAACTTGTAAACTCAAAGTTTAAATTTTCTCATGTTTTTAGTTAATTAAAAGGGTCAATTTATATGTTTCCGTGTTATTTATTTAAGATTAGATAATTAAATGCTTAGTTTGGCTTATTATTAGTTAAGGTGTTGCACATGGCATAGAATCATTACATATATACAATGTTATATATATATTTGCAATAAACTTTGACTAGACCAATAATGATATTATTACGTTCATAATTGGAAGTTTATATTTGTTTTACATTTATCACATATGTCCTAAAAATATTGTTACCTTTCTATCAAATTCATCTGTAAATATTGTCTAAGCTATAATTCTTAGATAAACCTCAAGCTACTAATATAAAAACTTCCAATTGATAAAGTATCTCTTTTGTTTTCTTATTGAATTTTTAAATTTGGTTCATAGATGAGCCTAAATCTACCAATCCATGAACCTCCAGTTAATAGGATATTTCTCTTATTTCCCTATTAAATTAATTAATTTTAGTTCTCAGATGATATCCAGAAATTTAGGAAGAGAAATTATAGAGAATTAAGGATTTAATTTGGGAAAATAAGGAATTATTATGAAAAATTCAAAAAATTATGGAAAATAGAAATTTTAAAAGAAAATGATTATTTTGGGCATTTTAAGGCAAATAATAATTTTTAGGTAATTTTTGGCAAGAAAATAAATTTAATTATAGAGTAGGATTTAAATGGATGAAATTTAATTAGAGTCCATAATTAATCTAATTATGCTAAGAATACTATTTAGAAGCCCAATTTAAGTTTTATCTGAGAGCTAACTTAATTGAACTTACTTAACCCTGTCCCAATATTTAAACATGGGCCCAATTAGACAAAAAGCCTTTAGGGTCAGCCACATTTCCTGAAGACCTTAATATTAGTGCAACCACTCCATTTGTTTTATAGAAAACAATTTAGCAACCAAAGGAGAATAGAATTTTCACACATAGAAAGGGAGACTAGGATTCTTCATCATCTTAGCTCCAATTTGTACACTTAAAGGGAGATTTAACCAAGGTAAGTTATACAAAAGTTGATTCTCTCATCTTTCTCTTTATTTTGGTCTAATTAGTTCTTCATTTGGTAGATTTTCATCTCAACTCTAAATTTGAAAATAGGTATTTTGGTAGTTTCTTGCATGATTTTGAAAGTTTGAGACTAGAGAAACTATTGGTAAGTATTTCCCTCTATTTTGAAGTGTGAATATGATGAAACTTGACTTCTATAATTAGTTTTTGTGTTGAGTTCTATTAATGTGAGAAATTACAAGGCATTGGTGTGAACCATTATAGTTTCTAGGTTTGGAAGGCTCAAATCCAAACATTGAACTTATTGGAGGCTTGGATAAGTGTTTTCTAAGTAGTTCTTAATGATTGAAATGATTGGGTATTTGATTCTTGTAGCGAAAAATGAGTAAAGATTAGATTTAAGTTGATTTAAGATCCTTATGGTGTTTGGCATTGGTTGGGAGCTCTTGAGGAATTTGATTATTGACTAAGGTAACCAAGGATTTTAATTCCATATATATGTTCATGTTAATCTCATATTTATTGCAATTTTATATTTTTCAGATGAATGATTGATTTGGCTACTTGTTGTTTTGGAATGTGATCATACCCTTGTGTGAAGCTAATTGTAACACCCCGAAATTAATTAAGGTGTTAATTATGGATTAAGATTAATTAAGGATAATTAATAGAGCATAATTGGGCAAGTTAGTGAATAGGTATTCTAGAGAGATAAATTGTTAATATGGGTTGAGAATTTATTTAGGATGGAGATTTACATCTAAGCCCAAATTAATTAAATAATGATAAGAGGCTAATGGAGGCCCAATGAATTAGAGGTAAACCCAAACTAATTTAATGAGATAGAGGCCCAAGATTTATCTTGTATAGGCTCAATTAAGTGGCCCAATTACCCTTGTGCAGACCCAAGCCCTTGAGCCCTTCAAATTAGGCCCAAAACCTATTAAACTTCAGCAACCCAATAAGTGAAAACTGGCCCAACAGAATTATGCAGCCCAACACTTAAAAACTGGCCCAATAAGCAAAATCTGAAACCCAATTGGGTTTGGACTTGGAGCAACCCATGACCCAGCCTTTTGACCAAACTTAAACCCATCTAAACCCTAATGCTTCAGCCACACTTTCATTTTTCTGAAACTCAAGAGGCAAATTCGGAGGTTGAGAAGGAGGCTAGGGTTTGGGGCAAAGATTCTGCATTTCCACACACTTAGAGCAAGATTTGGCCAAGGTAATAGTTATAGAACTTAACCCCCTCATCTTTCTCTTTAATTTGGTCTGATTAGTTTTTCATTTAGAGGATTTTCACTTTACCCAAAATCTGAAATGTGGTTATTTGGGGATTTTCTTGATGAAATTCGTAGGTTGAGGTTAGGGCTTATATTAGATGAGATTAAACCCCCATTTTGATGCTTTCTTTGTTGGTTTGAGACCCCCATAGCTTATTTATATTATGGGTATTAACTTGGTACGAATTTGCTTAGGATTTTGGGTGAAACATTGAGAATTCTGGTGGGAGATACTTGAATCCGAATTTGGGATTTGTGGTGGCTGTTGCAATTGTCTACAAGTGAGGTAACCGGGGTTTACATTAATTCCATGCATGTATCTGCTTTAATTTCATATTTGCTATATATGAATGATTTGAAATGTTGAATGAATTGGTTGGCTATCTGTTGTATCATGATTGGACCTTGTGAGTCCATAGTGGAGCTGTGGTGCGGCTGCCACCCGTGCATGTGCCGCGATCGGGCACCGGGTTATGATCAAACCCCAGATGCACTGAGCCCTGGTGTGCTCAATGGGGAGTAGGTGCCGTGGACGGGCCTCTCCTAGTGTTAATAGCCTTTAACATGTTAAATATATGATTGCTAGTATGGGATAGTAATCATGATAGCCTAATTGTTTCATTTGCTGAAATGACTGATATGATTCTGATATGGATTTTGATTCATGCATATATTTGATTAAACTGGATTATATGATGGAATTATTTTGGTTACTGAGATTTATATCTCACCCCGTGTTATGGGATCAATATTTCAGGTGAAAGTTCCTCGGGTAAGGATAAGGGTAAGCAAGTGGATGAAAATCCATAAGCTTCAACCTATGGGGAGATGGCTACACTTGGGCTGACTTAGCTAGTATAGATGCTAATTTTGTATTCCTTAATGTATAACATCATCATGTATCTGCATTGCCAAGTGTAGGCTTGAACATTTGATTTATTGAGAATGTATGTATTAGAGGGTTAGACCTCATCTTAACTTAGTATTTGATGTATGGATTCATATGATCTGCTGTAAACTTTGTTGACCTATAATATGGTTGTCAATGGAAATGTAACTTTTGAAATATTGGTACGACCCCTATTGTATGGAACCCCTGTTGATTGAGTATTAAAGGATAGCTACCGGTAGTTCATGTATAATCTATTGTTGTTACTGTATAAACTTGTTGATAGAAGGTAATTAGAGGAAAGAAATGGACACATAAGTTTTGAATTGGTAATGGAAGAATAGCTAAGTAAATAGGGTAGATAAATGCCATCAGAGCCATATAAAATGAGGGAAAGTGACCTTAGAGTGTCCCTAAGAAGAGAAATGGAGAGTAGAGGGCGAAATATAGTGAAAACAGTGACAGAAGGGAATCACGCCGCGGCCTAGGAAGTGACAGTGGCGAGGGACGCCGCGGCTTGAGAAATCTCGCCGCGGCGCGGAGCGAAAATAATCGCCCAGGGGGTGATAGAACGTAACCTCGCCGCGGCGCGAGTCGAGAAAATTAATTTGGGAGGTTAGAGTAGCAAAACTCGCCGCGGTGATCCAGAGAGTAACTGGGCCGCGGCGCAAGAGTTCCAGGCCACGGCGCAAGTTTAAAAATGTGGTTTTTGAGCTCCAAAACCTAACTTAGCCGCGGCGGGAAAGTTCCAAGTCGCGGCGCAGGTCCCCAAACTCCTATATTTGACCTAGAAACCTTAATTTCAGTAAGGATAATGTTAGGGAATAGTTTGAGTACATTGGTGGGATGTTTTTGTGGGTTGAAATTGATTAATGGATGAATCCTAAACCTTTAATGATGGTACAAACCCCTTTTATGCATGTTCCCATTATGGTTGTTAGTTGATGATCCTAGTAGTATCAAGGTTTAAATTTCCCTTATATTTTCTTAATGTAACTAATTGCAATGACTCCAAACCTTGATCATTATCTATTAATTGTGTACTTAGCTATAATCACTGATATTAGAAGCTAGGGTCGTCACACTAATCATGCTTCTACCCATACATCATGCCATGATTATGCACTAAGTTATAATCGTACTCATTAGAATGCATCAAGTCGTGAGTGTGCTCAATGGGGAGTTGCTATGATCGAGCCCTTTCCCTTTATTTTTGGTCATTCACTTAGTTATATGTGATTGCTAGTATAGAATAATAGTCACTAGTAGTTAAACTTATTCATTTGCTAATTTATATGATATGCTTCTAGTATTTATTTGAATGAAATACATTTATATTGATTATATTGAACATATACATAGAATTTCCTTTGATCATTGAGATTTGCATCTCACCCCTATTATGGGTTAACATTTTCAAATGAAGGTCCTTTGACTAAGGAAAATAAAAAGCTAGTAGTTACCATCCTTAGTCTAAGGCCTTATGTGAGACTGTTGCACTTGGATATTTTGATTAGTGTAGATGCTAACTTTTTTGTAATTTTCTTTTGTATAGTGATAAACATGATTTTTATATATTTTATTCTCCTTAACTTAAGCATTTTAATAATCAAATATGGCTTTAGGGGTTTAATTGGGTGAATTTGATTTCACTAGCCATTTATGCACTTTATGAATTAATTTGCAAAATTATTGAGTTTTAATGCATGAATTTCTTTTAAATAATTTTGTGGATATTTCTACTTAATATTTTTCATTCTTTTGTGCAGATTTTAATGGATAATTTAAATTTAAAGGTTGGAGGAGAATTTAGGAGATGATGGAGGTTTTAAAAGAAGGAAGACGCTTATGTAAATTCATTCACATTCACTCCACGAGCAACTCACATGTACAGTTAGCTAGCTTCATTCAATTCTCACATCCATAACCATATCACACTCTCTTGCATGTCTACTGTCTAGGTCATCCACCCACTCACTGAAGAGGCATGGATTAAAGAACTAGCTCATTCCATTCATTGCAACACATCTAGCTCACTCATATATTCACACATGTAAGGTTACATATAGCTTTCACCTTGTCACAGAATCACATTCACCAAGTCAACCCACATGCATAACCTTCATATCACACACTCTAAGGCTCTCTTACATCCACATTGCCTAATAGCTTTTACATGCAGGAAATCAAAACACGTAGGTAGCTTCACTAAATCACTCACACTCCACAACACTCAAGAAGCCACAGGTTCACACTCAAGAAAGCAAGCCCCAGCTCAAGCACAGTTCTGCATAGAGCATAGCAACCTACAGCTCACTTGCACATACACAAGTACTTGCATAGCAACCCTCTCTTGTTCGCATGCATGAAACATGTAATATCTGATTATCTGAAAATGTGAGAAACATAACGTACGATTTCTTCGTAAATAAACAAAACTCACCAGATACAAAAGCAAGTCCCCCGAAATGAATTAACTAAGGTCTCAAAAAATTTGGGAAGCATTCTAGACTCTTAAAAATGAGAATCCTAGGCTTAGACGGAAAGAAAAATAGAGCTAGAATGAAGAAATAATTTGTTACAAAAATCTTATAAAACGTAATGGAATTTTTGTAATTTTGAGTAAATTGTGAAATTCACATAGGAGGGCTTTTTAAATGAAAGTTTTGAGTTCTTCAGGGTTCTCAGAGGCCTTAAAAACCATAGGAAGCCTCGTGACAGCTGAAACCCCTCCAGTGGATGTTTTTCAATGTCGGTGTGCCTGAACTTTGACAGATTCATTCGGAAAGGTTTTAACTCCGATTCGAGTGATTCCAAAGGTATTTTACTAAATTAAGAACATAAATTTCATAATGGAACATACAATTCTCAAAAAGGAGCTAAAACGAAGTAGAAACAAAAATGCCAAAGTTGAAGGGTAAAATGGAAATTTTTGAAAAGTGTTTCTTCCTCCCACCTATATATAAGATGCACCCTTCTTCCCCTCTCATTTAGCACGACCAAGTTTTGCCCAAAACTAGAGAAGAACCCTAGGGGATGAGGAGCACAAGAGGAGGAAGAAAAGGAGGAGAAATTCAAGCTAAAAGGTAAGGAAATTTAGTAATTTTTCATGCTCTTTCTTTTCCAAACCTCCTCTCCTCCATTCTTCTTTGTTTCCAATGATTAAAATGAAGTTTTCAAATCAGTTTTAAGGGAGAAATTGAGGGAAAATTTCGGATTTGAAGAGAGGAGCTCAAAGAACACAAGATTCAAGTGAGAAAAAGTAAGAAAATAAGGTAATTTCTTCTTCCATGGTTGATATACTTTCTTCCTCTTCTCCACCATTTTGCCCCACTTGAGAAGACCTAAGAGGATTTGATTTTTAGATAGAACCAAGGATGAATCTAAGAAAAAAGGGTATAGAGATTAAGAATATGCAAAGAAATTAACAAAAAACTATTAGATTTCAAGATGCAAAGTTTAAGGTTTCAATTGTACCTTATAAAATCTGATTTTGTACAATAATTCCTAGGCTTAAATGAGAGTTTAAATGAGTTCCTAAGATCCCTAAGACGCTCCCCATATGCATCTCCCCTTGAGAAAACAAAGAAAACTCCTTGAAACCCAATATGCCCTATTATCTAGGCCAAGAGAAGTTCTCATAGCTAGGGATAGTTTTAAATTTTTCTAAGCCCATTTTTGAGTCATATATGATGAATGAATATGAGAGGAAGCCTTGGAAAAAATTTAGAACTCATAGAAAGTGAGTTGGTGTTTTGGGTTCTATATTATAACCTAAAGAAGCAATATGTAGTTAGGCTCTTTATTTTAATTGTGTGATGACTCCAAGAGGTTTAAAAGGAGTCAAAAATCATATTTGAAAGAAAAGAATGGAGCCTAGAATTTAGTTGAGAGGTGTTGCTTTATTAGGTGCAATTATGGAACCATAATGAGGTTTATAGAGCAAGTTAGTGTCTAAGTGAGTTGTGTGGCCTTAGAATTAATTTCATGAACCTAATTGGCTTCCATAAATTGTGTTTAGGCCAAGAGAAATCATCCCCACACTTTTGTGTGTGTGTGGCAGAAAGAGGGAGCCTTGATTCAAGAAGAAAAGTGTGTGATTGTGTACAAGATAGCTCTCTCCATCTTCTCTCATGTATGATTGTTTGCTTTACTTGTCTTAGAATGTGTATATATGTATTTCCAGCCATGAAAAGTGTTTTAACATGACTTTGATTCCATGGTACCATGATGTTATAATATGCTCTTATATGTTGTTTTGGATGTGTGCTTGGGTTTGCTTGAGTGTGGTGAGGCCAAGAACCCTTAGCCATGGTGAGGATGAGCTAAGAACCCTTAAGATTGGTTGAGACAAAGCAAAGAGTTCCCAATAGCAAGATGGACTCCCAAGAACATGGTTGAATCCAAGAGTTTCTTAAAGAATGGGTGAGGCAAGTTCAAAATTCATAAGAAAATGAGTGAGGCCAATCCACTTGCTTGGCAAGCCTTTGTATGCTATGTGTAACCTTTTCAAATGTTAAGAATGTTTCTTGAATGTTTGCACATGCCAACATGACCATACATGCATTCATAAGACTTGTTTGCATTCATTATGTATGATTGAATGGGAGATGAGCTATTGGGATTCTTTGAATCTCATTCCCTCCTCTCCAATGATCTAACATGCTAGGTGGACAAAAGGAACAAGGCAATGGGAGCCAACAACCTTGAAGGAAAGAGTTTAACAACAAAGTGCTTGAATTTTGTTACTTTAAAGCCATATTGTTGTCAAAAGATGTAACCCATACTTGTATGTGGTCTATGACCTTTGGAACATATGTAATTATGATAATATATAATGTAGAAATGAAAGTATGTGTTATGTGAATGATAGAATGTGAATTGAGTATGTATGGCAAAGATAGCTTCATGAATGAGTTTATGGAAATATGTATAAGTATGGGTTAAATGGCCAAAATGAGATGCATAAAGTTTGGGACCATTTGGATAGCTTACACAAGTCTTGATTATGCTTTTAGACTTGCCCAAGAGGTGCCAAATCCCATGGAAAATCATTTGGTCACTTTGGTATCCTATTTGGAGCCAAAATTGACTAAATGGGAACCCTGTGTCACTTTTTACCTAAATGAACTCTTCTTATTCTAAAATTTGGCATGCAATTAGGGTTCATTAAGAGATTTTTGGAAAGCTAAAGTATGAAAATTTCAGAGGTCCATAGAATATTTGATAAATTTTCAAAGTTGGCAAATTTTCTAGTTTTGGTCTGATGTACTGTTCACTTGATCTGAAAATGAAATCTGTCACACAGGCCTCAAATGATGTCCAATTGCCACAAAATTTTATACAAAAAAACTAGATGTTCTCAGTGACTTGTGCCAACTAGAATCACCTCATTTAGGTGTCTAAAGAGGGAGATATAAATTTTCTAAATTTCTATCTAGTATCAGGGAATTTACCCGACCTTAGTCACTGTTTGATTAGATTTTGAGGTCTGGGAGTACTTGAACTGGTCTAAAGTTATTTTTCTCCTCTAGCTAATGTCCACAAATTTCCATATTAGTATCATTTATATGGATTGTATTTTTTTGAAATTAATTGGACATTTTTGAAGTTTTTTACAGAAACTTGTGATAGTACCAAGTGACAGCCAGACCTCTGGACTTTTTCGAATGTCAAACTCCTTTTGTGATGGATGTTATGGTCTAAAAATATTTTTAACATTAAGTACACATGTTGAGCTTTCCATAATGGCTAAGAATGGATGATTTTGATTTTTCTAGAATTAGTTATGATTTTTTTAAGTTGTGACAGAAATGAGGACAAATTTGGCTGAAATGATCTATGTATATTTCATGCATTCCTTTGAGTTCCTTGAGATGTAGGCCACTTTTAATGATGCAAATGAGTTTTATTCATGTAATTAAATATAAGGATGTGATGTATGACCTCATATGGTCTACGTGACACCAAATGAAATTTTTAAACACGACGCAACATAAGGAAATGTATTATTTTGATTCCTCTTTCCTTACTCTTTCATGGAATTGATAATGTAAAGCATGCGAATATCATAAAATGAGTTAAAAATATATGGTATTACAAAACACGCAAAACAAGTGGTAAACGAGTTGAAAGCAACATGTGATGAGCTTGGGTGGATGAAGCAAAAGCCACACAAAGAAGAAAAGCTATGGGTTTTATGTGGAAGCTACACATAACCTGAACAAGGAAGAGCTATGGGTTTTAGGTAGTTGCATGAGTAAAAGCCATGGGCTAGGAGAAGTCTAGGCCACAAACACACACAACATGATTTTGGAGGCTTGAGTTGATAGTTCCACCTGTTCAAGAGAAGCAGGACGTGAGGCTTGCATGGAAAAGACCTACAATATACAGTAGTAACTCATGAACGTAAGGCAGAAATAGAGGAAGAAATAGCCATAAATTGAGAGGGTGGAGGAGTAGAAGCAAAGACTCAAACACACACCATTATGCAGAATGTGGAAAACACGTGAAAGAGAAGAATCCATAGGTTTAGCATGGAAAAATACATAGAGCAGTAGCAGAGCTGAGAATAAAAGCATTAAGAAGCCACGTAAAGAAGAAGTTGAGAAATAAATGAAGCTAGAAAAGAGCACATGGAAGAATTACATGGAGGAGCAAGTGAACCCAAACATGGTTAGCAGCAGAAAATGAACACGTGGGAAGCTACAGGTTGATATGGAGAAGGAAACTCAAACACACATGCAGATTCTGATGTCAAAATTATGTAGTAAGCAATCACGTGGAAGAGTTTCATATGGGAAGGATTCAAGAAGAATGAGCATGTGATAAAAAGGCGGGAGCTTAAATGGAGCAGCATATGTGAGAGGAGAATTGACGTAGGAAGCTTAGGTAGAATGAAAGGAGAGAGCACATGAAATAGCATGGAAGTAGCACATGATTTTTAATGAAGGTTGAGCCAGCATGTATCCACGGTCCTTGCATGTTTCATTTCATCTCATCATTCATTGAGAGGTTCTACAATCCTCAAAATAAAATTAGGTTGAACTAAATATGTAGCTAGTGGCACAACTTAGGTCATCTCCTTTGGAAATAGAGTTCAATGTTCAATTGGGTTTTTTAAATGTTAAAAATCCTAAAAGCTATCTAATTTGGGGGTTTTTGATTGATTTAAACTAATTCGAATGAAACCAAATTAAAATTCCTAATTGCTACCTAATTATGCAAATTATGGTTGAATGATGGTCTTGTGACTAGCTTTAGAATCATCTCTTGGTATCCACTATCCTTATCCTAATCCAATTATGGTTAATTCTGGTCTAAAAGTCCCTAATTGTATCCACGACAATTGTATCTTGAGTTACCATGCAAGAATAAAAAAACTAACAATTTAATGTTGAATTGAAACTTTAATCCCACATCAAATCACTGACTCTTGTCTTTAAAATCAATGAATACCCAATTTGATTGATTAACTGATTAATTAGCCTCTGAATCATCATCCAAAGATGTTCAATTAACTAACTAAACACCAAGGAATCCTCAAATCAAGCAATCAAGCACATAATCTCACTCATACATTTCATCGAACACCTTCGTGGTATACATGAGAAATTAGAGAATAATGAAAAATCATATTCTAATCTAATCAATTAATCAACAAAAAAGCTTTCTAATCAGTGTGTAACCAGTCACTAATTATAATTACACAAATTCTCTATCAAATACAACTTAACCAAGACAATATATGAAAGAGAAAAAAGTGTAGGAAAATAGAAATCCTTAGCCAAAATTTTGCATTCTTCTCCATGGATTCAAGCTTACACCAAGGTCTTTCTTCCTTGCTAGTCACAGATGGAGGCTTAGAGCTTCATGGAAGTGGAAGAATGGAAGATGGAATGAGTCTGCATGGTATGGATGGACGTTGGATGGAGAATGGACGAAGTGATGGACAAAAGGCGTGAATAATGACGAGTGAATGAATGTGCTTGAATAATGTACGAATGGATGATCTGGACAATGGAATGGAATGCTGGATGACGTTAATGACGTGATGATGTGTGAATGGGATGGATTCTGAATGGATGAAGGGTGATCCCCTGAATGTAGTGTCTGGATGATTGAAAATGCTCTCTTTCACGTGCCCCATTAATCATTCACGTGCTCAGCCCCCCATTCCCCCATTCCAATTGTTTGAAGCTATCCATGTCAATATCTTATTTTGTTTATATGAATGTGGGCCCCAACATGCATCCCCGTGGGCTTTATTTAAATTCCATGTTCTGCTTCAGTGTGTTTATTATTCTGCTCACATGTTGCTTCAACTTAAGCTTTATCACTGTTCACGTGGATTATTTAATTGCTCCCACGTCCATTCTTATGTGTTTATTCCTAGCTCTTGCTTCATATTGCTCATGGCTCTAAGAACCCATAGCTTTTTCTTTGTGTTGACTCCAGTAGCTTTTCTCTTCACTATTTGACGTCTTTTTCTCCTTCCCCACGTGCTATAGCTGGTGCTACCTTCTCCATCCATTTGCTCGAGTGTGTATTCTTCCACGTAATAATCTAGTTCTTGTGTAAGCTTCTTCAGCTCCCATTTATTCTCCATGCAAGCTTTTTTTGTGTTTCTGCTTCATGGTACTGTTCACATGCATAGCTCATTTCTTCCAGCCCCAACACATTGTTTCTGCCTGGACTCCTAGCTCATTCAACCCGTCATGCTCTTCGTTTCTCATCTCATTCTGCCCTTTGCTTAAGTCCTTGATTCTTTATCATTCCTTCGACGTGTTCCTCCAATCACATAGTTCTTTGCATCATTTCTTCTCAGCCAAATATTTTTCTGCACTTGTCTCCATGTGAGCCTCTTCATTTATTTCCCACGTTCTTTACTTGTTCTTTATGTGGCTGCAACCTTTTTAGTTTGTGGCTCTCCTTCCTCTTGAACATGTGTTGCTTTTCCTCTATTCAAGCTATCAAGCCATACCTTCCTTCTCCTCTGTTTCTGCATGTGGCTGACTCTTTCTCAAATCCTTCATTCCACGTGACTTCTTCTCATCTTCCTCTCAAGCCTTCTTCTTTCCTTTTTGCCCAGATTTCACGTGTTTTTCCATGCCAGAAACAAATGAATTGGAGTTTGCTTCATGTTGCTCAACTCGAGAGTGCTTACAAGCTCCTTCTCCAACTCATGGAACTTCAACTCGTTGCATGCTACGTGGATGGATCTGTTTTGCTCCTTCTCCCTCATGCGCATACTCTATTCTACATTCGAGTGTGTCTTTTCTTTTTCCCATACATGGCTTTATTTTGCTTATGCTTCCAAGTAACTCTATTGTCCAAACAAATGCTTTCAAATTGTGAAAATTATTTCCTCTTGAGATTGCACACTAACAAACTTGAAGCCCATCTCTTTTCTTTTTCTTCTTCAACTCAATTTTCTATTCAAGCTCCAATTTCCATTGAAAATCTGCACAAAATAATAGACCAAATTAAATGGGAGATATTTTACAAAATTCATTACAAAATTTATGCATTAAAATTCTAAAATCTTGTAAATAATTTCTTTGAGTGCACAAATGACTACTGACATCAAATATCTACCTAAGTAAATCCCTAAAGCCATACTTAATCATTAAAATGCCTAAGGTAAGGAGAATAAAATGTATAAAAAATCATGCTCATCATTCATCCAAGAATCCACAAATCAATCCAGACCATTCACACCATTCCATACATATAATCCATTCCATACGTATTCCATGGTATCAATTCATTCACGTTATCCCTGGGATTGCACACTCTGGATTGACCATTCATTCATTCATCTTATTCCATAATCCATTCTCTTCCACACCCTGTAGCTTCATTCCATTCCATTTCCTCCATCAACTTCCATCTCCAATGAAGCTCTAATTCTCTTTTGTGGCTAGCTTGGAAAGCAACCTTGGAGGAGCTTAAATCTATGGAGATAATAAAGGATTTTTGGCTAAGATCTTCCTATTTTTCTAGCACTTTTCTCTTTCTTGTATTATCTTAGTTAAGATTGAATTTGATTGGGAATTTGTGTTATTTATAATCAATGGCTAGTTAGATACTAATTAAGAGACTATTTTTTTTATTAATTGATTAGGTTAAGTACTGAATTTTTCATTTCTCCACCAATTTTCCATGTATGCAATCAAGGTGTTCGATGAAATATATGAGTGAAATTGTGTGCTTGATTATTTGTTTTGAGGATGTCTTGGAATTTGATTAGTTAATTAAATATCCTAGGGTGATTATTCAGAGGCTAATTAATTGATTAATTAGTTAAATTTAAGTGTTCATTATTCCTAAAGGCAAGAATTAATGATGTAGTATGGGATTAAGGTTTCAATTCAATATTAACTTGTTAATCTCTTAAATTTTGAATGATAATTCAAGATCATTTGCCATGAACACAATTAGGGACTCTTAGACTAGAATTAATTATAATTAAATTAGGATAAAGATAGTGGATACCAAGGGATGAATCCAAAGCTAGTTATATGTCTATCATTCAACCATAAGTTCATGCAATTAGGTAGTGATTAGGAACTTAAATTCAATTTAATTCTAGTTAGTTTAATTAGATCAAACCCCCCCTTAAATTAGGTAGTTCTAGGATCCTCTTATACTTAGAAAGTTCAAGTAAACATTGAATTCTATTTCTAAGGGAGATGACCTAGGTTGTGCCATTAACTATATATTTTCTCAACCTAGTTTTATTTTGGAGGTTGCGTGACACGACCTTTCATATAGCATTATAATGAATTCATATTGCCACATGTAGGTATTTTGATGGTTTGTAACTTAAGATGAACTTGTAAGACTAAGCTTTAAGTTATGATAAATTTAATGGATTCAATTGTAATTGAGGATTTGTAATCTAATTTGCATTTATGGAAGATTTCTTTATCATTTAATGACTATGGTTATGACACATTCCTATTGTTAATTTTATTGCTATCATACATGGTTAATTTTAAGGATTAATGCTTATGTACAGATGAATGTTAGTGTGAAATTGTGTAGTGGTAGCCTTAGAATTAGGTTGGTTGTTGTAACACCATATATTTCTAGCATATATCACAACATTCACATGTCTCACATTCCTAATTTCCATGTAGGAGCAAGAAAAGGAGTTAAAATAATTCAATTTTTTTGTGTTGCATCGTGTATAAAAATTCTGTTTGGTATCACGTGGACCGTGTGAGCTCATACAATACATTCTCATATATAATTACATGAGTAAAACTCATTTTCATCATAAAATGTGGCCCACATCTCGAGAAAATCAAAATGAAGCATAAAATATGGATATTTACTTTCAGACAGATTTTGCCTCTTTTTTGTCCAAATTTGGAAAATTGTAACTAATTCTCAAAAAATTGAAAACATGCATTCTTGGTCATTTTAAAAAGCTACAAATGTCTACTTCAAACTAAAAATATTTCTATACCATAACATCTATCATAGAGAACATTTGACATCCGAAAAGGTTAAGAGGTCAAACTACCTTCTAGAACTGTCATAGATTTTTGCAGCAAATTTTGAAAATATCCAGTTAATTCAAAAAATATCCAATCCATACCAATGATACCAATATGGAAAACTGTAGATGTTAGCTAGAGGGAAAAAATATTTCTAGACTAGCTCAAGTAGCTTGACCTTAGAATTCAATGGAACAGTAACTGTGGTCGGGTAAGGGTCCTGATACTGGATAGAATCTTTAAAAATTCATATCTCCCTCTTTAGACTCTAAATGAGGTGCTTCCAATTGGCACAAGTTACTATGAATGTCTAGTCTCTCTCTATAGAATTTTATGTCAATGGGACATCGTTTGAGCTCTATGTGACAGATTTCATTTTCGGACCAAATAAATAGTGCAGTAGACCAAAATCAAAAAATTGCCAACTTTGAAAATTCATCAAATATTTTGTAGAGCTCTGAAAATTATGGTCTTTAGCTTCACAAAAATATCTCAACAAGCTTTAATTGTGGACCAAATCTCAGAGTAATAAGAGCTCATTTAGCTAAAAAGTGATACAAGGTTCCATTATAGTCATTTTTGGCTCCATATAGGGTATCAAAGTGACTAAATTGTTTTCCCTTAGTCTTGGCACCTTTTGGGCAAGTCTAAAAGCACACTTAGGACTTGTATGAGCTACCTAAATGGTCCCAAACCTCATACATATCATTTTGGCCTTTTCATCCACACATATGCACATTTCCACACTAACATTCAAGAAGCTACATTGACATGAGAAGCTTATTTTACATCCTAGTATTCACAGGTCAAAATCTCTCACTTATACATAATACATCAACATATTTATACATGTTCATAAGTTCATAAGACATATACATTCATGAATTTCAACATATGCCATTCTTGTAACCTTAAGGTAACAAAATTCAAACACTTTCATGTCATCCTCTCATGTCTCATGTGCTTGGCTTCCATTCTCTTGCTCTCTTGGTCCACCTAGCATGTTAGGGTATTGGAGAGGAAGGGATGAGATTCAAAGAATCCCAATAGTTCATCTCCTATTCAATCATACATAATATATACAAAGCACGTCTTGAAAACGCATGCATGGATATAATGGAAGTCATAAACTTTCAAGAAGCAAGCTTGGCATGTGAATAAGTCATGCAAGACATTCAAGAGCTCACCAAGCAGATGGATTTGCCTCACACTTTTCCTCATAGATTTTGGACTTACCTCACCGATTCTTTAAGAGATTCTTGGACTCAACCATACTCTTGGGAGCCCACTTTGCTTTTGGGAGACTCTTAGCTTTGTCTCAACTAATCTCAAGGGTTCTTGGCTTATCCTCACTATGGTTAAGAGTTCTTGGCCTCTCCACACTCAAGCAAACATCATACATTTATTTGAAAACATAATATGTCATCATGAAATCATGACATATAAAATTATGCTAGCATACTTTTCATGGCTTGAAAATACACATTCTAAGATAAGCTAAACACACATTCATGCATGAGAGAAGGTGGAGAGAGCTACCTTGCACACAATTACACACTTTTCCTTTTGAAATTCCCTCCCTTGCTTCGACCACACACCTACAAACTTGTGGAGATGCTTCCTCTTGGCCTAGACACATTTTATAGGAGTCAGTTAGGTTCATAAACTCAATTCTAAGGCCACATACTTGCTTAGACATTAGGTGGCTCCATAAACTCCATTATGGTCCATAAATGCACCTAATGAAGCAACACCCCTCAAATAAATTCTAGGCTCCATTCCTTTCTTTCAAATATGATTCTTGACTCCTTTTAAGCCACTTAGAGTCATCACATAATTAAAACAAAGAGCTTAACTACATGTTGCTTCTTTAGGTCATAATATGGAACCTAAGGCACCAATTCATTTTCCATGGGTTCTAAATTTTTTCAAAGGCCTTCCCTCATATTCATTCATCATATATGACACAAAAATGTGCTTGGAAAATTTTAAAACTCTCCTTAGCTACTCCATCCATGCTTGACTGAGACATAGCCCTTTTTTGGCCTCCTTGGAATTCTCTTTGTTTCCTTGAAGGAGGAAGCATGTGGGGAGCATCTTAGGGATCTTAGAAGATCATTTAAATTCTTATTTAGGCTTAGGAATCATCATACAAAATCAGATTTTACAAGGTGTAATTGAAACCCTAGAACTTGCATCTTGAAATCTAATGGTTTTTTGATAATTTCATTTGCATATTCTTAATCTCCATACCCTTTTTCCTTAGATTCATTCTTGGTTCTGCCTCGAACTCATCTCCTCCTAGGTTTCTCTCAAGTAGGGCAACATGGTGGAGAAGGGAACCAAAGATGACAACCATAGGAAGAGAAATTACCTTGTTTTCTTGCTTTTTCTCACTTGAATCTTGTGTTCTTTGAGCTCCTCTCTTCAAATCCGAATTTTTCCTTACATTTCTCCCTTGAATCAGATTTATAAACTCCATTTTAATCAAAGGAAACAAAGGAGAAGGGAGGAGAGGAGGTGTGGATGAAGAAAAGCATGAAAAACTACCATGGAAACATACGTTAAGCTTGGATTTTCTCTCCCTTTTCTTCTTCCCTTGGTGCGCCACTCTCCTATGGTTCTTCTTCTGATTTGGGGCAGAATAATATGAAGTTAAGTGAGGGAGAGTGTGAGGCACCACCTATTTATAAGGGAGGAAGAAGCACTTTTTCAAAAATTCTCATTTTGCCCTTCATTCTTAACATTTTCGTTTCTCCTTCTTTTTAGCTCCTTTTTGAGAACTATCTTTTCTATTATAAAATTTAGGTTCCCAATTAAATAAAATACCTTTGGAATCACTCAAATCAGGGCTAAAACCTTCCCGAATGAATCCATTAATGTTCGAGTACACTGACGTTAGAAAACATCCACCTGAGGGGTTTTAGCTGTTTTGGGGCTTCCCATGATTTTTAAGGCCTTTGAGAACCCTGGAAAACTCAAAAATTTTATTAAAAAAGCCCTCCTGTGTGAATTCCAAAATTTCCTCAAAATTACGAAAATATATTTTGTAAGCTTTTCGTAAGAAATTGTTTCTTTATTCTAACTCCATTTTTCTTTCCGTCTAAGATTGGGATTCTCCTTTTTAGGAGTCTTGAATGCTTCCCAAATTTTTTGGGACCTTAACTATCTTATTTCTGGGGACTTCCTTTTGTATCCGATGAATTTCATTTATTGACAGAGAAACTGTGCGTTATGTTTCTCACATTTTCTCTCATTTTCAGAAAATCGAATGTTACATTTCTCTCCCCTTAAATAAATTTCATCCTCAAAATTTGGGGTATACTTTCTCTTACTCTTTTCTGGCTAACTACTCTTTTCTTTCCCTTCTTCCTAGCTCTATACGCTTTCTCAGTGATTTCATTCTTTTGAATTTTCTTATAGCCAGGGGATTTTCATACTAGCTCTTAATGAGAGCTCTATTACTATAATGTACTAGCTAATTCTTTTTATAAAGGAAAGAAATTTCTAACTCTAGAGGCCTATCCTAAGAGAGCTTACTAATCATATCAGGTTAGTCTTAACCCATTCGTAAGGGTTAATGTTTCTTTCAGTAGACTCATTTACATATCTCGGGAGGTAACTTATTTCATATCACATCTCCTGTATCCTCTCTCAATGGCTACTCATAATGTCTCATCATCTCTTTTGATCATTACAACCATCGGAGGTTTCTGTCTATTTACTGTTTTGAAGTATACTGTCCACTGTTCATCTCTGCATTCTTTCTTACTAGCTCATCCCATGATTATAATTCAAATCTCTTTCTGTCACGGGCCTCATATCGTAACTACTTACTAAGATTACAGCTCCTTTGAGGAGTTTTTACTTTTAATGATCCTAGTTTCGTTATTTATTACTATATCTGTCTTTGTAAGATGGGACTTTTTCTCACTGTCTTTGCTCACTTATAGCAGCATTTTATAGTCCCTCAATTCAATACTGATTGGCCTAACTTGTGTGTCTCATACTGGCATCGAAGAGCTACTACCATTGACTACTGCTAAGCTCTGATGGGATGCTAGCTATTCTCACAGTTTTACTCATTAGAGATATACAGTACCACTTACCTCATATAAAAACTACACCAACCCTTTTCTGAATACATAAGCTAGCATGCGGGGATCTCTCTATCCCTCAGTCAAGGCTATTGTTTGCTAGGTAGTGGTTCATCTGGCTCTAACTCTAGAAAGCTAATTTTCTGCTTTCCTCATCCCATGCACTATGCTCATCTCTAAATAGAGCTAGTCAGTGATCTAACTGTCTGAGTAAAGCCTTTATATCTCTATGGCAATGGTCTACCAAACTCAGGAGGTCTATAGCCTCTAAGACAAAGGCTAGTGAAACTGTATTGGACTCTAAGACTAACTGCTCTGTAAAACTATCTCAAGCTATCATCTCACCAGAGAACTATCGTGCTATGGCTAAGGCTTTTTGTAACTCTATGGGATCTACTATGACCCCTGGGTCTACTGCAACCTCTTAGAGCCCTACTAAGGTCTACTACGACCTCTTATGCTGGGATCTACTGCGATCTATCTCTGGGAGACGTCAAAGCCTAAGATTATTATATCTGATAGTAAAACACATGCTCACTAAGTCCAGTAACCATCGCTCATAATAACTGAGGCTAAACTCAGAGGTACATCATGCTCTTTGTGCGAAGTGGGTTCTATGTTGTCTGATTCTCTAGGATCGCATCATAGTGATACTAAGGAGCATTTTAATTTTCACTCATCACTCTTCATGGGATCCTCTGATTCCCACTTCAGCCACTTTTTACTTGGGCTTTCTTTTCTTACTCTATTAACTTACTTACTTTACATATGCTCGTTCTAGCCTTCCTCTCATATCCTGCAGTTTCTAACTGTGCCCACATTTTGCTTTTACATGCCTTGGCATTAGGGCATCTCACACTAAGTGTGGTTAACATCTCTGGTAAGAGAGAGGCTATGCACTAGTCCCTATTTATTTCATTTATACATACTGTAACAGACTTAAGCTATGCATACTAAATTTGAACATCCTCTACTAGGGATCCCTTTTTACATGCTTTCCTTATGATTTTGATATTACTGGAATCCTTTTACCTTTCTTTTTTGACTCATCTCATTCTTTAACTAGGATACCTTTTGATTATCGGGACACTTTGGTGATTGATGTCGTCGTTTGCTATACACTTAAGGTACATTACAACTAGGTTAGCCAGACCTAGTATTATGTAGCCTTTATTGCAAGTAAACCATAACATCAAACACTAATGCACGGGTGCCTCATGACTGAGCTCAAAGCCACTATCGCTTGTATATTACAAGTTTCCCAATAATATAAAGTATCACTCTCTTACTTTTCTCTTTCTGTCCTATTCTCGTAGAGTGCTTAGGGAAAATAAGATTCTTCCTCTACTACATCCCAAGATCTTTCTGTATTTCCTAACTATTTTTTTTCTTCGAGCGCTATCATGCTAGAAGGGCGTCTATGCCAAGGATAGATGTGCTCTTTTAAGTATTCAAGCACATTAACTAAATGCCTATTCTCAATCTAATATGTCCTCGGCTTGTACACTATCATATCTTCTCTTTCTACCTTTCTTATCCTCTTACTTAGGTAAAATGATATTTTACTACTGGCTGTTTCTGTTGCCAGTTCAGGTTTTTCTATGTTCAAGAGCACCTACATTTTTTCCGGGGTTCCTTCACTTATTTACTCTTTATAACATCAAGAGGGTCTATTTTCCATTCATACTCTTAGTTTGCCTTTAACTAGACCATCCTTTGGTAAGAAGGATTCTATTTCATATAGTTCTAAGAATTTCATTCTGTGGTGATCTCGGCTTACACTCTTGCTCTTCATAAAATGAAGCTCGCTTTCTTAGGTGGTCTCTAGCTCTTTCAAGCTTCGCTGAGGGTATTAAGGCACTAACTATCTATCTCAGCTTATTTTTACATTTGGATTAGAGCTGGGCTTTCTCTCTATTTAGCCTCTTTAGCTTTACCCTAGGAACACAGTATACTATTTCTTAGGTTTTGCTAACCTGATCCCGGACATGTGCTCTCAATGTCTGGATTCTATCTCATTAAAACTTATACTCTACTGGGTGCTCTAATGACTCACGTGCTTTAATTCTATATTATTCTCATATTAGGGAGCTCGTCTTACTAACTATCGGACACTTATCTGTTTACCTTTCTGAGCTTAATCTATGTATTTGGTTGTTACTAAAGCGAGGACATATCTTCTATGACTAATTTCTTAGCTCTTCCTCATTTCTTTTCTCATTATGCTCTACAATCAGGGGGTCTATTTAAAGGAGTTTACTAACCACTAATAGGTGGTTTCCCCTGCTCAGGGCATCTCATCTTTTCTTTTTCGATCCAGGGAGAACCTTCATTGAGCCTTTCATTTACATATCTCACCTGGAATAATGCTATTGGTCATCTTCCCTAGGCTTTAGCTTATGCTCAATGTAGGCTAGCCATCTCATAGGATCTGTAGCTTATTAACTATCCTTATTCTCTTTTGAGCATTTGTCACTGGGCTATTCATACTTACCTCTAGGTATCACCTATAAGGTACACTTTTCTAGGCCACTCACTATGTGCCTCACTGCTGGTAGTTTTATCTTACATTATTTTAAGGCTATACTAACATTCCATTACTCAGTGTCTCACAGAGTAGCACTTTAGGTTGGAGTTAATGCCTTAAAGGTAGGTCTCAACAACCTTATCATTCCTGTGTCTAACTTTCTCTGTGTTGAGCTCTTTCCTCAGTTTCAACTACTAGGCCCATGGACTTTTACTAACTTTCCATGACTATTTACTACCCTTTTATCAAGTTGGCCTGAATATGACTAACAACGCATTTATGGTGCCATTTGCCACAACTAACATGTTGTTTACAACAGCTAATCAGCCTCAAGTTCACCCTAGTTTTTTTGTCTAAGTATTGGCCATGGTGAGGAACTCTCTGGATTGCCTCGCCGCTTCTATGGAATAATTGGCCGCCATTAAGCAATTAATAGGCTGCGGCCAATAGCTTCTGATTAGCTTACTTTTCTTGGGAATGGATTTTTATCTTTAGTTACTAACCCGAGCCTCATTGCCTCTACATCTAGCCCATCACCAAGCTAGAGGATTCCACCTCTTGCTTCATTCATGCATAACTATCTATCATTTCAAGGCTATCAAGCTCTAAGGTGTAACTTCTAATTCAAACCTCTGGCCTGAGGGAATTAGTTTTTCAGGCTCTAATACTTATCTAGACATTCGGGTGTCATGGCTAGGGGTAACTCTCCTTCTCACTTCCCTCTAAACTGGTCATGTGTAGCTGTAGTCTCATTTCATACTGCGTTGCATCACTACTTGCCTCTGCATTAAGCAGGACATCTTGGAATAGCCTAAGTATGACTACTAGGGAGAATTGGGCCTCACATACTCTCTTTAGCAAGCCTCTTCCTATCAACGAGATCATTTATCATCGTTTATGTCTAGGGCTTGCCACTGATCCCTGTGAGCTATCATGTTTCATCAAGCTATAGTCGTCGGATCCCTCATCTTTACTCAAACTTAACTCTGCTCAAGCTACTCTAGAGGCCACTCTCTCTCGGTGTCCACTAACTACTCTAAGACCATCATACAACTTACTTATCATTCATAAAGCCACAAACTATACTCATACACCCAACATGTCTCATATAAGGCTTAACCTATCCATTCAAGCCTTTTACATAGCCCTATTATTACATCCTCAAGTCAAATCCAATCCGAGAGAGCTTGGAACTTTGCTCTGATACCAATAAATGTAACACCATATATTTCTAGCTCATATAACAACATTTACATGTCTCACATTCCTAATTTCCATGAAGGAGCAAGAAAAGGAGTTTAAATAATTCAATTTTCTTGCGTTGTGTCGTATATAAAAATTTCATTTAGTATCACGTGGACCGTGTGAGCTCATACAATACATTTTTATATTTAATTACATGAATACAACTCATTTGAGTTATAAAATGTGGCCCACATCTCAAGAAAATCAAAATGAAGCATAAAATATAGATGTTTATTTTCGGACAGATTTTGCCTCTTTTCTATCCAAATTTTGGAAAATCATGACTAATTCTAGAAAAATTAAAAACATGAGTTCTTAGTCATTCTCAAAATCTATGGATGTCTACTTCATACTAAAAATATGTCCAGACTATAGCATCCATCACAAAGGACGTTTGATATCTGAAAAAGTCCAAAGGTCAAACTGCCTTCTAGAACTATCACAGATTTTTGCAGCAAATTTTGAAAATGTCCAATTAATTTCAAAACAATCCAATCCATACAAATGATACCAATTTAAAAAACTATGGATGTTAGCTAGAGGGAAAAATATTTCTAGACCAGCTCAGGCAGCCCAGGCCTCAAAATTTAATGGAATAGTAACCATGGTAGGGTAAGGGTCTTGATACTGGACAGAATTCTTAAAAATTCATATCTCACTCTCTAGACCTCCAAATAAGGTGCTTCAAGTTGGTACAAATCACTGTGAATGTCTAGTTTCTTTATATAAAATTTTGTGGTAATTGGACATCATTTGAGCTCTATGTGATAGATTTTATTTTCGGACCAAATGAATAGTGTAACAGACCAAAATCATACAAATTTCTAACTTTGAAAATTCATCAAAAATTCTGTAGATCTCCAAAAATTATGGTCTTTAGGTTTCCAAAAAACTCTTAACAAACTCTAATTTTGTGCCAAATCTCAGAGCAAGAAGAGCTCATTTAGCTAAAAAGTGATATGGGGTTCTATTATGGTCATTTTTGACTCCATATGGGGTACCAAAGTGACCAAATGGTTTTCCCTTGGTCTTGGCACCTTTTGGGCAAGTCTAAAAGCACACTTAGGACTTGTGTGAGCTGCCCAAATGTTTCCAAACCTCATACATATCATTTTGGCCTTTTCATCCACACATATGCACATTTCCATACTAACATTCAAGAAGCTACATTGACATGAGAAGCTTATTTTACATCCTAGTATTCACAAGTCATAATGTCTCACTTATACATAATACATCAACATATTTATACATGTTCATAACTTCATAAGACATATACATTCATGAATTTCAACATATGCCATTCTTGTAACCTTAAAGTAACAAAATTCAAACACTTTGTCTCATGTGCTTGGCTTCCATTCTCTTGCTTTCTTGGTCCACTTAGCATATTAAAGTATTGGAGAGGAGGGGATGAGATTTAAAGAATCTCAATAGCTCATCTCCCATTCAATCATACATAATATATGCAAAGCAAGTCTTGAAAATGCATGCATGGATATAATGGAAGTCATGAACATTCAAGAAGCAAGACATTCAAGAGCTCACCAAGTGGATGGATTGGCCTCACACTTTTCCTCATAGATTTTGGACTTACCTCACCGATTCTTTAAGAGATTCTTGGACTCAACCATACTCTTGGGAGCCCACTTTGCTTTTGGGAGACTCTTAGCTTTGTCTCAACTAATCTCAAGGGTTCTTGGCTTATCCTCACTATGGTTAAGAGTTCTTGGCCTCTCCACACTCAAGAAAACATCATACATTCATTTGAAAACATAATATGTCATCATGAAATTATGGCATATAAAATCATGCTAGCATACTTTTCATGGCTTGAAAATACACATTCTAAGACAAGCTAAACACACATTCATGCATGAGAGAAGGTGGAGAGAGCTACCTTGCACACAATTACACACTTTTCCTTTTGAAATTCCCTCCCTTGCTTCGACCACACACCTACAAACTTGTGGAGATGCTTCCTCTTGGCCTAGACACATTTTATAGGAGTTAGTTAGGTTCATAAACTCAATTCTAAGGCCACATACTTGCTTAGACATTAGGTGGCTCCATAAACTCCATTATGGTCCATAAATGCACCTAATGAAGTAGCACCCCTCAAATAAATTCTAGGCTCCATTCTTTCCTTTCAAATATGATTCTTGACTCCTTTTAAGTCTCTTGGAGTCATCATACAATTAAAACAAAGAGCCTAACTATATGTTGCTTCTTTAGGTCATAATATGGAACCTAAGGCAGCAATTCACTTTCCATGGGTTCTAAATTTTTTCTAAGGCCTTCCCTCATATTAATTCATCATATATAACACAAAAATGTGTTTGGAGAATTTTAAAACTCTCCTTAGCTACTTCATCCTTGCTTGACTGAGACATAGCCCCTTTTTGGCCTCCTTGGAATTCTCTTTGTTTCCTTGAAGGAGGAAGCATGTGGGGAGTATCTTAGAGATCTTATAAGCTCATTTAAACTCTTATTTAGGCTTAGGAATCATCATACAAAATCATATTTTACAAGGTGTAATTGAAACCCTAGAACTTGCATCTTGAAATCTAATGATTTTTTGATAATTCCCTTTGCATATTATTAATCTCCACACCCTTTTTCCTTAGATTCATGCTTGATTCTGCCTCAAAATCATCTCCTCCTAGGTTTTCCTCAAGTGGGGCAAAGTGGTGGAGAAGGGAACCAAAGATGACAACCATAGGAAGAGAAATTACCTTGTTTTCTTGCTTTTTCTCACTTGAATCTTGTGTTTTTGAGCTCCTCTCTTCAAATCCGAATTTTTCCTTGAATTTATCCCTTGAATCAGATTTATAAACTCCATTTTAATCAAAGGAAACAAAGGAGAAGGGAGGAGAGGAGGTGTGGATGAAGAAAAGCATGAAAAACTACCATGGAAACATATGTTAAGCTTGGATTTTCTCTCCCTTTTCTTCTTCCCTTGGTGTGCCAGTCTCCTACGGTTCTTCTTCTAATTTGGGGCAGAATAATCTAAAGCTAAGTGAGGGAGGGTGTGAGGCACCACCTATTTGTAAGGGAGGAAGAAGCACTTTTTCAAAAAAATTTATTTTGTCCTTTGTTTTTGGCATTTTTGTTTCTCCTTTGTTTTAGCTCCTTTTTTAGAACCATCTTTTCCATTATAAAATTCAGATTTCCAATTAAATAAAATGCCTTTGGAATCACTCAAATCAGAGCTAAAACCTTCCTGAATGAATCTGCCAAAGTTCGGGTACACTGACGTTGGAAAATGTCTACCGGAGGGGTTTTAGCTGTCCCGGGGCTTCCCATGGTTTTTAGGGCCTCTGAGAACCTTGGAAAACTCAAAACTTTTATTTTAAAAGCCCTACTATGTGAATTCCAAAATTTACCCAAAATTATGAAAATGCCATTACGTTTTGTTAGTTTTTCGTAAGAAATTGTTTCTTTATTCTAGCTCCATTTTTCTTTCCATCTGAGCTTAGGATTCTCATTTTTAGGAGTCTAGAATGCTTTGCAAATTTTTTAGGACCTTAACTATCTCATTTTGGGAGACTTCCTTTTGTATCCTGTGAATTTCGCTTATTGGCAGAGAAACTATACGTTATGTTTCTCATATTTTCTCTCGTTTTTAGAAAATCGGATGCTACAGTTGTTTTGGTCAACAAGGACATGCATTGGTTCTCCTCTTGTAGGCATTTTGGCTCATTTATTGTCATAAGCCCCTTATATGTGACATTAAGATATGCCATAACCATATTTCAAATTTTAGAATGTGTCAAGGTTTTGGGGCTGTGGACAAGTCTAATTAGTCAAATGAAACTTGCTCAAGGTGATTTGAAGTCAATAGGTAGTGAAATGTGCATTTTGGGTTGCCACTTGAAGTTGCATATGCCATTTCACTGTTATCATGGGCGTTGTGTGATATAAGGCAAGATTTGATTGGTCTAATTAACCTTTAGGTCCACAAATAATGTATGTCCCTAAATTAAGGATTATAGGAAGTTATATGCCATAACAACCTTGCATATTAGTCTTAGAGAGACCCTGGGAATGAATTTGAGAGTTTGCTAGTTAGTTAGTTCGAGTATCCTAGTGTTTGGATGACATAAGACATTTGACTTGAGGCTAAAATCTTTTGAGTCACAACTAAAACACAAGTAGAGGGTACCAGAGATGAAACACATCACGGCACAATAGGTTTGGCAGTGGCACCAATCAAGGGAGCTAAAAGTGATGTGCTCCAAAGAGCAATCTCATCACAGCACCATAGAGGCTCAAGTGGATCTGTCTGAGTGCTGACCAAGAGTAATCTCATCATGGCATGAACATCCTAGGCCACAATGAGAATCATATGCATGAGTAAGGTTGTTAATCTGAGGTATCTCATCGCGACGTGAGTATGCTGAGTCATGGTGAGAATTGTGTTTTGTGAGATCTTGCTTCCAGGCTCGAGGTTAGCTGCAACATGAGTCATTTAAATTATAGTGCAAGTATAAAATTAAGCTTTTAGAGGTTTCAAAGGCCAACTTGGTTGTGGCCCAACCACTCTAAGTCATAGCCTATGTAACATCCAATCGCTCCGTATACGTGAGAAATGTCATGTTCAGTTTCTTTATAAACATATAAAATGTATCAAATATAAAAAGAAATCCCCTCAAGAGAATGATTTGAGGTCAAATAAAATTAGGATAAAATTTTAAATAATGAGAAATGAGGATCCAAGGTCTAAGCTGCCAAAAACCAGAGCCAGAGTAATGCGATTAAATTGCCAAAAGTGTAATGGCTTTTTTGTAATTTTGGAAACTTTTTAAAAAACACCAAAGAGGGTTTTTAAATGGAAAATTTGAGCTCTTTGAGGTTTTCAGAGGCCTTGAAAACTATGGGAAGCCCCGAGACAATTAAAACCCCTCCGGTGTATGCTTTTTAATAATGGTTGACCCAAACTTTGACTAATTCGTTCAAAAAATTTTTAGCTCCAAATTAAGTGGTTCCAAAGCTATTTTATAAGTTAGAGAACCTAAATTTTATGATGAAAAAGATAGTTCTCAAAAAGGAATTAAAATGAGCCCAATTGGACAAAACCAATAAGAGGGACTAAATTGCAAATTTGAAAAGTTGTAAAAAGTGATTTGGTGCTTCTTAAAAAATGTCTAGAATTCTCTCCCACCTCTTGACCAACTTTTAGCTAGCTGAAAACATAAAGAAGAGCTGTTGGAAGTGGCACACAAAGGGGGAGCAAAGGGAGGAGAAAGCAAGCCTTGAAAGTGTGAGTTTTAGCCATTTTTCCTTACTTTTTACTTTACTAAACTCTTGCCCCTCTCCTTCCTCTTCCTTCTCATAGTTTTGGTGTGTGATTTGGTACTAATTTGAGCTTAGACCCAAGGGGAGAATTTTGAATTTGGAGAGGAGAAGCAAAGCAAAAGAAAAAGCATCCAAAGAAAACTAGAAATCAAGGTGAATTTCCTACCTTCCATGCTTATTCCTTCTTGTTCCTCTCAAAGTGAATTTCAGCCATGAGAGAATAGCCGAGAAGGAGAAATTTTTGACCAAAACCAAGTGAGAAACCTAAGGTTTAGGCTATGGGAACCTAAGAAATACAAAGAGAATGGAAGAAAATCTAAGAAAATTCAAGATAGGAAAGTTACCAATTCAAAGCAACAACCTAAAATTTGATTTTATCTAAGAGTCCTTAAGCCTATATGAATGTTGGTATGAGTTCCTAAGACCCCTAGGAAACTTCCCAAGTGGCTCCTCCTTTAAGGAAAAATTTAAAACTCCATGGATTCCATTTATGGTGTTTGTCTTGGCCTGAACTAGAAGTCACTCCTAAGGAATATTTTAATTTCTTCTAAACCTAGATTTGTATCATATATGATGGGAAAGTATGAGGGGAAGTCTTGGAAAAATTTTAGGAAGCCTAGGATATGAGATAGAGGTATAAGTTCCATAATGTAGCTTAAAGAAGCAACTTATAGTTGGACTCCTTGAAATGTTTGTGTGAGAGCTCCAATGAGTCTAAATAGAGCCAAGAGTCATAGATTAAAGGTAAGAATGGAGTCAATTTCATAACTTATTGGTGTTGTTTCATTAAGTACTTTATGGAACCATAATTGAACTATATGAGCTACCTGGCTTCTCTAGTGTATGTGTGACATTAGAATTTGTTCCAAGAGCATAACTAGATCCCATTAATGTGTTTAGGCCAAAGAAATCAAGCCCTATCTCCTTGTGAGTGTTTGGCCAAGGGACAAGAAGAATTTCCAAGGAAGAAAGTGTGCTCTTGCATCCAAGGTAGCTCTTTCTCCTTTCTCTCATGCATGTTTGGGTGTTTTCTTATCTTTTAATGTATGTGTGTATGTTTAAGCTATGAAAAATGTTTCTAATATGTATCTACATGCCATGGTACCATGTTTCTTTGTTTATGTACTTGAAAGATGTTTTTTATGAATGTGTTTGGCTTGCTTGAGTGTAGTGAAGCCAAAAGTCCCATGGCTAGGGTGAAGATAAGCCAAAGGTCTCTAGAAAGAGTGAGGTTCAGTCAAAAGTGGCTTAAAAATAGGTGAGGCAAGTTCAAAAGTCCCAAGGAGAATAAGTGAGGCTAAACCATTGGCTTAGTAAGCTTATGTATGAATTATGTGACTTGTTGAATGAAAGAAATGCTTCATGTATGTTCATGATTTTCAAGATAGTCATACATGCATTTTTAGACTTGAAATTGCATCCATTATGTCTGCTTGAAAGATAAAAGAGCTATTGAGATTCCTAGAATCTCACTCTTCCCTCCCCATTACCTAACATGTCTAGATGGATTGACAAAGTAAGGAAATGGGAGCCACCACCCTTGGAGGTAAGGAGATTGACAAAAAGGTTGTAAAATGTTTGTATTATAGCTATGTGATTGTCAAATGATGTATCTCCATGATGTATATGATGTATAAGCTCTTGAACATGTGTGACTATATGAATATGTGATGTATATATGAGAATTGAAAGCAAATGTATGATATTATATGGTTTTAACCTTGTATGGCAAGAATGTATATGTATGCCTCTTATGTGTAGCATCAAGTGGGAGAGTGAGTTTGTGAAATCTGGTTTTTGAACCCTTTAGACATGTTTAGTAGACTATTCTCATGCTTTCCCATGTGCTCAAGTGGCCCTAGAAAAGCTAGAAGCAAAAATGGACCCAATATGACCCCTTAAGAGGCCTAAAATGGCCAATATGCAACCTTATGTCAAGATTTAACCAAATGAATGAATTTACCCATGAAACTTGGCATGTATATAGGTCTTGTCTAGAGTTTTTTGGAAAGTTAAAGTGTATATTATTTGAAACTATAGAGAATATTTGGTGAATTTTTAAAATTGGCAAAAATTTATAATTTTGACGATGGCACTGTGCATATGGTCAGAAATTTCATCTCTATCATTCGTAGGGCAAATGGTGTCTAATGGCTATGAAATTTTATAAGAAGAAACTAGACATTTACAATGACTTATGCCAACTAGATGCACCTCAATTAGAAGTCTATAGAGGAAGAAATGATTTTCTAAATTTCTATATTAGTACCAGTAGCGCCAGCCAAGTTCATGTACTATTCCATCAATTTTCAGTGGCTAAATGAAATTATTTTTTTACCTCTGTTTAACATCTTTAGATTTCCAAATTGGTATAGTTTACTCAAATTGGACCTTTGAGGAATTAGTTATGCATTTTTGAAGTTTATATCAGTAAACTGTATTAGAAACATTGGGCAATCTAATCTATGTCACTTTTCTATTGTCAAACGTGGTCCAAATGATGTTATTATGGTGAATTATTTTTAGTATAAATTTAATATCTAGAGCTTTCTAGAAAGCTATGGGTTGCTAAATTTTGATTTTTCTAAATTTAGTTGTGATTTTTCAAATTTTGCACCAGAAACTTGTCAACTAAACCTGAAACTAACATGCATATTTTTTGGTTTTTGCCTCCAAATCCAGGGTTCATGGAATGTTTTATGATGTATATGAGTTGTACTGATGCACTTTAAATAGAAAATGATGGGCTCACATGGCCCATGTGGTATGAAATGAAAATTTTAGGTCTTACACAACGTAATAAAATGCAATATGTTTATTCCTCTTTCATTGGAATTGTATATACTCTTATGGGATTAAGCTTCAATATGAGGGTATGGAGTTAATAAATTATGGTGTTATAGCCTAAGTCTTAAAACCCCTTAATTCAATTATAATCACGTGATTTCCAATATATTAATGATGAGGAATGACTTATAGTCTAACATATATGAGTTCTATGCTCCTTGAATGCATTTTGAATGGGATAGAAAGTGTTAATGAGAGTTTTTTTTCCTATGAAGATAAATCCTCCTATACGACTTGATGGTGAATATTGATTATACAAATGTTCAATTTTCTTGCATTTTCCTCGATTGCTAACTCGTTATCAAAATTAGATCTTAATTACAATTGATTGGAAATACAATTGTGTATGATTAGCTTAATTAGGAGTTAAAGTTGTTACACCATGTTTGTTAATCCAAGGACTCCCACTTAATAGGATTTTTTTAATTTTCTATTTAATTTCTTTATCATAAATTCTATTAGTATTAAAGTCACTATTTAAGGAATCTATTCTAAAAATGATTATCATTTTAAAATACTTTCTCTTTGGCTATCGCAGGCCTATCTCCTATTGTCTTTAGCCATCTTAAGCTTATTTCTAATTGTAAGGGTCACTTTAGCATATGTCTAAAAATATGCTTTATATGTTTGATCAATCTCTTTAAATTGACTACTTTATTTGTGTGTAATAAGCCTAAAGCATTCTTATATTCTTGTAAAAAAAAATAGAAATAAGAGTAGCTCATCAACATTCATGGCAAGATGCTATTCCTCAAGGAGTTTTATCTTTAACACACATTGATAAAAGGCCAAAATCCTTGTTTTTATTTGACTTCGTAAATTTCTTCTTAAAGTCCCCATTGATTGATGTCTAGCGAATATTATCTAGGAATGTGTTGATCAGACTTAAGACCAAAAAAAAAATTATTTACATCTTTAGGTCTATTGAAAGGATTTCCTAACTGTATTCGTGTGCATGAATAGTACCCAACCATGTCCAAACATATCCAAAGAATATATCACCTTTGTAGAGTATGATTTTAGGGATTTTTAGAAATAAAAATCACCTAAAAAATGTGGCATGTGACCTTACATGCGTTTTAGCTTAAAAAAATAGCTTAAAATTGAAAAATATGGAAGTCCACTCGCCTGAGGTAGTAGGTGAACACCATTCGCTGTCCTAAGGGCATTTTCCGACAATGGGTTAGCCACTATTAAACTCTTCTTAATCTCCTCTTTCTATTGGTATGCTCACTTGGCCTAATGGAGGTAGGGGTGAGCTACACTTTCTACCCCCATGGTGGCATTCCTATTTCATCTTCAACCTTCAAATTGGGAAAATTTTTAGAATTTCAAAAATGTTTAGTTTTAAGAGGCCAATTTCATGAAACCATATCTTTTTCATTATTTGTCTAAATTGGACAAATTATGTCATTGGAAAGCTTATAAGAAAATCTTTCCAATGTATAAAGCTTGGACGAAGTCATTATTATAGAAGAGAGATATAACCCTCAAATGTTGGTTGTTTGGTCATTTGTTCAAAAATCATAGATTCATACCCCTAATTTCGAACAACCGTAACTCACTCACTTTTCATCCAAATTGGATGAAATTAGTGGTGTAGGAAAGCTTGTTCAATAAGCTTTCCAATTGTATATAGTTTGCTTTTTATAGTGGTCTATGGTAGAAACATCACCCTTCAAAATTTGGTGATTCCACCATGGTTTTTTTAGCTACTTTGGATTTCAAAATCTCCCTAATGGCTAATCCAATTTCTACCATATTTCTACCACATAATCATTATACTATTGACTACATGTGGTGCTAAACTTATGGCTGAAAATAGTCTCTGTCAGATTATTTCATTAAAGGATTCTTAGGTTCATATATAAAATTTTCATGCAACTTTCACTTTTTAACTCTAATTGCATAATAATTAATTCATGAAAATCACATATATACATATATATATATTTCAATGGAAATAGCATATTAAAGCTAACCTAGCTTTGATATCGATCAAGGGAAGTTTCAAATACTTATATATGGAAGTGAATCTTGCAAATCTGTTTGTCCCATGTAGTTCTAGAGCAAATCACCATATGAAATTTGTCATATTTCCATAATAGATACACTATACATACCAAAGAGGAGGAATAGAGGTTTTTCTCATAAGAGGAAATTTGTTCTTTTTTTTTTTCTATAATACCATAATATGTTAACCTCAACTATTCTCCACTTAGGTTTGATTCCATATGATTCCCAAAGAAAAAGAGTAAACTGTCGCATTTTAAAGCTTTAAGTTAGGGTTTAAATGGTCATACTTTGCCCCGTAGGTCCCGTCAACCTATTAATCACACTCTCTACTCAAACTCCATTCATACAACTCATATATAGCATGAAAAAATCCATGAACCATGGATATGAAGCTAAAAACCATAAAATTTCAATTTCTCTCACGGGTCCAAAAGTTAGATTTTTGGCTCCAACTTTGGAAAACATAACTAATTCTAGAAAAATGGATATTAAACAAACCATAGCTTTCTAGAAAGCCCTAGATGTTAACTTCATACTAAAAATAATTTTATGGCATGAATATAGCCTTTGGATCACGTTTGACAAAAAAATATCTACAAAGGTCTGGCTATACCTAGTACTGATATAGTTTACTATCATAAATTTCAAAAATCTATAACTAATTCTATAAAAATTGAATCTAAGACCACTATACCAATTTGGAAAGGTAAAGATGTTAACTAGAGGAAAAAAATAATTCTAGATCATTTCAGTAGCCTTTGGGCTCAAAAACTGATAGAATAGTAACAAAGGTCAGTTTGCATCCCTGATGCTGCTGACACAGAACTTCAAAAAATCATTTCTCCCTCTACAAACCTCTAATTGAGGTGCTTCTAGTTGGTATAGGTCACTGTAAATCTATAACATTTCATGGCTATTGGACATCATTTAACCCATGTGTGACAGAGGTGAAGCTACTGACGATTTGCACAGTAACTATGCTGTTTCTACCAAAATTGGCTAACTTTGAAATTTCACCAAAAATTCTCTAAAGCTCTGAATATTATGCACTTTAGCTTTACAAAAAGCTCCTAACAAGCTCTAGGTGCATGTTAAATTTCAGATCAAGAAGAACTCATTTGGACATAAAGTGACTTAGCTCACCAATATGGTCACTTTTGCTTCTCATAATGCAACTCCTTGGTCCAAATAGCTTCTTTTAGTGTTTAGCACCTCTTGGGCAAGTTTAAAAGCACTAACACATCACATGTGAATTGCCCAAATGGTCTAAACCATCATGCATCTCAAACTCACTATGCTACACACAAGAATACACATCTACGAATGGGCTACCAAGTACCCAAAACTTGCATTCTCATTGCTTTGGTTCCACAAATGGTTCATACATCACATATACATGCCTTTACATTTGTTCATCTATTTACATGTCAAAAATAATATACATATAAATATTGACATCTTTTTACATCAAAAGAACCAAAACAAACTATACAACTAGCTAAGCATGCTCAACTAGGCTCCTTGACTTGCACCTTAGTCTCCTTAAACTCCACCTAACATATTAAGATGGGAAAGGCAGTGGGCTGAGATTCATGGAATCTTAATAGCTCATACACTCATTCAAGGAAGCAATCAAGACATATAAACATGTCAAAGCAAGCGAGTAGGCATCCAACCATTCAAAATCATACAACACATGATTTACATGCCATGATAATTATATCAATGCTAAGAATAAGCTTTAAGGACTTTTGGTCTAACCTCACCCTATTTTAGGGACTTTTGGATTGGCCTCACTCTTGTTTAGGGACTTTTGACTTGGCCTCACTCACCCATGAAACTTTTGTCTTTGTCTTACCCATTCCTAGGGACTTTTGGCTTTACCTCACCCATCATAAGGGACTTTTAGCACCACCTAACCCTTTAATAGCAATTTTCATAACCCAAAACATAAACATATTGGTACCAATGCAATAAAGCAATATCAAATGGCATGTCTCATAATACAAGTGCATACACAAGCACACAATAACTATCATACAGCCAAGAATGCAATAAGAAAGAGTGAAAAGCTACTTTGTATGCCAACACAAGTCTTCCCTTTTGATTTCTCTTTTCCTTTCTTAGTTTCACAACCACAACTAGATAGAGTTGATTCTCTTGGGCCTAGACACAACAAGTAGCGTGCAATTATTCTCTTGGAATTCAAACAATTACTCACAAAGGTTAGGGGATTCTTACATGAAAACAAACTTTACAAAGTGTTTAAGAATCCCTAGTTTCTCCCTTTTGAATTTCATTAGCTCTTCTTCTAATTCCTTTTCATTTGCAAATTTTCCATACTCTAATTCAAGGGTTTCATACTTGTTCTAGGTTGGAACTTCCTCCTCTCTCAAGCTCTCAAGTTGGTAGAACCAACATACACAAGAAGCAAAAAAGAAGAAGAAAAGATACATAGGTTTCTACCTTGAATTCTAGCCTTCTTTAAGAGTGGTTACCTTGCCTTCACCTTCCTTTTAAATCTCCACTATCCCTCTTTTAAACCAAGCTCAAAACAAAACTAATTCAATAACTAAAACCATAGGAAGAGAGGGCAAAATGAGAAGAATAAAATTCTAAGAAGGAAAGCTATGGAAATCTCAAGTTTTGCTTACATTTTCCTTGGTTTCCTTCCTTCTCTCTTGGCTTCTTTTAGTTTCTCTCTCTTTCTCCAGCCTTTTTCTTTGTTTTGGTCAAAGCATAAGTCAGTTAAAAGAAAAGGAGACCTTCTGGAGTCTTTAAGAAGTAAAAATCACTTTTTTTCATTTTTTCTAAAATAACCCTTGCTATAGTGGAAAATAACCCTATCTATGACGAGCACGTATCAGTCTTAGGCCCCTGTTCTCGCTACAGTATGTGCTATTACGAGAAATTCCCTGGTTTTTCTATGGGACACCTGAACTCACTATAACTAAATGTATTCTTGCTATAGTGAACTGATACATTCGCTATAGCTAGATAGCTTCTTACTATAACGAACAGGTATTCAAAAATTCTGGTTGTTACATTTCTACCTCTCTTAAAATAAATTTCGTCTTCAAAATTTAAATACTTACCTTAAGGGAATAACTCTGGGTATTTTTGCCTTATTTCATCCTCCAATTTCCAGGTGATTTCTTCATATGTCAGACCACTTTCACGAGAGGAATGTTTTTACTCCTAAGCTATTTAGTTTAACATCCATAATTCTTTTCGATTTCACTACATAGGAAAGATCTTCCTGCAATTGCATATGCTCATATTCTATGACATATAAGGGGTCTAATAAGTACTTTTTCAACTGGGAAATATGAAAAACATCATGAATTTGGGCTAGGTTAGGAGGTAAGGCTATCTGGTAAGCCACGAGTCTAATTTTCTCAAGGGTTTTAAACAGACCAATATACCTAAGACTGAGCTTCCTTACCCTCATTAACTGACCCATGCCTATCACTAGAGATACTCGGATGAACACACAGTCTCCAATCTCAAACTTTAATGACCTTTTTTTTTATCAACATAGGTTTTCTGCCTACTTTGGACCATGAGAAGTTTCTTTCTAATCAATTCTATCTGTTGGGTGGTTTGGTTCATAATCTCAGGTCTTATCAAGCTCCTTTCACCTAGCTCGACCCAACATAGAGGGGATATACACTTTCTCTCATATAAAGCCTCATAAGGGGCCATCTAAATATTAGAATGGTAATTATTATTATATGTAAACTCTACTAATAGTAAATATGCATCCCAGTTACCCCTCATCTCTAATACACATGCCCTCATTATGTCTTCTAAGGTTTGGATGGTCCTCTCAATCTGACCATCTATCTGGGGGTGATATGCAGTACTAAACCGCAACATGGTCCCTAAGGCATACTACAATGACCTCCAGAAGTTTGATGCGAATCTAGGGTCTCTATCTAAAACTATGCTACTGGGAACTCCATGAAGTCATACTATCTCTTTGATATATAACTAGGCTAATTTATCAATTGGTGAATAGCCCTGATAGGTAAAAAGTGTGCAGACTTCGTCAGTCTATCCACAACAACCCAGTAGCATCGTGTCCAGAGGATGTCTTAGGTAACCTCATAACAAAGTCTATAGCTATACTATCCCACTTCCACTCAGGGATATCTAGGGGTTTCAACAACCTAGCGAGTCTCTGATGTTCTATTTTTACCCTCTGTCACACTAGGCATCTAGCCACATAATCTGTCACATCATTTTTCATCCCTAGCCACCAGAAAATCCTTTTCAAATCTTAATACATCTTAGTGGCACCTAGATGGATAGTATACTTACTCTTATATGCCTTTTTTAAAATGCTTTCTCTCAAATTATTTCAACTAAGCATACAGATTCTATCTTAGTATACTATCATACCATCCTCAAACACTTTAAAATCTGAGGTCTTACCTTGGGAAATTTTATTCTTGATCTGTCTCAGGAACTCATCCTCTCTCTGGGCATATAAGATCTGGGTTCTCAATACATTCTTAATTCAGGTTTCACTTAGATACAATTTACCCAATACCACTTAACAATAGAGGTTCAAGTTTCTAAATTTCTCTTAGAGCTCTTACTCCCTAATCATGATATGGGTTACATGGATGAACTTCTTACTCAAGGCATCTGCCACCATATTGGCCTTGCTTGAATGATACTTCAAGTATAATGATAATCTTTTGAGAATTCAATCCATCTCCTCTCTCTCATATTTAGTTCCTTTTGATCGAATAGGTATTTCATACTTTTGTGGTCACTATAGATCTCTATGATAGTACCATACAGATAGTGCCTTCAGATTTTAAGAGCAAACACTATGGTGGCTAACTCTAGGTCATGTGTGAGATAATTCTCCTCATGAGGCCTCAACTACCTAGAGGTATATGCCACTACTTTACCCTGTTACATCAACACAATCCTAGCCCTTTGCTCGAGGCATCACAGTAAACCATAAATGGCTCACTAGGGTTAGGGATAATCAGTACAGGGGCAATGGTCAAATGTAGCTTCAACTCTTAGAAACTCCTCTTACATCTATCATCCTACACAAAAGGTGTCGCTTTCCTAGTTAGCCTCGTCAGTGGTAAGGCCATCTAAGAAAAGTCCTAAATAAATCATCTATAATACCTTGCCAAACCTAGAAAACTTTTAACCTCAGTGATCGTTTTAGGTCTATTCCACTGTAACACAGCTTAACTTTATGGGGATCTACCGTAACCCTATCTTGTGAGATCATGTGACTTAAGAATCTCACCTCCATTTGCCAAAACTCATATTTACTAAGTTTGACATACAATCTCTTATTTCTCAAGGTCTCTAGGACTAATCTCAAATGCCTCTCGTGCTATTCAAAGGATTTAAAGTACACTAAGATATCATCAATGAAGACCACCACAAACTGATCTAGATACAGTCTGAATACCCTGTTCATGTAATCCATGAACACAGTAGGCACATTCGTCAGTCTGAATGGCTTCACAAGGAACTTATAGTACCCATATCTCGTTCTAAAGTCCGTCTTAGAGACTCTTCAGTTCTCACTCTTCACTAGTGGTACCCAGATCTAAGATCTATTTTAGAAAATACAGATGCCCCAATCAACTGATTTAACAAATCATTAATTCTAGGGAGAGGGTATTTATTCTTAATGGTAACTTTATTCAACTCTCTGTAATCTATATATAATCGTAAGCTACCATCCTTCTTTCTCACAAATAACACTGGAGTTCCCTAAGGTGAAACACTAGGGCATATGAACCCTTTCTCTAACAATTCTTCTATTTGCTTTTTCAACTTAGCAAGCTCGATAGGATCCATCCTGTAAGGAGCCTTAGACACTAGTCCAGCCTTAGGCACTATGTCTATAGGGAACTCTAGCTCTATCTTAGTGGGTAGACCACTAAAGTCAAAATCTTTAGGGAAAACCTCCGGGAATTCCCTAACAACTAGGATCTCCTTTATCCTTTCCTCTACCTCAGCCTGAATAGAGAAAAAGACTAGAAACCCTTGACATCCATACTCTAAATGCCTCTCAACCTGAGCAGTAGTCAACTCCTACCCTAGGTATGGTCTCACAAGTAGGTAAGAAAATGGTTCGGTGTTCACAATCAAGTATCGCATTATTTGCGGCTAACCAGTTCATACTGACAATCAAATCAATACAAGGGAAAGGCATACAAATTAAATCAATAATGGTATAATAATGATTGAACTGAACAGTGGCATTTAAGCAAGCATGGGAAGTAACAATATGGCCTCCAGTAGGTATAGTGATAGACAAGTCAAATGATAAAGTACTAATAGCCAGACCCAATTGCCTCAAACAATCATAAGATATAAATGAGTAACTAGCACCTAAATCAAACATAGCAACTACAGAAAAGCCATTCACTATCAGCATACCTCAGATCAAACTAGGAGATGCACTAGCTTCCTACTAAGTGAGGACAAACACTCGGCCCTGGGTCTGTGGCTTAGGAGGATGCGCTATATCTATTTGGGTACAATTCCTAGTAATGTGCCCCGGCTTTCCACACTTGAAGCATGTCATCGGAGACTACTTGATAGATGACTGACTCTGAGAAGGCAGCATCGGCTTGCCCTTCTGTGGCTTTCTATTCCATGACACCTTCCCTCTCCTCTTAGTGCTAGGTGTCATGCTAAAACCCTTTTTTGGCCTCGGTCTCTTCAATTTTGGAGCCCCTTTCTGAGTAGTTGAAGCTATAGCAGGCATGATAGCTCGCAGGTTATTCTCAATCACCCTATTGACCTCTACAAGGGTATTAAACTTTTTAATCCGCTGTGGAGTAACCTTATCACTAATCAGGGGCTTCAACCCAGTCTCAAACTACTCACTTCTCCAGGACTTATCATTATACCTCTAGAGGTAAGAGGAATACCGAGACAACTCAATAAACTTGGCCATATACCGATCAGCAGTCATCTCTTTAGTCTGTCTCAAGCCCAAAAATTCCATCTCTTTCTTTTTCCTTACGAACTAGGAAAGTATTTCTTATAAAACTCTACCAGGAAGTTTTCCTAAGTGATCTGTATATTCTTGGTCTCCATCAGGGGTTTCATGCTATGCCACCACCTATTGGCTTCTTTTTGTAGCATGAAAGTGGCGAGCTGAGCATTCTACTCTGCAGTACAATCCATTACCAAAAATATTTTATCCAACTCTATAACCTAAGCCTCTACCTTATCCGCATCTAATTTCCTATTAAAAGAAGGTGGATTGTTCTTCCTAAACTGATTCAACAGTTTCTAGATAAGCGTCTAGGTCTGAGGAGGCTCCTAGGGAGGTACAGGTGGAACGCTAGAAGTAGATGGCTAAGGTATAGGGGCTTCTCTCCTGACTTCTTCTTACCTAGCTAAGGTATCTTGTAACTACATGATCATGTCATGCTGTTGCTGGGCAATGTACCTCTGCTGTTCCAGCATCTCTTGTTGTTGGCCCATCATGGCCTTATATTGATTAAGCCTTTCTATGATGGTCCGCCTAGGATCTTCAGGCCCAACTGGAACCTCTGGCTCAACTCTCTAAGCCTTGGATGGCCTACCTCTAACCCTGCCCCATCTAGTCTTAACCATGTCTGAAAAGAATCACAACCATCAACATACAATGGTATTCCAAGCACAAATGCATATGCATCCCACTATTTCCATGGTAATTCACACCAAACATAGGCTAATCACACCATTCAAGAGCCCAACACCAAGCAAAAGTGCCTAAACCTTTACTCTGATACCAAAAATGTAACACCATAATATGTTAACCTCAACTAGTCTCCACTTAGACTTGATTTCATATGATTCCCAAAGAAAAAGAGTAAATCGTGGCATTTTAAAGTTTTAAGTCAGGATTTAAATGGTCATACTTTGCCCCATGGGTCCCATGAACCCATCAATCACATTCTCCACTCAAACTCCATTCATAAAACTCATACATAGAATAAAATAATCCATGAACCATAGATATGAAGCCAAAAACCCAAAATTTTCAATTTCTCTCATAGGTCCAAAAGTCATATTTTTGGCTCCAACTTTGGAAAATTATAACTAATGTTAGAAAAATGGGCATCAAACAAACCTTAGCTTTTTGTAAAGCTTTAGATGTTAATTTCACATAAAAATAATTTTAGGGCATGAATATAGCCTTTGGACCACATTTGACAATGAAATAGCCACAAAGGTTCAGCTATCCCTGGTATTGATATAGTTTACTGTCATAAATTTTAAAAATTCATAACTAATTCTACAAAAATCCAATCTAAGAAAACTATACTAATTTGGAAAGGTACAAATGTTAACTAGAGGAAAAAAATAATTTTAGATCATTTTAGTAGTCTTTAGACCTCAAAAACTGATGGAATAGTAATGAAGGTTGGTTAGCATCCCTAATGCTAACACAAAAATTCAGAAAATTATTTCTCCCTCTATAGACCTCTAATTGAGGTGCTTCTAGTTGTATAGATCACTGTGAATGTCTAATTTCTCTTGTAAAATTTTATGGCCATTTGACATCATTTGACCCATGTGTGATAGAGGTGAAGCTACTGACCATTTGCATAGTAACTATGCCATTTCTACCAAAATTGGCTAACTTTGAAAATTCACCAAAAATTTTATAGAGCTCCAAATATTATTGACTTTATCTTCCCAAAAAGCTCTTAACAAGCTCTTGCATGCCAAATGTCAAATCAAGAAGAGCTCATTTGGACATAAAGTGACCTAGCCCACCAATATAGTCACTTTTACTTCTCATAATGCAACTCCTTGGTCTAAATGGCTTCTTTTAGTGTTTGACACCTCTTGGGCAAGTTTAAAAGCACTAACACATCACATGTGAATTGCCCAAGTGTTCTAAACCATCATGCATCTCAAACTCACTATGTTACACACAAGAATACATATCTAGGAATAGGTTACTAAGTATCCAAAACTTACATTCTCATTGCTTTGGTTCCACAAATGGTTCATACATCACATATACATACCCTTACATTTGTTCATCTATTTACATGTTAAAAATAATATGTACATATAAACATTGACATCTTTTTACATTAAAAGAACTAAAACAAGCTATATAACTAGCTAAGCATGCTTAACTAGGCTCCTTGACTTGCACCTTGGTCTTTTTGAGCTCCACCTAACATATTAAGATGGGAAAGGTAGGGGGTGAGATTTATGGAATCTTAATAGCTCATACACTCATTCAAGGAGGCAATCAAGGCATATAAACATGTCAAAGCATACGAGTAGGTATCCAACCATTCAAAATCATACAACACATGATTTACATGCTATAATAATTATATCAATGCCAAGAATAAGTTCTAGGGACTTTTGATCTAGCCTCACTCTATTTTGGGGACTTTTGGATTGGCCTCACCCTTGGTCTAGGGACTTTTGACTTGGCGTCACTCATCCATGAGACTTTTGGCTTTGTCTCACTCATTCCTAGAGACTTTTAGCTTTACCCCACTCATCACAAGGGACTTTTGGCACCACCTCACCCTTTAAGAGCAGTTACCTAAAACATAAGTATATGGGTACCAATGTAATAAGACAATATCAAATGGCATGTCTCACAATAAAAGTGCACATACAAGTACACAATGGCCATCATACATCTAAGAATGCAACAAGAAAGAGTGAAGAGCTACCTTGTAAGCCAACACAAGTCTTCCCTTTTAATTTCTCTTTTCCTTTCTTAGTCTCACAACTATAACTAAATGGAGCTCATTCTTTTGGGCCTAGACATAACAAGTAGCATGCAATTACTCTCTTAGAACTCAAACAATTACTCATAAAGGTTAAGGGATTCTTTCATGAAAATAAACTTTATAAAGTGTTTAAGAATCCCTAATTTCTCCCTTTTAAATTTTATTAACTCTTCTTCTAATTCCTTTGCATTTGCAAACTTCCCACACTCTAATTTAAGGGTTTCATACTTGTTCTAGGTTGGAACTTCCTCTTCTCTCAAGCTCTCAAGTTGGTAGAACCAACATACACAAGAAACAAAGAAGAAGAAGCAAAGATACATAGGTATCTACCTTGAATTCTAGCCTTCCTCAAGAGTAGTTCCCTTGCCTTAACCTTCCCTTTAAATCTCCACTCTCCTTCTTCTAAACCAAGCTCAAAACAAAACTAATTTAGCAACCAAAACCATAGGAAGAAAGGGCAAAGAGAGAAGAACAAAATTCTAAGAAGGAAAGCTATGGAAATCTTAAGTTTTGCTCACCTTTTCCTTGGTTTCCTTCCTTCTCTCTCAGCTTCTCTTGGTCTCTCTCTCTCTCTCTCTAGTGCTTTTCTCTATTTTGGTCGAAGCATAAGTCGGTTAGAAGAAAAAGAGAGCTTTTGGAGTCTTTAAGAAGTAAAAATCACCTTTTTTTACTTTTTCCAAAATAACCCTTGCTATAGCAAAAAATAACCCTCGCTATGACAAGCACGTATCAGTCTCAGGCCCTTATTCTCACTACAGCATGTGCTATTGCAAGAAACTCCTTGATTTTTGTATAGAACACCTAAACTCGCTATGGCTAAATACATTCTCCCTATAGCAAACTGGTACATTCACTATAGCTAGCTGGCTTCTCGCTATAGTGAACAGGTACATTCGCTATAGCCAATAAGGATCCTGGCTATAACCAGTAGATTTAAAAAAATTTCAAAATTCTAGTTGTTAAATTTTCTTTGTATGTGTTTCTCTTAAGATAGTGGAAGGTAATGTTATTTGTAATATCCAGTACCTCTGTAAACGTGAGAAACATAATGCACGATTTCTCTATAAACGTACGTAATTCACTGTATCAAAAGAAAGTCCCCTAAATAGAATGAATTGAGGTCCAATAAAATTATAATAATATTTTAGACTTTGAATAATGATGATCCAAGATTAGAGGTACCCTAAAACTGAAGCCAGAACCACTAGACGGAATTTAACGAAAATGCAAGGAAACATAATGGCCTATTCGTAATTTTTGGCACTTTTTATAAAACTTAAAGGAGGAATTTTTAAATGGGAAAAATCAGTTTTCCAAGCTTATCAGAGGGCCTAAAAACCATAGGAACCCCTAGAATGTTTTAAACCCCTCCAGTTTACGTTTTAAAGTATCGATTGACCTCAACTTTGACCAGTTTGTTCGGAAAGGTTTTTAATTCAATTTGAATGAAACCAAAGATATTTATGAATTAGAGGACCTTAAATTTATGATAGAAAAGACGGTTCTCAAAAAAGAGTTGAAATGAGCCTAAACGAAGCAAACAAGCGTGTATGAGGCAAAATGGTTATTTTGAAAAATTGTAAAAGAGGCTTCTTAAGTAAGATTACACCTCATCACCTTCTCCAAGCTTCCATTTGCAAAAAATTGAGTAGACATGGTGTGACATTAAGAGGGGAAGATAAAAGAAGTTTAAGCTTTTGTTTAGGTAAGTAAACGGCCCCGTTTCATCCCGCGCTAGTTAGGAAAGTTATTCCTCTCTCTAAGAGCTCTCTAATAGTGGTTTTCTTTTTTTGAAAATTTGAAGATTCAAGTCTGACCCAAGCTAAAAAGAAACTCTTTTCAAGCAACTAATCGATGGAAAATAATTTACATGAAGAGAGCTCTATTTTAAGATAATATTTTACTTGAAACACTTGCAAAAATCTTATGTTTCCAAGCCATTTAAGTTTTGGTCTAGAGAGAGAAAGTGAGGAGGAGAGTTTTTCTTCAAGTGTTCTTTATGGAACCAAGGGTTATGGAGTGTAAGGAACAAGTATATGCAAAGAAATCCAAGAAAGAACCATTGATTTGCAAGATACTAAGTCTAGGGTTTCACTTGCATCTTGGTTTGTAGGAAGCTTTATAGCCATAATTTAAGGTGTCTAAGAGTTTTTTTGGGTCCCTAAGACACCAAGAGAGCCTCCCACATGCTTCTCCCATTAAAGAAATCAAAACAACTCCTTTAGTGTCCTTAAGAAGCATAGCTATGGCCAAGGAGGGTTCATGCACTTAAAGAGTGTTTTAATTTCTTTTAAACTTAGTTTTGCATCATATATGATAGGAAAGGATGAGAGGAAGCCTTGGAAAAAATTTAAAAGCCATGGATAGTGAGATAGTATCATAGGTTCTATATTATGGCTTAAAGAAGTAACACCTAGTTAGGCTCCTTAATTTGATTGTGTGATGACTCCAAGAGGTTTAAAAGGAGTCAAGAATCATAAATGAATGAAGAGAATGGGGCAAAGATCGTGTTTCCATAGGGTTAGTTCATGGGTGCATTATGAAACCATAAAAGAGTTATATGAACCACCTAGCTATTCTAATGAATGTGTAGCTTTAGAATTTAGTTCAAGAGCATAATTGCCTTCCATATGATGTGTCTAGGCCAAGGGAAACAAGTCTCACATTATTGTGAGTGTGTGGTCGTGGGATAGGAGACATTCCAAAAGGAAAAAGTGTGCAATTCTGACAAAGGTAGCTCTCTCTTCTTTCTCTCATGCATGAATGGATGTTTGCCTTGTCTTGAATGTGTGTATGTATGTTGTTGAGCCATGAGAAATGTTTTAGCATGTGTTTAAATACCATGGTACCATGATGCTTTGTTATGCATTCATATGACACTGTGTGAACTTGCTTTGGTTTGCTTGAGTGTGGTAGAGCCAAGAACCTTCTAGCCATGGCGAGGATGAGCCAAAAACCCTTAAGAATGGTTGAGAAAAAATAAAGAGTCTCTCAAGAGCAACGCTTAGTTCAAAGCCTTTAAGAAAAAGGGTGAGGCAAGTTCAAAATCATTGAAGAGAATGGATAAGGCTAAACCACTTACTTGGCAAGCCTATGGATATTTTGTATGACTTCTTGAATGTTGGAAAAGTTTCATGAATGATTATATGCCACATGATAACTATACATGCATTTCTAGGCATGGATTTTCCTTCTTTATTTATGTTTGAAAGGGAGAAGAGCTATTGGAATTCTTAGAATCTCATCCTTTCCTCCCCATATGTTTAACATGTCTAGGTGGACCAAGTGAGCTAAGAAATAAAAGCTACCAAGCATAGAGGAAGGAGATTGACAACCAAGTGTGTGATTTTACCATTTTGTAGATATAGGTGTGATATATGATGTAATCTAATATTGTGTATGATATAGGAGCTTATGAACATATGTAATTACATGAATATTTGATGTATAAATGAGATGTGATGCCATATGGATGATATTGCATGATTTGGACATTGAATGCCATAGTTAAGCTTATGTGTTCTTGTGTATACCTTGGGGTGAGAATGTGATTTTGTGAAATCTGGGTTTGTACACCTTTGAGACATGTTTAGTAGACCCTTTTGGTGCTTTTCCACATGCTCAAATGGCCATAGTTGTCTTAGAAGCAATTTTGGACCATTTGAGACTCTTAGAAGACACCAAAATGGCATATTTGTAACCTAATGTCAAAATCTGACCAAATGAATGAATTTGCTCATGAAATTTGGCATGCATATAGATCTTATCCAGGGCTTTTTGGGAAGCTAAAGAACAAATTATTTATAGTTCTATGAAATTAATTATGATTTTTCAAAGTTAGTATTTTTCTGCTATTATGGTATAAGCACTGTTCATATAGTCAATTTCTTGTGTTGTGTCATTTGAGGGCCAAATGGTGTCCAATGACCATGAAATTTTACAAGTATAAACTAGACATGATACCACTGAGATCACCCCAATTAGACATCTGAGCAGAAAGATATGAATTTTTGAAGTTAAGAGACAGTACTAATAGCGATAGGCAACCTTGGTTACTGTTCCATTAATTTCTAGTAGCTAGATGTCCCTGTTGTGGTCTAGATTTATTTTTATCATAAATTAGACATCTGTAGCTTTCTTGAATGGTATAGTGTGCTTGATTTTGAGTTTTTGAAAATTAGTTATGATTTTTCAAAGTTTATGACAGAAAGCTAGAAAATCAGCCCGAGGCTGCACACATTATTTTCATGCATATACTCCATTAGCTCAAGTTCAAGGCCACTTCTTAGGTGGTTTTGAGTTTTTTTTATGTATTTAAATATGAGAATTGGATGGATGAGTTCATATGATTCACGGGACACAAAATGAAAAATTTATCCACTACGTAACACAAAATACATGAATATTTTTAATAGTTTTCCATGGCAAGTTTGTATGATCCAAGGAAGTGAGACGAGAAATGATGAGAGATGAGATTCTATAAATATGGTGTTACATTATGTAACACCATAATATATAAACTCCATCTAGCCTCCCTCTGGGCTCGATTCCAGATGATTTCCAAAGAACCAATACAACCTGTGGCATTTTCATACTATAAAACAGGGTTTCAAACACTCATCTTTTGCCCCGTGGGTCCTGTGAACCCATCATTCATATTCTCTACACAAACTCCATGTATACGACTTATAAATATCATAAAACAAGCCATAAACCACGGATATGAAGCCAAAAACCAAGAAAATGCAATTTCTCACATGGGCCCAAAAGTCAGATTTTTGGCTCTAACTTTGGAAAATCATAACTAATTATAGAAAAATGGGAATCTAGCAAACCCTAGCTTTTTGGAAATCCATAAGTGTTAACTTTACACTAAAAATACTTCCCAACCATAATCTCAGCTTTTGGATCATGTTTGACATCGAAAATGAGACAGAGGTCCGGCTGTGCCTGTTTCTGGCGCAGCTTACTGTCATGAACTTCGAAAATTCATAACTAAATCCACGAAAATTCAATCTGGAAAAAATATACCAATTTAGAAATCCACTGATGTCAAATAGAGGATAAAAATAAGTACAGATCAGTTCAGCAGCCCTTAGACCTCGAAAACCGATGGAACAGGAACGAAGGTCTGGTGGCTCTCCTGATGCTGATACAGAACTTCAGATAGTTCATTCTCTCTCTACAGACCTCTGATTGAGGTGATTCCAGTTTTTATAGATTACTACGGGTGTCTAGTATATTCATATAAAATGTCATGACATTTGGACTCCATTTGGTCTATGAATGACATGGATTTCTTTTCGGGCTAATGACACAGCACCATGACCAAACCATCAAATTTTTCCAATTTCAACAATTCACCAAATATTCCCTAGACCTCCAAATATTACCCAATTTAGCTTCCTAAAAAGATCTCTACAAACGCTAGAGGCATGCCAAATTTCATATCAAGAAAAGCTCATTTGGTCATATTTTGACGAAACTCACACATTTGGTGGTTTTGGCACCCAAAACGGTTCAAAGTGGGTCCAAATGGCCTCCCACATGTTCTCACACCTCATGGACAAGTTTTAAACCATGAAAATAGTCTATATAACATGTCCAAGTGGTCTAAATTATCATACATTTCAAACTCACTATGCTACGGGTTAAAATACACTATTACATACAAGCCACAAAAAGGGCAAAACCCACATTTTCATTACTTTGGCTTTCTACATAGTTTATACATCATGTTTCCATACACTTACACTTGCTACAACATTTATATCTCAAAAATAGAAGGTGCATATTTATTTTTGGCACCTCTTTATATCAAAAGAGTCAAAACAAACTAACATTCATTTAACATTCTCTTAGACTTCTTGGTGTGCACTTGAATCTCCTTGAGCTCCACCTAGCATGTTAAGATGGGAGGGGGAAGGGGTGAGATTCATGGAATCTCAGTAGCTCATGCACTCATTCAAAGAAGCAATCAAGGCATATAATAAGTCAAGCATGTAAATAAGCATCTAACCATTCACAATTATACAATACATGTTGTACATGCCATGAAAATCATAACAATGCAAGAATGAGCTCTAGGGACTTTTGGTTTAGCCTCACCCGATTTTAGGGACTTTTGGATGGCCTCACCCGATTTTAGGGACTTTTGACTGGGCCTCACTCGGTTATGAGACTTTTGGCCTTGTCTCACCCAGCCTCAAGGACTTTCGGCTCTACCTCACCCATCTCAAGGGACTTTTGGCACTACCTCACCTGAGCAATTCTCACAATTCAACACATAAGCATATTGGTACCAATGCATCATGGCAATAACATATGGCATGTCTCACACAATGAGTATAAACACAAGCATACAATGACTATTACATCCAAGAATGCAACAAGAAAGAGTATAGAGCTACCTTATGAGCCAACACAAGCCTTCCCTTTCAATTTCTCTTCTCCCTTCTTGGTTTCACAATCACACCTTGATGGAGGTGCTTCACTTGAGCCTAGACACAATCAAGAGCATGGAATTACTCTCATGTAAATAAACTTTCACCAGGCTAGGAGATTAAAGCCCTACTTCTTCCCTTCTTAAACTTTACTAGCCCTTCTCCTAGTTCTTTGCATTTCTTAACTTAACACAAGGGTTTCTTGTTCATTCTAGGTCAGACTTTGAATCTCCTTGAGCTCCACCTAGCATGTTAAGATGGGAGGGGGAAGGGGTGAGATTCATGGAATCTCAGTAGCTCATGCACTCATTCAAAGAAGCAATCAAGTCATATAACAAGTCAAGCATGTAAATAAGCATCTAACCATTCACAATCATACAATACATGTTGTACATGCCATGAAAATCATAACAATGCAAGAATGAGCTCTAGGGACTTTTGGTTTAGCCTCACCCGATTTTAGGGACTTTTGACTTGGCCTCACTCGGTTATGAGACTTTTGGCCTTGTCTCACCCCGCCTCAAGGACTTTCGGCTCTACCTCACCCATCTCAAGGGACTTTTGGCACTACCTCACCTAAGTAATTCTCACAATCCAACACATAAGTATATTGGTACCAATGCATCATGGCAATAACATATGGCATGTCTCACACAATGAGTATAAACACAAGCATACAATGACTATTACATCCAAGAATGCAACAAGAAAGAGTAGAGAGCTACCTTATGAGCCAACACAAGCCTTCCCTTTCAATTTCTCTTCTCCCTTCTTGGTTTCACAATCACACCTTGATGGAGGTGCTTCACTTGAGCCTAGACACAATCAAGAGCATGGAATTACTCTCATGCAAATAAACTTTCACCAGGCTAGGAGATTAAAGCCCTACTTCTTCCTTTCTTAAACTTTACTAGCCCTTCTTCTAGTTCTTTGCATTTCTCAACTTAGCACAAGGGTTTCTTGTTCATTCTAGGTCAGACTTTCTCCCTTTCTCTAGAATTTCACTACCTCTTCTTCACTCTCAAGCTCTACTCAAGGAAAGGAAAGAAATGCAAGAGTGGTTTCCCACTTTCTCTCTTCTGACCCATGCCTAAATCCCAACGAATTTCACAAGCAAAACCATAAAAAGAGAGGATAAAGAGAGAAGATCAAGATTTTAAGAAGAAAAGAGAGAAGCTTGCTTACCTTTCCTTTGTCCTTCCTCCCTTCTCTTGGTCTCTCTCACTTTCTACGCCTCTTTTCTCTCCTTGGGTCAAAGTTTAGGTCAGATAAAAGAAAAAGAATGAGTTGGGACGTTTAAAGAAGTTAATTTCTCCCTCTTTATGCTTTTCCAGACTAACCCTCGCTATAGCGAGAATTAACCTTCGCTACGGCGAGCACGTATCAGTTCCAGACCCCCGTTTTCGCTATGGCGCGCGCTACGACGAGCAACTCCCTAGTTTTTGTATGGAATGCCTGCACTTGCTATAACTAGAAGTATTTTTGCAATAGCGAATAGCTACTCTCGCTATAGCTAGACCATTTCTCGCTATAGCAAACAGGTACATTCGCTATAACTAGGCTATAGCTAGCAGACATAGAAAAATTTCAGGACTTCGAAAATTTTCAGCTTCTTCTTTCTTTTTTTCTTTTCTTTTTCTAGTTGTTACACATTATTGATTGTGTAATGACTTTGTCAATCAATTTTCACTTTTTTTTAAATTATTAAAACTCCCCCAAAAACAATAATTGACCAACCCATTATTTGAATTTCAAAATTCAAATATAATTAATAGTAATATTAATTTAATAATTAGTAATTAAAAACTCAATTAGTTAATTAACTAATTAATTTCTATTTTGAGATGAGTGATATCATAGGTCAACCTATCAAGAAAGGTCCACTTTCCCACAATTCTTATGAAGATTCATGAAAATGTTAGATCTTGACAAAATTTTATACTCAAATTTTATAAGATATGAAGCTATAATATTTGAACCCCAATCCTCTATTGTGGACACAACATGCTATCCTAGTGAGGATTGGTTAAAATTAATATCAAATTTAAAAAATGAAACCCAAAAACAAAAATAGGGAGGGGGTTGAGTAGGCTATTTTTGGGCCACAACATACCACAATATAATTTTCTCATAGAGGATTTGATTTCACAATATTTAAACCTTTCTCTACCAAGACAAACATATATATATATATATATTGTGAAGTATATATGCCAAGACAAACATGTATAAAAATATGAAGCTTTTAGCTCTTTTAATTCCTATATTATTGCATGTTTTCACTTATTATATTTGAATACGCCATGACCAACTTCTATATTTCATTAAAGTTAAGTGCAAGAATTAATTTGATTTTGAACACCACTTGACCTTGTTTCCTTTGCATTATATAACATTTAAGTTTAATTAACATTGATGAATCTTAGTAGGCATAGATAATTAAATAGGTCTAATATAAAAATAAAAAGTTAACTTTGTATTTCTTGTTCCCTATCATATACTTTTTGCCAATTGGAAGCTTTATACCCAAAAAAAAAAGGCCAATAAAACACATAATTTTCAACATTATAAAAGAATATGGAAGTTCATATGGATAATAATTTTTAATAGTTTGGACAAACTACAACTTCATAAACACATGGTTGTTGAATAGATGATCATCCTCTCTATTAGATGAATAATAATTATCATGCTTATATTCATCATTTCCCTTGGAGCTGCCTATTCACATTCATTTTCCTCACACTGATGTGCAAACTCCACTTCAACCTCCTAAAACTCTATGTCATATATTTGCATTGGCACTCATTCATTTGGGGACTCTTTTAAGGAATCTTTCTACTACCCAAAGAAAAAAAAAACCATTTATAGTGTTTATTTAGCAGTGATTACAAAAACTATTGCAAAACAACAATTTATAATCCCCATTAATTAAAATTAGGCATTTAGAAGTTGTTTGTGTAGAACCACCCTTAAATTCATGTATTTAATAGCTAGCAATTTTATGTAAAGTATCGTTAAAAGATCTTCTTCATTTTATTATTTATTTTAATTTTTGATAATCATTATATTAACTAAAAAAAAATTATGTAGAAGCTAGAGGACCTAATTCCTTTGACTAACATATGCCCATTTGAACTATGTGGGTTTTAATTTCCTTCAATAAGATATGTAGGTCATAAATTCTCTTCCTAGATCAAGTTTCTCACTGTAAATATTTCATTTTTCCTTTTTATTTTTTATTTATTTTCTCCTTTCTTAAATTTTTTTCTTTGCTTGTCTTTTGATGAAGGTAATTAAAATAAAAGTAAGGTTACATTAGTAAATTTTACATAACTAACTTAAGGTAACCCTCTTAGGAATAGATGTTATGAGATGCCTAACACTTTTACCTATACACAACTAACTTTTAAACCTATCGCTAGTTTGCAACCATTATTCAAACTCTTGCCTCATAAAATAATTAAAAAATGTTTTGGTAACTCCATTCAAATTAGTTTTCAAAATATTTTTGAAAACCAATTTTCTTGTTTCTCTTCTTGTGCTATATGCGTTGCATTTTTAGGTGTGATATATTTTAATTAGGAAAAGGAACGATATTATGGGAAAGTGGGGGAAAGAATCAATTACAACTTTAGACTATGGAAGTGAAATTGGTAGTGTGATATAAAGATACAATTCACATGTTATGACTGCATAACTTTATTTTAAGACTTGGGGCCATCAACATCATTACCAATGGCTTAAAACTTATTATGATAATACTACAATAGATTTCTTCTCCAAAAAAATGATAAACATTCAAAAGATTCCAAACATATGAAATTAAAGTATTTTGTTGTTAAAAAGAAGGTTCAAAAACAAAAAGTCCCCATTAAGAATAGTAGGGCATATCCTATGATTGTAAAGTCCTTTAATTAAGGTTTTTATAACTTAAGTGTTTTAAAAAAATCTATGTGGAATAGGTGTTGGTTGTAATAATGAATAATTTATGTACGTGGACACTTTAAGCTCTTTAATGTGTGTCTGACAAAATGCTTCATGTTTGATAGTTTTTTGTTGTAATTATGAATAATCTATATATGTGGACACTCTGAGCTCATTATTGTGTTTCTAACTATTAACTTGATGTTTTTCATTATGGTGTACACATTATTGATATTTAATATAAGAAACATTTTTGAAAGGCATGATTTGTGGACAATTATGCATTTATAAACCTTGCGTGCTTGGCTGCTAGTGTTGCGACAGATGGAAGAAAGCATGTTGCAAAATAAGGTACAACTGCCACAAACTCACACTTGTTAGTTTATCATACTAAGGTGATAATCATGAAAACATTAGCTAGATTTATTTTCAATGCAACTATTGTTTTTCCATTTAGCATTATGTTCTTTCACTTCATGTTATTAGCCCTAAAGTTCTATGTTGTAAGTTTTGATAATGACAAATATATGACTAATGAGTTACAAATATAACACCATTATGTGTTTACATGATTGTTGTAATCCATGCATGATTATATGGAAGATTGATAGCCCTAATTATGTTACAAATTTTGATAATGAAAAGTGTTAACAAATATAGTATCAAAATATGTGATTAGACCCAAAAGATAGTCAAATATAGATTTTAACTAAAACCTTATTTTGATATTTAATCAAAAAATTTTATCATATCTCACAAATCATGATAATTTTTTTATATGAAACTTATTTCATTTAAAAAGAAACTCAAATATCTTTTCAAAGATAGGTTATTCACTCTAAATATAATTTAAATGAAAATGTTATAACCATTTAAAGTTGAGTAGTGAGGAATGGATTTTACATAAAACTCTTTTTATTTTATCTTTGGTCACTATTTTGATCATATCTCTCAAATCATATGAAATTTTAATATGAAACTTGCTGAATTTGAAAATAGACTCAAAAGTCTTTCCAACAATAGGTTATTCATTTAAAATGGAGTTAAAATGAAAAAGTTATCAAAATTGAACATGTGCAACAATCAACTGAAAAATCAACTAGTAGCTTAGCCTTGAATATTCAATTGTTAGATTGGAAATTCAAACTAACAGTCATAATTTAGTTGCAAGTGGGCTGATAGAACCCAATAGTCAACTAGTATCATTAGGAACAACTTTTTCAAAAATTATAATTCTTTTATGTGTCTACCAGCTATATTTCATAAACCTCTATATATATGACCTTCAAAATATGTTTGAAGAAAAAATAAGTTCTATAATATGCTTTTTGTAATACCATAATTTCTAGCTTTGCCTCATGCTAATTTTAAGTCTCATGCCAAGCATTACATAGGGAAGCATGAAAGATGGCATTAAAACATTGAGTTTTCTTACGTTGCGCTATGCATAAATTTTTCTTTCGGAGTCCCATGGGCCATATGGACTCATGTATCACATTCTTATATTTAATTACATATATACAACTCAAATCCATCACCAAAAATGGCCTAGAACTCATACAAGTATAAGAAACACATAAAATTCCATAGTGTAGCCTCGGCCAGAATTGCATGTTTTTTGTCACAAATTTTGAAAAATCATAACTAATTTTAGAAACATCAAAATCATGCATTCTTTACCATTATAGAAATATACAGATATCTACTTTATGTTAAAAATAATTTCAAGCCATGAAACATCAAGCATAAGATTTTTGACATTCGAAAATCGCCCAAGGTTTTAGCTACTTGGGCTATTGTCATAGCTTACTATCATAAATTTGGAAATTCATAACTAATTCCACAAAAATCCAAATCATAAAAATTTAGTTAATCTAAAAATATAAAGATGTTAAATCTAAGGGAAAAATATCTCTAGACCACACCAAGACCATCTGGGAACTGAATTATGATGGAATAGTACTAGAAGTCCAATGGCGCTACTAATACTTATAGTAAATTTCAAAAATTCATAATTCTCTGTTCAGACCTTCAAATGAGGTGATCTTGGTGGCCACAAAAACCTTTTAACCTCTAGTTTGTTCTTATAATATTTTACAAGCATTGGACATCATTTGGCTGTTGGATGACATAGAACACAAAACTAACCATATAAACAGTACATGCACCAAAACAACAACAAAAATCCAAACTTTGAAAATTCATAATTAATTCTATAGAGCTCTGATTTTTTTCACTTTATCTTTCCAAAAAGCTCTCAATGAGATCTAAATGTCTCCAAAATTTCATAGGAAGATTTATCCATTTGGTCAGTTTGTGCCATAAGGTTCTGATTTCATCATTTTTATGGTCTTAACTAGCATCAAAGTGTCCAAATTTGTTTCCTAAGCTTGTGTGGCCACTTGAGCACGCGGGATTACACCAAAATGACATTTTAAACATGTATCAAAGATACAAAAATCCAGAATTTGGAAACTCACACTCTCACCCCATGTCATACACAAATTTCCATAATGCTAGTTTTACCATTCTATGTCCAATTTGCATTATAACATTCACATAACATAAATTCTTATTTGTGCATGATATATTAGCATAATTACATATGTTTATGGGATCATAGGTCATATACAATAACAGATTACAATATTTGCCACTCATACGGCCATAAAGAAGCAAAATCCATGCACTTTGATGTTATACTCTCATTGGTTCACTTAGCATGTTAGAACATTGGAGAGGAGGAAATGAGATTCAAATAATCCCAATAGCTCATCTCCTTTTCAATCACACATAAAGTATGCAAATCAAGTCTTACAAATGCATGCATGAGCATATTGACATGTGCAATCATTCAAGAGACATCTTTAACATTTGAACAAGTCATACATAGCATACATAAGTTTGCTAAGTAAGTGGATTAGCCTCACCCATTCGCTTGTGGATTTTGGACTTGCCTTACCTATTTCTTTAAAAGGTTTTTGACTCAACCTTACTTTTGGGAGTCAACCTCACTCTTAAGAGACTCTTTACTTTATCTCAACCAATTTCAAGGGTTCTTGGCTCACTCTTACCATGGCTAAAGGATTCTTGGCTTCTCCACACTCAAGCAAACCCAAGCACACATATTAGACATCATTTGAAAGCATAATGTAACATCATAGCACCATGGAATAAAAGCTCATACTAGAATATTTTTCATAGTTTAAAACACACATACACACATTCAAAGACAATGTAAGCACACATTCATGCATGAGAGAAGGTGGAGAGCTCTACCTTGGTTGTAATTACACACTTTTCTTCTTAAATTTTCTCTCCCTTCCTCGGCTTCACACACACAAAGATGTGGGATTAGTTTCTCTTAGCCTAAACATAATTTATGGAAACCAATTAGGTTCATGGAGTTAATTCTAAGGCCACACATCTTCCTTAAATACTAACTTGGTCTATTACCCCTTTATGGTTCCAAGAATGCACCTAATGAAGCAACACCCATCAAATGAGTTTTAGGCTCCATTCTTTCCTTTCATATATGATTCTTCACTCCTTTTAAGTCTCCTGGAGTCATCACACAATTAAAACAAAGAGCCTAACTACATGTTGCTTCTTTAGGTCATATTATGGAACCTAAGACACCAATTCATTCTCTAGGCCTCCTAAATTTTTCCCAAGGTTTTTCCTTATTTTCATCCATCATATATGACTCAAAAATAGACTTGGAAAAATTTAAAACTCTCCTTAGGTGTCCCATCACTTTTAGGCTGAGACTATGTAGCATTTAGCCTCCATGGATGTTTGCTTTGTTTTCTTGATAGAGGATGCATATGGGGAGACTTCTAGGGATCTTAAGAAATCATTTAAATATTCATTTAGGCTTAGGAATAATTACATCAAATTAGATTTTCAAGGGAACCCATGAAACCCTAGATTTGCCACCTTGAAAATCAATGGCCTTTTCTTGAATTTCTTTGCATATTCTTACTCTCCTCCCTTAAATTCATAGAATTCACCCTCGGTTCTACCCAAAATTCAAGCCTTCTTGCAGCTACATATATGGGGCGAAATAGGGGGAAGAAATAGCTACCATAAGATGGAGATTTTATCTTGTTTCCTTGGTTTTTCTTGCTTGTTTCTCACTTTCCTTGACCTCCTCTCTTCAAATCCGAATTTTTCCCTCTGTTCTTCCCTCAAAATAGATCCAAAAACTTCAATAAAACCATAGGAAAGAAAGCTTAAGAGGAGAGGAACAAGTTTGGAGGAAGAAGAAGAAGCATGAAAATCCATGAAATTTCTTACCTTTTTCTTGCTTTTTCTCCTCCTTTCTTCTCCTCCATGGTGAGCCTGAAAGAGTTGGTGTTTTTTGGCTTTTGGGTAGAACAAGTCATGCAAATAAAGGGGGAGAAGAAACAAAAAACTTAAAGAGTGTTCAAGAAGCTTTCACTTTCTTAAAAATTTTAATTTTGCCCTTCATTCTTGGCACTTTTGTTTCTGACTCATTTTAGCTCTTTTTTTAGAATTGTCTTTTTCATTATGAAATTTAGGTTTCCAATTTAATAAAATTCCTTTGGAATCACTCAAATCATAGCTAAAACCTTCCCAAACTAATCGATCAAAGTTTAGGATAACTGACGTTGGAAAATGTCCACCGAAAGGGTTTTAATTATCTCGAGGCTTCCTATGGTTATCAAGGCCTCTAAGAACCCCGAAGAACTCAAAAATTTCATTTAGAAAGCCCTCCTATGTGAATTCTAAAATTTAGTCAAAATGACGAAAATGCCTTTACATTTCGTAAATCTTTCGTCACAATTTGTTTCTTCATTCTAGCTTTGTTTTTCTTTTCGTCTAAGCTTGGGATTATTGTTTTTTGGAGTCTATAATACTTTCTAAATTTTTTAGGATCTTGACTAAGTCATTTCGAGGGACTTCCTTTTGTATCCGGTGAATTTCGTACATTTATTGAGAAACCGTACGTTACGTTTCTCGCATTTTTTCTCATTTTTAAAGAACCAGATATTACAATCTTCAACTTATTTTAACATCTTTGAGAGAGAAATCAAAATTATTAAGCCAAAACTTGCTAATCTCTATCATTTGAGTTCTTAGAGCTTCAACTTATATTACCCTTTGAGAGAGTTTTTAAGCAATCTTATTTGTCTACGATCTTTGAAAGGTAAAGGCAGTGTATCCCTTATAAGAGAAAATAAGAATTAGGAAGCTTTTAGAGTAGTTTCCTCAAAGAAGAAAAGTTTTCTATGTTTTTTCTTTTTTAAAGAGGGAAACAACTCTAGGATGAGTTAGAGGTTGTAAAAGCTTACAGGTAGCATATTAAACTTCTAGATCTAGTGTGGAAATGTCAAGTGGAAGTTAAGAACTAGATATATGCTTGAATTAAAGCTGAACCAGGATAAATCTTGGAATTTGCCTTCTCTTTCTCTATATTCTTTACATTTTGAGTTGATTGATTGATGCTCTATTTTTATTTTGATATTTTGCATGAAGTATTGATTATGTCTTATTAGATACATTTTCTTATATCAATTTTAAGTAAACCAATTGTTGAAAACAAGCTTTTGCATCAAATTTAACTATATATTATTAATTGCCATGTTTTTAGAAATAAAAGTTATTCTTTTCATACTTTAAACATCAAAATAAATTTTTCCTTGATTGATATAATTGTTACTCTGCTCAATACTTTTTAAAGTAACCTTAGTTATAAGTTTTTTAAGCTGAATTTTAAAAATTACCAAAATTTTTGTAAACATCCTTTAACACCATAACCTCTTTACCCTTACACAATGGTCCCATGGACTATCTCAATCCAAGGCATGCATAACGGAGCACAATTGTAAGGAAATATACATTTTAAGCATGAATAATTATGTTACGTAAGGCTTCATTAATTCATTTTATGCTCCATGGACCATGTGAACTCATCCATATCATTTCCTATCCACAACATATCCATACAAGTCATAAATATCATCATTTAACTCATGCATCATGGGTTTGGAAGCCATGCACTAGAAAATTGAAGTTTGCTCTTAGGTTCACTGTTTTAGTTTTCTGGTGTGAATTTTAGAAATTCATAACTAATTCTAGATAACTTGAAATCAAGCAAACCATACTATTCTGGAATGCTCTAGATGTTAACAAATGACTAAAAATAATTCCAAACCAATGCAGTGGCATTAAGCCCATAGAAATTAATGGAATAATAATAGAGGTCGAGCTACATTGCTGGTACTATCATGCAACTTCAAAAACTTGGTTCTCCTTCTATAGAGTTCCAAATGAGGTGATCTTGGTGGCTATGGAAAGTAATGATGTTTTTCTTTATATCTGTAAAATTTCAGAAGCATTAGATTTCATTTGTCCTACGTGTGATACAAAAATATAAACTGACCATTTGAACAGTGCACATACCATTTCTACATAATTTAGCCAATTTTGAAAAATCATAATAAATTCTCTAGAGCTCCAAATTAAGTGCTCTTTAGCTTTGTGAAAATCTCTAGATGAGACCTACTTGTTAGCCAAATTTCATGGAAAAAAACACTCATTTGGTCAAACTTTGATTCAATACACAAAATGGTCAAATTTGAAGTCCAAATGGGTATCTCAAGACACTAAATGCTCTTCTTCACTTTCCACAACCACATGAGTAAGCCTAAAAGCACAAATGCAATATATAAAAGTATACCAAATGATCCAAAATCATCATAGAGCTCATTCCCACCTTGCCATATTCATACATACACTTGGACATAAAGGCAAAGGAGTGGCAAAAACCTCACATTTTCATTCATTTGGCTTCAACATTGATACATTGACCATATATACAGACATTTAGACATGTTCAATGGTTTACATTATATATACAACTCATGGTTACAATTCTTGACATCAAAATGCAAAAAAAAAGGCCATTTCTCTATCTCTTGGTCTTGCTTCTCAAGGTTGTTAACTTCCATTCCGTAGTCCACTTGGCTCACTTAGACATGGTTAGGTATATGTGGGGGAAGAGTGAGATTCAAAGAATTCCAATAGCTTTTAACTCTTTCAAACATACATAATGGATCTATATACAAGTCAAAGAATGCATGCATGACATTCAGGCTATGAGTAAGTATACATAAATCATTTTCTTTAGCACATAAACTCATACATAACAAACATAAGCTCTCAAGGACATTGGTCTAGCCTTACCCATCTTTCTTGGAACTTTTGGATTTGCCTCACTCACTTTTAAAAGATGTTTGACTAAGTCTCACTCTTCTTGAGACTTTTGGCTTTGTCTCACCTAATCTTAAGGACTTTTGGCTCATCCTCACCCTTGTTAAGGGACTTTTGGCATAACCATACCCATTCAAGTCATATTGCACCCATAAACACATTTCAAGAAGCATAATGGTACCATAGCTAAGAGCATTTCTCATGGTTCAAACATACACACAAGTACTCAAAGACAAGTAAACATTTAAGCCATGCATGAGAGACATGTGACAAGTAAACATCTAAGCTATGCATGAGAGAAAGGTTAGAGAGCTACAATGAAGCAAGATTCATACACTTTTCCCTTGGTTATTCCTCCTCTTTTTCAACCACACACTTGCAACTAGGTGGAGCTTGATTCCTTTAGCCTAAACACATCAAATGGGACATAATTATATCATTGAAGAAAGCTTCAGCATCACACATACTTTATGTGAAGCTACTTTGTTCTATGGTTCAATTATGGTTCCATATAAGGCCCAATGAAGCATCTACTAGAATTCATACTCTTGGCTCCATTTTCTCCTTCTATCTAGGTCTTTTGACTCCATTTAGACTCCTTGGAGTCATCACAAATTCATTCCCAAAAGCCTAGATACAAGTTACTTCTTTAAGTCTCATTATGGAGCCTACACCTCTATCTCACAAACCAAGGCTTCTAAATTTTTTTCAAGGCTTCCTTTGATATTCTTCCATCATATTTAGTCCCTTTCTACCCTTATAAAAATTTAAATCACTCCCTAGGAGCTTCCCCTTGCTTAAGCCAAGACACCCTCAGCAAAATGGACCCATGGAGTTTGTATTGTTTTCTTAAAGGGAATAGCACATGTGAGGATTTCTAGGTGTCTCAAGAACCCATATACACTCTTAGACAACAAAAAATACTATTAGGAATCTTTACACATATCATGGTGCAACAAAATCCCTAGGTTTTGGAAACCTATTTTCTAATGCTTCTTTTTGGAATCTATTTGCATATACTTGTTTCTCACCCTTAAAATCCTAGGTTTCATGCTTGTTTTAGGTTAGAATTCATTCCCTTTTAGTTGTTCTATACTTGGCCGAAAATCACCCATGGAAGAACAAGAAGAAGGAAGCAAGGAAAGCCATGATACATACCTTGATTCTTAGCCTTTTCAAAAGCTTTTTCTTTTACTATAGGCTTCTCCTTGAAATTCTAATCTCTTCCCTCTAACCCAGACTTAAAATAGTCCTAAATCATACACCAAAACCATAGAAAGAAAGAGGAGGAAGAGGAGGAGAACAAGTTTAATGAAGGAAGGAGTAAGAGATTTCTTAGTTTTCCTTACCTTTTTCTAGGTTTTTCTTCTCCCTTGAAGCTTCTTCTTGTGAGCCTCCCTTAGCATAACTTTCCCCTGGTTTGAGATTAAAATTAGGTCAGCTAAGTGTAGGGGAGGAGGGCATGCCACATATATATAGGTAGGGACTAATTATAAGCTTTTTAAAATACCAATTTTATCCTTCATTCTTAATTTCTTCCCTCAAGGCTCATTTCAACTCCTTTTCAAGAACTGTCTTCTTCATCATAAAATTTAGATCCTCTAACCTATAAAATGCCTTTGGAATTACTCAAATCAAGTTTAAAATCTTCTCGAATGAAATGGTCAAGTTCAAGTCAACTGATGTTCTAAAACATAAACCAAAGGAGTTTGAACCATTCTAAGGGTTCCTATAGTTTTTTGGGCCTTTGAAAATCCTGAGTTTTCTAAAAAGTGCCCAAAATTATGAAAATGCCACTACATTTTGTCAGATTTTATTTAGCCTCTTCAACTCCAATTTCTAGGTATCCTAAGTCTTGGATCCTCATTTTCTATTATTTAAATTTTATTTGGCCTCAACTCATTGGTTTTAGAGGACTCTCATTTATAATTGACTCATTTTTGTCGTTTTTACAAAAACTGAGTGTTACATATCCAATTCACCCCCTTTGGGTGCTAGTTGTTTTATCTAACACATGCATGAATCAAGTGGAAGAATGTCGGAATTAGTGGCCCATGAAGTGTTTCATTTATCCATGGTGTTATTAGGAAATATAACTTACTGAAGCAAATAAAGGGACATGTCTTATCAAGTATCTTACGACCTTTTATTAGGTCACAATGTAATACCATAACTATATAGGACTAAACTCATGGCAAAATTTGCATATAACACTTATTTGCATGAAAATAGCAATTCTTGATACGGCATTTTATGTCATTAGAAGCTCAATAAATTCATCCTTAGCTTTTATGGACCATATAAGCTTATCAAATTCAATTTCAATCTATAACACATTTGTTCAATCAAAATTATCACAAATTGAAGCTCAAAATTTGGGTTCAAGCCATAGAACACAAAATCACAATACATTTTGCATTTTTTTATCCATTCCATATTCTAATATGAAACTTTGAAAAATCATAATTAATTCTATAAAAATTGAAATCATGAAAATTATATCATTCTAGAAATCTACGGATGTCCTATAACTACCATAAAAATTTCAAATCAAAACAACTAGGTTTGCCCTATGAAAATTAATAGAACAATAACACTGGTCACTAATGCATCCTGCAGCTAAACTCAAACTTTAAAAATTCATTTCTCCCTCTATAGAGCTCCAAATGAGGTGCTCTTGGTGGTTATAGAAATCTTATAATGTATAATTTATGCCTTTAAAATTTTATTAGTATTAGATTTCATTTAGCTTTAAATTGACATAAAAATGCAAACTGACTACATGAATAGTAATAGTAACAATTTTTGCATAATTTATCCTATTTTGAAAAATTATAATAAATTCTCTAGAGCTTAAAAAATGATGCTCTTTAGCTCTGTAAAAATCTCTAAATGATACCTATTCACTTGTCAAATTTTATGCAAAAACTCATCCATCTGGTCAGACTTTGATTCATCTCAAGAAAGTGGTCAATTTAGAGTCCATAAAGGGATCAAATTGCACCAAATGGCTTTCTCATCATTCCACTACTACTTGGGCACATCTAAAAGCATAATTAAAACATATAGGAGCATACCAAATGGTCCCAATCACCTTGGAACTCAAACTCACCTTTTTAGTTGTTCATTTACATATACATTTCAAAGCTCCATGATGTCAAATTCTCACATGCTTATTCATTTGACTTCAAAATTGACACATACATTATAGTTACATACATTTAAACATGTTCAAGGGTTTATATCACATGTACACCATATGAGTACAAACTTTGACATCAAAATACATCAATTCTCTATTCTATTGTCAAAATTCTATGCTTCAAGGTGCTTGGCATCCATTTCTTGTTCTACTTGGCTCATCTAAACATGATTAGACATATGTGGAGAAAGAGTGAGATTCAAAGAATCCTAATTGCTCTTTTACCCTTTTACGTATACATATATGACATATTTTCAAGTCAAAGAATGCAAGCATGTACTAAAAGCATCTTGTAAGCAGACATAAGCATTTTCTCATATCACATAAACTTATATATTGTCAAACATAGGCTCTACGGTTCTTGGTCTAGCCTCACCCATTTTTAGGGACTTTTGACTTAGCTTCACTCCTTCTTGAGACTTTTAGATTTGTTTCACCTATTCTTAGGGACTTTTGGCATCTCCTCACCCATTCAAGCCATTTTGCATTCAAAACATGTTTATAAGAAGCATAATGGTACCATAGCATTTCATCAAAAGCTAAAAACATATCTCATGGTTCAAACATACACACAAGCATCCAATGACAATCAAACATCCAAGACATACATGTAAGAACGGTTAAAGAGTTACCTCAAGTAAAGAAGCACACATTTCTCCTTGGATTTCTCCTTCTCTCTCTTGGCCACACATACACAATTAGGAGAAATTTGATTCACTTGGCCTAGACACATCAAATTAGACATAATTATATCATTGGAGTAAGTTTTAGCTTCACACAAACTCTATACAAGCTTACTTTATTCTAAGACATGGTTATGGTTCCATATAACTGCATAATGAAGCAACCCCTAAGATTCATGATCTTGGCTCCAATTTCTCATTCAATCTAAGTCTCTTGACTACATTTAGACTCCTTAGAGTCATCACAAATTAAATTCAAGGAACCTTGATTCAAGTTGTTTCTTTATGTCTTAAAAAGAAACCTAAACCTCCATCTCACAAACCATGATTTCTAAATTCAAACCAATGCTTCGTTTGATGTTTATTAATCATATCTAGGCCATTTCCATTCTTGAAATCAAAGAAAAATCTCCCTAGGTTCTACTTCTACCTTTGGGCAAGACATGTATAAGGAAATGAACCCATGAAGTTTGCTTAATTTTTCTTACAAAATTAGCACTTGTGAAGCTTTCTAGATATCTTAAGAACTCATACATACTCTTATATAGGCTAGACTATCCTTAGAAAGCTTTAAAAATGGCTAGGTGCAACAAAAATCCTAAGTTATACAACTTGAATTCTAAAGCTTTTCTTTTAAATCTAATTGTATATTATTGTTTCTCATACTCTAAAACCCTTGTTTCTACCTTGGGTTGGTCAGAATTCATCTCTTCTTAGATGACCTAAGGTTGGCCGAAACTATGCATGGGAGAAGAAGCAAGAAGAAGCAACAAAATCCATAAAAGTTTACCTTGTTTACAAGCTTTTCCAAAGAGCTTTCACTTGCTTCTATTCTCTCCATTAAAGTCTCTCCTCTTCTCACTGAACCAGCCATGAATCATCCTCAAATTAATCATCAAAACTATAGGAAAAGAGAGGAGAAAGAGGAGAACAAGATTGGTGAAGGAGGAAGCATGAAAAACTATGAATTTTCTGACATTTTTCCTTAGTTTTTCCTTCCTTCTCTTCTCCCTTTTGGTTCACCACTTCAAGGAGCCTTGGGTTCTATTTTGGAGCAAATGAAAGTTGGTCATAAGGAAGGGAAGAAGTGGGGCATGGCTTATAAGAAGGGAGGTTAAATTATGATACTTTTTTCAAAATTTCCATTTTGTCTCTTTTCTTGGTTCTTTCCATTTGGGCTTATTTCAACTCTTTTTTTAGAACCATCTTTTCCATTATAAAATTTAAGTCTTTTAATTCATAAAATACTTTTGGTTTCACCCAAATTGGATTTAAAACATTCCCGTACAAATCGATCAAAGTTTTAGTTAACCAACACTCTAAAATGTAAACTGGAGAGGTTATAACCAGTTTAGAGATTCCTATAGTCTTTAGGGCCTTTGAGAATCCTGGAAAACTCAATTTTCTCATTTAAGATCTCTCCTTTGAGTTTTCTAAAAGTTACCCAAAATTACAGAAAATATCATTCCATTTTCATCAATTTTTGTTAAGCTATTTTGGCTCTAGTTTTAGGGCACCTCTAGTCTTGTATCCTTATTTTTAATTATCTAGATTATCACTCTAATTTTATTGCCCCTCTAATCATTCAATTTAAGGGACTTCCTTTAGTAATTCACTTAGTTTATAACTTTTAAAACAACGGATGTTACACACAACCTACCCACTAACTCATCAAGGTTAAGGAATTTTAAGAGACAGGTCCTATAATGAAGAGTGCTTTTAAGTGATAAGCACTTAGTCTTAAATGGCAAATAGATCCTAACTATTGATTATGTGATATTTGGTTACTTGATGGACATACTAGATTAAGTCATGTACCCTTGATAAATCGTTCCTCTTGTTGGGATTTGTAGACACACACATTGAAAAAAAATAAAAAAAATAAATGGAGCATGCCAAAATCCCTTCTATGGATCCATCATGTTTGCTTAAACTGAAGTAAGGTAGAAGAATTATACCTCTAGCATAAAAAAGTTTGTCTCTCCTCTAGATTAATCAAGTTTGGATCTTTAGACACTGCTCTACATGAACCAATGCCCTCTACTGATATCCACATGAACGAGATCTCTAACATGAATGGCGTGCTAGCACCTTGTCACATGAATGTACTGCTCTCTCTCTCTCTCTCTTTCTCTATCTCTCTCTCTCTCTCTACATTGGGTGGTGTTGCGACCCGTTTGGTGCTTTTTTATCTTTATAAAAATTATCCCTTTTAAGAAACCCCAGCATCCCTTTTATAAGAGAGCTTTGCTTAGTCTCCAAGCTAAAAATAATATTAAATTATAGTTTAAATAGAATTTAAACTTATCAGGTAACAAGTTCGAATTTCAAAATTAATATATATTAATTTCGTCCACCACCTTATCAAGAGAGAATATATTATCCGAACAAAAATAGGATAATCTCCTATTCAAAATAGGAAACTATCTAGAGAGTAAATACATCGAATGTTGACACTACATTCATTGAATCTAGATGCCTTCTAGATTCAATAAATCTAGACATTCTAATTCATGTTGGCTTATTCTTATGTGCGACCCTGTAGGCCCATATAATATTGGCAGTGGATCCAAAATTCCTTTTAGCTTACAAATCATAAGTGGCCTCTAGTAAGATATTATGACTATCCAAATTAGATGAGGATTAATGATCTGATGCAACCTATCTTATAGTCCATATCAAGCCACTTTTGTCACACGATATCTAGGTTAAGCACAAGGCATGGAGACGTCATCCTTGTATCACTTGACCATGCTTTCTAGGTCTCTAAGTAGACTGTCAAAACAAATGAAACTCCTTTCATTTTGAGTACGACTATGCATTTATCAGTCTTACTTATTGAGGGGCTTAAAGATATCTCTCTCTTTGCGAGAGAAACAAATCTCATCTTGATCAGTCATCTTCCTCTGCAGGTATCCCATTATATCCGATCATAACCTTTATGATCACCCGATTAAAGATAACTTTAGATTATGTCAAAGTACAATATTCCACATGGAGGAATCTATGGCGGTCTCAGGTCGAAAGGCTCGGTGACATGACTATAGATGAGATATGCTTATGACCTAATCTATGTAACTATCTCATGACGAGTCGATTTAACACCTTGGTCCCTAACAAGTGCCTATGACTTTGATTTGTATCTGCATACATGATCATCAATCAAAATCATACTAGTTTTAATTCATTACTCTTCCCACAATGATGATTAACTATGGACATTTAAGATAACTATAATTATCCAAAGATCTTATTATATGGCAAATATGTAAACAATATAATAATGATAATAAAATTCTTTATTAAATCAAGACAATGTTTACAACAAATTGATAAGCTTAGGACACAATCTCTAACAGCCCTTCCCACCAATAAGGTTATCACTTCATATTTATGAAAGTGCAGTAAATTGTTAAAGAAGATTAGGGAAGAAAAACTGGTTTTGTTTCAACAAAGGTTATGGCTTCTTCCTTAGGTATAAGTTTCTAAGTCACTATGTATCCATGGGAATTATGATTTCAAGATCTTGTTTATGTTATATTGCTTAAGTTCATGTTTGATTTAAGATTAAAATTATGCTAACAAAAACAAGTAGAAATTTTTCTTAAATGAAGAAAATATCATTTAGGCTCAAAAGGTACAAAAGATGTGGTTGATTAAAGGTGATAGAAATACTAAATTTTCTCATAAAACTATCAAAAGAAGATCCAAAAATCTAATTACTAAAATTCAATATGTCAAGGTGACTAGATTGAGATTATTAAGCCATTGAATAATAAGCTATAGACTATTTCCAATCCTTATATTATGGAAATTCTATATCTGTAATGACAAATTAGGATCATTCACAGAAGAATAGGAGGGTCCTATCTTGTTGTTTCATGTTTCTTTTCTCTTTTTTTTTTTTTTACTTTATTCATGCATGGTTCCTTCATTTTGAGAGGACAAGACCCTCCTGTTGTTGTGAAAATAGGAAGGGATCCTAATTCTTAATATGGCTTTAATTCTTCAACAATTCCAAGGTCTCAACATTCCCACTCTTAAAATTTCTCACATTCAAATTTTGCAAAAAGATTTTACCATTCAAGAGACTAGCCAGGCAATTTTTGAAATGCATCTTGATAAGAACCTAGCCCAGATGGACTCCCTGGTTTATTCTTTCAAAAACTCTAGGACATAGTCAAGGATGATATCATTGCTATGGTCTTCTCATTTCTAAACCATGATTTTGTCCTCCAAAAATTAAACCAAACTTCCTAACCCTTATCCCAAAGATCAATCTGCACAAAACTTCCAAAGACTATAAACCTAAGTAAACTTTGCAATGTAGTCTACAAAATTATAAGTTCTTTTTAGTAAGTTAAAGCCAATCATGAATGATCTTATCTCACCAATGCCACATGTTTTATAAAGTGAGGCTTATTTCAAACCAAAAATTTCTTGTCTCTGAATTAATAAGGTATCACCATGATTTCAAAAAAGGCTATCAAATTGGATATTCATAAAGCTTTTGACTGGCTCTCCTAGCCTTTTCTTGAAGTTATTCTCCAGATGATAGGTTTCCCTCTCATTTGGCAAAAAAGAATTCTTCAGTGTGTCTTAACTATCTCATTAGATTTTGTTCAATGGCCATCATTTAGTCTATTTAAACCCTCTAGAGGTTTAGGCAGGGTGATCCCATTTTGCCTTACTACTTATTTATTCTTTGTGCAAATATCCTTTCTTATTTCATATATCAACTTAAATAGCAACATCTTATAAAAGGGATCAAGGTTTGTAGAAAAATTGAAGGGATGACTCATCTGCTATATGCTAATCATATATTGCTCTTCTTTGAAGCCACCCCTCAAGCTTGTCTCCATGTCAAGGAGACACCAATTCAGTTGGCTCTTTGGGCAAGAAATTAACAAGGTTAAGTCAATTGCCATTTTTAGCCCCAATACCCCCCTCCATAGGTTTAATAGATGGATATCTAGCATTATTTTATTTAAATCCTCTTCTAGGCTTGACAATACTTGTGAACCAGCATAGATATTAAAGGTCATACAACACAAACTAATGTTGACATTGTTGAAAAAGTTGAATCCAAATTGCAAGGTCGGAAAGCCCATATTCTTTCACATGCTAGAAGATTCACTCTCATCCAATTGGTTTTGCAATTGTCTACTGCACTGTATACTAGTTATCTTGCAGCTTACCTTTTGAAGAAATATGCTTAAAAAATTGATTCTTAAGCTGCAAACTTTTTTTTGGGGTGGGGGGGGGAGGGGGGGGGGGGAAGCTACAAAGCAAATGCTCCCAAAATTCATCTAAGAAACTGGAATGCACTTTACTCTCCCACTTCCCAAGGTGGACTTGGATTTAGAAAAATAAACTCTTTCACCAAGGCTGGCATGGAGGATTATTAATAATCCTAATTGTTCTAGCAGCAACTATTTGGTTCCAGAAACTGCACATCAGTATCCAATATGTCCTTTTTCTCATGGAAGTAATTTTTTCTGGGTTTGGAAAGATAATTTTAAATTCAAAGTATCATTCTGGATCCTCTTTCCTGGAAGGTGGGAAATGGCTTTTCCTCCAAATATATGCAATGTAGACTGGAATCTAAGCCTTTGAAGGTAATGATCCAAATAATACTCCCAGGAAAATCCACTTCCCTCACAACCTTTAAAAATGTAGTCCCTCAGGTCGTTACACTGTTGAAGGCCATCTTCAGCTCAGACATTCAGCAGCACAAGCTTCTCATTCCTCAATGGTACGTTTCAATGGGACTTTCTATGAAACTGAAGATTCCAAGGAGGTTGATTTTCTTTATCTGAAAACTAAACTATTTGTCTCCCCATTGCTGCCACTTCCAAGCTCATCATCTCTAAATTTCCAAAGCAATGTCCTTTCTGTGATGATCCAAATGAATCTTTAGACCATCCTTTCTGAACTGCCCTTTCGCTAAAGCTCCATGGTTTGCCTCTGATCTCAATCGGAACATAATAAATTATCCCTCACTATATCCAAGCTCGGAGAGATATTTGGTCTGAACAAGGAAAAATCATGCAGTCCTCGGTCACACAATTCTCATCATTGTAATAATGTCATTTCGATATGTCGCAGTAAAATACTTTTTTGAAGGCATAAATCAAAGCTGGAAGGAACATTCAGAATCCAATTGGCAGTACAATAGAGTTCTCATGTCCACTCAAACTGCAACCGCATATTCTCACTCTCAACCGGACAAGCTCGAGTTTTTCATTTTGAATCTTCTTAGATTCATGATAAATAATATCTTATTAGAATGCACACAAATTTTTAAGAAATCTCACAGTGAAGAACTCAAGACTCTGAAGAGCTTCAGCTTTCCACAGCCAAACCTAATGGAAAATTCCAGATATTGGGTAGACAAATAGGTTTTAGAGTCTAGTAACTATGAAAATAAACGGATAGGGGATGTTCAGTTGCAAAAGCCCAATATGCTCGTCAAGCGACAATTCAAGGCTGGATCTATAGCTCTCTCATCTCACCAATTATTTTGCTACACATCAGTTTATCACCCAGCCAAAAGAAATCTACGAATTTACAAAATACATTCAATAAAAAGAAAAGCTTTTACAGAAGTTCGAATCTAAGGCATTCTTCAAACTCCCAAACACCACTAAATCCCACGAATGATTTTAAAATACAATTCTATGCAGCCAAAAATATTAGTCAGACCCCTACTCTTTAAATAGATTACTGTCCACCAGAAATTTTACAAATCGTATGTGTTTTTTTGCCAATCTTACACTCAACACCTTTGAATTTACAGGTAAAAATACATTTCTTTACAGATTTATCAACAGCACTTCTCTTGATTTCTTCTTCAACCACTTTCTTCAGGGAATGGCTGATGTCACCCAATGCCCACGCTAAGGATATGTGAGGTCGAGGGTCCTGAAAAAGAACACTTCAGGTCATAAATAGAAGAATGAAACACAGACAAAACACCACAACTAATGATAAAAACACTAACCTTGTAAAACTCAGGGAGATTATGAAGCTTATAAATGCCATTGACAGCTTCAATTTGCTTCGTTATCTGAAATGCATTGAAAAGCAGAAACATCTCATGTATATGCATACCAAATAGAGAACCTAGAAATGAACTTGCCAAATCACCGATGTAGAGACTGCATTTTTCCAAGCCTATCATCCCAGTCACTAATTTCTCCCCATTATGAGCCGGATTCAATCCAAAATGAAAGATATCCTTGAAAGATTTACTAAAAAGATTTCATGCATCGGAGGCTTTTTTTCAACTTTCACTTTTTTTATGTGACATCACCATAAGATAAATTCAAGTCACAAAATCCATAATGTATATGCGAATGACTATTACAGCATTGAGCCCACATGCATTCAAAGGATGCCATGTTCTTTCATGGTAAAAAGGAATATCCAAGACAAATGATACCAACCACTAAAACAAGCTAGTGCTACTTGTTGCGAGAAATATAGTAGTAGCACAGTAGATCTTTCACAATATAACAGATTCCATTGCATCATAGAATGCGAATAGTAGTTGCATATGCAAGGAAGCTTCTACACAAAACGTAGCTTGGAAAAACTTAAGACAAAGGTGCGATGTCTGTCTTACACCTGCCAAGATTCACTTCCAATAATATTTGGCCCGGTTTTATTTTGCCATATTGCAGAGTCCATGTCAGTGTTTCTACTTCTTAAACTACTAGACAGGACTAATATTGGAGACAGAATGATCACAGTCTTTATTTTGGCTTGATCTTCTAGGAGTGATTCCTTTGGTCTGCCAATAAAATCTTTCCATGTTTGGTTTTCAAACTCAACTTTCCCATATTTCTATCAGTAAACCCCAGATGTTTTCTTCTATAATATTCTACATAAGCCTGCTATATAGAAAACTAAAATGAAATAGAAATATTGAGCTGCAAACAACAAACATTAAGCTACCAGCATAATGACATACTAGTTCAACTTGTGCAAGCCGGTTATAAAGAGAAAAAGTAACATAGCAGGAAAGGCAACTATATATGATAAAAGTAAAGGCCTCAAAACATACCTCTCTTAACCCTCCTTGAACCACTTCTAATGACAAAAAGGTGCGTGTGTGATCATCATTTACAAAAACCTCCCACTTACTAAAGTCAATCCAATAGCTGCTTCACAACAAGAGAAGTTAGAGCCAAAGATTAAGTAACAGGTAGGCAAAAAGCATAACACATGGTATTCCCTTTCACCATTGACCAACATAAGCACAAACTGACCACTGTTGAGTTTGAAGTTTCTGTCGAAGCATTGATACTATGGAGTCAATCTGATGCACTCGTATTGGGACAGTTCTTCCCAAGCTAATGTGAAATTCCCTTCCTAATGCAGCCTGTTCAAGTTTCTCTTCATTTTTGCAGAGAATATTAAGTGGTAAATCAATATCAACAGCATAAAGACTTGGCTCATAAGAGGAAACTTTCTTCAAGAAGGCAGCCAATTCTTTCCTTGATGTAGTCGGTATACAGACTGTAAGAAAACACCTATGGTCTGAGCTCAGAGTTACAGCACCTTATAGGGCGAAGCATGTATGATTTCAAATAAGCATGACAGCATTATAAAATTCCCTACAATGACATGAAGAAATCATAGATCTACAGGCAAGAGTATGGCAGAAAAAGTTCAGTGGCATTGCAACTCTACTTTCCACAAGCATCTCTCAGGTACTTGAACTTCATAAGTAGGCTTGTTCTTAATAGACAGGTATACATCAGAAAATATCCCTAACGCGTCTTATGTAAAATTTCCCTTTTGGATACATTGGGAAGTCATCATCTTGAACGTAGGATCTCTAACCACATTTTCCCACACACCACAAACTCCTGAGCTAAAACACAAACTGTAGGAAATTACCATTAATTTTAATCGTTATTTTATTTGTTTCATTTTAATTAAAACTAATTTGTTTTTAGTTAGTTTTGAATAAATTTTTTATGCGTTTAAGATTAGCTTAATTTTTTGTTTTGATTAGGATAAATTCATTTAAGTTTTCTATTTTAATTATAATAAAATTATCTTATTTTGATTAGGATAAAGTTATATTATTATTTTTGGGGTCACATGTTTTAGTTGGAGTAAGAGTTTGTTCTCCATCTTATCATCTATAAATGTAACGTTGCCTTATCTAGTAAAATAAGTTCAGAGGAAAATTAGACTGAATTTCTACATGGTATTAGAACCCCAAGAGACCTAAACTATTTTAAATGCCAAGTTCGGCCAACAAGAGGCATAGAAATGGACTGTTCTAAAGCTCTTCCTTCATCTTATCAACAAAAACATCCAAAATTTGAAATCAACATTCTGCTATCACAAAAGACACCATGCATCCCATAACTGTCCTCAAAAGGCCCCATCGCCCAAATCTCAAAATCCAGCAACTAGCCACCCCTCCTTGTGCTATCATGCACCACCATCCTACACACTAGCACATGAGAGCATGTGATGCCTTGTCCTTTGCCACTATTCACCTATAATTGGTCGACTCAGCTTTTTTTGGAAGTCTGTTAGTATAGTTGATGAAAATTCAATGCATTACCACACTGGATCAAAACTAAAGTCTAAAAAGCATTAAAAATGATTACAGTTGTTGATGATAAGGAACCAATTACAAATTTCCCCCATTAAAAAAAAGAAAAGAAAAGAAATGATATATTGGTAATTAATGTAAAAAACCTATATGTTAATGGTTAACTTAAGAAAACCATAAATTGGTGGTTAGCGTAAAAAATCATACGTCAGCAGTTAGCGTGAAAACTATAAGTTAGTAGTTAGCATGAGAAAACCATGAGTTAGTAGCTAACGTGAACAAACCATACGTTGATAGTTAGCGAAAACCAAAATCTTTATCTTAAAAAAAATTGAAGAGAAGATATCCAACTCAAGGCCATTGCTACAAAGTGAGGAGAAGAAGAAGACAAAGTCAACAACAAAAAGAAAAAAAAATTGACAAAAATGAAGAAATTTTTTGGACAACCTCCAAATGCAAAGAACAAAGAAGATTGACAATGTTAAAAGAGTAACTCCAAGCTAGATGGGGAAATTACCATTAACTTTAATTAAGATATTTTATTTTTTTTATTTTAATTAAGGCTTATTTATTTTTAGTTAGTTTTGAACAACGTTTTTATGCATTTAAGATTAGTTTAAGTGCTTTGTTTTGATTAGGACAATATTAGTTTAAATTTTCTATTTTAATAAAGATAAAGTTATTACATTTTAATTAGGATAAAGTTATCTTATTATTTTTAGAGTTATGTGTTTTAGTTGGAATAAGAGTTTGTTCTCTCTTTTATTAAAAATGACAAGAATGAACAAATTTTTTGAACCTCTAAATGCCGAGAACAAAAAAGATTGACAATGCTAAAAGATTAGCTCCAAGTTGAAACATCCAGTTCCAGAAAGAGTATTGGAAATTACCATTAATTTTAATTAAGATATTTTATTTGTTTTATTTTAATTAAGACTGGTTTGGTTTTAGTTAGTTTTGGATAATATTTTTATGCATTTAAAATTAGCTTAAGTGTCTTGTTTTTATCAGAATAAGATTAGCTTAAGTTTCCTATTTTAATTAGGATAAAGTTATCCTATTTTGATTAGGATAAAGTCATCTAATTATATTTAGAGTTACGTGATTTAGTTGGTATAAGAGTTTGCTCTCCCTTTTATGATCAATAAATATGATATTACTTCCATCAAATAAAATAAGTTCAGAAAAAAATTAAATCTTGAATCCTACACAAACAGTCCAAGAAAAATTGCAAATCACCCTTGCTTGTAAGTTAACATCCATTTATTTTCCTCATCAACTTTGAAAAGAATAGAAAAGAAAAGGAAAAAATATTTTAAAAAAAAGCAGCATATATTGCATCAAGCTTCAATAGTCAATATTCATTATCTAATAGTATTAGGTATGTAATCCTAACCTGTACATGAATTACCAAGTATGCAACATGCCAGAAATTTGAACTCTATAACAATTTCACTCCTACATTTTTAGGTTGAGATTTTATAGTAGGATATTCAGAGACTAAGTCAATCTTGACCCACTTACACCTTCTTCAGGCCATACAGATGGACACAGAAAGGTGATAACAAAGGAGAAACAGGAAAATCCTGTAGAGTATAAAGCAAGACACAGAATACAGTAACGAAATGCATATTTTCAAAATACAATTATTATAGAAAGTTATACTTCATACTAACCCAGTGATAGGTCCCAATTTTATATACTTTTCCAAGACATCCTATGGGGACTTAACTGATTTCAAGTAGTTAGATCTAATATTTCCCGTATTATGATTAGCTTTTGGGAGAGATTACACCCACCCACCCTAACTGGTGCCTCCAATTGTAACGTTCCCTTAATCTTTAAAAAAAAGAAAAAGAAAAAAGTGCAATCAACCCATTGATCTGTTAGTCCCATTGCAATAAATTCCGTATCAACTAAATTTGGAAATGTTAACGATGAAAAATAACTAAAATACCCTTCCTTTTATTTAAAATCCCTTTTGCCCTCCTCTTCATCTTTCCCAACTAAGTTATCCATGATCTTCATATTGTAGACCCACAAAATGGAAACAAGTTTCCTACATCAAAATATTGATGATAAGGTAATTGGGAGGGTTGGGATGCCAGGATTTGAGGTTTATCGTACTGATTTTGGGTGGGGAAGACCCCTGGAAACCTCAAATCATCACTCACATATTGCATGGAAATAGTGCATGAATAGGTCTTCCATGGTCTTCTAAGGTATGTTCGGATGGAGTTAACTAAGGGTAAGAGGTAAAAATCTGCAGAGATGTTGCAGAACAGGATGGAGAACCGGCTGTCACATTTGGGGTTTTTTCGTCCTTAAGCTGCGATAGTGTTATTTTGATTTGTTAAGCCATTCTTTACTAGCAATTGGCAGTTTCGAAGCACAGCAGAGGCATCACCAAATATGAAGTCCATAGTGTCATTGATTTTGCATTCTTTTTAGAATTGGAGCATGCTGTTGTTATATAGATTGTGTTGGTTGGAGAAGATGAAAGAGGAAGATAAATGGGGTAAAATAATACGAAGGACATGTTAGTAATCTTATATGTTTATTGCAATGGGCCTAATACAGTGGGGAGTCAATTGTGATCTCTTCTTTTAAAAATAAAAGATTAAAGAGGACATTGCAATATGCGGATAAGTGCAATTTCTCCTAAGTTTTTATTATTTTGAGGTTAATCAGTCATGTGGGTTAATTATTAGAAATTATTGGAAATTATTCTATTTATGGGGAAAAAAATCTTATTTTTGAGTTTTTATTTCATAGAGTGAGCTGAATTACCAAAAAGGACCCAATTTCCCCTTAAAAGCGGTGCAACATAACAAGAGGGCAAGCTCTTGGTGTCATGAAAAAGTATACAAAATTGGGACTTATCGCTTAGACATGCAGGCATATATACACTGTTCACAAAATTATGATAAATATAATTACACAGCATCCACATATGCATTGACAATTATACATAAAATTCCATAACCTACCCAACAGCATAACTACCATGTGAAAGTGTTGAAAATCCCATGATTCTGTCTATGTCACTATGTGCCTTAGTTAGCAATTTATTAGACTTGATCATAGACTGAAAAGCTCGCCCAGATGGGCTTAACCCTAACCCCCCCCCCCCCCCCGGGGGGCAAAAACAAAAAAAGAAAGGAAAAAAGCCTGATGAAAAAAGGGACTTGTTTTTAAAAATCCTGAATATAAAATGGGCCAGGCTAGGCTTGGCCTATCTTATTCTGAGTTTATTCTCTTTACTGTGATGGCTTCATCTTATATGAAACATTTGGATAAATTCTGGTTGCACTCCTCTTAGTTTTGATTTTCTTTTAAACTCATTATTATTTTGGTTTCAAAAATAAAAATTATTATTTTACGACCCCGGCCAAGCTTGGCCCATTTTTAACCACACCAAGCCCAGGCTTAAATTTTTTGAAATTTTTACGCATCCAATCCATGATCACGTCTACCATCTATTGTTTAGGTTGATATGTCAAGGTTATCTTTCCTTTTCTGTTTGTCCTTGTATTTCACTGAGTAATTATCTTTTAATTCAAATTATTGTTAGCTGATATTGGGGAACTGAATGGCAGGCTTGTTGCCATCACTGCTTTATATGTATTCATGTTTCTTCCCATAAATAAATAAGAAACCAGAGACATTTTGCTCTGATTTTATTCATGATCAGAGCCCAAAGAATCCTAAAATTTCCATATGACAAAAATTAGGATCCACAATGGCCATGAATGTTGAGAAACATGGCTCATTGTCCGAATCCACCAAACTAAACACCCATGGAGTCAATGAAATCTCTCCAGCTCTCATCACTAAACATCAACTCAATGGGAATAACTACAACCAATGGTCGCAGAGCCTGATGATGTATGCACAAGACTGGGGGAAGGATGATTATCTCACAGGTACAGCCTCTGCTCCTAATGTCAGTGACCCCAAATTCAAAATTTGGGTTGCAGAAAACAAGATAATCATGTTGTGGCTCATAAATTTCATGATTAATAATATTGGAGAAAACTTTCTCCTCTGAGACTGCTAAGGAGTTATGGGAGGCAACTAAAGAAGCTTACTCTTCAATGGAAGGCACCAGCCTCATTTGAGATTGAGGACTACTCCATGATTTAAGACAAGGAGAGATGGTTGTATCCTAGTAGTACACTGTCCTCACAAGTAACTGGCAACAACTGGATATATTTCAGACCTATAATTGGTCATACAATGCAGATGCAGCCAACTACAGGAAGATAATAGAGAGAAAATGGATTTACAAGTTCCATCTTGGACTAAATGCCAATTTTGAATAAGTCAGAGGGAGAATTATGGGTACTTGTCCACTTTGCTCACAAATGATCCGAGTCATCAGCCTTAATTGCTTGAGGCACAAAAAACCCTCAGTACAAGCAAAAGAAACAACTGTGTGATCACTGTCACAAGACAAGATAGGCAAAGGAATTGTGTTGGAAGATACATGGAGGGCCAACCAATTGGAAAACAAAGTAGAAGAATGAGACCCAAGGCTTTATGGTGAGTAGTGAGGAGAAAGGTCAACCTAAATCAACCTCTTTAGCAAGGAATAATTGGTGTTCTTACAAAACGATGTTTGGCAATCAAGGTCAATCCTCTTCTGACAACATTGTAGAGGCTAGAATTGTTGCCAAGCCAATTAATCCCTCCTTAGCTTTAAGCACCCAAGTTCAGAAAGCACCCAAGTTCAGAAAACTAATACTTGGATTGTTGACTCAGGAGCAACTGACAACATGGCTGGTAATGTTTCTCTTCTTAATAAATTTGCACCTTGAACTAAGAACTTGGTTGTAAAAATTGCTGACAGGTCCCTATCAGAATTCAAAGGCTCCAGTTTAGTAAAATTATCAAATAATTTAATCCAAAAGGATGTTCTTTTAGCCCCAAAATTGACTTGCAAGTTGCTATCCACTAGCAAACTTGCAAAAGACCTTAATTGTGCGACTCATTTCTATTCTGGTAGTTGTAATTTTCAGGATGTGGAATAGAGGAAGATGACTGGCAATGCTAAGGAGCATGTTGGTCTGTACTTCATCTATGGACTATAAACAATAAGAGTTCTGTCCATTTGCACTTTGCCTAGTGAAATTATGTTGGGGCATTATAGGTTGGGTAACCCCAACTCACAATATTTAAAACGTTTCCCACTTGATCAATAAAAATCCCACTCATTTTCAGTATGAAGTGTGTCAACTTTCCAGACATGTAAAAATTAATCCCTCTAAATCCACAAACCAACTCAGCCACTCACAATAATACACAGTGATATCTAAGGCCCTTCCAAGGTCAAAAACATCAATGGAGTAAAATGTTTTGCATCCTTTATAGAAGATCATACATGTTTGACATGACTTTACCTCTTCAAAGAAAAATCTAAAGTTGCCAATACCTTTAAAAACTTTCACACTCTTGTCCAAAACCAACTCCAATCTAAAATCAAAATTTTCAGATCTAACAATGCTATGGGTTATTTCAATTCAATTCTTGGAAATTACCTTACCAACCAAGGGATTATATACCAGAGTTCCTGTGTTAATACCCCAACAAAATGGGGTAGCTAAAAGGAAAAAAAATAGACATCTCTTAAAAGAAGCTAGATCCCTCATGATTACCTCTAATGTCAGGGAAGCTATACTCACTGCCACTTGATAAATAGAATGCCCTCTAAAATCCTTAAACTTCCACTTACCACAATAGAAACCCCTTGAAACTCATCCCAATACCCAAACCATGTCCACCATACCTCAAAAAGATTTCAGCTGCACTTCTTTTATCCATAATGATCATGGGGAAAACTTGACCCTAAGGTTATCAAGTGTATCTTTTTTGGCTATGGTCCCACAAAAGGGGCTACAAATGTTATTCAACCAGGACCAAAGAGGTCTGCACCACTATAGATGCAACCTTTTCTGAAGACCAGCCATATTACCCAAGAACACCCATTTAGGGGAGACACAGAACACACAGGAATCATTGTTTAGGTATGACTTTAGGCCTGAGCTTCATTGTACTGATAATACTAAATTTAGCATTGAACCTGTGACCAGAACGCCAAATATACCGTCCATCCTTATACCCGATACAACCAATATCCAGCCATCCACAATTAACCATGAACCAGAACCAAACAACACCAATCCTAAAGAACCTGAGATCTGCCCTAATGCAACACAACAGAAGGAACTCATGGCGTATTCAAGAAGGAAAAGAGTTCAGGAGATAGAGTAACAATGCACACTCCCTGAGCAAGGTCACAAATCTCTCCCTATTCCAAGTACAAAACCTGAAGATGATTTAGAATGCCTAGTTGTGCCTATTGCAGCAAGAAAGGGGGTAAGGTCATGCACTCAACACTCTATTACTAACTTAATATGACAACTTATCTCCTAGATTTCAAGCCTTTGTGACTAATGTTTCTGCTGAAAAATTGCCAAAAAATCTCTGAGGCTGCAAAAAGAGCAGAATGGAGTGCTACTATTCAAGAGGAGATGAGTGCTCTTGAGAAAAATGGGACTTGGAAACTTAGCTTCTTAAAGGGAAAACACCCATGGGCTGTAAAAGGATATTCACAATCATATACAATCCAGCTGGTAATGTTAATTGCCACAAAGTCAGGCTAGATGCCCAAGGGTTCACACAAACACATGGCATTAACTATCAAGAGATATTTGCCCCTGTTACCAAGTTCAAGACCATCAAGGTATTACTATCACTAACTGCTAATATCAATTGACCTCTCCATCAATTAGCCGTGAAGAATCCATTATTAAATGAGGACCTAGAAGAGAAAGTATATACATGGAGATTCTACCTAGACTTGAGTCAAGCAACAATTCCAACAAAGTGTGTAAACTCCCTAAGTTGTTATATGGCTTAAAACAGTCTCCAGAACCTAGTTTGACAAGTTTACTAAGATTATTAGAAGTTATGGGTATCATCGGGGTCAAACAAACTACACTTTGTTCACCAAAATTTGAACCTAATGGAAAACTAGATGCTTTAATTGTATATGTAGTAAAGTAGATGATAGATGTTTTAATTGTATATGTAGTAATGTAGATGATATTGTTATTACAAGGGATTATATTGATGAAAGGAACTTGGGAATCTAAGATATTTCTTACACATGGAAGTGACAAGATCAAAAAAAGGCAACACTAACTCTTAGAGTAAGTACACCTTGGATTACCTAGAAGAGACAAGGATGTTGGGGTGCAAACTAGTTGATACCTCTATAGAAGCTAATTACAAGCTTGGCTTCAAACAATAAAGTGCGCTTGTAGATACTAGAAAGTACCAAAGGCTAGTGGGTAAGCTATTCTATCTTTTCCACACTAGGCCTTAGCTTCACGAAAGCACAAGTACAGCTGTTTACAAGCCGTACCTGTATCAGATACATATCCGATATGCATACGCGTAGCGTACGAGTACAAACGTATCCATACGTTTCTTTTTGCCTCAGTACATTTCAAAACGTTTCTGTTTGTACCAAAATGTTTCAAAACGGGTAGAAAACGGCTTCGAAACATGGTTGCCCAAACGACGTCGTTTTCTCCATCGTTTAACCTCACCTATCCGTCAAAAGCCTTATGCTTTTGGTGCTTCTGCGTCCGTGCATCACCTACCTTCGTCCTCCGTGTTACGTCATCTTCTCTAGCAAGGCTTTAGTTCCTCCGTTGTCTTCTCCGACAGGTGGCAGGTACGTCGTTTTCTATTTTCATCTTTTCTTCTTCATCTTTTCAATTTGGTGAAGGTTCACTGTGCTTCTTCATTCTTCATCTTTTCTCTTCTATTTTCCTTCTTCCAAACGTGAAGCTCGATATAACTACCTAATATAATATAGATGTGAGATGTGATGGCTGATTCATCTTGTTCTGTTCTGTTTGGTATTTGCTTCATTTACTGGTAGTCTGGTACAGATCAGGAATTGTATTGTAAGTCATACTCAAATACATAATGAAATGTTTTATAATGTATCAGGTTGATATAGCTTGAGCCTTTGTAACTGTAAATTTGTCACTCACTTTGACAAATATAAGAAGCAAAATTTTCACATTTGGCAATGTATCTATTTTCTTTTTCTTTTTTTTTCACGGCTGAGATGGTCATTTTAATGCTTAATTAGAGAAATCTGCTGTGTATGGAGGCTTAATGGCTTTTTGGTGTGTGGATTCTTGCTACTATGTGTGTGTTTGTGATTACATATTCCTCTTCCCTTAAAATACCTTGGCTTATGATTTGTACTTCACCATGTATGATAATCAAAATTCAAAAGCAGCTTCTGCATAGGAGAAGTGTTCTTTTTGTATACCTTTTCAGCTCTTCTTTTCTTGAAGGCACTTACTAGACATCAAATTTGCTTTGACTTTGAATACTTCATCTTGAGTGCTACTAGCTTTCTACTACAAAAAAGAAACTTACATCATGATTTATGATGTTCAATTTAGTTTTTAATGTGTTAGATTATTGAATAAATATATATATATATATTCCCGTACCCGTATCTTAAAATTTTAGTAATTGTCATATCCCACACATCATATCGTGTCGTACCTAATACGCATACCAATATCGGTGCTTCTTAGCTTAGCTTTGTAGTAAGTGTTGTGAGTAATTTTATGAACAAACCCACTAAGGAGCATTTGGAGGCAACTTGCAAAATTCGAAGGTGCCTAAAAATGGCTCCTAACAAAGATGTCCTCTTCCAAAAAAGGGACACATAAAGGGGTTGAAATATACACATGCTGATTGGGTTGGGTTTGTTACAGATAAAAGATCAACTATAGGGTATTGCACCCTTGTGTAGGGCAACCTAGTCACTTGAAGAAGCAAGAAACAAACTATAGTAGCTAGAAGCAGTGTTGAATCTGAGTTTTGCGCACTTGCTCTAAGGATATGAGAAAGAATTTGACTGAAGCGCCTATGGAAGTTTTATGTGCTAACATGGCTACCATTGGAATAGCCAAAACTACTATTCACCACGATAGAACTAAGCATATGGAGACTGTTTGCCACTTTATCGAAGATAACATTGAATCAAGAGTACTGGAATTGGCCTACATACCAACTAATTATCAGGTAGCTGATTTACATACTAAGGCAGTGGCAAGAGTTGAGTTTCAAACCGGGAATGATCAACTAGTTCTTCTAAGACTCCTTGATTGATTTCTTTCTGACCAAAACAGAAACAATATGAATCAGAGCTTCATACCTAAACAAGAACCTAAAGCCCAGGTTACATATATCAATTTGTATTACACAAGATTTAGTTTTCTCAGCCATGTCATGGCCTAGAAACCAATACACATGCTACACAGCTGTGTCCTGAATTACTAATTGGAAGTGGTGATGCTTTTCAAGAATGGGAAAAGGTAAACTACTGAATTTTTCTTTCAAGGTTCAGTTGGGGTAAAATACATAAGGTAGGCAGTTCTATTTGCACCTGCCCTGGGATGTGGGGCACTGGAGGCAAAAGAAGAAAACTAGCTATGTTGAAGCTCTTTGCAGATCATAAGCAGAAAACCCCAGAAAGCAACTATTTGATGTTTCATTTTATTCCTTTTTGGCTTGTTCTAGTTCTCATTTCTCCGTGTCATTATATCCCCATGGCATCTCAATTTACTTTGTTAAATTTCCCAGAAAATATGAAGGGAAATTAACAATAATATCTTGGATAAATTCTTCAATGTTAGGTTCTTTATTAGAGCATATTGACAATTAGGCCTTTTTTTCCCCCTTACCTCCACAGTTGTTGATCATATATTAATCTTATGTTGTGTTGACCTATAACGATTTCAGAATCATTTATTTGCTAAAGAACATATATATTCTAAGAAACACAAAAAGTAAAAGCTAGAGCATACTTCACCCACTCAAGAATCAAAGAACAAAGGAAATTACATTAAAGCAAAGATACTAAGAGTAAAACAAATTAATTCATTTCAACATTGGTCAAGTAATTTTGCTAAAGAAGACATTAGCACATAAAGAAAAACCCTCCAATGCTATAATTGCTGCAGGATAAAGTATGTTGTCGACAAAAGTACACACATTCCTCTCTCCAACCACCCATTTGAACGTGCATGCAATCCCCCCCCCCCAAAAAAAAAGAAAAAAGATTTAAAAGAAAAAAGGAGCTTTCTTGGTCCATATTACTGGCATCTAAATCAGTACAGCATAAGCTTCCAGGAGCAATAAAAACCCCAAGTTATTCAATCACCCATGCATCTTCGAACAATGATTCAATGTTTTATATGATCAAATACTTAAGTAAAACATCTACATCCCAATAGATAGATAGATAGATCATTGCCAAGCAGTTGTCTTTCCTTTTCTTCAAAATTTTGTTCAACCTTTTATCTCCCATTCATTATCACTTTCAGTTCTTCCAAGCAATAAAAGAAAGTCTAAAATGTGTGGTTACCCTGACAAACGCTTTCATTCTAATCACGTAGCAGGAGGTCTTTACTAGACCTCATAACAAAGTATTAAAAAGCAACAGCTCAAGAAAACTTATTGTGAGAATAGAAATCCATACAAAGAACATGATAGACTTACCTGGTATGTAAACGTGTAATGCGTAGTTACCATCAACATGAGGGAAGCTCCTAATTTTACTTGTCTGACCTATTTGTAGAAAATCTTGAGATCCTTCACCATTAAAACAATAAACACTTGTAATTATAAGGCAAATAACCTCAAAAGCAACTAGAACAGTAATAGACATAGCATAGGAACTTTTGTTTGATTACAATAAAACTTCAAACATAGAAATGAGTCTTTGAATTCAGAGAATTTTAATTTTTGACCATTAATTTAGATCTTGAGGTTGCTGCAAATTTTTATCTTTGTATAGTTTTCCTGATGTCTCCAAGGAAAACAGAATTATCTTTTGTTATTTTTCTAAAGACTGAATAATATAAGCTAAACATCAGGAGTACCAAGAGAATCTGGAGGATTGAAGAGCAAGAGAGGAGGTGGAGGCAAAGGAGTGAAGCCTTCAGAGTGGACTAAAGTTGGGTTGGGAGAGGCAGACTCAGAGTCTGAGTCAGAAGAAGTATCTCCATAACATGCTTTCAAGGCCTCCATCTCTAAATCTACACACCAACGCATACCAAGACTCAGTTTAAACCTGGATCTTATATCAAAAGAAGAGTCAATTAAGAATTATGAAATAATGCATTTTTCAAATTAAAGCATGACCCTTCTTTCCTCTTTCATCTTTTTCGATATGTATCTAAGCACTGGAATGCATCTGGCTGTTGTCTGACAAATGAAACTATGGCTGAAGACAATTAAATCAAATGAAGCAAGTTTAGATTGAACTGCAGACTATAGACTGACTTCTTGATATGGGTCATATACAAACAATCATAATTATTTGACAAAACATGCACTTTTATATAACATCACATATAATTTGTAATTTAAAAAAAATACATGTAGAGAAAATAAACAGAAATGATTTGTTTAATGCTGAACTCCATAAGATACCCACATAAATATGATTCTGCTGTTGATTTTTTCTTTTTTAAAATTTGCTCATTAATTACTTTTCTTTTTAACTATAAAATATTTTTTAAAAGCTTAACGCTTTTACAGCAGAAAAAGCCAGAAATAGCAAGAAGATTGAATTGAGAACACAAAAGTAAATAAATAAGGGTAATTTAAATTTAAGACCTATTTACAACAAAGTTTAAGGCACATGAATTGGAGATTAATGTGGCCAATAAATCATTCATTCAACATCATAAAGAAGCCACAAAAAAGGAAAAACCAACATAAAAAGGAAAGTCCAATGCTAAGTTTATGCATTTAGTCAAGTAAAAACACCACAAACATAGCCTCTTGGCCATGTGGAAGACCACGCATACCCAAAATTTCAACCACATTTAATTATGAGCAAAATTAATTCAAGAACACACACTCTCACACTCAGCACAGAAGCATATCCATTTTATCTTTGGAATTCTTTCATACTCGTAAACAAGGAACACTTCAGGTTTTCAGCTCAAAATATAGCAAAATCAAAGTGAAGGTGAAACAGGGCAAAGGGACAGAAGTTGTAATCACATAGTGCGTGTTTGGAATCCAGTTTCAAAACCACGTTTGTGTAGAAGCAGCAAATTGTTGCTTCCTTGCAAACGTGGTTTTGAGTCTCCCAAAAGCAGAACCAAACACGCCAATAATCTCCCATTTCAACATTGGAAAGCCATCTATTAGACCCACAGGCATCACATGGTTCCCTATCTTTTTAACCTCACTACTTGAAGTGAGGAATCCTCAGGAAGATTGACAAAGTGGATTTAAACGTGAAAGACAGCACCCAATTACTTCTAATTCACATCAAGTAAACCTACATAGTGTTCTTTATCTCTTGCTTACACTATTGGAAGTGGAAGTAATTTTGCACAACATACCACAATCTAGCTAACCCCAAACAGCCCTAAAATAGCTTTATTCCCACTGTTTCATAGCACCAAGCCAATGCCAGCATTTAGCAATCTATACTAACAAGGTCAGTATGAGACCTGGTGACATAAGTTAAAGAGTCAACCTTAAATCTTAAGTACTTTGCCGGTAGAAGGATTAGTTTTAAATCCAGTGTCTTAGAGTACAACATATGCACACGATTCATGAGGGACATCCAATAATCAGATCGACATCACACTACCCATACCACAAACAAAAGCAGGCTACAATAAAACTCCAACTTCACCACAATACCTTAAACAAGTAGAGACTCATTCGACCACGTAATGAGCATAAATAAGAATCATGAAGCTGAAACTCCTTTCTAACCCATTTGACCAATAGCAACACCCAGCAGGTATGAAGGCAACAAAGAAGAAACGCAGCAAAATCTGAAACAGAACAGAACCATAGACCCTTCTAATTCATTCTACCAGTACGTTACCAAACAAAAAACAAATGGCAAGGGTTAGAAGCAAAAAAATAAGAAAATGGGAGATGCATTATTCATTACCACTGTGTTTCTCTCCTTCCCTTCCTCCCAAGTCGACCCTTCAATCTCTCCTTTTCTCCTCCTCTTTCTCTGCTATTCCGACGCTGTGAAATTGAATGGGTGTGTCGGGTTGAGTCGGTGTCGGGCTTTTGGTCAGAGCACGGACGAGAGACAGAGTCGACCGTTCCCCTTCGTTTTCTCCTTCTCTGCACTCTGTTTCTGCTCTCTCTCTTCTGCTTCGCTCACCTTCTGCTTCGACCCCTCTTATCTTTCTCTGTTCTCAATCTCTCTTCCAACTCTTCGTCTCTAACTCTCCTTAATCTCCCCGTCCCTTCGATTGTCTCCTTTGCCCTGTCCTCAATCTCTCTTTCTCCCGGACGCTCTCTTTTCCCTCGATTCCTCTTTCATCGTTTCTGGCTCTTCTCAGTCCCTCGGTCTAGATCACCCTGCCCACCCCCTTCTCCCGAGGGAATGGCGCGTGGGCCTCTAGTGAAAGTACTGGGAGTAAGGGACAAAATGGACTGTCCCACTTCTCCCGTTCGTTTCTTCTTCTTTTTTTTTAAATTGGTTTTTTTAACAACTTAAATTTTATGAAAGCATATATTCTTATAAACAATCATTCTATTTGGATTTTATAGCTAAAATACTTATATTTCATGTTTTTTATTTATTTTGTAGAGACTCAAATGTAAAAAGTTAAGTTTTGCATATTTTAAAGAAGATTATGAGAAGTTTAAGAAGTAAAGTTTTGCATATTTTAAAGAAGATTATGAGAAGTTTAAGAAGTAGAGTGCAAATATTTTCAAAACCTTCGTGCCTTTTGCTTGTTGCGATGTGAATAATTGCTTATTGCGATGAATGACTTCATATTCAGAAAATGCAGCTACCCTTTCTTGTCATGACGAACAACCTTTTCAAAGTTTTTTTATAAGTAACCTTCAATTTACAAAATTTGAAGACTTTTTATCGTTTTTTACATTTTTTAGAATAAATTTCCTTTGGTTTCTCTGCATTTAGGAGTATTTTTAGACAAAGATCTTGGATTGTGATTATCTTAAGAGGTGTATCTTTAGATTTCTTTGGTAGATTTGTGTTATATTTATGTATGTTATTGTATATGTGTAGATGTTGTATAAAAGTTTTAAAAATTTTAAAAATTTATTTTAGTTATCCAAATGCTTGGATTTTTGAGTATGGTCAACAGGCTTTATTTCATACCATTTTTTTTATTCAAGGCCAATTTTGGATAATTTTCTATACTTTTGTAGATATAATTTTGCTTTAAATTTTTATATGATGATTGTATATATGTTAACCTGTTTAGATAAATTTTTTATGAATATTTTATTTCATTTGTTTATGTAAATAATTTTATTTTTGTTAGCTATGCAATAGCCTATTTTGCTATTTTTCTACATTTGTAGTTTATACTTAGTTATTTTTCAGCATTTTTCTAGATAAAATTATATGCTGAATTTATGTCATCTAAGTTAAGAAAAATTGACTTTTAATTTGATCACTACAGTCATATTTTTTTGGCACACAATTCCCATTGGTCATCATAGTGATAGGCCTTTGGCAACATGATTTTTCCTAACTTTCTTAAGTTATGAAGAATTTTTTTGTTCATTTTATTTTAGAATTTTCTTAGTTAAACTAAACTTTAGGGCTTGTTGATTTTTTGTCGAATTTTTTTTTTAGTTATCTAAAATGGTTTAGGGAATAAATTTGAACAGTAATTATTTTTGCAAGGGTATTTTCTATATGATAATTTTGTGATTGTTTAGGTTTATTGATTAGTTTAGCTTCATATTGTTTTTGTTAAGATAAAATCAAAGATGATATTGTCACTCGTTTGTTTTGATTTGTAGAGGATTGCGCATGAGTCATAGAAGAAGGCAAGCTGTTATTATACTTGATCCTAAAATTGAATGTTCTTTGCACGGTGGTAGAAGAGCCCAAGCTAAGATGGAGAATGCTTCAAAGGTCCAACAACCACAGCCTTTTGTTGAGCATAGACTACAAGACTATACCATACCTCAATGGATGGAGCTAAGTCGAGCATTTAACAACTGCCAATTGTTGATAACAACTTTGAGATTAAGCCAGTAATTACACTATGTTGCAGTATTCTATTGAGTTTAGAGGTTTGCCTTGTGAAGATCCCAACCTCCATATCAAGAATTTTCTATAGATATGTGCCACATTCAAGTTTAATGATGTCTAAAATGATGAGGTGAGGTTGTGGCTATTTCCTTTCTCACTCTGTGATAAAGCAAAAGTTTTGCTCGATTCTTTATCGACTAGAAGTATATAAACATGGGATAACCTGGTAGAGAAATTCCTATCAGAACACTTTCCTCTAACAAAGACAACTAAACTAAAGGAGCAAGATAACTTCTTTTCGGCAAGCAAATGGTAAGTCGTTATACGAAGCATGAGACTGATCTAAGGGACATATGCATCGATGCCCACATCATGGACTATCACTTTTGTTGCAAGTTCAAGGTTTCTATGATGGCATGACAGTCAATACACATACTAGATTGAAGTAATAGTCGATGGATCTTATAACATCCCTAAAATTAGACTCTTAATTAAATTTAATAGAAGGTAAATTAAATAATGAAAATATTTAGTTAATAATTATAAGAGATAATATAGAATTTTTTTTAAGTTTTAGATACAAGGAAAATTGAGGAAGTTATATGGATTATTAAGAATTATTTAATTAAATAATGAATATTTAGGAAAGAAATTTTAGTAAATCCCTTGAACCCTTAAAGCTATAAAAATATAAGAAAATTATTTGGGAATTAAAATTATTGAAGCAAAATTTGGGCTCAAAATGCAATTATTAAAAGTTTAGGATTCAAAGTGCAATTTTAATTGAGACAAAAATACAATTTTCTCTAAGGGCAAAATACAATTTTTCTCTAAGTTGATATCAGTAATCTGACCCAATAGCTCAGATAGCAACAACCTCAGTAGCTTTTCGGATGTCAAACGTTCTCCCCTTAATGATTCATGAGTTGAAATTATTTTTACCATGGGGTAGACATCCAGAGCTTTTTAGAATAGTACAGTTTGTTGGATTTTGATTTTTGTGGATTTAATTATGAATCTCCAACGTTGTGACAGAAAAATTGAAAATCTAGCCAAAAATATATATAAGTATTTTATGCTCCTCCTTGGTTTCCACGAGATGTAGACCACTTTTGATGATGCAAATAAGTTGTATTCATGTAATTAAATATGTGAATGTGATGTATGAGCTCACATAATCCACGGGACATTGAATGAAATTTTTATATACGACGCAACGTAAAGAAATGTATTATTTTTAATCTCTTTTTCTTACTCCTTCATGAAATTGATGATTTAAAGCATGAGAATGTTATGAAATAAGCTAGGGTATACGGTGTTACAAGATCTTTATATAAAAATGACACATTAAAATTTAGAAAGCTCAATTCTCCATATATAAGTCCATTTTATATTAGGGCAGTGGGCTATTGTATTGCTTTACCACTAAATCTATCTCATATTTATAGCATATTTCATATGTCTTAACTTAAAAAGTATCATCCCAATCCTTCACATGTCATTGGGTTTGAGTCAGTGCATTTACAAAATGATGTCTTATGTGATTGAACTAAAGAAAGTTGTTGACTATCAGATTAAGCAACTTAGAGGTGGTTTATAAGAGATTATCTTTAGAAGAGGTGAATTGGGAGACTAAAGAAGACATGAGAAAGTCATATTTAGTGTTATTTGCTCAAAGTAATCTAAATCTTAGGGATAAAATTTTTAAAAAGCAAGGGAGAAATATAACATCCCGGATTAATGAAATTAACTTGAATAATTAATTAAAAATAATAAAGATCTGTTATTTATCCTATATGAAGAGGGAGATATGTTTTATTTAGTATTAGGTTATTTATTATTTATTTTATGAAGTTGGTATTTATGAATTTAATGGCTAATTTTTTATATTAAAATAATTAGGAAATTACTTTATGGAATATTAGAAATAAGATAGGTGGGCTAAAATGTTTACTGGATTTAAATGAAGATAGGAGAACAATAAAATGCCTAATGATTAGTTTAGTTAAAATAAAAATATGAAGAGCCCAACAATTATTCAAATTACTAGAGACCAATTATAATTATTTAACTAAATTACCATAGCCCAATAGTAACTTTTTAAGTGAGTTATCATAGCTTAAGGTTATTTTTAAATGGATTTCACTTAAAAACCATGAATTAGATCCACCTATCATTTACTCATGTCATCTTTTATTTTCTTTTTGTTTTATTCTTTCATTCTAAAAATCATATCCTCATTTTGACAACACATTAGAGGAATAGTTGACTTTCATAAGAAGAGAGAAAAGGGGATTTTTCAAGTTTGATCTTCACTTCTTAAGAACTTCATTTGAGGGATTTACAAGGGGAATTAGACAAGGTAATGAAAGAATAAATTAGTGTCACACCCGAAAATGCGACTGCGTGGCTTTTTTTTTTTAAAAGAAATTGTTTGAAAAGATATTTTAATTCAATCTCCAAAGAAAATGAGAACTGATATCAAAATAAAAATAAGTAGTAGAGTCGCCATCAAAATTTTAATTTTTGAAAAAGCAAAACTTTAGAAAAGCCCTTTTATTTAGAAAATAAGAAAAATGGTCTACGAACCAGAGAATAAGTTCGGAAGTCGATTGTGAGTGGAGAAAGTATTAGGCACCCCACAACACCCGTTACTAAGAACGGTTGCCCTAAGTCAGTTGTGCAAAATCAATATGATCTTTAGTCTATTTTAATTCTCCTAACAAATCACATGCAAGATAAACAATAAAGATAAAGGAAATAAAGTTGAAAAAAGAAAAAGAAGAAGGAAATTAAAGAAACAAAATTAGAAAAGACAAAATGAAAGAAAAAAAATTAAGGAAATGAAAATTGAACAAAAAATTTTATTTACAAGGGCGGACTTGACCTAGAATGAAAGCCTAGAGCCTACATACCCTCTGGAGGAATCAAAGTCTACGTAGTTCGAAACTGAATATTATCTTTTAGTTGATATTTTGTTTTCGTTTTTGTTTGTCTTTTTTTTTGGTGAAAAGATAAAGAAAATAACAATTATTTTTCCCTTTAACAAATAAAACAAAATTAGAATTGGTTAATGTGTTTTGATTTGATAAAAGTAAAGTTAATTTTACTTTTTTACTTTTTCTTATATTTTCAATTTTTCTTTTCTTTTTTAGTCATTCTTTGTTTTATTTATTTTTTTCTCTTTTTTTTTTAATTTACTATTCTTGTTTTGTTTTTGTTTTATTATTTTCTTTTTTTGTTTTATTTTTGTTTTCATAAGTTTTTATTAATTTTTGTTTTGTTTTATTTTTATATTTTTTTTAATGTAGGAAAGAGAAAGAGAATAAAAATTACTTTCACCTTTAGCAGATAAAACGAATTCAGAATTAGTTAATGTGTTTTAATTTACTAATATCAAAGTTAATTTTTACTTCTTTGCTTTCCTTGTATTTTCATTTTTTTTTTTTACTTTCGTTTTTTCTTTTGCTCTCCCCTATTTTTATTTTTGTTTGTTTTGTTTTTGTTTTATTTTTTTAGTGTCTTTTATTTGTTTTTTATTTAGTTTTTATTTTTTGTTTTAAGATTTTTTTGGTGTCTTTTATTTGTTTTTACTTATTTTTAATTTAGTTTTTATTTTTTTTTAAGATTCTTTTTTGGTGTCTTTTATTTGTTTTTATTTTTTCATTTTGATTTTTATTTTTGTATTAATGACATTTTAAGTAAAGAAGATTTTTTCTCCTCTTCTTTTTCCTTTTTTCCCTTAATAAGCGTTTTTTATTTGACTTTGAGATGATTTGATCTGTTACTTTTTTACTATTATTTTTTTTTAGTAGTTTCACTTTTATTTTGATTTCCTGAATTCAATTAATTTCTTTTTTTTCCCAAATTTAGGACTTTAAATATTTTCATTATTCAAAACAAACATATTCCACTCTTTGAAAGTCTCTTTTTTTTTCTTTTTTTTTGAACCCCTTTTATTTCACCAAAATAGATATTTTATTTTTCTCAAAAACTGTACACATTTAAAATTTTTTTATTTACTTACTTTCCTTCTTTTGAAAACCCTTTGAAAACAACATTCAAATGTTGGGCCCTTAAAACCCCGAATTTGAAGATGCTTTGCGACGCAATCTGACGACTAAGGGGACTTATTGTCACACACAGCCTTAGATGACTTCTATATGCCCAAGGAGATATGAGATCTCACATGGCAATTCAAAAAATAAAATAAAATAAAATGTAACAAGGCCAAAATACATACTAGTACATGTTAATTGGTGGTAGTGTGTATCTTGTGTCTAGCCAGCCAAACATCATTCATCAATATAGTTCAAGAATATATATATAAAAAAAAATTCAAACCAATTAACTCCGCTAGGCCCCCCAGTAAATTTTATATGCTGTGGTGAAGCCATTGCTTCCTCATTGATCTTTGCTCCATTTGGTAAGCCTCCTCCATTCTTCACCACCCTCATCTTCACCCTCGTCGGGCTCATGCAAAGAGACAAAAAGAGAAAAAGAAAAAAGAAAGAAAAAAAGAAAAAAGAAAAAGGGGGGAAGCACATCAGGGTATTTGAACAGCATGTAGGAAACCCATATAACCTCTTTGCAACAGCATGGGTGCATTCACAGAGATTATGCAAGAATGCCATATTTAATCCATGAACACGCAACCCCATGGATATAAAATCCACAAATATCTATCAATAAAAGTACATAAATGTTGAAGCTTCAAGTTTGCATATGATATACCAAGTTCAAGTTTCATGCGCCCAGATTTTATAGTCTTAGAGATAAAAGGAGAAAGAAAAATAATTTCGAAAACCTATCTACTTATCTTCATTCTTTTCATCCCTTATCTCAATACATCAACCAGACATAACACTAACGATGCACGAATGCAAAACAATTATTAGAGACTGAGATGAAACTGAAACAACCCCCTAAGCTAACAAGCAGTAGTGATATCAATGAGCTTAAGACCGATCAGTCCTTGATTCAAGAACAAAATAAATAGCACTGTCAAATCCAGCAAAGCAAAATCCCACATGAATCATCAAAATGAATAGATATCCAGATAAAACTTATCAACGGATTAAGGTCAAACCCATTGAAACAAGGCTATCTATATTCTAATCAAGACCAAAAATTTCCCACAATGCTATAATTTCCATTAGTTCAAAACACAACTCTAACAATTTCAGTCAGACACCAAATCCAATCCTAGCACCCTATCAAACATTTTATCGAGCACCTGCTGTGCATTCTGTAGAGTCGTCTGGGGGAAGGCTTCCTAGAGTTCACCTATGGCTACCCAATACCAGGATGCTAACTCAATCACCCATTCTCCGTTTCAGACCATCATCAATCACAGAGGAATGAGATTGTGGCTTACCTGCGAGGATGGTGATTGAGAGGTGAATTCTTCGGTTCCCTGCTGTTCTCCGACCTCTCTTGCTCCCTCGGTTCCTCTTCTCCAAATCCGAAGACTCTTCCTGCCTCGATTGTTCGAAACCCCCAGTGTCTCCCTAACTTTTTTCTGTCTCCCTTCCTCTGATTCTCCTCGACTTCGAATCCGAAAAACGATCCCGTGTCTCCCTTTTTTTTTCGATTCCTCTTCAATCGCTGGAGACTCTCCCTTTGTTTTCCCTCCGCCTTTGATTTTTTCCCAGGTTCTCCTCTCTGTTTCTTCGACTCCACCTCCTCCTCCAAGAGAAGCCCCCGAATCCTCTCTTTCTCTAATCTCGAAACTCCTCCTCCGTCTCCAGGTTTTTTTTTTGTTTTTCCTCAATCCCCGATGCTCTTCCTCTCCCTCCTCTTTTTTTCAATCCTCCTTTTTTCCCTATTGCTTTAACAAAATTCTATACTTGAAATTCATTTAGCAAGAGAGGAAGTCTCAAGGTTGTAATGGGGTTTAATGGGTAAAAATGTAGCTTAAGAAAGAAAGGTGACAAGGCCCAAACATTCATGTAAGTTCACAATGAGAATTTTGCCTAATAATCTTGGCATAACCAATTGGCTTATGACAGTTAACTCAACCTTTTCTTTTAAAAGATATTTTTGTTCAGCTCAACTTTCCTCTAGAGAATTCTTCCTTTTTTTTTTTGACCTCTTATGCCACATAAGACTCTTCTTTGAGAATTTTGCCCCTTGATTGCGTGCTAAGGCGAAGCTCCCTCTTAAAAGCTTTTACTTTTTCAAAATTTAATCTGTGGGAGCTTCCTTTTTGAGAATTTCCTTCCTCTTGTGGTTTTTCTTTTCTTCCTCCAATTTGTTTCCTTTTTTCATCTAATCTTTTTTCTAGAAGGAATCCACTATGGTGCCAAAATGTTTTTTCTTTATGTTGAATTCTCATTGCTTCTCGGGTCCTATTCATGTTTGGTATTTGAAGAATTTTTTTTCAGGCCTAAAGTGGTTAGCAACAGTTAAGAAGTGTTTGGATGATTGAAAGAACTTGACTCTCTCTTGATATTTGAATTATCAGCATAAAAATCTATTAAAGACTTCCTATCCCAAATGTCTCATGATTAAGGTGAAGGAAATGAACATCACTCCTGGCTCAATTGAGGTGACTAGAGGTTACTCCTTTGTATTTGGGAAGACAAAGAATGCCTTGTATCCTAGACATAGTTTGCTTGTAGGACATGCATCGGTATCTCTGAGTTAGTTTTTTTTTGTAATTGAATCTGGGGCATATAATTATTCTTAGATTTAACTCTTCTCCACATCAATCAGATCTTTTCATAAGGAGTTCTGGACATTATTATTTTTGGGTTTTTGGTCATTTAGGAAAGACATGCAAAGAAAGAGGTTATGTCAACATGACTAATGAAATGGGAGGATGCACTGAGGGGGGAGAATAGGAACATATAACCATCGTATTGACAAAGTTAAATAAAATAGGATCCAATGGAAAGAAATCAACTTCTATTAGCTTTAGATTTTAGCTATACAGAAGGATATTGACCAAACAAGCATTAACTGATTATAATAAGACAAGCAATTTCTTTGAAAGCTCAATCACCAATAAATCCTCATGAAGTCCTATTTCCCATATCCTTCTATACCTTGTTCATAAAGAGGTTGCAACTTTCCTCTTTTTTCTTAGAGTGCCCCATTGCCTTAGGATTGAGTTCACAACTCTTTAGGCAATGGCATTTTGGATGTGGAGGTTAAAGGCGAGTAAGGGAAGTATCTTGCTTTCGTTGAAACCACTTATGTGAAATTTAGACAAATAGCTAGTATCATAATTGAGACAAATGACAAGCGTCTTAATTGAGATGGCTTGAGGCGTTTAACATGGTCAAGTTTGATAGATGCTTGTGAGTTCTGAAATGGTTGGCTCGAATTTCCTTGAAGTGGAGAAGAGGGAGATGGGCAATAGTCATAAATTGAAGGATATGGTGGTATGGAAAGTTAGGGAGTAATAAGCAACTCTATCAAGACCTTTGACAACCTCCTTTTGCCTAATCAATTAGCACCTCATCAATTCCTGCCCCCTATACTTCAATTTCACATTTTAGCTATTCATGAGTACATCTTTTTTTCTTTTTTAGATTTTGTTTAAATGGATCTTTCCATTGCAAAAGGCCAAAAATCTCATATTTTACACATTTTAAGAATGCCTTATGACTATATATGAATGCAATCTTATTAGGTTGTCTGACCTGTGAATTGATGGGCGTATTTAGTATGAGAATCCTTCAAAGTCAGGGATCTTTATTTCTTTTTAGGAATCTGTTGCCTCTATAAGGTATATTAAAACTAAAAATTGACTTAAGAGGAAAAACTAGGCTTTTTCCATTTACATTTATGATGACCATTTTTATCATTGAACCTTTATTCTCCTCAGGTGCTTATTGCACACAGGGATGAACAAAGTTAGCAAATCATCCTAAGGGAATACGCTAAATTCCACATGGATGTTGTCTAGGGAAAAGTCTAGCCAATCTGGATTTCTTTTGACGACTTGTGGGGTCATTTTCAGATCCTTCAACTTCATTCAAGGCTGTATGATTTTATGATAAGGAATGAGATTAATAGGATTAACTCTCAAAGAGTTTCAATTTCTTTGTAGGAAATTCAAGTTAGACTCTCAACCAGCTTGACTCTTGCAATCAACTTGATTCTTAGTTATTTTTAACACCAAACTAGTGGCGTTGTGTTAAAACTTAACATTTTTGTGGATATTATTTGAATTTTTTTTAATTAGTTAGTAGGTTATTAGTGTTAGTTGATATATATATATATATATATATTTTACGTCTCGATAGGAGCCTACTACTCTATGAAGAGTTGCGGCTTATCGCTCAACTTGAAAACAGGTGGTTCCTCATTAAGAATAATGTCTTGGTATAAGAAGAGGGTAAAAACTTTATACTTTTTCTCGAGAAACCTATTGCTTCATTAAAGAAAAAGTAGTTGGTAATCAATTTGAGAGAAATACGCCTTTCTACACAATTGATGTCCTAAACATGGTTCCAATCTTTACCTAAGACATGATACTCAATCATTGATGCTTCAACACCTATAGATATTTTGAAAGTATTCCTTTTCCATGAGAGATTTGTTGTTTTGTAGGGAGAAAATTTTAAAAATATGATATATATATATATATATATTTTATAAAATTGGATTGTGGATCCCTTACTATTTTATTTTACTTCTTTTATGCATATGACAGATATGTGTTGAAGGTCTCCCTTTCAAGGGATTATGATGAATGTGGTTATGGCTTATTCGGGGTTGGAAACCCACTAGGCAAAAGTTGGTTTAATTAGCTCCTACCTTCATCATAGTTAACGTATATATAATTATGTGGTGACATCTTGTTAGCTATTCCAGTAGACAGTGACGGTGTGTCACCTTCCTTATGGGTTTCATTGGATGCATGGATGTGATGAACAAACAATTAAAAGTGCCCTCTTTTGTCCTAATATGGGTAGATCCTAGGTTGTGGTCACGGGACCCTGATCCGAACTATTTAGGGTACATCTATGGCTTGATTATCAGTGCAAACTTTTCAAGTAGATCTATGTCTCCTAAACATTGGTCCCTAAATTGCCCTACCATGAGGTAAAGATCTCACTATATAAATTTGACTTTGAGAGAAAAAAGATCCGACACAAGTCAAACCCATATAACAAGGCACAATTTAGGTGAGGTCTTCATGATAGCCTCAGGAAGCACCAGGCTTCACAGGGAAATCAGTATAAACCTTTACTAACCTAGGGAGCACTCAGACCCGGGTATAGGGCCCATAATGTGTATGAGGTAATTGTGTTTCAGTGATGTGTGTGAGGAGAGCATTTACCTCTTTATCCTATAGGCTACCCAACCCTCATCTGCTAGGCAGATTGACAGAACAATTGGGCAAGCAAAGCATATATATACAGATAAAAGTAATAAATAAGTAAATAAATAAACAAATAAAATGTACAGGCATGGTCGTCTACTCTAAGATTTTATTCCGCATATTATCTATCCTAACACATGTTATACACAATTAAGAAAATAAAGCATATAAAGCAAGTATGTGAAAGACATGTTATCTACCTTAACCATGTCAGGCAAACAAACACACAAAAGGAGAATCAAAATAAAAGGAGGCCATAATATCTGGTACAACTAACTTAACATTGGGCTTGACTCTCAAACTATCCCCAGTGGAGTCGCCATACTGTCACGCCCAAAAATGCGATCGCGTGGCGCTGTTAAAAGAGAAATTTTTTAAAAAGAGAATTTAAACAAATAAATTTCAATTCAATTTCTAAAGAAAATGAAAACTGAAATCAAAATTAAGATAAGTAGTAGAGTCGCCACCAAAATTTTAATTTTTGAAAAGGCAAAACTTTGGAAAAGCCTTTTTATTCGGAAAATAAGAAAAGTGGTCTATGAATTAGAAAATAGGTTCGGGAATCGATTGTGAGTAGGGAAGATGTTAGGCATCCCACAACACCCGTTGTTAAGAACGGTTACCCTAAGTCAGTTGTGCAAAATCAATATGGCCTTTAATCTATTTTAATTCTCCTAACAAATCACATGCAAAATAAGAGGCAAAGATACATGAAATAAAGTTAAAAAAGAAAAAAAAAAAGAAGAAATAAATTAAAGAAACAAAATTAGAAATGACAAAATGAAAGAAAAGAAATTAAGAAGATGAAAGTTGAACAGAAAATTTTATTTACAAGGGCGGACTTGACCTAGGATGAGAACCTAGGGCCTACGTACCTCTTAAAGGGATCAAAGTCCATGTAGTTCGAACTGGTTGAAAAATATGTTTTGGTTGGGTTTTGTTTTTGCTTTTTCCTTTTTTCCTTGTTTTTGTTATTTTTCCTTTTTGCATATTCTCTCTTTTTTTTTTCCTTATATTTAATTTTTGTTGTTTGGATATTTTTCTTTTGAAAAGACAAAGAAAATAAATTACTTTTTCCTTTAGTAAATAAAATAAAATTTTAAAATTGGTTGATGTGTTTTAATTTGCTAAAAGAGAATTTAATCTAATTTTCCTTGCATTTTCAATTTCTTCTCTTACTCATCATTTTTGTTTGTTTTTTTTTATATCCCCTTTTTTGGTTTTTTTGTTGTGTTTTTTTTTTGTTTTACTTTTTTTCTATTTTTGTTTCTTTTTTATTTTTCCTTTTGGTTTTGTTATTGTTTTCTTTTGTGTTGTTTTTTTTGTTTTTCTATTTTTCCTTCTTTTTGGTTCTTCTTTTTGGCTAATTTTATTCTGTTGTTTGTTATTTTATTTTTTTAATTTTTTTTGTCTTATTTATCTTTGTTTTGTATGTTTTTTTTGTGATTTATTTATTTATTTTTATTTCCAATTTGTTTTTTTACTTTATTATTCTTATCATTATTATTGTTATTATTTTTAGAAGAGAAAAAGAAAATAAAAATCATTTTAGACTTTCACCAAGAAACAAGTTTGAGACTGATTTGTATGTCCTAATATGTGAAGACTAAGATAATCTCATTCCCCTTTTCCATTTCCCTTTTTTATTTCTAATAATTTTTTTTTATTGCTTTTGTCTTGTGTTGAAACACCTTTTTTCCAGTTTTTATAAAACATATATTTATTTCTAATTTTATTGAATGAAAATTAAAGAAAAACTCTAAAGTCTTCAAAAAGAATAACTGATTTTTGCTTATCCTTTTTTTGTTTTGTTTTTTTTCATTTTTTTCTTTTCCTTTATCTTTTTTTTTGTTTTTATGAAATATAATTTTATTAAAGGAAACTTTGAGAAAAGTTTACCAATCTTAAAAAGTTTAATTCTTATCTACTTTTTTATTTTTTGTTGGGCTGTTTTTGTTCCTTTTTAAAAATACGTTTTTCGCTAAATTTAAAGAAACCAGCTCGACTTTGACAAGTGAAACCCAAAAAATTTTTTTTATGTAAACTGGAGTCCCAAATAGGTACCAAGGAGGCTTATTGCTTCACATGACACATTTGGTTTAACTCCTATGCGTCTGAGGGGATAAAACATCCCACACAGCAATTCTAATGGCGAAATAAACAAAATGGTAATTATATATGAATTGACCGCTAAGGAAATCCAACGAGACCAATTTTACATGAGTTAAAATTATGTCTAATTAGTGTCCCTTTAAAAAAGAAATCCTTTTTATATCCCCTTTTCATTATTCCTTATCACACATATATTTTTTTTATTTGATTTTACTTTCTGATTGACTTTCTTGCTCATTTTTATTTCTTAAACCCGTGTTGTTTTTGTGAAGCATGCCTTACGGGAATCTCCTCCTCCTTCCCTTGCTAACTAATGTTATGCTGGATCGGGGGGGTAACCACGAACTTCAAACAGAACCAAACATTTACCAAGGCAAGGCTAAGATTTGTATAGACCTACTCATGCAGCGAGGATCCTCTCAAGGATAAGTTTCATTCTCACTCAGCATTCAACGAAGATGAAATCAAAAACAGAACTAAAATCATGGATTAAAACCCCCATCATACACGAAGCATACCACCATTCATCATACGTAGGCATCCGTATAGTTTTTTTTCAACTCTGAAACATACCAACATTCAGCACGAAATCACAGTAGGGAAAACCTAAACAGATCCAGCAATGATTTACATAATCAAACGCAAAAGTTTAACTCAAATTTCTCTTAGGCATTCTGTCGAACACTTGCTGAGCATATCTCCAAACATACAATGAACATGGTATTTCGAATTCCAGTTTTTCCATTTCAACTCTACATCATCGATGATCACAAACAGAATGGACAATTCCAGTGGCTTACTTGTAGGGATGGTAGTTGAAGGAGGAATTCTTCAGTTTCCAATGCTACCTTGGCTCTCATTTTTCTGCCTCTATTCCTTGAATTCGGAGATCTCCTCGTCCTCCCCTCTGATTCTCAGTTCGTTTCTGGTCTCTCTCGCTCTCTCTGTTCCTCTTTGCCTTCCTCCCCAATTTCTCCCTCCTTGCTCCTGATTTTTTTCGATCTCTCCCTCTTCGATTTTTCTCCCTCGATCTCTCTCCTTTTTCGGTCTACCACTCTCTTTTCCCTTCCTTGGTCTCTCGATCTCTTCGGTTTCTCCTCTCAGTTTTCTTGATTTTTCCAGTCCCTCTCTCCCTTTGATCCCTGGTTTTTCTGCTCTCTTGAGTCTCTTCCCCTGATCCCCAAAGCTCTCTCTCTCCCCCCTCTAATCCCGATTCCAATCCTCTCCCCTCCTTTGTACCCGGGGCCTGCCTCCGTCTCTCTCGATTTTTGCCAGTGTTGAAAGGGACCTGAGGAGAAGTCCATGCCTCGAGCTGGTTGCCACAGATCTCTTGAGACGATGGCTTTCCTCTTTCATTTTTGCCTCTGCATCTGCCTTCCATGCACGTTTTTTGGTATCTCCATTTTGGTGCTTCCTTCTGCACTTGCTTTTCTGTTTCTTACTTATGGCAGAGGCTAAAACTGATGAAGGGAGTTGGGGTCTGGGAACGTGTCTTGGGTCAAAATGCAGACCCAATATTTTGGCTTTTTGTTTTTTCATTTTATCATCATTTTGTTGTTGTTAATTATTCTTTTTAGTTTTTTTTATTTATCATTTTTTTTTATTTTTGAGTTAATAGACCAGACCTAAAAAGATTGGGCTATAGGTCTTTTTGGATTTGGGCCATTTTTCTTTTAATTTAGGCTGAAGATATTTTTTGATTTGCTTGTATTTTTCATTGAGATTAATAGGCTTGAGAAAGGGGTAGTACTGACGGGCTTGAGAAAGGGTTGAGCTGTAGTAGGTAATTTCTTTTGGTTTTTGGTTTTGATTTTTTACTTTTTTATATATTTTTATTTTTACTTTTTTTTTGTAATTAAATATTCGGACAATTAGTTTTACCCTTTTTTCTCTTTTTTTTTAATATTTATTTTTTCCATTTGATTTTCTTTTGGTTTTTGGTTTTGATTTTTTTTACTTTTTTTAATATATTTTTTCTCTTTTTTTTTGTAATTAAATATCCAGACAAAATACGGTGTTCACAATAGTCCAATAGTAACTTTTTAAGTGAGTTATCATAGCTTAAGGTTATTTTTAAATGGATTTCACTTAAAAACCATGAATTAGATCCACCTATCATTTACTCATGTCATCTTTTATTTTCTTTTTGTTTTATTCTTTCATTCTAAAAATCATATCCTCATTTTGACACCACATTAGAGGAATAGTTGACTTTCATAAGAAGAGAGAAAAGGGGATTTTTCAAGTTTGATCTTCACTTCTTAGGAACTTCATTTGAGGGATTTACAAGGGGAATTAGACAAGGTAATGGAAGAATAAATTAGTATACTCATTTCTAGCTTTCTTTTAAACCAATTAATTGATGTTGAAATTCTAGGTTAATGATAATTAGAGATTTTTGTAATTGAGTAATTAGATGTACAATTTACTCTTTAATAATCTAAATGATTAGGTTGAATTAGCAATATGACATTTATTTTATAGTAGTCAATAGAGATGTTCATGAGAAGGGCTGGACTGAGCATTTAATAGGCTCGATACTCGGCATGATTAAGACATTAGGCTAGTTTTTATACTCGTGGAGTGGCTCAGCCCGACCTGAATAAGCTCAGTTTTATATTAGGATAGGATAGGTTAGGATTGCTTGAGCCAATGCTTTTTTTTTTCTTCTTCTTATAAATTGATACTTATAATATAAAAATATCCTTTTTATAAACTCATAGGCATAAATTTCAAAACAATAGGCTTCTGAAACCCTCATATTTTCATTGATAAAATAATTTTAATAAGAAAATAGCCCAGTATTACCAAACAAAACACAAGCTACACTAGCATAATTAGTCTTAGATAAACCTACGTATTTTTATCATTTAACAAAAGAAATATCAGTAAGTATGCATGTCAATAATAAAAATAATGAAGAAATAGGGAGAGTTTTGGTGAGTAACGAGAACTGCAACCTATAAAAGAGCCAGACAAACTAAGAATAAAGAAAGATATAAGATGGCAAGATGTTGATAACAAAAAAAAAACTATTGAGTTGGGTCAGACAAAACATGTTTCTGCTTGTGGCCCAGCCTAACTCGAGATATAAATTCATAGTTATTTTAGAGTTTTGCCCTTACATTTTTTGCCTAATCTCTCGAACCTAACGGGCTAATGAATATAGCTAGTAATCAATATGTATAAACACTGAGTATTTGATGAAATGCTTAAGTGAAATGGAATTTAGATAGGGGTGGAGTTTGGGTAAGTTTTATATTCCATGATTATTCTAATTCACATTTAGTGTAATTAAATTAATAATGGTTTAATTCATTAACTTGGTGGGGATGATTGAAGGCACAAGTAAAGGTGTGATGTGTTAGAGGAGGAAATGTTTTATTTAGAGTTGACCATTGTGGTAAGTAGATAAATTAAAGTGGTTTTCATTAATTAGAATATATTATATTGTAGTTATATTGTATTAAATATATTTGATTTATATATATTATAAATTATTAGCTTGAAATTAATAGAGGTTGTTTGGCAAATGTACACTTGACTCTTAAACAAGGTAACTAGTTTTATAAATATAATTCTGGATGCTTTCTCATGTTTTATGAAATGGATTTTATTAAATGTTGTTTTAATTTAAGAGCTTAATGGAATTTATTTAAAGGCATTTATTTGATGGAAATGAATGTGATAAGATTACTTTAATGAGATTGAGAATGATTGAAATGATATTGTTGTATTTATGAAATATGGCACGTTGCTTTTGAATTTGAAATGTTTTATATGCTGTGTCATAAAACATAAAAGAAATCTTTAAGGGAAACATATTATTAGAAAAAAACCAACATACTTATGATATAGTGAAAATCACATGCAACAGAAATACAAACACACAAAAGCATTAACAAACACATCTAAAAATTGTTAACTCTTAGAAACCATATATCTTCTTATAGCTTTGCTATTTCAATAGTCTTTTAGAATCTCTATCTAAGTTCCGGAGTCATAAGGTCTATACAAGTCCTAGGTTCCAAATATAGGTCCATGCCCAGTCAAGATCTAGTAGGGGCCTAAGTCATACAGAAGTCTCAATCATTGATATATATATATTCTTTATTTTACAACATGTTTAATTCTTTATGTCTCCGATTAACTTTGTGGTCCACCAATAATAAGCTATTCCTTAAGCATACCTAAGAAATCCATATATCAGTCCATATCATGGTGTTCCACAACTAAGGTCATCTGTATTAATGTCAAGGCATCCTTTATATGTATATGTATATATTTAGTTAATCATTTCATTTTTAATTCTTTAGGTTTTTAGTGAATAGGTTGTGTTAGAATCATTTAATGACTACTTCTCTAACATAGATTTTTATGCAAGAATTACATATCACATCATAAACCATATGGCTTAAAATAAGTGCTTAAACTAATCATCTTATACATATTTACTTGCCCCTTAAACCTCCTTAAACTTGCCAACAAAAGTATACCATTAAAATTCAACACATAGAAAAGTGTGAGAAAGCATTCAAAGGAAAAGAGGGTTGTGACTTGGATTTTGGCTCCCATAACCTAGTTCATTTTGATCTATCCCAAAAGTGGGAAAGAAGCTTAGGGTGTCATAACCTAAATAGAGCAAAAAGCCCATGTTCCACCATTCAAAGCTATCACCAAGTTGTGCCTTCACTATTTCTTATGTGTAGCTTCACTTCTTCTGCTCGTTAACATTGATTAGCTCAACTAGAAGTAGGAAGATTACGGGGTTTGGCCCGAGAATTCCCAATACATCATTCTTCTTCTTATTCTTTCTTGACTAATTATAATACCTTAATCTCTTTATCCTTAGATAATTTCCACATAGGTTATCTTAACATATACTAGGCATGTGGACATACATTTACAAGGGAGCATACACTTTCATTCATACTTGTTTACATAGTTGGAAAGCCATATAGATGATTTATGGCTTTGGGGGCCATGTGAACTCATCAATATCATTTTATATCAATAACATATCTATTCAACTCATAAACATCACAATTCATCTCATATATCTTAGGTATGAAACCATATATCAGAAAAATCAAGTTTTGCTCTCGAGTTGGCATATCTAGATTTCTGATATGAATCTTAGAAATTTATAACTAATCCTAGAAAAATAAAAATTATGCAGATAATAACTTTCTAGAAATTTATAGATGTTAAATAATGACTAAAAATAATTCCACATCAATGCAATTGCATTTAACCTGCAGAAATTAATGGATTAGTACCAAAGGTCGAGCTACATTACTGGTACTGTCATGCAACTTCAAAAATTTAGTTCTCCCTCTACAAAGTTCCAAATGAAGTGATCTTAGTGGTTATGGACATCTTATAATATCTAGTTTATATCTATAAAATTTAATAAATATTAGACTTCATTTGGCCCACATGTGACATAGAGAAGTAAATTGACCATATGAACAGTGTACATACCATTTCTACATAATTTGACTAACTTTAAAAAATCATAATAAATTACTTAGAACTCCAAATTAAATGCTATTTAGCTTTATGAAAATATCTAGATGAGATCTACTTGCTAGCCAAATTTCATGAAAAAACTCATTCATTTGGTTAGAATTGGTTCAGCACACATAATAGCCACTTTTGAAGTTCAAATTGGTATCTTAAGGCACCAAAAAACTTTCTTCTCATTCCAAAGCCATTTGGACACATCCAAAAGTATAATCACAACATATAAAAGTATGCCAAATGATCCAAATCGCCATAGAGCTAAATCTCACCATGCCACTCACATTTATACATATGCACATAAGGGTGCTAGGATGTCAATCTCCAACATATACATTTATTTAGCTTCAAGATTGATACATACATCACAATTGTATACATTTAAATTTGTTCAAATAGTTACATCTCATATACATCACATGGATACAATTCTTGACATCAATATTGTAACATCCGGCCTTTCCGTAAATGTGAGAAACACAATATTCGGTTTCTCCGTAAACGACAGAAATGGGCCCGATACGAAAGGAAGTCCCTGAAACAGAAGGGATTGAGGCCAACCAAAATTATAATAAAATTTTAAATATTAGAAAATGAGTACTTGAGCCTTGAGTTGCCCAGAAATCAAGGCCAAAGTGATTCGAAAAATTTTTCAAAAGGCTAGTGGCATTTTCGTAAATATGGGTACTTTTTAAAAAACACACAGGAGGGCTTTTTAAATGAAAGTTTTGAGTTCTTCAGAGTTCTCAGAGGCTCTAAAAGCTATGGAAAGCCCCGAGACAGCTAAAGCCCCTCCGATGGACGTTTTCCAATGTTAGTGTGCCTGAATTTTGACGGATTCGTTCGGAAAGGTTTTAGCTCCAATTTGAGTGATTCCAAAGACATTTTACTTTATTGGGAACCTAATTTTATAATGAAAAAGATGGTTCTAAAAAAGGAGCTAAAACGAAGGAGAAACGAAAATGCAAAGTATGAAGGGCAAAATGGGAATTTTTGAAAAGTGTAACTTATTCCCACCTATATATATGATGCACCCTTCTCCTCCCTTCATTATGCACGACCATCTTTTGCCTAAATCCAGAAGAAAACCCTAGGGGATAAGGATCACAAGAAGGGGAAGAAAAGGAGGAGAAATCAAAGGCTTAAGGTATGAAAATTAGTAGTTTTTCATGCTCTTTCTCTTCCAAACCTCTTCTCCTCCATTCTCCTTTGTTTCCTAGGATTAAAATGAGGTTTATAAATCTGATTTAAGGGAAAAATTGAGGGGAAAGTTCAGATTTGAAGAGAGGAGCTCAAAGAACACAAGATTCAAGTGAGAAAAAAGCAAGAAAACAAGGTAATTTCTCTTCCTATGGTTGTCATTTTTGGTCTCCTTCTCCACCATTTCGTCCCACTTGAGAAAACCCTAGGAGGAGATGATTTTTAGGCAGAACCAAGCATGAATCTAAGGAAAAAGGGTGTGGAGATTAAGAATATGCAAAGGAAATTATCAAAAAGCCATTAGATTTCAAGATGCAAATTCTAGGGTTTCAATTGCACCTTGTAAAATCTGATTTTGTATGATAATTCCTAGGCCTAATTAAGAGTTTAAATGAGCTCCTAAGATCCCTAAGATACTCCCCACATGCTTCCTCCTTCAAGAAAACAAAAAGAATTCCAAGGAGGCAAAAAAGGGGCATAGTCTCGGCCAAGCAAGGTTGGGGTAGCTAGGGAGAGTTTTAAATTTTTCTAAGGCCATCCTAGAGTCATATTTGATGAATGAAAGTGAAGGGAGGCCTTGGAAAAAATTTAGAACTCATAGAAAGTGATTTAGTGTCTTAGGTTCCATATTATGACCTAAAGAAGCAACATGGTGTTAGGCCTTTTATTTTGATGATGTGATGACTCCAAGAGGCTTAAAAGGAGTCAAGAATCATATTTGAAAAGAAAGAATGAGGCCTAGAAATCATTTGAGAGGTGTTGCTTCATTAGGTGCCAATATGGACCATAATGGAGGTTGTAGAGTAATCTAGGGTTTAAGCAAGTCGCATGGCCCTACAAATTGTTTCATGAACTTAATTGGCCCCCATAATTTGTATCTAGGCCAAGAGAAACTATCTCCACCAAGTTGTGGGTGTGTGGCCGAAAGAGGAGGCTTGAAAGCTAAGGAAAAAGTGTGTGCTTGTATACAAGGTAGCTCTCTTCACCTTCTCTCATGCATAGATGTGTGTTTAGCTTGTTTTAGAATGTTTGTATATGTATTTTCAAGCTTTGAAAAGTATGCTAGCATGCCTTTATATGCCATGATCCTTGATGCCATGTTATGTTCTTAAATGATTTCATGATGGTTGTATGAGTTTGCTTGAGTATGGAGAGGCCAAGAACTCTTCCCTTGGGTGAGGATGAGCCAAGAACCCTTGAACTTAGTTGAGACAAAGTAAAGAGTCTCCTAAAGGCAAAGTGGGCTCCCAAGAGTATGGTTGAGTCCTGATGATCGTGTCGAGCAATCTCAAATAAAACTAGGTAGCAAAATAAATTTGTAGATAATGGTGCAACCTAGGTCATTTTTCCAAGGAGTTTGTGCCTTAAATTGTTTATGGAAGAGTGTTCTAAGTATTACTAATTAAGACTTAACTTGGGGGTTTGATATGCTAGAATTTAATTGAACTAAAATTAATTGACAAGAATTAGAAATCTAAAACTAAGTTCAAGTGATTAATCAAATAAATGTGGTAACTAGCTTTCAATTGGATTCCCTAGAGTTCAATTATCCTTGCTCCTTTTAGTTTATTAATGTTGGGTTAAGTTCTTGCTCTTTAGTGCATTCCTCATAAAGCTCTTGAATAACCATTCAAGATTCAATTCATCAATTATTCAAAGAATTTTTTGCAACCACAAGAAACATTAAACAACTAATTAATTGAATTAAAAATAAGAACACACTACACTAATTTTGATTGATTTATGAAAGCTACTGCACAATTCACTCAAGATGCTAATTCACCAATTAGATTAATTAATCCCTCAAGCAATTAATTGCACAAAAGTTCCAGCCAACTAGTCCAATAACCATTGCATCAATTAGCCTAAATCAAGAGGAATTTAGAGTTCAATTGCACAGCACTAATTCTGGAATTTTCACAAACAGATGATGATCACAAATAAAATTCCAAAATTCAATTTAAAACCAATCCAAGAATTAATTCAATCCAGTAATTCCAGCAATTAAATTCCTAAACCAATAAACTAAACCTAGTCAAATTAATAAAGGAAATAATGCTAAAATCAAAAGATTGGGCAGGAGAGTTTTATCCAAATTCAATAGGAGATGTAGAGCTCAAATCTTCATCTAGGAGAACTCAATCTTCAGCTAGCCACCACAAGGAATTTAAGCTGCCATGGAGGGATCAAATGAAGGAGAATCGATCAAAGAAGCCATAATCATGGAGAATTTAGCCAGAACTGCTTCCTCGTCCAGCACTGGAATTTCTCGCACTCTTTTTCTGCCGTCTCTCCTTCTACGTTCTCCTCTTTTTTTTTTTTTATCTCCCAGCGTCCCCTCTAGGTTTTATTTTCACCTTCTCCTCATTGTTCACGTCTCCCTCCTTCTGATTCTGCACGCTGAAATCCCGCAACTAATCCTCATCTTCATCTTAATTCCCACGTCAGCCCAAATGTAACGTCTGGATGTGTATTTCTCCTCCCTTTCACGTGCTTCAGCTTTAATCATTCACATGCTCTCTTCACGTGTTCTCCCTTCTCTAATTTCAATCATCTGAAGCTCCCTTGTGCGTGTAAAAACGTGGGCCCCATTGCTTTTTATTTATTATAATCCACATGCATGCCAGACACAGACTCGCATCTCTTCTTCACTGTTCACGTCATGTTCCACGTTCCTCTCTCTGCATGTGTGCGTTGCTTTGGTTCTGTCCTGCTGCTGCTCTTTCTTCGAACCAGACCATGGCTTTCTTCATTTTTTTTTTAGCTCGAAGCTTCTGTTCACGCAAGCTTTCATGTCCAGACTTCACGTGTTTTTCTCCATGTTGGCTGCTGTGCTTCATCTTTCGTTTCTGTCACGTTACTTCTCCCCAGTTTCTGCAGCTTCTTCACGTGGCAGCCTTCTCCTTTAACGTCAGCTCCTTGCTCTTCGTTTTCTTCTCCTTTGTGTGTCTCAGTCCAGGCTTCCACATTCTGCAGCTTTTACGTGGTTCTGCTTCCTTCGTGCAGCTTTTGTTTATACCACACGTTGCTTTCTTCTCTGTTTCTGCCATGTAGAACCTGCTTAGCTGTTCTGGAATCACGCCTTGCATTCATTAACAACCAGAACTTCCAGCAACTTCTTCTTCTTCTCTTCACAGACTTCTTCGAGTTCCAGCCACTGCATGTGTGTGTGCTTCTCTGTTTTGGTGTGTGATTGCTATAAATGGAGCCACATGTGGAATTCCATCCCATGTATGAAACTAAGAAGACCCAATGATCTGCACACCAAGAAAGGAAAGAAAGATTAAGTAGGAAAAGCTTCAAAATTTATTTATTGAAATTTATGCATTAAAAATCCAAGATTTTGTGACTTATTTTCTAGAATGCAAAGAATGGCTATTAAAATCAAATTTCAACTAATTAAACCTCTAAAGCCACATTTGATCATTAAAATATTCAAGTTAGGAAGAATAAAAGATATAAAATTCATGCTTATCAAGTCCAAAGCTCTTAAAGAATGGGTGAGGCAAGTCCAAAATCCATGAGGAGAAGTGTGAGGCCAATCCAAGCACTTGGTGTGCTCTTGAATGTCTTGTATGATTGATTCACATGCCAAGATTGTTTTTAAAATATGCATGTATTCCATTTTCACCATATATGCATTTGAAGAGCTTGCTTTACACATATTATGTATGATTAAATGGGAGATAAGCTATTAGGATTCTTTGAATCTCATCCCCTCCTCTCCAATGATCTAACATGCTAGGTGAACTAAGTGGATATGCTAATGGGAGCCAACAACCCTAAAGGAAGGGGATTGACAAACTTATGCCTGATTTTAGCCATTTTGGAACTATAATGATGGTTCATCATGTATATGATGTTGTAAAAGTACCATGACTCTTGAGACATGTATAAATACACTATTATGTGATGTTTATATGTATGGATATGATGTATGACCTCTAGCATATGTTTTGAGTATCTAATGCCAAAGTATGAGAATTGAAAGTTTGATGGATATGTGTGTAAGTGGGGGTTGAATGGCCAAAATGAGATGCATGAGGTTTGGAACCATTTGGGCAGCTCATACAAGTCTTAAATGTACTTTTAGACTTGCCCAAAAGGTGCCAATACCAAGGGAAGACCATTTGGCAAATTTGGTACCTCATATGGAGCTAAATTTGACCATAATAGAACCCTATGTCACTTCTTAGCCAAATGAGCTAGTCATGATCTGAAATTTTGCATGCAATTAGATCTCATTGAGGGTTTTCTAAAAAGCTAAAGCTCATAATTTTTGGAAGTCTACAGAATATTTGATGATTTTTCGAAATTGGCAAATTTTATGGATTTGGTCTGCTGCACTATTCATTTGGTCCAAAATTATTTTCTATCACACGTGGCCCAAATGATGTCCAATTGCCACGAAATTTTATACAAAGAAACTAGGCAATCATAGTGACTTGTGTCAACTAGAAGCACCTCATTTGGAGGTCTAGAGAGGGAGATATGAATTTTGAAGTTTCTGTCCAGTATCAGTGAAATTCCCCGACCAGAAGTACTGTTCTATTGAATTCCAGAGTCTAGGCTTGATGAACTGATCTGGAGATATTTTTTCTCTCTAGTTAACACTAACAAATTTCCAGATTGGTATCGTTTGCATGGATTAGATTTTTGTAGAATTAATTGGACATTTTCAAATTTTTCTGCAAAATTCTGTGACAGTTCCAGATTTCAGTCGGACCTCTGTAGATTTTGGATGTCAAATGTCCTGAGTGATAAATATTGTGACCTGAACATATTTTTAGTATGAAGTAGACATCCCAAGCTTTCCAGAATGATTAAAATTACATAGTTTTGATTTTTATAGATTTAGTTATGATTTTTCAAAGTTTACCCAGAAAAAGGACCAATTCTGGCCGAAAATGATCTTTAGGTTTCCATGCCCCATTTCAGTTTCCATGGGTTGTTAACATGTTTTTGTGATGCGAATGAGTTGTAATGCTGAAATTAAATATGAGGAAGTATAGTATGAGCTCACACGGTCCATGTGACACCGAATGAAATTTTGAGACCCAATGCAATGCTAAAATAAGCATTAGTTCTTTGTCTTTTTCATGCAAAACTCACATGATTCATGATATTAAGTCATGTAAAGGCACATGGGATGAGTTAAAATGAGCTAGAATTCATGGTGTTACAAATATGCTATTAAAATGTCTATTTCTTTATTCCTTTGTCAAAGTGTTGTGCTTAAAGACCTTTAGCCTCTATTTTTTGGTCCACTTAGCTTATCTAGACATGATTAGGCATATGGAGGGGAAGAGTAAAATTCTAAGAATCTCAATAGCTCTTTACCCTTTCAAATATACATAATGGATGTTAAAACATGTCAAAGAATGCATGCATGTCATACAAGCTTCTCATGAACATATTGAAAACATTTTCTTGATCATGTGAGCTCATACATATCAAATATAGACTTTCAAAGGCATTGGTCTAGCCTTACCTAACTTTCTAAGGATTTTTGGATTTATTTCATCCACTTTCAAAGGACTTTTAACTAAGTCTCACTCTTATTGAGACTTTTGGTTTTGTTTCACCCAATTTTAGAGATTTTTGGATCATCCTTACCTATGCTAAGGGACTTTTAGCTTAACTATACCCATTGAAGCCAAAACACATTCATAAACTCATTTCAAGATGCATAATGGTATCATAGCTAAAAACAAATTCCATAATTCAAACATACACATAAGCACTCAAGGACAAGTACACATCTAAGCCATACATGTGAGAAAGGTTAGAGAGCTACCTTGAAGTAAGAACATCACACTTTTCCCTTAAGCTTGTCTTCCCTTTTTTGGCCAAGCTTATAGAATTAGGTGGCACTTGATTCTCTTGGCTTAGAAACATCAAATGAGACATGAATCACTCATAGGAATAAGCTTAAACTTTTCACAACTCTATGCTATGCTACTTTCTTATATGGCTCTAATATGTTTCCATACAAGGTATAATGAAACAACTATTGGAATTTATGATCTTGTCTCCATTTTCTTCTTCTATCTAGGTCTCTTAACTCTGTTTAGACTCCTTGAAATTATCACAAATTTATTTTAAGGAGCTTAGTTATAAGTTGCTTCTTTATGTCTTATTATAGAGCCTACACCTCTATCTCATAAACCAAGTCTTCTAAATTTTTTCCAAAGCTTCCTTTAATGTTCCTCTATCATATCTAGTTTCATTCTAGGCTTAGAACAATTTAAAATACTCCCTAGGTGGCCAACCCTCTCTTGGCCAAGACACTAGCATCCTTAGTGCACCCATAGAGTTTGCTTCATTTTCTTTAGGGAATTGCCACATAGAGACTTCCTAAGTGTCTTGAGAACTTATTCATACTCTTAGACAACCTCAATTATCATTGGAAAGTCTCCTACCTATCAAGGTGTAACAAAATCCCTAACTTTGCTAACTTGTTTTCTAATGCATCTTGATTGGATTTCTTTGTATATTCTTATTCCTTACACTCTAAAACCTATGTTTCTTCCTTAGTTGGGTCAGAATTCATCTCCTCTTGGATGGGCTCTAAATGGGATGAAATGGTCATGGGAGAAACAACTAAGAAGAAGTAAGACAAGCCTTGATAGTTTCCTTGTTTTAAGACTTTTTTAAGAGCTCTTTTCATTGCTTCAAGCTTCTCCTTGAAATTCTAAGTTCTCTCCTCTGGACCAATCCCAAAATAGCCTTATATGAGTCTTAAAAACCATAAGAATAAAAAGGAGAAGGAGGGGAACAAGTTTGGTGAAGGAGGTGCATGAAAAACCAAGAATTTCCTTACTTTTTTAGTTAGTCTTTTCTCCCTTCTTAGCTCCTCTCTTATGCATCCTCCATAGCTGGTCTCACTTCTGTTTTAGGGTAGAACATATGTCAGCTAACCAGATGAGAGAAGGAGGACATGCTTTATAAGGTAAAGGCTTCTCAAGTTCTTTTTTAAAAATTTCATCTATATCCTCTTTTCTTGGCTTTTTCATTTTAGCCTCATTTGAACTTCTTTTTGAGAATTGTCTTCTCTATTATAAAATTTAGGTTCTCCAACTTATAAAATACCTTTAGAATCATTTAAATTAGATTAAAAACCTTATGAAATGAAAAGGTCAAAGTTCGGGTCAATTGTCGTTCTAAAATTTAAATCGGAGGGATTTTAACTGTTTTAGGGGTTCTTATGGTTTTTAGGGCCTCTAAGAATCCTGAAAAACTCATTTTTTTCATTTAAAAATTCATTCTTTAAGTTTTCTAAAAAATTCCTGAATTTACAAAAATACCACTGTGTTTTTGGCAATTTTATTGAACTACTCCACCTCTAGTTTTTCAAGCATTTTAAGCCTTGGATTCTCATTTTCCATTATTTAAATTTTTTTTCTTAACTTTATTTGGCCACAATTCTTTCTATTTAGGGAACTTCTTTTTATATTCAATGAGTTTCATATGTTTATAGAGAAACCAGATGTTACACTAATTAACTAGCTCATCTTGAGACAATGGTCTTCGCTTCCCTTGAAAGGATAATTGAATTATGTTATAAAAGATTAAGTCAAATATATGTAGCTCTTGCTACTAAGTCATGAACTAATGCTACTAGAACAACTTACTCTTTTTGGTGCCATTAGTCTAGCTAACCCAATCATACCTTACTTGCTTGAGCCTTAGAGTTCGATTATAAACAATCTAGATTCTAACTTAGTCCTTTTGATATGGCATTTAGAGCCAAAGCTAAATGCGATGCATACTAAGTCGAACCAATCCTTGCTCATTCAAGTTCAATCCTATCATTAAATAATCTCGAAGTAAAAAGCATTTGTTTAGCCCTTCTAATCTTCAATTTTGCAAAACTACCTGAAAATGGCATGAACAAAGAAGGGTACTTTCAATGCCAAATTAAGTGACCAAACGAGTTTCAAATTTCATGAAATTTGGCATGCTCATTCTTCTATATGACAAGCATAACATCCTAAAATTTTAGATCATTTGGAGTTCATTTGACCCTTAAATGCCTAGACACACAATATTGTTACCTAATTTTCAGTCTTTACTAATGATGAATTGATTTTGTTCCTAGGGTAGTTCTAATGTTTTTCTTGCAACTTTTACATATAGTTAGATCCATTATAGCCACAGTTAAAGAATGCAAGATTGTAAACAAAATTTTTGATTTAAAATCTCATGGAAAAATTTATGTAGAACTTCATGGATTTGAGTTGTTTTACATTTCCCATACGGGTTCCTTACCATCTTTAGAAATTTTAGCATAACCATAAGAGATCCCTAAATCAACAATCAACTTTTAGATGCAAGAAGAAAAAGATGGAGTGTTTTACCTCTTTTAACAATTAAGAAAATGAAGGAGGAGGAGAAGATGCGCCATTTCAAACCACCATCTAGCTTCCATATGTAAGAACAAGGAAAGGTGCTTTTGTCATAGAGTTGTAAGAATTTTCCTTTGGTTTGCTGCCTTCCTCCCACTCTTTTTCCTTTTCTTTGTTGTTCTCTACAATTCTCACTCTGTCTCTATGTCTCTCTCCTCTTTTTCTCTCATGTGTTATTGCATAGTGAGTGTAAAACCAAGTTTAATATACTTAAACTAACACTAATTTAAATAATAAATTAATTACATTTAACTACAAAAGTTAAACACCATTCTAGATCCAAATAACTTAAACATTAATATTCTAATAAAATAGACCTTAATCAACATCATCTCAACATTACAATTCTAAACTCATAATGTTTAACATTAATCCCAAAACTAATCCAAACAACAATTTCACAATTTAGTTTAGGAAAACAAAACATTCATATATCTTTATTAAACAATACACGGCTTTAAAAAACCATATGCTCATTTGGAACATAGATGAAACTTCCATAACTATCCAAACCTTATTGACTCATAAAATAGTACTACAATATGAGCAACAACACCCCATGTAATTCATCTCATATCAGAGTGAGATCATATGACCTTACACCTAGTCCTCGGCAAATGTGATCACTAGATTTGGGCATACATTAACCCCATCCTTTTAACTTATGGCCTTAGGTCCATATAACATATGGCATTAAACCCATTTATCATTATTATCAAGTAAATAACATTTATTAGGTCTTCACCTCAAGTTTTATATCACATAGGCAACATGAGCATGCATTTGAAAAATATTCACATAGCATATAAAACATTTCAAATTCAAGAGTAATGTGCCACATTTCATAAATACAACAATATCATTTCCATCATTCTTAATCTCATCAAATCCACTTCCATCAAATAAATGCCATCAAACTCCTAAGTTAAAACAACATTTAATAAAAGTAGTTCATAAAGTATGAGAAAGCATCTAAAATTATATTTATGGAACTAGCTACCTTGATTAGGAGTCAAGTGCACACCTGCCAAGCAACCTCCACTAATCTCTTACTAACAATCTACAGTAAATAAATTAAATATATTTAATACAATATAATATATTCTAATTAATTAAAACCACTTTAATTTATCTACTTAACTTCATGGTTAACTCCAAATAAGCCAATTCCTCCTCTAACATGCTACACCCTTACTTGTGTAACACTTTGTCTTCAATTATCCACACCAAATCAATGAATCAAACCACCATTATTAGTTTAATTGCATAATGTCAAAAACCTAACTACTAATCAAATTAATTAATAGTAATAGAGTTCCCAATCACTGGTACTGAAGGTTGATTATCATTAATAATTTATTTAAGGATGAAAATATGAAGGAATTTGAACCTTTTTAATCAATACCAGTCACTAATTAAAGGAACAATAGAATTCATGTATGTGGTTAAATAAATCCTCATATTAGACTTCTATTTCGTTCCTAGTCACTTAGAGAAGAATACAACTTATTTACATTTGTTTTTGAGACCATATACATCATTACTATAGAGAAAACCAAGAATTCATAAGTTAAAATAGAGGTTTAAAAACTTAGGCTGTAACTTGAGATGATTTGGCTACAGCCAAGTTGGCTTCTGTAATTCAAAAACTAAAATTTTAGACTTACATCATGACCACGCCATAACTTAACTCCCTATTGGAACTAGAAGGGGCAAAATTCTCTTTCCCCACTACTACTCAACCTCTTCGTGTTGTAGTGAGGTTGCCTACTATAGCTCTATTGGCCAAAATTCATGATCCTTGCCATGACTTAAAATTTTGTGCCGCAATGAGATGTGCTACTAGAACACTATTTCAACTTTTTTCTAATTATCACAGCTAGGGCTATACATGGGTAGGGCCAAGCTGGACATTTAGTAGGCTCGATACCCTACCTGATTAAGACATTGGGCTTATTTTTATGCCTATAACCTGGCCCAGCCCAACCTAGCCTGAACAAGCTCGATTCTAGGGCGGATTAGGGCCGCCTGTACTTTTTTTTTTTTTTTAATAAATTGATACTTGTAATATAAAAATATTTTTTTACAGACTCATAGGTATATATTTCAAAACAATAGACCTTTAGAACTCTTATATTTTTATTAGTAATAAAAAAATAGTCTAGTATTATCAAATAAAATATAAGCTATACTAGTATAATTAGCCTTAAGTAAATATGTATATTTTCGTTATTCAACAAAAGAAATGTCAAGAAGCATACACATCAATGATGAAAATAATTAAGAAGCAGGGAAGGTTTGCGTAAGTAATAAAAACTACAATATGTAGAGAGAATTGGATAAAATAATAATTATATATATATATATATAAGATGGCAAGATATTAAAAATTAAAAAAAGTAACTATTAAAGCAGGTTGGGTAGAACATGCCTTCGCCTGTGGCCCAACCCGACTTGATATAGTTTTGTTTAAAGTTCTACCCATTTATTTTTTTGGCTTGGCTCGATTAGATCAGGTTAGAGTGGACCTCTAGGGCATATCAGGCCAATGAATACCCCTACTCACAGCAGCGAGCCCCACTCGTGCCGCTATGCGATTACTCTATAGAACTCTCTCCCCTTATTTTCCTTGAGCACCCCAAACTCACTTGTAACTCTTCTTATTACTCCTAAACTCTTCCATATTTGCCTCAACTCATTTGTAACCCTTTCTACTTTAATTCTAGAGTCTTTCTAAGGAAATATTGATATAATCCCTCTTATATATCTCACTTACTAACCTTTATTACTTTGGGACTTAGGATTGAATTAGAGTAACTAAAACTTAATTTATATTAGTATATTTCCCTCTGAGACAATAAAAAGATTGTGAAGTCTCAAGTGTCTACCTCAAATGATGTTATTCCTCAGTAGTTGAACTCAAACTACTTTGTACAAGTCTTAATGGACTAAGTAGGCTTGCTCCTGACCTCAAATGGCCATACTATCCTACCTATTTCACACCCAAGGCATAGCTATTAGTAAAGACCTTTATGAAATAGAAATTCAGCCTATGTCTCCATATGATAGTAACATCCTCAATCATAAAATACCATTTAAGCTTCATACATACACATTAGTATATAATTGTTCAATAATAACATTACATCAGAGTTCATATAAATTAAAGCCTACTCTTCGGCAATGCATCCCAAGTTACAAAATGTCAAAATACCTACACTTGGAAAAAATGGATGTATCATGATGCTATATAACTAAAGCTAAACAAAATTAGCATATATACAATTTAAAAGCCTCATAAGTGCAGGAGTCCCATATTGGGTCTAAACCTAAGAACATTCATCTACTTGCTTCCCATTTTTCTTATTCGAGGAACCTTCACTTAAAATTATTAGCCCATGAAATAAGGTGAGATGTGAATTTTAGTAGCCAAAGGAAAAATTTCATACATATGGACACATTAATCAACATATATGCATTTTACATTAACAATATACCAGAATTATCAATTCAATCAGCAAATGAACTAGTTGAGCTAATGGTGACTACTATCCTAAACTAGCAATCACATACAATATGTTAATGGCCTAAAACAAAAGGAAAAGACTGTCCATAGTGCCAACTCCCTATTAAGCACACTTACAGCTTGGTACATTTATAAGTTTGATCATAACTCAGTGCTCGATTGAAGCACAATGCACTAGTGGTAATCACACCACAATTCCACCAAGGACATGTTTACAGTCCAAAGCAATAATCAAGTAGCCAACTAATCATTTAACATAACAAAAACATATTAGGCAGCAAATATCATATTAACAATGAACATATGTAAAAAAATTAAATTAAATCCCTAATTATCTCACTTAAATGGCTCAAATTCCGAAGTTAAGACAAGTTTTCAACTCTTTAATGATTCTAATTTACTAATACCAATTTGTTAGTTAATAACTAATACAAAAATCAGATACCCATCATTCTATCATCATAAACTATTTAAGAGGCACTTACCTAAACTCCAAAAAACTCAAACTTAAACTTAGGTCTCCTTACTCTAAAAACCTTGATGTCCTTCACCTAAATCTTAGAATTTCTATGCAAAATCAGAGTTCATTATATAAATCAGCCACTGGGGCGCATTCAATAGAAAATGCATCAAAATGAGGGGGAAATACTCACTTAATAGTCTCCTTAGCCTCAAGCTCCAAAAATTAGCAAGAACCCACCAAAACAACAAGTTTTAGATTTGGGGGAAATGTGAAAATTCATTGACTTAGAAGTTATTTAGACTAGATTGTATAGGAAAATGAGAGGAACATATTTGGTATGACTTACCTTGGCTGATTCTTCCTCTAAAAGTGTAGAATGGAGCCAAACTATGATGAAACCTTAACCTCCACCCAAAGATGCATAAATACTCCTCATCTTCTACGGAACTATTAAGTTTCAATACCAAAACAATAGGGTAAACAACTTCTTAGGGTTTTAGAGTAGATGGGCTGGCCCAATAGGCCTATAATCTAAGTGGTTTGCTTTATTTAAGTTTAGGCCAAAATTAGGCTAGCCCAATGGCGTTAGACATCCAAAAGTGGGCCTCCCTAATTTACTCTTAATATAATAATTTAATCATGGAGCCCAAATCGTATTTAAATTCATAAACATCATTTTATTTTTCTCAAAATGATTTAATTACTAATTATTATACTAAGTTACTCAAAATTTTCATTTTTCTTAAAATTTCTATTTTCTCATAATTTCCTAAAATTCCTCTTAATGATTCTATAATTCCCTATAGTTACTCTAAATTAATTTTTGGGTGTTACATTCTCCCTTTTTTTTTGGAATTTTGTTCTCAAGATTAGACATACCTTACTCAAAAAGCATCGGATAATCCTTCCTCATTGCTTCCTCTATTTCCCATGTAACTTCATTCGAGTTAGTCCTTTCCACACCACTTTCACTAAAATGACGTTCTTATTACGTAGTTGTTTGATTTTTAAATCCATTATCCTTTTTGGCTTAACCACATAAGATAAGTTATCTTGCAAATGCACATTCCTGTGCTCAATGACATGTGAAGGGTCCAGGGGGTACTTTTTCATTTGGAACACATGAAACACATCATGCTATTGGACTTAATTTGGGGGCAAAGCCACTTTATAAGCCACGGGTCCTATTCTTTCAAGGATTTGAAAAGGACCAAGGTAATGAGGATTGAGCTTTCTTGACTTAATAGATCACCCTATACCTGTCACTAAAGTAACCTTAACGAAAACATGGTTTCTTGCCTTGAACTTTAAAGGTTTCTTTCTCTTATTTGCATAACTCTTCTGCCTACTATGGGTAGCTACTAATTTCTTCCTAATAAGTTCTATTTGAAAGGTGGTTTGGTCCACTATGTCTAGACCTAAGAGGCTTCTCTCACTAAGTTCTACCCAATACAAGGGTGATATGCATTTTCATCCATAAAATGCCTCAAATGGTGTCATCTGAATATTGGAATGATAACTCTTATTGTAGGCAAACTCATTTAACAACAAGTAGGTATCATAACTAGTTCCTTTTTAGCATATTCATAAACATATGAAGCATAAATACAAGAATCGCATACATTTATATGAAATTAAACATCGAAATCGAGTCATTTATGGGGCATTTTGAGCTATAGGGGTCTAAACTTGATTCTTTCCCTTCCTTAACTCATTTTTATCATAAAAAAGTTTGCTTATACTCAAATTATGGTGCAAAACTCGTGGAATCCATTAAATCCCCATGGAACCCAAAATGACAGCATAAGTGCCAAAATCTGCACTAATTTTGAAATTTCATAACTTAGGCTACACAACTCCAAACCATGCAAATTAGGTGTCTATAGATGGCGTAAGATGTGAACTACATGTTACAAAAATATCAAGCAAAATTGGGTTCATTTTCCTAGTCAAATATAATAGAATAGTACTATAGCTCAGAAATAGGAGGCATGTAGTAGACCCAAACTTTGAAATTGCATATCTTGAGTTATATAACTCTAAATTAGGTGCTCTCAGTGACAATAGAAAGCTTAAGATGAGAACTAATTGTTGTAACAATTTCAAGGGCATTTGAGTTCATTTGGCCTATGAAATCCATTGCATATAAGAAGTTGCTACATTATTCAGGCACCATCAGACCTCTAATTTCAAAAATTCATAACTCTCTTTATACGACTCCTTTTCATGCAAACTCAGTGGCTTTAGAAATCTTATAATGTCAACTATATGTTTGTAAAATTTCATGAGCATTAAACTTTATTTGACTTTTGAAAGACATGAAATTCCAAAGTTATTCTGTGTGAATAGTGATAGGACTTAATTAAAATTTCGGTCCAATTTTGGATATTTGTAAAATATTCTATACAACTCTAAAATTATGATTTTTAGCTTGAGAAAAAACTCTAGAAGGGGTCTAAATAGATGCCAAATCTTTGACTCAAATTAGGTCGTTTAGGCCTGATGAATGCCATTTATATATATATATATATATATTAATTGTCCTAATTTAGGGACTTTGATGATTAAATATAGCTTGTTGCATTTAATTAGGTAGATAATTGATTTTATTAGACATTATTGCATTATAGGAATTTATTTGTAAAATTATTAAATTTTAGTGCATAAATTTCTTTTAAGTAATTTTATGAATATTTCTACTTAATTTTTCTCATTCTTTTGTACAGATTTTATGAGCAATGGAAATTTAAAGACTTGAAAGCCACATGATTGAATCAAAGAGGCCTAAAGTTGAAGATGGAAATTCCTTTTTTTTTTTATTTGAGTGAATAGTAGAGCATGACTGGCACATTGAGAGAGCTAAGGAGCAGAACATATCACACCATATACACATAAGCCTAGCCCATCATTCACCTGGGTCACTCACACAAGCAGTTGGCAATTCATTCACACTTATATCCATCACACTCAAGTAGACCTTCATGCAAGGCTTCACCCACATTAAACATAAGTTCTCACACATTCATATAACATGGCTATCCACGTAGCAGCTCATGTAGACTAGCTCTCTCACACCCACTCATACATGAGACACACACACAGCAGCTTGCACGAATAATACACACCCTCCCATGCACTCACCAATATGTACTCTCACACACCAGGTCTAGCCACACTTAACTATAGTAGAACAATTCACAGGCTATCCATATTTTCGCATTTCTAACTCACTCGTATATACACACATACAAAGAAATAAGTAGGTAGCATCTCCACGTTGACTCCTTTCATCATTCACGAGCTCCACGTAGCACCCACTCATGCATGGTGACATGCAACAAATACACATAACAGTACTCTTCACTCATTTATAGTCCAGCCTACATTTACTCATACACATAGCTATGTGGCATATGTTTTAACATTTTAACATACACTAGGACATGGTTTTTTTTGAAGGAAGTTGTGCATAGGAAGAACATGTGATAAAGAGAGCTTAAGAAGTACGTGAGAAGAGCTTCATGAAAGCACATGAAGAGTGAAAGAGGAAAAAGCTAATAGGAAGAAGCTGGGCAGTTCTCATGTAAGCTACAGGTTATGGGAGGAAAGCATGAACATGTGATGGAGAGAGGATGGAGGATTCAGATGGAAGAAGCATATATGGAGGAGCCTCTGAGGCTTTCACGTAGAGGCTAGACATCCATGTTCATCCATATCACAGCCACTGCATAGCACACTCACAGACTGCCACTAGAACATACACACACATGTAGAGATGAGGGAAAAGGAAGCTACATGACCAAATGAAGAAGCAAGGGCTAGCTACAACACGTGAACAGAATAAATAAAAGGGCATGAGCCAATTCTGATGTGGAGAGAAGGGAATAATAGAAGAGAAGCTATGGGTTGGGAGGTTTAAAGAAGGAGGAGCAGCCACATGGAATAAAATAAAGCAAAACACATGAAAGATTAAATGAAGCACGTAATGGCAGAATGAAAAAGGAGAGAATATGATGCATCATCCATCATTCATGCACATTCATCATCCATTCTTTCATCTATTTGCCACCTCCATACTATAGTTGATTCCATCTCCATTCTCCTCCACCATTCTCCATTCCATGAATCATTAACTCCATCTTATGGCTAGCTTGGATGACAACCTTGGATTGAAGTCTGAATCTATTGGGATTTGCAAGGGAATTTGGGCTAAGATTCCCATATTATTTTCTCTCTTTCTACATTAATTTTTATTCGTGAAGTTGCTTGGTTAAGCTTGCAATTGACTAAGATTAGTGTAGTTTATAATTAGTGACTAGTTAGACACTAACTAGGAGACTATTTGAATGATTAATGGATTAATTTAAGTGTTGGATTTCCATTTCTCAACAATTATCCATGTATGCAGTTAAGGTATTTGATGAAATGCATGTGAGAAATTAAGTGCTTGATTGTCTAATTTGAGGATTCCTTGGAGTTTAATTAGTTAATTGAACATTCTACAGTGATAATTCAAAGGCTAATTTGATTTATTAATCACTCAATTCAAATGTTCATTGATTCTAATGACAAGAGTTAATAATTAGATACAGAGTTGAGGTTTCAATTCAACATTAATTTGTTGATCTTTTGAATCTTGAGTGGTAACTCAAGATCACTTGCCATAAATACAAATAGGGACTCTTAGACCAGAACCAATGATAATTGAATTAGGATAAGGATAGTGGATACCAAGGAATAAATCCAAAGCTAGACAAATGTTTGTTGCTTCTTAGTTAATGCATTTAAGTAATAGTTAGGAATTTTAATTCACTTTAAATTTTAGCTAGATAATTGCAAAACCTCCCTTGATTAGGTAGCTTGTAGAGTCCTTTTACACTTAGAAAACTCAATTAAATATTGAAATCCATTTCTGAGGGAGACAATCTAGGTTGCACCCTATATTACAAATATTTTCTAACCTAGTTTATTTTGAAATTGCGCAACACAACTGCTCAAGGCCACTTTCGACATAGGAGTTGTTTATGGAAGTTTTAAGACCAACTTTAGTTCCAATTTGGACCATTTAGGATCCAATTAGATTTCTTTCACTTTGAGCACATTTCTTCCTTCTTAAAAGCTTCTCTAACCATTCCATATCATTTTAAAATTGATGGATCAAAATTTAATCCTTTGACATACAAGGATACATACACTCCTGTTGGAATCAACGCAACCATATGTCATCATAACACTTATACATTCTCATAGCTTGTTCTACATCCACATTCTCATACTTTTATACATGATTCTATCATAAAACATGAAGTAGCATTATCATATACATCATAAGTGTGTCATGGTACATGTAAAGCATCATATGCATACATATACATAAATTCTATTATAATATAGGATTCTAATATATAATTTCCTATTATCTATGATCTTTCTTGGACTTGACCTTGGCTTGGAGAACCTAAAATGGTTAATGGGAGCATGGAGAGTGAGATTCGGGGGAATTTCAGTAGCTAATCTCAACCAAAACAATACATACAAAAATGCCATGAGTGTATACTATGCACATGGTGCAAGAATGCAATGTTAATGCTTCATATAAGTCAAATGCATTATAAAACATGAAAATTCATTTCTTTCTCGGCTATGGCATCATCATAAACTTGATAGGCTCAACTTTTCTCAACCCAGGGCCTAAGGAAGAGCTACTATACTCAATTCCAAGCCTTAAGGGAGTTAGGAGCCGAAACATATATCATTCTTATTCATATAGTTTAATATGGAATTTATGCTAAAATATATATCATGAATGCATCAAGTAACAAAACATACAAGCATTACAACTCATTCAAACATTTAAATGTATGTAAGAGAGGGAGATAAAGCTACCTTGTAATTTTAGGGACTAGGATATACCACTAATCCACTTGTTCACATTCTTTGCCTTGGCACCCACAAATGAGTGAGTTTAAGTTAGCTTGACCTACATATGACAATTACAAGGCAAATTAATCCCAAAGAACTCATTCTAGGTTCTAAGATGCTCACTTAATCTCATTAGGACTTAAAGTATCAATTATGACTAATTTAGGTCCATTATGAATAACCTTTAGTTATTACTTTTCTAACCGTAAACTCTTTCTTTCTACAAGTCTTATAACTCTCAAGAGACTCATTTGAATCATTACATACTTGGTTAGAATAGAACTAACTTACTTTATTAACCGTATTTAGGCCCTTAAAATTTCAACTTTTATTCTAAGGCTCCTAAATTCAATCTAATTTTTTCATAATTCTTTATTCATCATATCTAAGTCACTAAATTCATTAGAATTCAAAGAAACACTCCTAAATGCCTTTTCCATAGCTTGGCTAAGACACCATTGACGGTTGTGCCACGTAACCTGAAATAAAACTACATTAGAAAAAGCTTGTAGATAATGATGCAACCTAGGTCATTTCCTAAGGAGTTTTTTCCTCTAATTATTTATGAAAGAGTATTCTAAGTATCACTAAATGAAAATTGTTTAGGAGATTTTGAATTACTAAAATTTAATTGAATTAAATGAAAAAATAATAAGAGCTAAAAGCTTAAGACTAAGTGAATCAAACAACTAGGAAAGTGTGATAACTAGCCTTTAGATGGACTCTCTAGAATTCAATTATCCTCACTCCCTTTTTATTGTACCAAAATTGGATTTAAACTCTTGCTCATTAGTGTACTCTCCATAAGAACTCTTGAATTACCATCCAAGACCTAATTCACTAATAATTCAAGGACTTTACAACCACAAGAAACCTTGAAGAATTATTCAATTGAGTTAGGAATAAGAACACACTAAAACAAATCCTAAATGCTCACTAAAATCTGTTGAACAATCCACTTAAAATGCTAATCAACCCATTAGATAATGAATTCTTCCAGCACAACAATTGCACAAAAACTCCAACCACTTAATTTAATAACCATTGCATCAATTGGCCTAAAAATAAGATGAATTTAATAGCAAATTGTGCAACCACTAAGTCTAGACTTTCCACAAATATTTAGGAATCAAAATTAACATTCAAATATGAAATTATAATCAATCCATAATTCAAATTAATCCAGTAAATTCCAGCAACTAAATTCCAAAATTAATAAGCTAAACCTAGTCAAATTAATAAAGGAAATAATGTTGAAATTAAAAGATTAAGTAAGGAGAATATATCCAATTGGGAGCTCAAATTTGCATCAAGGGAGATCTAATCTCTAGCCAGTTACCAAGAAAATTTCAAGCAACCATGGATGAGATAGATGGAGGAATTTTGATGGAAGGATGAACCATGTGGAGAGGATGATTGAAGAAATTCCTTTCACTCACGTATTGGAGTTCACCTAGTGTTATTCTTCCATCATGCTTTTGCGTTATTCCAGGCCTCCCTTTTCACATTTTTTTCACATCCCTTTTTTGTCTACCTTTTATTACGTCATTATTCACATTTGGTCTCCCTTATCATGTGCTGCCTTTATACCTCATTTAATCCATTCTGTCATGTGTTCTCTGCCTTCTCATCATAAACCGTAGCTTCTTCTTACTAAATAAATCACATGATTTTCTTCATTTATTCATTCCCACGTCACTTCCTATGTAAGCATCTGCATGGTTCAGCTCACTTTGCCCTTTTTACGTCAAAATCATAGCTTTTTCTTTATCTAGCCCAACACATGAATCTCCTTCAGCTACCTTACATGTTTTAGCTTGTTTTTATGTGAAGAAAACCTTGTGCCACTCTCTGCTCATGCTTTGTACCTGTGGCTACTTCTTCAAGTTATTTCATCCATGTAAATTTTTTTTTTGTTTAGTTGCTTCTTCCTCGTGTTTGTTCCTCCTTCCTTGTTTCTCTTTCATGCTTCTTCTTTTTACACCATTCCACATTAGTCCTATTAGAACCCATAGCATTCCTTCTCTCCATGCAAACTTAGCTTCTTCATTTAACTCAGCTCCCCTTGCTTCTCTTTCCATGTAAAACCCAAGCCTTCTTCTTCTTCATGCACCCAAGCTTAAGTTTACTTCCCTCGTGCTCATGCTTTTATATGTGTCTTAGCTTCAACTTTCTTCACTAATAACCTGTAACATCTGGTTCATTGAAAATGAGAAAAAATGCGAGAAACGTAACGTAGGTTTCTCCGTAAACGAACAAAACTCACCGGATACAAAAGAAAGTCTCCCGAAATAATGTAGTTAAGGTCCCAAAAAATTTGGAAAGCATTCTAAACTCTTAAAAATAAGAATCCCAGGCTTAGACGGAAAGAAAAATGGAGCTAGAATGAAGAAATAAAATTTGACGAAAAACTTACAAAACGTAATGGCATTTTCGTAATTTTGAGAAAATTTTAGAATTCACATAGGAGGACTTTTTAAATGAAATTTTTGAGTTCCCCAGGGTTCTCAGAAGCCCTAAAATCCATGGGAAAGCCTAGGACAGCTAAAGCCCCTCCAGTGGACATTTTTCAATATTGGTACACTCGAACTTTGATGGATCCGTTCGGGAAGCTTTTAGCTTTGATTTGAGTGATTCCAAAGGCATTTTACTAAATTGGGAAACTAGATTTTATAATGGGCGAGATGGTTCTCAAAAAGGAGCTAAAACATAGTAGCAACGAAAATGTTAAAAATAAAGGGCAAAATTGGAATTTTTGAAAAGTGTTTCTTCCTCCCACCTATATATATGATACGCCCTTTCTTCCCCTCCATTTTGGTCGACCAAGATCTGCCCAAAAACTAGATAAAACCCTAGGGGATGTGATGCACAAGAAGAAGAAGAAAAGAAGGAGAAATTCAAGCAAAAAGGTATGGAATTTTAGTAGTTTTTTATGCTTTCCTCCTTCCAAACCTCTTCTCCTTCATTCTCCTTTGTTTCCCTTGATTATAATGAATTTTATAGATCTATAAGGGAGAAATTAAGGGAAAATTTTGGATTTGAAGAGAGAAACTCAAAGAACATAGGATTTAAGTGAGAAAATAAGATAATTTCTTCTTCCATGGTTGCTACCCCTTACTTCCCTTCTCTACCATTTCACCCCACTTGAGAAGCCCTAAGAAGATTTGATTTTTAGGTAGAACCAAGGGTAATTCTTAGGAAAAAGGATCTAGAGATTAAGAATATATAAAGAGAATTAACAAATAACCATGGAAATTCAAGATGTAAAGTCTAGGGTTTCATATGTTTCTTGCAAAATCTGATTTGATATTTTGATTCCTATGTCTAAATGAGAGTTTAAATGAGCTCCTAAGATCCTTAGAAGTCTCCCCATATGCTTTCTCCATCAAGAAAACAAAGTAAAGTCCATGGAGAGCAAAATGCTTCCTAGGTTTGGCCAAGAAAGGTTCATGTAGCTAGGGAGAGTTTTAAATTTTTCTAAGCCTATTTTTGAGTCATATATGATGAATGAATATGAGAGAAAGCCTTGAGAAAAATTTAAAAATCATAGAAAGTGAGATTGTACTTTATGTTCCATAATATGACCTAAAGAAGCAACATATAGTTAGGCTCTTTATTTTAATTATATGATGACTCTAAGAGACTTGACTTAAAAAGAGTCAAAAATCATATTTAAAAGGAAAGAATGGAGCCTAGAATTTATTTGATGGGTGTTGCTTCATTAGGTACATTTTTAGAAACATAAAGGGGCTAATGAGCTAAGCTAATGTTTAAGCAAGTTGTGTGGCTTTAGATCTTACTTGAAGAATGTAATTAGCTTCCATATGATGTGTCTGGGCTAAAAGGAACGATCTCCACTTTCTTGGGTGTATGAGATCAAGGGATAGGACTCAAGGTTTAAGGAAAAAGTGCACAAATGCTAGCAAGGTAACTCTCTCTACCTTCTTTCATGCATGATTGCTTGCTTTACTTGTCTTTGAACGTGTGTATGTGTATTTCAAGCCATGAGAAATGTTCTAGCATGAGCTCTTACTCCATGTTACCATGATGATGATTATGTTTTCTAAATGATATTCATGATGTTTGCTTTGGTTTGCTTAAGTGTGGTGAGGCCAAGAACCCCTAAACATGGTGAGGATGAGCCAAGAACCCTTAAGATTGGTTGAGCTAGAGTAAAGAGTCTCCTAAAAGTGAGGTTGACTCCCAAGAGCATGGTTAGGTCCAAGAACCTCTTAAAGAATAGGTGAGGCAAGTCCAAAATCTACAAGTAAATGGGTGAGGCCAATCCACTTGCTTAGCAAGCCTTTGTATGCTATGTATGACTTTTTCAAATGATGAAAATATCTCTTGAATATTTGCACATGTCAACATGACCATATATGCATTTGTGAGACTTGTTTTGCATGCCTTATGTATGATTGAATGGGAGATGAGTTGTTGGGATTATTTGAATCTCATCCCCTCCTCTCCAATGTTTTAACATGCTAGGTGGACTAAGAAAGCAAGGTAATGGAAGCCAACTACCTTGAAGATGAGAGCATGACATCAAATTATCTTGAAATTGCTACTTTTAAGATCTTATGGATAGCAATTGATGAAATCCCTAGTTGTATATGATCTATGATGTTATGAGCATGTATAATTATGCTAATGTATTATGTATAAATGAGAACTAGGGTTATATGTATGGAAATACTCATTTTGGTCATATAATGGCAATTTTACATTATGGAATTTCATGTATAAATGGAAGTGGAATAGCCAAATTGAGATGCATGAGATTTAAAACCATTTAGACAGCTCATACAAGTCCTATTTATGCTTTTAGACTTGCCCAAGAGGTGCTAAATCCCAAGAGAAGCCATTTGGACATTTTGGTATCCTATATGAAGTCAAAATTGATCATAATAGAACCCTATGTCACTTTTCGTCCAAATGAGCTCTTCTTGATCTAAGATTTGGTATGAAATTAGAGCTTGTTAAGAGCTTTTTGAGAAGCTAAATAATAGAATTTTTAGAGGTCTAGAGAATATTTGACGAATTTTCAAAGTTGAAAATGTTTTTGGTTTTGGTCATGTCACTGTTCATACTGGTCTGAAAATAAAATCTGTCACATAGGGCCCAAATGATGTCCAATTGTCACAAAATTTTATACAAAGAAACTAGACATTCTAGTGACTTGTGCCAACTGGAAGAACCTCATTTGGATGTCTAGAGAGGGAGATATGAATTTTCAAAGAATCTATCAAGTATCAGGAACTCTAGCCGACCTCAGTTACTGTTTGATTGAGTTTTGAGATCTGGGCGTGCTTGAACTGGTATGGAGTTATTTTTTTCCTCTAGCTAACATCCACAGCTTTCTATATTAGTATTATTTTCATAGATTGGATTTTTGTGAAATTAATTGGACATTTTTGAAATTTGCTATAGAATTTTGTGATAGTACCAGTGAATAGCTTGACCTCTGGACCTTTTTGAATATCAAACACCTTTTGTGATGGATTTTGTGTTTAGATATATTTTTAGCATAAAGTAGACATGTGTATCTTTCCTAAATGCCTAAGAATGTATGATTTCAAGTTTTCTAGAATTAGTTATAATTTTCCAAAATTTGTGACAAAAATGTGGAAAATCTGACCGAAAATATATGTATGTATTTCATGCTTCCCTTTGAGTTCCATGGGATGTAGGGTACTTTTAATGATGAAAATGAGTTATATTCATGTAATTAAATATAAAAATGTGATGTATGAGCTCACATGGTCCATGTGACACCGAATGAAATTTTTATACGCGACATAATGCTAAGGAATGCATTATTTAATGCTATTTTCCCTTGCCTCTTTGTGGGTTGTTTGATACGAGGCATAGAGATAGTATGAAATGAGTTAGAAATATATGGTGTTACATTTATTGGTATCAGAGCAAAGTTTCAGGCTCTTTTGGAGTGGATTTAGCTTGAGGATGTAGCATTAAGGTTATGTAAAGGCTTGAATAAATAGGTAGAACCTTGTATGAGACATTGTGGGTGTGTGAAAGTAGCTTATGGATTTATTCATGATAAGTAAGTTGTAGAATGGTCTTAGAGTAGTTAGTGGACATCGAGAAAGAATGGCCTCTAAAGTAGCTTGAGTAAAGCTAAGCTTAAGCAAAGTTAAAAGATCTGAGTTAGAGCTTGATGGGATGTGATAGCTCACCAGGATCAGTGGCAAGCCCTAGATATGAACGATGAGAAATAATCTTGTTGATATGAAAAGGCTTGTTAGAGAGAGTATGTGAGGCCTAATTCCCCTAGTAGCCATACTCAGGCCATTCCCAGTTGTCTCGCATAATGAAAGATGAGTAGTGATATAGCGCAGTATAAGATGAGACAACGGCTGTACATGACTAGTTTAGAGGGGAATGAGAAAGAGAGTTATCCCTTAGCCACAACACCCAAATGTCTAGATAAGTATTAGAGCCCGAAAAACTAATTCCCTCAGGCCAGAAGTTGAGTTACAAGCTACACCCTAGAGCCTCATGGCCCTGAAATGATAAGTAGTTATGTATGAATGAAGCAAGAGATAGAACCCTCTAGCTTGATGACAGGCTAGATATAGAGATAATAAGGATCAGGTTGATAGCTAAAGATGAAATTTCAATCCATGAAAAAGTAAACAAATCAGAGGTTATTAGCCATGGCCAATTAACTGCTTAGTTGCGACTAATTATTCCATGAAGCAGCGAGGCAATCTAGAAAGTTCCTCTTGCCGTGGCCAATTAAGAGATTAGCCGTAGCCAATACTTAGATAGGAAAACTAGGGTAAACCTGAGGCTGATTAGCCACGGTGAATGATATGTTAGCCACAGCAAATGGTAGTATGAATGCCTTATTGGTCATATTCAGGCTAATTTGAGAAATGAGCTGATAAGGGGTTAAATGACCTATAGAAAGTGAGAGCCCCTAGTATAAGTAGAGAAAAAAAGTAATAAATAGTCATGGAAGATTAGTAAGAAATCCGTGGACCTAGTAGTTGAAACTAAGGAAAGAGCTCAACACAGAGGAAGTTAGACACAGGAATAATGAGGTTGTTGAGACTCACCTTTAAGGCATTGACTCAAACCTAGGGTGTTACCCTATGAGACACTGAATGATAGAATGTTAGTGTAGCCTCGAAATAACGTAAGATAAAGTTACTAGTAGTAAGGCATATAGTGAGTGGCCTGAAAGGTGTACCTCATAGGTAATATCTAAAGATGAGTATGGATAACCCGATAATAGGGCCCAAAAGAGAATGGGAATAGTCAAAAAAGAACTAAGTTATTGCAAGCTACAAGTCTAATGAGATGACTAGCCTAGGTTGAGCATAAGCTGAAGTCTAGGGAAGATGACTAGTAGCATCATTCCAGGTGAGATATGTGAATGAAAGGCTCAGTGAAAGTTCTCCCTGAATTGAGAAAGAAAAGATGAGACATCTTGAGTTGGGGAAACCACCCTCTAGTGGTTAGCAAATTCCCCTAGATAGACCCCCCGAATTGTAAAAGTACAGTGATAAGGGAAGCAAGAAAGAGCTGAGAAACTAGCTATAGAAAAAGATTCCCTCACTTTAGTAATAATTAAATGAGTAAATTGAGCCAGACAGGTAAATAGATAGAGGTTTGATAGTTAATTAGGCGAGCTCCCTAATATGAGACTGTAGGGGTTAAGGCACGTGCATGATTAGAGCACCCAATAGAGCATAAGTTTTCAGTAAGGTAGAATCTGGACATTGAGAGCAAGTGTCCTAGATTAGGTCAGTAGAACCCTAAAGTAGTATATTGTGCTCTTGAGGATAAAGCTAAAGAGATGAAACAGAGAAAAAGCCTAACTCTGATCCAAATATAGAAATAAGTTGAGACAAACAGTTAGTGCCTTAGTACCCTTAGAGAAGCTCGAGGGAATTAAAAACTGCCTCAGAAGGTGAGTCTTGTATTATGCAAAGAAAAGTGTAAGTCGAGGGTGCCATAGAATGAAATTCTTAGGATTATATGAAATAGAATCCTTCTTATCAAGGGATGGTCTAGCTAAGAGCAGAGTAAGAGTATGAGGAAAAAGTAGACCCCCTTGATGTTACAAAGAGTGAATAAGTGGAGGAACCCCGGGAAAATGTAGGTGCTTTTGAGCGTAAAGAAACCTGAACTGGCAATAGAAATAACCAGTAGTAGAACATCCTTTTACCTAAGTAAGAGGATAAGAAAGGTAGAAAAAGAAGATATGATAGTGTTCAAACTAAGGACATACTAGAGTGATAATAGATATTCAGTTAATGTGCTTGAGTACTTAAAAAAACATACTTGTCCTTGGCATAGATGCACTTTTTCCATGATAGTGCTTGAAGTAAAAACAGTTAAGCAATATAGAGGAATCTTAGGATGAAGTAGAGGAAGAATCCTATTTTCCTTGAGTGCTCTATGAGAATAGGACAAATAAAGAAAAGTAAGAAAGGAATACTTTAGATTATTGGGAAACTTGTAATATACTAGAGATAGTGACTCTGAGCTCAATCATAAAGTGCCGGTGTATTAGTGTTTGATGTTATGGTTTGCTTGCAATAGAAGCTACATGATATTAGGTCTGGCCAACCTGGTAGTAATGTGGCTCAAGTGCATAGCAAACGATGACATCAATCACCAAAGTGTCCCGATAATCGAAGGGTATCCTACTTAGCTAGATAACGAGATAAGTTAGAAAAGAAAGGTAAAGGGATTTCAATAATATCAGAATAATGAGAAAAACATACAGAAAGGAATCCCCAATAAAGAATGCCTAGATCTAGTATACATAGCCAGAGTCCCTTATAATATATGTAAATGAAATGAAAAGGGACCAGTGTATAACCTCTCTCCTGCCAGAGATGTTAACCACATTTAGTGTATGAGATGCCCTAGTGCCAAAGCACTTAAAAGCAGAATGTGGGCATAGTTAGAAATTGTAGGATATGAGAGGAGGGCTAGAATGAGTATATGTAAAGTAAGTAAGTCAATAAAGTAAGAAAAGTAAGCCCAAGCAAAAGAGGCTGAAGTAGGAATCTAAGGATCCTATGAGGAGCGATGAGTGAGAAATTTAAAATGCTCCTTAATATCAGTATGACGGGATCCTAAAGAATTAGATGACACAGAACCCACTTCACGCGAAGAACATGATGTAACTTTGAGTTTAGCCTCAACTATCATGAGCAATGGTTACTAGACTTAGTGAGCATGTATTTTACTATCAGATACAGTGATCTTAGGGTTTGACGTCTCCCAAAGATGGATCACAGTATATCTTAGCATAGCTCAGTGGGTCATAGTAGACCCTAGTAGGGCTCTGAGAGGTCACAGTAGACCTAGGGGTCATAGTAGATCCTACAAAGTTACAGAGAGCCCTAGTTACAATATGATAGTTCTCTGGTGAGATGATGGCCTGAGATAATTTTTACAAAATAGTTAGTCCTAGAGACCAGTACAATTTCAGCTAGCTTTTGTCTCAAAGACTAAAGATCTCCTGAGTCTAGTAGACCATTGCCACAGAGATATGAAGGCTTTACTCAAACAGTTAGACTACTGACTAACTCTCTTGAGAGATGAGTATAGTGTATAGGATGAGAAAAGTAAGAAATTAGCCTTCCAAAATTAGAACCAGATGAACCACTACCTAGCAGGTAGTAGCCTTGATTGAGGGATAGAGAGATCCTTGCATGCTAGCTTATGTATTCAGAAAGGGGTCAAGTGCAATTTTACATGAGGTAAGTGGTACAATATACCTCCAATGAGAAAAACTGTGAGAATAGCTAGCATCCCACCAGAGCTTAACAGTAACTTGTGGTAGTAGCTCTTCAATGCTAGTATGATGTACCAACTTCTTCAAGCTCCTATAAGAGAAATAGTGATAAGCATGATTTTTATATGTTTTAATTCTCCTAACTTAAGCATTTTAATGGGCAAATATAGCTTGAGGAGTTTAATTAGGTAAAATTTGATGTTAGTAGCCATTTGTCTACTTAAGGAAATTATTTACAAGATTTTAGAATTTTAATGCATAAATTTTGTAATGAATTTTGTAAAATCTTTTCCACTTAATTTGGTTTATTATTTTGTGCAGATTATGGGCAAATAAAATTTGAATATTGAAAAGAAAAAAATATATATGCATGAGATGAAGCTGGACACCCATATTCTTCTATGAAGCTTGCATGGACATTCGCTTAGCAACTACAACCACTTGAAGTTTCACACACTAACACCAATACAAACCTATGGGTTCACAAGAAAGGAAGCTAGAAAAAGGAGACCACGTGGGATAAAATAGAAGTAGAAACAAAGAGCTAGCCATGGCTTCTAGCTAAGAAGCTGCATGAAGCTAAGATACAAAGCATGTTCATGTGGAGAACATGTAAAAGCTATGTGGAAAAACTACAGAATGAAAGAATATGTGCTATTTTATTATAGTATGACAATAGGGGGTTAAATTTTAAAAAATCATAAGTTGAGCTATACAACCTCGATTTATGTAAACTTAATGGTCACAAAAAGCTTATATAAGAGCTATCTACTTTAAAAGTTTCAAGACAAATGAGTCTATTTGATTCCTTAAAAATCACAAAATTTCAATTTGCACTATATGAATAGTACCTAAATTTTTTTACATAAAATATCCAATTTCAAAAATTCACAAGATATTCTATAAAGCTCTATGTCCTCTAATTTCTTGCTAAATTTTAGCACAAGACTTATTCATTTGGTTTATCAATGGTAGATAGACATTTTATAACTCAAATGGATCAAATTTAGGTTTTAATTAACACTAATTGAGCTTTAAAATGCCATTTTTTCTTTTCACCAAGTTTTAAACAACAAATACATCATGTATGGCTGGTTCACCATGTCATAATTGCTATACAACTCAAAATCACCTTTCTAAATTCAAAAGTACATATTCATATTCAAGAACTCAAGATACCAATTTCGATAGAATCATATGTTACCATCCATAATTTGTTTCTACATCATAATCTAGTACTTTTAAATATGTTTGCATTATCATACATCAAAATGCACAAATATATTTTCATACATTCAAGAATATGTCTTAAAACAAATTCTATTATCAAAGTAGCTCTTCTTAGGCCTTTTAATCATTATTCTTGCTCCTTTGAGAACTGCCTAGCCATAGTTGTAGAAATAGGGGAAAAATGAGATTAAAAAAAATCCTAATATTTAATCCAACATTGAAGTATACATGTATAACTTATTCAAGTTCAATGAATGCAAGCATGCATTTCATATAATCATATATCATTCATATTCATGTATTAGGAATCCTATGGCTCTATTAAGAGCAATCTCATGCTCCAGGGACTTTTTGTCCAGTCTCACCTAACAATTAAAGGCTTTTGATTTATTGTCACTCTCTTTTAGGGACTTTTGACTTAGTCTCCTTACAATTGAGACTTTTGTCTTAGTTTTACTCATATTTAGGGACTTTGGACCTCACATCACTTATTTCAAAGGACTTTTGGCATAACCTTACTCATTAAAGAGCTAAACCAATTCCAAATGCAACCAAATATTATGCAATTGCATATAATCATCAAGCAATCTACAATACACATAATTTGCAAATAATACATATAAGCAATCCAAGACATAAGCAAACCAAGCATACATATGCAAGAATAAAGGAAAAGCTACCTTGACATAAAAGATTTAATGGATTCCCTTTGGCTTATCTCTTTTGCTCCATGGCTCTACATTTACACTTGAATGGAAATTACTTAGCCTACACACATTAAATGAAGCACAAAATTAACAATGGAACCATGATTATACTCATATTAGCTTTATACAAGTCAATTAGGATTTTAGACACACATATGGCTTACTTGAATGGCATTATGAAACAACCCTTACAAATCAATTTCTTGGCTCTAAAACCTCACTAAACATAAGTTATATGACTCTATTAGAATTCATTAGAGCCAACATAAACTTGATTTAAAAAGCCTAGCACCAAATTGCTTTTTTAAGCATAATTGAATCCTAAAATTTTATTTTTTAAAATAAACCTTCTCAATTCAAACCAATAGTTTCTGTAGTGTTCATAATTCATATCTAGGCCACTTATAACCTTGGAATCATCAAAACAACCCCCTAGGTACCAAGACCACATCTTGGCCAAATTTATGTCCATAATAAGGGACCAGGGAGTTTTGCCATTTCTTTTGGGGAATTTGGCACCTATGAAGATTTCTTAACTTCTTTCTAGTTTAATTATGATATTACATAGCTTGAAATACCCTTCTAGCATTCCAGACTTCCTAAAGTGTAATCAAAACCTTAATTACACAATCTTGCATCTTATAGCGTTTTAATTGATTTTCTTGGTTCTATCTTAATCTCCACACTTCTAAACCTTTATTCACATCATGTTTTAATCAAAATCAAATTCCCTTTTAGTGCTTCTCATCTTGGATGAATATGGAGGAAAAAGAATTCCAAAGGAGAAGCATGTCTTCCATGCCATGTCATATACCATTTGAAGGTGTTTTGAGTAGAGATTATTATCATGAATTTGGTTTCCTTTAAAGAGTTTCTTCCTCCATTGGTTTAGCCACATAACTCCATCTTTTAGAAAATCAAACGCATAGAAAGAAAAAAGAGAAGAAGTAGAAAAAGGTTTATATTAGTATCATAGGCAAAATCTGCATGTAAAATTACCTAGGTGAAGCTTTGTAACACTATAAATTTTTAGCTTGTCTTATGCTACTCCCATTCCTTATGCCATGTATCTCATAAAGGAGGCAAGAAAATAGCATTAAAAAAGTGCATAAATTTGCATTGCGTAGCGTATGAATTTTTCATTCGATGTCCCATGGATCATGTGAGCTCATGTATCATATTTCATATTTAATTACATAGATACAACTCAATTCCATCACCAAAAGTGGCCTAAAACTCGTGCAAGTGCAAGAAACACATAAAATATCATAGTGTAGCCTCTGCCAGAATTTCATGCTTTCTGTCACAAAATTTGAAAAATCATAATTAATTTTAGAAATATTGAAATCATACATTCTTTATCATTTGGGAAAGCTACATATGTCTAATTTACAGTAAAAATAGTTTTAGATCATAAGACATCAAGTAGAAGATGTTTGACATTCGAAAAACACCCAAGGTCTCAGCTGTCTGGGCTACTATCACAGGTTACTGTCGTAAACTTTAAAAATTCATAACTAATTTTAGAAATATCCAAATCATGGAAATTTGGTCAATATGAGAAGCTACATATGTTACATCTAAGGTAAAAATATCTCTAGACCACTCCAAGTCCATCTGGGAACTGAATTATGATGGAACAATACTGGAGGTCAAGTGGCATTACTAGTACTAATATTAAAATTTAAAAATTCATAACTCTCTACTCAGACCTCTAAATAAAGTATTCTTGGTGGCCATAGAAAGCTTATAACCTATAGCTTATACTTGTAAAATTTCACAAGTATTGGACACCATTTGACTATTGGATAATACAGAACACAAAACTAACCATATGAACAGTATATGCACCAGAACAACAAAAAAATCCCAACTTTGAAAATTCATAATTAATTCTATAGGGATATGATTTTTTTTAACCTTAGCTTCCTAAAAAGCTCTCAATGAGCTCTACATGTTGCCAAATTTCATAGGAAGATTCATCCATTTGGTCAGTTTGTGCCATAAGGTTCCGATTTGGTCATTTTTATGGCCTCAACTAGCATCAAAGTGTCCAATTTTTCTTCCCAAGCTTGTGTGGCCACTTGAGCACATGGAAATGCACCAAAATAACTTTATAAACTTGTTTCAAAGGTGCATAAACCCAAATTTCTCAAACTCATTCATCCACACCATGATATATACAAGATTACACATGCTAGTTCTTGCCATTCAATACCCAAAACATGTTATCTCATACATTTGGCATCAAATTCCATTCATACATCATACATTTGGATAATTACATATGTTCATATGATTACATAATAATTTTATCATAGGATTACATCATATGCCATGTGTATGGCTATAAGAGAGACATAACTAGGCCATTTCATACATTTTGATGTCAATCTCCTTCTCCTTGGCTTGGTGACTTCTATTACCTTGCTTAATTGATTCATCTAGCATGTTAAGACATTGGAGAGGAGGGGATGAGATTCAAAGAATTCCAATAGCTCATCTCCCTTTCAATCACACATAAAGTATACAATACAAGCCTTAAAAATGCATGCATGGGCATGTTAACACATGTGAGCATTCAAGAAACATTCTTGGCATTTGAACAAATCATATATAGTATACATAGGCTTGCCAAGTGAGTGTACTAACCTCACTCATTTACTTATGGATTTTGGACTTGTCTCATCCATTTTCTCTAAAAGGTTTTGACTTAACTTTACTCTTGGGAGTTAACCTCACTCTTGGGAGACTCTTTACTTTGTCTCAACCAAGTTTAAGGGTTCTTGGCTCATCCTCACCATGGCTAGAGGGTTTTTGGCTTCTCCACACACAAGCAAACCAAGGAAAGCATATAAAATATCATTTGAATGCATAAAACATCATCATGGTACCATGGAATAAAGGTTCATGCTAAAATACTTTCTATAGCTTAAAATACATATACACACATTCAAAGACAATGTAAGCACCTATTCATGCATGAGAGAAGGTGGAAAGAGCTATCTTGTTTGCATTCACACACATTTTCCTTGAGCCTTAAGTCCTTTCTATAACACCATAACTTCTAGCTCATCATATCATATATATACATGCCTCATATCATTATATTCATAAAGATATAAGGCAAAAGGAGAAAAATAGTGACTTTCTTTGCGTTACGTCATAAAAATTTCATTCAGTGTCACGTGGACCGTGTGAGCTTATTCTATACATTTTCATATTTAAATACATTAATACAATTTATTTCCATCTCAAAATCATGCCCACATCTCGTGGAAACCGAAATGGAGCTCAAAATAATTAAGTATATTTTCGGCCAGATTTGGCCTCTTTTTTTGTCAAACTTTGAAAAATCATAACTAATTCTAGACAAATATAAATCATGCAATCTTGGTCATTATAGGAAACTATAGATGTCTATTTCATAGTAAAAATATGCCTAGACGATAAAATTCATCACAGAGGGCGTTTGACATCCAAAAAGTCTAGAGGTCGCTGCTGCCTAGGCTATTATTTTAGATTATTGATATAAATTTCTAAATTTATAACTAATTCTATAAAAAATAAAATCACACACATTCAGTCATTTTGGAAAGATAAAAACATTAAATGTATGTTAAAAATAATTCCAGAATGGAACAAATACGTTTAGCCATTGGAAATCTATGAAACAGTGACTAGACTCCTAGGGCGCCACTACTACTGACAGCCAACTTAAAAAATGCATAACTCTTTGCTCAGACCTCCAAATGAGGTGATCTTGGTGGCCACAGAAATATTATGATCTCTAGTTTATGGCTTTAAAATTTCACAAACATTAGACACTATTTTCCCATCTAATGACACAGAATACAAATCTACCAGTGTGAACAGTGCACATACAGAGTCCATAGAAAATCCCAACTTTGAAAATTCATCAAATATTCTCTAGACCTCTGAAAATTATGTTCTTTAGCTTCCAAAAAAGCTCTCAAAAGACTCTAATTGGATACCATGACTCAGATCAAGAAGAGCCCATTTGGATAAAAAGTGACATAAGGTTCTAAGATAGCAAATTTATGCCCCATATAGGGTACCAAAATGCCCAAATGGCTTTTCTCAATGTTTGGCTCCTCTTGGGCAAGTCTAAAGGCATGAATATGACTTGTTTGAACTCCCCAAGGGGTCCCAAACCTCATGCATCTCAATTTGGTCATGCCACTTCCACATACACACTAGTGCATCAAACTTTCAAGAAGCAAAAATGGCCATTTCATACTCATTTTACATTCTAGTATTCACATGCCATAATCTCTCATTCATACATGATACATCAACATATTTATACATATTCATGATCTCATAGGACATATACAACCATAGATTACAAAATTTTCCATTCACATGGCTTTAAAATAGCCAATTCCATGGACTTTAATATCCTACTCTCTTCGCCCAAGGGGTTGGCTTCCATTACCTTGTTCTCTTAGTCCACTTAGCATGTTAGAACATTGGAGAGGAGGGGATGAGATTCAAAGAATCTTAATAGCTCATCTCCCATTCAATCATACATAATATATGTAAAGCAAGCCTTAAAAATATATGCATGGAGAAAATGGAAGTCATATACATTTAAAAAGCAAGCTTGGCATATGAACACATCATACAAGACATTCAAGAGCTCACCAAGTATTTGGATTGGCCTCATACTTCTCCTCATAGATTTTGGACTTGCCTCACCCATTCTTTAAGCACTTTGGACTTAACCATAATCTTGGAAGCCCACTTTGCTTTTGGGAGACTTTTTACTTTGCCTCAACCAAGCTCAAGGGTTCTTGGCTCATCCTCACCAAAGGGAAGAGTTCTTGGCCTCTCTACACTCAAGTAAACTCATACAAATATCATGTAATCATTGGAAAATATAACATGGCATCAAGAATTATGGCATATAAAGGCATGCTAGCATACTTTTCATAGTTCAAAAATACACATACACACATTCCAAAGCTAGCTAAACACACATCTATGCATGAGAGAAGGTGGAGAGAGCTACCTTGCTTGCATTTACACACTTTTTTACCTTGAGTCCTCTCCCTTGACCTCACACACCCAAGAAGGTAGAGATCATTTCTTTTGGCCTAGACACATCATATGGAAGCTAATTACACTCTTGAAACAAGCTAGGACATTAAACTTATATTTAAGAACATACTTGGTTCCATAAGTCATATAATGGTTCCATAAATGGCCTATTGAAGCAACCATCATGATTCAAGTTCTTGGCTCCATTCTCTTCTCATTCCTAGGCCTCTTGAGCTCATTTAAGGTCCTTGGAGCCATTACATATTCATTTACAAAAGCCTAGACACAAGTTGCTTCATAAGGTCACATTATGGAAGCCATTGCCTCATCTCCCAATCCATGGCTTCTAAAATTTTTCCAAAGGTTCCTCCCACCTTCTACCATCATATGAAGTCATAAACCAAGGCTAGAATAAATTAAAATACTCTCTAACCCCTCCATTTGTCCTAGGCTGATATTATGGAAGCATTTGGGGTTCAAGGGGTTTTCAATTTTTCCTTGATGGGGGAGCCACTTGGGAGGCTTCTTAGAGGTCTTAGGAGCTTAATGGAACATTTAAATGGCTAAGGAAATTCATAGATTAAATTAGTTTTTACAATCCCTACAAATGCACTACACTTTTCCAACTTAGAGTTCATTAGTTTTTCTTGCAATTTCCTTGCTTTTTTGGATGGGAGATGCATGTGGGAAGCTCTCTTAGGGTCCTAGGAACTCATACAAACATTCACATAGGCTTGGGAACTCTTAGATAAAATCAAATTTTTGGTTATGTTCACAAACCCCTAGCTTTTTTATCTTATAAATTCATGGTTCTTTCTTTGTTCTCTTTGCATATTCTTGTTTCTCATGCTTGAATATTCTTGTCTCTACCTTGTTTTGGCTTGAATTCCTTCCCCTCTCTAGTTTCTCTCTCTAGACCTAATATGGAAGCCATTGGAATTCAAAGAAAAATAAGTTTTTCTAGTGCACCTCATACCTCATTTGAAAGCTTGCTAAATGGTGATTCTCTTGCTCTATTTGGTTGCTCAAAACCTCCACTTTTTCTATGAGGTTAGCCACCAAATTCCTCCTTTTAAGAATCCAAAACCACCAAGAGAAGGAGAATGAAGAGAGGAGAAAATTGTATAACTAACTTGTTGCAAAATTCCATGTATTTTCATACCGTTTTGCCTTAGTTTTCTTTCTCTCTTTTCTCCCAATTTTCACGCTATTTTTGGTCTATTTTTTAGCTCAAGAGATGTTCTTGGAAGGGTGGAGAAGCTGCCTAGTTATTTAAAAAGGTGGAGGATGATTTTTATAACAATTCCCGAAATACCAATTATGTCCCTCTATTTCCATTCCTTTGTTTAGGCTCGTTTTAGCTCATTTTTTAGAATCATCTTTTCCATCATAAAATTAGATTTTCTAATTTATAAAATACTTTTGAAATCACTCAATTTGGATTTAAAATCATTCTGAACCGTTCGGTCAAAATTTTGGTCAACTGACGGCTGAAATCGCTCACCGAAAGGGTTTTAACTGTCCCGAGAGTTCGCATGGTTTTCAGGGCCTTTGAGAACTCTAAAGAACTCAAAAATTTCATTTAAAAATCCTTCTAGTGAGTTTTCCAAAAAGTGCCCATATTTATGAAAATGCCACTGGCCTTTCGACAAATTTTTTGAATCACTCTAACCTTGATTTCTGGGTAACTTAATTCTCAAATCCTCATTTTTCATTATTTAGAATTTTATCATAATTTTATTTGGCTCTAATTCATTCTATTTCGGGAACTTTCTTTTGTATCTGGCCCTTTTCTGACGTTTATGAAAAAACCAAACATCACGTTTCTCACGTTTACAGAAGGACCAGATATTACACTTTCCCTTGACCTCACACATCCAAGGAGGTGGAGATCATTTTTCTTGCCCTAAACACATCATATGGAAGCCAGTTATACTCTTGAATTAAATTCTAAGGCTATATATTTATTAGAAAAGCTAAGTGATTCATAAGACCCTTTTATGGTTCCATAATGCACTTAATGAAGCAACCTTAGGAAAATATCATCATGGTTCCATTCTCTCTATCTATTTATGATTCTTAACTCCATGTAAACCTCTTAGAGTCATCACACAATCAATTCAAGGAGCCTAACTAGGTGTTGCTTCTTCAAGCCATAATATGGAACCTATAATTACCCAACCTAAGTTACTGTTCTATTAATTCTGTGGTTTGGGTTGCCTGAAATGGTATGGAAGTATTTTTTCCCTCTATCTAACATCCACAAATTTCCAGATTGGTATTATTTATATGGATTGGATTTTTGTAGAATTAATTGGACATTTTCAAAGTTTGCTGTAGAATCTGTGACAGCATCAGGAGGCAGCTTGACCTCTGGACATTTTTGGATGTCAAACGCCTTCTATGATGGATGTTATGATCTAAGCATATTTTTAGTGTGAAGTAGACATTTGTAGCTTTCTAGAATGGCTAAGAATGTGTGATTTTGATGTTTCTAGAATTAGTTATGATTTTCCAAAGTTTGGTAAAAAAGAGGGGCAAATCTGGCCGAAATTAAACCACTATATTCTATGTTTCTTTTCGGTTTCCATGAGTTATGGGCATGATTTTTGATGCAAAGGAGTTTTATTAATGTAATTAAATATGAGAATGTATAGTATGAGCTCACACGATCCATGTGACACCGAATGGAAATTAAACATGACGCAATGCGGAAATACTTATTATTTTAGTCTACCTTTCTTTATATTCTCATGGAATTAATGATGTGAAGCTCATAAATGTCATAAAATGAGTTAGAATTTATGGTGTTACATCTTTGGCTACAAAACTTTGTTTTATACAAACTTAGTGGCTATGGAAAGCTTATAATTCCATCTATATGCTTGTTAAATTTCATGAGCATTAGAGTTCATTTGGCCCCTCAAAAACACAAAAAACAAAATCTGACTATATGAATAGTACCCTTGCAATTATGCAATTTTTAGCTAATTTTGAAAAATCATAATAAATTCTTTAGAGTTTCAAAAATATTGTTCTTTAACTCTATGAAAAGCTCTAAATGAGATCTAAATACCTACCAAATTTCATCACAAAATTTGTCCATTTGGTCAGATTTTGGTTTAAGGGTAAAAATTGACTCAAAGTGGTGCACAAATGGTTCAAAATAGGCTTCTTCATTACATGTGACCATTTGAGCACGTCCCAAACATGAAATATAGTATATATAACCGTTCATCTAGTCCTAAACATCATGTAACTCAAAATCACTCATCCACTTGGTATTATATATATATATTCCATAGCTCTGACATACCCAAATTGCACATTCTTACACATAAACATTCAAAAGTGACATTTACATCATAATCCCATACTTTTACAATTGTGGGGTTGTTTACATTACAAAAATAACATGTACAACCTCTCATGTGCAATATTTTACATAAAATCATAAATTATTGTCAAAGTATGGTTATTCATGCTTGTTGGCTTCCATCTTTGTTTTCATGTGAGTTTCCTAGATATGGTTAGAAATAATATGAGAAAGAGTGAGCTTTTATGAATTCCAATAGCTCATTCACTTTTTAAGCATGCTTATAAAGCATGTTATCATGTCAAAGAGAGAAAGTATGTATAATAGGCATTCAAATATCAAACATAATCAAATATTGGAAGTCATATGGATCCATCAAGATAAAAACAAACTTTAGGGACTTTTGATCTAGTCTCACCCAATTATTTAAGATTTTTGGATTAGTCTAACCCATTTTCAGGAACTTTTGGCCTTGTCTCACCCATACTTGGAGACTTTTGGTTGCACTTCACCTAAATTAAGGGACTTTTAGCATAACCTCATCCATTAAGAGCCATTCGTATTCCAAATGTATTTTAAGAAATATAATGGCATAAATTGTAACACCCCAAAATTAATTAAAATGTTAATCATGGATTTGGGTTAATTAAGAATAATTAATATAGGATAACTGGGCAAGTTAAGTGAATAAAAATTTTAGAAAGATAAATTATTAATATGAGTTTGAGATTTAATGGAGTTAGAAACCCCATCTAGGCCCAAATTAAATTAAGTAGGCCAAGGTTAAGAACTAATGGAGGGCCCAGTCTGATTTAATGAATTAGAGACCCAAGACCCAACTTGCACAAGCTCTTATAAATAGCCCAATAACCCTTGTGTAGACTCAAATCAATTGAGTCCTTCAAACTTAGTATGACCTAATTAAATTTCTGCAGCCCAACACATTAAAGCTAGCCCAATAAGGTTTAAATCAGAACCTATTTGCAATTGGACCTTAGGGTCAGCCCATAATCCACATTAGATCTAACTTAAACCCTAAACACTTCAGCCCCTCCACATTTTGTTGAAACACAAACACACAACTCATTTTTGGAAGTTTGGAGGGAGGCTAGGATTTGGGGCAAGAAATCCACCATTTCTCACTTCTAAGCTTAAAATCAGCCAAGGTACTTGTTATATAACTTAATCTCCTTCTTTTTCTCTTCATTTGAGCCTGATTAATTTTTCATTTGGAGCATTTTCACTATACCCAAATTTTGAAAAGTGGTTGTTTGGTATTTTCTTAGAGGATTTTTGAAGGTAGAGGCTAGAAGGGATATTGGGCAAGTGTAAACTCTCCATTCTAATGTATTTTCTATTGGTTTAAGACCCCCATGGTTGATTTGTAGTATGGGTATTAATTATGTACAAATTTGCTTAGGAATTAGGGTGATATATTCAATTTGTTGGTAGAGGACATATTTAATCCGAATTTGAAGATTTGTAGTGGCTGGGTAAGCGTCTTCCAGGTAACCATTAGTATTTTAATTCCTTGGGTACTTGTTGCTACTATACATTATGATTTAAAGTAGTAATCTTCTGATGTTATAGTTATAGGGAGATTTTGGCAATGCTGGTGGCTTTTCAATTGTCTACAGAGTGAGGTAACTGATGTTCATGCTAATTCCGTGCATATGTCTGTTTAATTTTATATTCACTGCATGATTATGATTTTGATGCTAAATGAATTGGTTGGCTATCTGTTATATGTGACTGGACCTTGTGAGTCCATGGTGGAGCTGTGGTGCAGCTGCTACCTGTGCATATACTTCGATTGGGCACCAAGTTGTGATTAAATCCCAGATGCACTGAGCCCTAGTTATGCTCATTAGGGAGAGGGTGCCGTGGACAGGCCTCTCCAGGTGTTATTGGCCTTTAACATATGAAATTGTGATTGCTAGTATGGGATAGTAATCATAGATAGTCTAATTGTTTCATTTACGAATATGACTAGTATGTTTTTTTATGCTTATATGAAATCATGCATATATGTTAATTGAACTAGAATATATGAATGGAATTTGCCTTAGTTACTGAAATTTGCATCTCACCCCATTTCATAGGATTATACTTTCAGGTGAAGGCCCTTCAAGTAAGGATAAAGGGAAGTAAGTGGATGTAAATCCATGAGCTCTAGTTATGTGTGGAGGAAGCTACACTTGGGCTAATATGAGTAGAGTAGATGCAATTTTGTTAATCTTTTATATAGCATCATCATGTAATCATATTGCCAAGTGTAGGCGTTTATATTTTGATTAGTCAAATTGTATCTATTAAGGAGTTAAGTCTCATTATAGCTTGGTATTAGATGTATGAACTTATAATGTCTTATGTATGAACTTTGTTGAATTCATGATATGGTCTACTATTAGAAATGTCATCATGGGATATATCAGATTATTGATTTGAATCTATGATGTATGGAATCTTTAATGAAATGTATATTTGAATGATAATTACTGGAAGCTTATGAAATTTTGCTGTAATTAATCTATAAACTTGTTGATATAAGGTAGTTGGAGGAGTAGAAATTGACTCTTAAGTCTTGAACTAGTAATGATAGATTAGCTAGGTAAATTAGGCTAATGAAAGCTATTAGAGCCCCACAATTAAGGTAGAGTGGCCCTAGGGTGTCATTGGAGGGAGAGTGGAGAGTATGAGACAAGATTTTAAGAGTTATAAGATCAGAAGGCATTTTGCTACGACCAATATATTATTAGCCGCGGCCAATAGAGGCAAAGTTGCCCAAGAAGAGTACCAGAGAGTAATTTGCTGCGGCGAAAAGTGGAATTAGCCACAACGAAATGTGAGAGGCAAAACTGGGAGTCGTCTAGAAGGTAATTTGTCACGGCTAGATGGGAATTGGCCGCAGTGAACTTTTGTAAAATTGTGTTTGGCATTCCAAAGAGGAATTAGCTGCAGCGAAACTCCAACTCACCGCGACAATAAAGAGTGAACCGGAGAGCAATTGGCCACGATGCAAAGGCATTTAGCCGTGGCTAATGACCCCAAACTCTCATTCAAACCTAGAAATCTTAGTTTTTCCCATGGTAACCTTAAGGGATGACTTAGAAACATTGGTAAAAGATTCTTGTGAGTTGGAATTAATGGGTAATAGAATCAAAGACTTATAAATGAGTGTTTGTTTCTCTTGTGTACATGAATGCTTGTAATTATTTGATTGATGACTTTAATAACATTAAGGTTCAAATTTCCCTGCATTTTTCGAATGTAATTAGTCTTAATGTCTTGTAACCCTAATTTATGGTTATTAATCACGTATTTTACCTTAATTACAATGGTTAGAAGTTAGGGTCGTCATGTAAATCATCAAACCAATAGTAATAAACATGATTTATAATCCATACACACATACAAATAATCAATAACAATCAAACAACTAACATAAGCATACAAAAATGGATGAAGAGCTACATTTTACTTAAGAAGCACAATTTCCCTGCTTAGTTTCTCACTTCCCTTTCTCGACTTCACAAACACATTTGGGAGATACTTGACTTGCTTGGCCTAAAGACATCAAACAAAGCATAAATGTATCAATGGAACCATATCTAGACTCACATAAGCCTTACATAAGCTAATTCTAGCTTTAGGCTTTCATATGGCTCTATTTAGTAGTTTAATAAAGCAACTCATATAACTCATTATCTTGGTTCCAATTTCTCACCCAATGTAAGTCATATGACTCCATTTAAACTCATTAGAATTATCACAAACTCAATTCAAGGAGCCTCATATCAAGTTGCTTTTTTATGCATAATGGGACCCTAAACTTTCACTTTTCAAAATAAAGCTTCTAAATTCAAACCAATGGTTCCATAATTATTTATTTATCATATTTAAGCCTTTGAATTCATTAGAACATAGAGAAACACTCCCTAAGTTACTCATCCATAGCTTGGCCATGACTTCAATGGAGGCTATATGGAGTTTTATTTGTTTTCCTTGGGAGTTTAATGGATATCCATATTCCTTGGGCTTTTCTACAACCTAGACATGATTTAATATAGCTTGAATTATCTTCCTAGGGTTCCAAAATTCTCAAGGTGCAATTGAAACCCTAATTTTCATAACTTATTATTAAATGTTTCCTATTTGATTGTTTTAGTTTCATATGAATCTCCATACTTCAAAACCTTGTTTTCTATAAAGTTTGAGCCAAAACCCAGCTTCCTTTGTATTACCCTTGGTTGGAATGAAATGAACAAGCCATGAAAGAACCTAGATGAATAAGTTTTACATAGGAAGGCATGCCTTGTTTAATTTTTTGCTAAATGGTGTGTCTTATGCTCCTAAAGCTTCCTTTAAATTCTTCCTTCCTTCTACTGAACCAGCCATAAAATTTCACCATTTAAAATTCTAAAACCATAGAAAGAAAGAGGAGAAAGAGGAGAAGAACTCTTATGAAGGCAAGGAAGGCAAATTCTTCATGTTTACTTACCTGTAGTACCCATGTCTTCTCCTTTTTCCTTCCTCTCTTCCTCCATGCCTTTGGTTCTATTTATAGTCTATTTTGAGAGTGCTAAGTCGATTATGGGCAGAAAAAGTGGTGTGGGTGACTATAAAAGGAAGAAAGAATAATTATAAAGCAATTTCTAAAATACCGATTACCTCCTGTAACTTTATTTCTTCTATTTGAACTTATTTTAACTCTTTTTTAAGAATCTTATTTTCTATCATAAAATTTAGGTCATTTAATTCATTAAAAGCCTTTGGTTTCAAATTAATTAGATGTAGAATCTTACCGAATCATTTAGTAAAATTTCAATCAACTAACACCTTAAATCATACACTGGAAGAGATTTAATCATTCTAACAGTTCCTATGGTTTTCTAAGCCTCTAAGAACTCTAGTGAGATCAATTTTATTATTTAAAGCTCCCTCATTTGAGTTTTTAAAAAAGTTGTTTGAAATTATGATTTTGCTACTGCACTTCGATTCATTCCTTTAACTGTTTCTGCTCCAATTTTAGCGTATCCTTGGTTTTCTGACCTCATTTTTAGATGCTCTATTTAACATTGTAGCCTTAATTTACCTTCATTCACTTCACTCTGGGGTCCTCATTTATTAACCAAATGGTTCTAATTTCGATTTCTCGTAATGCATATTAGCCTTCTCTAGGCTCGTAACCCCTCGTAAATAATCCATTCCACTATTTAGGAATTATTTTAAATTTTTGAATCATAGGATATTACACCTATTATATGTTAAAATGGTCAGGATGTGCATACGGCCAAACCCATGAAATTTATACCCCTTTTTGGGATATTTTTAAGCCTAACCAATTGGTTTGATATGAAATTGAAGAAAGAAATAACCAAAATCCTTGTTATGTAAAAATTATGTCATTGATGCTTTTAATAGTAGGAAATTCCACTGCCAAAAGTGTGAACATAACTATTTGTTATTAAAAGAGAAATATAGCATGAGTTATATGTATGATCTTTAATGGTATGACATAGTCCATGTGCATTCATGTTGTATTTTGTACCCTAGGTGAGCTACATAGATTTAGAAGTAGGATCCCCATACCTCATGTTATTTTGTATCTCTTGTTGTTGAAAACCAAGCTATCTTTGGCATTTTGATTAATTTGACTATTTGTAGGAAATTCAAGATGTCTTAATTTCAAGATAGACTCTGTCAAATTTTTTACATAAAGTTAAATACTATTTTTGAATAGATTTATGTGAATCTTGAACTCTAAATCAATATGAGTAATTAAGATGAACAACTTTATATTTTGAATTGAATGTGCATTGCAACTGATTATATGACAAGTGTAAATCCCGAAATTTATTTAAAGTAATTATGATGAGTTAGGGAATTAGTGTGAGTAATTAAGAAAAATAATTAGGTGGAAAAGGGAGGTGGAACTTATAGAGAAATAAATTGTTAATGTGGGTTTAAAATTCAATTAAGTTAGAAACTTAATCTAGGCTCATAATTAATTTAATTATGTCATTGATAAGTACTAATCTGGTTTATTGAGTTAGAAGCCAAAAACCCCATTAAAAATCCTAGAAGTTCTGTAGCCCACTTCATTAAAACATAGCCTAGCAACTAAAAGAGAGCTCAATTAGGCCTTTATATGACAAGTGTTGTGACGACCCTAACTTCTAATCCCAATAATTATGGTTAAATACATGACTAATAATCAATGATCAAGGTTTGGAGTCGTTACAATTAATTACTTTAATCAAATGTTGGGAAATTTGATCCTTGATGTTATTAAGGTCATCAACTAAACAACCATAAATAGAAAAATGTATAAAAGGATTTGTACCATCATTAAGGGTTTGTGATTCATCCATCCATTGATTTCAACACACAAAAACCTCCCACAAGTGTTCTTATATCATTTCCTAGCATTAACATTAAAGAAATTAGGGTTTCTAGGTCAAAGGTGAGAGTCTGGGGACCTCCGCCGTGACCTGGAACCTTCCTGCCACGGCTAAGTTAGGTCCTGGAGCTCGAAAACTAAGTTTTTAACCTTGCGTCGCGGTCCAGACCTTTTGCATCGCGGCTAAGTTGCTCTCAGGAATCACTAAGTAACTTTCTTGACTTTTGCCGCGGCGAGTTGGATCTGCGCTGCGGCCAACCTACGTGGCACCGCGGCGAGTTTTGCTACTGTACCCTCCTTAATTAATTTCCTCGACTTGCATCGCGGTAGGACTTATTGTGCCATGTCGAGGTTTCATTCTGTCACCCTCCTGGGCATTTTTTTCACTCTGCGCCGCAGCGAGATTTCTCAAGCCGCGGCATCCCTCGCCACTGTCACTCTTCAAGCCGCGGCGAGGCCTTCCTAGCCGCGGCGTGACTCCCTCCTATAGCTATATCTCCTACATTTTGTCCTCTACTCTCCAGTTCTCTTCTTAGGGCTACCCTAGGACCACTTCCCCTCATATTATATGGCTCTAATGGTATTTATCTACCTTATTCACCTAGCTATTCTTCCATTACCAATTCAAAACTTATGTGTCCATTTCTTTTCTCTAATTACCCTCTATCAGCAAGTTTGTAAAGTAACAATAACAGAAATACATGAACTACTAGCAGCTATCCTTTAATACACAATCAATGGGGGGTTCCGTACATTAAGGGTTCATATCAATATCTTAAGGGTTATATTTCTAATGATAAGCCATATTATAGGTTAACAAAGTTTACAGCAGATATCATGAATCCATACATCAAATATCAAATTGAGATGAGGTCTAACCCCTCAATACATATATCCTCAGTAATCAAAATATGAAAGCCTACATTTGGAAATACAGATACATGATGATGCTATACAAGACTTAACAAAAATTAGTATCTACCCTATTACACTCAGACCAAGTGTAGCTTCCCATACTAGGCCTCAGCTCATGGATGTTCATCCATTTGCTTGCCCTTATCCTTACCCGAGGAACCTTTTCCTGAAATTGTAATCCCATAAAATGGGGTGAGATACAAATCTCAGTAACCAAGGCAATTCTATCATATAATCCAGTTTAATAAGCATATATGCATGAATCAAAATCAACATCAAAATCATATCAATCATATCAGTAAATGAAACAATTAGGCTATCATGATTACTATCCCATACTAGTAATCATATTATCACATGTTAAAGGCCAATAACACCAGGAGAGGCCCGTCCACGGCACCTACTCCCCATTGAGCACAACCAGGGCTCAATGCATCTAGGGTTTGATCATAACCCAGTGTTCGATCGAAGCACATGCACGGGTGGCAGCCGCACCACAGCTCTATCATAGACTCACAAGGTCCAATCATAATACAATATATAGCCAACCAATTCATTCAGCATTTCAAATCATTCATATACAGCAAATATGAAATTAAAATAGATATATGCATGGAATTAATATAAACCCCGGTTACCTCACTTGTAGATAGATTTACAATAGTCACAAATGGTATAAAAATCCCTATAACCATAGCATCAGAGAATTATCACTCTAATTCATCATTAACAGTAGCAACAAGTACCCAAGGAATTTAAATGCTAATAACTACCTAAATAATACTTACTCAGCCAACACAAATCCCCAAATTCGGATTGAGTATGTCCTCTACCAGAAACTTTAATATATCACCCAAATTCCTAAGCAAATTCGTACATAATTAACACCCATACTATAAATCAACTATGGGGGTCTTAAACTAGCAGAAAATACACTAGAATGGATAGTTTACACTTACCTAATGCTAGCTCCAGCCTCACCTACGAATTTCCTCTAGGAAAACACCAAACAACTCTATTTCAGAATTTGGGTATGGTGAAAATACTCCAAATAAAAAATTAATTAGACCAAATTAAAGAGAAAGATGAGAGGATTAAGTTGTATAACTATTACCTTGGTTGAATCTTGCTCTAGATGTGAGAAAATGTGGAATTCTTACCTCAAACCCTAGCCTCCTTTCTCACCTCCAAATTTCCTTCTTGAGTTTCAGCAAAATGAGAAAGTGGCTGAAGCATTAGGGTTTTAGTTGGATTTAAGTTAGGTCAAAGATGGGTCTGGGTTGCTCTAAGGTCCAACTCTAAATGGGCTTTAGATTTTAGCTTGTAGGGCTAACTCTTAAAGTGTTGGGCTGCAGAATTTCATTGGGTCAACTCTTATGCATTGGGTTGCTGAAATTTAATTAGGTTTGGGCCAAGTTTGAAGAGCTCAAGAATTTGGGTCTACACAAGGGTTATTAGGCCACTTATAAGAGTCTAGACAAGGTGGATCTTGGGCCTCTATCATATGAAATTAGATTGGGTCTGCACCTAACTCATTGGGCCTCCATTAGCCTCTTATCATGATTTATTAATTTGGGCCTAGATGAAGTTTCTATCCCAATTAATTCTCAAACCTATATTGATAATTTATCTCTCTAAAATTCCTATCCACTAACTTGCCTAATTATCCTCTATTAATTATTCTTAATTACTCTAAATCCATGATTAACACCTTAATAAATTGTGGGGTGTTACAAGTGTAACACCCCAAAATTTATTCAGAGTAATTATGATGAGTTAGGGAATTAGTGTGAGTAATTAAGAAAAATAATTAGGTGGAAAAGGGAGGTGGAACTTATAGAGAAATAAATTGTTAATGTGGGTTTATAATTCAATTGGGTTAGAAACTTAATCTAGGCTTATAATTAATTTAAGTATGTCATTGATAAATACTAATAAGGGCCCAATTTGGTTTATTGAGTTAGAAGCCCAAAACCCCATTAAAAATCCTAAAAGTTTTGTAGCCCAATTCTTTAAAACATAACCTAGCAACTAAAAGAAAGCCTAATTAGGCTTTGGGCTGATGGGTCAGCCTATTTCTCATTAAAACTCTAAGAGAAAACCCTTCTCCTTTACACCATTCTACAGAAACATTTAGAGGGCAAGAAGCAAATTCAAAGGTCCTTTGGAGGCTAAGGTTTCCATCACCTTCTTGGCCCTATTTCTCACTTTCAAAGTCAAAATCTACTAAGGTAATTGTCATATAACTTGACCATTTCCTCTTCCTCTTCGATTTGACCTGATTGATTTTTCATTTAGAGCATTTTCACCCACACCTGAAATTTGATATGGGTTATTTGGTGTTTTCTTGGAGGATTTTCAGAGTTTAAGGCTAAGAGGGATATTGGGTAAGTATAAACTTTTAATTTTAATGCATTTTCTACTAGATTAGGACTCCTATAGTTGATTTATGATATGAGTGGTGATTTGTGCGAAATTACCCAGATAGAATGATTTGGTTCTTGTAGTGACTAGGTGTAACATCCAATTCCTCCATAAACATGAGAAATATAATGTCCAGTTTCTCCGTAAATGTATAAAATGCACAGGATATAAAAGGAAGTCCCCCAGATAGAATGATTTAAGGTTTAATCAAATTAGAATAATAATCTAGACCTCAAATAATGAGGACCCAAGGCCAGAGGTGCCCTAAAAACGAAGCCAAAGTAACCAGATGAAATTCAACGAAGATGTAATGGCATTTTCATAATTTTGGGCACTTTTTAGAAAACTCAAAGGAAGAATTTTTAAATAAGAAAATTGAGTTTCTAGGGGTTCTCGGAGGCCCTAAAGCCATAGGAACCCCAAGAATGGTTTAAACCCTTCTGGTTTACATTTTAGAACGTTAGTTGACCTGAACTTTGACCGATTTATTTGAAAATATTTTAAATCCAATTTGGATGAAACTAAAAGCATTTTATGAATTGGAGGACATAAATTTTATAATGGAAAAGGTGGTTTTCAAAAAGGAGTATGAGCCTAAATAGAGCAAACAGGTGCATAAGGGTAAAATGATCATTTTGAAAAATTGCAAAAAAGGCTTCTTAAGTAAAATTACACGTCATCATCTTCTCCAAACTTCCATTTTTATATTTTTAGAGAGCTATGGCGTGACATTAAGAGGGGAGAGAGAGAAAAAGTTTAAGCTTCCATTTAAGTAAGTAAATGGCCTCGTTTCATCCCGCGCCAATTAGAAAAATTGTTTTTCTCTCTAAAAGCTCTCTAATGGTGGTTTTCTTTTCTTGAAAAATTGAAGATTCAGGTCTGACCCAAGCCAAAAAGGACCTTTTTTTAAGAAATCAATCAGTGGAAAATAATCTATATGAAGAGAGTTTCATTTTAAGGTAAGACTTTACTTGAAACACTTGTAAAATCTTATGTTTCCAAGTCATTTAAGCTTCGGCCTAGAGAGAGAAAGTGTGTCACACCATAGGTTATTCGACTTCATTTTCCCATATTAAAGGTTGGTCTCATTTAACTTAAGGAAGACTAAGAAAAGGGGAATTAAAATATTGCATTTTTTGGCATTTCATCAGGGTATAAAAATTCATTTTGCATTTTGTGGGCCCTATGAAGTCATCAATATCATTCTCTATTTATTTTCCATCTAAAAAAGTCACAAATAATCTAAAAAATTCTATAAACCATAGATTAGAAGCCAAAAAACAACAATTTCATGTTTTAGCCTTGGGTCAAAATTTCAATTTTCTGCTAGCAACTTTGGAAAATCATAACTAATTCTAGAAAAATTAAAATAAAGCCATCCATAGCTTTCTAGAAATATATGAATGTTAAATTTATAATAAAAATAATTCTAAGCCATTAAGAAATCATTTGGACCATGTTTGATAATAGAAAAACTCAAGAGGTCAAACTGCCTAATGTTTCTAATACAATTTACTGATATAAATTTCAAATATTCATAACTAATTCCATAAAAATCCCATCTAGGAAAACTATACCAATTTGGAAATCTACAAATGTTAAATAGAGGAAAAAATAAATTCAAACCAGTTCAAATGCATTTAGATCTCAAAATTTAATAGAACAATAACCAAGGTCGATCTGCACTACTATTATTGATCTGAAACTTTAAAAAATCATATCTCCCTCTATAGACATCCTATTGAGGTGCTTCTAGTTGATATAGGTCATTGTAGATGTCTAGTTTATTCTTGTGAAATTTCATGGCCATTGGACATTGTTTGGCCTATGAATAACATAGCCAAAGTTTCAGACTATATGAATAGTGCCACTGTCAAACTTTACAATTTCAGCCAACTTTGGAAATTTTCCAAAAATTCTATAGAGCTCCAAATAATATGCATTTTAGCTTCCCAAAAATATCTAAACAAAGCCTATATGTATGCCAAATTTTAGACCAAGAAGTGCTCATTTGGATAGATTTTGCCGTAGCTTACAATTATGGTCAATTTTGCATCTCATAAGGCACCAATTTGGTCCAAATGGTATTCTTTGTGTTCTAGCACCTCTTGGGCAAATTTAAAAGTACAATTACAACATATATGAACTGCCCAAGTGGCCCAAATCATTATACCTCTCAATTTGGTCATTCCACATCTAAGAATACATAAGAATTTACAAGTTATCAAAGGTCCAAATCTTACATTTACATTGATTTGGTATCAAATATGGTTTTTACATCATCCATACATGCTTTTACATTTGCTCAAATGGTTACAACTTAAAAATAATATATACATAAGCACTTTGACACTCTTATACATCAAAACTATACATAATCATGTAAAAGTATCAAAAGATGGCCATTTATGTTTCATATCCTCCATCCTGTCTCTTGAGCTCCACCTAGACAAGATAAGATTGGAGAGGGAAGGGATGAGATTCATGGAATCTAAATAGCTCACACACCCATTCAAGTACACATTCAAGGCATATAATATGTCAAAGCCACAAGTATGCAGGCTGACATAATCATAAAGCATTTCAATCCACATTTCCATGCCACAAAGTCACAACAAGATCAAGAATGAGTTCTAAGGACTTTTAGTTTAACCTCACCCAATTTCTAGGACTTTTGGATTTGCCTCACCTTTGGCCTAGGGACTTTTGAGTTAGCCTCACCTATCCATGAGACTTTTAGCTTTGTCTCACCTATGTCTTGAGATTTTTGGCATCACCTCACCCTTATAAGCAATTTTCACAACTAATAACATTCAAGAAAGCATATTGGTACCAATGCAACATCATAACATCAAGTGACATGTTCACAGGATGCAAAAGCACACACAAGTGCACAATGACATATACATAACCAAGAATGCAAGAAGAATGAGATGGAGAGCTACCTTGATGTTTATTCAAGCTTTAGTTTGGATTATTCCTCTCTTTCTCAGCCTCACAAGCACAATGAGATGGGATTTGATTGTTTTGGCCTAAACACAATAAACAACTCTCAATTATACTCTTGAAGCAAGCAAGATCTTAAACACATATCAAAGGAGCATACTTTGTTCACTAGATACATAATGGTTCTATTAATGGCCTAATGAAGTAACTATCATAATTCAAGTACTTGGCTTTATTCTCTTCCTATATCTATGCCTCTTGACTTCATTTAAGGTCCTTGAGTCATTACACACTGATAAACATGATTTTTATATATTTTATTCTCCTTATCTTAAGCATTTTAGTATCTAAATATGGCTTTAAGGGTCTACTTAGATGGAATTTAGTTTTAGTAGCCATTTTCTACATTTTAGGAATTAATTTACAAATTATTGGTTTTTAATGCTCAATTTTATCTTAAATAATTTTATGAATATTCTTCCTATTATTTTTGTAGATTTTTTATGGGTAATGGAATTGAAATGGAAGAATAAAATAGCATTTGAATAGGAGCAATGGGTTTTGAGAAGAAGTAAGCTCTAGCTCCCTTGTTTCTCTCGTGAAAAGCAAACCATAGCTCACACTGACACCTTTCAAATAAGCAACATGTTAGAAGCAATGGGTTCTTGATAAGAAGGCTTGGGTTTTATGTGCATGGAGGCTTAAGTGATGGTTTACAAGAAAGAAGAAGCTCTCATTGCATGAAGCACTTATAGGTTGACGTGGAATTTATGTAAGGAGGTGTAGCTTCAACGTGGAAAGGAGCTAAGTTAAACAAAGGAGCAGCTACATGAGCAAGAAGCAATACAAGCTACAGTTTTATGTGGAATAATAGGAGAGTAACTTGTAAATAGTAGAAAACGAGCAAAAACAGAGAGAAGAAGTTTGCACGAGCTGCATAGACAAGCTACGGGTAGAGACAAGAAAAGGCTGACGTGTTTGCTATAGGCTCGAGGAAGTAGCTCAGGTTTAGAGGCTCGAGTTTCTTGGGGCTAACATGAAGAAGCTCACGAAGAAGAAGCTAGGTTTTGCATCATTAGAAGCAGCAAAAAGCTTAAGAGCACAAATAAAGACCACATACCATTTCACATAGCCACATACAGAAGAAAGTGAGTGAAGAAAGAGCCAAAAGAGCCTCTCATTAACACACATGCTACAGGTTTGAAGGAACAAAGAAGGAAAAGCAGGGAGGCAGAAATAATGTGTAAGAACCACGCATAAGCAAAACCAAATAATGTATGAGAAGAAGCAACGTGAAAATAACGTGGAAGATGAGCTAAAAATAGAGTTGGATGGAGGAAAAACCAATGTGGAAAATGCAAAATAACAACACGAGGATGATTAAAGAAGCTGGCTGGAGGAGAAAACATGTTAAAAGTACAAAACGTGTGAAGAAAGAGCTGGGAATTGAACACGACGTGGGAAGCTTAGGCAAAACCATTATGCATACATGAAAAGAAGGCAGCTCACATGAATTTGAATATTATATTTAGCTTCAAGGTAGGGCCTACACTCATATAAACAAAAGAAGAAAAAAACTACGGGCAATTGGGCAAAAGAAAAGCACGTGAAAAGGGGGATCCAGAATATGTTCATTCCATTGTCTATTGCATACGCATTAATTTGCCTCTTCATCCATCGTCCTCCATCCTCTCAATGCCATCTCCTCCATTCCCAGTTCATCTCCATTCAATGAAGCTTCAATTCTCCCCTGTGGCTAGCTAGGAGGAAGATCCTTGGTGGAAGCTTGAATCCATGGAGAAGAACTCAAAATTTTGACTAAGATTTCTTTAATTTCCTACACTTTTTCTTTTTCTTGTACAAGCTTAGTTAAATTGTATTTGATTAGGAATTTGTGTAATTGTAATTAGTGGCTAGTTAGACACTAATTAGGAATCCTCTTTGTTGATTAATTGGTTAGATTAAACACTGAATTTTACACTTTCCTTTAATTTTCCATGTATGCCATGAAGGTGTTCAATGAAATACATGAGTGAAATTATGAGCTTTATTATTTGATTTAAGGATTCCTTAGAGTTTGGTTGGTTAATTAAACATCCTAGGATGTTAATTCAGAGGCTAATTGAACAATTAATCATTCAATTCAAGTGTTCATCGATCCTAATGACAAGAGTTAGTGATTTGATGGGGGATTGAGGTTTCAATTCAACAGTAAATTGTTAATCCCTTGATTCTTACGTGGTAACTTAATATAATTTATATTGGACACAAATAAGGACTCTTAGGCTAGAATTAATCATAATTGAATTAGGATAAGGATAGTGGATACCAAGGGATGAATCCAAAGCTAGTCACAAGCCCATTATCAACCATAATTCATCCAATTAGGTAGAAATTAGAAATTTTATTTCAATTTCAATTTACTTAATTTAATTAGATCAAAAGCCCCCCTTAATTAGATAGTTATAGGATCTTTTAACACTTAGAAAATTCAATTGAACATTGAACTCCATTTCCAAGGGAGATGACCTAGGTTGTGCCACTAGCTACATATTTAGTCCAACCTAGTTTTATTTTGAAGGTGGCGCGACACAATCGTCATACACTCACTTTCAAAAGCCTAGATACATATTGCTTCATAAGACTACATTATGAAAGCTATTGCCTTATCTCCCAATCTATGGTTCTTAAATTTTCCCCAAGGGTTCATCCCACCTTCTACCATCATATGAAGTCTCAAACTAAGCCTAGAATAAATTAAAACATTATCTAGCCTATTCTTCCAAGCTTGGCCGAGGTTATGAGGGAAGAGAGAGCCCATGGGATTTTTTATTTTCCTTGATGGAAGGGACACTTGGAAGGCTTCTTAGGGGTCTTAGGAGCTCAAATAGACATCCACACATGCTAGGAAATTCAAAAATCAAATCAATTTTTGTAAGGTATTCAAGAGCTTCACACTTTTCCAACTTCAATTTCACTTAGTTTTCTTGCAATTACTTTGGATTTCCTAACCCCCCATAGTTTAAAACTTATGATTCTCTCTTGTTCTTGGATAGAAATCCCCCATGATAGCTTTGTTTTGGGCCATGGCATACAATAGAGGAGAAGAAGAAGAAGAAGAAGCAACAAGAGGAAGATGTTACCTTGGATTTAAGCTTATTTCAAAAGCTCTTCTCCTTGCTTTACTCCTCTCTTGGAAACTCTAAGTTTTCCCCTCTGGTTCAAGGCTAAAACAGAACCATATGAATGATTGAAACTATGGAAAGAGAGCTTGAGAGAAGGTGAACAAGGTTTTAAGAAGATGGACCATAGAAATCTTAAAGTTTTCTTATCTTTCTCCTTGCTTTCTTCCTTCCTTTTTGGCTCTTCCTTGTGTGACTAGTTTGGGTAGATTCTCCCTCTGGTTTCCATGAAGCAAGTCAGTTAAGAAAATGAGAGGAGATAGGATGCCCAAATATAAAGTTTTGATAATGGCCATTTTTCTACATCTTATTTCCCCTTTATTTGAATATTTTGATGATTAAATATGTAACGACCCTAACTTTTAATCATTATAATTAAGGTTAAAGATGTAATTAATAATAATAAATCAAGGTTAAAAGTTATTACAACTAATTATATTAAAAAATATAGGGAAATTTGAATCTTGATGTTATTAGGATCATTAGTTGGATAACCACAATTATTCGAATGTACAAGTGAATTTAGTCAATTCCAACTCATAAAAATCTCCTACAAGTGTTTCTAAATCATTCCTTAGTATTACCATAAAAGAAACTAAGGTTTCTAGGTAAATATGAGTAATTGAGCACCTTCGCCATGGCTAAATTCCCCTTCACCGTGGCCAATTATTCTCGAGTTTAACTCTTTACACCTCCATAAATTTCATGCATTTCGCCGTGGCCAAATAACCCTTTCGCCGCGGCTAAATACCCTCTGGAATACCCCCATACTTGCTTCTCAGACTTCGCCGTGGCTAACATCACTATTCGCTACGGCCAATTTCTCTCTATTTTCTTCCCTGGCAGGTTCTCCACATTTGGCCGAGGCCAATTAAATGTTGGCTGCGGCCAATTCTTTTCTGTTCCTATAACTCCCAAGATTTCATCTCATGCTCTCTAATTCCCCCCTAGCAACCCTTTAGGCTATTTTAACTTAGTTTGTGAAGATTTAATGTCTTTCTTTTATCTAATCTGCTTAACACATTTACATTACCCATTTAAAACTCAAATGTAGATCCTTAACCCTCTAGCCACCATAAATCAGTGAGTTCATAGATTAATAATAGCAAATAGTTTACACACTAGTCACATTTCCATTCAAACATGAGCTGCATTAGGAATTTCATACATTACCAGTTTAAATTGACATATGATGTATCAAATGATTACAGTCCCTATGTTTGGCAATTCATGATACAATGCGGCAATTACATAAAACTTAGTAGTCTAGTTATACAAATACAATCTGACAAGGTTCTCAAACCTACCTACTACCAAACCACATAACAAACTTCCATTAATTTTCTCTTTACCACTAAGAGGTCCGGTCTCTAAAAATGTTAGCCCATAATGGGGTGAGATATACAATCTCAGTAACAAAAGGGCAGTTTCCATATACTTGTACAAGTTAATCAATCTAATGCAATTTCATGTCATCGATTCCAAAATCATCAATTCAATTTGCAAATAAACTAGTTGAACTACCAATGACTACTGTCCCATACCAGTAGCAATACATAACATGTTAATGGCCAATAACATTGGGATAGGCCCGTCCACAACACCTACTCCATAATGAGCACAACCAGGGCTCAGTGCATCTGGAGTCTGATCACAACCCAATGCTCGATCGAAGCACATGCATAGGTGGTAGCTGCACCACAACTCTACCATGGACTCACAAGGTTCAATTACAATAACAATCAAGTAGTCAACCAGTCGTTTAGCATTTCAAAATCAAGCATATGTAACAAATAGTAGATTAACATGAGCATATACATGGAATTAGGAAAATAACCCCAGTTACCTCAATGAAGCCAATTACTCATCCTCTAGCTACCATCATGATTCAAAGCACACCAGGCCTAACATAAGCATAATCATCATTATTCAACTACCATTAGTAAGGAATTTCCCTATCCACAAATTAATCTTAACAAGAGTACATTAAGAACTTCTTACCTTAGCTTCCTAAGGGTCTACAGCACCAATTCAAGGTCACAACAATAAGAACTCACAATAAGTCACTCCTAATGTCTCCATTTTCGCACATGTAAGAGCCATACACCAAAAGTCTGTCCAAGTGATGGAAATTCAGTATATATACCACATAAGAGAAGAGGGAACACTTACCCATATACTTAAGGAGTTAAATGGACTAAGTTGAGCCTCAACTATCAAGAACACACCATGGGAAATTTCAAAATTCAGATTTCAGTCATCAAGCCCAGAAAACTCAGTTTTCCACCATTATCTCCTTGTAATTTTGCACAATAGCAGAACCCATTATGATAATCAATCCTTAGGGGCATTTTCCAGCAAAGTAATACACAAAATGGAAGGGAAATGCTTATTTAATCATCCCTCAAACCTCCAACTCTGAAAATCTTGCAACAATTATCCAAGAACCATATTCCATCCTAAGAAGAGATGAAAGATTCTCAAAATGACAAACTAATCAGACCAAAATGAAGAGCAAAATGAGAGGGACATGTTTTATATAAATTACATTGGCTAAATCTTCCTCTAGAAGTGAGAAATGGTGGAGGAATATAGAAAAACCCTAGCCTCCCTCTCAACCTCCGAATTTTGCTTTGCCTCTTGTGTTTTTTCTGCAGAATGGGGAGGAGGCTAAGTGTATTTAGGGTTTAGTTGTGTTTAAGTTGGGTCCCAAATGGGTTGTGGGTTAACTCAAAGGCCCAAATCCTTATAGGTTCTGATTTTTATGCTTGTTGGGCCTTATTTCATGAGTTGGGCTATAGAAATTTGATTGGGTTAAGCCAAGTTCCAAGAGTCAATTCAACTTGGGTCTGCATAATATGTGTTGAGCTAATTATAAAAGCTCATATAAATTGGGTCTTGGGCCTCTATTTCACTAAATCAGATTGGGCTATTGTTAGGTGATCTCTTTTAGCCCAAGTCTCATAATAAGGAGTTGGGCCTCCATCTAGAATCATTGGACCTCCATAAATCCTTATCCATGGCTTACTAAAATAAGTTTTGGGCCCAAATTAAGCCTTAACCTAATTAAAAACTTAAACCTATATTAATAGCTTTATTTCTCTGTAAATTTCCGTTCATATAGTTTACCTAATTATTCCATAATAATTATTCTTAATTATTCCAAATACATTATTAACACCTTAATTAATTTTGGGGCGTTACAAAATATAGCTTTTGGGTTTTAATTAGAAGAGATTTTATTTTATTAGCCATTCTTTGCACTTTAGGAATTAATTTACAAAATTTTAGATTTTTAATGCATAAATATCTTTTAAATAATTTTGTGAATTTTTCATATTGAAAATTCCCTATTATTTGTGCAGATTTTTTTGGACAATCAGAATTTTAAGGATAAAAATTAATTTGAAAAATGATTGAAGCTTCAAGGTTAAATCAAGAGCTAAACTTCAAGGAGGGAAGCTACATTTTGTAACTATAAATGAGGGAATATGCAATGGGAACCTCTAGTCCAAGAAGTATTCATCAGACACAAATGGATTCACGTATTCCAGCTTTACTTAGCACATAGCTATCCATGTTAATCCACTACACACACTCCCTCACTTATTTACTAGCTCACACACCCTCCACATGGCTCCATTTGTAGCATACACATACTTACACATGAAGGGAGGAGGAAACTCTCTTAAACACACACCATCATGGAGCAACACCCTCATTCCCATGTCACAAAAGCTTACCCTCTCATATCACTCATAAGTCATCACGTTAAACACATGCACACAAGCTTCCATGTCACACACACATCAACTCGTGTGGAAAAGAAGAGGCAACACGAGTCAAGGACTTTACTAACACAACACACTCACAAGCTCTCTCATTAAGTCATATGAAGGAGACACAAATAAAGCCACGAGTTTGATGGAAAGATGAAGCAGAATAGCTATAGGTTTAAAGCATGAGAAAGAGGCTGGAATAAATGAAGAAAAGAAGCTATATGAAGATGCACATGAGCATGAGGCAGTTTTAGGTTAGGCAGAACATTACAAGGCATGGGTTTCATGCATGGCTCCATGTTGCATCACGTCTAGCCCACCCATGAAGGAGTTGACGTAGGGAAGAGCAACAAAAATAGAGGGAAGGTTTCCACATGAGAAAAGAGAATAAACACACACGAGACAGCTCACTCTAGAATGTGAATGACGTGAGAAGGTGAAGCCACAAGCTGGAGAAGAGAAATGAGTAAGAGAGCACGTGAACAGAGGGTAAGGAAAAAGCTTGTAAAGAGGCTCGAGCTTTACATGCATGGGATTGTAATGAAGGAGAAGTCTTGGGTCTAGATTGAAAGGAGAAGAAGACATGTAAACTCGCATCTAGTTCACTACAAGGCACGATTTATGTATCCATAACTCACCCACGTAAAAGCTATATCAGAAAAAAAAAACCAAACGTGGAGCAGTAGCAAAATAAATGAGGCAAAATGTACTATGGGTTAGAGAAGAAGAATAGTAAACAAATGAGCTAGGAATGAAGAAAAGCTTATGTGGGAAGTGGCGTGGGAAAAATTAAAAAATCACGTGAACAGTGCATGAAAAAATCACATGAACAATGCATGAAGCTTGAGCTGATGATTATAAACTATGAGTAGATTTTAAATGAAGCATGTGACCATTGAAGGAAGAAAATACACATGGGAAGTATGTGATGAAAAGGGACCAACATCAAAAGCCAAAAGAGGAAAAAGGGCAGGGGATAACACGATGAATTGAAGGAGTAACACATGAAATGGAACACTTCCAGAGACACGAAAAGGGGAGAAGAAAGTAATTCAAACAAGCTCAATGATTTTAGCTTCTTCCCTCCTTCATTTTCTTCCATTTATCTTCTCCATGGTAGCTTGATTTTCTCTTAGTAGCTAGCTGAAGATTAGATCTCCCTTAATGTAGATTTGAGCCCCAAAATTGCCTTTCCAAATTGGATAAACTCTCCTTCCTTTATCTTTTAATTTCAGCATTAATTCCTTTCTTAATTTGACTAAGTTTAGCTTATTAATTTAGGGAATTTAGTGGCTAGAATTTCCTAGATTAATTTAAATTTTAGTTTGATTGTAATTATAACACCCTAAAAATTAAGGCTAATTATGGTGATTAGGGAATAACATGGATTAATTAGCAAAATTAATTAAGAGGGTGGACTTTTACTTCGGGCCATATAGAAAACTTAATTGAGTTTTGGACTAAATGTAGAAGCCTAATTATGCCATGAGCTTAGTAGGAGAGCCCAATACTAGTCTCCTTGTGGGCTTAACTTAAATTTTCTGGAAAGCCCAAAACTTATTAGTGAATTTAAGTGAGACAAGAGCCCATTTAGCCTTAGCCCAAACTTGGAGAAGTGAGGCCAATCAGGTCTTGGGATATTGGATCAACACACGCCATCCTTAACACAAAAACAAAACAAAACAAAAATTCTGCTGCCTAAACCAATGAACCTTGGCCTAATTTTAAAAATAAATCAGACCATGGGTAATAATATTTAAGCCTTTAAAGCAGCCTAAACCCACTATAAACTCTCTAACTTGTGGCCTAATAAATCCTCACCCTAATCTAAATGGATTTTGGGCCTTCAAATCAGCACACTCTCCTTAACCCTAAGAGGCTCTTTAGCCCATCTCACCTAGCACCAGCCCACTTGAAATAATGGGCCTATTGGACCAGCCTATCTTCACTAAAACCCTAAGAAGTCTTCCTCCACCCATTTGGCTACCAAGAAATTCATGTTCTGTAGACTTAGAAAGCTATTTTTGCAGTTGAGAAGAAGGGCTAGGTTTTTTCTGCATTCCTCCACCATTTCTCACTTCTAGAGGAAGATTTAGCCAAGGTAATTTATATAAAACATGTCCCTCTTATTCTCCTCTTTATTTTGGTCTGATTAGTTTATGGTTTTAGGCATTTTCATCTCCTTCTCAAATTTGAAATTTGGTGTTTAAGTGATTCCTTGCAACATTTTTGGAGTTAGAAGTTAGAGGGATGATTAGGTAAGTATTTCCCTTCCATTTTATGTATTATTTTGCTAGAATATGCCCCTAAGGGTTGATTTTCATAATGGGTTCTACTATTGTGCAAAATTACAAGGAGATGAAGGTGAAAAATTCAATTTTCTAGGCTTGATGACTCAAATCCGAGTTTGAGAATGTCTCATGGTGTGTTTTTGGTAGTTGAGGTTCAACTCAGTCCATTTAAACTTTTAGATGTATGGGTAAGTGATTTCTCTCCTTTTTTGAGATGTATGTATTAAATTCCCATCATTTGGAGTGACTTTTGGTGCATGCCTTGTATATGTGCGAAAATGGAGATGTGGGGAGTGAACCATTGTGAGCTTTGATGTCTTGACCTTGAATTGGTGCAATTAACCCTTTAAGAAGCTAGGTAAGTAACTTTTAGGTAGCCATTGGTGGTTTAACCCTTTGGATATATGATTTATTGATAGAAATGATGATGACTATACTTGTTTTAGGCTTGGTGTGCATTTGAATTATCATGGTAGCTAGAGGCAAAGTAATTAGCTTCATTGAGGTAACTGGGGTTAATTTCCTAATTCCATGTATATATTCATGTTAATCTATTATTGTTGGCACATATATGATTTTAAAATGTTAAATGATTAGTTCACTACTTGAATTGTTATTGTGATTGGACCTTGTGAGTCCATGGTGGAGCTGTGGTGCAGCTGCCACCCGTGCATGTGCTTCTATCGAGTATCGGGTCATGATCAGACCTCAGATGCACTGAGCCCTAGTTGTGCTCATTATGGAGTAGGTGCGGTAGACGGACCTCTCCCAGTGTTATTGGCCATCAAGATGTTGTGTATGATTACTGGTATGGGACAGTAGTCATTGGTAGCTTAATTAGTTCATTTGCAAATTTAATTGATAATTCTGGTATTGATGATATGAAATTGCATTGTATTGATTAATCTGTATATATATATATGGAATTTACCTCTTGTTACTGAGATTTTATATCTCACCCTAATTGTGGGCTATCATTTTTAGGGATCGGATCTCTTAATGACAAGGAGAAAATTAATGGAAGCTTATTATATGGTTTAGTAGTAGGTAGGTTTGGAAACCTTGTCAGATTGTATTTGTATCACTAGACTACTAGCTTTATGTAATTGCCGCATTTCATCATGAATTGTCAAGTATAGGGATTGTAATCATTTGATACATCAAATGTCAACTTAAACTAGTGATGTATGAAATTTCTAATGGGACTTATGTTTGAATGGAAATGTGAGTAATGTATGAACTATTTGCTATCATTGATCTATGGACTCACTAGTTTATAGTGGCTAGAGGGTTAAGGATTCATATTTGAGTTTTGAATGGATAATGATAGGTGTGTTAGGTAGATTAGGTAAAAGAAAGATACTAAATTTTCACAAACTAAGTTAAAGTGGCCTAGAGTGTTGCTAGAGGAGGAATTGGAGAGCATGAGATGAAATCTTAGGAGTTATAGGAATAAAAGGAATTGGCCACGGCCAAAATTTAATTAGCCTCTGCCAAAAGCGACAAAGTTGCCCAGGGAGGGTAACAAAAGGAATTAGCCGCAACCAATATTTAATTGGCCTTGGCTAAATGGTAACAGAGGGTAATTGGCCGCGGCCAAATGTGGCGAAGCTGCTAGGGAAGAAAACAGAGAGCAATTGGCCATGGTAAATAATAAGATTAGCTGCGACTAAGTCTAAGAGGCAAGTCTGAGAGTGTTCCAGAGGATCTAGAACCACTTGTAGGAGGATTTTGTGAGTTGGAATTGATGGATGGATTAATCAAAAGCTCCTCATTGATAATTAAATTCACTTGCACATTTGAATAATTGTGGTTGTCTAGTTAATGACCCTAATAACATCAAGGTTTCAAATTTCCCTGTATTTTTCGAATGTAATTAGTTGTAATGACTTTAAATCTTGATTTATGGTTATTAATCACGCACTTAACCTTAATTATGATGATTAAGAAGTTAGGGTCATTACAGTATTCTCATAATTGAATGTTAATTTTGATCCCTAAGTGTTTGTAGAAAGTCCATACTTAATGGCTATACAATTTGCTATTAAATTCTTCTTGTTTTAGGTTAATTGATGTAATGGTTATTGAATTAAGTGGCTGAAATTTTTGTGCAATTGTTGTGCTTGAGGAATTTATTAATTTAATTAGTTGATTAGCATTTTAAGTAGATTGTTTAACAGATTTTAGTGAGCATTTAGGATTTGTTTTGGTGTGTTCTTGTTCCTAACTCAATTGATTAATTATTCAAGGTTTCTTGTGGTTGCAAAGTCCTTGAATCATTAGTGAATTGAGTCTTGGATGATAATTCGAGAGTCTTTATAGAGAATACACTAAGAAGCAAGAGTTTAAATCCAATTTTTGTACATTAAAAAGAGACAAAGATAATTGAATTCTAGAGAGTCCATCTAAAGGCTAGTTACCACACTTTCCTAGTTGTTAGCTTCACTTAGTTTTAAGCTTTTAGCTCTTGTTATTTTTCATTTAATTCAATTAAATTTCAGTAATTCAAAACCTCTTAAACACTTTTCATTTAATGTACCTAGAGAACTCTTTCACAAATAATTAAAGGCATAAGCTCCTTGGGAAATGACCTAGGTCATACCATTAGCTACTAACCTTTTTCAACCTAGTTTTATTGAGGTTGTGCGACACAACCATCAAGTTCCAAAAAAAATTTATTCCAAAAATGGCATTTACATCTTGTATATATAACATTTTCATTTTAGCTTCGTTTTAGCTCCTTTTTTAGAACTGTCTTTTCCATCATAAAATTTAGGTTCCCAATCTTATAAAATACCTTTGGAATCACTCAAATTGGAGCTAAAATCTTCCTGAATGAATCAGTCAAAGTTTGGGCTCACCGCCATTAGAAAACATATACTGGAGAGGTTTTAACTGTCCCAGGACTTCCTATGGTTTTCAAGGCCTTTAAGAACTCTGGAAAGCTCAAATTTTCTATTTAAAAAGCCCTCTTGTGAATTTTTCAAAAAATATCCATATTTACGAAAATGTCACTAAACTTTCAGCAAATTTTTTAAACCACTCCGGCCCTAGTTTTTGGGCAACTTGAGATTCAAATCCTCATTTTTCATTATTTAAAATTTTATCCAAATTTTATTTGGCTTGAAATCACTCATCTCAAGGGACTTTCTTTTCAAACTAACTCATTATGATGTTTTTACAACATATAAGACATTACAAAGTGAAGGGAAGAGTTTTTCTTCATGTGTTCTTCATAGAACCAAGGGTTATGGAGTGTGAGATTAAGAAGATGCCATTAAAATTGAATAAGAAGCATTAGATTGTAAGTTATCAAACTTAGGGATTTAATTGCACCTAGGCCAAGGTGAAGCTTCCTTGTAGTAATTTAAGTTGTCTAAGGGTATATATGAGTTCTTGAGACATCTAAGAAACCTTCACAAGTGCCAATTGCCTAAGAGAAAGCAAGCAAACTCTATTGGTGCTATATGCTTGCATAGTCTCGACCAAGAGCCGTTCATGCACCTAGGGAGAGTTTTGAATTTTTCTAACGCTAGAAATGGATTAAATATGATGGAAGAATATCAAAGGAAGCCTTGGAAAAAATTTAGAAGTCTTGGTTTGCGAGATAGAGGTGTAGGCTCCATAATGAGAGTTAAAGAAGCAACTTGTGTCTAGGCTCATGGGAATGAATTTGTGATGATTGCAAAGAGTCTAAATGGAGTCAAGAGACTTAAAATGAATGAAAAATGAGAGCCAAGATTATGAATTCTCATAGTTACTTCATAAGGTCTTGTATTGATGCATAATGGAGCCATAGAACAAAGTAGCTTAACATAGAGTATGTATGATGCCAAAGCTTATTTCCATGAGTGATTTATGTCTCTTTTGATGTGTCTAGGCTAAGAGAACTAAGGGCCACTTAATAGCAAGGCTTGGCCAAGAAAGGGGAAGAAGAATTTCAAGAGGAAAGTATTGTGTTCTTACTTCAAAGTGGCTCTCTAACCTTTCTCTCACACATGGCTTGGATGTTTGCTTGTCTTGGAGTACTTTTGTATATATGTGAACCATGAGAAATGTTTCTAGCTAATGCTTATATGCTATACCAAAAGTCCCTTACAAGGGTGAAAATGAGCTAAAAGTCCCTAGAAATGGGTGAGACAAAGCCAAAAGTCTTAAGAAGAGTGAGACTTAGTTAAAAGTCCTTTGAAAGTAGCTGGAGCAATTCCAAAAGTCCCAAGAAAGATGGGTGAAGTGTAATGTCCAATTTTTGTTAAACGATGAAAATGAATGTATTTTCAAAGCAAGTCCCCCGAAATGAATTAGTTAAGGTCTTAAAAAATTTAAGTAACATTCTAGACTTCTAAAAGTGAAAATCTCAGGCTCAGACGAAAACAAAAACGAAGCTAGAATGAAAAAATGAAATTGAACGAAAAGTTAACAAAACATAATGGCATTTTCGTAATTTTGAGTGAATTTTAGAATTCACATAGGAGGGCTTTTTAAACAAAATTTTTTAGTTCTCCAAGGTTCTTAGAGGCCTTGAAAACCATAGGAAGCCCCGAGACAATTAAAATCCCTCCAATGGATGTTTCCTAATGTCGATAAACTTGAATTTTGATGGATTCATTTGAGAAAGTTTTAGCTCCGATTTGAGTGATTCCAAAGGTATTTTACAAAATTGGGAATCTAAATTTTATAATGAAAAATATGGTTCTTAAAAAGGAGCTAAAATGAACCAGCAACAAAAATGCCAAGATGAAAGGGCAAAATTGAGATTTTTGAAAAGTCTTTCTTGAAACTCGCCTATATATATAGGGCAACCCACCTCCTCATTCACTTAGCCATATATGTTTTTGCCCTAAACCAGAGGAGGAACCTAAAGAGTGAGGCACACCAATAGGAGAAGAAGAGAAGGAGAAAAATAAGGTGAAAGGTATGGAAATTCTTGATTTTTCATGCTTTCTCTTTAGCCAATCTCTTCTCCTCCTTTTTCACCTTCTTTCTTATGGTTTTATTGAAGATTTTGGATATTTTTTAAGGAAGAAAAAAGGAGAAATTTTGAAATTAAGGTGAGGAAGCCAAGGAAGGTGAAGAACAAGCAAGAAGAACCAAGGAAATTAAGGTATTTTACCATCTCTTCACTTGATCTTCCTCCTTTCTTCACTTATGGGTGTTTCAACCTACATATGGTTAGCCCTAAGGAGTTGAGTTTTTAACTAACCAAGGGTGAATTTGAGGGGAATTTAAGGGAGAAGAACAAGGATATGCAAAGAAAATAACAAACTAGCCATTAGATTTCAAGATAGTAAATCTAAGGTTTCAAGTATTCCTTGTAAAATCTGATTTGATACCTTAATTTCTAGGCCTAAATAAGTGTTTGAATGAGCTTCTAAGATCCCTAGAAGGCTCCCCATAGGCATCCTCCATCAAAAAAACAAAGCAAACTTCCATGGAGGCTAAATGGTACATAGTCCTGGCCAAAAGGGGTTAAGGCACCAAGGGAGAATTTTAAATTTTTCCAAGCCCATTTTTGGGTCATATATAATGAGTGAAGATAAGAAGAAACCTTGGGAAAAATTTAGAAGGTCTAGAGAATGAATTGGTGTCATAGGTTCCATAATATGACCTAAGGAAGCAACATGTAGTTAAGCTCTTTGTTTTAACTGTGTGATGACTTGAAGAGGTTTAAAAGGAGTTAAGAATCATATATGAAAGGAAGGAATGGAGCCTAGAACTCATTTGATAGGTGTTGCTTCATTAAGTGCATTTTTGGAACCATAAAGAGGTTATTAGACTAAGTTAGTATTTAAGGAAGATTTATGGCTTTAGAAATGATTCCATAAACCTAATTGGCTTCCATCAAATGTGTTTAGGCCAAGAGAAGCCAATTCCACACCCTTGTGTGTGTGAGGTCGACTAAGGGAGGATTGTTTTAAGAAGAAATGTGTGTGGTTGCACCAAAGGTAGCACACTCCTCCTTCTCTCATGCATGAATGTATGCTTGACTTGTCTTTGAAAGTGTATATGTATGTTTTAAGCTATGAAAAGTATTCTAGCATGATTTTTAATTCCAAGGTGCCATGATGTTACATTATGCTTTCAAATGATGCCTAATATGTTTGCTTGGGTTTGCTTGAGTATGAAGAAGCTAAAAACCCTTAGCCATGGTGAGGATGAACTAAGAATCCTTAAAGTTAGTTAAGACAAAGTAAAGAGTCTCCCAAGAGTGAGGTTGACTCCCAACAGCAACGTTGAGTCAAAAACCTCTTTAAAAAAATGGGTGAGGCAAGTCCAAAATTCATAAGTGAATGGGTGAGGCTAATTCACTTACTTAGTAAGTCTATGTATGTCCTGTATGACTCACTCATATGCTAAGAATGCTTCTTGAATGCTCATATTGTTCCTTATACTCATACATGCATTTTTAAGACTTGTTTTGCATACTTCATGTATGGTTGAAATAGGAGATGATCTATTGGGATTCTTTGAATCTCATTTCCTCCTTTCCAATGTTCTAACATGCTAGGTGGACTAAGTGAACAAGGTAATAGAAGCCAACAACTTGGAAGATAAGAGTTTGACAACAAAGTGCCTTGATTTTGCTTCTTTATGGCCATATGAGTGGCAAATATTGTAATCCATTGTTGTATATGTCCTATAAGATTATGAACATGTGTAATTATGCCAATGTATCATGTACAAGTGAGATTTAATGTTATATGAACGGTATAGTGCAATTTGGGTATGGAATGGCAATATTAGCCTTATATGTTCTTATGTATGGCATGGGATGAGAGAGTGACTTTCCAAATTTTGTGTTTGTGCACCTTTAAGACAAGTTTAGAATGTCATTTTGGTGCATTCCCACGTGCTCAAGTGGTCATGGTTGCCTTGGGGTTCAAATTGGACCATTTGGACCCTTTATAAAGCTTGAAAATAGTCATTTTACAACCCAACGTCAAGATCTAACCAAATGAATAAATTTGCCCATGAAATTTAGCAACAGATATAGATATTATCTAGATCATTTTTGTAACACCATAATTTCCTAGCTTATCTTATGCCATTCACATGCTTCATATCATGCATTCTATGAAGGAACAAAGAAAAAGGACATAAAATAATAAATTCTTAGCATTGCGCTATGCATAAATTTTCCATTTAGTGTTATGTAGGCCATGTGACCTCATACATCACATTTTCATATTTAATTACATAAATACAACTCATTTAGATCATAAAATATGGCCCACAACTCATGAAATTCAAAGAAAAGCTCAAAATACTCATGTATATTTTTGGCCAGAATTTAGCTCTTTTCTGACCACATTTTGGAAATTCATAAATAATTATAGAAAAATTGAAACCATGCATTCTTTACTATTATGGAAATTTACAGATGTCTATTTGATACTAAAAATATGTACTGACCATGATATCTATCACAGAGGATGTTTGACATCTGAAAAAGTCTAGAGATCAAACTGCCTCCTAGTGCTGTCACAGATTTCTATAACAAACTTTGAAAATGTCCAATTAATTCCAAAAAAAATCCCATCTATGTAAATGATACCAATCTAGAAATCATTATATGTTAGCTAGAGGAAAAAAATAACTTCAAATTAGTTTAGGCAACCCAAACCTCAGAATTCAATGGAATAGTAATTGAGGTCGGGTAAAACTCCTGATGCTGGACAGATTCTTTAAAAATTCATATCTCCCTCTTTAGACCTCCAAATGTGGTGGTTCTAATTGTTACAAGTCACTATAAATGTCTAGTTTCTCTATATAAAATTTCATGGCAATTGAACATCATTTGGGCCCTATGTGACAGATTTCATTTTCGGACCAAATGAATAGTATAGCAGACAAAAAATCAAAAAATTTGCCAACTTTGAAAATTCATTAAATATTCTGTAGACCTCAGAAAATTATGTTCTTTAACTTCCTAAAAATATCTTAACAAGCTCTAGTTTCATGCCAAATCTTAGTTCAAGAAGAACTCATTTGACTAAAAAGTGACATAGGGTTCCATTATGGTCAAATTTGGCTCCATATAAGGTACCAAAGTAACCAAATGGCTTTTCTTAGGGCTTGACACCTTTTGGGCAATTCTAAAAGCATATTTAGGACTTGTTTGAGCTGCCCAAATGGTCCCAAATCTTATGCATCTCATTTTGGCCATTTCATCCACACATATGCATAATTTCATCATGCCATTCATGAAGCTACATTATCCATACATACTCAATTTACATTCCATCATTCACATAACACATTATTTCATTTCTACATCATATAATATCATAGTTACACATGTTTCAAGGGCCATAGACCATTTACAACAATAATATACATCATTAGGCATCATTATGGCTTTAAGAGCCAAAAGCTAGACATATTGGTGTCAAGCTCTTCTCTTCAAGGTGGTTGGCTTCTATTACCTTGTCCACTTGGTCCACCTAGCATATTAGATCATTGGAGAGGGGGGAGTGAGATTCAAAGAATCCCAATAGCTCATCTCCCATTCAATCATACATAATGGATGCAAACAAGTCTCATAAATGCATGCATGGCATGTGGACATGTGCAAACATTCAAGAATCATTTTCATTATTCAAGAAAGTCATACATAGCATACAAAGGCTTGCCAAGCAAGTGGATTGGCCTCACCCAATTTTTTGTGCATTTTGGACTTGCCTCACCCATTCTTTAATGCATTCTTGGACTCAACTATGCTCTTGGGAGCCCACTTTGCTTTTGGGAGACTCTTTACTTTGTCTCAACCAATTCTAAGGATTATTAGCCTCACCACACTCAAGCAAACCCTAGCACACATCAAAACATCATATGAAACATAATATGTCATCATAAAATCATGGCATATGAAATCATGTTATCATACTTTTTATGGCTTAAAAATACACATACACATATTCTAAGACAAGCTAACCATACGTCCATGCATGAGAGAAGGTGGAGAGAGCTACCTTGTACACAATCACACACTTTCCTTCTTGAATCAAGGCTTCCTCTTTCGGCCACACACACAAAAACTTATGGAGATGGTTTCTCTTGGCCTAGACACAATTTATAGAAGCCAATTAGGTTCATGAAACAAATTCTAAGGTCACACAACTTGCTTAGACACTAGGTTATTCTATAAATCTCATTATGCTCCATAAATGCACCTAATGAAGCAATACCCCTCAAATAAATTTTAGGCTCCATTTTTTCCTTTCAAATATGATTCTTGACTCCTTTTAAACCTCTTGGAGTTATCACACAATTAAAACAAAGGGCCTAGCTACATGTTGCTTCTTTAGGTCATAATATGGAACCTAAAGCGCCAACTCACTTTCTATGAGTTCTAAATTTTTTCCAAAGCCTCCCCTCATTTTCGTTCATCATATATGACTCAAGAATGGGCCTAGAAAAATTTAAAACTCTCCTTGGCTATGCTATCCTTGCTTGGCAGAGGCTATGGAGGAAATAGAGCTCATTGGAGTTTGCTTTGTTTTCTCAAGGGAAGAAGCATATGGGGAGCCTCTTAGGGATCTTTGGAGCTCATTTAAACTCTTATTTAAGCCTAGTAATTACCATACAAAATCAAATTTTACAAGGTGTAATTAAAACCCTAGAACTTGTATCTTGAAATCTAATGGTTTTTTGTTGATTCCCTTTTCATATTCTTAATCTCCACACCCTTTTTCCTTAGATTCACCCTTGGTTCTACCTAAAAATCAAGTCCTCCTAGGGTTTTCTCATGTTAGGCAAAATGGAGGAGGAGGGAACCAAATATGACAACCATAGAAAGAGAAATTACCTTGTTTTCTTGCTTTTTCTCACTTGAATCTTGTGTTCTTTGAGCTCCTCTCTTCGAATCCGAATTTTCCCCTCAATTTCTCCTTTAGAACAGATCCATATACTTATTATAATCATAGAAAATAAAGGAGAATGAAGGAGAAGAGAAAGAGCATGAAAATCCATACTTTTCTACCTTGAATTTCTCCTTTTTTTCTTCCTCCTCTTATCTGCCTCATCCCCTAAGGTTTTTGTAAAGTCCCACATCAGCTGGAAGGGACCTGTGCTAAGGCCTTATAAGTGGGAATGAAGCTCTCCCCACCAGATGCGAGTTTTCTTAGGAAGGCAGGGCCAAGGCCCACGAACCGGGAAAGCGACAAAACCCAAGGGAGCGCAGTTCGTAGAACCTGCGACTGATAAGCATGATATTTTATATATTTTAATCCCCTAATTTAGGTGTTTTAGTATCCAATTATGGCTTTAGGAATTTAATTAAGTGGAATTTGATTTTAATTTGCCATTTTTACAAATGAGGAATTAATTTGCAAATTATTGATTCTTAATGCTTAAATTTATCTTAAATAAATTCTGAATATTTCCACTTAATACCTTCCAATTTTTGTGTGTAGAATTTCAATGGACAATTAAAGCTTGGATGGAAAATTGAATTGGAGAAGGTATGAGGTCTAAAACACCATGCAATCCTAAGTGGCTGGAATAAAGAAGAGGCAACACAATGAATGGAGCTGCATGAAGGGAAGCTTGAAAGGAAACTCGTGGCAAAGGAAGAAAGGCATGGTTTTGGCTCGAAGAGGGACAGCAACACACACAAGTAGCCAAACAGAGAAGAACAATGTTGGAGGGAGTTTAAATGAAGAAGAGAAGCTGGAACAGAGGAATGCAAACATGCATAAGCTGTAGGAAGAGGCTTCGGTTTCCTACGTTGCAAGCTGAGAAAAAAGAAAAGATATGGGAGGCAGTGTGTGATTCATTAAGCTGCAGAACGTGGAAGCACTCTCGAGCTGGTTTGTAAGTCTGAATGGAGGAGGAAACTCGTAGAAAAGCACTTGAATGGAGCTCACGTGCATCCAGGAACAGAAACAGTAACATGCAGCAGCTTACAACTCGAGAACACAAAGAGAAAGAGGCTGCCACTTAAAGAAGCTACAGAAACAGGGGAGGAGTAACGTAGCAGCAACATGAATTGATGAAGGATTAAATGAAGCTGCAAAAAGACGCTGGAGCTGGACGTGAACCTGAGCAGAACACGAATGAACAGAGGAGCCTCGGATGAAGAAAGCTGAACGCTGGAGCTTCGCATGAAAATCACGTGGGGGCAGTAGCTAAACATGCACGAAGCAACATGGCAGAATGTGACTGAACAAAGACGAAGCTGCATGATGAAGGCCACAAGTTTAAGAGAAAACAAGAAGAGTTATGGGCTGAATGAAGAAGCTCTGAATACATGCAGAAGCAACGTGGCTGGGATTTGAGAAAAGAGGAAGACGAGTTGGAGAGTTGATGAGAACCATGCAAGAAGCAACACGAACAGAACTCGAGCTACTGGAATAGAAATACAAGAAAGAAGCTACGTGAAAAGTGGAAAGCATGAAATAGAATATATGAAACAAAATAATAAAATAAAAGAATGGGGCCCACACTCTATACACACATGAAGGAGCTTCAGATTTGGATTAAGAGAGCTGAGCACGTGGAATTAAGGAGGCTACTGGCTGACGTGGGAATTAAGCTGGAGGATGAGGATTATTTGCGGGATTTCAGCGTGCTAAATCAGAAGGGGGAGACGTGAACAACGAGGAGAGGTGAAAATAAAAACCTAGAAGAGAAAAACGCTGGAGAGACATCGAACTAAAGAGGCAAGACGGCAGAAACAAAAAGGGAGGTTCCACCGTTGAAGAAGAAGAGTTTTTTTTCTTTCTCGATGGCTGCCTCTTTGATTGATTCTCCTTCATTTGATCCTTCCATGGCAGCTTGAATTCCTTGTGGTGGCTAGCTGAAGATTGAATTCTCCTAGATGAAGATTTGAGCTCTACATCTCCTATTAAATTTGGATAAAACTCTCTTGCCCAATCTTTTGATTTTAGCATTATTTCCTTCATCAATTTGTCTAGGTTTAGCTTTTTGGTTTAGGAATTTAATTGCTAGAATTACTGGATTGAATTAAGTCTTGGATCGAACTTAATTTGAATTTTGGAATTATTTTTGATCATCATGTGTTTGGAAAAAATTCCAGAATTAATGCTGTGCAATTGAACTCTAAATTCCTCTTGACTTTAGGCTAATTGATGCAATGGTTATTGGATTAGTTAGCTGAAACTTTTGTGCAATTAATTGCTCGAGGGGTTAATTAATCTAATTGGTGAATTAGCATCTTGAGTGAATTGTGCAGTAGCTTTCATAAATTAATCAAATTTAGTGTAGTGTGTTCTTATTCTTAATCCAATTAATTAGTTGTTTAAGGTTTCTTGCGGTTGCAAAATTCTTTGAACAATTGATGAATTGAATCTTGGATGGTTATTCAAGAACCTTATGAGGAATGCACTAAAGAGCAAGAACTTAATCCTAAATTGGTAAGCTAAATAGAGCAAGGATAATTGAACTCTAGGGAATCCAATTGAAAGCTAGTTACCTCATTTACTTGATAAATCACTTGAACTTAGTTTTAGATTTCTAATTCTTGTCAATTAATTTTAGTTCAATTAAATTCTAGCATATCAAACCCCCAAATTAGATCCTAATAGTAATACTTATAATATTCTTCCATAAACAATTTAAGGCACAAACTCCTTGGGAAGATGACCTAGGTTGCACCATTATCTACAAATTTACTTTGCTACCTAGTTTTATTTGAGATTGCACGACACGATCATCAGCGACCGAGGGACAATATGTCTGGAGGCTCTTTAGGGAATTGGTATTAGAGCAATCCTGACGCATGTGCGACCTGAGGACAGGTCAACCTAAAAAGAGGGTAGATTGTAAAGTCCCACATCGGCTAGAAGGGGCCTATCCTAAGGCCTTATAAGTGGGAGCGAAGCTCTCCCCACTAGATGTACGTTTTCCTGGGAAGGCAGGGCCAAGGCCCATGAATCGGGAAAGCGACAAAACCCAAGGGAGCGCAATTCGTAAAACCTGCAACCAAGGGATAATACATCTGGAGGCTTTATGATACCAATTCCCTATAGAGCCTCTAGACATATTGTCCCTCGGGTGCACATTCTATGAACTGCACTCCCTTGGGCTTTGTCATTTTCCCAGTTTGTGGGCCTTAGCCCTGCCTTCCTAAGAAAACACGTGTCTGGTGGGGAGAGCTTCGCTCCCACTTATAAGGCCTTAGCACAAGCCTCTTCCAGCCGATGTGGGACTTTATAGTTTTCTTCTAGTTTTGGGTAGAACATGGTCGTGCATAATGAAGGGAGAAGAAGGGTGCATCATATATATAGGTGGGAGGAAGTTACACTTTTCAAAAATTTCCATTTTGCCCTTTGTTCTTGGCATTTTTGTTTATCCTTCATTTTAGCTCCTTTTTGAGAACCATCTTTTCTATTATGAAATTTAGATTCCCAATTTAGTAAAATTCCTTCAGAATCATTTAAATCGGAGCTAAAACCTTCCTGAACGAATCTATCAAAGTTTAGGTACACCGACATTGAAATCCACCGGAGGGGATTTAACTATCTCAGGGCTTTCCATGGTTTTCAAGGCCTTTGAGAACCCCAGAGAACTCAATACTTTCATTTAAAAAGCCCTCCTATGTGAATTTCAAAATTTGCTCAAAATTACAAAAATACCATTACATTTTGTAAGCTTTTTGTAAGAAATTATTTCTTCATTCAAGCTCCATTTTTCTTTTTGTTTCAGCCTGAAATTCTCATTTTTAGGAGTCTAGAATGCTTCTCAAATTTTTTGGGACCTTAACTACATCATCTTGGGGGACTTGCTTTTGTATCCGGTGAGTTTCATTCATTAACGGAGAAACTATATGTTACATTTCTCATATTTTCTCTCATTTTCAGAAAATTGGATGTTACAATTTTGGGAAGCAAAGACCAGATTATTTGAAGCTCTATAGAATTAATTTTGAATTTTCAAAGTTGGCATTTTTCTGCTAAAATGAAATAGGTACTATTCATATAGTCAAAAACTTGGGCTATGTCATTCGAGGGGCAAATGATGTCCAGTGCTCATGAAATTTTATAGACATAAACTAAACATGATAATATTTCCATGGCTACTAAGATCACCCCAATTGGACTTCTGAGTAGGGAGATATGAATTTTTAAAGTTGGAGGTTAGTACCAAGGATGACAATCAACCTCTAATACTATTCCATCGAATTCTGGTAGCTAGAAGCCCCCATTGAGGTCTGGACATATTTTTAGCATAAGTTAGAAATCTATAGATTTCTAGAATGGTAAAGAATACATGATTTTGATTTTTCTAAAATTAGTTATGATTTTTCAAAATTTGTGACAGAAGGCTAAAAATTCTGGCCAAGGCTGCACTATGGTATTTTGTGTGTTCCATCCACTTGCACAAGTTCTAGGCCACTTTTTTGGATGGTTTTAAGTTGTATTAGTGTAATTAAATATGAGAATGAGTTTAATGAGTTCATATGGTCCATGGGACACATAATGAAGAATTCACACGCTACACAACACAAAAATATTCACCATTTTAATGTCATTTTCCTTGCTTCTTCATCAAATACATGATATGAGTCATATAGGTAGCATGAGATAAGCTAGAAAGTTATGGTATTACATGAGGCTAGATCAATGCCCTTAAGAGCTTATGCTTGTTATGTATGAGGTTATGTGATAAGGAAAATGTTTTATGTATGCTCATTAATAGCTTGAATATCATGCATGCATTCTTTAACTTATAAATGCATCCATTAGGTATGTTTGAAAGGGTTAAGAGCTATTGGGATTCTTTAAATCTCACTCCTCCCCCACATATGCCTAACCATGTCTAAGTGAGCCAAAAGGACCAAAAAATGGTGGCCAACAACTATGAGAGGCAAGACTTTAACAAAAGGATAGAGAAATGAGCTCTGTATTTGCCTTTTGATATCAAAATATGTAACCATGAGATGTATACATGATGTAAACCATTGAGCATGTTTTAATGTATGTATAAATGATGTATGTATCAATGTGGAAGCTAGATGAATGAATATGCATGTTCTTGCCACCTATGAGCCTTTATGAGATGTGATATTCATGTGTATGTATGCAAGTGGCAAAGTGAGATTGAGCTCCATGATGATTTGAACCTTTTGGAATGCTTTTATATGTTGTAAGTATGCTTTAAACTTGCTCAAGTGGTTATGGAAGGTCAAGAAGAGCATTTAGTGTTTTAAAATCTCATTTTGGACTTTAACTTTAACCAAATGGAGAGCTAAACCAAAGTCTAACCAAATGAGTGAGTTTTCCTATGAACTTTGGCCAACAAGTAGGTCTCATCGTCTCATCTATAGCTTTTCAAATAACTAAAGAGCACTCAATTTGGAACTCTAAAGAATTTATTATAATTTTTCAAAATTGGCCAAATTATGCAGAAATGGTTTGGTTATTATTCATTTGGTTAGTTTGTTTCTCTATGTCACACATGGGCCAAATGAAATCTAATGCTCATGAAATTTTAGAGGCATAAACTAGATATCATAACCTTTCAGTAGCCACTGAGATTACCTCATTTGGAGCTCTATAGAAAGAGATATGAATTTTACTATAGCCTAACCTATGTTATTATTCCATCAATTTCTAGTATCTTAAGGCTATTGCCTTGGTTTAGAATTATTTTTAGTTAAAATTAGATATCCACAACTTTCCAAAATGATATGGTTTGCTTGATTTTAACTTTTTTATAATTAGTTATGAATTTTCAAAGTTTGTATCAGAAAGCTAGAAAGTTGAACCCAAGAGCAAATCATTAATTTTGTGAGATGTAGCTTAAAGCCTAAGGTTTTTGAGATATTTGGTGATTGTTATGACTTGTATGGATGTGTTATGAATAGTAAATGATATTGATGAGTTCATATGGTCTATGGGGCATAAATTAAAGAAATGAGATCTTACGTAATACAAATAAATACCATTAAATTTATTACCTTTTTTATGCGAAGTGTAAGGTTTCTTGAATTTGTGCTCCCATCCATATGACATGCATAGAGATGGACAAGGAGACCATGGTATAATAGCTAAGAGGTTAAGGTATTACACTAGGTAAGTGTTCTCTAGGAAGTCCTTTATGGTTTAATTCTTTGAGTATTAGGTTTACTACTATAAATGATGATTAGAAATAATAATGGTATGATTTTGTGTCCATAGGCTGAAGTAGTATTGTAGTTGGCTCTCAAAGAATTGTTTACAAGTGAGGTAACCGAGGTTGATATTAAATGTCATGTATATGTTTACTTTAATTTTATATCTACTACACAATAATAATTTTGAATGTATAATGAATGATTGGCTATTTGATATATTGTGATTAGACCTTGTGAGTCCATGATGGAGCTGTGGTACGGCTACCACATGTGCATTATGCTTCGATTGGGCACTGAGTTATGATTAGATCCTTATATACATTGAGCCCAAGTTGTGCTCATTAGGGAGTTGGTGCCCTGGATGGGTCTTTCTCGGTGTTAATGGCCTTTAACATGTGGAAATATGATTGCTAGTATGGGGATAGCAGTCACTGCTAGTCTAATTGTTTTATTTGCTAATATGACTGGTATACTTTTGTATGCTTATCTGATTTTATGTACATATGTTGATTAAATTTGAATATATGAATGGGATTTGCCTTTGGTTACTGAGATTTGTATCTCACCCCATTTCATAGGCTAACTATTTTAAGTGAAGGTCCATCGAATAAAGATAAAGGAAAGCAAGTGCATGAATATCCATAAGCTAAGACCATGTGTAGAAAATTCTATATTTGGATGGATCTAATCTAGAATAGATGCTAATTGTTGTTATTCTTTTGTATAGCATCATCATCATGTAATCATGTTGCCAAGTGTAGGTATTTTGTGTTTTGGTAAACAATGATGTAACTAATAGGGAGTTATACTCTTTACAACTTGAAATTTAATGTACACACTTATATATCTGATATAGAACCCTATTGATCTTAAGATATGGTCTATTATCTGAGAATATAATCATATGATACCTTAATTGTTGACTTATACTAGTAATGCATGGAGCCTATATTGGAATTTATATTTGGATGATAATGTTAGTAGCTATGAATCTTTCTTGCCATCATTGATATATAAATTGCAAATGTATGAAAGCAGATGAGTAGGAATCAACATCTAGGATTTGATTTGGCAATGAGAGACATGTTAAGTAAATTAGGTAGTTGAACGCTATCAGAACCCTACAAATTAAGGTAAAGTGGCCTTAGAGCATTGCTAGAGGGAGAGTTGAAGTGTATAGGACAAAATTGAGAGATATAGGTGCAAAAAAAGGGTTACACCACGGCCAAGAATAGTTGAGCCACGACCAAAAGTCAAACAAGAAGTGAAGGGCACCATGGCACAAGACATCTTGCTATGACTCAAGACAAAAATTTAACCCAATGAAGATAACAGAATACAACTTTGCCTTAGCGCGGGTACTTTTGTCATGGCACAATTCGAATAATTTAGGTTAAAGGTTCCAGGAGGCGTACTTGTCATGTAACACCCCAAAATTTATTAATGAGGATTATGGTGAATTAAGGAATTAATACAAGGATTTGGGAAAAAAATAAGGAAAATAAGGTTTATAAAGAAATGGATATATTTTAGACATTTTGAGCTAATAATCATGTTTAGTTATTATTAGATGGAGATAAAATAATTATGGTTATGGGTTTAATTAAGGAATTAACTAAGGGGAGTTAGACATTTAATTTGGGCCTTATGATCAATATATTTATGCCATAAGCCAAATAAGAAAGCCTACTTCTAGTTTGTAAGAAGGTCTAATCTCATTTCTTAAGAGCCTAACTCTCATTTATCAATTAAACCCTTCAACTTATGGCCCAATAAGCACATATCTAAACCTAAGTGGATTTTGGGCTTTAGGGTTAGCCTAAACCCATCTAAAACCCTAACTTACTTAGCCCCTTATCCTCTATTCTATAGACCAACTCAATCTTAGGCAAGGGAGGACTCCATTTTCGCATAGGAAGAGATGAGGCTAGGGTTTTCTGCATTCCTCCACCATTTCTCACTTCTAAAAGAAGATTTTGCCAAGGTAATCTATATAAAACATGTCCCTCTCATTCTCCTCTTTATTTTGGTCCAATTAGTTTCTAGTTTTAGTCATTTTCATCTCCTTCTCAAATATGAAATTTGGTGTTTTGGTGATTCCTTGCAAGATTTTCATAATTTAGAGTTAGTGGAACCATGAGGTAAGTGTTTGCTTTCATTTTGTGGTGTAATCTTGCTCAGATCTCATGTTATAAGCTGACTTTAGTATATGGTTGATTCCATGTGCAAAAATCTAAGTTTTAAGGATGGCCCATAGTGTGTTCTTAGTAGTTAAGGCTCAAATTAATCTATTTAACCTCTTGAGTGTATGGGTAAGTGTTCCCTCTTTGCTTGTGTGGTGTATGTGCTAAATTCCCATATTGTAGATTGAATTTTGCTGCATGATTTGTATATGTGTGAAAATGGAGTTGTGGGGAGTGAATCATGGTTAGCTTTAATGTATAGACCCTAAATTGATGTAATAGATCATTAGGAAGCTTGAGTAAGAAGCTCTCAATGAACTCTTGTTAAAATTAATTTGTGGATAGGAAAATTCCTAACTAATGATAGTTAAATAATGATGATTATGCTTATATTAGGCTTGGTATACTTTGGATCATGGTGGTAGCTAGAGGAAGAGTAATTCACTTCATTAAGGTAACTGGGGTTATTTTTCTTAATTCCATGTATATGCTCATATTAATCTGATATTTGTTACACATATATAATTTTAAAATACTAAATGATTAGTTGACTACTTGAATTGTTATTATGATTGGACCTTGTAAGTTCATGGTGGAGTTGTGGTGCAGCTGCCACCCATGTATGTGCTTTAATCAGACACCGAGTTGTGATCAGACCCCAAATGCACTTAGCCCTAGTTATAGTCATTATGGAGTAGGTGCCGTGGACAGACCTCTTCCAGTGTTCTTGGCCATTAACATGTTATGCATGATTACTGATATAGGACAGTAGTCATTAGTAGCTCAACTAGTTCATTTGTAAATTGAATTGATGATTCTGGTGATGATGATATGAAATTACATTATATTGATTAATCTATACATATATATGGAATTTGTCTCTTGTTACTAAGATTGTATATCTCACCCCGATTGTGGACTAACATTTTCAGGGACCGAACCTCTTAGTGGCAAGGAGAAATTAATAGAAGCTTATTATATGGATTGGTAGCATATAAGTTTGGAAACCTTGTCAGATTGTATTATGTAATTAATTTTATGTAATTGCTACATTGCATCATGTATTGCCAAGTATAAGGACTGTAATCATGTAATACATTAGATGTCAACTTGAACTAGTGATGTATAAAACTTGTACTAGATTTATGTTTGAATGGAAATGTAAGTAGTTTATGAACTCTTTACTATCATTGATCTTTGAACTTGCCGATTTATGGTGGCTAGAGGATTAAGGATCCACATTTATGTTTTGAATAGGTAATGATAGATGTGTTGGGTAGATTAGGTAAAGGAATGACACTAGATCTCTATAAATTAAGTTAAAGTGGCCTAGAATATTATTAAAGGGAGAATTAGAAAGCATGGGAAGAAACCTTAGGAGTTAGAGGAATAAAAGATAATTGGCCACGACTAAAATTTAATTGGCCTTGGCCAAAAGCGACGAAGTTACCCAGGGAGAGTAACAGAAGGTAATTGGCCTCAGCCAAAAGCGACGAAGTTGCCAGGGAGAGTAACAGAGAGTAATTAGTCATAGCAAAATGGATAATTAGCTGCAAGCAAGTTAGGAAGCTCTAGGAGGTCCTCTAGCCACCGTGTGAAGGCATTTAGTCAAGGCGAAAGTTCTCAAACCCTTATATTAACCTAAAAACCTTGGTTTTCCTATGGCAACAACGATAGATGACTTAGAAACATTTGTAAAGGGTTCTTGAGAGTTGAAAATTAATGGGTAATAGATTTAAAGGCTTTTAATTGGGGAATTGTTTTGCTTATGTACATGAATGGTTGTAAATATTGGGTTAATAACTCTAATAATATTAAGGTTCAAATTTCTTTACTTTTTCTTAAATTGATTAATTTAAATGGTTCTAGACCTTGATTTATGATTATTAACTGCATATTTAAGCTTAATTACCATGATTAGAAGTTAAGGTTATTACATGTTGTGGCACCACATAGGCTCACCACGATGAGATTCCAACTTGCCACGGTGCGAAAAGTGTGAATAATAGGTCCCAAGACCACCTTCACTGCGATGCAGAAGCCCTAAGTCGCGGTGCAATGTTTGAGTTGTCGATTTTAAGCTCCAATAGTCACTTATGCCATGACACAGATATACCAAGTCATAGCAAGAGTCCCTAAACTTGGTTTTAAGTTCTAGTAACTAACGTAGTCGCTATAGAAAAGGTCCAAGTCACAGTGAAGGTTCCCAAACTCTTTTTTTTTAACTTAAAAACCTTGAATTTCACTATGTTAAAGTTATGTAATGCCTTGGAAATTTTATAAGAGGATTTTGAGAATTGGAAATTAGTAGTAACTTGTATCATAGGCTCTTAATTGATAATTATGATCACTTGTAGATTCAATTAGTTGTGGTTGCTTAGCTAATAACCTTAAGGATATCAAGGTTCAAATTTCTCCACTTTCTCCTATTTCATTTAATTATAATGACTATAAACCTTGATTTATGATCATTAATCATACAATTAAGTCTAATCACTATAATTAGGAATTAGGATTGTTACAACAAGTGTAATGGATGTCCTGGTTATATGTTAGGCTTACGGATGCAGGGTCCCTCATATTTTGGGCTGGTCATGTCTTTGTTTTCGAATTGTGACATTTCCAATAAGCCTAAATTTTATTAAATTTGTCTTTAATTAAATTATAGTAAGCACAAGTGAAGGAATTCCTTAACCTATACTACAAGTAAACATTTGGAATTAGGAAATAAATCCCTAATTCAAGGAATCAAATAAGTCAAGAAATATAGATTTTAGTATAGGTTAATCTTGATTTCTTATTCGTAATAGATATAATCCTTATTAATTTAGAAAGTTTGCATTATGGTTAAGAAGAGAAAATTATGAAGTAGAGTTTAATTATTTAATATATATATATATATATATATATATATATATATATATTAAGGAATTAATTTTAGTAGGAATGAAATAGAATTAAATATATTGCATAAAGGAAAAATTAGGAGAAAGAAGATTAAATTTTTGCAAAAATTAAAGGGTAGTTAGGTTGTGGTTGACACTTACATCCCATTTTATAAACACCATTTAGTAGGATTAATTGTCACATCATATCAAGGTAACTTACAATTTACATCTCAATCGCCATAAAGAATCCAATTTCATAAAAATCACATTTTTAGCAACGAAAATAACCGTTATTATAAGCCAAAGTAATTCAATTTTATTCATATGAATCATTTGGTCTTACCAATAATTTCTAGAAAGCTCAGGATGTCTCCTAAGTACCATAAAAATTTCAAATCAAAACAACCACATTTGGCCTAAGAAATTGAATGAAACAGTATATTAGGTTGGGTAGCATCCTATATCTAAACCAAAATTTCAAAAACTCATATCTCCCTCTACACAAGTCCAAATGGGGTGTTCTTAGTGGCTATTAAAAGCTTAGGATGTCTACTATATATTTCATGAGTATTGGACTTCAATTGACCTATAAATGACATAGAAAAGTAAATTGATCATATGAACAGTGATAGTTACAAAATTTGCATAATTAGGCCAATTTTGAAAATTCATAATAAATTCTCTAAAGTTTCAAAAATAGTGCTCTTTGACTCTGTGAAAAGCTCTAGATCATACCTATATTTATGACAAATTTCATACACAAATTCAACCATTTGGTTAATTTGTAGTTCAAGCCAAGAATATGGCAATTTTTGATACCATAATAGGGTCAAATTGCATCAAATGGGCTTCCACACCTTCCATGACCATTTGAGCACGTTCTATAGCAGAAACGCAACATATAGGAACATCCCAAATGGATCAAATCATCATGAAACTAAAATCCACCATTCCACTTACATAAATTCATAAAAACATCATGGCACAAGGATGTTAAAACTATACAATCTCATTCATTTGGCTTAACATTTGGTTCATACAAAATATTTACATGGTTTTACAATTGCTCAAGGATTTACATCTAAAAAATAACTCATACATACATACTTTGACATTAAATTACATTAAAGACTATTCTATTGTCAAAGTATAGATATATATGCTCCTTGGCCCCTATTTTTACTCCCTTAGGCTTCACCTAGACATGGTTAGATAGAAAATAGGAAAAAGTGAGATTTAAGGAATCTTAATAGTTTTTTCACCCTTTCAAGTAAGTAAACAAGGCATATATTCATGTCAAAGAATACAAGTATCACCAAACACTTCCAAGAATCATTCAAATCATAATTTCCATGTTACATAAACATGTCAAAGCCAAAATCAAACTCTAGAGACTTTTGATCTTGGAAAAATTATGTTTAAGGACCAAGAGGTGAAAAAATTTATTTTGGAGGACCTGTTACTATTAGGTTCAACTATTTGTTACTAAACTCAGTGGTAATCATTCTAAAACAAATAATAATAGGTCCTTAAGAATAATTTTCTTCACTTTTTGGTCCTTTATTATAATTCTCCCTTTGATCTAACCTCACCCTATTATTTGGGACTTTTGGATTAGCCTCACCCACTTTTAGGGACTTTTGATTTAGCCTCATTTATTCTTAAGACTTTTTGCATTATCTTAGCCATGTTTAGGGACTTTTAGCTTCACCTCACCCAATCAAAGAAACTTTTGGCACAACCTCACCCATAAAGAGCAATTTCACATTTCAAAAGTAAATCAAGAAGCATAATGGTACCATAGCAATAAACCAATGGAAAATGGCATGTCTTATGATTCAAATACACATACATGCATTCTATGAAATCATACAACCAAGAAATGCACACAAGAAAGGATAGTGTACTATCTGGTTCTCTGAAAACGAGAGAAAACGTAAGAAATGTAACATATGGTTTCTCCATAAACGAATGAAATTCACCGAATACAAAAGGAAGTCCCTCGAAATGACTTAGTTAAGGTCCCAAAAATTTTGGGAAGATTTCTAGACTCCTAAAAATGAGAATCCCAAGATCAGACAGAAAGAAAATTGGAGTTAGAATGAAGAAACAAAATTTAATAGAAGACTTACGAAACGTAATGGCATTTTTATAATTTTGAGTAAATTTTAGAATTCACACAGAAGGGCTTTTTAAATGAAATTTTTGAGTTTTCCAGAGTTCTCAGTGGCACTGAAAACCATAAGAAGCCCCGAGACAGCTAAAGCCCTTCTAGTGGACATCTTTCAACATCAGTGTACCTAAACTTTGACGGATTCTTTCGAAAAGGTTTTAGCTTTAATTCAAGTGATTCCAAGGCATTTTACTAAATTGGAAACTAAATTTCATAATGAAAAAGACAGTTCTAAAAAAGGAGCTAAAACAAGTTAGAAACAAAAATGCCAAGAACAAAGGGTAAAATGGAAATTTTTGAAAAGTCTTTCTTAAATCCCATATATATATATAAGGCGCCCTTCTTCTTCCCTCATTTAGGTCGACCAAATTTTATCCTAAAATGTAACATCCAGTTCTCTGAAAAAAAGAGAAAACATGAGAAACATAACGTACAATTTCTCCGTAAACGAATAAAATTCACCAGATACAAAAGGAAGTCCCCCGAAATGAGATAATTAAGGTCCTAAAAAAATTGGAAAGCATTCTAGACTCCTAAAAATGAGAATCCTAGGCTCAGATAAAAAGAAAAACAAAACTAGAATGAAGAAACAATTTCTTATGAAAAGCTTACGAAACGTAATGGCATTTTTGTAATTTTAAATAAATTTTGGAATTCACACAAGAAGGCCTTTTAAATGAAATTTTTGAGTTCTCTGGGGTTCCTAGAAGCCCTGAAAACCATGGAATGCCCTGGGACAATTAAATCCCCTCCGGTGGATGTTTTCCAATGTTGATGTGCTCAAACTTTGACAGATTCATTCAAGAAGGTTTTAGCTCCGATTTTAGTGATTCCAAAGGCATTTTATTTAATTGAGAATCTAATTTTATAATGGAAAAGACGATTCTCAAAAAAGAGCTAAAATGAAGGAGAAACAAAAATGCAAAGTACAAAGGGTAAAATTTGAATTTTTGAAAAATTTATTTTCCTACACTTATATATAAGTGGTGCCCCACTTTCTCCCTCATTTAGAATCCGAATTTTTTGTATAATTTCAAAGAAGGGAGCTAGGGTTTGGGCACATAAGAGAGGAAGAAGAAGAAGGAGAAATTCAAGCTTGAAGGTATGTTTCCATGAGTTTTTCATGATTTTCTTCATCCACACCTCCTCTCCTCCCTTCTCCTTTGTTTCCTTTGATTAAAATGTAGTCTATAAATCTGATTCAAAGGAAAAATTCAAGGAAAAATTCGGATTTGAAGAGAGGAGCTCAAAGAACACAAGATTTAAGTGAGAAAAAGTAAGAAAACAAAGTATTTTCTCTTCCTATGGTTGTCATCCTTGGTACCCTTCTCCACCATTTTTCCCCACTTGAGAAAAACCTAGGAGGAGATGATTTTTAGGTAGAACCAAGTATGAATCTAAGGAAAAAGGGTGTGGAGATTAAGAATATGCAAAGAGAATTATCAAAAAACCATTAGATTTCAAGATACAAATTCTAGAGTTTCGTGCGCATATTCCAAAATCTAATTTCATATGATAATTCCTAAGCCTAATGAAGAGTTTAAATGAGCTCCTAAGATCCCTAAGATACTCCCCACATGCTTCCTCCTTCAAGAAAACAAAAAGAATTCCAAGGAGGCCAAAAACCCCCATAATCTCGGCCAAGCATAGATGGAGTACCTAGGGAGAGTTTTAAATTTTTCCAAACCCATTTTTGTGTCATATATGATGAATGAATATGAGGGGAGGCCTTGAAAAAAATTTAGAACTCATGGAAAGTGAGTTGGTGCTTTAGGTTCGATATTATGACCTAAAGAAACAACATGATGATAGGCCCTTTGTTTTAATTGTGTTATGACTCCAAGAGGCCTAAAAGGAGTCAAGAATCATATTTGAAAGGAAAGAATGGGATCTAGAAATTATTTGAGGGGTGTTGCTTCATTAGGTGCATTATGGACCATAATGGGGTTTATAGAACAACCTAGTGTCTAAGCAAGTTGTGTAGCCTTAGAATTTGTTTCATGAATCTAATTGGCTTCCATAAATTGTATCTAGGCCAAGAGAAATCATCTTCACAAGTTTATAGGTATGTGGCCGAAGCAAGGGAGGGAATTTCAAGAGAAAAAGTGTGTAATTGTGTACAAGGTAGCTCTCTCCACCTTCTCTCATGCATGGATGTGTGTTCAGCTTGTCTTAGAATATGTGTATGTGCATTTTCAAGCCATGAAAAGTATGCTAGCATGATTTTATATGCCATGATTTCATGATGACATATTATGTTTTCAAATGAATGTGATGTTTGTTTAAGCTTGCTTGAGTGTGGAGAGGCCAAGAACTCTTAACCGTGGTGAGGATGAGCCAAGAACCCTTAAGATTGGTTAAGATAAAGCAAAGAGTCTCTCAAAACCAAAGTAGGCTCCCAAGAGTATGATTGAGTCCAAGAATCTCTTAAAGAAGGGGTGAGGCAAATCCAAAATCCATGAAGCAAAGTGTGAGGCCAATCCATACACTTGGTGAGCTCTTGAATGTCTTGTATGACTTGTTCACATGCCAAGCTTGCTTCTTGAATGTTTGTGACTTCCATGATATCGATGCATACATTTTCAAGACTTGCTTTGCATATATTATGTATGATTGAATAGGAGATAAGCTATTGGGATTCTTTAAATCTCATTTCCTCCTCTCCAATGATCTCACATGCTAAGTGAACTAAGTGGACATGGTAATGGAAGCTAACCTCCTTGAAGGAAAGAGTTTGACAACAAAGTATTAGAGTTTTGTTATTTTAACCATATTTACATCTAATATTGTAATCCAATAATATATATGGTCTATGACTTCTTAGACATATGTAATTATGATATTATGTGATGTATAAATGTTTGGATATGATGTATGAACCCCAGAATAGAATTTGAGTATGTAATGCCAAGGTATGCATTTTGGAAAGTTTAATGTAATGTGCATATGTGTGGATAAAAAGGCAAAAATGATATGCATGAGGTTTGAAACCATTTGGGCAGCTCACACAAGTCCTAAATATGCTTGTAGACTTACCTAAGGTGCCAAGGCCAAGGGAAAACTATTTGGTCACTTTAGTACCCTATATGGAGCCAAAATTGACCATAATGGAACCTTTTTTTACCAAATGAGCTCTTTTTGATCTGAGATTTGATATGAAATTAGACCATATTGAGAGGGTTTTAGGAAGCCAACGACAATAATTTTTGGAGGTCTATAGAATATTTGATAAATTTTTAAAGTTGGCAATTTTTTTTATTTTCGTCTGCTACACTATTCATTTGGTCTGAAAATGAAATCTATTACACATGACTCAAATGATGTCCAATTGCCATGAACTTTTATACAAAGAAACTAGACATTTCTAGTGAATTTTTCAAACTAGAAGAACCTCATTTTGAGATCTAGAGAGAGATATGAATTTTTGAAGATTCTGTCCAGTATCAGGAGTTTTGTCCAACCTGAGTTACTATTCCATTATATTTTGAGGGTTGGGCTGCTTGAGCTGGTCTAGAATTATTTTTTTCCTCTATCTAACATCCACATCTTTTCATATTGGTATCATTTACATGACTTGGAGTTTTGTGGAATTAATTGAACATTTTCAAAATTTACTGCAGAAATCTGTGATAGCATCAGAAGGATGTTTGACCTATGAACCTTTTTGGATGTCAATCATCCTCTGTGATGGATGTTATGATCTGGGCATATTTTTAGTATAAATTAGACATCTTTAGATTTCCAGAATGACCAAGAATTCATTTTTTTTTTATTTTTCTAGAATTAGTTATGATTTTCCAAAATTTGGACAGAAAAGGGACAAAAGCTGGCCGAAAATGAATGTCCATGTTTTGTGCTTCATTTCGGTTTTCTTAAGATGTGAGCCACATTTTATGATGCAAATGAGTTGTATTCATGTAATTAAATATGAGAATGCATGGTATGAACTCACACGATCCACATGACACCGAATGGGATTTTTTATACATGACACAACGCAATTATATGCATTATTTTAATGGACTTTTCTCACTTCCTTCATGAAATTGGTGATATAATGCATAAGAATGTTATAAGATGAGCTAGAAATTATGGTGTTACACAAAACTAGAGAAGAGAGCCAGCTTCTAGGCGCACCAAGAGAAGAAGCTTTGGAGGGAGAAAAGGTAAAGAAAAGGTAAGGATTTCTTGTCTTCTCTTTAGCAAATCCATCCTCCTCCACTTTCCCTTCTTTCCTATAGAATTTTTTATGTATTTTGGGACTATTTTGAGGTCAAACCAATGAGAAAAAATTCGGATTTGAAGAGAGGAGGCCAAGGAAAGTGAGAATCAAGCAAGAAAATAAGGAAAAAATAAGGTAAATCTTCCATCCCATGGTAGCCACTTACTCCCCCTTCTTTTCCCTATTCCACCCCATGTATGTAGTTGTAGGAAGGCTTGAATTTTAGGCAAAACCAAGAGTGAATCTTAGGAATTTAAGGGAGGAGAATAAGAATATGCAAAGAAATTCAAGTAAAAGCCATGGATTTGCAAGATAGGGAGGCTAGGTTTTTGATTGCACCTTAAACTCTATCATAAACCCTAGCCATATTTTATGATGTTTAAGTGTTCATATGAGTTCCTAAGATACCAAGAGAGCTTCCTACATGTTTCTCCCATCAAAGGAAGCAAAGAAACTCCAAGGGTACCAAGAAGAGTACATGCTTCGGCCAAGAAGAGTTCATGCACCTAGGGAGTGTTTTAATTCCTTCTAAGCTTAGTTTTGCATCATGTGTGATGGTAGAATATGAGAGGAAGCCTTGGAAAAATTTTAGAAACCATAGATAGTAAGATGGCCTTATATATTCCATAATATAGCTTAAAGAAGCAACACCTAGTTAGGCTCCTAGAATTGATTGTGTGATGACTCCAAGAGATTTAAATGGAGTCAAGAATCATAAATAGATAGAAATAATGGAGCCAAGATGATGTTTCCTAAAGGTTGCTTCATTAAGTGCATTATGGAACCATAAAAGAGCCTTATGAGTTACCTAGCTTTTCTAGTGATTATGTGGCATTAGAATTTGATTTAAGAGTATAATTTACTTCCATATAATGTGTCTAGACTAAGAGAAGTGATCTCCACCTTCTTGGATGTGTGAGGCCAAGGGAGAGGATTCAAGACTCAAGGAAAAAGTATGTGAATGTAAGTAAGGTAGCTCTCTCCATCTTCTCTTATGCATGGATGTGTGCTTACATTTTCTTTGAATGTGTGTATATATGTTTTAAGTTATGAAAAGTATTTTAGCATGAGCTTTTATTCCATGGTGCCATAATGATGTTTTATACATTTAAATGATGTCTTATGTGCTTGCCTTAGTTTGCTTGAGTGTGGAGAAGCCAAGAACCCTCTAGCCGTGGTGAGGATGAGCCAAGAACCTTTAAAGTTGGTTGAGACAAAGTAAAGAGTCTCCCAAAAGTGAGATTGACTCCCAAGAGTAAGGTTGAGTCAAAAACCGCTTAAAGAAATAGGTGAGGCAAGTCCAAAATCCACAAGTAAATAGGTGAGGCTAATCCACTTACTTGGCAAACCTATGCATGTTATGTATGACTTGTTCAAATGCTAAGAATGTTTCTTGAATGCTTACATATGTTAACATATCCATGCATACATTTTCAAGGCTTGTATTGCATACTTTATGTGTGATTGAAAGCGAGATGAGCTATTAGAATTCTTTGACTCTTATTCCCTCCTCTCCAATGTTTTAACATGCTAGGTGAACCAATTGGACAAGGTAATGAGAGCCCACACCTTGGGAGATGAGATTTTGACATCAAAGTGTACAGGTTTTATCTCTTTAAGGCCATATGAATGGCAATTATTGTAATCTATGGTTGTATATGTCCCATGATGTTATGAACATGTATAATTATGCTAATGTATCATGTACAAATGAAGTTTAAGGTTATATGTATGGAAATGTGCAATTTGAACATGTAATGGAAAACTTGCATCATGGAAATGTATCTATAAATGAAAGTGGAATGGCCAAATTGAAATGCATAAGATTTGGAACCACTTAGTCAGTTCATATAAGTCATATTCATGCTTTTAAACTTGCCCAAGAGGTGTCAAACATTAAGAAAGACCATTTTGACACATTTGGTATTTAATATTGACCAAAATTAACTATATTGGAAACCTATACCACTTTTTGTCCAAATGAACTCTTCTTGATCTGAGGTTTGGCATACATTTAGAGCTTGTTGAGAGATTTTTGAGAAGGTAAAGTACAGAAATTTTAGAGGTTTATGGAATATTTGATGAATTTTCAAAGTTGGAAAAAATTCTGATTTTGGTTCAAGGTACTGTTCACACTGGTCCGAAAATAAATTCTATCACTCAAGGGGAAAATGATATCCAATTGCCATGAACTTATATAGGAAGAAATTAGAGAAACATTCCTAGTAACTTGTGTCAACTAAAAGCACCTCATTTGGATGTCTAGAGAGGGAGATATAAATTTTTAAAGTTTCTATCCAGTATTAGGCATCCAAACAGACCTAGGTTACTGTTTAACTAGTTTTCAAGGCCTAGACATATCTGGACTGGTCTAAAGTTATTTTTTCCTTTCTATCTAACATTCGTAGCTTTCCATATTAGTATCATTTGTATGGATTGAATTTTTATGGAATTAATTGGACATTTTTGAAATTTATAGTAGAAACTTGTATTAGTACCAGTAGCTAGTCTAACCTCTGCATTTTTTCGAATGTCAAACATCCTCTATGTGATGTTTCATTACCTGGTCATATTTTTAGTATAAATTAAACATTTGTAGCTTTCCAAAATGGTAAATAATGTATGATTTCAATTTTTCTAGAATTAGTTATGATTTTCCAAAGTTTGTGATAGAAAAGGAAAAATTCTGGCTGAAGCAACATCATGAAATTTTATGTATTCCCTTACCTTGCACGAGTTGTAGGCCACTTTTGGTGATGATTTTGTGTTATATCTATGTAATTAAATATGAAAATGTGATACATGAGTCCATATGGCCCACGAGACTCTGAAGAAAAAATTTTATCTGTGACAAAGTGCATGTACATTCGTTATTCTCATGCTACCTTTCTTGCTTCATTATGAAATGCATAGAATAAAACCTAGAAATGGCATAAGGCAAGCTAGATAAATATGGTGTTATAGATGAAGAGCTACCTTGGTTCAAGATGCACAAATTTCTTTTTATTTCTTATCTCCTTGGCTAGGCCTCACACCCACAATTAGGAGGAACTTGGTTTGCTTAGCCTAGATACATCAAACAAGACACAATTACATCATTGGAACTAACTCTAACCTTACATAAATATTACACAAGCTACATCTAGCTTATGACATAATTATAGTTCCATACAAGGCATAATAAAAGCAACTCATATAATTCAAGATCTTGGCTCCAATTTCTCACTCAATTTAAGTCATATGACTCCATTAGAACTCGTTAGAGTCATCACCAATTCAATTCAAGAAGCCTAACTCAAGTTACTTTTTTATGTCTTAAAAAGGAACCTACACTTCCATCTTATAAACCATAGCTTCTAGGTTCAAACCAATGCTTCCTTTGGTATTTATTAATCATATTTAGACCATTTCTATCCTTAGAATCAAAGAAAAATCTCCCTAGGTGTCACATCCCCCTTTAGGCTGAGACTTAGCACATAATGGGAGCCCATGGAGTTTTCTTCCATTTCCTAAGGAAGTTGCCATCCATGAAGCTTCTTAGATGTCTTGAGAATTTATACATACTCTTAGACAACCCAAACTATCATTGGAAAGCTTTATAATTGCCAAGGTGTAATAAAATCCCTTATTTCCATAAGTTGTTTTCTAATGGTTCTTTTTGCATCCTAATTGTTTCATTTGATTTCCCATGAATCAAAACCTTACTTACCATCAAGTATAAATCAGAAATAAACCCCTAACATACGGTCCCCATTCTGGCTGAAAATATGAGGAAGGAGAAGAGCCAAAGGATGCATGATAGGTATGAAGAATTACCTTATTTGTAAGCCTTTCAAATGTTCTTCCTTATGTTTTCAAGAGCTCTTCTAATTTCTCTTGCCCCCTTATTGAATCAGCCACCAAACACGCCTAAACAAACCATCAAAACCATGGGAGAAGAGAGGAGAAGGAAGGGAAGAAGTTTAGTAAAGGAGAAGGTGTGAAAAGGCTTGTATTTCTTACCTTTTCAAAGCTTCTTCTTCCTCCCTTGGTACCCCCACTTGTGTGCCTCTTTGAGTAGAGCTTGGATCTTCTTTGGGGTGAAGATAAGTTGGTTAAGGAGCTGGATAAGTGTGTGACATTTTTAAGAAGCTTAAAGGTTCATTTACACAACTTTTCAAAATTATAATTTAGTTCCTCATCTTGGTTATTTTCTTTTGGACTCATTTCAACTCCTTTTTTAGAACTACCTTTTCCATCATAAAAGTTAGATCCTCTAATTCATAAAATGACTTTGGTTTCACCTAAATTGGATTTAAAACCTTATCAAAAGATTTGATTAAAGTTTTGGTCAACCGATTATCTAAAATTCAAACCAGAGGGGTTTTAATCATTCTAATAATTTCTATGATTTTTAGGGCCTCTAAGAACCTCGGAAAACTTAATTTTTTCATTTAAAAATCCCTTTTGAGTTTTCCAAAACTTGCTCAAAATTACAAAAATGCCACTAGCCTTTGTAGCTTTTCATTTGGCCTTTTTGGCTCCCTTTCCGAGTAACTTTAGGCTCTAATCCACATTTTAAGATGTTTTTATTAATATTCTAGTCTCATTTAGACTCTAATTAACTTGCTTTAGGGTGCCCTTCTTTCAGTTTATCGGGTTCAGTTCAATTTAAGATTTACCGATTATTACATTAATCGAGTCAAAAAGTCAACTCCACTTACACCCATTTTGTATGCCACTCTAAGGAAGGACTCTTTAGCATTAGCTATGCAATTTATAAAGCACAATATACAACTTCCAATTCCACTTTGCATGGACACCCACCAAGAAAAGTATCTATCAAACTAAATTACCAAGTTAAATGAGATAAGTGACACCTATTATAAGCTAACTACCTCCACTAGCACCATGAGTCACAACTTTGATCACCAAGTTAATCTAATAACTGAACACCTAATACAACCTAAGTTAAACTTTATCAATTCACCTCTACTAATCATCGCCTTCACCATTTTAGCCATAGCTTCTAAAGAGGAAAAAGAGAGAGAGTTAGATAGCATTTTTGGATAAAGGAGAGAAGAATGAAAATCATGGTTACATGAGGTAATTTAGTCTTCTTTTTACTTTGCCCTAGAGCAATAAAAAAAAAACATATATAGAATCTTTTAAGTTTCTTACTAATACTAATTTCTTCTCATAATTTTATATTTGACTTTGGAAGATTTTTCATGTTGTCTAATTGAGAAGAAGAAATTAAGAAAGCAAGGCCTTGAGATAATTTGCTTCATTTTAGTACTTGAATTAAAACACATTTTACATTTATAAAATTAGTGAAAGAAAACTCTTGTTCTTGGCCAAAACTAGGGTAGTGAATCATCAAGGATTTTAAATGCAAATAAGCTTGAGAAGGAAGGAGAAGAGATATTAGGTAAAATTCTACCTTTGCTTCATTTTACTAGCTTGGCCAAATTAAAGTGGAAGAAATTAGTGTTGGGTACTTTTGGGTGTTGTGACTATGACCATACATGTATTTGAATGAGAAAGTGGATTTTTGTTAATTGTAGGAAAGAGTTGGAATCAAAAGTTAGGACATTTTTGTGAAGTGACCTAGGATGGAAATTGACACATTAATCAAAAGTTTGTTATCATAATTGAAGAAGTTGGTCTTGGCATAGTGCATTACAACCTTTGGATAAAAGGTAGCTAATACTCTTATTCATGTTATATTTGCTTTTGAATTGAATTAATGGAATTGATGAATTTCTTTACTATGCATGAATTTAGTTACTTTATATGATTATGTATGACCTTGGAACCACAAAAGAGCTTGGTCTTAATAGATAAGGAAATTAAGTCATGAAAGAACTTGTTTTTAGTTGTTGGCCTTCGATTGAGTTTACACAACTACAAGTATAGGACTATAGTTGAGCTATGACCAATTTTATATCCATAGAAGAGATATTTACCTAGCTTGTGGAGTTAATTCATGTTATGTATTAATTTGAATTCATGGCAATTATGGCTAGAATGCTGTATTAGATATTAAGATTATTATCTCACCCTATTTTTTATTAACAATTTTCTAGGTGAAAACTTAAAGAAAGTCAAATAGAGGCAAACCATCAAATAGATAGTTATAAATAGCTTTGTAATTGTTAATGAGTTATATATGTTGGAGAATCCTATGTATGTAAATGTGTAATATGCACTTTAGATAATTAATTATGTAAATATAGTGTAATAGATCATTAGTATTTGACATGTTATGGCAAGAAATGAAGTTACATTTAGTTGTCTATAATTAGGTGCTAAGTGTTGTTTTGTACCTTGGAATTTTGTAGAATGGTGACTAAATCTTTAAAACAAGGGCTATCTTGAATGTTTCAATGAGTAATAAGTACTACCCTAAAAGTTCCAAGATTCAACCAACTTGATCTTAAGTTTTAGTGAGGTGAGAAATCAAATTTAGTTAATAAGAATTGATGTGAATTAACTAGAACCTAGAAGCTAGGATTCAATTAACTGAAACTAGTATCAGTTAACTAGAACCTACAAGTATAGATGAGCAAATAAGGATCAATATTTAATTGACTAAAATAGGACTCAGTAACTTAAACTCAAGGTGACAATAGAAGAGTCTCCCACCAAGATTCAGTTAACTTGTTCTAGATAAATTTTATTATAAACTAATGGAATAGAAAAAGAAATTGCAATATTACTATAATTAGTAGGTATCAAGTACACTTCTTCTATATAATACCATTACAAATAATTGATTAAAGTTAACTATAGTAAGACTAAGTTATCAAATTCTTGTATGCCAAATGTTAAAGCTCAATTACCATCCCAATCAATGTAGAAAATTCCTAAAACAAACTAGAAAAATGATAAAACAAAGAAATTTGGACACCCTACAAGAGAAATTAGAAAATCCTAACTAAACAACCTTAAAAGTACTTAAGAAAAATTAGCTAGACTCTTAACATACCTAAAAACAACCTATAAAAGCTTCAAAAGCTAACTCAAACAAAAAAGAGTATAGAAAGTTCTACAAGGTTAATGGACAAGGTTAACTTAAGAGTAAACAAGACAAACAAGGCCATCCATAAAACACATCAAATTAACCTACTAATGTCCCCTAAAAATCACAAGAAAAATCCTAGACATACTAGCCACACATATAAACTATGTTGCAAAAAATTAAAATTTAATCATGTATACCCTACTCCCTAGAAAATCACAAAAATGGCCATGAATTAGTCATTTTCAAAAAAAAATAGAGAAACTTAATAGCTATAACAAAAAGACTCAATTAGTAGTATATAAAAACTCTAAAAACCAAGAAAAAATTATCTTAGATGCTAGACACATTCTTGTTTATGGTGGAAAAGTCTCATAAATTATGGCGAATGTTGCTCCTAGTAGATTCACAAAATTGGTGCATGGTAAAAATTTTAGATCAACAAGATAGTTTGAACTAGTCATAAAAATCAAGGTAGATGATCAACTACATGCATACAAAAAATTATGGTAGGAATCCATGTAAAAGTAAAGTTACAAAGATACATATTGACTAAAATTCATGAATTAATTCAACTCTTACAATTCATAGTAAATTCAACAAGTTATAGTAAATACTCTAAGCAACACTTACAAAACAAGAAGACTCTCTAATCTAATCCTATGTTAGTGACACAACCTTGAAAGGTATATCTATTCATCAAAGCTCACTTCCCTTAGGAAATTCACATTGCTTAGGAAATAAATCTTTCCACAACATAGGCACCAAAAAGTTTATGGGTATTTTTGTGACTAATGTGCAAATTATAAGATGAAGATGGATGAAGATATGCAATGAAGTGGAATGTTTGTCAAGTGTTGGCTCATCCATTAGTAAAATGTCATTATTAGTCTCTAAGTAATGAATATCCTACTTGAACAATAACTCTCTTTATCACTCTAGCAAGTCTACTAATCACAATATTTTTAAAACCAAATTGATTAAACCAATAGAGGCACTTATTCATGGTTCATTAGTTTAACTATGGTTGAATTAGTAATAATTAAATATATTTTTAAAAATTTTATATATTATAATTCTAATATAACAAATAAATAATAACAAATTTTAAATATTTAATTACTAATTCCATATTTTTTAAAATTCTTGAAAAGTCATATTTTAATTGAAAAATTAAAACTACCCATAATTAAAGTTTAAAGCACTTAATATTAAACTTTTAGAGTTCCCAAATAATAATTTTATGAGCCAAATAGTAGAGGAAATAGTAATTTTAGCCAAAATCCCTAATACTTGAGAGAGATGCTATAGGTGATAGAGCTTATGGAGAGCAAGTACTAAAAATGGTTAAGTATATGTATTTTGTTTCTTTTGTATTCACTTTTCTTTGAATTTCTCTTTGTTTCAACTCCTTCTTTTTCATATTACCTTTAACTTTTAGTTTTTCAAATTTCTCTAAAACAAACTATGCTATTTTATAAGAAACAATCTTTAAAAAAAATTCAAATTAGTTGACCCTTTAAGCAATCTAGTTTCGATCAATTTTTTACTAATTCTTTAGCTGGTTAGTTTTATGAGTTTACTGAATCAGTTTAGTGACCATTTCATTAGTTTTTTTATTGGACCAACTAGTTTGGTCTAATTTTCCCAACACTATCTAATCATTCAAAGTAGTAAACCCAAGTATTTGAAGTCAAATCCCATAAAGAAAGTGCTTACCACTATAATGCAACACACTTTCAAGGAAAAGTTTACTCTAATAATAGATGTTAGTGGAGTCTAATGGCTTAATTATTTGGATTACTAAATACTAAAAGGTGGAGGTTGAGTATAATCTAACCTAGGAAAAGGAAAACTCAAGGGTAAAGAGCTAAACCAAAAAGACTTAGACTCAAAGTAGACTATCTTAGTTTTCTAAAGTTCTTTACTCCTCATTAGTGTTAACTTATGTTTAGTTGGCAACCTCTAGTGTCTATGCTCCTTTTGGACTCATCAACTTGCCTAAGAATTAGCTAGGACATATACACTCCTAATGAACTTGCACGACTTCATACTAACTCTTAAGTGAATATGAATTTGATCATATGACTATTAGAGGTTAGTTTCTCTCAAATGTATCTCCCTAACAACTTATACCACAACTAGCTTTAGGTAAAAGTTATGTTCTTTGTGAACTAAGTTGCTTCATTAGGCTCCAACTTCCTTAAGCCATATTTATGGATCAAACTATTTCTAAAGCTTCTCCATAGACAAACCTATCAACCTTTTTATTAAACACCTAACATTATGGCTAACAATAGTTGTAGTTTATGTGTAATTGATTCATTAATTTAACCTATTTAGTCTAAATGAATTCATCAACATAAACAATCACAATCAATAAATTCAATTTATCTAAATAACAATCCTAACCTCATAAATAGTGCCTAGAAATTAAATATAAAAAATTTAATAATTAAATTGCAATTAAACTTCAATACAACCAATAACTAATCTAAACTATCATTAACATAATAGATCATAATCAAGATTTGAGAGATAAAAATTTAGCAAATTAAAAATAATTTAAAATTAATATTAAAAGAGTGTAAAATACAAATAGAAAAAGAAATTGGATAAAGAAAAAGATAGAAATCATGGAATTCATCATAAGATATGCAATTACATCAAAGAAATTCCATACTAAACTTGGATTTGCAAGAGTTTCTTCACAATTTCAAGGATCTTCCTTTTTCTCTATCTCTCTTTAAAATCCTAAAACTTTCATCTCTCTAAAACTCTTTAAGACTCTCTTAAAATAATGCCTATGAGAGCTATTTATAGAGTTTCCCCAAATTGCCACTCATTGTGACTAACTTACAATTTGTCATGACAAACGAGGTGGCGTATCTAAGAAGATTGTTGTCTCATTATGGCCAATGCAGAAGTTGCTACAACGAATTGTGAGATATGACTAATAGTGCTTCTAGACATTGCAACCAGTAATGAATTCATCATAATTAATGGGAGACAATGTCTAGAATATGAATTTCTTGTATTTTGCCCTTTAGAGTTTGAGTCTTTTGCTCTCATGGCTTGATTTCTTTATTCTTTGCAACTAAGTCCTATAAAACAAATAATAAATGGCAAATAAGAAATAAACCAAATTAAACACAATTAGAACATGCAAATCAAATACAAAATAACGCTATCATTGAATTTATTTGCAAATTCGGCATCAAACTAGGGAATTTACAAGTAAAACCTAATTACACAAAATCTTTGCAGTCTAATCTCTATTTAAGGGGGCAAAAAGTATAATTGAGCTCTAGTCACATTCATTCACCAATACATCCAAAAGTAAGCAATTTTAGATGAAATTAAGCCTAAAAATTGTGAAAGACACTGATAACTCTTGAGAAAAACCCTTAAAAAAGCATCAAAATAAGGCTTATCAAGCATTAGTGTCATGAATCCAAACAACATAAACTCCAAGCCTCGATCTTAACCTTGAGGTGGAATGTTATGATAGCGTTGGAAACTCCACCAAACACTAATAGGTTTCTCCAGCCTCAAAAGGTTTTCTAAACTTTCTTTTAAATCTAAGAACAAAGTGTTTAATGATTTGTGAATGGGTAATGTATGATTTTGTGTGGAATGAGAAGTGTGAAAAGAACTTCGAAGAGTTGAAGCATAGGTTAACCACTGCCTCAATTTTACTACTTCATGACCTTAAAAAGACTTTTGTAGTCTATAGCGATACCTCAAAGAAAGGGTTAGGATGTGTTTTATCAAAAAAAAGGCAAGGTGGTAGCATATGCTTCTAGGTAGTTGAAACCACATGAGGAAAATTATCCCACACATGATTTAAAGTTAGCAACAATGGTGTTTGCACTTAAGATATGGAGACACTACCTGTATTAAGTGATCATAGAAATTTTTAGTGACCACAAGAGCCTTAAGTATTTGTTTGAGTAGAAAGAGTTAAATATGAGGCAGAGACGGTGGTTAAAGTTCCTAAAAGATTATGATTTCACTTTGAAATACCACCTAGGAAAAGTAAATGTGGTTGCAGATGCATTGAGTAGGAAATCTATATATATGGCCTATATGATGGTCAGAGAGCAATAATTGATTGAGAGATTTAAGGATATAAGTCTCTCATGTGTAATGCATTCAGGGAAACTATTGATGAGTGAAACCCAGATAGAAAATAACTTGAGTCAGATTAGGGATGCCTAGCTAGAGGATGAACAAGTGAGAAATATTAGAGCCTAAATATCCCAGGGTAGCACTTCAAACTTTAATCTGTTTGGGGATGGGTTAGTGAGATATAGGGATAAGCTGTATGTACCTAGCAATTTTGAGATTAAAAAAGGGATATTAGATGAGGCACACAAATTAAGTACACGATTCATCCAGGTAGTAACAACATGTATCAGGATTTGAAAAAGATGTTTTAGTGGCCTGGGATGAAATCTGATATAGTAGAGTACGTCTCTTGGTGTCTAGTGTGCCAGAGAGTTAAAATAGAGCACCAGAGACTAGTTAGGTTACTTCAGCCCCTAGATATCCCTAAGTAGAAGTGGGATAGCATAGCCATGGATTTTGTCATGGATTTACTGTAATGTCCAGTTTTTGTTAAACGACGGAAACATGAGTATTTTCAAAGCAAGTCCCCTGAAATGAGTTAGTTAAAGCCCTAAAAAATTTGAGTAACATTCTAGACTCCTAAAAATGAGAATCCTAGCCTCAGACAGAAGGAAAAATAGAGCTAGAATGAAGAAACAAATTTTAACGGAAAACTTATGAAAGATAATGGCATTTTCATAATTTTGAGCAAATTTTGGAATTTACACAGGAGGGCTTTTTAAATGAAATTTTTGAGTTCTCTGAGTTCTCAGAGGCCCTAAAAACCATAAGAAGCCCCGGGACAGTTAAATCCCCTCTGGTGGACATTTTTCAATGTCAATGCACCCGAATTTTGATAGATTCGTTCGGGAAAGTTTTAGCTCCGATTTGAGTGATTTCAAAAGTATTTTATTTAATTAGAAATCTAAATTTTATAATCGAAAAGACGGTTCTAAAAAAGGAGCTAAAATAAAAAAGAAACGAAAATGCAAAATATAAAGGGTAAAATTGAAATTTTTGAAAAAGCCACTTTCCTACTCCTATATATAGGTGGCGCTCCACTTTCTCCCCCATTTGGAATCAAAAAATTTTGTATAATTTTAGAAGAAAGGGCTAGGGTTTTGGGTGCACCAAGAGAAGAGGAGAAGGAGAAGAAATTCCAAGCTAAAGGTATGTTTTTATAGTTGTTTTTCATGCTTTCCTCCATCCACACCACCTTTCCTTCATTCTCCCTGATTTTCTTTGATTAAAATGAAGTTTATTAATCTGATTCAAGGGAGAAATTCAAAGGAAATTTCGGATTTGAAGAGAGAAGCTTGGAGAAAGCAAGATTTAAGCCAAATTAAGCAAGGAAACAAGTTAAAATTGCATCCTATGGTTGATATCTTCCATCACCCTTCTTCTCCATTTTGCCTAACCCTAGGAGCTATAGGAGGATCTGATTTTCAAGTCCAACCAAGCATGAATCTTAGGTATTTGAAGGAGGAGAACAAAAATATGCAAAGAAAACAACAAAATAACCATTAGATTTCAATATGCAAATTCTAGGGTTTTGTGTGCACCTTCCAAATTCTAATTTTGTATGATAATTTCTAAGTTTAATTAAGAGTTTAAATGAGTTCTTGAGACCCCTAAGATGCTCCCCACAAGCTTCCTCCTTCAAGAAAACAAAGCACACTCCAAGGAACCCTAAACCATGCATAGTCTCAGCCTAGGCATGTTCTTGTAGCTAGGGAGAGTTTTAAATTTTTCTAAGTCTATTCTTCAGTCATATTTGATGAATGAAAATGAGGGGAGGCCTTGGAAAAAATTTAGAACTCATAGAAAGTGATTTGGTGCCTTAGGTTCCATATTATGACCTAAAGAAGCAACATGATGTTAGACTCTTTGTTTTAATTGTGTAATGACTCCAAGAGACTTAAAAGGAGTCAAGAATCATATTTAAAATGAAAGAATGGAGCCTAGAATTTATTTGAGGGGTGTTGCTTTATTAGGTGCAATTATGGACCATAATGGGACTTATAGAGCCATCTAGTATCTAAGCAAGTTGTATGGCCTTAGAGATTATTTCATGAACCTAGTTGTCTCCCATAAATTGTATCTAGGCCAAGAGAAACCATCTCCATAAGTTTATGGGGGTGTGACCAAAAGAGGAGGCTTGAATTCGAAGAGAAAAATGTGTAATTGTATGCAAGGTAGCTCTCTCCACCTTCTCTCATACATAGATATGTGTTTAGCTTGTCTTAGAATGTATGTGTGTGTATTTCAAGCCATGAAAAGTGATAAGCATAGTTTTTATACATTTTATTTCCCTTAGCTTAAGCATTTTAATAGTTAAATAAGGCTTAATGGATTTACTTAGGTGGATAATTGATTTTTGTAGCCATTTTCTCACTTTAAGAATTTAAGTGCAAATAATTGATTTTAATTGCATAAATCATTTTAAATGAACTTTGTGATTTTTCTCCTTTGTTTTTATGCAGATTTTGGGCAATGGAATTTAAAGGAGGAAATTTATTTGAAGAAGGAATGGAGTTGAAGTAAACATGCATGGATTTTTGGATGAATATATTAGGAAGGACCAGGATGCACATGGCTTTGCTCAAGGAAGCAACTCCATAACAGAGAGAAGAAGGGCTGGAACGAGCTGAAAAATGAAGGAGAACTCCACGTGAGAAGGTGGAGTTTGAGCTGAACAGATAAGATGCCATGAGACCATGAAGCTGAGTTGGAAAACTAACGTGGCAATCATAGCAAGCAGCTCATGCAGAAATAGAGATGAAGATGTGGAAAAGGGCGCAATACGATGTGACGTCTGTACAGCAGCTACAAAACGGGAAGAAACATACAGGCAGTAGCTCACAAACTCAAGCAAAACGTAGGCTGGGTTTAAGAGAGAAACAAAGCACGAAGCATGAGACAGCCACAGTTTGGGGGACTGAAGCTAGGAGAAAGGAAGTCTGGGCTGAGACACACAAAGAAGAAGCATTATACGTGGAAGAGCAACTCCAGAACAGAGGAGAGGCTCGAGCTCTGGTCTGTGAAGAGAAGAGTTACACGTGAGAAGAAGCGAGGAACTGACGTGGAGCTATCCAGAACGCCAAATGAAGCCACGAAAGCACGTGATGAAGGCTCCAAATACATGCAGAAGTTATGTGGAATGGGAGCTAAGGAAACGCTAGAGCTACGCATGGAATTCAAGTGGAATATAATAATAAAAAGAAGCGGGACCTACCTTAGATACACATGAAGGAGCTTCAGACAATTTGAAAAATGAGGGCTGAACACGTGAATCATTAATTGTGCACATGAAAGAGAACATTTTCAATGAGATCCAATCCTCATCGTCCATTCATTCATAATTCACTTCTAGCACTCATATTCATTCACGCCTTCATCCCATCATGACTCCACCCCTTCGTCTACTCCAGAGACTCCACTCTCATCCATTCTCCATCTCCATTCCACCGTAATATGAAGATCTAATCTCCACCTTGAGGCTAGCTAGGAGGAAGCTCTTGGAGAAGCTTAAATCCTTGGATAAGCATGCAGAATTTTGGCTAAGATTTCTCAATTTCCTACACTTTTTCTCTTTCTTGTATTTGCTTGGTTAAGGAATATTGGATTGAGAATTTGTGTAATTGATTAGTAGCTGGTTAGGTACTGATTAGGAAGATAATTGTTATTTTAATTGATTAATTTTAGTTCTGAATTGTTCAATTTTCTCTAATCTCCCATGTATGCCACGAAGGTATTCGATGAAATGCATGAGTGAGATTATGTGCCTAATTGTCTATTTGTGGATTCCTTAGTGTTTAGTTGGTTAATTAAATATTTTTGGATGATGATTCAGAAGCTAATTAATCAGTTAATTAATCAAATTAGGTGTTCATTGATCTTAAAGACAAGAGTTAATGAATTAGTGTAGGATTGAGGTCTCAATTCAACATTAACTTGTTAGTCTCTTGAATCTTGAATGGTTATTCAAGATCATTTGCTAATGAACACAATTAGGAACTTTTAGGCCAGAATTAATCACAATTGGATAGGATAAGGATAGTGGATGCTAAGAGACGATTCCAAAGCTAGTCACAAGACCATTCTCCACTCACAATTCACACAATTAGGTAGAAATTAGGAAATTTGTTTCAATTTAGTTTTAGGATAGTTTAATTCATTCAAAAACCCCCAAACTAGATAGCTTTTAAGAATCTTTAACATTTAGAAAACTCAATTAAGCATTGAACTCCATTTCTAAGGGAGATGACTTAGGTTGTACCACTTGCTATATTTTTAATCAACCTAGTTTTATTTTGAGGGTTGCACGACGATTCCGTCAAAAAGTATGCTAGCATGATTTTATATGCCATCATTCATGATAACATAATATGTTTTCAAATGAGGGTATGATGTTTGTTTGAGTTTGCTTGAGTGTGGAGAGGCCAAGAACTCTTGACCATGGTGAGGATGAGCCAAGAACCCTTAGAATTGGTTGAGACAAAGTAAAGAGTCTCCCTAAAGCAAAGTGGGCTCCCAAGAGTATGATTGAGTCCAAAGTTCTTAAAGAATGGGTGAGGCAAGTCCAAAATTTATGAGGAAAAGTGTGAGGCCAATCCAAACACTTGATGAGCTCTTGAATGACTTGTATGACTTGTTCACATGCTAAGTTTGCTTATTGAATGCTCATGACTTCCATGATAACCATGCATGCATGCATTTTTAAGGCTTGCTTTGCATATATTATATATGATTGAATGGGAGATGAACTATTGGGATTCTTTAAATTTCATTCTCTTCTCTCCAATGATCTAATATGCTAGGTGGACCAAGTGGATATGGTTATGGGAGCCAACAACATTGAAGAAGGAAGATTGACAACCATATGTTTAGCTTTTGCCTTTTGGAACCATAATGATGTTTCATGATGTATATTGTTGTTGTAAATGGCATATGACCCTAGAGACATGTGTAATTATGATATTATGTGATGTATAAATGTATGAATATAATGTATGAACCCTAGAATAGAATTTGGGTATGTATTGCCAAGGTATGCAATTTGGAAGTTTGATGTAAATGTGTATAAGTGTGGATGGAAAGGCCAAAATTAGATGCATGAGCTTTAGGACCATTTGGGAAGCTCACATAAGTCCTAAATGTGCTTTTAGACTTGCCTAAAAGGTGCCAAGACCAAGGGAAATCCATTTGGTAACTTTGGTACCTTATATGGAGCCAAAAATGACCATAATGGAACCCTATGTCACTTTTTGGCCAAATGAGCTCTTCTTGATCTGAGATTTGGTAGACATTTAGAGCTTCTTGAGAGATTTTTGAAAAGTAAAAGATTATAATTTTTGGAGGTCTACAAATATTTGATGATTTTTTAAAGTTGGCAATTTTTCTGGTTTTGGTCTGCTCACTATTCATTTGGTCCAAAAATGTATTCTATCACACAGGGCACAAATGATGTCCAATTGTCATTAAATTTTATACAAAGAAACTAGACATTCACAGTGACTCATGCCAACTAGAAGTACCTCATTTGGAGGTCTAGAAAGGGAGATATGAATTTTTGAACATTCTACCCTGAGTTACTGTTCCATTGCATTTTGGGGTTTGGGTAGCCTGAACTGGTCTGGAAATATTCTTCCCTCTAGCTAACATCCATAACTTTCTAGATTGGTATCATTTGCATGGATTAGATTTTTTTGGAATTAATTGGACATTTTCAAAATTTACTACAGAATCTATGATAGCATCAGGAGGTAGCTTAACCTCTGGACCTTTTCAAATGTCAAACACCCTCTGTGATAGATGTTATGGTTTGGACATGACATTCTTAGCTTTCTAACATGACCAAGAACACATGATTTCAATTTTTCTAGAATTAGTTATGATTTTTCAAAATTTGGCCAAAAAAAGGACCAAATCTGGCCGAAAATAATCCTCCATATTTTATACTCCATTTCAATTTTCATAAGTTATGGACATGATTTTATAATGCAAATGAGTTGTATTAATGTAATTAAATATGAGAATATGTAGTATGAGCTCAAACGGTCCACGTGACATCGATTGGAATTTTTAAACACGACACAACGCAAAAATAGTCATTATTTTATTCCCTTTTTCTCTATACTTTCATGGAATTGATGATGTGAAGCCTATGAATGTCATGAAATGAGCTAGAATTTATGGTGTTACATTTACCTAGGATATCATCGGGGCATGATGCCATATGGGTGATAGTGGATAGATTAACGAAGTCTGCACATTTTTCTGGCAGTGAAAGCCACTTATATCTAAGACAAGTTAGCTCAGTTGTATATCAAGGAGATAGTGAGACTACATGGTGTACCTAAAAGCATAGTATCAAATAGAGATCCCAGATTCACTTTGAATTTTTGGAAATCATTACAAGATGCCCTAAGGACTAGGTTAAAATTCAGTACAGCCTATCACCCTTAGACAGATGGTCAGACTGAGAGAACCATCCAAACCCTAGAAGACATGATAAGGGCTTGTGTTTTAGAATTGAAAGGAAATTGAGATACAAACTTGCCTCTAGAAGAGTTTTCCTATAATAATAGCTATCATACGAGTATCCAGATGGCACCGTATGAGGCATTGTATGGGAGGAAGTATAGGTCCCCAGTGTGTTGGATTGAGTTAGGAGAGAGGAGCCTCATAGGCCCAGATTTAGTGGACTAGATCTTTAGACAAATACAAAATATAAGAAAGAAACTTCTAACGGCACAAAGTACACAAAAAAGTTATACAAATAAAAGGAGAAGGTCGTTAGAGTTTGAGGTTGGAGACCATATCTTGGTTAAAGTGTCTCCAGTCACAGGGATAGGTAGGTCCATTAAGAGTAAGAAGCTCAGTCCAAAATACATAGGTCCATTCCAAATTCTTGATAAAGTCAGACTTATGGACTACAGATTAGCCCTTCCCCTAAACTTAAGCCAAATTCACAATGTTTTCCATGTATCCCAGCTCAAGAAATACCAGCCCGACCCCTCACATGTCATAGAATATGAAAATGTGTAGTTGCAGAATGATTTGTCTTATATAGTTTCACCAGATCGGATCATGGATGTTAGACTCAATCAGTTACAGAATAAGACGATATCGTTGGTAAAAGTGGTTTAGAAGGGGTTATCTCCTTAGGAAGCCACCTGGGAACTAAAGGAAGAGATGAGAAAGAGGCATCCAGAGCTATTCCCCTTAGATATGTATTTTAAATTTCAAAGGCAAAATTCTATTTAAAGAGGGTAGAAATATAATGTCTGATTTTTCGTAAAACATTGAAATAAGTCAATTTTCAAAGCAAGTCCCCTGAGATGAGTTATTTAAGGCCAACATAAATTAAAATAAAATTTTAAATAATAGAAAACGAGGATTCAAGGTCTAAGATACCTGAAAACCTGAACCAAACAAGCTAGGGAAATTTATAAAAGAAAGGTGGGGCATTTTTATAATTTTTTGGACAATTTGGAAAATTCACAGGAAAGTTTTTTAAATAGAAAATTTAAGCTTTTCAGGGTTCTCAGAGGCCCTAAAAACTATGGGAACCCCTAGAACAGTTAAAACCCTTCCGGTAAGTGATTTTGGCCGTCAATTGACCAAAATTTTGACCGAACGATTCGAAATAGTTTTAAATCCAATTTTAGTGGTTCCAAAGGTATTTTATAAGTTAAAGATCTAAATATTATGATAGAAAAGACGGATTTCAAAAAGGAGTTGAAATGGGCCCAAAATGAAAAAGCCAAGAAAAACGACTAAAATGCAAAAGTAAAAAGTTGTTAAAGTGACTCCTTCCCTCCATATAGCATGTGGCCCCTTTCCCAATCTAATTAACTAGGCATTTTTATATCCCAAAACAAAGTAGAGACCAATAGCCATTCACACACAAGAAGAAGCTCCAAGGGAGAAAAGAAACAAGGCAAAAAGGTATGGAAATTTAAAGAAACTTAAGCTTCTTCCTTCTTTAAAGTTGCTCACCTCCTCCTTGCCTTTCTTCCTATGGTTTTTATGTGTGATATGGTGATGTTTTGGGTTTGGTACAGAGGAGAAAGATTGGAGTTTGGAAAAGAGGAGTTTACCACTTAGAAGAGCACTTGAGAGAAGTTAGAAACCAAGGTAACTTTGTTATCTTTCATGCTTCTTCCTTCTTGCTTCTTTTAGTATGAGGTTTGGCCAAGGAGAGAATAGCCATGAGGGATTGAATTTTGAGTACAACCAATAATGAATCATGTGGATTAAGGTATGGGAATCAAGATTATGCAAAGAAAACAAATAACTATTAATGATTTTATAAGAGTAAAATGCTAGGGTTCCAAGAACATAACCAAAAATCTGATTTTATACAAGAGTCCCTATGTAACACCCCAAAATTAATTAAGGTGTTAATCGTGAATTTAGAGTAATTAAGAATAATTAATAGAGGATAATTGGGCAAGTTAGTGAATGGAAATTTTAGAGAGATAAATTGTTAACATGGGTTTGAGAATTAATTAGGATAGAAATTTCATCTAGGCCCAAATTAATAAATCATGATGAGAGGCTAATGGAGGCCTAATGAGTTAGGTGCATATCCAAACCCTTGAGCTCTTCAAACTTGGCCCAAAACCCATTAAAACTTCAGCAACCCAATGTATGAAACTGGCCCAATAAAATCCTGCAGCCCAACACTTAAAAAAACTAGCCCAACAAGCTAAAAGTATGAAGCCCATTAGGAGTTAGACTTGGAGCAATCCATGACCCATCCCTTGACCCAACTTAACCCACATAAAACCCTAATGCTTCAGCCACTTTCTCATTTGCTGAAATACAAGAAGCAAAATTCGGAGGTTGAGAAGGAGGCTAGGGTTGGGGGCAAGAATTCTTCATTTTCACACCTTAGAGCAAGATTCAGCCAAGGTAATAGTTATACAACTTAATCCCCTCATCTTTCTCTTTAATTTGGTCCAATTAGTTTTTCATTTGAAGTATTTTCATCATACCCAAAATCTGAAATGTGGGTGTTTGGGGATTTTCTTGGTGAAATTCATAGGTTGAGGTTGGGGCTAGTATTATGTGAGTTTAAACCCCCCATTTTGATGCTTTCTTTGTTGGTTTGAGACCCCCATAGCTGATTTATATTATGGGTATTAATTTTGTACGAATTTGCTTAGGATTTTGGGTGGAATATTGAGATTTCTGATAGAGGATGCTTTAATCCGAATTTGGTCTTTGTGGTAACTAGGTAAGTGTTCTTTAGGTAGTTAGAAGCATTTAAATTCCTTGGGTACTTGTTGTAACTGTTAATGATGAATTAGAGTAGTAATTATCTGATGCTATGATTATAGGGAGACGCTGTACCATTGGTGGCTGTTGCAAACTTGTCCACAAGTGAGGTAACCGGGGTTTATATCAATTCCACGCATGTATCTATTTAATTACGTATTTGCTATACATGAATGATTTGAAATGTTAAATGAATTGGTTGGCTATCTATTGTATGATGATTGGACCTTGTGAGTCCATGGTGGAGCTGTGGTGCGGCTGCCACCCGTGCATGTGCTACGATCGAGTATCGGGTTATGATCAAACCCCAGATGCACTGAGCCCTGGTTGTGTTCAATGGGGAGTAGGTGCCGTGGACGGGCCTCTCCCGGTGTTAATGGCCTTTAACATGTTAAAAATATGATTGCTAGTATGGGATAGTAATCATGATAGCCTAATTATTTCATTTGCTGAAATGACTGATATGATTCTGATGTTGAATTTGATTCATGCATATATGTTAATTAAACTGGATTATATGATGGAATTTTCTTGGTTACTGAGATTTATATCTCACCCCGTTTTATGGGATTACAATTTCAGGTGAAGGTTCCTCGGGTAAGGATAAGGGTAAGCAAGTGGATGAACATCCATGAATTGAGGCCCGGTGTGGGGGAGCTACACTTGGTCTGAATAAAATAGGATAGATGCTGATTTTTGTTAGGTCTTGTATAGCATCATCATGTATCTATATTGCTAAGTGTAGGAATTTGTATTTTGATAATATACCATATACTTATTAAGGAGTAGGCCTTACTGTAAATTGGTATTTGATGTACAGAATTATGATATCTGCTATGAGCCTTGTTGAAGTCTGATATAGCTTATTATTGGAAATGAAATCTTGATATATATTACTATGAACCCCAATTGATTAGGTACCAAGTGATAGTTGCTGATAGTTTATGAATTCATGTTATTGATTTTACAAACTTGCTGATATATGGACTTGCTGTCATAGGATAATTAGAGAAAGGGAATTGACCCTTAGGTCTTGAACTAATAAGGATAGATTAGCTGGATAAATTAGGCTAATGAAGGATAGTGAGCCCCCACAATGAAGGTAGAGGGGCCCTAGGGTGTTAATGAAGGGAGAGTGGGAAGTAGGAGGCAAGAATTTCGGAGTTATAGGCTCAGAAGGAATTTCGCCGCGGCCAATAGAGGCAAAGTTGCCCAGGGAGAGTGCCAGAGAGGAATTCACTGCGGCGAAATGTGAGGGGTCAAACTGGGAGTCGTCCAGAGAGAAATTGGCCGCAGCAAATTAAGGAATTGGCCGCGGCGAACTTTTAGGAAAATGTCCCCGGCATTCCAGAGAGGAATTGGCCGAGGCAGAAGGAGGAATTGGCCACAGCCAATATCGAAAGGCGAGCGAGGAAGTTCCAGGAGGCTTCTTCGCCGCGGCGCCATATAGGTTGGCCGCGGCGAAGGTCCAACTTACTGCGGAGTGATGAAGAAAAGGGTAAAACAAAAAGGAATTGGTCACGGCTAACATGCTGAAACACTTATATTAATTAGAAAATCTTGGTTTTCCATATGTTAATCACAAAGGATGATCTAAAGTCATTAGGATGGGTTATAACTGATGAGTAATAGAACCAAGGCTTATAAATGGATGTTTAATTCCCTTATGAACATAAGTGTATGTAATCGTATGATTGATGACTCTAATCACATTAAGGTTTAAATTTTTTCGCATTTTCATGACCTATAGTGATTAATCACGTGTTTAACCTTAATTATGATAATAAGAAATTAGGGTCGTCACACCCTAGGCTAATGTAAGTGTTTGTATGAGCTCTTAAGACCCCTAATTAATTCTCATTCTTGAAACTTATTCCAGCCTAAGGCAAAACTAATACCTAAGGATAGTTTTAAATTCATCCAAGTTTGGTTTTGTGTCATATATGATGGGAGAATATGAAAGACATCCTTGGAAAAAATTTAGAAGCCTTAGAATGGGAGATAAGACAATAGGTTTCATAATATGAACTATGGAAGCAATATGGTCCTAGTCTCTTGGAATTGAGTATATGATGACTTCAAGGAGTCTTATTGCAACCAAGAGACCTAGATATAAGATGAAAATGGAGCCAAGACCTTAGATTCTAATGGTTGCTCCTTTGGATGCCTTATGGATCCATTATAGAACATTAGGAGTAGTTAATTTTTCTAGAGTGTGTGCAACCTTGTTGAATGCTCTAAAAGTATAATTGGGTTCCATTTCATGTATCTAGGCCAAAGGAATCAAGTTTCACCTCTTTGTGGGTGTTTGGCCAAGGGAGAAGAAGAACTTTTAAGGGAAAAAGTATGCCATTTCAAGCAAGGTGGCTCTCTCCACTTTCCTTCATGCATGCTTGAGTGTCTTTCTTGCCTTGAATGTGTGTGTGGATGTTTTAAGCCATGAAATATGTTTTCAGTGAATGATTACATGTTTTGGTACCATGTTGCTATGTTATGTACTTGAAAGATGTTTTCATGAATGTTTTTGGTTTGCTTGAACTTGGTGAAGCCAAAAGTCTCTTATTTAAGGTGAGAATGAGCCAAAAGTCTCTAAAATTGGGTAAGACAAAGCCAAAAGTCTCTAAAAAGAGTGAGACTTAGTCAAAAGTTCCTTAAAAATGGATGAGGCAAATCCAAAAGTCCTAAAGATGATAGGTGAGACTAAATCTTTGTCTTGACAAGCCTAGGTATGTTATTTATATCTTATTGAATGAAGGAAATGCTTTATGTATAATTGAGAACTCCATGATTGACTCACATGCATTTTAGACTTGAAATTTGCATCAAGTGTGTGTGTTTGAAAGGAAGGTGAGCTATTGGGATTCCTAGAATCTCATTCTTCTCTCCCCATTACCTAATATGTCTAGGTGGACCAAGTGAACAAAGAAATAGAAGCCACCAAGCTTGAAGATAGGGAAATTGGCAGAGGACTTGTGAAATAGTCATTTTGTCACCATTTTGTTGTCAAGAAATGTAATCTAATGATGTAGATGGTGTATGCACTTATGAATACTTGTAAATGGATGAACATATTGTATATGTATGAGAATTAGAACTATATTGAATGATATAGCAAGTTTTTTGTATGAATAGCAAGATTTTGGCATTGTGTACATGGTGTATGTTTTAGTGTGGGAGAGTGAGTTTTGCAAATCTGGGTTTTTAGACCTTTAAGCCATATTTGATAGCCTATGTTAATGCTTTCCCACATGCTCATAGAGTCTCAGGTGTAGGAGAAGCAAATTTGAACCCTTGGAGCCCTCTTTTAACACAAGAAAATGTCACTTTGCCCCCTTATGTCAAAGTCTAACCAAATGACCTTTTCTTGACTTAAAATTTTGCATACAATTAGATCTTGCCTAGATATTTTTGGGAAGCTAAAGACCAGGTCATTTGGTGGTCTGTGGAATTTTCTATGATTTTTCAAAGTTGGTATTATAAATTTGAATTTGCACTAGTACTGTTCATTTGGTCAGTTGTGTAATTGTGTCATTCGATGAGCAAACATGGTCCAATGGCTACAAAATTTTATAGCAAAAAATAGACATTTACAGTGACTTGTAGCAACTAGAAGCAACTCATTTGGAAGTCTGAGCTAAGAGATATGAATTTTTGAATTTTTAGAACAATAACAGTAGTGCAACACAACCTAAGTCACTGTTCTATTGAATTCCAGTGGCTAAATGTGTTTGTTTCAGTCGAAATCTATTTTTAACAAAAAGATAACATTCAAAACTTTCCAAATTAGTATCATTTGCATAGATTGGATTTTTTTGAAATTAATTGGACGTTTTTGAAATTTATAGCAGACACTTGCATTAGTATGAATAGTTTTTCGAACCTTTTCACTTTCACATGTCAAACATCTTTTATGTTATGTTTCATAGCTTGAACATATTTTTAGCATAAAGTAGACATCTGTAACTTTCCAAAATATCATAGTATGCTTGATTTCAATTTTTTTGAAATTAATTACGAATTTCCAGAGTTGGTGACAGAATTGACAAAATTTTGGCCAAAAATAATATTGTGAGTTTGATGCTCCCCTTTGAATTCCACGAGTTGTGGACCAATTTTGGTTAAGCAAATGAGTTGTATCCATGTAATTAAATATGAAAATGTGATGTATGAACTCATATAGTTTGCATGACACTGAATGAAATTTTTATACATGACGCAACGCTAAATAAGGCATTATTTTAATGCCATTTTTCCATTCCTTTTATGCAATTCATGATGTGAGACTTAAAAATAATAGGTAGCAAGTTAGAAATATATAGTGTTACAGAATGCAACACAAATGTCTTACCTCTAAGTATATCCACACTAAAGTAAAACTAGAAGAGATGCTAAAGATCTAATTTTTAACTTAAGAAAACTCCTGTTAAGGTTTTTAAAAGAGAAAGTAGTAACTAGAGAGTGTTGACTCTTTATAAATCCTTTTCTTTTAAATAGAATGCAAACCCCCTTTGCATTCCTTTGTATTTAAGTCCCTCTCTTGTTTGGCCTTGTATTATATGTAACCCCTTAAATTCATATTCTATTAATAGTGAGAATGTAACCTCTTATATTTATAATTGAACTATTCAATTAATCTAATTAATTTAATTAGAACTTTCTATTTCATGAATCCAATTCATAATTTAGTGACTCTTTAATTCTCGTAAATTATAAGTGACATCTAGTAATATATTATGACTCCTAATATAATATGAATTATTCACAAATTAATAGACCTTTCAGGTTAATATTTAATTTATAATCACATCCCTCTATTACATAATGCTTTTTCATGAATTTGTTTAGGTATGAATAATTTGTCAAAGTTTACAATATGCATGATTTTTAAATGATGACTAAGATGAAGAAATTATAAAATCACATTTTCTAATATCTCTTCCTTATGCTATGGTCATAGACTTTATCTAGTTTCATTTTTATCAAATGAATCATCTCTCTCTTTCACTTAGAGTAATAGATCCCCGACTAGCATACATATTATCATGCATGTAATATTATATTCTATAACTACTTTTAGTTTGACTCATTACTAGAATTAAAATTGAATAGCATCAAAATATAGTGTACAATATACATAGGATATCAATGATAACCCAAGTCAAAAAAAAATTGTACTACATTAACTAAGAATAGATATTGACATAAAAGTGAAAAACTCCATTAGCTATTATAGGTGGGTCAATTTATTGTACTCATATTTGTTATGAGTTTCCATATGTTAACTTTAGTCTCACCTACATAAATGACTTAGGGATGAGTCATCTTCATCTAAATCAACAAATATAGCCATGTGGTAATTGTATTGAATCACAACTACCTTAAATTATAATCCTCTATTAAGAACTATTTAAAATTTGAATGTTAACATAATCATAAGTTCCTTTGAGATAATCAAACCATAACTTATATTCCTTATTTCTTAATTTAAGGATAATATCACATTGTAAATAATGTTGATATAATATTAAAACTTTATTGATAATAAAAAGGTTTTTGTAAATGATTACATAGGAGGCACTTGCACTAATATAACTATCACGTAATATTTTGATTTAACTTTGGTTGAAAAACTATGTAAATGTTAGAATGACTATAACTTTAATTACTAAAAGTTTGCTTTATTTATACCTTAAACATTTTTGTAAGAATTTGAATTTTCTCATTAGAGGAAAAAAAATAAATACAAATTCAACTAAGTGGTAGATCTTAGACTATGGCTATTTCGATATTTACATAATACTATCATGTGAATTTCTAACAGGATTAAAAATGTTTAAGATAATAATGATATAATAATGAAAAAAATTTTAAGAATAAAATTATTTATTATTTTAACATTTTTTACATTTTTATTTATTTATTATAACTTAAATAGAAAATAAAACAAAATAATTATATAGCATATAGACAAATTACAACAAGATTGAATAACACATTTATAAAAAGAAAGACAAATTGCAAATCAGATTCCTATGAGGTACACAATAATTTACTAAAAGGAAAAAGTTTTATTGAGCTTTTTAAAAAAAATTTTAAAGTATATTCAATTTACTATAAATTTTTAGATCAAATTAATTACAAATAGACATAAAGATATATTATTACACTTTTGTCATTAAATTATTATTTTGGTCTGTATAATTTAATCCAATATTCAACTTAATCCTTATATTTTAATAATTTATAGTTAGGTCTTATAATTTTAAAAAAATAAATCTAATTCTTATTATCAAATTTCTATCAATGTACCATCAAAGTTTTTTTGATATAGTGAATCATATACTATCTTGATACTTTAAATATGTATTATTTAATCTAATAAAAGAGTAAAATAGAAAATGAAATAAAATTAGTTTACATTTATACGTATAGTAATTAAAATTGGATTAAATCAATCGTTTGGATCGAAAAATCAATGAATTGGTCTCAGTTTGATATGGTCTAATTAACCCATTGAATCAATTATTTTTTTAAAAGGATTTTCATAAGTCAAGAACATATAAGTGATATAATGACCCTTAGTTTTTTTCTTTCCAAAACCTAACCTTAACAGTTCCAGATTTAAAGTTCTAAAATTTTGCGAACCCATAAGAAGTGAAGGTTTTGAGCAACAATAAAGAAGATAAAGGAGAGAGAGCCAATAAGCCACACCTATTAGCTTCAAAAAGCAACAGTGGTGCACAACGGTAATGGGGCTGAGGTAGAGAGAATGAAGCCATGGTGTTCTTTCAGAGCATTTTAAATCATGAAGGCAACGGTTTAGAAGAATGACGTGACGGTGGCCAGAGCATTTGAATTTGTGAATCATGAAGGCATGGAACACGGATCTGAAAGAATGAAGCCATGGTGTTGTTCCAAGCTAGCATTTTTCTCTTCTACTTTACTTTCATCTTCTACTTTAATTCCAACTTTTAGAAGAGTAAAGAGAGGGATTCAAATTCTCGGCACATCTCAAGGTGTACATCCTCGAAATACAATCTAGACCGTCCAAATTTTATATGGATGGTCCAAATTTTATTTTTTTGTTTTTTTATTTTTTAATTAAAATAATTAATTCTTTTAAAATTTATAGTTAAAGGATTTTTTTATTTTTTATTTTTAAAATAAAAAATATTTAAAAATCTAAAAAAAAATTAAATCTAAATCTTCCAAATTTAATCTAAATAATCTAAATCAGATGTACACAAAGATGTGTAAAGAGAAGGAGTGTAGAGAATTTATTACCGTAAAGAGAGAACTCATCAAGTCAAACTATGAAACTAGGTGTGGATTGAGGATGGCTTTTCAACTTTCAAATTTTATATAAATATTAATATTAATATTTAATGACAATTAATTGCTAGAAAAAATAAATAGTATTAAAGAGTTATTAAAACATATATATATATATACATAAGTGATTGTTATGTGCTTATATATATTTTTTAATATATAAAATTATTTATTATATCATATTTTTAATTTTTGAAATTATAAAAAATTCATTTAATTATTTTTTATTTGGCTATAATTTAATTTTAATTAAATTAATAAATTGTGAATTAATGTCATCAATTTAATAATTAGTTTAATTTTTAAAACGTTACATATATGTTATATAACTAAATCTATATTAAATAATTTGAATGAATTGATTTGTATTATAAATACTTAGAATATTCACACATGTTAACAACGCCATTAAAATTTAAAAACACGAGAACAGATGTGTAATGGAAGGGGATCAAATTACAAATTACAAATTTTTAAATAAAAAATTAAATAAAAATTGAAAAATTATTGCTACCAGAAGAAAATTTTAAAAGGATGAAAAAGCCTAAAATCTCGACAATTCGTCCGGTGCATGTGTGGATCGACCAGGGTGGTGAGAAGCTGAACCTGAACCCTGAATCTGAATTACCAGAAACGGCCAAACCCCTTCAAAACCCTAGAATTGCTGAGGACTTTTGTTTTCTGGCCAATAATTGTTGAGGCTACTGACCATTTTTTATACCGTAGAAGAGGTAGAGGAAGCGAAGCAAACTCAGGGCGCAGAAAGATGGTTTTGGGGCTCAGAAACTTCACTGAGAGGACTGGAGATGGTGTCGGCCAACCAGTGCTTGATACAGACAATGGCGAGGAGCTCATGCGCGTCCAACCAGGGGTAGACATCGTCCTAGCCAATCGTCCTCGCGAGTCCCATGGCACTCTCTACATTTCTAACAAGTATGCTGTTTTTGTGTGTGTGTGTATATGTCTGTCTGTGTTACCTGCAATTGTTTTTTTAACTTGAGATGAATAGTTGGATCAGGCTCGATGAAGTGATCTAAAGGGGGATTGGCACAGAGTTCCGATTTAGTGATACTCAGTATTAGCCACAATCAAAATCTGCTTCTCTTATTTCTGTGTGTTCCCTTTATACATCCTTTTTCCGAGATTCCAACTCCCTAACTGTATATTAACTTCCTAACGACCTAACAACCTCTGATAGCTAATACATGCTACCCATAACAGAACACTTAACAGAACACGTGCTGATCACATGCTCCTATTTCATTTAACACGTAACAGGGATTGGTTTTGTGGGTGTCGAAAATCATCTCGTTTGGATTAATGCTTGAAGAATATTAACAGTATGTTCAACTTAATGGGGTATTGTGAGCCGAGACAGTTAAAAACCAAGAACTGTAAAACAATGCCTTTAAAGTGCTTGAAGTATTTATGGCGTTATGAAAATAAAGTAGCGGCCAGTAGAATCAGCAGGACTGCTGGACTGCTGACCGATTACGGGGAAAGAAGTTGCAGGGCAATATATAGGAGTTGAGTCTTAAGCTTTGGTTTATGAGTTCATTGAGACTTGAGAGGAGATAAAAATATCTGCTTCTCAGGATCTGTGAGCAGAAGTTGAGATAAACAATAAATCTAAAAGAACCGTGGGACAAGATGCCACAGTACGTGGTTCATTTTCTTTCCTGATGATCTGTGGTCTATCTTCCTTCATTGATCTTTGCAAGTTAGTTCATGATTGTTTCAGAAGGATTGTGGTTAAAATTCAGATTTTTAATATATTTACCCAGATAAAACAATTTATATATATATATATATAATTATTACATTTCATTAATTCATGTCATCCTTAAAATTCTTATGTATAACATTGTTCTTGGAAAGAAAAAACTGTTTAATGATGTTACTGACTGTACTAATTCAATACTGTTGAGTAGCAACTTGACTAAAGTGAGGTAAATAAGTTTAGGGTGCGTTTGGTTGCGAGAAGTGGATGGAATGAAAAAAAATAGAAAAGAATAGAAAGGAATGGAAAAGAATGTTATGATACATAAAATCTATTTGGTATGTTAAGGAAAGGAATAGAAATATTGTTATATTTTTCATTTGGTTAGATGTAAATAAAGAGGGAATAGTTATCAAAAAGACCAAAATACCCTTATTAGATAAAAAATAATAATGAAAAATATGTAATTTGTGATATTGCCCTTGCAACCATGGAGCTCATTCCAGTGCACTGTGACGCTTTCCTTCCCAAAATGGGATGATTTTGGTTTCCTTTGTGTGCAAGAGAGTAAGTTTTTCATGGAAAGATTTTTATTGCTTTTCCTACAACTAAACACACAGCACCATTGGAATCTGAGCTGATTTTCCATTCCCTGGAGTGTTATTCTCACAACCAAACGCAGCCTTAGGAAATGCCTTTTAATTGCTGGTCGTGACACTGTAGTTGTGCTAGTAAGCTGACTTGGGTTTTACAGGCAAGTGATATGGTTGAGTGATGTAGACAAGGCTAAAGGGTATGCAGTTGATTTTTTGTCTGTGTCACTTCATGCAGTATCAAGAGATCCAGAGGCCTACTCAGCTCCTTGTATATATACACAGGTATTTTTCTTATATAATTATTGGTCTGGGTCCTTCTTGTCTATGTAATGATTTTATAACAGGTATGTTCATTCTATGTGGTTTGTATTATGGTTTAGTGTGACTAAAGGTTGGCAAGCATAGGAAATAAATGTCCTATTTTTGTTTTAAACTTGTATGGAATGGTATGATCCAACTGGCTTACTGCAGATTATAGAATATCAAATTGCTAAACTGGGTCAGAATCATGAAACTTGGATATAAATTCCAGTATACTTGTTTGTCAAGTATATGAACACAGAATATTTACTACTCGTGGTTGATTGGAAAGAGTGCTTTCCAGTCAGATTGATTGTTTCCGCCCTAATTTCCCTTCATTCTCATTGAAATTGTATCATATGCTAAAGCTATTTTTTCAATCTTATTATATTGGTTTTGAAAACAAATTAAAATACTTTATATTCTGAAAATACTTTATTATCAATCAAGTCTAAGTTCTTCAAATGCAATTGCCAAGACTTATATTTATAGAATCTTAATCCTAATCCTAATGAAAGATAATGTCTAATAATAAAAGATAAACATATAAAATCCTAATCCTATTGAAAGTCAAATGCCTAATCTTAAAAATAATTAAAAACTAGAAAAAATAATTATTAAAGCCTAATAAAAAGATAACTAATCTTAATTCTAATCTTAATAAAATATTATTTCTTATATTTATTTTTAATCAATAATTTACAAATAATTAATAATAATTTTTTAATTCTTTTTCTATTCTCCATCATTCTCCCTTAGTTGGAAAAAACTTGTCCTTTAGTTTTAAAATAGACAAGCATTAAAATGATTCATTTTGGAGCCTCGAGTAGGGTGAACACCATTGCTTCAAGATATGGTAGCGTATACAGCTTTGGATTTATTAATACATTTGGAATGACAAACTCAATCGGGTGGAGTAGTTGAACTGGTTGATTCTAAACACAACATTCTACAATTTGTGGTTGAATTTCAGACTACTGGTCAGAATTAATTTTTTCACATTGCAAATTTACTTTCAACTGTTCTTCAAACCCTATGATGGAACCATCATCATCATTGTTTGATGGGTAATCAAGGGGTTCCACAATAATAACATCAAACTCAATTAAGATATTTTCCTCTAGTACTTTGTGCACTTGATGAAATTCTTCTTTCGCCTTTAGTTTTTTTAAGTTTCTGCCAGTGGTTTGTGTACAAAGTTGACTGATGGCACTTATAAGTTTATCAAATTGATAGTCCACATTATTTTGGAAGTTGTTTAGATTAGTTTGGATAGTTTGGGTACTTTGTTCCAAGGACTTCACTAGTGCATGGCAATGCATGCTATGGCCGCTGGCAATGAGCTTAGATGATCTGGTTCGATTCCTCCTTCTGGTTCTAATGGTGTGGTCACGAAAGGTAGGGGAAAGCATGGTTGGAGTTGTAACTGGCTCTGATACCAAATTGATGTAAAACAAGGGAAAATGGGGTAGAGAAGACGGTAGGAAGTGGTTAGACTCTGATACCAAATTAATGTAACACACGTAGGAAGAGAGTAGGGAGAGATATTAGAATAAGGAAGAAGAGAAAAGGGAGAAAATAGATGTAGGACAAGGGAGAAAAGGGGGAGAAGGTAAAAGAAGGGGGGGAGATAATAGAAGAAGAAATAAAGGGGGAAGAGGAAGAAGAGAGAGGAAGATACAGATATTCTGAAAATACTTTATTATCAATCAAGTTTAGACTTTTCAAATACAATTACAAAGACTTATATTTATAGAACCTTAATCCTAATCCAAATGAAAGAAAACTTCTAATAATAAAAGATAAATATATAAAATCCTAATCCTATTGAAAGTCAAATGCCTAATTTTAAAAATAATTAAAAATTAACAAAAGATAATTATTAAAGCCTAACAAAAGGATAATTTATCTTAATAAAATATTATTTCTTATTTTTTTTTTAATCCATAATTTACAAATAACTAATAATAATTTTTTAATTCTTTTTCCATTCTCCATCATTCTTGCCCTTTGAATTGACAACTTCTGATTGGTGTTCTTCCTGAAGATTGAGACTGAACCGGACAGAGATGAGTCTGACGACTCAGATTCAGAAAGCAATGACACCTTAGATCTATCCAAGATCAGAGAGATGAGGCTTATTCCATCCGATCCAAGTCAATGTATATTTAACCCTTCTTTACCATTGTTGCTCTGCTTTTATAGGAATGCAGGATTTCCATGTTGGCATTTTATATTATTCTAGCATTGTGGTTACTTCCGTTGGATCAAGAGTTGATAATATATTAATTTGTTCTTTGACAGTGGGTACTCTGTTTGAAATATTCTGTGAGTGTGCAGAGCTTAATCCAGAACCAAATGGTTAGTGCAATTCATCCATAGGGAATTAGATTGTGTATTTGTTTTATTGGTTATTCTCTCCCTTTTTCTGGCATAGATGTGACTTGTTCATTATGTTGTTGTCGTCATCGTTGTTTTTTTTTTGGGTAAATTTAGAGGAAGGAGAAGAGCATGAATGGGTTTTCAGTGCTGATCAAATGGATGATGAAGGTATGTGAAGGCTTATCTTGGTGCCTTTTAACATAAGAAGCATGTATTATTTTAAAACAATCTCTTTTCCAGAGGAGGAAGATTATATCTCTCAAAATCCAGCCAACTCAATTGGTCAGTCAAATGGTGATCATGACCTGGCTCATACAGTACTTGAGGTAGGATGCTCTGCGTTAGAATTCCTCTGTCTACATCTGTTTGTGCAGACTGACACTCTGACATAAAGCAACCCTTCCTTTTGGAAGACGTAGTTGATCCTCTAGTGTATAAGTTCGAACAAAAACCTCAACTATCTCTATTCTAAGTTGTTAATTAATATGTCTAACACTCCCTGTACTTTTCATTTGTTAATTCTTCTAGTATTTCCTCTTTCTTTCATTTTGGCTTTGTTTTCTACATTATTTTGTTTTTCTTGATTTGTTGATCCTCTTGAATTCCTTTGAAATTTTTCTGTAGTATAGTATCGTGTGTCTTGACTCCTGACATGAAATAATGGTCATTTGCAAATCTGAACTTTATTCTGAAATCCTTTTTCCCCCTACATACATACTTCAAGTTGTGCACAATGGAGAGGGTCAAGCGCTATGGACTTTTGCAGGTTGTGAGTTGTGACATAGGGAGGGACAAGAATTTAGATCTTTCTACCTGGTTCCTATCAATGCTGTTAACTGGGATGTCATTTCAAATTCTTTCATTTGTAACGTCACAGCTCCTATTGGTCTGCAACGAAATGCCACTTTATTTCAGACTTAAAGTCACTTTAATTGCATCAAGAAATCCTTCAATATAACATTCTCTAGTGATTTGAAAGTCAAAAGGAACTTCCGACACATGGAAGTGGAGTTGTAGACAAATGGGAGCATGCTACATGACAATTGAAAGAGTTTGAAGTGATATCTCAGTCAAGGGTATTGGCAGGAAACTGGAATGAAGGATGTAAATCCCCAAGGGTAAATAGTTCACGGGATATTTTCCAGTTTCAAACATGGATGGGGCGTCTGCATATGACCCAAAGTTAAAGGAGGGGGTGTTTCCAGGGGGGAGCATGCTACATGACAGTTGAAAGAGTTTAAAGTGATATCTCAGTCAAAAGTATTAGCAGGAAGTGGAGAGAAGGATATAAATTCCTAAGGGTAATAGTTCATGGGGTATTTTCCAGTTTCAAACGTTGAAGGGCTGTTTGCATATAACCTAAAGTTAAAGGAGGGTATCTGCATTTTTCTCTAAATTATATGAATTCTGAAATTTCAGAACTGGAATAGTTGAGTTTTGCTTTGTTATGTAATATGCTGAAGAAATATATAACTATTGAAAATGTTAGTGATGAATAAGAACGTAGAGACAACATATGAACGCAGAGTAAGGTAGAAATACATTTTATCTTTGGTGTAATTTGTTATATATCTTAGAAGAGGTAGTCCGTGCCCTTTTTTGGTCTCCAAAGTAAGAATGATTACTGGTTTCTTTCAAGCTTTTAGCCGCTAGAGAGAGATGTCAACAAAACCATTCTTGGACCTTCTCTTAACAGCTTTAAAAATTGGGATGAAGTGATCTTTGACATGATTAGAGCCTTTTTGACTATTATTCCTGACCTTGTCTTGACTATTTCTGGACTTCCCTTAACGGCTTAATAGTCCAAGCTTTTGGGACAAGTGTTCTTTTATAGAGGGAAATATACTGAGTAATGGGAAGCATTTTTAGAGTAAGAATGATTAATGGTTTCTTTTCGGCAAACATAGATTGACAAGGTCTCCAATTGGAGAAGACAATATTACATGATAGGTGAGTATAAGCCCACTGGTTTGTAGTGAAAAAAATAAAATAACATATAGCATGAACAATCCACATTCATCGTATCTTCTTGCTTCCAAGTCTTCGACTGATATCAACAGCAATCCTGTTTATCTGCTACCAATGTTGACATGTGAATTACCTCAATTTTTCTTAACTTTTAATCCCCTTTTGTTTCTATTATTTGGACTCACAGCCGGTCTACTAGTCTAACTCGATGACAATATTTACTATCTATCGCGGAATTTCTGCATTTTGATTTATTTATTCTTGTGATTGAATTCATGGTCGGAATCTAGATTGTTTAAAATTGGCATTTTATCTGCGTATATGATTATCTCTTTAGTGATGATAAACCCCTGTTCTTTAGCAGTTTGAATAGGCTTTTATTTCTTCCATCATCCCTTTTTATATAGGTTATGGCATTAATTTTCAGCTCAATTTATTGTAGCTTCGAATTGACGATGAAGTCTTTGAGGATGCGGAAGAGATGAAGCATGATAGAAACGACTCCCATCGTTGAGTTTCTGTGATTTCCTCAAAATAGCATCTTCCAGTGTAGTCTTAAAGCCATATCAATTTTCCATTATATAGTTTGATTCTATTTATGTGAACTTCTATCAAAGATGTAATTAGAGGCATAGGGTGGTTAAGGTGATTACTGTCAACAGTAGAACTGAACTCTTGGGAATTTATCATGGACTTCTGTTACCTTGGAGTAAGGAATATATTAAAAAAAACCCCAAAAAAAAAAAAAGCACAGACTTGGAAATGTGAGGTCTACTGTTTTCAAAGAATGGACAGGATACGGTGTTGGCTGCTTGGATTGGTTCAGGTTTTGGAGAGTTTTATACTCTTGTCAGCACATTGTTGTGCAGATTAGGTTCAATCGGGTTGAAGAAGACAAAAAATTACTTGCATATTTACGGGCTAGAATTATATTAAAATTTAATTATTTTAAAAATTAAATTATTCAAAATAAAAAAATTCAATATTTTAACTTAAAGTTGTCTTATAAAATAAAATAATAAATTCTTACATGATTAAAAAAGTTAACACCATTTAAAAAATAATTAAATCTCTTTCTATTTTTTAATTAAATGTTCTATCTTGAACAAACATCTTCACCTCTAACTTTTAATGCTAGTATATTCAATGTGATAAAAAATAAAGTGTATTAGTATTCTATTTAACTTATTGTACGGAGGATAGAAACAAATAAAAAAAAATCGATGTTTAAAATTTTTTAAAGAAAAAACATAATAAAATAAAAGTACGTGACCTGACGGGTTTGATTGAGTTGATGAATTTGCGGATTGAAATTATATCAAAATTTAATTATTTTTAGAAAAGTGTTTTGAAAATAACAAAAATTCAATATTTCAAATTAAGAGTACTCCTTTATAAAAAAAATAATAAATTCTTATATGAATAAACAAGTTAACACTATTTTTAAGAAAAGGAATCTTTACCAATCTCTAAATTAAATATTCTATCCTTAATAAACAGCTTCTGTGTGGTCGTGGGCCTTCATCCGAGACCACAAGCTTTATATAACGGACTAGCGTTATGGGAGCCCCACAGAATCTTGATTAGTCCAATTTAGTTTAGCTTACTTTTAAAATATTTAAAGACTCAATAGTTACCATTCAGTCGACTCTTATACAAAGAATTGTATAAGTTGTTTAAATTATTTTAAACAAAATAACTCCAACATGGTAAGTCAACTTGATCAAATTTCTATGATTTTATTAAGTAACTTGACTTGACCATCATTATTAACACATGCAGCTTATAAATAGAGATTATCAACACTACAATGGAGGAGGTCCAAAATTAATCCTATTACATAGAAGCTCACTAAGCCTAAGAGATACGTCCTTTGCTTTCTCTCACCATTACATTCCTCTACAAATTTAATAAATCTCATTACTTCAATCTCTTGACTCCCTGATTCTTTCTTCATCTGAATCGTGATCTCTTGAAGTGAAACAAGTAAGAAGATTTGGCATGGGAGGAGGGTGGATGGGCGCCCATGTGTTGTCTTTAGCAAAGGTAGTAACCTCATGCAGTTAAGCTAAAAAATTCCACTTTTCAATATCTGTTCAAAACACTAGCAAATCCTTAAATTGGAGGTTGTTGATTTAGTAGTTTAACAAATTCTTCTAACTAAATCCTTGTAACTTTCACAAATGCTTAATAATCATCACTTTTTTGCAAAAGTTACCCTTTTTTTCCAATGTTTCAGAAAGTCTTGCTCTCATTGATATTCATGACCCTCCCAAGAGGCTGCCTTGTATCTCTTGAGGCATGTATTTTATCTTAGAATAAGCTAGGACTTTATGATCCTTATGATCTCTTATATATATATAAAGTCCTTCTTTATGGCCAAAAGGTGTCTCTAAAAGTAAAAGATTGCTAATATTTCTAAAGAGGTTGCTAGGGATAAGCTAGGTTGATGTTATTAACTATTAGGCCTTTACTTCCTTCCAATAGGGAGATTTTATACGCTTGGTATTTACTTTTTCTAAAAGTTACTGAGTCTTGATGATTTGTGCTACTAGCAATAGTAGTAGTTCAGTTTCTACCCATTAGAGTATTGCTATCATTGTTCGTAGACAACAAATATAACTGAAGGTGGTGGCTTTTACCTAATGCTCCTTTTGCAATGGAGCCACCAAGCTAGAAGATTTTTTGCTATTGTTACTAGTGGTGGCAATTTATCTAACCAAAGCTTATGTGTAATACCATACTTCTAGGACTCGATTCATGCAATTCCCATGCCTCATCTTATATTGTTCTATGGAAATAATATAGTGGCATAGGGAGTTATGAATTAAAATGTATTTCTCTACGGGTAAAATTTTTCTTTCAGAGTGCCGTGGGCCATATGAATACATCTATCACATTATCATACTTAAATACATGAATATAGCTCGTTTCCATCATCAAATTTGGTCTACAACTCATGGAAAGCAAAGGAACACATTAAAATTCATGTTTGCATTTTCGGCCAGAATTTCCTCTTTTCTGTCACAAAATTTGAAAAATCATAACTAATTTTAAAAAAATTGAAATCATGTGTTCTTTGCCATTCTAGGAAGCTTCAGATGTCTAATTCACACTAAAAATATGCCCAGACCATAACATTCATCATGGAGAATGTTTGATATCTGAAAAGCTACTGAGGTCACTGGTTGCCTGGGCTGCTGTTCAAATTACTGATATAAACTTCTAAAATTCATAACTAATTCTATAAAAAGGTAAATCACACATATTTAGTCATTCTGGAAAGCTACACATGTTAAATTGATACTAAAAATAATTTCAGAATAAAACAGATACGTTTAGCGATTGGAAACTTATGGAACAGTAACCGAACTCTGGAGGCACCACTGTTATTGACAGCAAACTTCAAAAATGCGTAACTCTTTGTTCAGACCTCCAAATGAGGTGATCTCAATGGCCACAGAAAGCTTGTGACCTCTAGTTTATGCATCTAAAATTTCACAAGTATTGGACACCATTTGGCCATCAGGTGACACAAAATTCAAAACTATCAGTATGAACAGTGCACACACCATAATCCATAAAAAATCCCAACTTTGAAAATTCATTAAATATTCTTTAGACCTCCGAAAATCATGATCTTTAGCTTCTCAAAAAGCTCTTAATAAGCTCTAGATGTATGCCAAATCTCAGATCAAGAAGAGCTCATTTGGGCAAAAAGTGGTATAGGTTTCTAATATGGTCAATTTTGATCCATATTAGAGACCAAGTGTGCCCAAATGGTCTTGCTTAGTGTTTGGCACCTCTTGGGCAAGTTTAAAAGCATAAATAAGACTTGCATGAACTGCCCAAGTGGTCCCAAACTGCATGCATCTAAATTTGGCTATTCCACTTCCATTATTACACTAATCTATCTAGTCATTCAAGAACTAAACTTGCCGTTCAATACCCAAAACATGCTATCTCATACATTTGGCATCAAATTTCATTCATGCATCACACATTTGGATATTTACATATGTTCATATGGTTACATACCAATTTCATCATGAGAGTATATCATATGCCATGTATATGGCTAAAAAGAAGGCAAAACTAGGTATATTCATATACTTTGATACCCATCTTCTTCCTCTAAGCTTGGTGGCCTCCAATACCTTGCTCAATTGTTTCACCTAGCATGTTAAGACATTGAAGAGGAGGGGATGAGATTTAAAGAAACCCAATAGCTTATCTCCCATTCAATCATACATAATATGTGCAAAGCAAGTTTCACAAATGCATGCATGGAGAAGGTAGAAATCATAGACATTTTAAAAGCAACCTTGGCATGTGAATAAATCATACAAGACATTTTGGATTGGCCTCACACTTCTCCTCATGGATTTTGGACTTGCCTCACCCATTCTTTGAGCACTTTGGACTCAACCATACTCTTGGGAGCCCACTTTGCTTTTGGGAGACTCTTTACTTTGTTTCAACCAAGCTCAAGGGTTCTTGGCTCATCCTCACCCAAGGGAAGAGTTCTTGGCCTTTCCACACTCAAGTAAACTCATACAAACATCATGGATTCATTTAAAAACATAACATGGCACCAAGTATCATGGCATATAAAGGCATGCTAGCATACTTTTCAAAGCTTGCAAATACACATACACACATTCTAAAATAAGCTAAACACACATTCATGCATGAGAGAAGGTGGAGAGAGCTACCTTGTATACAAGCACATACTTTTTCCTCAACTTTCAAGCCTTCTCTTTTGGCCACACACCCACAATTTGGTGGAGATAGTTTCTCTTGGCCTAGACATATCATATGGAAGGTAATTACACTCTTGAAGCAAAGTTTAAGGCCACACAATTACGAGAAAGGCTAGATGACTCATAAGGCTCTTTTATGATTCCATAATGCACTTAATGAAGTAACCTTAAGAAAACATTATTTTGGCTCCATTCTAGCGATTCATTCATGATTCTTGACTCCATTTAAACCTCTTAGAGTCATCATATATTCAATTCTAGGAGCCTAGCTAGATGTTGCTTCTTTAAGTCATATTATGGAACATATAAGGCCATCTTGCTATCTATGACTTCTAAACTTCTTCCAAGACTTCTTCTCATACTCTCCCATCATACATGATACAAAACTAAGCTTAGAAGGAATTAAAACACTCCCTAGGTGCATGGACTCTCCTTGACCGAAGCTATAGTTCCATAAGGCACCAATGGAGTTTCCTTGCTTCCTTTGATGGGAGAATCATGTAGGAAGCTCTCTTGATGTCTTAGGAACTCATGTGAACACTTAAACATCATAAAATATGGCTAGGGTTCATGATAGAGCTTAAGGTGCAATCAAAACTCTAACTTTTCTATCTTGCAAAATCATGGTTTTTACTTGGATTTCTTTGCATATTCTTACTCTCTTCCCTCAAATTGATGGAATTCACCCTTGGTTCTCCTCAAAATTCTAGCCCTCTTACATCTACATATATGGGGCGAAATAGGGAGAAGAAGGGGGATGAAGCATCTACCATGGAAGAGAGATTTACCTTATTTTTCCTTATTTTCTCACTTGCTTCTCGCTTCCTTTGGCTTCCTCTCTTTAAATCCAAAATTTCCCCTCTTGGTCTAACCCTAAAACAGCACCAAAAACTCTAAGAAAGCCATAGGGAGAAAAGGGGAGAAGGAGGAGAAGAGATTTCCTAAGGAGAAGACTAGGAAATTCTAACAATTCTTACCTTTTTCTTGAAAATTTCCCTTCTCCCTTGCCTTAGTCTTGTACGCCTCCTTCCCTTAAGCTTTCTCTGGTTTTTGGATAGAGTTTGGTCGATCTGAATGAGGGGTGCAGAAGAACGCTTCATATATATATAGGTTTAAGAAGGACTTTTTCAAAAATTTCTATCTTGTCCTTTGTTCTTCGTAATTTTGTTTCTAACTCATTTTAGCTCCTTTTTTAGAACCGTTTTTTTCATTATAAATTTTAGGTTCCCAATTTAGTAAAATGCCTTTAGAATCACTTGAATCGGAGCTAAAAACTTCCCAAATGAATCTGTCAAAGTTCAAGTACACTGACGTTGGAAAACGTCTACCAGAGGGGTTTTAGTTGTCCCGAGGCTTCCCATAGTTTTTAGGGCCTCTGAGAACCCCGGAGAACTCAAAAATTTCATTTAAAAAGTCCTCCATACTCAATTCCAAACCACACAAGTTTAACATATTTTACAAGAAGACCTTGTACTAGCTGGCAGAAACCCTGTCGATAAGGTCTTGGAAATTGCACTACAGATTGTAGGATCTTGTCAACAAGATCTTCGATCCTGGTGATGAGATGCAATTTTAGCCCTTAACTTAACTTGGTCCATTTCCATACTCCATGCTCAATATACATTCTAATGATCCCATAACATCATCTCTCATTTTCAAAGAATCGGATATTACATTATGGACTTACCTATTTTGCCCAAGTTTTTAAGCTCTTTGGATAGCTTTTTAAAAGTCACCCACTTTTCTTAATCAGTAGCATTTTCTCAAATGGATATCTCTTGTATGTTTTGTAGATCTTCACAAGATTAAGAAAGATATATTTATAAAATTGATTGAGGGAGATGTAAGATGTAAAGGATGAAAGACGAATTTGTATGTATTTTTTAGCAAAGAATGCATGTAATAAAAGGCATGCATTTGAAAGAATGTGTTTTGCAATCAGGAAGAAATGTATGGAACAGAAGATGTAAGTAACAAAAGAAGTATCTTTGAAGAGATGCATTTTACAAGTAAACAGAGTTTATGTAGCAAAGGATGGTTCTTTTGAAAAAATGCATTTTGCAAATTGATAGTAAATATTAAAAGGCGTACCTTTGAAAGGATATGTTTTTGCTAACAGGGAAAAGATACATTTTGCAAATAGGAAATCTTTTCTTAATCTTTGATCTAATTCTTTATAAAAGGATGTACCCTTTCTTCTTTCGAAATCTTATTGAAAATTTACTCGGTTGCTTTGAACTCATTTTTCCTAAACTACGAAGTTCTCAATTGTAAGATCTTAAAAATAATTCATATGAATATAAAGGGAAAATGATTAAGTAAAGGGTTTCAGAAAAGTAATTAATTAGGAATTTTGAGGAAAACTAAATAAATAGAAAATTGTTAAGAGAAAATGGTTTATTTAGGAAATAATTTTTGTTTACAAGATTTAATAGGAAATTATGAAGGAAACTAATTTAATTTGAGGATTTAATTTATTTTAGGAATTTACTGATTTTTTTAGTTATTTGAAAAAATTAGTGGATATTACCCAAAAATGAAATTTTAATTACGTTATGGAATTTAATTAGTCACCCTAAGAAAAATTAATTAGAAATTACTATTTTTAAGGATTAATTTAAATTATGCTAAAAGGCCTTAAAACAGAGAGAAAACTCAACACCTAAGCCTAAATGAAATAGAAAGGGCCTAAACCTATAAAGACCCATAACCTAATTCACCAAAAATCTAACTTAACCCTCATTTCTCTCTCTCTCTCTCCCCCTCTCTCTCACACATAGACATATGCTAGGCACATTTTGAATGTTGGGAAAGGCAGAGAAAATGCAACTCATAGAGAAAGCTTAGTTCTTTAACCTTTGAACTTCAATCCACAAAGAAAACAACAGATTTTGCTTACGTGAGTGAAGAGAAACTTATTCTAGCTCTTTCTCCGCTTTCTTTTAAACCAAATATCTTGTTATTTGGTGACTGTTTGTGGAATCACAATTTTGTAAAAGTGATTTGGTGAAAGAGAGGAAGGAAGCCCAAAGTATTAGTAAGTTGAACTCCTTCATTTTTGGTGGTTTCCTTTGCAAAATTCATCTCTAAGCTTGACTTTTTGGTTGGTTGGTTTATGTATGTAAATTTTTGGAAGACCCATCGCAAAATCTTGATTCTTGGTGATTGAAGTAAGCATTTAGAGCTATGGGAAGCTTAAGTACATTAAAATAGTTTATTCATAATGATTTGGATATTTATAAGTTAAGGCTTCTTTAAATTAATAAGTGTATAATTGTCATTGATGGTTGTTCTAGGTTTGAGACTTAAATTAAAGACTATCCATAGAGTATATCGTTTGAGGTAGTTAAGGTTAATTGCATTCATATTTGATTGAATAACCATGTTAATTTGCTTGTTCATACATGTTTGTATAAGTATAATGCCATGTTTAAGTTTGAATACTTATTTATATTTCATCATAAACCATGAATAATGTTCTGGTGACTATCATGGACCTTGAACAATATTATGATAAATTGTAAGCTGTGGACCTTGAATAGTCTTCTGGTTATGTAGGATGTGGACCTTTAATAATGTTCTACCTATGTGTAGGGGCCTTGAATAGTGTACCTAACTTATTGGCCAATGACTATGTTGTTTACCACAATAACAGTTTTGTTACCAAGCTTATTTAATATGGTTATTTGAATATGGCATGTTTGATGATCTTGCATGTTATGCATTGATTTTGATTATTCTATGCAAATATGAATGGAATTGCTACTTGGTTACTAGGATGCTATATCTCACCCTGTTATGAGCTAACGTTTTCCAAGTGAAGATTTAAGCTCCGAAAAAGAGAAGCAAGCAAAGAGTTGACCCACTAGATTAGGCTTATTTTGGCATAGCCTATATTTTGGAATCATATTTTGGTGACTTGTAATTAATTTACAACTTGTGATATGATATGCCAGTATCTGATTAGATGGCATTTTGTACATGAAAGGGTAGCGGATTGGTATTTAATGATTTTTGGTTCCTTTGTATATGATTCTTGCATGTAAATAGGTTCATATGATTAGCTTTTTAAATGGATATGTAATTGCGTGAATGAGTGACTCTTGGTTCAAGACTTCTTGATTATTGCTTACTGGCTTGTATGGTGTTTCTAGATTTTGAGTTTCACTTTGGGTTGGCTATTGATACATGATTACCTTAGCTTGTGATGGTTTGAGATTGGATGAGAATGTGCTAGTGTAATGGTAAGGTTGTTGGGGTTGTTAGTGCATTGTTGGTTCATTTGGTCTTTGGCCAGAAGAAGTCATAGAGTCAAATTTTGATCCATAAGTATTTAGGTCTTGATTGTATCATGTTGGAGATGGTTGTAGGAATTGACATTTGCTTCAACAAGTTTAGTTTGGTTTGGAAATGATTAGGGCACCATTTGAGACACCTAAAATGCCATTTTGGTGAGCTTAGGCCAAAACTAGTCAACTTTGGAAATGTGTGCATTTGATGTACTAAATGGTTGAATTTTGGTATAATGCTTGGCATGTTCTTAAACCTCTCCTAAAAGTCCTTACATGCCAAATTTAGTAGTTGTTGGAATAGGATAGGATCCCTAAACTATTAGACAAAATTAGAGAAAAATTTTAAGGTGTTTCATTATTCCTATTGTTGCACATGGCTTGCCTATGCTATTACACACAATCATGTGGAGCTATCGAAAGATGTTGCATCACCCCTAAGACTACACGACTTGCTCATGTTGAAGCACATGATTGTGTAGGGGAAGAGTGTAAAACCATGACTTCTAGCTCATCTCATGCTTTCAAATGGCATAATATCATGAATCATATTGATGTTCCATGGAAACGCTAAAGAAATAATGATTTTTTTCACGTTGCGTCATATCAAAAAAATTCAATTCTGTGTCACATGGACCATGTGAGCTTATACTATACTTCCCCATATTTAACTTCATTATTTCAACTCATTTCCATCACAAAAACATGCCTACAATTCATGGAAACCGAAATGGAGCTTAAAATAGACAAGCATATTTTCGGCCAGCTTTGCTCCATTTCCTGACCCAACTTTGGAAAATCATAACTAAATCCAGAAAATTCAAAATCATGCAATCTTGGTCATTCTAGAAAGATTAGGATGTCTAATTCACACTAAAAATATGACCACATCACAACATTCATCACACAGAACGTTTGACATCCAAGAAGCTACAGACTCGCTGGCTGCCTGGGCTGTGATTCAGGTTACTGATCTAAACTTCTGAAATTCATAACTAATTCTACAAAAATCGAAATCACACACATTCAGTCATTCTGGAAAGCTACAAATGTTACATTGGCACGAAAAATAAGTCCAGAATGAAACAGAAAGGTTTAGACATCTGGAACTGATGAAACAGTGATTGAGCTCTGGAGATGCCACTGTTACTGACAGAAAACTTCGAAAATTCATAACTCTCTGCTCAGACCTCCAAATGAGGTGATCTCGGTGGCCACAGAAAGCTTATGTCCTCTAGTTTATGCATATAAAATTTCATAGGCATTGGACACCATTTGGCCATCGAGTGACACGAAAATCAAATCTGCCAGTATAAACAGTGCACATACCAGAAACCATGGAAAATCCCAATTTTGAAAATTCATCAAATATTCTCTAGGTTTCCGAAAATTACAATCTTTAGCTTCCCAGAAAGCTCTTAATGAGACCTAATTGTATGCCAAATTTCAGGGCAAGACTAACTCATTTGGCCAAAAAGTGACATAGGGTTCCATTATGGTCAATTTTGGCTCCATATTGAGTACCAAAATTGCCAAATGGATTTCCCTTGGTCTTGGCACCTTTTGGGCAAGTTTAAAAGCTTATTTGAGACTTGTGTGAGCTGCCCAAATGGTCCCAAACCTCATGCATCTCATTTTGACCATTCAACCCACACTTATACACATAACCACCAAACTTTACATTCTCATACCATGGCATTTCATATTCAAAACATGTGCTAATGGTCATACATCATTTCCATACATCTAAACATCATATAATATCATTTTTACATTTGTCCAAGGGGTCATAGACTATTTACAATAATCATATACATCATGAAGTCTCCTTATAAACCAAAAGACCAAAAATCAAGCATAAGGATGGCAATCTTCTTTCTTCAAGGTGGTTGGCTCCCATTGCCATGTCCACTTGGTCCACCTAGCATATTAGGATATTTAAGAGGAGGGAGTGAGATTCAAGAATCTCAATAGCTCATCTCCCATTCCATCACACATAATATGTGCAAGCAAGTTTCACAAATGCATGCATGGAGAAAGTAGAAATCATAGGCATTTTAAAAGCAACCTTGGCATGTGAATCAATCATACAAGACATTCAAGAGCTCACTAAGTGTTTGGATTGGCCTCACACTTCTCCTCATGGATTTTGGACTTGCCTCACCTATTCTTTGAGCACTTTGGACTCAACCATACTCTAGGGAGCCCACTTTGCTTTTGGAAGACTTTTTACTTCGTCTCAACCAAGCTCAAGGGTTCTTGGCTCATCCTCACCCAAGGGAAGAGTTCTTGGCCTCTCCACACTCAAGCAAACTCATACAAACATCATGAATTCATTTAAAACATAACATGGCATCAAGGATCATGACATGTAAAGGCATGCTAGCATACTTTTCAAAGCTTGAAAATACACATACAAGCATTCTAAAACAAGCTAAACACACATCCATGCATGAGAGAAGGTGGAGAGAGCTACCTTGTATGCAAGTACACACTTTTTCCTTAGCTTTTAAACCTCCTCTTTTAGCCACACACCCACAAGTTGGTAGAAATAGTGTCTCTTGGCCTAGACACAAATTATGGGAGCCAATTAAGTTCATGAACCACACTCTAAGGCTACACAATTTAATGAAACACTAGATTGCTCTATAGGCTCCATTATGGTCCATATTGGCACCTAATGAAGCAACATCCCTCAAATGATTTCTAGGTCTCATTCTTTCTTTTCAAATATGATTCTTGACTCCATTTAAGCCTCTTAGAGTCCTCACATCATCAAAACAAAAGGCCTAGCACCATGTTGCTTCTTTAGGTCATATTATGGAACCTAAGACACTAAATCACTTTCCATGAGTTCTAAATTTTTTCCAAGGCCTCCTTTCATTTTCATTCATCAAATATGACTCAAGAATGACCTTAGAAAAATTTAAAACTCCCCCCACCTACACAAACAAGCCTAGGCCGAGACATAGGCTTCCTTTGGGCTTCTTAGAGTTTTCTTGCTTTTCTTGAAGGAGGAAGCTTGTGGGGAGCATCTTTGGTGTCTCAAGAACTCATTTATACTCTAACTTAGACCTAGGAAGCATCATACAAATCCAGAAATTGGAAGGTGCACTTAAAACCCTAGGTTTTGCATCTTGCTTTCTAATGCATTTTTCTTAGTTTTCTTTGCATATTCTTATTCCTCTCCATCAAATACCTAAGAATCACCTTTGGTTTGGTTGAAAATCTAAATCCTAAGATCTGTCCAAGTGTAGGTCGAAATGGTCATGGAAGGGAGGAAGAAGACCAAGTGGGAGAATTGCAAAATACCTTGTTTTTCTTGGATTTTCTTGCTTGTTCTTGCTTTCCTTGGCCTCCTTACTTGGAATTCAGAACTTTCCCCTCTGTTCTCCCTTCAAAACAGCCCTTAAAACTTCAGAGAAATCATGGAGAAGAAGAAGGAAAAAGAGGAGAAGAAAGTGGAGGAGAGAAAGCATGAAAAACAAGCAAAATTCCATACCTAAAGTCTTGAATCTTTCCTCCTTCTTCCCTTCTCTTTGTGCACGACTCTCCAAGGGATTTGCTTCTGATTTAGGGCTGGAAATTCTGAAGTGAATGAAGGAGAGTGTGAGGTGCCACCTATATATAGCTAGGGTAAAGTGACTTTCTTTAAAAATTCCCATTTTGCCCTTCATACTTTGCCTTTTTGTTTCTCCTTTGTTTTAGCTCCTTTTTGAGAACCGTCTTTTCCATCATAACAAATAGGTTCCCAATTTAATAAAAATGGCTTTGGAATCACTCAAATCGGAGCTAAAACCCTTCCGAACGAATCGGTCAAAGTTCGGGTCAATTGACATTGGAAAACTTACACCGGAGGGTCTTTACCGGTCTCGGGGCTTCCCATGGTTTTTGGGGCCTCTGAGAACCCTGGGCAACTCAAAATTTCCATTTAAAAAGCCCTCCTAGGTGCTTTTCCAAAATTGCACTTATTTACGAAAATGCCACTGGCCTTTCGGCAAATTTTTCAAATCACTCCGACCCTGGTTTCTGGGCAACTCAAGGCTTAAATCCTCATTTTTTATTATTTAACATTTTATCCAAATTTTATTTGGCCTTGAATCACTCATTTCAGGGGACTTACTTTGAAAGTGTGCCCATTTCCATCGTTTAATGAAAACGGGACATTACAAAGAGAGAAGCATTACATAGCCAACCTATGTAGCTGCACATGGCCATATGTAGTCTCTTAGGTGGAACCTTATGCGTTTTGAGTGTTTTATTTAGGTTTCCTCCCTATACTTTTCTTAAATAAGTTGTAATTAAATTGTTTAGATGTTCTGAGGGTCCTTGACTGATTGGGCATGATGGGTAGTGACTAATTAACATTTGGATTCAATCACTTATTTAGTTTTAAGATTTTAATTGGGTTCAAATTTCTAGTGTTTACAATAACTATGTCTTAGCAAAGTATTAATTCACTTTATTAATCTTAAATCTATCTTAGCATAGTGTATTTTTTTTCATAAGGTATTACATTAGTTAAGGTACCTTAAATATTTATCAAGACGTGCTCAAGGATTATGGTTTCACTAGAGTCATAACACAAGGATCATTGTGGTGTGTACCCAAGGCTTTAGCCTGGCTGAAAGGATTGTGCATCAATCATTCTTGGTGGCATATATTTAGGGCCTTGGCCATACCAAGGTCATAACACATTGTGAATTATGGTGTGTACCTAGGACTTTTAACTTTTTTTTAGCACGTTGGTCATTCTTCATGACATGGGTTCAAATCCTTGGTCCTTAGCCTTAGCTTTTTCCTAGTAGGCAAAATAAAAACTATGCAAGTTAAAATATCATGGAGAAAAAAGTGATGATGAGTTGAAATTTAATTTTCCTTGATAAGAAATAAAATTTCTTTAAATGAAATTGGTTTGAACAACTATATAGTTGTAATACAGTTTCCAAATCAACTAAAATAAGGCTCTATTCTTTAAATAAGCAAACAAAATTGAAATATCATTTTGAAATTAACTGAAATAGATTTCTTTTAAGAGAGAAGTGAGAAAATAATTAGGGAAAATTAGTACGCAAATATTAATATAAAGGACTGGAAAAATTAATATTACGCTACAAGACCAAGGAAAATTTGATAGACAAAAATACCCTTTGCTTCTCTGTTAAATAAGCCATTCAAATCAAATCAAATCCAAATGTGCCGTTTGCCCTCTAGACGCTAGTCGCTTCTCCCTCCTTCCATTGCCAAGTATTTAATTGTTTCTCCTGTAATTGGTAACTGAAAATTGTTGGAAGTTTTCTCTCACAACCAGTCACTGAAAATCCATAGACAGCTTTTCACCGAAGAGGCATCCTTCAATGGTTTGAACGACGCATGCCAGTACTAGCCTTCGACGAGTTCTCTCGCGCTCAAAAATCTATGAGAAGCAAGGTAAGCAGCACCTCTCCTTCTCATACGATAGGTCTGAAGATTTGCACTTTCATTCCTTCATAAATGTTAGTATTTACATGCTTTTACATCAAAAGCAAAGCTGGGTATCGTTGGCAAAGGGAATTTGGGCAGTAAATGCCGAGGCTCTAGATTTAGACTTGTGGATGTGAAATTCCTTCTGGCTTTAGATGAATGCTATTGTGTATTGGATATTATTTGAAACCTGGATTTGGGATTTAGGATATGGGATAAGTTGGGGGATAAGTTTTAATGATCTAGTAGTTAGTAATATGTTTGGAACTCGATGGTGTAAAATCCCTAATTCCATTAGCAAAGTCCTTAAACCTAGGAGTAAGAGTTCTAAAACTATAAGTATGCTATGATAAAACCCTAAACATGGTAGTAAATTTGCTAAAATTTAGTAGTAACATAACTAAAGTTGGAAGTAATGTGCCTAAAAGTCAATAGTAGGCGACAGTTCCTAAAATCTGATAATAAATGTCCTTAAGTACAGTAACACCCATAAACATGGTAGTAACGATTATCCATGGTCTCTGATAAATTTCTTTAAATGGAGTAGAAAATACCTAAACTTAATGGTCATATGGCTAAAGCTCAATAGCAAAGCACAGTTCTAAATTTCAAATGAAGTAGGCCAGTATGTGTGAATATCCCTAAACATGATAGTATTTGTCATTAGGTGCAATAATAACACACTTAAACCTAGTAGTAATAGGCTATAGCATTAAAGTTGGTAATAATGTGGCAAAATAAATGTATGAATTATTAATAAAAGTTGAGTATAAAACCTTCGTAATTTAATTGTATAATGCAACATATATGACAAGCATGTATACTATACAAATTTTCTTATTAGTTATAATGCAATGGTTATATTACTTGTAGCTAGCATGTGTGAAGTCATTGTCAATCACACTTGGTTGTTTGTATAGGAAGAGATCATTGATGGTTTCTTTGGTTGTTTATGACTATGGTTGAAGGGTATTGATTTGTAACTGTCAGGATAGAGTACAATGGAAGATAAAGATAATACCTCACACAAATACAGATCTGGATTGTAGAAGTTCAGGTAATCTTTTTTATATTTTATGATATGGTGATGATTTATGATAATTGAAAAAAGACTTAATTAGTGGGTGTTTTCATTTCCAGGGCTGAATTTTATAAAAAAAAATAAAGAAAAGTTTCGCAATATTAAAGAGGTAGGCAACATAATTATTGTAAAACAAATTATGTCCAAAATATGGTGGGAAAATGAGTAAGATTGTTGGTTATTCTTTTATAGGAGAATCCTGTAGTCCTAGCAGAGTGGAAGAACTTGGAGCCAAGTGAGCAAAAAAAGTATAAGGATGAAGCATATGAAGAGCGAATGGAGCACAAGAAGGAGCATGTTCCTAGAAATTCTCGTGTAAGGAAATATTCATTGTTATACATCCCTGAAATCTCCCATTTAATAAGTTCATGCTATGTTATTAAATTATTTGTGTTCTATAGATACCAATTAGGACAAGGTACTCGCCCTCTCAGTTCAAGGAAGCTATAAAATTTATCAAAAATAACATTGTGCGCAATAAATTAGTGGAGAAAATGGGGTTTGAAAATTTTCTAGATTTGGCATTTCAAATCCTACTAAGGGACTTATGCATATAGCTTATTACAGCCTTTGATGTTCCAACTAGATCACTATCAATCAGAGATAAACGAGTACCACTTAAATCCTAAGATGTCCATGGTATAATGGGCATTCCCATTGGTGGCCAACCTATACCTGATAGTTTAAAGGAAGAAGGCATAGCTGCAGTCAGAAGAAAGTTCAAGGAAAAAAAATTGAAAGATATGAAAGATATTATATTAAGAGGCAAGGCTGGTAGAGACTTCAAGCAGGCTTTTTTGCTATTTTCCTTAAGGACATTCCTATGCCTGACATCTAGCTTATACGTGAATAATAAACTGCTTCCTACAATTGTGGACATCAACCATGCAGACATGTATAACTGGGCAGAATTTATCCTGTCTACTCTTGGAAAGGAAGTGGTAAGCTTCAAAATAGCTCCACATAAAAGAGCAGAGAAGAAGAGCATTGGAGGATGTTTGCCACTCCTGATGGTATGATTTGTTATTTGTATATTTATTTGACCTATTATTTCACACATCTAACAAGTTCAATTTTGATCAGTATTTTTGCCTATAGCATTTTTCCTCTTAGAGATGTAGTTGTCCCTAGCAATGTTAATACTATCAAGTTTTGGACTCAACAACGCATCCAAGAAAGGGTTAAGCTTGAGAAGGAGCATGTTCAGGTAAGCTACTCTCTATTTGGTTATATATGATAATACAGGTAAGCTACTGTATAGGCTTATATGATTATTTGGTAATTTGCCAATTGTTCTGATATTACTTCTGGATGCAGGAAATCTTTAATACCAAAGGCCCATGTGTACTCCCTTTGGAGTTTGCATTTCACCGTCCAGTACCACTTCCTATATTTGAATCAACTCAAGGAAGAATTAGAGTTGAGGTTTTTCTACTGTGAAGGACCTATTGCCACTAAGTTTAAGGTGTTTTACTTTAAGTCAGTGGTAATCTATCATAAACCCAGTGGTAACAAGTCCTGCAGAGGAATTTTTTCTATATTTAGATCCTCAACTCTAATTCTCCCTGAATATCAATTATGTTGAGTGTTCTTAGGCATCTTTGAACTAACTATTATTGTGAGAACCTTATAGGGTATCAAGAAAATGTATAAAAGACTCCTGAACTTTGCTCATAGCTTTGTTGAAGATCTTTTGATGCTGCAGACAAAACTTACAAGCCCTACCCATAAAGTGACTCTTACGGGTGACATGGAGGGAACTCTACAGGCAACGTGGCTGGTGATGAGGCAGGGATAAAGAAGAAGCAGCTACATCACCTATGCGCATGTCAAGTGGAGATAGGGAGGATGATGAATTGGATGAATCATCCATAAGTGCTAGTAGGATTGAGCTGAAGAAGAGAAAAACACCAGATACCCCTAGCCTAAAGGATAAAGTTGAGGGACAAGAACACACACACAGGTCAGTAAGACAACGTCATAAAGCCATCAAATGGTCACCATCTGTGGAGGAAGCCCTCAATGCTAGAACAGAGAAAGAGAAAAAGATAGTGTATAAATATTACACTTCACGTGCTGCCTGGGAAAATAGTAATGAGTATGTGTATCAATATAGGAAAATTCATATGTTTGTAGAATTTATGTTGGTGATTTCATTTGATGTCGCTAATAGTGGAAATGTATTTGATGTACTAATATTAGTGAGTGAATGTGCTTACTTTGTTACTAGGGTAGTAGTTGATTTGTTTAACTTTTACCTCATCATGAGTCTAACTTTTGCATGCTTCGACTAGTGTAATGATTTTAAAAGTGATTATTTTATGCTTGCCTTTGTTGGGTATGTATAGGTGATAACCATGGTGTCCAGAATGCTTATGGAAGACCAAAATTGGGAGAACTTGACTATCAGATGACACATTCTAGATAAGGATTTCATGGTGACTAATATGTCTTTCTTTTCATATCATCGTTAATGATCCTTTGCTTTAAGTCTTTCTTTGATACACTTTATGAAATTATTGGTATAGAGAATCCTCTTGAAACCTATAAGGCAGTACAATATGGATGATTTGCAAGAAAAATTGTGGCTCGATAAAGTGGGCTATAACATCATGGACTGTACCTTAGTAACGTACTTATAGGGTATTTATTGTTTTTTGTTGGCCTGTCCCCTAGAAAGTGTTGGTCATTTGGAAATAATTGAAGGTATTTGCCCTTGTGCTATTTCTGAACCACTGGTTTTGCTTTGCTCTAGACCTTCATGCATACATTCTATACATCCTTGACTCATTGAGTCAAATGACCAATGCAGGCCACAAGAAGATGGCCCACATCACGATAAAATTATGATGTGTTCTACTGGTATGTAGTTTTTAACATTAATTGTAATGGTTAAGCTGTGTGTGATACTTTCTGGGTGATATAATAGAAAGACCAGTTAGCCACGCTATTAAAGCTATTGAAACCAGAGAGATTTATGGTAGCAAACTTAGTTGTCACCATGAAATATGTTGAGTTGCCCCAGCAACCAAACATATAAGTGAATTACTTTAAACTTTCAATATTTGTAGTATTGCATGTATAGCCCTGACTTTATGATATCTCATTTATTACTCAGTGATGATTGTGGAATATATTTGATAAAATATTTGCAACTATGGACTGGGGAACTAAAGCCTAAGTGGAAAGGGCTCACCATACCAACATATACTCTAGTTTGAGCATCTCTTTTATTGTTTGTTAGAGTTTACTGCCCTGGTGACTCATAGGTAAATGGTTGTGGTTTTAAGAAGAGTTGGATGCATTCCCTATCCAACTCATGTGAGATCTGGTGAACCATCCACTAAACAAATGTCGGGGTGATGTAATGGCAGTTGCAAGGGCAATAATCAAAGGGAAGCAAACCAGAAAGTTGTGATGCATTGATAGTTTCCTCCCCAAGATTTTGTACTATTATAGTTATAGATAAGAATGTTTTGTCAACCTTGTAAACATTGTAAACTGATTGTTGTAAATATTTGATTGCTATGATTATAACAAGATTATGATATTCCTTGAGTTGCTTTTTGCTGCTGACATAATCGTCTATTTTCTTAAGGTCCACTGAGTCATATCACTAAGCTTGCCATTAATGTCCTAAACTCATAGCCTAAATATGGTAATAAAATCCATGAAGTCCACTAGTAATATCTCAAAAATATGTAGTAACGAGACTAAACAACACTAGTAATTATACTCTAAAAGGTTCCTAAAAGTGGACAAAAATATGCTTAAATCCAATAGTAATACCCCTAAACTTCATGGTAATAGTCCTAAAACTCTATATCATTGGATTATGAACAACAAGGATTCACAAAAATGAAAACTAGAGGAGAAGAGCTCCCCACCAACGATTCACAAGTTTAAGAAAAGAGCATAAATTCCCTTAAAATTGGTTATAAATATGCAATGCTATAATGGACCACCTGTGTATAGAACTTATTGTTAATTGACCTTTTGAAATAATTGATCATTTGATTGTATTTTTTTTTATTTCTTTCTGTTGACTCGCCAACGGTGGATTGTTGTTTAGTGTTATACATAAGTGCTCCTTTCTTGACATATGGTTGTAATATCAGTCTTCTTTTGCAATTCAGGCTAATGGTGAATTGTAATATTAGTTCCGTCAATACCAAATAAAATCTAAAATCTGAACACTTAGTTGCTCAAAATCCTCACACTGGCTAAATCCCCAGATATCTTTCTCCAGCTTGATGAATCCTTAGAGTTTATAGGTGCCTCTGGATCTGCTGTGTGTGATACTATCTGGGTTGATCATTTTTAGGAAGCTGTGTGTTATAAATCCCATAAGCCAAACTAGTTGCTATTGTTTCATTAATCAGACATAGAGGGTGCAAACTAGTAATGTTGGCTACAGCTAAAATTGTGATTCATGTGAAGATTAGTAAAATAAGCTGGAATCCTGATACAACAATGAACAACGGGTGCATTCAAATTCTTTTCAGCCATGTCCTTAAAATAAAATGACTTAAGTACCTTCAGTGTAGAAGTTCCATGCATGGACTCATCATTGAGTACAAGATGATGAAAATGCGTTGTCTGCTATATAGGCATTTTTACTTTGTTTGCTACAGACCCCAAGAAAAGTTAAAAATGATCAACTTATGATAAGCAACAGTAAATCTTATTTTTGAAAGTGAAAATGCATGTCCCACATGTCAACATCCACTTATATAAGGGAAAGAAAAGTTACAAAACCAACAAAAAATGGCATAGTATGGAGGGAAAAGATACATAAAAATACTTACATCTAAACCTTACAGTAAAGGCTTTAAAAATCAGTTCAATCAAATACTAATATGTTATAAATTCTTTTCATAACCTATGCATACAAATTAGACGTAAACAAATATTAAATACACATAGCACTTGTAACACAAAGCTTCATTTTCATTACTTTCCATTTGTATTCTATACAGTTACCAATAACCTAACAAATTTAGAGTTCACTTCCTTGTAACCACTATAGAAAACCTTTACGTGTCCCTGATGCATATACAAAAAAATTAGTTATGTCTACCCATGTATAAAAGAGAGCCTAATTTTCGTAACTTCAAAAAATAGGTGTAACACCCCAAAATTAATTAAGGTGTTAATCATGGATTTTGGTTAATTAAGAATAATTAATATGTGGTAATTTGGGTGAGTTAAGTGAATGAAAATTTTAGAAAGATAAATTATTAATATGAGTTTGAGATTTAATTGAGTTAGAAACCCCATCTAGGCCGAAATTAAATTAAGTAGGCCAAGGTTAGGGACTAATGGAGGCCCAATAATTCTAGGTGCAGATCCAACTTTTTAATGTGAGACTTGCCCTAAGAGAGAGCACCTAGGGAAGGCCTAATCTGATTTAATGTGATAGAGGCCCAAGACTCACCTTATATGAGCTCTTATAATTGACCCAACAACTTTTGTGCAAATCCAAATCAATTGAGCTCTTAAAACTTGGCCTAACCCAATTAAAATCCTGTAGCCCAACACATGAAAGCTGGCCCAACAAGGCTTAAATTTGAAACCCACTTGGAGTTGGACCTTTGGATCAGCCCATGACCCATATTAGACCCAACTTAAACCTTAAACACATCAGCCCCTCCACATTTTGCTAAAACACAAACACAAGAGGATTTTCGCACCTTGAGAGGGAAGTTAGGGTTTGGGGTAAGAAATCCACCATTTCTCACTTTTAAGCTCAAAATCAACCAAGGTACTTGTTATATAACTTAATTCCCTTCTCTTTCTTTTCATTTTGGCCCAATTAGTTTCTCATTTGGAGCATTTTCACCATACCCAAAATCTGAAATATTGTTGTTTAGTATTTTCCTAGAGGATTTTCGGAGGTAAAGGTTAGGAGGGACATTGGGTAAGTGTAAACTCTCTATTCTAATGTATTTTCTGCTCATTTGAGACCCCTATAGTTGATTTTATAATATGGATATTAATTCTATATGAATTTACTTAGAAATTAAGGTAATATATTGAAGTTTCTGGTAGAGGACATATTCAATCCAAATTTGGGGATTTGTAATGGCTGGGTAAGTGTCTTTCGGGTGGCCATTAGCATTTTAATTCCTTGGGTACTTGTTGTTACTGTACATTATGATTTAAAGTAGAAATCTTCGGATGTTATGGTTATAGGGAGATTTTGGCACTATTTGTGGCTTTCCAATTGTCTGCAGAGTGAGGTAACTAGGGTTTCATGCTAATTCCATGCATATGTCCGTTTTAATTTTGTATTTGTTGCATGATTATGATTTTGATACCAAATGAATTGGTTGGCTATCTATTATATGTGATTGGACCTTGTGAGTCTATGGTGGAGCTGTGGTGTGGCTGTCACCCATGCATGTGCTTCGATTGGACACCAGGTTATGATCAAACCCCAGATGCACTGAGCCCTGATTATACTCATTGGGGAGTAGGTGCCATTGACAGGCCTTTCCCAATGTTATTAGCCTTTAACATGTGGAATTGTGATTGCTAGTATGGGATAGTAATCATAGGTAGCCTAATTACTTCATTTACTGATATGGTTAGTACATTTTCTTATGCTTATATGAAATCATGCATATATGTAATTAAACTGGAATATATGAATGGAATTTGCCTTAATTACTGAGATTTGCATCTCGCCCCGTTTCATAGAATTATACTTTCAAGTGAAGGCCCTTCAGGTAAGGATAAAGGGAAGCAAGTGGATGAAAATCCATGAGCTCTAGCCATGTGTGGGGGAAGCTACACTTAGGTTGATTTGAGTATAGTAGATACAATTTTGTTAATCTTTTAGATAGCATCATCATGTAATCATATTGCCAAGTGTAGGTGTTTATATTTTGATTTCTTAGAATGTACCTATTGAAGAATTAGGCTTCATCTTAGCTTGGTATTGGATATATGAACTTATGACATCTGATGTATGAACTTTATTGAATTTATGATATGGTTTACCATTTAGGAATTATAATTATGTGATACCTTAGATATAGACCTGAATTAGTGATGCATAAAATCTTTAATGGAATGTATATTTGAATGATAATTGCTAGAAGCTTATGAAATTCTACTATTATTAATCTATGAACTTGCTGATACAGGGTAGTTGGAGGAATAGAAATTGGCACTTAAGTCTTAAACTAGTAATAATAGATTAGCTGGATAAATTAGGCTAATGATAGCCATTAGAGCCCCATAATTAAGGTAGAGTGGCCCTAGGGTGTCATTGAAAGGAGAGTGGAGAGTATGAGACAAGACTTTAGAAGTTGTAGGATCAGAAGACATTTCGCTACGGCCAAAATGGAATTAGCCGTAGCCAATAAAGTCGAAGTTGCCTAAAGAGAGGTCCAGAGAACAATTTGCCGCGGCGAAATGTGAGAAGCCAAATTAGAAGTCGTCCAAAGGGTAATTTGTCATGACTAAATATGAATTGGCTGCGACGAAATTTTGTGAAAATGTGTCAGGCGTTCTAGAGAGGAATTAGCCACTGCGAAAGGAGAAATTAGCCGTGGCCAATAGCGAGAGGCGAGCGAGGTAGGCTCTAGGAGATTTTCTCACCATGGCGCCATATAGGCTAGCTATAGCGAAGCTCCAACTTATCACGGCGAAATCTGTAAAGATATAAGGGTGAACTCGGGAGCAATTGGCCGCAACACAAGGACATTTAGCTGCAGCTAATGGTCCCAAACTTTCATTCTAACCTAGAAATCTTGGTTTTTCATATGGTAATCTCAAGGGATGACTTAGAAACATTGGTAGAAAATTCTTGTGAGTTAGAATTAATGGGTAATAGAATCAAAGGCTTATAAATGAGTGTTTGTTTCCTTTATGTACATGAGTGCTTGTAATTATATAGTTGATGATTCTAATAACATTAAGGTTCAAATTTTCCTATATTTTCTGAATGTAATTAGTTGTAATGACTTTTAACCCTGATTTATAATTATTAATGACATATTTAGCCTTAATTAGAATGATTAGAAGTTAGGGTTGTCACAATAGGTTTAGTCTACCCATGTACAAAAGAGCCTAATTTCTAGACCTTCAAACAAAAATAGGTTGTGTCTACTCGTGTACAAAGAGAGCCTAACTTTCACATATTTACAATACTACTAACCACTTCCTTAAGAAAACACCAATATATAACCACCTAGGAGCTACTTTTACAGCATCAAGATAAAGAAGGATTGGGAGTTTTGCACCAAGCTTTGTTATGCCTTGTCTCTTGACAACGAGAACACTGGTACTGAGCCTTATCTTGAAATTGTGATTCACGTCCCCTTTTTTGCTATCTTCCAACTAGACGATCGGTGATGGGTGGTAGTAGGAAGGTGTTGCTAGCATAATCATCAATCAAAAAATTATTTAGGTTTGGCATATCACGAGTCTCTATAAAAATCATAGTATTCATGTACATCTTTTGCTACGAACTTAGTAAGTAGCATTCTTCCACATATGAGTATACATTCCCATACACCTTCTTTATCGTTGCACATGCATGAGGACATAGGATGCTAAACATTTGCCAAGCATGACAAGTACATTCTCTTAATGCCACATTCACCCTCAAATCATTGCTTCTTATTCGAACTAGGAGCCGATTAATGCCATAGTGCTCTGCTATCATATTTTCTGCCATTGCAACATTCTCCTTCAGTATTGTCTCAATCCTTAGACCCAGCCAATTTATCTATTTAGCCATGCCTTCCTTGCTAGCATATAGTTTTTTAGCTAGCTTATCCCTATACTCATTGATTAATACACAAACATTGTCATTCCTCTCTTTTACTATCCATGTATTAAAAGATTCTACAAGGTTACTTATGATATTATCCCATCATCAGTATGGAAATCTGGTTAATGCCCACCTATCAACATTAGCCTAGGTATCTACCCATCTACCCAACTCAGGGGAAAATGACCTTAATTTCTCTAATGCTTTTCATATAGTTTGTATTCAACCGAGCATATGCAATCCCATCTAGCAATTTTAGCGCATCATTATTACACCGTCTTCTTTGCCTTTTGCAAACATTTAAGAACTCACTACTAAAGTTCTCCTTTATATGTCGATAGCAAAATTTATGTCTCTCCCCACTAAACACTTCTCTTACTGCACCGATTATGCCATTGTGGCGATCTAAAACTAGAGTTAGTTCTATACCACTAGTTAAGTCTTTAACCTTTTGAAGGAACCACACCTAAACATCATATGTTTCTGCACCTACAATTACATAAGCAAGTGGAAAGAAGTCATTGTCTGCGTCATACATTGATGCAGCTAAGAAAGTCCCCAAGTATGGTCCACTGAAGTGGCAACCATCAATGTACAATATCGGCTGTGCACCAAGCATGAAGCCAGTTATATAGTATTCATATGCAATGAACAACCTTTCAAAATGATTGTTCGTCAATGAAGTCCACATTGCAATAGTTTCTAAATCTGTTTCTATTAAACGGTTGCACAACTAAGGGATTAGCATGTACAACTGGTCTATTGGCCCATCGATATCAGCTAAAGCTTTCTCCTTCCCGCTCCATGCTTGATGGTAACTTAGTGCCAATCTATATTCTCAAAACAGCTCACCATAGATATCATTCGGTGTTTTATCTCTACTTGATCTGACACTCTCAACCATTATGGATGCTACTAAGTCTGCCCTTTGCTTGTAAGGTACTACCAAGTTATCTTGTGCTGAGTTCACATGCTCACTACAAAAGGTTCATACACTTAGGAAGGATGTGCTTGTAGCCACTGCATCGCTGTTAGCTTCCACTTGCATCCATCCACATTGCACTTAACAATCACCTTGTGGGGGCAGTTCTTTAGGAAAGTGTATCTAAATTTATGAGCAATGTTATACCTGTACAATACTTGCCTAAATTCAACAGCATTCAAAAAAATTTGCCTGTACCCAACAATCAAATTTGTCCATTTGGCAAAATTTAATTCAATCATTGGTGAAAGGACACTTTGTATTACACATGGATAAAGTACAAGTTCCCGGTTGGAAGGAGACCTAGTAGTGGAATGAACTAAATTTAAATTCATTCTGCACTTTCATTCATTTCATATTTGTTAATCTAGGGGTGAGACCCAAGTATACAAATTAAAATTATAACATATAGTAGATATTTACTGGACAAGTCATAAAAGACTTATTTATCATCCTGTTACCAAGTGGGATGGTAATGCTCTAATTTGTTCCCCATTAATTATATATATGTGTGCACATTGATCATTGTATTTGATCAGTTATTGCACACCACTATCATCCACTAAGTCTAATAGCTGAGAGGCATTAAATTTCAAAATGTATTTTATTTCCATTTCATTGTCATTATTGTCCATGCATAATCTTACTTCTCTCTTTAATTCTTCTAACGATATACCTTCCTTTATCAGTCTTCCACCAATTTGACCCCCTCATAGTGGATCTTCTCGCTTGAATCTTTTAAGATTTGTCTACCCAAATGAAAGTAGCAGAACACCACACCTGACATTTGATTTTCCATCCTCTACTCATCACAACTACACCTAAAAAAATAATAAAGCTTTAGAGTTACTTGTCATTTTTAGAACCAAAACAACAATATCAGTAGGAATAAAGCTAAAAGTAGATAGTAATATTCCTAAAAAGAAGTAATAATATTTCTACCAGTTATTGCATTTTTTCCTAGATGGAACAAAACATCAATAATAGTAGTAAACCTATTAAACGTCTAAAACTCCTTATAACTCTAGGTGCAGACTATCCTTAACAAGCACAAGAAGAACAAATTGCTATTAACCATGAGAATTTGAGAGACGTAGCATATCATGAATTGCAACTTACTCAATCATACAAAAAGGCCTTTAATATTAGTAGATTTAGGTCGTTCTGTTCTACTTTGCTTATATTATAACTATGAGTAGCTGCAAATAACAAGATGTGAGATGACAAGAGAACCTAATGAAAGGTAGAAGAAATGGGGGGAGGAAGGATGAAGAAATGAAAGGAAAAAGGATGACGAACTAAAGTGCAGATAGCTCCAGAAATAAATGAGGACGATCATGGAGGTAGCTGGACCTCATGGGGAACAAAAATGGCAGGAGAGAACCCAATGGAGTAAATTGCGTGGGTTTCATAAGGCTTATTAACAAAGGGCATTCTTATCTACCAAATTTCATTTGGTCCTTAGGAATAATATTGATTTTTAAGGTCCTTTATAATAATATTTACTTGGTCTGGGTCCTCCGTACTAATTTCTCAAATAATTATTTCAAAGTTGTAGAAGTTTGAAGTATACTTTCAAAACTTTAAAAAGTATAGCTTTTCTTAAAAAGGAATAGTGAAAATGTAACTTTCTTGCAAAGAAATGATAAGATCATAGGTAGCAATATAGTTTTCCTACATTAAACAAGGTTATTCTTATTGCCTTTAATAATGCTCATGTAGTAACACAATTTTCTTACCCCTAGTGAGGTTATCTTTCTTACATCTTGGTTGAGGTTATTATTGCATTGCTATATAAATCATATAAGCCTATTACTACATAGTAATATATTTTCCTATTTTAGGTGAGGTTAACCTTCTTACTGCAATATTACTCATGCATAGACCTATTACTATGCCCCCTCATAACTAAAGCTCATACAAATTAGTTACCGTGCTATTCTATCATCTTAATACTAGAGATCATATGAACTAAAAATGATTATACTACTATACCCATCTAAGTTTACCAATGTGATTGGATTGAACTAATTGAAGGGAACTATCCCTTCTTATCTGTCATGACTCTTTGAAGAATGACAAAAAAAAAAAAGATAACACCTTTACCTGGCACACCAAATGTTTTGGTTTAAGAGATCTTAATTTAGACGAAGAATGAATCAACTGGTTGAGAGATTGAAGTAATGAGACTTAATAAGTGTGAAGATCCTTGTAAAGGAATACAATGATAAAACAAAGCAAAAGACCTCTTAAGCTTAGTAAACTTATGTGTAATAAGACGAATTTCAAACCTCTTTTATTATATTGTTAGGGTTTCTATTTATAAGCTTTTTTAGCAATGTGTTAATAATGGTGATTGGGTCGAGTTGCTTGATAAATCCAGGTAGGCTATCTGATCAAAGCAGCTTGTTATGCTAGAATTGTTTTGTTCACTGCAACTTGTTGCATCAATTTTTTATATAAGATTCAATGAATAACAGCCATTGGTCTTTGGATCTTCTAAAACTAGGTTAAATTGAGTTAGACTAATCAAAATTCTTATGGCTATGGTACCTCTATAACATAAACCAATAAATAATCTTTCTTTCATTCTTTTTCCCATCATTTGTGTATCGTGTATTGTGCAAGGTTTTTAAATTTGTATAAAAGTTAATTTTTAAATGAAAACAAAGTGACACATGTTAGTACATCATTTTAATATTCAAGTTAATTTAATTGTTAATATTTCTAATACCCTATTTCTTAATTAATTATGTAATAATTTTTTAAGTTTTACCTATGTGTGAAATATTATTTTATTTTCAAATACTTTATTATTGTGATATTTTTCATTCTATTGCTTTGCCTTTTTTTTTTTCAAAGAAAATTACTTGTATATTATACTAAAAAGGTTGAATTTATACAAGTTGTAAAATATATAGCCTAATAAAAAAGTTATAATGTATGCTATTTTGTGTAAAAATTTTATATTATTTTCCAATATAAAGATAAAAAATAAGATAAGTGTAGAATAACTACAAGAACTTCTAATTTCACATAAAATTATATTTAAAACAAATAAAATGATAATATAAAATCTATTCATTTGCTAACTTAACAAATGAACTCATAATGGAGTAGCATAAAAACTAATAATTTGACTTAGAAAATTAATTTTCAAAATCATGTTGATCAAATCTTAATAATAATTGGCCAAAATATATAGAACTTTCCTGAATTTTAAATTATGTACAAATAATTTTTATGACTTTCAAAATTTGACAATAGACCCCACCAAACTTAAAATTATGCATAAGAAATTTCCTTCTATTAGTTGGTTTGTTATTTTATTAACGAAAACATGACACCAAAAGATCATTTATATATAACTCAAAGTTTAAGGGATCATATATATATATATATATATATCACCCAAAGTTCAAAAGATTACTTAAAAAAAATAGTTTAAGAGATTTATTTAATCTGATGCATCACTCTTTTATTAGTAAATTAATGAATTTATTGCACAAATTTAAAAGTTTAAAAAAATTTATCATTAAATTTTAAAAAATATAAAATTATTTATATATTATTTAAAGTTTAAGAAAATTTTATACATTTTAACCATAATAATTTGATTTCAATGACAAATCTTTTGGGTCAAAATAACAAAAGGTATAGCATTTTTTAGGGGTCAAAATCACAACGGTTTATAAATAGCAAAGGCTGAATTTGTTGCTATAAGGGCCTAAGTTTGTGGCCCACTCAGTCACTGCGTCTAACTCGATTAGCCAATTTACGGCCCAAGATGATTGAACGAAAACCCTAACGGTGCCACGATATAAATCAACAAAACCTAACTCTTTTTCGTTTTCTCATCGTCTCCGACCTAGTAGAAGCGCCTTCCCCAGCGCCACCTTGTAATATTTCAGGTTTCTCTCCTCTCTCTGTAAGTCTGAATCATAACATAGGCTTCATGCTTTGAGCACTGCTTGAGAAGTATTTTGTTTTGAACGATTACAACCTTGAGAGCCAACGTTTGTTATTTGGGTTTTGTGCTTTAGGATTAAGATTGCAAGTTCTTTTTGATTCAGTTCTATATGGCTAATTTTGTGTCGTGTGTCTGAGTAGCTTATGCGACTTCTTTGTAGAGGAGACTACATAAAAAAGGTGTGAAGATGGCGTATGCTGCGATGAAGCCCACTAAGCCGGGTTTGGAGGAGCCCCAAGAGCAGATTCACAAGATCAGGATTACGCTTTCCTCGAAGCACGTGAAAAATCTTGAGAAAGGTGCGCTTTTGGTTTTAGTTGTTTTGATTATTTGGTGATGAATTTCTTGCTTATGTTGAAATTGAAATCCTCTGTACTTTGAATTATTGGATTAGTATGGATGCTGTGTTTTCTGTTAAATCTTCAAACAAGTGCTGTTTTGAGTTCAATGTTAGCTTTGGATTGAGCAATTATAATTCCGAATCAACTGTGTTATTTTTCTGGAATTAGTTTGATTCAGTGGTAACTTTAGTTTGTTCTAATTGCTCCCTGATTAGATTGATAATGGAGTTATTTCTTCCCTATTGACAGTTTGTGCGGACTTGGTTCGTGGTGCCAAGGACAAGAGGCTTAGGGTCAAGGGACCAGTGAGAATGCCTACTAAAGTTCTTCTCATTACCACTAGGAAATCTCCCTGTGGTGAAGGTAATCTTAGTTAAACTAGTCCATAGACGACACATGTATTGCTCCTGGAGTTTAATGTGGTTTGGTTAACTCTCCTGTTGTAGTTCTTACTTGCTAGATTTCCTGCATGTTTGTTTTGATCCTGATGAGAAATGTTGCCCCTTTTATTTAATTTAGCAACTGCACGAGTACTTTGGATCTTGTGTTTCTAAATTTTATATTGGCTTCTTAATTATGTTTTTGTCCACAATCTGCTTCCACCGGGCCTTGCCAGATGTAGAGAATTTGGTCTTCAATTATGAGTCCAGTTGGTGGAATATGTATATGGCCCTTTGTGAATTTAGTGATGTAATTAAGGTAGTCAATGGCTTTGAACCAGGAGGCACTCGGTTTCATTGATTTTAAGTAGGAAAGCCCCACAGAAAAACAAGCAAAGTAAGGGGATACGTTGAATTAAAACCTCAATGCAGTAGGCATACAAATTATTTCTCAAAAATAACCAAATTAAGATTATGTCCAATGATACGTTGAATTAAAACCTCAATGCAGTAGGCATACAAATTATTTCTCAAAAATAACCAAATTAAGATTATGTCCAATGACTTCCTTGTGGTGATCCTAGAAGTAGACTGCTCATTTGACGTTTCTTTCTCTGTTCCTGACTTCTGTGTTTTGCAAGCTCCTTCCTTGTTGCACTTTTCAATCTTAATTAAATTGTTGAGAGTCTTAGTCCATTAATTTATGCATTTATAATATCCTAAAACCCTTCTCAGCATAAAAGTGAGCGCAAAAGGTCTGGTTGCTTAGCACTTTCTTTTGAAGTCAAATCAAATTTCTTAATTTCACTGACTTTGAAATAACAGAATTATGTTGGCTGTCAGCTATGTACTGAGTGACTTTTATATGATCGATATGCATTTTGGTTGGACTATGAGTCTTTTGTAGTTTCTCATAGTTATGTTTGTTTATTTTCTTCTAGTCCAGTGTGATCAGTGTTTGTAATTTGGAGATTTAAAAGTAGGATTTAGTCTAACTGATTGATCGTCTGGTTGTGGTCTTAACATCGTGTCATTTTAAATAATATTTCCTTCCTGTCTGCTGCATTATGTGCTGTTAATACAATTTTATGTCATACTAATATAGTGTAACGTAGTGTGCACGCAGGAATAGCAATTATTGTATACTAGATATCTTCCTGATTGTTATTACATGCTGAATGAAGCAAGCTCTGCCTCGTGTTTATGGATCTCTGTTTCTTGTTTCAGGTACCAATACATGGGACCGATTTGAACTTCGCGTGCACAAGAGAGTTATTGACCTCTACAGCTCCCCAGACGTGGTTAAGCAGATCACCTCAATTACAATTGAACCTGGTGTGGAAGTTGAGGTTACCATTGCAGATGCTTGATCTGGCCCAAACTTTTAATTTTTGTTCTCCATTCTAGTTTCTTTTTGTAACATTAATTTCCTGGCTAGGAATTTGTGGAGTTCAACACATTAAGTAGTTTTAATGCATTCCCTTTTGCAGTCTTAAATTTTTGAAAGTTGATACCTGTGGTAGAGGAATTGACATGCTTGTCGTTTTCTAGTTCCATGTTCGTTGACGTTGATGAATACAACGAAAGGTGTCCAAATTTTATGTTTTTAAACGTGTTGCATCAAATATTTTAGTAGAGTTTCGAGGTTACATTCCAAACTGTTATTTAAAACTTACGTTTATATCTTATGTTATCTTGTATTGGGAATTCTTCAGTTCTCTTGTTAATAATGATCTGGAGTGGTATAAAATATTCACTCTCGTTACTATGTGATAATCTATCTATTAACGAAGCTAATTATGCATAAACTAATTTTCCAATGGGGACTTATTAATGGATTCTTTATCTGAATACTTTTTTGAAATCAAGATTTTGCTACTGCACATAAATTAGTCTGTGTTAGAGGAAGGGGGGTTTGTGTCTTCCCAATTACGACTTCGTTTTCTGATTGGTACTTCGTTGCTTTCTTAATTGTTTTCTCTACCTAGTGCCTTATTAATGAGCACAATCAAGTAAATAGTATCAATATAGCGAAATATAAAAATAATAGTGGTTTCAGCAGTTGAATATGTATTGACATTGATTCTTCAATTTAGATAAGAAAGCATCGTTTATGTAAAACTGTCTTTTAACTGATCATATATCAATAATCTTCACAATATAAGCAAAATCTAGCTAATATAAAATACATAGAATTTAAAGAAAATATGGATATAAATGAGGGAACATATAATATACCACGTTCAACTTGCTTTTGTGGTGAAATTTCATTATATGTTTTACAGCGAATGGATAATTTCGCAGTTAGGGCTGAAAACACGAGAACTGAAAAGATAACAGCAATGGCAAGGCTTCAATGCCATCCTCACATTTGAATCCAAAATTCGTATTCGGGGGTTGACTGAAAAAATCTCGATTAATTTATTCCCATAAGGATTTAACCCACCTCATCATATTAGAGGATGACCAGCGGCCATGGTACGAGGTGTTGGCCAAAGGTCGTTTGGATAATCATTCATTCACTAGTGTCATTTTATTTTATTATTTTTTTGGGCCAACACATTCCCTAATGTTATTAATTCCTATACGGTATAGCATTTTTTTTTAACAATCAAAGAAACATATACAAACAAAATACCCAAAAACCTAAAGAACAAAAAGTAAAATATCAGAAGATGAACATCAAAAATACAAATTCCAAATATCCTGTTGCGGAACTTGTAAAGTCACCTCAACTTGATAGTGAGCCTGTGGAAGCCAATATTGAGATTTGGAACACAAAAAACACTCAATGGATACAATCAATTCCTAATGAGTAATAAACCATAAGACATGCCTAATGGCCTCTAATAAAACTGGCATTTAAGCTCATGATGCTCGTCAACCTGAACCCATTTTCTAAGAACAATGTGATCAAACCATATAGAAATCAAAATTCAATGCCTTGTTTAACAAGTATTCCATGGAGCCGTTCAAAATATTAAGTGCCAGTGGTTGAGAGTGAAATGACCATCCAAGCAACTAAAGATATCATTAAAAACAAGCTTCTGTTGACTAACCTGAAGAGGATCTGGAAAACAATATTGAGAACAAAGTCGGTGAAGCAGTTGCAATGTAAATTCAAGCCCACGTGTTGAATCCTTGAAAATCATCCTATTACGACAATACTAAATGACATAAAGTATAAGATTGAAAATACAGTAAACTCATCATCACTTGATTTAACTAATTGCACTTGTGAAAACTATTGCTGCAACCAAACCAGGTGTCTAGTGAAAAAAATTGATCCACTCGTAACCCTAAAAGAGAACCAAACTAAACTGTATTAGCAAAAAGGCAAAACAAAAAGAGATGATTAATTGATTCATTAGACTCATTACAAAAAGGATGATATTCCTCAACCAACAAATGATGTAGACGAAGATTAAACGTCAATGGAAGAATATTTTGTGATAAATGCCCAAGAAAAATGACAACTTGGAATGGTCTCCATCAATTATCCTAAGCTGAAAACCTCACTTGGCCACCAAAATTAAACCATCGAAATAGTAACTGATACCCATATTAGACCTTAAAGATAGCAAAACAATTACCTGTCCAAACAAAAGAATCCTCTTGGCTACTAACAAAAAAGACTACTAAATTATCTACTAAACTTGGTCTGACGAATATAATTGTGATAAACATGGTATATTCCATCATCTTTGATCATGCCGAATAAGGTTTGCTATAATCTCATATAAGAATGAAGCACCTGATTCTGTAGGCCACCAATGATGGTTAAATAAAGAAACATGAGCTCCATCCCCAATTTGCTATTAAAGATTATCATAAATTATTGAACTAGATTTCTTGATCCCTTTCCGTACCCTACACAATGTTGAATGAGTATCCAAGCAACCATTATAATAATTCCTACAATATTAGACCTTAGCAAGCTCACAAAAAGAAACCTTGAAACATCTAATACTAACCTTCAAACATGTTTTACAAGTATAGCCCTATTAAAAACCTGAGTTTGCTTAAAACCTAAACCGCCGAAAGAGATAGGAAGACAAAGCCTAGACCATTTAAGTAAATGTAGCTTTGGATTAGACTTAGAAAAACCCAAGAAAAAATGAGTTACATTCATGTCAATTTCACGACAATATTTTTAATGAAGCATAAAACAAGATAGTGGAAAAGTCAAAGTAGAATTGACTATCAATTTTATTAAGATAAATTGTCCCACCTGAGATAATGACATAGACTTCCAACCTTGTAATTTTCAATCAATTTTTTCGACCACCTCTCGTATAACTAAATCTTGGCCCTTCCTATATCAGTCTATGTACCTAAATACTTTCCAAATCAAGATTTAAACATCACATCAAACACCCCAAACAGTAGCTTCTTCAAGTGATATGGTACACATGGACTAAAAACTATTTCTGACTTCCTTTAATTAACACTGACCCAAAAGGTGACAATGACGAAACAAAACATCATTTACCTTGTGACACATAGGCTTTATGGCTTGAAATAATAATAATGTGTCATTAGCATACATCAATCGTGAAATTAAGGTAGAGGAACAAGAAATGCAAATTTCATGCCTAGATTTAGTTTGCTCTTCTTTATGAGTCATATAGGATAAAATGTTAGCACATTAAATAAATAACTATGAGAAAAAGGATCATCTTGTTGAAGACTTTGCTAAAGTGTAAACAATTCTATAGGATGGCCATTAACAATTACTTGATAAAAGAGTCCTAAAAAAATGCATGATAAGCTATATCCAATATGATGGGAACTGCATATAACTTTTAAGAAATTCTAAGACACCTTATCATAGGCTTTAGCAATATCTAATCTGTATGCACACCAACCAATTTGAGTAATCCTTGTATGATGCAATTTATGTAGCAACTCAGAAGCCAAAATAATATGATCAGAAATCAATTGACTAGGTAAACAAACATTTTGGTTGGGCACAATAACTTCTACCAACACATCCTTCAAATGATTATAGATAATACTAGAAAGCAATTTGTAAATTACATTACACAAGCTAATAGGTTGATAATCCTTAAGAAACTCCAACATCTCACATTTAAGGATCTACATGGTGTGTAACACCATAATTTCTAGCTCATCTCTATCACATTTGCATGCTCATATGATGCATTACATGAGGAAAAGTAAGAAAATCTATTAAGATAATATATTTCTTTGCATTGCGTCATGTATAAAAATTTTATTCGATATCCTGTGGACCGTGTGAGCTCATGTCATACATTCTTATATTTAATTATATGAATACAACTCGTTTGCATCATAAAATATGGCCCACAGCTCATGGAATTCAAATGAAAGCTTAGAATATTCATACATATTTTCAGCTAGAATTTGGCTCATTTTTGTCACAACTTTAGAAAATCATAAATAAATCTAGAAAAATCGAAATCAGGCATTCTTGGCCATTCTGAAAAGTTACGGATGTCTACTTCACACTAAAAATATGTCCAGACTATAACATCCATCACAAAGGATGTTTGACATTTAAATTGGTCCAGAGATTAGACTACCTCCTGATGCTATCACAAAATTTTGCAGCAAACTTTAAAAATGTCTAATTAAGTTCACAAAAATCCAATCCATGCAAATGATACCAATTTTAAAAGTTGTGGATATTAGCTAGAGAAAAAAAATAACTCCAGATCAGCTCAGGTATACCCAAACCTCAAAATCCAATCAAACAGTAACAGAGGTTGGCTGGAATTCCTGATACTGGACAGAATATTTAAAAATTCATATCTCCCTCTCTAGACATCCAAATGAGGTACTTCCAGTTGGCACAAGTTACTATGTATGTTTAGTTTTTCTTATAAAATTTCATGGCAATTAGATATCATTTGAGCCCAGTGTGATAGATTTTATTTTCAGACCAAATGAATAGTGTAACAGACCAAAATTAGAAAATTTGCCAACTTTAAAAATTTATCAAATATTCTGTAAACTTTCAAAAATTATGTTCTTTAGCTCCTAAAAAACTCTCAACAATCTCTAATTACATGCCAAATCTCAGATCAAGAAGAACTCATTTGGCCAAAAAGTGGCATAAGGTTCTATTGTGGTCAATTTTGGCTCCATATAGAGTACCAAAATAGCCAAATGGCTTTCCTTTAGTTTTGGAACCTTTTGGGTGAGTCTAAAAGCATATTCAAGACTTGTGTGAGCCGCCCAAATGGTCCCAAACCTCATGCATCTCATTTTGACCATTTCATTCACACATTTGCATAATTCCACAATGTCATTCATGAAGTTATATTACCATAATATGCTCAATTTACATTCTATCATTCACATAATACATTCTTTCATTTCTACATTATATAATATCATAATTACATATGTTCCAAGGGTCACAGACCATTTACAAGCATGGGTTACATCATTTGACATGAATATGATCTTAAAGTAACAAAATTCAAATACTTTGTTGTCAAACTCTCTTCTTCAAGGTGGTTGGCTTCCATTACCTTGTCTACTTATTCCACCTAGCATATTAGATCATTAGAGAGGAAGGAATGAGATTCAAAGAATCCCAATAGCTCATCTCCCATTCAATCACATATAACATATGCAAAGCAAGTCTTAAAAATACATGTATGGATATAATGGAAGTCATGAACATTCAAGAAGCAAGCATGACATGTGAATAAGTCATACAAGACATCCAAAGGCTTGTCAAATGGATGGATTGGCCTCATCCTTTTCCTCGTAAATTTTAGACTTGCCTCATCAATTCTTTTAGAGATTCTTAGACTCAACTATACTCTTGGAAACCCACTTTACTTTTAGAAAACTCTTTGCTTTGACTCAACCAATCTTAAGGGTTCTTAACTCATCCTCACCATGGTTAAGAGTTCTTGGCCTCTCCACACTCAAGCAAACTCAAACAAACATCATAATATTATTTAGAAACATAACATGTCATCATAAAATCATGGCATATAAAATCATGCTAGCATACTTTTCATGACTTAAAAATACACATACACACATTCTAAAACAAGCTAAACACACATCCATGCATGAAAGAAGATGGAGAGAGATACCTTACACACAATCACGCACTTTTTCCCTTTGAATTCAAGCTCCACTTTTTGGCCACACACACACAAAGTGTGGGAGAGGTTTCTCTTGGCCTAAACACAATTTGTGGAAGACAATTAGGTTCATAAAACAAATTCTAAGACCACGCAATTTGCTTAGACACTAGGTTATTCTATAAACTCTATTATGGTTCATAAATACACCTAATGAAGCAACACCCTCAAATAATCTTTAGGCTCCATTCTTTCCTTTCCAATATGATTTTTGACTCCTTTTAAGCCTCTTGGAGTCATCACACAATTAAAACAAAGAGTCTAATTACATGTTACTTCTTTAGGTCATAATATGAAACCTAAAGCACCAACTCACTTTCTATGGGTTCTAAATTTTTCCCAAAGCCTCCCCTCATTTTTATTTACATATATGACTCAAAAATGGGCTTAGAAAAATTTAAAACTCTCCCTAGCTATGCCATCTCCCTTAGGCAGAGACAATGGAGGTTTTGGCCTTCCATGGAGTTTTCTTTGTTTTCTCAAGGGAAAAAGCATATGGGGAGTCTCTTAGGGATCTTGGGAACTCATTTAAACTCTTAATTAGGCTTAGAAATTATCATACAAAATCAAATTTTATAAGGTGCACATAAAATCCTAGGTTTTACATCTTGAAATCTAATGGGTTTTTGTTGATTTTTTTTACATATTTTTAATCTTCACACCCTTTTTTCTTAGATTCATCTTTGGTTTGGCCTAAAAATCAGATCCTCCTATGGTTCCTATGGTTAGGCGAAATGGAGAAGGAGGGAGGATGAAGATAACAACCATAGGAAGATAAATTACCTAGTTTCCTTACTTAGTCTTGCTTAAATCTTACTTTCTCCAAACTCCTCTCTTCAAATCCGAAAATTTCCTTGAGTTTCTCCCTTAAATCAGATTTATAAACTGCATTTGAATCAAAGGAAACAAAGGAGAAGAAAGGAGAGGAGGTGTGGATGAAAGAAAGTATGAAAAACTACCATGGAAACATACCTTTAAGCTTGAATTCTTCCTTCTTCTTATTCCTCTCTTGTGCGCCCAAAACCCTAGCTCTCTCCTTTGAAATTATCCAAAAAATTTTTATTCTAAATGAGGGAGAAAGTGGGGCGCCACCTATATATAGGGGGAGGAGAAAGCATTTTTCAAAAATTTCTATTTTGCCCTTCGTTCTTTGCATTTTCGTTTCTCTTTCGTTTTAGCTCCTTTTTTAGAACCATCTTTTTCATTATAAAATTTAGGTTCTCAATTTAGTAAAATGCCTTTGGAATCACTCAAATTGGAATTAAAACCTTCCTGAATGAATCCATTAAAGTTTGGGTACACCGACGTTGGAAAACATCCACCGAAGGAGATTTAACTGTCCTGGGGATTTCCATGATTTTCAGAGCCTCTAAGAACCCTATAGAACTCAAAACTTTCATTTAAAAACCTCTCCTGTGTGAATTCCAAAATTTGCTCAAAATTACAAAAATACCATTACGTTTTGTAAGATTTCTATCAAAATTTGTTTCTTCATTCTAACTCTATTTTTCCTTTTATCTGAGGCTAGGATTCTCCTTTTTAGTACTCTAGAATGTTACTTAAATTTTTTAGGACCTTGACTAATTCATTTCAGGAGATTTACTTTGAAAACACGCCTGTTTCCATCGTTTAATGAAAACTGGACGTTACATGGTGTATGACCTGTCCAAGTATAACATTCCAAGTTCCTCTATGAGCTGACATTATTTAGATACCTTAAATACTCAAGCGTTCAACTGCCTATTGCTTTTAGAATGAAAGCTTCACATTTTCTAAGGTTGCCTTTGACGTTACCAAGGGTCTTGCACTTCTTCTGTCTCCTGTCTCTAGATATTCTATAGTACTATATTGTGTGTAGTAGGAAGAAAAGAATATAAAGAAATAGAAGTATGTATAAGATCATTTCTTTTTCTTTCCCTTACTCTCTTTTTTTTTCTTATCTCTCTCCAATAATATACTATTCATTTACTTAGGAACTAGATATCATTTTTTCACAATGGCAGTTGAATTGATATATCAAACTTCAAAACTTCTAATATCTTGTCTAATTCAGTATGCAAATCACCTTAATCTTACAAGTTTAGAGGTTTAGACTAGCTATTCTAACATTCTTTCTTGTTGTCAAAACATTTTGGGTTGGCAAAGGCTAGACCAACAGGCAATAAGGGTCATGTTTGTACAAGATAATGGGCAGCTATGGCTACACTGAACCTTTGCAAAACAGTTCTCACTCATTAGCTTATGATCCCTTTAAATAGTCATATAATATTTTTGCACTTAATCCTATCTCCTCGTTTATTGTGCATCTATTGAGTTTATTAAGAAGAGAGGCTAAACATTGGTATATTTTTAAGTAGGGTTGCACTAATTCTATTGCTAAATGAGTATTTTAGAAACGAATTTAGTTTTTGTTACTAATTTTCATCACTAGATCACAATTTTCTAGTAGTGTAGGATAAGCTTAAACCTATTGCCATCATGAGAAGAAAGGTAATTACTATTTTTTTTTTCCACAATTCTACTATTTAGACATCTTCTCTTTTTAACAACAAAACTATACTTGGAACCTTTGTACATCATGCATGTTGAATAATATTTAATTCTAGAAATTGCCATCATAATGTATCATTATGCTACTTTAGCATCCATTTTGTATGCTTTTTATTTTCCTATTCAGTCAAAAGTTATGCTATTTTGTTTTTCTTTATGGTAATGAGATTATCTTGATTTAAAAGAAACTAATATATATGTATATATTCTCATACTACACCTCATATTATATGTATGTATGTATAAACTTTGAATTAAACTTATAGACTGGAAGCAATGTCTTACTATAATTGTTTGATCTATATCATGACTTCTTGATTTAACATGTTTCTAACCCGCTATATTTTAAACCCATATTTTGTGATCATAAATGTATATGGCATGTTTGTTTAACAATGGGCCAGTCATCATTGATGATTAATAGTATGTACTCTATGTTGATAAGAATCTTGTACAAGTCTTGCACTATACTTAAAAAAATATTCAATTAGTTGATAATATATAAAGCTACTCGAAATTACTACCTAGCCTTACTTTTGTTTCATTTTTGCAAATAAATATTATGTTTTAGTGCTGAGTTTATTAAGAAGAGAGGCTAAACATTGGTATATTTTTAAATAGGATAATCTTAGTGCTTATTATTTTATCTCCATTGATTTTTGTATAAAACTATGAAAAGCATAAATAAGATTTGTGTGCTTGACATTGTGATTACTTATGTTCTATAGGCAATCTATATTTCTTCCAAATAGACACTTAAGATTCAAAGGAAAAATAATTGATCATTTTTATCTTAATTTTATTTTTAATTTTTTGGCCTAGTTTATTTATTATGTATATCAGAAAAGGAATGGTCCTAAGCAAACCACTAGATAACTTATGTTGATGGTAGTTTCACATCTGGACTTTTAGGGATAAATCTTTCTAATCCTAGGCAAAAGGTAGTACTTTAATATTTTGAAAATGTCATTGTCATCTTTTAATTTTATTTTTTAACTTCTTTTATATTTTATACAAAATAAATTTGAATTATTTATTTTTGTTATGAGAGCATTAAAGGTCCAACATCTTCGTAAGTCTAAAATGATTCAATTTACATTGTCAAAACCCATACAACTAGAGAAACCACAAATAACTTTAAGGAGCTTGAAAATAGTTGACACGAATCCCTAACTATAAAAGGAAAATAAGCCCTAATATTACAAGGACCGACTCATTCGTAATCTCTAGAAAACAATCACCTTACTCAAAGCCTTACATTGATGCTACAAATAGTGGTGAGCTAACTTTGTGCTAGGCTTTTGTGTGAGGGTGAATCTTACAATAAATGAATTAACTTTAAACAAATAATTTAACAAGAATACTCTAGCAAGTATACTAATCATTCCAAAGAATATAATGTCTCGATTCATGAATACAAGGTCTATCTCATGAAGATAAATATCTAAAGTACAACACTAATTACATAAGTTAGCTAAGTTACACTTATTTGTGTACACTAATATTCTAGGGAAAGCCTAGGCACTATGGATCATTAGAGAGAAAAAAGATATCACTATCCTAAATGTAACCTAGTAGTCTAACATGCAAGAGATTCAAAAGACTCTTTAGCCTAAGACATCCAGACACAAAATTCCAAGTAACTTTGATTATATGCATCCTTAAATTCATTGTTCATTCTTGAAGTTGTACTTGTTATGGTTGGCTAACTCCTTGGATTGTTGTCATTCAAACCAATATGACAATCCTACATAATTCTATGATGTTAATTGATCAATTTAGAATCATGCACATTAAGGATAGTGAGTTAATTAGACCAATTAATAAAGGAAAACTTAAACACCAATGCATCCTTTGCTAATTGGTTAAGTCACGATTTATCAAACACTTAAAATGTAAAATAACTGATTACTGTAATTCATTTGCAAGTTAGACGTACATAGACCCCATTCACACAGTGTTTACACTCTTAAACTTGTACTTAACCAATTAACTAGCATTTCATCTTATTAATTAGCTTTTAGACTTAATCCACATGATGTTTAGGCACTTATTCATGGAATCAACACAAGAAAAATCAATTAAGAGCATTGAGATCATACAATTATACCAAATCTATCACAATAATCTAAAAGAAATCATCACATCTATGGATCCAATATATCAATATAAAATCAAAATTAATTGATAAAATTAAATAATAAGTAGAGGATACAAATGAAAATCTTTAGAGAATAAAAGACCAACGTAGAAAGAAAGAGGTAACATTACAATATACTAAAAAAAAATACAAACTTTTAGCGATGATAAAAGTCACCACTAAAAGTCCTAAAGTTGCTACTAAATGTCTTTAGTGGTAATATTTGAGTTCACAGTTAGAGCCCTCAATACTAAAAAATTTTTGTGATAACAAAGGGATTACCACAATATATATATATATATATATAGTGGCGACAACTATTGCCACTAAAGGTATTTAGTGGTGAGTTGCCACTATACATTAATTCATTTGGCCCTTTTAGTGGCAACTTATAATTTTTTCCATTCACCACTAAATGGTGGCTTTAATGGTAAACCTCAAATGTTGTCCCTAACAGGAAATGGTTAAAAGTATTTTTAAAAAAAATTTATAATCCTAGTATAAATGACCAAAAATAAATATTTAAATCTCTAATAATATAGACAATATCACGATTCCAAAAGTTTTATTTAGATAGAATTTTATATAAATAGAAACAATATATCATTCAACAACACTTGTATTAAGGAAGCCACACATTTATTAATGCTTGTTCATACTATGCTCAAATTAATGGCCAAGACTTTAAACTTAAAAATTAGTATAAATAGGAAAAGTTAAAAAATTAAAGGTTAAGAGAGCTTCTCTACAAGTGTATCAACAATTCCTAGTCTTAGTGTATCAACAATTCCTAGTCTTAGTCCCAAAGTAGCCATTGCTTGCATTACCGAAATAGAGAGATTATATTATGAAAATAGATCCCCTACTCATCCCTTACATCTTGATTTGATATGGATGATCAAGATCTTTTTCATTTTATTTTTTAAAATTTTGATATTTTTTACTTTAAAAGAAGTGAAATGTAAGATACGAATAGCCTTTCAACTAAACTTCAAAAGATAATAATTATTTAGATTAAAAAAACAAAATTTAAAATCTAGATTTATTTGATTCTATTATGGTTTTAATGTTTTTAAAACAAATATTTTTTAGAACAAATTTTAAAAACGAAAAAAATTAAAAAATTTGTTTGAATCATTATTTTGAAAAATTATTGTTTTCTACCTTTTTTTATTCTACAGAATAAAAATTAACAAAACATTTAAAAGATATTTTGATATTTTTTTTTATAAAAACACAATTCTATTTTTATATTTTATAAAACACTTTATTAAAAATACATTATCAAATAAATTTTTTTATTTTTTGTTCTTAAAAACAAAAAAATATTCTAAAAATAAAAAATCAAAGAAGCCCTAAATCCTTCATCTTAAAAATGAGCACGTCATGCTTATCCCTAAAATGAGCAGAGAATTCAAATGCATTATATCATGTTAACAAAAGTTACACCAAAAATATTAAATGTTAACGAAAATAGATTATAGGTATTGGGTCTTCCAAGAAAGGAAAGTTATTAATAGCAAAATCCCGTTCAAAGTTATTCGTTGATCCCACTCTTCATAAATCCTTATAATAACAATACTCGACCCTATATTGCTAGACCAGTGACAAGTACAATAAAAACATTGGATGCTCCCCAAATACGCTTAATCATTTATCAAATATGCTTGCTTTTTTCTCAACCAGAACCACTTTTAAATATTATATACCTTTACACCATGATTGATAGCATGTGGCAGAGAGAAATAGAGAAGGAATCCATTTACATCGGGTTTGATGGTCAAATATTGTTCAAATAAAAAAAAAATCAATTTCTTTCAAATAAACATGCAAATCAATTTTTTTAAAATAAACATGCGAATCAAAAATAATTATTATACTTAATTTATACAAAATTTATTATGTTATTGTTATCGATATATCTTTTAAGTAGAGAATTTTTGCCCTTTTTTATCATTATTTTCAATTCTAACATTATTTTTATCTACCCAAATATACAAATAGAATAACATTCTCATTCATTTTATATTATACTAAATATAATTATCTCATTTTATTCACATCTTCATTCATTTTCTATTTTTATTAAAAATAATTTTATCTACCAAATCGAGTAAGAACCATTGTCATAACATTTTCTGGTTGAATATTAATAGAAAGATGACCCCCTGATTACCACCAAAAAAAAAAAAACACAGACGATGTTTTATTCACCCATGTCTTTCCGGGGTATCTACTTTTATAATGAAAATTTTAAGACTTTAAGGCCACCTCCTCAAAACAAATCTTGTAAGAAACGCATTTTTTTTAAGGCCAATAAGAAACGGTACTTCTTGTACCTGATTGATTCATACGTTTTGATTATTTGGTCTTCTAATATTTAAGTTTTTTACTCTGTCTGTTGTGCCTCGCAACCAAAAATATTTCCTGGTTACCTTAGCTGCATCAAACTATTGCAAATGATAGTTTTGTATTGTCTAGAAAAACACAGCAAAGAACCATATATCTACACTTCTATTCTAGTCTCCGTTGGGGAAAAAAATAGTTATGCAATTTATAAGAAATTGGACAAGAATTTCAAGCATGGAAAATTAATTGAACCAAATTAACAGACAATGACGATCAAATACCTACTGGAATAAACGGAACTCATTGATTTGATTACTCAAATCCTCATTCCCCAAATAAAACTGTAAGAAAAAGACTAAATAAATTAAAGTGGCTTCCTTATTTTTCTATTAACTCTTTTAATTTTCTGGGGACATTCTCGTCCATTTGATGAAAGTTAAGTTATTGTCCCCAACCCAAGAAAGAAGTTAAGGAAAGATCAAGGCCCAACAGGTCCTGATACTAATCACATTCTCATCCATTCCCTTACAAAAGTTAAGGTACACAACCCAAGAAAGAATTTGAAGCAAGATGCATGTTAGAGAATTTTGTGGGATGACCTAGGATCTTATAGCTGTAGATAAGATGGGCCCAACAAGTACTAATCGCAGGCCAGCAGATGTGTTATATTTTCACACACTTATTTGACTTCAAACCTTAGTTGGATCGGAGGCATATTTCTGTTCATCTTCAGATTTTACAGCAAGATATTAAGAGCTTAATGTCTCAATTTATTTTCTTTAAAGTTGTAGTTGCTCTACATCTTATTGCTATTTAATTAGGTTTAGGCATTTGCTTTGTATTTGTTTATTTTCATGACTTATCAAAATAAAATTCCTAGTTTGAACAGGTATTTTATGTTAATTTTGTCTGTCTTAATCAGAAATTGGACTAGATGCCGTAAAATGAAGAAATGATGCAAAAAGCAAGCAAAAAATACATCATGCGGCCTCCCTGTGTAGTTTCACATGGCCATGTGTTTTTTAGTCACTTAGAAAGCAATTAAGCAGTGTTTCACACAACATGGGCATATGCACAAATAGGAAATTTTCATCTGATTTGGTCAAGCGTGAATCCTCTTTCATTTGGCTTGTAAGATGCATCTTGGGGCAAAAATAGGAAACTCTAACAAGAGGAATATAAAAGGGAACTAAGGGCATCAATTGGAGAAACACAACAATTCATTTGGAGATTCAAGGAGCTGTTTTCTTGAATTTGTGTTTTTTTTTTTTGGAGTTTAGTTTTCTATTTTTCTTCTTCATCATGGTTTCTCTCCACAACTTCCAAAGTGACTTGTTTGGAATGAAATATGTGGCTTAACTACCTTCCAAGTGTTGTGTAACTATTGTACTCTTTCTTACTGCTTACTGTGGTGTATGTGTATGTCTTCCTTTTAGGCTTGTTAAGCTGAATTAGCATCAAGTTAGCTTAGCTTATACACCAATCATGGCCAAAAGTTTTAGGTAATTACTTTCATCGTTTATCCTATCAATCTCCTAGAGGCGTGATCTCATCACAACCACGGATTAAGTAAAATAAGCACAAAGATAGCTTATATAGGTTGTTCGACTAGGAGATGCAAGATCACCCAATTTTGCTATAAAATGAGTAATTGCAGACACATACTTGGAATGTAATGAAGAAGGCAATTCCCTAATTAAAATAAAAATCCCAGCACTGATATGAAGTATCTTCCTAATCATAAATGCTAAAAATAAAAAGGAAAAAAAAAAAAGTTGTTTCTTTCTTTAATTCCCACTCTGCAAAATTTCAATTAAGAGGAAAGAGGAGGGAGAGGAAGAGAAGAAATTGAAAAATTGATTAAATAATTTTAAAAGAAAGGGGGGGGGGGGGAACCTAGGTGAAAGAGAGTCAACTGAAATATTTATTACAACATGTTAAATTTTTTAATAAAAAATCTTTAGAGTTATTTTTATCATAAACTTCACAAGTGTTTTGTTTTGTATTTTTTTTTAAAAAAGGGGGGCATTTTTGTCCAGCTGAAAAACGTAAAAATTGCAAATCTTAACAATACTAGTGAAGAGGATAACAATCCCCTTAGTTATAATTATTATTATATTTCGTTGACAGAAAAACTTTATAAAAATTGGGAAATAATTATTTATTTCTATAATCATATAATTAAAATTATTTTATTTATACTTAATTTGATTATGTATTTTTTTTACATCTTAATTTAGTAAAAAAAACCAATATGAATGTTTAAAATCACTTCTCCATCCAAACAGTATTAATTAGAAAATACCTCTAAATATGTCCTTTTTAATTATATAGTTTGACAATAATTTTGGTAATAAGTAGTTAAACATTAATATTATTGATAAAAATGCTTATAAGATAATTTAGCTACACGCATTTCTTTTTAGAAAATTTGATTTTAAAAAAATACATTTTCAAAAAATAAAAATAAAAATGCGGCAAAAGAACACTCCTGCTATTGAATATTTTGTTAAAAAAGGCTTATGCGCGAAGCTTGTTGATAAAGTTCTACGTGCGTACGCGTGTGTATGTCTCAGACGAAGCCCATCCCGTGATACGTTGTTTATTTTTTGTGACACAGTACTGGTGCACTGCGTTCGATGTTCAGCCCAAAGGAAGCTATGGTTCATTCGTTCGTTCAATAATGGTAGCTTGATGATACCTATAAATAAGCCTTTGATTTTTTTTTTTTGTTTAGTAAAAATTTGAAAAATGAATATTTTTGGCGGAAGTAAATATTTGTATGATTAGTACAAGATGATAACTCTAAATCATAATTGAAGTTTATTTTACATATATAAGGCATGAATTTCATTTTCATGGTTTTAAATTGTGAAATGATAACTTGATTTCGTTTTTTCCAATTTCTAATTCGTGAATAGAAATTAATCTCCTGAAACATCATTCTAAACTGGTTATAATTACGCAGCTGAGGCTATAACTCAGATGGTTAAGATAAACGACGGTTTGAGTGACAAAAATCCTAAATATTCCAAATCATAGACCATAAGATCAATGATACTGTAAATTCCAATCTGAATGGCCCAAAACATACTGATTTACTCTCATCCCCCAGTGCATAATTGATGCCAGTATGTATGGGGAGGGCAATTGGTCCAGTTAGAGAAGGTTACAGATTTATTTCTAGTAACAATTTCCCAATGTACCAAAAAGATAGCACAAAGCTCATAAATTACATGCATAAACAATTGCTTGAAATACTATGATTTAACAATAATCACTTTCTTTTCCTTAGGCATTCCATCTTCTCTTTTTTCATCACAGATTTGAACATCAATCTTTTTGAATTTGCAAGATTGGTCTCATAAACTTCCTGCCCTTGGGTGCGCCATTATGCAACATTCACATGCTAATCTCAAACTAATCTAATGGAACCATTTTCACTTTATGCGAACGAAAAAAAAAAAGCATACTGCAACCAATTCCATATACCTCAGACGTAGTGTTAACTCAGAAAATCACCTTTCTATTTCTTAAACCCAATCTCATTTTATAGAGATCAAAGCTCTGTCTGGAGCCATGCAGGTGAATACAGATCGCTATCCACCCATCTGAGCTGTGCTTTCTCCTGCATCAAAGAATGGAACTATACTCAGAAAACAAATGGGGGCATTATGAAGGATATATTCAGCAAGATAAGTTAAAGGTATAGCTAACATGGCAAGTGTAAAAGCCGAAAAATACACTGAAATGTGAGGGTGCAAAGAGGGAAAACAAAGGAGGCATAACTGTTTCGATGTGCCTCCCTTCCATAATTGAGACACAGTTACGCAATATGTTCTGTTGGGCAAACCAATAAAACAGTAGCAGAACCCAACATCGACTGAAGGCCATAAAGGAGACATATTTATTCACTATGTTCTATGTGGAAAACCAATAATACAGTAATAAAACCTAAAATATGAAACAGGGATTGACATGATAGAGGACAAAATCCAATATTTCAATCAGTGAAATAGGATTGAACAAATAGGCAGGACTACCAAATGAATAGATAGCAACTCACATGCTTCATTCATCTATTTTTGATCCCCATCTCAGCATCAAGATTCCTAAGATTTTCATAAACTGCATGGATTTTTTTGGAGAGATGTTCACTGTGGCCTTCAACATCTTTCAAGAATGTTTGTAGCTGGTCTCGGTATGCTGCACTCAATCGCTTCTTAACCCGCAATTCTGCAGTCAATTCTTGAATTTTCTTATCCTTCTCATCCTACAAAATTAAGTACACAGAAACATATACAAGAGAACCAGTATAATCCTAAAAATATTTTCCGCGAGGCTACATGACAACTCTAGAGTGGCATGCATATGCATGACCACAAGAGCAGAGAAAGTTACCATCCTAGAAAAATTTCAATCGCTAGACAAGTATCTAGGACAATCTTACAAGTGTTCGATGTGTCTTTTGCAAGTCAGCCACCAATGGATGATTATGGTCCCTGACAAATTTCCGGATAACCCATTCCCCAACCTTTTCTCTCTTCAACAGAATCATTGCTGTGCATACATTTTGTCGAGCTTGCTTCTCAAATGTAACTTTTGTCCGACTAAAAGATAAACCTCTACATCCAAGTCCACGAGAGATGATTGAACCATCCTGCTCAGACTTCCGTGATGACAGAACACGAGTCGTGAATCCTGCTTGTGAGGCATAGTTATCATAGAAACCTCTTGCAGCTTTTTCTGATTCAAATGACATACCTTCATATGGTTCTTGATTTATGTGAACTTCATATGTACTCATGCCAACAACCCCAGAAGTTTCCACATCCCTATTTCCATCATCCAATGAAGCTTCCATTTTGATTGAAAAAGCCAACCTCAATAAGCCACTCTCTAATGTCTAATGTAAGTCACCTTGCCATAAAGTACCTGTCCAGAAATAGCCCACTAGTTAAAAAGATGAAGCTAATAATATTTATAACTGTAAATCTTAATTGATTATGTGAAAATCAATAAGACCATAATATGTCAGATAAAATAGTATTACTATGATGATTATGCAAACAAATTGCAATGTACTCAGGTATGTCTGCCAAGCACAACAAATATGTTACTACTACCAAGATATAATCCGTATATCCAGTAAATAAACAAAGAAAAGGAATCAAGAAACAAAGAATCTTAAAAACATTTCCACCCTACTGAAACACTTTTGATATCTGCATTTCATAGCACACTGAACAGGAACAACAAAGCTCCATATGATCCTCCATTTCGTTGTCTTACCTTTGGTTTTCTAGAACAAAGATTGAGCAGGCTATTAACCTTTGAAGAGAAGGAGAAAAGAAAATGAGACCATCATTTTCAACAAAATCTCATTCATATGTCAGTTTCTCCGCACAAATTATCAAAACTTCTTTGCCATCATTAGTAAACAAATTCTAATTGGAGCCATTTCTACCATCAAAACCAGCCTTGAACTTAATTTGGACCTAACTATAGGAAAAATTCCAACTGGGTGTAAACAAAACTAGCATATACCTAAGGATGTAAAAGTTACTGCAACATAAAACCAACCCTCAAAATCTACGAAAATCAGAATTGCAAAATGAATTTGAAGCTTCAATTCAGGGACCATACATACACAATCACCTGTGATCAAATCCAGCAAAGCTACTACTATTCTAGGGATTTAAAGAACTTTGTAGATTATATTCATTACAAGAAAGAGAAAATTAAAAAGAAACAGAGGTGAGGGAGGAATTATACTTACAAAAAATTGGGTGTGTCAGTTCCAAAACATGGCTCTGAAATCGGGGTTTGGAAGTGGGATCTACACTAAAATTGGCTGCTCGTAGCCGAAGAGGTAGATTCTAGGAAAGCATTAACGGAGTCCTCTTGACCCCACTTCGGAAAACTGATTGCCTCAAGAACGGGACAAATAAAATGCGGGGGATTTACTCCAATTGTAATTTTATACATTTGCTCTATACCGGCAAAATACTATATATACGGGGCAACATCAACAGGGGTTTTCATTTTCGCAGAAAGTACATTTTATCTTCGACTAAAACTGTAAAACCCCCCCTTTGTATTTCACATATAAAGGTATTTTTATTTAATTTATTATAAATTATTTTTCAATTAATTCATGAGATATTTTTTAATTTAATCTCTTATATAATTATCTTTTTAGTTTGATATTTTACAAATAAATATTTTTTTAATTTAGTCTCTCACAAATAATTGTTATTAATAATTTTTTTATTAATCTATTGTAAATAAAATTATTAGCAGATTAATAGAAGAACATTATGTATTACCTATCCAAAAAAAAAATACGTTGCATGTTATTATATTTGTTAATTTTATTTACAATAAATTGAGAGAAGGAAATAACAGTTTTTTTTTGGTAATGAATTAAATTAAAAAATACTTATATGTAAGAAAGCAAAATAAAAAATAATTTTATAAAAGGAAAAACTAAAAGGTATTTTATTTGTGAGGAAGCAAATTAAAAAATATTCTATTTGTAAAGGACAAAAATAAAATTTTATTCTTTTATCTTCTACTCCACATTTTATTTTCTAAAACAGGACTTGCATAGAAAATTGATATTTTGAACAAACAAAACACTGTTTTTAAAATTTTGAATTAAAATTAAAAAATTAAAAGCTGTTTTGGTTCAAGAAATTACAACAAAAAAAAAGAAGGAATTAGTGAGAAAGATGATAGATCAAATAGACAATAATTGTATTATAAAGGGAGTTTTACTGGAGGAATATTATGATCAGAAAAAGTAAAAATTATATTTTAAGTTTAGTACAACGCTGTCAGGTGAAATGAATCCTTCCACCTCTTCCGTTGTACCAAGGGAGATATTTATTTATAAATTATTTAATCTTGCTGTAATGGAGTTGTCCTATTTATTTATATATCATTTTATATATTTGAATATCCATTTTGAAACTTACAATTACCCATAACTAACTATAGAATGTAATTTTTATTGATCTTACCATTGAAATATCAAGTAATTATCATGTTGATTGTGTAAAATAAATTTTAAAATGTTAGATAACAACAAGTATGTAACAAATAATCATATTGAAGAATTGCAATTATGTTTTCCTTCTCATTTTACAAAATTAATGTCTCATGTGGTACATAAAAAACTTAGTAATGGAAATAAAAAGAAAAAATTAAATAAAATGTAATAGAACAAATCATATTGGTATAAGTGAAAAAAGAAATAGATTATATTTGTATTTATTTATTTTTTGTTAGAAGAAATAAGAATAAAATAAAAAGTAATAAATAAAAAAAGTACCCTTGGCTAAAAAATATTTAATGAGATGACTGATATATACATATATATATATATATATAATTATGATTAATAGATTATTTTTGTATAATTATTTATATTCATAAATTATTTTTTTAATATAATAAAAATAATTTTTATTTTTTAATATTTTACATATTATTTTATATATTAATTTAATATTTTTTTAATTTACTAATGTATTTAAATATATATATTAAATACATATAATAAAAATATAAATATTAAATAATATTATATATATAAAAGCAATGCATATAAAGCATTAAATTTATATGCATTGCGATGATTAGTCTAAAAAATCAATTAGTTAGATGAATATTTTAATATTAAATTTATAATTATTTTTATTTTTTAATTTATATAATTTATTATTTTTAATATTAAATATTATTAAAAATAATAAAATTATTTTAGAGATAAAAATAATAATAGTACTAATTAATTAATTAGATATTTTTAACTAAAATTTAGTGAAAAATAGTAATTAATTAATTATTTAATTAGGAATTTTCAATTAAAATTTAATTGGAAAACGTTGTTTTTTAACTAAATTTCAATAAAAAATTTTTAATTCATAGGAAATAATGCTTTCTAACTAAAATTTAGTTAAAAATTTTGACCATCAATATAATTTTTTTTATTTTTTTACATTTCAACATAAAATTTTTTTTATAAACTAATAAATTTGAAAAATATGTCGATTTTAATATCAAATAATAAAAGCATTAAAATTATTATTTTTTTACTTTTCGACATAAAATTTTTTTTATAAAGTAATAAATTTAAAAAATTTGTCAATTTTATAAAGTATGAATAGAAATGATAAAAAATCATTATACATATATTTGAAAATGTCGCACAAAAAATTTGCTAAAGTGTTGCTACTTTCAATTTTTATTTTAATTCCTGTAATCAAAAGTATTTCATAGTAGATTTGTTTTTTACTTTCACTTTCCTCCATAATACCAAACATCGTAAAGTGTAGTTAAAAAAATAAAAAACAAATAGTAGATCCCATTTATATGGGACTAACACTTCTCCTTCTTCTTTTTTTTCCTTTTAATTGGATCCTACACAATGACTACAAAAAATCTAAAGATCCAAGTTGGTTTAACTACCACTAGGTGTGACCATATTGTAAATTTGTAAAACACAAGGGATTACTAAAGGAATTTCGATAACATATGAAAACTTCCAATATACAACTCCTAGCCTCCTATATAATTTTATGAAAGATTAGGCTTAAATATAATTTCTTATATTTTTATTATTAAATTTCTCAATTAAAATATAATAAGTGTATAATTTTTTAATAATATTATAATATGTGTATAGTTTAATTGAAAACTATATAATTGTTTACAAAAATTATACATTTGTCTTGGTATTATTAAATAATCATATATTTATTATGTTTTAATTAAAAAATAAAAAATATAAGAAATAACATATAAATCTTTTTCTTTTATAAACTGCTCGAACCCAACTTTTTAATTTTTATCAAAGTACTCTCTCTCGAGCCCAATAGACGTAATATTGTTGAGCCACCTTTCGATGGGCTTACTGGGCCCAAGCATTGGAGTGGATTATGGAGATCGATTACTTTGTTTTGCCCACTAAACATTGTGGTGTGGCCCAAAGGATTGGGGGCGGGGGTAGCTTTTTCCAGCGGCGAGTCTTTGTGCTTATGTATCAGAACCGAGTAACTCTTAACTAGAAAAGAAATGAATTCATGTTGACTGTATAAAGAGAATTGAAAGGGATCCCGCTAGTGATATGAACTTTATACCTAATAGTACACCTTAAAGAAATTAATTGTATTGATATAATTAATAATAATTTTTAATTTCACTAATAACAACTTAATGTACTAATAATTAGTAATTAATATAAAAATTATCGTTGTCTTGAAGGTATTATTAGTATTAGCATCTCACTGTACTGATAATTGACTACTAAATGTGCCAATGTAGTAATAAAAAAAGCACCTCATACACTAAAACAAACCATGATCATTGGACCAGAAAACGAAGAGTAGAGGGACAAATCATCGCTACAACTGAAAACGACTCGTTTGGGGTTTTCTGGTGATTGAGGAAAGGTGGAAGTCATTGCGGTGGCCACGCGGTGTACTTAAAATTCACAAAAGGTTGAAATATTCATATAATCCTAAATTTTATTTTAAAATTGGCATGTAAGACCTATTTTAAAAAATTATAATTTAAGACTTTGAATTAAAAATATTTATTATAGAAGACTTTAAATTTTAGAATTATTTTGAGGGGTCTTAAAATTAAAAAATTAAATCATATAAAAAAATTATAATTGAAGACTCTAAAGAGTTTTATTTTTTGGTTTCAAAGTCTTTTAAAATAATTTTAAATTTTAAAATATTTTAATATAAATATTTTTAACTTAAAATCTTAAATTATAATTTTTTATTTAAAATCTTGTCACAAATTAATCTCTCTTATAATCTTATTTTCACATTAGGACCACCCATTTCACTTGACCCCTCCGCGCAAACATATAATAATTGGTTTATTGAGGTTAGACCTTATCAACCGTTCAAAAGTTTATTCAGTCCAATAAGTTTAGCTCCAAAAAAAATAAAGATATGAACTCTTAGGGAAAAAAAACGTCTAGAAAAGGCTTGTTTATAAAAAGTTTGAATATAAAATGAGTCAAGCTCATGATTTTTTAAAAACCTAACCCGAGTAATTTTTTTATTATTTGATTGTAATATATTTAAGTCTATCCAAATATTTTTTTAATTTTTGTCCTTTCCACTTTAATATTTTTCTCACTAATAGAATCTAAAAATCAATTATTAATATAATTTAATAGAAAACACAACTTTTAATGTTGGTATAGTTATAATTAAAATTTAAATATTAAATTATACATGTCAAATGTGAAAAAATATATAGTCATACAATTGGATAAGAAAAATCAAATAAATATTAAATGCATCCATAAGTGATGGATAATTATTATGTTCTTTTGGCCCAAAAAAAATATTTTTAAACAATATGGTTAGTCCGTACTATATCATTCATTAATAAATGAGCTTGGTAAATGTAAAAATGGGTATTATTCATAAACAAATCATGTTTAGCAATATTAGATATTGATTTGCAAACTAAATTTGTTTTTATTTTTAAATTCCTAGATAATGCCTTTTATATCCATTTCTTTTTCTTTTTTTTGTGAGAGAAAAAGAGTAGTTAGGACAAGTTGGCCCAAAGAAATATATAAATAAATAAATATATATATATATATATATATATATATCAAAGGAGGAAGCAAGCTAAGTCAACCATGCTTAAATTTTTCTAGGCTCAACTCAACCCTAAAAAAGTAGGGAAAAAAATATGAGCCCAAGCCCAAGTCTAGTTTTAATATTATTTTTTGATGGCTTTAGCATTTTTTTTTAATGAATTCAACTTATGATTAAGTCTAATTAAAATGTGAGTAGAAAAAATCACGGTTAAAATATGAATAGAGGCACAAAGTCATTATTCTTTTACCCAAAAAAATTAATTCTAAGACATAAGTTTCATTGAATAACAAAAACTTAGGCCCTATTTTTATTGAACTTATAAATTTTTGAATCTAAATCTATTTATTTGAAAAAATATTAAAATTATTAACTTTTGGCTAATTTGCATATAACCCCCGGAACTTTAGGTCATGTGTAAATAGCCTTCTTAACTTTTAAAACTTTGCAATTAGTTTTCTTAAACTTTTAAATTTGTGCAAATAACCCATTATCATTAGTTAATCCATTGTTGCACTAATAAAATATAACACATTAAGAGAGTTATTTGCACATAATTTAAAATTTAGAGGAGTTATTTATGCATAATTCAAAGTTTAAAAAGATTAATTTGTATAAGAAATGAAGTTTAGAGAGTTCATTATTCTTGATATGTCATGCTACGTTAATAAAATAATAGATTAATTAATAGTAGATAAGTTATTTATATAAATTTAAAAGTTGAAGGGAGTTTATTGTAAGTTTTAAAAGTCAGTTGAATTATATATATATATATATATATAAAAGTTTAAAGGAGTTTTGTATAATTTAGTCTTAATTTTTTGTAAAATTAGAACTCATTTATATAAAATGTATTCATCTGAAATTAAAAAATTTACAATTATTAATATTATTTTTTTATCAAACAATTATTAATATTATTGAAATACAGAATTAATATAATTTAAAATTATCAACATAATTGTGAGTCCGAAATGAATAAATGTCACCTTATTTTTTTATCCATGTATCTAAATCCAAACGAATAATTTTTTATAGCTAGTCGTAGAACATGATTACTTTGATCATTTGAGTTTACTATGCATAATGCATATTAAATACTCAATGAATAGATTCAATCTTGGTTTTGGAAATAAAAAGAGAAGAGAGAGAGGATACCAACAAGGAAAAGTAAAGGCATGAGAATGAGACACATTTTGATTAGTTCCAATTTTCTAATTTTTTTTAATATTTTATAAATTTTGGAGAGCAAACAAAAAAAGTAAAAAAAGAAAAATTAAACCTTATACACGAACCCACATCCTCTGTTATAACTCATACCACAGTGGAGGCGTTGTAACCCTCCAAATAAGGGGCTATAATTTTTAAATTCTTTTTAGCTTTTTTATTAATCTTCACTTCAAATTTGACCTTCCTCTATTGGGACAGCAAAAAGGATTTATTTCTCTTATACACACTTTAATTTTCTTGTATCACGCTCTCTTTAAAATTTATAATAAATAAATAAATAAGTAAAATATTTTAAATACTCAATGAATGGATTCTATCTTAGTTTTGGAAATAAAGAGAGAAGAGAGAGAGAGAGGATACCAACAAGGATTAGTAAAAGGCATGAAAATGAGACACATTCTGATGAGTTTCAATTTTCTAAATTGTGTTAAACTTTTTATAAATTTTGGAGAGTTCAAAAAAAAAAGTAAATGAGTAAAAAGAAAAATGAACCTTATACACAGATCTACCTCCTCTTCTATGGCTCATACCATAGCAAAAGTGCTATGACCCTCCAAATAATTTTTTTTTAAATTTTTTTTTTTTTTCAAATTTGGCCTTTCTCTGATGGGACAGTAAAATATTTATTTCCCTTATACACGCTTTAATTTTCTTATACCACACTCTCTTTAAAATTTACAAAAAAAAAATTAAAAAAATTAAATTTGGTCAATTTTTACTTCACTTTTTAACGGCCCCAGTACAAGGTATCAATGTTGTACCCCACGATCTTAGAGTTAAAGAAGGGCCCAGCATCTGGGGAGGAAGACTCTGGAAACACTTTGTCATTCATATTATTTTAATTTTGATTTTCAGATATACTGAGGATCAGACCCACAACAGCCCTTCAGATTGTCTTGTGTCGTTTTAATTATATTTGAGTTAATTATATAAATTTCTTTTAAAGTTTTTTTGAAATCACAAGAGTTTTTTAATTTTTAAAATATATAAAAAATTTTTTGAAATAAAAATTATATTACACTTTAATTTAATTTTAAATTTTTGAATAAAATATTTTCTATTGACTTAAATATATTTTTTGTTAAATTTAAGGAAAATAAAATTTATTTTTTATTTTTATTTAAACATATTTAGATATAATATATATTTATATGTTTAAGTTAGTAAAAAGAATTTAGTTAAAAAAATAAAATTAAACTAAATTGTATTTGTTAAAAAAATGATATAATTTCAATAAAATTTAAAGAAAATCTATATAATATACCCTATGCTTTTTCTTCAGGTTATTCTTACATTTTCTTTTATACCTTATAATTCACATCCCAGTGATACAACATATATATCACCGTAAGGCTAAACCTGTTCTAATATACTGACTTCTACGTATACTAATTAACTGTAGAGCAAATTATACATTTTATAAAATTTTGTTGAAATTATATAAATTTTTTTTCTATTTTTAAAATATACACAAACTTTTTTAAAATAAAAGGTTATATTACATTTTGTTTAATGTTATTTTTTTTATCAAAATACCCTCCATTTCAATTTTTTAATTAAAAATATATATTTACATTACTAAAAAGTATTTTAGTCCAATAAATAAATTAAATTAAATTAAAGTGTAAGAAAACTTTTTATTTTAAAGAAGATCTATATATTTTTTAAAGATATATATATATATATATATAATTTCAATAAAACTCATAAGTATTTATATAATTTACTCTTAATTTTAGGTTCACACTTTTACCAATATTACATATGGAACTTGTTTCCGAGGAGCAAGAGAAAACATAAATCTGCGAAGGCAAGGAACTCAACTCTGAAATGAAAACTTGGACAATCATCTAGTGACATTATAAAATCACATTAGCATTCTTAACAGGTCAATTATCACCCAATAAACTCACTATCTTTCTGTGCTCTAAATTTTCCCATTTTTCGTTATTTGGGTTCTTAAGTAATGTTTTCTCATTTCTTAATATAATTTCATTATAGTACTCCCTAGTATACTGAAATCATTAGAAAAACAGTGAATTACCAGTACTCCCCAAGCGGCAGATTCCTTTTTTTATTTTTCAGGCAATATCAGATTTTGAATTGAAAAAAAAAAACATAATTTTCAAATCTGGCACTAGTACTAATATAATTTACTAGTCTAAATCAGTGGGGTATAATTATTGTTACTAAATTTTTTAATAAAATTTTGTTTAATTTTTTTAAAAAAATTTAATTATAAAATGCTAAGTTGTAATAGTTATACATTTATCATATTTTAAAAATTCGTCGTATAAAAACTCCACAACTGTTTTCTGAATTTCCTATGGTGGACAGGTATGAAAGGTCTTTTGTGTTGTTGACGGAACAAGAGGCAGAAGAAAATAATTTTAACTTGAAGGACTTGAAACTTATAATGCGTGAATTATTTTGAGATGGGACTTGTGTGATAAATTCGCATCTTCTATTTGTTTTTTTAATTTCAGAGAGATAAGAGAAAATTGAGGAAGTAAGCGAAAGGAAAAAAATTGAGTTTTATATACACTTTTATCTTCTTGTGTTACACAAATTTATAAAAAAAATTTTAAAAAATTAGAGAATCATTTCTATCATGGGGTTTTATTTGGATAAGAAGGGATTAAAAGGATTAACAAAGTACGGGTGGATGCATCATGAAACGTTGAGTGCCAGAATCATGTGATATAAAAGGAGTATGGATATTACCTGAGATTCCTTGAAGTCTCTTTCATTTTATTTTATTTGTTTAAATTTTGTTGTTGTTGTTGTTATTATTATTATTATTATTATTATTATTTTAGAATGGAACTAAAGTGAAACTTCAAGGACCTGTTTGAATATAAAATGGGAGGAGAGAACTGGGAATGACATATAACATTTACGGTTAATGGTTTTGTGGTAACTAGCTAAGTCCCGTGCATCGCATAGGGTGGGTAATTTTTTTTAATTGAAGTGAAAATACGTATAAGTATATTTAATTCAAGGAAAAAGGTCTATATTAATAAACTTATTGAATATATATATATATATATAAACTTGGTGATGGTATTAAAACAGGACAAGAAAAAATTATTTACAATAAAAGAGTAGAGTTAGGAGAAGATTCATCATTTTTAGTATAATATATAATTTAGAGGTTGCATATGAAAAATATAAGAAATATATTTCATAATAAGGTAAGAAATAGAAGTACATGTAGATAGGAGGAGAAATAACTTAAATAATTTATCTAATTAAAGCATGATAGGAAGAAAAAAAAAAAGATTCAAAGTTATGGGAGAGTATCATGGGAGAATGATCCAAACATAATTTACCTAGTCATAAGAAATATATTGCAAAATAGGGTAAGAAACAAAACAAGATTCCCACAGGGCAAAAGATAACCCACATAATTTATCATAGCAAAATATGATCCAAACAAAAAGGATTAGCAAAGTCATTGCAAAGTGTCATAGGTGAATGATTCCAAAAGTAAAATAGCTATGGAAAGTGTTTAATTAAAGAGGATAATGGTACAAATTAATTAGACGAAATAGTTAGTGAATTTTTTCTTGTTCCACAACTTTAAGAGGCTTTGTTGTAGAAAATTGTGGGGGTGCTAATGTCAAACAATCTAGGAATTTTTGTTTTAGATATTGATCTCTTAGCACTTAGTTTCTTCATTGTACTTATTGGTTTTGGTGTGGAAAGTAAGGAGACTGGGAGGTCATCTAAATCCATGTGATTAATTGAGGTGTCATGAGATGATGTGTCCTTAATGGTAGGGGAAAGATCATTTTCATTTTCTGCCATGAACAATGTTGTGTCCTAGTGAGATATGGGACAAGAAAGAAAGTAACAATGAATTACATTTGCATTGAAACAAATAATTTTGAGGATATAATTGAAATAAGTTGTATACCAATTCAAACCCAATGCTGAGTGTAGATGGCAGGTGAAAAAAATTTGGAGTTGATCCTTGATCACATTCGAATGGCTAATAAATGGACATGAAATTCATGGTTAGTGTGATGTGGAAATCAATATTTAAGCTAAAATGAAATTAATATATATGTGACATCATTGCTTGATAGGATGAATTGGGCCATAAGCTCTTTGTTACCACTGATTTTGGCAACAACATAGCTTGAATAATGTCTTTGCAGGTTGTTATGAGTTATCTTGATGTTAATAAAAAATTTCTTTCCCACTAATTCATTGAGTTCACATGGAAATGGATAATGTCATCCTTCCTAGAAGTTTGAAAGTGAAGGAGCTAGAAAAATAATAAGATATAGGAGGTAAAGGGTCGAATGTTGTGTTAGATGGTAAAAAGTAATTTTATGTTTGACTATATGGGAAGGCCTTGAAGACAAAGCAAGTAGCAGTTGAAATCTATGTTTGAGAATTTATAAACAAGATTTAGAATTATAATAAAGAAAAAAATAAATTGTCATGAAGGAATATTATATATATGAGAAGTAGTATTAGTGGGTAGGAATTAAATATTTTTCATTTCTCTTTTGTTCTCTTCTTACAAGACATATACTAAATATATATGCCTAATTCATTATTAAAACTTTGTTATATGGGTAAGTTTGATTAGAAGGGAATATGATGATCTAAGTGATTGTAAAAGATTGTTGATGATATATAGGGAAAATTATAAGAAGTTGAATTAGTGGAACCTGACAAAGTCTTTGTTGCAGGTCCTGTGCTAGTTTATGAAGTAATTTCACTGCAATATCATTGAAGAATATAATTGATATTGTTCCAATGTTGTCTATTATAGTGAAATGGAGTTTATACCTATTTATGGTAAATAAATGGAAAAAATAAAGATTGCACGATTGAGTAAAAACTACTATAAAATAAGGAGACAATAAAATTAAAAAAAGTTGGACAATAAGATAGATAAATTGTTATACATGGGGATGATAATAGTTAGTGAATTGTTGCATTTTGGACAAAATTATTTATCATTTTGCACCTTGACCTTATTCTGGCACTTGTTACACTTGTCATACACCCATTCAAAATTAGTTTCGATCTCTTGGATGGTGCCTAAGATGATGCATGTTAAGGGCTGCAGAAGATTCAAGTTAGAAGTATACTATTTTTTATATTTTTGGTTGTGAAGTAAAAAAGAAAAAAAAATGATTAGAAAACTGGAATATAAACCTTAGTTAGCTGAAGCAGTTTGAAGATGGACATTCAGTTGGGCATAATGAGAAAATCTTCATCGCATGTCTAAGAGGATTAGGTTGAAAGTTGACTGGAATGTTGAATGATTGGTTATGGTGATAAAGAATGGTTGAAAATTGAAGTTAGAATGCCCAAAAGATTAGAATTAGTTAGGAAATAATTAGTAAAATGATAGCTAAAATTGTTGGTAAAATCAAACCTTTCTAGCATTTGTTAGACTTTGTGGATCATTAGATTGAAAAGCACTGTTGTAGTGTTCCAGGAGGTCAAAAGTTGCATCTGATCTAAAATAGTAGTTAAGATATTTAGAATAGATGTAAAGAATTAATAAGATAGTTTTGTTGGTAGGATAAACAAATTTTTTATAAAGTAGTATATAAAGTTAAGCGATACTATTGTGTGAATGGATTCTTGCAAGATGGAAGATTACTATGACAGTGTGATATATGTGTTGCTGAATATATTGAGAAGCAAGTGTGGTAGATTCACCAAACAAGATGCATTGGATGATGTTATTGCTAATTGACATGTGAAGAGAAAAGTAGTTGTCATTTAATATAGTCACTAGACATATAGGAAATGAAAAGAAAGAACTGGACGAATGGCTATAAGTAACTTGTTGTCTTTGATGATCATGGACAATTTTTTGTTTGCAACTCCATCCTGTGAGAATGTGTCTAAAGTGCCAATGCTATTAAGTTGTCCAATAACATCATTAGTCATTGGTGTAATTAATAATGAATAATGTAGTAGTTTATAAGGAATGATGGTCATTAGTGGAATGATATTTTTAAACCTACAAGCATGTCAGGTGGTGCTTTTCTTTGTAAGATGTCCACAATTAGAATGAAATCAAAGTGATACGTGGGAATATTTTTAGTACAAGCTTCTACATGGGTGCTAAGATTGAAGGTGACTCTAAATGGATGGGAGGTGGTCTTGAAGTTGCTAGTGTTACGGTGAACACAAAAGTTCTCAATGTAATAACATTTGCCTTCAAATAGGGTTGGAATGCATTTTGTAATGAGCATGCTCATCAAGATGCTTGCTTGAATCTTATGCTCCTACATTAACAGTGCAAGTGCGATAAAAAATTTAATGTCTCAAAAATATTTGGAACAATGTATGACAATGTTGATTATGGTTTGTTATTATATGGTATTATTGATATTGATTAGACCTTGTCCAAGAAGAACATGCTCAGGGAGTTTATCTGCTGTGGATTGAGTGGTTGTTGTACTGTCCATAGTCGTATGACTCTAACTCGAATTCTCCAGGTTTCTTTATTTGCGTTAACATCCTTGATGAAGTCATAACTTGGTGCATCCATTTTTGTATGTTGTAAGAAAAAAAATGAAGGGAGTAATAGATAAGGTAGGAGTGTCATAAGCAATAAATAAAGATTTAATGGTTAACATGAGGAGACAATTAAAGTTTTGAAAGGAACAATAGTAAACACAATGCATAAAATGAGTGGTAAGATTTTGGTTTAGAAAACTCATATGCCAATAAAATGGAAGTAAATCTATAGAAGAAAATATGTTGTGTGAGTGGCATTAATCTATGAGAACAAATGTTGTTTAAAAAATGTATAAAATGGGAGAAAATGTGAAGATTTTCACAATAAAGAAAAGGTAGTAAAAAGCTAATATTTGTTAAGATTAAAAGTACCAAATTGAACAAAATGTTAAACACACAAAGGATAAATAGCTTAGAAAAAGTAAGAGAAAATTAGAAGTTAAAACTTTGGGAGTTGAAAGTATGAATAAACAATTAAAATGCAATATATAACATAATGCAATTAGAGGAAAAGATGTTGTAATGAGCGAAAATAAAGTAATACATGGTGAAATATGGTTACCTTTGCAAAGATCTTTAAGATTTTAAGGAAGATGCAAACCAGATTTGTAGAGAAAAGCTATTAGAGAAGAAAGGAGACAAAATTTGCGGAAAGAAATGAAATGGAGATGAATAAGAGAGTGCAGACCATTTGTTTAAATGAATGATGAAGCATGTTGATGATTCTCAAGGTTAATAGTGATTTGGTTTGGTATCAATCTAATCAATATGATGACCATGGCATAGAGTTAAAAATGATGGTAATATTAAGATTAAGAAGCAAAGATATATTAAATGCCAGCAATGCAGTTTGATAGAAAATTGTTTATTATAGCTGAGATGATTTTTTTTTAAGTAAAAAAGGTAATGTCAAATTAGTGAAGGATACTTGTTTTGTAAAGTTAAAATCCATTGTTGATATGAAGTATTGGCATTATAATTGTTTTGTTTGATGAGTGACAACAATTAGGGTAAGAGAGTGTATGTATTTATTAGTGTGTGGTGTAATGTTGTTCATGGAAATTGGAGGGAAAGTTATATAGTACCAGGGATGAAGTAGGGAGAGAAGGAACAATATAAGTAAAGCCTTTATTGTAACAAATGCAAAAAAATGGAATATTTTATATTAATGCACTATAGAATGTTCAATAAGAAAATATTATTGATAGTAAAAGAAGTATTATATCAAATTTTAAATTAAGAGAACATTTTTGTAGAAACATGAAAAGTTTAGAGAGGTTAAGTAGACAAGCATAGTGAATAATAAGCATACCTGTTTATTCCTTTGCTACTCTTGAAGCCTGTTAGTATTTGAGTAAAGACTTTATAGGTTTAAAACTTTTGTATCTTTTGAATTTATTGGGAAAAAATGATAGGTCTAGCAATATGGTGCCATGTTCATGGAGCATCCATTTCAATTTTTACAACATAAAATAAGAGAAAGAGTAAAAGAAAATTGTTGTAGTTAAAGACATAAGAGATATATAACACAATTAATATGCAATGAATAGGGGTATAAAAGATTTTTTTTATTGGATTAGAAAAAGGAGAAAAAAATACACACACACACACACACACACACACACATATATATATATATATATGTTGAAATATGAACTTGTAGTGTTACCTTAGATTGGATGTAAAACCATGTAATAAAAAAGGTGAGGGACTTATGCAATAACTGATTGGGATGCTGGTTACCTCATGTAATAGGGATGCAAAATGATGACTTCTTAACTTTAAAGCTGTATATAAAAGATGAGATAAGTGTAGTTGAATATATGGAAGCTATAATAATAATAATTTATATGCTCCTGCATTTGTGGCCTCAAGTTCTGGTATAGTTACATCACTAGTCACAAGGGTGATATAATTGGGAAATTAAGGAACAAAACAATGCAAATAGGAAGTTGCAATTTATCATGCAAATAAAAATTTGGTTGAATAAATCCTATAAGCTTAAGCAACATGATTGTAATTGTAGGCAAAATACATTAATGACAAATTCTATATAGCTATACTATTTCATAAAGGTATAACATCTAGAGTTTTCAAATGTCTTCCGCGAATTTATTAATGCTATCAACCAAGGAATATCGTTAATCTGAAAAACTCTAATAATGTTTCAAGTTGTTATTTTGTAATACAAATAACCCATGATTGCTTTAGGCTTAACGTGCAATCACTTTAGGGGAAAGAAGATAATGTTGAATATTTAAGAAGGAAAAATATATGGGAACAGATATTTAAGAGAGTAAACGAAGTCAGCTGATAAAACAAAGTATCTTGGAAAGATAGGAAATCATACTATATTATACCAGAGCAAAAAAAGTAAGAGAAGTAGATGTTAGAGGTGTAAGGACCCTATCTTGAAGTTCAAAATGCTCCTTGGAAAAATGTATCTACAAATGGTAGCTTGATAAATAGTTCTACCTGTGGAAAAATGTATCTACATGCATAACTTTAATGAAATATTAGTTATTGAAAAGGAAAAAAAACATCTAATAGTTCAAATAAACAACATGCACATATAATAGCATGTTCTATAGATGGGTTACCTTAGAGACCTAGAATAATGCGTCTCCTCTAGCTAAGAAAATTTAGTGATTATGCATAATGAGTCCTGGGAAGGCTTACAAACAACTTGCACCAAAAAAAAAAAAACACAGTATATGATACTTGATTTTGTAAGAACAACACTTTGCAAAGGAATGTGAACTTTGTGGTGAGTGAGTATTAGCCATTTTTTAGATTAAAGCCATTTAAGTGCCAACCAAATTTTACCTCTAAAGAAACAATGGAAAATTAAAGATCTTGGCAAATTTTGAATGATGAACTGCCAACTAGAGATCAAATTGTCCAAAGAAATAATGCATAATTAAAGACTTCTCCAAAGTCAGAAAGATGAACAATTTGTTTATGTAATTGGATTTGAGCAACACAATAAACATAATAGTTTTATAGAAGATTGACTTTAGAGTTACATCAACAAAGCAAATGAGGATATTAAATATCAGAGAAGCAAAAGCATATTGCATCATATTGTGAACAGGGTAAAGATACACATATAAATGCTGCTATATCAATAAATGATGCAATAGAGAAAGAATCCCAGTCAGAATAATTTAAGGTAGAAATGGAATATTGATAGAAGGGTCAATACAATCATAGGAATTATATAGGAATCATTAGGCAATAGGTAAATGAAAACATCATGTTGTAAGCCCTAATGTTGGCCAAGAATTGCTTAGACGCTTCAAACTCCTTATTGAAGAAAAGCTTATGTAAATATTGAGGAGGAGCCTAAAGAAGAGGTAATTGAAGTTTCCCTTGGAGGCAACATAACGGAAAAGCCATTGTTGAAAGGTTAGAGCTCCTTTTGGTCCTCTCATTAAACCACAATTTAAAACTACAATGAGAACAAAAATAATCAACATCTCCCTCATCCAAATAATTTAAGAAAGGGAAAGAAAAAATAGACAACAAAGTATTTGGCATGTGTGTGAAGAGCAATTCCATTGAAGGAAGAAATGACAAGTTAAGTTTGAAAAGGGTGTACCATGAGGAATAACAACTGCATAACTAATATCTGGTTTATCACATTCTTGATAATCTATTATATATTAATGACCATGAAAGGTGAGGGGAAAATAAGAAAAAATGATAGGTATGAGAATACAAATATTGTTACCACTGTGATCAATGTCAAAAGCAATGTGGTTTTGGGCAATGACAATAGAAGGTATGTGTGGGTCACTATTTTGAAATCTAGGAAAAATGTGATCGAGCATGAGTTAGCAGCAAATGAAAATAATATGAAAAGAAGTAAAATAAGAGAATGGAATACCAATATATTACACAAGATCACATTGGTGGTTAAGATTGACAGCAAGGTTGGTAATATTCTTCAAAGTTTGTCAACATCCCTGGTTAGATCTCAGAAAAGGCGTAGAGCTATTGGTTCCTTTTAAGGGAATGTGTTGGTTGTGTAGAAAATTAGTTGATTGTGATTTGCAAAATTGCTAAGAGTGTTTAGTGATAGGTAGACTGGGACTTGGCAAGCTAACAGGGAAGTAGGGGGTTAAAAAAGATTGGAGGTATAGATAAAATAAACAACGATTGACAAAAAGGCCATAACATGAGACAAACCATCATTAAATGGAAAGTGTGGTGACAGTTGAGAATTGTTAAAAGACCAAAGAGTTCTATATGATACTTTACCCTTAAGTTGAATACTAGAAAAAAAATGAAGGAGCTAGCTCAGTTGCTTTTAACAGTTATTAAGTTAAGGAGTGTAAAAAGCTAGTTGATATAAGAAAATGGTCATATGTAAAACCTTGGATTATTGACTTTACCATGAGAGATATTGAAGGTTTGGGTCATTGTATTCTATCATATCTCACTCAATGAGGTCTCAAGACAAAATTGTTGAGCGAAACAATCATTATAGTTATGATTTTGAGCCATTTATTTGATTGCAAGTATCTTTTCACTCTTTCGACCAATATGGCATAATGGGGTCCTTGAAAGACAAATGGTTTCATCTGTTGTATATGTGTGAAGATCCTGATCACATAACCCATTGAAATTAGGATTTGCTATCATCTGCTAGATTGAAAGTATTTGCTTAAAGGTTTGACCTTTCTTGCTCAAGGGAGTCTTGGGATCACATACGTTTCTATCCATTGAAGTTGCATCAAAATCTTGAGGAGAAATTAAAGTGAAATTAAAGCTTTGGGTCATTTCCTTAATTGCAAGTAGTCTCTTAGACCTTCGACCTTTCCTTGTATCTGAATTAACTATAATTAATGGGAGTAAGAACTTAAATGTATTTGCAAACAAATTAATCACAAAAATATTTCTAACTCAATTATAGGGTCAAATATTAAAGTTGCAAAAAGGATTTCAACATAACTAAAGTTATTGCAAGAAAATTTTAATATGATAACATCAATATAGTAGACAGTGTTTCAACACCACAGATAGATTATACATTGTAGATTCAATCGAAAATTGAAAATTTGATAACTCTAAGGCAAATAATCAGAGATTTTTTTTTCCCTTTTTAACAATAGATTGTAGATTCAATTGGGAATTGAACTCAAGTGTAAAATTTTCAAAAAGAAATCTATAAGATACATGGAAAGAAATAAAAAGGGATGAGCAACAATTAAAAGAGAAACAAAGGAAGGAAGATTCAATTTAAGTTGATAAATGCATAATTATTTGATAAGATATTATAATTATTCATTAGAAAATAGATCCAAAAGTGAACATATATAATGTCCAATTTTTTTAATATCATACTTGAAAAAAAAAAAGAGAAATTTTGTAGTGAACAAAGCGAATATCGAACATGATTGATAAATTAAGGTAATAAATATAAAGAACCACCCACATGCATAAGAAATGCAATGGACAAAACAATTAGACGAATGAAAGAATAGTAGAGGAAAATCAATGGCATAGACACACTACCACTATCTCGGTGAGTGTTGTCTTCCATTAATGGATTATGCAGAAGTTCCATATTCTGAGCAAGTGAAGGTGGAACCCTTGGCACGCCTCCACAGATGATGCGAGTAATGAACTTAGGAACCACGTACTGAAATATGGAGGTATATGAAGGAAGATGAAGAGATGGAGAGACAGCTGATGAGAAGGAAGAGACAATGGGGAGAAACGAATGTAATAGGAATTTTAGGCTGATGGAGGAAGACACAAACATGGAGTAAGGGATGAATAGGGGCAAAGCAAATTAAACAGTAGAGAAGAACAAGGCAAGGGCGGGAATAAAAGGGAAGATGGGAGATACTATAGTGGATGGGACAAGGAAGAGTTGCTACCCAGAGAAGAAAAAAGTAGCGAAGGAAAAAAATTTAATAAAAAAAGGAAAGAGGGAAAGACACTATAGTGGATAGGACGTTAGGAATAGTGCACACGGAACAGGAGCAAATGAACAGTAAGGAAAAGCACGGGTTTTATAATAGTAAAGATTGATGATTACAAAATGAATCCGTTAGGAGTTTAGATCTTTTATTTTTTTTCTTTAGGGATTACAAATTTTAAATACCAATGTGAAAGTCATAACTATAATAAAAAGATTTTTAATTAAGAAAAAAATTATATTTGAAAATTTTTAAATATATAGTATAATTAAAATTTTTAAGGTATAATTTTTTTAATAGCTACAATTTTTATTTTTACAATTACAATTTTTATTTTTCTCACTTTAAATTTGTAATTCCTAAAAAAATAATGCTAAAAGAATTTAACTAAACCTTCTTTACTCTCTGATATTAATGGAGAAGATCTCTTATGGTTGTAATTAACCCAACCTAACTAAGGCTTTACAAGTTGAAATTATTTGTATAAAATATACTTTTGATCCTTTAATTTTATCCCAAATTTTATTTTTATTTTTTAATTTCATTTTATTCCCATTTTGTCTTTTAATTTTATCTTAAGTTTTTCTTTTATCATTTAATTTAATTTTGTTTTAATATTATCCCTTAAATTTATTTTAAATTTCACTTTCATTTCTTAATTTCATTATGTTCTAGTTTACTTTCTTGATTTACAAAAAGCATTCAAATGTTTCTTTTTTCTAACACTACCAAATTATTTAATAAAAAAGTTTTATGTGGCTCCTTAGAATTAAGTCACCAAAAATTCACATAATAGTTCTCTATTAAGTATTTTAATTTGATGTTATTAGAGAGAAGGAAATATTTTATTAGAATTTCAAAATTAATGACTAAATTGAGACAATATAAAATTAAGAGAGAAAAATAAAATTTAAGGTACAATTAAAGGATTAAATTAAACTTAAATAAATTTAAAAGATGAAAATAAAGTTTAAAATAAGATTAAAGAATTAAATTAAAATCAAATGAAATAAAAGAATAAAAACAAAATCTTAAATAAAATTAAAAGATAAAAATATATTTTTTTCGCAATTTTTATGTTTAAGATTTGACCCATTGAAATGATCTAACAAATTCAAGAAGTGAAATGGCCCAAACATACAAAGCTTCAAAAAGTGACAAGAATTCATGGGTGACGTCTATGGAGTAACGCCTGCGCTAAACAACAGAACCTCAACGTCCCAATGCTCACCACACATTCCCATCCATTCGTTAACCCTACACTGAAAAGTAAACAATCAAAAGCGAACCTTCAATTAAGTAATTTGGAAGTTCTACGCACTTTTGGCAACACTACAATCCGTGTTTCATAACGCTTCCTCTCAACCTCACATTTCACACAAACCAGAGAGATCCGTGGGGTCACGGATCTCCTCACCGTCAATTCCTCCCAACCTTACATTTCACACAAACCAGAGATCCGTGACCCCACGAACCTCTTCACCATCAATTCCTCCATCCCCCACTTACCTCAAAGCATATCGATCCCACTTCTTATTTGCATTATTGTATCCCCTTTTGGTTTTTCCACCGTCCTTTCTCAACAAACAATATTCATTTATATAATATAAGCAATTACCTTTTGTGGCCAAGGAATTTATAGAGTAGGTTGATTGTCAAAAACTTAAAGTTTGAACAAGTTTAAAAGATTATAAGTTTTAATTTTAAACGCATTCTTTTATCTTATTCAATATTTACAAAAAACATTTTTAAAATTCATCATTGTCCCAACTAAGGTTCACCCAATTGAGATTATTTTTAGGTTCAAAATCTTTTATTTCAAGTGTTTCGAGGCTATTTTAACTTTTTGTATTATTTTACATATTTTTAGTTATTTTTTAGAAATTAATTAAGAATAACATATAAATAACTTTTTTGGTTCATTGAATTCATTAATATTATATTCCACTTCTAATCTTTGAAATTCTCTGTCCAAGTTTTCCTGTTTTTGCGCATTTTCTTTGGGTCATTTATTGGGTCACAAAAGTTAATCAGATATAGTATTTAATATCATGAGAGTGAATTATAATATTTATGAATTGGTTTTGTTACGCAAAATATGTTAGTGTCATTCGAATTTGAAGAGAATTAGGATACACTAATGGACCCTTGCAGCAGAGCAGAGCCATTTACATACACCCTCTCCTTCATAGATCATGTATCAGCGTGACCAAACCTATGAACTTAAAAAACTTTCCCTTTCGGATTACACATGGTAGCCTTTTGATCCCTAATAGCAGCAAAATGCCGATTTCCTCAGTTTAACTTAAAAACAAAAGAAGACGATCAGCAATGAAGTGCTAGAAACGTTTAAAACCTTAATATACTTTCATCTACTCATAATGCAAAAGATCGCCTGCTCTGAAATCAATAAAAGAAGCAGACAGGCAAGCTACAGAAGAGGAACCCTTGTCACACTAAAAAAGCAAAAAAGAGAACAGTCAAAGCATACACATTTGCCAAACATTACATTTGTGAATTCATCAGCATACATATTCATAAGAGAAATGGGGAATCAATCGAGCTTCACTTGTACTCCAGAATCATGTTAATCTCAGGAGCCAATCCAACACAAGCCCTCATGATGTTTTCCAGCATAGCTCGCTGCTTTGACAACGCATTCACCACTGGGGTACCCGGTGGGACCTGACATTGATAACCATAAACCATTCATTTATACCTTCAACTTTTAACTACGATTTATGTTTTATAGAGAAGCTAAGCATGTGCATATATGAACCAAATTGAATAAGGCTATATTAGACTCACCAAAGGAGCCTTGGTGAGGTAACTGAGGATGGCCGCAACAGGGTGGAATGAGTGAAACTTGCCCTGCAAAACCCATAGTGATCTCTGTCTTAGAAAGATGTATACAATAGAAATGCTTGGACACCAACGAATGATATACAGTTAACAATGGCACACAAACCTCTCCTTCAGCTTTGAACTGAATTCGAGTGCTAAGCTCAGCAAGAAGGACCAAGTCCAAGATAATAGGAGCAGCCAGTAGGGAATCCTCGCATGTGTTATGCAACACGATCGTGTTCTTTCCACCCATGAATATCTCCGAAGTGTACTCATCCATGGCTCTCTTGCTGTCCCCCACATAAGGCACATACTACAAAAGTAAAAGAAAACAGAGAATTAAGTGAGAGAGGAGACAGATAGAGCGAGAATGGTGAAGCCAAAGCAAAAATTACCTTAATAACTACGACATGGTCGGGATGCTCGCCAGGCTCGTAGAGGATGGCGTTGCTGTTGACCATATCATCAACAACATTGCTCTTGGAGATTTCCTTGGAGCGGAAGGTTTGTGGAGCTGAGAGATTCATCCCATCATTGTTTCCCAGATGGTTGTAACTCACTATTGAGGTTGGCTGTCACTCATCACCAACACATTTGAAATCACTACACTTCTCCTTTGCCAGATAAAATTAGCATACTTTGATTTGAACTTACAAACAAAGAATAAGACATTACTATGGTATTGATTTACCTTGATACCAGCCCCCACAAGGAAGTCCACCAACACAGATTTCATTTTGGTCTGACCACTCTTGAAGTCATCCCCACCAATCAAACTGTTTCTCTTGATGGCCAAGTCAATGAGGCCTGATGAGAACATAAGCAAAGTCCACAAACTTGGTTTATATTTTAAAAAGCCAATTAGTTGTAAATATAAGTCAGGAAAGCACAAGTAATTAATTAATGTACCTGGGACGAAAGTGTTCTGAGGGCTTCCATTGATAAAAGGAACATTTTCTAGAACACAAGCCAAGGCATACAAGGTGGAAGGAGAAATCTCAGACTCATTCCTGTCCAAAGCAGCTAAGAGGTTTTCGATGGTGTCGTTCAGCCCCACAACCACATTACTGTACCTCTCTGTGTTGGCAGTCCAGAGAACAACCACCTTGTCCACCTTGTTTGCTTCCTTAAACTCCCTTCATATCATAAAAGTGGACCTATTCAGTAAGTTTTTAAATTAAAAAAAAAAAAGTATTGCAGTTATTAGAATAGTATTGGAGTTACTTTATGTCTTTGATGATTTGTTGGACTTGCTGTTTCTTAGGGCCCTTAATGACGTTGTTGGCTCGATCACCTTGGTTGGCAGCTATGAAATCGGGATCATAGATTCCAGGAAGTGGGACCATGGATTCCATATAGGGCCTTAGCTGCTTTTGCAGGTCAATGTCAAACACCTTAGCCCTTGCCATGGCATCAGCCAGGTTCATGTCACTAATATCCCATCCTCCAAACACTATGTCGTCAGGGTTCACCTGCGTGTAGATTAGCAAGAAAGCTCACATTCATCATACAATGCATTCTGAATAACCATTTCAGTGAATACTACAAAATTTCCGTCTCAAATTTCATCTAAAACATGCAGTTTTATTGTATATACAAAAGAAGGGTTTAATTTTGGAAATAAAATGGCATACCATAGGAAGGAGGCTTTTGAATGGGGCATAAATTTCCTCACCATTGAAGGACCCCACTCGGATAGCTGATGCCTGGGTTAGGGAGCCAAAGTAATTGGCTTGTTGAATTTTGTCCTTTGTTGCCCACGAAATGCCTCTATTTGTACAATGGACCCAAGAAAATAATTAATAATACTTTTTTTCTTGTAAAAATTTAGTACCAAAAGGCCGAATAAGATGAAGCTTACTCTCGGTTCGCAATAACACCACCAGTGAGGGTAGAACCGTTGTTTCCACCCCAACCCACAAGCATTACCCTAAAGATCAACACATTAATGAAAAGAAAATGAAATATAACAGATTAAATCATAGATAATCACAGTTTGGATCATTGAATCAAAGCAAGTGTACAAAAGGAGATGAAGGATCTGGGAACTAACCCTAATTTAGGGACATAAGTGTTGGTTATAAACTCGTATTTGACAGTCTTGGGCTTAACAATCCACTGATAAGTGCCATTTCTGTTCTCATGGACAAGCTCAGTGGTTTCGTAGTTGTACACAGACTGAATCTCACCCTCTGTGTACTTCACATTAGGACTCTCTACCTTAAAGCTCTCAATGAACATTTTTCAGGCGGAGAGGAAAAGTTTACTGCTGCTCTCTTCTCTTCTCGAGGATTAGCGGTGCTTCTCCACGAACCGATCGCTGGCCCTATATATAGCGAAATCGTGAACTGCTGTCACACACGTGGCAGAACTTGAGTGAACTTCGGGCTTTTTCACTTTCATACCAGACTTAATTCTGCGTCAAAAATTAATAATTAATAAATATATAGATAAAATTTATATGCAAATTTTTATATCATATAAATATATAATTTTTGTAATTTAATATTAGATTATTAAAATTTTTAAAATTTTAATATATATTATAATATTATGCAAAATTCAATAGTAAGAATAAGAAAAATTATAATTAAATTGAATCCATAAATAAATAAACCCAAGTATCACTCATGTTTCTCTCTCTAATTTTTCTTTGCCATTATCATTAATTTTTTTAGCCCGAAGCTATTGTGCCTATAATTATGTTGCGAAATTTGTACCTGTTAAAAATATTACCTTCACATGTTATATATATATATATATATATATATATATATATATATATATATATTTTATTTTAAAAGATCAGAACCCTAAAGATTCCAGCCCGCGTGAGAGTGCATGTTAGGTAATAAATGATGCATTGACGTTGAGGTGTAAAAAATAAGAATTATTTTGTTAGCTATACAACAAATTTAATAAATGACAGTTGTTATTAATAAATTAACAATCATGGTTAATTATGCAATAAATATCAATTATTATTAATAAAGTAATAATTATTTAAGCAATCATATTCAATAAACGAAGATGCAGCAATGAAGTAGATTATATGAAGATTTAGTGAATAAAAAATACTTTGTGAAAAATTAGGAATAATTTTGTGTACTTTTTGCGGTTAATAGTAATACATTATTGCATTTATAATCATTTAAATTAGTATCATTAAGTCCATTTGTTACAATACAAAAAAATTAATTTTTTGTTTCTATATATCATACATAGTGGTTTTCAATATCACAGTGAATCCTTTTTCTTACATATTATAATTGCTCTTGCCAGCACTTTTTTTTTTTGGTTCTTGTACTAATAGGTTGACCATAGTGGCAACCCATAAAGAATTTAAATCTAAAATAGAGAATTGAACTAAAAAAATCAATTATTGTACTTAACATTAAATATTGCCAAATCATTAAACGGTGACATAAGTGACCCAAATTGTGTGAGTTCAGGAGATACTCTGACAATAACAAAGGTAGCACGTAATAAAATGGACCAACACTATCAAAGCTTGCATATTGGTCAACCAACATATAAAAAGATAGATTGCCCATGCCAAAATTTTGCTGAGTCGATGCCAAGGTATATGAAAAGAAAGTAATACTTTCAACTAACGTGAATGATGTTATTACACTAGTACTACCGTAATTTTGTCCATTCTCTATGACAATAGGTGCCCAAATCGATATGTAACCCTCATATGTTTTTTTTTTTTCCTGATAATCCAAAATTTGTGATTATAGTAAGTCAAATGTTAGTAGAGGAGGTTGGAATACTATTGTGAAATGTTATTCTCCATAAAAGTAAAATGTTTCTTTGGTTTTCACTTATCTCCTTTGGACAGTGAAGATTTCAAGAACAACATATAACAAAACTTATTGATTCCTATAATAGTTTATTTTACTTTTTTATTAAACTCGGATTTTGTGTTAAAAATAAATAAATAAAATTTATCTATTTTTATATTATAAAAATATATAATCTTTATAATTTAATATTATATGATTAAGTATTTTCAAAACTTTTAATACATATTATAATATTATTAAAAAATTAGTAATAAAAATATAAAAACTATAATTAAATTGACTTCATAAACAAATCAACCCAAATGTCACTCATTTTCTCTCTTCATTTTTTCCTCGCCATTATGATTCATCTTTGTCTCTCAAAGCTAAACACAATAAAAACGAAAATAGACCACAAAACGGAATCATTCGATTGGAAAAAAGAAGTGTGTGCCGATGAAGAAGTGCGAAATATAAAGAGGTGAAAACCCCCTGGGTGTTCTCTGTATGTCCTAGGATATTAACGCTTTGTTTGGATGAGGAAAAAGAAAAGTGAGGGAAGAGAAAAGAGAGGAGAAATGCGAGAGAAGAGAAAATTAAGAAGAAAATGTTTTCTCTTTGTGCCTTTGGATAGAGGGAGAGAAGATAGAAAAAAAAAAAGATATGTTAATTTAATATAATAATAATAATACTATTATTATTTTAACTTTTTACATATACATATATTTTTTAAAAAATAAGAATAATAAAAGAAATAAAATTAATTTAAGAAAATATTTAAATTATAAAAAAATTATTTTTGAATAAAAATATTATTAAAAAATATATATTTAAAATTAAAAAAATATTTTATAAATTATTATTTTAATATTATAAATATTAATATTTATTTTAAAATTTTATAAATATTATTTTAATATATATTAATTAATTTAAATATAATATATATAAATATAATAAGTATTATATATTTAAAATAATATATATATATATATATACACACACGTCCGACTGAATTTCAGTCGGATATACATGTCCGATTGAAGTTTGGCCGGACATATTATCCAATTGAATTTCAGTCGGATAGTATTTTTTTATAATTTTTGTTTAAATTATATATAATTTATTAATTTTAATAAGATAAAAATATATTATTATTTTATACAATATATTAATCAATTTTATAATAAAATTAATTATAACATTAATTTTTTAATTAATTAATTAAAATGTTAAAGAATTTTGTTTTATATATATATATATATATATTATAGTGTTAATTAATTACGTTTATATAAAATATTTTTTAATTATATATATAATTTGTTAGTTTTAATATTAAAAAATATTTATTTAAAAAATATATTTATTATTAATTAATTTTGTAATAAAATTATTAATTATAATATTAATTAAAATATTAAAAAATTTTGTTAAATTTATATATTTTTTTATTCAATCTTACAACGCACAGCATTTTTTCCTCCAAATCTTTTCATCTTCGGGGAGAAAAAAGATTGATGGAACCCACCGTACTTTTTTCTCCATCTTTTCTCTTCTCCCCAATTTTCTTTTGGAACCAATAAAGAGAAAATGCTATTTTCTTCTCCCTCATTTCTCTTCTCCCTCAGTTTTCTCTCCATCCAAACGTACTGTAAGGGAAGTTCACATAGAGTCTATTCTGAAAAAATTAATCTGTGAAGTGAAAGCGTTTCTTAGACATAGGTATTTTTAAGTAAGATTTTTCCATGTGAGACTGGTAACAAATGATGTAGAAAATAGGTCCAAGTGCAGTAAAAGTGACAAGGGCAGTGAAATTTATCTCTCTCTTGGATGCGGATGCTCCTCCTCCTACCTCGTTAACAGAGCCGCTTCTCTCAATTTTTTTAAGTTATAAAATTTAAATAGAAAAACAAATACAGTTAAAAATTTTAAAATATAATATTTTTATAATTAAAATTTTTGATTTTACAGTTATAATTTTTATTTTTATATTTAAAATTTGTAAGTTAAAAAATAAAAATAAATGAAAAACAAAAAATGTCAAAATGCCTTAAATAGGCATTATAAATAATTTTAAATTTTAAAATTATTTTAAAAGTTCTAAAAATTGAAAATTTAATTGTAAAGAATTATTTTTTAAATAATACTACCTTCGGCTTCATATATAAAAAATTTTTTTAGACTTGATTTGGTTTAAAATATAAAAAACAAATCATTAATGTTTGGTATATTAATTATAATATTTCAATTAGACTCTCCATTAAATGAGTCTTTCAAATTATGAATAATAGTTATCATTAATTTTAAAAAAAAAAAATATACATTAAATATGATTATTTTTAGAAAATAACTTTGATTTAAAGAAAATTAAAAAAATTAATTACTTTTAACAAATTTTCTTAATTCTCATGAGTTAATTATTTATTTTTTATATATGAGATTGGGAGTAGTAATAAATAAATATGAAAAAAAATGGTAAATACTAAATAATAAAAAAAGACTTATGATTTTTATAATATAAAATATAATTTTTTTAATTAAAAGTTTTATTTTTATGGTTAAAATAATTTTAAATTTTAAAATTTTTTATAATAAATATTTTTAACTTTATACTTATACTTCTAAAATGTAATTGTGTCAGAAGATAGTATCCTGGAAACGTTTGATCCTATGTTAAAATTAAATGATATGTTTGACATGATATTACATAATAATAAGTAAAAGAGTACGAATGTAATTAGAATCAAAATATTCTTGTCTTCTTAATTATATCACCCTTGTGACTTGAACAGAAAAGTGAACCCTGATCCGAATTATGACCGAGAAAGGGGACCCACACAGTACAGATGAATTGATTAAGGAAATATTGGATAGAGAAAGAAAAGCTGATACGTAAATACTTGAATTTATTTATTTTAAAAAATAATACTCCTGATTTTTATATTTGTTTAATTTTTAATTTAATTCTTATAATTTAAAATTTTATAATTAAATTTTTATAATTTATACATTTTTTAAATTTAGCTTCATTATTAAGATTCTATTAATATTTTATTAAATTTTATCAATATAACTAATTATTTTATTATTTTAAAATTATAAATATATGAATATATATAATTTATATTAATAAAAAATAAAAATAAATGACAAAATAAAATTAATTTATATAGATATATAAAATTTGACAAAAATATAATTATAAAAATTAAATTAAAAATTAACTAAAATTTTAATGAGTAAAAATATATATATTTATTTATTTATTTATTTATTTTTAATTTCTGACACTGGTCCAGAAGCACGTGCAAAGGAAAGGAAAGTGTGGGCGCTTTTCTTGAGATATGTGGGACCAGCTGCCCAAGGAACACACTCGAAGGTAAATGGGACAAAACGGCGATGGGTGACTCGTGACTGACTACAGGACCTTAGAAGTTGTGCGTGTTTTGGACTAATATGCTTTCACGCGCCGTTTTCATTCACGTGTCTTCACGCTCAAAACTGTTGGTTACTCAAGGACTGACAGGTGTCCCATCCGACACGTGGTTTGATTTTGGTGGGGCCGCGCGAGCGAGAGAGACTCGGTGAAAGCAACTTTCCATGCAGGACCTCCGCTCCGTAACTTTTTTTTCTTTTAATATTTCTATTGATAAATTTTTTAATTGAAATATGATGCGTATAAAAAAATTTAAAAGATTTAATTATAAGATGATTATAAAAAATTAACTTATAAGTGCCACTTAACCATAAAATTATTAAAACTAACTTGATTCAATATCATTTTAAAAAGGTTTAAAACACTCTAAATTGATATAACAAATTACTTAAATTACTTTCAACCTCATTTAAAGAATTGATAGAACAAACGGCCTAAATTACTATGAATAGAATAAGTCACTTGGTCAAATGATTTTTACAACTTCCTTAAATAACTTAACTTGCCCATTATTATCACTTACTCTTCTTAAAATTTATAAATAAAAATCTTTACAATCACTCTAGAGAATAATACCTCCGTCATTAGGCTTACACTTCACATATAATTATCTTAGACTCTAATAAAATTATGAATTATAATCTTTATCTCTTAAAACTCCTTAATAGAAACTATCATCTCTTTATCATCTCACACTCTCTCTCCCTTTTTTTTGGAAGTTATTCCGCCTTGTTTGCAACCAAGATTTCCACAACCCACTACCTCCAAAAAGATAAATGTATTCTAAATTTCACATCTTTTTGTTAGTTGGGAACTTAAATAATTGTTGTTCATTCCTTAATTTAGTTTTATTATAGTAAACTCTTTAATTTAATTAAATTAACATATTATTTGAATTTCAACCAGCCTTAACCTACCTAACTATGTTGGCTCCAGTTCTTTCTAACTAGGTTTTGTGGAAAATCCTAAAGGCACGATATTTGAATGTTAGGGTGCTAACATGGGTTTCTTAGCAATATGCATTTACTCATACCACAAATTGTTGGCACTCGAACTAGCAAATCCACAAGTAGTACCCTTCATTGGTAATTTTTTGAATTGGATTGGTGTAGTGCAACTTGGTTAAGGATAATTAGCCAACAATTATGTGTTGAAAGAAACATTCATTGCCAAACTACATATTTGCCCCCAGCCTGAACGACTTACCCTTCAACCTATTTTAAAGTCATTCTTTCCTTTTCTTGTTCATTGTGTATTTCATTGATCACCATAAACTTTACTATTGGTGTGAAAGTAGTGAGTATGGCTAGAATGCACTCTTGCCTTCCTTCTATCATATGGTGTTTTAGTGATGGTATAGTGACTATCATGGGCGAAGATGCCTTGAGGTTGTCATCCCCCTCCCCTCATTATAGTTGCTTTTACATGGTCCTTTCGAGTACTCTTGGGTTTTGTTTGTAGTAATCTCTTAGTCAACTAAACTTGTGTTTATGTATTTGTTAGTGCACTCAAACTTCTTGAACTTTCATAGATGTGAGGAGCCTAAGTGATCCTACTAGGCGTGCTAAAAATTAGGACTATTCATGGGTAAGGCCAGGCTGAACATCTAATAAGCTTGATGTTTAACCCGATTAAGATATATAACTTGTTTTTATACCTGTGGCCTGACCCTACCCGAACAAACCTGATTTTAGTTGGGTTAGGATGGGTTAAGGCTACCCGAGCTATTTTTTTCTTTTATGAACTTATACTTATAATATAAAAATATTTTTTACAAATTCATAGGCATATATTTCAAAATAATGGGCTTTTAGAATCCTTATGTTTTTATCAATAATAAAAAAATAATTTGGTATTATCAACCAAAATATAAGCTATATTAGCATAATTAGCCTTAGATAAATATGTGTATTTTTATTATTCAACAAACGAAATATCAGTAAGCATGCACATTAATGATGAAAATAATTGAGAAGTAGGGAGGGTTTAGATAGGTAATAAAAGTTACAGTATACAAGATGAATAAGATGAAATAAGAATAATATATATATATATATATATATATATATAAGATGAAAAAATATTTATAACTAAAAAAAAAGCAACTACTAGAACAAGTTGGGCAGAATATATCTTCACTCATGGCTCGGCCTTACCCAATATAATTTTGTTTAAAATCATACTCATTTATATTTTTAGCCTGACTTGACACGACCTAATTAAGCTAGGTTAGGGTGGCCCCTAATGCCTAATAGACCAATGAACACCCTACTAAAAATGAATGTTAAGGTCTTTTTTTCTAGTTAGCTAGTTGATTGAGGAAGTTTAGTTGTGGTAAGGAATCTCAATTGCTAAGTTTGATCCTTGTGTTACACATGAAAAGTGGAGATAAGATGCGTCTCTTCAAAGATGATTTTTTCTAGATCTTAAAAAGTTAAACCTAAGTAAAGAAAGTTCCAAATGCAGCAAACAACAAACATAATTGTTCTAGAATTAGAATTGCTTTTTTTAATTGAATGGCATATATAAACTCAAATGAATGTGACTTGATAACAAAAGTTTCAAAACAAGTTGATTAAAACCCTTAAAACCATAACACACATATAGACTTAAAAATTGACTATATGACTTCCCTACCCACATAACTCACAACCACTAACAATTATGCCATCACTCTCAAAATTATTAATAAAACTAAACCTAGGCAATCCTACCCAACCAAGCAAATAGGGATAATCACTATACAATATCATTAAAGTTAAAGAGTCAAATATGCATATAATCTAACATAAAAATAAGCCAAATTAAGGTAAATCATAATTACATGTGAGATTCTTTTGTAAAAGTTTAGTATCATCAAAAGCCCAACCTATCACCCTCACATGCATAATTCATTAAAAGATATTAGTTTTACATTTGGTGTATCATATCAAAAGTTATAAGTCGAACACATGAATCAAAATGTAGGCTATCTAAAAGTTAGCGTAGTATAATTCTATCAAGCCTCTGATTGCTTGTTCTTGTAGGAGCCTAAACCTTTACCTATAAAATGTTAGCCTACAATGGAGTGAGATATAAAATCTCAATAACTAAGAAAAACTTCTATTCACATTCACATAGCCAACACAAGTATAAAGCTATATATGATAAAATTATCAATTCATCATGCCATATTCGACAATCAAAAGTAGCAGATTTGACAACAATTCTCATACTTATTGGCCAATAACTCTAAATAGGCAGGACATTTTGTGAGATCCACTACATCCCACTAATAACTAGGACACACTCGTAGAGTCCACATACTATTTGTCTACAACAACACACCTGTAAGGTCTATGGTAGTTATAAGGACACACCCACTAAGTCCATGATGAAATATACACAATTAGTCAAACTTGATAGTATATAAAACATCAATAAGTATAGTATATAAAACATCAATAAGTATATATAAGCTATAAACATGGTTCCACAACAAATATAAATGGAATTAAACCTTTGGTTATTTTAAACAATATTTTTCACTTTTAATTAAGCTACCAACAACCATCGAATAAGAACACAAGCCTAAAATAACTGTTAACAACTATCATACCCTTTTAATTCAAAATGACCTATAATCTTGTTAACAAAAAATACTTCCAATCATAAAGTCTTTCCTTACCTAAGTTTTAAAGGATTCAAAAAAACTTATTTGAGTGCAAAAGTTTAGACCAAGACAATGGTTCACTCATTCCTCTTGAATTGTCGCACATACAAATTCGCCTATAGAAAAATCAGCTGTGGAGATGAATATGGAATAGAATAACATCACAAATGGAAAGGGTTTACTTACCCAATAGATGATTAAGCCTTTTCTTCCATAAATCTACCAAGAATACATCAAAATCTTCAAATCTACCAACCTAAAGTTTTATCAAACTTCATTAAATCAAAACGTATTTGATTTAAATGAAAGAGGATAAGATGTGGAATGTTTTTCTTTTTAGTCACCTAAGCCAAAACTTGTATCTTCTCATTGGATCAGAACTCTAAAGTGCCAAAACCTTAGTGCTCTCTCTCTCTCTTTCTATCCTTGGGTTGTTTTAGGATGGCTTGTTGAAATGAGAGTGCGGGAGGCCAAAAATCAACCTTTAGGTTAAGTTGGGTCATGAATTTGGGTTATGGATCTAGGTTTTAGGCTATTTAAGTTTTGGGTTTTGTTGAATTTGAGTTGAGCCTCTCTAAAAACTCAATTTTAGATCCTTCTAATTAAGTTTAATTAATAGGCTCTCATTAATTTTCTTAGATCGAAAATCTAATAACAAATTAAAGGTTGAAGTAAATTACAAAACAACTATAAGCAAAACATGTAAAAAAAAAGTTGAAAGGAAATTGTAATTCAAGTTCTTTTATGTGCATTTCTATATGTTCTTCTCTTTTACCCTTTCTTGCCTTTTTATAGCTTCTCTAGCAACCAAGGACTACCTCACTTTTGGCCATTACCCATTATCATGTCCTTAATTGCTCTATCGGCCTATCGTAGCCATCATGTTGAGTACCAGTATGTTGAAGTCACTTTGCATTGAGTTCTCACATCTCTTGAATTTTTGCTTATTCTATTATTTTCAACTAAGGTTCTCTATTGACTAAATTTGGGATAACCTTGGCTAACCATCTTGGCTTATCACTTTTCTCATGTGTAATTCCTAGTTGCAACATTGGCTATAAATTTCATATGCTAACCAAAAGGGAATATAATTTATTCAAAATAACTTGAAAGATAGATGATTTAAAATAAAATTAAGTTGATCCATAAAAAAGCTCCAAGAAACATCTAATTATTGATTGCAAATCAAGTGGCCAACCTTAGCTAAAAGTTACTTTAGAGACTTAATGATGTGCTAATTAGGGTTAGCTCCCTACTTGTTGGTGTAACACCATAATGCTATGACTCATTTCATACCATTTCTAGGTTCTATTCCATGAAGCATATGAGTTCTCAAGGAAAAAGGCATTAAAATATTTAATTTTCTTGCATTGCATAGTGGATAAATTTTTGTTCGGTGTCTCATGGATCATATGAACTCGTTCAACTCATTGTAATATTTAATTATACTAATACAACTCAAAACCATCCAAGGAAGTGGTCTAGAACTCGTGAAAGTGGATGGAGTATATGAAATTTAAAAGTGCAGCCTCAGCCAAAAATTTTAGTTTACTATTATGAATTTTGAAAAATTATAACTAATTATAGAAAAATAAAAATCATACATTATTTACCATTTTGAAAAGTTACAGATGTATACTTTATGCTAAAAATATGTCTATACCTCAACAGGGGCTGCTAACTATCGAAAATTGATGGAACAGTACCAGAAGTTGACTGTAGTACTGACCTCCAATTTCAAAAATTTATATCTTCCTATTTAGAGGTCCAATTGGGGTGATCTTAGTGGCCATGGAAAGATTATCATATCTAATTTATTTCTCTAAAATTTTATAAGCATTAGACATCATTTGGCCTATAAAATGATATAACTCAAGATTCTGACCATATAAACAATGTCTGCATCAGTTTAGCAGAAAAATGCCAATTTTGAAAATTTATAATAAATTTTTCAGAGCTCCAAATAATCTAATCTTTAGCTTCCCAAAAAGCTTTAGATAAGATCTACATATGTGCCAAATTTTATGGGCAAATTCGTTCATTTGGTCAGATCTTGACATTAGGTTATGAAATGACTTATTTTGTATCTTACAAAGGGTCCAAATGGTCCATTTTGAGATCTAAGATAACTATGACCACTTGAGCACGTGGGAATGTACCAAAATGACCTTATAAACTTGTCTCAAAGGTGCATAAACCTAGAATTTAAAAACTCACTCTCTCACCCATGCTATACACAAGAACATACAAGGCTAGTCTTGCTCCTCAGTGTCTAAAATGAACTATATCATACACATAACATTAGATCTCATTTGTACATGATACATTTACATAATTATATATGTTCATAAGGTCATAGGACATATACAATAATGGATTACAATAATTGCCAGTCATATGGTCATAAAGAAGCAAAATCTATGTACTTTGATGTCATACTCTCATCTTCTAAGTTGGTGACTTCTATTATCTTGCTCACTTGGTCAACTTAGTATGTTAGAACATTAGAGAGGAGGGAATGAGATTCAAAAAATCCTAATAGCTCATCTCCCTTTCAATCATATATAAAGGATACAAAACAAGTCTTGAAAATGCATGCATGAACATCATGGAATGTGCAATCATTCAACAAGTATTCTTGGCACTTGAACAAATCATACAAAGCATACATAGGCTTGTTAAGTAAGTGGATTAACCCCACCCATTCTTTTATGGATTTTAGACTTGCCTCACCTATATTCTCTAGAGGTTTTTGACTTAACTATACTCTTAAGAGCCAATCTCACTCTTAGGAGATGTTAGACAAAGATAATAGCCTTGCTTAGGATAGGTAGGAATGATAGCTTTGCCCAAGATAGCCATGAGTAATAATGTTATGACCCAAAATCTCGAGTAGACTAGCATATAGACTAAGCTAACTTAGGGCTAGCCTAGCATAGCAAGCCTAAAGAATTGTGTTTTCATGTATGATCACCAACTATAAACACTACAATAAAATTTCCACTTTAAAATTATATAAATCATTTCTCATAAATACTTGGGCATTGTTTGAAATTTTGTAGCATCTTCCTTGAAAACTAAACATGCCAAATCTATATAATTAGCCAAACTAGTAAACAACATAATATCACAATCAACTCAACAATAACACAAATTCTAAAAAATAATCAATGCAATGTCATAAGGGCCACCACCAGGCCTACAAATACACTACAATACCTAGAGAACCCAAAATAGCTAGACAACTAGTAGCTGCCATCTAAAGTCTGACACATGTAACAATTGATGAGGAGAACATAACAACGCATTTGGGAAGTATGCAAGTCTTAGAGCACCTCACTCTACTACTTGCCAATTTGAAAAATAAGCATAAAGAAGTGGGGTGAATCCACTATTAGCTTAGAGAATGCATAAGTAATAAAGAGCACAAAAAGAGAAGCAAGCACACATTAAAAATTTTCACAATCGAGCATTCAAGTAAATAATTAAACTATATTTCATTTGTAAATAAAATAAAAATACACCAATTTGCTTGGAAAACAATTCCTCAATTTAAAATATAATTTTAAAATTTGATATATATATATATATATATATATATGGAAAGGGGTATGATAAGAAAGAATCATCACCACCACAAAGTGCTACCTGACAGGCTTGTCGTGCAACCCTCAAAATAAAACTAGGTTGATCTAAAAATATAGCAAGTGGCACAACCTAGGTCATCTCCCTTGGAATTGGAATTCAATGTTCAATTAGGTTCTTTAAGTGTTCTAAGATCCTAGAACTATCTAGTTTGGGGGGTTTTTGAATGAATTAAACTATCCTAAAACTAAATTGAATCAAAATTCCTAAATTCTACCTAATTGTGTGAATTGTAAATGATAATGGCTTGTGACTAGCTTAGGAATTGTCTCTTGGTATCCACTATCCTTATCCTATTCTAATTGTGATTAATTCTGGCCTAAGAATTATTAATTATGTTCATTACAAGTTATCTTGAGTTACCACACAAGAATCAAGAGATTAATAATCAAATGTTGAATTGAGACTTCAATCCCGCATTAAACCGTTAATTCTTGTCCTTAAGATCAATGAACATCCAATTTGATTGATTAACTAATTAATTATCTTCTGATTCATCATCCAAAAATGTTTAATTAACCAACTAAACACTAAGGAATTCTCAAATCAAACAATCAAATACAAAATCTCACTCATGTATTTCATCGAACACCTTCGTGGCATACATGGGAGATTAGAGAGAATAATGAAAAATCAGATTCAAATTCAACCAATTAATCAACAAAAATAATTCCTAATCAGTGTCTAATCAGCCACTAATTAATTACATAATTTCCTAATCAAATATAACTCAACCGAGATTATACAAGAAAAAGAAAAAGTGCTGGAAAAATAAGAAAATCTTAGCCAGAATTCTACTTCTTCCCCAAGGATTCAAGCTTCTACTCAAGAGCTTCCTCCCTTGCTAGCCTCAAGATGGATGAATTAAAGCCTCATTCGGTGGATGAAAAGTGGAGAATGGATGAGAATGGAGTGGTTACGTGAGTGGAGGCGTGAAGGCCTGTATGACGGCAAGACGAGGGTTAATGAGGCGTGTGGTGAATGGAGACTTCGTGAATTACGTGATGATAAATAACCTCCCCCGAATGTAGCGTCTGGATGTATATTTCTCCTCTCTTTCACGTGCTTCATTTATCAATTCACGTGCTCAGCTTTTGTTCCTCATTTGTACGCTGAAACCACGTTTAAGTTTCTTCTACTATGCATGAGTGTGGACCCCATTGTTAATATAATAATCCACGTGGTTCTACTGTAGCTTCTGCATGTTCTGTCTAGACGTGATTTCCGGCTCTCTCTTCTTCATATTCTTCACGCGTTGCTTCCTTTTCTATTCTAACGTGTAGCTTGATGATCCAGCGTCTTCTGCTGCATTCCATTTTCAGCTCGCCTTATTCATGTTGCTGTCTTCTTGCCTTTAGCCCAAGCTTCCATGTCTTCTTCTCTGTTTCTGCTACTTCTTCCAGTTCTGCACTACATCACATAAAACTCGAGCTTCTACTGTTTTGGAGCTGCATTCGAGGCTTTGTTCTGCATGTGTGTGTCTTCATTCATCACATGAATCTCCTCTTGTTTCTTATGTACTTTGTGGCTTCATTCTGGACCCTAAACCCGTAGCTTCAATGCTTTCTTTCTCTTCACACGTGAGCTGCCTCATTCGTCCTTCTCTCAAGAAATTCTTCTCCTCTGTTTTGCTCATAGTATTTCACGTAGAACTCAAGCTTTTTATCCTCGAGAAGCAATCCCTGATTACCCTTCAGCTAGAACTCGTGGCTATCTTCTTCTTCAAAATCACGTTGCTTCAGCTCTTCATTCAAACATGATTTCTTTACTCATCCCGTGGCCAACTTCTCATGTCTTCTCCATGATATACTCCCATGCATGATTCTCTTCTTTTAGTCCCAAGCCTTATCACGTTCTGTTCTTTGCCTCTTCTTTACATGGCTATAATCCTTTTAGTTTGTGGCTTTCCTTCAAAGCTCCAATTGCCCAACAAAAATCTGCACAAAGAATAAGAACAATTCAACAGAAAAATTCACAAAATCATTTAAAATAAAATTGTGCATTAAAATTCCTAAATTTTGCAATTAAATTCCTAAAGTATAGAAATGGCTATTAAAATGAAATCTTATCTAATTAAAGTCTTAAAGCCATATTTGGAACTAAAATGTCTAAGTTTAGGAGGATAAAAATAGATAAAATATGTGTTTATCACTACCACATGGTTTACTTATCACAGATAGTGCCACTGCACTTGCATCACAATATAACCACTACCATTTTTTGCCACATGGTAGACATGACAAAATTAGTGCCACTGTACTTTTATTATGTCATCACCCTACCAAGTGCTACCACATCACTATAGCTAGTGCCACTGCATTTTTATGATATCATCATATCACATAGTGCCATCAAGCTATATATATCGCATCTCAAGTAAGTGCACCTCGGGCTCTAGCCAGTTCCCTTTCTATCACTTTTAAATAAATAGTAAAGGAGAATAAATAAATAATATAAAATAACTTAGAAGAGATAATACCAAAAATCTAATCATCATTAAATGATAGAAAATCACAAAAAATCAAATAAAAGTAGTTTGGAAGAATTAAACGAAAAACAACAAATTAATAGAATCAACAAAAGATGAATTTTTATACAAATAAGATTTGTTATTAATATAACGATAATTTACTAAAAACATAAAATAAAAATAAATTAAAGATTTCACTCTTTTCATCTTATCTTTCTCTCTCACACACACACACACACACACACACACTTATTTACCTACTTTCACTTAGCACATTTTGTAACATCCTCATTTTCTAAAAATAAGAAAATATTTAAAGAAATGAAAAATTCTATTCAAAATAAAAAAGAGTTTATCAAATTAAGCCTCACCAGTTGACCAACCATATAGAATAGCTAATTGGATAAATTTAAAAAGTCAAACTCAAGTTAATTTTAAACAAAAATAAAGCCCAACAGTCAATTGGCTCTACCATTAGTTGACTAGGGCAAACCTAGTGAAGAAAAAATAACTAGTTTTTAGATACTTTAGGAAAATTTTGAAGTAAATTCAAGATATCTAGGGCTTTTATAAATAATATAAAAATCACAGATGAATCAAGGACATTTTTAACTACTAAAACCTTTAAGTGAAACTTTAAGGCAAATAAAAATAGCACTTAAAAGTATAAATAATAAAAGTTTAGGGGTAGAATTCTAATTTTAGCAAGACTAACATATAGTTTTCCGTAGGACCAAAATGTAATATTACTCAGGAGAATTTTTTTTTTTTAACTTTTCACTACCAACTTAAACCAAAGATACCTTAAAACTAGAGAAAATTAAGGAGATAGAATTTTTTTAACTTGTAGTCACAAGCCAATGGTTTACTTTTGAGAAAAATCTAAATTAGAAAAGAATCTTTGACAAATTTGCTTGTACAACTCATATAATTTTTATGGCAAGAAAGAAAGAACAATTTGAGGATAGAAAGGAAACAATCAAGAAGAAGAAGAGAGTGATAATTGTCTCAAACCTATGAATACCCCTTTTTAGAAGGTCAACACACATACACACCAACGAACTCAAGACAAAGAGTTTAAAGAATTTGAAAGAAGAAAAAATAAGTTCAAAAGAAGGAAGTAGGTCAAGGATGGTAAACAACCAAAAAAGCTAAACTTCTTAAGTGAAAACACTCCCTTATCTTTACATGCAGTAGATAGAACATGCCTTATAATCCCTTTTTTCTTTCATCTTCTTCTTTTCTTTGACCTCCATCATTTTCTCACCCTTCACTATCATTCTTAACATATAAAGTTAAGAACCAAATCCATATAATTTGCATATTTATTTTGGCTTTGAGTATCATTTAATATACATTGGGTGCCTCATAATATTTATCATTGAAAGAAGTGAGAAAAATGAAGAAAATAGGCTATTGCAAGGATGAAGAATTGTAACCCATCATTCAGCTATCAACTTGTCTTAATTCAACAGTTGATTACTTAGATGATAAGAGAAAGAAGGCATTATTGAATACCCCCAATCAAAGGTTAAGCTATCAACAGTCAACTAGTCATGAAGAATAAAATAATGCCTTTTTAGAACCCAATAATCGATTGTTCTCCAAGGATTAGTAAATTGGTTTTTAGGGAATAGTTGACTTTGAGCCTAAGATCAATTAATCAGTTGAGTCTAGAAATAAGCAAAGAAAGATCTTGGTTTTTATGCATAAGAATACCTCTCTTACTTCCTTTGAAACTTTTAAACTAAACTAATACTACTTATGTGATAGATTTATAAATTAGTTATTTCTCTGGTTCTTTTATTTCCAATTATCAATATTTGCCTACCTTCTGCATTACATAACATATGGCATAACAAAGATAAGGAAGTTATGCTATCATAATATTGTTGGTACTAATGATATGGAGAATAGTTTCCTATATGGCCATAAGTTGTAATAAGAAGGTCGCAAGGCCTTAGATTACAAGAAAAATTTGTGGATCTACTATAAGAGATGCATTATTATGATGTAATCTTTTATGATATTTTAGGGTTTTAAGGGATATTTTGACATGTAGGAATAAAGAAAGGTAGCATGTATGAACTCATGATGTATATAAGTTTTATTTTTGTGTTCTCATGCTTAATCTATCTTTTACATATGAAAGACAAGGGTAAAAGTGAAAAAATAAGTTTTCTACTGGACTATCACTAGTTTTCAAAAATCCCTTGTGTTCTTACTGAGAATTATGACTTTTCACTATGATGGTAATATGTTCATATAAGGAAGATGACAACAATATGTTATGTGATAGAAGTTGGATGGGTTTACATGAATATCTTTGTGGTAGGTACCATCCAGGTTCTTTTAGATATACACTCTATTTTTGACACTAATGATAGTCCACCCATGCCTTCGGCTGTGTAATACCCCGAAATTAATTAAGGTATTAATTATGGATTTAGGTTAATTAAAAATAATTAATATATGATAATTAGGCAAGTTATGTGAATGGGATTTATAGAGGGACAAATTATTAATATAGGTTTGAGATTTAATTGGGTTAGAAACCTCATCTAGGCCCAAATTAAATTAAGTAAGCCATGGTTAGAAACTAATGGAGGCCTAAGAATTTTAGGTGCAAATCCAACTTCCTATTATGAGTCTTGGCCTAAGAGAGACCACTTAGCAATGACCCAATTTAGTTTAATGAGTTAAGGACTCAAGACCCAACTTACATAAGCTCGTATAATGGCCTAACAACTCTTGTGTTGACCCAAATCAATTGAGTTCTTTAAACTTGGTCTAACCAATTAAAATTTTACAGCTTAACACATGAAAGCTAGCCCAACAAGGCTTAAATCTGAAACCCACTTAGAATTGGATCTTTAGGTCAGCCCGTGACCTATATTAGACCCAATTTAAACCCAACTAAAACCCTAAACACATCAGTCCCTCTACACTTTATTGAAATACAAACACAAGAGGCATTTTCGTACCTTGAGAGGGAGGCTAGGGTTCCAAGCAAGAAATCCACCATTTCTCACTTCTAGGCTCAAAATAAGCCAAGGTATTTGTTATATAACTTAATCCTCTTCTCTTTCTCTTCATTTTGACCTAATTAGTTTTTCATTTGGAGCATTTTCACTATATCCAAAATTTGAAATGTGGTTGTTTGGGATTTTCTTGGTGAAATTTAGTAGGTTGAGGCTAAGGGTATTGTTAGGTAAGTATAAACTCTCTATTTTGATACTTTCTCTACTAGTTTAGGACCCCTATAGCTGATTTATGATATAGGTATTATTTTTATGCGAATTTACTCAGAATTTGAAGTGTTATTTTGAGATTTCTGGGGTAGACTCAACCAAATCCGAATTTAGTTTTTAGTGGAATTAGGTAAGTGTTTATGAGTAGTTCTATATAACTTAACTCCTTGAGTAATGGGTTTGCTAATATAAATTATAATTAGGGATAGTAATGGCTTGGTTTTATGTTCATAGGCTAAAGTAGCATTCAATTGACTCTTAGAGGATTGGCTACAAGTGAGGTAACTGGGGTTCATACTAATTCCATGCATATGTCTGTTTTAATTTTGTATTTGTTGTATGATTATGATTTTGATGCTAAATGAATTGGTTGGCTATCTGTTATATGTGATTAGACCTTGGGAGTCTATAGTGGAGCTGTGGTGCAGTTATCACCTATGCATGTGCTTCGATTGAACATTGGGTTATGATCAAACCTCAAATGCACTGAGCCTTGGTTGTGCACATTGAGGAGTAGGTGCCGTGGACGTGCCTCTCTCGGTGTTATTGACCTTTAACATGTGAAATTCTGATTGCTAATATGGGATAGTAATCATGAATGACCTAATTGTTTCATTTACTGATATGCTTGGTATATTTTTTGATGCTTATATGAAATCATGCATATATGTTAATTAAACTGAAATATATGAATGGAGTTTATCTTGGTTATGGAGATTTACATCTCACCCCATTTCATGGGATCATACTTTCAGGTGAAGGCTCTTCGGGTATGGATAAGGGGAAGCAAGTGGATGAAAATTCACGAGATCTAGCCATATGTGGAGGAGGTTACACTTGAGCTGATCTGAGTAGAATAAATGTAATTTTGTTATTCGTTTATAAAGTATCATCATGTAATTATGTTGCCAAGTGTAGGCATTTATATTTTGATTACTTAGGATGTACCTATTAAGGAGTTAGGCCTCATCGTAGCTTGATATTAGATGTATAAACTTATAATATCTGATGTATGAACTTTGTTGAAATTATGATATGGCCTACTATTGGAAATGTAATCATGTGATACATTAGATGTTGATATGAACCAGTGATGTATGGAATCTCTAACAGAATGTGTATTGAATGATAATTGTTAATAGTTCATGAATTCTTGCTGTTAATACTCTATGAACTTGCTGATGTAGGGTAGTTAGAGGAGTAGAAATTAACACTTAAGTCTTGAACTAGTAATGATAGATAAGTTAGGTACATTAGGCTAATGAAAGCTATTGAAGCCTCACAAATTAAGGTAAAGTGGCCCTAGGGTGTCATTAGGGGGAGAGTGGAGAGTATGAGATAAGACTTTAGAAGTTGTAGGATCAGAAGGAATTTCACCATAGCTAAAATATTATTAGCCATGGCCAATAGAGGTGAAGTTGCTCAGGGAGAGTACCAGAGAGCAATTCGTCGCAGCGAGAAGTAGAATTAGCCGCGGCAAAATATGAGAGGCCAAACTAGAAGTTGTCCAAAGGGTCATTTGCCACAGCTAAATGGAAATTATCTACGGTGAACTTTTGTGAAAATGTGTTAGGCATTCCAGAGAAGAATTAGCCGCGACGAAAGGGGAAATTGGCCATGACCAATAGCGAGAGGCGAGCAAGGTAGGCTCCAGGAGGTTTTCTCACCGCGACGCCATGTAGACTAGCCATGGTGAAGCTCTAATGATAGCTGCAGCGAAACCTGTGAAGATAAAAGAGTGAACTCGAGAGCAATTGGCCACGGTGCAAAGATATTTAGCCACAGCTAACGGTCTTAAACTCTCCTTTTAACCTAGAAATCTTGGTTTTTCCGATGGTAACCTCAAAGGATGACCTAGAAACATTGTTAAAAAATTCTTGTGAGTTGGAATTAATGGGTAATAGAATCAAAGGCTTATAAATGAGTATTTGTTTCCCTTATGTACATGAATACTTGTAATTATTTGGTTGATAACCCTAATAATATTAAGGTTCAAATTTTCCCTGCATTTTTTGAATGTAATAAGTCGTAATGTCTTGCAACCCTGATTTATAGTTATTAATCATGTATTTAACCTTAATTATAATGATTAGAAATTAGGGTCATCATAGGCTGTGCCACCAGTTCCACAAACACTTTTACTATCATTCTTTACTTAAAAATATCATGATATATGTGATGTAGTAGCAATGACATGGTAAAATCTTCATGGAGTCATGTTTGGAATGTGCATATATAACTTCATGAAAGTTTAAATATTGTTTTGTGAACTAAGCTAAACTTTGGAATGCTGGTAAGTTATTACTTAGTTATCCTTGGTAGAAGTAGTGATGCTATTTTATGTAACTTTTTCTTTCTTTACCTATAGTATTGTCAAATTTTTGCTCATGTAGAATAAGATAAAAATGAAAAGGAAAAAAAATATTAGAAAATAAATTAATAAGTAAACTAAAATAAAAGAATAGGTAAGAGGGGGTTACACATTCCCACTTTCATTTGGCATTAGTTTGCATTTTTTGTTTCTTAGATGCATAACTTTCATTCCATACATATCTCATACAACAACTTTTACTAATCATTAACCATGACTCAAGAAACTCATATGTTGCATTATTATCATATTCTCTACACACACACATACGCATTTATAGATAACACATCATACCATATAGATGAAAGTTTTAAAATCAATTATTTGTTTCCCTTGAGATAGTAGAGCACGAAAACTTAATAAAAGTTGGGCAAGAAAATGTAATTAAGAATGAAATGAAAGTTGTCACTTTCTTATTTATATACTCACCAATAAAGATTGATAGTAAAGATCCCTACTCTTATTGCTCAAGATTGAACTCTAGTTGAAGGAGTCTCTTCATACCACTTAGAATTATATCCAACATGAAATTATCATTCTAGTTAGTTAATTAGCACCTATAATTATCAATTTAACCAAATATACTATTTAATACCTAAATCTCTAATCTTAGCCTTGGTTTCCTATTATAATACAAACCATAGATCTAAGTTTTTCAATATAGACTTTCCTAATTCAAATTAAATTTAGATTTCACCTTATGGAGCTTGATAGATGATGATTTTTAAGTGTGAATTTATCACTTTGAAGATCTAACAAGGAAACCCTAATTTTTGAGGGCTTGGTCATGACATCAATATAAGAATAAAACAATTGTAACATTATAACATCATGTAAGGGTGGAGACGAAAGGAAAAATAGAGGAAGAATATGAGAAGAGAAGAAGAAAACATAACCTTCATGGCCCAAGCAAGGAGAAGAAGAAAGAGGATTATAGATGAGCTATAGTGGATTAATGGCAATGACACAAAAAGTTCTAGTGACTCAAACTAACAAAGAAAGTGGAATAATGGTGGCATGATAGGTGGAGGATAGTGAACACACATACACATGAGACCTATGACTCTACACAATGAAGAGGAGTGCTATTGAAGCTTCATGCAATGCTTAGGATGAGAATTGAATAAAGAATAAAAGGAAATGGAAAAGGAAAAAGGAAAATAGGAAAAGTAAGGGAAAGTACATGATATATATTTTTTCTTACTAGAAGTAACTAAGACTTTGACAAAATTATAGATTCTCAAGGTGAAGTTATTTTAAGATTTTAAGAAACAAAAGTATCTTGATAGATACAAGACAAGGACCAAAATAACTTTTTAAGATAATTCCTTTTTTTTTCCCTTAAAACAATTTATTTTGATTTATTAAGCATTAATTTTAATTTCTTTACTTTGATTATTATCTATTAAAATTTTTTAGGGTATTACATTTTCCTTCTTTAAGAAATTTAGTCCCTTAATTTTAAGCAAGTCCTTTACCAAACAATTCAAAGAGGTATGGCTATTTCTCACGCATTGCTTCCTCAGCATATTATGTTGCCTTCTTTTTGAAATAATTCTACCACACTACTTTAACTAATGCTATCTGCTTATTTCTTAGCCTATTGACTTGTCTATCAATTATAGCTACTGGTTTACTCCTTAAAAGAGAGCTATGAGGAACAATTGATGTGCTATGACTCAACGAGGCCAAGGCCCTTGATATATGCCATCTAAAACAATTCTCGTGCTATAACCCCGATGTGACTATAAGCTTTAAGCATGTGCTACATAAATATTCAAACTACCATAACTTAGGCCTCATTAATATAGGGAAAATGGGTTCGAAGAAACCTAAAAAATCTTTGAAAAGATTTCGTAAGAAAAAAAAAAGGTAGGTCCTTCTATAAAGGAATAATTGAAACATCAAGGATGTACTTGCTATTTACAAAATGCATCTTTTCAAAGGTATGCATTTTAATACAAATATATTTTGCCTATTTGCAAAATGCATCTTTCAAAAGATCCATCTTTTATGACATATGCTTTGCCTATTTGTAAAATGCATTTTTTCAGAGATACATCTTTTATTACATACATTTATGGTTGTTTGCAAAACACATTTTTCTTTTTTTGAAAAAGTATGCCTTTTTATTACATACATCTAAAGAATATATAATAGTTCATCTTTCATTATTTACAAAGTACATCTTATATCTTATTCAAACAATTTTGCAAATATATCTTGTTCAATCTTGTAAAGATGTGAAAAACATATAAGCCAATAACATATAAGATATCCATAAAAAAGGTTATTGATTAGGAAAAGTAGGTAGCTTCTAAGCTACTAAAGAGCTTGAAAACATAAGTAAATAAGGTAAGTCTACAAGCTTTGGATAGACAAGTTGCCATAGCTAACACAAACTTCTAAGTCGGTGACTCCATTGCAAAATGAACATTAGGTAAAAGTCACTACCTTCAATTATCCCCATTGTTTAAGAACAATGATAGCAATATTATTGTAATATCCGATTCTCTGAAAACAAAAGAAAACGTAAGAAACGTAATGTATAATTTCTCTGTTAATGAATGAAACTCATTGAATACAAAAGGAAGTCCCTCGAAACGAAGTATTTAAGGTCCCAAAAAATTTGGGAAGCATTCTAGACTCCTAAAAATGAGAATTCAAGGCTTAGACAAAGAAAAATGGAGCTAAAATGAAGAAACAATTTCTTACTAAAAGCTTACAAAACGTAATGACATTTTTATAATTTTGAGTAAATTTTGGAATTCATATAGGAGGGGTTTTTAAATGAAATTTTTGAGTTCTTCGGGGTTCTTAAAGGCCCTGAAAATTATAGAAATCCTCGAGACAGTTAAAACCCCTTTCGGTAGATGTTTTTCAACGTCGGTTGACCTAAACTTTGACCGGTTCACTCGGTAAGATTTTAGCTCCAAATTGAGTGATTTCAAAGGCATTTTATTAAATTGGGAACCTAAATTTTATAGTGGAAAAGATAGTTTTCAAAAAGGATCTAAAACAAAGTCGAAACAAAATTGCCATTACGGAAGGATAAAATTAGAATTTTTGAAAAAATGTGTTTCTAAAAGCTCCCACACACTTCCCCTTTCTTCTCCCATCTTCTTAAGCATAAAATTTTTACCCAAAATATAGAATATGATCTGCTCTCTTAGTCTCACAAGAAGGGGAAGAAAAGGAGGATAAAAATCAAGAAAAAGGTATGGATTCTTGGTAGTTTTCTATACTTTCTTCCATCCAAACCTCCTCTCCTCCATTTTTCTTTGTTTCTTATGATTAAAATGAAGTTTATAAATCTGTTTTAAGGGAGAAATTGAGGAAAAAAATTCAGATTTGAAGAGAGGAGTTTAAAGAACACAAGATTGAAGTGAGAAAAAGCAAGAAAACAAGGTAATTTCTCTTCCTATGGTTGTCATCTTTGGTTCCCTTCTCCACCATTTCACCCCACTTGAGAAAACCCTAGAAGGAGATGATTTTTAGGTAGAACCAAGCATGAATCTAAGGAAAAAGGGTGTGGAGATTAAGAATATTGAAAGGAAATTATCAAAAAACCATTAGATTTCAAGATGCAAATTCTAGGGTTTTGTATGCACCTTCCAAAATTTGATTTCATATGATAATTCCTAGGCCTAATTAAGAGTTTAAATGAGCTCCTAAGATTCCTAAGATACTCCCCACATGCTTCCTCCTTCAAGAAAACAAAGAATTCTAAGGAGGCCAAAAAGGGGTATAGTCTCGGCTAAGCAAGGTTGGGGTAGCTAGGGAGAGTTTTAAATTTTTCTAAGGCCATTCTTGACTCATGTATGATGAATGAATATGAGGGGAGGCCTTGGAAAAAATTTAAAACCTATAGAAAGTGAGTTAGTGCTTTAGGTTCCATATTATGACCTAAAGAAGCAACATGTAGTTAGGCTCTTTGTTTTGATTGTGTGATAACTCCAAGAGGCTTAAAAGGAGGCAAGAATCATATTTGAAAGGAGAGAATGAAGCCTAGGAATTATTAGAGAGGTGTTGCTTCATTAGGTGCATTTATGGACCATAATGGGGTTTATAGAACAACCTAGTGTCTAAGCAAGTTGTATGACCTTAGAAATTATTTCATGAACCTAATTGGCTTTTATAAATTGTGTTTAGGCCAAGAGAAACCTTCCCCACACTTTTGTGAGTGTGTGGCCGAAGCAAGGGAAGGCATTTCAAGAGAAAAAGTGTGTGATTATGTGCAAGGTAGCTCTCTCTACCTTCTCTCATGCATGGATGTGTGTTTAGCTTGTCTTAAAATATGTGTATGAGTATTTTCAAGCCATGAAAAGTATGCTAGCATGATCTTATTTGCTATGATTTCATGATATCATGTTATGTTTTCAAATGAATGTATGGTATTTGTTTGAGTTTGCTTGAGTGTGGAGAGGCCAAGAACTCTTCACTATGGTGAGGATGAGCCAAGAACCCTTAATATTGGTTGAGATATAGTAAAGAGTCTCCCAAAAGTAAAGTGAGCTCTCAAGAGTATGGTTGAGTCCAAAGTTCTTAAAGAATGGGTGAGGCAAGTCCAAAATCCATGAGGAGAAGTGTGAGGCCAATCCAAACACTTGGTGAGCTCTTGAATGACTTGTATGACTTGTTCACATACTAAGTTTGCTTCTTGAATGTTCATGACTTCCATGATAATCATGCATGCATTTTTAAGGCTTGCTTTGCATATGTTATGTATGATTGAATGGGAAATGAGCTATTAGGATTCTTTGAATCTCATTCCCTCTTCTCTAATGATCTCACATGCTAGGTGGACCAAGTGGATATGTTACTGGAAGCCAACAATATTGAAGGAAGAAGATTGACATCCATGCCTAGCATTTTCCTTTTAAAGCCATAATAAACCATAATGATGTATATTAATGTTGTAAACGGCTTATGACCCTTGAGACATATGTAATTATGTTATTATATGAAGTAGAAATGAAAGTATGTATTATGTGAATGATGGAATGTGAATTGAGTATGTATGGCAAAGATAGCTTCATGAATGAGTTTATGGAAATGTGCATATGTGTGCATGGAAAGGCTAAAATGAGATCCATGGGGTTTGGGACCATTTGGGCAGCTCACACAAGTCCTAAATGTGCTTTTAGACTTGCCCAAAAGGTACCAAAACCAAAGGAAAACTATTTGGCAATTTTGGTATCCCATATGGAGCCAAAAATGACCATAATGGAACCCTATATCACTTTTTAGCCAAATGAGTTATTCTTGGTCTAAGATTTGGCATGCAATTAGGTCTCATTAAGAGCTTTTTCGGAAGATAAAGACTATAATTTTTGAAGGTCTATAGAATATTTGATGAATTTTCAAAGTTGACAATTTTTCTGATTTTGGTCTGCTGCACTATTTATTTGGTTCGAAAATGAATTCTATCACACAAGGTGCAAAAGATGTCCAATTGTCATAAAATTCTATACAAAGAAACTAGACATTCACAGTGACTTGTGCCAACTAGAAGCACTCCATTTGGAGACATAGAGAGGAAGATATGAATTTTTAAACATTTTGTCCAGTATAAGAAATTTTACCCGACCTGAGTTACTGTTCCATTAAAATTTGAGGTCTAGGCTTCATGAACTGGTATGAAGATATTTTTCCTCTCTAACTAACATTCATAACTTTCCAGATTAGTTCATTTGCATGGTTTAGATTTTTTTTGAATTAATTGAATATTTTCAAAATTTTCTGCAGAATTCTGTGACAGTTCTAGAATATAGTCTGATCTCCGAACTATTTTGGATGTCAAACATCCTCTGTGATGGATGTTATGATCTGGGCATATTTTTAGTGTGAATTAGACATCTGTAGATTCCCAGAATGACTAAGATTGCATGATTTCAATTTTTTTAGAATTTGTTATAATTTTCCAAATTTTGATCAGAAAGAGGGCCAAATCTGGCCAAAATTAAATAGCCATATTCTATGTTCCATTTCAATTTCCATGAATTGTGGGCATCTTTTTGTGATGCAAAAGAGTTGTATTGATGTAATTAAATATGGGAAAGTATAGTATGTGCTCATACGGTCCATGTGACATTGAATGAAATTTTCATAGGTAGCGCAATGCAAATTTAATCCATTATTTATATCCTATTTTCTTACAACTCCTAAGTAATGCATGTTATGGAGCATGTGAATTGCATGAGAAAGGATAGAAAGATATGGTATTACAATTATAATGTGGATTAACTAAACAAATTTAACCACTGATAGCACCTATCATTAATACTTGTGAAGAAGATTAAACACTGAATGGACAAGATCACCATTTTGGAAGGAACTAAAGCCCTAATAGTTGATAACACCAACTTGGCTCATCCCTAACATCTTGCTTAGAAATATTAGCAATATTTTATGTTTAGAGACACTTTTTGGTCATAAGAAGAGAGAAGAGAACTTAAAGACTAGAAAGTGTTAACATGTTCTAAGGTAATACATGTACTCAACGGAAAAAATCTCAAAAATTAGCGAATGTAATTATTAAGGTGTTTGATAAAAATAGTAATTACTTCAATTCACTGCTTTACTCTAAGTATGGAAATATTAGGCCTTATGATGGATCAAGCTAATTAGCTTATTTACAAAAGCCCAAAGAGTAAAAGAAAACACCACCTTAAGGTACACATTCAAAATGATGGGACATCTATCTTATTATTTACACATTTCTTACAAAAATTTGATAATACATAGTTAGAATACTAAGTCAATACAAGATAGTGTGACATTCTTTTGCAAATGGTCATGAAGGTCTTGCCACAGGGCCAATTAAAGAGAATTTTCCCTTAAAGCTTTAAGAACATTGGTAATAGCAAAGGAAAAAGTCTAAATGACTTGTTGGCAAGCGCAACGGTAGCAATATGAAAAGGATAGCTCTTTCCCTCATTGTGGAGAAAGCTACCTAAATAGTTATAGCAATAGTCATGGAAGCATGAACCTGCTCCTTAATAAGGAGAAAGGAACCCTTATTAGTGATCAACTAGTGGGAGTCTATTATGTAAAGTTGTTTATTGCAAAGGCAAGTGAACCATAGGGAAGACCATTGATATCCTCTTTATTCTCATCTCCTATCTACAGTAGAACAAAGGCTCGTTAAGTAAAACCTCCTCATTGAAGATGGATACACCAACTTGTGTTGCAACAGATGAAGTATTCAACTAAAGGGCAAAACTCCATCCTTTGAATCCCATTCATTCCTAATACACTAGGAAAACCATTTCTAAACTCCTTTAGGTACTTGAGGCCTTAATCTTTAGACATATTCTTTTGTTACTTAGAACTAAGTTAGCCTTGCTATCACACTACATGTAGCTTCGCTAAGGGCATAGGAATATTAGATAGGTTAGGCAAAATAGTACAAATCCATGGACAAGACAAGGGTTCTTACACAAACACATTGCCTTAGATGGCATATATTGTATGTGGCAACATGCATACAAGCTGAAAATAAACTATTATTGATTAGGCTAAAAGTAGGCACATATTGCACAAGAAGGCCATAAGTTCCCATGCAAGGTGACTTACAATTAGTGAAAGGCAAATAGATAATAACATTGGAATAAATGATAAGGTCAGATAATGATTAAATGTAACATGATAGCAAGGGAAGAATTAGTAATAATGATGAATATGATGGTAATAAAAGAAATTAGTCATGACAACACTAGAACCTAGTGAATTAATTATCACTAAATTAGTGTAGTGATATAAGAAAAATTGTGATAGAATAATAACGAAAGAAAAACTTAAAGACACTAAAAGTATATAAGCTTAGTTGTTGTGCAACATTGAAATATATAGTAGAAGCCTAGTTGATGAACAATGTTGGTTTTGACAATGGGCATTAGAAGTTTAGATGATGAATATTGTTGATTACAAGAGGGCTTTGGTTCAGATAATGGAAGCCTAGTGTTGATTTCAAGAATAAACCCAAGGCTAGGAAAAATAGGGTAAGCCTAACAAACCATAAACAATGATTCCAAATTAGGTATTGGGTTATCAAATATAAGATTATTGTGTATGTATAAATTTCCATTATAAGATATATTTCAAAAATGATATACAACTTAGTGCTATGACCCAAACATGGTAACCTCATTCAATACACACATAAAACATGGTTTACACAACCTTGCACTATGATCTAAACTCACCACTTAGTATGAGCTCCTAAAACACTTAATAATAATAAGGAAAATAATGAGATCAATAGTAAAAAAAGACTATGGTACTATTCAATAAGCCCTATTATCTTTTTTTATAATTTATAACATATTTTGTAATATCTTAAAGGCTCAAAGCTGAGCACACTTCAATAGCTCTTAGGACCCTTTGACAAAACCATTAACATATGTAGCTCCCTCTACAAGACTTTACTAGTTTCAACCTTTAGAGATATCTTAAATTGGCTTAGTTTGACCTCTAAACTCTTACTTAAACTAGATAGAGGTTTAAATATCTCTTCCTTAGTAATGTGACCCTTAGGATTGCAAGATGACATTTCTACCTCATGATAATACTTTTGCAAATTAACCTTCTAATGACATCCAAATGGAGAAGCTACAAATGGAGGACTTAATATAGGCCAACATCAGAAAGAGGATATACAGAAGTTAAGAATAAATTGTTAGGCCACATCAGTTAATATGCTTCAATAGCTATGCAAGAACTTTATTATCTTGAGGTGTGGTTACATAAGCTTGGGAGAACCAACGTATCACACTAGCATATCTCAATATCAACTTTGAGCTCATCAATTGTAGAGAAATCTCACCTTGATGGAACTTAGTGGTCAACTCACCAAAGGGGCTACCTCGTTTTCAACTTCACCTTTGCTCCATCTTCTAACCTTGTCAAGATCATAACCAATCCTATTTGTGTAGTTCCTAGCAAAGGGAAATAAGTCATTAATACTATACATGAAAAGGAAATAGTAAACCCACATTGACTTTGAACTCTAAAAGCTACCTATAAAAAGATGATGTTCAAGCCTATCATTGATTTTGAATACTTCCCAACAAGGGCATACTCTCCAACATTTAAAAAAATGGCAAAACAAAGGCAATGATGGCTTTACCCTTGCAAACCAATAATGAGCCACAAAACTCAAAATATACTAAATTGCAATAAGGTCAATTGATAGAAATTACCCTTATTAATATTATTATAAAACTAAAATTCAAATGAAAACACATTCCTTTTGGAAGAACATCCTTACACAGCACTAAGGAAGGCTTATCATTCTTCACATCAAGAACTCCCTACTAATTAGAAGGCAATGACAAGATAACATTCAAGAGAAAGCAATGATCATCTTCAGATCAATGAAGATTATCTTTCATTATATTGCTTTTTAAAGTCACCTAGAAAAGGTGCCACGATGATATAGCAAGAAATATAGCACTTAGACAACAACAACTTAAACAAAGGAGACAAAGGAAAGCACATAGACAAAAAAAGTTGCAAAAACAAGACTTAAAAAGAGAGGCAAACAACCTTTCATGTCTTATAACCTTTCGTATTCCATGTAATAATGCACACAAACATGGAGAATCATGCGAACATGAAGCAACAACATTGCTAATGCAAACATGTCTCAATTCTCCTTGAGAACCAAATTACAAGATAGCTAATCATTCAAAGAAAATTCTTTTCATAGCATGGCCCATAAATATAATGATTTCGGTAACAATAAGTATAAATTGTCATTTATCTTTAAGTAAATTATGATAATCACACATAGAGGAGTGAATAGGTGTGATGTGCAAAATATGCAATTTTAATACTTTTTCAAAAGTGGAGGATCAATGGTCCTCTATCTTAGTATGCAGAAAAGTGGAGGACCTATGTACGGAACAATTTGTAATAAGTAAAACAATTATGCTGATACTAAAGTGAAAGTGATGTAGTAAAATAGCTTTTGTAAATGTAGTCAATAATGTAAATAAAATCAAAGTAAGGTCTTCCAAAAGTGGAGAACTAGAGGACAACATAGTAGAAAGTTTGCACACAGAGATTTATCCTGGTTTGGTCTACCTCGACCTACGTCCAGTCCCCTTAGAACATTTAAGGGATTTTTTTTCAATCTTCAAAACAATATTACAGCAGAGATGGTTTGAGCGTGCTCACCACCAACACAAGGTTTCTTAGCTCACCTCAAACTAATACAATATTTGGGTTTCGTACAAGCTTACCCAAAACTTATTCCCCTCAAAGGTTTTCTACTAAGCTCACCCTAAACTCAATTTACAAAATGATATGAGAATAATTTGAAACCCTTATAAGAAAAGGGATTACAATAAGTACACTCTTTCTTTAAAACTCTCTTAAGCTAGATAAAACCAGAAACTCAGCTTAGATAAGATGAAGAGATTAAAGGAGAATTATAATATAATTTTTCTTTTCCTTTTATGTTTCCCCTGTTATTTTTTCTTCTATTTATCTTTTTCCATTTATATAGAAGCTTTAAAAATATTTCCATTGAAGTTTAACTTCATTGAAAATAGCTATTGTAGAAGAAAGAGAAATTTGTAGAATATCTATTGTCCTTTTGTGTCTTGCTTATCATAAAACATAGATGCATACGAAGACAGCTTTTGACTTGCATGAACTTTGCTTTTCTTCTTTCTTTTTACTGTTCCAATAATTGCAAAGAAAGAAGAAATTATGATTTTCTTTGTTACACTTTTTTTTTTCAATAAAAAGCACAATAAATGCTCTAAACAAAGTAGTTGAAAAGTCATTTTTCACATAATATAATATAATACTTTTTGAATATGAAAAGGATAGCATGTGCAGAATTTTAATACATGTTTAGAAAACTTTGACTTTTCAAAAACATATTCTAATACTTTATTGAAATGAGAGAATAAAAGTGTAGTAACATATTTGGAAATATATCTTAATCAAGTCACATTTTTGCAAGGAAGTGTGATATATATATATATATTACTTTTAAGGCTCATGAACGCATTTGCACACTTAACTTTTGTAACAAAAAAATATTATAATCATTTTGTTACTTCTTTTTAGCTTTTCACACTTTAATTTAAATGCACTTTATAATTTTTTTTCTTTTACATTAAAGTATAGATAAACAAGATCAAAGGAAGTTTAATAATAATTTCAAATATTATGATCCAAACAAATTATAAGTACAATTAGATTAAACAGCCCAATAAGATAAAATAAATAAAATTGAGTTTAATCAATTGATTTAGATAACACAATACTCCATTTTGATTTATTTAATTTCTCTTTTAATAATTATTATTGCCTATAAAAAATAAATTAAATGACTTTTAAGGCAATAAGACAATAAATAATATTTGACTATTTTTAAATTAATGCTTTTATAAATTTAACTTAAGAGTTTTGTTATCATCAAAATAATTTAAGATTATATCAAAACCTTAGGGCCAACAAATTACATAGAGCTCTTATGAGTTTTGTTAAAGTTACATAGACTTTTCCTTTATTTTCAAAATATAACTTTTGTTTAATTTCAAATTTTTTGACTAAAATATCCTCTAGTAAAAAATTATGTAAGAAGTACTTTAGTTTTTAAAAAATATGCATTTAGACTAATGGAATGTATTATAGTAAAAAAATTAAAATTAAATTAAAGTGTAGCATAATTTTTGATTTCAGGGAAGGGCTGTGTATATTTTGAAAACAAAAAAAAGGCCTTTGTAATTTCAGCAAAACCCAAGGAAGATTTTGTATAATTTTTTCTTTATCTTTTGTTGCAAGAAAGATCAGTATAGTTTTTTTTTTTAAAGGTAGAGAAGTGTAGTTTCTTAAAATAAAAATAGAACTATATAATTTAAAATTTTTCACTTGGCTACTTTTGGCCTATGGATCCCTTGCTTTTAGGGCACTAAATGGAAGAGATAAATTTAGTAAGAGATAGAGTAAAAAAGAAAGAGAGTGGAGTGTATAGGGCCTACAGAGAGTGTGTGGGCTTCACCATTCTCTTTTCTTCTTTTTGCCTTTCACTAAATATAAAAAAATAAATTTAAGGCACTAAATGTAGAAAATCCACATTTTTATTTTTGTGATTAAGATGGATTTATTTCTAATTTGATAGACCCATTCAATGCTATTACAAAATTAAGAAGCTAATGGAGTAGATGGTGTGGCACAAACAAGGACAAGAAAGTAGCAAGCAATTGAAATTGCAATTTACAAGAACTGATGGGTGTTGTTTATAAAGTAATGCATGTAGTGCTTGCACACTACACCAAATAGTAGAACCTTAACTTCTTAATTTTGACCACACATTCTTCATCCAACCATTAACCAAACATTGAACATTGAAAGTAAAAAGTAATAATAATAAACCAATGAGAAGCGAACTTTCAATAAATTACTTTGTAAGTTTACGCACTTTCGGCAATGCTACAATCCTTGATTTCTAATTTTTTTTCTTAACTTTATTATTCACACACATTAGAGAGGCTTATAATGTGACCCCCTTGACCTTTTAACCATAGATTCCTTTCCAGTATATGTAATATCCGATTTTTGTCAAAATGATAGAAACATGTACGTTTCAAAAGCAAGTCCCCTAAAATGAATTAGTTGAGGCCTAAAAAAATTAGAATAATAATCTAAACACTAAATAATTAGTTTAGAAGCCAAGAGGCACCTTGAAATAGAGGCTAAAATGACCATACGAAATTTAACGAAATGGTTACGAAACATAATGACATTTTTATAATTTTAGGCAAAATTTTGAATTCTCACAAGATGGCTTTTTAAATGGCAAAATTGAGTTCTTTGGGGTTCTCAGAGGCCTTGAAAACCATGAGAAGCCCCGAGACAGTAAAAATTCCTTTGGTGTACATTTTCTAATGTAGGTTGATCCGAACTTTGACTGATTCGTTCTGAAAGGTTTTAGCTCCAATTTGAGTGATTCCAAAGGCATTTTATAAAATTAGGAACCTAAATTTTATGATAGAAAATATGATTCTTAAAAAGGAGCTAAAACAAATTAGAAACAAAAATACCAAGATGTAAGGGTAAAATTAGGATTTTTAGAAAATGGAAATTTCTTGAACTCCCCTTTATAATTTACCCTCCTTCTTCCCTGTTCTAAAACAACTTATTTCTACCCTCATACTAGAGAAAGAAGCCAGCTCTTAGGTGAACAAGAAGAGGAGATTTTGAAGAGAAAAAAAGCAAAGAAAAGGTAAGAAATTTCATAGAATTTCAAGCTCTTTCTTTAGCAAGTTGTTTCTCCTTTTTCTCCTCTTTATTTTCATGGGTTTGATAATATTTTTAGATCTATATGGAGGGAAAACAGAGGTGGAATTTTTGGATTTAAGGAAAGGAGGCCAGGAAAGGGAAGAATCATCTAAAAAATCAGGGAAAAACAAGGTAAAACTTTATTTCCATGGTAGCTACTCCTTCTTCCCTTCTCTTCTTGGTTTGGCCAGCCTAGGGAACTCCAAGAAGGCATGGATTTTAGGCAGAACCAAGGATGAATTTTAAAAAATTGAGTGTGAAGAATAAGAATATGCAAAGAAAATTATCTAAGAACCATTAGATTTCAAGATCGGAGGACTAGGGTTTTGGTTGCACCTTGAACTCTACCATGAATCCTAGCCATATTTTATGATGTTTAAGAGTTCATGTAGCCTCCTAAGACACCAGGAGAGTTTCTTACATGCTTCTCCCATCAAAGGAAGCAAAGAAACTCTAAGGTTGCCGTAATGGAACATGGTTTCGGCCTAGAGAGAATGAGACACCTAGAAATAGTTTTAATTTGTTCCAAACTTATTTTTGAGTCACATATAATGGAAAAGGATAAGAGGAAGTCTTGGAAAAATTTTAAAAGCCATAGAAAGTGAATTATAGTCATAGGTTCCATAACATGACCCAAAGAAGCAACTTATAGTTAGACCCCTTGTTTTAGTTGTGTGATGGCTCTAAGAGGTTTAAATGAGGTCAAGAATTATAAATAAAAAAAAAGAAGGAAGCCTAGAACTCAAATGATAGATATTGCTTCATTAGGTACATTTGGGAATCATAAATGAGCTATAAGACAAAGCTAGTGTTCCCAATGAATAGAGAGAATGGTTCCAAGAGCATAATTGGTTCCTATTTTGTATATTTAGGCCAAAGGCAACAAGCCCCCCATCATTGTAAGTGTGTGGCTGAGAGAAAAAGTATGCTTGTGTGGCAAAGGTAGCTCTCTCTTCTTTCTCTCATGCATGGATGAATGTTTGTCTTATCTTTGAATGTGTGTATGTATATTTTAAACCATGAAAAAGTGTTTTAGCATGTCTTTAGATGCCATGGTACCATGATATTATATTATGTTTTCAAATGATGCTTAGTATGTTTGCTTGGATTTGCTTGAGTGTGGTGAAGCCAAGAACCATTAGCTATGGTGAGGATGAGCCAAGAACCCTCAAAAGTGGTTGACACAAAGTAAAGAATCTCTCAAGAGTGAGGTTGAGTTCAAAACCTCTTAAGAAAATGGGTGAAACAAGTCCAAAATCTATAAGAGAATGGGTGAGGCTATACCACTTGCTTGGCAAACCTATATGTGTTTTATATGACTCCTTGAAATGTTAAAGTTGTTACATCAATGATTACATGATCCCTAACACCCATGCATGCCTTTTTAACACTTGAATTGCATTCTTTATGTATGGTTGAAGGAGAGATGAGCTATTGGGATTCTTTGAATCTCATTTCCTTCTCTCCAATGTCTTAATATGCTAGGTGAACCAAATGAGCAAGGTAATGGAAGCCACCAAGTTGGAAGATGAAGGATTGACAAAGAAATTGTTGTTTTGTTCATTTTGTAGCCATATAAATGGCACATGATGTAATGTTATAGTGGAAATGTTGTATGATCATTTGAACACATGTAAATATCCAAATATTTGATATATTTTATGAAACTTGATGCCAAATGAACAATATTGTAGTTTTTGGACGTTGGATGGCAATATAAAGTGTATGCATTCTTGTGTATGGCTTGGGGTGAGAGAGTGAGTTTTTGATTTCTGGGTTTGTGCACCTAGACAAGTTTAGTAGACCATTTTGGTGCTTTCCCACATGCTCAAGTGGCCATGGTTATTACAGAAGCAATTATGGACCATTTGGACCCCATATGAGATATAAAATGAGCCATTTTGCAACTCAATGTGAAAATCTGACCAAATGAACGAATTTGTCCATGAAATTTGGATGCATATAGATCTCATCTACAGCTTTTTGAGAAGCTAAAGACCAGATTATTTGGAGCTCTGTGAAATTAATTATGATTTTTCAAAGTTGATATTTTTCTATTATTCTGATGCAAATACTGTTCATATAGTCAGTTTTTTTAGTTGTGTCATTCAAGAGCCAAATGATGTCTAATGATCATAAAATTTTATAAGTATAAACTAGATATGATAAAATTTCTATGGTCATTAAGATCACCCCAATTGGACATCTAAGCAGTGAGATATGAATTTTTGAAATTGGAGGATAGTATCAATAGCTATAGGCGACCTTTGGTATTGTTCCATCAATTTCTGGTGATTAGACATCCTTGTTGTGGTATGGAGTTATTTTTAGCGTAAAGGAGACATCTGTAACTTGCCAGAATGGTATAGAGTGTTTGATTTCAATTGTTTTAGAATTATTTATGATTTTTCAAAGTTGATGACAAAATTTTGGAATTTTAGTCTGAGGCTGCACACTTTATTTTTATGTATCCACTTCCTTTGCTCGAGTTTTAGGCTACTTCTTGAGATGGTTTTGAGTTGTAATTGTGTAATTAAATATAAGAATGAGATGAATGAATTCATATAGTCTATGGGTGTAACACCATATATTTTCTAGCTTTTCTCATGCTTCACATCATGTAACTCATAGAAGAGCAAAGAAAATAACATAAAATAATAAATATTTTTGCATTGCATCGTGTTTCAAAATTTTATTCAGTGTCACGTGGACTGTGTGAGCTCATACCAAATATTTTCATATTTAATTACATGAATACAACTTATTTGGATCATAAAATTATGCCCACAACTCATAGAAATCAAAGGAGAACTCAAAATATAGTTGTTTAATTTCGGCTAGATTTGGCCCTTTTTCTGACCAAACTGTAGAAAATCATAACTAATTTTAAAAAAATTAAAATCATACATTCTTAGACATTATAGAAAGCTATGGATGTATAATTCACACTAAAAATGCGCCCATACCATAACATCCATTATAGAGGGCGTTTGACATTTGAAAAGGTCCAGAGGTCAAGCTGCCTCCTGATGCTGTCATAGATTTTGTAACAAACTTTGAAAATGTCCAATTAATTCCACAAAAATCCAATCCATGCAAATGTAAAAATCTAGAAAGCTATGGATGTTAAATAGAGGAAAAAAATATTTCTAGATCAGGTCAGACAACCAAACCTCAGAACTTAATAGAATAGTAACTCAGGTCGGGTAAAAGTCTTGATACTAGATGGAATGTTCAAAAATTCATATCTCCCTTTCTAGACCTCAAAATGAGGTGCTTTTAGTTTGGATGAGTCATTGTGATTGTCTATTTTCTCTGTACAAAATTTTCGGACCAAATGAATAGTGCAGCAGACCAAAATCAGAAAAATTGCCAACTTTGGAAATTCATCAAATATTTTGTAGACCTTCAAAAATTATGGTCTTTACCTTCCTAAAAATCTCTTAATGAGACCTAATTGCATGCCAAATATTAGATAAAAAATAACTCATTTGGCTAAAAAGTGATATAGGATTCCATTATTGTCATTTTTGGCTCCATATAGGGTACCAAAGTGACCAAATGGTTTTCTCTTAGGTTTGGCACCTTTTGGGCAAGTCTAAAAGCATGACTAAGACTTGTGTAAGTTACCCAAATGGTCTCAAGTCTCATGCATATCATTTTTGCCTTTTCATCCACACTTATGTATATTTACATCAAACTTCCAAATTGCATACATTGGCATTACATGCCCAAATTCTATGCTAGGGTTCATACATCATATCCATACATTTATACATCACATAATATCATAATTACATATGTCTAAGGGGTCATAGACCATATTCATCAAAGGATTACATCATATGACACAATTATGGTCTTAAAGTGACAAAACTTAAGCATTTGATTGTCAATCTCCTTTCTTCAATGTTGTTGGCTCCCATTACCATATGCACTTAGTCCACCTAGCATATTAAATCATTAGAGAGGAGGAAATGAGATTCAAAGAATCCCAATACTCATCTCCCATTCAATCATACATAATATATGCAAAGCAAGCCTTAAAAATGCATGCATGGATATCATGAAAGTCATGAACATTCAAGAAGCAAGCTTGACATGTGAACAAGTTATACAAAACATTCGAGAGCTCACCAAGTATTTGGATTGGCCTCACACTTTTTCTCATGGATTTTAGACTTGCCTCACCCATTCTTTAAGAGTTTTAGACTCAACCATACTTTTGGGAGCCCACTTTGCTGTTGAGAGATTCTTTACTTTGTCTTTACCAATTCTAAGGGTTCTTGGCTCATCCTTACCATGGTTAAGAGTTCTTGGCCTCTCCACACTCAAGCAAACTTAAACAAACATCATGTACTCATTTAAAAACATATTGTGTCATCATGAATCATGGCATATTAGATTATACTAGCATACTTTTCATGGCTTGAAAATACACATACACACATTATAAGACAAGCTAAACACACATCCATGCATGAGGGAAGGTGGAGAAGTTACCTTGCACATAATCACACACTTTTCTCTTTAGACTCAAGCCTCCTCTTTCGGTCACACACCCACAAACTAGTGGAGATGGTTTCTCTTGACCTAGATACAATTTATGGAAGCCAATTAAGTTCATAAAATAATCTATAGGGCTATACAACTTGCTTAGATGCTAGATTGCTCTATAAGTTCCATTATAGTCCATAAATGCACCTAATGAAGCAACACCCCTCAAATAATTTCTAGGCTCCATTCTTTCCTTTCAAATATGATTCTTGATTCCTTTTAAGCCTCTTGGAGTTATCACACAATTAAAACAAAGAGCCTAACATTATGTTGCTTCTTTAGGTCATAATATGGAACCTAAGGCACCAAATCACTTTCTATGAGTTCTAAATTTTTTTCAAGGCCTCTGCTTATTTTCATTCATCAAATATGACCCAAGAATGGCCTTAGAAAAATTTAAAACTCTCCCTAGCTATGGAAACTTGCCTAGGCCGAGACTATGGGGGGTTTTTGGCCTCCTTGGAGTTTTCTTTATTTTCTTCAAGGAGGAAGCATGTGGGGAGCATCTTAGGGATCTTAAGAGTTCATTTAAACTCTTAATTAGGCTTAGGAATTATCATATGAAATCAAATTTTGGAAGGTCACACAAAACCCTAGAATTTGCATCTTAAAATCTAATGATTTTTTGATAATTCCCTTTGCATATTCTTGATCTCCACACCTTTTTTCCTTAGATTCATGCTTGGTTCTACCTAAAAATCATCTCTTCCTAGGGTTTTCTCAAGTGGGGAGAAATGGTGGAGAAGGGTACCAAAAATGACAACCATAAAAAGAGAAATTACCTTGTTTTCTTGCTTTTTCTCACTTGAATCTAGTGTTTTTTTAGCTCCTCTCTTCAAATCCGATTTTTCCCTCAATTTCTCCCTTAAAATAGATTTATAAACTTTATTATAATCATAGGAAATAAAGGAGAATGAAGGAGAAGAGGTTTAGGAGAGAAAGAGCATGAAAAATCATGAAAATCCATACCTTTCTACCTTGAATTTCTCCTTCTTTTCTTCCTCCTCTTGTGTGCCTCATCCCATAGGGTTTTCCTCTGGTTTTGGGTAGAACATGGTCTTGCATAATGAATGGAGAAGAAGGGTGCATCATATATATAGGTGGGAGGAAGTTACACTTTTCAAAAATTCCTATTTTACCCTTCGTTCTTGGCATTTTCGTTTCTCCTTCGTTTTAGCTCCTTTTTTAGAACCGTCTTTTTCATTATGAAATTTAGGTTCTCAATTTAGTAAAATTTCTTTGGAATCACTCAAATTAAAGATAAAACATTCCTGAACAAATCAGTCAAAGATTGGGTCAACTAACGTTAGAAAATATCCACCGGAGGCGTTTTAACTATCTCGGGGCTTTCCATAGTTTTTAGGGCATCTGAGAAGCTTGGGGAACTCAAAAATTTCATTTAAAAAGCCCTCTTGTGCAAATTCCAAAATTTGCTCAAAATTACGGAAATACTATTACGTTTCGTAAGCTTTTCATAAGAAATTGTTTCTTCATTCTAGCTTCGTTTTTCTTTTCGTCTGAGATTGGAATTTTCATTTTTAAGAGTATAGAATGCTTCCTAAATTTTTTGGGACCTTAACTACATCATCTCGGGGGACTTTTTTTTGTATCCGGTGAATTTCATTTTTTTACGGAGAAACTGCACATTACGTTTCTCACGTTTTCAGAAAATTAGATGTTACAATGGGACACAAAATGAAAAATTTATGCACGATGTAACATAAATTAATCGATTATTTTAATGGATTTTCTTTGAGAATATTATGTAATCCATGGAAATGAATCTAGAAATAATATGAGGTTTGTAATTGAATTAAACGAATCTAAAATAAAACTAGGTTCCCCGGCAACGGCGCCAAATTTTGACGGGTTTGTCGCGCAACCCTCAAAATAAAACTAGGTTGATCTAAAAATATAGCAAGTGGCACAACCTAGGTCATCTCCCTTGGAATTGGAATTCAATGTTCAATTAGGTTCTCTAAGTGTTCTAAGATCCTAGAATTATCTAATTTGGGGGTTTGTAATTGAATTAAACGAATCTAAAACTAAATTGAATCAAAATTCCTAAATACTACCTAATTGGATGAATTGTGATGAATGATGGGCTTGTGACTAGTTTAGGAATCATCTCTTGGTATCCACTATCCTTATCCTATTCCAATTGTGGTTAATTCTGGCCTAAGAATTCCTAATTATGTTCATTAACAAATGATCTTGAATAACCATTCAAGATTCAAGAGATTAATAATCTAATGTTGAATTAAAACCTCAATCCCGCATTAAACCGTTAACTCTTGTCCTTAAGATCAATGAACATCTAATTTGATTGATTAACTAATTAATTATCTTCTGATTCATCATCCAAAAATGTTTAATTAACCAACTAAACACCAAGGAATTCTCAAATAGACATTTAAACACATAACCTCACTCATGCAATTCATCGAATACCTTCGTGGCATACATGGGAGATTAGAGAGGATAATGAAAAATCAAATTCAAATTTAACCAATTAATCAACAAAAAGGGTTTCCTAATCAGTGTCTAACCAGCCACTAATTAATTACACAAATTCCTAATCAAATACAACTCAACCGAGATTATACAGAATAAGAAAAAGATGTAGGAAAATTAAAGAATCTTAGCCAAAATTCTGCTTCTTCTCCAAGGATTCAAGCTTCTCCAAGAGCTTCCTCCCTTGCTAGCCTCAAGGATGAATCAGATCTTCATGTTGGCGTGGAATAGAGATGGAGAGAATGGAATGGACGAAGGCGAAGGGATGGGGTGAATGGAGGCGAAGGAGGCGAGATTGTGGGCTGTGGGTGAGAGGCGTGTATTATATATAGGCGAGGTTGTATGAGACGTGGATGATATGGAGATGAAGTTCAGCAAATGACAGAATAGGTGAATGACCTAATGGAATGTGTGTTGAATGGGCTGGGCTGAATGAAGTTACGTGTTTAAATGGATGAATAAATAATGACGGAATCCAGCGTTATTCACTTGCTAACCTGGTTCCTAATTCTCACGTGGCTTGCTTAAATTTTCACGTGCTCCCTCTTCAGCTCTTGCCTTCACGTTGCTCACATCTTCAATTGTCCAAAGCTATTATGCATGAGATGGGCCCCACTTTATTTTGCATTATTATATTTCACGTGAATTCAGACGTAGCTCCAGCACTTCAGCTTTCTCAATCCCATGTAACTTCTGCTTCACGTACCCAGCGCTTTCTTCGAATCATGCAGCTGCTTCCAGACTTATGCATTTTGATTCCAGTAGCTCTAGCGTTTCTTTAGACCAGCAGCTCGTGCCTCTTGTTTATGTTCACGTCCCTGGAGCTTTGCTCGTTGCTGTCTCTGTTTCACGTTGCTGTCCAGACTTCAGCGTCTTTTATTTGTTCTGCTGCCAGCCATGCAAACCCAGTTCAGCATCTCTTCATCGTGATGTTCTCCACGTTGGCTGCTGTTCTCTCTTGCCACGAGTCTTCTTCTTTGTTTTGGTCGAGCATGTGAGCTCCATGCTCTGTTCTGCATTTCTTCTGCTCATTCTCCCAAACTGTGGCTGTCTTCACACTTCCTTCGTTCAACTGCAGCTTCTTTTCTTGCTTCTGCTGCAGCTTCTGGCCACGTCAACTTCTGTTCTGCATGAGCTGCTTCTGTTTTGCCCCGTGGATTCTTCCTTTGTGCCCAGATTTTCTTGCTTCAGCTGCTCGAGTTCGTTCTCCTTTGTTCTTTACGTGGCTTCCTCTCCCCACAAGTGACTAATACTTCCTCGTGCTTCATTTGTTTGTGTTTCTTTTTGCTGTACATGAGAGTTGCCATTCTTTTTCCATGAACCATAAACCAAAGTCAAGAGATAAGCAAAATGCTTCCAATTAAATTCCATCTGAGTTCCATTTACCAATAAAAATCTGCACAAAGAGTAGGAACAATTTAATAGACAAATTCACAAAATCATTTAAAATGAATTCATGCATTAAAACTCAATTATTTTGCCAATTAATTCATAAAGTGCAGAGGATGGCTACTAAAATGAAATTCCATCTAATTAAACCCCTAAAGCCATATTTGATTATTAGAATGACTAAGTTAGGAGGAATAAAATGTATAAAAATCATGCTTATCAGTGAGCTAGAGGAATATGATGTTACAGTATACCTTACTTACCTCAAAGTATAAATTCTCTATCCAATAGGATGCTAGGTAAAGGGTGCCCTATGCATTTGGACTGTCCAAATTCGGTATGAATGATGTAGATTTAAAATTTCTTTTTTTTAAGATTTTTTAAATATCAATTATCATTTTTTTAGAAGTTAGTAGTTAGAAAATTATTTTTATTATTTGTTTTGCAATCTTTAAAACAAAAAAAAGTCAAAGTACCAAAAAGAATTAAATATAAATCTGAATAGTCTAGATGCTAGTTGGGCACCCTCTCCCTAACCTCCAACTAGGTAGAGAATTTGGATACCTTCCCTCAAACATTTCAACCTTACTTCTTTTATGCATTATTATATTGATTTGGCTAACATATTGTCATCCTTTTTTTTCCATCCTTTATTCTAAACATCACAAGTTGGAGTAAAAATATATGGTATCAACAATTTCTTATTGGGTCAACAAGTTCATCAAATGAAGTATTAAATTCATTATATTATAGTGAATTATAATATTTAGTGTTATTCCAACTTGGAAGGTATTAGAAAACACCTACACTTGCATGTGAAAATGATAATCAAGTGTTGTCAATAGATTTTGTTTTCTTTTTTGGATAAAAAAAGATTCTATTTATTATCATGAAGAAAAACATTGCATATTTGAATGTAAGAATATTTTAAAACCTTGCTAAAGGAAACTTCACTTTGCACTAGGAGATTCCATATGATAAATAACCATATTTTATTCAAAGGTGTGAGAGTTATTGTATTTGACTTGTTTGGTTTACACTTTACATTATATTTGTTGTTTTCTTTAACATTATGTAATAACAAAAGCTCTAGTTAGCTTATTTAGGAAATAGCATATCATTGGATGACTGGAAAACAATGAAGGTTTCTAGAGATAAATAGAATCATAAGGTTATTTTTTTATTATATGTAAAGACAAAATCCTTCTCTTATCATCAAATCTTTAAACCCCTTCTTTCACCTTAGCCATGAACCACCTCCCATTATGATTTTAAAAGAAATCTTGATCTACTATTATTTTGACCTAATTCATCTCAACAAAGTTGATAAAAGAGCCTATAACATCATCTCATCCATTAGCGAATGGTGCCTTTTCAAAGTTGATGCCATGTACTTTACCAGTGACATCTGGTTTTTATAGAATTTGAGTACTATCTTTCTCAAAATGCATGGCCATGCAAAAATGTAGCTTTTCTTAAAATAGTTTATGCTTATCTTGTTAGATGCTAGCTTTTGTCTTCATGTAGCACATAGTATAGTTGCAGAGAGAAAGAGTGAAGAACTTCTAATGTTGCAAGTTTCTCCCTTCAGCTTTTAAAGTTGAAAGCTACTTAGCTTCACATCTTTTAGTCTATCTCTCTTTAATTGCATGATGATGATTTTAAGAGAAATTGCAAGGAGTTTAGCTTGGTCTTTGTAATATCCTATGATTTAGAAATTCAAAATAATTCTTAAAAAGTGGAATGAGCGTCACGTGTCTAGCGAAGACCAATATGAATTACAAGAAATCAGAATCAAAACCATTTGATTAATGATGTGGACCTTGGAGTAAAGTGAATTGAGGCTAATTGAGATCAAAATATTAAGTAAACCATCTAAAATTGTGAGCAAGAGCCTAAGGATAACCCGAAATTGAAGTAAAAATGGCTGAATGAATTAAAAGAATAATGCAGTAGCAAAATTGTAATTTTAGGAAACTTTTTGAAAACTCAAAGGAGAAAGTTCTAAATGAAAAAATTGAGATTTTCAGAGTTCTCAAAGGCCTTAGAAACCCTAAGGATCCTTAGAATGGTTAAAACTCCTCCGATATACGCTTTAAGCCATTGATGGACCAAAATTTTGACTAGATCATTTAGGGTTATTCTAAATCTAATTAATTTAAAACTAAAAGATTTTATGAATTAGAAGACCTAAATTTTATGATGAAAAAGATAGTTCTAAAAAAAAATTTGAAACGAGCTTAAACGGAGAAACCAAAGTTAAGGAATATAATTGGAAATTTCAAATTGTTATAAATGATTCTCCACTTTCTTATAAACCATGCCCCTCTTCTCCTTTCATTTAGACTAAGTTAAGTATGCTCCATGTAATGCCATATCTTTCTAGCCTTCCTCACATGATTAACATGCTCCATAACATGCATTGCTTAAGAGTTGTAAGAAAATGGGATATAAATAATGGATTAAATTCTCATTGCGCTATATCTAAAAATTTCATTCGGTGTCACGAAGACCGTGTGAGCTCATAGTATACATCCTCATATTTAATTACATTATTACAACTCAATTTCATCACAAAATCATGCCCACAACTCATGGAAAACCGAAATGGGCCATGGAAAATGGAAGTTCATTCTCAGCCAAAATTGGCCTCTTTTTTGGGCAAACTTTGGAAAATCATAACTAAATGTAGGAAACTAAAACTCATGAAATCTTCATTATTCTGGAAAGCTTAGGATGTCTAATTCACAATAAAAATATTCCCAGACCATAACATCCATCATAGAGGACATTTGACATTCAAAAATCTACTGAGGTCGTTGCTGCCTGGGTTGCTATTTCAGATTACTGATACAAACTTCTAAAATTCATAACTAAGTTTATAAAAATTGAAATCACACAAACTTGGTCATTCTAGAAAGATAACAATGTTAAGTTGATGTTAAAAATAATTCTAGAATGAAACAGATACTTTTAGCTATTGGAATCCTATGGAACATTGACTGAACTCTTAGGGCACCACTGCTACTGATAGCCAATTTCAAAAATCAATAACTCTTTGTTCAGACATCCAAATGAGGTGATCTTGGTGGTCACAGAAATATTATGACCTATAGTTTATGCATATAAAATTTCATAAGCATTGGACATCATTTGACCATCAAGTGACACAAACCACAAATCTACTAGTGTAAACAGTGCCCATACTAGAATCAATAGAAAATCCAAACTTTGAAAATTCATCAAATATTCTTTAGAATTCTGAAAATTATGTTCTTTATCTTCCCAAAAATATCTCAATGAAATCTACATGCATGCCAAATTTCAAATCAATATTAACTCATTTGGCCAAAAAGTGACATAGGGTTCCATTATGGTCAAATTTGGCTCCATGTAAGGTACCAAACTTGCCAAATGGCCTCCTCTTGGTTTTGGCACCTTTTGGGCAAGTTTAAAAGTATATTTAAGACTTGTGTAGGCTGCCCAAATGGTCCCAAATCTCATACATCTTATTTTGGCTATTCAACCCATACTTATGCATATTTGCATCATACTTCCACATTGCACATTTGGACATTATAAACTCAAATTGTATTCTAAAGCTCATACATTATATCCATAGTTATAAACATCACATAATAGTATATTTATACATGTCTCAAGGTTCATAGACTATCTACATCATCATATACATCAAGGTATATAAGTATGGTTCCAACATAGCTAAAACTAGACATATGCTTGTCAATCTCCCTTCTTTATGGTTGTTGGCTCTCATTGGCATATCCACTTGGTCCACCTAGCATGTGAGATCATTGGATAGGATGGGATAAGATTCAAAGAATCCCAATAGCTCATCTCCCATTCAATCATACATAATATGTGCAAAGCAAGCTTTACAAATGCATGCATAGGGAAAATGGAAGACATGGATATTTTAAAAGCAAACTTGGCATGTGAATCAATCATACAAGACATTCAAGAGGTCACCAAGTGTTTGGATTGGCCTTACACTTCTCCTCATGAATTTTGGACTTGCCTCACCTATTCTTTAAGAGCTTTGGACTCAACCATACTCCTGGGAGCCCACTTTGCTTTTGGGAGACTCTTTACTTTATCTCAAACAAGCTCAAGGGTTCTTGGCTCATCCTCACTAAAGGGAAGAGTTCCTGGCCTCTCCATACTCAAGCAAACTCATACAAATATCATGGAATCATTTGAAAATATAACATGGCATCAAGAATCATGATATGTGAAGGCATGCTAGCATACTTTTCATAGCTTAAAAATACACACACACATTCTAAAACAAGCTAAACACACATCCATGCATGCAAGAAGGTGGAGAGAGCTACCTTGTGTATATTCACACACTTTTTCCTTAGTTTTCAAGCTTCCTCTTTCGGCCACACACCCACAAGTTGGTGGAGATAGTTTCTCTTAGCCTAGATATAATTTATGGGAGCCAATTAGGTTTATGGAACACATTCTAAGGTTATACAATTTGCTTAAACTTTAGGTTACTCTAAAACCCCCATTATGGTCCATATTTGCACCTAATGAAGAAACAAGTCTCAATTGATTTCTAGGCCTCATTCTTTCCTTTCAAATATGATTCTTGACTCCTTTTAAGCCTCTTGGAGTCATCACATCATTAAAACAAAAGGCCTAGCACCATGTTGCTTCTTTAGATCATAATATGGAACCTAAGACACCAAATCACTTTCCATGAGTTCTAAATTTTTTCCAAGGCCTCCCTTCATTTTCATTCATCAAATATGACTCAAGAATGGTCTTAAAAAAATTTAAAACTCTCCTTAGCACCATGAAACATGCTTGGCCGAGACATACCTAGGTTTTGGGCTCCATGGAATTTTCTTTATTTTCTTGAAGGGAGAAGGTTATGGGGAGCATCTTTGGTGTCTCAAGAACTCATTTATACTCTAACTTAGACGTAGGAAGCATCACATAAATTCAGAATTTGAAAGATGCACTAGAAACCCTAGGTTTTGTATCTTGAATCCTAATGCCTATTTCATGGTTTCCTTTACATATTCTTATTCCTCTCCATCAAATACCTAAGAATCATGCTTGGTTGGGCTTGAAAATCAGATCTTCCTTGGGTTCTTAGGCTAGGTCGAAATAGAGAAGAAGGGCTATGGAATATATCAATCGTAGGATGCATTTTCAGTTTGGCTTGAATCTTGATTTCTCCAAGCTCCTCTCTTCAAATCTGAACTTTCCCTTAAATATCTCCCTTGAATCAGATTTATAAAATCTCATTTTAATCCAAGGAAATAAAAGAGAAGGGAGGAGGGGAAGTGTGGATGAAAAAAAGCAAGGAAAATCACCATGAAAATATACCTTACACTCGGCTTTCTTCCTCCTCCTTCTTCCTCTCTTGGGTGCCTCTCCCTTAGAGTTTTGCTTCTAATTTGGGGCTAGAAAATTTGAAGTGAAATGAGGGCAAGTGTGAGGCGCCACCTATATATAGGTAGGGAAAAATGACTTTTTCAAAAATTTCAATTTTGCCCTTCATACTTTGTATTTTTGTTTCTCCTTCGTTTTAGCTCCTTTTTTAGAACCTTCTTTTCCATTATAAAATTTAGGTTCCCAATTAAGAAAAATTCCTTTGGAATCACTCAAATTGGAGCTAAAACCTTCTAGAAACGGATCTGTTAAAGTTCGAGCACACCGACATTGGAAAACGCCCACCGGAGGCGCTTTAGCTGTCCCAGGGCTTTTCATGGTTTTTAGGGCCTTTGAGAACCCTGGGAAACTTAGAACTTTCATTTAAAAAGCCCTCTTGTGTGAATTCCAAAATTTGCTTAAAATTACAAAAATGCCATTACGTTTCGTAAGCTTTCCGTAAGAAATTGTTTCTTCATTTTAGCTCCATTTTTCTTTCTGTCTGAGCCTGGGATTCTCATTTTTAGGAGTCTAGAATGCTTCCCAAATTTTTCAGGACCTTAACTACATTATCTTGGGGGACTTCCTTTTATATCCGGTGAATTTCGTTCATTAACGGAGAAACTATACATTACGTTTCTCACATTTTCTTTCATTTTCAGAGAACCAGATGTTACACTCCAGAATAGAACCCAAACTTGCTTGAGGAGACGCACAAGAATAGGAAGAAGGGAGAAAGAAAATAAAGCCAAAAGGGTAAGATTTTACTACTTTTTCATGCTCTTCTATTCACTAATATTCTTCTCCTTTTTCTTCTATCTCTCCTTATGGTTTTAAAGTTTTGAAAGGAGGTGTTTTGTGGCTAGTTCAGTAGAAGGAAGAAAGATTTTGGAGGAAACTTTGAAAGCTTGAGAAACACCATTTAACAAGGAAGCAAATGAGGTAAGCTCTTACATGGAATTCTTGCTTTTCTTGATTCTCCCATGCCTTCTCCATTTCAGCAAGAACTAAAACACCTTGTAGGGAGTTTGGTTTTGGCCTAAACTTGATAGGAAATGAGGTTTTGAAGCATGAAGAATCATATGGAACAAATAAAACTAAAAAAGAAGCTATAGATAACAAGTTATGGAAAATTAGGGTTTTGATTACATCTAGAAATTTATGAAGCTTTCTAATGATGATTTAACTTATGTAAGAGCATATTTGAGTTCATAAGAGAACTAGGAAGCTTTATGGATGACAATTTCCTAAGAGAAATAAATGAACCTCCATTGGTGGCCATACTTGTGGGTGTCTCAACCAAGCTCCATTTAAAGCACCTAGGGAGAGTTTTCTTTGATTTTAAGGATAGAAATGGTCTAGATATAAATTATAAATACCAAGGAAATCATTGGTTTGAATTTAGGAACCATAGATTAAAATTTGGAAGTTTAAGGTTCTATTATGCATAAAGAAGCAAATTAGTGTTAGGCTTCTTGATTTGAGTTTATGATGACTCCATTGAATTTAAATGGAGTCATGTGACTTAGATTGAGTGAGAAATTACAGCTAAAATGATGAATTATATGAGTTGCTTTATTATGCTACAATATAGAGCCATATGAAGTTCTAGAACTAGAAGTAGCTTATATAAGGCTTGTGTAAGGCTAGAGATGATTCCATTGATATCATTATGTCTTGTTTTATGTGTCTAGGCCAAGGAAATCAAGTTTCTCCTAAGTGTGCTTATAAGCCAAGGCAAGGAAGTATCAACCAAGAAAGAAATTTTGTGCTTCTTGAGTAAGGTAGCTCTTCATCCATTCTTGTATTCTTATCTTAGTTGTTTGATTATCATTGATTGCTTATATGCATATTTGAACTATGAAACATGCCCATTGCTATTGGTTTGATGATATGGTATCATTATGTTTCATAAAATGCATTTGGGATGTGATTAGCTTTTAATAGGTGAGGTTGTACTAAAAGTCCCTTAAATTAGGTGAGATAAAGCCAAAAGTTCCTAAGTAAAAGTTTTATGGAATGAGTGAGGCTAAGTTAAAAGTCCCTAAAATGGGTGAGGTTAGACCAAAAGTCCTTAGAACTTGATTTTGACCTTTATGGATCCATTTGATTTAATGAATATGATTATGTTTGATGTTTAGATGAATATGACATATACTTGCTTTCTTTGACATGATAACATGTCATATAAGTGTATTTGAAGGATGATTGAGCTATTGGGATTCTTGGAATCTCACACCTTCCCATATTATTTCTAACCATGTTTAGGGAAATCTTAAGAGGCTAATAATGGAAGCTAACATGCATGAATTGTGGGACTGTCATAATGGTTTTGGTTTTGTATTGTCAATGAGAGTTTGTAATTGATATTTTTGTAATGTAAAAGCTCCAACATATGTAAAAGTATGAGGTTATGTTGTAAATGTCAATTATAGTGGTGGAAATACAAGATTATGTGATTTAGGTATGTATATGGCATGGGAAGTATGTGTATAATGCCAAGTAGATTGGTTATTTTAAGATTCATTGTGTTTGGGACCTCATGGAATGCTTATATATGTTGTATTTTATGTTTTTTCGTGCTCATAAGTTATGTAAGAAGTCATTTTGGATCATTTGAAAATGCTACCTTTGTACCAATTTGAGTCATAATCTACCCTTGAGCCAAAACTATACCAAATGAACGAATTTTGGCATGCAATTTGGCAGATATTTAGATATTATTGAGCACTTTCCATAAAGGTAAATAACACAATTTTTGGAGTTCTGTAGAATTTCTTATGATTTTTTAAAAATGGACTAAAAAATTTCAATTTTGCCTTGTCACTATTCATTTGGTCGTTCTAGTTTTTTATGTATTTGAATGGCCAAATGAACTCCAATACTCACAAAATTTTACAGTTGTATAGTTGGTATTGTAAGCATTTCGTAGCCATTAGTATCATTCAATTTGGACTTGTGTAGCTCAAGATATACATTTCCAAGTTTCAGGTCTGCATATGCATGAAATTTTGACAGTGTTACTATTCTATTATATTTTTGTGGCTCAAACAAACTTTTTGAAATTTGGATGGAATATATCCTATTGTGAATAAATCTTATTGGCTAAATTTAAATAGAACAAATCTTATTCAAATTTGGTTAGTTGAATTGAATTTAAAATAGTTTGTTAATTTAAATAATTATCTGATTTATTTAGATAATTTATTTGAATTTATTTAGTCTATTTGAGTAGAACTTATCCTATTATGATTAATTAATTAATAATTATACAAATCCTTATTATAAGAACTGACCTAATTATAGATAAACCTATTTGAATTCAAGTGATCCCTTTATATTAAAACATATTCAATAATAATTAAGTCTTTTATATCAAAACTTATCTAATTAAATGAATGAATTACATAAATTAATTAATAAACAAATGTTGCATGCCATGTGAATGTGTTCCATGGTCATTTTGCAACATTCCCCACTTGTACACATAGGCATCAACATGCTATCTCTCTTACTCAAGGTTTGTTTTCACAGTTATACAAGAGAAATGGAATGTGTGACCAAATGAGAAAGGGTACCAGTAAGTAGTGTTATATTAAGCCACCATCTAGCTAATGTAACATCCATTCAATGTCTTAATATACCCCAAATCATCTTAATCACACTTAATTTTGCATCTCTAAGCCCTTTAATAAAAAATCCATGCAAAATCTTATATATTCTTACTCATGATTACATTCCCAACTAATGTTTTTATAAATGCACAGGCTATGAGCTACAAATCATGTCCATGATATTAAATGAGTTTTTCTTGAATGCTTATGTCAATCCATAGGGATTAGGCTATTTTCCTAATTATGTTATGCTAAACTGCATTACTCTTGATTTTTAAAGATCATGCTAAAATGGATCATGCTTATGTCAATCTATAAAGATTAAGCAATTTTCTTGACATAGATCTAAGTCCTAAAGGGTATAAATGTGGACCAAGAGTCCACAGGGCTCACACAATGATGAAGTAAGGATTTGTTCAATCATTCTCTTTTAATGGTCATATTTCTAGCACATATAGTATGAGTTATATACTATAGTGGAGCTTCTACTTAAGGCTTATCACACTTTATCTTACACACTTTATCTTACACCATATAGAATGTTGTTAATCACAAAGATTGACTTGAATTACTTAGGTTTAAATTGAGCTTTATATAGGCTTCATGGAGTATAGACACCTACATGTTTGAATTGTAAAGTCTCATCTTAGCACATAACCAAGGTGACATAATATTGATACAAGGATCCTTACTTGTCACGTAGATGATAAGAAGATCACCATCACTTGATACTTAGTAATCATTAAGTCTCATCCCACTTGGTCTCTCAATGCTGGAGCAATTTTTTGTGTGATAGGGGTAATCTAAAAGCCTAGTGGCAATCTCATACATGTTCTTTTATAGTTAAACATTATATGAATCAACAAGGGTGATAAAATAAACTTCTTATGTAATATAATCAAATTTTCATCTAATCATATTGGTTGTGGAAACATGTTGACTTGTATGATGATGTCACAGATGAAGTGGTAACAAGTATCTATGTGCTTTGTTTTTCCATGGTACTTGAGATCCTTTATTGCACCATGAAAAGGCTCTTCATCTAAGTGTAAATGCATAGCCTAAAGTAGACTTATGCTCATCTCAATCTATAGACTTGTCAGCATCACTATGGCCAATCAACTTGATGTTCCCACCTTGGTATCACAAAGCCATGTTGGTGGTTCCTTTCATATATCTGAGAATCCTTTTAACTGCAGCCCAATGCATTGATGTAGGATTGCTTTGATATCTATTAACCATTCCTACTGCAAAGCAAATGTAGAGTTGATTACACATCATAATATATATCAAACTATCGATAATGCTAACATGTGGCACCTTAGCCTAAAGTTGTTCAAATATTTAGTTTAGTTTGGTTTTGGACCAAAATCAAACTGAATTGAGTAAGTTAGTTTTGTAAAATGGAAGACTATTTTTTATTTTAAGTTGTAATCAGTTTGGTTTATGCTAATTCTTTTTCAAGTAATTTATTTATTTTTCTTGTTTTCGAAATATATGTGTGTATGTGTATGCTTGTCACGCATTCTTGCACTATCAACTAAATGTAAAATTATTTAGTTAATAATACACCTATGAAATTTAGGCATAATTGTTTAATAATTAATTCATTTGGACTCTAAATTCTAATAAGTAATAAGTGGGCATATTAGAAATTAACAATCACATATCCATCTCGAACTATACTTAAGGTCTTTTACACAGCTCATTATGTTAAATTTCAAGGTAACTTGATCATTAATCATGAATTAGTCATATATCATATTGTAAAAGTTGGTGACTTCTGTAAAATTCGATTCTTTGAAAATGAGAGATTATGTTATGCGACCATTAGAATGTATATTGAGCATGAAGTATGGTAGTAGACTAAGTTAATTTAAGGGCTGAAATAATATCTCATCACCTGGGTCGAAGATCTTGTTGACAAGATCCTGTAATCTGTAGTGCAATTTCTAAGACCTTGTCGACAGGGTTTCCGCCAGCAAGTACAAGGTCTTCTTGTAAAATATGTTAAACTTGTGTGGTCTAGAATTAAGAATGGAGGGTTTTTTAAACTAAAGTTCTGGGTTCTCTGAGGTTCTCAGAGACCCTGAAAACCATGGGAAGCCCCGAGACAGTTAAATCCCCTCCGGTGGACATTTTCCAATGTTAGAGTGTTTGAATTTTGAAAAATTTATTTGGAAAGGTTTTAGCTCTGATTTAAGGGATTCCAAAGCCATTTTTCTAAATTGAGAACCTAAATTTTATAATGGAAAAGACGGTTCTAAAAAAAGAGCTAAAACGAAGGAGAAACGAAAATGCAAAGTGTGAAGGCAAAATAGAAATTTTTGAAATGTCACTTTGCCCTAGCTATATATAGGTGGCACCTCACACTCTCCCTCATTTCTCTTCAGATGTTTCCAGCCCCAAATCAGAAGCAAAACCCTAAGGGAGAGGTGCCCAAGAGAGGAAGAAGAAGGAGGAAGAAAACCAAGTTTAAGGTATGTTTTCATGATGGTTTTCTTTACTTTTCTTCATCCACACCTCCTCTCCTCCCTTCTCCTTTGTTTCCTTGGATTAAAATGAGGTTTATAAATCTGATTCAAGGGAGATAGTCAAGGGAAAGTTCGGATTTGAGGAGAAGAGCTTGGAGAAATCAAGATTCAAGCCAAACTAAGTAAGAAAACAAGGTAAAAATGCATCCTATGGTTCATATCTTCCATGGCTCTTCTCCTCCATTTTGACCTAGACTTAGACAGATCTAAGGAGTCAGATTTTTAACCAAACCAAAGGTGATTCTTAGGTATTTGATGGAGAGGAATAAGAATATGCAAAGAAACCCAAGAAATAGGCATTAGAAATCAAGATGTAAAACCTAGGGTTTTAAGTGCACCTTCCAATTTCTGAATTTGTATGATACTTCCTAGGTCTAAGTTAGAGTATAAATGAGTTCTTGAGACACCAAAGATGCTCCCCACAAGCTTCCCCCTTCAAGAAAACCAAGCAAACTCCATGAAAGCCATTAAGCTCCATAGCCTAGACCTAAAGAGTTTCTCATAGCTAGGGAGAGTTTTAAATTTTTCTAAGGTCATTCTTGATTCATAGTTGATAAATGAAAATGAGGGGAGGCCTTGGAAAAAATTTAGAACTCATGGAAAGTGATTTGGTGTCTTAGGTTCCATAATATGACCTAAAGAAGCAACATGGTGCTAGGCCTTTTGTTTTGATGATGTGATGACTCCAAGAGGTTTAAAAGGAGTCAAGAATCATATTTGAAAAGAAAGAATGAGGTCTAGAAATCATTTGAGGAGTGTTGCTTTATTAGGTGCCAATATGGATTATAATGGAACCTATAGAGCAATCTAGTGTTTCATTAAGTTGTGTAGCCTTAGAGAATGTTTCATGAACCTAGTTGGCTCCTAAAAATTGTATTTAGGCCAAGAGAAACTAGCTCCACCAAATTGTGAGTGTGTGGCCAAAAGAAGAGGTTTAAAAGTTAAGGAAAAAGTGTGTGCTTGCATACAAGGTAGCTCTCTCCACCTTCTCTCATGCATGGCTGTGTGTTTAGCTTGTTTTAGAATGCTTGTATGTGTATTTTCAAGCTTTGAAAAGTATGCTAGCATGCCTTTATATGCCATGATGCTTGGTGTCATGTTATGTTTTTAAATGAATCCATGATGTTTGTATGAGTTTACTTAAGTGTGGAGAGGCCAAGAACTCTTCCCTTGGGTGAGGATGAGCCAAGAACCCTCGAGCTTGGTTGAGACAAAGTAAAGAGTCTCCCAAAAGCAAAGTGGGCTCCCAAGAGTATGGTTGAGTCCAAAGTGCTCAAAGAATGGGTGAGGCAAGTCCAAAATCCATGAGGAGAAGTGTGAGGCCAATCCAAACACTTAGTGAGCTCTTGAATGTCTTGTATGATTGATTCACATGCCAAGGTTGCTTTTCAAATGTCTATGATTTCTAATTTTTTCATGCATGCATTTATGAAACTTGCTTTGCACATTTGATGTATGATTGAATGGGAGATGAGCTATTAGGATTCTTTGAATCTCATCCCCTCCTCTCCAATGATCTAATATACTAGGTGGACCAAGCAATTATGGTGAAAGGAGCCAACAACCTTGAAGAGGGATAATTGACAAGCTTATGCTTATTTTGTCTATTTTGGAACCATGATAATGGTCCAAGATGTATAGGATGTTGTATATGTATTATGAACCTCGAGATATATGTAAACATACTATTATGTGATGTTTAGATGTCTGGAAATGATGTACGACTACTACCACATGTTTTGAGTATGAAATGCCATGGTATGAGAATGTAAAGTTTGAAGGAAATATGCATAAGTGTGGGTTGAATGGTCAAAATGAGATGCATGAGGTTTGGGACCATTTGAGCAGCTCACACAAGTCTTAAATAAGCTTTTAGACTTGCCCAAAAGGTGCCACAACCAAAGGAAGGCCATTTGGCAAATTTGGTACCTTATATGGAGCTAAATTTTACCATAATGGAACCCCATGTCACTTTTTAGTCAAATGAGTTATTCTTGCCTTGAAATTTGGTTTGCAACTAGGTCTCAGTGAGAGCTTTCTATGAAGCTAAAGATCATAATTTTTGGAGATCTAGGAAATATTTGATTAATTTTCAAATTTGGGATTTTTCATGAATTCTGGTATGGGTACTGTTCATACTGGCAGTTTTGTATTCTGTATCACCCGATAGCCAAATGGTGTTCAATACTTATGAAATTTTATATGAATAAACTAGAGGTCATGAGATTTCTGTGGCCACCGAGATCAACTCATTTGGAGGTCTGAGCAGAGAGTTATGCATGTTTGAAATTAACTGTCAGTATCTGTAGCGCCCCAGGAGCTCAGTTACTGTTCCATCAGTTCCAGATATATAACCATATCTATTTCATTCTGAAATTATTTTTATTATCAAGTTAACATTTGTAGCTTTTCAGAATAACTGAATTTGTGTGATTTTGATTTTTATATAATTAGTTATGAATTTCAGAAATTTGTATCAGTAAACTGAACAACAGCCCAGGCAGCCAGCGACTCTGTAGCTTTTTGGATGTCAAACGTCTTGTGTGATGAATGTTATGACTTGGTCATATTTTTAGTGTTATGTAGACATTCTAAGATTTCCAGAATAACAAAGATTTCATGATTTTGAATTTTCTAGATTTAGTTATAATTTTCCAAAGTTGGGTCAAAAAATGGAGCAAATCTGGCCAAAAATATGCTTGTTTATTTTGAGCTCCATTTCGGTTTCCATGAATTGTAGGCATGTTTTTGTGATTCAAATGAGTTGTAATAATGGAATTAAATATGAGGAAGTATAGTATAAGCTCACATGGTCCGCGTGACACCGAATTGAATTTTTTAGATATAGCGCAACGCAGAAAAAGTCTATTATTTTCATCCCCTTTCTCATATGCTCTTGTGGGATTAATAATACAGTGCTTATAAATGGCATGAAATGAGTTAGAAGTTATGGTGTTACATTTATTTTATGCCACTTGAAAGCATGAGATGAGTTAGAATTTATGGTGTTACAACTTCTATGTTGAAGTCATTGGTTAGGTTAAAATTGAACCCAACCAAACCAAATTGAACCATTTTTTACATGTATAAAACCAAATTGGACTTTTTTTCTTTTGGGTTTTGTTTAGTCTTGGTTGGTTTAGTTTGGTTTAATTGATTTGGTTTGATGTTGAACACCTTGACCTTAAAGATATATCTTTTTTTTCCCTTGTATCTTAGGCCATTGCTATTACATCCAACTTAAACTGAACTAGAATTTAGCAAGATAATGAAAGAGAGTTCTAGAATAAAATAAATTAAGGTCAAATAAAGGTAAAGAACTAATCAAGATATCAAGAAATAGGGTTGTTAAATCACTTACGGAAAGAAAACAAAGCTAAAGTGGCTAAATAGAGAAAAATGGTACCTTAGTGGAAAAATTGTAAATTTGAAGAAATTTTAGAAAATTCAAGGAAAAGAGTTTTAAAGGCTAAAATTAGGCTCACTAGGGTTTTCAAAAGTTATGAAAACCATAGGAATAGTCAGAATCAGTTAAAACCCTTCCGATACACTAAAAGAGTCAGACGGTGCGGGAACTTTAAGTGACCTATTTTCACTAATTCAAGTTATCTAAACTTCAAAATTAATGTTTTTATGTGAAAGAGTACCCAAATTTTTGTAGAGCACAGTCGGATCTTGAACAACTTGAAAAATGAGTTCAAACAAAGTGATTTTGTAAGTAGGAGCAAAATGGTCATTTCAAAAAATTTATAAATGAGACTTCTTATAAGAGCCACGTCCAACCATCTTCTCCAAGCTTCCATTTTCAGATTTTTAAAGCTTTAATGGCATCACTTTTGAGGAAGGAGAGAGAAGGATTTCGAGCTTTTGTTTAAGTAAATGGCTTCATTTCATCTTGTACCAGTCAAAAAAGTTGATATACTTTCTGAGGGCTTTCTAATTGTGGTTTTTGAGAAACTAATCAGTGGAAATTAGTCTATGTGAAGAGTACTCCACATTGAGGTAAGTTTCTAGCTGAAATACTTGAAAAATTTTTGTATTATTTGGCCTTAATGGTTTGGCTATGAGAGAAAAAGTGAGGAGGAGAGTTTTTCTTTAAATGTTCTTTACGAATTCAAGGGTTTTAACTTGCAAGGAATTCGTATATACTATTAGTTTCCTTTAAATCATAAAAGAAAAAAAAGTTAGGTTATTATGTGCATATGTTCAGTCAAGACATAGATGATGGGAAACCATCTTGTTTTCAATTCCTAATTAGTATATTTAGATGGTTTATAATGCAAGAAATAAGAATCCAAGACTAGAATTGAATGAATCTTTGAAATCTTCAAGTTAAGGTTTATATGGTACATATTCAGCTATGATGAATTTGGAAGGTCTAGGAAGTTGTTTAATTGACTCTAAGAACAAGGATAGTCTTAAAATAATACAATAATAACAATGGAAGCATTGGATTGAATTTAGAAGCTATATTTTGAAAATTAAATTTTTAGGGTTCAAGAAAAGGCATTTTGAGATCAAATGGTGTTAGATTTGTTCAAGCAAATTTATGATGGGTCTAATGATCCTAATGAGGTCATTTAGATTATATATGATGAAAAATTGAAATTAGAAGTTGAATTTTTAAAAGATACCACTTGAGGCATAAAGTTACATAATGGGTTCTAATATGTCAAGAATGGAAAATACCAAATGAATAGTACTAATGATCATATGAATAGTAAATATGAAACTTGTGGCTTGAATTATGAATTTTGGAAGCATAAGTTTACTTAGGATCCATGTTTAGTGGAATCCTTAACCTAAAGCTTAAGTGAAGGACTAGTCATGAGAAGTTGAAAGGGAAAAAGAATTTCATATAGTTAGGCCTCAAATATGATAAAAATAGAGCATTTTAGATGATATAACTGTCACCTAATAAGCATCAATTTTGAAAGTGTGCAAAAGAGAGTTCTAAGTACACTTTAAGTGGTTTAATATTTAAAAGTCAAGAAATTAAGAGAAATTGTTATGAGCTTTAGATGTTGATGTTATTTTCATGTGACATTTTTAGGACAAGCTAGTGAGGTTCTATCCCATTGTAGGTATAGGGCCAAAAGGGAAAAGGAAACGAAGCAACAAAAAGAGTGGGAAGGTTAGATGTTTCATTAACTTTCTTTCACCTATTCAAGGTAGCTTTTATCTCCTTATCTTGCATGCATTTGAATGCTTGATTGAGTTAAGATGCTTGTATATGTTGTTGCTTGGTATAACCATAAGCTATGTCTTGATATGTTTTCTATTATAAGTTTTATGTATGAGATTGATATGTTTTTGGCTCCTAACTCTCTATGTTAAGGAATTGAGTAAAGTAACTCTTCCTTGGCCCAGAGTTGAGCCTAACTAATATGTTGAATGGCTTTTTGTAAAATGAGTTTTCATGCTAAAAGTCACATTGGATTTTCATGATGCATAAGAATCACAAGCTCACATCATCTGCATTGCATTTTCTCATGGCATTTTTATATGCATTGATTTGGTCAAGATTAGTTACTAAGATTCTCTTGAATCTCACCTCTATTTTTATCCTTCCCATTAACCAGTGCCAGGTGAAAGTACTAAGTGTTAACAAAGGGAAAGAAACAGGATGATATCAGAAATTATAAAATAATATAAATCATATATGCATATGATTTTGTTGTAATATTACAATGAATGTATATGTCAAGTTTTACTTCATTCATGATGTAATATGTGAAAGAGTATAAAGTTAATAGTGATGTAATTATAGTTTAAGTTTGTTAATAACAAATGATGATGTATGTCTAGATAGTGTTATTTGATATTACTATTATATGTATTTTCCATGTCTATGAGTTTAGGGCTGAAATGTAACCATTTATTTATTCTAGATGGCTGATTTTATAAGGGCTTTGCTGGATTTCCCTTAGAATTGGTTATAAAGGATTACAAATGCTTTATCTACTAAACTGGAATGACATGAAATTATAGATAAAGATAAGTAAATATATTTATAATTTTTTAATTTAGTATTTTACGTGCATAAGTAAATGTAGTCGCCTATGAACCATAGTAGGTAAAGAAGAACTAGTTAATGAAGGTGCTATAATTGCTCCTTATCTTGGGGCATTAATCCATGATAAGGTAGTGACCATTTTCCATAGGAGTGTCAATGGATTTGCAATCATGCATACAAAAATTTTTTAAGATTCTTTTGATGGATATTTCTTGATACAAACTAAAAACCCTCTAAGAATGATCTCTTAAAATCCTTACTCTAAGCACATAATCTGCTTGGCCATATCCTTAATCTCAAAATGTTAAAGACTACCACTTTTGAGTAATGACTATTAACTCCTTGTCACTCTTAGTTAGGAGGATATTATCCACATATAATGAGAGGATGAGACACTTATTTTCAAGTCTCTCAATATACACACAATGGTCTTCTTCAGTCATTGTGAAATCTATTGAGAAAATAGCTTGGTGGAACCTAATATACCATTGTCTAAATGATTGTTTTAGGCCATAAATGGAATGTTTCAAGCAACACACTTTATGCTATTATCCTTTAATTTGAAACCTAACATGGATGATCCATATAGATCTCTTCATTCATTTCTCCATTGAGAAATATTGTCCTCACATCCATTTGAAACAATTCTAAATCTAAATGTATGACAATAGCAAGGATGACTCAAATTGACAAGAATTAAGTATAGGAGAAAAAGTCTCTTCGTAGTCTACACTCTCTTTTTAAGTATAACATTTTACTACTATTTGGGCCTTATACTTGTCAATTGACCCATTAACTTTGCATTCAATTTTTGAGACTCATTTGTTTCCAATGGTCTTGCGCCTAATTGGTAAGTTAACATGTGCCCAATTGGTAAGTTAACTAACTTTCATATGGTTTTTAACTATGAAGTCCATCTTATCTTCCATTATAGCTAACCACTTATTCAATGAGGATAAACTCATTGCTTCCACATAAGAAGAAGGCTTATTGGCATCAATAGATATGCTCAAGAAGGACTCACCTTTGATGTCAAAGCATTTTTATGGAATATTTCCATGCTTGCTCCTTTTAATATGAGAATCCTCAGATGTGCTCCAACTATTCTCAATTGTCTCAAGAATTGGTTATGTTTTTATTTTAAATTCAAGAGGTTTAGGGGCATAATATCTTAAAGTTCCTCTAACTTATAAAGCTTAAGATCCCTTTAACCTCAATAATACTAGGGTAATCATATTGTAGAAACTCAACATAGTGAGATTTGATCTCAGCTAGTCCTCCATCATGATGATCATTATACATCATATAGCCTTTAAAATGTTTAGAATACTTGATGAAAATACTAATATTAGCTATAGGACTTAGCTTCCTATGCTTACAGCAAGAGTTATAGATGTATCTTGCGAACCCTAAAGGTGTAAGTTGCCAAAATAGGCTTAACTCCATTCCACAGCTCATATGGAATGAAGGAGACTAATTTTGAAAGGACTCAATTAAGGATATATGCTATTGTTAGAAGGCATCCTTCTACAAATTAATTGGAAGGTTGCTTCAATCATTATTAACCTAACCATTTCCAATAGAGTACAATTCCTTCTTTCAGCAATACCATTTTATTGCAGAGTTTCAATTATTGTTTATTATTGACATATCCACTTTGCCTCGCAGAATTTTTTGAATTGATCAGAGAGATATTCTTGACCTTTATTAGTATGAAGAGCCTTGACACTCTTCTCTTTTTGATTATTAAACCTTTACTATATAGCATTTAAAGTAATTCAAAGCTTCATAGCAATGCGTTAATAGAAAGATTGAACCATATCATGAGTAGTAATATACGAATATGATAAAGTAACATGTGCTGTGTCTCACTTTTACATTCATAGACCTGCATATGTCATAATGGACAAGTTTTAAAGGATGAGAAGCCTTTTTAGTCTTACCAAAAGGCATCCTACTATACTCTATAACAAGACAATGCTTATATATAGAGATATTTACTATAGAAAGGGAGCCCAATAGCTCTTCTTTAGCTAATATGGAAATCCTTTCTTTTCTAATATGCCCTAATCTAACATGTTCATTTTATTGATTTAGGCATAATACTAGAAAAAGTAGACATAAATAATGCAAAGTAATTATTATTAAATACACAATCTAAATGAAGCATGAATAGTCATTACCAAAAAATGAGAATTTTATGACGATTGTGTAGTATCAGTTGCAAAAATTGATGCAAAAAATGATTTTTACAATGCTTTATACAATCACTACAAAATTGCAATGATTTCGTAACAATTGCTGCAAAATTACAACGTTGTAATGTTATAGAATTGCTTAATTTCCCAAAAGTATTGAAAAGCTATCATGGTTCAAGTAGTAGCAGTTATAACCGTTGCAATTTTGTAGTAGTTTATTTAAATTGTTGCCAAATTAATTAATTGAAAAGCCCACCTCCACCCACATTAGTTCTCAAATTTTTAGAAGAAAAAATTTGAAACCCTCAAGCTCATTGTGTAGCAATGTTTCAGGGCTCCAGCTGTTGTGCCACTGCCATTGCCATGCCATTTTGTCACCATTTTGTCACCATCCATCACCCATGACCATTCCTCTAGTCTGTCGTGGAGTTTGCCATGGGTTATAGTGGTTTTAACTCTATCTCTTTTTTTTTTGTTGCTCTTTTCAACTAATTTGCAGTAATTTTTTTAAAGATTTTTTTTCTCTCTTTTGAGACATATTGACTTCTTGTCGGTTGAAAGTAGTTGATTTGTATTGAGATTTTTGATTACTTGAATTTATGTGTTGATTTGTTGAGTAATTTTTTTGATTTTTTTTGGTTATTATGTATATGAAACTTTTTTTTTTATATTTAGATTTAGATTTGAGACGTTAGAAGCCCATTTTAGTCAAATGTTTGTTTAGAACCCTATTTTTGCATTGTTTATTTTCTCTATCCTTTGATACTATTGATTTAAATTCGGTGACTATAAGTTCATTTCTATATTTTGTTTAGTTTTTCAATTAGATTTATTGTAGATAAGAAATTTTCTTAAATATTTAACTATTATGAATTATAGTGGATTTAAAATTAGTTTGACAAATTAGAAAAAGTTAAGTTAGTTATTTTGGGTTTAGGGAAATTTAACTATGTATATATTTGGACTTTATCTCTTAATTTTCTTCCTTTTTTGCACTTTATTTTATTTTATTATCTTAGATTATTATGTTTATTACTTAATCCCAATTTTAGTTTTTTTTTCTCCAAATCATATGTATGTTATTTGGTTATTTTTATACATATAAAAAACAAATCTATATGTTGTTATAAAATAATGGTATGAATTTTTTTTTTGTTTAGAATGTTATTTATAATAGAGTGCTATTTTTTTCAAGAATGGATAAATCTTGGATTGAAGAAGCTAGGAACACCTTTGAATATGTGGAAGGATTTAATAAATTTTTGGACTTTGCATTTGCTAAAAAAAGTATTGAAGGTAGGATAATTTGTCCATATCCTAAATACAAATTTAACAAATGGCAAATTAGAGACGTAATGTATGATTATCTAATTGTTAAACCATTTTCAAAAAGGTATACTGTTTAGCAGGCCATGGGGAGAGAAGCACGCTAGACATTATAGTTGAAATTTCATCACGGCCACAGATGATTCAAGATAGGATTGCTATTAGTAACCCTATATAAGACATGTTCAATTATGCATTTAGGCATCACCCTAATGATGAGAGTGTGGGTGAAGTTAAAGTAATGTCTTCACCATTGGACTTGATTATGTGTTGTGGACTTGGCAATATGCTACTTAAGGTTTGTGGAATTGGGAATAGTTTAATAATATTGTGATTATGAGTTATAGAATTAGTCGTATTTGGAAATTTTTATAATTGTCATTTGTGTTTGGAAATAGTGTAATTATGGTTTTGATAATAAGTTCATATTTGGAAATGTTGTGATTATGGGTTGTTGAATTGGTCATTCTTTGTAATATCTTGATTATGTGTTATGAACTTGGTAATGTTGCTTACAAGTTTGTGGAATTAAGATTAGTTGACAATATTGTGAATATAGATTATGGAATTGGTCGTACTTGGCAATTTTTGTAATTGTAGTTTATGTTTGGCAATATTGTGATAATGACTTTGGTAAGAGGTTCATATTTTGAAATATTGTAACTCTGGGTTGTTGAATTAGCTATATTTGGTAATATATTGATTATGGGATGTTGACTTCATAATACGTTGGTTACAGGTTTTTGGAATTGAAAATAATTGGCAATATTATGAATATGAGTTGTAGAATTGGTTGTATTTGGTAATTTTTGTCATTGTGGTGAGCATTTGGCAATCTTGTGATTATGGCTTAATAACAAGTTAATATTTGAAAATAATGTGATTGTGAGTTATTGAATTGGCCATGTTTGGTAATATCTTAATTATGGGTTCTGGACTTGCTAATGTGACAACCCTAACTTCTGATCTCGGTAATTATAGTTAAATATACGATTAATAAATAATGATTAAGGTTTGGAGTTGTTACAATTAATTACATTAAGAAAATATAGGAAAATTTGAACCTTTATGTTATTAGGGTCATCAACTAAACAACCATAAATGGAAAAATGTATAAAAGGGTTTGTACCATCATTAAGGGATTGTGATTCATCTATCCATCGATTTCAACACACAAAAACCTCCCACAAGTATTCCTATATCATTTCCTAGCATTAGCATTAAAGAAATTAGGGTTTCTAGGTCAAAGGTGGGAGTTTGGGCTCCTTCGCCGCGACCTGGAACCTTCCCGCCGTGGCTAAGTTAGGTCCTAGAGCTTACTAAGTTTTTAACCTTGCGCTGCGGCCCAGACCTTTTGCGCCGCAGCTAAGTTGCTCTCGGGAATCACTGGGTAACTTTCTTGACTATCGCCGCGGTGAGTTTTACTACTGTACCATCCTTAATTAATTTCCTAGACTTGTGTCACGGCGAGGTTTCATTCTGTCACCCTCCTGGGTGATTTTTTTAGCTCTACACCGCGGCAAGATTTCGCAAGCCGCAGCATCTCTCGCCACTGTCACTTTTCAGGCTGCGGCGAGGCCTTCCTAGCCGCAGCGTGACTCCCTCCTGTAGCTATATCTCCTATATTTCGCCCCATGCACTCTAATTCTCTTCTTAGGGACATCCTAGGATCACTTCCCCTCATTTTATATGGTTCTAATGGTATTCATCTACCTTATTTACCCAGCTATTCTTCCGTTACCAATTCAAAAATTATGTGCCTATTTCTTTTCTCTAATTACCCTCTATCAGTAAGTTTGTAAGGTAACCATAATAGAAATACATGAACTACCAGCAGCTATCCTTTAATACACAATCAATAGGGGTTCCGTACATTAAAGGTTCATATAAATATCTCAAGGGTTACATTTCCAATGATAAGCCATATTATAGGTTAACAAAGTTTACAGCAGATATCATGAATCCATACATCAAATACCAAATTAAGATGAGGTCTAACCCCTCAATACATACATCCTCAGTAATCAAAATATGAAAGCCTACACTTGACAATATAGATACATGATGATGCTATACAAAACTTAACAAAAATTAGCATCTACCCTATTACACTCAGACTAAGTGTAGCTTCCCACACTAGGCCTCAGCTCATGGATGTTCATCCACTTGCTTGCCCTTATCCTTACCTGAGGAACCTTCACCTGAAATTGTAATCCCATAAAACAGGGTGAGATACAAATCTCAGTAACTAAGGCAATTCTATCATATAATCCGGTTTAATTAGCATATATGCATGAATCAAAATCAACATCAGAATCATATCAATCATATCCATAAATGAAACAATTAGGCTATCATGATTACTATCCCATACTAGCAATATATTATCACATGTTAAAGGCCATTAACACCGGGAGAGGCCCGCCAACGGCACCTACTCCCCATTGAGCACAACCAGGGCTTAGTGCATCTGGGGTTTGATCATAACCTGGTGCCCGATCGAAGCACATGCATGGGTGGTAGCCGCACTACAGCTCTACCATGGACTCACAAGGTCCGATCATAATACAATAGATAACCAACCAATTCATTCAGCATTTCAAATCATTCATATACAGCAAATATGAAATTAAAATAGATATATGCATGGAATTAATGTAAACTCCGGTTACCTCACTTGTAGATAATTTGCAATAACCACCAATGGTACAAAAATCCCTATAACCATAGCATCAGAAAATTACCACTCTAATTTATCATTAACAGTAGCAACAAGTACCTAAGGAATTTAAATGCTAATAACTACCTAAATAACACTTACCCAGTCACCACAAATCTCCAAATTCGGATTGAGTATGTCCTCTACCAGAAATTTCAATATACCACTCAAATTCCTAAGCAAATTCGTACATAATTAACACCCATACCATAAATCAGCCATAGGGGTCTTAAACTAGCAGAAAATACACTAGAATGGATAGTTTACACTTACCCAATGCCAGCCTTAACCTCAACTTATGAATTTCTACCATAGAAACAGCAAACAACCACATTTCAGATTTTGAATATGGTGAAAACACTCCAAATGAAAAACTAATCGGGCCAAATTAAAGAGAAAAATGAGAGGATTAAGTTGTATAATTATTACCTTGGCTGAATCTTGCTCTAAATGTGAGAAAATGTGGAATTCTTGCCCCAAACCCTAGCCTCCCTCTCAACCTCCGAATTTTGCTTCTTGAGTTTCAGCAAAATGAGAAAGTGGCTGAAGCATTAGGGTTTTAGTTGGGTTTAAGTTGGGTCAAAGATGAGTCATAGGTTGTTCTAAGGTCCAACTCTAAATGGGCTTTAGATTTTAGCTTGTTGGGCCAGTTTTAGAGTGTTGGGCTGTAGAATTTTATTGGGCCAACTCTTATGCATTGGGTTGTTGAAGTTTAATTAGGTGTGGGCCAAGTTTGAAGAGCTCAAGAATTTGGGTCTGTACAAGGATTATAGGGCCACTTATAAGAGTCTATGCAAGGTGGATCTTGGGCCTCTATCATATGGAATTAGATTGGGTCTGCACCTAACTCATTGGGCCTCTATTAGCCTTTTATCATGATTTATTAATTTGGGCCTAGATGAAATTTCTATCCAAAATAAATTCTCAAACCCATATTAATAATTTACCTCTCTAAAATTCCTATTCACTAACTTGCCCAATTATCCTCTATTAATTATTCTTAATTACTCTAAATCCATAATTAACACCTTAATAAATTTTGGGGTGTTATAGCTAATATGTCGCTTAGAGTTTGTGGAATTGAGAATGGTAGATAATATTGTGATTATGAGTTATGGAACTGGTTGAATTTTGCAATTTTGGTAATTGTGGTATTGGCAATATTTGATAATATTTTAATAATGTACAGAAAGATTTTCGAATATGAATTTAGTTCAATGCTTTAGTCTCAGGAAATATTATTAGAAGATTCATTAGCTTATACTTTAAGAAATTAAGAGCATTGGAGTTGTGTTTAAAGCTTGGGATTAGGTCCTTCCTGATATCAAGTGTTTGGACATTGCGGTCATCTTTGTAGTGGGATTAGTTCTACTATTCATTCTAGTGCAGAGCTAAAAAGTCAAACTTCTCAATTGTAAACAACGACAGCTGAACAAGTAAGAAAACTTGATGCAACAATGACTTTCATTCTCTCGAATTATTAAAGTCACCTTCCCCCTGATTTGGCTTCCTTTCGAGCTCCAACGGTCATATTTATAATGAATTTATTAAATAATATTTATTTTTTTAAATTTAATTTTTATATGTTTCTAATGATATTTTATATATTTAATTTAGATGTCTAATCAAGGGAGTGGGTATCAAGCAAGTGTAGGAGAGTGTTCCAAGAAAAAAGATGACTATCAATAAATTTATCACTTGTAAGGTTTTTTGTTAAATGATATTGTATTTGTGATTTATTTATTAACTAGTAGGATTACTATTTTTGTGATAGTACTATTATATACGCACCAGAGTTAATTTTTAATTTTATATCTAACTATAAATTTAAATTTATGTTTCTCATGATTCTTGTGTAATAGTTATTTTTTGCTATATTTATAATAAGATTCAAATATTAAAAAATATCTAAAAGAACCAAAATTTGGAAAAAAAAAAAAAAAGCTATAGTTGCATTAGTGACAATTAAAATGTCATTAAAATGGATTTTTTTTGGGTAGTGGTTGTGCCTTAATCACTCTTAAATTAGAGCCATAACTTGGCACAACTGTTGCAAAATACATTAGAGCCATCACTTGGTGCAACCGTTGCAATTTTTTTTTTTTTTTTTGTGATGGTTGTTCCCATTGTTGAAAATAACCATTGTATTAATCGCTGCTAAATTAAAGCCATAACTTGGCACAATCATCGCAAAATACGTTAGAGCCATAACTTGGCACAACTGCTACAAATTTTTTTTTTTTTGCGACAATTGATCCCATGATTGAAAATAACTGTCGTAATGTCACTCCTAACGGAGCTTTTAGTTGCGAATCTTACAACCGCTACTAAAATTTTTAGTGACGGTTATCTAGAAATAGTCACTAATTTTTTTGGCAGTAAGTCCATCCTTTATAAAATTATGACCATTTAAAGTCTTATTAAAAAAGTAGATAAACCATTATTTTTAAAATTAAAGGAAAAATTTAAGTCCATTAATGCTAAAACTGAGAGTAGAGGCTTCGAATAGAGGTCACATAAAGCACATCATGCAAGAGCAGTGTGCGCCCATTAAGCAGGGTAAGCTAATAGGTTCTTAGACCTAGCTATGACCTTCTCCTTTACTCCATTGTGTATTATGACAAAATATCTACCCATTGTCATATGATGGTAATCCACAAAGCTTGCATAATTGCAAGTTACATGTTTTGTTGCTCCCCGTATCTACAATCCTACCATGAAGAGAATGAGCCACAAATACATGTGTACAAACATAAGAGAAAGAAGGGCTAAGATTAAGGCAAACCTTCTTTGGCCCAAGACAATTTTGAGCAAAATGACTCTCCTTTTGGTAGTTGTAGTATTTGAACTTAGATATATTTTTCTTATCTCCACACTTGCCTCTGTGCTTGGTTACTTTCTCAGCCCTTGGCCCTTGGTTTTTTCTTTTCTTTTGTTTTGTCTTATGTTGGGAACTATCCATTACATTGTCTAGCTCATGCAACTAATGGAGTGCTAAGGTTTTCTTCTTTGTGTTCTGCTTCAAGCTCTGGATGGGGAGAGATGTCCTTAAAGATCTTTACACCTTCATTATGCATGAGTACTAACTTCACTTGACCCTAAGGATGTTCAAGAAGTGACTTGAGGACATGATGGACCTATTTCTCATTTGAGAGCTCATATCTAGCTACACTTATGTCCTTTATCATGGTAGCCATTACCCTAAGGTGTTCAATCATGCGAATTTTTAGGTCCATTATTTACTAGTTTAGCACGAAGCCTAGTGGCAAACGTATTGCTACATTTGAGATGCAGCTATTTGTACATTGCCTTGGCAGTTGGGTAGTGCTCAAACTCCCCACTAAGGTTGTCAAGCATGTGGGTTAAAAAAGTGTATACTTTGACTTTTTTATACTAAGCATCATAGGCCCTTTGGTCATGGTGATCTTGGTTCATTTTCCCAACAGAAGGTAATTTATTTGAATTTATTTAATTCAAATTATCTAATTTATTCAAATAATTATTTGATTATAACTTATTTAATATAACTAATTACTTAAATTAATTATTATACAAATCCCTATTATGAGAACCTATCTGATTATAAATAATCTAATTTGAATTCAAGTAATTTCTTTGTATTTGAACATATCTAATGATACTTAAGTGTCTTATATCATAATTTATCTTATTCAATTAATTAACTAATGATATGAATTAATGAATAAATAAACATGCCATGTGAATGTATCACATGATCATTTTGCAACAGTCTTCACGTGAGTTTTATGCTTCTTTTGTCTTTATTATTATTTTTTTTGTAAGTGCCCTTTTTATGAGGGGCCTTCTGCTTTGTACGCTTCTACTTGATTAATTAATTCATCTTTTACCAAGAAAAGAAAAATGTGGTTGAGTAAGATCTCGTTGGCTAGAAGATGATTCTAGTCCAATAATGCGTGAATTATTTGGTGGCAGTCTTGTTGTATGATAGGGTTTTATGCCCGTATGGACCGCGTCCCACACTCTCTTTTCTACCTCTTTCACTCTCTATTCAATGTCTTTTAGAGCGTTTTTCCCGCGTCATATAGTGTTTGTAGTATAGATTAAAGTCATGTGGGAACAACACTTGATGGCCACAAAAATGTAATAGTGTTACTATACCACAAACCTTTACTTTTGATTTAATGCACAGGGTCCACTCTTTTTCCTTTTTCTTGTAAAAAATTTCTGTTTTCAAATTTACGTTGGTTTTTTCACTTTTGAATTTTTACCTTCATAAAAAGCTATTTTAAAGAGATATTCTTTGGTGAAATTAAACTATAGGATCCTTCTACAAGTCTACATTATTGGATGTGAGTGCAACTTTTAAAATATGAGACATGTGAATTTAACCTTTTATTAATAATTTTCTAATATCGAAAAGAGAAAATGCCAAAACCGATTGACATTAACTTTTCTTGATAGTCTTCATTCGACAAAGCCTTGGAGAGCGAAATAAAAATTGAATAAGACAATGTCAGCCTCTAGATTGTTCTTGATGGCCGTAATAAAGATAATAGTGTCTGGATTGTTCTTTCACTCGTTGAACTTAGAAGGGAAAAAAGTATAAATACTTCTTTTAAGTTGATTTGTAAATACATCTTAAATTGTAATAAAGAAAATGGCGTCTAGATTGTTCTTTCACTTGTTGAATTTCATCGTTTATTTTTTACCTTTTCCTGTTAACGAAGTGGACAAAGTTATTATATCTAACTCTACTTTTAACAAATAATTCTACTAGTTTGAAAACGTGTTAAGCTTAAAACAAAAAAAAACATAAAAAGAAAATCCACCATAAGGGAAGTCCAAGTTGCAATACAGATAGAGAAATATGGATTTTCACATTAAAATTAATTATTTATGTGTTGTTTTCAAGTGAATAAAAAAAATTTTGGCATAAAAAATTTATTAACTTAAAAATAAAAAAATAATTTTAAATACAAATATATGAAAATACAAAAATAATTTATCGATTTTTATAGTTAAGGAGGCATTTATAAATAAATTATGCATAGTTAAAATGAAATTTTTTAATCTTTATGATTTAAAAAATATTTACAAATAATTCATAATTTATCTTACATTTTTAATACTACAAAGGAAAAATTACATTTAAAGATTTAATTTTTGAAAAAATTACAATAAAAAAATTTAAAATTTAAAATTATCTTTAAAGAATAAAGTTGCTAAGATTTACTTTTAGAGTTTACAAAAATTAATATCAAATTTAAAAAAAATTATAGTATAAGTGACTTGGTAGTAATGTTGCTAAAATTTAATAGTAACTTTTTAAAATTCTAATAATAAATCTTTTAAAATTTGATAATAATTTTACTCTTTAAAAATAATTTTTAATTTTTAAAATTTTTTATTATAAATTTTACAAAATATAAGTTCTTAAATGTAATTTTTTTTATTATAAAACAGTTATAATATGTATTTCAGATTGAAATATACATTGCGTCCAACTTCATTGTAGTTTGAGGCTCCCCAGATTCGATGACCTGGAAAACTCTGCAGGTTTTTGCTCCACAGTCGAAACTCTGAGGCAGTAGGTGAGGTTGTTGCAACAAGCATATGATCATTTTAGTTTTTATTTTTTAATTTTTCATGAGCATACTAATATTTTTTTAAGTGTAAAAATTAATCTTATTTAGGGTTTATATTTATTCCCTCACAAATATTTTTTTTCCTGTGACTCAAACTTTTGATATTGCAAAGATACGTCACTTGTTGAATTTAAACGTGCCTTATCATTGGATCTATTGTTTTGCGGGGATAGATCACTCACATCATCACTTGATTCCGGAGCTATCACTTTAACATATTATTGTGGAAGAGCATAAATGACTCTTTCTTTTTTTAAATGAAGCTCAAATTATATAATTTTTTTAAAAATATATATTTCTCTTATAAAACTAAAGCAGGTGTTATACTTTTTTTCTTTTACAATAAAAAATAAATTACTATTACCTTTATTTTGACTAAGATATTTTTATATTTGTGACTTATATAATAAAATAATAGAATTAAATATATATTTGGCTAATATAAAAATATTTAATTTTTTGATTTATAAAATTGTAAAATAATTTAATAAAAATATCATTAAAAATAAATCACAAAATAATTTTTTAAAAAAATTTAAGTAATTTATAGTTAATAATTTAACTTGAAAAATAATATTTGTATTACATATATATTAATAAACATAAATGTTATCATAAATTTAATAAAATTTTAAAATAATTATATTTATAGCTCTCAACATTGAAATGAATATTTAAAAGTATTTTTTTTAATAAGTTATATTCTTAATAAAAGAAATTAATATTATTTTATTTTGGTCATATTTTGATTTTAAAAAGTAAATGCATATTTCCAAAGGAAAAATTGTCTAATTTAAACATTTTTTTAAAAAAATTAGCAACTGAATAATAACATTTAAACTCATCCTAAAGCAGCTTGTGTCCTATGGTTTATGTTGGAAATATTAATATGTTATTATAGATTAGCATTAATTAATTATTAGATTAGTTAATATATTATATTCTATTAAATCATAATAATTAATTTAAAAACAATCACTGTGTGTAGGATTACTTTTCTTAACAAATTTATGAATAATTTATAATAGGTGAGTTATCTATAAATCCATTTTAAAAAATAGAAGCCTAACTCACAGCCTATATAAAGCTAGTTATTCTATTTATATTAGTTAGGATTAAGTTTCATGATATGTTGCAATAAACCTACTTGGATATCATGGGTTGTAATCTCTATTCTTCCATTTATCTTTATGTATTGCGAATTTTTTTTATAGGGATTTGTATTCATTGATTACCGTATCACATTAGGTACCATCTAAATTTAATCTCCCATATTTTAACAATTGGTATGAGAGCTATAGTTTTTAATTCCTTTTTCGTTCATCCAAAATTATGTTTGTATGAAAGTGCGTTTGGAATTTGCTCTTGTTGATAGCATGTGATTTGTAATACTTTTTGTTTATGCTGATATATGAACAATATCGCGTCAAAACCGAAGTTCATTCAACATCATTACATGCCTAGGGTATATGCTGAATAACCATGGAATTGGATTTATTTTCTTCTCCTTTTCGCGCTTACGGTGGGATCCAATTTATTAATTAAAGTATTTTAAACATGTTCTTCTGCATTAGTACATGTTGCTATGAAATAAAAGGTGTACTTTGAGGCCTCAATAGTGTTTGGTTTGGACTTTTGATTTTGGTACTTAATGATCCAATTTACGAAACCAAGAGTCATTTAACTTAGTTAAACAAAATTGCATTGTAAATAACCATAGGATGGGGTTTTGTTAAGACAATCTTGACCACCTTTGATTGTTTTTTTTGGGGGGGGGGGGGGGGTAGGGCTTATCCTGAATATATAATTTTTGGATTTCATCTTTAGAATTTGCGATTGGGATTTAACCTTGTTTAAATGATTGGACTTTTTTCCTGTAGTATTTTGATATGCTCAATATGTGTAAATGATGTTTGGGGTAACAATATCAAAATTACAAGGACATATTAACTGTAATACCTCAACCTTTAGCTTTGTTATCCCAATTAAGGTGCTTAGCTTCATACATGTTGCATGAAAAATGAATATATTTAATGGTATTTAATTGCATTGTGTAAGATCTTAAAAATTCATCTTATGCTCCAAAGATCACATGAACTCCTCAATATCATTCTTTACCTATAATATATCCATACAAGTCATAACCATCACAAAACATCTCAAGAGTCTTGGATTTTACACTATGCATAAGAAAAATATAGGTTTGCTCTCAGGTTCATTTTCTAGGTTTCTCATATAAAGTTTGAAAATTCATAACTAATTCTTAAAAAATTAAAATCAAGCAAACCATATTATTCTGGAAAGCTTTAGATGTTAACTAATAGCTAAAAATAGTTTTAGACCAAAACAAAAGCATTTAGCCCATGCAAATTGATGTAACAATACCAAAGGTCAGGTTACATTATTGGTACTATCATGTAACTTCAAAATTTTGGTTCTCCCTCTACAGAGCTCCAAATGAGGTGATCTTAGTGGTTATGTAAATCTTATAATGTCTAGTTTATGTATGTAAAATTTCATAAGTATTAGATATTATTTGTCCTACATATGACATAGAAATATAAACTGACTATATGAGCAGTATTATTATCATATCAGTAGAATTTTTTCAATTTTAAAAAATTATAGTGAATTCTCTAGAGCTCCAAATTAGGTGTTCTTTAGTTCTATAAAAATCTCGATATGAGACCTATATTCATGCCAAATTTCATGGGAAAAATTCGTCTATTTGGTCAATTTGGGGTTTAACTCAAATTTTGGTCACTTTTGAAGTCCAAAATGGTTCATTAAGGTGTCAAATTGCTTTTTTAACCATCCATAGCCACTTGGGCACATCCAAAACCACATTCATGGCCTAGAGAGACATGCCAATTAGTTCAAAATATCATGGAGCTTATTTTTACTATGCTACTTGCAATTATACACAAGGAAGTCATAACACATAAAGGCCCTTTGGTGGCAAAATCATACATATTCATTTATATGATTCCAAAATCATTACATATATCATATTTACATACATTTAAGTGTACTCAAGCATCTACATCATATAATATATCCCATAGTTATATCATTTGACATCAATATGTCTACAAAATGGCTAAATAATAAAATCTTTGTCAAAGTCTTGGTCTTCAAGGTTGTTGGCCTCCATTTATTGGCCCACTTGGCTCACCTAGACATGGTTAGGCATTGGAGAGGGAAGAGTGAGATTCCAAGAATCCCAATAGCTCTTAACCCTTTCATACATACATAGTAGATGTGTTCTCGAGTCTAAGAATGCATGCATGGTAATTAAACTACTATTAAACATACATAAAGCATTTTTCATGTTTAAGAAACCCATACATAGCATACATAGGCTCTCAAGGGCATTGGTTTAGCCTTACTCATTTTTCTTGCGGCTTTTGGATTTGCTTCATCCATTTTTAAGGAACTTTTTACTAAGTCTCACTTCTATTGAGACTTTTGGCTTTGTTTCACCAAATCTTAGGGACTTTTGGTATCACCATACCCATGTAAGCCAAATAACATTACATTTCAAGAATATCATGATACCATAATATGTAGGCAATAGCTAGAAACATTTCTCATGGCACAAACAAGCATACAAGCACCCAAAGACAAGAAAACAACTAACAATGCATAGGAGAAAGGTTAGAGAGCTATCTTGAAACAAAAATACAAGCTTTTTCCTTGATTATTCTTCCCCTCTCTTGGCCTCACACTTACAATGAGGTGGAGCTTGGTTCCTTAGGACCCAATTACATCATTGAAGCAAGCTCTAGCATCACATACACTCTAGGGAAGCTTACTTTCTCATATGGCTCAATTATGGTTCCATATAAGACCTAAGGAAGCAACTATGAGAATTCATGAACTTGACTAAATTTTTTCCTTAATTTATGACTCTTGACTCCATTTAGACTTCTTAGAGCCATCACACATTCATTTTAAGAAGTCTAACTATAAGTTACTTCTTTATATCTCATTATGGAACCTACACCTCCATCTCACATTCTAGGCTTTCTAAATTTTTTTCAAGGCTTTCTTTGATGTTCTTACATCATGTCTAGTCTTATTCTAGGTTTAGAAAAATTTAAAACACTTCCTAGGTGCTTCATCTTTGTTTGCCCAAGACATGCTTCTAATTTGGAGCCCATGGACTTTGCTTTATTTTCTTGAAAAGGATGATGCTTGGGAGGCTTCCTAGAGGTCTAATGGACTCATACCATGTCTTACATAAGCCTAATTGTCCCTAAGAGAAATCAGATTTCAACATTTCTCTCAAACCCCTAAGTTGCACCAACTTGGTTTTCTTGGTTTTCTTTTTTATTCCAATGGATCAATCTTACTTTTCACACTTCTAAACACTTGTTTCATTCATTCTAAGGTCAGAATTCATCTCCCTCCATAGAAGCTAGGTCTGACCTAAATTCCCTTAAAGAAGAACATCAAAGAAGAAGCAATTTAAGCCAACATCCATACCTTATTTGCTTGCTTTTTCAAGTTGCTTTCACTTGCTACAAGTCCCTCCTTCTAATTTTGATTTTCTCCCTTTGAACCAGACATGAAATATCCTTAATCAATCATTAAAATCATAAGAAAAGAAGGGAGAAAAAGGAGAAGAAGGTGGAAGAACGAAGGCGTATGAGAAAACTTGATTTCTTACACTTTTTTGGTTGGTTTTACCTCCTCCCTTGCTCTCCCTCTTGTGCGCCTCCTTGGAGTTGATTTAGGTTTTTTTTTCAGACCAACAAAATCTGTTATGAGGGCTGGAGGAGAGTGGGGCATTTTTTTAAGAAGCAAAAAGGTAAAGTTAACACACTTTTCTACTTTTCATTTTAGTCCCTTTTTTTGGTTCCTTTCATTTAAGTTTAATTCAACTCTTTTTTGAAACCCATCTTTTCCATTATAATATTTAGGCTCTGAAACTTATAAATTTTCTTTGGTTTCACTCAAAAAGGATTTAAAACTATTCCAAACTATTTAGTCAAAATTTCGATTAACCAACAGCCAAAATCACTCACAGGAGGAGTTTCAACTATTTTGGGGGTTCCCATAATTTTTAGGATATCTGAGAACCCCTAAAAGCTTAAATTTTTTATTTAAAAAGCCCTCTTGTGAGTTTTCCAAAATTTCTAAAAATTACAAAAATGCCCTAACTTCCTTTCATAAACTTTTCTAACTAATTTGGCTTGGGTTTCTAGGCCACTCAAATATCAAATTCTCATTTTTTATTATTTAGAATTTTATCCTAATTTTATTTGGCCTCAACTCATTCGTTTTAAGAGATTTACTTTTCAAACTGACGTATTTCGTTATTTTTACGCAAATCGGATGTTACATTAACAAGTGTTGAAACTCTTTTGAGAATATTTTTTGTGATCTAGATTCAATGTGATAAATTAAACAAATTATTTATCCATATGAGAATTTTATTGATAATGGATAATTTTCCTTATTTTGTTGGGACATGGTTTATTTTCATAATCTTGACAATAATACATATGTATTTTGTACACGATGTTACCAATTATATGTTCATGCTCTTATAAACTATTATTATAAGATATAAAAAATATCACTTTTTTGTTGAGTATGATAGCATGTCTTTTATTTGCCTATAAGATAATTTTGGCTATGGATACTTTTGTCATTGTTACTCACTTATCATGGGACCAATCATAAGTGTTTTGGTCAATTTCATTAAAATATTTTATTTTAATTGATATATATATATATATATGTTTACATATATATGACAATGTTTCTATTGGTTTATATATTACATAATAATTATTGAGTAAATTGCATTGACAGTGAATATACCTTGTTAGTATAGCATTGTCAATGTGATCTATTATTATAGAGAGTTATTGCATATTTTGTGAAAATTTAAGAACATTTGTAATATTATAATTATGCAATTTTTTCACATGTTTGGTGTTTCATAATATTTTAGTTCACAATTAATTGTAAAATTTTATGAGAGGCACATTAGCCATTTGCAACAAAGAAGTATTATTTTATAATAAATCATATAACTATGTTTAAGTCTCAATAATGAACATTTATTCATTTTTTCAAACTTCAATTATTGAATTATATAGGGTATATTATACAACTAATGGACATACCATATCAATGTGATATTATTTGGTATAATTTTGATAATATGAAGATTATGATTAATGAAAGATTTTATAATTATTAAGAGACTGATTGTTTAAGGCTTTTGCATTAAGGGTATATTTTGTAATCTATGACATTGTCAATCAATTTTGTTGGTACTAAGATACATTCTACTTAATGTTTTAATATTTCTTGTAACCTATAGGTATAAAAATGTTAGAAACATTAGTTTTTTTTATTAACCTTGAGCTCCTTATTGAGTTCTCTTGATTTATTGTGTTGCATTAGTTAGATTTTGAAGGAAACTCTTGTTTATGATTATGTTGTACACATAACTTATATTTTCCAACATTGTTACTATTCTAACTACTATGCTCATGAATTGTTTTTCTGCGAGAAATTTGAATGGGACCCATAATAAGGACTTAAAAGTTGAGTTTCTAGATAAATATATTATGATATATTTTACATTATGTCTTAATATTTCTTATATCGTATAGGTATATAAGTGTTAGAGACATTAGTTTTTGTTATCCTTGAGATACCTATTGTGTTATCTTGATTTATTGTGTTGCATTAGTTCGATTTTAAAGGGAACTCTTATTTATGATTATATTGTACATATAACTCGTGTTTTCCAATATTGTTACTATTCTAGCTACCATGCCTTTAAATTATTTTTTTGTGAGAACTTTGAATGGGACCCAGAGTAAGGACTTATAAGTTGAACTTCTAGATAAATATCCTACTAGACATGATGTTTGAGTAAATGATTGAAATATGACAAGGCTTTTGAGATTGGGAAAACAAGATTATATTGTAATTTTGTTCACTAGTAAACCTCATCTAAGAATTAATGAGGTATTTTAGTATGATAAATAATTTTCATTGCCTTGATATATTTATTTGGTTTATTGAAATATTATTGAGTGTTTCTTACCAAAGTTAAGTGGAACCAAGTTCATTTTATATGAATTTTTACCTCTCACTTGGTAGGATTCTACATGAGTGATGTTTTTACCTCAATTTTATGTTGATACGACTCCTTTTAAAAAGGGGAGAGTGACTTAACAATGCTTGATGTCTATAATAACAAATAATGTAAGTCTAATTTCTTCCACTACATAAGTAAACCTAGGAATTTATAAAGTTAATAATTGACCGTAAAGCTATTAGATATAAGTGGGTCTATAAGACCTATCGTGGGGTTATAAGAGAAATTATAAGATTTAAAATCAAATTAATTGAAATGGCTATAACTAGGGAGAAGGATTGGTTATATGTGACTTATCATTAGTGTTTATTAAACACACTCTTAAAAAGATTATGGCATTAATTGGATTTCATTTTAAGACCCTTACCATATGGGTGTCTAAATTGATTTTCCTTTTTCAAAGCTTGCTTGGGGATTCAACAAGATAGTTTTTGTAGAATCACAAAAGACCACTTAGTGTGTAGATCAAATGTTCTATCTATTGACTGAAATTAGATTATAAGCATTACTATCTAAAGTATTATGAGGTTGTAGCCTCTTGTGATTTTCTATAAACACTTCAAATCAATATATCTTAAGAAATTAGATATAAAAATCTTGTTGGGACCTCTTATGTTATTGCAATACAAATCTATCAAGACATATCTTGTGATAGTTTGAGTTTGTTTCAAGAAACTTTAGTTGATTAAGTGTTTAAGAAATTCAATTTATACTCTTACTTCTTTTATGGTATCCTTATTATGATAGGTGAAAGGTTATTTAAATCTTAGTGTCCTTAACATTACATAAAGAGGACTAAAATGGAAAATATTCTATTTCTTACTTTTGTTGTTGGCAACTTTATGTTTGCTCAAGTGTGCACTCATTCAAATATACTTTTGTTTATAGTGTACTTGGTAAATACTTGAGCAAATATGTTTGGCATTTTTTGAAAAGTTACTTAGACAAATTCACCTGGCACCTAAAGGGTATTTAGAATTGCATTTTGTGTCAAAGTAGATTTTATCCACTTGTAAAGATTGCCCCATTGGATTCAAATTATGCAATTTGTGTAAATGCTTTGAAATCTAATTCTATGTACATCTTTTGGTATTTTGGAGGAGTTGTTTCGTAGAAAAGTGTCAAATAGATATTAACAGCTGCCTCAACCTTTATATACATCTCATGATGTTTAAAGGAGCTTATAGCTGTCCCAAATTTTTAGTTGTAGAATACGACATTTGTTGTAAGGCCATTTTGTTTATGTTATCGAGGAAATTAATTTATGTTATGTGTATTATTGAATACATATTTTGGATCTTAATCATTTGTTGCAATAATGATTTTGCTATATACTTCTCTAAAATACATAGGAATTTTGGGTGCATAAAATTTTCATATTAATTTTTTGTTTCATTGGAGAGAAGATTCATGAATTTCATATTCAAATTATATATATTTTATAGATAATATGTTAAGCTAATCTATTGACTATAAACTTACTTGTTGGAGTCTTGTTGAAAAATATGTGTCTCTTAGGTGTTCTGAAATTTTTTGTTGATATCTTAGTTTAGTAGGAGTCTGACTTGTGTTTTTTAGAGATGCTTTGTTTTGGTTAGTCTATATGACTTTAGATATATTTCTTTTGATATTCCATTTTATTCAAATTTGGAACCTTGTTGGCATTTTGGAATTTTTTTCCCTATTGGATTCAATGTTGTTGGTTTACTATTTCATTATTTGATATATTAGTATTCCTTTGTGCATTGATCAATTCTTGTTATTAGTATTATCTAAGAAGGAGGTTGTTGAAAATATTAATTTGTTATTAGTATTATCTTAGTAACAACCATTGTGTACATGAATTAGTTGTTTTCACAAATTTATGGATAGTTTGTAATAAGTGGGCTATCCATAAGCCCATTTTAGGGAATAAAAACCTAACTCATAGCTCTTACAGCTAGTTATCTTATTTATTTTAGTTAAAGTTAGGTTTTATGATATGATACAATTTTGACGTACACTCTGAACCTACTTGTGTATTGTGGGTTATAATCCTTACTTTTCCATCTATCTTCTACATATTGCTATTTTTTTTGTAGGGATTCGTGTTAATGGATTATTCTATTATATTAAGTAACATTTGAATTTTAAACTCTCATATTTTAATAGTTTATTATAAATCCAAAGCCTTGAAAGTTGAAAACTATTGGCATCATCAATTTCAAATTTGGCCTATTCAAATGATGTTACAAAATTAAGAAGAGAAAGGACATTATATGGTCCAAACATAAGAAAACAACAAAATGTTACAAGAATTCATGGGTGACATTTATGGAGTAAAGCCTGCAACTTCCTAGTCCTCCTTACACATGCCTCATTTATCCATTAACCAACATTGAAAAGTGGAAAAAGACAAAAGAAAAAGTAAACAAATTGAAGGAAACTTTCAATGAAGTAATTTGGAAATACTAAAGGGTTTTTTCTTGGCTTTCTTTTTCTTACAAACTAGAGACACTCATGAGCCCACCAACCTCTTCCCTATACAATTTATCCATGCCTCTACTTACCTCAAACATATGTACCCTATTTTTTTTTCTTTTTTTTATAATGTAAGCACAAAAAAGGGTTTAGTTGAAGCTAAAGCTAAAAAATTAATAAAAAAAATTAGACAGTTAAGCTTGTTGCTAAATTTGATTAGTCAAGAATCTCTACATTCAAGGATAGTAAAAGGAAAAAGAATTTATATGTAGTCTTTTATATCTTTACTATCATGTTTTCCAATTAAAATATAACAAGTGTATTCCAATAATATTAAAATAAGCATATGGTTTTTGCAGACAATTGTATGGTTTCTTAATTAAAATTGACATTTGTCATGTTATTATTAAAAAATTAGACATTTATTATATTTTAATTAGAAAATCTAATGGTAAAGATATAAGAAACTACATCTAAATCTAGTCCTTACGGAAAAAAAAAGGAAACCTAGGGTTAAACCTAGTCAAAGAGCAAGCACATTCAATACTAACTCGTATTTTGCAACGAGCATATCCTAGATATTTTGTTTATGGAAAAGGTTTGGTTGTTAATCTTTGTTAAAGCTTCCTTAATTTGGATTTAATTAGGTAAGGAAGCTAAGACATGGAGTAGAGAGATGATTGATTCAAGATGGGAGGCAATAGATGAGTTTTAAGGGTTAAAAGTCAAGTTTAAGATCATTTTGAGCTTATGATGCAAGTTACAAAAATTTGGGACTTACCAAGCTTCACAAAATTTAGCAAAGTTGATGCCTTAACACCAACTACAAGGTGGACAACATGAAAAACCAAGGAACTTGGGACCTCCATGCTAAGATTACATGTGCATCATACTCAAGGTAGAGAAGCTAGCGTTGTAGTGCTAGAAGGCCAGCACTACACCACGAACCCAATTTTAAGCAAAATGTGAGTTTTATTTGAATTGACTTAGAAAGCCTATTTAAGCAAGCCTAGCTCACCAACTTAAAGGACAATCCTACCTAGTTGTTAAGGAACAACTCCAAGAGGGTGAGATTGTGAAAAGGGCCAAGGGCAGATCCTTGAATCATAGGTGAAGCTTCTTTGTCTATTTACTTTTCTCCTTCATCTTCTTCTTCATGTTCCTCTTCTGTGTCTCTAGATTAGCTTGTCAACTAGTGTTGATTTTGTTTATATTTAACATTGGATTGGTTTATGTATTGAAGAAATTCCAAACCTTATGATGATGTTTTAATTTTTCTTTCATTAATGGAATTCATGGTTTGCACTTATTGCATTTGTGTTTACCTTTGTTGTTTGAATTAATTGTTTAGTTCTAATAGCTTTTGATTAGGTTATTGGATGAAAATAATTATTAAGGCAATTAGGGTGCTTATAATTGAACCATGGTGTAGTAATATTTGAAAGAAGTTTTATTCTAGAAATTTAGTATGTACCATTAAATTGCATGCCACTTAGGTGTTTGATAAAGTATAGTCTAGTTTATCTTAGGCTAATTGTATTTAATAAGAGTTTTTAGGTTAAGTTAAACTTGAATTCGATTGCTCTTAATGCATTCTAAGGCTAAGTGAACTAAGGATGACTAGAGTTAGTCACCTAGGAGAAATTAGGACTTGAGTAGTTTTCACATACAATTGTTAATAATCTAGGAATTTGACTAACATTGATGTTTTGATAATTATAATTAAACTTGATAGATATTCATAAAATACATATGCCAATTGATGTTTAATTTAAACAAAGTATTTAATTAAGTTGTTTTGTTAGTGTCTTTGTTTGAATTAGTTTTTTGAATCCAAGTGTTTTGTTAGTCTCTTTCACTTGAATTATTGTTCCTAATAATTAGGGTAACCTAGGGTTCTGAGGTTACTTGATTATGATCCCTAACATTTATTCAAAAAGTCCCTAGAGAATAAGTAATTCTATTCCTTGTAGGATGATGCTGGGTCTTTTTTGGATCCTTGTAGACCACAAAAATTTTCTTGTAGTATTTGAAGAGATGTGGGAACTTGCAAGTTCAAAAGTACTGACAACATATAAGCCCCACTTTCTTATATGCATTATTATATGGATTTGGCTAACATAACATTCTTCTTTGTTTTTCCATCCTCCGTTCTCAACATCACAAGTTGGAGTAGAAACATGCAATATTTATTTATAGGTAAATTATTCTCTTTCTCCCAAAAAAGAAGAGTCTAAATTGCATAGTCCTTTTAACTGCTTTGAAAAATTATGCTCTTTTCTTTTGTAATAAAAAATGCATTATCCTAAAATAAAAAAATGAGTTACAATTACACTTATTTTGATCAAAACTTCCTTATATTGATTAAGTATATAATAAGACATATATTAAAATATTGTATTTGCTTATTATATGATATCCACTTTTCAAATCTAAGAATAAATTAAATGTATGATTTTCAACATAAAATAAATAACATTGAAATAAAAATTTAAGAAACACATTTTATATAAGTTATATTTAGAAATTAATGTGAACTTTGAGGACATTTTGGTCATATTTTATCTTCATGAAAGGTTGGTATATATTTTCATAATATAAAAAAAATTTGTAATTTGAATATCGCTAAAATAGGAAAGAGTAATTTACCCTTCTTTATATGGTATCAACAATTGCTTATTGTGTCAATAAGTTTATCCAACATGGTATTAAATGTCATCATATTGATAGCAAACTATAATATTTTTTTTAATTTATTTTGTTATGCTAAATATGTAGTGTTATTGAAATTTGAAAAGAATTAGAAAACAGTTTTGTAACTTGCATGTGAAAGTGATAATCAAGAGTGCTTATTTTTTATTTTATTTTATAAATCACTTTTTTTCCTCTTTAAAAACATTCAAATTACACAATTTGTTTTTGTTTTAAAAGTATACAAAGATTTTTAGATAAAAATAACCAAATTGAGCTAAAAAATAATATTAACTTTTTTTTACTAATAATATAAGATATTAAAAATATACATTTTTAAACTTTTATTTCAATGTTATTTATTTTATTTTGAAAATAATTAATTTAATTTATTCTGAAAATTTATTAAGTTTATGACAATACTTATGTTTATTAATATATATTTAATATAAATTTTGTTGTTGACATTATATTATTATTTTGAAATTGGTTAATCTTAAAAAGTAGTTTGTGAATATAAATTTTATTTTTAACAATTTTTAATTTTTTATCAAAATATTTTATTATTTGTTGAATTTTAAAAAAGTGAGTATTTTATATAACTCAAATATATTAGTTTACTACTTGTTATATTATATAAGTAAAATATATAAAGATATTTTAATCAAAATAGGTATAATTATAGCTTCTTGCTCATAGCATGGGAGGTAAGTGTTGTACATATTTTAATTACAAAGAAGAGGAGTGTAATTCATCAAAATAAAAAGAAAAGCTATGTAATTTATTTATATATAAAATGCCGTTTATTAATTGTGAAGAAAAACATTGTCCAAAAAGGTTAAAAACAAGTCTACAATTTGGACATGGGGATTCCATCAGAATGATACCCATATCCTATTCAAAAGTATGGAGTGATTGTATCCACCACGTTTGGTTTACACTGTATTTGTTTTCTTTATTTTTCTTTGATAAAACACGATTGTATCTTAGACCTCAAATTTGGGAAAGGTCAATTGAGGAGCGTGCAAGGACAAAAGCTCTGGGTTTCTCGTTTCTGAAATAGCGTATAATTGGATGGGTGGAAAATAATGGAGGTTTACAGACACAAATAGAATCATGGGGTAATTTTTCATTACAATATGTCAGCCATCGTTGTTTTAAATCATGACCTGCGAATTATGAGTTGTTTGGCTTTCTGAACACTCACGTTGTGCAATTATATTACCTCAAGTTTTGGAGCTCTTTTTGCCTTCAATTTTGATTTAATTCCTTGAAGCCTCCTATTTTTATTGCTAATAAATTGGTCAAAGGGGTGCAAGGCTTCGATTTGCAGATTGATACTTACGTTAGAAGGATGTTGAGAATAATTTGGTCGAGTAATAACAAGGTTCAAGTGAGCATATATGGATTGAGAACAATCCTCATAGTTACAGACTAAGATGGTAGTTATTTGTGCAATTGATTGGAGGTGGTTGAGTTATACCACACTCAAGTGAGCATATCGGGATTGAGAACAATCCTCGTAATTATAGACTAAGATGGTAGTTACTTGTGCAATTGACTGGAGATGGTTGAGTTATACGCCACTAAGCTTGTGTCCAAGAGACATGGCACCTTTTGCAAATAATATCCCAATTGTGGGGTAGTGGTCACCTTTTGCAAATAATATCCAATTGTGGGGTAAGAGTTTAAAAGTAATTATGGGCTTTAAGTGTATTGGGTTATCTAGCAATTGGGCTAGGTTTTAAACTTGGCCTATCATTAATCTCCTAAGTAATTTGGCACTTTAGTGCTAAAGGACTTGTTTTAGAATAAAATTGGTTGTGTTAATTTTAGTATTAGTAGATGGTTAGGTGTTCAATCGGTTAATTTTAGTATTAGCAGATGGTTAGGTGTTCAATCGGTAAAGATTTCTGGAGAGCTATAATTATGAATTGAGAGTGTCAAGTGTTCCCAGTCAAGCAAAAAAAGCGTTATTTGATAGATGTCTATAGACGTGTTAGGTTACGATGGCCAATAAATAGGGGTTTCCTGATAATCTCCCTCGTCCATCACGGTTATTTGTTTCCAATGGGAAGTCATGACGGTGCATCAAGTTATTTGAAAAGCCTGAATTTTAAGGCTTTATAAATACTGTCATTCTTCTCTTTTTCTTGTTTTCGCTTGCAACTCAGAATATTTGAAGCCTGAGAGATTCAAAATTATAGCTCTATTCCTGTTTGCTCTTTAGTCTATGGAGAGTGTTGAGTTTTACTTCTATGTTCTTTGCACTTCTCTTGTAAGTCTCTTTCTTTTTGATCCTATAATGCTTACTTAGAATGTTGTCACTTGAGTTGTGCGTTAAATGATTGCGTGCCTGGCTTTTTGTTTTAAATTCAGATTCTTAGAGAGATTTTGTAAGTAGAAGAATAAGTAATTTCTAGGTTTAGTTTAGGCTTTTATAAATATTGCTGTTTTTCTCTTTTCTCCTTTTCGCTTGCAACCCATAACATTTGAAGTATGAGAGATTCAAAATTATAATTCTACTTCTGTTTGCACTATCGTTTAAGGAGATTGATGAGTCTTACTTCTGTGCTCTTAGCACATCTCATTCTTGTAATTCTCTTACTCTATTTTGGATCCTATACTGCTTACTTAGAATGTTGCTATTTGAGTTGTGCATTAAATGTCTATGTGCTTGGGTTTTTGTTTTAGATTCAGGTTCTTAGACAGATTTTGTAAGTAGAAGTAATTTCTAGGTTTGTGATGTGCCGGATTTAATTTTAACATAATTTTAATCTTGATTGTTAATATGGTTAGGATTGTTGGTGTTTACCAAGCATACAATTGTTAGGGTTCTTTTTGACCCTTGATTTTGGAATATATTAGATTGATAAGTCTCATTTTGTGCATAAATTCTATAGTATCCTAGGAACTAATCAAGGGTTATTCTATAAAAATATTTTCTATTAGGGTAATTTTTAAAAGTTTTTATTAATTGTTAGAATATTAAACATGAATTTTTAATATTATTTAAATTTCACAAAAAGAGCTCAAGCAATCCAAGAAGCCAAGAAAAACACCAAAATAGGCTTGAAAGAAAACCCTGAAATTAACTTTAACCATTTTTCATGGAATCAACAACTTGTAATCATTTAACCATTTTATTATTTGTCAAGTATCTGGCACTGTGTCCATGGAATGGTCAAATTGAATCTAGGTTAACCTTGGGAAAAAATATGATTTTTGGTGTTTAGTTTTTGGTTTCTATTACATGTAAATATTATGTTTTATTTTCCTTTTACCACTAATTCTATTTCTAATTTTGTTAAATTTACTGGGAATTCATCTAATCGAATTATGCTAAGATTATTGATGAAAGTGCTCATCTATATTTGATGAATTTTCTATATTTTTTTGGTTAATTTTTGCGTTACATTATGATGTGAAAAACAGCAATCTATTGGACAGTGTTCTATTTGCCCTGTTTTAGGCGAGAATGGAATAGGGGCTAACTTGGCGAATTTTCTAGGAATCGTACCAATGTCATTTGGACTTGACTTTTGGTCAGAAGTTGATTTTATATGTGTGGATTGTCGGGTAAAATTTTTATGGATTTTTGATAATCACAAATGAACAATTTTGTGTTCTAATGCTCACAACTTAGCAACAAGCCAAAATAGAATAGTGTCAGATTTGGGAATTTTTTTGGAAGCAACGTTTAGAATGGTTTTGTACCACATAAGTAGTCAAATTTAATCTTTCATATATGCCCTATGTGAGGAATTATTTAAATTAATTTTATGATCATTAGCTTACTTTTTTTTTTCAGTTAAAACTTTTCTTGTGACAATATTCGTTTTCGTTCTATTTTCACTGTAAAATTTTTATTTTTAGTACTTTAATTAATTTTTTTGTTTCCAATAATTTTTTTGGTAATTTAGGAAGGCCTTGACATGGTAGAATATTTTCAGATTTTTTGAAGTATGCTTTGTTATATCTTTGCTTTCTGGTTATCGGTTAATGCAATTTTTGGGCACCATGTGCTTTATTATTATTATTCTTTTGAAATTTTTTGCTTTTATTTTCTAAGATACTTCCATATTTCAGTCCTAGTAAGGTGTCTAATTTTTCTAGAATTGTCTGAGTTCATATCATATTATTTTCAGATTTTTAGATTAGGTTATCTACACCCTATTTTTTTGCTACTCGCATTATGGATTGGGTCAATTTTAGCAGTGTCATCGTTACTGCGTTGAGGAGGATTAATGAGGCACTTTAGGATAATTTTAGTTGTCCATAAGGGTCCTATTCCCAATAAGAAACTTATGACTTATATGATTGCATAACAGCTTGAGAATTAGGATTGCTCATTATTTAGGAAAGGTAGGACATTGCTTTTTTTTTTTCTTTTTTATATATAAGTTTCATCTTTGCCTTCTTTTATTTATTCATCCATTATTTTTTAGCTTTATCTTTACATAAATTTGGATTATAATTTGCTGATTTTTGCCATTTTGCATTGTTGCTTCTTCTTATGATTTTGGCCACTATAAGTTAAGTAATATAATTAGGATTTCAAATGTGATTTTGACATAATTATAAAATTCAAACCAAACCAACCAGATAAACCAAGAAATTAGTAAACCTTCTATAAAACTAGTGTAATTAACTCTCAAGTCCAACCTTTCTAAAAGCCACTCAAAAATACCTTGAACTACCAATCAAGGATCCCTTAAACCAGTCGACAACCAATAAAGCCCAATTAAACCATACAAACTAACGAGTTACCCGGTTTTTAGAAATTGGTAAAAATAGACCAGCGGCCTCTCGCTCCCAGTACTGAAGTAATAATAATTGGCTTGCTATTTATAAAGTTCCAACTCTGTTGCTCTCTTGCATTTACCCGATGCGGGAGATCTCCAAAGCTTTTTTTTCATTTCCAACTCCCATGATGCTTACGAATCTGGGAGAGCCTCCAAGACCCATCCATCGAAGATTTGCAGGATGCAGAGCCTCCAAGAAGCTGAAAACGCAACCTGGAATGTGCAAGAATTTTATTTGAGATTCACGCACCCTTTGGTTGCTTGCTGGAGAAGAAGAAGACATACCCATCCATTAATAACTAACTTCTCTAACCCCAGTTCTTCACAGGCACTTTAATTTGTAGGGTTGCTTTCGGGAAGAGATATGAGGTGGAAGACGAAGGAAGTGAAGGAAGTAGATTTCATGGACTGCTGAATGACGCTCGGGCTGGTATATCCAGTACGTAGAAATCCTGCATGTCTGCCAACAGGGGAAGAATGGAATTCTTGCAAAATGCGGTGAATTAATTCGTGAGCATGTGGAGGCAGTACCAGACGATGTTTCCAACACAGTAACCCATCATGAACAGAAAAGCTTGACATAGCAGAAGGATTAGTCTAAGTTTGCGAAATCAAGTCAGCAATGAAGGGAGACTGGCGAAGCTCAGGAATGACAGGCAAAGAATGGAGAGTGAACTTAGGACAAGGCATGATAAGTAACTCTAGACAAGGCATCTGCAGCTTGGTTGGACTTACCAGGCTTATACTCAATGGTAAAATGATACCCCGTTAACTTAGGCAACCAAGCTTCCTGCTCAGGGATTTGAATTACTTGTTCAATTAAATGTTTCAAGCTACTTTGATTTGTGCGTATGATAAAGGGATGGCTGAAAAGATAGTGACAAAACTTGGAGACAGCTTCGGTAATTGCAAACAACTCACGGACATAAGTGGACTGCAATTGCATATGGCGGCTGAGTTTCTTGAAAAAATAGGCAATGGTATGCCCCATTTGACTGAGCACAGCACCAATGCCAACACCGGAGGCATTAGTCTTGACAACAATAGGCTTGCTAAAGTAAGGTAGGGCCAATACAGGGGCTTGAGTTAAAACCCGTTTCAAGTGATCAAAGGCGAATTGGGTTGTTGGGGTCCAATGAAAATTATCCTTCTGAAGCAATGTGGTAAGAGGTCCAGCAATAGTTGCGTAGCCCTAAATGAAATGATAGTAGTAGCAGGTGAGGCCCATAAACCCATGAAGCTGAGTTAGATTTGTAGGAGTGGGCTAATCAAGGATTGCCTAAACTTTTGTTGGGTCCATTTCAACGCCAGACACAATCACAATATGGCCCAAATACTCAACCCTTGTCTAGCCAAAGGAACATTTGGAGAATTTAACATAAAGACGGTGCTGATGCAAGAGTTCATATATAGTTGTTAAGTGATCCAGATGCGAGACCCAAGTGTCGCTATCTACAAGTATATCATCCAAGAAGACAAGGACAAAATGGCGAAGGTAGGGCTGGAAAATATGATTCATCAATGCTTGGAAGGTGGCAGGTGCGTTGGTTAAGCCAAATGGCATCATAACCCATTTGTAATGTCCTTGATGGGTGCAAAAAATGGTCTTGCATTGATCTTCCAACTTAACCAAAATCTGAAGATACCCCGAACGAAGGTCAAGTTTGGAGAAGAATTGCGAACCATGCAACTTGTCCAGAAGCTTGTCAACTATGGGCATTAGAAAGGAGTCTTTCATGGTGACAACATTTAGAGCACAATAGTTTGTACAAAAGCGCTAGGTACCATCCTTTTTTCTGACTAAGAGGACAGGGGCGGAGGAGGGGCTTTTACTAGGTTGAATTAGTCCTTCAGTAAGCATGTCATGTACCATTCACTCAAGTTTAGATTTCTAAGAAAAAGGGTAATGATATGGGCAAACTTTAACTAGAGATGTGCTCAGAACCAGAGGAATTTGATGGTCATGGTTACAGGAAAGAGGTAATCCCCAGGGAACAACAAAAATATCAGAGAACTGGAGTAAGAGGTCAGCTAGATCACAAGGTAGGGAAGCAGGGATGTCCAACATAACGGATTCAATAGAAGACTTCGAAGGTATTGAAGAGTATATAGTACGGCAATTGCATGTGTGGACTAGAAATGGCGAATATGGTTATATTGAGTTAGGGTGATTGAATGAGCATGATGGGCCTTAAGTGTGATAAATTGAATATGGAGGTGGTATTGTAAAGCGGTGGTTGAATAATCTACCATGTGGGGTCCAGTGTTGCTAGCCATAAAGCACCAAGGACCATGTCAGAGCCATTAACTAGTAAGAAAAAGGCAAGGAAGAGGACAGGGTGGTGCTGAATGAACACTATGAGATCTCGAACAAAGCCTTCACAAGTAATCATTTGTCTATTGCTCGCAACCACTTGTAACCTAGGAACTAGTTCGATAATGAGCCTGAGATGCTTGGCTAGGCAAGGATGAATAAAACTATCTGAACTTCCATCCTCTAATAAGATCTAAACAGCGGTGCCGTTTATAGAGCCAAAAAAATAGATGGTATAAAGGCTAGAGGATCCATAGTATGCATGATAGGATAAATGATGTAGGGGAGTTGGGTCAAGAGGTAGGTCGGCAATGGGGTCCAATGAAGGTGAGTTGTCAGAAGAGTCACCATTGTCAACCTCTATGTGAAGGAGCATCAATTACCAATTAGGACACTTGTGATTCCAAGAGAATTTTTCATCGCAAGTGTAACATAGGCCCTTTTCTCTTTGAATTTGCATTTCGACAGGAGTAATTTTCTTGATTGAAGGAAGTGGTTTGGTAGGTGGAGTCGGTAACAATGGAGGGAAAGATGACTTCGGGGTATTAGAGGCAGAAGGGCTCATAATAGGGGATAGAGGTTTAGAGGGTGCAAATACTGACGGAGGGTAGAATTTCACTCATGGCGCAGAGGTTGGTGGAACATGTTTCTCATCGAACAAACATGCTAAGCTAGCAGCATGTAAAAGAGTAACAGGTCTCTGACTGATGATGTCACGGTGAACTTCCAACTTTAACCCACTGATGGAATAGTCACGTAATGCATCATCATCCATTCCCTAAATGCGATTGTAAAATTTGGTTAAATTTCATATTTAAATCCAACCAATCAATTTAAAGGTTGTACAACTTCTTTTATGTGGATGCATAATATATTTAAAGGTTATACAATTTCTTTTAAAGCCATTGCTTTTGCCAACATAATCCATGGAAAGGTGGAACATGGAGAGGTATGAGACTATCATGTAATTCTTATCTTGAATGTTTGAGCTTAGAAAAGTAGTTGAGTTTAGATGAATAAATTGATGTTTAAAGAACTATTCGGATAATTACAATTGGATGAAAATTTTTATTTGTATACATAATTGAAATCATTGTGGATAAACACTAAAATATACTTAATTTCATTATCATTTATTATATTAATTTTTTTATATATAAAATTAATATATATAATTATCAATAGTTTAATCATAATTAGATTAGTAAACCATGAATCAATGCCTTTATCGATTTAATGACTAATTCAATTTTAAAAACATGAAATTTTGCTTTCTTGTGTTAGTCTCTTAAATCTCATAAAAGTTCACATGGCAAGCTCTATAAGCGCTCTATGAAGAGATGGCCTCAAACGGTTACCAATGGTCAAAGAGGACCATGAAGATAGTAAGAGTAGATCCCATTATTGTGTTGGCAGTGGCCTTGGGAATAATACAAATAATCCTCCCTAGCACCACATCAATGGTTTGCTCCAATACAATTGAAGGTGTCAAAGAAGATGACTCTTCAATACTTGACATCGTCCAAAGAATAGGCAATAGAAAGAAAGAAAAGGTGCTAGAAACTTAGAGGATTGGTAAAGTTTAAATGCCAATAAAATGTTCAAAAATTGTACCTTTTACTACTAAGATCGAACATCCTTAAATCCCTTATGAGCTTGAAGCTTTTTGGCTCCTTCAAAAAATTAGTAGTAAGAGCACAAGGTCAAAAAAAGGAAAAACATAATGGAAGCTAAAGGTCCTCCTAAGTATAGGGGATAAAAATGGAAAAATAATAGAATTTCAAATGCTCTATGCAAATGTGCATTCATCACAAATAGAATTACCAACATGTGTCTAACCACAACATGATATTCTAGTAAAGCACCTATAGTTATAATTAGCCACTCCTAGAAAAAAAATATGTAAATCGTTTAGCCATATTACCAAATTTGTGGTTAAAACATCCATAGCGAAGGAGTTTACCATGATCTTTGATAACCATTGGTAATATTGTGGCTATGTCATGGATTAGCCATGTCTTTTTACATGCCTATTCATTTTAAGGTGGCTGTTTTAGCTGCTACTACCATTTATTTATTGTAATGTCCAGTTTTCGTTAAATGATGGAAACAGACACGTGTTCAAAGTAAGTCCTTGAAATAAATTAGTTAAGGTCCTAAAAAATTTGATTGACATTTTAGACTCGTAAAAATGAGAATCCTAGCCTTAGACAGAAGAAAAAACGGAGCTAGAATGAAGAAACAAATTTTGATAGAAATCTTACGAAACGTAATGGCAGTTTTTTAATTTTGAGCAAATTTTGGAATTCACACAGGAGGACTTTTTAAATGAAATTTTTGAGTTATCTGAGGTTCTCAGAGGCCCTGAAAACCATGGGAAGCCCCAGGATAGTTAAATTCCTTCCAGTGGGCGTTTTTCAACGTCGGTGTACCCAAACTTTGACGGATTCATTTGAGAAGGTTTTAACTTCTATTTGAGTGATTTCAAAGGCATTTTACTAAATTAGGAACCTAAATTTTATAATAGAAAATACAATTCTAAAAAAGGAGCTAAAATGAAGGAGAAACGAAAATGCAAAGAACAAAGGGCAAAATAGAAATTTTTGAAAAATGCTTCCTCCTCCCCCTACATATAGGTGGCACATCACTCTCCCCTTCATTTAGCTTCAGATTGTTCTGCCCAAAATAAGAAGAAAAACCCTAGGAGAGTGGCGCACCAAGGGAAGAAGAAGAGGAGAAAAAATTCAAGCTTTAAGGTATAGTTTCTTGGTAGCTTTTCATACTTTCTTCCATCCAAACCTCCTCTTCTCCATTTTCCTTTGTTTCCTTTGATCAAAATGAAGTTTAAAAATCTGATTTAAGGGAGATACTTAGGGAAAATTTGGATTTGAAGATAGGAGCTTGGAGAAAGCAAGATTTAAGCAAAAAAAAGTAAGAAAACAAAGTAATTTCTCTTCCTATGGTTGTTATCTTGGTCCCCTCTCCTTCTCCATTTCGCCTAACCTAAGAAACCCCAGGAAGAGTTGATTTTTAGGTAGAACCAAGGATGAATCTAAGGAAAAAGGTGTAGAGATTAAGAATATGTAAAGGAAATTAACAAAAAATCATTAGATTTCAAGGTGCAATTTCTAGTGTTTTAAGTACACCTTATAAAATCTGATTTTGTATGATGATTTCTAGACATAAATAAGAGTTTAAATGAGTTCCTAAGATCTCTAAGATGCTCCCCATATGCTTCTTCCGTTGAGAAAATAAAGAAAGCTCTAAGGAAGCCAAAAATGCTCCTTGTCTTAGCCAAGGGAGGTTCTCCTAGCTAAGGAGAGTTTTAAAATTTTCTAAGCCCATTCTTGAGTCATATATGATGAATGAAAATGAGGGGAAGCCTTGGGAAAAATTTAGAACCCATAGAAAGTGAGTTGGTGCATTATGTTTCATATTATGACTTAAAGAAGAAACATGTACTTAGGCTCTTGGTTTTAATTGTGTGATGACTCCAAGAGGCTTAAAAGGAGTCAAGAATCATATTTGAAAGGAAAGAATAGAGTTTAGAATTTATTTGAGAAGTGTTACTTCATTAGGTGCAATTATGGAACCATAATGAGGTTATAAGCTAAGCTAGTGTCCAAGAAAATTTTATGGCCTTAGAATTGAGTCTATGAACCTAATTGGCATAAATTGTGTCTAGGCCAAGAGAAATCTTCCTCACACTTTTGTGTGTGTGTGGCCAAAGCAAGGAAGGGAGATTCAAGGGAAAAAGTGTGTAATTGCTTCCAAGGTAGCTCTCTCCACTTTCTCTCATGTATGGATGTGTGCTTAGCTTGTCTTTGAATGTGTGTATGTGTATTAAGCCATGAAAAGTATTCTAGCATGACTTTGATTCTATAGTGCCATGATGCTATAATATGCTTTCATATGATGTTTATGATGTGTGCTTGGATTTGCTTGAGTGTGGTGAGGCCAAGAACCCTAAAGATTGGTTGAGACAAAGCAAAGAGTCTCCCTAAAGTAAGATGAACTCCTAAGAGCATGGTTGAGTCTAAAGATCTTTTAAAGAATGGGTGAGACAAGTCCAAAATCCATAAGAAATTGGGTGAGGCCAATCCACTTATTTGGCAAATCTTTGTATGCTATGCATGACTTTCTCAAATGATGAAAATGTCACTTAAATGTTTGCACATGTCAACATGACCATACATGCATTTATGAGACTTGTTTGCATCCATTATGTATGATTGAATGATAGATGAGCTATTGGGATTCTTTGAATTTCATTCCCTTCTCTCCAATAATCTAACATGCTAGGTGGACCAAGTGGACAAGGTAATGGAAGCAACCACCTTGAAGAGAAGAGCTTGACACCAATATGCATAGTGTTTGCTCTTTGAAGCCATAATGATGTCTAATGATATAAATTATTGTTGTAAATGGTTTAAGGCCTATGGAACATATGTAATTATGATAATATGTTATGTTTAAATGGGAGAATATATTATGTGACCACTAGAATGCAAATTGAGTATGTATGGACATAACTTCTTGAATGAGTTTATAGAATTATACATATGTGTGAATGAGATAGCCAAAATGAGATGCATAAAGTTTGGGACCACTTGGGCAGCTCACACAAGTACTAAATATGCTTTTAGACTTGCCTAAGAGGTGACAAACCCCAAGGAAAACTATTTGGACATTTTGGTATCCTATATGGAGCCAGAATTGATCATAATGAAATTCTATACCACTTTTTGCCCAAATGAGCTCTTCTTGATCTGAGATTTAGCATACAATTAGAGATTGTTAATGGAGGCTAAAGAACATAATTTTTGGGGTCTACAGAATATTTGATGAATTTTCAAAGTTGGCAAATTTTCTAGTTTTAGTCGTGTCACTGTTCACTTAGGTCTGAAAATAAAATCTATTACATAAGGCCTAATTGATATTCAATTGCCATGAAATTTTATACAAAGAAACTAAACATTTCCAGAGACTTGTTCCAACTAGAAACACCTCATTTGGATGTCTAAAAAGGGAGATATAAATTTTCAAAGAATCTGTCCAGTATTAGGAACTCTACCTGACCTCTGTTACTGTTTGATTGAATTTCATGGTCTGGATGTGCTTGAACTGGTTTGGAGTATTTTTCACCTCTATCTAACATCTACATCTTTCTAGATTGCTATCATTTTTATGGATTGGATTTTTTTGGAATTAATTGGATATTTTTGAAGTTTGCTGTAGAATTCTGTGATAGCATCAGTAGACAGTTTGACCTCTGGACCTTTTTTGATGTCAAACAACCTCTGTGTTGGATGTTATAGTTTAGACATATTTTATCATGAAGTAGACATGTGTATCTGTCTAGAATAGCTAAGATTTTATGATTTTGATTTTTCTAGAATTAGTTATGATTTTTCAAATTTTGGACAGAAAAGGGGCAAATTCTGGCCAAAATTTAATATGCATATTTTATACTTCCCTTTGAGTTCTTAGAGATGTAGGCAACTTTTGATGATGTAAATGAATTGTATTCATATAATTAAATATGAGAATGTGTTGTATGAGCTCATATGGTTTATGTGACACCGAATGAAATTTTTATACATGACGCAACGCAAAAATAATCATTATTTTTATTTCCTTTTTCATTGGAAACTTACATGATTCATGAAATTGAGTTATTTAAAGGCATGAGATGACCTAGAAATTATGGTGTTACATTTATTATTTATTTTTTTAATATATTGTTTTGTCCAATCCCCCCAAACTTATAATCATAATTTTTAATTAACATATCCAGCAACTAATTCTCATCAACAAAACAATTTTCAACCAACATATCCAACAACAACTAACTTTTAGTAACAATGATCATATGTTATTAAAATTGCAAATAAATTCATATCCCATTAATCTACAAATAAGTTTGTACAAATATAATTATAAAGCCTATCCAAACTATATATCTATTCTTATGAGAAATGACTATTATTAGCAAGTGGGTATTGGCTATCCCGATCACTTATAGAAAGAAGGTGAAATATTCGCATGTTTAAAGGCATTGATCAACTTATCATTAACATACCTTTGTTACTAATTTCACATAAATACTTGATGTGATACAACTTCACTAAAAAAGACAATTTTGAGTATTTTTGTAACCTTCAAACAGATTTTGTTACTCATCCTTAATTAACTCATAAAACACTTTTGCATCGTTATTCATTCTTTAGTTTGATGGTGAAATTGGACCCTTAACCTCATCCATACTTTCGTTTTCATGAATTTTGAATGCATCACTAACCGTGTCTTGCACTAGATAATTATCCCTTCAAATTTGTTCTCCTCTCACTTGTGGCCTTGACTGAGGTTTTACTAGAGGTTTATATTTAAGTCTCTCCCAATGCCTAAGCTAAAATGAATACCCTTGTGAGAATGGTTTAATAATCAAGTACTCATGCACAACTTCTCTAATATGCCATTTCTTAAATCAACATTTAGGACATGGGCACATTATTTTACCTTTAACATTTTCATTGGCAAATGCAAAGTCTAGAAATCTATTCAATCCATCTAAATTTTCATGGGTATTATAAGGTTTAATGATCCAAGACTTGTCCATTGCTTTAATTAAAAAAGATATTTAATTATTTAGTATTTGAAAAGGAATTGCCTTACAAGTTGCTTAGCCGTCACTAAAGTAAAGAAGGTTTAATAAATAGCCATCATGTTTGAACATATCTCGAGAGAAGGTGACTAGTTTTGATAGTTTTAAGTAATGCATAATTTTATAGCAACAAAGCCTTTTAAATTTGCATTACTAAATAAAAGCTTTAAAAGATCCTATTGAATTTCCAAAGCAATAAACATTGTAATATTTTATACCCCTATTAAATTTCCAAAGCAATAAACAATCAACTTAAGAAAAAAGTAGAAAGTTACACAAAATCACCATTGAAAGGAATGTGAAACACAATAGAAAAGAGGCAATATGGTAAAAATATATAAAGGCAACACTAAAACTTTCAAAGAGCCTATTGAATTTCCAAAGTAATAAAACTACCAAATTTTTTAAAAAAAGCTTAAACTCACAAAAAATCCAGCTTGAGAGGAATGTGAAACACAACATAAAAGAGACAATATGTAAAATGATATGAATACAACACTAAACCAATAAATTCCAAATGATTCAACAATCTAACCATGATTTGCATAAATTAAAACTACGATTTGTAACTTTTTAGGATTAAAATATATCAAATAAACAAATTAATAAAATAAAAATTCATAAAATGTAGAAATTCAACCATCTAATAGAAAGGTTAAACAAAAGATGCATAGACAATTTATAATGGACCACAGATTTTAGCTTCAAAGCATAAACCATCTTAACAATGCATCATGAGGAATGCCTAGGTTTGACTTGAAATTTGAGCTTTCACACATTTAACAATGAAAAGAAAACCCTAGAAATACACTCTCATTCACATAGCCAAATCAAAAAATTATAGAAATCAAAACCCAAGAAAAAAAAAATTCAAATTGACTTGCAAAAATCTAAATAAATTACCATTCACTTTGTTGTTGGGTTGCCTCACTACTAGGTTAGAAGGTTGCTATTGACGCTTTACATCGAGTAGGGCATTGTTCATGTCACTAGTGGTAAGTTAAGCAAGGCAGATGATAAGTGAGGGAGTGAAGGAGACAATGAGTGTATAAGTGATGTGAAAGATTGTGCTTCAATGAAGAAAATAGGGAAAGGGCTTCGATCATGTAGCATTTAAGTTATAGGGCTATAACATGTGATCATGAATGAGCAATACTTAAGTTATCACATTCAATATGGATCTATGTACTCTCAATGTGAAACTTCCTCCACTCATACTTGAGTGCCAACAATCCTCCCATCAAGTGTGAGTTTATCACACAAAATTGCCCCCTTGATCGATGAGCTCAAGAAGCTAAAAAGCATTGAGGGATCTTCCTATATTAGGCTTTATGGAGGAATCAAATTGATGGTTATGACACCACAACTTGACCCAAAAACTTAATGTATTTACAATATTCATGGCCATTTAAAAGAGGTTTAGATTACTCTAAAAGAATGTGTTAATTTCCTTATATCAAATAGCATACAGTAATCCAAGGTTTACATTTAATTAAATAATGTTAGTAATGTCACACCATATTAAGCCATATCGAGATATTTCTCAAATAATATTAATAGTGGCATAAAACAAACATTTTCATGAAATTCACACTCTTAGCAATGAAAATGATCATTATTAAAGGCTAAAATAATTTAATCTTTAGATAAATTGACCATATGGTCTTACTAACATCATCTTCCATCCATAACACTTTTAATGGACCATAAATATCACAATTCAAGGCTTGCATGTCGGGTTTATACCATCCATACCCAATTTCACACCATACGTGCATGAACACATTATATAAGAAGACCTTGTACTTACGGCAAAAACTTTGTTGACAAGGTCTTGGAATTTACACTGCAGCATATGAGATCTTGTCGATAAGATCTTGGACTCAGGTGACAAGATGTTATCTGAGCCTTCAAATCGACATGGTTTAATGCCAAACCCATCTTTAACAATTTCTAACTAACTCATCTATGTCAATCATAAAGTTTTAAGCAAAACTTACATGAGTTTCAAGTAAAGTTCACCCCTTTGCATAAGTTTTCAACACTTAATTTGGGCCATTAGGGGGTTCATTTGAGCTATAGGGGGTCTAAACTTCAATCTTTCCATTTCTTAATTCATTTTCATCCATAATATACTCAATCATATCAGAAACAAGCCAATTTGAAGCCTAAAACATGGAACAAGAACCATTTCTCATGGTTATGGAGCCAAAAACTAGAAAATCACAAGTTGGTCTCGGGTTCTAGTGGTAGCTTTCTAATATGGACTTTGAAAAATCATAATTAATTCTAGAAAAATAAAATCAAGCACATGATATCTTTCTAGCAAGATCTAGATGTAAAATAGAGAGGAAAAATAATTCTAGACTAATTTAAAAGCCTTTAGACCTTAAAAATAAATGAAATAGTGCTGTAGGCCTGAGACTTGTTCTATAGCAGACTAGAAAATTCAAAATTTTGTTTCTCTTTCTACAGAGCTCCAAATGAGGTGATCTTAGTGGCTATGAAAATCTGATGATGTAAGATACATGCTTGTAAAATTTTATGAGCATTAGACTTTATTTGGCTTTCCAAAAATACAAAAAACTAGACTATCTAGAAGTATAGTACTATGGCAGTTTTTGCATATTTTGACTAATTTTGAAAAATCATAAAATATTCCACAAAGCTCCAAAAATTCTGATATTTAGCTCTTTGAAAGATTCTTAATAAGATCTATATGTTTGCCAAATTTCATGCCAAAACTTATTTATTTGGTCTAATTTTGGTTTAAGGGTAAAATATGGCCTAATTTGGGATTATAATGGGGTCAAATTACACCAAATAGCCTTCCAAGCATACCATGACCATTTGAGCAAGTCTAAAAATTTAAACACAGCATGTAGAAGCATCATAATAGGTCCAAAATCTCATAGAACTCAAATTCACTATTCCACTTGCATATATACACATAGAAATCATGGGTCAAGGATATCCAAGACACATTCTCATACATTTCATTCCAAATCTGGTTCATACAATATATTTACATGCTTTTATATATGCTCAAGGGTTTACATCTCATAAATAACTTATACATACATACTTTGATATCAATTTGCATAAAAATGATTCTATTATCAAAGTATTACAATTCATACTCCTTGGCCTCCATTCTTTGCTCCTTAGGCTTCACCTAGACAAAGTTAGATAGAAAATGGGGAAGAGTGAGATTCAAATAATTCCAATAGCTCCATCACCCTTTTAAGCAAGCATACATGGAATATAATTATGTCAAAGAGTACAATTATGCACTAAATACTTTCAAGAACCATTCAAGTCAAGTTTTCAAGATTCCATAAACATGTCAAGATCAAATCCAAGTTTTAGGAACTTTTGGTCTAGCCTCACCCTATTATTTGGGACTTTTGGATTAGCCTCACCCATTTTTTATGGACTTTCAACTTAGTCTCACTCATTCTTAGAGACTTTCGGCCTTGTCTCACTCATTTTTAGAGACTTTTGGCTTCATTTCACCTATTCCAAGGGACTTTTGGCATAACCTCACCCATAAAGAGCAATTTCATAATTAAACTCAATTCAAGAAGCATATTGGTATCAAAACATGAATTCAATAGCTATAGACATGTCTCATGGCTTAAACACACATACAAGCATTCATTGACAATCATATGACCAAAATAAATGCATACAAGAAAGGATGGAGAGCTACCTTGCTCAAGAAGCACAACTTTTTTCCCTTGGATTCCCAATTTTCTCTCTCAGCCTCACAAGCATATTTGGGAGAGACTTGATTTGTTTGGCCTAGACACATCAAAAAACACACAAACAAATTAATAGAATCATCTCTAGTCTTATAAAATCTTTACATAAGTTACATCTAACTTATGCCACCATTATGGTTCCATACAAGAGCATAATGAAGCAACTTATATAATACAAGATCTTGGCTCCAATTTCTCACTCAATCTAAGTCAAGTGACTCCATTTAAACTCTTTGGAGTCACCACCAACTCAATTCCATTAGCCAATTACCAAGTTGCTTCTTTATGTCTACAAAAGGAACCTAAACTCTCATCTTTCAAACCATGGTTTCTACATTCAAACCAATGGTTCCTTTGGTATTTATTACTCATTCCTAGGCCATTAGAATCATTGGAATCAAAGAAAACTCTCCCTAGGTACTGATTCTCTCTCTTGGCCTAGATGCTCACATACTTAGGGAGCCCATGGAGTTTTCTTTAATTTCCTAGGAAATTTGCCATCCATGGAGCTTACTAGATGTCTTGAGAGCTCAAATATACTCTTAGACAATCTAAATCATCATTAGAAAGCTCCATAAATCCTTAGGTGCAATCAAATCCCTATTTTCTAATACTTGTTACCTATAACCCCTTTTGAGTTCTATTACTTCCAAATGGTTCCTTAGGCTTCAAAACCCCATTTTTTGTTAAGTTTAGACTAGAATTAAACTTCCTATATAATGTTTTAATTTTGGACAAGACACTCAAGTAAAGGAAAACTAAGAAGAAACAAGTTGGGCTATGGTTTCTTACCTTACTTTCAAGCTTTCCAAGAGAGCTGTCTCAAGCTTTCAAGAATTCCACCAAACTCTTCCTTCCTTCTACTGAACCAACCATGAAACACCTCCTTTCAAGAATCTAAAACCATCAAGAGAAAGAGGATGAAGAGAGGAGAAAATTTCATAACTAACCTGTTGCAAAATTCTATTTATTTTCATACCTTTTTGCCTTAGTTTCCTTTCTCTCTCTTCTACCAATTTCCACTCCAGCTCTGGTCTGGTTCTAAGCTCAAGTGGCATTTTGGAAAGGTGGAGAAGCTAACTTGGTTATATTAAAAGGTGGAGGATAAAGTTTATAACAATTCTCGAAATATTGATTATGTTGTTTGGGCTCATTTCAATTTCTTTTTGAGAATCATCTTTTTCATATGAAAATTTAGGTCCTCTAATTCATAAAATGTCTTTTATTCCATCCAAATTGGATTTAAAACCCTAACAAACTATTCGGTCAAAGTTATGTTCAACTCTTTGCCAAAAACACACACTGAGAGGGTTTTAACCATTATGATAGTTCCTATAGTTTTTGGGGCCTTTGAGAACCGTAGGAAACTCAATTTTCCCATTTAAAGATCCCTCATTTAGATTTTCTAAAACTTGCCCAAAATTAAGGTTTTGCCACTAGCCCTTGTATCTTCCTGTTTAACCATTTTAGCTCCGATTTTGGCCTATCCTGAGGCTTTAACTTATATTTTTAGATGTTATAATTAATATTTAAATCTTAATTAGCCTAAATCCACTTTACTTCAGGGTCCTTACTCATTAATCAATCGATTTAGATTTCGATTTCGGTCTATCGTAGTTCATATTGGCCTTCTTTAAGCCCATGACCCCTTGTAAGTCATTCATTCCACTCTTTAGGGATGATTTGGATTTTCAAATCATAGGATATTACAAGTAACCACAAAGATATCCAAATTAAGAATTTTCCTATGCCAATTAATTTTTATATCTCTTTTCATATAATATAGATGAGAAAGATCCACTAATATATATATGTTATTTCCAAGAGGTTTTATTTATCTATCTACTTATTTTACTTTGAGTTGTATTTTTATTCTTAGTTTTGGTTGACTTTCCCTTAGAAAGTTATACATGTCATCATATCCTAAAATTAAAAAATGGATATAATGAACTCTTTCACTTAAATATGATTTAAACATTTATGACGCAATGAAATTTTTCCTTAGTCATACATCTCAAAGCCATATAATTCTTAATATTAAAAGATAGATATTTATGATTAAGAATTAAACATAATTTATATAATCCACCAAATAAGACATAACCCATAAAAATTTATCATTACTATAGATAGTTTATGTGTCTCTTACAAAATTTCACAATTTCTTTATGAATTAAAACATTATGAGACATCCATTACAATTTATGTGAAAATTCAAATAATTGTCACTTACAAATATATCTATAAAATATTCCATAAATTGCATACAAGCAGTTTAACCAATTAAGTTACAATATTTTTCCATATATCTTAAAAGCCTATATATAACATTGGAAATATGACCAAGGTACCTTGTTGCAGAATTAAAAAATTCTACAAACAATTTTATTTTTATTTTCATTACACCCATTATCAAAAATACTTTTAGAGATATAGATAATTTTACATTCTTATTGTATTAAAACTAGAACATCAATTATTCTTAAAAAGGAATAAAAGAATATTTATACAAAATTAATTTCATTTATTACTCATCATGTTTTACCAAAAAACAAGTCATGGAAGCAATTTCCTTATGTATATATCTATACACAAAATACAAGTATATAAATAACAAACTTCATGTCTTGCTTCCATTTCTAATAGTTGAAAGCTATCAAGACTTTTATTATTGTTTATAGCTAAGGATGTTAATTAATAAAATGCAATGTGATCATTAAAATAGGCAATTTTAGAATAGTTTGAAAACTGAACAAGCTATCTTGAGGAGCACCTGGCACATCATCATAAACCCTCATTTGAGTAGGGATTATAACATATTATTGGTCTCTTTTTACATGAAGTTAACCAAAATAGAAAATAATGTACAATGTTAAAGGAATTGTTCCCTTTTGAGCAGATAAACTTCTTAAACTATATACCTTAATTGATAAAAGAGCATACATAATCTTGAAAAATCTATTTTTCTTTGTGCAAGCAGATCATTTAAATTATATGCCTAAATTTAATAAGGAAATATATGATCTCAAGGAATCTATCTCCTTTGAGTAGATAAACCCTGTTAACCATGTACCTTCAACGATAAACCCTCAATGCAATACCAAAATTAATACATATAATAACTGTAACACCATAATTCTCTAACTTTTCTCATGCTATTTCCATGCCTTATCCCATGCATTTCACAAGAAGGCAAAAGAATAGCATTAAAGATAATAAATTAATTTGCGTTATGTAGCGGATAAATTTTTCATTTGATGTCTCGTGGACCATATGAACTCATTCACCTCATTCTCATATTCAATTACACAAATAAAACTCATAACCATCCAAAGAAGTGGCCTAGAACACGTGCAAATGAAGTGTATACATGGAATTCAAGAATGCAGCCTCAGGTAGGAATTCCAGGTTACTATCATAAACTTTGAAAATCATAATTAATTCTAGAAAAATTGAAATTAACCATACTTTATCATTCTGTAAAGCTACAGAGGTCTACTTTATGTAAAATAAATTCAGACCATGACAGAGGTTGTTAGCCATTGAAAATTGATAAAACAATACCAAAGGTTGATTGTCATTACTAGTACTGTCCTCCAATTTCAAAAATTCATATCTCCCTGGTTAGAGGCCAATTGGGGTGATCTCAGTGGCTATGAAAATTTTATCATATCTAATTAATGATTGTAAAATTTCATAAGCATTGGACATCATTGGCCCTTGAATGGCATAGCCTAAGCTACTGACCAAATGAACAGTGTCTGCATCAGTTCAACAGAAAAATGTTAACTTTGAAAAATCATAATTAATTTCACAGAGCTCCAAATAATCTGGTATTTATCTTCCCAAAAATATCTGAATAAGATCTATATGCATGCCAAATTTCATGGGCAAATTCATTCATTTGGTCAAATTTTGACATTGGGTTGCATAATGTCCATTTTATGTCACATGAGGGCTCCAAATGGTCCATTTTGATTTCTAAGACACCCATGACCACTTGAGTACATGGGAAAAATACCAAAATGACCTAATAAACATGTCTCAAAGGTGCTTAAATCCAAAAATTAAAAAATCACTCTCTCACCCCATGCCATACACGAGAATCTATATGCTTTAAGTTACCATTTACTACCAAAAATGCACATTATCATTTATTTAACACTAAAACTCATACATACATCAAACATTTAGGTAATTACATATGTTTAAATGATTACATAATAATTCCATCATAGGATTACATTATATGCCATTTGTATGGCTACAAATTTTACAAAACAATGAATCTTTTTGTCAATCTTCCATCTCCCAACTTGGTGGTTTCTATTATCTTGCTCATTTGGTTTACCTAGCATGTTAAGACATTAGAGAGGATGGAATGAGATTCAAGAAATCTCAATAGCTCATCTCCCTTTCAATCATACATAAAGAATGCAATTCAAGTCTTAAGAATGTATGCATGAGCATAATGGAAAGTGTGATCATTCAAAAAGCATTCTTGGCATTTGGACAAGTCATACAAAGCATACATAGGCTTGCCAATCAAGTGGATTAGCCTCACCCATTCTTTTCAAGGTTATTGGACTTGCCTTACCCTTTTTCTTAAAGGCCTTGAATTAAGCCTTACTTTTGGGAGACACTAGACTTTGTCTCAACCATTCTCAAGGGTTCTTGACTCATCCTCACCATGACTAGTGGCTTCTTGGCTTCACCACACTCAAGCAAATCAAAGCAAGCATGTAAAACATTATTTGAAAATATAATACAACATCATGGTACCATGGGATATAGGCATATGCTAGAACACTTGTCATGGCTTAAAACACATATACATACATTCAAAGACAAGATAAGCACACATTCATGCATGAGAGAAAGTAGAGAGAGAGCTTCCTTTGCCATACAAGCACACTTTTTCTCTTGGAATTGTACTCCCTTCCTCGGCCACATACTCACAATGATGTGAGGCTTGTTTCTCTTGGCCTAAATACATAAAATAGGAACCAATTATGCTCTTGGAACCATTCACTAAACTATCTATCTACTTGGGACTTTAACTTTGCCTTATGGTTCCTAAATGCACCTAATGAAGCAACATCTATTAATTGAGTTCTAGGCTTTATTCTTTCCTTTCATTTATGATTCTTGACTCCTTTTAAGCTTATTGGAGTCCTCACACAATTAAAACAAAGAGCCTAACTACATGTTGCTTCTTTATTTCATATTATAGAACCCAAGCTACCAATTCATTCCCTAGGCCTCCTAAATTTTTCTCCCGGTTTTCCCTTATCTTCACCCATCATATACAACTCAAAAATGGGCTTGGAAAAACTTAAAACTATCCCTAGGTGCCTTGAACCCTTTAGGCCGAGGCATGCTCCCTTCTTGGCATCCATAGAGTTTGCTTTGTTTTCTTGGTAGAAGATGCATATGAGGAGCCTTCTAGGGATCTTAGGAGTTTATCCAAAGGCTCATTTAGGCCTAGGAATTATTGTATCATATTATATTTTTGGTGGAACACTTGAAACCTTAACTTTGCTATCTTGATTTTCTATGGTTGTTTGTTAATTCTCTTTGCATATTCTTATTCTCCACACTTAATTCCCTAAGGTTCTCCCTTGGTTCTACCTAAAATCCAAGCCTTCTTGAAGTTCTCTAGGTGGGACGAACCAAGGAGAAGAAGGGAAGAAGGAGTAGCTACCATGGAATGAAAATTTACATTATTTTCTTAGCTTTTCTTGTTTGTTTCTCACTTCGCTTGGCCTCCTCTCTTCAAATCTGAAATTTTCACCTCTATTCTGCCATCAAAATAGATCCAAGAACTTCAATAAAATCATAGGAAAGAAGGAAAAATGGAGGAGAAGGAGTTTGCTAAAGAGAAAGCATGAAAAACCAAGAAAATTTATACCTTTTTCCTTGTTTTTCTCTTCCCTTTCTCCTCCTTCTTGTGCTCCTCAAACCCTACCTCTTTCCTCTAGTTTAGGGCAGAAACAAATGTGGCTAAATGAAGAGGAGGTGGGGCGTGACATATATATAGCGCTAGGTTAAAAAGAACGTTTCAAAAATTCCAATATCATCTCTTGGTCTTGGCATTTTCATTTCCAGTTCGTTTTAACTCCTTTTTGAGAACCATCTTTTCTATTATGAAGTTTAAGCCCTTCATTTAATAAAATACCTTTGGAATCACTCAAATCGGAGCTAAAACTTTCTAAACAAATCTGTCAAAGTTCGAGTTAACAGGTATTAGAAAATGTCTATCAGAGAGGTTTTAACTGTCCTGGGGCTTCCCATGATTTTTAGGGCCTCTAAGAATCTCAAAGAACGCAAAAATTTCATTTAAAAAGCCCTTATATGAGAATTCTAAAATTCACTCAAAATTATGAAAATACCATTACATTTCGTCAACTTTTCGTTAAAATTTGTTTCTTCATTCTAGCTCTATTTTTCTTTTTGTTTAAGCTTGGGATTCTCATTTTTAGAAGTCTAGAATACTAAAATTTTTTGGGACCTTAACTAATTCATTTAAAGGGACTTGCTTTGAAAATGTATCTGTTTCTATCATTTTTACGAAAATCGAACATTATAATTCTCCCCCTTCTAAATAAATTTTATCCTTTAAATAAATTTTGTCGTCGAAATTTAAATAACATACCTCATGGGAAGAGCTTTGGATGCTTCTTTCTTATCTCTTCCTCTAGCTCCCAGGTAGCTTTTTCGGGAGATAACCCCTTCCAAATCACTTTTACCAGCGATATCGTCTTATCTGTAACTGCTTGAGTCTAACGTCCACGATTTGACTTGGTGATACTATATATGATAAATCATCCTATAATTGCACATTGTCATACTTTATGACATGTAAGGGGTCGGTTGGTACTTTTTAAGTTTGGATACATGGAATAAATTATGTACTTGGCTTAGATTTGGAGGAAGGGCAAGTCTGTAGGTTACAGGTCCTACTTTATTAAGAATCTGGAATGGAACTATGTATTTTGGATTGAGCTTTTTACTTTTAATGGACCGATCTATCCCTATGACTGGAGACACTCTAATGAAAACATAGTTTCTAACCTCAAACTCTAACAGTCGTCTATGTTTATTTGCGTAACTTTTTTGTCTACTCTGGGCCGTCAGCAGTTTCTTTCTTATGGTCTCAATTTGTCTAGAAGTCTGGTCCACTAAATCTAGGCCTATCAGGCTTCTCTCTCCTAGCTCAACCTAATATATTAGAGACCTACACTTCCTCTTATATAATGCCTCATACAGTGCCATCTGTATACTTGCATGATAGCTGTTATTATAGGTAAACTCCACTAGAAGCAAGTATGTATCCCAGTTTCCTTTCATTTCTAGGACACATGCCCTCAACATGTTCTTTAGAGTTTGGATGGTTCTCTTTGTCTGTCAATCTGTTTGAGGCTGATAGGCTATGCTAAATCTAAGCTTGGTACCTAGAGCATCTTGTAATGATCTCTAGAAGTTCAAAGTGAACCTGGGATCTCTATCTGATACTATGCTCATAGGTACACCATGCAATCTAAATATCTCCTGGATGTATAGCTGGGCTAATTTATTAAGGGTATAAGTGGCTTTCATTGCTAAAAAGTGTGCTAACTTTGTTAATCTATTTACTATTATCCATATTGCATCATGCCCCAATGATGTCTTGGGTAGACCTATGACAAAGTTCATAGTTACACTATCCCATTTCCACTCCAGAATATCTAAGGTGTGAAGTAACCCAATTAGTTTCTGATGCTCTATCTTAACTCTCTAACATACTAAACATCAGGAGACATATTCTGCTATGTCTATTTTCATTCCAGGCCACCAAAACATTTTCTTTAAATCATGATACATTTTATTACTGCTTGGACGAATGGTGCATTTACTTTTATATGCCTTATCTAATATTTTCTCTCTGATTTCTATATTTCTAGGCATATACAGCCTATCCTTATATATTACTATGTCATCCTTAGAGAGATTAAACTCTTGAATGCTACCTTAGGCTATCTGAGATCTAATCTTATTTATATGATCATCTATTCACTGAGTCTTTCTTATCTGATCTTTCAGGTCATTCTCTATTTGAGTTTCGCTCATTAATAGCTTTCATGAATGCACCTCACACAAGAGACTCATATCTTTGAATCTCTCAATCAATTCCTGCTCTTTAATCATCATACAGGGCATGTGTATGGATTTCTTATTTAGGACATCAGCTACCACATTAACCTTCCCGGGATGGTATTTTAGTATGAAATCATAACCTTTCAAAAATTTAAGTCATCTCCATTGTCTCATATTTAATTTTTTTTGTTCAAATAAATATTTAAGGCTCTTGTGGTCGTTATAAATTTCTATAGCTGCCTTATACAAGTAGTGTCTCCATATTTTCAAAGCAAATATCACTGTAGCTAGCTCTAAGTTGTGTGTGGGGTAATTTTTCTCTTGAGGTTTTGGCTGTTTAGAAGCATAAGCTACCACTCAGCCTTTCGGCATAAGCACACATCCTAACATTTTCTTAGAGGCATCACTATAAACTATAAAAGTCTTTCTGTGGTCAAGAAGTACTAAAACTGGGGCCGTGGTTAACTTGTGCTTTAGCTCCTAGAAACTCTTCTTGCACTTTTCATCCCACACAAATGGCAGGTTCTTTCTAGTGAGTTTAGTCAGTGACTTGCTATCTGAGAAAATCCTTGAATAAATCTCCTATAATAGCCTGCTAAACCTAGAAAGCTTCTGATCTCTGTCACTGTCCTAGGTCTCTCCAACTATAACACTGCCTTTACCTTATAGGGATCTCCAGTGAGCCAAAACTCACATTTACTAAGTTTAGCATACAACTATTTCTCTCTCAGGGTTTCCAAGGCTAATCTCAGATACTGCTCATGTTCTTCTCTACTCTTAGAATAAATGAGAATGTCATCTATGAAGACAACTACAAATCTATCTAAATATGGCCTAAATACTCTGTTCATGTAATCCATAAACATTGTAGGTGCATTCGTTAACCCGAAGGGAATAACTAAAAACTCATAGTACCCATATCTAGTTCTAAATTCTGTCTTGGGAATATTCTTAGCCTTAATTCTAAGCTGGTGATATCCCAAACCGAGTTCTATCTTAGAAAATATAAATGCTCCTACTAATTGATAGGTGCATTCATTAACCCGAAGGGAATAACTAAAAACTCATAGTACCCATATCTAGTTCTAAATGTTGTCTTGGAAATATTCTTAGCCTTAATTCTAAGCTGGTGATATCCTGAACCGAGTTCTATCTTAGAAAATGTAAACGCTCCTACTAATTGATCTAGGAGGTCATCTATATGGGGGAGAGGGTATTTATTCTTAATGGTTATCTTATTGAGTTCCCTGTAATCTATACACAGTTTAAGGCTTCCGTCTTTCTTCTTTAAGAATAAGATTAGAGCTCCCCATGATGAGACACTGGGTCTGATAAAACCATTTTCTAAAAGCTCTTCTATCTACTTTTTAAGCTCAGCTAACTCGGTGGGAGCTATCCTATACGAAGCCTTAGACACTGGACCTGCCTTAGGTATAATGTCTATAGGAAACTAAACCTTTCTCTCTAGTGGTAGTCTACTAATCTCTCTATGGAATACCTCTGGGAACTTTCTCACTACTAGAATTTCCTTTATTTCCTCTTTTACCTCAGCTTGAATTGAAAAAAAAACTAGATATCCTTAACATGTAACACCTCAAAATTAATTAAGGTGTTAATCGTGGATTTGGGTTAATTAAGAATAATTAATATGGAATAATTGGGCAAGTTAAGTGAATGAAAATTTTAGAGAGATAAATTATTAATATGAGTTTGAGATTTAATTGAGTTATAAACCCCATCTAGGCCTAAATTAAATTAAGTAGGCTAAGGTTAGAGACTAATGGAGGCCCAATAATTTAAAGTGCAAACCTAACCTTTTAATATGAGACCTGGCCCGAGAGAGCACCTAAGGAGGGCCTAATCTGATTTAATGAGATAGAGGCCTAAGACCCAACTTATATATGTAATTGGCCCAATATCCCTTATGCAGACCTCAACTAAGTGGGCTCTTGAAAACTTGACCTAACCCAACTAAAAGTCTGAATTGTTGAAGTTGGTCTAATAAATTACAACTTCAGCCCAACAACTAGTAGGAGCCCAATAGGTACTTGGGCTGATGGGTTGATCCATAACCCATTTAGAACCCAACTTAAAACCCTAAAAACCAATTTAGCCACCCCCATTCTACAGAAACACAAGAAACAAAAGGGAAATTTAGAGGTCCAAAGGGGAGGCTAGGGTTCTTGACATATTTCCACCATTCCTACATCTAGATCAAGATTCAGCCAAGGTAATAGCTGTATAACTTAATCCTCTTCTCTTTCTCTTCATTTTGGCCTGATTAGTTTTTCATTTGGAGTATTTTCATTATACCCAAAATCTAAAATGTGGTTGTTTGAGATTTTCTTGGTAAAATTTCGTAGGTTGGGGCTGAGGGTGTTATTAGGTAAGTATAAACCTTCAGTTTGATGCATTTTCTACTAGTTTAAGACCTTTATAGTAGACTTATAGTATGGGCCTTAATTTTGTACGAATTTTCCTATGGTTTGGAGTGATATTTTGATGTTTCTAGTCTACGGAAGGCAAAACCCGAAATTAGAGACTCTTGGTGATTGGGTAAGTGTTTCTAAGTAGTCCTATATAGCTTAACTCCTTGAGTAATGAGTTTGCTAATATAAATTGTAATTAAGGATAGTAATGGCTTGATTTTGTGTCCATAGGATGAAGTAACATTTAATTGGCTCTTAGAGGATTGATTATGAGTGAGGTAACTGGGGTTTATGCTAATTCCATGCATATGTTCTATTTTAATTTTGTATTTGCTGCATGATTATGATTTTGATGCCAAATGAATTGGTTAGCTATTTGTTATATGTGATTGGACCTTGTGAGTCTATGGTGGAGTTGTGGTGCAGCTGCTACCCGTGCATGTGCTTAGGTCGAGTACTGAGTTATGATCAGACCCCAGATGCACTGAGCAATGGTTGTGTTCAATAGGGAGTAGGTGCCATGGACGGGCCTCTCCCGGTGTTATTGGCCTTCAACATGTGTAATTGTGATTGCTAGTATAGGATAATAATCATAGATAGCCTAATTGTTTTATTTATTGGTATGATTGGTATATTTTCTGATGCTTATATAAGATTATGCATATATGTTAATTGAACTAGAATATATGAATGGAATTTACCTTAGTTACTGAGATTTGCATCTCAACCCGTTTCATGGGATTATACTTTTAGGTGAAGGTTCTTTGGGTAAGGAAAAGGGAAAGCAAGTGGATGAAAATCCATGAGCTCCAACCATATATGGAGAAGGCTACACTTAGACTGATTTAAATAGAATAGATGCTAAATTTTGTATTCTTTTTGTATAGCATCATCATGTAATCATGTTGCCAAGTGTAGGCTCTTATATTTTGATTACTTAGGATGTATCTATTAAGGAGTCAGGCCTCATCTTAGCTTGGTATTAGATGTATGAACTTATAACACCTGATGTATGAACTTTGTTGAATTTATGATATGGTATACATTTGGGAATGTAATTATATGATGTATTAGATGTTGATATGAACCATTGATGTATGAAATCTCTAACAAAATGTTCATCGAATGTTAATTGTTGATAGTTCATGAACTATTGCTATTATTACTCTATAGACTTGCTGATATAGGGTAGTTGGAGGAGTAGAAATTAGCATTTAAATCTTGAACTAGGAATGATGGATAAGTTAGGTAAATTAGGCTAGTGAAAGCTATTAGAGCCCCACAAATTAAGGTAGAGTGGCCCTAGGGTGTCAATGGAGGGAGAGTGGAGAGTATGAGACAAGACTTTAGAAGTTGTAAGATCAGAAGGCATTTTGCCACGGCTAAAATATTATTAACCGCGGCCAATAAAGGCAAAGTTGCCCAGAGAGAGCACCAGAGAGCAATTCATCGTGACAGGAAGTGGAATTAGTCGCGGTGAAATATGAGAGGCCAAACTGGTAGTCTTCCAGAGGGTAATTCGCCGCAACTAAATGGGAATTGGCCACAGAGAACTTTTGTGAAAATGTATCAGGCGTTCCAGAGAGGAATTAGTCGTGGTGAAAGGGAGAATTGGCCACAGCTAATAGCGAAAGACGAGTGAGGTAGGCTCCAAGAGGCTTCCTCACCGTGGTGAAGCTCTAACTCACCACGGTGATAGCTGTAAAGATAAATAGTAAACTCGAGAGCAATTGGCCCAGGGCAAGGACATTTAGCCGCGACTAATGGAACCAAACTTTCATTCTAACTTAGAAACCTTAGTTTTTCCCATGGTAACCTTAAAGGGATGACTTAGAAACATTGGTAGAAGATTTTTGTGAGTTGGAATTAATGGGTAATAAAATCAAAGGCTTATAAATGAGTATCTGTTTCCCTTGTATACATAAATGCTTGTAATTATTTGGTTGATGACTTTAATAACATTAAGGTTTAAATTTCCCTGCATTTTTTGAGTGTAATTTGTCGTAATGTCTTGTAACCTTGATTTATGGTTATTAATCACATATTTTACTTTAATTACAATGATTAGAAGTTAGGGTCATCACATGACGACCATGCCTTAAAGATCTCTCAACCTAGGAGATGGTCATAATAGATAACTCAGTTCTCATGCTAAGTACAGTCCCACACTCAGGTAAAGTAATACATCTATGGCTACAATTTAGTGTGGCATTATTTGCAGACATCTAGTTCATACTAATGATCAAATTAATATAAATGAAGGGCATACAAATCAAATCAAGTGAGGTATGGCAATGATTAAACTGGACTACACAATTTAAACAAGTATGGGAGGTAATGGCTCCATTTCCTGTGGGGGTAGATAATGCAAGTCATAAGGTAATGTATGTATACTCAGACCCAACCTCTTAGCATAGTCATATGATATGAAAGAATAGCTAGTATCGGAATCAAATAATGTAGTTATAGAAAAATAATTTATCTTAATAGTATCTTGAATTAGACTCGAGGACTGGCTAGCCTCCTACTGTGACAGGGCAAAGAATCTACCTTGGGTTTGAGATCTGGGAACAAGGGTAATATCCAATTTTAGTTAAACAATGAAAATTGGTATGTTTTCAAAGTAAGTCCCCCGAAATGAGTTAGTTAAGGTCCTGAAATATTTAAATAGCATTCTAGACTCCTAGAAATGAGAATCCCAGGCTCAGACAGAAAGAAAAAAAGAGCTAGAATAAAGAAATGAAATTGAATGGAAGACCTACGAAATGTAATGGCATTTTTGTAATTTTGAGCAAATTTTGGAATTCACATAGGAGGGCTTTTAAATAAAAGTTTTGAGTTCTCCAGGGTTTTCAAAGGCCTTGAAAACCATGGGAAGCTCCGGGATAGTTAAAACCCATTCGGTAGACATTTTCTAATGTTGATGTACTTGAACTTTGACAGATACATTCAGGAAGGTTTTAGCTCCGATTTGAGTGATTCTAAAGGAATTTTACTAAATTGGGAACCTAAATTTCATAATGGAAAAGACAATTCCCAAAAAGAAGTTAAAACGAACTAAAAACAAAAATGCTAAAATGAAAGGGCAAAATGAAAATTTTTAAAAAGTCTTTCTTGAACTCCACTTATATATATAGGGCACCCCACCTCTCCACCCACTTAGCCACATATGTTTCTGCCCTAAACAAGTGAAAAACCCTAAGGAGTGAGGCGCACAAGAGGGAGAAGAAGAGAAGGAGAAATCCAAGGTAGAAAGGTATGTATTTTTGGTTGTTTTTCATGCTCTTTCTTTAGCAAACCTCTTCTCCATTTCCCTTTCTTTCCTATAATTTTATTGAAGTTTATGGATCTATTTTGAGGGAAGAACTGAGGAAAAATTTCAAAATTAAAGTAAGGAAGCTAAGGAAGGTGAAGAACAAGCAAAAAGAACCAAGGAAATTAATGTATTTTGCCATCTCTTCACTTGATCTTCCTTCTTCCTTCACTTATGGATGTTTCGACCTATATATGGCTAGCTCGAGGGAGTTGAAATTCTAGTTAAACCAAGGGTGAATCTTAGAAATTTAAGGGAGGAGAATAAGAATATGCAAAGAAAATAACAAAGCAACCATGGAAATTCAAGATAGTAAATCTAGGGTTTCAAGTGTTCCTTGTAAAATCTAATTTGATACCTTAATTCTTAGGCCTAAATAAGTGTTTGAATGAGCTCCTAAGATCCCTAGAAGTCTCCCCATATGCATCCTCTATCAAGAAAACAAAGCAAACTTCCATGGAGGCCAAAAGCTACCTAATCTCAGCCTAAAGAGAATGGGACACCTAGGGAGAGTTTTAAAATTTTTTAAACCCATTTTTTAGTCATATATGATAAATGAAAATGAAGGGAAACCTTGGAAAAAATTTAAGAGACCTAGAGAATGAATTGGTGTCTTAGGTTCCATAATATGACCTAGAGAAGCAACATGTAGTTAGGCTCTTTGTTTTAATTGTATGATGACTCCATGAGACTTAAAAAGAGTCAAGAATCATATATGAAAAGAAAGAATGGAGCCTAGAACTCATTTGATGGGTGTTGCTTCATTAGGTGCATTCTTAGAACCATAAAGGGGTTAATAGACCAAGTTAGTGTTTAAGAAAGATGTGTGGCCTTAGAATTAATTTCATGAATATAATTGGCTTCCATAAATTGTGTTTAGGTTAAGAGAAATCAATCCCACACCTTTGTGTGTGTGAGGTCGAGGAAAAGAGAGCAAATTCAAGGAGAAAAGTGTGTGATTGCATCCAAGGTAGCTCACTCCTCCTTCTCTCATGCATGAATGTCTGTTTCACTTGTCTTTGAATGTGTGTATACATGTTTTAAGTTGTAAAGTCCCACATCGGCTGGAAGGGGCTTGTGGTTAGTCCATATAAGTAGGGGCAAAGCTCTCCCCACCAAGACGCATTTTCCTGGGAATGTGGTTAAATGTCCTGCCCAGGGAAGGCAAAACCCAACTGAACGGGGAAGGCTGGGTCAGTGACCGTCGAACTTGGAAGGAAGGGACAATATCTTGGTGGCTCTGTGTGGTGTTGGTATCAGAGCAATCCTGGCCCATGTGCCGCCCGAGGACGGGTCAGCCCAAAATGGGGGTGGATTTTAAAGTCCCACATCGGCTGGAAGGGGCCTGTGGCTAGCCCATGTAAATGGGGGCAAAGCTCTCCCCACCAAGATGCGTTTTCCTGGGAATGTGGTTAAATGTCCTGCCCAGGGAAGGCAAAACCCAACTGAACGGGGAAGGCTAGGTTAGTGACCCTCGAACCCGGAAGGAAGGGACAATATCTTGGTGGCTCTGTGTGGTGTGTAAAGTCCCACATCAGTTGGAAGGGGCCTGTGGCTAGCCCATATAAGTGGGGGCAAAGCTCTCCCCACCAAGATGCGTTTTCTTGGGAATATGGTTAAATGTCCTGCCCAGGGAAGGCAAAACCCAACTGAACGGGGAAGGCTGGGTCAGTGACCCTCGAACCCAGAAGGAAGGGACAATATCTTGGTGGCTCTGTGTGGTGTTGGTATCAGAATAATCCTGGCCCATGTGTGACTCGAGGATAGGTCGGCCCAAAAGGGGGGTGGATTGTAAAGTCCCACATCGGCTGGAAGGGGCCTATGGCTAGCCCATATAAGTGGAGGCAAAGCTTTCCCTACCAAGACGCATTTTCTTGGGAATGTGGTTAAATGTCCTGCCCAGGGAAGGCAAAACCCAACTGAACGGGGAAGGCTGGGTCAGTGACCCTTGAACCCGAAAGGAAGGGACAATATCTTGGTGGCTCTGTGTGGTGTGGTATAAAAAATGTTTTAGCATGAGCTCTTATTCTATGGTACTATAATGATGCATAATGTTTTTAAATAATGTTTATGATATTTGTTTGGATTTTCTTGAGTGTGGAGAAGCCAAGAACTCTTAGCTATGGTGAGGATGAGCTAAGAACCCTTAAAAATGGTTAAGACAAAGCAAAGTGTCTCCCATGAGTGAGGTTGAGCCAAAACCTCATTGAAAAAATGGGTGAGGCAAGTCCAGAATTCACAAGTGAATGGGTAAGGCTAATCCACTTACTTAGCAAGCTGATGGATGTCTTGTATGACTTACTCACATGCTAAGATTGCTTCTTAAATGTTCATGTTATACAATATGCCCATGCATGCATTTGTAAGACTTTATTTGCATACTTTATGTATGGTTGAAATGGAAGATGAGCTATTGGGATTCTTTGAATCTCATTCCCTCCTCTCCATTGTTCTAACATGCTAGGTGAACTAGGTGGATAAGGTAATGGGAGCTAACAACTTAGAAGATAAGAGATTGACTACCAGTTGCATAGATTTTGCTTCTTTATGGCCATATAAGTGGCAAATGTTATAACCTATTATTGTATATGTCCTATAACCTTATGAACATGTGTAATTATTCTAATGTATCATATACAAATGAGATTTAAGGTTATATATATAGAAATGTACATTTTGGACATGGAATGGCAAAGCTAGTATTACATAAACTTGTATATGGCATGGGATAAGAGTGTGAGTTTCCAAATTCTGGGTTTGTGCACCTTTGAGACAAGTTTAGAATGTCATTTTGGTGCAATCCCACATGCTCAAGTTGTAACACCATGAATTCTAGCTCATTCTAACTCATCAAGTGCCTTTACATAACTTAATATTATGAACCATGTGAGTTTTGTATGAAAAAGGCAAAGAAATAACGCTCATTTTAGCATTGCACTGGGTCTCAAAATTTTATTCAGTGTCACATGGACCATGTGAGCTCATACTATACTTCCTTATATTTAATTTCATCATTACAACTCATTCGCATCACAAAAACATGCTTACAACCCATGGAAACTTAAAGATCATTCTCGGCCAAAATTGGTCCTTTTTCTAGGAAAATTTGGAAAATCATAACTAAATCTAGAAAAATAAGAACTATGAAATCTTGGTTATTCTGGAAAGCTTGGGATGTCTACTTCACACTAAAAATATGTCCAGATCATAATATTTATCATCCAAGATGTTTGACATCCAAAAAGCTACAGAGGTCCGACTAAAATCTGGAACTGTCACAGAATTCTGCAGAAAACTTTGAAAATTTCCAATTAATTCCACAAAACTCCAATCCATACAAATGATACCAATCTGGAAAGCTGTGAATGTTAAATAGAGATGAAAAATATCTCTAGATCAGTTCATTAAGCCCAAACTCCGGAATTCAATAGAACAGTACTTCTGGTCGGGCAATTTCACTGATACTAGACAGAAACTTCAAAAATTCATATCTCCCTCTCTAGACCTCCAAATGTGGTTCTTCTTGTTGGGATGAGTCACTGTGATTGCCTAGTTTTTGTGTATAAAATTTTGTGGCAATTGGACATCATTTGAGCCTCGTGTGACAGAAAATAATTTCGGACCAAATGAATAGTGCAGCAGACCAAATCCATAAAATTTTCCAATTTCGAAAAATCATCAAATATTCTATAGACTTTCAAAAATTATGATCTTTAGGTTCCTAGAAAACTCTCAATGAGATATAATTGCATGCCAAATTTCAGATCAAGACTAGCTCATTTGGCTAAAAAGTGACATAGGGTTCCATTATGGTCAAATGTGGCTCCATATGAGGTACCAAATTTGCCAAATGGTCTTCCCTTAGTATTGGTACCTTTTGGGCAAGTCTAAAAGCACATTTGAAACTTGTGTGAGTTCTCCAAACGGTCCCAAATCTCATGCATCTTATTTTGGTCATTCAACCCACATTTATACACATATTCATCAAACTTTAAACTTACATACTATGGCATTACATACTTAAAAAATATGTGCTAGTGGTCATATATCATTTCCATACATCTAAACATCACATAATAGTATCTTTACATATGTCTCAACATTCATAGTACATATATAACATCATATACATGATAAACCATCATTATGGTTCCAAAATGGCTAAAATCAAGGCATAAGTTTGTCAATCTCCTTCCTCTAGGGTTGTTGGCTCCCATTAGCATATCCACTTAGTTCACCTAGAATGTTAGATCATTGGAGAGGAGGGGATGAGATTCAAAGAATCCCAATAGCTCATCTCCCATTCAATCATACATAATATGTGCAAAGCAAGCCTTTTAAATGCATGTATAGAGAAAATAGAAATCATAAACATTTTAAAGGCAACCTTGGCATGTGAATCAATCATACAAGACATTCAAGAACTTATTAAGTGTTTGGATTGGCCTCACATTTCTCCTCATGGATTTTGGACTTGCCTCACCCATTCTTTGAGCACTTTGGACTCAACTATACTCTTGGGAGCCCACTTTGCTTTTGGGAGACTCTTTACTTTGTCTCAACCAAGCTCAAGGGTTCTTAGCTCATCCTCACCCAAGGGAAGAGTTCTTGGCCTCCCCATACCCAAGCAAACTCATACAAACATCATGGATTCATTTACAACATAATGTGGCATCAAGAATCATAACAAATAAAGGCATGCTAGCATACTTTCCGTAGCTTGAAAATACACATACACACATTCTAAAACAAGCTAGACACACATCCATGCATGAGAGAAGGTGGAGAGAGCTACCTTGTATACAAACACACACTTTTCCTTTAAGATTCAAGCCTCTTCTTTCGGCCACACACCCAAAAATTGGTGGAGATGGTTTCTCTTGGCCTAAATACAATATATGGGAGCCAATTAGGTTCATGAAACAATTTCTAAGACCACACAATTTGCTTAAGTACTAGATTGCTCTATAACCTCTATTATGGTCCATATTGGTACCTAATGAAGCAACACCCCTCAAATGATTTCTAGGCCTCATTATTTCTTTTCAAATATTATTCTTGACTCCTTTTAAGCCTCTTAGAGTCATCACATCATCAAAATAAAAGGCCTAACACCATGTTGCTTCTTTAGGTCATAATATGGAACCTAAGACACCAAATCACTTTCTACGAGTTCTAAATTTTTCCAAGGCCTCCCCTCACTTTCATTCATCAATGGCCTTAGAAAAATTTAAAACTCCCCCCACCTATACAATCCCTTCTTGGCCGAGACATAGACACCATTTGGGCCATATGGAGTTTTCTTGGTTTTCTTGAAGGGAGAAGCTTGTAGGGAGCATCTTTGGTGTCTCAAGAACTCATTTATACTCTAACTTAGACCTAGGAATCATCATACAAATCCAAAAATTGGAAGGTGCACTTAAAACCCTAGGTTTTGCATCTTGATTTCTAATGTCTATTTCTTGGTTTTCTTTGCATATTCTTATTCCTCTCTATCAAATACCTAAGAATCACCTTTGGTTTGGTTAAAAATCTAACTCCTTAGGTCTGTCTAAGTCTAGGTCGAAACGGAGAAGAGGTGTGATGAAAGGTATCAACCATAGGATGCATTTTTACCTTGTTTCCTTGCTTAATTTAGCTTGAATCTTGATTTCTCCAAGCTCCTCTCTTCAAATCCGAACTTTCCCTTGAATATCTCCCTTGAATCAGATTTATAAATCTCATTTTAATCCAAGGAAAGAAAGGAGAAGGGAGGAGAGGAGGTGTGGATGAAGAAAAACAAGGAAAATCATCATGAAAACATACCTTAAGCTTGGTTTTCTTCCTCCTTCTTCTTCCTCTCTTGGGCATCTCTCCCTTAGGGTTTTTCTTCTGATTTGGGACAGAAGATGGTCGTGCATAATGAAGGGAGGAGAAGGGTGCATTATATATATAGGTGGGAATAAGTTACACTTTTTAAAAATTCCCATTTTGCCCTTCATACTTTGCATTTTCGTTTCTCCTTCGTTTTAGCTCCTTTTTAAGAATTGTCTTTTCCATTATAAAATTTAGGTTCCCAATCAAGTAAAATGTCTTTGAAATCACTCAAATTGGAGCTAAAACCTTTCCGAATGAATCCGTCAAAGTTCGGGCACACCGACGTTAGAAAACATCCACCAGAGGGGCTTTAACTGTTCCGGGGCTTTCCATGATTTTTAGGGCCTCTGAGAACCCCGAAGAACTCAAAAATTTCATTTAAAAAGCCCTCCTGTGTGTTTTTCAAAAAGTGCCTATATTTACAAAAATGCCACTGGTCTTTTGACAAATTTTTTGAATCACTCTGGCCTTGATTTCTAGGCAACTCAAGGCTCAAATCCTCATTTTCTAATATTTAAAATTTTATCATAATTTTAGTTGGCCCTAATTCCTTCTATTTCAAGGACTTCCTTTTGTATCTGGCCTATTTTTGCCATTTACGAAGAAACCGAACATTGCGTTTCTTACGTTTATGGAGGGACTGGATGTTACAAAAGTGGCCACACAAGCTTAGGAAGCAAAATTGGACATTTTAATGCTAGTTGAGACCATGAAAATGACCAAACTGGAACCCTATAGCACAAACTGACCAAATGGATGAATCTTCTGATGAAATTTGGCAGAAATGTATGGCTTATTAAGAGTTTTTTGAGAAGCTAAAGTGCAAAAAAATCAGAGCTCTATAGAATTAATTATGAATTTTCAAAGTTGAGATTTTTTTGCTATTCTTGTACATGTACTGTTCATATAGTTAGTTTTGTGTTCTGTGTCATTTGATGGTCAAATGGTATCAAATACTTGTGAAATTTTATAGGCATAAACTAGAGGTTATAAAATTTTTGTGGCCACCACAATCACTTGATTTGGAGGTTTGAGCAAAGAGTTATGAATTTTTGAAATTTAATATCACTACTAGTAACGCTACTTGACCTCCAGTGCTATTCCATCATAATTCAGTTCCTAAATGGACTTGACATGGTCTGGAGATCTTTTTCCCTTAAAACTATAGCTTCTCAGATTGACTGAGTTTTCATGATTTAGATTTTTCTAGAATTAGTTATGAATTTTCAAATTTTATGACAGTAATCTGTGATAGTAGCCTAGGCAGTTGAGACCTTAGGTGCTTTTTGAATATCAAACATCTTCTACTTAATGTCTCATGATCTGAAAGTATTTTTAGCATAAAGTAGACATCTATCACTTTCTAGAATGGTAAATGATGCATGATTTCTATTTTTCTATAATTTGTTATGATTTTTCAAAGTTTGTGATAGAAAAATAAAATTCTGGCTGAGGCTACACTATGGTATTTTATGTGTTTCTTGCACTTGCACGAGTTCTAGGCCACTTTTGGTGATGGAATTGAGTTATATATATATAATTAAATATAAGAATATGATACATGAGCTCACATAGTCCACAAGATATCGAATGAAAAATTTATATGCTATGCAATGTAAGGAAATTCATTATTTTAATGTCATTTTTCTTACTCCTTCATGAAATGCATGATGCGAGACATGGAGATAGTATGAGATAAGCTAAAAAGTTATGGTATTACAATAAGAGCCATCTCCCTCTATTGAGTGAACTACTGAGAAGCCTGTGTGCAGTCCCTAGCCATGTGTTCTAGCCTACCACATCTATAACATATGTTTTGCCCCGCGTAACATGGTCTGTTTCCATGGTTCCTGCGACACTGGTGACAAACTGTAGGCACAAAACTACCTTTACTAGACTAAGTTCTCCTTCTCTTTCCTCTTCTATTCCACTAGCTCCTACCACCTCTCTTGCTAGTAGCTGTGGCTTGTGTTTCCTCTCTAGGCCTCTTGGGCTTAGAGAGGGGTGGTCTAGCACTAGAGGTAGGCTGCATCGTTCTAAAGTTTGCTTCTGTCACTCTGCATATCTCAACTAGAGTGTTAAAGTTCCTGATTCTCTATGGAACTACCCTATCTCTAATCTCTGGAAGCAAAGCTTTCTCCAACTTATCTGCTCTCTAGCGTTCATCATCATGCCTCTATAAATAGGAAGAATATCTAGAGAGCTCTATAAATTTGGCCATGTATTGGTCTACGGACATACCCTCTGTCAGTCTCAGGAATACAAACTTTGACTCCCTCTCATCTCTGACTGAGCTAGGGAAGTACCTTTCATAAAAAGCCTGAAGGAATGCCTCCCAAGTAATCGAGAAGTTTCTCGCCCTCAAAATAGGCTCAGTGCCCTTTCACCAGTAATATGCTGCTGAAACATCATAATAAACTTTAGCATCAATGGGAACACATTCACCACCATCACACTTAGTTCATCGAGAAATAACTCATATACATCAAGGCAACTCATAAACATAAGCCATAACCCACATCAAGAGTTTGAACCTTTGCTCTAATACTAATAAAGTGTAACACCATAATTCTCTAGCTTTTCTCATGCTATTTCTATGCCTTATCCCATGCATTTCACAAGAAGGCAAAAGAATGGCATTAAAGATAATAAATTAATTTGCATTACGTAGTGGATAAATTTTTCATTCGATCTCCCGTGGACCATATGAACTCATTCACCTCATTTTCATATTTAATTATGCAAATAAAACTCAAAACCATCCTAAGAAGTGGCCTAGAACTCGTGCAAATGAAGTGTATACATGGAATTCAAAAATGCAGCCTCAGGTAGGAATTCAGGTTACTGTCATAAACTTTGAAAAATCATAAATAATTTTGGAAAATTCAAAATAAGCATACTTTACTATTCTTGAAAGTTACAGATATCTACTTTATGCTAAAAATAAATCTAGACAACAATCGGGACTGCTAGCCATCGAAAATTGATAGAATAGTACAGAGGTCGACTGTCATTACTAGTACTGTCCTCCAACTTCAAAAATTCATATCTCCCTGCTCAGAGGTCCAATTGGGGTGATCTCAGTGGCCATGGAAAGCTTATCATGTTTGGCTTATTCCTATAAAACTTCATAAGTAATAAACATCATTTTGCCCTCGAATGACATAGCCTAAGCTACTAACCAAATAAACAGTGTCTGCATTAGTTCAACAGAAAAATGCCAACTTTGAAAAATCATAATTAATTCCACAGAGCTCCAAATAATTTGATCTTTAGCTTCCAAAAAAGCTCTGAATAAGATCTATATGTATGACAAATTTAATGGGCAAATCCATTCATTTGGTTAGATTTTGATGTTGGATTGTATAATGGTCCATTTTGTGTCACATGAGGGCTCCAAATGGTCCATTTTGATTTCTAAGACACCCATTACCACTTGAGCACATGGAAAAGCACCAAAATGATCTACTAAACATGTCTCAAAGGTGCTTAAACTCAAAAATTAAAAAATCACTCTCTCACCTCATGCCTTACACAAGAATCCATATGCTTTAAGTTGCCATTCACCACCCAAAATGCACGTTATCATTCATTTGGCACTAAAACTCATACATACATCAAACATTTGGGTAATTACACATGTTCAAATGATTACATAATAATTCCATCATAGGATTACATCATATGCCATTTTAATGGCTACAAATGTAACAAAACAATGCATCTTATTGTCAATATTTTATTTCCTAACTTAGTGGCTTCTATTACCTTGCTCATTTGGTCCACCTAGCATGTTAAGACATTGGAGAGGAGGGAATGAGATTCAAGGAATCCCAATAGCTCATCTCCCTTTTAATTATACATAAAGAATGAAATTCAAGTCTTAAGAATGCATGCATGACCATAATGGAAAGTGTGATCATTTAAGAAGCATTCTTGTCATCTGGACAAGTCATACAAAGTGGATTAGCCTCACCCATTATCTTCAAGGTTATTGGACTTGCCTCACCCTTTTTCTAAAAAGCCTTGAACTAAGCCTTACTCTTGGGAGACACTAGACTTTGTCTCAACCATTCTCAAGGGTTCTTGGCTCATCCTCACCATGGCTAGTGGGTCCTTGGCTTCACCATACTCAAGCAAACCAAAGTAAGCATATAAAACATCATTTGAAAACATAATATAACATCATGGTACCATGGGATATAGGCATATGCTAGAACACTTGTCATGGCTTAAAGCACACATGCACACATTCAAAGACAAGGTAAGCACACATTCATGTATGAGAGAAAGTGGAGAGAGAGCTACCTTTGCCATACAAACACACTTTTTCTCCTGGAATTATATTCCTTCCTCGGCCACACACTCATAATGATGCGAGGCTTGTTTCTCTTGGCCTAAATATATAAAATAGGAACCAATTATGCTCTTGGAACCATTCACTAAACTATCTATCTACTTGGGACTCTAATTTTGTCTCATGGTTGATTTATGGTTCCTAAATGCACCTAATGAAGCAACATCCATCAATTGAGTTCTAGGCTTCATTCTTTCCTTTCATTTATAATTTTTAACTCCTTTTATGCCTCTTGGAGTCATCACAAAATTTAAAAAAGGAGCCTCACTACAAGTTACTTTTTTAGGTCATATTATGAAACCTAGGTTACCAATTCTTTCCCTAGGCCTTCTAAATTTTTCCTTATAACAAACGTAATTTCTATAAAATAGCGAAATGAGCAGTATAAAAGCAAGTCTTCTGAAATGAGCTAGATAATATCCTAGAAAATTTGGGTAGAGTTTTAGAACCCCAAAAATGATAATTCCAGTCTCAAATGGAAAGAAAAATGGAGCTAGGATGGTGGAACAATTTGTGACGAAAATTGACGAAATGTAATGGCATTTTCATAAATAAGTGCAACTTTTGGAAAAACACATAGGAGGGATTTTTAAATGGGAAATTTGAGTTGTCTAAGGTTCTCAGAGGCCCTAAAAACCATGGGAAGTCCTAGGACTGGTATACCCCCTCCAGTGTACATTTTCCAATGACGGTGCGCTTGAACTTTGACGGATTCACTTAGGGAGATTTGGGCTCCAATTTGATTAATTCTAAAAGAATTTTATTAAATTAGGAACCTAAATTTTATAATGGAAAATATGGTTCTAAAAAAGGAGCTAAAACGAAGTTGAAACAAAATTGCCATTACGGAAGGATGAAATTGGAATTTTTGAAAAAAGCTAACTTCTTGAATGTTTTATAAGTTCCATGCCTCTTCTTCCACCTTCTTTAGCATGACTTTCTCTACCCAAAATACAGAAAAAATAGCATCTTCTTGAGGCGCACAAGAGAGGGAGAGAAGGTGGAAGAAAAAGGCAAGGAAGGTAGTTAAATTCATAGAAATTCATGCTTCTTTCTCTTCCAATTTTGTTCCTCTCCTCCTTTCCTCCTCTCTTTCCATGGTTTTATTTGAGATGAATGGTTCTATTTTTGGTCCAAAACTTGGGGGAGGAGTTTGAATTGCTTGAGGAGGAACAAACCAAGAAGAAAGAGCTTTGAAAACACACTTGAATCTAAGGTAAATTTTTGCTTATATTGCTTTCTTCTCTTACTTCTTCTTGGTGTGTGTTTCGGCCTCATATAGAACCATATAAGGGGAGGATTTTTTGTCCAAAAACAAGAGACAAACTTGGGTTTTAGACCATGAGGAAGAGGAATATGGTAAGAAATTTTAAGAAAAACCAATAGAAATCAAGATAGAAATGTGTAGGCTTCCTTAGGGTTTTGGAAAATCTGATTTTATGTGAGTATTCTCTTGGCTATTTGAATATTTTCTTGAGCTCCTAAGACTCTTAGAAAGCCTCCCAAGTGGCTCTCCATCAAAGAAAAATCAAGAACTCCATGAATAATATCCGATTTTCTGAAAATGCGAAAAAAACGTGAGAAATGTAACGTACGGTTTCTCCATAAACAAACGAAACTCAACGTATACAAAAGGAAGTCCCCCAAAACGATGTAGCTAAGGTTCCAAAAAATTTGAAAAGCATTCTAGACTCTTAGAAATGAGAATTTCAGGCTCAGACAGAAAGAAAAAAGGAGCTAGAATGAAGAAATAATTTCTTACGAAAAATAATAGCATTTTCGTAATTTTGAGCAAAATTTGGAATTCACATAGGAGGGATTTTTAAATGAAAATTTTGAGTTCTTCGGGGTTCTCAGAGGCCTTGAAAACTATGGAAAGCCTCAGGATAGTTAAAACCCCTTCGGTAGACGTTTTCCAACATTAGTGTACACGAACTTTGACAGATCCGTTCGGGAAGGTTTTAGCTCCAATTTGAGTGATTCCAAAAGTATTTTACTAAATTGGGAATATAAATTTCATAATGGAAAAGATGGTTCTAAAAAAGGAGCTAAAACGGAGGAGAAACAAAAATGCCAAGAACGAAGGGCAAAATGAGAATTTTTGAAAAGTGTAACTTACTCTCACATATATATATATATGATGCACTTTTCTTCTCCCTTCATTATGCATGACCATGTTCTGCCCAAAACCAGAGGAAAACCCTAGGGGATGAGGCGCATAAGAGGAGGAAGAAAAGGAGGAGAAATTCAAGGTAGAAAGAGGAGAAATTGAGGGGAAAATTCGAATTTGAAGAGAAGAGCTCAAAGAATACAAGATTCAAGTGAGAAAAAGCAAAAAAACAAGGCCAAGAAAAACCTTCCCCACACTTTTGTGGGTGTGTGGCCAAAGCAAGGGAGGGCATTTCAAGAAAAAAAGTGTGTGATTGTGTGTGCAAGGTAGCTCTCTCCACCTTCTCTCATGCATGGATACGTGCTTAGCTTATCTTAGAATGTGTGTATGTGTATTTTCAAGCCATGAAAAGTATGCTAGCATGATTTTATATGCCGTAATTTTATGATGACATATTATGTTTCTAAATGATGTTATGATGTGTGCTTGGGTTTGCATAAGTGTGGCGAGGCCAAGAACCCTTAGCTATGGTGAAGATGAGCCAAGAACCTTTGAGATTAGTTGAAACAAAGCAAAGAGTCTTCCAAAAGCAAGATGGGCTCCCAAGAGTATGGTTGAGTCCAAAAATCTCTTAAAGAATGGGTGAGGCAAATCCAATATCCACATGAAATTGGATGAGGCCCATCCACTTGCTTGGCAAGCCTTTGCATGTTATGTATGACATTCTCAAATGATGAAAATGCTTTTTGAATGTTTGCACATGTCAACATGACCATACATGCATTTTATGAGACTTGTTTGCATCCATTATGTATGATTGAATGGGAGATGAGTTATTGGGATTCTTTGAATCTATTTCCCTCCACTCCAATGATCTCACATGCTAGGTGGATCAAATGTACAAGGTGATGGAAGCCAATTACCTTGAAGGAAAGAGTTTGGCAATTAAATGCAAAGTTTTTTATTTTTTAAGGCCATAATTGTGTCAAATGTTGTAACCCCTTGATGTATATGGTCTATGACCTCTTAGACATGTGTAATTATGAAATTATGCCATGTATGAATGAGAGAATATGTCATGTAGCCACTAGCATATGAATTGAGTATATGATGGCACATTAGCTTCATGAATGGCTTTATGGAAATATGCATGTGTGGATGAAATGACCAAAATGAGATGCATGGAGTTTGAGACCATTTGGGCAGCTTACACAAGTTTTAATCATGCTTTTAGACTTGCCCAAAAGATGCCAAACCCTAGGGAAAGCCATTTGGTTACTTTAGTACCTTATATAGAGCCAAAATTGACCATAATCGAATCCTATATCACTTTTTGGCCAAATGAGCTCTTCTTGATATGAGATTTGGCATGAAATTAGAGATTTTTGAGAGATTTTTGGAAGATAAAGACCAAAATTTTGGAGGTCTACAGAATATTTGATGAATTTTTAAAGTTGACAATTTTTCTAATTTTGGTCTGCCGCACTATTCATTTGGTCTGAAAAAGAAATCTATCACACAAGGCCCAAATGATGTCCAGTTATCACAAAATTTTATACAGATAAACTAGACATTCATAGTAACTGATGCCAGCTAGAAGAACCTCATTTGGAGATCTAGAGAGGGAGATATGAATTTTTGAAGATTTTGTCTAGAATCAGAACCCTTACCCGACCATAGTTACTATTCCATTAAATTACAAGATCTGGGTTACTTGAACTGGTCTAAAGCTATTTGTTTCCTCTAATTAACATCCATAGATTTCCATATTGATATCATTTGCATGGATTGGATTTTTTTAGAATTAATTAGATATTTTCAAATTTTGCGGTAGAAATCAGTGATAGCATTAGAAGGCTGTTTGACTTCTGGATATTTTTGGATGTCAAACATCCTCTATGGTGAATGTTATGGTCTAAAACTATTTTTAGTATGAAGAAGACATCTATAGCTTTTTAGAATGACTAAGAATGTATGATTTTGATTTTTCTAAAATTAGTTATGATTTTCCAAAATTTGGTAAAAAAAGAGCCAAATTTGGCCGAAAATAAATGTCCATGTTTTATTCTTCATTTCTGTTTTCTTGTGATGTGAGCCACATTTTATGATGCAAATAAGTTGTATTCATGTAATTAAATATGAAAATAGATGGTATGAGCTCACACGGTTCACGTGACACTGAATGAAATTTTTACATATGATGTAATGCAAGAAAATGTATTAATTTTAATGGAATTTCTTACTTCCTTCATGGAACATATCACATGAACTTGTAAATGATGATAGATATGAGCTAGAAATGATGGTGTTACACTATGAACCTCGATTATGGTGCTAGGTTTGGCCAAGCTAGGAAAAGAAGCCTAGGGAGTGTTTTAATTTGTTCTTGCCTTAGTTTGGGACTTTATATGATGTTAGAAGATAGGAGAAACCATTGAAAAAAATTTAGGAGCCATGGATTGGAAGATAGGACATTGGTGTCCATAATGGTGTTTTGTGAAGCAACATAATTCTAAGCTTGTGTGAATAATTGTGTGAGGGCTCCAAGGACTTTGAATGAGGCTAAGAGGCCTAGAAATGGAAAAAGATGGGAGCCTAGAGCTTGAATTGTGAAGGTTGCTTCAATAGGCCATTTATGGAACCATTATGCCACTTATGGAGCCAAGTGTGTGTTCAAGAATGAGTTTAATGTCTTGGCTTGCTTCAAGTGTGTAATTTTGTGTTATTTATGATGTTTAGGTCAAGAGAACACCAACCCACCTAGGTGTGCTTATGAGGCCGAAAAGAGGGAGGAATAAGACAAAGGAAAGCTTGCAAAACTCAAGGTAGCTCTCTACCTCATTCTCTTTGCATTCTTGTATACATATGAATGTCTTTGTGTGCTTATATGTGCTCTTGTGATTTGAGAAGTGCCACTTGATGTCTTGAGATTGTATTGGTACCAATGTATTGTCTTGAATATCATTGATTATGAAAATGGCTTATAAGGGTAAGGTGATGCCAAAAGTCCTTTAACGAAGGTGAGGAGATGCCAAAAGTCTCATGGCATGGGTGAGACAAGGCCAAAAGTCTCTTGGAAGCGTGAGGCCAAGTCCAAAGTCCTTAGGCCAAGAGTGAGGCAAAACCAATAGTCCCTAGAGCATGTTCTTGGCTTAAATGTGAATAAGTGATATAGAAATTGTGACCTTGCATACTTTATAGTTGTCAAACCTTTCATACATATGTTTTGATGTGTATATGCCGTGAATGTGTATATAAATGGGTGTATGAGCTATTGAGATTCTAGGAATCTCACTTCCCTTCCCTTCGTTATCTTGAAATGCCTTGGTCATGCTCAAGAAGCAAGGAGTGTAAACCAAAGACCTTGAGAGATTGCATTTTGTCTATTATGTAACCTTATTTGTAGTTGGACGTCAAAGTGAGCTTGCACATATCATTTTTGTGATATAAGACCATGAGCTAATGTAAAATGATGACTGGATACTATATATACTTTATGTAGCTCTAAATCAATGAAATCATGGAATTTGCCTCTTATGTGGTTATGGTTAAATGTGTATTATTGGATGTGGAGTGGCCAAATTAAGATGCATAGGGTTTGGGACCACTTGGGTATTTCAAAAAAGTCATATTCATGCTTTTAAACTTGCCCAAGATGTGCCAAACATTAAAGGAGGCCATTTGGACAAATTTGGTATCTTATATGGAGCAAAAATAGCCATTTTGGTGGGCCATGTCACTTTCTATTCAAATGAGCTCTTCTTGGCCTGAAATTTGGTATGTATCTAGAGCTTGTTGAGAGATTTTTGGGAAGGTAAAGTAGGTATTATTTGGAGGTCTATAGAATTTTTGGTGAATTTTTTAAGTTGGCAAATTTTATGGTTTTGGTCAATACACTGTTAATCTGGTTTGAAATTTTTTCTGTGTCATTCATAGGGCAAATGATGTCTAATTGCCGCGAAATTTTACAAGAAAAAACTAGACCTTCCCAGTGACTTGTCTCAATTAGAATCACCTCATTTGGATGTCTAGAGAGGGAGATATTAATTTTTGAAGTTTCTATTTAGTACTAGGCGCACTGTCCTGTGTTACCGTTTGATTGTTTTCAGGGTCTGAATGCCCTTGGATTAGTCTAGAACTATTTTTCCCTTCTATTAACATTTGTAGCTTTCCAAATTAGTGTAGATTGCATAGATTGGATTTTTTTGGAATTAATTATGAGTTTTCAAAATTTATATTAGTAATCTGTATCAATATCAGAGGGTAGCTGGGCCTTCCTGCTTTTCGTGTTGTAAAATGTGGTTCAGATGAGATTTTCATGGCTGACAATTATTTTTAAGGTAATTTTAACACCTAGAGCTTTCCAATAAGCTATATTTTGCTTGATTTTGATTTTTTTTAGAATTAGTTATTATTCTTCAAATTTGCCTCAAATTCTACAACCTTGGAACTCGAGGCAAAACGTGATTATTTTGGATTTTTGACCCTTGATCTATGGTTTGTGCTAAGTTTTGAGAATGTTATGACTTGTATGAATGGAAAATAATTAGATAATTTTGTTGGTGAGTTCATGGGGTCTCGGGGACACAAAATGAAAAATTTATTCGCTACGCAATGCAATTTAATTCATTATTTTAATGCATTTTCTTGGGATTTCTTTGAAGAATTGAATAATCTCACTTGCACATAAAAGGAACAATATTGGAAATAATATGGTATTACATTCCCCAGGTTTCCCTCATCTTCACTCATCATATATGACTTAAAAATGGGTTTGAAAAAATTTAAAACTATCCTTAAATGCCTTGAACCCTTCTTGGCACCCATGAAGTTTGCTTTGTTTTGTTGGTAGAAGATACATATGGGGAGCCTTCTAAGGATCTTAAAAGTTCATCCAAACACTCATTTAGGGCTAGGAATTATTGTATCAAATTAGATTTTTGGTGGAACACTTGAAACCCGAACTTTGCTATCTTGATTTTCTTGTTTGTTAATTCTCTTTGCATATTCTTAGTCTCCACACTTAATTCCCTAAGGTTCACCCTTGGTTCTGCCCAAAATCTAAGCCTTCTTGAAGCTCTCTAGGTGGGACGAACTAAGGAGAAGAAGGGAAGAAGTAGTAGCTACCATGGAATGAAAATTTGCCTTATTTTCTTGGCTTTTCTTGTTTGTTTCTCACTTTGTTTGGCCTCCTCTCTTCAAATCCAAAATTTTCACCTCTATTCTGCCCTTAAAACAGATCCAAGAACTTCAATAAAATCATAGGAAAGAAGGGAAATTGGAGGAGAAGGAGTTTGCTAAAGAGAAAGCATGAAAAACCAAGAAAATTCATACCTTTTTCCTTATTTTTCTCCTCCCTTTCTTCTCCTTCTTGTGTGCCTTAAACCCTAGCTCTCTCCTCTAGTTTAGGGTAGGAAAAAATATGGCTAAATGAAGGAGGAGATGGGGGTGACATATATATATATAGCTAGTTTAGGAAGAATTTTTCAAAAATTTAAATTTCGTTCCTTCATCTTGGCATTTTTGTTCCCAGTTCATTTTAGCTCCTTTTTTAGAACCTTCTTTTCCATTATGAAATTTAGGTCCTTAATTTAATAAAATACCTTTGGAATCACTCAAATCGGAGCTAGAACCTTCTCAGACAAATCTGTCAAAGTTCAGATCAACTGACATTAGAAAATATTCACTAGAGGGATTTTAACTATTCTAGGGCTTCTCATGGTTTTCAGGGCCTCTGAGAACTTCAAAGAACTCAAAAATTGAATTTAAAAAGCCTTCATGTGAGAATTATAAAATTTTCTCAAAATTATGAAAATGTCATTACGTTTCATCAACCTTTCATTAAAATTCATTTCTTCATTCTAGCTCTGTTTTTCTTTTTGTTTGAGCCTGAGATTCTTATTTTTAGGAGTCTAGAATGCTACCTAAATTTTTTGGGACCTTAACTAACTCATTTTAGAGAACTTGCTTTGAAAATGTATCTATTTCCGTTATTTTTACGAAAACCGGACATTACAATAACCCTATTTGGGGAGGTAGTTATATAAGTTAATTGAAATAATTCTATCAATAGGGGAACTTGTTGATTTTGTAAATTTTGATGGGTGAACCAATTTGATAGTAAACGTCCACAATAGTTCTCAAAATAATATTCTTAGACTAGAATGAATAAAATTTCCTTACCTCCCATCAACAAGGAAACTAAACAATTTTGTTAAACTTTGATGAATGAATCGCTTTGATAATAAATATTCATAGCAATTTACAAAATAAAATTTCCAAACTAAGGGAAAATGGGATCATGCTTTATTTCCTATCAAAGAACTAATCATATTTGTAAAATTTTGATGAATAAGTCACTTAGGGGATAAATGTCTTCAACAGTTTGATAAAATAAAATTCTCAAACTAAGAAGATTTGTATATGATCAAATAAAAAGAATAATTTACTGAATGTATTTGAAAAGATCATTTATAATCCTTATTGCAAATAGGACATGAACAACAATTTATTACTATAAATCAAATTTCAAGTAGTATAACCTTAGTCTTTTAAATTTAAGATTCATAATATATAAACTATATACCTAATGCTATAACGTTGGGTTTAAGATCAAATATGCAAATTTCATGTGCACACAAATTTAAAAAATTCCTAAAGCCTTAATTTATTTAAAATAAGGTAAATTTTGAACCACTTTATAAAATATAACATAAAAGAGATGGTTAGATATATTAGGCAAAGTGTGTCAATCAAAGCAATAGCCAAATAATAACTTAATTCTTAAAAATTACATAATTTCCAATTAAATTATTTAGAAAAGCTACTAAATTGCCTCTGTAATGACCATAACTCCTAATTATAGCAATTAAGCTTAATTGAGAAGTTAATGATTATAGATCAAGGCCTAAAGTCTTTATAAATTACTTAGATTAGGAAAAAGTGAGAAAATTTGAACCTTGATATTATTAGGGTCATTAGCCAAACAACCAAAACTATTTAAACCCATAAGTCACTCCAATTATCAATTAAGATATTTGATTCACACTACCATTCATTCCAAACTCACAAAATCCTCTTACAAATAGTCCCAAGTTATTATATATCATGTTTATGGTGAAATCCAAGGTTTTTAAACAAAAAATAAGAGTTTATGGGGCTTAGGTCGTGACTTGAACCTTTCACGCCGTGGCTAAATTGGTTACTGAAACTTAAAAACCAAGCTTGGGGACTTGCGCTGTGACTCAATATGTTTGTGCTGTGACGTAAGTGGCTATTGGAGCTTAAAATCAAGAATATGAACCTTGTGTCGTAACTTAGGCCTTTTGCACTACGCCAAAAGTGCTCTTAGGAACCGACTATTCAAATTCTCATGATTCTTGTTGCGGTTAACTTTCCTTGCACCGCGATGAGTTGAGTGTCTCAACACTAAGAAAGAGCCTCCTACAACTCTCCAAGCTTGCTTCTCAATGCTTGCCGTAATGAGCCTCCCTTGCGCTGTGATGAGTTTGCTTGCTGGTACCCTCTGGGCTTAAATTTCTCAAGTTGCGCTATGACTTAGACTTATGTACCATGGCACTCCTTGCCTTTGAATGACTCTTAACCATAACTTAAAGAGTTTTAGCCACGGTTTAACTCCATTCTACACCTAGACTCTCATTTTCATGTTTTTCAATCAATTTCTACTAGTCCTAGATGAATTCTAGGATTTTAATGGCCAACATACATGGTTTTTCTAGATCTCCTAACTCCCAAATATCATGATTCACTAATCCTCCTTGTCTAGGGATCAAGGATTGAATTAGAGTAATCAAAACTTAATCTTGTATTAGTTAATTCCCCTCCTATGATAGCAAAAGTGTTTCATCCACAATGTTGATATGGCTAAAGCTTAATGGTTACAAAATATTAAGTCATTCAACAAGTATTAGTTAGATACAATCACAATGTTTAATTCCATGGTAATTATATTACATAGCCAGTTTCTATACTTGGCAATTTATGATGCAATATGGCAATTATATAAAAACTAGTATTCTCATTACACAAACTCAATTTGACAAGGTTTCTAAACCTATGTGCTACCAAACCATATAATAAGCTTTCATTAATTTCTTTTTACCATTAAGAGGTTTGGTCCTTGAAAATATTAGCCCACAACTAGGGTGAGATATACAATCTCAATAACAAGAGGCAAATTTCATACATATGTACAGATTAATCAATATAATGCATTTTCATATCATTAAATACTAGAATTATTAATTCAATTAGCAAATGAACTAGTTGAGCTACCAATGACTACTGTCCTATGTCAATAATCACATACAACATGTTAAACGCCAATAACATTGGGAGAGGCCTATTTACAGCACCAACTCTCCATTGAGCACAACTTGGACTCAATGCATACAGGAGTCTGATCATAACCCAGTGCCCCGATGAAAGCACAATGTAGGGTGGCAATCGCACCACAACTCTACCAAGGACTCACTCAGGGTCTAAACATAACAATTTAGATTGCCAACCATTTATTTACCATTTAAAATTATACATGTACAACAGGTATCAAATTAAATTGTGCATATACATAGAATTAGAAAATTAACCCCAATTACCTTAATGAAGCCCAATTACCTTTCCTTTAACTACCATTATAATCAAATTGCACACAAAGCCTAAAAAAACAAGCATAGTCATAATCATTTAGTAATGAATTTCCTATCCATTGATCAATTTCATCAAGAACCCATTAGAAATCACTGACCTAAATTCCCAAAGGATTCATAGCACCAATTTAAGGTCAAAATACCAATAATTCATAATGGGCCAGTTCCAATATCTCCATTTTCGCACATGCAAAAGCCATGCACCAAAAATCAATCGAAATGCTTAAATTTTAGCATTTACAGATCACAAAATGGTAGGAGGCATTTACCCATTCCTTTAATGAGTTCCAAAATTCAGATTTTAGTCATCAAGCTCAGAAACTATAGTATTTCACTTTCATCTCCTTATATTTTCACACTATAGCAAAACCCATGATGAACATCAGTCCTTGGGGACATTTTCTAGCCAAATAATACATAAAATGGAAAGAAAATACTCACCCAATTGTCCTTCTAACTTCTAACTTTGAGAATCTTGCATGAACACACATTTCAGACTTAGGGTTTAAGTGAATATGTAACACCATGCATTTCTAGCCTTGCCTCATGTCACCTTTAAGTCTCATGCCATGAATTACACTAGAAAGTGGAAAAATAGCATTAAAATATTATATTTCTTTGCGTTATGCTATATAGAAAATTTTCTCTTAGAGCCCTGTGGGCCATATGGACTCACACATTACATTCTCATATTTAATCATAAGAATACAACTCATTTACACTATCAAAAGTGGCCTACATCTCAAGAAACTCAAAGGGAAGTTCAAAATATACATAAATATTTTCAGCCAGATTTTTCCACTTTCCTGTCACAACTTTGAAAAATCATAACTAATTCTAGAAAAATTGAAATCATGCATTCTTAGCCATTTTAGAAAGCTACAAATGTCTACTTCATACTAAAAATATATCTAGATTATAATATCCAACACAAAGGATGTTTGATATTCAAAATGGTTAAGAGGTCAAGCTGTCCACTGGTGCTATCATAGATTTTTGCAGCAAACTTCAAAAATGTCCAATTAATTCAAAACAAATCCAATCCATGCAAATGATACCAATCTAGAAATTTGTGGATGTTAACTAGAGGGAAAAAATAATTCTAAATCAGCTCAGGCATGCTCAAATCTCAAAATCTAATCAAACAGTAACTGAGGTTGGGTAAAGTTCTTGATATTGGATAGATTCTTTAAAAATTCATATCTCTCTCTCTAGACATCCAAATGAGGTTCTTCTAGTTGGAAAAAGTCATTGGGAATGTATAGTTTCTATGTATAAATTTTTGTGTTAATTGGACATCATTTGAGCCCTATGTGACATATTTCATTTTCGGACCAGTATGAACAGTGACATGACCAAAACTAAAAAATTTTTCAACTTTGAAAATTCATGAAATATTATCTAGACCTCTAAAATTTTTGTTCTTTAGCTTACCAAAAATCTCTCAACAAGCTCTAATTACATGCCAAATCTTAGATCAAGAAGAGCTCATTTGGGCAAAAAGTGATATAGGGTTCCATTATAGTCAATTTTGGCTCTATATGGGATACCAAAATGTCCAAATGATTTTTCTTGGGGTTTGGCACCTCTTGGCCAAGTATAAAAGCATGAATATGACTTTTTTGAACTCCTCCAAGTGGTCCGAAACCTCATGCATCTCAATTAGGCCATGCCACTTCCACATATACACTAGTGCATCAAACTTTCAAGAAGCAAAAATGGCCATTTCATACTCATTTTACATTCTAGTATTCACATGCCATAATCTCTCATTCATACATGATATATCAACATATTTATACATGTTCATAAGCTCATAGTGTAAAGTCCCACATCGGCTGGAAGGGGCCTGTGCTGAGGGCTTATAAGTGGGTGCAAAGCTCTCCCCACCAACGGCGCGCTTTTCCTGTGAGTTAAGCAGGAAGGGACAAACCCCACTGAACCGGGAAGGCTGGGTCTATGACCCTCGAACCGGGAATGTGAAGTCCCACATCGGATGGTGCGGTCCTGGGAAGAGCCCATATAAGTGGGGGCGAAGCTTCCCCCACCAAGGCGCGCTTTTCTTACGGGAAAGGACAAACCCCAACGAACCGGGAAGGCTGGGTCAACGACCCTCGAACCGGGAAGGACGGGACAATACCTTGGTGGCTCTGTATGGTGTTTGGTATCAGAGCCGGCCATTCGAGTGTGCGACCCGAGGACGGGTCGGCCCCAAAAGGGGGGTGGATTGTGAAGTCCCACATCGGATGGTGCGGTCCTGGGAAGAGCCCATATAAGTGGGGGCGAAGCTTCCCCCACCAAGGCGTGCTTTTCCTACGGGAAAGGACAAACCCCAACGAACCGGGAAGGCTGGGTCAACGACCCTCGAACCGGGAAGGACGGGACAATACCTTGGTGGCTCTGTATGGTGTCAAACCCTAACACCATACAGAGCCACCAAAATATTGTCCCGTCCTTCCCGGTTCGAGGGTCGTTGACCCAGCCTTCCTGGTTCGTTGGGGTTTGTCCTTTCCCGTAGGAAAAGCGCGCCTTAGTGGGGGAAGCTTCACCCCCACTTATATGGGCTCTTCCCAGGACCGCACCATCTGATGTGGGACTTCACAATCCACCCCCCTTTTGGGGCCGACCCGTCCTCGGGTCGCACACTCGAACGGCCGGCTCTGATACCAAACACTATACAGAGCCACCAAGGTATTGTCCCGTCCTTCCCGGTTTGAGGGTCGTTGACCCAGCCTTCCCGGTTCGTTGGGGTTTGTCCTTTCCCGTAGGAAAAGCGCGCCTTGGTGGGGGAAGCTTCGCCCCCACTTATATGGGCTCTTCCCAGGACTGCACCATCCGATGTGGGACTTCACAACACCATACAGAGCCACCAAGGTATTGTCCCGTCCTTCCCGGTTCGAGGGTCGTTGACCCAGCCTTCCCGGTTCGTTGGGGTTTGTCCTTTCCCGTAGGAAAAGCGCGCCTTGGTGGGGGAAGCTACGCCCCCACTTATATGGGCTCTTCCCAGGACCGCACCATCCGATGTGGGACTTCACAATCCACCCCCCTTTTGGGGCCGACCCGTCCTCGGGTCGCACACTCGAACGGCCGGCTCTGATACCAAACACCATACAGAGCCACCAAGGTATTGTCCCGTCCTTCCCGGTTCGAGGGTCGTTGACCCAGCCTTCCCAGTTCGTTGGGGTTTGTCCTTTCCCGTAGGAAAAGCGCGCCTTGGTGGGGGAAGCTTCGCCCCCACTTATATGGGCTCTTCCCAGGACCGCACCATCTGATGTGGGACTTCACAGGGAAGGCCGGGACAATACCGTTGGAGGCTCTGTAGGTTACTTGGTATCAGAGCAATCTTGGCCCATGTGCGACCCGAGGACGGGTCGGCCCCAAAAGGGGGGTGGATTGTAAAGTCCCACATCGGCTGGAAGGGGCCTGTGCTGAGGGCTTATAAGTGGGTGTAAAGCTCTCCCCACCAACGGCGCGCTTTTCCTTTGAGTTAAGCAGGAAGGGACAAACCCCACTAAACCGGGAAGGCTGGGTCTATGACCCTCGAACCGGGAAGGCCGGGACAATACCGTTGGAGGCTCTGTAGGTTACTAATTGTAAAGTCCCACATCGGCTGGAAGGGGCCTGTGCTGAGGGCTTATAAGTGGGTACAAAGCTCTCCCCACCAACGGCGCGCTTTTCCTGTGAGTTAAGCAGGAAGGGACAAACCCCACTGAACCGGGAAGGCTGGGTCTATGACCCTCGAACCGGGAAGGCCGGGATAATACCATTGGAGGCTCTGTAGGTTACTTGGTATCAGAGCAATCCTGGCTCATGTGCGACCCTTCCTGGTTCAGTGGGGTTTGTCCTTTCCTGCTTAACTCACAGGAAAAGCGCGCTGTTAGTGGGGAGAGCTTTGCACCCACTTATAAGCCCTCAGCACAGGCCCCTTCCAGCCGATGTGGGACTTTACACATAGAACATATACATCCATGGATAACAAAATTTTCCATTCACATGGCTTTAAAGTAGCCAAATCCATGCACTTTAATGTCTTACTCTCTTCTCCCAAGGGGTTGGCTTCCATTACCTTGCTCTCTTGGTCCACCTAGCATGTTAGAATGAGATTCAAAGAATTCTAATAGCTCATCTCCTATTCAATCATACATAATGGATGCAAAACAAATCTCATAAATGCATGCATGGCATGTGGATATGTGCAATCATTCAAGAGGCATTTTCATCATTTGAGAAAGTCATACATAGCATACAAAGGCTTGCCAAGCAAGTGGATTAGCCTTACCCAACTTCTTATGGATGTTAGACTTGCCTCACCCATTTTTTAAGAGATTCTTGGACTTAACCATGCTCTTGGGAGCCCATCTCACTTTTGGGAGACTCTTTACTTTGTCTCAACCAATCTTAAGGGTTCTTGGCTCATCCTCACTATGGATAAGGGTTCTTGGCCTCACCACACTCATGCAAACCCAAGTATACATCATAGCTTCATTTAAAAATATAATATGTTATCATAAAATCATGGCATATAAAATCATGCTAGCATACTTTTCATGGCTTAAAAATACACATACACACATTTTAAGACAAGCTAAGCACACATCCATGCATGAAAGAAGATGGAGAGAGCTACCTTTTACACAATCACATACTTTTCCCTTTGAAAGAATGCTCCCTTTTTTGGGGATGCTTTCTTTTAGGCTAAACATAATTTATGGAAGCCAATTAGATTCATGAACTCAATCCTAAGGCCATAGAATTTGTTTAGATACTAGCTTGGCTTATAACCTCATTATGGTTCCATAATTGCACCTAATGAAGTAACACCCCTCAAATAAATTCTAAGCTCCATTCTTTCACTTCAAATATGATTCTTGACTCCTTTTAAGCCTCTTAGAGTCATCATACAATTAAAACCAAGAGCCCAACTACATGTTGCTTCTTTAGGTCATAATATGGAACCTAAAGCACCAACTCACTTTCTATGGGTTCTAAATTTTTCCCAAGGCCTCCCCTCATTTTCATTCATCATATATGACTCAAAAATGGGCTTAGAAAAATTTAAAACTCTCCCTAGATACATAAACCCATCTAAGCCGAGCCTAAGTCTCTTTGTAGCCCCCATGGAATTTGCTTTGTTTTCTACATGGAAGATGCATATGGGAAAACTCCAAGGGATCTTAAGAGCTCATTTAAACTCTTATTTAGGCCTAGGAATCATCATACAAAATCAGATTTTACAAGGTGCATATGAAACCCGAAATTGCATCTTGAAATCTAATGATTTTTTTATTAATTCCCTTTGCATATTCTTAATCTCCACACCCTTTTTCTTGAGAATCACTCTTGGTTCTGCCTAAAAATCAAATCCTCTTAGGTCATCTCAAGTGGGGCGAAATGGTGGAGAAGGGGAGCAAGGGGTAGCAACCTTGGAAGAAGAAAATACTTTGTTTTCATGGCTTTTCTCACTTGAATCTTGTCTTCTTTGAGCTCCTCTCTTCAAAGCCGAATTTTCTCCTTAATTTCTCTCTTCAAATAGATTTATAAACTTCACTATAATCATAGGAAACAAAGAAGAATGGAGGAGAAGAGGTTTGGAATGAAGAAAGCATGAAAAATCATGAAATTCCTTACCTTTTCCTTGCTTTTTCTCCTCCTTTCTTCTCTACCATGGTGCGCCTAAGAGAGCTGGTGTTTTCTCTGGGTTTTAGATAGAATGGGTCATGCAAATGAAGGGGAGAAGAAATAAGAAACTTAAAGTGTGTTTAAGAAGCTTCCACTTTCTCAAAAATTCTAATTGTGCCCTTCATTTTTGACATTTTTTTTCCAACTCATTTTAGCTCCCTTTTGAGAACTGTCTTTTCTATTATGAAATTTAGGTTTCTAATTTAGTAAAATACCTTTGGAATCACTCAAATTGGAGCTAAAACCTTCTCAAACGAATCTATCAAAGTTCAAGCACAATGACATTGGAAAACATCCACCGGAGGGGCTTTAGCTGTCCCAGGTTTTCCCATGGTTTTCAAGGCCTCTGAGAACCTTGGGGAACTCAAAACTTTCATTTAAAAAATCCTCTTGTGTGAATTCCAAAATTTGCTCAAAGTTATGAAAATGCCATTACGTTTCGTAAGCTTTTCGTAAGAAATTGTTTCTTCATTCTAACTTCATTTTTCTTTCCGTCTAAGCTTGGGATTCTCATTTTTAGGAGTTTAGAATGCTTTTAAATTTTTTTGAGACCTTAACTATATCATTTAAGGGGACTTCCTTTTTTATCTGGTGAGTTTCATTCATTTATGGGAAAACCGTACGTTATATTTCTCATGTTTTCTCTCATTTTCAGAGAATCAGATGTTATAGAATAACCACTAAAGAAAGAAACAATCAGATCAAAATGAAGAGGAAGATGAGAGGATTAATTTTTATAGAACCTACCTTGGTTAAATCTCTTTCTAAGAGTGCAAATTTGAGCCACAATGCTAAGAAACCTTAGCCTTTCTTCTGACATGCAAATTTCTTATTCTTGTTCTATAGAACATGAATGTCTCAATAGCCAAATGGGTAGGGAGAAGGCTTATTAGGGTTTTAGTAAAGATGGGCTGGTCCAATAGGCCCATTATTCCAAGTGGGCTGATGCTTAATATGTTGGGCTATGATATATGGGTTAATTGTGTTTAAAATAGGTTAGGCTTCCATAAGAGTAGAGTTGGGTCATATTTAAATGAAGTTGAGCCTTCATAAGAATAAGATTGGGCTTTTCATAATGTTCTTGACACACATAAATTAATCATGGGCCTAAATCATACTTAATTCCATAAATATTATTTTACTTTCCTCAAAATTATCCAATGAATAATTATCATATTTAGTTACTCAAATTTTCCATTTTCCTTAAGATTTCTATATCCTTAAAATTTTCCTTAAATCCCTCTTAATAATTTCATAATCCTTAAATAATTATTATTAATTATTTTTGGGGCGTTATAGCCTCAATGGATGTTAAATACTTCCAAATGTACTGAATTGCCCAAAATAATTTTAAAAATAGGACATAATTTAAAACATACTAGAAATAATTTTGACATAATTTAAATCACACTAGAAATAATTTTTACTCCAAAATATGTTGGTGATAAAGGTTATGTTTAACAAAATGAATTAAAGACATGAGAAGTTATTCATATTGTATGTTGCTTATAGAAAAGGAGGAGACCCTACTCATATGATATATTACCAAATATACATTACAGGTCACAATTGCCAATCATCAATTTATTTCATGAAGCAACAAAACCATTTATGGAATAAATGTTAAATAGTGTGCTACTTAATTCTATAAACTTAGGCTTGATAGTATGTAAACCATATACTTATTAAGGGAAAGTACACCTTAATTTCATGTTCAACATGTATGAAAATTGTAATGTCCAATTTTCATAAAAATGACGAAAATGAATATGTTTTAAGAGTAAGTTCTCTGAGATGAATTGGTTAAGGTTAAGAAATATTAGAATAATGATCTAGACATTAAGTAATAAAAATAGGAGGTTAGAGGTACCTTGAAATCGGAGCCAAAATATCCAAACAAAATTTAACAAAATAGTTACAAAATGGAATGGTATTTTCGTAATTTTTGGCAATTTTTAGAATACTCACAAGAGGACTTTTTAAATGAAAAATTTGAGCTCTCCAGGGTTCTCAAAGGCCCTGAAACCCATGGGAAGCCTTGGGACAGATAAAACTTCTTTGCTGTACATTTTTTTAATGACGATTAATCTAAACTTTAAACCTTTTATTCAGAAAGGTTTTAGCTCCAAATTGAGTGATTCCAAAGGAAACCTAAATTTTATGATGGAAAAGACGATTCTCAAAAAGGAAATAAAATGAACCTAAAACAAAAATGCCAAAAAGATGGGATATAATGGGAATTTTTAATGAGCAATTTTAATTCTCCTTCTTATATATGGTGCGCCCCCTTTCTCTCCCTCACTTAACTGACCTTCCATCTGCCTAATAATAGAAGTGAGACCAAGGGAGAGAGGCACACAAGAGAAAGGAAGAGGAAGAGGAAAACAGAGGCAAGAAAGGTATGAAATTCATGGATTTTCTTGGTCTTTCCTTTAGTAAACTTAATCTCCTCCTTCTTCCTATATTTTTATTGTAGTATTTGATGCTATTTTGAGCTTAGACCATAAGGTAGAAGTTCAAATTTGGAGAGAAGTACTAAAGAAAGGGAAAGAGCATCTAAGGAAAGATAGGAAACCAAGGTAGTTTTGCTATTTCCATGCTTGCTCTTTCTTGTCTTCCTTATTGTATGTTTTAGCCACTATATGGATAGCTAAGAGGGATTGAGTTTTGAACCAAACCGAGGATGAATCTTAGGAATTATAGTGTGGGAAATAAGAATATGCAAAGAAAACAAAGAAAGAACCATGATTTTTCAAGATGCATAACCTAAGGTTTTAGTTGCACCTTGGTTTGTAGGATGATTCCTAGCCATAATTTAAGGTGTCTAAGAGTTCAAATGAGTCCCTAAGATATCAGGGAAGCCTCCCACATGCTTCTCCCATCAAAGAAATCAAACAAACTCCATTGGTGCCAAATGGAAGCATAGCCTCGGCCTATAGAGGTTCATGTACTTAGGGAGTATTTTAATTTCTTGCAAGCTTAATTTTGCATCATATATGATGGGACAGTATGAGAGGAAGCCTTGAAAAAAATTAGAAAGCTTAGGAAGTGTGATGGAGGTATAAGTTCCATATTGTAGCAGAATGAAGCAACCTATAGCTAGGCTCCTAAAATTGATTGTGTGATGGCTCCAAAGAGTTTAAATGGAGTCAAGAATCATAGATGGAATGATAGAATGGAGCCAAGATCATAAATTCTTGGTGTTGCTTCATTAGATGCTTTATGGAACCATAATTGAACCATATGGGCAACTTAGCTCTTCTAGTGTGTGTGGGGCTTTAGCAAATATTCCGAGAGTGTAATTAGATCCCATTTGATGTGTTTAGGCCAAAGGAATCAAGTCCCACCTCTTTGTGAGTGTTTGGCCAAGGGAGAGGAAGAATTTCCAAGAAAGAAAGTGTGTTCTTGCATACAAGGTAGCTTTCTCTCCTTTCTCTCATGCATCTTTAGATATTTTCTTGTCTTTGAATATGTATATGTATGTATAAACCATAAAAAAATGTTTCTCACAAGTATTTATATGCCATGGTACCATGATGCTTTGCTTATATGCTTGAATGATGTTCTTATGAATGTGTTTGGCTTGCTTGAATGTGGTGAAGCCAAAAGTCCCTTAGTAAGGGTGAGGATGAGCCAAAAGTCCCTATGAATGGGTGAGACAAAGTCAAAAGTCTCTAGAAGAGTGAGGCTTAGTCAAAATTCCCTTGAAAATGGGTGAGGTATGTCTAAAAACCCTAAAGAGAATGGGTGAGGCTAAACCATTGTCTTGGCAAGCCTATGTAGGTTATATGTGACTTCTTGAATGAAGGAAATGTTCTATATATGTTTACAGATTTCAAGATAGCCATGCATGCATTTTTAGACTTGAAATTACATCCTTTATGTATGGTTGAAAGGGAGAAGGGCTATTGGGATTCTTAGAATCTCACTCTTCCCTCCCTATTGCCTAACATGTCTAGGTGGACTAAGTGAGTAAGGAAATGGGAGCCATCAAGTTGGAAGATAAGAGAATGACAAGAAAACGTGTTATTTTTCTCTTTTGTAACTACTTTGTTGTCACAAGATGTAATTCAATGATGTGTATGATGTATAACCTTTTGAACATATATAAATATATTGATATGTGACGTATATATGAGAATTGGAAGCAAATGAATGGAATGGCATGTTTTTGACATTGAATGGCAAAGTAGAGCTTGTATGTTCCATGCATATGTCATCAAGTGGGAGAGCGAATTTGTGAGATATGGGTTTTTGAACCTTTGAGACATGTTTAATAGGTTATTTTGATACTTTTCCACATGCACAAGCGGCCCTAGCAAAGCTAAAAGCTAAATGGAGCCATTTGTGACCCTTAAAGAGGCTAAATTGTAACATTTTGCAATCATATGTCACAAATTGATCAAATGGACAAATTTTTTCATGAAATTTGTCATGCATATAGATCTCATCGAGGGAATTTTGGAAAACTAAAGATCAGGTTATTTGGAGCTTTATAGAATTAATTATGAATTTTCAAATTTGCCAAAAGCTGTTGAACTGATATAGTTACTGTTCATATGGTCAATTTTTTCTCCTATGTTATTTGATAGGCCAATGGTGTCCAATGCTCATATAATTTTATAGACGTAAACTAGATATAATACGATTTCTATGGCCACTAAGATCACCTCATTTGGACATCTGAACAGAGAGATATGAATTTTTGAAATTTGGAGTCAGTACTAGTAATGCAATAGTACCTTTGGTATTGTTCCATCAATTTTCAATAGCTAAACATTCTTATTTTGGTCTAGACTTATTTTTACATAAATTTAACATCTATAAATTTCTATAATGGTATAGTGTGCTTGATTTCAATTTTTTTAAATTTAGTTATGATTTTTCAAAGTTGGTACCAGAAATCTAGTAGCAGAACCCGAGGTTGGTTGTGTTATTTTATGTATGTATGATCCAAACTCAGGATTGTTGTGACATTTTGAGATGATTTTTTTAGTTGCATGAATGTATTTTAATGGGAGAATTATATGAATGAGTTAATATGGTCTACGGAATGCAAAATGAGAAATCTAAGTGCTATGCAATGCAAAATAATCCATTATTTTATATAAGTTTTTCCTTAGGAAGTGCCATGCTAAAAGAAAGTAACTAGGAATCTGATGGGGAAAGGCTAGATGAATATGGTGTTACAAAAATACCCTCTTAAATATTTTTGTAATTTTTTAATTTCAATTACTACCTTATAAAAATAAAATAGCTAACTTTACCATAGGAAAAGGTAAATAAATCCTAACTAATATTTTTCTAGTATAATAAAAAAATTACAGATAACTTTTTTAAAAGATAAGAGAAACAAAATGGAGAAAAAAGCACTTTGAAGGGGGATAGGGGTGGCCCATTGACGGGCTCGTCGTGCAACCCTCAAAATAAAACTAGGTTGATAAAATATGCAGTTAGTGGCACAACCTAGGTCATCTCCCTTGGAAATAGAATTCAATGCCTAATTGAGTTTTCTAAATGTTAAAGGATCCTAAAAGCTATCTAAATTTAGGAGGTTTTTGATTGAATTAAACTAAGTAAAATCTAATTGAATTAAAATTCCTAATTGCTACTTAATTGGAATTATGAGTGAATAATGGTCTTATGACTAGCTTTGGAATCGTCCCTTGGTATCCACTATCCTTATCCTAATCTATTGGTGATTAATTCTGGCTTAAGAGTTCCTAATTGTGTTCAATACAAATGTATATTGAGTTACCATGCAAGAATCAAGAGATTAGCAATTTGATGTTAATTGAGACCTCAACTCCCATTAAATTACTAATTCTTGTGATTAAGATCTTTGAACACTCATATTGATTGATTAACTGATTAATTAGCCTCTGAACCATCATCTAAAAATGTTTAATTAACCAACTAAACACCAAGGAATCCACAAATAGATAATTAGGCACACCAATTCTCACAAGCATTTCATAAAACACCTTGATTGCATACTTGGAAAATTGTAGGAAATTGGAAAATCCAGTACTAAATCAATCAAATAATCAGTCAAATAACATCCTAATTAGTGTCTAACCAGCCACTAACTATAGATAATACACATTTAAAATCCAATACAATCTTAACCAAGAGAATATAAGAAAAGAAAAGTGCTAGAAAAATAAGAAAATCTTAGCCAAAATTCTGCATTCTTCTTCAAGGATTCAAGCTTCTCCAAGGATCTTCCTCCTAGCTAGCCTCAAGATGGAGGATTAGAGCTTCATTGTGGTGGTGAGATAGAGATGGAGAATGGAGGAATTGGCATGGAGTATGGCTCTGTGAATGGAAAAGACGAAGGGAATGGAGAGAATGGGTGTGGGTGAATGAATGAATGAATGACATGATATGGGGTGTGTGTAATGGACTAATACGTCATGAATAATGAATGGACTGGATGAAGTATGGAATGAATGATGGACGATGGGATCGAGCTGATGGAAATGACGGAGTGCATCATGAATGGATGTGATGAATGGATGAATGAGGCGTGAAAAATGACGGACTGATTTTCTCCTTTCATGTGAATTTTTATGATTCACGTGCTCAGCTTTTGCCCGAATGTATTCTCCTTTATTTTATTTGAATGTGGACCCCATTTAAAGCCAAATACAATATTCCAATTCATGCTTCCTACATCGTGTTTCCCAGCTCATTCAAGCTTCTCTAATCCGTGGCAATGTGCTGGACGAGTGCATGAGTGTGAGTTGAAGCTGCAGCTCATAACTTCATGTTTTCTCCACTTCTGCATGCAAATTCCTCATTGTTCTTCTCTGTTCCGCTGTTGCACTTCCTCTCTACTTCTGTTCACAACCTCGTAAGACTCAGCTCTATTCTTTAGCTGCTGTACGAGTAAATGGTTCTACATCCAACTCATGCAAGCCTTGCTTCGTGTTTTCCTCATGCAGCTTCTGTACAAGCCTCACTCGAGTATCCTCACTAACCCATAGCCTTTCTTCTTCTTGTTTACTGCTCACGTGGTTCTGCATGTCTGTCTTCATTCATCATATGAATCTCCTCTTGTTTCTCATGTACTTCACGAGTTGCTTCCTCTCTGTTTCTGCTTGTGTGTGTTGCTTTGAACCTTCAGCTCATGTTTCCTCATCTATTCATTCTTGTTCTGCACCTTAATGAATCACACACTGCCTCCCACGTGTTTGTTTGTGTAGATGAAAGCTATGTGGATCAGAGGTGTATCAACGTGGGTGTGTTAGTGTAGTGGTTGGCCCATGTTTAAAGTGTGAGCTTCTTCCTTCATTCCAACGCCCTTTTCTTCTTCATTTGTTTTATGTTCATGCTTCCTTGAGCAAAGCCATGTGCGTCCTGGTCCTTCCTAATATATTCATCCAAAGATCCATGCATGTTCACTTCAACTCCACTCCTTCTTCAAATAAATTTCCTCCTTTAAATTCCATTGCCCAAAATCTGCATAAAAAGAATGGAAGAGATGGAATAGAAAATTCACAAAGTTCATTTAAAATGATTTATGCATTAAAATCCATTATTTTGTTAATTATTTTCTAAAGTGCAAACAATGGCTACCAAAATCAAATTCCAATTAAGTAAATCCATTAAGCCTCATTTATCTATTAAAAAGGTTAAGTTAAGGAGAATTAAGTGTATGAAAAATCATGTTTATCAAATTCCCCCACACTTAAATATTACATTGTCCTCAATGTCAGCACACAATCCGGTAAACAGATAAACAATACAAGATAAAAAGTAGAAAGGGAAAGTATACAACAGGATGAGCTTGAATCGAAAATTTCAAGGGTGGCCCAGATTTCCTGTTGTAGCTGGTTAGCAATTTATTTCCTACAAAACAAAAACAAAACAACCAGTAATGCAGAAAAGAAAAAGAAAAACTAAATCCTGAACTAAAAAGAGCATTATAGAAGACCAGCTAATCATATGTATTAAAAACCAAAATCAAAACTACTTTATTCCTTCTTAGTTAGATAAATTTGAGTCTCACTAATTTAAATCATTTGGATTGATCATGCAGTGATGACCCATGGACTTCCTCAACCATCAGTAGTCTTAGAAAGTCATTTTCAGCAAATTCAAAAATAAGAAAAGAAGAAAAATCAAAATTAAGACATTTAAAACTAAAGAAAGAAAACTTAAAATCAAACTGAAACTTTGAACTTTCTAAAAATCTATCAAATCCAATAAAATCTATAGGACTCCCATCAGTAAGAGTCACTACATCAACAGAAGAATTAAATTGCAACTTCTCACAGTCCTTTGAGTTCAGGTCCTCCAAGGTATCTGGCAGTTGCTTTTTCTCAGCTTGGAGAGTTTGTTGATTATTAGGAATTAGCTCACTAACTTTAAGAATTTGTTTTGGACTTTTAACAAGAGAAACAGTATCTTCCCTGACCAAAGAGACATTAGTAGGCTCACAAAATTCTAGACAATTATCAACAGCAAAATCAAGTCTCCTACTAGCATCAACAGTAACACAAGGATCAATAGGACTTTCAACATCAGCAGTATCATTATGCATACTCTCATCAACACTAGTACGATCAGAAGAATCAGTCTTATCAATAGTTTCAGTGCAAACCAAGGACTCTATGGGTTTAGCAGACTTATCAGACTCCAAAAACTCATTAATCTTAGCACACACAGGACATGTATGCAAATCATCATATAAGCATTTAAAAGTGGGGTCTGAATTATCAACAAGCTGTCCAACAATTTCAATGTCTATGTCCTTTTCATCACATGCTACATTCACTATTTCATCAGTCATACCATTACAGGCTAGTGAGGAATCAAGTTGATCAATATATGTGAGGAACTCACTAGTCTCAATGAAAGCATTAATCTATGAGCATCTATCACATACAGTGGATCCGGCACACACACAATCAAGAGAATCATCGAAATCAGCTATGTCACATGGTCTAGAAAGCATGCTATCCTTAAACTCAGTAGATGCATCAACAACAGGCTCATCAACCAATTCCAGACTAGGAACAGCATGATCATTACATTCTAAGTTACCCCCACACTTATCTACTACCCTAGACTCAAGAGATTCATCATTAATAGGCTCAAAAATGAAATCATCACTATAGTCACACCTAGGTATAGACATACCAAGTGTATCAGTACACAAAGGTTCATAAACACCAACAAATGTGTCGATTTTGCTTAATGCATTACCAAAATCAACCATATTAGGAGATTCAACAATAATTTCTCCATTAACAACATCATCATGCAATTCAGAATTAATAACATTATATGCATTAATAGTCACAGTGCTATCAAGCAAACTAAATTCAGTTCCAACAAATTGCAAAGTATTAGAAGATGGAAGGATATTACCCAATGGATTGGACTCTTCCTCCTCTATGCATTCCCTTATGATTTGCTCCTCAGTCAATTCAGTAGCACTTGAAGTCAGTTGATTCAATTGAAATCCTGAATCCTTCATGAGGTTGTCAAGCCTCTGTTGAATTTCAAGATACCACCATTATTGTTCTTGTTTGAATTAAAGATTGTCGGCCTCCCTTTGTTGGATTTGAAGATCAAGGCTTCCATTAGCTGCATCATCCTTTTTTTTGAACTAGATTCCCTCTAAGACTCTTGTTGCATGTATCCCTCATGATAATTATAGGAATAATACTCTGGCTCTTGCCTCTGGAAATTGTGGTATGGTTCATAATGATGGTGATAGTTAGGGTGGATCTCATATGGATTGTGGTATGGTTGGTAGCTGGGGTGAACTTCATATGAATGATGGTGTGGTTGGTAACATGGTAGTTGGAATTGTTGATATTGTTGTGCTTGTCGTTCTCGTCTTTGTCTTTCAAGAAGACCTTGAAGCATTGACATGATGTCATCCAACTTTTGAGAAATCCTATGCTCTGCACAAGGATCATAGACACCTTGATTAGAATAATAAGGATCCATTTAAAGCAAAGAAAAAATGAGAAGCACAATTAATTTTAGCACAAACAAATCACTAATAAATTATAACTAAAATTAACCAAAATCAAGAAAATAAAAATCAAATGAAGCTAATAACTTTCTAAGTATGAAAAAAACTTCAAAACAGAGATTAATGACACACAACAAACTCACAAAAAATAAAGAAATTAAATCCAAAAAAAATTGAAAAATTCCTAAAAAATTCGAAAAAATACTAAAAAATTAGAAAAAATACCTCAAACGTTTGAATTTGGCCAACCAATGGTGCACCAAATAGCTTTGCTATTAATTATGCTTAAAACACCCAAAAACCTTGGAAAACAAAGTTTAATAAATTTCTGGACACTTCAAACAAAAATTCCAGCAAGCAGATCAATTGACGCGCAACACCGAAATGAACCAAATCCAAGTTCAAAATAGAACAAAAACAAAGATAAAATAGAACCAAAACAGAGCTAAAGCAGAACTAAAACACTTAGAAAACTTTCTCAAACAATTGAGAATCCAAATCCCCGACAACGGCACCAAATTTTGACGGGCTCATCGTGCAACCCTCAAAATAAAACTAGGTTGATAAAATATGCAGTTAGTGGCACAACCTAGGTCATCTCCCTTGGAAATGGAATTTCATACCTAATTGAGTTTTCTAGATGTTAAAGGATCCTAAAAGCTATCTAAATTTAGGGGGTTTTTGATTGAATTAAACTAAGTAAAATCTAATTGAATTAAAATTCCTAATTGCTACCTAATTGGATGAATTATGAGTGAATAATGGTCTTGTGACTAGCTTTGGAATCGTCCCTTGGTATCCACTATCCTTATCCTAATCTAATTGTGATTAATTCTGGCCTAAGAGTTTCTAATTGTATTCAATACAAATGTATCTTGAGTTACCATGCAAGAATCAAGAGATTAGCAATTTGATGTTAATTGAGACCTCAACTCCCATTAAATTACTAATTCTTGTGATTAAGATCTTTGAACACTCAAATTGATTGATTAACTGATTAATTAGCCTCTAAACCATCATCTAAAAATGTTTAATTAACTAACTAAACACCAAAGAATCCACAAATAGACAATTAGGCACACCAATTCTCACAAGCATTTCATGAAACACCTTGATTGCATACTTGGAAAATCCAGTACTAAATCAATCAAATAATCAGTCAAATAACATCTTAATTAGTGTCTAACCAGCCACTAACTATAGATAATACACATTTCAAATCCAATACAATCTTAACCAAGAGAATATAAGAAAAGAAAAGTGCTGGAAAAATAAGAAAATCTTAGCCAAAATTCTGCATTCTTCTCCAAGGATTCAAGCTTCTCCAAGGATCTTCCTTCTAGCTAGCCTCAAGGTGGAGGATTAGAGCTTCATCGTGGTGGTGAGATAGAGATGGAGAATGGAGGAATTGGCATGGAGTGTGACGACCCTAATTTCTTATCATCATAATTAAGGTTAAACACGTGATTAATCACTATAGGTCATGAAAATGTGAAAAAATTTAAACCTTAATGTGATTAGAGTGATCAATCATACGATTACATACACTTATGTTCATAAGGGAGTTAAACATCAATTTATAAGCCTTGGATCTATTACTCATCAGTTATAGCCCATCCTAATGACTCTAGATCATCCTTTGTGATTAACATATGGAAAACCAAGATTTTCTAGTTAATATAAGTGTTTTCAGCATGTTAGCTGCGGCCAAATTACCCTTAGCCGCGGCCAATTTCTTTATGTTTTACCCCTTTCTTCATCACTAGTTTCGCCGCGGCGAGTTGGACCTTTGCCGCGACCAACCTACATGGCGTCGCGGCAAAGAAGCCTCCTGGAACTTCCTCGCTCACCTCTCAATATTGGCCGCAGCCAATTCCTCCTTCCGCTGCGGCCAATTCCTCTCTAGAATGCCGGAGACATTTTCCTAAAAGTTTGCTGTGGCCAATTCCATAATTTGTCGCAGTGAATTTCTCTCTAGATGACTTCCAGTTTGACCTCTCACATTTCTCCACGGCTAATTTACAATTCGCCATGATGAATTCCTCTCTGGCACTCTCCCTGGGCAACTTCGCCTCTATTGGCCGCGGCCAACTCAATTTTAGCCACGGCGAAGTGCCTTCTGGTTTTACACTCTGAAAATCTAGACTCATACTCTCCTTTCTCCCTCCAATCTCACCCTAGGGCCCCTCTACCTTATTTGTGGGCTCAAATAGCTTTCATTAGCCTAATTCATCAGGCTAATCTATCCTCTCTAATTCAAGATTCAAGGGTCAATTTCTTTTCTCTAATTACCCTATATCAGCAAATCCAGGGAATAACAACAACACAATTCATGCACCATTGACATTTAACATTAGATACACTTTCCATTAGAGGTTCCATACATCAGTGATTCATATCAATATCTCAAGGTTACATTCCCAAATGGTAAGTCATATCACAAGTTCAATAAGGTTTACAATGTAAAGTCCCACATCGGATGGATTGGTCTTGGGAACGGCCCATATAAGTGGGAGCGAAGTTCTCCCCACCAGCGAGGCCTTTTGAGGGTGGATCCCTGAATGGCAGATCGCCTCAAGAATAAAACCCCACCAGGTAGTGTACCGGGTACCGCAACGGGGACAATATTGCTGGAGGCTCTGTGTGGTGTTGGTATCAGAGCCGGCCGTTCGAATGTGCAACCTGAGGATGGGTTGGCCCCAAAGGGGGGTGGATTGTAAAGTCCCACATCGGATGGATTGGTCCTGGGAACGGCCCATATAAGTGGGAGCGAAGCTCTCCCCACCAGCGAGGCCTTTTCCTAAGGGAAATGAGAGTACCAAGGGAGGAACAAAACCCCACCAGGCAGTGTGCCGGGTGCCGCAACGGGGACAATATTGCTGAAGGCTCTGTGTGGATTGTAAAGTCCCACATCAGATGGATTGGTCCTGGGAACGGCCTATATAAGTGGGAGCGAAGTCTCCCCACCAGCGAGGCCTTTTGAGGGCAGATCCCTGAATGGTGGATCGGCTTAAAACAAAAACCCACCCTTGCCGGTGAAATGAGAGTAACCGAGGGGGGCTGGGAACAATACCTTGGGGAGGGTGTTAGCTTTCGCTGTGCTACTCACAAGGCGCGCTTGAGCGCAGATCCCTGAATAGAGGATCGGCTCAAGACAAAAACCCACCGGCCAATTTAAAGTAAGGCGTACTCCTCAATAGGTACACATTATATTATCAGAATACATACTTCTACACTTAGCAATATAGATACATGATGATGCTATACAAGACTTAACAAAAATTAGCATCTATCCTATTCTACTCAGACCAAGTGTAGCTCTTCCACACCGGGCCTCAGCTCATGGATGTTAATCCACTTGCTTACCTTTATCCTTACCCGAAGAACCTTCACCTGAAATTGTAATCCCATAAAACGGGGTGAGATAATAATCTCAGTAACCAAGGCAATTCCATCATATAATCCAGTTTAATTAACATATATGCATGAATTAAAATCATATCAATCATCTCAGTAAATGAAACAATTAGGCTATCATGATTAATATCCTATACTAGCAATCATATTTTAACATGTTAAAGGCCATTAACACTGGGAGAGGCCCGTCCACGGCACCTACTCCCCATTGAGCACAACCAGGGCTCAGTGCATCTGGGGTTTGATCATAACCCGGTGCTCGATCGTAGCACATGCACGGGTAGCAGCCGCACCACAGCTCCACCATGGACTCACAAGGTCCAATCATCATACAATAGATAGCCAACCAATTCATTCAACATTTCAAATCATTCATATACAGCAAGTATGAAATTTAAACCGACATATGCATGGAATTAATGTAAACCCCGGTTACCTCACTCGTAGACAGATTTGCAACAGCCACCAATGGTACAGAGTCTCCCTATAATCATAGCATCAAATAATTACTACTCTAATTCATCATTAACAGTTACAATAAGTACCTAAGGGATTTAAATGCTATTAACTACCTAAAGAATACTTACCCAGCTACCACAAATACCAAATTCGGATTTAAGTGTCCTCTTCAAGAAATCTCAATATTCCACCCAAAATCCTAAGTAAATTTGTACAAAATTAATACCCATAATATAAATAAGCTATGAGGGTCTCAAACTAACAAAGAAAGCATCAAAATGGGGGGTTTAAACTCACCTAATACCAGCCCCAACCTCAACCTACGAATTTCACTAAGAAAATCCCCAAACACCCACATTTCAGATTTTGGGTATGATGAAAATACTCCAATTGAAAAACTAATTGGACCAAATTAAAGAGAAAGATGAGGGGATTAAGTTGTATAACTATTACCTTGGCTAAATCTTGCTCCAAATGTGAGAAAATATGGATTTATGCTAAGAACCCTAGCCTCTCCCTCTCACCTCCGAATTTGCTTTGTGTATTTGTGTTTTGCAGAATGTGGGAGGTGGCTGGTCAGTTTTTAGGATTTTAGTGGAGTTAAGTTGGGTCAAGGGATGGGTCATGGGTTGCTCCAAGTCCAACTCCTAATGGGCTCCAGATTTTTAGCTTGTTGGGCCAGTTTTTAAGTGTTAGGCTGTAGGATTTTATTGGGCCAGTTTTATATATTGGGTTGCTGAAGTTTAATGGGATTTGGGCCAAGTTTGAAGAGCTCAAGGGTTTGGATCTGCACCTAACTCATTAGGCCTCCATTATCCTCTCATCATGATCTATTAATTTGGGCCTAGATGAAATTTCTATCCTAATTAATTCTCAAACCCAGGTTAACAATTTATCTCTCTAAAATTTCCATTCACTAACTTGCCCAATTATCCTCTATTAATTATTCTTAATTATTCTAAATCTATGATTAACACCTTAATTAATTTTGGGGTGTTACATGGAGTATGGCTCTGTGAATGGAAAAGACGAAGGGAATGGAGAGAATGGGCGTAGGTGAATGAATGAATGACGTGATATAGGGTGTGTGTAATGGACGAATACGTCGTGAATAATGAATGGACTGGATGAAGTATGGAATGAATGATGGACGATGGGATCGAGCTGATGGAAATGACGGAGTGAATCATGAATGGATGTGATGAATGGATGAATGAGGCGTGAAAAATGACGGACTGATTTTCTCCTCTCACGTGAATTTTTATGATTCACGTGCTCAGCTTTTGCACGAATGTATTCTCCTTTATTTTATTTGAATGGGCCCCCACTTAAAGCCAAATACAATATTCCAATTCATGCTTCCCATGTCGTGTTTCCTAGCTCATTCAAGCTTCTCTAATCCGTGGCAATGTGCTGGACGAGTGCATGAGTGTGAGTTGAAGCTGCAGCTCATAACTTCGTGTTTTCTCCACTTCTGCATGCAAATTCCTCGTTGTTTTTCTTTGTTCAGTTGCTGCACTTCCTCTCTACTTCTGTTCACAACCTCATAAGACTCAACTCTATTCTTTTGCTGCTGTACGAGTAAATGGTTCTACATCCAGCTCATGCAAGCCTTGCTTCGTGTTTTCCTCATGCAGCTTTTGTACAAGCCTCACTCGAGTATCCTCACTAACCCATAGCCTTTCTTCTTCTTGTTTACTGTTCACGTGGTTCTGCATGTCTGTCTTCATTCATCACATGAATCTCCTCTTATTTCTCATATACTTCGCGAGTTGCTTCCTCTCTGTTTCTACTTGTGTGTGTTGCTGCTAAACCTCCAGCTCATGTTTCCTCATCTGTTCATTCTTGTTCTGCACCTTAATGAATCACACACTACCTCCCACATGTTTGTTTGTGTAGATGAAAGCTACGTGGATCAGAGGTGTATTAACGTGGGTGTGTTAGTGTAGTGGCTGGCCCATGTTTAAAGTGTGAGCTTCTTCCTTCATTCCAACGCCCTTTTCTTCTTCATTCGTTCTATCTTCATGCTTCCTTGAGCAAAGCCATGTGCGTCCTAGTCCTTCCTAATATATTCATCCAAAGATTCATGCATGTTCTCTTCAACTCCATTCCTTCGTCAAATAAATTTCCTCCTTTAAATTCCATTGCCCAAAATCTGCATAAAAAGAATGGAAGAGATGAAATAAAAAATTCACAAAGTTCATTTAAAATGATTTATGCATTAAAATCCATTATTTTGTCAATTATTTTCTAAAGTGCAAACAATGGCTACCAAAATCAAATTCCAATTAAGTAAATCCATTAAGCCTCATTTATCTATTAAAAAGGTTAAGTTCAGGAGAATTAAGTGTATGAAAAACCATGTTTATCACCCACTCATGCCACACCCATAAAAGGCCATATGTGGGCTTAGTTTTGGACAACTAAAGGTTGTTTTCAACCTCCAACCAAGTTACACCTGCCCATGATAAGACTATCATTAATTTGAGCATTTTAATGCCTTTTTATCACCATAAAAGCCTGATCTTAAAAAGTTTAATGGTTTTTGAAAGATTTATAACATTAATTGATCAAAAAACAATCTAACATAATGGTCATTTTATATCTAAAGGATGGGTTTTCAATTTTTTTGAACCCATGCATCTTTGATTTTCTGACTTTTCCAAGCCATTTCAATGCAATCAAATATACCAAATAGCCTTAAAATGATGTAAGGAAACATTTTCATATAAAAAATCATATAAAGCAAGATTAAAGATTTTGAATTTGTAGAAAACTGAAATATTGAAAGTCAAAACTCTTTTCACATAGATCTATATAAGAGGCAATCCATGTATCAATTGAAGGCTTGTAATGAGAGTATTAAAACCCCTAAAGTAATTTGCACAAAAAAGATAAGTAAAAGCATGAAATAAGGGCCAAAGATGTGCAGTTAGACATGAATTTTAAGTTCTAAATTCATATAATTAGGCTTTGATGCCATATGTAAGAATTTTCATAATTCTATTTTTATAGATTTAGATATATATATATATATGAAATATAATAGATTGATTACTTGATATATAGAATAATAAATTAGAAAAATTAATAAATATTACTTGTTTTCATTTCTGTATGCTCAAATTTGGTGCACAATAGGCTAGATCTTCCTCTTTATAACCCTTTGCTAAATAATGACTTTCATTGGAGTAGGTATGCAGATTAGTTTAAAGAGATAGGCTGGCCTTACCTTAAGTAGTATCTTACTAAACCCTCTTATTGCAGGCTTCAATAAAAGCTAATGGCCTACACCTGTTAATTGCTAATTAGACTTAAAATAAAATGTGTGTTAAGCCTAATAACTATATGGTCACTTAATATTATTTTGGGCTTATAATATCTTGGCTCACATTGTCTTCTTGAACTTTTTGCCCTTGTTCTCATGCCTCTTTAATTAGCTCGTCTCTCTCGTGCCAAAGTCTATTGCAAGCCTACTTTAGCTTTTTAGTTTTATTTGAAAAAGCTTTTTTTTTTTTTCTTTTTTTCACACTTTGCATAAGACCTGAGTAAAGTGGTGAAGGCATCATCAAATGATGCTAAAGTTAAATCTTTTTTACCACCACCATCAGGAATAAAGGCTTTACCACAATGTCTTTCAATCTCTTTGATCATCTCAACCCCTAGTATTTTAGCAACCCTTCTTTGTCTCCCCTTGAATGGTAACTTTGCCCATTGAAATCATAAAATGTTTACCTTTATGATGTTGGCAATGTCTGTCTAAAGGGCTTTAAAAGGAAGCTTCTCATCCTTAGGTTTAGCCTTTAACAACAAGATTGCCATTGGGAACACTTTATGATACCTTTACTACTGTAGCTATAGTCAAACTTGTAATGACTAGAGATTAGGAACCACCTTATTTAGCTCCTTTAGTTGCGAAAGGCAGATGCAATCTTCATGAGAGGCTACACAAAGTCATAATACTTAGATATAGTAAGTACAATTAATGACAAGAGAAATCATAAAAGCAAAAATGCAAATGATACTTATGAGCATAAACTCTTAACATTTGGTCTAAAGCTATAACCTTGGCATATGACAATGCTAAGTTTGAACTTATCAAACAAGAAAGGATACCCCCAAAGCCAAAACTTCGAGCAACATACAAGAGATGCTTGGGACTATCTCCTAAGTTTGCTACCAAAAAATTTCTTAAACTTATACTTATTATGTAACGTCCTGTTTTTTAAAAAACATTAGAAATAGACCAGGTATAAAAGGAAGTCCTCTAAATAGGAAGATTTGAGGCCAAATAAAATTAGGATAAAATTCTAAATAATTGAAAATGAGAATCCAAGGCCTAAGATGCCTAGAAATCAAAGTCGGATTAGCTAAATAAAATCCAACGAAAATAAGTGCCATTTTTGCAATTTTGGGCACTTTTTAGAAAACTCAAAGAAGAGATCTTTAAATGGAAAATTGAGTTTCCTAGGGTTTTCAATGGCCTTGAAAACAATAGGAACCCTTAGAATGGTTCAAACCCCTCTGGTTTACGTTTTAGAGTATCGATTGACTCGAATTTTGACTGATTCATTCAGGAAGATTTTAAATCTAATTTGGGTGAAACCAAAGGCATTTTATAAGTTAGAGGATCTAAATTTTATGATAGAAAAATAGTTCAAAAAATATAATTAAAATAAACCCAAATGGAAGGAACCAAGAAAGAGGACAAAATTGGAATTTTAAAAAAGCCTTAAATGAGCCCCTTGCCTTTATATAACACGTCCTCCCTTCTCCCTTATTTTAACCGACCTATTTTCAATCCCAAACCAAAAGAGAGACTAGCCAAGAAGGGCGCTCAAGAGGAGGGGAAAAAGGAGAAGAAAAGCCTAGTGAAAAGGTAAGAAAACCATAGAATTTCTTACTCCTTCCTTCATTAATCTTATTCTCCTCCTTCTCCTCTTTCTTCCTATGGTTTTAATGTTTGATTTGGGACTATGGCTTTCCTTCATCTCTTTGCTTGTTCTCCTAAGGGTGTGTTTTGGCCAAGTTGAAAACACTTATGAGGGAGTGAGTTCTGACCAAAACTAAGCATGGAACATAGGTTTAGGTTTTAGAGTGTGGAAAATAAGAATATGCAATTGGAATTGAATAAGAAGCATTAGAATTAAAGTTTAAAAACCTAGGGGTTTACTTGCATCTTAGCCAATATGAAGCTTCCTAGTTATAGTTTAAGTTGTTTAAAAGTGTGTATGGATTCTCAAGATAGCTAGAAAAGCCTCACATGTGCCAACTCCCTAAAGAAAATTTGCAAAAGTCCATGGGTCCTTAAGTATGTTCATGTCTTGGCCAAGATCTATTCATGCACCTAGGGAGAGTTTTAAATTCTTCAAAAGCTAGAAAGGGACTAAATATGATAGATGAACACTAAAGAAAGCATTAGAATAAATTTAGAAAGCATGATTTGTGAGATGGAGGTTTAGGCTCCATTTTAAGACATAAAGAAGCAACTTGTAACAGCATAATTTCTTAGCTCATTTCATGCTATCTTTAGGCCTCATATCAAGCAATTCACAAAGAGGCAAGGAAAAATAGCAATAATGCATTTCTTAGCGTTACGTCGCGTATAAAATTTTTCTTCAGAGTCTTGTGAGCCATATGGACTCATGTATCACATTCTCATATTTAATTACATGAATACAATTCATTTGCATCATCAAAGGCAGCCTATAGCTCGTGGAAAGAAAATGGAAGCATAAAATACATGTATGCATTTTCGGCTAGAATTTTTCCTATTTTGTCACCAACTTTGAAAAATCATAACTAATTCTAAAAAAATAAAAATCATTCATTCTTGGCCATTCTGGAAAGCTACTCATGATACTTTATGATAAAAATAAGTCTAGACCATGAAACACAACACAAAAGACATTTTACATTCCAAAAGGTGTAGAGGTCTGGCTGTCCACTGGTGCTGTCACAAGATTCTGTAGCAAATTTTAAAAATATCCAATTAATTCCACAAAAATTCAATCCATGCAAATGATATCAATATGGAAAGATGTGGATGTTATCTAGAGGAGTAAAATAGCTTCAGACCAATTTGGGCATGCCCAGACCTAAAAACCTAATCAAACAATACTTGAGGTCAGTTGGAGTGCTTGGTACTGGACAGAAACTTTAAAAATTCATATCTTCCTCTTCAGACCTCTAAATGAGGTGCTTCTAGTTGGCACTAGAATGTCTTGTTTCTTCATATAAAATTTTATGGCAATTGGACATTATTTAAGCCCTATGTGACAAATTTCATTTTCGAACTTGAGTGAACAATGACATGACCAAAACTAGAATTTTTGCCACTTTTGAAAATTCATCAAATATTTTCTAGACCTCTGAAAATTCTATTCTCTAGCTTTCCAAAAAGATCTCAACAAGCTCTAATTGTATGATAAATCTCAGATCAAGAAGAGCTCATTTGGACAAAAAGTGATATAGGGTTCCAATATGGTCAATTTTTTGTCTATACAAGATACCAAAATATCAAAATGGCTTTCCTTGGTGCTTGACATATCTTGGGCAAGTCTAAATGCATAAATAGGACTTGTATGAACTGTCCAAATGGTCCCAAACCTCATGCAACTCAATTTGATCATTCCACTTCTATTTGTACACAATTACATAATGTCATTCAAGAAGCTAGTTTGCCATAACATACTCATTTTACATTCTAATGGTCACTTAACATAATCTCTTATTTATGGATGACATATTATCATAATTACAAATGTTCATTTCATCTTAGGGCATATGCAATTATGGATTACATCAATTGCCATCCATAAGGTCTTAAAGTAACAAAATCTATCCATTTTGATGCCAAGCTCTCATCTCTCAAGTGGTTGGCTTCCAGTCCCTTGGTCTCTTAGTCCATCTAGCATGTTAGATCATTGGAGAGGAGGGGATGAGATTCAAGGAACCCCAATAGCTCATCTCCCATTCAATTATACATAAAAGATGTAAACAAGTCTCATAAATGTATGTATGGTCATGTTGACATATGCAAACATTCAAGAGGCAATTTCAACGTTTGAGCAAGTCATACATAGCATACAAAGGCTTGCCAAGGAAGTGGATTAGTCTCACCCATTTACTTATGGATTTTGGACTTGCCTCACCCATTTTTTAAAGAGGTTCTTAGACTCAACCTTGCTTTTAGGAGTCAACCTTACTTTTGGGAGACTCTTTACTTTGTCTCAACTAATCTTAAGGGTTCTTAGCTCATCCTCATCATGGTTAAGGGTTCTTGGCCTTACCATGCTCAAGCAAACCAAAGCAAACATCATAAACATCATTTGGAAGACATAATGCAATGTTATGGTACCATGGCATGTAAAATCATGCTAGAATACTTTTCATGGCTTAAAACATATATACACACATTCAAAACAATGTAAGCACACATCCATGCATGAGAGAAAATGGAGAGAGGTACCTTGCTAATATTTGTACACTCTTTCCTTAAGCTTGAATCCTCTCCCTTGACCTCACACACCCAAAAAGGTGGAGATCATTCCTCTTAGCCTAGACAGATCATATGGAAGCTAATTATACTCTTGAAGTAAAGTCTAAAGCCACACAACTTGTTTAGAAACTAGCTTAACCTATAAACCCCTCTATGGTTTCAAAAATGCACATAATGAAGCAACATCCATCAAACAAATTCTAGGCTTCATTATTTCCTTTCAAATATGATTTTTGACTCTTTTTAAGTCTCTTGGAGTCATTATACAATTAAAATAAAGAGCCTAACTACATGTTGCTTCTTTAGGTTATATTATGGAACATAAGGGACCAACTCACTTTCTATAGTTTCTAAATTTTTTCCAAGGCCTCCCCTCATCTTCATTCATTATATATGACTCAAGAATGGGCTTAGAAAAATTTAAAACTCTCTGTAGCTACCCTAACCTCTCTTGGCTGAACCTATGCATGGTTTTGGCACCCATGGACTTTGCTTTGTTTTCTCAAGGGAAGAAGCACATGGGGAGACTTTTAGGGATCTTAGGAGCTTAATTAAACTCTTATTTAAGCCTAGGAATCATTGTATAAAATCAGATTTTGCAAGATACACTTGAAACCCTAAAAATTGCATCTTGAAATTCCATGGTTTTTTGTTAATTCTCTTTGCATATTCTTAATCTCCATACCCTTTTTCTTAAGAATCACCCTTGGTTCTGCCTAAAAATCAAACCCTCTTAGGGTTTCTTAAGTGGGGCGAAATGGTGGAGGAAGAGGAACAAGGGTAGCAACAATGGAAGAAGAAATTACCTTGTTTTCTTACTTTTTCTAACTTGAATCTTGTCTTCTTTAAGCTCCTTTCTTCAAATCTAAAAATTTCCCTTAATTTCTCCCTTAAAACAGATTTATAAACTTCATTGTAATCAAAGGAAACAAGAGAGAATGGAGGAGAAGAGATTTGGAAGGAAGAGAGCATGAAAAACTACTAAATCTCCTTAACTTTTAGCTTGAATTTCTCCTCCTTTTCTTCTTCCTCTTGTGCACTTCATCCCTTAGGGTTTTCTCTAGTTTTTGGGCAAAGCTTGGGCGACCTGAGAAAGGGCGCATCATATATATAGGTGGGAGGAACTAAGACTTTTCAAAAATTCATATCTTTTTAGCTTCTTTTTGAAAACCATTTTTCTATTATGAAATTTAGGTTTCCAATTTAGTAAAATGCCTTTGGAATCACTCGAATGGGAGGTAAAACCTTCCCGAATGAATCTGTAAAAGTTCGGGTGTACTGACATTGGAAAACGTCCACCGAAGGGGCTTTGGCTGTCTTAGGCCTTCCAATGGTCTTCAGGGCCATTGAGAACCCTAGGGAACACAAAAATTTCATTTAAAAAGCCCTCCTATTTAAATTTCAAAATTTGCTCAAAATGGCGAAAATGCCCTTACGTATCGTCAATCTTTTGTGACAATTTATTTCTTCATTCTAGCTCTATTTTTCTTTCTATCTGAGTCTAGGATTCTCATTTTTAGGAGTCTAGAAAGCTTTCCTAATTTTTTTGGAACCTTAACTAAGTCATTTCGGAGGACTTCCTAAAATTATATGTTATGTTTCTCACGTTTTCTCTCATTTTCAAAGAATTGGATGTTACATAACTTGTATTTAGGCTCCTTGAAATGAATTTGTGATGACTCTAAGAAGTCTAAATGGAGTTAAGAGACTTAGATAGAAGGAGAAATTAGAGCCAAGATCATAAATTCTAATAGTTGCTTCATTGTGCCTTGTATGGAACCATAATTGTGTCTTAGAACAAAGTAGCCTTACATTGAGTTTGTGAGAAGCTAAAGTTTGATCCAATGATTTAAATATGTCTCATTTAATATGTCTAGGCAAAGAGAATTAAGTGCCACATAGTTGCATGTGCTTGGCCGAAAAGAGGAAGAAGAATTAAAGAGAAAAGTTTGTGTTCTTATTACAAGGTAGCTCTTTAACCTTTTTCATATGCATTGCTTGGATGTTTACTTATCGTTGAATGCTTATGTGTATGTTTGAACTATAAAAAATGCTCTTAGCCATTGCTTACATGTTATAGTACCATTATGTTTCTTGAAATGTATTTATGAATGCAAAGTGGCTTGAATGTGTTTGGTTATACCAAAAGTCCCTTAGTATAGGTAAGGATGAGCCAAAAGTCTTTAGAAATAGATCAGACAAATCCAAAAGTCTCAAGAAGAGTGATGCTAAGTCTAAAGTCCTTTAAAAGTGGGTGGGGGAAATCCAAAAGTCCTAAGAAAGATAGGTGAGGCTAGACCAATGCCTTTAAGAGCCTATGTTTATTATGTATGAGTTTATGTGATAAGGAAAATAATTTATATATGTTCACTAGTAGCTTAAATGTCATACATGCATTCTTTGACATGAATATGCATCCATTATGTATGTTTGAAAGGGCTAAGAGCTATTGGGATTCTTTAAATCTCACTCTTCCCCCATATATGTCTAACCATGTCTAGGTGAGCTAAGTGGACTAAGAAATGGAGGGCAACCACCTTGAAGGACAAGACTTTAACAACGTAGAGAAATAGGCTTTTTAATAACATTTTTGTAACACCTCCGAAATTTATTAAGGTGCTAATCATGGATTTGGATTTAATTAAGAATAATTAATATGGAATAATCGGGTAAGTTAAGTGAATAGAAATTTTGTAGAGATAAATTATTAATATGAGTTTGAGATTTAATTAGGATAAAAACTTCATCTAGGACTAAATTAATGTAAAAGATCATGATAAGAGGCTAATGGAAGCCTAATAAGTTAGATGCAGACTCAATCTGATTCAATGTGATAGAGGCCCATGATCCACTTTTTATAGGCTCTTATAATTGGCCCAACAACCTTTGTGTAGACCCAAATCTTTTGAGCTCTTAAAATTTGGCCTAACCTAATTAAAACCCTATAGCCCAACACATGAAAGTTAGCCCAACAAAGCTTAAATATAAAGCCCATTTGGAGTTGGATCTTTGGAGCAGCCCATAACCCATAGAAAACCCAACTTAAACCCTAAAAACTAACCTAGCCACCCCCATTCTACAGAACCACAAGGAACACACATAAAAATTCGGAGGTCCAAAGGAAAGGTTAGGGTTCTTGGTATCTTTCCACCATTTCCCGCTTCTAGAGCAAGATTCAGCCAAGGTAATAGTTATATAACTTAATCCTCTCATTTTTCTCTTTAATTTGACCTAATTAATGTTCCAATTGGAGCACTTTCATCCACACCTAAAATTTAAAACTTGCCATTTACTGTTTCCATGGTGAAATTTCGTAGGTTAAGGTTAGGGCTGACATTAGGTAAGTATAAACTCTTCTTTTTAAAGTATTTCTGTTAGTTTGAGATCCCAATGACTGGATTATAGTATGGGTATTAATTTTTCACGAATTTGCTTAGGATTTAAGGTGATATATTGAAGTTTCTAGTAGAGGACACCTCCATTCTAAATTTTGGGAATTAGTAGTGACTGGGGAGATTTTTGTACCACTAGTGGCTTTTGAAAATTTGTCTACAAGTGAGGTAACCGGGGTTTATGCTAATTCCATGCATATGTCTGTTTAATTTTGTATTTGCTGCATGATTATAATTTTGATGCTAAATGAATTGGTTAGCTATCTGTTGTATTATGATTGGACCCTGTGAATCCATGGTGGAGCTATGGTGCTATAGCCACCCGTGCATGTGCTTCGATTGGGCACCAGGTTATAATCAAACCCCAAATGCACTGAGCCCAGATTGTGCTTGTTGGGGAGTGGGTGCCGTGGATGGGCCTCTCTTGGTGTTATTGGCCTATAACATATAGAATTATGATTGCTAGTATGGGATAGTAATCATAGATAGCCTAATTGTTTCATTTACTGATATGACTGGTATGTTTTCTTATGCTTGTATGATCATGCATATATGTTAATTAAACTAAAATATATGAATAGAATTTGCTTTAGTTACTGAGATTTGCATTTCACCTCGTTTTATAGGCTAAACATTTCAGGTGAAAGTTCTTCAACTAAGGATAAAGGCAAGCAAGTAGATGAATATCCATGAGCTGAGGCCTGGTGTGGGGAGCTACACTTAGTCTAAGTGGAATAGAGTAGATGCTAATTTTGTTAACCTCTGTATAGCATCATCATGTATCTATATTGCCAAGTGTAGAAGTATGTATTTTGATAACATAAAATGTAACCAATAAGAAATAGGCTTCATATTAGTTGTTAATGGATGTATGAGTTTATGACACTTATTATGGCTTGTAAACCTGTGTTTTAACTGACTATTTAAGTAATAAAATCATGTGATATATTGATTGTAGATTTGAGCTAGTGATGCATGAATTATCCAATGAAAACATGATTAAATGACCATTGTAGGAAATTTATAAATTTGCTGATATAAGACCAATGAATAAGTAGGAGAATCCACCTTTAAATGTGGGATGGGTAATGATATAATGGCTGGGGCAAATCAGCTAGATAGATGCTATTAGAATCTCATAACAAGTGAGAGAGTGGCCCTAGAGAGCCCCTAGATAGAGAGTGGAGAGTATGAGACAAGATTTTAGGAGTTATAGGATCAGAAGGCATTTCGCAGTGGCCAAAATATAATTAGCCACGGCCAACAGAGGCGAAGTTGATAAGGGAGAGTACCAAAAAGCAATTCACCACAGCGAAAAGTGGAATTCACCGCAGCGAAATGTGACAGGCAAAACTAGGAGTCGTCCAGAGGATAATTCACGGTGGTTAAATGGGAATTGGCCATAATGAATATTTGTGAAATCGTGTTAGGCATTCCCGAGAGGAATTAGCATCGGCAAAAGGAAGAATTGGCCATAGCCAATAGTGAGAGGCAAGCCAGGTAGGTTCTAGGAGGCTTCCTTGTTACAACGCCATGTAGGTTAGCCGTGGCAAAGATCCAACTCACTGCAACTATAGCTGTGAAGATAAATAGTGAACTCGAGAGCAATTGGCTGTAGCACAAAGACATTTAGCCATAGCTAATGGTCCTAAACTTTTATTCTAACCTAGAAATCTTGGTTTTTCATATGGTAACCCCAAGGGATGACTTAGAAACATTGGTAGAAGATCCTTATGAGTCAGAATTAATGGGTAATAGAATCAAAGGCTTAGAAATGAATATTTGTTTCCCTGATGCATATGAGTGCTTCTAATTATATGGTTGATGGCTCTAATAACATTAAGGTTCAAATTTTCCTATATTTTCTGAATGTAATTAGTCGTAATGTCTTGTAACCCCAATTTATGATTATTAATCACGTATTTAACCTTAATTACAATGATTAGAAGTCAGGGTCTTCATAATTTTGATGTCAAGATTTGTAACTACATGTTATATATATGATGTATACCTTTGAGCAAGTTCAAATGTATGTAAATATGATGTATATATCTATTTTGGAACTAAATGAATGAATACATGAGTTTTTGCCACTCATAAGCCTTTATGTGCATGTGTATAAATGTATGTGGCAAAGAGAGAATGAGCTCTATGATGATTTGAATCATTTGGCATGCTTTTATATATTGTAATCATGTTTTTAGATGTGCCCTAGTGGTTATGGGATGTTAAGAAAGACATTTGGTGCCTTATAAACCCATTATGGACTTTAAAATTGACCATTTCTTGAGCTGAACCAAAGTCTGACCAAATGGATGATTTTTTATATGAAATTTGGGTAGCAAGTAAGTCTCATCTAGGGCTTTGAATAGATTCTAAGATCACTCAATTTAGAGCTTTGTAGAATTTATTATAATTTTTTAAAATTGGCCAAATTATATAGAATTGCTATGGGTATTATTCATATGGTCAATTTTCTTCTCTATGTCAATCATAAGCCAAATGAAGCTAAATACTCATGAAACTTTACAGGAATAAACTAGACATTATAATATTTTCATAGCCATTAAGAGCACTATATTTGGAGCTCTATAGAGGGAGAACTAAAATTTTAAAGCTTTAGGTCCTGAAGCTATTTGAGAACAGACCTAATAGATTGTCCTATTGATTTTAGTGGGTTAAATGCTATTGTCTTAGTCTAAAACTCTTTATAGTCATTAGTTAACATCCAAAGCTTTCTAAAAAGCTATCATATGTATGATTTTGATTTTTAAATAATTATTTATGAATTTTTTAAAATTTATATAACAAATTTGTGACAACAAACCCAAGAGCAATTCTAGTTTTTCTTCAAATTTGGTTTCAAATATGGGATTCTTGAGATGAACTATGATGTTTACGATTTGAATGGATATGTTATGGATTGAAAATGATATGGATGAGCTCATATGGTCCTTAAAGCATGAAATGAATTAATTGAGCTTTCTATTACATAATTAACCATGGATAAAAATGCCACTTTCTTGCAAATGTGTACCAATATGCTAAGTATGTGTTAAAATAGCCTATGTGGAATTTGTTTAAGGGTTAGAAAATTAAGGTATTACATACTAGCCTATGCAATGCAAATTTAAAAAAGAAGAAAACAACACAAAATTCATATCCCTATCATATAGGAGTTGAGTCAACTACAAAATCAAAGATTTGCAATTAGAATGAAATAAAACATGATGAGGGTAGCTTGTTAAGGTAAATAGACCTTTAACTATTGAATACTTGATTGTTAAAAAAAAGGTTAAACAACACAAAAGAAGGCTCCACCTTTGCTAATCTACACAAAGCAAAAAAAAAAAAAAGATCATCCTTACAACATTAAGAACAAGTTGACCTAGAGCAATACCTAGAGTAATGATAATATCGCAGAAATTAAGGTTTAAAAGAAATCAAAGACCACCTTGAAAAACTCCTATACAAATACTAGCTATAGCACCATTTCCCCCAATGTCAAAGATAGTCTAATCTTTAGAAGGAAGATGTAGGACACTGTTTCCTAAAAAAATGGTAGTTGTGCAAAAACCATAATTGGTCTAATTCAATAAGCCTACTCTTGAAAGTACCCATGGAAAAAGCTTCATTGAAGTTATTTCACTAACCTTTTCCTTTTATACTTGTGTAACACCATATATTTCTAGCTTATTTCATACTACTTCCATGTCTCATATCATGCAATCCATAAGAGAGTAAGAGATATAGCATTAAAATAATAAGTTTCTTAGCATTGTGTTGCGTATAAAATTTTCCTTTAGAGTCCCGTGGGCCATATGGACTCATGTATCACATTCTCATATTTAATTACATGGATACAACTAATTTCCATCACTAAAAGTGGCCTACAACTCATGGAAACCAAAGGGAAGTATAAAACACATATATGCATTTTTTGCCAGAATTTTCTCATTTCTGTCACAAAAAATCATAACTAATTCTAGAAAAATCAAAATTAGGCATTCTTGGTCATTCTAGAAAGCTACACATGTCTACGTTATGCTAAAAATATTTCTAAACTATAATATCCAACAAAAAATATGTTTGACATTCAAAATAGTCCAGAGGTTTGGTTATCCACTTGTGCTATCATAGAATTCTACAGTAAATTTCAAAAATATCCAATTAATTATACAAAAATATAATCTATACAAATGATACCAATCTGAAAATCTATGGATGTTAGCTAGAGGTAAAAAATAACTCTAGACTTGTTCAGGCACACCTAGACCTTGAAACTCAATCAAGCAGTAACTGAGGTCAGCTAGAGTTCTTGATACTGAATAGATTCTTTGAAAATTCATATCTCCCTCTCTAGACATCCAAATGAGGTGCTTCTAGTTGGCTGGGAATGTCCAGTTTCTCTGTATAAAACTTTGTGGTAATTGGACATCATTTGAATCCTGTGTGACAGATTTCATTTTCGGGCTAGTATGAACAGTGATATGACCAAAACTAAAAAATTTTCCAACTTTGAAAATTCATCAATTATTCTGTAGACCTCCAAAAATTATGTTCTTTAGCTTCCCAAAAAGCTTTCAAGAAGCTATAATTGCATGCCAAATCTCAGATCAAAAAGAGCTGATTTGGATAAAAAGTTACATAGGGTTCCATTATGGTCAATTTGGTTCCATATAGATACCAAAATGTCCAAATGGCTTTCCTTAGGGTTTAACACCTCTTAGGCAAGTCTAAAAGCATAATTAGGACTTGTGTAAGATGCCCAAATGATCCCAACCCTCATGTATCTCATTTTGGTCATCTCCCTCACACTTATACACAATTTCATAACATCATTAAAGAAACTACAATGCCATAACATGCTCATATTGCATTCTAGTGATCACATAATACATTCTCCCATTTATACATGACATATTATCATAATTACATGTGTTCATAACATCATAATACATATACATCTATTGGTTACATTATTTGCCAATTATATGGTCTTAAAGTAGCAAAATTCAAGCACTTTAATGTCATCTTCTCATCTTCAAGGCAGTTGGCTTCCATTATCTCACTTCTTGGTCCACCTAGCATGTTAAAACATTAGAGAGGAGGGGATGAGATTCAAAGAATCCTAATAGCTCATCTCCCATTCAATCATACATAATGGATGCAAAACAAGTCTTATAAATGCATGCATGGCATGTGGACATGTACAATCATTCAAAGAGCATTCTTAGCATTTGGAAAGGTCACACATAGCATACAAAGGCTTGCTAAGCAAGTGGATTGGCCTTACCCAATTTCTTGTGGATGTTGGACTTACCTCACCCATTCTTTAAGAGATTCTTGGACTCAACCATACTCTTGGGAGTCCATCTCACTTTTGGGAGACTCTTTACTTTGTCTCAACTAATCTTAAGGGTTATTGGCTCATCCTCACCATGGCAAAGCATTCTTGGCCTCTGCATACTCAAGCAAACCCAAACAAACATGATATCATCATTTAAAAACATAATATGTCACCATGAAACCATGGCATATGAAATCATGCTAGCATACTTCTCATGGCTTGAAAATACATATACACACATTCTAAAACAAGCTAAACACATATCCAAGCATGAGAGAAGGAGGAGAAAGCTACCTTAGAAGTAACCACACACTTTTCCCTTTGAAGGAATGCTCCCTCTTTCATCCTCACACACACAAATGTGTGGAGATGATTTCTCTTAGTGTAAACATAATTTATGGAAGCCAATTAGGTTCATGGAATTAATTCTAAGGCCACATAACTTACTTAGGTACTAGGTTGATCTATAAACCTCATTATGGTTCCATAAATGTACCTAATTAAGCAACACCCCTCAAATAAATTCTAGGCTCCATTATTTTCTTTTAAGCATAATTATTGACTCTTTTTAAGCCTCTTGGAGTCATCACACAATCAAAACCAAGAGTCTAACTACATGTTGCTTCTTTAGGTCATATTATGGAACATAAGGCACCATCTCACTTTCTATGCCTTCTAAATTTTTTCCAAGGTCTCCCCTCATTTTCGTTCATCATATATGACTCAAGAGTGGGCTTAGAAAAATTTAAAACTCTCCCTAGCTATGCTATCCCCTCTTGGCTAAACCTATGGAAGGTTTTAGGCTTAATTGACTTTGCTTTGTTTTCTTGATGGAGGAAACACATGGGGAGACTTCTAAGGATCTTAAGAGCTCAATTAAACTCTTACTTAGACCTAAAAATCATTTTACAAAATCAGATTTTATAAGGTGCAATTGAAACCCTAGAAATTGCATCTTGAAATTCCATGGTTTTTTTGTTAATTCCCTTTGCATATTCTGAATCTCCATACCATTTTTCCTTAGAATCACCCTTGGTTCTACCTAAAAATCAAACCCTCCTAAGGTTTCTTAGGTGGGGTGAAATGGTGGAGAAGGGGAAGAAAGGATATCAACCATGGAAGAAGAAATTACCTTATTTTCTTACTTTTTCTCACTTGAATCTTGCTTTCTCTAAGCTCCTCTCTTCAAATCCGAATTTTTCCCTAAGTTTCTCCCTTAAAAACGATTTTTAAACTTTATTTTAATTAAGGGAAACAAAGGAGAATGGAGGATAGGGGGTTTGGATGGAAGAAATAATGAAAAACTATCAAAAAACTATACCTTTTTGCCTTGATTTTTCTCCTCCTTCTTCTTCCCTTGGTGCACCACTCCCCTAAGGTTTTTCCTTGTTTTAGGGCAGAAAAATGTGAGACTAAATGAATGGGAGAGTGGGGTGCCTTATATATATAGGTAGAGGAGAATGGCTTTTTCAAAAATTTCTATTTTCCCTTTGTTCTTGGCATTTTTGTGTCTCATGTGTTTTAGTTCCTTTTTGAGAACCATCTCTTTTATTATAAAATTTAGATTCCCAATTTAGTAAAATGTCTTTGGAATCACTCAAATCGGAGCTAAAACCTTCCTGAATGAATCTGTCAAAGTTCGGGTACATTAACATTAGAAAATATCCACCAAAGGGGATTTAATTATCCCAGGCCTTCCCATGGTTTTTAGGGCCTCTGAGAACCCTAAGGAACTCAAAAATTTCATTTAAAAAGCCTTCCTGTGTGAATTTCAAAATTTACTCAAAATGACAAAAATGCCCTTACGTTTCATCAACCTTTCGTCACAATTTGTTTCTTCATTCTAGCTCCATTTTTCTTTCTGTTTGAGCTTGAGATTCTCATATTTAGGAGTCTAGAATGCTTCCCAAATTTTTTGGGACCTTAACTAAGTCATTTCAAGAGACTTCCTTTTGTATCCGGTGAACTTCATTCGTTTACGGAGAAACCGTACGTTACGTTTCTCACGTTTTCTTTTATTTTTGGAGAACTAGATATTACAACTTGCCTATAGCAATAGAAATGAAAAAATCACAAAGATTAAGAAGAGAATAAAGAGGAATGCAAAATACAAAAAGAAAAAGCTCAAGATGGGAAGAAAAGGGTACCCAAAAAATGAAAAAATATAAAATATAAAAAGATAAAAGGTAGACATAAAAAAATAAACCTATAAGTAATCGCTTAGGCAAATGTGGAATGTGCCAAAGTAGAAATGTGTCAAATGGCCATAGCTATGTGACTAAAAAGTGACTTAGGTATCTTTAAGAAATTCAACTTTGGGTAATTCCAAGTTGAGAAACCTTAGTTAATGCTAAAGTTGAGTGACCTAGGTAACATTAAAGGCAAACAAAACAAATGTCTTGTGTCACATCTGGTATTTTATAGTAGGCCAGACTCTTAGAGAGGAGCAAGAAGAAGTATACTAAGTATAAAAATCTAATCAAGATGAATGATTAGGACTAAGAATGAGAGAAAGGCCCAAAAGAGGTAACTATAAGAGGATTTTGGTGTAGTAAAAGAAACATTGGAACAATCATGAAAGATATATGTTGTATTTTCATTTGACTATATACTTCCTAATAAGTTAGAAAAACATGAGAAAAGGAGTAAAAGGCCAACCAAAGAGAGAAAATAAAGAGAAAAGCTGAAAACGAACAGGAATTATAAGTACCTAAATAGGGGTATATCGAAAAAAGTAGGAATATAGGAATTTTAATAAAATGTTAATTAAAGTTAGTTAATAGTATTTCACACTATATATGACCTAAATGAGCTATCTAGAATACCTAAGAAGTATAAAATAGGTAAAAACATTGACGGCACAAAAAACAAGAAAGCTTGTAGCATAATGTTATTTTAAGCTGTTTTACATTGTTCTGACCCCTATGACTTAAGAAAGTTGGCCTAAGGGTTTTAAGATGTCCTAAATAAGAATATCAAGCTTAAATATATAGAAAAATTGAATTACAATGCTGAAAATTAAAGTGTAAAAGAATCAAGAACATCATTTCTACATTTGTTAAAAAGTTGAGTTTTTCACCTTTAAATCATATGCTTCATCCACTCATCTCTCCCACTAACTTGCACATTATTTCTGACACTTTCTATCATAACATACTCTAGATAGTCATTTTTGTACTATTTACTTTCAATTGTGAAAAAACAACCATAGCAAAACCTTCAGCAATGGTTTTTTTACAATTTTCATATCTCAAATAAGCATATAGAGGTCCAAAATAGATTTTCTTATGATCTAATTTCATAAACTCCATAGACACATTTGTTTCAACCCACATAATCATATTCCAAGACTTCAAAGTATGAAAGCATCATATATTTCATTTTGGCTTTTTTGGACATAATATAGGCTAAACTTCAAAAATTCGTAACTTTTGCTAGATAATTTCAATTTATACAAATTAGGTATCCATAGAAAACTTATGATATGAACTTTATGTTATTTTAAAGTGAAAATGACTCCATTTGACCTCTAAAAAGATACAAAAACTGAGGCCATGACAATATGAACAGTAACTACACAACTCTATATTTCTGGACTAGATTAAAAAATTCACTAAATATTCTATAAAGATTAGAAAAATTCCATCTTTGTATTGTTAGAAATCTCTATAAATTAGCTAGATGCTCACCAAATTTTAACCCCAAACTTGGTCATTTGGGCTATCAATAGTACAACTACAATTTATTACTCATTTAGACTAAAATTTGGTTCTAAAGTAGTCCATTTGGTGGTTAAATTGTAATCTCTTGCTTTGAGTAAATTTTAGTCTATTCATGCTTGATTTCCATAAGTACCAACACATGAAATAAGGCTAGCTACTAAAAATCACTATCTCACATCCCATATTGCACATGGAGCCTATCATGCATAACATAGCAAATCAATGTCCATACACTTACATTTACCTTAAAATGGCAAATTCCGATATTCATAGTCTCGTACAAGGAGTGTTAATTGCTGGTGCCCTAGGAACCAATTATAAGATGATTCAAATAACATACATTGTATCACATTTTTTAAAGCAATGCAATTATTATATTTTATTTTATATATGTGTAATATATTTTAATATGGTAATTGTCCCTAAAATAATTGTTATTCTTAAATTGTCCTTAGTCAAGTCTTATTGTGATATATGATGGCAATAATACATCAAGATTAGTATGTATAATGACCAATAACTTTAAGTTATGGATATGTGATATTAAATCAATACATAGGCACATTGTTAGAGAACATATGTACTGGACAGACCCACTATGAGAATGCTGCATAGATTATATAGTTTCATTAGTGTAATGCCCAACTTTTGTCAAACGATGAAAACAGATAGATTTTCAAAGTAAGTTCCCTGAAATGAATTAGTTAAGATTCTGAAAAATTTATGTAGCATTCTAGACTCCTAAAAATGAGAATCCATGGCTTAGATGGAAAGAAAAATAAAGCTAGAATAAAGAAATGAATTGTAATGAAATGTTGACGAAACATAATGACATTTTCATAATTTTGAACAAATTTTAGAATTCTTATAAGAGAGCTTTTTAAATGGAATTTTTGAGTTTTCCAGGGTTCTCAGAGTCCTTAAAAACTATGGGAAGCCCCGAGACAGTTAAAACCCCTTTGGTGGACATTTTCTAACATCAGTTGACCTAAACTTTGACGGATTCATTTGGGAAGATTTTAGCTCTAATTTGAGTGATTCTAAAGGCATTTTATAAAATTGGGAACCTAAATTTTATGATGGAAAAGACGGTTCTAAAAAAGGAGCTAAAACAAACCAGAAACGAAAATGCTAAGACAAAGGGACAAAATTAGAATTTTTGAAAACTATTTCTTAACCTAGCTATATATATAGCCCACGCCCCACCTCTTCCTTCATTTAGCCACTTTTGTTTCTGCCCTAAACTATAGAAGAGAGCAAGGGTTTGAGGCACATAAGCAAGAGAAGAAAAAAGGAGAAAAATAAGGAAAAAGGTATGAATTTTCTTGGTCTTTCATGCTTTCTCTTTAGCAAACTCCTCCTCCTCCATCATCCCTTCTTTCCTATGGTTTTAGTGAAGTTCTTGGATCTGTTTTGAGGGCAGAATAGAAGTGGAATTTTCGGATTTGAGGAAAGGAGGCTAAGCAAAGGATGAATCATCCAAGAAATCAAGGAAAAACAATGTAAATCTTCATTCCATAGTAGCTATATCTTGTTCCCTCCTTCTCCTTGGTTCGTCCAACCTAAGGAACTCCAAGAGGGCATGAATTTTGGGTTGAACCAAGAGTAAATCTTAGGGAATTGAGTGTGGAGAATAAGAATATGCAAAGAAAATAACAAAAGAACTATTAGATTACAAAATAGAAAACCTAGAGTTTCAAGTATCTCTTATAAAATCTGATTTGATAGAATAATTTCTAAGCCTAAATGAGTGTTTGAATGAGCTCCTAAGATCCCTAGAAGGCTCCTCACATGCATCTTTTATTAAGAAAACAAAGAAAACTCCAAAGGTGCTAAGAAGGAGCATAGCCTCAGCCTAAAGGACTTGGAGCACCTTGAGGAAGCTTTAATTTGTTCCAAGCTTATTTTTGAGTTATATATGATGGACGAAGATGAGAGGAAGCCTTGAAAATTTTTTTAGAAACCATAGAAAGTGAGATGGCATCATAGGTTCCATATTATGGCCTAAAGAAGCAACACCTAGTTAGGCTCCTTATTTTAATTGTGTGTTGACTCCAAGAGGTTTAAAAGGAGTCAAAAATCATAAATGGAATGAAAGAATGGAGCCTGGAATTCAAATGATAGATGCTACTTCATTAGGTGCATTTAAGACCCATAAATGAACCATAAGACAAAGTTAGAGTTCCAAGTAGATAGATAGCTTTGAGAATAATTCCAAGAACATAATTGGTTCCTATTTTATGTATATAGGCCAAGAGTAACAAGCCTCACATCACTGTGAGTGTGTGGGCAAGAAAGGGAGTACTATTTTAAGGAGAAAAGTGTACTCGTATGGCAAAGGTAGCTCTCTTCTCTTTCTCTCATGCATGGATGAATGTTTATCTTGTCTTGAATGTGTGTATGTGTATTTTAAGCCATGAGAAAGTATTCTAGCATGCATTCATATGCGATGGTACAATGATGTTGTTTTATACATTCAAATAACATTTTATGTATTTTCTTTGGTTTGCTTGAGTGTGGTGAAACCAAGAACCCACTAGCTATAGTGAGGATAAGCCAAGAATCCTTGAGAATAGTTGAGACAAAGTCTAGAGTCTCCCAAGAGTAAGGCTTAGTTCAAGGCCTTTAAGAAAAGGAGTGAGGTAAGTCTAATAACCTCAAAGAGAATGGGTGAGGCTAATCCACTTACTTGGCAAGCCTATATATGGTATGTATGACTTGTTCAAATGCCAAGAATGCTTCTTAAATAATCACACTTTCCATTATGCTCATGCATGCATTTTTTAGACTTGAATTGCATTCTTTATACATGATTGAAAGGGAGATGAGCTATTGGGATTCTTTGAATCTCATCCCTCCTCTCCAATGTCTTAACATGCTAGATGGACAAAATGAGCAAGGTAATGGAAGCCACCAAGTTGGGAGATGAGAGATTGATAACAAAGTATCTAGTTTTACTTCTTTTGTAGCCATACAAATAGCATATGATGTAATCCTATGATGGAATGGTTGTATACTCATTTGAACATGTGTACTTACCCAAATAATTAATGTATGTATGAGTTTTGGTACCAAAGGAATGATAATGTACATTTTGGGTAGCGAATGACAACTTCAAGTGTATGCATTCTTGTGTATGACATGGGGTGAGAGAGTGAGTTTTAAATTTCTGGTTTTGTGTATCTTTGAGACAATCTTAGTAGACCATTTTGGTGCTTTCTCACATACTCAAGTAGCCGTGGTTGCCTTAGAAACCAAAATGGACCATTTGGATCTCTTATGAGACTTAAAAGTGACCATTTTACAACCCAATGTCAAAATCTCACTAAATGAATGATTTTGCCCATAAAATTTGGCATGTGTATAGATCTCATCCAAAGCTCTTTGGAAAGCCAAAGACCAGATTATTTGGAGCTTTGTGAAATTAATTATGATTTTTCAAAGTTATCATTTTTCAATTGAACTAATGCAGACACTGTTCATTTGGTCAGTTGCTTGGGCTGTGTCATTCGAGGATCAAATGATGTCCAATGTAACATCCAATTTTTGTTAAACGACGAAAATGGGTACGTTTTCAAAGCAAATCCCTTGAAATGAATTAGTTAAGGTCCCAAAAAATTTAAGTAGCATTTTAGACTCCTAAAATAAGAATCTCAGGCTTAGATAGAAAGAAAAATAAAGCTAAAATAAAGAAACGAAATTTAATGAAAGACTTACAAAATGTAATGGAATTTTCGTAATTTTGAGAAAATTTTGGAATTCATACAAAAAGAATTTTTAAATAAAATTTTTGAGTTCTCCAGGGTTCTCAGAGGCTCTGAAAACCATGGGAAGTCTCGGGACAGTTAAAACCCCTCCAGTTGACGTTTTCCAAAGTCAGTGTGCCCGAACTTTAACGAATTCATTTGAGAAGGTTTTAGCTCTAATTTAAGTGATTCCAAAGGCATTTTACTAAATTAGGAACCTAAATTTTTTAATGGAAAAGACGGTTCTAAAAAAGGAGCTAAAACGAATTAAAAACGAAAATGCCAAGGACGAAGGGTAAAATAGAAATTTTTGAAAAGTCTTTCTTCCTCCCACTTACATATATAGGGCACCCCACTCCTCCACTCACTTAGCCACATAGGTTTCTACCCTAAACCAGAGAAGAACCCTAAGGAGAGAGGTGCACAAGAGGGAGAGGAAGGGAAGGATAAATCAAAGGTAAAAGGTATGGATTTTTTGTTGTTTTTTATGTTCTTTCCTTAGCAAACCTCTTCTTCTCCATTTCCCTTTCTTTCCTATAATTATATTGAAGTATATGGATTTTTTTTAAGGGCAGAACAAAGGGGAAATTTCGGATTTGAAGAGAGGAGGCCAAAGAAAGAAAGATTCAAGCAAGAAACAAGGAAAAACAAGGTAATTTCTCCTTCCACGATAGCTACCCCTTACTCCTCTTCTCTCCTTAGTTCGCCGCACTCAAGAAGCTATGGGAGGGCTTGGATTTTGGGCAGAACCAAGAGTGAATCTCAGGAAAAGGAGTGTGGAGAATAAGAATATGCAAAGAGAATTAACAAATAACCATGGAAATTTAAGGTAGCAAATCTAGGGTTTCATGTATTCCTTGTAAAATTTGACTTGATACCTTAATTTCTATGCCTAAATGAAAGTTTAAATGAGCTCCTAAGACCCTAGAAGTCTCCCCATGTGCTTCCTCCATCAAGAAAACAAAACAAGTCCATTAGTGCCATATTGCTTCCTAGTCTCGGGCTAAGAGGGTTAGGATACCTAAGGAGAGTTTTAAATTTTTTCAAGCCCATTTTTGAGTCATATATGATGAGTGAAAATAAGGGGAAGCCTTGGAAAAAATTTAGGAGGCCTAGAGAATGAATTGGTGTCTTATGTTCCAAAATATGACCTAAAGAAGCAACATATAGTTAGGCTCTTGGTTTTAATTGTGTGATGACTCCAAAAGGCTTAAAAAGGAGTCAAGAATCGTATATGAAAGAAAAGAATGGAGACTAGAATTTATTTGATGGGTGTTACTTTATTAGGTGCATTCTTGGAACCATAAAGAGGTTAATAGACTAAGTTAGTGTTTAAGGAAGATATGTGGCCTTAGAATTAATTCCATGAACTTAATTGGCTTCTATAAATTGTATTTAGGCCAAGAGAAATCAATCTCACACTTTTGTGTGTGTGAGGCCAAGGAAGGGAGAGCAAATTCAAGAAGAAAGGTGTGTGGCTGTATCCAAGGTAACTCACTCCTCCTTCTCTCATGCATGAATGTATGCTTGACTTGTCTTTAAATATGTGTATGTGTGCTTTAAGTTATGAAAAGTATTCTAGCATGAGCTTTTATTCCATGGTGCCATGATATTATATTATGCTTTCATATGATGTTTATTATGTGTGCTTGGATTTGCTTGAGGGTGGAGAAGCCAAGAACTCTTAGCCATGGTGAGGGTAAGCCAAGAACCCTTAGAAATGGTTGAGACAAAGCAAAGTGTCTCCTATAAGTGAGGTTGAGCCAAAACCTCCTTGAGAAAATAGGTAAGCCAAGTCCAAAATCCATAAGTGAAGGGGTGAAGTTAATCCACTTACTTGGCAAGTCTATGTATGCTATGTATGACTTGTTCAAATGTTAAGAATGCTTCTTGAATGATTGCACACTCCATGATGCCCATGTATGCATTTTCAAGACTTGTTTTGTATCTTTTATATGTGATTAAAAGGGAGATGAGCTATTAGAACTCTTTAAATCTTATTCCCTCCTCTCCAATGTTCTAACACGCTAAATGGACTAAGTGGACAAGATAATGGGAGCCCACACCTTGAAAGATGAGATTATTGTAACGAACATAATTTTTGTAAAACGACAAAATGAGCCGTATAAAAGTAAGTCCTCTGAAATGACCTAAATAATGTCCCAAAAAATTTGAGTTGAGTCCTAGACTCCTAAAAATAATAATTCTAGCTCAGACGAAAAGAAAAATGGAGTTAGGATAGAGAAATAATTTGCAATGGAAACTGATGAAACGTAATGGCATTTTCATAAATAAGTACAACTTTTGGAAAACCACATAGGAGGGCTTTTTAAATAAAATTTTTGAGTTGCCCAAGGTTCTCAGAGGCCCCAAAAACTCTAGGAAGCCCTGGGACCGGTAAAGCCCCTCCGGTGTACGTTTCTAACGTCAGTTGACCTAAACTTTGACCGATTCGTTCAATAAGGTTTTAGCTCCAAATTGAGTGATTCCAAAGACATTTTATTAAATTGGGAATCTAAATTTTATTATGGAAAAGACGGTTCTCAAAAAGGAGCTAAAATGAAGTCGAAACAAAATTGCCATTACGGAAGGGCAAAATTGGAAATAAGAGGTTCTAGAATATCCTAAACACTTCCACACTTTTCTTCCATCTTCTCTCTTTTATTGAGCACGACTTCTTCTGCCCAATTTACAGAAAAAATAGCAGCTCCTTAGATGCATCAAAAGGGGAAGAAAAGGAGGAGAAAAATCAAGGAAAAGGTAAGGAAACTTGTAGATTTTCATGCTCCATCTTCCTCCAATCTTGTTCCTCTCCTTTCCTCCTCTCTTTCTATGGTTTAGTTGAACTTTTTGGTTCTGTTTTAGGTCCAGAACCAAGGGGAGAATTACGAATTTTCCAAGGAGAAGAGAATTAAGGAGAAAGACACTTGAAAGCTCACTTGAATCTTAGGTAATCTTTGCCTTTTGTTGCATCTTCTTTTCTCCCTCCCTTTGTGTGTATTTCGGCCAAGAATAGAACCAAAGGAGGGGAGGATGTTCTGTCCAAATACAAGGAAGGAACAAGGGTTTTAGGCCATGGGGAGCTGGAATATGGTAAGAAATTCCAAGAAAAACTAATAGAAAACAAGTTAGAAAAGTGTAGTACTTTCTAGGGTTTTGCAAAATCTGATTTTATGTAAATATTTTCTTAGCTATTTGAATGTTTCCTTAAGCTCCTTAGACCTTTAGAAAGCCTCCCAAGTGGCTCTCCCATCAAGGAAAAATCACAAAGTCCATGAACCTTCCTTATGGTGCATATTTCGACCAAGCTAGGTTCATTAGGCTAGGGGATGTTTTAATTTGTTCTAGCCTTGGTTTGAGACTTTATATGATATTAGAAGATGGGAAAAACCATTGGGAAAAATTTAGGAGCCATAGGTTGGGAGATGGGACAATGGTGTCCATAATGGTGCCTTATGAAGCAACTTGGTTTTCCAATGGTGCAATTGAATATGTGATGGCTCCAAGGACCTTAAATGAGTCCAAGAAGTCTAGAAATAACAAGAGAATGGAGCCTAGCACTTGAATGATATGAATTGCTTCAATAGGTCATTTATGGAACCAAGTATGTGATAAGCTTTAGTTTAATGTCTTGGCTTACTTCAAGGATGTGATTGTGTGTTATTTGTGATGTCCAGGTCAAGAGAACCTTACTCTACCTAAGTGCTCTTGTGAAACCACGGAGGGGAAGGAAATTACAAAGTGAGCTTGCATAAATTAAAAGGTAGCTCTCCACCTCATTCTCTTGCATTCTTGTGTGCATATGTATATGTTGTGTGCTTGTATATGCTCTTGTGATTTGAGAACATGCCACTTGATGTCTTGAAATTGCATTGGTACCAATGTGTCTTCTTGAATGACTATGGTTATGAAAAGAGCTCATAAGGGTGAGGTGATGCCAAAAGTCCGTTGATGAAGGTGAGGAGATGCCAAAAGTCTCATGGCATGGGTGAGACAAGGCTAAAAGTCCCTTGAATGGGTGAGGCTAGGTCAAAAGTCCCTAGGCCAAGAGTGAGGCAAATCCAAAAGTCCTAGAAATGGGGTGAGGCTAAACCAAAAGTCCTTAAAGCATGAAAATGGTCTTGACATGTTGTTGATGTGGCATGAAATGAGATTTATTGCACACTTTATGCTTGCATATTCATATATTTGGTGTGTGTATGCCTTGAATGTCGTGTGAATGGGTGTGTGAGCTATTGAGATTCTTGGAATCTACCCCATTTCCCTCTCATGCTTAAAATGTCTAGGTGGTGCCCAAGGCCAAGGGAATGCAAGCCAAGAACACTAAATGGCTACACTTTGTATAATTTGTAATGTAAATTGTAATGGAGTGTCAAGAAGCATTGTACATGTTATTTTTTGTTGTGTAATACTTTGAGCATATGTAATATGATGTATAGACTATATGTATAATGTATATGGTATTAAATCAATGAAGATATGTAAATGGACCCTTGAATGGCATGTGTGTTTAGTGTATAAATGGATGTTGAGAGGCCAAAATAAGATGCATGGGGTTTGGGACCATTTGGGCAATCTCTACAAGTCATATTTGTGCTTTAAAACTTGCCCAAGAGGTGCCAAACAATTAAGAAAGCCATTTGGACAAATTGATTACCCATATGGAGCAAAAATTTACCATTTTAGGAGGCTATGTCACTTTTTATCCAAATAAGCTCTTCTTGGTCTAAAATTTGGCATGCATCTAGAGCTTATTAAGAGCTTTTTAGGAAGCTAAAGTTGGTAAGTTTTGGAGTTTTTTGGAATATTTGGCAAATTGTTGAAGTTGAGAATTTTTCTGGTTTTGGTCCTTGGTACTGTAGCAATAGTCCAAAATTAAATTCTATTACTCATGGGGCAAATGATGTCCAATTGCCATGAAATTTTATATAGGGAAACTAGACATTTCCAGTGACTTGTACCAACTAGAAGAAAATCATTTGGAGGTCTAGAGAGGGAGATATGAATTTTTGAACATTTTGTCCAGTATTAGGACCCTTACTCAACCTAAGTTATTGTTTTATTGAATTCCAAGATTTGGGCTATCTGACCTGGTCTGGAAATATTTTTTCCCTCTAGCTAACATCCACATCTTTCCAGATTGGTATCATTTCCATGGATTGGACTTTTTTTGGAATTAATTAGATATTTTCAAAGTTTTTTGCAAAATTCTGTGACAGCTCCAGAATTCAGTTAGACCTTTAGACCATTTTGGATGTCACATGCCCTCTATGATTAATTTTATGATGTGGGTGTATTTTTATGTGAAGAAGACATCCATATCTTTCCAGAATGATCACGATTGCATGATTTAGATTTTTCTAGAATTAGTTATGAATTTCCAAAGTTTGACAAAAAAAGAGGCCATTTCTGGCTGAAGATAGACTTGCTTATTTTGAATTTTATTTCAGTTTCCATGGTTTGTGGGCATGATTTTGTGCTGCAAAGGAGTTGTATTGATGTAATTTAATATGAAAAAGTATAGTATGTGCTCATACGACCCACGTGACATCGAATGAAATTTTCATATGTAGCGCAACACAAATTTAATCCATTGTTTATATCCCATTTTCTTACAACTCCCAAACAATGCATGTTATGGACCATGTGAATTGCATGAGGAAGGCTAGAAAGATATGGTATTACAATTATGACAACAAAGTGCATGAATTTTACTTCTTTATAGCCATATGAATGGCAAAGTGGCTTTGTATATAATATTTTTGAGATGTAAGCTCATGTATGAATGTAAAATGATGTATGACTCTTGTATAGACTATATGTGGTATGATATCAATAGAAATGGAAAGTTTGGCTTCTTGATAGCTTGATGCATTAGTGTAATAATGGAAGTGGAATAGCCAAATTGAGATGCATGAGGTTTGGAACCACTTGGGCAGTTCAAAGAAGTCATATACATGCTTTTAAACTTGCCCAAGAGGTGCCAAACATCGAAGGAGACCATTTGGACACATTTGGTATCTCATATGGAGCAAAATTGACCATATTGGTTACCTATATCACTTTTTATCCAAACGAGTTCTTCTTGGTCTAAAATTTGGCATGAATCTAGAGCTTGTTGAGATCTTTTCAGAAAGCTAAGGTGAAGAATTTTTGGAGGTCTATGGAATATTTGATGAATTTTCAAAGTTGGAAATTTTTCTAATTTTGGTTTAATACACTATTCATTCTAGTCCAAAATGAAATTGTGTCATTCATGGGGCAAATGATGTCCGATTGCCACAAAATTTTATAGGGAGAAACTAGAACTTCCCAATGACTTGTGTTAGTTAGAAGCACCTCATTTAAATGTCTAGAGAGAGATATATAAATTTTTGAAATTTCTATCCAGTATCAAGAATCCAGTTAAACCTATGTTACTATTTGATTTGTTTTCAAAACCTGTACATGCCTGGACTGATGTAAAGTTATTTTTTCCTTCTAGCTAACATCTGTAGTTTTTCATATTGGTATCATTTGCATGGATTATATTTTTGTGGAATTAATTGGACATTTTTTAAGTTTATAGTAGAAATCTATATTAGTACCAGTAGCCAGTCAGACCTCTATACCTTTTTCGATGTCAAACATGGTCCAGATGTTATGTTCATAAAAATATTTTCATGGCTATTGAGATCACCCCAATTGGAGCTCTGAGCAGGGAGATATGAATTTTTAAAATTTGAGGACAGCACCAATAACGTCAGGCGACCTCTAGTACTGTTCTATCAAATTTAGTGGCTAGCAGTCTTGGTTGTCATATGAAATTATTTTTAACATAAAGTAGACACATGTAGCTTTCCAGAATGATAAATTATGTGTGATTTTAATTTTTCTAGAATTAATTAGGATTTTTCCAAGTTCATGTTAGTACTCTAGAATTCTAACCTAAGGCTGCATCATTGATTTTCATGTATACCATTTACTTGCACGAGTTCTAGGCCACTTCTTGAGATATATTTAAGTTTCATTTATGCAATTAAATATGAAAATGAGATGAATGAGTTTATATGGTCCACGAGACACTGAATATAAAATTTATGCACGACGTAACGCGATGAAATTGATTATTTTGTGTGCTTTTCTTAAGAATGTTATGATATTCTTAGAAATGAGTCTAGATAAGATATGGGATGAAGCATATAAATATAGTATTACAATTAGCAATTCTCATGTAACCATAGTGTAGAGAGTCCTTTGACCTGAAGTTACCATGGTTCCTTACATGAGAAGTTAAATACTTTGGCACAGTTTTATGTCACCTTTAATTGGGATGACAAATAGGACGATAATTGGGTATATCATGAATTATGCAAATGGATGTGAGTAATGTAGTTGAAATTTTGTCCTTCCTATATAGGAAGAATGATATACGTGGGCCCCTTGATTGAGTGAGACTAAGAAATGTGTGCTCAAATGAATCAATATGTGATATTGATAATTTGTTTTTGAGTCAGTTTACTTGTTGCCAAGAAATGGAGGTTGATCATTGACAAGGATGACACATACTATGTGTCAAGATCAATCTAAATATTAGTACAAAAGGGATTAAATTGCATAGTATTAGCCACGAATTAAGTTTGTGTTGAACCACAGAAATTTTTATTACTTGGGTGGCAGTGATATATTGCTAGATACTACTCACTATTTGTGATCCTAAAAAAGTATTCTTTTTGGATCACCGCCAATGTCATAAGAATCTATAAGGTTATACACAAATAGTAGGGATGAAACTAAAATATTATACTATTATTGGAGTTTGAATTAGATTAGAAATCTCAATAATAAGATCCAATATAATATAATTAGATTATATCATGACATAATATATTATTAAATATTAAAGTAATATTAAATAATATTATATCATATAATTATGTACAATGATTATGTGGCTTTATTTAATATTAAAATAATAATAAGATAGCGTAAGGTTATTTAATATTATAGTAATATTAAATAATATCACATTATGTTGCGCTTATCTTTTCTTGCTCTCTATTAGGCTTGGGTTAGGATTTTAGAAGTTTAAGTTGAATTAGGAATTAGAGTTTGAGTAAGATTAGGAAAGTGCCAAATCCTAAGTCTATAAATAGACCATAGAGGCGGCGCATAAATCTCAAGAAAAAGAGATAGTGTCTCTAAAATTCTAATTCACTCAAGACTTTTGAAACCCTATCCTTATCTACTCCATGTGGATACCATAGAGGCATAGACCACTAGATCTATGCATGTGATTCAATCGCAGCTCAATCAAAAGATAACCTTTTTGCCTTATCTTGATTTATATTTCTATGCATGATCCTGGTGTGGGGTTTTTGTGATAAGAAATTTTAAATTCCGTTGTGCCTATGATCACCACAAAACCCAACAGTGGTATCAGAGCATGGATGGACACACATGGTTGGATATTAAGAATTAAAGGTTTTAATTTAATTTGTATATTCTTTTCATGGCTTTACCTGATGAGTTGTCGCATGGCCATGGCATAGGCAATTAGCACCACACTAGTCACATTATTAGATAGCATGCATATCTGGATGATGATACTATTAGATAAGCTAGCAAATTTGCCATGGAGATGCCATCTAATAGTATGAAGGATTATAGCCACAATAAAAGCTATTTGATAACATACATGTTGCTGCGACAATGAAGCCACATGATAGCGTGTGGGTTTGCCTATATGCCATGATAAAATTTCCTTTTATTTAAAAGTGCAATTTTAAACCAAGATTTTATAATATATAATTATCATATATATTTATGATATTTCATACTCATGTTGCATAGTATGCCCTATGGAGTTTTCATGGTTGGATATTAAATATGACTTACATGTCATGCCTCCCTCTATCTTCTGATATAAATTCTCTTCTCATCTCACTCCCTCCGAATGTAACTTGAGGTTTCTACTTTAAATTTGTAACTATGATTGAAGGTGAAAATAGAAGAAGCTAGAGAGTTAGCTTAGGATATTATTAGGAATAAGTTTTGGGCTATATTATGCAACATTTTAATTTTAGTTTTAATTATTATATGATAATAATTGTTTTAACTATACAATGGTTATATTTGTTGTATATTATGTGATATATATGCAATATATAAAGTATGAGATGCTACTTGTTTATTTGTTATAAAACATTTAATTTAAGAACATGAGATGATTTTATATTCAAGTTCATACACACATATGTGGGCCATATACTAAAGATCTTCATATGATGAAAGCAATCTAATCTTTTAAGATAAAAGTCCCACCTTGAAACAATGCACCTTAAATGATATATATATATATAAAGTGTATGAATCCAAATGTGAGATCACAAAAAATAATAATAAATCCCTCAAATAAAATTTTAAGTCAAAAATTTGTGATGCCTTCCAATATATGGCACTCGTTAAGTTCTCAATTGACCAAGGATAGGCTTGCTAAAGCAAGGTATCCCATTTGTCTTAGTGAGACACGAAGGATAATAATGATATCCACCTGCCCATTGGGTTTGACTTAACTTTGTTGTTCTAAATATAATTGGGACCTAGAGGTATAGAGTTAGGTTTTAGTTCATTTAAATAGACTAGGGCAAAGAGTTGTTCACCCAACTATCCAAGAGTTCCATGACATGCAATTGGCAAAAGTAGCCTACCTAAATAGTCTGTATTGGGCGATCAACTAAAGTTGACTCAATATTGGATGAAATATGGATCTTAGCCCACTAGAAAAGTGTAACACCATAATATATTAACTCCATCTAGCCTCTCTCTGGGCTCGATTCCATAAGATTTCCAAAGAACAAGTACAAACCGTGGCTTTTTCATGCTATAAAATAGGGTTCAAACGCTCATATTTTGCCCCGTGGGTCCCGTGAACCCATCATTCATATTCTTAACTCAAACTCCATTTATATGACTCGTACATAGTGTCAAACAAGCCATAAACCACGGATATGAAGCCAAAAACCAAGAAAGTGCATTTTCTTAAATGGGCCCAAAAGTCAGATTTTTGGCTCTAATTTTGGAAAATCATAACTAATTATAGAAAAATGAGAATCTAGCAAACCATAGCTTTCTGGAAATATCTAGGTGTTAACTTTATGGTAAAAATAATTTCCAACCACAATCTCAGTGTTTGGACTTTGTTTGACATCAAAAACGAGACAGAGGTCCGGCTGTCCCTGATACTAGTGCAGCTTACTGTCATGAAATTCAAAAATTCATAACTAAATCCACAAAACTCCAATCTGGGCAAACTATACCAATTTGGAAAGTTACAGATGTCAACTAGAGAAGCAAAATAAGTTCAGATCAGTTCAGCAGCTCTTAGACCTCGAAAATAGATGGAACATTAACAAAGGTCGGATGGCTTCCCTGATGCTGATACAGAACTTCAGAAGGTTCATTCTCTCTCTACAGACCTCCGATTTAGGTGATTCTAGTTGTTATAGGTCACTGTGGTTATATAGTTTATGCTTATAAAATTTTATGACAATTAGACTCCATTTGATCCATGAATGACACGAATTTATTTTCAGACCAGTTACACAGTACCATGACCAAACCATCAAAATTTCCTAACTTCAACAATTCGCCAAATATTCCCTAGACCTCCAAATATTACCCACTTTAGCTTCACAAGAAGCTCTCTACAAACTCTAGAGGCATGCCAAATTTCATATCAAGAAGAGCTCATACTTTGATAGAGCTCATAAATTTGGCAGTTTTGGCACCCAAAACAGTTCAAAGTGGGTCCAAATGGCCTCCCACATGTTCTAGCACCTCATGGACAAGTTTTAAACCATGAACATAGCATATATGAAATATCCAAGTGGTCCAAATCATCATACATGTCAAACTCGCTATGCTACGGGCCAAAATACACTATCGCATACAAACCACAAAATGGGCAAATCTCACATTTTCATTACTTTGGCTCTCTACATAGTTTATACATCATTTTTCCATACATTTACATCTCAAAAATAGTATGTGCATATTCATTTTGGCACCTCTTTACATCAAAAGAACCAAAATAACTAACATCTATCGAAACATGCTCCTAGGCTCCTTGGTGTGCACTTGAATCTCCTTGAGCTCCACCTAACATGTTAAAATGGGGGAGGGAAGGGGGTGAGATTCATGGAATCTCAGTAGCTCATGCACTCATTCAAGGAAGCAATTAAGGCATATAAACAAGTTAAAGCATGCAAATAAGCATCTAACCATTCACAATCATACAATACACGATTTACATGCCATGGAAACCATATCAATGCCAAGAATGGGCTCTAGGGACTTTTGGTCTAGCCTCACCCAAGTTTAGGGACTTTTGGATGGCCTCACCCTTGGTTTAGGGACTTTTGACTTGGCCTCACTCAGTTATGAGACTTTTGGCCTTATCTCACCCATTCTCAGGGACTTTCGGCTCTACCTCACCCATCTCAAGGGACTTTTGGCACTATCTCACTCGAGCAATTCTCACAATCCAACACATAAGCATATTGGTACCAATGCATCAAGGCAATAACATATGGCATGTCTCATACAATAAGCATATAAACAAGCATACAATGACTATGAAATCCAAGAATACAACAAGAAAGAGTGGAGAGAGCTACCTTATGAGCAAACATAAGCCTTTCCTTTCAATTCCTCTTCTCCCTTCTTGGTTTCACAATCACACCTTGATGGAGGTGCTTCTCTTGAGCCTAGACACAACAAAGAGCACGGATTACTCTCTCATAACTCAACAACTCTTAGGGGTTCTTCAGAGCAAACCCTTCTAACATATAAGAACCTAGGGGTTCTCTCTCTCTCTCTCTAGAATTTCACCAACTCTTCCTCTCCCTCAAGCTCTCGTGGTAGTAGAATTAACATACTCAAGGAAAGCAAAGAAGTTCAAGCGTGGTTTTCCACTTTCTCTCTTCTGACCCATGCTTAAAACCCAACTAATTTCACAAGTAAAACCATAGAAAGAGAGGGCAAAGAGAGAAGAGCAAGATGCTAAGAAGAAAAAGAGGGAAATCTCAAGCTTGCTTACCTTTTCTTTGTTCTTCCTTCCTTCTCTTAGTCTTTCTATCTCTCCATGCCCCTTTTCTCTCATTTGGTCGAAGCCTAGGTCAGATAAAAGAGAAAGAATGAATGGGGACGTTTTAAGAAGTCAAATTCTCCCTCTTTACACTTTTCCGAACCAACCCTCGCTATAGTGAAAATTAACCTTCGCTACGGCGAGCATGTATCAGTCCCAGACCCCCGTTTTCGCTATGGCTCGCGCTACGGCGAGCAGCTATCTGGTTTTTATATGGGATGCCCACACTCGCTATAGCTAGAAGCATTCTCGCTATAGTGAACAGGTACCTTCGCTATAGCTAGACCATTTCTCGCTATAGCGAACAGGTACATTCGTTATAGCTAGGCCATTTCTCGCTATAGCTAGCAGACTTAGAAAAATTTCAGGATTTCAAAAATTTTCAGCTTTCTTCTTTCTTTTTCTTTTCTTTTTTTTCTAGTTGTTACATTTCTACCCCTCTTAAATGAAATTTCGTCCTTGAAATTTAAAGACATACCTGAAGGGAATAACTCTGGATATTTTTGCCTCATTTCATCCTCCAATTCCCAGGTTGCTTCCTCAGATGTCAGACTTCTCCAGATCACCTTCACCAGAGGAATGTTCTTGCTTCTCAGCTGTTTTAGCTTAGTATCCATAATTCTCTCCAGTCTCACTACATAGGAAAGATCTTCCTGCAATTGCACATGCTCATATTCTATGACATGTGAGGGGTCTAGTAAATACTTTTTCAACTAGGAGACATGAAAAACACTGTGGATTTGGGCTAGGTTAGGAGGTAAGGCTATTCAATAAGCCACGGGTCCAATTTTCTCAAGGATTTCAAATGGACCAATATACCTAGGACTGAGCTTCCTTACCCTCATTGACCGACCTACTCCCGTCACTGGAGATATTCGAATAAACACATGATCTCCAATCTCAAACTTTAACGGCCTCCTTCACTTATAAGCATAGCTTTTCTGCCTACTCAGGGCCGTGAAGAGTCTCTTTCTAATCAATTCTATTTGTCTGGTGGTCTAGTCCACAATCTCAAGTCCTATCATACTCCTCTCACCTAGCTCAACCCAACACAGAGGGGATCTGCACTTTCTCCCATACAAAGCCTCATAAGGGGCCATCTGAATACTAGAATGGTAACTGTTATTATACGCAAACTCTGCTAACAGTAAATACGCATCCCAGTTATCCCTCATTTCTAACACACATGCCCTCAACATGTCTTCTAATGTCTGGATGGTCCTTTCTGTCTGACCATCTATCTGGGGGTGATATGCAGTGCTAAACCGCAACCTGGTCCCTAAAGCATGCTGCAATGACCTCCAAAAGTTTGATGTGAACTTGGGGTCTCTATCTGAAACTATGCTACTGGGTACTCTATGAAGTCGCACTATCTCTCTGATGTACAACTGGGCTAATCTATCCAGTGTATGATTAGCCCTGATAGCAAAAAAGTGTGCAAACTTCGTCAGTCTATCCACAACTACCCAAATAGCATCATGTCCAGAGGATGTCCTGGGTAACCCCATAACAAAGTCTATGGATATACTATCCCACTTCCACTTAGGGATATCTAGAGGTTGCAACAACCCAGTCGGCTTTTGATGTTCTATTTTTACCCTCTGACACACTAGGCATCTAGCCACATAATCCGTCATATCGTTCTTCATCCCTGGCCACCAGAAAATTCTTTTCAAATCCTGATACATCTTGGTGGCACCTGGGTGGATAGTATACTTACTCTTATGTGCCTCTTCTAAAATGCTTTCTCTCAACTCACTCTGACTAGGCACACAAATTCTATTGCAGTATACTATCATACCATTCTCAGACACCTTGAAATCTAAGATCTTACCTTGGGAAATCTCATTCCTGATCCGTTTCAGGAACTCATCCTCCCTCGAAGCATCTAAGATCTGGGTTCTCAAGATATTCTCAATTCGGGTTTCACTCAGATACAATTTACCCGATACCACCTGACAAGAGAGGTTCAAGTTTCTAAACTTCTCTAGGAGCTCCTGCTCCCTAATCATCATATGGGCTACATGGATGGATTTTCTACTCAAGGCATCCGCCACCACATTGGCCTTGCCTGGATGATATTTCAACACATAATCATAGTCTTTCAGGAACTCCATCCATCTCCTCTGTCTCATATTGAGTTCTTTCTGGTTAAACAGGTATTTCAGACTCTTGTGGTCACTAAATCTCTATGGTAGCACTATACAGATAGTGTCTCCAAATTTTAAGAGCAAACACTACGGCCGCTAACTCTAGGTCATGCGTGGGATAATTCTCCTAATGAGGCCTCAACTGCCTAGAGGCATATGCCACTACTCGACCCTGCTACATCAACACACATCCTAACCCTTTGCCCGAAGCATCATAATAAACTACAAATGGCTTACGAGGGTCAGGGATAATCAGTACAGGGGCAGTGGTCAGACAGAGTTTCAACTCTTGGAAACTCTTCTCACATCTATCATCCCACACAAAAGGTGTCTCTTTCCTAGTTAGCCTCGTCAGTGGTAAGGCCATTTAAGAAAAGCCTTGAATAAATCATCTATAATACCCTACCAAACCTAGGAAACTCCTAACCTCGGTGATCGTTCTAGGTCTATCCCACTGTAACACAGCCTCAACTTTATGGGGATCAACCGCGACCCCGTCTCATGAGATCACATGACCTAAGAATCTCACCTCGGTTAGCCAAAACTCACATTTACTAAGTTTGGCATACAACCTTTTCTCTCTCAAGGTGTCTAGGACTAATCTCAAATGCCTTTCGTGCTCCTCAAAGGATCTAGAGTACACTAAAATAGCATTAATGAAGACCACTATAAACTGATCTAGATACGGTTTGAATACCCTATTCATGTAATCCATGAACACAGTGGGCGCATTTGTCAGCCTGAATGGCATCACAAGGAACTCATAGTGCCCATATCTCATTCTAAAGGTCGTCTTAGAGACATCTTCAGTTTTCACTCTCAATTGGTGGTACCCAGATCTAAGATCTATCTTGGAAAACACAGATGCCCCAACCAACTGATCTAGTAATCATCAATTCTAGGGAGAGGATATTTATTCTTGATGGTAACTTTATTCAACTCTCTGTAATCGATACATAAACGCAAGCTACCATCCTTCTTTTTCACAAATAATACCGGAGCTCCCCAAGGTGAAACACTAGGGGGATAAACCATTTCTCTAACAATTCCTCTATTTGCTCTTTCAACTCAGCAAGCTCGGCAGGAGCCATCCTGTAAGGAGCTTTGGACACCGGTCTAGCCCCAGGCACTATGTCTATAGGGAACTCTAGTTCTCTTTTAGGGGGTAGGCCACTAAAGTCAAACTCTTTAGGGAAAGCCTCCGGGAATTCCCTGACAACTGGGATCTCCTCTATCCCTTCTTCTACCTCAGCCTAAATAGAGAAAAAGACTAGAAACCCTTGACATCCACACTCTAAATATCTCTCAGCGTGGGTAGTAGTCATAAAAGATAACTCAACTCCTACCCTAGGTATGGTCCCACAAGCAGGTAGGGAAATAGGTCAATGTTCACAATCAAGTATTGCATTATTCGCGGCCAACCAGTTCATACCAATAATCAAATCAATATCATGGAAGGGCATACAGATCAAATCAATAGTGGCATGACAATGGTTAAATTGAACAGTGGCATTTAAGCAGGTATGGGAAGTAACCACGTGGCCTCCAGTGGGTGTAGTGATAGACAAGTCAAATGGCAAGACACTAATAGCCAGACCCAATTGCCTCACACAATCATAGGATATAAACGAGTGACTAGCACCCGAATCAAACATAGCAACTACAGGAAAGCCATTCACTATCAGCGTACCTAGGATCAAATTGGGGGACGCACTAGCTTCCTACTGAGTGAGGGTGAACACTCAGCCCTGGGTCTGTGGCCTAGGAGGAGGCGCTGTATCCATCTGAGAGTAGTGTCTAGCAATGTACCCCGGCTTCCCACACTTGAAACATGTCACTGGAGACTGCTGGAAGGATGACTGGCTCCGATGAGGTGGCATACCCCACTGTGGCCTTCTATTCCACAACCATTTGCCTCTCCTCTTGGTGCTAGGTGTCAAACTAGAACCCTCTTCTGGTTTCGGCCTTTTCAATTCGGAAACCCCCTTCTAACTAGCTGTAGTTGCAGCAGGTATGATAGCTCACAGATTAGTCTCAATCACCCTGCTGACCTCCACAAGGGTATTGAACTTCCTGATCCACTGTGGAGTGACTCTGTCACTAATCAGGGGCTTCAACCCAGTCTCAAACTGCTCACATCTCCAGGGTTCATCATCATACCTCTGGAGGTAAGAGGAATACCGAGTCAACTCAATGAACTTGGCTACATATTGGTCCACAGTCATCTCATCCGTATGTCTCAAGCCTATAAATTCCATCTCTTTCTTTTTCCTCACCGAACTAGGGAAATATTTCTCATAAAACTTGACCAAGAAGCTTTCCCAAGTTATTTGTATGTTCTTGGTCTCCATTAGGGGTTTTGTGCCACGCCACCATCTATCAGCTTCCTTTTGTAACATGAAAGTGGCTAGCTGAGCTTTCTGCTCGGTGGTACAATCCATCACCAAGAATATTTTCTCTAGTTGCATAACCTAAGCCTCTACCTTATCCGCATCCAACTCCCTGTCAAACGAGGGTGGATTATTTTGCTTAAACTGCTTTAACACTTTCTGGATAGGCGTCTAGGTCTGAGGAGCAGCAGGCTCTTGGGGAGGTGCAGGTGGAATGCTGGATGTGGATGGTTGAGGTATAGGGGCATCTCTCCTGGCTTCTTCTTGCTTGGCCAGGGTGTCTTGTAAATGCATGATCATATCATGCTATTACTGGGCAATGTACCTCTGCTGTTCCAACATCTCCTTATGCTGGCCCATCATGGCCTCATACCGGTTAAGCCTCTCTATGATGGTTCGTAGAGGATTCTCAGGCCTAACAGGAACCTCTGGCTTAGCTTTCTGAGCCCTGGGCGATCTGCCTCTACCCCTGCCCCATCTAGTCTAAACCATGTCTGAAAAGAAGTAACAACTCTCAGTTCACAATGATATCACAAGAACATATGCATATGGATGCTACCACTTCCATGGCCATTCACACCAAACACAAGCAAATCACATCATTCAAGAGCCTAACAACAAGCAAAAGTTCCTGAATCTTTGCTCTGATACCAAAAATGTAACACTATAATATATTAACTCTATCTAGCCTCCCTCTGGGCTTAATTCCATATGATTTCCAAAGAACAAGTACAAACCGTGTCTTTTTCATGCTATAAAATGAGGTTCAAATGCTCATATTTTGTCCCGTGGGTCCTGTGAATCCATCATTCATATTCTTAACTCAAACTCCATTTATAAGACTCGTACATAGTGTCAAACATGTAACACCTCGAAATTAATTAAGGTGTTAATTATGGATTAAGATTAATTAAGGATAATTAATAGAGCATAATTGGGCAAGTTAGTGAATAGGTATTCTAGAGAGATAAATTGTTAATATGGGTTGAGAATTTATTTAGGATGGAGATTTACATCTAAGCCCAAATTAATTAAATCATGATGAGAGGCTAATGGAGGCCCAATGAATTAGAGGTAAACCCAAACTAATTTAATGAGATAGAGGCCCAAGATTTATCTTGTATAGGCTCAATTAAGTGGCCCAATTACCCTTGTGCAGTCCCAAGCCCTTGAGCCCTTCAAATTAGGCCCAAAACTTATTAAACTTCAGCAACCCAATAAGTGAAAACTGGCCCAACAGAATTATGCAGCCCAACACTTAAAAACTGGCCCAATAAGCAAAATCTGAAACCCAATTGGGTTTGGACTTGGAGCAACCCATGACCCAGCCTTTTGACCCAACTTAAACCCATCTAAACCCTAATTGCTTCAGCCACACTTTCATTTTTCTGAAACTCAAGAGGCAAATTCGGAGGTTGAGAAGGAGGCTAGGGTTTGGGGCAAAGATTCTGCATTTCCACACACTTAGAGCAAGATTTGGCCAAGGTAATAGTTATAGAACTTAACCCCCTCATCTTTCTCTTTAATTTGGTCCGATTAGTTTTTCATTTGGAGAGATTTCATTATACCCAAATCTGAAAAGTGAGTGTTTGGAGGTTTTCTTGGTGAAATTCGTAGGTTGAGGTTGGGGTTAGTATTAGGAGACTTTAAACCCCCCATTTTGATGCTTTCTTTTATGGTTTGAGACCCCCATAGCTTATTTGTATTATGGGCATTAATTTTGTACGAATTTGCTTAGGATTTTGGGTGACACATTGAAAATTCTGGTGGGAGATACTTGAATCCGAATTTGGGATTTGTGGTGGCTGTTGCAATTGTCTGCAAGTGAGGTAACCGGGGTTTACAGTAATTCCATGCATGTATCTATTTTAATTTCATATTTGCTATATATGAATGATTTGAAATGTTGAATGAATTGGTTGGCTATCTGTTATATTATGATTGGACCTTGTGAGTCCATGGTGGAGCTGTGGTGTGGCTGCCACCCGTGCATGTGCCACGATTGGGCACCGGGTATGATCAACCCCAGATGCACTGAGCCCTGGTTGTGCTCAATAGGGAGTAGGTGCCGTGGACGGGCCTCTCCCGGTGTTAATGGCCTTTAACATGTTAAATATATGATTGCTAGTATGGGATAGTAATCATGATAGCCTAATTGTTTCATTTGCTGAAATGACTGATATGTTTCTGATATGGATTTTGATTTATGCATATATGTTGATTAAACTGGATTATATGATGGAATTGCTTTGGTTACTGAGATTCATATCTCACCCCATGTTGTGGGATTAATATTTCAGGTGAAAGTTCCTCGGGTAAGGATAAGGGTAAGCAAGTGGATGAAAATCCATAAGCTTCAACCTATGGGGAGATGGCTACACTTGGGCTGACTTAGCTAGTATAGATGCTAATTTTGTATTCCTTAATGTATAGCATCATCATGTATCTGTATTGCCAAGTGTAGGCTTGAACATTTGATTTATTGAGGATGTATGAACTGAGAGGTTAGACCTCATCTTAATTTGGTAGTTGTTGTATGGACTCATGATTTCTGTTGTAATTGGTGCTGACATGTAATATTGCTTATCAATGGAAATGTAACCCTTGAGACATGGATATGAGCCTCTAATATATGGAACCCCCATTTATTTTGTATTAAAGGATAGCTGCTAGTAGTTCATGTATATTTTGTTGTTGATACTTTATGAACTTGCTGATGGAAGGTAATTAGAGGAAAGAAATGGGCATATAGGTTTTGAGTTGGTAATGGAAGTATAACTAAGTAAATAAGGTAGATAAATGCCATTAGAGCCATATAAAATGAGGGGAAGTGACCTTAGAGTGTCCCTAAGAAGAGGAATGGAGTGTAGGGGGCGAAATAGAGGGAAAATAGCTACAGGAGGGAGTCACGCCGCGGCCAAGAAGGCTTCGCCGCGGCTTGAGAAATCTCGCCGCGGCGCGGAGTGAAAATAATCGCCCAGGAGGTGACAGAACGTAACCTCGCCGCGGCGCAAGAAGTCCCGCTGCAGCGCGAGTCGAGGAAATTAATTAGAGAGGTTACAGTAGCAAAACTCGCCGCGGCGCCACATAGGTTGGCCGCGGCGCAGGTCCAACTCGCCGCGGCTAGTCAAGAAAATTCCAGAGAGTAACTGGGCCGCGGCGCAAGAGTTCCAAGCCACGGCGCAAGTTTAAAAATGTGGTTTTTGAGCTCCAGAACCTAACTTAGCCACGGTGGGAAAGTTTCAAGTCGCGGCGCAGGTCCCTAAACTCCTATATTTGACCTAGAAACCTTAATTTCAGTAAGGATAATGTTAGGGAATAGTTTGAGTACATTGGTGGGGTGTTTTTGTGGGTTGAAATTGATCAATGGATGAATCATAAACCTTTAATGATGGTATAAACCTTTCTTATGCATGATCCCGTTATGGTTGTTAGTTGATGATCCTAGTAGTATCAAGGTTTAAATTTCCCCTATATTTTCATAATGTAATTAATTGCGATGACTCCAAACCTTGATCATTATCTATTAATTGTGTATTTAGCTATAATCACTGATATTAGAATCTAGGGTCGTCACAAAACAAGCCATAAACCACGGATATGAAGCTAAAAACCAAGAAAGTGCATTTTCTTAAATGGGCCCAAAAGTCAGATTTTTGGCTCTAAATTTGGAAAATCATAACTAATTATAAAAAAATGGAAATTAATCAAACCATAGCTTTCTGGAAATATCTAGGTGTTAAATTTATGCTAAAAATAATTTCCAACCACAATCTCAGCGTTTGGACCTTGTTTGACATAAAAAATGAGACAGAGGTCTAGCTGTCCCTGATACTGGTGTAGCTTACTGTCACGAAATTCAAAAATTCATAACTAAATCCACAAAACTCCAATCTGGGCAAACTATACCAATTTGGAAAGTTACAGATGTCAACTAGAGAAGCAAAATAAGTTCAGATCAGTTCAGCAGCTCTTAGACCTCGAAAATAGATGGAACATTAACAAAGGTCGGATGGCTTCCCTGATGCTGATACAGAACTTCAGAAGGTTCATTCTCTCTCTACAGACCTCCGATTTAGGTGATTCTAGTTGTTATAGGTCACTGTGGTTATATAGTTTATGTTTATAAAATTTTATGACAATTAGACTCCATTTGATCCATGAATGACACGAATTTATTTTCAGACCAGTTACACAGTACCATGACCAAACTATCAAAATTTCCTAACTTCAACAATTCGCCAAATATTCCCTAGACCTCCAAATATTATCCACTTTCGCTTCACAAGAAGCTCTCTACAAACTCTAGAGGCATGCCAAATTTCATATCAAGAAGAGCTCATACTTTGATAGAGCTCATAAATTTGGCAGTTTTGGCACCCAAAACAGTTCAAAGTGGGTCCAAATGGCCTCCCACATGTTCTAGCACCTCATGGACAAGTTTTAAACCATGAACATAGCATATATGAAATATCCAAGTGGTCCAAATCATCATACATGTCAAACTCGCTATACTACGGGCCAAAATACACTATCGCATACAAACCACAAAATGGGCAAATCTCACATTTTCATTACTTTGGCTCTCTACATAGTTTATACATCATTTTTCCATACATTTACATCTCAAAAATAGTAGGTGCATATTCATTTTGGCACCTCTTTACATCAAAAGAACCAAAATAACTAACATCTATCTAAACATGCTCCTAGGCTCCTTGGTGTGTACTTGAATCTCCTTGAGCTCCACCTAACATGTTAAAATGGGAGAGGGAAGGGGGTGAGATTCATGGAATCTCAGTAGCTCATGCACTCATTCAAGGAAGCAATCATGGCATATAAATAAGTCAAAGCATACAAATAGGCATCTAACCATTCACAATCATACAATACATGATTTACATGTCATGGAAACCATATCAATGCCAAGAATGGGCTCTAGAGACTTTTGGTCTAGCCTTACCCGAGTTTAGGGACTTTTGGATGGCCTCACCCTTGGTTTAGGGACTTTTGACTTGGCCTCACTCAGTTATGAGACTTTTGGCCTTATCTCACCCATTCTCAGGGATTTTTGGCTCTACCTTACCCATCTCAAGGGACTTTTGGCACTACCTCACTCGAGCAATTCTCACAATCCAACACATAAACATATTGGTACCAATGCATCAAGGCAATAACATATGGCATGTCTCACACAATAAGCATATACACAAGCATACAATAACTATTACATCTAAGAATGCAACAAGAAAGAGTGGAGAGAGCTACCTTATGAGCCAACACAAGCCTTTCCGTTCAATTCCTCTTCTCCCTTCTTGGTTTCACAATCACACCTTGATGGAGGTGCTTCTCTTGAGCCTAGTGACGGGCTTGTCGTACAACCCTCAAAATAAAATTAGGTTGATCTAAATATATAGCTAGTGGCACAACCTAGGTCATCTCCCTTGGAAATGGAATTCAATATTCAATTGGGTTTTCTAATTGTTAAAGGTCCTAAAGGCTACTTGATTTAGGGGTTTTTTTTATTAAATAAAACTAACCTAAAACTAAATTGAATCAAAATTTCTAATTGCTACTTAAATGGATGAATTATGGGTGATAATGGTCTTGTGACTAGCTTAGGAATCGTCCCTTGGTATCCACTATCCTTATCCTAATCTAATTGTGATTAATTCTGGTCTAAGAGTCCCTAATTGTGTTCATTAGCAAATGATCTTGAATAACCATTCAAGATTCAAGAGATTAATAATATAATGTTGAATTGAGACCTCAATCCCGTATTAAACCGTTAACTCTTGTCTTTAAGATCAATGAACATCCAATTTGATTGATTAACTGATTAATTAGCTTCTGATTCATCATCCAAAAATGTTTAATTAACCAATTAAACACTAAGGAATTCTCAAATAGACAATTAAGCACAAAATCTCACTTATGCATTTCATCGAACACCTTCGTGGCATACATGGGAAATTAGAGAGGATAATGAAAAATCAGATTCAAATACAACCAATTAATCAACAAAAATGTTTCCTAATTAGTGTCTAACTAGCCACTAATTAATTACACAAATTCCTAATCAAATACAACTTAACCGAGATTGTACAAGAAAAAGAAAAAGTGTAGGAAATTGAGAAATCTTAGCCAAAATTCTGCTTCTTCTCCAAGGATTCAAGCTTCTCCAAGAGCTTCCTCCCTTACTAGCCTCAAGATGGATGAATTAGAGCTTCATTCGGATGGAAATGGAGATGGAATGTGTTCTGTGTGTGGACGAAGGCGAAGGGTGTAAGGCGTCGTGTTGAATGGGATCGCGATGGCGTCATTTATTCGAATGGCATGTATATCACGTGATTGGAATGTAGCGTCTGGATTGTATGTGGGATGAATTGGACGATGGGATTTACGCTGGATGTGTGGATGAGCGAATGGAATAATGATGTGTATGAAGCGTGATACGATGGATCATTTCTCACGTGGCTTGCTTTAGCTCACTTGCCTGAATGCATTTCCTTAATTCCCTTGTGAGAAACACGTGCTCTCCCTCTTATTCCAAGTCTGAAGCTCCTTCATGTGTGTATAAAGTGTGGGCCCTATTGCTGTTATTTTATTATAATCCACATTGGCTACTGTAGCTTTTGCATTTCTCTTCATTCATGTTCACGTCGGTTCCACATTGCTGCTCTTCATTTAACACAGCCCTCGAGTTCAGCTTCTGTTGTAGCCTGTAACTGGTGCTTCTGCGTGTTCTGTCCAGACGTAGCTTTCTTCTTCGTGTTTCTTTGCTTGATTCTGCTTTGTCCAGCTACAGCTGCTGTCCTCTGCTACATGTGTGTTTTTATTTCTGCTTCTCTTCGAACCAGAACCATGGCTTTCTTCATTTTTCAGCTTGTTCCAGCCCTCCATTCTTTCGTGTTCTCTTCTTCCCCTTGCCTGTAGCTTTCTTTGAATCATGCAGCTTTTCATTTACGTTAAAACCAAGCTTCAGCTCCATACGTCTTCTTCATCATTCCAGGTGTGTGTGTTTGGAGCGTTGCTGCATCCCTTTTCATTCACTTCCCACGTAGTTTTCTTCTTGCATTTTGATTCCAGTAGCTTGAGCTCTCTTCTCTGTTCTGCATGTGTTTTACTTCCAGCTCCAACTCGTGGTTTTGTTTGCTTATTTCTACTGCAGCCACATTAGCAATCACATCAGCTTTCTCTCCTTTGTTTTGGAGCTTCCATCCCGAGCCAAAGTCTTGTGTGCTTCCTTCTCCTCTGTTTTGCCCAAAGCTTCTTCTTTACGTTGACTCGAGTGGCTTTTCTTCCTTGTGTTATTCCAACCAGTCCACGAGCTTATCTTCCTCTGTTTTAAGTGTGTGATTGCCACAAATGGAGCCACATGTGGAAGTCCATCCCATGTATGAAACTAAGAAAACCCAATGATCTGCACACCAAGAAAGGAAAGAAAAATTAAGTAGGAAAAGCTTCAAAATTATCTATAAAAATTTATGTATTAAAAATCCATGATTTTGTGACTTATTTTCTAAAATGCAAAGAATAGCTATTAAAATCAAATTCCAGTTAATTAAACTTTTAAAGCCATATTCGGAACTAAAATGTCTAAGTTAAGGGGATTAAAATATATAAAATATTATGCTTATCACCTAGACACAACAAAGAGCATGGATTACTCTCTCATAACTCAACAACTCTTAGGGGTTCTTCAGAGCAAACGCTTCTAACATATAAGAACCTAGGGGTTCTCTCTCTCTCTCTCTAGATTTTCACCAACTCTTCCTCTCCCTCAAGGTCTCATGGTAGTAGAATCAACATACTTAAGGAAAGCAAAGAAGTTCAAGGGTGGTTTTCCACTTTTCCTCTTTTGACCCATGCCTAAAACCCAACTAATTTCACAAGCAAAACCATAGAAAGAGAGGGCAGAGAGAGAAGAGCAAGATGCTAAGAAGAAAAGAGAGGGAAATCTCAAGCTTGCTTACCTTTTCTTTGTTCTTCCTTCCTTCTCTTGGTCTCTCTATCTCTCCACGCCCATTTTCTCTCCTTTGGTCGAAGCCTAGGTCAGATAAAAGAGAAAGAATGAATGGGACATTTTAAGAAATCAAATTCTCCCTCTTTACACTTTTTCTGACCAACCCTCGCTATAGCGAAAATTAACCTTCGCTACGGCGAGCACGTATCAGTCCCAGACCCTCGTTTTTGCTATGGCGTGCACTACAGCTAGCAGCTCCCTGGTTTTTGTATGGGATGCCCGCACTCACTATAGCTAGAAGCATTCTCGCTATAGCGAACAGGTACCTTCGCTATAGCTAGACCATTTCTCCCTATAGCAAACAGGTACATTCGCTATAGCTAGGCCATTTCTCGCTATAGCTAGCAGACTTAGAAAAATTTCAAGATTTCAAAAATTTTTAACTTTCTTCTTTCTTTTTCTTTTCTTTTTTTTTTTTTCTGGTTGTTACAAAAAGTATATGTGATATAATTTTCTGAATTAATGGTGAGGGCTATTAATTTGAATAAAATAGTAGGAGTAGCATTTAATAAAAGTTCTTATTAAATATTTTCATATTATGATACTTATTTTGTATATTTTTGTTATAGATATTAGATGGCCAACACTTCATGTAACTTGTCATTGTGATTTTTTCTTAAGAAGTGTAACACCATATATTTCTAACTCATTTCATACATATTTGCATGTTCACATGAAACGTTCCATAAAGGAAGTGAGAAAAATCCATCAAAATAATACATTTCTTTGCATTGCGTCGTGTATAAAATTTTTATTCGGTGTCACGTGGATCATGTGAGCTTATACAACATATTTTCATATTTAATTACATGAATACAACTCATTTGCATCATCAAAAGTGGCCCACATCTCAAGAAACTCGAAGGGAAGCATGAAATATTCATATCCATTTTTCGGCTAGATTTGGCTCTTTTCTAGTCAAGTTTTGGAAAATTATAACTAATCATAAAAAAATTGAAATTATACATTCTTAGACATTCTAGAAAGCCAAAGATATCTACTTCATAGTAAAATTATTTCCAGACCATAACATTCAACACACAAGACATTTGACATGCAAAATTGTCAATAGGTGAGGCTATCCATTGGTGCTATCACAAATTTTTGCAGTAAACTTTGCAAATGTCCAATTAATTCCAAAAAAAATCTAATCCATACAAATGATACCAATCTAGAAATCTGTGGATGTTAGCTAGAGGATAAAAATAACTCCATACTAGCTTAGGCATGCTTAGAGCTCGAAATCTAATAAAACAGTAATAGAGGTTGGTTAGAGTTCCTGATACTGGACAAAATTTTTAAAAATTCATATTTCCCTCTCTAGACATCCAAATGAGGTGCTTCTAGTTGGCACAAGTCTCTGTGAATTTCTAATTTCTTTGTATAAAATTTTGTGGGAATTGTACATCTTTTAGGCCTTGTGTGACAGATTTTATTTTTGGACCAAGTGAACAGTGCATAAGACCAAGATAAAAAAATTTGCCAATTTTAAAAATTCATCAAATATTCAATAGACCTTCAAAAATTATGTTCTTTAGCTTTCCAAAAATCTCTCAACATGCTCTAATTTAATGCCAAATCTCAGATCAAGAAGAGCTCATTTGGCTAAAAAGTGATATAGAGTTCTATTATGGCCAATTTTGGCTCTATATAGAGTACCAAAATGTCCAAATGGCTTTTCTTAGGGTTTGACACCTCTTGAGCAAGTCTAAGAGCATAATTAGGACTTTTGTGAGCTGTCAAAATGGTCCTAAACTCCATGCATCTCATTTTGGCCATCTCATCTACACATATACACATTTCCATAATGTCATCCAAGAAGCTCATTTGCCAAAACATGTTCAAATCACATTCTAATGGTCACATAACATATTCTCTCATTCATACATGACATATTATCATAATTGTGTGTGTTCATGACATCATGATACATATACATCCATGGATTACATCATTTGCCAATTGTATGGTTTCAAAGTAACAAAATTCAAGTACTTTGTTGTCATCCTCTCATCCTCAAGGTGGTTGGCTTTTATTACCTTACTCTCTTGGTCCACCTAGTATGTTAGAACATTGGAGAGGAGGGAATGAGATTCAAAGAATCCCAATAGCTCATCTCCCATTCAATCATACATAATAGATGCAAAACAAGTCTTACAAATGCACGCATGGCATGTAGACATGTGCAATCAATCAAGGAGCATTTTTAGCATTTGAAAAAGTCACACATAGCATACAAAAGGCTTGCCAAGCAAGTGGATTGGCCTCACCTAATTTCTTATGGATATTGGACTTGCTACACCTATTCTTTAAGAGATTATTGGACTTAACCATGCTTTTGGGAGTCTATCTTGCTTTTGGGAAACTCTTTACTTTGTCTTAACCAATCTCAAGGGTTCTTAGCTCATCTTCACCATAGCTAAGGGTTCTTGGCCTCACCACACTCATGCAAACCCAAGCACATATGATAACATCATTTAGAAACATAATATGTCATCATGAGACCATGGCATATAAAATCATGCTAGCATACTTTTCATAGCTTGAAAATACACATACACACATTCTAAGACAAGCTAAGCACACATTTATGCATGAGAGAAGGTGGAGAGAGCTACCTTGTACACAATCACACATTTTTCTTCTTGAATCAAGCTCCCTCTTTCAGCCACGCACACACAAAAGTGTGGGGATGGTTTCTCTTAGCCTAAACATAATTTATGGAAGTCAATTAGGTTCATGGAATTAATTCTAAGGCCACACAACTCACTTAGACACTAACTTACTCTATAAACCTCATTAGGGTTCCATATTATGACCTAAAAGGAGTCAAGAATCATATTTAGAAAGAAAGAATGGAGTTTAAAATTTATTTGAAAGGTCAAGAGCTTAACTATATGTTACTTCTTTAGGTCATAATATGGAACCTAAAGCGCCAACTCACTTTCTATAGGTTCTAAATTTCTCCCAAGGCTTCCCTTCATTTTCATTCATCATATATGACTTAAGAATGGGTTTAGAAAAATTTAAAACTCTTCCTAGCTATAAGAACCTCCCTTGGCCGAACCTATGCTAGGTTTTGGCACCTATAGATTTTGCTTTGTTTCTCTCAAGGGGAGAAGCATATGAGGAGACTTTTAAGGATCTTAAGAGCTTATTTAAACTCTTATTTAGGCTTAGGAATCATCATACAAAATCAGATTTTACAAGGTGCAATTGAAACCCTAGAAATTGCATCTTAAAATCTAGTAGTTTTTTGTTAGTTCTCTTTGCATATTCTTAATCACCACACCCTTTTTCCTTAGATTCACCCTTGTTTATTCCTAAAAATAAAATCCTCCTAGGGTTTCTCATGCTAGACAAAATGGGGGAGGAGAGGAACCAAAGGTAGCAATCATAGGAAGAGAAATTACCTTATTTTCTTACTTTTTTCTCACTTAACTCTTGTGTTCTTTGAGCTCTTCTCTTCAAATCCGAATTTTCCCATCAATTTCTCTTTTAAGACAGATCCATATACTTCATTATAATCATAGGAAATAAAGGAGAATGAAGGAGAAGAGGTTTGGAAGAGAAAGAGCATGAAAAACTACTAAATTTCCATACCTTAAGCCTTTGATTTCTCCTCCTCTTGTGCACCACTCTCCTTAGGGTTTTCCTCTATTTTTGGGCAGAACTTGGTTGTGCAATATGAAGGGAGAAGAAGGGTGCATTATATATATAAGTGGGAGGAAGTTACACTTTTCAAAAATTTTCATTTTGCCCTTCATTCTTGGCATTTTCATTTGTCCTTTGTTTTAGCTCCTTTTTGAGAACCGTCTTTTCTATTATGAAATTTAGGATTCCAATTTAGTAAAATGCCTTTGAAATCACTCAAATAAGAGCTAAAACCTTTCCGAATAAATCTGTCAAAGTTCGAGCACACTGACATTGGAAAACATCCACCAAAGGGGCTTTAGCTGTCCCGAGCCTTCTCATGGTTTTCAAGGCTTCTGAGAACTCTGGTGAACTCAAAACTTTTATTTAAAAAGTCCTCCTGTGTGAATTCTAAAATTTGCTCAAAATTACGAAAATGCCATTATGTTTTGTAAGTTTTCCGTAAGAAATTGTTTCTTCATTCTAGCTCTTTTTTTCTTTCTGTTTAAGCCTGGGATTCTCATTTTTAGGAGTCTAGAATACTTTCCAAATTTTTTGAGACCTTAACTATATCATTTCAAGGGACTTCCTGTTGTATCCGGTGAGTTTCATTCGTTTACGAAGAAATCGTATGTTACATTTCTCATGTTTTCTCTTGTTTTTAGAGAACCGGATGTTACAAGAAGGACAAGCTAAGTGGCACAAACTTTCTTGATTAGTAAAGAAACTTAAGGATAGCCCTTAAATATAAACAAAAACTATAAGTCCTAAAAGAACCCATTTCTTCACCATTCTAAGTGGGAGCATCCTGTGCTGAAAGAGATGCTCATAGGAAGCACTTTGAAGATGCCTTGGAAGTTGCTTGCTTAATGTTAGCAACCATGGACTCTAAGCTTCAAAAGTAACAAGAGGACATGGAAGCTTATGACATGCTCAAATACCTTAAGAAGTTATATGACAGGCAAGCACGTCATGAGAGATAGGATGTTTCTAAAGCATTATTTCAATGCAAGCTAGAAGAAGGAAGCCCTGTTGTGCCTCATGTGCTCAAGATGATTGGGTACATTGAGAACCTTGAAAGATTGGGTTTTCCACTTGGCTAAGAGTTAGCCACCAACTTGATTATGCAATCTTGCCACCAAGTTACAATCAATTTGTCATGAATTATAACATGAACAAAATTGACAAAATACTGCTAGAACTATTAAGCATGTTAGGAACTACTAAGCAGATTTGTAAAACGTTAGGCCCTTGGACATGATGATGATCCAAAAGGGTAAAGATAAAGGCAAAGGAAACTGTAAAAACAGAAAGGGTTCAAAATCCAAAAACAAGCCTAAGCTTACTTCCAAAGCATTAAAGCCTAAAGGTGGTGTGGCAAAGGAAGGGAAATGCTTCCATTACAGTGAGATCGGACATTGGAAAAGGAATTACAAGATATACCTGGGAGATTTGAAAGTGAAGAAAGGATGTTTGACTTCCACTTTAAGTATTTTTGTTATAAAAGTTAATTTATCTACTCTTACATCTTGGGTATTAGATATTGGATGTGATTCTCACATTTATACTAATGTATAAGAACTTAAAAGGAGTAGGACTTTGGCTAAAGGAGAAGTATGCTTGTGAGTTAGGAATAAAGCAAAAGTTGCTGCCTTAGTCGTAGGAACATATTCTTTGTTGTTACCTTCGGGCTTTGTTTTAAAATTAGAAGAATGTTTATTTTATGCCAGCAATTAGTAGGAATATTGTTTTTTTTTCTTATTTGGACAAGAAAGGTTTTTCATTTATAATAAAGGACAAATGTTGTTCTATTTAATTTAATGAAATATTTTATTGCAATGCACAAATGTTTAATGGTCTTTATGTTCTAGATCTTGAGCCTACTATCTATAACATTAATACCAAGCAATTAAAATCAAATAACATTAATGCAACATGCCTTTGGCATTGCTACTTGGGCCATATAAATGAGAAGTGATAAGTATGATTTTTATACAATTTAATTCTCTTAACTTGGGCATTTTGACAATGGAATATGGTCTTAAAGGTTTAATTAGATTCAATTTGAATTCATTAGCCCCTTATGCACTTTGTGAATTAATTGGCAAAATTATTGAGTTTTAATATATGAATTTCTTTTAAATAATCTTGTGGATAATTCTACTCAATAATTTTCATTCTTTTGTGCAGTTTTTTTGTTGGGCAATTGGTATTTGAATAAGAGATTGTTTTTGGAGAAGAAGTGGAGGTTTGCCAAGTCCAAGGAAGCCATGCATTCTATCTTTTCATTCTCACATCTCTCACCCACTTGGTCTGCACATACATATCGTGTATGGGCCTTCATCTATGGAGCATCAACACGTTGTGGCAAGAGAGAACAGAGCTGAAACAACGTGGCTGAAACAGAGAAGAAGCTTGCTGACAGTAACGTGAAATTAACGTGAAGAAAAGAGAGAAGAAACAGCAGCTGGACGAAGCAGATCTGAAGCCACGAAATGAAGTTGCTGGAACAGGAATGAACGTTGCAGATGAAGAAGAAGAGGCACGAGTTGCTGGTTTGAATGAAGATGCTGGACCTAAGGAAAAGAGAACGTGACTTTCAGCGCTAGAATACAGAGCTGGGAGCTTCGTGCTTGGCTGAGGAAGAAACGAGAAAATGAGTTGCAAAACCACGTAAAAGCTGCAGAATAGAGAAGAAGCCACATGCAGAAACAAGAAAGAATAGAGCTACGAGTTAGCAACACAAACACAGAACACATGCAAAAGCTTTGAGCTGAAAAATGAAGAAACACATGGAGCAGCAGCAGGGCAGAACCAAAGCAACACACACATGCAGAGAGAGGAACGTGGAACATGACGTGAACAGTGAAGAAGAGATGCGAGTCTGTGTCTGGAATGCATGTGGATTATAATAAAATAAAAAGCAATGGGTCCCATGTTTACCCACACAAAAGAAGCTTCAGATAATGGGAATGGAGGCTGAGCACATGAAGTCATTAAGGGATTCACGTGAGAAGGGGATCAAGCCATTCATTCGCTCATTCCGTCTAATTCCATCGTCTCACATCATACCACATTCCAACAACACAACGTCGTCATTCGGCCCAGCCCATTCAACATACATCATTCTCGTCCATTCACTCATCCCTACGCCTTATAAATCCTCAAGCCCTAGCCGTCATTATTCGTCCATCAATACCCACGCCTCCATCCACGACACACTCTCCATCCCCTACGCCTCATTAACTCTCGCCTCCTTCGCCTTCGTCCAGATTCACCACTCCATTCTCATCCATTCTCCACTTTTCATCCACCGAATGAGGCTTTAATTCATCCATCTTGAGGCTAGCAAGGGAGGAAGCTCTTAAGTAGAAGCTTGAATCCTTGGGGAAGAAGCAGAATTCTGGCTAAGATTTTCTTATTTTTCCAACACTTTTTCTTTTTCTTGTATAATCTCGGTTGAGTTATATTTGATTAGGAAATTGTGTAATTAATTAGTGGCTAGTTAGACACTGATTAGGAATTATTTTTGTTGATTAATTGGTTGAATTTGAATCTGATTTTTCATTATTCTCTTTAATCTCCCATGTATACCACGAAGGTGTTCGATGAATTGCATGAGTGAGATTTTGTGCTTGATTGTTTGATTTGAGAATTCCTTAGTGTTTAGTTGGTTAATTAAACATTTTTGGATGATGAATCAGAAGATAATTAATTAGTTAATCAATCAAATTGGATGTTCATTGATCTTAAAGATAAGAGTTAACGGTTTAATGCGGGATTGAGGTCTCAATTCAACATTAGATTGTTAATCTCTTGATTCTTGTGTGGTAACTCAAGATAACTTGTAATGAACTTAATTAGGAATTCTTAGGCCAGAATTAATCACAATTAGAATAGGATAAGGATAGTGGATACCAAGAGATGATTCCTAAGCTAGTCACAAGCCATTATCATTTACAATTCACACAATTAGGTAGAATTTAGGAATTTTGATTCAATTTAGTTTTAGGATAGTTTAATTCATTCAAAACCCCCCAAACTAGATAGTTCTAGGATCTTAGAACACTTAGAGAACCTAATTGAACATTGAATTCCAATTCCAAGGGAGATGACCTAGGTTGTGCCACTTGCTATATTTTTAGATCAACCTAGTTTTATTTTGAGGGTTGCACGACAAGCACGTCAAGAAGCACATTTCCAAGCTCCATTAAGATGACTCTTGGACTCATTTGATTTTGAATCATATGAGACATGCAAATCTTGTTTACTAGGTAAGATGACAAAAGCTCTGTTCACTGGACACAGTGAAAGGGCCAATGATCTTTGGGCCTAATACATAGTGATGTAGTAGGCCTATGAATGCATTTGCTAGAGGTTGTTTTCAATACTTCATCATATTTACTAATGATTTCAATAGGTACAGGTATGTGCACCTAATGAAACACAAATCCAAATCCTTTGAAAAGTTCAAAGAGTTTAAAAATGAAATAGAAAACCAACTTGGCAAAACTATCAAGATACTTTAACCAAATTGAGGTGGAGAATACTTAAGTCAAGAGTTCCATGACTATCTAAAGGAATGCGGTATTGTACCACAAACTAGGAATGCCACAATGGAATGGTGTTTCGGAAAGGAGGAATCGCACCTTGTTGACATGGTATGATCAATGATGAGTCATGCTAATCTTCCTATTTCCTTTTAGGGTTTTTCTTTCGAAATAGTAGCTTTCATCCTTAATCATGTTCCCTTTAAAGTGGTTTAAAAGACACCATATGAGATATGGACTAGAAAGTGTCTTATTATGTCTTTCATAAAGATTTGGGGTTATAAGGCTTATGTTATGAAATAAGTTTCAAATAAGCTTGGCCATAAATTAAATAAATGTTATTTTGTAAGGTATCCTAAGAAAACCATGTGATACTATTTCTATAACCCTTGTCACAAGAATTAGCATTTTTCTCAAAAGAGAATTCATTTTGAGAAGAAGCATTGGGAGGAAAATAGAACTTGAACAGGTTCAAGAGCTACAAGATAACATTGAACCTATTATTGAATCTAAGTAGAGTTCACAAGTCATTATGGAACAAGAACCTACTCAAGTGAAACAAGGCCAACGTAGATCTAGTAGGATTCATCATGAGCCTAAGAGATATGGATTTCTTGTGACTCAAAATGGCGGTATAATGCTTATGGGACAAAATGAGCCCACAACTTACCAAGAGGTTGTTGACAGTCCAAAATCTAAGAAATGGCTTAATGCCATAAGATCTAAGATAGAATCCATGTACACTAATCAAGTATAGACTTTGGTTGACCCACCTGAAGGAGAAAAACCCATTGGGTGCAAGTGGGTTTTTAAAAAGAAAATTGAGATGGATGGCAATGTACACACTTACAAGGGGCGATTAGTCGCCAAAGGTTATAGGCAGATTCACGGTATTGACTATGATGAGACTTATTCCCCAAGTGCTATGCTTAAATCCATCTGGATCTTGCTTACTATTGCAACATTCTATGATTATGAAATCTGGCAGATGGATGTCAAAACAACTTTCCTAAATGGGAAGCTTTATGAGGATGTGTATATAACACAACTTGAAGGTTTTGTCCCTCTGGAAAATGTTGGAAAGGTGTGTAAGTTGCAGCAATCCATTTATAAATTGAAGTAGGCTTCTTAGAGATGGAATCTTTGTTTTGATAATACAATCAAAGAGTTTGGTTTCATAAAAAATGAATATGGATCTTATGCTTACGAGCACAATTATATTCCCCTATTGTATTTAGATGACATACTACTCATTAGTAACAATATCCCCACACTACAGAATGTAAAGACTTGATTAAGGAATTGGTTTTCAATGAAAGACTTAAGTAAAGCAACCTACGTGCTAAGCATTAAGATTTATAGGGACAGATCAAGACAAGTGCTCGGCCTAAGTTAAAGTATATACATTGACAAAGTGTAGAAATGGTTTAACATGTAAGAATCTAAAAAGGATTTCTACCTATGTCACGTGGCATAAGTCTTTCTTCTTAATGTCCCATAACTCAAGAGGAGAAAGATCGCATGGATAGGATTCATTATGCATCAACGATCAGCTCAATCATGTACGCCATGTTATGTACTCATGCAGATGTCTTATGTGCCTTGAGCATTATGAGTAAGTAGTAGTTAAATCCAGGTGAGAGTGATTGGATTGCTGTCAAGAATATCCTTAAGTACTTGAGAAGGACTAAAGACTCATTCTTGGTATATGGAGGTAAAGAGGAATTAGTAGTGAAGGGCTACACAGATGTTAGTTTTCAATCTAATAAGGAAGACTTTATATCACAATTAGGTTTTGTGTTTTACCTCATTAGAGTTGCTATAAGCTGGACAAGTTCAAAGTAAGAGATAGGGGCAGAATCTATAGCAGAGGCCAAGTATATTACTACCTCAGAAGCTTTGAAAAAAGCCATTTGGATCAAAAAATTTATTGTTGAACTTGGGGTTGTTCTTAGCATGTCCAACCTAGTGGACCTCTACTGTGATAATAATGGGGCCATTGCACAAGCTAAGGAACCTAGATCTCATCAACGATCTAAGCATATACTTTAATGCTTCCATCTTATTTAAGAGATCATTGATAGAAGTGATGTGAAAATATGCAAGGTACTAACATATGATAATATCATCAACCCACTGACAAAGCCTCTAATGTAGCAGAAACATAATAGTCATATTAGGTCACTCAGTATTAAATGCATGGGTGATTGGCTCTAGCATAAGTGGGAGATTGTTAGTTATGCCCTAGGAGCCAATTATGAGATGATTGGAATAACATACATTGTATCACATTTTTTTAGGCAATACAATTATTATATTTTGTTTTATATTTGCGTAATATATCTTAATATGGTAATTTTAATTGAAATAATTGTTATTTTTAAATTATCCCTAGTCAAATATTATTTTAATATGAGATAGCAATAATAATACATCATGACTAGTATGTATAGTAATCGATGACTTTAAGTTATGAATATGTGATATTGAGTCAATACATAGGTACATTGTTAGGAACAAATGTATTGGATTGACCCACTATAAGAATGCTGCATGGTTTATATTGTGCCATTATCAATTCTTATGTGACCATAGTGTAAGGAGTCCTTTGACCTAAAGCTACTACGGTTTCCTACATGAGGAGTTAAGTGCTTTGACACCGTCTTATGTCACCTTTAACTGGGATGATAGATAGAATAGTGATTAGGCATATCACGAATCATGCAGAGGGATGTGAGTGATGTAGATGTGATCTTGTCCTTCTTGTATAAGAAGAATGATATCCATGTGACCCATAATTGAGTGAAACTAAGAAATGTGTGATTGTGCTCAAATGAATCAATAAGTGATATTGATAATTTGTTTTTGACTTAGTCTACTCGCTGTCAAGAAATGGGGGTTGATCGTCGATAAGAATGACATATACCATGTCTCGAGATCAATCTAGATATTAGTACAAAAAGGACTAAATTGCATAGTATTGACCACGAATTATATTTATGTCAAATCATAGAAATTATTATTACTTTGGTGGCAGTTACTATCTATAATCCTAAAAACAGATTCTTTTTAAGTCACTATCAATGTAACAAGAACTTACAGGGTCAAACATAAAGAGTCGAGATAAAATTGAAATATTATAATATTATTATAGTTTTAATTAGATTTGAAATTCCAATAATAAGGCCCAATATAATATAATTATATTATATTATGGCATAATATATTATTTATTATTAAAATAATTTTAAATAATATTATAACATATAATTATGTACTATGATTACGTGGCTTTATTTAATATTAAAATAATATTAAATAATAATAAGATAATGTAAGATTATTTTTGTAATAACCCTAATTTCTAATTATCGTGATTAGGATTAATTGTATAATTAATAATTATAAATTAAGGTCTAAAGTCATTAAAATTAATTAAATTAGACAAAAAAGTGAGAAAATTTGGACTTTGATATTATTAGAGTTATTAGCCAAACAACCAATACCATTTGAATCCACAAGGAATTCCAATTATCAATTAAGACATTTGATTCATTTTACTATTGATTTCAACTCACAAGACCTCTTATAAATGTTCTCAAGTCATTTCATAACACTATCATAATAAACTTCAAGATTTCTAAGTCAAAAATAAAAGTTTGGAAACATTCGCCACAATTTGGACCTTCCCCACTGCGACTAAGTTGGTTATTGGAATCTAAAAGCAAAGTTTGGAGACTCCCACCACGACTTGGTATACCTATGCTGTGGTGTAAGTGCCTACTAGAACTCAAAGTCAAAAATTCAAATCTTGTGCCACAACTCAGGCTTTTCGTGCACACAAAGAGGTGGTCTCGAGACTTATTATTCACACTTTCACGTCGTGATGAGTCAGTGTCTCACCTTGGTGAGAGAGCCTCTTAGAACTCTCCAAACTTGCCTCCCGATATTTGTCACTATGAGTTTGCTCTCTGTTATTTTCCTTAGGTAAATTTCTTGCATTACACTGCAACGAGGCATCTCGCAGAGTGGCGCTCCTAGCTCTTGGATCTCCCTTGGCCATGACTTAGGTAGTTTTGGCTGTGGCTCAACCCTCTTCTGCACCTAAACTCTCTAAATTTCATCCCACACACACTAAACCTCCCTCTAGCAATATTCTAGGGTCATCTTTAATTTGTAAGGTTGTAATTGTAATGTTCGATTTTCGTTAAACAACAAAAATGGGCGCGTCTTCAAAGCAAGTCCTTTGAAATGAATTAGTTAAGACCCTAAAAAATTTGAGGAACATTCTAGACTCCTAAAAATGAGAATCCTAGCCTCAGACAGAAGGAAAAATGGATCTAGAATGAAGAAATAAAATTTGATGAAAATCTTACAAAACATAATGGCATTTTCATAATTTTGAGCAATTTTTGAAATTCACATAGGAAGGCTTTTTAAAAGAAATTTTTGAGTTCTTCGGGGTTCTTAGAGGCCCTGAAAACCATGGGAAGCCCCAGGACAGTTAAATCCCCTCCGATGGACATTTTCCAACGTCAGTGTACTTGAACTTTGATAGATTTGTTTGAGAAGGTTTTAGCTTTGATTTGAGTGATTCCAAAGGCATTTTAGTAAATTGGAACCTAAATTTTATAATGGAAAAGACAGTTCTTAAAAAGGAGCTAAAACGAAGGAGAAACGAAAATGCAAAGAATGAAGGGCAAAATGGGAATTTTTGAAAATTGCTTCCTCCTCCCCCTATATCTTGGTGGTGTAACACCTTAATCTACTACCGCTATCTAACCTCTCACTGGGCTCGGTTCCATATGATTTCCAAAGAACCAATACCAATCCGTGGCATTTTCATGCTATGAAACAGGGTTTCATACACTCATCTTCTGCCCTGTGGGTCCTGTGAACCCATCATTCGCTTTCTCTACTCACAATCCATTTATACAACTCATACATAGCATAAAACAAGCCATAAGCCACGGGTATGGAGCCAAAAACCAGAAAAATGTATTTTCTCATTTGGGCCCAAAAGTCATATTTTGGCTCTAAGTTTGGAAAATCATAACTAATTATAGAAAAATGGGAATCTAGTAACCATAGCTCTATGGAAAGCTCTAAGTGTTATCTTTACACTAAAAATAATTCCCAACCATAATCTCTGTGTTTGGACCATGTTTGACATCGAAAATCAGACAAAGGTTCGACTGTCTCTGTTTCTAGCGCAGCTTATTGTCATGAACTTCGAAAATCCATAATTAAATCCAAAAAAATCCAATCTGGGCACACTATACCAATTTGAAAAGCTACAGATGTCTACTAGAGGAAAACAATAAGTCCAGATCAGTTCAGCAGCCCTTACACCCCGAAAACTGATGGAACAGTAATGGAGGTCAGAGGGGCTCCCTGATGCTGATACAGAACTTCAGAAGGTTTGTTCTCTCTCTACAGACCTCCGATTTGGGTGATTCTAGTTGGTATAGGTCACTGTGGTTTTCTAGTTTATGTGTATAAAATTTCATAACATTTGGCTACCATTTGGTCTATGAATGACATGGTTTCATTTTCGGACAAATGAAACAGTACATGACCAAACTATGAATTTTTCCCAATTTCAACAATTCGCTAAATATTCTCTAGACCTCCGAATATTACCCACTTTAGCTTTTCAAGAAGCTCTCTAAAAACTATAGAGGCATGCTAAATTTCATGGCAAGAGGAGCTCATCTGGTCATACTTTGACGGAGCTCACAAACTTAACGGTTTTGACACCCAAGAGGTCCAAAATGGGTCCAAATGGCCTCTCACATGTTCTAGCCACTCATGGATAAGTTTAAAAGCATAAAAATAGTCTATATAACATGTCCAAGTGGTCCAAATCATCATACATTCCAAACTCACTATGCTACGGGCCAAATTACACTATCACATACATTCAACAAAAGGGACAAAACCCACGTTATCATTAATTTAGCTCTATGCATAGTTTGTACATCATATATCCATAATTTTACACTTGCTACAACATGTACATCTAAAAAATAGAAGGTGCATATTCATTTTGGCACCTCCTTACATCAAAATTATATCAAAATAGTCAAAACAAAGCTAACATCTAGCTATACATGCTTCTAGGCTCCTTGGTGTGCACTCGTATCTCCTTGAGCTCCACCTAGCATGTTAAGTTGGGAGGGGAAGGGGTGAGATTCAGGGAATCTCAGTAGCTCATGCACTCATTCAAGTAAACAATCAAGGCATATAACAAGTCAAAGCATGCAATTTGGCATCCAACCATTCTCAATCACATTACATGTTGTACATGCTATGGAAATCACAACAATGCCAAAAATAGACTCCAGGGACTTTTGGTCTAGCCTCACCCGAGTTTAGGAACTTTTGGATGGCCTCACCCGAGTTTAGGGACATTTGACTTGGCCTCACTCGGTTATGAGACTTTTAGCCTTGTCTCACCCATCTCAAGGGACTTTCAGCTTCACCTCACCCATCTCAAGGGACTTTCGGCACTACCTCACCCGAGCAATTCTTATAATCCCACACAAGCACATTGGTAACAATGCATCATGGCAATAACATATGGCTATCTCACACAACAAGCATATACATAAACATACAATGACTATTACATCCAAGAATGTAACAAGAAAGAGTGGAAAGAAAGCTACCTTATGAGCCAACACTAGCTTTTCCTTTCAATTCCTCTTTACCCTTCTTAGGTTCACACTCACACCTTGATGGAGGTGCTTCACTTGAGCCTAGACACAATCAAAGAGCATAAATTACTCTCTTAGAATGGGGTTCTCTCTCTCTCTCTCTAGAATGCCATCAATTCTTCCTCTCTCTCAAGTTCCCAAGGTAGTAGAAACAATATTTTCAAAGAGAACAAAGAGATTCAAAGGGGTTTTTCCACTTTTCCTCTTCTGACCCATGCCAAAAACCTCATTAATCTCACAAACAAAACCGTAGGAAGAGAGGGCAAAGAGAGGAGATCCAGATTCTAAGAAGAAATGAGAGGAACTTACTTACCTTTCCTTTGTTCTTCCTCCTTCTCTTGGTCTCTCTCACTCTCCACGCCTCTTTTCTCTCCTTGGGTCGAAGTCTAGGGTAAATATGAGAGAAAGAATGAGTTGGATCGTTTAAAGGAGTCAAATTCTCGCCTTTTACTCTTTTCCGGACTGACCCTCGCTATGGTGAAAATTAACCTACGCTACGGCGAGCTCGTATCAGCTGCCTTCGCTATGGTGAGGTTTAACTTTCGCTACGGCGAGCATGTATCAGTTCCCTTCGCTATGGTAAGGTTTAACCTTCGCTACGGCGAACTCGTACCAGTTCCAGACTCCCACTCTCGCTATGGCACACGCTACGGTGAGTAATTCCCTGGTTTCTGTATGGACTGCTGCCCACACTCACTATAGCTAGAATCACTTTCGCTATTGCAAACAGGCACTCTCGCTATAGCGAGACCATTTCTCGCTATTGCGAGAAGACTTGGCAAAATTCCTGAATTTCAAAAATTTCCAACTTTCTACTTTTTTTTCCTTTTCCCTTTTCCCGGTTGTTACAGGTGGCGCCCCACTCTCTCCTTCATTTAGACTTAAAATTTTCTGCCCAATTTCAAATAAGGGAGCTAGGGTTTTATGCACACCAAGGGAGAAAGAAGAAGAGAAGAAATCCAAGCTTTAAGGTATGGTTTTATAGTAGTTTTTCATGCTTCCTTCCATCCACACCTCCTCTCCTTCCTTCTCCTTTGTTTCCCCTGATTAAAATGAAGTTTACAAATCTGATTTAAGGGAGAAACTTAGGGAAAATTTTGGATTTGAAGAGAGGAGCTTGGAGAAAGCAAGATTCAAGTACGAAAATAAGGTAATTTCTCTTTCTATAGTTGCTATCTTTGATTCCCTTTTCTTCTCCATTTTGCCACACCTAAAGAACCCTAGGAGGAGTTGATTTTTGGCAGAACCAAGGATGAATCTAAGGAAAAAGGGTGTAGAGATTAAGAATATGCTAAGGGAATTAACAAAAAATCGTTAGATTTCAAGATGTAATTTTTAGGGTTTCAAGTGCACCTTGTAAAATCTGATTTTATATGATAATTCCTAGGCATAAATAAGAGTTTAAATGAGTTCCTAAGATCTCTAAGATGCTCCCCATATGCTTCTTCCCTTGAGAAAACAAAGAAAGCTCCAAGGAAGCCAAAAATACTCCTTGTCTCGACCTAAGTAGGTTAGGATAGCTAAGGAGAGTTTTAAATTTTTTAAACCCATTTTTGAGTCATATATGATGAATGAAAATGAAGGGAGGCCTTAGGAAAAATTTAGAACCCATAAAAAGTGAGTTGGTGCTTTAGGTTCTATATTATAACCTAAAGAAGCAACATGTAGTTAGGCTCTTAGTTTTAATTGTATGATGACTCCAAGAAGCCTAAAAGGAGTAAAGAATCATATTTGAAAGGAAAGAATGGAGCCTAGAAATTATTTTAGGGGTGTTGCTTCATTAAGTGCAATTATGGAACCATAATAAGGTTATAGACCAAGCTAGTGTCTAAGCAAATTGTATGGCCTTAGAATTAAGTTTATAAACCTAATTGGTTTCCATAAATTATGTCTAGGCTAAGAGAAATCTTTCCCACACTCTTTTGTGTGTGTGGCCGAAGCAAAGAAGGGAGATTCAAGAAGAAAAGTGTGTGATTGTGTACAAGGTAGCTCTCTCCACCTTCTCTCATGCATGAATGTGTGCTTAGCTTGTCTTAGAATGTGTGGATGTGTATTTTCAAGCCAAGAAAATTATGCTAGTATGATTTCATATGCCATAGTTTCATGATGACATATTATATTTCTGAATGATGTTATGATGCTTGTTTGGGTTTGCTTGAGTGTGGTGAGGCTAAGAACCCTTAGTCATGGTAAGGATAAGCCAAGAACCCTTAAGATTGGTGGAGCAAAGCAAAAAGTCTCCCAAAAGCAAGATGGACTCCCAAGAGCATGGTTGAGTCTAAGAATCCCTTAAAGAATGGGTGAGGCAAGTCCAACATCCACAAAAAATTGGGTGAGGCCAATCCACTTACTTGGCAAGCCTTTGTATGCTATGTATGACTTTTTCAAATGATGAAAATGTCTCTTGAATGTTTGCACATGTTAATATGACCATACATACATTTATTAGACATGTTTTACATATGTTATGTATGATTGAATGGGAGATGAGCTATTGGGATTCTTTGAATCTCATTCCCTCCTCTCCAATGATCTAATATGCTAGGTGGACCAAGTGGATAAGGTAATGGGAGTCAACCACCTTGAAAAAGCGAGCTTGACAACATAATGCATGGTTTTTTGTTTTTAAAGTCATATTCATGTCAAATGATGTAACCCATGCTTGTATATGATCTATGACCTTTAGAACCTATGTAATTATGATAATATATGATGTAGAAATAAAAGAATGTGTTATGTGAATGATGGAATGTAAATTGAGTATATTATGGCAATGTGGCTTCAAGAATGGCATTATGGAACTATGTATATGTGTAGATGAAATGGCCAAAATGAGATGCATGGAGTTTAGGACCATTTGAGCAGCTTATACAAGTCCTAATCATGCTTTTCGAATTGCTCAAGAAGTGTCAAACCCCAACGAAAGCCATTTGGATATTTTGGTATCCTATATAGAGCCAAAATTGATCATAAGGGAACCCTATATTACTTTTTGTCCAAATGAGATTTTATTGATATGAGATTTGGCATGAAAATAGAGCTTATTGATATCTTTTTTTAAAACTAAAGAACATAATTTTTGGAGGTCTATAGAATATTTGATGAATTTCCAAAGTTGGCAAATTTTCTAATTTTGGTCATATCATTGTTCATAGTGGTCTGAAAATAAACTCTATCACACAAGAGACAAATGATGTTCAATTGCCACAAAATTTTATACACAAAAACTATACATTCCTAGTGGCTTGTTCCAACTAGAAGCACCTCATTTTCATGTCTAGAGAAGGAGATATGAATTTTCAAAAAAATCTATCCAATATTAGGAACTCCACTCGATCTCAGTTACTAGTTGATTGAATTTTAGGGCCTGGCAATGCCTGAACTAGTCTAGAGTTGTTTTCCCCCTCTATCCAACATCCACAAATTTCCAAATTGGTATCATTCGCATGGATTGGATTTTTTTGGAATTAATTGGATATTTTTGAAATTTGCTACAGAATTCTGTAATAGTACCAGTAGACAGTTTGAGCTCTGGATATTTTCAAATGTCAAACGTCCTTTATGTTGGATTTTATGGTCTGAAAATATTTTACCTATGAATTAGAAATGTGTAGCTTTCCAAAATGGCCAAGATTTCATGATTTCAATTTTTTTAGAATTAGTTATGATTTTCCAAAATTTAGATAGAAAAGGGGCAAATTCTGGCCGAAATTTAACATGTATATTTTATACTTTCCTTCAAGTTCCTTGAGATGTAGACCACTTTTGATAATACAAATGAGTTGTATTTATATAATTAAATATGAGAATATGTTGTATGAACTCACTTGGTCCATGTGCCACTGAATGAAATTTTTAAATACGACGTAATGCAAAGATATGTATTATTTTAATGGATTTTGCTCACTTCTTTCATGGAATGTATCATATGAATATGCAAATGTGTATGAAATGAGTTAGAAATATGAGGTGTTATAGTAATGACATTCTACTATCTAAATTACTTAGAATACCTATTCTAATTAATTCAAAACTTAGGTTTTGATCTCTACCCATCCATCTACCATATATAAGCAAATCATGGACTTTGACACAAGGAATACTAAAAGCTACTACTATTATCATTCAAATGTAAAATCCAACAGAGGTTCCATATAATACTAGTCTAAGTCAACATTTAAGGCAACACATTATTACATTCCTAAATAATAAATCATATCTCAAAGTCAACAAGGTTCCATATCAGATATAAATGAGTGCATACATCATATTCTAAACTTGTATAAGGTCTAGCTCCCTATTAGTTATATCATTGTTTACCAAAACACTAAAATACCTACACTTGGCAATATGATTAAATAATGATGCTATATAAAGGAAAAACAAAATTAGCATCTACTCTAAGTTAGATTAACCCAAGTGTAACATTTCCCACACAGGGTCTTATCTCATAGTTGTTCATCCACTTGCTTCCCTTTATCCTAACTTGAAAAACCTTTACCTAAAATAGTTAGCCTATAAAATGGGGTGAGATGCAAATATCAGTAACCAGCATAAATTCCATTCATAAACTTTAAATTAATCAACATATATGCACTAAAACAGATAGGCCTCAGAAACATCAATTATATCAACAAATGAAATAGTTGAACTACTAATGGCTACCATCCCATACTAGCAATCATATACAACATGTTGAAAGCCAATAAAACCAGGAAAGGCCAGTCCATGGTGCCACTTCCTTATTGAGCACAACCAAGGCTCAGTACATTCAGGGGTCTGATCATAACCCGGTGTCCACTCGAAGCATGATGCAGAAGTGGCAGCTGCACTATAGCTCCACCATAGACTCACAAGGTTTAATTACAACATATTAGGTAACTAACCATTCATTTAGCATTCAAAATCATACATGTGCAGTAGATATAAGATTAAGTTGAACATATGCAAGAAATAAAAATTAACCCCAGTTACCTCACTCAAATAAGATAAATTCTGGAGCCAAAGATGAATTCACACACTTTGAAGATCCTAAACCAAGTCAAGTATATCTTTATATGTTAATTGTAACATAAATTAGATATACTATACAAGCCAAGCATCATAAACTACCTAGAGAACACTTACTTAGCCATTACAAGACTCCAAATTCGGATTTGGTTGTTCCCACACTAGAAACTTCAGATTAGCACTCCAAATTCTGGGCAAATTCACACAAAGTCCATGCCCATATTATAAATCAATCATAGGGGTCTTAAACCAACAAAAAATGCATTAAAATGGGAAGGAAACATAACAACACTTTTAGTCTTAACCTCTGAAAATCCACCATGGAAATACCAAGCAAAATATCTCAGATTTGGGTATGGGTTAAAATACTCTAAATGAAAAAATAATTCAATCAAATTGAAGAGAAAGAAAAGAGGATTAAGTTTCATGAAGGTTACCTTGGCTGATTTTGACTCTAAAAGGGAGAAATGGTGAAAACATGCAAAGAACCTTAGCATCCTCCTTAGACCTCTGAAATTCCACTTGCCCTCTAAGTGTTTCCACAGAATGGAGTAAGGGGGAAGGGTTTTTAGGGTTTAAGTTTGGTCTTGGGCTGACCCAAAGGCCTAAATCCAAGTGAGTTCAAATTTTTTATTCGTTGGGTATAAGAGCCATTAACATGGGGTCTGCACATAATTAGGGTTGGGCGCTTCTAAGAAACAGAATTGGATCTCCCCATAACTAAGATTAGGTTTTTACATTTGGCTCAAGGCTTAATTAAATTGTTCAAAGGGCCTAAATTAATTATCCATCTCCTCTTTTCCCTTAATTAATTTTACTAATTTCTCATATTAATTCCCTAATTCATTATAATTACTCTAAATTATTTTCAGAGTGTTACAATTTAATATTATAGTAATATTAAATAATATTACACTGTGTTACACTTATCTTTTCTCACTCTCTATTAGGCTTGGGTTAGGATTCTAGAAGTTTAAGTTGCATTAGGAATTAGAGTTTGAGTCAGATTAGGAAAGTGCCAAATCTTAAGTCTATAAATAAGACCACAAAAGTAGTGCATAAGTCTCAAGAGAAAGAGAGAGTGTCTCTGAAATCTTAATTCACTCAAGACTTCTAAAACCTTATCTCTATACGATGAGTGGTGTCTCCTAGCAGAAGGCGGAGAGAGGAAGAGTTTCATCCACTCCATGTGGATATCATAGAGGCACAAATCACCAGATATATACGTGTGATTTAATCGCAGCTCAATCAAAAGGTAACCTTCTTACCTTATCTTGATTTATGTTTTAGTGCTTAATCCTAGTCTGGGGTTTCTATGATAAAAAATTATAAATTCTGTTATGCCTATGATCATTGTAAAACCTAACACTAACAACATATCATCATAAGGTGTATCCTTTTTGCTATCTCTAAGTTCCATAATGTACATTAATTTACCTTGTGTTGTTTAAGTAGTACCATATGCGCTAGCTACAAGCTTTGGCTCAAATCACACAAATATATATATTCTCAAGATTGTGCATGGGATATCATTATCATCATTGTATATCCCCTATTTGCTATTAGTTAGCTTTAAAAATACATGAATACATATGTACATAAAAATTTTTATGCAACTCTCTTAAGCTCTAGTATTTCTTTGAATCTTTTTCTTTACTAGTGGCACTTGTAATGGTTAGTGGAAGGAAAAAATAGTGAGATTCTTGGGAGAATCTCAATAGCAAATTTTAATTCATATCAATGCATACAATGAATACAAATGAGGAAATGCATGCATAGAAGCTATATGCCTTAAGTAACTCAAACATGAGAATTGGTATGAACTTTAACTCTTATCCAAGCATGGCATAAAAACATGCTTGCTATGCTCAACTAAGCTCAACTCTGAGTCAAGAAAGAGCTATTGCGCTTAACTCCTTGCCATAAGGAGTTAGTAAGCGAAACGTAGCCTTCTACGTGTATAAAATTCAAGATAGATGCCAATATAAAACATAGCTTATGAAATCATTAAGCAATCAAACATGCAAGTATTTCAACTCATTCAAACACTCAAATGCATGCAAGATAGGGAGAAATAACTACCTTGTGAAGCTAGGAATTCTAATGCACCACTAACCACTTGATTCTTTTCTTTTATATCTTGCTCTACCTCAAGTTCACTCACATATAAGAAGGGAGTTGCTCTAGCTTAACCTAAATATATCAATTCATATGTAAAGCAACTCATTAACACTCATGCTCACTTATTTTACTATGTCATAAATCTTTTACAACTTAAAATGCAACTTAAAATCAATTTAAGTCCCTTAAGGGGCAACTCTCATAATTCAATTTTAAGGCTCTAAATTCTTATTTGATATGAGTCATATAACTCTAATGAAACTCATTAGGGCTATCATATACTATTTTGAAAAAGCCAAATACCAAGTTGCTTCATTAACCTCTTTTGAACTCTAAAATTGCACTTTTCAAAATACCACTCCTAAATTCATTCCCATGGTTCCATTAATGTTTGTTCATTATATTTAGGCCTCCTAAAACCCTAAAACTCATAAAAGCACTCATTAGCTATTTCTTCTAAGGCTTGGTTGAGATTATGCATTTATTGTGGGCTAAGGGAGTTTTGCCATTTGTCCTAGGGAATTTGACACATATGGAGTATCCTTAGCTCTTTTCCAATATAACTTAATACATTTTCCTAGGGTTCCATAATGTCTATGGTGCAACTAAAACCCTAAGTGGCCTAATTTTATTTTTATGGCTTTACATGATATTCCATTTACTTAATCTTACTCTAAACCCTTTAAAACCTTAGTTTCTCTTAATTTTTCATCAAGTTAGAATCTCCTCCTCTTCTTCTCTTTCTAGGCTAACCTTACCATGGCTTCAAGATTTAAAGAAAATTGATTTTCTTTAACCAATACACACCTTGTTTAAAAGCACTTCCAATGGTGATTCTTGTGATAAACTTAGCCATCAAACTCATCCTTTCAATAAGCTAAAACCACCATTAGAAATGGCTTGAAAAGAAGAGCAAGGGTGTTAACTAGCATAAGATGAAATTAGACACATTTTCTTACCTATTTGGCTTCCTTTTCCCTTCTATCTCCTCTTATGTTTAACATCATATGTGTGCTAGTTCAGAGCTCAAGTAGGTTGGTTATGGAAGATTAGAGAACTGGCGTGACATATAAAAAGGAAAGGAAGATTTTTATATCAATTTAAAAATACTGATTATGTCCTTTCACTTAATTTTCCTAATTTAGGCTCATTTTGTATTCTTTTCAAAAATTTTCTTTTCCATATGAAAATTAGACTCTCTACATTATTAAAAACATTTAATTTGAAAATTTTGGGATTTAAAATAAGTTGAAAAAGTCTGGTCATAGTTACAATTAATTGAAGCTTTAAACCATACACCATCAAGAACTTAACTATTTTGACAATCCCTATGATTTTTAGGACTTCTGAAAATCATAATGAGTTTAATTTTGGCATTTAAAACTCCTGTGATTGAGTTTCTAAAATTTTACCCAAAATTATAGTTTTTCCTTTAGACACTTTGGCTTTGTTTTCGCTTTTTGTTTTGCTCTTCCTTTCATCTTATCCAGACTTCTAGTCCCTTATTGTTATAGTTATTAACCTTTCTTTTGATGTCTAAAGGTTTAGAATACACTCGATATGACACTTTCAAGTAGCTTCCGTGGCATCATAGAGAAGGACAAAGAGAGAGAAACAAATACCAAAGGTTTTAAGGTATTTTTACTCAATTTTTCATCTTCTCCTAGTTAGAAAAGATGTTTTCCCCTTAAATCTCTTCATTTTGATGGTTTCAAATTCTGATTTTGACCTAGTTCAGTAACCACTTGAGGGGAAAAGAGTGTTCTTTTTAAGAAATAAATCGGGAAAAATCGAATAACATTAAAAGATCTGCAAAATGAGGTATAATATTCTATATTTCAACCTTTGATTCTTGGAATTTTTTGCTCATTCATCATGTGTAATACCATATTTATCTAGCATTTAATTTGTAGCATGACTAGATAAAAGTATCCACTTTCATAAAATAGTTATCTTTAGCAGCAGAAATTGACATTATTCAAAGCCAAAATAATCCATCTTTGGCTAAATGAACCATTTAGGCTTACCAAAGTCATCTTCCATTCATAACACACTTGTTCAATCATAAACATCACAATTTGAAGCTTAAATTTCAGGTTGGAGGCATACATCTCAAATTAGACATTATACTTGCATTTTTCACATGTTCTGTATTCTGATACAAACTTTGAAAATTCATAACTAATTTTAGAAAAATCCAAATCATACAAGTTATAACTTTGTAGAAAGCTCAGGATGTCCTCTAATTATCATAAAAACTTTAGATCAAAACAACCATGTTTGACTTACAAAATCAAGTGGAACAATACTTCAAATCTAGAGGGCATTTTGCAACAAACTAGAATTTTCAAAAATTCATATGTCTCTTTGTACATATCCAAATTGTGTGCTCTTAGTGGCAATGGAAAGCTTATGATGTCAGATATATTCCTATAAACTTTCACAAGCATTGGACTTCATTTGTCCTCTAGATGGTACCAAAAACTAAACTGACCATATAAATAGTAACCGTGACAGTTTCTGTATAATTTGGCCAACTTTGAAAATTTATAATAAATTCTCTACAGCTCCAAAAATGGTGCTCCTTAGCTTTATGAATAGATCTAGATGAGACCTCTATGTCTGCCAAATTACATGCAGAAAACTCATTCATTTTGTCAGATTTTGATTCAGGGAAACAATATGGCTCAAAATGATCACATAATGGTTCCAAATGGTCCAAAATGACTTTCCTCTTGAATCATGACCATTTGAGCACATCTAACACTTCAATTATAGCTTATAGAAACATTAAAATAGGTCCATACCATTATAGAACTCAAAATCATCCTTCCACTTGTTTATATACACATATACACTAAGGTTCAAGGATGTCAAAAACTCACATATTCATACATTAGGTTCTAAGTTTGATTCATACATCATAATCATATACTTTTACACATGCTCAAGAGTTCACAACTCATAATTTACTTATACATACAAACTTTGATATCAAATTACATAAAATTCTAGTTTATTGTCAACGTCACATTCTCCAAGCTCTTTGGTTTCCATTTCTTGCTCCATGAGGCTCACCTAGACATTGTCAGATATAATGTGAGGAAGAGTGAGATTCAAGGAATCTCAATAGCTCTTTTACTCTTTCATAAATATATATATGGCACATTTTCATGTCAAAAAATGCAAGCATGCCATAAAAACTTCTTGTAAACATACATAAGCATATTTTCATGTCATACACTCATTCAAGTCAAGCATAGGCTCTAAGAGCTTTTGGTCTAGCCTCACCAATTTTTTTGGAACTTTTAGATTAGCCTTACCCAATTTCTTTAGAACTTTAGGATTAGCCTCACCCACTTTTAGGGACTTTTGACTTAGCCTCACTCCCTCTTGAAACTTTTAGCTTTGTCTCATCCATTCTTATGGATTTTTGGCACAACCTCATCTATTAGGAGCCATCTTACATTCAAAACATGTTTCAAGAGACATAATGGTACCAAAACATTTAATTAATGGCTGTAAGCATATCTCATGATTCAAACATTCACAAAAGCATTCAATGACAATCAAAAAACCAAAAAATACAAACAAGAAAGGATAGAGAGCTACCTTAAGTCAAGAAACACAAACTTTTTTTCTTGAGCTTTACTTCCCCTTCTCAGCTTGACACATGCACCTAGGAGAATGTTGATTTGCTTAGCCTAGATACATCAAATAAGACATAAACACATCATTGGAACTAACTCTAGCCTCACATAAGCATTACACAAGCTTATTCTAGCTTATGACACGCTTATGGTTCCATATAAGGGCATGATGAAGCAACCCCTAGAATTCATAATCTTGGCTCCAATTTCTCACTTAATATAAGTCATAATTCCATTTTACCTCATTAGAGTCATCATAAATTCAATTCAAAGAGCCAAACACCAAATTGTTTCTTTATGCCTAAAAAGGAGCCTAAACTTTTATCTTTAAAACCATGGTTTCTAAATTTAAACCAATGGTTCACTTGGTGTTTATTAATTATATTTAGACTATTTCTATCCTTAGAATCAAAGAAAACTCTCCCTAGGTACCTTTTCTCTCTTTGGTTGAGACATAGCTTAAGGTGAAAGCCCATGGAGTTTTCTTGGTTTTTCTAGGGAATTTGCCACTTGTGTTGCTTCCTATGTTTTTTATGAACTCATACATACTCTTATATAAACTAGATTATTATTAGAAAGCTCCAAAAATTGCTAGGTGCAACTAAAACCCTAGGCATCATAACGTAATTTCTAAACCTTCTCTTTTAGTTCCAATTGTATATTCTTGTTCCTCATACTCTAAAAACCTTGTTCCTACCCTGTTATGACTAGAATTCACTCTCCCTAGATGGGCCTAGGTCTAGCAGAAACCAAACATGGGAGAAGCAATCAAGGAAATGCAAGAAAACCATAGTAATTTACTTTGTTTTCAAGCTTTTCTAAGGAGCTTTTTAAAGCTTCCAAACTCTCCTTCAAATTCTCTCTTCCTCTTACCAAACTAGTGATGAAATAGCTCCAAATAAGTCATCAAAACCATAAGAGAAGAGAGGAGAAGAAGTTTGGAAAAGGAGAAGGCATGAAAAAGTGTGAAATTCTTACCCTTTCAAGGCTTCTTTCTCTTCCCCTTGCTCCCTCACTTAGTGCGCCACTTTGAGCTACCCTTGAATCTATTTTGGACCAAAGGAAAGTTAGTTAAAAGGCTAGGCAAAAGTGGGACGTGATATAAGGAGCAAAAGGCCAAGTTATAACACTTTTTCAAATTTTCAATTTAGTCCCTCAACTTGGTTTTTTCCATTTGGCTCGTTTCAACTCTTTTTTTAGAACCATCTTTTCCATATGAAAATTTAGGCTCTCTAATTCATAAAATACCTTTGGTTTCACCCTATATGGATTTAGAACCTTATCGGATGATTTGGTTAAAGTTTTGATTAATCGATACTTTAAAATACATATCGAAGGGGTTTTGACCATTCCATGGGTTCTTATAATTTTTAGGGCCTCTGAGAATCCTGGAAAATTCAATTTTTCCATTTAAAGATCCCTTCTTTAAGTATTCTTGAAGTTACCTAAAATTATGAAAATGTCACTAGCCTCTGTAGCTTTCCATTTGGCTATTTTCACTTCGATATCGAGCCATCATTAGCTTTGTATTCTCATTTCTAAATGTCTAGATCTTATTCTAAACTTGTTTAGCCTTTAATTATTCAATTTATGGGACTTCCTTTTGTAATTTCCTTAGTTTTAGAATTTTTAGAATAATTAAGCATTATATCATTCTTAGAGAGAGAAAGTCTCTCTCTCTCCCTCCCTCTACATTCCCTTCCATGCATTTGATCATATATGGCATGTAAAAGTCATCCAAGGTGAGAAAGTAGAGAGAATTGCAGTAGAAATTGAAGAACACTTAAGATAGTCACCATTTATGATGCTCTCGGCTACCCCTTTCAAAAGTCGCCTAGATGAGCTCATTTTTACAATCTAGCATAATCAAAGGTTTTCTAGATAATTATAAGGGCAAAGCGAAGCATCAGTATGAGTTATAGAATTTATATATGAAATTTAAAATTTCTATGCTCCTTAGAAACCCTAACTTGTGTGGATGATTATCCATATGTATGGCATTGAGTTTGAGGCTTCTAATGAAACTCAAATTGAGTCTAGAAAGCTATCTAAGAAGTTAGAATAATTCCTAGATGGATGGTAGTGAGATTTTCAAAGATGGCTATAAGGGATATAATATGCTAAGTATAGAAAATGACTAAATGAATAGTAATTGACCATATGAATAGTAAAAGTCTAGTTTTGGACTTAAATTGAGAATTTAGAGAGTTTCAGTTACCTAAGAAAACTTACCCATGAAAAACCTTAAGTTAAGGCCTAAGAGAATGGCAAGTGAGAGGATCAAGTAAAGCTAGTAAGAATGAGAAATAAGAAGGTCCATTTTGAGTTAATTGAAGAGTAAAGTGAGTTGTAGAAATATGGTCAATAAGTTAAGAAGAAAAAATTTGAGAAAAAGAATCTTAAAATGCCTCCAAAGGGCTAAAAATATATAAATCATGGCATAGCATTCCATATAACTACATGAAATGGCCCTAGCATTGATTGGAGCGTTGGTATGATATTATAGGCCAGTAGTGTGGCAAAGGGCCATAGTGTCAATGCCTGATCAAGAAAGAGAAAGACTAGAGAAGAGAAAGGACTAGCATTGTGTGGCATTAGGTGTAGGCTCTCACCAGGTAGTATTTTCCTCTTCTCTTTTATGCTTTTTAACTACTTGAGTGCTTTGGTTACCTCTATAATGTATTTGCTTGATGCTTGAATGAGTTTTATGAGATTTCTATGAGTTTTGGCCTATTAAGTGAAGTTTTACCTAATGGTGGCTAAGAAAAGAGGGCTGGGGAATTGAGTACAATAGTTATTCTATGTGCTAAGTATCAGAGCCACTTAGGAAAGAGTCATAAGCTTGGCCAGATTTTAGCTTCATGCATATATATTTTCATATGTTAGAAAACTCAAATGTTAGAGAAAGCTACATACATACATGCATACATGTGTGCTTAAGTGGTTGATGCATGTTAAAGTAAGATTATACTATTTAGATTCTTTCTAAAATCTCACCCCGTTATCCACTAACTCCATGCCACGTGAAAGCAGCAGAATAGATTGAGAGGATTCTATAGTTCTTTAAAGAATGAAATATTTGATTTAGTGTCTTAAGAAGCTATATACATTATGTTTTGAGACAAATGTCTATAATGATGATAATGTATATGACGAGACTTGGCTATGACAATTTAGAAATGGATTAGTAAATGTAAAGACACTTTTTAGTAATGTAAATGCCCATTCGATATATTTATGAGTATTTTATCTCTTGAGTTGATCGATTAGTCTAGGTCAACAAGTTAGCTGATAATTGAGCCCTATGACTATTAGAATTGAATATGTTAGACTTGAATTACATACAAGCAATCAGTTTATCAAAAAAGAGGGCCCTAGTGCTTGGACAGCAGTCAGTTTCTAGCCATTATGCTATTAGATTTTTCAGTAAATTAAAATATCTACCTATATGATTTAAGTATTAGTATGAACTTGTGATGTGCCATGTGATTATGTTACGATTAAGAAAGGATTTAAGAACCCAAAAGTAGATATAGACTGTTGAGATCCGCCTTTGACATTGACTCCAGTCTAGAATACCATCTAGGTTTATATTAAGAGAGTGCGATGCAATTAAAGTTTAGTTAGTGCTCAAAGAGTTTTGTTTAAAGGAAAAAAAGAAAATTTTTAGTATTGTCATAAGTAACTTTTATGTTTTAACACTTGAATAGGCAATTGTGATAATATTACTCACTTAACCCTAATCCAGGCCTTGATAGCAAGGTCTAAGAATATTAATTAAAAGAATAACTTATATTAAGAGAGGTGTGATGTAACATCCGATCCTCTATAAATGAAAGAAAACGTGAGAAACGTAATATATAATTTCTCCATCAACGAATGAAATTTACTAAATACAAAAGGAAGTCCTCCGAAATAATGTCATTAAGGTCCCGAAAAATTTGGGAAGTATTCTAAACTCCTAAAAATGAGAATCCCAGGCTCAGATGGAAAGAAAAATGGAGTTAGAATGAAAAACAATTTCTTACGAAAAACTTACAAAATATAATGGCATTTTTGTAATTTTAAGCAAATTTTGGAATTCACATAGGAAGGATTTTTAAATAAAATTTTTGAGTTCTTTAGGGTTCTCAAAGGCCCTGAAAATCATGAAAAGTCTCAGGATAGCTAAAACCCCTTCAGTGGATGTTTTCCAACATCGGTGTACCTGAATTTTGACGGATTCATTCGGGAAGGTTTTAGCTCTGATTTGAGTGATTCCAAAGAATTTTACTAAATTGGGAACCTAAATTTCATAATGAAAAAGATGGTTCTCAAAAAGGAGTTAAAACAAAGAAAAAATGAAAATACCAAGAACAAAAGGCAAAATGAGAATTTTTGAAAAGTGTAACTTATTCCCACCTATATATATGATGCACCCTTCTTCTCCCTTCATTATGCACGACCATTTTCTACCCAAAACTAGAGAAAAACCTTAGGGGATGAAGCACACAAGAGGAGGAAGAAAAGGAGGAGAAATTCAAGGTAGAAATGTATGGATTTTCATGGTTTTTCATGCTCTTTCTCTTCCAAACCTCTTCTCATTTCTCCTTTATTTCCTATGATTATAATGAAGTATATGCATATATTTTAAAGGAGAAATTAAGGGGAAAATTCGGATTTGAATAGAGGAGCTCAAAGAACACAAGATTCAAGTGAGAAAAAGCAAGAAAACAAGGTAATTTCTCTTCCTATGATTGTCATCTTTAGTTCTCTTCTCCACCATTTCGCCCCACTTGAGAAAACCCTAGGAGGACTTGATTTTTAGGCAGAACCAAGGGTGAATCTATAGAAAAAGGGTGTGGAGATTAAGAATATGTAAAGGGAATTAACAAAAAATCATTAGATTTCAAGATGCAAGTTTTAGGGTTTCAATTGTACCTTGTAAAATATGATTTTGTATGATGATTCCTAGGCCTAAATAAGAGTTTAAATGAGCTCCTAAGATCCCTAAGAGGCTCCCCATATGCTTCTTCCCTTGAGAAACAAAGCAAACTCCAAGGAGCTCCATTTCCACCATAGCCTTGGCCAAGAAAGGATAGCATAGCTAGGGAGGCCTTGAGTTATATATGATGAATGAAAATGAGGGGAGGCCTTGGAAAAAATTTAGAACTCATAAAAAGTGAGTTAGTACTTTAGGTTCCATATTATGACCTAAAGAAGCAATATATAGTTGGGCTCTTTGTTTCAATTGTGTAATGACTCCAAGAGGATTAAAAGGAGTCAAGAATCATATTTGAAAGGAAAGAATGGAGCCTATAATTTATTTGAGGGGTGTTGCTTCATTAGGTGCATTTATGGACCATAATGAGGTTATAAGTCAACCTAGTGTCTAAGCAAATTGTATGGCCTTAGAATTGAGTTCATGAACCTAATTGGCTTCCATAAATTATGTCTAGGGCAAAAGAAAGCATCTCCACAAGTTTTTGTGTGTGTGTGTGACCGAAAGAGGAAGCCTTGATTCAAGAAGAAAAGTATGTGATTGTGTACAAGGTAGCTCTCTCCACCTTCTCTCATGCATGGATGTGTGCTTAGCTTGTCTAAGAATGTGTATATGTGTATTTTTAAGCCATGAAAAGTATGCTAGCATGATTTCATATGCCATGGTTTCATGATGACATATTATATTTCTAAATGATATTATGATATTTTTTTGGGTTTGCTTGAGTGTGGTGAGGCCAAGAACCCTTAGCCATGGTGAGGATGAGCCAAGAACCCTTAAGATTAGTTGAGACAAAGCAAAAAGTCTCCTAATAGCAAGATGGACTCCCAAAAGCATGGTTGAGTCCAAGAGTTCCTTAAAGAATAGGTGAAGCAAGTCCAAAATTCACAAGAAAATGGGTGGGGCCAATCCACTTGCTTGGCAAGCCTTTGTATACTATGAGTAACTTTTTCAAATATTAAGAATGCTTCTTGAATGATTTCACATGTCCATATGCCATGCATGCATGTATTTATAAGACTTGTTTTGCATCCATTATGTGTGATTGAATGGAAGATGAGCTATTGGGATTCTCCGAATCTCATTCCTTCCTCTCCAATGATCTAACATGCTAGATGGATAAAAGGAACAAGGCAATGGGAGCCAACAACCTTGAAGGAAAGAGTTTGACAACAAAGTGCTTGAATTTTGTTACTTTAAAGCCATATTGTTGTCAAAAGATGTAACCCATGCTTGTATATGGTTATGACCTTTGGAACATATGTTATTACGATAATATATGATGTGGAAATGAAAGTATGTGTTATGTGAATGATATAATGGGAATTGAGTATGTATGGTAAAGATAGCTTCATGAATGAGTTTATGGAAATGTACATAAGTGTGGATTAAATGGCCAAAATGAGATGCATGGAGTTTGGAACCATTTGGGTAGCTTAGACAAGTCTTGATTATACTTTTAGAATTATCCAAGAGGTGCCAAACCCCATGGAAGATCATTTGGTCACTTTGGTATCCCATATAGAGCCAAAGTTGACCAAATAGGAACCCTATGTCACTTTTTACCTAAATAAATTCTTCTTATTTTGAAATTTGACATGCAATTAGGGTCTATTGAGAGCTTTTTGGGAAGCTAAAGTATGAAATTTTCGGAGGTCATGAATTTTCAAAGTTGACAATTTTTCTAGTTTTGGTTAGATGTACTGTTCACTTGGTCCGAAAACGAAATCTGTCATACAGGGCTCAAATGATGTTCAATTGCCACAAAATTTTATACAAAGAAACTAGATGTTCTCAGTGACTTGTACTAGCTAAAAGCACCTCATTTGAATGTCTAGAGATGGAGATATGAATTTTCTAAGATTTTGTCTAGTTTCAGGGATTCCATATGACCTCAGTCACTGTTTGATTGGCTTTCAAGGTTTAAGAGTGCTTGAACTGGTCTGGAGTGATTTTTTCCCTCTATCTAACATCCACAGATTTCTATATTAGTATTATTTGCATGGATTGGATTTTTTTGGAATTAATTGAACATTTTTTAAATTTCCTACAGAAACCTGTGATAGTACTAGGTGACAACCAAACCTCTAGACATTTTTGAATGTCAAACTCCATTTGTGATGGATGTTATAGTCTAGACATATTTTTACCATAAAGTAAACATGTGTAGCTTTCTAGAATGGCCAAGAACATATGATTTTTATTTTTCTAGAATTAGTTATGATTTTCCAAAATTTGTGACAGAAATAGCAAATTCTGGTTAAGAATGTAAGCATGAGTTTTATGCTTCCCTTTGACATCCACGAGTTATAGGCCACTTTTGGTGATGGATTTGAGTTGTATCTATGTAATTACATATGAGAATTTGATGTATGAACTCACATGGCCCACGTGACATTGAATAGAATTTTTAAACGTGACGCAACGTAAGGAAATGTATTATTTTGATTCCTTTTTCCTTACTCTTTCATGGAATTGATGCTGTAAAGCATGTGAATATCATGAAATGAGTTAGAAATCTATGGTGTTATATGTGACAGCTTGCTAGGTAGCCTTAGGTAACTCTGAAGTTGAGAAACTTAGGTAACACCAAGGTTAAATGACCTAGCTAATGCCAGAGGCAAATAAAACAAATGTCTTACCAAGCAATCTTAGGTAGCTCCAAAGTTTAGAAACCTTAGGTAATGCCAAGGTTGAAGATATAACGCCCCTAATTTCTAATCACGGTAATTATGATTAAATACATGATTAATGATTAATGATCAAGGTTTAGAGTTATTACAATTAAATACATCATGAACATATAGGGAAATTTGAACCTCGATAATATTATGGTCATTAACTACACAACCACAAATGTGAGAATGCACAAGAGAAATTGTACTATCATAAGGGTTTGTGATTCATCCATCCATTAATTTCAATGCACAAAAACTTCCTACAAGTGTTCCTACATCATTCCCTAGCATTACCATTAGAGAAATTGAGGTTTCTAAGCTAAAGGTGGGAGTTTGGGAACCTTCGCTGCAACTTGAAACTCTCCCACCATGGCTAAGTTTGTTACTAGAGCTCAAAAACTAAATTTTTCACTCTATGCCATAACCCCGACCTTCCATATTGCGGCTAAGTTACTCTTGGGAATCTTATTGGGTAACTCACACAAATCATGCCGTGGCTAGACCCTCATCATGACGAGCCTACATGGCGCCATGGCAAAAATACCTCCTAGAGCTACTATTTGAAGTCCCACAATTCTCGCCTTAGTGGAATACACTTGTGCCACAGCAAGACTAGATACTGGACACTCTTTACCTAGTTTTTCCTACTTAAGTTGCAGCGTGTAATGACCCTAACTTCTAATAATCATAATTAAGGTTAAGTACGTGATTACTAATTATAAAATTTCAATTAGGGTTGAAAGTTATTACAACTAATTATATTCGAAAAATGTTAAGAAATTTGAACCTTAATGTTATTAGGGTCATTAATTAGGCAACCACAATTATTCAAAAGTGCAAGTGAATTTAATCATTAATAAGGAGCCTTTGATTCTCCCATCCATTAATTCCAACTCATAAAAATCTCTTACAAATGTTTCTAAATCATTCCTTAGTATTACCATAAAAAAAATTAAAGTTTCTAAGTGAATATGAGAAATTGAGCACCTTCGCCGCGACTAAATCCCCTTTTCGCCACGGTGAGTTACTCTTAAATTTAAGTCCTTACATCTTTATAAATTTCACATATTTTACCGCGGCCAAATACCCCTTTTGCAGCGGCCAAATACCTTCTGGAACACCCCCAAACTTGCTTCCCAGACTTAACCGTGGCTAACATCACTATTCGCCGTAGCCAATTTCTCTCTGTTTTCTTCCTTGGCAGGTTCGCCACATTTGGCCGAGGCTAATTAATTGTTGGCCGCGGCCAATTCTTCTTTGTTTCTATTTGGCCTAGGCCAATTAAATGTTGGCCACGGCCAATTCCCTTATGTTCCTATAACTCCTAAAATTTCATCTCATGCTCTCCAATTCCCCCTCTAGTAACCCTCTAAGCCACTTTAACTTAGTTTGTGAAAATTTAATGTCTTTCTTTCACCTAATCTACTTAACACATCTATCATTACACATTTAAAATTCAAATGTGGATCCTTAACCCTCTAGCTACCATAAACTAGTGAGTTCATAGATTAATGACAGCAAATGTATTATGGTCACCAGGTGCATGGGGTCAATGCTTAATGTTCATATAAAATCAAATCACTTATCCATTATTAGCCAATTACAATCATAATATTCAATTTCATGATAATAAAATTACATATACAATCCCTATACTTGGCAACTCATGATGCAATGCAGCAATGATACAGAACTAACAATTTAGTTACAATACATTTGGTCAAAGCTCCCAAGCCTATGTGCTACCAAAACATTTAATGATCTTCTATTAATTTTCTCCTTGCCACTAAGAGGTCCAGTCCCTGAAAATGTTAGCCCACAACAGGGTGAGATATATAATCTCAGTAACAAAAGGCAATTTCCATATATATGTACAAGTCAATCAATCCAATGCAATTTCATGTCATCAATACCAAAATCATCAATTCAATTCGCAAATGAACTAGTTAAGCTACCAATGACTACTGTTCCATACCAGCAATCATACATAACATGTTAATGGCCAATAACACCAGGAGAGGTCTGTCCACGGCACCTACTCCATAATGAGCACAACTAGGGCTCAGTGCATCGGGGTCTAATCATAACCCAGTGCCCGATCGAAGCACATGCACGGGTGGCAGCCGCACCACAGCTCCACCATGGACTTACAAGGTCCAATTACAATAACAATCAAGTAGTCAACCAGACATTTAGCATTTCAAAATCAAGCATATATAACAAATAGCAGATTAACATGAGCATATATATGGAATTAGAAAAATAACCCCAGTTATCTCAATGAAGCCAATTACTCTTCCCCTAGCTACCATAATAATCCAAATGCATACCAAGCCTATAACAAGCATAATTATCATCATTGCTAATCACAATCAAATATCCAAAGAGTTGAACTACTAATGACAGACTAGAGGTTATTCACCTAATTACCAAGGGATTTAATTTCGGATTCCAACTTTCCCACACCAGAAATTACCATAGTTCACTCCAATTTCTGGGTAATTTCACATGAAACCAAAGCCCATATCATAGGTCAACTATAGGGGTCTCAAACTAACAGAAAATGCATCAAAATAGGAATGAAATACTCACTTAACAACACCCATAGCCTCACCTCCGAAAATCCACCATGGAAACACCAAAATTCGCATTTCAATCATCAAGCCCAGAAAATTCAGTTTTCCACCATCATCTCCATGTAATCTCACACAATAACAGAACCCATTATGATAATACATCCTTAGGGGCATTTTCCAGCAAAGTGATACACAAAATGGAAGGGAAATGCTTACCTAATCATCCCTCTAACCTCCAACTCCGAAAATCTTGCAAGCAATCACCCAAGACCAAGTTTCAGATTTGAGAAGAAGATAAAAATGCTCAAAACCAAAAATTATTTAGACCAAAATGGAGAGGAGGATGAGAGGGTTAAGTTATATATAACTCACCTTGGCTAAATCATCCTCTAGAAGTGAGAAATGGTGGAGGAATGCAGAAAACCCTAGCCTCCTCTCTTCCTATGCGAAAATGGAGTTATCCTTTGCCTAAGGTTGAGTTGGTCTGCAGAATAGAGGGTAAGAGGCTAAGTAAGTTAGGGTTTTAGATGGGTTTGGGTCAACCCTAAAGCCCAAAATCCACTTAGATTCATATGTGTGCTTGTTGGGCCTTGTTTGGTGAGGTGGGCTGCATAACATTTTGAGTTTAAGTGAAGTATGCTGACCCAATGGCCCAATTCCTTGTAGGTTTAGATTTTTATGCTTGTTGGGCCTTATTTCATGAGTTGGGCTATAGAAATTTGATTGGGTTAGGCCAAGTTCCAAGAGTCAATCCAACTTGGGTCTGCATAATGTGTGTTGGGCCAACTATAAAAGCTCATGTAAATTGGGTCTTGGGCCTCTATTTCATTAAATCAAATTAGGCTATTGCTAGGTGATCTCTCTTAGCCCAAGTCTCATGATAAGGAGTTGGGCTTGCATCTAGAATCATTGGACCTCCATAAATCCTTATCCATGACTTATTCAAATTAAATCTTAGGCCCCAATTAGGCTTTAACCCAAATGAAATCTTAAACCTATATTACGAACTTATTTCTCTATAAATTTTCATTCATAAAGCTTACCCAATTATTTCATGATAATTATTCTTAATTAATCCAAATACATTATTAACACCTTAATTAATTTTGGGGTGTTACACAGCGGGACATGTTGCATCGCAGCTAGTTTACTCTCTATCACTCTCCCTAAGCAACATTTTCGCTTTGAGCTGTAGCGAGATTCCTTGCTCCGTGGATCCCCTCACCTCTATCACACTCCTAGCCACGACGAGACCTTCCTAACTGCGGCGTAACCCCCTTCTACAACTACATCTTCCAAATTTCGTCCCATGCACTCCAATTCTACCCCTAGAGACACTCTAAGACCACTCTACCTTAATTTGTGGAGCTCTAACAGTTTTTATTCACTTAATTTACCCAACTTATCTATCATTACTAGTTCAAGACTTAAGTGTTAACTTCTACTCCTCTAACTACCCTATATTAGCAAGTTCATAGAGTAATAACAGCAAGAATTCATGAAATATTAACAATTATCATTCGATACATATGCCATTAGAGATTCCATACATTGCTGGTTCGAAATCAACATCTAATGTATCACATGATTACATTTCCAATAGTAGACTATATCATAAATTCAACAAAGTTCATATATCGAATGTTATAAGTTCATACATCTAATAACAAGCTAAAATGAGGGCTAACTCCTCAATAGACACATCCTAAGTAATCAAAATACAAACACCTATACTTGGCAATATGATTACATAATGATGCTATATAAATGAATAATAAAATTGCATCTACTCTACTCAGATCAGCCCAAGTGTGGCCTCCTCCACACATAACTAGAGTTCATGGATTTTCATCCACTTGCTTCCCCTTATCCTTACTCGAGGGGCTTTCACCTGAAAGTATGATCCCATAAAATGGGGTGAGATGCAAATCTCAGTAACCAAGGCAAATTCCATTCATATATTCCAGTTTAATTAACATGTATGCATGATTTCATATAAGCATCAGAAAATATACCAACCATATCAGTAAATGAAACAATTAGGCTATTTATGATTACTATCCCATACTAGCAATCACAATTCCACATGTTAAGTATAACACCCCAGAATTTATGAATGAGGATTATGGTGAATTAAGGAATTAATACAAGGATTTAGGAAAAAATAAGAAAAATAAGGTTTCTAAAGAAATAGATTTGTTTTAGACATTTTGACCCAATAATCATGTTTAGTTATTGTTAGGTGGAGATATATTAATTATGGTTATGGGGTTTAATTAAGGAGTTAACTAAAGGGGGTTAGACATTTAATTTGGGCCTTATAATCAATGTATTTATGTCATAAGCCAAATAAGAAACCCTACTTCTAGTTTGTAAGAAGGTCTAATCTCATTTCTTAAGAGCCCAACTCTCATTTCATCAACTAAACCCTTTAACTTATGGCCCAATAAGGATATATCTGAATCTAAGTGGATTTTGGGCTTTAGGGTTGGCCCAAACCCATCTAAAACCCTAACTTTATCAGCCCCTTATCCTCTATTCTATAGACCAATTCAATCTTAGGCAAGGGATAACTCCATTTTCGCATAGGAAGAGAAGAGGCTAGGGTTTTCAGCATTCCTCCACCATTTCTCACTTCTAGAAGAAGATTTAGCCAAGGTAATCTATATAAAACATGTCCCTCTCATTCTCCTCTTCATTTTGGTCTAATTAGTTTCTGGTTTTGGGCATTTTCATCTCCTTCTCAAATCTAAAATTTGGTGTTTAGGTGATTCCTTACGAGATTTTTGGAGTTAGAAGTTAGAGGGATGATTGGGTAAGTATTTCCCTTCCATTTTGTGTATTACTTTGTTGGAAAATGCCCCTAAGGATTGATTTTCATAATGGGTTCTGCTATTGTGCGAAATTACAAGATGAAGGTGAAAAACTGAAATTTCTGGGCTTGATGACTCAAATTCGAATTTTGGAATTTCCCACGGTGTGTTCTTGATAGTTGAGGCTTAACTCAGTTGATTTGACCTCTTAGGTATATTGGTAAGTGTTCCCTCTTCTCTTATGTGGTATATATACTGAATTTCTATCATTTAGACTGACTTTTGGTGCATGGCTTTTACATGTACAAAAATGGAGATGTTAGGAGTGACCCATTATGAGTTCTTGTTGTTGTGACCTTGAATTGGTGATGTAGACCCTTAGGAAGCTTGGGTAAGAAGTTCTTAATGTACTCCTATTAAGATTAATCTGTGGATAGGGAAATTCCTTACTAATGGTAGTTGAATAATGATGATTATGCTTATATTAAGCCTAGTGTGCTTTGAATTATGATGGTAGCTAGAGGATGAGTAATTGGCTTCATTGAGCTAACTGGGGTTACTTTCCTAATTCCATGTCTATGCCTACGTTAATCCGATGCTTACTACACATGTTTGATTTTGAGATGCCAAATGATTGGTTGACTACTTAAATTGTTATTGTAATTGGACCTTATAAGTCCGTGGTGGAGCTGTGGTGCGGCTGCCACCCGTGCATGTACTTCGATCGAGCACCGGGTTGTAATCAGACCCCAGATGTACTGAGCCCTGGTTGTGCTCATTATAAAGTAGGTGCTGTGGACGGACCTCTCCCGGTGTTATTGGCCATTAACATGTTGTGTATGATTGCTGATATGGGACAGTAGTCATTGATAGCTTAACTAGTTCATTTGTAATTTGAATTAATGGTTCTAGTATTAATGATATGAAATTGTATTGTATTGATTAATTTGTACATATATATGGAATTTGCCTCTTGTTACTGAGATTGCCCCAATTGTGGGCTAACATTTTCAAGGATCAGACCTCTTAGTGGCAAGGAGAAAATTAATAGAATTTTATTATGTGGTTTGGTAGTAGGTAGGTTTAAAAACCTTATAAGATTATATTTGTATAACTAGACTACTAGTTTTATGTAATTACCGCATTTACATCATGAATTGCTAAGTATAGGGACTATAATCATTTGACACATCAGATATCAACTTAAACTAGTGATGTATGGAATTTCTAATAAGACTTATATTTGAATGGAAATGTGAGTAGTGTATGAATTCTTTGCTGTTACTAATCTATGAACTTACTGGTTTATGGTGGCTAGAGGGTTAAAGATCCACATTTGAGTTTTGAATGGGTAATGATAGATGTGTTAGGTAGATTAGGTAAAAGAAAGACATTAAACCTTCACAAACTAAGTTAAAGTGGCCTAGAATGTCACTAGAGGGGGAATTGGAGAGCATGAGATGAAATCGTGGGAGTTATAGGAATAGAAGGGAATCGGCCACGGCCAAAATTTAATTAGCCTTGGCCAAATGGTAACAGAGGGTAATTGGCCATGACCAACATTTAATTGGTCTCGGCCAAATGTGCGAAGTTGCTAGGAAAGAAAACAGAGAGTAATTGGCCACAGTGAATAGTGAGGTTAGCCACAGCTAAGTCTGAGAGGTAGGTCTAGAGGTGTTCTAGAGGATATTTAGCTGCGGCGAAAGGGACATTTGGACGCAGTGAAATGTGCAAAATTTGTGAAGGTGTAAGGAGTTGAACCTGAGAGCAATTGGCCATAGCGTGAGGGAATTTAGCCGCAGTGAAAGTGCTCAATTTATCATATTCACTTAAAAACCTTAGTTTCTTTTATGATAATACTAAGGAATGATTTAGAAACACTTGTATGAGGTTTTTATGAGTTGGAATTGATGGATATTCTTATTGATGATTAAATTCACTTGCACATTCGAATAATTGTGGTTGTCTAATTAATGACCCTAATAACATCAAGGTTTAAATTTCCCTACATTTTTCGAATATAATTAGTTGTAATGACTTTCAACCTTGATTTATGATTATTAATTATGTCTTTAATTTTAATTACTATAATTTGAAGTTAGGATTGTTATATTGAAAGCCAATAACACTGGGAGAGGCCCATCCACGGCACCTACTTTCCAATGAGTATAACTAGGACTTAGTGCATCGAGAGTCTGATCATAACCCAATACCAGATCGAAGCACATGCATAGGTGGCAGCTGCACCACGGCTTCACCATGGACTCACAGGCTCCAATCACATATAATAGATAACAACTAATTCATTTAGCATTCAAAATCATATCATGCAACAAATACAAATTTAAAATAGATATATGCATGGAATTAGCATGAACCCTGGTTACCTCACTTGTAGATAAGTTGGGAAGCTAACAGCAGTACTAAAATCCTCCTATAATCACAATATCATAAAATTATCACTTTATATCAGTCTATCACTATTCTATTCATCATTTATAGTAATAACCCAATGCTCAAATAATTAAATTACCAATAGTTACACAAGGAATACCTACCCAATCACCAAGAGCCTCTAATTTCAGGTTTTGCCTTCCCTAGACCAGAAATATCAAAATATCACTTCAAATCCTAAGAAAATTCGCACAAAATTAAGGCCCATACTATAAATCTACTATGGAGGTCTTAAACTAATAGAAAATACATGAAAATGAAGAGTTTATACTTACCTAATAACACTTCTGACCTCAACCTATGCAATTTCACCAAGAAAATCCCAAACAACCACATTTCAGATTTTAGGTATGGTGTAAATACTCCAAATGAAAAACTGATCGGGTCAAAATGAAGAGAAAGAGAAGGAAATTAAGTTATGTAATTATTACCTTGGCTGATTTTGAACCTAGAAGTGAGAAATGGTGGATTTCTTACTTAGAACCCTAGCCTCCCTCTCAAGGTGTGAAAATGCCTCTTATGTTTGTGTTTTGTGTTTCAGCAGAATGGTAGGAGGGGGTTGCATATGTTTAAGGTTTTAGTTGGGTTTAAGTTGGGTCTAAAATGAGTTATGGGCTGACCCAGAGGTCCATCTCCAATTAGGTTCAAATTTTATGCTTGTTAGGCCAGATTTCATTTGTTGGGCTGCAAAATTTTGATTGGCTTAAGCTAAGTTTTAAGAGGACATTTGATTTGGGTCTACATGAGGGTTGTTGGGCCAATTGTAAAAGCTTATATAAGTTGAGTCTTAAGCTTCTATCTTATTAAATCATATTAGGCCCTCCCTAGGTGCTCTCTCTTAGGCCAAGTCTTACATTAAAAGGTTGGATTTGCACCTATTAGTCTCTAACCATGGCCTATTAAATTTTAATTTAGGCCTAGATCAGATTTCTAACCCAATTAAATCTCAAACTCATATTAATAATATATTTATCTAAAATTTCTATTCACATAACTTGCCCAATTACTCCATATTAATTATTCTTAATTAACCCAAATCTATTTTTGGGGTGTTACAGAAGAGACCTTGGGTAATGCCTGAGACAAACAAAATAGATGTTTTATCAAGTAGCCTTAGGTGACTCTGAAGTTGAAAGACCTTGAGTGATGCCAATGTTGACATTGGATAACACTAGAGAATAAAAGAGAAAAGTGGAAGAAAAGGAAGAAAAAAAAATTCTAAGCTCGACTACATTTATGGAAGAACTTTGAGACACTTGTGGTCAACCCTTCTTGCACCAATGGCCATTATTCCACTTTGCACAAGGTCCACATTATTCATAGCAAAGGGATGAAATAGGAACAAGAGCCCGCAATGTAAATGATCCTCATACAGACACCATGTTGTATCTAGGTTCATATTTAAGGAAATAAGAAAACCTTCCTGTATTGACAAACAAAACCTAAGAGGAACATTGAATTCAACTTGTAAAGAACTCTAAATCTACTTTAATTATCCTTGACCTTACAAAATCAATCAATGGTGCATGATAACAAAACAAACCTAACGAAGCCATCTCTGGGGGCAATAAGAAGACAAGCGATAGAAGAATGATGAAATCCCTTTTCAGAAAGGGAAGAAACAAAACCACCTAAAAATTCCATGATCGTCCAAAATCTAAACTTCAAAGTCTAGAATTAAAGTAAGCTTTTGTAAAAGCTCGCTTAGCCTAACTCGGCTAATCGATTTAGGGCCAAGTGTTATAAGTGCCTTACCTAAGTTTGCATTACTATGGCCTAAGAACTCTTGTTGCTACGTGACTCTAAGACACATATAATGTAATGAGAATGCAAGTTGATGAAAGATTATGGCTTAAGTTAGCAAGTCACTCTTCACTAGATTATATATATATATATATCTCAACTTTGCCTAAGGTAAATTGCCATCTTAATCAAAAGTTATGCTTGTTTTATCTTGCTTAAGGGTATGAATAGAAGTGGAAGGGAAAAAGTGAAAAGAAAAAAAAAAGAAGTGAAAGAAGCCTTACAAGCTCTAGAGAACAATTCCTATAAGCCTCTATGTTTTATACCAATATAGTCCACATCACATAGTCTCAATATTGTTGTATTATTATCATCAAATAATACAATTCCATCTCTCTCTCTATAAACTTTCTCTCTCTTTGTCTATATCCATCTCTCATCATCAACAAAAGTCTACTCTCGCAACAGAAAAAGTCTGCTAAAAATGTTTAACCTATATATTGATTGCTTTTTACTAGTTTAATCTAATACTTTCTTACAAATTAAATTTAAACAAATGAAGTTCATAATATACTCTTTCAAGTAGAGTCATATCGAAGGGGAAAAAAACTCAATCCATTCTAAAATACTGTTATTCAAAGATCAATAAAGTGAAAATTGATGTTTTAAGTATTTATTTATCTTTAATATTGGTTTGGTTTGAGTTATCTTTGATTTTTTTTAAAATATTGTTTAGTTTAGGGATTCAGAAGAATTTAAATTGCTCAAAGGCTAAGATATTAACTACTTTTAAAAGAATAAAACTTATACATATTCTTTTAGAATTTTTATTAAGTTTTTTAAAATAAAAATATAATAAGAAGATTTTTTTTACATTTTAGTATCACATGATTTTATTTACATATCATATTTCTATTAAAAGATTTGATTACAAATACTTAAAAAACTTTTATCTATGGTGAATCCTATTTAAAAAAAAATACTTCGGAGACTGGCAATGATTATGGCAACTGCCATATTCATGGACTATAGGTGACTCTAACAATGGTGACAAAAGCAATGGCTTCTTCTATTATGAAGAAAGAAGAAAAAAAAAAATGAAGGGCTTGTTTTGTCATTTTAGAAAATGAAAGAAGACGATTTTCTTCAAATGATTAAAAATTGCTTCTCTCTCACATAAATTTTAGCTTTTGCATGGGCTTTTTTTTTTTTTTTTTTTTTGACATAGTGTATGAATATATTAACAGTTGAAATTGTGTTCACACATGCAAGTTCCACTTGTGGACGTAATCTCAGCCTTTGCATGTATATGCATCATACTACATGCAAGAATTCTTTTTTTTCTTTTAATGCTAAAAAAATTTGTTTTTAACAAAAACATGTCCAAAATTTTCTAAATCTAGCACTTATACTTTTTAAGTACTGCATAAATATAAAAGAATGCCAAGTTAGGACCACAAGTATCGAGTAAATTTTTTTAAAAAAAAAATAACGTAAAACACCAAAAAAGAGTTAATAGTAGTGATGAGTTAGAAAAGTTACTGAATAGGACTTATTTAGGTTTTCTAATTAGAATCCTTTGTATTTATAATTTTTCAGTTAAGTCCATAATGGACAAAAATATTTACCTAGATCCCACAATTTTGCCAAAATCGGATCCATTGACTCCAACTTTGGTGAGGCACAACTTTTAAGAAAGAAAATTTGATTTAAAGAGATAATGATTAGTGTATGATTAGTTAATAACAAAGAGATAATTATTAGTAAATGATTATTCAATAATTAGGATATGATTAGGTCATCATTATTATATGATTAAGTAGGTAAAATTAGTTTAGGTATGTTTGTTATGGTGTATGATGTAGTTAATAGGTAATCATTATTATATAATTAATTTGTTAAAAATAGTTATAATTAATTTATTTTAATGAGTGAGTGGATAGTTAAAAATTAATAATAATTATGTAATTAATTAATTAGAGCTAGTAATTAATTTATTTTAGAATTATCATTCATTAATGTGTTGTATATAATAAATATTAGTTATGTAATAATTAATTAATAAATATAGGTAGATAGTAAATACTAATAATTATTAATAAAGTAGTAATTAAAAAATTAATTATTAAGGTATCCAATAAAGAATAAATTAAGATAGAAAAAAAAAAGAAAATTATATAGAAATATAGTTAAAAAAAGTATTATGGTAAAAAATTAATAACAATATAATATTTTTTAAGTATGGGATAAATTGAATTAACATCATTAAGGTTATTTGTAATAATATATAAAAATAAATTTATTTGATCGTACATATCCAAAATAATGGCTACCAGTGCCACAATGAACCCTTCATTTTTCACATTATGGTTGCCCTTGACCCACAAGTTTTTCATGTTCTTTATGTTATTGATCTAGTGGATTGTTAATAGGAGTAGATGGTGAAGAATTTAGATCAAATGTGAGAGAATGAACTAGAGAAATTGGATGCTGAGGGGTTACGAACCCATAATGAGATGATTCCCCAATTTCAAACAATTGATGATTATATTCAGCATTGAAAATTGTTGGGTCATCAAATAATGACATAAATGACCCAAATTGATAAGGACCGGGAGATTCAAATTGTGACAATAATGAAGGAGGCACATAATAGGAGGGATCAGCATCTCCAAAGTCTATATGTTGGATAATCGGGAGAGAAGAAGATGGATCAACTATACCAAGGGGTTGTTATGTTACAACACCTTCATTTAGCGCAGATGATACTGAAGCACCGATAACATGATGATTTTGTTTATTAGGGTCAACAAAGGGCAACTAGATTGACATGTAACCTTCATGTCTCTTGCCTGGCCTGCCTTTTGGAATTTCTGGTCATGGTAAATCAAGAGCAGGTGGAGCAGGCTAGAAAACCATCGTGAAGCACTATTCTCCAAGGGCCAAAAAGATATTTATTTGGTCATGACTTACTCTTTCTTGATAGTCATGATAATCCATTTGTGGACCTAAATACTTAACCTATATAGGTCATCAGCAATATCGGCTTGAAAAAAAAGTTACACTAGTGAAACAAAGATATAAGATGTATTAAGAACAAAAATAATGGCTACAAGTAAAAAAATATACCACAAAACCAACAGCACCACTAGCAAGATGGATCCACTAATGAGTACGAGTCTAGTACCATTGCATGTATTTAAAAGTATGATCCATAGATGTTGTAGCTATAGGCATGTGAGATAAAGTATTTTGCCATACATTACACGCCTCAATAAAGCCTATATGCTCTTCTTGCCAATTCATTGATATTTTTTCTCTCAATTGTAATGTATGGCAAGCCCCTAAATTGATTGGAGAAGTGGGGATTGGTTGCTATCTCCTAAACTAGTGGAGCACACGATCAGGGTGATGCCACTCGATGATATGAAAAAAAATAAGGAGCATTAAAGCTAGCCAAATGTCTCAAGACGCTAAGCAATATTATGGGATAAGGTCTTGCACACTGTCTGATTCATATGGCAACCAAATGATCTATGTACAAAACATGACAAAGTCATAATAAATACATCATATAAAATAGTTGATTTAACAAATATCAATTCATGTAAAGTGAATAAATCTCGTTGTCTCGCATTACATCCAACAAAATCTAATATTGCTGTAAGGCCATGACCCTAGGACAGGGAGGTAATCCCACAATTTTCCATTTGTAGTTCCAAGAAAACATATCATAACATGTTTATAGAGAAATAAATAATATTTTGAAACCATGTAATATGTATACATTATTTGTCATGTCTTGCCTCAACCCTAAAAGAGGTAGTAATGGATAGATATATGTCTAAGGATTTGGTTGTGGAGGTCTCTGTAGTGCTAACATTGAGAATCTATCCCATGCCCAGAGATGAAGTAGAGTCAGACAACTACCTATACCCTATTCCTTAGAGTTAGTTGTATTGCAAAGCTTTCTGTACAAGTAAGCTAATAATGCAAATCCCCAACTATATTTGCCTACTTGATTGAAATCTCACAACAATGGAAGGTATATTAAGTATACCTTGTGACTAGATCTATCCCGCATAAGAAAACCACCGATCAACCTCAATATATATGCATGTACAAATTGTTGCACATCTTTGTCATTAGCCTCATCGGGCAATTCATTGAAATGTTCAGCTAACTAACTAATGATGACCCTTTGTCTAATTATTTTATCATCTAGTGGTGTAATTCTAAGTAGTCACTCACATATTTATGGCCATATAAAATTTGTGCGACCAATGATTGGCCTCCTTGTGCACGGGAGGCCCAATTGCATAGCAACATCCTCCAAAGTGATTATGCATTCTTCTTGGGTAGTGTGAAAAATATGAGTCTTAGGCTACTATCTTTCCATAAGCGCTGACACAAGTGATGGATCATATTCAAATTAACCTAATTGGATAGAACCATAAAACCTAGCTTGTCGAAGATAGTCAAAAATAGCAGGAGAAGGCGAAGGTAGACAATTAGTGTGCATGACACGTCGTGGCTAGATTACTCGATCATCCTAGAAAAAATGTATAAACATTATATACACATTATTACAATTGAATCAAATAAAGTAAAGCTAAAACATAATGACCAACTAAAATAATATAAGTGTGAGATTATCTTACATGGCCAAGCCACGCTGCTTGGGACACGTGTTGTGTCTGGAGGTACAAAAGGGAGTCATCCTCTAGCCCTGGCTAAATAACCTACTGTGAACGCACCATTACTCTAACCTTCTTACATACCTCATTATGTTATAAACAATATAAAATAAGATAAGTTTTCATCATCAAGGACAACAATAATTGGTTATTGTGCACAAAGATAAAGTACATTCAAAAGTAAAGTCTAAACTTAATTTACATACATAAAGATACATGTTCATAAATAATAATACTTGATTTATATACACAAAGGTAAGATATATTTAAAAGCAAAGTCCCAACTCATATACATTAAAGCCAATATTTTATACATATACAAGCAAAAGCTTGGTGCAACTATTGTCTAGTGGGGTGACAGTGTGGACAAGTAGAATAATTATGACCAACTTCTTTATATAACCCACACATGTCAGGCTAACCCGGTTGTATCCAATCCATCTTGTTGCATATACGCGTCAAATGCGGGCACCCTTTAGCTTAAATCATTGATGGATCAGGAACCCAACTTTGGAGAATCCATCTGTGGCCAATGAATCTCGTAACCAATAGGTTGGAACTCATTGTTATATGCACTATGCGTCATTTCTAAGCAAAAAATAGTGTCAACAAACTAAAGATGATCAAGGCCAACATTAGTATAGGCTGCAACAACATGTTGACACGGGTATTTTTTAACCTGAAACTCGCCGCAATCACATTTATGCTTAACTAAGTTTACCTTGCAACACTAACCAATTTGATGATTTTGGACATCATGTGACTCATCAACCTCAAAAGATGCTGCTCTTCTATCAAACACGCGAATAACACATGCAGAAGTAGCTTGCATAATTGGAGTTAACTTCTTAGTTAGAGTCTCACAAAATACCTGGTCGGTCGCTAATTGTGCATGCACCTGTTGAGCCCGTTTGATGAAATATCTATTTAAACTATACATAATTACCTTTGTGAGGCCAATTATAGACAAACTCCTAACACCATTCATTGTTTTAGCTAGGTTTGTTGTCATGTAACTATAGCGTCGACCCTCTATGTCATAGGCCTTAAACCATTGCTCCTTGGAAATATTAGCTATCTAAGCGGCCATTGGACCATGTAACATTGCTAGCTCAGCTAATTTCTCATCAATAACATGATGCTCAAATGCATATCCAATATTAATAAATTTCTCCCTTAGCCAATTCGTCCCATGTACTTTATGTACGTTACAAGCCATATGCCGAAGACAGAAAACATGGTGCCCATATGGTGGCTGTCATCTAACCCTTGAATCAGTTATGGCAGATAAAATGGAAGGATGTCTATCAGATATCAAGCAAATCCCCATTCTTTTTTTGATGACACTCATTCATAATGTTATCATTAAGAAACCAAGCTCAAGCTCTTCATGTCTCTCCCTCCACTATAGCAAATACAAGAGGTGCGACCTTCCTATCACCATCTTGTGATACAATTATTAGTAATGTGCCTTTGTATTTTTCATACAAGAATGTTCCTTCGACCTGGACAATCAATTTAAGATGTTCAAATGTATCAATGCATAGTTTAAATGTCTAGAATACTAGACGAGACATCTTTACAGGCTGCCCATCAAAACTATTTTGTTGACATTGATTATTTGAGAAATGTACCATTGAGCCAAGCATGAAATGTTGAACAACAGCTAACCACCTAGGCAATAAAGTATAAGAGCTCTCTCAATTACCAAAAGCAAGGGCAGGGGCTCAGTATTTTTCCTTCCACGCCTTTCAATAAGAAACAGTGTAGCCAAACAAACTTTACATACTTTCAATGATCTAGGAAACTTTCACCTCTGGTTGGTCAATCACTATTGCCATAATACAAGATGATATAACATCAGAATCTAACTTAAGGTGATCTTAAGATAATGTTGCAGAAAGATATGTGTGGTCCATCATACTTTGTAGTCTCTCAATGTATTCTTTTTTACTTTTTGCATGCTTTAACCCTCCAACTATAACTACAGCCATAGTTAATACATTGATATTCTTCATTTCGTGCAGAAGAATGGTGAACATGAAATATGTGGTACACTCAAATAGAGTATAATTTAATAGCATGGCGTAGTGCCTTTATATCTACATACTGCATACCGACATGCAACTCTTGGTTGTCGCTAAGATTCATAAAAACTCCCGTTCCAAAGAACTCAAGACCACTTATTGTCTCTGTATTAACTCATGAAAAGAATGTAATTGCTGGCTCATTATATTTGCTCACAGTTTCATTCCCTGCAGGCTCTGTTGGACCATCTCCATCATCATTGGTTTCCTCATTGGACTCATTATCATCTTTATCATCATCGTCATCATCATCACGATCATACTCATTAAGGATGGTAGAGTCATACTCATCCTTGTCCTCAAATTCATCCATTAAGTATTCTGTCATAACCATGGGAAATTGAGAGAGAGCATTACCAATTGCTTAATGGGATGCACTCAGCTGAAATGTGTGATCCGTCATAGGGATCTTATATTGTTGCCTATAACTGGCCTGTGGCTCAAATGGGTGCACGTCTCCAAGATATGCATTGAATAAAGATGCTTGTTCTACTAGGTCATACATATTATTGGCAGATGGAAATGTGTATGCAACATGATCTTTCTCTGATTGTGATTCAACGTTCAAATTAACTTGATTAGTTGAAATACACAAATACAACTCTGTCCCAGTCAATTGGAATGGGAATCATGAGTTCACTTGCCACATTCCTTGCACATCAGAATCATCTTCTAAATTATATGTTTGGTACCGTGTTGGATTTAGCGGGGGTGGATACCTATATATTAATTCTGATACAAATTGGTTTGGGGAAAGTTGCAACTTTTGCCCAACTATCTATTTCAATCTTTCTAAAGTGATGTCTGAATTAACTCTCATTATCTTCACTCCGCGGCACTCAAATCTCACACCATCTGGACCATAAAAAATTTGTCCATTTGCAAATATACATAAAATCTCATTTCTATTGATTATTATTTTTTCCTATAGTAACATTTGCAAACAAAACAGATATAAGAAACAAATAAATTCTAACAAAATAAATGTTACCACATAATACATGCAAACAAAATAAATTTATCAGATACTAAAAGCAAATGACATAAAGATAACAAAAATAACTGTAATATATATATATATATATATAACAATAAAAAATAAATAAACATGATAACTATATATCAAAGAAATAAATGTTACCAAAATAAATATAAATACAATGTAAATAACATAGATATGACCACAAAAAAATTACATACAACAACATAATAAATGCAAAAGTAATAAATTAAATAGAAATATAATTAACACAAACTTACTAAATATAACAGATCATTAAATATAATATATATATATATATATATAACCCGAAAATATATAACTAAAATAAATATCAACACAATGTAAAGAAAATAGATATGATAACAAAATTTATAACAATCATAATTATTATAAAAAATTAATGTAAAGAAACTAAATATAACACAAAAAATAAATGCAAACATAATAAAGATAGGAAAAAATTTAAATCTAACTAGAAGAAGTATAAAAAAATTAAATATTAACATAATAAATATGGCAAAAACATTAAATTTCACCAAAATAAATATTAAAATAATTAATGCAAGCAAACTAAATTAGTATAACAACAAAATTTAATATTCAAAAAATAAATATAAAAAAGTAGTTAGATGCAACAACAAAATAAATACAAATACTATAAATATAAGACACACACAAAAATGCAAAGATATTAAATATAGCAAAAAAAATCATAGCAAAGAAAATAAATATAATATAGAAACTAAATATAAACTAAATTTGAACTAATTAAATAAAAAATGCAAAGTTAACAAATTGAACAAAAAGATAATTAATACAAACATACTAAATATAAAAAAAATTAAATGTAAACAAAATATATAAAAGCAAAAATTAAATATCACTAAATAAATATAACAACAAAATATACATAACCAAGATAAATATATAAAAAAATATATGCAAATTAAATAAATATAAAAATAAAATAAATATAGTTAACAAATAAATACAACTAAAATAAATATAAAAAATTAAATATAAATATACAACTTAACTAATAAATATTTATAATAAACTTAAACAAATTTACTAACCTTTTGAGATCAAACAAAAAAAGTTGAAAGGTTTTGGATATCTCTAGTTATAAATAATGAAGTGAAGAAAAGAAAGAGATAGAAGAAGAGATGTATATAATGTTGAAGAAGAAAAATGTTGGAGAAGAGAACTGAAAGAGGAAATGTGTGCACAATATTTTGAAGAAGAAAGATTCATATACAAAGAAGAGAAAATGGGTATGAAATAAATAAAATAAATTTTTAATTAAAATAAATATTGTCAAGTTAGTTATTCCTACCTTAATAACATTACAGGTCTAACCTGCATGCTAGCAACGCATGTATATAAAGCATGCATTGCTTTAATAAAGTACAACTGAGCATTTGTTCAGCTACACATTTTTAAAAAATAATTTAAATGTGAATGTTAGAACCAGCAATTATTTTTTTTAAAAAAAAATTTAACTAGTGGATCTTGAAATCGTAGTCCATTTTAAAAAAAAAAAAAAAATTTGCTTGTGTGAAAAGTAAAAAAAAAATTTCCAAAGTCTAAATGAATGATTCCAACTTCCATTGTTTTCGTCTGATCTCGATGCAATATTTTGTACAAATAAGGATTTTGCAATTTTTTATAAATAATAGGATTAGGCTAAAAAAACCACTTATTTAAAACATTTAAAAGATGTAACCTTATTCAAAATAATTAATATATATACATATATATAAAGGATCAAAACGAACTTAAAAGAACATAATAAAGTCTTAAGATTATTTTAGACATTATTTTAATACAAAGTTGTCTGAAAACTACTTTGTACATAATTTGGCTTCATAGATGAAGGTTTAATGCTTGAATTCTCTTGAACAACGAAAAGTAAACAAATTTTACATGTTTAACTGAACATATATAATAAATTTCTTCACTAAAAAAATAACTTTTTTTTTCTCAGTATGTGCCAACAGGTTGGTGTCTTCCATAGAAATGAAAATGGTTTCTTAAGTAAGAACTGAATATTAACAAATTATTAAAAAATAATTGAATATTATCATTTGACAGCAACTTCATTTCATCCCATACCATTATGCCTTTTTTTGAATCACGTATACCACCATGGTAAAAAATCTTCAAAACAAGCTTGTGCAGGTCCTGAACATCATAATGAACTTTGCGAGTTGAGTGAGGAGAGAAACAAGGGCAAAGCCAGAACCATAACAGTGACGCAATTTATAAGAAAAACTCTATGCCTTTCTGGACATGGCATTAAACTTTACCTCTTCAAGTATCATTGGACCAAAGTTTACAAGAAGAGAAAATGGAGGATATGAAGAAAGAAACAAGGGCAAGGCCCGAACCATACCAGCGACGCAATTTATAAGAAAAACTCTGCCTTTCCCGACATAACATTAAACTTTACCTCTTCAAGTATCATTGGACCAAAGTTTACATGAAAAGAAAATGGTGGAGGATACAAAACAAAGTTATAAAAGACGCGGTAAACTTTCCCCAAAAAAATAAAATAAAATTTACAAACTCTTTCAAACAAAGCTAATCGTAACTCTATTGCACAACATTTCTCTTTTAAAAAATAAATGAGGGAGAAAACTGATACATGATTACATCATTCCCTTGTGGAACCAAGTAGGCATAGAGCCAACTTAGGCACGTGTAACGTACAGACCACGGAGAGGTCATCATTCAGCTTGAAGCAATACGGTGACCACTCATCAGACATTGTCTTCTTGAAAATTCATGAATAAATTACTGTGGGCCTTGAAAAATAATTGATTTCTTAATTTGGTTCTTCAAAGGGTAACACTTTATAATCTTTCAATAATTTTTCCCAAATCATTTTCGTCCCCTCATTTGTTAAAGTCATGGGGACTAATTTTTCAATTTGGTCCTTTAAAGGGACAAAAGTAATTGGGGAAAAAATTACTGAGAAACTAAATTGAGAGTCACACTTCAGAAGATTAAATTGAGAAGTTAGTTATCTTTTAGGCTTGACAACAGTAATTTACCCACGGTTCATAGAAATGAACACCAGTTCTGATTCACAATGCTGGACTTTTACAGATATTTATCACCGCATCAATGTCGGCATATATAAAGGGAGACAAGAGCCGTCCTTTCGATCAATAATCATTCCTGTTGCTGCATTGACATGGTTTTACGAGTTAGATTCAAGTCACTGGTCACATTGGCATGCATAGTGCCTAACATATGATATGGACGAGGTTAATGAGAAATAGTATTCAGATTCACATCAATCTCAATCACAAAAGGGAAGTTAAGCAATGTTTCCATCTCTCTTCATGTTACTAGAAATACGAAGCATTAAAATCTTGAACTTGCCACTCATGGAATCTATCAAAATAGGAATCTCGCCTCATTATTTTGAGAGTCACATTGGGGGTGCAAGAAAACAAGCCGTAAAGTTATTTAACAGAATTTGCTTACATCACCAAGACTTCGTATTCTGATTATGTTAAAATAAATGAATCAAGCCAGCACAGATGCAATCAGACATTTGACATACAACATACCCAGTAACCTGAAAAAGATAAGGCCTTAATAGAAAGTGGCCTAGGTAAAACAGGTTTTAATTCATTCCAGTATATGGCCTCATGGAAAGAATATTTTTACTACCCCAAATGGCATTTGCAATTAGGTGGGACCAATTATAGATAGCATTAGGGTAAATTACCATTACCTCCCGAGGTTTGAGGATTTCTCACTCAATACACCTCTAATTTCAAAATCAGCTTTGACTTCCATTATTGTTTACAACAGCATTAGTAAAAGCACCTAAAATTAGTCAGCTGTTGAACACCTTAACAGAAGTTTACTACTTGATTTCCTTCAAAAATTAAAATATCTTCTTGATGAAGACCAAGATAGCATGGAACCCTAAAGTTCCACATCCAATAGTATGAACTGCTTAATAGAATATTTAAATAAGTTGATTCTTCCATCTCAACAGTTACCTTTTGAGGAAGGATTCCTACCTCGCTTGGGTATCCATCACTTCTTTACCCTCATCCATAATAAGTAGCCTCTCATCTTGCTACTTGGGCATGTACTCTCTGGAACAACTAGATTCTCATCTCTATCAGAAAAGTAGACCGGATAAGGAACGGTGGGAAGACATAATTTGGCAAAATCATGGTATGAAAATCCCCAAAAATTCATATTAAGAAAGAAACCGCAAGTAGAAAATGGGTGCCACAAATTTCCTAGTGTTGATGAACCTTTTTGACAATCCAACATTCCAATGGCGATTGCAGAGGCAGCCCTTATTCGGAAGAAGGATAATTCAGAGAAAGATGAGATTCCCCCGGTGGTTAGCAGATAACCAGGAAGAGGAGGGTGTTGCTGAGTTTAGATTGGCTCATGTAATATTTGGAAAAATGGATACAGATTTGATATTAAAGAGAAATTGGAGAATGAGTTTAGATTCAAATCAATCTTGTCTTGATAATGTTTACCAACAGAGAGGATATAGGGATGAGATGAAGATCTGGTGAGTTATAGAATGTGAAAAGGGTAAAGAGAGAGAAAGAAGCGTGTGTATTTCAGAAGGAACGGTAAGGATAGGTGGGTGAATGATAAATATGTAATCACACTCTAAAGTTAAACTTTGTTAGACATTGTTACTGATACGGGAGAACAATGATATTCTTCAAAGCTCAAACAAGAAGGGTACCAACTGATAAAGCCTCAAACCTTTAGGGGAGGTAATTGTTATTTACCAATAGCATTGCACTGATTAAAACAGAAACAAAAGCCCCATTCAAATCCCCAGTTGACCTTCTTCAGGTGAAAGAATTATAGCCATTGCCAATTTGCAAATTATAGAGAAGCAAGCCTCACTGAAAATTTCTTATTAAAGAGCAGAACATAAGTGATAATTTAAAAGCACAGACATATCAAGAGACAGAATATTTTAACTTCTTTTCAAAGAGAGTTCAAAATTCAAACACTCACCCTTATTGCCAAGGTTACCTCTTGTGCAAGAGCTCCTACTCTATGGACTCAAATTCTCTTAAATTATTAACTACATTATGAATTTTCTCAGAAAGCTTGTCATTGTGCTCTTCAACAACTTTCATAAACATAGTTAGCTGTTCTTGATATGTAGCACACAACCGCTTTTTATTCCGAAGCTCCGCTGTTAATTCCTGAATTTTCTTATCCTTCTCATCCTAAAACAGAACAACAGAAATACTTGATTCAGGACATAATCGCAAATTCATCATCTTCCTTTCTAGGCGTAAAAGGAGACAAATAAAGTTACCGACTTGATACAAATTAAATGATCGCCTATAATAACATGCAATAGGATCTGCTTCATATGTCTGCAATAAAAGTGATACTACTTGAACGAATGGCTTGAAAGACAGCAAATAAAGTTCATTAGTCACTACAGCTAGGCAGAAAAGTTTACCAGTGCAGGAGCTTATTTATTAATCTGATTATTTGATTGGTTTAATATGAGATTTCCCTCAAGGCATACCATAGCTTCACCAATAATACTAGCGTTAAAACACAAAAGGTTAATTATGATGGGCACCACTTTGTCTTCATGAATACCACATTTAGTCAATATTAGTGTATAGCTTAATAGATTTCATATTTTTCTTACTGTATAAAATCAAATATATTTTTTAGTTATAGGTCATAAACCATGAAGCCTTAATCTTCAACCTGCCTCTCCTACTAATCTTTCATCCAAATGGATCAACTAATTTCATGGCCCAGAAAAATAGGTGACACATGTCCTGCATTCAACCTCCTTAGTGTTATTTCCGTATTTTGGGCCTACCTATGCTTACAAGTTGGTGTTAACCATGCAATAGCAGGTTATATAAGCTAGTCATCGAAAGACAGAAGCATTTCTTTAAGGATTTGTTTCTCAAAGATCCTGCACATAGAATCTCATCACAACCAAGTTACAGCCAATGCGCAATATTAGAGGGGAGAGAGCATGGTTTATGTTTAACTAATTGGGCTCAAAGGCCTAGACACCTGTATTTTCATGAATCCCCTCATCTTGTAGTGTTTTAATATCGTACCTTCAAAATCATAGATAATTTTATAACCAAGTTTCACTTGATTCCAAATCCATGCTCTCTAGACAATTTTTTTTTTTTTTGGGGGGCCAAGGATCTCTAAAAAGCTAATCGACATGGATTGGCTACATAATTATCATAATGATAATTCTCCTCTCCTTCCCTCTTTTAATTCAAAAGCATCAAAATAATAACTTAATTCATTTATCCATAAGCAAGCATATTTTTGAGAGGTCTGTCTTCTAAGGCAATTTTGCATTTTAAGTCCCATCAAATTGAATAAGAATTTTGTCACCAGCTTACTTTCTCTCTGTTGGACGTCATGCAACAGACTAGCATATCGCTTTTCTTGAACCATATTATATAAAGATTATTTGGCAAACAATATCATAAGCTATTTAAAGCATTCACTACAGAATCACCAAGGCAGAAATCAATGATCACCAATCAGTAGAAATGAAATACACACACTACTCAACTTATAGAACAAGAGGTATATACTATATAATGCAAGTAGAAACATAGCTAAAAATGATAACTCCCCCTCCTTCCCTCTCTTAATTAAAAATTATCAAAATACAAACTTAATTTAAATATCCTTACACAGGCATATTTTTGGGAGGGGTTTGTCTTCATCATGCAAACTTGCATTTAAGTCCCAATAAATTCAATGTTTCTTAAGTGGTAAGATTCTTTTTGCCATCTTACTTTCTCCCTGTTGGACATCATGCAAGAGACTAACATGTGGTTTTTCTTGAACCTTATAATATAAATATCAATTGGCAAACATTATCATAAGCCGTTTGAAGCATTCAGTAAAGAATGCCAACCAGTAGAAATACAGAAACAATCAAATACACACATAACTAAAAATTGCAAAGTAGGAACATAACTAAAAATTGCAGTAGACGTGATACAATCAAATAAGAAATAACAACCTACCATTGTTTGGCGAGCTTCGCGAGGAGAAACTACAAGTGGGTGATTATGATCTTTCACAAACTTTGTTATCACCCATTTTCCAGACTTATTATATTTGACATGAATCATCGCCTTACAACCTTCTCTTGTGCTGGGCCTTGGTTTTCGAACTGGTCCAAATTTCCCTCGAATGCTGATACAATGACCCTCCTTATTGCATCCAAGCCTGCGGGCAAGAATCCTTCCATCCCTTTCAGAGCGTCTACAAGACATAACACGCATGACAAACCCTACACGTCGAGCATATTCATCATAGAATATTTTAGCAGCATCTTCAGATTCAAATTCCATACCCTCGTATGGTTCTTGAATAGTATGGTCTTCACAAAAACCCAATTCTCCCCGAGAAGAACTGTCTAACACTCCACACCTCTCATCTGATTGCCAGAGAACATTATCTTTATCTCTCAAAATCATGCACTTTGCCATGTAAAATGTAATAGAAAACACAGGAGGTAACATTTATGACTTTGTGTCATCTTCTAAGAACAAAACAGGACGATAGACCTTGAAACTCAGAGTGTTCAGTAGATTAACTGTTGAGTGCAGTGAAATTAAGCATAGTATATATTACCAGAAGGTCTAAAGGTTGCATTTAACTACAAAGAGCAAAACCAGTCAAAGATGTGCAGATGCACACAATCATAAATCATATATTCAGTTCTTTTCCTTGCCTCTAGTGTACCTCCCCACCACACAAAAAAAAAAAAAAAAGGAAAAAGGAAAAACAGAGGTCTCCAGTGGAGCTCTTCCAAGCACATAATGATACTATCTCAAAAATGTAACATGCACAAAGTGAATTACAAAATTTGAAACATAATGACAATATTAAGCAAATCAAAAGTTGCAAATAGAAATGGAACCACACAGCGTATGTAGACCTATTGAAATATTGAGATATCAGCATGAGCTGTCACATGACATGCTGGCATCCAAGCAAAACAAGCATTGAAAATGTGCCATAGATTGACCTCATACGAAAAATTAATAGAAGCAATATTCATGCCCTCCTATCTGAGATTGCAGGACTACACTGCGATATTGAATAACCAATTTAAAAACAGGAATATCATAACGATACATTGTACAAAAGGATGGCAGCAACACACAGAAAAATTATGAAATATGCTACAAACTGTAAATTAGAAGCTTAACATTTTCGACTGCTGAGACAAAAAAGATTGAAGCCGAGTCACTCAGATTTTAGTATTATAAAGGGACAAAAACCGTTGGGTAGTTCAACAAGTTTCAGGGTTCTCAATTCAAGATGTACAGGTGGGCTGGCTTCTAAAGCAGTGCAGTGTGGATTACTTCAGGGTAGACTACTGCTGAATGCTCTCTTTAATTCCTATATGTCAACAAATATTTCCTCATTTTACATATGTGACCCTGTTTCTAGTGTTGTTTCTTTAGGCTACATTTATGTTAACTAACAATTTTCAAAGGTTGAAAAGTGGGAACTAATTTTTGGCATGTACCACTATCAAATAATATAACTTGAGTCAACAAAATGGATATTGTAGTGCACTAGTGAAATCAATCTTTTCTATTTTTGGGGGAAAATCAAAGAACATTAGGTTTACAATTGCACAAACTTGAACTATATAAATAAATTGGTATATTATGCATAGACTAAAATGAAGTGATAATAAAGATGCAGGGCTTTACAATTTTACATGTATCTCAATATAACCTTTCAAAAAACAATCTTTATTTGATTCAAGTAACATACCATTGTATGGTTCTTCACTTGTCTGAACTTCATACATACTAAAACCTGCATTCCCAGAAGTTTCCATTCCCCTATTTTCATCATCTATTTGGCCTTCCATGTTGCATAATATAGTAAGATATCAGCACACAACAACAATGCACTCTCCAACATAAATCACCTAACAATTAAGAACGTGTCAAGAAATAGCAGATTAATATACAGATGAAGCTGACAAGTTTTATCTGGTAGAAGAATAAATTTTATAAGAGAGAAGATGAAGCTGGACATGACTTTACTCAAAAATATGAAGTTATTTTGTGGTTATTAAAGGACAATTTTATTTCAGATGGAATGAATAAATAATTATGCTATGCTATATTGTTACAATTAACAATATGTTTTCTGTGTCTCCAAATAATAAAGGACTAAAGAACCTAGAGTTTTCTCTCCCTTACACTTCTGAGAGTTTTAAATTGAGCATGCTGGGCAGTAGTAAAACATTACTGTTATCCTCCCCCACCCCCCCCCCCCCTCTTTCTTTGTGCACGGGACAGAAACATTAAAGCTCCATTTGCTCTACCATTTTATTTCCTTACCTTAGAAAAGGGATGAGAATAATAGCTAGCAAGATGGAAAACAAGGAGAATGGGACCATCTGTTTAGGCAAAGCATCATTAATTTATTATTCGCCTCAAAAACTAGAATATTAAAAAACTTCTTTGACACTATCAGGAAAAGCACTTCACGTTCAGAGTGTAAAGTACTAAAAAGCTTCTGAATCCATCTTGGAGGCACTTTTCTATAATAAGGACTATCTATGTGAAGAAACATTTACACAAGGTCGTGATTTTCTTTCTGTCCATTGTCACAAGCTTCATTTTCCAATAATCAAATTCAGTCATGGACTTTGGACCAAACTCTAAGGAAAATTCAACAGGATTAAAAAAAAAAATCATACTTAGGGGTCAGTAATTAGTTCTAGCTACTTAATTACAATAAATGCGAGGTCAGGATACATAGTAATAAAAGTTTCAGTAATATTAATCTATTCCTCAAATTCTTACCTTCACACTGATTAGACTAGAAGTTTCAGTTGAGGGACCATGATCAAATCAAACCAGCCTACAATTCTGGGCATTCAAAGAATTCTTTTAGTATTTATTTATTTATCATAGTAGAATACAGTGTAGAAAAGATTAGAGAAGAATAAAATCAGAGCGGTCAAGTGGGCAGGCACCCTCACTCCCCCCTCCCCCCCCGCCCCAAATAAAAAACAAAAACCAAAAACACACAATAGACCACTGGTCAGCACTTACGCAGGGCATGGCAGGTCCTGCCAACTAGGCAGTCTTGCAAATAGCCACCCCAACCCACCCTACTATTGTTGGAGATAAAAGCTTTAAATAAGAAATAAGAAATATGAAATCATATTACTCACAATTAACTAAATGTTTGGCTCACGAGGTAAAACACAATTAAACAGACAAGTCCTAACTCATAACTCAGGTCACACAATCCAAATTAAAAGGCAAGTCTTAAGAATAATTAAGTTTACTATCCAAAATTCAAATAAAAGAACAAGAAAATCTTTAAAAAATTTAAAAATCACTAGTGTCATCGAACATCAACCACAATCAACCATTTGTTTGTCTTCCTCATCAAGAACATTATAAACATATTTTTGACAAAGACTTGAACACGATAAAAACTACATACTAATTTCAACAAACAAACAACCTTATTATTTCATTGCTATTGAAGAAAAGCAACCCACAGCCACAATCAAGTCCAAATCCATCCTAAATTCAGCTCATGAACAACAAAATTAAGTCATCAACCCACATAAGTTCAATAAAAACGACCGATTACCTGGGTTGTGAACCAGAAGAGAAGCGGCTCCAATGGTGGCCGCTTTGCCTTAGAAAATGAAAATAAGATGTCTCCGGCGAGCTTGGAGAGGTATCAGTTTTGGGTTTCAAAGGAAAAAGGATAGAGACTAAACTGGCCTTCTACAAAGCCTTCGTCACAGGCGTTCAAAGACGCGGCCGGCGGTGGCGGGCATTCGACGCGTCTCAGCCTCACCGGCTCAGTGAGTGACAGTGGGTATTTCGAAATTGACGCTCCTAAAACGGCATATTTTGCGCCGTTTTACGTCGAAGGCTGTTTGGTAAAAGGAATAATAACATGGAAAAAGGAAATAAAGCAAACTTGGCTGACCCAGACCCGCGCCGCGACCCTAAACGAGGTTGGGAATGGGGATCGCTCATTTTAATTTTTTAGAAATTTTATTTTTAGTTTTTGTTGTGTTTGGCCCAAAGCGAAACTTACATTTTAAGTAACAGCAGAAGCAATTTATTTTATTTTACGATAAAAAAGTTAAAGTATTTTGAAATAAAAGTAAAAAAGAAATTTATTTGTTAACATAAAATTCCTGTATCAAAATTATTAATTATTACATTACCCTTAACTCTTTTTTTTTAACTTGTTATCTCCTCTTTTGCATTTTCATTTCTTCTTTTATCATTGTTGTTGTGTGTCCAACCTTGGTAACTATCGAGTTTAGGCTAAAAGCAAGATAGTACTCATTAAAGAAAATTTTGAAATAACATATATTGGAAGGTGTACTTATTAATTGGAGATTAAGTAAAGTAATCTTGTATTTTGATTTCCCTAATTAATCCCTAATAAAAATCTCATTAGAATTAGATTAATTTAGATCAAAGGAATTTAATTACGTATAATTTATCTTTAAGCTAAATTAAGATTTATTTAAGTATTCCAATTATATAATTATCCCAATTAAACATTATTATTAACTAAGTTAAGCATAATTTCCCTTTTAAAAGTAAATTTGTAATACAATTATAATAGAAATTAGATCCCATTAAGTTACTCCATGAGAAAGTCAATTTTTTTAAAATTTTTTAGGTACATTTGATTTACTACTTCATTTATATACTAATTAGTAAAATAAAGTTAAATTATACAATAAATCTCAATTGTATAATGCAGTGTAGATGTAATATAATATTCTATTTATATAATAAAATAATGAGTAATTAAATGTAGAACTCAATTGTATAAATTAAGATTATTTTATTAAAAGATAAATTCTATTTTATTTGATGCAAACTTCTTTTTTTTTTAAATAAAAAAGATATAAATAATATGATTCTCTAAAGAATTTAACCAATCTTCACTAATTCCAATAATTGGTTTGACCTAATTTCGCGTTAAAAACCACTGAGCCTTCAAAATTCCATTGGGCATTGGGGAGACTCGAAGAATGGAAAAGGAGAGGTAGCAAGAATGCCTGTGTTTGCATGTTTGGTAAGCGAGGGACATAGGAGAGCTTTCTCCATCAAATATAGGAGTCTTTTCTCCTTCATAATAACGGAGGAAATTTTGACAATCCTGGGAGAGGCAAAGTTAGTGACCTATTTGCCCCTGAGGTCACCGCAGTTGGTCTTGAGCTCGATAGCTTGGTCTATACCTATCATGAATTGTGAGGGGATGAGGAAAGCCACGTATCTTTGTGAGAGGAAAGAAGTGAGCACGATTCTGTTATGCATTTGGAGGTGTCATGACAAGAGCATTTGCCACCTATCTCCTATAGGATACGAAGCAAATTCTCCAAGCCACATGATAGTTGGGAGAACGGAGACTATATCAAGAAGAGGTGGATTAACATGAGGGAGCAGAAGATAATTGTGAAGATTCTCTCTCTTCCATTTTCTCTCTCTTCTGTAATTCTTCCCCTCCCCTTTAGATCTTCTTTTCCTCTGTGCTCTGTTATATGCTTCTGGTTCTCCTGGTTGTAAAGGTGTGATGCAGAAATATTTCCATTTCAATATATATAGTTTTTCTAGTTCATGACAAATGGTGCTCTGATTGAGAGTGGATCTCCACCTCCTACAATCATAGTTGACAATCTGTGTTTGATGTGCAACGCAATGGATGAAAGCTAGAATTAGTTAGAGTCATCTATTCTCCGAGCTCTTCAATCCATGGATTCTTTGGTAGAAAGTTTTCAAAGGTGCTACCAACAGTCAGATTCAAACTACGCTTTTGAATTAGCTGAGGTGCGACTTGATTTACAATGTTAAATCGATAAGTATGAGCTACTTCCTCTTCCAATCATTTCTGATGTATCATCGCTGCTACCGTCCTTGGCACCACTTATAATTTCAGACGACTCTTTGGAGATGGTGATACCAGTGCCTCCACCATTACTGCCCATGTTGATTGTTCCTACTGAAGACTCTCCACTGCTTGCCGCAATTCATCCACCACCATCGCGCCAACAGCTTACACAGGACACCATGTACAAGAAGGTCAAATCTTGAGACTCCCTATTTCAGCTTGGTTGGAAGGCCTCTCTGTTTTTTAATTTGGCTGTCTTTAATGAAGCCCAATTCGCATGGCCCATAATTTCACCCTTTAACCTAATCCGAAAGGGATTTGTCTGCCATGATATAAATGAACTTCTGGTATTTGATCCTGGCATCACAGGTCTTCTGCATATTGTCTCGCTTGATGACCCTCTTAGTGGTTTGTTGGCGTCAATCACCCTTAGGGATTTTCTTCACTTGCCATATGCTCTTCCTTATCATTCTGTTACTGAGGATTCTGCCATTACTCTGTCTGCCGCCTCCACCATGGTGAACTCTAATGAATGCTTGCTTTCAACAACTATGGATGGTTTGTCCGAAGGGGCCTTGTTGAGTTGCTTTATTAGTGAGGTCAAGCCTCCATTATTTTCATTTGTCCTAATGCTTCTAGCCCATCAATTCATTGAAATCCAGAAAGCACCTATTATGCATGGAGATGGGCCATTAATTCCTTGGTTCTGTTCCTTACCAATGATTCACTGCTTTCATGACTGGGTCCAACTTATTCATGACCACTTCGAGCCTCTTCACTTATCCACCTTTCCTAGCTTTAGCATTCTAGACAAGTTCATGGGTCCAACGTTCAGTACCGCTTCTGTGTTTTTGTCTTGCTTCGAAGCATCCAGGTTGGATGCTATAATCAGCATCCTCAGCAATTGTTCGCTTGGGGAGCAATTTGTTACTGCTATGCTGAACAATTTTCAGGCATGGGCTCTTTGCTTTATGATGTTCATTGGGAATCATCAGGTAGTATGTTCAAGGGTTAATTCATCGTTTACTTATGACCCGGGTATTTCACTCCAACTTCTTACTCTCTTCCTCAATTCCAGCCTAATCGAGTTTCTTGTTTGGGTGTTTGTTCTGGGCCCCAAGTCCCTCCATTCTATTGAGATGCCTTTGTTCAATTACTTCTTTATTCTATTTTGGAATAATGGTTTAGCTATCACATTTGTCTCGGATCTTGGGCCACTCTATTGTTCTACTGAATCTATCACACTATTGGCTATGGAACATTGCATTTTGGGATTAGTATGGTCTTCGTATTCTTCATCTACTTTTTATTCGGGAATCTTATCCCCTGTTCTTCTTTCCTTCCTAAATTGCAGTCTCACACAATTTGTAGTTCGGTCTCTTGAATTTAATGAATTAGTATGGTCTGGAACACATTTTGGTGACTATAATGTTGCTACTATAGGTTGTACTTTTTTTTTCATTCAAATACACGTTATTGTTGGCTTGGTTGTCATATGGATATTTGATCCAGGTCCCACCACTGCCACCTCTCACTTGAAGTCATCTGGGATTGCTAATTATTTGACTTATGGAGTTAAGCAGAAGTTTACACGCCTTGTGTTGCTTATAATTGAGACTCATGGCCATACCTGTGGTCACATAAGCTTTTATTTTCTTGGAATCAGCTCATTCGTTATAGGGGACATCTTGGCTATTATTATAATTAGAAGCAACAAATTTTGTAAGACACCTATTTAGTCATGCATGGATATGGCTTTGTGATCCTGAAATTAATATAGGAGCTTGGTACTTGGTTGTTATTGGTTTCTTTTTGCTCTGCATGCAATCCTTCGACCTTGAGGACAAGGTCACTTTTAAAGGGGAAGGTAATGTCATGAATTGTGAGAGGATGAGGAAAGCCACGTATCCTTGTGAGAGGAAAGGAGTGAGCACGATTCTGTTATGCATTTGGAGGTGTCATGACAAGAGCATTTGCCACCTGTCTCCTATGGGATACGAAGCAAATTCTCCAAGCCATATGACAGTTGAAAGAATGGAGACTATATCAAGAAGAGGTGGATTAACGTGAGGGAGCAGAAGATAATTGTGAAGATTCTCTCTCTTCCATTTTCTCTCTCTTCTGTAATTCTTCCCCTCCCCTTTAGATCTTCTTTTCCTCTGTGCTCTGTTATATGCTTCTGGTTCTCCTGGTTGTAAAGGTGTGATGCAGAAATATTTCCATTTCAATATATATAGTTTTTCTAGTTCATGACAACCCACTCCTATTGACTGAGCTTTGTCATCCACCCCCGTCATGGTTGCTCAGCCATTGTCTCTCGTTGCCGCTTCCTCCACCAGCCACCGTTTACCAGATTTGGTGTTATAGCAGTGAAGAAGCTATCGTTCCTGTTCAAGAATGGGCTTTGGCATTCACGTTGGACGTCGCTGCTCAAGTTTGATTTCCTTCTTTGTTCTCCTTATCATCGACTCCTGGTTGTTGGAATTTCTTTGATCTGCATCAGAATGTGATAATGCCCCTTGTGAGCTTTTACATGATGAAAATCAAGATCTGTGTAACAAGTTAATGAAGCTTTTGTCCATGTTGGATGAAGTAGAACTTATAATATGTAGATTTCTGCTATTTAAAGAATATGATACCTTTTTTTTTTCTTTTCAAGCTGGACCATGGCATCATAAATTTTTGGAATCACTGCAATGTATCATAATAGAAAATTGGGCATTTTCTTGGTGTTATGTTTTAAGTAATTGTAACCTTCTAATTGAAGATTGGATAACTGTCTCTCTCCCTTATGTGCAATTGTGATAAATGAGATTGATTTAATTCCCTTCTTGATTATAGAACAAAACCCAACTGCTGTAGTCTCTTATAGCTCTTAGCTTCTTATCTTGTTTACAAAACCCCTTGTATAACTACTATAGCTTCATAGATATATTTATCCTATGTTTTTAACTTCAATTGGTGGAATAAGTTACTTAATTATTTAATATCAAAATTGTTTTATTGCCTAAGTTTTATACATTTAAAGCAATTCAATGCACACATATTTTTCCTCCTACTAATGAAGTGCATCCTTTAGACATATATGTATCTCTAGAATAATAATGTCAAAATATGCACCTCATTAAAGCTTCCCTGTCAAGAAACAGGTAAATGCTGGTTTTAATAGTCTATTGTTCCTTTTATAGGTCTATATATAATATTTGCTTTCGGTCTGTTAAAATGTTCTTTCTTTTGTGTTAGACATTTAAGTTTTACGGCGAGCTTGAACAGGACATGGTCTAACAAATGGCTTTGCTTTAAAAATGTAAAAGATATAGTTAATGGTATGGAAGTCTAAAAGAATACTTACTAAAGGAGAAGAGTTTTGGAACAAGATGTTTTGAACTCATTGAATTTGTGGTGGTTAAATAGAAAAGAAAATTGGAGAATGAGAGGTTCATTTTAAATAAAGCAGCCTGAATCCGAGGATAAAGCTTTGTTTTATGACCATTAAGATTAAGAACTATTACCTTTATTTTAGACCATTGTGAAGTGGCTCGGCAGACTTGGAATAGGCTGTTTGGTTTCTTTAATGAGAGCTGGGTTTGTCTAGCTTATCTACAAGCAATTTTAGTTATCGAGTTTATGGGTTTTGGGTAAATAAAGGGGCATAAAGTTATCTGGCAGTATGCAATAATTAATAAAAACTCACTCTATTTGCTGATCCAATAATTAACAAAAACTTATTTTTAAGTGGTGCTTTTTTAGATTTTATAGGACATTGTAACGGGCATTCTTTAATTTTTGCTTGCTTAATTTGTAGTTTTGTCTCTCTTTCCTTTTGGGAATGAAATTGGTAAGCATGATAATGTAATACCCAAGATTATGCATCTGCATGCAGGACTACCTGCAGAAGGACTTTGGAATGAAATGGGGTAAATGCTATGGAGTTACAACAGAGGAATTGATGGTTCACTGGGTACCATTTTCTAATCATCTGCAGAAATTTGCATATCAAGTTGCCATGGTCATTATCATCTCCATTGAAACGTATTTGCAGTAAGAAAGTGGTGCTTCAGGCTTTGAAGGCTAGTGACTGGCATCTTGAAGAAGTATTTGATGTATTCGATATCCAACCCCAGCTTAAAATATTAGCTGATTCTAGCCATCTGGACAAGTTTTACAATAGATATAAATGTTGGCAATGAAGTAAAAATACCAATAAAATAATTTATGTCAATTATGAATAGTTTATTATAATGGATCTTCATGATATTATCACTTTGATATGTTAAATTGGTCCTTTTTTGTTGTCTTTTTTCTTAGACTTATTTTAGTTTTTCTATTTATTTATATGTTCCAACCTCAAATAATCTCAACAATTAATTGTTTTGTTAAAAGACAAAAAAGATTAGAAGATTATTAATTACATTTTATGGCTGACATGATATTGGTTGATGCTATCTCTTTCCTTTGCATCAATCTTTAAGTTGCTGATTATAAATGAGCAATTTGGTTTATATATATATATATATATATATATATATAAAGTTTAAAGTGTTTTCCTATTATTGGTAATTAAAAATGATTTATTTTTAGTATTATTAGTAATTAAAATTAAGTATTTTATTATTATTTTTGCATTAAAGGTATTATGGTCATTTGTTCAACTTTCCTTTCTATTCATATATTATTTTCATGTAATCATAGAACAACAATAATAACAATAAAGTCTTTTCCTATTAAGTAGGATAAGTTATATAGATCAATCGATAATATAAAACCTTATCGTAAATCATATTTTTAAATAAATCATTTAAATTTAAATCTTTCTTAATGGTTTCTTTTATAATTTTTTTTTATTTTCTTCAACTTTTAATTATTAGACTACTATTCATCTAATCTACTCTCCTAATTAAGACTTTTAAAGGTCTTTTTTATACATGCCCAAATCATCTAAGTCGCGATTCTACCATTTTTTTTTGCGGATTTTGTAACACCATAGTATATTAACTCCATCTAGCCTCCATCTGGGCTCGATTCCATATGATTTCCAAAGAATAAGTACAAATCGTGGCATTTTCATGCTATAAAATGGGGTTCAAATGCTCATATTTTGCCCCGTGGGTCTCGTGAACCCATCATTCATATTTTTAACTCAAACTCCATTTATACGACTCGTACATAGCGTCAAACAAGCCATAAACCACGAATATGAAGCCAAAAACCAAGAAAGTGCATTTTCTTAAATGGGCCCAAAAGTCGAATTTTTGGCTCTAACTTTGAAAAATCATAACTAATTATAGAAAAATGGGAATCTATCAAACCATAGATTTCTGGAAAGCTCTAGGTGTTACCTTTATGCTAAAAATAATTCCCAACTACAATCTCAGCGTTTGGACCTTGTTGACATAAAAAACGAGACAGAGGTCCGGCTGTCCCTGATACTGGTGTAGCTTACTGTCATGCACTTCAAAGATTCATAACTAAATCCAAAAAAATCCAATCTAGGCAAAATATACCAATTTGGAAAGATAAAGATGTCAAATAGAGGAAAAAAATAAGTCTAGATCAGTTCAGCAGCCCTTAAACCTTGAAAACTGATGGAACAATAATGAAGGTCGGATGGCTTCCCTGATGCTGATACAGAACTTCAGAAGGTTTATTCTCTCTCTATAGACCTTCGATTTAGGTGATTCTAGTTGGTATAGGTCGCTGTGGTTATCTAGTTTATGCTTATAAAATTTCATGACAATTGGACTCCATTTGGTCCATAAATGACACGGATTTATTTTCAGACCAGTTACACAGTACCATGACCAAACTATCAAAATTTCCTAACTTTAACAATTCACCAAATATTCCCTAGACTTCCAAATATTACCCACTTTAGCTTTCTAAGAAGCTCTCTACAAACTCTAGAGGCATACCAAATTTCATATCAAGAAGAGCTCATTTGGTCATACTTTGACAGAGCTCACAAATTTGGCAATTTTGGCACCCAAAACGGTTCAAAGTGAGTCCAAATGGCCTCCCACATGTTCTAGCACCTCATGGACAAGTTTTAAAGTATGAACATAGCATATATGAAATATCCAAGTGGTCCAAATTATCATACATTTCAAACTCACTATGCTACGGGCCAGAATACACTATCGCATACAAACCACAAAAAGGGCAAATCCCACATTTTCATTACTTTGGCTCTTTACATAGTTTATACATTATTTTTCCATACATTTACACTTGCTACAACATTTATATCTCAAAAATAGTAGGTGCATATTCATTTTGGCACCTCTTTACATCAAAAGAACCAAAATAAACTAACATCTATCTCAACATGCTCCTAGGCTCCTTGGTGTGCACTTGAATCTCCTTGAGCTCCACCTAACATGTTAAGATGGGGGAGGGAAGGGGGTGAGATTCATGGAATCTCAGTAGCTCATGCACTCATTCAAGGAAGCAATCAAGGCATATAAACAAGTCATAGCATACAAATAGGCATCTAACCATTCACAATCATACAATCCATGATTTACATGCCATGAAAATCACATCAATGCCACGATTAAGCTCTAGGGACTTTTGGTCTAGCCTCGCCTAAATTTAGGGACTTTTGGATAGCCTCACCCTTGGTTTAGGGACATTTGACTTGGCCTCACTCAGTGATGAGACTTTTGGCCTTGCCTCACCCAGCCTCAGGGACTTTCGGCTCTACCTCACCCATCTCAAGGGACTTTTGGCACTACTTCACCCGAGCAATTCTCACAATCCAACACATAAGCAAATTAGTACCAATGCATCAAGGCAATAACATATGGCATGTCTCACACAACAAGCATATATACAAGTATACAATGACTATTATATCCAAGAGTGCAATAAGAAAGAGTGGAGAGAGCTACCTTATGAGCCAACACAAGCCTTTCCTTTCAATTCCTCTTTTCCCTTCTTGGTTTCACAATCACACCTTGATGGAGGTGCTTCTCTTGAGCCTAGACACAACAAAGAGCATGGATTACTCTCTCATAACTTAACAACTCTTAGGGGTTCTTCAGAGCAAACCCTTCTAACATATAAGAACCTAGGGGTTCTCTCTCTCTCTCTAGAATTTCACTAACTCTTCCTCTCCCTCAAGCTCTCATGGTAGTAGAATCAACATACTCAAGGAAAGCAAAGAAGTTCAAAAGTGGTTTTCCACTTTCCCTCTTCTGACCCATGCCTAAAACCCAACTAATTTCACAAGAAAAACCATAGAAAGAGAGGGCAAAGAGAGAAGAACAAGATGCTAAGAAGAAAAGAGAGGAAAATCTCAAGCTTGGTTGCCTTTTCTTTGTTCTTCCTTCCTTCTCTTGGTCTCTCTATCTCTCTACGCCCCTTTTCTCTCCTTTGGTTGAAGCTTAGGTCAGAGAAAAGAGAAATAATGAATTGGGACGTTTTAAGAAATCAAATTCTCCCTCTCGATTCTCTAGCTAAGATTATGTCATATATAAAAAGCATGTATTGTGGCACCGGTTCTTGGATATGTTTAGTGAGTACATCCAAAACTAAAGTAAAATATTAAGGACTTAAAGTTGACCCCTTATGCAAATCAATAGTTATAAAAAAATCTTTTATGAGTCCACATTTTATTATTACACTAGTTGTAATCTCATCGTACATATCTTGTATTGCTCGAATATAAGCCATATAAGAACAAATGAGATATACAAAATTGCACAAATTATAAGGGAATTAAGTTCATAAGCCATACTATGAAGTTATGGGAGAGGGTAATTGAGCAAAGATTAATGCACGAGATTTAAGTTATGAAGAATCAATTTGGTTTTATGCTAGGAAGGTCAACCATAAAAGCGATATGCTTGTTACGAAGATTAATGGAGAGATGTCAAAGGGATCAAAAAGATTTACACATGGTGTTCATCGATTTAGAGAAGGCATATGATACTTTCTTTTAACCTTAACCTTATTTTGCATGCTTGCATCTCACCACCAAGATTCTTTATCCCTAGGTCTAAAGCATCTTAATTCACTAAGTATCTCTTTTGCCACCTTTATAATCTCTTTAGTCATTTCGTTTCACATATCATTAGCATTTTCTTATACTTCCCAGGATCCTTCCTCTAAAACCCTTCAATATAAGCCCTTTTCTTTATTCTCCTTTAATTGCTACTACTTAATTCTTGACACCTTATCTTGACATTTGTTTTTTATTCTCCTCTTAACTTGAACATTTGTAACTAAGATTCTATACTAAGTAGTCAAACTTTCTCCAAGTATAACTTTATAATCAATGCAAATTTTTTTATTTGATTTTCTTATTAGAAAGAAATCAATTTGAGAGCATGCCCCTCTACTTTTGTACATGATAAGATGATCATCACACTTTCTTAAAACAAGTGTTAACTAATGTAAGATCAAATGCTAATAAAAAATCTAGAATAGTTTTACCCTTTACATTTGCTTCCTCTAAGCCATGTCCCCCATGCGTATCATTGTAACCTCTAAATACACTCCCCACATGATTATTAAGATCCCCTCCTAGAAGAATGTTTTCTCTTAATGGTATTTCTTGAACTAAACATTCTAAGTCCTCCCAAAACTTTACCTTGTGATGTTCTTCTAACTCTACTTATAGTGCGTAAGCACTAGTAACATTAAAGGTTTCCCTTTCTACTACAAACTTTAATGCAATAATTCTATTTCTTAATCATTTTACATCCATCACAACATTTTTAATAAACTTATCCACAATTATACCATTCTATTTCAAGATTTAGCCTTGCCATTGTATCAAAATTTAAAATTTGAGGTATTTAATTTTTTTCCCTTTTTCTCCTACCCATTGATTTCTTATAAACATATAAAATTAATCATCCTTCTAATCATAGTATCTGCTATTTCTATCGATATACCTGTAAATGTACCTATATTCCAAGTTCTAGAACGAATCCTACTATCAAGAATTACCTTCTTTATTTACATTCGTTCATAAAAATGTAGGAACCTTTGCTTATTTTTCACTACACTTAGGCGTCAATGCAGCGATTCTTATTTGACACTATATTCAAACTATATAATGCGTTGTTTCTGAGCAATGACTTAGCATTACCTCTAATACATCAATGATCTATGTCATCAATATTCAATAAAGTTTTATGTCGACTGTCGACTACCTAATACAATCCTCCTTTTTCATCTAATCAAACATTAAAAAAAATATAAAATAAAATTCCCTTTCCTTTTCTGATCATACAAAATATAATTTTGGTTATAGAATTTTATTTCATTTTCATTCCTTTTCTTATGTCCATTCTAATGAAAATCCTTTCTATTTTGCATAAGGTAAATTTAGCTACTTTCTTTTTCTTGCCATAAAAGAGAAAAATGTAGGCAATTATGTAAGCTTTTTAATGTATCAATTTCACTTCTAAATTTTAAGTTTGTTTTTGAAGTTGAGTTTTGCTTGGTGGAATTAAGGAAGAAGAATTAGACATGGAAGAAGCTCTAAAGGTTATCATTATTATCAAACTTTGCTTTAGGAAAATATGGATGTAAATCTAGTAATGTCTTCTTCTTCATAGCCAAAACTTGTAAAAGAGAGATTAGAAATTTGAAAGTTTGGAAATCATTATTGTGATTTGGAATTGGAAGAACTCAAGAGGAAAAGGTAAGCTCTTTGAATTTGCAATTTATATCCATTGTTCTCAATTCTTTATTTAACTTTTAACCATGATTTAGAGAAGCCAATTAGGAGAATGTGATTTGAATGTTTGAATTAGAACTTAGTATGTTTGTAATTGTAGGAAAAAGGAAATTGGAACTTAAGAGGTTAGGGCCTATTTGGTAGTATGCAAGAAATAGAAACAGAAATGGATTTGTAATACCCAGACTTCTTAAAACTAAACTAAAACCAATGAGATATAGAAGGAAGACCCAGAGTCAAAGGAATAAAGGCTAAACAAAATTAGAATACTAATCTAGACATCTAGAAATAAGGATACAAGGAAAAAAAAACCTCAAAATCAGAGCCAAAATGGCTAAATGAATTTAATCGTATATGTAGTGGCAATTTCATAATTTTAGGTAATATTTTAGAAACTCAAAGGAAGGAGCTTTACATGGTAAAATTGAGTTTCCTAGGGTTTTCAAAGGCCCTAAAAACCTTAGGAACCCTTAGAATAACTAAAACCCTTTTGATGTATGATTTAAGCTGTTGGTTAACCTAAACTTTGACTGGATGATTAAGGATGGCTTTGAAACTCATCAAATTGAAAGTAAATATTTTTAATAAACTAGAGAATCTAAATTTTCATATGAAAAAAATGATTCTAAAAAAGCAGCTAAAATAAGCGAAAATAGGGAAATTGAAGTTGAAGGATAAAACAAGAATTATGAAAATTATTATAACTCACTCCCTTTCTTCTTTAAAATAGGCCAGCTACATTCCAAACTCTTCAAAACAAAACTTGAAGCTTTTGGACTAGCTTCTGGACTAGCACAAGAAGGCACACTAGAAAGAAGAGGAAGAAAAAGGAAAAGAGGCCAAAGAAAGGTAAGAAAATGGCCTTTTTTCATGTTTTTGCGTTCACCAACTTGGTTCTCCTCTTTGAGCTCTTTCTTTTGATAGTTTTAGCTTTTAGAAAAAAAGCATTTTTTGTGGTTGATTTTTTGGAAGAAGGAGAGTTTAAAGAAAATAAGCTAAACATCAAATTTCTGTCTCAAAAGCCTTTAAAATAAGGTATGTTTCATAGTCAGAATTTTGCTCCATCTTGCCTTCTCTTTGTCTATGGCTTTGGCAAGACCTAGAACCATATGGGGGAGGATGATTTTCCACCATAGCAAGGTTGACCTAAGGGTTTTAAGGCATAAAGAGTTAGAATATGCAATTAAAATCAAGAAAGGAGCATTAGAAACTAATATATGAAAATTTAGGTTTCAATTACACCTTGAGAGCTTTGGAACCCTAGGAGGATAATTTCAAGCTATATTAAATCATATCTAGTTTGTAGAGAAGCCAAGGAATATAGATATGCATCAAACCCCCAAAGAAAACAAATAAAACTCCATATAGCCTTCATTGAAGTCATGGTTTAGCAAAGTTATGGATGGGCAACCTAGGGAGTGGTTCTTTGAGTTCTAATGAATTTAGAGACCTAGATATGATTAATAAATAATTATAAAAACATTGGATTGAAATTAAGAGCCCTAGAATAAAATTTAAAATTTTAAAGGCCTAAATGAGGTTAATGAAGTAAGTTGGTTCTAAACCCCTTTAACAAAGTATGTAATAATTCATATGAGTTTCTTAAGAGTTATAAGACTTGTAGCAATCAAGAGTTTAGGATTTAGAAAGCAAAAACCAAGGGGTAGCTTCGTTATGGACCAAAAACTAGCTTTATGTACTACATTGAACTTTAATGAAATTAAACAAGGATCATGAAGCCTAGAATGAGTTCTATGAAGTTAATTTGTCTTGAAATTATTATGTGTAGGTTCACCTAACTCAAACACCCTAAAGTGTAAGTGCCAAAAGAAGGAAAGTCAGAAAGGCTAAAATCAAGTGGGCTAGTGGCTATTTGCAAGTTTTAAGGTAGCTTTATCTCCCTTTCTTGCATATATTTGAATGCTTGAATGAGTTAAAATGCTTGTATATATTGTTACTTGATGCATTCATGAGATATATTTTAGTATGATTTCTATAATGAGCTTTTAGTATGAGTATGATATGTTTTTTGGCTTCTAAGTCTCTTAAGGTATGAAATTAAATGCAATAGTTCTCCTTCACCCCTAGTTGAGAAAAGCTGAGCCTAGCGAGTTTATGATAAAGCCATGGCTAGAGGAATGAATTTTTATGATATATGATGCATTTGATTTACATGAGGCATATGCATAGTATCCGTGTACCACATGCATAAATACACTAATGGCATTCTTGTATGTATTGAATTGGTTGAGATTAGCCATTGACATTCTTCCAAATCTCATTCCATGCTTTCATTAACCATTTCAAAATCACCAAGCCAAAGCCAAGATCATGAGAAGGCCCAGATGTAGCAAAAAAAATGTATTAGTGTTCTCTTTTGTATTAAATTTTGGTGTATGTATCCATTTGACACTTTACATGTATCCCTATGGACTTATGATGTATTTGATAATGAAACTTCATGTTTAATGATGGAACCATGTGTAAAAGGATGAAAATATCAATGTATGATCATTTGTGGCAATGTGTGTGCATTATGGTAGAATATGGCATATGAGATGGTATGATGCAAATATGTAATCTTGGATGTCAATGGGTCAAATTTGGATCCAACCTTTTTTACATGTTATGGAATGATTAGAAATGCCATTTAGGATGAAAGAAATATGCTCAAAGTGGAAGAAAACTAATTGGATCTCAAATGGTCCAAATTGGAACTAAGATTGATCTTAAATTTGCCATAAATAACTCCTATATCAAAAGTGGCCTAAATGACCTAGTTTGAGTCTAAAATTTGTCATGCATTTAGATCCATCATAGATCTTTCTAACAAGCTAAGAAACAGAATTTTTGGAGTTATACAAAATATTTTATGAATTTTTTAAATTCTGTAGAATTTTTAAAATAGTTCTTGTATTGTTTACCTAGTGTGGATATGATATTTCATGTCTTTGACAAGTCACATGAACTTCAATACTTATAAAATTTTATAGGAATATATTTGACATTATAAGCTTTCATGGCCACTGAGATCACCCAAATTAGAGTTGTGTAGCTCAAGATATGCATTTCCAAAGTTTGGGTCTGTCATATGCCTTCTTTACTAAACCAGGTTATTGTTCCATTTCATTTCATGAGGAAAATGAACTCAACTTCACCTAAAATTTTTATATCATGTAGTTCACATCTTAAGCTTTCCATAGACACCTAATTTGAATGATTTGGAATTATATAACCTAAGTTATGAATTTTTAAATTTAGTGTAGAATTTTAGCCCATGTGTCATCTCGGGTTTATGTTCATTTTAAGGCATCCCACAAGCTAAACATGATAAAATGATTATGAACAAATTTTTTAAGGATGAAAATGAATAAAGGAAAAAAAAAAGAATTAAGTTTAGGCCACTGTAGCTCCATGTGACCCATAAATAGACCGATTTTGGTGTTGGAAAACTTATAAATGGATGCGAACTTGGCTTGAATCATCATGTATTGTATAAATGAGTTAGTTAAAGCTAGGTATGATAGGATTCTTATGCCTTTGTAGGTTTGGTAGCAAGATCCTAAAATAGAAACTCCAGCTCCATACATTTTTAGTTGTTTAGCACAGAAAGGAGATAATGTTTTGAGTCAAGACAGTGAAATGTCCCTTATACCCTTTTGATCATACTGGAACTTCACAAGAAAGGATATAGTTTCACCACATGTAGCTACAAAATTTTATTGTGGTTCTTTTGTTCATTTCACAATCCCACTCAAAAGTAAAACTTAGATAGAGGGCCTTTTGCACATTTGATCTTACTATAGTTTTATAAGATAAGATACAATTTCACCACACATAGTTGTAAAATTTTCTTATGCTTCTTTTATTCATATCACAATCCTACTCCAATAAAAGTAAAACTCAGATAAAGGGCATTTCACTTTTTTGACCAATGGCATTTATGTCTTTTACTACACTTTACTTTTCATTCTTACACTATTTTCATTCTATTAAACATACAAATAAATGGTATTTTGTTTCCTTTCTATGTCATATTAAACAAGTTTGATTCCTTTCCATTCTATTTAGCATTCCTTTTCTAATTCCATTGTAGCATTTTCTATGTACCAAAAGGCCATTACGAGTTAGGTATAGTAACTTGAGAACTAGGAAATTGAACTAGGTATGTTGTAATTGAGTTTGGAATTTCAGTTAAGCTAAATAGCAGTGTTACAAAAATTGGATTGGACCAACCAATCCAACCCAAAAATTGCCAAACAGGTCATTAATCTGGTTTGGTTGACTTATAAAACTAATAAGCTAAAAAACAATAAAAAATAGGTTAAATTAATGAAAATAGATCGGTTAGTGATTTGATTAAAATTAAAGAAACAAAGATAGGATGGACTAAAGAAATAAAGATAGTAGTGAAAATTTGAACAAACAAAGATGGCAGCTAAAAGGGTCTTTTAGATATAAACTCTTTCTTCTAGAAGCCAGAATTGAGATCATTGCTAAAATTGTCCCTTAGTAGCTAGATTTTAAAAAAAGACAAAGGTTGAAAAGTAGAATTAGTGTTTTGCTAGGAAAAAAGTGAAAAGAGTTATCCATAAGCATTAGTTCTCCCCTTGACTTGCTTACCAACTTGTGATGCCTTCTTCCAAACGTCCTCCATCTTTGCTTTGCTTTGAGCTAAGTGAGTTTCTCTCCCCTTTGTTCCCATTGCATTAATATCTTCTTTTTCACTTTCTTTATTTATTTAGGAAAGGTGAAGATTAAAACATGAATTGAAAATAGAGAAGGAAGAAAGAGAGATTGAGTCAAAGGGGTCAGGGAAGAGAGGGAATAGAGAATAAAGGGAAAAGAGAGAGAGAGAGAGAGAGAGAGAGAAGAGACATTGGCTACTATGAAAATAAAGAGAAAACATGAAAAAAAAAAGAGAAAGAAAAAATAGAAAAAGGCTTTGCATTGGAAGTAGACAAATAGTTATGCTATATGTATGTGACAATGGCCTTTTGTTTGTAAAGGCAAAATTTCAACTATTTGTGACTTATTTTTTTATTTTTTTTATTTTTGTTAGCTATCATAAAAAAATAACCTTTTAAATATATATTTAATTATTACCAACAATGAGCTAGTGCCTCTATTAGTTTAATGATTGATTTGATTTTAAAAACAGTGTTTAACACACAATGCCAATAACACTAAAAATTTACGTGTCAAATAATAATAGAAAGAAAAAAAATGAAATTATGTAAAAGAACTAGAATAGATTTCAACATCTTTAAAATTATCATGCCATAGTATGACATATACTAAGTGCAAATATAGACTTATAGTGATTATGCTTAATTAAGTGGTTAATAATCATAAATGAGGACCTAAAGTCAATACATTTAATTACATTAGGAAAATAGTAGAAAATTTGGACCTCGATATTATTAGGGTTATTAGCTAAACAATCACAACTAATTGAATCTATAGGTGATCATTGAAACACTATGTTCATCTAGCATTTCCCCATCTCATTCTTAGTTAGTTTCCTTTAGCATGGCATTTTTTAAGGAAAACTCAAATAAAATAATGGAATATTTTATGCTGCGTAGCACTTAAATTTTGTGTTTCTCATTCTGTGGACCATAATAACTCATTCATATCATTTTTCAATTAAAATACATTCATACAACTCAGAACCATCTTAAAATGTCACAAGAATCCTGAGTTTGGAGCATACATACATAAAATAACACAATTAGCCTCAGGTTCTACTGTCAGATTTCTGGTACCAATTTTGAAAAATCATAACTAAATCTAAAAAAATTGAAATCAAGCACACTATACCACTCTGAAAAGTCATAGATGTTAAATTTATGCTAAAAATAAGTCTCGACCCAAACAAGAACATTTAGCTATTGGAAATCAATGGAATAGTACCAAAGATATTACTACATTACTAGTACTGACTTCAAATTTTAAAAATTCATATCTCTCTACTCAAATATCCAAATGGGGTAATCTTAGTGGCCATAGAAAGTTTATCATGTCTAGTTTATGAATATAAAATTTCATGAGCATCGGATGTAATACCATATATTTTTAGCTCATTTTGTACTATCTCTATGCCTTGTATCAAACAACTCACAAAGAGGCAAGGAAAAATAACATTAAATAATACATTTCTTAGTGTTACGTCGCGTATAAAAATTTTATTCGATGTCACGTGGACCATATGACCTCATGCATCACATTAACATATTTAATTATATGAATACAACTCATTTGTATCATTAAAAGTAGCCTACATCTCGTGGAAGTCAAAGGGAAGCATAAAATGTATATATATATTTTTGGCCAAATTTTCCTCTTTTCTATCACAAATTTTGGAAAATCATAACTAATTCTAGAAAAATAAAAATTATGTATTCTTGGCCATTTTGGAAAGCTATACATGTCTACTTCATGTAAAAATATGTCCAAATTATAAAATCTATCACAGAAGGCGTTTGATATTCGAAAAGGTCTAGAGGTCAGGCTATTCACTGGTGCTGTCATAGAATTCTTCAGCAAATTCCAAAAATGTCTAATTAATTCTAAAAAAATCCAATCCATGCAAATGATACCAATCTAGAAATCTGTGAATGTTAGATAGAGGGAAAAATAACTCTAGACTGGTTCAGGCACACCCAGACCTCAAAACTCAATTAAACAGTAACTGAGGTTGGCTAGAGTTCTTGATACTAGACAGATTCTTTGAAAATTCATATCTCCCTCTTTAGACATCAAATGAGGTGCTTCCAATTGACACAAGTTGTTGGGAATGTCTAGTTTCTTTGTATAAAATTTCATGGTAATTGGACATCTTTTGAGCCATGTGTGACAGATTTTATTTTTGGACTAGTATGAACAATGACATTACCAAAACTAGAAAATTTTTCAACTTTTAAAATTTATCAAATATTCTCTAGACCTTAAAAAAATTTTGTTCTTTAGCATTCCAAAAAGATCTCAATAAAATCTAATTGCATGCTAAATCTTAGATCAAAAAGAGTTCATTTGGATAAAAAGTAACATAGGGTTCCATTATGGTCAATTTTGACTCCATATAGGATACCAAAATATCCAAATGGCTTTCCTTGGGGTTTGGTACCTCTTGGAAAAGTCTAAAAGTATGAATATGACTTGTGCGAGCTACCCAAGTAGTCTCAAACTCCATGCATCTCATTTTGGCTATTCTACTTCTATTCATACATGAAATTCCATAATGCAAAATTGCCATTACATGACCAAAATGAGTATCTCCATACATATAACCTTAACTCTCATTTGTACACAATATATTAATATAATTATATATGCTCATAACATCATAGGTCATATACAACTAGGGATTTTATCAATTGCTATCCATAAGGCCTTAAAGTAGCAATTTCAAGACACTTTGATGTCATGCTCTCGTCTTCAAGGTGGTTGGCTTCCATTACTTTGCTCTCTTGGTCCACCTAGCATGTTAGGACATTGGAGAGAAGGGGATGAGATTTAAAGAATTCCAATAGCTCATCTCCTATTTAATCATACATATAGCATGCAAAACAAGTCTCACAAAATGCATGCATGGCATATGGACATGTGCAATCATTCAAGAAGTATTTGTAGTATTTGAAAAAGTCATACATAGCATATATAGGCTTGCCAAGCAAGTGGATTGGCCTGACCCATTTACTTGTGGATTTAGGCTTGCCTCACCCATTCTTTAAGAGGTTCTTGGAATCAACCTTGCTCTTAGGAGTCAACCTCACTTTTAGGAGACTCTTTACTTTATCTCAACCAATCTTAATAGTTCTTGGCTCATCCTCATCATGGCTAAGGGTTTTTGGCCTGACTATACTCAAGCAAACCAAAGCAAACATCATAAACATCATTTGAAAAATATAATGCATCATCATAGTACCATGGAGTAAGAGTTCATGCTAGAATACTTTTCATAGCTCGAAATACACATACACACATTCAAAGACAAGTAAAGCAAACAATCATGCATGAGAAAAGGTGGAGAGAGCTACCTTGCTAGCATTTATATACTTTTTCCTTAAGCCTTGAATCCTCTCCCTTGACCTCACACACCCAAGAAGGTGGATATTACTTCTGTTGGCCTAGACACATTATATGGAAGTTAATTATACTCTTGAATCAAATTCTAAGGCCACACAATCACTGGAAAAGCTAGGTGACTCATAAGGCTCTTTTATGGTTTCATAATACACTTAATGAAGCAACCTTTGGAAAGTATCATCTTGGCTCCATTCTCTCTATCTATTTATGATTCTTGACTCCATTTAAACCTCTTAGAGTCATCACACAATCAATTCTAGGAGCCTAGCTAGGTGTTGCTTCTTTAAGCCATATTATGGAACATATAAGGCCATCTCACTATCTATGGTTTCTAAAATTTTTTCAAGGCTTCCTTTCATATTCTCTTATCACACATGATGTAAAACTAAGCTTAGAAGGAATTAAAACACTCTCTAGATACATGAACTCTTCTTGGTAGAAGCTATGCTTCTATATGGCACCAATGGAGTTGTTTTAATTTCTTTGATGGGAGAAGCATGTGGGAAGCTCTCTTGGTGTCTTAGGAACTCATATATACTCTTAGACAACTTAAATTACTACTAGGAAGCTTCATCTTAGCCTAGGTGCAACCAAATCCCTAAATTCCATAACTTGCATTCTAAAGCTCCTTTTTAATTCTAGTTATATATTCTTAATCCTCACACTCTATAACCTTTGGTTTCATCAAGAACACATAAAGAAAAACTCTCTTCCTCACTTTCTCTCTTTAGACCTAAGCTTAAATGGCTTGGAAATATAAGATTTTGCAAGTGTTTCAAGTAAAGTCTTACCTTAAAATAGAGCTCTCTTCACGTAGATTATTTTCCATAGATTGATTTCTTAAAAAGAGTCCTTTTCAGCTTAGGTTAGACCTAAATCTTTAAGTTTTCAAGAGAAGAAAACCACCATTAGAGAGCTCTTAGAAAGAGGAATAACTTTTCTAACTGGCATGGGATGAAATGAAGCCGTTAACTTACCTAAACGGAAGCTTAAACTTCTTCTCTCTCTCCCTTCTTGATGTCACGCCATTGCTGCCCATTTTTTTGCAAATGGAAGCTTGGAGAAGGTGATGAGGTGTAATCTTACTTAAGAAGCCTCTTTTACAATTTTTCGAAATAACCATTTTGCCCTTACATGCCTATTTGCTTGGTTTAGGTTCATTTTAACTCCTTTTTTAAAACCATATTTTCCATTATAAAACTTAGATTCCTAATTAAATAAAATACCTTTGGAATAACTTAAATCGGAGATAAAACCTTCCTAAATAAATCTGTTAATGTTTGGGTACACTGATGTTGGAAAACTTTCATCGAAGGGGCTTTAGCTATCTCAGGGTTTCCTAGGGTTTTTAGGGCCTCTGAGAATCCTAGGGAACTCAACTTTCATTTAAAAATCCTTTCTACGTAAATTCCAAAATTTTCTCAAAATGATGAAAATGCCCTTACATTTCATTAACCTTTCATAAGAAATTGTTTCTTCATTCTAACTCTATTTTTCTTTCCGTCTGAGCCTGTGATTCTTATTTTTAGGAGTCTAGAATACTTCCTAAATTTTTTTGGGGCCATAAATAAATCATTTCGGGGGACTTGTTTTTATATCGGGTGAGTTTTGTTCTTTTATGGAGAAACTGTATGTTAAGTTTCTTACGTTTTCTCTCATTTTTAGAGAACCGGATGTTACATTGGACACCATTGGCCCTCGAATAACATAGGAGAAGAAACTAACCATATGAATAACAATCATATTAGTTTAGTAGCTTTTTGGCAACTTTAAAAATTTATAATTAATTCTATAGAACTCTAAATAAGGTAGTCTTTAGCTTTCTAAAAGGCTCTAGATGAGATTTATAGGCATGCAAAATCTCATGAGGAAATTCGTCTATTTGATTAGTTTGGGCCATAAGGTCCCAAAATGTCATAATTTAGCTTTTTAAAGGATCACAAATGGTGCCATTTAGCTTCTAGCTTTTCTAGGGCCACTTGAGCAAGTGCGAAAGCATTAAAATAGCCTATTAAACATGTCTCAAAGGTCCACAAACCCATATCTCACAAATTCACTCTCCCACTTGATGATATACACAAAGCATACATAAGCAATTCTTGTCATTCATTGTCAAAAACTTGTTATATCATTCAAATGGTATCAATTCTCATATATACATCAAGTATTCATATAATTACACATGTCCAAAAGGGTTTACATCACATTCATCATAAGATTACATAATATGCCATCAAAATGGTTACAAAGTGAATATATAACACATTTCCATGTCAATCCTCTTCCTTTAACCTTAGTGGCTTTCTTTCCTTTGCTCATTTGGTCCACTTAGGCATGTTAGGTAATAGGGAGGGAAGAGTGAGATTCTAGGAATCCCAATAGCCCTTCCCCCTTTCAAACACACATAATGGACACAATTTCAAATCTAAAAATGCATGCATGGCTACTTTGAAATCTATAATCATATATAGAACATTTCTTTCATTCAAGAAGTCACATAGAACATACATAGGCTTGCCAAGACAATAGTTTAGCCTTACCCATTCTCTTTGAGACTTTTAGACTTGTCTCACCCATTTTCTCAAAGGACTTTTGACTAAATCTCACTCTTTTAGAGACTTTTGGCTTTGTCTCACCTATTCTTAGGGACTTTTAGCTCATCCTCACCTTAGCTAAGGGACTTTTGGCTTTGTCTCACCTATTCTTAAGGACTTTTAGCTCATCCTCACCTTAGCTAAGGGACTTTTGGCTTCACCACACTCAAGCAAGCCATTCATGTTCATAAAAACATCATTCAAGTGCATAAGCAAAGCATCATGATATTATGGCATATAAATACATGCTAAAAACATCTTTCATGGCTTAGACATACACACACACATTCAAAGACAAGAAAACATCCAAAGATGCATGAGAGAAAGGAGAAAGAGCTACCTTATATACAAGAACACACTTTCTTTCTTGGAAATTCTTCCTCTCCCTCGGCCAAACACTCACAAAGAGGTGGAACTTGATTCCTTTGGCCTAAGCACATCAAATGGGCTCTAATTATACTCTTGAAACATCTACTAAAGCCACACACATACTAGAAGAACTAGGTTGCTTATATGGTTCAATTATGGTTTCATAAAGCACCTAATGAAGCAACCTTAGGAATTCATGATCTTGGATCCATTTTCTTCCTTAATCTATGCCTCTTAACTTCATTTGGACTCTTTGGAGCCATCACACATTCATTTCAAGGAGCCTAGCTATATGTTGCTTCATTATGTTACAATATAGAACCTATACCTACATCACACTTTTTAGGCTCTCTAAAATTTTTTCAAGACTTCTTCTCATACTCTCCCATCATATATAATGCAAAACTAAGCTTGGAAAAAATTGAAACACTCCCTAGGTGTCATATCTCTTCTTGGTCGAGACTATTCCTCTTTTGGACACCAATAGAGTTGTTTTGCTTTCTTTGATGGGAGATGCATGTTGGAGGCTCTCTAGGGGTCTTAGGAGCTCATACAGACATTTACATTAGCTGAGGAACTCTTGGATAAAATCACATTTTTGGTTACATTCTCAAACCCCTAGCTTTTCTATCTTGCAAAGTCATGGATTTTTATTTGTTCTCTTTGCACTTTCTTGCTTCCTACACTCTAATTCCTAAGATTCACTCTTGGTTTGGTTCAAAACTCAATCCCTCTTAACTGTCCCTATCTTGGCCGAAACACACAAGAACAAGAGCAAGGAAGAGCAAGCTTGAAAACAACCAAACAACCTCGATTTCCTTGCTTCCTTTGGATGCTTCTTATTTTGCTTAGACTTTCTTCCTCAAATTCAAACTCTTCCCCTCTAGTCTAAGCTTAAAATAGAACCAAATACTTTAATATAATTATGGAAAGAAAGAGGAGAAGGAGGAAAGCATGTTTACTAAAGAGAAGACCAAGAAAATTCATGAATTTCCATACCTTTCACTTGGTTTTTCTTCCCCTTTTTCCTTTTCGGTCCCATTTTTTATTTTTGGTAGAAGTAAAGTTAGTTTAGGGAGGGGAAGAATGAGGCATCCAAATATAAGATGAAGAATTAAAGATTTGTTCATTAAAAATTCTTGTTATGTCCTGTTTCTTAGCAGTTTCATTTTAGATTCGTTTTAGCTCCTTTTTGAGAACTATCTTTTCCATCATAAAATTTAGGTTCTATAGCTTATAAAATGCCTTTGGAATCTCTCAATTTAGAGCTAAAATCTTCCTGAATAAAAGGGTTAAAGTTTGGGTCAACTATCATTAGAAAACGTACATTGGAGGGGTTTTAACTATCCTAGGGCTTCCTATGATTTTCAGGGCCTCTGAGAAACCTGGAGAGCCCAAAACTTACATTTAAAAGCCCTCCTGTAGTATGTTAAAAATTGCCTAAAATTACAAAAATGCCATTCTGTTTTGTAGCCATTTCATTAAATTCTGTCTAGTTATTTTGGCTCTAGTTTTAGTTACATCTAGTCTTCTATTTTCATTACTTAATGTCTAGATCATTATTTTACTTTTTCTGGGTCTTAACCAATTAATTTTAGATGACTTACTCTTAAAATATATTTGTTTATGTTATTTTTGCAAAAACTGAATATTACGATCGTGATTATCAATTAAGACATTAAATTCATCTTACTATTGATTTAAATCCACACAATTCCTCATATAAATATCTCCAAGTCATTACATAACATTATCATAGTAAATTTTAAGGTTTCTAAGTCAAAAATAAGGGTTTGGGAACCTTCATCATGTCTTAGACCTTCCTCCCTATGGCTAAGTTAGTTACTGGAACTTAAAAACCAAGTTTGGGGACCCCCGTCGTGACTTGGTACATTCCTATCATGGCGTAAATGGCTATATAACTTGAAACTAAAATTTCATATCTTACATTGTGGCTTGGGTTTTTTGCCCTATGGCAAAGTGCTCTTGGGGACCTACTGTTCATGTTTTGGCCGCAGCGAGCCTATATGGTGCCGCAGTGGAACAACTTCCTAGGACTCACCACTTAATTTATCGGACACGTGCCATGGTAGACCATCCTTGTGCCAAGACTAGCTAAGCTACTAGAACTTACAATTTCTCTTCTCTCAATCCTTGCCACAACTTGACCTCTCACGCCATAGCAAATCTTCTCTTTGTTACCCTCCCCAGGCAACTCTTTTATTTTGCACTATAGCGAGACAACTCGCGTTGCAGTGCTCCTTGCCTCTACCTGATGCTTGGCCGCAGCTTTGCCCATTTTGGCCATGGTGTGACCTTGTCTTACACCTAGACTTTTATTTTTATGCTCTCTAATCAATACCCCATAGTCCTAGATGGATTCTAGGATCTTGATGGCTAACATACATGGCCTTCTAGACCTATCATCTCCCATTGTATCATAATTCATTAATCCTCATTATCAAGGGGTCTTAGATTGAATTAAAGCAATCAAAACTTAATTTCATATAAGTTAATTCCTCTCCTATGATAGTAAACATGTTTCAACCATAAGATCCATAGGACTAAGCTTAATGGTTACACAATATCAAGTCATTCATCAAGTATTAGTCAGATACAATCACAATGTTTGATTCTGTGGTAATTAGATTACATAACTAGTCCCTATACTTGGCAATTCATGATGCAATGCAGCAATTACATAAAAACTAATTTTCTTGTTACACAAATCCAACCTTACAAGGCTTGCTAACCTATATGCTACTAAGCCATACAATAGGCTTCCATTAATTTCTCTTTGCCACTAAGAGGTTTGATCCTTAAAAATGTTAGCCCACAACCGGGATGAGATATACAATCTCAATAACAAGAGACAAATTCCATATGTATGTATAGATTAATCAAATAATACAATTGTACAGAAAACATATTAAAGGCATCAATATCATCAGTAAATGAACTAGTTAGACGACTAGTGACTACCATCCCATACCAGCAATTACATATAACATGTTAAAGGCCAATAACACTGGAAGAGCCCCATTCACAGCACCAACTCTCCAATGAGCATAACTTGGGCTTAATGTATTCAGGGGTCTGATCACAACCCAGTGCCCAATCGAAGTATAATGCACAGGTGGCAGTCGCATCATAGCTCCACCATAGACTTATAAAGTCTAATCATAACATAATTCACAAAGGTTCACTCCCCACTCCTCCATTTTCGCACATGCAAAAGCCATGCATTAATAATCAATCCAAATGGTGAAATTCCAACATTTACACATCACAAAATGGTAGGAGACACTTACAGAATCCTTTAGTGACTCTCAGAATTCATATTTAAGTCATCAAGCCTAGAAACTATATTTCACTTCCATTTCCCTATAACTTCGTACAATAGTAGAACTCATTATGAAAATCAATCTTTGGGGATATTTTTCTAGCAATATAATACATAAAATGGAAGGGAAATACTTACCAAATCATTCCCTTTACTTTTAACTCTGAAAATCTTGCAATAATCATCCAAAGACCAAATTTCAGATTTGAGAAGGAGATGAAAATTCACTAAACTAGAAACTAATTGAACCAAAATGAAGAGGAGAATGAGAGGATCAACTTATGTATAACTCACCTTAGCTAAATCTCCCTCTAAACTTGCAAATTAGATCCTAAAAAATGAGGAACCCTAGCCACCTTCTCACATATGCTAATTTTCTCCCTTTGTTCTGTAGAACCTTTAAACTTCAGCACTCAAATAATGAAGGGATAAGTCCGTTAGGGTTTTAGAGTAAGTGGGCTGGTCCATTGGGCCTAATATTACCCATGATCTGATTTATTTTTAGAATTGGGCCAAGGTTCATTGGGTTGGTGTGATATTCAATTTCCGTTAAACGATGGAAATGGGTGCATTTTCAAAGCAAGTCCCACGAAATGAATTAGATAAGGTCCTAAAAAATTTGACTGACATTCTAAACTCCTAAAAATAAGAATTCTAGACTCAGACGGAAAGAAAAATAGAGCTAGAATGAAGAAACAAATTTTGATGAAAATATTACGAAACGTAATAGCATTTTCGTAATTTTGAGCAAATTTTGGAATTCACATAGGAGAGATTTTTAAATGAAAGTTTTTAGTTCCTGAAAATCATGGGAAACCCCAGGATAGTTAAAACCCCTCCAGTAGACGTTTTCCAACGTAAGTGTATCAGAACTTTGACAGATTCGTTCGGGAAGGTTTTAGCTCCGATTCGAGTGATTCCAAAAGCATTTTACTAAATTGGAAACCTAAATTTCATAATGAAAAATATGGTTCTAAAAAAGGGACTAAAACAAACTAGAAACAAAAATGCTAAAAACAAAGGGTAAAACGAAAATTTTTGAAAAGTCATTTCTCCTACACCTATAAATAGAAGGTGCCCTACTCTCCCACTCATATAGCCTCATATTTTTCTGCCCTAAACTAGAGAAGAAACCCTAGGGGAGTGGCCCACCAAGGGAAGAAGAAGAGGAGGAGAAATTAAAACTTAAAGGTATGGAATTTTGGTAGTTTTTCATGCTTTCTTCCTCCCAAGCCTCTTCTCCTCCATCCTCCTTTATTTCCTATGATTATAATGAAGTTTATAAATCTGTTTTAAGGGAGAAATTAAGGGGAAAATTCGGATTTGAAGAAAGAAGCTCAAAGAAGACAAGATTCAAGTGAGAAAATAAGGTAATTTCTCCTTCCATGGTTGTTACCCTTTGTTCCTTTTCCATCCACATTTCACCCCACTCAAAAAGTCCTAGGAGGGCTTGGTTTTTAGGTAGAACCAAGGGTAATTTTTAGGAAAAAGGGTGTAGAGATTAAGAATATGCAAAGAGAATTAACAAATAACCATAGAAATTCAATATGCAAATTCTAGGGTTTCATATATTCCTTGCAAAATCTGATTTGATACCTTGATTTCCATACTTAAATGAGAGTTTAAATAAGCTCCTAAGATCCCTAGAATTCTCCCTATGTGCTTCCTCTACCAAGAAAACAAAGCAAAGTCCATGAAGCCTAAAATCATCCATAGCCTTAGCCTAAAGGGGTTTGTGTACCTAGGGAGAGTTTTAAATTTTTCTAAACCTATTTTTGAGTCATATATGATGAGTGAAGATGAGGGAAGGCCTTAGGAAAAATTTAAAAACCATAGAAAGTGAGTTAGTGCCTTATGTTCCATAATATGACCTAAAGAAGCAACATGCAGCTAGCCTCTTTATTTTAATTGTGTAATGACTCCAAGAGGCTTAAAAGGAGTCAAGAATCATATATAAAAGGAAAGAATGGAGCTTATAATTTATTTAATGGGTGTTGCTTCATTAGGTGCATGTTTGGAACCATAAAGGGATTTATAGGTTAAGTTAGTGTCCAAGCAAGTTGTGTAGCCTTAGAATTAATTCTATGAACCTATTTGGCTTCCATAAATTGTGTCTAGGCCAAGAGAAATTATTCCTACACCTTTGTATGTGTGAGGCCAAGGAAGGGAGCATTGATTCATGAGAAAAAGTGTGTAGTTACTTCCAAGGTAGCTCACTCCTCCTTCTCTCATGCATGATTGTATGCTTGGCTTGTCTTTGAATGTGTGTATGTGTATTTTAAGCAATGAAAAGTATTCTAGCATGATTTCATATACCATGGTACCATGATAATGCATTATGTTTTTAAATGATGTTTATGATGCTTGCTTTGATTTGCTTGAGTATGGTGAGGCCAAAAACCCTTAGCCATAGTGAGAATGAGCCAAGAACTTGGTTAAGACAAAGTAAAGAGTCTCCCAAAAGTAAGATTAATTCCTAAGAGTAAGGTTGAGTCCAAGAACCTCTTAAAGAATGGGTGAGGTAAGTCCAATATCCACAAGTGAATGGGCGAGGCCAATCCACTTGCTTAGCAAGCCTTTGTATGTTATGTATGGCTTACTCAAATGTTGAAAGTGCTTCTTAAATGTTTGCACATGTTGATATGCCATGCATGCATTTGTAAGACATAGTTTTGCATATTTTATGCATTGAAATGGGAGATGAGCTATTGGAATTCTTTGAATCTCATTCTCTCCTCTCTAGTGTTCTAACATGTTAGGTGGACTAAGAGATCAAGGGAATGGAAGACAACCACATGAAAAATGAGAGCTTAACATCAAAGTGCATAGTTTTTGTTCTTTAAGGCCATATTGATGTCAAATGATGCAATCCATTGTTATATATGGTCTATGACCTCTTGAACATATGTAATTATGTTAATATGTGATGTATAAATGAGAGATTATGTTATGTGATCATTATAATGTAAATTGAGTACGTTATAGCCATTTGGCTTATTTAATGGCTGTATGCAAATGTGTATAAATGCAAGTGGGATAGCCAAATTGATATGCATGAGGTTTAAGATCACTTGGACAACTCATACAAGTCATATTCATATTTTTAGACTTGCCCAAGAGGTGCCAAACATCAAGAGGAACCATTTAGACACTTTGGTATCCCATATGGAGCATAAATTGACCATATTGGAAACCTATACAACTTTTCATCCAAATGAATTCTTCTTGATCTAAGATTTGGCATACAATTAGAGCTTGTTAAAAGCTTTTTTTTTAAAGCTAAAGAATAGAATTTTTAGAGGTCTAGGGATATTTGATAAATTTTCAAAGTTGGAAAAAATTCTGGTTTTGGTCATATGTTCACACTGGTCCAAAAATGAAATCTGTTACTTAGGACTCAAATGATGTGCAATTATCATAAAATTTTATAGGGAGAAACTAGACATTTCTAGTGGATTTTTCCAGCTAAAAGCACCCTATTTGGATGTCTAGAGAGGGGGATATGAATTTTTAAAGATTCTGCCTAGTATCAAGCACTCAAACTGACCTCAGATACTATTTGATTGGATTTTGAGGTCTGGGTGTGTCTAAAATAGTCTAGAGTTATTTTTTTCCTCTAGCTAACATTTGTTGCTTTTCTTATTGATATCATTTTCATGTATTATATTTTTTTGAAATTAATTGAATATTTTGAAGTTTGTAGCAAAAAGTTGTGACAATACCAGTAGACAGCCAGACCTCTGCATATTTTCGAATGTCAAACGTCTTATGTGTTGTGTTTTATGGCCTGGGCATATTCTTAGCATAAAGTAGACATGTGTAGTTTTTTATAATGGCAAAAAATTGCATGATTTTGCTTTTTCTAGAATTAGTAATGATTTTCTAAAGTTTGTGACAATAAAGGGGAATTTTTTGGCCAAAAATGAAACTATGTATTTTATACTTCTTTTTGCCTTTTACGAGCTGTAGGCTACTTTTGGTGATGAAAATGAGTTGTATCTATGTAATTAAATATGATAATATGATACATGAGCTTATATGGTCCATGTGACACCGAATAAAATTTTCATATGCGACGCAACGCTAAAATAATCATTATTTTAATTGCTTTTTCTTGCTTCTTATATGAGATGCAAGATTGAAGCATGAAAATAGTCTATAATAAGCTAGAAATATATGGTGTTATAGTTGGGCTACAGAATTTTAAATGTTAAGGATGGAATGTGTTAATCGAATAGCCTAAGGCCTATTTGGACTCACTTTCTCAAGTTTGGGCTAAGGCTAAATGGGCTATTGTCTCACTTAAATTTACTCATAAGTTTTGGACTTTCAAACAATTTAAGTTGGGCCTACAAGAAAACTAGTATTGAGTTCTCTTACTAAGCTTATGACATAATTGGACTTCTATATTAGGCCCCAAATTGAATTAATCATAGCGCCCAAATTAAGTATCCATCTCCCTTTCCACTTAATTAACTTTATTAATTACCCAGATTATTTCTCTAATCCTTATAATTATTCTTTATTAATTTGGGGAGTTACATTCTCCCCTCTTTTTAAGAATTTTGTCTTCAAAATTAGTTATTTGATGATTGTGTCGCGCAATCTCAAATAAACTGGGTAGCAAAATAAATTTGTAGATAATGGTGCAACCTAGGTCATTTTCCCAAGGAGTTTGTGCCTCAATTTGTTTATAAAAGAGTATCTAAGTATTACTAATTAGGACTTGTTTGGGGGGTTTTGAAATGCTAGAATTTAATTGAACTAAATTTAATTGACAAGAATTAAAAACTTAAGACTAAATTGAAGTGAATAGTCAAGCAAATGTGGCAGCTAGCTTTCAAATGAACTCCCTAGAATTCAATTATCCTTGCTCTTTTTAGTTTACCAAATTTGGATTTAAGTTCTTGCTCTTTAGTGTATTCCTTATAAAGGTTCTTGAGTAACCATCCAAGATTCAATTCATCAATTATTCAAGAAATTTTGCAACCACAAGAAACCTTGAATAACTAATTAATTGAATTAAGAACAAGAACACACTGCAACCAATTTTAATTGATTAATAAAATTTACTGCACAATCCACTCAAGATGCTAATTCACCAACTAGATTAATTAATTTCTCAAACAATTAAATGTACAAAAATTTTAGCCAACTAATCCAACAACCATTGCATCAATTAGCCTAAAATCAAAAGGAATTAAGAGGTAAATTGTACAGCACTAATTCTAGAATTTTTACAAACATATAATGATCACAATTAAAATTCCAAAAATCAAATTAAGCTTAATCCAAAAATCAATTCAATCCAGTAATTTCCAGCAATTAAATTCCTAAACTAATAAGCTAAACCTAGTCAAATTAATAAAGGAAATAATGCTGAAATTAAAAGATTGGGCAAAGAAGTTTTTATCCAAATTGGTGAGGAGATGTGGAGCTCAAATCTTCATCTAGGAGAATCCTATCTTTAGCTAGCCACCAAAGGGAATTCAAGCTGCCATGGAGGTTTTAATCGGAGGAAAATTGATAAAGGTAGTTGCAGCTATGGATGAATCAACGAGAATTACTTCCTCCTTCAGCTCTGGAGGTTTTGCTATTTTTTTACATCGCCTTTCTCTCCTTCTCAGCCCGATGATTAATTCAGCGTTTTTCACTCTCTGTTTCATTAATCAATCACGTGCCCCTCAGCTCTTCATTTCGCACGTTGAAGTCACGCCTCCTTCACATCAGCCTTTGGATGGAAAAGTAATGATCAAATGTAGTGTTTGGATGAAATGGTGAATGGATGCTTGCCCGAGTAACTTAGCTCATTCACATGCTTCATTTACTCCTCACGCTATACGCATTTTTTTTCCTTCAGCTCTCGTTTTCATTTAATCCTACATCAACCCATGTGTTCCTTTGCTGAAGCTGCTTCTTCATGTGTCAATTTCCACGTGAGATCATTCAAACTTAGCTCTAGCTCATTTCATTAATCTACATGTTCAGCTTATTAATTCCCACATCAGCTTCTTCAATTCATTTTCATATCCATGTGGTCTGTAGCTTATAATTCAGCTCGTGCAAGCTTCATTAATAGACATCAGCCATACTCTTCAGCTTTGGCCTTGTTAGCTCGTAGCTTCTCATTCCTTTAAAGCTTCCATTTGTCTCTCACATGCTACTTCTCTTGCATTTTCCATGTAGCTTCATGACCTCGTGGCTTCTCCATTGTTTTAGCTCATTCTTCTCCTCAACAAGTACCAGAACCTGTAGCTTTGTACATGTTTCTTCTCCTTTTTTAGCTGCTGTGTGTGTTAACGCGAAAATCCTTCTCCCTCACCACGTTTTCAGCTCCAGCATCTTCGTTCAGCTCAAAGCTTCTTGTTTTAGCTGCTTCACTTCCTCTCTTAAATCTCCACGTGCAGTTCTGCATTCGTGTGCTTCTTCTTTCTTTTTGCCCAGACTCTGTTCTACATGTAAGCTCAACTTCTCATCCCGCTTCAACGAGGTTAGCTCATTCAGCTTATTTATGCACAACCAATAGCTCGAGCAAGCTCCCTCCTTGTAGCTTTTCTTCCTCGCGTTATTCTAGCCAGTCCAGCCCTTCATTCCATGTTAATTCTTCCTTTCATTCTGCCTAACCTGTAGCTAGCTTTCTTGATGAACCCGTGGATGTGTGTGTTGCTGAAGGAGAAGAAGTGGCTATTTTGCTCGAGCTTGTGAGCTCCATGCCTCGTGTTTCCACGTTAAAGTTCTTCTTTTCAGCTCATGCATCATGCATCCTGTAGCTTTATTCTTGTTTCCTCCTCTGTTTTAGCTTCTCTTCTTCATTTCAATTCTGCTCACATGCACGTGGCTTGCTTCCTTCTCCTCTGTTTTGAGCAACGTGCTGGACGAGTGCATAAGTGTGAGTTAAAGCTACAGCTTTTCCCTCGTTTCATTCAAGTGCTTCGTGGATGGTTCTCTTCTCCCTTGCCACGTACTCCTTACACTTAAGCTGACGTGGTCATCTCACAATCCATTGCATCTTCTTAATCACGTTAGAAACTTCCTTCACTCGAAGCTTCATGCATTGTTCCAACGTAATTCCTCTTCTTCTCTGGTTCCTCACATTCTGTATCAGCTCCATTTTAAATCTTTTTTCAATTAAAATCTGCATAAAAAATAAAATAAAATAAAATAAAGCAAAACAAAATAAAACAAAATATTAAGAATGAAGAATTCACAAAGGAATTATTTCAATGAAATTTATGCATTAAAATTCAAATTTTTGTAAATAAAATTCCTTGAGTGCAGAAATGGCAACTAAAATAAAATTTCAACTAATTAAACCTCTAAAGCCACATTTGATCATTAAAATGCTTAAGTTTAGGAGGATTCATGTATATAAAAATAGCCTTTATCAATACCATATTCCTAAAAAATAATAGATAATCCTTTATCATTGGCTTTATAGTGGGTCCATAAGTGGCCTTCTCTTTCGCATCCATCTTTCATCTTGTCTCCCTTGGTTTTTCAAACAATTTCACTAAAACTTAGTTCTTTCCCTACTACTTTCCTGAAGTGGATGTTCTTATTATGTTACTACCTCACTTGGTATTCATAATTCTATGTCTTCTTTGTTAACCCAATTCAAATGACATACCAACCTAAATATTTCGTATTCTTTCTTTGCTCACAACTAAAGAGATCTAGACCAAGTTAATTATGCTTGATCACCTCATGGCAAGTTCTAGACACCTAACTCAAATAAATCTCAATTTTCTTTCGCTTCATAGTTTTTGTTTTGTTATATTATATATATATATATATTTCTTCTTTCTTTTTTTTTTGAGTACCAACAGTCGACTATTGAATTTCATGTTAACTTCTTTTTCCTCTTAACTCTCAATTCATTTAAGGAATAACTCCTAAATGCTTAGTCTAACTCTCCTTAATGGCTGACATCAAGAGCCATAAAGAATTCCACTTAGTTAACCTTATAGTATTTATCCTACTAATAGCAACATAGGTAATAACCTTGTTTCATAATGGAGTTTCATTCGTCTTTTACTCAGAATACCCCTACATTTCTTTAGCCTAACCTACTTAATTGAAGCGGGTCTTACCTTTCATAGGGTCATTTAGTCTAAGTTTCCAAGTCTTACATCTAACTATCTCAAAAATTATTGCACACATTATATCCTCATTTATTGTCCGTCAGGAAAAGGTTTATTATTTCCATTAGACACATAAATTCTCCTCTCATCTTTAGTCAGTACCCAAGTTTTCCCCCTTTTTATTTGTCAAGATTTCCAAAGGTTAGAACTAATATAAAGCTTGATCTTACAACTAATCCAATTAAGGCATTCAAACACTCTAAGGTCACCTTTCACCTAATTGAAATCAAACATAATCTCTTAAGTAAAAATAAACATGATCCTTCAAGTCTAGGTTATATTCCTTGATAAGGCCTGATTTCAAGGGTGAAAGTGCCTTGTTTAAAGTATCAAGGTAATCTTTTAAGACTTAGGAATAAGTTTCCTTACAAGCCATAGCTCAAGTGGATGTTTTATTAGATGAGATAGTTTCAACAACTTGCCTATAACACTAGAAATTTCCAATTCATGATAATGGTTCATTATAGACAATCTAATCATCGTCCATAGCTGTAACCAACATAGGAAAACTCTTAGTAGACCTTGTCTCTCCATAACACCATACTTCTAGGACTCAATTCATGCAATTCCCATGCCTCATCTTATGTTTGTTCTATGGAAACAATATAGTGGCATAGGGAGTTATGAATTAAAATACATTTCCCTACAGGTAAAAGTTTTCTTTCGGAATCCCGTGGGCCATGTGAATGAATCTATCACATTCTCATACTTAAATACATGAATATAGCTTGTTCCCATCATCAAATTTGGTCTGCAACTCGTGGAAAGCAAAGGAACACATTAAAATTCATGTTTGCATTCGGATATTACACACACACTCTCTCTCTCTCTCTCTTTCTCTCTTTTTTTTTTTTTCACTTGTGAAGGCCTCACCATAATCACATACATGTGATTCCAAAGAATACCATGATCCACAGATCAAAATGTTTCATCTTGATTCTCAATTGCTACAAGTATTAGTAGTTAACCTAATGGCATCTATACTTGTTTGAAATTAACTGAACATCTATCCGGTGCAATTATATAGTTTCAGAGAACTGCTCATTTGTACCTTTTACACCTAACTAAGGTATTTTCACACAAGTATAATCATACTTCAAATAACATACTTCTTACCCTTCTCCATGATGCTCCAAATCCTCTCTAACTTCCTCACACACAACTATTTTTTTTTTAATATTCTATAATTTAGCAATTCATAATAATTCCTAAAAAGTAATGACATAATATCTTGTCAACAAGGTCTAAAATCTTGTCAGCAAGATCTTGTATTCAGTAATGTGAAATCCAAGACCTTGTCAACAAGGTTTTCTGACAGTAAGTACAAGGTCTTTTAACAGCAAGTTATAGTATATAGTATATGATGGTATGACAATTTTTTGTCCTTATACAATTATCTATGCCAAGCACAACTAACTCTTCTGCCCCAATAAAAGTTCTTAGGCCTTAATTCACTCCTGACTATTGGGAGTTAAATTAACATAATAAGGAGACTTAGGGTATCTTTTCATTATCAAAGATTCCCTAATTAGCGAGGTTCAAGGAGGGATTCCCAATAAGAGACTTCTAGTATCGTCCACAACTAGTGATTCATCGTTCTGCATTAGTCATTGTACAAAGGTTTCACTATCATGGCATAAGTTGATTACATTATTACTACCTCTCATTTGCTTCCCAAAGCTATTATTTTAGATCAGGGAGTTCTCTTTTGGAATTAGGGAGTTCTACCACTAGAGTAAATACTAGTCCATCTTAGATTCCCAATATTGTCTCTATTCCCTTAATCACACCACACATGATACATGACAATAAGGCTACTGATGGTGGATTAGACTTTGCCTTTAATATTAGTAGGCAAATCTTTCCTATGACCATAAACATACTCATCACTCCATGATGACTGTATCTCAAACACTAGTTCACACATGGGTAACAATTATTCTCTTTCTAGATGGATCCATATCATTAAGATCTCCTCTTTACCTTCAAGGTAGAAAGCCTATTTAGTCTAGTTTGACACCAATTTAGTGGTCAAAACTCATTAAATTATATGATAAGTAGCATGCCCTGCATGCCTCAAACACCAAAGTGCTGGAAAATGAGCACGTCCCACGTGCCTTTAGCACTAAAGTGTTATAAATTCTCACCTTACACTCCTAGAGTGTATCATGCACGTAAAGTGCCTCTCACCACCACCCAAATGCACATTAACACATGGCATAAGTAAACTAAATCACACAAAAGAGACAACATGCATAAGCACCATGTGCTTGCACACCTCACCTTCATTACACTAGGGGGGTTGTCTTCCCCTCATCACCACTTTTCTTCTTTTCTTTCTTTTTCTTCTGTCATGGTACACTAAAAAAGAAACTTTGAAGCTCTCCTATTTCCCTTCAAAGCATTATCTCCCTTAATCTTTTGCTTTAAGGTCACTATTCCCCATTTAGAAATGCATTTCATAATTCCAAGGGCTTCTTGCCCTCCTTCCTCGTTATTACTAACAAAAGACAACTTACTTACTCCAATAGTTTGAATGAAACCATTTGAAATGTTCTTTAGCTCTTAATGCCCTTATTCATTAGGCCCAAAATAATGGTAGTTAGGATTGAGTAATTGTGTTCTTTATTAACTGGGATTAAGCAAGTGGGTTAGGACCTCTGTACCTACCAAGCCTTAGCTTTAGGGGACCTTTCAAAGCTTACATAATTCCAACTTGTTATGGATGGTATATCACTTTAAATATTTGGTCAATCCTACTAATTTATTATATACTAGTTCCCAAACTTCCATTGTCAATTTCCTAATCATAAGTAAGGCTGACATCATACCCTTCCATAAGGCTTCTATAACTAGTCAAGTGTTTTACTTTGTACCATTGCCTTTTAGGTTCTTAACATCACTCTAGATGGCCTTTGAAAAGCTTAGAATTTTACCTAGGTATAAAATTGCTACTCTTGCTATGATCAGTTAACCACTTTAATAGGCTAGTCACTAGTTGGCTATACCTTGTTAACTTGCTTAGTAAAAAAGTAGTCAACTAGTCACAGATACTATTAGTAGCTCTATTCATCATCTTAATCAATTAGCTGGTCTCATTCATTTAGTCAACAGGTGGCTCTCAGCAAGTGGCTGGTGCATCTATCGTGTAGCTAGTTAGCAATAAGCCCTAACTAGGTGACTATCTAGTTTAAGACCAATAACCTAGTTTCAAAAAAAGAAAGGTAAAATTCTAGCCTTTTCATTGGCACTAACAACCTCAAGTATTAAAAACCAGAGTTACTGAAGCAACATGAAATAGGATCTTATTATATTCTATTATTCTTAAGGGCATACTTGTTAAGATAGATAATTTTTCAAATAAGATTCAAGGAACATTAGTTTTGGTAGTCACTACAGGCCTCATATCATTATTCCTTTATATTTCCTTTCAGGAGCTAAAAAGCAACAAAAACATGTTCATATAATTAGTTACTCTTAGGAGCTAATACTATGCCAAATATACATCATGATTATCAAGTTTCTAACCACAAAATTTAAATTAGCACGGTTTTCCTAAACCAATGCTCTGATACCAAATGTAACGATCCTAATTTCTAATTACAGTTATTATGCTTAATTAAGTGGTTAATAATCATAAATCAAGATCTAAATTCAATACATTTAATTACATTAGGAAAATAGCGAGGAATTTTGACCTTAATATAATTAAAGTCATTAGCTAAACAACCACAACTAATCAAATCCACAGGTGATTGTGATTATTAATTAAGACATTGGATTCATCTTACTATTGATTTAAACCCATAAAATTTCTCATATAAATATCCCCAAGTCATTACATAACACTATCATAGTAAATCTCAAGGTTTTTTAGTCCAAAATAGGGGTTTAGGAATCTTCGTCGCAGCTTGGACCTTCCCTGTTGCTGCTAAGTAGGTTACTGGAACCTAAAAACGAAGTTTGGGGACTCCTGCCATGACTTGGTACATTCGCGCCATGGTGTAAGTGGCTACTGTAACTCGAAATTGAAATTTCACACCTTGCACCATGGCTTAGGTTTCCTGTACTGCAACGGAGTACTCTCAGGGACCTTCTATTCACTTTTTTGCCTCAGCGAGTTAGACCCTCGTCTCTACAAGCCTATATGGTGCCGTGGTGGAATAACCTTCTAGGACTCACCACTTAATTTATTTAACTCGTGCCGTAATGAGCTAAGCTATTGGAACTTATAATTTCTCTTCTCTTGATCCTCACTGCAACTTGACCTCTCGCACCACAGCGAATTTGCTCTCTGTTACCCTCCCTGGGTAACGCTTTTGTTTTGCACTGCAACGCTCCTTGCCTTTGCTTGATGCTTGGCTGTGGCTCAGCCCATTTTGGCCGCGGTGTGACCCCGTCTTGCACCTAGACTTTTATTTTTATGCATTCTAATCAATTCCCTCTAGTCCTAGCTAGATTCTAAGATCTTGACGGCTAATATACATGGCCTTCTAGACCTCCCATCTCCCATTGTATCATGATTCACTAATCTTCATTATATAGGGGTCTTAGATTGAATTACAGAAATTAAAACTTAATTTCATATAAGTTAATTCCTCTCCCATGATAGCAAACATGTTTCAACCACAAGATCCATAGGACTAAGCTTAATGGTTACACAATATCAAGTTATTCATCAAGTATTAGTCAGATACAATCACAATATTTGATTCCATAGTAATTAGATTACATAACCAGTCCCTATACTTAGTAATTCATGATGCAATGCGACAATCACACAAAAGCTAATATTCTTATTACACAAATCCAACCTTACAAGGCTTCCAAACCTATGTGCTACCAAGCCATACAATAGGCTTCCATTAATTTCTCCTTGCCACTAAGAGGTTCGATCCTTAAAAATCTTAACCCACAATCGAGGTGAGATATACAATCTAAGTAATAAGAGGCAAATTTCATATGTATGTACAGATTAATCAAAATAATACAATTGTATAGAAAACATATCAAAGGCATCAATATCATCAGTAAATGAACTAGTTGGACTATTAGTGACTACCATCTTATACCAGCAATTATATACAACATGTTAGAGGCCAATAATATTGGAAGAGACCCATCCATGGCACTAACTCTCAAATGAGCACAACCTAGGCTCAGTGTATTTAGAGGTCTGATCACAACCCAGTGCCTGATCGAAGCATAATGTACAGGTAGTAGTCGCATCACAGCTCTACCATGGACTCACAAGATCTAATCACAACATAATTCGAGTAGCCAACTAATCATTTAGCATTTCAAAATCATACATGTATAGCAAATATCAAATTAAAATGACCATTTACATAGAATTAGAAAATTAACTGCAGTTACCTATATAAAGCCAATTACTCTTCCTCTAGCTACTACCATGATCCAAAGTACACCAAGCCTAAGATAAGTATAATTATCAGCATTTAACTATCATTAGTAAGGAATTTTCTATCCATTGATTAATTTCATTAAGAATATATTAAGAATTGCTTACCCAGCTCCTAAAGAGTCTATTGTATCAATTTAAGGTCAAATCACCAAGAATTTGCAAAGGTTCACTCCCCATTCCTCCATTTTCACACATGCAAAAGTCATGCACTAATAATCAATCCAAATGGCAAAATCCCAACATTTACACATCACAAAATGGTAGGAGACACTTATCGAATCATTTAGTGACTCCCAAAATTCGGATTGAGTCATCAAGCCCAAAAACTATAGTGTTTCACTTCCATCTCCTTGTAATTTTACATAATAGTAGAACTGATCATGAAAACCAATCCTTGGAGACATTTTCCAACAAAATAATATACAAAATGGAAGGAAAATACTTACCTAATCATCCCTCTTACTTCTAACTCCGAAAATCTTGTAATAATCATCCAAAGACCAAATTTTAGATTTGAGAAGGAGATGAAAATTTACTAAGCCAGAAACTAATTAGACTAAAATGAAGAGGAGAATGAGAGGATCAACTTATGTATAACTCACCTTAGCTAAATCTCCCTCTAAACTTGCAAATCAGAGCTTAGAAGATGAGGAACGCTAGCCACCTTCTCATATGTGCGAATTTTCTTCCTTTGTTCTATAGAACCCTCATACTTCAACACCCAAATAATGAAGTAATAAGTCTCTTAAGGTTTTAAAGCAAATAGGCTGGTCCATTGGGCCCAATATTACCCATGGTCTAAGTTATTTTCAAAATTGGGCCAAGGTTCATTGGGTTGGCCTGCAGAATTTTAAATGTTAAGGATGGAATGTGTTAATCTAATAGCCTAAGACCTATTTGGACTCACTTCCCCAAGTTTAGGTTAAGGCTAAATAGGCTATTGTCTCAGATAAATTCACTCATAAGTTTTTGGCTTCTAGAAAATTTAAGTTAGGCCTATAAGAAAACTAGTATTGGGCTCTCCTACTAAACTTACGGCATAATTGAGCCTCTATATTAGGTCCCAAATTGAATTAATCATAGGGTCCTAATTAAGTATCCATCTCCCTTTCCCCTTAATTAACTCTCTTAATTACCCAGATTATTTCTCTAATCCTTGTAATTAGTCTTTATTAATTTTAGGTGTTACATATACCATATAAGTCTTCCTACTTTCATATGAATGCCAATTAAGAAAGAGCACCTATAATCATATAATGCTAAAGAATTAGTTCATTTTGCATTTCTTGAGACCTAATCCAATTCTATAATTTTCTATAGGATCACCAAATGAGAGTAATTACAATAAAACTTGTTTAGCAAGAATAGCCCAAATAGGAAACCAAGAAAAAAAAATTCATATTGGTGATACAAAAAGGATATATATCTATAAACCCAATTTAACTTACAAATATTTGCAATCAATTGAATAAAAGCCTTAGTTTTCAACTTTTCACTCCCACATTATGTAAAATCAATTGGTTGCAAGTGTGAAGATTATATTAGCCCAAGAACAAGAAAATATAACTTTGGTTAATGTAAATGTACAATAGGTGCAATAATAGTTAATGTGACAAATGAGTAATACCTTGTGAATCTTGTTTGAAGACTCATCCACAAATGACGTTGGTAATTCTCTACATATGACTTCAAATATATGTACATATTGTAATATCCTATAATTTGAAAATTTAAAATAGTTCATAAAGAGTGGAATGAATTATTTAAGTGGGGTCACGGGCCTAGAGAAGGATAGTACGAATTAAAAGAAACTAAAAATTGAATTGAACAGTTGATGAGAGAAGACCTTAGAATAAAATGAATTGAGCCAACGCGAAGCTTGACTGCTAAATAGAGCATCTAAAACTGAAGTTAGAAAACTAAGGATAACACGAAACCAGAGCCAAAATGACAAAACAGATGAATCAAAAACCTAGTGGCAATATTGTAATTTTTGGCAACTTTTTGAAAATTTAAAGGAGAGAGTTTTAAATGCTAAAATTGAGCTCATTAGAGTTCTTAAAGGCATAGAAAATCATAGGAACCATTAGAATGGTTAAAACCTTTTTGTTGTGCAATTTAGGTCATCGGTTGATTGAAACTCTAACTAGATGGTTTAGTAAGGTTTTAAATCCCATAATTTTTAAACAAAATTTTTTTAATGAACTATAGGGCTTATATTTTATGATGGAGAAGATAGTTCTCATAAAGGAGTCGAAATGAGCTCAAATGGAGGAATTGAATTAGAGGGGCATATTGAGTATTTTGAAAAATGTTATAAAACACACTTCTCCTCCTTATATCAAACTAGCACGTCCCTACCAGGCCTATAACTAGCTTTCTTAGTTCTAAACAGAATCAAGAATGTGGAGAAGAGAGGAAGGTAGAGGAAGAACAAAGGTTATCCAAAGGTAAGAAAATATGCATATTTAGCCTATCTTGCTCTTATAAAAGCTTTCCCATTCCTTCCCCTCTTTCTTTCAATGGTTTTAGATTTTCAAAAGATGAAGTTTTGTGTCTGAACCCATGGTGGAAGAAGCTCTGTAGGAGGAAATAAATATTCCATAATAACCTCCATTAGAAGCCCTTTTGAATGGTATGTAACATGGCTTAAAAAAACTTGCTTCTCTTTGCTTTCTCATGGCTTCTTAGGTTTAGCTAGCTTAGAAAAAATATAGAGGAGATTGATTATTGGTTGAAACTTGATAGGAAATGGGGTTTTGATGCATGGCGATTATGATACTGTAATTGAAAACAAGAAGCTAAGGAATGCAAGAATTGGAACCCAGGGTTTACATTGCACCATAGGAAGTATGAGACTTTAGAATGATATTTTAATCTATGTAAGAGTATAATTGAGCTAAGAAGAGGCCAAGAAAGCTTCATAGATGCCCCTTTACAAAGAGAAATAAATAAAACTCCACGGAAATCTAATGGGAAGGTTGTCTCGGCTTAGAGCTAGAAGTGGTACCTAAGGAAAGTTTTCTTTGATTCTAAAGTTAGAAATTATCTAGACGTGAATTATAAACACCAAATGAACCGTTAGTTTGAATTTAGTGGTCTTATTTTGAAAGGTGTAAGTTTAGAGTTTCATTATGCATAAAGAAGCAACTTGATATTAGTCTCCTTGAATTGGGTTTGTGATGAGTCTAATAAGTTTTAATGGAGTCTTATAGCTTATATTGGGTGAGATTTTGAAGCCAAGACATTGATTTACATGGGTTGCTTCATTATGCCACTTAATTGAGCATATGAAAACCTAAAGTGCTAAATAAATTATATAAGGCTTATATGAGTCTAAATATGATTCCATTGATGATTTTGTGTCTCATTTGATATGTCTATGCTAAGTAAGTGAAGTCTCCCTCAAGTGTGGATGTGAGGTTGAGAAGGCAAACCAAGAGCAAGAAAGGAATTGAATTGATTTCTTACATAAAAGTAGCTTTTCATCCAGTCTTGCTTATGCATGTGTGGTTGCATGACGTCTTGAATTATGTAACACTTGATTTTCATCAAAACTACATAACCAAGCCAGTTATAAAAGAGAGCCCTTTAAAATGAATGAATTAAGGCCAAATAAAATTTGCATAAAATTCTAAATAATAGAAAATGAGGATCCAAGACTTAAGATGCGTAGGAATAAGAGTTGGAGTGACTAAATAAAATTAAATGAAAGGTAGTGGCATTTTTGTAATTTTGGGCACTTTTTAAAAAAACTCAAAGGAGAGATCTTTAAATGGAAAATTTGAGTTTTCGAGGTTCTCAGAGGCCCTAAACACTATAGGAACCTTTAGAATGGTTTAAATCCTTTCAGTTTACGTTTTAGAACATCAGTTGACTTGAACTTTGACTCTTTCGTTTGGGAAGGTTTTAGATTCAATTTGAGTGATTTCAAAGGCATTTTATAAGTTAGAAGACCTAAATTTTATGATGGAAAAGATGATTCTAAAAAAGGAGTTGAAATGAGCCTTAAAGGAAGAAACCAAGAATGAAGGACAAAATTAGCATTTTGAAAAGCTTCTTATGGATCCCTTGTTATATATATGTGGCATCCTCCCTTCTCCCTCACTTTAGCCAACCTAATTTTCATCTCAAACTAGAGGAAAGTTTTGCTAAGAAGGGCACACAACAAGGAGCCAAAGAAGAAGGAGAAAGCTTAGGAAAAAGTAAGAAAAATCATAGAATTTCTTGCTCCTTCGTTTAGTAAACTTGTTCTCCTTCTTTTCCTCTCTTTTCCTATGGTTTTGGTGTGTGATTTGGGACTATTTTAAGTGTTGTTCAGAGGGAGGAAGTTAGAATTTGAAGAAGAAGCTTGTAGCAAGTGAAAGAGCTCTTAAAAAGGCTAAGAATCAAGATATGTATCATGGTTTTTGTTGCTTTTCCGTTATTGTTCTTTAAGAGGTGATTTTTGGCCACCTAAAGAACATCTAAGAGGGAGTGAATTCTAACCTAAACCAAGCATGAAACCTAGATTTTTGAGCGTGAGAAACAAGTATATGTAAAGAAATTTTAAAAAGAAGCATTAGAAAATAAGTTTCAAAAACCTAGAGATTTTATTGCACCTTGATATGTATAAAGCTTCCTAGTGGTATTTTTAGTTGTCTAAGAGTGTGTATGGGTTCTTGAGACACCTAGAAAGTCTCACATATGCCAACTCCCTAGAGAAGACTTGCAAAACTTCATGGGTCCATTTTGGTGAGGGTGTCTCAGCCTAAGCAAGAGGAAGCATCTAGAGAGTGTTTTAAATTTTTCTAAGGCTAGAAAGGGACTAAATATAATAGAAGAACATCAAAGAAAGCCTTGGAATAAATTTAGAAACCTTGGTTTGTGAGATAAAGGTATAGGTTCCAATTTAAGACTTAAAGAAGCAACTTGTATCTAAGCTCTTGGAAATGAATTTGTGATGACTCCAAGGGGTCTAGATGGGGTCAAGAGACCTAGATAGAAGGAGAAAATGGGGCTAAGAGCATGAATTCTAGTAGTTGCTTCATTAGGTCTTGTATGAAACCATAATGAAGCCATATAAGAAAATATCCTTCAGAGTATGTGTGATGCTAAAGCTTACTTCAATGATGTAATTATGTCCCATTTAATGTGTTTAGGTCAAAGGAATCAAGTTTCACCTAGTTGTAAGTGTGTGGCCAAGAGGGGGGAAGAATAATCTAAGAGAAAAGTGTGTGAGTCTTGCTTTAAGGTAGTTCTATAACCTTTCTCTCATACATGGCTTAGATGTTTACTTGTCTTTGCTTGTGTGTATGTTTGAACCATGAGAAATGTTTCTAACTATTGTTTATAAGGTATGGTTCCATTATGCTTCTTGAAATATATTTATGTATGCAAAGTGGCGTGAATGGGTTTGGTTGTGCCAAAAGTCCCTTAGCAAGGGTGAGGATGAGCTAAAAGTCCTTACAAATGGGTGAGACAAAGCCAAAAGTCTCAAGAAGAGTGAGACCAAGTCAAAAGTCCCTTGAAAGTGGATGAGACAAATCCAAAAGTCCTAAGAAAGTTAGGTGAGGCTAGACCAATGCCCTTGAGAGCTTATATTTGCTATATATAAGTTTATGTGACAAGGAAATGATTTGTGTATACTCACTAATAACTTAAATTTCATACATGTATTCTTTGACATGTATATGCATATATTATGTATGAAAGAGTTAAGAGCTATTGGGATTCTTTGAATCTCACTCTTCCCCCACATATGCCTAACCATGTTTAGGTGAGCTAAGTGGACCAAGAAATAGACGTCAGCAACCTTGAGAAGCAAGACTTTGACAAAGTGATAGAAAAATAACCTTTTTATGTGCATTTTGATGTTAAGAATTGTAACTATGAGATGTATATATGATGTGAACTATTGAACATGTCCAAATGTATGTAAATATGGTGTATGTATCAATATGGAAGCCAAATGAATGAGAATGCGAGTTTTTGCCACACATTTGCCTTTATGTCTATGTGTATGAATGTAAGTGGCAAGGTGAGAATGAGCTCCATGATGATATGGATCATTTGGCATGCTTTTATATGTTGTGTTTATGCTTTTGGATGTGCCCAAGTGGCTATGGGATGTGAGGAAAGCTTTTTGGTGTCTTGAGATACCAATTTGGACTTCAAAATTGACCATTATGTGTGCTGAACCAAAGTCTGGCCAAATGGATAAGTTTTTGCATAAAATTTGGTCAATAAGTAGGCCTTATCTAGAGCTTTTTAAAGAGCTAAAGAGCACCCAATTTGGAGCTTTAAAAAATTTATTATGATTCTTTCAAAGTTGGCCAAATTATATAGAAATGGTAAGTGCACTGTTCGTATGGTCAATTTGCTTCTTTATGTCACACTTATGTCAAATGAAGTCCAGTGCTGATGAAATGTTACAAGCATAAACTTTTCTATAGCGACTAAGATCACCTCATTTGGAGCTCTGTAAAGGAAGAATCAAATTTTTAAAGTTGCATGATAGTACCAGTAATACAGCTCAACCTTTGTTACTATTCCATCAATTTCTATATGTTAAATGCCACTGCATGGGTCTAAAATTTTTTTTATTCATTAGTTAACATCTACAGCTTTCTAGAACACTATCATATGTGTGATTTCAAAGTTTCTAGAATTAGTTATGAATTTTCAAAGTTCATATCAGAAATCTGGACATGCCAACCCAAGAGCAAACTTCAATTTTCTAGTATATGGTTACCAAATTTGTGATGCATGAGTTAAATGATGATGTTTATGACTTGAATGGATATGTTATGGATAGAAAATAATATGGATGAGTTCACATGGTCCCTAAATTTTTGAATCATGAATGTGGCTTCCCAATCACGCAATTCTTCACGCTTAAAGTATATGTTTCGTTACTTTTGTGCTCCAATATGCATGACATGGATTGAGATAGTGATAAAATTGATTTTTTATACACTTATTCTCCTTAGCTTAAGCATTTTAATAGATAAATAAGACTTAAGAGATTTACGTAGGTAGAATTTGATTTTTAGTAGCCATTCTTTGCACTTTAGGAAATAATTTGTAAAATTTTAGAATTTTAATGCATAAATTTCTTTGAGATATTTTCTTTATGAGTTCTTGTTTCTTAATATTTTATTTCTTTTTATTCTACTTCATTTTACTTTATTTTTCTTGTGCATATTTTAATGGGAAAATGATTTAAAATGAAGATGAATTGATGGCATGTGGAAGGCTCTTTGGGAGGCTTGAGTCTAATGTAATGAAGAGCAAATCATTTCTCATGTTGGCAAGGAACATGGATGAAGCAAGGTGCAAAAGCATGAGAAGGCATGTGTGTGTGGGAGGAAGAAGCAGGAATTGACGTGAGAATGAATAGGAAAGAAGAGAAGAAGCTTCAGAGGAGAAATATGAGCTGAATCACGTGGGAAGGGTAGAATGAAAAAAAGAAGCAACGTGGAATATTATAAAGGAAATAAAATGGGACCCATACTTATTCATATCAAGAACAAAGAAGAAAAGCTACGGACTGCAAAGTACATGAAGGAGGAATGAAAAAGAGCCTTGCATGGAGAAAACACAAATGAAAACCACATGAATAGTAGAAGGAGCTGTAGTTTCAATGTGAAAGAGTTAAGAGGAAGAAGGTGGAGCTGGGCTGGACGAAAAAGCATACTCGAGCAGCCCTTCACTTAACATTAACACACATGCATGACTTAAGAAGGAAGCCACACGTCTAGCTTATAGACAACTCTCACACCAGCCATGGGCATGTGAAGAAAGTGAGGAAGAAACACATGATGGGCAGAATGTGAGAGGAGGTTTCCAATGAGAAAAGAAAAGGAAGAAGCCACGGATTTTAAAGGAAACTACAAGACCAGAAACAGAGGCAGCATTGGGAGGAAGACGCTCCATGTAGAGAACAACACACACACCCACGGGTTCATCAAGAAGACGCATTGAATGAGCTGGGAGTCCAGGCAAAAGTTACGTGGAAAAACACGCATGCAGTTTTGAAGTCGAATAAGACGTTCCCATTCAGCAAAAAGCACGAGATTGAATGAACGAAAAACCACGTGCTTCTCGCAGGCAGCTCACTGGAGAGGAGGAAAAACGTGCTTATGAGGGAGACCGACATAAATAGCAACTCGAAGAGTAAAAGGGATCCACGAGGAACGAAAAGAAGCAACTGGATGGATCTTGCACATATGAACACACGAGTCTGGTGGAAGATGATTATTATATTCACAATGGGGCCCACATATGCACAAATGGAGACTCTCACATGAGAAGGCAAATGGAAGAATAAATACTCAGTAGAATGTGTAACATCCCGTCCCTTCGTAAACGTGAGAAACACAATGTTCAGTTTCTCCGTAAACGTCAGAAATAGGCCAAATATAAAAGGAAGTCCTCGAAATAGAAGGAATTGGGGCCAACTAAAATTATAAAAAAATTTTAAATATTAGAAAATGAGGATTTGAGATTTAAGATGCCCAAAAACCAGAGCCAAAAGAGATCAGAAAATTTACCGAAAGAAGTAGGGGCATTTTTGTAATTTTTGAAAAATTTGGAAAACTCATAGGAGGACTTTTTAAACAAAAAATTTAAGCTTTCTAGGGTTCTCAGAGGCCTTGAATACTATGGGAACCCCTAGAACAGTTGAAACCCCTCCGGTAAGTGATTTCGGCTGTCAGTTGACCGAAAATTGACCAAACGGTTCGAAATGGTTTTAGATCCTTTTTGAGTGATTCCAAAGGCAATTATTATGATTAAGAGCCTAAGGAATATGATGGAAAAGACAGATTTCAAAAAGGAGTTGAAACAAGCCCAAACGAACAAAACTATGAAGAGGGACTAAATTGCAAAGTGTAAAAGTTGCTTAAGTGAAACCCTAGCTTATAAAAACGCCCCTCCTTTGCTCAGATCTCCTCTCCCACTCTCTCACACGTTAAAACAGAAGTGAGAAGGGCTGAGAGTGGCGCACAAGAGGGGAGGCCAAGGAAGGAAGAGGAAGCTTTGAAAAGTGTAAGTTTTAGCCACTTTTTCTTACTCCTTACCTTGTTAAACCTCTTCCCCTCCTTTCCTCCTCTCTTCCTATGGATTTAGTGAGATGTTTGGTTCTGTTTTGAGCCCAGAAATGAGGGGGAAATTTCGAAATTCAAGGAGAGGGTTGAAGCAAGGAAGAGAACTCTTGAGAAAAGCTTGGAATCAAGGTGATTTTTCTATCTTGGTTGCTTCTTTCTTGCCCTTTGTGTGTGGAGTTCTGCCAGAACAGAACCATCTTGGGGGGAGGCTTTTTGTCCAGAAATAAGAAGGAATTGTGTGTTTTAGACCATGAGGAGTTAGTAGATGCAAGGAAATTGGAAGAAAGGCTAATGAAAATCAAGTTAGAAAAGTGTAGAGCACTTAAAGGGATTGTAAAAACTGATTTAATTCATGAGTTCCCTTGGCTATTTAAGTGTTTCCTTGACCTCTTACAACTCTTAACAACCTCCCTAAATGGTTCCCCCATCAAGGAAAAATCAAGAAGCCATGAAATCCCATTTATGCTCTAACTTTCGGCCAAGTAGGGATGGCATAGTTAGGGAGAGTTTTAAATTGTTTCAAGCCCATTTTTGAGTCATACATGATGAATAAATATGAGGGGAAACCTGGGAAAAATTTATGAAGCTTAGAGAATGAGTTGGTGCTTTAGGTTCCATATTGTGACCTAAGGAAGCAACATGATGTTAGGCCCTTTGTTTTAATGATGTGATGACTCCAAGAGGCTTAAAAGGAGTCAAGAATCATATTTGAGAGTAAAGAATGAGGCCTAGAAATCATTTGAGGGGTGTTGCTTCATTAGGTGCCTTTATGGACCATAATGGGGATTATGGAGCAATCTAGTACTTAAACAAGTTGTATGGCTTTAGAGAATGTTTCATGAACCTAATTGGCGCCCATAATTTGTGTCTAGGCCAAGAGAAACTATCTCCACCAATTTGTGGGTGTGTGGCTAAAAGAGGAGGCTTGAAAGCTAAGGAAAAAGTGTGTATTTGTATACAAGGTAGCTCTCTCCACCTTCTCTCATGCATGGATGTGTGTTTAGCTTGTTTTAGAATGTGTGTGTGTGTATTTTCAAGCTTTGAAAAGTATGCTAGCATGTCTTTACATGTCATGATCCTTGATGCCATGTTATGTTTTAAATGAATCCATGATGTTTGTATGAGTTTGCTTGAGTGTGGAGAGGCCAAGAACTCTTCCCTTTGGTGAGGATGAGCCAAGAACCCTTGAGCTTGGTTGAGACAAAGTAAAGTGTCTCCCAAAAGCAAAGTGGGCTCCCAAGAGTATGGTTGAGTCCAAAGTGCTCAAAGAATGGGTGAGGCAAGTCCAACATCCATGAGGAGAAGTGTGAGGCCAATCCAAACACTTAGTGAGCTCTTGAATGTCTTGTATGATTGATTCACATGCCAAGGTTGCTTTTAAAATGCCTATGATTTCCACTTTCTCCATGCATGCCATTGTGAAACTTGCTTGCACATATTATGTGTGATGGAATGAGAGATGAGCTATTGAGATTCTTGAATCTCACTCCCTCCTCTTAAATGTCCTAACATGCTAGGTGAACCAAGTGGATATGCCAATGAGAGCCAACAACACTAGAGGAAGGAGATTGACATTCATATGTCTAGTTTTTGCTTTATAGAACCATAATGATGTTCAATGATGTATATGAGTATTGTAAATGGGGTATGACCCTTGAGACATGTGTAAATATGATATTATATGATGTTTAAATGTATGGATATGATGTGTGACCTCTAGAACCTATTTTGAGTATGTAATGCCAAAGTATGCAATATGGAAGTTTATTGGAAATATGCATAAGTGTGGGTTAAATGGCCAAAATGAGATGTATGAAGTTTGGGACCATTTGCGCAGCTCACACAAGTCTCAAATAAGCTTTTAAACTTGCCCAAAAGGTGCCAAGACCAAGGGAAATCCATTTGGCAATTTTGGTACCCAATATGGAGCCAAAATTGACCATAATGGAACCCTATGTCACTTTTTGGCCAAATGAGTTATTCTTGCCCTGAAATTTGGCATACAATTAGGTCTTATTAAGAGCTTTCTGGGAAGCTAAAGATCATAATTTTCGGAGACCTAGGGAATATTTTGTGAATTTTCAAAGTTGGCATTTTTCATGGTTTCTGGTATGTGCACTGTTCATACTGGCAGATTTGATTTTCGTGTCACTCGATGGCCAAATGGTGTCCAATGCTTATGAAATTTTATACACACAAACTAGAGGTCATAATCTTTCTGTGGCCACCGAGATCACCTCATTTGGAGGTCTGGACAGAGAGTTATGAATTTTCGAAGTTTGCTGTCAGTAACAGTGGCATCTCCAGAGCTCAATCACTGTTTCATCAATCCCAGATATCTAAAGTTATCTGTTTTATTCTGGAATTATTTTTAGTATCAAGTTAACATCGGTAGCTTTCCAAAATGACTGAATGTGTGTGATTTCGATTTTTTTAGAATTAGTTATGAATTTCAGAAGTTTGCATCAGTAACCTGAATCACAGCCCAGGCAGCCAGTGAGTCTGTAGCTTTTTGGATGTCAAACGTCCTGTGTGATTATTTTTGTGCCTTGGACGTATTTTTAGTGTGAAGTAGACATCCTGAGCTTTCTAGAGTGACAGAGATTGTATGATTTCGAATTTTCTTGATTTAGTTATGATTTTCCAAAGTTGGGTCAAAAATTGGAGCAAAGCTGGCCGAAAATGTGCTTGTTTACTTTGAGCTCCATTTCGGTTTTTATGGGTTATAAGCATGCTTTTGTGATGCAAATGAGTTGTAATAATGAAATTAAATATGAGGAAGTATAGTATAAGCTTACACGGTCCACGTGACACCGAATTGAATTTTTTGGATATAGCGCAACGCGGAAAAAGTCGATTATTTTATCCTCTTTTTTATGTGCCCTCATGGAAATCATGATGTGAAGCTTATAAATGGCATGTAATAGAGCTAAAAGTTATGGTGTTACAGAATGCATGATTAAGCTTGTATTGAAGGAATAAAGCAATAAAATGCTACGGGTTGACGTGGAAGGTTTAATTGAACACATGATGAAGGAGGCTGGCTGAATACCAATGTTGAGCTTGAGACGATAACACGTGACTTTTAATGAGAGATGAGCACGTGGTTCATGAAGGAATACTAGCCATTGGATCATTTTATCAATCCATCTCACACATCCATTATTGAAGAGGGGGAACACATCCATCCAGAGACGCATTTGGCCACATTCCATTCACTAGATATTCCATTCGGAATTCCATCATCTCATTCGCAGAACACACTCCATACCATACCGTAGCCTCTCATCCTCCATTCCCATTCCATTTCCACTCAAATGAAGCTCTAATTCCCCTTGTGGCTAGCTAGGAGTAAGATCCTTGGTGGAAGCTTGAATCCATGGAGAAGAACACAGAATTTTGATTAAGATTTTTTTAATTTCCTACACTTTTTCTCTTTCTTGTATATGCTTGGTTAAATTGTATTTGATTAGAAATTTGTGTAATTGTAATTAGTAGCTGGTTAAATACTAATTAGGAAACCTTTTTGTTGATTAATTGATTGGATTAGACACTGAATTTTGCATTTTTTTTAATTTCTTATGTATGCTATGAAGGTGTTCGATGAAATGCATGAATGAAATTTCGTGCTTAATTGTTTGATTTAAGGATTCTTTAGTGTTTGGTTGGTTAATTAAATATCTTAGGGTATTAATTCATAGGCTAATTGATCAATTAATCATTCAATTCGAGTGTTCATTGATCCTAATGATAAGAGTTAGTGATTTGATTTGAGATTGAGGTTTCAATTCAACATTAATTTGTTAATCCTTTGATTCTTGCGTGGTAACTCAAGATACATTTTTAGGAACACAATTAGAGACTTTTAGATCAAAATTAATCACAATTGAATTAGGATAAGGATAGTGGATGCTAAGGAACGAATTTAAAGCTAGTCACAAGTCCATCATTCACCCATTAGTTCATCCAATTAGGTAGTTAGTCATTTTGTTTCAATTTAATTCTAGTTTGTTTAATTAGATCAAAAACCTCCCTAAATTAGGTAGTTCTAGAGTCTTTTAACACTTAGAAAACTTAATTGAACATTGAATTCTATTTTCAATAGAGATGACCTAGGTTGTATCACTAACTATATATTTTAATCTAACCTAGTTTTGTTTTGAGGGTTGCACGACACGACCTGTCAGATAGACTATAGGACCATTGTGTAAGGGTAAAGAGGTTATGTATTACAAATTTCTTGTATGTTATGGTTGCCATTTCTATGCCTTATTGATTGTGTAATGAATGCTTGATGGATATATGTAATTATATGGCATATTATTGTATATGGAATTGGTTTGATTCATAATGGGTGAGGTTATGCCAAAAGTCTCTTGGAATAGGTTAGTTGATGCCAAAAGTCCCTAGGGTTGGGTAAAATTAGGCCAAAAATCCCAAATCGTGGGTAAGACTAAGTCAAAAGTTCTTAAAAGAGGGTGAGGCTAAACCAAAAGTGTAATGTCAGGTTTTCTTAAAAATGTTAGATATAGACTAGTTATAAAAGGAAGTCTCCAAAAGAGGAAGACTCGAGGTCAAATAAAATTAGGATAAAATTATAAATAATTGAAAATGAGAATCCAATGCTTAAGATGCCTAAAAACTAGAGTCGGAGTAGCTAAATAAAATCTAATGAAAACTAGTGGCATTTCTGTAATTTTGGGCACTTTTTAGAAAACTCAAAGGAGGAATCTTTTAATGGAAAAAATAAATTTTTCATGGTTCTTAGAGGCCCTTAAAACTCTAAGAACCTTTAGAATGGTTCAAACCCCTCCAATTTAAGTTTTAGAACGTCGGTTGACTCAAACTTTAATCAGTTCATTCGAAAATGTTTTAATTCTAATTTGGGTGAAACCAAAAGTATTTTATAAGTTAGGAGATCTAAATTTTATGATGAAAAAGATAGTTCTCAAAAAGAAGTTGAAATGAGCCTAAACAAAGCAAATATGTGCGTCAGGACAAAATGGTCATTTGAAAAATTATAAAAGAGGCTTCTTAAGTAAGATTACACCTCATCACCTTCTCTCAGCTTCCATTTTCAGAATTTTGAGCAGCCATGGTGTGACATTAAGGGAAGGAAGAGAGAAGAAGTTTAAGCTCCCATTTAGATAAGTAAATGGCCTGGTTTCATCCCGCACTAGTTAAGAAAGTTGTTTCTCTCTCTAGGAACTCTTTAATGGTGGTTTAATTTTCTTAAAAAATTGAAGATTTAGGTTTAACCCAAGCCAAAAAGGGACTCTTAAAAAAAAAACAATCGGTGGAAAATAATCTATGCAAAGAGAGCTTCGTTTTAAGGTAAGACTTTACTTGACTTTACTTGAAACACTTACAAAATCCTGTGTTTCTAAGCCATTTAAGCTTCGGCCTAGAGAGAGAAAGTGAGGAAGAGAGTTTTTCTTCATGTGTTCTTGATGAAACCAAGGGTTTTAACATGCAAGAATTCCATATCTAACATTAATTTTCCTTGAATCATGAAAAGATGCAATCTAGACCATGATTGCATAATGGTTCAGCCTATGCTTCTTTAATGGCTAAACATGTTATTTTCCATTCCTAATTAGTATATTTAGATGTTATTTGATGCAAGGAACAAGAATCTAGCTTAAAATTTATTAAAACTTTGGAATGTGCAAGTTAGAGTTTTATGGTTCCATATTCGACCAAGAGCAATTTCCAGGGGTTAGGAAGTTGTTCAATGGATTCTTGGACTATGGATAGTCTTAAAATGATATAAGAACAATAATGGAAGTATTAAATTGAATTTGGAAACTATGGTTTGAAGGATGAAAGTTTAGATTCCTTTTTAGGCATAAAGAAGTGACTTCGTATTTAACTTATTGAATTGAGTTTGTGATGACTCCAAGGAGTCTAAATGGAGTCAAGAGAGTTGGATTGAATGAGAAATTGGAGCCAACATCATGACTCCTAGGGGTTGCTTCATTATGCCTTGTCTGGAACCATAATGGTGTTATAAGAGAAAGTAGGCATGCATAAAGTTTGTATAAGACTATCCAATGATTGAATTATGTCTCATTTGATGTGTCTAGGCCAAGAGAATCAAGTTCCACCTAGTTGCATGTGTTTGGCCAAAAAAGGGAAGGAGTTACCAAAAGGAAAAGTTTGTTTTCTTCCTTTAAGGTAGCTCTCTAACCTTTCTCACATGCATTGCTTAGATGTTTACTTATCTTTGAGTTCTTGTATGCATGTTTGAACTATGAGAAATATTTCTAGTTATTGCTTACATATTATGATATCGTTATATTTGTTGAAATGTGTTTATGAATGTAAAGTAGTTTGAATAGGTTTGGTTATGCCAAAAGTCCCTTAGCATAGGTGAGGATGAGCCAAAAGTTCCTAAGAATGGGTGAGACAAAGTCTCAAGAAGAGTGAAACGAAGTCAAAAGTCCCTTAAAAGTAGGTGAGACAAATCCAAAAGTTCTAAGGAAGTTGGGTGAGGCTAAATCAATGTTTTTAAGAGCCTATATTTGATATGTATGAGTTCATATGATAAGGAAAATGATTTATGAATGTTTAGTAGTAGCTTAAATGTCATACATACATTCTTTGACATGAAATTGCATCTATTATGTATGTTTAAAAGGGTTAAGAGCTATTGAGATTCTTTGAGTCTCACTTTTCCCCCACCTATATTTAACCATGTCTAGGTGAAGGTTAAGGAAGCAAAAATGGGAGCCAAGGAACATAGATAGCAATACTTTGACAATAGAATAGCTTTTAATGTAAATTGATGTCAAAGTTTGTAATTCTATGATGTATATGAGATGTAAATGTGTAAGCAAGTGTAAATATATGTAATAATCATGTATGAAGGGGATTTGAAGTTAAATGTATTCTTATGTGACATCCTAGATGTAACGATCCTAAATTCTAATCATGGTAATTAAGGTTAAAGACATGATTAATGGTCATAAATCAAGGTTTAAAGTCATTATGATTACTTACATTAGGAAAAAGTGGAGAAATTTAAACCTTGATGTTGTAGAGTCATTAATTAATTACTCATAACCATTTTTGCACATAAGGGAATCAAACCTGTAATTATAAGCCCTTAATCCTTTCATCCACTAACTCTAACTCGTAAGAATCTTCTACAAGAGTTCCTAATTTATTCCTTAACATTTCATAGAGAAAACCAAAGTTTCTAGGTCATTATGAGGAATTGAGTACCTTCGTTATGGCTAAATACTCTCACACTGCGGCTAGTGGACCTCCTGGAGCTTCCTAACTTGCTTCTCAATATTGGCTGCGGCCAACTATCCCTTTTGTCATGGCTCATTACTCTCTGTTACTCTCTTTAAGTAACTTCATTGCTTTTGGCCGAGGTCAATTAAATTATGGTCACGGCCAATTACCTTTTGCTCCTATAACTCCTAAGGTTTCATCCCATGCTTTCCAATTCTCTCTCTAGTAACATTCTAGGCCATTTGAACTTAATTTATGAAGATTTAGTGTCATTCCTTTACCTAATCTATTCAACACATTTATCATTACCAATTCAAAACTCAAATGTAGATCCTTAATCTTCTAGCCACCATAAACCAGTGAGTTCATATATCAATGACAAAAAAGAGTTTATAAACTACTCACATTTCCATTCAAACATAAATCCTAGTAGAAGTTCCATACATCATTAGTTTAAGTTGACATCTAATGTGTCACATAATTACAATCCCTATATTTAGCAATACATGATGCAATGCAACAATTACATAAAATTAGTAATCTAATCACACAATACAATCTGACAAGTTTTGTAAACCTATGTGCTACCAAACCATATAATAAGCTTCCATTAGTTTCTCCTTGCCACTAAGAGGTTCGGTCCTTAAAAATGTTAGCCCACAACTAGGGTGAGATATACAATTTCAGTAACAAGAGGTAAATTCCATATATATATGTACAGATTAATTAATCCAATACAATTTCATATCATTAACACCAGAATCGTCAATTCAATTTACAAATGAACTAGTTGAGCTATTAATGACTACTATCCTATACCAGCAATCACACACAACATGTTAATGGCTAATAACACTAGAAGTGGTTTGTCCACGGCACCAACTCCCTAATGATCATAACCTAGGCTCAGTGCATTTAGGGTCTGATCATAACTCGGTGCGTGATCGAAGCACATGCACGGGTGGCAGCCACACCACAACTCCAGACTCACAAGGTCCAATTATAATAACAATTTAAGTAGTCAACCAATCATTTAACGTTTCAAAATTAAGTATGTGTAACAAATATCAGATTAACATGAGCATATATATAGAATTAGAAAAAATAACCCTAGTTATCTCAATAAAGCCAATTACTCTTCCTCTAGCGACCATTACAATTAAAATGCACACTAAGTCTAAAACAAGTATAGTCATCATCATTTCTAGCAATAAATCATATACCAAAAGGGTTAAACCACCAATGGCTACCTAGAAGTTACTTACCTAGCTTCATAAAGAGTCAATTGCACCAATTTAAGGTCACAACACCGAGGACTCACAAGGGGTTACTCCTGATATCTCCATTTTTGCACATATACAAACCATGCACCAAAAGTTAATTCAAAAGTTACAAATTTAGCACATACACTTCACAAGAGAAGGAGAAACACTTACCCATACACCTAAGAGGTCAAGTGGATTGGGTTGAGCCTCAACTATCAAGAACATATCATAGGACATTCCAAAATTTGGGTTTAAGTTATCAAGCCAAGAAACTTTACTGTTTCATCTTCATTTCCTTGTAATTTTACACAATGATAGAACCATTATGAAAATCAGTGTTTAGGGGCATTTTCCAACACAATAATGCATATAATGAAAGGGAAATACTTACCCAATCATCCCTCTAACTTCTAACTCCAAAAATCTTGTAAGGAGTTATCCAAACACCAAATTTCAAATTTAAGAAGGAGATGAAAATGCCCAAAACTAGAAACTAATTAGACCAAAATGAAGAGGATAATAAGGGAGACATGTTTTATATAGATTATCTTGGCCAAATCTTCCCCTCGAAGTGAGAAATGGTGGAAGAATGCAGAAAAAACCTTAGCCTCTCTTCTTAAGTGCGAAAATGAATTCCTTACTCTACAAAACATGAATGTCTTAGCAGCCAAAAAGGGGGGAGAAGGCCTCCTAGGGTTTTAGTGAAGATGGGCTAGTCCAATGGGCTTATTATTTCAAGTGGGTTAGTGTTAGGTGAGATGGGTCACAGAAACTCTTGGGTTAGGGAGAGTGTGCTGATTTAAAGGCCTAAAAATCCATTTAGATTATGGTGGAAATTTATTAGGCCACAAGTTAAAGGATTTATAATGGGTTTGGGTTGTCTTAAGGGCCCATTTAGCTTAGGTTTGCATCACATAGTTGTTGGGGCATTTGGAAGTGCAATTAAATCCGCCTATAATTAAGATTAGGCTACATTTAGTCCAAAACTTAATTAAGTCTTTTGTATGGCCGAAAGTAGAAGTCCACCCTCTTAATTAATTTTGTTAGTTAATCCACATTAACTCTCTAATCACCATAATTAGTCTTAATTAATTTTGAGGCATTATAATATACTTATGATGTACATGTGTATATTAGCAACTAGGACAGTGGTTTTGAGATGCTCTAATAGGCTATTTTTACGCTTTTGAACATGCTTAAGTGGTTGTAACAATATGAGAAGAGCATTTGGTATATGTTGAACCCTTTATGGACTTTAATTTTGAACATTTCTTGAGCTAAACCAAAGTATAATCAAATGGATGAGTTTTTTCATGACATTTGGTTAAAAAAAAGGTCTCATCTAAAGCTTTTCATAGAACTAAAGAGTACTCAATTTAGAGCTCTAAAGAATTTATTATAATTTTTCAAAGTTGGCTAAATTATGCATAATTGGTATAAGTACTGTTCATATAATCAGTTTGCTTCTCTATGGCACATATGGGGCCAATGAAGTCCAATGCTTATGAAATTTTATAAACATAAACTAGATATCATAAGCTTTTCATAGCCACTAAGAGCACCTCATTTGGAGCTCTGTAGAGGGAGAACCAAATTTTTGAGTGATATGATGTTTGAGACATGATGAACTAGCCCTACATGCTTCATTTAACATTTAAAATGTGCCCAAATGGTTACATGACATAAAGTGGTTCATTTTGAACCATTTAGAATCATAAATCAAAAAAATTAGAACCACAAATTGTCCATGAACTAAAAATTAAGGAAATGGATGAATTTTTGGATAAAATTTGGTAGACATTTAGAGCTCATTTAGAGCTTTTTACAAAATTAAAGAACACAATTTTTGGAGTTATATAAAATTTATTATGAATTTTTGAAGTTCATTGAAAATTATGAAAAATTCTATGCATTGTTCATATGGTTTAGGTGGCTGTTTTATGTATTTGAAGGGTCAAATGAACTTTGACTCTTATTAAATGTTACAAGCCTACTGTTAGCATTATAAGCTTTCCATAACCATTGAGTTTGCATAAATCAGATTTGTGTAACCAAAGATATGCATTTCTAAAGTTTTAGCTCTGATTTGTGCTCATTACTATATTAATTACTATTCCATTTTGAATTTCATGGATCAAATGAACTTATTTTCACTTGAATCCTAAATTTTTTATAGACACCTAATTTGGGTAAATTGAAATTTTCTAGCCCAAAATATGAATTTTTAAAATTGACATTCAATATGTGCAAATGTGCAAAAGTGGTGTTTTGAGACATATGTAATGAAATCTGAAATTTGTAATTCTTTCTTTATGTGAGATTCTAAGCTTAACAAAATTGATTGGCATGAATTTGAGGATTTTTATGATGATTTTATATAATTATACACATTTGGAGTTTTGGGCCTTTAATAATGGCAATATCCACGGCTAAAAGTCTTCAAATTGGGAAATTGATACTATAAGAAGAATATGATATAAAATGTGTGCATATTTTTTGATGGTATGACACACACACACACACACACACACACACACACACACACACACACACACACACACATATCAATCACATGTTCATAACAAACTGTAAGAATTTGTCATTTCCTCAATGTTCTAAATGATTTTAAAAATGACCTTTTTCCATATTCTGAAGTCATTGCAATAAAGTTGTCTAGCCTTGTGAATCCATTAATGCTGCTCTTTTAAGATCTCACAATTAAATTTGAGTAATTAAACAATAATAAGGAATAAAGTCTAAACTTACAAATCAAGTTAATAAATGAAAAGGTCTCCTTCAATGGAGATAATGGATAACAATATGCTAAAAAGCAAATTCATGCAAAACAAAAGAAAATACAATGAAAAAAAAAATACAAAGAACTCATACAAGATAATTAAATCTTCCAAAATCATGAGGTTTATGTGCCTATTTTTTTTTCTTTTTTTCTTTTTTTTTTTAATTCTTTAAACCCATAAAAAATACCTTCCTTCATATAAGCTACTAATTTTAAAGTGAAAAGATAAAACATTCAAAATGGACAGTTTGGGTATGAACAAATGGATTACAATAGGAGCTATCTTTTTTGCTTTGTATAGTGTACATCCTAAACAACTACATTGTTGATGGTTAAAGATTAGAACATTTTAAATACCTCACAACCACTACATGATTGATGGTTAAAGATTAATCAAATAAATGATTATTCCAAAAGCAAAAAAGACCAAAGCTATTGCTCTATTCTATGCATCCTCTTGTATACAAAAAATGGTGTTGTTTATGATATGATAATACTTCTGATTGATATGTATGGAATTTCTATAAGATTTGGATTTTCCTTGGCATTTTGATGACATAATATAAATTTTTTAATTGATCAAAATTCCAAAGACTTTTAACTGAAATATGTATTTGTGCCTTATTGTGAGGATTTATTTGAAATTAGTGAAGCTTAATCCTAGTTGATAAACTTTGACCATTTTTAATCAATATGTATTATGGTTTCTATAGCATTCTCCTTGTAACAAAGAAATTAAAAAACTTAGATCTATCCAGAGCAAATGATAATAATTTCCAAGTTCGTATGAAGGTTGTTGTAATACCTTAACCTTTTAGCTCTTACACAATGGTCACATAAGCTATCTCAATGTATCTCATACATTGAAAGAGATTTGTAAGGAACCATGTACTTTAAGCATAGACAATTACATGATTGGGAGATCATATTCATGATTCATGGTTCTAGGGACCATGTGAACTCATCCATATCATTTCCTATCCATAACATATCCATTCAAGTCATAAACATGATCATTTATCTCATGCATCACGGGTTTAGGAATCATACACTAGAAAAATGGAAGTTGCTCTCGGGTTGGCATGTCTAGATTTCTGATATGAACTTTGACAATTCATAACTAATTCTAGAAAAATAGAAATCATTCAATCCATACTATTTTGGAAAGCTCTTGATATCTACCAATGACTAAACCCACAAAACTTGATGGCATAGTATCAAAAGTCTAGTTGCGTTACTGGTACTGTAATGCAACTTTAAAAATTTGGTTCTCCCTCTACAGAGCTCCAAATAAGGTGATATTGGTGGTTATGGAAAGCCTATGATGTCTAATTTATGCCTCTAAAATTTTATAAGCATTGAACTTCATTTAACCTATGTGTGGTATAGAGAAGCAAACTGACTATATGAACAGTGCATATACCATTTCTACATAATTTATCCAACTTTGAAAAGTCATAATAAATTTTCTAGAGATCCAATTTGAGTGCTCTTTGCTCTATGAAAATCTCTAGATGAGCCTACTTGTTGGCCAAATTTTATAAAAAAAATCATTCATTTGGTCAGACTTTGGTTCAACACACATATGGTCACTTTTGAAGTCCAAGTTGGTATCTCAAGGCACTAAAAAGATTTCTTCTCATTCCATAGTCACTTGGGTACATCCAAAAGTATAATTATAACATATAAAAGCATGTCAAATAATCCTATGGAGTAAAATCTTATCATGTTACTCACATTTATACACATGTATACCCTGGTGCTAGTATGTCAATCTCCAACATATGCAACCATCTAGCTTCAAGATTGATATACACATTATAAATACATACATTTAAACTTGTTCAAATGGTTACATCTCATATACATCATGTGGATACAATTCTTGACATCAATATGCTATTAAAATGTCTATTTCTCTACTCTTTTGTCAAAGTGCCATGCTTTAAGACCTTTGGCCTCCATTCTTTGGTCCACTTAGCTCACCTAGACATAATTAGGTATATAGAAGGGAAAAGTGAAATTCAAATAATCTCATATAGCTTTTTACCCTTTCAAACATACATAATGGATGCATATACGTGTTAAGAATGCATGCATGGCATTTTAACTAGTAGTGAACGTACATAAAGCATTTTCCTTGTCATAGAAACTCATGCATAGCAAATAGAGGCTCTCAAGGGTATTGGTCTAGCCTCACCTATCTTTCTTAGGACTTTTGGATTTGCCTCACCTACTTTCAAGGGACTTTTGACTTAGTCTCACTCTTCTTAAGACTTTTTGCTTTGTCTCATCCATTCCTAGGGACTTTTGGCTCATCCTCACCCTTGCTAAGGGACTTTTAGTATCACCAAACCCATTTAAACCATATTGCATGTATAAACACATTTTAAGAAATATAATGGTACCATGACATATAAGCAATACCTAGGAACATTTCTCATAGTTCAAATATACATATAAGTACTTAAAGACAAATAAACATCCAATCAATGCATGAGAGAAAGGTTAGAGAGTTACATTCAAGTCAATGTCACACACTTTTCCCTTGAACTTATCTTCCCCTTTTCGGCCAAGCTTATGGAATTAGGTGGCACTTGATTCTCTTGGCCTAAGCACACCAAATGAGACATATTTAAATCATTGGAACAAGCCTTAGCCTTATTCAAACTCTATGCATGGCTACTTTTTCATATAACTTCATTATTGTTCCATACAAGACACAATGAAGCAAACCTTGGGATTTAGGATCTTGGCTCCTATTTTTCATTCAATCTAGGTCTCTTGACTCCATTTAAACACCTTGGAGTCATCACAATTTTATTCTCAAGAGCCTAGATACAAGTTGCTTTTTTAAGTCTTAAAATGGAACCTATAACTTCATCTCACAAACCAAGGCTTCTAAATTTTTTCCAAGACTTCCTTTGATATTCTTCTATCATATCTAGTCCCATTCTAGCCTTAGAAAAATTTAAAACACTCCCTAGGTATAAGAACCATGTTTGGCCAAGACAAGTATAAGGTTTTGGACCCATGGAGCTTGCTTTGTTTTCTTGAAGGGAATGGCACTTAGGAGGCTTCCTAAATGTCTTGAGGACTCATATATACTCTTAGATAACTTGAATTATCACTAGGAAGCTTCATATATGTCAAGGTGCAAGTAAATCCTTAGCTTTTGCAACTTTAATTCTAATGCTTTTTTTTGGAACGTCATTGCATTTTCTAGTTTCCTACACTATAAATCCTAAGTTTCTTGCTTGGTCTTAGTAAAAAATTAATCCCTTCTACATGCTCTCTACTTGGCTGAACAACACATAAGAGAGAATCATAAGAAGAAAGCAAGAAAGGCAAAGGAAGTTACCTTGTTTCAAGTCTTTTCCAAGAGCCCTTTCCTTTGCTATAGGCTTCTCCTTGAAATTCTAATATCCTCCCTTTGAATCAGACCCAAAATAGTCCTAATTCAAACACCAAGACCATAGAAAAAAAGAGGAGAAGGCAGAGAACAATTGTGAAGTAAGAACCATGAACACTTTAATTTTCTCACCTTTTTCCCAGGCCTTTCTCCCTCTTAAACTCTTCTCCTTATGCATTAGTTGCTGCTGGTCTCTCCTCTATTTTAGGTAGAAAATAGGTCGATTAAAAGGAGAAGAAGAGTAGGGTGTGACCTATATATAGCAAGGGATTCATTAAAGCTTTTTCAAAATGCCAATTTTCTCCTTCATTCTTGGTTTCTTTCTTTAAGGCTCATTTTAACTCTTTTTTTAGAACTGTCTTTTCCATCATAAAATTTAGCTCTCTAACTTATAAAGTACCTTTGGAATCACTCAAATTGGATTTAAAACTTTTCCAAATGGAAAGGTCAAAGTTTCGATTAACTGTCATTCTAAAACATAAATAAGAGGGATTTTAACTATTCTAAGGGTTCCTATAGTTTCCTCTGAGAATCTAAGAAACTTATTTTTCTCATTTAAAAATTCCTCCTTTAAATTTTTTAAAAAATGCCTGAAATTATAAAAATGCCACTATGTTTTCGACAATTTTATTGAACTACTTTGACTCTAGTTTTTGGGCATCTTAAACCTTAAATCCTCATTTTTTGTAATGCTTGGTACGTTGTAAAAACAGCGAAATGGGTCAGTTTAAAAAACAAGTCCCCTAAGATGAGCTATTCAAGGCCAAATAAAATTTTGATAAAATTTTAAATAATAGAAAATGAGAATTTGAGCCTTGAGTTGCCCAGTAACGAGGGCCAGAGTGATTCAAAAAATTTGTCAAAAGGCTAGTGGTATTTTTGTAATTAAGTGCAATTTTGGAAAAACAACTAGGAGGGATTTTTAAATAAAAATTTTGAATTGCTTAGGGTTCTCAGAGGCCCCTTCGGTGTACTTTTTTCAATGCTGGTTGACCCAAACTTTGATCAGTTCATTCAGGAAAGTTTTAGTTCTGATTTGAGTGATTCCAAAGGTGTTTTATTAAATTAAGAACCTAAATTTTATGATGAAAAATACGATTATCAAAAAGGAAGTAAAACAAAACCAAATCAGAAATGCCATTACAAAAAGGCAAAAATGGAAACAATTTGCAAAAGGAAGCTTCTAAATGCCACTTTAAAGTCCATGTTCATTCTTTCCCTCCCTAAATTGACTTTCTTCTGCTCATTTTTAGAGAAAACTCATAGCTCCTTAAGTGCACAAAAGAGAGGGATTTGTGGGGAAGAAAGGAAGGCAAAAGGTGAGAAAGTGTAGGATTTTACTACTTCTTCCTCTTGAAACTTCATTCTCCTCTTCTTGCTTTATCTTTCTATGGTTTTAATGAACTTTTTAGTGCTGATTTGGGGTCAGACCAAAGGAGAGAAATTCAAAATTCAAGGAGGAGGAAGAGGGAAGAGGAAAGACTCTTGAAGGAAGCTTGATTGCAAGGTAATTTCTCTTCCTTTGTTGCTTCTTTTTCTCCTTCTTCTCTCCATGGTGGGACACCTAAAATAGAACCATGAAGAGCGAAGAGTTTCTATTTTATAATCTAAAAGAATTCATCAAACTAGGCCATAGGAAGATGGAATACACCAAAGAAATGCATGAAAAACTAGTAAAATTCAAGTAGGAAAAGTGTAGGATTCTTGAACATAATCTAAAATCTGGGTTGATTCAAGAATTTCCCATCATATGTGAGTATTTGTTTGAATTTCTAAGACTCTTAAGGAGCCTCCCAAGTGCCCCATCCATTAAGGAAAAATTCCAAACTCCATGGGTCCTTAATAGAAGCATAAATTGATCAAAACCCATAGAGATAGCTAAGGGATGTTTTAAATGGTTCTAAGTTTGATTTGGGACTTTATATGATAAAAGAAGATAGGAGAAACCCTTGGAAAAAATTTTGAAGCCTTAGGTTGGGAGATGAGGCATTGGCTTCCATAACGTAACCTTATGAAGCAATATAGACCTAAGTTAGTGAAAGTGAGTGTGTGATGGCTTCAAGGACCTTAAATGAGGTCAAGAAGCCTAAATATGATAAGAGAATAGAGCTAAGAATTTTACTTGTGGTAGTTGCTTCATTAAGTCATTAATGGAACCATATTGTGACAAATAGCACAAAGTGTGTTCTTAAGAGTGAGTTCTTAAGAGTGAGTTGGATGTCATAACTTGTTCTAAGAGTATAATTAAGTGTTGTTTCTTGTGAATAGGCCAAAGAAATCCAATCCCACCTCATTGTGCTTGTGGAACTAAAAAAGAGAAAGAACAAACAAAGTAAAACTTGAATTTGCACCAAGGTAGCTCTCCACCTTTTCTTGTTGCATATGTGTCATTGTGTGCTTGCGTGTATATTTATATGTTTGAGACATGCCACTTGATGTTATGTTGCTATTTTAGTACCAATATTCTTTCTTGAATGTCTTTGAATTGTGGAAATGGCTCCTAAGGGTGAGGTAGTGCAAAAAATCCTTTAATGTGGGTGAAGAGATGCCAAAAGTCTCATAGCATGGGTGAGACCAAGTCAAGAGTCCCTTGGATGGGTGAGGCTAAGTAAAAACTCCCTAAAACCAAGAATAAGGTAATCCAAAAGTCCTATAAATAAGGTGAGGCCAAACTAAAAGTCCCTAGAACTCATTCTTATGCTTGACATAAATTTGTGACACAAAAATGTGAAAGTTGAATGCTTCATAGGTTGATGGATTGCATACTTGTACCTTTGACATGTTATGTGCCTTGAAAATGTGCTTGAATAGGTGTAGGAGCTATTGAGACTCAATGAATCTCACCCCATCCTTTCTCTCATTTTATATGATCTAGGTGGAGTTCAAGATCCAAAATATGAAAGCCAAGGAGCTTAAATCTCCATCTCTTAGCAAATGTTCCTATTTTTGATGTACTAGGATGTCTAGAATTCAAAGTCTATATGTATATATTATTTTTGAGCCATGACACTTTGAACAAGTGTAAAACTATGTAAAGATAGTATATGTATCAAGAATAGAGTTAAATGAATAGAAATGTGCAATTTGACCCCTTGGGAGCTCACTTGTACATGTATGTTTATGGGAGTGGCATGATGAAATTAAGTTGTATGATGGTTTATACCTTATAAGAGACTTATTTATGCTATATTTATGCTTTCTAAGTTTCTCAAATGTGTGTGGAGCAATGCAGAGCTCATTTGGACCAAATTTGCCTCTTGTTGGGACCAAAAGTGCCATAATCTTGAGTTATGGCAAAGTTTGACCAAATGGCCTCTTCTTGACTTGAAATTTTTCATGCAATTAGATCTTGCCTAGAGATGTTTGGAAAGACAAAGATCAAGTCATTTGGAGGTCTGTGTAATTTTTTATGATTTTTCAAAGTTGGTATCAGAAATTCAGATTTGAACCAGTACTGTCCATTTGGTCAGTTGTGTAATTGTGTCATCCAAGGGAAAAACGTGGTCCAATGGATACGAAATTTTATAAGAAAAAACTAGACATTTACAGTGACTTGTAGCAACTAGAAGCACTACATTTGGAGGTCTGAACTAAGAGATATGAATTTTTGAATTTTTGGAACAGCAACAGTAACGCAGCACTACTTGAGTCAATGTTCCATTAAATTCCAGTAGCAAAACATGTTTGTTTTGGTCTAAATCTATTTTTATCATAAATATAACATTCATAGATTTTCAAATTGGTATCATTTGCATGGATTGAATTTTTTGAAATTAATTGGATATTTTAAAAATTTATAGCAGACACTTGCATCAGTACCAGTATTTGTCCAAATCTTTGCACATTTTTGCATGTCAAATGTCTTTTGTGTTATGTTTCATGGCCTAGACATATTTTTAGCATAAATTAGACATCTTTAGCTTTCTAGAATATCATATCATGCTTGATTTCAATTTTTATGGAATTAATTACACATTTCCAAAGTTGGTGACAAAATTGACAAAATTTTGGCCTAAAATATAAGTGTGAGTTTGATGCTCCCCTTTGATTTTCACGAGTTATAGGCCAATTTTGGTGATTCAAATGAGTTATATTCATGTAATTAAATATTAGAATGTGATGTATGGGCTCATATGGTCTGTGTGACACTAAATAGAATTTTCATACGTGACGCAATGCTAAATAAGATATTATTTTAATGCCATTTTTCATTCCCTTTGTGCAATTCATGATGTGAGACTTAGAAATGATAGGAAGCAAGTTTGAAATATATGGTGTTACATTTTTCATTATTTAAAATTTTTTTTAAAATTTTATTTGGCCTCAAATCTTTCTATTTAGGGGATTTCTTTTTATATCTGGTGAATTTCATTCCTTTATAGAAAAACCGAATGTTACAGTTGTCATTTGATGTAATTACTCAAATTTCATATATTAGCACTAAATAGAGGCCACTTAGTGGCCTATTTGCCATAGCTCTACCACTAGCCCTAGTAAATAAGTTGTGATGGTCCCTTGGCATCATCACTTAACAAATAGAAAGCATCCATGGTCACCATTTTGGAAAACTCCAATACAAAATCTCCACACAATAAATGGAAAACCTACTTAAAATAATTAATAAGTAGGAATACATGTAGATTGAGAAAGAGGGAAATGGAGATCAAGAGAGATAGATGATAGACTTGAAAATTATGGACTAGTATGGGGGGCTTCATTTTTGAAGAAGATCATCACTAGTGTAGGCTTCCATCATAAGTCATCATTAGTGTGAGGGTTGTGCTATGCAAATTGGTGGGAAGGGAAGCACATGAGATATAAGATTTGTAACAACTAGATTTAGCACTCTTAAACTAATTCAAATAATGAATAATTATAATAAATATTTAACTATATAAGCTATAAACTAAACAATAATCTAAATTCAATGAATTGAATTACATGAATCTGATGACTCACATCATGACTTATAACATCTCTTATAATGTCCAACTGTCTCAAATAACAACATCACTAACTTAAACATCAACTGAAATACCATAATAACTCTAAGTAACTAAGAAATAGTAAACTAACTCTTATTACATCATAATCTAACACATCCCTCTAGTCCAAAATCTTTATCATAAAACTCAACTCAAATACTCATTAGGAAACTTTCCCTTCCCTGCATCCAAACACTATCTTAAACATTGTCCTATAAATGCCAATTCAAAAAAGTGTAGATGAGATAAAGATCTTAGTAGTTACTAAAGTTCTAAAACATGTATTCCTAGCCATAAATATAAAGCTTTTCATAAACAATTCAATTCCAGTAAAACATATTTCTCATAACATTTTGCTATGTGAACTAATAATCTTTCACAAATATTTTCATAAAACTAGTTTAAGAAAAACAAGTCATTTTGTCACACCATACTTTATCATACTCTATATTCCCATATTTAAGGAAACTTTCATATACAAGCAAGAAATGGGAATAAATAATATCATTTATTTGTGTTATTTCATGACTAAAGATTCAAATTTTGATCTGTGGACCCTAAAAACTTTCTAACATCATTCTCAAATTATTTTCCATCATAAAATTCATAAACATCTCAAAATGTAGCACAAACCATGGATCAAGAGTCAAAAATCCAAAATAACCACATTTTGCCTCGGGTTCTAGGGTGGCAGAATTTGAGGCAACTTTGAAAAATCATAACTAAATCTTAAAAAATAAAAATCATACAAACCATAGCTTGTTGGAAATGTATGGACATTAAATTTACATAAAAAATAATTCTTAGCCATGAAAATCTCATATGGACTATGTTTGACAATAGAAAATGCACAAAGGTTAGGCTGTCTCGAATTCTGATACAACTTACTGATGTAAACTTTGGAAATTTATAATTAATTACAAAAAAATCCAATTCATGTAAACTATACCAATTTGGAAAGATGTGGATGTTAGATAGAGGGGAAAAATAATTCTAGATCAATCCAATAGCCCTTAGCCCGAAATTCAATGGAATAGTACTAGAGGTTTGCCTAGACTCTTAAAACAAAACAACAATGTAAAAAATTAATATCTCCCTTTCTAGAAACCCAATTGAGGTGCTTCTAGTTGTCACAAGTCATTAAGAAGGTCTAGTTTCTTTTTATAAAATTTTACAATGATTGGACATCATTTGCCTTATGAATAATAAATTTTCATTTTGGGCTATATGAACAGTAACACTGACCAAAACCAAAAAATTTCCTAACTTCAAAAATTTGCCAAATATTCCATAGACTTCCAAATATTTTTCACTTTAGCTTCCCAAAAAGCTCTCAATAATCTCTAAGTGCATGACAAGTTTTAGACCAAGAAGAATTCATTTGGATAAAAAGTGACATAGCTTCACAAATTGGCCAATTTTGGCTCTTATAAGGGATCAACTTTGTCCAAATGGCTTTTCCAATGGTTTGGCACCTCTTGAGCAAGTGTAAAAGCGCAAATACAACTTGTAGACACTGTCCAAGTGGTCCCAAACACCATGCATCTCAATTTGGCTATTCTATTCCCAATAATACACTAGTAACCATAGGGTATGCAAGATGCAAAAAACACATTTCCATTGATTCAATGTTACATAAGTCTACACAATATCCATACATCATATTATAATAACTCATGGTCTTATGTCCCAAAAATAACATGTAGAAACTCACTTTGACATACAATTCCAATTTGAATTACATAACTAACAAAGTATGACATATTAAGTCCTTTGGCTTGCATTCCTTTGGTCTTAAGCACCACCTAGACATTTTAAGATGGAAGAGGGAAGGGGAATGAGATTCATGGAATCTTAATAGCTCACATATCCATTCACACACACATTCATGGCATACATACATCAAAGGCACAAATATGCATAATGATTTAAACATAAAGCATGCAAATCCACACTTTCATGCCACTATTTCCAATCAAACTTAAAAATATGCTCTAAGGACTTTTGGTTTTGCTTCACCCCATTTCTAGGACTTTTGGATTTGCCTCACCTTTGGCCTAGGGACTTTTGACTTGGCCTTACCCATCCAAGGGACTTTTGACTTGGCCTCACCCATCCAAGAGACTTTTGGCCTTGTCTTACCCATGTCATGAGACTTTTGGCATCTCCTCATCCATATCAAGAGACTTTTGACATCACCTCACCTTATAAGCCATTTTCATAACCAAAGCCATTCAAAAAGACACATTGGTATCAATGCAATATCAAGATATCAAAGTGGCATGCTATCAAGTCACAAGAGCACTCAATGACATACATATGCACACAAGAATACAAGGAGAATGAGGTGGAGAGCTACCTTAAACTTATGCAAGTTCTTCTTTGCTTTACTCCCTTCCTTTCTCGATATCACAAGAACACATAGGTGGGTTAGGATCCTCTTAGCCTAAGCATCATAAATAGCATACCATTATACACTTGAAGTAAGCCAAGACACTAATTTCATTCTTAAAAACATACTTAACTCTACAAGTGACATAATGATTCCATAATTGGCCTATTGAAGCAATCTTTACAATTCAAGTTCTAGGGTCTATCCTCTTTTTATTTCTAGGCCTCTTGACCTCATTCAAGGTCTTTGGAGCCTTGACACATTCATTTACATAAGCTTAAAAACAAGTTGCTTCCAAGGCTCCATTATGGACACCATTATCTCATCTCCCAAACCAAGGCTCCTCATACCTCTCCCCATATGGAGTCCCAAACCAAGGCTCCTAAATTTTTCCCAAGGGCTCCGTCTACCTTCTCCCTTCATATGGAGTCCCAAACCAAGGCTAGAATGAATGAAAACATCCCCTAACCTAATGCTCTTACCTTAGCTGAACCTATGGACAAGAATGAGGTCCTTGGAGTTTGAAATTTTTCCTTGAAAGGGGAGTCACTTGGGAGGGTTTTTAGAGGTCTTAGGAGCTCAATGGAACACTTAAATGATCTAGGAACTTCATGGAGTAAATTAGATTTCACAAAACCCCCAAGGGCTCAACACTTTCCTAATTCAATTTCTTTTAGTGTTTGTTGCAATTTCTTGGCATATTCTATTTCTCTATGGTCTAAAACCTTAGTTCCTTTCTTTTTTTTTGGATTCAACTCCCTCCCCTCTCATGGTTCTGGTTTAGGCTGAGATACACACATTCAAGGAGCAAAGGAGAAAAGCAACAAATACAAGAAACTACCTTGGATTTCTAGCTCTTTATGGATGCTTCCTCCTTTGCTTGAATTTTCCTCTCCAATTTTGAAACTCTCCCCTCTATTTTGGACCAAAAATAAAAGCAATCCATTCAAGAAAACCATAGAAAGAAAGCATAGAAGGAGAGGAGCAAGGTTGGAAGAAGAAAGAGTATGAAATTCCTTGGTTTTGCCTACCTTTCTTGCCTTGGTTTCTTCCCTTCTTCCTCTTCTCTTGTGTGCCTCACACCCTTGAGTTTTTTTTTTAAATTTTTGGGCAGAATAGAATCATGGAGAAGAGAGGAGAAGAAATGTGGGCTTTATAGAAGTTTCAATAACCAAACTTTTCTCTAAAATTTCTAATTTTGCCCTTTCATCTTGACATTTTTGTCTTTGCTTCGTTTTAGCTCCTTTTTTAGAACCATGTTTTCCATCATAAAATTTGGGTTCCCAATTTAATAAAATGCCTTTGGAATCACTTAAATTAGGGCTAAAAGCTTCCCGAATGAATCCGTCAAAGTTCGGACTCATCGCCGTTAGAAAACATACACCGGAGGGGCTTTACCAGTCCTAGGGCTTCCCATAGTTTTTAGAGCCTCTAAGAACCCTAGGAAACTCAAATTTTCCATTTTAAAAGCCCTCCTGTGAGTTTTTCCAAAAATTGCATGTATTTACAAAAATGCCACTACATTTCGTCAATTTTCATCACAATTTCGTTTCACCATTCTAGCTCCATTTTTCTTTTCGTCTGAGCCTAAGATTATTATTTTTAGGAGTCTAGGACACTACCTAAATTTTTCTAGACATTATCTAGCTTATTTCAGGAGACTTGCTTTTATATGGTTCATTTTGCTGTTTTATGGGATTTACCATTTGTTACACATTTTATCCTTATCAATTCATTTTGAACAATAATATATGTGTATATATATATATGTATATATAAGAAAATCATATGCTCAACCAAACACAATACTAAGTATGAGCTATAACATCCTTCACCTATCCGTCTCATACTAGAATGAGTGGCATCTAATACATGATACTACAATATGAGCCATACTATCATTTCACCTATTTGTCCCATATTAGAATGACTATTATCCAAAACACATAGTCCAATTGCTTAGATGTAGGCGTGCACACCTCATCTAGCCAACTTAGCTTTCCATGGCCATCAAATATCATCCTTGGGTATCAATCATTTAAAGGAAACCAAAAGATCCATCAAATCATGGCATAACATGAGTATACCTTTGAAAACATCACATAGCAATTTCAAAACCATGTCATTTCAAAAGTTAAGTACAATATCACTTATTTTCTATGACTTCCATCAACAACATTTCATCAATAGTTAAACTCATTTCCAACAACTATTGAAATATAAAATGTATTTTATAAAAATTCATTTCAATAAATATGAGAAAGTATTAAAATTATATTTATGGACATTGGCTATCTTAAAGAAGTTTAAAGGCCTCATTTCCAAGCAAAGCTTGTAACATCTAGCTTTTTAAACTAATATCGAACTAATATGTTAATGAAAAGGGACCTTAAAATAAAATGAATTAAGGTTAAATAAGAGTATAATATTAATTAGAATATAAAAAATAAGGTTATAAAATCACTTATAATGTGAAAACAGAGCCAAAGTGGCTAAATAAACCAAAGTGGCATATCAATGGCATAATTGTACTTTTGAGAAAAATTTTGGAAACTAAAGAAAAATAGTTTTAAATGCCAAAATTAATTTCACTAAAGTTTTTAAAGGTCTTAAAAGCCATAGGGACTGTTAAAATTGGTTAAGACCCTTATAGTAGTGTTATAACTTTAAGCAGAGCTATTTTTCACTATTTTAAGCCATTTAAAGTCTAAAAATAATGTTTTTATGTGAAAGAACACTTCAAATTATGTAGGGAGTGTAATGTCTGATTTTTGTTAAAAGACAAAAACGGGTGCATTTTCAAAACAAGTCTCTCGAAATAAATTAGTTAAGGTCCCAAAAAATTTAAGTAGTATTTTAGACTCTTAAAAATGAGAATCCTAAGCTCAAATAAAAAAAAATAGAACTAGAATGAAAAAATAAAATTGAACGAAAGGTTGATGAAACATAATGGCATTTTCGTAATTTTAAAAAAAATTTGGAATTCTCATAGGAGGGCTTTTTAAATGAAAGTTTTGAGTTCTTTGGAGTTCTTAAAGGCCCTGAAAACTATGGGAAGTCCTGGGACAATTAAAACTCCTCCAGTGGACATTTTCTAATGTCGGTAGATCTGAACTTTGACGAATTCATTTGAGAAGGTTTTAACTTTGATTTAAGTGATTTCAAGACATTTTATTAAATTAGGAACCTAAATTTTATAATAGAAAAGACGGTTCTAAAAAAGGAGCTAAAATGAATGGAAAACAAAAATGCCAAGGCAAAAGAACAAAATTGGAATTTTTGAAAAGTGTTTCTTAAACCTACCTCTATATATATTAGGCGCCCCACCTCCTCACTCATTTAGCTCATTTAGTTTTTACCCTAAATCATAGGAAGAACCCTAAGAGTGAGGCACACAAGAAGGAGAAGAAAAGAAGGAGAAAAATAAGGCAAAAGGTATGGAATTTTTTAGTTTTTTCATGCTTTCTTTTTAGTAAACCTCTTATTCTCCATTTCCTCTTCTTCCCTATGGTTTTATTAAAGTTTTTAGATCTTTTTTTAGGGAATAATAGAGGAGAAAATTCGGATTTGAGGAAAGGAGGCCAAGTAAAGGAAGAATCAAGCAAGAAAATAAGGAAAAACAAGGTAAATCTTCCTTCCATGGTAGCCATCCCTTGCTCCCTTCTTCTCCTTGGGTTGCCCCACACATGGAGCTTTAAGAAGGCTTGGATTTTGGGCAGAACCAAGGATGAATCTTAGGAATCTAAGGGAGAAGAATAAGACTATGAAAAGAGAATTAACAAATAATCATGAAATATCAAATAGCAAACCTAGGGTTTCTAGTGTTTCTTACAAAATTTGATTTGATACGATGATTTTGAGGTCTAAATGAATGTTTAAATGAGTTTCTAAGATCCCTAGAAGGCTCCCCATGTGCATCTTCCACCAAGAAAATAAAGCAAATTCTATGAGTGCCAAAAATAAGCATAGTTTCAGCCTAGAAGGGTTGGGGTACCTAAGGATAGTTTTAATTTGTTCCAAACTTATTTTTGAGTCATATATGATGAGTGAAGATGAGAGGAAGCCTTGGAAAAAATTTAGAAACCATAGAAAGTGAGATGACCTTATATGTTCCATAATATGACCTAAAGAAGCAACACCTAATTAGGCTCCTTGTTTTAATTGTGTGATGAATCCAAGAGATTTAAAAGGAGTCAAGAATCATAAATGAAAGGAAAGAATGGAGCCTAAGACTCAAATAATGGATGTTGCTTCATTAGGTGCATTTTTGAACCATAAAAGGGCTATTAGACCAAGTTAGTATTTAAAGAAGATGTATGGCTTTAGAAATGGTTCCAAGAACCTAATTGGCTTCCATATATTGTGTTTAGACCAAGAGAAACAAATCACACACCTTTGTGTGTGTAAGGCCGGGGAAGGGAGAGCATTTCTAAGAGAAAAAGCGTGTGGTTGCAATAAAGGTAGCTCTCTCCACTTTCTCTCATGCATGAATGTATGCTTAATTTGTCTTTCAATGTGTGTGTGTGTGTGTTTTATGCCATGAAATGTGTTCTAGCATATGCATATGTATTATGGTACCATGATGTTGTAATATGTTTTCAAATGATACTTAATATATGTGCTTGGGTTTACTTGAGTGTAGTGAAGCCAAGAACCCTTAGCCATGGTGAGGATGAGCCAAGAACTCTTAAAATTGGTTAAGACAAAGTAAAGAGTCTCCCAAGAGTAAGGTTGACTTGAAACCTCTTAGAGAAAGTGGGTGAGATAAGTCCAAAATCCATAAGAGAATGGGTAAAGCTAATCCACTTGTTTGGCAAGCATATGTATGCTTTGTGTGACTTGTTTAAATGCTAAAAATGCTTCTTGAGTGATTACATATGTCATTATGCTCATGCATGCAATTTCAAGACTTGTTTTGCATTCTTTATGTGTGATTGAAAGGGAGATGAGCTATTGGGATTCTTTGAATCTCATTCCCTCCTCTCCAATGTCCTAACATGCTAGGTGAACCAAGTGAGCAAGGTAATGGAAGCCATCAACTTGGAAGATGAGAGTTTGATATCAAAATGCCTAATTTTGTCTCTTTTGTAGCCATACACCAGGCATATGATATAATCCTATGATGGCATTGTTATATAATCATTTGAACATATGTAATTACCTAAATGTTTAATGTATGTATGAGTTTTAGTGCCAAATGAATGGTAATGTGTATTTTGGATAGTGAATGGCAATGTAAGGCATATGTGATCTTGTGTATGGCATGGGGTGAGAGAGTGAGTTTTCAAATTTTGGGTTTATGCACCTTTAAGACAAGTTTAGAGGGTCATTTTGGTGCATTCCCACATGCTCAAGTGGTCATGGTTGCCTTAGAACTCAAAATGGACCATTTGGACCCCTTTGGTGACACAAAATGAGCTATTTTGCAACCTAATGTCAAGATTTGACCACATGAATGAATTTGCCCATGAAATTTGGCACACATATAGATCTTATCTAGATTTATTTGGTAAGCCAAAGACTAGATTATTTGGAGCTCTGTGAAATTAATTATGAATTTCCAAAAGTTGGCATTTTTCTACTGAACTGATGTAGACACTGTTCATATAGTCAAAAATTTAGGCTGTGTCATTCATGGATCAAATGATGTCCAATACTCATGAAATTTTATAGGATAAACTACATATGATAATCTTTCCATGGCACCAAGATCACCCTAATTAGACCTCTGAGCAAGGAGATATGAACTTTTGAAGTTAGAGGTTAGTACCAGGGATGACAATCAACCTCTAATACTATTCCATCAATTTTTTCTCGCTAGTAACCCCTTTTGAGATTTGGATATATTTTTAGCATAACATAAACATCTATAGCTTTCCAAAATGGTAAAGAATGTATGATTTTAGTTTTTCTATAATTAGTTATGATTTTTCAAAATTTATGATAAAAAGTTAGATGTTCTGGCCAAGGCTGCACCTAGTATTTTTTTGTATTCCATCTACTTGCACGAGTTTTAGGCCATTTCTTGGATGGTTATGAGTTGTATTTATATAATTAAATATGAGAATAAGAAGGATAAGTCTACACGATCCACGTGACACTGAAAGAAAAATTTATCTGCTATGCAACGCAAATATATTCATTATTTTAATGCCATTTTTCTTACTTCCTTATGAGATGCATGGTATGAGACATAAAGATAGCATGAGACAAGCTAGAAATTTATGGTGTTATAGGGAGCAGTCAGATCTTGAAAAGCTTAAAAAATGAACCAAAGCATAGCGATTTAGTATCTAGGGGCAAAATGGTCATTTAAAAAATTATAAAGGGGGCTTATTGACTGTTGTGCCAAGCAACTTCAAATAAACTAGGTTGATTAAAAATTATAGTTAATGATGCAACCTAGATTGTTTTCCTTGGAATTAGATTTTAATTACTTGTGAAAAAGCCCTTAGATGTGAAAACTAAATAAGAATGCAAGATAAGGAGTAATTAAAGGGATTTAAATTTTGGAATTTAATTGAATCAAAATAACAATAAGAAGTTCAAGCTATACTAAGTGGTGAAATCAACTAACAAATGTAAAGTAGCTATTCTTGGAATTACCTCCTTGACTTCAATTATCATTACTCTTATTAGATTAACTAAGTCTTAGAGCTAATCCCCTTGTTTGATGCATTCATTGAAGAGATTTCCAATTAACCAATTGAGATACAAGTGCTTTACTATTTGAAAGCTTGTGACCACAACACTATCAACTAATTAATACTTGCATGTAAAATGTAGAATATACTTAACTATGATTTTAATTGCTTTTTTAGGCTGCTAGACATTCCATTAAGAGTTTAAATTTACCATTCGAACTCCTAAAAGTCTTAATTATACCAATCAAGAATAAATTCCAGCATTAATCACACAATAACCATTGCATAATTAAACTGAAATTTGTAAGTAAACTAAGTGGAAATGCACAACCATTCAAGAGCAATTTATCGAACACCTTAAGTGCAATAATTCATCTCCAATTCTTTAAACAAAATTCAAAGGATTAACCAATTCAAATAAGTCAATATAATCAAATTCTATTAACTAAACTTAGTCAATAAAATATTAAAATTAGAAAAGGAGATGAGAAAATTAGCTTAGTCTTGATTGGTGAGAGCTTAAGTTTCCATCAAGGAGTTGCATCCAAGATTAGCCACTAAGAGGATTTAAACTTTCATTACTTATAAGAACTGATAGAGGAAAATGAAAGGATTTAGAGCCACAAGCATTAGAGAGCTTGATAGAAGAAGAATGAATGAATGACATGCCCTTCTATTCTCCCTGTTTTAAACCTCAACCCTTAAGCCTCTCTCTTTCTCTCCCCATGTGATAATTCCTTCCTTTCTTCATGTGCTTCTTATTTTCTAAATTATAATTAATTTTATCTTACATGTCACTCTATCTCTCCCAATATGCTTGAGACTCTTCTCCATCTGTAAGTGAATTATTTGGACACATAAGCTCCGTGTGTGTAAATATAACATTTTGCTTCTCATCCTCACAAACCTGTGCTTCTTCATTTAATCCTTCCATGTGAATCTCTCATCCTCCTTCCATCATGTGATTATGTGTGTACGTGTAATCTAGAGAGTGTCGTGGTAAGTGAATGACATGGAGTGTGTGACTATTGGATGAATGGAGAGTGCTTATCTAATTGTGTGTCAAAAGAGCTATGTGTGTATATGGCAAAGAGATGTGCACATGATTTAGAAGAAGAGGGCTTATATGGTCCTGGACGTGAGACTTGAATAAAGCAAGCTACATGGAAGAGTGATTCGTGCCAGCCCGATGTGTGTTGAATGAGTAGATGACGTGTAAAGGTATGAAGTGATGAAAATTGTGACCTGGACCTCATGCTACCCCATCAACCTATGTTTAGATGTGTGTTTGTGATTTATAAGTGAGTATATGGAGTGCAGGCTATATATGTGAACGGGATGCATCACATGGAAGAGCCCTGTACATGTGAGTGTGATTATGTGTGATTCATGGAATGGAGGCTCTGGCTTCCTTGGAGCGAATGATGCGTGCCTTATGTGTGAATATGTGTTACATGGAACCCATGCACATTTATGTGTAAATAGAAAGAATGTAGTGCCTTCATGTGTGTGATTTGGTGTGTGCTTCTCCTTATCTTCATGTGTCCCGTGCTCCCACTTGCCACGTGATTCATCTTATTCACTTATTTTATACCCAAGATCCTTCCTCCCATCCCTTGCTTCATCCACCTGACATATGTGTGTGAGCAACACATGTATTAACATGAGTGAATGGAAGGTGTACTACTAGACGTGTGCATGTAGATGGAAGAGAAGCTATGCATGTCAACATGCAAGTGCAGAGAGCTCGTGAATGATAAATATGGTGTGTGTGTGTGTGTGTGTGTGTGTTAGTCACCATGAATGAGAAAATGGAATGAATGTTATGTGTGAGTGCCTTCCACCTATGCATCTATTAGTGGAGTATAATATGAGTGAATGGAGATTGAAGGGATATGCAACCTATGCATTATCACATGAATGTGTGAGTGAGTTGTCCCTGTGGAGTCTTCGTGTGCTAGAAAATATGTGGGCCATTGTGTGATTCTCATCCCTACATGCAAGTGAGTGTGAGATGGCCCATGTATGAATGAACGTGATCACATGATTCATGTATGTGATTTGGAGAATGGAGCCTTGTGAGCATGGATGGCCTTAAGTTGAGAAGTGAAGCTACTTCTTCAATTTGAATATGGAGTGTGAGACCAAGTGATTGGATAATTAAGAACCAAGCTTTAAAACTCCATCTAACGGCCAAGAAAAATTCCTCTAAGCTTTGCCCAAATTAAAAATATTAATCCCCACCTAAAAACTTGAACAAAATCAAGAAAAACCAAGTGGGAAAAGTTGCATAATAAAATATTACAAATTTAAGAAATTCAAAACCTAAACTTTGTGCAAGAATTTTCACTAGAGTGCAAAATTGTCTTATAATCTAAATATTATTTAATAAGGCCCAATTAATAATGATTTGACACTTAAAAGCTCAATTTAAGAGAAATAAAAATAAGTAAAATTTCCAATTATCACTTATTCATGTTATCTTCTTCTCCACACCACTTTAGAAGCTTGGAGAACCAATCTATGGCAACACACATAAGGGTGGGGGGAGAGGAGAGAGAGAGAGATTTTAAGCTCCGTTTTGGGTAATTAAATGATCTTTGTTCATCCTTCGTCAGTTATAAAGTTTCTTCTACTCACCAAGAGCTTTCTAATAGTGATTTTTTTCTTCATGAAAGGAAGAAGTTTAAGTTTGACCAAGTATAGAAAAGTGCTCCTTTTGGAATTCCAATTGGTGGGATTTTATTTATGCGAAAAGTACTTTACATTGAGGTAAGTTTCGATTCAAAACACTTGTAAAATTTTAAGTTTCTTAGCCATATATGGTTTGGCCAAGAAAATTTTTCTTCATGCAATCTTAGTATATTCAAGGGTTTTAGGCCATGAGGATTCCATATCTACCATTGGTTTACATTGATTCATGAAAAAAAAAAAAAAAAAACAAGATAGGGATATATGAGTGGAATTTCAGCCTAGGTAAAGAAAGGGTTGAAATTTAGTTATTTTGATCCATATTTAATGCATTTAGATGTTTTAAGATGCAAGGATCATGAATCTAAGCTTGATTTGGCTTGAATTTTGAAAAACTCCAAGTTATGGTACATTAGACATTATTTTAGCCATAGAGTGAATGGACCACTTAGGGAATCGTTTTATTGATTTTAATGTTTTATATGGCCTACATATGAAATATGAATACTAATGGATGTATTAGAATGAATTTAGAAACTATATTTTAAGAGGTGAAAGTTCAAAATTGGCCTAATAAGGGCAATGTTATTCTATGCATGTATAAGCTCTCTTATGATGGCTCCATCATCTTGACTCCTTTTAAGCCTCTTGAAGTCATCACACAATTAATTTAAGGAGCCTAACTAGGTGTTACTTCTTTAGGTCATAATATGGAACCTATAATACCATCTCACTATCCATGGCTTCTAAAATTTTTCTAAGGCTTCATTCCATCCTCTCCCATCATATATGATGCAAAACTAAATTTGGAAGAAATTAAAACACTCTCTAGGTGTATGAACCCTCCTTAGTCGAGGCTATGCTTCTTAAGGACACCAAAGGAGTTGTTTTGATTTCTTTGATGGAAGGAGCATGTGGGAGGCTTTCTTGGTGTCTTAGAGACTCACACAAACTCTTAGACACCTTAAATTATGGCTAGAAAGCTTCCTACAAACCAAGGTGCAAGTGAAACCCTATGCTAGATAATCAATGGTTCTTTCTTAAATTTCTTTGCATATACTTGTTCCTCACACTCCATAACCCTTGGTTCCATCAAGAACACATGAAGAAAAACTCCCTTCCTCACTTTCTCTCTCTAGACAAAGCTTAAATGGTTTGGAAACACGAGATTTTGCAAGTGTTTCAAGTAAAGTCTTACCTTAAAATGGAGCTCTCTTCACGTAGATTATATTTCATTAATTAGTTTCTTAAAAGGAGTTCCTTTTTGGCTTGGGTCAGACCTGAATCTTTAAGTTTTTAAGAAAAAAACATCATTAAAGAGCTCTTAGAGAGAGGAATAACTTTTCTAATTGGCATGGGATGAAACGAGACTATTGACTTATCTAAACAGAAGCTTAAACTTCTTATTTCTCTCCCTTCTTAATGTCACACCATGACTACTCAATTTGCTGCAAATGGAAGCTTGGAGAAGGTGATGAGGTGTAATCTTACTTAAGAAGCCTCTTTTACAATTTTTCAAAATGACCATTTTGCCCCTATGCGCCTATTTACTCCATTTAGGCTTATTTTAACTCCTTTTTGAGAACTATCTTTTCCTTTATAGAATTTAGGTCTCTAGTTTATAAAATTTCTTTGGTTTTCATCCAAATTGAATTTAAAACTTTTCCAAATAAATCTATTAAAGTTTGGGTCAACCAATGCTTTAAAACGTAAACTGAAGGGGTTTAAACCATTCTAGGGGTTCCTATGGTTTTTAGGGTCTCTAAGAACATTGTGAAACTCATTTTTTTCATTTAAAAATTTCTCCTTTGAGTTTTCTAAAAAGTACCTAAAATTACAAAAATGCTATCACATTTTATTGCATTTTCGTTAAATTCTGTCTGGTTATTCTGGCTTCGGTTTCAGGGCACCTCTGATCTTGGATTATCATTATTTAAGGTCTAGAATATTATTCACATTTTATTGGACCTTAAATCATTCTATTTGGGGGACTTCCTATTGTATCCGATAAATTATGCATGTTTACAAAAAAACTGGGCATTATATTTCTCACGTTTACAGAGGTACCGGATATTACAAAAACCATGGGAAGTTCCAGGGCAGTTAAAATCCTTCTGGTGTACATTTTCTAACATCAGTTGACCCAAACTTTGACCCTTTCATTTAGAAAAGTTTTATCTCCAATTTGAGTGATTCCAAAGTCATTTTATAAGATTAAGGATTTAAATTTTATGATGGAGAAAATGATTCTAGAAAAAGGAGCTAAAACGAATAGGAAATGAAAATGCCAAGATTAAGGGACATAATTGGAATTTTTGGAAACAACTTCTTAAACCTACTTATATATACCCCACGCCTCACTCTTCCCTTCACTTAGCTCATTTTATTTCTACCTTAAACTAAAGAAAGAAGTAAGGGAGTGAGGCGCACAAAGGAGAGGAGAAAGGGTGAAGAAGAAGCAAGGAAAAGGTATGGTTTTTCATGGATTTTCTTGGTTTCCCTTTAGCAAATTCCTTCTCCTCCATCTTCCTTTCTTCCCCATGGTTTTCTTGAAGATTTTAGGTCTATTTTAAGGTCAGACCAAGGAGGGAATTTTGAGTTTCGAGAGGAAAAGCCAACCAAAGAGAAGAACAAGCAAAAGAAAGCCAAGAAACCAAGGTATTTTGCCATTTTATGCATAATTGTTCTTGTTCCTTCTCTTATTATTTTCACCCTATATAAGACTAGCCCTAAGGAGTTAAATTTCTAGCTAAACCAAGAGTGAATCTTAGGAAAATGAAGGAGAAGAACAAGAATATATAAAGAAAACAATCAAATAACTATTAGATTTCAAGATAGCAAAGTTAAGGTTTCAAGTTTTTCCTTAAAATTCTATTTTGATACAAGAGTTCCCAAGCTAAAATGAGTGTTTGGATGAGTTTCTAAGATCCCTAGAAGGCTTCTCACATGCATCTCCCACCAAGAAAACCAAACAAGCTCCCTTGATGTTCTCATGGTTCATAGCCATGGCCTAGAGAAGAAGGAGCACCAAGCAGTAGTTTTAATTTGTTCTAAGCTTGGTTTTGTGTCATATATGATGGGATTGGTTGAGAGGAAGCCTTGGAAAAATTTTAGAAGCCATGGATAGTGAGATGTAACTTTAGGTTCCATATTATGACTTAAAGAAGCAACACCTAGCTAGGCTCCTTGAATTAATTGTGTGATAGCTCCAAGAGACTTAAAAGGAGTCAAGAATCATAAATGGATTAAAAGAATGGAGCCAAGATCATGTTTTCCTAAGGTTGCTTCATTAGGTACATTATGGAACCATAAAAGAGCCATATGAACCATCTAGCTTTTGAAATGAATATGTAGCTTTAGAATTTATTCCAAAAGTGTAATTGGCTTCCATGTTATGTGTCTAGGCCAAAGGAAACAAGTCTCACATCTTTGTGAGTGTGTGGCTGAGGGAGAGAAAGAGTGTTCAAGGAAGAAAGTGTGCATTTGTAACAAAGGTACCTCTCTTTTCTCTCTCTCATGCATGGTGGATGTTTATCTTGTCTTTGAATGTGTGTATGTATGTTTTTAGCCATGAAAAATGTTTTAGCATGTATCTATATGCCATGGTACTATGATGTTATGTTATGCATTCAAATGATGCTTTATGAAGTTGCTTTGGTTTACTTGAGTGTGTTGAAGCCAAAATCCCTCTAGCAATGGTGAGGATGAGCCAAGAACCCCTAAAAATTGATGAAACAAAGCCAAGAGTTCCTAAAGAGTGAGGCTTAGTCGAGAACCCTTTAAGAAATGGGTGAGGCAAGTTCAAAATCCTATAGAGAATGGGTAAGGCTAAATCACTTGCTTAGCAAACCTATGTATTTTTTATATGACTTCTTGAATGTTAAAGAGATTCCATGAATAATTATGAAAGCCATGTTGTCCATGCATACATTTTTAGACTTGGATTTGCATTCTTTATGTATGGTTGAAAGGGAGAAGAGCTATTGGGATTCCTAGAATCTCATCCCTTTCTTCCCATTATCTAACATGACTAGGTGGATCAAGTGAGCCAAGAAATGAGAGCCACCAAGCTTGAAGAAGAGAGTTTGACAACAAAGTGTGTGAAAATGTCTATTTTGTAGCCATACAAATGACATATGATGTAATCCCTTGTTGTATATGATGTATGACCTCATGAACACATGTAAATATATGAACCTATTGTGTATGAGTGAGATTTAATGTCATATGCATGATATAGCAATTTTTGGGCGTTGAATGGCAAGAGCTAGCTTATGTATCCTTATGTATGTCTTGGGGTGGGAGAGTGAGCTTGTGAAGTATGGGTTTGTGCACCTTTGAAACATGTTTGATAGGCCATTGTGGTACTTTCCCACATGCTCAAGTGGCCATGGGAGCCTTGAAACCAAATTTAACCTTCTTGAGAACTAATAAGAAGCTTAAAAGAGCATTTTTGCAACCTAATGTCAAGATTTAACCAAATGAACGAATTTACTCATGAAATTTGGCATGCATATAGATCTCATCTAGAAATTTTTAAAAAGTTAAAGAACAGATTATTTGGAGCTCTATGGAATTAATTATGATTTTTCAAAGTTTCTATTTGTTTGTTGTTCTAGTATAAGCACTATTCATATGGTCAGTTTTTTGTGCCGTGTCATTTGAAGGCCAATTGGTGTCCAATGCTCATGAAATTTTATAGGCATAAACTAGATATGATAATATTTTTATGGCCACTAATATCACCCCAATTGGATGTTTGAACAAGAAGATATGAATTTTTCAAGTTCTATGATAGTACTAGTAGCAACAGGCAACCTTTTTAGTTGCTAGATGTCCCTGTCCTAGTCTAGACTTATTTTTAACATAAAGTAGATATCTATAGCTTTTTAGAATGGTATATATTGTTAATTTTTATTTTTTAAAAAATTATTTATGAATTTTCAAATTTGATGACAGAAAACTAGCACACTAACCCGAGGCTACACTTAAAAAATTGTGTAAATGTTCCATGAGCTCGAGTTCTTGGCCACTTTTTAAGATGGTTTTGAGTTATATTTATGCATTTAGATATAAGAATAAGATGGATGAGTTCATATGATTCATAGGACATGAAATGAAAAATTTATCCATAACGTAACGCAAAAATAATCTATTATTTTATTGCTTTTTCTTGAGGAAATGTGCTATACCAAGGAAATGCAAGCTAGAATAGTATGAGATGAGGGAAATGAATATGGTGTTACACTTTTTCTTGATGATTTGATGCACTTAAATCTTATTTGAGTCTTCTTGTTTTGTGCGTCTAATACTACTGCTAGTATATATCTACATCAGGAGAAGAAATGATTTTGAAATAAATTTTTAAAAGGGTTAATAAACCTTTAAGTTGCAACTTTAGTTGCCTATTAATTTTTTTAAAAAATAAAAACTATTTAAGGATGACTCTTATTACCACTAAAGCCCTATTAATCTGACTTTTATAAAAAGATACCACTAAAAGAGGATTTTTAGCAGGGATATTGGTCACTGCTAAAAGTGCATATTAAGTGTCGCCATTAAAAGGGTCTTTTAGAGGTGATAATAGTTGTCGATAAAATTTTTTTTATTTAAATTAATTTTAGTGGTGACTTTAGTTTTTGAAAATTTTTAGAGATTTATTTCATAATCTTAAATTGTAAATTTTGCATGGAAGATCAAATTAATAATGTACAAAATCTGTTAGAAGAGGAGCTAGCATGATGTGCCAAATTAATAGCATCCATAGAGTCAGTTTCATAAAGAATATCCATGAAGTTAAGCCTTGAGCCAATGGGCAAAGCTAATCTATAACACCATAAATTCTAGCTCATCTCATACTTTTAAATGACATAATATCATGAATCATATTGATTTTCCATAGAAAAGTCAAAGAAATAATGATTATTTTCGTGTTGCGTCGTATCTAAAAATTCATTTTGGTGTCACATGGACCGTGTGAGCTCATACTATATATCCCCATATTTAATTACAGCATTACAACTCATTTACATCCCAAAAACATGCCTACAACCCATGGAAACCGAAATGAGGCATGGAAAATGGGAGTTTATTTTCGGCCAGAATTGGCCTCTTCCCTGGGCAAATTTTGGAAAATCATAACTAAAACTAGAAAAATTGAAAACATGTGTTTTTGTTCATTTTAGAAATTTTAGGATGTCTACTTCAAACTAAAAATATGCTCAGACCATAACATTCATCATGGAGGACATTTGACATTCGAAAAACTACTGAGGTCGCTGGCCGCCTGGACTGCTGTTCAAATTACTGATACAAAATTCTAAAATTCATAACTAATTCTATAAAAATTGAAATCACACAAATTTGGTAATTCTGGAAATCTAAAAATGTTAACTTGATATTAAAAATAATTCCAGAATGAAACAGATACGTTTAGCCATTGGGAACCTATGGAAGAGTAACTGGACGCCTGGGGCACCATTGCTACTGACAGCCAACTTCAAAAATGCATAACTCTTTGGTCAAATCTCCAAATGAGGTGATCTCAGTGACCATAGAAACCTTATGATCTCTAGTTTATGTATATAAAATTTCACAAGCATAAGACACCATTTGGCCATTGGATGACACAAAATACAAAACTGCCAATATGAACAGTGCACATACCAGAATCTATAAAAAATTCCAACTTTGAAAATTCATCAAATATTCTCTAGACCTTCAAAAATTTTATTCTTTAGCTTCCCAAAAAGCTATCAATGAGATCTAATTACATGCCAAATTTCAAAGTAATAATAACTCATTTGGCCAAAAAGTGATATAGGGTTCCATTATGGTCAATTTTGGCTCCATATTGGGTACCAAAATTGCCAAATGGATTTCTCTTGGTCTTGGCACCTTTTGGGCAAGTTTAAAAGCTTATTTGATACTTTTGTGAGCTGCCCAAATGGTCCCAAACCTCATGCATTTCATTTTGGCCATTCAACCCACACTTATGCATATTTCTATTAATTTCCACATTTCACACTTTGGCAATTCATACTCAAATTGTATTCTAAAGCTTATACATCATATTCATAGTGATAAACATTACATAATAGTATATTTATACATGGTCTATAATATATTTACAACATCATAGACATTAAGATACATAAGTATGGTTCCAAAATGGCTAAAACCAAGGCATAAGTTTGTTAATCTCCGTCCTTTAGTATTGTTGGCTCCCATTAGCATATCCACTTGGTTTACCTAACATGTTAGATCATTGGAGAGGAGGGGATGAGATTCAAAGAATCCCAATAGCTCATCTCCCATTCAATCATATATAATAAGTGCAAAGCAAGTTTTTCAAATGCATGCATTGTGAAAATGGAAGACATGCATATTTTAAAAACAATCTTGGTATGTGAATCAATCATACAAGACATCCAAGAGTTCACCAAGTGCTTAGATTAGCCTCACACTTCTCCTCATGGATTTTATGTAACACCATGAATTCTAGCTCATTCTAACTCATCTCATGCCTTTACATAACTTAATATCATGAACCATGTGAATTTTGCATGAAAAAGGCAAGGAAAATAATGCTCATTTTAGTGTTGCGTTGGGTTTCAAAATTCCATTAGTGTCACATGGATCATATGAGATCATACTATGCATTCTCATGTTTAATTATATCATTATAACTTAAATGCATCATAAAAACATGCCCACAACTCTTGGAAACCGAAATGGGGCATGAAAATTGGAGATTCATTTTCGGCCAGAATTGGCCTCTTTTCTAGGCAAACTTTGGAAAATCATAACTAAATCTAGAAAAATTGAAAATATGTGTTCTTGGTCATTTTGGAATGCTTTAGATGTTTATTATACATTACAAATATGTTCCGCCCATAACACTCATCATGGAGGATGTTTAACATTGGAAAATCTACTGAGGTTGCTGCTACATGGGCTGCTATTTCAGCTTACTGATACAAAATTCTAAAATTTATAACCAATTCTATACAAATAAAAATCACACACATTCAGTCATTCTGGAAAGATAAAATTGTTAACTTGATACTAAAAATAATTCTAGAATGAAACAGATATGTTTAGTGATTGGAATTTTATGGACCAGTGACTGAACTCCTGGGGCGCCACTACTACTGACAGCCAATTTCAAAAATGCATAACTCTTTGCTCAGACCTCTAAATGAGATGATCTCAGTGGCCATAGAAATATTATGACCTTTAGTTTATGCCTATAAAATTTCATAAGCATTGGACACCATTTGATCATCGGGTGATACAAAAAACAAATCTGCCAGTGTAAACAGTGCACATACCAGAATCAATAGAAAATCCCAGCTTTGAAAATTCACCAAATATTCTATAGACCTCCAAAAATTATGTTCTTTAACTTCCCAAAAAGCTCCTAATGAGAGCTACTTGCATGCCAAATTTTACATTAAGAATAACTCATTTGACTAAAAAGTGATAAAGGGTTCCATTATGGTCAAATTTGGCTCCATATAAGGTACCAAACTTGCCAAATGGCCTCCCCTTGGTATTAATACCTTTTAGGTAAGTCTAAAAGCATATTTAAGACTTGTGTAGGCTGCCCAAATGGCCCCAAACCTCATGCATCTCATTTTGGCCATTCAATCCACACTTATGCATATTTCTATCAAATTTCTACATTGCACACTTTGGTATTTCATACTCAAATTGTATTCTAAATCTCATACATCATATCCATAGTTATAAAACATCACATAATTGCATGTTTATACATGTCTCAAGGTTCATAGACTATCTACATCATCGTATACATCAAGGTACACAAGTATGGTTTCAAAATTGATAAAACAAAGCATAAGCTTGTCAATCTCTCTTCATCATAGTTGTTGGCTCTCATTGGCATATCCACTTGGTCCACCTAGCATGTGAGATCATTGGAGAGGAGGGGATGAGAATCAAAGAATCCCAATAACTCATCTCCCATTCAATCATACATGATATGTGCAAAGCAAGCCTTTCAAATGCATGCATGGTGAAAATGTAAGACATGCATATTTTAAAAGCAATCTTGGCATGTGAATCAATCATACAAGACATCCAAGAGCTCACCAAGTGCTTAGATTAGCCTCACACTTTTCCTCATAGATTTTGGACTTGCCTTACCCATTCTTTAAAAGCTTTAGACTCAACCATACTCTCAGGAGCCCACTTTGCTTTTGGGAGACTTTTTACTTTGTCTTAACCAAGCTCAAGGGTTCTTAGCTCATCCTCACCCAAGGGAGGAGTTCTTGGCCTCTCCACACTCAAGCAAACTCTTACAAACATCATGTAATCATTTAGAAACATAACATGGCATCAAGAATCATAGCATATAAAGGCATGCTAGCATACTTTTCATAGCTTGAAAATACACATACACACATTCTAAAACAAGCTAAACACACATCTATGCATGAGAGAAGGTGGAGAGAGCTACCTTGCACATAATCACACACTTTTTCTCTTGACAATCCCTCCCTTACTTCGACCACACACCCACAAAAGTGTGGGGAAGGTTTCTCTTAGCCTAGATACAATTTATGGAAGCCAATTAGGATCATAAAACAATTTTTAAGGTCATACAACTTGCTTAGATACTAGATTACTCTATAAGCTCCATTATGGTCCATAAATGTACCTAATGAAGTAACACACCTCAAATAAGTTCTAGGCCCTATTATTTCCTTTCAAATATGATTCTTGACCCCTTTTAAGCTTCTTGGAGTCATCACACCATTAAAACTAAGGGCCTAGCATCAGGTTGCTTCTTTAGGTCATAATATGGAACTTAAGGTATCAAATCACTTTCTATGAGTTCTAAATTTTTTCTAAGGCTTCCCCTCATTTTCATTCATCAAATATGACTCAAGAATGGTCTTAGAAAAATTTTAAACCCCTTAGCTATGAGAACTTGCTTAGGCCGAGACTATGCATGATTTAAGGTTCCTTGTAGTGTTCTTTATTTTCTTGAAGGAGGAAGCTTGTGGGGAGCATCTTAAGGATCTTAGGAGCTCATTTAAACTCTTAATTAGGCCTAGGAATTATCATCTGAAATCAGATTTTGGAAGGTGCACACAAAACCCTAGAATTTGCATCTTGAAATCTAATAATTTTTTGATAATTCCTTTTGCATACCCTTTTTCCTTAGATTCATGCTTGGTTCTGCCTAAAAATCATCTCCTCCTAGGGTTTTCTCAAGTAGGGCGAAATGGTGGAGAAGGAAACCAAAAATGACAACCATAGGAAGAGAAATTACCTTATTTTCTTGCTTTTTCTCACTTGAATCTTGTGTTCTTTGAGCTCCTCTCTTCAAATCCGAATTTTACCCTCAATTTCTCCTTTAAAACAGATCCATATACTTCATTAAAATCATAGGAAATAAGGGAGAATGAAGGAAAGGAGGTTTGGAAGAGAAAGAGCATGAAAAACCACGAAAATCCATACCTTTTCGTTTCTCCTTCGTTTTAGCTCCTTTTTTAGAACCATCTTTTCCATTATGAAATTTAGGTTCCCAATTTAGTAAAATACCTTTGGAATCACTCAAATTGAAGCTAAAACCTTACCGAATGAACTAGTCAAAGTTTGGGTCAACTGATATTGGAAAACGTCCACCGAAGGGGAATTAACTGTCCTGGGCTTCCTATGATTTTTAAGGCCTCTAAGAACCTTGGAGAATTTAAAATTTTTATTTAAAAAGCCCTTCTATATGAATTCTAAAATTTGCTCAAAATTACGAAAATACCATTACGTTTCATAGGCTTTTTGTAAGAAATTATTTCTTCATTCTAGCTCCATTTTTCTTTCCATCTGAGCTTGGAATTCTCATTTTTAGGAGTCTAGAATGCTTCCTAGTTTTTTTTGGAACCTTAAATATCTCATATCGGTGGACTTCATTTTGTATGTAGTGAATTTTGTTCATTTATAGAGAAACTGTACATTATGTTTCTCACATTTTCTCTCTCATTTTCGGAAAATCGGATGTTACATTTCTCCCCCCTTTAAATAAATTTCGTCCTCGAAATTTGGGGTATACTTCTCTTACTCTTTTCTTTTCTGGCTAACTGTTCTTTTCTTTCCCTTCTTCCTGGCTTTATACGCTTTCTTAGTGATTTCATTCTTTCGAATTTTCTTTCAGCCAGGGAACTTTTATTACTAACTCTTAATAAAGACTCTACTACTATAAAATACTAGCTAGTTCTTTCTCATAAGGGAAAGAAATTTTTGACTCTGGAGGCCTATCCTAAGAAAGCTTACTAATCATAATGGGTTAATATTAACTTGTTCACAAGATTAACATTTTTTTTAGTGGACTCATTTACACATCTCGGGAGGTAACTTATTTCATATCACATCTCCCGTATCCTCTCTGAATGACTTCTCATAACATCTCATCATCTTTTCTAATCATTAGAGCTATCAGAGGTTTCCATCTATCTATTTATTTACTTTTTCCGTCTACTATTTATCTCTGCGTTCTTTCTCCCTAGCTCATCCCATGACTAAAATTCACATTCTTTATGTCACAGGCCTTACATCTCAATTACGTATAGGGATTACAACTCCTTTGAGAAGTTTCTGCTTTTATGATCCCAGTTTCTCTGTTTACTACTACATCTGTCTTTATAGGCCGAGACTTTTCTCACTTTCTTTGCTCACTTGTAGTGGCATTTTGTAGTCCCTCATTTTAACATTGATAGCCCTTACTTGTATTTCGTATGCTGGCACTAAAGAGCTACTACCACTGACTACTGCTGGGCTCTGATTGGGTGCTAGCTATTCTCACAGTTTTACTCACTGGAGACATACTATACCACTTACCTCATATAAAAACTGCACCTGACTCCTTTCTGAATATATAAGCTAGCATGCGGGAATCTTTCTATCCCTTGGTCAGGGCTACTATCTGCTAGGTAGTGGTTCATCTGGCTTTAACTCTGGAAAGCTTATTTCTTGCTTTCCTCATCCCATATACTATGCTCATCTCTAAAGAGAGCTAGTTAGTGGTCTAACTGTCTGAGTAAAGCCTTTATATCTCTATAACAACAGTCTACCAGACTCAGGAGATCTGTAGTCTCTGAGATAAAGGCTAGCTAAAACTGTACTAGTCTCTGAGACTAACTACTTTGTAAAACTATCTCAGGCTGTCATCTCTACTAGAGATCTATCATGTTGTGCCTAGGGCTCTCTGTAACTCTGTGGGATCTACTATGACCCCTAGGTCTATTGCGACCTCTCAAAACCCTGCTAGGGTCTACTGTAACTCGCTGTGCTATGTTGAGATCTACTGTAATCCATCTCTGGGAGACGTCAAAGCCTAAGATTACTGTATCTGACAGTAAAATACATGTTCACTAAGTCTGATTACCATCACTCATAATAGCTGAGGCTAAACTCAGAAGTACATTATGCTCTTCATGCGAAGTGGATTCTGTGTGTCATCTGATTCTCCAGGATCTTATCATACTGATATTAGGGAGCGTTTTAATTTTCATTCATCACTTCTCATAGGATCTTCAGATTCCCACTTTAGCCCCTTTTTCACTTGGGCTTTCTTTTCTTACTCTATTAACTTACTTACTTACATATATTCATTTTAGCCCTCCTCTCATATCTTGCAGTTCTCACTATGCCCACGTTTTGCTATTAAGCGCCTGGCACCAAGGCATCTCACATACTGAGTGTGATGAACATCTCTAGCAGGAGAGAGGCTACACACTAGTCCCTATTTATTTCATTTACATATACTATAAGAGACTCAGGCTATGCATATTGAATCTAACCATTTTTCTACTGGGGATTCCTTTTTGCACCCTTTTCTCATTATTTTGATATGATTGGAATTCCTTTACCTCTCTTTTTTGCCTCATCTCATTATCTAGCTAACTAGGATACCTTTTAATTATCGGGACACTTTAGTGATTGATGTCATCATTTGCTATGCACTTAAGTCACATTACTATTAGGTTGATCAGGCCTAATATCATGTGACCATTGTTGCAAGCAAACCATAACATCAAGCACTAATACACAAGCGCCTCATGACTGAGCTCAAAGCCACTATCGCTTGTCTATTATAAGTTTCCTAATAATCTAAAGTATCCCTTTTTTACTTTTCTCTATCTACCCTATTTTCGTAAAGTACTCAGGGAAAGTAGGATTCTTTATCTACTACATCCTGATATCTCTCTGCATTGCCTGGCTATTTTATTTTGGGCACTATTGTGCTGGAAGGGTGTCTATGCCAAGGACAGATATGCCTTCTTAAGTACTCAAGCACATTGACTGAATATCTATTCTCAATCTAATATGTCCTCGACTTGAACACTGTCATATCTGCTCTTTCTACCTTTCTTATCCTCTTACTTAGGTAAAAGGGTGTTCTACTATTGGTTATTTTTGTTGCCAGTTTAGGATTTTCTATGCTCAAGAGCATCTACATTTTCCCGGGTACCTCAATTTATTTACTCTCTGTAACATCAAGGGGTCTATTTTTCATTCATACTCTTACTCTGCTCTTAGCTAGACCATCCCTTGGTAAGAAGGATTGTATTTCACATAATCCCAAGAATTTCATTCAATGGCACTTTCGGCTTACACTCTTTCTTTACATAGCATGAAGCTCGCCTTTTTCGGCGGTCTCTAGCTCTCTCGAGCTTCCCTGAGGGTACTAAGGCACTGTTTGTTTCAGCTTATTCCTACATTTGGATCAGAGCTGGGCTTTTCTCTGTTTAATCTCTTCAGCCTCATCCCAAGAGCACAATATACTGATCTTAGGGTTCTACTAACCCGATCCAGGACATGTGCTCTCAATGTCTGGATTCTATCTTGCTAAAACTTATGCTCTACTGGGTGCTCTGATCACTTACGTGCCTTAACCCTATATTCTTCTCATCTTAGAGAACTCATCTGACTAATTATCAGGCCCCTATCTATTTACCTTTCTGGGCTTACCTTACTCATCTAATCATGACTAAAGCAAGGGCATCTTTTCTGTAGCTAGTTTCTCAACTCTTCCTCGCTTCCCGTATTACTATACTTTATAACTCAGAGGGGTATATCTAGGAGAATTTCACAAACCACTACTAGGTAGTTTTCCCTGACTTAGAACGTCTCATGTTTTCTTCCTCGATCCAAGGAGAACTTTCGTTAAGGCTTTCATTCATATATCTCACTTGGAACAATGCTACTAGTCATTTCATTAGACCTGTAGCTTACTAACTATCTTTTTTTTTTTAGTTTCTATTACTGGGCTACTCATACTTACCTTTAGGTGTTACATATGAGGTACACCTTTACAGGCCACTCGCTATGTGCTTCATTGCTAGTAGTTTTATCTTATATTATTTCGAGGCTACAATAAGATTCTATCATTCAGTGTCTCATTGGATAACACTCTAGGTTGGAGTGAACGCCTTAAAGGCGAGTCTCAACAACCTTATCATCTCTGTGCTCCTTTCTTAATCTCATTTACTAGGCCTGTGCATTTCTTATTAATCTTTCGTAACTCTATTCAATACCCTTTTCTCTACTTATGCTAGGGGTTCCCACTTTCTGTGGGTCATCTAACCCCTTATCAACTCCTTCTCAAGTTGGCCTGAATATGACCAATAAGGTGTTTACACTGCCATTCGCCGCGGTTAATTAGTCTCAGGTTCATCCTAATTTTTCTATTCGAGTATTGGCTGTGGCGAGGAACTCTCTAGATTACCTCGTTACTATCTAGAATAATTAGCCGCGGCTAACAACCTCTAATTGGTTTACTATTCTAAGGATTGGATTTTCATCTTTAGCTACCAACTCGAGCCTCACCACCTCTATAACCAACCCGTCATCAAGCTAGAGGGTTCTACCTCTTGCTTCATTCGTACATAACTAGTTGTTACCTTTAGGCTATCAAGGCTTTAGGGTGTAGCTTGTACCTTAACCTTTGGCCTGAGGAGATTAACCTTTCGGGCTCTAAAATTTATCTAGACAATTAGGTGTTGTGGCTAGTGGTCCTGTGTAATCGCAATCTCATCTCATACCACACTGCATCATTACTTATTTTTGCATTAAGTAGGACATCTCGGAATGATCTGAGTATGATTACTAGAGAGAATTAGGCCTCACATACTCTTTCTCACAAGCCTCTTCCTTATCAATGAGATTATTTCTTGTCGTTTATATCCCGGGCTTGCCACTGATCCCCTCGAGCTATCACATCTTATCAAGCTCTAGCCGTCGGATCACTCAACTCTACTCAAAGTTAACTCTGCTTAAACTACTATAGAGGCCACTCTTTCCTGGTGTCCACTAACTACTTTAAGACCATCCCACAACTCACAAAGCCACAAACTATTCTTCTACACCCAATATGTCTCATATAGGACTTTTATAGTCATATAAGCCTTTTACAAAGCCCAATGGCTATATCCTCAAGCCAAATCCAATCCAAGAGAGCCTGAAACTTTGCTCTGATACCAATAAATGTAACACAATGAATTCTAGCTCATTCTAACTCATCTCATGCCTTTACATAACTTAATATCATGAATCATGTGAATTTTGCATGAAAAAGGAAAGGAAAATAATGTTCATTTTAACGTTGCACTAGGTCTCAAAATTCCATTTAATGTCACATAGACCATATGAGATCATACTATACATTCTAATGTTTAATTACATCATTATAACTTAAATACATCACAGAAACATGCCTACAACTCATGGAAACCGAAATGGGGCATGAAAATTGGAGATTCATTTTCGGCCAGAATTGGCCTCTTTTCTAGGAAAACTTTGAAAAATCATAACTAAATCTAAAAAAATTAGAAAACATATGTTCTTAGTCATTTTGGAAAGCTCTAGATGTCTATTATACACTAGAAATACGTTCAGCCCATAACACACATCATGGGGACGTTTGACATCTGAAAAGCTACTGAGGTTGTTGCTGCCTAGGCTGCTGTTTCAACTTACTGATACAAAATTCTAAAATTCATAACAAATTTTATACAAATCAAAATCACATACATTTAGTCATTCTGGAAAGATAAAATTGTTAAATTGATACTAAAAATAATTCTAGAATGAAACAGATACGTTTAGCTATTGGAATTCTATAAAACAGTGACTGAACTCCTGGGGCACCACCGCTACTAACAGCCAATTTCAAAAATGCATAACTCTTTGCTCAGAACTCCAAATGAGGTGATATCAGTGGTCACAAAAATCTTATGACCTCTAGTTTATGCCTATAAAATTTAACAAGTATTGGACACCATTTGATCATCGGGTGATACAAAAACAAATCTGCCAGTGTGAACAGTGCACATAACAGAATTAATAGAAAATCCCAACTTTGAAAATTCACTAAATATTCTCTAGACCTCCAAAAATTATGTTCTTTAACTTACAAAAAATATATCAATGAGATCCACTTGCATGACAAATTTCACATCAAGACTAACTCATTTGGCCAAAAAGTGACCTAGGGCTCCATTATGGTCAAATTTGGCTCCATATAAGGTACCAAACTTGCCAAATGGCCTCCCCTTGGTGTTGGTACCTTTTGGACCAGTCTAAAAGCATATTTAAGACTTGTGTAGGCTGCCCAAATAGTCCCACATTATGCATCTCATTTTGGCCATTCAACCCACACTTATACATATTTCTATCAAATTTCTACATTGCACACTTTGACATTTCATACTCAAATTGTATTCTAAAGCTCATACATCATATCCATAATTATAAACATCACATAATAGCATGTGTGTACATGTATCAAGGTTCATAAACTATCTACATCATCATATACATCAAGATATATAAGTATGGTTCCAAAATGGACAAAACAAAGCATAAGCTTGTCAATCTCTCTTCATCATGGTTGTTGGCTTTCATTGGCATATCCACTTGGTCCACCTAGCATGTGAGATCATTGGAGAGGAGGGAATGAGATTCAAAGAACCCTAATAGCTCATCTCCCATTCAATCATACATAATATGTACAAAGCAAGCCTTTCAAATGCATGCATGGTGAAAATGTCAAACATGCATATTTTAAAAACAATCTTGGCATGTGAATCAATCATACAAGACATCCAATAGCTCACTAAGTGCTTAGATTGGCCTCACACTTCTCCTCATGGATTTTGGACTTGCCTCACCTATTCTTTAAGAGCTTTGGACTCAACCATACTCTTGGGAGCCTACTTTACTTTTGGGAGACTCTTTACTTTGTCTCAACCAAGCTCAAGGGTTGTTGGCTCATCCTCACCCAAGGGAAGAGTTCTTGACCTTTCCACACTCAAGCAAGCTGTCACAAACATCATGTAATCATTTAGAAACATAACATGGCATTAAGAATCATAGCATATAAAGGCATGCTAGTGTAACACCATACTTCTAGGACTCAATTCATGCAATTCCCATGCCTCATCTTATATTCATTCTATAGTAGCATACTTTTCATAGCTTGAAAATACACATACACACATTCTAAAACAAGTTAAGCATACATCCATGCATGAGAGAAGGTGAAGAGAGCTACCTTGCACACAATCACACACTTTTCTCTTGAAAATCCCTCCCTTACTTCTGACACACACCCACAAAAGTGTGGGGCATGTTTCTCTTAGCCTAGATACAATTTATGGAAGCAAATTAGGTTCATAAAACAATTTCTAAGGTCATACAACTTGCTTAGATACTAGATTACTCTATAAGCTCCATTATGGTCTATAAATGCACCTAATGAAGCAACACACCTTAAATAATTTCTAGGCCCCATTCTTTCCTCTCAAATATGATTCTTGACCCCTTTTAAGCTTCTTGGAGTCATCACACCATTAAAACTAAGGGCCTAGCATCAGGTTGCTTCTTTAGGTCATGATATGGAACTTAAGGTATCAAATCACTTTCTATGAGTTCTAAATTTTTTCCAACGCTTCCCCTCATTTTCATTCATCAAATATGACTCAAGAATGGTCTTAGAAAAATTTTAAACCCCTTAGCTATGAGAACTTGCTTAGGCCGAGACTATGCATGATTTAAGGTTCCTTGTAGTGTTCTTTATTTTCTTGAAGGAGGAAGCTTGTGGGGAGCATCTTAAGGATCTTAGGAGCTCATTTAAACTCTTAATTAGGCCTAGGAATTATCATCTGAAATCAGATTTTGGAAGGTGCACACAAAACCCTAGAATTTGCATCTTGAAATCTAATAATTTTTTGATAATTCCTTTTGCATACCCTTTTTCCTTAGATTCATGCTTGGTTCTGCCTAAAAATCATCTCCTCCTAGGGTTTTCTCAAGTAGGGCGAAATGGTGGAGAAGGAAACCAAAAATGACAACCATAGGAAGAGAAATTACCTTATTTTCTTGCTTTTTCTCACTTGAATCTTGTGTTCTTTGAGCTCCTCTCTTCAAATCCGAATTTTACCCTCAATTTCTCCTTTAAAACAGATCCATATACTTCATTAAAATCATAGGAAATAAGGGAGAATGAAGGAAAGGAGGTTTGGAAGAGAAAGAGCATGAAAAACCACGAAAATCCATACCTTTTCGTTTCTCCTTCGTTTTAGCTCCTTTTTTAGAACCATCTTTTCCATTATGAAATTTAGGTTCCCAATTTAGTAAAATACCTTTGGAATCACTCAAATTGAAGCTAAAACCTTACCGAATGAACTAGTCAAAGTTTGGGTCAACTGATATTGGAAAATGTCCACCGAAGGGGAATTAACTGTCCTGGGGCTTCCTATGATTTTTAAGGCCTCTAAGAACCTTGGAGAATTTAAAATTTTTATTTAAAAAGCCCTTCTATATGAATTCTAAAATTTGCTCAAAATTACGAAAATACCATTACGTTTCATAGGCTTTTTGTAAGAAATTATTTCTTCATTCTAGCTCCATTTTTCTTTCCATCTGAGCTTGGAATTCTCATTTTTAGGAGTCTAGAATGCTTCCTAGTTTTTTTTGGAACCTTAAATATCTCATTTCGGTGGACTTCATTTTGTATGTGGTGAATTTTGTTCATTTATAGAGAAACTGTACATTATGTTTCTCACATTTTCTCTCTCATTTTCGGAAAATCGGATGTTACATTTCTCCCCCCTTTAAATAAATTTCGTCCTCGAAATTTAGGGTATACTTCTCTTACTCTTTTCTTTTCTGGCTAACTGTTCTTTTCTTTCCCTTCTTCCTGGCTTTATACGCTTTCTTAGTGATTTCATTCTTTCGAATTTTCTTTCAGCCAGGGAACTTTTATTACTAACTCTTAATAAAGACTCTACTACTATAAAATACTAGCTAGTTCTTTCTCATAAGGGAAATAAATTTTTGACTCTGGAGGCCTATCCTAAGAAAGCTTACTAATCATAATGGGTTAATATTAACTTGTTCACAAGATTAACATTTTTTTTAGTGGACTCATTTACACATCTCGGGAGGTAACTTATTTCATATCACATCTCCCGTATCCTCTCTGAATGACTTCTCATAACATCTCATCATCTTTTCTAATCATTAGAGCTATCAGAGGTTTCCATCTATCTGTTTATTTACTTTTTCCGTCTACTATTTATCTCTGCGTTCTTTCTCCCTAGCTCATCCCATGACTAAAATTCACATTCTTTCTGTCACAGGCCTTACATCTCAATTACGTATAGGGATTACAACTCCTTTGAGAAGTTTCTGCTTTTATGATCCCAGTTTCTCTATTTACTACTACATCTGTCTTTATAGGCCGAGACTTTTCTCACTTTCTTTGCTCACTTGTAGTGGCATTTTGTAGTCCCTCATTTTAACATTGATAGCCCTTACTTGTATTTCGTATGCTGGCACTAAAGAGCTACTACCACTGACTACTGCTGGGCTCTGATTGGGTGCTAGCTATTCTCACAGTTTTACTCACTAGAGACATACTATACCACTTACCTCATATAAAAACTGCACCTGACTCCTTTCTGAATATATAAGCTAGCATGCGGGAATCTTTCTATCCCTTGGTCAGGGCTACTATCTGCTAGGTAGTGGTTCATCTGGCTTTAACTCTGGAAAGCTTATTTCTTGCTTTCCTCATCCCATATACTATGCTCATCTCTAAAGAGAGCTAGTTAGTGGTCTAACTGTCTGAGTAAAGCCTTTATATCTCTATAACAACAGTCTACCAGACTTAGGAGATCTGTAGTCTCTGAGATAAAGGCTAGCTAAAACTGTACTAGTCTCTGAGACTAACTACTTTGTAAAACTATCTCAGGCTGTCATCTCTACTAGAGATCTATCATGTTGTGCCTAGGGCTCTCTGTAACTCTGTGGGATCTACTGTGACCCCTAGGTCTACTGCGACCTCTCAAAACCCTACTAGGGTCTACTGTAACTCGCTGTGCTATGTTGAGATCTACTGTAATCCATCTCTGGGAGACGTCAAAGCCTAAGATTACTGTATCTGACAGTAAAATACATGTTCACTAAGTCTGATTACCATCACTCATAATAGCTGAGGCTAAACTCAGAAGTACATTATGCTCTTCATGCGAAGTGGATTCTGTGTGTCATCTGATTCTCCAGGATCTTATCATACTGATATTAGGGAGCGTTTTAATTTTCATTCATCACTTCTCATAGGATCTTTAGATTCCCACTTTAGCCCCTTTTTCACTTGGGCTTTCTTTTCTTACTCTATTAACTTACTTACTTACATATATTTATTTTAGCCCTCCTCTCATATCTTGCAGTTCTCACTATGCCCACGTTTTGCTATTAAGCGCCTGGCACCAAGGCATCTCACATACTGAGTGTGATGAACATCTCTAGCAGGAGAGAGGCTACACACTAGTCCCTATTTATTTCATTTACATATACTATAAGAGACTCAGGCTATGCATATTAAATCTAACCATTTTTCTACTGGGGATTCCTTTTTGCACCCTTTTCTCATTATTTTGATATTATTGGAATTCCTTTACCTCTCTTTTTTGCCTCATCTCATTATCTAGCTAACTAGGATACCTTTTAATTATCGGGACACTTTAGTGATTGATGTCATCATTTGCTATGCACTTAAGTCACATTACTATTAGGTTGATCAGGCCTAATATCATGTGACCATTGTTGCAAGCAAACCATAACATCAAGCACTAATACACAAGCGCCTCATGACTGAGCTCAAAGCCACTATCGCTTGTCTATTATAAGTTTCCTAATAATCTAAAGTATCCCTTTTTTACTTTTCTCTATCTACCCTATTTTCGTAAAGTACTCAGGGAAAGTAGGATTCTTCATCTACTACATCCTGATATCTCTCTGCATTGCCTGGCTATTTTATTTTGGGCACTATTGTGCTGGAAGGGTGTCTATGCCAAGGATAGATATGCCTTCTTAAGTACTCAAGCACATTGACTGAATATCTATTCTCAATCTAATATGTCCTCGACTTGAACACTGTCATATCTGCTCTTTCTACCTTTCTTATCCTCTTACTTAGGTAAAAGGGTGTTCTACTATTGGTTATTTTTGTTGCCAGTTTAGGATTTTCTATGCTCAAGAGCATCTACATTTTCCCGGGTACCTCAATTTATTTACTCTCTGTAACATCAAGGGGTCTATTTTTCATTCATACTCTTACTCTGCTCTTAGCTAGACCATCCCTTGGTAAGAAGGATTGTATTTCACATAATCCCAAGAATTTCATTCAATGGCACTTTCGGCTTACACTCTTTCTTTACATAGCATGAAGCTCGCCTTTTTCGGCGGTCTCTAGCTCTCTCGAGCTTCCCTGAGGGTACTAAGGCACTGTTTGTTTCAGCTTATTCTTACATTTGGATCAGAGCTGGGCTTTTCTCTGTTTAATCTCTTCAGCCTCATCCCAAGAGCACAATATACTGATCTTAGGGTTCTACTAACCCGATCCAGGACATGTGCTCTCAATGTCTGGATTCTATCTTGCTAAAACTTATGCTCTACTGGGTGCTCTGATCACTTACGTGCCTTAACCCTATATTCTTCTCATCTTAGAGAACTCATCTGACTAATTATCAGGCCCCTATCTATTTACCTTTCTGGGCTTAGCTTACTCATCTAATCATGACTAAAGCAAGGGCATCTTTTCTGTAGCTAGTTTCTCAACTCTTCCTCGCTTCCCGTATTACTATACTTTATAACTCAGAGGGGTATATCTAGGAGAATTTTACTAACCACTACTAGGTAGTTTTCCCTGACTTAGAACGTCTCATGTTTTCTTCCTCGATCCAGGGAGAACTTTCGTTAAGGCTTTCATTCATATATCTCACTTGGAACAATGCTACTAGTCATTTCATTAGACCTGTAGCTTACTAACTATCTTTTTTTTTTTTAGTTTCTATTACTGGGCTACTCATACTTACCTTTAGGTGTTACATATGAGGTACACCTTTACAGGCCACTCGCTATGTGCTTCATTGCTAGTAGTTTTATCTTATTTTATTTCGAGGCTACAATAAGATTCTATCATTCAGTGTCTCATTGGATAACACTCTAGGTTGGAGTGAACGCCTTAAAGGGGAGTCTCAACAACCTTATCATCTCTGTGCTCCTTTCTTAATCTCATTTACTAGGCCTGTGCATTTCTTATTAATCTTTCGTAACTCTATTCAATACCCTTTTCTCTACTTATGCTAGGGGTTCCCACTTTCTGTGGGTCATCTAACCCCTTATCAACTCCTTCTCAAGTTGGCCTGAATATGACCAATAAGGTGTTTACATTGCCATTCGCCGCGGTTAATTAGTCTCAGGTTCATCCTAATTTTTCTATTCGAGTATTGGCTGTGGCGAGGAACTCTCTAGATTACCTCGTTACTATCTAGAATAATTAGCCGCGGCTTACAACCTGTAATTGGTTTTCTATTCTAAGGATTGGATTTTCATCTTTAGCTACCAACTCGAGCCTCACCACCTCTATAACCAACCCGTCATCAAGCTAGAGGGTTCTACCTCTTGCTTCATTCGTACATAACTAGTTGTTACCTTTAGGCTATCAAGGCTTTAGGGTGTAGCTTGTACCTTAACCTTTGGCCTGAGGAGATTAACCTTTCGGGCTCTAAAATTTATCTAGACAATTAGGTGTTGTGGCTAGTGGTCCTGTGTAATCGCAATCTCATCTCATACCACACTGCATCATTACTTATTTTTGCATTAAGTAGGACATCTCAGAATGATCTGAGTATGATTACTAGAGAGAATTAGGCCTCACATACTCTTTCTCACAAGCCTCTTCCTTATCAATGAGATTATTTCTTGTCGTTTATATCCCGGGCTTGCCACTGATCCCCTCGAGCTATCACATCTTATCAAGCTCTAGCCGTCGGATCACTCAACTCTACTCAAAGTTAACTCTGCTTAAACTACTATAGAGGCCACTCTTTCCTGGTGTCCACTAACTACTTTAAGACCATCCCACAACTCACAAAGCCACAAACTATTCTTCTACACCCAATATGTCTCATATAGGACTTTTATAGTCATATAAGCCTTTTACAAAGCCCAATGGCTATATCCTCAAGCCAAATCCAATCCAAGAGAGCCTGAAACTTTGCTCTGATACCAATAAATGTAACACAATAAATTCTAGCTCATTCTAACTCATCTCATGCCTTTACATAACTTAATATCATGAATCATGTGAATTTTGCATGAAAAAGGAAAGGAAAATAATGTTCATTTTAACGTTGCACTAGGTCTCAAAATTCCATTTAATGTCACATAGACCATATGAGATCATACTATACATTCTAATGTTTAATTACATCATTATAACTTAAATACATCACAGAAACATGCCTACAACTCATGGAAACCGAAATGGGGCATGAAAATTGGAGATTCATTTTCGGCCAGAATTGGCCTCTTTTCTAGGAAAACTTTGAAAAATCATAACTAAATCTAAAAAAATTAGAAAACAAATGTTCTTAGTCATTTTGGAAAGCTCTAGATGTCTATTATACACTAGAAATACGTTCAGCCCATAACACACATCATGGGGACGTTTGACATCCGAAAAGCTACTGAGGTTGTTGCTGCCTAGGCTGCTGTTTCAACTTACTGATACAAAATTCTAAAATTCATAACAAATTTTATACAAATCAAAATCACATACATTTAGTCATTCTGGAAAGATAAAATTGTTAAATTGATACTAAAAATAATTCTAGAATGAAATAGATACGTTTAGCTATTGGAATTCTATGAAACAGTGACTGAACTCCTGGGGCACCACCGCTACTAACAGCCAATTTCAAAAATGCATAACTCTTTGCTCAGAACTCCAAATGAGGTGATATCAATGGTCACAAAAATCTTATGACCTCTAGTTTATGCCTATAAAATTTAACAAGTATTGGACACCATTTGATCATCGGGTGATACAAAAACAAATCTGCCAGTGTGAACAGTGCACATAACAGAATTAATAGAAAATCCCAACTTTGAAAATTCACTAAATATTCTCTAGACCTCCAAAAATTATGTTCTTTAGCTTACAAAAAATATATCAATGAGATCCACTTGCATGACAAATTTCACATCAAGACTAACTCATTTGGCCAAAAAGTGACCTAGGGCTCCATTATGGTCAAATTTGGCTCCATATAAGGTATCAAACTTGCCAAATGGCCTCCCCTTGGTGTTGGTACCTTTTGGACCAGTCTAAAAGCATATTTAAGACTTGTGTAGCTGCCCAAATGGTCCCACATTATGCATCTCATTTTGGCCATTCAACCCACACTTATACATATTTCTATCAAATTTCTACATTGCATACTTTGACATTTCATACTCAAATTGTATTCTAAAGCTCATACATCGTATCCATAATTATAAACATCACATAATAGCATGTGTGTACATGTATCAAGGTTCATAGACTATCTACATCATCATATACATCAAGATATATAAGTATGGTTCCAAAATGGACAAAACAAAGCATAAGCTTGTCAATCTCTCTTCATCATGGTTGTTGGCTCTCATTGGCATATCCACTTGGTCCACCTAGCATGTGAGATCATTGGAGAGGAGGGAATGAGATTCAAAGAATCCTAATAGCTCATCTCCCATTCAATCATACATAATATGTACAAAGCAAGCCTTTCAAATGCATGCATGGTGAAAATGTCAAACATGCATATTTTAAAAACAATCTTGGCATGTGAATCAATCATACAAGACATCCAATAGCTCACTAAGTGCTTAGATTGGCCTCACACTTCTCCTCATGGATTTTGGACTTGCCTCACCTATTCTTTAAGAGCTTTGGACTCAACCATACTCTTGGGAGCCCACTTTACTTTTGGGAGACTCTTTACTTTGTCTCAACCAAGCTCAAGGGTTGTTGGCTCATCCTCACCCAAGGGAAGAGTTCTTGACCTTTCCACACTCAAGCAAGCTGTCACAACCATCATATAATCATTTAGAAACATAACATGGCATTAAGAATCATAGCATATAAAGGCATGCTAGTGTAACACCATACTTCTAGGACTCAATTCATGCTATTCCCATGCCTCATCTTATATTCATTCTATAGTAGCATACTTTTCATAGCTTGAAAATACACATACACACATTCTAAAACAAGTTAAGCACACATCCATGCATGAGAGAAGGTGAAGAGAGCTACCTTGCACACAATCACACACTTTTTCTCTTGAAAATCCCTCCTTTACTTCTGACACACCCCCACAAAAGTGTGGGGCATGTTTCTCTTGGCCTAGATACAATTTATGGAAGCCAATTAGGTTCATAAAACAATTTCTAAGGTCATACAACTTGCTTAGATACTAGATTACTCTATAAGCTCCATTATGGTCCATAAATGCACCTAATGAAGCAACACACCTTAAATAATTTCTAGGCCCCATTCTTTCCTCTCAAATATGATTCTTGACTCCTTTTAAGCCTCTTGGAGTCATCACACCATTAAAGCCAAGGGCCTAGCATCAGGTTGCTTCTTTAGGTCATAATATGGAACCTAAGGCACCAAATCACTTTCTATGAGTTCTAAATTTTTTCCAAGGCCTCCCCTCATTTTCATTCATCAAATATGACTCAAGATTGGCCTTAGAAAAATTTTAAACTCCCTCTAGCTATGAGAACTTGCTTAGGCCGAGACTATGCATGATTTAGGGTTCCTTGGAGTGTACTTTGTTTTTTTGAAGGAAGAAGCTTGTAGGGAGCATCTTAGGGATCTTAGGAGCTCATTTAAACTCTTAATTAAGCCTAGGAATTATCATCTAAAATCAGATTTTGGCAGGTGCACACAAAACCCTAGAATTTGCATCTTGAAATCTAATAGGTTTTTGATAATTCTTTTTTCATATTCTTAATCTCCACACCCTTTTTTCTTAGATTCATGCTTGGTTCTACCTAAAAATCATCTCCTCCTAGAGTTTTCTCAAGTGGGGCGAAATGGTGGAGAAGGAAACCAAAAATGACAACCATAGGAAGAGAAATTACCTTGTCTTCTTGCTTTTTCTCACTTAAATCTTGTGTTCTTTGAGCTCCTCTATTCAAATCCGAATTTTTCCCTTAATTTCTCCTTTAAAATAGATCCATATACTTCATTATAATCATAGGAAACAAGGGAGAATGAAGGAGAAGAGGTTTGGAAGAGAAAGAGCATGAAAAACCATGAAAATCCATACCTTTCTACCTTGAATTTCTTCCTCCTCTTGTGTGCCTCATCCCCTAAGGTTTTTCTCTGATTTTGGGCAGAACATGGTCGTGCATAATGAAGGGAGAAGAAGGGTGCATCATATATATAGGTGGGAATAAGTTACACTTTTCAAAAATTCCTATTTTCCCCTTCGTTTTTGGCATTTTCGTTTCTTCTTCGTTTTAGCTCCTTTTTGAGAACCGTCTTTTCCATTATGAAATTTAGGTTCCCAATTTAGTAAAATTCCTTTGGAATCACTTAAATTAGAGCTAAAACCTTACCGAATGAACTGATCAAAGTTTGGGTCAACTAACGTTGGAAAATGTTTACCGGAAGGGATTTAACTGTCCCAGGGCTTCCCATGGTTTTCAGGGCCTCTAAGAACCCTGGAGAACTCAAAATTTTTATTTAAAAAGCCTTCTTGTGTGAATTCTAAAATTTTCTCAAAATTATGAAAATGCCTTTACGTTTCATAGGCTTTTCGTAAGAAATTATTTCTTCATTCTAGCTCTATTTTTCTTTCCATCTGAGCTTGGAATTCTCATTTTTAGGAGTTTAGAATGCTTCCCATTTTTTTTTGGGACCTTAACTATCTCATTTTGGGGTACTTCCTTTTGTATCCTGTGAATTTTGTTTGTTTACGGAGAAATTGTATGTTATGTTTCTCACATTTTCTCTCTCGTTTTCGGAGAACCGGATGTTACATTTTGGACTTGCCTCACCCATTCTTTAAGAGCTTTAGACTCAACCATACTCTTGGGAGCCCACTTTACTTTTGGGAGACTCTTTACTTTGTCTCAACCAAGCTTAAGAGTTCTTGGCTCATTCTGACCCAAGGGAAGAGTTCTGAGCCTCTCCACACTCAAGTAAACTCACACAAACATCATGTAATTATTTAAAAACATAACATGGCATCAAGCATCATGGCATACAAAGGCATGCTGGCATACTTTTCAAAGCTTGAAAATACACATACACACATTCTAAAACAAGCTAAACACACATTCATGCATGAGAGAAGGTGGAGAGAGCTACCTTGTATACAAACACACACTTTTCCTTTAGGATTCAAGCCTCCTCTTTCGGCCACTCACCCACAATTTGGTGGAGATGGTTTCTTTTGTCCTAAATACAATATATGGGAGCCAATTAGGTTTATGAAATAATTTCTAGGGCCATGCAACTTGCTTAAATCCTAGATTACTTTACAACCTCCATTATGGTCCATATTGGCACCTAATGAAGCAACACCCCTCAAATGATTTCTAAGCCTCATTTTTTCCTTTCAAATATGATTCTTGACTCCTTTTAAGCCTCTTGGAGTCATCACATCATTAAAACAAATGGCCTAGCACTATGTTGCTTCTTTAGGTCATAATATGGAACTTAAGACACCAAATCACTTTCCATGAGTTCTAAATTTTTTCCAAGGCCTCCCTTCATTTTCATTCATCAAATATGACTCAAGAATGGCCTTAGAAAAATTTAAAACTCCCCCCACCTACAAGATCCCCTCTTGGCCGAGACATGCCTTGGTTTTGGGCTTCATGGAGTTTTCTTGAAGGGAGAGGCTTGTGGGGAGCATCTTTGGTGTCTCAAGAACTCATTTATACTTTAACTTAGACCTAGGAAGTATCACATAAATTCAGAATTTGAAAGGTGCACTCGAAACCCTAGGTTTTGCATCTTGAATCCTAATGCCTATTTCATGGTTTCCTTTGCATATTCTTATTCTTCTCCATCAAATACCTAAGAATCATGCTTGGTTGGGCTTGAAAATCAGATCTTCCTATGGTTCTTAGGCTAGGTTAAAATGGAGAAGAAGGACACATCAACATAGCTACCATAGAATGCATTTTTACCTTGTTTCCTTAGTTAGTTTGGCTTGAATCTTGCTTTCTCCAAACTCTTCTCTTCAAATCTGAAAATTCCCCTATGCTTTCCCTTCAAAACAGCCCTTAAAACTTCAGAAAATTCATGGAGAAGAAGAGGGAAAAAGAGGAGAAGAGATTGGTGGAGAGAAAGCATGAAAAACAAGCAAAATTCCATACCTAAAATCTTGAATCTTTCCTCCTTCTTCCCTTCTCTTTGTGCGCCACTCTCCAAGGGTTTTGCTTTTGATTTGGGGCTGGAAATTCTAAAGTGAAATGAGGGAGAGTGTGAGGTGCCACCTATATATAGCTAAGGCAAAGTGACTTTTTCAAAAATTTTCATTTTGCCCTTTATACTTTGCATTTTCGTTTCTCCTTTGTTTTAGCTCCTTTTTTAGAACCATCTTTTCCATTATAAAATTTAGGTTCCCAATTAAGAAAAATGGCTTTAGAATAACTCAAATCAAAGCTAAAACCTTTCTAAACAAATCCATCAAAGTTCAGACCACTGACATTGGAAAACATCCACCGGAGGGGATTTAACCGTCCCGGGGCTTCCTATTGTTTTCAGGGCCTCTGAGAACCCTGGAGAACTCAAAAATTTGATTTAAAAAGCCCTCCTGTGTGAATTCCAAAAATTATCCAAAATTACGAAAATGTCATTACGTTTCATAAGGTTTCCGTCAAAATTTGTTTCTTCATTCTAGTTCCGTTTTTCCTTTTATCTGAGGCTACAATTCTCATTTTTAGGAGGCCAGAATATTACTCAAATTTTTCAGGACCTTAACTAATTCATTTCGTGAGACTTGCTTTGAAAACGTGCCCATTTCTATCGTTTAACGAACACCGGACATTACACAATCCTTAACACTATAAGTTCAACTTGAGAATATAAACTCTTGCATGCATTCACCAACTTTATAAACAATAGATGATACTTCTACTTTCCCTGAAATACTAAAATGTTACATATAGAAAACATTCAAAGAGAAGTCTAGAAAAGACATGTAGCTCCTATCATCAATAAGAACCAAAAATTAATCATCACATGATTGTGCACAATGAACTAATAGGAAGTTCAAATAGATAAAAGAAAATGACTTCACCCTTTGCATATACAAAAACCACTAGGATACATACATAAAAAATGTTCACTAAAAAACAAAAACTACAACAATAGGCTTTCTTTGGCCATATTATAACTTATTTAAGTCAATTTCATGGCAAAGATTGGAATTTGACAAATAAGATTAAAGAACTAATTTTAAACAAACCATGGAACCAATTTCCACATCACCATTTAGTAATATATAATATGAACTCCAAAATAGGATGAATGGGGAATGAGATTCAAATTCATAGTTGTACTATCCCAAATAGCCACCATTATTAAAATAAAATTATGCTAAATAAGTCTCACTTTAAGCACCCTATTTAACCACCTTCCACCTACCACAATTCCTATTTACTAAGTTACTATAAAGATTAAATTTACAAAGAGGGAGAAGCAAAAAATTTGTGAGCTATTACCTATAGTTTTTTCCTTTCAACCCATAGTTAACCAAAGTTAGAATAAGAAGCAAAAAAATAATGTGTATTCTTCACCAACTCTTACCAAATGACCAAAGATATTCAACCACTAACCAAGATGCAAATTAAGGTGAAAAAGAGGGAAGATTTTACTCATCCAAATTAACCATTGAAGAACCAAGGAGTGTAGCAATAAACATGGTATAAATGGACCACAATGGATAAAAATACAATGGGAGTTACAACTAGACATTTTTAGAACTTGAAGAGAAAAATGATGTGAAAGATAGAGCATGGAAATCATAAGAAAATCTCACTTTTTTCAACCTAGAAAATTCCTCAAATTTGCACCTTTTTTGACAAAGAAAATGTAGCAAATATGGTGAAAACATTAGAAGGAGAAAGAGGTAGAGGAAATCATGATTTTCTTGCAAAATAAAATGCCTTAAATCTGCACGTCTTTCTTGGTTAGACACAAACATAGTGATGGTGGAAGATGAAGAAGGTGCATAAGTGGGAAAACAAGAGAGAATGGGTTTTAAATCTTTCAAATTTGTTTTCTCTCTCTTTTAGCGTAAAAAGAAAGTAAAGAAAAGATAATATGATATTTTTAAAATTGAAAAAAAAAATAAAAATATTATCCTATTAAAGAACAAATAAAAAGAAACTATTGATAAATGATATATAAATAAAAAATTAGTTTAAGTGATAAATATATTATTTAAAATCCTTTAAATTAAATTATTATTAATTTTTATAAGATAATTATTAAAATATTAATAAAAATTATACAAATTTATTTCATGATTTATAATTATCTTTTTAATTATAAATTGAATAATTCCTAAGGATCTTTTTTCCTTTTTTAAGTTCACCGCTAAAAGCAACTTTAGCGGTGACCTCACTAACTCTCCATAAAAGATTTTTAGTGATAACAATATGTTGCCACTTAAGGTTGTTTGTGGTGACTATGTGAGGCTACCGCAAAGGTTCATTTTTGTGGTAACAACTTTATTGCCATAAAAGACTTTTAGTAGTGATTTATCTTAAGTCACTGCTAAAAAGTATTACATGGTGACACTTTGTTATCCCAAAATATTTTTAATGGTGACTTTTTTTATGTCACTACTGTAACTTTTGGCAAAATGAGAGAAACTTTTTAACGAAGACTTTTAGTAGCAACTTTTTTTAATCACTACTAAAAGTCATCACTAAAGACTTTTTTATTTTTTTGGTAGTGAACCTTGGTGACTTCAATGGGACATTTGACACTATAATGAGGAAGCTTAGAAAGGTGGGGCTTAAGACTAGAAATCAAGGGGGGAAAATTTGGATCAAAAATCACATTTTAGGATTGTAATCTATGTGGCACTTTTAACACCATTGAAGGAATGAATAACTAGATTGGCCGCACTTCAAACACACAATCGGTATCCTAACTTTAAAGGAGCTAAACATATGGATGACTATGTTATTAACTAAAGATAAAACATTACCATTGAATTGTAAGAATGCTAGACAATTAGGTTAGAGGAAGGAAGGCATAGACCAAAATTTGGGATTGAAGAAAAGAATTATACTAAAGTAAGTTTGGGCCATTACTTTATCTTTACTAAACAAAAGGATGACTATATAAGCTGGCAAATATAAGCTATCTAGTTTGTTATTTCTATAAGAGTTATTATGTTGCTTTTGATCTTTTTTGTTATTCTTTTCATTCATATTCTATGAGGCAAACTAATTAATTAAAGTTTAGTGAAAAGTTTAGAGAGGTTTTGCTCTCAATAGTTTTATCCTTTACTCAAAAAAGGATAGCATTAGAGTTTCCTTCCCTTACTTGAAACAAGGGACACTATCCTTATTGCTTTGCTTTCTTCATTTCCTCTATATTAATTTCTTGATTTAAAGATTACTAAAGGCATCAATATTTAAAAAATCTAAAAGATTTGTTTTTTCCCTCATTTACCTTGCTAAATTTTTGTGTTTGTACCATTAGTGGTTTCATTGACAAGTTGTTGATGATTACACTTAGACAGAGTGAATAGGTGTTTGTGCAAAAAATGGTACCATAGAATAATTTATACTTAGACTTACAATGTTACAAATTGCTTGAAACTAGAAAGTAGCAACTGAATCAACCAAAAAATTAGTCTATAAGCTAAGAACAATTAAACTAAGAGAAGTAATAGCAAAAATCAATTAAGATAGCAATAAGTTCACAATAACAAACTTAATCATTGTATTTAATAAAATAAGCCAAAGACATGAGTTAATTAACTAGAAATGACTACTAACTGAAATTTATGTATTGAACAAAAACTATATAGTAGAGTAATGCAGTAAACTAAAAAGAAAAAAGAAAAGGACACAAACACGGAGAATTTATTGTTATTCAGTCAATGTGGCCCATGTCCAATCCCTTTCCTTCATACGAAAAATTTATACTTAAACAATATTTAATGTGTATAAGATGGTTTTCCCACACTTGCCAACAATGCCTTAGGTCTTACAACTCATTTACAAGGATTACAACTCACAAGGGTTTCCTTTAGCTCTTCCACAAGTAGCTCTTTCTAGACTTCATCCTCTAAGCGAGAATCACAAAGTGTATAAGAATATTTGGAACCCTTAATAGCAAGGGAATGCAAGATAGCTCATTGTATACTCTCAAAAGCTAATAAAACAAGATACTAAGCTTGTTCAACTAGTTTTTAAAAGTGTTAGCAGTAAGTATAATTTTCATAATTATTTTCTTCTTAACTTCTATGTGTGCTAAAGTTAGTCTCATTTTATATTAATGACATAACTAGCTGTTGCAAAATTCATGGTACAAATTCTTTCCTTTTCTTTAGTTTTGGACATTGGAAAGTGCGATTAAAATAGCTTCATCTTTTGGCTTAAGTCCAGCATCATAGCTTCAATGGTGTATTAATGAAGATATGAATGCTAAAAGCTTGATTCTCACCTTGCTACTTCTATTTTGAGTTTTCTTATGGTTCTGCATCAATACACCATTAAAGTTGTGATGTTAGACTCAAACTAAAAGGTAAAGCTATTTTAATTACAATCTCCAATGGCCAAAAATCAAGAAAATGAAAGAAGTTATACCATGAATTTTACAACAACAAGTTCCTACATTCATATAAAAAGAGATAAGCTTTAAGGGATAGAAGACAAAGAGAAAATGTTTAGCTAGTTTTTAGAAATTTTGCAATTAAAGAAATCACAATTCTATAACCATTTTGTATGGTAGCTTATTGAGTTCACAATTAACCACTACTTTCATGTGGTTTAGTAAGATGAAGGGTAGATTTAACTTGATGGCATGGGATGTACATCATATAAAATATTTCCAAATTTCTAGGTGAATTCAACTTGGCAACTCGAAGGATGATATGTTGATTTATAGCATGTAACAACATCTAGGTATTAGCATTAAAGGTATAGATGTCAGTGGAATTGGATATGGATGTAAATGGAATTAGCTTACTTACCCAAAAGTTCTTCTATAACATCTTTATGATTAAAGCCATCAAACTCAATTTCCTAGTGACTTGAGTATCATTTTACCTAACATTCAAACATTTGATAATAGTAGCCAAAAAATCATAGTCAAAATCAAAGTGATGACCTCTTATCAAACCAAACCCAGATAGAGAATCAAAAGCAAAGGATACATTTGCTGTAACACCCCAAAATTAATTAAGGTGTTAATCATAGATTTAAAGTAATTAAGAATAATTATTATGAAATAATTGGGTAAAGTGTATGAATGGAAATTTATAGAGAAATAAGTGACTAATATGGGTTTAAGATTCAATTAGGATAGGAGCTTAATTTTGGGCCCATAAATTAATTTAAGTAGGCCATGGTTAGAGACTAATTAAGGCCCAATGATTATTGGTGCAAATCTAACTTCTCCTTGGGAGACTTGGCCAAAGAAGGACCACCTAGCAATGGCCCAATTTGGTTTAAGGAGATAAAAGCCCAAAACTCAATTTACATAAACTTTTATAATTGGCCCAACATCCCTTATGCAGATCTAAACTGTAATATCCGATTCTTTGAAAATGAGAGATTATGTTATGCAACCATTAGAATGTATAATGAGCATGAAGTATGGCAGCAAACCAAGTTAATTTAAGGGCTGAAATAATATCTCATCACCTGGATCGAAGATCTTGTCGATAAGATCATGCAATCTGTAGTGTAATTTCCAAGACCTTGTCGAAAGGGTTTCCGCCAGTAAGTACAAGGTCTTCTTGTAAAATATGATAAACTTGTGTGATCTGGAATTGAGTATGAAGGGCTTTTTAAATGAAAGTTTTGAGTTCTCTGAGGTTCTCAGAGGCCCTACAAATTATGGGAAGCCTTAGGACAACTAAAGCCCCTCTGGTGGACGTTTTCCAATGTTAGTGTACCTGAACTTTGATGGATTCGTTCAGGAAGCTTTTAGCTTCGATTTGAGTGATTCCAAAGGCATTTTACTAAATTGGGAACCTAAAATTTATAATGAAAAAGAAAGTTCTCAAAAAGAAGCTAAAACGAGTTAGAAACGAAACTACCAAAAACAAAAGACAAGATAGGAATTTTTGAAAAAGTCCTTCTTAAACCTATATATATATGAATCGTTCTTCTGCACCCCTCATTTTAATCAACCAAACTCTGCCCAAAAACTAGAGAAAGCTCAAGGGAAGGAGGCGTACAAGACTAAGGCAAGGGAGAAGGGAAATTTTCAAGAAAAAAGTAAGAATTGTTAGAATTTCCTAGTCTTCTTCTTAGGAAATCTCTTCTCCTCCTTCTCCCTTTTCTCCCTATGGCTTTGTTAGAGTTTTTGGTACTATTTTAGGGTCAAACCAAGAGGGAAAATTCGGATTTGAAGAGCGGAAGCCAAAGAAAGTGAGAATCAAGTGAGAAAACAAGGAAAAACAAAGTAATTCTCTCATTTCATGGTAGATACTTCCTCCCCCTTCTTCTCCCTATTTCGCCCCATATATGTAGATGTAAGAGGGCTAGAATTTTGAGGAGAACTAAGGGTGAATTCCATCAATTTGAGGAAGGAGAGTAAGAATATGCAAAGAAATCCAAGTAAAAACCATGATTTTGTAAGATAGAAAAGTTATGGTTTTGATTGCACCTTAAACTCAATCATGAACCCTAGCCATATTTTATGATGTTTAAGGATTCATATGAGTTCCTAAGACATCAAGAGAGCTTCCTACATGATTCTCCCATCAAAGGAAGCAAGGAAACTCCATTGGTGCCTTATGGAACCATAGCTTTGGTCAAGGAGAGTCCATGCACCTAGGGAGTGTGTTAATTCCTTCCAAGCTTAGTTTTGTATCATGTATGATGGGAGAGTATGAAAGGAAGCCTTGGAAGAAGTTTAGAAGTCACAGATAGCAAGATGGCCTTATATGTTCCATAATATGACTTAAAGAAGCAACACCTAGCTAGGCTCTTTAGGAAATTTCTACGTGACACCAAAGCAAATTTTTAGTCATGACGCGACGTAAAAAAGTGTGTTATTTTCAATGAAATTTCTCACTTCCTTCTTACTATATATCACATGAGCATGTAAATGATGATGGATGTGAGCTAGAAATTATGGTGTTACACAAACTAAATGAACTCTTAAAATTTGGCCTAACCCAACTACAACTCTGTAGCCTAACTTATGAAACTCAACCCAATTCAACTCAAAGTCTGAATCCACTTGGATTTGGGCCTTTGGGTTAGCCCAAACCCATCCAAAACCCTAAACATATTTAGCCTGCCCCTTCCCTTATGTAAAAACATAAAACATACAATACAATTTTGAAGGTTTGGAGATAGGCTAGGGTTCTTAGCAAGAAATCCACTATTTCTCACTTCTAGGCTCAAAATCAGCTAAGGTAATTGTTATATAACTTAATCCTCTCCTCTTTCTATTCAATTTGACTTGATTAGTTTTTCAATTAGAGCATTTCACCTACATCCAAAATCTGAAACTTGTTATTTGATGTTTCCATGGTGAAATTTCAGAGGTTAGAGCTAGAGGTGTTATTAGGTAAGTATAAACTCCTTATTTTGATACTTTATCTTCTAGTTAGAGACTCCATTAGCTGACTTATGATATAGGCTCTATTTCTATGTGAAACTATCCATAATGTAGGGTGGCATTTTGATGTTTCTGGTTTAAGGAAGGCAAAATCCGAATTTAGAGCCTTTTGGTGGTTGGGTAAGTGTCCTTTAAGTAGCTATTGGTAATTTAATTCTTTGATCAATGTATTACTACCATAAATGATGAATGGGATAGTAATGGACTGATTTAGAGTGATAATTTTTTGATGTTATGATTATAGGAGGATTTTGGTACTATTGTTAGCTTCCCAACTTGTCTACAAGTGAGGCAACCAGGATTTTGTAATTCCATGCATATATTTGCTTTAATTTTATATTTGCTACACATGAAAGATTTGAAATGCTAAATGAATTGATTGGATATCAATTGTATTATGTTTAGCCTTATGAGTCCATGGTGGAGCTGTGGTGTGGCTGTCACCCATGCATGTACTTCGTTCAGGCACTGGGTTATGATCAAACCCCAGATGCACTGAGCCCTGGTTGTGCTCATTAGGGAGTGGGTGCCGTGGACGGGCTTCTCTCGGTGTTATTAGCCTTTAACATATGAAAATGTGATTGCTAATATGGGATAGTAATCATTGATAACCTAATTATTTTATTTGCTGATATGATTAGTACATTTTCTAATGCTTATATAATATCATGCATATATATTAATTAAATTAGAATATATGAATGGAATTTGCCTTTGGTTATTGAGATTTGCATCTCACCCCATTTCATGGGCCAACTATTTTAGGTGAAGGTTCTTCGGGTAAGAAGAAGGGGAAGTAAGTGGATGAAAATCCATGAGCTCCAACCATGTGTGAGGGAGGCTACACTTGGGCTAATATAAGTAGAATAGATGCTAAATTTTGTATCCCTTCTTGTATAGCATCATCATGTAATCATGTTACCAACTATAGGAGTTTGCATGTGGATCACTTAAGGTGTAACTACTAAGGAGTTAGACTTCATATTAGTTTGGTATTGAATGTATGAACTTATAACATCTGCTATGAACTTGTTGAATTTATGATATTGTCTACCATTCGGAAATGTAAACATGTGATACATTAGATGTTGACTTAGACTAGTGGTGCATGGAACCTTTGATGATATGTGTATTTAAATGATGATTATTAGTAGTTTATAAATCCTTGCTAATATATGAAAAATTGATGGGTAGGAAATCAACACTTATTAGATTGGTAATAATAGAATAGCTGGGTAAATAAGGTAGATAAATGCCATTAGAGTCTCATAAATTGAGAGAGAGTGGTCTTAGAATGTCCCTAGAAAGAGAATTGGAGTGCATGGAATGAAATTTGGGAGGTATAGGCATAGGGAGGAGTCATATCATGGCCAGGAAAGTGACAGAAGCAAGGAGCACCACGTGTAACACCATAACTTTCTAACTTGTTTCATACTACTCTTATGTCTCATACCATGTGTTTCATGAGAAAGCAAGGAAAATAACATTAAAACAATGAGTATTTTAACATTACACTATGCATAAATTTCACATTTGATGCCCTGTGGACCATATGAACTCATATATCTTATTCTCATATTTAATTATATAGATAAAAATCAAATCCATCACCAAAAGTGGCCTAGAACTTGAGCAAGTGGAGGGAAGACACAAAATACCATAATGCAGCCTCGGCTAAAAACTTCAGTTTTTTGGTACAAAGTTTGAAAAATCATAACTAATTCTAGAAAAATTAAAATCAAGTAAACTATACCATTCTAGAAAGATATAGATATTTAATTTATCCTAAAGATAAATTTAGACCACATTAAAGGTTGATATCTACCAAAAATCGATGGAATAATATTAGAGGTCAGCTGTCATCCTTGGTACTGATCTTCAACGTCAAAAATTCATATCTCCCTGCTCAAAGGTCCAATTTGGGTGATCTTACTGGCCATAGAAATTTTATCATTTCTAGTTTATTCCTGTAAAATTTCATAAGCATTGGGCATCATTTGACCTACTAATGACACAACCCAAGTTTCTAACCATATGAATAGTACCTATATCAGTTCAACAAAAAAATAGCAACTTTGAAAATTCATAATTAATTCCACAGAGCTCCAAATAATTGGGTCTTTCACTTTCCAAAAATCTCTAGATAAGATCTATATATGTGCCAAATTTCATGGGAAAATTCATTCATTTAGTTAGATCTTGACATTGGGTTGCAAAATGGCTCGTTTTGTGTCATATATGAGGTCCAAATGGTCCATTTCAAGTTCTAAGGCAACCATGACCACTTGAGTATGTGGGAATGTATCAAAATAACTCTTTAAACTTGTCTTAAGGGTACATAAACCCAGATTTCTTAAACTCACTCTCTTACCCCATGCCATACATAAGATTTCATATGCTAGCTTTGGCCATCCAATACCCAAATCATGCTATCTCATACATTTGGCATCATATTTCATTCATACATCATAAATTTGGGTAATTACATATGCTCATATGATTACATAACAATTTCATCATGAGATTACATCATATGCCATGTGTGTGGCTATAAAAGAGGAAAAACTAAGCCTTTTCATGCATTTTGATGTCAATCTCCTTCTTCTAGGCTTAGTAGCTTTCATTACCTTGCTCAGTTGCTCCACCTAGCATGTTAAGACATTGGAGAGGAGGGGATGAGATTCAAAGAATCCCAATAGATTATCTCCCTTTCAATCATACATAAAGTATGCAATACAAATCTTGAAAATACATGCATGGGCATATTGACATATATGAGCATTCAAGAAACATCCTTAACATTTGAACAAATCATGCATAGTATACATAGGCTTGCTAAGTGAGTGGATTAGTCTCACCCATTCACTTATGGATTTTAGACTTGCCTCACCTATTTTCTCTAAGAGATTTTGACTCAACCTTACTCTTGGGAGTCAACCTCACTCTTGGAAGACTCTTTGCTTTGTCTCAACCAAGTTTAAGGGTTCTTAGCTCATCCTCACCATGGTTAGAGGGTTTTTGGCTTTGCCACACTCAAGCAAACCAACGCGAGCATATAAATTTTCATTTGCATGCATAAAACATCATCATGGTACCATAGAATAAAAGCTCATGCTAAAATACTTTTCATAGCTTAAAACATACATACATATATTCAAAGACAATGTAAGCACACAATCATGCATGAGAGAAGGTAGAGAGAGCTACCTTACTTGCATTTACACACTTTGTCCTTGAACCTTGAGTCTTCTCCCTTGACCTCACAACCCAAAGAGGTGGAGATCATTTTTCTTGGCCTAGACACATCATATAAAAGCTAATTATACTCTTGAATTAAATTCTAAGGTCATACATTCACTAGAAAAGTTAGGTGGTTCATATGGTCTTCTTATGGCTCCATAATGCACTTAATGAAGCAAACTTAAGAAAATATCATCTTAGCTCTATTCTCTCCATCTATTTATGATTCTTGACTCCATTTAAACATCTTGGAGTCATCACACAATCAATTCGAGGAGCCTAGCTAGGTGTTGCTTCTTTAAGCCATATTATGGAACATATAAGGCCATCTCACTTTCTATGGTTTCTAAAATTTGTCCAAGACTCCCTCTCATACTCTCCTATCATACATGATGCAAAACTAAGCTTGGAAGAAATTAAAACACTCCCTAGGTGCATGAACTCTCCTTGGCCGAAGCTATACTTTCATATGGTGCCAATGGAGTTATTTTAATCTTTTTGATGGGAGAAGCATGCGGGAGGCTCTCTTGGTGTCTTAGAAACTCATATATACTCTTAAAAAACTTAAATTACTACTAGGAAGCTTCATCTTAACCTAGGTGCAACTAAATCCCTAAATTCCATAACTTGCATTCTAAAACTCCCTTTTCAATTCTAGTTGTATATTCTTAATCCTCACACTCTATAACCTTTGGTTCCATCAAGAACACATAAAGAAAAACTCTCCTCCTCACTTTCTCTCTCTAGACCGATGCTTAAATAGCTTGGAAACATAAGATTTTGCAAATGTTTCAAGTAAAATCTTAAAACGGAGCTCTCTTCGCGTAGATTATTTTTCACCAATTGATTTCTTGAAAAAAGTTCCTTTTTAGCTTGGGTTAGACCTGAATCTTCAAGTTTTTTAAAAAACAAAACCACCATTAGAGAGCTCTTAGAGAGAGGAACAACTTTCCTAACTAGCGCGGAATGAAACAGGGCCGTTTACTTACCTAAACAGAAGCTTAAACTTTTTCTCTCTCTCCCCTCTTAATGTCACGCCATGGCTACCCATTTTTCTGCAAATGGAAGCTTGGAGAAGGTGATGAGGTGCAATCTTACTTAAGAAGCCTCTTTTACAATTTTTTAAAATGACCATTTTGCCCCTACGCGTCTATTTGTCGTTTAGGCTCATTTTAACTCCTTTTTTAGAATCGTCTTTTCCATCATAAAATTAGGCCCTCTAATTCATAAAAGACCTTTGGTTCATCCAAATTGGATTAAAAACCCTCCCGAATAATTAGTCAAAATTTAGATCAACTGACATTAGAATACGTCTACCGGAAGGGGTTTTAACTGTCCTAGGGCTACTCATGGTTTTTAGGGCCTCTGAGAACCCTAAAGAACTCAAAACTTTCATTTAAAAAGCCCTCCTATGAAAATTCCAAATTTTGCTCAAAATGATGAAAATGCCCTTACGTTTTGTTAGCCTTTCATTCGAATTCATTTCTTCATTCTAGCTCCATTTTTCTTTCCATATGAGCCTAGGATTCTCATTTTTAGGAGTTTAGAATATTTTCCAAATTTTTTGGGACCTTAACTAATTCATTTCGAGGGACTTCCTTTTGTATCCAGTGAATTTCGCTCTTTAACAGAGAAACCATACGTTACGTTTCTCGCGTTTTCTTTCGTTTTAAGAGAACAAAATATTACATTGGGCATAGAGGGTAATAAAGAGCAACCTTGTTGCAACGCAAGTCGAAGGCACCAGGTATAGAGTGTTCCAGTAGCTACCTTTGTTGCGACACAAATGTAGACGCCATGGCTAGAGTCGTGGAAATATGAATAGTAGCTCCAGGGAGTGTTGCTGCTGTGGCACCACATAGGCTCGTCGCAGCAAGATTTGCCAAAATTTTGAGGTTGAACTCGAGAGCAACTTCACCGCAACATGGAAGGTTTGATTTGGCACAAGTTGAAAAAAAAAGGCTTTTAAGTTCTAGTAGCCAACTTAGCCGCGGTGAAAAGGTTCCAAGTCGCAGTGCAGGTCCCCAAACTCGTACTTTAAACTTAGAAACTTTGGTTTTTCCCACGGTAAAGCTAGGATATGACTTAGAAACAGTTGTAAAGGGTTCTTAAGAGCTAAAAATTAATGAGTAATAGATTAAAGGCTTTTAATTAGGGACTTTTTCACTTATGTACATGAATGGTTGTAATTATTTGGTTAATGATTCTAATAACATTAAGGTTCAAATTTCCTCACTTCTTCCTAAACTGAATGATTTAAATGGTGCTAGACCTTAACTTATGACTATCAATCACATGTTTAAACTTAATTACCATGATAAGAAGTTAAGGTCATCACATTTGGTATCAAAGCAATGGTTTAGGAAATTATGCTAGATTTATAACTTTGTGTCTAGAAACTTGGCAATCATGATGCATGCATGTTTGGAATAGGAACATTGTGACTAGGTAATAACTTTACACTTGTATATATACCTATTATAGGTGGACTTACGTTTGGATTGCTTTTGGACTGTAGCTTAATGGTGGGTACTTTTGGTTATGCTTGTGGCATTACAGAGTGATATGGCTGTACGTAGAGAAATAGCTAAGATGCTGAGAGAAGTGCAAAAGGCCATGACTGCAATGGCCAACCAAATGAGAGAATAAGCTAAGGCTTATAAGGCTACAATTAGGGTGATGACTTATCGGTTTCAAGAGCAAGCCAAGGCTTATAGAGCGACTATTCAAGTGCTGCAATAGCTATATGAAACCATGAATAAGCAGAATCAAGAGGTGCCGGTGGAGAACCGTGTTGGTGCAAGTTAGAACCTTGGTGTGGGACACCAAGGGGAGGATGGTGACCTCTCTGTTGTGTTAGCCAAGTTTAGAAAGGCTAATCCTTTATTGTTTTTGGGGGAGTTGGACACTGAGAAAGCTGAGAGGTAGCTCATGCAACTAGAGAAGATCTTTGAGGTCATGACTTGCACCATAGAGCAAAAGGCAAAGTTAGCCATAAACAAGGGGACATGAATGTCGAGCAGTATGTAGCCAAGTTCATTCAATTGTCTCGCTTCTCCTTCTACTTGAAACGCTTTGATGATGAGCCATAGAAGGCTGAAAATTTTGAAAAAGGCCTGAAACTGGAGTTTAAGAATAAGATTGTATCCTTACAAATTCGTAACTTCGATGAATTAGTGGAAAAGTATAGAGTAACGGAGAGGGCCATGATGGAAAGTGAGGCCAAGAGGAAGAAGATCATAGAGGGTAAGCATGACCAAGGCATGGATCCCTTTAGAGGCAGAAGTAAGAAAGGAGCCAATAGTGGGAGTGGCCCTTGGGGTAGAAGACCACCCCCAAGAAATATTTCCCAAAGAAGGAGTATGGGACCACCAAGAAGTTTAGTGAGTGCCCCACTAACTTGTGCCAAGTGTGGGAAGAATCATGGTAATGTGTAACACCATAATTTCTAGCTTATCTCATCCTATACACATGCTTCACATCATCACATTCATCAGAGTATAAGGAAAAAAGGGATAAAATAATACATTTCTTCGCATTGTGTCATATTCAAAATTTCTATTCAGTGTCATGTGGATCGTATGAGCTCATACTATACTTTCCCATATTTAATTACATGTATACAACTCATTTTCATCATAAAATATGGTTCACAACTCAAGAAAACTAAATTGAAGCATCAAATATGGAGGTTTATTTTTAGACAGATTTTGCCTCTTTTCTGTCCAAATTTTGAAATATTATAACTAATTCTAGAAAAATTGAAAACATAGATTATTAGTCATTCTAGAAAGCTACAGATGTCTAATTCACACTAAAAATATGTCCATACAATAACATCCATCATAGAGGATGTTTGACATCCGAAAAGGTCTAGAGGTCAAACTGCATCCTAGAACTGTCACAAAATTCTGCAGCAAATTTTGAAAATGTCCAATTAATTCCAAAAAAATTTAATCTATGAAAGTGATACCAATATAGAAATATGTGGATGTTAGATAGAGAGAAAAAATATCTCTAGACCAGTTCATCAAGCCCAGGCCTCGAAATTTAATAGAACAATAACTCAGGTCGGGCAAGACTCTTAATACTGGACAGAATGTTCAAAAATTCATATCTCTCTCTCTAGACCTCTAATTGAGGTGTTTTTAGTTGGTACGAGTCATTGCGAATGTCTAGTTTCTCCGTATAAAATTTCGTGATAATTAGACAACATTTGTGCCTTGTGTGATAGAATTTATTTTCAAACCAAATGAATAGTGTAGCAGACCAAAATTAGAAAAATTGCCAACTTTGAAAATTTATCAAATATTCTGTGGACCTTAAAAAATTATTGTCTTTAGCTTCCCAAAAAGCTCTTAATAAGACCTAATTACAGGCCAAATCTCATATTAAGAATAACTTATTTGGCAAAAAAGTGATATAGGGTTCCATTATGGTCATTTTTGGCTCCATATGGGATACCAAATATGCCAAATGGTTTTCCTTTAGTTTTGGCACCTTTTGGGTAAGTCTAAAAGCACATTTAGGACTTGTGTGAGCTGCCCAAATGGTCCTAAACCTCATGTATCTCATCTTAGCCTTTCCATCCATACATATGCACATTACATTAAGCTTTCCAAAATGCATACTTTGGCATTACATATCCAATTTCTATTCTAGGGTTTCTATTCTAGGGTTCATACATCATATCCATACATTTATACATCACATAATATCATAATTACATATGTCTAAGGGGTCATAGACCATATACATCATATGACACAATTATGGTCTTAAAGTGGCCAAATTTAAGCATTTGGTTGTCAATCTTCTTTGGTAATTGGCTCCCATTACCATGTCCACTTGGTCCACCTAGCATGTGAGATCATTGGAGAGGAGGGAATGAGATTCAAAGAATCCCAATAGCTCATCTCCCATTCAATCATACATAATATATGCAAAGCAAACCTTAAAAATGCATGCATAGATATCATGGAAGTCATGAACATTTAAGAAGCATGTTTGGCATATGAACAACTCATACAAGACATTCAAGAGCTCACCAAGTGTTTGGATTGACCTTACACTTTTCCTCATGGATTTTGGACTTGCCTCACCCATTCTTTAAGAGATTCTTGGACTCAACCATTGTAACATCCGGCCTTTCCATAAATGTGAGAAACACAATGTTCGGTTTCTCCGTAAACAGCAGAAATGGGCCAGATACAAAAGGAAGTCCCTGAAACAGAAGGGATTGGGGCCAACCAAAATTATGATAAAATTTTAAATATTAGAAAATGAGGACTTGAGCCTTGAGTTGCCCAAAAATCAAAGCTAGAGTGATTCGAAAAATTTGTCAAAAGGCCAGTGGCATTTTCGTAAATATAGGCACTTTTTGAAAAACACACAGAAGGGCTTTTTAAATGAAAGTTTTGAATTCTCTAGGGTTCTCAGAGGCTTTAAAAACTATGGAAAGCCCCAGGATAGCTAAAGCCCCTCTGGTGGATGTTTTCCAACGGCCGTGCATCGAAACTTTGACAGATTTGTTCGGAAAGGTTTTAGCTCTAATTTGAGTGATTGCAAAAACATTTTACTTGTTTGGGAACCTAAATTTTATAATGGAAAAGACGGTTCTCAAAATGGAGCTAAAACGAAGGAGAAACGGAAATGCAAAGTATGAAGGGTGAAATGGGAATTTTTGAAAAGTGTAACTTATTCCCACCTATATATATGATGCACCCTTCTCCTCCCTTCATTATGCACGACCATCTTCTGCCTAAAACCAGAAGAAAACCCTAGGGGATGAGGCTCACAAGAAGGGGAAGAACAGGAGGATAAATCAAAGGCTTAAGGTATGGAAATTAATAGTTTTTCATGCTCTTTCTCTTCCAAACCTCTTCTCCTCCATTCTCCTTTGTTTCCTATGATTATAATGAAGTTTATAAATCTGTTTTAAGGGAGAAATTGAGGGGAAAGTTCAGATTTAAAGAGAGGAGCTCAAAGAACACAAGATTCAAGTGAGAAAAAGCAAGAAAACAAGGTAATTTCTCTTCCTATGGTTGTCATTTTTGGTCCCCTTCTCCACCATTTCGCCCCACTTGAGAAAACCCTAGGAGGAGATGATTTTTAGGCAGAACCAAGCATGAATCTAAGGAAAAAGGGTGTGGAGATTAAGAATATGCAAAGGGAATTATCAAAAAGTCATTAGATTTCAAGATACAAATTCTAGGGTTTCAATTGCACTTTGTAAAATCTGACTTTGTATGATGATTCCTAGGCCTAAGTAAGAGTTTAAATGAGCTCCCAAGATCCCTAAGAGGCTCCCCATATGCTTCTTCCCTTGAGAAAACAAAGAAAGCTCCATAGAACCTAATATGCTTTATAGCCTCGGCCTAGATGGGTTCTCCTAGCTAGGGAGAGTTTTAAATTTTTCTAAGGCCATTCTTGAGTCATATTTGATGAATGAAAGTGAGGGAGGCCTTGGAAAAAATTTAGAACTTATAGAAAGTGATTTGGTGCCTTAGGTTCCATATTATGACCTAAAGAAGCAACATGGTGTTAGGCCTTTTGTTTTGATGATGTGATGACTCCAAGAGGCTTAAAAGGAGTCAAGAATCATATTTGAAAAGAACGAATGAGGCCTAGAAATCATTTTAGGGGTGTTGCTTCATTAGGTGCCAATATGGACCATAATGGGGGTTATAGAGCAATCTAGCATCTAAGCAAATTGTATGATCTTAGAGATTGTTTTATGAACCTAATTGGCTCCCATATATTGTATTTAGGCCAAGAGAAACCATCTCCACCAATTTTTGGGTGTGTGGCCGAAAGAGGAGGCTTGAATCCTAAAGGAAAAGTGTGTGTTTGTATACAAGGTAGCTCTCTCCACCTTCTTTTATGCATGGATATGTGTTTAGCTTGTTTTAGAATGTGTGTATGTGTATTTTCAAGCTTTGAAAAGTATGCTAGCATGTCTTTACATGTCATGATCCTTGATGCCATGTTATGTTTTAAATGAATCCATGATGTTTGTATGAGATTGCTTGAGTGTGGAGAGGCCAAGAACTCTTCCCTTTGGTGAGGATGAGCCAAGAACCCTTGAGCTTGGTTGAGATAAAACAAAGAGTCTCCCAAAAGCAAAGTGGGCTCCCAAGAGTATGGTTGAGTCCAAAGTGCTCAAGAAATGGGTGAGGCAATCCAAAACCCATGAGGAGAAGTGTGAGGCCAATCCAAACACTTAGTGAGCTCTTGAATGATTTTTATGAGTTGTTCACATGCCAACTTTGCTTCTAAAATGTCCATGGCTTTTATTGTCTCCATGCATGCATTGGTAAAGCTTGCTTGCACATATTATGTATGGTTGAATGAGAGATGAGCTATTGGGATTCTTTGTATCTCATCCCCTCCTCTCCAATGATCTAACATGCTAGGTGAACTAAGTGGAGATGCTAGTGGGAGCCAACAACACTAAGGGAAGGAGATTGACAATCATGTGTTTAGCTTTTGTCACTTTAAGACCATGATTGTACCATATGATATATATGATGTAGTAAATGGGCTATGACCCTTGAGACATGTGTAAATATGATATTATATGATGTTTAAATGTATGGATATGATGTGTGACCTCTAGAACCTATTTTGAGTATGTAATGCCAAAGTATGCAATATGGAAGTTTGTTGGAAATATGCATAAGTGTGGGTTGAATGACCAAAATGAGATGTATGAGGTTTGGGAACATTTGGGCAGCTCATACAAGTCTCAAATAAGCTTTTAAACTTGTCCAAAAGGTACCAAGACCAAGGGAAATCCATTTGGCAATTTTGGTACCCAATATGGAGCCAAAATTGACCATAATGGAACCCTATGTCACTTTTTGGCCAAATGAGTTAGTCTTGCTCTGAACTTTGGCATGCAATTAGGTCTCATTGAGAGATTTTTGGGAAGCTAAAGAACATAATTTTTGGAGGTCTAGAGAATATTTGATGAATTTTCAAAGTTGGGATTTTCTATGGTTTCTGTATGTGCACTGTTCATACTGGCAGATTTTATTTTTATGTCACTTGATGGCCAAATGGTGTCTAATTCTTATGAAATTTTATATGCATAAAATAGAGGTCATGAGATTTCTGTGGCCACTGAGATCACCTCATTTGGAGGTCTGAGCAGAGAGTTATACATGTTTAAAGTTAACTGTCAGTATCAGTATCGCCCAGGAGCTCAATACTGTTCCATCAGTTCCAGATGTCTAAACACATCTGTTTCATTCTGGAATTATTTTTAGTGTCAAGTTAACATTTGTATCTTTCTAGAATGACTAAATGTGTATGATTTCTATTTTTGTAGAATTAGTTATGAATTTCAGAAATTTGTATCAGTAAACTGAATAACAGCCCAGGCAGCCAGCGACTCTGTAGCTTTTCGGATGTCAAACGTTCTGTGTGATGAATGTTGTGAAGTGGGCATAGTAGACATCCTAAGCTTTCCAGAATGACCAAGATTACATGATTTCGAATTTTCTAGATTTAGTTATGATTTTTCAAAATTGGGCTAGAAAATGGAGCAAATTTGGCCGAAAATATGCTTGCTTATTTTGAACTCCAATTCGGTTTCCATGAGTTATGGGCATGATTTTGTCATGAAAATGAGTTGTAATGATGTATTTAAATATGAGAATGTATAGTATGAGCTCACACAGTCCATGTGACACCGAATTAAATTTTTTTAGATATAGCGGAACGCAGAAAAGTCTATTATTTTATCCCCTTTCTCATATGCTCTTGTGGGATTGATGACATAAAGCCTATAAATGACATAAAATGAGCTAGAAGTTATGGTGTTACATTTATTGGTATTAGAGCAAAGTTCTAGGCTCTCTCGGATTGGATTTGGCTTGAGGATGTAGCCATTGGGCTTTGTAAAAGGCTTGTATGACTATAAAAAGTCCTTTATGAGACATTGTGGGTGTGTGAAAGTAGTTTGTAGCTTTATTCATGATAAGTAAGTTATAGAATGGTCTTAGAGTAGTTAGTGGATACCGGGAAGAGTGGCCTCTAAAGTAGCTTGAGCAGAGTTGAGGGATCCAATAGCTAGAGCTTGATGAGATATGATAGCTTGCCGGGATTAGTGGCAAGCCCTAGATATGAACAATGAGAATGATCTCGTTGATAGGAAGAGGCTTGCTAGAGAGAGTATGTGAGGCCTAATTCTCTCGGGTAGTCATACTCAGACCATTCTCAGCTGTCTCGCGTAACGCAGAGACAAGTAATGATGCAGTGCGGTATGAGATGAGATTACAACTGCACTAAACCAATCTAGAGGGGAAGTGAGAAAAAAGTCACCCCTTAGCCACAACACCTAAATGCCTAGATAAGTATTAGAGCCCGAAAGGTTAGTCTCCTCAGGCCAAAGTTTGAGTTATAATAAGCTATACCCTGGAGCCTGACAGTCCGAAGGTGATAGCTAGTTATGCCTAAATGAAGTGAGAGGTAGAACCCTCTAGCTTGATGACGAGTCGGTTATAGAGGCAGTGAGGCTCGGGTTGGTAGCTAAAGATAAAAATCTAATCCCTATAATAGTAAGCCAATCAGAGGCCGTTAATCGCAGCGAATGATGTGTTAGCCATGGTGAATGGCAGTGTAAATGCCTTGTTAGTCATATTCAGGCCAATTTGAGAAAGGAGTTGATAAGGGGTAAGACAACCCATAGTGAGCGGGAACCCTAAGTATAAGTCGAGGAAAAGAATAGTTATGAAAGATTAGTAAGAAGTTCATGGGCCTAGTAAATGAGACTGAGGAAAGAGCTCAACATAAAGAAAGTTAGACACAAGGCTAATGAGATTGTTGAGAGCCGCCTATGAGGCATTGACTCCAACCTAGAGTGCTACCTAGTGGGACACTGAATGATAGAATATTAGTGTAGCCTCGAAATAACGTAAGATAAGACTACCAGTAGTAAGGCACCTAGCGAGTGGCCTAGTAAGGTGTACCTCATAGGGAATACCTAGAAGTAAGTATGAGTAACCAGTAATAGAGGCTCAGAAAAGAATGAGGATAGTTAGTAAGCTATGGGTCCGATGAGATGGCTAGCCAGGCTGAGCATAAGCTAAAGCCTGAAGAAGATGACCAATAGCATCGTTTCAAGTGAGATATGTAAATAAAAAGCTAAGTGAAAGTTTTCCCTAGATCAAAAAAGGAAAGATGAGACATCCTCATGTTAGGGAAACCACTTAGTAGTGGTTAGTAAAGTCCCCTAGATCGACCCTTCGATTGTAGAGTATAGTGAGCAAAGAAGCGAGGAAGAGCTGAGAAATTAACCATAGAAGATATGCCCTCACTTTAGTAACAACTAAATGTACAGATTAAGCTCAGAAAGGTAAACGGATAGGGTTCTGATAGTTAGTTAGATAAGCTCCCTAATATGAGAATAGTACAGGGTTAAGGCACATACGTGGTCAGAGCACCCAGTAGACCATGAGTTTCAGCAAGGTAGAATCTAGACATTGAAAATATGCATTCTAGATTGAGTTAACAGAACCCTAAAAATAGCATACTATGCTCTTGGGGATGAGGCTATAGAGGCTGAATAGAGAAAAAGCCTTGCTCTGATCCGAATGTAGAAATAAGCTAAGACAGAAAGTTAATGCCCTAGTACCCTCAGGGAAGCTCGAGAAAGCTAGAGACTGCCTAAGAAGGTGAGCCCCGTCTTATGTAGAAAAAGAATGTAAGCCGAAAGCACCATAGAATGACATTCTTAGGATTTTATGAAATAGAATCCTCCTTACCAAGGGATGGTCTAGTTAAGAGCAGAGTAAGCGTATGAGTAAAAAGTATACCCCCTTGATGTTACAGAGAGTGATTAAGTTGAGGAACCCTGGGAAAATGTAGGTATTCTTAAGCGTAAAGAAATCTGAACTGGCAACAAAAATAGCCAGTAGTAGAATATCCTTTTACCTAAGTAAGAGGATAAGAAAGGTAAAAAGAGCAGATATGACAATGTTCAAGCCGAGGACATATTAGATTGAGAATATACATTCAGTTAATGTGCTTGAGTACTTAAGAAAGCACACCTGTCCTTGGCGTAGATGCCCTTCTAACATGATAACGCCCGAAGAAAAATAACCGGGCAATACAAAGAAATCTCGGGATGTAGTAGATGAAGAATCCTACCCTCCCCGAGCACTTTACGAGAATAGGGCTGATAAAAAAAGGTAAGAGATAGGTACTTTAGATTATTGGAAAACTTGCAATATACAGGCGATAATGGCTTTGAGCTTAGTCATGAGGCGCTCGTGTATTAGTATTTGATGTTATGGTTTGCTTGCAATAATGGTTACATGATATTGGGTCTGGCCAACCCAATAGTAATGTGACTTGAGTGCGTAGCAAATGATGACATCAATCACCATAGTATCCCGATAATCGAAAGGTATCTTGGTAAAAGGATTCTAGCAATATCAGAATAATAAGAAAAACATGCAAAAAGGAATTCCCAATAGAAAATGTTCAGATTCAGTATGCATAGCCTGAGTCCCTTATAGTATCTGTAAATGAAATGAATAAGGACCAGTGTATAGCCTCTCTCCTGCAAGAGATGTTTACTACACTTAGTGTGTGAGATGCCCTGGTGTCAAGGCACTTAAAAGCAGAACGTGGGCATAGTTAGAAACTGCAGGATATGAGAGGAAGGCTAGAATGAACATATGTAAAAGTAAGTAAGTCAATAGAGTAAGAAAAGAAAGTGTAAGTGAAAAAGGGGCTAAAGTAGGAATCTAAGGATCCAATGAGGAGCGATGAACGAAAATTAAAATGCTCCCTGGCATTAATATGACGGGATCCTAAAGAATAAGATGACACAGAACCCACTTCACGCGAAGAGCATGATATACTTATGAGTTCAGGCTTAGCTATTATGAGCGATGGTAACTGGACTTAGTGAGCATGTATTTTACTATCAGATACAATAATCTTAGGCTTTGACATCTCCCAAAGATGGATCACAGTAGATCCTAACATAGTATAGTGGGTTGCAGTAGACCCTAGCAGGGCTCTGAGAGGTTGCAGCAAACCCAGGGGTCACAGTAGATCCCACAGAGTTACAGAGAGCCCTAGCTACAGCATGATAGACCTCTGGTAGAGATGACAGCCTGAGATAGTTTTTATAGAGCAGTTAGTCTCAGAGACCAATACAGTTTCAGCTAGCCTTTGTCTTAGAGACTATAGATCTGCTGAGTCTGGTAGACTGTTGCTACAGAGATACGAAGGCTTTACTCAGACAGTTAGACCACTAACTAACTCTCTTCAGAAATGAGTATAGTATATGGGATGAGGAAAGCAAAAAATTAGCTTTCCAGAGTTAGAACCAGATGAACTACTACCTAGCAGACAGTAGCCCTGACCAAGGGATAGAAAGATCCCTGTATGATAGCTTATGTATTCAGAAAAGGGGTCAGGTGCAATTCTTATATGAGGTAAGTGGTATAGTATATCTCCAGTGAGCAAAATTGTGAGAACAGCTAGCATCCCATCAGAGCCTAGCAGTAGTCAGTGGTAGTAGCTCTTCGGTGCTAGTGTGAGACACACAGATTAGGCCAATCAGTAATAAAATGAGGGACTATGAAATGCCACTATAAGTGAGCAAAGAAAGTAAGAAAAAGTCCTGGCCTACAAAGACAGATATAGTAATAAATAGAGAAACTGGGATCATTAAAAGCATAAACTCCTCAAACAAGCTGTAATCCTAGTAAGCAGTTGTGATATGAGGCTTATGACAGAAAGAAATGCAAATTATAATCATGAGATGAGCTAGTGAGAAAGAACGCAGAGATAAATAGTGGACGGAACATGTAAATAGGCAGACAGATAGAAACCTCTTATGGCTCTAATGATAAAAAAAAAAGAAAGATGATGAGATGTTATGAGAAGCCATTCAGAGAGGATACGGGAGATGTGATATGAAATAAGTTACCTCCCGAGATGTGTAAATGAGTCCACTGAAAGAATGTTAATCCTGCGATCGGGTTAACATTAACCCGACATGATTAGTAAGCTCTCCTAGGATAAGCCTCCAGAGTTAGGAATTTCTTTCCCTTATGAAAAAGAACTAGCTAGTATTTTATAACAGTAGAGCCTTTATTAAGAGCTAGTAATAAAAGTTCCCTGGCTGAAAGAAAATTCGAAAGAATGAGATCGCTGAGAAAGCGTCTAGAGCCAGGAAGAAGGGAAAGAAAAGAATAGCTAGCTAGACTAGAAGAGTAAGAGAAAGTGTACCCTTAAATTTTGAGGACGAAATTTATTTAAGAGGGGAGGAATGTAACATCCAGCCTTTCCATAAATGTGAGAAACACTTCTCCGTAAACAGCAGAAATGGGCCAGATACAAAAGGAAGTCCCTGAAACAAAAGGGATTGGGGCCAACTAAAATTATGATAAAATTTTAAATATTAGAAAATGAGGACTTGAGCCTTGAGTTGCCCAGAAATCAAAGCCAGAGTGATTCGAAAAATTTGTCAAAAGGCCAGTGGTATTTTCGTAAATATAGGCGCTTTTTGAAAAACACACAGAAGGCTTTTTAAATGAAAGTTTTGAATTCTCCAGGGTTCTCAGAGTCTCTAAAAACTATGGAAAGCCCCACGATAGCTAAAGCCCCTCCAGTGGACGTTTTCCAATGTCAGTGCGCCGGAACTTTGACGGATTCGTTCGGAAAGGTTTTAGCTCCAATTTGAGTGATTCCAAAGACATTTTACTTGTTTGGGAACCTAAATTTTATAATGGAAAAGACGGTTCTCAAAATGGAGCTAAAACGAAGGAGAAACGGAAATGCAAAGTATGAAGGGCGAAATGGGAATTTTTGAAAAGTGTAACTTATTCCCACCTATATATATGATGCATCCTTCTCCTCCCTTCATTATGCACGACCATCTTCTGCCTAAAACCAGAAGAAAACCCTAGGGGATGAGGCTCACAAGAAGGGGAAGAAAAGTAGGAGAAATCAAAGGTTTAAGGTATGGACATTAGTAGTTTTTCATGCTCTTTCTCTTCCAAACCTCTTCTCCTCCATTCTCCTTTGTTTCCTATGATTATAATGAAGTTTATAAATCTGTTTTAAGGGAGAAATTGAGGGGAAAGTTCAGATTTGAAGAGAGGAGCTCAAAGAACACAAGATTCAAGTGAGAAAAAGCAAGAAAACAAGGTAATTTCTCTTCCTATGGTTATCATTTTTGGTCCCCTTCTCCACCATTTCGCCCCACTTGAGAAAACCCTAGGAGGAGATGATTTTTAGGCAGAACCAAGCATGAATCTAAGGAAAAAGGGTGTGGAGATTAAGAATATGCAAAGGAAATTATCAAAAAGCCATTAGATTTCAAGATGCAAATTCTAGGGATTCAATTGCACTTTGTAAAATCTGACTTTGTATGATGATTCCTAGGCCTAAGTAAAAGTTTAAATGAGCTCCCAAGATCCCTAAGAGGCTCCCCATATGCTTCTTCCCTTGAGAAAACAAAGAAAGCTCCAAAGAACCCAATATGCTTCATAGCCTCGGCCTAGATGGGTTCTTTTAGCTAGGGAGAGTTTTAAATTTTTCTAAGGCCATTCTTGAGTCATATTTGATGAATGAAAGTGAGGGAGGCCTTGGAAAAAATTTAGAACTCATAGAAAGTGATTTGGTGCCTTAGGTTCCATATTATGACCTAAAGAAGCAACATGGTGTTAAGCCTTTTGTTTTGATGATGTGATGACTCCAAGAGGCTTAAAAGGAGTCAAGAATCATAGTTGAAAAGAACGAATGAGGCCTAGAAATCATTTTAGGGGTGTTGCTTCATTAGATGCCAATATGGACCATAATGGGGGTTATAGAGCAATCTAGCATCTAAGCAAATTGTATGATCTTAGAGATTATTTCATGAACCTAATTGGCTCCCATATATTGTATTTAGGCCAAGAGAAACCATCTCCACCAATTTTTGGGTGTGTGGCCGAAAGAGGAGGCTTGAATCCTAAAGGAAAAGTGTGTGTTTGTATACAAGGTAGCTCTCTCCACCTTCTTTTATGCATGGATGTGTGTTTAGCTTGTTTTAGAATGTGTGTATGTGTATTTTCAAGCTTTGAAAAGTTTGCTAGTATGTCTTTACATGTCATGATCCTTGATGCCATGTTATGTTTTAAATGAATCCATGATATTTGTATGAGATTGCTTGAGTGTGGAGAGGCCAAGAACTCTTCCCTTTGGTGAGGATGAGCCAAGAACCCTTGAGCTTGGTTGAGATAAAGCAAAGAGTCTCCCAAAAGCATAGTGGGCTCCCAAGAGTATGGTTGAGTCCAAAGTGCTCAAGAAATGGGTGAGGCAATCCAAAACCCATGAGGAGAAGTGTGAGGCCAATCCAAACACTTAGTGAGCTCTTGAATGATTTTTATGAGTTGTTCACATGCCAACTTTGCTTCTAAAATGTCCATGGCTTTTATTGTCTCCATGCATGCATTGGTAAAGCTTGCTTGCACATATTATGTATGATTGAATGAGAGATGAGCTATTGGGATTCTTTGAATCTCATCCCCTCCTCTCCAATGATCTAACATGCTAGGTGAACTAAGTGGAGATGCTAGTGGGAGCCAACAACACTAAGAGAAGGAGATTGACAATCATGTGTTTAGCTTTTGTCACTTTAAGACCATGATTGTACCATATGATATATATGATGTAGTAAATGGGCTATGACCCTTGAGACATGTGTAAATATGATATTATATGATGTTTAAATGTATGGATATGATGTGTGACCTCTAGAACCTATTTTGAGTATGTAATGCCAAAGTATGCAATATGGAAAGTTTGTTGGAAATATGCATAAGTGTGGGTTGAATGACCAAAATGAGATGTATGAAGTTTGGGAACATTTGGGCAGCTCACACAAGTCTCAAATAAGCTTTTAAACTTGTCTAAAAGGTACCAAGACCAAGGGAAATCCATTTGGCAATTTTGGTACCCAAAATGGAGCCAAAATTGACCATAATGGAACCCTATGTCACTTTTTAGCCAAATGAGTTAGTCTTGCTCTGAAATTTGGCATGAAATTAGGTCTCATTGAGATATTTTTGGGAAGCTAAAGAACATAATTTTTGGAGGTCTAGAGAATATTTGATGAATTTTCAAAGTTGGGATTTTTTATGGTTTCTGTATGTGCACTGTTCATACTGGCAGATTTTATTTTTGTGTCACTCGATGGACAAATGGCGTCCAATGCTTATGAAATTTTATATGCATAAAATAGAGGTCATGGGATTTCTGTGGCCACCGAGATCACCTCATTTGGAGGTCTGAGCAGAGAGTTATACATGTTTGCAGTTAACTGTCAGTATCAGTAGCGCCCCAGGAGCTCATTTACTGTTCCATCAGTTCCAGATGTCTAAACACATCTGTTTCATTCTGGAATTATTTTTAGTGTCAATTTAACATTTGTAGCTTTCCAAAATGATTGAATATGTATAATTTCTATTTTTGTAGAATTAGTTATGAATTTCAGAAGTTTGTATCAGTAAACTGAATAACAGCCCAGGCAGCCAGCGACTCTGTAGCTTTTCGGATGTCAAACGTTCTGTGTGATGAATGTTGTGACGTGGGCATAGTAGACATCCTAAGCTTTCCAGACTGACCAAGATTACATGATTTCAAATTTTCTAGATTTAGTTATGATTTTTCAAAATCGAGCTAGAAAATAGAGCAAATTTGGCCGAAAATATGCTTGCTTATTTTGAGCTCCAATTTTCCATGAGTTATGGGCATGATTTTGTCATGAAAATGAGTTGTAATGATGTATTTAAATATGAGAATGTATAGTATGAGCTCACACGGTCCACGTGACACCGAATTGAATTTTTTTAGATATAGCGGAAAGCAGAAAAGTCTATTATTTTATCCCCTTTCTCATATGCTCTTTGTGGGATTGATGATATAAAGCCTATAAATGACATAAAATGAGTTAGAAGTTATGGTATTATAACCATACTCTTTAGAGCCCACTTTGCTTTTAGGGGACTATTTGCTTTGTCTCAACCAATTTCAAGGGTTCTTAGCTCATCCTCACCATGGTTAAGAGTTTTTGGTCTCCCCACACTCAAGCAAACTCAAACAAACATCCTAGTATCATTCGAAAGCATAACATGTCATCATAAAATCATGGCATATAAAATCATGCTAGCATACTTTTCATGGCTTGAAAATACACATACACACATTCTAAGGCAAGCTAAACACACATCCATGCATGAGAGAATATGGAGGGAGCTACCTTGTGTACAATCACACTTTTTCCTTGGATTTCAAGCCTCCTCTTTCGGCCACACACTCACAAACTTGTGGAGATGGTTTCTTTTAGCCTAGATACAATTTATGGAAGCCAATTAGGTTCATAAAATATATCCTAAGGCTATACAACTTACTTAGACATTAGGTTACTCTATAAGTTCCATTATGGTCCATAAATGTACCTAATGAAGCAACACCCCTCAAATAATTTCTAGGCTCCATTATTTTCTTTTAAATATAATTCTTGACTCCTTTTAAACCTCTTAGAGTCATCACACAATTAAAATAAAGGGCCTATCATCATGTTGCTTCTTTAGGTTATAATATGGAACCTAAAGCACCAAATCACTTTTTATGAGTTCTAAATTTTTTCCAAGGCCTCCCTTCATTTTCATTCATCAAATATGACTAAAGAATGGCCTTAGAAAAATTTTAAACTCCCCTTAGCTATGAGAACTCCCTTTGGGCGAGCCTATGCATAGTTTAGAGCTCCTTGGAGTTTTCGTTATTTTCTTGAAGGAGGAAGCATGTGGGGAGCATCTTAGGGATCTTAGGAACTCATTTAAACTCTTAATTAAACTTAGGAATCATCACACAAGGTCAGATTTTACAAGGTGCATACAAAACCCTAGAATTTGCATCTTGAAAACTAATGGTTATTTTGTTGTTTTCTTTGCATATTCTTGTTCCTCTCCATCAAATACTTAAGATTCATCCTTGGTTGGGCTTAAAAATCAGATCCTCCTAGGGTTCCTTATGTGTGTTGAATTGGAGAGGAAGAGGAATCAAGAATAGCAACCATAGGATGAAATTTTACATAGTTTCCTTGCTTATTTTAGCTTGAATCTTGCTTTCTCCAAACTCCTCTCTTCAAATCCGAAATTTCCCTTGAATTTCTCCCTTGAATCAGATTTAGAAACTCCATTTTAATCAAAGGAAACAAAGGAGAAGGGAGGAGAAGAGGTGTGGATGAAGAAAAGCATGAAAAATCACCATGGAAACATACTTTAATCTTGAATTTTCTTCTCTTCTTCTTCCTCCTTTGGTGTGCCTCTCTCCTAGGGTTTTTCTTCTGGTATGGCGCTGAATAATCTGAAGTTAAATGAGGGAGAGTGTGAGGCGCCACCTATATATAGGTGTAGGAAAGTAACTTTTTCAAAAATGTCAATTTTGCCATTTGTTCTTTGCGTTTTCGTTTCTCCTTTGTTTTAGCTCCTTTTTTAGAACCGTCTTTTCCATTATAAAATTTAGGTTTCTAAATAAATAAAATTCCTTTGGAATCACTCAAATCAAAGTAAAATCTTCCCGAATGAATCTGTTAAAGTTTGGGTACACCGACATTGGAAAACATCCACCGGAGGGGATTTAACTATCCCGGAGTTTTGCATAGTTTTTAGGGCCTTTGAGAACCTCGAAGAACTCAAAAATTTCATTTAAAAAGTCCTTTTGTGTGAATTCCAAAAATTTTTCAAAATTACAAAAATGTCATTACGTTTCGTAGTTTTTCCATCAAAATTTATTTCTTCATTCTACCTTTGTTTTTCCTTCCGTCTGAGGGTAAAATTCTCATTTTTGGGAATCTAAAATATTACTCAAATTTTTTAGGACCTTAACTAATTCATTTTAGGGGACTTGCTTTGAAAACATGCCCGTTTCCATCGTTTAACGAAAACTGGACATTACATAATAGACCATGCCCGGTGTGCTATAATTGTGGGAATCCTAGACACAATGCACAGACTTGCACAATGTCACGAGAGTCAGCCTCATCTATTAAACCACCTACACAAGGAAGGGTGTTCACACTTATGCAACAAGAGGCTAGTAGATCCCTTAATCTGATCCGAGGTACTTTACTTGTCTATAATTATGTTGTAGATGTATTGTTCGACTCGAGTGCGACCCATTCATTCATTTCATATGATTGTGTTAAGCATCTAGATTTTAAAATTAGCCTATTGCCATTTGAATTATCTGTGTCCACCCCTATTGGATATTCTATGATTACATCTTATGTGTGCTTGAACTGTATTGCACAATTAGACAGCCGTTGTACTACCCTTGACCTGATTTGTATCTCTTTGTGTGATTTTTATGTAGTCATTGGTATGGACTGGTTGTCTTTAACACCATAATTTCTAGCTTGCTTCCTATCATTTCCAAGTCTCATATCATGAATTGCACAAAGGGAGTAGGAAAATGACTTTAAAATAATGCATTATTTAGCGTTGCGTCATGTATAAAAATTTCATTCAGTGCCACGTGGATCATATGAGCTCATGTATCATATTCTCATATTTAATTAAAAGGATACAACTCATTTTTATCACCAAAAGTGGGCTACAACTCGTGAAAACCAAAGGGATGCATAAAACTCATATTTGTATTTTCGGCCAGAATTTTACCATTTCTGTCACACTTTGAAAAATCATAATTAATTCTAAAAAATCAAAATCATACATTCTTGGTAATTCTGGAAAGCTACACATTTCTACTTTATGGTACAAATACGTCCTAGCTATGAAACACAATATAGAAGACATTTGACATTCAAAAAGGTCCAGAGGTCTGGCTGTCCACTGGTACTATCATAGGTTTCTACAGCAAACTTCAAAAATATTTAATAAATTCTAAAAAATTCAATCCATGCAAATGATATCAATCTAGAAAGCTACAGATGTTAGCTAGAGGGAAAAAATAACTCCAGACTAGGTTAAGTATGTCCAGACCTCGAAAATCAATCAAACAACACTTGAGGTTAGTCTGAATGCCTGGTACTGGATAGGAACTTTGAAAACTCATATCTCTCTCTCTAGACATCCAAACATATCTCCCTCTCTAGTTGGCACAAGTCACTGGGAGTGAATAGTTTCTCTCTATAAAATTCCTAGCAATTGGACATCATTTGCCCCATGAGTGACAGAATTCAATTTCAAACCAGTGCTACAGTACCAATAACCAAAACCAGAAAAAATTTCCAACTTTAACAATTCTCTAAATATTCCACAGACCTCTAAAATTACCTACTTTAGTTTTTCAAAAAGCTCTCAATAGGCTCTAGATGCATGCCAAATTTTGGACCAAGAAAAGCTCATTTGGACAAAAAGCGATATAGCCTCATGAAATGGTCATTTTTGTTCCCTATCAAGAGTCACTTTGATCCAAATGGCCTCCTCTTGAGTTTGGCACCTTTTAGGCAAGTTTAAAAGCATAATTATGACTTGTAGGAGCTATCCAAGTGGTCCCAAAACCCATGCATCTTAATTTGGCCACTTTACATCCAATAATACATGTGTAACCATAACCACACAAGAGGCAATTTCCATGATTTGCATTGATTTAATGTCACATATGGGCTACATAATATTCATACATCATATTACCATTACTTAAGGTCTTACATCACCAAAATAATATATACAAGACACTTTGATATTTAAATAAAAAGAAAACTACAACATCTCCTAATTTTAGCTAGTTAGAGTTTTTGGCTTGCCTTCCTTGTATCTTGAGAGCCACCTAGACATTTCAAGATGGAAGGGAGAAAGGGGAGTGAGATTCTAAAAATTCCAATAGCTCACACATACCCATTCACATACATTCAAGGCATACATACATCAATGACACAATTAAGAAACATAAGGTGTGCAAGGCTACCATTTCAAGCCACATCTACACATCAAGATCATTCTCATGCTCTAAGGACTTTTAGTTTTGCCTCACCCCATTTCTAGGACTTTTAGAGTTACCTCACTCTTGGTTTAAGGACTTTTGACTTAGTCTCACCCATCCAAGGGGCTTTTGGTCTAGTCTCACCCATGCCTTGAGACTTTTGGCACATCCTTACCTACTTTAAGGGACTTTTGGTATCACCTCACCCTTATGAGCCAATCTCACATTCAAAGGCATTCAAGAGCACACATTGGTACCAATGTAATTCCATGAGATCATGTGACATATTACCAAATCATAGGAACACATACAAGCACACAATGACATACATATGCACACAAGAAAGTATGAAGAATAAGGTGAAAAGTTACCTTTCAATTTATGCAAGCCTACTTTGCTAATTCCTTCCCCTCCTTGATTTCACAAGAGCACTAAAGTGGTTGATTATTCTCTTGGCCTAGACATCACAAGGAACACACAATCACATAATTGAAGCAAGCTAAGACATTAAACTAAATCTTAAACACACACTTGGTTTCATACTTTGCATTATAGTTCCATAATCAGTCTAATGAAGCAAGTCTTGGAATTCAATTTCTAGGTTCTATTCTCTTGTTATTTCAAAACTCCTTGGACTCATTTAAAGTCCTTGGAGCTATCATACATTCATTTGCATAATTGGAAATCCAAGTTGCTTCATAAAGCACCATTATGGATACCATTACTCCATCTCTCATTCCACGGCTCCTAAATTTTTTCCAATAGTTTCTCCCATCTTCTAACATTATATAAAGTCCCAAACCAAGGCTAGAACAAATTAAAACATCCTCCAACCTCATGCTCTTGCCTTGGTCGAGATTAGTAAGCATAATGGGGTTCAAGAGCTTCTTGATTTTTCCTTGATAGAAGAGCCATTTGGGGAGGTTTCTAAGGGTCTTAGGAGCTCAAGGAAACATTCAAATAACCAAAAAAATATTCACACAAAATCAGATTTTACAAAACCCTAGAAAACTCTACACTTTTCTATCTTGTTTTCTATTGGTTTTCCTTGGAATTTCTTGCCATATTCCATCTCCCCATGGGCTAAAACCCTTGTTTCTTTCTTGCTTTTGGATAGAAATTCCCTCCCCCATATGGTTCTAGTTTAGGCCAAAAATCCACCAAGAAAGAAGTAACAAGGAGAAGCAATAACAACAAGTAATTACCTTGGTTTTAAGCTTCCTTTCAATGCTTTTTTTCCTTGGTTTGCTTCCTCTTATGAAATTTGAATTTCCCCCTTATGTTCTAGCCCAAAAATAGAACCAATCATCTTAGGAAAACCATAGAAAGAAAGCCAAGAAGGAGAGGAAGAGAATTAGAGAAGGAAGAGTATATTCTACAAATTTTCTTACTTTTTTTTTTTATTTTTCTCCTCCTTTTCTTCCCCTTCTTGTGTGCCTAAGAGAGCAGATTATATTTTGTATTTTGGGTAGAAAATTTCATGCTTAAGAAGGTGGGAGAAGAAAGGAGAAGTGTGTGGGAGCTTCTAAAAGTTGTTTCATAAAGCACCATTATGGACACCATTGCTCCATCTCTCATTCCATGGCTCCTAAATTTTTTCCAATAGTTTCTCCCATCTTCTAACATTATATAAAGTCCTAAACCAAGGCTAGAACAAATTAAAACATCCTCCAACCTCATGCTCTTGCCTTGGTCGAGATTAGTAAGCATAATGGGGTTCAAAAGCTTCTTGATTTTTCCTTGATAGAAGAGCCATTTGGGGAGGTTTCTAAGGGTCTTAGAACAAAGAAACATTCGAATAACCAAGAAAATATTCACACAAAATTAGATTTTACAAAACCCTAGAAAACTCTACACTTTTCTATCTTGTTTTCTATTGGTTTTCCTTGGAATTTCTTGCCATATTCCATCTCCCCATGGGCTAAAACCCTTATTTATCTCTTGCTTTTGGATAGAAATTCCCTCCCCCATATGGTTCTGGTTTAGGCCAAAAATCCACCATGAAAGAAGTAACAAGGAGAAGCAACAACAACAAGTAATTACCTTGGTTTTAAGCTTCCTTTCAATGCTCTTTTTCCTTGGTTTACTTCCTCTTATGAAATTCGAATTTCCCCCTTATGTTCTAGCCCAAAAATAGAACCAATCATCTTAGGAAAACCATAAAAAGAAAGCCAAGAAGGAGAGGAAGAGAATTGGAGAAGGACGAGTATGAAATTCTACAAATTTTCTTACATTTTTTTTTTTATTTTTCTCCTCCTTTTCTTCCCCTTCTTGTGTGCCTATTTTTTTTTTTATTTTTCTCCTCCTTTTCTTCCCCTTCTTGTGTGCCTAAGAGAGCAGATTATATTTTGTATTTTGGGTAGAAAATTTCATGCTTAAGAAGGTGGGAGAAGAAAGGAGAAGTGTGTGGGAGCTTCTAAAAGTTGTTTCATAAAGCACCATTATGGACACCATTGCTCCATCTCTCATTCCATGGCTCCTAAATTTTTTCCAATAGTTTCTCCCATCTTCTAACATTATATAAAGTCCTAAACCAAGGCTAGAACAAATTAAAACATCCTCCAACCTCATGCTCTTGCCTTGGTCGAGATTAGTAAGCATAATGGGGTTCAAAAGCTTCTTGATTTTTCCTTGATAGAAGAGCCATTTGGGGAGGTTTCTAAGGGTCTTAGAACAAAGAAACATTCGAATAACCAAGAAAATATTCACACAAAATTAGATTTTACAAAACCCTAGAAAACTCTACACTTTTCTATCTTGTTTTCTATTGGTTTTCCTTGGAATTTCTTGCCATATTCCATCTCCCCATGGGCTAAAACCCTTATTTATCTCTTGCTTTTGGATAGAAATTCCCTCCCCCATATGGTTCTGGTTTAGGCCAAAAATCCACCATGAAAGAAGTAACAAGGAGAAGCAACAACAACAAGTAATTACCTTGGTTTTAAGCTTCCTTTCAATGCTCTTTTTCCTTGGTTTACTTCCTCTTATGAAATTCGAATTTCCCCCTTATGTTCTGGCCCAAAAATAGAACCAATCATCTTAGGAAAACCATAAAAAGAAAGCCAAGAAGGAGAGGAAGAGAATTGGAGAAGGACGAGTATGAAATTCTACAAATTTTCTTACATTTTTTTTTTATTTTTCTCCTCCTTTTCTTCCCCTTCTTGTGTGCCTAAGAGAGCAGATTATATTTTGTATTTTGGGCAGAAAATTTCGTGCTTAAGAAGGTGGGAGAAGAAAGGAGAAGTGTGTGGGAGCTTCTAAAAGCATACTTTTCCAAAAATTCTAATTTTGTCCTTCCATAATGGCAATTTTGTTTCAGCTTCGTTTTAACTCCTTTTTTAGAATTGTCTTTTCCATTATAAAATTTAGGTTCCCAATTTAAAATTCGTTTGGAATTACTCAAATTGGAGCTAAAACCTTACCGAATGAACTGGTCAAAGTTCAAGTCAACCGACGTTAAAAAACATACACTAGAAGGGCTTTACCAGTCTCGAGGCTTCCTATAATTTTTGGGCCCTCTAAGAACCCTAGGTAACTCAAAACTTTCATTTAAAAAGCCCTTCTATATGTTTTTCCAAAAGTTACACTTATTTACAAAAATATTATTACGTTTCGTCAATTTCCATCATAAATTGTTTCTCTGTCCTAGCTCTATTTTTCTTTTCGTCTGAGCCTAAAATTATCATTTTTAAGAGCCTAGGATTCTACCCAAAATTTTTGGGACATTATCTAGGTCATTTCAAAGGACTTGCTTTTATATAGCTCATTTTGTCATTTTACGAAAATTGCATTTGTTACATTGTCAGCTAATAATGTGATACTTGATTGTAATCATAAGATTGTTTCCTTACCTACAAATATACCTAAAACTTGTCCTGTGACTAAGCTTACTTATGCTTGCCGCCCAATCCGGGTGTTACCTTAGGCGTGGTTGCCAAAGGTTTCTAGTATTCTTTTCATTACATGTTAATGATGGGTTAAAGGATATACCTACAATTAGGGAGTTCCCAAAAGTTTTCCTTAAAAAATCTAGTGGACTACCTTTAGAGAGAGAGTAAGAATTCTCCATTGATTTGATACCCAGCATGGGTCTAATTTCTAAGGCCCTATATAGAATGGCGCCTATTGAGTTGGTTGAGTTGAAGAGTTAATTAGATGAGTTACTTGAGAAAGAGTTTATTAGGCCAAGTGTGTCTCCGCAGGGAGCACCAGTGTTGTTTGTCAAGAAGAAAGATGGTAGCCTTAGGCTTTGTATTAACTATAAGTAATTAAACTAAGCGACCATCAAGAGTAAATACCCTTTGCCTAGAATTGATGACTTACTTGACCAATTAGCTAGAGCATGGGTCTTTTCAAAGATTGACCTTAGATTGGGATATCACCAACTTAGAGTCAGGGCTGAAGATGTACCTAATACCACCTTTAGGACTCAATATGCCCATTATGAGTTTCTAGTTATGCCTTTTGGGTTAACCAATGCCCCTGTCATTTTCATGGATTACATGAATAGGATTTTTAGGCCTTATCTTGACCGGTTTATGGTAATGTTCATTGATGACATCCTTATATACTCTAAAAGTAGTAAAGAGCATGATAAGCATCTTATGATAGTTCTTCAAACATTAAGAGAACATCAGTTGTATATTAAGTTGAGCAAGAGAATGACCAAAAATCTGTAGCTTCCTAGGTCTTGCTAGTTACTATAGAAGATTCATTAAGGAATTTTCTCAATTAGCCATACCTTTGACAAAATTGACTAGGAAGGACCAACCATTTGTATGGGATGTCAAGTGTGAGAATGCCTTTCAGGAGCTTAAGGATAGGCTTATCATCACACCTATTTTAGTGATACCCAACCTAAAGAGACATTCACAATCTATAGTGATGCTTTTAAGAAGGGATTAGGGTGTGTTTTAATGCAATATGGTAAGGTGATAGCCTATGCTTCTAGGCAACTTAGACCTCATAAGGAGAATTACCCCACCCATGACCTAGAGCTAGCAGCTGTAGTTTTTGCCTTTAAGATTTGGAGACACTATCTCTATGGTGCACAATTTGAGATATATAGTGACCATAAGAGTTTGAAGTATTTATCTAACCAGAAGGAGTTGAACATGAGGCAAATGAGGTGGATGGAATTCTTTAAAGACTATAATTTCTCCTTAGAGTATCATCTGGGGAAGGCGAATGTGGTCGCCAATGCCTTGAGTAGGAAATCTATTCACATGGCAATGATGATGCTTAAGGAGTAAAAGTTGATTGAGGAGTTGAGAGATTTAAATCTATCACTTTCAATGCATCCTAGCAATCTTCTTTTGGGATAGTTCGGGATAGAGAATGACTTTAAAAGGAGGATTAAATAGGCCCAAGAACTAGATGAACACATGGGAAGAATTAAAGAGCAATTAGGGAGTGGTAAGGTCAAAGATTTTAACCTATTGGAAGATAGTTTGGTGCAGTACTAAGGTAGAGTGTGCATGCCTAAGGATGAGGAGTTGAGGAATATAGTATTATCAGAAGCTCATAAGAGTAGGTATATGTAACACTATAAATTTTTAACTCATCTCATGCTATCTCCATGTCTCATATCATGTATTTCATGAAGAAGCAAGGAAAAATGGCATTAAAATAATCCATTTCTTTGCATTGCATAGCGTAGTGTATCAATTTTTCATTTAGTGTCCCATAGACCATATGAACTCATTAAACTCATCCTTATATTTAATTACACTAATACAACTCAAAACTATCCAAGAAAGTAGCCTAGAACTCATGCAAGTGGATGGAACACACAAAATACCATAGTGTAGCCTCAACCAGAATTTCCAATCTTCTATCACAAATTTTGAAAAATCATAACTAATTCTAAAATATAGAAATCATGAATTCTTTACCATTATAAAAAGTTACAGATATCTACTTTATGTTAAGAATATGTCTACACCTCAACAAGGGTTGATAACAATTGGAAATTGATAGAACCATACTAGAGGTTGACTGTCATCCTTGGTATTGATTTTCAATTTTAAAAATTCATATCTCCCTATTCAGATGTCTAATTAGGGTGATCTTAGTGGCCATGAAAAGCTTATCATGTCTAATTTATTCCTATAAAATTTTATAAGCATTAGACATCATTTGGCCCATGAATGACACAGCTCAAATTTCTGACCATATGAACAGTACCTGTATCAGTTTAGCAAAAAAATGTCAATTTTGAAAAATCATAATTAATTCCACAGAGCTCCAAATAATCTAGTCTTTGGCTTCCCAAAAATCTCTAGATAATATTTACATGTGTGCCAAATTTCATGGGCAAATTTGTTTATTTGGTCAGATTTTGATATTGGGTTGCAAATTGGTCACTTTTGTGCCATATAAGGGGTCCAAATGGTTCATATTGAGTTCTAAGGCCACCATGACCACTTAAGCAAGTGGAAATGTACCAAAATAACCTTCTAAACTTATCTCAAAGTTGCAAAAATCTATAATTTGAAAACTCACTCTCTTACCCCATGCCATACACAAGAACATGCAAGGCTAGTTTTGCCATTCTATACCCAAATTGTACTACATCTGTATATACCATCAAATCTTATTTGTACATAATACATTAGCATAATTACATATGTTCATGAGGTTATAGGTCATATACAATAATAGATTACAATATTTGCCACTCATATGGCCATAAAGAAGCAAAATCAAGACACTTTATTGTCAATCTCTTATCTTCTAAGTTGTTGGCTCCCATTACCTTGTTCACTTTGTCCACCTAGCATGTTAAAACATTGGAAAGGAGGGAATGAGATTTAAAAAAAATCTAATAGCTCATCTCCCTTTCAATCACATATAAAATATGCAAAACAAGTCTTAAAAATGCATGCATGAGCATCATGAGGTGCATGATCATTCAAGAAATATTCTTGGCATTTGAACAAGTCACACATGGCATACATAGGCTTGGCAAGTAAGTGGATTAGCCTCACTCCTTCACTTATGGATTTTGAACTTGCCTCACCCATTTTTTCTATGAGGTTTTGGCTTAACTTCACTCTTGGGAGACACTTTGCTTTGTCTCAACCATTTCCAAGGGTTCTTAGCTCATCCTCACTATGGCTAAGAGTTCTTAGTTTCTTCACACTCAAGCAAACTAAAGCAAACATGTTAAATATCATTTGAAAACATAATGCATCATCATGGTACCATAGAATAAAAGCTCATGCTAGAATACTTTTCATAACTTGAAACACACATACACACATTCAAAGACAAGACAATCATACATTCATTCATGAGAGAAGGAGTGAGCTACCTTTGGTGTAACTACATACTTTTCTTCTTGAAATAATGCTCCCTTCCTCGGCCTCATATACACAAGGGTGTGTGTAATGTCCAGTGCTCGTTAAACAATGGAAACAAGTGTATTTTCAAAGCAAGTCCCTTGAAATGAATTAGTTAAGATCCCAAAATATTTGAGCAACATTCTAGACTCCTAAAAATGATAATATTAGCCTCAAATGAAAGGAAAAATAAAGTTAGAATAGAGAAAAAAATTTTGACAAAAAATTTACGAAACGTAATGACATTTTCATAATTTTGGGCAAATCTTGGAATTCACATAGGAGGGCTTTTTAAATGAAAGTTTTGAGTTCTTCAAGGTTCTCAAAGGCCCTAAAAACCATAGGAAGCCTCGAGATAGTTAAATCCCCTCCGGTGGATATTTTCTAATGTCCCTGAACTTTGACGGATCTGTTCAAGAAAGTTTTAGTTCCGATTTGAGTGATTCCAAAGGTATTTTACTAAATTAGGAACCTAAATTTTTTAATAGAAAAGACGGTTCTAAAAAAGGAGCTAAAACGATGGAGAAATGAAAATGCAAAGAATGAAGAGCAAAATGGAAATTTTTGAAAAATGCTTCCTCTCCTATATATAGGTGGCGCCCTACTTTCTCCTTCATTTGGACTTAGAATTTTCTGCCTAATTTTAGAGGAGAGAGCTAGGGCTTTGGGTGGACAAGAGAGGAAGAAGAAGAAGGAGAAATCCAAGCTTAAAGGTATGCTTCCATGATAGTTTTTCATGCTTTCTTCCATCCACACCTCCTCTCCTTCCTTTCCTTTATTTCCTTTGATTAAAATGGAGTTTATAAATCTGATTTAAGGGAGAAACTCAAGGGAATTTTCGGATTTGAAGAGAGGAGCTTGGAAAAAGCAAGATTTAAACAAGAACAAGTAAGGAAACTAGGTAATTTCTCTTCTTATGGTTCTATATTGATCCTCCCTCCCTCCCTCCCTCTCCATTTTGCCTACCCCTAAGAACCATAGGAAGATCTTATTTTTAGACAAAACCAAGGATGAATTTAAGGAAAAAGGGTGTGGAGATTAAGAATATGTAAAGGGAATTAACAAAAAACTATTAGATTTCAACATGCAAATTCTAGGGTTTTGTGTACACCATGTGAAATCTGATTTTGTATGATGATTCGTAGGCTTAAATAAGAGTTTAAAGAGCTCCCAAAATCCTTAAGAGACTCCCCATATGCTTCTTCCCTTGAGAAAATAAAGAAAGCTCCATGAAGGCCAATAAGCTCCATAGTCTCGACCAAGCAAGGAAAGGGTAGCTAGGGAGAGTTTTAAATTTTTCTAAGCCCATTCTTGAGTCATATATGATGAATGAAAATAAGGGGAGGCCTTGGAAAAAAATTTAGAACCCATAGAAAGTGAATTGATGCCTTAGGTTTCATATTATGACCTAAAGAAGCAACATGTGGTTAGGCTCTTTGTTTTACTTGTGTGATGACTCCAAGAGGCTTAAAAGGAGTCAAGAATCATATTTGAAAGGAAAGAATGGAGCCTAAAAATTATTTGAGGGGTGTTGCTTCATTAGGTGCATTTATGGACCATAATGAGGTTATAAGCCAACCTAGTACCTAAGTAAATTGTATGGCCTTAGAATTGAGTTCGTGAACCTAATTGGCTTCCATAAATTGCGTCTAGGCCAAGCAAAATCCTTTCCACACTTTTGTGGGTGTGTGACCGAAGCAAGGAAGGGAATTTCAAGAGAAATAGTGTGTGATTGTATGCAAGATAGCTCTCTCCACCTTCTCTCATGCATAGATGTGTGTTTAGCTTGTCTTAGAATGTGTGTATATGTATTTTCAAGCCATGAAAAATATGCTAGCATGATTTTATATGCCATGATTTCTGACAGGCTCGTCACGCAACCCTCAAAATAAAACTAGGTTGATAAAATATGCAGTTAGTGACACAACCTAGGTTATCTCCCTTAGAAATGGAATTCAATGCCTAATTGGGTTTTCTAAATGTTAAAAGACTCTAAAAGCTATTTAATTTAGGGGATTTGATTGATTTAAACTAATTAAAATGAAACCAAATCAAAATTGCTAATTGCTACCTAATTATGCGAATTATGGTTGAATGATGGTCTTGTGACTAGCTTTGGAATCATCCCTTAGTATCCACTATCCTTATCCTAATCCAATTGTGATTAATTCTAGCCTAAGAGTCCCTAATTTGTGTTCATTGGCAAATGATCTTGAATTACCACTCAAGATTCAAGAACCTAGCAATTTAATATTGAACTAAAACCTCAACCTCGCATTAATTCGTTAATTCTTGTCTTTAAGATCTATGAACACTTGAATTAGATAATTAATTGATTAATTAGCCTATGAATTAACACCCTAAGATATTTAATTAACCATCCAAACTCCAAGGAATCCTTAAATCAAACAATTAAGTACACCAATTCTCACAAGCATTTTATCAAACACCTTGATTGCACACTTGAAAAATTGTAGGAAAATGAAAATCCAGCACTTAATTCATACAATTAATCAGCCAATATCTCTCCTAATCAATGTCTAACCAGCCATCAATCATGAACTAATCAATTTCAATCACTTACAAACTCAACCAAGCATATAAAATAATTAAAATTGATATAGAAAGAAAGGAAAATAAAATGAAATTCTTAGCCCAAAATTTTGATTCTAATTCTTGGATTCAAGCTTTAACTCAAGAGCTTCCTCCCTTGCTAGTCACAGATGGAGGCTTAGAGCTTCATAGAAGTGGATGGAGGTGGAGAATGGAGGAAAATGGTGTGGTGTGTATTCTGGATGAAGGAAGGGCAAAGTGTGGATGAAGGGTGGAGTGGTGTGGATGTTGGACGAAGTGAATGGGTGAAGGGTGAATGACATCGTGAATAATGATGGAATGAAGCATGATTCTCCTTATGGAATGTCCAGCGTGTTTTTAAGAAGTCATGTGCCCCTTTCATGCTCACTTTCACGTGCTAACCTTGCCAATTACTCGACGCTTTTTTTTCTTCTTTGTTTATGTGAGTGTAAGCCCCATTCCTTCCATGTAAGCTTTATTTTATTCCATATTCTGCTTCAGTTTCTTGTTCATGTGTTTCTTCGCCTCCAGCGTCTTTCTTAGCTCCCCTTCATATTGTGTTCCACGTTCTTCCCCTCCTTTAATTCTTCCAGCCCAAAGCTTCTTGTTTTAGCTGCTCCTTCTTCCTCTCTAACCTTCATGCGTATTTGTTCCTTTAACCCGTAGCCTCTTCTCTTCGAATTACTAGTTAGACTTATGCTTCCTCCATGTCAGCTCCTCTGTTTCTACATGTAGCTCTTCTCTTATGTCAAAACCAAGCTTCAGCTCCATGCGTCTTCATTCAGCTCATTCCTCTTTGTTCTTCATGACCAGCTCCGTTTAAACTTTTTCTTTCTCAAACTAGAAACTCGAGCCTCTCTTTCCTTCTCCTTCAACGTAAACCCAAGCTCAAGCTTCTCACGTGGCTGCTCTTGTATGTGAAAGCTTCTCTATCCAGTCTGTAGCTTGTATTGCTTCTTCCTCCATTTCATTCAAGTGCTTCGTGGATGGTTCTCTTCAACTCTCCAATTCATGGCTTTCTTCTTCAAAATCACATTGCTTCAGCTCCTTCATTCAAACGTGATTCCTTTACTCATCCCGTGGCCAATTTCTCATATCTTCTCCTTGATATACTCCCATGCATGGTTCTTTTCTTTTAGTCCAAAGCCTTATCATGTTCTGTTCCTTGCTTCTTCTTTATGTGGCTGTAACCCTTTTAGTTTGTGGCTCTCCTTCCTCTTCTTCAAAACAAATTCTCCTTCAAAGCTCCAATTGCCCAACAAAAATTTGCACAAAAGAATGAAAATTATTGAGTAAAATTATCCACAAAATTATTTAAAAGAAATTCATGCATTAAAACTCAATGATTTTGTGAATTAATTCATAAAGTGCATAAATGGCTAATAAAATCAAATTGTATCTAATTAAACCCTTAAAGCCATATTTGATCATTAAAATGACTAAGTTAGGAGGAATGGAAGATATAAAATTGATGCTTATCAATTTCATGATGACATATTATGTTTCTAAATGATGCTATGATGTTTGTTTGAGTTTGCTTGAGTGTGAAGAGGCCAAGAACTCTTAACCATGGTGAGGATGAGCCAAAAATCCTTAAGATTGGTTGAGACAAAGCAAAGAGCCTCCCAAAAGCAAAGTGGGCTCCCAAAAGCATGGTTGAGTCCAAGAATCTCTTAAAGAATAGGTGAGGCAAGTCTAAAATCCATGAGGAAAAGGGTGAGGCCAATCCATCCACTTGGCAAGCTCTTGGATGTCTTGTATGACTTATTCACATGCCAAGCTTGCTTCTTGAATGTTCATGACATCAATTATATCCATGCATGCAATTTTAATACTTGCTTTGCATCCATTATGTGTGATTGAATGGGAGATGTGCTATTGGGATTCTTTGAATCTCATTCCCTCCTCTCCAATGATCTCACATGCTAGGTGGACCAAGTGGACAAGGTAATGGAAGCCAACCATCTTGAGGATGAGAGGATGACAACAAAATGCAAAGTTTTTTATTCTTTAAGACCATCAATATGTCAAATGATGTAATCCAATGATGTTTATGGTCTATGACCTCTTAGACATGTGTAATTATGTTAATATGTGATGTATAAATGAATAGATATGATATGTGAATGCTATAATGTAAATTGAGTATGTAATGCCAAGTTATGTTTTGCGAAAAGTTGATGTAAGTGTGCATATGTGTGGATGAGATGGCCAAAATGATATGCATAGAGTTTAGGACCATTTGGGCAGCCTACACAAGTCCTAATTATGTTTTTGGACTTGCCTAAGAGGTGCCAAACCCCAAGGAAAACCATTTCGACAATTTGGTACCCTATATGGAGCCAAATTTGACCATAATAGAACCCTATATCACTTTTTATCCAAATGAACTCTTCCTAATCTAAAATTTATCCTGTAATTAAAGCTTGTTGAGAGGTTTTTGGAAAGATAAAGAAAATAATTTTTGGAGGTCTATAGAATATTTGATGAATTTTCAAAGTTGAAAAATTTTCTGGTTTTGGTCATGTCACTGTTCATACTGGTCCAAAAATGAAATCTATCACACAGGGTCTAAATGATGTTTAATTGTCATGAAATGTTATACAAAGAAACTAGGCATTCCCAGTGACTTGTGCCTACTAGAATCACAGCATTTGGAGGTCTAGAGAGGGAAATATAAATTTTTAAAGATTCTATCTAATATCAGGAACTTCACCCAACATCAGTTACTATTCTATTGAATTTTGAGGCCTGAGTATGCCTGAGTTGGTCTAGAGTTATTTTTTCCTCTAGCTAACATCCATAGCTTTCCATATTGGTATCATTTGCATAGATTGGAGTTTTGTGGAATTAATGAGACATTTTTTAAATTTGCTGCAGAAATTTGTGTATCAAGGCTTTTCTCAAATAGCGATGCCACTAACCAGGCTTACTAGAAAGAATGTGCCATTTATGTGGAATGAGAAATATGATAGTAGTTTTCAGGAATTGAAACACAAGTTAACCACAACCCCAGTTTTAGTGCTCCTTGACCCTAGAGAGACTTTTGTAGTATACAGTGATGCTTCAAAGAAAGGGTTAGGATGCGTACTTATGCAGAAAGGCCGAGTGGTAACTTATGCTTCTAGGTAGTTGAAATCCCACGAGGAAAACTACCCTACACATAACCTAGAGTTAGCCGCAGTGGTATTTACTTTGAAAATATAGAGACACTACTTATATGGGGCAACTATAGAAATTTACAGCGACCATAAGAGCCTTAAATATTTATTTGAATAGAAAAAGCTTAATATGAGACAACAAAGATGGTTAGAATTTTTGAAAGACTATGATTTCACATTGAAATACCATCCCGATAAGGCTAATGTGGTAGCTGATACCTTAAGTAGAAAATCCATACACATGGCCTGTATGATGATCTGAGAGCAGGAATTGATTGAGAGATTCAGAGATATGAGTCTCTCTTGTGAGGTGTATTCAGAGAAGTTACTAATGAGTAAAACCTAAATAGAAAATGACCTGAGGGATCAGATAAGAGAGGCCCAACAGACAGATGACTATGTAAATAAGATTAGAACCTAGATAGCCTAGGGTAGTATCCAGAAATTCAATCTGTCTGAGGATGACATAGTGAGATACAGGGATAGGCTATATATGCCCAAAAATACAAAAGCTTAAAAGGAGTCAAGAATCATATTTGAAAGGAAAGAATGGAGCCTAAAAATTATTTGAGAGGTGTTGCTTCATTAGGTACATTTATGAACTATAATGAGGTTATAAGCCAACCTAGTACCTAAGTAAATTGTATGGTCTTATAATTGAGTTCATGAACCTAATTGGCTTCCATAAATTATGTCTAGGCCAAGAGAAATCTTCTCCACACTTTTGTGGGTGTGTGACTGAAGCAAGGAAGGGAATTTCATGAGAAAAAGTTTGTGATTGTGTGCAAGGTAGCTCTCTCTACCTTCTCTCATGTATGGATGTGTGTTTAGTTTGTCTTAAAATGTGTGTATGTGTATTTTCAAGCCATAAAAAGTATGCCAGCATGATTTTATATGCCATGATTTCATGATAACATATTATGTTTCTAAATGATGCTATGATGTTTGTTTGAGTTTGCTTGAGTATGGAGAGGCCAATAACTCTTAACCATGGTGAGGATAAGCCAAGAACCCTTAAGATTGGTTGCGACAAAGCAAAGAGTCTCTCAAAAACAAAGTGGGCTCCCAAAAGCATGATTGAGTCTAAGATTCTCTTAAAGAATGGGTGAGGCAAGTCCAAAATCCATGAGGAAAAGGGTGAGGCCAATCTGTTTACTTAGCAAGCTCTTGGATATCTTGTATGACTTATTCACATGCCAAGCTTGCTTCTTGAATGTTCATGACATCAATTATATCCATGCATGCATTTTTAATACTTGCTTTGCATCCATTATATGTGATTCAATGGGAGATGAGTTATTGGGATTCTTTGAATTTCATTCCCTCCTCTCCAATGATCTCACATGCTAGGTGGACCAAGTGGACAAGGTAATGGAAGCCAATCACTTTAAGGATGAGAGGATGATAACAAAATGCAATGTTTTTGGTTCTTTAAGACCATAGATATGTCAAATGATGTAATCCAATTATGTATGTGGTCTATGACCTCTTAGACATCTATAATTATATTAATAGGTGATGCAGAAATGAATAGATATGATATGTGAATGCTAGAATGTAAATTAACTATGTAATACCAAGTTATGTTTTGGGAAAAGTTGATGTAAGTGTGCATATGTGTGGATGAGATGGCCAAAATAAGATGCATGGAGTTTGGACCATTTGGACAGCCTACACAAGTCCTAATTATGCTTTTGGACTTGCCCAAGAGGTACCAAACCCTAAGGAAAACCATTTCGACAATTTGGTACCCTATATGGAGCCAAATTTAACCATAATGGAACCCTATATCACTTTTTAGCCAAATGAGCTCCTCCTAATTTGAAATTTATCATGCAATTAGAGCTTGTTGAGAGGTTTTTGGAAAGATAAAGAAATAAATTTTTGGAGGTCTACAGAATATTTGATGAATTTTTAAAGTTGGGAAATTTTCTAGTTTTGGTCATATCACTGTTCTTACTAGTCCAAAAATAAAATCTATCACACAGGGCTCAAATGATGTCCAATTATCACTAAATTTTATACAGAGAAACTAAGAATTCTTAGTGACTTTTTCCAACTAGAAGCACCCCATTTTGAGGTCTAAAGAGGGAGATATGAATTTTTAAAGATTCTATCCAGTATTAGGAACTTCACCCGACCTCAGTTATTGTTCTATTGAATTTTGAGGCCTAAGCGTACCTGAGATGGTCTATAGTTATTTTTTCCCTCTAAGTAACATCTACAGATTTCTAGATTGATATCATTTGCATGGATTGGATTTTTTTGGAATTAATTGAACATTTTTTAAATTTGCTACAGAAATCTATGACAGTACCAGTAGGCAGTTTGACCTCTGGATCATTTCGAATGTCAAACATTCTTTGTTATGGATATTATGGTCTAGAAATATTTTTAGTATGAATTAGACATATTTAAATTTCCATAATAGCCAAGAATGCATGATTTCAATTTTTTTAGAATTAGTTATGATTTTCCAAACTTGTAGTAGAATTGAGCCAAATTCTGGCCGAAAATATGTATGAATATTCTAAGCCTTCCTTCGAGTTTCATGAGTTGTGAGCCACATTTTATGATGCAAATGAGTTGTATTCATATAATTAAATATGATAATGTATGGTATAAGCTCACATGATCAACATGACACTAAATGAAATTTTTATACACGATGCAACGCAAAAAAAGTATTATTTTAATTGATTTTTCTTATTTTCCCCATGGAATGTATCATATGAGTATGCAAAGGTGATAGAAATGAGTTAGAGATTATGGTATTATAGTGTGGAATTAGTTTCTCTTGGCCTAAACACAATATATGGAAGCCAATTAGGTTCATGGAATCAATTTTAATGCTACACATCTTCCTTAAACACTAACTTAGTTTAATAACTCCTTTATGGTTCCAAAAGTGCACCTAATGAAGCAACATCCATCAAATGAGTTCTAGGCTCCATTTTTTCCTTTCATTTATGATTCTTGACTCCCTTTAAACCTTTTAGAGTCATCACATAATTAAAACAAAAAGCCTAACTACATGTTGCTTCCTTATGTCATATTTAGAATATATAAGGCCATCTCACTTTCTATGGTTTCTAAATTTTTTCTAAGACTTCCTCTCATCTTCACTCATAATATATGACTCAAAAATGGGTTTGGAACAAATTAAAACTATCCCTAGGTATCTCATCCCCTTTAGGCCAAGACTATGAAGCATAAGAGCACCAATGGACTTTACTTTATTTTCTTGGTGGAAAATGCATATGAGGAGACTTTTAGGGATCTTAGGAACTCATTTAAACATTCATTTAGGCATAGAAATCATTGTATCAAACATAGATTTTGCAAGGAACACTTAAAACCCTAAGTTTTCTAATGGTTCTATGTTAATTTCCTTTACATATTCTTATTCTTCACACTCCTTTTTCTAACTTTCACCCTTGGTTCTAGCTAAAATCCAAGCCCTCTTGTAGCTTTATGAGTGGGATGAACCAAGGAGAAGAAGGAAGCAAGAGGTGGCTACCATGGAAAGAAGATTTACCTTGTTTTTCCTTGTTTTCTTGCTTGATTCTTCCTTTCCTTGGCTTTGTCTCTCCAAATTCGAATTTTCCCCTCTGTTCTTCCCTAAAAAAAAATCCAAAAAATTCAATAAAACCATAAGAAAATAAGGGGAAATGGAGAAGAGGTTTGCTAAAGAGAAAGCATGAAAAAAGCCAAGAATCCATATCTTTCTACCTTGTATTTCTTCTTCTCTTCCTTTTCCTCTTATGCGCCTCACTCCTAGGGTTTTTCCTCTAGTTTAGGGTAGAAACATATGTGGCTAAGTAAGTGAGGAGGTGGACAGTGACACCTATATATAGGGAGGTTAAGAAAGACTTTTCAAAAATCTCAATTTTACCCTTTCATCTTGGCATTTTCATTTCTAATTTGTATTAGCTCCTTTTTTAGAATTGCCTTTTCCATTATAAAATTTAGGTTCCCAATTTAGTAAAATGCCTTTGGAATCACTAAAATCGAAGCTAAAATCTTCCTAAATGAATCTGTTAAAGTTTAGGTACACCAACATTAGAAAACATCTACCGAAAGGGTTTTAACTATCCTAGGGCTTCTGGTGGTTTTCAGGGCTTCTAAGAACCCTAGAAAACATAAAACTTTCATTTAAAAAGCCCTCTTGTGAGAATTCCAAAATTTGCTCAAAATTACGAAAATGTCATTACGTTTCGTAAGTTTTTTATTCAATTTATTTTTTTATTCTAGCTCTATTTCTCTTTCCATCTAAGCTTGGGATTCTCATTTTTAGGAGTCTAGAATGCTACTTAAAATTTTTGGGATCTTAACTAATTCATTTCGGAGGGCTTGCTTTGAAAATGCACTCGTTTCTATCGTTTAATGAAAATCGAATATTACAATATACCATTCATCCAGGCACCACTAAGATGTATAGGGATCTTAAGAAGAGTTTTTGGTGGCCTAGGATGAAGTCGAACATAGTAGAGTTTGTTGCTAGATGTCTAGTTTGTCAAAGGGTTAAGATTGAACACCAAAGACCCGCAAGTTTGTTACACCCTTTAAAGATTCCAGAATGGAAATGGGATGGCATATCCATGAATTTTGTGATGGGTTTTCCTAGAAAATCCTTGAGTTATGATGTTGTTTGGGTGATTATGGATAGATTGATGAAGTCTCCCTACTTTTTACCTATTAAAGCCACTTATCCTCTAAATAGACTAGCTCAATTATATGTTCGTGAGATTGTGAGATTACACGATGTCCCTAATAGCATTGTGTTAGATAAAGACCCAAGGTTCATATTAAAATTTTGGCAATCTCTACAAGAAGCTTTAGGTACTAGTCTCAATTTTAGCACTGCCTATCATCCACAATCATATGGACATATAGAGAGAATCATTCAAACCCTTAAGGACATGCTTAGAGCTAGTATGTTAGAATTGAAAGGAAATTGGGATGTGTGCTTACCCTTAGCTGAATTTGCTTATAATAATAGTTACCATTCCAGTATCCAAATGGCACCATTTAAGGCACTTTATGGGAGGAAGTGCAGGTCACCCTTGTGTTAGGTAGAACTTAATGAGAGGAGTCTCTTAGGATCGGACATAGTGGACCAAACCACCCGCCAAATAGAACTCATCAAAAAGAAGTTATTGGCTGCCCAAAGCAGGCAAAAGAGTTATGCGGATAAGAGAAGGAGACCCTTAAAATTTGAGGTAGGAGACCATGTGTTCCTTAAGGCTATTTTAGTGACGGGTGTAAGACGATCGATTAGGACAAGAAAGCTCAGTCCTCGTTATCTTTGTCCTTTCTAAATCCCTGAAAGGATAGGACCCATGGCCTATAAAGTTGCTTTACCTCTCAACCTGGCCAGATTACATGGTATGTTCCATGTGTCCCAACTAAAAAAGTATAACCCTAACCCTTTGCATGTTATTGAGCATGAGAGTGTGCATCTACAAGATGATTTGTCTTTTTTGGTTGAGACGAAAAGGATTGTGGACTCAAAAGTCAAACAGCTGCATAATAAGGACATCTTCTTGCTTGGAAGGGACTTACTTCGAATGAAGTAACTTGGGAGATGGAGGAGGCAATGAGGAGGGATTATTCTACATTATTTGAGTAAGATATGTCTAATTTTGAGGATAAAATTTCTAAAAGGAGAGGAGAATGTAACACCTTAAAATTAATTTAGGTGTTAATCATGGATTTGGACTAATTAAAAATAATGATTATGGAATAATTGGATAAGGTATATGAATGGGAATTCATAAAGAAATAAGTTATTAATATGGGTTTAAGATTCAATTGGGATAGGAGCTTAATTTTAGGCTCATAAATTAATTTAAGTAGGCTATGGTTAGAAACTAATTAAGGCCCAATGATTATTGGTGCAGACCCAACTTCTCCTTGGGAGAATTGGCCCAAAAGGGACCAGCTAGCAATAGCCCAACTTGGTTTAAGGAGATAGAGGCTCAAAACTCAATTTACATGAACTCTTATAATTGGCCCAACATTCCTTATGTAGACCCAAATTAAATGAACTCTTGAAATTTAGCCTAACTTAACTATAATTCTATAGCCTAACTTATGAAACTCAACCCAATTCAACTTAAAGTCTGAACCCACTTGGATTTGGGCCTTTGAGTTAGCCTAAACCCATCCAAAACCCTAAACATATTCAGCCTTTCCCCTCCCTTATGCAAAAACATAAAACACACAACACAATTTCAGAGGTTTAGAGGGAGGCTAGGGTTCTTAGCAAGAAATCACTTTCAGGCTTAAAATCAGCAAAGGTAATTGTTATATAACTTAATCCTCTCCTCTTTCTCTTTAATTTGACCTAATTAGTTTTTCATTTGGAGCATTTCACCTAGACTCAAAATCTGAAACTTGTTATTTGAAGTTTCCATGGTGAAATTTCAGAGGTTGGAGCTAGAGGTATTGTTAAGTAAGTATAAACTCCTTATTTTAATGCTTTCTCTGCTAGTTAGAGACCCCATTAGCTGACTTATGATATGGGCTCCATTTCTATATGAAAATATCCATAATGTAGGGTGACATTTTGAAGTTTCTAGTCTAGGGAAGGGAAAATCCAGATTTAGAGCCTCTTGGTGGTTGGGTAAGTGTCCTCTAAGTACCTATTGGTAATTCAATTCTTTGAGCATTGGGTTACTACTATAAATGATGAATGGGATAGTAATGGACTAATTTAGAGAGATAATTTTCTAATGTTGTGATTATAGAAGGATTTTGGTACTGTTGTTAACTTCCTAACTTGTCTACAAGTGAGGTAACCGAGGATTTTATAATTTCATGCATATATTTACTTTAATTTTATATTTGCTGCACATGAAAAATTTAAAATGCTAAATAAATTGAATAGCTATCTGTTGTATTGTGTTTGGACCTTGTGAGTCCATGGTGAAGCTGTGGTGCGATTGTCAATCATGCATGTGCTTCAATTAGGCATGAAATTATGATCAAACCCCATATGTATTGAGCCCTAGTTATGCTCATTAGGGAGTCAGTGCCATAGACAGGCCTCTCCTGATGTTATTGGCCTTTCACATGTGGAAATGTGATTGTTAGTATAGGATAGTAATTATTGATAGCCTAATTATTTGATTTGTTAATATGATTAGTACATTTTCTAATGCTTATATAATACCATGCATATATATTAATTAAATTGGAATATATGAATGGAATTTGCCTTTGGTTACTGAGATTTGCATCTCACCTTGTTTCATGGGCTAACTATTTCAAGTGAAGATTCGTCGGGTAAAGATAAGGGGAAGCAAGTGGATGAAAATCTATGAGCTCCAACCATGTGTGGGGGAGGCTACACTTGGGCTGATTTGGGTAGAATAGATGCTAAATTTTATATCTCTTCTTATATAACATCATCATGTAATCATGTTACTTAGTGTAGGAGTTTATATATGGATCACGTAAGGTGTAACTATTGAGGAGTTAGACTTCATATTAGTTTGGTATTGAATGTATGAATTTATAACATCTGTTATGAACTTGTTGAATTTATGATATGGTTTACCATTCAGAAATGTAAACATGTGATACATTGGATGTTGACTTAAGCTAGTGATGTATGGAACCTTTAATGATATGTGTATTTAAATGATAATTATTAGTAGTTTATGAATCCTTACTGATATATGACAGATTGATGGGTAGGAAATCAACATTTACTTATTAGATTGGTAATGATAGAATAGCTAGGTAAATAAGGTAGATAAATGCCATTAGAGTCTCATAAATTAAAGAAGAGTGATCCTATAGTGTCCCTAAAAAGAGAATTGGAGTGCATAGGATGAAATTTGGGAGGTATAGGCATAAGGAGGAGTCACGCCGTGGCTAGGAAGAGCTCACCGTGGTCAAGAGAGTGACAAAAGCAAGGAACGCCACAGTGAAAAACGAAAACGTTGTCCAGGGAAGGTAACAGAGAGCAACCTCATCGCAGCATAACATGTTCCACCATGGCACAAGTCGAAGGAACCAGGTACGGAGTGTTCCAATAGCTACTTTTGCTGTGGCATAAGCATAGCCGCCACAACTAGAATCATGGAATTGCGAACAGTAGCTCTAAGGAGTGTTTCTGCCGCAGCACCACATAGGCTCGTTGCAGTGAGATTTATGAAAATTTTAAGGTTGAACCTAAGAGCAACTTCATCAAGGCATGGAAGGTTTGAGCCACGGCGCAAGTTAAAAAAAAAAGGCTCTTAGTTCCAATAGCCAACCTAGCTGCGATGAGAAGGTTCCAAGTTGCGGTGAAGGTCCCCAAACTCCTACTTTTAACTTAGAAACCTTGGTTTTCCCCACGGTAAAGTTAGGGTATGACTTAGAAATACTTGTAAAGGGTTCTTAAGAGTTAAAAATTAATGAGTAATAGATTAAAGGCTTTTAATTGGGGACTTGTTTCACTTATATACATGAATGGCTGTAATTGTTTGGTTAATAATTCTAATAACATTAAAGTTCAAATTTCCTTACTTCTTCTTAAATTGAATAATTTAAATCATGTTAGACCCTGATTTATGACTATCAATCACATGTTTAAGCTTAATTACCATGATAAGAAGTTAAGGTCATCACATTTGCATAAAACTCATAAATCATCCTAAGGTAAATTTCTTCCTCAAGCTTAAGAAATTCAAACCAACCTAGCTTTTCCAACAAAACAAAACAAGAGAATCCTTTAGAATTAAAGAAGTCTAGGTTTACCTCTCTCGTACAACATAACTTCATGATTGGTAGGCATTCTTAAATTGAGGTTTGGATTTAATGCCCTTAAAAGTTCATAACTTCTTAGTTTTACTTCATTTCTCAAAAGTACCTAGGAAGCGTTTAGAATTGGGATGCTTGAATGGATATTTTGGGTCCATGATAGCAAAAAGCAAATGTAAGGGCTTGTATAGTGATTTTAAGAAAATGGCAATGTTAGTCGTGAATGGATGGTAAAGTATAAGAGAAATGATGATTTTATAAGGGTTAAGCATGATGCAACATGTATGGCTCATTAAATGCAATGCACATTCTTGAAAAATATACCATGATTAAACTTTAAAAAAAAATTGGGATTTTCACATTTTGAAATTTTAAAAAGAAAACTTCTAGAATTGACAATGCAGATTACAAAATGAGGAAGTCAAAGATCATAAATGAGAGATATCATAATCTTCAATCAAGCATAGACTATTAGGAAATAAAATCAATTTATTTATTCACAAGATAGGAACATGCAACATTGTCATATTTGAATAATACCAATTTCTCATATAATATTGCAAAATTTATCCTTACTTATTGGTTTAGTAAATATATTAGCCAATTGGTTTTTAATTGAGACAAAGTTAAGCACAATATCACCTTTGGCTACATGATCCCTACAGAAGTTATGCATAATCTCAATATGCTTAGTCCTAGAGTGCTGAATTAGATTTTAAGATAACTTAATAGCATTTGTATTATCACACTTAAAGGGAATATGATCAATATATAGTCCATAGTCTTGTAATTATTGTTTTATTCATAAGATTTATGTATAACAACTTCCTATTGAAAAATATTTAGCCTCAACTATAATTAAAATTTTCTTTTTACTAAGCTAAGGAATAAGACAATGTCCTATAAACTAACATGTGCCACTAAAGCTTCTCCTGTAAATTTTTTAACCACCAAAATCAATATCACAATAACCAAATAGATATCACTCTTAGGATACTAGATTCCTAATTCTTGAGTTCCTACCAAATATTTAAAGATTCTTTTCAAAGTAGTCAGAGGAGACTCCTTAGGATCATATTAAAATCTAGCACACAAGTAGACATTAAACATAAGATTTGGTCTACTAGCAATTAAATACAACAAGGAACCAATTACACTTTGAAATTTCTTTTGATGTATAAAGATATCTTTTTCATCTTTGTCAAGCTTGAGAGAAGAGCTCATAAGAGTTTTGCTTGGTTTGGCCTTGTTCATCTCAAATTTCTTTAGTCACTCCTTTACATATTTAGTTTGACATATTAAGATTAGTTCTTTCAATTGTTTGATTTACAAGAACATCATCTCATTCATCATTGGTCATTAGCTTAGAAAAATCCTTACACAAAATTTCATTGGTAGATCCAAATACAATATCATTTTACATAAATTTGAATAATTAAGATATCATGTCCTAGATGCTTGATGAAAAGTATAGCATCTGTTTTTCTTTTTGAGAACCCATTTTCAATTAGAAACTTGCTTGACCTCTTATACCATGCCTTTGGAGTTGTTTTAGACCATGCAATGCTTTTTTCAATTTATAAACATGATTAGGCTCAATGCTTTCAAAACTAGGCAACCATTTTACATATACTTCTTCATGTAATCATTTATTTGATTCATCCTTAACCATCAATCATGTAATGGTTATGAAGTATTTAACATGTTCTAATCTTTAAGTATAACCATATAGTGGTTATGGATGTACACTATACAAAGCAAAAAGGAAAAGTCCCATTACAATTTATTTGATCATACCTACATTTTCATTTCTTAATGTCTTATCTTGTCACTTTAAAATTAGTGGCTTATATAAAGGAAGGTATATTTTTATGGGTTCAAAGAATTAAAAAAGGAAAAAAAAAAAGGCACAAATGTGAAGGAGAATGTTGCAAAATGAACCTCATGATTTTGGAAGTGTGATTTGATTATCTTGTATGAGTTCTTTGTATTTTTTTTAATTGTCTTTTCTTGTATTTTGCATAAATTTCCTCTTTAGCATATTGTTATCCATTACCTTAATCAAAGGAGACATTTTTGTTTATTAGCTTGATTTGTACATCTAGAATCTAGTAGACTCTATTGCTTATTATTGTTTGATTACTTAGATTTGAGTAAGAGATCTCAAGGGAGTAGAATTAATGGATTCATAGGGCCAGACAACTTCATTGCACCAACTTCAAAATGTGGAGAGGGTGATTTTTTAAAATCATTTAGAACATTGAGGGAATGTCAAATCCTATTGTGAACATGTGATTGATATATATATATATATATAGTGGTCATATGTAAAGAATCGTCAAGGTCATTTATGAATGAGTCTTCAAACAAGATTCACAAGATATTACTCATTTGTCACATTAACTACTAAAGTAGCAACTTAAACACCAACCTAACGTATGCCTTCTCTTTTAATACCACATGGCTGCTTTGCTTGGCATCGTTTTTCGCATTTATGATATGACATCTCTCTTCTCATCTAATAAAAAAGTGATGACAAACATTCTCTATGCTTACCTGGTGGTTCTTTCCCTACTGGAAAGGCTACTAGTTATATATAGCTGATGCAATAAAGAGTTTACCTACATAATCACATTGAGGCCACCCTTTCCTTTCAATTTTTGTAATTATCTATAATTATTTAGGTGTAAATCTTCAATATTTCTAATGCTTGAGAATTTCAACTTTGCCAATCTGTGCAATTTTATAGGGGCACATGTATGCATATGTTGTAGTTGTAGAAACTGGGGGAAGTTTTATATATTAAAGATGTAGCCAACGAAATAAAATAGTTCATTTCTGAAGCTATGTTACATTAGCTAATGGCTATATATTTATTCATTCATAATGTCCTTCATTCTTGTGAATTGGAGATCGCTAGTAATTTGCTAGTTTAATTATTTTAATATTGGCTTATGCAACTTTGGATTGTAATAATTGTTGTATCTTAGGCTACCATAAATTAAAGCAATATGCAATAAGCAATGGGACCTTCATTCTTGTGAATAAGAGGACTACCAATTAATTTACTAGTTTTATTTTTTTAATATAGGCTTTGTGCAATTGTTGTTTACCATTTGGTATGATTTTTTCAAGTTCAATATATGTAGTTATGTGTTGTAGAAACAAAGTTTGAGAGAAACTCTTTTTTATGTCAATTATTCAATGTCAATATATCTTGCCTTTTATCAGACATGTCAATGCTTTCAACTTAATCTTCATTTCCTTGTTTTGTTATTCATTACTATTAAAAAGGGGTGGAAAAGGATGTGACTAAGCATATGATAATCCTATAGATATGTATAATAGATGTGTGTGTGCATGTGTGTAAATCCGTGCATGCAAGTGTGTGTGTGTTTTGGGCTAATTTTCCATTGTTTAACATTTATGTTTAGGATGCAATCCATAGGTTTGGTTAGCTTATTTCCTTTCCACTATGCCAAGGGTTAAAAGATACCAGGATTATTTATCTATGCCAACACCTGATTCAATAGTCGCACTAGTGACTACTAAAACATCGATGCCAACACCTAGTTCAAGATGGGCACTAGGTCTAGTGCCAACACCTATTCTACCACTACCATCTACCACTGCACCTAATCTTGATCTACCTTTTTCACCTGATAATCATTCATACTCATCCACCTTAACTAATTAGCAATCTGATAGGTTTTAGATAGTGGATGGGATAAGCAAGTGTAATTTACATATTTGATAGATTATTAAAGTGTGATTTATTTATTTGATAAGTAATAGGTAAGGGTGATATAAGGTTTAATAACACCATATTTACTTTATTTTTTAAAAATAAATAAAATGACCAAGGTGTTGTAAAGCAAGCTCAATTAAACGTAAAAGGATATTTGGGTGATGTCAATAGGATAATGTATAATTGTGCATTTCAATTAATCTCACTAATTAGTAGGCGAAGTAACTAGCATATTGGGTGGCTTTGTAGGATTCGTAGCATCAAATGTAAGGTTTCTTAGATCTTTACAAATGCAAAATCAAATTTATTTTAGACTTAAAAATTTTGCTATGATACTAAAACTATTCATTTGGATTGAAAAACATGGTTGGAACAAATATTGCAAATAGAAAGATGGTAACTCCACACACTGAAGGTTCATAAAGCTTCTCTAGGAAAGAGACATGAGATGTGAAGAGCATGTGAAAATGTCTTAATCAAAATAAATATGATCTACATGAGGATAAAGTCTTTCTCCTTCCTCTTACCCATTTTTGTATTTATGTGTATTGTGATTACCAACATAAGCCTGTAAGTGAGCCTACTGAATAGGGCCATGTAGTTGTTTATTTTGTTTAATGATTTGATATTTTATTGATAGTTAATAGATTAAATTAATCAAGCTTTTTTGGAATGTCTGAATTTGACTCGCTTTAAGTTTTATTGTTAGCTTCTCTTGTTTGTTATTACCTTTACTTTTTTTTGGGTAAATACTAACATGTGTTGATTAAATCTCTTTCCTGCCATCTTGGCTGGGCAATATTTGTTGATATCTACGACTTGGTCTGGTCATTATTTGTTTATGGAATAAGTATCAGTTTATCTACTATGTTACATCTTTTTTTTTTCTTTAAGTTTTCTGCTATGTTACATCTTGGATTAAGCAAGTTATATAGAAAACTAAAAATGGTGAGAGTATAAGGTCTTAAGCTATTAAATGCCCAAAAATGAGGAAATTTAGCATATATAAAACAAAGATGGAATTAGTAAAGGAAGAAGCTAGTTTTCTAATTCTGTATGTGGAGACAAAATGGAAGATTTGTGGTAACTAGAATTAGTAATAGGTACGTGTGCATAACTTATTACAAATAGTATCTTTTCCAAGATGATAATTAGGTATGTAATAGGTTAAGGTACTAGCGTCATTTTTGGTCTATTGAAGGAAGAAGTTAATATCAAAAAATCTAAAAGCATTAGACTATTTTGAACATAAAATGCAACTATAAAGGTTTTAGCACTAAGGACCATATAACTTCATTGTCAATAACATTAATAACAATAACAATAGTTTTTTAACTAACATTCTAGTATTTGGTTAATTGTTCCTTTGATGTTGCTAACTTTCAGATTTGCTTAACAATTACACTATTGAAGCAAGAAGAGTACACAAATAACTAGACAAATACCACCATAAAAGATGATTCATCTTTGCTCATGGTAACTTTTTCCTTACTATGTATTTACCCAACAACTATTTGTTGAATTTTATATTCAAACCCCTTTTGTATTTATGTGAAGTACTATGCTTGCCAACATGATTCCTTGAGTGAGCTTACCAAGCAAGGCCATGTTATTGTTGCTATACATGGAGGAATAGTGTCAATTTCATCACCAACTTCGTAGGTCTAACTAACCTCTTCTAATATAAATATGGCTTTGGGTTTTCTTTTAAACTAGGGTAGCTTCTTACAAGTGTGAAAGCAACTTGTTCCAATGCTAAGATATACAATTAAATGCATAATAATCAATCTTCCCTTTCCTTAGCTACTATTAATAAATCATATTATTTATGTTCTAAGACTCTTTTAGTACATGTATATGCTATAAAAGAAGACGTATAATTGGTATTTCTAGATATTCTAACAAAAATTTCATTTTTAGGATTTTGTTTTACTTCTCATTATTGTTAGCTAGCAAAGACAAGAGAAGGTCATAATGTAATAATTAATTAACTAATGGCTTGTGTTGGCTAAAGTCTGTAAGGGATTTTTAATTAGTTTGGGTATTTTTTTTATACCTTTATCAGTTATGATGATTCTATTTTTTTAAGATCCTAGCACAGAATTTATGTTTATTTATTTTTGTTAATTGCACAAAACATTGTTCATGTCATGCACATACATTTTCCATTGTCTATAATGGTATTGTGCACTCTTAATACACTACAAAGAAAAAACGGTTGAAATAGTTAACCATTAATCATATTTTACTTGTTCAATTTGTCATGCTCTAAGTGGAATTTACACTAAAAAATGTTTTCAACTTTTTCCTTTAGTAGTGGTTAAAATTGCCACTAAAGGATTTAATAGTAGTTATTAAAACCACAGTTGAGCCAACCATCATTAATGGTTCAATGGTAGTTTTAAGCAACTACTGCCATTGCCACTATTGATCAAGGATTAATGACAATTAGGAAACTACATTAAACCTTTGGTTTGATGGCGATTTGGAAACTATAGTAAAACCTCTTTGTTTAACTGCAGTTTCTTACTAATTGCCATTAAACACCATAAATGATTTATGGCTTTTTTAGAAAGGCTTAATAGTAGTAGGCCTAACTATCGTCAAGTTTTCAAATGTCCTAATGATGGTTAGTTTGACCATTATTTGATTTCTAAAGGGCCTAATGGTAATAAGGCTTAACTGCCATTAGGCCTTTAATGTCCTAATAGCATTTAAGCTTAACTGCCATTAGGCATTTAATGTTTTAATGGCATTTAAGCTTAATTTTTGTTAGGTCATTTATAGCCTAACGAAAGTTAGCCCCATGCATAATTTGGCTTTATTTACTATTAGGCCTAAAATAGTTAATCATGACTACCATTAGGCCTTTCACATCTTAATAATGGGTTAGAGAAATTGCCTCTAGGACATGAGTTCTAATCGTGGTGTAATCGTCATTAGGACATAATTTCACAATAATTTGATTAATCAATGTTAAGCACCCACCACAAAACTTCCTCTTGCTTAGTAGTGTTAGGAGATTAGCTTACTATTAACTCTTATTTATTTTTGTTATTTTACAGATTTCTGTTAGGACTTTAGTGGTTAGTTGACTAGTTTTAAGATTAAAATAATTAATTTTATGAAAAATGTGTGTAACTATTGTATATAGCTCCATACTTACCTTTTGATAATGTTGATGACAAGTTTTGGCTTATCTTTGATTTAAACAAGAATTGACTTTACTTTGATTGCTTTTATAGGTTATGAATACAAGAAAATGTAAGTCGATGTCTTCTTAGAGCTAGATCATTGAAAACACAGCCTTCTCATAGAAAATAACTAAAAAAAAGCTAGTAGGTTTGGCATCATAATATTGTAGTGCTACTGTGAACAAAAATTCCCCTACCAAAAAGAAGTAAGGGCACTATGGTGCCCAATCCCAATGTCGCAGCACTTGTTGTGTGACATAGAATTATGGTGTTTGAGGCTTTGACTTTTTCTAGGTTTTGTAGTATATAAATCAACCTTTTGAATCTAGTTGTCATTCTTGATAATTTTAGGGGCTAAAAGAGCTTGGGAGTGCTTTATGGAGCAAGGGAGAAGCTTGGGTTTTATACAAAATACAAGATTTGCTCCTAGTTTTCTCCACTCCTTCCTTCTTTCTTGCATACTTTCTAGATCAATTCAATAATGTTTTCTCCTTGTGTACTCTTATAATTATGAGTTGAGATTGTTGATTTGGGATTTTGATGAATTTTAGTATGTAGTAGGTTATGATTATTTTCTTTACTTGCAATTTATGGTATGATTTGCTTACTTAATGCTTATTCTTCATGTTTTTGGGTGTATGGAAACTATTAGATAATTTGTGTAACCTAAATGAAATTGGGAAAAGGATTTTAGGACTAAACAATAAATTAGGTAGTGTGGATTCATAAAACTTATAATGTTGAGTGGATTAATTTGCTTCTAGAATAAGAATATACCAACCGATCTCATATAGCCAAATGAGGACCTATTCTTGATCAAGTCTCCCAATCAAATGCATAAGGAATTATGAATTGATTAAGGAAATGCCTATAGGTTATTTAGAAGATGCTTATAGGTAAATTAAAGTCTTAGGTTAGCAGAGATCATTATGAATAGCAATGTAGAGAGAAGTGGATTTATTGTCCTATGAAATGCTATGGCAAATCAATAATCCTAAACTTTTTACTTCCCAAGTTAGTCTAGAATCATGTCTCTCCTTTATTTTATCATTTTTATATCTTTAGTTTAGTTTAATTTCCCATCACCTTAATTGTTGGCTTGATTTAGTGCACAATTTTTGCACTTAGTAATTATCTTAATGTCAACTTCTCTTAAGAATGATACTCTATTCATTGTTGTATTATTTATACAATACATATACTTGTTGAACATTTTCATAGCATAACATGATTTTAGCACCATTGCTGAGGATAAATTTTTGCTAATATTAATCTAAGCTTACCTAGTTTGAACTTAAGCCTTGTTTATTTTGGTTTTGTTTAAATTGTTAAATCTATTGGTTTTTTGTCTTGTTTTTATTTTTTATTTTTTGTTTGAATTTGTGTTTATATTTTTTTTTAATTATGGAATACCCACGGCCGGTAGAAAGAGTAGCTAATGTGTGTTAACTTGATAACAAGTTTGATAGTTTAAGAAACTAAATTTGATAGAAGGTTTGATGACTACGATATGCACACTGTTACTTATGTTAGTAATTTTTAAGGCTTATAAATAACTTATGATAATTGTGAGGAAAGTTACTACAAAGACTAGTGCCCATACTATATATGTGAACACCGTATTTTGTCTGGGCATACTCCAAAAATAACAATAAAATTAAATTAACAAAAAAATAGAAGATAAAAAAAAGAGAAAGAAAGACAAAAATCAAATAGGTCCTTTTAGCCCAATAAACTCAAAGAAAAAAAATTAAAGGGAAAAGAATCCAAAATTAAAATTAAAAATAAAAATAAATAACAAATAAGGTAAAAGCCCATTAATCCCAAATTAGAATAAAAAGAAAAAAATTAAAGAGGGAGTAACAAAAATCCAAAAAATGAAATTAAAAAAAAAAATCAAAAAGAGACTAGAAAAAAAAATTGAATGAAAAAGTAAAAACCCACAATGAAAGAGAGAGAAAAGGCTTTAGCGAGTTAATTTAAAAAAATAATTAAAAGAATAATAATTAAAAAACAAAAAAATGAAAGGAAAAAAAAAAAAAATAAAAAAGGGACCAGAAAAAAATAGTAAAATAATAAAATAGATTAAAAATATATATTTAAAAACAAAAAGAAAGGAGAAGCCCAAAACCAAAAAAGAGAGTAAGATTCTAGGGCTTAATCTAGGAGAGCTCAAACTATCAAAAAAAACAAACAAACAAAAAAAGAGAGCCCAATATAAAAGGTGAAAAGCATAATTATATCTTCTTTCTCTAAGCCCAATCCAAAGTCCAACCACCAGAGTCCAAACAAAAAAAAATCACCAGAACCCAAACAAAAATCATCAGAGAAAAATGGAGCCCCAGCCCAGGATCCACTCTTATCAAACCCTACCCGTATTTCTGGCCCTAGTCTCTCTCTATCTCTATCAGCCTCACACTCACTCACGACTCCATAGTAGGGGACCCACTAGTGGTACGACACTAAGCACACACGCAGGGACGCACAAACGCACCAAAAAGGACACAGAGGCACAAACAAAAAAGTACAAGCAGAGATGCACTGAGGACGCGAGAGAGAATGAGGGGGAGGAGGAGGCTCTGATATATAGGAGAGAGAGCAAGGGAGAACGGGGTAAAAGGGGAGCAGCAGGGAGAAGAGAAGGTTTCTGAAGAGAACAGAGATGAATGAGAGATCGAAGGGAAGAACAGGGAGAAGAGATTGAGGAAGAAAAATAGGAGAGATTAAGAAAGAAAAAAACGAGAGGATGAGGAAGAGAGAATAAAGTGAGCCTGAGAGGTTGGGGATTAGAAAGGAAAAGAAGCAGAGAGAATAGAGAGGAGAGTTGGCTTTGGATTGAGAGAGAGCTTCTGATATAGAGGAGAGTAAAGAGGAGAATAGAGGAGAGGGACTGAGAGCAGACGTTTAACGAGGGGAGTTTTCATGAGAAAGCTGAGCTCGAGCGAAAGATTTTTGATTCACAGACACGGTCCATTCGATAAAAGAGATCCAAGAGGTAATGTTCCATTTTTCGGCTTTCTTCAACATTCTACATAATCTCTATCAATTCTTACATGTTTCATTTTTTTAACAGTGATGATTGAATTGGATTTTGTTTACTGGTTCTCTGCTGCTTTCCTTGATGAATTTATGTCAAATGTTTACTGCATTTTTTTTGTTTGAAATTTTCTATTTAGCAGTTCTGTGTGGTTTTTCCGAATGTGTTAATTGAGTTTCCTATTAAATGTTATCCTGGTAAGTCTCAACTTAATAAGCCAGGGGACTAAATTTCTGTTTGGCATAAAAGTGATTATTCATGTTCAGATTATGTCTCTGGCACTTGCACGAGACTTGGTTTGTATGCAAAATTGTACATAACTCTGGTAGCATTCGAATTTCTATGCAATTAAGTCTGGTCTATGAAAATGAAGAATGCAGTTCAAATGTTTGAATCTTAGGTTGAGTTTGGTTTAGAAATTCCTTTTGCTGCACTTGTACCGTGAGTCATGAGAGTTAATGACCAGGGAAGTCTTTTAGTTAATTTAAAAATGTAGGAGATGACGTTGGTAGAAATTTCCTCCCTAATAAGAGTATGGTTTGAAATTCTTGAGAAATAGATAATTCATGACTGACATTGCTACAATTATCTACTGGTTGTGGAATTTGGTTTGATTCAGGTTGTGAGATTCAGCTCCTGTCCTTGCTTTATTTTGGTGTATGCTAGGTTAGAATAATGATTCAATTCACTGTCTCAATGATGTCCCTTGTATGATTTAGTTTCTAAGTGCTAGTTGTCGGTGTGCTTTGAATACCTTTTTTTTTTCTCCTTGGTTATGCTAGCATAAATTATCCATAAACAGGCTCTTAGTTTTAAGAATAAATTTTGGTAACAAATCTTGCACTTGTTCTTATTACTCGGATTTCATGATGGGAACTTCACTTGCTGACATTTCTAATAGGCCTATTTTCTTTTGACAGTAACTTTGCTCAAACTCTCAGGTGAAATTGTGGATGATTTTTGATGTTGTAATGTCTGATTAACATCTTGCTAGGATTTAGGCAATTTATCCTTGATGTTATATGGATGAATCTCAATTGGGTGTTTGAATCTTATCTAGGACGTTATTAATGCAGCATAGGATGGAATGTTGGGAACCTAGTTTTTGTATTTTATCAGTTTGTTATATGAGAAGATAATGCTACCCAATTTTGCTTTGTATTTAAGATTAAGATTAAGCACCAAATTTTGTTCATAGTATAGTGAATACTCTGTCTGGAATTTGTTCATGTGAAAATGTCCATATGAAATTTGTCTGATTGCAAACTCTAACATGGTTTTTAAATAATTTTAAGGTCTGTCTGGATCTTGCTCATGTGAAAATGTCCATATGAAATTTGTCTGATTGCAAACTCCAAACTCCAGCATAGTTTTCAAATAATTTTGGGAATTTGGTTTTAATTGCATGTTTGCAGACTCCATTCTATTGTGAACCTTGCGGCATGTTGAAATATTGATTCTTTATCTGAACCATATCTCTTTGGTTCAAGTTCTGTATTTAAATTAAAGTAGCATAGTGATTGCTAATTCTTCTTTTTTCTTTTCCCATCTGAGGTATCCAAGTTTTGTGAAACCATGTGGGTGATGGAGATGTAAGAGGCTCGAAAAAGAATTAAAGAAAGGATTGAAGAAGAAAATTCCACAGGTGGAGCAATATGAGGAGCACAGCTCGCCTAGGAGGTTCATTCATCAATTCCACCGAACGGATGGGAAGATGTCACATGATTTGGGGTTCTTATATTTTCTCCTTCCTCTTGTGTGTTGTGATACTGTTTACTTTGGATGGAATATCTTGCTTTTGTATATATTTCAATTTTATATCTTTTTTTTGTAATAGTTTAATTTTAATCTTGGTTTTATTTTTATCATTTATTTTTACCTTTTAGAGTCGCCGTGGAAGATTTCTTATTCTCTCGAGCATATAAGGATGAACCGAAGGGTTAGGTATGACAATAAAGTCTCCTTGGTACTTACGGGCTTTTTTTTTTTTAACTTACTTGCAAGTTTTGGGTTCCAATGGCCTTATTCAATTAATCTTGTTTTAAAAAAAAAAACTCAAGAAAAAAGAAAGTTGTGACGACCCTAATTTCTTATCATCATAATTAAGGTTAAACACGTGATTAATCACTATAGGTCATGAAAATGTGGAAAAATTAAAACCTTAATGTGATTAGAGTTATTAATCATACGATTTCATACACTTATATTCATAAGGGAATTAAACATCCATTTATAAGCCTTGGATATATTACTCATCAGTTATAACCCATCCTAATGACTCTAGATCATCATTTGTGATTAACATATGGAAAACCAAGATTTTCTAGTTAATATAAGTGTTTCAGCATGTTAGCCACGGCCAAATTACCCTTAGCCGCGGCCAATTCCTTTCGGTTTTACCCCTTTCTTTATCACTATCGCCGTGGCGAGTTGGACCTTCGCCGCGGCCAACCCACATGGCGCTGCGGCGAAGAAGCCTTCTGGAACTTCCTCACTCGCCTCTCAATATTGGCCGCGACCAATTCCTCCTTCCGCCACAGCCAATTCCTCTCTGGAATGCCGAGGAAATTTTCCTAAAAGTTCACCGCAGCCAATTCCATAATTCGCCGCGGTAAATTTTTCTCTGGATGACTTCCAATTTGACCTCTCACATTTTGCCGTGACCAATTTACATTTCGCCGCAGAGAATTCCTCTCTGGCACTCTCCCTAAGCAACTTCGCCTCTATTGGCCGCGGCTAACTCCATTTTAGCCGCGGCGAAGTACCTTCTGGTCCTACACTCCGAAAATCTGGACTTATACTCTCCTTTCTCCCTCCAATCTCACCCTAGGGCCCATCTACCTTAATTGTGGGGCTCAAATAACTTTCCTTAGCCTAATTTATTCGACTAATCTATCCTCTCTAATTCAAGATTCAAGGGTCATTTTCTTTCCTCTAATCACCCTATATCAGCAAGTCCATTTATCAGCAATTTGTAAAATAACAATAACAAGAGTTCATGAACTATCAATAGATATCACTTATGTTAAGATTACATTCCCAATAATAAGCTACATCAAAGTTCAACAAGGATCATTGTAGATAACACAACTCCATACATCAAATACCAATTTATAGTAAGGCCTACTCCTCAATAAGTACACAGTATATTATCAAAATACAGATTCCTACACTTGGCAATATAGATACATGATGATGCTATACAAGACTTAACTAAAATTAAGCATCTACCCTATTACACTCAGACCAAGTGTAGCTCCCCCACACCGGGCCTCAGCTTATGGATGTTCATCCACTTGCTTACCCTTATCCTTACCCGAGGAACCTTCACCTGAAATTGTAATCCCATAAAATGGGGTGAGATAATAATCTCAGTAACCAAGACAATTCCATCATATAATTCAGTTTAATTAACATATATGCATGAATCAAAATCATATCAATCATCTCAGCAAATGAAACAATTAGGCTATCATGATTACTATCCCATACTAGCAATCATATATTCGCATGTTAAAGGCCATTAACACCGGGAGAGGCCCGTCCACGGCACCTACTCCCCATTGAGCACAACCAAGGCTCAGTGCATCTGGGGTTTGATCATAACCCAGTACTCGATCGTAGTACATGCACAAGTGGCAGCCGCACCACAACTCAACCATAGACTCACAAGGTCCAATCATCATACAATAGATAGCTAACCAATTCATTCAATATTTCAAATCATTCATATACAGCAAGTATGAAATTTAAACCGACATATGCATGGAATTAATGTCAACCCCGGTTATCTCACTTGTAGACAAGTTTGCAACAGCCTCTAATGGTACAGAGTCTCCCTATAATCATAGCATCAGATAATTACTACTCTAATTTATCATTAACAGTTACAACAAGTACCCAAGGAATTTAAATGCTACTAACTACTTAAAGAATACTTACCCAGCCACCACAAATCCTAAATTCAGATTAAAGTGTCTTCTACTAGAAATCTCAATATTTCACCCAAAATCCTAAGCAAATTCGTACAAAATTAATATCCATAATATAAATCAGCTATGGGGGTCTCAAACCAACAAAGAAAGCATCAAAATGGGGGGTTTAAACTCACCTAATACCAGCCCCAACCTCAACCTACGAATTTCACTAAGAAAATTTCCAAACACCCACATTTCAGATTTTGGGTATGATGAAAATACTCCAAATGAAAAACTAATCAGACCAAATTAAAGAGAAAGATGAGGGGATTAAGTTGTATAACTATTACCTTGGCTGAATCTTGATCTAAGTGTGTAAAAATGAAGAATTCTTGCCCCCAACCCTAGCCTCCTTTTCAACCTCCAAATTTTGCTTCTTGTGTTTTAGCAAATGAGAAAGTAGCTGAAGCATTAGGGTTTTAGGTGGGTTTAAGTTGGGTCAAGGGATGGGTCATGGGTTGCTCCAAGTCCAACTCCACATGGGCTTCAGACTTTAGCCTGTTGGGCCAGTTTTAAAGTGTTGGGCTGCAGGATTTTATTGGGCCAGTTTTATACATTAGGTTGCTGAAGTTTACTTGGGTTTGGGCCAAGTTTGAAGAGCTCAAGGGTTTGGGTCTGCACAAGGGTTATTGGGCCACTTATAAGAGCCTATACAAGGTGGATCTTGGGCCACTATCACATTAAATTGGGTTGGGTCTGCACCTAACTCATTGGGCCTCCATTAGCCTCTTGTCATATTCCATTAATTTGGGCGTAGGTGAAGTTTCTATCTCAATTAATTCTCAAGCCCATATTAATAATTTATCTATCTAAAATCCATATTTACTTAACTTGCCCAATCATCCCATATTAATTATTCTTAATTAATTTTAATCCATGATTAACACCTTAATTAATTTCGGGGTGTTACAAAAGTAAATGTTAAAAATAATAATAATAATAATAATAATAATAATAAATATGATTTAAAACAAAAAAAAAAAGAGAAGGATTATAGGAAATCAAATAAGGTTCCTTAGAAATATATATAGTTTTTTTAAGAAAATAAAGTATGTTTTTAAAAATTAAAAAAATAGAAACAAAAAAAAAATCTTTTTGACAAAAAGTTACAAATCTTAAAATCCATTTTCCTTCTTTTTTTTTTTAAAAAAAGTTTCTTTCCTAAAAATTTTTAAAAAAAATAGTATTTTAAAATTTTGAAATTAATTGTTCCTTTTAAAGTATTTCTTTGGAAGATAGGGATAAAAAATAAAAATGAAAAGAGTTCCATAAAAAAAAAGGGGAAAAGCAAAACAAAAAAAAAATACAAAGAACAAAAAAAAAAGAAAAAGAAACATTTAAAAAAAAAACAGCAATAACAAAGAGAATCAAAAAAGAAAGTAAGAACAGAGTTTTCTTTCAAACCTATAAACTTTTTTAAACTTTCTTTAGCAAAAATTAAAAGTATACTTAAAAAAAATCCTTTTTACTTAAATTAAATTCTTTTTCTAAATGACAATAAAAAGTACATAAAAAATCAAAAATCAAAAAAGAGAAGAAAAAAATATTAACAAATTAAAACACAAAATCAAAACAAAAAAAATTAAAAATCTAAATCAACAAAAAAATGATTAGAACAAAAGCAAAAATCATTAACAAAAATAATCCTAAAAAAAAAAAAGAAATCAAAAATAAAAAGAAAAATGATGGAATGGCAAAAAGAAAAAAGAAAAGAGAAAAACTCTTTTTTAATTTCATAAAAAAACCATTAAAGTCATAACAAAAACAAAAAAACAAAAAAAAATAAAAACTAAAACGAAAAAACACAAACAGAAACAAGAACAAAAAAAACAACAAAACATAAAAGCAAAAATAAAAAGAAGACGAATAAAATATAAAATACAAAGATTCAAAAATTGTCAAATCAATCAAGAAACTAAAAGATAAAAAGTAGCTAACAAAAGAGAAGAAAAATATAAATAAAAAAACACACGAAAAAATAAAACAAAAAATAAAAAAAAAAGAAGAAAAAAACAAAAGGACAAAAACAAAAACAAAACAAAACACAATAATAATAATAATAATAATAATAATAATAATAATAATAATAATATAAAAAAACACAAAAAACCAAAAACAACAAAAACAAAAACAAAACACCCACCATTTTAAAAAAAATTTACAACTGATTCGAACTACGTGGACTTTGATCCCTCTCGAAGGATACGTAGATTCTAGGTTTTCATTTTAGATCAAATTTGTCCTTTGTAAATAAATATTTTCTTTTAATTTTATTGCCTTAATTTCTTTCCTTTTTATTTTTCTTTTAATTTTATTTCCTTAAATTCTTTTTTTTCGATTTTGCATATGATTTGTTAGGGAGAATTAAAATAGAATGAATGTCATATTAATTGTGCACCACTAACTTAAGATAATCATTTTTAGTAACAAATTTAGTGGAGTGCCTAACACATTTCTCGCTCACAATCGACTCTCGAATCTATTTTTTAGTTCGTAGATTTTTTTTTTTATTTTTTTTCAAATAAAAAAATTTTTTCAAAGTTTTGCCTTTTTAAAATTAAAATTTTGATAGCGACTCTTACTCTTATTACTTTTAATTTCGATTTCGGTTTTTCATTTCCTTTAAAAATCGAAATTTCTTTTGAAATTATTTTCTTTTTCTGGCACTATGTGGTCAAATTTTCGAGTGTAACAATATAAAAGCTAGACAAATAGGGGATTATTTCTATAAGAATCAAAATAATTTTTATGATAACAATTATATTCCTAATTGGAGTGATGAACAAAATCTTTTTTGGAATTAGGGTCAAGCTTCTTCACCATATGCAATATACCCATCCCAACCTCCTAAGTTCTAACTATAAGATGAAATTCCCATTCAAAAGCAAAATTTTAACTTGGAAGAAACGATGATGCAATATATTGCTAGGCTAAATGCCATTTAGCCAAGCGAAATGCCCTTATTAAAAAACTTGGAAATTCAAATGGGCAAAATAGCCACTATCATCTCTAATAAGGCATAAGAGAATCTTTCAAGTGATATGCTTGTCACTTCTAGAAGAGAAGATGAGAAACATTGTTTACTTTGAAGAGTGAAAAAGCGTTGTTAGAGGTTTCTAATGAATGTGAAGGTGATCATGAGAAGAGTATGAAGGAAGGAGATGATATTATGTAGCTAGAAGGCTAAGAGGTAAACTTCTAAGTGGCCATAATAGGGATCTTCTTGATGAATCAAATAAATGTTGCAATGAAATTAAAGTAGACACTGTGGTTTTAATCATTTGTAAAGAAAGTCACCTGATGAAACCTTTAATAAAGCCTTTGGTTCTTAGTAAAGAAAGCTAAGAAGATTTTATAAGGTGTTTAATGGCTCCCAAAACCATCTAAGAAGAATTAAAATTGGAGTTTCCAACTATGTCAAGCAAAACATGTATTTCAATGAAACCTTTGATTAAGGAGTCACATGCTTTCAAATGGAAGATAGACCCAATGTAGCTAAAGCCTACTTATCTAAGAAAGAAAGGAAGTAAGGCAATTATCATTCTTAACACCAATGATTAGGTTTAGCTATAAAGTTAAGCTAAATATTTTAAACTTAGAACTTCTTGGGAGGAAATGTAAGTTTTCATTTTATGTTTTTAAACAATTTTGCATTTGTATTTCTAGTGATTTTTGGTAGTTTAGTTTCAAGTTTGTCAAGTCGAAAATTCCTCAAGCCTAAGTGGATTAATGAAGCCAAGTGCAAAATTTCAAGCTTGCATGAAAAATCTAAAAAACAAGAGTTGAAGAGGGAAATTTGATGAAATGGGAAGTTTTCAATATTTTATGGTGCTCATTTAGCCCTTTTTTTACTCTTAATTTTATGCAAATAACATGCTTAGGTTGCAGAAAATGAGTGGAATTCTTATTAGAGTAGAGAAAATTAGTGTAGGTGTTGCAATGCCATGACACTTAATTTTAATGAGGCAAATTGTTACACCTTATCAGATCTCATTTACTTTGTACAATTGGATATCTATTTGAGTAAAAGAGTGCATCACAAATCCTTTTGCAATGAAAATTCAATTACTAAATACATTAAATGGACTTATGATGCACAAAAAAGGTTTTTTTTTTCACAATTCCAACTTGTAATTTACATTCAAGTATTTGTTTCTATCCAATTTATCATGTATATGGATCTCATGTACATAAAGAAAGCAATTAGCTCATTTTATCCATAATCACATAAATAAAGCATAAATTTCAAAAATTCATAACTTGAGTTATACAACTCCAATTGAAACAAATTAAGTATCATTTTAAAGCTTATGATATGAACTTTTTATTTAAAAATTTTAAGTTAAATGAAATTTCATTTATTCCCTCAAATCATGCAAAAACTATAACTGTCATAGAGTGAACAATGCCAACCATGATAGTTTTTTAGGGTATAGAGCTCTAAAAATTATAAACTTTAACCCTATAAAAAGCTCTAAATATTTTCTAAATACTCACTAAATGTCAGCCCAAAATTTGGTAATTAAGGTAGTTAAGAACAAATGGAAATTTTATAGTTCAAATAGTCAAAATTTTGGCTCCAAAATGTCCTAATTGAACTCTACCATGTCACTTCTTGTCATGAGCAAATTTCATTTCACATATGCATTAATTCTAAATGTTTCATCATATGAAATTTACCTTGCATTTAAAAATCACTATTCCACTTGAAAATACGCATGTAAGCTCAGTTCAATAGATTTTTGTGTACTAATTCGTGTTCCAATGTCTTATATATGCATCTATTAGTTATACATTCATAGTTTAACACTTTTGCACAAGTTGCTAATATATTACATCAAAATATAAATTTACATTTCTACATTTACATCATCAAATTCTAGATGAATCTCTTGATAAATTTAACCTTTCTAGGTCTTTGTCTTATCATCTTCCTTGTTTTACTTTTTACTTGGTCATGGTTAGTAAAAGACAAAGGATGAGATTTTAGGAAGAATCTTAGTAGTAGTATTCAACCATTCCAATGCATACAACAGATAATTCAATAATAAAATGCAAGCATGCATGCATGGCTATTTTAACATAAAATAGCATAAAACAATGGATTGGCATAAAGTATCTGAACTTGTATGGCCATAGCATAAAATATACTAATTAGGCTCATCTTTGGGGTAGGGAGAATTATTGTGCTCAATTCCCTACCACTCTTACTAAGAGCTAAAAACATGTCTCATGCATGCATAAAAACTCATATTAATATAGCCAGCTAAAGCAATTATAAAGTAATCAATACATACAATGCATTTCAACTCAAGCATATCTAAATATATGCAAGGAAGGAAAAGTAAGCTACTTAATAAAAGCCAAAAATCTTAAACAAAGAACTATTTCACTTATTCATTCTCTTTACTCTTCTTAGTTTTACACACACATAAGAGTGTGGTTGTATTACCTTAGTCTAAACATATAAATTAAGATACAAAACAACCAATTAGGACCTATTCAATCTCATTCTATCTATATATATGTATATTAAGACTTAAAGTGTGATTTAGGTTACTTTAAGTGTCTCAAAGTGCCTCATCCCACTTGTTATATTACATGTAGCAATTCCATTATTCTTTTATCTCATTTTTACTTACTTTTCATGGCTAAAACAAGTCTAAAAACTTAGTCATATTACTCATTCTATTTATAGGGCACATTAGGTTTTTTTCCATACTTTCAACATTATCAAATTTCATTTTTTTCTCAAACCAATAGTCATCTAGCCTTTATGTCATTCACTTAAGCCTCTTAAATCATTAGACTAAATGAAAAACTTCTCTAGATACCCTTTCCTTAGTTTGGCTAAAAGCTCCCCCAAGAGTCTAATTCTTGATATTTTGTTTGTTTAAAAAAGGAATTTTAGGTTATTAGAATATCCATTATTCATTTCTAGCTCAACTATGGTATTACAGGAATCAAATAGTCTTCCTAAGATTTTAGAGTATTGATAGCCCTACTTATACCTTAGGTGAAGCTAACTTACATTGTTTTGACTTTTAAGTTAATTTCTTTGCATATTCTTATTTCTCAATCTTTTAAGCTCTAAATTGCATCAAGTTTTCATCAAATACATATTCCTTTTTCTCACACACTCTCTCTTAGCTAAACCATCATGAAGCTAGAGTTCCAAGGTTAACAATTTTTCCCAATTTGAATCATATCTTATTTTGATGCTATTTTAATGAAAATTCTTTTGGTATAATTGGTTTCCTCAAATGAACTTTTTTAATTAAGATGATATCCACAAACATCACCCATTTTAGAGACCAAACCCCCCATGAGAGAGAGTATGAGGAGTAGAGAAAGTTTTATAACTAAAACATAGCAAAATTCAACATATTTCCTTACTTTTTTTGGCTTGCCTTCCCTCTTCTTCCTCTTTCACACCACCATGGGAGCTTAGAAGCTGCTTAAAAGTTAGGCAATTGATGAAGAAAGAAGGAGGGTGTCCCATATATATAAAAAGGCTAAGGTTTATAACTTTTCAAAAATAACCATTATGCCCTTATACTTTAATTCTTTTGTTTGAACTCATTTTTAATCTTTTCGAAAATTGACTAATCTATACCAAATTTTAAATTCTCTTTTTCATTAAAAATTTCTGCTTAGGGGTTACAGTGACTTAAAATAGTTTGGAATGGCCCTGATGAAAATGTTGCCATTAGGAGTCCCAAATCGTACATTTTAGGGATTTAATCGAACCAACCTCATCTGGTTAATTTGCTAACTTTGTTTAATAATATTATGATGAAGGATATACATTTCTTAAGTTAATTCTTAATTTTTTCTAAATCTCTAATTTTTCTCGCTTTACAATTAAACTAGCTCCTTTTTCTCTTATTTTTCCCTTTTCTATCACTTTTAACCTTTTCATTTATTTTAATTAGGCTTCTAATTCCTCTTTATTATTTTTCTTATCTTGCTTTTAATATCTAGAAATTTACAAAAATTTGGTGGTTAGAGCATGCCACAGTTCCTAAATCTAGAGCTGTGACACTCAAATTTTAAGCCCAAAAAAAAAAAGTTTAATGCTTAAATGCAACAATGTAGTGCCTTCATATTTTTGAAAAAAATCGTTACCCACCACAAACTTGACTTGTAACACATCTTCTTTAAAAACCTAAAAACTCAATTTCCCCTCTAAAAACCTAGTTTCCTTTCTCCTTTACCCAACACCTTATACCTCTCTTCATCCTTAACAATGACCCACCACCATCTCCATTGAAAACCACCCTTTCAGCAAGCTAAATCCTTTGTTCGAACATCAATGATGGCATCTCTTTCTCCATCTCTCTATCTTCACCTCAATCTTCACCACCATTCCATTTTTGGCTAAACACCCCTTATTATAGCTGTAAACCACCAATTTCCTCCACCTTCTCCCTTAATTTCCAATGACCTTCCTTATCTCTTTTGCATTTTTGACTAAAATTGCATACTTTCTTCCACCCAAATCATCCCAAACTCCCATGTTCTTCATACATGACCATAACTACTATGATTCCACCCAATTTTCATGCATTTTAGTATTGTAAGAAGCATTTAGCATCATTTTCACTTTGATTTTCTCTTGGTCATTTGTGGATTTATCTTTCTAAGTCTTTAAGGTAGGCTTTAAGCTTTTTTTTCTTTTTTTTAATGATTATACTAATAGAGAGGTATGAGTCATTATGAATTTGTTATTGTAATGTCCAGTTTTCGTTAAACGACGAAAATGGATACATTTTTAAAGCAAGTTCCCCAAAATGAATTAGTTAAGGTCCCAAAAAATTTAAGTAGCATTCTAGACTCATAAAAATGAGAATCCCAAACTCAGATGGAAAGAAAAATGAAGCTAGAATGAAGAAACAAATTTGAACAAAAGGTAGAAGAAACGTAATGGTATTTTCATAATTTTAGACAAATTTTGGAATTTTCATATGAAGGCTTTTTAAATGAAATTTTTGAGTTCTTCGGGGTTCTTAAAGGCCCTGAAAATCTTAGAAAGCCCTGAGACAATTAAAACTCCTTAGGTGAACGTTCAACATCGATTGACCCAAACTTTGATGGATTTGGAAAAGTTTTAGCTCCAATTTGAGTGATTTCAAAGGCATTTTATTAAATTGGGAATCTAAATTTCATAATGGAAAAAGATAGTTCTCAAAAAAGAGCTAAAACAAATTGAAAAAGAAAATGCTAAGACTAAGGGGCAAAATTATAATTTTTGAAAAGTCTTTTTTAACCTCCCTATATATATATGAGGCACCCCACCTCCTCACTCATTTAGACACAATTGTTTCTCCCTTAAACCAGAGGAGAGAGCTAGGGTTTAAGGCGCACTAAGAGAAGGAGAAAAGGAGGAGAAAAACAAGGCAAAAGGTATGAAATTTTTTAGTTTTTTTATGCTTTCTCTTTAGTAAACCTCTTCTTCTCTATTTTCCTTCTTTGCTATGGTTTTATTGAAGTTTTTGGATCTATTTTAAGGGAAGAACAAAGGAAAAAATTTGGATTTGAAGAGAGGAGGCCAAGCAAAGTGAGAAACAAACAAGAAATCAAGGAAAAATAAGGTAAATCTTCCTTCCATAGTAGCTATATCTTGCTCCCTTCTTCTCCTTGGTTCGTCCCACACATGGAGCTTTAAGAAGTCTTGAATTTTGGGCAGAACCAAGGGTGAATCTTAGGAATTTAAGGGAGGAGAATAAAAATATGCAAAGAGAATTAACAAATAACCAAGAAAAATTAAGATAGCAAACCTAGGATTTTAAGTATCTCTTGCAAAATCAAATTTGATACAATGATTCCTAGGCCTAAATGAATGTTTAAATGAGCTCCTAAGATCCCTAGAAGGCTCCCCATGTGCATCTTCCACCAAGAAAACAAAGCAAAGTTCATGAGTGCTATGAACAAGCATAGTTTCAGCCAAGAGGGTTCCATATACCTAGGGATAGTTTTAAATTTTTTCAAACCCATTTTTGAGTCATATATGATGAGTGAAGATGAGGGGAAACCTTGGGAAACATTTAGAAGGCCTAGAGAATGAATTGGTGTCATAGGTTCCATAATATGACCTAAGAAGCAACACCTAGTTAGGCTCCTTATTTTAATTATGTGATGACTCCAAGAGGCTTAAAAGGAGTCAAGAATCATAAATGAAAGGAAAGAATAGAGCATAGAACTCAATTGATGGATGTTGCTTCATTAGGTGTATTTAGGAACCATAAATAAACCATAGGATAAAGTTAGAGTTCCAAGTAGATGTATGGCCTTAAAAATGACTCTAAGAATTTAATTGGCTACCATATATTATGTTTAGGCCAAGAGAAACAAATCCCACACCTTTGTGTGTGTGAGGCTGAGGAAGGGAGAGTATTTCCAAGAGAAAAAGTGTGTGGTTGCAACAAAGGTAGCTTACTTCTCTTTCTCTCATGCATGAATATGTGCTTAACTTGTCTTTGAATGAGCCATGAAAAGTATTCTAGCATGTACATATGTATTATGGTACCATGATATTATAATATGTTTTTAAATGATGTCTAGTATGTTTGCTTGGATTTGCTTGAGTGTGGTGAAGCCAAGAACCTTTAGCTATGATGAGGATGAGCCAAGAACCCTTAGAATTGGTTGAGACAAAGTAAAGAGTCTTTCAAGAGTGAGGTTGAGTTAAAATTTCCTAGAGAAAATGGTGAGGCAAGTTCAAAATCCATAAGAGAATGAGTGAGGCTAATCCACTTACTTGGCAAGCCTATGTATGCTTTGTATGACTTGCTCAAGTGCCAAGAATGCTTCTTGAATGATCATGCACTTCATGATGCTCATGCATGCATTTTTAAGACTTGTTTTGCATTCTTTATGTGTGATTGAAAGGGGAGATGAGCTATTGGAATTCTTTGAACCTCATTCCCTCATCTCCAATGTCTTAATATGCTAGGTAGACCAAGTGAGCAAGGTAATGGAAGCCATCAACTTGGAAGATGAAAGTTTGAATCAAAATGCCTAGTTTTGTCTCTTTTGTAGCCATACACATGGCATATGATGTAATCCTATAATGGAATTGTTATGTAATAATTTGAACATATGTAATTACCCAAATGTTTGATGTATGTATGAGTTTTAGTGCCAAATGAATGGTAATATGTATTTTGGGTAGTGAATGATAATGTAAAGCATATGTGATCTTGTGTATGGAATGGGATGAGAGAGTGAGTTTTCAAATTCTGGGTTTATGCACCTTTGAGACAAGTTTACAAGTTCATTTGGTGTATTCCCACGTGCTTAAGTGGTCATGGTTGCTTTAGAACTCAAAATGGACCATTTGGACCCCTTATATGACACAAAATGAGCTATTTTGTAACCCACTGTCAAAATCTAACCAAATGAATGAATTTGCCCATGAAATTTGGCATATATATAGATCTTATCTAGAGATTTTTGGAAAGCCAAACACCAGATTATTTGGTGTTTTTTGGAATTAATTATGAATTTTCAAAATTGTCATTTTTTACTGAATTGATGCAAACACTATTCATATGGTCAGAAACTTGGGCTATGTCATTCAAGAATCAAATGATGTTCAATGCTCATGAAATTTTTCAAGAATAAACTAGACATGATAAAATTTCCATTTCCATCAAGATCACCCCAATTGGACCACTGAGCAGGGAGATGTAAATTTTTTAAGATGGAGGACAGTACTAGTAACATTAGTCGACCTCTGGTACTATTCTATCAATTTCTGGTAGCTATCAGCCCTTGTTGAGGTTTAGAAATATTTTTAGAATAAAGTAGACATCTTTATCTTTCTATAATGGTAAAGAATGCATAATTTTGATTTTTCCAAAATTAGTTATGATTTTTCAAAATTTATGACAAAAAGTTGGAAATTCTACCCAAGGCTGCACCGAGTGTTTTTGTGTATTCCATCCACTTGCACGAGTTTTAGGCCACTTCTTTGGATGGTTATGACTTGTAATTGTGTAATTAAATATAAGAATGAGTTGAATGAGTTTATATGGTCTATAGGACATTGAATGAAGAATTCATCCATCATGCAATGCAAAGACAATGATTATTTTTATTGAGTTTTCCTTCCTCTTCTTGTGTGGTAATGGAAGGAAGCTTAACATTCATATGGAATGAGTTCTAGAATTATGGTGTTACAGTTATGATGAACCACGTAGGTGTGTCAAGTCTCATATATAAGTGTTGAATTTTGTGTGGTTGTTTTCTACTGATCTTGAAGTGTTGTTTTTTGGTGGTTGCATACATTGTTTGATTGCTAATTATGTGAAGTTCAGGTTTGATACTTATCATTTTAGGCTTCGTAGCTGCTATCCTATTACCTAGTGACTATCATAACTTTTTTGGATTTACTTAGGGTGGCTTCAAGTGCAAGTTTAACTATGCTTAGGGTGACACTCATAGTTGAGACTAAGCTTCATGTTGGTTTGGTTCTTAGCTTGAAGTTGGATCTCAATCTTGTTCAGTACTGCTTGTTGTCCCTATGGCATTTTTTTATTAGATTTAACAAAGGTTGTAGCCATGCTTTAGTGCCAAATTTTGCATTTAAAGTGCTAAGCATGTGTGGCCCTATTTTAAGTTTAAAAGGCCCCATCTTCCATGTTCTTGCATTAAGTCTGCATTAAAATTTTTCACATATTAGTCATTTTTCGTGGGGCCAAAATCACTGCATATTTGCCATATTCTATGCCAAGCAAGTGGACTGAAGTATTATCCTCATCCAACTCCTATGACCGCTCTAGATTTGTAACCCCTGTAGCACAAAAATGATACATGGGTAGTACCATGCGGAAGGGCCATATTTAAAAGTGGGGGTTCAGGAACCTCATTGTCCACTACTGATCCATAAATGATCCAATTCAGAGGAAGATAGAGGGTGATCTTTGGGTAGATCTTACAGTAGTAGTGGTACATGTGGCATGAGAATTTTGTGCAAATATACCATTCTATCACGAAAGAGAGTGCATAACATGTGGATGCATGGTTTCCATTACTAAGGTCATTATTTGAGCTTTTTGTCATAGTGGATGAGTTGTGATTTTAATATCTTTATGGAGGTAGGTAAGGCACTAGACTTGGATGAAGTAGTCGAAGTCCTCACAAAACTAGGCCATGTAAATTGGAAAACATCAAGAAGGGTTCTAACATTTATTCGACATAGAAACCTGAATGCAGATGTGCATGTGTGGGCTCACATTTCTGTGTGCTGAATTAATTTCAAGCACGCACATGACTGATATCATGAAGGAGAGGGTTGTCTTGATATACTTGATTATGGTAAGGAGGCTTATTGATGTTGCGTACATCATCACCTCAAACATTTAAAAAGTTTCCTAACCTTCTTCAACAAGTTTAGCCCATTTGCATTTGATTATAGCTTTATGTGTCCTAGCTAAGGTGTGTTTAGGCCCCCATGAAGAGCTCCTCTAATTGAAGGTGATCTTAGACAAAGGTTTGATTACAGAAACAGATAGGCCCCATTATTCTAAGGAAGACAAGCCAACATTACCGTCTTTTCTCCATTGCCTATGCTTCAACTGCCTATGCCTACACTGCAACAAACCTTAGATGACATATATGTTATGGTATAGCAGACAATGCATCAATCTTTAGAGATGCACTGCTGACATTGTTTGTGCATCTTCACTTACGATGTGACTAGGAGATAGTTCATGGCTTGCCATGATTGCTGCTTGACCTCTACCTCTAGACTTTCTATAAGGTTTGTTAGCTCTCGATAAGCCCATACATAAGGACCCATGTAACATCGTATTTATCTAACATCAATTTTATACTAACGCTAGCTAAAAGTATCAATTTAAATCCATTTTCAAGAAATTCACACTTTAGGTAGCGAAAATAATCGACATTATAAGCCAAAATAATTCAATTTTAATCATATGGACCATTTAGCCTTATCAACATTTTCTTCCATCCATAATATACTTAGTGGACAAGAAACATCACAATTCAAAGCCTCCATTTCAGGTTTGGAGTAGGCAACACAAATTCAAGACCATACTTGAACTTTCCTTAAATCCATAGTTTGTTACAAACTTTGAAAAGTCACAATTAATTTTAGAAAAGTTTAAATCATGCAAATTATACCATTATGGAAAGCTCAAGATGTCCTCTAACTGCCATAAAAATTTTAGATGAAAAAAACTAAGTTTGTCCCACAAAATTCAATGGAATAGTACCACTAGTTATTGATGCATCCTATAGCTGAATCTAAAGCTCAAAAATTCATATCTCCTTCTACAAAGCTCCAAATGGAGTAATCTTAGTGGCTATGGAAAGCCTAAGATGATATGTAAAAATTTCAAGGGCATATGAGTTCATTTGATGCATGAAATCTATTACATATTAGAAGCTGCTATAGTATTCAGGCACCAATAGACTTCTAATTTCAAAAATTCATAACTCTTTCTATACAACTCCTTTTCATGTAAACTTAGTGGCCCTAGAAAGCTTATAGGGTTAGCTATATGCTTGTAAAATTTCATAATATTGAATTTCCCTTGGCCCCTGAATGACTCCAAAGTGCAAACTGACCATATGAAAAATGACTGAGGCACTTCTACATAATTTGACCAACTTTAAGAATTTATAATAAATTTTCTAGAGTTCAAAAAATAGTGCTCTTTGGCTCTATGAAAAGCTCTAGATGATATCTATATTCATGCCAAATTTCATGCATCAAATTGTCCATTTAGTCAATTTGTTACTCAACTCAAGATTATGTCACATTTTGCAACCATAATGGGGTCAAATGGTATCAAATGACCTTCTAGCCATTCCATAATTGCTTGAGCATGTCCCAAAGCATAAATGCAACATATAAAGCTTTTAAATGGTCCATAAAATCATACATCTCATGTTGTTCTTATACACATGTATATCAAGGCTTCAAGATGTCAAACATGCTTATACTCATTCATTTGACTTCAACATTGGTTCATACACAATATTTACATACATTTTCTTGTACTTAATGATCTACATCTCATAAACATCATATATATACAAACTTTGCTAAGGCCTCGACCTTCCATGCCACGACTAAATTACTCTCAGGAATCTTACTAGGCAACTCATGCGCCGCAGTGAGTTACACCATCACTACGGTGAGCCTACGTGGCACCGTTGCAGAAATACCTTTTGGAGCTACTGTTCGAAGTCCCACGATTCTTGCCTTGGTGAAATACACTTGCATTGTAACGAGACTAGCTACTGGACACTCCTTACCTAGTTTCCTCAACTTGAGTTGCGGCAAGACATGTTGCGTCCTGGCAAGTTCTCTCTCTGTCACCTTCCCTGGGCAACATTTTCCCTTTGAGCCGTGGTGAGATTCCTTATGCTGCGGCTCCCCTCACCTCTGCCATACTCTTGGCTGTGGCGAGACCTTTCTAGCTGAGGCGTAACCCCCTCCTATAACTACATCTCCTAAATTTCATCCCATGCACTCTAATTCTACCCCTAGAGACACTCTAGGACCATTCTACCTTAATTTGTGGGGCTCTAATAAATTTCATTCACCTAACTTATCTATCATTACTATTTCAAGACTTAAGTGTTAATTCCTACTCCTCTAACTACCCTATATCGGCAAGTTCATAGAGTAATAGCAGCAAGAATTCATGAACTATCAACAATTATCATTTGATACACATTCTGTTAGAGGTTCCATACATCACTGGTTCATATCAACATCTAATGTATCATGATTACATTTCCAATAGTAGACCATATCATGAATTCAACAAGGTTCATACATCAGATGTTATAAGTTCATTCATCCAATGCCAAGCTAAGTTGAGGCCTAACTCTTCAATAGATATATCATAAGTAATCAAAATATAAACGCCTACACTTGGCAACATGATTACATGATGATGCTATACAAAAAAAATACAAAATTTAGCATCTACTCTATTTAAATCAGTCTAAGTGTAGCCTTTTCCACATATGGTTGAAGCTCATAGATCTTTATCCACTTGCTTCCCCTTATCCTTATACGAAGAGCCTTCACTTGAAAGTATAATCCTATGAAATGGGGTGAGATGCAAATCTCAGTAACCAAGGAAAATTTTATTCATATATTCTAGTTTAATTAACATATATGCATGATTTCATACAAGCATAAGAAAATGTACCAACCATATCAGTAAATGAAATAATTAGGCTATCTATGATTACTATCCCGTACTAGCAATCACAATTCCACATATTAAAGGCCAATAACACCAGGAGAGGTCCATCCACGGCACCCACTCCCCAATGAGCACAATCAGGGCTCAGTGCATCTGGGATTTGATCATAACCTGATGCCCGATCGAAGTACATGCACGGGTGGCAACCGCACCATAACTCTACCATGGACTCACGAGGTCCAATCACATATAACAGATAGCTAACCAATTCATTTAGCATCAAAATCATAATCATGCAGCAAATACAAAATTAAAACAGATATATGCATGGAATTAGCATGAACTCCAGTTACCTCACTTTGTAGACAATTAAAAAGCCATTAGCAGTGCCAAAATCTCCCTATAGCCATAACATCAGAAGATTACTACTTTAAATCATCATGTACAGCAGCAACAAGTACCAAAAAATTAAAATACTAATGGCTACCCAAAGGACACTTATGCAGCCACTACAAATCCCCAAATTCGGATTGAATATGTCCCCTACTAAAAACTTCAATATATCACCCTGACTCCTAAGCAAATTCATACAGAATTAATACCTATACTACAAATCAACCATGGGGGTTCTTAAACCAGCAAAAAATACATTAGAATGGAAAGTTTACACTTACCTAATAATATCCTTAGTCCTAACCTATGAAATTTCACTAAGAAAATCCCAAACAACCATATTTTAGATTTTAAGTATGGTGAGAATGCTCCAAATGAAAAACTAATTAGGCCAAAATGAAGAGAAAGAGAAGGGGATTAAGTTATATAACAAGTACCTTGGTTGATTTTGAGCTTAAAAGCGAGAAATGGTGGATTTCTTGCTTAGAAACCGATAAGCATGATTTTTATACATTTTAATTCTCCTAATTTTGGCATTTTAATAATTAAATATGGCTTAAGGAATCTAATTGAATGAAAATTGATTTTATTGACCATATTTGCAATTTAGGAATTAATTTACAAAATTTTGAATTCTCAATACATAAATCTCTTTTTAAATAATTTTGTAATTTGTTCCTACTTAATTGCTTCCAGTCCTTGGGTGCAGATTTAATTGGGCTTTCTCAATTGCATGCAAAGTCCACAAGCTACAAAGATGAGAGACTGGCAGTTCCTATGTAAGCTCCACGAGCATAATAGAGTTGAAGAACGTGCATGGAAAGGAGAAAAGCTACGCGTTGAGTGAATGAAAAAATAAATAAATAACCATGGGTTGCACGAGTTGAATATGGCTGGAACAATAGAAGGAAAGAGAGGCTTAAGTTGGGTTCTACGTTGAAAGGAGAAGCATGAGAAGGCATGTGTGTGTAAGGAAGACGCTAGGTTTCTGTGTTTGTGTGGAATGTTTTCATTATGGGATAAAGAAGAGACACACTCGAATGTAAAGCAGAGCATTAACAGAGGAAGATAAACTCGAATGAAGAATGTGCATGTGAACAGTACCACGATGAAGAAATGCTGAAGCTAATGTAGAAGAAAACTCGTGGCAAGGAACCAAACATGTGAGGAAGAATGAGCAGCGAATGAGTAGCATGAGTTGTTAGAGAGGAAGCAGAACGTGGAACACATAAAAGAAAAGCAGCTGAAATAGAGAAGAAACAGCTATGGGTTCTGGTTCTTTGAATGTGGGAAGGATTCAAGAGGAATGAGCACTTGAACAAGGAGCTATTGGTTTATAAAGAGAGGGAAGCAAGTATGGGAACTCATGGCAGAATATGGTAAAGAAGAAGCATGAGCTGGAAGCTAGGAATTAAAACACATAAAAGGGAGTTGAAAACATAAGAGGGGAGCTTGAAAGTCCACATGAGCAGCAGCACTTAGCTGAGAAGGAAGTAACGTGGTGAGAAGAAGAAGCATGAGCTGCATGATAGAGAAGCACACGTAAAGAACCAGCTGAATCACGTCTAGCTCATACACTCAAGCTTGGGTAGAGAACAAGTGAGGAAAAAGCCACGGGCAGCAGCTCACAAACTCGAGTAGAACAGAGGAATGTGGGGAAGAAGTGGTAGAATATGGGAATGAAGAATCATGAAAAAGAGAAGCTTTTAGCCAGCAAAACAAAGCAGAAGCAGCGTTAAAAGATGACGGGTTTAGAGTTGATAAAGCTACACATGAGCAGAATGTGTAGAGAGGAATGGAATAAGCTGAATCATGTGAGAAACTTGGGTCTGACGAGAGAAGGCTAGAGCATGGGCTGAAGGCAAGACATGAAAGAAGAGAAGCCAACGTGGAAGTGAGGTTGAGAATGGAGTGGATGAATCGAAGAGAAGAAGATGTCAAAATGCGAGGAAAGGATCTACATGAAACATGTAAAAGCATGGAATATTACAAAAGGAAATATAGCGGGACCCACACTCATGTACACATGCAAGCTCATGATTCACAAAAAAGAGAGAAGAAGCTAGGCACATGAGAGATAAATGAAAGCGTGAAAGGAACGTGAGAAGCTACGGGCTAACGTGGGAATGAATAAGCTGAATGAGTTGGGAGCTGGAGTTTAAAGAAGGCTGATGTGTGTTAATGAAAATGTGAGCTGAGAAATGAGAAAAAAATGCATACAGCATGAGGCAAAGTGAAAAAAAAAAAACATGAGGTGAGGGGCACGTGAGAAAGAAAAAGAAAACATTGAAGCATTCATCGGGAGAGCGAGGAACGCAAGCTGGAGCTCAATAGAGGAAACACGACGTGAAAACGCGAGAAAGCTCCAGGAATGAGGGAGGAAGCATTTTCTCATTGAATCATCCATGGCTGCAGCTCATTTCATCCATGGCAGCTTGAATTCCATTTAGTGGCTAACTAAAGATAGGATTCTCCTATATGCAGATTTGAGCTCCACATCTCCTCACTAATTTGGATAAAAATTTCTTTGCTCAATCTTTTAATTTCAGCATTATTTCCTTTATTAATTTGACTAGGCTTAGCTTATTAATTTAGGAATTTAATTGTTGGAAATTACTGGATTGAAGTGATTTTTGGATTGAGTGTAATTTGATATTTGAATCTTAGTTGTGATCATTACATGTTTGTAAAAATTCCAGAATTGGTGTTATGCAATTTACTTTTAATTTCCTCTTGATTTTAGGCCAATTGATGCAATGGTTATTAAATTAAGTGGCTGGAATTTTTGTCCAATTAATTGTTTGAGAAATTTATTAATCTCATTGGTTAATTAGTATCTTAAGTAAATTGTGCAGTAGATTTTATTGATCAATTAGGATTGGTTTTAGTGTATTCTTATTCTTAATTTAATTAATTAATTTTTTAAGGTTTTTTGTGGTAGCAAATTCCTTGAATAATTAATGAATTAAATCTTGGATGGTCATTCAAAAGCTTTTATGGGGAATACACTAATGAGCAAGAAATTAAGTCCAAATTTGGTCCACTAAAAAAGGAGTAAGGATAATTGAATTCTAAGGAGTCCATCTAAAGGCTAGCTACCATATTTTCTTAACTGTTCACTTTAATTTAGTCTCAAGTTTTTAATTTTTGTCAATTAAATTTTAGCTCAATTAAATTCTAGTAATTCAAAACCCCCTAAACAATTTTCATTTACTAATACTTAGAATACTCTTTCACAACAAATTGAGGCATAAACTCTTTAGGAAATGACCTAGGTTGCACTATTATCTACAGAATTTATTTTGCTACCTAATTTTTATTTGAGATTGTGTGACACAATTGTCAGAACCTTAGCCTCCCTCTCAAGGTGCGAAAATGCCTCTTGTGTTTGTATTTCAGCAAAGTGTGTAGGGGCTAATGTGTTTAGGGTTTTAGTTGGGTTTAAGTTGGGTCTAATATAGGTCATGGGCTGACCCAAAGGTCCAATTCCAAGTGAGTTTCTGATTTAAGCTTTGTTGGGCCAGCTTTCATTTGTTGGGTTGCAAAATTTTAATTGGGTTAGACCAAGTTTGAAGAACTCAATTGATTTGGGTCTACACAAGAGTTATTAGGCCATTTATAAGAGCTTATGCAAGTTAGGTCTTGGGTCTCTAATTCATTAAATCAGATTGGGCCCTCCCTAAGAGCTTTCTCTTGGGCCAAGTCTCACATTAAAAGGTTAGATCTGCATCTAAAATTATTAGGCCTCCATTAGTCTCTAACCTTGGCCTACATAATTTAATTTAGGCCTAGATGGGGTTTCTAACTCAATTAAATCTTAAACTCATATTAATAGTTTATCTCTCTAAAATTTTCATTCACCTAACTTGCCTAATTATTCCATATTGATTATTCTTAATTAACTCAATCTATGATTAACACCTTAATTAATTTTGGGGTGTTACAGTATGGTTATGGTTCCATATAGGTGCATAATGAAGCAAACCCTAAAATTCATGATCTTGGCTCCAATTTCTCATTTAATCTAAGTGTCTTGAATCCATTTAGACTTATTAGAGTCATTACAAACTCAATTCAAGGAGGCAAACACCAAGTTGCTTCTTTATGCCTAAAAACGAACTTAAACTTTCATCCTTCAAACGATGGTTTCTAAGTTCAATTTAATGCTTCCATTATTGTTCTTATATCATTTTAAGACTATCTGTAGTCCAAGAATCCATTGAACAACTTCCTAACCACTAGAAATTACTCTTAGCTGAATATGGAACCATAAAACTTTAACTTGCATATTCCAAAGTTTTAATCAATTCTAAGCTTAGATTCTTGTCCCTTGCATCAAATAACATCTAAATATACTAATTAGGAATGGAAAATAACATGGTTGGCCATTGAAGAACCCTAGGCCGAACCATTACACAATCATAAGCTAGATTGCATCTTTTCATGATTCAAGGAAAACTAATGTTAGATATGGAATCCTTGCATGTTAAAACCCTTGGTTCCATCAAGAACACATGAAGAAAAACTCTCTTTCTCACTTTCTCTCTCTAGATCAAAGTTTAAATAGCTTGGAAACACAAGATTTTGTAAGTGTTTCAAGTAAAGTTTTATTTTAAAATGAAGCTCTTTTTGCGTAAACTATTTTTCACCAATTGGTTTCTTAAAAAAAGTTCCTTTTTTGCCTTAGGTCAAATTTGAATCTTCAAGTTTTTGGGAAAATAAAACCATCATTAGAGAGATCAGAGAAAGAGAAGCAACTTTCTTAACTAGCACTGGATGAAACAAGGTCGTTTACTTACCTAAACAGGAGCTTAAAATTCTTCTCTCTCTCTTCCCTTAATGTCATGTCATGGCTGCTCTAAAATGTTGAAAATGGAAACTTGGAGAAGATGATGAGGTGTAATCTCACTTAAGAAGCCTCTTTATAATTTTTCAAAATGACCATTTTACCCCTACGCACTTGTTTGCTCCGTTTAGATTCATTTTTCAGGCTTTTCAGGATCGAACTATTCCTTACAAATTTTTGGGTTCTCTTTCACATAAAAATATTAATTTTGAGGTTTTAATGGCTTAAAATGGTAAAAATTAGATTTGCCTGAAGTTTCGGCATTGTCTGACCCTTTCAGCACCTTGAAAGGGCCTTAGCTGATTCTGACTATTCATATGGTTTTTAGAACCTCTAAAAACCCTGGTGACTTTAAATTTAGGCTTTAAAACTCTTTTCCTTGAGTTTCCTAAAATTTTCTCAAAATTACAATTTTGCCACTGATAAGCCCTGTTCTCCGTTTTGCTCTTTTAGCTTTATTTTCTTTCTATATATGATTTCTTATCCCCATTTCTTGACGTGCTGATTAATATTTTACACTTGTTTAGCCTTAATTCAATTCATTTTAGGGTCCTTTTCTATTAACATATTGGTCCCAGTTCAATTAAAAAACTAGTTGCTACAACCTATTAGTGCATGCCCCCAAAAGATGATTCTCCCATATGATTAATATCTATGTTAGGTTTGGTTTCATTTATCTATGTTATGTCTATATTATGAGACTTTATCATTGATTTTTGGATCTTTTTTCATTTTGACAATTTAATTTGGTATCATTAGATATAATAGTTTTTAATTATCATTATTCCTATTTTAATTTCTCACTTTCTTTTCTCTTCAGTAGGTATTAAAAACAAGTACACTTCTTTAGGCATAGCTCAACTGTGTCCTCATCTTTTTGTCAACAAGGAGCTATAGTCAGGGGAGTCCCCTTTTTCCCTCACTTTTATATCTTATGGTTTAGTTGCTTATCAACATTGAGGACAATGTTAATGTTACATTTGGGGGGAGGGATTAGTTTAGGATATCTTGGCAAAATAGCATGAAATTTTGTGCTTGGACTTTTAAATTGCCCTTTCAATTTTTTTTAACTTTATTTGAACTAGTTTGCTTGCTTGCTTGCTGGAATTTATATCTATTTCCAATGATTATAATGTTGTATAAGGATATGTTTAGTAGAAATTCAATGCTAACTATGCTTTGTGCTAAGTTCAAATATTTAGTATTGTTATTTTACTCGTAGTTTTGAAAATTTTTGTGCATTACTTGGCCAAACATAGTTCAAATGTATGTGTGAAGAGATTTTTTTTAAAAATTTAATTTGCATATACAGTCTCAACCCTAGGGCTTTAGAACATATCTTATACTTTTTTTAGGCAAATCATTAAGTATTGTACAATCTTGAAAGATGTTTTAGGTGTCTTTCAAGCTTGACTTTTATATAATTATACTGAGGCTTGAACTTTATTTGAGCTTGCTATAAAAAAACCATATAATTTTTTATTTGTTTGATTTACCCACATTAACATCAAACATATTTTTGCCTATAAAACTAGTGATTTTCCTTTTTTCTTGAGAAAATTATAGGACATTTACATTTGGAAAGGAAATTTAAGGTTGAATAAGGAAGCTATGAACTATCAAATGCTTGTATGGTAGATAAATTTAGGCTTTATGGTTTTTGTTAGCCCCTTTCTTCTGAACTAGAAGTTTTATATATGTTTATTTCCAAAAAAAATAAAAAAAAAGGTAGGTCAAAAATTTGTATAAGAGGTTAAAATGACCTAAGTTTTTTTGCGTGGGCGAGGGGGGAAGGAGTGATTATTCATGTAAAAAAATGGTTCAATGAGTAATAACTAGTTTTATAGGAACTGAATTGAAACCAATAAAATAAGATAGGAACACCTCAAAGCAAATTAAGGCTAATTGAGACTGGAATATTAATTAGAACATCTAAAAATATGCGTAAAAGCCTAAATCTAGCTGTAAATTAGAGCCAAAATAGTTGAATAAATTAAAAAACTAACGTAATGGCAAAATCATAATTTTAGATAACTTTTTGAAAACTCAAAGAAGGGAACTCTAAATGGAAAAATTGAGTTTTTTAAGGTTCTTAAAAGCCTTAAAAATCATAGGAACCCTTAAAATGGTTAAAACTTTTCCAGTGTATGTTTTCGGTTGTCGATTGATCAAAACTTTGTCCAGATCATTCTGGATTATTCTAAATCTAATTAATTTGAAACCAAAGGTATTTTATAAATTAGAGGATTTAAATTTTATGATGAAAAAGATAGTTCTAAAAAAGGATCTGAAATGAGCTCAAACGGAGAAGTCAAAAATTTGGGACATAGTTGGAATTTTGAAAATTGTTATAATAAGCTTTCCTCCCTTCTTATATTAGCCCGCCACCTCCTTCCTTCATCTAAACCAACCTAAGTCTACTCCAAAATAGAACCAAGAGCAACTTCAAGTGACACACAAGGAGAGGAAGAAAGGAGGAAGAAAACAAGCTTGAAAGGGTAAGATTTTGCTATTTTTCATGTTTTTCCCTTCTCTAATGTTCTTATCCTCATTCTCCTCTTTCTTCTCATGGCTTTAATGTTTTGACTGGTTCAGTAGAAGGAAGGAAGAGTTTGAAGAAAACTTTGGAAGCTTAAGAAAGCTCATTTGTCAAGCTTTAAGAAAAGGTATGAAACTATAGCCAAACTTGCTTTTCCCTGGCTTTTCCTTTGTGTGTGTGTTTGACCAAACCTAGGGTGCCATGTAAGGAGTTTGATTTTGGTCTAAACTTGGTAGAAAATGAGGCTTTGAAGCAATCAAATGGAACAAATAGAACTCAAAAAGAAACATTTGGTAGCAAGTTATAGAGATTAGGGCTTTGATTGCACCTAGATATTTATGAAGCTTTCTAATGATAATTTAACTAATATAAGAATATAATTGAGTTCATAAGAGACCTAGGGAGCTTCATGAGTGCCATTTCCCTAACAAAAATTAACAAAACTCTATGGGTGGCAATCTTGGTGCATGTCTCGACCCAAGGCATCTATATGGTACCTAGGGAGAGTTTTCTTTAATTCTAAAGATAGAAATAGTCTAGATATGAATTATAAACACTAAAGGAATAATTGGTTTGAATTTAGAAACCATATTTTAAAAGTTAAAAGTTTAGGGTTCCATTATGCATAAAGAAGCAACTTAGTGTTAAGCTCCTTGATTTGAGTTTGTGATTACTCTAATGAATTTAAATGGAGTCATGTGACTTAGATTAAGTGAGAAATTGGATCCAAGATAATGAATTATATGAGTTGCTTCATTATGCTACAATATAGAGCCATATAGAAGCCTAGAACTAGAAGTAACTTATATAAGGCTTGTGTAAGGATAGAGATGGTTCCATTGATGTGTTTGTGTCTTGTTTGATGTGTCTAGGCCAAGAAAGTCATGCCTTTTCCAAGTGTGTATGTGAGGTTGAGAAGAAAGACTAAGAAACCAAGGAAAAACTTTTGTGCATTCTTGAGAAAGATAGCTCTTCGTCTATTCTTGTATGCTTATATTGGTTGTTTTATTGTTATTGATTGCTTGTATATGTGTTTGAACCATGAATTATGTCTATTGCCATTGGTTTCATGATATGATATCATTATGGTTCTTAGAATACTTTTGGAAAATGCATGGCTCTTTGATAGGTAAGATTGTGCCAAAAGTCCCTAGACTTAGGTGAGGTGAAGCCAAAAGTCCCTAAGTAAGGATGAGATGAGGCCAAAAATCTTATGGAATGAGTAAGGCTAAGTCAAAAGTTCCTAAAATGAGTAAGGCTAATCCAAGAATTCCAAATAATTAGGTGAGGCTAAACCAAAAGTCCCTGAAGCTTGATTTTGACTTTCATGGATCCATTTAATATGATTATGTTTGATGCTTGATTGTTAATGATACATGCTTGCCTTCTTTAACATGATAACATGCCATACAAGTGTACTTGAAGGATGATTAAGCTATTGGGATTCTTTGAATCTCACTCTCCCATATCTTGTATCTAATCATGTTTAAAGAACTCTCAAGGAGCAAAGAATGGAGGCCAAGAAGTTTGAACTATGTTCCTTTGACAATGATTTAGGATATTATGTAATTTAATGTCAAAGTATGGATGTATATGTTATTTATGTAATATAAACCTTCTCATATATGTAAATATATGAGATTATGATGTATGTACCATATTTAAAGCCATTTGTGTAGAAGTATGAATTTTTGATATGCATGTACCATGGAAAGTGTGTGTGCAAAGTCAAATGAGAGAGTAATTTTGAATTTCATAATGTTTGAGATCTAATGAGATGGCCATATATGTTGTAAGGAATTTCATTTTGGACCATTTGGTACTACTTTGATGCCAATTTGAGCCATAATCTACCCTTGAACTAAAACTAGACTAAATGAATGAACTTTAGCATGAAATTAGGCAAGCATTTAGATCTCATTAAGAGATTTTTACAAAGCCAAAGAATACAATTTTTGGCTCTTTGTGAAATTTATTATGATTTTTTAAAATTAGTTCAATTATGCAGATCTACCTATGCATTGTTCATTTGGTTAGTTCTGATTTTCTATGTATTTTAGGGGTCAAATGAACTATAATGCTCATAAAATGTTACAAGCATATATTTGGCATTATAAGTTTTCCATAGTCACTAAGATAACTCAATTTAGAGTTGTGTAGCTCAAGATATGCATGCTCAAAGTTTCAATTCTGCAAATACATGAAATTTTGACAGTGATACCATTTCATTAAGTTTTCATGGCCTAAATGGATTTTTTTTTATTTGAAATGTTTACAATATGTAGTTTATGACATGAGCTTTCCAGAAAGTCCTTATTTTCACAATTTAAAATTTTTTAACTCAAGATATGAATTTTTTAAATTTGGGACAGAATTATGGAACTAAGAAAAAATGAGGTTATGATGCTAGTTTGTAACATATGGCCTAAACCCAAAATTCCTTACTTCTTTTTATGATGTTTCTGGTTGAGCAAATATATTAAGGGTGAATTTTGGGAATTGGGAAGTTAAAATGGTGCATTTAAGCTAAATTAAAGTATTTGCGCCTTTAATATCAATTATTTTTGCTGTTAAAAGTGTTGAATAGATGAGAATTGATGTTCTAAATATATTGAAATGTAAATTAAGTGTTGTTTTAATATGTCATGACATAATGGGAAGAAAAATGGGAAGTACAATGAGAGAATTTGTGTTCATTTTTGCATTATGCAATCATTTAAATTTTCTTAAGTTTTTTGCATTGTCCTATATACATTTTCAATTTTTAGTTATAGCCCTAGCCACATTACAAGAGTAAAAGTCCCATGGATCTTGGAGTTATGTGATACCTAATTTAGTGAAAAGAGAGAAAAAAGGTAGGCAGACAAAGTTCTTACATTTGAGGTTGCTTTATACATTTTAAAGTATATAAAATTGATCTTAACACTTGCATGAGAATGACTATTTGGCCAAGCTTGCACACACACTTTTTCAAAATTGCGAGATTTGTTAACATTATTGTTTGAACTTTGTTAGTGGTAATTATTCTTTGATCTTCATGTTAGAGATATTATCTGATGTAGCATATAAGGATTTTAATAGGTTTGAATGTTAAGTAAGCATTTGCTCATTCTAGTCTCTTTTTTCTAATTTGTTTTACTCAAGAATGAGTAGAAGTTCAAATTTGAGGATATATTAAATCTCATTTATTCATGTTACTTTGCACATTTTTGCTAGAATTTTAGTGGTTAGTTAACTAGTTTTAGGATCAAAATAGTTGATTTTAGGAAAAGTGTGCATAACTGCTATATATTGCTCCATACTTATGTTTTGGTGCTATAAATGACAAGTTTAGGCTTTTCTTTGATTCAGATAAGAATTGACCTTGCTTTTAATTGAATTTATAAGTTGTAAATAAAAGAAAATGTAAGCTAGTGTCATCTTGGAGCTAGATCATTGAAAACCTTGAGCTAGGACAAAATAGATGAAAAAGGAGCTAGAAGTTCTAGCACACTATGAAAAAAAAGCCCCTACCAAACAAAAGCAAGGGCACCACAACACCTAATCCTAACATTGCAATTCCTGTCATGTAACAGGAAATGATGGCATTTTAGGCTTCAATTTTTCCTAGATTTTATAGTATATAATTAGACCTTTTAACTGTAGTCGTCATTCTAGAAAATTTTTGGGAGTTGAAGAAGCCTCGGAATGCTTTAAGGACCAAGGAAGAAGCTTGGCAATGCTTTAAGGAGTTAGGAAGAAGAGTGGGTTTTGTGGAGAAGATAAGATTTCCTCTTGGTTTTCTCCACTCCTTCCTTCTTTCTTGTAGATTTTTCTAGACCAATTCGATGATGCTCTATTTTTCCTTGTTTACTCTTGTAATATGAGTTAAGATTATTGATTTGGGATAGTGACAAGCCATGGTATGTAATAGATTATAATTACTTTCTTTACTTGTAATTTATTATATGATTTATTTACTCAATCCTTATTCTTCATGCTTCTAAATATGTGTGAATCATTAGATGATTAAGGTTACCTAAACAAAATTAGGAAAGGAATTTTAGGACTAGAACATGGATTGAGTAGTGTGGATTCATAAAACTTGCAATGTTAAGTGGATTGATTTGCTTGGAGGATAGAATTATACCTTTTAGTCTCACATAGCCACATCAAGACCCATTCTTTTATCAAGTCTCTCAATCAAATGTATAATAAATTATGAATTGGTTAAGGAAATGCTTATATATAATTTAGAATATACTTATAGGTAAATTAGAGTTCTAGGTAGCAAAGATCATCATGAAGAGAAATGTAGAGAGAAGTTGATTTATTTCCTACAAAATGCTAAGGGAATCATAATCCTAAACCTTTTTGTTTTCAAATTTAGTCTAGAATCATGTCTCCCCTTTATTTTGTCATTTTTATGTCCTTAATTTTGTTTAATTTCTTATTATCTTTATTATTGGCTTGATTTAGATTAAAGCATCCAATTTTAGTGCTTAGTAATTATGTTAATGACAAATCCTTGCTGGAATGCTACTCTTTCATTATTGTATTATTTGTGAGATTATATATTTACGTGTACACTTGACATTGACCTAACCCTATAATTGTTTCTTTCAATTTTGTTTTGTAATATTAATCAATCTTTGGAAACCAAAAGTGTAAGACCTGTAAGCCGAGATGAGTTCTATATTATGACGCATAAGAGGCCAAACGGATCGTACGTAAGTGACAAAGCTAGGGTTGTTAGTGTAAGTTTGGGTGACATTGATAATTTAGTAATTTTGAACCGCCACTATGCATTTTGTAGCAGTTCCAACCACCAAAAAATGCAAGCAAGGTATTGCTTTACCCATTTTAGTGATCAAGATCACAAGTGTGATTCAAAAAAAAAAGAAAGTGATGGATGCTAGGTATTGCTGGCGGCAAAGATATATATTTTTCAAAAATGCATGCGGATAGTTATTTCTAATATCGCCAGGCGTAAGTAGTTAAATATATGGTTTCTTCTTGGACTTGTATTTGATGACGCTGTTGCCTTCCACATATATATTAGTGGCTAGCTATAGCCATGCCCATAGCCTCAATCATTTCTTTTTTTTTTTTTTCCTTTTGTTTTGCTAATAAAAGAAAAGTCTTGCAATAGGCGCAAGAATATGAATGAAATATTTGCTTTTTAGGTTTGAGAGGAAAAAATGGTTTCATCCTTTTTTTGATAAAAGACAATATGCGTAATTTTATTCCGCACAAAGATAACGCACACTTACGACTGTAGAATTCATAAATCAAATAATTAAAGATAAAAATATCAAATTTTCTTGATGAACTACGTTACAAATAGAAGATCTACAAATTCACAGAACTGCGTCTCTCATATGAAAAGTCATCACCATTATCAGGAAAATTATGTCTATCCACTTTACATATATACTATCTCCACTAAACTCCACAACAGGATCAGGTTCGTGGACTTCACATAACAGATAATAGGAAAAAAAATCCAAATAATAGGAGAGTTAAACTCCAAACTAAAGACATAATCATTTAGATCTACGAATAAGATAAAAAGAAAGACAAAAACTCTAAGATCTGCTAGGGAAAGCAAATTGAAATACTAGATAAAAACAAAATATTGAGATTTACGATGAAAAGATATATTCATCAAATCTACCAAATAATGTTAGGTTCAGAAAAATTTATTTAAAAAGTTATTAAAAAAAGGAGAAGAAAAAATGGTTATTAATAAATTTTCCGTACATAGACTTGTGTTTTTATAGTATAAGACAGAATATGTATTTATTAGCTGATTTAAAGTTTTCCTTTCATTATAATGAAAAAGGTTGAGAGAAAAATAAAAGATTATTAAATATATATATATATATATATATATATATATATATATATATATATATATATATATATATATAAATATATATATATATATATATATATATATATATATATATAGATTTATACACGTACATGTACATGCAGAAAGTGAATGGACCAACTAATTAATGGGATGAAAGATATCTAGCAGATTACACAGATTTATATTGTATTTAAAGTTTTTTTTTTAAGTAGATCTGATTTACTATTACTACCAAATATTGATGTCAATAATGGACAGGGAATTGATAATGTATAGGGTAAATTCCATTTAGAAAGTGTCAGCCAAACATTTGGCAGATTAAAATTAGTAAAAACGTTTTATTTTTAAAATCTTAGTTTCATAGCAATATTGATTTATCATCTCTTAAGAGCTTGATTAATAATTGAAAAGCAAAGAAAAAGAAAAAAATTGTATGTAATGTTTATTATGTCTATATAATTATTATTTAATAGTATTTATTATATTTTATAAATTCTTTAAAATAAAGAATAAAAAATTATTTTTTATCCCTAAAATCATCTTTTTATTTTTATTCTTAATTTTTTATATATCAAACTTTCTGTTTCCAAGATGTTTAGCACATTAAAACCAAATAATAAGGACAAAATAAAATAGGGAAAAAGAAACATATAGAAGAACATGTAATATTTGAAAGTTGCAAAACAAATAAAAAATAAAAAATAAAAACTAGATCCCAGGTTCGTTGGATGTGCTGATATAGGCAGTACGAAGCCAAATTCAAGACGAGACATGATGATTTAATAACATATTCTGTCAGCCACGAAGCGCGTTCGGATTGTCTACTCTGCAGAGTTGCAAAGCACGCCATACTTTTATACAAAATGACGCCGTCTTTAGATTTAATGAAATGATGATCTCAACCGCTCATTTGAGAACCATATCCAGCCATTCATTCCATTTCATCTAAAGTGTTTGGAGTAGTAGGTTTTAAGCTTCTTCTTCAGCTACATCTGAACTTGCTTCGACGCCCAAACACATCAAGACTCTCTATCACGCGGCGGCTGTGAAGATGTTGTCCAACACTTGGCACCTCCAAGTCGCCTAAAGCCCATGACTTCCGAGAAGAAGTCATCCAGCACGAATGCACCTAGAGGTCTTCTGAAGCTCGCGATATCCTTGAAGAAGCTCCAATGTGGCGTCCGTGGAGAAGCTCAAACCCAAATCAATTGGGGGATCAAAGTCCGTGGTGTCTTCAATTTTCCCCCTTCCCTTTGCCCTTTCATTTCAAGTTGTAGCTTCAAGAGCAAAGATCTTGCAACAGATTATTGTTCATCCAGTTTAATTTTTTCCTCTTCCCCCTTCGTTTCAATTTATAGCTTTAATTTTGTTTTTTGTTCAATTTGTAGGTTCAATTTCGTTTTTTGTTCAAACCCATATTCAATTTCAATTGTGAATCTGTCAAAATAAGTTGTAATGGCTGATATTAGTATCCTAAATTTTTTTCACTGGTGGAAGCTTTATAACAGTGGAATGCTTTATAAGCTTGTATGCTAAATGTTTCAATTTGTAGCTTCATCACAATGGAATGCTTCCATAAGGAAATTGTAGTGGCTCAGATCAACACCACAGGAACTAACCTTCTTGTAGTGGCTAAGAATGTCTGTGTCTATTGTGGATGCTGTGTCTATTACAAATGAATGACTGTGTCTATTGCTTGTGTGCTAAACATGTATATTGGATTGTTTGTGAATTGAATGAGATATCTCAATTATTTAGTTATGTGAGTTAAATTGTTAGGATCTGCTTGCTGATGCCAATACTGTACTTGATGATGATACTATGCTTATGATGCTGAAAGTGTGTTGAATTGTGAATGAATTGAATTGTGAATTAGTTATCTAGTATATGACATATAACTTGTGAATTTAATGAGATAGATCAATTGAATGAAAAATGCAAATACCAAAACAGATTCTTGCTATCAAGATTGAGATTGATTGTTGGATACAGTAATCTGTTGCATAGTATTCATTTAATTTTCCTGTAGTTGAAAACATCAGAATTTAATGCTAGGAAGCTTGTCATACATGACATATAATATGCCAATGCAGGGTTGCTCCAATTTTTGTGTACAATTGGAAACAAAATAACAATTGCATGTACAATTGTAACCAAAAGAATAATTGAACAGTTTACAGTGCGTGAAGCCAGTTGCCAACTCCAGTGGAAGTGCATGTCTTGTGATGGTGCTTATGTTTGTATTAAACTGTTGGAAGGTTTGCTCCTGCAATGTTAATCTGAGCCTAACCATGACTTGCTTCTCCTGCTAAAAAGCTTGCTGAACCTACATTTGCATAGAAGACAAATAATGAACCATGAGGCCAATTATGCAAGAAGACAGTTGTTACTTACTAGGATAAAAAAGATAGTTGTTGTATATCTCATAGTAAATTTTTTTTTTTTTTAGATTGTAGCATTCAACTATGATAAAGAATTTCTTGTAATAATCATTTGTTTCAATAAAGTTGAATATTTTGCATTTTGTCTATTAAAGTTCTTTTATTATTACATACCTCTTAAGATATATTCACTAAACTCTAATGTTTCAAGTGATGGTATGGGACAATCAGGTGGTGCCTGCAAAGCAAATAAATATATCTCATATCATTAACACTAAATATCCAACATAATTAAAGTTCTTTAGAAAAAATATAATCTATACTAACCATTAACATTTGAGTAAATGTAAATTCACTTGATATTGAAGGTGTTGAAGTCATTATTTCCTGTTGCATTAAAGGTGCAGTGCTAGAAGTTCTTAGTTGCATTTAATCATCCTAAAAAAAAATTTCATTAATATTGCTTGAACAATGGGCATAAAGTAGATCCAGTGATATATGTCCATACCATAGTTAGGTGATTGTCGACTGTGGAAGTTAGTCTTCTTCTTCTTTTTAATAGTTTCTCTGGCCAACTCTTTAGTCGTTTTTTCCTCCTAATGCCATCTCTCCTTTTAAATCCCCTTGGTTGCACAATGCCATCTGTTGAAGGTGTTGTACCCATACTACTATCATTACTTGGACTCTTTAGGATAGAGCGAAACTCTGCCACTTGTTTGCTCAATTTTATCATACCCTTATACACTAGTGAAAATGTTTCTGGATAGTCAGATGCCTCAGAAGCTAATCTAATCATAATGGGATAGAGTTGCCTATACCATTGCGTGCTTTCATGCTTAAGCTCTGCTTGCACCTCATTTCCCCTAATATCATGTATTATACCGCTCCTTGCTTCTGTTGTCCATCTCTTAAGAATATATGGCTCAGGAAGTTTTTTCACATCATTGACATCATATACCTTCAAAGCGTGACAACATAATATCCTCCAAGTTTCAAATTTCTGACAACTGCATAAAATTGATCTACTGTGAGGATCAAAATGAACTATCCATTTTTCCTCTTCATCAACCATATTAACAACGTGTTCAAACATTGGACCTATCTCATTTTTGTGAGTTATACCAGCAGCTCCAAATAAATCCCACTGTTCTTGAAATAATTCAAAGATAGGGGTATAAATCTGAGCAAGTTGTCGAAGCATAGGTGAACTCTGGACAATCAATCGTGGCATTTTCTGTCATGACTCGAACTCACGAATCAATTCATTATACCTTTTATCCTCCACAACGCATTCAAAATGCTTGAAAAATTGATTAATATCTATATCTGGTTTCGTGCAACTCTTTATATCAGCATTCAGACTTTCAGATAGTTGTGTGCTTTGCATCCCCGATGTAACAATATTGTTCATATGACACTTTGCCCATTTCTCCTTGATGTTGTAGATTGACTTGAGCCATGTGTTATCTTGCACGTTGTAAGTTTCTAGTAAGCGGCTCCATGCAGTCTCAAATTATGTCTCCTCCACCTACTCATGCATACATTTTGAGAAATCAAACAAAAAATGTGATCCATGCTTCATCAAATTCCCAAGATGCTTGATGCTATTTTGCTTTAGGTGCCATGTGCATAATCCATTCTTTGTTTTTGGAAGGACTTCATGTAAGGCTTTTGCCATCGCTTGATCCTGATCTGTAAAGACTATAAGTGGCTTTTTTTTCTTGTGTGCCTCCAAAAAAGTTTCTAGTAGCCACTTAAATGATTCTATTATTTCATCATATAGTAAGCGGTACCAAAAATAACCGCTCCTCTGTAGTGATTAAAGCTTGAAAATATTGCAAGTGGCCTATGATCGTAGTTGGTGCTGTATGTTGTGTCCATTGACACTACTTCCCCAAAATATGCATAATCAATTAACATGCGTGCATCAGCCCAGAAAACATTTGTTATTTGCTCTTCCTTATCTATCTGGTATGCATGGTAGAATGATGGATTTTCTGAATACTGTTTCTGAAAATATCAAAATAAACATCCAGCTTTTCCATAGACCGTGCTTCTCTGCCTTTTGGAATTTAGATAGTTTTTAGCATCCAATCAAGTGTAACCAAGGTTAGCCCTTCCTCCAGCATGTCTGCTCATCAATTCAAATGATGATTTCTGTTGGATCCCAGCATCCTCTGCCAAATCTATTTGGTAGGCTTGAATTTCGGTTAACTTACGTTGCGAAGGCAACATATGAACTGTTTCAGGAAGGTGAAGTGGGTGGTTATGTTCTTCAATAAAGACATCAATTTTATACTTATTATTCAAATGTGCAAATCCCATTTTTGCTTTACATCCTATCCTTGTTTTAGGTTGAGGATTAATGGTCATAACATCTCTTTTGTCTTTCTTTCGCCAACCTTTTTTGTAGCAGACATATCTATATGAAATGATAGAACCATCTTTCCCGCTCTTGATAAAAGTATGTTTCCTTGCTCCAAAACCAATTTTCCCAGCATAAGTAACCCAAAACTTTCATGCTTCTTCTAGATTGTCAAATTCCTTGCCTAACATAAGGATCAAATCATCCTCCATAGATTGGTTCCTATAAAAACAAAAGAAGGCAAAATTAATTTAGTTCTTGTGTGAATCACAACAGAAAAAAAATGAAGAAAGTAGAATAAATATCAACATATCTTTAAGTCTCTATTTCGTTATCTAACTTTGTTTTATTTCATTTTAATTTTTTAATTTTAAAAAAATTAATATCACACTTAACACCATTAATTTACTTAACAAAAATACTGATTAAGATCTGATGTACCTAACGCAAATTATGTTATTGTCAAGTCAATGCCACCATTAATCAAATGTTAAAAAAGGAAAAAAAGAATGAAACGCAGAAATGCTCAGACCCCGAATGCAAAAATTCTTGTCAGTGTATGTGGAGAAGTTAACAGTGGTGGATGAGGAAGAACGCTACGAGAATAATGGCTAAAAGCCGGAAAAGAGATACCTTATAATCATTCGTTTTTTTAAAAAAAAAAAACCTTATTTGCAATTTGAATATGTACAGTGATTAAATGGAGGAGGAGTAATGGGGATTAGCTTATTGGTTTTCTGTCTATGGGCAATTTTACACCGTTCTTATATATGATTTTATATGCCAAGCCAATAAATCAATAAAAAAAAAAAAAGAAAATACAGCTTTTGTGGCTGCCTACTCTCTGACCTTCACGACCTTCACGAATGGAGCAAGAATGATGCTCTTTCCCACCCAAATGCAGCAGCACGATACGTTGAAGGACAAGATGATGAAATAGGGGCCGAATCCATAATTTTCCCACACAAAAATGCTGATCTTTGCTGCTTCAGGGGATGGCTGGGATTGCACCATAATGAACGGCTATGATTGCACTTTTGGATACCAGAATTGCTGCCAAAACGTGCCGTTTCATTAAATCCAGAGACAGCGTTGTTTTGTATAAAAGTATGGCGTGCTTTGCAACTCTGTAGAGTAGACAATCCGAACGCGCCACGGAGCATCGTGCATGCCACTCCTTTTGAAAATTGCCATGCTTCTTTTTATTATTATTATTATTATTATTATTATTATTATTATTTGTGAAGAGAGGAGAGAATACTTTTCTTCTTTTCTGAATTATGAGAGTTGTACGATGATCCATGCCATTCCAAAGCCTGCGTTTTGTTATATGATTTCACTTCTCACTATCTTTCTCTCTCCATAATCTATTCTTTCAGTATAAATCTTTCTTTCACGAGTAAAGACGAGAATAGACAGACAACATTATCAGTTTGGCACGACTACAGCGTATGTTTTTATAATTATGTTTGGAATTATTTAAAATAAAAATAATTTCTTTTCTTTAGGAAAAAATATAAATATTTAAAATAAAAATTCCTCAAACTATGTTATTTGTTGTTCTGCTAATAAAGTTGATGGAGAAATGTACGGTAGGAGTTAAATTCTGAAAGATAATAATTGAGGGTTTTTTTATTTTTAAATTTAAAATAATTCTTACAAATGGTTTAAATTAGAAGGAGGATATTTGAATCTTGTATATATCGTGCTGTTAATATTTCTTAATTTGTAAAATCAAATACACCAAATATTGTGAAATTTGTCTCAAATGTCATCTCTCACTATTTAAAACAATACATGGTCAAGGATTTTTACGTTAATCAATTAAATTTTTCTTGTTTCATTTGATGGAATGTTCTTGCATGAGACTTATTTGGAATGATATTGGTTTGATGTCTTTATATATGTGAAAAAAATGTCCTTATCTATTATGATTTCTGTTTCTAATTGCAATATGTCTTAACTTAAAGGCTGCAATCGGGATTTATTAGTCCATTACAATAAATTTTCTATCATTTAAATTTAAAAATTTTAAGTATAGATTATTACTAAAATATCCTTCTTATTTAATTTCATTTTGCCTTGTGCTCTCTTTTTCTTTTTTTTTTGGGTTTCCACCTCCTCTTCCCCTAACCGATATATTGCTAACTTACTTGTCTGGTGAAGCAACATTTATGAAGCAATGATTCTTCTCTTCTCCTTATGCAATTCAACAACCATCATTCTTACTTGGTTGCTTCCCCATCAGAAAATCCAAGACGACTTTTTTTAAAAAAATATGTTCTAATAAAATAAAATCTCTATTCTTCTCATTTAATCTTATATTTGAAAAATGAGAGTTGTATGATGATCCATGCCATTCCAAAGCCCTATGTTTGTTGTACGATTTTACTTCTCTCTCTCTCTCTCTCTCTCTCTCTCTCTATACATACATATATATATACACGTTATCTGTTCTTTAAAAAAAAAAATCAATTTTGCACGACTACAATGTATATTTTTATGATTATGTTTGGAATATCTAAAATAAAAATATTTTATTTTGTTCAGGAAAAACGTAAATATCCCTTTTCAACTTTGAATTGTTTGCAACCACTCCATTCAGTTTTGAAAATTGAAAAACTACTCCCTCAATTATTATCCTTTAAAATTTAAACCCTTCTATCTGTTTTTACACAGTTTTGTTAATGGAAATATCACCTCAATCTATCTTATCTGTTGCTCTGCTGATGGGAAATATATAGAAGGATTTAAATCCTAAAAACTAATAATTTAAGGGACTATTTTTGTGTTTTCAAATTTGAAATCAGTGTTTACAAATGGTTTATGGTTTAGAGTAAAAGAAGGATTTTTATTTTTATTTTTTGCTTTTTTTTTATAAATGAATATTGTATAAATATTATTTTGAGTAATATTAGATTAAGAGTTTAATTTATTATATATCATGCAGTATGTAATATTTAAAAATCTGTCACACTTTATCACACTATTAATTGAATTTATAAATTATGTCATTCGAAATGAATCATAATTATTGTATATTTATATTACAATTATAGTACGTGAAGGGGGGAAAAAGTACAATTGAAGTTGCCTCAAAATCTCTTCTCTTACTGTTCAAAACAATACATAGACAAGGATTTTTACGTTACTCAAGTAGATTTTTCTTATTTCATCGGATGGAATATTTTGCATGAGACTTATTTGGAATGATATTGGTTTGAGCACTTTATAAATGTTGAACGACAAATTGTACTTATCCTCGTGATTGTTACTTTTACTTATAGCGTTTCTTATTATTTAATTTTAAAAATTTTAACTACATAATATTACCAAATTACTTGCCTCGTGAAGCAGCGTTTGGAATGCAATGATTCTCTTTTCCTTATGCAATTCAACTACCATGAGAATAAAAAACAAGCAGAAACAGACTCTCTTTCTATGAGAAGAAAAAGGCGAGAGAATCATTTGTTTCTTCTTCCCTTCTCGTTCTTTTACGATCGCAGTTGAAGCCCTAATACTGATGAGCTTCTCTCTCTCTCTCTCTCTCTCTCTCTGTGTGAGGAACCCAAGTTTACGACGTCTCTGCAACTATTAAATTGATGATCTGTGGTTGTTTGTTCCCTTCTTCACTTATAATTCGCTCAACAGAATTTTTAGTAGGGAAGGATAAAAGATAAAAGAGGAAGATATCAGGGTATTAAATTATAAGAAAAGTATTTTAGCACTATATAATGCATGTTTTACTTTTATTATGTCTAAATAACATATATTATATTATATTATAAATTACAAATTCATCTATACTCAAACTATTTTGAAAAATATTGTAAACTTTTGAAATGTTAAAAAAAATGATTATATTTCTAGCATGTAAGAAATTGCCTTACATATTTCTTCCTTTTTTGTTGGTGAATGAGGAATATGTAAGACAAAACTTATAGGGGAGCAGCAGTACGGGACAAAAAGGCTACACTCTACTCACACAAAAATTATGAAAAAAGTGAACAGAACTTGTTTTGATGATAGTGTGACAGGTGAAAAGATTTTGAAAATGAGGGAATTTGAGTTTTTCTTCTTGAAAATTTGGTAGTTTTTACCATTCCACAAAGTCCTTTATACCACATCAGCTACATACAGAATTGATGTGGCATGGTTTCGCGTGGAAGGGCTCCCTTTAGATTTTAAACAGATCCACTAATAAAATTATGGGCCAAGTTGCACGAATATGAATGTAAGGGATTGATAGCCAAGTTTTAGAATAAAGGAGTTAATTAAATTATATAAGCTCATAAATTAAAAGAATTCTGTGCATCTTATCCTTTACCCTACAAGCAAGGGAAACGCATGTAATGAATATCAATTATAAATTATATATAAGCTTGACATACATGATCCATTAATATATTTTATACATAGAGTGAAACAAATACATTTTAAATATTATTTTACTTGATTTGGAAAGTTTAAAGATTGTTTCTACAGCCCTTAGGTACATAAAATGCCAAACGCTTACTCTTTTCAAAACAATTTTGTTAAGAACTTTATCCAAGTTGATCTTTTTCTATTATTAGGTAGAATTTAAATTATCACATTAATTTTTGGACTAATAAGATAAGAATCTCGAAGTTAAATTTGAGATGTAAAAATTTTCTGTTAAATTATCTATTTTTTTCACAAATAATTTTTAACCCACAATGAAATTGGAATTTGATGCATCTATTGCAAAGACTTTATACCTGGTATCTTCAAATATTTTCTCCTGTGTACCAGAAGAAGAAGAAGGAAAAAAGAAAAAAAGGAGGCTAGCTCCTACAGAAAGCAACAGAGAGCCATCAAAGACAAGTACTAAAAAAAACCATTATATAACTACCTGTGACGTTTACAAATAACTGCACACAGATGCTTTCAAAAATACATCTCTTCCATCAGCATATCTAGCATCGATCGCTTTCTTCTTCTTTTAATCCTCAAAGTCAATCCTCCTCATATTCCTGAGCTTTAGCTAAACAGCTAGTACGCGCATCCCACAAATGATCTCTTGCGCTTTGTTTCCATAATATTATAATATTATGATATTTTCGTCATCTATCAAAATCATCTGCGATCTCATATCTGCCCAGCCCATTTTCACTTCTATAAATATCAAACATCCTCAATCACAATTCTTCATACCCAAAATTCATCTATTAATCTTTTCTCAAAAGTATCGCTTATTCATTCCTTCCAAAAATGACTAGCATTAGAGTTTCAGCTAGGGCTTTCCCTGTATCATCACCACCTGGATTTGTCCAAACAAAGGGCGCCGAGTTTCAGCTCAATGGCTCCCCATTCCTCTTCAATGGCTTCAACTCTTACTGGATGATGAATGTGGCTGCTGATCCAACCCAAAGATACAAAGTTTCCAATGTATTTCGCGAGGCTTCTGCCGCAGGTCTTACTGTGTGTCGTACATGGGCGTTTAGTGATGGTGGAGATCAAGCTCTACAAGTATCACCTGGTGTATACAATGAGAATGTGTTCCAGGTAATTCTACTTTGTCCTTTGGTCCCATGTTTTTTATATCTAACTACATCTATGTTTCGCTTCATCTTCGTTTAATTTTTTTTTAACTCATTTTGTTTGAACTTGCGTAAATGTCTAGTCTTAATTGTTTTTGTCATAAAATGATCATTCTTATAAGAGGAAATTCTTAAGTAGATTAAGCCATGAGAAATAGAAGCGAGAACTTGTCAGGATTCATTGAATAATTAGGTGAATAGTGGCTACTTTTCTTATTAGTTTAGTCTACCTATCTAAATATAGACTAAATTACACAAAAATCTTTTCTAGCAATATTACATATATGGCTACCACTAATATTAAATCGTATGTGGATAATTACTTATAATATATAGATTGTACTCCATGCATTATTTTGCATGTAATAACAATACATTTTATGCACATATGTTGAAATTTATTAATATTAGTATTAGCCTTTCGATGTGGGATTTACACTATAACTCTCTTCTTTCTTAATACTATCACCTTAGTGAAGGAGAGTTTCAATATCTGATCTTGTGTACAACAATGCAATGGATTTTATTAACCAAGTAAAAGATTCATTCATTCTATTTTATATAAAAGCAAATTAAGAAAGCAATATGATGTTAAATTATTCATATGCATGTCTTCTTGTCAAATAGATAATTTTTGAATTTATGGTTCATAAGTTTCTTTTGGATTTTGGTGCCAGGCACTTGATTTTGTGGTAACAGAAGCAAAAGATTATGGAGTGCAATTGATTTTGAGCTTGGTTAACAATTATCAGGATTTCGGAGGAAGACCTCAGTATGTGCAATGGGCTAGAAATGCTGGAATTCCCATCAACAATGATGATGACTTTTACACCAACCCTATTACCAAGGGTTACTACAAAAACCATGTCAAAGTATGTACTTTAAATAATGCTGTGAAAAAAAAAAAGGTTTTAACTTTGAGCCATTTGTAAAGCACACTTCTCAATTTTAAAAATAAAAAAATATCTCCCTTAACTATCGCTCTTTTAAGATTTAAACATTTTTTAAATCTGTTTTCCCATTAATACCATTAAGAGACATGTCGCCTCAGAGTATTTATTATTCACATGTCACAGACTTATTCCTCTAAAACCAATAAATGATAAATAAGATGAATTATATTTTATCTATGTAATTGAAAACTGATAAAATGATTTAAATCTTGAAGAGTGATAGGTGAGGGAGGTATTTTATAGTTTTCAAAGTTGAGAATACAAATGAGTCAGTTGAAAGAATATTTTGCATTTTTCCCAATAATATAAGGTAACAAAATAATCTAATTTTACTTGGGTAAATGCACGTTGAAGGAACTCGTACAAGAAATTCTTAAATGTATAGTTGCCCCATATGAACTTGAAGTCGCCATATGCGGATGAGATCCACTAAATTATTATATATGTAAGCATAACCACTATTGATTATTTAAAAATACTTATTTTTCTAGTTACTTTAGACTTTCTCACTTGACTTTCGTACAAATAAGAAGTTGAGGCATAAATGTATACAAAATTGCTAACTGTTATCTGCTCATGATTTTATTAGAGTGTGCTAACAAGGATCAACACATTCACTAGAACAGCTTACAAGGATGAAGCAACCATCATGGCTTGGGAATTGATCAATGAACCACGCTGCCAAGTTGATTACTCTGGCAACACCATAACCGTGAGTTTAAACTCAAATGTTTGCTCCACTTTTGAAGTTAAATAATTAAATATATAAGCTAATTATCTATGTTTTTTCATCGTTAATTAATAGGCATGGGTTCAGGAGATGGCTCCGTATGTGAAATCCATTGACAGCAATCACTTGTTGGAGGTAGGCATGGAGGGTTTCTATGGAGACTTGATTCCGGACAGGAAGCAATACAACCCAGCTGGTTACCAAGTTGGGACAGATTTCATTGGTAGCAATCTCATCAAAGAAATTGACTTTACCACCATTCATGCTTATCCTGATAATTGGTAAGCTAGTGTTGATCTATGACGATCATTATAAACCAACCTTTTTCTTAATTGTGATTAATTAGTTTCATGCTAAAAGCCTAATTAAACGATTATGGAACCATATATGAACAGGCTTGCTGGCCAAAGTGACAACGTGCAAATGGCATTTATGCAAAGGTGGGTGACAAGTCATTGGGATGACTCAGCAACAATCTTGAAGAAGCCATTGGTGTTTGCTGAATTTGGGAAGTCAAAAAAGGACCCAGGATATAGTATCTACGCGAGAGATTCATTCATGAATTTTGTTGATTCAAGCATCTACAATTTGGCGCAAAAGGGAGGAACTTTTGCCGGAGGCTTGGTTTGGCAACTTCTAGATGAAGGGATGGACTCATATGATGATGGTTATGAGATTGTTTTGTCCCAAGACCCTTCTACATGCAGCATTATTAGTCAGCAGTCTTCCAAAATGACTGCTCTACAGCATTCGCTGAGCATCCCACAAGTAACAAGGGGTTCTCTTAAAGACTAGTGGTGTTTTCTTTTGTGGCCCAAAAAAACTAGTGTTGTTTGGGTTGTGATGAACTGTTGAATAAATTATTGTTTGGTGCCGTTAAAGATATTAATAAGATCATTCCAAGGCTTTCTAATAAAAGCTTAAGCTTTTGGAATAGAAATGGTCTTCCAAAATGTATTGTTCGACTTCACTATATGTAATCTTCTTTTTTCCTCTTAAAGAAAAATGTAAAATATTGGCTTGATGGTCAATGGAAGTTACATTGTTGGACAATTTTTATTTTACTTCTTGCTAAAATATATTTTGTCCCTACTGTTATAATCCTTTAACTTATTTATTATACAAATTAGTCCCTTAAAGTTTAAAACTCACTACATGTATGTACTGAGACTTTTAAAGTGGAATAAATAATTATCTAATGAAAAATTAACTTGTAGCAGGTTACAAATTTTAAAGGATTAACTCGAGAAATAAATCCAATTATTGGAAATAAATCCAATTATTGGAAATAAATCCAAGTATTGAAACTTTAGGAGGCTTATGTTTTAGAAAGTAAAAGATATATATATATATATATATATGTACTTTTTTCTTCTTTTTGATAATAAATGGTGTTTGCCGGCTCTGGGGATCACCATGGGAATACAACATCAGCATTGAATCGTAAGAATTCTTTAGAATTGGGCCAGAGGAAGGAAGGCAGGGATCAAGTTTGGGCTTGAAGAAAGGAATCATTATACAGCTAGTTTGGGCCGTAACTTTATCTCTACTAAGCAAAAGGATGACTATAAAAGGTGGCAAATATAAGCTGCCTAGTTTGTGATTTCTACAGAAGTTATTATGTTGCTTTCCATATTTTTCATTGCCGTTTTCATTTACATTCTGGAAGGCAAACTAATTGTTAGAAGTTTAGTGAAGAATTAATTTGGAGAGGTTTTGTTAATCTCAAGAGTTTTTATCCTTTCCTAAAAAAAAAAAATAGCATTGGAGTTTCCTTCCCTTATTACTTGAAACAAGGTAGACTATCCTTATTGCATTGCTTTCTTCATTTCGTCTATAGTAATTTCCCGATTTGCAGATTATTATAGAAAATCCAAAAAGATTTCTTTTTTTACATTTACTTTGCTGAATATCTGTGTTTGTGTCAGTGGTCCTTCAAAGACAAGTTGTTAATGAATGTATTTAGAGGGGCTGAGTAGAGGTGTATGTGCAAAAATTTACTTTAGAAGAATGTATACTTACAGTATTACAACTTGCTTGAAACTAGAAAGCAGTAATTGAATCAACCAACAAATTGGTCTATAAGCTAAGAATAATTAAACTAAAAGAAGTATAGCAACAAAATCACAATAAGCCAAAACATGTTAGTTAACTGTAAGTGATTAATAACAAAAATTTATATATTGAATAGAGACTATATAACAGAGCAATACAGTAAACTAAAAAAAGGAGGGAAGAGGAGACAAACACTCAGAATTTGTCCTAATTCGGTTAATGTAACATATGTCCAGTCCTCTTGATTCATAAAGGAATTTTATACTTAAGCACCATTCAACGTGTATAAGATGGTTTTTCTATGCTCGCCAATAATGCCTTAGGATATATCGCTCACCTATAATGATTACAAGGGTTTCCTCTGGCTCTCCCACAATTAGCTCTCTCTAGACTTTACCTTCTAAGAGAGAATTATAAAGTGTGAGAGAATATTTGGAACCCTCAACGCAAAGAATACAAGACAGCTCACTGGTATGCCCTCAAAAGCTAATAAAACCAAGTATTAAGCTTGTTCAAGTAATTTTCAGAAGTGTTGGTAGTAAGCACGATTTTCATAATTATTCTCTTCTTATCTTCTATGTGCTAAAGTCAAACTCCTTGTATATGAATGACGGAAATAGCTGTTGCAAAATTCATAGTACACCTTCTTTCCTTTTCTTGATTTCCGGCCAGTTCTTCATTAATGCACCATTGAAGACGCGCCAATTTGTGAAATCATTGACGGGAATTGCTTCATGGTGCATAGAATTGTTTATGATTTATAGAGCATGCAGACTTGTCAATTTGATAAAATGTGATTTGAATGATTGGTGAGGATTGTTTTTCCTTCCCTTGCTTTATTTCATCCATTGTAATTAAAGGGGTACAGATACTGGACTTGAGATGATGATGGACCAAATATTTTAATGGGTATGATGTGTGCTTCCAATTTCCAAATATGGTGCTTTACTTTCTTATATTAGGTTGAACGCATTGTTTTTGCTTTGAATAGTTGATGTATGATATATCTGATTTGCTCTCGTATGGAGTTTTGATAGATGTGCAAGTTGAAATCAAATATCAATATTTTAATAAGGATACACTTAATACTTCGTTTTTATTTTCTTCATCTTTCATTTTTAATTTATTTTTATTTTTTTTAGAGTTTGTCATGGCTGTTAGATATTTTTCTTTAAAAATAAAATAATACAAATATATATATATTTCAAAAATTCAAAAAAATAAAAAATAAAATCAAAAAAATAAAGAGTATAAGAAAGTAAGGATTAACTTGGATTTTATAAATTAAAAACATATCAACTAATTTTAAAATTTGTTTTTCTTGTGAAATCAAGTTTATTTTTATTTATTTTTCTTTTCACAAAAGTAATTAAAAGTTACTAACCTAGTAACACGTATTTCTTTCTCATTCAAATTGCTTTAACTTTGATCCCTTTATCAAGTACATAGACCTTATGTCATATTCTTGAGTCAAGTTTATTTTTGTAAATATTTTATTTTTTTAATTTTCGTAAATATTTATTTTATTTTTGTAAATATTTTATCTTATTTTTTTCACTTTCTTTTTGTTGTTTCTCTCTTCTTTTGTTTTACATATGTTTGGATTAAAGTAGTTTAAATAAAATTAAAGTCATATATATATATTATAAAATTGACTTAGAGCGACCTTTCTTTAAAATTAAGTGTTATGAAATGCCTAACATATTCTCCATAGCACAATAGAATCTTGAACCTATCTCTAATTCGCAAACTGTACTTTTCTATTTTTTATTTCAAAATAGGTTTTTCTAAACTTTTTTCACTTACAATTAAAATTTTGGTGACAACTACAAATAAATTGGTCTCCAAATTTATTTTGTATTATCAATTTATTTTCTCTTTTTTTTTAGGCATATGAGTTGTGCGCAACCTTAACCAGTTGTTAAGTGTGATAGTTTGGCAACTCTACTAGAGATAGTATAAAAGTCAAGGCCAAATTTAAGTTAGTTATGTAAAATAATATGACATTTTTTTAATTTTAATTACTCTTTTATGTGTTGTTTGCCTGGCATAATTAAGGTAGCTAACAAGCTTTTGTCATTTCACATGCCATTTATTATTCATGTATTTTATTATGTCATTTCATTGTTTGTATATATAACATGTGCTATGCTAGATAATATATGGAATAAAACGATATGGTAGATGAGTATGTTTGTATATATGTTTCTTTTTTCTTGACAATTTTCCTAGCAAATGAGGGTTAGGTGACTATTAAGGCAACATGTATAAATGCTCTCCTTACACACATGATTGATACACATTATCTCACATACATTTTTGGACTCTATACCTAGGTCTAAGTGTACTCTAAGTTAATAGAAGTTTATATTGATATCTCTGTGAAGTCTTAAGCTTAATAAGATTATCATAAAGACCTCACTAAAATTGTACCTTATTATAAATATGGCTTATGTAGGACCTTTTCCTCTCATAGCCAAATTTATATAGCAGAATCCTCATCTTATGGTGAAGGCAATCTAAGGACCAATATTCCTTTAGGATTATAGGCCCGCCCTAAATCTTGCAAGTTACAAGACAAAGCCTTAGATGTTATCCAAATAGTTAGGGCTAGACCTCAAAATATCAATCATCCTAACCTAGGATTTACCTCAGAGGACAAAGGAGAGCATTTTTTTTTGGTTTATTAATACATATTGTTCCTACCATAAGTCCAATAAAGCTTGTAAGGAATGTGACACATTATCACTATTTATTGGAGTGATTAATGGAATATCATTGCACAATCAAACATACATTAATCATGATGAAGGCATGCATTAGCTAAGCTAACCCTTGTCAAGTGGGTTATTCAACCCAAAGGGCCATAATTAGGCACATCATGATCATCTTTAAATTAAAAAAAAAAGGAAAAATAAGAGAAAACAAACAAAATCCCTAAAAAAGGGAACCTCTTGATAACTATTATCAAATAGTGGCAAATAACTTTTTTGTAAAATAAATTTGTGAATAGTGATGCAACCAAGATCGTCTCCCACAAAAATGGATTCCAATCACTAGAGAGAGTTTTCTAAATGTCAAATGCAACTTAAAAACTAATAATTCTATAAATCAATTGGGAGTTTAATGACTAAAATTAAATGAAATTCAAGAAATAAAATAAAACTAATAACTAGAATCAAAAGAAGTGACAACAATCAAGCAAATGAGTGTAACTAGCCTTGAATGAATTCTTAGAAGTTTGACTTTTATCATCTAAATTAGATTTCACTAAGAATTGGACCTAATCTTCTTTAGTGTATTCCTATTTAATTTTCTCAAGTGACCATTTAAGATGTAAGAAATTAGTAAATTAATGACTCTTGAAACCTCAATATTACACTAACTTGTTAATTCTTGAATTAAGCACCTTGAACGCACCTGATGCTCACTAGAATGATGACACTGCAAGTGTACAGGTCATAAGAATAGCACGTAATGAGTCAAGGTCGTTCCCTCAGAGAATCAATACGATTAGTGATTAGGCATTAGAGTTCTCATCTTTATTTTAGTTAAACAAATCAAATTGAGATTGAATTTTTGTGGTGATTAATTCAAATGCAATTAACAGTAATGAAAAAAATGATTTTTAATCGAAAATAAGCAATTAAAGACACCTTAGGAATTCTAATCCCCTTTTTACACAATGTCAATCATTCCCTTTTAATTAATTAGCTTAGTGTCAATTTAGAGTCAAAGGTCTAATTAGGTAAAAATGTCTTTTGATCCATTCAAACCCATATATCAACTTAACTCTTTGATATTTCAAATGAGAAGTTAACATACAATTAAGCTCATACCTTATCTTGACTACCTAGGGCTCTTGAGTATATTTCTATCTTAAGTGCAAATTAGACTATATTTAATCCTAAGTTGCTCAATCAAATGTCTATAAGTAATTCCCTTCTTTCAAAGGCTAACTACAAAACCCATAATCAAACTAAAGGTGGCCAATCAATAGAATGAAACCATAATTCAAAATAAGCACTAAAATCTTCAATAATCCAACATAATGAAAAAGGAAATAATCATCAAAGCTTAAAGGTTCATAGAATCCCTAAGGGTTATAAGATTTAGCCACTCATGGCTTGAAATTTACAGATAAGTTCAGCAAACATAGCAACAAATACATTAACTTGAAGAGAAGATGGAGTAGAAACACCTAATCGGAAGAATCTTGCACAGAATCAATGATTTTTCAATTAATATGTAGCTTCCCCAACACCTTTTGTGCATTTTCCCACTCTCCCAGTAGACCAAAAGTGGCTCTCCTCTGCTGAATGCCCAAACCCTAGCTTCTTTTCGTGTTTTTAGCTCTCAAATCAAAGCTGTACATTTCAGAGGCTAATCTCGCTATGGCGAGGGGTGACTCTCGCTATAGTGAGAGCTTATAGGTGCCCAGTATTCTGCTGATCTCGCTATTGCTGGCACTATAGCTAGAAGCTCCCTGGAATTTGTATGCATCGTGACTTTGCTATGGTGAAGTGACTTCCTCGTTACAATGAAAGCGCACCCTCGCCATAGCGAATTTTGCTCTAGTTATAGCGAGAGGACTTGTTCCACTTACTTTTTTACTTTTTAGCTTCCTTCTCTTTTCTCATTTCTTTCTACAATCTTCTACTTTCTCCTGAGATAAAAATCAATTATAAAATGAGGCTCAAACTGATAAAGATATTGCAATTGAAACATTTTCTTTATTTTGTTTGATTGAATACAAATTTAGCCATATTAGTCAAGAGAAAAGCACTTTGCCTCCTTAATTTAACATAAAATATATCCTTTTCTCATACAAAATTAGGGAGTCATCAGCACCAAAACAAAGATCAATTGATTTTTATAGGTTTTGTACTTTCATCTTAGATGCCTAATTAACCAATCAAACATTAAGATTCCTCAAATCAATAATTAAGCACAAAATTCCAACAAGATTACATAATAGCCATTGCATTAATCAAGCTAAGAATATAGAGGAAAATAAAACAAAATGTACAGCCACTAAATAGAACAATTAATCCCCAATTCATTCTTCAAAATGTCAATCTAATAACTCAACAAATTCAAGAATCCAATCCAAAATTTTAACTATAATTCTCAAGTAATTACAAGTTAAACCTAGACTTATAAAACTAAAAAATTGCAACATTAAAAGGAGAAGAAAATTAGCTAATTCTTGGAGCATTTGTCTTGGATTTAAATATGCATTTCAAAGCCTTCATCCCAAGTTAGCTACATGGTGGATTCAAGCTTCCATTGGAGAATATTGATGGAGGAAATGATGGTAATGGTCTTTGGCCATGGAAAGCTTAATGGATGGAGAATGAATTAAATGGACTCTCATATGATGCGTACTTCTTCTTTCCTTTTCAATCCCTCTCCTCTGGACCCCCAAACCCAAGCCTTCTTTTGTGAATCCTCTCTTCCTTCTGCACACCTCCCTCCAATATAAAATGCCTTACTCCCTTCTCGAACCTCTCACATGTTTTCTTTTATATCTCTCCCATCCCACGTAACCTCCTTATGATGCTCTCTTGCATGTATTTTAAAGTGGGCTCGAGAAAGATGCGAATGCCTTGTGTGAAGTGAAGTGACTTCATGAGACCCCCTCCTTGTGTTCAGGTGAGAGCTACATGGAATAAAACCCATGAGTGAATGAAGCCATGTCTATGTGTGCAAATGTGGAAGTGTGTATATGTGTAACTTGATGCTTCTAGCTATGGTTGTTATCGTGCCAACATGTAAGTGTAACGGCTTATGCTATCTACATGGAGTATTGACCTCGTGATTGTGTATTTAACCTAGTGTGAAAGAGAGCCCATGACATGAATATGTGTATAAATGAAAATGCCATGTAAGAATGAGCTATTCTGCATATGAATAAAATGTCGTGGCCTTAACTGGATGTAAGATGCTGTATGTGTGATGACCCTAACTTCTAATCATGGTAATTAGGGTAAAAGATGCAATTAATAATCATAATTTAAGGTTTGAAGTCATTTCGATTACTTACATTAGGAAAAAGTGGAAAAATTTAAATCCTAATGTTATTAGAGTCATTAATTAGTTACTCATAACCAATTATGAATATGAGAGAATCGAACCTGCAATTATAAGCCTTTAATCCATTTATCCATTAATTCTAACTCACAAGAACCTTCTACAAGTGTTCCTAAATCATTCCTTAATATTTCCATAGAGAAAACCAAGGCTTCTAGGTTATTATGAGGAATTGAGTACCTTTGCTGTGGCTAAATTTTCTCGCGCCACAGCCAATTACTCTCAGGTTCAAATCCTTACACCTTCATAAATTTTGCACATTTTGCTATGGCCAAATATCCATTTCATCATGGCGAATTACCCTCTGGAACACCACCAAACTTGCCTCTCACATTTCACTGCAACTAACATCGCTCTTTGCCGCAGCTAATTCCTCTCTGTTTCCTTCCCTAGGCAACTTCGTCAAGTTTGGCTATGGCTAATTCCATTTTGGCCACGGCCAATTCCCCTCTGTTCCTGTAACTCTCAAATTTCATCCCATGCACTCCAATTCTGCCTCTAGTGGCACTCTAGGACTACTCTCACTCAATTCATGAGACTTTAATGGTATTTACCTATTTGATTCACTTAACTAATCTACCATTACTTGTACAAGAGTTAAGGGTTGATTCCAACTCATTCATCTAGCCTAAAATCGGGATTTCATGAATTAATATCAGCAAGGATTTATAACCTACCAACAATTGTCATTCAAATACACATACCAGTAAAGATTCCATGCATTACTAGTTTAAGTCAACATCCAATATATCACATGATTATATTTTCAAAAAATAAACTATATCATAGGATCCCTAAAGTTTTATGTTAGTTGTTATAAATTCATACATCAAATATCCATTTAGCATGAGGCCTAACTCCTTAATAGATACATTCTAAGTTGTCAAAATACAAACTCCTACACTTGGCAACATGATTACATGTTGATGATATATAAAAGAATAACAAAATTTGCATCTACTCTACTTAAATCAGCCCAAGTGTAGCCTCCTCCACACACGGTTGGAGCTCATGAATTTTTATCCACTTGCTTTCCTTTATCTTACCCAAAGGACTGTCACCTGAAATGATTAGCCCATAAAACAAGATGAGATGCAAATCTCAATAATCGAGACAATTTCCATTCATATAATCTAATTTAATTAACATATATGCTTGAATCAAAATGAGCATCAAAATTTTATCAATCATATCAACAAATGAAATGATTAGGCTACTATAATTATCATCCCCCACTAGCAATCACATTTTCACATGTTAAAATCTAATAACACCGGGAGAGATTCATCCACGACATCTACTCCATAATGAGCATAACCAGGGCTCAATGCATCTAGGGTCTAATCATAACTCGATGCCTGATCGAAGCATATGCATGGGTGGCAGCTGCACCACAGCTCCACCATTGATTTACAAGGTCCAAACACAGTACAACAAATAGCCAATCAATTCATTTTGTGCAAAAAATATAAATTAAAACAAATATATGCATGAAATTACTTAATCCGTGGTTACCTCACTTGTAACCAATTCTTTAAGAGCCAACTGAATGCTACTTCAGCCTATAGATACAAAATCAAGCCATTAATAACCCTAATAATCATTTATATTAGCAAGCCGTCACTTAAGAGTTACACTACAAAGGACTACTCAGAAACACTTACCCAATTATCACAAGAAACAAATTCAAATTTGGTTGAGCCTACACCAACAACCTCTGAACAACATTTCAAATTCTGAGTAAATTCGCATAAAAATAATACCCATATCATAAATTAGCTATAGGGGTCCCAAACTAGCAAAAAATGCATCAAAATGAAGATTTTATACTTATCTAATAACACCCATAATCTCAACTTACGAAATTTTACCATGAAAACACCAACTAACAAGTTTCAGATTTTGGATGTGGGTGAAATGCTCTAAACAAAACATTAATTAGGTCAAATTGAAGAGAAAGAGGAGATGATTAAGTTATATAACAATTACCTTGGTTGATTTTAAGCCTCGAAGTGAGAAATGGTGAAAATGTTTCAAGAACCTTAGCCCCTCCCCAAGACCTCTAATTTTTACTTTGCCTCTTGTGTTTTTTCTGCATAATGGGGAGGAGATTAAGTGTATTTAGGGTTTAGTTGGGTTTAAGTTGGGTCCTAAATGAGTTGACCCAAAGGCCTAAATCCTCATGGGTTCAAATTTTATGCTTGTTGGGCCAGATTTCATGAGTTAGGCTGCAGAATTTTGATTGGGTTAAGCTAAATTCCAAAAGTTCATTTAGTTTAGGTCTACATAAGGAATATTAGGTTAACTATAAGAGTTCATGTAAATAGAGTCTTAGGCCTCTATCTCACTAAACCCAATTGGGCTATTACTAAGTGGTCTCTCTCTTGGGCCAAATCTCACAATAAGAAGTTAGGTCTGCATTTAAATTCATTGAGCCTCCATTAATCCTTATCCATAGCTTACTAAAATTAATTTGGGCCTAGATGAAGTTTTCAACCTAATTAAATCTTCAACCCATATTAATAATTTTTGCTCTAGAAATTCCCATTCCCATAGCTTGCTCAATTATTTCATAATAATTATTCTTAATCAACCCAAATCTATTATTAACACCTTAATAAATTTTGGAGTGTTATAGTGTGTCCGTGCAAGAGAGACCCTTGTTGCTATCCACGTGTTTGTGAGTAAAGTTCCATGGGTGTATGAATGATTGAACATGTAAGAGATTCTATGTGTGCATGTCAATGTGAGGGAGTTGATATAAAGAGTGTAGGGCTGTGTGTGTGTAATATGATGGAGCTACTTCTTCCTTCTCATTCATTCCTCCCTCCGCGTGACTTGGATCCATACATGTCCATGTGAGATTAGAGTGTGTGATAATTGCCATGTGTGCTTTCACATGGAATAATGCAGCATGAAGTCCATGTGAATTATGTGAGTTATAGTGCTTTACTCGTGCCTTAATGTGTATGGACTTGATTGTGTGTGAGCCATGTGTGGAGTGAGAGTCCCTATTTTTAAATTTCCATTTTTTTAAAAATTTCATTAAAAATTTGAACATGTATTCCTTCCTTTGCATGGCAAAATATGTAGCTTCCATCTTAAAATCTTAGCCCTTCAATTGATCTTATAACCTTCAATTCTCCTCCAAATTTATTTCCACCATTTTCATTTGCCCATTAAAAATATGCACAAATAATAGAAAATATTGAGTAGAAAAATCTACAAAATTATTTAAAAGGAATTTAAGCATTAAAAATTAATAATTTTGCAAATTAATTCTTAGAGTGCAAAAATAGCTAATAAAATCGAATATCATCTAATAAAATTCATTAGGCCATAATTCATCATCAAAATGCCTAAATTATGAGGAATAAAATATATCAAAATGATGTTTATCAATTCCTCCACTTTTTAACCTTTGCACTCCTAGGAAAAACTCAAGATCTAAAGTGAAAATAAAATGGCAAGTGGAGAATGGAAATAAAAAAGGAAAGTGTAAAAATCAAAAGTTAAAGAATAATCACAACTTTTCAACACTTTAACAATCAAAGTTAACTTCACTTGTATCAAGAAAGCAAGTTCTCATAGTAATTTCATTTAACAAGAACAAATTAAAGTGCATAGCCCTTCACATAGGACAAGTGTTTACTTTCAACTCTCAAGTGGTTAAGGGTAATGTATTTCACTCAAATTCCACCTATTAAAACCTCACTACCATAAGCTTGTCTATTTTTTAAGTTTCCACCAGCTATGCCAAATGCAACGCACAAATCAAAAGGACTTCATTCAAAGTTGTAATGGGGTTAGGGTATGAAATAAATGGACATACAAGAACAAGGAAAACAAACAACAAATGGACACCTTAGAACCTCAAGAGCGATAAAAGGAAACTTATGATAGAGAAAAATGTGCATTTCAAGGCCCTATTTCCAACTAGTATAAGTAAATACAACAAAACTCAAAACACTTCTTTCTTTGATTTTCCTTTTTCATTTTCTTTTCTCTTTTTTTTTTTGGATTAATTTTGTTTCTTATATATATATATTTCTTCTTTTACTTTTTTTTTTCATTTTTTGATTTATTTTTTCATATATATTTTTTTCTTTCCTATTTTCTATCTTTAACCTTTTTTAATATATATTTCCTTAACTTTTAATGACAATGGCCCAAATGATGCAAAGCACACATTCACTCATCCTAATCAAACGCAATGTTCCTGAAATCCCTAAGGCATCTTCAAACAAGGTGGGAAATATTTTTTTTTCACTTTTCATGGCTATGGGTTTAAAAAGAAAATAAAACAAGGTTCAAAATGGCTAAATGTAACGCCCGATATGTTGTAAAAACACAGAAATAGGCCGGTTTGAAAAGTAAGTCCCCTGAGATGAGTGACTTGTAGCAACTGGAAGCACCTCATTTGGAGGTCTGAGCTAAGAGATATGAATTTTTGAATTTCTGGAACAGTAACAGTAGCACAGCACGACCTGAATCACTGTTCCATTGAATTTCAGTGGCTAAACGTGCTTTCTATGGTCTGAACCTATTTTTACCATAAAGTTAACATTCATAGCTTTCCAACTTGATATAATTTGCTTGGATTGGAGTTTTGTGTAATTAATTGGACATTTTCAAAGTTTATAGCAGACACTTGCATAAATTGGACAGTTGATTTGCTCTCTTGCCAGCTGGTATCGGGCAGACTATTTTTGAGTGAGACCCAAATTGAGAATGAGTTGAGAGCCCAAATCTTAAATGCCCAGAGAGAAGATGAATTTTTGAAACAAATTAGGAGTGAGATCTCCCAGGGTAGGACCTCAGATTTTGGGATATCTGAGGATGGTGTGATAGTATACCAAGATAGAATCTGTGTACCTAATAGCAATGAGTTGCGAGAGAAAATTCTAGAAGAGGCACACAAGAGCAAATATACTATCTATCCCGGTGCCACCAAGATGTACCAGGATCTAAAAAGAATCTTCTGGTGGCTAGGAATGAAGAAGGACATCACGGATTACGTGACAAGATGTTTAGTGTGCCAGAGGGTTACGATGCCGAAAAGCCAGTGGCATTTTCGTAAATAAGTGCAATTTTGGAAAAAACACCTAGGAGGGCTTTTTAAATGGAAATTTTGAGTTGCCCAGGGTTCTCAGAGGCCCCAAAAACCATGGGAAGCCCCGGGACTGGTAAACCCCCTCCGATGTACTCTTTCCGACGTCGGTTGACCCAAATTTTGACCGGTTCGTTCGGGAAGGTTTTAGTTCCAAATTGAGTGATTCCAAAGGCATTTTATTAAATTTGGAATCTACATTTTATAATGAAAAAGGCGATTCTAAAAAAGGAGCTAAAACAAAGGAGAAACGAAAATGCTAAGAACGAAGGGCAAAATTGGCATTAAAGTGTTAAAGGAAGCTTCTTTCTTCTTCTTTATATGCCACGTTCTGCCTCCCCCTCTCTAAACCGACTTGCTTCTGTCTAATTGTAGAGGAGAACTCCAGCTTCTTAGGTGCACAAGAGGAGGAAGATTTTGGAGGAAGAAACACTCACATATGATGGGGAAGCCTCCAATCAACCCAGATTTTAAATTATGTTCAAGCACCCTACACTTTTTCAACTTGAAATTCAATGGCTTTTACTTGTTTCCAATGATAGATTCTTAATCCTTGCACTCCAAAACCTCTAATCCCTCCATAAATTGGACAGAAAACAGCCCCTAAGAAGGGGGCTCATGGTGGCCAAATTCGTGCAAGAGGAAGGGGGAGGGAGAAACTACCAAAGAATGGAAGTTTTACCTTGTTTTCTTGCTTCCTTTGGCTTGTTCTTCCAATTGGTTGGCTTACTCCCTCAAGTTTCAAAATTTTCCTCTCTGTTCTGCCCCCAAAACAGCACCAAACTTTTTATTAAAACCATAGAAAGAAAGCTGATAAGGCAGAGGCCTGGGTGATGGAGACTGAGAAGATATTCTCAGTTATGGATTGCACCTCTGATCAGAAGGCCCAGTTAGCCACCTTCATGTTACAAAAAGAAGCAGATAGATGGTGGAGTAGCACAAAGTCTCTGATGGAGACGAAGAACTTGCAAAGTAAGGATTAAGAATCTATCATTGGAAACAAGTAAAAGCCATTGAATTTCAAGTTGAAAAAGTGTAGGGTGCTTGAACATAATTTAAAATCTGGGTTGATTGAAGGCTTCCCCATCATATGTGAGTGTTTGTTTAAGTTTCTAAGACTCCTAAGGAGCCTCCCAAGTGCCCCATCCATCAAGAAAAAATCTCAAACTCCATAGGTCTTTAAGGTAGGCATAAATCGATCAAAACCCTAAGAGATAGCTAGGGGATGTTTCAAAGAGTTCCAAGCTTGATTTGGGACTTTATATGATAAAAGAAGATAGGAGAAACCCTTGGGAAAAATTTAGAAGCCTTAGGTTGGGAGATGAGACAATGGCTTCCATAATGTAACCTTATGAAGCAACATGGACCTAAGTGTGTGAAAGTGAGTGTGTGATGGCTTCAAGGACCTTAAATGAGGTCAAGAGGTCTAAATATGGTAAGAGAATGGAACCAAGAATTTTACTTGTGGTAGTTGCTTCATTAGGTCATTAATGGAACCATAGTGTGACAACTAGAACAAAGTGTAGTTCGGACTTTATATGATAAAAGAAGATAGGAGAAACCCTTAGGAAAAATTTAAAAGCCTTAGGTTGGGAGATGAGGCAATGGCTTCCATAATGTAACCTTATGAAGCAACATGGACCTAAGTGTGTGAAAGTGAGTGTGTGATGGCTTCAAGGACCTTAAATGAAGTAAGTTAAAAATATATGGTGTTACATTAAACAATGGATAAAATGCATGTAAGGATTAGCTATTAGGCTAACTAGCTATAAAAAAAAAAAAGAATGCCTTATTATTTTCATGCATGAAAATGCAAATGTAGTCTCAATAAAGAATTAAGACAAGTTCTAGAGTGAAAATAATGAAGGTGAATACACACTAGAAATGAACAAATAAGGCTTAAATTCTCACAAGCTAATGGCTATCAAAATAATCCATTGAAATCAAATTCATTACCACTTCACTAGAATTAAAACACAAGATCCATCATTTATCATGTCAAAATGTATCTAAGCTAAAATCATCTTAACTTGTAGCTTCCACAAAAACCAAAAAATAAAATCACAATATTTTTCAATTTTTCTAAAAAAATTTCTATTTTTTTAAAAGAAAATAAAACAAAGAAAAGATTAAATGAAATGATTCCCCTCCTAACACTTAAAATTTACATTGTCCTTAATGTGAAACACAATCCAATAATAAAGTAGGAAAAATGTAAAACACAAGTAAAAGGGAAAGGTACAACCAGATGAAAGTGAAGATCCCAAGGGTGGCTTAAATGTCCATGTGGCTGGCTAGAAGCAATTTATTACCTACAAAACAAACAATAAATCGAAAAAGAAAAGGTAACAAAAACACTAAACTAAAAAAGACTCTATAAAAACAAACTAGTCATATGTGTCAGAAACCAAAATGAACACATTTTCATTTCTCTTTAGCTTAACAACTTTAAGTCTAACAACTTTGAAGCACTTTGATTAATCATTAAATGACAATTCATGGACTTCCTTAACCATCAGTAGTCTCGAAAAGTTAAATTTAGCATGCTCAAAGCTAATGAAAGAGAATTTGCAATCAATTTTATAAGCATTAAACACTACACCCTCCATGTACCTATCAAAACCAATGAAATCAATTGGACCCTCATTAGTAAGAGTCACTGTATCAATAGAATATTTTATAATGCAACTTCTCATAGTCTTTCAAGTCATAATCCTTCAAGGTGTTTGGAAATTGCTTCATCTCAAATGGGAAAGTTTGTTACTTGTTAAGAAGTAGTTCACCAACTTCATGAACTTATTCAAAAGTCTAAAGAAGAGAAATAATATCTTTTCGAACCACAAAGACATCAGTAGACTAACAAAACTCTATACAATGATCATTAACATCAAGTCTCTTACTAGTATCAACAACAACACAAGCATCAATAAGATTCTCAATATCAACACTATCCACATGACCATCTTTATGCATGCTCTCATTAACACTAGCATGATTAGAAGAATCAATATTATGAATAGTTTCATTGTAGACATAGGAGTCCAAGGACTTAATAGAATCATTAGACTTCAGAAAATCATTTATCTCACAATACGTGCAAGAGATGTATGTAAATCATCACATATTCATCTGAGAGAAGAATTTGAATGATTAACAACAAGTGACTCAACAATTATACCATCTATATCTTTATCACATGCTACATCCACTATTTCAACAAGGATGTCATCACATGCTAAGTAATCCCTACACTTATCTACTATCATATACTTAATAGTACCATCATCAACTGGCTCAAAAATGAAATCATCACTATGGTCATAGCTAGGGGTGGAAAATCAAGTATATCAGTACACAAAGACTCATGAACATTAACAGAGGTATCATTTTTTGTCAATGTATTACCACAATCAATTATATGAAGAAATTTAATAACAATTTTTTCATCTTCATCTTCATCACAACAAGTAAGACAAGATTTACTATCATTCATCTCATCATCCTCATGCAATTCAAAAACAACATCATCATATGCATTGGTAGTCACTGTGCTATCAGGTAAACTAGAGTCATTCTCAATGAAATGCAATGTATTAGAAGATGAAATCATATTACCAAATGAATAAGACTCTTCCTCCTCTATATATTCTCTTCTAATTTGCTTTTCTTTCAATTTAGTAACACTTCTGATATGTTGACTCATTTGAATTCCCAAATCCTTTATGAGATTATCAACCATCTGTTGGTTTTGAAGATGTTCGTGTTAGGATTCCTATTGGTGTTGAAAACTATTAACTTTTAATTGCTTCATCATTTCTTCCAAACTCAATTCCTTCTTGGGTTCTTGTTGCATATATTCCTCATGATAGTTGTAAGCATAATATTTTGACTCTTGCACACGGGAATTGTAGTATTGCTTAACATAACTGGGGGAAGCGTCATAAGGATTGTAACACCCTAAAATTAATTAAGGATAATCATGATAAACTAGGGATTAATATGGGTTTAATTAGGAAATTAGTTAAGAGAAGTAGACATTAATTTGGGCCTCATAATTAATTTAATTATGCTTTGGGTTAAGTGTAAAAGCCCAATCTTAGTCTCAAGGAGATCCAATTCCATTTTTTAGAAGTCTAATATTTATTTGTGCATACCCAAATGTTAATGGAACCTTTTAGCTTGGCCCAACTATCATATATGACCTATGTAACCTTATAATCCATAGCCCAATAAGCATATAACTGAACCCACTTGAATTTTTAGGCTATTGGGTCAACCCATAACATATCTAAACCCTAATTTTACTTTAACCTTCCTTTCATTCTACAGAAACATTTAGAGACACAAAGCATTTTCGGAGGTTTGAAGTGGAGGCTAGGGTTCTTGGCATAAATTTACTATTTCCCACTTCTAAAGTCAAAATCAGTTAAGGTGATTGTTATATAACTTAATCTTCTCATCTTTCTCTTTAATTTAACCTGATTGGTTTCTCATTTGGAGCATTTTCACCATACCTTAAATCTAATTTGGGTTGTTTGATATTTTCTTAGAAGATTTTCAAAGGTTAAGAGTGGGAGAGGTTTTGGATAAGTATAAACTTCTCATTTTGATACATTCTCTGCTAGTTTAGGACCTTCATAGTTGATTTATAGTATAGATATTAATTTTGTATGAATTTACCTAGAATTTAAAGTGATATTTTGAAGTTACTGGTGCAGGAACAATCAAATCCGAAATTGGAAACTTGTAGTAGTTGGGTAAGTGTCCTATAGGTAGCTATTGGTGGTTGAATTCTTTAAGTATTAGATTACTACTATAATTGATGAATAGGAATGGTAATGCTCTGATTTTGTTTCATAGGCTAAGGTAGTATTATTGTTGGCTCTTAAGGAATTGTCTGCAAGTGAGGTAACCGGGGTAAATGTTAAATTCTATGCATATGTCAACTTTAATTTTATATCTACTGTACATGTATAATTTTGAAATGCATAATGAATGATTGGCTATCTGATATATTATGTTTAGACCTTATGAGTCTATGGTGGAGCTGTGGTGCTACTGCCATCTATGCATTATGCTTCCATTGGGCATCGGATTGTGATTAGACCCCTGAATGCACAGAGCCCAGGCTGTACTCATTGGGGAATGGGTGCCATAGACAAGCCTCTCCCAATGTTAATAGCCTTTAACATGTGGATATATGATTATTAATATGGGATAGTAGTCACTGATGGCCTAATTATTTCATTTGTTGATATGACTAATATATTTTTTTATGCTTATCTGATGTCATGCATATATGTTAATTAAATTGAAATATATGAATGGAATTTACCTTTAGTTACTAAGATTTGTATCTCACCCTGTTTCATAGGCTAACTATTTAAAGTGAAAGTCCTTCAAGTAAGGATAAAGGGAAGCAAGTGGATGAACATCCATGAGCTAAGATCATATGTGGGAAGTTCTACACTTGGATGGATCTAATTTAGGATGGATGCTAATTTTTATTATTCTTTGTATAGCATCATCATCATGTAATCATGTTGCTAAATGTAGGTATTTTGTGTTTTGGTAAACATTGATGTAATTAATAGGGAGTTACGCTCTTTACAATTTGGTGCCTAATGCATGCACTGGTATATATATCTGATATAAAACCCTGTTAGATGGATATATATATATATAACTTGTTTCTTGGAAATATGTTATGGTAGTATCATGAATGATAATGTTAGTAGATTATGAATCTTTTTGCTGTCATTAACTCATGAATCTGCTGATGTATGGAAGTTTGGTGAATAGGAATTTACACTTAGGATTTGATTTGGCAATGAGAGACATGCTGAGTACATTAGGTAGAAGAATGCCATTAGAGCCATACAAATTAAGGTAGAGTGGCCTTAAAGTGTTACTAGAAGGAAAGTTGGAGTGTATGGAATGAAACTTATGAAGAAATAGTGCTAAAAATGGTCACGCCACAGCCAAAATGGTGTTCCAATAGCTAATTTCTATCGCGGCGCAAGTCGAGGGAATCAAGTGATGAGCATTCCAGTAGCTAATTTCACTGCGGCGTAAGTATAACCCACCACTGTGCGAATAGGGAGAGTACTTTACCGCTACACGAAAAACTTAAGCTGAGACACAATGTGCAAAATTTTAGTTTTGAGTTACAGTAGCCACTTATGCCATAGCATGGATGCACCACGTCACGACAGAAGTCCCCAAACTTGATTTTTAGGTGGTAATAACCAACTTAACTACAACAAGGAAGGTTTAAATCACGACGAAGGTTCCCAAACTCTTATTTTTGACTTAGAAATCTTGAATTTCACTATGTTAAGATTATATAATGACTTGGGAATATTTAGAAGAGATTTTTAGTGAGTTGAAATCAATAATGAGATGAACCAAAAGTCTTAACTAATAATTATGATCACTTGTGGATTTGATTAGTTATGATTGTTTAGCTAATGACCTTAATGATATCAAGGTTCAAAATTTTTCCAGTTTCTCTTACTTTAATTAATTATAATGATTTTAGACATTGATTTGCGATTACTAATTATGCTATTAAGCTTAATCATGATAATTAAGAATTAGGATTGTTACAAGAATAGTGATAAGGTTGGTAGCATGGCTATTGGAATTGTGGTGCTTGTTTTTGTCACTCAGTTATATTATTAAGCATTGATTTTACTTCATCCATCTTCCAAAGAATCCTATCATTTGCAAAAAAATCATAGACACCTTGATTAGGTATAAAATAGCCATCCATATTTACATAAAAAGTATGAGAAGTATAATCAATTCAAGCACACCAGACATTAGCAATAAACTATCACTACTATTTACTGTAAAGCAAGAAAATTAAAATCAAATTAAACTAAAAACTACCTAACATATAAAAACACTCAAAAATAAAGATAAACCACACAAAAGAAGCTCACAAAAAATAAAGAAATTAAATCCAGAAAAATTAGAAAAATTGAAAAAACACTAAAAAATTAGAAAAAGTGTCATAAACATTGGAATTTGACCTAAAAACACTGCATCAAATAGCTTTCCTATTATTTTTGCTCTAAACACCCAAAAAACCTTGGAATACAAAGTTTCAAGCAAATTTGGACAAGTCACACAAAATTCTAGCAAGTAGGGCCATTGATCCATAACATCAAAAAGACCAAAAACTAAGCTCAAAATATGACAAAAATTATAATAAAATAGAGCTAAAACACCTAAAAAACTTTTTTAAATAATTAAAAATCCAATTTTCTCAGTAACGACACCAAATTTGATGACTATTATCGAATAGTTACAAATAACTTGGTTGTACAATAAATTTGTGAATAGTGTTGCAACCAAAATCGTCTCCCAAGGAAATGGATTCCAATTACGAAAGAGAGTTTCCCAAATGTCAAATGCAACTTAAAAACTAATAATTCTAGAAATCAATTAGGGGTTTAATGACTAAAATTAAAAGCAATTCAAGAAGTAAAATAAAATTAATAACTAGAACTAAAAGAAGTGACAACAATCAAGCAAATAAGTGTAGTTAGCCTTGAGTAAATTTTTAGAAGTCTGACTATCATCATCCAAATTATATTTCACTAAGAATTAGACCTAATCTTCTGTAGTGTCCTCCTAATTAATTTCCTTAAGTGACCACTTAAGATGCAAGAAATTAGCTAATTAATGACTTTTAAAACCTTAAGATTACACTAACTTGTTAATCCTTGAATTAAACTCCTTGAACATACCAAAATAGAGATTAATTGATTTTTATAGGTTCTGCACTTTCATCTTAGATGCCTAATTAACTAATCAAACATCAAGATTCCTCAAATCAATAATTAAACATAAAATTCCAACAAGATTACACAATAACCATTACATTAATCAAGATAAAAATTTAGAGAAAAATAGAACAAAATGTGCAACCACTAAATAAAGAAATTAATCCCCAATTCATTCTCCAAAATGTCAATCTAATAACTCAACAAATTTAAGAATCCAATCTAAAATTTTAACCGCAATTCTCAAGTAATTACAAGCTAGACCTAGACTTATAAAATAAGAAAATTGCAACATTAAAAGGAAAAAAAAAAAAGTGGCCAATTCTTGGAGCATTTGTCTTGGATTTAAATATGCACTTCAAAACCTTCATCCCAAGCTAGCTACATGGTGGATTTAAGCTTCCATTGGAGAGAATTGATGGAGGAAATGGTGGTAATGATCTTCGACCATCCCACATGTTTTCTTTTATATCTCTCCCATCCCATGTGACCTCCTTATGATGCTTTCTAGCATGTATTTTGGAGTGGGCCTAAAAATGATGTGAATGTGGTGTGTGAAGTGCAATGGCTTCATGAGACTCCCTTCCTCGTGTTCACATGAGAGCTATGTGGAGTAAAACCCGTGAGTGAATGAAGCCGTGTCCTTGTGTGCAAATGTGGATGTGGGTGTACATGTAACTTGATGCTTCTAGCCATGGGTGTTATCATGCTAACATGTAAGTGTAGGGGCTCATGTTGTCTACATGGAGTGTTGACCTTATGAGTGTGTATTTGACCTTGTGAGAGAGTGAGCCCATGACATGAGTATGTGTATGAATGAAAAATGCCATGAAAGAATGAGCTATTTTGCACGTGAATGGAATGCCGTGGCCTTTACTGGATTTGAGATGCTATGTGTCCATGCAAGAGAGAGCCTTGTTGCTATCCACGTGTTTGTGAGTAAAGTGTCGTGTGTGTGTGAATGGTTGACCATGTTAGAGATACCATATGTGCATGTCAATGTGAGGGAGTTGATATGGAGAGTGCAGGGCCATGTGTGTGTAACATGATGGAGTTGCTTCTTCCTTTTCATTCATTCCGCCCTCCATGTGACTTGGTTCCATGCATGTCAATGTGAGATTGGAGCGTGTGATAATTGCCATGTATGCTTCCATATGGAATAATGTAACATAAGGTCCATGTGAATTAAGTGAGTTTTGGTGCTTTACCCATGCATCAATGTGTGTGGACCTGATTATGTGTAAGCTATACGTGGAGTGAAAGTCCCTATTTTCCAATTTCCATTTTTTAGAAAATTTCATTAAAAATTTGAACAATTATTCCCTCATTTGCATGGCAAAATATGTTGCTTCCATTTTAAAATCTTGGTCCTTCAATTGATCTTATACCTTCAATTCTCCTTCAAATTTATTTACACCATTTTGTTTTCATTTGCCCATTAAAAAGCTACACAAATAATAGAAAATATTGAGTAGAAAAATTTACAAAATTATTTAAAAGAAATTTATGCATTAAAAACTAAAAATTTTGCAAATTAATTCTTAGAGTGCAAAAATGACTAATAAAATCAAATATCATCTAATAAAATTCATTAGGCCATAATTCATTATCAAAATATCCAAATTAAGAGGAATAATATATATATATAAATAATGCTTATCACCTCTTAGCATACATTTTTCTTGAAAAATAATGTATATAAATAAACAATGTGTTATTAGGCTAGATAGGTTATTTTGACATTGACCTTGTAAGGATTTCTTTCTTTCTTGAATTAATAATTAACCTCTTTCTCCCTTTAAGGAAATAAGCTTTTTGGGGAAAAGGAGGATTTCTATGACATTTGATCTAGCCTAATGATGTAACATTCATAATCTTATCTATTTAAACTCCACATTTGTTAGTATACCATCAAATGATTATCATGTCTTAGTAAGGGATTTAAAATAGTTTTTCAGGCATCAATTGTGTAGAAATGCATATTTCTCTCAAATTGATCATAAACTTTGTAAAGTTTCACATTGGGTAGGAAGACCCTAAGCTAGGGCCTTATAAGTGGGAGTAGTACTCTTCCCATATAGATGTGTTTTCCTAGGAGCTAATGGGAGAAGCCATCTTCCAAGAAAAACAAAACCCCAGAGCTAATGGGAGAAGCCGTCTATCGGGGACAATATCCACAGGGCTCTGTAAGGTTTTTGATACAGAGCCAGCCTAGCCGTATGTACAACCCAAAGATGGGTTGGCCCTAAAAGGGGTGGAATGTAAAGTTCCACATCAGGTAGGAAAACCATGGGTTAGAGCCTTATAAGTAGGAGTAGCACTCTCCCCAAGTGGATGTGTTTTCCTAAGAGCTAATGGGAGAAGCCATCTACCAGGGACAATATCCAGGAAGCTCTGTAAGGTGTTTGGTATCAGAGTCAGTCTAGCTGCATATGCAACCTGAGGATGGCTTGGCCCCAAAAGTGGGTGGAATGTAAAGTCCTACATCGGGTAAGAAGACCCTGGGTTAGGGCCTTATAAGTAGGAGTAGTACTCTCCCCACGTGGACACATTTTCTTGGAAGATGGCTTCTCCTATTAGCTTCAGGGTTTTGTTCTTCTTGGAAGATGGCTTCTCCCATTAGCTTCGAGGTTTTATTTTTCCTAGAAGATGGCTTCTCCCATTAGCTCCCAGGAAAATATGTCCACGTGGGGAGAGTAATACTCCCACTCATAAGGCCCTAGCCTAGGGTCTTCCTACCCGATGTAGGACTTTATATTTCATCCCCCTTTAGGGCCAACCCATCCTCGAGTTGCATATACAGCTAGGCCGGCTCTGATACCAAATACCTTACAGAGCACCGTGGATATTGTCCCTAGTAGATGGCTTCTCCTATTAGCTCCAGGGTTTTATTCTTCCTAGAAGATGGCTTCCCCCATTAGCTCCCAGGAAAATGTGTTCGCATGGGGAGAGTACTACTCCTACTTATAAGGCCCTAGCCCAAGGTCTTTCTACCCAATATGGAACTTTACATTAAACACTTTATAGAGCCCTGCAGATATTGTCTCAGGTAGATGGCTTCTCCCATTAGTTTCGGGGTTTTGTTCTTCCTAGAAGATGGCTTCTCCCATTAGCTCCTAAAAAAATGTGTCCATGTGGGGAGAGTACTTGATACAATATCAGTAGGCATGTCTATTGGAGCACTACAAATTCGAGAAGCCCTCATCCATCAAGACCAAATCATTCAAAAGCCTATGATTCAGGTCCAAATGGCTCATGAAAGGATGACCCATGTTCAAGAGGCCCAAATTGTGATTCTATATATCCAAAAATTTCAAAGAACTCATGATAATATCTATGTTGGACGTCGGCCCAAGTTTAGAGTCCAAGATCCATATTTGATTAATTCAAAATATGCTGAATTGGACTTTGGACATGATATTTCCTTAAAGATGCAAAAGTGGAAGTCCAAGTGGAAGCCCAATGTTCTAAGAAGGGCCATGGAGCAACTAAAGTCAATATCCAATGTGTTGAAGGCCCAATGTAGTTATACACACACAAGAGATGCCAAGGCCCAATTGGAGTCCAATTACAAGAGATTAAGAATCATGTGACAACCATGTGATTTTTAATGAAGCATGAGCATCCCATGTGACAACTTAAAAAAGTAGATTAGTTTTGACTAGGATTCTTTTTGAATTTCGTTTTTTATTATTTTATTATTTTTTTGAACTTGGTCAAAGAGCTTATCTTGGAGATCAAGTTAAGATTATTATCCTAATCTAATTAGGATATATGTTAGGTATTATTTAAAATATTTCTAATCAGATATTCGAGTTTTACTTTAATTAGGACTCTAGAAATTTTGCCTATAAAAGGCTTCCTATTGTACTCTATTTTAAACACATGAATGAATGAATGAAATTGAGTATTATTCAATTATTTGTGAGGCTTTTGCTTCTTTGTGTTCTCTGAGAGTTCACGTGACTTATCAAAGGATTGGTCTTCCTTTGTGGCGTCTTAAGGCTAGGGTTCTAAGAGACAAGTTCTCTTAGGGTCTTTCCTTTGACCAACATTCTTGTTTTCTAGCCGGTCTCGGGCAAAGTGTCATCTTGTTGAAGGTTCCTAGGACAAGGTTCCTAGAGGGTCTCTCATCAGTACTACTCCCACTTATAAGGCCCTAGCCTAGGGTCTTTCTACCTGATATGGGACTTTACATTCCACCCCCCTTTGGGGCTAACCCATCTTCAGGTTGTACACATAGTTAGGCCGGCTCTTATACGAATACCTTACAGAGCCTTGTAGATATTGTCCCCGATAGATGGCTTCTCCCATTAGCTCTAGGGTTTTGTTCTTCTTAAAAGATGGCTTCTCCCATTAGCTCTGGGGTTTTGTTCTTCCTAAAAGATGGCTTCTCCCATTAGCTCCTAGGAACATCTGTGTGGGGAGAGTACGACTCCCACTTATAAGGCCCTAGCTCAGGGTCTTCCTACCTGATGTGGTACATTACAAACTTCTCTTTCTTCCATGGAGCAATAAGCACCTCAAGAAAAAGTACAAAGTTTTTTGTATCTTCTCGTACCAAGACATTATTCCTAATGGTGTATAGAGAAGTATGTAGGAGTAGAATAATCATTACCATACTTGATAGACTAGTATACTTGACATATTAGTGGAGCATTATATTAGACCATTTTTATTAAATATCATTTAAGCTAAAGTTTTAAGTATCAATGGTGTAAGAATTTGTTCATTCTCAAGTTGATTGCCATATCTCACATACTTATGGATCAATAAGCTCTTTGAGCAAAGGTTGAAATTATTAGGCTAACCTTAATGATCCACTAATTATTTAGGAAGGATAGTCTTGATTTTCATGGGTAATACTAGATCTATGAATCTAAGCTTAACAAGGCTAGTTTCAATTAGACAACACTAAGCATGTAGAGATATGGTTTTCCTCTTGTACTAGTTGTCAACTTTGATTCTTTATATGGATCAATATGTTCCTTAAGAAATCAAAGGACCTAACATTCCTTAGCCATTATGCCAAAGTCAATGCACCCATTAGTTTATAAGGTAAACAACACAATAAAATTGCATCCATGCATATTCATAGTGCATTTCATTTTAAAAATCTGGGAATTTATAAAAGAGAAAAAAGAGTAGGATTCTCAGTTCTTTGCAAATGGAAAAAGTTAGCTTGAGGCAATGTCTAGGTCCCAAAAAAGAAATTATTCATAAGCCACTAAATTGGGAAGTAAGTCATAGTCTAATAAGTGAAGTGACTAAAGAAAGCAATCTCATAAAGATTAGATTTATAAATAACTTCATGTCATTTCTTCATTAAATAATGCTTGTTTAGTCAACACCATTCTATCTAGCTAAAGTCTAAGGCTAGTAGAAATTGATTTATATTGTTGGACCTTACTTTATTTAACTTTATTAATGTAACATTCAAGTGTTTCACTTTAGTGCATGTTCCCATTTCATCAATTATGTTAACACACTTCCTTTCTTTGCAACAAACCACCCAAAAAAAACATAAAAATAAGAATAAAAGATTTTATGGCATTCCCTATGGAAAACTTTGATTAATGTGAAAAAAAAGGTAAAATTTGAAGCTAATGATAAGTCTCAATTTCAACCAAAAAAATAAAAAAAATCAAAGATATAAATGCATGTCCCATAAACAAGCTAGGCTAAGGATATATAAGGCACTCTTTGTTTTTCCAAACATAAAAAAGTTATCTCTAGTCACCTCAATTGAGCTAAGAGTAATACTTTTTTTTCCTCCCATAATCAATTAATACCTAAGATGGGTAGTCTTTAACAGGTTTTTCTACTAAAGATTCAAATATCAAGAAGGCCAAATTCTTTCAATTACCCAAACATTACTTAACCTTTGCCAGCCATTTTGAGCTTGCAAAATCCTTTAAATACCTAATATGAATTAAACTTGAGAAGCAATGAGAATTCAATACAAGAAAGCAATCTTAGCATTATAATGAGTCCTCTTAGAAAAGAAAGAGAAAAAAGGAAAATGAAAATGAGATAATGTTGGAAAAGTGAAAAAATAAAAAAGGGTCAAAAGAAAATAATCTATAAAAAGGAATCTTGTACTAATAAAAATTGAAAGAGCAAAAACCTCCATAAAAGGAGTTATATCTTAATGTGAAATTAAAAGGCAATAAGTCCTACCAAAACTATACGGCTATCAACACAAAATTCTCATTGTGATCTTACATAAATGTTTAAGCCTTTGCATCCTTCTTATTAAGCCATAATTTTACCCATTAGACCATATTACAACGCCAAGGCATCTTTTTCATTTTAAGTGAATTTCAATATGAAATCATGTTGGAGAAATGGGCAAGGGAGACAAATGGACGAATTGACAAGGACATGGTAATTTTGATCCTAATATCATTTTATTTCATAAACTCATTTACTAAGGCCATATTACAAGCATCAAAAGTTCTCATTGACATTTGGCTCGTTTGAAAATAACTAGGGTAAACTTTCTTGTGAAAAATTATTTTAAAATCAAAATAATTGAAACTATAAGAAAAGACTTAACTTAGAGCAAAATCTTTTATTAACATCAATTATACTTTTTTCAAAAAGAATATTTCAAATCTGGAAATGGGTTTTTCTTGATTTCATTATATCCATTTTCTTAACATTTCATTCCTTTATTGTTTGAAGAGAATACTTCAAGTCTAGAATTAGAATATTTTCCCAAGCTATTGCATCATATCCATTCTTTAGATATTTCATTTCTTTAAATCATCCTATATGATCATATGCTTTAATATTCCCTACATTCCTCTGACCTTAGGATCCATTTCTTTTCCAAACTCATAACCTTGTGTCCTTAATATATGGTTGCGTTGACATTGTTAAATAAAGTAAGAGCATATTTTACTTGTTGACTTTTCAAGCATTAACAATGAAAAATTTATAAGAAATAATTATCACATTAAGTTAATAACCCTAAGTTGGGGCAAAGAAATTCCCTTGAGAAATTTCAAAAGGAAACACGTCAAAGTAAAAATATTGGATATTTTGAATTATAGATATTACCTTAAGGGCATTTTCATTTAGCCAAAAACCATCTCACTAAAATCATTCATCTGAGTAACATTTCTTAATGGGGCAAGTAGAGACTTTCCTAAATGGCAATGACCAAGAAAATCTTGCATTTTATAAATTTTAAGCATTCCCATAAATCATATGATTGCATGAACTTTGTGTGCATAAAGAGACATTATCTTCCTCTCCTATTCAACTTATGAGACTTCTTAGAGACTAACTCTCAATGTTTTCAACTTCTAAGGAAACCATGCCTTTTAAAAATGATGCCTTTGAATTTTTTATTTTTCTCAAGAAACGTATTCAAGTAATACCTTCAAGAAATGAGTTTTCCACTCAAATTGAGGTGAATAAAGAACAAATCCTTCAAGACCCCAAAAAAAAAAAATTGCATTTTACAGAGTCAAGCATCCCATATACACTGTGTATCTCATATGTATACATACATTACATAAAAATAAGTTTGCATTCATACTGGGGCAAATGTGGAACAAAACTTGCAAATAAAAAGCCCTAAAAAATCTTGCATTTTAAAAAAATTGCATTAAAAGAAAAGAAAATTAACATGCATCTCACAATTGTACATAAATAGAATAGGACTTCTATTTTCACAAAGTATTCAGCATACTAGAATTGCATTCCCTTTTTGCTAATCCACTTTCTTATCATTCAAGGTCCTACTTAAGCTTGGGCACCCTTCTTTTTTGTTGTAGCCTTGTTATACAAGCCCTTAATAAAAGCCTAGTTACACTGGCCCTTTTAAAGCCCTATAATGCATGCCACCAATAAAAGCCCTGTTACACAGGCCCCCAACAAAAGCCTAGTTATGTTAGCCTTCCATAAAAGCCTAGTTATGTTGGCTCCTTCAAAGCCTTATTACATAGGCTTCCCTTTAAACCTGTTATGCTAACCCCCTTAATGCCCTGTTATGTAGGCCTATAGAAAAAGTCTAATTATGTTGGCCCCCTCAAAGCCCTATTATGCAGGCCCCCAATAAAAGCCAAGTTTCACTAGCCCCTTTAAAGCCCTATTACACAGGCTCCCATCAAAGACCTGTTAAGCTAGCCCCCTTAAAGCCTTCTTACTCAACCCTAATAAAATGCCCAGTTACACTAGCCCCCTCAAAGCCCTTTTACATACCCCTAATAAATGCCTAGATACATTGGTCCCCTCAAAGCCTTATTACATAGGCCCCCAATAAAAGCCCAATTACACTGGTCCTTTTAAAGCCCTATTATGCAAACCCCTAATAAAAGGCCCATTATGTAAACCCCATCAAAACCCAATTACAATAACCCTTTCAAATCCTTGTTAGCAAGCCTCCATCAAAGCCCTATTAAGTAGGCCCCTTTCCATTTTGCTTTGTGTCATCCATTTTTAGCTCCTTAGTCAAAATATATATTTATATCTTTACTTATTTTTAAGTCGAGAATATTGAACATTAATGTTTTCCAATTTTCTCACTTAAGAAGAAAGTAAAGAAAGGCAACCTATCAACAACATACTTTTTTTAGGTCGCTTCTTATGTTCAACTTTATTTTGTTGAATCGAGCCTAATTTAGTTCATTTGTGTGTAATAGATTGAGTCTACTATAATTTAATTATATTAAGGTAGATTGAGTCCAATGAGTACAATGGTGTCAAAGCCTACTAGGCCAAGTCTAGTATAGTCTATGTGGGTTTATAAAATTGAATATAATTTAGTCAAATTGCCTAGTTTAGTTAAGTTGTGCCTATCAAATTAAGTCTAGTCATCTAGTTATGCTAAGAACAATCAAGTTATCCCAAAAAAAACACGTGTAATATTTACTTATTCTTTAGGCAAAACATCAAAAATTATATTTTTACTCTTTACCCACGAAATACATAAAAAAGGAAACTATAAACACAGAATTTTGTCTAGGCATTTTCAAAAATTAAAATATTCAAAACCATTATTTTATATTTTTAGTTAATTTTTGAGTCATTTTTACCATTGAAGTAATTTTAATTTTCATGTCATTTTTTTTATTTGAATCATATTTAAGTTTTAAATAATTTTTATTTAATTTGAAGTCCTTTGAGTTATAATTATTTGTCAATAAGCTTGTAATTTAATAATAATAAAAAAGATTATTGGAATCAATTTTGAATTTGAAACTAATTTTAATTTAGTTTTGAGTTAATAAAATAATTCAACAAAAAAATATAAATAAAGGGTCCAGATCTTATCCCTTTCTTTTTTTTATTTTCAAAGCCCAATTCAACTTAAAAGAAGAGTTGGAGAACAGGTTCAAAGACCACTAATCCAAAGTCAGCCCAAAGATCAGAAACAAACCCAATTATTAAAAAAAGAAACGGAAAAGAGAGAGATTTGAAATACAGACAAGATCCCTGCGTTTTGCCCTCAGCTCCCACTTTCCCCTTTATCGTCGTGCTCAATTCACGCTGAGGGAGGAAAGAAGATCTCCATCAGAAAAGCAAATCCCATGGCTTAAGGAACAAGGAGATAGAGTAGAGGTAAGGGACGCAGGTCTTCAGGGAAGGATAATCAAAATATGAGAGGATCCGGTAGCTTGTGCTCATCAGATAGGGAAGAGGAAAGTTGGATCTTGGGAAGGATGAGTCGAATCTCCCTGGGATCTCATTTTTAGTGCACATCTTAGCATCGGATATAAAATCGAAAAGGAACAGAGAAGAGGGCAGCAGCCAATTTTAGCAAGAAGGGGGGGGGGGGGGGGGGAAGCTAGGGCAAAGAAGGGACCTCAGAGAGAATCGAGGAGAAAAGAGTTAGCGGCAAACCGTTCAGAAAAAAAAAAAAAAAAGAGTAGAAATTAAGAGGAGGGTGAAATAGAGCCAAACGCAAGAAGGACTTTGCAGAGATAATCTTCCTTAATTCTTCCTCTAAATCTCAATAACTTGCTGCTGAACTCTTGTTTTATGGGGAGGATTTGAATTGAGTTTGTATAGGTTTGCGTCAATGGGTTTCTGTTCCATGAATCAGATGTGATTTGCATGTACGGTCCCTCCTTATCATCTGTAGTTGTTTGGCGGTGCTTGTTTGTTCCAGTCTGCCAGATTGTTGATAATGTGATTTGGTTACGATTTACGATGTTTGTCCGTGCCAATTTGTGAAGTGCGATTTGAATGAACGGTGTGGATTGTGTTTTCCCTCCCTTGCTTTAGTTTATCCATTATAATTAAAGGCGTACAGATCGTGGAGTTGCGATGATGGACCGAGGGAATATTTTAATGGACATGATGTGTGGTTCCAATTTCCGAATGCAGGGCTCTCTACTCCTGCATGTTAGATATGAATGCATTGTTCTTGTTTTCAATAACGGATACATGAGAAATCTGATTTGCCCTCGTATGAAGTTTTGTTAGACGTGCAAGTTAAAGTCAATTATCAATATTTTAAAAAACATGTACTTTTTTCTCCTTTGTTTTCATTTTTCTTCCTCTTTTGTTTTTAATTTTATTTAATTGTTTAGAGTTATATTTTTCTTTAAAAATAAAAAATACAAATATATATAGCTTTCAAAAATCCAAAAAAATAAAGAAGAGAAAAATGAAGAGAATAAGAAAATAAAGATTAACTTAAATTTAATAAATTGAATACACATCATTCAATTTTAAATTTGATTTGTTTGTGAAGTCAACTTTATTTTTATCTTTTTTTTTTTTACAAAAGCAATTAAAAGTCACAAACTGAGTGACATGTATTTTTATTTCATTTGAATTATATGGGTTTTTGATCTTTTTATCAAGTATGAAGGCCTTAGGTCATATTCTTAAGTTAAGTCTATTTTTGTAAATATTTTATTTTTTTATTTTCATAAATATTTTATTTTTTAGTATTTGTAAATATTTTATCTTATTTTATTTTACTTTCTTTTTGTTATTTCCTCTCTTCTTTTGTTTTATATGTGTTTTGATTAGATAGTTTAAATAAAATTAAAGTTATATTTATGTTGCACAATTAACTTTGAGTAATTGTTCTTTAGAATGGATGTTGTATGGTATCTAACACTTTTTTTCATAGCACAATAAACTTTTTAACCCATCTCTGGTTCATAAACTATCCTTTTCTATCTTTTTTCTTTTTTAAACTTTTCCAAATTTTTGCTTCTAATAATTAAAATTTTGGTAACAAATTAAAAAAAGTTAATTTTTCAATTTTTTTAATTATCAATTTATTTTCCCTTTTCTTTTTAACCATTTGTGTTACGCTTGACTTCAATGAGTTATGAGGTGTGACAACTCTTATACAAATTCTTTTCTCATTCTCCCTTAGGTACTTATTATTATAATTTAACCCTCCAATCTAGGAAAATATCCATGGAGGCACCTTAATTGGTCATATCTCTCTTGGTTTTGTTCCTCCCATCATTGGAAAAACATGTCCATGGTGGGAAAGTACTACTCCCACTTATATGGCCTTAGTTGAGGATCTTCTTCTCCAATGTAGGACATTACATTCTACCCCCTTTTAGGGCCAATTCGTCCTTGAGTTGCACACGCGGTTAGGTCGACTTTAATACCAAACACCACACACAGCCTCTGTGGATATTGTCCTGAATTAGAGGCATCTTAATTGATCACACCTCTCCAGGTTTTGTTCCTTTCATCACTAGGAAAACGCATCCACAGTGGGGAGAGTACTACTTGTAATATCTAGTATTTCGTTAAAACACTAAAATGAATCAGTTTGAAAAGCAAGTCTCTTAAAATGAGAGATTCGAAGCCAAATAAAATTAGAATAAAATTTTAAATATTAAAAAATAAGGATCTAAGATCTAAGATACTCGAAAACTCAAGCTAGGGTAGTTCAATAAAATGCCCAAAAGCATACTGGCATTTTTGTAAATATAAGCACTTTTTGGAAAACTTACAGGAGAGCTTTTTAAATAGAAAATTTGAGTTTTCTAGGGTTCTTAGAGGCCTTGAAAACCATAACAACCCCCGAAACAGTTAAAACTCCTCCGGTGAATGGTTTTAAATGCCGGTGGACCCAAACTTTGACCCTTTCGTTTAAGAAGATTTTAAATCTAAATTGAGTGATTCTAAAGCTACTTAATAAATTAGAGGATCTAAATTTTATGATGAAAAAGATAGTTTTCAAAAAGGAAAGTGTGCATTTTGCCTTCAAGGTAGCTCTCTCTCATTTCTCTTATGCATTCTTGAATGATTTTTTTTTTTTTGGATTTCTGTATGTATGTTTCTAGCAAATGTTCACATGCCATGGTACCATGTTGCTTTGTTTATGCTCTTAAAAGATGTTTTATGAATGTGTTCTGGCTTGCATAAGCTTGGTGAAGCCAAAAGTCCTTTAGCTAAGGCGAGGATGAGCCAAAAGTCTTTAAGAATAGGTGAGATGAAGCCAAAAGTCTCTAGAAGAATGAGGCTTAGTCAAAAGTTCCTTGAAAGTAGGTGAGGTAAGTTTAAAAGTCCCAAAAAGAATGGGTGAAGCTAAACTATTGTCTTGGCTAACCTATGTATGATGAGTATGCTTTCTTGAATGAGAGAAATGTTTCATGTATGTTCATGAATTGCTAGATTGCCATGCATTCATCTTTGGGATTCTAAGAATCTCACTCTTCCCTCTCCATTGCCAATACATGTCTAGGTGAACCAAGTAAGTAAAGAGATGAAAGCCACCAAACTTGAAGATGAGAGACTGACAAAAGAATGTTTTATTTAGCCATTTTATAACCATCTTATTGGCAAATGATGTAACCCCATGTTGCAAATGATGTATAGCCACTTAAACATGTGTATATACATGGATATATGATGTATGTATGGAAATTGAAAGCATATAAATGAAAATAGATGCTTTTGGTATTGTGATGCATGGATGAGTTTGAAAGGTCTTGTGTATGTGAACAAGTGAGATAGTGATTTTGTAATATATGGATATTTAGACTCCTTAAACAATTTTAATGGACTGTTTTTAAGCTTTCCCACTTGCCCAAGTGGTCTTGGTTCAAGGGAAAGACCATTTGACACATAAATGAACCATTTTAAGACAAAAAATGACCCATTTTGTGAGTTAAACCCCAACCTAACCAAATGAGCGATTTTGAGGCTGAGATTTTGCACACATATAGATCTCATATAAAGATTTTTGTTGGTCTAAGAATCGCATTATTTGGAGGTTTATAGAATTTATTATAATTTTTCAAAGTTCATATCAGAAGTTGGTTTTAGTCTGGGGACAGTTCACTGGAGCATATTACATCTCTGTGTCATCTGAGGGTCAAATGAGATTCAATGGTTTTGAAATTTTACATGGAGAAACTAGATATTCATAGTGGAAGCACCTCATTTGGAGGTCTATAGATAGAGAAATGAATTTTTGAAATTTTGCATCAGAATCAGTAATACCAGCCGACCTTGTGTACTATTTCATTATAATTCAGTTCCTAAACGAGCTTAACGTGGTGCAAAATTATTTTTCCCATAAATTTGACATCTATAACTTTCCTGAATGGTATGGTTTGCTAATTTTTGATTTTTCTAGAATTAGTTATGAATTTTTAAATTTCATATCAGTAACTTGTGATAACAAACCTAGGTAGCTAGACCTTTGGTATTATTTTGTTGTCAATCGTGGTCCAGCTAGTGTTTTTATGGCTTGGAGTGATTTTTATCCTATATTTGACATTTGGAGATTTCCAGAAAGCCATCATTTGCTTGATTTTGAGTTTTCTAGATTTAATTATAATTTTCCAAAGTTGCATAAAAAATCTGGCATTAGAACCCGCAACCAAATTTAAATTTTTTCTCATATGTAGCTTGAATCTTGAATTGTATGGGTTGTTTCATGATATTTATGACTTGTATGGATGGAGTATAAGTAGAGGAGGATATTGAAAGGTTCACAAGATCCACGAAGCATGGAATGAAAATTTAAAGGTTTACGTAACACAACATAATACATTATTTTTATTCCATTTTCCTTGAAAATCATGTATGAAGCTTAATGTATGGAAAAGTGAGGGTAAAAGAACATGGTGTTACATTTTTGGTATTACATTTTCAGTTCAGGCACTTTAGGGTGGGTTATGGCTTGAGAATATGACTTGCTATATGTTTATGTATCGAATATGGATGATTTAAGGGTGGAAATGTGGCATGTGTTCATATTTGGTACTAAACTATGTTAATGTCATTTCAGAAAATATAGTGAACATCCAGAGAGGTAGAGGGTGGCCTCCCAGAACTGCTAGACTAGAGCTTAGAGAGGCTAGATCGGAGCTCAGAGAGGCTAGAGCAAAGCCTAGTGATTTGATGGCGGGAGCCTTGCAAACTATCATAACTCACCTGGATCAGCAGCAAGCCATGATAATGCAATTACAAGAAAGGCTTGCAAAGAGAGATACTGAGAGGCCTACTCCTCCTTTGTCATAGCACTCAAACCATCCAGAGGATTCAAAGGCAGTCTTTTTAGGCTAGCACCCACATACCTTTTAGACTCTACCAATTCAGACACCTCCTACCCCAGAGCAGCCTTCCACAAGGCAAGTTATAACTTAGTTCAGGAAGTTCAGGCCTCCTACATTTGACAGGGAATTGAATACAAAAAAAGCAGAGGCCTAGATTATGCATTTGGAAAACATTTTTAGGGTGATGGAGTGCACATCTGAGTAGAAAGACATGATAGCCAGAAATGGGACGTGGTTTTAAGATATAAAGAAATAAAAATGTTCTTTAAAAATTTTCGGTATGTCCCACATTCTTGGTATTTTCATTTTAGACTCATTTTAACTTCTTTTTTAAAGCTATTTTTTCTATAATAAAATTTAGGTCCTCTAACTTATTAAATAACTTTAGAATTAGTCAATTTGGATTTAAAATCTTTTCGAACAAAAGGGTCAAAGTTTGGGTTCACGGACATTCAAAACCATTCATCGAAGGGGTTTTAACTGTCCCAGGGTTTTTCATAATTTTTAGGGCCTTTGAGAATCCTAGAAAGCTCAAATTTTCCATTTAAAAAGCCTTCTTGTGAGTTTTCCAAAAAGTGCTTATATTTACGAAAATGCCATTATGCTTTCGGCCATTTTATTGAACTACCCTGGCTTATGTTTTCAGGCATCTTAGACCTTAGATCCTCATTTTTTATTATTTAAAATTTAATTCTAATTTTATTTGGCCTCAAATATCTCATTTTAGAGGACTTGCTTTTTAAACTGACTTATTTCAGTGTTTTTACGAAATACCGAATGTTACATTTCTACTCCCTTAAATAAAATTTTGTCCTGAAAATTTAAATACATATCTCAGAGGAATAGCTCAAGATGCCTTTTTCTCATCTCTTCCTCTAGCTCTCAGGTAGCTTCCTGAGGAGATGGCCCCTTCCAAATTACTTTCACCAGCAGTATCATCTAACTACTTGAGTTTAACATTCATGATCCAATCTAGTAATACTATGTAAGATAGATTGTCCCGTAACTATATATTTTCATATTCTATGACATGTACGGAGTCAGGTTGGTACTTTTTAAGCTGAGATACATGGAAAATGTTATGGATTTGGCTTAGGTTTAGAGGAAGGGCAAGTTTATAGGCCACAGGTTTAACTTTATCAAACATGTGGACCTGACTTATGTACTTTGGATTGAACTTTCTACTTTTAATGGACTTACCTATCCCTGTGACATGAGACACCCTAACAAAGACATGGTCTCTAACCTTAAACTCTAATAGTCTTTTTTTTCTATCTGCGTAACTTTTCTGTCTACTCTGTGCTGTTAAAAGTTTATTTCTTATGGTTTCTATCTGTCTAAAGGTTTGGTATACTAATTCTGGGCCTATGAGGCTTCTTTCTTTTAGCTTAATCTAACACATTGGCTTAGCTTAATCCAACACACTGGGGACCTACACTTCCTCCCATACAATGCCTCATATGGTACCATCTAGGTACTAGTATGATAATTATTATTATAGGCAAATTCTGCTAAAGGAAAGTATGTATCCCAGTTACCTTTTATCTCTAAAACACACGTATTCAACATGTCTTCTAGGGTTTGGATGGTCTTTTTTATTTGACTATCTATCTGAGGGTGATAGGTTGTGCTGAATCTTAATCTAATTCCTAAGGCATCTTGTAATAATCTCCAGAAATTCAAAGTGAATATGAGATCCCTATATGATACTATGCTTCTAGGTATACTGTGTAATCTCACTATCTTCCTGATGTACACCTGGGCTAACTTATCTAGGGTGTAAATGGCTTTCCTTGTTAAGAAATGTGCTAACTTCGTTAATCTATCCACTATTACCCATATAGCATCATGCCCCGATGATATCTTAGGTAAACCCATAACAAAATCCATAACTATAATATCCCACTTCCACTCAAGGATATCTAGGGATTGAAGTAACCCAGCCAGCCTTTGGTATTCTATCTTAACTTTCTAATACACTAGACATTGAGAGACTTACTCAACCATGTTTGATTTCATCCCAAGCCACCAAAACATCTTCTTTAAATTATGGTACATCTTGTTGCTACATAGATGAATTGTATATTTACTCTTGTGTGCCTCTTCTAATATTTTCTCTCTTATCTTTGAATTTCTAAGCACATACAGCCTACTTCTATACCTTACTATCCCATCCTTAGATAGATTGAAGTCTGGAATGCTACCCTGGGACATCTGGGCTCTAAGCTTCCTCATATGCTCATCTCCTTGTTGAGCATCTCTTATTTGGCTCCTCAGTTCATTTTCTTCACTCATCAATAATTTCCTCGAATACACTTAACATGAAAGATTCAAATCTTTGAATCTCTCAATAAGTTCCTACTCCTTAATCATCATGGAGGCCATGTGTATGGATTTCCTACTCAGGATATCTGTAACTACATTCGCCTTACCTGGATAATATTTCAGGGTGAAGTTATAATCTTTTAAGAATTCTAACCACCTCCTTTGCCTCATATTCAATTCTTTCTGCTTAAACAGATACTTAAGGCTTTTGTGGTCGCTATAGATTTCTATGGTTGCTCCATATAGGTAGTGTCTCCATATCTTAAGTGCAAATACCACCGCTGCTAGTTCTAGGTCATGTGTAGGATAATTTTCCTCATCAGGTTTCAATTGTCTAGAAGCATAAGCTACCATTCTGCCTCCATGCATAAACACATATCCTAACCCCTTCTTTGAAGCATCACTATAGACTATGAAAGTCTCTTTAGGGTTAGGAAGCACTAGAATTGGGGCTATGGTTAACCTATGCTTCAATTCCTGAAAGCTCTTCTCACACTTTTCATCCCACACAAATGCTATGTTCTTTTTAGTGAGCCCAGTCAGTGGCATCGCTATATGAGAAAAGCTCTGAATGAACCTCTTGTAATACCTCACTAAACCTAGGAAACTCCTTATCTCTATCACTATCACTATCCTAGGTCTCTCCCATTGTAACACTACCTCTACCTTATGGGGATCTACTGCAACCCCTACCTGGGAGATCATATGGCCTAGGAATTGTATCTCAGTGACCCAAAACTCACATTTACTAAGTTTAGTGTATAACTACTTTTCTCTTAAGGTTTTTAGGGCTAATCTGAAGTGCTGCTCATGCTTTTCCTGGCTCTTTGAATAGAATTCGGGATTCAAGCTACACATAAGAAAAAATTTAAAGCTGGTTGTGGGTTCCAGTACTAGATTTTTTATGAAACTTTGGAAAATCATAGTTAAATCTAAAAAAATCAAAATCAAGCACATGATAGCTTTTTGGAAAGCTCCAAATGTCAACTATAGGATAAAAATCATTTTAAACCATAAAAACACTAGCTGAAGCATGATTAATAATACAAAAGCACTAAAGGTCCATTTTTCCTAGGTTTGCTATCACAAGTTACTAATATGAACTTAAAAAATTCATAACTAATTTTAGACAAATCAAAACCCAGAAAACTATACCATTTTAGAAAGATATGGATGTTAGTTTATGGAAAAAATAATTTTAGGCCATGTTAAGCTCCTTTAGGAACTGAATTATAATGAAATAGTACATAATGTTGGCTGGCGTTACTGATTCTGATGTAAAATTTCAAAACTTCATTTATCTATCTATAGACCACTAAATGAGGTGCTTCTAATTGCTACCACTCATTATGAATATCTAGTTTTTCCATATAAAATTTTAGAACCATTGGACCTCGTTTAACCCTCGGATGTTGTAAAGATGTAATCTACTCAAGTGAATAGTGCCCAGATCAAAACTAACTTCTGATATAAACTTTGAAAAATCATAATAAATTCTATAGACCTTTAAATAATATGGTTCTTAGAACCAAAAAAATCTCTATATGAAATCTATACATGTGCAAAATATGAACCTTAAAATCACTCATTTGGTCAAGTTAGGGTTCAGCTCAGAAAATAGGTCATTTTTTGTCCTAAAATAGTTTATTTATATGCCAAATGGTCTTTCCCTTAAACCAAGACCACTTGGGCACGTGGGAAAGCTTAAAAATAGTCCATTAAACTTGTTTAAGGAGTCTAAATATCCATACATCACAAAATCACTACCCCATTTGTTCACATACTTAAGATCTTACAAACTCATCCATGTATCACAATACCAAAAATATCTATTCTCATTCATATGCTTTCAATTTTCATACATACATCATATATCTATGTATATACATATGTTCAAGTGGCTATGCATCATTTACAGCATGGGGTTACATCATTTACCAATAAGATTGTTATAAAATGGCTAAATAACACATTCATTTGTCAATCTCTCATCTGTAAGTGTGGTGGCTCTCATCTCTTTGCTCACTTGGTCTACCTAGACATATGTTAGCAATGGAAATTGAATAGTGAGATTTTAGGAATTCCAATAACTCTTAATTCTTTTCAATCATACATAATGAATGTAATTTCAAGTCTAAAGATGAATGCATGGCAATCTAGCAATTCATGAACATACATGAAACATTTCTCTCATTCAAGAAAGCATACTCATCATACATAGGCTTGCCAAGACAATGGTTTACCCTCACCCATTCTCTTTAGGACTGTTAGACTTGCCTCACCCACTTTCAAGGGACTTTTGACTTTTTAACTTCATTTCACCCATTCTTAGGGACTTTCGGCTCATCTTCACCTTAGCTAAGGGACTTTTGGCTTCACCAAGCTCATGCAAACTAGAACACATTCATAAAACATCTTTCAAGAGCATAAACAAAGCAACATAGTACCATGGCATGTGAAAATTTGCTAGAAACATATTTCATAGCATAAACATACATACACACATCCAAAGACAAAAAACCATTCAAGAAAGCATGAGAGAAAGCAGAGAGAGCTACCTTGAAGGCAAAATGTACACTTTCCCTTTGGATTTTCTTCCTCTCCCTCGACCACTTGCAACAAAGTGGGGTTTGGTTCCCTTAGCCTAAACACATCAAATGTAATCTAATTACATCATTGAAACAAATTCTAGCACCACACACACTTTAGGAAAGTTTGGTTTCTCATTAGGTTTAATTATGGTTCCATAAAGCACCTAATGAAGCAATCTTAAGAATTCATGATCTTGGCTCCATATTCATCCTTAAACTATGACTCTTGACTCTATTGAAACTCCTTAGAGCCATTACACATTTATTTTAAAGAGTTTAGCTATGTATTGCTTCATTATGCCACATTATGAAACCTATAGCTCCATCTCACCTCCTAGGATTTCTAAATTTTTTCCAAGGCTTCCTCTCATATTCTCTCATCATATATGATACTAATCTAGGCTTAGAAAAATTGAAAACTTTCCCTAACTGCATTGAACCCTTCTAGGCCAAAACACCCTCAAGCATTTGGACCCATGGAGTTTTATTTGTTTCTTTGAAGGAAGAGGCACTTGGGAGGCTTTCTAGGAACCTTAAGAACTCATATAAACTCTTAGACAATTGAAAATACCACTATAAAGCTTTACACAATCCATGGTGCAAGAAAATCCCTAGGCTAGACATTTTGCAAACCAATGGTCCTTTCTTAATCTTCTTTGCATATTCTTATTTCTTACACTCTAATTCATATGTTTCACTCTTGGTTTGATTTAGATTTAATCCCCTTTGGTTGTCCTAGGAGTGGCCAAAACTCACACACATGGAATTAAGAAGAAGCAAGCATGAAGCACAACAAACTCACCTTGATTTCTAGCTTTTCTTAAGTGCTCTCTCAAATGGTGAATTGCTCTCCTTCAAATTTTGCTCTCCCTCCTTTGGACCAAACCCAAAATAGCACTAAACACGTCAATAAAATCATAGAAAGAAAGGTGGGAAGGAGGAAAATCAAGTTCCTAAAAGAAAGACCATGAAATTCCATCCATTTCTTTACCTTTTCTTGGAGTTTTTTTTCCTCTTTTCTCCTCCCTCTTGTGCATCATTCTCCCTTGGCCTTTCTTTTCATTTTGGGCAGATGAGAATGTCATATATAAAGACTACTACAAACCTATCTAGGTATGGCCTAAACACCCCATTCATATAATCCATAAACATTGTAGGTGCATTCGTCAACTTGAAGGGCATAACTGAAAATTCATAGTACTCTATCTCATTCTGAAGGCTATCTAAGGGATATCTTCAGCCTTGATTCTAAGCTGGTGATACCTTAACCTGAGGTATATCTTGGAGTACACTGATACTCCCACTAGCTGGTCTAAAAGGTCATCTATCCTAAGAAAAGGGTACTTGTTCTTGATAGCAAGCTTGTTGAGTTCCCTGTAATCTATACATAGCCTAAACCCTTCTCTAAGAGCTTTTCTATTTGTTTCTTTAGCTCTACTAGCTCGGTGAGAGCCATTCTATATGAGGCCTTAGACACTGGACCTACCCCAGGTACAATATCTATAACAAACTTAACTTCTCTATCTGAGGGTAGTCCACTAATCTCCTTGGGGAAAACTTCTGGCAACTCTCTCATCATAAGGATCTCATTTATACCCTCTTTTATCTCAGCTTAGATTGAAAAGAAAATAAAAAACCCCTGACAACTATGCCCTAGGGACCTCTCAGCTTGGAAGGTGGTCATAAAAGCTAGCTTAGTCTTAATACTAGGCATAGTTCCACATTCAGGTAAAGAAATGCATTCGTGATAACAATCAAGTATAGCATTATTTGCAGACATCCAGTTCATACCAATAATTAGGTCAATATCAATAAGGGCATGCATATCAAATCAAGTGTGGTAAAATAGTGGTTAAATTAGATACACAGTTCAAACAAGCATGGGAGGTAATAGCTCAGTTTCTTGTAAGGGTGGATACATGTAAGTCATATGACAATGTGTTCATACCTAAACCCAACCTCCTAGCACAGTCATAGGATATAAAAGACTAACTAGCACCCAAATCAAATAAGGCAAGTATAAAACAATCATTAATCTTAATAGTACCTTGGATCAAACTTGGAGATTTACTAGCCTTCTGTTGTGTCAGGGTGAAGACTCTACCTTGGGCCAGTGGTTTAGGTGTAGGAGCTACCTCCCTCTGCTGTGTAAGTTGTGTGTAGTCTTTGGTTATGTGACCCTATCTACCACATCTGTAGCACATGTTTTGCCTCGTATAACATGGTCTGCCCCTATGATTTCCATGACATTAACTGCATACTGTTGGAATGACATTGCCTCTAGTGGACTGAGCTAATCTCTTCCTGCCCTTGCCTCTTCTGTACCACTGACCTCTGCCACCTCTCTTACTACTTTTAGTGGTTTGTGTCTCTTCTAGGGATCTCTTTCTCTTAGGGAGGGTAGGTCTAGCACTAGGGACTTTTTGCATCGTTCTCAAGTTTGCCTTTGTGACTTTGTAAATCTCAATTAGGGCATTAAAGTCCCTAATCCTCTGTGGCACCACCTTATCTCTGATCTTTGGTAACAGTCGCTTTTTTAACTTTTCTACTCTCTATCTCTCATCATCATGCTTATGAAGGTATGAGGAATATTGAGAGAGCTCAACAAACTTTGCCACATAATGATCCACTGACATCCCCTCAATCTATCTCAGGAGCACAAATTCTAACTCTTTCTTATCACAGATGGAATTGGGGAAGCACCTCTAGTAGAAGGCCTGAAGGAATGTCTCCTAGGTGATCAGGAGGTCTTTCAACTTCAATAGCGGTTTAGTGCTTCTCTACCAATAGTCTACTTCTTTTTCTAAATCATGTATGAAGCTTAGTGTATGGGAATGTGAGGCTAAAAGAATATGGTGTTATACTACTCCCACTTATATGGCCTTAGCATAGAATCCTCCTATTCGATGTGGGACATTACATTCCCCCCCTTTGAGGCTAACTCGTCCTCGAGTAATATAAGCGGTTAGGTTGGCTCTAATACCAAACACCATACAGAGCCTTTGTGGATATTATCCCAGACTAGAGCCATCTCAATAGATCATAACTCTTTGAGTTTTATTCCTCCTATCACTGAGAAAACGCGTCCATGGTAGGGAATGTATTACTTCCACTTATATGGCCTTAACCCAGGATCCTCTTATTTGACGTAAGACATTACAAAGAGAATGAGTGGGATAAGTCTTAAATGATTATCAGACATTGAGTGATGGAGATCTCCTTATCATTCAAGTGATAAGTAAGGATCCCTTTATTAGTATTACGTCATCTTAGGTAAGCGATAAGATAAAAATTTATAAGTCAAAACGTGGAAGTGCCTATACTCTATGACATTTGTATAAAGCCAAATTTGAATGAGTGATTCAAGTTAATCTTTATGATTGACCATGTTTTGTATGGTGTAAGATAAATCATGACAAACCTTAAGTGGGAGCTCCACTATTGCATGCAATTTACACTATATATGTTAGAACATAATTGTTAAAAAGGAGTGATTGAATAGATCCTTGCTTTATCACTATGTAAGCCCTTGAACTGTTTGCCCACCTTTATACCTTTTGGGACTTGGATTTATATTAAGAAGTTGAGGTTAGGTGTTGCTTTTTTATCATGATTAATCCAAGGATCAAGAATAATGCAATCTAACAAAACATGACTAGGAAAATAGCCTAATGCTAATGAATTGACATTAGCATCTAAGAATTCGATATCACATACATGACTTATAACTCATAACTTAGGTAGTTACATAAACATTAGTTAGAGAATGTAACCATGAGTACAAAAGCATAGGAAGATTTTGCATGGCTCTTTCATTAGAGAGATTAGAGGGGCAAAATCAAATGTGATTAAGATGATTTGGGGTATATCGAGACATTGACTGGTGTTATATTAGTTAGATAGTGGCTTAATATAACACTACTCAACAATACCCAGTCTTGTATGGTCGAACATCCCATTCTCCTGTATGATAGTAAGAACAAGACCATGAGAAAGAGAGATAGTATGTTGATGACTATGTCTACAAGTGGAAAATGTTGCAATATGCCCATAAGGTATGTCCATGTGGCATGTAACATTTGTATATTAATTAATTTATGTAATTAATTAATTTAATCAAATAATTTCTAATAAAAGAGATTTAATTCATTTAAGTAATTAATTGTTATTGGATAAGTCTAACATAAATGAATTAATTAAATTTAAATGGGACTATTTATAATTAGCTAAATTTTGATAATATGGATTTACAAAATAATTAATTTAGTGAATTATTATTATTATTATTATTAGATAAGTTCTAATTTAAATAGATTAATTGAATTCAAATGAATTACCTAAACTTATAAGATAATAATTGAATTAACAAAGCATTTAAAATTTGGTTTAACAAACTACCAAAATTTGAATAAGATTTGTTCTAGTCAAATTTATTGATAAGATGTGTTCTTTATAGGAAATGTTTCATCTAAATTTCAAATGCCCTGTAACCTTGTAACTTAGTCAACGAGATCCTCCACTTCAAAAGTATTAAATGCATATGCTGAGCAAAATCTCTCTTTAAAATTAGCAACCTCTCTTGTAACATCTAGTACCTAAATCTATAAAATAATACAATGTCCAATAATAATCCATTCATAGTCAACTACAAAAGCTAAAATGAATAGTTCATAGTATAACTCTAACATAACAATCCAAATTAAAACTTTACACAAGCTATATGATAATAAAACTCAACAGTAAATATAAACCAAAATTGCTAAAAATCTCAAATACCATATTCTTTTTATTACATCATTATGAATCCTATTACATCACTTTACTAAACTAATTTAACTAAGGTATTCAACATCACTTTACCAAACCAATTTAACTAAGGTATTCATTATTTAGCTTCGCCTTGCCTACCACAGCTCTTTGTCCTAAAAATGTCATTAACAAAACATAAGATAAAATCTTTGAAGCTAATGGAGTTCCAAATTATGCATTCCTAATAATAAGTATAAGGCCCTTTTTAAAAGCAATGTGTTTAGTGAAAAAGAAGTCATACATGAAGAGAAAATATATTTAAGAAACATTTGTCAACTATGTGAATCAACAGTTTCCAATCCATCTTCGTAAATCATCAGTAAAGGATAAAAACATTTAATATAAATCATTTTCTTAAAATAAATATTTCCTTAGAAAACCATTGACCCATTTGGTATGCAGAAAATATTCCAATGGAAATGGAAACTAAATGCTGAATGGAATGGAAAGGAAAAAAATATGTTTGGTATGACATATAATAGAAAAGGAATGCATTTACTTTGATTGTTTGGTAGATTGAAAATAGGGTTGGAATGGAAAATAAAGTAAAGTAAAATACTAAAATACCGTTATAAAAAAATGGAAACCCATGGCTTTTTTTTTTTAATTTAATCATCCTTTTGCTTTTCACCTTTCCTATGCACACTTGTGGCCTAATCCTCTCATTCCATTAAGCCCCATTGTCTGCAACTTAGAAGAAGCACAAATGGCCCTCATTACTAGTTGCCTCTTATTGCAGCATTAAAGAGGGGAAGCCATCCATTTATAGTCGATGCTCTCTTTGATAGTCTAGATCTTGAGCGAGTCACAACACAATAAAACTAGGTTCTGAAGGAGTTACTCAGCTACCCCCTCATTTTGTATCACAGGTTTGATCTTTGCCTAGTTTGCTATTTGGAAATTTATGATTGGAATGTTGCTTGTACTATGCTTAAGGGATGGTAGGCAACAAACTGATATGGCCAATCTATACATGAGTTGTTGTGAGCTTTAGTTCTGTACATCATTAATATGGTATTCAAGTAAATAGGGAAAGCTTTAGTTTTGTACAGTTGATGTTGCTGTTTAAATTCTTCTTGTATCTATTGAATATGGCAAACCAGAATTGATAGACGTGGGTCAGCTTTTGTTATACATTAGTATCCCACTTCGCACCTTGAAACTTTGTAAAATAGGAGCTCACCTTAAAAGCTCAAGGTAGTTTAATGATGAGGCCTAGCGTGCTAAGAAGCAGAAAAGAAATTAAACATTAAGGACTCTATGGACACTGGACATTATTGCCAACCAAGTAAGAGTGAGAGCATAGATAGATATCAATAGTAAGAATAGGGGGTATGACACATATGACAGATGGTTACATATAGCAATAGTATAGGCCTACTTCAAAAGCAATTTTATTATTATAAATGTATGAAATAGAAAAAAGGTGTGGAAAAGTTGAATCTCTTTTAGGAGGTTAAAATCTTTTGTCATTCAAATTTTTTAAAAGATTTATTTTATTATTAACCAAATAGATTTTGAGAGGGTCCAATCAAGTTTTTAAAGGAAAAATTTATAAAATAATTCTAATAAATGGTTTTTGAATCCATTATAATCTTGGCTATGTGAATTCAATCTCTTGTAAAGTGAAATCTTCATGGATCCTACAAGATCCTTATTTATAAACAATAGGCAGAGTTATGTGGGCAATTGTATAGCAATTGTTGGGCAATTAGAGGATACAAAAAGGGAGCATTACCAAGTTATCATTCAATTAACTTTCCTCTATTGTGATCTTCGAAAGGTTTTTTACTTTATCAAGTACCACTTACATTGGCACAAAAGTATTAATATTGGCATGAGTCATCCACTCTAATGGATTGATTATATTTACATGATATGTTATAATGGAAACTGTGCCCAAGTTCAGTTGTCTTCATATTGTGGGATTTGACTAAAAAAGTTACAAATATATTACGTTAATTCCTCCCTCCAACATATACATAGCATGTTAAAAATCATATGCCATTCCTATTTATATCATGAAGGCATCAATGATGAAAAGCTATTATTGTAAGTTTAAATAATACTTATTATTAAGACATTCTGATTGACATACAACACACCTTGTATTCACCACTTTTTATATAGCATTGTCTCTTCCCTAGTGATAGGACCATGGAGCAATCTGACATGCAAAAATGTTGTTAAAGTGTCAAGGAAAAGCAAGAGACCTTTGTTAAGTGGCAATAGGAGTATGTGAAGACCATGAGGTTGCTTGAAGAGCAGAAGCAGCATTATCAATCGATTTGCGAGTATGCCTTTCAACTAATGGCGTAATGTAAAGTTGAGTCTCAAATATCCAGATCACTTTTACAGATTAGATTGCTAAAGGATAAACTAGATTACCTCACTGTTACTATGGTAGAAGGTAAAGAACATCTCAACATTGCAGCTGAGCACATAGCTAATGCAGTGTACATGTCAAGGAAGAAAGCTGCACTAGAAATGTAAGCGAAGGCAGCCATGGAGAAAGCCAAACAAGAGTTACAAAAGGACTTTTAACATTGTTTTAATATACTAGGAGACTTCAAAAATAAGGAGTTAACTTTGTTTTAATGTGCTGTATGGGTGGCCAATTTGCCATGGCAACCCTTGATGTATAATGGATTCAATGAAAAAGCCTTCAATGTAGTTGTAGTTATTTAAGTTATTAAAAAACTTAGGGTTGCATCAATATCATCTATTACTTTTTGGCTTATAACAAACACTGTATTTATAAAGATAATAGGGAACTAGGGAGGTCCTTATTGTTGCTATATCAGTGATCATGTTGATGTGATTGATTAATATCAGGTTACATTCATGATCATTGCCTTGTCTTGTTTATACTTCTTCTAAGTGGATGTGCTATCCTTAATTGTGTTGACATAAATATCTTGTCTCCAAGAATGGAAAGCCTTCTTAATATTGATTACGTATTTTATGCTGCATTTTTCATTTTTATCTTTACTATTATTTTTACTCTTTTTTTTAGGTGGTCGTAAACTGTTGAGGAGTTAACCATCAATGATGAAACTTAAGTTCTAAATATATGGTTGATGCAGTTGTATTAGATAGGAAGGTACTGCAGATATGCATATATGTTAACATTCTACATATATGTTTTATGGATTTATTTGTCATATATGCATATATGCATATTCAGTCCATATATGTTTGCATTAGTCTGACCATGGAGCATTCTATTAAAATTAGAAGATTAAAGGAAGACCAAAGAAAAAGACACTCAGAAAAGGTAAACTCCATTGTTCTTCTTGCAATTCTCCCTTGTCCATCTTAGTGTGTGTATGTATATTTATGCCATGAGAAATATTTCTAGCTATTTTCTACATGCCATGGTACCATGATGTTCTTGAAATATGTTTTACAAATGTGTTTTGGCCTAAATGGGTATAGTGATGCCAAAAGTCCCTAGGATTGGGTGAGACAAAGCTAAAAGTCTCAAGAAGAGTGAGGCTTAGTCAAAAGTCTCTTGAAAATGGGTGAGGCAAATCTAAAAGTCCCAAGAAAAATGGGTGAGGCTAAACCAAGGCCCTTGAGAGCCTATGTATGTTATGTATAAGTTTCTTGAACAAGGAAAATGTTATGTATATGTTCAATAGTAGCTTGAAAGCCATGCATGCATTCTTTGACATGTATATGCATCCATTATGTATGTTTGAAAGAGTTTAGAGCTATTGAAATTCTTTGAATCTCACTCTTCCCCCTTCATATGCTTATTCATGTCTAGGTGAGCCAAGAAGTCCAAAAAAAGGAAACCAAATATTTTAGAGCATGATTCTTGACAAGGAAGTAGAAAAATAGGAAACTTTATAGCATATTGATGTTAAGAGATGTATCCATGTGATGTATATGAGATGTAACTATTTGAGCAAGATTAAATGTATATAACTATTATGTATGTATGAATCTTGAAGCCAAATATATGGAAATGTGAGAATTTGCCACCCTTATACTAGTATGTGTTTGTGTATGAATGTGAATGGCATGGTGAAATTGAGATGCATGAATATTTGGACCACTTGAGTTGCCTTTATAAGCTAATTTTAACCATTTACGCATGCCCAATTGGTTATGGTTGGAGTAGGAGCGCATATGGTGTCATTTTAACCCTATTTGATACCTAAAAAGTGTCACTTTGTAAGTTGAACCCCAAATTGACCAAATAGACTAATTTTTGTATGAAATATGGCATAAATATAGGTCTCATCTAGAGCTTTTTGTTGAACTAAAATTCATATTATTTGGAGATCTAGAGAATAAATTATGAATTTCCAAAGTTAGGAAAATTTTCAAATTTGGTATGTACACTATTCATATGATTAGTTTCTTCTCTTGTGTCATTTAAGGGAAAAATGATATCCAATGCTCATGAAATTTTGTAGGCATAAACTAGGAATGATAAGTTTTCTATAATACCTGAGAGTACCTTATTTAGATTTATATTAAGGGAGATATAAATTTTTGAAGTTGGTGGTCAATATTAGTAATGCACACAAACCTCCAGTACTGTTCCATTGATTTTTATGGGTTGGATGCCATTTTCCTTGATCTGGAACTATTTTTAGTCGAAAGTAGACATCCATTACTTTCTAGTATGGTTTTGTAAGATTTTGATATCCAGAATTAGTTATGAATTTTTAAAGTTTATATCAAAAACTTATGACAGCAAACTTGGGCAGTTGGACCATTGGTGTTATTCTATTATCATTCGTGGTTCAGTTGATATTTTTATGGTCTAGAATGATTTTAACTTGTAGTTGACATTCAAGGCTTTGTAGAAAGCTACCATTTTCTTGATTTCAAATTTTTTTAGAATTAATTATAATTTTCCAAAGTTAATGTTAGAAATCTGCCCCTGTAACCTGAGAGAAATTCTGGTTTTTGGTGAAGCATGGTTCCAAATCTGAGATGTATGAGATGAAATATGATGTTGTTAACTTGTATGGATATGTTATGGATATAAAATGATGTTGGTAAGTCCACATGGCCCTAAAAGCCAAGAATGATGTTTATAGCCCTCCATTTACACAAGTAATCTTAGCTAAAAGTGCATGTGCCTTGCAAATGGTGCTTAATCCTTAACGTGAGCCTCCAAATATATTAATTTTGATATGTTTGAGTATGTTATGGGTAGATTGGAATTGAGGCAAGTTTGAATGTCTCAGGTGGGCTAAAATGATCAAAGTTGAAGTCCATGTGCTTGCTTTTCGGGTACCAAAGTATACAAATCCCATAAATAAGGATGTAAGACTTTGAATTTTATGTATGGGATGTATGAACTTAAGGTATTACACTAATAAGCTTCCACTAACCTATAAATAAAAGATACATGGAAGGTACCTAACATCTATATTGGTACAAAAAAAGTTAGCCTGTTCATCTATGTAACTAGCATCCTTCTACCCGTAGACAAAATATTTACATGCTAGGGTTCCATATATTTGCCATACGGATATGCAAAAAGGTTTACCCACTAATTGTACCCATAACCAAACATTAAACCATTTACCTAATTAGTTGCTTAATCCAATTAGCCTTCAAAGCATCTGGGATTATTAGGAAGCATAGCAACAACCTATTGTCATGTGATATATTGAGATGGGCAGCACAAACCTCACGTGTGGTCAACCTATCCACTTTGAGCAAGTCAACCTATAGATCAATGGCTTTATCATCAAGGTTTACATCGCAAGCTAACCTATGAATTCCTTGGCATAAGTTCTCTACAACCACCATCATGCATTCATCCATCTCTCGACTAATATCCTTGAGTCCTTCCACCAAGATCTCTGCCTAATCATAGGTTGTTCTTTTCCTCTTTTGCACAAAAGATATGGCTTCACTCACATTGGCATGGGGATTGTCTGAATGTGCCATGTCTTGATCTACATCCATACTCGTTGGGGTCTCCACCAAGTCATCTTTACCAACTGCATTGTCACGAATGTCTCTAGTTGTGTGGGAGTTGATACCTGTGGCTTTGTGCTTCCCCCATATTATACAGAGGTCATTAAAGTATGGAAATGGCTTATGTTAGAATGGAGCCACCTTCTTGTGGATATAAAAAAATCACAAATGGCGTCATCATGTTTTAGAAAGAAAAAAGTTTAAAAACAAAGACTTAGTTATAAATTTTCAATATATCATGATCAAAGTAACTATATTGATTATTTTTCACTCATATTATAAAACATAGAATATATTTTTTTTTAACTCAACAATTTAAGTAGGAACTAAACACAACATTTACATGTCATTTTTCATTAAAACCTAAGCTCAACTTCTAATTAAGATTATAGATGACAACACATGCAAAAATAGCATAAACAAACTACTACTACTACTACTACTAATAATAATAATAATAATAATAATAATAATAATAATAATACCAGAAGCACTTAGAATAGTACTAAATTTTGGACCATGGGCACAATGTGAAGGCCATGTAGTTCAAGTTGTTATATTAATAGAAAGCATAAAAAATTTATCAATTGATCCTAGCTGCAAGGGCTGCATGCATTCATGTTATGCTTATGTAAAAAAGGAAACTCAACATGCACAATTTTTTTTTTAAAAAAGAGAATCAGTTCTATTTAAAAAACTAAAATCCAGTACACCTTTAATTTAAAAGAACAAAATATACAAAATGAGATGTTGAACATGAAGATATATACCTTGTCAAAGCAATGGAGTGTTAGGATATATATATATTATATATATGTGCATATTGCAAAATAATAATGCTACAATATCGAAGCATGTGTATGGTATATAATTAGTGATGGTGAAATCACTATCCCAACTATCATACATCTCCTAATAAAGACCATATCAATCCCTATATCAATCACCAAGTACAAAAACATATACATCTGTCTTACTTGAAGATACACTTCCATAGGCACTTATAAGAAATGATATATTTAAGATAACAAGAATAAGTTAGAATAGATTTTGTCCATCATGTTTATTAACACTTGGAAATAGAGAGTATACATGTATAACAGTTGAGTTTTACCTAATTCATTCTATTTCACTATACCATAAACACAAACTACCAAGTCTAATTGCTTATCCTATGAACTACAAAGTAAAGCTCCAACTGAATTCCTCCCTATAGAACCAATAGATTTTCATGACTTTTTTTTTCTTTCATACTATCAAGGGCTAAGAAGTGTTAAATAGTCATTTTGGTACTTCAACAAATGCTTTATGTTTACAATATTAAATGGTCATGTGACCACCTATAATTACACTCTCTGCACTTGAGAAACCAAAGGAGTTGTTTCATTATGGATGGGACATGCACGTACTAGGCCACGAGCAACATCAACATATGGAATCTAAAATGAAAAGCTATAGCTATTGAATGTAATATACAAATAATTGTATATTAGGATAATGTTTGTCTCACAAGGGAAGGTATGTTGCACATTTTTAGTAATTCATTAAAAGAAGAAATTAATTTTTTACTATTAATTTGTTAAAGATGACATGTTTAGAAAAAGGGTTACTACTATAAGTGTATTTTAATTATAATAACTACAAAATGAACTTTTGCTTTTATTGCACTTAAAATAGTATCTCTATTTTTCTCCTTCTCTATTACAATATTTCTAGGAAAAAACCTCTTATTGTTTAAAAATAGTTATAAGTAATGGCTATATAACTATAAGAAGTACAAAATTATTTTAAGGTTAAACAACCTAAGAAGTGTTTGCTATTTCCTTCTACCAATAGTGTCTTCCTCTTTGGTTTTCAACCTTTTGCCTATGTTATTGCTTGGTCAGGAGCAATGAACCCTTCAGAACTATGTTATGTGAATAAATGATTCATGTAATCTAAAATGCATGTTTGGTTCACCCCACATAACCAGCCACTTTCTTAACATAGATGAAAAGAAAAATCTTTTCAAAAAAATAGGCAAAATGTAACCCATGAAAAAAATATCCAAGAGGTAGTAAAACAAGGGCCACAGCAGGTATCTTGCATAAAACCATGCAAATGCTTAAACATAAACATATAGTAAGTGATTATCAACAAGAAGTTTAACATAAACAATAACAAATTATGTCATATCAATTTATAAATAATGTAAAACCAATTCTAACCTTGACATAATCATCCCAAATAGCCCTATCGGCTGTGACACACTTAAAGAACGGGTCCCAACCGAAGCCTAAGGTATTTGATCAAAAACCATTTCATACATTGTTTGCCATTTATCTTTAAGTGTCTTGAGTCATGACTGAATGTGAGGCACACCCTTAAGGCCACATCCCAGGCTTTTCAATTCCATCATTTCTTCTAGCTGGTGTAAATATCTTAGTCGAAACCCATTGTCAACCAGATACTTCCCTTCCATGCATAACTTTAGGAGGTATTCAACAAGGAAGGCATCCTCAGATGGGTCATATTGGTGGTTCCTTAAATCGGTATCACTATCAGGATGTTGCTCCATGCTAGTCTGCATTTAAATAAAGAAATGGTGCATGCAGAGAGAATAAAAAGGGTTAAGGAAGAAATTAGCATAGCCAGTAGAAAAAATTTCAAAAAATAATATGACAAAGTAAAAAAGGAGAAAAAATTATTAATGGTACATAATATGGGAAAAAAAGTAAAAGTGAACAACATAAGATGACAAGCATTCTATCTATCCATATAGGAATAAGAAACATGTGACAATGTACAACTAATTATTGCATTACAAGATCAATGTTATAGTAAGAAATAAACTAGATCAATCATGGTCACGTTAGTGAGTGAACTCGTTAAACATGTCTATTGCTAGTTGATCCCAGAAGGTGATCCATGCAACAGAAGTCTCCAATGATGGCATAGGGCAACGCTCAACTTTAGGTTCAACTATGTGTAATCCATGTATGTCATCGTCCAGTGGAACCTTACAGTTTTCTCTCATGATAAGGTTATATAACAAGCAACATGCAAGTAAGACACGATTATATGTCCTCATTGGGTAGAAAGATGGACTCCTAAGGATTGCCCATCATTCTTTCAACATCCCAAAGGCCTGCTTAGTCATATCATGAGCCAATGCATGTCTCATGTTAAAGAAATCTTGTGGGGTCGTTGGGTGGTGACTATGAGCCCTTTCACTCAAATGGTATCTTGTCCTCTATATGGTGCAAGGAAGCCATCACAATTTGTGAAACCTATATCAACTAAGTAGTATTGACCTACAACATGTCAAAGGTGAATTAAGTTATAACAATACTCTCACTAGTTGCACCAATATACAAGTACAGAAAGTGCAATGAATAATGTGCTTACCTTGGGGTATTGTTAAGCCATGCCTCCTACTTATTGCATCACGCAAAACTTGACCATCAGCTATAGATCCTTCCCACCCTGCCAAGACATAAATAAATTATGCATCTTAGAGGCAAACATCTAGGACATTTGTGGTGATTAACCCTTTTTGGTTTCGATACTGAGGCTTGTCCTCAATTGGTACATGGATCAAAATGTGTGTTCCATCAAGCGCACCAATACAGTTCTATAAAATTGTGTCAATTTAGGTGTAACAATAACACAAACCATCATAAGGTTCATGTGATAAAGGAATTTTAGCATAAACCACTTCCATTTTTCATTAGTTGAATTTTCAAGTACAAGCTCTGATTTTTTGAATAACTCTCTAACTAGATGCATCATTGCATTCAACACAACATTGAAGTATCTACTAATTGTTTCCTTAGACCTTCCAAATTGAAACTTTATCACTCTATTCTTTACATGATGCACTAGAATGTTTAAAAATATCACGACACGCTCATCTACTAACATATTTTTTAGAGGTTTTAAGCCCTCTATTATATTGAGCATGGCACATAGATGATTAAAAGTTTCTTTGTTTAGTCTTAGTTGGTTATAACAAGTAATGTCACTACTATAGACCAACCTCTTAAGGTGAGGTCGCTTTGCTTCAAAATTCAAGGTGTAAGGTCATTGCCTCAGTCAGGGATGATTCAAAGCTATAGATACCTATATATTTAATAGCCATTTATGCTTGGTTTTCATAACAAGAACAAACTATAACAACACATGAAGAATGACATCACGGCTAATGTCATCCATAATTGTTGAATAACAACAGCAGCATGTTGGTGAATAACCATGCAAATAGGGGACTCTAAGTTATGCAAATATCCAATGGGTAATAAGAAGGGAGTCATGCTTCATAACATATTTAATGGAATGTTTACATGACTAACAAAGCCATAACATAGAAAATGACACTACCTAAAACAAAAATATTGAGTTATTCATGTGTAATGCATAGATTTTCACATCTTAATTAGTTAACTTCATGTGTTGCCATCACTAGTCAAACATTTTCCTACTGAAAAGGACAATTTTTTTAATAAAATACTACAATTTTTTCCATATAATAAATTAACTAATACAAATATATGATCAACCAAAGTATAAATCTGAAATGACAATAAAGAGAAAACAGTACTGCCACATGTGAAAGTTTGAAAAGGATTTGCACATAGTAATGCTTGTCTTGATCCTTTTCGGAAAACTAATGTACTAATTCACAATATAACACTTAAATTTTTAATACTGCTACCCTTGATCAATAGAAACCATCTAAATAAGGAATTCCAAACTAGGGTAATATCTTCAGAATAATAAGAATGTAAAAAGCATGAAATCAAAAGTGAATAATAGGAAGAAGAGCATAATTGAATTATCTTGTTCAAGCAAATGTCAAGTATTGAGTGGCATAATTTAAGATAAGCCAAAAATCCTTGCACATTATAATAGTATAGTGGCAATGCAAAGTTTTAAACATAAATTATTGATTTTTTTTCTATTTTCTTGTTTTTTTCAAGAAGTACCTACTATGACACACCTATACATTTAAATTTCATATCTATTAAAAGAATGAGTATTAGTTCCATTTATTTATTTATTTTTAACCAACAAGCTTGTTGTACACATTATACATCTCTTTTGACAAATTTTAAAGAATGGCAGGTTGGAATGTATAAATTCTTGTTCATTGTCCAAAGCCAGATGAAGCATTAGTGACAGAAAAGTGCATAAAAAATAAATAAAATGAAGATTAACATGCATCTATTGATCTCTCAACAGGCCTTAACCTTAAGAACAAGAACGAGACAAGCTAAAAAAATATTGTATACATGTACCTACAAACAAATATTCCATGCTTACCTTGTATTGATAGTTTAAGGGAAAATTGCACTTTTCGTAATTTATTTCCTTCAATTGTATAGTTCTCTTCAGGTTTGAAAAAATCAAAATTAGCCCCTAATTTATAAGTCCCCTATTATTTTGTCTTCTTAAATTTAAATCATTTAAAATTATTAAAATATTGTTCAAAACTTCTTCTTCATCATCTATGTCATTTCTCTTCTTTTCTCTCTCTGTATACCTAGCTATACTAACTTTGGCATGAAACCAAGTGTCATACCATAATATTCTAGTATCATATTTCCCCATTCAAGATGACTTACATGCATTCTCAAGGAAAATCCAATAAAAATCCCTAAAAATAATAAATTTATTTGCGTTATGTCGGGGATTAAATTTTCATTTCAGGTCATATGGGCCTTGTGAATTCCCCAACATCATTCTCTAATTATTTTATATCCATAAAAATTATAAAAATCTTAAAACTTCATATGAACCACGGATCAAGAACCAAAAATCACAAATTCTCATGTTTTGCCACAGGTTCCAGGGTGGCAGAATTTGAGGCAACTTTGAAAAATCATAACTAAATCTAAAAAAATTGAAATCATGCAAACCATAGCTTGTTCGAAAGATCTGGATGTTAAATTTAGATAAAAATAACTCCTAGCCATGATAATCTCATCTGGACTATGCTTGACATTAGAAAAAGCAAAAAGGTTGGGCTGTCTAGAATTCTAATACAGATTACTGATGCAAATTTTGGAAATTCATAATTAATTCCAAAAAAATCCAATTCATGAAAACTATACCAATTTGGAAAGGTGTGGATGTTAGCTAGAGGAAAAAAATATTCTAGATCAATCCAAGAGCATTCAGACCCTGAAAACAGATGGAATAGTGCTAGAGGTCTGACTAGAAGCCTAGAACAGAATAGCAACTTCAAAAATTCATATCTCCCTCTTTAGACATCCAAATGGGGTGCTTCTAATTGGCACAGGTCATTGGGAAGGTCTAGGTTCTCCTTGTAATATTTCATAGTAATTGAACATCGTTTTCTCCATGAATGACAGATTTTTATTTTGGACTAGATGAATAGTAACACTAACCAAAACTAGAAAAATTCTCAACTTCAAAAATTCACCAAAAATTCCATAGACCTCCAAATATTCTTCACTTTAGCTTCCCAAAAATGTCTCAATAAGCTCTAGATTCATGCCAAGTTTCAAACCAAAAATGGTTCATTTGGACAAAAAGTGATGGAGCTTCACAATTTGACAAATTTTGGTTCCCATAATGCATCAACTTGGTCCAAATGACTTCTATTATGGTTTGGCACCTCTTTGGCAAGTTTAAAAGCATAAATATGACTTATATAAATTGTCCAAGTGGTCCCAAATCTCATACATCTCATTTTGGCTATTCCACATCTATTCATACATTAATGCACATAAGCCACCAAGGAGTCAATTTACATATTTACATTGCTTTGGTGCCATTAAAGGTTCATTTAACATTCATACATCATTTTACATTTGCTCAAGGTCTTACATCTCAAAAATAATATGTACAAGCTTACTTTAACATTTAACTACAATAATAACTACCATGATCAACAAAGTAAGACATATTAAGCTCCTTGGCTTGCATTCCTTTGATCTTGAGCACCACCTAGACATTTTAAGAAGGAAGAGGGAAGGGGAATGAGATTTATGGAATCTTAATAGCTCACACACCCATTCACACACACATTCAAGGCATATACACATTAAAGCTTAAGTATGGAAAATTTGGTAATCATAAAGTGTGCAAAGTCACAATTTTCCATGCCATCAAATCACATTCAAGTCAAAAACATGCTCTAGGGACTTTTGGTTTTACCTTACCCCATTTCTAGGACTTTTGGATTTGCCTCACCTTTGGCCTAGGGACTTTTGACTTGGCCTCACCCATTCAAGAGACTTTTAGCCTTGTCTCACCCATACCATAAGACTTTTAGCATCTCCTCACCCACATTAAGGGACTTTTGGTATCATCTCACCCTTATAAACTATTTTCCAACATTAAAGGCATTCAAAACAACACATTAGTACCAATACAATCTCAAGACATCAAGTGGCATGTTCTCAAGTTACTAGAGCACACACAAGCACACAATGACATACATATGCATATAAGAATGTAAGGAGAATGAGGTGGAGAGCTACCTTGAACTTTATGCAAGCTTTTCTTTACTTTACTTCTTCCCCTTTGTGGCTTCATAAGCACACCTAGGTGGGTTGGTGTTCTCTTGGCCTAAACACTATAAATAGCACATAATTACACACGTGAAGCAAGCTAAGATGGCAAATAGTCCTAAATCTTATGCATCTCATTTTGGCCATTCAACCCACACTTATGCACATTTCCATTAAACTTCCACATTGCATATGTTGGCACCTCATGCTCAAAATATAAGCTAGAGGTCATACATCATATCCATACATTTAAATATCACATAATATCATAGTTATACATGTCTCAAGGGTCATGGTACATTTGCATCATCATATACATCATATGGTACAATCATGGTCTTAAAGTGGCAAAAGCTAAATATATAATTGTCAATCTCCTTCCTTTAGTATTGTTGGCTCCCATTAGCATATCCACTTAGTTCATCTAGCATATTAAATCATTAGAGAGAAGGGGATGAGATTCAAAGAATCCTAATAGCTCATCTCCCATTCAATCATATCATACATAATATGTGCAAAGCTAGCTTTACAAATGCATGCATGGAGAAAATAGAAGTCATGAACATTTTAAAAGCAAACTTGGCATATGAACAAATCATACAAGACATTCAAGAGCTCACCAAGTGTTTGGATTGGCCTCACACTTCTCCTTATAGATTTTGGACTTGCCTTACCCATTCTTTAAGAGCTTTAGACTCAACCATATTCTTGGGAGCCCACTTTGCTTTTGGAAGACTCTTTACTTTGTCTCAACCAAGCTTAAAGGTTCTTGGCTCATCCTCACCAAAGGGAAGAGTTCTTGGCCTCTCCACATTTAATCAAACTCATATAAACATCATGTGCTTATTTGAAAACATAACATTGCATCAAGAATCATAGCATATAAAGGCATGCTAGCCTACTTTTCATAGCTTGAAAATACATATACACATAGTCTAAAGCAAGCTAAACACACATCCATGCATGAGAGAAAGTGGAGAGAGCTACCTTGTGTACACTCACACATTTTTTCCTTGAAATTCAAACCTCCTCTTTCGGCCACACACCCACAAATTGGTGGAGATAGTTTCTCTTGGCCTAGTTACAATTTATGGGAGCCAATTAGGTTCGTGAAACACATTCTAAGGTCACACAACTAGGTGAAACACTAGATTACTCTATAACGCTTATTATGGTTGATAAAGGCACCTAATGAAGCAACACCCCTCATATGATTTCAAGGCCTCATTCTTTCCTTTCAAATATTGATTCTTGACTTTTTTTAAGCCTCTTGGAGTCATCACACCATTAAAACAAAGGGCCTAGCATCATGTTGCTTCTTTAGGTCATAATATGGAACTTAAGACACCAAATCACTTTCTATGAGTTCTAAATTTTTTCCAAGGCCTCCCCTTATTTTTATTCATCAAATATGACTCAAGATTGGCCTTAGAAAAATTTAAAACTCTCCCCCACTTCAAGAACCCTCTTTGGCCGAGACTATAGGCTTCCTTGGCCTTCTTGGAGTTCTCTTGGTTTTCTTGAAGGAGGAAGCTTGTGGGGACTATTTAGGTGTCTCAAGAACTCATTTAAACTCTTAATTAAGCTTAGGAATCATCATACAAAATCAAAATTTAGAAGGTGAACATAAAATCCTAGAATTTGTATCTTGAACTCTAATGGCTAGTTTGTTGTTTTCTTCATATATTCTTGTTCTTCTCCATCAAATACCTAAGATTCATGCTTGGTTGGGCTTGAAAATCAGATCCTCCTAGGGTTCTTGATGTAGGTCAAAATGGAGAAGAAAGGAACATTAACATAGCTACCATAGAATGCATTTTTACCTTGTTTCCTTAGTTAGTTTGGCTTGAATCTTGCTTTCTCCAAGATCTTCTCTTTAAATCCGAAAATTCCCCCCTGTTCTTCCTTCAAAACAGCCCTCAAAACTTCAGAAAAATCATGGAGAAGAAGAGGGAAAAAGAGGAGAAGAGATTGGTGGAGAGAAAGCATGAAAAACAAGCAAATTTCTATACCTAAAGACTTGAATTTTTCCTCCTTCTTCTCTTCTCTTAGTATGCCACTCTCCTAGGGCTTTGCTTCTGGTTTAGGGCTGGAAATTTTGAAGTTGAATGAGGGAAAGTGTGAGGCGCTACCTATATATAGTTAGGGCAAAGTGACTTTTTCAAAAATTTTAATTTTGCCCTTTGTACTTTGCATTTTTGTTTCTCCTTCGTTTTAGCTCATTTTTTAGAATCATCTTTTCCATTAAAAAATTTAGGTTCCCAATTAAGAAAAATGCCTTTGGAATCACTCAAATCGGAGCTAAAACCTTTCCAAACGAATCTATCAAAGTTCAGGCACACCGACGTTTGAAAACATTCACCGGAGGGGATTTAATTGTCTCGGGGCTTTCCATGATTTTTAGGGCTTCTAAAAACCTCAGAGAACTCAAAAATTTCATTTAAAAAACCCTCATGTGTAAATTCCAAAAATTACTCAAAATTACGAAAATGCCATTACGTTTCGTAGGCTTTTTGTAAGAAATTGTTTCTTTATTCTAGCTCTTTTTTTCTTTCCATCTGAGCCTGCGATTCTCATTTTTAGGAGTCTAGAATACTTTCCAAATTTTTTGGGGCCTTAACTATCTCATTCTGGAGAACTTCCTTTTGTATCTGGTGAGTTTCGTTTGTTTACGGAGAAATCGTATGTTACGTTTCTCACATTTTCTCTCATTTTCAGAAAATCGGATGTTACACTTTTGCCCCCTTAAATAAATTTTGTCCTCAAAATTTAGGGTACACTTCCTCTTACTCTTTTCTTTTCTGGCTAACTATTCTTTTCTTTCCCTTCTTCGTGGCTTTATACGTTTTCTCAGTGATTTCATTCTTTCAAATTTTCTCTCAGCCAGGGAACTTTTATTACTAGCTCTTAATAAGAGTTCTATTGCTATAAAATACTAGCTAGTTCTTTCTGATAAAGGAAAAAAATTTCTAACTCTGGAGGTCTATCTTGGGTGAGCTTACTAATCATGTCGAGTTAATATTAACCCATTCGTAGGATTAATGTTTTCTTTCAGTGGACCCCTTTACACATCTTAGGAGGTAACTTATTTTATATCACGTCTCCCGTATCCTCTCTGAATGACTCCTCATAACCTTTCATCATCTTTTCTAATCATTTAAGCCATCAGAGGTTTCTGTTTGTCTATTTATTTACATGTTCCGTCCACTATTTATCTCTGCGTTCTTTCTTACTAGCTCATCCCATGACTACAATTCATATTCTTTCTATCACAGGCCTCACATCTCAATTACGTACTGGGATTACAACTCCTTTGAGGAATTTTTTCTTTTATGATCCCAGTTTCTCTATTTACTACTACATCTATCTATGTAGGTTAGGACTTTTCTCACTTTCTTTGCTCACTTGCAGTGGCATTTTGTAGCCCTCATTTTAACACTGACATGCCTAACACATATCTTATACTAGCATTGAAGAGTTACTACCACTGACTACTGCTAAGTTCCGGTGGGATGCTAACTATTCTCACAGTTTTGCTCACTAGAGATATACTATACTACTTACCTCATATAAAAATTGCACCTGATCCCTTTCTGAATACATAAGCTAGCATGCGGGGATCTCTCTATCCCTTGGTCAGGGCTATGTCGACTAGGTAGTGGTTCATCTAGCTTTAACTCTGGAAAGTTTATTTCTTACTTTCTGCATCCCATATACTATGCTCATCTCTAAAGGGAGCTAGTCAGTAGTTTAACTGTCTGAGTAAAGCCTTTATATCTCTACAGCAACGGTCTACCAGACTCAGAAGGTTTCTAGTCTCTAAGATAAAAGCTAATTGAAACTCTACTGGTATCTGAGACTAACTATTTTGTAAAACTATCTCAGGCTGTCATCTCTACCAGAGATCTATCATGCTATGGCTAGGGCTTTCTGTAATTTGATAGGATCTACTGTGACCCCTAGGTCTACTGTGACCTCTCAGAGCCCTGCTAGGGTCTACTGCAACCGCTGTACTATGCTGGGATCTACTATGATCCATCTCTAGGAGATGTCAAAGCCTAAGATCACTGTATCTGATAGTAAAATACATGCTCACTAAGTCCAATTACCATCGCTCATAATAGCTAAGGCTAAATTCAAAAGTACATCATGCTCTTTGTGCAAAGTGGGTTCTGTGTCATTTCATTCTTTAAGATCCCGTCATACTAATACTAGGGAGAGTTTCAATTTTCATTCATCGCTCCTCATAGGATCCTCAGATTCCCACTTTAGCCCCTTTTTTCACTTGGGCTTTCTTTTCTTACTCTATTGACTTACTTACTTACATATACTCATTTTAGCTGTCCTCTCATATCCTACAATTTTAACTATGCCCATATTCTACTTTTAAGTACTTTGGCACTAGGGCATCTTACACACTGAGTGTAGTACACATCTCTGGCAAGAGAGAGGCTATACACTAGTCCCTATTCATTCCATTTATATGTACTATAAGGGGCTTGGGCTATGCATATTGAATCTGAACATTTTCTGCTGGGAATTCCTCTCTGCATGCTTTTCTTACTATTTCTGATATTACTGTAATCCCTTTACCTTTCTTTTCTGACTTATCTCGTTCTTTAACTAGGATACCTTTCAATTATCGGGACACTTTGGTGATTGATGCCATCGTTTGCTATGCACTCAAGTCACATTACTACTAGGTTGGCCAGGCCCAGTATCATGTAACCATTGTTGCAAGCAAACTATAACATCAAACACTAATACACGGGTGCCTCATGACTGAGCTCAAGGCCACTATCGCTTGTATATTACAAGTTTCCCAATAATCTAAAGTATTCCTTTCTTACTTTTCTCTATCTCCCCTATTCTCGTAGAATACTCAGGGAAAGTAAGATTCTTCCTCTACTACATCCCAAGATCTCTCTGCATTGTTCAGCTATTTTTACTTCGGGCGTTATTATGCTAGAAGGGAATTTATGCCAAGGATAAATGTGCCTTTTTAAGTACTCGAGCACAGTAACTGAATATCTATTCTCAATCTAATATGTCCTTAGCTTAAACACTATCATAACTTCTCTTTCTACTTTTCTTATCCTCTTACTTAGGTAAAAGGATGTTATACTACTAGCTATTTCTGTTGTCCATTCAAACTTCTTTATGCTCAAGAGCACCTGTATTTTCCCAGAGTTCCTCTATTTATTCACTTTCTATAATATCAAGGGGGCCTACTTTTCACTCATACTCTTACTCTGCTCTTAGCTAGACCATCCTTTGGTAAGAAGGATTCTATGTCATATACTTTCAATAATTTCATTCTATGGTGCTTTCGACTTATACTCTTTCTCTACATAATACAAGGCTCGCCTTCTTAGGCAGTTTCTAGTTCTCTCGAGCTTCCCTAAGGGTACTAAGGCACTACCTGTCTGTCTTAGCATATTTCTACATTCGGATCAGAGCTAGGTTTTTTTTTCTATTTAGCCTCTGTAGTCTCATTCCCAGGAGCACAGTATACTATTTCTAGTGTTCTGCTAACCCGATCCAGGACACGTACTTTCATTATCTGGACTCTATCTTATTGAAAACTTATACTTTACTGGGTGCTCTAATCATTCAGGTGCCTTAACCCTATATCATTCTCATATTAGGAAGCTCGTCTAACTAACTATTAGACCCCTATCTGTTTACCTCTCTATCTCAAAGCGAGGGCATCATCTTTGTAGCTATTTTCTCAGCTCTTCCTTGCTTCTTTTTACATTATGTTCTACAATCAGGGGGGTCTATTTAGGGAGGTGGTTTTCCTGACATAAGAATGTCTCATCTTTCCTTTTTTTGATCCAGAAAGAATTGTCACTGAGCCTTGCATTCATATATCTCACCTGGAACAATGCTACTAGTCATCTCATCAGACCTGTAGCTACTAATTATCTTTATTCCTTTCTAAGCCTCTGTTACTAGTCTGAACCTCTGTTACTAGGCTACTCATACTTACTTCTAGGTGTTACCTATGAGGTACACCTTTCTAAGACACTCACTATGTGCCTCACTGCTCGTAGTTTTATCTTACATTATTTTGAGGCTACACTACCATTTGATCATTCAGTGTCTCACTGGGTAGTTAGTTAGATGGGTCTCAATAACCTTATCATCCCTGTGTCTAACTTTCTCTATGCTGAGCTCTTTTCTCAATCTCATTTACTAGGCCCATAGATTTTTTACTAATCTTTTGTAATCATTCACTACTATTTTCTCTACTTATGCTAAGGGTTTTTACTTTTTGTAGGTCGTCTAATCCCTTATCAATTCTTTTCTCAAGTTGGCCTGAATATGACCAACAAGGCATTTATGGTGCCATTCACTATGGCTAACACATCATTCACCACGGCTGATTAGCCTCATGTTCACCCTAATTTTCCTATCTGAGTGTTAGCTGCAGCTAACTTCTTAATTGGCCATGGTGAGGAACTCTTTAGATTGGCTTATTTTTTCGAAGGATTGGATCCTCATCTTTAGCTACCAACCTAAGCATCACTACCTCTATACACAGCGCATCATCAGGTTAGAGGGTTCTACCTCTTGCTTCATTCATACATAGCTAGTTGTTACCTCTCGGCTATCAGGGCTCTAGGGTGTAGCTTGTAACTTAACCTCTGGCCTGAAGGAATTAGCCTTTTGGGCTCTGGAATTCATTTAGACAATTGGGTGTTGTGGCTAAGGGATAACTCTCTTTCTCATTCCCTTCTAAACTTGTCTTGTCCAGCTACAATCTCATTTCACACCGTGATGTATCATTACTTGTCTCTACATTACGCGAGATAGCTGAGAATGGCCTGAGTATGACTACCAGGGAGAATTAGGCCTCCAGTGCTCTCTCTCTAGCAAGCCTCTTCCTATCAACGAGATCATTTCTCATCGTTTATATCTAGGACTTGCACTGATCCCGGCGAGCTATCATATCTTATCAAGCTCTAGTCGTTAGATCCCTCAACTCTACTCAAAGTTAACTCTGCTCAAGCTACTCTAGAGGCCACTCTTTCCCGGTGTCTACTAGCTACTCTAAAACTATCCTACAACTTACTTATCATGAACAAAGCCACAACCTATCCTCACACACCCAACATGTCTCATACAAGGCTCTGCTTATCCATTCATGCCTTTTACATAGCCCTATTGCTACATCCTTAAGCCAAATCCAATCTGAAAGGGCTTGGAACTTTGCTCTGATACCACCATAAATTCTAGCTCATCTCATGCCTTTAAATGACTTAATATCATGAAACATACAAGTTGCCCATGAAAAAGGCAAGGAAATAATCATTATTTTCATGTTGCATTGTATCTAAAAATTTTATTCAATGTCACGTGGATCGTGTGAGCTCATAATATACGTTATCATATTTAATTACATCAATACTACTCATTTGCATTACAAAATCATGCCCACATCTCATGAAAACCAAAATAGGGCATGGAAAACGGAAGTTCATTCTCGGCTAGAATTGGCCTCTTTTCTGGGAAAACTTTGGAAAATCATAACTAAATTTATAAAAATCAAAATCATTCAATCTTAGTCATTATAGAAAGTTTAGAGTGTCTACTTCACACTAAAAATATGCCCAGACCATAACAGACATCACAAAGGACGTTTGACATCCAAAATGGTCCAAAGGTCCAACTGAATTTTGGAACTGTCACAGAATTCTGCAGAAAATGTTGAAAATGTCCAATTAATTCCATAAAAATCCAATCCTTGCAAATGATACCAATATAGTAAGCTGTCGATGTTAACTAGAGAGGAAAAATATCTCCAGATCAGTTCATCAAGTCTAGACCTCGAAATTCAATGGAACAATACTTCTGGTCAGGCAAATTTACTAATACTGGACAGAAACTTCAAAAATTCATATCTCCATCTCTAGACCTCCAATTGATCTAGTTGGCACGAGTTACTGTGATTGTCTAGTTTCTCTGTATAAAATTTCATGGCAATTGGACATCATTTAAGCCTCGTGTGATAGAATGCAAATTTGGACCAAATGAATAGTGTAGCAAACCAGAAACCATGAAAATTGCCAATTTGAAAAATCATCAATTATTCTGTAGACCTCCAAAAATTATAATCTTTAGCTTCTCAAAAAGATCTCAATGAAACCTAATTGCATGCCAAATTTTAGATCAAGACTAACTCATTTGGCTAAAAAGTGATATAGGGTTCCATTATGGTCAAATTTGGCTCTATATGGGGTACCAAACTTGCCAAATAGCCTTCCCTTGGTTGTGGCACCTTTTGGGCAAGTCTAAAAGCACATTTAAGACTTGTGCGGGCTGTCCAAATGGTCCCAAACCTCATGCATCTCATTTTGGCCATTCAACCCACACTTATGCACATTTCCACCAAACTTCCACATTGTATATGTTAGCACCTCATGCTCAAAATATAAGCTAGAGGTCGTACATCATATCCATACATTTAAATATCATATAATATCATAGTTAGACATGTCTCAAGGGTCATGGTACATTTACATCATCATATACATCATATGGTACAATCATGGTCTTAAAGTGGCAAAAGCTAAATATATGATTGTCAATCTCCTTCCTTTAGTGTTGTTAGCTCCTATTAGCATATCCACTTAGTTCACCTAGCATATTAGATCATTAGAGAGGAGGGATGAGATTCAAAGAATCCCAATAGCTCATCTCCCATTCAATCATACATAATATGTGTAAAGCAAGCTTTACAAATACATGCATAGAGAAAATAGAAGTCATGGACATTTTAAAAGCAAGCTTGGCATATGAACAAATCATACAAGACATTCAAGAGCTCACCAAATATTTGGATTGGCCTCATACTTCTCCTCATAGATTTTGAACTTGCCTCACCCATTCTTTAAGAATTTTGGACTCAACCATACTCTCAGGAGCCTACTTTGCTTTTGAGAGATTTTTTACTTTGTCTCAACCAAGCTCAAGGGTTCTTGACTCATCCTCACCAAAGGGAAGAGTTCTTGGCCTCTCCACACTTAAGCAAATTCATACAAACATCATGTGCTCATTTGAAAACATAACTTGACATCAAGAATCATCGCATGTAAAGGCATGTTGGCACACTTTTCATAGCTTGAAAATACACATACACATATTCTAAAACAAGCTAAACACACATCCATGCATGAGAGAAGGTGGAGAGAGCTACCTTGCGTACACTCACACATTTTTTCCTTGAAATTCAAGCCTCTTCTTTCGGCCACACACCCACAAATTGGTGGAGATGGTTTCTCTTGGCCTAGATACAATTTATGGGAGCCAATTAGGTTCATGAAACACATTCTAAGGTCACATAACTAGGTGAAATACTAGATTACTTTATAACGCTTATTATGGTCCATAAAGGCACCTAATGAACCAACACCCCTCAAATGATTTCTAGGCCTCATTCTTTCCTTTCAAATATGATTCTTGACTCCTTTTAAGCCTCTTGGAGTCATCACACTATTAAAACAAAGGGCCTAGCATCATGTTGCTTCTTTAGGTCATAATATAGAACCTAAGACACCAAATCACTTTCTATGAGTTCTAAATTTTTTCCAAGGCTTCCCCTCATTTTCATTCATCAAATATGACTCAAGAATAGCCTTAGAAAAATTTAAAACTCTCCCCTACTACAAGAACTCTCTTTGACCGAGACTATGGGCTTCCTTGGCCTTCTTGGAGTTCTCTTAGTTTTCTTGAAGGAGGAAGCTTGTGGGGAGCATCTTAGATGTCTCAAGAACTAATTTAAACTCTTAATTAAGCCTAGGAATCATAATACAAAATCAGAATTTAGAAGGTGCACATAAAACCCTAGAATTTGCATCTTGAATTCTAATGGCTAGTTTGTTGTTTTCTTTCCATATTCTTATTCTTCTCCATCAAATACCTAAGATTCATGCTTGGTTGGGCTTGAAAATCAAATCGTCCTAGGGTTCTTAGTGTAGGTCAAAATGGAGAAGAAAGGAACATCAACATAGCTACCATAGAATGCATTTTACCTTGTTTCCTTAGTTAGTTTGGCTTGAATCTTACTTTCTCCAAGCCCTTCTCTTCAAATCCGAAAATTCCCCTCTGTTCTCCCTTCAAAACAGCCCTCAAAACTTCAGAAAAATCATGGAGAAGAAGAGGGAAAAAGAGGAGAAGAGATCGGTGGAGAGAAAGCATGAAAAACAAGCAAATTTCCATACTTAAAGACTTGAATTTTTCCTCCCTCTTCTCTTCTCTTGGTGTGCCACTCTCCTAGGGCTTTGCTTCTGGTTTAAGGCTGTATAATCTGAAGTTTAATGAGGGAGAGTGTGAGGTGCCACCTATATATAGCTAGGGCAAAGTGACTTTTTTCAAAAATTCTAATTTTGCCCTTAGTACTTTGTATTTTTGTTTCTCCTTCGTTTTAGCTCCTTTTTTAGAACCATCTTTACCATTAAAAAATTTTAGGTTCCCAATTAAGAAAAATGCCTTTTGAATCACTCAAATTGGAGCTAAAACCTTTCCGAAGGAACCCATTAAATTTTGGGCACACCGACATTGAAAAATATCCACTGGAGGGGATTTAACTGTCCCGAGGCTTTCCATGGTTTTTAGGGCCTTTGAGAACCCTGGAAAACTCAAAACTTTCATTTAAAAAAACCCTCCTATGTAAATTCCAAAAATTTTGCAAAATTACGAAAATGTCATTACATTTTGTAGGCTTTTGATAACGAATTGTTTCTTCATTCTAGCTCTATTTTTCTTTCCGTCTAAGCTTGAGATTCTCATTTTTAAGAGTCTAAAATGCTTCCCAAATTTTTTGGGACCTTAACTGTCTCATTCCGGGGGACTTCTTTTTGTATCTAGTGAGTTTTGTTCATTTATGGAGAAACCGTATGTTACGTTTCTCATATTTTCTCTCGTTTTTAGAAAACTGGATGTTACACAAATCATTCTTAAAAGTCATTTAATCATACATCATAAATGCATAATGTGACTTCTATCCCATTATTTATTATAACTTTAAGTTATGAAACCCAGATCATTGATTAGACAAATCAACCTATAATAAGAAGTTTATTGTGCGAAGCTTGGATCTTCACTAATCAACCTAGTGGAATTTGCATGAAAACTTTCATTCCCTTATAAGGATGGGAAAATGTTAGACATTTAGACACAGTTGAATGAAAGGGGCATTCCAAGCATCCTAAAAGGAAAACTTAGATTTGCATAGTATGAGTAAAATGTACCTCTTTGTTCGCTAAGAATTAGAGATCTAGTTGCTCGATCGAGTGTTGTTAGCTAACGGGAGCCAATGAAGGACTAGGGATGGCTAACATTATTGAAGAACACTACAAGAAGCAAATGGCCAACAAAGATGGAGTGAGATGGGACAAAGCACAAATGATATGCAGATGTCTGTACCATCACAAGGGCAAAATGGACTTTCTCTATCTTCCCTCCATCTAATGGTCACCTTCCCATGCTCAGCAAAGGAAATTGCTCGAGAAGCTAAATTTTCCCTTCCATTGTGCTTTTTTCATACCAAACTCATTCGACAAACAGATTTGTTTCTCTTTCCCTTTTCAAAGATCTACCAAACAAACTACATAGCTTAGTGATACTTACAAGTAGGATTTCACTAACACAACCCCTACTCCATCTAGTGATATTCGCAATGTGAACTAATTATACTGTTCACTCATCCATCTCACATTGAATGAGATCTGTGACCTTAAACTTAGCCTTAGGCTAATAGTGATTACTCATTGGAGTGCAAATATGCACACCTCACCCAGCAAACTAGCACACTAGCCCATTAATCAATAGTATCATATCATTATCATCAACTAAATATTCATCTGTGGGTTTTCAATCATTAGGTTCCATCTCATAAGCAACAAAATGACCATATGTTTGAAAATATCACACAGCCATTTCAAAAATAATGCACTTCAATTAAAGCAACAACTCCACATTTTAATATATAGAATAAGATCACAATTTTGCAATCTCATTTAAAACATTTACATATCAAAACATCATATCAAAGTAACACCTTTATCATTACTTAAAGTGCCAATAAAACATTTATAAACCACAATTTTAAATTAAATAAAACATGCGCAGTATTATATTTATAGTCAATAGCTACCTTGTAAGAGTCTACACTTAGCCAAATTCTCCACCAAAGAACAAGTGATCTACAATAGTAAAATAATACATATAAGTATAAATTCTTCAATAAAATAATTCAATCCTAATTAACTTCTTAAATTCACCATTATTGCATGAATTCCAGTGCTAACAAATCATCAATGTCACACCAACTTATAAGTAGTGAACACTTTGTCTTCAATTTCACCAATTAAAAGAATAAATTAGATCATCATCAATATTAATTTAGATCATTTAATTATATAAATAAGGAATTATGAAATCCCAAGTTTATCCAAAATATGTCTCTAACAAAAATCTAATTTTACTAGGTATTGTATTAAACACCTAGAGTCCACTAACCCAATAATTAAAACCCAACCTAATTTAAAAATTAATAATATATAGAGTAGGAAGTATCCTTTAATTAGCCCAATCTCACTTCCAAGTAACCCCAAAACATGTCTCGCACAATCAAAATTTTGCCTTCCAATTGGCACATTAAACCAAGGCATTAGATCACCATAATTAATTTATTAGCATTAATTATAAACGTATATAATCATAAAGTGTGGAAAATACCTTTATTATAAACCCAATTTTCACCTAGGAATTACATCAAACACGTAGTGTGCATTCATAAAGTCGTTATAAAATTATATATCTACCACTAATTCAATTCCACCAATTACAGTTCTAAAAGCCTAATTGCATATTTAATTACTCAATTTCAAACTTAATCATGAAAATTCTCAATTGTCAAACCTTAATATTCAATATTTCTATTCTAAATTCTAACCAATTCAAATTGAATATAAAAAAGAATAGAACATTTTTTTTCTTCTATTACTTTAGTTAAATCTTCTAAGAAACCATTCAAATTGCTTCTCAAAGTGTTGCTCCCAGAGCTTTTAGATCCCTTTTTCTCTCTTGATGAAATAAAATGTCCCACATCCTCTCTTTTACTATATGTGGCATTAAGTTACTAGTTTGGGATGATAATTTTAGAATAAAAAATAAATCAAAAAGAAAATAAAAGATGGCATTGTGATGGATCATGGATCTAGGACATGAATTTGGGTAAAATCCACTTAAAATTCACTCCTAGTAATAGTAACTCACTTAAATAATTACTTTACACAATTTTAATAAAAAAAATCTGATTTAATAAATGAGCCTATTTTATTTCAAGATGGACTATTGGGCTTGTAATTGATTAAATTACTATAATCTAACTATTAAATTTTTTATTCATTTCCTATCTCCCTCTAAAATCCAATGAATTTAAGACACTAGCCCACTTAATTAGTCCCCCAAATATTATTAATCATCATCATCTAATTAAAATCCAGTCAATAGTTTGATCACCCAATTAACCAAGAATAACTATTAATCAGCCAACATCAGTGTCATTTCACCTAAACCCATCTTCAACATTGTAAAATAAATTAACTAAGCACTAATAAATATTCCATACTGTGACGACCCTAATTTCTTATCACCATAATTAAGGCTAAACACGTGATTAATCATCATAGGACATGAAAATGTGGACAAATTTAAACCTTAATGTGATTAGAGTCATCAATCATACGATTACATACACTTGTGTTCAAAAGGGAATTAAACATCTATTTATAGGCTTTAGATTCCCTTACTCATCAATTAAAACTCATCCTAATGATTCTAGATCATCTCTTATGGTTAACATATGGAAAACCAAGGTTTTCTAGTTAATATAAGTGTTTCAGCATGTTAGCCGCGGCCAATTCCTTTCTGTTTTATGATGTGGCGAGTTGGACCTTCGCCGCGGCCAACCTACATGGCGCCACGGCGAAGAAGCCTCCTGGAGCTTCCTCGCTCGCCTCACGATATTGGCCGCGACCAATTCTTCTCTGGAATGCCGGGGACATTTTCTCAAAAGTTCGCCGCGGCCAATTCCCTAATTCGCCGCGGCGAATTCCCCTCTGGATGACTCCCAGTTTGACCTCTCAAATTTCGCCGCGGCGAATACCTCTCTGGAACTCTCCCTAGGAAACTATGCCACTATTGGCCGCGGCCAACCATATTTTAGCCGCGGCTAAACTCCTCCTGATCCTATAACTCCAAATTTCTTGCCTCCTACTCTCCACTCTCTTTCCATTAACACCCTAGGGCTCCTCTAACTTCATTATAGGGCTCAAATGTCCTTCGTTAGTCTAATTTAACCAGATAATCTATCCTCTTAAATCAAGATTCAAGGATTATTTTCTTTTCTCTAATTACCCTATGTCAGCAAGTCCATTGATCAGCAATTAGTAACACAACAATAACATGAATTCCATAAGGCTCATTCAGATAACATAAATCCATACATCAATCTCTAATTTAAAGTAAGGCCTACTCCTTCATAAATACACATTACATTATCAAAATACCAACTCCTACACTTGGCAATACAGATACATGATGATGCTACACAATACTTAACAAAAATTAGCATCCACCCTATTCTACTCAGACCAAGTCTAGCTTCCCCACACTGGGCCTCAACTCATGGATGTTCATCCACTTACTTATCCTTATTCGTACCCGAAGAACCTTCACCTGAAATTGTAATCCCATAACACGGGGTGAGATATGAATCTCAGTAACCGAGATAATTCCATCATATAATCCAGTTTAATTAACATATATGCATGAATCAAAATCAACATCAGAATCATATCAGTCATTTCAGCAAATGAAACAATTAGGCTATCATGATTACTATCCCATACTAGCAATCATATATCAACATGTTAAAGGCCATTAACACTGGGAGAGGCCCGTCCACGGCACCTACTCCATTGAGCACAACCAGGGCTCAGTGCATCGAGGTTTGATCATAACCCGGTGCTCGATCGTAGCACATGCACGGGTGGCAGCCGCACCACAGCTCTACCATGGACTCACAAGGTCCAATCATAATACAACAGATAGCCAACCAATTCATTTAACATTTCAAATCATTCATATATAGCAAATATGAAATTAAATTAGATACATGCATGGAATTAATGTAAACCCCGGTTACCTCACTTGTAGACAAATTCGTAACAGCCACCACAAATCCCAAATTCGGATTCAAGTGTCTCCCACCAGAATTCTCAATGTTTCACCCAAAATCCTAAGCAAATTCGTATAAAATTAGTACCCATAATATAAATCAGCTATGGGGGTCTCAAACTAACAAGGAAAACATCAAAATTAGGGGTTTAAGTTCACCTAATACCAACCCAAACCTCAACCTACGAATTTCACCAAAAAAACCTCCAAACACTCACTTTTCAGATTTTGGGTATAATGAAATCTCTCCAAATGAAAAACTAATTGGACCAAATTAAAGAGAAAGATGAGGGGATTAAGTTGTATAACTATTACCTTGGCCAAATCTTGCTCTAAGTATGAGAAAATGCAGAAATCTTGCCCCAAACCCTAGCCTCCTTCTCCACCTCCGAATTTCACTTTGTGTTTCAGCAAATGGGGGAAAAGTGGCTGAAGCATTAGGGTTTAGATGGATTTAAGTTGGGTCAAAAGGCTGGGTCATGGGTTGCTCCAAATCCAAATTCAATTGGGTTTCAGATTTTGCTTATTGGGCCAGTTTTCACTTATTGGGCTGCAGAATTCTTTTGGGCCAGTTTTCACACATTGGGTTGCTGAAGTTTAATGGGATTTGGGTATAATTTGAAGGGCTCAAAGGCTTGGGTCTGCACAAGGGTAATTGGGCCACTTAATTGAGCCTATACAAGATAAATCTTGGGCCTCTATCTCATTAAATTAGTTTGGGTCTGCCTCTAGTTCATGGGGCCTCCATTAGCCTCTTATAATGTTTCATTAATTTAGGCCTAGATGCAATTTCTATCCTAAGTAAATTCTCAAACCCATATTAATAATTTATCTATCTAAAATACCTATTCACTAACTTGCCCAATTATCCTTTATTAATTATCCTTAATTAACCTTAATCCATGATTAACACCTTAATTAATTTTGGGGTGTTACATTCTCCTCTCCTTTTAGAAATTTTGTCCTCAAAATTAGACATACCTTACTCAAATAATGCAGGGTAATCTTTCCTCATTGCTTTTTCTATTTCCCAAGTTACTTCATCTGGAGTATGTCCCTTCCATACTACCTTTACCAGGAGGATGTCCTTATTACGCAGCTGTTTGACTTTTGAGTCGACAATCCTTTCCGGTTCTACCATATAAGACAAATCATGTTGTAGATGCACATTCTCATGCTCAATGACATGCAAAGGGTCCGGGTGGTACTTTTTCAGTTGGGACACATGGAACACATCATGCAATCTGGCCAAGTTTGGAGGTAAAGCAACTCTATAGGCCACTGGTCCTATCCTTTCAAGGATTTGGAAAGGACCAAGATAACGTGGACTGAGCTTTCTTGTCCTGATAGACTGTCCTACCCCCGTCACCGGAGTAGCCTTAAGGAACACATGGTCTCCTACCTCAAATTCTAAGGGTCTCCTTCTCTTATCTGCATAACTCTTTTGCCTACTCTGGGCAGCCAATAATTTCTTTCTGTTGAGTTCTATTTGGTGGGTGGTTTAGTCCACTATGTCTGGACCTAAGAGACTCCTCTCACCCAACTCTACCTAACACAAGGGTGACCGACACTTCCTCCCATAAAGTGCCTCAAATGGTGCCATCTGGATACTGGAATGGTAACTATTATTATAAGCAAACTCAGCTAAAGGCAAGTACACATCCCAACTCCCTTTCAATTCTAGCACACTAGCTCTCAGCATGTCCTCAAGGGTTTGAATGGTCCTCTCAGTCTGTCCATCAGACTGAGGATGATAGGTAGTGCTAAAGTTAAGACTAGTGCCTAAAGCTTCTTGTAGAGACCGCCAAAATTTTGATGTGAATCTTGGGTCTCTATTTGAAACAATGCTATTAGGAACACCATGTAACCTTACAATCTCACGAACATACAGTTGAGCTAGCCTATCTAGAGGATAAGTAGCTCTAATAGGTAGAAAGTGGGCAGACTTTGTCAATCTATCCACGATCACCCAAATAGCATCATAACCCGAGGATGTTCTAGGCAAACCCATCACAAAATCCATGGATATACTATCCCATTTCCATTCCGGAATCTCTAAAGGGTGTAACAAACCTGCGGATCTTTGGTGCTCAATCTTAACCCTCTGACAAATTAAACACCTAGCTACAAACTCTGCTATGTCTGATTTCATCCCGGGCCACCAAAAGCTTTTCTTAAGATCCCTATACATCTTAGTGGTGCCCGAATGAATGGTGTACCTACTCTTATGAGCTTCTGATAACACTATGTTCCTCAACTCCTCATCCTTAGGTATGCACACTCTACCTTGGTACCTCACCAAACCATCTTCTGACAGGTCAAAATCCTTGACCTCACCACTACCCAGTTGCTCTCTAATTCCTCCCCAATAGGCATCTAACTCTTAGGCCTCTTTAATCCTTTTTCTAAGGTCATTTTCTATCCTCAATTCTCCCAAAAGAAGACTACTAGGGTTCGTTAAAATTGACAAATTCAAATCTCTCATCTCCTTAATCAACCTTTGCTCTCTAAGCATCATCATTGCCATGTGAATAATTTCCTACTCAAGGCATCGGCGACCACATTCGCCTTCCCTGAATGATACTTCAAAGAAAAATCATAGTCCTTAAGGAATTCCATCCACCTCCTCTACCTCATGTTCAACTCCTTTTGGTCAAACAAGTACTTCAAACTTTTGTGATCACTATACACCTCAAATTGGGCACCATAGAGATAGTGCCTCCAAATCTTAAGGGTAAAAACTACAGCCGCTAGCTTTAGGTCATGGGTAGGATAATTCTCTTCATGTGGTCTAAGTTGTCTAGAAGCATAGGCTATCACTCTACCTTGTTACATTAAGACACACCCTAATCCCTTCTTAGAAGCATCACTATAGACTGTGAATGTCTCTTTAGGGTCAGGTATCACTAACACAGGTATGGTGGTAAGCTTATCCTTAAGCTCTTGAAAGGCATTCTCACACTTAGCATCCCACACAAATGGTTGATCCTTCCTAGTCAGTTTTGTCAAAGGCATGGCTAACTGAGAAAATCCCTTAATGAATCTTCTGTAGTAGCCGGCTAGACCTAAGAAGCTACGGATTTCGATCACCGTTTTGGGTCTCTCCCAATTCAGTACCGCCTCTACCTTGCTAGGATCTACCACTACCCCTTGTTCTGATATCACATGACCTAGGAATTTGACCTCTCGCAACCAAAACTCACACTTACTCAACTTAGCATACAACTTATGCTCTCTCAAGGTTTGAAGAACTATCCTAAGATGCTCTTCATACTCTTCACTACTTTTAGAGTAGATGAGGATGTCATCACTGAACACTACCACAAACCGGTCAAGATAAGGCCTAAAAATCTTGTTCATGTAATCCATGAAAATGGCAGGGGCATTGGTTAACCCAAAAGGCATAACTAGGAATTCATAATGGCCATATCGAGTCCTAAAGGCTGTTTTAGGTACATCCTCAGCCTTGACTCTAAGTTGGTGATATCCCGATCTAAGGTCAATCTTTGAAAAGACCGACGCTCTAGCTAATTGGTCAAGCAGGTCATCAATTCTAGGCAAAGGGTATTTATTCTTGACAGCCGCTTGGTTCAATTGCCTATAGTCAATGCAAAGTCTAAGGCTACCATCTTTCTTCTTGACAAATAGAACTGGTGCTCCCCATGGAGACACACTTGGCCTAATAAACCCTTTCTCCAGTAACTCTTCTAATTGACTCTTCAACTCAACCAACTCGGCAGGTGCCATTCTATACGGGGCCTTAGAGATTGGACCAGTACCGGGTACCAAATCAACAGAAAACTCTAACTCTCTCTCTGGAGGTAGTCCACTAAACTCCTTAGGGAAGACCTCAGGAAACTCCCTAATCACAGGTATATCCTCTAACCCATCCTCAACTTCCACATGCAATGAAAAGAACACTAGAAACCCTTGGCATCCACGCCTAAGGCACCTCCCGGCTTGGGCGGCAGACACACAAGTAAGCTCAGTCACAGGACAAGTTCTAGGCATGTTTGCAGGTAAGGAAATAGTTTTACGGTTGCAGTCCAGTATCACATTATTAGCAGACAACCAGTCCATGCCAATGATTACATCAAAATCACACAAAGGGATACAAATCAAATCAAGGGTAGTACAACGGCTATCCAATTGTACAGTACAATTTAAGAATACATCAGATGTAATCATAGAATATCCAGTAAGGGTGGACACAGACAATTCAAATGGCAACAGGCTAATTTTAAGACCCAGACGCTTAACACAGTCATATGAGATGAATGAGTGGGTCGCACCCGAATCAAACAATGCATCTACGACATGATTATGGACAAGCAATGTACCTCGGATCAGGCTAGGGGATCTACTAGCCTCATGCTGCGTAAGGGCGAACACCCTCCCTTGAACAGGTGGCTTAATTGATGAGGCCGACTCGCGTGACACTGTGCAAGTCCGCGCATAGTGTCCCGGCTTTCCACAATTGTAACACACTGGACAAGGCCCACTCCCATGGTTCTTCCCACATTTGGCACAAGTGGGTGGGGCACTCATTGCAATTCTCGGTGGTCCCATGCTTTTTCTTTTAGGGACATTCCTTGGGGGTGGTCGCCTACCCCAAGAGCCACTCCCACTATGGGTTCCTTTCTTGCTTCCGCCCCTAAAGGGCTCTATGCCCCGGTCACGTTTTCCTTCCAGGGTCTTCTTTCTCTTGGCCTCACTCTCCATCATGGCCCTTTCTGTCACTCTACACTTTTCCACTAATTCATCAAAGTTGCGGATTTGTAGAGACACAATTTTATCCTTAATCTCTGGTCTCAGGCCTCTCTCAAATTTCTCAGCTTTCCAGGGCTCATCGTCAAACCTTTTTAGGTAGGAGGAGAAGCGAGACAACTGAATGAATTTGGCCGCATATTGGTCTACATTCATATCCCCTTGCTCAAGGAAGTTAAACTCAGCCTCCTTGTCGGCCCTCACTGATGGTGGGAAGTATTTACTTTCAAATGTCGTTTGAAAGCTCTCCCAGGTCAAGGGTATCTCCCTTGCAATCAGCAATCTGAAGGCATTCCTCCACCAATGTTCAGCCTCTCCTTCCAACTTGTAGATGGCCAGCCTCGCCTTTTGTTCAGTGGTGCAAGTCATAACCCCAAAAATTTTCTCTAATTGCATTAGCCACTTCTCGGCTTTATCAGTGTCTAACACCCCCAAAAATGATGGAGGGTGAGCCTTTTGGAATTTAGACAACACCACCGAGAGGTCGCCATTCTCCCCTTGGTGTCCCACACCAGGGTTATGATCAGCCCTCATACGGTTGCCCATTGGCAACTCCTGATTCGGCTTATTCATACTTTCATGTAGCTGTTGCAGCACTTGTACAGTCGCTGCATGAGCCTCGGCTTGCTCTTGAAGCTGGTCAGTCATCGCCCTCACTGTGGTTTCATGGGCCTCAGCTTGTTCCCTCATACGGTTGGCCATTGCAGCCATGGCCTCTTGCATCTCTCTTAGCATCTCAGTGGTTTCTCTACGGGTAGCCATCTAACTCTTCAAAGCTACAAGCACAACCACCACACATCCCCCATTAAGACATAGCCCATGACAACCAAAACACACTTACTCCACCCATGGCAGATATATATGTAGGTATGAGAGTTATCATCAGGTCATAATGTTTCTATTCCTATCATGCATGCATTATGATTGCCAAGTTTTCTAACAACAAAGATGTAAATCAAACACATATGCCTGAACCATTGCTCTGATACCAACTGTGACGACCCTAGTTTCTTATCATCATAATTAAGGTTAAACACGTGATTAATCATCATAGGACATGAAAATGTAGACAAATTTAAACCTTAATGTGATTAGAGTCATCAATCATACGATTACATACACTTGTGTTCATAAGGGAATTAAACATCCATTTATAGGCTTTAGATTCCCTTACTCATCAATTAAAACTCATCCTAATGATTCTAGATCATCTCTTATGGTTAACATACGAAAAACCAAGGTTTTCTAGTTAATATAAGTGTTTCAGCATGTTAGCCGTGGCCAAATTGCTATTCGCCGCAGCCAATTCCTTTCTGTTTTACGCCGCGACGAGTTGGACCTTCGCTGCGGCCAACCTACATGTTGCCGCGGCGAAGAAGCCTCCTGGAGCTTCCTCGCTCGCCTCACGATATTGGCCGCGGCCAATTACACCTTCCGCCGTGGCCAATTCCTCTCTGAAATGCCGGGGACATTTTCTCAAAAGTTCGCCGCGGCCAATTCCCTAATTCGCCACGGCGAATTCCCCTCTAGATGACTCCCAGTTTGACCTCTCAAATTTTACCGCGGCCAATTAACATTTCGCTGCAGCGAATTCCTCTCTGGAACTCTCCCTAGGCAACTTCGCCACTATTGGCCGCGGCCAACCATATTTTAGCTGCGGATAAACTCCTCCTGATCCTATAACTCTGAATTTCTTGCCTCCTACTCTCCACTCTCTTTCCATTAACACCCTAGGGCTCCTCTAACTTCATTATAGGGCTCAAATGTCCTTCGTTAGTCTAATTTAACCAGATAATCTATCCTCTTAAATCAAGATTCAATGATTATTTTCTTTTCTCTAATTACCCTATGTCAGCAAGTCCATTGATCAGCAATTAGTAACACAACAATAACATGAATTCCATAAGGCTCATTCAGATAACATAAATCCATACATCAATCTCTAATTTAAAGTAAGGCCTACTCCTTCATAAATACACATTACATTATCAAAATACCGACTCCTACACTTGGCAATACAGATACATGATGATGCTACATAATACTTAACAAAAATTAGCATCTACCCTATTCTACTCAGACCAAGTGTAGCTTCCCCACACTGGGCCTCAACTCATGGATGTTCATCCACTTGCTTATCCTTATCCGTACCCGAAGAACCTTCACCTGAAATTGTAATCCCATAACACGGGGTGAGATATGAATCTCAGTAACCAAGATAATTCCATCATATAATCCAGTTTAATTAACATATATGCATGAATCAAAATCAACATTAGAATCATATCAGTCATTTCAGCAAATGAAACAATTAGGCTATCATGATTACTATCCCATACTAGCAATCATATATCAACATGTTAAAGGCCATTAACATTGGGAGAGGCCCGTCCACGGCACCTACTCCATTGAGCACAACCAGGGCTCAGTGCATCAGGGTTTGATCATAACCCGGTCCTCGATCGTAGCACATGTACGGGTGGCAGCCGCATCACAGCTCCACCATGGACTCACAAGGTCCAATCATAATACAACAGATAGCCAACCAATTCATTTAACATTTCAAATCATTCATATATAGCAAATATGAAATTAAATTAGATACATGCATGGAATTAATGTAAACCCCGGTTACCTCACTTGTAGACAAATTCGCAACAGCCACCACAAATCCCAAATTCGGATTCAAGTGTCTCCCACCAGAATTCCTAATGTTTCACCCAAAATCCTAAGCAAATTCGTATAAAATTAGTACCCATAATATAAATTAGCTATGGGGGTCTCAAACTAACAAGGAAAACATCAAAATGGGGGGTTTAAGTTCACCTAATACCAACCCAAACCTCAACCTACGAATTTCACCAAGAAAACCTCCAAACACTCACTTTTCAGATTTTGGGTATAATGAAATCTCTCCAAATGAAAAACTAATCAGACCAAATTAAAGAGAAAGATGAGGGGATTAAGTTGTATAACTATTACCTTGGCCAAATCTTGCTCTAAGTATGAGAAAATGCAGAAATCTTGCCCCAAACCCTAGCCTCCTTCTCCACCTCCGAATTTCACTTTGTGTTTCAACAAATGGGGGAAAAGTGGCTGAAGCATTAGGGTTTAGATGGATTTAAGTTGGGTCAAAAGGCTGGGTCATGGGTTGCTCCAAATCCAAATCCAATTGGGTTTCAGATTTCACTTATTGGGCCAGTTTTCACTTATTGGGCTACAGAATTCTTTTGGGCCAGTTTTCACACATTGGGTTGCTGAAGTTTAATGGGATTTGGGCCTAATTTGAAGGGCTCAAAGGCTTGGGTCTGCACAAGGGTAATTGGGCCACTTAATTGAGCCTATACAAGATAAATCTTGGGCCTCTATCTCATTAAATTAGTTTGGGTCTGCCTCTAGTTCATGGGGCCTCCATTAGCCTCTTATCATGTTTCATTAATTTAGGCCTAGATGAAATTTCTATCCTAAGTAAATTCTCAAACCCATATTAATAATTTATCTATCTAAAATACCTATTCACTAACTTGCCCAATTATCCTTTATTAATTATCCTTAATTAACCTTAATCTATGATTAACACCTTAATTAATTTTGGGGTGTTACACATACCCTTCATATGTCCAAAATAACATAATATAAACTAAACTCATTAAATAAATATTTAATTAGTTCTCTAATTAATTAATCTAGTTAAATTGATAATTTGGGATGTTATATCTCCCATCTCTAAATTCTCTCTCTCTCTCTCTCTCTCTCTCACGTAGTTCTTCTAAAGCACCACTGCTAGGCCTAAGAGTTTGAAACATGTAATAAAATAATGGAGGACTATAGTATCCCCTCCACAACCTCGAGAAAGTATTATAGTTCACCTGTTCGAGATTGAGTTTATGATGGACATGTGGGGCTTTTTTAGATACATAAAGTGAGCACTCTTTTGGAACAAGAGCCTTCCATAAGATATGCCTAATTTTCCAACAATCCTATTAGGAGCAACAATTGAAAATTGTCGATAGACAAGTTAGAATGCCTTGTTTTAAGACAATTTCCTTCATTAAAATCATTTGGCAACCCCATTGCAAAATCATAATCAAAATAGTATAATCAATGTAAAAGCCATAATTTGGACACTAATTTTGCATCTTTTCACCCATTTTCCAACTTTCTGTCATCCTCTTTTTCCTTCAACACTAGGATATCAAAAGCTAAGTGGTTTTCTTTCATTTTTACTTGACTCTTGCAAGATTTACATGATTTCTTAGCCTCCTTCATCATTAATGTTAGATTTTCCTTCCCAAAAATATGAAAGATTCACCCTAAATCTTCTTTCACTCACTTCTAGAGATACCAACAATGATTGAGGCTTGATTTAGTTTCTATAGAATATGAATTATTCAAATTTTAAGAAAACAATTTCAATTTTTTTCCACTTAATTTCTAACCCTTGGGATAACAATTTTAGATTGAGACAACAATTGGTTCTTATGGTTTCATATTGTGAGATAACAATTTCATTTTATTTAACTTAAAGCCAACAATTTTTCACTCTTTTATTTCCAAGCAAACAAGGTGTCCATAGAAGTAACTTTACCATTTTAATCTCATTCCTCATCTTGTGTTAGACTTTTCAAGATTGATTAAAGAATTGTGTTGTTTGAATTTGAGAATTTTACCTTTCTTGCTATTATGGTTGGATCTTTGTGAATGGATTTTGGATGAGATATTGGCAAAATTTGCTTGTATGATTTGGTCGTATGTTAGAGTCTAGGTAAAGTGTTGTTGTTTATAGTGTTGATTTAATTGAGATAAGTATTGTTGCTTCCCTCTTACCCAAAACCATTGATCCAATTGTGATGGGATTGATACTTGTATAATGTTAATTATGATGGGATTTTTTTTGTTGGGCCAACCACAAATGGGATTCAATTGGTGATGGGACAAAAATGTAGGATGGTTGTCATTATATTTTAATGAGTAATTCTTTCACTGTATAATTAAATGTTAGAAAAAATTTGTAAATATTGAAGTTATTAGTCTATTGAAAAGTTAGTTTTTAAATTTAAGCAAGTATACTTGTTTTATTATATAAAAAGTGATCATACAAAAGAAAAATAGGCACCCACATTTGGTTTGTGCTAGAGACATAACAAGCACAACTAGTGATTATTACTACTTCCTAATAAAAATTTTTAGAGTTCTAGAAAAGGTTCAATAACTAATGATAATATTTGTTTCCTAATGCCTCCATCTTGGATTCCAAGCCCATCACCACTCTGGTAAAAGGTATGTACCACATAAGCAGCATTTGTGGATTAAGTTATAAATGCTTGTACTAAAGCATCTTGAGTGAAGACGTGCTCATTTATCTTCTTCCATGCTCTATTTATCATATCTTCAACATGCTTTCTTGCTACTTCCTCTGTCACATCCATTTGATTCATATAACACAAGATTAATGAAGCCACATCACCTCTTTCTCTTTCAGCTTATTATAAATAATATCTCACTTCAATGTTAAGTCATTAGAGTCATTTGGGCAAAATATAAATACTTCACTTCAACTTTGAGTCATTTACAAATGCCCCCTTAATTTTAAAAACAAAATAATGTCCCTCTTAATTATCATCCTTCACAATTTAAACCCATTGGTTATTTGAAGTTAATGGAGAAATATCATATTAGGTTTTGTCATTTGTGATGTGACACTGTCATACCTAACTTTCACTATCTCATTCATATCAAATATGAAATTTCAAACAAAATTTACATCCGTTCATAAGTTTTTCATGATGAAAATAGGCCATTTACGAGTCATTTTGAGCTATAGAGGTCCAAATTTGGTTCTTTCTTTTCCTTAATTCATTTTCATCATAAAAAAGTTTTTTCATACTCATTTTATCATATTTAACTCGTGGGATACCTAAAAACTTACTTCAACCCGAGATGATAGCATTGTTCCAAAATCTGCACTAACTTTAGAAATTCATAACTCGAGCTATACAATTCCAAATCATGCAAATTAGGTGTCTATGAAAAGCTTAAGATGTAACTACATGCCATAAAAATTTTAGGTGAAATAGAGTTCATTTTCCTTGTCAAATGCAATAGAATAGTAACTCTAGTCGAAATGGAAGGCATATGACAGACCCAAAATTTTAAAAAGATATATCCTAAGCTACACAACTCCAAATTGGGTGATCTCACCATGGAAAGCTTATAATGACAACTATTTGCCTATAATATTTCATAAGTATTGGACATCATTTGACCCTGAAAAAGATTAAATATCATAGCTGTGCAGTGTGAATAGTACCAGAACCATTTTGAAAATTCTGCACAATTTCATAAATTTGTAGAATATTCTGTATAGCTTTAAAAATTATGGTTTTAGCTTGACAAAAAGCTCTAAGAAGGTCTAAATGCATGCCAAATCTTAGGCTCAAACTAGATCATTTAGGCCACTTTTGATGTATGAGTTGTTTATGGAAAAATTTAAAACAAATTTTAGTCTCAATTTGGACCACTTGGTGTCCAATTGGTTTTCTTCTACTTTGAGCACATTTCTTCTATCCTAAATGACATTTCTAATCATTTCATATATGCTAAAATAGTTGGATCAAAATTTGACCCTTTAATACCCAAGATTTCATTTATGCCTCATGTCATCTCAAACATCAAATATCACTATAATGCACATATATTGCCCAAGATGGTTATACATGGCTATTCTCATACTTTTACACATGATTTCATCATTAAACGTGAAGTAACATGATCATATACATCATAGGTCCATATGATATATATAAAATGTCATATACAGACATATAACAAAAATTGGTACAACATAGTGTCTTAATACATCATTTCCTAATATCTATTGCTTTTCATGATCTTAGCCTTGACTTGATGAACCTGAAATGGTTAATGAGAATATGGGTGAGATTCAGGAGAATATTAGTAGTTAATCTCAACCAATTCAATACATACAAGAATGCCATGAGTAGAATGCCATGCATATGGTACAAGAATGCAATACTCATACCTTATATGAATCAAATGCATCATAAAACATAAAAACTCATTCATTTCTTAGCCATGGCATAATCATGAACTTGCTAGGGTTAACTGTTCTTAACCTAAGGTTAAGGAAAAGCCACTGCACTCAATTTCATGGATTAAGGGAGCTAGGAGCCATCTCATTGCCTTTTATATACATATAGTACTCATATAGTTCATATGGAAAACATAATGAATCATTTCTCATGAAAACATCAAGCAACAATATACACAAGTATTTCAACTCATTCAAGCACTCAAATGTATGGAAGAAAGGAAGATAAAGCTATCTTATGATTCTAAGAACTTGGAGGTGCAACTAACCCACTTGTTGGCTTCCTTTTTCTTTACTTTTTTTGTCTTGACACCTACAAATAAGGGAGTTTAGGCTAACTTAACCTACATATGACAATTACAAGAAAAATTAATCTCATAAAACTCATTCTAGGCTTCATGATTCTTACTTAATCCTATTAGGACTTAAAGTGTCAATTAAGATTAATTTAACCCACTAGGAAGCAACCTTTGGTTCTTGCTTTTCTAACCCCAAACTCCTACTTCCTACAAGTCTTATAACTCTCAAAAAATTCATTTGAGTCACTACATACTTTATTAGAAGGGTTTAGAATCAACTTGATTCATTAACCTCATTTAGGCTCCTAAAATTCCAACTCTCATTCTAAGGCTCTTAAATTCAATCCAATACTTTTATAATTATTTATTCATCATATCTAAGTCTCTAAATATATTAGAACTTAAAGAAATACTCCCTAAGTGCTTCCTTTAGACCTTAGCCAAACCTACACCTCCATGGAAGCTATATGGAGTTTGCTTGCTTTTCTTTGGGAATTTGATACATCTCTTATTCCTTGATTTCTCTAGAGTCTAGGCATGATCAAATATGGTTTGGGTTATCCTCTTAGAGTTTTAAAACTCTCAAAGTGCAATTGAGACCTTAACTTATATATCTAATTTCCTAATGCACCTTTCTTGATTCTAATTGCATAATTCAATTTCTCACACTCTAAAACCCTTGGTTTGGCCTTGTTACCATCCAAAACATCCTCACACTTCATAGGCCCTCAGGTGGCCGAACAAGGGAGGGAGGGAGAAGGCAAGGAGAAACCATTTTTGCACCTTATTTCATACATCATCTTAAAGTTTTTCAAGAGAAGAATTTGGTACAAAACTTGGTTTCCTCAAATCCTTTCCTTCTTCCACAAGTTTAGCCATGAAAATCCTTCTTTTAGAAAACTAAAATCATGAGGAGAGAGGGTGTAACATCTGGTTCTCTCAAAATAAGAGAAAACATGAGAAACGTAACATACGATTTTTCTATCAACGAACAAAATTTACCAAATATAAAAGGAAGTCCCCCAAAATGAATTAGTTAAAGTCCCAAAAAATTTGGGAAGCATTCTAGACTCCAAAAAATGAGAATCCCAGGCTCAAACAGAAAGAAAAATGGAGCTAGAATGAAGAAATAATTTCTTACGGAAAACTTGCAAAACGTAATGGCATTTTCATAATTTTGAGTAAATTTTAGAATTCACATAGGAGGGCTTTTTAAATGAAATTTTTGAGTTCTTCAAGGTTCTCAGAGGCCCTAAAAACCATGGAAAGCCCTGAGACAATTAAATCCCCTCCAATGGATGTTTTCTAACGTCAGTGTACCCGAACTTTGACGGATTCTTTCGAGAAGGTTTTAGTTCCGATTCGAGTGATTCCAAAGGCATTTTACTAAATTGGGAACCTAAATTTCATAATAGAAAATAATGTTCTCAAAAAAGAGATAAAACAAATTAGAAACGAAAATGCCAAAATAAAGGGCAAAACGGGAATTTTTGAAAAGTGTATCTTCCTCCCACCTATATATATGATGCGCCCTTTCTCCCCCTTCATTTTGGTTGACCAAGCTCTGCCCAAAGACCAGAGAAAACCCTAGGGGATGATGTGCACAAGAGGAGGAAGAAAAGGAGGAGAAATTCAAGCTAAAAGGTAAGGAAATTTAGTAGTTTTTCATACTCTTTTCCTTCCAAACCTCTTCTCCTCCATTCTCCCTTGTTTCGTTTGATTATAATGAAGTTTATAAATATGTTTTAAGGAAGAAATTAAGGGAAAATTTCTGATTTGAAGAGAGGAGCTCAAAGAAGACAAGATTCAAGTGAGAAAAGTCATGAAAATAAGGTAATTTCTTCTTCCATGGTTGCTACCCCTTGCTCCTCTTCCCCCACCATTTTGCCCCACTTAAGAAACCCTAGGAGGGTTTGATTTTTAGGCAGAACCAAGGGTGATTCTTAGGATATGCAAAGAGAATTAACAAATAACCATGGAAATTCAAGATGCAAAGTCTAAGGTTTCATATGTTCCTGTCAAAATCTGATTTGATACCTTGATTCCTATATCTAAGTGAGAGTTTAAATGAGCTCCTAAGATCCCTATAAGTCTCCCCATGTGCTTCCTTTCTCAAGAAAACAAAGTAAACTCTATGGAAGCCAAAGTCTTCCATAGCCTCAGCCTAAAGGGGTTTATATAGCTAGGGATAGTTTTAAATTTTTCTAAGCCCATTTTTTAGTCATATATGATTAATGAAGATGAGGGAAGTCCTTGGGAAAAATTTAGAAACTATAGAAAGTGAGATGATGCTTTATGTTCCATAATATGGCCTAAAGAAACAACATGTAGTTAGGCTCTTTGTTTTAATTGTGTGATGACTCCAGGAGGCTTAAAAAGAGTCAAAAATCATATTTGAAAGGAAAGAATGGAGCCTAAAATTTATTTGAGGGGTGTTGCTTCATTAGGTGTATTTTGGAAGCATAAAGGAGTTTATAGGTCAAGCTAGAGTTTAAGCAAGTTGTGTGGCCTTAGAATTAATTCCATGAACCTAATTGGCTTCCATAAAATGTGTTTAGGCCAAGAAAGTGGAGGGAAAGGATTCAAGGCTTAAGGAAAAAGTATGCAAAATGCAAGTAAGGTAGCTCTTTCTACCTTCTATCATGCATAGATGTGGGCTTACATTGTCTTAAATATATGTATGCATGTTTTAAGCTATGAAAAGTATTCTACCATGATTTTACATGCCATGGTGCCATGATGATGTATTATGTTTCTAAATGATGTTTATAATGTTTGTTTTGGTTTACTTAAGCATGGTGAGGCCAAGAACCCTTAACCATGGTGAGGATGAGCCAAGAACCCTTAAGATTGGTTGAGATAAAGTAAAGAGTCTCTCAAAAGTGAGGTTGACTCCCAAGAGTATGGTTGAGTCTAAGAACCTCTTAAAGAATGAGTGAGGCAAGTTCAAAATCTACAAGTAAATGGGCGAGGCCAATCCACTTGCTTGGCAAGCCTTTAAATGTTATGTGTTCAAATATTGAAAATGCTTCTTGAATGCTTGCATATGTTAATATGCCCATGCATGCATTTGTAAGACTTGTTTTGCATGCTTTATGTATGATTGAATGAGAGATGAGCTATTGGGATTCTTTAAACCTTATTCCCTAGTCTCCAATGATCTAATATGCTAGGTGGACTAACTGGGCAAGGTGATAGAACCAACCACCTTGAAGATGAGAGTATGACATTCAAGAGCATGTTTTTTGCTACTTTAAGGCCATACAAATGACAAATGATGTAATCAATATTTGTATATATATTATGATGTTATAAACATATGTAATTATGATAATATGTCATGTATAAATGGGAGAATATGTTATGAAACCATTAGAATGTGATTTGAGTATGTTATGGCAATTTAGCTTCTTGGATGGCATTATGGAATTGTGCATAAATGGATGTGAAATAGGAAAAATGAGATATATGAGGTTTGAGACCCTTTAGGCAGCTCACAAAAGTCTTAATTATACTTTTAAACTTGCCCAAAAGGTGCCAAACTTTAAGAGAAGCCATTTGGACATTTTGGTATCCCATATGGAGCCAAAATTGACTATATTAGAACCCTATATCACTTTTTGTTCAAATGAGCTAGTCTTGATCTAAAATTTGGCATGCAATTAGAGATCATTGAGAGCTTTTTGAGAAGATAAAGAACAGAATTTTTAGAGGTCTAAAGAATATTTGATAAATTTTTAAAGTTGGCAAAAATTTTGATTTTGGTCTGATGCACTGTTCACTTGGTCTGAAAACGAAATCTATCACACAGGGCCTAAATGATGTCCAATTGTCATGAAATTTTATATGGAGAAACTAGATATTCCCAATGACTTGTAACAATTAGAAGCAACTCATTTGGATTTCTAGAGAGAGAGATATGAATTTTTAAAGATTCTATCCAGTACGAGGCATCCCAACTGACCTCAAGTATTATTTGATTAAGTTTCGAGATCTAGGCATGCCTGAACTAGTCTAAAGTTATTTTTTCTCTTTAGCTAACATCCACAGCTTTCCATATTGGTATCATTTGCATGGATTAAATTTTGTTGAAATTAATTGGACATTTTTTAAGTGCTATAGAATTCTGTGATAGCACTAGTAGACAGCTTGACTTCTGGAACTTTTCAAATGATAAATGCCTTTTGTGTGGTGTTTCATTGTCTATACATATTTTTACTTAAAGACATGTGTAGCTTTCCATAATCGCTAAGAATGCAGGATTTTTATTTTTTTAGAATTAGTTATGATTTTCCAAAGTTTGTGACAAAATAGGGAGAATTTTGGCTAAAAATATATTTATGAATTTTATGCTTCCTCTTGCCTTCCACGAGTTGTAGGCTACATTTGGTGATACAATTAAGTTTTATCCATGTAATTAAATATGAGAATGTGATGTATGAGCTCACATGGTCTACATGACACTGAATAAAAATTTTATACGCGATGCAACGCTAAGAAATGCATTATTTTAATCTCTTTTTTCTTGCTCCTTCATGGAATGTGTGATTTTAGTATGGAAATGTTATGAAATAAGTTAGAAATATATGGTGTTACAGAAGGCTTGAAGAGGAGAATCATCTTAGTAAAGGAAGAAGCATGAAAAGAGCAAAGTTTCTTACCTTTATTTAGGCTTTTCGCCTACCTTTTCTTCTTTCCTTTAGAGTGACTATGGCTACTATTTCAAGGGCAGAATGAGTCAGTTTTGAGAAGTAGGAGGTGGCGTGGTGAATATAAAAGAGAATAGAGATGGTTTATAATAATTCCATAATTCCCATATTACCTTTCCAACTTCATTATCCTCATTTTCGTTCATTTTCGCTTATTTTTTAGAACCGTCTTTTTCATATAAAAATTTAGATCCTCTAGTTTATTAAAAAAATTTAGTTTCAATTTTATCAGCTTTGGAGCCATTCTGAGTTATCCGATCAAAGTTTGAGTCAACTGATAACCTAAATCATATACCGAAGGGGTTTTAACCATTCTAAATGTTTCTATAGTTTTCAGGGCCTCTGTGTAACAACCGGGAAAAAGAAAAGGAAAGGGAAAAGAAAGAAAGTGAAAACTGGAAATTTTCGGAATCCAGAATTTCTGCCAAGTCTTCTCGCAATAGCGAGAAACGGTCTCGCCACAGCGAGAGAGCTAGTTCGCAATAGCGAAGGCGATTCTAGCTATAGCGAGTACTGGCAGCAGCCCATACAAAAACCAGGGAGTTGCCCGCTGTAGCGTGCACCATAGCGAGAGTGAAGTCTGGAACTAACGCGATTTCGCCATAGCGAGTGGTAAATCTCGTCATAGCGAAGGGATCTGACCCGATCTCGCCGTAGCGAAGGTTACACCTCGCCATAGCGAAGCCAGATTACACGAGCTCGCTATAGCGAAGGTTAGTTTTCGCCGTAGCGAGAGTCAGTCCGGAAGAGAGTAAATAGCGAGAATCAGACTTCATTAAACGCCCAAACTCATTTCTTCTCTCATATCTGCCCTAAGCTTCGACCCAAAGAGAGAAAAGAGGCGTGGAGAGTGTGAGAGATCAAGAGAAGGAGGAAGATTAAGGGAAAGGTAAGGTCACTTCTCCCATTTCTCTTCAGATTTCTGATCCCCTCCCTTTGCCCTCTCTTTCTACGGTTTTATTTGTGTAAATGGACGGATTTTGGGCATGGGTCAGAATAGGGAAAGTGGAAAACTCTTTTGAATCCTTGAGTTTTCTTTGAAAATGAGGTTTTCCACTACCATGGGAGCTTGAGAGAGAGAAAGGGGTAATGGCATTCTAGAGAGAGAAACCTAGGTTGTGTGTGATAAATGGTTGCTCTAAATTAAATTACAAGAGAGTAATTGCATGCTTTTGGTGTGTCTAGGCTCAAGTGAAACACTTACATCAAGGTGTGTTTGTGAACCTAAGGAGGGAGAGGAGAAATTGAAAGGAAAAGCTTGTGTTGGCTTTGGCTCCAAAGGTAGCTCTCTCTTTCACTCTTTCTTGTAGCATTCTTGGTTGTAATAGTCATTGTATGATGTATATGCTTATTGTATGGAATATGCCATATGTTATTGCTTTGATGCATTGAATGCCAATATGCTTGTGTGTTGAAATGTGAGAATTGCTCGGGTGCGGTAGTGCCGAAAGTCCCTTGAGATGGGTGAGGTGAAGCCGAAAGTCCCTTGAGATAGGTGAGACAAGGCCAAAAGTCTCAAACGAGTGAGGCCAAGTCAAAAGTCCTTAAACTCGGGTGAGGCCATCCAAAAGTCCCTTAAACTCGGGTGAGGCTAGACCAAAAGTCCCTGGAGCCCATTTTTGGCATTGTTGTGAATTCCATAGCATGTACATTATGTGTTGGATGATTGAGAATAGCTAAATGCTTATTCACATACTTTGACTTGTTATATGCCTTGATTGCTTGCTGGATTGAGTGCATGAGCTACTGAGATTCCCTGAATCTCACCCCTTTCCCCTCCCAACTAATATGCTAGGTGGAGCTCAAGGAGAACCGAGCACCCACCAAGGAGCCTAGGAGCATGCATAATTAGAGATATTACTTTCTTTTGATATTGTGATGTATATATGATGTAAAGTGGTGCCAAATGAAGATGTGCCCACTATTTTTGAGATGTAAAGATTGTAACAAGTATGAATGTATGAAAGGATATTGTATGACCTATGTTTATAGCCAAATGAATGGAAATGAGGGTTTTGCCCCTTTTGATGCATGGATGTAGTAGTGTATTTTTGGCCGTAGCATAGTGAAAACAGAATGTATGATGATTTGGATCATATGGACATGTTAGATATACTAGTCTTATGCTTTTAAACTTGTCCATGTGGAGTGAGAGTGTGTGAGAGGCTATCTAGACCCGTTTTGGACCTTTGGGATGCCAAAACCGGTATTTTTGTGAGCTCCGTCAAAGTATGACCGGATGAGCTCCGTTTGCCATGAAATTTGGCATGCCTCTAGAGTTTGTAGAAAGCTTCTTGAGAAACTAAAGTGGGTAATATTCGGAGGATTATAGAATATTTGGGGAATTGTTGAATTTGGGAGAATTTAAGGGATTGGTCATGTACTGTTCATGCAACCAGAAAATGAAATCTATGGCACTTTTAGACCAAATGGATTCCAAATGTGGTGAAATTTTATACACATAAACTAGAAAACCAAAGTGACTTGTAGGAACTAGAATCATCCAAATTGGAGGTCTGTAGAGAGAGATTGAACCGACTGAAGTTCTGTATCAGCATCAGTGAGCTTATCTGACCCCCATCACTGTTCCATCGGTTTTCGGGGTGCAGGAGCTACTGAACTGATCTAGACTTATCTGTCTCCTCTAGTAGACATCCGTATCTTTCCGAATTGGTATAATGTGCCCAGATTGGATTTTTGTGGATTTAGTTATGAATTTTCGAAAGTCATGACAGAAAGCTACACCAGAAACAGTGACAGCTGGACCTTCCTCCCATTTTCGATATCAAACATGGTCCAAACGATGTGTTTGTGGTTGGGAATGATTTTTCGTGTAAATTTAACACTTAGATCTTTCTAGAAAGCTAAATTTTGCTGCATTCCCATTTGTCTACAATTTCTTATGATTTTCCAAACTTAGAGCCAAAATATGACTTTTGGGCCCAAGTGAAAAAGTGAAATTATTATGGTTTTCGGCTCTATACCCGTGGCCTATGATTTGTTTTATGCTATGTATGAGTCATCTATATGGAGTTTAAGTTGAGGATGCTTGAGATGGGTTCACAGGACCCACGGGGTAAAAGATGAGTATATGAAACCCCGGTTCATAGCATGTAAATGCCACGGGAGAGTAGTGACTCTTTGGAAATCATATGGAACCGAGCCTATGGAGAGGCTAGGTAGTGGTAGGAGATTAAGGTGTCACACTCTGAGAACTTTAGGAAACTCAATTTTATCATTTAAAACTCCCTCTTTTGAGTTTTTCAAAAGTTCTCTAAAATTATGAAAATTCCACTGCATTTTCAAATAATTTTATTTAGCCATCCAGCTCCAATTTCAGGGCATCTTTAACCTGATATCCTTGTTTTTAGACGCATAGATTATTATTCTAATTTTTTTTAGACTATAATCTTTTGATTCTAGGGTTTTCTTTTTATAACTTATCAATTTTAGTTTAATTTAAGAGAGACCGGGTGTTACAGACACATTCTCATTCATCTTAAAGCAACATATTGCTAAGACAAGTCTTATGTGAGTTTCTAATGTTGCATCTTCACTAATGGAGTTAATGGGGAAATGGACACAAGGATTAAATTCTTAAAGATTGACAATTTAAGGGTCTATTTTCTAGTTTTCAAAATTGATAGGAGTGTTGCAAAATGGCCCAAAATTGAAGGGGCTACTTGCATTTAGAAAAGAAATGATAAAATCTTTAAAGAAGCAAAAATTACCACTGTGGTTCCTAGATCATTGCATAGTCAAATTATAAGAGATATGTTGCAGAAAAAATCTTGATTTTTTAGTAGAAAATTGTCTATCGGATCTGTTGGTTGATACATAGTAGCAAAATATGCATGCAATAGAATCACTAGGCTTGAAGATGAAATCCAAGCATTGTTGAGATATTCTTCCAAATATGGTGTACAACCTTCCTTGTGCCACTTTGCTTCCATATATAAAGCTTTGCAAAAGCCTATCCACTATAAAAGAGAGAAAATATCAACGTCATAATCAAGAGTTGGTTTATTCTACTTTTCTTCTATATGCATTCAAAATTGATATGAGAAAAAAAAGGTGGTCTAGTTTGTTACTACTCTCTTAATGTATGGTAACACTGAGTCAATATTCTTTCTTCTAGCCATTTCATGAGCAGTTTCAATGGTGACATCATTGAGGGCTTGGAAGCAAATTTTCATGTACTCTGGCAGTAGTTGTAGTTCTTTGGCATCCCATCTAAAAGAAAAAAAAAAATTGGAAAAAAGGTTGATAAGGCCCCACTCATTACTAGTTGTCTTGTTTGGTTTTGTGTGGGGTAGAGAAATTATCTCTATATAATTATGTGTAATATCTAATATACTTTGTAATCATTACTTATTATTATTCAATAATATATATTTCTTTTCAAATTCAAATAATAGTAGGGGTATAAAGTTTTTTCCATTTTACAAAATTACTTTTTTCCTTTTCATTTCTTTTTCCATTCTGCTTGCTAAATGAGTAAGTAACATTTTACTCCACTTCCTTTATAACCTATTAGGGTAGATATGCCTACATTTGAATGTTTTTATAGACTAGACTTGGTAAACATTTCAATAACTGATTATGAAGTGTTAAGTTATAAAAAAAATTATTGACTATCATCTTTTTATTAAAAAGATTATTACTAAACACTTAAAAGTTATAATTAACTAATTTTGTCCATTGTTTATGGAAAAATTTATAATCTTTCTTGCTTTCCACATAAAAATCTTTAACCTTCATTACCAAAAAAAAAATGCTTAATAACAATTACATAGCAACGGTTGTGACAACCATGACTAAATAAAGATTTAGCAATAATTATTTCAAGACTTATTAAGTTCAAAAATTTAATGATAGTTATTTATCAATTACTGTTAAATAACAACAAATATGCAACCCTGATAAATAATGGCAATTGTTCAACAACAACAACAACAACAAAAACAAAAATAATAATAATAATAATAATAATAATAATAATAATAATAATAATAATAATAATAATAGTAGTAGTAGTAGTAGTAATGATAGTTATTTATCAATTACTGTTAAATAACAACAAATATGCAACCCTGATAAATAATGGCAATTGTTCAACAACAACAACAAAAACAACTAATAACAGTAGTAGTGGTGGTGGTGGTGGTGGTGAAGCTTTGGTTTGACCTTTGGTAGTAGTGAAGCTTTGGTTTGACCTTTGGTTTAAAAGATACTCTTGCTACACATGTGAAGCTTTCAACCAATCTATTCCTTGCAAACTTATTGTTTTTTTTTCTTAGGGCTCGACAAGAACTTCATTAAAATATCTTCTTTTAAGCACTAAAATCCATGGATCACATAAATTCTCAAAGGTAATATTTTGAACTTCTACTTACCCCCTGGATCATAAAATAACACACTTTAACTACCATGTTGTTAACCAAATAATAATAATAATAATAATTTGACATATTAGATCAAAATTAACTGGATAATTCCTGGACTTCCTTTTAAAGCTTGGCCTAAATAATGTTAAAGTTTAGTTTGTCCAATTCAAGTAATAAACTACAATTCATGTGGTTTTTTTTCATATTCCTTGATGTGCCATTTGACATGAAACCATTGCACTCTCCAACGAGATGGAAGCTCCAAGGCATGGACCACATGCTCAAAAACATTTGAATTATTCAACTTGGTGGAAGCATCCTTAAGAGAATGGATAGTGAAGATTCTTACCTGATCCAAGATATAGTTACTTTCCAAAGCTAAGTGTAAGGCCTTAAGAAGCTTAATAATCTTTTTGACATCACTAGAAAATGCTAATATCTTCAGCACATTTCCCTCTCTTGCTAAGAATATTGTACCAAGTTTATCTGTATTTTTAGCATCCATGAAAAAGTTATCTTAGTTAAGGTTAATTGATTACATGGTTGGTTCTTGAAGTTTTACATAACTTTTAATTTAGTTCTTATATTTTATAAGTTTGTAGTAAGGTTTTTATAATTTTAAAAATTTTTAATTGCGTAATTTCCATTAAACTTTTGTTCATATTTAAATTTTGCTAATTTAACTATATGTGTTGCTTTCACTTTTTGAATTATGTGTGAGTTAAAGCCCAATTGGAATTGCTACGGATTTTACTTAATTTGAAATAGTTTTTTTTTAAATAGAGTTTTACAAAAGGCATGATGGGAAAAGATTAGTAAAATCTTTTTGTCAATATTAGTTTGTTTAACAAATCTTTTAAAAAAGAAAAAGTACTTTTTACCTTAAAATAACTAAAAAGGACACGTATTCAAAAGGGTAAGTAATTATGGTAATTAATAATTTTAAGTGCCAATAAGATTGTTTAAAACAATAATAATAATAATAATAATAATAATAATAATAATAATAATAATAATAATAATAATAATAATTTGTTTCTACTCCTATTTCAAAGGAAAAACTTTAATTTTTACTTCCTTTTCATAGTAGAAAAGTTACTTCTATTATCACTCAAAAGTAACCTTTTTTTTTTCTAGAAGTTAGGCCACACACCACATTTTATCAAAATAATTAGCACTTTTTGTAACACCATAATGTATTAGCCTTAATTATCTTTTGCTTAAGCTTGATTCTATATAATTCCTAAGAAAAGAAGTAAAACCATGGCATTTTATTGCATTACCTCAAGGATTAAACGTTCATACTTCATCTCGTAGGTCCCATGAACCAATCAATTGCATTCTCTACTCAAACTTCATTCATACAACTCATATATAGCATAAAACAATCCATAAACCATGAATTAGAAGCTAAAAACCAGAAAAATTGCATTTTGCTCGTGGGTCCAAAATTCAAGTTTTTGACCTAAATTTTGAAAAATTATAACTAATTTTAAAAAAATGAGAATCAAGCAAATGATAGCTTTCTAAAAAGCTATAGATGTTAACTTTATATAAAAATAGTTTCAAGCCATAATAATATCATTTAGACCTTGTTTGACAACAAAAAATGTTGAAAGGTCAAACTGCCTAGTGTTTCTGATCTGGTTTACTGATATGAAATTCAAAAATTCATAACTAATTTCACAAAAATCCAATTTAGGAAACTATATCAATTTGAAAACTATAAACGTTAAATAGAGGGAAAAAAAATAATTCTAGGCTAAAACCAAAGCAATTAGGGCACAAAAACCTATGGAACAGTAATGGAGGTCAGGATGCGCCCTTGGTACTAACTTAGAAGTTCAAAAATTTGTTTTTCACTCTCTATAAATCCAAATGAGGTTTTCTTGGGTGCTATAGAAAGCTTATCATGCCTAGTTTATGGTTTTAAAATTTTATAGTCATTGGACACTGTTTGCCCCACCAATGATAGAGGTAAAGTATCTAACCATTTGCATAATAATAATACTAATTCTATCAAAATTTGCCAATTTTGAAAATTTACCAAAAATTCTCTAGAACTTCAAATAATATGCACTTTAGCTTTTCAAAAAACTCTAGGTAAGATCTATATGGATGCCAAATTTTAGGTTAAGAAGAGCTCATTTGGTTAAATCTTGATATAGCTCACAAATATGGCAAAGTCAACACCTTTTATAGGTCAAAAGTGGTTCAAATGGCTTCTTAAAATGTTCTACCACGTCTTGGGCAAGTTTTAAACTATAAGCACAACCTATAAGGATTGCCCAAGTGGTCCAAAGCATCATACATCTCAAACTCCCTATGCTACATGCAAGAATGCCCAACTAGGAATGAGCTACCAAGTACCCAAAACTTATATTCTTATTGATTTGGTTCCAAATGTGGCTCATACATTACATATACATACTTTTATACTTGCTCATATGTTTACATCTCAAAAATAATATATACATATGCACTTGACATCTCTTTACATAAGAAAAAAAATCATACAAGCTATACAATCGTCAAGAAATAGTCCTTCAACCTCCTTGGCTTCCATCCTTAGCCTCTTGGACACTACCTAGACATGGTGAGATGGGAGAAGGAAAGAGGTGAGATTCAAAGAATCTTAATAGCTCATACACTCATTCATGAAAGCAATCAAGACATATAAATATGTTAAAGCATGTAAGTAAGCATCCAAAAGAAAATTATATCAAAGCCAAGAATAAGCTCTAGGGACTTTTAGTCTACCCTCACCCTATTTTTGGAACTTTTGGGTTAGCTTCACCTTTGGCCTAGGGACTTTTGACTTGGCCTCACTCATCTATGAGACTTTTGGCCTTGTCTCACCTATTCCTAAGGGCTTTTGGCTCAATCTCACCCATTTCAAAGGACTTTTGGCACCACCTCACCCATAAGAGCAATTTTCACAACTAAAACATAAACATATTGATACCAATGCAACAAAGCCATATCAAATGGCATGTCTCATAATATGATTGCACATACAAGTATACAATAACCATCATACATCCAAGAATGCAAACAAGAAGGAATAAAGAGCTATCTTGGTAATTAAACACAATCTTTCCCTTTTGATTTCTCTTTTCCCTTCTCAATCTCACAACCATAACTAGATAGAACTTGATCTCTTTGGCCTAGACACAACAAATAACATTCAATTGCTCTCTTGGAACAAGCCAAAACATTATACACACACACTTAAGAAGCATACTTAGACTATTGATTCCATAATAGCTCCATTAATGGCCTAATAAAGCAATTACCATAATTCAAGCTCTTAGACTCATTTCCTTCTCATATCTAGGCTTCTTGGTTTCATTTAGATTCCTTGAAGTCATCACAAACTCATTCCCAAGAGTCTAGATACAAGTTGCTTCTTAAAGTTACATTATGGAACTTATTGACCCAAATCCCAATCTATGGCTTCTAAGTTTTTCCTTAAAGGGAGAGGTACTTGGGAGGCTTCCTAAAGGTCTTAGGAACTCAAACAAACACTTACATAGAGAATTCATGAATCAAAACATAATTTACAAAGTGTTCAAGAATCCTTAGTTACTCTCTCTTGGAATTCACTAGATTTTCTTCAATTTTCTTTGCATTTCCCAAGCTCTCACACTCTAAATCAATGGTTTCTTGCTAGTTCTAGGTTAAAACTTCCTTCCCTTTACTAGCTCTCAAGTTGGCAGAACTAATATACATAAGAAGCAAAGAAGAAGAGACAAGGATACATGGATATTCACCTTGAACTCAAGCCTTCTTTAAGAGTGTTTCCCTTTGCCTTAATGTTCTCTTTGAATTTCTAATCTCCCTTCTCTGAACTAAGCTCAAAACACAACCAAATCATCCACCAAAACCATAGAAAGAGAGAGCAAAGAGAGAAGAATAAGATTTCAAAAAGGAAAGCCATGAAAATCTTTAGTTTCTCTCACCTTTTCCTTGGTTTCCTTCTTTCTCCCTTCCTCCTCCCTTGTGCGCCCTTCTTAGATGAGCTATCACTTGGTCTTAAGTAGACGAAATGTCAGTTAGAAGAAAGGAGAGGCTTCTTTAAGAAGCAAAATTTCACTTTTTCATGCTTTTTCTGAAACAAGTCTCTCTATAGCAGGAAGCACCTCTCGCTATGGTGAGAACGTATCAATTCCAAGTCCCACTGTTCTTGCCATGGCTGGCGCTATTGCGAGAAGCTCCTCAGATTTTGTATGGGACATGAATTCGCTATAGCGGACTACATCCTCACTATAGCGAACTGCATCCTCACTATAGCGAACTGACACCCTTACTGTAGTGAACTGGCACCCTTACTATAGCTAACAGGAATCCTAACTATAGTTAGAAGACTTAAAAAAATTTTAGAACCTTAGATGTTACACTTTTTTATTGAAAAGTGATTTCTTCTCCTCCAAAAGCTTAGTCAAACATGTTATAAATAGTCAATTCATCCATACTATTTAACACTTGGAGCATCATATGCCACATATTTGAGTGAATTTCACTTCATCTTGTACTTTTATCCTTTTTATAGTTATGAATCAATCATACATACTTTAAGTTCCAAGATGATACATTGGTAAAAATTTAATAGTAAGAACTAAATTAAAAGAATTTTATAGTAAGAATAAAATTAAATATTGAGTGAAATTATAGAAATTAATTAAGTGATTTAATTAATTTTTTTTATCTAGCATAGAACAAGTTCAATATCTCAAGTGAAAGAAGAGACTTACCGGGAGAAACTTCATATCCATTCTGCCTTAGAATCCTGAAGCATAGTGCTGTAAAATACAAATTCTCATGTACCCTTAAATTGCTGTTCTTCACAGAGATTATGTTTTCTAGAGCTTCCTTGATTTCTTCCTGGAAATGATTAGCCAGGCCAAGATCTTGGATGGTAGCAACCAACTCTAACTTGGGCAAAACACCTATCTCTTCAACAAACAGACATCTTGCTTCGTTAATCAACTTCTTCAACCTCATGCCAAATTCTTCTTTCTCCTACATTCACAACAATAAGTTGGATATAATAAGCTCAAGTTAGGAACTTTATTTGATTTGACTCCATTGCTCAAAGCAAAATAAAAGATTAGAAAAAAAAATTTAATTAAAGAAATGAGAGTGAAATCCCCAGCGAACACACATCTAGACCCTTCATATTCTTTTTTTTTTTTTTACTTTTTAAATCTCAGCCGTCCTTTTTTTTTATATTTTTTATTTTTTTAAAAAAAGTAAAACACAAGATGAAGACAGATATTTGATAAAAATTAAGAAATTGTCTTTATCTTGTGTTTTACTTCTTTCAAAATTAAAAAGAAATAGATAGCTAGAATTGTAAAATTAAAATATATATATATATATATATATAAATATATAATAATGGAGAGTTCAGGTATGTTCAGATTGAACAACACACTTTGCTGCTCAATCTAAGTAGCACATAATTCATTCTTTAAGGAAATTCTAAAGAAATCTTTTTAGCTGACAACTAGGATTGATTGCTATAGATAATGCAACGTATCTTAGTTGTGGCAACTAATGAGCTGAGTGTGTGACATAGTAACATTTGGAATCAAATAAACAAGTAAACAAAGAAATAACAAAAGTATTTATAAGAGCAAGTCTCACCTCATATTTGCTGGTAAGTGACTGAAGGAAGTTATATTGCCAAATGTTGGGTTTATAATTTGCAGATCTTCTATTCTCCATTACTCTGTGAAACACTCCGTTGCCTATCTCACATAGTGCGTTGTCTTGCTTTGTTTCTGATTGCTTCATACGATAATCCATGTCGGCACTTGCAACTGATTTCTCCTTTTGTTTGTTGGTGATGAGCCTTTTGATTTTTAGGCAAAGCCTGCAGGTCCTTATATAGGCAGTAGGCAATACAAAGGAATCTGTGCTGGATGGTTGTGGCTTTTCGTTGTTTAGAAAAAAATTAAATTTATTACTTTAATACAAATAAATAACATTAAAATAATATTATTAAAAAATGAATTTTAATAAATTATACTTTAGCTTCAAAATAAATTTAATTTTATTTTTATAATAAATAAAAAATAAAATAATTTGTATATTTCTCCAAAAAAAAATAAAATGGCCTTGTCCCTCGTGACAATAAATGGCCTCGTCGTTTGGACCACGAAGGACAAGTACGAATTTGGTAAAACGTCAGACTCATTAGTCATTCCTAGAGTCTCGCAATGACCACCACAATTTTGGTGGCATGTACGTTGCCTTCGTGACCTCATGTTGTTTATGGTGAAATATAAGAAATTTGATTTTTTTTAAATATATCTGATAACCAAACATTTTATGCATAAATTCCATAAATTTTAAAAAAATTAAGATACAACAATTACCATGTTAAATTTTTTTTTTTCAGAAATAGTGATATTTTATTGTTGTAGTAATTTTTTGGTAAGAATTTTATTTAAGTCTTTTGACACGAAAGTTGGGGGAGTCTTATAGACTCAACAAGAACTAGGCCACAATATCAAGGTCCGTATGAGCAAAGAGACGTCAAAAAATTCTAAAAAATCAGGTAATAAGTGGCACAAACCCTTGCTACATATATATATATATATATATATATAACATACATATATATATATATATATATGCACACACACAAATATATAAACTCTAGACTATAAAGACAACCAACTGTCACTAAAAAAAAAAGACTTTTTGTGGCGACTAAAGTCGCCACCAAAAATCACAAAGTCACTACTAATAATCTTTGGTGACAATGTTTTAATCGTTGTAAAGTGGTTGGAGAAAGCTTAGTCGCTGATGGTTTTGGTGGCGATAAAAGAAGTCGTCGTCGCTAAAACATCACTTTCAACAACGACTATAGTTGTCACTGAATATATATAAAGTTGCCACTAAAACATAATATGTTGTTAGGATTCGTCACTGCAGATGGTTTCAGTGACGTTAAAAGAAGTCATCGCTAAAACATCATTTTCAATAGCGACTATAGTCGCCACTGAATGTTGTTAGGATTCGCCACTAAAATAGAATTTTAGTGGCAATTTTAATAGTTGCCACTAAAAATACGGTTTCAATGGCAATGTTTGTCGCTCCTAAAAATGTATTTTAGTGGCAATTACTAAATGTCATCACTGAAAGCCCATTTACTATTCAAATATTTTCAGTGACAACCTTTGATAGTCGCCACAGTAGATTATGTTAGTGACCACTATAGTTGTCACAGATAGTTAATTTTCAATGACAAATTTAAAAAGTTGCCACTAAAAGTATATATATATTTTTAATATTAATTTTAAAATTCTAAAATAAATACCTATTAGCAAATCCATCAAACCTTTCAAAATATATCATTACCATAAAAATATTTTTAAACACATATAAGATTCATTGTCAAATATATCCTAGCATAAGTATTTGGAGTATCATCATTACAAAAAGATAACATACAAGAACAATGCTAGATATAAATAATACATTTATTTTCAACTATTTCTAGTATCGCCAGTCCTTGTATCAGTACTTGGAGCATTTGTAGCTATGTTTGGCATTTGTCCCTGTTTTGAAAGAAAATAAACAAATTAATACACATTAAAACAAATTTTAGTCTCAATTTTTCTTAAACATAAAGAAAACTTAACTACAATATATTGTGCCATTATGTTGATTTGAAAAGAAACAAAAATATAACAAATAAGAAATATTAAAGAAACATTATCAAGCCCTTATCATTAATTAAATGTGAAATAGATATGTTGAGAAGATAGTACAATAACATTTCTTGCTCATGGAAAGTTTACATAATACCAAGTGCAAATATATAGGCCAAACAATTGCTTCCTCCAACCAAAATGAAAAAGTGTTAAATCTACCTATTTCAAAATTGCTTATGTGACTATGATAATTAATAATTGAGCTTATTACAATTCATGAATTTTAAATCATGCAAGATTTTATACCAAGGAACCCAAACATGGAGAATGTTCTTTAGATTGCATAGTTTAAAGTCAACAAAGAGAACAAAAAAAAGAATAGCAAAAAAAAAATGGGCACAAAAACATAGAATTACAATTCATAGACCAAGAAAATAGATTCTACATTTACAATGACAGCTTGAATCCAATTTCAAATCATATATGTCTTACATATCATAATACTTTATATTGAACACCAATATATGAAAAAATTAGATTAGGTAACACATTTTGATTTCTTCAAACATCTTATGTAAAATGCAAATAAGTAACAAAGAATATATACTCGAGAATTCATTAAAAACTCTACACTATACTAAATTCTTGAGAGGAATCCATTACAAGAACAATGAAATTATTACAATTTCTTCATATCGAAAAAAATCACGTCAAAATGGGTGTAAAAAAAGTCTATTTCAACATAATATTCAAAGTGATTGTGGATTTTACTAAACCAATAGGAAACCCAATGCCTAACATTTTGGCCATATTACCCATTCATTCAATTATGTTACCACATCATTTCTTTTTTTGTTTTTGTTTCTTTCTTGGATGAAAATTAAAGAAAAGTGAAAGGCAAGTGAAATGCAAAGCAATTCACCTAAAGCCCATATTTCAACCATCATATGATCAGCCATCATATGATCAATGTCTGGAAAAGTTCATGTGTAGTCAATCTTATTCCACCATTGGGTGTAACTTACAAAAGTAACATAACAATCTATCAAAATACATCATAGAAGCAATTCATTGATCAGAAAGATCATGATAGCCTAAGTTACAATACTAAGCATCTCATTTTCTAGTTATACATGTGTGTAGTCCAATACTAAGTCATTAAACTTTAGCATATTATTCAAAATTTAATATTAATACATTTTTAGCACAACCTAAAGTTTTGCATCAAAAGATTTGACAATAATTCACAAAATTCCTAATATGAAACATACATGAATTTTAGAAACATAATTTATGCTTAAGCAGTTGAAATATGAGGTGAAGAGAAGTTGCAATAATAATAAACAAGGAATAAATTGACATTATCATCTATATTCTCATTATCTAAATGAAAAATATATGGTCTATAAAAGGAACTTGGCCCACCATCATCTTGATGTTGTTGTTGTGAAAGATGTTAAACAATACTCTTGAATTCATCTAATTCTTGTCGAAGCTGTTCAATTTGTAATCTTTGTTCTTCAAGTTGGGCATCATGGGTTTGTTGAGCCAAAGTTATAAATTCATTTCTCACAATTTCTTGGATACACGAAGAGTGAGGATATGATGGATATTGAGTATCAGTATATCCAGACATAGGATTTCCTAATATATTATCAGATATACTCCCAATGCCATAAACTTAACCTTTTTTTTCCCTCCAGCAGCCTGTAGCCATAAATCTAATTCTGAAACATTATCTTCTCTGCGTTCACATAAATTTTTAAGACATATATATTCATCCTGAAAAGTTAATAACAAAATAAGTAAAAATTTTATAAATAAAATTATAATTACAAATATAAATTAAAAATAAAATCATAATTACATAAACAGTTTGAGATTTTCTATTAATCCAAACTCCTTTATGTTGATGAGTTTTTAAAAAGACCTCAAAATATCTTGGTAGCCTTCCTAATTCTCGTGCCTGCAAAATAAAAATTAATATTAATAGATAAATATATATTTAAAATTATAAATAAATATTTATAAAAATAAAATTAATTACCAATCTTTTGGCATGTTCAAGCATTGATATAGATCCCCAGTATGTAATGATGAACCAAACTCAGACCTAGAAGCTCTATTCTTTCTCATCTGTTCTTGGAGTGATTGATATTCTGAAGTATTCCATTTTGCACACAACTCTTCCCAAATGGATTCGCTAATCCAATTAGGCTTTTTTCCTGTCTTATGTGCATTACCGATTAAATCTCTAAGCCGATCAACCGCTTTCTTTTTCCAATTCTTCCAAATTTTATCATTGTCGTCAAAACTCCACTCATAATACTTCTAAAAAAATTAAAGATTATAATTATAAAAATATAAAATACATGATATTATGATTATATAAAAAAAATATAAGAAACAAAATTTACCTTAAATTCAGCAAACCATAATGTTTGATATTCAGAAGGAACATCTTTCCAACTACTCCAAGGACCTTCATATTTACTTTTAAAAATATTTATTATCCTTGCTCGAACTTCATTATTATTTGGTTTAAATCTACAAAAATTGAATATTTATTAGTTAATTATACAAATACTTAAAATTAACATAAATTGAAATAATATTAGAAAATTAAATAATAACTCATCACCTTCAGGTTGAATAAATTGTTTTTGAATTGAAGTTGGAATTTGGGACTCGGGAGTTGGATTTTGAGACTCTGAAATAGTATGTTGAGATCGTGAGCGACCCCTACTAGAAGATGATTCTCGTTGATACATCTAAGTAAATTAATTTGCAAAAACAACAAATTAATTTGTAAAAAACAACAAATTTATGTAAATAAATTTCTTAAAACATGAATTCAAAATAAATTAATAAGAAAACTACTCTTACTTGTTGTAATTTATATGTTGATGATGCTGGTTGCCCCAGATGACAAGTGAGGGTGGGAGAGAGATAATGGAAATGAAGGTGTGAGAGGGATGAAGGAAGGGAGGATATGAGAGAGACAAAAGAAATTTTATGAAAGCACAAAGTACAAGATATACATATATATATATATATATATATATAGATAATATCAAATATTAAAAATACAAACATATCAATCTAATCAAACTCAGTGTACTATATTTGAAACATCATATCAATACACAAAGATCTATATATAATTAATAATAAAATTATAAAAAAAATATAACAATAAAAATTTATATATTATTATTATTATAATAATAACTCTTATATGTATTAATCTCTTCTTGAAGGGCTTGAATAGCTATTTTATTTTCTTGAAATTCTAAATTATATGGGCGTAACACAGTGCCAATGTCAAGATGTAATGGGACAATATCTGGATATGTTTCATCTGGAGGAAATATAGCTCTAACATCACTTGCGTATCTCTTTTCATAATCTAGCACTTTGTATTTAAAACCAGATATTGGATTTCCTTCTATTTCTTGTGACATATTTCCAAGACTATAGATCATTCCTCCACTCTTTCTTCCTCCAGAGACTTGTATCCAAAGATTTATTTCTTCAGATAATTGTTGTGAAGATATTGATTCCATAAAAGGAATATTTATAATATTTGGATCTATACCTTTAAGCTTGATATATTCATTCTGAAAAAAAAATCATAAAAAATGAATTAATATATTATTGATGAATAAAAAATAAAATTAATTCTAAAAAAATCATAAAACATAAATTAGTAAATATTATTGATAAATGAAAATTAAAAATATATTGAATATAAAAGGTTACTTACAAATATAGTTTCTGATTTTTTATCAATCCATTTGCCATTTTTACAATGGATACAATAGTGAAGCTCGGCTGGAGTTGGTGCTCTGCCTAATTGTTTTTGAAGCTCCTCCCAATAATAACTTGCTGTAACAGTACCTCCAACATGAAGAGATGGATTAGAACTAGAGCTAGATGCTTTATTTATTTTTTATTTTTTTTCACTTCTTTGTTGGAATTGTAGACTATTCTAACTAGTACACAATTTATCCCATATATCTTCTCTAATCCAGCTTGGCTTTTTCCTCGACTTCGTGCATATCCAATTAAGTTCTTCAATTTATTCTTGACATGATGCAAAAATACTTGATAAACTTTATGATGTCATTCTGGAATCCAACAATAATATTTCTGCAAGAATAAATTTTTTCACTTATTTTTAATTACAAATATCTCAATTTATACCTCATATATATTTATAATATAACATTAAATTGTACCCCAAACTTGTTAAACCATAATTGTCTGACCAGTTCAGGAACTTCTGAAAGAAAATTATATGGACCATTATAATTGTATTGTATAATGGCAAGAATATATTCTCCAACAATTTGACCATCTGGTATAAATCTGATTGAAAAATAAATTAAATTTATTTTAATTAAATTTGCATATAACTAAAATATATGGTAAATAGATGTTAGAAAAAGAAAAAATTAATAAAAATATTACTCTATTTCGTTTGTTCTGATTAACTTTTTCTCAACTTCACATCCTTACCAAACTTGACGATAAAGAGATTTACCTTGTGATATTTTTTCTGACATCTAAAAAGAATATAAATATTAGTAATTTATATTATATATTCTTATCTATATATAAAAATTATTTGTAGGCATAAATAAACTCCCTCCTTCACGTTGCTTCATCGTGTAGGCAGCATAGTTTCACTTGCTGCTTCACATCGATAATTTGATTTGATATATACTCAACTATAAAGCATTTAATTTGAAACTTATTATAATAATAAAATTAAATAAGAATAATAAGTAAGAATATCACTTACCTTTGAAATATAAGAGAGAATGCGAGAGAAGATAAGAAAAGAAGCATAAGAAAGAAATTTGAATATGAGGATTGAAAAAAAAAAAAGAGAAGATATAGAATATATATAAGGATATAAAATATATGTAAAATTAAAAAAATAGATATCTTTACCTAAAAATGTCTTTCATCTTTATCTTTCATACTTATCTTTTAAATAAATAAATAAATATATATATATATATATATATACATTATTTCAATCCTTCATGTGAAAGGCTTTTTGATGTGAGAGACACCTTTCACGTGAATGGTGTCTTTTTCAAAATAATTTTTAATTTATATTATATTTATATAATTATAATTTATATATAATTATATGAATAAAATATATATAAATAAAAATATTGTAATTAATAAAAAATTATAAAATATTGATAATATATTTTGTACTAATTTATTTATTAATCTTGTATTATTAAATGAATATATATGAATATATGACTTAATTTATTTTTATTTAATTTACGCATGTTATAAAAAGGTTTTAAATTAAATTGACATAAAAAATAATATCCTTATAAATTAAAATAAATCAATGATACTTAAAAATTTATTATTTTAACATAATAAAAAGATTAAAAAAATAACTATTACCAAATAAATAACATTTTCTTTATATCACCTAAATTATTATTACCACCACAATTTTTAATTTTCATTTATAAATCTAAACTAATAATATTTATATAAAATAAAGCAATTATTTACATTTAATAAATTACATAAATATTTCATACATATATTATTAAATTAAATATATATATATACCTCTTATTCTTTGAGAAAATAAATCTATGCAATGAGCAAATTTCACCAAAATAAATATCGACAATAATTAACATAATTTGAAGTAGTATAGTAAAATTAAAGAATATTTAGATTTAAGAAGAGAGTAAAATAAAATGGTTGAGATATAAAAGGAGAGGATAAATCTTGTATCATTTTGGCCCGATAACGTTAGAGTTGTTCTATATAAGATTGAAATATTTAAATTCAAATTTTAGTTAAGTTAAAATTAAATAAAAATTAAAAATGCAACAAAAATACAAATAATTAATAAAAAAAAATTGAATTCAATCATCCAGTAATGTACTCAAAAAAATATCTTTAAAGATAAATCATGAGACATTTTAAGCGGGTCTTGTGCTGGCACAACTTTTTGTTTGACGAACTGAATAAAACTTATCCATGTCCATCGTACATGTCAAGTCTGGCTTTTTGGACTCTTATTGGTACTATAGCCCATTTCAAGTCATTATCAACTTTCAAATTTCACCCATTAATTAATAACCACAAAATTTATCTAAATCCGTTCGTGCAATTCCACATCATCAACATTATCTTCAATTTATTCTACAATTTATTCTACAATTTCCAAAAAAAAAATTATAATCTATTAAAATGTGAATTATTACATATTTCCAAATATGTTATAGCATAAACTCTCTCATTAATGTATTATTATCTATTTTGAAATTGTTCCCTCATCACCACCAGAGAAATCATTATTTTGCCCATAACAATTAATTCAATTACACATACACATATATAATGGCTAGACCTATTATGTAATTTTAAGGATATGGATAAATCATTAAATGAATGTCTAACTTAAACTCTAATTTGTGAACTTCTGTTGTCATGTATGTTCTGTGTGTGTGTGGATCTAAGATGTGCCATAGTCATCTTTTGTAATTGAGGTTACTTTAGAACTTTGAGGGTAGGATCATGTTTGGTTAGCAAATTAAAACTTGCCCCAAGTAGTTAAAAGACATTTAGAGCTGTGTTGAGTATTTTAGGCTACTATTTTAGCTTGTAGGAAAATTTTTGCTATCATAATGGTATATGTATTGATATATTATGTGTCTACATTGGTGTGATTGATTTTGGAGTCCATGGATTACATAAGATCAATTATCTGGAGCTTATGTGGGTTATAAGCCTTAAAAGCATAGTATTTTAGCCCCAAAAGGGTCTTAAGTTGGAGTGGGAAAGTTGTAGGTGAATTGGGATAAGTATTAATGGGTTTATGACCAAAAAGTAGTTGGGTCATGGCCAAAACGTATTTAGGGGATCACAAAAGCTAAGTGCATCGCGGCACAGGTTCTTTACTTGTAGTGCCACTTAAGAAAAGTAGGGAGAGAGTGTTCTAAAGAGCAATCTCACCATATAGCAAGTTCCTTGGAGGAGTCCTAATAGGCACTCTCACCATAGTGCCATGTAGGCTTTGCTGCAATAAGACTTAGGAGATTCTAAATGGTGAGGCCTAGGGAAGAGCCTCACCACAACATGGATTGCTTGAATTGAGGTGAGGATTAGGAAACCATGCATATCTTGTTCTAGAATTGAATTGAGTACTTTTAGAGGTTACAGTAGCCAACTTAGCCAAGACAAAGTCCTTCTAAGTGGTAGCCTAGGTCCTTAAACCCTTATTTGGCTTATAGGACCTAGTTTTCACTATGTTAATGATATATTATGACTTATAAATAATTATATAGGAGTTTTGTGCTTTTAGATTCAATTGTGAATGAATTGAAAGTCTTAAATAAGAAACTAAATTCCCAATGAACTTAGATCTTCTAGTTTATAGGAATAGTAGTGATTAATTAATAAAAGGTTCAAATTTCCCCACAATTTCATTCATTGGTAACTAGTATTGGCTTTAGATCTTAAGTATTGAGCATCAAGAGTGCAATTATACTTAATTAACGTGATTAGTAGTTAGGGTTGTTACAAGCAACAATTGAAAATTGTTGATAGACAAGTTAGAAAGCTTTGCTTTAAGACAATTTCTTGCATTAGAATCATTTAGCAACCCCATTGCAAAATGGTAATCAAAATAGTATAATCAATGTAAAAGCCATAATTTGGACACCATTTTTGCAAATTTTCACCCATTTTCCAACTTTCTTTCATCCTCTTTTTCCTCCAACACTGGGATATCAAAAGCTAAGTGGTTTTCTTTCATTTTTACTTGACTCTTGCAAAATTTACATGATTTCTTAGTCTCTTAGATTTTCCTCCTCTAGAATATGAAAGATTCACCCTAAATCTTCTTCCACTCACTTCTAAAGATACCAAGAATGATTGAGGCTTGATTTAGTATTTATAGAATATGAATTTTTGTTCTAATGGTTTCAAATTTTAATATAACAATTTTAATTTTTTCCATCTAATTTCTAACACTTGGGATAACAATTTTAAATTGAGACAACAATTGGGTCTTATGGTTTCACATTGTGAGATAACAATTTCATTTTATTTAGCTCAGTGCCAAAAGTTGTTCACTCTTCTATTTCCAAGGAAATGAGGTGTTCATAGAAGTAATTTCTACCATTTTAATCTCATTCCTCATTTTGTGTTAGATTTTTCAAGATTGATCAAAGAATGGTGTTGTTTGAATTTCAAAATTTTACCTTTCTTGTTGTGATGGTTGGATATTTGTGAACATATTTTAGGTGAGATTTTGGCAATATTTACTGGTATGGTTTGGCCTTGTGTTAAAGAGTTTGGGTAGAGTTTTGTTGTTTAACGTGTTGATTTGATTGAGATAAGTATTGTTGCTTCCCTCTTACCCAAAATCGTTGATCTAATTGTGATGGGATCGATACTTGGATAATGTTAATTGTGATGGGATTTTTTTTGGGCCAACCACAGATAGAATTCATTTAATGATAGGACAAAAATGTAGGATTGCCATCATTATATTTTAATAAGTAATTCTTTCATTATATAATTATTAGAAAAATTTGTAAATGTTGAAGTTATTAGTCTATTGCAAAGTTAGTTTTTAAATTTAAGCAAGTATACTTGTTTTATTATATAAAAATTGATCATACAAAAGAAAATAGGCACCCACATTTGGTTTGTGCTAGAGACATAACAAGCACAACCAGTGACCATTATTACTTCCTAATAAAAGTTTTAAACTTCTAGAAAGGGTTCAATAACTAATGACAATATTTGTTTCCTAATGTCTCCATCTTGGATTCCAAACCCATCACCACTTTGGTAAAGGGTATGTGCCACTCGAGCAGCATTTGTGGATTGAGTTATAAATGCTTGTACCAAAGCATCTTGAGTGAAGACATGCTTATTTATCTTCTTCCATGCTCTATTTATCATATCTTCAATGTGCTTTCTTGCTACTTCCTCTGTCACATCCATTTGATTCATATAACACAAGATTGATGAAGCTGCATCTCCTCTTTCTCTTTCAGCCTGTTATAAACAATATCTCACTTCAATGTTAAGTCATTAGAGTCATTTGGGAAAAATATAAATACTTCACTTCAATTTTGAGTCATTTGCAAACACCTCCTTAATTTTAAAAACAAAATAATGTCCCTCTCAATTATCATGCTTCACAATTTAAACCCTTTAGTTATTTGTCTAGTTAACTTCATTAATAGAGAAATATCATATTAAATTTTGTCATTTGTGATGTGACACACTCTCATTCATTTGGAAACAACATATTGCTAATGACAAGTCTGATGTGAGCACCTAATGTTGCATCTTCATTAATAGAGTTAATGGGAAATGGACACAAGGATTAAAGTGTTAAAGATTGACAGTTTAAGGGGTTATTTTCTAGTTTTTAAAATTGACAGAAGTGTTGGAAATGGCTCAAAATTGAAGGGGGCAATTTGCATTTAGAAAAGAAATGATAAAATCTTTGAAGAAGCAAGAATTACCACTGTGGTTCCTAGATCATTGCATAGTCGAATTATAAGAGATATGTTGTAGATAAAATCTTGATTTTTCAGCAGAAAATTGTCTATCAGATCTGTTGGTTGATACATAGTAGCAAAATATGCATGCAATAGAATCATTGGGCCTGAAGATGAAATCCAAGCATTGTTGAGATATTCTTGCAAATATGGCGTATAACCCTCATTGTACCACTTTGCTTCCACATATAAAGCTTTGCAAAAGTCTATCCACTGTAAAAGAGAGGAAATATCAATGTTATAATCAAGAGAGTGTTTATTCTACTTTTCTTCTATATGCATTCAAAATTGATATGAGAGAAAAGGAAAAAAAAAGGGTGCTCTAGTTTGTTACTGCTCTCTTAATGTATGGTAACACTAAGTCAATGTTCTTTGCTCCAGCAATTTCATGAGCAGTTTCAATGGTAACATCATTGAGTGCTTGGAAGCAAATCCTTATGTACTCTGGCAGTAGTTGAAGTTCTTTGGCATCCCACCTAAAAAAAAAGGAAAAGTTGATGAGACCCTGCTCTTTACTAGTTGTCTTGTTTGGTTTTATATAGGGTAGAGAGATTAACTCTATATAATTGTATATATAATTATGTGCAATATTTAGTATGTTTTGTAATCATTACTTATTATTATTCAAATTACAGCAGGGACATGAAAGTTTTTTCATTCTACAAAATCTCTTTTTTCTTTTTCATTTCTTTTTTCATTTTCTTTGCCAAATGAGTAAGTAACATTTTAGATGTCTTTCTTTATAACCTATTGGGGTTAGATATGCCTACATGTAAATGTTTTTATATAGACTTGGTAAACTTTTTTGGTGTTATTAACTAATTTTTCAATAAAATCATAATATATAGAATTTTTTTTATAAAAGAAATTTGATTATGCAGTGTTAAGTTATAAAAAAAAAATTATTGACGATCATATTTTTATTAAAAAGCTTAATATTAGACACTTAAAAGTTATAATTAACTAATCCTGTCATTTGTTTATGGAAAAACTTGTAATCCTTCTTGCTTTCCACATAAAACTCTTTAACTCTCATGTGTTGTTATGCAGTGTTAACTAATCTTGTCATTTGTTTTTATTTTTAAAAAATGTGATGACAATTATTTATCAACTGCTGTTAAATAACAACAGTTATGCAACCCTAATAAATAATGGCAATTGTTCAACAACAACAATAACAATATCAATAACAAAATAGTAAGAATAATAATAATAATAATAATAATAATAATAATAATAATAATAATAATAATAATAATAATAATAATAATAATAATAATAATAATCAAACCTAACAACTGCAACGGTGAAATGCTTCAATTCTTCAAACGAGGCGTACACATCATAAATATCATCGATCACCAATACAAAATTTATCACTTTAGTGAGCCATTTCCTTAAAGATTTGAACTTTGGTTCAGAAGATACTCCTGCTGCACACATGAAGCTTTCAACCAATCTATTCCTTGCGAAGTTCAAGTCTTTTTCTAAACCAAGATTCTTCCACCACCTATAAGTGCCACAAAAATTATGTTAGTAATTTTTATTTTTTTTGGGGTTCAACAAGAACTTCATTAAAATATCTTCTTCTAAGCACTAAAATCGGTGGACCGCATAAATTCTCGGAGGTAATATTTTGACCTTCTACCTACCCCCTGGATCATAAAATAACGCACTCTAACTGCCATTTTGTTAACCAAAAAATAATAATAATTTGACATATTAGATCAAAATTACCTGGATAATTCCTGGACTTCCTTTTGAAGCTTGGCTTGAATGATGTTAAAGTTTAGTTTGGCCAATTCAAGTAATAAACTACAATTCATGTGGTTTTTTTCATATTCCTTGATGTGCCATTTAACGTGGAACCACTGCACTCTCCAATGAGATGGAAGCTCCGAGGCATGGACCGCATGCTCAAAAACGTTTGAATTATTCAACTTGGCGGAAGCATCCTTGAGAGAATTGATAGCGAAGGTTCTTAACTCATCCAAGGTATATTCACTTTCCAAAGCCAAGTGTGAGGCCTTAAGAAGCTCAATAATCTCTTTGACATCACCAGAAAATGCTAATTTCTTCAGCACATTCCCTTTTTCAGCTAAGAATATTGTACCAAGTTTATCTGTATTTTCAGCATCCATCAAAAGTTATCTTAGTTAAAGTTAATTGATTATGTGGTTGGTTCTTGAAGTTTTACAAAACTTTTAATTTAGTTCTTATATTTTATAAGTCTGTAATTAGGTTTTTACTGTTTTAAAATTTTTTAATTGAGTTATTTCCATTAAACTTTTGTAAATGGTTAAATTTTGCTAATTTAAATAACTATGTGTTGTTTTAACACTTTGAACTATGCATGAGTTAAAGCTCAATTGGAGTTGCTATGGGTTTTGCTTAATTTGAAAGAGTTTTTCAACAAAAAAAATTAGAGTTTTACAGAAAGTATGATAAGAAAAGATTAGTAAAATCTTTTTGTCAATATTATTATGTTTGACAAATCTTCCAAACAAGAAAAAGTGTTTTTTACTATCAAATAAATAAAAAGGGCATGTATTTAGGAGGGTAAGTAATTATGGTAATTAATAATTTTAAGTGCCAATACTATTGTTTAATAATAATAATAATAATAATAAGAATAATAATAATAATAATAATTTTTTTTTTGTTTGCTTCTACTCCTGCTTCAAAGGAAAATTTCAATTTTTACTTCCTCCTCGTAGTAGAAAAATTACTTCTATTGCCACTTGAAAGCAACTTTTTTTTTTTTCTTAGAACTTGGGCCAAGGCCACCACATTTTATCAAAGTAACACTTTTTTTTTAATTTTAAAGCAACTTCTCCTCTTCCAGAAACCTAGTCAAACATGCTATAAATTGTCAATTCACCCAAACTATTTAACACATAGGGCATCATATGCCGCATATTGGAGTGAATTTCACTAATTCATTTGTACTTTTATCCTTTTTGTGGTTATGAACCAATCATGCATACTTTAAGTATATATTGATGAAAATTTAATAGTAATTAAGAACTAAATTAAAAGAATTTTATAGTAAGAATGAAATTAAATATTGAGTGAAATTATAGAAATTAATTGAGTAATTTATTTATTTTTTATCTGGCATAGAACAAGTTCATTATCCCAAGTGAAAGAAGAGACTTACCAGGAGAAACTTCATATCCATTCTGCCTTAGAAGCCTGAAGCATAGTGCAGTAAAATACAAATTCTCATGTACCCTTAAATTGCTGTTCTTCACAGAGATTATGTTTTCTAGAGCTTCCTTGATTTCTTCCTGGAAATGATTAGCCAGGCCAAGATCTTGGATGGTAGCAACCAACTCTAACTTGGGCAAAACACCTATCTCTTCAACAAACAGACATCTTGCTTCGTTAATCAACTTCTTCAACCTCATGCCAAATTCTTCTTTCTCCTACATTCACAACAATAAGTTGGATATAATAAGCTCAAGTTAGGAACTTTATTTGATTTGACTCCATTGCTCAAAGCAAAATAAAAGATTAGAAAAAAAAAATTTAACTAAAGAAATGAGAGTGAATTCCCCAGCGAACACACATCTAGACCCTCCATATTCTTTTTTTTTTTTTTTACTTTTTAAATCTCAGCCGTCCTTTTTTATGTATTTTTTATTTTTTTAGAAAAAGTAAAACACAAGATGAAGACAGATATTTGATAAAAATTAAGAAATTGTCTCTATCTTGTATTTTACTTCTTTCAAAATTAAAAAGAAATAGATAGCTAGAATTGTAAACTTAAAAAATATATAATAATAATAATAATAATAATAATAATAATGATGGAGAGTTCAGGTATGTTCAGATTGAACAACACACTTTGCTGCTCAATCTAAGTAGCACATAATTCATTCTTTAAGGAAATTCTAAAGAAATTTTGTTAGCTGACAACTAGGATTGATTGCGATAGATAATGCAACATTTCTTAGTTGTGGCAACTAATGAGCTGTGTGTGTGACATAGTAACATTTGGAATCAAATAAACAAGTAAACAAAGAAATAACAAAAGTATTTATAAGAGCAAGTCTCACCTCATATTTGCTGGAAAGTGACTGAAGGAAGTTGTATTGCCAAATGTCGGGTTTATAATTTGCAGATCTTCTATTCTCCATTACTCTGTGAAACACTCCGTTGCCTATCTCACATAGTGCGTTGTCTTGCTTTGTTTCTGATTGCTTCATACGATAATCCATGTCGGCACTTGCAACTGATTTCTACTGTTGTTTGTTGGTGATGAGCCTTTTGATTTTTAGGCAAAGCCTGCAGGTCCTTATATAGGCAGTAGGCAATACAAAGGAATTTGCGCCGGATGGTTGTGGCTTTTCGTTGTTTAGAAAAAAATTAAATTTATTACTTTAATACAGATAAATAACATTAAAATAATATTATTAAAAAATGAATTTTAATAAATTATACTTTAGTTTCAAAATAATTTTATTTTTATTTTTATAATAAATAAAAAATAAAATAATTTTTATATTTCTCCAAAAAAAAAAAAAATAAAATGGCTTTGTCCCTCGCGTCGTTTGGACCACGAAGGACAAGTACGAATTTGGTAAAACGTCAGACTCATTAGTCCTTCCTAGAGTCTCGCAATGACCACCACAATTTTGGTGGCATGTACGTTGCCTTCGTGACCTCATGTTGTTTATGGTTATAAGAAATTTGATTTTTTTAAATATATCTGATAACCAAACATTTTATGCATAAATTCCATAAATTTTAAAAAATTAAGATACAACAATTACCATGTTAGATTTTTTTTTTTTTTCGGAAATAGTGATATTTTATTGTTGTAGTAATTTTTTGGTAAGAATTTTATTTAAGTCTTTTGACACGAAAGTTGGGGGAATCTTACATACTCAACAAGAACTAGGCCACAATATCAAGGTCCATATGAGCAAAGAGACGTCAAAAAATTCTAAAAAATCAGGTAATAAGTGGCACAAACCCTTGCTACATATATACATATACATATATATATTTATATAACATACACACACACACACACATTATATATATATATATATATATGCACACACACAAATATATAAACTCTAGACAATAAAGACAACCAACTGTTGTCCCTTAAAAATAGTTAATCTATTAAAAGCAAATACAACACGCGCTAAAAACTATAGATAACCCTTGATTGAAAATCTCTTATAATTCATTCTTACTAAATAATACAATAATCCTAAGTTATATTAAACTTCTTCAATCGTTTCTTACCATACTATTGATGCCAACACACACACACACACACACATAGATATATATATTTTTATAAAGATGTATCATTTGATGTTTTATAAAAAAAGAAATCACTTATAAATTTAGGAAGCAATTAATTTGAACTATTCAATACAATTTCAACTTCACTTAAATATTTATTGTTTTAAAATTTAAAAGTTTTCATGTAATCTTTTAATGCGTCTTTTCTGCTATTCTAGATACTTATAGTTATTTAATGATAAAATTACTAAACAGAATTATTAATCAAAATATATTTGATAATAGCTTTTGTCGCATCTTCAACAAACACAATTTTACATATTTTTCATAATAAACATTTGTCAAATAGTCAATTATATATTATAGACCTATAAATATATCATATATAAATTTTTAATAAAATTCACTTTTGTTATGCATTTTATTTATAATTGGCTTGATTTATTTATCTTCAACAAAATTAAATTTATCCAAAAGAAAACTCTAAAAGAGAGAGATTTTGAAAGGCTTAGGTGCATTTTCGAAGGGCTTAGACGCATCGTGCGTGTCGTGAAAGACATTTTGAAGGGCTTAGACGCATTGTACGTGCCGTCTAAAAGAGAAGGACATTTTGAAAGGCTTAGATGAATTGCACGCGCTGTCATTGCATATTTGAATACTATTTCCCAATGATATAAAAATTGGACCGAACTGGCCGGTTCGACCGGTCGGATCGGGAACCGGTCACAAGTCTGGTCCGGTTAGCCTTTAAAATCGGATTTATAGAGAACCGGTCAAAAACCGGTAGAAATGGTAACGAACCGGATAAAACCAGTGAAACCGATGGGTTTAACGGGTCAACTGGTTTGGGATTTTTTTTTTTTAATTCTGCTAATCCAAAACGATGTCGTTTTACTCCATTTCTTTTTTTTTTTTTTTTAAATCTGCAGAAGCTATCAAAACGTGCATTTAGGATTTCTGGTTTAGGCAGCCTTTCCTTCATCTCCAAATTCGCAAATTCCCAACTCAGAATCAGATTTCCTCCCTTCTCTTCACAGTCGCAGTCACGCGTCGCACCATTGGACCAGAAATCGTCTTCCTCCGATCATCGTCTTCCTTTGGTCATCGTCTTCCATCCTTGCATCGTCTTCCACCCTTGCATCGTCTTCCTCCGGTCATCGTCTTCCACTCTTGCATCATGTGATCTTGAAGCTTCGTCCAAAAGGTATTTGCTGTGATTTATTATCATATATATTGTGTTAGAGGTAATAATTAGCTTTTTCTGACACTTAGCCTATTGTTTGGTTGCTCTAAATGTTCCTTAAAAACAAGTAAAATGCTTTGGATTCTTCTTAAAGCTAACTGATATTATCTTTCAGTCTCTGAAAAGGGTATGTCGTATATATGTGCGTGTGGATCATATTGAGTCCTTCCAGATTATAAGCTTACAAATTTGTGTCACAGCTAAAGCAAGTTTTTCAAGAAGAAAAAGAAGGCAAAGATGACTTTTTTACTGTGATAACTTCTGAAAGTAATGGAAGTGTTAGAAACTATCGCGCACAATGTCTTTTTTAAGGCACTGTATTGAAGGATGCTTCAATTTGTTGTTTTCTTTATTCTGGAAAAAAGGAAAATTTAATGGAAAATTCACAGTAATAGTAAACTAAATACATCAAACTAGATGAATAGCTTATATACATGACAAAAAAATTTCAGAAGGGGTGATGAAGAGCAATATCTATCTTCTGAGCAAATCAAACAAAGAACTTTGAAATTTATAAGATAGACCCTTTTGGTTCAAGCCATCTTGATCTAGCCAATTAAGTGATCAATTCATATATGATTTTTTCTTTTTGCACGTTTTTGCTACAAAATGCTAATATCATTTTGAGTTTTCTCTCAATTGGTTGAACTACTAGGAATAATCAATTTTTTACTTAGTATCATCCACTAATTGCGATGCGCCTTGCCTCAGGCTAGAATAATCTATCTATCTTTTAAATTTTGATTAGCGAAAAGAAAAAAAAAAGTTCCTGAAACAAGTTAGTTCTGGGGCAGTTTCTTGACCAGTGCATAATGTGTCAGCCAAAAGTGCGAATCATCCTTAAAATTAAGTGGCAAAGAAGCACACCCACATGTTTGTCAACCAAATTTTTTATTAACTTTTTGAAGATTAGATTCAAATTTTCGATGGACTAAAGGAATATGTTTTGGTAAAATACTAATAAATGAGATAGTAATCTTGAGTTAAATTCACAGCTGCCTTCACGTACACACAATATATGCTACCATGCAATCTAAAGAACTTGATCTAAATCTTGTCATTTCCTTTTCTGTTTGGTACAATATTGATTGATGAGATAATATTCTTGAATTGAATTCAGAATAGTAATAATTCAGGAATTTAATCAATAGTAAGTGAATTTTTTTAATACATTATTAGCCTAGTTCTAACATTGTTTTAAAATGTGAAGTTACTTCTTTTATAGTGCGCTACATATTGAAAGCATGGATGCTCTGAATGCTTCAAATGCTAATGCTAACAACCCAAATACAATTAGTAGTAGTAATGCACAATCATCAGACAAACAATCCACAGCTGCCTCTTCTGTGTCACTTCGTGTAAAGACTGATCCTGCATGGGAGCATTTTGCTTTTAAGAAAGAAGGGAAAACCAATGTGTATACTTGCCTTCATTGTTCATCAGTATATAAAGGAGGAGGCATAAACAGAATGAAACAACATCTTGCTGGTATACCGGGTCAAATAAGCTCCTGCAAAAAAGTTCCACATGATTTTCGCCATTGAATGATAGAGTTCCTGAAACAAGTGCAACAAAGGAAGCAAACTGGGGATCTCAATGAATCATATATGCTGATGAAATTGAAGGTGGACCAGAAGTTGAAGAAGTTCAACCACCTCCATCCAAAAGGCAATTACTTGCTTTAGGAAAAAGAAAAAAAAATGCGGAGGTTGATAATTATTTCACTCCAAGGACAACTCCTGGATCCCAACCAAGTCTCAAAAGTGTATTATCTAGTAATGAAGCACAACATAGAGCTAAGCTAGCAATTGTTAGATGGCTTTATGATTCTTGCATTTCATTTAATGCATTAAACTCTCCTTACTTTCAACCTGCTATGGATGCAATTGCTGCTATGGGACCTGGGTTTAGAGGCCCTTCTTTTCATGAAGCAAGGGTCAATTTGTTACAAGATTGTAAAAAAGAGTGTCAGCTACTTGTTGAAAGTCATCAGGCTAAATGGTAAAAAACTGGATGTACAATTATGGCTGATGGTTGGACTGACCAAAGACAAAGAACATTGATAAATTTTTTAGTTTATTCTCTTGCAGGTATAATATTTATTAAAGGATGATTGTTAAAATTTTTAGTTTGTTGTTCTTACATTTGATTTAATGTATTACTTTATTTTCTTGTAGGTATAGTATTTGTGAAGTCTATTGATGCTTCAGATGTGGTGAAGGATGCAAAGTCATTATTTAAAATGTTTTATGAAGTTATTGAGTGGGTTGGACCTACTAATGTTGTTCATGTAGTGACTGATAATGCAGCCAATTATGTAGTAGCTGGCAAGTTGATACATGAAAAATATGAACACATTTACTGGTCACCTTGTGCTGCTCACTGTTTGAATCTTCTCTTAAAAGACATTGGTAGTTTGCCTAATGTGACAAACCTTACAGCAAAAGCTTTAAAGGTAACAATCTTTGTGTACAACTATATGATTTTTTTTATCATGGTTAAGAAAAAGAGATGGTTGGAAAGAGATTGTGTGCCCATGAATAACTCGTTTTGCCACTAATTTTATCACATTGAGGAGTTTGTATGAGCATAAGCATGATTTGCAAACTTTGGTTATAGATAAGCACTTTACTAGCCATAAATTAGCTAAGACTACAGCAGGAAAGGTTATTAGTGCTATCATACTAGATAATAAGTTTTGGAGTGATTGTTATTTCTATATAAGACTTGTGGCTCCCATTATCAAATTATTAAGAATTGTAGATGCAGATGAAAAGCTTTCTTTGGGTTATGTTTATGAAAGGATGCAAAGGGCAAAGAATGCAATAAAGGAGATGTTTAGAAACAGAAAACAATTATACAAGCCTTACACAGATATTATTAAGGCTTGATGGGATAAGCACTTGAAGCTTAATCTTCATGCAGCAGCTTACTTCTTGAATCCCGCTTTTTTTTATGATGAAAAATTTTGTGAGAAGAATAGGGTCATTCAAAGTGTTCTTGATTTGTTTGATATAAAAAGCTTCTGTGGTAACATTACAAAAGCCATTGAAGAAGTTCAAATGTATCATGATCGTGAAGGAAGTTTTGGTAGAGATCAAGCTTATAGTACAGCAAAGACAATACAACCTTGTAAGTATCAATTTATGAATTTTTTTTTGTTTTAATATTTTAAAGGATTAACTATGATTTGTTATATAGTATAATATATTTTATGTAGATATGTGGTGGACATATTATGGTGGTAGTGCTCCAACATTGAAAAATATAGCAACTCGTATTCTTGGCCAAACATCTTCTTCTTCAGGATGTGAGTGAAATTGGAGTTTTTTTTAACGCATTCATACAAAGAAAAGAAATAGACTTGAACATCAAAGGCTAAGTGATCTTGTTTATGTTAATTATAACTTGCGTTTGAAGAATAGGTATATAATTATACTCAATAGATAATTGTCATTTATTCTTTTTGGCATAATTGAAACTCTATTTAATATTTTTATGTTTTATTTTAGGTCACAATACAAGAAGAAAAGTTACGATCCTATTGATTATGAATCCACTGACAATGTTGAATTTTGGATAGTTGAAGAAGAAGCAGCTTCTGAGTTTCATAGTGTTGATCTTTGAGAATGAGAATTTTATTTATGAAACAACGCAATTCCAATAGTCGCACTACAAGAAAAACAGAAATTACCGACGGAATTTTCCGTCGCTAAATATGGATAATTCCGTCACTAAATGAATTAGCGACGGAATTATTTCCGTCGCTAATTTCACTGTCACTAAATCATTAGCGACGGATTTTAGAATTCCGTCGCTAATTAGTGACGGAAATTTCCGTCACAAAGAAAAATTCCGTCGCTAATTCTAAGAATAACATATTCTTAATTTGTGACAGATTAGCAACGGAAAATTCCGTCACTAATTAGCGATGGATTAGTGAAGGAATATTCCGTCGCTAATTCATGATGGATTAGTGAAGGAATACTCTGTCGCTAATTAGCGACAGATTAGTGGAAAAAAATTCCGTCACTAATTAGCGACGGAATATTCCTTCACTAATCCGTCGCTAATTAGTGACGGAATATTCCTTCATTAATCCGTCACTAATTAGCAATGGATCGCGACAAGATGTTTTGTCACTAATTACTGACAGATTAGCGATGGAATTTTTCGTCACTGATTACTGATAAATCTGTGACGAAATATTCTGTCACTAATTACCAACAGATTTGCAATAAATTTTCCATCACTAATCAGCGACGAAAATTTTTGTCACTAATATAATTTTTTCATTTTATAATTTTTTTAAAATTTAACCTCAATATCAATTTGCTGCCTATCCAATAATATACAATAAAAGCATAATAAAGTAAGGTTAATTGAAAATAATAATATTATTAGATAATAAATTTTCACTTTTGTTTAAGTATTTCTCTCTATCTAATAAAGTATATAAGCACAATAGTATTCAATAAAAAAGTAACAAATATATTAAAATGATTCTTAATTAAGTGATAACCATTCTAAAACAAATTATAACAATTCTCAACAAAACATGTCTTAAAATAAAGGAAAATCATCTTTATGGTAGAGAACAATCATCAGGATCTGATGGAGCACGAGATAACTGCGATTTAAGATCTTGTAACCTGTTAAATGTTTGCTGATACTAGTTTAATAGAGACAAGATTTTTTGATGCTGTTCTATAATACTTGATTCTGCTCTGTTATACGTTGATTCTGCTCTCTAAGCTCTTGATTCTCCTGTCTTAAAGGGGCTGTTTCTATGGCAATCCTCCCACGTAATTCCTCTTCAAAATCTGAATGGAGTCCTAGGTTATGAACAGAAGAAGAGGTCCCACGAGAACGGATAGCATCAATATCTTGAGCCTCAGATCCTACCCCAAAAATGCGACCCTTCTTATTTTTACCACCAACAGCCTCTAACTATAAGGCAACTTCATCATCATCTTCTACATCATTTGACATTATGCCTGTTGAGTCTTTGAGTAGAAGCTCTGGCATTCTTAAGCCTTAAATAATCAGCCTGTTAAAGGAAGTAAATAAATACAATTTTACAATAAAAAAAATGACAGTGCATTCAAAACCAAAAGTATGCACATATTTACACATCTTTTCTGTCATATAGTATTAACATGAAGTGTAATCATATAATGAGAAATAAATATTTTGAAATTACAAATATATTTAGTCATTATAATCAAAGTTATGAAATATTGAAATTACACAATTATGTATATGGAAATAATATGTCATGTTAATAGCCATAGAGCAATTAAATAAGTAAAAAAAAAAATTAAATAAAGGACCACATAATCCTAGTGACAAAATGAAAAATGAAGACTCACACTATAACTAGTCAGGCCTCTGGTCGTCAGCACAAGTCCAGTGATAATTAAAACATAAAATGAAGACTTATACTACAACTATTCAAGCCTTCGGCCATCGGTACAAGTATAGTAACAATGGAAACAAAAAATAAAGACTCACACTACAACTAGTCAGACATCCAGCCATCAATAAAAGTCCAGTGATAATTAAAACAAAATGAAGACTCACACTTCAACTAGTTAGGCTTCTAGCTATTAACACAAGTGCAGTGACAATGAAAACAAAAAATGAAGACTCACACTACAGCTAGTCAGGCCTCTGGCCATCAGCACAAGTTCAATGACAATTAAAACAAAAAAGACAAGACACATACTACAACTAATTAGGCCTCTAACCATCAGCACAAGTTCAGTGACAATTAAAACAAAAAAGACAAGACACGCACTACAACTAGTCAGGCCTTTGGCTATCAGAACAAGTCTAGTGACAATAAAAACTAAAAATCAAGGCTTACACTACAATTATTGAGGCCTCTAGTCGTTAGTAAAAATTCAATAACAATAAAAACAAAGAATCAAGACTCACACTACAACTAGTCAGGCCTCTGGCCGTCAACACAATCCTAATGAAAAAAAGAAAAGATAAACATATACATACATAGACTTCAGTTGCCCTATGGTCCACAAATTGACCAGTTGTCTCATCATAATGCGTGTGCTTGAACAATTCAAACATTGTAGGTGGTCTTCCAAGCTGTAAAGTCTGTAGATGTTTATTGACATGAAAACCATGATGAAACATAGATGACATTACCAAGTAACTAACTAGTAAATTAAATTACTAAAATAATTGCTTTTATAAAAGAACTAATAATATTGTTTAAGTTAATTTTGTATTACAATATATGATTATTCAATTATATAAAAAATTGAAAATATGGTTATTAATAAATTTAAGTTAAATAACAAAATAAGATTAGCAATTAATAGTATACTCATTTTGATTCATATTATGTAACTGGTTCCTTGTACGTTTCTAGTTTCATTATCCATGTATTTTAGAATTTTATTCCTTAAGCATATCTATTTACTACAAATAGGTGATGCCTACCATATACATATATATATATATATATAAAGAGAAAGAAGGTTTAAATTATATACAATTTTTAAAATTTTAAGTCATATACAAATAAGTTTATATCATTAATTAATTAATTTTTTATTATTAATAAAGTGTGATACATTTAAAATTATTTGTATAAACAATTTTAAAAATTTTATTATCATTAATATGTACATTTTATTTGTAATATAATAAATTAATTAATAATAAAATTTTATTTTAAGATTGTATCTAATTTAACCTCATCCATATATGTTGCATCAAGTGTATTATGTTATAGTTATACAATCTTTGGCACAGCTTGTGTTATGGGATAAATAGTAACTGGCCAACCCGTGCCGTTGTGATTCAGTGCTCTCTCTAAAACTCCCAAGGCACGGGTTTGAGAGCTGGTACTCTTTAGCCAACAGTGAGTTTGGACCTGGGATACCTTCTTGGACCTTTGAAACCAAAAGGAAAACAAAACAAATCTACCTATAGAGGTATTCCAAAATACCTCTCTCTTTTTGTTTGCTTAAATCGCCAAGATAAAAAAGAAATTAACGTAAAAATGAGAGATTAAACTTTAATCAACTCACTTCTTTTTAAGAAAACTTTTGTGTTATTTCATTTCTTCTGCTTACAAAAAATAATGCTTCCAATATGTTTTAGGTCCCTATACTATATATATTAGCTATTATTATTTTTAATTTACCTTTTCTAATTTCTTTAAATAAGTTTGATAATTTACCATATTTTCTTTATTTTTCGTTTATAAAAAATTACAAATAAATAGTGATTCTATTGACTAGAAATGCATCTTCTTCTAATCCAATTGATTTATGAGTTATTCAATTAATTTTTTTGAGTTGGATGTTATTCAATTAAATTTTAGTATAAAGTATGATGGCTTTTAAATTTTAAGTTTTCAAGTTTTTATTAGAGAAAAAAGTTACTCATGCCAATAGACACAGATTATTTTCTCTTTTTTTGAAGTAAAAAAAGTATCTTCATTTCATAATAAAGTAACAATAGTTAAACTTATTATCAAAAATTAAACTTAGTTCAAATTTTATAGATATTTATTTTCAAATCCCTTAATAAATATATAATACAAAAGAAAAATTATTTTAAAGTCCAATTATATAATATTGAATTGTTAAAAACAAATTACTCATATTTAAGGCCAAATCTCAATATAAGTTATTAAGAGAGTAAAAGTTATGACTCATAATTTATATAAAAATTTTACATTAACAATATTATATGTAACATATCTTTTTATAATTTAACGACATAAATTATTATATGGTCTACAAAAAAAAAATTATTTTCATATTATTTAACGAATACAACATTATGTTATAGTTAAATTTACTAATACTTATTTTTATTTTTATAAATTAAGAGTTGGGTAATTAAATAATTTACTTAGCAAGATTTAATAGATTGGTAAACCATAATTAACATCATATATTATGATAATTTTCATGTTAAGAACAATCATTTCGACAAGTTTTTTTCCTTTGTTAAGAGGGGAAAAAAAAGCTTTCTTATCCGTTTGACTCTCATGAGTAAGAAATGAAAAATCATTGCAAATGTAATTGGAAACAAATATGAACCAACAAAAATCAAATCTCAATTGAAAATGAAAGAAAATAAAAAGGATATTAATTATGTTTTTGCATATAGTGTAATTAAAAGAGACTGGGGAAAAAAAAGGAATAGATGTAAAAAAAAAATTGGATACATACTCTTTTATATTATTCTTTCTCTCTAACTACATAACTATATAATATGTATTAGATTTTAAATCATACCCTCTATTTCTTTTTTAATTTTGCACATCTCGATATTTAGTCTTTACTTCTTTTGAGAGAATTTGAGAGATTTGACATTTAAATAAGAGAAAGACTTAGTTTTCGAACCAAAAAAAAAAACCTTAACACAATCACTTAAAAAAGTACTAACAGAAATAGAGAAACACCACGAATAATGTGTGAATTTAACTTAAAGTTTAGACTATGACAAAGAGAGGAAACCGATTAGGAGCACAAAAAAGGTGAGAGACATAATGTGATTGAAGGATAGTAGCTGAGTGGAATCATTTTTAATATTTATACAATTCTAGAAAATAGACATATCATAATTTTTTTATATCATTTATCTTTTGAATTTTGTTGAGTGAAATATTTATTTTACTTTCATTTATTTTGTATATTTTTATTTTAATCATTCCTTATACACAGTTGTTTAAATAATGATTTTAAATTTGCAAAATTTTTTACTATTTTTAGTTAATTAAATATATTTTATATTTATATTAATTTATGACTTAAAATAAATAAATTGTATATTTTTTAATTTTTGAACATGAATGGAGGCCTTTTATTACTCATACAATAATTAACCACATTATTATTTATCACATTTTACTATTTTGATATTGAAATTATTAAATTATTAATTTAAATTATAATATATAAATTATTAAATTATAATATATATATATATATACACACAATTAATGATATTTAACTAATTTGCAACGGTTTCATATATACATATATATTTAAATCATTATATCTTATAAATTATTAAAAAATAATATTTAAACAATCTGCGACGGATTTAGCGACGGATTAGCGACGGAAAATTTTGTGACAGAAATTCCGTCGCTAATTCCGTCGCTAAATTAGTGATGGACTCTTCTGTCACAAAATTCTATCGCAAAACTGGAATTGACTATCACGCATATTAGTGACGGAATTTTCCATCACTAAATTCCTTCACTAATTTGATTTGCGACGGAAATTTTCCGTCACTAAGTCCGTCGCTAATTTTTGCGACGGAATTAGTGACGGATTTGTGATGAACTTGCGATAAAACAAAATTTCGTCGCTAAATTCCGTTGCAAATTTGCTGTTTTCTTGTAGTGTCGGTGAATCATCAAGAGAACAAGGTTTATATGATTTTCTTTCATTATTTAGATGTTATAAAAGTATTATTCTAATGTATAATTTTATTTTTAATTTATTATATAATTAGGTGTTGAAGAAGTGGATATTGCATACCAACTAATTTTAGAATCACTTGATGATTTTGGAGTTGGACATGATGATGAGGATCATGGTGATTGTCTTGTTTTAGATGATAATGAATTGGCATCTGATGGATTTAATCTTAATGAATATTATGATAATTGATTGTTAGTTGTATACTTTAAGTTTAATTTGTGTTGTGGATATTGTAATGGATATTAATTTGTTTATGTTTGAATATTAAGTATGTTGAACCTAAAAAAATTTATTTGTATTAGTTTCTAATTATTTATTATATAAGATTATATATATATATAATTAAAAAATATATATATATTTAATAATCACCGCTCCGACCACGGTCTGACCAATGAACTGTAAATCAGTACCTCAGTCGGTTCAATGACCGGTTCGATTTTAAAAACCATACTATTTCCATTAAGGAAGGAGGTTGTTGTCACCAACAGTTCAACCGCATTTTTAATGATTCAAATATTCTGCATTTAATTTTTAAATAGAAAAATAAATTTAAGAGAGGAATCAAATTTTTTATTTTCATTTTCATTGTCAACCATTGAGCAATCCTATCCAACGTTGTCGAGAATCTCTACCTCCTCATCAACGTTTCTATGTTGCCATTAATATATACGTAAATTATATACATTTTTTTAAAAAAATTTTATTAAAATTATAAGAACATTTTTATTTTTAAAATATATTTGAATTTTTTTAAAAATTAAAAATTATGCTATACTTTAATATAATTTTAAATTTTTTATTAAAATATCTTCAATTAACATAAATATATGATTAATTAATTCCTCTCTATTTAAGTTAATGAAAAATATTTTAATTTAAAATTTTATTAAAGTATATATTTTTAAAATAAATTAAAATACATAACTTTAAATATTCTGCATTTAATTCTCTTCTCCAAAAAAAAAAAAAGGAAAAAATTCTGAAAAGAAAAGGGAGTAAGAGGATTTTATTCCCATAAATTTTTTTACTTTTTAACAAAATGACGTCTTCCTCGTATCGAATAAAAAAAATTCAAAATTATTATAAATGGCTCATAAATATAATATATTTATTTTCTAAATTCAGAAGACACACATCAACTCTCTTTTCTATTTTCCCTGCCTCTCTTTTAAATTTATTACTTATATTTAAGGATTAAATGCAGATAATTCGAATTTTCACAAACGCGATCCGGTGTGGACGCCAACAGCCTCCTTTTTTACCTTAGTATCAACGTTTCTTTTTACTTTCTTCTGTCAAAGCTGCTTTAGATAGTTGGATGACTCTAGCAAGCTTTAGGTCATGCCCAATAATCCCTGCCGACGTAACGATTCTGCATTTCCAAGAATTTTTTGTCTTGGGGACGAAGGGATTATAATGTTTTAGATGTTTATGAATTTCTTTGTATTTTTTAATAAAACACTCAAATATAAAATATATCAAACTTTTAATATATATATATATATATTGCTTGTCCTAAATTACTAGAGTGTTACTTTTTTATTCAAAATTTTCCAATATTTAAAAATTAAAAATGTTTATTTTGGTAAAATAATAGTTATTGAAATTGGAGTAGGTCATTCGAAGCACATGCACAGGTAGCAGTCATACCACAACTTTACTATGGATTCACAAGGTCCAAATATAATACAATAAATAGCCAACCAATTCATTTAGCATTTCAAATCATTCATGTGTAGCAAATATGAAATTAAAGTAGATATATGCATGGAATTAATATAGTCCCCAGTTACCTCACTTGAGGTAAATTTTCTGGAGAACCAACAACAATGCTATTTCAGCCCAACCACTACAAGAGTGAAATTCAAATTGAATGTTTCCTCTACCAGAAACTTCAATGTATCACCCTAAATCTTAAACAAATTCATATAAAATTAATACCTATACTACAAATCAACCATGGGAGCCTTAAACCAGCAAAAAATACATTAAAATGAAGAGTTTATACTTATCTAATAATACCCCTAGCCTCAACCTATGAAATGTCACTAAGAAAATTCCAAACAACCATATTTCAGGTTTTGAATATGGTGAAAATACTTCAAATGAAAAACTAATCGGGTCAAGATGAAGAGAAAGAGAAGAGGATTAAGTTATATAACAATTACCTTGATTGATTTTGACCCTAGAGGTGAGAAATGATGGATTTCTTCCTTAGAACCCTAGCCTTCCTCTCAAGGTACGAAAATGCTTCTTGTGTTTGTGTTTCAGCAAAGTGTGGACGGGCTGCATGTGTTCAGGGTTTTAGTTGGGTTTTAGTTGGGTCCTAAATGAGTTATGGGCTGACCTAAAAGTCTAATTTCAAGTGAGTTTCAGATTTAAGTTTTGTTGGGATAAGCTTCATGAGTTGGGCTACAGAATTGTAATTAGGTTAGGCTAAATTTTAAGAGCTCATTTGATTTGGATCTACATAAGGGTTGTTGGGCCAATTATAAGAGCTTATATAAGTTGGGTCTTGGGTCTCTAACTCATTAAACCAAATTGAGTCATTGCTAGATGGTCTCTCTTAGGTCAAGACTCATAATAAGAAATTGGGTCTACACCTAAATTCCTTGGACCTCTATTAGTTTTTAACCATGACCTACTTAATTTAATTTAGACCTAGATGAAGTTTCTAACCCAATTAAATCTCAAATCCATATTATTAATTTATTTCTCTCTAGATTTCCATTCACATGATTTGCCCAGTTATTTTCTAATAATTATTCTTAATTATGCCTAATCCATAATTAATATCTTAATTAATTTTGGCATGTTACATAGCTACTGCGCCATGAACATTGATGCGTATAATGTGTTAGCTTGCTTGATACTATGCTTTTTGGTAGTTCAGATTGCATAGGATGATTGGGTACCCATTCCATATTTGTTGTGCGGATTTCTTTTGTACTGCATAAATAAAAGCATCTGCATCTTCACACTTCCACCCATCTTGGCTTAATTCTCTGTCAATATCATTTGACATTTTTATAATTTTATTCTAGGCAAGACAACTTAGAAAAATCTGGTGAAATTTATTTCAACATTTAATTTTGCATTTTCCTATGTGTTCTTGATAATTGAATTCTCAAGATATGGTTTGCTTGGTGAAAAGTTGGACTTACAGGTGATAAAAAATTTGTTCTTTCGTTATTTTCGCAATGTTCCTTTTTTCCCCTCCCTTTAGATGATCAGTTATTTTGTTGACACCTAAAGAGATTGCAATATTTAAAAACTGGCACCCTTGCTTCCCCCACATTAATTTGTGTCAACAAAATGGAGAACTGATACATGGAAGTAAACAAAGAAAGGAGATATAATATATGAAGAAAAATTTATATATATTAATATTGAATGAATATTATTTATATCATTATTAGAATTGATGTTACCTAAAGCAAGCTGCTCGTGGTTCTGCTTGTAATGTGGAGCAGGAGTTCAATGTTGTCTTATATGACTATTATCTAAGATTGAAATGTTTGTTTATTTGAATACAATATGGATTTAATTCTATCAAAGTGAAACTCGAATCCATGTTGATATATGATCCTAAGGTGCTGCAGAATGTGAGAAGCTTGGCTTAGACAATCGCATCTTCATAATGGTTAAGCAATATTAGGTGGAACAGGTTGATTCCCGAATTGTAAAGATGTTAGTTTACTTTTTACAGGGAAGGAAGGTGCAGGATGGAGGAACTTTTTGTGCCAAGTTTGTAATGGCACACCAAAATGAAAATCTTAAGCAAATGGTTCCGATATTAGCTCCCAAATGTGCATTTTGGGAAGGATGGAGGCGATGTGGCAGCTACTCCACCGTTGATTGTATGAATTTGAGTGAAAAAAAATAAGAGTTAAAGTGCAGCATTTTAGTTTCCTATGTGCTAATGCGACATGGCAGCTACTTATCTTTTGGATCGATTGAAAGGCTGTGATGAAGGCAAAATGAGCGCTCCTATTCCCGCAACAACTTGAGCAAATCCGAATCCACTAAGGGGACAACACCTCATGAAATGCGCAAAACCTTATTAGTCATTCCTAAAGTTTCGCTAAAAGGACATAATTTTGGTAAACATTCGTGTTTACTTCGTGATCCTCATGTTCGTTATGATCAAATCGAAGAAAGCAGTCTGGGGCACGTCGGGTCCCATACAGTGAAAATTAATATATATATATATATATATATTAGAAAAAAGAATGATACGTAGCTCAAGATATTAGTTGCACTGTTTATGATTTATGAATAGTGCAACTAATAATGAAAATATAAGATATATTAATTTATTTTTTAAATATATCGTATATCTAAATATTTTATACATAAAAATTCATAAATTTTTAAAAATTTAAGATACAACAAACACCACGTTAGATTTTTTTTAAATAGTGATATTTTCTTCTTGTAATTTATTGATGGTAATTCTACTAAGTTTTTTGACACAAAAGTTATGAGAATCTTACAAACTCAAAACAATCTAGGTCCCTATGTCAATGTCCATATGAGTAAGATGACATTAGAAAATTCTAAGAGATCAGGTAATAACTAGTACAAACACTTAGTTATATATATATCCTGAATCTTAAATTATAAGAACAATCAACCATTATCCTTAGAAAACAATCATTCCACCAAAAGAAAACACAACACACATTGATAATTACAAACAATATCTATTTATCTTAAGAGAAAAGTCCTTATATTTTGCTTCTACTAAATAATACAATAATCCTTAACTAGGTTAAACTTCCTCAATGGGTTTTTACCATATTATCCACCCCAACATATATGAATATTATATATATATATATATATAATGTTATAAAGATGTATCTTTTGATGTTTTATTAAAAAAAATCACATATAAATTTAAGAAGCAATTAATTTGAACTACTCAATAAAAATTTGATCTTTACTTAAAACTTAAATATTTATTATTTTAAAATTTAAAAGCTTTCATGTAATCTTTTAATGTATCTTTTCTGCTATTCTAGATACTTATTTTATAATAAATTTCCTAAACATAATTATTAATCAAAATATAATTGATAATAGCTTTTGTCACATCTTCATCAAACACAATTTTACATATTTTTTATAATAACTATTTGTCAAGTAGTCAAATATATATTATAGACCCATAAATATGTCATATATAAATTTTTAATAGAAACCACTTCTGTTATGGATTTTATTTATAATCAGCTTGATTTATTTATCTTCAACGAATTAAATTTACAAAAGGAAAAAAACAAAAACTAAAAGAGAGAGACGTGTTGAAAGGCGTGAAGCATTGTATATGTTGTCATTGTGTATTTAATATTTCGGTTGTCCTAATTTAACTACTATTTCCATGAAAAAAAGGAGGTTGTTGGCACCAACACTCCAGCCACATTTTTAATAATTTGAATATTCTGCATTTAATTCTTAAATACAGGAAATAAATTTAAGAGAGGAATAAAAAGAAAAATAAGTAAATAAAAAAATGAGAATGAATAAAAAAATTATTTCTTTTTTTCTCTATTTCTTTTTAATAAAACAATATTTTATTCACACTGAATAAGTGAAAATCCAAACTCATTACAAATGACCCATAAATCTAGATTTACAAAAAAAAAAAAAAAAAGCGAAGGATACGGGGGCTTGCTAAAAGGGAATGGCTCACATCCACTTTCTTTTCTATTTTTCCTGCCTCTCTTTTAAATTTATCCATTATATTTAAGGATTAAATGCAGATAATTCAAATTTTTACAAATGCAATTGAATATTGGTACCCAAAAAAAAAAAAACGTCTAAAAGAGAGAGAAATTTTGAAAGGCTTAGATGCATTCTATGTTTTGTCTAAAAAAGAGAAACGTTTTGAAGGGCTTAGATACATTGAATGTGCCATCCAAAAGAGAGAGACGTTTTGAAAGGCTTAGATGAATTGCTTGTGTTGTCATTGCGTATGTAATACTTCCGTTGTCCTAATTTGACTACTATCTCTACTGTGGAGGGAGGTTGTGGGCACCAACAGTTCAACAACATTTTTAATAATTTAAATATTCTGCATTTAATTCTTAAATATAAAAAATAAATTTGACAGAAGAATAAAGAGAAAAAGATAAAAGATAAAATAATAATAATATATATGAGAATTTTTTATTCTCTTTTCATATACTTTTATTCTCTTTATTTTTTCAATAAAATAATATCTTATTCGTATTAAATAGAAAAATATTTAAATTTATTATAAATGGCTCATAAATTTAGTATATTTATTTTCTAAATACAGAAGATACGCGTCAACTCTCTTTTTCTATTTTCCTTGCCTCTCTTTTAAATTTATTCCTTATATTTAAAGATAAAATGCAGATAATTCGAATTTTTACAAACGCGATTGGGTGTTGACGCCGACCACCTCCTTTTTTAACCTTAATATCAACGTTTCTTGTTTCTTTCTTCTGTCAAAGCTGCCAAGAAGTTAGTGGTTGGATGACTCCTGCAAGCTTCAGGTCATGCCCAATAATCCCTGCTAACGTAATAATTCTGCATTTCCAAGAATTTTTGGTCTTGGGGACGAAGGGATTATAATGTTTTAGATGTTTATGAATTTCTTTGCATTTTTGAATAAAGCACTCAAATATAAAATATATCAAACTTTTAATATATATATATATATATATATGTTGTATATCTTAAATTACTAGAGTATTACCTTTTTATTCACAATTTTCAAATATTTAAAAAATAAAAATGTTTATTTTGGTAAAATAATAGTTATTAAAATTGGAGTGGGTCATTGGATCACCTGATCAATCAACTAGGAGATTACTAATTAAACGAACCAAAAATTTTTAATCAAAAATATGTAATTGATTTAAATATATAACATATTTTAAAATAGAGAAACTTACACATATTAATGTTAATCTTTTTCCCCTATTATAATGTCCCTTAATTCACAAAAAAAGAAAAATTACCATTGACCCTTTAGCTTATTAACTCCAGATATTTCAATAACTTCAGTGTCTAAATTAGAATTTAAGTCCAACTTTAGCTTTTGAAATTACTAAAATACTATTTTCATTGTTTAATTTACATTGAGAATATTGCTTATACAATCCACCTTGAATTTTGTTTTATATTATAAATAATGTCCTACAATGTATAGCAAATTACAATTAACCCCCTAGCATGTGCCTCAATGAAATTACTATCATACCATTTGTGAAACACCATATTTTGTTCGGGCAAGTTTTAAAAATAGTAACAAAATCAAATTAGCAAAAAATATGAAAAAATAAAAAAATTTAAAGAAAAATAAAAAGGAAAGAAAAATAAAATTTAAAAAAAGAAGGAAAAGAGAAAAAGAATACCCATTTCTTTTTAGAAAAAAAATTAAAAGAGAAAACAATATCCACTTCTTTTTTTCCAATTTTCAAGAGCCTAAATAACCAAAATAACAAATCAAAATAAAAAAAGAGAGGAACCAAAAAACAAAAAGAAATAAAAAACAAAAAAATAAAAATAAGAAAATCAAATAAAAGTAAAAAAAAAAAGAACCAAAATGGTGAAAATTTAAAAGAAAAAAAAAAAGAACCAGACCCTTATTCTATCTTTTAGCCCAAATATAAAAAGCTACAGCCTAAACTTATACCGAAACAAAAAATTAAATTAAGAAAAATGGAAGGGGGGACAAATGCAGGGTTTTGAACCCCCCCAATTCCTTTCACTCCTCTGCCACAAGGAGGATGCAGTGCAGAGGCATAAAGCAGCTCCCTGTCTATAGAGAATTTTTTTTCGGTGCACTTGGTGCACCATGCACCAAGTGTAATCAAGGGCTAAAATTTAGTTTGTATAGGTGGGGTCATGTATAGTACAGGCAGGATCCACGTGTAGAGAAAATCTTAACCTTTGAGTGTATAAATAACGTGGCGCTCCCGGTACACGTAAGAATTGCTCGTCTAGAGACGCACGAAGATGGAAATAGTAAGGCAACAAAGAAATCAACAAGGGGAAGAGTAGTGGCCCAGCGGCAAACTCAAGGAATTGACCTCCCTCTCGCGTCCTTTTCATCATCAAAGGCAGAGAGTTAGTGGTATGCTTGAAAAGTTGACCTCCTCTCACATCCCTTTCATCGGAGGCTATAACACCCCAAAAATTAATTAAGGTATTAATCATGGATTTGGGTTCATTAAGAATAATTAATATGGGATAATTTGACAAGTTAAGTGAATAGAAATTTTAGAGAGATAAATTATTAATATGATTTTGAGATTTAATTGAGTTAGAAACCCCAATTAGGCCCAAATTAAATTAAGTAGGCTAAGGTTAAGAACTAATAGAGGGCCCAATCTGATTTAATGAATTAGAAACCCAAGACCCAACTTGCATAAACTCTTATAAATGGCCCAATAACCCTTGTGCAGACCTAAATCAATTGAGTTCTTCAAATTTGGTCTAACCTAATTAAAAGTCTGCAGCCCAACAAATGAAAGCTAGCCCAACAAGGCTTAAAATCAGAACCCACTTGCAATTGGACCTTTGGGTCAACCTATGACCCATATTAGGACCTAAGTTAAAACCCTAAAAACAGAATTTGATCACCCCCATTCTGTAAAAACACAAGAAACATAAGGGAAATTCGGAGGTCCAAAGGGAAGGCTAGGGTTCTTGACATATTTTCACCATTTCTCACTTTTAGAGCAAGATTTAACTAAGGTAATAGCTATATAACTTAATCATCTCCTCTTCCTCTTCAATTTGACCCGATTGGCTTCTCATTTGGAGCATTTTCACCATACCCAAATTCTGAAATATGATTGTTTGGTATTTTCTTAGAGAATTTTCAGAGGTAGAGGTTAGAAGGGATATTAGGTAAGTGTAAACTCTTTATTCTAATGTATTTTCTGCTGGTTTAAGAACCTCATGATTGATTTATAGTGTGGATATTAATTATGTATGAATTTACTTGGGAATTAGGGTGATATATTGAAGTTTCTGGTATAAGACATATTCAATCCGAATTTAGGGATTTGTAGTGGCTGGGTAAGTGTTCTCTGAGTAACCATTAGTATTTTAATTTTTGGGTACTTGTTGCTGCTGTTATAAGGAGATTTTGGCACTGTTGGTGGCTTTTCAATTGTCTACAAAGTGAGGTAACCAAGGTTCATGCATATGTCTGTTTAATTTTGTACCTACTACATGATTATGATTTTGAATGCTAAATAAATTGGTTGGCTATCTATTATATGTGATTAGACTTTGTGAGTCCATGGTGGAGCTGTGGTACAGCTGCCACCCGTGCATGTACTTCGATCGAGCACCGGTTTATGATCAGACCGCAGATGCACTGAGCCCTAGTTGTGCTCATTGGGGAATAGGTGCCGTGGACGGGCCTCTCCTAGTGTTAATGGCCTATAACATGTGGAATTGTGATTGCTAGTATGGGATAGTAATCATAGATAGCCTAATTGTTCATTTACTGATATGACTGGTATTTTTTCTGATGCTTATATGAAATCATGCATATATGTTGATTAAACTGGAATATATGAATGGAATTTGCCTTGGTTACTGAGATTTGCATCTCATCCCATTTCATGGGATCATACTTTCAGGTGAAGGCCCTTCGGGTAAGGATAAGGGGAAGCAAGTGGATGAAAATCCATGAGCTCCACCCATGTGTGGAGGAGGCTACACTTGGGCTGATCCGAGTAGAATAAATGCAATTTTGTTATTCATTTATATAGCATCATCATGTAATCACGTTGCCAAGTGTAGGCATTTACATTTTGATTAGGTGGAATGTATCTATTAAGAAGTTAAGTCTCATTATAGCTTGGTATTAGATGTATGAACTTATAGTATCTGATGTATGAGCTTTGTTGAATTCATGATATGGTCTACTATTGGAAATGTCATCATGGGATATATTAGATTGTTGATTTGAATAAGTGATGTATGGAATCTTTAATGGAAAATGTATTGAATGATAATGGTTGATAGTTCATGAACTCTTACTGTTATTACTCTATAGACTTGCTGATATAGGGTAGTTGGAGGAGTAGAAATTAACATGTAAGTCTTAAACTAGTAATGATAGATAGGATGGGTAAATTAGGCTAGCGAAAGCTATTGAAACTCCACAAATTAAGGTCAAGTGGCCCTAAGATGTTATTGGAGGGAGAGTGGAGAGTATGCGAGAATATTTTAGGAGTTGTAGGATCAAAAAACATTTCGCAGCGGCCAACATATTATTAGCCGCAACCAATAGAGGCGAAGTTGCCCAGTTAGAGTACCAAAGAGCAATTCAACGCAGCGAAAAGTGGAATTAGTCGCAGCGAAATGTGAAAGGCAAAATTGGGAGTTGTCCAAAGGATAATTCACAGTGGCTAAATAGAAATTGGCAGCGGTGAACTTTTGTGAAAATGTGTCAGGTGTTCCAGAGAGGAATTAGCCGTGGTGAAAGGGGGAATTGGCCGCAGCCAATAGTGAGAGGCAAGCAAGGTAGGTTCCAGGAGGTTTTCTCATCGCGACGCCATGTAGGTTAGCTGCGACAAAGCTCTAACTCACCGCAGAGAAGATAAAGAGTGAACCCGATAGCAATTGGCCACGACGCAAAGATATTTAGTCGCAGCTAACAACCCCAAATTCTCATTCAAACATAGAAATCTTAGTTTTTCCTATGGTAACCTCAAGGGATGACTTAGAAACATTGGTGGAAGATTCTTGTGAGTTGGAATTAATCGGTAATAGAATCAAAAGCTTATAAATGAGTGTTTGTTTCCCTTGTGTACATGAATGCTTGTAATTATTTGGTTGATGACCCTAATAACATTAAGGTTCAAATTTTCCTACATTTTTTTGAATGTAATTAGTCATAATGTCTTGTAACCACGATTTATGGTTATTAATCACGTATTTAACTTTAGTTATAATGATTACAGTTAGGGTCATCACAAAGGCCAAGAGAAGGAGACACAAAAATAGAAGAGGGAGACAGAGACACAGGTCAATAGAGGAAGAGAAAATGCTAAAAGGGAAGGAGAATCAGAGGAGGGAAGACTTTTCTAATTCATTAAGTGAGAGAGGCTAAAAAGTAGAATTGAAAGCGAGAAAAAGGGGGATGGAGAGAAGAGAACCATGTAAGGGGGATTTTTAGATTAGAAAAAGAGAAAGTTGAGAGTGCAGAAAGGGGAAGAATTTGGATTCATTCTCTTTTGCTCGAACACCATAAAGGTACATTGTCTTTGCTTCTCATTTACTCTGTATCTATAATTTGGTTTGCATGTCTATGGGTGATTAAAAATTATTCGGCAAAGAATGTGATACTTCAAAATCCAAAACTTGATCAACACCCATAGGATAGATGGTTTGATTCTGAGAATGTTTGTTTCCATTCGCATAGCATCTGGTTAGGTCATCTTCTAGGAAAATAGGATTGCTTCACTAAGGAAAAAACTTGATTCACTGTTTCTATTTTATCTGCTCTTGAATTGTGGGTTGGTTTGTTTTAAGTTTTGCATGTTTCCTTAGGTCCTGTCACCTTGTTTGGCTGGCATATGAATGTTATTTTTTATTGGTGAGTTAAGACAAAAGAAATAGGTTTTGTGGCTTATAGTTGTCAGAGAATCTAATATCCTAATTCTCGGCCTTTGTAATGCTTTATTTCACTTCCATTATAATTGAACTACTGAGGAATATCATCTCTACTTGGTGATTTAAGATATGGAATATGGCTCTCAAATTTTGGCTCTGCTTGGTAGGTTGGGAATGATACTGTTTAAGCTTCTTGCATCTGTCTTTGAATTCCCAAGCCTTGACGACGTTTAATTGTGGATACAAATTGTTTTGGGATTATGCGTGTGCTGGATTTTGTTTTGGATATTTTCTAAATTCTCGAAGGTTTTTCTTTGCAAAGCCATTGCATGGTTGTTGAAATACAAAACTTTCTTTGGTTGTCATGTGTATGGTTTATACCTTGCTTCATGGTAACACTAGTTAGAGTTGATGTTCGAACTAGTATGCTGTTTCCCATAGGATTTCAATTCTAATCACATGTAGGGGATGTTTAAATGTTATTAAAAAAAATGTTGGCCTCTGTCTTACTGCTCTTGGTTATGCTGGGAAGATTTAATTGAATAAGGATGTAATGGCTCATAATGTGCTGTTAAATTGATTCTGTGAATGTCAACATATGGCGAATATGTGGTTGTTCCTTTGAGTTGTACAGAAATTTGTTTTTCACTTTTTCTAAAAAAAGTATCACTAAGTGCTGCTACTTGCTGTCACTCTTCTAATGTTGGTTAATTTGTCTGACACCATGTGGAGCAACGTGCAAAACTTGGCTGGATAACACATGGGAGCTAATCATCAATCAAACAAAAAAGGATGGGAAGATGGCATATGATTTAAGGGTTTATATTTTCTCATTCCTCTTCTGTTTTATGATACTATTGTAAATATTTTTTTTGTTTTATTTTTTTTAGTAGTTTACTTTTAATCTTATTTTTATTTTTATTATTTTATTTTATCTTTTTACGTGTATCTTCATCTTTATTTTACTTTAGGTTTACCGTGTGGGATTCTTTGTCCCCTCAAACCTACAGAAATTAATTTAAGGATCATGTGTGGCAATAAATCTCTTTGAAATTTAATGGGTTTCAAATTTATATGTTAATAAGTTTTGGGCTCCAACGGTCCACACAAAATTGATTTTTGTAAGGAATTTTTTTTTTAAAAAAAGATAAGATAAAACAAGAAACAAAAAAGGAAGAAAAAAACAACAACAACCAAAAAAAGGGAGATAAAAAACAAATAAATGAACTTTTCAATTTTAAAAGTTAATTTTAAGTGACTATGTTTTTATAAGTTCCCATTTCCAAATAAAAAAAGTAAAAATTAATTAAATTCCTTTTTGTAAAATTTAAAGCTTTCCTCTAATTTTAAAATTGTTTGACTATGAGAGTTTAAATGATTTTTACTTTCTTTTTTTTTTCACAAAAAAAAAACAATAAAACAAAACCAAAATAAACCAACCCATTGATACTGTTTTCTATGTATTTGAACTATGTGAATTTTGATCCTTATGAAGGGTATGTAGGTGCTAGGTTTTTATCCTAAGTCAAATGCCTTTGTAAATAAATATTTTCTTTTAATTTTAATTTTTTTTAATTTTTAATTTTATTTCTTTAAGTTCTTTCTTTCTTATTTTGCATGTAATTTGTTAAGAAGAATTAAAATAGAATAAATACCATATTAATTTCACATAACTAACTTAGAGTAACTGTTCTTAAAAATGGGTGTAGTGGGGTGTTTAACACCTTCTTTACTTACAACTGATTCTCGAATCTGTATTTGATTCACAAACCATTTTTCTTATAAGAGATTTTTTTTTAAAGTTTTACTTTTTAAAAATCAAAATTTTGGTGATGATTCTACTACTTACTTTGATTTAGTTTTTCTTTTCAAAATTAAATTTTTTTAAAAAAATTTTTTAGATGTCTTGCGGTTGCATTTTAGGTGTGACACCATTGTAATCATTTTTTTTTTATGACAAAATTTGGGAGTCAATTGTGGCAACTCATTATTGATGCGACAGGTCTTCTCTTTATATGCAAACACAAAATTATTTGTGTTGGTATGTGGCTTTCATCTTGTTTTGACATGTGTGGCTTCAATTTTTTCAATTTATTATTAAGATAAAGTATTCCTTTTTCTTTTAAAAAATAAAAATAAGTCATAATTAAATTTATTTTGGTTAAAATATTCTTATATTTATTTTGATATAATATAATAATTATAAAACATGTATTTGACCAAGTTTTTCACTTTATTATTAGGATAAGTTACTCTCTTTCTTCTAAGAAAATTTTAAATTACATGGTCATTTGTCTTTTTATTTTAAAAGATTGTATACTCCCCTAAAATTAAAGATGCACTACAATAAATTTTCCTGTGATAAAAAATGTGATGCAATTACACTTATTTTAACTAAATTATTTTTATATATATTACATATAATATGAAATTAATATATATTTAACTAATATAAAATAATAACTTCTGAGATTTAAAATCAATTAAACTTATAATTTTTAATACAAAATAAATAATATTGAAATAATAATTTAAGAAATATACTTTTAATAAATTATATTTATAATAACAAAATATTATTTTTAAAGATATTTTGATAATTTTGATTTTATGAAAAATTTTATATATTTTTATAATAAATAAAAAATTTATAATTTAAATACAAAAAGAGAATCATGGGAAACCCTTTCCCTTGCCTTGTGAAAAGTTCAAAACAAATGGATCGGTCGTTGGGGCCCTTGAGGACTGTCGAGCTTGTTGACCTATCATTAATGAATTGTCATCAACGTAAAAATTGGCTTTAGATTTCTGTTGTGTGATGTTTGTGCTGGACTGGTGATTTATATTATTTAAAAATATAAAATTAAAGTTTGAAAATAAAAATACCTGTGTCTCCATTTATTTGTTTACGCAAGATCGCTCCTACGCACGTTACAGCATGGGATCCAAACTCAAAAAAATTATCTTTTTCTTAATGTTTTTAAAATTAAATTTGTTATTAAATTAATAGAAGTATTAGTTCATAATTTAATAATCTAATTGTAGTTAAAATGTGATTGAATCGATGATAATTTTATATACATATATATATGTATTAAATATTAAATATTAAAATTTTAATATAATAAATCTTAAATATTTAATTACTAATTTTATATTTCTTACCATATTTGAAAAATTATTTTTTAATTAAAAAATAAAAATTACTCAAAATCAAAATTTAAGAAAATTTAATTTTGACTTTTTGGGGTTTTAAAATTATATTAAAATTCTATTTATTATTAAAAAAGAAATTATAGTTTAGAAAATTAATTTATCAAATGAAAAAATTTAATCAAATTTAAAATATAATTATAAACAATGTATATATATTAGTTTAGATGTTTTTATATTATATCTATGATATATAATTATTTATTATATTATTTCATTGAAATGTTTATACACACACACACACACACACACATATATATATATATATATATTAAAAAATATGTAATATTGTTGAAGGAGATTAGTGGTTTAGATGACAAACAAGTTTGACACTTGGTAGAGTGTCATATGTTCGAGATTTTTACTGTTACTTTTACAAAATAATTTTTTAAATCAGTTTAAATAATGATTTGGTAAGTTTTTTAGGTTCTTAATCGATTTTGAAACTATACGGTTCTAAGAGTTAATCAAACTAAACCATATACCAATTCCTAATCTAATTACTCAAACTGGCTGGTCTAATTCAATTTTTAAAAGAATACTCACCCTTGTAAACAAGAAGGTTCATAATCCTCGTGTTGTTTATGTATATCAAATAAGAAACACCACCTTACTTTTTTTTTTTTTTGTGGTTTGGAATATTGATAAATTTTTAATTAGCAACCTTTTTTTGTAGGAACTCAAGAAATTATTGACACAAAAGTCATAAATCTAGCTATACATATAAAATGTTATAAAGATGATTCTTTTGATGTTTTATAGAAAAATCACATATTTTTAAGAAGCTATTAATATGAACTATTTAAAAAATTTAAACTTCCCTTAAAACTTAAAAATATGTATTTTTTAAAATTTAAAATTTTCATGTAATCTTTTAATGTAGGCAAAAATGCATTTTTGGTTCTTTAACTTTGCATAAAATTTCAATTTCATCCCTTCAATTATGTTTAGAAGTTTAAAAGAAAACAAAATAGAATTATTTAAAATGGAATGGAATGAAAAGGCAAAGAGTGGTATGGAAAAGTGTGTCATTCCAATGTTGGGAAGTTTAATAGAGGAAGAGAGTGAATCATTAATAAAATGAAATGATTTATAAATTATTTTTCTAATATAACCTTTATAATTAAATGTGATTTTAGTAAGGTTTTAGCAAAAAAAGAACATAATTATAATTGTACCATCTATTTCATTCTATTCCTTCCTAGATTAAGGACTTGGAGAGATAAAAAAGTTTTGGGTTTTGAATGGTAAGGAGAGGTTTTGAAATCTCTCCTTTGCCATTCCATACTATTCTAAAAAAATCTTTTGAATGAAGGTTTACTCCAAATTGATTATTCTACTCATTCCTTATCATCCATCCAAACATAGCCTTAAGTTTGTTTGGTTTTATTTTAGTCTTGATTTAAAAAAAATTAAAAAAATTTTTCTTCCAAACACTATTAATTTACTTAACCAAAAAAAAAAAGTTGACTTGAAATTATGAAGAGACCACTTAAATTAAAGCGTTCAGCAATTTAGGCTATATTGTAATTTATTTATTTATTTGATAAAAAAGATAGCTATAGTAATATTAATAATATAAATTCTGACATAGATAAGGAAAATGATGGTTAAAGGTTTCTAGCCAATTCCTTGTAAAAAGTGGATTAGCATAAGAAATTTTTAAAGATTTGAAAGTTAGACTAAAGTGCAAGAGATCCTTTTTCAAAATACCCCATTTCCAACTTCCTCTATTGCATAGATTCAAAATTGAAGTTTGCAGTGAAAATTATTTAGATTTCTTGTCCTTTTGGATCTAATATGATGCTAGCATGCAAAATCCACCACATTGCTTCCCTAATCACTTTTAGGCAAATGATTTTCTTGTTGGGGGAGTTAGACAATTTCCATTGAATTTTTTGAACTAAAAGGCCATTGAGAAAGATTTCTGCATTGAATTTCCTTACCTTAATTTTTTTTAATCTTGTTGATGATTTGAAACATGATTGTCCATCTTTCACTAGGAATGCCCTTTGCTTCATTGACTTAGAAATGATTATTTATCATGGATAGACAACTTCTTTTTAAATTATTTCCTTCCCATGATAAATGATTGATTGCAAGAATTCCATGTAGTTTCATCAATAAATTGCATGGGTTGTGAGTAAGGCCTTCATGGATGACCCTATTCCTAATTTCCCAAATACCATAAAGCACAATCATTAGTACTTTGGTGTGTCATGTAATAACCTATTTTTTTAGAAATTGAACTAAACCTAATAAATTAGATAGAATCACCATAAAGCAATGCATATTGAGACTAATTGAGATTAGAATGAGAATTAGAATATTTCAAAATATGATTTTAGAGCCTAAACATAGTTCAAAATCAGAGCCAAAACAGCTAAACGAATTTAAAGAAAACGTAGTGACAAAATCATAATTTCGAGCAATATTTGAAAACTTAAATAAGGGAGTTTTAAATGGAAAAATTGAGTTTTTTGGGATCCTGAAAGGCCCTAAAAACTATAGGAATACCTAGAATGGTTAAAGCCCCATTGTGTACGTTTTAGGTCATTAGTTGACTAAAACTTTAACTGAATGGTTTGGTAAGGTTTTAAATCTAATTTAGGTGAAACCAAATACATTTTATTAATTAGAAGATCTAAATTTTATGATAGAAAATATGGTTCTTAAAAAGGATTTGAAATGAGTTCAAATAGAGAAGGCAAAATTTAAGAACATAGTTGGAATTTTAAAAATGATATAAAATAGCCCCTCCCTTTTTATATATCACGACCCAACTTCTTCCACTCACCCTAACTAACTTTCCTCTGGCTAAAAACAAAACCAAGGGCAGTCTTGAGTGGTGCACAAGAAGAGGGAGCAAAGGAGGAAGAAAGCAAGCTTGAAAGGGTACAATTTTGCTACTTTTTCATACTCTTCTTTTTACTAAAGTTCTTCTCATCTTTTTCCTCTCTTCATGGTTTTGGTGTCTTAAATGGTGATGTTTCATGGCTGGTTCAATAAAGGGAAGGGAGAATTTAAAGGAAAACTTTGGAAGCCTAACAAAGTTTTCTTGACAAGCTTTGAAATAAGGTAAGAAACCATGGCCAAACTTGCTCCTCCTTGGCTTTCTCCTATATGTGTGTTTTGACTAGACCTAGGGGGTTATGTAGAGAGTTTGATTTTGGTCCAAACTTGATAGAAGTTAGGCTTTTGAAGCCTAAGGAATCATATGAAAGCAATAGAGCTCAAAAAAAGGCTATAGATAATAAGTTATGGAAATTAGGATTTTGATTACGCCTAGGGACTTCTGAAGCTTTCTAATGATGATTTAACTTATGTAAGAGCATGTTTAGGTTCTTAAGAGATCTAGGAAGCTTCACAAGTGCCAATTCCTTAAGAAAAATAAACAAAACTCCATGGGTGTTCCATATGGGGGGTGTCTCAACCAAGCACTAAAGGAGATACCTAGGGAGAATTTTCCTTGATTCTAATGATAGAAATAGTCTAGATATGAATAATAAACACAAAAGGAACTATTGGTTTAAATTTAGAAATCATATTTTGAAAGTTGGAAGTTTAGAGTTCCTTTAGGTATAAAGAAGTAACTTAATGTTTAACTCCTTGAATTAAGTTTGTGATGACTCTAATGAGTTTAAATGGAGTCATATGACTTTGACTAAGTGAGAAATTAGAGCCAAGATGATGAATTATATGAGTTGCTTCATTATATCCTATATGGAGCCATATGGATGCCATGAGTTAGAATTAGTTTGTGTAGAGTTTTTGTGAGGCTAGAGATGGTTCCATTGATGTATTTATATGTTGTTTGATGTGTCTAGGCCAAGCAAAGCAAGCCTCTCCTAAATGTGTATGTGAAGCCGAAATAAGGGGCTAGGAATCAAGGAAGAGAATTGTGCTTCTTGACTCAAGGTAGTTTTTCATCCATTCTTATATGCATACCTTGGTTGTTTAATTGTTATTGATTGATTGTATGTATGTTTGAATCTTGAAACATGTCTATAGCTATTTGTTTGATGGTTTGGTACCATTATACTTTTTGAATTGCTTTTGAATGTGTTATGACTTTTGATGGGTGAGGTTGTGCCAAAAGCCCTTTGATTTGGATGAGGTGAAGCCAAAAGTTCCTAATTAAGGGTGAAACAAGGCCAAAAGCCTTATAAAATAAGTGAAACTAAGTCAAAAGTCCCTAAAAAATAGGGGAGACTACTCTAAAGCCCTAATAATTAGGTGACGCTATACCAAAAGTCCCTAGAGCTAGCTCTAGATCTTGATTGATCCTTATAACTTTGAAAATATAATTATGTTTGGTATTTGGAAGCATTTGATGCATGCTTGCTTTTTTTGATATGATAACATGCCATATATGCATTTTTGAATCTCACTCTTCTCACTTTATATATAACCTTGCTTAGGTAACTCTCACAAAGCAAAGAATGGAGGCCAAGAAGCTTAAGTTGTGGCACTTTGGCAATATAATAAAATTTGATATAATTTAATGTAAAAGTGTGTGTATATATATATATATATTATTTATGAGATGTAACCTTTCACTCATGTGCAAAAGTATGGAAATATGTTATATGTACCATATTTGGAGCCAAATGTATGGTAACATGAAATTTTGGTATGTGTGTAGCTTGCCAAGTGTGTATATGAAGCCAAGTGAGAGAGTGGTTTTGAGTTCTATGATATTTTGGATCTGATATGCTACTCTTATATGTTGTATTTGAGGTTTTGGACATGCTCAAATAGTCACAATGCATGTGAGAAGCCATTTTAAACCACTTGAAACCATTTGTGTATCATTTTGAGTTATAATGTTGCCCTAAACCAAAATTAGACCAAATGGATGAATTTTAGCATGATATTTGGCAGACATATAGATCTTGTTTAGAGCTTTTCACAAAGTCAAAGAATAAAATTTTTTAACTTTTGTAAAATTTCTTATGATTTTTTAAAGTTAGTTGAATTATGTAGAAACTGCCTATTCATTGTTCATTTGGTCAATTTTGGTTTTCTAGATATTTGAGGGGCCAAATAAAATTTTAAAATTCCAAGTTGAGCAAAATTCTAATAGTGGTACTGTTCCATAAGAATTTCATAGACTAAATGATATTGTTTTTATCTAAAATTTTTACAGCATGTAGATTAGGTCCTGAGCTTTCCATAGAGTTTTAGTTTATGTGATTTGGAATTTTATAACTCAAGTTATGAATTTTTGAAGTTGTGACAAAATTTATGGAACCATGGAAAATGAAAGTGTAATGCTAGTCTTGATGTATATGGCTTAAACTTGAAATTCATACTTCATTTTATGATGTTTCTGTATGAACAAGAGTATTAAGGATGAAACATAAGTTTGGTAAGTTGAAATGGTCATTTAGTTATAAATGAATTATTCTAACATTTAATGATAGCATTTTTAGTTGCCAAAAGTATTGATTATACGAAAAGTGATGTTATAGACATAATATGATGTAGAAATTACACTATCTTAATATGGTATTACATGTCACTATTGAAAAACATGGCTTTGCCCCTGAGTGCCTTTATTTTTGTTGTCATCACCGCTGCTAAACCAAGTCCTAATTGCGGTTATTGTAATTGCAATTAGGACTAAAGTCTTGGTGGTGGTTTCGTCAAAAACTATAGTTAAGACTTAGTTCTAATCGTAGTTTATAAAAACTATGGTCAAGAATAAGTTTCTAATTGTGTTTTTAAAAAAGGTGGTTAAGAATATTTTCCTAATCATGGCTAGGATATGAACTTTTAGAATCCCTAATTCCCCTTCTTCCTCCCCTCCCCCCATTGTGACAGAACATCCCCAAAACCCCCATTGTTGTCTGCAAAACCCCCATTGTTGTCAGTCATTATGACATTACCATTTGCTGAGGGTAGAGAAGATGCCAACCGATCCCTAGCCCACAACCCCCACCTGCAATGCCATTGCTTGCACTCTCCATCCACTCTCTTTCTGTTCGCCTCCTTGGTATGTTTTCTCCCTTTGTTTTTTCATAATTTTTCAAGTCCCCTTTATTGGCTTCTTTGTTCTCCTGCATTGAAGCATACGATTGTCTCCTTGAAATATTTTTTTTGATCCCTTTATTGTTTCCCTAAAATAGGTGTTCTTAGATGGATAAAGTATATTGTTGGTTGAATTAACAAATTTTTGCAATGAATTTGAAAACATATTGGATGGATATTTAGAATTATATGGCTCGTTGTGAAACTATCAAAGTAATAAATATGAATCACTCAGCCCTCTTAGTCTATTGCAACCTTTACCAATCCCTTAGCATGTTTGGGAAAATGTTAGCATGGATTTCATAGTAAGACTCCTAAGAAGTAGCAAGCATGACGTAATTATAGTAGTGGTTGATTGTTAACTAAGTATAGTCACTTCATACCTTTATCCCATCCCTTTACCACTAAGGACATGGCAAAGGTATTCATTGAAGAAGTTATGAAGTTGCATGGGTTTCCTAAGACCATAGTGTTTAGTAGGAATTGAATTTTCATTAGCCATTTTTAGAAGGAGACATTTGTAATGGCTGGAACTACTTTGAAGTATAACTTGGGTTATCATCCCAAAAAAAATGGGCAAATAGAGGTGGTGAATCAAAGCCTAGAATAGTGGGCTAGGATACTTCCATAGGCAAAATACTAGTTTAATACCTCCTATAGCCGATCCTCAAGTATGACACCTTTCAAGCCTTTGTATGTTAGAGATCCTCATACCATATTTAAGTGCCAAGATTACCCATCAATGGTGGAGGAGGTGAATAAGTAGTTGCAAGAAAGGAATTAACTACTGACAAAACTTAAGAAGCATTTAGAAGTGGAACAAGTAAGGATGAAAGACTAAGCGAACAAGTAGAAAACAGAAGAAGAGTTTGAAGTAGGTGTTCTAATTTTTATTTAACTCAAACCATATGAATTTAGGTCCCTAGCCAAGAAATGGAATGAGTAGTTAGGTTCTCACTTTTATGACCTTACAAGATCATAGAAAAGTGCAAGATAGTGGTCTACAAATTGGAGCTTCCTAATACAATGAGAATACACCCTGTAGTCCACGATATGTAGCTCAAAAAGGCCTTTCTTCCTTCTGTTTAGGTGTAGAACTTGCCCAAAGCTCTGTTTGAGGATATGGAGATGAAAATGTATCCTAAAGAAGTGAAGAAAACACAAATGATGACTAATGGACAACAGCAGGTGCTTATTAAATGGGAAGGCCTACCAAATTGTGATAGCACTTAGGAGGATAGTATAGTAATTAAAGAACACATTCCTATTTTCACCTTGAGAACAAGGTGAGGCTTCCAAGGGTGGGGAATGATAGACCTAATAGGATCATGGGCAAGGTTTACACTAGTAGGGAGAAGAAGGCTCAAGGAAGATAGGGACAAGTTTATAAGATGAGGGGGATGAATAGAAATAAGGCCTAAGATAAAGAAGGAAATGATGTGGCAAAGGAGGGTCAAAATAGGAAATTACAAGCATAACTACCTTTGTCATGTAGTGCATGAGGGTGATGGAGATTGGCATAAGTGTGAGGAATATACTAAAGTGGCTATGTCATATGTAGCATTTACTAGCTCATTCATGCAATATATGAAAATAAAAACAAAGTCACATTCACACATAAGCTTTTTAACACTGAAATTAGACCATTTACAGGTCATCTTGGACTATAGGGATCCAAACTTGATTCTTTCCTTTTCTTAACTCATTTTTATCATGAACAAGTTTTTTCATACTCAATTTATGGTGCATAACTTATGGAATCCCTTAAAACACCATTGGACCTGAAGTGACCACAAAGGTTTCAAAATCTACACTAATTTTGAAAATTCATAACTTGAGCTATACAACTCCAAATCATGCAAATTAGGTGTTTATGAAAAGCTTAGAATGTCAACTACATGCTATAAAAATTTAAAATGAAATTGAATTCATTTTCTTGGTCAAATGCAATGGAACAATAACAGAGGTTAGAAATGGAGGCATGTAGCAAGCTTGAACTTTAAAATTGCATATTTTGAGCTACACAACTCCAAATTTAGAGCTCTTAGTAGACACAAAAAACTTAGGATGTGACAGAAAGCTTAGGATGTGACCTAATTGTTATAAAAATTTGAAGAGTATCTGAGCTCATTTGGCTTACAAAAGACATTGCATATCAAAGACTGCTACAGTGTTTAGCATAATCAAACCCTTAAATTTAAAAATTCATAGCTTCCTCTATATAACTCCTTTTCATGCAAACTTGGTTGCTCTAAAAAGATTATAATGTCAATTATATGCCTGTAATTTTATAAGTATTGGGCTTTATTTGACCTTAAAACTGTTCTATGTAAACAATAACAGGGCCTAGAAAGCTTTCTTTCTTCCATTTCTTTTGTCATCGTTACTAGTTATACTCACTGATTCTATAATACTTCCCTCTTATCTCAAGAGGTGAAGTTATTGATTGCAATATAAACAAAATCAGAAAGTGAATGCCATCACCTTTTTATATGAAGGGGACCAAAGTAATTCATGGGGGTAAAAGACACAGCCTTGGATTAACTTTTATGAACCAACAGTCGACACTTATGTCAACAATGAAATGCTCATATCAAGGTAAACCTTTTAAGATGTTATCATGTGGTTCTGATTTGTTATTGTTTAACACATATTAGACTTGTGAGTTTATAAACATTTTTATTTGACTAAATCTTACCTTGACGTGTATCAATCAGATGGCCATATCAAGGAAAGCATTTTTAAGATATTATTAAGTGATTCTGATTTGTTGCTTCTGGTTTTGTTTTGTTTTTTGCTGAATCTGAGTTTCATTTTAATTTCTGACAGTGGAGCTTAACAGATGGTTAATGTCTATTTAAGTTTGAATATAAACTTCCTGTCAGAAGCAGAAAGCCATTGATGGGATTAACTTGGATAAATGATTTGAGTTCTTAGATTAGCATGAGAATGAGTTTCTATTCTGATGAATTAAAGTGATCAAGTTCTTGAAGGTATTACTGTATGAATGTTTATTAGAGCTCAATGTACTTGTTTTCTGTGATATTAATTGGGTGATTTATTTATTCTATGAGTTTTGTTTCTAGTAAGGAGCTCAAATTAAACCTTTGTCTCCTGTGATGCTTTGGATCTTGTCAAATTCAAAACTTATCTAAGCCAAATTCAGTTGTGATTGGGTCAAAATTATCATATAATACCTTTTCTTGTTATCCTTTTTGGTCTCCTGCTACATTTTTTTTTTCTTTTTCATTTTTCAAATTTTCATTTTCAAGACATACAAAGTTATTATCGCACTCATTTGTCTTTCTCGAACTGGGCAAGGAAAGTGGAGCCATGTAACTTGATGAATGATTTCCTTTCGATTTTGGCAAAATAATGATAATAATTAAACCCATATGTATATCTTGCAAAATAATTACTTTCGTGTAGCAATTTCTATATTACAAATGTATTTTTCCTTTTGTAGTTTTTCTTAATCGAGAGCAAGTTTTCAAGAGTAAGAAATTTATAATTTCACTGTTTCTTCGCCGCAGGCTACTGTAGCAGACCTACAGGAGGCAATACAAAGGCAAAGTAAGTGAAGCATTTGCTTTTTTCTTTTCTAATATATAAATTAGTTTGAAATATTATATTCTGCATTTATTTTTTGTGATATGTGAGAAGAAAAATGCAATTACTATTGGGACTATATCTTGCTGGCAAGGTCTCTGATAGCCAATGTTTTTTGCTTAATGTATTTCAACGTTATAATTAGTGAACTTGCTAGCCTATGTTATAATTTGTGGCTCAAGTGGTGCCAAGCAATAAGAGAATTTGCCTCCATATTGAGAAGCAGCTGTAGCAGCAAAAGAGCCCTGTGAAAGGATAAGATCAAGGGAAAAGTTCAATAATTGCACATTTGGATAATAAATTCATGTTCTCTCTAAGACATAGTCATTAAAATCTAAAGTGGGTTTGCTTTGATTGGTAAATTTAATGTGAAAAATTGCATAGCTGGGGGTTTCTAGGTAGAGCCTATGAGCTTAATTAATAACAGAGGTTTTGCTTATAAGGTTATGTTATGTTTCATTAATAACATAAATTTGAATTTTTTATGCACTACAAAAAAATAGACTTTTAGTAACGACTTTTAGTGGCGACTTAAAAAAGTGGTCGCTGAAAATATTTTTAGCAACGACTTTTATTAAGTTGTCACTAAAAGTTGTCACTAAAAAATTATTCTTAATTCTGAAAATGTTTTTAGCGACGACAAAAAAAAAAAAATCACTAAAACTATTTAGTAGCAACAAAAAATTCGCCGCTAAAACTTTTTTGCGACGACATCGACATAGTCGCCACAAAAAAATATATTTCAAAACATAATTTTTAGCGACGACAATCTTTAGTCGTCACTAAAGCATATAGCGACGACAATCTTTAGTCGTTATTAAAGCATAACTTTTAGCGACAACAATCTTTAGTAGTCACTAAAGCATAACATTTAGCGATAACGTAACTGGTCGTCACTAAAAGTCCAAATGCCAAATTTTTGCTCATTAAAAATATTATTGACAAAACTTTTAGCGACTACAAGCTCTAGTCGTCACTAAAATACAACTTTTAGCGACGACAATATTTAATCGTCACTAAAGTATAACATTTTAGCGACGACAAACTTTAGTCGTCATTAAAACTTTAAAAATTTTTGCATGGAATATTTTTGTAACTTAATTTTAAATAAAAATATTTGAAATTAAAAATTTTTAAATTAAAAAAATAAATTATACGTATCAATTAATATATACAAATATATAGGACAAAAATAAATTAGAATATTTTTAAGGTAAAAAAATATTTTTAAAGTTAATAATTAATATATGCAAATATATAAGACTAATCATTAATTAAAAAAATAAAACTAGAATTTTTATTAAGTTTAAAAAACTTAATAGATTTAATAGATTTAAGAAGTTAAATTTTCAATTTTTGAAATTCATGAAATTAATATATCTAACCTTTCATATGTTGAAGAATCCATATATTTAAATTTTCAATTTCCATTTCTATGATTCATTTTATTAATGGGTCCTTTTCAACTTTTGAAGCAACGTAAACAATAAAGAGGTAAAAAGAAATAAAAAAATGAAAGAGAAAAAAAAAGAATGGATAAAAGATTAAACTTCGCCTTAATCTCTTATCATTGCAAAATTAATTTTAGTTAGGTAACCCTTTTAAATTCCTATTCTATCTTCTTCTTCATCATCCATTAATGTCTTCTTCTTCTTTATGTTCCATGGCTTTAAACTTGATACTTTATAATTTCAGCAAAAATATAATGATTTCTATGGATTTTTTAGTGAGAGGGCAGTCATGGATGTAAATTTAGAACTTCACTCTTAATACTTTAAACTTGGAGAGACCTTAAATGATTTTTTTTATAAAGATGAGCCCCAATGTAATGTAATAAGCCCTAGTGTAATGATTTAGCATGTATTTCTTATTGAGACAGCAACATATACAAATTCTAGAGAGATAAGTTGGAGGATGACTTATATTTAGGATTAAGAACTTCAAATGTTTAAGTTAGAACAAAAATATAATGGGTAAATCATAAAAAAAGATACATTAGGCTATTAAAGAAAAAAAATTCTAAATTCTTAATTCTTAATTAATTTTTGAGCTTAGTTATATATTTCTTAATTTTTTTCATTTATGTCTAGGATTCAACCAACCAAATAGATTTTGCAAATGAATCATTTTCATTTCCTTTCCTATTGTTATACCAAACATGCCCTTAAGAAGAAAGGAAGAAAAGAATGAGTTGAGATTCTTTACATTAATGTAATAAAGGAGGATTGCCAAGGGTTTTAGCAAGACTATTATAGCCTTTCAAGAATTATGTTTATCATCCCTTTTGATTGGCATAAAATTTGTGATGTGCCATGGCTCAAAATCACCAAATGGAGTTTGATCCATTTTGCCACAGTAGATGCGCCCTAGTCTATGGAGATGATCTCTATGTTGTGTGTGTGTGGAGTTTTGAAAGGAGTTCTCTATTTGTTTGGTTTTCTCAGAAGAGGGGAAGAAGGAGAGAGCGCATTTAATCCAAAAAATTAATAGTGCGTTATTACTTGATAATCAATTCCTCTCTTCATTCAAAAATAAATTAACTTCTTTTATTTTGAATTTTAAAATTCAAAAATCATAATTAATAATTAACTCCCTTGCATTTATTCTTGTGTTTGCATTCATAGTTGTTAGATTTCTTTCTTATCAAATATGCATTTTCTAATAATTAGAATGACCTAAACTACTAAATTGTAAATATATAAATATTTTATAAATATACATGTAAATATTGTAATGCAATTGTTCATTTATTCTTTATTCCTTTGCACCTAATTTATAGCATGTTTATGATCATTCATCGTGAGAACCTATATTCTATTCATCATTTTATCACTTAGTTCAACTAATGTACTATAGTTTATATGTTTAATTTAGCCGCATTAATAAATTCTTTATTAGATAAAAGAAGAGGCACCAAGTCCATAGAAGCAATCAATATAATAGGACGGACCCGCTCTTAAAAAAATGAGCGAGAACTAAAAATAGAAGCAACACATCCCTTAAAAAATTATCTAAAACCTAAAGAATTTATAATATGAAATCAACTCTAAGAGAATTAAGCCTTATTATTATTAAAGTATTTTTTCCTTCAAGATTGATGCTCAAGGTTGCAAATATTTATATATATAAAAAAACTACCCCGAAATCTCAAGCTCCTATTCTTGAGAGGAGAAAACTTTTACAAAAGAGAAGAAAATGCTCCTATATGGAGAAAAAACAATTAAAAAAGAATTCTATTAAAAAAAGAAAAAAAAAAAAGAAAAAGAGGGTGAGAGGCCAGAGAAATTTTTTCACTTTTATTTTTTATCATTATAAAATGGATTGGAATTTAAAAAAAAAAAATTATAATTGAGAACCCTAAATTAAAAATATTTATAGTAAAAGATTTTAAAATTTAAAATTATTTTAAAAGATCCAAAATAAAAAAAAAAATTGACTTAATGTTGTAAACTGTAAATTTCTTATACAATTTAAAATTTTGGTTATTAAATTTTTAAAATAATTTCAAATTTTAAAATTTTAAAATATAAATATTTTTAATTTAAAATCTTTAATTATAAATTTTTTAAAAATATTATAATATTTATATCATTTGATGATAATAATCCAAATAGGGAGGCCCACTGGCTTTATTTGGTCCAGCCCAAACGCATTGATTGTGTTCACTGTAGCTCTCTGGGTTTCCCTCCTCCGTCTCCCTTCCCCCTCTTCTCGGAAGGATTCACTCTCATTGTTGGAGCCAAACTAAAGGTCTCTCGCGCGCGTACCCAAGTTTTAAACTTCGAAACCTTAACACATCAATTTTCCCCTGTGAATCTTTTGACATGGATAGCCTTCAAGCCACGTATAGAGACGAAGAGGATGAAGAAGAGGAGTCTGCTCCCGCCATCGCCGTCGCCGCTTCCACCTCCGACGCTGCCGTTGTTGGCTGTGGCACTGACATAGAATCTCAAGATGCCGTTGTTGGCTGTGAATCTTCTCTTACAGGCCAAACTGCAAAGGAGGAATCACCCGCATTGCCTGATGCAGTTGACGGGAATAATGGTTTGAGCAATGCCACTACTGTGACGCCGGGTTCAGGACCAGGGACAAATTCGAAGAAATCGAAGAAGAAGAGTAACAATGTGTGGGTGACACAATCAACTCGGAAGGGGAAGAAAAAGAGTAAAACCAACAATAACAACAACCCTGGTGAGGACACTGTTCTTATCACCCCTGTTCCAAGGTTCCCTGATAAAAGCGACGATACTTCGGAGATGAAACTTTGTTTGTCTAAGGTGTACAAAGCAGAAAAAGTGGAACTGAGTGAGGATAGGATGAGTGCAGGGAGTACAAAGGGTTATAGAATGGTGAGGGCAACGAAAGGAGTTGTAGAAGGGGCGTGGTACTTTGAGATAAAGGTTGTGAAGTTGGGGGAAACTGGGCATACTCACCTAGGATGGTCAACTGAGAAGGGAGATTTGCAGGCTCTAGTTGGGTATGATGGGAATAGTTTTGGATACAGGGATATTGATGGGAGTAAGATACATAAGGCATTGAGGGAGAAGTATGGGGAGGAGGGGTATAAGGAAGGTGATGTTATTGGGTTCTATATTAATTTGCCAGATGGAGCGATGTATGCACCTAAGGAACGACATTTGGTTTGGTATAAAGGGCAAAGATATGTTTGTGGACCAGACGCGAAGGAAGATCCACCCAAAGTAGTGCCCGGTGAGTAGCTCTTTATTTTTTTATGGGCATTTTGCCATGTGTTTATATTGATTATGCAATGGTTCACTATTGAACTTTGTCTTAAGTTTGTTGGATAGCGCAAGGTACTTTGAATATTTTTTCATGTGTCTTGTGTCTAGGTTAGTTTTCATGCTTCCTAGACTATAAAACTGTAATTTATGAGAAGCAACAGAGGTGCAGCTTATAAAAAATGCGGGTCTGAGTGTCTGATTATATTGCTAATGCATCTGATTATATAGCTAATGCAACTAAATCTTAGTTTGTGATAAATAAACAAACGCATGTATTCTTTTAAATAAAATCTTGTATGGTCCCCCCATACTTAACTTCAAACATGCTCATACCATACTTGTGCAACTATGGCAGTGCCGTATACTTGGAATTGTGGACATTCAAAGGAAAAATTACTCAGTTTGAGGATTTTATTGGAAATCTTGATCCCTACTAACAGTTGCATATCTGTGATAGTTACACTGCTCTCAGGATTGCTGATGTTATGTTTACCTTATGATATGCATGATTTTTTCTGCCTTTTTCCAGATGCTGGGACTTTTAATGGTGCCTAACATAGGATTGATGGATTCGCTAATAAAATAACTGTTATTTGACTTGCAAATTGATGTCTTGCATACTGTGCTCAGGTGTTCATTGACTGATTATTGAGTCAGCCCCCGTTCTACATGTTATAACTTGTAAATGCATATAATATTTCTTATTTGAAAATTAGAGTACCCACATCTTTTTGGTTGTGAACTTGAATCTTTGATGGATTATTATCATTCTTTATCTTGAAGTTTACCATATATGAATTTCATGCTTGAGCAGTTAATTAATACAATAGTTATATAATATTGCAAGTTAAAATTCAGTAATTTACTATTTCTTTATTTATACATCATTTTCCTTTCCCCCCTCCTAATTTTACCACCTTACTTCACTTGGTTAAGTGCTTTCTTAGCACCTCTCACCTCAATTCTTGTGGGGTACAGTGAGTTAAGGGGGGCACATTTCTCATCACAGTGGATCCATGTCAAGGGTAATTTAGCATATAGCAGTGAATACACTATGGCTTTATCTTGTTAATTTTAAATAGGTACTTAGTCAATCAGAGAAAATCTGAAAAATGTAGCACTTCTGTACCAGGAGATGAACAGTTCAATAGCTTATTAATGAATATTGTTTTTTGGAGATAAAGTCTCCAAGAAATTGGTTCACTTAAAGTCTTCGACAGATTACAGGTAAAATGATCTGGCTGTCTGGGAATGATTAGATCATGTTATGTGCAGCAATTTATGGTTTGATAGCTATGGACCTAACTTTGTTGTCTTACCTATGGCTGTATTTGAAAATGTCCCTCACTCTTAAAAAATAGTCATTCCATCTCAAATAAACATAACACATATAGCAGATACATAGATTCTTCTCATATCCAAAAGAAAATATTTTGTATTTCATTTCATAGACAATGCCTAATTTATTCGGGTTATAGTTTACGTGTACAAAGGTTTCATTTGAAAAAGTGTACAGTATACACCGCAAGTTATTTTTGTCAATTTTTTTTAATCCCCTTGAATAGTTTTAGTTTGTTGTTTGAAAATGAGCAGATGTACTTTTCATGCCCTTGTCCTGTTATTAATGGTTGTAGGCAAACTAGCAAATAGTAATCAGTAATAGAACAAAGAATTTCGCTGATGATTGAATGTTATCCATGGATGAATTTAGGAAAGTTACTCTGTGACTATGGAAGCAGCTCAAAGGCTTATAATAATAAGGTATGGCTAATGGGCATAGCAAGTTGTCAAACATACATGAGGTGTCAAATGAGGCAACCACCTCTTGAAACCCACTGGGCTCTGCAGGCTGTTCCTATTCCATCATCAAGTGCACTAGGTTTGAGTCTCCATGCTTCCAGGTAATCTATCTCTTAATTGCTCAGTTCGGTTGCTCTATTCTAATGTCAAAGAAAGGGAAAAGGAAATGTAATCATTAGAAAGTTATCTTGTGATGTCGCTACTTGAAGCTTAATTTGTTTTTCATTTTGTTGCTGATCAGTACATACTGTCAAAAGTGTTGTTGTTTGGTAAGGACAAAAGCAATGCAGTGCATTTTTTGGATGTCTATTTGTCTAATTTTGGATGTTTATTGGAGGTTGTGCAATGACTTTGCAGTGTCCTTGATTCAAAAGCCCTTCAATGACAAGGAGGAGCAGGATAAGCTTACTTGCTGTGTAGAATGTGCCTCCAGTTATGAGAAAGAAGCTCAGCTGTTCAAACTAGGCCAGAAGAAACTGTTACCTTCCTGGCTTCAGTCTCACAGCACCGAAGACCATCACAAGGTAGCAAATCTCATTTTGAGCAAAACACTCCCTCTAAATTTGGACTAAAATAAAAATATCAAATCCCAATTGAAATTAACAAGAAGAGATCACATGCTCTTAATGTTTGACTTAACTTTTTGTTGAAATAGATTTTATTTCAATCTAAAGTTTAGGTAAATTTGGTTACATTTTAAAGTTAAGTATCAAATTGGTAATTAAGCTTTAGTCGAGAGGCTAAAATAGAATTTTTTTTCTTGAAATTAAGTCCTTTGGAAGATTAATTTATTGAGAAGTAGTGGCTTATGGATAACTTCATGGTTTCAGGATGAATTAACCCAATTGCGAAGAAAATGGAATAGACTATGCCACTGTCTCCACCAAAGCAAGCATTCTAAGAACCACTGGAACAACACTCCCTGCAGCAATCACAGTTCAAATGCAAAGATCTACCCTTATGGTTCATCATACCCCTGGTGGCTAGACCAAGGTAGTAATAGTATCACAACAGATTCAAGTTCCATATGCTTCACAGGCTCCATCACTAAACCCAGTTATAGTAGCTGCAATCTTGAACCTCGATTTCGGAGGCAACAATCTTGTACCATTGAGTTCAATTTCGGCAACGAAACTCAAAAGCACAAGGCAACTTTTCCCTATTCTGCCATTGTTTCCATTGTAATACTTGGTTTTTTCTGTTCTTTCTTTTGTATCACACCTTCTTCCCTCCAACTCTGGTCTGGTGTTTGCATGTTATTTATTATTGCATAACTATTGATTGACCATAAGTGAGATTTGATCTTAATTGCTTCTATATTTAAACGAAATCAGTCCTGGATAAATAAGCATTACTTCCATTCACTTTCAGCTTGAATATTAATAAAATTTGGGTTCTTTCCATTATGTTCCTGTGTGCCAGTATTCTTTTAAAATCTCTATTGACTTGCCTGGTGAAATGTAGCCCATGTGTGCCACATAGTCTGCTTCATCCATAAAGGATTTTGTCTGGAATAAGTTTAGATTGCTTAGTTGTTGAATGGAATAGAGCTTTAAAGCAATAGTATGCTATAGTTGAACAAACAGGCTTCATTTGTCCAGGCAAAATTTAGCGTCAAGGTACATGTCGTCGGTAAATATCCCCACCAAATAAAAAGATTTTTACGACGAAAAGGTCGTCGTTAAATCTTTTAAACTAAAAGATCGTCGCTAAAAGCATGCATTTAGTGACCATAATTACTGGCAAAAGTCGTCACTAAAAATTTTTAGTGTCAAAAGATATTTGTTGTCGCTAAAATCATGTATTTAGTGACGACTTTTTTTGCCTCTAAAAATATTTTTTGTCGTCGCAAAAAGTCTTTTTAGCAACGACAATTTTTTTGCCATTAAATCTCTTTAGCTACGGCTGTAATTGCGACGACTTAGCGACGACTACAGTGTCGTCGTTAAATAGCTTTTGCGACGACTTCTGATGTTTTAGCGACGACTTTTGTCGCCACAAATTCCATGTTTTTTTGTAGTGATGGTTTTTTGAAGGCTCTTAAGACAATTTTTACTAGTCTATTATTTCTCCCTATATTTATAACGACCGAAAAATTCTAAGGTTCAATTTATAAAAGTTATGAGTTGTTTATAAATAAATACATATATAAATATGTTTTATGTAGATTTTATTGGAAAAAAATTTCAACATACTTATCGGTTTTTTCTTAATTAACTTCTTAATTAGTTTAGTAAACTAAATTTAGGTTCAAAAAATTGAATCTGCTAAATTTTTAACCTTGATAGTTTTCAATTTGTTTTTCTTATATATAAAACTAAGTTTAAAGTCATTCGTAAGCAGTGCTTCTCATGTTATCTGTCAAGCTATTTTATTTCATTTGAATTTTTCAATGTGCTTCTTCCTTATTAAGTTTTAACATATTTAACAACATTGTTTTTGTGCTCCAAGTTGTTGCCTCTCGAACTTAATGATTACAATACGTACTGATTTTGCTTTCTTAGAAATTGCTTTTTTTTTTTTTCAATTTCCCTTGTTCTTAATATTTTATTGTTTTAGTAGGTTTTGCATTGGATCAGATAGAATTGTAGATTTTGGAGCTCCGCACATAACCACGACTTCTTCAAGTCATTCTTTAAACAGTTAGAGATTGTCAATTTAATATGTTCTTATAGTTTTTTGCACTTTAGAATGTTTAGTTAAACAATATTATAAACAAATAGTTTGTCAGCTTCTTATTAAAATTTTGTAACACTGATAATTTTTATTTCAATGAATTTATAAATTGCCCTTGTCTGATAATTATATTAAATATATAATTTGGTAATTCAGTTATGTTTAGTTGATAATTTTAAAAGGAATTTCAATAATGTACAATGAGGCTTTTAATGAGTAAAAATTATAATAAAAGGAGGTTGGCAAAATTTTTTTATAAATGATTTTAGTGACGGTTTGAACCAGCAGAAAAGATTGAAAGCAGCCCTAATATTTGAACTCATTTGTGGCTGTTACAAAATTCACCACTAATTAATTATAACTGTCGCATGAACAATTATTGATGGTTGTTCCTACGGGTACAAAAGAAATGGCTACTAAATGCCTAGTGATGGGTGTATTAGGCTTAATCATCTACTTTAGCGACGGTTAAAACCGCCGCAAAATGCAAAAAGGATGACGAACTAAACCTTTCTTTTGTACTAAGAAAATTTCTTTCCAAATCCATCTCAAATACATGCTGGAAAAAATCCGCCTCTGATTTGTAATGAACCTAATCTTGTGATATTAAAAGAAGGACTTACTGAAATATAAAAGCGATTGAACTGACATGCTATTGGATTTTTAAAGCCAAAGGAGTAATTTTCACCCAAAAAAAAAAAAAAAAAGATTAAGTCGGAACAAGAATCGGGTCTTCAAAGCCTTATGTAGCTTTCTTTTCTTTCTTTCTTTTCCCTCGTTCTTCCTTGCTTCATCTCATCCTTCCCTCTCGTCCCTCTCATTTCTCTCTCTCTCTCTCTCTCTTTTCCCTCTCACTTGTGCACGAGCTTCCCTCAACCATAGTAGCTACTCCACCAAGCTCCAACCAGATACTTCTCAGGTTCAATCAGCAGCGACTCCCATTATGTGAGATGAACAGCTTCCTTTTCTTGATCCAATTTTGACTCAGCTGCTCCTTGCTTCGATTCTCGCCACCTCCGTCGCTCTCCAGCAGAACCTGAGTTGCTGCTGCTAATCCTCTTCGGGTCAACAATTTCAGCAACGCCTAACACAGGTTACTGAGCTCTTTTCTCCTTCTTTTGCTGCAATCTCGTCGCCCTTATCATTTTCACGTTTTTCCAGCTGCATTTTTATTGTTTGTAACTTCCCCTCTTTTTGCTATTATACTTCAAACCCACGGCCCTATCAGGAATTTCTTCAAATGCTCTTAAATTTCAGCGTTAGCTCTTGTTCCTTATCAGCCTCGTTCATGGACATCCCTGCAAGCTCTTCGAATTGCAACATTCCCTTCTTTGGACAGCAACTGATGCATTTCAGGTTGGGCTTTTGATTCTCCTTTTCCTTCTCCGATTTGTTCAACGTGGGTGGTGCATTGTGGGGTTCTTGTTTGTGGCTAGATAACTAAGCTGTGGGTTGGAAATGATGGAACCGAACCCTAAATTAACTGAAACATTCTCCGTATTATTGATATCAATGGAGTATAACTCCTACTCTCATGAACAGAGGAGGAGGGAGCTGAATCCAATTTTAAGCTGAAAGAAAAGAACACAAGAAAAAAAGACCCACACCCTGGCTTTCGAGAGGCCAGTTCTCTCCTTTCTACCCTCAGGTTTTCCCCACCCCTTTATCCATACCTCTTCCTCCGCTTAAAGCATACGCACAGACGACCCACACATTTACTAGTTGACAAATTCTGTTATGCAGCTAAATTTCCTCTTTGACCTTCCCCTGACGCCTCATTATTGGTTCTCTCCTCATGGGCCATTCTCGCATAAATTTTTCCCCATTTATTCTTTGTAGCTGCAATGCTGAAATCATCAACTCCTTAGAATTTAGGAAGTTGGGTGGTAAGGCCTGGGAGGAAAATGGTGGAAAGTATATACATATATGTGTAGATATATATATATATATATATATATAAACTAATGAAATGTTTACTTTAAAGTTGTTGAATTGGAGGATCCTTATACAAGGGTTTGCTAGCTTAGATTTGAGAAGAAGTTCTAACTTAAAATAAGAAAGGTTTACTTAAATGGAGATGATTGGCCACCTACTTTGGTGGCACTTGATGCTAATATTTAAACCAATAACATTTCATCTTGTTGGATTATTAGGTTATGCTGGCTTAAAGCCATAAATTTATAAAGTAATTAATTAATTGTTAATTAATCAATTAATTAAATTAATATTTAGTATTTTATTTGAGTTTTGAAATTCAAAATAATTAGTCAATTATCATTAGGAAGAAAAGAATTGTCTCTATTCTAAATGTAATCTAGCCTAATATATACATGACTCAAGACTATTTAGCCTAAACACCTTGACTTGAAAAATACCAATTAATCTTAATGAAATGAATCTTTAAGTGTAGAGCTTATTCCTACCAATATATTGGTTATGGTAAGCTAATTCCTATTATTGTTATTGTTTGACCTCGAGATAGCAATCCTACAAATCCTAAGATGTTGAATTGATTGGTTTAGGACTACATGCATTAAGATAAAGTGATTTAACTAGCTAACTAGCAAAGATAGCTTGAATTGATGTGTACTATACTAATTGCCTAGGCTATAATTTGTCAAACACCTCTAGCACATGAAAATCACAATAGTTGCATTCTTCATAAATTGAGTATCAATTAGTACCATTGTGTTCATATTCCCTAATCTCTACCTAATCAATTATCAAGCATTTTCATCGATTAATTAACTCCTAAACTGAAAAACATGATGTATATGTGCTTATCAATGAACTAGAAGTAAGAAATATAAACTTGATTAAGAGCATTAAAAACATACAACTACAACATAACCCATACATGGATCAATAGAAATTATCACCACTATTAATTAATCGACATGAAATCATATTCAATTGGTGAAATCAAGTAAAAACTTCAAAATAAAAAAAAATATAGAGATTAAATGATCAAGGTAAAAACATAGGATTACACAATATAAAGCAAAATCTACCAATAAAAGACTTAAAGAGTTACCTTTTTAAGTTGATCCAATCCAAATCTCTCTCTTAAAAGCTCTTAAATGCAAAGAAAATACTCTAATCCACTTGAAGAAATTTAGAAAATAAGTTAAAGGTCCTTTAATTTTGCATAAAGGAAGAAATTTATAAAAAAACTCATAATTCTCTAATTGTCCCAATGGGCAAGTATCGTTGCATATTCCAAATCTAAATTTAATCATCATGACAAAAATAACTACTCCTTATGAGAGGCAGAAGGTGTGAGCTTTTTGAAATTATTTGTATTTCAGTTTTTGAGCTCTTCAAAATCACTTTCTTAAAGTGCAAAACTTATTTATTAGCAAATAGGTTTCTACAAAACAAATAAAAACATAAAATATGAATAATTAAACCATAAAGGAAAATTTAAAACAATTATTCGCAAGAATATATTATATGCTTTTGTGAAAAGCACAATTTGCCACAAAAACATATTATTCAAGTAAAAGCTAATTTTTAAAAATTCTTTCAATTATGTTCTATTTTGAGGGATTTTTTTAAAAAATAACTCTAATTTTCACCAAAATAAGCAATAATATAAAGTATTTAAGAATAGGTGTAATAAAGCTAAAAAAACTACAAGAAAATGAAGGATTTATCACAAAAATTTCTCGCAAAAAATAATTTATGAGAACTTCTCACAAAAATACTCACTAAAAAATTTATGGAAGGTGATTTTTCATGGAATTTTCTCACAGAAACAATTCTACAAGAAAAATGCACGAGAATAATGAGAGAAATACTGCAAGAATAATGGCACGTAAACACAGAAAGATATTCTCATGGTAATTTTCTGTGAGAAAATAAGACAGAAACATATAAATCTATATTTTTTTTCGTAAAAAAAGTTCTCACGGAAGAAGTTTGTGAATAAAACACCATTTTCTCATGAAAAAAATTCGTGAGAAATTCACACAGAAATTTTCCATGAGAAAATGGAGTATTTTTCACGGAAAAAATCAATGAGAATTTCTCGCAGAAAATTTTTGTGAGAAATTTCCATGATAATTTCTCACGGATTTTTTTTGTGAGAATTTTTCACGAAAATTTCTCGTGAAAAATTTGAATTTTTGACAAAAAATTTCTGTGAGAAGCTACAATGTGCTAGCTGGACTACCACTTATTTCTTACAGTAATTTTCGTGAGAAATTATCTCGAGAAAAGAAGTTTATATCCCCTTTTTTCCTTCATTCTGCTGAACAACGCGAAGCCTCCCCCTTCATTCCATAGAATGACGTGAAGCAGCACAAGCGAAGGTGAAGCGGTGCTACAGCTTGAGTTTTCCATGGATCTAGGCTGCAATCATGCGTGAAGACATTGGAGGAAGGTTGAAGTCTGTCTCCCACACCTGAAGGCTGAACGAAGGTGCATATTGATGCTTTTTAATTTTGTTTGCCTTTTATTTTTGTTAAATCTGAAGAAAATAGCCACTTATATGTATATTTGAGGTGATGATTAAGAATGGTGAGGATGAAAATATACTGGATGGGGGTGGGGATGGAAACATATGCATGCAAATTTTTTTTTTTTTCCTGGGAATATAATGTTAGATGATTTAAATTTTAATTAAGTTTTTAGTTTTATTTTTTATTTTAAAAAATAAAGTTAGAATGAGAAAAAACATATGTATATAATTTTAGTTTTTTTTGGGTGACATAAAGTTAGATGATTTAAACTTTAATTAATTTTTGTCTTATTTTTTATTTTAAAAAATAAGGTAGGAATAAGGAAAAACATACATGTGCAATTTTTTTTATGATGATATAAAGTTAGATGATTTAAGCTTTAATTAATTTTTAAATTTTATTTTTTATTTTAAAAAATAAGATAAAGAATGCTTCTTAATTTTTATTAGAGAACTTTATTTTATAGGAGTTAAAATGTTTTTCAATTTATATTTGGCCTTTTAAATAAAAATAAATAATCAATTACAATGAACAAAAAATAATTTTTAAATTATCTAAATCTATGTATGAGTTATTCAAATATGATATAAGTATAAGCATACTTTCAATATAAACACACACCACACTTGAGTCTTCTTTTTGTGTCCCCATTATCTTTATCTTCAAACTAATGCCACTCAACTATCTATTTACAATAAACAACAAAATCACTTTGAAATTTCAACTTATATTACACCTATATATATATAGGTGTATATATAATGGTTGGATTTTTTTAGAATTGTAAAGAAAAAAATATGTTTTATTCAGATATGAAAACTTTGATATTTTTTTATAAGTTGAAAACATTGTGCATATCAAGATTTACTTTATATGTATTCTTAGAATAGAAATTTTGACACAAAAGTTAATTAATTAAGTTATTGAAAATTTATTTCATCACTTTATAATACTTCTACACAAGATGATAATGATAAGAATAATAATTTAATTGTAAATATTTTTTAAATGTCAATAATATGATTATGCTTAATACAACATTAAGTCTTATTAGCAGACTCATGGATAGATTGTGTTTCTAATTACTTAAAAAAATAAATTAAATAATGATAATGTATGTACTTTATTCTAATTACTCCTGGATCAGTATTTGCATCATTTTCTTTTTCGTCTCCACACATTCAAACACCACCTGACTCATTAACTTTTATCTGTTCAGAGATGCCTTCCACACATATTTTAAGTATAAATGCGGCTGGCTCATCTTTTCATCCTATTAGACATGAGCTAGGGACAAGGCTGAGTGATGGATAACTAGTTATTAGACCTCATGGGGTTGATAAGAAAGAATTTTTTAAATACAACTTTTTTTATTTTGTAGTTGTTCCATTATTTTTACTTTTACTGCACCACTTTATATATTTTGTAGGTTTTATCCACATGTTTTGCTAGTCACCATATTATTTCAGATCATCCATATTGTCTCAAATCATCTATATGGAAGCCTTCATGAAACAAATTATGGCCCACATGAGTATAGGAACTAAAAGAGCTGACACTTCCCATGATGAACCCACCCCTATCGATGGTGATGATGATGATGGTGATAGTAGTGGTGATGATGAGGATGATGATAATGATGGGAATGAGGATGAGGAAGAGGATGATGAACAATGATTCTAGTATTCTTATTTATGTGACATTATGGAATTATGATTTGGAACTTTGTAATGTTGAATGCATATTTCTCTTAATTTTAATGTGCTTTCAGATATTTTCAATACAAAATTATTGTGGTCTTATTATTGTTATAGTCTTATTATTGGTTGGTTGAACTTAGATATTGTGATTTCTAACTATTTGAATAACTTGTATTTCTTCAAATATAGGTAAATGTAACCTGGATATATGAATTTTCTCCATGCTTCTTATTGAAAAATACCATGAGAAAGACCCCATGGCTACTTTTCTCGTGGATTTTTTCCATGAGAAATTCTGCGAGAATTTCTCACTGATTTTTTTCTCTTGGATTTCTTCGTGAGAAAGTCCCACACAAAACCACACCAAACTACGACTTTCACACCACTTTTTCTCTCTGATTTTTCTCATGAAAATATGTTGCGAGAAATGTTTCTCACGAAATTTTTCCGTGAGAACTTAAGTTTCCTACGGCTTATTTTTTCACGTCACTTATTGCGTGAAAATTTCCATGAGAATAGCCTTTCTCACGGAAATTCTTATTTTCGCACGAAATTGCATGTTTTCTTGTAGTGAAATCACAAAATATTCTATGTAAGTCTCCTAAGACATTACTAAAAATCAATATATTTTGGGGCTTATCAATCACTTCTTTTAGTCAAGCTAAAAGTGGGCCTCTTTATGAAGTGTGGGATTGGTTCAAGGAATTAATGCAAAGATGCCCATATCACAACCTCCCTCTTTGGTTGCAAGTCTAAAGCTTCTTTGACAACATGATAGTTAGCACACGCATAATGGTAGATGTGACAGTAAGAAGCTCAATTATGGTAAAGATACAAGAAGAATTTGGGAATTGTATGAGAACATGGTAACAAATGCATATCTACTACTAGAACACTCAGCACACAAGGCTTTTGGGGCATGCAACATTGATCATATAGTGGCCTTAATATTACAAATGGAAGCTCTTAATAATAAATTTGATGCAATGAGTAGTTTTGAATATAGTGGCTCTCTAAATTCTTTGAACCCTACTTTTAATTTTGATTTTGATTCTATAAATTTTGATGTTACAAATAGACTTAATCATGGGCTATGCTTGGATAAAAATGGGCTGGGCCTATCAGAAAAATGCTTAAGAAATATAGGCTTAAACTTGACATTGTTCATTTTTTGGGGCCTAAACCTGGCCTAAAAAAAAGGCTAAGCCTAGCTCACAACTTTAAAAAATAGTGCCAACTTTTGTTTATCTTCCTAATATTTGTAGTGATTTCCTTTTCTAAAATTGATTTCTTTGTTTATGAAACTTGGCAAGAATTATCTTTACTAAAGACAAACATATCAAATAGGTTCAACTTGGGCATGTCTCCCCCCTTGAAACCCTCACGATCCCCTAAGCCACTATCTCTCTCTCACACACACACAAAAGCTTTTACTCTCCTCTCTCTCTCTCTCATCCTTCCTTTTTTACTCTTTGGCTTTACTAAAACACACTCACTCAGCCTATAAATATTCCCTAATATCAAAATCATTTAATGTGAGTTAATCAAATGAGAAAGGGAATGTAAATCATAGGGGAAATATTAAGGATAGGTATGAGCAAATATACCTCACTGTCGATGGTGTGGTTACTGGTGAAACTATGGGTCAAGGGGCTAGCTACAACTGTAGGTGCAAAATTGCGAGCCTGTTATGATGTGTATGTGTGTGATAGTTTGCTGTGGCCTGCGGTGTAGTATGGTGGATGTAGATGGAGAATAGAGGGCTAGGGCAAAAGCAAAACAAAAGAAAAGGGGGCTATTGGGCTATGTGGTCATGTTGCATGTGTGTCTTAGCACGGTAGTCCTCTCCACTAATAATTTAATTCATTTCATTAAAAACTAAAAAAAAAAGTCATTCGGGCAGGCTTGTCTAAGGTTCAGATGGGCTTTCTAAATATTGGCTTTTTTATTTTCAAGCTTTTTCTTCTAGGCTCATATTCATTTTTTTGAGCCGAGCTTATCGAGCTGGGCAGTTTTCTTAGCCTATGATCAGCTTTAGTTACAAACAAGGCTATTAACTTTGTGTCTAATTTTGGAAGGCCAAGCAAACTCATATGGCAACACTTATAACCAAGTTGGAGGAATCATCCCAACTTATCTTGGAGAAATCAATCGAGGCAACAAGCTTAAGGATAAAGACTAGAGGGGAACTTTTGACAAGCCTACCACTAACTCATGAGAAGAAGCTAAGGTTATGGGATATGCTTGCAAAGTTTATGGTAACTACAAAGTTAAGGATCGATAACTAAGAAGTAGCTATGAAAATATCAAAGAACGAACTTGGTCAATTGGCAAATTTGCTATTGAGTTGGATCAAAGGAGCGCTACTTGGTAATATAGAAATGTATCCTAAGGAGCAAGCAAGGGCAAGTGTAGCTCCATATCAAAAGCATTGAAGAAGGAACTCACACATCAAGTTTTAGATGAAAAGAGACCAAATTTTATTAGTTGTGTTTTGTGTGGAACATTTGTCAAATTGTTTTTGATCGTTTGGATAATTTGAGTTAATATTTACTTTTAATCATAAAAATAAATAAATAAATAAATAATAAAACAAAAAATATTTTCTTTAATTTTTTTTACATGCTTACTTGTTTTTGTTTTTAGGTGCTTACCAAGAGTTAGATATCTATTAGAAAAGCTTAAAATCAAATTTGGAGCTTATAAAGGATGGAGCATGGAGATTTGAGGGAGTTTCTTCTAACTCTTTTTACTATCTCATCTCTTACTTCATAATTCATTCTTGAAAATATAATTATTGAACTTCACTATCAAATATTTTCGTTGAAAAATTTCTTTCTCTTATTTTAGCTTGTTTGTTTGATTTTTGCATGAGTTGAACATGATTTTTAGAAATTCATTAAAAATCATTGGTAACTATTTTTGCTATGATTTTTCTTTAAATATATATATATATATATATTTTATATGTCTAGTTTTATACAGTAAATTTTTGCTATCAATATGATTCATTTGAATTGTTTTACATGTTCATTTCGTAGCAATGCTATGTTTTTCTACAATTTCTCATATGCTAAACTTGTTGAATTTATGAGAATTCATTTGATCGACTTTTTCCATGATTCAAGTGGCAAGTTTTCAATAAAATTGGTTTCACAAGTTTTTTTATTTAAATTGAATTAGACATTCATGGTTTAATACTTGATGTTTAGTGCTGTGAAATGCCGATTGTGTTGATTTTTGCATTACTTGGTTGATTTCTACACTTTCTTTGAGTAAAGTTTGGCAGCCAATTTCTGCATAAACAATTAGCTTGACAACATGTTATATTTATCTAGAAATTCTCTAATGAATTTTTAGAAGTATTTGCGAGGTGAAATTCACCTAAATGCTATAGGAGCTTATTGTACTTTACTGCTTATATCTTTTCATATCATCTCGTAAGCTTCTTTGCATGTTGTAGCCAACATAAGGACAAGCACAAGAATATTTTCATTTGCAAGAGAAAGATAAGAAACAAGCTTTGCATTAGAAATGGGAATTCCTAAACTTTTGAACTCTTATATTTTTTGTTAGTTTGCTTGAAGTGTGTTTTGAATTTTAAGTTTAGAGGAGTATCCCCATATTTTTAGTTTTTGGTTGTTTGAAAGTTTTTTTAAAATATAAAAAAATTTAAAATTAGAAAATTTCAAATAATATGTTATCCAAATTGCTATACTGATGTACCATTTTTTGAATTGTTGTAGTGATGTACTAAGTCATCACTCTGTTTGAGTCATATCCAATCTTAACTAGTCTTATGTCTAAGAATTTGTCTAGATATGTTTGTTGAGAGACCTTGTGAAGTTAGCACAATCCAAGTGTTGTTGTTCTTAAATTAAGAATATAGTCTAGCTATGGAATTTTTTTAAAAAGCATGTTTTTAGTTTAGTTTTTGCTAAGATAGTTTTATGTTTGTTTTGATAATTTCTTTTAAATATTTTTCCAAGATATACCACGTCTTGTATTTTGTTTTATAGCATAGTTTGCTATAAAGGGATCCCTTTTTACCTAGTTTTGTGTGTTATTAGGAACATTGAGTACAATATTCAATTTTAACTTTAGGGGTAAATGGTTGCTTTTATTTTGTTTAAATTTTAGGGAGAGAAATTTAAAATTGTTTTATGATTTTGATTGAGATATCTTTGTGATTTCATTGAAATTTTTTCCAAAATTTTTTCAAACTCCCTCCTACTTGGATTCTATTGAATAACTGCTTAGTTAGTAGTTATATTTTCTTTGGATTTTATTAGATTTGAATGATGAGACGTGATTGTTGATTGATGTTTGTGGTTAATGAATTTATGAGAATGTTATATGATGATTAGTTGAATTTTTAATGAATAGATGTTTCTGACTCATTAAATGAATCAATGCATAATGCCATGCATAGTTTTAATTTTAGTTTTAATCTAAAGTAAGTGATTAATTTGTATGAGACTCTTGAATCTAGACTCTAAAACTTGTTTTAATTCTTTCTTGAGACAAAATCTTATGTCTAATACTTGTTTAAAAGATGATTATGAGTCTTATTTTGTTTCTTGTATAATTATTAGTACCCCATTGAGCTTTCATTGATGATTTGTGCATATTATGCACTTTGATAATTTCTTTTTTATTGCTTGCATTAATTATCTAGCTCATAAAATAACATATATACTTTTTTCAAGGAGTATATTAAGTACTTTGATTTTTCTTGCTTTGAAAAGGATGATTTTGAGAGTGAATAAGTGTTTTAAAATGTTATACATGAAGTGGGAAAGAGTAAATTATAGAGAGAAAGTAAGAGAGGGATTTTATTGAGCTTTTGTTATTTTCTTTTCCTTGTATATCAAATGAAGAAATAGCAAAATGCTATGTTTTAATGAAGAAAAAAAGGATGAAAATATTAAGCACAGAGCACTTAACCATAAGCAAAATACTAGATCAAAGATCTATATTGGGAAAGTTAAAAGAAGAAGAAGAAGAAGAAGAAGAAGAGAAAGATAATTGATTTGTTTTGAGAATTGAAAAATACAATTCAATGATATTTTTATTCTCTTTTTTTTGTATGAACATTAAGAGAAAAGAAAGATACAAATTTGAGCAGAGATGATTTAAAAAGTTAAAAATGAAGGGGTGAGAGAGAGAGAGAGAGAGAGAGAGAGGAGAGAGAATACCTTCCTTCTTGTGTTTAGTAATGCTCTTTTGAACTTGAACACTATTTCCTCTTATCAATTTGAATGTGATTACCTCAACCTATTTAGCCCCCATTACAAGCTTCAAAAAACATTTGATCTTTGAGTTATATTAAGATCTACATTAGTGGGTATAAGGATGAGAAGCAAGCATATGAAACTCTAGGGAATGGATAATCTTATAGATTAATGAGCATATTTTTCTTTAAGGCTTGAATTTGGACTGTTGCATGGTACACACACACATTCATGAGCTAGAAAATTATTCATTAATCATTTTGACTTTGAAGCTTATACTCATTTCTTATCTTTCTTGTCTTGGATATTGATTGATATAATCCACATTGATTTCACAAATCCTATATTTCCAATGAATTGAAATTACTTGATTAAGTGATTAATTTTTTTAGGTGTTTAATGTTTTTAAAGATATTTTTCCATTGATTTTATTTGTAGACAACTAAAAAGCTAAGTTTATGGGTGTAATAGGTAAAAAAATATACATATCTTTTGCTATGTTTAATGGGACTTATCCATTTTTTAAAAAACTATTTTGAGTTCTTTTGTACCAATTTTATCATTAATTTGCATTTTGGATTATTAGGTGCAACTGAGAGCTTTTCATTCAAAACACCCAAAAATTAGGACTCAAATGCAATATTTCTTAGTTTTAGCTTGAGTTCTCAATTTTGTGGTTGTCTTGTATTTATGAGAAGCCATAACTATTATCTTGTAAATAGGTTAGTTTGTATATATGTTAATTTTCATGTTGTTTAATTTCTTGTTTTACAACAGTAGATATGTAAATAAATAAAGTTTCTAGCTAAAGAGTTTATTTCATGAAGGCTAGGGACTAAAGTGCAAAGATTTATTTGGATGGTCAAAATTAGCTTCTTGCCATGGTGAGCTTCCTTTTTAGCCATAGCAAGCAACAACCTCAAGGCTGTGATCCATGTGTTCTCACAGTGACCAAATATATCTACATCATGGCAAGCAATTGTGTCCAAGTTCAGTCCCATTTGTAACACCATAATATATTAACTCTATCTAGCCTCCCTCTGGGCTCGATTTCATATGATTTCTAAAGAACCAGTATAAACCGTGGCATTTTTATACTATAAAACGGGGTTTCAAACACTCATCTTTTGTCCCGTGGGTCCTGTGAATCCATCATTTACATTCTCTACTCAAACTCCATGTATACGACTCATACATATCATAAAAAAAGCCATAAACCACGGATATGAAGCCAAAAACCAAGAAAGTGCATTTTCTTAAATGGGCCCAAAAGTCAGATTTTTGGCTCTAACTTTGGAAAATCATAACTAATTATAGAAAAATGGAAATCTAGCAAACCCTAGCTTTCTGGAAAGCTCTAAGTGTTACATGTACATAAAAATACTTTTCAACCATAATCTCAGTGTTTGAACCATGTTTGATATTGAAAATGAGACAGAGGTATGGCTGTCCCTGTTTCTGGTGCAGCTTACTGTCATGAAATTCGAAAGTTCATAACTAAATCCACAAAAATCCAATCTGGGCAAACTATACTAATTTGGAAAGATACAGATGTTAAATAGAGGAAAAAAATAAGTCTAGATCAGTTCAGTAGCCCTTAGACCTCGAAAACTGATGGAACAGTAATGGAGGTCGGATGGCTTCCCTGATACTGATACAGAACTTCAGACAATTCGTTCTCTCTCTACAGACCTCCGATTTAGGTGATTCAACTTGGTATAGGTCACTGTGATTGTCTAGTTTATGTCTATAAAATTTCATGACATTTGGACTCCATTTGGTCTATGAATGACATGGATTTCTTTTCAGGCTAATGACACAGTACCATGACCAAACCATCAAATTTTCTCAATTTCAACAATTCACCAAATATTCCCTAGACCTCCAAATATTACCTACTTTAGCTTTCTAAGAATCTCTCTACAAAATCTAGAGGTATGCCAAATTTCATATCAAGAAGAGCTCATTTGGTCATACTTTGACGTAGCTTACAAATTTGGCGGTTTTGGCACCCAAAACGGTTCAAAGTGGGTCCAAATTGTAACACCATAATTCTAGGACTCAATTCATTCAATTCCCATGCCTCATCTTATGTTCGTTCTATAGAAACAATATAGTGGCATAGGGAGTTATGAATTAAAATGCATTCCTCTACGAGTAAAATTTTTCTTTCAGAGTCCCGTGGGTCATATGAATGCATCTATCACATTCTTATACTTAAACACATGAATATATCTCGTTTCCATCATCAAATTTGGTCTACAAGTCATGGAAAGCAAAGGAACATATTAAAATTCATGTTTGCATTTCGGCCAGAATGTCCTCTTTTCTGTCACAAACTTTGGAAAATCATAACTAAATCTAGAAAATTCGAAATCATGAAATCTTGGTCATTCTGGAAAGCTTAGGATGTCTACTTCACACTAAAAATATGCCCAGACCATAACATTCATCATGGACAACTTTTGACATCTGAAAAGCTATTGAATGAGTTTTCCAAATTTTTCAAAAATTACAAAAATGCCCCTACTTCCCTCGATAAATTTTCTGATCTCTTTTGGCTCTAGTTTTTGGGCATCTTAAACCTCAAATCCTCATTTTATAATATTTAAAATTTTATTATAATTTTAGTTGGCCCCAATTCCTTCTATTTCGAGGACTTCCTTTTATATTTGGCCTATTTCTGACGTTTACGGAGAAACTGAACATTGCGTTTCTCACGTTTACGGAGGGACTGGATGTTACACAAATGGCCTCCCACATATTCCCACACCTCATGGGCAAGTTTAAAGGCATGAACATAGCATATATGAAGTATCCAAGTGGTCCAAATCATCATACATTTCAAACTCACTATGCTACGGGCCAAAATACACTATCACATACCATCCAAAAAAAGGGCAAAACCCACATTTTCATTACTTTGGCTCTCTACATAGTTTGTACATCATATTTCCATACATTTACACTTGCTACAACATTTACATCTCAAAAATAGTAGGTGCATATTCATTTTAGCACCACTTTACATCAAAAGAACCAAAATAAGCTAACATCTAGCTAAATATGCTTCTAGGCTCCTTGGTGTGCACTTGATTCTCCTTGAGCTCCACCTAGCATATTAAGATAGGAGGGGGAAGGGGTGAGATTCATGGAATCTCAGTAGCTCATACACTCATTCAAGGCATAGAACAAGTCAAGCATGTAAATAAGCATCTAACTATTCACAATCATACAATACATGTTGTACATGCCATGAAAATCATAACAATGCCAAGAATGAGTTCTAGGGACTTTTGATTTAGCCTCACCCGATTTTAGGGACTTTTGGATGGCCTCACCCGATTTTAGGGACTTTTGACTTGGCCTCACTCGGTTATGAGACTTTTGGCCTTGTCTCACCCAGCCTCAGGGACTTTCGGCTCTACCTCACCCATCTCAAGGGACTTTTGGCACTACCTCACTCGACCAATTCTCATAATCCAACACATAAGCATATTGGTACCAATGCATCATGGCAATAACATATGGCATGTCTCACACAATGAGTATAAACACAAGCATACAATGACTATTACATCCAAGAATGCAACAAGAAAGAGTAGAGAGCTACCTTTTGGGCCAACACAAGCCTTTCCTTTCAATTTCTCTTCTCCCTTCTTGGTTTCACAATCACACCTTGATGGAGGTTCTTCACTTGAGCCTAGACACAATCAAGAGCATGGAATTACTCTCATGCAAATAAACCTTCACAAGGCTAGGAGATTAAAGCCCTACTTCTTCCCTTCTTAAACTTTACTAGCCCTTCTCCTAGTTCTTTGCATTTCTCAACTTAACACAAGGGTTTCTTGTTCATTCTAGGTCAGACTTCCTCCCTCTCTCTAGAATTTCACCACCTCTTCTTCACTCTCAAGCTCTACTCAAGGAAAGCAAAGAAATGCAAGAGTGGTTTCCCACTTTCCCTCTTCTGACCCATGCCTAAATCCCAACGAATTTCACAAGCAAAACCATAGAAAGAGAGGATAAAGAGAGATGATCAAGATTCTAAGAAGAAAAGAGAGAAGCGTGCTTACCTTTCCTTTGTTCTTCCTCCCTTCTCTTGGTCTCTCTCACTTTCCCTCTTTTCTCTTATTTGGTCGAAGCTTAGGTCAGATAGAAGAGAAAGAATGAATTGGGATGTTTAAAGAAGTCAAATTCTCACTTTTTAGGCTTTTTCGGACTAACCCTCGCTATAGCAAGAATTAACCTTCGCTACGGCGAGCACGTATCAGTTCTAGACCCCCGTTTTCGCTATAGCGCATGCTACGGCGAGCAGCTCCCTGGTTTTTGTATGGGATGCCTGCACTCGCTATAGCTAGAAGCATTTTCGCTATAGCGAACAGGCTCACTCGCTATAGCTAGACCATTTCTCGCTATAGCGAACAGGTACATTCGCTATAGCTAGGCCATTTCTCGCTATAGCCAGCAGACTTAGAAAAATTTCAAGATTTCGAAAATTTTCAGCTTTCTTCTTTCTTTTTCTTTTCTTTTTTTGGTTGTTACACCATTCATTTCTTATTGTGACATGTAACATCCTTTAAATTAATATAGGATAAACTACTATTCCTAATTATAAATTAGAGAATAATTTTTGGAAAGGTTTGATTTTGATTATTGAATTTTGGATATAAGGAAAATTATTGGAATAACTAGGAATTTTCTGAATTGTTTAGGAATTTAATATAAATTATTTGAATATGTCTATGATTTACTAAGTAATGAAATAATTAAATATTAAATAATTAAGTAAAAAATTTAGTTAATTTCCTAGACCATTAAAAGCCCTATTAAAGGGATAAAAATTTTAAGGTGAAATTTGAGGTCAAAATATAATTAATAAAAATTTCAAGTTGAAAGGGTAGTTTTAACTAGGACTAAAATGGAATTTAACCAAGGTCAAAGCATAAATTTTCCCAGGGCAAAAATACAATTTTCCTTAGGAGAAAATTGTTGAGATTCTTTATTGGGATTATACCAAAATGATTCATAGGACATATAGGGTACTATGAAGCAAATTCTTTTTGATCTAATTTTGAACCAATCTCTAAATAATTAAAGTCAAAGTATTTTGACTCCTTTAACTAAAGCTTCTAGTGAAAGTGAAATGTAGAGAGAGAGAGAGAGAGAGATAGAGAGAAAGAAGCCTTACAGGAAAGCACTAACTTTAAGTTTCAATAAATAAAGACCTTAGCTTTTCCCTTCATTGCTTTATACACACACATACACTCTTTAGGTGAGAACACACGTACACTCTTTAGGAGAGAGAGAGAGAGAGAGAGAGAGAGAGAGACTAAGAGAGTGTTTAAGAGTGAGAGAGTCGTAAAAGAGAAACACAAAGGGTAAAAAAAGAGAAGTGATCGCTAAAATTTTTATGCGTGTCCGCAAGTGCACGGGTCAGATCAAGTAGTTCAGTGATAAGTAAAAGTATCGTTCCCACGAGGAATGACTGAAATGCAATTAGGCAGTGCACAACCTACTTTTATCCACGTTAAACAACCAATTATGAGATTCTTGATTTTAGAACTAAATTTAAAATAAAGCGAATTGACAGAAAACTTAGTTGGCACAGGCAGTTAAGATAAAATCCAAGGTTTGAAATTACCTAGAGTCACTATTCCCTTGATGCTCACTAGAACTTAATTTCTTGTTCAATTGCAATTAATTATCGCCTTGTGGGTTAAGAGTTCAGAAGCTATAACCGTCCATCGATGTAATTACAGCCCTACTCTCCCCTAAAATCTAAGTGTCCTTAGATTTAGGTTAGAATGCATTAGATACTATATCCCTCTACAAACCAATTAAGGTAATCAGGTATATGTCTATCCCAATTACAAATTAGATGATTCTAAACTTAATTTATCCAACTCTTAGGTTCAATTTAGAATCCCTTTTTCAAGGTAAATTCCAATTTCCCAAATCAAATCAAAGAGGTGGCCAATCCCTAAGAAAGCATTAAGCAAGAGAAGGATACACAAGATTCCAATCATCACAATTAACAAGACAATTATGATTCAGTTCACATCAAGTTCATAGTGCTCTAGGTAAAGAGGAATTTAGCCACACATAGCTAAATCTACAGAGAATTCCCAATCAAAATACATGGAGAAAATGAAAAGAACAAAGAAAGCAAACAAAGGGAAGAATGATATGCAGAAAGTAGAGCTCCCCCTTTGATTCCTCCTCTTCCTTCACACTCCAAGCTTAAAGAGTCTTCAAGAACTCTCAAAATCGCCTCCTGGATGCTCAGAACTTCCTCTGCCGCCGAATGTCCCGAACCCTAACTCTTCCAACGTCTTTTAAAGCTTGAAAATTAAAACTCTGCGTTTTAGGTCCGATCTCGCTATGGCGAGGAGCGTCTCTCGCTATAGCGAGGTCTCATAAATCCTCAGGTTTCCGCTGCGCTTCGCTACTCCGACGCTATGACGAGTTGCTCTCTGGAATTTCTATGCGACACGACTTCGCTATTGCGAAGCCTCCCCTTCACTACGGCGAAAGTGCCATATCGCTATAGCGAACTTCGGTCTCGCTGTGGCGAGAAGTCTTGTTCAATCTACCTTGGCCACTTTCAGCTTCCCTCTCTTATATTCATTTCTTTCTTCCTTTTGCTACTTTTCCCTGAAATTGAAATCAAAACTAAAGTGAGGCTTAAACTGATAAAAATATTATAATTATAATACTTTCTTTGTTTTGTTTAATTGAGTACATTTTTAACCATATTAATCAGGAGAAAAGTATTTTACCTCCCTAATTTAGTGTCAAATATAGCCCTTTTGGGTCCTAAATTAGGAGGTTATCAAGAAGCAACAAGTTGAGAAAGCTCAAAAGAATTTCAAGGTAAAAACACTCCCTTGCTAACATATAAGATAACAAAACATGTTATCTTAATCATTGTCACCTTTTTCTTCTCTTTTTTCCCTTTGATGCATGATGCATACTATAAGAGTTTTACTAAGTTAATGTTGTAATATTGAATTTTAGCATCAATCCTTAAGTCTTCTGTTTTTTTGGTTTAAAACTTGTTTTTGACATTTGTATATTGTTTGGATCATGTTAAGTAGTTGTATATTAGAGGAAATCATGATTTTGAGTGATGAACATTGTTATTTTCATAACAAGAGACTTAAGTACAGACTAGCCATGTGATTTTACAAGGCTTGTGCTCATCAATGCTCATTTTTGGAAAAAGCATAGCCTAACCGCATGATTATACATAGTCGATGCTTAGAAAACAAGACTTAGTAATGTAAATTAATAGGGTTATGTAACTGTGTCTTATGCAAAGCCCCAAGAAGAACATGACCCAGTTATGTAAAATGACATAAGCCGTGTAATTATTCCCTAACTTGCACATGCTTGAACTTACAAAATTACAAAATTACGTGGCCTAGCCATGTGAATTTGTATAGGCCATGTAATTCTTGTATAGTTGAGAAAAGTAAGTTTTTCTTACATCAAATGTTTGCATGAGTGCATCTGTATTTAATCCTTATAAGTTTGAGTGTTGTGATGCATTAGGTTGCATCATTAAATTCTCCTAAAACCTGAAGAATTTAAATCAAGTAACCCTTCACTTAATGACATATGCAAAGGAGAAATGGAAACACATGCATGGATGATAATAATGTAGACTGTTTCTATTTGCATAGATGACCTTGGTAGTAGAGTCCCTTAATATGGATTCTTGTGCATAGATGACAATACCTTGAACCATTCCTATGCATAAATTACCTTAGCTATGGAACACCTTAACATGGAATGGATATGGACTTATTTAAAGACACTTAACATTAAAAGACACAATAATAGGAAAAAAAGGATTCCATTAGAATTGATACGAGAAGCCTTTGCCTATATTTTCTCAATTGCAAATTAGTACATGCATTATTCAAAATGATCACACTAGTATATGCTTATATTTAAGTTTAGCTGTAATTGTATATGCTCATGTGAGATCAGTATGCATACCTTTCATGTTTTCAGTGTCAGGCAAAAGAAAAGAGATAACGATGCTTTCATGATGTTGTTAATATAAGATAATGTGATTAGGTGTTAGGGTCCCTCACCTGGGTTAAAGTTCCCACTAGAGGGTCATGAGGGTTAAAGTCATGATAAGAAGGTGATTTCATATTGTAAGATGTTTTATGGATATGCTCCAGGGGATGCTCTAATGTGTAATCATGTTCCTAGACCATGAATGATGATTATGAAGTGTACTAATGTATTTTCATGATATGTAAGGATAAGTAAGGAAAGTAGTTCTTCTTCCTTGACTACATTGAAAACCTAAATTTGCATTAAGTAGTATATGCTACTTGATGTAGTATTTATGAATATATCATTCTAACTAACTATGTATTTAAGTTTGGATTGCCTATAGTTCCTTTGCAATGATGTTTAAAGAACTATGATTTAATTAGCCCAACAAGTTGTATAGTCTAAATTTAGAAATATGAGGCATGATAGCTTATGATAATTATGAAGCATAAGCATGGTGTTTCAAATAATATTGCCTGCCATTCAACACTTTACATGCTACTATAGATGTGCAAAATTATTATTGTCATTAGGAAACATTTTCATCTTGATGGATTAGATGGTGGGGATTTTGAATACCTTTACCCATTGTATCAATGGTTCTGATTGTAGATCACAGGTGATGTTAACATATAGTTTAGTTACTCTACATCCTTGTATCTTTTATAGTAAAATGATATGGTAATTTATGGTTTTGAAATATTTTGAGTATTTATACAGAGGATATTATTGGGCCACAAGGATGGTTAGAAATAATCTCTATAAATACTCAAGATGTGTAACATATTTACCTTATTTGCATGTATGTCTATTACTATCCTTACATGTTTATGTAAGGGACAAGAAAACATTTTTTGAATATGTAGTAGCTGGACCATTTTAAGTTTTCAAAAAATTATTAATATTTTTACTAAGAATGTAAATTCTCACTCTTTTGTGGTAATGTATTCAAATATAGCTTTAAAAAAGTGCTAACTATATTAATAATTCTTAATGGTTTGTAGTTTGAATGGATGTATGTGAATATTCCAAATGTTGGGCAGGTTCAAGTTATTGTGAATATGAAATAGTTTGTAGTTTACGAAGATGGACATGCACTATTTGCTATACAAAGCCTTCTTAATGTGACATAGGATCATAGGGCACTAACATATAAGTCATTGTCCTTTTTTTGTAGTATATACTATATATGTAACACCATGAATTGACCAAAATAACATTTGGACACAATGACAAATTTTATGGAATGTTTTGACTAGTATGTTACTATAGCTATATTTATGAAAAGGATTAGCAAAATAATTTATATTGTTATAAATCAATTAGTGTAATCCTTTTGCTTAATTATTGTGAAATTTTAAAATTTTAGTTTCTACGACGTGAAATAATTAACTAATAAATAATAAGTAAGTGGGTTACATGATGAGAAGTCTCTAATTTGTTTTTTGTATATTAAACTCTTAAGCATAAATTAAGAATTTTTTTTAGCATTTTTTAGATTTCTTAGGCTAGAAATCAGAGAGTATTTTTGAGTGATCAGAGATATAGAGAATTCTTAAAGAATTTGTAGTTGTTCTTCTAATTCTTTAGGGTTATTATGAATTACTTGCATTTGATTGTATCTAACTTTAGTTAATTCATACTAATGTATCTTACTCTTCCCAATTGTGTATTTGATTTGTATTTTCAATTTTTTAATTAATTTCAAAATATTAACTCATAATTTGATTATAATTTTAATTGTGATTTATTAATGTTAATTGAAATTTAGAGTAATTACATGATCTTTCTTATGTTTGAACCATTGTTATTAGTGTAATTCAAGTTACTAATGCATTGTTAACTTCCTAAACATTGGCTTAGGATGATTTTAAGGACAAATACTAATAACAATTGGTTAAGTAGATTAATAAAGTAATTGGACATTTGTTGGCTAATTAAATTGTTAATCACATTTGTAGTGTAATCACATACATATTAATCGTAGGACAAGTATTTGATGAAAGGCCTAAAGGAATTTTTACCATAATATTTTGTTAGAAAGCTAACCTATAAATCTATCCTAGGAAAGTTGAGAGGAGAAGTACTAATTATAGGCTTCTTCAATAAAGATAACTTGGTGAGTAACTAACATTGAACCATAGCTAAAGTTAGTGATGGTTAGGTATTATTAGTGAGATTCATTCTAGCGAAGGTATCCTCAATAGGTCTAGGCTCAATTATTTGTGCGTATAATGATTTAGTGAGGGTAGTATAAACCTAAAAGGAGTGTACTTGTCCAAACTAATTACTAGATAGATTATTGTATTTGTGAAGAGTTCCAATACATTAGAGCTACCAATTAAATATCAATAATGAATCAAATATCTTTTTTAGGCTAGTGTATATTCTAATTTTAGTGTCTAGGTGTCATTACTCTTTGATTAGGATTGAATCTAGATTTTAGGATAGGATAAGGTTTAGGTTAGTTAGGTTCACTCACTCATCCATTGTTTTTTGTTGCTAGTGGCTAAATTTGGTAGGATACTAGCTCAAGAGTAACTAATTAAGCAAAATTTACTCTTCGTGGAAGTTAGCCAACTGTTTATGGGAAGTACTTTCTTTGAGGGATCAATACTTGGACTCCATCTATTTTTTGCTACTTGAATGACTAATACACTTATTAGATTAATGCCTATTAAATAAGTGAATATAAAAATTAAGACACCATAGCCAAAGATTATTAGTCAAAAGAAATGGTAATCTAATATAGGAATTTCCAAAATTATCATCACTTTATTTATTTGCTTTCATTGCAAGATGTAGTTTGAGCCCACCAAGATCACTACCAGATCATATAACAAGTGATGATCTAAATGTTGCATGCGTGTTTTAAGTGAAACTATCTGCAAGAAATGACGAAAGCAATGTTTGCTAATTTCATGGTAGGTAATATTATTTAATTAGTACTAAATAAAACTATACCTACACACACATTAGTATTATGTTGGAGCACTTTACTTTTATGTTTGTAGGGTACATATTGCTTAGCCACAGAAGAGGAATGTCTTTTAGCAAGGAGTGTGTGGGAGAGGACATGTTCGGAATGATACTTTAACATGCTACACAATGCAAGGAAACAAGCCATTAAAGTGGTAAACATAGCTAATATTCAAGAAACCAAGGGTTGTGGTCTATTGGGAATACATATGGAGGTTTAGGATGGTTTCCTAGACATCTAGCCACAAAAAAATTAGCAAAGGAACTCAAAAACTGCTAAGAAGAATTGTTCTCCAAGTTTCGAGCCCTTATCATTACTATAAAATAAACATTTAGCCTTGTTCTCCAAGCCTAAAGCCTTTATCATTACTATAAAATAAACATTTAGCCATGGTTACTTAACTATAATTAAGTAAAGTGCAATTATGATAAGGCAATGGTTTGTAGAATCACATGTACATCTAAAGACCTAACTACAAGTTTAACAAAATTGCTGTTTGGTTTTCTATCCTAACTCCAGTTTGGACCAAATTGCAATTAGTCCAAAAGGCTTAACTATGGTTAGACCTAAATTATAGTTAGGGCTACCTAAAATTTTCACCTTAATCCCTTGCAAACTCGACCTCTATCCTTTCTTTCAGAACCCTAATTTCTCTTACACATGCTGGCTAGCCCTCATTTCTTCTTTACCTTACTAGTCATTGTCATTCCTAAGATTGTCACTCATCACCAAAGAAGATGATCTTACCCTAGCAATTTTATCCTCTTTCTTCTTCTATCCCATACATTTGCCTCTAGATTCATGTGTGTAGTTGTGTACTATAGAGTGGCCTCCACCACATCTAGATTTGTGTCCTCCATAGACCACCTTCAATTTCTTCCCTCTTTTTATCTTCTTCCTTGCATTTCTTCAAATATTGTTCTTATTTGTCATTCTTTCTTTGTTTGTTTATGGCTCATCTTAAAAACAAATGAATCAAAACCTCCATTAGCTATTGTTCCTTTTGTTCATTCATTTCATGTTTACTTGTTTTTAATTTTGGTTGTAAGTGAGACAAAGAGTTGGAACTTATGCTCTTTGAAGAATGGTTCTTGAGTCATTTTCAAAATTCTTGGATCTTAACTCCTACTTTTTCTTGCTTTTTCAATTGCTTCATTATCTTCTTAATGATAATATGTTCTAAATTTGTAAAACTTTGTCATAATTTCTACTTTAGTTGTGTGTTGAAATTTCAAGTTTTGAAGTCTTTAAAAATTTGATAAAAATTATTGGCTGCCTTGTTGTGTCTTTAATTAGACTTCTAAGTCTATATGTCTAGTTTTATATGATAAAATTTCTTAGCCAACTGATTTTATTTGATAATTCCTTTATGCTTCATTTCAAGTAATGTTCTTGTTTTCTAATATATATCCTACAATAACTTAAGAATTTAAGAAATAGAATTTGATAGAGAATCAAATTATAAATTTATATATATATATATATATATATATATGAGATGAAACTTAATTTAAATTTAAATTAGGACAAATTGAAACAAGAGAGAACTATAAAGGAGGACTTAGAGTTAAGAAAATATATTTTAAAAGATCTATTATCATTAGATTCAACTTTTTTTTGTTAAAATTAATGATAATTAACCCTAAAGAAAATGATAACATGTCCTTCAAGATAATTTTTCTTAACTTTGAGTCTTTACATATAATTCTCCCTTAAAACAAGCTAATGATTACGGCACCAGTTGTACTTTCCACTAGGATCCACAAAGACCCAAGTTTAAGACTATAAGCAGTTCAACTCTAGTCCTTTTTTTTTTAATTTTTTTTGGCAATACCAAATTACCCTTAAATCTGAGTAGATGGTGCTTTTCCAATTTTCCATCCTGCCATAGCTCTGGGAGAACCGTACATCAGTAGTAGGTTTTGTACCCTCCATCCAAGATTGTTTTGAAAACTGGACTGAACCGGCTGGTTCAACCAGTTAGACCTGGAACCGATCCCTGATCTGGTTCAGTTGGCCCTCAAAACTAGAGAGCTTGAGAATCGGTCAAAAATCGGTAAAAACCGAGAAAACTAGTCAAGTTACTGGTTGAACCGGTTTTGTATTATTTAGGAAAATTAGCAAAGTTGCAGTTTGAACTTGGTCCTCTTGGAGGGCAAACGCACCACTACCATTAAGCTGAAATGCATCTCTAGTTATAATATGCAATATTTAATATATAACCTTTACTATAATTCTATTTTAAAATAGTAAAATGAATAATAATTGATTCAAATTTTGACTATTAATAGGATAAACAATATATTTTTTATTAAATTATTATTATTGTCTTGTTTATAATCCAAAATTTTAATATAATAAATAAGAAATAAAATTAAAATTCATATAATTTTTAATAAAATTATGCAAATATATTTAAACAAATTAAAAATTATGTTATGTATAGTTTATTTTTATGTATAATTAGTCATAACATTTTAAAATTTATTAATATTTATTTGTTATTATGTATTATCTTAAATTTTTAATATACATAAATATATATTTAATTATCACCAGTTCGACCACGGTTGAACCAATGAACCGTGAATTGGTGACTTTACTGGTTTAATAACTAGTCCAGTTTTTAAAACATTGGATAAAACTAATAAAGCCTTCTTCTCTTTCCTTCACTTTTTAGTTTTTCTCCCTGCACACTTCTCCTCAGAAGTTCTACATCTGCTACCTTCTACGAGCTGCTTCTCCATCAAGCTCCAACCTTGTTCCTCTTGAGTTCAACCCAGCAACAGCTCTCCATAGCATGAAATAAGAAGCCCCTTTCCTCCCACTATTTCTTTTACTTCGTTTGAGCGTGACAATCCGAGAAGGAGCAAAAATTTTAGGTTTAGGTAAAATCTTCCCCATCATAATACTTCTTTTCATATCATAGTATAGAAAAAGGTTCTTGGGTTCAGACTAGTTGATATACGCATGAGCCCATTCTATTCCTTTCTGATTCTTCTTGTATTTGTTTAGTGAGCTTAATTAAGGATTCATATTATGATTTTTTCTCTATGAAGGATGTGTTATCGGAAAGATTAGGTTGACATGCTTTCGAGTTTTCCTTCTTCCTTTATAGGTGTAAAACTGGGCTAGAAACTGGGGGTTTCATTTAATTGGGTAATTTGCTAAATTGTGGAATTCTTAGAAATTGAATTCTATTAAGATTATGGATGGAGAAGGGCTTAAATACTAGTGCATCTATCATATAATATTGTGTTAGCAGTGCACACCAAATGTTTGTTAATATGCTTGAGAGAGAGTGACTTGTAATTAAAGATGATGGGTAGTCATTGATGATTGCAATTCTTATTTGGCTTTAATTTGTATGATACTTATCATCTTTATTAACTTGAAAGTATTAGAGTGATATTCTTTAACCATTATTAAAATTCCAAGATGATATTTCCATTATGAATTTTGGTAGTTTAAAGATTAAGAGTTGGCTTATGGAATGGGTGCTATATGTTGTAGAGCAATTTACCCCCTTCTCATGGGTTTGATCAGTTCTTGACCACATTTAGTTTATGCTTGGATGGAATTCTAAGAAGTTTTATTATTATTATTATTATTATTATTATTATTATTATTATTATTATTATTATTATTATTATTATTATTACCGATTACTAAAGTTTTCCAGTCAACACAGTTCTCGTATATAAATTGCTCTCTTTGCTTTTAGTCTTGGACTTGTGGCTTATTGCCATTCTTTTCAGTGTGTAAATTATTATTCCTTTTGAAAACCTGTAAAAATTTTACTTTCCTGCACTTGGTTTTCTATAAAGTATTTGTCTCATTCTCAGCCGATTTTGGATCACTTCATTTCCTTTAAAACTCTTCCTCTCTCTCTCTCTCTCTCTCTCTCTCTCTCTCTCTATATATATATATGTATATAACATCTTGCGATATTACAGTGATGCTTAAAAAAAAAAATTATGGTTACAGTATGCTGAACATATGCTGTTTAAACACTCTTTGTTGAAAAGTCATTAAAAATATATTAAAAGTCATTTTCTTTCAATTCGCAAATTAATTTGTTGGCATAAAATGTTTGCAAGTTGTATAATTAAAGGCAAGTTAACTTCTTCTTTATTCAAAAAACTCAAAAGTTACTTTACTTTTAATTATGAAGTACCCTATTGAATAAATTTAGAATGATATGAGATTTAGATATATATATATATATATTTAAATATTTAAAGGTTTTAAACTTTTTAATGGTCGAATTCAAGGCTTGCTTTGTCCTTGCCACCAAATATGTACAACTATTACATTTTCTCTCATTTACACAAAAAGTTACTTTAAGAATTTTTTGTATGTTAAATCAGTAAACAAACAAGTGCAAACGGTTCATGTGATAGTATAACATTTTTTACCATTAAACATTTTTTTTTAAAATTTTATTCAAGTGCTTTTCTTGTTCATTTAAGTAGTTTGGTTTTATTTACTTTACGCATGTGAACACATGAGTAAGTATCATGTTGCCACTAACCCTACCAAGAGCCCATTTCCTCTTCATTCATCATCTTCAAAACTCATGGAAAAGCACCCCCAGTTTCATTGACACTTCTTACATCTTTGAATAATTTAATCTATATGCTCAATAAATTAGGGTCTTATTGATCGTTGAGTAAATTAGCTTATTTGAAGCCTTAAGAAGCACTTAGGAATTTACAAGAACTAGAAATTTATATGGGGGTGTGGTGAGGATATCGTAATTCCTATCAAAAGTTGATGGTGGAACAACTGACTTAATCTGGAGGTTAGGAAATTAATTGTAATGACAAGACCTATGACATTAAGTAAAATGGGGATTAAGTTAACTTTATGTGGATTAATATGATATTTATTGATGCTAGAAGTGAAATAAAATTTTTATTAGTTAAGTAATGGACTTAGACATGAGAATCATTACTAGTTGGTTGTAGTAAGAAAGATCATAGTTGATTAAGTTAGAAACTCAATATCAATATCAAGACCTTAAATGTTGGGTTAAAAGGGTGAATTAGATTTTATGATAATTAAAGTCCATTAGGGTAGTGTAGTTGCATTAATTTTTATTTTAGGAAGTTAGAGGACATCCTCACATTTAGTGCATAGTTGGAAGGAGCGATAGAGAATTCCAATATCATACTCGTATAGTGTTATGATTTCTTAAATTCTAAATTTCCAATTGCATTGACATTCAATTGAGAAATATTTTAATTACATTGAAAATTTTGTATTATAAATTATTGACACATGTATGGAATCAATGGGAGTATTTTCGTGAAATTTCGTACAAATCATTATGTTCGTTACATGTGAGGAATGTCTAAGTATGAATTGAATTAATGTGATTCCATAGATGATGGTAATGTTTTTATGGAGGGACTGACTATAGAATATTGGTTGTTAATGGTTGTCCTTTTTGTCCATTGGCATGCTTTGGCTCATACTTAGTTAGGAAGAGGTTTGAGAGATGTTAGCCCCATGCGATGGTCATCACATGTGGAACAGAGGAATGTTGTTTTACGTGAGTTGAGGATTCACTTCCAACTAGTTATTTACTCATGTAGTTTTGGTGTCCATGATGAAGAGTTATTTACGAACGTGGACTTGGTGTCCATGACAGCTGTTCTATTTTAAGGAAGTCCTTACAACGAATGACATTTTTGAAGAATTATATTTTAGAAATTTTCCTATACACTTTTTAAAGCTGCATACCTCTATTATTATTTTCTCACTAACTTGTGATTATTGTAACAATTAAATTTTTGTATGTATTTGTAGGTTTGGAAGTTTAGAATTCAATCATCATATCAAGAGGCATAGATTTCAAATTTAGAACTTCACAAGGTATGTATATATGGTATTTCATTTGATTGTTTATTTATATGCTCACTCATTATTTAAATAAATCAAGGGTGTTATTTACTCGATAAATATTCAGTCTTTTAGATAGTAGAAGTTGAGCTAGAACTTTCTTTAGCAATCCAATGAGAGTCAGAGTTTTCTTGTGTACACTACAAAAAAATATGGAATTTGTGGCGACAAAAGTCATCGCTAAAACGTCAAAGTCGTCACTAAAACTATTTAGCGACGAAAATGTAGTCATTGCTAAGTCGTCGCAATTACAGCCGTTGCTAAAGAAATTTAATGGCCAAAAAATTGTTGTTGCTAAAAAGACTTTTTCCGACGACAAAAAATATTTTTAGAGGCGAAAAATGTCGTCACTAAATATATGGTTTTAGCGGAAACAAATATCTTTTGACACTAAAAACTTTTAGCGACGACTTTTGCCAATAGTTGTGGTCACTAAATGCATACTTTTAGCGACGACCTTTTAGTTTAAAAGATTTAGTGATGACCTTTTCGTCGCAAAAATCCTTTTATTTGGTGGGGATCTTTAGCGACGACATGTACCTTGACGCAAAATGTTGTTTTAGCAGCGACATTAGTAGTCGCTGAAATTCCTTTTAATGGATATTTAGAGGAATTAGTGGCGAGTATTGTCGTCGCTAAATATATACTTTTAGTGGCGAAATATTTTGGTGACGCTAAATGCCTATTTTTGCAACGAATCATTCTTTTGCCGCTAAAGTTTTTCTTTTTGTGACGACCCTAACCCCCAATCTCGATAATTAAGGTTAAACATACAATTAATCCTCATTAATTGTGAAAATATAGAAAAATTTAAACCCTAATATGATTAGAGTCATCAATCGTTCAATTACATACTCCTATGTTCATAAGGGAATAAAACATCTATTAATAGGCCTTGGATTCTATTACTCATTAGTTATGACTCACCCTAGTGACTCTAGATCATCCTTTATGATTAATCCATGGAAATCTAGGCTTTTCTAGTTAATATAACTGTTTTAGCATGTTAGCCGCGGCCAATTCCCTTCTGGTTTTACCCCTTTTTCATCACACGCCGCGGCGAGTTGGACCTTCGCCGCGGCCAACCTACATGGCGCCGCGGCGAAGAAGCCTCCTGGAACTTCCTCGCTCGCCTATCGATATTGGCCGCGGCCAATTTCACCTCTCGCCGCGGCCAATTCCTCTCTGGAATGCCGGGGACATTTTCTCAAAAGTTCGCCGCAGCCAATTCCCTTATTCGCCGTGGCGAATTCCCCTCTGGATGACTCCCAATTTGACCTCTCAAATTTTGCCGCGGCCAATTAACATTTCGCCGCGGCGAATTACTCTCTGGAACTCTCCCTGGGCAACTTCGCCACTATTGGCCGCGGCCAACCATAATTTAGCCGCGGCTAAACTCCCCCTGATCCTATAACTCCGAATTTCTTGCCTCCTACTCTCCACTCTCCTTCCATTAACACCCTAGGGCCCCCTTTACCTTCCTTTTGGGGCTCATTACCCTTCATTAGCCTAGTTTCTTCAGCTAATCTATCATTATTAGTTCAAGACCCAAGGGCCAATTCCCCTTTCTCTAATTACCCTATATCAGCAAATCCATTCATCAGCAATTTGTAAAATAACAATGACTCGAGTTCATAATCTATCAACAACTATCACTTGGCACCCAATCAATTGAGATTCATAGTAATAATTCCAGATTTCATTTCTAATAACAAGATACATCAGAGTTCATCAAAGCTCATAACTGATATCGTAAGTTCATACGTCAATTACCAATTTAAAGTAAGGCCTAATCCTCAATAGGTACACATTATATCATCAAAATTACAGACTCCTACACTTGGCAATGCAGATACATGATGCTATACAAGACTCAACAAAATTAGCATCTATCCTAATACACTTAGACCAAGTGCAGCTCCCCCACATTAGGCCTCAGCTCATGGATGTTCATCCAATTGCTTACCCTTATCTTTACCCGAGGAACTTTCACCTGAAATATTAATCCCACAACACGGGGTGAGATATAAATCTCAATAACCAAAGCAATTCCATCATATAATCCAGTTTAATCAACATATATGCATAAATCAAAATCCATATCAGAATCATATCAATCATTTCAGCAAATGAATTAATCAGGCTATCATGATTACTATCCCATACTAGCAATCATATAATCACATGTTAAAGGCCATTAACATCGGGAGAGGCCCGTCCACGGCACCTACTCCCCCTTGAGCACACCAGGGCTCAGTGCATCTGGGGTTGATCATACCCGGTGCTCGATCGTAGCACATGCACGGGTGGCAGCCGCACCACAGCTCCACCATGGACTCACAAGGTCCAATCATAATACAACAGATAGCCAACCAATTCATTCAACATTTCAAATCATTCAAATACAGCAGATATGAAATTAAATAGATACATGCATGGAATTAATATAAACCCTGGTTACCTCACTTGCAGATAATTGCAACAGCCACCACAAATCCCAAATTCGGATTCAAGTATCTCCCACCAGAATTTTCAATGTGTCACCCAATATCCTAAGCAATTCGTATAGAATTAGTACCCATAATATAAATCAGCTATGGGGGTCTCAAACCAACAAAGAAAGCATCAAAATGGGGGGTTTAAGTTCACCTAATACCAACCCCAACCTCAACCTACGAATTTCACTAAGAAAACCTCCAAACACTCACTTTTCAGATTTTGGGTATAATGAAATCTCTCCAAATGAAAAACTAATCGGACCAAATTAAAGAGAAAGATGAGGGGATTAAGTTGTATAACTATTACCTTGGCCAAATCTTGCTCCAAATGTGAGAAAAGATGGAATTAAGTCAAGAACCCTAGCCTCCTCTCCTCACCTCCGAATTTCTCTTCTATTTTTGTGTTTCAGCAAATGGGGGGAAAAGTGGCTGAAGCAATTAGGGTTTTGATGGGTTTAAGTTGGGTCAAAAGGTTGGGTCATGGGTTGCTCCAAGTCCAAACCCAATTGGGTTTCAGATTTTGCTTATTGGGCCAGTTTTTAAGTGTTGGGCTGCATAATTCTGTTGGGCCAGTTTTCACACATTGGGTTGCTGAAGTTTAATGAGTTTTGGGCCAAACTTAAAGGGCTCAAGGGCTTGGATCTGCACAAGGGTAATTGGGCCACTTAATTGAGCCTATACAAGATAAATCTTGGGCCTCTATCTCATTAAATTAGTTTGGGTTTACCTCTAATTCATTGGGCCTCCATTAGCCTCTTATCATGATTTAATTAATTTGGGCCTAGATGTAAATCTCCATCCTAAATAAATTCTCAACCCATATTAACAATTTATCTCTCTAGAATACCTATTCACTAACTTGCCCAATTATGCTCTATTAATTATCCTTAATTAATCTTAATCCATAATTAACACCTTAATTAATTTCGGGGTGTTACACTTTTAGCATCAATCTTTTATGTTGCCACTAAATATGTCTTTAGCGACGACTTTAGTTACCGCTAAAGAGGTTATTTTTTTAGATTTTTAATATTTTTCTTAATTATTTTCTTCAAACTTGTTTACTAAAATAAATTTTATAATATTATAAATGGTGAAAAATAAATCTTCTAAATCTCTAATAACATACATCATTATGCAAAATCTAACATTTTAAAATATATAAGCTAAAAAAGAGCAACGACTTAATCTAACATTTTAAAATACATAAGCCAAGAAAGAGCTAATAAGTTTGATATATACATTACTGTAGAGGTCCATCAAACAAGTATAAATACAAAAACTTGTTATATGAATAATTTTTTAAACTCACTCATACACTTTACTATTCAAAATAGCATTACAATATTACTAAACAAAAGAAAAAGAGCAAGAAATTAGTATTGGCAATTGCTTGAATCTTTGTAATTCAAGGGAGAGGCACTAGCATTCAATCTAGACATTTCATTTTGTTTTGTAAATGCCAAGACTTTCTCCATCAAAGCGATTACCTGTGTAACAAATTGAGACCACATTCCAATTTCAGTAAAACATAATGTTTGAAAGACTATGTATGTCATAAATAAATTAATGTCAAAAGTTTAAAAGGAAAATGGTGTTATAACTTAAGATGCATTATTTGTCTTAGTTGAATAATCAATCATTAAAACTCTTAATTACTCACAAAATTATTGAGCTTCTCCACTTGAAGCATTGTTCATCAAAGGTACACTATCTCCCCCGTTTCTGGGTCCCTTTACATATTTTTCAGACATTAGTATTCAAAGCTTTTTAGCTTGAGAAAAAGTAGTAGTGAATATAGAAACGAATTTGTCCTAAAATACAATAAGATGCTCACCAAAGACTCTTCAACCTCTGTAAATGAGCGGGTACCACATGTATGTAATGTTACCTGCTTTGACCTATTTATACTATTTCTACTACTTGCAGCCCACATATAAAGCCAAAGTATTGTTAATGATAATTTTAATTAATAATAGTACAGTTGCAATAAAGTTTGAACTAAGGACCTAAAACTTATTGGATTTAAAGTGTTGAATTAGCTAATCTCAATCTTCAAGGCTAACATCCTTTGGTTTTGCTACTTGCCTCTCCTTGTCAGTCATGTAGTTCTTATATATTTTTGACAATGAAAACTTCCAATTCTTAAAGAGTCGTTGCATCGAGTCCATGCAGTAAGACTTGAATGCCACCTCCTGTTGAGGATCGCGAACTTCAAATTTGTCCTATACATTAAGAATAGAATAGAAAATTTAAATTATAAGTAGTTATAATTGCAAACATAACATAGGTATTTGCACATTAGTTAAAGATATGCATTTAAAATATATAACTTGTTACCTTCACTTTCAACCACATGGTATCCCCATCTTTATTTGTAATATATTTCCAATCACCATCTCTTAAGGATACAGTAGTCCACACCACCCAACCAATGTAACTAGATAAGTCTCGAGCCTCATCTCCAATCGGCCATTCAGTGGTCCTAGACATGGTAATTAAGATCTTGTTACCAAATTTTATTTTAAGGTTAACTCCTAAACACTTATACTTCCCTCGACTCTTTTTAACAGTGCTGCAAGAAGCTGAACAATATAGAAAAAAGAAAATGATTTGATGATTATATATAAAAAAACAAATATACCTATATATGACACAAGGTGAAAAATTAACCAAACACTTATATTGTTTCCCTTACTTACCTGCACTACTCTGGTTTTATGATGGCTGGGTAAGAGGTGAACCATCTTGTTCTTGTTCTTCCTCACCAATTGGCTCTAGTGGCAATGGAGAATATTGAGCTTCTAGTGCATCATGCTCAAGTTGCCCTCTCGTACGTGGTGGAGATGCAACATCACTCATGTTATTCTGCCTCCCCTTCCATTTCCACGTCCTAAGCCTCGTCTGCCTTGTCTAACCCCTCTCGCACACCCAGCACCTGACATTTCCTAGATCATTCCACATTTATTATTATGAGAACAAGGTAGTTGAATAATGTCAATTTGTAAAATTATGAAACTTTTAACCAAGAAATGAATTATAAGAAGGGAAGTTTTAAAAATTTAAAGCAATGATAATAATAATAATAATAACAACAACCTTATAGAAACTGTCATAATTATCGCTTATTATGTGTTATAACTTATTATGATAGAAACCCTCATTGACAAGGTATTGGTCAAGTCGATAAGATCTTGGCTTTTCTAAGTTTTTTAATTAAAGAATACTTTGTTGTAAGATAACAAATCCTGTTGACAAGGTTTCAAACTTCTCTCTACTGAATTCAGGATCTTGTCGACAAGATCTTCAATTATGTCAACAATATATTATCCAGCCACTGAATTTAAAGATAAGATCTTCAATCTTATCGACAAGATCTTCTACATTATGAGCAAGATCTTTAACCTTATCAAAATAAAAAATACTCAATGAAATATGATGCTATCTACAAATTTAATATTTTAGTCATTTATTATATGTACCATTAAATACCATAGAATCTTAGTTAATTTTACTCAGTATCTGTGGTGTCAGTATCGACTTCATCATCCTCCCCAAGTATGTCTTCTGAATCTCCTTTGTCACATCCTCATTATTGTCATCAATGAATTCATGTCCTGCATTAATTGCACTTGGGCATTGTGTTCGTAGGCGAACACTTGAATGGCTTAGAGTCTCTGGAGCAACATCATCCCTTTGCAACTGGACCACAAAGTCATTTCCCACATTATCGTCAAGGACCATATATAGTTCGATCTCATCTTGTTGATATGCCTCATCGATGGGCCTTCCTTCAAAGTCCCCACTGAAGTCATCATCAATCACCTCAGGCATATTGAATAGGTCATAGGGATTTGTCTTGACAACAATGAGCCAATTTGCATCAACTATGTCATTTAAATAGAACACTTGTTCGGCTTGATATGCTAAGACAAATGGCTCATTAGAGTTAAGTGAATAACGAGTATTCACACTAGTGATTCCAAATTTATTAACCTTGTATCCTCTTCCTAGATGAGCCACATCCTACCAATAACACTTGAATAAATGCACTTTTTATGCTTAATATATGATAACTCATATATATCCTCTAACACACCATAGTACTCTTTATTCTCGTCTTCATCATCACCTTTCACAAGTATTTCGCTATTATCTGTTCTTCGGCCTAAGGCACGATCTTTTGTGTGGAATCTAAAGCCATTCACTGTAAATATTGAGTAGCGGTGAACCACTTTGAGTGGGCCAGCTACTAAACTCATGAGGTCATCACTAGCCTCACCCTGTGTGTTTAACTTTGCAACTTATAATAAGATATCCCATTGATAAATTCTATTATGATCAAAATTTATCACATAATTCTTACATTCTAGCGCGGTGTCCAGAAACTAACCTGTTCACGAAACCTTTTTGGGAACTCTTTAACTGTTGATCTGTGCATTTCCATCTGCTTCTTATGCTCCCTGCAATGAATGACATAGTTAAGGCAACAAATTCTTGAAGAAGTTATTATTTAGAAGGAGTTACTAAGCTCCACCAATGTACTCTATGAATGGCCAAATCTCTTCACAATTGTGGAGCACATACATACAAGCTTGATTGAACTCCACACTAAAGAGAAATCTTGATTCATAACCTCCCCGGACTTGGCCACTTTTATTGAAGATGGATGTTTCATCCTTTCCCATAAGTCCATCATCGTTTCTGGTAGGCCTATTAAACTTGGTGGGAATGTCTTTCAAATAATGGGAGCAAAAAGTAAGACATTCATCTGCCAAATACCCTTCAGCTATTGAACCTTCTGGTCGAGCCTTATTGCGAACATATATTTTTAATGTCCGCAAGTACCTAAATACATAAGAGGATTTGAACAAAGAATTTATCATAGAGTATTAATAAAATTTATAAAAGGCATATCTAGTGTAGTAAATTACCTCTCGATAGGATACATCCACCTATATTGTACGAGCCCTCTGAGCTTTGCCTCTCTTGCCAAATGGATAGGCAAGTGGATCATGATATCAAAGAAGGCTGGTGGAAAAACCATTTCCAATTTGCACAATGTGCTTGTAATTTAGGATTCAAGATGATCAAGAGCTTCGATTGTTAGGCACTTGGAACATAAATTCTTAAAGAATTTACCCAACTCTAATATAGGTTCAGATACCTCATTGGGCAACAAGTCACATAATGTTATAGGGAATATATCTTGTAACAAAACATGGTGGTCATGGCACTTCAATCCATAGATTTTTTTATCACAAACATTAATACATCATGAAATGTTTGAAGAGAAGGCATCAAACACTTTCAAAGTAGCTAGAAAGTTACAAACTTTTAACTTCTCTTGTGGGGACAATGCATAGTAAGCAACTGGAATCAGAACTTTGTTTCCTTCTTCTATCGGGTGTAATTCAGATCTAATTCCCATGTCAACCAAGTCATACTGACTCTTTACTGTATCTTTTGTCTTTCCAGCTAATCCCATAACAGTTGACATGATATTATCTGAAACACTTCTCTCAATGTGCATAACATCAAGGTTGTGTCAGATCAACAATGTTTTCCAATAAGGTAAGCAGAAAAAGATACTTTCTTTTCTCCAATTAAATGCGTTAGTGACATGGTCACGCTTTCACTTTTGACCTTTCCCCAGAGTTACATTACCTAGTGCTCGTAATTGACAAAGTGCCTCATCACCGGCTTAAGGAGAGGGTGGAACTCTATGCTCAACTTTCCCATCAAATGCCCTTCGATTTCGCCTCCATGGATGATGGGTTGGTAGGAAGCGACGATGGCCTAAGTAGCACAACTTATTTCGTAATGAAATAGAATATGTGTCTTTCTGGCAACAAGGGCATGTAAGCTTTCCTTTCGTAGACCATCCTGATAGGTTCCCATATGCTGGGAAGTCATTAATTGTCCACAATAATGCTATACGCAACTTGAAATTAGACTTCGTATGGGTATCATATGTCTCTACTCCTTACTCCCATAATTCAAGTAACTTCTTAATCATTAGTTGGAGGTACACATCTATGTCATCACCTGGACTTCTGGAGCCTGGAATTAAAAGAGTCATTATAAAATATGGGTGCTTCATGCATTGCCATGGTGGCAAATTATATGGAACTAATACTACTGGCCAAATAATATGATTAGTACTTATATTTCCCCAAGGCTAAAACCCATCACTTGCTAGGCCCAACCTAACATTTCTTGGATCACTATAAAATTCTGGATGCTGCTGGTTAAAGGATTTCCATGCAACAGAGTCAGCTGGATGCCGTAAAATACCATCATCAATGCGTTCCTCATTATGCCACCTCATCTCCTTAGCTATATGGTGAGACATATATAGCCTTTGTAGCCTAGGCTTTATAGGAAAATATCGTAACACTTTATGAAGAATTTTCTTTCCTTTATGACTGTTTAACATCTATCGAGGCATATTACACTTAGGACATGACTGAGCATTGGCGTGCTCTTGCCAATACAAGATGCAGTCATTCTCACATGCGTCAATCTTGGTGTAATCCATTCCTAACTCTTGAATAACTTTCTTTGCTTCGTAGTAGGAGTTAGGTATTAATGCCCCCTCTGGAAGAACATCCTTAAATAAACTTAACAATGAATCCATGGATTTGTTGCTCCAATGGTTAAGGCACTTAAGGTGGAATAGCCTAACTATAAAAGAGAGTTTCGAAACTTTGTCATAACCTAGATAAAGTCAGCCTGAGCAGCTTGCAATAAGTTAAAGAACTGTTTTGCCTGCCCATTAGGTGGCTCATGGTTCTCTGACTCACGGTTCCCTTCATTTGAATCTGTGTGACCATATGCATCATGAAGCATCCCAATAATATCATCTTCTTCATCAGTTTCATTAACTATATCATCAGCTACCTCACCACTATTATCTTGATGCAATGAATTGTAAGCACCAAGACGAACTTCTCCATATGAGTCCTACACTTCATAACTTGGGCTGAAACCTTTCCTTAATCGATCTGCCCTTACGTCAATGTGACTCTTCCATTCTGTATTCCTACACCCCTTGCATGGGCATCGAATCATATTTGTCACCGTTGGTTGATTAAAGGCTCATGGTAAAAACTTATCAACTCCTCGTCTATATGCTGGATTAGCTCTATTATTAATCTTTATCTAACTTTTATCCATCTTTGTTACTTCCTACATTTTAATCAACATCATTGCAAGTTAAACTGTAGACAAGGAAAATCTTTTTACATGTAAAGAATTATATACTTACGTTAAGTCCATGCCGCCACTGCTTACCTTTGTTCTAGTTACATGTAAAGAGTTACATGTAAAGAATTATATACTTATATTTTGGTTCAGATCTCCAAGTTTTAGATCTGAACTAAAACCAAACTTTGTTCTAGTACAAAACATAATGAGGGATTCATTATGTCACACTTTCCTTTATATTACTTCTAAGCGCATGACATTAACATTGATAATAGTATAGGCGTTGATGTAATATGTTGCTCATGAAAGGTTGTACATGATATATTTATAATGAAAACATTTCCACAAGTAAGAGTATTAGGAGTTGGAATATATCTTAATTTCAGTTTTGGGCCCCTATAGTTCCACTTCACCTATAGAAAGGTTGTGAAACCAAGGCTAAAAAATGATTGCATTTTGATGATGGAAAGGTTAGAATGAATATGGAGAACAAGTCATCCTTTTTCTAGAGGTAGTAATAAGATGCTGTTAATAAGGCAAACAATATTATTGACAAGTTATAAGATGTTGTTGATAGGGTAACAGATCTTGTCGACTAGATAAGACCTTGTTGACAGGATGTCAAATTTAGCAAAGGAAAATTGAAGACCTTGTTGACTAGATAAGACCTTGTCGACAGGATCTCAAATTTAGCAAAGGGAAATTGAAGACTTTGTCGATAAGATAAAACCTTGTCAACAGGATCTTCTACCTCATGACAAAATAATCTATAATTGAGAAGCTTTGAAAAAACTCAAGGTTGGGCAAAATCTTCTCAACAAGGTATGATGGTATGACACACATAGGTATGGAAATAGGACAAAATGTAATTTGAACACTAAGTTTACAGTACTTTACAGTACTTAAAAGCCTTAAGCACCATACTTCATCCTTAAAAAAAAAAAAAAATATCAGCAGTCCTTAAGAGTATCAAGGTAACAAAATTAGATCAAATCTCTAAACCACATATCAAAACTTAAAGGCATATATCAAAGCTTAGGCACATATTAGAAGTAACACCAGTCCTCAGCAATATCAGAGCAAACTATCAAGCTAACAGAATTGGACCAAATCTCTAAAGGCATATATCAGCACTTAGGCATATATCAAAATTAACACCAGACTTCAGCAATATCACATTAAACTATCAAGGCAAACAGAATTGGACCAAATCTTTAAAGCACATATCAAAACTTAAAGGCACATTTTAGAACTTAAAAGCACTAAATTTATAGCACTCACTAAATCTACAACACTTATAAGCACCAAACCTACAGCACTTATAAGCACCAAACCTACAAAACTTATGGCAATATATCAGAGCATAGGTACCAAATTTACAGCACTTAAAAATAACCATTCCACCCTCAAAAGACTTAGCCACATATCAGAATTTATATAGGTACACACATAGGTAGAATTATTGGACCAAAGCTTATTTAGACACCAAAATCTCAGCACTTAACAGAACCATTCCACCCTTAAAAGGTTTAGGCACACATCAGAACTTAAAATCATTTCATCAGTATCACAGCAAACTATCAAGACAACAACAGAATTGATGACAATGTCATAGCAAAACATCACAATTCCAAGCTTGATAGTTCATTAAAAAGAAAAATAATACCTTTATGCTATAGCAGCTACAATTCAAGGAGCCACAGTTGATATTGTTTGAGGAGTTAGCACTTGAGAATCTATGTTGTATGAAGTAAATTTGAAACATAAGAAATTATTTTTAGATGTTTAGTAAAATGTACTATAAATTTACATATCAGAAATAAGAAATTCAACAAATTCACAGAGGCTAGAAGTAGCCATCAAAGAAGAAGAAATTCTAAAAAAAAAGAAAGTAAATTCGATTCAAAATGAGGGCATTATTCAGTTCTGCTAGCCACAGCCATAGCCACAGCCACAGCCACAGCCACAGCACTCAACACAAAATCAATTGCACAAAGAAGGAGCAAACAATGAACCAGAGAAGGAGCAAACAATAGACTAGGGAAGGAACAAATAATGGACTAGAGAAGGAGCAAACAAGAGACTAGAGAAGGAGCAAATAATGGACCAGAGAAGGAGCAAATAATGGACCAAAGAAGGAGAAAACAATAGACCAGAGAAGGAGCAAACAATAGACCAGATTACCACGTACATAGCTTCCTTCCTCTTCAGTTTTTGTGTTCTCCTCTTCCACAGCGAACTCAACTCCTAGGGATACTCTGTTTTTCGTGCGTGAAATGTTTTTGTTGGAATGGCTTCACTCACAATGAAATCGACCAGAAGGATGAATTGGAATGAAGATTAAGAAGGATTTGCGACAGCCTTTGCCAGCTGATCGCGAAATTTTTTATGCGTTCCGCAAGTGCACGGGTCAGATCAAGTAGTTCAGTGATAAGTATGAGTATCGTTCCCACGAGGAAGGGGTTAATTACAATTAGGCAATGTATAATCCGTTTTCATCCACGTTAAACTGTCAATTAAGTGAATTATGAACTTAGACTAATGCTTAAAACAAAACAATTTAAAGAAAACTAAGTTGGCACAGGCAGTAAGATAAAATCCAAGATTTGAAATTACCTAGAGTTACTATTCCCTTGATGATCACTAGAATTTAACCTCTTGTTCAATTGTGATTAATTTTCACCTTGTGGGTTAAGAGATTCAAAAGCTATAACTGTCTGTCGATGTAATTATAGCCCTATTCTCTCCTGAATTCTAAGTGTCCTTAGATTTAGGTGAGAATGCATTAGATTCTATATCCCTCTACAAACCAATTAAGGTAATCAGGTATATGTCTATCCTAATTACAGATTAGATGACTCTAAACTTAATTTATCCAACTCTTAGGTCTAATTAGAATCCCTTTCTCAAGATAAATTAATTTCCCAAATCAAATCAAAGAGGTGGCCAATCCCTAAGAAAGCATTAAGCAAGAGAGGATACACAAGATTCCAATCATCACAATTAACAAGATAATCAATGATTCAGTTCACATCAAGTTCCTAGTACTCTAGGTAAAAAGGAATTTAGCCGCACATAGCTAAATCTACAGAGAATTCCCAATCAAAATACATGGAGAATTGAAAAGAACAAGAAAGCAAACAAAGGGAAGATTGAGATGCAGAAAGTAGAGCTCCCCCTTTGATTCCTTCTCTTCTTTCACACTCCCAGCGTAAAAAGCCTTCAAGAACTCCCAAAATCGCCTCTTGAACTCTCAGAACTCCTTCTGCCGCCGAATCCTCCGAACCCTAACTCAGAAAACCTCTTTTAAAGCTCAAAAATTAAAACTGCGCGTTTCAGGTCCGCTCTCGCTATAGCGAGGAGCGTCTCTCGCTATAGCGAGGTCTCATAAGTCCTCAGGTTTCCGTTGCGCTTCGCTATTCCCACGCTATGGCGAGTTGCTCTCTGGAATTTCTATGCGACACGACTTCGCTATTGCGAAGCCTCCCTTTCGCTACGGCGAAGATGCCATATCGCTACAGCGAACTTCGGTCTCGCTGTAGCGAGAAGACTTGGTAAATCTGCTTTGGCCATTTTCAGCTTCCCTCTTTTTTATTCAACTCCTTCTATACTTTGCCACTTTTTCCTGAAATTGAAATCAAATCTAAAATGAGGTTTAAACTGATAAGATCATTACAATTATAATACTTTCTTTGTTTTGTTTGATTTAATGCACTTTTAATCATATTAGTCAAGAGAACAGTATTTTACCTCCCTAATTTAGTGTCAAATATAGCCCTTTTTAATCCTAAATTAGGAGGTTATCACCAGCAAATACAAAGAAGGTTTGAAAATGGAAAAGGGGGAAAGGGGAAAGTCGGGGAAAACAAAGAGGCAGGGAATGAAAACTGACCCTAGGTTTTACTGTTGATGTGTTATTAGAGTTTTATGTATAATGATATAATATTATTCTAAATATATTGATAATTTAATAATTGATAATTGATATATAAATGAAAAAAATAGTTTGAGTGATAAAAAATAAAAAATATAGGTTAGGTTTAGATCATAAATTATGAAGAAAATACAATATTGGAGGGTAAAACTTCAAAATGCCATAACTTTGTGTATCGTACTCTGTTTGAGGTGATCTTTTGTTTTTTTTGGGTATTTTTTCGAGATCTACGTGTGGCGAATGGTCGAAGGTGATTCGGTCACTTATTTTTCTCAAAAAAGTTTGTTTAGGCCTTTGATTTTGTGATTTTTGTTTTTCACTACCTTTCACTAACATTAAAATAAGTTTATAATTATATAATGCTTTTTATAATTTACTTAAGCTTTATTCTATTTAAGTTCTGAATTTAAGTACTTGATTAATAATAAAGAGGGTAAAAATTAAGAAATATATAATTGAACTCAAAAATTAATTAAGACTTTAGAATTTTGTTCTTTAATAGCCTAATGTATCTTTTTCTATGATTTACCCATTATATTTTTGTTCTAACTAAAACATTTGAAGTTCTTAATCCTAAATATAAGTCATCCTCCAGCTTATCTCTCTAGAATTTGTATATGTTGCTGTCTCAATAAGAAATACATGTTAAATTATTACACTAGGGCTCATTATATTAGGACTCATTACATTACATTGGGGCTCATCTTTATAAAAAAAATCATTTAAGGTCTCTCCAAGTTTAAAGTATCAAGAGTGAAGTTCTAAATTCACATCCATGGCTGCCCCTTCACCAAAAAATCCATAGAAATCATTATATTTTTGTTGAAATTATAAAGTATCAAGTTTAAAGCCATGGAACATAAAGAAGAAGAAGACATTAATGGATGAAGAAGAAGATAGAATAGGAATTTAAAAGGGTTACCCAACTAAAATTAATGTTGCAATGATAAGAGATTAAGGCGGAGTTCAATCTTTTATCCATTCCTTTTTTTTCTCTTTCATTTTCTTCTTTCTTTCTACCCCTTTGTTGTTTACATTGCTTCAAAAGTTGAAAAGGACCCATTAATAAAATGAATCATAGAAATGGAAATTCAAAATTTAAATATATGGATTCTTCAACATATGAAATGTTAGACATATTAATTTCATGAATTTCAAAAATTGAAATTTTAACTTCTTAAATCTATTAAATCTACTAGGTTTTTTAAACTTAATAAAAATTCTAGTTTTATTTTTTTAATTAATGATTAGTCTTATATATTTGCATATATTAATTATTAACTTTAAAAATATTTTTTTAACTTAAAAATATTCTAATTTATTTTTTGTCCTATATATTTGCATATATCAATTGATACGTATAATTTATTTTTTTAATTTAAAAATTTTTAATTTCAAATATTTTTATTTAAAAATAAGTTACAAAAATATTTCATACAAAAAGTTTTAATAAGTAAAAAATTTTGCGTCAAAACTTTTTTAGTCGCCGCTAAAAGCTAACATTTAGTGACGAATACAATCAGTCGTCGCTAAAATATTTTCATTTGACCAAAATTTTGGCCCCAAAACTTTTGGTGGCGACCAAAAAAAGGTCGCTGCTATAAGATATCTTTTAGTGATTACTAAAATCAGTCGCCGCTAAACATTTTGGTGCACAAATTTTTAATATTTGAATAAAAATTTGACACTAGACCTTTTAGTGACGACTAAAGTTAGTGGTCGCTAAAAGTTGTGTTTTAGTGATGACTAAAACTTGTGGTCGTTAAAAGTTTTTTCAGACTTTTAGTGACGACCAGTTACGCCGTCGCTAAATGTTATGCTTTAGTGACGACAAAAATTTGTTGCCGCTAAAAGTTATGTTTTAGTGATGATTAAAATTAATGGTCACTAAAAGTTATATTTTAGTGACGACTAAAGTTGGTGGCCACTAAAAGTTTTATCAGTAATATTTTTAATGGGCAAAAATTTGGCATTTGGACTTTTAGTGACGATCAAGTACGTTGTCGCTAAATGTTATGCTTTAGTGACGACTAAAGTTTGTTGTCGCTAAATGTTATGCTTTAGTGACGACTAAAGTTTGTCATCGCTAAATGTTATACTTTAGTGATGACTAAAGATTGTTGTCACTAAAAGTTATGCTTTAGTGACGACTAAAGCTAGTGGTCGCTAAAAGTTGTATTTTGAATTTTTTTTTTGTGGCAACTATGTCAATGTCGTCACAAAAAATTTGTAGTGGCGAGTTTTTTATTGCTACTAAATAGTTTTAATGACTATTTTTTTTTGTCGCCGCTAAAAATATTTTCAGAATCAAGAATAGTTTTTTAGCAACAACTTTTAGCGACAACTTAATAAAGTCGTTGCTAAAAATATTTTTCAGCGACCACTTTTTTAAGTCGCCGCTAAAAGTCGTTACTAAAAGTCTATTTTTTTATAGTGGTAAGCCTTGCATCACTTCACGTGGGCAAGGTTGCTTGATGAGTTTTGATATGATGGTTTTGTAATCTAGTTGTTGCTCTGCAAACCCATAGGTAGGATTCTCCACCCCAGTATAGATAGTATAGCTAATAGGGATTGAGAGTAGAGCTCTCTCTTTTGTTGAAAATGGTTGTGTTGGGTTATTGTAAAATTTTGGGAGGTCCAACCTTTAGGAAAAATTTTGTCAAAACTTCTACAAGAATTGGACATGTATGAAATTGATTGTTCAAAATGAAATATGATGAATTTCATATGCATAGCTTGTTTATGTTGTGTGGTTAAAATCTTGTGCTAAGAATAGCCAAGTAGGCTACAGATCATAAGTTAGGCTAATGAATGTGAAATTTATCTCGTACTGTGACAGTCACATCTCTAGGTTTGAGGTGTGACATGCCCTGTCTTGATTCATTGAAGCTTTGATTTTTAGGATCAAAGAACAGAGGGAAAAAAAACTTAACGAATAATTGCAAGGGGTCACAAGATGGAGGAATACTTGATTGGGAAAACCAAGACAAGAATCATTATTCCCATTTTGATGTTCCAAGCTCTTTGACACTTGATAATTTCTTTTGCATGTTTAAAGAGATTTCATAGATAGGTTTAGATAAATGAGAGTGTTCTTTCTAACCTTAATTTTACTCTCTTATATCTTGTTTCATCAGTATCCTAGACTAAATTTGAAATTGATATTTTCTTCTCTTATATTTTCATTCTTGTGATATATTATGAAAACAAAATTTTCAATTAATTTATGGGGTTTTTGCGCCATTCATAAATTTCATCCTCTGTTTCTATTGTTGAGTTTATATAGTTTATACTATATATTGTGGCTATGTAAGAGAAAGCCTATTTATTTTATGTTACAGTGACCTAGATGAATTTTGGAATTGCAAGAGAAGTAGCCAATGAAGTCAAAACACGAATATGGCTTTGAAAGAGCTTCATCTTAAATGGGTAAACTTCATCTAAAAAAGGCAATTCATACATTTCTTTTAACGAATCACCTTCCCACTGTTGCATCCATATGATGATTTGTTTAATATTAAAAGTATTGGATTGAATCTTATTGAGAAATGAAATCTAAAAGGTTTTTAGATCTCTTAACCTATCATTCAGTTCTTTTTATGCTACAAGAACTTGAACTGAAAACTGCATTGATGTTTATTTTTCATGCTTCCTTAATTACGCAGTGATGACATGACTGAGAACTATGATTCTTTTAAACACCCTGGCTTATGGCTCAAAGTATGTCTTGTATGATGATTCCTAAACTTTCAGCACTGTTTGGCATTTAAAAAGTTCTTTCTTTATTGTTATACTAACTTGACCATAAACAACTTCCCAGAGTATTTGATGTGGACTGCAGAAGTTATCATTTGTAATAATATTAGTATTTTTATGAAATTATGAATTAATTAAATAGTTTAAATATAGTAGGCCTTTGATGCTTTTTTAGAACTTAAATTATGTGTTTTAGTTGTTTCATTGACTAGATGTTGGAAAATATTTTTCTTTTTATATATTTGATTGTGTTCGTAACTGTTTTGATTCTTAGTAGATATTTATTCAAAATGGATATCCTCTTCACTTGCCATCTGGGAGCCTAGGAAGTTACTACTGTATATCTCCAATCTCTGCAGCCTGTCTGTGTATAAAATTGTTGATTTTTTATAACCTTTTGTCTGTTTCACTATAAATGACGCTTTGGCAAACAAATTTGTTTATGGTCTTGGAGATTATTGTATACTTCATCTATTTAGTTTGTAATTCCTATTTAGTTAGAAATTTGAGTAATTTAGTTTGTAATTATAATATGTACTGCGACTGCATTCATTACTTATATAACTGTGATGGTGTTTACTATTAAGGATGGCTATATATCCAAATAATGTCTATGAGAAAGAATGATCTTAAAAGATGGATTAGAGTTTTTAAAGTAAGAAGTTTTAGCAGCAGTTTCTTTGAATATTTTTAGCATTGGTTTAGTTTTTAAAGCAAGAATTTTTAGCAGTAGTTTCTTTGAAAATTTTTATCAGTGGTAAACCACTGCTAAAACTTACACAATATTTAACCATTAGAAAATAATTGTAGTCAAACCAAGGTTTTAAATTGCGGTTGCAGTTGCGGCTGCGTTGCGGTTGCAGGTGTTGCTGAAATTATAAAACGTGTTGCGGGTGTTGCGGATCATTATGTTGCGGATGCGGAGTGGACCGCATCCGCAATATTACGGCCGCATCATGTGATGCGGTTTGCATTTTAAAACCTTGAGTCAAACTGTGGTATAGCCGTAGCTTAACTGTGGTTCTCTTAACTGCAGTTAAACCATGGTAGTATCTGTGGTTAACGAAACCTATGGTTAAACCTCTCTAAATATTGTTCAATTGTAGTTTTAAGAATTGTCATTAGACCCTTTAGCAGCAATTTGAACCGCAGCTAAGCCCCCTTAAAAAGCTAAAGCAATTGTTTTGGGTAGTGTCTGCACACCACTAGATCCATTAACTTTGCAAAGCATTAAAAAGATTATGATAATTAATTTTATTATTTTTATTTCATTTCAAGTTAATATAATTTTTTCATACATTAAATTTAGATTAACTTACAAGAGGATGAACTAAAGCAAGATGTGTTATCCCGGGAAGTGTATGATAAGACCTACAAGGTGTAAGGTATCGAGCAATATGTGTCCAAGCACGCAAAGTAGTTTGTTGTAAGTTATCACCTTTTATTTACGTTTTTCACCTTGTTATTGTTTTTATTGCTAACTATTTTTTGAATATGTATTTAGGACAATTTTGACATTATAATGTCTCAAAAATATGGAGAAGACCCTTAAGCATATCCTTCCATCGACCTAGATGTGTGGACGCAAGCTATAGGACTAAACAAAAACGAACACTTCCACAGTCTAGGTGAAAGCATCAACTTCAAAACGCCCAGTTAGAATCTTTGATGAGTTCCTCTGGATCTCACACTACACAAGAATAGTGCATGCTACATTCATTGGTCCCTCAAACCTTGGACCAGTGATTGCTTAAGCAAAACACACAAGTGGATCAATGGCTAAGCATCTTTCTGTAAAACTTATTCACAATGTTGTTTGTAGGCCTTCCTAGTTTCCAAGCATATATATCTCGCTGCAGATCATGCAGCACAATATTGCCTGCAACAAAAGTTGGATCATTTAGTTCACATGCAAATTTTGATGCGAGAGAGAGAGGGCGAGGATGAAGAAGAGACTTTAGATAGGCATATATATATATATATATATATAAGATTCCGCCAAACGTAAAAACTACAAGTGGCAATTAATAAATATATAGTTTTATTTCAAAAATATGTCTTCTTGTTTAAAACATATATAGTTTTGTTTTGTATTGAACTGTGCCATTTTCTTGCTTGTTATTAATATAGGGAAAGACAAAAAATTAATACAAAAACAATTTTCATATATAAGCAAGATATTAGTGAAGGAGCAACGAGAGTCTACCAAGGGAATTTCCCTTCCAATTCCTTCACTAACATGCTGAGAGAATTAGGCAAAATTGAATTGAAATTAGCAAGGGAAATTCCCTGACAATTTATTAGTGAGAGAATTTAGCAAGAAATCACAAAAAAAAAAAAGAAGTTTCTCACTAATTATCAACTAAAATTTAACCAAAAAATAGTCATTTTCTGTTCCCTCCCTAATCTCTCACAGAGGAGATTTAGCAAGGGAACTAAATGCCCCTTTTTTGTAGTCTATTTTTATGATATTAGTATATTAGTATGTTTTGTTCTATGTGCATATATGTTCTTTTTTTTTTTTTAAATATTAGCATTTCAATTTTTAAGTGAAGGACTTGAAAGTAAAGTCTTGCACGAAGTGGTCGTGTTTGTGGCAAATCTCAAACTTTTATATAAGTTTGCTTTCGGTACCTTCGCATCTATTTATTTATTTTTTAATATCCACTCACTAAGTCTCTATCACTCATCGTTTCATTTTCTTTTAATTTGTAGCTCCATGAAATATAACCAATCGACATCGAATCCTTATAAGCTTGCCTCCATATGAGTAAAGCAAGCTTGATAATGAATGGGCTAAATTCGCAGTCACATAAGATTTGCGTTAATCTGTTGTTTGAAAAGTAAATATGTTTTCGAGACCTATTAGAGGAGCTGAGCTCCGTTACTTGAAGTCTGGAGAGCAGAGCTCTCATTATTGCCTATTTGAACAAATTTGTGAACTTAGATTTTAGTCAATCTATGAGGAGACTGTATCCAAAATTTCAGTAAGTGCTTGTAAATAGTGTTCTCAAAATTTTATAGTCTTGTACCTGATCTGTGTTTGTTGAGTGTGAAACTTACGGGCTGTGCCGTTTACGTACGCAATTTTGGCCAGGACATAAAGTGCATTTGTATGTAAATATTGTTCTAAAGTTTGTCTAATTTTGGAGTCACACTTTAGGAACCTACGAAATAGCCATTTTGTCAATATTATCTTTCTTTCTCATGTTTCATAAAAGATAATAATTGAGTTAAATAATTAAAATATTATATATATATATATATATATTTTAAGAAAATACACTTATAAAATATGTAATTTAATTTAATTTTTTGATCAACGTGCCAGCATATGTACTAAACCGTTTAGCCTATTTTGTTTACTGCCATTTACAAATTGATAGTAATTTAGGTATAGTTTAAATATTTATTAATATTTTTTTGAAAAAGATGTAATAAATAAATATTTTTTCTAGTTTAGTATCACATGAAGTCTATAAAAAAAATTTATTCACTATAATTTTTTTAAAAAAACATTATAATAAAACTTAATTAAAAATTTTACTTAATTCTAATCTAATCATGCGGCCTAACCTGGAGATCCAAACTCATTATGACACTTAACAATTTGAAGAGAGATTAAGATTTGACGTCATTGTAACCTGGAAATGCATGCAATACACGCCTCGCTTCCTTCCGAGGGTTGCATGCAATATTTAAGTAATATAACATATATTCTTGTTCCTATCACTTGGGGAAGCCACCACAATTCAGTTTTATAGTGATGTAATATTGGGCTCCTAGTCCTTTGCTTTGTTCTCGTTATCTCATCCTTTTTTGTTTATCATCCTCTTCCTCTGTTATAAATATATAATTGATTCCCTACTTTCAATTTTCTACTCCAACAAGGGATTAAGATTCCTTTCCCAATCCAATTGAACTTTATAAGAAATATAAAATGTCTGATCTAGAGAAAAAGGAATAACGGAATTTCTTCTGCTGTTTAGAAAATATTCTAGAAATTTTAAAAGATTGTAGTACAAGAATAATCTAGCTAAAGTTTCTAACTTATCTAGCTAAAAGATTGATAACTATCATTGACATTGTCGTTTTGTTTTTCAATATAGGAATCTTTAAAAGGAGTAAAGGTATATATTTCAAACAAAATAATTTTTTATACAATGAGATAATGTTATTCAAACTTTAAGTCTTTTTATAAATAATTTTGCCATTCTAGGTACATAATTTTGCATATCAATTTGGTCACGCCTATTGCGAGCGATTTTCCCATATATCTATATGTTTTTTTTTTTTTGGGTCTTTGCTTATGAAGGGAAGAAAAGAAGGAATATAAATAAAAATAAAGTAGGAAGAAAATTTCCCTCCTTTTTCCCCTTTCTTTTCTCGTTTGAAGGTTGTAAAAATGAGATAATGAAAGTACAAAGTAACTGTTTTCTCTTTTGTTTTAATGTGAATATTAAGGAAAACAAGAAACTAGAAGAAATTTCTAAAAATAGATAATCTCACATAAATTAATTTTATTTAGATGATGATTAAGAAGAACTATTGTGTAATTTACATTATTGAAGTTTATATTAAATTAATCCATATTTTCTCTCTAACTTTTAGAGTTTGATTTTAATAGAATTAAGGTTATTAAATTATTATATAGTCATTTTCATTCACACATATTTCTCTTAATTTTCTGAACAAATAATATAACTTTCACTTCTAATTTTTTCCTATATTTCATTAAAATTATTTGGATAAATTGTAATTTTCCTTTGTTATTTTGGTCTTAAATCAGTTTGCTCTTTGGTGGTTTGAATATATTTCATTACCACTTAACCGTTATGTTGTATTTTTTTGCTTGATTTTAATTGAAATGATAATGTAAAAGTTAATAACAAATAATTTCATTATTGAAAGTTTGTTTTATTGTTATTTTAAATAATTTCATTACTAGTTTTGAAACATTTAAAATATTTAAGGTATAAGTAAAACAAACATTTAACAATGAAATTGTTTATCATTTTAATATTCAAATAATCATTTTCATTACATCCGCATGTAAGATATCAGTAGATAATGATAATTGAAAAAATTATGAGGGTGTTAAATAACAGCCATTAACTTACAAGGAGGCAAACTAGTTTTGCTCCAAACCATGGGGCATAAACTATAATTTACCCAAATTATTTCCTGTATCTTCACTAATTTCAAAAAAAGTAATATTGAAAGAACAAATCAACTATATGAAAAGCTAAATTGCAAACTTCCCTCCAAGATTTTGTAAGAGAAGAAAAGCTATATATAAGCCCTAATTGTAAATTTTATGAAGAAGGTTATTTTTGCACTGGCTTATATCTCCTACCTATATAATTAAAGCTTATCATTAGACCAACAAAATAATAATAGTGATGATGATCATGATAAAGCAAACCCGTATTGCACAGCCCCCTATTACATATAAAAAAAAATTGAAAACAAGATTTAAATTGTAAGATATATATTTGCCCATAATAGATATCTTGATTTTCTATGTACTTAGAAATTATGTTTCAATACAAAATGAATTTTTTTATGTGGCATGGCCTATCCAGGTAAAAGACAGAATTCAGTAGATCATAAAAGGGCTGTTTGATTTATACTAATCAAAAGACGGGTAAATATTTTGCCCTATATGTATGCATCGTGTTTATCATCATGAGAGGCAAGGACACTAGATTTTTTCTTTAAAAGACTCAGACGCTAGATGAAATGACACGAATTTTCATATGAATTTAAGTTACGTATCATAAATAGACATAATATCAGATTTTCAAAAGTTCATTTCATAATAGCGTGGTTAAAACGAGATAATTCTCATGAGAGGAGAAGCCTACGTCATTCAAAACTACCCATTTGCATTCCAAGCAACCATCTTAGCCGTTAAGCCATTTTATCTTTAAAATTTTATTCTTCTTTCAAATCGTCATCCTCTCTGGTGCTTTAGCTACATCTACTAACTTCTTCATACCCTCTCCATACGATCTCAGCAACTAACACATTTTATCTTTGGTTTTCAATATTATAACAATTCTTTTCTTCTATAAATTCCCGCCTAGCCACCACAGTTTTCTTCGTTCCCATTCATCTCTTCATACCTAAACTCATCATTTTTTATTCTTAAAGGTGCTACATTAACAGCATTCATAAAAAATAATGGTGTGCATTAGGAACCTTGGTATTGTTGTGGGTGTTCTTCTTCTTTTTGTAGCATGTGAAGCTAGGGTTCTCACTGTCACCTCACCACCCGGGTTTGTTCAAACAAAGAGCACAGAGTTTGTGCTGAATGGTTCTCCATTTTTCTTCAATGGCTTCAATTCTTATTGGATGATGCATGTTGCTGCTGATCCAAAGCAAAGACACAAAATTTCCAACGTGTTTAGAGAGGCTTCAGCTATTGGTCTCACCGTGTGTCGCACCTGGGCCTTCAGTGATGGTGGATATCAAGCTCTCCAAATATCACCTGGTGTATACGACGAGCATGTCTTCCAGGTCCAACATTCTTTGCTTTCCATATGTGCATTTTCCCAAAATTTTGATAAGAAAATATTATTTTTGGGCCTTGATAAATAGATTTACTTTTAATTTACTCATCCACAGATAATTTTTTTTTTTCAATTTTAATTTATCAATCATTAAAACACTTGCAATAATGTCCTTCCATCTCATTTTTATCTAAATATTAAGATGTTACTGGGTTTCAAACTTAACCCAGATAATGGGCAGTGAATAACATCCAAATCAAAGACTAATTGATTAAATGTTAATTTTTCAGTAAAATGGAATAGAAGGAAAACAATAAAAGCATTTTAATTACTAAATGACTAAATTAAACGAAAAGATATGCAGAGGGCTAAATTGAAATTTTAGCTATATGTGAATCAAAATGTGGTTTTCTTCGTATATTATAGGTTCGCCTTTAAATTGCGAGCCATAACTTAGTTGTAGTCATTCTATATGGAGTAAAATTTTCCGTGTTTTTGCAGGAGTAAATTTCATATATATGGAGTTTGACCTGGCCAAAGATAGCATTTTTTACCTGCAACTTGAAAATTTCACCTGAAAAGGTCATTTGTTGAATAATAAATAAAAAAGAACTAAAGGGCAAATTACTCTCCTCTTCCTTTGACAGATACCCCAATTACTTAGTCCTTTTTTCTATCATAAAAATATATACAACTTCTTTTTGTTAAAATATAATCAAAATACCTTCAAGAATAAATTAATTTTTTATTAAAAATATAATTTATTAGAAACTATACTTCTTAAACTTTATTTCAATATTATTTATTATGCGTTAAAAATCATAAATTTATTTTATTTTAAATTTAAAAAATTGACTATGTTATATATTAGTTAAATATATATTTAATACTTGTATATAAATATTAAATGTATCTCTTATTATAGAAGAGGTTAATGTAGTACATCTTTTGATTTAAGGGAAGGACATTGTAATTTTTTAAAATTGAGAGGAAGGTCACATAAGTTGAACATCTTTTTGAAAAAAAAAGAAGAGTAATCTACCCTTCATCAAATTTATACCCAACTCCTACAGAAACCTTCATTTAAAATCATGGTCATAAATAACATAATATTATGTAAAAGAATTATATAATTTTTGTATGAGTTTGATGCATGCTTTTTATAATTTCATTTTGCCCAACATAATACCATGAGTGCTGGTATCTGATTCCCTTCTTGCTATCGATGGCAGGCACTAGATTTTGTGGTAGCAGAAGCAAGAAAGTACAGAATGAGGTTAATTTTAAGTTTAGTCAACAATTACCATGATTTTGGAGGAAGGCCTCAGTATGTTCAGTGGGCTAAAACTGCGGGGGTTCTTGTTAATGATGATGACGATTTTTACACCAATGCAGTCATAAAGGGTTACTATAAAAATCATGTCATGGTACGTTTATAGCTGATGATCATATGTTATTAAAATTGAGATGGAATTATTCAGTGCATGCGAACTAAAACGTTTGGTCATTATTGTTGTGTGTTGTAAATTGTGTTCCAGAAAGTGCTAACGAGGATTAACACAATCACTAAAATAGCTTACAAAGATGATCCGACCATCTTGTCTTGGGAGCTTATTAATGAACCACGATGCAAGATTGATTACTCTGGAAAAACCATAAATGTGAGTTGACTCAAACATATTTTTCCAATTTTTTAAACATCATTATTCTTTTTTGTACATAACATTATATAAAAGGATTTTGATATATATTATAAAAAATGAATTTGGATCTTCTCAATTTTTAATATGGATTCTCTACGTTTAGCAAGTAAATGCATGGTGAGCAACAACTTTCAACATTGGAAACTCTTCAATCTTGGTGTCTCTACCTGCCCTCTTTGCAGTATTGTAGAGGATTAATTTTATTCAATTCCTTTAAGAAATTGACAATATCAATTTTGAAGAAAGATAGACATAATAATCGTGTATAAGACTTACACAAATTGTGGGTCTACTATTTAAATGAAATTTATTATTCAAGTAAGTCTTACACATAATATGTTTCTCTCTCTTTATAATTGATATTATCAATTTACTATAAATTTGAGAGAGGATCTAAATCCAAAGAAAAGAAAAAGATTAAGCATGTGCTAATAATAAACATTCACGATTGCATGTTCATTATAATAGGCTTGGGTTCAAGAGATGGCTCCTTATGTGAAATTCATTGACAACAAACACTTGTTGGAGGTTGGCATGGAAGGCTTTTATGGAGACTCAATCCCAGATAGGAAGCAAAATAATCCTGGTTACCAAGTTGGAACAGATTTCATCAACAGCAATCTCATAAAGGAGATTGACTTTGCCACGATCCATGCATACCCTGATATTTGGTAAATTTAATAATTTTTAGCGATCTCATAATAATTGATACAATATAAATTCCATTTTTTAATATATTGATTCATTAATTGCAAAAAATCAAGAGTTCAGCCTAATAACAAAATTTTGAAACCATAAAATATTTAACAGGTTAGCAGGACAAAATGACACAGAGCAAATGGCATTCATGCAAAGGTACATGACAAGTCATTGGAATGACTCAAGAACAATCTTGAAGAAGCCATTGGTGCTCACAGAATTTGGAAAGTCTAGAAAAGATCCAGGGTATAACATCAGTGCCCGAGATTCATTCATGAATAATGTTTATTCAAGAATCTATAATTTGGCAAGAAATGGAGGTGCGTTTGCTGGCGGGTTGGTTTGGCAACTTGTGGATGAAGGCATGGACTCATATTGTGATGGGTATGAGATTGTTTTGTCCCAAAACAATTCCACAACCAGTGTTATAAGTCAGCAATCGTCTAAAATGACTGAACTTGAGAGCATTTATTATTGAACAGCCAACTAGGAGAAGAAAATCGAGTTTGATGGATTTATTTTATGCTAAGAGAAGCAAGTGTATATTGTTGGAAGAGATAACACGTGAGAGACTTCCATCACATGTATAATTGGTTCTTCTTATTTTAATAATATATCGTAATCTCTTGATTTGTTGTGATGAAGAGGAATATAAAATTTATGGCATTTTTTATAAAATCGAAATCACATAGAAATATAGTTAGCATTTATTTTGCTACGTACTCCTATATAAAAGTATATATCCTCCTGTCTTTCCGTTTGGGCACTATTTATTATATTCAACTCTCTCTTCGAAAGTTTTTTTCAAAAAATAATCTCGAGAGAATCAAGCATAATATTTATCTTAGTTCAGTTTCAATTCAAGCCTATGCTTTTGTCTTAAATTCGAATTTGAGGTTTTTCGCAATTTCACAAGTTTTAAGAGTTGTTGAAGAATATAGTCAGTGTTGATATATTGGTTCCAATGTTTTAGACAACGGTAATTTTTTGGAGCGACAAACGGATCGCTTCAAGAAAGGAAGTCCACCAAGAGGCCAGCGCTTGACCAGGAGCCTGCGTTATTAGTTTTTCGTGTTTTTCGTTTTGGGTGCTTATTTTAAGTTTTCTTTGGGATTATGTCTTTGTCTTCCATTTATTCTTTCATATTAATATGTTAAGAGTCGACCTTAATTGTGCCAATTCGTTAGTCCAAGGCTTGGGAGGCTAACCGACCTCTTAGCCCGAATGATCCAAATGCTAAGCCTGTTAAAGAGACCTGAAGTAGAAGCTACTAGAAGGAGGTGAGGTCCAGGCAATGGGAACTGAATTTTGCAACCATAGGAGGCAGTTTCTATATGTGCGAAGGATGTGGAAAATCTGTTTGAGATGCTTCCCATTGGAGTTTCAGTCTCTTTCTCGAATAAGAGACAATTTTCTTTTATTTTCTTTTTCCTGCCCCTTATTTATATTTATAATGCATGCTTTAACTTTAAATATTTTTTTTGCATGTCGTCTATGTTTAGGATTCCAACGACCCTCTTTTTTATAACAAAGTAGAGGGGAAACATATTTTTAGGTAACTCTTCTAAGGGTTTTTAATGGACTATCTTAGATATATATAAGTAAACAAGTGCAATAGTTGAACAAGTAATAAAAAAATTAATAAAATGTCTTTCTCACAAGAATTTTGTTACTTATAAACTTTTTGTGTGTTTTCTCAATGTATAATTTTTTATGCATATTTGTGCAATTAGTATCCTTAGTTATTATAGTTACTAGGAACTGGTAACACAAATAAGTTATTAAATACATAAAGATGTAAGGTGCAAGACTCGAGACAAAAACAGAAGACTCGAATATGACTTAAAGACATATGCAAGACTCGACATAGCTCTTAAATAGCTAAACTAACCCTAGAATTTAGTTCAATTTTCATGAAAAATCAAGCACAAGATAGCTAATTTTCTTATGTTCAAATATTCCTTTTCGGATCTATTTGATGCGCCTAGAATGAATCAATACTGAATATTCCTGTTCGAATCTATCTATGAGAGAATCCTTTCCAAGTTGTTATAAGCTCTATGGAATTTGTTAGCTAACAACACTAGTACATTTTTGGTTCCTACTATCGCCATGCATGTTGTGATTTGTACTCAATCATGACAACTACCTTTTCAGTTCTTTACCCCATTTATGATTTCCTAGATTCATTAAGTACTACCAGACAATTCAATTAAGTGCTGACTTTTCATTTAACAACTTAATCTCACAATCAACCAATTGAATAATCAATCAATTGCACTCTAATGATAATTAATAACACAATGTAACATGCATTAGAATTCAATAAAAACTTTATTAAAATCATACAATTAAAATAACATAACAGTTAACAATATGAAAAAATAAAAATAAAAATAAGAAGAAAGGGTTAAAGAAGAACATCACTCAAGAAAAGTAGCTTGAGTTATAACCAAGAGAGCAAACTAGGGTTTCAAGAGTGTCATCAAGGATTTTCTCATTTAGCAGCTTCTTCCAAAATGGATATTAGAGAGGATCTAGTCAAGAAGAAAATGCATTTTATATTTTCAGTTTTAGGATCTCAAATTATAAGTTTAATGATAAAAATTGTAATTAAGAAGTAAAAAAATTGTAAGTATATATGAAAAAAATTATGTTTAAAGAATTTTAACTGTACTTATAGTTAAAATTTTTTAAGTGTAATTTTTTTATAATTAATTTTTTTTGACTTCCTAATTACAATTTTTATCTTCATAGTTATAATTTGAGATTGAAAACTTTAAAAATATATAAAAAGGAACAAATGCATTTTTGGGCTACTGCTCCCTCTCTAATGTTACTTCTCCTTCTAGTCCTTCATAAGACTGTAATGTTGGTTTAGGATGCATATTTATTGATGTGTCAAAAAAAATTTGGCCTATAGTTAAAATTTTTAAGGTGTAATTTTTTCCTACAATTATAATTTTTTGACCTCCTAATTACAATTTTTATCTTCGAAGTTATAATTTGGGATTTAAAACTTAAAAAAAAAAGAACAAATACGTTTTTGGGCGAATGCACCCACTCCAATGTTGCTTCTTCTTCTAGTCCTTCATAAAATTGTAATGTTGTTTTCTTCTCCTTATAGGGTTACGGTGGCACTGCACTTCCCTATCTGACTCTACTTGTTGTCATGCAAGACACTTCCATTTCCTACTACAACACTTTACTAATTACATCAGGACAACTTGCTACACAAGGTTTCTTATTTTCCTTTTCCTATTAGCTCTAGGATTCTTTTGCTTAGCCTTCAAGTAATTGTCATTTGGTTAGCTTGCTTTAGCCGAAATGGGCTATATCCTGTTGTAGCCTTGGGCTTGAAGTGGTTGTATGAGCTAATTCCTATTTTTGGACATCACTTTGCATTAGGCCTTTAAAAAAGGCATATCTTCTTATGTGCCTATTTGGGGCCTACTAGGCCTTTGCCAATGAATTCCATCGCCCCTTATTTGTGACCTCCAAGCCTCAATATCGAAGCATTTTTGACATTTTTAGCTTATCTATAAGAGTATAAAAATTAGTGTTTTTCACAATAATTAATGCAAGTTTAAATAATTTAATCCTCAAGGCATATTAAGCCTAAAATGAATATAAAATGGGAAGTATTAATACAAAATGTTTGTTAAGTGCTTATAAAATGATATGAAAATATAAATATAAATGGGACTTATTAGTTTCAGAGTATAACACCATATATTTTTAGCTCATTCCATCACATTAATATGTTTTGCATCATACATTCCATGAAGGAGCAAGAAAAAAGGGATTAAAATGATACATTTTCTATCATTGCATCGTGCATAATCAAAAGTGGCCTACATCTCGTGGAAATCAACGGTAAGCATAAAATACATATATATATATATATATTCGGCCAGATTTTCCTCATTTCTATCACAAAATTTGAAAAATCATAATTAATTCTAAAAAAATTGAAATTATGCATTCTTGGCCATTCTGGAAAGTTACATATGTGTACTTTATACTAAAAATATGTTCAAACCATAGCATCCAATATAAAAAATGTTTGACATTTGAAATAGTCTAGAGGTCAGATTGTCCACTAGTGTTGTTATAGAATTCTAAAGCAAATTTCAAAAATTTCCAATTAATTCTAATAAAATCCAATCTATGCAAATGATAAGAATCTAGAAATATGTGAATGTTAGCTAGAGGAAAAAAATAACACTAGACTAGTTCAGGAATTATGGATCTTGAAACTCAATCAAACAGTACCTGAGATTAATTGGAGTGCCTGGTACTAGATAGATTCTTTGAAAATTCATATCTCCCTCTCTAGGCATCCAAATGAGGTGCTTCTAGTTAACACAAGTCAATAGAAGTGCCTAGTTTCTTTGTATAAAATTTCATAACAATTGGACATCATTTGAGCCCTGTGTGATGGATTTTATTTTCAGACCTAAGTGAATAGTGACATGACCAAAACCATAATTTTTTCCAACTTTGAAAATTCATCAAATACTCTCTAGACCTCCAAAAATTATGTTATTTAGCTTCCCAAAAAGATCTCAACAAGACTAATTGTATGCCAAATTGCAAATCAAGAAGAGCTCATTTGGATTAAAAAGTGATATAAGGTTCTATTATAGTCAATTTTAGCTTCATATAGGATACCAAAATATCCAAGTGGCTTTCCTTGGGGTTTGGCACCTCTTGGGCAAGTCTAAAAGAATAATTAAGACCTGTGTGAGTTGCACAAGTGGTCTCAAACCTCATGCATCTTATTTTGACTACTCTACATCCATTTATACACATTTGCATAAAACCATTCAAGAAGCCACATTACCATAACATACTCAAATTGCATTCTAATGGTCACATAATATATTCTCCCCTTTATACATGACATATTATCATAATTACATATGTTCCAAAGGTCATAGACCATATACAATAATAGATTACATCATTAGACATCAAAACAAAAACTATGCATTGTGATGTCAAGTCAAGGTGGTTGGCTTCCATTACCTTGCTCTCTTGGTCCACCTAGCATATTAGAATATTAGAGAGGAGGGGATGAGATTCAAAGAATCCCAATAGCTCATCTTCCATTCAATCATACATAAAATATACAAAGCAAGTCTTACAAATGCATGCATGGCATATGGACATGTGCAATTATTCAATAAGCACTTTTAGCATTTGAAAAAGTCATATATAGTATACATAGGCTTGCCAAGCAAGTGGATTGGCCTCACCCATTTACTTATGGATTTTTGTAACACCATACTTCTAGGACTCAATTCATGCAATTCCCATGCCTCATCTTATGTTTGTTCTATGGAAACAATCTAGTAGCATAGGGAGTTATGAATTAAAATGCATTTCTCTCCGGGTAAAATTTTTCTTTCGGAGTCCCGTGGGCCATATGAATGTATCTATCACATTCTCATACTTAAATACATGAATATAGCTCATTTCCATCATCAAATTTGGTCTACAACTCATGGAAAGCAAAGGAACACATTAAAATTCATGTTTGCATTTTCGTCCAGAATTTCCTCTTTTCTGTCACAAATTTTGGAAAATCATAACTAAATTTATAAAAATCGAAATCATGTGTTCTTTGTCATTCTGGAAAGCTCAGGATGTCTACTTTACGCTAAAAATACGTCCAAGTCACAGAATTCATCACACAGGACGTTTGACATCCAAAAAGATACAAACTCGCTGGCTGCCTGGGCTGTGATTCAGGTTACTGATGTAAACTTCTGAAATTCATAACTAATTCCACAAAAATCGAAATCACACACATTCAGTCATTCTGGAAAGCTACAAATGTTAACTTGACACTAAAAATAATTCCAAAATGAAACAGATACGTTTAGATATCTGGAACTGATGGAACAGTGATTGAGCTCTGGAGATGCCACTGTTACTGACATCAAACTTCAAAAATTCATAACTCAGTGCTCAGACCTCCAAATGCGGTGATCTCGGTGGCCACAGGAAGCTTATGACCTCTAGTTTATGTACATAAAATTGCATAAGCATTGGACACCATTTGGCCATCGACTGACATGAAAATCAAATCTGCCAGTATGAACAGTGCACATACCAGAAACCATAGAAAATTCCAACTTTGAAAATTCATCAAATATTCTCTAGGTCTCCGAAAATTATGATCTTTAGCTTACCAGAAAGCTCTTAATAAGACCTAATTGTATGCTAAATTTCAGGGCAAGACTAACTCATTTGGCCAAAACGTGGTATAGGGTTCCATTTTGGTCAATTTTGGCTCCATGTTGGGTACCAAAATTGCCAAATGGATTTCCTTTGGTCTTGGCACCTTTTGGGCAAGTTTAAAAGCATGTTTAAGACTTAGGGAAGCTTCCCAAATGGTTCCAAACCATTTGCATCTCATTTTGGCCATTCAACCCATACTTATACACATAATCACCAAACTTTACATTCTCATATCATGGCATTTCATACTCAAAACATGTGCTATTAGTCATACACCATACTCATTCATTTATCTATCACATAATATCATTTTTACATTTGTTCAAGGGGTCATAGACTATTTACAATAATAATATACATCATGAAGTCTCCTTATGACTCAAAAGACTAAAAATCAAGCATAAGGATGGCAATCTTCTTTCTTCAAGGTGGTTGGCTCCCATTGCCATGTCCACTTGGTCTACCTAGCATATTAGGACATTTAAGAGGAGGGAGTGAGATTCAAGAATCTCAATAGCTCATCTCCCATTCCATCACACATAATATGTGCAAGCAAGTTTCACAAATGCATGCATGGAGAAAGTAGAAATCATAGGCATTTTAAAAGCAACCTTGGCATGTGAATCAATCATACAAGACATTCAAGAGCTCACTAAGTGTTTGGATTGGCCTCACACTTCTCCTCATGAATTTTGGACTTGCCTCACCCATTCTTTGAGTACTTTGGACTCAACCATACTCTTGGGAGCCCACTTTGCTTTTGGGAGACTCTTTACTTTGTCTCAACCAAGCTCAAGGGTTCTTGGCTCCTCCTCACCCAAGGGAAGAGTTCTTGGCCTCTCCACACTCAAGCAAACTCATACAAACATCATGGATTCATTTAAAACATAACATGGCATCAAGGATCATGACATGTAAAGGCATGCTAGCATACTTTTCAAAGCTTGAAAATACACATACAAGCATTCTAAAACAAGCTAAACACACATTCATGCATGAGAGAAGGTGGAGAGAGCTACCTTGTATACAAACACACACTTTTTCCTTAGCTTTCAAGCCTCCTCTTTTAGCCACACACCCATAAGTTGGTGGAGATAGTTTCTCTTGGCCTAAATACAATTTTTGAGAGCCAATTAGGTTCATGAAACATTCTCTAAAGCCATACAACTTGCTTAGGTACTAGAGTGCTCTATAATCCCCATTATGGTCCATAAAGGCACCTAATGAAGCAACACCCCTCAAATGATTTCTAGGCCTCATTCTTTCTTTTCAAATATGATTCTTGACTCCTTTTAAGCCTCTTGGAGTCATCACATAATTAAAACAAAGGGCCTAACATTATGTTGCTTCCTTAGGTCACAATATGGAACCTAAAGCACCAACTCATTCTCTAAGCTTCCTAAATTTTTCCAAGGTTTCCCCTCACATTCATTCATCATGTATGACTCAAAAATGGGCTTGAAACAATTTAAAACTCTCCCTAACTATGCCATCCCTACTTGGCCGAAAGTTAGAGCATAAATGGGATTTCATGGCTTCTTGATTTTTCCTTGATGGGGGAACCATTTAGGGAGGTTGTTAAGAGTTGTAGGAGGTCAAGGAAACACTTAAACAACCAAGGGAACTTATAGATTAAATCAGTTTTTACAATCCCCTTAAGTGCTCTACACTTTTCTAACTTTTAGGTTCATGACTTTCCATGGGGTTTTGTTAATTTTATGGAGGAAGAGACATATGGGGGACCTCTTAGGGATCTTAGGAGCACATTTAAACATTCATTTAAGCCTAAGAACATTTATATAAAATCAGATTTGCAAGGGAGCATTTGGATCCCTAATGATTCCATTTTGTTTCCTAATGCTCCTTTCTTGATTCTGTTGGTTCATTCTTAATCCTTGCCATCTAAAACCCCTAATCCCTCCATAAATTGGACAGAAAACAGCCCCTAAGAATTGGGCTCATGGTGGTCAAATTCGTGCAAGAGGAAGGGGGAGGGAGAAACTACCAAAGAATGGAAGTTTTACCTTGTTTTCTTGCTTCCTTTGGCTTGTCTTCCACTTGGTTGGCTTACTCCCTCAATTTTCGAAATTCCCCTCTCTGTTCTGCCCCAAAAACAGCACCAAACTCTCCATTAAAACCATAGAAAGAAAGCTTGAGAGGAGAGGAGCAAGGTTCAAGAAGGAAGGATATGGAATTTCTTAAAGTTTTTTACCTTTTTCTTGAATTTCTTCCTCCAAAATCCTCCTCCTCTTGTGCGCCTAAGGAGCTGGAGTTCTCCTCTGAAAATGGGCAGAAGCAAGTCGGTTTAGAGAGGAGAGAAAGAACGTGGCATATAAAGAAGCTTCCTTTAACACTTTAATGCCAATTTTGCCCTTCGTTCTTAGCATTTTCGTTTCTCCTTCGTTTTAGCTCCTTTTTGAGAACCGTCTTTTCCATCATAACAAAGAGATTCTCAATTTAATAAAATACCTTTGGAATCACTCAAATCGGAGCTAAAACCTTCCCGAACGAATCGGTCAAAGTTTGGGTCAACTGACATCAGAAAGAGTACACCGGAGGGGCTTTACTGGTCCCGGGGCTTCCCATGGTTTTTGGGGCCTCTGAGAACCCTGGGCAACTCAAAATTTCCATTTAAAAAGCCCTTCTAGGTGCTTTTCCAAAATTACACTTATTTACGAAAATGCCACTGGCCTTTCGGCAAATTTTTTTGAATCCCTTTGGCCTTCGTTTCTGGGCAACTCAAAGCTCAAATCCTCATTTTCTAATATTTAAAATTTATCATGATTTTAGTTGGCCCCAATTCTCTCTATTTCAAGGACTTCCTTTTGTATCTGGCCTATTTCTGCCATTTACGGAGAAACCGAACATTGCGTTTCTCACGTTTATGAAGGGACTGGATGTTACAATTTTAGACTTGCCTTACCCATTCTTTAAGAGGTTCTTAAACTCAACCATGCTCTTGGAAGTCAACCGCACTTTTGGGAGGCTCTTTACTTTGTCTCAACCAATTTTAAGGGTTTTTGGCTCATCCTCACCATGGCTAAGGGTTCTTGGTCTCATCACACTTAAGCAAATCGAAGCACACATCATAAATATCATATTGAAGCATATTGTAACATCATGGTACCATGGAATCAAAGTCATGTTAGAACACTTTTCATGGCTTAAAAATACACATACATACATTCAAAGGCAAGTAAAGCAAATGATCATGCATGAGAGAGGGAGGAGTGAGCTACCTTGAAAGCAATTACATACTTTTTCTCTTCAACCAATGCCACCTCCTTTGGCCACACACACACAAAGGTGTGGGGATGATTTATCCTAGCCTAAACACAATTTATGAAAGCTAATTAGGTTCATGGAATTAATCCTAAGGCTACACAACTTGCTCAGATACTAGCTTAATCTATGAACCTCATTACGATTTCATAATTGCACCTAATGAAGCAACACCCCTCAAATAAATTATACGCTCCATTCTTTCCTTTCAAATATGATTATTGACTCCTTTTAAGCCTTTTGGAGCCATCGCACAATTAAAACAAAGAGCTTAACTACATATTGCTTCTTTAGGTTATATTATGGAACATAAAGTAGCATCTCACTTTCTATGCTTCTTAAATTTTTTCCAAGGCTTCTCCTCATATTCATTCATCATATATGACTCAAAAATAGACTTAGAAAAATTTAAAACTCTATCTAGCTACTCTAACCTCCTTGGCCAAGACAATAGAGCAAAATGAGTTCCATGGAGTTTTTTTTATTTTCTCAAGGGAAGATGCATATGGGGGAACTTCTAAGGATCTTAGAAGCTCAATTAAACTCTTATTTAATCCTAAGAATTATTATACAAAACCAGATTTTACAAAGTGTACTTGAAACCTTAGAATTTGCATCTTGAAATTTCATGGCTTTTTGTTAATTTCCTTTGCATATTCTTAATCTCCACACCCTTTTTGCTTAGAATCACCCTTGGTTCTACCTAAAAATCAAACCCTCCTAGGATTTCTTGAGTGGGGCAAAATGGTGGAGGAAGGGAAGGAAGAGATATCAACCATGGAAGAAGAAATTATCTTGTTTGCTTACTTTTTCTCACTTGAATCTTGCTTTCTCCAAGCTCCTCTCTTCAAATGCGAAATTTTCCTTTAATATCTCCCTTAAAACAAATTTGAAAACTTCATTTTAATCAAACAAAACCAAGGAGAATGGAGGAGAGGAGGTTTGGAAGAGGAAAGCATGAAAAACTCCAAGAAACCATACCTTAAGCCTTTGATTTCTCCTTCTTCTTTTCTCCCTTTGGTGCACCTAAACCCTAGCTTTCTTCTCTGAATTAGAGCAGAAAATATGAGACTAAATGAAGGAGAGAGTGCAGTGCCTCTTATTTATAGGTGGAGGAGAATGGCTTTTTCAAAAATTTTCATTTTGTCCTTTGTTCTTGGCATTTTTATTTCTCATTTGTTTTAGCTCCTTTTTTAGAACCATCTTTTTTATTATGGAATTTAGGTTTCCAATTTAGTGAAATACCTTTGGAATCACTCAAATCAGAAGTAAAACCTTCAAGAACGAATTCGTTAAAGTTTGGGTACACTGACATTGGAAAACGTCTATAAGAGGGAATTTAACTGTCCTGGGGCTTCCCATGATTTTTAGAGCCTCTGAAAACCCTAAAGAACTTAAAATTTTCATTTAAAAAGCCCTCCTATATGAATTCCAAAATTTGCTCAAAATTATGAAAATGCCATTATGTTTCGTAAGATTTCTGTCAAAATTTGTTTCTTCATCCTAACTCTATTTTTCTTTCTATTTGAGCCTAGAATTCTCATTTTTAGGAGTCTAGAATGTTATTCAAATTTTTTGGGACCTTAACTAATTCATTTTGGGGGACTTGCTTAAAAAATGTGCCTGTTTTCGTCATTTAACGAAAATCAGACGTTACATAGAGATCCACCTTTTTGAAAATCCAAAATATAATTTTCTCTTATTTGTTTCTTAAATAATTTCATTTGAGCTTCAATGACTTATTGCAAATTAATTAGGACTTATATTTAAATGGCTTTTCAAAATAAAGCATAAACGAGCAAAAAAAATAAACAGAGAAAGAAGCAAGGCCAATTTGATTTCAAAATTAAAATTCAATAATCATTTATGAAAGTCATTTTTCTTTTAGCATCTTTTTATGCCATTCTTTTTTTCTTTTGCTAAAATGTAAAACATTAAATAGCACACAAGTAACTTTTACTAAATTGTGTGGATTTGATCCTTTTAAAAGGTACATGGGCCTTATGAAAGCTTCCTAGGTCAAGTCCCACTTTCTAAACATTTGTATCTTAGCTTGCTTGCATGTGTTTGATTTGGATAGATAAGGTATGTATAAAAGAATTACACAACTAATATATGAGACATTGAGGGGTATGTATGTAACACATTTCTCAGACATATTCAAATGTCGAACTTAGCTTAGTAACAAAAACCAGTCTTTTTCTAAATTTTCTTTTTGAAGTTTCCCTTTAAAAATAAAATTTTGTTAGCAACTTTGTAGAAGTCAGTTTTTATTTTTTTAAATTAGTTTATTTTCCAAATTTGCCATACACACATCGCATTTATTTTTTATCAGGTTTAACAAACACAATTGACAAGAAGCTGCAACTATTGATATATGTTAACCCTACTGAAGTGTTCATGTAAGTTTTCATAAAATAAACTACTTGGAGGATTTTAAAGAGATCAATTCAAGTCTTGGCTCAATAAAGCATCAAAATTATATATATATATATATATATATGACCTTAAGACTTCGAATTTTTTGTGAAAGGATTAAAAGTGTTTTTTAGCTCTTAAAATCCTTTTAATTTATTGGTTAGAGTACAAATGTTTTTTAACATTAGCTTGATGGCTCTTTTAGGTGAATTTTTAAGGTTTTATATAAAAGTACTAAGCTACAAGTTGATTGATAGGAGCTACAAGTTAACTAATAGAAGTTGTAAGTCAATTAGTAGGCTGGAAGACTTTGAAATTTCTCAACTAGAAAGCTAAAAATTGGTTGGCAACTTTTGGAGTCAATTATTATCATAGAAATGAGACACAAAGAGCTACAAGTTGATTGGTAGGTATTGCAAGTGGGCATTGTAGGCCTTTGGAAGTCCAAGAACATGAACTCCGAAGCTACTAGTCGATTGATAGGACCTACAAATAAACTGTTAGGCCTTGTTTTAACCAAAGGATTTCCCCCTTTTTTAATATTCAAATTTTTATAAGAAACAAACATACCAGTTGATTGCCATAGGAAATGTTTATAAAAGGCTTATAACTATTAGTTTTGTACCATATGGTTTCCACATTGCTTTTAATAGCTATTTTGAGAAAAATGCTATATCTACTCATTCATATAAGGATGACCTATCCCAAGGTCATTAGTGTAGGTGATGCTAAGGTTAGTTTATGAGTGTTTATAACAAGTATGAGTATATTAAACTGACCTACCAAGAATAACTAATAGAGTTTTTTTTATTAATATATCAATAGCTATTCTTAGTTAGTGTAATATAATTTTTCTTTGATTTGAGTAACCACCGATATCTTATGTATGCTGTATATCATATTTTGATGATACTAGGTTTTGATTCTAGTAATGAGTTAAACTAAAAGTAGTTATTAGATATTAATGTCATATGCATGATATCTGAATGTACTAGTTAGGGATTTATTACTTTTAGTGAAAGAGAGATGCTTCATTTGATAAAAATAAGATTAGACAAAGTCTGTAGCTATAGTATGAGGAAGAGAAAATAGAAAAGATAGTTTTCTTATTTCCTCATCTTAGTTATCATCCAAAATCATGCATGCCATGAACTTAGAGTTTGACATGTTATTCATATCTAAAAAAGTTTATGGAGAAGCATCATATAATAGAGGGATGTGATTGTAAATTAAATATCAACAAGAAAGGTTCATTGATTTGTGAACAAATTCATATTATATTAGGAGTCATGATATATTCTAGATATCACTCATGATCTATGAGAATTGAAAAGTCACTCAATTATGACTCATGAATGATAAATAGTTATAATCAAATTAATTTCATACTAAAAGTGCTAAATACAAGAAAAAGTATTCATAATGGTACTTTTAACAATGGTTATTACACCATTCAACACATCAAATACAACTCCAATAGCTAAAATTTGAATCCCTTCACATTTTAATTCATAATCCATATATACAAATATGGTCTCATACCATGGGTCATGTATATACATGCCATATGCAAGTAGCCATTTTTTAATCAAAGTTACATATTGCAACCCAAACTTCAAAGTGTATAACTTTGGTTACACAACTTTGATTAATGTAAATTATGTGTCTATGAAAAACTTATAATTTGAACTATAGACTATCAAATTTTAAAGTAAAAATGACTCCTTTTGATCCCTCAAAAAGCACAAAAACTGAGGCTACATTTGTATGAATTGTAACTACATAAGGCAACTTTTTAGGGCCTACTTTCAAAATGCACCAAATATTCTATAGAGTTTAGAAAAATACAAACTTTAGCTCTATTGAAAGCTCTATATATCATTTAATTGCTTACCAAATTTCAACCCTAAACTAGGTCATTTAGGCTATCAAAGGTAAGGTTGCATTTTATGACTCGTTTGAACCAAATTTTATTTCTAAAGTAGTCCAATTGGGCTCTAATATGCAATCTCTTGCCTTGAGTAAAATTCAATCCATACATACATCATTTCTAAAGGGGTTAAGTGTCTAGTTTCTAAAAATCACTATCTCACTTATACTTATTTATAAACCTCATAGGACCTTATATTACGTATTATGTTCTAAATGCATATAAGTACATCAAGTAGATATATATATTCATGATCTCATGTTTCTACATTGATAGCTATTACATTTCATCACAATATACATCATGAATTGCTTGCATTTTACATCATAATCCACATCAAAATCATATGTACATTATAGGTATTCTAATTAAATATTCTCATGCTCCTAATGCTTCTCTTCCTCTTATTCCTTACTAGCTTCACCTGACACAACTAGTGGGAGATAAAAGGGGTGTGATTCTGAGGGGAACCTCAGTATCCACACTCATTCCAAATCAATGCATGTCATATATTATGTATCTTACCTTTTTATGATTGAGACCTTGTTGACAAGATTCTGGTGGAGTTACCTAGATCTTAGATTTCTACAAGTGGTCTCAATTAAAGAATATCTTGTCATAAGATAAAAGATCCTATCGACAAGGTCCTAAATTTTTCTTGGCTGGATACAAGACCTCGTTGACAAGATCTTTAGTCTTGTCAACTATATTTTATACCTTGTTAACAACATAGTTTACCTTGTTAACAACATTTTATTTCTAGCTCTAGTAAAGGAATACTCATTCCTTATAGTTCTCTTCATATGATTTACTTGCAAAACATTAAAATGCAACAAAATCAATGCTTTAGTAGTGGTTTTATAGGTTTTCCATGGGTGAAATAGAACGATAGGGGTCAAAATTAGAATTTCCTTCCACTTTAATCAATAAACTCCATAGACACACTTGGTTTAACTTAATTGAACATAAGATAAGTTTTATTTGCATGAGAGAGTCATATAACCATTTTTAGCCTCCTTTGACATAATATAGGCCAAATTCCAAAAATTTATAATTTTGGTTATATAACTTTGATTTATACAAATTAGGTGTCTACGAAAAGCTTATGATGATAGCTATCTACTGTAAAAAATTTAGGTCAAAATGATTTCATTTGGTCCTTCAAAAATCTAGAAATCCAAAATTATACTATGTGAATAGTACACTACAAAATTCTGCATAATTAAGTCAGATTCAAAAATTCATAAGATATTCTATAAAGCTTCCAAAATTATGATCTTTCACTTTATAAAAAGCTCTCAATGTCCTCTAATTGTTTGCCAAATTTCAACTTAATACTTACTCATTTGAGCTGTCAAGGGTGCACGAACATATTATGACTCAAAAGCAAGAAGTTTTGGTTCAAAAGTGTACCAAATGAGTCATAATATGCCATTTCTCCTCTTGGGCATGTTTCAAATGACAAATACATCATGTATGGCTGGTTTAACATGTCTCAAACACCATACAACTCAAAATCACTGTCACATCCCAAAAATGAAAACATGATTGGCATAAAATATGAGATGATCTTGTATCTGTAAGCCAAATATATAGAATCTCATTTTCCAAACAAGGCAAAATATAACTAACAAGGTGAGGATTCTGTAACACCATGAATTTCTAGCCTTTCTCATGCAAATTCTATGCCTTATGCCATGCACTTCTCCAGGATCATAAGAAAATGGCATATAAAATAAGAGTTTTCTTGTGTTGTGCTATGCATAAATTTTTCTTTCAAAGTCCCTGGGCCACATGGACTTATGTATTACATTTTCATATTTAATTACATAAATGCAACTCATTTTCATCACCAAAAGTGGCCTACAACTAGTGCAAGGCAAAAGGATGCATAAAATTCATAGTTTCCATTTCGGTCAAAATTTTTCCTTTTCTATCATAAATTTTGGAAAATCATAACTAATTTTAGAAAAATTGAAATCATGTATTCTTTAACATTTTGGAAAGCTACATAAGTCTACTTTATATTAAAAATATGACTAGGCCATGAAACATCACATAGAAGATGTTTGACATTTGAAAAGGTGCAGAGGTCTGAATGGCTACTGGTACTGATCCAACTTTTTGCTATGAATTTCAAAAATATTCAATTAATTTCACAAAAATCCAATCCATGCAAATGATATCAATCTAGAAAGCTACAGATATTAGCTAGAGGGAAAAAATAATTCTAGACTAGCTCTGGCACATCCAGGCATAGAAAACTAATCAAACAATAACCAAGGTCAATCTGGACGCCTACTACTAGATAGAAACTTCAAAATTTTACATCTACCTCTCTAAACATCCAAATGGGGTGCTTTTAGTGGCACAAGTCACTAGGAAAGTCTAGTTTCTCCTTATAAAATGTCTTGTCAATTGGACATCATTTGCCCCCTAAGTGACAGAATTCATTTCTAAATCAGTATGAACAATAACTTGACCAATTTTAGAAAATTTCTCAAATTTGAAAATCCATCAAATATTTCATAGACCTCTAAAAATTCTGCACTTTAGCATTCCAAAAATCTCTTACCAAGCTCTAGATGTATGCCAAATCTCAGATCAAGAAGAGCTCATTTGGAGAAAAAGTGGTATAGGTTTTCTGTATGGTCAATTTTGCTCCATATTAGATACCAAGTGTGCCTAAATGGCCTTTCTTGGTGTTTGGCACCTCTTGGACAAGTTTGAAAGCATGACTATAACTTGTATGAACTCTCAAAATAGTCCCAAACCACATGCATCTCAATTTGGCCATTCTACTTCCATTTATATATACATTTCCATAAACCTAGTCTAATAATTCCATACTCAAATTGCACCATGCCATTCATACAACATTCAATCTCAATTGTACATGATATATTAGCATAATTATACATATTCATAATATCATAGGACATATACAACAATAATTTACAACACTTGCTACTCATATGGCCTTAAAGAAGCAAGATTTATGTACTTTGTTGTTAATCTCTTATCTTCCAAGGTGTTAGCTCCCATTACCTTGTTCTTTTAGTCCACCTAGCATGTTAGAACATTGAAGAGGAGGGAATGACATTCAAAGAATCCCAATATCTTATCTCCCATTCAATCACACATAAAAAATGCAAAATAAGTCTTACAAATGCATGCATGGGCATATTGACATGTGCAATCATTCAATAAACCTTTTTAACATTTGAGCAAATCATACATAGCATATATAGGCTTGCCAAGTAAGTGGATTAGTCTCACTCATTAACTTATGGATTTTGGACTTGTCTCACCTATTCTTTAAGAGGTTTTCAGACTCAACCTTACCTTTGGTAGTCAACCTCACTTTTGGGAGACTCTTTACTTTGTCTCAACTAACTTTAAGGGTTCTCAGCTCATCCTTACCATGGTTAGAGGGTTCTTGGCTTCTCCACACTTAAACAAGCCAAAATAAACATAATACACATCATTTGAAAACATAATGCATCATCATGGTACCGTAGAATAAGAGCTTATACTAGAACATGTTTCATAGCTTTAAAACACACATACACACATTCAAGGACAAGTCAAGCATACATTCATGCATGAGAGAAGGTGGAGAGAGCTACCTTGCTTGCATTTACACACTTTTTCCTTGAGTCTTGAATCTTCTCTCTTGATCTCACACACCTAAGAAGGTAGGGATCATTTCTCTTGGTTTAAACACAATTTATGGGAGCCAATTAGGTTCATGGATTTAATTCTAAGGCCACACATCTTTCTTAAACACTAACTTGGTCTATTAAACCCTTTATGGCTCCAAGAATGTACCTAATAAAGCAACATCTATCAAATGAGTTCTAGGCTCCATTCTTTCCTTTCATATATGATTCTTGACTCCTTTTAAACCTCTTGGAGTCATCACACAATTAAAACAAAGAGCCTAACTACATATTGTTTCTTTTGGGTCAAATTATGGAACCTAAGACACTAATTTATTCTTTAGGTCTCCTAAATTTTTCCCAAGGTTTCCCCTCATTTTTGTTCATCATATATGAGTCAAAAATAGGCTTAAAAGAATTTAAAACTCTCCCTAGGTGTCTCAACCCCCTTTGGCCGAGACTATGCACCATTTAGCCTCTATGAAAGTTTGCTTTTTTTTCTACATGGAAGATGCATATGGAGAGACTCCTAGGGATTTTGGGAACTTATTTAAACATTCATTTAGGCCTAGGAATAATTACATCAAATCATATTTTCAAGGGAACCCATGAAACCCAAGGTTTGCCACCTTAAAAATCCATGGCCTTTTCTTGCATTTCTTTGCATATTCTTAGTCTCCTCCTTTACATTCATAGAATTCACCCTTGGTTCTGTCTAAAATTCAAGCCCTCTTATAGCTACATATATGGGGCAAAATAGGGAGAAGAAGGGGGGATGAATAGCTACCATAGGATGGAAGATTTACCTTATTTTTCCTTGTTTTCTTGCTTGATTCTCACTTTCCTTGGCCTCCTCTCTTTAAATCTGAATTTTTCCTTCTGTTATCCCCTAAAAGAAAATCCAAAAACTTCAATAAAATCATAAAAAGAAAGCTCAAGAAGAGAGGAACAAGTTTGGAAGAAGAAGGAGCATGAAAATCCATGAAATTCCTTACCTTTCATTGCTTTTTCTCTTCCTTTCTTCTCCTCCATGGTGTGCCTAAGAGAGCTGGTGTTTTCTTTGGTTTTTGGACAAAATGGGTCATGAAAATGAAGGGGAGAAGAAATAAGGAGCTTAAAGAGTGTTCAAGAAGCTTTCACTTTCTTAAAAATTTCAATTTTACCCTTCATTTTTGGCATTTTCGTTTCTGACTCGTTTTAACTCATTTTTGAGAATTTTCTTTTCCATTATGAAATTTAGTTTCCAATTTAGTAAAATGCTATTGGAATCACTCAAATAGGAGCTAAAATCTTCCTAAATGAATCAGTTAAAATTCGGGTCAATCGACGTTAGAAAATGTCCACCGGAGGAGTTTTAATTGTCTCAGGGCTTTTCATGGTATTCAGGGCCTCTGAGAACCCAGGAAAACTCAAAACTTTCATTTAAAAAGCCCTACTATGTGAATTCCAAAATTTTTCCAAATGACGAAAATACCCTTACGTTTCGTTAATGTTTCGTCACAATTTGTTTCATTATTCTAGCTTTATTTTTCTTTCTATCTGAGCCTAGGATTTTCATTTTTAAGAGTTTAGAATGCTTTCCAAATTTTTTGGAACCTTAACTAAGTTATTTTGGGGGTCTTCTTTTTGTATCTAGTGTTCGTTTATGGAGAAACTGTACGTTATGTTTCTCACGTTTTCTCTTATTTTTGGAGAACCAGATATTACATTTCTTCCTCCTGAAATAAATTTTGTCCTTGAAATTTGGGGTATGCTTTCCTTTTACTCTTTTCTTTTCTAGCTAACTGCTCTTTTCCTTTCCTTCTTCTTGACTCTATATGCTTTCCTCAGTGATTTCGCTTGTTTGAGTTCTTCTTAGCTAGGGAATTTTCATACTAGTTCTTAATGAGAGCTCTATTATTATAACATATTAGCTACTTCTTTTCATAAGGGAAAGGAATTTCTAACTCTGAAAGCCTATCCTGGGAGAGCTTATTAATTATATCAGGCAAGTCTTAACTCATTCGTAAGGGTTAATGTTTCTTTTAGTGGACTCATTTGCATATCTCGGGAGGTAACATATTTCATATCAAATCTCTCATATCTTCTCCCAATGGCTTCTCATATTGTTTCATCATCTTTTTTTGATCATCATAGCCATAGGAGATTTCTACCTGTCTACTTACTTATTTATATGTACTATCCACTATTCATCTTTGTGTTCTTTCTTACTAGCTCATCTCATGATTACTATTCACATTTCTTTCTATCATAGGCTTTATATCTTAATTACTTATTGGGATTACAACTCCTTTGAGGAGTTTCTACTTTTAATGATCCCAATTTCTCAGTCTACTACTACATCTGTCTCTATAAGGCGAGACTTTTCCTCACTTTCTTTACTCGCTTACAATGGCATTTTATAATCCCTCATTTAACACTAATAGGCCTAACATATGTGTCTCATAGTGGCATCAAAGTGCGTCTACCACTGACTACTATTGAGCTTTGGTAGGTTGCTAGTTATACTCACAGTTTTGCTCACTTGAGACGTATTGTATCACTTACCTTATGTAAAACTGCACCTGACCCTTTTCTGAATACATTGACTAGCATATGGGGATCTCTCTATCCCTCGGTCAGGGAAAATGTCTGGTGGGTAGTAATTCATTAGGCTCTAACTCTGGAAAGTTAACTTATTGCTTTCCTTATCCCATACACTATGCTAATCTCTCTAAAGATCTAGTTAGTGGTCTAATTGTCTGAATAAAGCCTTCATATCACTGTGGCAATAGTGTACCAGACTTAGGAGATCTCTAGTCTCTAAGACAAAAGCTAATTGAAACTGTACTGGTCTCTTAAACTAACTACTCTGTAAAAACTATCTTTCTCAGGCCGTCATCTCACTAGAGAACTAACATGCTGTGACTGTGGGCTCTCTGTAACTCTATGGGATCTACTGTGACCCTTAGATATACTCTAACTTCTTAGAGCCCTACTGGGGTCTACTGTGACCTATTGTGCTATGTTAGGATCTACTGTGATCCATCTTTAGGAGATGTCAAAGCCTAAGATTACTATATTTGATAGTAAAACATATACTCACTAAGTCTGGTTACCATCGCTTATAATGACTGAGGCTAAACTTAGAAGTACATCATGCTCTTCATGCAAAGTGGGTTCTATGTCATCTAATTATCTAGGATCCTATTGTATTAATACTTAGGAGCATCTTAATTTTCATTTATCGCTCCCTATGGGATCGTTAAATTCCCACTTCAGCCCCTTTTTACTTAAGCTTTCTTTTCTTACTCTAATTGTACTCAGCTATCTTTTCCTCTCATATCCTGCAATTTCTAACTACGCCCCCATAGACTTTTGAGTGCCTTGGCATTAAGGCATGTCACACATTGAGTATGGTTAACATCTCTAGCAGGAGAGAAGCTATATAGTGGTCCCTACTCATTTTGTTTACATATACTATAAGGGACTTAGATCATACATACTAAACTCGTGCTATCTGAATCTAAACATTTGTTACTAGGGATTCCTTTCAACATGCTTTGCTTACTATTCTACTATTCCTAGCATCCCTTCACCGTTCTTCTCTGACTCATCTCATTCTTTAACTAACTATTATACCTTTTGATTATCGGGACACTTTGGTGATTGATGTCGTTGCTTGCTACGCATTCAAGTCACATTACTATTAGGTTAATCAGACCTAATATCATGTAACTATTGTTGCAAGTAAACCATAACATTAAACACTAATATACAAGTGCCTCATGACTGAGCTCAAAGCCACTATCATCTGTATATTACAAGTTTTCCAACAATATAAAGTATTCTTCTCGTACTTTTCTTTATCTGTCCTATTCTCATAGGATACTTGGGGAAAATAGAATTCTTTCTCTACTTCGTCCTAAGATCACTATACATTACCCGGTTGTTTTTACTTCGGGCACTATCATGCTAGAGGGGCATTTATGCCATGGACAAGTGTGCTTTCTTAAATATTCAAACACATCAATTGGATATTTGTTCTTAATTTATTATATCCTCGATTTGAATACTGTCATATTTTCTCTTTCTTTTTACCTTTCCTATCCTTTTATTTAGGTAAAAGGATGTTTTACTACCAGCTATCTCTATCGCCAGTTCGAGTTTCTTTACACTCAATAGCACCTACATTTTTCCTGTATTTCTCTACTTATTCACTCTCTGAAACATCAAGGGGGTCTGCTTTTTTATACTTTTGCTCTTCTTCTAACTAGACTATTCCTCGACAAGAAAATTTCTATTACCTGTAACCCTAAGAATTTCATTCTATGGCGCTCTTGGCTTATACCCTTCCTCTGCATAATGCAAGACTCACCTTCTCGGGCGGTCTCTAGCTCCTTCGAGTTTCTTTGAGGGTACTAAGACACTAATTGTTTGTCTCAGCTCATTTTTACGTTCAGATCAGAGCTAGGCTTTCTCTCTATTTGACCTCTTTAGCCTCATCTCCCAGGAGCACAGTATATTAATTTTAGGATTCTACTAACCCAATCCAGAACACGTACTCTCAATATCTGGATTCTACCTTACTGAAAACTTATACTCTATTGGGTGCTCTAATCACACACGTGCCTTAACCCCTACATTATTCTCATATTAGGGAGCTCGTCTAACTAACTGTTGGACCTCTATCTATTTACCTTTCTAGGCTTTGTCTATGCATTTGGTTATTACTAGAGTGAGGGCATCTCTTCTATGGCTAGTTTCTTAATTCTTCCTCACTTCCCTTATAACTATATTTTATAACTTAGGGGGGTCTATCTAGGGGAATTTGCTAACCACTACTGGGTGGTTTTTCCTAACTCAAGATATCTTATCTTTCCTTTCTTGATATAGGGAAAACTTTCACTGAGCCTTTCATTTACATATCTCACCTGGAATGATGCTACTGGTAATCTCTTGTAGGCTTCAGCTCATACTTAGTCTGAGCTGCCTATCTCATTAGACCTGTAGCTTGCAATAACTTAGTGCTTTCTAAGTTATCCTCATTCTCGTCAGAGCTTCTGTTACCGGGCTACTCATATTCATCTCTAGGTGTTACCTATGAGGTACACCACTCTGGGGTCACTATATGCTTCGCTGCTGATAGCCTTACCTTATGTAAATTTCAAGGCTAGGTTAATATCCTGTCAACAACGTTCAGGATCTTGTTAACAAGATCTTATATATTAGAGTGCAAAATTCAAGACTTTGTCAACAAGGTTTTCCTGACAGTGTCTACATGATTTTAAACTCATCATATTAAAGTATTCACAAGGTTAACATTCTAGGTTGGAGTCAACACCTCATTGGCAGATCTCAATAACCTTACTGTTCCTATGTCTAACTTTCTCTATACTGAGCTCTTTTCTCAGTCTCAACTGTTAGGCCCAATAATTTCTTACTAATCTTCTGTGACTATTAACTACTTTTTTTCTCTACTTATACTAGGGCTCCTATTCTCTGTAGGTTGTCTGATCCCTTATCAACTCATTCCTTAAGTTGGCTTGAATATGACTAACAAGGCATTCATACTGCCATTCACTGTGGCTAACACATCATTTGTTGTGGCTAATTAGCCTTGGGTTTACCCTAGTTTCTTGTCTAAGTATTGGTCGTGACTAGCTTCTTAATTGGCCGCAGCGAGGAACTCTCTAGACTACCTCGCTACTTTTTGATATAGTTAGCCACGGCTAATAGCCTCTGATTAGCTTGCTTCTTCTTGAATTGGAACTTCATCTTTTTAGCTACAACCCCAGCCTCATTGCCTCTATGCCCAGCCCGTCATCAAGTTAGAGGGTTCTACCTCTTACTTCATTCATGAATAGCTAACAATCACCTTCGAGCTATCAGGGCTCTACGAAGTGTAACTTGTAACTCAAACCTCTGGCATGAGAGAATTAGCCTTTTTGGCTTTGAAACTTATCTAGACATTTAGGTGTTATGGCTAGGGGTAACTCTTTTTCTTACTTTTCCTATAGACTAGTCTCGTGCAGTCGTAGTCTTATCTCATACTGGACTGCATCTTACTTATCTCTACATTTCGCAAGACATCTCAGAATGGTCTGATTATGATTACCAAGGAGAATTAGGCCTCACGTACTCTCTCTAGCAAGCCTATTCATATCAACGAAATCATTTTCATCATTGCTATCTAAGGCTTGCCATTGATCCTGACGAGCTATCATATCTTATAGAGCTTTAGCTGTCGAATCACTTAACTCTACTCAAGCTACTCTAGAGGCCACTCTTTCCCAATGTTCATTGGCTACTCTAAGTGTAACATCCAGTTCTTTAAAAACCAAAGAAAATGTGAGAAATGTAATGTATGGTTTCCCTGTAAAAGAATGAAACTCACCGATTACAAAAGGAAGTCCCCCAAAATGAGATAGTTAAGGTCCAAAAAAATTTAGGAAGCACTCTAGAATCTTAAAAATGAAAATCCCAGGCTCAGACGGAAAGCAAAACGGAGCTAGAATGAAGAAACAATTTCTTACAAAAAACTTACAAAACATAATAGTATTTTCGTAATTTTAAGTAATTTTTAGAATTCACATATGAGGGCTTTTTAAATGATAGTTTTGAGTTCTCTGGGGTTCTCAGAGGCCTTGAAAACCATAGAAAGTCTTAGGACAATTAAATCCCCTCCGGTGGATGTTTTCCAACGTCGGCATATCCAAACTTTGACGAATTCGTTTAGGAAGGTTTTAGCTCCGATTTGAGTGATTCCAAAGGAATTTTACTAAATTAGGAACCTAAACTATATAATGGAAAACACATTTCTCAAAAAGGTGCTAAAATAAAGTAGAAACAAAAATGCCAAAAAAGAAAGGCAAAACAGGAATTTTTGAAAAGTTCTTCTTCCTCCTTTATATAGATAAGTGGCACCCTTCTTCCCCCTTCATGTTGGTCGATCAAGATCTACCCAAAAACTAGAGAAAAGCCTAGGGGATGAGTTGAACAAGTGGAGGAAGAAAAGGAGGAGAAATTCAAGCTAAAAGGTAAAGAAATTTAGTAGTTTTTCATGCTTTCTTCCATCCAAACCTCCTCTCCTCCATTCTCCTTTGTCTCCTTTGATTAAAATGAAGTTTACAAATCTGTTTTAAGGGAGAAACTAAGCGAAAATTTTGGATTTGAGGAGAGGATCCTAGAGAAAGCAAGATTCAAGTGAGAAAAAGCAAGAAAACAAGGTAATTTCTTCTTCCATGGTTGATGTCCTTTCTTCCCCTTCTCCACCATTTCACCCCATTTGAGAAGACTTAAGAGGAATTGATTTTTAGGCATGACCAAGGGTGATTCTAAGGAAAAAGGGTGTGGAGATTAAGAATAAGAGAATTAACAAAAAGCCATTAGAGTTCAAGATGTAATTTCTAGGGTTTCAATTGTACCTTGTAAAATCTGATTTTGTACAATGATTTTTAGGTCTAAATAAGAGTTTAATTGAGCTCCTAAGATCCCTAGAAGTCTCCCCATGTGCTTCCTCCATCAAGAAAACAAAGCAAAGTCCATGAAGCCTTAATTCCTTCATAGCTTCGGGCTAAAGGGCTTTGAGTAGCTAGGGAGAGTTTTAAATATTTCTAAGCCCATTTTTGAGTCATATATGATGAATGAATATGAGAGGAAGCCTTGGGAAAAATTTAGAAGGCATAGAATGTGAGATGGTGCCTTATGTTCCATAATATGGCCTAAAGAAGCAACATGTAGTTATGCTCTTAGTATTTAAGGAAGGTGTGTGGCCTTAGAATTAATTCCATGAACCTAATTGGCTTCCATATGATGTGTCTAGGCCAAGAGAAATGATCTCCTCCTCCTTGTGAGTGTGTGGTCATGGGAGAGGAATTAAGTCCAAAGAAAGAAAATATGCAAATGTGACAAAGGTAGCTTTCTCTACCTTCTCTCATGCACGATTGCTTGCTTTACTTGTCTTTGAATGTACGTATATGTATTTCAAGCCATGAAATATGTTCTAGATTAAGCTCTTACTCCATGGTACTATGATGATGCCTTATGTTTTCTAAATGATGTTTGTTTTGGTTTACTTGAGTGTGGTGTGTAACACCTCAAAATTAATTAAGGTGTTAATTATGGATTAAGATTAATTAAGGATAATTAATAGAGCATAATTGGGCAAGTTAGTGAATAGGTATTCTAGAGAGATAAATTGTTAATATGGGTTAAGAATTTATTTAGGATGGAGATTTACATCTAAGCCCAAATTAATTAAATCATGATAAGAGGCTAATGGAGGCCCAATGAATTAGAGGTAAACCCAAACTAATTTAATGAGATAGAGGCCCAAGATTTATCTTGTATAGGCTCAATTAAGTGGCCCAATTACCCTTGTGCAGACCCAAGCCCTTGAGCCCTTCAAATTAGGCCCAAAACCTATTAAACTTCAGCAACCCAATAAGTGAAAACTAGCCCAACAGAATTATGCAGCCCAACACTTAAAAACTGGCCCAATAAGCAAAATCTGAAACCCAATTGGGTTTGGACTTGGAGCAACCCATGACCCAGCCTTTTGACCCAACTTAAACCCATCTAAACCCTAATGCTTCAGCCACACTTTCATTTTTCTGAAACTCAAGAGGCAAATTCGGAGGTTGAGAAGGAGGCTAGGGTTTGGGGCAAAGATTCTGCATTTCCACACATTTAGAGCAAGATTTGGCCAAGGTAATAGTTATAGAACTTAACCCCCTCATCTTTCTCTTTAATTTGGTCCGATTAGTTTTTCATTTAGAGGATTTTCACTTTACCCAAAATCTGAAATGTGGTTATTTGGGGATTTTCTTGATGAAATTCGTAGGTTGAAGTTAGGGCTGATATTAGATGAGTTTAAACCCCCATTTTGATGCTTTCTTTGTTAGTTTGAGACCCCCATAGCTTATTTATATTATGGGTATTAACTTGGTACGAATTTGCTTAGGATTTTGGGTGAAACATTGAGAATTCTGGTGGGAGATACTTGAATCCGAATTTGGGATTTGTGGTGGCTGTTGCAATTATCTGCAAGTGAGGTAACCGGGGTTTACAGTAATTCCATGCATGTATCTATTTTAATTTCATATTTGCTATATATGAATGATTTGAAATGTTGAATGAATTGGTTGGCTATCTGTTGTATTATGATTGGACCTTGTGAGTCCATGGTGGAGCTGTGGTGCGGCTGCCACCCGTGCATGTGCCACGATCGGGCACCGGGTATGATCAACCCCAGATGCACTGAGCCCTGGTTGTGCTCAATGGGGAGTAGGTGCCGTGGACGGGCCTCTCCCAGTGTTAATGGCCTTTAACATGTGATAATATGATTGCTAGTATGGGATAGTAATCATGATAGCCTAATTGTTTCATTTGCTGAAATGACTGATATGATTCTGATATGGATTTTGATTTATGCATATATGTTGATTAAACTGGATTATATGATGGAATTGCTTTGGTTACTGAGATTTATATCTCACCTCGTGTTGTGGGATTAATATTTCAGGTGAAAGTTCCTCGGGTAAGGATAAGGGTAAGCAAGTGGATGAAAATCTATAAGCTTCAACCTATGGGGAGATGGCTACACTTGGGCTGACTTAGCTAGTATAGATGCTAATTTTGTATTTCTTAATGTATAGCAACATCATGTATCTGCATTGCCAAGTGTAGGCTTGAACATTTGATTTATTGAGGATGTATGAATTGAGGGGTTAGACCTCATCTTAATTTGGTAGTTGTTGTATGGACTCATGATTTCTGTTGTAATTGGTGCTGACATATAATATTGCTTATCAATGGAAATGTAATCCTTGAGATATTGATATGAGCCCCTAATATATGGAACCCCCATTTATTGTGTATTAAAGGATAGCTGCTGGTAGTTCATGTATATTTTGTTGTTGATACTTTATGAACTTGCTGATGGAAGGTAATTAGAGGAAAGAAATGGGCATATAAGTTTTGAGTTGGTAACGGAAGTATAGCTAAGTAAATAAGGTAGATAAATGCCATTAGAGCCATATAAAATGAGGGGAAGTGACCTTAGAGTGTCCCTAAGAAGAAGAATGGAGTGTAGGGGGCGAAATAGAGGGAAAATAGCTACAGGAGGGAGTCACGCCGCGGCCAAGAAGGCTTCGCCGCGGCCTAGGGAGTGACAGTGGCGAGGGATGCCGCGGCTTGAGAAATCTCGCTGCGGCGCGGAGTGAAAATAATCGCCCAGGAGGTGACAGAACGTAACCTCGTCGCGGCTCAAGAAGTCTCGCCGCGGCGCGAGTCGAGAGAATTAATTAAGGAGGTTACAGTAGCAAAACTCGCCGCAGCGCCACATAGGTTGGCCGCGGCGCAGATCTAACTCGCCGCGGCGATAGCCGCGGTGAAAGTCAAGAAAATTCCAGAGAGTAACTGGGCCGCGGCGCAAGAGTTCTAGGCCACGGCGCAAGTATAAAAACTTGATTTTTGAGCTCCAGAACCTAACTTAGCCGAGGCGGGAAGGTCCCAAGTCGTGGCGCAGGTTCCCAAACTCCTATATTTGACCTAGAAACCCTAATTTCAGTAAGGCTAATGTTAGGGTATGGTATGGGGACATTGGTGAGACGTTTTGTGGGTTGAAATTGATTAATGGGTGAATCCTAAACCTTTAATAATGGTACAAACCCTTTATGCATGTTCCCATATGGTTGTTAGTTGATGATCCTAGTGGTATCAAGGTTTTAAATTTCTCTACATTTATATTAATGTGATTAGTTGCAACGACTCCAAACCTTGATAATTACTTATTAGTTGAGTATTTAGCCATAATCACCGATATTAGAACTTAGGGTCGTCATAGTTGGTGAGGCCAAGAACCCTTAGTCATGGTGAGGATGAGCCAAGAACTCTTAAGATTGGTTGAGACAAAGTAAAGAGTCTCCCAAAAGTGAGGTTGACTCCTAAGAGCATGGTTGAGTCCAAGTTTAAAGAATGGGTGAGGCAAGTCCAAAATCCACAAGTAAATGGGTGAGGCCAATCCACTTGCTTGGCAAGCCTTTGTATGCTATGTATAACTTTTTCAAATGACAAGAATGCTTCTTGAATGATTGCACATGTCCATATGTCATGAATGCATTTGTAAGACTTGTTTTGCATCCTTTATGTATAATTGAATGGGAGAAGAGCTATTAGAATTCTTTGAATCTCATCCCCTCCTCTCCAATGTTCTAACATGCCAGGTGGACTAAGAGAGCAAAGCAATGGAAGCCAACTACCTTGAAGAAGAGAGTTTGACACTATAATGCATGATATTTGATTCTTTAAGGCGACACAAATGGCAAAAGATGTAACCAATGGATGTGTATGTATTATGATATTATGAACATATGTAATTATGATAATATGTCATGTATGAATGAGAGAATATGTTATGTGATCACTAGAATGAAATTTGAGCATGTTATGGCATTGTAACTTCTTTAATGGTATGATGGAATTGTGTATAAGTGTGGGTGAGATGGCCAAAATGAGATGCATAAGGGTTGGGACCATTTAGGCAGCTTACTCAAGTCTTAATTATGCTTTTAGACTTGCCTAAAAGGTGCCAAACCTCAAGGAAAGTCATTTGGATATTTTGGTATCTTGTATGGACCAAGAATTGACTATTTTAGAACCTTATACCACTCTTGTCTAGTTGAGCTCTTCTTGATCTCAGATTTGGCATACAATTAGAGCTTGTAAAAAGCTTTTTGGGAAGCTAAAGACCAGAATTTTTGGAGGTCTAAGGAATATTTAATGAATTTTCCAAGTTAGCAAAAATTCTGGTTTTTGTCTGATGCACTGTTCACTTGGTCCGAAAATGATTTCTATCACACAAGGCAAAAATGATGTCCAATTGCCATGAATTTTATATAACTTGTGCAAACTGGAAGCATCTTATTTGGATGTCTAGAGAGGGAGATATGAATTTTTAAAAATTCTGTCCAATATCAGGCACTCAAACCGACCTCAATTACTGTTTGATTGAGTTTCGAGATCTAGGCATACCTAAACTGGTCTAGAGTTATTTTTTTCCTCTAGCTAACATTTGTATCTTTCAAAATTGGTATATTTGCATGAATTGATTTTTTTTTGGAATTAATTGGACATTTTTTAATTTTGTTGCAGAATTCTACAACAGCACTAGTGGACAACCTAACCTCTAGATGTTTTTGAATATCAAACATTCTTTGTGTTAGATGTTATGGCCTAGAAATATTTTTACCATAAAGTAGACATGTTTAGCTTTCTAGAATGGCTAAGAATGCATGATTTTGATTTTTTTAGAATTAGTTATGATTTTCCAAAGTTGTAATAGAAATGAGGAAAAATCTAGCCGAAAATATGTATATGTATTTTATGTATTCCTTTGAGTTCTATGGGATGTAGGCCACTTTTGATGATACAAATGAGTTGTATTCATGTAATTAGATATGAGAATATGATATATGAGTCCATATGACCCACAGGACTCCAAAGAAAAATTTTTATACATGATGCAACACTAGAAAATGCATTATTTTAATCCCCTTTTTTCTTGCTTCTTCATGGAATGTATGATCTGAAGCTTGGAAATGTGATAGAATGAGTTAGAAATATATGGTGTTATGCTAAGATCATCATACAACTCACTTATCATGAACATAGCCGCAAACTATATTCACACATCCAAAATGTCTCATATAAGGCTTTACATAACTATACAAATCTTTACATAGCCTTGTTGCTACATCCTCAAGCCAAATTCAATCTGAGAGAGCCTAGAACTTTGCTATGATACCAATAAATATAACATCATGAATTTCTAGCCTTTCCCATGCAAATTCTATGCCTTATGACATGCACTTCACAAGGATTATAAGAAAATAGCATATAAAAAATGAGTTTTCTTGCATTGTGTTATGCATAAATTTTTCTTTTGGAGTCCTGTGGGCCACATAGACTCATGTATCACATTTTCATATTTAATTACATAAATACAACTCATTTCCATAACCACAAATGGCATACATTTCAGTTAGAATTTTTCCATTTCAGTTAGAATTTTTCCTTTTCTATCACAAACTTTGAACAATGATAACTAATTCTATAAAAATTAAAATCATGCATTCTTTACCATTCTGGAAAGCTACACATGTCTACATTTTATAAAAATATGACCAGGCCATGAAACATCACACCGAAGACATTTGACATTCAAAAAAATACAGAGGTCTGACTGGCTACTAGTATTGATCCAACTTTCTACTGTGAACTTAAAAAATGTCTAATTAATTTCAAAAAAATCCAATCCATGAAAATGATACCAAGTTGAAAAGCTACAGATGTTAGCTAGTGGGAAAAAATAATTCCAGACCAGGTCTAGCATGTTCAGGCAACAAAAACTAATGAAACAATAACCAAGGTCAATCTGGATACTTGCAACTGGACAGAAATTTCAAAAATTCATATCTCCCTCTATAGACATTTAAATAGGGTGCTTTTAGTTTGCACAAGTCATTGGAAATGTATAGTTTCTCCCTATAAAATTTTGTGTCAATTGGATGTCATTTGTCCCCTAAGTGATAGAATTCATTTTAGGATTAGTATGAACAGTAACCTGACCAATTTCAAAAAGTTTTCCAAATTTGAAAATTCATCAAATATTCCATAGATCTCCAAAATTTTTTCACTTTAGCTTCCAAAAAATCTCTAAACAAGCTTTAGATGCATGCCAAATCTTAGATCAAGAAGAGCTCATTTGGCTAAAAAGGGGTATAGATTTCCCATATGGTCAATTTTGCTCCATATTAGATACCAAGTGTACCCAAATGGTCTTTCTTGGTATTTGGCACCTCTTAGGCAAGTTTAGAAACTTGAATATAACTTGTATGAATTGCCCAAGCGGTGCCAAACCTCATGCATCTCAATTTGGCCATTCCACTTCCATTTATACATACATTTCCATAAACCTAGTCTAGTCATTCCATACTCAAATTGCACCATACCATTCATACAATATTCAATCTCAATTGTACATGATACATTAGCATAATTATATATGTTCATAATATCATAAGACATATACAACAATAATTTACAACACTTGCTACTCATATGGCCTTAAAGAAGCAAGATTCATGCACTTTGTTGTCAATCTCTTATCTTCTAAGGTGTTGGCTCCCATTACCTCGTTCTCTTAGTCCACCTAACATGTTAGAACATTGGAGAGGAGGGAATGAGACTCAAATAATCCCAATAGCTCATCTTTCATTCAATCACACATAAAAGATGTAAAACAAGTCTAAAAAAATGTATGCATGGGCATATTGACACATGCAATCATTCAATATACCTTTTTAATATTTAAGCAAGTCATACATAGCATACATAGGCTTGCCAAGTAAGTGGATTAGCGTTACTCATTAACTTGTGGATTTTGGACTTGTCTCATTCATTCTTTAAGAGGTTTTTAGACTCAACCTTACTCTTGGGAGTCAACCTCACTTTTGGGAGACTCTTTACTTTGTTTCAGCTAACTTTAAGGGTTCTTGGCTTATCCTCACCATGGCTAGAGGGTTCTTGACTCCTCCACACTCAAGCAAACCAAAACAAACATAATACACATCATTTGAAAACATAATGCATCATCATTGTACCGTGGAATAAGAGCTCATGCTAGAACATGTTTCATAGCTTTAAAACACATATACACACATTCAAGGACAAGTCAAGCATACATTCATGCATGAGAGAAGGTGGAGAGAGCTACCTTGCTTGCATTTACACATTTTTTCCTTGAGTGTTGAATCTACTCTCTTAACCTCACACACCCAAGAAGGTGGAGATCATTTCTCTTAGCCTAAACACAATTTATGGGAGCTAATTAGGTTCATAGAGTTAATTCTAAAGCCACGCATCCTTTTTAAACACTAACTTAGTCTATTAAACCATTTATGGTTCCAAGAATGTACCTAATGAAGCAACATCTATCAAATAAGTTCTAGGCTCTATTCTTTCCTTTCATATATGATTCTTGACTCCTTTTAAGTTTCTTGGAGTCATCACACAATTAAAACAAAGAGTCTAACTACATGTTGCTTCTTTAGGTCATATTATGGAACCTAAGACGCTAATTCATTCTTTAGGCCTCCTAAATTTTTTCCAAGGTTTTCCCTCATTTTCATTCATCATATATGTCTCATAAATGGGCTTGAAATAATTTAAAACTCTTCCTAGGTGTTTCAACCCCCTTTGGTTGAGACTATGCACCATTTACCATTTAGCCTCTATGAAAATTTTCTTTGTTTTCTACATGGAAGATGTATATGGGGAGACTCCTAGGGATCTTGGGAACTCATTTAAACATTCATTTAGGCCTAGGAATAATTACATCAAATCAAATTTTTAAGGGAACCCATGAAACCCTAGGTTTACCTCGTTGCAAATCCATGGCCTTCTCTTACATTTCTTTGCATATTTTTAGTCTCCTCCCTTATATTCATAGAATTCACCCTCGGTTCTGCCCAAAATTCAAGCCCTCTTGTAGCTACATATATGGGGCGAAATGGGGAGAAAAAAGGGGGAGGAATAGCTACCATGGGATAGAAGATTTACCTTATTTTTTCTTATTTTCTTGCTTGATTCTCGCTTTCCTTGGCCTCCTCTCTTCAAATCCAAATTGTCACCTTTGTTCTTCCCTCAAAATAGATCCAAAAAGTTCAATAAAACCATAGGAAGAAAGCTCAAGAGGAGAGGAATAAGTTTGGAAGAAGAAGGGACATGAAAATCTATGAAATTCCTTACCTTTTCCTTGTTTTTTCTCCTCCTTTCTTCTCCTTCATGGTGTGACTAAGAGAGCTGGTGTTTTCTCTGGTTTTTGGGTAGAATGGGTTGTGCAAATGAAGGGGAGAAGAAATAAGGAACTTAATGAGTGTTCAAGAAGCTTTCATTTTTTTAAAAAATTTCAATTTTGCCCTTCATTTTTGGCATTTTCGTTTCTGACTCGTTTTAGATCCTTTTTTAGAACTAGCTTTTTTATTATGAAATTTAGGTTCCCAATTTAGTAAAATGCCTTTAGAATCACCCAAATCGGAGTTAAAACCTTCATGAACGAATCGGTCAAAGTTAGGGTCAATCGACATTAGAAAACGTTCACCGGAGGGATTTTAATTATCTCGAGGCTTTTCATGGTTTTCAAGGCCTCTGAGAACCCCAAAGAACTAAAAATTTTCATTTAAAAAGCCCTCCTATGTGAATTCCAAAATTCGTTCAAAATGACGCAAATGCCCTTACGTTTCGTTAATCTTTCGTCACAATTTGTTTCTTCACTCTAACTCCGTTTTTCTTTCTGTCTAAGCCTAGGATTCTCATTTTTAGGAGTCTAGAATGCTTCCCAAATTTTTTGAGACCTTAACTAAGTCATTTTAGGGGTCTTCCTTTTGTATATAGTGAATTTCATTTGTTTACGAAGAAACTATAAGTTATGTTCTCACGTTTTCTCTTGTTTTCGGAGAATCGAATATTAAAAATTCTATCATAGTCTGTGGAGTAAACTCTAATGTATAGACATATACATATAAAGATAGTAATTTGCTAATATTAGACTAGCCAAACACTGGCTCTCAGCTAACAACACTCTTGAGCTAGGCCAAAGGAACATTTAGACATGATTCCAATATCTGCAAAAAATACATGATAGAGTGAGTTGCAGTACTCAATGAGTAAAAAATAAAGTAGGATAACAAAAAGGAGGAGTAGATATCGAGTTTCTTGAAAACATTGTTGGCATTAAGAGTCAATAAACAATCATGATTTCATATTATTTTAAATAATAATAAGAAAAAATAATTTGCCAATTATATGAAATAACAATGCCAATGTACAAATAATTCAACGTTTGTAGCATAGTTGAAATGAATGCTTCAAATAAAATTCTTACTATTTGGTCATGTAGCAAACTAGAATAGGAAGCATCTAGTTAATAAAATAGATGTAGAGCACATAGCTCGTGAGGGTAGGTTACTACAAATGCAAAGCAAACAATTTATGATAATCAGCATAGATCCACATATGGTGACCTACACATGGGGCTAGCAACACCCTTGCTAGCTGGAGTTCAGATCAAGGTGCACCAGGGCTAACAAATACTGTTGTTAGTTGTAGGGTTTTGTATTAGATAGCTTCTTAAAGAAATCCAAATTCATGTATTCATGTTTAAAACATTCAGAAGATTCAAAATTAGAATACTATCATAGTTTAAAATCATTAGATTGAGGGTGGTCTTTTATCACAATTTATCACTTAGAGTAGCATACAATTTCAACTTTAACACAATAACAATTGCATTGTAAGATAACAAAATCTAAAATATTTAATATCTAAAATATTTGCATATATAAAGATACTCCTTAAGAAGCCTGTGCCAAGGCCACATAGAAACAAGTAAGAAGTAAAGAAGTAAAACTTGGAGGAAGGTAAAAAAAAAAATGTATCAAACTTTATAATCTACTTACAATACTAGTTGAAAGGATATAAGTTGTCCTATCACCAAACTACCATCACATTCCTCGAGCAGAAAAGTCTAGAAACTTTCCTAGACACATTTACTATAATATATATAAATTCAAAGAACAAAGTAAAAATCTTTCTCTTACGCCCTATGCTATTAGGCTAGAATATCTTAGATTATTTTCTACTTTAATTACATCCAAGTTCCCTCCACTACCTAGCTCCACTTTCCTGTCATTATCAACTTAAGTTAGTTGTCAAACTTTGCTCACAAATTTAAAGTTTTTTTTTGTTGTTTAATTAATTTATACATCTTTCCTTTTCTTTTTCTTTTTCTTTTCTTTTTTTTTTAATGGATGCCAAATTAACCTTCCTTCTATTTCTTATTTTAAATTTTAAATTCCAAGCTTCCTAAAATAATTAAAAATCTAGAATTTAATTTAATCTACTTAAATTTTATTATCTTACTTAACTCATGTTTAGACCATTACATTCTCCCTTCCTTAAAGAAATTCAGTCCTCGAATTTAAATTCTCATACTAACCTCAAAACGCCAACAAATTTGGGTATTTGGCACGTTCTCCTAAAGAGATGCTAATAGTTTATCACAGTTAAACATTTCTATCATATTCTATCTCTCTCTCTCTCTCTCTCTCTCTCTCTCTCTTTTTCAACAAATTCCCCAAATCCCTATAATTATATCATGTTATTTAATGATGTTAGGCAAATTTTACACCACAAACCAAATTCATAGGGACAGACACGACTTTAACCCATTAATCCAGCAAGCCCTAGTAACTCAATGTGTAAATAAAGGATAATTTCATATCAAACATAATGTTATCTTTTGCAAATAAAAGTTAAGGGTGTTGTTAACTTATGATAGCCACTTCAAAACTTTGCTTGAGGCCAAGAGAACTACACAAATTTTATCTAAACAAAATTCACTAGTAGAATGGTGTAAAGAGTTTAATCAAAGCTGTTCACATATTTAATCAAATCTTTGTGTAATATCCAGTTTGTCTAGAACTAGAATGAAACTGACGAGATTACAAAAGAGAATGCTAGAATAAAATGATTAAATGCTAAATGAGAGTAGAATAATAATTTAGACATTTAGAAATGAGAATACAAAGCTTGTGATAACTAGAAATTTGAGTGAAAGTGGCTAAACGAAGAAGCTAAAAATGTAATGACATTTTCATAATTTCGAGTAACTTTTTGAAAAATTAAAGGAGGGAGCTTTAAATGATAAAATTGAGTTTTCTAGGATTCTCAAAGGCCCCAAAAACTATAGAAACCTTAGAATGGTTAAAACCCTTCTGATATATGATTTAAGATGTCAATTGACCTAAACTTTGATTGGATGGTTTAGTGAAACACAAAGATATTTTATGAATTAAAGGCCCTAAATTTTCATATGGAAAGAACGGTTCTAAAAAAGGAGCTAAAATGAGTAAAAATGGGAAAAATGAAGTTGAAGGGAAAAATGGAAATTATGAAAAATGTTATAACTTAATCCCTTCCTTCTTAGTTCTGTCCAGCACGACCTAAAACTCTTAAAATAGAATTGAGACCATCTAAACCAAAGGAGAGGGGCGCACCAAGGAGTGGAGGAAGAAGAAGGAAAGAAGGCCAATAAAAGGTAAGAAAATGGCACTTTTTTCTTGCTCTTGCATTCACCAACTTGGTTCTCCTCCTCGAGCTCTTTCTTTTGGTGGTTTTAGTTTTTAGAAAGAATCATTTTTGTGGCTAGTTTGGTGGAGGAAGGAGAGAGTTTGAATAAACTAAGCCAACCAACAAATTTCTCTCTTGAAAGACATTAGAACATAGTATGTTTCATAGTACGATTGTGCTTCACCTTGCCTCCTCCTTCTTCATAAGTTTTGGTTAGACCTAGGATCATATGAAAGTGGATGAGTTTCGGCCATAGCAAGGTAGGAATAAGGGTTTTAGAGCATGAGAAATAAGAATATGCAATTGAAACCAAAAGAAAAGCTTTAGAATTTAAGATATGGAAGTTAGGGATTTAGTTGCACCCTAGAAATTATGGGATCATTGGAAGGTATTTGGAGCGAATTCATGTCTAAGATGTAAAGAAGCTAAGGATTTTTGGTATCCATCAAATTCCTAGCAAGAATCAACAAAAATCCATGTTTACTTCTCTTGTTATGGTGTCTCGGCTAAGCAATGGAAGAGGCACTTAGGGAGTGTTTGAATTCTAATGAATGTAAATTTTTAGATATGATGAATAAAGAATTATGGAAGCATTGGATTGAATTTAAGAGCCTTAGAATGGAAGTTAAAATTTTAAGGGCTTAAATGAGGTTAATGAAGCAAGTTGATTATAAAGCTTTCTAGCTAAATATGTAATGATTCAAATGAGTCTCTTGAGAGTTATAAGGTTTGTAGAAAGCAAGAGTTTAGGGTTAGAAAAGTAAGAATTGAAGGTTGCTTTATAATGGACTTAAATTAGTCATAATTGATACCTTGAGTCCAAATGAGATTAAGTGAGCATCTTGGAATCTAAAATGAGTTCTCTAGGATTAATTTTCCTTGTAATTATCATATGTAGGTCAAGGTAACTCAAACTCACTCATTTATAGGTGCCAAGGCAAAGAAAGTAAGGAAAAAGGAAGTCAACAAGTAGGTTAGTGGTACATCCAAGTCCCTAAAATTACAAGGTAGTTTTATCTCCCTCTCTTACATACATTTGAATGTTTGAATGAGTTGTAATGCTTGTATGTATTGTTGCTTGATGTATTCATGATGTATGTTTAAGCATAAGTTCCATATTGAGCTATATGAGTGAAAATGATATATGTTTTGGCTCTTAGCTCCCCTACGGCTTGGAATTAAGCATAGTAGCTCTTCTTTGGCCCCCGAGTTGAGAAAAGTTAAGCCTACCAAGTTTATGATGATGCCATGGCCACAAAAGAAATGAATTTTCATATTTTATGATGCATTTGACTCATATGAAGCATTAGCATTGCATTCTTACACCACATGCATAGCATACACTCATGACATTCTTGTATGTATTATATTAGTTGAGATTAGCTACTAAGATTCTCCTCAATCTCACTCTCCATGCTCCCACTAACCATTTTAGGTTCTCCAAGCCAAGGTCAAGTCCAAGGGAGATCATAGATAATTGGAATTTATGTATTAGAATCCCATCTTGTACTAGAATTTATGTATATGTATGCATATGATGCTTTACATGTACCATGACACACTTATGATGTATATGATAATACTAATTCATGTTTTATGATGAAACCATGTATAAAAGTATGAGAATGTGGATGTAGAACAAGTTATGAGAATGTGAGTGTTATGATGACATATGGATATGTTGATTCTAATAAGAATGTATGTATTCTTGTATGTCAAAGGGTCAAATTTTAATCAACCTATTTTGGAATGGTTAGAGAAGCCATTTAGTATAGAAGAAATGTGCTCAAAGTGAAAGAAACAAAATTAGACACCAAATGGTCCAAATTGGAACCTAAAATGGTCTAATATTTGCTATAAACAAGTCCTATGTCAAAAGTAGCCTAGATGAGCTAATTTGAACCTAAGATTTGGCATGCATTTAGAATCCTCCTAGGAATTTTTGTCAAGCTAAGAACCATAATTTTTAGAATTGTATAGAATATTTCACAAATTTTCTAAAAATTAGACAGAAATTTCAAATAGGTCCTATTACTATTCACACAAAATTGCTTTAGAATTTTATGTCATTTAAGGGCCAAATGAAGTTTAATTCTTATAAAATTCTATAGGAATATAGATGACATTATAAGCTTTTTACAGCCACTAAGTTTACATGAAATGGAGTTGTAGAGAGGGAGTTATGAATTTTCGAAGTTAGAGGTCTGATGGTGCCTAAATATTGTCGTAACTTCTGATATATAATGAATTTTGTGGGCCAAATGAATTGAGATGCCCTTGAACTTCTTGCAACAATTAGGTATCATCTTAATATTTCTTTTTCCACTGAGAGCACCTAGGTTGGAGTTGTATAGCTCAAGATATGCAATTTCAAAGTTTAGGTCTACTACATGCCTCACATTTCTGACCTTAGGTATTGTTCTATTATATTTGACTGAGCAAATGAACTCAATGTTTCTAAAATTTTTATAGCATGTAGTTAACATCCTAAACTTTCCATAAACACCTAATTTGCATGATTTGGGGTTGTATAGCCGAAGTTATGAATTTTCAAAATTAGTGCAGATTTTGTCATTTCGGGTTCCATAGGGATTTAAGTGATTCCACGAGTTTTACACCATAATTTGAGGATGAGCAAACTTGTTTACAATAAAAATGAGTTAAGGAAAAATAAGAATAAATTTTAGATCTCTATAGCTCAAAATGACCCATAAATGGTGTAATACTATAATTTCTAGCTCATCTCATGCCTTTAATTAACTCAATTCCATGAATCAAATGAGTTTCCAATGAAAAAGGCAATAAAATAATGAATATTTTCGCATTGTGTCGTGTATAAAAATTTTATTCAGTGTCACATGGACTATGTGAACTCATACAACACATTCCCATATTTAATTATATAGATACAACTCATTTTAATCATCAAAAGTGGCCTACATCTCAAGAAACTCGAAGGGAAGTATGAAATAAACACATATATTTTCAGCCAGTTTTTACCCCTTTTCTAACTCAATTTTGGAAAATCATAACTAAATCTAAAAAAATCAAAATCATGCATTCTTAGCTATTCTCAAAATCTAAAGATGTTTAATTCATACTAAAAAAATTTTCAGACCATGACCTTCATCACAGAAGACTTTTGACATTCAAAATTGTCCAGAGGTCAAACTGCCTACTGGTGCTATCACATATTTCTACAGCAAACTTCAAAAATGTCTAATTAATTTCAAAAAAATCTAATCTATGCAAATAATACCAATCTAGAAATCTGTGGATGTTAACTAGAGGAAAAAAATAACTTTGGACTAGCACAGGAACGCCAGACCTCAAAATCCAATCAAATAGTAACTGAGGTCGGGTGAAGTTCTTGATACTAGGTAGATTCTTTAAAAATTCATATCTCTCTCTATAGATATCAAAATGAGGTGCTTTTAGTTTTCACAAGTCATGGGGAATGTCTAGTGTCTCTGTATAAAATTTTGTGACAATTGGACATCATTTGAGCCCTGTGTGACAGATTTCATTTTTGGACTAAGTGAATAGTGCATCAGACCAAAATCAAAAAATTTGCCAACTTTAGAAATTCATCAAATATTTTGTAGATCTCAAAAAATTATATTCTTTAACTTTTCAAAAATCTCTCAACTAGTTCTAATTGCATGATAAATCTCAAATCAAGAAGAGCTCATTTGGGCAAAAAGTGACATAGGGTTTCATTATGGTCAAGTTTGGTCCCATAAGGATTACCAAAATCTCTAAATGGCTTTCCTTGGGGTTTGACACCTCTTGAGCAAGTCTAAAAGCATAATAAGACTTGTGTGAGCTACCCAAATGGTTCTAAACTCCATGCCTCTCATTTTGGCTATGCCACGTACAATTATACACATACTTCCATAATGAAAACTTGCCAATGCATAACCAAAATGTGGATATTCATACATACAACTTTAACTCTTATTCATACATCACTTATTAACATAATTACACATGTTCAAGAGATCATAGGTCATATACAACCATAGATGACAACATTTGCCACCTTGATGGCCTTAAAGAAGTAATTTTCATACATTTCAATGTCATATTCTCATCTCTCAAGTGGTTGGCTTCCATCTCCTTGCTCTGTTGGTCCACCTAGCATGCTAGAACATTGGAGAGGAGAAGATGAGATTCAAAGAATCCTAATAGCTCATCTCCCATTTAATCATACATAATGGATGCAAACAAGTCTCATAAATGCATGTATGGTCATGTTGACATGTGCAAACATTCAAGAAGCATTCTCATCATTTAAGAAAGTCATACATAGCACACAAAGGCTTGCCAAGCAAGTGAATTGGCCTCACCTAATTTCTTGTAGATATTGGACTTGCCTCACCTATTCTTTAAGAGATTCTTAGACTCAACCATACTCTTGGGAGCCCATCTTGCTTTTGGGAGACTCTTTGCTTTATCTCGGCCAATCTCAAGGGTTCTTGGCATATCTTCACCATGGCTAAGGGTTCTTGGCCTCACCATACTCAAGCAAACCCAAGCACACATCAAAAATATCATATAAAAGCATATTGGAACCTCATAGCACCATGGAATTAAAGTCCCTTAGGACACTTTTCATAGCTGAAAAATACACATAAATACATTCAAGACAAGCTAAGCACACATCCATGCATGAGAGAAGGTGGAGAGAGCTACCTTGTACATAATTACACACTTTTTCCTTTGAATCCAAGCTCTCCTTTTTGGCCACACACACACAAAAGTGTGGGAAAGTTTTCTTTTGGTCTAACCACAATTTATGAAAGCTAATTAGGTTCATCAAATTAATTCTAAGGCCACACACTTGCTTGAATTCTAACTTGATCTATAAACCTCATTATAGGGTCCCATAATTGCACCTAATGAAGCAACACCCCTCAAATAAATTCTAGGCTCCATTCTTTCCTTTCAAATATGATTCTTGACTCCTTTTAAGCCTCTTGGAGTCATCACACAATTAAAACCAAGAGTCTAACTACATGTTACTTCTTTAGGTCATAATATAGAACATAAAGTACTAACTCACTTTCTATGGTTTCTAAATTTTTCCCAAGGCCTCCCCTCATTTTCATTCATCATATATGACTTAAGAATGGGCTTAGAATAATTTAAAACTCTCCCTAGCTATAAGAACCTCCCTTGGCCAAACCTATGCTAGGTTTTGGCACCCATGGACTTTACTTTGTTTTCTCAAGGGGAGAAGCACATTGGAAGACTTCTAGGGATCTTAGGAGCTTATTTAAACTCTTATTTAGGCTTAGGAATCATCATACAAAATCAAATTTTACAAGGTGCAATTGAAACCCTAGAAATTACATCTTGAAATCTAATGGTTTTTTGTTAATTCTCTTTACATATTCTTAATCTCCACACCCTTTTTCCTTAGATTCACCCTTGGTTCTACCTAAAAATCAAATCCTCCATGGGTTTCTCATGCTAGGAAAAATGGGGGAGTAGAGGAACCAAAGGTAGCAACCATAGGAAGAGAAATTACCTTATTTTCTTACTTTTTCTCACTTGAATCTTGTGTTCTTTGAGCTCTTCTCTTCAAATCCGAATTTTCCCCTCAATTTCTCCTTTAAAACAGATCCATATACTTCATTATAATTGTAGGAAATAAAGGAAAATGAAGGAGAAGAGGTTTGGAAGAGAAAGAGCATGAAAAACTACTAAATTTTCATACCTTAAGCCTTTGATTTCTCCTCTTCTTTGCCTTCCTCTTGTGTGCCACTCTCCCTAGGGTTTTCCTTCGATTTTGGGCAGACCTTAGTCATGCAACATGAAGGGAGAAGAAGGGTGCATCACATATATAGGTGGGAGGAAGTTACATTTTTCAAAAATTCCCATTTTACCCTTCGTTCTTGGCATTTTTGTTTCTCCTTTGTTTTAGCTCATTTTTGAGAACTATCTTTCCTATTATGAAATCTGGGTTCCCAATATAGTAAAATGCCTTTGGAATCACTCAAATCGGAGCTAAAACTATCCTGAATGAATCCGTCAAAGTTTAGGCACACCAATGTTCAAAAAATGTCCATTGAAAAGGCTTTAGTTGTCCCAGGTCTTCCCATGGTTTTCAGGGCCTTTGAAAACCCTGGGGAACTAAAAAATTTCATTTAAAAAACCTTCTTATATGAATTTCAAAATTTGCTCAAAATTATAAAAATGCCATTACGTTTTGTAAGTTTTCTGTAAGAAATTGTTTCTTCATTCTAGTTTTATTTTTCTTTCTATCTGAGCCTGGGATTCTCATTTTTAGGAGTTTAAAATGCTTCCCAAATTTTTTCGGATCTTAACTACATCATTTTGGAGGATTTTCTTTTGTATCTAATGAGTTTCATTTAGTTATGGAGAAACCGTATATTACGTTTCTCACGTTTTCTCTTGTTTTTAGAGAACTGGATGTTACAAATGGCCCAATTTTGATGTTTAAATTTATGTAAATGTATGTGATTGTTGTATTTATGCTTCATATGTGTATGAATATGCTAAAGAGGAACCAATTATGACACTTTGCAATATAGGGAAGGCATAACTCAAACATTCTATTTGTCTTATTTTATTATTCCTTACTTATAGAAATGTTCCACAGAAGAATAAGCTATGGTGAGTAGAAATTTCTAATGTAAATTCAATTATAGCAATGAATTAATTATATTGCAAGCTCACGTACAATGTGTGGCAATAACATGTAGTATACAATCTTGAATAACCTAAAGTATATGATTCAAATTATATATATATATTGAATAATTACAAGTAAGAATTTAGATCTTCGGAAAAGAAAGAAAATGAAACATTGAAAACTAGGGTGCAAGTTACAATTGATGGCATCAAGACAACCAATTTATTTAATTAGTCTTTTAGAGAACTGAAGAAACTAAATGGGATTGGAGATGAACTTCACCTTCCTACTAGATTTGAAATAGGAAGGTTTAGTGATTCCAATTTTGTAATACCTTAAACCCTTGAGCTATCTTTTTTATAAACAAGCTTCGCACATCTGATATTCATAGAAAAAGCAATCAAATAATGTCATAATTTAGCATTGCGTAGTACTTTACAAGTTCGAGTTTCACTTCGTGGACCCCGTGGACTCCCTAATATCATTTCCTTCTCATATTCCATCTAAAAAAGTCATAACTATTGCAAAACATTCTGTGCATTTTGGTTTAGGAGCCACACATAAGAAAAATAGAGTTTTTGCCTCGGGTCCAGAATTCAAGTTTCTAAGACCAATTTTGGAAAATCATAATTAATCCTAAAAAAATTAAAATCAAGAAAATGATAGCTTTATAGAAAGGTCTAGGTGTCTACTATAGATTAAAAATCATTTTAGGCCATGAACACTCAGTTGGACCATGATTAACAATAGAAAACATGAAAGGTCCGGCTGCCCAGGTTTTTTGTTATAGGTTTCTTATATGAATTTAAAAAATTTATAACTAATTTTAGAAAAATAAAAACCTAGAAAACTATACCATTTTAAAAGGAAATAGATGTTAAATTTGTGGGAAAAATAGGTCCAGATTATGTTAAGCTCATTTAGGAACTAAATTATAATGAAATAATACACAAGGTTGGCTGGCATCATTGGTTCTGATGTAGAAGTTTAAAAATTCATTTCTCCCTTTATAGACCTTCAAATGAGGTATTTTTAATTGCTATAGATTATTGTGAATGTCTAATTTTTCCTCATAAAATTTTAAAACCATTGGACCTTGTTTGGCCCTCAGATGACATGAAAATAGGGATATGCTCAAGTGAATAGTGTCCAGACCAAAACCAACTTGTAAGTTGAACTTTGAAAAATTATAAGAAATTATATAGACTCCAAATAATGTAGTTCTTAGACTAAAAAAGAGCTCTATATGAGATCTACATGTGTACAAAATATTAGCCTCAAAATCACTCATTTGGTTAGGTTGGGGTTCAACTAACAAAATAGGTCATTTTTTGTCCTAAAGTGGTTCATTTATGTGCCAAATGGTCTTCCCCTTGAACCAAGACCACTTGAGCATGTGGGAAAGCTTTAAAACAGACCTCTAAACATTTCTAAAGAGTATAGATATCCATATATTACAAAATCACCTCCCACTTGTTGACATACACAACAGTCTTACATGCTCATTTTTGCCATTCAATGTAAAAAACATACAACATCATTCATTTGCTTCCAATTCTCATACATACATCATATATCCATATATTTACATATGTTAAAGTGGCTATATATCATATACATCATGAGGTTACATCATTTGCCAACAATATGGTTACAAAATGACTAGATAACACAATTCTTTATCAATCTCTCCTCTTCAAGTATGATGGCTTTCATCTCTTAGCTCACTTGGTCCACCTAGATATGTTTAGGTAATGGGGAGGGAAGAGTGAGATTTTAGGAATCTCAATAGCTCTTAACCTTTTCAATTATACACAGTAGCCATGCTTTCAAGCTAAAGGAAGTATATATGAACATTTTGCTACTAATAATCGTACATAGAATCATTTTCATATACAAGAAACTTATACACATCATATGTTGGCTTTCAAGGACATTGGTTTAGCCTCACCCTCTTTCCTTAGGACTTTTAGACCAACTCACCCATTTCAAGGGACTTTTGACTAAGCCTCACTCCTCTTGAGACTTTTGGTTTTGTCTCACTCAATCTTAGGCACTTTTGGCTTATCCTTACATTTTCTAAGGGACTTTTGGCTCCACCAAGTTTATTCAAGCCAACCACCATTCATAAAACACATATTATGCACACAATGGTACCATGACATGTGGAAAATCACTAGAAACATTTTTCATGGTAAAATCATACATATACACATCCAATGACAAGAAAACAACTAAGCATGTATGAGAGAAAGGTTAGAAAGCTACCTTGAATGCAAACACACACACTTTCCCTTGATTTCTCTTCCCTTCCTTTAGCTACAGCCTTGCAAGTGGGTGGAGGAGGATTCCTTTGGCCTTGACACATCAATTAGGACCCAATTATACTCTTGAAACAAACTCTAGCACCACACACACTCTAGAAAAGCTTGGGCTCTTATTTAGTTCAATTAGGGTTCTATAAAGCACCTAAGGACTTTGTTTTGTTTCTTTGATGGGAGTTGCATGTAGGAGGCTTCATTGATGTCTTAGGAACTCATATAAACTTTTAGACAATTGGAAATACCACTAGAAAGCTTCTCACAAACCATGGTGCAATAAAATCCTTAAAAATTTTATCTTGAATTTCAAGGGTTCTTTCTTGGATTTCTTTGCACCATCTTGTTTCTCACACTCTAAATCCTAAGTTTCACACTTGGTTTAGTTCAAAAACAACTCCCCTTGGCTGTCCCATAAGTGGCCGACCCACACACATAGAAGCAAGGGAGAAGAAGCATGAAAAGCAATAGATTTACCTTAGTTTCTAGCTTTTCTCAAGAGCTTCTTTCTTTGCTTTAGCCTCCTCTTTCAAGGACTAACTTCATCCTTCTGAATCAAGGCCAAAACAGTCCCATATCACTAACCAAAACTATGGAAAGAGAGAGCAAATAGAGGAGAACATGAGAAACCTTAGAATTCCATACCTTTTCCTTGGTTCCTTCCTCCTCCTGTTCCCCTTCTCTTGAGCATCTGTCTCTTAGGCAAAAATTCTCTCTATTTAGGGCAGAATAAGTTAGTTAGAAGAAGCTCCAAGTGGAACGCCTCTTATATGGAGGAAATAATAAGAGAATTTATTCATTAAAATACTACTTATGTCCCTTCTCTTGGCTACTTTATTTTAGGCTTCTTTTAGTTCGTTTTCAAGATCTATTTTTTCTATCATAAAATATAGGTCCTTAATTTTATAAAAATAGCTTTATAATTACTTAATTTAGATTTAAAACCTTCCCAAATGAATAGGTCAAAGTTTGAGTCAATTGATAATAGAAAACATACGCCGGAGGGGATTTAAATCATTCTAGGGGTTCTTATATTTTTTAGGGCCTCTAAGAACTTCAAGAAACTTAAATTTTCCATTTAAAAATTTCTTCTTTGTATTTCCTTAAATAGGTTTCACTATAGCGCGATACACCTCTCACTATTGCAGGAGCTTCCCGGCTACTCTCGCCACAGCTGGCGCTATTGTGAAAAATTCCTTGGATTTTGTATGGCCACGAACTTGTTATAGTGAACTGACATCCTCGCTGTAGTGAATTGGCATCCTTGCTGTAGCGAGTTGGCATCCTTGCTATAGTGAACAGGTATCCTAGCTATAGCAAGGAGACTTAAAAAAATTCTAAAACCTTAAGTCCTCGTTTCTATGAAAACTCGGATGTTACAAATTTCAAAATCCCCATATAATAAAATAATAGACATCTAGGTAAAATTATTGTAACACCATGAATTTTTAAGCTTTCTTCCAATCATTTCTAAGTCTCATGCCATGAATTGCACAAGGGAGTAAGAAAAATTACATTAAAATAATGCATTTCTTTACGTTGTGTAGCGTAAAAATTTTTCATTCGGTGTTCCATGGACCATGTAAGCTCATGTATCACATTTTCATATTTAATTACATAAATACAACTTATTTCCATCATCAAAAGTGGCCTAGCACTCGTGGAAGGTAAGAGAAGACATAAAATTCATGGTAGTAGTCTCAGTTAGAATTTTTCTATTTCTGCCACAAACTTTGGAAAATCATAACTAATTCTAAAAAAATTAAAATCATGCATTATTTACTATTATGAAAAGCTAAAAATGTCTAATGTATGCTAAAAATATTTCTAGGCCATGAAACATAACACAGAAGATGTTTGACATTTGAAAAGATGCAGAGATCTAACTGGCTACTGGTATTGATACAAGTTTCTGCTATAAAATTCAAAAATATCCAATTAATTCCATAAAAATCCAATCCATGACAATGATATCAATCTAGAAAGATAAAGATGTTATCTAGAGGGAAAAAATAATTTCAAATCAGTCCAAGTACATCCAGACCTTGAACACTAATCAAATAATACTTGAGGTCTATCTGAACGCTAAATACCAGGTAGAAACTTCAAAAATTTATATCTCCCTCTCTAAACATGAAAATGAGGTGCTTCTACTTGGTACGAGTGTCTAGTTTCTTTTTATAAAATTTTGTGATAATTGGACATCATTTGCCCCCTAAGGGATAGAATTCATTTTTGGACCTGAGTGAATAGCACCCTGAACCAATTTCAGAAATTTTTCCAATTTTGAAAATTCATCAAATATTCCATAGACCTAAAAAAATTCTTCACTTTAGCTTCCCAAGAAGCTCTCATCAAGCTCTAAATTCATGCCAAATATCAAACCAAGAAGAACTCATTTGGACAAAAAGTAGTATAGGTTTCCAATATAGTCATTTTTGCTCCATATGAGATACCAAATGTGTCCAAATGGCTTCTCTTGATGTTTGGCACCTCTTGGACAAGATTAAAAGCATGAATATGACTTGTATGAACTGCCCAAGTGGTTCCAAACCTCATGCATATCAATTTGACCATTTCACTTCCACTTATACACTAATGCATCAAGTCTTCAAGAAGCTGAATTTGCCATTACATGCTCAATTTACATTCTAGTATTCACATAACATAATTTATCATTTATAAGTAAAATATTAACATAATTACACATGCTCAATAGGTCATAGGTCATATACAATAATAGGTTACAACATTTGCCATTCATATAGCCTTAAAGTAACAAAATCTATACACTTTAATGTCATCCTCTCATCTCCCAAGTGGTTGGCTTCCATTTTCTTGTTCTCTTGGCCCACCTAGCATGTTAGAATATTAGAAAGGAGGGAATAAGATTCAAAGAATCCCAATAACTCATCTCCCTTTCAATCACACATAAAAGATGCAACACAAGTCTTACAAATACATACATTGGCATATTGACATGTGCAATCATTCAAGAAGCATTCTTGGCATTTGAAAAAAGTCATAGATGGCATACATAGTGCAACACCATAATTTCCTAGCTTATCTCATGTCATTCTCATGCTTCACATCATGCATTTCATGAAGGAGCAAGGAAAAAAGATATAAAATAATGAATTTCTTAGCATTGCACTGTGCATAAATTTTTCATTCAGAGTTCTGTGGGGCATATGGACTCATGTATCATATTTTCATATTTAATTACATAAATACAACTCATTTCCATCACCAAAATTGGCCTAGAGCTCATGTATAGCAAAGGGATACATAAAGTTCATGAATGCAATTTCAGCCAGAATTCCCTTATTTCTGTCACAAAACAAAATTTGGAAAATCATAACTAATTCTAGAAAACTCTAAATCATACATTCTTAGCCATTATGGAAAGCTATACATGTCTACTTTATGCTAAAAATATTTTTAGACCCTAAAACACAACACATAAGACGTTTGACATATGAAAAGGTCTAGAGGTCTGGCTGTCCACTAGTGTTATCACAGGTTTTTATAGCAAACTTAAAAAATGTCCAATTAATTCCAAAAAAAACCAATCTATGTAAATGATACCAATTTGGAAAGCTATGGATGTTAGATAGAGGAAAAAAATAACTCTAGATCAGTTCAAGCATGCTCAGATCTCAAAACATAATCAAACAGCACTTGAGGTTGATTGGAGCACCTAGTACTGGACAGAATATTTGAAAATTCATATCTCCCTCTCTAGACCTCCAAATGAGGTGCTTCTAGTTGGTACAAGTCACTAGGAATGTCTAATTTCTCATATAAAGTTTTGTGTCACTTGGATATCATTTGAGCCCTGTGTAACAAATTTCATTTTTGGACTTAAGTGAACAGTAACATAACTAAAACTAGAATTTTTACCAACTTTAAAAATTCATCAAATATTCTATAGACCTTCAAAAATTTTGTTTTAACTTCCCAAAAAGCTCTCAAAAAACTCTAATTTCATGCCAAATCTTAGATCAAGAAGAGCTCATTTGGACAAAAAGTGATATAGGGTTCCAAAATGGTCAATTCTTAGTCTATACAAGATACCAAAATGTCCAAATAGTTTTCCTTAGGGTTTAGCACCTTTTGGACAAGTCCAAAAGTGTAAATAGGACTTTTATAAACTGTCCAGATGGTCCTGAACCTCATGTATCTCAATTTGGCTACTCCACTTGCATTTATACACTAATGCATCATACTTTCAATAAGCAAAGTTTGCTATCTCATGCTCAATATACATTCTAATAATCATATAATATAATCTCTCATTTCTACATCATATATTAACATAATTATATATGTTCAAGAAGTCATGGGCCATGTACAATAATAGATTACACTAATTATCATTCATAAAGCCTTAAAGTAGCCAAATCCACACACTTTAGTGTCATGCTTTCATTTCTCATGTAGTTGGCTTCAATTCCCTTAGTCTTTTGGTCCACCTAGCATGTTAGAATATTGGAGAGGAGGGGATGAGATTCAAAGAATTCCAATAGCTCATCTCCCATTCAATCATACATAAAAGATGCAAAATAAGTCTTATAAATGCAAGTATGACATATGGACATGTGCAATCACTCAAGAAGCAATTTCAACACTTAAGCAAGTCATACATAACATACAAAGGCTTGCCAAGACAGTGAATTGACCTCACCCATTTACCTGTAGATTTTGGACTTACTTCACCCATTCTTTGAGAGGTTCTTAGACTCAACCATGCTCTTAGAAGTCAATCTCACTTTTGGGAGACTCTTTACTTTGTCTCAACTAATCTTGAGGGTTCTTAGTTCATCCTCACCATGGCTAAGGGTTCTTAGCTTCACCACACTTAAGCAAACCAAAACAAATATTATGAACATCATTTCAAAACATAATACATCATCATGGTACCATGGAGTAAGAGCTCATGCTAGAACATTTTTCATAGCTTAAAATACACATACACATATTGTGACAACTCTAACTTCTAATCATTGTAATTAAGGTAAAATGTGTGATTAATATTCATGAATTGGGGTTACAAGACATTAAGTCTAATTACATTCAGAAAATGCGGGGAAATTTAAACGTTAATGTTGTTAGAGTCATCAATCATCTAGTTACAAGCATTCTTGTACACAAGGGAGACAAACACTCATTTCTAAGCCTTTGATTCTATTGCTTATTAATTCCAACTCACAAGAATCTTTTACCTATGTTTCTAAGTCATTCTTTGAGATTACCATATGAAAAACCAAGATTTCCTAGCTAATATAAGGGTTTCAAGATGTTTGCCACGACCAAATTCCACTTAGCCATGGCCAATTCCTCTTGGGTTCACTCCTTACATTGTCACTGATTTCGTTGCGGTGCCGCAGCAAAGAAGCCTCTTGAAACCTACCTTGCTCGCCTTTCGCTATTGGCCGCGGCCAATTCCCCCTTTCACCGTGGCTAATTCCTCTCTAGAACGCCCGACAAATTCTCACAAAAGTTTACAGCAGCCAATTCCTATTTAGTCGTGGCGAATTACCCTCTGGATGACTCTCAGTTTTACCTTTCATATTTCACCTTAGCGAATTGCTCTCTGGTACTTTTCCTAGGCAACTTCGGCTCTATTAGCCGCAGCTAAATGCTATCTGATCCCACAACTTCTAAAATCTTGTCTCATGCTCTCCACTCTCTATCTAAGGTCTCTTTAGGGCCTCTCTCCCACCTGTTATGAGCTTCTAATAGCATCTATCTAGCTGATTTGCCCTAGCCATTATATCATTACCCATCCCACATTTAAAGGTGGATTCTTCTACTCATTCATAGGTCTTATATCAACAATTTATAAATTTCCCATAATGGTCATTCAATCATATTTTCATTAGATAGTTCATGCATCGCTAGCTCAAATCCACAATCAATATATCACATGATTTCATTACTTAAATAGTTAATTAAAACATAGGTTTACAAACCATAATAAGTGTCATAAACTTACACATCCGTCAACAACTAATATGAAGCCTATTTCTCATTGGTTACATTCTATGTTATCAAATTACAAACTCCTACACTTGGCAATACAGATACATGATGATGCTATATATAAAGATTAATAAAATTAGCATCTACTCTATTCCACTCAGACCAAGTGTAGCTTCCTCCACACATCGCTAAAGCTCATGGATTTTCATCCACTTGCTTCCCCTTATCCTTATCTGAAGAAACTTCACCTGAAATTATAATCCTATGAAATGGGGTGAGATATAAATCTCAGTAACCAAGGCAAATTCCATCATACATTCTAATTTAATTAATATATATGCATAATTTCATATAAGCATCAGAAAACATACTAGTCATATCAATAAATAAAATAATTAGTCTATCATTATTACTATCCTATATTAGCAATCATATTTCCACATATTAAAGGTCAATAACACTAGGAGAGGCCCATCCACGGCATCTACTCCCCATTGAGCATAACCAGGGCTCAGTGCATCTAGGGTTTGATCATAACCCGATGCCCGATCGAAGCACATGCATGGGTGGCAGTCGCACCACTGCTCCATTATGGACTCACAAGGTCTAATCACAATACAATAGATATCTAACCAATTCATTCAGCATTTCAAATTATTCATGTACAACAAATATGAAATTAAAGCAGATATATAATGCATGGAATTAATATAGTCCCGATTACTTCACTTGTAGACAAATTTGGAAGCTATAGCAATACCAAAATCCTCCAAAAAGCACAATATCAGAAAATGATCATTTTTATCAGTCCATTACTATCTCATCCATTATTTGTGATAATAACCCAATGCTCAAAGAATTAAGTTACCAATAGTTACCTAAGGGATATCCACCTAATCACCAAGAGCTTCAAATTTCGGATTTTGCCTTCCCTAAACCATAAACATTAATATATCACTCCAAATCACAGGAAAATTCGCACAAAATTAAGGCCCATACTATAAGTCTACTAGGGGGTCTTAAACCGGTAGGAAATGCATCAAAAAGGGAGAGTTTATACTTACCTAATGTTAGCCTTAGCCTTAACCTACGAAATTTCACCATGGAAACCCCAAATAACCACATTTCAGATTTTGAGTATGGTGAGAATACTCTAAATGAAAAACTAATTAGGCCAAAATGAAGAGAAAGAGAAGGGGATTAAGTTATATAACTATTACCTTTGCTGAATCTTGCTCTAAAAGTGAGAAATAGTGGATTTCTTACCCCAAACCCTAGCCTCCCTTCAAGCCTCCGAATTTCTCTTTTGTGTTTTTGTGTTCTATAGAATGGGGGGTGGCTAGGTTAGTTTTTAGGGTTTAAGTAGGGTTTTCTATGGGTTAATGATCCAACTCCAAATAGGCTTCAGATTTAAGCTTGGTTGGGCAGCTTCAATGTGTTGGGCCACAGAAATTTAATTAGGCCAGAGCAAGTTTGAAGGAATCAATTGATTTGGGCTTGCCCAAAGGTTGTTGGGCCCATTATAAGAGTCTATAAATGGTGGATCTTGGGCCTCTATCACGTTGAATCAAATTGGGTTTGCACCTAACTTATTGGGCCTCTATTAGCCTCTTATCATGATCTCTTACATTAATTTGGGCCTAGATAAAGTTTCTATCCCAATTAAATCTCAAACCCATATTAATAATTTATCTTTCTAAAATTTTCATTCACTTAACTTGCCCAATTATTCCATATTAATTATTTATAATTAACCCAAATCTATAATTAACATCTTAATTAATTTTGGGGTGTTACATACATTCAAAGACAAGTAAAGCAAACAATCATGCATGGGAGAAGGTGGAGAGAGCTACCTTGGAAGCAAACATATACTTTTTCTCTTGAATTTTCCCTCCTTGCTTCAGCCTCACACACACAAAGGTGTGAGAATGATTTCTCTTGGCCTAAACACAATTTATGGAAGCTAATTAGGTTCATGAAGTTAATTTTAAGGCCACACAACTTGCTTAAACTCTAGCTTGATTTATTGACCTCTTTATGTTTCTAAGAAAGCACCTAATGAAGCAACACTCTTCAAATAAATTCCAGGATCCATTCTTTCCTTTCAAATATGATTCGTGACTCCTTTTAAGTCTCTTAGAGTCATTACACAATTAAAATAAAGAGCCTAACTACATGTTGCTTCTTTAGGTCATATTATCGAACATATAAGGCCATCTCACTATCTATGGTTTCTAAAATTTTTCCAAGGCTTTCTCTCATATTCTCCCATCATACACGATGTAAAATTAAGTTTAGAAGAAATTAAAACACTCCCTAGGTGCATGAACCCTCCTTAGTCGAAACTATACTTCCATAAGGCACCAATGGAGTTTCCTTGCTTCCTTTGATGGGAAAATCATGTAGGAAGATCTCTTGGTGTCTTAGGAACTCATATGAATATTTAAACATCATAAAATATGGCTAGGGTTCATGATAGAATTTAAGGTGCAATCAAAACCCTAACTTCCATAACTTGCATTCTAAAGCTCCCTTTTCAATTCTAGTTGTATATTCTTAATCCTCACACTCCATAACCTTTGGTTCCATCAAGAACACATAAAGAAAAACTTTCCTCCTTACTTTCTCTCTCTATACTTAAACTTGAATGGCTTGAAAATACAAGATTTTACAAGTGTTTCAAGTGAAGTTTTACCTTAAAACGGAGCTCTCTTCACGTAGATTATTTTCCACTGATTGGTTTCTTGAAAAGAGTTCCCTTTTGGCTTAGGTTAGATCTGAATCTTCAAGTTTTCAAGAAAAGAAAACCACCATTAGAGAGCTCTTAGAGAGAGAAATAACTTTCCTAACTGGCACAAGATGAAACGAGACTATTTACTTACATAAACTAGAGCTTAAACTTCTTCTCTCTCCCCCCTCTTAATGTCACGCCATAGCTATTGAATTTGCTGCAAATGGAAGCTTGAAGAAGGTGATAAGGTGTAATCTTACTTAAGAAGCCTTTTTTACAATTTTTCAAAATGACCATTTTGCCATTACGTGCCTGTTTGCTCCTTTAGACTTATTTTAACTCCTTTTTTAAAATAGTTTTTTCCATCGTAAAATTTAGGTCCTTTAATTATAAAATGCCTTTTGGAATCACTCAAATTAGAGCTAAAATCTTTTTGAATGAATCAGTCATAGTTTAGGTCAACCAACACTGGAAAACATCCATCGGAGGGGTTTTTACTGTCCCGGGACTTCCCATGGTTTTCAGGGCCTTTAAGAACCATAGGGAACTCAAAAATTTCATTTAAAAAATCCCCCTATTTGAATTTCAAAATTTACTCAAAATGACAAAAATGCCCTTACATTTTGTTAACCTTTCGTCACAATTCATTTCTTCATTTTAGCTCTGTTTTTCTTTCCGTCTGAGCATGAGATTCTCATTTTTAGGAGTCTAGAATGCTTCCCAAATTTTTTAGGACCTTAACTAAATCATTTCAGGGGACTTCTTTTTGTATCCAGTGAATTTTGTTCATTTACAGAGAAATCGTACGTTACATTTCTCACGTTTTCTCTTATTTTTGGAGAACCCAATGTTACACATAGGCTTGCCAAGTAAGTGGATTGGCCTCATCTATTCACTTGGGAATTTTGGACTTGCCTCACCTATTCTTTAAGTGGTTTTTGGAGTCAACCTTACTCTTGGGAGTCAACCTCACTTTTGGGAGATTCTTTGCTTTGTCTCAACCAATTCTAAGGATTTTTGACTCATCCTCACCATGGCTAAAGGTTCTTGGCTTCACCACACTCAAGTAAACATCATAAACATCATTTAGAAACATAATGCATCATCATGGTACTATGGTATATGAAATCATGTTAGAATATTTTTCATGACTTAAAACACACATACATACATACAAAGACAAGCCAAGCATACATTTATGCATGAGAGAAGGAGGAGTGAGCTACTGATAACTTCCTAATTTAGGACCCAAAAGGGCTATATTTGACACTAAATTAGGGAGGTAAAATACTTTTCTCTTGATTAATATGGTAAAAAGTGTACTCAATCAAACAAAACAAAGAAAGTATTATAATCATAATATTTTTATCAGTTTAAGCCTCACTTTATGTTTAATTTCAATTGCAGGGAAAAGTAGCAAAATAAAGAAAGAGTTGAATATAAGAGAGGGAAGTTGAAAATGGCCAAGGTAGATTGAACAAGTCTTCTCGCTACAGCGAGACCGAAGTTCGCTATAGCGAGATGGTACTTTCGCCATAGCGAAGGGGAGTCTTCGCAATAGCGAAGTCATGTTGCATAGAAATTCCAGAGAGCAGCTCGCTATAGCGTGGGAGTAGCGAGCGCAGCGGAAACCTGAGCACTTATGAGACCTCGCTATAGCGAGAGATGCCACTCGCCATAGCGAGATCGGACCTGAAACGCAAAGTTTTAATTTTCTGGCTTTAAAAGAAGTTTGCTGAGTTAGGGTTCGAGACATTCGGTGGCAGAGGAAGTTCTGAGCGTCCAGGAGGCGATTTTGGGAGTTCTTTGAAGGCTCTTGAAGCTTGGAGGGTGAAGGAAGAGAAGAATCAAAGGGGGAGCTCTACTTTCTGCATCTCATTCTTCCCTTTGTTTACTTTCTTTGTTCTTTTCATCTTCTCCATGTGTTTTGATTGGGAATTCTCTGTAGATTTAGCTATGTGTGGCTAAATTCATCTTTACCTAGAGCACTATGAACTTGATGTGAACTGAATCATTAATTGTCTTGTTAATTGTGATGATTGGAATCTTGTGTATCCTTCTCTTGCTTAATGCTTTCTTAGGGATTGGCCACCTCTTTGATTTGATTTGGGAAATTGGAATTTACCTTGAAAAAGGGATTCTAAATTGGACCTAAGAGTTGGATAAATTAAGTTTAGAATCATCTAATTTGTAATTGGGATAGACATATACCTGATTACCTTAATTGGTTCGTAGAGGGATATAGTATCTAATGTATTCTAACCTAAATCTAAGGACACTTAGATTCTAGGGGAGAGTAGGGCTGTAATTACATCGATGGATGGTTATAGCTTCTAAACTCTTAACCTACAAGGCGATAATTAATTACAATTAAACAAGAAATTAAGTTCTAGTGAGCATCAAGGGAATAATGACTCTAGGTAATTTCAAACCTTGGATTTTATCTTAACTGCCTTTGCCAACCAAGTTTTCTTTAAATTGTTTTACTTTAAAATCAGTTCTAAAATCAAGAATCTCATAATTAGTTGTTTAACGTGGATAAAAGTAGGTTGTGCACTACCTAATTGCATTTCAGTCATTCCTCGTGGGAACGATACTTTTACTTATCACTGAACTACTTGATCCAACCCGTGCACTTGCGAACACATATATAAAAATTTTAGCGATCAAGTTTTCTGGCGCCGTTGCCGGGGAATGGCTTAATTGTTCAGTTAGAAGTGTATAACCTTTAGTAGTCCTCGATTAAGCATTAGTTAGTTAATTAGTTAGAATTTCTTTTCATTCTGTTATTTGCTTTGATTCCTTTTTGTTTAAAGTAATACCGTTGGTTGAATTTTCCTTTACAGGTACCACAGTACATGCCGAAGCAAACCTCTACAATGAAGAAGCGCACAATGAAGAAAATTAGTGACCTCGTGATAAACTTGAACTTTGAAGAAAGTCCTTCTAAAACTCCAAATTCAGTGAGTGAAGAAATGGCTCAAGAAGGGAATGCAAATCAGTCCATAAAAGACTTTGTGGGTCGTACTATGAAGGGCACTCTATCTAGCATAGTAGTGCCAAACTTTCAAGCTGTTAACTTTGAGTTGAAGCCAGTAATGATCTCCATGTTGCAGCTTAATGGACAATTCACTGGTGAGAGGTCTGATGAAGATCCCAACCGTCATATTCTGTCATTCTTGGGGGTGTGCGATTCATTCAAGCAGAATGGGGTACCAAGAGATGTGTTGAGACTTCGACTATTCCCTCTCTCTTTACAAGGAAAAGCCAAGGAATGGCTACTGACTCTGCCTGAGGGTTCAATAGATACTTGGGATAAGCTAGAAGCAAGGTTCAAAGCTCGCTTCATTCCAAATAATAAAATAGCAGATGCACGTCGTGAGCTCATAAACTTCAATCAGGCTTTAAACGAGCATTTATATGCTGCATGGCAGAGGTATAAGCATTTACTTCATCAATGCCCAAGCCATGGGATGGATGACTGTGCTATCGTTTAGAATTTCTGCACGCGTTTAACTCCACAAACTGATACAATGTTAGATGCTATTTTAAATGGGCGTTGGGATGAAATGCCTGTGGATGATGTTATTCAGGCATTGGACACATTGTCTGAGAGTTATGTACAAAGAGGAGGAGATAGAAGGGTGAGTGTCAATGTTGCCAATACTCAAGAAGACCCCTCTATTCCACTTGCCACTATTCTTTCCGCTTTGAATAAGAGATTCGATATGTTAGAATCTCAAGTGTAGCGAAATCAGCAAGTGAATGTCTGTTCTACTCAGATGGCCCCAATTACTTGTGAAAACTGTTAGGAGTTACATTCAGTAGACTATTGTCCTTTAGCACCTTCAGAACCAGTTAATTATGTGGGGAACTTTCCAAAGAATCAGAATCCATACTCCAATAATTACAATCCTGGGTGGCGAAATCATCCAAACTTCTCTTGCAAGCATGGACCAGCATTGAATCAACCAGCATCTTCCTCAAGCATTAAGCCTACTCAACCACCAGGTTTTACTCAACTGGTAAGGTAAAATGCACCTATTCAAGAACCTAAGACGAACTTGGAAGATGCCTTGGTGAAGTTCATTAGCATTCAAAGTAAGCAAAATGAAGAGCAAGCTCAAGTGAATGCTAGAGTTGATACCTCTTTGAGAAATCTAGAACTGCAGATGGGTCAATTAGCCTCAGCAATGAATTCATTAAGACAAGGGGGATTGCCAAGTGACACGGTGCCTAATCCCAGAAGAGAAGGTAAGGAAGAATGTAAGGCCATAACTCTTCGAAGTGGAAAAGGGTTGCCAGATGTTCAAACACCAAGGGAGGTTAGCCACACACCTGCATCAAAGGCTGTTATAGATGAAGATAAGGGTGAAATTGCCACAGAGGAGACAAATAATGATAAAAGAATAGGAGAAGAACGTGTGGATGAATCAGTTGAAAAGAAGAGAAAAGTGGGTAGTGAAGCAGTTAAAAAACAGGCAGATGTTGATAAGAGTGAGAAACAAGGAGAGAAACTGCATACATCACTAAGGACAATACCTCCATTACCATTTCCTCAAAGACTTCAAAAGAAGGTGGAAGATAAGCAGTATCAAAAATTCCTAAAAATATTCAAGCAACTTCATATCAATATCCTATTCTCAGAAGCATTGGAATACATGCCTAAGTATGTCAAGTTCTTGAAAGAGATGCTGAGCAAGAAGCGAAGATTTGGTGAATTTGAAACTGTAGCACTTACTGAAGAGTGCAGCAAAATAATCAACCCAAGGATTCCAATGAAGTGCAAAGATCTGGGTAGCTTCTCTGTGCCTTGTAAAATAGGCACTCACTTTCAAGGTAAGGCTTTATGTGATCTTGGAGCAAGTGTAAACCTTATGCCCTTATCTGTCTTTGAAAAATTACAACTTGGTGAGGCACGACCTACCACAGTAACATTGCAATTAGCTGATCGGAGCTTAGCATATCCACGGGGTATAATTGAAGATGTTTTAGTAAAGGTTGGTGAGTTCATATATCCAGCTGATTTCATTGTTGTGGATTGTGAAGAAGATAAGGATAATCCGTTGATTATTGGTCGTCCATTCTTAGCCACAGCCAGAACTCTTATTGATGTAGAGAAAGGGCAAATAGTGATGAGATTGGGGGATGAGCAAGTGGTGTTTAACATGGACAAAGCACTGAAATATCCTAGAGATGCTGAAAATTGCTTCAGAGTTTCAGTGATTGATGAGTTAGCTCAAGAAAAATTTAATTCAATGATAATCCATGACCCTATTGAAGCATTATTAATGGGAGTGAAGCATGAGAACGTTGAAACTAGTCATGAGGTAGCCCAAGTGCTGAATTTTTCAACCACTCGAGCTAAACATCATTGGCAAGTCGAATCTTTAGATTTGGCTTCCCGCTCAGCACCATCTCTTAAGCCTTCAATTGAGCAACCTCCGATTTTGGAGTTAAAACCTCTCCCTACACATATGAAGTATGCATATTTAGGGGATTCAGAGACATTACCTGTCATCATCTCTACATCATTGAACTCTCATCAAGAACAGAGACTGATTGAAGTACTAAAGAGTCATAAAAAAGCTCAGGGATGGACACTTGCAGATATCAAAGGGATAAGTCCTTCCATTGTGATGCATAAAATCCTACTGGAAGATGATCATAAGCCATCTATAGAGAATCAGAGGAGGCTTAACCCAATGATGAAGGAAGTTGTCAAGAAGGAAATCATCAAGTGGCTGGATGCAGGAATCATCTATCCAATTTCAGATAGTACATGGGTTAGTCCAGTACAGTGCATCCCTAAGAAAGGAGGGATGACAGTTGTAACAAATGAAAAGAAAGAATTGATTTCTACAAGAACTGTCACTGGTTGGAGAGTGTGCATGGACTATCGGAAATTAAATACAGCCACTAGAAAAGATCACTTTCCTCTTCCCTTCATTGACCAAATGCTTGATAGGCTAGCGGGGAAGGAATATTTTTGTTTTCTAGATGGTTATAGTGGATACAATCAAATTTCTATAGCACCTGAAGACCAAGAGAAAACAACCTTCACCTGTCCTTATGGCACTTTTGCTTTCAGAAGAATGCCTTTTGGGTTGTGTAACGCACCAACAACCTTTCAAAGATGCATGACATCAATCTTCTCTGATTTCATAGAAGATATCATGGAAATTTTTATGGATGACTTCTTTGTCTTTGGTGATTCATTTGAAGTTTGTTTGGGAAACCTCTCTAAGGTGCTTAAAAGGTGTGAGGAAACTGACTTAGTTTTGAACTGGGAAAAATGCCACTTCATGGTGAAGGAAGGAATAGTATTAGGACATAAGGTGTCTAAGGAGGGTTTGGAGGTAGATCGAGCTAAGACATCATTGATTGAGAAGTTGCCACCTCCTACTAGTGTCAAGGGAGTCCGAAGTTTTCTTGGGCATGTGGGATTCTATAGAAGATTCATTAAGGATTTCTCAAAAATTTCAAAGCCCTTGACCAAGTTGTTAGAAAAGGATGCCAAATTCCTTTTTGATGATGACTGTTTGAAAAGTTTTGAAGAATTGAAACAGAAGATAATAACTGCACCTATAATAGTTGCTCCGGACTGGTCATTGCCTTTTGAGGTCATGTGCGATGCAAGTGACTACGCAGTAGGAGCTGTTCTGGGACAAAGGCGAGACCGAGTTTTTCATCCTATCTATTATGCCAGCAGGACATTAATAGATGCTCAGGTAAATTACACTACCACTGAGAAAGAAATGTTAGCTATTGTTTTTGCTTTTGAGAAGTTTAGAGTTTATCTGTTGGGAGTCAAAGTGGTAGTACACACTGATCATGCTGCTATTAAATATTTGTTGAAAAAGAAAGAGTCCAAACCTAGATTGATTAGGTGGGTTTTATTACTTCAAGAATTTGACTTGCATATAGTGGATAGGAAAGGAAGTGAAAACCTAGTAGCTGATCATCTTTCTAGGTTAGATTCTGAGCATGTTAGTGATACTAAGCTTGTGAATGATGTTTTCCTTGATGAATGCATAATGGCTGCTAATTTGCTACATGTACCTTGGTATGCTGATATAGCAAATTATATTGTCTGTGAAGTTTTACCACCTGATTTAAGCTATTATCAAAAGAAGAAATTCTTGAATGAGGTTAAGTTTTACATTTGGGATGAACCATATCTGTTCAAAAGATGTGTGGATGGAGTTCTTAGGAAATGTGTTCCTAAGATTGAACAACATGACATTTTGCTTGCATGCCATGCATCACCATTTGGGGGACATTTTAGTGGTCAGAAAACTGCCTTTAAAATATTGCAATCTGGCTTTTGTTGGCCTACATTGTTTAAAGATTCTCATTTGTTTGTTTCTCACTGTGATGCTTGTTAAAGATCTGGTAATATTTCTAAAAGCCATGAACTCCCTCAAACCGGTATCTTTGAAGTTGAATTATTTAATTTGTGGGGAATAGATTTTATGGGTCCCTTTGTTTCGTCTAGAGGCCAACAATATATTTTAGTGGCAGTTGAATATGTTAGTAAATGGGTTGAGGCGGTAGCTTGCCAACATAATGATGCTCAAACAGTGGTGCGATTTATAAAGAAGAATATTTTTTCTCGTTTTGGCACCCCTAGAGCTATCATTAGTGATGGTGGAACTCATTTTACTAATCGTTTGTTTAAAGCTTTGTTAGAAAAATATGGAGTTCACCACAAAATGGCTTTAGCTTACCACCCTCAAACCAATGGCCTCTGTGAAGTATCCAATAGGGAAATCAAGAGAATTCTGGAGAAAACAGTGAGTGTTAATAGGAAGGATTGGTCTGATAAGCTAGATGAAGCTTTATGGGCATATAGGACAGCTTACAAAACACCAATTGGTATGTCTCCATATCAATTAGTTTTTGGTAAAGCTTGTCATTTACCTTTGGAACTTGAGTACAAAGCTTTTTGGGCCATAAAAAAGTTGAACTTAGATTATAAAGATGCGAGTGAAAAGAGGCTGTTACACCTTAATGAACTTCATGAATTCAGGTTACAAGCTTATGAGAGTTCTAAGCTATATAAGGAAAAGACAAAGATCTGGCATGATAGAAAGATTTTGAAAAGGGATTTCATACCTGGTGACTTAGTGCTATTATATAACTCTCGTTTGAGATTGTTTCCAGGAAAGCTTAAATCCAGGTGGTCTGGTCCTTTTAAGGTGGTATCTACCACTGCCTTTGGTGCCATTGAAATTCAAGATGAGAAAAATGGAGAAACCTTTAAGGTCAATGGCCAACGCTTGAAACATTACCTTGGTGGACCAGTGGACAGGATGAAGACAAATGTGCAACTCCAAGATTGCTCATAAAAGCGTTACGATAGTCTGGCTGAAGACTTTAAACTTAGCGCTTCTTAGGAGGCGACCCGAGTTTTCTTTGTGTTCTTTTTGTTTGAATTTAAAGTCCGTCTCATTTTGAGTTTGATATTTTTTTGTTTTTATGTGTTTTACAGGTTAAAATGTGGATATCAAGGAGCCAAGGATTGGTAGGAAAGAGCAACATTGGGCATGTTTACAGGGAGTCTCTAATCATGCTTTGATTTATACTTTATTATTGTATCTGGTTGCATTTGAGGGAGAATTTTAGTGAGCATTTAGATGGAAAAATTAAAAAAAAAAAAAAAAAATTCGCTATAGCGAGGTCCCATCTCGCAATGGCGAATATACTTGTTCCACTCCTGGTACTTACACGAGTCTCTCGCTATGGCTGGGATATGGCAAGTCAATGCAATTTTAAGTTATAGCTACAGCGAGAATATTACCTCACCACAGCGAATACAGCAGCCCCACTTTCTGGTACAAAATCCAGCGAGCAGCTCGCTGTAGCCTGGCTATTGCGAGTAATCGTGCATAATTTTTTGCTAAGTTTCCTCGCTACTGCGAGAAACCTCATTCACTGTAGCGAGTGAAGCAGCTTTACTCTTGGTAATAAGCCCAGAGAACCCCTCGCTATTACCCGGCTATGGCGAGATTTCACATTAAATAAAATAGAAGAAGCAAAACGAATTTCGCCACTTCCTCTGTTCTCTCTCGCCACTGCGACGAAGTTCCAAAAACCCTCCACCCTTTCTCTCACTGCATATCTTGCTTCATAATCTCGCATCCCCCTCACAAATTGCATCTCGTATATCAGGTAATTCAATTAACTCTTTCTTCCCTGATTTGCTGGTTGATTTCGCTGATTATAGTCATATTAGGGTTCGAATGGTTTTGCTTAAATCTGCGTATTTAGGGGTCCATTTGGTTAGTTTTTCTGGATTGGTTTTGTTAGTCGCCTATTTTTATACAGATATACGGCTTTAATTTAGCTTTTCATCCGTTTAAATCTGACTCTGCATAATTCAATTCGAATTCGCTGTAGCGAGATCGAACTCGCTACAGCGAGTTCGACGTTTTTCTAGAAATCTGGCTATTATGGACCACTTTGCTTGATGTGCCTCTTTATTCCTCATTCCCTCATCCCTTGTAGACCTTTAATCGTGTCCTTCCCTATTAGAAACATGCTGCATATGTCTGATTCATCTCATCTCCTTTTTCCTTATTCTGTGAATCCCTATTACTGCTGCTACTGACTTTTATCTCTTTCCTATTGAAATTTCGCAGGCATGGCTCCGAAAAAGCAAACAAAAATTGCTGCAGCCTCCTCCTCAAAGCAAAAGAAGCAATCATACGATAAGGATCGATTTGCATCTGCCCGGGCAGAATTTCGCTTCAACAGACTCTTCGCAGACAGAGGGGTTGTGGAAGATCGTTACTATGCACCCACCGCCCGGGACCTGACTTTTCATGATTTTGAATGGCACGGCCTGCAAGGATTCACGAAAAAACTAGTGCATCGGATCCCCTTAATGATCCAAGAGTTATATGCGAACTTTGAGGATACTGAGGAGGAAGAAGATGAATACTATTGCCGTTCGGCCTGGGTGCGCATAAATGAGAAAGTCTTCCAAGACTTCTATGAATTGCCAGACGTTCCAGAGTGTGCTTTCCAAGCATATATGGAGAACCCTCAGTCCATTCCCTGGGAAGAAGTAGAGACCACCATTGCTGAAGAAGGAAGAGCTCGGCTGGTGAACAAGGTTTACCCTGTGAGTCAGCTCAACAAACCAACTCGTTTTTTGTTACAATTCATTACAAGTAACATCCTGACAAGTTCTCATGGATCCGACATGATCCAAGAGCGAACCACTCTTACATGGTGCTTTATGACCAGGCAGCGGGTTAACATTCCTCGCCTCATGTACTTAAACTTCAAACAAGTGGCGAGGTCTGACAGGGTTAGCTTAGCATACCCCCATATGCTGACAGAATTACTCACTATGGGGGGTAGCCGCGTCTCCAAAAATGACGCGCAGTTCAAGCCGAAGGGGCCGTTCAAGTATGACAGTATGAAAGATGCACCAGGGCAGCCCCGTAGGCAGAGAGCAGAGGCACAAGCAGAGCCTGAGGCCTCTCCACCTCCTCCCTCATATCAGCACCGGGTTACTCCAGAGCCGTCAGGACATGGGGCTCCTTACCAGACTAATTTTGAGAATTGGGCACGAGAGTCCATCCATAGGCTGGAAGGTCATGTCATATCAATAAAGGATCAACTACAGACGCTTATGGACTACTTGATGCCGGCTCCTCCACCGCCACCTCCTGAAGCTCCTCAATCACAGATCATCATTCTACCTCAGGAGCCTGCACCTCAGGATAGACCTGGGCCATCTGATTCTTAGGACCTTTCTATCCTGCTACCATTTATTTTTATTTTTATTTTTTTTTTGTATGTTTTGTTTCTACTCATTTTATATTTTGGATAACTGTATTATGGATAACTGTATCTAATTATGCTCTCAACTCCTGAATTGGCTGTGATCTTATTTGTCTTATTAATTCTAGTGCCAACTTACTCTCTCCTGTGTGTCTTTTGTCTATTTTTGTCTATCAGATGAAGGAGCTATTCACTTGCATCCCCTCGCTATTTTATCTCTTCTTATCAGGGGAGTCTCGTATCTCCCTCTCTCTTTTTTATCTCTTCCCTTTACCCCCATCTGCTTCTATTTTACTATCTACTTCTGAAATTCACAGTTTTTACATTGCGGACAATGTAACTTTTAAGTGTGGGGGAGTTAAGGTAAACATAAATAAATTTAGGATTAGTGGATATAAATCGACAATAACATCCTCTTATTAATAATATTCAAGTGCCTATATTCCTTATATGTTAAATCAGATTCATCCCTTCTCACTCTAGATGAATATTAATTAAGGAATGTAGAGGTTAAGCGAACTTGAAATGGATAAAGTAGTAATGTAGTTGTAGTATGCACCCACAATAGGAACACTTTCCAACAAGATGATTTTTGAAGTAATTCAAGCTTTTCTTATAATAAGCTTCCAGTTGTTTTAGATCTCCTCAATTTACCTGTCCCTGATGGATACCTGATTGTTAGTTGAGAGGGTTATCTACCAAAAAAAAAAAATCAAAATCAAAATCAAAGGATTCTCTACTCCAATGGTTGAAATCACCTAGTAACCGGGGGTTTGCACCAAAAAGTGTGAACTTTCGCGTCAAACAGTGATAAAACTAAGAGTATGCTAGTAGCCCTCTGAGGATTTCTCTAATTTGAGTAACCGGGTGACTTCATAACTAATGTTGTCATTCGCGTCAAAAGGATTAAGTAATTTGACAAGGAGAAAAAAAAAAAAGATGCTAAAAATAATTCTACCTTGAATAATAGAGACCCTTCTCAATGAGCTTTGATGATTGAAGTTAGTACAGATGATTAGGTTAGGTGTTGAAATTGCTAGGAAAACTTATTTAGGATTGCTTGAATATTTCTTAACATCTCTTGTTGAGCACACACACACTTTAGGAATAAGGGTGTTACTATGAGTACATTGTTTCAATTTCTATTCGAGTTTCGCTGAGTTTCTGCTTCTGAAGTTGGATTCATTATAAGTGTGGGGGGGATCTGTAATTCAAATTGCTTGGACGCTATCCCTTTTAAGATTTGCTTGAGGACAAGCAAAGATTTAAGTGTGGGGGAGTTTGATAACTTCCTAATTTAGGACCCAAAAGGGCTATATTTGACACTAAATTAAGGAGGTAAAATACTTTTCTCTTGATTAATATGGTAAAAAGTGTACTCAATCAAACAAAACAAAGAAAGTATTATAATCATAATATTTTTATCAGTTTAAGCCTCACTTTATGTTTAATTTCAATTTCAGGGAAAAGTAGCAAAATGAAGAAAGAGTTGAATATAAGAGAGGGAAGTTGAAAATGGCCAAGGTAGATTGAACAAGTCTTCTCGCTACAGCGAGACCGAAGTTCGCTATAGCGAGATGGTACTTTCGCCATAGCGAAGGGGAGTCTTCGCAATAGCGAAGTCGTGTTGCATAGAAATTCCAGAGAGCAGCTCGCTATAGAGTGGGAGTAGCGAGCGCAGCGGAAACCTGAGCACTTATGAGACCTCGCTATAGCGAGAGACGCCACTCGCCATAGCGAGATCGGACCTAAAATGCAGAGTTTTAATTTTCTGGCTTTAAAAGAAGTTTGCTGAGTTAGGGTTCGAGACATTCGGCGGCAGAGGAAGTTCTGAGCGTCCAGGAGGCGATTTTGGGAGTTCTTTGAAGGCTCTTGAAGCTTGGAGGGTGAAGGAAGAGAAGAATCAAAGGGGGAGCTCTACTTTCTGCATCTCATTCTTCCCTTTGTTTGCTTTCTTTGTTCTTTTCATCTTCTCCATGTGTTTTGATTGGGAATTCTCTGTAGATTTAGCTATGTGTGGCTAAATTCATCTTTACCTAGAGCACTATGAACTTGATGTGAACTGAATCATTAATTGTCTTGTTAATTGTGATGATTGGAATCTTGTGTATCCTTCTCTTGCTTAATGCTTTCTTAGGGATTGGCCACCTCTTTGATTTGATTTGGGAAATTGGAATTTACCTTGAAAAAGGGATTCTAAATTGGACCTAAGAGTTGGATAAATTAAGTTTAGAATCATCTAATTTGTAATTGGGATAGACATATACCTGATTACCTTAATTGGTTCGTAGAGGGATATAGTATCTAATGCATTCTAACCTAAATCTAAGGACACTTAGATTCTAGGGGAGAGTAGGGTTGTAATTACATCGATGGACGGTTATAGCTTCTAAACTCTTAACCCACAAGGCGATAATTAATTACAATTAAACAAGAAATTAAGTTCTAGTGAGCATCAAGGGAATAGTGACTCTAGGTAATTTCAAACCTTGGATTTTATCTTAACTGCCTTTGCCAACCAAGTTTTCTTTAAATCGTTTTACTTTAAAATCAGTTCTAAAATCAAGAATCTCATAATTAGTTGTTTAACGTGGATAAAAGTAGGTTGTGTACTGCCTAATTGCATTCCAGTCATTCCTCGTGGGAATGATACTTTTACTTATCACTAAACTACTTGATCCGACCCGTGCACTTGCGGACACATATATAAAAATTTTAGCGATAAGCTACCTTAGATACAACCACATACTTTTTCTTTTGAATTTGCTCTCCTTTCCTTGGCCTCACACACACAAAGGTGTGGGAATGATTTCTCTTGGCCTAAACACAATTTATGGAAGCCAATTAGGTTAATGGAATTAATTTTAAGGCTACACATCTTACTTAGACACTAACTTGGCTTATTAACCCCTTTATGGTTCCAAGAATGCACCTAATGAAGCAACACCCATCAAATAAATTTTAGGCTCCATCCTTTCCTTTCAAATATGATTCTTGACTCCTTTTAAGCCTCTTGGAGCCATCACACAATTGAAATAAAAAGCCTAACTACATGTTGCTTCTTTAGGTCATATTATGGAACACAAGGCACCAACTCATTCCCTAGAATTCCTAAATTTTTATCAAGGCTTTCCCTCATTTTCATTCATCATATATGACTCAAAAATAGGCTTAGAAAAATTCAAAACTCTCCCTAGGTATCCAAACTCATTTAAGTCGAAACTAGATAGCATTTAGGCATTCATGGACTTTGCTTGGTTTTCTTGATAGAGGAAGCACATGGGGAGACTTCTATGGATCTTAAGAGCTCATTTAAACATTCATTTAGGTATAGAAATTAAGGTATCAAATCAGATTTTACAAAGAACATATGAAACCCTAGAATTTGCATCTTGAATTTTCATGGTTATTTGTTAATTTCCTTTGCATATTCTTATTCTCCACACTCTTTTTCTTAAGAATCACTCTTGGTTCTACCTAAAATCCAAGCCCTCCTATAGCTTCTTGAGTGGGGAAAAATATGGAGAGAAGAGGAGCAAGGGGTAGCAACTATGGAAGAAGAAATTACCTTGTTTTTCCTTGTTTTCTCACTTAAATCTTGTCTTCTTTGGCCTCTTCTCTTCAAATCCGAATTTTTCCCTTAATTTCTCCCTTAAAATAGATCTATATACTTCAACATAATCACAAGAAAGAAAGGGAAATGGAGGAAAAGGGGTTTGGAAAGGAGAGTATGAAAAACTACCGAAAATCCATACCTTAAGCCTTTGATTTCTCTTTCTCTTTGTCTTCCTCATGTGCATCACTCTCCTAAGGATTTTTTTCTCTATTCTAGGGTAGAAACATATGAAGCTATGTAAGTGAGAGGTGGGGCACCATTTATTTATAGGTGGGAGGAAGAAACACTTTTCGAAAATTTCTACTTTGCCCTTCGTTCTTGGCATTTTGTTTCTAATTTGTTTTAGCTCCTTTTTGAGAACCGTTTTGTCCATTATAAAATTTAGGTTCCCAATTTAGTAAAATGCTTTTGGAATCACTCAAATTGGAGATAAAACCTTCCCAAACGAATCCGTTAAAGTTCGAGTACACCGATATTGGAAAAGGTCCATCGGAGAGGTTTTAACTGTCCCAGGACTTCCCATGGTTTTTAGGGCCTCTGAGAACCCCGAAGAACTCAAAATTTTCATTTAAAAATCTCTCCTCTATGAATTCCAAAATTTGCTCAAAATTATGAAAATGCCATTACGTTTCGTAAGTTTTTCATTAAATTTTGTTTTTCCATTCAAGCTCCTTTTTTCTCTCCATCTGAGCCTATGATTCTCATTTTTAGGACTCTAAAATGTTACTCAAATTTTTTAGGACCTTAACTAATTCATTTTGGGGGACTTGCTTTGAAAACCTATCTGTTTTCGTCATTTAATGAAAACCGGGCATTATAATTATGAAAAGAGGCGAGTTTTGGTGATAAGTGAGTGAACAATAATCATAATTAGTCCTAGAGGTCTACTGCAGTCACTATAGTGGACAAGGTTCACTGTAATAATAATTATGGTCTTGATAACCTTATCTGTTCTATAGGGAATAGAAAGGTTAGACAACCAATAAAGAAAACTACCACTACTATTAAGAAAGTAACATAGTGAGAATAAAATACACCTAGGCCAAAAACCTAGACAAGTAAATTCACATATCTTGTTACTAGCACAATTCTTAATTTTCTGGCTAGAAACAACTCATTTAACTTTATGTCTGCCCTAAGGTTTCATATAATGCACATTCTTTTGGAAGTACCTTACAAAACTATAAAGGTCTTAAATAATAAGGGGAACTGATGTTCACTTATATTTTGTTTACAAAACCTAAATGTTCTGAAACTTTAGTTAACTCCTGAAACAAGGAGACATAAATAGGTCAATGAAGAAGCTTTAGATTATTATATATATATGTTTTTTTTAATTGCAAGTCTTATGCTACCACAGAAATGCAAAAATAGATGCACATGCAAAAGATTGGGTCTACTTGCTCTTAATCTAGAAGAGAAAACCCAATCGCGCATGGAAAAGTATAAGTCAACAAAAATGAACTCTAAATCATGAAAGCAACATGAACATGTAGAAAATAGTAAATAAATAGCCAAAACCTCATAAATATTTTTCATCAATCAAGTTCTAAGATGTTATACTTGACTACACATATGACTAACTTATGTTTATGTTAATTAAATGAAATAGTCAACCCTAAAACAAGTTGATAGTTAAAATTAAATTCTCTCTGACCAAAAATCCAATCCCTCAAAAGCATTTAAACCATCATTACTTATATTTACCTTATATGCAACAAGAATGAAGAACTAAATAATCAACAAATGGGCCAAGCATGGCATAGTGTAATGAACAGTAAATTCCATAAAATGATGAAATTAGCTATATAAAAGCAATTCCCTTAAAATGAGCTAGATAATGTCTCAAAATAATTGGGTAGTACCTTAGGCTCCTAAAAATAATAATCCCAGGCTCAAACGGCAATAAAAATGGAGCTAGGATGGTGAAGTAAAATTATAACAAAAATTGACGAAATATAATGGCATTTTCATAATTACGTGCAATTTTTGGAAAAGCTCATAGGAGGACTTTTTAAATAGAAAATTTGAGTTGCCCAGGCTTATCAGAGTCCTTAAAAATGGTGGGAAGCCCTGAGACAGTTAAAGCCCTTTTGGTGTACATTTTCTTACCACGGTAAGCCTGAACCTTGATAATTTTTTTTGCGAAGGTTTTAGCTCCAAATTGAGTGATTCTAAAGATATTTTATTAAATTGGGAACCTAATTTTTATGATGGAAAAAAGGGTTCTAAAAAAGGAGTTAAAATGAAGCTACAAAAATGCCATAACGAAAGGGAAAAATTGAAATTTTTGCAAATGAAATGTTCTTGAAACTTCCATATAAATCATGCCACTTCTTCCCTCTTCTTAGACTAACCTTGCATCTGCCAAAAACCAAGGGAGAGCTCATCCAAAAGTGGTGCATAAGAAGAGTTAAGAAAGGAGGAAGAAAACAAGGAAAAAGGTAGGAAAATTTAAGGAATTTCATGCTTCTTCCTCTTGCAACTTTATTCCCTCCTTCCAAGCTTTCTTTCTATGGTTTTGTTGAATGAAATGGTTTTTTTTAAATCCAGATTAAAGGGGGGATAGTTCAAAAATTTGAGGAGAAGCAAACCAAGATGAAAAGCCTTTGAAAGCAAGCTTGAATCCAAGGTAAATATCTTAGTAACCTTGCTTTTTCTTCTCCTTCTTGTGTGTGTATGTTTCGGCTCAAACTAGAACCATATGGGGGAAGGATTTTCTACCCAAGAACAAGAGAGAAAATTAGGTTTTGGACCATGAGGAAGTGGAATATGCTAAGAAATTGCAAGAAAAACTAATAGAATTCAAGTTAGAAAAGTGTAGAACCCTTAAATAGTTTGTAAAATCTGTTTTGATTCTTGAATTTCCTTGCATATGTAAGTGTTCAATTGAGCTCCTAAGACCTCTAAAAAGCCTCCCAAGTGGCTCTCCTATTAAGAAAAAATCAAGAAGTCCATGAACCTTCTCTCCTTCTCAAATCTCGGCCTAAGCTAGATGAATGGGCTAGGAAGTATTTTAATTTATTCTAGCCTTGGTTTGAGACTTCATATGATGGTAGAAGGTTGGAGCAACCCTTAGGAAAAATTTAGAAGCCATGGTTTGGGAGATGAGACAATGGCTTTTGTAATGGAGCCTTATGAAGCAACATTTATCTGGACTTATGTAAATGAGTGTGTGATGGCTTCAAAGACCTTAAATGAGGTCAAGAGGCCTAGAAATGAGAAGAGAATAGAGTTTAGAACTTGAATTGTGAAAGTAGCTTCAATAGGCCACTAATGGAACCATTATGTAACCTATGGAACCATTTGTGCTCTTAAGAGTAAATGTAGTGTCTTGGCTTACTTCAAGAGTATAATTGTGTATTATTTATGATGTTTCAGCCAAGAGAATCCTAACCCACCTAGGTGTGCTTGTGGGACCCAAAAAAGGGAGAAGAAAGACTAAGTAAAGCTTGAATAAATACCAAGGTAGCTCTCTACCTCATTCTCTTTGCATTCTTAGTTATATATATGTTGTTGTGTGTGCTTTTATGACTTGAGAACATGCCACTTGATATCTTGATATTGCATTGGTACCAATGTATTTTTTTGAATAACATTGATTGTGGAACTTGCTCATAAGGGTGAGGTAATGCCAAAAGTCCCTTAATGAGGGTGAGGAGATACCAAAAGTCTTAAGGCATGGGTGAGACAAGGCTAAAAGTTTCTTGGAGAGGTAAGGCTAAGTCAAAAGTCCTTAGGCCAAGAGTGACGTGTAACACCATAATTTTTTGACTCATTTCATACTATATCTATGCCTCACATCAAGCAATTCATATAAGAGGCAAGAAAATAACATTATCTTAATGCATTTCTTAGCGTTGCGTCACGTATAAAAATGTTATTCAGTGTCACGTGAACCATGTGAGCTTATACATTATATTATCATATTTAATTATATAGATACAACTTATTTCCATCACCAAAAGTGGCCTACAACTCATGAAAACCAAAGGGAAGCATAAAATACATATATACATTTTCGGTCAGAATTTGCTCATTTCTATCACAAATTTTTGGAAAATCATAACTAATTCTAGAAAAACCAAATTCATGAATTCTTAGCTATTCTGGAAAGCTACATATGTATAATTTATGCTAAAAATATTTCCAGACCATAACATTTAACACAGAGGACATTTGACATTCGAAATGGTCTAGAGATCAGGCTATCAACTGGTGCTATCATAGGTTTCTACAGCAAACTTCAAAAATGTCCAATTAATTGCAAGAACATCCAATCCATAAAAATGATACCAATCTAGAAAGCTTTAGATGTTACCTAGAGGGAAAAAATAACTCTAGACCAGTTCAGATACATCTAGAGCTCAAAATTCAATCAAATAGTACTTGAGGTAAGTTGGGGTGCCTCATACTGGACACAATATTCAAAAATTCATATATCCCCCTCTAGACCTCAAAATTGGGTTCTTTTAGTTAAAAAAGTTACTGGGAATGTCTAGTTTCTTCATATAAAATTTTGTGGCAATTAGACATTATTTGGGCCTTGTGTGATAGAAATCATTTTCGGACCAAGTGAATAGTGCATAAGACCAAAACCAAAATTTTTGCCAACTTTGAAAAATCATCAAATATTCTCTAGACCTCAAAAAATTTTGTTCTTTATCTTCCCAAAAAGCTCTCAACAATCTCTATTTTCATGCCAAATCTAAAATCAAGAAAAGCTCATTTGGATAGAAAGTGATATAGGGTTTCATTATGGTCAATTTTGGCTCCATATAGGATAATAAAGTGTCCAAATGCTCTCTCTTAATGTTTGGAACCTCTTGGGCAAGTCTAAAAGCATGATTATGACTTGTGTGAGCTGCCCAAATGGTCCCAAACCTCATGCATCTCATTTTGGCCATCTCACTTACACTTATACACATTTACATAAAACTATTCAAGAGGCCAAATTGCCGTGGCATACTTATTTTACATTCTAATAGTCACATAACATAATCTCTTATTTATACATGACATATTATCATAATTATACATGCTCATAAAGTCCTTTGCCATATACAACCATAGATTACAAATTTGCCACTTTGATGGCCTTAAAGAAGCCAATTCTATGCATTTCAATGTCATGCCCTCATCTCTCAAGTGATTGGCTTCCATCTCCTTGCTATCTTGATCCACCTAGCATGTTAGAACATTGGAACCATGGAAAGGGAGCAAGGGATAGCAACCATAGAAAAAGAAAGTACCCTGTTTTCTTGCTTTTTCCCACTTGAATCTTGTGTCCTTTGAGCTCCTCTCTTTAAATCTGAATTTTCCCCTCAATTTCTCCCTTAAAACAGATTTATAAACTTCATTATAATCATAGGAAACAAAGGAGAATGGAGGAGAAGAGATTTGGAAGGAGGAAAGCATGAAAAACTACCACAATTCCATACTTTTTTGCTTGAATTTCTCCTTTTCTTCTTCTTCCTCTTGTGCGCCTCATCTTAGGGCTTCTTTCTCTAGTTTAGGGTAGAAACATATGAGGCTACATGAGGGTGAGAGTGGGGTGCCACATATAGATATAAGGGAGGAAGAAGAACTTTTCAAAAATTCCCATTTTGCCCTTCGTTCTTGACATTTTCGTTTCTTATTCGTTTTAGCTCCCTTCTGAGGTAATCTTTAATTCCCTCGAGCTTCCCTGAGGGTACTAAGGCACTAACTATCTATCTCAGCTTATTTCTACGTTCGAATTAGAGCTGGGCTTTCTCTCTATTCAGCCTCTTTAGCTTCATCCCTAAGAGCACAGTATACTATTTCTAGGGTTCTGCTAACCCAATCCAGAACACGTACTCTCAATGTCTGGATTCTATGTTACTGAAAGTTTATGCTCTAATGGGTGCTATAATTACTCACGTGCCTTAACCCATATCATTCTCATATTAAGGGACTTATCTAACTAATTGTCATACCATTATTTATTTATCTTTCTAGGATTAGTCTACTCATTTAGTCATTACTAAAGCGAGGGTATCTTTTTTGTAGCTAGTTTCTCAGCTCTTCATTGCTTCCCTTATCACTATATTTTATGACTTAGAGGGGTCCATCTAGGGAAATTACTAACCACTATTGGGTGCCATCCCTGACTCAAGGTGTCTCATCTTTTCTTTCCCGATCCAGGAAAAACTTTCACTGAGCCTTTCATTTACAAATCTCACCTAGAATAATGCTACTGGTCATCTCTCCTAAGCTTTAGCTTATGCTCAACTTGGGTTGTTTATCTTATCATACTTATAGCTTGCAATAACTTAATGCTTTTTGAAACTATCCCCATTCTCTTTTGGGCCCCAGTTATTGGGCTACTCATACTCATCTCTAGGTGTCACCTAGGAGGTACACCTTTCTAGGCCACTCACCATATGCCTCGCTACTGGTAGCTTTACCTTATGTTATTTTGAGGTTACACTAGCATTTTATCATTTAGTGTCTTACAGGGTAACACCCTAGGTTGGAGTCAATGCCTTAAGGCATCTCTTAACAACCTCATCATCCCTGTGTCTAACTTTCTCTATGCTGAACTCTTTCTTAGTCTCAACTACTAGGCTCATGGATTTCTTACTAACCTTCCATGACTTTTCACTACCCTTTTCTCTACTTATACTAGGGGTTCCCGCTCTCTATGGATCGACTGATCCCTTATCAGTTCATTCCTCAAGTTGGCCTAAATATGACTAATAAGGCATTCATACTGCCATTTGCCACGGTTAACATATCATTCACCATGGCTAATTAGTCTCGGGTTCATCCTAGTTTCCTCTCTGAGTATTGGCCGTGGCTAAGCAATGAATTGCCTACAGCTAATTGCCTCTGGCTGGCTTGCTTTTTCAAGGATTGGATTTTCATCTTTAGCTATTAACCCGAGCCTCATTGCCTCTATACCCAACCCATCATCAAGCTAGAGAGTTCTACCTCTTATTTCATTCATGAATAGCTAACTATCACCTTCGGGCTATCTAGGCTCTAAAGGGTGTAACTTGTAATTCAAACTCCTGCCCTGAGGGAATTAACCTTTCGGGCTCTAATATTTTTCTAGACATTTGGGTGTTATGGCTAGGAGATAACTCTCTTTCTCATTCCCCTCTAAACTGGTCCTATGCAACCACAGTCTCATCTCATATTGCATTGCATCACTACTCATCTTTGCATTATGCGAGACAGCTGGGAATGGCTTGAGTATGGCTACCAGGGAAATGAGGCCTCACATACTCTCTTTAGCAAGTCTCTTCATATCAACGAGATCATTTCTCATCATTTATATCTAGGGCTTGCCACTGATCCTAGCGAGCTATTACATCTCATCAAGCTTTAGCCGTTGGATCCCTTAACTTTGCTTAAGCTTAGCTCTACTCAAGCTACTCTAGAGGTCACTCTTTCCTGGTGACCACTAACTACTCCAAGAATATTCTAAAACTTACTTGTCATGAATAAAGCCACAAACTACTTTCACACACCCATAATGTCTCATACAAGGTTTTACCTATTCATTTGAACCTTTACATAGCCCTAATGCTATATCCTCAAGCCAAATCCATTCCAAAAGAGCCTGACACTTTGCTTTGATATTAATAAATGTAACACCATAATTTCTTGACTCATTTCTTACTATATCTATGCCTCACATCAAGCAATTCATATGAGAGGCAAGAAAATGACATTATTTTAATGCATTTCTTAGCGTTGCGTCACGTATAAAAATTTCATTCGATGTCACGTGAACCATGTGAACTCATACATCACATTCTAATATTTAATTACATGGATACAATGCATCACCAGAAGTGGCCTACAACTCATGGAAACCAAAGGGAAGTATAAAATACATATATACATTTTCGGCCAGAATTTGCTCATTTCTAACACAAACTTTAGAAAATCATAACTAATTCTAAAAAAATTGAAATCATGCATTCTTGGTCATTATAGAAAGATAAACATGTCTAATTTATGCTAAAAATATTTGCAAACAATAACATCCAACATAAAGGATGTTTGACATTCAAAAAAGTCTAAATGTCAGGCTATCTATCGGTGCTATCACAAGTTTCTGCAGCAAACTTCAAAAATGTTCATTTAATTCCAAAAAAATCCAATATATGTAAATGATACTAATATGGAAAGCTATGGATGTTAGCTAGAGGGAAAAAATAACTCCAAACTAGTTCAGACATGCTTAGACCTCAAAATTCAATCAAACAGTACCTGAGGCTAATTAGGGCTCCTGGTACTGGATAGAATTTTTAAAAATTCATATCTCCCTCTTTAGACATCCAAATGAGATGCTTCCAGTTGGACAAGTCATTAGAAATGTCTAGTTTCTCTCATAGCAATTGGACATCATTTGAGTCTTGTGTGATAGAAATCATTTGCGGACCAAGTGAACAGTTCATAAGACCAAAATTAGAACTTTGCTAACTTTGAAAATTCATCAAATATTCTCTAGACCTCTAAAAATTTTGTTCTTTAGCTTTCCAAAAAGCTCTCAATAAGCAATATTTGCATGCCAAATCTCAAATGAAGAAAAGCTCATTTGAATAAAAAGTGACGTAGGGTTCTATTATAGTCAATTTTGGCTCCATATAGGATACCAAAGTGTCCAAATGCTCTCTCTTAATGTTTGGCACCTCTTGGACAAGTTTAAAAGCATGATTATAACTAGTGTGAGCTGCCCAAATGGTCCCAAATCTCATGCATCTCATTTTGGCCATCTCACTTACACTTATACACATTTCCATAAAACCATTCAAGAGGCTAAATTGCCATAGCATACTCATTTTACATTCTAATAGTCACATAACATAATCTCTCATTTATACATGACATATTATCATAATTATACATGCTCATAAAGTCATTTGTCATATACAACCATAAATTACACATTTTCCACTTTGATGGTCTTAAAGAAACAAAGTCTATGCATTTCAATGTCATGCTCTCATCTCTCAAGTGATTGGCTCCCATCTCTTTGCTATCTTGATCCACCTAGTATGTTAGAATATTAGAGAGGAGGGGATGAGATTCAAAGAATTCCAATAGCTCATCTCCCATTCAATCATACCTAAAGCATGCAAAACAAGTCTTACAAATGCATGTATAACATGTGGACGTGTGCAATCATTCAAGGAGCATTCTTAGCATTTGAAAAAGTCATACATAGTATACATAGGCTTGCTAAGCAAGTGGATTGACCTCACCCATTTACTTATGGATTTTGGACTTACCTCACCCATTTTTCAAGAGGTTCTTGGACTTAACCTTGCTCTTGGGAGTCAACCTCACTTTTAAGAGACTCTTTACTTTGTTTCAACCAATCATAAGGGTTCTTGGCTCATCCTCACTATGACTAAAGGTTCTTGGCCTCACCACACTCAAGCAAACCAAGGTAAATATCATAAACATTATTTGAAAAACATAATGCTTCATCATGGTAGCATGGGAATAAGAGCTCATGCTAGAACATTTTTCATGGCTTGAAATACATATACACACATTCAAAGACAAGTAAAGTAAGCAATCATGCATGAGAGAAGGTGGAAAGAGCTACCTTGCTAACATTTGTACACTTTTTCCTTAAGCCTTGAATCCTCTCCTTTGACCTCACATACCCAAGAAGGTGGAAATCATTCCTTTTTGGCCTAGACATAATTTATGGAAGCCAATTAGGTTCATGGAATTAATTCTAATGCCACACAACTTACTTAGACTCTAGCTTGGTCTATAAACCCCTTTATGTTTACAAGAATGCACCTAATGAAGCAACACCCATCAATTAGATTCTAGGCTCCATTCGTTTCTTTTAAATATGATTCTTGACTCCTTTTTACCTAACTACATGTTGCTTCTTTAGGTCATATTATGGAACATAAAGCACTATCTCACTTTCTATGGTTTCTAAATTTTTCTCAAGGCCTTCCCTCATCTTCATTCATCATATATGACTCAAAAAATGAGCTTAGAAAAATTTAAAACTATCCCTAGCTATATATAATTCCTTTAGGCCGAGGCTATGGAAGACTTTGGCTTCCATGGAGTTTACTTTGTTTTCTTGATGGAGGAATGATAAGCATAAATTTTATATGTTTTAATTCTCCTAACTTAAGCATTTTAGTGTCCAAATATGGCTTTAGGAGTTTAATTAGATTGAATTTTATTTTAGTAGCCATTTCTGCCCTCAAGGAAATTTATTTACAAATTTTTGAATTTTAATGCATAACTTTCACAAACATTTCCTTTATGAATTCTTCTTTCTTAATATTTTGTTTTGTTTCATTCTACTTCATTTTATTTTATTTTTCTTGTGCAGATTTTAATGGGAAAAGATTTAAAATGAAGATGAATTGATGGCATATGGAAGGCTCTTTGGAAGGCACAAGTTTTCAAGTACAAAGCCATGAGTTTGATGGAAGGATGAAGCAAAGCAAGAAGTTGCCAAGGGATTTCTCCACTCATGGGATAGAACATACTCCTCCATGTAGCAAGTATTAGTACAATGAGTAAATAATGCAAGCTGGGCAAAGAAGGAGAACAAACACGTGGGGCTACAAATACATAAAAATGAATGATGAAAGAAGAGAACAGAGCATTCTTGGGTCTGACATAGTAAACAAGATGAATGTGAGCAAATGAAGGAAGAAAGCCACGAGTCATGGAGAACATCAAGAGGAAGATGTTGAGTTGGGAGCTGGCACCATAAAAATGCGAGGAGAAGTAGAATGAAGAAGCTTGTGAGCAAGGAGCAGAACAGAACCATCCATGTAGCATGCAGCGAGTTGAGTTTCCACGGGTACAGAGCTTGGGCAGCTGTCATGCAAGTTACACGAGCTGAATGAAGGAACAGGGAGCATGTTATCCAGAACCACGTCAAGAAGAGGAAGTTGTACAGAAGAGAAAGAAGAGAGAAACTAATATAGAAATATGAGTTAGAGGTTTAGAAGCAAAGGGCATTGGAATGAAGTAAGAAGCTAAGCGAGCAGAATAAAGATTTACTTGGAAAAGAAGAAGCTAAACACGATTAAGAAGACCAATGTACAGTAGCATGCACGAGTCTAGGCAGTTCACGTGGAGAGGAGGCTCGAGTTTTGGTCTGTGAAGAGAAGAGCTACATGCAGAAACAGAGGAGCTGATGTAAAGCTGTCCAGAACGTGGAATACGTAAAAGAAGAGCTGCTAAACAAAGATGAAGCTACGTGAGAAACTGAGCAAATGGATGAAGTAGCTAAAAAAAGGGTTGACATGGAACATTTAAATAAGGCACACAAAGGAGAAAGTAGCTGGCAAAACGTGAAGAAAAATACGAAAAATAACACTAGCTTATGACAAATTAAGAAGCACGTGAGGGAGCATCCATGTATTCTGATCACATGCTTCATTCATTCCACGGGCTGCACGTGAACAACATAGCATGAAGGAAAAGAGAATGAAGTAGGTGCAAAGCACGTGGTTCATAAAACATACTCGGACAGACGCACATACCCAGTCACTCATTCCATATCACGTCATTCATTCATTCACCCATGCCCATTCTCTCCATCCAGCGTCCAGAACATACACCACGCCATCTCCTCCACTCCATTCCCACTCCATCTTCACCCAATGATGCTTTAATTCTCATCGGTGACTAGCAAGGGAGAAAGTTCTTGAGTTGAAGCTTTAATCCAAGAATATGAACTCAGAATTTAGGCTAAGGATTTCTTAATTTTCCTATACCTTTTCTCTTTCTTGTATTTGCTTGGTTAAGTAGTATTGGATTGAGAATTTGTGTAATTGATTAGTAGCTAGTTAGATACTAATTAGGAAAGCAATTGTTGTTTTAATTGATTAATTTCAGTTCTGAATTATTCAATTTCCTCTAATCTCCCATGTATGCCTCGAAGGTGTTCGATGAAATGCATGAGTGAGATTATGTGCTTGATTGTTTGAATTAAGGATTTCTTAGTGTTTAGTTGGTTAATTAAATATTTTTGGATGATGATTCAGAGGCTAAATTAATTAGTTAATCAATCAATTTGAGTATTCAAAGATCTTAATCACAAGAATTAGTAATTTAATGGGAGTTGAGGTCTCAATTCAACATTAGATTGTTAATCTCTTGATTCTTGCGTGGTAACTCAATATACATTTGTATTGAACACAATTAGGGACTCTTAGACCAGAATTAATTACAATTGGATTAGGATAAAGATAGTGGATAGTAAGGGACGATTCCAAAGCTAGTCACAAGACCATTCTCTACCCATAATTCATCCAATTAGGTAGTGTTTAGGAATTTTAATTCAATTCCATTTTAGATAGTTTAATTCAATCAAAAACCCCCAAATTAGATAGTTTTTAGGATTTTTAACATTTAGAAAACCTAATTAAACATTAAACTCCATTTCCAAGGGAGATGACCTAGGTTGTGCTACTAGATATATTTTTAATTCAACCTAATTTTATTTTAAGGGTTGTGTGACGAGCCCATCAAGAAGCACATGGGGAGACTTCTAGGGATCTTAGGAACTCATTTAAACTCTCGTTTAGGAATAGGAATTAAGAGATCAAATTAGATTTTACAAGGAACATATGAAACCCTAAACTTTGCATCTTAAATTTTTATGGTTATTTGTTAATTCTTTTTACATATTCTTAATCTTCATACCTTTTTTCTTAAGAATCACCCTTGGTTCTACTTAAAAATCAAATCCTCTTAGGTCTTCTCAAGTAGGGCGAAATGGTGGAGAAGGGGAGCAAGGGTTAACAACCATGGAGGAAGAAATTATCTTATTTTCTTACTTTTTCTCACTTGAATCTTGTGTTCTTTGAACTCCTCTCTTCAAATCCAAAATTTCCCCCCAATTTCTCCCTTAAAACAGATTTATAAACTTCATTATAATCATGGGAAACAAAGGAGAATGGAGGAGAAAAGGTATGGAAAGAGGAAAGCATGAAAAACTACCATAATTCCATACCTTTTTGCTTGAATTTCTCCTCCTCTTCTTCTTCCTTTTGTACACCTCATCCTAGGGCTTCTTTCTTTGGTTTAAGGCAGAAACATATGAGGCTACATGAGGGTGAGAGTGGGGCACTATATATATATATATATAAGGGAGGAAGAAGAACTTTTCAAAAATTTTCATTTTGTCTTTCGTTCTTGGCATTTTTGTTTCTTATTTGTTTTAGCTCCTTTTTTAGAACTATCTTTTCCATTATGAAATTTAGGTTCCCAATTTAGTAAAATGCTTTGGAATCACTCAAATCGGAGCTAAAATCTTTCCAAATGAATCTGTTAAAGTTTGGGTGCACAGATATCGAAAAACGTCCACTAGAGGGCTTTAGCTGTCCCAAGCCTTCCCATGGTTTTTAGGGCCTCCAAGAACCCTGGGGAACTCAAAAATTTCATTTAAAAAGTCCTCTTATGTGAATTCCAAAATTTATTCAAAATTATGAAAATGCCATTATGTTTCGTAAGTTTTTTGTCAAATTTTGTTTTCTCATTCTAGCTTCATTTTTCTTTCCCTCTGAGCCTAGGATTCTCATTTTTAGGAGTTTAGAATACTTTCCAAATTTTTTGGAACTTTAAATAAATCATTTCGAAGAACTTCCTTTTGTATCCGGTGAGTTTGGTTTGTTTATGGAGAAACCATACGTTACGTTTCTCACATTTTCTCTTATTTTCAGAAAATTGAATGTTACATTAGGCAAATTCAAAAGTCCTAGAAATGGGGTGAGGTAAAATCAAAAGTCCCTAGAGCTCACGTTTGAATTTGATGTGAGAGTGTGGCATGGAAATGTGGTTTTATATGTTTATGATTGATTCATCTTCCATAATTATGCCCTTGATGTGTGTATGTCATGAATGTGTATGTGAATGGGTGTGTGAGCTATTGAGATTCCATAAATCTCACTCTCTTTCCCTCCTTCATCTTAATATGTCTAGGTGGTGCCCAAAAAGCAAGAAATGCAAGCCAAGGGTCTTAAGAGACCAAATTTTGACAATTGTGTAGCATTCTTTGTATTTAATTGTCAAAGTGAATGTGTATATATTATTTTTAGAAATGTAAACCTTTGAACAAATGTAACAGCATGTATGAATGATGTAAGAACCATAATTAGCATCAAAGTAATGAAATTGTGAGACTTGCACCTTGTATGGCTCATGATTGTTAGTATATTCTTGGATGTGGAATGATCAAACTGAGATATATGAGGTTTAGAACCACTTGTGCAGTTCATAAAAGTTGTATTTACACTTTTAAACTTACCCAAGAGGTACCAAATACAAGGAAAAGCCATTTGGATCAAGTTGGTGCCTTATAGGATGCAAAAATGACCACAATAATGAGTTATAACAAAATCTATCCAAATGAGCTCTTCTTGGTCTAAAATTTGGCATGCACATAGATCTTGTTGAGGGATTTTCGGAAAGCTAAAGTGCATAATATTTAGAGACCTACAGAATTTTTGGCAAATTTTTGAAGTTGGCAAAGTTTCTAATTTTGGTACTGGTACTGTTCATATGGTCCAAAATATTTCTTTATCATTCATGGGGCAATTGCTGTCCAATGGCTGTGAAATTACACAAGAAGAAACTAGACCTTCCCAATAACCTTTTCCAATTTGAATAACCTCAATTGGGTGTCTAGAGAGGGAGATATGAATTTTTGAAAATTTTATTTTGTTCTAGGTGCATAGTCAAACCCCCAGCATTGTTTCATCGATTTTTCGGGTCTGAATGCTCTTGGATTGATCTAGAACTATTTTTTTCCCCTAGTTAATATCTGTAGCTTTCCAAATCAGTACATTTTACATGGATTGGATTGTTTTTGAATTAATTGTATATTTTCAAAGTTGATATCAGTAAACTGTATTAGTAATACTGGGCAATCCGACCCTTGTGCGTTTTCTATTGTCAAACATGGTCCAGATAAGGTTTTGATGGCTTGGAACTATTTTCAGTGTAATACTAACATCTAGAGCTTTCCAGTAAGCCATGAGTTGCTTGATTTAAATTTTTCTAGATTTAGTTATGATTTTCTAAATTTGATAGAAAAAATTGAAATTCTAACTTGAGGCAAAACTTGAATATTTTTTGTTTTTAGTTCTTAATTCGTGGTTTATGTAAATTTTTAGGATGTTTGTGATTTGTATAGATAAAAAGTAATTATAGAATGTTATTAGTGAGCTCACGAGACCTATATGACATGGGATGAAATTTTGAACCCCAACATAACATTATTAAATTTATTATTTTTAATGTATTTTCATGGTTTTCCTTTGATATCATGTATGATCCACCTTGAATAAGTAAAGGGATACCAGAAACAATATGGTATGACACATAGTTAGCATTATACACAAAGAAAGTAACATACTATCCACATGAATCCAACGTCTTACTCAACAATCCATAGATAAGACACTATAAGAATGCATAACATCATCTTTCCAATGGCAAATAATGACACAACAATATATATGAAAAGACAACAAAATAAATAAATAAGTAAATTTGCTAAATAGTTGATCAAAAATAATAGGGGATGAAAAGAAATCCAAGAACCACTGAGTTAATCCTACTTACTCTTATATCATAAAATCAAATAAGTCATAGCAATCTTTACACCTAAAGGTGTCTAGTAATGCTCTATTACTTTTAATCAAATTATGTTGACAAGGACAACCCCTTTTCATTAAAAGATTTAACAAAAAGGATGTTAATAATTGATCTAAATACATCTTGTTATAACCTTATCGCTAATAATTTACTTAGCATTAAAAGTAGAGCACTTATGTAATACTCGTTCGTCCTAAAAGCCTTAAACTAGGGAGATTATAAAAGGAAGTCCCCGAAATTGAATAATTAGAGATCAAAGAAAATTAGAGAAATAATCTAGAAACCTAAGAATGGGAATACAAAGATAAAGTTAGCTCAAAACTGGAGCCAAAACAGCCAAATGGAAAGCCACAAAGGCCAGTGGCATTTTCATAATTTCAGGTAACTTTTAGAAAACTTAAAAGAGGGATTTTTAAATGAAAAAATTGAGTGTCTTGAGATTTTTAGAGACCCTAAAAATCATAGGAACTCTTAGAACGGTCTAAACCCCTTCTCTTTATGTATTTTGTCCTTAGTTGACCAAAACTTTGACTGATTCATTTAAGAAGATTTTGAATCCAATTTTGGTGAAACCAAAGGCATTTTATGAATTAGAAGACCTAAATTTCATGATGAAAAAGAAAGTTCTCAAAAAGGATATAAAATGAGCCCAAATAGGAGAAAGTAAGAAGAAGGACTAAATTGTAATTTTTAAAAGTTACATAAATAGACTTTTGAGCTTCTTAAAAATGTCCCTTTTCTTCCCTCTCTCTTGACCAACTCACTTGCACTCCAAAACAGATTTAAGAGCTACTCTAATAGGCTCACAAGTGGGGGAAGCAAAGGGAAGAATAAGAAGCTTTGAAAAGGTGCTAAATCAACACTTTCTCATGCTACTTCCTTTACTAACCTTGTTCTCCTCCTTCTCTTCCTTTCTCCTATGGTTTTATTGATTTATTTGGGGCTGTTCTATGGTTAGTTTAGTAAGAGGAGGAGAGAATTTGCAAGAGAGACTAGAAGCTTTGAAAAGCATCTTAGGAAAGCTAGAAAACAAGGTTAGTAAAGGAAGAGAAATTACCTTATTTTCTTACTTTTTCTCACTTGAATCTTGTGTTCTTTGAGCTCCTCTCTTCAAATCCAAAATTTTCCCTCAATTTCTCCCTTAAAATAGATTTATAAACTTCATTTTAATCATAAGAAACAAAGGAGAATGGAGGAGAAGAGGTTTGGAAGAGGAAGAGCATGAAAAACTACTAATTTCCATACTTAAGCCTTTAATTTCTCCTCCTTTTCTTCCCCTTCTTGTGAGCCTCATCCCCTAGGGTTTTCTTCTAGTTTTAGGTAGAACATGGCCGTGTATGAAGGGAGGAGAAGGGTGCATCATATATATAGGTGGGAATAAGTTACACTTTTCAAAAATTTCTATTTTGCCCTTCATACTTTGCATTTTCGTTTCTCCATCATTTTAGCTCCTTTTTTAGAACTATATTTTCCATTATAAAATTTAGTTTCTCAATTAAGAAAAATGCCTTTAGAATCACTCAAATTAGAGCTAAAACCTTCCCGAATGGATTCATCAAAGTTTGGGCACACCGACGTTGAAAAATGTCCACTGGAGGGGTTTTAATTGTTTCGGGGGTTTCCATGGTTTTCAGGGCCTCTAAGAACCTCAAAGAACTCCAAAACTTTCATTTAAAAATCCTTCCTGTGTGAATTCTAAAAATTGCTCAAAATTACAAAAAATGCCATTACGTTTCGTAGGCTTTTCGTAAGAAATTATTTTTTTAGTCTAGCTCCATTTTTTTTTCATCTGAGCCTGAGATTTTCATTTTTAGCAGTTTAGAATGCTTTCCAAATTTTTTGGGACCTTGACTATCTCATTCCGGGGGACTTCCTTTTTGTAGTCAGTGAGTTTCATTCGTTTACAGAGAAACAATACATTACGTTTCTCACATTTTCTCTCATTTTTAGAAGACTGGATGTTACATTTCTCCCCCCTTAAATAAATTTTATCATCAAAATTTAGGGTACACTTCCTCTTACTCTTTTATTTTTTAGCTAACTATTCTTTTCTTTCCCTTCTTCCTAGCTCTATATGCTTTCAAATTTTCTCTCAGCCAGGGAACTTTTATTACTAGCTCTTAATAAGGGTTCTATTGTTATAAAATGCTAGCTAGTTCTCTCTCTCATAAGGGAAAGAAATTTCAAATTCTGGAGGCATATCCTAGGAGAGCTTACTAATCATGACGGGTTAATGTTAACCCGTTCGAAGGATTGACATTTTTTTATAGTGGACTCGTTTAACATCTAGGGAGGTAACTCATTTTGTATTATGTCTCCCGTATCCTCTCTCAATGGCTTCTCATAAAGTCATCATCTTTTCTGATCATTACAGTCATAGGAGGTTCTTGTCTATCTGTTTACTTTTCACATGTTCCGTCCACTGTTCATCTTTGTGTTCTTTCTTACTAGCTCATCCCATGACTACAATTCATATTCTTTCTGTCACAGACTTCACATCTCAATTACGTACTGGGATTACAACTCCTTTTAGGAGTTTTCTGCTTTTAATGATTCCAGTTTCTCTATTACTACTACTGTATCTGTCTTTGTAGGCCGGGACCTTTTCTTACTTTCTTTGCTCACTTACAATGGCATTTTATAGTCCCTTCTTCTAACATTGATTGGCCTAGCATATATCTCATACTAGCACTAAAAAGCTACTACCATTGACCACTACTGGGCTCTGATGGGATGCTAGCTAGTCTCACAGTTTTGCTCACTGGAGATATATAGTACCACTTACTTCATATAAGAACTGCACCTAACCCCTTTCTGAATACATAAGCTAGCATACGGGGATCTCTCTATCCCTCGATCAGGGCTACTACCTGCTAGGTAGTGGTTCATCTAGCTCTAAATCTGGAAAGCTTATTTTTTTGCTTTCCTCATCCTATATACTATGCTCATCTCTAAGAGTGCTAGTCAGTGGTCTAACTGTCTGAGTAAAGCTTGCATATCTCTATGGCAATAGTCTACCAGACTCAGGAGGTCTTTGGTCTCTGAGACAAAGGTTAGCTGAAACTGTATTGGTCTCTGAGACTAACTGCTTTGTAAAAACTATCTCAGGCTATTATCTCTACTAGAGGTCTATCATGTTGTAGCTAGGGCTCTCTGTAACTCTATGGGATCTACTGTGAACCCTGGGTCTACTGCGACCTCTCAGAGCCCTGCTAGGGTCTACTGCAACCTGCTATGCTATGCTGGGATCTACTGCAATCCATCTCTAGGAGATGTCAAAGCTTAAGATTACTGTATCTGACAATAAATTACATGCTCACCAAGTTCAGCAACCATCGCCAATAATAGTTGAGGCTAAACTTAAGGGTGCATCATGCTCTTCATGCAAAGTGGGTTCTGTGTCATCTCAGTCTCTAGGATCCCATCATACCGATACTAGGGAGCATTTCAATTTTCACTCATCGCTCCTTATAGGATCCTCAAATTTCCACTTCAGCCCCTTTTTGCTTGGGCTTTCTTTTCTTACTCTATTAACTTACTTACTTTACATATCCTCATTATAGCTCATTATAGCCTTCCTCTCATATCCTACAATTTGTAACTATGCCTACATTCTACTTTAAAGTGCTTTGGCACTAGGGCATGTCACACACTGAGTGCGATTAACATCTCTAGCAGGAGAGAGGCTATGCACTGGTCCCTATTCATTTCATTTACATACACTATAAGGGACTCGGGCTATGCATATTGAATCTGAATATTTTCTGCTGAGGATTCCTCTCTGCATGCTTTTCTTACTATTTCAGTATTTCCAAAATCCCTCTACTTCTATTTTTTAACTTATTTTGTTCTTTAACTAACTAAGATACCTTTCGATTATCGGGACACTTTGGTGATTGATGTCGTCGTTTGCTATACACTCAAGTCATATTACTACTGGGTTGGTCAGACCTAATATCATGTAACCATTGTTGCAAGCAAACCATAACCTTAAATACTAATACACAAGTGCCTCATGACTAAGCTCAAAGCTACTATTGTCTGTCTATTACAAGTTTCCCAATAATCTAAAGTATCCATTTCTTACTTTTCTCTATCTACCCTATTTTCGTAAAGTACTCGGGGAAAGTAGGATTCTTCATTTACTATATCCCAAGATCTCTCTGTATTGCTCGGCTATTTTTACTCCAGGCAATATCATGCTAGAAGGGCATCTATGCCAAGCACAAGTGTGCTTTCTTAAGTACTCAAGCACATTAACTGAATATCTATTTTCAACCAAATATGTCCTCAGCTTGAACACTATCATATCTCCTCTTTCCACCTTTCTTATCCTCTCTACTAGTTGATTCTGTTGTCAATTCAGGCTTTTCCAATGTCAGTTTACCCCAAACTTTGACAGATTCATTTGAGAAGGTTTTAGCTCTGATTTGAGTAATTCCAAAGGCATTTTATTAAATTGGGAACCTAAATTTATAATGAAAAAGACGGTTCTAAAAAAGGAGCTAAACCGAAAGAGAAACAAAGATGCAAAGAACAACGGGCGAAATAGAAATTTTTGAAAAAAGCTTCCTCCTCCCCCTATATATAGGTGGCGCCCCACTCTCTCCCTCATTTAGACTCAGAAATCTCTATCCAATTTCAAAGAAGGGAGCTAGGGTTTTAGGCACACAAGAGAGGAAGAAGAAGAAGGAGAAATCCAAGCTTACAGGTATGCTTCCATAGTAGTTTTTTATGCTTTCTTCTATCCACACCTCCTCTCCTTCATTCTCCTTTGTTTTCTTTGATTAAAATGAAGTTTAAAAATCTGATTTAAGGGAGAAACTTAAGTGAAATTTCGGATTTGAAGAGAGGAGTTTGGAGAAAGCAATATTCAAGCAAGAAAAAGCAAGAAAACTAGGTAATTTCTCTCCCTATGGTTGCTATTTTCGGTTCTTCTTCTTCTCCAATTCAACACACCTAAGGAACCCTAGGAGGAGTTGATTTTTAGGCAGAACCAAGGATGAATCTAAGGAAAAAGGGTGTGGAGATTAAGAATATGCAAAGGAAATTAACAAAAAATCATTTGATTTCAAGATATAAATTCTAGGGTTTCAAGTGCACCTTATAAAATTTGATTTTGTATGATAATTCCTAGGTCTAATTAAGATTTTAAATGAGCTCCTAAGATCCCCAATATGCTGCCCATATGCTTCTTTCCTTGAGAAAACAAAGAAAGCTCCAAGAAGGCCAAAATTGCTCCTTGTCTTGGCCTAAGGGGGTTCTCCTAGCTAGGGAGAGTTTTAAATTTTTTTAAGCCTATTCTTGAGTCATATATGTTGAATAGAAATGGGGGGAGGCCTTAGGAAAAATTTATAACCCATAGAAAGTAAGTTAGTAATTTAGGTTCCATATTATGACCTAAAGAAGCAACATGTAGTTAGGCTCTTTGTTTTAATTGTGTGATGACTCCAAGAGGCTTAAAAAGGAGTCAAGAATCATATTTGAAAGGAAATAATGGAGCCTAGAATTTATTTGAGGGGTGTTGCTTCATTAGGTGCAATTATGGAACCATAATGAGGTTATAAGCTAACCTAGTGTCTAAGCAAATTGTATGACCTTAGAATTGAGTTCATAAACCTAATTGGCTTTCATAAATTGTGTTTAGGACAAGAGAAAGCGTCCCCACACTTTTGTGTATGTGTGGCCAAAAAAATGAGCATTCTTAGAATGTTTGTATGTGTACTTCAAGCTATGAAAAGTATGCTAGCATAATTTTATATACCATGATTTTATGATGACATATTATATTTCTAAATGATGTTATGATGTTTGTTTGAGTTTGCTTAAGTGTGGTGTGGCCAAGAACTCTTAACCATGGTGAGGATGAGTCAAGAACCCTTAAGATTGGTTGAAACAAAGCAAAGAGTGAGGCAAGAATGGTTGAGTCCAAGAATCTCTTAAAGAATGGGTGAGGCAAGTCTAAAATCCATGGGGAAAAGGGTGAGGCCAATCGATCCACTTGGCAAGCTCTTGGATGTCTTGTATGACTTATTCACATGCCAAGCTTGCTTCTTAAATGTTCATGATATCTATTATATCCATACATGCATTTTTAAGACTTACTTTGCATCCATTATGTATGATTGAATGAGAGGTGAGCTATTGGGATTCTTTGAATCTCATTCTCTCCTCTCCAATGATCTAATATGCTAGGTGGACTAAGTAGACAAGGTAATGGAAGCCAACCACCTTGAGGATCATAGGATGGCAACATAATGCAAAGCTTTTGGTTTTTTAGGGCCATATTTATGTCACATGATGTAATCCATTGATGTATATGGTCTATGACCTTTTGGACATGTGTAATTATGATAATATATAATGTATAAATGAAAGAATATGATACGTGAATGCTAGAATGTAAATTGAGTATGTAATGCTAAGTTATGTTTCTTGAAAAGTTGATGTAAGTATGCATACGTATGGATGAAATAGCCAAAATGAGATGCATGAGGTTTGGGACCATTTGGGTAGCTTACACAAGTCCTAATTATGCTTTTAGACTTGCTCAAACGGTACCAAAATTCAAGGAAAACCATTTGGATATTTTGGTACCCTATATGAAGCCAAAATTGGCCATAATGGAACCCTATATCACTTTTTAGTCAAATGAGCTCTTCTTGATCTAAGATTTGTCATGAAAATAGAGATTATTGAGAGCTTTTTGAAAAGATAAAGCACATAATTTTCATAGATCTACAGAATATTTGATGAATTTTCAAAGTTAGCAAATTTTCTGGTTTTGGTCACGTCACTATTCACTCAAATCTGAAAATGAAATCTGTCACACAGGGCTCAAATGATGTCCAATTGACATGAAATTTTATATAGAGAAACTAAACATTTCTAGTAACTTGTTCCAACTAGAAGCACCTCATTGGAGGTCTAAAGAGGGAGATATAATTTTTTGAAGATTTTGTCCAGTATCAGGGACTTCACCCAACCTCAGTTATTGTTTGATTAGATTTCAAGGTTTGGGCGTACCTGAGCTGATCTGAAGTTATTTTTCTACTCCAGCTAACATCAATAGCTTTCCAGATTAGTATCATTTACATAGATTGGATTTTTGTGGAATTAATTGGACATTTTCAAATTTTGTTGCAAAAATCTATGACAGCACTAGTGAATAGCTTGACCTCAAGACCTTTTTGGATGTCAAATGTCTTTTGTGATAGATGTTATGATCTAGACATATTTTTAGTATGAAGTAGACATCTGTAGCATTCTAGAATGACCAAGAATGAATGATTTCAATTTTTTTAGAATTAGTTATGATTTTCCAAATTTTGTGACAAAAATGAGCCCAAGCTGGCCGAAAATGATTATCCATATTTTATACTTCATTTCAAGTTTCTTGATGTGTAGGCCACTTTTGATGATGTAAATGAGTTGTATTCATGTAATTAAATATGAGAATGTGTTATATGAGCTCAACACGGTCCACATGATACTGAATGGAATTTTTATATACGATGCAACACAAATAAATGTATTATTTTAATGGATTTTCTTACTTCCCCTCATGTAATACACTATATGAGCATGACAATGTGATAGAAATGAGCTAGAAATTATAGTGTTACACTCCTCACCTAACTAAGGGACCTTTGGCACAACCTTACCTAATTCAAGCTATCTTGCATTTAAAACACATTTAATGCACATAATAGTACCATATCATGTAAACAAAAGCTATATGTAACACCATAATTTCTAGCTTCCCTCCTATCATTTCTAAGTCTCATATCATGAATTGCACAAAGGGAATGGAAAAATGACATTAAAATAATGCATTATTTAGAGTTATGTTGCATATAAAAATTTCATTCAGTGTCACGTGGACCATGTGAGCTCATAAATCATATTCTTATATTTAATTACATGAATAAAACTCATTTTCATCATAAAAAATGGCCTACAACTCATGGAAATCAAAGGGGGAGCATAAAAATCATACTTATATTTTCAGCCAAAATTTTGCCATTTCTATCACAAAATTTGGAAAATCATAACTAATTCTAAAAAAATTGAAATCATGCATTCTTGGCCATTCTGGAAAGCTACACATGTCTACTTTATCCTAAAAATATGTCCAGACCATGAAACATAACATAAAAGATGTTTGATATTCAAAATGGTCTAAAGGTTTGGCTGCCACTAGTGCTATCATAGAATTCTGTAGCAAACTTCAAAAATGTCTAATTAATTCCATAAAAATTTAATCTATGTAAATGATACCAATATGAAAATCTACAGATGTTAACTAGTGGAAAAAAATAACTCCAGACTAGTTCAGGTACACCCAGACCTTAAAATCTAATAAAATAGTACCTGAGGTTAGTTGGAACATTCATATCTCCCTCTCTATACTTCCAAATGAGATGCTTCTAGTTGTCACAAGTCACTAGGAATGTATACTTTTTCTATATAAAGTTTCATGACAATTGGACATCATTGGGCCTTGTGTGACAGATTTCATTTTCAGACCTAAGTGAACAGTGACATGACCAAAACTAAAATTTTTGCCAACTTTAAAAACGCATCAAATATTCTGTAGACTTCTAAAAATTGTGTTCTTTAACTTTCAAAAAAGATCTCAACGAGTTCTAATTGTATGCCAAATCTCAAATTAAGAAGAGCTCATTTGGATAAAAATTAATATAGGGTTCTAATATGGTCAATTTTTGCTCCATATAGGATACCAAAATATCCAAATGGCTTTCCTTGGGGTTTGGCACCTCTTGGGAAAATCTAAGAGCATAATTAGGACTTGTGTGGGCTGGCCAAAGCGTCCCAAATCTCATGCATATCATTTTGGCTATTCCACTTTCATTTATATAGATACTTCCAAAATGAAAACTTGCCAATATATAACCAAAATGTGCATATCCATACATACAACTTTAACTCTCATAAATGATACATTAGTATAATTATATATGTTTATGTGGTCATTGGTCATACACTACATTAGATTACAATATTTGCTACTTGTGTGGCCATAAAGAAGCAAAAATCATGCTCTTGAATGTCATACTCTCATCTTCATGGTGGTTGGTGTAACAACCAGAAAAAGAAAAGAAAAAGAAAGAAAAAAGATGAAAATTTTTGAAGTCCTGAAATTTTCTAAGTCTGCTAGCTATAGTGAGAAATGGCATAGCTATAGCGAATGTACCTATTCGCTATAGCGAGAAATAGTCTAGCTATAGCGAATGTACCTGTTCGCTGTAGAGAGAATGCTTCTAGCTATAGCGGGTGCGAGCATCCCATACAAAAACTAAGGAGTTGTTCACCGTAGTGCATGCCATAGCGAAAACAGGGATCTAGGACTAATACGTGCTCGCCGTAGCGAAGGTTAATTTTCGCTACAACGAGGGTTAGTCCGGAAAAGTGTAAAAAAAGAGAATTTGACTTCTTAAAATATCCCAATTCATTCTTTCTTTTTTAACTGACCTAAGCTTCGACCAAATGAGAGAAAAGGGGCGTGGAGAGAGAGAGAGACTAAGAGAAGGAAGGAAGAACAAAGAAAAGGTAAGCAAGCTTGAGATTTTCCTCTCTTTCTTCATAGAATCTTGTTCTTCTCTCTTTGCCCTTTCTTTCTATGGTTTTGGTTGTTGAATTAGTTAGGTTTTAGGCATGGGTCTGAAGAGGGAAAGTGGAAAACCACACTTGAACTTCTTTGCTTTCCTTGAGTATGTTGGTTTTACAAACTTGAGAGCTTGAGAGAGAAGAAGAGTTGGTGAAATTCTAGAGAGAGAGAGAACCCCTAGGTTCTTATATGTTAGAAGGGTTTGCTCTGAAGAACCCCTAATAGTTGTTGAGTTATGAGAGAGTAATTCCATGCTTTTTGTTATGTCTAGGCTCAAGAGAAGCACCTCCATTAAGGTGTGACTGTGAAACCAAGAAGGGAGAAGAGAAATTGAAAGGGAAGGCTTGTGTTGGCTTATAAGGTAGCTCTCTACTCTTTCTTGTTGCATTCTTGGATGTATATAGTCATTGTATGCTTATGTACATGCTTGTTGTGTGAGACATGCCATATGTTATTGCCTTGATGCATTAGTACCAATATGTTTATGTGTTGGATTGTGAAAATTGCTCAAGTGAAGTAGTGCTAAAAGTCCCTTGAGATGGGTGAGGTAGAGCCGAAAGTCCTTGAGGATGGGTGAGACAAGGCCAAAAGTCTCATAACTGAGTGAGGCCAAGTCAAAGTCCTTAAACCAAGGGTGAGGCCATCCAAAAATCCCTAAAATTGGGTGAGGCTAGACCAAAAGTCCCTAGAGCTCATTCTTGGCATTGATATTATTTTCATGGCATGTAAATCATATATTGTATGATTGTGAATGGTTAGATGCCTATTTGCATGCTTTGACTTATTTATATGCTTTGATTGCTTCCTTGAATGATGCATGAGCTACTGAGATTCCATGAATCTCACCCCCTTCCCTCTCCTATCTTAACATGTTAGGTGGAGCTCAAGGAGATTCAAGTGCACACCAAGGAGCCTAGGAGCATGTTTAGATAGATATTAGTTTATTTTGGTTCTTTTGATATAAAGAGGTGCTAAAATGAATATGCACCTACTATTTTTGAGATGTAAATGTTGAAACAAGTGTAAATGTATGGAAAAATGATGTATAAACTACATAGAGAGCCAAAGTAATGAAAATGTGGGATTTTCCCCTTTTGTGGATTGTATGCAATAATGCATTTTTTCCTGTAGCATAGTGAGTTTGAAATGTATGATGATTTAGACCACTTGGACATTTCATATATACTATGTTTATGCTTTAAAACTTGTCCATGAGGTGCGAGAACATGTGGGAGGCCATTTGGACCCACTTTGAACCGTTTTGGGTATCAAAACTGCCAAATTTGTGAGCTACATCAAAGTAAGACCAAATGAGCTCTTCTTAATATGAAATTTGGCATGTCTCTAGAGTTTGTAGAGAGCCTCTTGAGAAGCTAAAGTGGGTAATATTTGGAGGTATAAGGAATATTTGGCGAATTGTTAAATTTTGGGAATTTTAATGGTTTGGTCAATGCACTATAACCATAGGTCCGAAAATGAATCTATGTCATTCATGGACCAAATGGTGTCCAATTGTCATGAAATTTTATAGGCATAAACTAAACATCCATAGTGACCTATAACAATGGACTCACCTCAATCGAAGTTCTGTAGAGAGAGAATTAACTTTCTGAAGTTTTGTATCAGCATCGGGGAAGCCATCCGACCTTCATTACTGTTCCATCATTTTTCGAGGACTAAGGGCTTCTGAACTGATCTGCACTTATATTTTTCCTCTAGTTACATCTGTAGCTTTCCAAATTGGTATAGTTTGTCCAGATTGGATTTTTTTGGATTTAGTTATGAATTTTTTAAGTTCATGAGAGCAAGCTGCACCAGTATCAGGGACAGCCAGACCTCTGTCTCTTTTTTGATGTCAAACATGGTCCAAAAGCTGAGATTGTGGGAATTATTTTTAACCTAAAAACACTTATAGCTTTCTAGAAAGCTATGGTTTGCTAGATTCCTATTTTTTTATAATTAGTTATGATTTTCCAAAATTAGAGCAAAAAATCTGACTTTTGGGCCCATTTAAGAAATTGCACTTTTTTGGTTTTTGGCTTCATATCCGTGGTTTATGACTTGTTTTATGATATGTATGAGTCGTATAAATGGTGTGAGTAGAGAATGTGATTGATGGGTTCACGGGACCCACGGGGCAAAATATGAGCATTTGAGCCTCGTTTTATAGCATGAAAGTACCACGGTTTGTACTTGTTCTTTGGAAATCATATGGAATTGAGCCCAGAGGGAGATTAATTGAGTTAAGACATTATGGTGTTACATTTTTGGTATCAAAGCAAAGGTTCAGGCACTTTTGCTCGATGTTAGGCTCTTGAATGATGTGATTTGCTTGTGGTTGGTGTGAATGGCCATGGAAGTGGTAGTATCCATATGCCTATGTGCTTATGATATCATTGTGAACTGAGGGTTGCTACTTCTTTTCAGACATGGTTGAGACTAGACAGGGTAGGGGTAGAGGCAGACCGCCCAGGGCTCAGAGAACTGAGCCTGAGGATCCTCTGTGGACCATCATAGAGAGGCTTGACCAATGTGAGGCCATGATGGGCCAGCACCAGAAGATGCTGGAACAGCAGAGGTACATTACCCAACAACAGCATGATATGATCATGCATTTGCAAGATACCTTGGCTAGGCAAGAAGAAGCCAGGAGAGAAGTCCTGTACCTCAACCATCCACATCCAGCATTCCACCTGCACCTCCCTAGGAGCCTGCTGCTGTTCAGACCTAAATGCCTATCCAGAAACTGTTAAAGTAGTTTAGGCAGAATAATCCACCCTCGTTTGATGGGGAGTTGGATACGGATAAGGCGGAGGGTTAGGTTATAGAGCTAGAGAAAATATTCTCGGTGATAGATTGTACCACCGAGCAGAAAGCTCAGCTAGCCATTTTCATGTTACAAAAGGAAGCCGATAGATGGTGGTGTAGCACGAAACCCCTGATGGAGACCAAGAACATATAAATAACTTGGGAAAGCTTCTTAGTCGAGTTTTTTGAGAAATATTTCCCTAGTTTGGTAAGGAAGAAAAAAGAGATGGAATTTATGGGCTTGAGATAGACGAATGAGATGACTGTGGACTAATATGTGGCCAAGTTCATTGAGTTGTCTTGGTATTCCTCTTACCTCCAGAGGTATGATGATGAACCTTGGAGATGTGAGTAGTTTGAGACTAGGTTGAAGCCCCTGATTAGTGACAGAGTTACTCCACAGCGGATTAGAAAGTTCAATACCCTTATGGAGGTCAGCAGGGTGATTGAGACTAACCTGCGAGCTATCATACCTGCTGTGACTACAACTAGTCAGAAGAGGGTTCCGGATTTGAAAAGGCCGAAACTAGAAAAGGATTCTAGTTTGACACCTAGCACCAAGAGGAGAGGCAAAGGGCCATGGAATAGAAGGCCACAGCAGAGTATGCCACCTCCTCGGAGCTAGTTATCCTTCCAGCAGTCTCCGGTGACATGTTTCAAGTATGGAAAGCCAGGGCACATTGCTAAACACTATTCTTAGATGGATACAGTGCCTCCTCTTAGGCCACAGATCCAGGGCCGAGTGTTCACCCTCACTCAACAGGAAGCCAGTGCGTTCCCCAGTTTGATCTGAGGTACGCTAATAGTGAATGGCTTTCCTGTAGTTGCTATGTTTGATTCAGATACTAGTCACTCATTTATATCCTATAATTGTGTGAGGCAATTGGGTCTGGCCATTAGTGTCTTGCCATTTGACTTGTCTGTCACTACACCCACTGGAGGCCACGTGGTTATTTCCCATACCTGCTTAAATGTCACTGTTCAATTTAATCATTGTCATACCACTATTGATTTGATTTGTATGCTCTTCCATAATATTGATTTGATTGTTGGTATGAACTGGTTGGCCGTGAATAATGCAATACTTGATTGTAAACACTGAACCATTTCCTTACCTGCTTGTGGGACCATACCTAGGGTAGGAGCTGAGTTATCCTTTATGACTACTGCCAAAGTTGAAAGATATTTAGAGTGTGGATGTCAAGGGTTTCTAGTCTTTTTCTCTATTCAAGTTGAGGTAGAAGAAGGGATAGAGGAGATCCCAGTTGTCAGGGAATTCCTGGAGGTTTTGCTTAAAGAGTTTGACTTTAGTGGCCTACCCCCTGAGAGAGCACTAGAGTTCCCTATAGACATAATACCTATGGTTGGACTGGTGCCCAAGGCTCCTTACAGGATGGCTCTCACCGAGCTTGCTGAGTTGAAAGAGCAGATAGAGGAATTGTTAGAGAAAGGGTTTATCCACCCTAGTGTTTCACCTTGGGGAGCTCCGGTGTTATTTGTGAAAAAGAAGGATGGTAGCTTGCGTTTGTGTATCGATTATAGAGAGTTGAATAAAGTTACCATCAAGAATAAATATCCTCTCCCTAGAATTGATGATTTGTTAGATCAGTTGGTTGGGACATCTGTGTTTTCCAAGATAGATTTTAGATCTGGGTACCACCAGTTGAGAGTGAGAACTGAAAACGTCTCCAAGATGGCCTTCAGAACGAGATATGAACACTATGGGTTCCTTGTGATGCCATTCGGGCTGACGAATGCGCCCGCTGCGTTTATGGATTACATGAACAGGGTATTCAGATCGTATCTAGATCAGTTTGTGGTGGTCTTCATTGATGATATTCTAGTGTACTCTGGATCCTTTAAAGAGCACAAGAGGCATTTGAGATTAGTCCTAGAGACCTTGAGAGAGAAAAGGTTGTATGCCAAACTTAGTAAATGTGAGTTTTGGCTGACTGAGGTGAGATTCTTAGGTCATATGATCTCACGAGACAGGGTTATAGTTGATCCCCATAAAGTTGAGGCTGTGTTATAATGGGATAAACCTAGAACGATCACCGAGGTTAGGAGTTTCTTAGGTTTGGCAGGGTATTATAGACGATTTATTTAAGGCTTTTCTCAGATGGCCTTACCACTGACGAGACTAACTAGGAAAGAGACACCTTTTGTGTAGGATGATAGATGTGAGAGGAGTTTCTAAGAGTTAAAACTCCGTCTGACCATTGCCCCTGTACTGATTATCCCTGACCCTAGTGAGCCATTTGTAGTTTATTGTGATGCTTCGGGCAAAGGGTTAGGATGTGTGTTAATGCAGTAGGGTCAAGTAGTGGCATATACCTCTAGGTAGTTTAGGCCTCATGAGGAGAATTATCCCACGCATGACCTAAAGTTAGCCGCCATAGTGTTTGCTCTTAAAATCTAAAGACATTATCTGTATGGTGCTACCATAGAGATTTATAGTGACCACAAGAGTCTGAAATACCTGTTTGACCAGAAAGAACTTAATATGAGACAAAGGAGATGGATGGAGTTCCTGAAAGACTATGATTATGTGTTGAAATATCATCCGAGCAAGGCCAATGTGGTGGCGAATGCCCTGAGTAGAAAATCCATCCATGTAGCCCATATGATGATTAGGGAGCAGGAGCTCCTAGAGAAGTTTAAAAACTTGAACCTCTCTTGTCAGGTGGTATCGAGTAAATTGTATCTGAGTGAAACCCGAATTGAGAATATATTGAGGACCCAGATCTTAGATGCCCAGAGGAAGGATGAGTTCCTGAAATAGATCAAGAATGAGATTTCCCAAGGTAAGACCTCAGATTTCAAGGTGTCTGAGGATGGTATGATAGTATACCGAGATAGAATCTATGTGCCTAATCAGACTGAGTTGAGAGAAAGCATTTTAGAAGAGGCACATAAGAGTAAGTATAATATCCACTCAGGTGCCACCAAGATGTATCAGGATTTGAAAAGAATTTTCTGGTGGCCAGGGATGAAGAACGATGTGACGGATTATGTGGCGAGATGCCTAGTGTGTCAGAGGGTAAAAATAGAACATCAAAGGGTGGCTGGGTTGTTGCAACCTCTAGATATCCTTGAGTGGAAGTGGGATAGTATAGCCATGGACTTTGTTATGGGGTTACCCAAGACATCCTCTGGACACGATGCTATTTGGGTAGTTGTGGATAGACTGACAAAGTCTGCACACTTTTTAGCTATCAGGGCTACTCATACACTAGATAGATTAGCCCAGTTGTACATCAGAGAGATAGTGCAACTTCATGGAGTACCCAGTAGCATAGTTTTGGATAGAGACCCCAGGTTCACATTGAACTTTTGGAGGTCATTGTAACATGCCTTAGGGACCAGGTTACGATTTAGCACTGCATATCACCCCAGACAAATGGTCAGACTGAAAGGACCATCCAGACATTGGAAGACATGTTGAGGGCAAGTGTGTTAGAAATGAGGGGTAACTGGGATGCGTATTTACTGCTAGTAGAGTTTGCGTATAATAACAGTTACCATTTCAGTATTCAGATGGCCCCTTATGAGGCTTTGCATGGGAGGAAGTGCAGATCCCCTCTGTGTTAGGTTAAGCTAGGTGAGAGGAGTATGATAGGACTTGAGATTGTGGACCAAATCACCTGATAGATAGAAATAATTAGAAAGAGACTCCTCACGGCCCAGAGTAGGCAAAAAATCTATGCCGATAAGTGAAGGAGGCTGATAGAGTTTGAGATTGGAGACCATGTGTTCATTCGAGTGTCTCCAGTGATGGGAGTAGGTCGGTCAATAAGGGTAAGGAAGCTCAGTCCTAGGTATATTGGTCCATTTGAGATCTTTGAGAAAATTAGACCCGTGACTTACTGAATAGCCTTACCTCTTAACCTAGCTCAAATCCACGGTGTTTTTCATGTCTCCCAGTTGAAAAAGTATTTACCTGACCCCTCACATGTCATAGAATATGAGCATATGAAATTGCAGGAAGATCTTTCCTATGTAGTGAGACCGGAGAGAATTGTGGATGCTAAGCTGAAACAGCTGAGAAGTAAGAACATTCCTCTGGTGAAAGTGATCTGGAGAGGTCTGACATCTGAGGAAGCAACCTGGGAATTGGCGGATGAAATCAGGCAAAAATATCCAGAGTTATTCCCTTGAGGTATGTCTTTAAATTTCAAGGATGAAATTTCTTTTAAGAGGGGTAAAAATGTAACAACCAGAAAAAGAAAAGAAAAAGAAAGAAGAAAGCTAAAAATTTTTGAAGTCCTGAAATTTTCTAAGTCTGCTAGCTATAGCGAGAAATGGCCTAGCTATAGCGAATGTACATGTTCGCTATAGTGAGAAATGGTCTAGCTATAGCGAATATACCTGTTCGCTATAGTGAGAATACTTTTAGCTATAGCAAGTGTGGGCCTCCTATACAAAAACCAGGGAGCTACTCACCGTAGTGCACGCTATAGCGAAAATAGGGGTCTGAAACTGATACGTGCTCACCGTAGCGAAGGTTAATTTTCGCTATAGCGAGGGTTAGTCCGGAAAAGTATAAAAAAAGAGAATTTGACTTCTTAAAACGTCCCAATTCATTCTTTCTTTTTTAACTGACCTAAGCTTCGACCAAATGAGAGAAAAGGGGCGTGGAGAGAGAGAGAGACCAAGAAAAGGAAGGAAGAACAAAGAAAAGGTAAGCAAGCTTGAGATTTTCCTCTCTTTCTTCTTAGAATCTTGCTCTTCTCTCTTGGCCCTCTTTTTCTATGATTTTGGTTATTAAATTACTTGGGTTTTAGGCATGGGTCAGAAGAGGGAAAGTGGAAAACCACACTTGAACTTCTTTGCTTTCCTTGAGTATGTTGGTTTTACTAACTTGAGAGCTTGAGTGAGAAGAAGAGTTGGTGAAATTCTAGAGAGAGAGAGAACCCCTAGGTTCTTATATGTTAGAAGGGTTTGCTTTGAAGAACCCCTAATAGTTGTTGAGTTATGAGAGAGTAATTCCATGCTTTTTGTTGTGTCTAGGCTCAAGAGAAGCACCTCCATCAAGGTGTGAGTGTGAAACCAAGAAGGGAGAAGAGAAATTGAAAGGGAAGGCTTGTGTAGGCTCATAAGGTAGCTCTCCACTCTTTCTTGTTGTATTCTTAGATGTATATAGTCATTGTATGCTTATGTACATGCTTGTTGTGTGAGACATGCCATATGCTATTGCCTTGATGCATTGGTACCAAAATGCTTACGTGTTAGATTGTGAAAATTGCTCGAGTGAGATAGTGCCAAAAGTCCCTTGAGATGGGTGAGGTAGAGCCGAAAGTCCCTGAGGATGGGTGAGACAAGGCTAAAAGTCTCATAACTGTGTGAGGCCAAGTCAAAGTCCCTAAACCAAGGGTGAGGCCATCCAAAAATTCCTAAAATCAGGTGAGGCTAGACCAAAAGTCCCTAGAGCTCATTCTTGGCATTGATATTGTTTTCATGGCATGTAAATCATATATTGTATGATTGTGAATGGTTAGATGCCTATTTGCATGCTTTGACTTATTTATATGCCTTGATTGCTTCCTTGAATGAGTGCATGAGCTACTGAGATTCCATGAATCTCACCCCCTTCCCTCTCCTATCTTAACATGTTAGGTGGAGCTCAAGGAGATTCAAGTGCACACCAAGGAGCCTAGGAGCATGTTTAGATAGATATTTGTTTATTTTGGTTCTTTTGATGTAAAGAGGTGCTAAAATGAATATGCACCTACTATTTTTGAGATGTAAATGTTGAAACAAGTGTAAATGTATGGAAAAATGATGTATAAACTACGTAGAGAGCCAAAGTAATGAAAATGTGGGATTTTCCCCTTTTGTGGATTGTATGCAATAATGCATTTTTTCCCGTAGCATAGTGAGTTTGAAATGTATGATGATTTGGACCACTTGGACATTTCATATATACTATGTTCATGCTTTAAAACTTGTCCATGAGGTGCGAGAACATGTGGGAGGCCATTTGGACCCACTTTGAACCGTTTTGGGTGTCAAAACTGCCAAATTTGTGAGCTACATCAAAGTATGACCAAATGAGCTCTTCTTAATATGAAATTTGGCATGTCTCTAGAGTTTATAGAGAGCTTCTTGGGAAGCTAAAGTGGGTAATATTTGGAGGTATAAGGAATATTTGGCGAATTGTTGAAGTTTGGGAATTTTAATGGTTTGGTCAATGCACTATTGCCATAGGTCTGAAAATGAATCTGTGTCATTCATGGACCAAATGGTGTCCAATTGTTATGAAATTTTATAAAAATAAACTAGATATCCATAGTGACCTATACCAATGGAATCACCTTAATCGGAGTTCTGTAGAGAGAGAACTTACTTTCTGAATTTCTGTATCAGCATCGGGGAAGCCATCCCACCTTCGTTACTGTTCTATCAAATTTCAAGGCCTAAGGGCTGTGGAACTGATTTGGAATTATTTTTTTCCTCTAGTAACATCTGTGGCTTTCCAAATTGGTATATTTTGTCCAGATTGGATTTTTGTGGATTTAGTTATGAATTTTTGAATTCATGATAGCAAGCTGCACCAGTATCATGGACAGCCAGACCTCTGTCTCTTTTTCGATATCAAACATGATCCAAACACTGAGATTGTGGTTAAGAATTATTTTTAGCGTAAAGTTAACACTTTGAGATTTCAAGAAAGATATGGTTTGCTAGATTCCCATTTTTCTATAATTAGTTATGATTTTTCAAAATTAGAGCCAAAAATCTGACTTTTGGGCCCATTTAAGAAATTGCACTTTCTTGGTTTTTGGCTTCATATCCGTGGTTTATGGCTTGTTTTATGATATTTATGAGTTTTATAAATAGTGTGTGAGTAGAGAATGTGATTGATGGATTCACGGGACCCACGGGGCAAAATATGAGCATTTGAACCCCGTTTTATAGCATAAAAATGCTACAGTTTGTACTTATTCTTTGGAAATCATATGGAATTGAGCCCAGAGGGAGATTAATTGAGGTTAAGACATTATGGTGTTACAGTTGGCTTCTATTACTTTGCCCACTTAGTCTACCTAGCATTTAGATCATGAAAAGGAGGGGATGAGATTCGAAGAATCCCAATAGCTTAACTCCCATTCAATCATATATAAAAGATGCAAACAAGTCTTACAAATGCATGCATGGCATATAGACATGTGCAATCATTCAAGAAGCAATTTCAACACTCGAGAAAGTCATACATAGTACACAAAGGCTTATTATAACACCTTAAATTCTATCTCATTTCATGCCATTCATAAGATTTATTTCATCAATTCCACAAGAACATATGAAAAAGGAAATAAAAATAACGGATTTCTTTGCATTACATTATATTTAAAAAATTTGCAATCGATGTCACGTAGACCATGTGAGCTTATACTATATATCTTCATATTTAATTACATCAAAACAAGTCATTTGCATCACAAAATCATGTCTATAACTCATGGAAACCGAAATAGAGTGTGGAATATAGAGCTTCATCCTCGGCCAGAATTGCTCCACTTTCTGACCAAATTTCGAAAAATCATAACTAAATATAAAAAAATTAAAATAATGTAATCTTGGTCATTATGGAAATCTTAGGATCTCTGCTTCATAATAAAAATATTCCCAGACCATAACATGCATCATGGAGGGCATTTGACATCCTAAAAGCTACTGAGGTCACTGCTGCTTGGGCTGCTATTTTAGGTTACTGATACAAACTTCTAAAATTCATAACTACTTCTATAAAAATTGAAATCACACATATTTGGTCATTATGGAAAGATAAAAATGTTAAATTGATATTAAAAATAATTATAGAATAAAAAAGATATATTTAGCTATTGGAATTCTATAGAACAGTGACTAAACTCCTGGGGTGCCACTGCTACTGACAGTCAACTTCAAAAATACATAACTCTTTTCTCATACCTCCAAATAGGGTGATCTCAGTGGCTACAAAAATATTATGACCTATAATTTATTTTATAAAATTTCAAAAGCATTGGACACCATTTGATCATTAGGTGATGCAAAACACAAATCTGCCAGGGGTGAACAGTGCACATACCAGAATCAATAGAAAATCCCAATTTTGAAAATTCATCAAATATTCTCTAGACCTCCGAAAATTATGTTCTTTAGCTTCCCAAAAATCTCTCAATGAGATCTACTTGCATGCCAAATTTTAGGTCAAGAATAACACATTTAGCTAAAAAGTGACTAAGGGTTCCATAATGGTCAATTTTGGCTCCATATAAGGTACCAAAGTTGCCAAATGGATTTCCTTTGATCTTGGCACCTTTTGGGCAAGTATAAAAGTACATTTAAGACTTGTGGGAGCTGCCCAAATGGTCCCAAACCTCATGTATCTAATTTTGGCTATTCAACCCCCACTTATACACATATCCATCAAACTTTTAATTCTCATACTTTGGCATTACATACTCAAAACATATGCTAGAGGTCATACATCGTATTGATACATATAAACATCACATAATAGTGTATTTATACATGTCTCAAGGTTCACAGACTATCTACATCATCATATACATCAAGGTACATAAGTATGGTTCCAAAATAGCTAAAGCTAGACATATGCTTGTCAATCTCCCTTCTTCATGGTTGTTGGCTCTCATTGGCATATCCACTTGCTCCACCTAGCATATGAGATCATTAGAGAGGAGGGGATGAGATTCAAAAAATTCCAATAGCTCATCTCCCATTCAATCATACATAATATGTGCAAAGCAAGCTTTACAATTGCATGCATGTAGAAAATGAAAAACATGGACATTTTAAAAGCAACCATGGCATGTGAATCAATCATACAAGACATTCAAGAGTTCACCAAGTGTTTGGATTGGTTACACACTTCTCCTCATGGACTTTGGACTTGCCTCACCCATTCTTCAAGAACTTTGGACTTAACCATACTCTTGGTGTAACGACCGGGAAAAAGAAAAGAAAAGGGAAAAGAAAGGAAGTGAAATCTGGAAATTTTCGGAATCTAGAATTTCTGCCAAGTCCTCTCGCAATAGCGAGAAACGGTCTCGCTACAGTGAAAGTGCTTGTTCGCAATAGCGAAGGCGTTTCTTGCTATAGCGAGTGCTCGCAGCAGCCCATACAAAAACCAGGGAGTTGCCCGCTGTAGCGTGCGCCATACTGAAAGTGAAGTCTGGAACTAACGTGATTTCGCCATAGCGAGTGGTAAATCTCGCCATAGCGAAGGGAACTGACGCGATCTCGCCGTAGCGAAGGCTACACCTCGCCATAGCGAGGCCAGATTACACGAGCTCGCTATAGCAAAGGTTAATTTTTACCGTAGCGAGGGTCGGTCCGAAAGAGAGTAAATAGTGAGAATCAGACTTCATTAAATGCCCAAACTCATTTCTTCTCTCATATTTGCCATAAGCTTCAACCCAAAGAGAGAAAAGAGGCGTGGAGAGTGTGAAAGATCAAGAGAAGGAGGAAGATCAAGGGAAAAGTAAGGTAACTTCTCCCATTTCTTCTTAGAACTCTGATCCCCTCCCTTTGCCCTCTCTTTCTGCGGTTTTATTTGTGAAAATGGACGGATTTTGGGCATGGGTCAGAAGAGGGAAAGTGGAAAACTCTTTTGAATCCTTGTGTTTTCTTTGAAAATGAGGTTTTCCACTACCATGGGAGCTTGAGAGAGAGAAAGGGTTAATGGCATTCTAGAGAGAGAACCCTAGGTTTGTATGTGATAGAAGGGTTGCTCTAAATTAAATTATAAGAGAGTAATTGCATGCTTTTGGTGTGTCTAGGCTCAAGTGAAGCACCTTCATCAAGGTGTGATTGTGAAATTAAGAAGGGAAAAAAGGACTTGAAAGGAAAAGCTAGTGTTGGCTTTGGCTCCAAAGGTAGCTCTCTCTTTCACTCTTTCTTGTTGCATTCTTGGATATGATAGTCATTGTATGATATGTATATGCTGAATGTGTGGAATATGCCATATGCTATTGTTTTGATGTATTGATGTCAATATGCTTGTGTGATGAATTGTGAGACTTGCTCGGGTGCGGTAGTGCCGAAAGTCCCATGAGATGGGTGAGGTGAAGCCGAAAGTCCCTTGAGATAGGTGAGACAAGGCCAAAAGTCTCCAACGAGTGAGGCCAAGTCAAAAGTCCTTAAACTCGGGTGAGGCCATCCAAAAGTCCCTAGACTCGGGTGAGGCTAGACCAAAAGTCCCTAGAGCCCATTTTTGGCATTGTTGTGATTCCATAGCATGTACATTATGTGTTGGATGATTGAGAATAGCTAAATGCTTATTCACATGCTTTGACTTGTTATATGTCTTGATTGCTTGCTGGATTGAGTGTATGAGCTACTGAGATTCCCTGAATCTCACCCTTTCCCCTCCCAACTAATATGCTAGGTGGAGCTCAAGGAGGACTGAGCACACACCAAGGAGCCTAGGAGCATGCTTAGTTAGCTAGTTGCTAGCTTTGTTTTGATATTTTGATGTAAATATGATGTAAAGTGGTGCCAAATGAAGATGTGCTCACTATTTTTGAGTTGTAAGGGTTGTAACTAAGGTAAATGTGTGAAAGGATATTGTATGAACTATGTTTATAGCCAAATGAATGGAAATGAAGGTTTTGCCCCTTTTGTTGCATGTATGGAATAGTGCATAATTGGCCATAGCATAGTGAGATTTGGATGTATGATGATTTGGATCATATGTACATGTTAGATATACTAGTTTTATGCTTTTAAACTTGTCCATGTGGAGTGAGAATGTGTGAGAGGCTATGTGGACCCGTTTTGGACCTTTGGGGTGCCAAAACCGGGAAATTTGAGAGCTACGTCCAAGTATGACCGGATGAGCTCCGTTTGCCACGAAATTTGGCGTGCCTCTAGAGTTTGTAGAAAGCTTCTTGGGAAGCTAAAGTGGGTAATATTTGGAGGATTATAGAATATTTGGGGAATTGTTGAATTTGGGAAAATTCAAGGGATTGGTCATGTACTGTTCATACAACCAGAAAATGAAATCTGTGGCATTCTTAGACCAAATGGATTCCAAATGTGGTGAAATTTTATACACATAAACTAGACCACCACAGTGACTTACTAGAATCACCCAAATCGGAGGTCTGTAGAGAGAGATTGGACCGTCTGAAGTTCTGTATTAGCATCAGGGAGCTTACCTGACCCCCGTCACTGTTTCATCAATTTTCGGGGTGTAGGAGCTACTGAACTGATCTAGACTTATTTGTCTCCTCTAGTAGACATCCTTAGCTTTCTAAATTGGTATAATGTGCCTAGATTGGAGTTTTGTGGATTTAGTTATGAATTTTTGAAAGTCATGACAGCAAGCTGCACCAGAAACAGTGACAGCTGGACCTTCCTCCCATTTTCGATGTCAAACATGGTCTAAACGATGTGTTTGTGGTTGGGAATGATTTTTAGTGTAAATTTGACACTTAGAGCTTTCCAGAAAGCTAAAGTTTGCTGCATTCCCATTTTTTTACAATTTCTTATGATTTTTCAAAGTTAGAGCCAAAATAAGACTTTTGGGCACAAGGGTGAAAAGTGCATTTTCTGGTTTTTGGCTCTATACCCATGGCTTATGGTTTGTTTTATGCTATGTATAAGTCTTCTATATGGAGTTTGAGTTGAGGATGCTTGAGATGGGTTCACAGGACCCACGGGGAAAAAGATGAGTATATGAAACCCCGGTTCATAGCATGCAAATACCACGGAAGAGTAGTGATTCTTTGGAAATCATGTGGAACCGAGCCCAGTGAGAGGCTAGGTAGCCGTAGTAGATTAAGGTGTCACATTTTCGGTATCAGAGCAATGGTTCAGGCACTTTTGCTCAATGTTAGGCTCTTGAATGCTATAATTTGCTGGTGTTTGGTGTGAATGGACATGGAAGTTGTAGCATCCTTATGCATATGTGATGTGATGTGATAGTGTTGTGAACTGAGGATTGCTATTTCTTTCAAACATGGTTGAGACTAGACGGGGCAGGGGTAAAGGCAGAGGCAGACCGCTCAAGGCTCAGAGAGATAAGGCAGAGGTTCCTACTGAGACTAGGGTTCCTCTGCAGGCCATCATGGATAGACTCGACCGGTATGAGGCCATGATGGGCCAACACCAAGAGATGCTGGAGCAACAGAGATACATTGCCCAGCAGCAGCATGATATGATCATGCATTTGCAAAACACCCTGGCTAGGCAAGAAGAAGCCAGAAGGGATGCCCCTGGACCTCAACCATCTACATCTAGCATTCCACTTGTACCTCTCCAGGAGCCTGCTGCTCCACAGACCCAGACGCCTATCCAAAAAGTATTGAAATAGTTTAGGCAGAACAATCCACCCTCATTTGACGGGGAATTGGATGCGGATAAGGCGGAGGCTTGGGTCATGCAGCTTAAGAAGATATTCTCAGTGATGGATTGTACCACTAAGCAGAAAGCCCAGCTAGCCACTTTTATGCTAGAAAAGGAAGCTGATAGATGGTGGGAGAGTGCGAAACCACTGATGGAGACCAAGAATATACAGATCACTTGGGAGACTTTCTTGGTTGAATTTTATGAGAAGTATGTCCCAAGTTCAGTGAGGAAGAAGAAAGAGATGGAGTTTATGGGCTTGAGACAGACGGATGAGATGACTGTGGATCAGTATGTGGCCAAGTTCATAGAGTTGTCTCGGTATTCCTCTTACCTCCAGAGGTATGATGATGAACCCTGGAGATGTGAGCAGTTTGAGACTGGTTTGAGGCCCCTGATTAACGACAGAGTCACTCCATAGTGGATCAGGAAGTTTAATACTCTTGTGGAGGTCAGTAGGGTGATTGAGACGAATTTGCAAGTTATCATGCCTACTGTGACGACGGCTAGTCAGAAGAGGGTTCCGGATTTAAAAAGGTCAAAACCAGAGGAGGGTTCTAGTTTGACCCCTAATAATAAGAGGAGAGGCAAAGGGCCATGGAATAGAAAGCCGCAGCGAGGTGTGCTACCTCCTCGGGGCCAGTCATCCTTCCAGCAGTCTCCGGTGACATGTTACAAGTGTGGGAAGTCGGGGCACATTGCTAGACACTATCCTCAGATGGAGACAGTGCCTCCTCCTAGACCACAGACCCAGGGCCGAGTGTTTGCCCTTACTCAGCAAGAAGCCAGCGCATCTCCCAGTTTGACCCGAGGTATGCTGTTAGTGAATGGCTTTCCTGTAGTTGCTCTGTTTGATTCGGGTGCTAGTCACTCGTTTATATCTTATGATTGTGTGAGGAAATTGGGTCTGGTTGTTAGTGTCTTGCTATTTGACTTGTCTGTCATTACACCCACTGGAGGCCACGTGGTCACTTCCCATACCTATTTAAATGTCACTGTCCAATTTAACCATTGTCATACCACTCTTGATTTGGTTTGTATGCCTTTTCATGAAATTGATTTGATTATTGGTATGAACTGGTTGGCTGCGAATAATGCCATACTTGATTGTGAACACCGAACCATTTCCTTACCTGCTTGTGGGACCATACCTAGGGTAGGAGTAGAGTTATCCTTTATGACTACTGCCCAGGCTGAGAGATATTTAGAGTGTGGATGTCAAGGGTTTCTAGTCTTTTTCTCTATTCAGGCTGAGGTAGAAGAAGGGATAGAGGAGATCCCAGTTGTCAGGGAATTCCCAGAGGTTTTCCCTAGAGAGTTTGATTTTAGTGGCCTACCTCCTGAGAGAGAATTAGAGTTCCCTATAGACATAGTGCCTGGTGCTGGACCGGTGTCCAAAGCTCCTTACAGGATGGCTCCCGCCGAGCTTGCTGAGTTGAAAAAGCAGATAGAGGAATTGGTAGAGAAAGGGTTTATCCGCCCTAGTGTTTCACCTTGGGGTGCTCCGGTGTTGTTTGTGAAAAAGAAAGATGGTAGCTTGTGGTTGTGTATAGATTACCGAGAGTTGAATAAAGTTACCATCAAGAATAAATATCCTCTCCCTAGAATTGATGATCTGTTAGATCAGTTGGCTGGGGCATCTGTGTTTTCTAAGATAGATCTTAGATCTGGTTACCACCAGTTGAGAGTGAGAACTGAAGACGTCTCTAAGATGGCTTTCAGAACGAGATATGGGCACTATGAGTTCCTTGTGATGCCATTTGGGTTGACGAATGCGCCTGCTGTGTTCATGGATTATATGAACAGGGTATTTAGACCGTATTTAGATCAGTTTGTGGTGGTCCTTATTGATGATATTTTAGTGTACTCTCGATCTTTTGAGGAGTACGAGAGGCATTTGAGACTAGTCCTAGACACCTTGAGAGAGAAAAGGTTGTATGCCAAACTGAGTAAATGTGAGTTTTGGCTGACCGAGGTGCGATTCTTAGGTCATGTGATCTCACGAGATGGGGTTGCGATGGATCCCCATAAAGTTAAGGCTGTGTTACAGTGGGATAGACCTAGAACGATCATCGAGGTTAGGAGTTTCCTAGGTTTGACAGGGTATTACAGACGATTTATTCAGGACTTTTCTCGAATGGCCTTACCACTGACGAGGCTAACTAGGAAAGATACACCGTTTGTGTGGGATGAGAGATGTGAGAAGAGTTTCCAGGAGTTGAAACTCTGTTTGACCACTGCCCCTGTACTGATTATCCCTGACCCTAGTGAACCATTTGTGGTTTATTGTGATGCTTCAGGCAAAGGGTTAGGATGTGTGTTGATGCAGCAGGGCCGAGTAGTGGCATATGCCTCGAGGCAGTTGAGACCTCATGAGGAGAATTACCCCACACATGACCTGGAGTTAGCTGCCGTAGTGTTTGCTCTTAAAATTTGGAGACACTATCTGTATGGTGCGACCATAGAGATCTATAGTGACCACAAGAGTCTGAAATACCTGTTTGATCAGAAAGAACTCAATTTGAGACAAAGGAGATGGATGGAATTCTTGAAAGATTATGATTATATGTCGAAATATCATCCGGGTAAGGCCAATGTGGTGGCAGACGCCCTGAGTACAAAATCCATCCATGTAGCCCATATGATGATTAGAGAGCAGGAGCTCCTAGAGAAGTTCAGAGATTTGAACCTCTCTTATCAGGTGGTATCGGGTAGATTGTATCTGAGTGAAACCCGAATTGAGAATATCTTGAGAACCCAGATCTTAGATGCCCAGAGAGAGGATGAGTTCCTCAAACGGATCAGGAATGAGATTACCCAAGGTAAGACCTCAAATTTCAAGTTGTCTGAGGATGGCATGATAGTATATCGGGATAGAATCTGTGTGCCTAGTCAGAATGAGTTGAGAGAAAGCATTCTAGAAGAGGCGCATAAGAGTAAGTATACTATCCATCCAGGTGCCACCAAGATGTATCAAGATTTGAAAAAGATTTTCTGGTGGCCAGGGATGAAGAGCCATGTGACGGATTATGTGGCTAGATGCCTAGTGTGTCAGAGGATAAAGATTGAACATCAGAAACCGGCTGGGTTGTTGCAACCTCTAGATATTCCTGAGTGGAAGTGGGATAGTATAGCCATGGATTTTGTCATGGGGTTACCCAGGACATCCTCTGGATATGATGCTATATGGGTAGTTGTGGATAGACTGACGAAGTCTGCACACTTTTTAGCTATTAAGGCTACTTATACACTGGATAGATTGGCCCAGTTGTATATCAGAGAGATAGTGCGACTTCATGGAGTACCCAATAGCATAGTTTCGGATAGAGACCCCAGGTTCACATCGAACTTTTGGAGGTCATTGCAGCATGCCTTAGGGACCAGATTGCGGTTTAGTATTGCATATCACCCCCAGACAGATGGTCAGATTGAAAGGACTATCCAGACATTAGAAGATTTGTTGCGGGCATGTGTGCTAGAGATGAAGGGGAACTGGGATGCGTATTTGCCGTTAACAGAGTTTGCTTATAATAACAGTTACCATTCCAGTATCCAGATGGCCCCTTATGAGGCTTTGTATGGGAGAAAGTGCAGATCCCCTCTGTGTTGGGTTGAGTTAGGTGAGAGGAGTATGATAGGGCCTGAGATTGTGGACCAGACCACCCGACAAATAGAATTGATTAGAAAGAGGCTCCTCACGGCCCAGAGTAGACAGAAAAGCTATGCTGATAAGCGTAGGAGGCCGTTAGAGTTTGAGGTTGGAGACCATGTATTCATTCGAATATCTCCAATGACGGGAGTAGGTCGGTCAATGAGGGTAAGGAAGCTCAGTCCTAGGTATATTGGTCCGTTTGAAATCCTTGAGAAAATTGGACCCGTGGCTTACCGAATAGCCTTGCCTCCTAACCTAGCCCAAATACACAGTGTTTTTCATGTCTCCCAGTTGAAAAAGTATTTACCAGACTCTTCACATGTCATAGAATATGAGCATGTGCAATTGCAGGAAAATCTTTCCTATGTAGTGAAACCGGAGAGAATTGTGGATGCTAAGCTGAAACAGCTGAGAAGCAAGAGCATTCCTCTGGTGAAAGTGATCTGGAGAGGTCTGACATCTGAGGAAGCAACTTGGGAATTAGCGGATAAGATGAGGCAGAAATATCCAAAATTATTCCCTTGAGGTAAGTTTTTAAATTTCGAGGACGAAATTTCTTTTAAGAGGGGTAGAAATGTAACGACCGGGAAAAAGAAAAGAAAAGGGAAAAGAAAGGAAGTGAAATCTGGAAATTTTTGGAATCCAAAATTTCTGCCAAGTCCTCTCGCAATAGCGAGAAACGGTCTCGCTACAGCGAGAGTGCTTGTTCGCAATAGCGAAGGCGTTTCTAGCTATAGCGAGTGCTGGCAGCAGCCCATACAAAAACCAGGGAGTTGCCCGCTGTAGCGTGCGCCATAGCGAAAGTGAAGTCTGGAACTAACGCGATTTCGCCATAGCGAGTGGTAAATCTCGCCATAGCGAAGGGAACTGATGCGATCTTGCCATAGGGAAGGCTACGCCTCGCCATAGCGAAGCCAGATTACACGAGCTCGCTATAGCGAAGGTTAATTTTTGCCGTAACGAGGGTCGGTCCGAAAGAGAGTAAATAGCGAGAATCAGGCTTCATTAAACACCCAAACTCATTTCTTCTCTCATATCTGCCCTAAGCTTCGACCCAAAGAGAGAAAAGAGGCGTGGAGAGTGTGAGAGATCAAGAGAAGGAGAAAGATCAAGGGAAAAGTAAGGTAACTTCTCCCATTTCTTCTTAGAACTCTGATCCCCTCCCTTTGCCCTCTTTTTCTGCAGTTTTATTTGTGAAAATGGACGGATTTTGGGCATGGGTCAGAAGAGGGAAAGTGGAAAACTCTTTTGAATCCTTGTGTTTTCTTTGAGAATGAGGTTTTCCACTACCATGGGAGCTTGAGAGAGAGAAAGGGTTAATGGCATTCTAGAGAGAGAACCCTAGGTTTGTATGTGATAGAAGGGTTGCTCTAAATTAAATTATAAGAGAGTAATTGCATGCTTTTGGTGTGTCTAGGCTCAAGTGAAGCACCTTCATCAAGGTGTGATTGTGAAATTAAGAAGGGAAAAAAGGACTTGAAAGGAAAAGCTAGTGTTGGCTTTGGCTCCAAAGGTAGCTCTCTCTTTCACTCTTTCTTGTTGCATTCTTGGATATGATAGTCATTGTATGATATGTATATGCTGAATGTGTGGAATATGCCATATGCTATTGTTTTGATGTATTGATGTCAATATGCTTGTGTGATAAATTGTGAGACTTGCTCGGGTGCGATAGTGCCGAAAGTCCCATGAGATGGGTGAGGTGAAACCGAAAGTCCCTTGAGATAGGTGAGACAAGGCCAAAAGTCTCCAACGAGTGAGGCCAAGTCAAAAGTCCTTAAACTCGGGTGAGGCCATCCAAAAGTCCCTAGACTCGGGTGAGGCTAGACCAAAAGTCCCTGGAGCCCATTTTTGGCATTGTTGTGATTCCATAGCATGTACATTATGTGTTGGATGATTGAAAATAGCTAAATGCTTATTCACATGCTTTGACTTGTTATATGCCTTGATTGCTTGCTGGATTGAGTGTATGAGCTACTGAGATTCCCTGAATCTCACCCTTTCCCCTCCCAACTAATAAGCTAGGTGGAGCTCAAGGAGAACCGAGCACACACCAAGGAGCCTAGGAGCATGCTTAGTTAGCTAGTTGCTAGCTTTGTTTTGATATTTTGATATAAATATGATGTAAAGTGGTGCCAAATGAAGATGTGCCCACTATTTTTGAGTTGTAAGGGTTGTAACTAAGGTAAATGTATGAAAGGATATTGTATGAACTATGTTTATAGCCAAATGAATGGAAATGAAGGTTTTGCCCCTTTTGTTGCATGTATGGAATAGTGCATAATTGGCCATAGCATAGTGAGATTTGGATGTATGATGATTTGGATCATATGGACATGTCAGATATACTAGTTTTATGCTTTTAAACTTGTCCATGTGGAGTGACAATGTGTGAGAGGCTATGTGGACCCGTTTTGGACCTTTGGGGTGCCAAAACTGGGAAATTTGAGAGCTCCGTCAAAGTATGACCGGATGAGCTCCGTTTGCCACGAAATTTGGCGTGCCTCTAGAGTTTGTAGAAAGCTTCTTGAGAAGCTAAAGTGGGTAATATTCGGAGGATTATATAATATTTGGGGAATTTTTGAATTTGGAAAAATTCAAGGGATTGGTCATGTACTGTTCATACAACCAGAAAATGAAATCTGTGGCATTCTTAGACCAAATGGATTCCAAATGTGGTGAAATTTTATACACATAAACTAGACCACCACAGTGACTTGTAGGAACTGGAATCACCCAAATCGGAGGTCTGTAGAGAGAGATTGGACCGTCTGAAGTTCTGTATCAGCATCAGGGAGCTTACCTGACCCCCGTCACTGTTTCATCAATTTTCGGGGTGTAGGAGCTACTGAACTGATCTGGACTTATTTGTCTCCTCTAGTAGACATCCTTTGCTTTCTAAATTGGTATAATGTGCCTAGATTGGAGTTTTGTGGATTTAGTTATGAATTTTTGAAAGTCATGACAGCAAGCTGCACCAGAAACAGTGACAGCTGGACCTTCCTCCCATTTTCGATGTCAAACATGGTCTAAACGATGTGTTTTTGGTTGGGAATGATTTTTAGTGTAAATTTGACACTTAGAGCTTTCCAGAAAGCTAAAGTTTTCTGCATTCCCATTTTTTTACAATTTCTTATGATTTTTCAAAGTTAGAGCCAAAATAAGACTTTTGGGCACAAGGGTGAAAAGTGCATTTTCTGGTTTTTGGCTCTATACCCATGGCTTATGGTTTGTTTTATGCTATGTATAAGTCTTCTATATGGAGTTTGAGTTGAGGATGCATGAGATGGGTTCACAGGACCCACGGGGAAAAAGATGAGTATATGAAACCCCGGTTCATAGCATGCAAATGCCACGGAAGAGTAGTGATTCTTTGGAAATCATATGGAACCGAGCCCAGTGAGAGGCTAGGTAGCCGTAGTAGATTAAGGTGTCACACTTGGGAGCCCACTTTGCTTTTGGGAGACTCTTTGCTATGTCTCAACTAAACTCAAAGGTTCTTGGCTCATCCTCACCAAAGGGAAGAGTTCTTGGCCTCTTCACACTCAAGCAAACTCATACAAATATCATGTACTCATTCAGAAACATAACATGGCATCAAGAATCATGGCTAGCATAGTTTTCATGGCTTGAAAATACACATACACACATTCTAAAACAAGCTAAACACACATCTATGTATGAGAGAAGGTGGAGAGAGCTACCTTGTGTACAACCACACACTTTTTCCTTGAAATTCAAGCCTCCTCTTTTGGTCACACACCCACAAGCTTATGGAGATGATTTCTCTTGGCCTAAATACAATTTATAAGAGCCAATTAAGTTCATGAAACAATTTCTAAGGCCATACAATTTTCTTAGATGTTAGATTGCTCTATAAGCTCCATTATGGTCCATAAATACACCTAATGGAGCAACACCCCTTAAAAAATTTCTAGGCCCCATTCTTTCCTTTCAAATATGATTCTTAACTCCTTTTAAGCCTCTTGGAGTCACCACACCATTAAAACAAATGGCCTAACATCATGTTACTTCTTGAGGTCATAATATGGAACCTAAGGCACCAAATCAATTTCTGTGAGTTCTAAATTTTTTCCAAGGCATCCCTTCATTTTCATTCATCAAATATGAATCAATAATGGCCTTAGAAAAATTTAAAACTCTCCCTAGCTATGAGAACCCTTATTGGCCAAGACAATGAAGCATATTGGGTTCCATGAAGCTTTCTTTGTTTTCTCAAGGGAAGAAGCATATAGGGAGCCTCTTAGGGATCTTAGGAGCTCATTTAAACTCTTAATTAGGCCTAAGAATCATCATATGAAATCAGATTTTGGAAGATATACACAAAACCCTAGAATTTGCATCTTGAAATCTAATGGTTTTTTGATAATTCCTTTTGCATATTCTTAATCTCCACACCCTTTTTCCTTAGATTCACCTTTGGTTCTGCCTAAAAATCATCTCCTCCTAGGGTTTTCTCAAGTGGGGCAAAATGGTGGAGAAGGGAACTAAAGATGGCGCAACTATAGGAAGAGAAATTACCTTATTTTCATGTTTTTTCTCACTTGAATCTTGTGTTCTTTGAGCTCCTTTCTTCAAATCCAAATTTTCCCCCTCAATTTTTCCTTTATAAAATAGATTTATAAACTTCATTATAATCATAGGAAACAAAGGAGAATGGAGGAGAAGAGGTTTGGAAGAGAAAGAGCATGAAAAACCATGAAAATCCATACATTTCTACCTTGAATTTCTCCTCCTTTTCTTCCTCCTCTTGTGCGCCTCATCCACTAGGTTTTTCTTCTGGTTTTGGGCAGAAATTGGTCGTGCATAATGAAGGGAGAAGAAGGGTGCATCATATATATAGGTGGGAGTAAGTTACACTTTTCAAAAATTTCCATTTTGCCCTTCATTCTTGGTATTTTCGTTTCTCCTTCGTTTTAACTCCTTTCTGAAAAATGTCTTTTCCATTATGAAATTTAGGTTCCCAATTTAGTAAAATGCCTTTGGAATCACTCAAATTGGAGCTAAAACCTTCTTGAACAAATCCGTCAAAGTTCGGGCACACTGATGTTGGAAAACGTCCACCGAAGGGGTTTTAACTGTCCTGGGGGTTTTCATGGTTTTCAGGACTTCTGAGAACCCTAGAGAACTCAAAAAATTGGTTTAAAAAATCCTCTTGTGTGAATTCCAAAAATTGCCTAAAATTACGAAAATGCCATTACGTTTTATAAGTTTTCTATCAAAATTTGTTTCTTCATCCTAACTCCGTTTTTTCTTCCGTCTGAGGCTAGAATTCTCATTTTAGGAGTCTAGAATGCTTCCCAAATTTTTTGGGACCTTAACTACATCATCTTGGGGGACTTCCTTTTGTATCCGATGAATTTCATTCGTTTACGGAGAAATCGTACGTTACGTTTCTCACGTTTTCTCTGATTTTTGGAGAACTGGATATTACACTTGCTAAGCAAGTGGGTTGACCTCACCCAGTTACTTGTGGATTTTGGACTTGTCTCACCCATTCTTTAAGAGGTTCTTGGACTCAACCTTGGTTTTGGGAGTTAACCTCACTTTTGGGAGATTCTTTACTTTGTCTTAACCAATCTTAAGGGTTCTTGGTTCATCCTCATCATGGCTAAGGGTTCTTGGCCTCACCACACTTAAGCAAACCAAAGCAAGCATCATAAATATCATTTGGAAAATATAATGTATCATCATGGTACCATGGAGTAAGAGTTCATACTAGAACATTTTTCACGGCTTGAAATACACATACACACATTTAAAGACAAGTAAAGAAAACAATCATGCATGAAAGAAGGTAGAGAGAGCTACCTTGGAAGCAAACAAACACTTTTTCTCTTGAATCAATGCTCCTTATAACACCATAAATTCTAGTTCATTTCTATCATTTTTGCATGCTCATATAATGTATTACGTGAAGGGAAGTAGCAAAATCCATTTAAATTAATGCATTTCTTTGCATTGCGTCGTATCTAAAAATTTCATTTGGTGCCACGTGGACTGTGTGAACTTATACAACACATTTTTATATTTAATTACATAAATACAACTCATTTGGATTATGACATGTGGCCCATAACTCATGGAACTCAAAGGAAAACTCAAAATACCTATGTATAATTTCAACCAGAATTTGGCTCTTTTCTGACCAAACTTTGAAAATTTATAACTAATTCTAGAAAAATAGAAATCATGCATTCTTACCCATTATAGAAAGATACGGATGTATAATTCATACTAAAAATATGTCCAGACCATAACGTCCATCACAGAAGACATTTGACATCCAAAAAGATCCAGAGGTCAAACTGTCACTGATGCCATCACAGATTTTTGCATCAAAATTTGAAAATATCTAATTAATTCCAAAAAACTCCAATCCATGCAAATGATACCAATCTAGAAAGCTGTGGAAGTTAGCTAGAGGGAAAAAATGACTTGAGACCAACTCAAGCATCCCAGACCTCAGAATTCAGTGAAATAGTAACTGAGGTCGAATAAAGCTCCTGATACTGGATGAAATCTTCAAGAATTCATATCTCCCTCTCTAGACCTCTAAATGAGGTGCTTCTATTTGGCATGAGTCTCTGTGAATGTCTAGTTTCTTGGTATAAAAGTTCTTATTTCTGTGTGATAGATTTCATTTTCAGACCAAATGAATAGTGCAGCAGGCCAAAACCAAAAAATTTGCCAACTTTGAAAATTCATCAAATATTTTGTAGACCTTCGAAAATTATGTTCTTTAGCTTTCCAAAAACATCTTAACATGTTCTAATTGCATACCAAATGTTAGATCAAGAAGAACTCATTAGGCTAAAAAGTGACATAGGGTTCCATGATGGTCAATTTTAACTCCATATGAGGTACTAAAGTAACCAAATGACTTTCCCTAGGGTTTGACACCTTTTGGGCAAGTCTAAAAGCATGATTAAGACTTGTGTAAGCTGCCCAAATGGTCCCAAACCTCATATATCTCATTTTGGCCATTTCATCCACATATATGCATATTTCCATGAGACCATTCATGAAGCTAATTTGCCATCATATACTCAATTCATATTTTAGTGGCTACATAATATATCCTCTCATTCATAGATAAAATAATATCATAATTACACATATTTAAGAGGTCATAGACCATATACATCAAGGGGTTAAACATTTGACATAAGTATGGCCTTAAAGAACTAAAAACTATACATTTGGTTGTCAAACTCTTTCCTTCAAGGTGGTTGGCTTCCATTACCTTATCCACTTGGTCCACCTAGCATATTAGATCATTAAAGAGGAGGGAATGAGATTCAAAGAATCCCAATAGCTCATCTCCTATTTAATCATACATAATGGATGTAAACAAGTCTCATTAATGTATGTATGGTCATATGGACATGTGCAAACATTTAATAAGCATTTTCATCATTCAAGAAAGTCATACATAGCATACAAAAGCTTGCCAAGCAAGTGAATTGCCCTTGCCCAATTTTTTATGGATGTTGGACTTGTCTCACCCATTTTTTAATACATTCTTAGACTCAACCATGCTCTTGAGAGCCCACTTTGCTTTTGGGAGACTCTTTGCTTTGTTTCAACTAATTTTAAGGGTTCTTGGCTCATCCTCACCATAGCTAAGGGTTCTTAGCCTCACCACACTCAAGCAAACCCAAGCACACATCAAAACATCATATGAAATATAATATGTCATCATAAAACCATGGCATATGAAATCATGCTATCATACTTTTCATGGCTTAAAAATACACATACACACATTCTAAGCAAGTTAAGCATACATCCATGCATGAGAGAAGGTGGAGAGAGCTACCTTGCTTGCATTTTGCACACTTTTTCCTTAAGCCTTGAATTCTCTTCTTTGACCATAGACACTCTAGAAGGTGGAGATCATTTCTCTTGGCCTAAACACAATTTATAGAAGCCAATTAGGTTCATGGAATTAATTCTAAGGCCACATAACTTGCTTAGACTCTAGCTTAGCCTATAAATCTCATTATGGTTCCATAATTGCACCTAATGAAGCAACACCCCTCGAATAAAATCTAGGCTCCATTCTTTTCTTTCAAATATGATTCTTGACTCCTTTTAAGCCTGTTAAAGTCATCACACAATCAAAACTAAGAGCTTAACTATATGTTGCTTCTTTAGGTCATAATATGGAACCTAAAGCACCAACTCATTTTCTATGGGCTCTAAATTTTTTCTAAGGCCTCCCCTCATTTTCATTCATCATATATGACTCAAGAATGGGTTTAAAAAAATTTGAAACTCTCCCTAGCTATGCTATCCTTGCTTGGCTGAGGCTATGGAGGAATAATGGCTTCATAGACTTTGCTTTGTTTTCTTGAAGGAGGAAGCATGTGGAGAGCCTCTTAGGGATCTTAGGAGCTCATTTAAACTCTTATTTAGGCCTAGGAATCATCATACAAAATCAAATTTTACAAGGTGCAATTGAAACCCTAGAACTTATATCTTGAAATCTAATGATTTTTTGTTAATTCCCTTTGCATATTCTTAATCTCCACACCCTTTTTCCTTAGATTCACCTTTGGTTCTGCCTAAAAATAAGTCATCCTAGGGTTTTCTCATGTTAGGCAAAATGGAGGAGGAGGGAACCAAAGATGACAACTATAAGAAGAGAAATTATCTTATTTTCTTGCTTTTTTTCACTTGAATTTTGTGTTCTTTGAGCTCCTCTCTTCAAATCCGAATTTTTCCCTCAATTTCTCCCTTAAAATAGATGTATAAACTTCATTATAATCATAGGAAACAAAGGAGAATGGAGGAGTAGAGGTTTGGAAGAGAAAGAGCATGAAAAACCATGAAAATCCATACCTTTCTACCTTGAATTTGTCTTCCTTTTCTTCCTCCTCTTGTGCACCACATCCCCTCGGGTTTTCCTCTGGTTTTGGGCAGAACTTGGTCATACAACATGAGGGGAGAAGAAGGGTTCACCATATATATAGGTGAGAGGGAGTTACACTTTTCAAAAATTCCTATTTTGCCCTTTGTTCTTGACATTTTAGTTTCTCCTTCGTTTTTTTTTTTCCTTTTTAGAACAATCTTTTCCATTATGAAATTTAGGTTCCCAATTTAGTAAAATGCTTTTGGAATCACTCAAATTGGAGCTAAAACCTCTCGAATGAATCCATCAAAGTTTAAGTATATCGATGTTGGAAAATGTCCATAAGAGGAGCTTTAGTTGTCCCTGGGCTTTCCATGGTTTTTAGGGCCTCTAAGAACCCTAAGGAACTTAAAACATTCATTTAAAAAACCCTCCTATGTGAATTCCAAAATTTTCTCAAAATTACGAAAATGCCATTCCGTTTTCGCAAACTTTTTGTAAGAAATTATTTCTTTATTCTAGCTTCATTTTTCTTTCCATTTAAGCCTGAGATTCTCCTTTTTAGGAGTCTAGAATACTTCTCAAATTTTTTGGGACCTTAACTACATCTTGGGGGACTTCCTTTTGTATCCAATGAATTTCATTCATTTATAGAGAAACCGTACGTTACGTTTCTCATATTTTCTCTTATTTTTAGAAAATCGAATGTTACACTCCTTTTCTCGGTCTTACACACACAATGGTGTGGAAATGATTTCTCTTGGCCTAAACACAAGTTATGGAAGCTAATTAGGTTTATGAAATTATTTCTAAGGCCATACAACTTGCTTAAACTCTAGCTTGACCTATAAATCCTTTTATGGTTTTAAAATGCCCCTAATGAAGCAACACCTATCAAATAAATTCTAGGCTCCATTCTTTCCTTTCAATTATGATTCTTAACTCCTTTTAAGCCTCTTGGAGTCTTCACACAATCAAAACCAAGAGCCTAACTACATGTTGCTTGTTTAGGTCATATTATGGAACATAAAGCACTAACTCATTCTCTAGGCTTTCTAAATTTTTTCAAGGCTTCCCCTTATATTCATTCATCATATATGACTTAAAAATGGGCTTAGAAAAATTTAAAACTCCCCCTAGGTATATAAACCCCTCTTAGCCGAACCTATAGAGGAAATTAGGCTTCATGGACTTTACTTCATTTTCTTGATAGAGGAAGCACATGGGGAGAATTCTAGGGATCTTAGGCATAGGAATTAAGAGATCAAATCAGATTTTGTAAGAAACACTTGAAACCCTAAAAATTGCATCTTGAAATTCCATGGCTTTTTGTTAATTCTTTTTGCATATTCTTAATCTCCACACCCTTTTTCCTAAGAATCACCCTTGGTTTTACCTAAAAACCAAGTCCTCTTAAGGTTTCTTAAGTGGGGCGAAATGGTGGAGGAAGAGGAGCAAGGGGTAAGAACCATGGAGGAAGAAATTGCCTTGTTTTCTTGCTTTTTCTCATTTGAATCTTGCCTTCTTTGGGCTCCTCTCTTCAAATCCGAATTTTTCCTTTAATTTCTCCCTTAAAATAGATTTATAAACTTTATTATAATCAAAGGAAACAAAGGAGAATGGAGGAGAAAGGGTTTGGATGGAAGAAAGCATGAAAAACTACTAAAATTCCTTACCTTCAAGCCTTGATTTCTCTTTTCCTTCTTCTTCCCTTGGTGAGCCACTCTCCTAGGGTTTCTTCTCTGGTCTGGGGTAGAAAAATATGAGACTCAAATGATAGGAGAGTGGGGCGCCTCCTATTTATAGGTAGAGGAAAATGGCTTTTTCAAAAATTTTTATTTTGCCCTTCGTTCTTGGCATTTTCGTTTTTACTTCGTCTTAGCTCCTTTTTGAGAATCGTCTTTTCCATTATAAGATTTAGATTCCTAATTTAGTAAAATACATCACTTAAATTAGAGCTAAAACCTTCTTGAAAGAATTTGTCAAATTTTGGGTTCACTGATGTTGGAAAACATCCATCGAAGGGGATTTAATTGTCCTGGGGCTTCTCAAAGTTTTCAGGGCCTTTGAGAATCCTAGAGAACTCAAAACTTTCACTTAAAAAGCCCTCCTGTGTGAATTTCAAAAATTTCTCAAAATTACAAAAATACCATTATGTTACATAAGTTTTTTGTTAAAATTTGTTTCTTCATTCTAGCTCAGCTTTTCTTTCCATCTGAGCCTAGAATTCTCATTTTTAGGAGTCTAGAATATTACTAAAATTTTTTAGGAGCTTAACTAATTCATTTTGGGGATTTGCTTTGAAAACGTGCCCGTTTTCTTCGTTTAACGAAAACTAAACATTACACTATAAGCATATCTCATGCTTAAACATACACACAAGCTTCCAAAGACACTAAATCACCTAATAGATGCATACAAGAAATGATAGAAAGCTACCTCAAGGCTAGGAGCACACTTTTTCTCCTTGAAATTGCTCTCCTCTTCTCGGCATCACACACCTAATGGTGGAGAGCTTGATTCACTTAGCCTAGATATATCCAACAAGTCACAAAAACATTATTGGAACTAACTCTAATATCTTATAAGCTCTACACACTCATATGCTAGCTTATGGTTCAATTATGGCACCATATAAGGCATAATGAAGCAACTCTCATAATCTTTGTTATTAGCTCCAATTTCTCATTCATTCTAAGTCACATGACTCTATTTAAACTCATTAGAATCATCATAAGTTTAATTCAAGAAGCAAAATACTAGGTTGCTTCTTTATGTCTATAAAGGGATCTTAACTTTCTTCTTATAAATCATGGCTTCTAAATTTAGACCAATGGTTCCTTTAGTGTCTATAATTCATATCTAGACTACTCTTAACTTTGGAATCAAGAAAAACTCTCCCTAGGTGCTCTCTTTAGGCTAAGATTATGCTTGTTATGAGAGCTCATGGAGTTTTGTTTGTTTTCTTAGGGAATTAGGCACTTGTAAAGCTTCCTAAATAGCTTAGGACCTCATTCATACTCTTACATAAGCCATAGGACCATTAGGAAGTTTCAAATTTTCATATACATATCAATTTCTCTAAGTGTCACAATTGATTTCTATGGCTTATTTTTTAATCCTATTGCTTCTTTTAAGTTCCTTAGGCTCTAAAACCTCTTTCCCTAGCTTGTTTGAATCAGAATAAAGCCTCTTACTTAGACCCCCAAATCTAGCCAAGACACAAGAGAAAAGAAGAAGCAAGAGGAAGTAAAATCACACCATGCCTTATACCTTGTTTTCAAGCTTCCTAAGAGCTCTTTCTTATGCTCCTAAGAGTTCTTCCAAATCTTTTCCTCCCTCCACTGACTCAACCATAAACCATCACCAATTCAATCAATAAGACCATAGAAAGAGAGAGGAGGAAAAGGGGAACAAGTTTAATGAAGCAATAGTGTGTAAAAACTAGAAAATCTTACCTTTTTGAAGCTTCTTCTCTTTCCTCTTAGTACACAACTTAGAGTCAATTCCAATTCTATTTTAATCTAGAAAGGAGTCAGTGGGAAGAAATGGAAGAGAGAGGGACGTGTTTTAAGAAGGCTAACAGTCACTTTATGCAACTTTTCAACTATTCATTTTAGTCCCTAAATCATAGTTTCTTCGTTTGGCCTCATTTCAACTTCTCTTTTAGAACTGTCTCTTTCATTATAAAACTCTAACTTATAAAATGCCTTTGGTTTCACCCAAATTGGATTTGAAACTATTTAGAACTATTTGGTCAAAGTTTTGGTCAACCCTCTGTCGAAATCATACACTAGAGGGGTTTAAACTATTTTAGGGGTTCTTATAGTTTATAGGGCCCCTGAGAACCCCAAGAAACTTAATTTTTTCATTTAAAAATCCCTTATGTGAGTTTTCCAAAATTTACCTCAAACTATGAAAATGCCATTGCATATTTTGGTAATTTTTTATAGCTTTTCTCGCACGAGTTTCCAGGCATCTCAAGTGTCATATCGTCATTTTAGAGGTCTAATTTATCCCTCTAATTTTATTTGGCCACTATTCATATAATGTATGGGACTTCCTTTGAAAATCCCTAGTTTTTGGCCTTTTACGAAAAACTGGGTATTACATCATACAGCTATATAAAAATCATATTCATGCATTAGGAATCCCATGACACCATCAAGAGCAATATCAAGCTTTAGGGACTCTTGGCCTATCTTCACCTAACATCAAAGGACTTTTGGTTTAGCGTCACCCTCTTTTAAGGACTTTTAACTTAGTTTCATTCACAACTACGGTCTTTTGGCCTCACTTCACCTATTTCAAGGGACTTTTGGCATAACCTCGCCTTTCAAAAGCCAAAACAATTCCAAATGCAACTAGATGCCATGTAATAACATTTGATCATCAAGTAATTAATAATATGCATAATTTGCAACCAATACATACAAGTAATCTAAGACACTCAAGAAAACCAAGCATACATGCATAAGAATGAAAGAAAAGCTACATTGAGACAAGAATTCCAATTAGTTTCTTTTTGTTTCTTTTTCCCCTTTCATCGCTCTATAACCACACTTGAATAAAGTTTCACTTATTTAGCCTAGACATGTCAAATGAAACATGAAATCATCAGTGGAACCATACTTATACTCATATTAGCCTTAGGTATGCAAGCTAAGGTTTTTGTTGCACATATGGCTTATTTAAATACCTATTGAAGCAACTCCTCCAGTTTAACTTCTTGGCTCCAAATTCTTACTTGATATGAACTATATCACTTTAATAGAACTCATTAGAGCCATCATAAGCATGATTTAAGGAGCCTATTGTCAAGTTGCTTCTTAATGCCTTATTAAACCCTATAAATTCACCTTTCAAAATACAAGCTTTTATATTCAATCCAATGGCTCTTTTAGTGCCTATAATTCATATCTAAACCCTTTATAACTTTGGAATCATTGAAAACTTTTCCTAGTTATTAGTTCTCCCTTATGGCCGAGACATATATAAGAAGGAAGTTCCTTGCAGTTTTTGCTATTTTCTTATGAAATTTTACACATATGGAAGTTCCTTAACCTCTTATGAGTTTAGCTATTATCTTATATGGCTTGAAATTCCTTTCTAAAGTTCCAAATTTCCTAAGATGTAATCAAAACCCTAATTACCATATCTTGCATCCTATAGCCTGTCAATGGATTTTCTTTATTTCATATTAATCTCCACACTCCTAAACCCCCATTCCCATTGATTTTTGGCCAAAAACCAATTCTCTCTATAGTTTTCTCAAGTTGGTTGAACATGGAAGCCTATGGAGGAGCAAGGAAAAGCAAGTTTCTTATGCCATGTTATATACCATTTGAAAGTGCTTTGAATGGAGATTATTATGGTGTAAATAGTTTCCTTTAAATAGCTTTTTCCTTCATGGATTTAGCAACAAAACTCCCTCGTTTAGAAAACCAAAACCATAGAAAGAAAGGGGAGAAAGAGTAGAAAAACTTTTACAATAACAAGATAGGCAAAATCTTCATATTTACTTACCTTTGGATGGCTTCTTTCTCCCTTCTCTCTTGGTTCTTCTCCACACTTCTTAGTTTTTCTTTAAAGTAGAAGAAAGTTGGTTAAAAGCTCCTAAGAGGTGGCGTGCTCATATAAGAAGTAAATAGAAGGTGTTTTATAGCAAATAATAAAATTTTGTTTACGTCTTGTAACTTCAATCCCTTTGTTTAAACTCATTTTAATTCCTTTTCGAGAATTGTCTTTTTTATCATAAAATTTTGGTTATCTAATCTATTAAAGGCATTTAATTTCATATTTATGGGATTCAGAATAACCTAAAATAGTTTGGTCAAAATTTGGGTCAACTGATAACTTAAATCATACATCGAAAGGGTTTTAACTATTCTGGCAGTTTTTATAGTTTTTAAAGCCTTTAAAAATCCCAGTGAGCTTAATTTTAGCATTTAAAAATCTTTTCTTTAGGTATCTAAAATTTTACTCGAAATTACAATTTTACTATTAGTTTTTGGTTCATTTTGTTTTGCTGTTTTGACTCCAATTTTTGGTCATTTTTTGTTTTTTAACCTCATTTAGTCAATTTATTCCACTCTTAAGGGATTATTTCAGCTAGTAAATTATTGGATATTACAATGCACACAATGGATAATTCAAAGATGAAATGCAAGCATGTAAGGTCATATACATATAAAACAACTTAAGCATGGAATTGGCATGAAACTTTTATACCCATCTAGCCATGGCATGAAAATATACTAGCTAGGCTCATTTCTATAGTAGGTAAGAACTATTGCGCTCAATTCTCCTCCATTCATACTAGAAGCCAAAGTTTAACTCATGTATGCATAAAAACTCATATTAAGGAGCCAATTCAAAATATAACTCATGCAAATCATCAAACAACCAATACATTGGAAAGCATTTCAACTAAAATGCATAAAAAAGATGTAAGAAAGAAAGAGTAAGTTACCTTTTAAAGCTAGAAACTTTGTTCAACCACTAACCCACTTGTTCTTCTCCTTTCCCTCGGTCTTCCTTGGGTTGGCACACATACAAAGGTGTGATTGCACTGCCTTAGCCTAAATGCATTAATTTACATATAAAGTAACTAATTAGAACTTATTCCATCTCATTTCATTATTGCATATGCCTATTAAAACTTAAAATGTAAACTTAAGTACTTTAAGTGGTAGCTCTCATAATTTATCTTCACCAAGTTCAAGCGAACCAAAACATGTTCACAAGCATCTTTCAAGCACATGAAACATAGCAACATGGTACCATGGCATGTGATCATTTTCTAGAAACATATTTCATAGCTTAAACATACACACACACATTCAAAGATAAGAAAAACACCCAACTATGCATGAAAGAAAGAAGAGAGGGCTACCTTGTACATAAAAACACACTTTCTTTCTTAGAAATGCTTCCTCACCCTTGGCCAAACACCCACAAGGAGGTGGAGCTTGATTCTCTAGGCCTAGACATATCACATGGAATTACACTCTTGGAATAATTTCTAAAGCTACACATGCACTTGAAAAGCTAAATTGCTTCTAAGGTTCAATTATGGTTCCATAATGCACCTAATGAAGTAACACCAAGAATGCAAGATCTTGGCTCCATTCTTTCCTTCCATCTATGGTTCTTGACTCCATTTTGCTCTCTTGGAGCCATCACATAATCAATTTGAGGAGTCTAGCTACATGTTGCTTCTTTAAGTCACAATATGGAACATATAGCTACATCTCATTATCCATGACTTCTAAAATTTTTCCAAGGCTTCCTCTCATACTCTCCTATCATATATGATACAAAACCAAGCTTGGAAGAAATTAAAACATTCCCTAGGTGCATGAACCCTCCTTAACCGAGGCTATGCTTCCAATTGGCACCAATGGAGTTTGCTTGATTTCTTTGATGGGAAAAGCATGTGGGAAGCTTTCTTGATGTCTTAGAAACTCATATAGACTCCTAAACATCTTAATTAATGGCTAGAACTCATCTTACAAGCCAAGGTGCAACTAAAACTCTAGGATATGCATTTTGGAAAATCATAGTTCTTTCTTTGTTTCCTTTGCATATTTTTATTTTTATTTTTCACACTTTAATTCCTAAGATTCATCCTTGGTTAGGTTCAAAATTCAATTCCTTTTGGCTGTCCATACATGGGGCGAAATACACAGGAAGAAGAACAAGGAAGAGCAAGCTTGAAAGTAGCAAAACTACCTTGATTTCCTAGCCTTTCTTGGATGCTTTTTCTTTTGCTTGGATTCTCCTCTCCAAATTCAAAAATTTTCCCTCTAGTTTGACCTCAAAATAGCACCAAAAACTTCAACAAAACTATAGGAAGAAGGAGGAGAAGGAGGAGAGCAAGTTTACTAAAGAAAAGACTAGGAGATTTTATAAAAATCATACCTTTCTTACCTTGTTTTCCTCTTCCCTTCTCTTGTGCGTCTATCTCCTTTAGTCTCACTTCTATTTTAGGACAGAAACAAAGTCAACCAAATGAGGAGAAGAGTGGGGTGCATCATATATATAGGAAGGGTTTAAAGTTGTTTCGAGAAAATTCCATTTACATCTTGTCTTTTTGGCATTTTTGTTTTAGGTTCGTTTTAGCTCCTTTTTGAGAACCATCTTTTCCATCATAAATTTTAGATTCTCAATCTTATAAAATGCTTTTAAAATTACTCAATTTGGAGCTTAAACCTTTCTGAACAAAATGGTTAAAGTTTGGCTTAACCGTCATTAGAAAATGTATACCTGAGGGGTTTTAACTGTCCCGGGATTTGTTATGGTTTTCAGGGCCTCTGAGAGCTCCAAAGAACTTACATTTTCTATTTAAAAAGCCTTCCTATGAGTATTCTAAAAATTACCCAAAATTACAAAAATGCCATATGTTATGTAGCTATTTCGTTAAATTCTATCTGGTTATTTTGGCTTCTATTTCAGGGCACATCTAACCTTCTATTTTCATTACTTAATATTTAGATCATTATTCTAAATTTTTTGCACCTTAACCAATTCCTTTCAGAGGACTTACTCTCAAAACACATCCATTCCCATCATTTTTACGTAAACCAAACATTATAAGTTCTAACTTACTACACATGAATAGTAGGTCCCTGAGAGCACTTTGCTAGGGAGAGGAATACCTAAGTCATGGTGCAAGGTGTGAAATTTTAGTTTTGAGCTCCAGCAATCACTTACACTATGGCGTGGATGTACCAAGTCATGACAGGAGTCCCCAGACTTGGTTTTTAACCAACTTAGCTATGGTGTGGAAGGTCTAAGTCATGGCGAAGGTTCATAAACTCTTATTTTTGACTTAGAAACCTTGAATTTCACTATGTTAAGGTTATGTAATGACATGGGAATATTCATAATAGGTTTTTGGTGAGTTAAAATCAATAATGAGATGAACCAAAGGTCTTAACTAATAATTATAATCACTTATGAATTCAATTAGTTATGGTTGCTTAGCTAATAGCTATAATAATATCAAGGTTGAAATTTTTTCATCTTTTTACAATTATAATTAATTGTAATGGCTTTAGACCTTAATTTTTTATTATTAATCATGTAATTAATCTTAATTATGATAATTAGGAATTAGGGTTGTTACAGTATATATTATATATATACCATGTGGTTACACATTTTGACATCAAAATACTATCAAAATGTCTAATATTCTACTTCATTGTCAAAGTCTTGCTTTTCAGATGTTTAGCCTTCATTTCTTGGTCCATTTGGCTCACCTAGACATGGTTAGACATACGTGGAGTAAGAATGAGATTCAAAAAATTTTAATAGCTCTTTACCCTTTCAAACATACATAAAGGATTCATTTATATGTCAAAGAATACATGCATGCCATGTAAGCTACTAATGAACATACATAAATCATTTTCCTTGCTAGCTAAACTCATACATGTCAAACATAGGCTCTCAAGGGCATTGGTCTAGCCTCACCCAATGTCCTTGGGACTTTTGGATTTGTCTCACCCACTTTCAAGGAAGTTTTAACTTAGCCTCACTCTTCTTGAGACTTTTGGCTTTGTCTCACCCATTCATAGGGACTTTTGGTTTATTCTCACCCATGCTAGGGGACTTTTAGCATAACCATACCTATTCAAGCCACTTTGCATTCATAAACACATTTCATGAAACATAATGGTACTATAACATGTAATCAATGGCTAAAAACATTTCTCATAGTTCAAACATGCATACAAGCACTTAAAGATAAGTAAACATCCAAACTAGAGAGCTACCTTGAAGTAAAAACACAACTCTTCCCTTTACTTATTCCTTCCCTCTCTCTGCCAAACACTTGCAACTAGGTGTGGCTTGATTCTCTTAACCTAGACACATCAAACAGGATATAATTAGATCATTGAAGCAACTTGTAGCTTCACATGAACTCTATGCAAGGTTACTTTGTTCTAAGATACCATTACAGTTCCATACAAGACATAATCAAGCAACTCTTGGAATTCATAATCTTGGCTTACATTTCTCATTCAATTCAAGTCTCTTGACTCCATTTAAACTCCTTGGAGTCATCACAATTTCAATTCAAGGGGCTTAGACACAAATCGCTTCTTTAAGTGTTAAAATAGAGCTTACACCCTCATCTCACAACCATGATTCTTAAATTCATTCCAATTCTTCCTTTGATGTCTACTAATCATGTTTAGTCTCTTTCTAACTTTAGAATGAATTAAAAATCTCCTTATGTGCTTGGTTCTGGTTTGGCCAAGACATGCACAATAAGGAGCATCCATGGACTTTGCTTAATTTTCTTTAGGGATTTGGCACTTGCGAGACTTGCTAGGTGTTTAAGGAACTCATACCCACTTTTAGATAACCTAAATTACCATTAGAAAGTCTCATATTTGCCAAAGTGTAACTAAATCCCTAGGTTTTATAACTTGATTTCTAATGCTTCTTATTCAATTCCAATTGCATATTCTTAATTCCACACTCTAAAACCTTTGTTCTTTGCTTGGTTTTAGCTAGAACTCATTTCCTTCTAGGTGGTCTGTAGTTGGCTAAAACTCACGCTCTTGAAGAACAACAAAGAGATACAAGGAGAGACACAAAAGTTACCTTAATTCCAAGCTTTTTCAAGAGCTCTTTCCTTTACTTCTATCCTCTCCTTCAAATTCTAAGTATCTCCTATTGAACTAGTCCTAAAATAGTCCTAAATTAAATATTAAAACCATAGGAAAAGAGAGGAGAAGGAGGTGAGCAAGATTAATGAAGGAAGGAACATGAAAATCTATAGTTTTCTCACCTTTTTACCTGACTTTTCTTCTTCTTCTTCCCCTCCTCTTATGCGCCTCTCACAATTGGTCTCTCCTTTAGTTTAGGACAAAAAATAGGTCAGTTAAAATGAGGGAGAGATGGGGTGTGATATATAAGAAGGGAGGTCACTTAAGGCACTTTTTAAATATTCTCATTTTGTCCCTTTTTTTTTTTGGTTATTTCCTTTAGGCTCATTTCAACTCCTTTTGGAGAAGTTTCTTTTTTATTATAAAATTTGGGTCCTCTAACTTATAAAATGTCTTGGTTTCACCCAAATTGGATTTAAAATCTTCTCATATGAATCGATCAAAGGTCCAGTCAACTAACACTCTAAAGCGTAAACCGAAAGGGTTTAAATCATTCTAATGGTTCCTATGATTTTAAGGGCTTCTGAGAATCTCGAAGAACTCAGTTTTTCCATTTAAAGATCTTTCCTTTGAGTTTTCTAAAATGTTCCCAAAATTACAAAAATGCCACTGATTTTCGTTAAATTTTATTTAGTTACTCTGGCTCTAGTTTTTGGGTATCTTATGTCTTTGATTCTCATTTTTAATTATTTATAATTTTGTCCTAATTTTATTTGGCCTCAAATCTTCCTCTTTTATGGACTTCCTTTTATAACTGGTCTGTTTCTAACATTTTAAAGAAAACCAAGCATTACAAATTTCATACTCTAGGGACTTTTTGTAACACCATATCTATATAGCATTTAACTTGTAGTATAAATAGCCTAGAGTGTGTATTTTCATCAAATTAGCACCTTTGGCAAAGGAAAGTGTTGTCATTATAAGGCAAATTAACTCATCTTTGCTTAAATAGAGCATTGGGGCTTATCAAAGTCATCTTCCATTCTTAATACACTTATTTAAACAAAAACATCACAATTTGAAACATGTAACACCTGATTCCTCCATCAACGACCTAAAACTAATCAGTTATAAAAGGAAGACTTTTAAATAGGAAGAGTTGAGATCAAATAAAATTAGGACAAAATTATAAATAATAGAAAATGAGGATACAAGGCTTAAGATGCCCAAAAATCGGAGTTAGAATAGCTAAATAAAATTCGATGAAAACCAGTGGCATTTTTATAATTTTAAGCACTTTTTAGAAAATTCAAAGGAGAAATCTTTAAATAGAAAAATTAAACTTTTCGGGTTTCTCAAAGACCCTAAAAACTATAGGAACCCTTAAAACAATTAAAACCCTTTCAGTTTATGTTCTAGAACGTCAGTTGACTTGAACTTTAACTAGTTTGTTCGAGAAGGTTTTAAATCTAATTTAGGTGAAACCAAAATAATTTTATAAGTTAGAGAGTCTAAATTTTATGATATGAAAGACGATTCTCAAAAAGGAGTTGAAATGGGCCCAAAAGTAAATAGCTAAGAAAAGAGGACAAGAATGGAATTTTTAAAGAGAATTTTTAAGAAGCCTTGCTTTATATTTTACGTTCTCTTCTCCTCTTCATTTGAACTGACATATGTTCTGCCTAACACCATAGGAGAGACCAGCTTGAAGAGGCGTCTAAGGAGGGAACAAAAGAGGAAGGAAAGAATAGCAAAAAGGTAAGGAATTAAAGCTTTTTTTAATCCTTATTCCTTCAGTAAATTTGTTCTTCTTATTCTCCTCTCTTCTCCCATGGTTTGGATGATTGAATTAGGGTTATTTTATGGTTGGTTTAGCAAGGAGAAGGGAGAGTTTGCAAGAGCTCTTAGAAGCATAAGAAAGCACCTTGGAAAAGGTAGAAAACAAGATAAATTTCTATGGATTTTGTTGCTTTCTCTTGCTTCCTTTTCCTTGTGTATGTTTGGCCATCCTTGAGCCCAATCAAGAGGGAAGGAATTCTATCTAAACCAAGGTAGGATTAAGGGTTTTAAAGTGTGAGGATTAAGAAGATACAATTGGAATTAAATAAGGAGCATTAGATAACAAGTTATGCTATGTAGGGATTTTGGTATACCTTGGCAAATATGAAGCTTCTTAAGGGTAATTTAAACTATCTAAGAGTGTAGATGAGTTCCCAAGACACCTAAAAAGCCTCATATGTGCCAACTCCTTAGAGAAAATGAAGCAAAATTCATGGGCTCCTTCCTTTGGGTGTGTTTCCACCAAGAGCTCCTTATATACCTTGGGAGAGCCTTAATTCATTCTAAGGCTAGAAAGGGACTAAACATGATAAATGAACATCAAAGAAAGCCTTGGAAATAATTTAAAAAGCATGGTTTGTGAGATGAAGGTGTAGGCTCCATTTTAAGACATAAAGAAGCAACTTGTGTCTAGGCTCCTTGGATTGAATTGGTGATGACTCTAATGAGTTCTAATGGAGTCATACGTCCTAGATTGAATGAAAAATTGGAGCCAAGAATAAAGATTATGAGGGTTGCTTGAATATGCCTTATATGGATCCATAATTGAACCATAAACTAGCTTATGAGTGTGTAGAGCTTATGGGATGTTAGAGTTGGTCTCAATGATGTTTTTGTGCCTTATTGAATGTATCTAGTGTAACACCATAACTTTCTAGCCTTTCTCATGCAAATTATATGCCTCATGCCATGCACTTCCCAAGGATCACAAGAAAATGGCATATAAAATAATGAGTTTTCTTGCATTGCACTATACATAATTTTTTTCTTTCGAAGTCCTGTGGGCCACATGGACTTATATATCATATTCTCATATTTAATTACATAGATAAAACTCATTTTCATCACCAAAAGTGGCCTACAACTTGTGCAAGGTAAGGGAATACATAAAATTCATGATAGTAGCCTCGGCCAGAATTTTGCCTTTTCTGTCTCAAACTTTGGAAAATTATAACTAATTCTAAAAAAATAGAAATCATGCATTCTTTACCATTATGGAAAGATAAAGATGTCTAATTCATGCTAAAAATATGTCTAGATCATGAAACATCACAAAGAAGATGTTTGACATTCAAAAATGTGTAAAGGTCTGACTAGCTACTGGCACTGATATAGGTTTCTGCTATAAACTTCAAAAATATCTAATTAATTCCAAAAAAAATTCAATCTATGCAAATGATACCAATTTGGGAATCTACTGATGTTAGCTAGAGGGAGAAATAACTTTAGACTAGTCTAGGCACATCTAAACTTTGAAAACCAATCAAATAGTACCTAAGGTCAGTCTGAACACCTGATACTGGGTAGAAATTTTAAAAATCTATATCTATCTCTCTAGACATCCAAATGGGGTGCTTCCAATTGGTGCAAGCCATGGGAATGTCTAGTTTCTCTTTATAAAATTTCATGGCAATTGGACATCATTTGCCCTTTGAGTGACAGAATTCATTTTTGGACCAGTGTGAACAATACCTTAAACCAAATTCAAAATTTTTCCAACTTTAAAAATTCATCAAATATTCTATAGACCTCTAAAAATTCTATACTTTAGCTTCCCAAAATGCTCTCAAAAAACTCTAATTTTATACCAAATCTCAAATCAAGAAGAGTTCATTTGGATAAAAAGTGATATAAGTTTTCAATATAATCAATTTCGGTCCACATGAGATACCAATTATGTCCAAATAGTCTCCTTTGATGTTTAGCACCTCTTGGGCAAGTTTAAAAGCATAAATATGACTTGTATGAACTGTCCAAGTGGTTCCAAACCTCATGCATCTCAATTTAGTCATTCCACTTCCATTTATACATACATTTCCATAATACTAGTTTGCCATTACATGTCCAAAATGCACATTTCTATACATATAACCTTTGCTCTCATTTATACATAACATATTAACATAATTACATATTCTTAAGTGGCCATAAGTCATATACAATAATAGGCTATAATATTTGCCACTTATATGGCCTTAAAGAAGCAAATTCCATACACTTCAATATCATACTTTCATTTCTTAAGTGGTTGGCTCCCATTTCCTTATTCTCTTGGTCCACCTAGCATGTTAAGATATTAGAGAGAGGGAATGAGATTTAAAGAATTCCAATAGCTCATCTCCCTTTCAATCACACATACATTATGCAATACAAGCCTTGAAAATGCATGCATAGACATGTTAACATATGTGAGTATTCAAGAAATATTCTTGCCATTTGAACAAGTCATGCATAGCATGCATAGGCTTGCCAAGTAAGTGGATTAGACTTATCCATTCACTTGTGGATTTTGGACTTGCCTCACCCATTCTTTAGGAGGTTTTTAACTCAACCTTACTCTAGGGAGTCAATCTCACTTTTGGGAGACTTTTTACTTTATCTCAACCAACTTTAAGGGTTCTTAGCTCACCCTCACCATGGCTAGAGAGTTCTTGGCTTCTCCACACTCAAGCAAACTAAGACAAACACATAAAATATCATTTACATACATAAAATATCATCATGGTACCATGGAATAAGAGCTCATACTAAAATACTTTTCATAGCTTAAAACATACTTATACATATTCAAAGACAATGTAAGCACACATTCATGCATGAGAGAAGGTGGAGAGAGCTACCTTGCTTACATTTACACACTTTTTTCCTTGAATCTTGAATCCTTTCCCTTGACCTCACACATCCAAGAAGGTGGAGATCATTTCTCTTAGCCTAAACACAATTCATGGAAGCTAATTAGATTTATGGAGTTAATTCTAAGGCCATACATCTTCTTTAAATACTAACTTGGTCTATTAACCCCTTTATGGTTCCAAGAATAGACCTAATGAAGCAACATCCATCAAATGAGTTATAGGCTCCATTATTTCCTTTCATATATGATTCTTGACTCCTTTTAAGCCTCTTGGAGTCATCACACAATTAAAACAAAGGGCCTAGCTACATGTTGCTTCTTTAGGTCATATTATAGAACCTAAGACACTAATTCATTCTCTAGGCCTCCTAAATTTTTCCCAAGATTTTCTCTCATTTTCATTCATCATATATGACTCAAAAATAGGCTTAGAAAAATTTAAAACTCTCCCTAGGTGTCTCAACCATGTTAGGTCGAGCCTACGCCTCTTTTTGGCCTCCATGGAGTTTGCTTTGTTTTCTACATGGAAGATGCATATGGGGAGACTCCTAGGGATGTTAAGAACTTATTCAAACATTCATTTAGGTGTAGGAATAATTATATCAAATCATTTTTTCAAGGGAACTCATGAAACCCTAGGTTTACCACCTTGAAAATCAATGATCTTTTCTTGAATTTCTTTGCATATTCTTACTCTCCTCCTTTAATTTCATAGAATTAACCCCCAATTTTTCCCAAAATTCAAGCCCTCTTATAGCTACATATATGGGGGGAAATAGGGAGAAGGAGGGGGAAGGAGTAGCTACCATGAGATGGAGATTTTACCTTATTTTTCTTTGTTTCTCACTTGAATCCTCCCTTCTTTGGCCTCCTCTCTTCAAATCCAAATTTTTTGCTTAATTTCTCCCTTAAAATAGATCTATATACTTCAATATAATCATAGGAAATAAAGGAGAATAGAGGTGAAGAGGTTTATAAAGGAAAAAGTATGAAAAACTACTAAAATTCCATACCTTAGGCCTTTGATTTCTCCTCCTCCTTGTCTTCCTCTTGTACGCCACTCTCCTAGGCTTTTTCCTCTAGTTTAAGGCAAAAACATATGAAGCTAAATGAGTGGGAGAATAGGGCACCCTATATATATAGGTGGAGGAAGGAAGACTTTTTCAAAACTTTCCATTTTACCCTTTGTTCTTGACATTTTCATTTCTAATTCATTTTAGCTCTTTTTTTAGAACTGTCTTTTTCATCATAAAATTTAGGTCCTCTAATTCATAAAATGCCTTTATTTTCATCCAAATTGGATTTAAAACCTTCTCAAATGAACTAAAATTCGGGTCAACCAATGTTGGAAAACATCCACCGGAGGGGCTTTAGTTGTTCTAGGGCTTCCTATGGTTTTTAGGTCTCTGAGAACCCTGGAGAACTCAAAACTTTCATTTAAAAAGCCCTACTATGTGAATTCTAAAATTTGCTCAGAATGACGAAAATGCCCTTACATTTCGTTAACTTTTTGTCACAATTTATTTCTTCATTCTAACTCTGTTTTTCTTTCTATCTAAGCTTAGGATTCTCATTTTTAGGAGTCTAGAATGCTTCTTAAATTTTTTAAGACCTTAACTAATTCATTTTGGGGGACTTCCTTTTGTATCTGGTGAATTTTGTTCGTTTACAAAGAAACCGTACAATACGTTACTCACGTTTTCTCTCATCTTAGGAGAACTGAATAGTACATCTAGGCTAAGCCAATCAAGCTCTCCATCATTGGATATGTGAGGCCAAGAAGAGGAAGGTGTAACCAAGGAAAAAAGTGTTGTGTTCTTACTTCAAGGTAGCTCTCTAACCTTTCTCTAATGCATTGATTGGATGCTTGCTTGTCATTGTGTGTTTGTGTATATGTTTGAATTATGAGAAATATTTCTAACCATTACTGACATGTAGGGTACCATTATATTTCTTAAAATAATTTTGTGCATGCAATATGGCTTGAATGGGTATGGTTATACCAAAAGTCCCTTAACATGGGTGAGGATGAGCCAAAAGTCTCAAGAAAAGTGAGGCTAAGTCAAAAGTCCCTTGAAAATAGGTGAGACAAATCAAAAAGTCCCCAAGAAAATGGATGAGGCTAGATCAGTGCCCTTGAGAGCCTATACATGACATGTATGAGTTCTTATAATAAGAAAAATGCTTTATGTATGTTCACTAGTAGCTTAAATGCCCATGCATGCATTCTTTGATATGTATATGCATCTATTATGTATGTTTGAAAAGGTAAAGAGCTATTGGGATTCTTTGAATCTCACTCTTTCCCATTTTCCATCTATTATGTCTAGGTGATGCTTAAGGAAGCAAAAATGGGAGCCAAGGAGTATGATTAGTTATACTTTGACAATAGCATAGCGTTAAATGTAATTTGATGTCAAGGTTTGTAAAGACATGATGTATATGAGGTGTAACCACTTGAACAAGTTTAAGTGTATGTAATTATGATATGTATAACAATCTTGAAGCTAAATGAATGCCTATATTGGAGATTGACATCTTAGCACCCTTATGTTCATGTGTATCAATGCATGTGGTATGATGAGATTAAGCTCCATGATAATTTGAACCATTTGGTATACTTCCCTAGGCTGTAATTTTGCTTTTGGACGTGCCTAAGTGGCTATGTAATTACAGGAAGGTCATTTGATGCATGTTGAACCCATTGTGGACTTCAAATTTGACCAATTCTTGAGCAAAACCAAGATCTAAACAAATGAATGAGTTTTTGCATGAAATTTTTTCATCAAGTAGATCTCATCTATAGATTTTCAAAAGTCAAAGATCACCTAATTTGGAGCTCTAGATAAATTATTATAATTTTTTAAAATTGGCCAAATTATGCAAAATTGGTATGTGCACTGTTCATATGGTTAGTTTGCATCTTTATGTCACTCATGGGTCAAATGAAGTCCAATGCTTATGAAATTATACAATCATAAATTAGACATCATAAGATTTCCATAGCCACTAAGAGCACCTCGTTTGGAGCTCTGTAGAGAGAGAACCAAAATTTTAAAATGTATGGTCAGTATTAAGATGTAGTAGACACCTCTGGTACTGTTCCATTATTTTTCATGGCTCCAATGGTGTTTTCATGTTTTGAAACTATTTTTACTCATTAGTTAACATCTAGATCCTTCTAGAAATCTATCATATGAATGATTTAAATTTTTTTAGAATTAGTTATAAATTTCCAAAGTTCATATTAGAAATTTGTGACAACAAACCCAAGAGCAAATTCTTGTTTTGTTGATGCATTGTTCCAAACTCAAGATGTATGAGATAAAATGTGATGTTTCTGACTTATATGAATATATTATGGATGGAAAATGATATTGATGAGCTCAAGTGGTTTATGAAGCATAAAATGAATTAATTGGGCTTTTCATTATGCAAATTTTTGTAATTAAATGTTCTAATACCATGAGAATGTCTAAGAATAAGCCTATGGAATGTAGAGTAAAGACTAATGAGCTAAGGTATTACATATTTCAGGTTGAAGGCATACATAGCAAATTCAACATCATACTTGCATTTTCTTTAAGTTCTATAATCTACCTCAAACTTTGAAAATTCATAATTAGCTCTAGAAAATTCCAAATCATGCAAATTTTGGTTTGAGTGCTCTCAGTGGCTATGAAAAGCTTATAATGCCAATTATATACTTGTAAAAGCTTATGAGCATTGGACCTTATTTGACCCCTCAAAAACTCAAAAAAACTATACTGACCAAATGAATAGTACCACTGACAATTTCTACATAAATTGGCCAACTTTGAAAAATCATATTAAATTCTCTAAAGGTCCAAAAATTCTGTTCTTTGGCTTTGTGAAAATCCCTAGATGAGATTTAAATGCTTGCTATATTTCATGCCAAAACTCGTCTATTTAGTCTAGTTTTGGTTTAGGGCAAAATTATGGCTCAAAATGGTCTCATTATATCATCAAATGGTTCAAAATGGCTTCCCACATGAACTATGACCATTTGAGCATGTCTAAAAGCTCAAGCAAAGAATATAGAAGCATCATAACAGGCTCATATCGCTATGGAACTCAAAACTATCATTCCACTTATTCATATACACAAGCGTATCAAGGATCAAAGTTGTCAAGAACTTATATTCTCATACATTTGGCTCCATATCCATTACATATAATATATTCATATGCTTTTACATATGATCAAAGGTTTACATCTTATAAATATCATGTACATACATACTTTGACATTAAATTACATCAAAAGCTATCTTATTGTCAAAGTATCACCATTCATGCTCCTTGGCTTCCATTTCTTGCTCTATGAGGCTCATCTAGACATGGTTAGACATGAAGTAGGGAAGAGTGAGATTCAAAGAATCTCAATAGCTCACTCACCCTTTCAAGCATACATATATGGCATTTTTTCATGTCAAAAAATGCAAGCATACTACAAATGCTTCTAGGAGACATACATAATCGCATTTTCAAGTCACATGAAGTCATTTCAATTCAAACATGAACTCTAGAGACTTTTGATCTAACCTCACCCAATTCTTCGAGACTTTAGGATTAGCCGTACCCACTTTAGAAACTTTTGACTTAGCATCACTCACTTTTGAGAATTCTAGCTTTGTCTCACCCATTTTTAGGGACTTTTGGCTTCTCCTCACCTACTTTAAGGGACTTTTGGTATAACCTCACCTATTAAAAGCCATACATGTTCAAATTGTCATTTAAGAAACATAATTGTACCAAAGCATTAAACTAATAGCTATAAGCATATCTCATGATTTAAACATATATATAAGCATCCAATGACAATCAAACAACCAAGCAATGTATACAAAAAAGGATGGAGAGCTACCTTGAGTCAAGGAGCATAAACTTTTTCTTTAAACTCTACTTCCTCTTCTTGGCCTCACACACACACCCACACTTAGGAGGAGCTTGATTTGCTTAGCCTAGGTACATCAAATAAGATACAAACACATTATTGGAACCAATTCTATCCTCGCATAAACTCTACACAAGCCTATTCTAGCTTATGGCATGGTTATGGTTCCATATAAGGGCATAAGGAGGCAACTTATATAATTCATGATCTTGACTCCAATTTCTCCCTCAATCTAAGTCTCATGACTCCATTTAAATTTATTAGAGTTATCATAAACACAATATAAGTTGCCAAACACTAAGTTTCTTCTTTATGCTTAAAATGAACCTAAACTTCCAACTTTCAAAATATGGTTTCTAAATTCTAACCAATGGTTCCTTTAGTGTTTATTATTCATTTCTAGACCACTTCTACCATTAGAATTAAGAAAAACTCTCCCTAAGTACTTGTTCCCTCTCTTGGCTAAGACATAGGGTAAGGTAAGAGTCCATGGAGTTTCATTCAATTTCCTAGGGAGTTTGCCATCCATGAAGCTTCCTAGACCTCTTATGAACTCATACATACTCTTATATAAGTTAGATTATCATTAAAAAGCTTCAAAATTTCCTAGGTGTAACTAAAACCCTAAGTAACATAACTTAAATTCTAAAGCTTTTTTTTTTTGTGTTTCAATTGCATATTCTTACTTCTCATACTCTAACATCCCTTGTTCCTACCTTGTTATGACTTGAATTCATCCTTTCTTAGATGGGCCTAGGTCTTGCCAAAACTTACACTTAAGGAGCAACCAAGAAGAAGCAAGTGAAGCCATGGTATTTGCCTTGTTTTCAAGCCTTTCACGAGAGCTTTCTATAGCTTCCAATCTTTCTTTAAATTCCTCTCTTTCTCCTACTAAACCGACCATGAAACAGTCCTAAATAAGTCACCAAAACCATAAGAAGAGAGAAGAGAAAGAGGAGAAGAAGTTTAATGGAGCATGAATATGAAAAAGTCTTGAATTGTTAGACTCTCAAGCCTTGGATTCCTTCCTCTCACTCCCTCTTCTTATGTGCCACTTGAAGCTAGCTTGGGTTCTATTTGAGACCAAATGGAAGTTGGTTAGAATGATGGAGAAGAGTGGGCATGGTTTTAAGAGGCTAGGGGGTTGATAATATTTTCCAAAATTTTAATTTAGTCCCTAAACTTGGTTTTTTCCATTTAGGCTCATTTCAGCTCTTTTTTTAGAACCGTCTTTTCTATCATAAAATTTATGTCTTCTAATTCATAAAATACCTTTAATTTCATCTAAATTGGATTTAAAACCTTATCAAACTATTCAATCAAAGTTTTAGTCAACCAACACTTTAAAATGCATACTGAATGAGTTTTAGCCATTCTAGAGCTTCTTATGGTTTTTAGGGCTTCTAAAAACCTTATAAAACTCAAATTTTCTATTTAAAGATCCCTCCTTTTGATTTTCAAAAAGTTTCTCGAATCTACGAAAATGCCACTTGTCATATCTAGTTTTCGTTAAACGACAGAAACAGGCACGTTTTCAAAACAAGTCCCCTGAAATGAGTGATTCAAGGCCAAATAAAATTTGGCTAAAATTTTAAATAATATAAAATGAGGATTTGAGCCTTGTGTAGGTGGGGGGAGTTTTAAAATTTTCTAAGGCCATTCTTGAGTCATATTTGATGAATAAAAGTGAGGGGAGGCCTTGGAAAAAATTTAGAACTCATAAAAAGTGAATTGGTGTCTTAGGTTCCATATTATGATCTAACATGCTTGGTGAAGTAAGTGGATATGCTAATGGGAGCCAACAACACTAAAGGAAGGAGCTTGACAAGCTTATGCTTTATTTTGTCTTCTTGGGGCGCTACTGATACTGACAGTTAACTTCAAACATGCATAACTCTCTGCTCAGACCTCCAGATGAGGTGATCTCAATGGGCACAGAGAGCTTATGACCTCTAGTTTATGCATATAAAATTTCATAAGCATTGGACACCATTTGGCTATCAAGTGACATAGAATTCAAAACTGCCAGTATGAACAGTACCTATACCAAAATCCATGAAAAATCCCAACTTTGAAAATTCATCAAATGTTCCTTAGATCTCTGAAAATTATGATCTTTAGTTTCACAGAAATCTCTCAATGAGACTTAATTGAATGCTAAATTTCAGGGCAAGACTAACTCATTTGGCTAAAAAGTGACATAGGGTTTTATTATGGTCAATTTTAGCTCCATATTGGGTACCAAAATTGTCAAATGGATTTCCTTTGGCCTTGGCACCTTTTGGGCAAGTTTAAAAGCTTATTTGAGACTTGTGTGAGCTACCCAAATGGTCCCAAACCTTATGTATTTCATTTTGGCCATTCAACCCACACTTATGCATATTTCCTTTAAACTTTACATTCTTATAGCATGGCATTTCATACTCAAAACATGTGCTAGTAGTCATACATCATTTCCATACATCTAAACATCACATAATAGTATATCTACATATGTCTCAAGGTTCATAATACATATACAACATCATATACATCTTGAACTAATCACCTTTGGTTTGGCTAAAAATCTGACTCCTTAGGTCTGTCTAGGTCTAGGTCGAAATGCTCAAGGAAGGGCAGAAGAAGACCAAGTGGAAGAATCACAAAATACCTTATTTTCCTTGGATTTCCTTGCTTGTTCTTGCTTTCTTTGGCCTCCTTACTTGAAATTCAAACTTTCCTCTCTGTTTTCCCTTTAAAACAGCCCTCAAAACTTCAGAAAAATTCATGGAGAAGAAGAGGAAAAAAGAGGAGAAGAGATTGGTGGAGAGAAAGCATGAAAACAAGCAAAATTCTATACCTAAAGTCTTGAATCTTTCCTCCTTCTTCCCTTCTCTTTGTGCGCCACTCTCTAAGGGTTTTGCTTCTGATTTGGGGCTGGAAGCACTCAAATCGGAGCTAAAACCTTTCCGAATGAATCGGTCAAAGTTTGAGTCAATCGACGTTGGAAAAATTACACCAGAGGGTCTTTACCAGTCCCAGGGCTTCCCATGGTTTTCAGGGTCTCGGAGAACTCCAAAGAACTTAAAACTTTCATTTAAAAAGCCCTTCTATATGTTTTCCAAGAAGTCCACTTCTTTACGAAAATGCCACTACCCTTTTGGCAAATTTTTTGAATCACCCCAATCCCGATTTTTAGGCAACACCACTTGCTTTGCATTTAATTTTATTTAGCCATTTTGGCTCTAATTTTTGGGTATCCTTAGCTTTGTATTCTCATTTTCAAATGTCTAAATTATTACACTAATTTTATTTGGCCTCTAATCATTGGTATTTGGGGACTTCCCTTTGTAAATCATAAGTTTCAAGTTATTTTAGAAAACTAGGTGTTACACTTTTAGTTTAGCCTCATCTTTTTTATGGACTTTTAACTTAGCCTTACTCATAATTGAGACTTTTGGCTTAGTCTCACGCATATTTAGGGACTTTTGGTTTCACCTCACCTATTCAAGAGCCAAACCAATTACAAATGCAATTAAAATGTCACACAATTGTATATAATCATCAAACAATCAATATTACACATAATTTGCATACAATATATATAAATAATCTAAGACACTCAAGCAACTAAGTAAACATATACAAGAATGAAAGAAAAGCTACCTTGATCCAGGAATTCTTATTAGTTTTCCTTTGTTTCTTTCTCTTCTTCCAAGTTTTACACCCACACTTGAATGAGACCTCACTTGCTTGGCCTAGACATAAACACTTGAAACATAAAATTAACAATGGAACCATGCTTGTACTCATTTAAGCTTTACAAGTACAAGTTAGGGTTTTAAGGGCACATATAGTCTATTTGAATACCTAATGAAGCAATTTCCATAATTTAACTTCTTGGCTCCAAAACCTCACTCAACATGAGTTATATGATTCTATTAAAACTCATTAGAGCCTTCATAAACTTGATTTAAGGAGCCTAACACTAAGTTACTTCTTTAGGCATAATTGAACCCAAAATTTTTGCCTTTCAAAATAAAACTTCTAAATTCAAACCAATGGTTCCTTTAATATTTATAATTTATAGTCAAACCATTTATAACCTTGGAATCATTTAAAACACCTCTTAGATATCAAAACTCCCTCATGGTCAAACCTATGCATTCGATGTAGGCTAAGGAAGTTTTATTATTCTTTTTAGGGAATTTGATGCATATGGAAGTTCTTTGGCCTCTTCTTTGTTTAATTATGATATTACATGGCTTAAAATACCTTCCTAACGTTCTAAACTTCTTAAGGTTCAATTAAAACCCTAACTTCCATATATTGTAACTTATGACTTCTTAGTTGTTTCTTTTGATTCCATCTTAATCTCCATACTCCTAAACCTCTAAAACTACCATGTTTAGGTTAGAACTAGTCTTCCCCTAGAACCCTCCTATGTTGGCTGGACATGAGAAGGCATGGGAGAATAAGGAAGAGCAAGTTTCATGCATGGAAACATACCTTGTTTCAATCCTTGTCAAATGGAGATTCTTGTGGTGAATTTAGTTGCTTCAAACTCTCCACTTTCTTTAAGAATTTAGTCACCAAAGTGCTTCTTTCAAAAAGCTAAGACCACCTGAAGAAAGAGCTCAAAGAGGAAAAGAGAGTTTCTAACTAGATTAAGGTGAAAAAGTAAACATTTGCTTACCTTTCTTGGTTTTTCTTTCTCCCCTTTCTCCTTCCTTCTTGTGCATTTTCTTGGGCAAGTTCAAAACTACTTTAGGTTGTTTATGAGGCTGGTGGGATGTGGCTGGCCTCATATAAAGAGAAAAGAAACATTTTATAACATTTTACAAAATTTTCATTATACCCCTCCACTTCCATTTCTTCTTGAGCTCATTTTAATTCTTTTTTTAGAACCATATTTTCCATCACAAAACTACTTTAGGTCGGTTACGAGGCTGGTGGGACATGGTTGGTGTAATATTCAATTCTCCAAAAATGAGAGAAAATGTGAGAAACATAACATACAGTTTCTCCGTAAACGAACAAAACTCACTAGTTACAGAAGGAAGTCCCTCGAAATGATGTAGTTAAGGTCCCAAAAAATTTGGGAAGCATTCTAGACTCCAAAAAATGAGAATTCCAAAATAGAGCTAGAATGAAGAAATAATTTCTTACGAAAAGCTTACGAAACGTAATGGCATTTTTGTAATTTTGAGCAAATTTTGGAATTCACACAAGAGGGCATTTTGAATGAAATTTTTAAGTTCCCTAGGTTTCTCAGAGGCCCTAAAAACTATGGAAAGCCTTGAGACAACTAAAGCCCCTCCGGTGGACGTTTTTCAACGTCAGTGTGCTTAAACTTTGACGTATTCGTTCAAGAAGGTTTGAGCTCCAATTTGAGTGATTCCAAAGGAATTTTACTAAATTGGAAATCCAAATTTTATAATGGAAAAGATGGTTCTAAAAAAGGAGATAAAATGAAGGAGAAACAAAAATGCCAAGAACGAAGGGCAAAATGGAAATTTTTGAAAAGTGTAACTTCCTCCCACCTATATATATGATGTGCCCTTCTTCTCCCTTCATGTTGCACGACCAATGTAACAACATAATTTCTAGCTTATCTCATCATATACACATGCTTCACATCATCACATTCATGAGAGTGTAAGGAAAAAGGGGATAAAATAATACATTCCTCATATTACATCGTATTTAAAATTTTCATTTGGTGTCACATGGACCTTGTGAGCTCATCTTATACTTTCCCATATTTATTTACATGTATAAAACTCATTTGAATCATAAAATGTGGCTCACAACTCAAGAAAACTGAAATGAAGCATAAAATATGGAGGTTTATCTTCAGAAAGCTTTTGCCTCTTTTCTGTCCAAATTTTGGAAAATCATAACTAATTCTAGAAAAATAAAAAACATGCATTCTTAGCCATTCTAGCAAGCTATGGATTTCTAATTCACATTAAAAATATTTCCATGCCTTAACAACCATCACAAAGGATGTTTGACATTTGAGAAACTCCAGAGGTCAAACTACATTTTGGAACTATCACAGAATTCTACAGCAAATTTTGAAAATGTTCAATTAATTCTCCAAAAATCCAATCCATGCAAGTGATACCAATATGAAAATTTATGGATGTTAGCTAGAGGGAAAAAATATTTCTAAACCAGCTCAGGTAGCCCAGACCTTATAATTCAACATAATAGTAACCCAGGTCGGGCAAAACTCCTGATACTGGACAGAATGTTCAAAAATTCATTCCCTCTGTAGACCTCCAATTGAGGTGGTTCTAGATGGCAAGAGTCACTGTGAATGTCTAGTTTCTTTGTATCAAAGTTTATGGCAATTGGACATCATTTGAACCTTGTGTGATAGAATTCATTTTTGGACCAAATGAATAGTGTAGCAGACTAAAATCAAAAAAATTGGCAACTTTAACATTCACCAAATATTTTGTAGACTTCTAAAAATTATGATCTTTAGCCTTCCAAAAAGCTCTTAATAAGACCTAATTGCATGCCAAATCTCAGATCAAGAATAAACTCATTTGGCCAAAAAGTGACGTAGGGTATATGCTCTTTTTTAGCTCCATATGGGGTACCAAAGTGACCAAATGGTTTTCCCTTAGTCTTGGCACCTTTTGGGTAAGTCTAAAAGCACATTTAGGACTTGTGTGAGCTGTCCAAATGGTCCTAAATCTCATGCATCTCATGTTAACTTTTTCATCCACACTTATGCATATTTCCATAAAGCCATTCATGGAGCTATAATGCCATAACATACTCAATTTACATTCCATCATTCACATAACACATTCTTTCATTTCTACATCACATAATAGCATAATTACATAAGTCTTAAGGGTCATAATCATTTACAACAATAATATACATCATTAAGCATCATTATAGTTCTAAGAAAGCAAAACTAGACATATTGATGTCAATCTTCTTTCTTCAAGGTAGTTAGCTCCCATTGCCATGTCCACTTGGTCTACCTAGCATATTAGGTCATTGGAGAGGAGGGAATGAGATTCAAAGAATCCTAATAGTTCATCTCCCATTCAATCATACATAATATATGTAAAGCAAGTCTTAAAAATGCGTGCATGGATATCATGGAAGTCATGAACATTCAAGAAGCAAGCTTAGCGTATAAATAATTCATATAAGACATTCAAGAGCTCACCAAATGTTTGGATTGGTCTTACACTTTTCCTCATGGATTTTGGACTTGCCTCACCCATTCTTTAAGAATTCTTTAAACTCAACTATACTCTTGGGAGCCCACTTTGCTTTTGGGGGACTCTTTGCTTTGTCTCAACCAATCTCAAGGGTTCTTAGCTCATCATCACCATGATTAAGAGTTCTTGGCCTCTCCACACTCAAGTAAACTTAAACAAACATCCTACATTTATTTGAAAACATAATATGTCATTATGAAATCATGGCATATACAATAATGCTAGCATATTTTTCATGGCTTGAAAATGCACATATACACATTCTAAGAGAAGCTAAACACACATCCATGCATGAGAGAAGGTGGAGAGAGCTACCTTGTATACAATAACACAATTTTTCCTTGGAATTCAAGCCTCCACTTTTGGCCACATGCCCACAAACTTGTGGAGATGATTTCTCTTGGCCTAGGTACAATTTGTGGAAGCCAATTAGGTTCATGAAACAAACTCTGGGCCCACACAACTTAGTTAGACACTAGGTTGCTCTATAAACTCCATTATAGTCCATACTTGTACCTAATGAAGCAACACCCCTTACAATTTTTGGGCTCTATTTTTTTCTTTCAAATATGATTCTTAACTCCTTTTAAGCCTCTTGGAGTCATCACACAATTAAAACAAAGGGCCAATATCATGTTGCTTCTTTAGGTCATAATATAGAACCTAAAGCACCAAATCACTTTCTATGAGTTCTAAATTTTTTTCAAGGCCTCCCCTTATTTTCATTCATCAAATATGACTCAAGAATGGCTTTAGAAAAATTTAAAACTCTCCCTAGCTATATGAACTCCCTTTGGTCGAGCCTATGCATGGTTTAGGGCTCCTTGGAGTTTTCTTTATTTTCTTGAAGGAGGAAGCATGTGGGGAGCATCTTAGAGATTTTAGGAACTCATTTAAACTCTTAATTAAACCTAGGAATCATCACACAAGGTCAAAATTTACAAGGTGCACACAAAACCCTAGAATTTGCATCTTGAAATCTAATGGTTATTCTGTTGTTTTCTTTGCATATTCTTGTTCAAACACCTTACAGAGCCCCATAGATGCTGTCCCTGGTTCTGCCATGTCCGAAACTAGGTTTTGTAGCCAAGGTTTTGCTTCTCCTAAACCATCTTCCCATCGCTCAGGAAAATGTGTCCACGTGGGGAGAGTACTACTTTTACTTATAAGGCCCTAGCCCAGGTCTCTCCTTTTCGATGTAGGACTTTACAATCCACCCCCCTTTGGGGCCAACCCGTCCTTGGGTTACATATACGACTAGGCTGGCTTTGATACCAAACACCTTACAAAGCCCTGTGGATATTGTCCCTAGTTCGGCCATGTTCAAAACTAGGTTTTGTAGCCAGGGTTTTACTTCTCCTGAACCATCTTCCTTATGTGTGTTGAATTGGAGAAGAAGAGGAATCAAGAATAGCAACCATAGGATAGAATTTTACCTAGTTTCCTTGCTTATTTTGGCTTGAATCTTGCTTTCTCCAAGCTCCTCTCTTCAAATCCAAAAATTTTCTTGAATTTCTCCCTTGAATTAGGTTTATAAACTTTATTTTAATCAAAGGAAACAAAGGAGAAGGGATGAGAAGAGGTATGGATGAAGAAAAGCATGCAAAAAAAACCATGAAAACATACCTTAAGCTTGGATTTTCTTCTCCTTCTTCTTCCTCTCTTGTATGCCTCTCTCCTAGAGTTTTTCTTCTAGTTTAAGGCTGAATAATCTAAAGCTAAATGAGGGAGAGTGTGAGGCGCCACCTATATATAGATGTAGAAAAGTGACTTTTTTAAAAATTTTAATTTTGCCCTTCGTTCTTTGCATTTTTGTTTCTCCTTCGTTTTAGCTCCTTTTTGAGAACTTTCTTTTCCATTATAAAATTTAGATTCCCAATTAAGTAAAATGCCTTTGGAATCAATCAAATCGGAGCTTAAACCTTTCTGAACAGGTCTGTCAAAGTTCGGGCACACTGACATTGATGTCCATCGGAGGGGATTTAACTGTCCTGGGGCTTCCCATTGTCTTTAGGGCCTCTGAAAACCCTAGAGAACTCAAAACTTTCATTTAAAAATCCTTCTTGTGTGAATTTCAAAAATTGCTCAAAATTATGAAAAAGCCATTACGTTTCATACGTTTTTCGTCAAAATTTGTTTCTTCATTCTAGCTCTATTTTTCCTTCCATCTGAGGCTAGAATTCTCATTTTTAGGAGTCTAGAATGTTACTCAAATTTTTTGGGACCTTAACTAATTCATTTTAGGGGACTTGCTTTGAAAACGTGCTCATTTCCGTCATTTAACGAAAATTGGACATTACAATTCTCCCCCTTTTAAAAATTTCATCCTCAAAATTTAGATAACATACCTTATAGGAAGAGTTCTGGAAATTTCTTTCTCATGTCATCTTCTAGTTCCTAAGTGGCTTCCTCGAGAGATAACCCCTTCCAAACCACTTTCACCAGCAGTATCATCTTATTCCGTAACTGCTTGAGTCTAACGTCCATGATCCAATCTAGTGATACTACGTATGATAGATCTTTCTGTAACTACACATTCTCATATTCTATGACATGTGAGGGGTTGGGCTGGTACTTTTTAAGCTAGGAAATATGGAATACATTGTGGACTTGGCTTAAATTTAGGGGAAGGGCTAGTCTATAAGCCACAGGTCCTACTTTATCAAGAATCTAAAAAGGACCTATGTATTTTGGACTGAGCTTTTTACTCTTAATGGACTGACCTATCCCTGTGATTGGAGACACTCTAATAAAGAAATGGTCTCCAATCTCAAACTCTAATGGCCGCCTACATTTATCTGTATAACTTTTCTATCTACTCTGGGCCGTCAGAAGTTTCTTTCTAATGGTCTCTATTTGTCTGGAGGTCTGGTCCATTAATTCTGGGCCTATAAGGCTTCGCTCTCCTAGCTCAATCCAACACATTGGGGACCTACACTTCCTCCCATACAACGGCCTGTATGGTGCCATCTGTATACTTGCATGATAACTGTTATTGTAGGCGAACTCTACTAGAAGCAAGTATGTATCCCAGTTCCCTTTCATTTTTAACACACATGCCCTCAACATGTCTTCTAGGGTTTAGATGGTTCTCTCTATCTATCCATCTGTTTAAGGGTGATAGGCCATGCTAAATCTGAGTCTGATACTTAGAGTATCTTGTAATGATCTCCAGAAATTTGATGTAAATCTGGGATCTCTATCTGAAACTATGCTCCTAGGCACACTATGTAGTCTAGCTATCTCTTGTATGTATAGCTGGGCTAACTTATCTAGGGTATAAGTGGCTTTCATAGGCCACTATTACCTATATTGTATCATTCCCCGATGATATCTTGAGTAAACTATGACAAAATCCATAACTATACTATCCCATTTCTACTCTGAGATATCTAGGGGTTGAACTAACCCAGCTGGCTTCTGGTGCTCTATTTTCACTCTCTGGCATACTAGACATTGGGAGACATACTATGTTATATTTGTTTTCATTCCAGGCCACCAGAATATTTTCTTCAAATCCTAGGACATTTTATTACTGCCTGAATGAATGGTATATTTACTCTTATATGCCTCATCTAATATTTTCTCTCTGATTTCTGTGTTTCTAGGCACATATAGCATATCCCTGTACCTCATTATGTTATCCTCAGACAAATTGAACTCTTAAATACTACCCTCGGCTATCTGGGCTTTAATCTTACTTATATGGTCATTTGTCTGCTAGGCCTATCTTATTTAATCCCTTAGGTCATTCTTTATTCGGGTTTCACTCAGTAATAGTTTCCTCAAATACACTTCATAGGAGAGACTCATTTCTCTGAATCTCTCAATCAATTCCTGCTCTCGGATCATCATACAGGCCATATGTATGGATTTTCTACTCAGGGCATCGACTACCACATTAGCCTTACTAGGATAGTATTTCAGTGTAAAATCAAAATCTTTCAAAAATTCTAACCATCTCCATTGCCTCATATTTAGCTCTTTTTGTTCAAATAAATATTTGAGGCTCTTGTTGTTACTGTAAATTTCTATAGCTGCCCCATATAAGTAGTGTCTCCATATTTTCAAAGTAAACACCACTGCGGCTAATTCTAGGTCGTGTGTAGGGTAGTTTTCCTCGTGAGATTTCAACTATTTAGAAGCATAATGTAACACTTTAAAATTAATTAAGGTGTTAATAATAGATTTAGGTTAACTAAGAATAATTAATATAGAATAATTGGGAAAGTTAGGTGAATAGGAATTTTAGATAGATAAATTATTAATATGAGTTTGAGGTTTAATTGGGATAGAAACTTCACCTAGGCCTAAATTAATGTAGGAGATCATGATAAGAGGCTAGTGGAGGCCCAATAAGTTAGATGCAAACTCAATATGATTCAATGTGATAGAGGCCCAAGATCCACCATTTATAGGCTCTTATAATTAGGCTAGTAACCCTTGTACAGACCAAATCAATTGAGTTTTTCAAGCTTGGTTTGGCCTAATTAAATTTTTACAACCCCAGAGATTAAAGCTGGCCCAACAAGGTTTAAATTAGAACCCACTTACAATTGAACCCTTGGGTTAGCCCATGACTCACATTTGACCTAACTTAAACCCAATTAAAACCTTAAACACTTCAGGCTTTCCACATTTTGCTGAAACACACACACATAACTTATTTTCAGAGGTTTGAAGGGAGGCTAGGGTTTAGGGCAAGAAATCCACCATTTTTCACTTCTAAGCTTAAAATTAGCCAAGGTAATAATTATATAACTTAATCCCCTTCTCTTTCTCTTCATTTTGGCCTAATTAGTTTTTCATTTGGAGTATTTTTACCATACCCAAAATCTAAAATGTGGTTGTTTGGGGTTTCCATGGTGAAATTTCGTAGGTTGAGGCTAGGGCTGACATTAGGTAAGTATAAACTCTTCTTTTCTAGGTATTTTTGCTAGTTTGAGACCCCAATGACTGGATTATAGTATGGGTATTAATTTTTTATGAATTTGCTTAAGATTTAGGGTGATATATTGAAGTTTCTGGTAGAGGACACCTCCATTCCGAATTTTGGGAATTAGTAGTGGTTGGGGAGATTTTTGTACCATTGGTGGCGTTTACAAATTTGCCTACAAGTGAGGTAACTAAGACTATATTAATTCCATGCATATATCTCCTTTAATTTCATATTTGATGTACATGAATGATTTAAAATGCTGAACGAATTGGGTGGCTCTCTATTGTATTGTGATTAGATCTTGTGAGTCCATGGTGGAGTTGTAGTGCAGCTGCTACCTGTGCATGTGCTTCGATTGGGCACCGGGTTATGATCAAACCCAGATGCATTGAGCCCTGGTTATACTTAATAGGGAGTAGGTATTGTGGACAAGCCTCTCCCAGTGTTATTGGCCTTTAACATATGGAAAAATGATTGCTAGTATGGGATAGTAATTATGATAGCCTAATTATTTCATTTGCTGATATGACTGGTACGTTTTTTTATGCTTATATAAAATCATGCATATATGTTAATTAAACTAAAATATATGATGAAATTTGCCTTGGTTACTGAGATTTGCATCTCACCCCATTTCATGGGATTAAATATTTCAGGTGAAGGTTCTTCGGGTATGGATAAGGGTAAGCAAATGGATGAACATCCATGAGCTGAGGCCTAGTGTCGGGAGCTACACTTGGTCTGAGTGGAATAGAGTAGATGCTAATTTTGTTAACCTTTGTAGAGCAACATCATGTATCTGTATTGCCAAGTGTAGGATTTTGTATTTTGATGACATATAATGTAACCAGTGAGAAATAGGCTTCATATTAGTTGTTGATGGATGTATGAGTTTATGACACTTATTGTGGCTTGTAAACCTGTGCTTTAATTGGTTATTTAAGTAATGAAATCATGTGATATATTGATTGTGGATTTGAGCTAGCGATGCATGAATTATTCAATGAAAACATGATTGAATGACCATTGTGAGAAATTGATAAATTTGCTAATATAAGACTAATGAATGAGTAGGAGAATCCACCTTTAAATGTGGGATGGGTAATAATATAATGTCTGGGGCAAATCAACTAGATAAATGCTATTAGAATCTCATAACAAGTGGGAGAGTGGCCCTAAAGAGCCCCTAGATATAAAGTGGAGAGTATGAGAGAAGATTTTAGGAGTTTTAGGATCAGAAGACATTTCGTCGCGGCGAAAATGGGGTTAGCCATGGCCAATAGAGGTGAAGTTGCCTAAGGAGAGCACCAAAAAGCAATTCGCCACGGCGAAAGGTAGAATTAGCCGCAGTGAAATGTGAAAGGAAAAACTGGGAGTTGTCCAGAGGGTAATTAGCCATGGCTAAATGTAACACCATAGATTCTAGTCCATCTCATACATTTACATGGAATAATATCATGAACTATGTAGGATTTCCATGGGAAAAGCAAGAAAAGTGGGATTATTTTCGCATTGCGCTATGCCTCAAAATTCATTTCGGTGTCACATGGACCATATGAGTTCATATTATGCATCATCATATTTAATTGCATCATTACAACTCATTTAGACCCCAAAACATGCCTCCAACCCATGGAAACCAAAATGGAGCATGTAAATTTGGAGATCCATTTTCGGCCAGAATTGGCCTCTTTCCTGGGCAAACTTTGGAAAATCATAACTAAATCTAGAAAACTAAAAATGATGCAATCTTGGTCATTCTGGAAAGCTTAGGATGTCTACTTCACACTAAAAATACGTCCAAGTCACAGCATTCATCACACAGGACGTTTGACATCCAAAAAGATACAAACTCACTGGCTGCCTGGGCTGTGATTCAGGTTACTGATGCAAACTTCTGAAATTCATAACTAATTCTATAAAAATCAAAATCACACAAATTCAGTCATTATGGGAAGCTACAAATATTAAATTGACACTAAAAATAAGTCCAGAATGAAACAGATAGGTTTAGATATCTGGAACTGATGAAACAGTGATTGAGCTCTGGAGCTGCCACTGTTACTGACAGCAAATTTCAAAAATTCATAACTCTCTGCTCGGACCTCCAAATGAGGTGATCTCGGTGGCTACAGAAAGCTTATGACCTCTAGTTTATGCATGTAAAATTTCATAAGTATTGGAAACCATTTGGCCATCGGATGACACAGAATTCAAAACTGCCAGTATGAACAGTGCACATACCAGAAACCATGGAAAATTCCAACTTTGAAAATTCATCAAATATTCTCTAGGTCTCCGAAAATTATGAACTTTAGCTTCCCAGAAAGCTCTTACTGAGACCTAATTTTATGCCAAATTTCAGGGCAAGACTAACTCATTTGGCCAAAAAGTGACATAGGGTTCCATTATGGTCAATTTTGGCTCCATATTGGGTACCAAAATTGCCAAATGGATTTCCCTTGGTCTTGGCACCTTTTGGGCAAGTTTAAAAGCTTATTTGAGACTTGTGTGAGCTGCCCAAATGGTCCCAAACCTCATGCATCTCATTTTGACCATTCAACCCACACTTATACACATAACCACCAAACTTTACATTCTCATACCATGGCATTTCATACTCAAAACATGTGCTAATGGTCATACATCATATCCATACATTTAAACATCATATAATATCATATTTACACATGTCTCAAGGGTCATAGCCCATTTACAATATTCATATACATCATTGAACATCATTATGGTTTCATAAAGCAAAAACTAGACATATGAATGTCAATCTCCTTCCTCTAGTGTTGTTGGCTCCCATTGGCATATCCACTTGGTTCACCTAGCATGTTAGGACATTTAAGAGGAGGGAGTGAGATTCAAGAATCTCAATAGCTCATCTCCCATTCCATCACACATAATATGTGCAAGCAAGTTTCACAATGGCATGCATGGAGAAAGTAGAAATCATAGGCATTTTAAAAGCAACCTTGGCATGTGAATCAATCATACAAGACATTCAAGAGCTCACTAAGTGTTTGGATTGGCCTCACACTTCTCCTCATGGATTTTGGATTTGCCTCACCCATTCTTTGAGCACTTTGGGCTCAACCATACTCTTGGGAGCCCACTTTGCTTTTGGGAGACTCTTTACTTTGTCTCAACCAAGCTCAAGGGTTCTTGGCTCCTTCTCACCCAAGGGAAGAGTTCTTGGCCTCTCCACACTCAAGCAAACTCATACAAACATCATGGATTCATTTAAAACATAACATGGCATCATGGATCATGACATGTAAAGGCATGCTAGCATACTTTTCAAAGCTTGAAAATACACATACAAGCATTCTAAAACAAGCTAAACACACATCCATGCATGAGAGAAGGTGGAGAGAGCTACCTTGTATACGAACACACACTTTTTCCTTAGCTTTCAAGCCTCCTCTTTTAGCCACACACCCACAAGTTGGTGGAGATAGTTTCACTTAGCCTAGACACAAATTATGGGAGCCAATTAAGTTCATGAAACAATTTCTAGGGCTATGCAACTTGCTTAAACCCTAGATTACTCTACAACCTTCATTATGGTCCATATTGGCACCTAATGAAGCAACACCCCTCAAATGATTTCTAGGCCTCATTCTTTACTCTCAAATATGATTCTTGACTCCTTTTAAGCCTCTTGGAATCATCACATAATTAAAACAAAGGGCCTAACATTATGTTGCTTCCTTAGGTTGCAATATGGACCCTAAAGCACCAACTCATTCTCTAAGCTTCCTAAATTTTTCCCAAGGTTTCCCCTCACATTCATTCATCATGTATGACTCAAAAATGGGCTTGAAACAATTTAAAACTCTCCCTAACTATGCCATCCCTACTTGGCCAAAAGTTAGAGCTTAAATGGGATTTCATAATAATTGCCTTTGGAATCACTCAAAAAGGATCTAAAACCATTTCAAACCGTTCGGTCAAATTTTAAGTCAACCAACAGCCGAAATCACTCACCGGAGCGGTTTCAACTGTTCTAGGGGTTCCCATCGTATTCAGGGCCTCTGAGAACCCTAGAAAGCTCAAATTTTGTGTTTAAAAAGCCCTCCTATGAGTTTTCCAAATTTTTCAAAAATTACAAAAATGCCCCTACTTCCCTCGGTAAATTTTTTGATCTCTTTTGGCTCTAGTTTTTGGGCATCTTAAACCTCAAATCCTCATTTTCTAATATTTAAAATTTTATTATAATTTTAGTTGGCCCCAATTCCCTCTATTTCAAGGACTTCCTTTTGTATCTGGCCTATTTCTGCCATTTACGGAGAAACCGAACATTGCGTTTCTCACGTTTACGAAGGGACTGGATGTTACACTAAATGGGAATTGGCTACAGTGAACTTTTGTGAGAATTTGTAGGGCATTCCAAAGAGGAATTAGCCACGACAAAAGTGGGAATTGGTCGCGGCCAATAGTGAGAGGCGAGCGAGGTAGGTTCCAGGAGGTTTCCTCACCGCGGCGAAATCTGTAAAGAGAAAGAGTGAACTTGAGAGTAATTGGCCACAGCACAAGAGCATTTAGCCACGGCTAACGGTCTTAAACTCTCATTCTAACCTAGAAATCTTGGTTTTTCATATGGTGACCTCAAGGGATGTCTTGGAGACATTGGTAAAAGATTCTTATGAGTAGGAATTAATGGGTAATAGAATCAAAGGCCTATAAATGAGCGTTTGTTTCTCTTGTGTACATGAATGCTTGTAACTAGTTAGTTGATGACTCTAATAACATTAAGGTTCAAATTTCCCTATATTTTCTGAATGTAATTAGTCATAATATCTTGTAACCCTAATTCATGATTACTAATCGCGTATTTGACCTTAATTACAATGAATAGAAGTTTGGGTCATCACACAAAAGCTACCATTCAGCCTTTCTGCATAAGCACACATCTTAACCTTTCTTTAATGCATTGGTGTACACTATAAAAGTTTCTTTAGGGTCGAAGTACTAAAATTGGGGCCGTGGTCAACTTGTGCTTCAGTTCCTGAAAACTACTCTCACATTTCTCATTCCACACAAACGGCACATTTTTTCTAGTAAGCCGAGTCAGTGGCATTGCTATCTAAGAAAAGCCCTGAATAAACCTCCTATAATAACCTACTAAACCTAGGAAACTCTTGATCTCTGTCACTGTCTTAGGTCTCTCCCACTGTAATACTGCTTCTACCTTATGGGGATCTACTGCGACCCCTGCCTAGGAGATCATATGACCTAGAAATTGAACCTTAGTGAGCCAAAACTCACATTTACTAAGTTTAGCATTCAACTATCTCTCTCTTAGGGTTTCCAAGGCTAATCTCAGGTGTTGCTCATATTCCTCTCTACTTTTTGAGTACATAAGGATGTCATCTATGAAGACTACTACAAATCTGTCTAAGTATGGCCTGAAAACTCTATTCATGTAATCATGAGGGTGCATTCGTCAACCCGAAGGGCATAACAAAAAATTCATAATACTCGTGTCTAGTTCTAAAAGCTATTTTGGGAATATCCTCAGCCTTTATTCTGAGCTGATGGTATCCCGACCTAAGGTCTATCTTAGAAAACACTTACGCTTCCACTAATAGATCCAGGCAGTCATCAATGCGAAAGAGAGGGTACTTATTCTTAATGGTTATTTTATTGAGTTTTCGATAATCTATATGTAACACTATACATTCTAGCTCATCTCATACTTTGAAATGGCTTACTATCATGAATCATGTAGGTTTCCCATGAAAAAGGCAATGAAATAATGATTAATTTCGTATTGCGTCGTATCTAAAAATTCCATTCGATGTCATGTGGACCGTGTGAGCTCATGCTATACATTCTCATATTTAAATACATCAATACAACTCATTTGCATCACAAAATCATGCCCACAACTCATGGAAACCAAAATGAAGCTCAAAATGCCCAAGTGTAATTTCGGACAGATTTGGCCTCTTTTTTTACCAAATTTTGGAAAATCATAACTAATTGTAGAAAAATCAAAATTATACAATCTTGGACATTCTGGAAAGAAACGGATGTCTACTTCACACTGAAAATATGCCCAGATCATAACATTCATCACAAAGTTTGACATCCAAAATGGTCCAGAGGTCAGACTGTATTCTGGAACTATCACAAAATTCTATAGAAAAATTTGAAAATATCTAATTAATTCCAAAAAAATCCAATCCATGTAAATGATACCAATATGGAAAGTTGTAGATGTTACCTAGAGAGAAAAAATATCTCCAGACCAGTTCAATAACCCTAGACGTCAGAATTTAATGGAACAGTAACTCAGGTCGAGCAAAATTCCTGATACTGGACAGAATGTTCAAAAATTCATATCTCCCTCTCTAGACCTCTAAATAAGGTGCTTCTAGCTGGCACGAGTCATTGTAAATGTCTAGTTTCTCTGTATATAATTTCATGACAATTGGACATCATTTGAATCTCATGTGATAAAATTCAATTTCGGACCAAATGAATAGTATAATAGACCAAAACCATAAAAATTGCCAACTTTGAAAAATTATCAAATATTTTGTAGACCTCCGAAAATTATGATATTTAGCTTCTCAAAAAGCTCTCAATAAAACCTAATTGGATGCCAATTCTTAGATTAAGAATAACTTATTTGGCCAAAAAGTGATATATGGTCAATTTTGGCTCTATATGGGATACCAAAATTGTCAAATGGTCCCAAACCTCATGCTTTTCATTTTGGCCATTTAACCCACACTTATGTACATTTACATCAAACTTCCAAATTGCATACTTTGGCATTACATACTCAAATTCTATTCGAGAGTTCATACATTATATCCATATAGTTATACATCACATAATATCATATTTACACATGTCTCAAGGGTCATAGGCCATTTACAACAACAATATATATCATAAAGCATCATTATGGTTCCAAAAAGATAAAAGCTAAGCATAATAATGTCAATCTCCTTCCTTCAAGATTGTTGGCTCCCATTTCCATAGCCACTTGGTCCACCTAGCATATTAGATCATTGGCGAGGAGGGAATGAGATTCAAGGAATTCCAAGAGCTTATCTCCCTTTCAATCATACATAATATATGTAAAGCAAGCCTTAAAAGTGCATGTATGGACATAATACAAATCATGAACATTTAAAGAGCAAGCTTGGCATATGAACACATCATACAAGACATTCAAGAGCTCACCAAGTGTTTAAATCGGCCTCACACTTCTCCTCATGGATTTTGGACTTGCCTCACCCATTCTTTAAGAACTTTGAACTCAACCATACTCTTGGGAGCTCACTTTGTCTTCAGGAGACTCTTTACTTTGTCTCAACGGAGTTTAAGGGTTCTTGGCTCATCCTCACCATGGTGAAGAGTTCTTGGCCTCTTCACACTCAAGCAAACTCAAACAAACATCATGCATTCATTTAAAAACATAACATGACATCATGTAATTATAGCATAGAAAATCATACTAGCATACTTTTTATGACTTGAAAATACACATGCACACATTCTAAGACATGTTAAAGACACATCCATGCATGAGAGAAGGTAGAGAGAGCTACTTTGTGTACAATTACATACTTTTTCCTTGGATTTCAAGCCTCCTCTTTCGGCCACATACCCAAAAATTGGTGGAGATGGTTTCTTTTGCCTTAAATACAATTTATGGGAGCCAATTAGCTTATGAAACATATTCTAAGGCCACACAACTTGGTTAAACACTAGATGGCTCTATAACCCCTATTATGGTCTATAAAATGCACTTAATGAAGCAATACTCCTCAAATAACTTCTAGTCCTCATTCTTTCCTTTCAAATATAATTCTTGACTCCTTTAAAGCCTCTTGGAGTCATCATAGTATTAAAACAAAGGGCCTAACATTATGTTGCTTCTTTAGGTCATAATATGGAACCTGAGGCACCAAATCAATTTCTATGAGTTTGAAATTTTTTCCAAGGCCTCCCCTCACTTTCATTCATTAAATATGACTCAAAAATGGCCTTAGAAACTACAAGAACCCCCTTTGGCCGAGACATAAGGCATCTTTGGCCTAAATGGAGTTTGCTTTGTTTTCTTGAAGGAGGAAGCTTGTGGGGAGCATCTTAAGGATCTAAAGAACTCATGTAAACTCTTAATTAAACCTAGGAATCATCATACAAAATCAGAATTTGAAAGGTACACTTGAAACCCTAAGTTTTACATCTTGATTTCTAATGGCTAGTTTGTTGTTTTCTTTGCATATTCTTATTCTTCTCCATCAAATACCTAAGATTCACCCTTGGTTGGGCTTGGAAATTAGATCCTCCTAGGGTTCTTGGTGTGTGTTGAAGTGGAGAAGAAAGGGAACTCAATATAGCAGCCATAGGATGCAATTTTACCTTGTTTCCTTGCTTAGTTTGGCTTAAATCTTGCTTTCTCCAAGCTCTTCTCTTCAAATCCGAAATTTCCTTTTAATTTCTCCCTTGAATCAGATTCATAAACCTCATTTTAATCAAAGGAAATCAAGGAGGATGAAGAAGAGGTGGTGTGGATGGAGAAGAGCATGAAAAATAACCATAAAAACATACCTTTTGCTTGGATTTCTTCCACCTTCTTCTTCCTCTTTTGGGCGCCTCTCTCTTAAGTTTTTGCATCTGGTTTGGGGCTGAATTTTCTAAAGTTAAATGAGGGCAAGTGTGAGGCGCCACCTATATATAGGCAGGGAAAAGTGACTTTTTCAAAAATTCTAATTTTGCCCTTCGTACTTTGCATTTTTGTTTCTCCTTCGTTTTAGCTCCTTTTTTAGACTCATCTTTTCCATTATAAAATTTAGGTTCCCAATTAAGAACAATGTCTTTGGAATCACTCAAATCAGAGTTAAAACCTTCCTGAACGGATCCATCAAAGTTCGGGCACACTGACATTGGAAAACATCCACCGGAGGGGATTTAACTGTCCTGGGGCTTTCCATGATTTTTAGGGCCTCTGAGAACCTTGGAGAACTCAAAATTTTGATTTAAAAAACCCTCCTGTGTGAATTCCAAAAATTGCCCAAAATTACGAAAATGCCATTATGTTTCGTAGGTTTTCCATCAAAATTTGTTTCTTTATTCTAGCTCCATTTTTCCTTCCGTATGAGGCTAGAATTCTCATTTTTAGGAGTCTAGAATGTCACTCAAATTTTTTAGGACCTTAACTAATTCATTTTGGGGGACTTGCTTGGAAAACGTGCCTATTTTCGTCATTTAACGAAAATAAGACATTACACTATACATAGCCTAAGGCTCCCGTCCTTCTTCTTTACAAATAGGATTGGAGCTCCCCACAATGAGACACTGGGTCTAATAAAACCCTTCTCTAAAAGTTCTTCTATCTGTTTCTTAAGCTCAACTAGCTCAGTGGAAGCCATCCTATATGGGGCCTTAGACACTGGACCTACCCCAGGTACAACGTCTATAGGAAACTCTACCTCTCTCACTGGGTGCAGTCTGCTAATCTTTCTGGGAAATACCTCTGGGAACTCCCTCACTATGGGAATCTCATCTATGCCCTCTTTAACCTCAGCCTGAACTGAAAAGAAAACTAGATACCCCTTACAACCATGCCCTAGAGATCTCTCAGCCTAGGAGGTGGTCATGACAGATAACTTAGCCTACATACTAGGCATAGTCCCACACTCAGATAAAGTAATACATCTATGGCTACAATCTAGTGTGGTGTTATTTGCAAACATCCAGTTCATGCCAATAATCACATCAATATCAACAAAGGGCATACAAATTAAATTAAGGGTGGTAAGGCAATGATTAAACTGGATCACATAATTCAAGCAAGCATGGGAGGTAATGACTCAGTTTCCTATGGGGTAGATACATGTAAATCATATGGCAAAGTATGCATACTCAAACCTAACCTCCTAGCACACTCATATGAAATGAAAGAATGGCTAGCACACGAATCAAAAAATGCAGTCACAGAAAAATCATTTATTTTAATAGTACCTTGAATCAGACTTATAAACTGGCTAGCCTTCTGCTGTGATAGGGCAAAGAATCTACCCTGGGTTTGAGGTCTGGGAAGAGAAGTTGTCTCCCTCGACTGTGTAATCTACAAAAGAGCCTAGGTGCAATCCCTGGCCTACCACACTTGAAGCACACATTCTACCCCACATAACACCGTCTGGTGCCATGGTTCCTGCCACACTAGGGATATGTGATAGGTGTGAAACTGCCTCTACTAGACTGAGTCCTCCGTCTCTTGCCTTTTCTACCCCACTAGCCTATGCCACCTCTCCAACTAGTCACTACAGCCTGTGATCCCTCTCTAGGTCTCTAAGGCTTAGGGAGGGATCGTCTAGCACTGGAACTAGGCTGCATCATCCTGAGATTCATCTCTATGACTCTGCATACTTCAATAAGGGTATTAAAGTGCCTGATTCTCTATGGCACTACCCTATTTCTAATCTTAGGGAGCAAGCCCTTCTCTAATCTGTTCGCCCTCCACCTCTTATCATCATGCCTCTGTAAATAGTAGGAATATCTAGAGAGCTCAACAAACTTCACCACATATTAGTCCACAGACATTCCCTCAGTCTACTTAAAGAGGATAACTCATATTTCTTTTCATCTTTGATAGAATCAGGGAAATATTTCTCGTGGAATACCTCGAGGAATGCCTCCCATGTAATTGGGAAGTTCCTCACTCTCAAGATAAGCTCGATGCCCTTCCACTAATAGTTTACTTCTCTCTATAACTAAAATACAACCATCTTGGCGTTCTGCTCAGACGTACACTCTATCACCTTAAAGATTTTCTTTAACTACATAATCCAAGCATCAGCTTTATCTGAGTTCATCTCACCATCAAAGTTGGGAGGCTCGAATTTTCTAAACTGAGTAATAACCTTTCTGGTCGAGGCTGTTGTTGAGCAGGAGGTGTCTGAGCTGGTGGAGGTGGAATAGGGGCAATAACCTACATGTGTGGCTGTGGATCTAAATGAGTCACCTAGGAATGCTTGGGATGATCTAAGTGTGGAAGTGGCCGAGGAGGAGTAGGTGTAGGGCCCTGACTATTTCTCTTAGCAAGCCGTTCCTGTAATTGCATAATAATGGCCTGCTGCTAATCCAAGCGAGCCATGATAGACTATAGGGCTTTAGTAACCAAATCGAGAGGCTCAGCTTCATCAGCACGAGCCTCTCTAGAGGGCCGACCTCTCCTAGTGTTCACCATTGTGCTGAAACATTATAACAAACTTTTACATAAACTAAGGAACACTTCCACCATCAAACACACTCAATTCATCCAAAAACAAGCTCACATACATTTAGGCAACTCATAAACACAAGCTACAACCCATATCAAGAGCCTGAACTTTTGCTTTGATACCAATAAATGTAACACCATAATTTCTAGCTCATCTCATCATATACACATGGTTCACATCATCACATTCATGAGAGTGTAAGGAAAAAGGGGATAAAATAATACATTTCCTCGCGTTACATCATATTTAAAATTTCCATTTGGTGTCACATGGATCATGTGAACTCATCTTATACTTTCCCATATTTAATTACATGTATACAACTCATTTGCATCATAAAATATGGCTCATAATTCAAGAAAACCGAAATGAAGCATAAAATATGGAGGTTTATTTTCAGATTGCTTTTGCTTCTTTTCTGTCCAAATTTTGGAAAATCATAACTAATTCTAGAAAAATAAAAAACATACATTCTTGATCATTCTATAAATCTACAGATGTCTAATTCACACTAAAAATATTTCCAAGCCATAACATCCATCATAGAGGACTTCTGACATTCGAGAAGGTCCAGAGATGAAATTGCATTTTGGAACTGTTACAGAATTCTACAGCAAATTTTGAAAATGTCAAATTAATTTTGCAAAAATCCAAACCATGCAAATGATACCAATCTAGAAATTTGTGGATGTTAGCTAGAGGGAAAAAATATTTCCAGACTAGCTTAGGCAGCCCAAACCTCGAAATTCAATAAAAGAGTAACTCAGGTCAGGCAAAACTCCTAATACTGGATAGAATGTTCAAAAATTCATATCTCCCTCTCTAGACCTCCAATTGAGGTGATTCTAGTTGGAAAAAGTCACTATGAATGTCTAGTATCTTTGTATAAAATTTTGTGGCAATTGGACATCATTTGAGCCTTATGTGATAGAATTCATTTTCGGACCAAATGAATAGTGCAGCAGACCAAAATCAGAAAAATTGAAAACTTTGACATTCACCAAATATTCTATAGACCTCGAAAAATTATGATCTTTAGCTTTACAAAAAGCTCATAATGAGACCTACTTGCATGCCAAATCTTTGATCAAGAATAACTCATTTGCCTAAAAAGTGATGGAGGGTTCCATTATGGTCATTTTGGGCTCCATATGAGGTACCAAAGTGACCAAATGGTTTTTCCTTGGTCTTGGCACCTTTTGGGCAAGTCTAAAAGTACATTTAGGACTTGCGTGAGCTGCCCAAATGGTCCTAAACCTCATGCATCTCATTTTGGCCTTTTCATCCACACTTATGCATATTTCCATAAAGCCATTCATGGAGCTATAATGTCATAACATACTCAATTTACATTCCATCATTCACATAACACATTCTTTCATTCCTACATCACATAATAGCATAATTACATATGTCTCAAGGGTCATAAATCATTTACAACAATAATATACATCATTAAGTATCATTATAGTTCTAAAAAGGCAAAACTAGACATATTGATGTCAATCTTCTTTCTTTATGGTAGTTGGCTCCTATTGCCATGTTCACTTGGTCCACCTACCATATTAGGTCATTGGAGAGGAGGGAATGAGATTCAAAGAATCCCAATAGCTCATCTCCCATTCAATCATACATAATATATGTAAAGCAAGCCTTAAAAATGCATGCATGAATATCATGGAAGTCATGAACATTCAAGAAGCAAGCTTAGCATATAAATAATTCGTACAAGACATTCAAGAGCTCACCAAGTGTTTGGATTGGCCTCACACTTTTTCTCATGGATTTTAGACTTGCCACACCCATTCTTTAAGAATTCTTTAGATTCAACTATACTCTAAGGAGCCCACTTTGCTTTTAGGGGACTCTTTGCTTTGTCTCAACTAATTTCAAAGGTTCTTGGCTCATCCTCACTATGATTAAGAGTTCTTGGCCTCTCCACACTCAAGCAAACTCAAACAAACATCATACATTCATTTGAAAACATAATATGTCATTATGAAATCATGGTATATAAAATAATGCTAGCATACTTTTCATGGCTTGAAAATGCATATACACACATTCTAAAACAAGCTAAACACATATCCATGTATAAGAGAAGGTGGAGAGAGCTACCTTGTATATAATCACACACTTTTTCATTGGAATTCAAGCCTCCTCTTTCTGCCACACGCCAAAAAACTTGTGGAGATGATTTCTCTTGACCTAGATACAATTTGTGGAAGCCAATTAGGTTCATGAAACAACTCTGAGGCCACACAACTTGGTTAGACACTAGGTTGCTCTATAAACTCCATTATGATCTATACTTACACTTAATGAAGCAACACACCTTACAATTTCTAGGCTCCATTCTTTTCTTTCAAATATGATTCTTGATTCCTTTTAAGCCTCTTGGAGTCATCACACAATTAAAATAAAGGGTCTAACATCATGTTGCTTCTTTAAGTTATAATATGGAACCTAAAGCACAAAATCACTTCTTATGAGTTTTAAATTTTTTCCAAGGCCTCTTGTCATTGTCACTCATCAAATATGACTCAAGAATGGCCTTAAAAAAATTTAAAACTCTTCCTAGCTATATGAACTACCTTTGGTCGAGCCTATGCATGGTTTAGGGCTCCTTAGAGTTTTCTTTGTTTTCTTGAAGGAGGAGCATGTGGGGAGCATCTTAGGGATCTGAAGAACTCATTTAAACTCTTTATTAAACCTAAGAATCGTCACACAAGGTCAGAATTTACAAGGTGCACACAAAACTCTAGAATTTGCATCTTGAAATCTAATGGTTATTTTGTTATTTTCTTTGCATATTCTTGTTCTTCTCCTTCAAATACCTAAGATTAATGCTTGTTTTGGCTTAAAAATCAGATCCTCCTAGGGTTCCTTGTGTGTGTCGAATTGGAGAAGAAGAGGAATCAAGAATAGCAACCACAGGATAGAATTTTACCTAGTTTCCTTGCTTATTTTGGCTTGAGTCTTGCTTTCTCCAAGTTCTTCTCTGCAAATCCGAAAATTCCATTGAATCAAATTTATAAAATCCATTTTAATCAAAGGAAACAAAAGAGAAGGGAGGAGAGGAGTTATGGATGAAGAAAAGCATGAAAAACAACCATTAAAACATACCTTAAGCTTTTATTTTCTTCTCCTTCTTCTTCCTCTCTTGTGCGCCTCTCTCCTAGGGATTTTCTTCTGGTTTGGAGCTGAATAATCTGAAGCTAAATGAGGGAGAGTGTGAGGCGCCACCTATATATAGGTGTAGGAAAGTGACTTTTTCAATAATTCTAATTTTACCATTTGTTCTTTGCATTTTCGTTTCTCCTTCATTTTAGCTCCTTTTTGAAAACCGTCTTTTCCATTATAAAATTTAGGTTCCCAATTAAGTAAAATGCCTTTGGAATCACTCATTCATGCAAAAACCTTCTCGAATGGGTCTATCAAAGTTTAGGTACATCAACATTAGAAAACGTCCACCGGAGGGAATTTAACTGTCCTAGGGCTTCCCATGGTTTTCAGCGCCTCTGAGAATCCTGGAAAAGTCAAAACTTTCAGTTAAAAAACCCTCCTATGTGAATTCCAAAAATTACTCAAAATTACATAAATGCCATTACATTTCGTAGGTTTTTTGTCAAAATTTGTTTCTTCATTCTAGCTCCATTTTTCCTTCCATCTGAGGCTAGAATTCTCATTTTTAGGAGTCTAAAATGTTACTCAAATTTTTTAGGACCTTAACTAATTCATTTCAGGGGACTTGCTTTGAAAATGTGCCTATTTTCATTGTTTAACAAAAATTGGACATTACAATTCAAGTCATACCATCCATCACAGAGGACGTTTGACATCTGAGAAGGTCCAAAGGTCGAACTGCATTCTAGAATTATCACAAAATTCTATAGCAAACTTTGAAAATATCCAATTAATTCTATAAAAATCCAATCCATGCAAATGATACTAATCTGGAAAGCTGTGGATGTTAGATAGAGGGGAAAAATATTTCCAGACTAGCTCAGGTAGCCCAAAACTCAAAATTGAATAGAACAATTACTCAGGTTGAGCAAAACTTTTGATATTGGAAAGAATGTTCAAAAATTTATATCTCCCTCTCTAGACTTCCAATTGAGGTGCTTCTAGTTGGTATGAGTCACTATGAATGTCTAGTTTCTCTGTATAAAATTTCGTGGCAATTAGACAACATTTGAACCTTCTGTGATAGAATTCATTTTTGAACCAAATGAATAGTGCAACAGACCAAAATCAAAAAAATTGCCAACTTTGAAAATTCACCAAATATGCTAAGTCTTCCGAAAATTATGGTCTTCAGCTTCCCAAAAATCTCTTAATGGGACCTAATTGCATGCCAAATCTCATATCAAGAATAACTCATTTGGCCAAAAACGTGACATATGGTCCCATTATGGTCAATTTTGGCTCCATATAGGGTACCAAAATTGCCAAATGGCTTTCCTTTGGTTTTGGCACCTTTTGGGCAAGTTTAAAAGCACATTTAGGACTTGTGCGAGTTGCCCAAATGGTCCTAAACCTTATGCATCTCATTTTGGCATTTTCATCCACACTTTTTCCTTAGAATTCAAGCCTCCTCTTTTGGCCACACACATTCAAAGTTGTGGAAATGGTTTCTCTTGGCCTAGATACAATTTATGAAAGCCAATTAGGTTCATGAAACAAATTTTAAGGCTGCATAACTTGGTTAGACACTAGGTTGCTTTATAGCCCCCTATTATGGTCTATAAATGTACCTAATGAAGCAATACCCCTCAAAATAATTTCTAGACTCCATTCTTTCCTTTCAAATATGATTCTTGACTCCTTTTAAGCCTTTTTTGAGTCATCACACAATTAAAACAAATGGTCTATCATCATGTTGCTTCTTTAGGTCATAATATGAAACCTAAAGCACCAAATCATTTTTTATGAGTTCTAAATTTGTTCCAAGACCTCCCCTCATTTTCATTCATCAAATATGATTCAAGAATGGCCTTAGAAAAATTTTAAACTCCCCCTAGCTATGAGAACTCCCTTTGGCCGAGACATACATAGAGCACTTTTGGCCTTCATGGAGATTTCTTTGTTTTCTTGAAGGAGGAAGCATGTGGGGAGCATTTTTAGGATCTTAAGAACTCATTTAAACTCTTAATTAGACTTAGAAATCATTACACAAGGTTAGATTTTACAAGGTGCTCACAAAACCTTAGAATTTGCATCTTGAAATCGAATGGTTATCTTGTTGTTTTCTTTACATATTCTTGTTCTTCTCCTTTAAATACCGAAGATTCATGCTTGGTTTGGCTTAAAAATCAGATCCTCCTAGGGTTCCTTATGTGTGTCGAATTGGAGAAGAAGAGGAATCAAGAATAGCAACCACAGGATGAAATTTTACCTAGTTTCCTTGCTTATTTTGGCTTGAATCTTGCTTTCTCCAAGCTCCTTTCTTGAAATTCGAAAATTCCCTTGAATTTCTCCCCTAAATCAGATTTATAAACTCCATTTTAATTAAAGGAAACAAAGGAGAAGGGAGGAAAGGAGCTGTGGATGAAGAAAAGCATGAAAAATTACCATGGAAACATACCTTAAACTTGGATTTTCTTCTCTTCTTCTTCCTCCTTTGGTGCACCTCTCTCCTAGGGTTTTTCTTCTGGTTTGGGGCTGAATAATCTAAAGTTAAATGAGGGAGATTGTGAGGCACTACCTATATATAGGTGTAGGAAAATGACTTTTTCAAAAATTTTAATTTTGCCTTTCATTCTTTGCATTTTCGTTTCTCCTTCATTTTAGCTCCTTTTTAAGAACCGTCTTTCCATTATAATATTTAGGTTCCCAATTAAATAAAATGGCTTTGTAATCACTCAAATCGGAGCTAAAACTTTTCTGAATGAACCCGTCAAAGTTCGAGCACACTAACATTGGAAAATGTCCACTGGAGGGGATTTAACTGTCCTGGGGCTTCCCATGATATTTAAGGCCTCTAAGAACCCTAGGGAACTCAAAAATTTTATTTAAAAAGCCCTCCTGTGTGAATTCTAAAATTTGCTCAAAATTACGAAAATACCATGACGTTTCGTAAGTTTTTCATAAGGAATTGTTTCTTCATTCTAGCTTCATTTTTCTTTCCGTCTGAGCCTAGGATTCTCATTTTTAGGAGTCTAGAATACTTCCCAAATTTTTTGGGACCTTAAATACATCATTTTGGGGGACTTCCTTTTGTATTTGGTGAGTTTCGTTCATTTACGGACAAACCATATGTTACGTTTCTCACGTTTTCAGAAAATTGGATGTTACATTTCTCCCCCTTTAAATAAATTTTGTCCTCAAAATTTGGGGTACATTTTCCCCTTACACTTTTCTTGTTTGACTAATTGATCTTTTCTTTCCCTTCTTCCTAGCTCTATACATTTCTCTCAGCAATTTTGCACGTTTGAATTTTCTCTTAACCAGGGAATTTTCATACTAGCTCTTAATGAGAGCTCTATTATTATAATGTACTAGCTAATTCTTTTCATAAGGAAAAGAAATTTCTAACTCTGGAGGCCTATCCTGGGAGAGCTCACTAATCATATCAGGTTATGTTAACTCATTCGCAGGATTAACGTTTCTTTTAGAAAACGCGTCCACGTGAGGAGCATACTACTCCCACTTATAAGGCCCCAGCCTAGGTCCCTCCTTTCTGATGTGGGACTTTACAATCAAGTTCTACCCAAAACCAGAGGAAAATCCTAGGTAGAGTAGTGCACAAGAGGAAGGCAAAGAGGAGGAGAAATCAAAGGCTTAAGGTATGGAAATTTAGTAGTTTTTCATGCTCTTTCTCTTCCAAATCTCCTCTCCTTTCCTCCATTCTCTTTTGTTTCCTTTGATTAAAATAAAGTTTTCAAATCTATTTTAAGGGAGATATTGAGGGGAAAATTTAGATTTGAAGAGAGGAGCTCAAAGAACACAAGATTCAAGTGAGAAAAAGAAAGAAAACAAGGTAATTTCTTCTTCCATAGTAGATACCCCTTGCTACCCTTCTCCACCATTTCACCCCACTTGAGAAGACCTAAGAGGATTTGATTTTTAGGCAGAACGACTGGTGATTCTAAGGAAAAAGGGTGCGGAGATTAAGAATATGCAAAGGGAATTAACAAAAAGCTATTAGATTTCAAGATGCAATTTCTAGAGTTTCAATTGCACCTTGTAAAATCTAATTTTATATGATGATTCCTAAGCCTAAATAAGAGTTTAAATGAGCTCCCAAGATCCCAAAGAGGCTTCCCACATGCATCCTCCCTTGAGAAAATAAAACAAACTCCAAGAAACTCTATTTCCTCCATAGCCTTAAGCTAAAGGGGTTTGTATAGTTAGGGAAAGTTTTAAACTTTTCTAAGCCCATTCTTTAGTCATATATGATGAATGAAAATGAGTGGAGGCCTTGGAAAAAATTTAGAACCCATAGAAAGTGAGTTGGTACTTTAGGTTCTATATTATGACCTAAAGAAGTAACATATAGTTAGGTTCCTTATTTTAATTGCGTGATGACTCTAAGAGGCTTAAAAGGAGTCAAGAATCATATTTGAAAGGAAAGAATGGAGCCTACAATTTATTTGAGGGGTGTTGCTTCATTAGGTACAATTATGGACCATAATGAAGTCATAAGCCAACCTAGTGTCTAAGTAAATTGTATAGTCTTAGAATTGAGTTCATGAACCTAATTGGCTTCCATAAATTGCATCTAGGCCCAGAGAAACCATCTCCACAAGTTTGTGTGTGTGTGGCCGAAAGAGGAAGCCTTGATTCAAAAAGGAAAGTGTGTAATTGCTTCTAAGGTAGCTCTCTCCACCTTCTCTCATGCATGGATGTGTGCTTAGCTTGTCTTGAATGTATGTATCTGTATTTTTAAGCCATGAAAAGTGTTCTAGCATGACTTTAACTCTATGGTGCCATAATGTTACAATATGCTCTTATATGATGTTTTTGATGTGTGCTTAGGTTTGCTTAAGTGTAGTGTGGCCAAGACCCCTTAGCCATGGTGAAGATGAGCCAAGAACCCTTAAGATTGGTTAAGACAAAGTAAAGAGTCTCCCAAAAACAAAGTGGGCTCCCAAGAGTATGGTTGAGTCCAAGAATGCATTAAAGAATAGGTGAGGCAAGTCCAATATCCATAAGAAATTAGGTGAGGCCAATCCACTTACTTGGCAAGCCTTTGAATGCCATGTATGACATTCTCAAATGATGAAAATGCTTCTTGAATGTTTGTACATGTCAACATGACCATGCATGCATTTATGAGACTTGTTTGCATCCATTATGTATTATTGAATAGGAGATGAGCTATTGGGATTCTTTGAATCTCATTCCCTTCTCTCCAATGATCTCACATGCTAGATGGACCAAGTGGACAAGGTAATGGAAGCCAACCACCTTGAAGGAAAGAGTTTGACAACAAAGTGTTTGAGTTTTGTTACTTTAAGACCATATTTATGTCAAATGCTGTAATCCATGCTTGGTGTGCCTGAGATGGTCTAGAGTTATTTTTCCCCTCTAGCCACAACTTTCTGAATTGATATCATTTACATGGATTGGATTTTTGTAGAATTAATTGGACATTTTCAAAGTTTTCTGTAAAAAGCTGTGACAGCACCAGGAGATAGCTTGACCTCTTGACTTTTTTGAATGTCAAACATCCTCTATGATGAATGTTATGGTCTAGAAATATTTTTAGTATGAAGTAGACATCCGTAGCTTTCTAGAATGGCCAAGAATGTATGATTTTGATTTTTCTAGAATTAGTTATAATTTTCCAAAGTTTGGTCAGAAAAGAGCCAAATCTGGATGAAAATGAATATGAATATTTCATGCTTTCCTTTGTGATTCTTGAGGTGTAGGCCACTTTTCATGATGCAAATAAGTTGTATTCATGTAATTAAATATGAGAATATGTTGTATGAGCTCATATGGTCCACGTGACATCGAATGAAATTTTCAAACATAACGCAACGCAAGAAAATACATTATTTTAATTCCCTTTTCTTGCTCTTTCATGGAATCTATGAATGTAAAGCATGGAAATGTTTTGAAATGAGCTAGAAATATAAGGTATTATAGCTGGCCTCATATAAAGAGAAAAGAAACATTTTATAACATTTTACAAAATTTTCGTTATACCCCTCCACTTCCATTTCTCCGTTTGAGCTCATTTTAATTATTTTCTTAGAACCATGTTTTCCATCACAAAATTCAAGTCCTCTAGTTTATTACAAACATTTTATTTCAAATTTATGGAATTCAAAACAATTCAAAATGATCCAGTCGAAGTTTAGGTTAACTAACAATTAAATTGCACATTAGAAGGCTTTTAACTATTTTGATAGTTCATATGATTTTTTAAGCCTTTGAAAATCCTAATGAGCTTAATTTTACCATTTAAAACTCCTACCTTTAAGTTTTCAAAATTTTTTTGAAATTATGATTTTGCCATTGGGTTTTAGTTCATTTTATTTAGTCATTTTAGCTCTGGTTCTAGCTCATTCTTAGTTTTTTAATCACATTTTTAGATGCTTTAATTAGCATCTTACCATTCATTGGCCTTAATTTGTTTTGCTTTAGGGTCATCTTTTATCACTAGATATATATATATATATATATATTTCAATTTAGCTTTTGAAAACAAGATATTACATGGGCTTAGTCATAAAGCATCTCAATCTCTTTCTTGAACTCATATATTAAGCCCATTATTCTTTTGTTGCTTACCTCTTCTCTACTAAGGAACTTCTAATTCTCCTTTCTATACTTTTTTGCCAGTGGTTCACTTTTTTCTTGGACCTAGCCCTTCATATAGCATAATGTTCTAAGGCACATCCCTCACCTCTAGGCATTTTCCTTAACTACATAATCCAAGCCTTAACACTTTTTGTACTAACTTACCATCAAATGAGGGTGAGTAACTCATTCTAAGCTAGTCTGGCACCTACTACTTAGTTTCTTGGCTTGGACAAACTCTAGAGGGGCACCTATATACTAGGGACTGGTGAATTAGAGTTTGGAAGGTTTGTGGGAGGAATATCTAGCTACAGTGAGATTTAAGAGGGTTCTTTCTTTGATTTATTCTTCTAGCTAGGATTTCTTGTATCTATTGAATAGCAGTCTATTTTCTAACTTATATCTTTTTGCTACTAGTTCAATTTTAGCTTAATAACTTGCAAAAACCCTACCATAGGGTCTACATTAATTTCCCTACTAATTATGTCCCTCCTAATGCTCACTACACACTCTATACTGAAAAGAACCATAAACTTCAATGGCTCTTCTAAATTCCTTCACTTACTAAAGTAGTATAAAATAGATGTTGAATCCAAGTATCAAATATTATAAGGAGTTAGGGAATAAAGTGAAGTCTTATTGGTTTACAAGGAAGAAAAATGAATAAAAGTAAAGCCTAAATATTTACAATAACCTATGCTACTACTAGTACCCTGTTGCTTGGTTATTAATATCCTAAAATTGTATAAAGAAGCTAGAAAAAGAAAAATGAAATAAAACAAAATTAAATGAATCAAGACCCTAATAAATAAAAGACTCTAAAGGTCAAACCAAGTTGTTATGGTGAATATGGCAATTATGTCCCTGCTCATTGTCGATGTCTAGTTACTATGTGATAGAAAAGTTCTTAAAGTGGTTGAATATGTCTTGCAATTATCAACCTATATATCTTACTTAACAAATATCCCTTAGGATGTGCTTTGCAATTACCTAAGTTCAATTTATTAGTAAGCTTTATCAAGATTAGTAAACTTATGGAATAATTAAGTGCTCAAACATGTCTTGTAATTATCTTACACCTAGTTTCCATTGTTACATTCCATTAAATACCTTGTAAGTATTCCTTTAAGAATGGTAAAATTGACATCTTAGATTGTCTAAGTGTGAAAACTTTCCTTGCAATTATATTATGCTTAAATTCAAGCTTACCATTGTTATCTTATCTTATTATACTTTTATAAATTAGCTACATGCCTTGTACTTATGCTAAATTACAGATAATAATCAAATTCAATAATGCAAATAAGAAGGTGGAAGTACAATAATTATATGACACTATAATAACATAAACATCAATAGATGATCACAAATCTTTGTTATAAAAGCCATAATCCATCTAAATAACAAAGATCCTAAATTAAAGCAAAAAATCAACAAAGACAAATGCAAAATAAACTTGATATTTGGATAAGAAGTTGAGAGAAGATTAAGCCAAAGAAAAGCTAAAGATTTACAATCCTACACCTCTTTGATTGATGAAATCTACCTCAAAGCCTTTAAATCTAACCTTAGATAAGCTACTAGATCTTCAAGAGCACTCTCTACCTTCTATCTTAGGTTGAAAGTTTCTCAATGAATTGTCTATGTAACATTCGTCATTCTAAAAGTCATAAACTAAATGAATTACTAAAAGAAGTCCCCTAAATTGAATGATTAGAGGTCCAATAAAATTATACTAATAATTTAGATAATTAAAAATAAGGATACAAGTTTAAGATGCCTGGAAAGTAGAGCCAAAATAGCTAAACAAAAATTGATAAAAATAGACTAGCATTTTCTATAATTTTGGGCAACTTTTAGAAAACTCAAAGGAGGAAACTTTAAATGGGAAAATTGAGTTTCTAAAGGTTCTTAGAGGCTCTAAAAGCCATAGAAACCCTTAGAATGTTTAAAACCCCTCCGGTTTACATTTTAGAGTGTCAGTTGACTAAAACTTTACTTGATTTGTTCGAGAAGGCTTTAAATTCAATTTGGGTGAAATCAAAAGCATTTTATGAATCAGAAGAATTAAATTTCATAAAGGAAAAGACAGTTCTTGAACAGGATTTAAAATGAGCCCAAATGGAAAGGACTAAGAAAAGGGGCAAAATGGGAATTTTGAAAAAGTGTCATAACTTAGCCTATCCCCTTATAAGTCACGCCCCACTTCTTCCCTTCCTTGTGACTAAATTTCATCTGCTCTAAAAGAGAACCCTAGGCTTCTTGAAATGGTGCTCTAAGAGGGAGAAGAGAAGGAAGGAAAAACCAAGGAAAAAGGTAAGAAATTTCATAGTTTTTCATGCTTCCTCCTTCACCAACTTGTTCTCCTCTTTCTCCTCTCTTTTCTTATGGTTTTGATGATTTATTTGAGGATGATTCATGGCTAGTTAAGTGAGAGGAGGATAGAAATTGAAGGAAAGGCAAGAAGCAAGTGAAAGTACTTTTGAAAAGGTGTGAAATCAAAGTAACTTTCATGGCTTTTTTTGCTTCTTCTTGGTTGCTTCTCCTTAGGTGATTTTCTGCCAAGCCTAGACCACCTAAGAGAGAATGATCTCTTACCAAACCAAGGTAGAAACAAGGGTTTTAGAGTATGAGAAACAATAATATGTAATTAGATTTAAAAAAAAAAGCTTTAGAATTCAAGTTGTATAACTTAGGGTTTTTGTTGCACCTTGCCATTCTTGGAGCTTTCTAAGGATAGTCTAGCCTATGTAAAAGTATATATGAGTTCTTAAGACATCTAGGAAGCTTTACAAGTGCTAATTCCCTAAGAAAAATCAAGCAAACTCCATGGGTCCATTACCTTGTACATGTCTTAGCCAAAGCTATAACAAGTACCTAGGAAGATTTTTCTTTGATTATAAGGATAGAAATAGCCTAGATATAATTCATAAACATCAAGGGAAGCATTGGTTTGAATTTAGAAACTATGGTTTGTGAGTTGGAAGTTTAAGCTCTATTTTAAGACATAACAAAGCAACTTAAATTTAGCCTCCTTGAATTGAATTTTTGATAACTCCAAGGAGTCTAAATAGAGTCAAGAGACTTAGATTGAATGAGAAATTGGAGCCGAGATCATAAATCTTAGGGGTGCTTCATTATGCACTTATATGGAACCATAACCATGTCTTAGAATAAAGTAAGTTTGCATAGAGTTTGTGTGAAGCTAGAACATGCTCCAATGATGTAATTGCATCTCATTTGATTTGTCTAGGCCAAGTGAATCAAGCCCTACCTAGTTGTGTGTGTGAGGCCAAGAAGGGGAAAGGAAAGTCTAAAGGAGGAAATTGTGATTTTTGATTCAAGATAGCTCTTTAACCTTTCTTATATGCATACCTTGGACATTTGATTGTCATTGGATACTTGTGTGTATGTTTGACCTATAAGATATGTTTATAACTATTGAATTAATGCATTGGTACCAATATACTTCTTGAAATATATTTTGAATGGAAGATGGCTTGAATGGGTGAGGTTGTGCCAAAAGCCCCTTATGGGTGAGGAGATGCCAAAAGTTCCTAAGAATGGGTGAGACAAAGCCAGAAGTCTTAAGAAGGAGTGAAGCTAAGTCAAAAGCCCCTAAAGGTGGGTGAAACAAATCCAAAAGTCTCAAAGAATTGGGTAAGGCAAGACCAAAAACCCTTAAAGCTTATGTTTAACAATGTATAAGTTTATGTGACATGAGAAAATGTTTATGTACACTTATAAGATGCTTTTATTACATGCTTGCATCCTTTGACTTGAAAATGTGACATGTATGTATGCTTGAAATGATAAAAGAGTTATTGGGGTTATTAGAATTTTGCGCTTTCCCTATATATGTCTAACCATGTCTAAGTGAGCAAAGTGGAGCAAGAAATGAAGGTCAAGCACTTTGAAGCGTAGAATTTTGACAATAGAATAAAGAATTGATGTATTTGGATAGCAAAGTTTGTAACCATATAATGTATATGTGATGTAAACCCTTGAGTAAGTTTAAATATATGTAACAATGATGTATATATCAAATTTGAAGTCAAATGAATGAGAATGTGAGAATTTGACATCATGGAGCTTTGAAATGCATGTGTAAAAAGGTGAGTTTGAGTTTCATGGTGATTGGGATCATTTGGCATGCTCCTATATGTTGTAATTATGCTTTTGGACATGCCCAAGTGGTTGTGAAATGATGAGAGAGCCATTTGGTGCAATTTGACCCCTTTATAGACTCTAAATTGACCACTTTCTTGAGCAAAACCAAAGTCTAACTAAATGGATGAGTTTTTACATGAAATTTGGCAAGAAAATAGGTCTCATAAAGAGCTTTTCATAGAGCTAAAGAGCACCATTTTTGGAGCTCTAAAGAATTTATTAGAATGTTTTAAATTTGGCCAAATTATGTAGAAATTGTCATTGTTATTGTTTATGTAGTTAGTTTACATTTTTGTGTCACTCAAGAGACAAATGAAATCTAGTGCTTATAAACTTTTTCAAGCATAAACTAGACATCATAAGATTTCTATAGGCATCAAGTACACCTCATTTAGAGCTTTGTAGAGGGAGAAATAAATTTTTGAATTTTGAATTCAGTTGCAGGACTTATCAATCGCCAATGTTACTGTTCCATTAGTTTTCCTAGTTGTTTTGATTTGAAATTTTTATCATAGTTAGAGGGCTTTCTTAGCTTTCCAGAATGGTATAATTTGAATGATTTCAGTTTTTCTAAAATTAATTATGATTTTCCAAAATTTCACAACAGAATATGGAATGGATGGAAAAATGCAAAGTGTAATGTAATTTTGTGTTTTATGGCTTAAACCCGAATTTTGAGGTTCAATTTATGATAATTCTAGTTGAACAAATGTGTTATGAATGAAAAATAAATTTGGTAAGCTCACATGGTCTATAAAGCCAAGGATGAATTTATTGAGCTTTCAATGACACAAAATACCATTGCTAAAAGTGCTATTTTTATGCAAATAAGTGTTCTATGCCAATTTTGCCAAGAGTCGAGTCTTATATAGTTATGATATTACAGTTTACATCTAATTCTGTTACATATTATCTAGTAATTAGTAGATAAGTGAGGAAAATAAATGGAGAAGGTGTAATACCATAATTCATTAACCATTTTAGACTAGTGCCTATGCTTACTCTCACACAAGTTCAAAAAAAAGGAATAAAATAATGATATTTTCTTGCGTTACATAGTATTTTAAAAGTTCAAATTTTGCTCTGTGAACCTTGTGGACTCCTTGATATCATCTTCTACTCATATTCCATCTAACCAAATCATAACCATTACAAAAAATTCCATATATTTTGGTTTATGAGCCATGCATTAGAAAAAAGGAAGTTTTGCTTAGGTTCAAATTCCAAATTTCTATCACAAACTTTAGAAAATTATAATTAATTCTAAAAAAATCAAAACCCATCAAACCATACTATTATGAAAATCCATGGATGTTAAATAGAGGCCAAAAATAACTTTAGACCAAAACAGAAGCGTTTAGCCTATGAAAACCAATGGAACAGTAACAAAGGTCTGGCTGTATCCCTAATACTAGTCTGGAACTTCAAAAATTCATTTCTCTCTCAATATAAATCCAAATGAGGTGCTCTTAAGTGCTATAGAAATCTTATCATGTCTATTTTATTCTTGTAAAATTACACAACCATTAGATTTCATTTGGGCCACGAGGACCCCTAGAACCAAAGCTGACCATATGAATAATGCATTTGCCAATTCTGCACATTTTGTCCAAATTTGAAAAATCATAATAAATTTTATAGAGCTCTAAATTGGGTGCTCTTTAGATCTATAGAAATATCTAGATGAGACCTATATGCATGCTAAATTTTATACAAAAGCTAGCTCATTAGGTTAGACTTTGACATAGCTCAAGGTTATAGCAATTTTGATGCCATAATGGGGTTAATTTGGTTCCAATGGCTTCCTAAACTCTCTACCACAATTTGAGCACGCTTTAAAGCATAAACACATAATGCATAAGCTTTTCAAGTGGTTCAAAACCTCATGCATCTCAAACTCACTACCTCACATGGCTAATTACACAATCAAAAATGGTCCACCAAGTGGTCAAATCATGCATTTTCATTCATTTGGTTCCAAATTTGATATGTACCATACATTCATATATATTTACATTTGCCCAAGGGCTTACATCTCAAAAATAATATGTACATACAAATTTTGATATTTCATTACATCAAAACTACGCTAATGTTAAAACATGGCCAATTATGCTCATTGGCTTCCACTTTGATCTCCTTGAGCTCCACCTAGACATGGTGAGATGGGAGAGGGAAGAGGGTAAGATTCAACGAATCTCAATAGCTCAAACACCCATTCAAGAAAGCAACCAAGGCATATAAGCATATCAAAGAACACAAGCATGCATCCAACATAAATAAGAATCCATAATTTCCATGCCATAGTAACATGTCAAAACTAAGAACAAACTCTAGGGACTTTTGGTCTAATCTCACCCCATTTTTGGGACTTTTGGAATAGCCTCACCCTTGGTCTAGGGACTTTTGACTTAGCCTTACTCACCCTTGAGATGTTTGGCCTTGTCTCACCAATTCCTAGGGACGTTTGACTTCACCTTACCCATTTCAAGGGGCTTTTGGCATAACGTCACCCATAAGAGCAAATTTCACAACTAAAACATAATTCAAGAAGCATACTGGTATCAATGCAATGAAATACATCAAATGGCATGTCTCATGATACAAATACACACACAAACATTCAATGACATTCATATAACCAAGAATGCATACAAGAAGGAGTGGAGAGCTACCTTAGTGCAAAATACAAGTCTTTTTCCTTGGCTAATCTCCTCCCCTCAAGGTCACACACTTGCAAATAGATGGAATTTGATTTCTTTGGCCTAGACACAACAAATAGGATCCAATTACATTCTTGAAATAAGCCTTAGCATTAAACACACACTAAAGAAGCACACTTGGTTCCATGGTTGCATAATGGTTCCATAAAAGGGCCTAATGAAGAAACTACTATAATTCAAGGTCTTAACTACATTCTCTTCTTATATCTAGGCCTCTTGACTTTATTTAGACTCTTTATAGCCATCACACACCCATTTCCAAGAGCATAGATACAAGTTGCTTCTTTAGGTCACAATATGGAACCAATACCCCAAACTCTCAATCTATGGCTTCTAAATTTTTCTCATGGCTTCATCTCATCTTCTTCCATCACATATAGTACCAAACCAAGTTCAGAAAAGAATTAAAACACTCCCTAGCCCTTCCAAGTGCTCTAGGTCGAGACAAAGGAGGCATTATGGACCCATGGAGTTTACAATTTTTTCTTGATGGAAAAGGCACTTAGGAGGCCTTCTAGGGGTTTTAAAAACTCAAATAAACACTTACATAAGCTTAAAAATTCTTAAACAAAGTCAGATTTCACAAAATGTTCAAGAATCCCTAACTTTGCTATCTTGAATTTCATTAGGTTTTCTTCAATTTTCTTTGCATTTCCTAGGTTCCAACACTCTAAATCATAGGTTTATTACTTGTTTTAGATCAAAAATTCCTCCTCCCTACAAGCTCTCCTCTTGCCCAAACCAAGCACATAAGAAGCAAAAAGGAAGATAGCAACAAAAGCAAGAAGGTTACCTTGATTTCCTTGCTTCTTCAAGAGCTTTCTCCTTTAGTATGGCCTCCTCTTTCAAAGTCTAATCTTCTCCCTCTTAACCAAGCTCAAAATAGTCCCAAATGAATGACCAAAACCATAGGAAGAAAGGTTAAGAGAAGGAGAACAACATTAAAGAAGGAAGCACCATGAAAATCTTCCATTTTCTATACCTTTCTCCTTGCACCTTCTTCCTTCTTGAAGCTTCTCCTTGTGTGTCTCACTTGGGAAAAGGCTCTCTCTATTTTTGATAGAAAAAATTTGGTTAGGAGAGGGAGCTAAAGAGGATGCCTCATATAAAGAAAGAAGATTAAAATTGTTTGCTCAAAATTCTGCTTATGTCCTGCTTTCTTGGATAATTCATTTGAGGTCCATTTTAGCTCCTTTTTTAGACCTATCTTTTCTATCATAAAATTTAGGTCCTCTATTTTATAAAATGGCTTTGGAATCTGTAACAACCGGGAAAAAGAAAAGAAAAGGGAAAAGAAAGGAAATGAAATCTGGAAATTTTCGAAATCCAAAATTTCTGCCAAGTCCTCTCGCAATAGCGAGAAACGGTCTCGCTACAGCGAGAGAGCTAGTTCGCCATAGCGAAGGCGATTCTAGCTATAGCGAGTGCTGGCAGCAGCCCATACTAAAACCAGGGAGTTTCCCGCTGTAGCGGCGCCATAGCGAGAGTGAAGTCTGGAACTGACGCGATTTCGCCATAGCGAGTGGTAAATCTCGCCATAGCGAAGGGAACTGGCACGAGCTCGCCGTAGCGAAGGTTACACCTCGCCATAGCGAAGCCAGATTACACGAGCTCGCTATAGCGAAGGTTAGTTTTCGCCGTAGCGAGAGTCGGTCCGAAAGAGAGTAAATAGCGAGAATCAGACTTCATTAAACGCCCAAACTCATTTCTTCTCTCATATCTGCCCTAAGCTTCGACCCAAAGAGAGAAAAGAGGCGAGGAGAGTGTGAGAGATCAAGAGAAGGAGGAAGATTAAGGGAAAGGTAAGGTCACTTCTCTCATTTCTCTTCAGATTTCTGATCCCCTCCCTTTGCCCTCTTTTCCTACGGTTTTGTTTGCAAAAATGGACGATTTCTGGGTACGGGTCAGAAAAGGGAAAGTGAAAAACGCTTTTGAATCATTGTGTTTTCTTTGAAAATGTGGTTTTCCACTACCATGGGAGCTTGAGAGAGAGAAAGGGGTTAATGGCATTCTAGAGAGAGAGAACTCTAGGTTATGGTATATAGGAGAATTTGATCTGAAGGATTATAGGGTAAGAGAGTAATTGCATGCTTTTGTGTGTCTAGGCTCAAGAGAAACACCTCCATCAAGGTGTGATTGTGAACTTAAGGAGGGAGAGGAGAAATTGAAAGGAAAAGCTAGTGAAGGCTTTGGCTCCAAAGGTAGCTCTCTCTTTCACTCTTTCTTGTTGCTTTCTTGGGTATGATAGTCATTGTATGATTATGTATATGCTTGTTGTATGGAATATGCCATATGTTATTGCTTTGATGCATTGAATGCCAATATACTTGTATGTTGAAATGTGAGATTGCTCGGGTGAGGTAGTGCCGAAAGTCCCATGAGATGGGTGAGGTGAAGCCGAAAGTCCCTTGAGATAGGCGAGACAAGGCCAAAAGTCTCCAACGAGTGAGGCCAAGTCAAAAGTCCTTAAACTCGGGTGAGGCCATCCAAAAGTCCCTTAAACTCGGGTGAGGCTAGACCAAAAGTCCCTGGAGCTCATTTTTGGCATTGTTGTGATTCCATAGCATGTACATTGTGTGTTGGTTGATTGAGAATGGCTAAGTGCTTATTCACATGCTTTGACTTGTTATATGCCTTGATTGCTTGCTGGATTGAGTGCTTGAGCTACTGAGATTCTCCGAATCTCACCCCTTTCCCCTCCCGACTAATATGCTAGGTGGAGCTCAAGGAGATCCGAGCACACACCAAGGTGCCTAGGAGCATGCGTAGTTAGAGATATTACTTTCTTTTGACATTTTGATGTATATATGATGTAAAGTGGTGCCAAATGAAAATGTGCCCACTATTTTTTAGATGTAAAGTTTGTAACACATGTAGAAATATGAAAGGATGATGTATGAATTCTGTTATTAGCCAAAGTAATGGAAATGTGGGTTTTTACCCCTTTGATGCATGAATGATATTGTGTAAATTTGGCCATAGCATAGTGAGATTTGAATGTATGATGATTTGGAGCATATGGACATGTTAGATATACTAGTTTTATGCTTTTGAACTTGTCCATGTGGAGTGAGAATGTGAGAGAGGCTATTTGGACCCGTTTTGGACCTATGGGGTGCCAAAACCGGTATTTTTGTGAGCTCCGTCAAAGTATGACCGGATGAGCTCCGTTTGCCATGAAATTTGGCATGCCTCTAGAGTTTGTAGAAAGCTTCTTGCGAAGCTAAAGAGGGAAATATTCGGAGGACGAGAGAATATTTGGTGAATTGTTGAATTTGGGAAAAATTGTTGATTTGGTCATGTTACTGTTTCATAGGGCAGAAATGAAATCTGTGGCACTTTGAGACCAAATGGATTCCAAATGTGGTGAAATTTTATACTCATAAACTAGAAAACTAAAGTGACTTGTAGGAACTGGAATCACCCAAATCGGAGGTCTGTAGAGAGAGATTGAACTGACTGAAGTTCTGTATCAGCATCAGTGAGCTTATCTGACCCCCATCACTGTTCCATCGGTTTTCGGGGTACAGAAGCTACTAAACTGATCTGGACTTATTTTTCTCCTCTATTAAATATCCGTATCTTTTCGAATTGGTATAATGTGCCCAGATTGGATTTTTTTGGATTTAGTTATGAATTTCCGAAAATCATGACAGCAAGCTGCACCAGAAACAGTGACAGCTGGACCTTCCTCCCATTTTCGATGTCAAACTTGGTCCAAACGATGTGTTTGTGGTTGGGAATGATTTTTAGTGTAAATTTGACACTTAGAGCTTTCCAGAAAGCTAGAGTTTGCTGCATTCCCATTTTTCTACAATTAATTATGATTTTCCAAAGTTAGAGCCAAAATATGACTTTTGGGCCCAAGTGAGAAAATGCAATATTACTGGTTTTTGGCTCTACACCCGTGGCTTATGGGTTGTTTTATGCTATGTATGAGTCGTATGTGTGGAGTTTGAGTTGAGGATGCTTGAGATGGGTACACAGGACTCACGGGGTAGAAAGATGAGTATATGAAACCCCGGTTCATAGCATGTAAATGCCACGGGAGAGTAGTGACTCTTTGGAAATCATATAGAACCGAGCCTATGGAGAGGCTAGGTAGTGAAAGGAGATTAAGGTGTCACAGAATCACTCAATTTGGATTTAAAACTTTCTTGAACGAAGAGGTCAAAGTTTGGGTCAACCGATGTTTAAAACCATACATCGTAGGGGTTTCAACTGTCTTGAGAGTTCCCATAGTTTTCAGGGCCTTTGGGAACCTCGAAAAGCTCAAATTTTTTGTTAAAAAAGCCCTCCTATGAGTTTTCCAAAAAGTACACATAATTACGAAAATGCCACTATACTTTCGATTCGAACCACTTTGGCTCCGGTTTTTGGGTAACTCAACACTTAAATCCTCATTTTTCATTATCTAAAATTTTATCTTAATTTTATTTAGCCTTAAATCATTCATCTCAGGGGACTTGCTTTTCAAACTAACTCATTTCATTGTTTTTACAAACTACTGGATGTTACAGAAGGGGAATTTTAAGAGATAATATAGGAATTTAATTAGACTCATTTGAGGGTATTGTATGCTTTTGGTTAATTTAAATTTAGATTTGGGGAAGATATTTAGATTAATTTTATAAGATTAACTAAAGTCATACAAGATATTGGGTTTTACCCAATTCAGGCCTAATGGAATAAGATTAAGGCCCTTGATTTAAGACCCATTACCTTTTTACCCAAGTGATTGGCCCATTTAAAAAAAAGTGTAAGTATCAATTTACTAACCTAAATTTTCCTTGGCCCATTATCTCCATCAAACTCAAATTCGAAGAAAATGCAAAAGGAAGGAGGTGAAAGCTCATGAAATTTGCACCCAATAAGTTTCGTTTTGGAAGCATTGCATTAAGGGAAAAATAAAGCTTTTAGCTAAGGTGACTTTAATTAATATTACTTTGCTCTTCTCTTCATTTTAATCCAAGTAATTTCTAAAATAGTAGTGATTTTTTATTTCGATGGTGGAATAGAGTGAGCTCTAGGTGTGGTTTTGGTGAGGAAGTGGATTAAGGATTTGAAGTCAGGTAAGTTCTCCATCAACCAAGCTTCTTGCATGTTGTTTTCAAGTGAAGCTTCCATTGATGCTCTATTTCTTGTTTTACCATAGGGGGTATAATGAAGGAGAAGATGAAAGCTTGAAATTCAAGTTATTGATGCTTATGAGAGGGAAGATATGGTGTGTTGGAGGTAGATTCTTTTATAACTCAACTTTTAACTTTTGACTTTGTAAGGAATTACACTTAGTTGTTTTTCTTTGGTTAGGTGAGATATAGGAGCTTTCTAGATTGTTGAATTAAATGCTTATGAAATTAAGGCTATTAGTGAGGTTAATAACTAAAAGCTAGGATTTGATAAGGTAATCTCCCTTTTTTGGCTCTATTGTTTTTGGCTCTTATAGAAATAGGCACTAATGTTTGTTTTATGGCTAGTTAGATAAAAACTGTATCGTCAAAGAGAAGGATAGTTATCTTATGAAGGGAAAATTGGGAAGTCACAAATTGAATTCTTGAAGTATAAGAAAGGGAAAAGTAGAGTGGTAAGTAATTCCACTAAACTGGTTCGTTGATGATGAGGCTTGAAACAAGAATTAGGAATTTAATAGTATGTGTTTTCTTACATGTGACCAAATGAATGAAGTTGAATGGAGGAGTTAATATTGTTGGAACTTAAAGAGTGGAAAGGGAAGTCTCAGTTGAGATATCAAAAAGACAAGCTCGGTATGTACATGTTAGACTTAGTGCCTACTAATTGCAAATGACTAGAAAAAGTCCCTATGTATGCTTGATTAAATTGTATGTATGGTGTTTAGATTTGTAATATTCGATATTTTGGTACTGTACTAAATGAAAGTTATTATTTTTTTACTGAGAAAAACTCTTAGATTAGAGTAAATCAGATGAGGGAAAAGAGTAAAAGCCCAATTAGAGAAGAAAAATGGACTAAAAAGTCAAGTCTCAGGCCCAGAAGAAATAACAATAACGAATCTGATAGTACATTAAAGATAAATTAGGAAAAAATAATATTTAATATGATAATAAGAGAGTAAGATATTTTCCATCTCAATGTGGCTAAATGAGGTTAGCAAAGTAGGCAAGGTGGATAAAATTGGTCAAAACCCTAATAGCACACAAAATGAGAAAACTAGTGCTCAAATTATAATTAAAATTTTTTAAGCTATTTTAAGTCACTACAAATCCATAGAATGATTATATGAGTACATAAGATTTTAAAATTTCATATGCTTCAGAGTTATCCAGAAAAAGATTTAGTTTTTTAGGTAGAATATGAGTGAAATGAATGTAGTGGCAATATAACACCATATTTATTTAGCCTATCTCATTTCATTTCAAGCTCATTACCTTGGCCAAGCACAATTTCTCAAAGAAATACCATTAAAATAATAGAATATTTTTACGTTACATAGCAGATAAAATTTTTATTTCATGTCTCATAGACCATATGAATCCATCCATCTTATTCTACTATTTAATTACTTACATAAAACTCAAAATCATCTCAAAATATGACCAACAACTCGAGCTTATAGCATATATACATAAAATATTACATAGTTGTCTTAGGTTCTGCTACCAACTTTGAATGTCAATTTTGAAAAATCATAACTAAATCTAAAATAATAGAAACCATGTACACTATACCATTCTAGAAAGCTACAGATGTCTACTATATGCTAAAAATAAGTCAAACCAAAATAGGTGCATCTATCTACTAAAAATTGATGGAATAGTACATAAACTCAATTGGCACCATTAGTACTGACATAGAAATTCAAAAATTCATATCTCTCTGTTCAGACATCTAATTGGGATGATCTTAGTGGCCATAGAAAGCTTGTCATGTCTAGTTTATACCTATAAACTTTCATAAGTATTGGACACCATTTGGCCCTTAAATGACACAGGAGAAGAAACTAACCATATGAATAGCAATTATACTAGAATAACAGAAATTTGGCAACTTTGAAAATTGATAATTAATTCCATAGAGCTCTGAATAATATAATCTTTGACTTCCCAAAAATATCTAGATGAGATCTATATGCGTGCCAAATTTCATGAGAAAATTCATTTATTTGGTCAGATTGTGTCATAGGGTTGCAAATTGGTCTATTTATACTTCTTCAAAGGTCACAAAAGGTTCAAATTTGCTTCCAAGGCTTTCATGGCCGCTTGAGCACATGGGAAAGCTTCAAAATGGTCTATTAAACATATCTCAAAGGTCTATAAACCCAGATTTGACAAACTCACTCTCCCACTCCAAGGTATACACAAGAACATACAAGCTTCATCTTGCTATTTAATGTCAAAAAGTTGCTATATCATTCACGTGGCATCAAATCTCATGTACACATCAAGTATCTAGGTAATTACACATGTTCAAATGGTTATACAACATATTCATCATAAGGTTATATCATATGCCATCAAAATGGTTACAACTATAACAAATAACATATTTCTGTCTCTTTCCTTCAAACTTGGTGGCTTCCATTCTTTGGTTCACTTGGTCCACCTAGACATGTTTGGCAATAGGGAAGAAGGAATGAGATTTTAAGAATCCCAATAACTCTTTTCCCTTTCAACCATGCATAAAGGATGTAAATTCAAGTCTAAAAATGCATGCATGGATTTCATGGAATATATAATCATAGATGGAACATTTCTTGCATCTGAGAAGTCACATAAAACGTACATAGGCTTGCCAAGACAATGGTTTAGCCTCACCCATTCTCTTTGGAATTTTAGACTTGCCTCACCCATTTTCTTAAGGGACTTTTGATTAAGCCTTACTCTTTAGAGACTGTTGGCTCATCCTCACCCTAACTAAGGGACTTTTGGCTTCATCACACTCAAGCAAACCAAGACATGTTCATAATGCATCATTCAAGTGCATAACAAAGCATCATGGTACCATGGCATATAGATACATGCTAAAACATCTTTCATGGCTTAAAATATACACACATACATTCAAAGACAAGATAACCACCCATTCATGCATGAGAGAAAGAAAAGAGAGCTACCTTAGTGCATAACAACATACTTTTCTCCTTGAAAATAGTTCCTCTCCCTCAGCTAAGCACTCACACGAAGGTGGAACTTGATTTCTTTGGTTTAAATACATTACATGGAAGCCAATTACAACCTTGGAATAATTTCTAAAGCTACACATTCATTTTAAAAGCTAGATTATTCCTATGGCTCATTTATGGTCCATAATGCACTTAATGAAACAACACCCATAATCTATGATCTTGGCTCCATTATTTCCTTCCATCTATGGTTCTTGACTCCATTTAGACCTTTTGAAGTCATCACACAATCCATTTGAGGAGCCTAACTACATGTTGCTTCTTTAAGTCATAATATGGAACCTATGATACCATCTCACTTTCTAGGCTTCCTTAAATTTCTCCAAAGCTTCCTTTCATACTCTCCCATCATATATTATTCAAAACCAAGCTTGGAAGAATTTAAAACTATCCCTTGGTGCTTCTTCCACCCTAGCTCGAGGTTATGCTTCATTAGAACACCAAAGGAGTTGTTTTGATTTCTTTAATGGGAGAAGTATGTGGGAGGCTCTCTTGGTGTCTTAGAAACTCATATGGACTCTTAAACATTTTAATTTATGGCTAGAACTCATCTTACAAACCAAGGTGCAACTACAACCTTAGCTTTTCTATCTTATAATTTCATGGTTCTTTCTTTGTTTCCTTTGCATATTCTTATTCTCCTCACTCATTTTCCTAAGATTCATCCTTTCTTTGGTTCAAAATTCAACTCCTCTTGGCTATCCATATGTGGGGTGAAACATACTTTTATAGGAACAAAGAAGAAAAAGCATGGAAACTAGCCTTTCTTAGATGCTCTTCCTTTTGTTTGGATTCTTCTCCTCAAACTCAAAATTTCCCCCTCTGGTTTGACCTCAAAATAGCCCCAAATACATCAATAAATCCATAGAAAGAAGGAGGAGAAGGAGGAAAGTAAGTTTGCTAAAGAAAAGACTAGGAAATTCCATGAAAAATATACCTTTCTTGCCTTGTTTTTGCTCTTCCTCTTCCCTTCTCTTGTGTGCCTCTTCCCATAGGTCTCACTTCTATTTTAAGGTAGAAATAAAGCTAACCAAATAAGGAGAAGAGTGGGGTACACCATATATATAGGGAAGGTTAGAAGTTGTTTCAAAAAAATTCCATTTATGTCCTGTAAACTTGGCATTTTCATTTTCAGTTTGTTTTAGCTCCTTTTTTAGAACTGTCTTTTCCATCATAAAATTTAGATTCTCAATCTTATAAAATATTTTTGGAATCACTCAATTTGGAGTTAAAACCTTCCCGAATGAAAAAGTCAAAGTTTAGGTCAACTGACATTAGAAAACGTGCATCGGAGGGGTTTTAACTATCCTGGGGCTTCCCATGGTTTCAGGGCCTCTAACCCCAGAGAGTTCAAATATTTTTTTAAAAAGCCCTCTTGTGAGTATTTTAAAATTTTTTTGAAATTACAAAAATGCCATTATGTTACATAGCAATTTTGTTAAATTCCATTTGATTATTTTAGCTTTTATTTCAGGGCACCTCTGGCCTCTTATTTTCATTTCTTAATGTTCAAATCATTTCAAATTTTTTTGGACCTTAACCAATTCATTTTAGAGGACTTACTTTTAAAACATATTCATTTTAGTTGTTTTTACAAAACCAGACGTTACATGCAAAATAGTAAATTTGACTAAAATAGTACCAAAAACCAAGGTTTTGTTTTAAATGAAAAATAAATGGAGATAAGGATAATTGTCATTAGCCTAAGGTAAAAGAGCATGTAAACTTTAACCAGAGGGTCTTAGTTTGGCCAAAATATCTAAATTATGTAAGAATAAGCAGATAGTGGTAGTACCATAATTTAAGTTGTTTCAGACTATTTTGAGCCACTATGGACCCTAGATTGTTAACTTTTTTAGTACAAGAGAAAGTTAAATGATGTATAGAGTAGAGTGGTCTAGAAAATAGTATTAAAAAGGTAAAATATATGAGAAATGACTATAAAGGTAAAATTCAGTTAAACCATAAAGCAAGAAAAGGGTTTAGATAACATGATAAGTAACATAAGAAACATATATCCTTCATTATAATATGATAAAATAATGCTAGAAGATTAACAAGCTAAGGTTGGTTAAGTTAAATCCCTAATGATGTATAAGTTAGGATGTCTAGTAGCAATATTTTAGATGGACTTTTCCATATTATTTTTGTAACGACCCTAACTTCTAATCATCATAATTAAGGTTAAGTATGTAATTAATAGCCATAAAATTTAAATTAGAACATTAAAAGTCATCACAACTAATTATATTCAAAAGATGTTGGGAAATTTGTACCTTAATGTTATTAGGGTCATTAATTAAGGAACCATAATTATTCAAATGTGCAAGTGAATTTAATCATTAATAAGGAGCCTTTGATTCTCCCATCCATCAATTCCAACTCATAAAAACCTCTTACAAGTGTTTCTAAATCATTTCTTATTATTACCATAAAAGAAACTAAGGTTTCTAGGTGAATATGAGAAATTGAGTACTTTCGCCGTGGCTAAATCCCCTTTCGCCGCAGCTAATTACTCTCGGATTCAAGTCCTTACACCTCCATAAATTTCACGCATTTTGCCACAGCCAAATACCCCTTTCGCCACGGCCAAATACCCTCTGAAACACTCCCAAACTTGTTTCCCAGGCTTAGCCGCGGCAAACATCACTATTCGCCGCGGCCAATTTCTCTCTGTTTTCTTCCCTGGCAGGTTCGCCGCATTTGGCCGCGGCCAATTCTTCTCTGTTTCTATTTGGCCTAGGCCAATTAAATGTTGGTCGCGGCCAATTCCCTTCTGTTCCTATAACTCCCAAAATTTCATCTCATGCTCTCCAATTCCCCCTCTAGCAACCCTCTAGGCCACTTTAACTTAGTTTGTGAAGATTTAATGTCTTTCTTTCACCTAATCTACTTAACACATCTATCATTACACATTTAAAATTCAAATGTGGATCCTTAACCCTCTATCTACCATAAACTAGTGAGTTCATAGATTAATGACAGCAAATGTATTATGGTCACAAGGTGCATGAGGTCAATGCTTAATGTTCATATAAAATCAAATCACTTATCTATTATTAGCCAATTACACTCATAATGTTCAATTCCATGATAATCAAATTATATATACAATCTCTATACTTGGCAACTCATGATGCAATGCAGCAATGATATAGAGCTAACAATTTAGTTACAATACATTTTGTCAAAGCTCCCAAGCCTATTTTGTACCAAACCATTTAATAATCTTCTATTAATTTTCTCCTTGCCACTAAGAGGTCCAGTCCCTGAAAATTTTAGCCCACAATAGGGTGAGATATACAATCTCAGTAACAAAAGGCAATTTCCATATATATGTACAAGTCAATCAATCCAATGCAATTTCATGTCATCAATACCAGAATCATCAATTCAATTCGCAAATGAACTAGTTGAGCTACCAATGATTACTGTCCCATACCAGCAATCATACACAACATGTTAATGGCAAATAACACCAGGAGAGGTTCGTCCACGGCACCTACTCCATAATGAGCACAACCAGGGCTTAGTGCATCGGGGTCTGATCACAACCCAGTGCTCGATCAAAGCACATGCACGGGTGGCAGCCACACCACAGCTCCACCATGGACTCACAAGGTCCAATTACAATAACAATCAAGTAGTCAATGAGACATTTAGCATTTCAAAATCAAGCATGTATAACAAATAGCAGATTAACATGAACATATACATGGAATTAGGAAAATAACCCCAGTTACCTCAATGAAGCCAGTTACTCTTCCCCTAGCTACCATAATAATCCAAATGCACACCAAGCCTATAACAAGCATAATTATCATCATTTCTAATCACAATCAAATATCCAAAGAGTTGAACTACTAATGACAGACTAGAGGTTACTCACCTAATTACCAAGGGATTTAATTTCGGATTCCAACTTTCCCACACCAGAAATTGCCATAGTTCACTCTAATTTCTTGGTAATTTCACATGAAACTAAAGCCCATATCATAGGTCAACTATAACGGTCTCAAACTAACAGAAAATGCATCAAAATGGGAAGGAGATACTCACTTAACAACATCCATAGCCTTACCTCCGAAAATCCACCATGGAAGCACCAAAATTCGCATTTCAATCATCAAGTCTAGAAAATTCAGTTTTCCACCATTATCTCCTTATAATCTCACATAATAACAGAACCCATTATGATAATCCATCCTTAGGGGAATTTTCCAACAAAGTAATACACAAAATGGAAGGGAAATGCTTACCTAATCATCCCTCTAACCTCCAACTCCGAAAATCTTGCAAGGAATCACCCAACACCAAGTTTCAGATTTAAGAAGAAGATGAAAATGCTCAAACCCAGAAATTAATCAGACCAAAATGAAGAGGAGAATGAGAGGGACATGTTTTATATAGATTTCCTTAGCCAAATCTTCCTCTAGAAGTGAGAAATGGTGGAGGAATGTAGAAAAACCCTAGCCCCTCTTCTCAAGTGCGAAAATGTCTTTCTAAGTCTGCAGAACATGTATTCCTTGGTAGCCAAATGGATGGAGATAAGACTTCTTAGGGTTTTAGTGAAGATGGGCTAGTCTAATGGGCCTATTATTTTAAGTGGGCTGGTGCTAGGTAAGATGGGCTGGTGCTAGGTAAGATGGGCTGCAGAAAATTTAAAGCTAAAAGTGGGATGTGCTAACCAATGGCCCAATTCCTTGTAGGTTTAGATTTTTATACTTGTTGGGCCTTATCTCATTAGTTGGGCTACAGAAATTTGACTGTGCTAGGCTAAGTTCTAAGAGTCAATCCAACTTAGGTCTGTATAATGTGTGTTGGGCCAACTATAAGAGCTCATGTAAATTAGGTCTTGGGCCTCTATTTCACTAAATCAAATTGGGCTATTGCTAGGTGATCTCTCTTGGCCCAAGTCTCATAATAAGGAGTTGGGCTTGCATCTAGAATCATTGGGCCTCTATAAGCCTCTTCTCATGATCTCCTACATTAATTTGGGCCTAGATGTAGTTTCTATCCCAATTAATTCTCAACTCATATTATTGATTTATTTCTCAAAATTACCATTCACTTAACTTGCCCACTTATCCCATATTAATTATTCATAATTAATCTAAATCCATGATTAACATCTTAATTAATTTTGAGGTGTTACATTCTTCCCTCCTTTTAGAAATTTTGTCCTCAAAATTAGTCACACCTTACTCATTTGATGTTAGACAATTAATCCTCATAACCTCCTCCTTGATAACTGAGATAGTCTTACCAGAGACTAGTCCCTTCTTACTACTTTCTTGGGGAGGACGTTCTTGTCAGGTTACCACTTCGCTTGATAATCACCACTTTATTTCCTCTAGTTAACCTACGTGAAATGACATACCAACTCGAATATTCCATATTCTTTCTTTGTCCACAACTAAAGAGATCCTAACCAAGCCACACTTGATCATCTTATAGCAAGCTCTTGATACCTAGCTCAAATACATCCCAATTTTCTCTCCCTTCATAAATTTTTGTTTAGTTTTGTTTTATATTTTCCTCCCCTCTTTTTTTTTTCTCTTCTTTCTCTCCTCTCTCATTTTTTTTTTTTTTGTTGTCGTTCTAATAGCCGATCATTACATGTTCATGTTAATTTCCTTTCCTACTTAACTCTCAATCTGATTAAGAGATAACTCCTAGATACTTTAACTTAACTCTCCCTAATAGTTGATTTCAAGAACTACAAGGAATTCCACTTAGTCAGTTGTTTTAGTATCTATTCCACTAATAGCAACATAGGTAAGTGACCTTATTTCATAATGAAGTTCCATTTGTCCTTCACTTAGATTACCCTTACATTTCTTTAGTCCAACCTTCTTAACCAAAAATGGGTTTCACCTGTTACAGGTTCATCTATTTTAAGTTTTTCAAGTCTTACATTTAACTATCTCATAAATTATTGCACACATTATCCTCATTTATTGTCCATTAGTAGACAGTTCATTATTTCCATTAGACGTATAGAATTCCCCTTTCATTTTCAATTAGTGCCTAAGATTACTCCTTCTCGTTTATCGAGATTCCCAAGGGTTAAAATTAATATGAAGTCTGATCTCACCACTAATCTCTTGAAGGCACCTAAACACTTTAGGTTCACCTTCTACATAGTCGAAATCAAACATAATCTGTCAGGTGAAAAATAAACATGATATTCCAAGTCTAGATTATATTTTCTAATAAGACCTAATCTCAAGGGTGAGAGTACCTTGTCCAGAGCATCAAGGTAATCCAGTAGGACTTAGGAATGAATTTCTTTAAATCTTACAAGTCATACTTTTAGTGAGTGGTTTATTAGATAACATAATATCCATCGCTTGCCCACAACATTAAGAATTTTCTTGTTAGCTCCTGATGATGGTTAATTATAGACAACCTAATCACCCCCTTTAGGAGTAACTAACATAGGAAAATCCTTAATAGATCTCTTCCCTCTCTTTTTTTTTTTTGGCACTTGCAAAGACATTAACACAATTACATACATGTGACTCTAAAGATTACCATGATCAATAGATCCTAATGTCTCATTTTACCTCTCAGTTATTACAAGCTTTAGTAGTCAACTTAATGGCATCTCTACTCATTTGATGTCAACTGAACATCTCTTTGGGTTTTATGTCATTATATAGCCCCAAAGGACTGCACTTCCGTATCTTCTAACCTTAACTAAGATACTTTCATACAAGTATAGTCATTCTTCAACTAGCATACCCTTTTTTTTTTACCTTTTTTTTTAATATTCTCTAATTTGAAAATTCATAATAATTCCCCAAAGAGTAATGAAATAATATCTTATCAACAAGGTTTAAGATCCTATCTACAAGATCTTGTATTCATTAATGTGAAATCTGAGACCTTGTCAATAAAGTTCTCTGATTGCAAGTACAAGGTCATTTAACCATACATTATAGCATACAATATGAGATGGTATGATAGTTTCCGTCCTTACACAATGGCCTATGCCAACCACAACTAACTTTTTCACCCCCCTAAAAGTATTTTAGGCCTCAATTTCATGCCTGACTATTGGGAGTTAAATTAACATAATGAGGAGACTTAGTGAGTCTTTTCATTATTAAACATTCCCTAATTATCAACAGATCAAGTAGGGATTCCCAATGAGAGAACTCAAGTATCATTTACCACTAGTGTTTCACCCTTCCTCGTCAATCATTATACTAAGGTTTATTGTAATAACATAAGTTAGTTGCATTGATGCCATCTCTCATTCATTTTTCCCGAGTTATTATCCTAGATTAGGGAGTTCTCTTTTAAGATTAGGGAGTTTTTCTACCACAGTAATCATTAGTCCATCTTGAATTCCCAATGTTACCTCTGCCCCCTTAATCATGCCACACGTGATACATGACAATAGAATTACCAGTGGTGGAATTAGGGTTTGCCTTTTTAATATTAGCAGACAATGCTTTGTTATGGCCATACACATGCTCATCACCCCGTGATGACTATATCTTAACCACTTGTACTCACACAGGTACAATTTTATTCTCTTTTTAGGTGGGTCTTTACCATCAAGATCTCCTCTTTACCTTCTAGGAAGAAAGTCTACTTAGCCTAGTTTGACGCCAATTTAGTGGTCGAAATTCATCAAATCATATGATGAGCGACATGCCCCGCATGCCCTTAGCACCGAAGTGCAGATAAATGAGCAAGTCCCACGTGCCTCTAGCACCAGAGTGCTGTAGAATCTTATCTTACACTCCCCGAGTGTATCATGTACATAAAGTGCCTCTAACTACCACCTAAATGCACGTCAACACATAGCATAAGTAAACTAAATTATACAAGAGACAACATGCACAAGCACTCCGTGCCAGTGCACCTCACCTTTATCACGCTAAAGGGTTGTCTTTCCTCTTGTCATAATCTCTCTTTTTGCCTTAGTACACTAAGGGAGGAGCCTCAAAGCTCTCGAGATTCCTTTCAAAACATTATCTCCCTTAATCTCTTACTTTAAAGTCACTATACACATTTAGAAATAGATTCGACAATGCTAAGGTTTTTCTTGCCCTCTTTCTTATCATTATTAACTAAAGATGGCTTACTCACTCTAATAGTTTGAATAAAACTATTTAAAACATTCTTTAGCTCTTATCGCCCTTATTCATTAGGCCAAATTGTGGTAGCTAGGATCGAGTAATTGTATTCTTTATTAACTGGGACTAAGCAAGTGGGTTAGGACCTTTGTACCTATAAAGCTTCAACCTTGGGGACCCTTTGAAGTCTACATAATCCTAACTCATTATGGATTGTGCATCACTTCATATATTTAATCAATCACACTTATTTACTACACACTAGTTCCATGATCAATTTCCTGATTGCAAGTAAAGTCTATATCTTACCCTTTTGTAAAGTTCTTATAACTAGTTAAGTGTTTTACTCTGTACCATTGCCTTTTAAGTTCTCAACATCACTCTAGATGGCCCTTGAGAAGTTTAAAATTTCACTTAGGTAAATAATTGCTACTCCTGTTGTGATCAGTTGACTACTTCGATAGGCCAGTCAACTGGTCGGCCGTACCCAATTGACTTGCTTAATAAATGACGGTCAATTGGTCATAAGCGTTATTAGTAGCTTTGTTCATCATCCTTATTAGTTACTTGGTCTCACTCATTCAGTCAACTGGTGCCTCACAGCGAGTGACTGGTGCATCTATTACGTAGCCAGTTAGCAACAAGCCTCAACCAGTGATTTATCTAGACTAAGACCAGTAACCTAATCTCCAAAGAGAAGAAGGCAAAATTCTACTCTTTTCATTGGCATTAACAACCTCAAGTCTCAAAATTTAGCATTACTAAAGTGTTATGAGTTAAAATCTAACTATACTCTATTATTCTCTGAGTTACACTTATTGTGATAAGTGATGCTCTAAATAACATTCAAGAAACGGTCATTTTAATCAAGTATTACAAGCTTCATATCATCATTCCTCTATACTTCCTTCTAACACATAAAGCACATCAATTATATGTTTGCCTAATTAGCTATTCTCATGAGCTAATACCATGCCAAATATGCATCATGATTGCCAAGCTTCTAGTCATAGAATTTAAATTAGAATGGTTGTCCTAAACCATTGCTCTGATACCAACTGTAACGATCCTAACTTCTAATCATCATAATTAAGGTTAAGTATGTGATTAATAGCCATAAAATTTAAATTAGAACATTGAAAGTCATCACAACTAATTATATTCGAAAAATGTTGGGAAATTTGAACCTTAATGTTATTAGGGTCATTAATTAAGGAACCATAATTATTCAAATGTGCAAGTGCATTTAATCATTAATAAGGAGCCTTTGATTCTCCCATCCATCAATTCCAACTCATAAAAACCTCTTACAAGTGTTTCTAAATCATTTCTTATTATTACCATAAAAGAAACTAAGGTTTCTAGGTGAATATGAGAAATTGAGCACCTTCGCTGCAGCTAAATCCCCTTTCGCTGCGGCCAATTACTCTCGGATTCAAGTCCTTACACCTCCATAAATTTCATGCACTTTGCCGCGGCCAAATACCCCTTTTGCCGCGGCTAAATACCCTCTGGAACACCCCCAAACTTGTTTCTTAGGCTTAGCCGCGGCAAACATCACTATTCGCCGCGGCCAATTTCTCTCTGTTTTCTTCCCTGGCAGGTTCGCCACATTTGGCTGAGGCCAATTAATTGTTGGCTGTGGCCAATTCTTCTTTGTTTCTATTTGGCCTAGGCCAATTCCCTTCTGTTCCTATAACTTTCAAAATTTCATCTCATGCTCTCCAATTCCCCCTCTAGCAACCCTTTAGGCCACTTTAACTTAGTTTATGAAGATTTAATGTCTTTCTTTCACCTAATCTACTTAACACATCTATCATTACACATTTAAAATTCAAATGTGGATCCTTAACCCTCTAGCTACCATAAACTAGTGAGTTCATAGATTAATGACAGCAAATGTATTATGGTCACAAGGTGCATGAGGTCAATGCTTAATGTTCATATAAAATCAAATCACTTGTCCATTATTAGCCAATTACACTTATAATGTTCAATTCCATGATAATCAAATTACATATACAATCCCTGTACTTGGCAACTCATAATGCAATACAGCAATAATACAGAACTAACAATTTAGTTACAATACATTTTGTCAAAGCTCCTAAGCCTATGTGCTACCAAACCATTTAATGATCTTCTATTAATTTTCTCCTTGCCACTAAGAGGTCCGGTCCCTGAAAATGTTAGCCCACAATGAGGTGAGATATACAATCTCAGTAACAAAAGGCAATTTCCATATATATGTACAAGTCAATCAATCCAATGCAATTTCATGTCATCAATACCAGAATCATCAATTCAATTCGCAAATGAACTAGTTGAGCTACCAATGATTACTGTCCTATACCAGCAATCATACACAACATGTTAATGGGCAATAACACTGGGAGAGGTCTGTCCACGGCACCTACTCCATAATTAGCACAACTAGGGCTCAGTGCATCGGAGTCTGATCACAACCTAGTGCTCGATCGAAGCACATGCACGGGTGGCAGCCGCACCACAGCTCCACCATGGACTCACAAGGTCCAATTACAATAACAATCAAGTAGTCAACCAGACATTTAGCATTTCAAAATCAAGCATGTATAACAAATAGCAGATTAACATGAACATATACATGGAATTAGGAAAATAACCCCAGTTACCTCAATGAAGCCAATTACTCTTCCCCTAGCTACCATAATAATCCAAATGCACACCAAGCCTATAACAAGCATAATTATCATCATTTCTAATCACAATCAAATATCCAAAGAGTTGAACTACTAATGACAGACTAGAGGTTACTCACCTAATTACCAAGGGATTTAATTTCGGATTCCAACTTTCCCACACCAGAAATTGCCATAGTTCACTCCAATTTCTTGGTAATTTCACATGAAACAAAGCCCATATCATAGGTCAACTATAGGGGTCTCAAACTAATAGAAAATGCATCAAAATGGGAAGGAGATACTCACTTAACAACACCCATAGCCTTACCTCCGAAAATCCACCATGGAAGCACCAAAATTCGCATTTCAATCATGAAGTCCAGAAAATTCAGTTTTCCACCATTATCTCCTTGTAATCTCACACAATAACAGAACCCATTATGATAATCCATCCTTAGGGGCATTTTCCAGCAAAGTAATACACAAAATGGAAGGGAAATGCTTACCTAATCATCCCTCTAACCTCTAACTCCGAAAATCTTGCAAGGAATCACCCAACACCAAGTTTCAGATTTGAGAAGAAGATGAAAATGCTCAAATCTAGAAATTAATCGGACCAAAATGAAGAGGAGAATGAGAGGGACATGTTTTATATAGATTACCTTAGCCAAATCTTCCTCTAGAAGTGAGAAATGGTGGAGGAATGCAGAAAAACCCTAGCCCCTCTTCTCAAGTGCGAAAATGTCTTTCTAAGTCTACAGAACATGTATTCCTTGGTAGCCAAATGGGTGGAGATATGACTTCTTAGGGTTTTAGTGAAGATGGGCTAGTCTAATGGGCCTATTATTTTAAGTGGGCTAGTGCTAGGTAAGATGGGCTGCAAAAAATTTAAAGCTAAAAGTGGGATGTGCTGACCAATGGTCTAATTCCTTGTAGGTTTAGATTTTTATACTTGTTGGGCCTTATCTCATTAGTTGGGCTACAGAAATTTGACTGCGCTAGGCCAAGTTCCAAGAGTCAATTCAACTTAGGTCTGTATAATGTGTGTTGGGCCAACTATAAGAGCTCATGTAAATTGGGTCTTAGGCCTCTATTTCACTAAATCAAATTGGGCTAGGTGATCTCTCTTGGCCCAAGTGTCATAATAAGGAGTTGGGCTTGCATCTAGAATCATTGGGCCTCTATAAGCCTCTTCTCATGATCTCCTACATTAATTTGAGCCTAGATGTAGTTTCTATCCTAATTAATTCTCAACTCATATTATTGATTTATTTCTCAAAATTACCATTCACTTAACTTGCCCACTTATCCCATATTAATTATTCCTAATTAATCTAAATCCATGATTAACATCTTAATTAATTTTGGGGTGTTACAATTTTAAGTCTATGTAAGCTCCAGGAATATATTTTTAATAAAGAAAAGAGTTTAAAATTTAGTATGGAATAGTTGGTTTCTAAAAAGACTAAAAAATGAGTTCAAACAAAGAAATTAAAGTCTAAGGACATAATGGTTATTTTTAAATTTATTGAAAATATAGTCATGCCACTCATTCTCTGCCTTGCCTAACTGACTTAGCTCCAAATGCTCATCCATGGTGGCCAAAGAAAAGAGGAGAGAGAAGGAAAAGCAAGGCATAATAGGTAAAGTTTTATGCAAAATTCAGCCATGAAAAAGTTATCAAACTTCCTCCCTTCATTTCAAAATGGTGGTTTTAACTTCTTGAAAGGATGAAAATTAGAGTTGTTCATAGGAAGAAAGAAGCTCTTCTAGGAGAATAAAGTGGAGGAAAAGAATTAAGGCAAGGAACCATGCAAAACCATGAAAGTTTCCCTTTAAAAAGTGTATGTAACTTTAGTTTTACTCTTCCATATTTTCATGCATCCCTTGGCCCATAGTGAATTCATGCTTTCTTAGGTCAAATATGATTATTAGATGCATAAAAGGGTGGCCTAGACATGAATTAAACATGATTTAGTGAGTTTAAAGAAAATTAGCCAATTTAAGACTATGTTAGCCCATATATGTGTGAGTTTTAGCCAAGAAATGTGAAGGGTTGTTCCTAATGTTTTCTTACATGTTTTGAAGGTTTAAGAACACAATGATAATGATTCTAAGGTGCTTGTAGCTTGGAACCAATGAAAAGTTCATGTTACCTAAAATTTGCATAGTTTAGGCCAAGGGTCCAAGAACATGCTATGTTCATTGTCTTAGTAATTTTATGAATTTAAAGACATCCATGGACCATATGAACTTGAATTGAAGCATTAGTGATGCTAAAATTGTGGTATGTTGCATTATGGAACCATAAACCTTAATGAGGAACAAAATGAGCTATAAGTTCTATAAGTTTAAACAAAATGGGAAATAATCATATAGCTAGTCTAGCAAGTATAAAATAACCTAAGATTGATGTGCAAGTCATGAGATTAGAGTCAATGAAATGCAATATAGCCACCCAAGGTACAAAATGGTAAGATAGAAGTCTAGCTAAAATAAATAAGTGGAATGTCTATATTTTGATTATGACTATTTTATGTTATAGACTAGTTAAATGAGTTAGTTGCTAGTGAAGAAACTTGCTCAAAACAAGAAAATTTTATGAAAAGTTAATATGACAAATTTAGAACCATGAATACCCAAAACAAACCAATAATGAGTCCAAAAATGTATCTTTACCCTTAAGAGCTTTAATGGATGAATTTGGCATGAAACATGGTAGGCATTTGAGTCATAGTTTGTAATTTTTAGATCAATATGGAATATTTAATGAATTTTTAAAATTTCCACAAAAAATCTACCCTATATCAATTTTGGTCTTTAGATAGCATTAGGTTTTGACTCTTTTCAAGGACCATGTGATCTAGTTAAAAGCTAAAATTTTTTGGATAGTTAGGTCACATCAAGAGCTTTGCAACAATCTTAGTTTGCCTAATTTAAATACTCCTAGCCAAAGTTATGAAGCTTCAAAGTTGATCTAGAATCCAGAAAAGTTGTTATATATTAAATTTTTGCCCTATACTAGATCTAATTTTCAATGCATTTTAGGGACCAAATGGATTAGTTTCAAGTTGAAATTTTTACAGTAGATAATTCATGAGTAGAACTTTCCAACAAGCTATAATTTACTAAATTTGAGATTCCTAGCTCAATATATAATTTTCTAAAGCGAGGTACTTAAATAAAGTATTAATAAAATTATAAGGAAAAGTAATGAATTGAGTTAATAAGTGTTATAGTTATTTATATTGTTGCCTATTTTGATGATTTAGGCAATTCTAGTGGTCTTAATTTGGAGTAGATAATGAGTTGAAGTAGAGTAAGAAAAGTTCAAGTTCCATGGCACTAGGTTTGGGTTCTTCAGATAGCATCTCCTTCCCTTATGTATGCATATTTGTTAATTGAGTGTTTGGATGTTTATATGTGTGTTATATATGCTTTATAATGATCATATTCCATGTTTGAGTTAGCATGTATGATTATGTCTTATGTGCCCTTATGGCGAGTGTAATATCTAGTTTTTTAAAAACGAGAAAAAATACGAGAAACGTAACGTACGGTTTCTCCATAAACGAACGAAATTCATCAGATAAAAAAGCAAATGCCCCGAAATGACTTAGTTAAGGTTCCAAAAAATTTGGAAGCATTATAGACTCCTAAAAATGAGAATCCTAGACTCAAATAGAAAGAAAAATAGAGTTAGGATGGTGAAACAATTTGTAACAAAAATTGACGGAACGTAATGGCATTTTTGTAAATAAGTGCAACTTTTGGAAAACACATAAGAGGGTTTTTAAATGGGAAATTTGAGTTGCTCAAGGTTCTCAAAAGCCCCAAAAACCATGGAAAGACTTGAGACTGGTAAAACCCCTCCAGTGTATGTTTTCCAACGTCGGTGAGCCTAAACTTTGACGAATTTGTTCAATAAGATTTTAACTCCAAATGGAGTGATGCCAAAGGCATTTTATTAAATTGGGAGCATAAATTTTATAATGGAAAAGACGGTTCTAAAAAAGGAACTAAAACAAAGCTGAAACGACATTACCATTATGGAAGGAAAAAATTGGAATTTTTAAGAAAGTGGAAGCTTCTTGAACACTCTTTAAGTTTCTTATTTCTTCTCCCCCTTCATTTGCATGACCTACTATGCCCAGAAGCCAGAGAAAACACCAACTCTCTTAGGTGCACCATGGAGGAGAAGAAAGGAGGAGAAAATGCAAGAAAAAGGTAAGGAATTTCATGGAATTTCATGCTCCTTCTTCTTCCAAACTTGTTCCTCTCCTCTTAAGCTTTCTTTCTTATGGTTTTATTAAAGTTTTTGGATCTATTTTGAGGGGAGAATAGAGGGAAAAATTTGGATTTGAAGAGAAGAGGGCAAGGAAAGTAAGAAAGGAAACAAGGTAAAATCTTCATCCTATGGTGCAAGAGGGCTTGAATTTTGAGGAGAATCAATAGTGAACTCTAGGAATTTGAGGGAGGAGGTAAGAATATGCAAAGAAATCCAAGTAAAAGCCACTGATTTTCAAGATAACAAACCTAGGATTTCATGAGCTCTCTTGAAAATCTGATTTGATGCAATTGTCCCTAGGCCTAAATGAATGTTTGGATGAGCTCTTGAGATCCCTAGAAGGCTCTTCATATGCATCTTCAATCAAGAAAAGGAAACAAATTCACTTGGTGTTCATATAGTGCATAGTTTTAGCCTAGGCTAGATAAAGCATCAAGGGGTAGTTTTAATTTGTTCCAAGCTTATTTTTGCATCATGTATGATGGGAGAGTATAAGAGGAAGCCTTAGAAAAATTTTAGATAACATCCAGTTTTTTAAAAATTAAAGAAAACGTGAGAAACGTAAAGTACGGTTTCTCTGTGAAGGAACGAAACTCACCGGATATAAAAGAAAGTCCCCTGAAATGACATAGTTAAGGTCCTAAAAGATTTGAAAAGCATTCTAGACTCCTAAAAATGAGAATCCCATGCTTAACCAGAAAGAAAAACAGACCTAGAATGAAGAAATAATTTGTTACGAAAAAGTTACGAAACGTGATGGCATTTTTGTAATTTTGAGCAATTTTTGGAATTCACATAGGAGGACTTTTTAAATGAAATTTTTGAGTTCTCCAGGATTCTCAGAGGCCCTAAAAACCAGGGAAAGCCTGGGACTGTTAAAACCCTTCTAGTGGATGTTTTCTAATGTCAGTTAACCCAAACTTTGACTGGTTCATTTGGGAAGGTTTTAACTATGATTTGAGTGATTCCAAAGGTATTTTACTAAATTGGGAACCTAAATTTCATAATGGAAAAGAGGGTTCTAAAAAAGGAGCTAAAACAAAATAGAAATAAAATTACCAAAATACGAAAGGCAAAATTAGAATTTTTTAAAAGTGTAACTTCCTCCCACCTATATATATGATGCACCCTTCTTCTCCCTTCATGTTGCACGACCAAGTTCTGCCCAAAACCAAAGGAAAACCCTAAGGAAAGTGGCACACTAGAAGAAGGAAAAGAGAAGGAGAAATCAAGGCTTAAGGTATGGAAATTAGTAGTTTTTCATGCTCTTTCTCTTCCAAACCTCTTCTCCTTCATTCTCCTTTATTTTCTATGATTATAATGAAGTATATGGTGTTGGGAATTATGGGAGGCACACAGCGGAAACATTAAAATTTTGATCCCAATTCCCACCAAGGATCCGCCAAAATCACTTAAACTGAATAGGTTCAGAGAATTACCTTTTTTCTTCCGATTAAGTTTGTTGTTTGCTTTTATTTGGATCACAGGAACTGACCGCAGATCAACTCCCTCTACTGGTATCCACACGAACGGGGTTTAGCAACTCAAAGCAGTGTGCTAACAATCTGTCCGTACAGTTTGTACGACGTTCGTACAATTCCGTACGACGTCCGTACAATGTCTCTCTCTCTAAGGATTTTGGAGGTAGCTCTAGCTCTAGCTATGTATATATTTTTTTCTAATATGGAAACCCCTATTTATAGACTAGAGTTTCAGATATATTTAATTAATCAAAATTAATTAAATATATCTATTAGTTTAAATTCAAATCTATCCTATAGTTTAAATTTAAACTAACAATATCTAGAGCTTAATTTAAATTATCTGATTAGTTTAAATTTAAATTTATCTGATAGAATTAAATTTAAACCTATCTGATAGAATCAAATTTAAATTATCTGATTAGTTTAAATTTAAATCTATCTGATAAAATCAAATTTAAATTAATCCACATATATATATATATAATATCAAATATAATATATATATATATAATATATAATATATTTCGAATTTAATTATTTATATATATATAAATAATTCCTCCATCCTAGATATTCATTGAATCTAGACACATTTCTGATTCAATGAATGTGGACATTTTAGTTCGAGTCGGTCCGTTCTTGTGTGCGACCCTGCAGGCCCATATGATGTTGGCAGTGGGCCAACTACACTGTTTGACCCACAAATCACAAGCAACCTCTAGCAAGACATTGTGACTATCCAAATCATACAGGATCGGTGATCCGATGCAACCTATCTTATAACCCTATCATATCCCTTTTGTCACACGATATCTAGATCGAGTATGAGACATGAAAATGTCATTCTCAACTTGCTCAATCATAACTTTCTCGATCTCCGAGCAGACTGATATAAGATGGAACCCTTTCCATTTGAGCATGGCCATGCATTTCTCAGTCACACTCATCGAGGGGCCCAGAGATATCTCTCTCTATTAATTAGAGGGACAAATTCCATCTTGACCACTCATCTTCCTCTGCATGAATTTCATTATACCTGATCATAGTCTTTATAATCACCCGGTTAAAGGTGACATTAGACTATGCCAAAGTACAATGTCCTTCATGTAGGAATCTATGGTGATCTCAGGTCCAAGGGATCAATGACATAGTTATATATGAGATAAATTTATGACCTAATCCATGTAACTTATCTCATGACGGGTCTATCTAGCGTCCTGTTCTCTAACACACGCCTATGATTTTGATTCATATCATCATATATGATTAACACTTAATCAATCAAAATCATACTAATATTAATTCATTGTTGTTCCCACAAGGATGATTGATTAGGGACATTTTGGATAATTCAAAAAATAATTTATCCATGGATATTATTATATATAAACATGCAAATAATATAATAATGTAATAAAAAGAAAACTCTTATTTCGTAATAATAAACAATGTTCGCAATACAATGATTGGCCTAGGGCACAATCTCCAACAACTCCCACTTGCACTAGGTTCAATCATTAATGTTTCTAACACCCATTGACCTAACATGACGATCATGCTTAGCCTGTGCAAGCTGTAACACCATAACTTTTAGCTCTATTACATGCCATTTATAAGCTTCACATCATGATTTCCATGAGGGCACATAAAAAAGAGGATAAAATAATCGACTTTTTCCGCGTTGCGCTATATCCAAAAAATTCAATTCGGTGTCACGTGGACCGTGTAAACTTATACTATACTTCCTCATATTTAATTTCATTATTACAACTCATTTGCATCACAAAAGCATGCCTATAACCCATAAAAACCGAAATGGAGCTCAAAGTAAACAAGCACATTTTCGGCCAGCTTTGCTCCAATTTTTGACCCAACTTTGGAAAATCATAACTAAATCAAGAAAATTAGAAATCATACAATCTTTGTCACTATAGAAAGCTCAGGATGTCTACTTCACACTAAAAATACGTCCAAGTCACAAAAATAATCACACAGGACGTTTGACATCCAAAAAGCTACAGACTCACTGGCTGCCTGGGCTGTGATTCAGGTTACTGATGCAAACTTCTGAAATTCATAACTAATTCTAAAAAACTCGAAATCACACACATTCAGTCATTCTGGAAAGCTACAGATGTCAACTTGATAATAAAAATAATTCCAGAATAAAACAGATACTTTTAGATATCTGGAATTGATGAAACAGTGATTGAGCTCTGGAGATGCCACTGTTACTGACAGCAAACTTCGAAAATTCATAACTCTCTGCCCAGACCTCCAAATGAGGTGATCTCGGTGGCCACAGAAATCTTATGACCTCTAGTTTGTGTGTATAAAATTTCATAAGCATTGGACACCATTTGGCTATTGAGTGACCCGAAAATCAAATCTGCCAGTATGAACAGTGCACATACCAGAAACCATGAAAAATGCCAACTTTGAAAATTTATCAAATATTCTCTAGACCTCCGAAAATTATGATCTTTAGCTTCCCAGAAAGCTCTTAATGAGACCTAATGGTATGCCAAATTTCAGGGCAAGACTAACTCATTTGGCCAAAAAGTGACATAGGGTTCCATTATGGTCAAATTTGGCTCCATATGAGGTACCAAATTTGCCAAATGGCCTTCCTTTGGTTGTGGCACCTTTTGGGCAAGTCTAAAAGTACATTTGAGACTTGTGTGAGCTGCCCAAATGGTCCCAAACCTCATGCATCTCATTTTGGCCATTCAACCCCCACTTATACACATATCCATCAAACTTTCAATTCTCATACTTTGGCATTAGATACTCAAAACATATCTTAGAGGTCATACATCATATTCATACATATAAACATCATAAAATGGTGTATTTATACATGCATCAAGGGTCATGGTACATTTACAACATCATATACTTTGTGAAACCTCATTATAGGTTCAAAAAGAATGAAAGCTAGGCCTAGGCTTGTCAATCTCCTTCTTTCATGGTTGTTGGCTCCCTTCACCATAACTCCTTGGTCTACCTAGCATGTTAGAGCATTGGAGAGGAGGGAGTGAGATTCAAAGAATCCCAATAGCTCATCCCCCATTCAATCATACATAATATGTGCAAAGCAAGCTTCTCAAATGCATGCATGGAGGAAATATAAGTCATAGGCATTTTAAAAGCAAACTTGGCATGTGAATCAATCATACAAGACATTCAAGAGCTCACTAAATGTTTGGATTGGCCTCACACTTCTCCTCATGGATTTTGGACTTGCCTCACCTATTCTTTGAGCACTTTGGACTCAACCATACTCTAGGGAGCCCACTTTGCTTTTGGGAGACTCTTTACTTTGTCTCAACCAAGCTCAAGGGTTCTTGGCTCATCCTCACCCAAGGGAAGAGTTCTTGGCCTCTCCACACTCAAGCAAACTCATACAAACATCATGGGTTCATTTAAAAACATAACATGGCATCAAGCATCATGGGATATAAAGGCATGCTAGCATACTTTTCAAAGCTTGAAAATACACATACACACATTCTAAAACAAGCTAAACACACATCCATGCATGAAAGAAGGTGGAGAGAGCTACCTTATATACAAACACACACTTTTTCCTTAGCTTTCAAGCCTCCTCTTTTAGCCACACACCCACAAGTTGGTGGAGATAGTTTCTCTTGGCCTAGACACAAATTATGGGAGCCAATTAAGTTCATGAAACAATTTCTAGGGCCATGCAACTTGCTTAAACCCTAGATTACTCTACAACCTCCATTATGGTCCATATTGGCACCTAATGAAGCAACACCCCTCAAATGATTTCTAGGCCTCATTCTTTACTCTCAAATATGATTCTTGACTCCTTTTAAGCCTCTTGGAGTCATCACATCATTAAAACAAAAGGCCTAGCACCATGTTGCTTCTTTAGGTCATATTATGGAACCTAAGGCACCAAATCAATTTCTATGAGTTCTAAATTTTTTCTAAGGGTTCCTCCCACCTTCTACCATCATAAGAAGTCCCAAACCAAGGCTAAAACAAATTAAAACAGCCCCTAGCCTAATGGTTATGTCTTGGCCGAATTGATGGAGGGAGGAGGAGTCCATGCGCTTTTTGATTTTTCCTTGATGGGGGAGACACTTGGGAGGCTTCCTAGGGGTCTTAGAGACTCAAATAAACATTTACACATGCAAGAAAATTCATGGATTAAATCAGTTTTTATAAAGTGTCCAAGAGCTCTACACTTTTCTAACTTGATTTTCATTAGCCTTTCTTCCAATTTCCTTGCATCTACTAACTCCTCATGGTCTAAAACTCACAATTCCTTCTTATTTCTAGACAAAAAGCCTCCCCCAAGATGGTTCTGTTCTGGCAGAACTCCACACACAAAGGGCAAGAAAAAGGAAGCAACCAAGATAGAAAAATCACCTTGATTCTAGGCTTTTCTCAAGAACTCTCTTCCTTGCTTCAACCCTCTCCTTGAATTTCGAAATTTCCCCCTCAGTTCTGGGCTCAAAACAGAACCAAACATCTCATTAAATCCATAGGAAGAGAGGAGGAAAGGAGGGGAAGAAGTTTAACAAGGCAAGGAGTAGGAAAAAGTGGCTAAAACTTACACTTTTCAAAGCTTCCTCTTCCTTCCTTGGCCTCCCCTCTTGTGCGCCACTCTCAGCCCTTCTCACTTCTGTTTTAACGTGTGAGAGAGTGGGAGAGGAGATCTGAGCAAAGGAGGGGCGTTTTTATAAGCTAGGGTTTCACTTAAGCAACTTTTACACTTTGCAATTTAGTCCCTCTTCATAGTTTTGTTCGTTTGGGCTTGTTTCAACTCCTTTTTGAAATCCGTCTTTTCCATCATATTCCTTAGGCTCTTAATCATAATAATTGCCTTTGGAATCACTCAAAAAGGATCTAAAACCATTTCGAACCGTTCAGTCAATTTTCGGTCAACCGACAGCCGAAATCACTCACCGGAGGGGTTTCAACTGTTCTAGGGGTTCCCATAGTATTCAGGGCCTCTGAGAACCCTAGAAAGCTTAAATTTTTTGTTTAAAAAGTCCTCCTATGAGTTTTCCAAATTTTTCAAAAATTACAAAAATGCCCCTACTTCTTTCGGTAAATTTTCTGATCTCTTTTGGCTCTGGTTTTTGGGCATCTTAAATCTCAAATCCTCATTTTCTAATATTTAAAATTTTATTATGATTTTAGTTGGCCCCAATTCCTTCTATTTCGAGGACTTCCTTTTATATTTGGCCTATTTTTGACGTTTACGGAGAAACTGAACATTGTGTTTCTCACGTTTACGAAGGGACGGGATGTTACATTTCTCCCCCCCTTAAATAAATTTCATCCTCGAAATTTGGGGTACACTTTCTCTTACTCTTTTATATTCTGGCTAACTGTTCTTTTCTTTCCCTTCTTTCTGGCTCCATATGTTTTTCTCTCTGGTTTTGCTTATTTAAGTTTTCTCTCAGCCAGGGAATTTTCATTGTTAGCTCTTAATGAGGGCTCTATCATTATAGAGTACATGCTAGTTCCTCTTATAAGGGAAATAAATTTCTGACTCTGGAGGCCTATCCTGGGAGAGCTTACTAATCACATCGGGTTAGTCTTAACCCGTCGTAGGAGTTATCGTTCTTTTCAGTGGACTAGCTTACATATCTTGGAAGGTAACTTATTTCGTATCAAATCTCCCGTACCATCTCCTAATGGCTTCTCATACGGTCTCATCATCTTTTTCTAATCATTAGAGTCATCAGAGGTTTCTATCTGTCTACTTATTTATTTACATATTCTGTCCACTTTTCATCTCCGCGTTCTTCTTACTAGCTCATCCCATGATTATAATTCACATTTCTTTCTAGCATAGGCCTCACATCTTAGTTACTTACTGAGATTACAACTCCTTTGAGGAGTTTCTGCTTTTAATGATCCCAGTTTCTTATAGGCCGGGACTTTTCTCATTTTCTTTGCTCACTTGCTGTGGCATTTTATAGTCCCTCATTTCAACACTGATAGGCCTAAGTTGTATGTCTCATATTAGCACTGAAGAGCTACTACCACTGACTATTGCTGGGCTCTGATGGGATGCTAACTGTTCTCACAGTTTTGCTCACTGGAGACATACTGTACCACTTACCTCATATAAAAACTGTACCTGACCCCTTTTCTGAATACATAAGCTATCATACAGGGATCTCTCTATCCCTTGGTCAAAGCTACTATCTGCTAGGTAGTGGTTCATCTGGTTCTATCTCTGGAAAGCTTATTTCTTGCTTTCCTCATCCCATATACTATGCTCATCTCTAACGAGAGCTAGTCATTGGTCTAACTGTCTGAGTAAAGCCTTCATATCTCTGTAGCAACAGTCTACCAGACTCAGGAGGTCTATAGTCTCTGAGACAAAGACTAGCTGAAACTGTACTGGTCTCTGAGACTAACTGCTTTGTAAAAACTATCTCAGGCTGTCATCTCTACCAGAGATCTATCATGTTGTTGCTAGGGCTCTCTGTAACTCTGTGGGATCTACTGTGACCCCTAGGTCTACTGCGACCACTCAAAGCCCTGCTAGGGTCTACTGCAACCAGCTGTGATATGCTAGGATCTACTGCGATCCATCTCTGGGAGATGTCAAAGCCTAAGATCACTGTATCTGACAGTAAAACACATGCTCACTAAGTCCAGTTACCATCGCTCATAATAGCTAAGGCTAAACTCAAAAGTATATCATGCTCTTCGTGCGAAGTGGGTTCTGTGTGATCTCATTCTCTAGGATCCCGTCATACTAGAGCGTTTTAATTTTTATTTATCGCTCCTTGTAGGATCCTCATATTCCCACTTCAGCCCCTTTTTCACTTGGGCTTTCTTTTCTTACTCTATTGACTTACTTACTTTTACATATACTCGTTCTAGCCTTCCTCTCATATCCTGCAATTTCTCACCATGCCCACGTTCTATTTTTAAGTGCTTTGGCACTAGGGCATCTCACACACTGAATGTGGTTAACATCTCTAGCAAGAGAGAGGCTATACACTGGTCCCTATTCATTTCATTTACATATACTATAAGGGACTCGGGCTATGCATACTGAATATGAACATCCTCTACTAGGGACCCCTTTCTACATGCTTTCCTTACTATTCTGATATTACTGGAATCCCCTTTTACCTTTCCTTTCTGACTCATATCTTTCTCTAACTAGGATACCTTTCGATTATCGGGACACTTTGGTGATTGATATCATCATTTGCTATGCACTTAAGTCACATTACTATTAGGTTGATCAGGCCTAATATCGTGTGACCATTGTTGCAAGCAAACCATAACATCAAACACGAATACACAGGCGCCTCATGACTGAGCTCAAAGCCATTATCGCCTATATATTGCAAGTTTTCCAATAATCTAAAGTACCATTCTCTTACTTTTCTCTATTTGCCCTATTCTCATAGAGTATTCAGGGAAAGTAGGATTCTTCCTCTACTACATCCCGAGATTTCTCAGTATCGCCCGACTATTTATACTTTGGGCAATATCATGTTAGAAGGGCATCTACGCCAAGGATAAGTGTGCTTTCTTAAGTACTCAAGCACATTAACTGAATATCTATTCTCAATGTAATATGTCCTCGACTTTAACATTGTCATACCTTCTCTTTCTACCTTTCTTATCCTCTTACTTAGGTAAAAGGATATTCTACTACTAGCTGTTTCTGTTGCCAGTTTAGGTTTCTTTACGCTTAAGAGCACCTACATTTTCCCAGGATTCCTCCACTTAATCACTCTCTGTAATATCAAGGGGGTCTACGTTTTACTCATACTCTTGCTCTACCCTGAGCTAGACCATCCCTTGGTAAGGAGGATTCTATTTCATAAAATCCTAGGAATGTCATTCTATAGTGCTCTTGGCTTACATTCTTTCTCTAGGCTTACCTTCTTTCTCTACATAAGACGAGGCTCGCCTTCTTAGGCGGTCTCTAGCTTTCTCGAGCTTCCCTGAGGGTACTAAGGCACTAACTGTCTGTCTCAACTTGCATCTATATTTGGATTAGAGCTAGGCTTTCTCTCTATTCAGCCTCTTTAGCTTTACCCCAGGAGCACAATATGCTATTTTTAGGGTTATGCTAACTCAATCCAGAACACATACTCTCAATGTCTGGATTCTACCTCGTAGAAGCTGATGCTCTACTGGGTGCTCTAATCACTCATGTGCCTTAACCCTATATTATTCTCCTATTAGGGAGCTCGTCTGACTAATTATCTGACCCCTATCTGTTCATCTTTCTAAACTTAGCTTACTCATCTAATCATGACTAAAGCGAGGGCATCTTTTCTGTAGCTAGTTTCTTAGCTCTTCCTCGCTTCCCTTTATGACTCAGGGGGGTCTATCTGGAGATATTTACTAACCACTATTGGGTGTTTCCCTGACATCAGGATGTCTTATCTTTCCTTTTTTGCTCCAGGGAGAATTTTCACTGAGCCTTTCATTCACATATCTCACTTGGAACGATGCTATTGGTCATTTCCTCTAGGCTTTAGCTTCTGCTCAGCCTGGGCTAACCATTTTGTTAGACCTATAGCTTACTCTCTGTCACTGGGCTACTCATACATACCTCTTAGTGTTACCGATAAAGTATACCTTTCGAGGTCACTCACTATATGCCCCACTACTAGCAGCCTTACCTTATATAAGTTTCAAGGCTATATTAATATTCTGTCTACAGGGTCTAGGATCTTGGCAACAAGATCTCGTATATTGCCATGAGAAATTTCAAAACCCTGGTAACAAGGTTTTTCCTGACAGTGCCTATGTGGCCCTAAACTCATCATATCACCCATCGTCATATTCATAGAGTTAACATTCTAGGTTGGAGTCAACACCTCATAGGCGAGTCTCAACAACTTTACTGTCCTTGTGTCTAACTTTCTCTGACATTGAGTTCTTTCCTAGTCTCACTGCTAGGCCTACTAATTTCTTACTGTCATTTGCTGCGGCTAATTAGCCTTGGGTTCGCCCTAATTTCCTATAAACTGGTCCTGTGTAGCCGCAATCTCATCTTATGCCATGATGCATCGCTACTTCTCTCTGCATTAAGCAGGACATCTCGGAATGGCCTGAGTATGACTACCAAGGAGAATTAGGCCTCACATACTTTCTCTAGCAAGCCTCTTTCTATCAACAAGATCATTCTCATCGTTCATATCTAGGGCTTGCCACTGATCCCGGTGAGCTATCATATCTCATCAAGCTCTAACCGTCGGATCCGTCAACCCTGCTCAAACTTACCTCTGCTCAAGCTGCTCTAGAGGCCACTCTTTCCCGGTGTCCACTACTACTCTAAGACCATCCTATAACTTACTTATCATGAATAAAGCCACAAACTACTCTCACACACCCACAATATCTCATAAAGGACTTTTTATAGTCATAGAAGCCTTTTACAAAGCCCAATGGCTACATCCTCAAGCCAAATCCAATCCAAGAGAGTCTGGAACTTTGCTCTGATACCAATAAATGTAACACCATAACTTTTAGCTCTATTACATGCCATTTATAAGCTTCACATCATGATTTCCATGAGGGCACATAAAAAAGAGGATAAAATAATCGACTTTTTCCGCGTTGCGCTATATCCAAAAAATTCAATTCGGTGTCACGTGGACCGTGTAAACTTATACTATACTTCCTCATATTTAATTTCATTATTACAACTCATTTGCATCACAAAAGCATGCCTATAACCCATAAAAACCGAAATGGAGCTCAAAGTAAACAAGCACATTTTCGGCCAGCTTTGCTCCAATTTTTGACCCAACTTTGGAAAATCATAACTAAATCAAGAAAATTAGAAATCATACAATCTTTGTCACTATAGAAAGCTCAGGATGTCTACTTCACACTAAAAATACGTCCAAGTCACAAAAATAATCACACAGGACGTTTGACATCCAAAAAGCTACAGACTCACTGGCTGCCTGGGCTGTGATTCAGGTTACTGATGCAAACTTCTGAAATTCATAACTAATTCTAAAAAACTCGAAATCACACACATTCAGTCATTCTGGAAAGCTACAGATGTTAACTTGATAATAAAAATAATTCCAGAATAAAACAGATACTTTTAGATATCTGGAATTGATGAAACAGTGATTGAGCTCTGGAGATGCCACTGTTACTGACAGCAAACTTCGAAAATTCATAACTCTCTGCCCAGACCTCCAAATGAGGTGATCTCGGTGGCCACAGAAATCTTATGACCTCTAGTTTGTGTGTATAAAATTTCATAAGCATTGGACACCATTTGGCTATCGAGTGACCCGAAAATCAAATCTGCCAGTATGAACAGTGCACATACCAGAAACCATGAAAAATGCCAACTTTGAAAATTTATCAAATATTCTCTAGACCTCCGAAAATTATGATCTTTAGCTTCCCAGAAAGCTCTTAATGAGACCTAATGGTATGCCAAATTTCAGGGCAAGACTAACTCATTTGGCCAAAAAGTGACATAGGGTTCCATTATGGTCAAATTTGGCTCCATATGAGGTACCAAATTTGCCAAATGGCCTTCCTTTGGTTGTGGCACCTTTTGGGCAAGTCTAAAAGTACATTTGAGACTTGTGTGAGCTGCCCAAATGGTCCCAAACCTCATGCATCTCATTTTGGCCATTCAACCCCCACTTATACACATATCCATCAAACTTTCAATTCTCATACTTTGGCATTAGATACTCAAAACATATCTTAGAGGTCATACATCATATTCATACATATAAACATCATAAAATGGTGTATTTATACATGCATCAAGGGTCATGGTACATTTACAACATCATATACTTTGTGAAACCTCATTATAGGTTCAAAAAGAATGAAAGCTAGGCCTAGGCTTGTCAATCTCCTTCTTTCATGGTTGTTGGCTCCCTTCACCATAACTCCTTGGTCTACCTAGCATGTTAGAGCATTGGAGAGGAGGGAGTGAGATTCAAAGAATCCCAATAGCTCATCCCCCATTCAATCATACATAATATGTGCAAAGCAAGCTTCTCAAATGCATGCATGGAGGAAATATAAGTCATAGGCATTTTAAAAGCAAACTTGGCATGTGAATCAATCATACAAGACATTCAAGAGCTCACTAAGTGTTTGGATTGGCCTCACACTTCTCCTCATGGATTTTGGACTTGCCTCACCTATTCTTTGAGTACTTTGGACTCAACCATACTCTAGGGAGCCCACTTTGCTTTTGGGAGACTCTTTACTTTGTCTCAACCAAGCTCAAGGGTTCTTGGCTCATCCTCACCCAAGGGAAGAGTTCTTGGCCTCTCCACACTCAAGCAAACTCATACAAACATCATGGGTTCATTTAAAAACATAACATGGCATCAAGCATCATGGGATATAAAGGCATGCTAGCATACTTTTCAAAGCTTGAAAATACACATACACACATTCTAAAACAAGCTAAACACACATCCATGCATGAAAGAAGGTGGAGAGAGCTACCTTATATACAAACACACACTTTTTCCTTAGCTTTCAAGCCTCCTCTTTAGCCACACACCCACAAGTTGGTGGAGATAGTTTCTCTTGGCCTAGACACAAATTATGGGAGCCAATTAAGTTCATGAAACAATTTCTAGGGCCATGCAACTTGCTTAAACCCTAGATTACTCTACAACCTCCATTATGGTCCATATTGGCACCTAATGAAGCAACACCCCTCAAATGATTTCTAGGCCTCATTCTTTACTCTCAAATATGATTCTTGACTCCTTTTAAGCCTCTTGGAGTCATCACATCATTAAAACAAAAGGCCTAGCACCATGTTGCTTCTTTAGGTCATATTATGGAACCTAAGGCACCAAATCAATTTCTATGAGTTCTAAATTTTTTCTAAGGGTTCCTCCCACCTTCTACCATCATAAGAAGTCCCAAACCAAGGCTAAAACAAATTAAAACAGCCCCTAGCCTAATGGTTATGTCTTGGCCGAATTGATGGAGGGAGGAGGAGTCCATGCGCTTTTTGATTTTTCCTTGATGGGGGAGACACTTGGGAGGCTTCCTAGGGGTCTTAGAGACTCAAATAAACATTTACACATGCAAGAAAATTCATGGATTAAATCAGTTTTTATAAAGTGTCCAAGAGCTCTACACTTTTCTAACTTGATTTTCATTAGCCTTTCTTCCAATTTCCTTGCATCTACTAACTCCTCATGGTCTAAAACTCACAATTCCTTCTTATTTCTAGACAAAAAGCCTCCCCCCAAGATGGTTCTGTTCTGGCAGAACTCCACACACAAAGGGCAAGAAAAAGGAAGCAACCAAGATAGAAAAATCACCTTGATTCTAGGCTTTTCTCAAGAACTCTCTTCCTTGCTTCAACCCTCTCCTTGAATTTCGAAATTTCCCCCTCAGTTCTGGGCTCAAAACAGAACCAAACATCTCATTAAATCCATAGGAAGAGAGGAGGAAAGGAGGGGAAGAAGTTTAACAAGGCAAGGAGTAGGAAAAAGTGGCTAAAACTTACACTTTTCAAAGCTTCCTCTTCCTTCCTTGGCCTCCCCTCTTGTGCGCCACTCTCAGCCCTTCTCACTTCTGTTTTAACGTGTGAGAGAGTGGGAGAGGAGATCTGAGCAAAGGAGGGGCGTTTTTATAAGCTAGGGTTTCACTTAAGCAACTTTTACACTTTGCAATTTAGTCCCTCTTCATAGTTTTGTTCGTTTGGGCTTGTTTCAACTCCTTTTTGAAATCCGTCTTTTCCATCATATTCCTTAGGCTCTTAATCATAATAATTGCCTTTGGAATCACTCAAAAAGGATCTAAAACCATTTCGAACCGTTCGGTCAATTTTCGGTCAACCGACAGCCGAAATCACTCACCGGAGGGGTTTCAACTGTTCTAGGGGTTCCCATAGTATTCAGGGCCTCTGAGAACCCTAGAAAGCTTAAATTTTTTGTTTAAAAAGTCCTCCTATGAGTTTTCCAAATTTTTCAAAAATTACAAAAATGCCCCTACTTCTTTCGGTAAATTTTCTGATCTCTTTTGGCTCTGGTTTTTGGGCATCTTAAATCTCAAATCCTCATTTTCTAATATTTAAAATTTTATTACAATTTTAGTTGGCCCCAATTCCTTCTATTTCGAGGACTTTCTTTTATATTTGGCCTATTTTTGACGTTTACGGAGAAACTGAACATTGTGTTTCTCACGTTTACGAAGGGACGGGATGTTACACAAGCGGCTTAGTAAGAGGATCAGCAACATTGTCATCAATTGGTATTTTACATATCTTTATATCACCTCTATCAATGATTTCTCTGATAAGATGATATCGCCTGAGTATGTGTTTTGTCCTTTGATGTGACCTAGGTTCTTTAGCCTGTGCTATTGCACCATTGTTGTCACAGAACAAATCTATCGGATTTGAAATGGTAGGTACCACCCCTAGCTCAGTGATGAACTTTTTAATCCAAACAGCTTCTTTAGCTGCATCTGATGCTGCTAGGTACTCAGCTTCTGTTGTAGAATCAGCCACAGTGCTTTGCTTTGAGCTCTTCCAACTTATTGCTCCACCATTGTCAGATTGAATCATCTTTGTCAGATTGAAAACTTGCATCTGTGTAACCATTTACAACAAGCTCGTCATCCAATCCTCCATACACCAAGAATACATCCTTAGTTCTTCTTAAGTACTTTAGGATATTCTTGACGGCAGTCCAGTGATTCTCACCTGGATCTGATTGAAATCTACTGGTCATACTCAAGGCATATGAGACATCTGGTCGAGTGCACAACATGGCATACATGATAGATCCAATAGCCGAGGCGTATGAAATCTTACTCATGCGCTCTCGCTCATCATGTGTACTAGGACACTGAGTCTTGCTGAGATTGATACCATGAGACATAGGTACAAAACCCCTTTTTGAATCTTGCATACTAAATCTATGCAATACCTTGTCTATGTAGGTGCATTGACTTAAACCGATTAGCCTCTTGGATCTATCTCTATAGATCCTAATCCCAAGGATGTAATTGGCCTCGCCTAAGTCTTTCATTGAGAAATACTTTCCTAACCAAGACTTGACAATCTGCAAGGTAGGAATGTCATTTCCAATAAGTAGGATGTCATCAACATAAAGCACTAGAAATACAATTGTGCTCCCACTAACCTTCTTGTAAACACAAGATTCATCAATATTTTGGATAAAACCAAAATCTTTGACTACTTCGTCAAAGCGATGATTCCAACTTCGAGATGCTTGCTTCAATCCATAAATAGATTTTTGAAGCTTGCAAACCTTCCCAGAATCCTCTGGATACATAAAACCTTCAGGTTGTGTCATATACACATCCTCAAGCAGCTTTCCATTAAGGAATGTTGTTTTCACATCCATTTGCCAAATCTCATAATCATAGTATGCAGCAATGGCAAGAAGGATTCTGATTGATTTGATCATAGCGACTGGTGAAAAGGTTTCATCATAGTCTATACCATGTGTTTGTTTGAATCCTTTTGCAACCAATCGTGCCTTGAAGGTATGTACTTGGCCATCCATGTCAGTTTTCTTCTTGAAAACCCACTTGCACCCTATGGCTTTTATACCTTCAAGTGGGTCAATCAAGGTCCATACCTGATTGTCATACATGGATTGCATCTCAGACTTCATGGCTTCTAGCCATTTCTCAGAGTCTGATCCCATTATAGCCTCTTGATAGGTGGTTGGCTCATCTTGATCAATGAGCAACACATCACGATATCTTTGAGGCTGATGTCGTGTCCTATCAGACCTTTGTGGGCCTTGTGTTACTTGAGTAGGCTCAACAACTTGTTGTGAGTCTTCTCGATTTTCCATCTCAGGTTCAATGCGATTTTGTGGCTCTTGAACTTCTTCAAGATGTATCTTACTCCCACTGGTTCTTTTAGAGATGAATTCTCTTTCTAAAAAGATACCATTTCGAGCAACAAATAATTTGTTCTCAGTGGGGTTGTAGAAGTAGTATCCTTTAGTTTCCTTAGGATAACCCACAAAAAGACATTTTATAGATTTGGGTGCTAACTTATCTGAAGCCTGTTGCTTAACATATGCCTCGCATCCCCAAATCTTAAGAAAAAATAAACTGGGCTTTTTCCCAGTCCATATCTCATATGGTGTCTTTTCAACCGTCTTAGATGGAACACGATTTAGTGTAAACGTAGCTGTTTCTAATGCATAGCCCCAAAAGGATGGTGGAAGATCCGTTTGACTCATCATGGATCGAACCATATCTAATAAGGTTCGGTTCCTTCGTTCAGAAACGCCATTCCATTGTGGTGTTCCTGGTGGGGTTAATTGTGAGACAATACCACAATTTCTAAGATGGTCAATAAACTCTTGGCTCAAATATTCACCACCTCGATCGGATCGAAGTGCTTTAATAGATTTACCAAGCTGATTCTGTACTTCATTTTGGAATGTTTTGAACATTTCAAAAGCTTCAGATTTGTGTTTCATTAAATAGATGTAACCATATCTACTATAGTCATCTATAAAAGTAATAAAGTACAAGTGGCCTCCTCTAGCAGTTGTACTTAGTGGACCACATACATCAGTATGTACTAGGCCCAATAAGTCAGTGGTCCGCTCACTGTGTCCAGTGAAAGGTGCCTTAGTCATCTTTCCTAATATACAAGATTCACATGTGTCAAATGATTCAAAATCAAATGATTTCATAAGTCCATTTTGATGGAGCTTTGAAATGCGTTTCTCATTTATGTGGCCTAGACGACAGTGCCAGAGATAAGTCAGATTCAAGTCGTTAGTCTTGATCCTCTTGGTAGTTATGTTATAGACATCTTGATTATTGGGAATATCAATATTTAAATAATAATGACCACCATGCAAATCACCATCCGCATAAAAAATGTCATTACGATAAATAGAACATTTATTATTCCCAATAATTGAAATAAAACCTTCCTTATCCAAATAAGAAAGTGAAACTATGTTTCTACTCAAAGCAGGAACATAATAGCAATTGTTCAAAATTAACAAAAGCCCATTGGGCAAAACTAATTCATAAGTGTCTACGGCTAAAGCAGCAACTCTTGCTCTATTTCCAACTCGTAGGTCTATTTCGCCCCTTTTCAACTTCCTACTCCTTTTGAGACCCTGCACATTTGTACAAATGTGAGTTCCACATGCAGTATCTAATACCCACGTAGGAGAAGTAGAAAGATTAATTTCTATAACATAGATACCTGAAGTAATAGTCCCGCTATTCTTCTTTTTCTTTAGATCTTCCAGGTAGAGCTTACAGTTTCTTTTCCAATGACCGGGTTCATTGCAAAAGAAACAAACTCCTTCCTTGGGAGGCTTTGCCTTCTTGGCTTCAGGCTTGGGTTTGGGTTTGTTTTGGTTTTTGAACTTATTGTTCAGGCCCTTTCCTTTGCCTTTGCCTTTCTTTTTCATTCCTTTACCTTTCTGAACCATTAAAACAGAGCTTGGATTTTTCTTAATATTTTGCTCGGCAGTTTTAAGCATCCCATGCAGTTCAGAAACAGATTTCTCCATGTTGTTCATATTGTAGTTCATGACAAACTAGTCATAACTTTCAGGGAGTGAGTTTAAGATCAAATCTGTAGATAACTTCTGACTTATGGGAAATCCGAGCCTCTCAAGGTGATCAAGGTAGCCTTTCATATTCAAAACATGAGTGCTAACTGATGCACCTTCAGCCATTTTACAGGAATGTAAGGCCTTGGTGGTTTCAAACCTTTCCTGCCTTGCCTGTTGTTGGAACATTTCCTTGAGATGCACAATCATCTCATAAGCCTCCATAAGTTCTAGATCTCTTTGAAGTTCTGGAACCATGGTGGCTAACATCAGGCATCCCACATCCACAGAATCATTGAGATGCTTAGTGTGGGCATCCTTCTGTGCTCTTGGAGCATTGACTACAGGCTCCTCAGGAATGGGCTCATCTATGACATATAGCTTTCTTTCCTGTTTGAGAACAATTCTCAAGTTTCTAAACCAGTCAAGAAAGTTTGTCCCATTGAGTTTGTCCTTCTCAAGGATGGATCGCAATGATAGTGTAGCAGAGTTATTTGTCGACATTTTTCTACAACAAAATATACAAAAATCAAATTAATAACTTTTCACTAAAAATAACCCTCAATTTAATTTAGTGGACTAAGACCCATATTTCACTTAATTATAAGTCTGCTTTGGCAAGACGCTTAAAATTAAGTTATTTAGGTAGGTAACTTGTTTACCAATTACATTACATGTAACTCTTAGATCTTTTATAGGATTCATTCATCACATGATTCGGCATGTTTAATCCCATCAATGCCTTGAAACCCAAAACCATTTTGATAGTTTCAATTAAGTCAAACCACTATGAAACTTATGAGTATCACCATTACCCAATCTGTCTTACTAAGATAACCTAAATGTATCCCACTTTGGTGGAACCTACAGTCAGGTGATCAAAGTCTTGACAGATGTTCATTAGTGGGTGGCATTATAACTTAAAATTTTATATGAGGGATTCTATTTCATTACTTCATTAAAACTAGTTGTCACACAATTATATACTACGATGGCATACATACATGCATATGATCTCATCATAAATCTTAAAATAAATGTGACACAATATGGCCCATCTATCCTATCTCCTCATAAGCCAATGAGAGGATTCCTCTAAGATAAGATCTATATATACAAAGAGAAACCTCGTTTAAACATTCGAGGGGAGTGTGAGATGAGAAAAGAATGTACATTCAGAATGAATAGAGAGAGGCACGACACGCAGGTCGTATTTTAAAAATTACAAATCATAAGTATCCTAGGGCCATATCATGCACCATACCCATCCAAGCAAATCACAATACACATATTACAAACATCTCATTTAATATGCAAGGTTGTAAATTTAGTGAATTAATTTTAAAATAGATTGTGTTGTGCTAGGATTAGATAGCAATGGCAGATTCATTCAATGTATCACATACATAGCGAAACGAATTCGCATTGAAAATAAAATATAATCTGTACAAAATAAATATATATATATATGTAACAGATTAATAATTATGTTCCCAATCACATTGAAAACTATACAAATATCATATATATGAACGAATTAAAAGAACTTCTACGCTTAGATTTCATGCTTTTTTTTAAAAAAAATAATTTCATCAAATCAATATCGCATACATATCTTATATTAGCACATGCGAAAAAATTGATTATAAGATAAAATTCTTATAACACACAGGTATTCAATTTAAGCAATTATTGACGAGGCTCTGATACCACTGTTGGGAATTATGGGAGGCACACAGCGGAAACATTAAAATTTTGATCCCAATTCCCACCAAGGATCCGCCAAAATCACTTAAACTGAATAGGTTCAGAGAATTACCTTTTTTCTTCCGATTAAGTTTGTTGTTTGCTTTTATTTGGATCACAGGAACTGACCGCAGATCAGCTCCCTCTACTGGTATCCACACGAATGGGGTTCAGCAACTCAAAGCAGTGTGCTAGCAATCTGTCCGTACAGTCCGTATAGTTCGTACGACGTTCGTACAATTTCGTACGACGTCCGTACAATGTCTCTCTCTCTAAGGATTTTAGAGGTAACTCTAGCTCTAGCTATGTATATATTTTTTTCTAATATGGAAACCCCTATTTATAGACTAGAGTTTCAGATATATTTAATTAATCAAAATTAATTAAATATATCTATTAGTTTAAATTCAAATCTATCCTATAGTTTAAATTTAAACTAACAATATCTAGAGCTTAATTTAAATTATCTGATTAGTTTAAATTTAAATTTATCTGATAGAATTAAATTTAAACCTATCTGATAGAATCAAATTTAAATTATCTGATTAGTTTAAATTTAAATCTATCTGATAGAATCAAATTTAAATTATCTGATTAGTTTAAATTTAAATCTATCTGATAGAATCAAATTTAAATTAATCCACATATATATATATAATATCAAATATAATATATATATATATATATATATAATATATTTCGAATTTAATTATTTATATATATATATATATATATATATAAATAATTCCTCCATCCTAGATATTCATTGAATCTAGACACATTTCTGATTCAATGAATGTGGACATTTTAGTTCGAGTTGGTCCGTTCTTATGTGCGACCCTGCAGGCCCATATGATGTTGGCAGTGGGCTAACTACACTGTTTGACCCACAAATCACAAGCGGCCTCTAGCAAGACATTGTGACTACCCAAATCATACGAGATCGGTGATCCGATGCAACCTATCTTATAACCCTATCATATCCCTTTTGTCACACGATATCTAGATCGAGTATGAGACATGGAAATGTCATTCTCAACTTGCTCGATCATAACTTTCTCGATCTCCGAGCAGACTGATATAAGATGGAACCCTTTCCATTTGAGCATGGCCATGCATTTCTCAGTCATACTCATCGAGGGGCCCAGAGATATCTCTCTCTATTAATTAGAGGGACAAATTCCATCTTGACCACTCATCTTCCTCTGCATGAATTTCATTATACCTGATCATAGTCTTTATAATCACCCGGTTAAAGGTGACATTAGACTATGCCAAAGTACAGTGTCCTTCATGTAGGAATCTATGGTGATCTCAGGTCCAAGGGATCAATGACATAGTTATATATGAGATAAATTTATGACCTAATCCATGTAACTTATCTCATGACGGGTCTATCCAGTGTCCTGTTCTCTAACACACGCCTATGATTTTGATTCATATCATCATATATGATTAACACTTAATCAATCAAAATCATACTAATCTTAATTCATCGTTGTTCCCACAAGGATGATTGATTAGGGACATTTTGGATAATTCAAAAAATAATTTATCCATGGATATTATTATATATAAGCATGCAAATAATATAATAATGTAATAAAAAGAAAACTCTTATTTCGTAATAATAAACAATGTTCGCAATACAATGATTCGCCTAGGGCACAATCTCCAACATATGGATCTATTTTAGAGGAGAAATTGAGGAAAAACTTATGATTTGAAGAGAGGGGCTCAAAGAACACAATATTCAAGTGAGAAAAAGCAAACAAACAAGGTAATTTCTCTTCCTATGGTTGTCATCTTTGGTTCCCTCCTCCTCTATTTCACCTAACATGAGAAAACCCTAGGATGACTTGATTTTTAGGTAGAACCAAGGGTGAATCTAAGGAAAAAGGGTGTAGACATTAAGAATATGCAAAAGGAATTAACAAAAAACCATTAGATTTCAAGATGCAAGTTCTAGGGTTTCAATTGCATCTTGTAAAATCTAACTTTGTATGATGATTCTTAGGCTTAAATAAGAGTTTAAATGAGCTCCCAAGATCCCTAAGAGGCTCCCCATATGCATCCTTCCTTGAGAAAACAAAGCAAACTCCAAAAGCCCCATTTCTTCTATAGCCTCAATCTAAAGGGTTTTGTGTAGCTAGGGAGAGTTTTAAAATTTATCTAAGCCCATTTTTGTGTTATATATGGTGAATGAAAATGAGGGGAGGCCTTGGAAAAAATTTAGAACTCATAGAAAGTGAGTTAGTGCTTTAGGTTCCATATTATGACCTAAAGAAGCAACATATAGTTAGGCTCTTGGTTTTAATTATCTGATGACTCCAAGAGGCTTAAAAGGAGTCAAGAATCACATTTGAAAGGAAAAAATGGAGCCTAGAATTTATTTAGGGGTGCTGCTTCATTAGGTGCAATTATGGAACCATAATAAAGTTATAGATCAAGCAAGTGTATGGCCTTAGAATTAATTCCATGAACCTAATTAGCTTCAATAAATTGTGTTTAAGCCAACAGAAACCATCCCCACACTTTTTGTGTGCGTGTGGCCGAAGGAAGGGAGGGAGACTCAAGAACAAAAGTGTGTGATTGTGTACAAGGTAGCTATCTCCACCTTTTCTCATGCATGGATGTATGCTTAGCTTGTCTTAGAATATGTGTATGTGTATTTTCAAGCCATGAAAAGTATGATAGCATGATTTCATATGCCATGGTTTTATGATGACATATTATGTTTCATATGATGTTTTGATGTGTGCTTGTGTTTGCTTGAGTGTGGTGAGGCCAAGAACCCTTAGCCATGGTAAAGATGAGCTAAGAAACCTTAAGATTGGTTGAGACAAAGCAAAGAGTCTCCTAAAAGTAAAGTGGGCTCCCAAGAGCATAGTTGAGTTTAAGAATGCATTAAAAAATAGGTAAGGCAAGTCCAATATCGACAAGAATTTGGGTGAGGCCAATCCACTTGCTTGGTAAGCCTTTGTATGCTGTGTATGACTTTCTTAAATGATGAAAATATTTCTTGAGTGCTTGCACATGTTTACATGACCATACATGCATTTATGAGACTTGTTTGCATCCATTATGTATGATTGAATGGGAGATGAGCTATTAGGATTCTTTGAATCTCATTCCCTCCTTTCCAATGCTCTAATATGCTAGGTGGACCTAAGGAACAAGGCAATGGGAGCCAACCACATGAGAGATGAAGGAATGACATTCAAATGTGGAAATTTTGTTACTTTAAGGCTATAAGAATGGCATATGTTGAAATTCATGGTTGTATATGTCTTATGAAGTCATGAACATGTATAGATATGTTAATATGTCATATGTAGATGAGAGAAAGTATCATGAAACCATTAGAATGCAATTTGAGTATGTTATGACAATGTAGCTTCTTGTATGAGTTTATGTTATTGTGTGTAATTGCAAGTGGCACAGCCAAAATGAGATGCATGAGGGTTGGGACTATTTGAGTAACTCACACAAGTCTTAATTATGCTTTTAGACTTGCCCAAAAAGTGCCAAACCCTAGGGAAAGCCATTTGGTTACTTTGGTACCTCATATGGAGCCAAAATTGACCAAAATAGAACCCTATGTCACTTTTTAGCCAAATGAGCTCTTCTTGATCTAAGACTTGGTATGCAATTAGAGCTTGTTGAAATATTTTTGTGAAGCTAAGGAACATAATTTTTAGAGTTTTACAAAATATTTGATGAATTTCCAAATTTGACAAATTTTCTGATTTTGGTCTGCTATACTATTCACTTGGTCTGAAAATAAAATTTGTTGCACAAGGCCTAAATGATGTTCAATTGCTATGAAATTTTATACAAAGAAACTAGATATTTACAGCGACTTGTGCCAACTAGAAGCACCTCATTTAGAGCTCTAAAGATGAAGATATAAATTTTTAAAGATTCTATCTAGTATCAAGAGCTTCATTTGAGCTCAGCTACTGTTCTATTAAATTTTGAGGTTTAGGCTGCCTGAGCTAGTCTGGAGTTATTTTTTCCTCTATCTAACATCCACAACTTTCTAGATTGATATCATTTACATGGATTAGATTTTTTTGAAATTAATTGGACATTTTCAAAGTTTTATGTACAAAGCTGTGATAGCACTAGGGGATAGCTTGACCTTTGGACCTTTTCAAATGTCAAAAATCCTCTGTGATAGATGTTATGATCTAGAAATATTTTTAGTATGAAGTAGACATCCGTAGCTTTCTAGGATAGCTAACAATGTATGATTTCAATTTTTCTAGAATTAGTTATGATTTTCCAAAATTTGGTCAGAAAAGAGCCAAATCTAGTTGAAAATGGATATAAATATTTCATGCTTCCCTTTATGATTCTTGAGGTGTAGGCTATTTTTCTTGATGCCAATGAGTTGTATTCATATAATTAAATATGAGAATGTGTTGTATGAGCCCATATGGTTTACGTGACATTGAATGGAATTTTCATACACAACACAACGCAAGAAAATGTATTATTTTAATTCCCTTTTCTTGCTCTTGCATGGAATCTATGAATGTAAAGCATGGACATGTTGTGAAATGAGCTAGAAATATAAGGTATTACATGTTCCATTTGATGGCTTAAAGAAGCAACACTCAGTTAGGCTCCTTGAATTGATTGTGTGATAACTCCAAGAGGTTTAAATAGAGTCAAGAATCATAAATAGATGGAGAGAATGGAGCCAAGATGATGTTCTCTTAAGGTTTGTTCATTAAATGCATTATGGAACCATAAAAGATGTAACATCTGGTTCTCTAAAAATGAAAGAAAACATGAAAAACATAACGCACGGTTTCTCTGTAAATGAACAAAACTCATCGGATACAAAAGGAAGTCCTTCAAAATAACTTAGCTAAGGTCCCAAAAAAATTTGGGAAGCATTCTAGACTCCTAAAAATGAGAATCTCAGGCTTAGATAGAAAGAAAAATAGAGCTAGAATGAAGAAACAAAATTTGACAGAAAACTTACGAAACGTAATAGCATTTTTGTAAGTTTGAGAAAATTTTGGAATTCACATAGGAGGCCTTTTTAAATGAAAGTTTTGAGTTCTCTGGGGTTTTTAGAGGCCCTAAAAACCATGGAAAGTCTTGGGACAGTTAAAATCCTTCAGATGGACATTTTCTAATGTCAGTTGACCTAAACTTTGACTGATTTATTTGGGAAGGTTTTAGCTCTGATTTGAGTGATTCCAAAGAAATTTTACTAAATTGGGAACCTAAATTTTATAATGAAAAAGACAGTTCTCGAAAAGGAGCTAAAACGAGTAAAAAAATGAAAATGCCAAAAATGAAGGGTAAAATTGAAAAATTTGAGAAAGTGGAAGCTTTTTGAATACACTTTAAGTTTCTTATTTCTTCTCCCCTTCATTTGCATGACTGATTCTGCCCAAAAACCAGAGAAAACACCAGTCTCTTAGGTGCATCATGGAGGAAAGGAAAGGAGAAGAAAAAACAAAGAAAAGGTAAGGAATTTCATGGATTTTCATGCACCTTCTTCTTCTAAAATTTTTCTTCTCCTCTTGAGCTTTCTTCCTATGGTTTTATTGAATTTTTTGGATCTATTTTGAGGGAAGAATAGAGGAGAAAATTCGGATTTGAAGAGAGGAGGCCAAGGAAAGTGAGACTCAAGCAAGAAAACAAGGTAAATCTTCCATCCCATGGTAGCTACTTCCTCCCCCTTCTTCTCCCTATTTTTCCCCATGTATGTAGATGTAGGAGGGCTTGAATTTTAGATAGAACCAAGGGTGAATCTTAGGAATTTAAGGGAAGAGAATAAGAATATGCAAAGAAATCCAAGTAAAAATCATAAATTTGGAAGATAGAAAAGTTAGGGTATTAATTGCACCTTGAACTCTACCGTGAACCCTAGTGATATTTTATGATGTTTAAGTATTCATATGAGTTCCTAAGACACTAAAAGAGCTTCCTACATGATTCTCCCATCAAAGGACGAAAGAAATCTCCATTGGTGCATTATGGAAATGTAGCTTCGGCCAAGGAGAGTCCAAGCACCTAGGGAGTGTTTTAATTCCTTCCAAGCTTATTTTTATATCATGTATGATGGGAGAGTATGAGACAAAACCTTGGAAAAAGTTTAAAAGCCATAGGAAGCAAAGATGGCCTTAGATGTTTCATAATATGGCTTAAAGAAGCAACACCAAGCTAGGCTCCTAGAATTGATTATGTGATGACTCCAAGAGGTTTAAATAGAGTCAAGAATCATAAGTGAATAGATAAAATGAAGCTAAGATGACGTTTTCTTAAGGTTGCTTCATTAAGTGCATTATGGAATCATAAAAGAGCCTTATGAGTCACCTAGCCTTTCTAGTGATTGTATGGCCTTAGACTTTGCTTCAAGAGTATAATTAGCTCCCATATGATGTGTCTATGCCAAGAGTAATAATCTCCATCTTCTTAGGTGTATGAGGTCAAGGGAGAGGATTCAAAGCTTAAGGAAAAAGTGTACAAATGCTAGCAAGGTAGCTCTCTCCATATTTGTATGTGTATTTTTAAGCCATGAAAAGTGTTCTAGCATGACTTTGATTCCATGGTGCCATGATGTTATAATATACCTTCATGTGATGTTTATGATGTGTGCTTAGGTTTGCTTGAGTGTGATGAGCCTAAGAACCCTTAGCCATGATAAGGATGAGTTAAGAACCCTTAAGATTGGTTGAGACAAAGTAAAGAGTCTCCCAAAAGTGAGGTTGACTCCTAAGAGCATGGTTGAATCCAAGAACCTCTTAAAGAATGGGTGAGGCAAGTCTAACATCTACAAGAAATTAGAGGTGGCTAATCCACTTGCTTGGCAAGCCTTTGTATGCTATGTATAACTTTCTCAAATGATGAAAATGCCTCTTGAATGTTTGCACATGTCAACATGACCATACATGTATTTGTGAGACTTGTTTGCATTCATTATGTATGATTGAATGGAAGATCAGCCATTGGGATTCTTTGAATCTCTTCCCCTCCTCTCCAATGTTCTAACATGTTAGGTGGACCAAGAGAGCAAGAGAATGGAGGTCAAGCACATGAGAAATGAGAGGATGACATGAAAGTGTTTGAATCTTGCTACTTTAAGGCCATATGAATGGTAAATGATGAAATCAATGGATGTATATGTCTTATGATGTTATAAACATGTATAACTATGTTTATGTATCATGTATAATTGAGAGGTAAGGTTGTATGAATGGAAATGCACATTTTGGTCATATAATGGCAAGTTTACATTATGAAAGTGTATGTATAAGTGTGAGTGAGATAGCCAAAATGAGATGCATGAGGGTTGAGACTATTTGGGCAGCTCATGCAAGTCTTAATTATACTTTTAGACTTGCCCAAAAGGTGCCAAACCCCAAGGAAAGCCATTTGGACATTTTGGTATCCCATATGGAGCCAAAATTGACCATAATAGAACCCTAGGTCACTTTTTGTCCAAATGAGCTCTTCTTGATCTAATATTTGGCATGCAATTAGAACTTTTTGGAAATATAAAGAATATAATTTTCATAGATTTAAAGAATATTTGATGAATTTTCAAAGTTAGAAAATTTTCTGGTTTTGGTCATGTCACTGTTCATACTGGTCCGAAAATGAAATCTATCACACAAGACTCAAATGATGTCCAATTGCCACAAAATTTTATGCAAAGAAACTATACATTCCCAATGACTTGTGCTAATTGGAAGCACCTTATTTGGATGCCTAAAGAGGGAGATATGAATTTTCAAAAAATCTATCCTGTATCAAGAACTCCAGCCCACCTCAGTCATTGTTTAATTAAGTTTCTAGATCTGGGTGTACCTGAACCGATCTAAAGTTATTTTTCCCTCTATCTAACATCCACAAATTTCCATATTAGTATCATTTGCATAAATTGGATTTTTATGGAATTAATTGGATATTTTTAAATTTTGCTGCAGAATTTTGTAATAACACTAGTGGATAGCCTGACCTCTGGACCATTTTGAATGTCAAACATCCTTTTTGTTACATGTTATGGTCTGAAAATATTTTTAGTATGAATTAGAAATGTGTAGCTTTCTAGAATGGCCAAGAATGCATGATTTTAATTTTTCTAGAATCAGTTATAATTTTCCAAAGTTGTGATAGAAAAAGTGGGAAAATCTAGCCAAAAATATATATATATATATATATATGTGTGTGTGTGTGTATTTTGAGCTTCCCTTCGAGTTCCACGAGTTGTAGGCCACTTTTCATGATGAAAATGAGTTGTATTCATGTAATTAAATATGAGAATGTGATGTGAGAGCTCACATAGTCTACGTGATACCAAATAAAATTTTTATACACAACGTAAAACAAAAATATTCATTATTTTTATGCTATTTTCTTGGTTCTTCCATGAGATGCGTAATGGGAAGCATAGATATAGCATGAAATGAGCTAGAACTTGTGATATGAATTTCCAAACTTTATAACAGTAACTTGTGATAGCAGCCCATATAACTGATACCTTAGGTGTTTTTTAAATGTCAAACATCTTCTTCGTGATGTTCCATGACCTAGAATTATTTTTATCATAAATTAGACATTTATAGTTTTTAAAAATGTAAAGAATGCATCATTTTAAAATTTTCTAGAATTAGTTATGATTTTTCAAAGTTTGTGACAAAAAATATGCAATTCTGGCTGAGGCTACACTTTGGAATTTTATGTGTTTCTTTCACTTGCACAAGTTCTAGGCCACTTCCTTTGATGGTTTTAAGTTGTATTTGTGTAATTAAATATGAGAATTAGTTGAATGAGTTTATATGGCCTTCAGGACACCGAATGAAAAATTCATCCCCTACGTGGCGTAAATTTATTCATTATTTTTATTGCCCTTTCCTTATAAACTTGTTAAATTATTGGAAATGAGTTTAGATAAGAAATGAGATGAGCTATATAATTATGGAGTTACAGCGAGAGTGTACTCTATGGCATAAGTATGCCTAAAGGGGGATTGAGCATAGTAACTTTTATCCAAGTAGAGCACAAACCAGTATAATGTTTCAAAAGTCAAGGCCATTAATTATGTTTTATGCCAATTTTAGTATGTTATGAGGTATATTTTATGCATGCTTGTACCCTTATTCTTAAGTGACTTATGTATGCATTGAACGTGGAGTCTGTTATTAAAATTATTCCTAGAATCTCATTCCATATTTTCGTTTCTATTAACCTATGCCAGGTGAAGAGACTAGTAGAGATGAAAGGAAAGCAATGATTATGGGAAGGTTAAAGATCTATCAAGGGAATTATGAATGCATTTTGAGAGTTTAATATATATGTATGCAATTTGGAATTTATGTAAGAAATGATGTAATATTGTACCTATGGTTGATGATTAGATATTTTATTGAGTGTATGTCATGCATTGAGTTGTAAATGTATGTAAAAATTTCCTAAAAGGGTTAGCAATTAACTGAACCCTGAAGTGCTAATTTATGTTAGAAATGGATAATATAGATAGGACTATAAATTGAGACCTTTGTAAGGTGGAGACCCTTAAATAAAAAAGGGAAACCCTAGCAGAATTTTTTTTAGAAAAAGTTATAATTTATTCCACTGCATAGTATTTCAATTATATATAATTCATAGTAATGGGATTAAAGCATATAAGTGTAATATTCTATATTTTGGTAACTAAAATAGTTCATAAAGAGTGGAGTAAAATATTTAAAATGGATTCACAGGGTAAGAGAATGGCAGTCAGAAACGAAAAAGAACTAAATTAGAACTAGTTGGTTAATGAAAGAGGACCTCAAAGTAGAATCAATTGAGGTAAATTAAGGATAATTTGCTAATTTAAGCATTTAGAAATGAGGGTAAGTAATCAAGAATGACCCAAAATCAAAGCCAAAATATCTTCATAAAAGGAATCGAAATTGTAGTGACAAAATCATAATTTCAGTCAAAATTTTAGAAATTTAAAGAAAGAAGTTTTAAATGAAAAAATAGAGCTCACTAGGATTTTTAAAGGCCTTACAAATCATAGGAATTGTTAGAATGGCCTAAACCTTTTCAGTATGTAATTTAGATTGTTAGTTAATCTAAACTTTAACTAAATTATTTTAAGTTATTTTGAATCCCATAAATTTGAAATTAAATGTTTAAATTAACCAGAGAGCCTCAATTTTTTAATGGAAAAGAAAGTTCTTAAAAGGATCTAAAATGAGATCAAACGGAGGAAATGAAATCACAGGATGTAAAAAGAATTTTTGCATTTGTTATAAATCACCCCCTTTCCTTCTTATATATGCCATGCCAATCTAGCAGCTTCATAACTGACCTTATTACTTCTAGTTCAGAACTCATAGGTGCACAAAGAGACTGGAATAAGAGGAGGAAGAAAAGGCAAGAAAGGTAAAAAGATTTGCTATTTTTCATCTCATGGTAGTGAGAAACTTTCTTCTTTTCTTTGAGCCCTTTCCATTAGTGGTTTTAGTTCCTTAAAAGGACCATCTTGGTGGTTGATCACTTGGCAAAAGGACAGAGTTCAAGGAAACAAATTACGCCATAAGAAGCACTAATCCAAGAGCAATTAAACAAGCTATGTTACCATATAAGAAACTTACTCTTTCCTTGCTTCTTTTGCTCTTTATAGTTCGACCAACCTGAGGAGACCATAGAAGGAATTTGTTTTGGGCAAAAACTCAATGGGAATAAGGGTTTAGGATGTAGAGATTAATATGGAACAAAGAGAATCCATTGAAAGGCTATAGAATGCAAGATGGAGTCATTAGGGTTTTGATTGCACCTTAGAAAGTTTGAAACCCTAAAAAGATATTTCAAGCCATGTAAGATTATAATTAAACTAGAAAGAAATTAAGAAACATCTATATGTGCCAAAAATCCCTAAAAGAATCATAAAACGCTATTAAGCTCTCACACGGGCATAGGTTTGATCATAAGGGAAAATGGTACCTAAGAAGAGTTTTCAATGATTCCAAGGTTATAAGTGGTCTGGATAAGAATTATAAACACTAAAGGAACCATTAGAATGAATTTATAAGCCTTATTTTGAAAGGTAAAAATTTAAGGTTCAATTGTAATACCATAATTTTATAGCTCAACTCATGCAATTTCCATACCTTAGGCTAGTTCTATAGGAAGTAACATAATGGCATTGGAAATCATGAATAAAGCTACATTTCGTCACGAGTAAAATTTTCATTCAGTATCCTGTGGGCCATATGGACTTATCCATCTCATCCTCATATTTAAATATATAAATAAAACTCATAACAAGCTTAAGAAGTGGTCTATACCTCGAGCAAACGGAATAGATACACAAAATTCACTGATGCAGTCTCGGGTAGAATTCCAAATTTTGTGTCTAAATTTTGAAAAATCATAACTAATTCTAAAAAAATAAAAATCAAGCACACTATACCATTTTGGAAAGCAAAAGCTATCTATCTTGTGCTAAAAATAAATCTAGACTATAACAAAGTTTCTAGCCATCAAAAACTAATGGAATAGTACCAAAGGTCGATTGCCATTACTAATATTGACCTCCAACTTCAAAAATTCATATCTCCCTGCTCAGAGGTCCAATTGGGATGATCTTAGTGACCATGGAAAGCTCATCATGTCTAACTTATTCTTGTAAAATTCCATGAGCATTGGACTATATTTGGCCCATGACTAATGCAGCCCAAATTTCTAACCATATGAATAGTATTTGCATCAATTTAGCAAAAAAATGCCAAATTTAGAAATTCATAATTAAATCCACATAGCTCCAAATAATATGGTCTTTAGTTTTCCAAAAATCTCTGGATATGATCTATATATGTGCCAAATTTCATGGACAAATTCGTTCACTTGGTTAGATCTTGATGTTGGGTTGCAAAATGGCTCATTTTGTGTCATCAAAGGGGTCCAAATGGTCAATTTCAAGTTCTAAGGCAACCATGACCACTTGAGCAAGTGGGAATGCACCAAAATGACTCTCTAAACTTATCTCAAAGGTTCATAAGCCCCGAAATAAAACACTCACTCTCTCACCCCATGCCATGCATAAGGTTTCACATGCTTGAACTTACCATTCCATACCCAAAAACTACATTATCATTCATTTAGCATCAAACCTCATTCATACCTCAAATAAATGGGTATTTACACATATTCAAATGATTACACAACAATTTCATCATGGGATTACATCATATGCCATGTGTATGGCTACAAAAGAAGCAAAACTAGGCATTTTGATACACTTTGATGTCAATTTTCTTCTTCTAGGCTAGGTGGTTTCCATTACTTTGCTTAATTGCTCCACCTAGCATGTTAAGACATTGGAAAGGAGGGGATGAGATTCAAAAAATCCCAATAGCTCATCTCCCTTTCAATCACACAAAGTATGCAATACAAGCCTTGAAAATGCATGCATGGGCATATTGACATATGTGAGCATTCAAGAAACATCATTGACATTTAAACAAGTCATACATAGCATACACAGGCTTGCCAAGTGAGTGGATTAGCCTCACCTTTTCACTTATAGATTTTGGACTTGCCTCACCATTTTCACTAAGAGATTTTGACTCAACCTTACTCTTGTGAGTTAACCTCACTCTTAGGAGACTCTTTACTTTGTCTTAACCAAGTTTAAGAGTTCTTGGATCATTCTCACCATGGCTAAAGGGTTCTTGGCTTCTCCACACTCAAGCAAAGCAAGGAAAGCATATAAAACATCATTTGAATGTATAAAACATCATCATGGTACCATGGCATATGAAATCATACTAGAATACTTTTCATGGCTTAAAACACACATAGACACATCCAAAGACAATGTAAACACACATTAATACATAGAAAAGGTGGAGAGAGCTACCTTTGCCACACAAGCATACTCTTTCTTTAAGCATTGAGTCCTCTCCCTCAACTTCACACACACAAGGAGGTGGAGATCATTTCTCTTAGCATAGACACATCATATGGAAGCTAATTATACTTTTGAACTAAATTTTAAGGCTATACATTCACTAGAAAAGTTAGATGGTTCATATAACCCTTTTATGGTTCCTTAATGCACTTAATGAAGGAACCTTAAGAAAACATGATCTTGGATCCATTCTCTTCATCTATTTATGATTCTTGACTCTATTTAAACCTCTTGGAGTCATCACACAATCAAATCAAGGAGCCTAACTAGGTGTTGCTTCTTTAAGCCATAATATAGAACCTATGATACCATCTCACTATCCATGGCTTTTAAAATTTTTCCAAGGCTTCCTCTCATTCTCTTCCATCATACATGACTCAAAATTAAGCTTGGAACAATTTAAAACTTCCTCTTGGTACTCTTTCTTGCCTAGGCCGAAATCATAATTCATATAAGTAACAAGTGGGATTGCTTCACTTTCTTGATGGAAGATGCATATGAGGGGCCTTCTTGGGATCTCAAGAGCTCATCTAAATACTCATTTATGCCTAGGAACAATTAAATCAAATCATATTTTTAAGGGAGCTCATGAAACCCTAGGTTTGCTATCTTGAAAATCAATGACTTTTACTTGAATTTCTTTGCATATTCTTATTCTTCTCCCTTAAATTCCTAGGATTCACCTTTGCTTTTGCCCAAAATTCAAGCCCTCTTGAAGCTACATAGGACGAAATAGGGAGAAGGAGTAGCTACCATGGGATGAAGATTTTACCTTGTTTCCTTGGCTTTTCTTGCTTGTTTCTCACTTTCCTTGGCCTCCTCTCTTAAAATCTGAATTTTCCCTTTTGTTCTATTCTCAAAATAGATCCATGAACTTCAATAAAGCCATAGGAAAGAGGGGGAAATAGAGGAGAAGGAGTTTGCTAATTAAAGAAAAAGCATGAAAAAACTAAGAAAATCCATACCTCTTTCTTATTTTTCTCCTTCCTTCCTCTTCCTTCTTGTGTGCCTCATCCTTAGGGTTTTCCTTTGGTATAGGGTAGAAACAAATGTGGCTAAACGAAGGAGGAGATGGGGAGCCTCATATATATAGGTAGGTTTAAGAACCACTTTTCAAAAATTCCAATTTTACCCCTTTGTCTTGGCATTTTTGTTTTTACTTTGTTTTAGCTTCTTTTTTAGAACCGTCTATTCCATTATGAAATTTAGGTTTCTAATTTAATAAAATGATTTTAGAATTACTCAAATCAGAGCTAAAACCTTCCCTAATGAATTTGTCAAAATTTGAGCTCACCATTGTTAGAAAGCATCCACTGGAGGGGCTTTAGCTATCTTAAGGCTTCCCATGATTTTCAGAGCTTCTGAGAACCCTAAAGAACTCAAAATTTTCATTTAAAAAGCCCTCCTATTAGAATTTCAAAATTTTCTCAAAATTATAAAAATGCCATTACATTTTGTCAACCTTTCGTTACCTTTTGTTACATTTCGTTTCTTCATTCTAACTCCATTTTTCTTTTTGTTTGAGCCTAGGATTCTCATTTTTAGGAGTGTAGAATGCTGCATAAATTTTTTGGGACCTCAAATCACTCTATTTAGGGGACTTCCTTTTGTATTTGGTGAATTTTGTTTATTTACAGAGAAACCGTAATTTACATTTCTTGCATTTTCTCTCGTTTTCAAAAAATCAGATATTACATCAATTATGCTTGAAGAAGCAGCATGGTGCTAGGTTTCTCAAATCAAGCATATGATGGCTCTAATGTGTTCTAATAAAGTCACATAACTCATATTGAGTGAAATTTTGGAGCCAAGAAATTGATTTATAATAGTTGCTTCATAAGGTATTTAAATGAGCCATATGTATACCTAAAGCCATAATTAACTTGTATAAGGATAATATGGGTGTAAGCATAGTTCAATTGTTGATTTTAAGTCTCCTTTGATGTGTCTAGGCCAACCAAGTGAATTTTCATTCAAGTGCGAGTGTAGAGCCTTGGAAGAGGAGAAAGAAACAAAAGAGAACTAGTTGGAATTCTTGTATCATGGTACCTTTTCCTCCATTCTTATGTTTATATGCTTGGTTTGCTTGAGTGTCTTAGATGGCTTGTATGTATTGGTTGTAAATTATGTATATTGTTGATTACTTGATCATCATATGCAATTGCATGGCATTTAGTTGGATTTCGAATTGGTTTGACTCTTGATAGATGAGGTTATGCCAAAAGGCCCTTTATAATAGATGAGATAAAGCCAAAAGTCTCTTGGAAATGGGTGAAGCTTGTCATACATAGTTTTAATTAGATCTTTTATACCATTTATACATATTATCCATTACATTTACAACATTATCATACTTTATATAGCAAATTTTGGTCTGTTTGGGTACCAAATAGCATCACAAGAGTCTAAAGTTAGTTTTTTCTTTTCCTTCATTCATTTTCATCATAAAAAAATTTGTTTAGACCCATTTTATCATGATTAGCTCGTAAGACACCTTAGAAGAGTCATAAACCCAAAATGACATAGGTTCTATAATTCTATACTAACTTTGAAAATTCATAACTCAGGCTACCAGACTTTAATTCATGCAAATTAGGTGTCTATGGACAACTTAAGATGTGAATTATATGCTGTAAAAATGTCAAGTCAATCTAAGCTCATTTGGCCCATGAAAATCTAATAGAACAATAACTAGCTCAGAATATAAACAATAATAGGCTCATATATCATACCCTAATTTAAAAAATGCATAACTTTTATTAAACAACTCTGATTTGTGCAAACTTAGTGGCTATGGAAAGCTTACAATGTCAACTATAAAATTTCATGAGCATCTAAGTTTGTTTGATCCCTTAAATACACAAAATATCAAATCTAGCCATATGAATAGTATTATAGGCCTAAATGAAAATTTTACAGAATTTTAGAAATTCATGAAATATTTTACATAACTCCAAAAATTATGGCCCTTGGCTCATTAAAAAGCTCTACTAAGATTATAATTGCATGCCAAATCATAAACTCACACTAATTCATTTAGACCATTTTTTATATTAGAGTTATTTAGACCTCTTTTAGAACAAAATCCAATTAGACCATATGATATACAATTAAGTTCCTTCCACTTTGAGTACATTTCTTTCATCTTAAATGATATTTCTAACCATTTCATTACATGTCAAGAGGCTTAGATCAAAATTTGACCCTTTGATGTCCAAGAATATACACACACATCATAGCACCTTATGTAACATCCGGCCTTTCCATAAACGTGAGAAACGCAATGTTCGGTTTCTCCGTAAACGGTAGAAATGGGCCAAATACAAAAGGAAGTCCCTGAAATAGAAGGAATTGGGGTCAACTAAAATTATGATAAAATTTTAAATATTAGAAAATGAGGATTTGAACCTTGAGTTACCCAGAAATCAAGGTCAGAGTGATTAAAAAAATTTGTCAAAAGGCCAATAGCATTTTCGTAAATATGGGCACTTTTTAAAAAACACATAGGAGGGCTTTTTAAATGAAAGTTTTGAGTTTTTCGGGGTTCTCAGAGGCTCTAAAAGCCATGAAAAGCCCCGGGACAGCTAAAGCCCCTTCGGTGGACGTTTTCCAACGTCATTGTGCTCGAATTTTGACAAATTCGTTCGGAAAGGTTTTAGCTCCAATTTGAATGATTCCAAAGATATTTTACTTGATTGGAAACCTAAATTTTATAATGAAAAGGTAGTTCTAAAAAAGGAGCTAAAACGAAGGAGAAACGAAAATGCAAAATATGAAGGGCAAAATGGAAAATTTTGAAAAGTATAACTTATTCTCACCTATATATATGATGCACCCTTCTCCTCCCTTCATTATGCATGACCATGTTCTACCTAAAACCAGAAAAAATCCTAAGGGATGAGGCTTACAAGAAGGGGAAGAAAAGGAGGAGAAATTAAAGGCTTAAGGTATGGAAATTAGTAATTTTTCATGCTCTTTCTCTTCCAAACCTCTTCTCCTCCATTCTCCTTTGTTTCCTATGATTAAAATGAGGTTTATAAATATGATTCAAGGGAGATATTCAAGTGAAAGTTCGGATTTGAAGAGAGGAGCTCAAAGAACACAAGATTCAAGTGAGAAAAAGCAAGAAAATAAGGTAATTTCTCTTCTTATGGTTGTCATTTTTGGTCCCTTTCTCCACCATTTTGCCCCACTTGAGAAAACCCTAGGAGGAGATGATTTTTAGGCAGAACCAAGTATGAATCTAAGAAAAAAGGGTGTGGAGATTAAGAATATGCAAAGGGAATTAACAAAAAATCATTAGATTTCAAGATGCAAGTTCTAGGGTTTCAATTACACCTTGTAAAATCTGACTTTGTATGATGATTCCTAGTATAGGGTGTAATTGAAACCCTAGAACTTGGTGCTACATTGCATCATGAGTTGCCAAGTATAAGGATTGTATATGTAATTTGATTATCATGGAATTGAACATTATGATTGTAATTGGCTAATAATGGATAAGTGATTTGATTTTATATGAACATTAAGCATTGACCCCATGCACCTTGTGACCATAATACATTTGATGTCATTAATCTATGAACTCACTAGTTTATGGTAGCTAGAGGGTTAAGGATCCACATTTAAATTTTAAATGTGTAATGATAGATGTGTTAAGTAGATTAGGTGAAAGAAAGACATTAAATCTTCACAAACTAAGTTAAAGTGGCCTAGAGGGTTGCTAGAGGGGGAATTAGAGAGCATGAGATGAAATTTTGGGAGTTATAGGAACAGAAGGGAATTAGCTGCGGCCAACATTTAATTGACCTAGGCCAAATAGAAACAGTGAAGAATTGGCCGCGGCCAACAATTAATTGGCCTCAGCCAAATGTGGCGAACCTGCCAGGGAAGAAAATAGAGAGAAATTGACCGCAGCGAATAGTGATGTTAGCCGCGGCTAAGACTGGGAAACAAGTTTGGGGGTGTTTCAGAGGGTATTTGGCCGCGGCGAAAGGGGTATTTGGCCGCGACAAAATGCGTAAAATTTATGGAGGTGTAAGAACTTAAATCCGAGAGTAATTGGCCGTGGCGAAAGGGGATTTAGCCGCAGCGAAGGTGCTCAATTTTTCATATTCACTTAGAAACTTTAATTTCTTTTATGGTAATACTAAGGAATGATTTAGAAACACTTGTAAGAGGTTTTTATGAGTTGGAATTAATGGATGGGAGAATCAAAGGCTCTTTATTAATGATTAAATTCACTTGCACTTTTGAATAATTGTGGTTGCCTAATTAATGACCCTAATAACATTAAGGTTTAAATTTCCTAACATTTTTCGAATATAATTAGTTGTAATGACTTTCAACCCTAATTGAAATTTTATGGTTAGTAATCACGTACTTAACCTTAATTATGATTATTAGAAATTAGGGTCATTACAGAGGTGTACTGATTATTCCTAACCCTAGTAAATCATTTATGGTTTATAGTGATGCCTCGAAGAGAGGGTTAAGATGTGTGCTGATGTAGTAGGATAAGGTAGTGACATATGCCTCTAGGCAATTAAGGCCTCACGAGGAAAATTACCCCACACATGACCTAGAGTTAGCCATAGTAATTTTTGCTCTTAAGATTTGGAGGCACTATTTATATGGTGTGAACATAGAAATTTACAATGACCACAAGAGTCTGAAATACCTTTTTGATCAGAAGAAACTCAATATAAGACAGAGGAGATAGATGGAATCCCTAAAAGATTATGATTACACATTGAAATATCATCTAGCTAAGGCCAACATGGTGGCTAATGCCTTGACTAGAAAATCCATCCACGCAGCCCATATGATGATTAAGGAGCAAGAACTCCTAGAAAAGTTTAGAAATTTAAACCTCTCTTATTAGGTAGTGTCAGATAAATTATATCTAAGTGAGACCCGGATTGAGAATGACTTAAGAACCCAGATCTTGGATGCCCAGAGAAAGGATGAATTCCTTAAATAGATCAAGAGTGAAATTATCCAGGGTAGGACCTCAGATTTCGGGATATTAAGGATGGTGTGATACTATACCAGAATAGAATTTGTGTGCCTAGTAGTAATGAACTAAAAGAGAGAATCCTAGAAGAGGCACATAAGAGTAAATATATTATCCACCTAGGTGCCACCAAGATGTATCAGGATTTGAAAAGAATATTTTGGTAGCCAGGAATGAAAAATGATGTCAAAGAGTATGTGATGAGGTGTCTTATGTGCTAGAGGGTTAAGATAGAACACCAGAGACCCGTTGGGTAATTGCAACCCCTAGATATCCCATAGTAGAAATGGGATAGCATAGCTATGAACTTTATTATGGGGTTACCCAGAACATCCTCTGGACACGATGCTATCTGGGTGATTGTAGATAAATTGATAAAGCCTACACACTTTCTAGCTATTAGGGCTACTTATACATTAGATAAATTAGCCCAGTTGTACATAAGAGAGGTAATGCGACTTTACGGATTACCCAGTAACATAGTATCAGATAAAGACTCTAGGTTCACATCAAACTTTTAAATGTCATTACAATATGCCTTAGGGACCAGGTTGCATTTTAGTATTGCCTATCACCCCAAGATAGATGGTCAAACTAAGAGGACCATCCAGACCCTAGAAAACATGCTGAGGGCATGTGTATTATAGATGAAGGGTAACTGGGATGCATACCTGCTATTAGCAGAATTTGCGTATAATAATAGTTACCATTCTAATATTTAGATGGCCTCTTATAAAGCTCTATATGGGAGAAAATGTAGATTCCCTATATGTTAGGTTGAGCTAGGTGAGAGGAGTCTGATAAGACCTAAGATAATGGACTAAACTACCCAACAGATACAAATGATTAGAAAGAAACTCCTTACAGCCCAAAGTAGGCAGAAGAATTATGCTGATAGGAGAAGAAGGCCATTAGAGTTTGAGATTGAAGACCATATATTCATCCGAGTGTCTCTAGTGACTGGGGTAGGTCGGTCTATGAGGGTAAGGAAACTCAGTCCCAGGTATATTAGTGCATTTGAAATCCTTGAAAGAATTAGACCAGTGGCCTACAAGATAGCCCTACCTCATAACCTAGCCCAAATCCACAATATTTTTCATGTCTCCCAATTGAAAAAGTACTTACTAGAACCCTCACATGTCATAGAATATGAGTATATTCAATTGCAGGAAACTTTCCTATGTAGTGAAACCAGAGAGAATTGTGGATGCTAAGCTGAAACAACTGAGAAATAAGAATATTCCTCTGGTGAAAGTGGTTTGGAAGGTTTTGACATCTGAAAAGGCAACTTGGGAGCTATAAGATAAAATGAGATAGAAATATCCAGAGCTATTTCCCTAAGGCACGTATTTAAATTTCAAGGACGAAATTTATTTCAAGGGGATGAAAAATATAATGAACGGTGAATTCCGTAAAATGATAAAATAAGTTGTATAAAAGAAAATTCCTTAAAATGAGCTAGATAATATCCCAAAATATGTGGGTAGTGTTCTAGGCTCCTAGAAATAATAATCCCAGGCTCAGACGGCAATAAAAATTGAGTTGGGATGATGAAGTAAAATTATAATGAAAATTGACGAAATATAGTGGCATTTCTGTAATTACGCATAATTTTTGGAAAAGCTCATAAGAGAGCTTTTTAAATGGAAAATTTGAGTTGCCTAAAGAGTGTTTTAATTTATTCAAGGATTGGTTTGGGACTTCATGTGATGGTAGAAGGTAGGAGGAACCCTTGGGAAAAATTTAGGAGCTATGGTTTGGGAGATGAGACAATGGTTTCCATAATGGAGCTTTATGAAGCAACATGTATTGAGGCATGTGCAAGTGAATGTGTGATGGCTTCAAAGACCTTAAATGTGGTCAAGAGGCCTAGAAATGAGAAGAGAATAGAGCCTAGAAGTCAAATTGTGAGTGTTGCTTCAATAAGCCACTAATGGAACCATTATGTAGCCTATGGAACCATTTGTGTTCTTAAGAGTAAATGTAGTGTGTTGGCTGGCTTCAAGAGCATAATTATGTGTTATTTATGATGTTTAGGTCAAGAGAATCCTAACCCACCTAGGTTTACTTGTGGAACTAAACAAAGGAAGGACAAAGACCAAGTAAAGCTTGCATAAATACCAAGGTAGCTCTCCACCTCATTTTCTTTGCATTCTTGGTCGTATATAGCATGTGCTCATGTGTGCTTTTGTGACTTGAGAACATGCCACTTGATGTCTTGATATTACATTGGTACCAATGTGTTATTTTGAATAACATTGATTATGGAACTTGCTCATAAGGGTAAGGTGATGCTAAAAGTATCTTAATGTGGGTGAGGAGATGCCAAAGGTCTCAAGGCATGGGCAAGATAAGGCCAAAAGTCTCTTGGATGGGTGAGGCTAAGTCAAAAGTCCTTAGACTAAGAGTGAGGCAAATTTAAAAGTGTAAAGTCCCATATCGGCTAGAAGGGGCCTGTGGCTAGCCCATATAAGTGGGAGCAAAGCTCTCCCCTCACGAGCGCGCTTTTCTCGTGAGTTATGCGGGAAGGGACAAAGCCTAACAAATTGGGAAGGTAGGGTTAAAGACCCATGAACTAGGAAGGAAGGGACAATACTCGTGAAGCTCTGTATGTGTGTTGGAATCAGAGCAATCCTAGCCCATGTGCAACCCGATGATAGGTCGGCTCAAAAGGGGGGGTGGATTGTAAAGTCCCACATCGGCTAGAAGGGGCCTGTGGTTAGCCTATATAAGTGGGAGCAAAGCTTTCCCCTCACGAGTGTGCTTTTCCTGTGAGTTATGCGGGAAGGGACAAAGCCCAATGAAGTGGAAAGGCAGGGTCAAAGACCCACGAATCGAGAATGAAGGGACAATACTCGTGAGGCTCTGTATATGTGTGGTGTAACATCCGATTTTCTGAAAACAAGAGAAAATGTGAGAAATATAACGTACGGTTTCTCCGTAAACGAATGAAACTCACCAAATACAAGAGGAAGTCCCCCGGAATGAGATAGTTAAGATCTCAAAAAATTTGGAAAGCATTCTAGACTCCTAGAAATGAGAATCTTAGGCTTAGACAGAAAGAAAAATGGAACTAGAATGAAGAAATAATTTCTTACGAAAAGCCTACAAAACGTAATGGCATTTTCGTAATTTTGAGCAATTTTTAGAATTCACATAGGAGGGCTTTTTAAATAAAATTTTTGAGTTCTCCGGGGTTCTCAAAGGCCCTAAAAACCATGGAAACCTCCAGAATAGTTAAAACCCCTCAGGTGGACGTTTTCCAATGTCAGTGTGCCCAAACTTTAATGATTCTGTTTGGGAAGGTTTTAGCTCCGATTTGAGTGATTCCAAAAGCATTTTTCTTAATTGGAAACCTAAATTTTGTAATGGAAAAGACAGTTCTTAAAAAGGAGCTAAAACGAAGGAGAAACGAAAATGTAAAGTATGAAGGGCAAAATAGGAATTTTTTAAAAGTGTAACTTATTCCCACCTATATATATGATGCACCCTTCTCTTCCCTTCATTATGCACGACCATGTTCTGCCTAAAACCAGAATAAAACCCTAGGGGATGAGGAGCACAAGAGGAGAAATTCAAGGTAGAAAGGTTTGGATTTTCATGGTTTTTCATGCTCTTTCTCTTCCAAACCTCTTCTCCTTCATTCTCCTTTATTTCCTATGATTATAATGAAGTTTATAAATCTATTTTAAGGGAGAAATTAAGGGAACAATTAGGATTTGAAGAGAGGAGCTCAAAAAACACAAGATTCAAGTGAGAAAAAGCAAGAAAACAAGGTAATTTCTCTTCCTAGGGTAGCCATCTTTGGTTCCCTCCTCCCCTATTTTGCCCCACTTGTGAAAACCCTAGGAGGAGATGACTTTTAGGCAGAACTAAGCATGAATCTAAGGAAAAAAGGTGTGGAGATTAAGAATATGCAACGAAAACAACAAAATAACCATTAGAAATCAAGATGCAAATTCTAGGATTTTATGTACACCTTCCAAATTTTGATTTTGTAGGATGATTTCTAAGTTTAATTAAAAGTTTAAATGAGTTCTTGAGGCACCTATGATGCTCCCCACAAGCTTCCTCCTTCAAGAAAACTAAGAGAACTCGAAGAAGGCCAAGGAAGCCCATTGTCTCGGCCAAAGAGGGTTCTTGTAGTGGGGGAGAGTTTTAAATTTTCCTAAGGCCATTCTTAAGTCATATTTAATGAATGAAAGTGAGGGGAGGCCTTGGAAAAAAATTTAAAACTCATAAAAAGTGATTTGGTGTCTTAGGTTCCATATTATGACCTAAAGAAGCAACATGATACTAGACCCTTTGTTTTAATGGTGTGATGACTTGAAGAGGTTTAAAAGGAGTCAAGAATCATATTTGAAAGGAAAGAATAAGGCCTAGAAATTATTTGAGGGGTGTTGCTTCATTAGGTGCATTTATGGACTATAATAGGGGTTATAGAGCAATCTAGTACTTACGCAAGTTGTATGGCTTTAAAATATGTTTCATGAACCTAATTGGCTCCCATAAATTGTATCTACGTCAAGAGAAACCATCTCCACCAATTTGTGGGTGTGTGGTCGAAAGAAGAGGCTTGAAATCTAAGGAAAAAGTATCTGATTGTGTGCAAGGTAGCTCTCTCCACCTTCTCTCATGCATGGATGTGTGTTTAGCTTGTTTTAGAATGTGTGTATGTGTATTTTCAAGCTATGAAAAGTATGCTAGCATGCCTTTATATGCTATGATTCTTGATGTCATGTTATGTTTCTAAATGAGTACATGATGTTTGTTTAAGTTTGCTTAAGTGTGGAGAGGCCAAGAACTCTTCCCTTTGGTGAGGATGAGCCAAGAACCCTTGAGCTTGGTTGAGACAAAGTAAAGAGTCTCCCAAAAGCAAAATGGGCTCCCAAGAGTATGGTTGAGTCTAAAGCTCTTAAAGAATGGGCGAGGCAAGTCCAAAATCCATAAGGAGAAGTGTGAGGCCAATCCAAATACTTGGTAAACTCTTGAATGTCTTGTATGATTTGTTCATATGCCAAGTTTGCTTTTAAAATGTCCATGACTTCCATTTTCTCCATGCATGCATTTGTAAAGCTTGCTTTGCACATATTATGTATGATTGAATGGGAGATAAGCTATTAGGATTCTTTGAATCTTATCCCCTCCTCTCCAATGCTCTAACATGCTAGGTGGACCAAGTAGCTATGGTGAAGGGAACCAACAACAATGAGAGAAGGAGATTGATAAGCATATGCCTAGTTTTATTCTTTTTGAATCCATAATAATGCGTCACAATGTATATGATGTTGTAAATAGTCTATGACCCTTGAGACATATGCAAATATGCTATTATGTGATGTTTAAATATATGGATATGATGTATGACCTCTAGAACCTATTTTGAGTATGTAATACTTAAGTATGCAATTTAGAAGTTTAATGGAAACGTGCATAAGTGTGGGCTGAATGGCCAAAATGAGATGCATGAGGTTTGGGACCATTTGGGCAGCTCACACAAGTTTTAAATGTGCTTTTAGACTTGCCCAAAAGGTGCCACAACCAAGGGAAAACCATTTGGCAAATTTGGTACCTCATATGGAGCCAAATTTGACCATAATGGAACCCTATGTCACTTTTTGGCCAAATGAGTTAGTCTTGATCTGAGATTTGGCGTGAAATTAGGTCTCATTGAGAGATTTTTGGGAAGCTAAAGATCATAATTTTTGGAGGTCAATAGAATATTTGATGATTTTTCAAAGTTGGCAATTTTCATGGTTTCTGGTTTGCTGCACTATTCATTTAGTCTGAAATTGCATTCTGTCACATGAGGCTCAAATGATGTCCAATTGCCATGAAATTTTATACAGAGAAACTAGATAATCATAGACTTATTCTAACTAGAAGTACCTCATTTGGAGGTCTAGAGAGGGAGATATGAATTTTTGAATTTTCTGTCCAGTATTAGTAATTTTTCTCGACCAGAAGTACTCTCTATTTAACCAATCTAGAGATATTTTTACTCTCTATTTAATATCCATAGATTTCTAGATTGGTATCATTTGCATGGATTGGATTTTTTTGGAATTAATTGGACATTTTCAAAGTTTTCTACAGAATTCTGTATCAGTTCCAGAATGCATTCTGACTTCTGGACAATTTTGGATGTCAAACGTCCTCTGTGATGAATATTATGGTATGGGCATATTTTTGGTATGAATTAGACATCCATAGCTTCCCAAAATGACCAATATTGCATGTTTTTTATTTTTCTAGATTTAGTTATGATTTTTCAAAATTTGGTCAGAAAATGGAGCAAATCTAGCCAAAATTAAACAAGCCCATTTCATGCTTCATTTCGGTTTCCATGAGTTATGGGCATGATTTTGTGATGCAAATGAGTTGTAATGATGTATTTAAATGTGAGGATGCATAGCATGAGCCCACACGGTCCACGTGACACCAATTGAAATTTTTAAGTATGACGCAACGCAAATAAACTCATTATTTTCGGTCCCTTTTTCTTGTGCTCTTATGGAAATGATGATGTGAAGCTTATGAATGTTATGAAATGAGCTAGAATTTATAGTATTACAAAAAGTCCTAGAAATGGGGTGAGGCAAAACCAAAAGTCCCTAGAGCTTATGTTTGAATTTGATGGGAGACTATGGCACGGAAATGTGGTTTTATATGCTTATGATTGATTCATCTTCTATACTTGTGCCCTTGATGTATGTATGCCATGAATGTATGTGTGAATGGGTGTGTGAGCTATTAGAATTCCATAAATCTCACTCCTTTTCCCTCCTTCATCTTAATATGTCTAAGTGGTGCCCAAAAAGCAAGAAATGCAAGCCAACGATCTTAAGAGACCAAACTTTGACAATTGTGTAGCTTTCTTTGTATTTAATTGTCAAAGTCAATGTGTATATATTATTTTTAAGATGTAAACCTTTGAACAAATGTAATAGCATGTATGAATGATGTAAGAACCATAATTAGCATTAAAGTAATGAGATTGTGAGACTTGCACCTTGTATGGCTCATGATTGTTAGTGTATTCTTTGATGTGGAATGGCCAAAATGAGATGTATGAGGTTTGGGACCACTTGGGCAATTCATACAAGTTGTATTTATACTTTCAAACTTGCCCAAGGGGTGCCAATCATGAGGGAAAGCCATTTGGACTAAGTTGTTACCTTATAAGAGGCAAAAATGACCATAATGGTAAGCTATAGAAAAATCTATCCAAATAAGGTCTTCTTGGTCTGAAATTTGGCATGCATGTAGATCTTGTTGAGAGCCTTTTGGAAAGCTAAAGTACAAAATATTTGGAGGTCTACAGAATTTTGGGTAAATTTTTGAAGTTGGAAAATTTTCTAATTTTGGCACTGGTATTATTCATATAGTCTAAAAATGTATCTATACCATTCATGGGGCAAATGATGTCTAATGGTTGTGAAATTTAACAAGGAAAAACTAGACCTTCTTAGTGACGTGTGGCAATTAGAATCACCTTAATCAAATGTCTATAGCGGGAGATATGAATTTTTGAATTTTCTATTCTGTTCTAGGTGCTCAGTCAGACCCTGAGGAGTATTCCATCAATTTTCAAGATCTAAATGCTCTTGTATTTATTTGGAACTATTTTTTCCCTTTATTTAACATCTATATCTTTCTAAATTAGTATATTTTACATGAATTGAATTTTTATAAGATTAATTGTGCATTTTCAAATTTCACATCAGTAAGTTGTATCACTAATACTGGGCAATCTGATCTTTGTGCCTTTTTCATTGTCAAACATGGTCCAGATGAGATTTTCATGGCTTGTAATTATTTTTACTGTAACTTTAACATCAAGAGCTTTCCAACAAGCTATACTACAGCAGATTTTAATTTTTCTAGATTTATTTATAATTTTTCAAAATTGCATTAGAAATCTGCTACCATGGAATCCGAAATGAATAAGTTAATTTCGGGGTTTTTAGTCTTAGACCTGTGAATTGTGTGATGTTTTGGAACATTTGTGACTTATATAGATGGGGAATAAGTGGAGAATGTTATTGGTGAGCTCACAGGGCCTATATGATGTGGGATGAAATTTTGAACCCCACCATAACGCCATTAAATTCATTATTTTAATATATTTTCTTGGATTTCTTTTGATAACATGTGTAATTCCCCTTGATTGAGTAAGGGGATACTAGAAATAATATGGTATGATAGTATAAATGCAAGTGGCAAGGTGAAAATGAGCTTTATGATGATGTGAATCATTTGGCATGTTGCTATAGACTATAATTATGCTTTTAGACTTGCTCAAATGGTTGTGGAAAGGTGAAAAGAGTATTTGGTGCCTTGTTATACCATTTTGGACTTCAAATTTGAACAAATTGTGAGTTGAATCAAAATCTAACCAAATGGATGAGTTTTTGCATGAAATTTTGCCAAAAAATAGGTCTCATCTATAGCTTTTCATAGAGCTAAAAGAGCAATTTGGAGCTTTAGAGAATTTATTATGATTTTTCAAAGTTGGCCAAATTATATAGAATTGGTATGCGTATTATTCATATGGTTAGTTTGCTTCTTTATATCACATGTAGGTCAAATGAAGTCCAATGCTTATGAAATTTTATAAAAATAAATTATACATCATAAGCTTTCCATAGCCACTAAAATCACTTTATTTGGAGCTCTGTAGAGGGAGAACCAAATTCTTAAAGTTTTAGGTCCTAGAGCTATCTGAGTTACTATTCCATTTTGTTCCACCAGCTAAATGCCATTGTCTTGGTCTAGACATATTTTTACTCATTATTTAACATCTAAAGCTTTCCAAAAAAACTATCATATGCATGATTTTGATTTTTCTAGAATTAGTTATGAATTTTTGAAGTTCATATCAGAAATATGGACATGCCAACCCAAGAGCAAACTCTAGTTTTTGAGATCTATGGCTCCAAATCTAGGACGTATGAGATGAATTGCAATGTTTATTGATATGTTATTGATGAAAAATGATATTGATGAGTTCACATGGTCCCTAAAGCCATGAATCATGTATATGGTTTGCCAATCATGTAATTATCCATGCATAAAGTACTTGCTTTCTTACAAATGTGTTCCAATATGCATGAGATATGTTGGGATAGCCTATGTGACCATTGTGTAAGAGTTAAGAGGTTAAGGTATCACATCTTACATTATAGACCATTAGACATACAAAAGAATGCCATACGTTTACATACATCAAAATATAGAACAGGTAACAAGTCTAATACAACTTTTCTATCATCTAGGTCTTCTTAATGTCCTTGCCTTGACTTGGTGATCCTGAAATAGTTAGTGGGAGCATAAAGGGAGATTCTGAGATAATCTTAATAGCTAATTTCAACTAATTCAATGCACACAAGAATACTATGAGTAAATGCAATGCATGTGGTGCAAAAATACGATGTCTATGCATCATATAACGTAAAAAATTACTTATTCTTAAGCCATGGCATCATCATAAACTTGCTAAGCTCAACTAGTCTCAACTCGGGGCTAAGGAAGAGCTACTGTGCTCAATTCCATGCCATAGGGAGTTAGGAGCCATCTTATTGCCTCTTTCATACATATATAGCTCATTTGAAAAACATAATGAAACATAATTCATGAAAGTATCAAGCAACAACACGCATAAGCATTTAAACTCAATTAAGTATTCAAATGCATGTAAGAAAGGGAGATGAACCTACCTCAAGACTTGTGTAAGTTTAAATGCCACTAACCCTTTTGATCTAGCTTTTTCTCTTGGCTTTTCTCTCACTTGGCAACTACACTTAACTTTGTTTGAGCTAGATGGACTTACACATAGTAATTATAGGGTAAATTGACCTAATTGAACTCATTCTAGGCTTCATCATCTCCATTGAATCTCATGAAAGTCTAGGATGGCAAATAAGACTAGTTTAGGTCCATTATACGGCTACTCTTCATTTTAGCTTTCCAAACCTCAAATTCTTATGGGTTACAAGTCTCATAACTTCCAAGAAGCTCATTTGGATCATTACATACTTGATTAAAGGAGTTTAGTATCAACTTGCTTCATTAACTCATTTTAGACCCTAAAAAATTAACTTTCATTCTAGGACTCTTAAATTCATCCAATGGTTCCATAATTATTTATTCATCATATTTAAATATTTAAATTCGTTAGAACTCAAAAAATCACTCCCTACGTACTCCATTCAAGTCTTGGCTGAGACATTACTTAAGGAGGAGCCAAAGGGAGTTTTATTGCTTCTTGCTAAGAGTTTGATGCATGCCTATATTCCTTGGTTTCTCTTTAGTCTAATTATACTTTCATATGACTTAAATTAGGCTCCTAGGGTTCCATATCTCCTTAAGTGCAATTGAAACCCTAATTGCTTCATCTTGGATTCTAAAGCTTCTCTTTACATTCTAATTACATACTCTTATTTCTCATGCCTTAAAACTCCTAGTTCAGCCTTGTTTCCATGCAAAATAATTCACCTTCTTGGAAAGCTATGTCTAGCTGAAATTGGAAGTGAAGAAGAAGACAAGATGAAGCCATCATTCCACCATGAGTTACACTTTGTCTTAAAACTTATGAAGAGAGAAAAATGATGCCATACTTGGTTTCTTAAAATCCTCTCCTTCTTCTAGAAGTTCATCCATAAAAACCTTCCTTTTGGAAAACTAAAACTACTAGGAAATAGAGCATGGAGAGAAGAACATGTTTGGTGAAGGGATTAGCATGAAAGAAAGGCAATTTCTTACCTTTTCTTGGCTCGTCTTCCTCCTTCTTTCTCCTTCTCTTTATGCAACACAAGGTGCTAGTATAAAAGCTTCAAGGTTGATTTTGGAGAGTTAGAGACATGGCTGGCTTGATGTAAGAAGGAAAGGAGGTGTTTTAAACATTTTCCTAAATTCTCATTATGCCCTTCTACTTTAATTCTTCCGTTTATACTTGCTTTATCTCCTTTTTGAAAGCTGTATTATCCATATAAAAATTTGGATCCTCTAGTTCATTAAAAACATTTACTTTCAATTTTATAGTGTCATACCTAGCTTTTACTATCTCATTCGTAGCAAACACAAAGTTACAAGCAAGTGCCACATTCATCTATAAGCTTTTTAATATCAAAATTGGGTCATTTAAAAATGATTTTGAGCTATAAAGGTCCTTGATTCTTTCCTTTCCTTAACTCATTTTTATCATAAATGAGTTTGTTCATACTCAAATTATAGTGCATAACTCGTGGAACGCCTTAAATCCTCAAAAACCCGAAATAATAGCATAGGTGCCAAAATCTACCCTAACTTTGGAAATTCATAACTTGGGCTATACAACTCCAAATTATGCAAATTAGGTGTCTATGAAAAGCTTAAGATGTGAACTACATGCTTTAAAAATTTTAGGGAAAATTGAACCTATTTTCCTAGCCAAATGTAATGTAACAATAACATAGGTTAGAAATTGAGGCAAGTAGCAAACCTGAAATTTAAAGTTGCATATCTTGAGCTACACGACTCTAAAGTAGGACCTCTTAGTGGCCATAGAATTTAAGATGAGACCTAATTATTGTAGAAATTTCATGATCATCTAAGTTCATTTGACCCATAAAGTATATGGCCAATCAGAAATTGCTACAATATTTGGGCATAGTCAAACCCTCAACTTCAACAATTCATAACTCCCTCTATACAACTCCTTTTTATGTAAACTTAGTGGCCTTAGAAAGCCCATAATTTTAGCCATATGCTTGTAATATTTCATCAACATTGGACTTCACTGCCCCTAAAAAACCTAAGATACTAAACCTATTTTGTGTGAATAGTACAGGCCTAAAATGAAATTTTTGTCTAATTTAAAAAATTTGTAAAATATTCTATACAACTCCAAAAATTATGGTTCTTAGCTTAACATAAAGCTCTAGGAAGGGTCTAAATTCATGTCAAATCTTAGGCTCAAACTAGGTCATCTAGGTCACCTTTTGATATAGGAGTTGTTTTATGGCAAATTTGAGACCATTTTAGGTACTAATTTGGTGTTCAATTGGGTTTCTTCCACTTTGAGCACATTTCCTTCATCCTAAATGGCCTCCCTAACTATTCCATATCATTTCAAAATAAATGGATCAAAATTTGACCCTTAAACACCTAAGAATACATACATACATCCTATCTTTCCATAACTAAAACTCTACCATAATACATATACGTTGCCACAAATAGTCATACATTGGTATTATTATACTTTTATAATGAATTAGCATTCTAAGATTCATCATAAGTGTGTCATGGTACATGTAAAACATTATGTGCATACATATACATAAAATTAAGTACAAGATAGGATTCTTATACATAATCTTCTACTATCTATGATCTCTCTTGGTCTTGACCTTAGCTTGGAGAACTTGAAATGGTTTGTGGGAGCATGGGGGTGAGATTTAAGAGAATCTCAATAGCTAATATCAACCAACTCAATACATAGAAGAATGTCATGAATGTATGCTATACATGTGGTGCAAGAATGCAATGCTCATGCTCCATATGAATCAAATGCATCATAAAACATAAAAACTCATTCCTTTCATAGCCATGGCTTCATCATAAACTTGTTAGACTTAACTTTCTTAACTCGGGGAGTAAGGAAAAGCTACTATGCTCAATTTCAAGCCTTAGGGGAGCTAGGAGTTGAAACATATATCATTCTCATTTATAAGTCTCTAAATTCATTAAAACTGAAAGAAACACTCCCTAGGTAGCTCATCCACTCCTTGGCTGAATTGGTACTCAAGGTATGACAACTTAGTCTTTAGCTATTTTCTTTTGGGAATTTGATACAATATTCTTATTCCTTGGTTTCTTTGAATCCTATACATGATTAAATATGGCTTGGGTTATCCTTTTAAAGTTCTAAAACTCTCAATGTGCAATTAAAACCCTAACTTTTTTACTTTGCTTTCTAATGCTCCTTTCTTGATTCTAATGGTATAATTCAATTCCTCACGCTCTAAAACCCTTGATTCTACCTTGTTACCATCCAAAACATCCTTTATAATATCTAGTTCTCTGAAAACGAGAGAAACGTAACGTATGGTTTCTCTGTAAATGAATGAAATTCACTGGATATATAAGCAAGTCCCCCAAAATGAATTAGTTAAGGTCTTAAAAAATTTAAGTAACATTCTAGACTCCTAAAAATGAGAATCCCAGGCTTAGATGAAAAGAAAAATGGAGCTAGAATGAAGACACGAATTTGAATAAAAGGTTGACGAAACGTAATGGCATTTTTGTAATTTTGAGCAAATTTTGGAATTCTCATGGGAAGGATTTTTAAATGAAAGTTTTGAGTTCTCTGGGATTCTCAGAGGCCTTAAAAACCATAGGAAGCCTCAGGACAGTTAAAACCTATCCGGTGAATGTTTTCTAACGTCGATTGACCTGAACTTGACAGATTTATTCAGGAAGGTTTTAGCTCTGATTTGAGTGATTCCAAAGGAATTTTATTAAATGGGAACCTAAATTTCATAATGGAAAAGATAGTTCTCAAAAAGGAGCTAAAACAAGTTAGAAATGAAAATACTAAAAGCGAGGGACAAAATTGAAATTTTTGAAAAGTGGTTCTTAAACCCACCTATATATATGAGGTGCCTCATCTCCTCCTTCATTTAACCACATTTGTTTCTACCCTAAACTAGAGAAAAACCTTAAGGGTAAGGCACACAAGAAGGAGGAGGAAGGAAGGAGAAAAACAAGGAAGAGGTATGGATTTTCTTAGCTTTTTTCAAGCTTTTTCTTTAGCAAACTCCTTCTCCTCCATTTCCCCTTCTTTCCTATGGCTTTATTGAAGTTCTTGGATCTGTTTTAAGGGCATAACAAAGGAAAAAATTTGGATTTGAACAAAGGAGGCCAAGGAAAGTGAGAAACAAGTAAGAAAAGCCAAGGAAACAAAGTAAATCTTCATTCCATGGTTGCTACCTCTTGCTCCCTTCTTTTCCTTGGTTCGCCCCATGTATGTAGCCTCAAGAAGGCTTGAATTTTGGATAGAACCAAGGGTGAATCCTTAGAAATTGGGTGTGGAGAATGAGAATATGCAAAGAAAATTAATAAAAGATCATTAGATTTCAAGATAGGAAGGCTAGGGTTTTGGTTGCACCTTGAATTCTACCATGAATCCTAGTTATATTTTATGATGTTTAAGAGTTCATATAGGCTCCTAAGACACCAAGAGAGCTTCCTACATGCTCTTCCCATCAAAGGAAGAAAAGAAACTTTAACGGTGCCAAGAAGAGTATATGCCTCGACCTAAAGGGTTCAAGGCACCTAGGGGTAGTTTTAAATTTTTTTAAGCCCATTTTCGAGTCATATATGATGAGTGAAGATGAGAGAAAATTTTGAAAAATTTTAGAAGCCATAGAAAGTGAGATGGTATTATAGGTTCCATATTATGGCTTAAGGAAGAAACACCTAGCTAGGCTCCTTGATTTGATTGTGTGATGACTCCAAGAGATTTAAATGGAGTCAAGAGTCATAAATAGATGGAGAGAATGGAGCCAAGATGATGTTTTCTTTAGGTTGCTTCATTTAGTGCATTATGGAACCATAAAAGAGCCATATGAGTTACCTAGCTTTTCTAGTAAATGTATGACCTCAGAATTTAATTCAAGAGCATAATTGGCTCCCATATGATGTGTCTAGGCCAAGAGAAATGATCTCCACTTCCTTGTGTGTGTGAGGTCAAGAGAGAAGACTCAAGGCTCAAGGAAAAAGTATACTTATGTGGCAAAGGTAGCTCTCTCCACCTTCTCTCATGCATGAATGTATACTTAACTTGTCTTTGAATGTGTGTTTTAAGCTATGAAAAGTATTTTAGCATGAGCTTTTATTCCATTTTACCATGATGATGTTTTATGCATTCAAATGATATTTCATATGCTTACCTTGGTTTGCTTGAGTGTGGAGAAGTCAAGAACTCTCTAGCCATGTTGAGGATGAGCCAAGAACCCTTAAATTTGGTTTAGACAAAGTAAAAAGTCTCCTAAAAGTGAGGTTGACTCCCAAGAGTAAGGTTGAGTCAAAACCTCTTAGAGAAAATGGGTGAGGCTAATCCATTTGCTTGGCAAGCCTATATATGCTATATATAATGCTTTCAAATGCCAAGGATGTTTCTTGAATGCTCATACATTACAATATACCCATGCATGCATTTTCAAGACTTGTATTGCATTCTTTATGTGTGATTGAAAGCGAGATGAGCTATTGGGATTCTTTGAATCTCATCCCCTCCTCTCCAATGTCTTAACATGCTAGGTGAACCAATTGAGCAAGCTACTGGAAGCCACCAAGCCAAGAAGAAGAAGATTGACAACCAAGTGTATGAAAATGCCTAGTTTTGTCTCTTTTGTAGCCATACACAGGGCATATGATGTAATCATATGATGAAATTGTTATGTAATCATATGCACATATGTAATTACCCAAATTTTTTATGTGTGTATGAGTTTTAATGTCAAATATAGGGTCATGTGCATTTTGGGTAGTGAATGGCAAGTTCAAGCATATGAAACCTTGTGGATGGCATGGGGTAAGAGAGAGAGTTTTTTATCTCTGGGTTTATGTACCTTTGAGACAAGTTTGGATAGCCATTTTGGTGCATTCCCACGTGCTCAAGTGGCTATGGTTGCCTTAGAAGTAATTTTGGACCATTTGGACCCCTTTGATGACACAAAATGAGCCATTTTGCAACCCAATATCAAAATTGAACCAAGTGAATGAATTTGCCTATGAAATTTGGTACACACATAGATCTTATCTAGAGATTTTTTGGAAGCTAAAGAATAGATTATTTGGAGCTCTGTGGAATCAATTATAAATTTCCAAAGTTGGCATTTTTCTGTGAACTGATGCAGACACTATTCATATGGTCAGAAAATTGGGCTATGTCATTTGTAAGTCAAATGATATCCAATACTCATTATATTTTACAAGCACAAACTAGACATGATTAGATTTCCATGGCCACTAAGATCAGCCCAATTAGATCTCTGAGCAGGGCGATATGAATTTTTGAAATTAGACGTCAGTACTAGTAATGATAGTCGACCTCTAGTTTTGTTCCATCATTTTTTGGTGGCTAACAACCTCTATTATGGTCTAGATGTATTTTTAGGATAAAGTAGACATCTTTAGGTTTCTAGAATGGTATAGTGTGCCTAATTTCTAGTTTTTTTAGAATTAATTGTGATTTTTCAAAATTCAAGCACAGAATCTGGAATTCTACCCGAGGCTACATCAGTGAATTTTATGTGAACACTCCCTTTGCTCAAGGTATAGGCCACTTATTGAGCTTGTTATAAGTTTTATTTGTGTATTTAAATATGAAAATGAGATAGATAAGTCCATATGATCCATGGTATATCGAATAAAAATTTTATCCATGATGAAATGCAACTTTATCCATGATTTCCAATGTCATTATGTTACTTCCTATAGAACTAGCATAAGATAAGGCATGGAAATTTCATGAGTTGAGTCTTAGAATTATGATGTTACATCCTCATACTTCTTAGGCCCTAGGGTGGACAAATTTGAAAGGGAGAGAGAAGGCAAGGAGAAACCAACTTTGCACCTTGTTCCATACATCATCTTAAAGCTTTTCAAGAGAAGAATGTGGTGCAAAGCTTAGTTTCCTTAAATCTTCTACTTCTTCCACAAGTCCAACCATGAAAAGCCTCCTTTTAGGAAACTAAAACCATAAGGAGAAAGAGTTTGAAGAGAAGAATCATCTTAGTGAAGGAAGAAGCATGAAAAGTACCAAAATCCTTTCCTTTTCTCGGTTGGTTTTTCTTCTTTTTTCACCTTCCTATGGTGCGCCTCTTTCCTCTGGTTCAGATGGTTTAGGTTCTATTTTGAGAGGTTTGGGTCATGTTGGATAGGTTTTAGAAGGAAGGGATTAAGTTATAAAATTTTTTATAATTCCTGTTTTGCCCTTCAATTTCATTTTTCCTGTTTTCACTCGTTTTAGAACTGTCTTTTCCATATAAAAATTTAGGTCTTCTAATTTATAAAATTCCTTTGGTTTCACACAAATTGGATTTAAAACCTTACCAAATTATCTAGTCAAAGTTTGGGTCAACTGATATCCTAAATCGTACACTGGAAGAGTTTTAACCATTCTAAGGGTTCTTATAGTTTTGGGGACCACTAAGAACCCTGGGAAACTTAATTTTATCATTTAAAGTCCCTCCTTTGAGTTTTTAAAAAATTACCTGAAATCATGAAAATACCACTGCATTTTTGGCTTCTTTGTTTAGCAACTTTTACTTCAATTTCAGGCCATCATTAGCTTTGTATTCTCATTTCTAAATGTCTAGATGATTATTCTAATCTTGTTTAACATCTAATTATTTCATTCTAAGGTCATTTTTTGTAATCTTGTCAGTTTCAATCCAGTTTTAGAGAGACTAGATTATATGGAGTTCGGAATTATCCCAAATCATCTTGTCGAAGTTTGGGTCAACTGACAGCCTAAAATGTATACTAGAAGGTTTTGGTCATTCTAAGGGTTCCTATAGTTTTTAAGGCCTTTGAGAACCTATAGGAAACTTCATTTTACCATTTAAAGTTTCCTCCTTTGAGTTTCTAAAAAATTGCCTAAAATTACAATTTTGTCATTATCTTTCTTGTTAAATTTATTTAGCCATTCTCGCTCTAGTTTCAGGCCACCTTTAACCTTGTATCTCCATTTTTGGATGCCTAAATTATTATTCTAACCTTGCTTATCCTTATTTCATTTTGTTCCAAGGTCTTCTTTTTATATTTCATTAGTTTCGAGTTAGTTTTAAGAAGACAGAATATTATAAGGCGAGGCTAAAAGTCCTATTTGTGGGGAAGGCTAAGTCAAAAGCCTTTATAAGAGAGAGAGGTTAAAACAAAAGTCCCTTGGTGTTGGGTAAGGCTAGACCAAAAGTTTTTAGAGTATGATATTACTTTTGATGCAGTCATGGTATCCCTAAAGCATCAATATGAGTCATATATGATTGTGTGACATGCATACTTGCGTCTTTGATCTTGGGTGAGCCATATATGTATGCTTGAATGCTAGATTAGCTATTGAGATTCTTTAAATCTCATTTTTTCCTTATTTCTACTAATTATGGCTAGGTGGCTCTTAAAGAAGCAAAAATGATGAACAAAAGGCCTAACTAAAGCAATTTTGACAATGGAGTGTAGTTTGAACAATATGAATATGTACATATTTATCTTGATGTATGAAAATGTAAACCTATTCAAAAGTATGAGACTATGCTATAGAAATTTTTTATGGTATGTAATACATGATATCATGGAATATGGTACCTTGTGTTCTTAAATGAATGTGTGTATACTTGCAAGTGAAAAGGTGATTTTGAGTGGTATAACAATTGTGACATGTTGAACCAACCATACATGATGTATTTGTCATTTGAAACTTGCTCAAAAGAAGAAATGGTATTTTAGAACTTAATTGGTGCCCATTTGAACCAAAATTTAGTCCATTTGAGATATAAAATGTCCTTTTACTTTTGATAGCCTAAATGAATAAGTCTTGGGCCAAAATTTGACATTTAGAAGACATTAAGAGCTTTCCAGAGAGCCAAAAATTATAATTTTTAGAACTCTATAAAATATTTTATGAATTTTTGAAGTTAGCTAAATTATGTAGAATTTTGTAGTTACTATTCATATAGTGTAGTCTAGAATTTTTAGGATTTTGAGGGACCAAATAGACTCATTTTGATCTGAAAATTTTACAATAGATAGCTCTCATTACAAGCTTTCTAAAGACACTTAATTTGCATTAATCAAACTTATGTAGCTTAAGTTATGAATTTTTAAAATTTATCCCCTAATATGTGTCAAATGGCTCAACATATGCATATGACCAAATGTATGAAGTTGTTATATTTCTAAGAGCTATCTTGAGTATAACAAACTTGTTTATCATGAATTTGAGGAATGAAATGGTGAAAATCTTTCTTTGTGCATAATTGAGTTATTTGAAGCTTTAGTAACAAGTAATTCCGCTGCTAAAGGTGTGAATATTAAAATTTGCTATCAAATGTACATGATATGGGAACATTAATATTATATGATGGTATGACAATAAGAAAGAACAATATCAACATAGATGTTTCAAGATTCATACCCTTGCTAGATGCATTGAGCTTTGGACTTGTTAAGGAGTGTGTTATATTTTGTTATGCAAGTAATTACTTATCTTTCTTGAAGTATTTATTTTGAACTAGCCTAGTTACATATGAACTTTATATGATGATATGCTTGCTTCATTACTTTCATTACATGCTTGTTTCAAGTGAGATAGAGGTTGCTCTTCAATGCTTATGATGATATAGTTAGGTGAGACAAATGTTGCTCCCTATAGTATGATGAATTAGTAGGGTTGAGACAAAGGTTGCTCTTCCCATAGCTAAGATGATAAGAAGGGTAGAGATAAAAGGCACTTTTCCTTGGTTTATTGGCCAATAATCTATTTGTGTATATATGCAATTATCAATATTTTTAAAACTAGATTGATTATTAAATTGGTAAAGGTACTAATTCAAGGTTCATTGATTTGACTATGATTAAACTGTAATGACCCTAATGTTGGAGATTGTGCCCTAAGCCAATCATTGTATTGTGAACATTGTTTTTATTAAGAAATAAGAGTTTTCTTTTATTACATTATTATTTGCATATAATAATATCCATAGATAAATTATTTTTTTTGGATTATCCAAAATGTCCCTAGTCAATCATCTTTGTGGGAACAACAATGAATTAAAACTAGTATGATTTTGATTGATTAAGTGTTAATCATGTATGATGATATGAATCAAAATTATAGGCGTGTGTTAGAGAACAGGACGCTGGATAGACCCATCATGAGATAAGCTACATGGATTAGGTCATAAGTTTATCTCATATATAACCGTGTCATTGATCCTTTGAATCTGAGATCACCATAGATTCCTACATGAAAGACACTGTACTTTGACATAGTCTAATGTCACCTTTAACCAGGTGATTATAAAGGCTATGATTGGGTACAATGGAATCCATGCAGAGGAAGATGAGTGGTCAAGATGAAATTTGTCCCTTTGGTTAATAGAGAGATATCTCTGGGCCTCTCGATGAGTGTGACTGATAAATGCATGGCTATGCTTCGCTGGAAAGGGTTCCATCTTATATCAGTCTGCTCGGCAATCAAGAAAGTTACGATCGAGCAAGTTGAGGATGAAATTTCCATGCCTCATACTCAATCTAGATGTCATATGACAAAAGGAATATGATATGGTTGTAAGATAGGCTGCATCAGATCATCGATCCCATATGATTTGGGTAGTCACAATGTCTTGCTAGAAACCACTTGTGACTTCTAGGTTAAACAGTACAGTTGGCCCACTGCCAACATCATATGGGCCTGCAGGGTCGCACACAAAAATGGACCAACTCGAGCTAAAATGTCCACATTCATTGAATCAGAAAATGTGTCTAGATTCAATGAATTTAATTTTTAAATCTAAGATGGAGGAATTATTTATATATATAAATAATTAAATTCAAAATATATATATTATATTTGATATTATATATCTATGAATTAGTTTAAATTTAATTCTATTAGATAGATTTAAATTGAAACTAATCAGATAATTTAAATTTAAATTAGGCTCTAGATATTGTTAGTTTAAATTTAAACTATAGGATAGATTTGAATTTAAACTAATAAATATATTTAATGATATGTTTAATTAATTTTGATTAATTAAATATATCTGAAACCCTAGTCTATAAAGTTTGAAGAATTTGATTAGGGTTTCCATATATCAAAAAGTAATTCTAGAGCTGCTTCCAAAAACCTTAGAGAGAGGGATAGTGTACAGACATTGTACGGAACTGTACGGACATCGTACGGACAGTTGCTAGGACATCGTTTGAGTTGCTGAACCCCATTCGTGTGAATACCAGTAGAGGAACTTGATCTGCAATCAGTTCCTATGATCCAGACGAAGAATAAACAGCAAAATCAATCGACAGAAAAAGGTAATTCTCTGAACCTATTCGTTTTAAGCGATTTTGACGGATTCTTGGTGGGAATCGGGAGCAAAAATTTTAAATGTTTCTGCTGTGCCTCCCATGATTCCCAACACCTAATTCTTAATTACCATGATTAGGCTTAGTAGTATATTAGTGATCATGAGTCAAGGTTTAAAGTCATTATAATTAGTTAAAATAGGAGAAAGTGGAGAAAATTTAAACCTTGATATTATTAAGGTCATTAGCTAAACAACCACAACTAATCAAATCCATATGTGGTCCTTTGATTTGTCTAGCTACTGATTTTAACTCACAAAAACCTCTTATGAATAATTCCTAAGTCATTACATAACCTTAACATAGTGAAGGAAGGAGTATAAAAAACCAAGGATTTCCATACCTTTTGGCTAGTCTTTCTTCCCGCCTTGGCTACTTTCTTTTGCATCCTCCATGGCTAGTCTTTCCTCTATTTTGGGATAGAATATATGTTGGTTGAGGTTAAGAGGATAAGAGGACATGATGTATAAGATGAAGACTTCTTAATTTCCTTCTTAAAAATTCCATCTGTCCTATTTTCTTGGCTTTTCTATTTTAGGCTCATTTTAACTCCTTTTTTAGAATCGTCTTTTCCATCGTAAAATTTATCTTCTCTAACTTATAAAATACTTTTGGAATCACTTAAAATGTATCCAAAACCTTCCTAAATGAATAGGTCAAAGTTCAGGTTACCTGCCATTTTAAAACATAAACTGGAGGGATTTTAACAGTTCTGAGGGTTCCTATAATTTTTAAAGCCTTTGAAAGCCCAAGGAAACTCATTTCTTCCATTTAAAAATTCTTCTTATGAGGTTTTTACAAAGTTCTCAAAATTACAAAAATATTATTACATTTTCGTTAAATTTCGTCTGGTTATTCTGGCCCCATTTTCAGGGCATCTCTGGCTTTAGATCCTTATTATTTAAGGTCTAGATTATTGCTCTAATTCTATTTGAACACAAATTATTCTATTTAGGGAACTCCTTTTCATATTTGGTGTGTTTCGTACTTTTACAGAGAAATCAGATGTTACATGCATTGTTATGTTTTCCAAAATGAGTTATATGTATATGATATGTTCATGTGATGGCTCCTAACTTCTTATGTAGGGAATTAAGCACAGTAGCTCTTCCCTGGTCCTAAGTCCAGATTAGTTGAGCCTAACTAGTTTATGCTGATGCCATGGTTTGAGAATAAATGAGTTTTTATGCTATATGATGCATTTGATTTACAAGAAGCACATGCATAGCATCCTTGCACCACATGCATAGCATTTTCTCATTGTTTTCATGTGTGCATGGATTGGTTGAGATTAGCTACTAAGATTCTTCCCAGAATCTCACTCATGTCTTCCCACTAACCATTTTAGGGTCACCTTGTAACACTAATGAGCTCGTCGCACAACCCTCAAAATAAAACTAGGTCGAACTAAATATGTAGCTAATGGTGCAACCTAAGTCATCTCCCTTGGAAATGGAGTTCAATGTTCAATTAGATTCTCTAAATTTTAAAGGATCCTAAAAGCTTCCTAATTTTAGGGTTTTAATTGAATTAAACTAACCTAAAACAAAAATTGAAACAAATTTCCTAATTTCTACCTAATTGTGTGAATTGTGAGTGGAAGATGATCTTGTGACTAGCTTAGGATTTGTCTCTTGGTATCCACTATCTTTATCCTAATCCAATTGTGATTAATTCTAGCCTAAGAGTTCCTAATTGTGTTCATTAGCAAATGCTCTTGAATAGCCATTCAAGATTCAATAGATTAGCAATTTAATGTTAATTGAGACCTCAACTCTTATTAAATTACTAATTCTTGTTATTAAGATCTTTGAACACTTGAATTGATTGATTAATTGATCAACTAGCCTCTGAATTAACACCCTAGGATATTTAATTAACTAACCAAACTCCAAGGAATCCTTTAATCAAACAATTAAGCACACCAATTCTCACAAATATTTTATCAAATACCTTGATTGCACACTTGGAAAATTGTAGGAAAATGAAAATCCAACACTTAATTCATACAATTAATCAGCCAATATCTCTCCTAATCAATGTCTAACCAGCCATCAATCATGAACTACATCAATTTCAATCACTTATAAAACTCAACCAAGCATATAAAATAATTAAAATTGATATAGAAAGAGAGAAGAATAAAATGAAATTCTTAGCCAGAATTTTGATTCTAATTCTTGGATTCAAACTTCTCCAAGAGCTTTCTCCCTTGCTAGCCTCAAGGATGAATCAAAGCTTCATTCGGTGGATGGAAATGGAGGAAAATGGAGTGTAGTGTGTTCCCTGGATGAAGGAATGGCGAATGGAGTGTGTGATGGATGAAGGCGTCATGAAATGGAATGTCGAAAATGAGTGATTAAATGAATAACGTTGGATGAATTAAAAATGGACGATCTGGATGAATGGAAGGCGTGCGAAATGAGGGATTGATTTTCTCCTTTCACTTGAATTTGTATGATTCACGTGCTCAGCTTTTGCCTGAATGTATTCTCCTTTATTATGCATGAGTGTGGGTCCCACTTTTCCTTTTATAATATTCCACGTGATTTAGATGATACATAACGTGCTGCCCAAGCTTCGTGCTTCGGCTGGTTACTCGTGTTGCTTCTTCATGCAGTCTTTTTTTACGTCAAAACCAAGCTTCAGCTCTAGTGTCTTCGTTCAGCTGCTATGTGTGTTATTTGCTTTGTTTTATGTCTCTGTTGCATGTTACCTCTATTTCAGCTCTAAACCCATTGTGCTATTTGCTTGTTTCTACTGCAGCCACATTCCAGCCTAACACTTGTTCGTGTTTTTCTTCTCCTCCATGTTAGAACCAAGCACTCGAGCTTCTCAACGTGGCTTCTCTTCCTCTGTTCATGCTGCTGTCCAGACGTGATTCTTCTTTTCTTTACTGCCATCCTGTCATTTCAACGTGTTTCTTCCAATCCAGCTCAACAAGCTTCTTTGTGTTGTTTTGCTCTTCCTTCTTCCTCTCAAATGCACCTTCTGCTTGTGTGTGTTGCTGCCCCTTTTCGAACTAGAACCCATAGCTTCTTCATTTATTCTATGTTGCTTCTGAACCTCCTCTGTTCATTCATTCTATCTTCATTCTTCCTTGAGCAAAGCCATGTGCTTCCTGGTCCTTCCTAATATATTCATCCAAAGATCCATGCATGTTCACTTCAACTCCATTCCTTCTTCAAATAAATTTCCTCCTTTAAATTCCATTGCTCAAAATCTGCATAAAAAAAAAGGAGAAAAATCACAAAATTCATTTAAAATGATTTACGCATTTAAAATCAATTATTTGCACTTAAATTCTTAAAGTGCAGAAAATGGCTACAAAAAATCAATTATCCACCTAAGTAAATCCATTAAGCCTTATTTAACTATTAAAATGCTTAAGCTAAGGGAAATAAAATGTATAAAAACCATGCTTATCAAATTCCCCTACACTTAAACCTTTGCACTCCTGGGCAAAGCTCAAAATCCAAGATAAAAGAATGAATTGAAACATCCGGCTAATAGAATGGCAAGTGGAAAATGAGAATGGGAAAAGGAAAGTAAAAATCACAAATCAGAGACCAATCACAACTTTTCATCACTTTAACAATCAAAGTTAACTTCACTTGCATCAAGAATTAAGTTCCATGGCAATTTCATTTGAAAAGAATGAATTGAAAACGCATAGCCTCTCACATGGTTTAGTGTTGGCTCTCAACTCTCTAGTATTTAAAGGGATGTGTTTCACTCAAGTTCCACCTATGCAAGGTTCACTACCATAGGCTTGTCAAGCTTCTAAATCTCCACCACCCATGCCAAATGCAAAGCACAAATCAAAGGACTTTATTTAGGGTTCTAATGGGGCTAAGGAAATGAAATGAATGGATACAAAAATAAGGGGGAAAACAAACAAATGGATACCTTAGAACTTAAGAGCAATCAATGACAATCTAGAATAGGAAAGAATGTGCATTCAAGGCCTTATTTCTAACTAGTACTAGGCAACTATAAACTCAATTTGAAACACTTCTTTCTTTTGATTTTCAATGGCTTCCTTTTCTTTTTCTTTTCTTTTTTTTTTCTTTTTATTACTTTTCTTTTGCTTTCTTTTTGCTTTTCTATCTCTTCTTTTCATTGCATTTTTTTTTCAAGATAGTTTCCTCAACTTTTACTATCAATGGCCTAACTTGACACAAAGCATACATTCACCTATCCTAAACAAGTGTAATGCTCCTTAAAGTCCTTAAGGTATCTTAAAACAGGGTGGAAAAACATTTTTAAATGGCTACAGGGAACAAGAAAATAAAATCAAGGTTCAAAGTGGCTAAACAATGGATAAAGTGTATGTAGGTTGGCTTTTTAGCTCTAGCTAAAAAAGAAATGAATGCCTTATCATTTTTATGCATGCAAATGCAAATATGGTCTCAACAAAGAATCAAGACAAGTTCTAGAGTGAACGCCTGATAGGTGAATACACACTAGAATCAAACATATATGGCTCAATTTCTCACCAACTAATGACTATCAAACAATTCATTGAAATCAAATTTATTGCCACTTCACTTGAATCAGAACACAAGATCCATCAATTATCATGTCTAAATGAATCCAACCTACAATCATCTTAACTTGCAACATTTACTAAAAAAACTAAAAAAATCACGCTATTTTTCAAACATTCTCTCAAAAATTTCAAATTTTTTTTTTTTACACAAAGGAAGCAAAGAGATGAAGATGGAAGATGAAATGACTCTCCCCCCTCCCCCACACTTAAATGATGCATTGTCCTCAATGTCAGCACACAGTCCAGTAAACAGATAAACAACACAATATAAAGAGAGTGAAAGGAGAGAATACAACTGGATGGACTTGAAAATGGAGGGTCTTAAGGTAGGCTCAGATTTCCTTTTGTAGCTGGTTACCAATTTATTTCTTACAAAATAAAAATAAAACAAACTGTAGTGCAGAAAAGAAAAAGAAAACTAAGTCCTAAACTAAAGAATTCTATCAGAGACTAACTAATCATAAGTATCAAAAACCAAGATTAAAACTACTTTATTCCTTCTCCATTCAAGAAATTTAAGTCTCACTACTTTAAAGCATTTGGATTGATCATTCAGTGATGACTTATGGACTTTCTCAACCATCAGAAGTCTCAAAAAGTCATTTTCAGCAAATTTAGAAACAAGAAAAGAAGAAAAATCAAATTCAGGACATTTAAAACCAAAGAAAGAAAATTTAAAATCAAATTTAAACTTTGAACTCTCTAGAAATTTATCAAAACCAATAAAATCTACCAGACTCTCATCAGTAAGAGTCACTACATCCATAGAAAAATCTAATTGCAACTTCTCACAGTCTTTTAAATTCAAGGTGTCTGACAGTTGTTTTTCCTCTACTGGGAGAGTCTGTGATTTGTTGGGAACTACTTCACTAACCTCAGGAATCTGTTCAGGACTCTCAACAATAGAGACAACATCTTCCCTAACCAAAGAGACATCAGTAGGCTTACAAAATTCTAAACAATGATCAATAACAAAATTCAGTCTCGCACTAGTATCAATAACAGCATAAGAATCAATAAGATTTTTAACATCAGCAGTATCACTATGCATGCCCTCATCAATACTAGTATGATCAGTAAAATCATTCTTATCAATCATTTCAATTCAAGCAAATGATTCCATGGATTCAACAAACTTATCAGACTTCAAAAAATTCATTAATCTCAGCACATATAGGACATGTATGCAAATCATCACATAAGCATTTAAAAGTTAAGTCTGATTCATTAACAAGCTGTCCAACAAATTCAATGTCTATATTATTATCACATGCTACATTTACCATTTCATCAGTCACATCATTACATGCTAGTGAGGAATCATAATGATCAGAATATGTGAGGAACTCACTAGTCTCAATGAAAGAATTAATTTGAGAGTATCTATCACATACAGTGGATCTAGCACACACACAATCAACAGAGTCATTCAAAATAGCTATGTCATATGGTCTAGATGGCATGTTGTCCCTAAACTTAGAAGATGCATCAACAACAAGCTTATCAGCCAATCCTAAACTAGGAATATAATAATCATCACATTCCAAGTCACCCTCACACTTATCTTCTACCCTAGACTTAAGAGATTCATTAATTGGTTCAGACATGAATTCATCACTAAGGTTACAGCTAGGTGTAGACATCCCAAGTGCATCAGTACACAAGGGTTCATGAACATCAATAAATGTGTCAACTTTGTTCAATGAGCTACCACAATCAATCATATCAGGAGATTCAACAACAATTTCTTCATCAACAACATCATCATGCAATTCAGAATCAACAACATTATATGTATCAGTAGTCATGGTGCTATCATGCAAACTAGATTCAGTTCCAGTAAATTGCAAAGTATTAGAAGATGGAAGGATATTACCTAATGAATAGGATTCTTCCTCCTCTATACATTCCCTTCTAATTTGCTCTTTAATTGATTCATTAGCACTTGAAGTCGGTTGATTCAATTGAATTCCTGAATCCTTCATGAGGTTATCCGCCATTTGCTGGTCTTGGAGTTTCAACCATTCAGCTCCTTGTTGGATCATTTGTTGTATGTACTCCTTATGATAATAGTAATTATGATACTCTGGCTCTTGTCTATGGTAATCATGGTATGACTCTTGCATATGAAGTTATGATATGGCTCATGATGATGGTGGTAATTTGGGTGAATCTCATATGGATGGTGGTATGGTTGGTAGTTGGGATGAATTTCACAGGAATGGTAGTGTGGTTGGTAGCATGATGGTTAGAATTGTTGATATTGTTGTGCTTGTCGTTCTTGTCTTTGTCTTTCAAGCAAGCCTTGAAGCATTGTATGGAGATCATCCAACTTCTTGAGGATCCCATCATTTGCATAAGGATCATAAACACCTTCATTAGAATAATAAGGATCCTTTTAGAGCAAAGAAAAATGAGAAGTTCAATCACTTTCAACGTAAAGTAAATTACAACAAATTCTAACCAAAATTAACTCAAAATCAAGAAAATAAAATTCAATTAAAGCTAATACTTACCTAACAATCTAAAAAACTCCTAAACAGAGGTTAGTGACACAAAACAAACTCACAAAAAATAAAGAAATTAAATCCTGAAAAATTGAAAAATTCCTAAAAAATTCGAAAAAATACTAAAAAATCGAAAAACTGCCTTAAACATTGGAATTTGCCCAAAACATGGTGCACCTAATAGTGCACTATTAGTTTTGCTCAAAACACCTAAAAATCGTGGAAAACAAAGTTTGAGAATTTTCTAGGCACTTCAAACAAAAATTCCAGCAAGCGGATCAATTGACGCGCAACACCGAAATCACCCGATTCCAAGTTCAAAACAGAACAAAAATTAAATCAAAACAGAACCAAAATAGAGCTAAAACAAAACTAAAACACTTAGAAAACTTTCTTAAACAATTGAGACTCCAATTTCCCGGCAACAGCGCCAAATTTTGACGGGCTCATCGCCAACCCTCAAAATAAAATTAGGTCGAACTAAATATGTAGCTAATGGTGCAACCTAAGTCATCTCCCTTGGAAATGGAGTTCAATGTTCAATTAGATTCTCTAAATGTTAAAGGATCCTAAGAGCTACCTAATTTGGGGGTTTTAATTGAATTAAACTAACCTAAAACTAAATTGAAACAAATTTCTTAATTTCTACCTAATTGTGTGAATTGTGAGTGGAAGATGATCTTGTGACTAGCTTAGGATTTGTCTCTTAGTATCCACTATCTTTATCCTAATCTAATTGTGATTAATTTTGGCCTAAAAGTTCCTAATTGTGTTCATTAGCAAATGATCTTGAGTAACCATTCAAGATTCAATAGATTAGCAATTTAATGTTAATTAAGACCTCAACTCTTATTAAATTACTAATTCTTGTTATTAAGATCTTTGGACACTTGAATTGATTGATTAATTGATCAACTAGCCTCTGAATTAACACTCTAGGATATTTAATTAACTATCCAAACTCCAAGAAATCCTTAAATTAAACAATTAAGCACACCAATTCTCACAAGCATTTTATCAAACACCTTGATTGCACACTTGGAAAATTGTAGGAAAATAAAAATCTAACACTTAATTCATACAATTAATCAGCTAATATCTCTCCTAATCAATGTTTAACCAGCCATCAATCATGAACTACATCAATTTCAATCACTTACAAACGCAACCAAGCATATAAAATAATTAAAATTGATATAGAAAGAGAGAAGAATAAAATGAAATTCTTAGCCAGAATTTTGATTCTAATTCTTGGATTCAAGCTTCTCCAAGAGCTTCCTCCCTTGCTAGCCTTAAGGGTGAATTAAAGCTTCATTCGGTGGATGGAAATGGAGGAAAATAGAGTGTAGTGTGTTCCCTGGATGAAGGAATGGCGAATGGAGTGTGTGACGGATAAAGGCGTCGTGAAATGGAATGTGGAAAATGAGTGATTAAATGAATGACGTTGGATGAATTAAAAATGGACAATCTAGATGAATGGCAGGCGCGCGAAATGACGAACTAATTTTCTCTTTTCACGTGAATTTGTATAATTCACGTGCTCAACTTTTGCCCGAATGTATTCTCCTTTATTATGCATGAGTGTGGGTCCCGCTTTTCCTTTTATAATATTCCACGTGATTTGGATGATACATAACGTGCTGCCCGAGCTTTATGCTTCTGCTGGTTGCTCATGTTGCTTCCTCATGCAGTCTTTTTTTACGTCAAAACCAAGCTTCAACTCCAGCGTCTTCATTCAGCTGCTATGTGTGTTATTTGCTTCGTTTTATGTCTCTATTGCATGTAACTTCTATTTCAGCTCTAAACCCATCGTGCTGTTTGCTTGTTTCTACTACAGTCACATTCCAGCCTAACATTTGTTTGTGTTTTTCTTCTCCTTCATGTTAGAACTAAGCACTCGAGCTTCTCAACGTGGCTTCTCTTCCTCTGTTCATGCTGTTGTCTAGACATGATTCTTCTTTTCTTTACTGCCATCCTGTCATTTCAACGTGTTTCTTCCAGTCCAGCTCAGCAAGCTTCTTCGTGTTGTTCTGCTCTTCCTTCTTCCTCTCAAATGCACCTTTTGCTTGTGTGTGTTGCTGCCCCTCTTCGAACCAAAACCCATAGCTTCTTCATTTATTCTGTGTTGCTTCTGAACCTCCTCTATTCATTCATTCTATCTTCATGCTTCCATGAGCAAAGCCATGTGCTTCCTGGTCCTTCCTAATATATTCATCCAAAGATCCATGCATGTTCACTTCAACTCCATTCCTTCTTCAAATAAATTTCCTCCTTTAAATTCCATTGCCTAAAATCTGCATAAAAACAAAGGGGAAAAATCACAAAATTCATTTAAAATGATTTATGCATTTAAAATCAATTATTTGCACTTAACTTCTTAAAGTGCAGAAAATGGCTACAAAAAATCAATTATCCACCTAAGTAAATCCATTAAGCCTTATTTAACTATTAAAATGCTTAAGCTAAGGGAAATAAAATGTATAAGAACTAGTAACACCATAACTTCTTAGCTTATCTCATGCTATCTCAATGTCTCACATCATATGTTTCATGAAGAAGCAAGGAAAAATAGCATGAAATAATGAGTATTTTTAGGTTACGTAGCGTATACATTTTTCATTCATTGTCTTATGGACCATGTGAGCTCATGTATCACATTATCATATTTAATTACATAGATGCAACTCAAATTCATCACCAAAAGTGGCCTAGAACTCGTGCAAGGCAAGAGACACACAAAATTTCCATGAGGTAGCCTCGGCCAAAATTTCATACTTTCTACCAAAAACTTTGAAAAATCATAACTAATTCTATAAAAATTGAAATCATGTATTATTTGGCATTATGGAAAGCTACAAATGTTTACTTTATGCTAAAAATATTTACAAGTCATGCAACACCAAGTTGAAGACATTTGACATTCGAAAAGCACCTAAGGTTGTAGTTGCTTGGTATCATAACTTATTGTCATAAACTTTAGAAATTTATAACTAATTTTAAAAAAGTCCAAATCATGAAAGCTTGGTCAATCTAAGAAGATACAGATGTTAGATTTAAGGAAAAAATAACTCCAGATCATGCCAAGTCCATTTAGAAACTACATTATGATGAAATAGTATTGGAGGTCCAATGGCATTACTAGTACCAACATGAAATTTCAAAAATTCATAATCTCTACCTTAGACCTCAAAATGAGGTGATCTTGGTGGCCATAGAAATATTATGACCTCTAGTTTATTTTTGTAAAATTTCACACGCATTGGACACCACTTGACCATCGGATGATACAGAACACAAATTGACCATATAAATAGTGCACTGAACTAAAACTAGAAAATTTTTCAATTTTGAAATTTCATAATTAATTTTGTAGAGCTTATATTTTTCTACACTTTAGCTTCCCAAAAAGCTCTAAATGATCCCTACATGTCTACAAAATTTCATGGGAAGATTCATCCATTTAGTCAGTTTGTGCTATAGGGTTCCAGTTTGGTCATTTTCATGGTTTTTACAAGCACTAAAGTGTCCAAATTTACTTTCCAAGCTTGTGTGCCCACTTGTGCAAGTGGGATTACACCAAAATGACATTTTAAACTTGTCTCAAAGATGTACAAATCCAAAATTTGCAAACCCACTCCCTCACCCCATGCCATACACACCTTTCCATAATGCTAGTCTTGTCATTGCATGCTCAAAATGAACTATATCATACATATGGCATTAACTTGCATACATGCATCATATATATATGAGTATTTACATATGTTCAAATGATTACATAATTATTCCATCATAGTATTATATCATATGCCATTGGTATGACTACAAAAGAGGTAAAACTAGGCATTCTCATACACTTTGATGGCAATCTCCTTCTTCTAAACTTGGTGGCTTCCATTACTTTGCTCAATTACTCTACCTAGCATGTTAAGACATTGGAAAGGAGGGAATGAGATTAAAAGAATCCTAATAGCTCATCCCCCTTTCAATCACACATAAAGTATACAAACCAAGTCTTACAAATGCATGCATCAGTATATTGACATGTGCAATCATTCAAGAGACATATTTAACATTTGAACAAGTCATACATAGCATAATAGGCTTACCAAGTGCATTAGCCTCACCCATTCACTTGTAGATTTTGGACTTGCCTTATCTATTTCCTTAAGAGGTTTTTGACTCAACCTTACTCTTGTGAGTTAACCTCACTCTTGGGAGACTCTTTATTTTGCCTCAACCAATTTCAAGGGTTCTTGGCTCATCCTCACCATGGCTAGAGGGTTCTTGGCTTTTCCACACTCAAGCAAACCCAAGCACATATATTAGACATCATTTGAAAGCATAATGTAACATCATGGCACCATGGAATAAAAGCTCATGCTAGAATACTTTTCATAGCTTAAAACACACACACACACACACATTCAAAGACAATGTAAGCACACATCCATGTATGAGAGATGTAAAACCATAATATCTTAGCCTTTTTCATGTAATTGGAATGCCTCATGCCATGCACTTCATGAAAATCACAAGGAATGGCATACAAAATATTGATTATCTTTGCGTTACGTTGTATATAAAAATTTCGTTCAGTGTCACGTGGACCGTGTGAGCTCATACCATGCATCCTCATATTTAATTACATGAATACAACTCATTTGCATCATAAAATATGGCCTACATCTCAAGAATCATGAAGGGAAGCATGATATATTCACATATATTCTCGACCAAATTTTGCCTCTTTTCTGTCTAAACTTTGGAAAATAAAAATCATACATCCTTGGCCATTATGGAAAGCTATGGATGTCTAATTCATACTAAAAATATGTCTAGGCCATAACATCCATCACTTGACGTCTGAAAAGGTTTAGAGGTCAAACTGCCACTAATACTGTCATAGATTTCTGCAACAAATTTTGAAAATGTCCAATTAATTTTACAAAAATCCAATCCATGCAAATGATACCAATCTAGAAAGCTCTAGATGTTAGCTAGAAGGGAAAAATAACTCTAGACCAATTCAGGTGGCCTAGACCTCGAAATTCAATGGAATAGTAACTGAAGTCGAGTAAGGCTCTTGATACTGGACGAAATCTTTAAAAATTCATATCTCCCTCTCTAGACCTCCAAATAAGGTGCTTCTAGTCACTGTGAATGTCTAGTCTCTCTGTATAAAATTTCATGGCAATTGGACATCATTTGAGCCCTGTGTAATAGATTTCATTTTCGGACCAAATGAATAGTGCAACAGACCAAAACTAAAAAATTTGCTAACTTTGGAAATTCATCAAATATTCTATAAACCTCTAAAAATTATGTTCTTTAGCTTCCCAAAAGGCTCTCAATAAGCTCTAATTTTATGCCAAATCTCAAAGCAAGAAGAGCTCGTTTGGCTAAAAAGTGACATAGGGTTCTATTATGGTCAATTTTAGCTCTATATGGGGTACCAAAGTGACCAAATGGCTTTCCTTGGGTGTTGGCACCTTTTGGGCAAGTCTAAAAGTATAATTAAGACTTGTGTGAGCTGCCCAAATGGTCCCAAACCTCATGCATTTCATTTTGGCCATTTCATCCACACATATGCATAATTCCATCAAATTATTCATGAAACTAATTTGTCATAATAGACTCAATTCATGTTCTAGTGGCTACATAACATATTTTCTCATTCATACATGACATAATATCATAATTACACATGTCTAAGAGGTCATAGACCATATACATCATTGGATTACAACATTTGACATAAGTATGGCCTTAAAGAACTAAAAACTATGCATTTGGTTGTCAAACTCTTTCCTTCAAGGTGGTTGGGTTCCATTACCTTGTCCACTTGGTCCACTAGCATATTAGATCATTGGAGAGGAGAGAATGAAATTCAAAGAATCCTGATAACTCATCTCTCATTCAATCATACATAACATATGTAAAGCAAGTTTTAAAAATGCATGCATAGATATCATGGAAGTCATGAACATTTAAGAAGCAAGCTTGACATGTGAATGAGTCATACAAGACATCCAAGAGCTTGCCAGGTGGATGGATTGGCCTCACCCTTTTCCTGATGGATTTTGGACTTGCCTCACCCATTCTTTAAGAGATTCTTAGACTCAACCATGCTCTTGGGAGCCCACTTTACTTTTGGGAGACTCGTTACTTTGTCTCAACCAATCTCAAGGGTACTTGGCTCATCCTCACCATGGTTAAGAGTTCTTGGCCTCTCCATACTCAAGCAAACCTAAGCATACATCAAAAGTATCATATAAACATAATATATCATCATAAAACCATGGCATAGGAAATCATGCTATTATACTTTTCATGGCTTGAAAATACACATATACACATTCTAAGACATGCTAAGCACACATCCATGTATGAGAGAAGGTGGAGAGAGCTGCCTTGCAATCACACACTTTTTCCTTTAAATCCAAGCTCCCCTTTTTGGCCACGCACACATGAAATTTTGGGTATGGTTTCTCTTGGCCTAGACACAATTTATAGAAGCCAATTAGGTTCATGGAATTAATTCTAAGGCCACACAACTCAATTAGAGACTAGCTTGGCTTATAACCTCATTATGGTTCCATAATTGCACCTAATGAAGCAACACCCCTCAAATAATTTCTAGGCTCTATTCTTTCCTTTTAAATATGATTCTTGACTCCTTTTAAGCCTCTTGGAGTCATCACACAATCAAAACCAAGAGCCTAGCTATATGTTGCTTCTTTAGGTCACAATATGGAACCTAAAGCTCTAACTCATTTTCTATGAGTTTTAAATTTTTTCCAATGCCTCCCCTCATTTTCATTCATCATATATAACTCAAAAATGGGCTTAGAAAAATTTAAAACTCTCCCTAGCTATGCTATCCTTGCTTGGCCGAGGCTATGGAGGAAATGGAGCTCCTTGGAGTTTGCTTTGTTTTCTCAAGGGAAGAAGCATATGGGGAGCCTCTTAGGATCTTAGGAGCTCATTTAAACTCTTATTTAGGCCTAGTAATTAGCATACAAAAATCAAATTTTACAAGGTGCATTTGAAATCCTAGAACTTGCATATTGAAATCTAATGGTTTTTTGTTAATTCCCTTTACATATTCTTAATCTCCACACCCTTTTTCCTTAGATTCACCCTTGGTTCTACCTAAAAATCAAGTCTTCCTAGGGTTTTCTCAAGTGGGGCGAAATGGTTGAGAAGGGAACTAAAGATGACAACTATAGGAAAAGAAATTACCTTATTTTCTTGCTTTTTCTCACTTGAATCTTGTGTTCTTTGAGCTCCTCTCCTGAAATCCGAATTTTTCCCTCAATTTCTCCCTTAATACATATTTATAAACTTCATTTTAATCATAGGGAACAAAGGAGAATGGAGGAGAAGAGGTTTGGAATGAAGAAAGCATGAAAATCCATACCTTTCTACCTTAAATTTCTCCTCCTTTTCTTCCTCCTCTTGTGTGCCTCATCCCCTAGGGTTTTTCTCTAGTTTTGGGTAGAACATGGTTATGCATAATGAAGGGAGAAGAAGGGTGCATCATATATATAGGTGGGAGTAAGTTACACTTTCCAAAACTTTTCATTTTGCTCTTCGTTCTTGGCATTTTCGTTTCTCCTTCGTTTTAGCTCCTTTTTGAGAATTGTCTTTTTCATTATGAAATTTAGATTCCCTATTTAGTAAAATGCCTTTCAAATTACTCAAATCAGAGCTAAAACCTTCCCGAACAAATCTGTCAAAGTTCAAGTACACCGACATTAGAAAATATCCACCGGAGGGGTTTTAATTGTCCCGGGGCATCCCATGGTTTTCAAGACCTCTAAGAACCCTAGGGAACTCAAAAATTTCATTTAAAAAGCCCTCCAAAATTTGCTCAAAATTACAAAAATGCCATTACATTTCGTAAGCTTTTCGTAAGAAATTATTTCTTCATTCTAGCTATTTTTCTTTCGGTCTAAGCCTAGGATTCTCATTTTTAAGAGTCTATAATGCTTCCAAAATTTTTCAGACCTTAACTACATCATCTTGAGGAACTCCTTTTTGTATCCGGTGAATTTCATTCGTTTACAAAGAAATCGTACGTTACATTTTTCACATTTTCTTTCATTTACAAAGGACCGGATGTTATAAGAGAAGGTGGAGAGATCTACCTTGCTTGCATTTATACACTTTTTTCTTGAGCCTTAGGTCCCCTCCCTTGACCTTACACACCTAAGAAGATGGAGATCATTTCTCTTGGCCTAAATACAATTTATGGAAGCCAATTAGGTTCATAGAGTTAATTCTAAGGCCACATATCTTTCTTAAACACTAACTTGGTTTATTAGCCTCTTTATGGTTCCAAGAATGAACTTAATGAAGCAACACCCATCAAAAAAGCTCTAGGCTCCATTCTTTCCTTTCATATATGATTCTTGACTCCTTTTAAGCCTCTTGCAATTATCATACAATTAAAACAAAGAGCCTAACTACATGTTGCTTCTTTAGGTCATATTATGGAATCTAAGACACCAATTCATTCTCTAGCCTCCTAAATTTTTCCCAATATTTTCTATCATTTTCATTCATCATATATGACTCAAAAATGGGCTTGAAAAAATTTAAAACTCCCCCTAGGTGTCTCAACCCCCTTTGGCTGAGACTATGCCTTCTTTTGGCCTTCATGAAGTTTGCTTTGTTTTCTTGATGGAGGATGCATATGGGGAGACTTCTAAGGATCTTAGGAACTCATTTAGACATTCATTGAGTCCTAGGAATAATTACATCAAATCAGATTTTCAAGGGCACTCATGAAACCCTAGGTTTGCCACCTTAAAAATCAATGGCATTTTCTTGAATTTCTTTGCATATTCTTACTCTCCTCCCTTAAATTTATGGAATTCACCCTTGGTTCTGCCCAAAATTCAAGCCCTCTTGTAGCTACATATATTGGGCGAAATAGGGAAAAGAAGGGGGGAGGAGTAGCTACCATAGGGTGGAGATTTTACCTTATTTCCATAGCTTTTCTTGCTTGTTTCTCACTTTCCTTGGCCTCCTCTCTTCAAATCCGAATTTTCCCCTTTGTTCTTCCCAAAAATAGTTCCAAAAACTTCAATAAAACCATAGGAAAGAAAGCTTAAGAGGAGAGGAACAAGTTTGAAAGAAGAAGGAGCATGAAAATCCATGAAATTCCTTACCTTTTCCTTGCTTTTTCTCCTCCTTTCTTCTCCTCCATGGTGTGCCTATAAGAGCCGATATTTTCTCTATTTTTTGGGTAGAATAGGTTGTGTAAATGAAGGGGAGAAGAAATAAGAAACTTAAAAGAATGTTCAAGAAGCTTCCACTTTTGTAAAAATTCTAATTTTGCCCTTCATTTTGGCATTTTTGCTTCTAACTTGTTTTAGCTCCTTTTTTAGAACTATTTTTTCCGTTATAAAATTTAGGTTCCCAATTTAGTAAAATGCCTTTTGGAATCACTCGAATTGGAGCTAAAACCTTCCTAAAGAATCCGTCAAAGTTTGGGTGCACTAACGTTGAAAAATGTCCACCAGAGGGGTTTTAACTATTTCGGGGCTTCGCATGATTTTCAAGGCCTCTAAAAACCCTGGAAAACTCAAAATTTTCATTTAAAAAGCCCTCCTATGTGAATTCTAAAATTTGCTCAAAATGACAAAAATACCCTTACGTTTCATCAACTTTTCATCATAATTCGTTTCTTTATTCTAGCTCAATTTTTCTTTCCATTTGAACCTAGGATTCTCATTTTTAGGGGTTTAGAATGCTTCCCAAATTTTTCAAGACCTTAACTAATTCATTTCGGGGGAGTTTCTTTTGTATTCGATGAATTTTGTACGTTTAGAAAGAAACTATACATTATGTTCCTCAGGTTTTCTCTCATTTTTAAAGAACCAGATATTACACACCTAGGAAAAGCAAAGATGTTGAGAAGAGCTAGGCATTAGAAACAATGTATTAGGAATATGTTATTTATTAAATTTTGATTAATGTACTAAGAATGGCATGAATAGTATATTTGATGCATATATGATCATTTTTTATACAACATCATGTATAACATCATGTTTATGAATGGAAACTTAGGTATGAGTATAAGAATGCAAATATATGGCTCCTTATGGTAGAAAATAGCCAATTATACGTAGGTTTACTTATGTGATGCCATTATGTATGTATGCAAACTTGGATGCAGGGGGGTCAAATTTTGATCCAAGCCTATTTATACATAATGAGATGGATGGTGTAACACCATAAATTTTAGCTCATTTCATGCTATCTTTATGCTTCCTATTAGACATCTCATGGGAGAATCAAAGAAATAGCATAAAAATAATGAATATTTTCGCGTTGCATTGTGTATAAAAGTTCCATTTAGCGTCACGTGAATAGTGTGAGCTCATACTATACTTTCCCATATTTAATTACTTGTATACAACTCATTTGCATCATAAAATGTGGCTCAGAATTCAAGAAAATTGAAATGAAGCATAAAATATGGAAGTTTATTTTCGAACAGATTTTGCCTCTTTTCTATTCAAATTTTGGAAAATCGTAACTAATTCTAGAAAAACTAAAAACATGCATTCTTGGTTATTTTGGAAAGCTACAGATGTCTACTTCATACTAAAAATGTGTCCAAATCATAACATCCATTACAGAGGACGTTTGACATCCAAAAAGGTCCAGAGGTCAAACTATATTCTGGAACTATCACAAAATTCTATAACAAACTTTGAAAATGTCCAATTAATTCCATAAAAATATAATCTATGTAAATGATACCAATTTGGAAAGCTATGGATGTTAGCTAGAAAGGAAAAATATCTTTAGACTTCATCATGCCTAGACCCCGAAATTTAATAGAATAGTAACTCAGGTTAGGCAAAACTCTTGATACTGGACAGAATGTTCAAAAATTCATATCTCCCTTTCTAGACCTTCAATTGAGGTGTGTCTATTTGTCACGAGTCACTGTGAATTCTTAGTTTCTTTGTATAAAATTTCATGGCAATTAGACATCATTTGAGCCTTGTGTGATAAATTTCATTTTCAGACCAAACAAATAGTACAACAGACCAAAATCAAAAAAATTGTCAACTTTGAAAATTCATCAAATATTCTATGGACCTCTAAAAATTATGGTCTTTAGCTTCCCAAAAATCTCTTAATGAGACCTAATTACATGCCAAATCTCATACTAAGAAGAGCTCATTTGGAAGTGACATAGGGTTTCATTATGGTCATTTTTTGCTCCATATAAGGTACCAAAGTGACTAAATGGTTTTCCTTTAGTCTTGGCATCTTTTAGGCAAGTCTAAAAGCACATTTAGGACTTGTGTGAGCTACCCAAACAGTCCCAAATCTCATATATCTCATTTTGGCCTTATCATCCACACATATGCACATTACATCAAACTTTCCAAAATGCATACTTTGGCATTACATATACAAATTCTATTCTAGGGTTCATACATCATATCCATACATTTATACATCACATAATTCATAATTACAAATGTCTAAGAAGTCATAGACCATATACATCATTAGGTTACAATATTTGACACAAATATGGCCTGAAAGTGACAAAACTTAAGCATTTGGTTGTCACACTCTTTCCTTCAAGGTGGTTGGCTCCCATTACCATATCCAATTGGTCCACCTACCATGTAAGATCATTGGGGAGGATGGAATGAGATTCAAAGAATCCCAATAGCTCATCTCCCATTCAATCATACATAATATATACAAAGCAAGCCTTAAAAATGCATGCATGGATATCATGGAAGTCATGAACATTCAAGAAGCAAGTTTGGCATGTGAATAAGTCATACAAGACTTTCAAGAGCTCACTAAGTGTTTGGATTGGCCTCACACTTTTTTTCATGGATTTTGGACTTGCCTCACCCATTCTTTAAGAGATTCTTGGACTCATCCATACTCTTGGGAGCCTACTTTGCTTTTGGGAGACTCTTTGCCTTGTCTCAGCTAATCTTAAAGGTTCTTCGCTCATCCTTACCATGGTTAAGAGTTCTTAGCCTCTCCACACTCAAGCAAACTCAAACGAACATCATGCATTCATTTGAAACATAATATGTCATCATGAAATCATGGCGTATAAAATCATACACTTTTCATGGCTTGAAAATACACATACACACATTCTAAAACAAGCTAAATACACATCCATGCATGAGAAAAGGTGGAGAGAGCTACCTTGCACACAATCACACACTTTTTCCTTGGATTTCAAGCCTTCTCTTTCGACCACACACCCACAAACTTGTGGAAATGGTTTCTCTTGGCCTAAATACAATTTATGGAAGCCAATTAGGTTCATGGAACAAATTCTAAGGCCACACAACTTGCTTAAATACTAGGTTGCTCTATAACCCCCATTATGGTCCATAAATGCACCTAATGAAGCAACACCCCTCAAACAATTTCTAGGCCCCATTCTTTCCTTTCAAATATAATTCTTGACTCCTCTTAAGCCTCTTGGAGTCATCACACAATTAAAACAAAGGGCCTATCATCATATTGCTTCTTTAGGTCATAATATGGAATCTAAAATGTGACGACCCTAACTTCTAATATCGGTAATTATAGTTAAATACACGATTAATAAATAATGATCAAGGTTTGGAGTCATTACAGTTAATCACATTAAGAAAATATAGGGGAAACTTAAACCTTGATACTCTTAGGGTCATCAACTAACAACCATAACGGGAACATGCATAGGAAGGTTTGTACCATCATTAGAGATTTATAATTAATCCATTTATCAATTTCAACCCACTACAACCTCCCATTAATGTACTCAAGCTATTCCCTAACCTTAACATTAATGAAATTAGGGTTTCCAGGTCAAATATGGGTATTTGGGGACCTGCGCCGCAACCTGGAACCTTCCCGCCGCGGCTAAGCTAGGTTCTGGAGCTCAAAAACTAAGTTTTTAGACTTGCGCCGCGGCCTGGAACTCTTGCGTTGCGGCCAAGTTGCTTCCTGGAATTTTCCTGACTTTCGCCGCGGCGATAGCCGCAGCGAGTTGGATCTGCGCCGCGGCCAACCTATGTGGCGCCGCGGCAAGTTTTGCTACTGTAACCTCCGTAATTAATTTCCTCGACTCGCGCCGCGGCAAGACTTCTTGCGCCACGGCGAGGTTGCGTTCTGTCACCCCCTGGGCGATTATTTTCACTCCGCGCCGCGGCGAGATTTCTCAAGCCGCGGCGTCCCTCGCCACTGTCACTCCCTAGGCCGCGGCGAAGCCTTCTTGGCCGCGGCGTGACTCCCTTTTGTAGCTGTTTTCACTATATTTTGCCCCCTACACTCCATTTCTCTTCTTAGGGACACCCTAAGATCACTTCCCCTCATTTTACATGGCTCTAATGGCATTTATCTACCTTATTTATTTAGCTATGCTTCCATTACCCATTCAAAACTTATATGCCCATCTCTTTCCTCTAATTACCTCCTATCAGCAAGTTTATAGAATAATAACAACACCAATTCATTCACCGTTGATATTTAACATTAGATACACTTTCCATTATTGGCCAATTACAATCATAAGGTTTAATTCCATGATAATTGAATTACATATACAATCCCTACACTTGGCAACTCATGATGCAATGCAGCAATGATACAAAACTAACAATTTAATTACAATACATCTTGTCAAAGCTCCCAGACCTATGTGCTACCAAACCATTTAACAAGCTCTCGTTAATTTTCTCCTTGCCACTAAGAGGTCCGATCCCTGAAAATGTTAGCCCACAACGGGGTGAGATATACAATCTCAGTAACAAAAGGAAATTTCCATATATATGTACAACCAAGACAATCTCATGTCATCAATATCAGAATCATCAATTCAATTGGCATATGAACTAGTTGAGCTACCAATGACTACTGTCCTATACCAGCAATCATACATAACATATTAATGGCCAATAACACTGGGAGAGGCTCGTCCACGGCACCTACTCCCTATTGAGCACAACTAGGGCTCAGTGCATCTGGGGTTGATCATACCCGGTGCTCGATCGTAGCACATGCACGGGTGGCAGCCGCACCACAGCTCCACCATGGACTCACAAGGTCCAATCACAATAATAATCAAGTAGTCAACCAGTCATTTAACATTTCAAAATCAAGCATGTGTAACAAATAGCAGATTAACATGAGCATATACATGGAATTAGGAAAATAACCCAGTTACCTCAATGAAGCCAATTACTCTTCCCTTAGCTACCATAATAATCCAAATGTACACCAAGCCTATAACAAGCATCATTATCATCATTTCTGATCACAATCAAATATTCAAAGAGTTGAACTACTAATAAAAGACTAGAGGTTACTCACCTAATTACCAAGGGATTTAACTTCGGATTCTAATTTCCCCACACCAGAAATTTCCATAGTTCACTCCAATTTCTGGGTAATTTCACATGAAACCAAAGCCCATATCATAGGTCAACTATAGGGGTCTCAAACTAACAGAAAATGCATCAAAATGGGGGTTTAAACTCACCTAATACCAACCCCAACCTCAACCTACGAATTTCCTCAAGGAAATCCCCAAACACCCACATTTCAGATTTTGGGTATGATGAAATTACTCCAAATGAAAAACTAATTGGACCAAATTAAAGAGAAAGATGAGGGGATTAAGTTGTATAACTATTACCTTGGCTGAATCTTGCTCTAAGTGTGTGAAAATGCAGAATTCTTGCCCCCAACCCTAGCCTCCTTCTCCACCTCCGAATTTCACTTTTGAGTTTCAGTAAATGGGATAAGTGGCTGAAGTATTAGGGTTTTAGATGGGTTTAAGTTAGGCCAAGGGACTGGGTCATGGGTTGCTCCAAGTCCAAACCCAATTGGGTTTTCAGATTTTGCTTATTGGGCTAGTTTTCAATTGTTGGGCTGCAGAATTTCATTGGGCTAGTTTTATACATTGGGTTGCTGAAGTTTAATGGTGTTTGGGCCCAATTTGAAGGGCCCAAGGGCTTGGGTCTGCACAAGAGTTATTGGGCCACTTAATTGAGCCTATACAAGATAAACCTTGGATCTCTATCTCATTAAATTAGTTTGGGTCTGCCCCTAACTCATTAGGCCTCCATTAGTCTCTTATCACATTTCATTAATTTGGGCCTAGGTGAAGTTTCTATCTCAATTAATCCTCAAGCCCATATTAATAATTTATCTATCTAAAATCCCTATTTACTCAACTTGCCCAATCATCCCATATTATTTATTCTTAATTAATCTTAATTCATGATTAACACCTTAATTAATTTTTGGGGTGTTACATAAAACACCAAATCACTTTTTATGAGTTCCAAGGCCTCTCCTCATTTTCATGTATCAAATATGACTCAAGAATGGCCTTAGAAAAATTTAAAACTCTCCCTAGCTATAGGAACCCCCTTTGGCTGAGACTATGGAGTTTTATGGTTTCCTTGGAATTTTCTTGGTTTTCTTGAAGGAGGAAGCATGTGGGGAGCATCTTAAGGATCTCAAAAACTTATTTAAACTCTTAATTAGACCTAGAAATCATCATACAAGGTTAGAATTTACAAGGTGCGTACAAAACCCTAGAATTTGCATCTTGAAATCTATTAGTTATTTTGTTATTTTCTTTACATATTCTTATTCTTCTCCTTCAAATACCTAAGATTCATGCTTGGTTTAGCTTAAAAATCATATCCTCCTAGGGTTCCTTATGTGAAGAGGAATCAAGAATGGCAACCATAGGATGAAATTTTACCTAGTTTCCTTGCTTATTTTGGTTTGAATCTTGCTTTCTCCAAACTCCTCTCTTTAAATCCGAAAATTCCCTTGATTTTCTCCCTTGAATCAGATTTATAAAATCCATTTTAATCAAAGAAAACAAAAGGAGAAGGGAGGAGAGGAGGTGTGGATGAAGAAAAGCATGAAAAATCACCATGGAAACATACCTTAAGCTTAGATTTTCTTCTCTTCTTCTTCCTCCTTTGGTGCGCCTCTCTCCTAAGGTTTTTCTTCTAATTTGGGGCTGAATAATCTGAAGTTAAATGAGGGAGAGTATGAGGCGCCACCTATTTATAGGTAAGAAGAAGTGACTTTTTCAAAAATTCTAATTTTACCCTTCATTCTTTGTATTTTTGTTTCTACTTCGTTTTAGCTCCTTTTTTAGAATTGTCTTTTCCATTATAAAATTTAGGTTCCAAATTTAATAAAATGCCTTTGGAATCACTCAAATTAGAGCTAAAACCCTTCTTGAACGAATCCCTCAAAGTTCGAGCACACCGACATTAGAAAACATCCACCGGAGGGGATTTAACTGACCTGGGGCTTCCTATGGTTTTTAGAGCCTCTGAGAACCTTGAATAACTCAAAACTTTCATTTAAAAAGCCCTCCTATGTGAATTCCAAAAATTACTCAAAATTACAAAAATGCCATTACGTTTTGTAGGTTTTCTGTCAAAATTTGTTTCTTCATTCTAGCTCCATTTTTCCTTATGTCTAAGGCTAGAATTCTCATTTTTAGGGGTCTAGAATGTTGTTCAAATTTTTCGGGACCTTAACTAATTCATTTCAAGGGACTTGCCTTGAAAACGTTCCCATTTTCGTCATTTAATGAAAATCGAACATTACAGATGGACATAATGCTTATAATGATTAAAATTTCCTCAAAGTGGAAGAATTCCATTTAGACATCAATTGGTCCATTTGGAACCTAAAATTGGTCTTAAAAATAACCTAAATTGTATCAATGTCAAAAGTGACTTAAATGACCTAGTTTGAGTCGAAGATTTGGCATGCAATTTAGAGTTTTCTAACAAGCCAAGAATGAAAATTTTTGGAACTCTATGGAATATTTCACAAATTTCCAAAATTCAAAAAATTGTATAGTTTGGTCTTGGTACTATTCCTACCGACCAGTTCTGATATTTCGTGTCTTTGAAAAGTTAAATGAACTCCATTGCTCATGAAATTTTACAGGCATAAATTTCACATTACAAGCTTTTTGTAGCCACTGAATTTGCATAAATCATAATTGTGTAACTAAAGTCATAAGAAGACCCATTTAATATTTCAAAATAACTATTTTGCCCCTACTCGCACATATGCTCTATTTGAACTCATTTTTCAAGCCTTCTAGAATCTAATTCCTCTTTAAAAATTTTTGAGTGCTCTTTCATATAAAAACATTATTTTTGGGGTTTAGATGTCTTAAAATGATGAAAAGTAGCTCTACTTAAAGCCTTAACATTGTCTGACTTTTTTAGCACATTGGAAGAGTTTTAACTAATTTTGTTGTCCTTATGGCTTTCAAAACCTCTAAAAACCTTGGTGAGCTTTATTTTAGGCTTTACAACTCTTTTCCTTAAGTTTTCAAAAGTTTGCTAAAAAATACAATGTTGCCACTGATATACCATTTTTCTCTATTTTGCTGTTTTAGCTTTGTTTTCTTTCTATGTATGTTTTCCTAACCCCATTTCTTGATATATTGACTAATATTTTACCCTTATTTGGCTTTAATTCAATTTACTTTAGGGTCCTCCTTTCTTAACATATTGATCTCAATTCAGTTAAAAAGTTGAATGTTACACAATGCACTACCCATTAAGCTTATAAATAGAAACCTCTATAACAAGAACAAGACATGAGCATCAACACCTAAAGTATATGATCATCAGCAAGTTACATAGCCCTACTTAGCTCTATCTTGCTAGGTGTAAGAGACATGGGTTTTACTTTGTCTTGCCATTGTATCTCTCTTCAAAGACCCTTTAATATAAGTCATCATCTCTTTGATTTTTCATTCCGTTTGAATTCCTTCCTTGTTCAAAATGTGATCTCCTTGAGATCAAAACAATTGGTGCACCAAATAGGGTTTTTGTCACATTCCAAATTTTCTACGACTATTAATGTAACCAAAGTAATGAAAGAAGAATAGCATGAAACAACCTTAAGTAAGTGTTAGGGAACTAACCAATGTTAATTAAGAGCTAGTTTATTTAATTAGTACTAGAGAGAAGAATGTATGTTAGGAAACCTTAAAGAGATAGTGGCACGTTAATTTGTCTAAGATGGAAGCATGTAGGAATAATTCAAGACAAGCTTGTAAGTTTTTTTATTATAACATCTCCTTACTTCCACTTAAATAGAAATATGGGTATGTATATTCGACCAAGTAGTGGCCCCCATTAGGCATGTATAGCATGAGATAAAAACTTACATAAATCTTGGAAAGAGTCTTGGAATTATTTAACACATGTATGGCCAAACAAGGGGATATAGAAATAAGCAAATAAACATTAGATAAAAAGGACAAAATAAAGCCACATTGACATTCCACTCACTTATAATATACATTAGCTATTCAGTCAAGGTATTATGCTTTATTTAGCAGTGGGGATTGATAAGAAATCGCATGAAATTTAATATAGCTTAAACAGTATAAAAAAAGGGCACTTAGTGGGACAGTGGTGTAGGGCCATAGAGGAAAGAAAATCATAATAAACTAAGTAAGCACACCTCATTCTTCGCTATTCAAAATATATATATATATATATATTCAAATGGCATTCAATTTGTGTAGTCTTGTGTTCAGTTGTGGGAGGTAAATGCTACTTTCATATAGTTCTTAGGTGGGAATGAAACACATATACATTGCCACCTTGCCTGGCACTAAATAGGAATTAATAGGAAATGGATTGTTAATTACCTCAAGTGCATCCATGTTAGGCTAGTAAGCATGAGCTGTCCATTGTAATACCTTTCACCCACCTTAAGTCATTAAGGCTGAGAATGATAATGGAAGGAAGGAAAGAGAGTTCAGATAGCCATGGAGTGAAAGGAAGATAAAATAAACTATACACGCCAAGAACTTCATCAAAGGTGAGAATGAAAATTTAGTCTATCTTCAATTGCGTTCTACTCCATTTAGTTAAAAATTATAAATTAGAATACTTTACCATTGTTGGACAACCATAGAATATTGAAGAAGCAAACACTAAAGGAGCTTAGGAAGAAGCTATGGATATTTGAAGGTGAGTGCTTGAACTATCTCCTTTGAAACAAATAAAACCAAGAAAGGGAATAGAATGGAAAGGGAATTACATATGCCTAATTGGCCAGGTAGTTAACACCTTAAGAATGTCTTTAATTGGATTATAGAAATAGCATAAAAGGGGTAGTATGTACATGGGGTATTTAGACACTAGATGGAACTATGTAAATACATGTGTATAATTGCTATAATTTGAAATGGATGTATCGATGCTAGGAAAAACTAGTATTAGGGACTAAATTGCCACACAAATAATGAATTAGGGCTAAACCTTAAGACCTTGAATCCAACATGATCAATTCAAATGATATTAAAACTAGTGAGGACAAAAGGAAATGAAAATATGATTAATTCCAATTTAGGAATTTCAATCTCCAACTAACGAAAGAAAATTAAGACCACTGTAAGGGAGGACAGTAGCATAGTTTTAATTTATATTTTGATCATTAATACCTCTTATTCATGGTAATACATGGCTAAAATTTTAGGGGAACAATCAGAACAACAAGGGCTAAAGAATAACTTGACTAAACTGTAGTAATAAAATAGGTAGTTAACATTGTATTCATTTTTTTTGTTTATGTAATTGTACTGGATAAATTCTTGAATTTCCTATACTGTGTATGGTTACATGTATGTCTACTAAAATGAATCTTATAAGTATTAGATCACTGTTATTGGCCAATGACCGAAGCACATTAGCCTAATGAACAATATATGATACTGTCTGGATATTATGTGCTCCTACACTAAATTATGCATCGAATATATCCTGGATAGTATTCAGTGCCGTCTATATGTATGCTCCTTGAATACAATGTTATCTACTAGGATTTTATCTCATTATAAAGCTAACCATTTTTAGGTATCAATTAAACCTCAAATGAAGCCAAACAAGCAAAAACTAGACAAGAAAACTAGTAGACTATGCTTTGTTCTTATAACCAATTTTGTAAATTCCCTGTGTAGTGTAAAATGTTAAGGCATGATTTTAGTTTTGAGCATGTAAATTTGTTTTGTAGTCCCTTATTATACATGTATAACTTGTAGTGTAAGCTGACGATGGTATCTAGCTGAAGTGTTACTTTACATGGAAAAGTAACTTTAATTATTGTTTTTGCATGAAACTAATTATCATTATCATGGGATTTCTGTAATATCCAATTCTCTGAGAAACAAGAGAAAACGTGAGAAACGTAACATACGGTTTCTCTGTCAACGTATGAAATTCATCAGATACAAAAGGAAGTCCCCCGAAATGACTTAGTTAAGGTCCCAAAAAATTTTAAAAGCAATTTAGACTCCAAAAAATGAGAATCCTAGGCTCAGACAAAAAGAAAAATAAAGCCAGAATAAAGAAATAAATTCAAACAAAAGGCTGATGAAATGTAAGGGCATTTTCGTCATTTTGAGCAAAATTTGGAATTTTCATAAGAGGGCTTTTTAAATGAAAGTTTTAAGTTTTCCAGGATTCTTGGAGGCCCTGAAAACAATGGGAAGCCCTGTGACAACTAAAGCCCCTTCGATGGACGTTTTCTAACATTAATTGACCTAAATTTTGACCAATTCATTCAGGAAGGTTTTAAATCCAATTTGAATGAAACCAAAAGCATTTTATGAATTAGAGGACCAAATTTTATGACGGAAAAGATAGTTCTCAAAAAAGAGTTAAAATGAGCGTAAACAGAGCAAACAAACACGTAAGGGCAAAATAGTCATTTTGAAAAAATTATAAAAGAGGCTTCTTAAGTAAGATTATACCTCATTACCTTCTCCAAGTTTCCATTTGCAAAAAAATGGGCAGCCATGGCGTGACATTAAGAGGGGGGAGAGAGAAGAAGTTTAAGCTTCCATTTAGGTAAGTAAATGGCCCCGTTTCATCCCACGCCAGTTAGGAAAGTTGTTCCTCTCTTTAAGAACTCTCTAATGGTGGTTTTCTTTCCTTGAAAACTTGAAGATTTAGGTTTAACCCAAGCCAAAAAGGAATTCTTTTCAAGAAATTAGTTGGTGGAAAATAATCTATGCAAAGAGAGCTCCGTTTTAAGGTAAGACTTTACTTGAAACACTTGCAAAATCTTGTGTTTCCAAGTTATTTTAGCTTTGGTTTAGAGAGAGAAAGTGAGGAGGAGAGTTTTTCTTTATGAATTCTTAATGGAACCAAAGGTTATCGAGTGTGAGGATTAAGAATATACAACTAGAATTGAAAAGGGAGCGTTAGAATGCAAGTTATGGAATTTAACGATTTGCTTGCACCTAGGCTAAGATGAAGCTTCCTAGTAGTAATTTAAGTTGTTTAAGAGTATATATGAGTTCCTAAGACACCAAGAAAGCCTCCCACATGCTTCTCTCATCAAAGAAATTAAAACAACTCCATTGGTGCCATATGGAAGCATAGCTTCTGTAACGTCCAGTTTTTGTTAAACGACGAAAACGAACTCGTTTTCAAAGCAAGTCCCTCGAAATGAATTAGTTAAGGTCCTAAAAAATTTGAGTAACATTCTAGCCTCCTAAAAATGAGAATTCTAGCCTCAGACGGAAGGAAAAATAGAGTTAGAATGAAGAAATAAATTTTGATGAAAACCTTACAAAACGTAATGGCATTTTTGTAATTTCAGGTAATTTTTGGAATTCACACAGGAGGGCTTTTTAAACTAAAATTTGAGTTCTTCAGGGTTCTCAGAGGTCTTGAAAATCATAGAAAGCCTTAGGACAGCTAAATCACCTCCAGTGGACGTTTTCCAACGTCGGTATGCCTGAACTTTGATGGATCCGTTCAGAAAGGTTTTAGCTCCGATTTGAATGATTCTAAAAGTATTTTTCTTAATTGGGAACCTAAGTTTTATAATGGAAAAGACAGTTCTAAAAAAGGGGCTAAAATGAAGGAGAAACAAAAATATAAAGTACAAAGGGAAAAATTAGAATTTTTGAAAAAGTCACTTTTCCCTACCTATATATAGGTAGCGCCTCACACTTGCCTTCATTTCACTTCAGATTTTCCAGCCCCAAATCAGAAGCAAAACCCTAAGGAAGAGGTGCCTAAGAGAGGAAGAAGAAGGAGGAAGAAATCCAAGTGTAAGGTATGTTTTAGATTAGAATGAAGTTTACAAATTTGATTTAAGGGAGAAATTCAAGGGAAAGTTCGGATTTGAAGAGAAGAGCTTGGAGAAATCAAGATTCAAATCAAACTAAGCAAGAAAACAAGGTAAAAATGCATCATATGGTTGATACCTTCCATCACTCTTCCTCTCCATTTCGCCTAACCCTAGGAGCCATGGGAGGATCTGATTCTTAAGCCCAATCAAGCATGAATCTTAGGTATTTGATGGAGAAGAACAAGAATATGTAAAGAAAATAATAAAATAACCATTAGAATGCAAGATACAAAACCTAGGGTTTCTAGTGCACCTTTCAAATTCTGAATTTATGTGATGCTTCCTAGGTCAAATTTAGAGTATGAATGAGTTCTTGAGACACCAAAGATGCTCCCCACAAGCTTCTTCCTTCAAGAAAACAAAGAAACCTCCATGTGGCCCAAATGGTGTCTATGTCTCGGCCAAGAGGGGATCTTGTAGGTGGGGGGAGTTTTAAATTTTTCTAAGGCCATTCTTGAGTCATATTTGATGAATGAAAATGAAGAGAGGTCATGGAAAAAATTTAAAACTCATGGAAAGTGGTTTGGTGTCTTTGGTTCCATATTATGACCTAAAGAGGCAACATGATGCTAGGCCTTTTGTTTTAATGATGTGATGACTCTAAGAGGTTTAAAATGAGTCAAGAATCATATTTGAAAGGAAAGAATGAGGCCTAGAAGTCATTTGAGGGGTGTTGTTTCATTAGGTGCAAATATAGATCATAATGGGGGTTGTAGAGTAATCTAGGGTTTAAGAAAATTGTGTAACCTTATAATATGTTCCATGAACCTAATTGGCTCCCATAAATTGCATCTAGGCCAAGAGAAACCATTTCCACCAATTTATGGGTGTGTGGCTGGAAGAGGAGGCTTGAAAGCTAAGGAAAAAGTGTGTGAATATACACAAGGTAGCTCTCTCCACCTTCTTTCATGTATGGATGTGTGTTTAGCTTGTTTTAGAAAGTGTGTATGTGTATTTTCAAGCTATGAAAATTATGCTAGCATGCCTTTACATGCCATGATTCTTGATGTCATGTTATGTTTTTGAATGAGTATATGAAGTTTGCTTAAGTTTGCTTAAGTGTGGAGAAGCCAAGAACTCTTTTCTTTGGTGAGGATGAGCCAAGAACCCTTGAGCTTGGTTAAGACATAGCAAAGAGTCTCCTAAAAGTAAAGTGGGCTCTCAAGAGTATGGTTGAGTCTAAAGCTCTCAAAGAATAGGTGAGGCAAGTCCAAAATTTATGAGAAGAAGTGTGAGGCCAATCCTAACACTTGGTGAGCTCTTGAATGTCTTATATGATTGATTCACATGTCAAGTTTGCTTTTAAAATGTCCATAACTTCTATTTCTCCATGCATGCATTGTAAAGCTTGCTTTGCACATATTATGTATAATTGAATGGGAGATAAGCTATTAGGATTCTTTGAATCTCATCCCCTCCTCTCCAATGATCTAACATGCTAGGTGAACTAAGTGGATATACTAATGGGAGCCAACAACACTAAAGGAAGGAGATTGATAAGCTTATGCCTTGTTTTGTTTATTTTGGAACAATAATGATGGTCCATGGTGTAAATGATGTTGTAAATATATTATGAACCTTGATACATATATAAATATGCTATTATGTAATGTTTATAACTATGGATATGATGTATGAGCTTTAAAATACAATTTGAGTTTGTAATGTCCAATAATGCAATATGGAAGTTTGATGGAAATATGTATAAGTGTGGGTTGAATAGCCAAAATAAGATACATGAGGTTTAGGACCCTTTGGGTAGCTTATACAAGTCTTAGATATGCTTTTAGACTTGCCCAAAAGGTGCCAACCCTAAAGGAAGGCCATTTGGCAAGTTTGGTACCTTATATGGGTTCAAATTTAACCATAATAGAACTCTATGTTACTTTTTGGCCAAATGAGTTAGTCTTAATGTGAAATTCAATTATTTCTCATTAAGAGCTTTTTAGGAAGCTAAAGATTATAATTTTTAGAGGTCTACAGAATATTTGATGATTTTTTAAAATTGGTAAAATATATGGTTTTGGTCTGCTGTACTATTCCTTTGGTCCGAAATTTTTTCTTGTCACCCGAGGCCCAAATGATGTCCAATTGCCATGAAATTTTATACATAGAAACTAGACAATCACAGTGACTTGTGACAGCTAGAAGCACCTCATTTGGAGGTCTAAAGAGGGAGATATGAACTTTTGAATTTTCTATCCAGTATTAGTAAATTTGCCCGGCTAGAAGTACTGTTCCATTCAATTCCGAAGTTTGGGCTTGATGAACTGATCTAGAGATATTTTTTATCTCTATTTACATCTATAGCTTTCCATATTGGTATCATTTTCATAGATTAAATTTTTTTAGAATTAATTGGATATTTTCAAAATGTTTTGCAGAATTCTGTGATAGTCCCAGGTTTCAATCAGACCTTTGGACCATTTCGGATATCAGACGTCCTCCATAATTCATGTTATGGTTTAGGCATATTTTTAGTGTGAAGTATATATCCTAAGATTTCCAGAATGACTAAGATTACATGATTTCAATTTTTCCATATTTAGTTATGATTTTTCAAAATTTGCTCAGAAAGGAGGCCAATTCTGGCCGAAAATGAATTTCCATTTTTCATGCCCCATTTTAGTTTTCATGGGTTGTAGGCATGTTTTGGGGATGAAAATGAGTTATAATGATGTAATTAAATATGAGGATGTATAGCATGAGCTCACACGATCCACGGGACATCAAATGGAATTCTTAGACCCAATGTGAAAATAAGCATTATTTCCTTGCTCTTTTCATGCAAAGCTCACATGATTCATGATATTAAGTTATGTAAAAGCATGAGATGAGCTAGAATTTATATTGTTACAGCTTCAACCAAGGAGAGTTCATGCACCTAGGGAGTGTTTTAATTCCTTCCAAGCTTCGACCAAGGAGAGTTCATGAGAGGAAGCCTTGAACAAATTTTAGAAACCATAGAAAGTGAGATGGCCTTATATGTTTCATAATATAACTTAAAGAAGCAACACCTAGCTAGGCTCCTTGGATTGATTGTGTGATGACTCCAAGAGGTTTAAATGGAGTCAAGAATCATAAATAGATGGAGAAAATGGAGCCAAGATGATATTTTCTTATGGTTGCTTCATTAAGTGTATTATGGAGCCATAAGAGGACCATATGAACCACCTAGCTTTTCTAGTGAATGTGTGGCCTTAGAATTTAATTTAAGAGTATAATTAGCTTCCATGTGATGTGTCTAGGCCAAGAGAAATGATCTCCACCTCTTTGAGTGTGTGAGGTCAGGGGAGAGGACTCAAGGTTCAAGAAAAAAGTGTGTAAATGCAAGGAAGGTAGCTCTCTCCACCTTCTCTCATGCATAATTGTGTGCTTACATTGTCTTTGAATGTATGTATATATGTTTTAAGCTATGAAAAGTATTTTAGCATGAGCTTTTATTCCATGGTGCCATAATGATGTTTTATGCATGCAAAAGAACTTTTATGTGCTTGCCTTAGTTTACTTTAGTGTGGAGAAGCCAAGAACCCTCTAGCCATGGTAAGGATGAGCCAAGAACCCTTGAACTTGGTTGAGACAAAGTAAAGAGTCTCCCAAGAGTGAGGTTGACTCCCAAGAGTAAGGTTGAGTCAAAATCTCTTAGAGAAAATAAGTGAGGCAAGTCCAAAATCCATAAGTAAATGGGTGAGGCTAATCCACTCACTTGGCAAGCCTATGTATGATTTGTTCAAATGCTAAGGATGTTTCTTGAATGCTCACATATGTCAATATGTCCATGCATGCATTTTCAAGACTTGTATTGCATACTTTATGTGTGATTGAAAGGGAGATGAGCTATTGAGATTCTTTGAATCTCATCCCCTCCTCTCCAATGTCTTAACATGCTAGGTGGAGCAATTGAGCACAGTAATGGAAGCCACCAAGCCTAGAAGAAGGAGATTGACATCAAAGTGTATGAAAATGACTAATTTTGTCTCTCTTGTAGTCATACACATGGCATATAATGTAATCTCATCATGAAATTGTTATGTAATCATATGAGCATATGTAATTACCCAAATGTATGATGTATGAATGAGATTTGATGCCAAATGTATGATATAGCATGGTTTGGGTATGGAATAGCAAGACTAGATACATAATTCTTGTGTATGTCATAGGGTGGATGAGTGAGTTTGAGAAATATGGGTTTGTGCACCTTTAAGACAAGTTTAGAATATCCTTTTGGTACATTCCCACGTGTTCAAGTGGTCATGGTTGCCTTGGAGCTCAATTTGGACCCTTTGTAAAGCTTAAAAATGACCATTTTACAATTCAATATCAAGATCTGACCAAATGGATGAATTTGCTCATGAAATTTGGCACACATGTAGATATTATCCAAGGATTTTTGGGAAGCCAAAGAAAAAATTATTTGGAGCTCTGTAGAATTAATTATGAATTTCCAAAGTTGCCATTTTTCTATTGAACTGATATAGATACTGTTCATATGGTCAGATATTTGGGATGTGTCATTCATGGGACAAATGAAGTTCAATGCTTGTGAAATTTCATAGTCATAAACTATACATGAAAATCTTTCCATAGCCACTAAGATCACCCCAATTAGACCTCTGAGCAGGGAGATATGAATTTTTGAAGTTGGAGATTAGTACCAAGGATGACAGCTATCCTCTGGTACTATTACATCAGTTTCTAGTGCATAACGATTGATGTGGTCCGAATTTATTTTTATCATAAATTAGACATCTGTACCTTTCTATAATGATATATTATTCCTGATTTTGATTTTTTTAGAATTAGTTATAATTTTTCAAACTTCAGGCACAGAATTTGGAAAACCAGTCTGAGGCTGCACTAGTATGTTTTGTGTATTTGCTCCTTTTGCTCGAGGTATGGACGATCTCTTGAGCTTGTTATGAATTTTATTTATGTATTTAAATGTGATAATAAATTGGATGAGTTCATATGACCCACAGGATACCAAGAGAAAATTTTTACCATGGCAGAATATATCTTGATTCATGATTTCTTATGCCATTATATTGCTTCCCATAGAATTAGCTTCATGATGAGGCATAGAAATTGCATGAATTGAGTCTTAGAATTATGGTGTTACAATTTCTAAGTCCAAATTCTTATAATAAGTTCTCCATCCTTTGGACTAAAGGTCTGGAAAGTTACAAGACTGTTGGAACAGGTTAGACCAAGGAAATGGTATACTAATTTAACTTAGCTTCTACATGGGACAGCTTTGAGCAGGTTTCATAATAAATCATGTTAAATAGGTAAATGAAGGAATTAATGCATGAAATTTTATGGGAAGATAGCTAAGACATCTAAACTTAGATTTGGAAAGTCTTAGAATATTTTGAGTTCGTTTAATAGGATAAGGGAGTCAAAAATAAGAAGAATAGTGCACAGCAAGTCCAAACCATGTAGTAGTCTAAATGGCATTTGTTAAGGGATCATCCATAGGAATTTTTGAAAACTGTATTAGTGGCTCATAATTAACATAATAAAGAGCCATTCTACCAATTTTTATGATTTTTGGATGACATTTGATAGGAGAAAGAAATTTCTCAAAAACAGGTCCAAAAACTCAAATGAATGACAATTATGGTAGCCTCTGTTTCATCACAACAGGATAAGAATTTTGTATGGTAATTAGAAGAACAAAGTCATGAACCTGAGTTTCCTAATAGATATGATAAGAATCCCCTAGGTATGACAATAGGGATCTCCTAGGTCTAGGATCTTGTTGACAAGATCTTGTATTGTACACTGTAGAATCCAAAACCTTATCAACAGGGTCTTCTATTAGGAGTACAATGTTCTTTAACACGGTAAGTTATAACATATGATATGTGTAGGTATGACAATTTTCCATTGGTAAGTGTTCGTTTAGTATTACGTTAAGGGTATTTAGGACTTATCATAGGTTTTTAATTGCTTTTAGCCATTTTTACATCAATTTTTATATTGTTTTGTAAATTTCATGTGGATGATGTAATTAGGGCCTAAATCAATCAAATTCCCAAAATTTGGACTAAATTGAATTAATTTTAATTCATTAGCATTTTGCTTAAAGTTTCTTAAGTCTGTGGTTAATTTGTGTTTTAATGGTGCCATAGTCTTATTTTGTAAATAAGTTTAATTTTAGAATATTTTATTTATGTTTATTCAATTAATTTCTCATTTAGTTTTATTTTCTTTAATTGTAGGACTGAAATCCACATAAATAAACATTCAAGCTTGGCAAGTGAAGATTCAAAAAGCCCAAGGACCTCACCACAAATATTTTCTTAGAGGGGCAGGTCAACCCTCTAATCATAATGAGTAACTTGTTGGTCGCATTATGTAGCAACTAAATTTTTATCTAGTAACTACCCATCATGATTATGATCTACTTAGTTGAATGAGGAAGGTTAATTAATTTTTATAAATTCACTTCCTTAATGCAAATTAAAGAGGCTTTGGAGTCTTCTTTTTTTAGATTTTCTTTAGGCTACGTTGATTAGAGAGTTATGTTTCCTTGAGTTGAGAGGATTCTTAGAGATTGAATAGTTTCTCTCAAATTATTCATAGTTAGTATGGATTTTCTTTGGTTTTATGTGATTATCTTTTAAAGAATTCCATTATATTGTATCTTCCCTCTAATAGTTTTTGGGTAATTTTATCTTAAACCTTTTCTATTAAATTTAGAATTGTGTTAGTCAAAATACAATTTTTATCTTAATTTTGATGGTAAATTATTGTTATTGATGATTGTTTAGGGTAATTACATTTATTCTTCCACTTGATCTTCTTTCTATTGATGTAATTCTATTATCACTTGGATTTCTAGCATACTTAACTAAACATTAGAATGATTAATTTGAAGCACACTAATAGAAATAGATTAAGTAGATTAGTAATTAGTTTGGTCCTAATTGGGCTAGATTGATTGTTAATCGCATTAACAATGTAATTATCATTAACCATAGGCAAAGTGTTTGATGAAAAATTCCAAAATGAATGTTTATAATGATACATTTCATTGGAAAGCTAACCTATAAATATATCTTAAAGAAGTTTTAAGAAGTGCACTTACAATAGGCTAATCCTAAGAAGCAGCTTGGTGCACAATGAACATCAACCTTAGCTAAAGTTAACATCAGTTGTAGGAATTATTAGTGATATGCATAATCCTATGGGTAATTCACTTAATGGTCTAGTAATTAGCTAGGGTGAGGCAATTCTGATTAGAATGTACTTACCTAGGATAGTGACTAGATTGGCTAGAAAATCCATAAGGAGCTTCAATATATTAAAACTACCAACTAAACAATCATAACAGCTATAAGAAGTCAAATACTTTATTAGGCTAATCACAATCTAATTTGATGTTTTGGTATCTTTTGCTCTTTGGTCATTAAGTCTTCCTTTTATAGGTTAGAATTAGAATTAGGCTAGGTTCATTCCCTTATTTTTCGAATACTAGTGATTGGATTATCCAAAACACTAGTGTAAGACTTAACCACTATCTAATTAAGCAAGATTCATACCTTATGAATAATACCTCATTGCAACTAAAAACACTTTTCTTATAGGATTGACACTTGAATACTTAAGTTCTTTATAACTTGAATGACTAGTGTAGTTGCTAAGACAGATCTAAAGTTAGTTGCATCAAGTTAGACATCATTACTAAAGGTGGTTAACATGTTCCTTTGGCATAGGTAGTTAACACTTAAGAATCTTCACCCATTTCCATTCATTTTACACTCTTAATTCAAGGTTAGATCCTCTCCAATTGATTGAATTTTTGCAATCGATTAGATCCAACCATTCCTTTGGTTGAGTCGATCATTCATTAACACCTAGTGCTTCTTCTTTTTTCCATTAACTAAATAGTGCAAAATGCACTATTTCACTATGCATTATGTATTCTTTAAAAAATAAAGCAGTTGCCATGTGTCTTCATTTGGCTGGATCTAAAACTAAGAAAAGCCAATGTTTTGCCTTTTCTATAGCATTCACCACCCTATTTCAAGTTGATGAAGATTCAAATCTTCCTATTTGATTGAGCTTATGACCTAGAAGCTAGGTTGGTGCCAAAAGATCGAGTTCTTCTACCATTTTAGCAACCCCTATGAAGCTAGTTGATTGAAGTGTAGTAAAACTGCTTGTAATGAAGAAAGAAAAGGTAGCTTGGTTTTGCTCCTTTGTTTGATATGAGTAATGGAAGTTAATGCTACACGATAAAAAACTATATGAAAAAAGGCTCTTTTGTTTGAAAGTTCATTGCTTTTTTCTTCTTTCTTGGTAGGTCTTGTTATTAGAAGCTTAATATTTATTTGGTATATGCTTTATGACTTACATTTGTATGTTTCAATATTGGATTTTAAAGTAGGTTTTGCTATTTTGTATAAGTAATTGTTCTCTCCCATGAAAGGGCTATTTTGTCTTAAAAGTGCTTGCTTTTCCCTTCTTGTATAGTAGGTTTTGCTATTAGAAGCTCATAGAGGCAACATTTTTAGTATTCAGGATATCAAGCATTTTTTATTGTGTGCAAGCTAATGGAGTATTCAATGTAAGTCAAGTTTTTTTTTTAACTTTATCTTTCAATAAGGTTGATATTCATGTCCTTTAATAAAGCCATTTAATTCTATTTTTCAATAAAGCTCTTTAAATTTGTCTTTCAATAAAGCTTTTTTATTTTGTCTTTCAATAAAGCTTATATTCATTTTTCATTTTATCTTTCTCATGTCAAGGTAGACTATAAGCTTACAATAGGAATGGAGTTTGATAGCATAGAGGATTTTTGGAATTATTGGGTTGAATATGGTGGGAAAGTTGGCTTTGGAGTTAGAAAGCAATATGCCTACAAAAATAAAAGATATCTACATTAAATCGTGTAGATTTGTTTGCTGTAAAGAGGATTTTTACAACCATAACAAAGGAGATTATTTGACAATCACTCTTTAACATCATATAAGAACGGAGTACATGACCAAAATGTCACTCACAAAAAAGAATGAAGGATTAGTTCTTCATGAGTTAGTGGAGGAGCATAATCATATTCTTTATCTCCCAAAAACAACCCACTGGCATCTTAATGTCACATATCCAATGTCTAAGCACATAAGATAGAAATGGCCTAACACTCATGACTTATGCAAAGTACATTATTTCAATTGATGAGCACACATGCTGGAGGTAGAACCAATGTTGGGTATATAAGATTAGACATAGAATTATCTTCAAACTAAGAGGTAAAAAGCATGGTTTATAGGGAAGTGGTTGTCTTTTGCAGTATTTCTAGCAAAAATTGGTGAAGAATACTTCATTTTATCATTCCTATTAGATGGACATGAAATAGCAAATCAAAAATGTATTTTAGAACTATACAAGAATGATTATTAACTATGGCCACGTTGGTGATATGGTCTCCCTCGACATTACTTATTGTACCAATCACGCACATAGACTACTTGCCTTGTTTTTAGGTTTCAATCATTACAAGGGAGCAATAATATTTGGGGCTACCTTGATGTATGATGAAATGGGAGAGTCTTTCATGTAGTTGTTGGAAAATTCCTTGAAGCACACCAACAGAAGTGGCCACAAACTATATTCACTGACCAAGATTAAGATGGCCAAAGCATTGCATGTATTGGTCCCTAAGATTTGACATGGACTACAAACCTGGAATTGGAAGAGAAATGGAATCATCTAGGGAACTTGATGGAGAATGAATCCTATTTCTTGATTGACTTTACAAAGTGCATGTATGACTATAAAGAGGAATCATAGTTTAAGTTATCTTAGAGAATCCAAGAATACAACTGGATTAAATCAATGTATAACATCAGGAAAAAATAGGTTGCATGTTATATGAAACAAGCATTCACACTTGGCATGAGAAGAACACAACTTTGTGAAAGCATGAATTCATGTTTCAAGGTGTTTATGAAGTTGAACCTTGACACCATTCAATTCTTCAAGAATATTGAAAGGGTCATAAAGGAAAAGCAGTATAATAAGTTGAAATGTGAGTTTGATTCATGACAAGAAGTGCCAAGGTTGAAGTCTATGTATTTGTCAATGTTCCAATTACTGGTAGAAACTTACACCTCCATAATTTTTGAAATGTTTCGAGAGGAATTTGACTTTTTCTTAATAGCTTGCATAAAGCATAGAACTAAATATCAACTATTGTTTCAGTATGTTGTCACCTTGGTTAATGCAAAAGGTGAATGGAAGGCATCATTTAATTTTATAGATAAGTCTATTTGTTATAGCTACCAAAAATTCAAGACTTTTGGTCTTCTCTGTTGACATGCTTTGAAGGTGTATAAGGCAAAAGACATTAAGATGGTTCCTCAGCAATATATTCTAAAGAGGTGGACAAAAGAGGCTTGCCACAGTGTGGTATATGATGTTAGAATCAATAAGGGTGAAGAAGATCCTAAGTTTACTATCTTGTAAATGTACAAATGACTTTGTCTACTGCCAATATGGTTAGCCACCAAGGTCTCCCATAGGGAAGAAATGTGCTTGTTGTAGAAAAAATTATGGAGGACTTAAGAAAGTAAATTATGAAAATTGATTTGAGACACAATGGTATGGAGATCAACCATGAAGATTTAAGGCATCAAGCAATAGTTAGCAAGACCATGTTACAACCAAGAGGATTCAAGGATAGATTTGGTCTATGATGGAAAAGGTGCATGATGAGTTGAATGGATCTTTACTTGACAAAGAAAAGAATTCACCTATGATATATGGATCTTTGCTTACACATATTAATGCAACTCACCTCATTGTCTTCCTTTAAAACTTATAATTTGAATATACCTATTCTTTTCTTTACAAGATAATAAATTCTTAAGTCGAATGCAATCTCAACTTAGCCAACAAGAATGATGTTGTTCATAACTTTGAAATATCTTAAATGCAATCAATTAGTATTCAACATTCAACTATCTATTACAACCTCAAATCTATCTATTATAATGTGGTCATTACATTCATCTATCCATTACATCATTTAACTATAATTCTATAATCCTATACAATATGGTATCCACTACAATTTTCTATCAAGCAAAAAATCAAATAGTTGGTGTGTAGATGCAAATGCACTTGTTATCAAGTGCATTTATAAGCCATCCACAATCCCAAATTATACATCTAGCACAATATAGTTCATTGATAAACATGAATTTTATATCTTTTATTCTTCCTAACTTAGTCATTTTAATGATCAAAGATGGCTTTAAAGGTTTAATTAGATACAATTTGATTTTATTAGCTACTTATGCACTTTGTGAATTAATTGACAAAATTATTGAGTTTTAAGGCATGAAATTCCTTTAAATAATTTTGTGGATAATTCTATTGAATATTCTCTATTCTTTTGTGCAGATTTGTGAAGAGCAAATAGGTTAAATGAGTATTTGATTTAAAGAAGAGATGAAGGCATGTATATATGGGAGAAAAGAAAACACGTGGGTTGAAGGGGCTTGGAAACAAATGAAAAGAAAAGCATGCAGCTTACACGAAAGACACAAGCTACAGGTTTCACGTGGGAGGCAGCATCAAAGTGAAGAAGCTGCAGAAGTTAACGTGCAAAGCATGAGAAGAAGAAAGGAAGTCTGGTGTAGCAGCAACGAGAAAACGCTGGAGCTATATGAGTTTCACGTAAAAGCAACGTGAAGAAATGAGCTGCAAGATAGAGAAGACGCCTGGGCTGAGACACACAAACCAGAAGCAACGTCCAATCACACGTAGGAGCAATGAAAGAAGCAGCGAGCAGAACTCGAGGGCAACACGAGGCAGAACGAAGAGCTGCAGAAGACGAAGAAGCAGACAAGAAAATCACGTCTGGACAGAATGCAGAAGCTATAGCATGCATGTGGAATATAATAATAAAAAGAAGCGGGACCCACACCTTATTTCACATGCAAAGCTACGGGTAATTGGCACAAAGGAATAGCACGTGAATATCTAAAGCAAATGGAATTAAAGCTGAAGCACGTGAAAGGGGAGGAGAAATACACATCCAGACGCTGCTTTGGGCTGACGTGGGAATTAAGATGAAGATGAGGATTAGTTGCGGGATTTCAGCGTGCAGAAACAGAAAAAGAGAGACGTGAATAAAGAAGAGAGACGTGAACAAGGAAAGAGACGTGAACAAGGAGGGAAGGAGAAAATAAAAACTTGAAGGGGACGCTGGGAAAAAGCGAGAACGAGGAGAACGTAGAAAAAAGGCTGGAGAGATCGAACTGAAGAGGCAAGACGCAGAAACAAAAAGGGAGGTTCCACCGTTGAAGAAGAAGAGTTTTTTTTCTCTCAATGGCTGCCTCTTTGATTGATTCTCCTTCATTTGATCCTTCCATGACAGCTTAAATTCCTTGTGGTGGCTAGCTGAAGATTGAATTCTCCTGGATGAAGATTTGAGCTCTACATCTCCTATTGAATTTGGATAAAACTCTCTTGCCCAATCTTTTGATTTTAGCATTATTTCCTTCATCAATTTGTCTAGGTTTAGCTTTTTGGTTTAGGAATTTAATTGCTAGAATTACTGGATTGAATTAAGTCTTGGATTGAACTTAATTTGAATTTTGGAATTATTTTTTGATCATCATGTGTTTGGAAAAAATTCCAGAATTAATGCTGTGCAATTGAACTCCAAATTCTTCTTGATTTTGGGCTAATTAATGCAATGGTTATTGGGTTAGTTAGCTGGAACTTTTGTGCAAATTAATTGCTTGAGGAATTAATTAATCTAATTGGTGAATTAGCATCTTGAGTGAATTGTGCAGTAGCTTTCATAAATTAATCAAATTTAGTGTAGTGTGTTCTTATTCTTAATCCAATTAATTAGTTGTTTAAGGTTTCTTGTGGTTGCAAAATTCTTTGAACAATTGATGAATTGAATCTTGGATGGTTATTCAAGAACCTTATGAGGAATGCACTAAAGAGCAAGAACTTAATCTGAAATTAATAAACAAAAAGGAGCAAGGATAATTGAACTCTAGGGAATCCAATTGAAAGCTAGTTACCACATTTATTTGATTAATCACTTGAACTTAGTTTTAGATTTCTAATTTTTGTCAATTAATTTTAGTTCGATTAAATTCTAGCATATCAAACCCCCAAGTTAAGTCCTAATTAGTAATACTTAGAACTCTCTTCCATAAACAATTTAAGGCATAAACTCCTTGGAAAGATGACCTAGGTTGCACCATTATCTACAAACTTATTTTGCTACCTAGTTTTATTTGAGATTGCTCGACACGATCATCAAATTTGGCGCCGTTGCCGGGGAGTTTAGTTTCTTAATTGTTTGAGAAAGTTTTCTAGGTGTTTTTGTTTTGTTTTATCTCTGTTTTGATTCTATTTTAGCTAAATTTTTGCTTTGTTTCGAGCTTGGAATTGGATAATTTCGGTGTTGCGTATTAATTTGCCTGCTTGCTGGAATTTTCGTTTAAAGTGCCCAGAAAATTCTCAATTTCTGTATTTCAAAGTTTTTGGGTGTTTTGAGCAAAAGTAATAGCATAGCTATTAGGTGCACCAATTTTTGGCCAAATTCCAACGTTTAGAGCACTTTTTCGAATTTTTTAGTATTTTGTCGAATTTTCTAGGATTTTTCTAATTTTTCTGGAATTTTTGTTTTAATTTTTCTTTGTTAATTTTTGTGTTCCTTCTTAGTTTTTGCTTGTCTAATTGGTGTATGACAAGAAGTTCTAGTGAAAAATTAATTGATTTGGATCCAGAAATTGAAAAAACCCTTAAAAGACAAGTAAAGATTAGGAAAAACAAAGATAGTGTAGGAATTAATAGCTCTAATTCATCTGCTTTTGATTCTGTGCAAGGAATTGATTGTGCACTTCAATTTGCTATTGATAATATGGCTGAACAAGATCAAATAAATGCTAACAGGAATATGCATGTTCAGGCTAACTTGAATGTAAATGCAAATTTGAATAATAACATGCATGCTAGAACTATTAGAGAATTGACAGCTCCTAATGTGCATTATCAAAATCTTTGCATACAATATCCAGAATTAGATGCAAATTTTGAGGTTAAATCCGGATTGATTCACTTACTTCCTAAGTTTCAGGGACTTGCAGGAGATGACCCTCACAAACATCTAAAAGAATTCCATGTTGTATGCTCTACAATGAAGCCACAAGGTGTCTCAGAGGAACAAATCAAGCTCAGAGCATTCCCTTTTTCCTTGGATGGTTTAGCCAAGGATTGGTTGTACTATCTACCTCCCGGTGCCATTGCTTCTTGGGACCAACTTAAGAGGTTATTTTTGGAGAAATTCTTTCCTGCATCTCGCACTGCATCAATAAGGAAGGAGATATGTGGGATCAGACAGAATAGTGGAGAGACTTTATATGAGTACTGGGAAAGATTCAAAAGATTGTTGGCTAGTTGTCCTCACCATCAAATCTCTGATCAGTTGCTTATCCAGTACTTCTATGAGGGGCTGTTGATCATGGATAGAAATATGATTGATGCTGCCTCTGGGGGAGCCTTAGGTGATCTGACACCTACAGGAGCCTGGGAGTTGATTGATAAGATGGCTCAGAATGCTCAACAATTTGGATCCAGATCAATGCAAACAGCAAGAGGAGTCAATGAATTATGTGCTCCAGACTATGGTCAGAGAATTGAGAGCAAACTTGAAGTAATGTCTACTGTGCTCCAAAAGCTTGCTTTAGATCGGTAGCAGTCATCCTCCGCCCCTTCTCAGACTTATGCACCACAGTCTTACCCTACTCAGGCATATTCTTATCCACAGTGTTATGCATCTGGACAAACATCTACCCCTACTACTTTGGTAGGACCCCTGTGTGATATATGCTCTTTGGCCACACATAATACTAATCAGTGCCCTATGTTAGAAGACAAGGTAGAGGCTTGTGCTGGGATGTTTCCAGTTAGGCCGATGTAACAAGGGCAACAAAAATATGATCCCTATTCTAATACATACAATCCAGGATGGAGGGATCACCCCAATTTGAGATATGGGGGAGGGCAACAAAATAGATACAATGTTGCAGGACCTAATGCACAGTCTTCCCAACCTATTAGGCAGCCAGCTCCTATGCAGGAAGAACCAAAGAAAGGGGATAATATGGGAGACATGATGAAGCGTATTATGGAGAATCAAGCACAAATCACACAAATGATGCAAAACTTAGAAAGAAGGGTTGATACTCAGATAGGACAATTCGCTACTTCTCTCAATGAGATAAAAAGTCAAGGTTCAAGCCAATTGCCCTCACAAACAGTTGTTAATCCGAGGAATAGTAGCAATGTCAGTGCCATCACTCTTAGGAATGGAAAAAAAGTTCAGGGATCCGCAGATACCACCACCATGGATAAATCGGCGTCATCAAAAACACACGCAGCACCAAATGAGCCTAATAATGAAGAGGAGGCAAAGAAAATTTTGCCTTTCCCACATAGACCTACCTTGGGAAAGAAGCAAACTGAAGCAGATGCAGAAAAAGAAATTCTTGAAACTTTTAAAAAGGTTGAAGTCAATATACCCCTGTTGGAGGCAATCAAGACCATTCCTAAATATGCCAAGTTTCTCAAGGAGATATGTACTAACAAGAGGCGTCTGAGAGGGAATGAAAAAGTCAATTTTGGCAAGAATGTTTCAGCACTCATACAGCCAACAATGCCCACCAAGTGTCAAGATCCGGGCACTTTTACAATCCCATGCACCATTGGAAATTTTGAGTTTTCTGATGCTTTAATTGATCTTGGTGCAGCTATAAATGTTATGCCTAAATCTGTTTATTCATCTTTGCAGGTGGGAGAGCTGAAACCTACCGGAGTGGTTGTGCAGCTGGCAAATAGGAGTATTGCTTATCCTTCAGGAGTGTTGGAGGATGTTCTGGTTAAGGTAAAGGATTTGATTTTTCCAGCTGATTTTTATGTCCTTAATATGGAGGATGATAGATATAAATCTAGTGGACATGCCCCACTCATTTTAGGTAGACCTTTCCTGAAAACTGCTAAAACAATTATAAATGTGCATGAGGGTACTCTTCAAATGGAGTTTGTTGGCAATGTGATACAATTTAATATATTTGATGCCATGAAATATCCTTGTGATGATAACTCTGTTTTTAATATCAGCCTGATTGATATGTTAGTTGATAATGCTAGCACTGAATTTTGGGATAGTTTATTGACTGATTCCTGTGATATTGCTGACTTGGATGATTCTCTTGACTGTACATGTGTTGGAAGTACTATATGTGATAATTGCTCCCAGATTAGTGCTTTCATTGAGAATGGTGAGTCTCTTCCATGTATTGACTATCATGGTTCTGAGACCTCCTCCTTTTATGCTGATTTCACTGTAGGACAGCCTTTGTCTGATTTGGATGATTATACTAGTTTAGGTCAATCTTCTTGTTCTAAAGATGATGTGCATGCTGTTGCTTTCCCTGAATGTTCTAATGTTGCTGGATTTACTGATTCTCAGAATATGTTGCATATTGATATCACTTCTGGATATGCTGATTGTGCTAGTTCATCTATTTCCACTCTTGCATTGCCTATTGATAATGGTAATAGATGCTGTGTAACTAGTTCATCTGATAGTGATACTGATGTTTATATTGCTGTTAGTTCTCTTGTTGATACTCCTTCTGCTGATATTCCCAAAGATGGGAAAGTTGTTCCTTCTGTCTGTGAGATATCTGAACAGGTATTTGGCATGGAAGAGATTGAAATCAAACAACTCATACCTTCGGTTGAGCAAGCTCCCACCTTGGAGCTCAAACCACTGCCAGATAATCTCAAGTACACCTACTTGGGGGAAGATGAGAAACTTCCAGTAATTGTGGCTAGTGACATTATTCCAGAGGAAGAAGAGAAGCTTCTAGAGGTCTTAAGGAGGAGAAAACAAGCAATAGGGTGGACCTTAGCTGACATACCTGGCATTAGCCCTGATACATGCATGCACAGAATTTTGTTGGAAGATGGGGCAAAACCAGTAAGGCAACCTCAAAGGCGACTGAACCCACTTATTCTGGATGTGGTTAAAAAGGAAGTTTCTAAACTTTTATCTGCTGGTATAATATATCCTATTTCTGACAGTCAGTGGGTTAGTCCTGTGCAGGTAGTTCCAAAGAAATCAGGGATCACAGTGATCCGGAATGAAAATAATGAATTGGTGCCCACCCGTGTACAGAATAGTTGGAGGGTTTGCATTGACTATAGGAGGCTTAATTTAGTCACTAGAAAAGATCATTACCCCCTCCCATTTATTGATCAGATGCTTGAGCGTTTAGCTGGTAAATCTCACTACTGTTTTCTGGATGGATTTTCAGGGTATTTTCAGATATGCATAGCCCCGGAGGATCAAGAAAAGACGACATTCACATGCCCATTTGGAACATATGCCTATAGACGAATGCCTTTTGGTCTTTGCAATGCCCCTGGGACCTTCCAGCGGTGCATGGTTTCCATTTTTAGTGATTTCCTTGAACATTGTATAGAAATTTTTATGGATGATTTCACTGTATATGGGAACTCTTTTGATGATTGCTTATGTAGTCTGGATAGAGTCCTAGCTAGATGCATAGAGAAGAACCTTGTACTTAATTTTGAAAAGTGTCATTTTATGGTTCGGAAAGGTATTGTATTGGGTCATATTATATCTGAACAGGGCATAGAGGTAGATAAAGCTAAGATAGATGTTATAACCTCTCTACCATACCCAACATGTGTTCGGGAAGTCCGATCTTTTCTAGGCCATGCAGGTTTTTATAGAAGATTCATTCAGAACTTTAGTAAAATTGCTTTGCCATTGTCTAAGTTGTTACAAAAAGATGTTGATTTCCAATTTGATGATGCATGTAAAACAGCTTTTGATGAACTTAAGAAATGCTTGACTTCCCCACCCATTATTCAACCTCCTGATTGGACCCTCCCATTTGAGCTTTTATGTGACGCATCTAATTTTGCTGTAGGTGCAGTCTTGAGCCAGAGAGTGAATAAGCGGTCCCATGTGATTGCTTATGCATCCAAGACTTTGGATGGGGCCCAAGCAAATTATACAACCACAGAAAAAGAGCTTCTTGCTATTGTTTTTGCTTTAGATAAATTTAGATCATATTTACTTGATACTAAAGTCATTGTTTTTACTGATCATGCAGCCTTGAAGTACTTGTTGAAGAAGCCCGATGCAAAGCCAAGATTGATCAGATGGATGCTTCTACTTCAAGAATTTGACATTGACATCCGAGATAAAAGTGGAGCTGAAAACTTGGTGGCAGACCACTTGAGCAGAATTGAAGCTTCAAAAGTAAATTCCTTACCTATTGATGATGATTTCCCTGATGAGCATTTATGTGCTGTGCATAGTTTTTATCCATGGTATGCAGACTTAGTGAATTATCTAGCTGCTTCTGAACTGCCTGTTGATTTGACTAAACATCAGTTGAATAAGTTTAGGAGTGAAGCTAGGTATTATATTTGGGATGATCCATATGTATGGAGATTATGTAGTGACCAAGTGATTAGACGTTGTGTACCTGATATAGAATTTGATTCTGTTTTAAATTTTTGTCACGCACTAGCATGTGGAGGTCACTTTAGTTCAAAACGCACAGCTAGGAAGGTTCTAGATAGTGGATTGTATTGGCCTACCCTGTTTCGTGATGCCTTTAATTTTTGTAAAAGATGTGTTCGGTGTCAACAAACAGGTAGCATATCTAGGAGAAATGAAATGCCACAACACCCTATCTTATTTTGTGAAGTCTTTGATGTGTGGGGCATTGATTTTATGGGACCTTTTCCCACTTCTTTTGGCTTTTCATACATTTTATTGGCCGTTGATTATGTTTCGAAGTGGGTGGAAGCCAAACCTACCAGGACTGATGATTCTTCTGTGGTTGTAGAATTCGTTCGCTCTCACATTTTCTGTAGGTTTGGTATTCCCAGAGCCATTATCAGTGACCAGGGCACTCATTTTTGTAACCGGAGTATGCATAGCTTGCTTAGCAAGTATGGTGTTGTGCATAAAGTAGCTACTCCATACCACCCTCAGACAAATGGCCAAGCAGAAATTTCTAACCGGGAGGTGAAGCAAATTTTGGAGAAAACAGTGCAGCCGAATAGGAAAGATTGGAGTAAAAGGCTAGATGATGCACTTTGGGCCTACAGGACTGCCTACAAGACTCCTATTGGCATGTCACCCTATCGGCTGGTATTTGGAAAAGCATGTCACTTACCGGTGGAAGTGGAGCACAAAGCTTACTGGGCCGTGAAGAAATGTAATTTGGATTTGAATGAAGCAGGATCTCATAGAAAATTCCAACTCCAAGAGCTTGAAGAGATCAGATTGGAAGCCTATGACAATGCAAGAATCTATAAAGAGAAGACAAAAGCATTTCATGACAAAATGATTGCAAGGAAAGAGTTTGTTGTCGGCCAAAAAGTCCTACTCTACAAATCCCGTCTGAAGCTTATGCCAGGTAAACTTCGTTCTAAATGGGAAGGTCCTTATATAGTTTCTAATGTTTTCCCTTTTGGCACAGTTGAGCTTTTGGATGAGCAAACGGGAGCTAAATTCAAAGTTAATGGACATCGGCTCAAACACTTTTATGAAGGAGTTCCACGAGATAACAAGGAGGAGCTCCAACTTCATAACCCACCCTGAATCCCAGTTGTACTCTTTCCCTTTCCCCTTTTATATTGCGTTGTCTTTATCTGTTTATTACATTTTGTGCTGGTATTGAGGACAATGCAATGTTTAAGTGTAGGGGGGATACAAATAAATTTTTAATTTTGTTTTATTTTGGTTAGTTGATTTTTATAGTTTCTAGGTTTTTAGTTAGTCTTATGTTATTTTCCAGTAAAAAAACAAAAAATAATTAAATAAAAAAAATTAAAAAATAAAAATATTTTGACAAATTTTTGAAAAATTCTTTTTGAAAAATAATATGATTCTTTTCAGTTTTCCTGCGAAAGTTGCAAGTTGAGATGATTATAATTTGGATTCACCTAGACATGATAAGTGATGGATCTTGTGTTTTGATTCAAGTGAAGTGGCAATGAATTTGATTTTAATGAATCCTTTGATAGCCATTAGCTGGTGAGAATTTGAGCCTTAATTGTTCAATTCTAGTGTGTGTTCACCTATCTTTGTTTCACTCTAGAACTTGTATTGATTCTTTGTTGAGGCCACATTTGCATTTGCATGCATGAAAATGATAAGGCATTCATTTCTTTTCTAGCCAGATAGCCAGAAAGCCAACCTTACATTCACTTTATCCATTGTTTAGCCACTTTGAACCTGATTTTATTTTCTTGTTAGCCTACAGCCATTAAATATGTTTTTCCACCTTGTTTTAAGATGCCTTAAGGAATTTAAGGAGCATTACATCTAAATAGGATAGGTGAATGTGTGCTTTTCATCCATTAAGGCCATTGTTAGTCAAAGAATTTGTTCAAAAAAAAAAATGCAAAGAGAAGAAAAGATAAAAAAGCGAAAAAAAAAGAAGAAAGAAAAAGCAATGAAAAAAAAAAAAAAAGAGGAAAAGTTATTGAAAATCAAAAGAAAGAAGTAATTTAGATTGAGTTTATAGTTGCTTATACTTGTTGGAAATAAGGCCTTGAATGCACACTCTTCCCTATCCTGGATTGTCATTGATTGCTCTTGAAGTCCTAAGGTATCTATTTGTTTAGTTTTCCCCCCTAGTTTTTGTATCCATTCATTTCGTTCCCTAACCCCATTACAACCCTTAATAAAGTCCTTTGATTTATGCATTGCATTTAGCATGGGTGGTGGAGACTTAGAAGTTAGACAAGCTTATGGTAGTGAACTTTGATCGGTGAAGTTTGAGTGATTCATATTGCCTAAACACTTGAAAGTTGAGAGTAAACACCAATCCATGTGAGGGCTATGCATTTCAATTCATTCTTTTCAAATGAAATGGCCATGGAACTTAATTCTTGATACAAGTGAAATTAGCTTAGATTGTTGAAGTAATGAAAAGTTGTGATTAGTTCTAACTTGCGATTTTTACACCTTATTTTCCATTTTCTTTTTCCACATGCCATTCTTCTAGCTGGGTGTTTCAAATTCATTCTTGTAACTTGGATTTTAAGTTTTGCCCAGGAGTGCAAAGGTTTAAGTGTGGGGGAATTTGATAAACATGAATTTTATATCTTTTATTCTTCCTAACTTAGTCATTTTAATGATCAAAGATGGCTTTAAAGGTTTAATTAGATACAATTTGATTTTATTAGCTACTTATGCACTTTGTGAATTAATTGACAAAATTATTGAGTTTTAAGGCATGAAATTCCTTTAAATAATTTTGTGGATAATTCTATTGAATATTCTCTATTCTTTTGTGCAGATTTGTGAAGAGCAAATAGGTTAAATGAGTATTTGATTTAAAGAAGAGATGAAGGCATGTATATATGGGAGAAAAGAAAACACGTGGGTTGAAGGGGCTTGGAAACAAATGAAAAGAAAAGCATGCAGCTTACACGAAAGACACAAGCTACAGGTTTCACGTGGGAGGCAGCATCAAAGTGAAGAAGCTACAGAAGTTAACGTGCAAAGCATGAGAAGAAGAAAGGAAGTCTGGTGTAGCAGCAACGAGAAAATGCTGGAGCTATATGAGTTTCACGTAAAAGCAACGTGAAGAAATGAGCTGCAAGATAGAGAAGACGCCTGGGCTGAGACACACAAACCAAAAGCAACGTCCAATCACACGTAGGAGCAATGAAAGAAGCAGCGAGCAGAACTCGAGGCAACACGAGGCAGAACGAAGAGCTGCAGAAGACAAAGAAGCAGACAAGAAAATCACGTCTGGACAGAATGCAGAAGCTATAGCATGCATGTGGAATATAATAATAAAAAGAAGCAAGACCCACACCTTATTTCACATGCAAAGCTACGGGTAATTGGCACAAAGGAATAGCACGTGAATATCTAAAGCAAATGGAATTAAAGCTGAAGCACGTGAAAGGGGAGGAGAAATACACATCCAGACGCTGCTTTGGGCTGACGTGGGAATTAAGATGAAGATGAGGATTAGTTGCGGGATTTCAGCGTGCAGAAACAGAAAAAGAGAGACGTGAATAAAGAAGAGAGACGTGAACAAGGAAAGAGACGTGAACAAGGAGGGAAGGAGAAAATAAAAACTTGAAGGGGACGCTGGGAAAAGCGAGAACGAGGAGAACGTAGAAAAAAGGCTGGAGAGATCGAACTGAAGAGGCAAGACGCAGAAACAAAAAGGGAGGTTCCACCGTTGAAGAAGAAGAGTTTTTTTTCTCTCAATGGCTGCCTCTTTGATTGATTCTCCTTCATTTGATCCTTCCATGACAGCTTAAATTCCTTGTGGTGGCTAGCTGAAGATTGAATTCTCCTGGATGAAGATTTGAGCTCTACATCTCCTATTGAATTTGGATAAAACTCTCTTGCCCAATCTTTTGATTTTAGCATTATTTCCTTCATCAATTTGTCTAGGTTTAGCTTTTTGGTTTAGGAATTTAATTGCTAGAATTACTGGATTGAATTAAGTCTTGGATTGAACTTAATTTGAATTTTGGAATTATTTTTTGATCATCATGTGTTTGGAAAAAATTCCAGAATTAATGCTGTGCAATTGAACTCCAAATTCTTCTTGATTTTGGGCTAATTAATGCAATGGTTATTGGGTTAGTTAGCTGGAACTTTTGTGCAAATTAATTGCTTGAGGAATTAATTAATCTAATTGGTGAATTAGCATCTTGAGTGAATTGTGCAGTAGCTTTCATAAATTAATCAAATTTAGTGTAGTGTGTTCTTATTCTTAATCCAATTAATTAGTTGTTTAAGGTTTCTTGTGGTTGCAAAATTCTTTGAACAATTGATGAATTGAATCTTGGATGGTTATTCAAGAACCTTATGAGGAATGCACTAAAGAGCAAGAACTTAATCTGAAATTAATAAACAAAAAGGAGCAAGGATAATTGAACTCTAGGGAATCCAATTGAAAGTTAGTTACCACATTTATTTGATTAATCACTTGAACTTAGTTTTAGATTTCTAATTTTTGTCAATTAATTTTAGTTCGATTAAATTCTAGCATATCAAACCCCCAAGTTAGGTCCTAATTAGTAATACTTAGAACTCTCTTCCATAAACAATTTAAGGCATAAACTCCTTGGAAAGATGACCTAGGTTGCACCATTATCTACAAACTTATTTTGCTACCTAGTTTTATTTGAGATTGCTCGACACGATCATCATTCATCACAACCAAAATTAAAGAAACAAAAAAAAGGTGCAAGCTATATCGAAGTAGCAAGAAGTGCAGCAATCCTAAATGGAGAAAGAGCCTTTTTATTTGGTTAGTATTTGGTAACAGTATAGAATAACATATATCTTGTTGCTTTAGGGTGAAAATGCAAGCTTTGTATTATCTGATCCAACATTTTACCAAGCTCTTTATTCTATATGTAAGGTGTTATTTTGGTTGTTGTATGCCCTATTTCTTGTCTTCATTATGCCATTGAACAGTGCATTAAATGCTACAAAAAACAACAATTTCAGCCTTTTTATCAAAATGTATTATTTTTACCTCAAAATGGGTGCATTTTACACTATATAGTTTTTTTTTCAAAAGAAGCGCTAGGTGTCCATGAATGTGAGCATGAATATAGGAATGGTTAGATCCAATTGACTACACAAATACAATCATTTGGAGAGGACTAGCCACTCTTAATTTATAGTCCACCAAACTTCCTATTTCAAAAGAGTCATGGTAGACAGATATGATACTCTCCTTGAACCTAGCCACATTATAAAACTTAGATAAGCAACATATTTCTAACCTAGATGGAGATAGTAGTGTAATGATTATGATGACAGAATAGCATTGTAGTTAGTTTGCATCATATCTAATTGTGAAGTTCTATAGTAATATATTATTGCATAACATATCCCTACATAGTAATAGATTCAAGATATCACAAGAAAGATGGATAACCTTGCTTATCAATAGGAAACTATATAACTATATAGTGATAAATTTATCACATGCCAGATGGATAACCCTTGCTATCATTGGAAAATTATATTTATTATATCAGAAGAAAGATTGATGCCCTTGCCAATTGTATGGAAAATATATTATTGTATAATTATAATTTTATCACTAACAAGATGGATAGCCTTATCCATTATAGGAAAATTACATTCATGATATCATGCATACGAAGGATAACCTCATCCATTATAGGAAAACAATAGTATGACAAAGTAAAATAAGCAAATATCATGGGCAAGAAGGATAACCTCACCTAACACAAGGAAAATCTTGCTTAAGGCAAACAAGAAGGAAAACCTCACCCATCATAGGAAAGCCATATCATAGGTAAGAAGGATAACCATCACAAGGAAAACCTCATTCAAAGGGAGCAAGAAGGATAACTAATAAGTCCCAAGTTTGCTTGTTTGTATGGGTATTTTTAATGAGACTTATCATGGTTTTTTAATGGTTTCAAAGCCTTTTTACATAATTATTTATATTATTTTGAAATTTGTGTTTGGATGGTATAATTGGGGTTTTATTCAATGAAATCCCCAATTTTAGGACTTAACTGGAATATTTTATGAATATTGGCATTTGTTTGAACTCTTAGATTATGTGGCTAAATTGTATTTCTTGGAAGCCATAAGCATTATCTCGTAAATAGAGTAGTTTAATTACTAATTTTGTAGTTTTATCTTCTTATGTTGTTTAATTTCTTGTTATGTAAAGGTTAACATGCAAATAAATAAAGATTTGGGCCAAGGAATGAAGTTTAAAAGAGGCTAGGGACTAAATTGAAAGGATTCTTCTAGTGGCCAAATTTAGCTTGTTCACCATGATAAGAGTTCTTGTTTGTCACGGCAAGCAAAAGTCAAATCATTAAAATGCTAGTCATTTATCTTCGTAATGAGATGCTTCATTGGCCATGGCATGCAAAGGCTTATCAATTTTTAATAAATCCTTTATCAAATGTGGATCTCTTAGTCTTGTACTCATTTTGTAAAGTTTTCCTAAGCTAGAGAGATCTGAGAGCTTAGGGTTTTCTTAAAGTAAAAGGGATTTGTTGAAGATTTAAGAGCAATTCTTGGATTTTCAAGGTTAGTAATGAATTCTATTACTTAATCTCTTATTGTATTTTCACCTTGATATATCATACTCTCTATAATTTTCCTTTTGATTTGTATTTGTGAATTCCTTCTATTAATTTCAAATTATTTTTAGTATGATCATTATATCTATATTCAATTTTTATTATGATTTTTTATTATTGGTTAGTGACTAGTGTAATTACATTAATTTCTTCTCTTGATCTTTTCTATTGGTGTAATTCAATTGTTATTTGAATTTCTAGCCTTCAAAACATAGAATTAGGATTATTAATTTGATGAAAAACACTAATAAGATTAGACTAAGTAGACTAGCAATTGATTTAGACCTCCTTAGAGTAGCAATTGTGAATCACATTTGTAATGTGATTACTGATTACTTGTAGGCCAAGTGTTTGATAAAATTACCATGACAAATGCTTATAACTATGTAATTCATTGGAAGGCTAACCAATAAACATATCCTAAAGAAGTTATGTAGAGAGGCTCTAGAAAGAGGCTAATCCTAGAAAGTAACTTGGTGCATATTGGACATCAACCTTAGTCTAGAATTAATTGTGGTTATATAAGCTCTTGGGGAGGTGCATTCGTAGGAAGCTAACCTTTGATAAATCCTATAACTATCGTTTCTAATGTGTCTAGTGATTAGTTATGGTAAGGCAACTCCATTTGGAGTGTACATGCTTAGGCTAGTTATAAGATAGGTCAGAGTACCCATAATGAGCATTGATAAGTTGAAGCTACCAACTAAATAGGAATAACCATAATGAGGAGTCAAATGCTTTCATTAGCCTAATGCACAATTTGATTTTGGTGTCTAGATGTCTTTAGCTCTCTAGTCTAGTTGAGTGCTAATTTCTTTGTAAGTTAAAGTTAGGTTAGTTTAGGTTCATTATCTTACATTTTGGTTGCCAATGTCTTGGTTAGCCAAGACATTAGCTTAGGATTAATTCACTAACCAATTAATGCAAAACTCTTTTATTTTTAAGGATGCTTGTCATACATGTTAAGATAGCTCAAATTCTATATCACATTGTGCTTATAACATTATTTTCCACATATTCAACACTTAGCAATGGAAAATATCGATATTATAAGTGAAGTTAATTCATTCTTACTTAAATGCATTATTTCAATTTATCAATATCATCTTCCATCCATAATATACTTGTTCAACTAGAAATACCACAAAAATAAGCAAGGAATTAAGGTTTGAGGCCAAGCATCAACCAACTAACACAATTACATCATTCCTTGAAATTCCATAATTATGTCACAAATTTCAAAAATTCATATCTTGAACTAGAAAGCTCCAAATCATGCAAATGAGGACATTCTGGAAAGCTCATAACATGATCTACATATTATAAAAATTTTAGATAAAAAAATTGTTTAAGTCATAAAAATATAATGGAATAGTATCACTATCAAATTTTTGTGCATGTATAGGCCTAAAACTTTGGAAATGCATATCTTAAGCTATATAACTTTGGAAATGCATATCTTAAGCTATATAACTCCAAATTGAGTGATCTTAGTGCCTATGGAAAGATATAATGCCAAATATATCCTTACAAAATTTCATAACCATTGGAATTCATTTGGCCTCTCAAAGACACAGAAAACCAAAACTGACAAATGAACAATGACAGGGCAAATTAACATAATTTGACCAATTTTGAAAAATCATAAGAAATTCTACAAAACTCCAAAAATTGTGTTTATTGTGAAAAGCTTTAAATGAGATCTGTATGTTTGCCAAATTTTATACCAAAATTCTATCATTTGGTTTGGTTTTGATTCAAAGACAAAATGTGGTTCAAAATGGCATTCATTAAGCACCAAATGGTCCAACATGAAGGTTCTTAGTGCAAGTGACTATTTGAGCACATCCAAAACACACTTTCCATCATAAATGACCATCTCATAAGGTTCCAAATATCATGCAACTTTAAAGGACCTATCCACTTGGCAATATACACACACTTTCCATAGCTCATGCATACTAAAAATTCATTCTCTTGTATAATTGGTTCCAACAATGATACATACATCATAATCTCATGCATTTACATATGTGAGAAGGTTTATATGACATAGATAACATATAAATCCACACTTTGATATTAGATTACATAATATTCTAAAGTATTGTCAAAGTAACATAATGCAAGCTTCTCAACCTTGTAATACCATAAATTCTAGCTCATCTCATGCCTTTAAATGACTTAATATCATGGAGAATGTAAGTTTCTCACAAAAAGGCAAGGAAAATAATGCATATTTTCGCATTGCGTCGTATCTAAAAAGTTACAATCGGTGTCACGTGGATTGTGTGAGCTCATACTATACATCCTTATATTTAATTACCTCCATACAACTCATTTGCTCCACAAAATCATGCCCAGAACTCATGGAAACTGAAATGAAGCATGAAATGGGCTTATTGAATTTCGACTAGATTTGCTTCATTTTCTGACCAAATTTTGGCAAAATCATAAATAAATCTAAAAAAATAAAAATCATGGAATTTTAGTCATTCTGAAAAGCTCTAGATGTCTAATTCACATAAAAATATGCCCAGATCATAAAATTCATCACAAAGGACATTTGACATAAAAAATGGTCCAAAGGTCTGACTGAATTCTGGAACTATCATAAAATTCTATAGAAAATTTTGAAAATGTCCAATTAATTCCACAAAAATCCAATCCAAGAAAATAATACAAATATGAAAATTTGTGGATGCTAACTAGAGAGGAAAAATATCTCTAGATCAGTTCATCAAACCCAAACCTCGGAATTCATTAAAACAGTACTTCTGGTTAGGCGAAATTACTAATACTGGATAGAAAATTAAAAAAATTCATATCTCCCTATCTAGACTTCCGAATGAGGTGCTTCAAGTTGGCATGCATCACTGTGATTGTCTAGTTTCTTTGTATAAAATTTCATGGCAATTGGACATCATTTGAGCCTTGTGTGATAGAATACAAATTCGGACCAAATGAATAATGCAGCAAACCAGAAACCATGAAAATTGCCAAATTTGAAAAATCATCAAATATTTTATAGACCTCCAAAAATTATGATCTTTGGCTTCCTAAAAATCACTCTATGAGATCTAATTACATGCCAAATCTCAGATCAAGACTAACTCATTTGGCCAAAAAGTGGTATAGGGTTCTATTATGGTCAAATTTGGTTCCATATGGGATACCAAATTTGCCAAATGGCTTTCCCTTGGTGTTGGCACCTTTTGGGCAAGTCTAAAAGCATATTTAAGACTTGTGAAAGCTACCCAAATGGTCCCAAATCTCATGCATCTTCTTTTGGCCATTCAACCCACACTTATACACATTTCCATCATACTTTCACATAGCATACTTTGGCATCTCATACTCAAAATAAATGCTAGAGGTCATACATCATAATCATACATTTAAACATCACATAATAGCATATTTAGACATGTCTCAAATGTCATGGATCATTTACAACATTATATACATTAAGAAACATAATTATGGTTCCAAAATGAGTAAAATTAGGCATATGCTTGTCAATCTCCCTTCTTCATTGTTGTTGGCTCCCTTTACCACAGTTACTTAGTCCACTTAGCATGTTAAAGCATTGGAGAGGAGGGGATGAGATTCAAAGAATCCTAATAGCTCATCTCCCATTCAATCATACATAATATGTGTAAAGCAAGCCTTACAAATTCATGCATGGAGAAAAATGAAAATCATAGACATTTTAAAAGCAAGCTTGGCCTGTGAAGAACTCATACAAGACATTCAAAAGCTCACCAAGTGCTTGGATTGGCCTCACACTTCTCTTCATGGATTTTGGACTTGCCTCACCCATTCTTTAAGAGCTTTGGACTCAACCATTCTCTTGGGAGCCCACTTTGCTTTTGGGAGACTCTCTACTTTGTCTTAACCAAGCTCAAGGGTTCTTGGCTCATCCTCACCAAAGGGAAGAGTTCTTGGCCTCTCCACACTCAAAAAAACTCAAACAAATATCATGTACTCATTTAGAAACATAACATGGCATTAAGAATCATGGCACATAAAGGCATGCTAGCATACTTTTCATAATTCGAAATTATACATACACACATTCTAAAACATGCTAAACACACATCCATGCATGAGAGAAGGTGGAGAGAGCTACCTTGCTTGCATTTGCATACTTTTCCTTAAGTCTTGAATCCTCTCCCTTGATCTCACACACCTAAGAAGGTGGAGATCATTCCTCTTGGCCTAGACACATCATATGAAAGCTAATTACACTCTTGAAGCAAAGTCTAAGGCTACACATTCACTAGAAAGGCTAGGTGACTCATAAAACTCTTTCATGGTTTCATAATGCACTTAATGAAGCAACCTTAAGAAAATATCATCTTGGATCCATTTTATCTATTCATTCATGATTCTTGACTCCATTTATTCATCACATAATCTTTTCTAGGAGCCTTGCTAGGTGTTGCTTCCTTAAGTCATATTATGGAACATATAAGGCTGTCTTACTTTCTATGATTTTTAAACTTTTTCTAAGGCTTCCTCTCATACTCTCCTATCATACATGATACAAAACTAAGCTTAGAAGGAATTAAAACGTTCCCTAGGTGCATAGACTCTCCTTGGCCGAAGCTATGCTCCCATAAGGCACCAATAGAGTTTCCTTGCTTCCTTTGATAGGAGAATCATGTAGGAAGCTCTCTTGGTGTCTTAGAAACTCATATGAACACTTAAACATCATAAAATATGGCTAGGGTTCATAATAGAGCTCAAGGTGCAATAAAAAACCTTAACTTTTTTACCTTGCAAAATCATGATTTTTACTTGGATTTCTTTGCATATTCTTACTCTCCTCCCTAAAATTCATAGAATTCACCCTTGGTTCTTCTCAAAACTCCAGACCTCTTGCATCTACATATATGAGGCAAAATATGGAGAAGAAGGGGGAGGAAGTATCTACCATAGGATGCAAGATTTACCTTGTTTTTCCTTATTTTCTCACTGGATTCTCACTTTCTTTAGCTTTCTCTCTTCAAATCCAAATTTTCCCTCCTTGGCTTGACCTTAAAACAATACCAAAAACTCTAAGAAAGCCATAGGGAGAAAAGGGAGAAGGAGGAGAAAAGATTTCCTAAGGAGAAGACTAGGAAATTCTAATGACTTTTTACCTTTTTCTTGAGTTTTTCCCTTCTCCTTTATTTTGTCCTTGTGCACCTCCTTCCCTTGAGCTTTGTCTAGTTTTTGGGTAGATTTTGGTGGATCTAAATGAGGGGAGCAGAAGGACGCTTCATATATATATAGGTTTAAGAAGGACTTTTTCGAAAATTCATATTTTGTCCTTTGTTCTTGGTAGTTTCGTTTTTAACTCATTTTAGCTCCTTTTTTAGAATTGTCTTTTCCATTATAAATTTTAGGTTTCCAAGTTAGTAAAATGCCTTTAGAATCACTCGAATCGAAGCTAAAACCTTTCCGAATGAATCCGTCAAAGTTTGAGTACACCGACGTTAGAAAACGTCCATCGGAGGGGCTTTAGTTTTCCCGGGGCTTTCTATAGTTTTTAAGGCCTCTGAGAACCCCAAAGAACTCAAAACTTTCCTTTAAAAGGCCTTCCATACTCAATTCTAGACCATACAAGTTTTAACACATTATACAAGAAGACCTTATACTTGCTGGCAAAAACTTTGTCGACATGGTCTTAGAAATTGCACTACAGATTACAAGATCTTGTCGACAAGATCTTCGACCCAGGTGATGAGATGTTATTTTAGGCTTTAAATTAACTTAGTCCATTGCCATACTTCATGCTCAATATACATTATAATGGTCACATAACATAATCTCTCATTTTCGAAGAATTGGATATTACATTTCTCCCCCCTTAAATAAATTTTGTCCTCTAAATTTAGGGTACACTTTCTCTTACTTTTTTTCTTTTTTGGCTAACTACTCTTTTCTTTCCTTACTTCTTGGCTCTATACACTTTCTCAGTGATTTCCTTCTTTTGAATTTTTTCTCAACCAGGGAACCTTTATTACTAGCTTTTAATAAGGGCTCTATTGCTATTAAATACTGGCTTGTTCTTTTCATAGAGGAAAGGAATTTCTAACTCTGGAGGCCTATCTAGGGAGAGCTCACTAATCATGTCAGGTTAATGTTAACCCGCTCGCAGAATTAACGTTTCTTTCAGTGGACTCATTTACACATCTCGGGAGGTAACTTATTTTATATCACATCTCCCTATCCTCTCTAAATGGCTACTTATAACATCTCATCATCTTTTTCTAATCATTAGAGCCATTGGAAGTTTCTATTTATCTACTTATTTACATATTCCATCCACTGTTCATCTCTGTGTCCTTCCTTACTAGCTCATCCTATGATTACAGTTCACATTCTTTCTTTCATAAGCCTCACATCTAGGTTACTTACTAGGATTACAACTCCTTTAAAAAGTTTCAACTTTCAATGATCCCAGTTTTTCTATTTACCTACATCTATCTCTGTAGGCTGGGACTTTTTCTCACTTTCTTTACTCACTTACAGTGGCATATTATAGTCCCTTATCCCAATATTGATTGGCCTAGCATATATCTTATACTAGCACTGAAGAGCTACTACCACTGACTACTGTTGGGCTCTGATGGGATGTTAGCTATACTCATCGTTTTACTCATTAGAGATATACGATACCACTCACCTCATATGAGAACTGCACCTGACCCCTTTCTGAATACATAAGCTAGCATGCAGGGATCTTTCTATCCCTCGGTTAGGGCTACTGTCTGCTATTCTTACTTTTCTTATCCCATACACTATGCTTATCTCTAAAGAGAGATAGTCAATGGTCTAACTGTCAAAGTAAAACCTTTATATCTCTATGGCAATGGTCTACCAGACTCAGGAAATCTGTAGTCTCTGAGACAAAAGCTAGCTAAAGTTGTACTGGTCTCTGAGACTAACTACTCTAAAAAACTATCTCAGGTCATCACCTCACCAGAGAACTATCATGCTGTGACTAGGGCTCTCTGTAACTCTGTGAGATCTACTGTGACCCCTGGGTCTACTGCGACCTCTCTAAGCCCTGCTAGGGTCTACTGCAACCCATTATGCTATCCTGGGATCTACTACGATCCATCTCTGGGAGACGTCAAAGCCTAAGATCACTGTATCTGACAGTAAAATACATGCTTACTAAGTCTGGGAACCATCGCTCATAATAACTGAGGCTAAACTCAGAAGTACATTATCTCTTCATGTGAAGTGGGTTCTATGTCATCTGATTCTCTAGGATCCCATCATTTTAATACTAGGGAGCATTTTAACTTTTCGCTCATTGCTCCTCATAGGATCCTTAGATTCCCACTTCAACCCCTTTTTGCCTTCTTACTCTATTGACTTACGTACTTGCATATACTTGTTTTAGCCCTTCTTTCATATCCTGCAGTTCTCACTATGCCCACTTTCTACTTTTAAGTGCTTAGTACTAGGGTGTCTCACACATTGAGTGTGATGAACATCTTTGGCAGGAGAGGGGCTATATACTGGTCCATATTCATTTCATTTATATATACCTATTCATTTCATTTATATATACTATAAGGGACTCGGGCTATATATGCTGAATCTGAACATTTCCTACTAAGGATCCCTTTCTACATGCTTTCCTTACCATTTTGATACTATGAAAATCCCTTGACCTTTCTTCTCTGACTCGTCTCATTCTTTAACGAACTAGGATACTCTTCGATTATCGGGATGCTTTGGTGATTGATGTCATCATTTGCTTTGCACTTAAATTACATCGCTACTGGGTTGGCTAAACCTAATATCATGTAACCATTGTGACAAGCAAACCATGACATCAAACATTAATACATAGGCACTTCATGACTGAGCTCAAAGTCATTATTACCTGTATATTGCAAGTTTCCTAATAATCTAAAGTACCCCTCTCTTACTTTTCTCTATCTGCCCTATTCTCGTAGAGTGCTCAGGAAAAATAAGATTCTTCCTCTACTACATCCTGAGATCTCTCGTTATCGCCCGGCTATTTTTACTTTAGGCAATATCATGCTAGAAGGGCATCTATGCCAAGGACAAGTGTGCTTTCTTAAGTATTCAATTACATTACTAAATATCTATTCTCAATCTAATATGTCCTCGGCTTGAAAATTGTCATACCTTCTCTTTCTACCTTTCTTATCCTCTTACTTAGGAAAAAGGAGGTTTTACTACTAGCTGATTCTGTTTCCAGTTCAGATTTTTCTGTGCTCAAGAGAACCTATATTTTCCCGGGGTTCCTTCGCTAATTTACTCTCTGTAACATCAAGGGGGCTTATTTTTCATTCACACTCTTACTCTGCTCTTTACTAGACCATCACTTGGTAAGAAGGATTCTATTTTATATAATCCTAAGAATTTCATTCTATAGAGCTCTTGGCTTACCCTCTTTCTTTACATAGCACGAGGTTCGCCTTTTTAGGCGGTCTCTTGCTTTCTCGAGCTTCTTTGAGGGTACTAAGGCACTAACTGTCTATCTCAGTTTATCTCTATATTCGAATTAAAGCTAGGCTTTCTCTTTATTTAGCCTCTTTAGCTTTACTCCAGGAGCACAATACACTAGTTCTAGGGTTTTGCTAACCCTATCCGAAACATATACTCTCAACGTCCAGATTCTATCTCACTAGAAATTAATGCTCTATTAGGTGCTCTAATCACTCATGTGCCTTAACCCTATATCATTCTTATATTAAGGAGCTCGTCTGACTAATTATTAGGCCCTTATCTATTTACCTCTCTAGGCTTAGCTTACTTATCTAAGTATGACTAAAGCGAGGGCATCTTTTCTATAGCTAGTTTCTCAGCTCTTCCTCGCTTCCCTTTATGACTCAGGGGGGTCTATCTAGGGGAGTTTGCTAACCACTACTAGGTGGTTTCCCTAACTTAAAATGTCTCAATTTTCATTTCTCGATCCAGGGAGAACTTTCACTGAGCCTTTCATTTACATATCTCCCCTGGAGTGATGTTATTGGTCTCTTCCCTAGGCTTTAGGTTATGCTCAGCCTCGGCTAGTCATTTCATCGAACCTGCATCTTACTATAAGCCCTATTAACTCATAGGCTCACAACAACGTAATGCTTTCTGAACTATCCTCATTCTCTTTTAAGCCTCTATCACTGGGCTACTCATACTTATCTCTAGGTGTCACTGATGAGGTACACCTTTCTAGGGCACTCACTATGTGCCCCACTACTAGTAGCCTTACCTTATATAAGTTTCAAGGCTATATGAATATTATGTCAACAAGGTCTAGGATCTTAGCAACAAGATCTCGTATATTGCCATGAGAAATTTAGGACCTTGTTAACAAGGTTTTTCTTGGCAGTGTCTATGTGGCCCTAAACTCATCATATTAGCCCATCATAGTATTCATAGGGTTAACATTCTAAGCTGGAGTTAATGCCTCATAGGCAGATCTCAACAACCTTACCATCCCTGCATCTAACCCTCTCTAGGTTGAGCTCTTTCCTCAAGTTGGCACAAGGCATTTCATCTGCCATTCACTGTAACTAGTACATCATTTGCCACAGCTTATTAGCCTCGAGTTCACCCTAATTTTCCTATCTAAGTATTGGCCACGGCTAACCTTTTAATTGGTTTGCTTTTTCAAGGATTAGATTTTCATCTTTAGCTACCAACCCGAGCCTCATAGTCTTTATATCTAGCCTGTCATTAAGTTAGGGGTTTTACCTCTTGCTTCATTCATACATAGCTAGTTGTTACCTCTGGGCTGTCAGGGCTCTAGGGTGTAGCTTGTAACTTAACCTCTGGCCTGAGGAAATTAGCCTTTTGGGCTCTGGAATTAATCTAGACAATTAGGTGTTGTGGCTAAGGGATAACTGTCTTTCTCATTCCCTTCTAAACTGGTCTTGTGTAGTCGCAGTCTTATCTCATACCATGCTGCATCCTTACTTGTCTCTACATTAAGCAGGACACCTTGAGTGGTCTGAGTATGACTACCAGAGGGAATTAGGCCTTACATACTTTCTCTAGCAAGCCTCTTCATACCAATGATATCATCGTTCATCATTCATACATAGGGCTTGCCACTGATCCAGGCGAGCTATCATGTCCCATAGAGCTCTAGCCGTCGGATCACTCAACTCTATTCAAACCTAGCTCTGCTTAAGCTACTTTAGAGGCCACTCTTTCCTGGTGTCCACTAGTTACTCTAATACCATCATGCAATTTACTTATCATAAACAAAGCCACAAACTACTTTCACACACCCATAATATCTCATACAAGGCTTTACCTATCCATTCATGCTTTTTACATAGCCTTATTACTATATTCTCAAGCCAAATTCAATCTGAGAGAGACTGGAACTTAGCTATGATACCAATAAATGTAACACCATAAATTCTAGCTCATCTCATGCCTTTAAATGACTTAATATCATGGAGAATGTAAGTTTCTCACTAAAAGGCAAGGAAAATAATGCATATTTTCGCGTTGCGTCGTATCTAAAAAGTTGCAATCAGTGTCATGTGGATCGTGTGAGCTCATACTATACATCCTTATATTTAATTACCTCCATACAACTCATTTGCATCACAAACAACTCATGGAAACCGAAATGAAGCATGAAATGGGCTTATTGAATTTTGGCTAGATTTGCTTCATTTTCTGACAAAATTTGGAAAATCATAACTAAATCTAGCAAAATCAAAATCATGCAATTTTGGTCATTCTAGAAAGCTTTGGATGTCTACTTCACACTAAAAATATGCCTGAATCATAACATTCATCACAGAGGATGTTTGACGTCCAAAATGATCCAAAGGTCTAACTAAATTCTAAAACTATCATAGAATTCTACAAAAACATTTGAAAATATCCAATTAATTCCACAAAAAATTCAATCCATGAAAATAATACCAATATGGAAAGCTGTGGATGTTAAATAGAGAGAAAAAATATCTACAGATCAGTTCATCAAGCCCAGACCACGAAATTCATTGGAATAGTATTTCTGGTCGAGCAAAATTACTGATATTGGACAAAAATTTTAAAAATTTGTATCTCCCTATCTAGACCTCCAAATGAGGTGCTTCTAGTAGGCATGAGTTACTATAGTTTCTCTATATAAAAGTTCATGGCAATTGGACATCATTTGAGCCTTGTGTGACATAATGCAAATTCGGACCAAATGAATAGTGTAGCAAACCAAAAACCAAGAAAATTGCCAACTTTGAAAAATCATCAAATATTCTATAAATCTCCAAAAATTATGATCTTTCACTTCCTAAAAAGCTCTCCATGAGACCTAATTGCATGCCAAATCTTAGATCAAGACTAACTCATTTGGCTAAAAAGTCACATCGGGTTCTATTATGGTCAAATTTGGCTACATATGGAGTACCAAATTTGCCAAATGGCTTTCCCTTAGTGTTGGCACCATTTAGGCAAGTCTAACAGCATATTTAAGACTTGTGAAAGCTGCCCAAATTGTCCCAAACCTCATGCATCTTCTTTTGGCCATTCAACCCACACTTATGCACATTTCCATCATACTTTCACATAGCATACTTTGGCATCTCATACTCAAAATAAATGCTAGAGGTCATAAATCATAATCATACATTTGAACATCACATAATAGCATATTTACATATGTCTCAAAGGTCATGGATCATTTACAACATCATATACATTAAGAAACATAATTATGGTTCCAAAATGGGTAAAACTAGGCATATGCTTGTCAATCTCCCTTCTTCATTATTGTTGGCTCCCTTTACAATAGTTACTTGGTCCACTTAGCATGTTAGAGCATTGGAGAGGAGGGGATGAGATTCAAAGAATCCTAATAACTCATCTCCCATTCAATCATACATAATATGTGTAAAGCAAGCCTTACAAATGCATGCATGGAGAAAAATGGAAATCATGGACATTTTAAAAGCAAGCTTGGCATGTGAAGAACTCATACAAGACATTCAAGAGTTCACCAAGTGCTTGGATTGGCCTCACACTTCTTCTCATAGATTTTGGACTTGCCTCACCCATTCTTTAAGAGCTTTGGACTTAACCATTCTCTTGGGAGCCCACTTTGCTTTTGGGAGACTCTCTACTTTGTCTCAACCAAGCTCAAAGGTTCTTAGCTCATCCTCACCAAAGGGAAGAGTTCTTGGCCTCTCCATACTAAAGAAAACTCAAACAAACATCATGTACTCATTTAGAAACATAACATGGCATCAAGAATCATGGCACATAAAGGCATGCTAGCATACCATTCATAGTTCGAAATTATACATACACACATTCTAAAACATGCTAAACACACATCCATGCATGAGAGAAGGTGGAGAAAGTTACCTTGCTTGCATTTGCATACTTTTCCTTAAGTCTTGAATCCTCTTCCTCGACCTCACACACCTAAGAAGGTGGAGATCATTCCTCTTGGCCTAGACACATCATATGAAAGCTAATTACACTCTTGAAGCAAAGTCTAAGGCCACACATTCACTAGAAAAGCTAGGTGACTCATAAAACTCTTTCATGGTTCCATAATGCACTTAATGAAGCAACCTTAAGAAAATATCATCTTGGATCCATTTTATCTATTCATTCATGATTCTTGACTCCATTTATTCATCACATCATCTATTCTAAGAGCCTTGTTAAGTGTTGCTTCTTTAGGTCATATTGTGGAACATATGAGGCTATCTTACTTTCTATGGTTTCTAAACTTTTCCCAAGGCTTCCTCTCATACTCTCCCATCATACATGATACAAAAATAAGCTTGGAAGGAATTAAAACATTCCCTAGGTGCATAGACTCTCCTTGGCTGAAGCTATGCTCCCATAAGGCACCAATAGAGTTTCCTTGCTTCCTTTGATGGGAGAACCATGTAGGAAGCTCTCTTGGTGTCTTAGGAACTCATATGAATACTTAAACATCATAAAATATGGCTAGGGTTCATAATAGAGCTCAAGGTGCAATCAAAAACCCTAACTTTTTTATCTTGCAAAATCATAGTTTTTACTTGGATTTCTTTGCATATTCTTACTCTCCTCCCTTAAATTCATAGAATTCACCCTTGGTTCTCCTCAAAACTAAACCCTCTTGCATCTACATATATGAGGCAAAATATGGAGAAGAAGAGGGAGGATGTATCTACCATGGGATGCAAGATTTATCTTGCTTTTCCTTATTTTCTCACTCGATTCTCACTTTCTTTAGCTTCCTCTTTTCAAATCCAAATTTTCCCTTCTTGGCCTAACCTTAAAATAGCACTAAAAACTCTAAGAAAGCCATAGGGAGAAAGGAGAGAAGGAGGAGAAAATATTTCCTAAGGAGAAGATTAGGAAATTCTAATGATTTTTTACCTTTTTCTTGAGTTTTTCCCTTCTCCTTTATTTTGTCCTTGTGTGCCTCCTTCCCTTGAGCTTTGTCTAGTTTTTGGGTAGATTTTGGTGGATCTAAATGAGGGGAGCAGAAGGACGCTTCATATATATGTAGGTTTAAGAAGGACTTTTTCAAAAATTCCCATTTTGTCCTTTGTTCTTGGTAGTTTCGTTTTTAACTCGTTTTAGCTCCTTTTTTAGAACCGTCTTTTCCATTATAAATTTTAGGTTCCCAAGTTAGTAAAATTCCTTTGGAATCACTCGAATCGAAGCTAAAACCTTCCTGAACGAATTCGTCAAAGTTCGAGTACACTGACATTGGAAAACGTCCATCAGAGGAGCTTTAATTGTCTCGGGGCTTTCTATAGTTTTTAGGGCCTCTGAGAACCTCAGAGAACTCAAAAATTTCCTTTAAAAGGCCTTCCATACTCAATTCTAGACCACACAAGTTTTAACAAATTATACAAGAAGACCTTATACTTGCTGGCGAAAACCTTGTCGACAAGGTCTTAGAAATTGCACTACAAATTACAAGATCTTGTCGACAAGATCTTTGACCCAGGTGATGAGATGTTATTTTAGCCTTTAAATTAACTTAGTCCATTGCCATACTTCATGCTCAATATACATTCTAATGGTCATATGACATAATCTCTCATTTTCGAAGAACTGGATATTACAGGCCTTAATTCTTTGCTCCTTGAGAACTCCCTAGACAAGGTTAGATATAAAATAGGGGAGAGTGAGATTTAAAAAATCCTAATAACTCATTCACCCTTCCAAACATACATATATGGCATGTTATCATGTCAAAGAAAGCAAGTGTGCATCCGATGCTTCCAAATATCAAACACAATCATATTTACAAAGTCATATAGATCCATTAAGGTCAAGAATAAGCTCTAGGGACTTTTGGCCTAGCTTCACCCAATTATGTGAGACTTTTGGATTAGCTTCACCCATTTTAAGGATTTTTAACTTAGCCTCACTCATTCCATGAGACTTTTGGCCTTATTTCACCCTTAGTTAGTGACTTTCAACTTCACCTCACCCAATTTAAGGGACTTTTGGCACAACCTCACTCATCAAGAGCTAATCACATTCCAAATGCCTTTTATGAAATATAATGATGCCATATCATCATACCAATAGCAATAGACATGTTTCATGGTTTAAATACATATACAACCAATCAATGACAATCAAACAACCAAGATATGCATACAAGAATAGATAAAGAACTACCTTAAGTCAAGAAGCATGTAACGCCTAGTTTTTGTCAAAACGACGGAAGTAGGCCAGATATAAAAGAGAGTCCCCTTTTGTATAAAATTTGTATAAAATTATAAATATAAGAAAATGGTGAATCAAGGCTTAAGATGCCCAGAAATTGGGACTGGAATGGCTAAAGAAATTTATGGCGAAATGGAGTGGCATTTTTGTAATTTTGGGTAACTTTTAGAAAACTCAAAGGAGGGATCTTTAAATGGAAAAATTGAGTTTCTCAAAATTCTCAGAGGCTGTGAAAACTACAGGAACCCCTAAAATAGTTAAAACCGCTTCGGTTTATGTTTTTAAATGTCAGTGACTCTGAACTTTAACCCTTTCGTTTGGAAAGGTTTTAGACCCAATTTGAGTGATTCCAAAGGCTATTTATAGGTTAAAGAACCTAAATTTTATGATGGAAAAGGAAATTTTTAAAAAGGAGTTAAAATGATCCTTGAATGAAAAGCTAAGAATGAAGGACAAAATTGGCATTTTAAAAAGTCCCTTAAGAATCCCTAGCTATATATATGTGGCACCTCACTTATCCCTCACATTTGGTTGACCTAAATTCTGTCCAAGACCAGGGAGAAATTCTAAAAAAAGTGGTGCACAAGGAGGAGCACAAAAGGAGGAGAAAGACCTAAGGAAAGGTAAGGAAAATCAAGGAATTTCTTGCTCTTTCCTTCATTGAACTTGCTATCCTTCTTCTCCTCTTTCTTTCCATAGTTTTGATACATGTTTTGGGTCTATTTTGAGTCCCATTTAGAGGAGAGAGGTTTAAATTTTTAAGGAGGAGTGAAGACAAGGGAAAAAGCTCTTGAAAAGGCTAAGGAATCAAGGTATTTCCATGGCTTTCCTTGCTTCCTCCTTCTTGTTTCTCCATAGCTCATTTTTAGCGTCACATAGAACTAGTAAGAGGGAGCAAAATTTGACCCAAACCAAGCATGAAACCTAGGTTTTTAAGGGTGAGGAACAAGTACGTGCAAAGAAATTCCAAAAATAATCATTAGATTTCAAGCTTCCAAAACCTAGGGTTTTCTTCACACCTTAGTATGTATGAAGCTTTCCAGTGATATTTTTAATTGTCTATAAGTGTATATGGGTTCTTGAGATGCCAAGAAAGTCTCACATGTGTTAATTCCTTCAAGAAAACAAAGCCAACTCCATGGGCCTAAAACCTAGCATATGTCTCAGCCAAGCTTAGTTTGATACCTAGGGAGAGTTTTAAAATTCTTCTAAGGGTAGAAAGGGACTAAACATAATACCAGAACATCAAAGAAAGGCTTGGAAAAATTTTAGAAACCTTGGTTGGTGTGATGGAAGTGTATGCTCCATAATAAAGCTTAAAGAAGTAACTTAGGTCTAAGTTCTTGGGAATGAAATTATGATGACTCCAAGAGGCTTAAATGGGATCAAGAGACCTAGATAGAAGGAGAAAATGGAGCCAAGACCTTGAATTCTAGCACTTGCTTCATTAGGTCTTATATGACACCATTATGCAACCATAAGATAAAGTGAGCTCCCATAGTGAGTGAGTGATGATAGAACTTACTTCAATGATGTAATTGTGCCCTATTTAATGTGTTTAGGCTAAGAGAACTATAATATCCAGTTCTCTAAAAATGAGAGAAAATATGAGAAATGTAACGCATAGTTTCTTCGTCAACGTATAAAATGTACCAGGTGTAAAAGGAATTCCCCTGAAATGACTTAGTTAAGGCCCCAAAAAATTTGGAAAGCATTGTAGACTCCTGAAAATGAGAATCCCATGTTCAGACGGAAAGAAAAATGGAGCAAGAATAAAGAAACGAAATGTAATGAAAGGTTGACGAAATGTAAGAACATTTTTGTCATTTGAGTAAATTTTGGAATTCTCACAGGAGGGCTTTTTAAATAAAAGTTTTGAGTTCTCTATGATTCTCAGATGCCCTCAAAACCATGGGAAGCCCTGGGACAGCTAAAGCCCCTTCGGTGGATGTTTTCCAATGTCGGTTGACCCAAACTTTGACAAGTTTGTTCAGGAAGGTTTTAAATCCAATTTGGATGAAACGAAAGGCATTTTATGAATTAGAGAACCTAAATTTTATGATAGAAAAGACGGTTCTAAAAAAGGAGTTAAAATGAACATAAACAAAGCAAAAAGGAGCATAAAGGCAAAATGGTCATTTTAAAAAATTATCAAAGAGTCTTCTTAAGTAAGATTATACCTCATCACCTTCTCTAAGCTTCCATTTGTAGAAAAATGGGAAGCCATGGCATGACATTAAGAGGGGAGAGAGAGAAGAAGTTTAAGCTTCCATTCAAGTAAGTAAACGGCCCTGTTTCATCCGACGTCAATTAGAAAAGTTGTTCCTTTCCCTAAGAGCTCTCTAATGGTGGTTTTCTTTTCTTGAAAACTTGAGGATTCAGGTCTAACCTAAGCCAAAAAGGAGCTCTTCTCAAGAAATCAATCAGTGAAAAATAATCTATGCAAATAGAGCTCCATTTTAAGGTAAGACTTCACTTGAAACACTTGAAAAATCTTGTGTTTCCAAGCCATTGAAGCTTTAGTCTAGAGAGAGAAAGTGAGGAGGAGAGTATTTCTTTATATGTTCTTGAAGGAACCAAAGGTTATGGAGTGTGAGGATTAAGAATATACAACTAGAATTGAAAAGGGAGCTTTAGAATGCAAGTGCACCTAGGCTAAGATGAAACTTCCTAGTAGTAATTTAAGTTGTCTAAGAGTATATATGAGTTCCTAAGACACCAAGAGAGCCTCCTATATGCTTCTCCCATCAAAGAAATTAAAACAACTCTATTGGTGCCATATAGAAGCATAGCTTCGGCCAAGGAGAGTACATGCACCTAAGGGTGTTTTAATTCCTTCCAAGCTTAGTTTGCATCATGTATAATGGGAGAGTATGAGAGGAAGCCTTGAAAAAATTTTAGAAGCCATAGATAGTGAGATGGTATCATAGGTTCCATAATATGACCTAAAAAAGGAACATGTAGTTAAGCTCTTTATTTTAATTATATGATGACTCCAAGAGGCTTAAAATGAGTCAAGAATCATATATAAAAGGAAAGAATGAAGCTTAGAACTTATTTGATAGATGTTGCTTCATTAGGTACATTCTTGGAACCATAAAAGGGTTAATAGACCAAGTTAGTGTTTAAGGAAGATGTGTGGCCTGAGAATTAACTCCATGAACCTACTTGGCTTCCATGAATTGTGTTTAGGCCAAGAGAAATGATCTCCACCTTCTTGGGTGTGTGAGGTCAAGGGAAAGGATTTAAGACTCAAGGAAAGAAGCACGTGAATGCAAGCAAGGTAGCTCTCTCTACCTTCTTTCATGCATGGATGTGTGCTTACATTGTCTTTGAATGTATGTATATATGTTCTGAGCTATGAAAAGTATTTTAGCATGAGTTTTTATTCCATGGTACCATGATGATGTTTTATACATTTAAATGATGTTTTATGTGCTTGCCTTGGTTTTCTTGAGCGTGAAGAAGCCAATAACCCTCTAGCCATGGTGAAGATGAGCCAAGAACCCTTAAAGTTGGTTAAGACAAAGTAAAGAGTCTCCCAAAAGTGAGATGTCACATCCAGTTCTACGAAAATGAGAGATTATGTTATGTGACCATTAGAATGTATACTGAGTATGAAGTATGGCAATGGACCAAGTGAATTTAAGGGCTAAAATAACATCTCATCACCTGGGTCAAAGATCTTTCAACAAGATCTTGTAATCTATAGTGCAATTTCTAAGACCTTGTCGACAAGGTTTCGCCAGCAAGTACAAGGTCTTCGTGTATAATGTGTTAAAATTTGTGTGGTCTAGAATTGAGTATGAAGGGCTTTTTAAATGAAATTTTTGAGTTCCCCAAGGTTTTCAGAGGCCCTGAAAACCATGGGAAGCCTCAGGACAGTTAAATTCCCTCCCGTAAATGTTTTCTAATGTCAGTGTACCCAAACTTTGACAGAATTGTTTGGGAAGGTTTTAGCCCCAATTTGAGTGATTTTAAAGGCATTTTTCTTAAGTGGGAACCTAAATTTATAATGGAAAAGAAGGTTCTCAAAAAGGAGCTAAAACGAAGGAGAAACAAAAATGCAAAATATAAAGGACAAAATTAGAATTTTTGAAAAAGTCACTTTTCCCTACCTATATATAGGCAATGCCCCACTTTCCTCCCCATTTAGAATCAAAAAATTTTGCATAATTTCATAAGGGAGAGCTACGGTTTTGGGTGCACCAACAGAGAAGGAGAAGAAGCAGAATTTCCAAGCTTAAGGTATGTTTTTATGGTTGTTTTCCATACTGTTCTCCATCTCCGCCACCTCTCCTTCATCCTCCTTTATTTCCTTGGATTAAAATGAGGTTTATAAATTTGATTCAAGGGAGATATTCAAGGGAAATTTCAGATTTGAAGAGAGGAGCTTGGAGAAAGCAAGATTCAAGCTAAACTAAGCAAGGAAACAAGATATAAATGCATTCTATGGTAGCTATATTGACCTCCCTTTCTCCTTCATTTTGACCTACATATCTGCTAGGTAGTGGTTCATCTGGCTCTAACTCTGAAAAACTAATTTCTTGCTTTTTGCATCCTATATACTATACTCATCACTAAAGTGAGCTAGTCAGTGGTTTAACTGTCTGAGTAAAGCCTTCATATCTCTGCAGCAATGATCTACCAGACTCAGGAGGTCTCTAGTCTCTGAGAAAAAAGCTAACTAAAACTGTACTGGTCTCTAAGACTAACTGGTCTATAAAACTATCTCAGGCTGTCACCTCACCAAAAAACTATCATGTTGTGGCTAGAGCTCTTTGTAATTCTGTGGGATCTACTGTGACCCCTGGGTCTACTGTGACCTCTCAAAGCCCTGCTAGGGTCTACTGCAACCCGCTGTGCTATGTTGGGATCTACTGCAATCCATCTCTGGGAGACGTCAAAGCCTAAGATCACTATATCTAATAGTAAAATACATGCTCACTAAGTCAAGTAACTATCGCTCATAATAGCTAAGGCTAAACTCAGAGGTATATCGTGCTCTTCATGCAAAGTGGGTTCTATGTCATCTAGTTCTCTAGGATCCTGTCATACTGATACTAGAGAGCGTTTTAAATTTTCATTCATCGCTCCTTATAGGATCCTCAGATTCCAACTTCAGTCCTTTTTTGCTTGGGCTTCTTTTCTTACTCTATTGACTTACTTACTTACATATACTCATTTTAGCCCTCCTCTCATATCTTGTCATTTCTAGTTATGCCCACGTTCTGCTTTTAAATGCCTTGGCACTAGGGCATCTCACACTGAGTGTGGTTAACATCTCTGGCAAGAGAAAGGCTATACACTGGTCTCTATTTATTTCATTTATACATATGATAAAGGACTCAGGCTATGTATACAGAATCTGAATATCCTCTACTAGGGATCCCTTCCTACCTGCTTTCGTTACTATTCTCATATTATTGGAATCGCTTTACCTTTCTTTTTTAACTCATCTTGTTCTTGGACTAGGATACCTTTCTATTATTGGGACACTCTGGTGATTGATGCCATTGTTTGCTAAGCACTCAAGTCACATTACTACTGGGTTGGCCAGACCCAATATCATGTAACCATTGTTGCACGCAAACCATAACATCAAACACTAATACACAAGCGCCTCATGATTGAGCTCAAAGCCACTATCGCCTGTATATTACAAGTTTCCTAATAATTTAAAGTATCCCTTTCTTACTTTTCTCTATCTGCCCTATTATCGTAGAGTGCTCAAGGAAAGTAGGATTCTTCCTCTACTACGTCCTGAAATTTCTCTGCATTGCTTGGCTATTTTTACTTTGGGTGCTATCATGCTAGAAAGGCATCTATGCCAAGGGCAAATGTGCCTTTTTAAGTACTCAGCACATTAACTGAATATCTATTCTCAATCTATATGTTCTCAGGTTAGACACTGTCGTATCTGCTCTTTCTACCTTTCGTATCCCCTTACTTAGGTAAAAGGATGTTTTACTACTGGTGGTTTCTGTTGCCAATTTAGGTATTTCTATGCTCAAGAGCACCTACATTTTCCTAAGGTTCCTCTACTTATTTACTCTCTGTAACATCAAGGGGGTATATTTTTCATTCATACGTTTACTCTACTATTAGCTAGACCATCCTTTAGTAAGAAGGATTCTATTTCACATAATCCTAGGAATTTCATTTAATGGCGCTCTCGACTTATACTCTTTTTCTGTATCATACAAGACTTGCCTTCTGAGGCGGTCTCTAATTCTCTTAAGATTCCCTGAGGGTACTAAAACACTAACTATCTATCTCAGCATAAGTTTTACGTTCGGATTAGAGCTCGGTTTTCTCTTTGTTCAACCTCTTTAGCCTCATCCCCAGGAGCATAGTATACTATTTCTAGGGTTTTACTAACCCAATCCAGGATATGTACTTTCACTGTTTGGACTCTATCTTACTAAATACTTATGCTCTACTGGGTCTACTGGGTACTCTAATCATTTATGTGCCTTAACCCTATATCATTCTCATATTAGGGAGCTCATTTAACTAACTATCTGACCCCTATCTATTTACCTTTCTAGGCTTAGCTTACTCATCTAATCATGACTAAAGTGAGAGCATCTTTTCTGTAGCTAGTTTCTCAGCTCTTCCTCGCTTCTTTTATCATTATACTCTACAAACAGGGGGTTTATCTAGGAGAATTTGCTAACCACTATTGGGTGGTTTCCCTTACTTAGAATGTCTCATCTTTTCTTTCTTGGTCCAGGAAGAACTTTCATTAAGCCTTTCATTCATATATCTCACCTGGAGCGATACTACTGCTAATCTTCCCTTATGCTTAGCCTGGGCTAGCCATCTCATCGGACCCGTAGCTTACTAACTATTCTCATTCTCTTCTGAACCTTTGTTACTGGGCTACTCATACTTACCTGTAGGTGTTACATATGAGGTACACCTTTCTAAGCTACTCATTATATGTCTCACTGCTAGTAGTCTTATTTTATGTTATTTTAAGACTATACTAACATTCTATCATTTAGTGTCTCACTAGGTAACACTCAAGGTTGGAGTCAATGCCTTAAAGGCAGGTCTCAACAACCTCATCATCCCTGTGTCTAACTTCCTCTGTGTTGAGCTCTTTTCTCAGTCTCAACTACTTGGCCCACAGACTTCTTACTAACCTTCTGTAACTATTCACTATTCTTTTCTCTATTTATACTAGGGGTTCTCGCTCTTTATAGGTTGTTTGACCCCTTATTAACTCCTTTCTTAAGTTGGCTTGAATATGACCAACAAGGCATTCATAGTGCCCTTCACCGCAGTTAACACATCATTCACTGTAGCTCCTTTGGTTTCCCCTTAATTTTCCTATCTGAGTGTTAGTTATGGATAATGGCCTTTTATTGGCTTGCTTTTTCATGGATTAGATTCTCACCTTTAGCTACTGACTCGAGCCCCATTACCTTTATATCTAGCCCATCATCAAGCTAAAGGATTTCACCTCTTACTTCATTTATACATAACTAGCTATTACCTCTGGGTTGTCAGGGCTCTAAAAGGTGTAGCTTGCAACTCAAACTCTTGGTTTGAGGAAATTAATCTTTCAAGCTCCAAAACTCACCTAGACATTTGGGTGTTGTGGCTAGGGGGTGACTCTTTTCCTTATTCCCCTTTAAACTAGTCATGTGCAATTGCAGTTTCATTTCATACCACACTGTATCACTACTTGTTTTTGCATTAAGCAGGATATCTTGGAATGGTCTAAGTATGACTACTAAGGAAAATTAGGCCTTACGTACTCTCTCTAGCAAGCCTCTTCCTATCAACAAGATCATTTATCATCGTTCATATTTAGGGCTTGCCACTGATCCAGCCGTCAGATCCCTTAACTTTGCTCAAACTTAGCTTTGCTCAAGCTACTCTAGAGGCCAACCTATCTTGGTGTCTACTAGCTACCCTAAGACCATCCCACAACTTACTCATCATGAACAAAGCCACAAACTATTCTCCTACACCCCAATATATCTCATATAGGACTTTTTATAGTCATACAAGCCTTTTACAAAGCCCAATTGCTACAAACTCAAGCCAAATCCAATCCAAGAGAGCTTAGAACTTTGCTCTAATACCAATAAATATAACACCATAAATTCTAGCTCATTTTATGTCATTCATAGACTTCACAGCATCATTTCCATGAGAGCACATGAAAAAGGAAATAAAACTAATGGTTTTATTTGCGTTACATCATGTTTAAAAATTTCCAATCAGTGTCACATGGACCATGTGAGCTCATACTATGCATTCTCATATTTAAATACATCATTACAACTCATTTACATTATAAAATCATACCTACAACTCATGGAAACCGAAATGGAGCATGGAATATGAAGGCTCATTCTCGGCTAGATTTGCTCCATTTTCTGACCAAATTTTGGAAAATCATAACTAAATCTATAAAAATCAAAATCATGCAATCATCATCATTATGGAAATCTATGGATGTCTACTTCACACTAAAAATATGTATGGATCATAAAACTCATCACAGAGGACGTTTGACATCCAACATGTTCCAAATATCCGACTGAATTCTGGAACTATCACATAATTCTCCAAAAAACTTTGAAAATGTCCAATTAATTCCATAAAAATCTAATCCATGCAAATGATACCAATATGGAAAGCTATGGATGTTAACTAGAGAGAAAAAATATCTCTAGATCCGTTCATTAAGCCCATACCTCAAAATTTAATGGAATAGTACTTCTGGTCGGGTAAAATTACTGATACTAGACAGAAAATTCAAAAATTCATATCTCCCTCTCTAGAATGAGGTGCTTCTAGTTTTCTCGAGTCATTGTAATTGTCTACTTCCTCTGTATAAAATTTCATGGCAATTGGACATCATTTGGATCTTGTGTGACAGAATGCAATTTCGGACCAAATGAATAGTGCAGCAAACCAGAAACCATGAAAATTGCCAACTGTTGAAAATTATCAAATATCCTATAGACCTCCAAAAATTATGGTCTCTAACTTTCCAAAAAGCTCTCAATGAGACCTAACTACATGTCAAATCTCATATCAAGAATAACTCATTTGGCTAAAAAGTGACATAGGGTTCCATTATGGTCAAATTGGGCTCCATATCGGGTACCAAACTTGCCAAATGACTTTCCCTTAGTCTTGGCACCTTTTAGGCAAGTCTAAAAGCACATTTAAGACTTGTGTGAGCTACCCAAATAGTCACAAACCTCATGCATTTCATTTTGGCTATTCAACCCACACTTATGCACATTTCCATCAAACTTCCAATTTGCATACTTTGGCATTACATACTCAAAATATATGTTAGGACTCATAAATCATATCCATATATTCAAATATCACATAATAGCATATATATATATATATATATATGTCTCAAGAGTCATAGACCATTTACAACATCATATACATCAAGAAACATAATTATGGTTCTAAAATGGATAAAACTAGACATATGCTTGTCAATCTTCCTTCTTCATTGTTGTTGGCTCCCTTCACCATAGCTACTTGGTCCACCTAGCATGTTAGAGCATTGCAGAGGAGGGGATGAGATTCAAAGAATCCCAATAGCTCATCTCCCATTCAATCATACATAATATGTGTAAAGCAAGTTTTTCAAATGCATGCATGGAGAAAATGGAAGTCATGGACATTTTGAAAGCAAACTTGGCATTTGAACAAATCATATAAGACATTTAAGAACTCACCAAGTGTTTGGATTGGCCTCACACTTCTCCTCATGGATTTTAGACTTCCCTCACCTATTCTTTAAGAGCTTTAAACTCAACTATACTCTTGGGAGCCCACTTTACTTTTGGGAGACTCTTTACTTTATCTCGACCAAGCTCAAGGGTTCTTGGCTCATTCTTACGAAAGGGAAGAGTTCTTGGCCTCTCCACACTCAAGTAAACTCAAACAAACATCATTTAAAAACATAACATGATCAAGAATCATAGCATATAAAGGCAAACTAGCATACTTTTCATAGCTTGAAAATGCCTATACACACATTCTAAAACAAGCTAAACACACATCCATGCATGAGAGAAGGTGGAAAGAGCTTCCTTATGTACACTCACACACTTTTTCCTTGAAATTCAAGCCTCCTCTTTTGGCCACACACCCACAAATTGGTGGAGATGATTTCTCCTAGCCTAGATACAATTTATAGGAGCTAATTAGGTTCATGAAACATATTCTAAGCCTACATAATTTGCTTAAACCCTAGATTACTCTATAGGCTCCATTATAGTCCATAATTGCACCTAATAAAGCAACACCCCTCAAATAATTTTTAGGCCTCATTCTTTCCTTTCAAATATGATTTTTGACTCCTTTTAAACCTCTTGGAGTCATCACACCATTAAAACAAAGGGTCTAACATCATATTGCTTCTTTAGGTCATAATATGGAACCTAAGACACCAATTCACCTTCCATGAGTTCTAAAATTTTTTCTAAGGCCTCCCTTCATTTTCATTCATCAAATATGACTCAAGAATGGCCTTAGAAAAATTTAAAACTCTCCCCCCCACATAGAACCCTCCTTGGCTGAGACCATGAGCATTCTTGGGCCACTTGGAGTTCTCTTGGTTTTCTTAAAGGAGGAAGCTTGTGGGGAGCATTTTAGGTGTCTCAAGAACTCATTTATACTCTTAATTAAACTTAAGAAGTATCACATAAGTTCAGAATTTGAAAGGTGCACTAGAAACCCTAGGTTTTACATCTTGAATCCTAATGCCTATTTTATGGTTTTCTTTGCATATTCTTATTCTCCTCCATCAAATACCTAAGATTCACCCTTGGTTTAGTTGAAAATTTAACTCCCTAGGGCAGACCATATGTAGGTTGAAATAGAGAAGAAAGGGAGGTCAATATAGCTACCATAGAATGTATTTTTACCTTGTTTCCTTGCTTAGTTTAGCTTGAATCTTGCTTTCTCCAAGCTTCTCTCTTCAAATCTAAAATTTCCCTTGAATATCCCCCTTGAATCAGATTTATAAACCTCATTTTAATCCAAGAAAATAAAGAAGGATGAAGGAGAGGTGGTGGAGATGGAGAAAAGCATGGAAAACAACCATAAAAACATACCTTAAGCTTGGAAATTCTTCTTCTTCTCCTTCTCTCTTGGTGTGCCCAAAACCCTAGCTCTCCCTTCTGAAATTATGCAAAATTTTCTGATTCCAAATGGGGAGGAAAGTGGGGCACCACCTATATATAGGTAGGAAAAAGTGATTTTTTCAAAAATTTCAATTTTACCCTTCGTATTTTGCATTTTCGTTTCTCCTTCGTTTTACCTCCTTTTTTAAAACTGTATTTTTCATTATAAAATTTAGATTCCCAATTAAGGAAAATTCCTTTAAAATCACACAAATCAAAGCTAAAACCTTCTTGAATGAATCTGTCAAAGTTCGAGCACACCGACATTGGAAAACTCCACCGAAGGGGATTTAACTATCCCGAGGCTTCCCATGCTTTTTAGGGCCTCTGAGAACCTTTGGGAACTCAAAATTTTCATTTAAAAAGCCTTTCATACTCAATTCTAGACTACACAAATTTTAACACATTATACAAGAAGACCTTGTACTTACTGGCAAAAACCTTGTCGACAAGGTCTTAGAAATTGCACTACAGATTACAAGATCTTGTCGACAAGATCTTCAACCTAGGTGATGAGATGTTATTTTAGCCCTTAAATTAACTTGGCCCGTTGCCATACTTCATGCTCAATATACATTCTAATGGTCACATAACATAATCTCTCATTTTCGTAGAACTGGATATTGCATTTCTCCCCTTAAAATAAATTTCGTCCTCAAAATTTGTGGTATACTTTCTTCTTATTCTTCTTCTTTTCTAGCTAACTATTCTTTTCTTTCCCTTCTTCATGGCTCTATACGCTTTTTCAGCAATTTCATTCTTTCACATTTTCTTTCAGCCAGGGAACTTTTATTATTAGCTCTTTATGAGGGCTCTATTGCTAAATACTAGCTAGTTCTTTCTCATAAGGGAAAGAAATTTCTAACTTTTGAGCCTTATCCTGGGAGAGCTTACTAATCGTATCAGGTAAATGTTAACCCATTCGCAGGATTACCATTTCTTTCAATGGACTCATTTACATATCTCAAGAGGTAACTAATTTCATATCCCCTCTTCCATATCCTCTCTTAATGGCTTCTCATAATGTTTCATCATCTTTTCTGATCATTACGGCCATCGAAGGTTTCAGTCTACTTACTTATTTACATGTTCCATCCACTATTTATCTCTGCGTTCTTTCTTGCTAGCTCATCCCATGACTAAAATTCACATACTTTCTAACACAGGTGTCACACTCGAAAATGCGACCGCGTTGCGCTTTTAAAAGAAATTTTAAAAGGAAGAAATTTCGATTCAATTTCCAGAGAAAATGAAAACCGAAATCGAAATTAAGAAAAGTAGTAGAGTCGCCACCAAAATTTTAGTTTTTGAAAAGGCAAAACTTTGGAAAAACCTTTTATTTGGGAAATAAGAAAAAATGGTCTACGAATCAGAAAATGGGTTCGGGAGTCGATTGTGAGTGGGGAAGGTGTTAGGCACCCCACAACACCCGTTGCTAAGAACGGTTACCCTAAGTCAGTTGTACAAAATCAATATGGCCTTTAGTCTATTTTAATTCTCCTAACAAATCACATGCAAAATAAGAAACAGAAATAAAAGAAACGAAATCAAAAAAATAAAATAAAATAAAAAGGAAGAAAGAAATTAAAGAAACAAAAATGGGAAGAACAACATAAAAGAAGAGAATTTTAAAAAAATAAAAATTGAAAAGAAAATTTTATTTACAAGAACGGACTTGACCTAGGATGAAAGCCTATAGAGCCTACGTACCCTTCGAAAGGGATCAAAGTCCACATAGTTCGGCAGGAGACTTTTTTTTTTAAGATTTTCTTTGTTTCTTTTTTTTTTTTTTTTGCTTTTCTTTTGTTTTTATTCATTTATTTTTGTTGTTTTATTTTTTTTTTTTTGAGAAGCCAAAGAAAATAAAAAATTACTTCTCCCTTAACAGATAAAAATGAACTTAGGAATTGACTCATATGTTTTAATTTGTTAAAGGTGGAATTAATCTTGTATTTTCGATTTTTTCCTTTTTTTATTGTTTTTTTCATATTATTTCTTTTACCTTGAACAATTAAGCTTTTATTATTATTATACTTCTTTTAGGAAGGACAAAGAAAATAAAAATCATTTTTTTTTATCTTAGTTTTAAATAGCTAAGCTTTTATTTTTTATTTTGGATGAAAAGACAAAGAGAATAAAAATCACTTTTCTTTTGACAAATAAAATGAGATTTGAATTGTTTAATGTCATTTGATTTGTTAAGAGTAAGACTAATTTTATTTCTTTGCCTTTTTCACTTTATCAATTGTTTTTATTGTTTTTTTTTTGTTGACTTTGATGTTTGGGGCTTTTTAAATTAATCTCTTTTTGCATTTTTAATCTTCTTGATTTTTGTTTTGTTTGTTTGTTTTTCCTTCCTTTTTTTTTGGATGATTGATTTTGGATTTTTCTATTTTTTTATTTTTTAATATATATTTTGTATATTCTGTATTTTTTATTTATATAAGCAAAATATACTTTTGTTAAAACGAAAATATAAGAAAAGTCTATATAAAAAAAAATTAATTTCTCACTTGCTTTTCCTGTTTTCTTTTTTTGTTATTTGTTTAATTTTGTCTTTTCTTTTCCTTTTCTTCCCTTTTTTTTTTTACTTTTTCCTTGCATTTTTGAAAACAAAATTAATGGAGAGAAGGGTCATTGGAACCCAAAATTCATTAAAACATGAAAGAAAAGATCCAGTAAGCACCGAAGAGACTTATTGTCTCACATGGTTCTCCGGGTAGTCCTACATGTCTAAGGGGACAAGAGCTCCCACACGACGATTATAAAAGGAAAATTTATAATAGGAAAGAAAAAGAATACTCCAGGTAAGAGATAAACAAGACATTTGTAAGTAAACAATTATTGGTTGTGTGTGCTTTAGAGTGTATCCAGGCAATCCTCATGTTAAGCATATATCATATTACATAAACCTTTTTGAATAACAAGGGATGAACTAATGAAGCTCCATCCTGGTCGTTTCTTCAAGCTTGGTTTAGCTCCCAATAAGCCTCTCCCGATACATGGCTCACATGCAACAAAAGGCGAACAACCAGGTAAGAACGAGGAGTACCTCCAAGACTATATCAACTTCATAATTAAGGCACAATTATAAAGACATTATAGGTTGTTTTGAAAGCCATTTGTGTAGACAACAATCAATAAAAATCAACAGTTATATCCCAAATACTCAGAGATTAGCCAACCGAAGCCACTAAACATCATTAATCAGAAGAATTTCTTATTTAAAATATACAAGATAAAAAAGAATCAATGGGCAATATCGGAAGTAAAATGATATGAAGACTGCCCTTCTCCCAATTAAAACCAAAGATTAAAGACATTAGGTTTTCGCATATACTTTTTTCTTTACTGGTCCAGCCACATCTTATACAAACAGACATGGAGGGTACTGAAGCAAAAGGCTCCTCCTCCCCTCAAAATTCTCACTAGGAAGTTCCCAGATACCTTCTCCAACAATATACATAACACCCACGTCGAGCAATAAGAGAAACATGCAACGGAATTAACTTGAAACTAAGACTGATGCCTATTCCATGTTACCAGCAGACCACACCCATCCAAATTCACAGGATTGCTAACAATATCATTGTTCTCATTAACTCAAGACATAGATTAAATGAATTAAGAATCAGAGAAATTCACATAAGCATTTAGCTCAGGGACAAGCATTCACTTACAATAAAACCACAACGGGGAGAGAGTCCAGGTTATTACATTATAATCTAACAGATTCAACAACAATGACCACGCGCTACAACCCTTCCCAGCCTTTTATCAGGCATTTCCTCGAGCACCTATGGTGCATGTCCTCGGATACAAAGGAAACATAGTATTTCGTACAGCAACCTCCCATTCCCAGTTCACATCATCAGCAATCACAAAGGGGGTTCCCTTGATAAGAAAATAAACCAGAACCGGGGCTTACCTGTAGGGGATTTAGAGGAAGAATGGGCTGGGCTCCTTCTCTACGCCTCTTTCTCGGTCTCAATCCCAACCTTCACTCTCGATTTTCTTCTTCCAGTTTTCACCTTGAGTCTCGCTCTCCTCTGGTTTTCTTCAGTGGTTCTCTCAAATTCCCCAGAATCAATCCCTCTATCTCGATCCTCTGCCCCCAAGTCCTCTTTTTCTAATCTCGAAAATCCTCTCCTCCCTCACTTGATTTTTCGGTCTCCCCTGCCTTCATTCTCCATTTTTTTCGACTCCTCCTTCTATCTCTCCCTTTTTCGAATCCAGCCCCCCTGTCTCTCGAATCCCTTCTGTCTCCTTCCTCTCAATTTTTCCTTCCCCGGTGTCTCCAAAATTTTTCGGTCACCCCAAATCTCCCAAAATCAATCCCCCATCTCTGAAAACCCCTCTTCTTTTCCGTTTTTCATTCTCGAAACTCCCCCTCCTCTCGATTTTTCTCCTTTGATTTTTCGGCTTCGCACTCCTCTCCTTTCCCTGGTTCGATTTTTTGGCCTCTCTTATTCGAAATCCCCCCAAATCACGCCTCCCTCCTCCTTGATTTTCTCCTTCGCCCTCTGTTCTCCCTTTGCCTGATGCATCACTTTCTCTTCTGATTCTTTCCATTCTCGCTCTCTGTCCTCTGTCCACTTTTTCTGTATCTACGTCTGCCCTTTTTCTTTTCCTGTGTGTGGTCTTCCTTTTTCGCTGGTGGCAGAGAGCAGGGTGTGACAGGGAGGAGGCTGGGGTCAAAACGCACGGTTCCTGCGTTTTGAACTCAACTTTTTTTTATTTTTTTTTATATTTTATTATTATTTTTTTGTTCTTTTGTTTTTATTTATTTCTTTTCTTTTTATTTCTGAGTTAATGGACTAAACCTAAAAAGATTAGGCTTTAGATTGGACCACTTTTCTTTTCAGCCCTTTGCAATTTTTCCTAAAAGAAAAAGCTTTAGGCCTTTTTCCTTTTTTTCTCTTTTTCTTTCAATTTTTTCCAATTTTTGTTTTCTAAAGCTTTTATTTTTCATTTTTTTCATTTTTCAATTTTCCCCTAATTTCTATTTTCTTTCTTTTGTTCTCTTTTTGGGTTTGTATTTTCGCTAAATTGATTTTGTTAATTTTATATATTTTTTTATAATTGGTCCGGACAAAATATGGTATTCACAACAGGCCTTATATCACTACTGTTCACTGGGATTATAGCTTCCTTGAGGAGTTTCTGCTTTTAATGATCCTAACTTTTCTATTTATTACTGCATCTATCTTTGTAGGCTGGGATTTTTTCTCACTTTCTTCACTTAGTTACAATGGCATTTTAGAGTCCCTCATTTCAACACTGATAGGCCTAACATATGTATCTCATACTAGTATCGAAGAGCTACTACCATTGACTACTACTGACTTCTGGTGGGATACTAACTATTCTCACAATTTTGCTCATTGGAGATATACTGTACCACTTACCTCATATAAAAACTACCCCTGACCCCTTTCTGAATATATATGCTAGCATGCAGAGATCTCTCTATCCCTCAGTCGACTCCTAAAAGTAAGGTTGAGTCAAATACCTCTTAAAAAAATAGGTGAGGCAAGTCTAAAATCCACAAGTGAATGGGTAAAGCTAATCCACTTACTTGGCAAGCATATGCATGCTATATATGACTTGTTCAAATGCCAAGAATGTTTCTTGAATACTCACATATGTTAACATGTCCATGCATGCATTTTCAAGGCTTATATTGCATACTTTATATGTGATTGAAAGGGAGATGAGCTATTGGGATTCTTTGAATTTCATTCCCTCCTCTCCAATATTCTAACATGCTAGGTGGACCAAGAGAGCAAGGAAATAGGAGCCAACCATTTGAAAGATCAAAGTATGCCATCAACATGCACGGATTTTATTTCTTTAAGGCCATATGAGTGGTAAACATTGTAACCCATTATTGTATATATCTTATGATGTTATGAACATGTATAATTATACTAATATATCATGTATAAATGAGATTTAAGGTTATATGTATGGAAATGTGCATCTTGGACATGTAATGGCAAATTTGCATTATGGAAATGTATGTATAAGTGGAAGTGGAATAGCCAAATTGAGATGCATGAGGTTTGGAACTACTTAGGCAGTTCACACAAGTCATGTTCATGCTTTTAAACTTGCCCAAGAGGTGCCAAACACTAAGGGAAGTCATTTGAACACATTTGGTATCTAATATGGAGCAAAATTGACCATATTGGAAACCTATACCACTTTTTGTCCAAATGAACTCCTCTTGATCTAAAATTTGGCATGCATCTAGATTTAATTAAGAGATTTTAGGGAAGTAAAAGTGTAAAATTTTTGGAGGTCTATAGAATATTTGATGAATTTTCAAAATTGGAAAATTATCTAAAATTGGTTCATTGCACTGTTCACTCAGGTCTGAAATTAAATTCTATCACTTATGAGGAAAATGATGTCCAATGGCCATGAAATTTTATAGGGAGAAACTAAACATTTCCAGTGACTTGTAACAACTAGAAGCACCTCATTTGGATGTCTAGAGAGGGAGATATAAATTTTTGAAATTTCTATCTAGTATTAGGCATCCAGACAGACCTCAGTTACTGTTTAATTAGCTTTCAAGTCTTGGATGTACTGAACTCATTTGAAGTTATTTTTTTCCTCTAGTTAACATCTTTATCTTTCCAGATTGGTATCATTTGTATAGATTGGAGTTTTGTTAAATTAATTAGACATTTTTTAAATTTATAGCAGAAACCTATATCAGTACCAGTAGCTAGCAAGACCTTTGTACGTTTTCAAATATCAAACGTCTTCTGTGTTATGTTCCATGGTGTGGACATATTTTTAACATAAATTAGACATCTATATCTTTCCATAATGGTAAATAATGTATAATTTTAATTTTTCTAGAATTAGTTATAATTTTTCAAAATTTGTGACAGAAAAGGCAAAATTCTGGTCTAGGCTACTATCATGAATTTCATGTATTCCCTTCCCTTGCACGAGCTTTAGGCCACTTTTGGTGATGGATTTGTGTTGTATCTATGTAATTAAATATGAGAATGGGATACATGAGTCTATATGGCCTATGGAACTTTATAGGAAAAATTTTATTTGTGGCAAAGTGCATGTATATTCATTGTTCTCGTGCTACCTTTCTTGCTTCATTATGAAATGCATAGAATAAGACATAAAAATGGCATGAGGCAAGCTAGATAAATATGGTGCTACAAGAACCAAGCCCTATCTCATTGCAAGTGTGTGGCCAAAAAGGCAGAGGAATACCAAAGGAAAAAGTCTTGAACTCTTGCTTCAAGGTAGCTCTCTCTTCTTTCTCTCATGCATGAATGGATGTTTATTTTGTCTTGAATGTGTGTGTATATGTTTTAAGCTATGAAAGAGGTCCTAGCATGTATCTATATGCCATGGTACCATGAAGCTTTGTTATGTGCTTAAATAATGTTTTATGAACATGTTTTAGTTTGCTTAAGTGTGGTGAAGCCAAAAGTCCCTTAATAATGGTAAGGATGAGCCAAAAGTCCCCAAAAATGGTTGAAACAAAGCCAAAGGTCTCCCAAAATAAGGCTTAGTTAAAGGCCTTTGAGAAAATGAGTGAGGTAAGTGTAAAATCCACAAAGATGATAGGTAAGGCTAAACTACTTACTTGGAAAGCCTATATATGCTTTATCTAACCTCTGGAGTGCAAAAATGTTTCATGAATGATTATGCATGCCATGTTATCCATGCCTGCATTTTTAGACATGTATTTGCATCTTTTACGTATGGTTGAAAGGAAGAAGAGCTATTGAGATTCCTAGAATCTCATCCCTTCCTCCCCATTGTCTAACATGTCTAGGTGGACTGAGTGAGCCAAAGAATGGGAGCCACCAAGCTTGAAGGAGAGAAATTGACAAGAAAGTGTGCTATTTTGCTTACTTTGTAGTCATATGGATGGCAAAGATGTAACCCAATATTGTATATGATGTATGAACCCATAAATATTTGTAAATATATGGTTATATTATGTATGTATGAGAACTAATGCCATATGTATGATATTGTAGTTTCTGAACCTTGAATGGCAAGATGAGGCTTGTATGTTCTTATGTATGTCTTGGGGTGGATGAGTGAGTTTATGAAATCTGGGTTTGTACACCTTTGATACAAGTTTAATAGACCATTTTGGTGCTTTCCCACGTACTTAAGTTGCCATAGTGGTCTTAGAAGCCAATGTGGACCATTTGAGACCCTTGGAAGACACCAAAAGAGCATTTTTGCAATCCAATGTCAAGATCTAACCAAATGAACAAATTTGCTAATAAAATTTGGCACACATATAGACCTTATCTAGATATTTTTAGAAAGCTAAAGACCAGATAATTTGCAGCTCTATGGAATTAATTATGATTTTTCAAAATTGCCATTTTTTTGTTATTCTGGTATAAGCACTGTTCATATGGTCAGTTTCTTGTGCTATGTTATTTGAGGCTCAAATGGTGTCCAATACTCATGAAATTTTACAAGTATAAACTAGACATGATAAAATTTCTGTGGCCACTAAAATTATCCCAATTGGATATCTGAGCAAGGAGAAATGAATTTTTGAAGTTCAAGGACAATACTAGTAGTGACAGGCAACCTTGGTTATTGTTCCATCGATTTCCAGTGGCTAGACGTCTCCGTTGTGTTCTGGATATATTTTTAGCATAATTTAGACATGTGTGTCTTTCCATAATGATATAGTGTACTTGATTTTAATTTTTTTTATAATTATTTATGATTTTCCAAAGTTCATGACAGAAAGCTAGACCATGAACCCGAGGCTACACTTGTGAATTCTGTGTATATACTCCATTTGCTCGAGTTCTTGGCCACTTCTTGAGATGGTTATGAGTTGTAATTATGTATTTAAATATGAAAATGAGATGTATGAGTTCATATGGTCTACAGGACATGAAATAAAAAATTTATTCATGACATAATGCCAAAAAAACTCCATTATTTTTATTATATTTTCCTTGAGAGAGTGGCTTGGCCAATGAATATGCACTAGAAATGAGATGAGATAGTGCATATGAATATGGTGTTACAAAGCACAAGTTTTCTTCCTTGTTTTTCTAACTTGTGTTCTCAACTTCACACATACACTTGGGAGACGCTTGATTTGCTTAGCCTAGATACATCAAATAAGACATAAACACATCAATGGAACCATCTTTAGCTTCACATAAATTCTACACAAGCCAATTCTAGCTTATAGCATCCATATGGTTCTATATTGTAGCATAATGAAGTAACTCATATAATTCATTATCTTGGCCCTAATTTCTCACTCAATCTAAGTCACATGACTCCATTTAAACTTATTAAAATCATCACAAACTCAAATTAAGGAGTTTAACACCAAGTTGCTTCCTTATGCATAATGGAACCTTAAACTCTCAACTTTCAAAATATAGTTCTTAAATTCAAACCAATAGTTCCTTTGGTGTTTATTATTCATGTCTAGACCATTCATAACTTTAACATCAAAGAAAACTCTCCTTAGGTACTTGGAATGGAGCTTGGTCAAGACTATGCTTAAGGAAGGCACCAAGGGAGTTTCATTCATTTCTCTTAGAAAATTGGCATCCATGAAGCTTCCTAGGTCTCCTAAGAACCCAAACAATACTCTTATATAAGTTAAATCATTATTAGAAAGCTTCATAAATCCCTAGGTGCAATTAAAACCTTAATTTGCATAACTTGTTACTTATGGCTTCTTTTTTAGTTATATTACTTCTATATGATTCCTTATATTTCAAAACCCTAATTTCTATCAAGTTTGAATCAAAATCAAACCCCTTATATGGTCCACTAGGTTTGCCCAAAATGGTTTATCCACAGAAGAATCAAGAAGAGTAATTTATCTATGGTAATTCATACCTTAATAACTTCCTTTCAAGATGCACTTTCTTAGGCTTCCAAGACTTTCTCCAAAATCCTCCTTTCCTTTACTGAACCAACCATGAAATATCACCATTTAGAGCTTCAAAACCATGGAGAAAGAGGATAAGAACATTTGAGAAAGGAAGAGCATGAAAAAGTAGTAATTTCTTACCTATTTTACTTGATTTCCTCCTTCCTTTCTTCCCTCTCTTGGTGCACCACTTGAAGGTGAATGGGGTTCTATTTTTAGCCAGATGAAAGTCAGTTATAATGAATGGAAAAGGTGGGACATGATTTTAAGAAGGGGGAGGCTTATATTATAACATTTTTAATATTCCATTTTTATCCCTCAACTTAGTTTTCTCCATTTAAGCTCATTTCAACTCCTTTTTTAGAACCATCTTTTCCATCACGACATTTAGGCCCTCTAATTCATAAAATGCCTTGGGTTTTATAATGTCGCACATCGGGTAGGAAGACCTGGGCTAGGGCCTTATAAGTGGGAGTAGTACTCTCCCCACGTAGATGCATTTTCCTAAGAGCTAATGGGAGAAGCCATCCTCTAGGAAGAACAAAACCCTGAAGCTAATGGGAGAAGCCATCTATTAGGGACAATATCCATGGGGCTCTGTAAAGTGTTTGGTATCAAAGGCGGCCTAGCCATATGTGCAACTTAAGGATGGGTTGACCCCAAAGGGGGGTAGATTGTAATGTCCCACATCGAGGAGGAAGACCTTCGGCTAGGGCTTTATAAGTGGAAGTAGTACTCTCTCCATGTGGACATGTTTTCTTAGGAGCTAATGGGAGAATCCATCTTTGTCCCTGGTAGATGGCTTCTCCCATTGGCTTCGGTGTTTAGGGTTTAGGGTTTAAGGAGAAGCCATCTACTGGGGACAATATCCACGGGGCTCTATAAGGTGTTTAGTATCAAAGTTGGCCTAACCGCATGTGCAAACCAAAGATGAGTTAGCCTTAAATGGGGGTAGATTGTAATGTTTCACATCGAGTAAGAAGATCCTGGGGTAGGGCCTTATAAGTGGGAGTAGTACTCTCCCCATATGGATGCGTTTTCCTATAAGCTAATTGGATAAGCCATCTTTGTCCCTGGTATATGGCTTCTCCCATTAGCTCCTAAGAAAACACATCCACGTGGGGAGAGTACTACTCCCACTTATAAGGCACTAGCCTAGGGTCTTCCTACCTACTGTGGGACATTATAGGTTTCACGTAAATTAGATTTAAAACCTTATTGAACTATCTAGTTAAAGTTTTAGTCAACCGATGACCTAAAACATACACTAGAAGAATTTTAATTGTAATACCTTTTCCTCATAGCTATTATACCATTGTCTCATTATCCATCCCAATCCATTTCATATGGATTAGAGCACAACTGCAAGAAACCATACACTTCACATGAAAAAGGAAATAAATTTAATGGTATTTTATTTGCATTGCATAAGATCTCATTTCTTTAATTTATGCCCCATGGACCATATGAACTCATCAATATAATTTTCTATTCATAACACATCCATACAAGTCATAACCATCATCAAATATCTCAAGAAGCTCGGGTTTTAAGCTACATCTCACAAAATCAATGGTTTACTCTTGAGTTCATATTCCAACTTTTTGATGCAAATTTTGAAAATTCATAATTAATTCTATAAAAATTGAAATCAAGAAAACCATGCTATTTTGGAAAGCTGAGGATGTCCACTTTGGATTAAAAATAATTCTAGACCAATGTAGTAGCTTTAAGCCAACGGAAATCAACGGAACAGTAACTCATATTAGGTTGCTTTACTGGTACTATCATGCAACTTTAAAAATTCATTGCTCCCTCTACATAACTCCAAATAAGGTGATCTTGGTGGCTATGGACTTATGATGTCTATTTTATGCCTATAAAATTTTATGAGCATTGGACTTTATTTGACCAACTTGTTACACTGAGAGAAGCAAACTGACCAAATGAACAGTAACCATACCATTTTTGCATAATTTAGCCAAATTTGAAAAATCATAATAAATTCTCTAGAGTTCCAAATTGAGTGCTCTTTAGCTTTGTGGAAAGCTCTATATGAGACCTACTTACTCACCAAATTTCATGAAAAACTCACTCATTTGGTCACACTTTGGTTCAGCATAAAAAATGGTCAAACTTTAAGTCTCAAAAGGGATTTTAAGGCACCAAAAGCTCTTCTTGAATTTCCACAACCACTTGGGCAAGTGTAAAAGTATAAATACCATATATAAAAGCATGCCAAATGATCCAAATCCTCATAGAGCTCAATGTCACCATGCCACATGTATACATACACAAGTACATCATATCACATAAGGACAAATGAGTGGCAAAATCTCACATTCTCATTCATCTAGATCCCATATTGATACACATAATATTTATATATACATTAAAACATGCTCAAAGGTTTACATCATATTACATCATATATACTATTCTTGACATTAAAATACAAACAAAAAGGCCATTTCTCTATCTCTTTGTCAAAGTCTTGCTTCTCAAGGTTGTTGGCTTCCATTTCTTTGTCCACTTAGCCCACCTATACATGGTTAGACATGTGTGGGGGAAGGATGAGATTCAAAGAATCCCAATAGTTCTTAACCCTTTCAAACATACATAATGGATGCTAAAACATATCAAATAATGCATGCATGATATTCAAGCAACTAGTGAGCATACATAAATCATTTTCCTTAGCACATTAACTCATGCATAGCAAACATAAGCTCTCAAGAGTATTGGTTTAACCTCACCCATCTTTCTTGGGACTTTTGGATTGGCCTCACCTACTTTCAAGGGACTTTTGACTTGGCCTCATTTTTCTTGAGACTTTTGGCTTTGTCTCACCTATTCCTAAGGAATTTTGGCTCATCCTCACCTTTGCTAAGGGACTTTTGGCATCACCAAACCTAAGCAAGCTATAAAGCTATCATGAACACATTTCAAGAAACATAATGGTACCATAATATGTAAGCATAGGCTAGAAACATTTCTCATGGCTCAAACATACACATATGCACTCAATGACAAGAAAGCAATATGCATGTGAGAAAGATTAGAGAGCTATCTTGAAGCAAGAACATAACACTTTCCTCTTGAAATTCTTCTTCCGCTTTCTTGGCCAAGCCTTGCTATTAGGTGGCCCTTGGTTCTCTTGGCTTAGACACATCAAAAGAGGCATATATCACTTATGGGAACAAGCTCTAGCCTTATGAAATTACTATGGAGGCTTACTTTCTCACATAGCTATATTATGGTTCTATACAAGACCTAATGAAGCAACAATGGGAATTTATGATCTTAGCTCCATTTTCTCCTTCAATCTATGACTCTTGACTCCAATTAGGCTCCTTGGAGCCATTACACATTCATTTCATGGAGCCTACCTATAAGTTGCTTCTTAATGTTTTAAAATGGAACCTAAACCTCCATCCACACCAAGGCTTTTAAAATTTTTTCAAATCTTTCTTTGATGTTCTTCCATTATATTTAGTCACATTCTAGATTTAGAAGAAATTAAAACACTTCCTAGATGCTTTTTCTTTGCTTGGTCGAGACCTATACAATGGAAGGTACCCATGGAGTTTTCTTCATTTCTTTTATGGAATGGCCACTTGTAAGACTTCCTCGGTGTCTTGAGAACTCATATACATTCTTAGACAACATAAATTACCATTAGAAAGTCTCATATTTGCTAAGGTGTAACAAAAACCTTAGGTTTTGGAAACCTATTTTCTAATGCTCTTTTTTGGAATTTCTTTGCATATGCTTATTTCTTACCCTTAAAAACCTAGGTTTCATGCTTGGTTTAGGTCAGAATTTACTCCCTCTTGGTTGTTCTATATGAGGTCGAAAATCACCTCTTGGAAAGTAAAGAAGAGGAAGCAAGAAAAGCTATGATGTTACTTTGATTCCTTAGCCTTTTCAAGACCTTTCTCCTTGGCTATGGCTTCTTCTTGAAATTTTGAACTATCCCCCTTTGAACATGGCTCAAAACAGATCCAAATCATACACTAAAACCATGGAAAGAAAGAGGAGAAGGAGAGGAACAACGTTAGTGAAGGAAGAATTATGAAATTCCAAGGTTCTTACCTTTTTCCTAAGCTTTTCCTTCCTCCTTTGCTCTCATCTTGTGCACCTCACTTAGCTGGTCTTTCCACTTGTTTAGGACAGAAATTAGGTCAGCCAAATATGGAGGAGAAGTGGGGTGCTACCTATATATATCAAGGGTTTCATAAAAAGCTTTTTAAAATGCCAAATTTACCCTTCATGCTTGGCTTCTTCCCTCAAGGCTCATTTCAATTCCTTTTTTAGAACTGTCCTTTTCATCATAAAATTTAGGCTTTCTAACCTATAAATTGCCTTTAGAATTGCTCAAATTGTGTCTAAAACCTTCCCAAACAAAAGGATCAAAGTTTGGGTCCACTGATGCTTTAAAATGTAAACTGAAGGGGTTTTAATTGTTCGAAGGGTTCCTATAGTTTTTAGAGCCTTTGAGAACCCTGGGAAACTCATTTTTCCTATTTAAAAACCTCTCCTTTGATTTTTTTAAGAAGTGCCCAGAATTACAAAAATACCATTGTATCTTCGGTAAATTTCGCTTGGTTATTCTGGCTCTATTTTCAAGGCACCTCTAGGCTTGGATCCTCATTATTTGAGGTCTAAATTATTACTCTAATTTTATTAGATCTCGAATTTTAACACCTTATATTTCTAACTTATTCCATCACATTTCTGTGCTTTACATCATACATTCCATGAAGGAGAAAGAAAAAGAGGATTAAAATAATGACTTTTTCAGTGTTACATCGTACATAAAAATTTCATTTGGTGTCACGTAGACCATGTGAGCTCATACATCATATTCTAATATTTAATTACATGAATACAACTCATTTGCATTATCAAAAGTGGCCTACATCTCGTGGAAACCAAAGGGAAGCATAAAATACCTATATATATTTTAGGCCAAATTTTTCTCTTTTCTGTTACAAAACTTGAAAAATCATAACTAATTCTAGAAATATCAAAATCATACATTCTTGGCCATTCTGGAAAGCTACACATGTCCAATTTATGCTAAAAATACTTTTAGACAATAACATCCAACACAGATGTTTGACATTCAAAATGATCCAGAGGTCAGGCTATCCACTAGTGCTATCACAAAATTCTGCAACAAACTTCAAAAATGTCCAATTAATTCCAAAAAAATATAATCCATACAAATGATACCTATATGAAAAGTTGTGGATGTCAGATAAAGGCAAAAAATAACTCTAGACCAGTTCAGACACGCCCAGACCTCGAAATCTAATTAAACACTACCTGAGGTCAGTTGGAGCGCCTAGTACTGGACAGATTCTTTAAAAATTCATATCTCCATCTTTATACATCCAAATAAGGTGCTTCTAGTTGGCACAATTTATTGGGAATGTTAGTATTTTAGTATAAAATTTCATGGTAATTGGACATCATTTGAGCCCTGTGTGATAGATTTCATTTTCGGACCTGAGTGAACAATAACATGACCAAAATCAGAATTTTTGCCAATTTTGAAAATTCATCAAATATTCTCAAGACCTCTAAAAATTTTATTCTTTATCTTTCCAAAAAGCTATAAACAAGCTCTAATTTCATGCCAAATCTCATATCAAGAAGAGTTCATTTGGATAAAAAGTGATATAAGGTTCTATTATAGTCAATTTTGGCTCTATATAGGATACCAAAATGTCCAAATGGCTTTCCTTGGGGTTTGGCACCTTTTGGGCAAGTCTAAAAGCATGATTATGACTTGTATAAACTGCTTAAAGGGTCTCAAACCTCATGCATCTCATTTTGATCATCCCACTTGCAATTATACACACTTGCATCAAACTTTCAAGAAGCACAATTTGCCATTACATACTCAAATTACATTCTATCATTCACATGATATATCCTCTCATTTCTACATCATATCTTAACACAATTACATATGTTTCAAAGGTCATAGACCATATACAATAATGGATTACATCATTATACATCAATATGGCCTTAAAGAACAAAAACTTTGCACTGTGATGTCAAGCTCTCATCTTCAAGGTGGTTGGCTTCCATTACCTTGCTCTTTTGGTCCATCTAGCATATTAGAACATTAGAGAGAAGGGGATGAGGTTCAAAGAATTCTGATAGCTCACCTCCCATTCAATCATACATAAAAGATGCAAAACAAGTCTTACAAATGCATGCATGGCATATGGACATGTGCAATCATTTAAGAAGTAATTTCAACACTTGAGCAAGTCATACAAAACATACAAAGACTTGCCCAGCAAGTGGATTGGCCTCACCCAATTACTTATGGAAGTTAGACTTGCCTCATCTATTCTTTAAGAGGTTCTTAGACTTAACCATGTTCTTAGGAGTTAACCTCACTTTTGGGAGACTCTTTACTTTGTCTCAACCAATCTTAAGGGTTCTTGGCTCATCCTCACTATGGCTAAGGGTTCTTGGCCTCATCACACTCAAGCAAACCAAAACAAATATCATAAACATCATTTGGAAAACATAATATATCATCATGGTACCATGGAGTAAGAGCTCATGCTAGAACATTTTTCATGGCTTAAAATACACATACACACATTCAAGACAAGTAAAGCAAGCAATCATGCATGAGAAAAGATGGAGAGAGCTATCTTGAAAGCAACTACACACTTTTTCTCTTGAATCAATGCTCCCTTCTTCGGCCACACACACAAAAAAATGTGGGGATGATTTCTCTTGGCCTAAATATAATTTATGGAAGCCAATTAGATTTATGAAATTAATTCTAAGGCCACACAACTTGCTTAGACACTAGTTTGATCTATAAACCTCATTATGGTTCTATAAATGCACCTAATGAAGCAACACTCCTCAAATAAATTCTAAGCTCCATTTTTTTCTTTTAAATATGATTCTCTACTCCTTTTAAGCCTCTTGGAGTCATCACATAATTAAAACTAAGAGCCTAACTATATGTTGCTTCTTTAGGTCATATTATGAAACATATAAGGCCAACTCACTTTCTATGGTTTCTAAATTTTTCCCAAGGCCTTTTCTCATCTTTATCCATCATATATGACTCAAAAATGGGTTTAAAAAAATTTAAAACTATCCCTAGCTACATGATCCTCTTTTGGCCGAACCTATGCTAGGTTTTAGGCTCCATGGACATTGCTTTGTTTTCTTGATAAAGGAAGCACATGGGGAGACTTATAGGGATCTTAGGAGCTCAATTAAACTCTTATTTAAGCCTAGGAATCATTGTACAAAATCAGATTTTGGAAGGAACACTTGAAACCCTAGAAATTGCATCTTGAAATTCCATGATTTTTTGTTAATTCTCTTTGCATATTCTTAATCTCCACACCCATTTTCCTAAGAATCACCCTTGGTTCTGCCTAAAAATCAAACCCTCCTAGGGTTTCTTGAGTGGGGCAAAATGGTGGAGGAAGAGGAGGAAGGGATAGCAACCATGGAATAAGAAATTACCTTGTTTTCTTGCCTTTTCTCACTTGAATCTTATCTTCTTCAAGCTCCTCTCTTCAAATCCAAATTCTCCCCTTAATTTCTCCCTTAAAATAGATTTTTAAACTTCATTTTAACCAAAGGAAACAAAAGAGAATGGAGGTTTGGATGGAAGAAAGCATAGAAAACTACCAAGAAACTATATATTTTTGCCTTGATTTCTCCTTCTTCTTCTTTCCCTTTGATGCGCCTAAACCCTAGCTCTCACCTCTAAATTTGGACAGAACAATATGAAGTTATGTGGGTGTGAGAGTGGGGCACCACCTATTTATAGGTGGGAGGAAAAAATATTTTTCAAAAATTTCTATTTTGCCCTTCATTCTTGGTTTTTTCATTTCTACTTCATTTTAGCTCTTTTTTCAAAACTGTTTTTCCATTATAAAATTTAGGTTCCCAATTTAGTAAAATGCCTTTGGCATCACTCAAATCAGAGCTAAAACCTTCCCGAACAAATCTGTCAAAGTTCGGGTGCACTGACATTGGAAAACATCCACCAGAGGGGATTTAACTGTCCCGAGGCTTCCCATGGTTTTCAGGGCCTCAGAGAACCTCGAAGAATTCAAAATTTTCATTTAAAAAGCCTTCCTGTGTAAATTCTAAAATTTGCTCAAAATTACGAGAATGCCATTATGTTTCGTATGATTTCCATCAAAATTTGTTTCTTCATTCTAGCTCCATTTTTCTTTCCATCTAAGCATAAAATTCTCCTTTTTAGGAGTCTAAAATGTTACTCAAATTTTTTAGAAAATTAACTAATTTATTTTAAGGGACTTGCTTTGAAAACATGCTCATTTCTGTCATTTAATGAAAATTGGACGTTACATAAATCATTCTATCCTGGAAACTTCCTTTTATATCTGATGAGTTTCATACATTTATGGAAAAATTAGACATTATATTTCTCGCATTTACAAAGGAACCGAATGTTACATTAACCATTCTAGAGGTCCCTATGGTTTTAAGGCCTCTGAGAACCTTGAGAAACTCAATTTTTTCATTTAAAGATTCCTCCTTTGAATTTTCAAAAAGTTGTCTAAAATTACAATTTTGCCACTAATTTCTTCCTTAAATTCATTCAACTATTTTGGCTTCGATTTTGGTCTATTTTTAGGCTCTTACCCACATTTTCAAGTGTTCTAATTCTCATTATAATCTCGGTTAGCCTCAATTCACTATACTCCAAGGTTATCATTCATTAACCAAATGATTCTGATTTTGATTTGTTGTAATTCATATTGGCCTTCGCTAAGCCCGTGACTCCTCGTAAGTAGTTCATTCCACTTTTTAAAAATTATTTTGAATTCCCAAATCATAAGATATTACAATGTTTTCCAATTATTATCAAAAAATACTTTGTTTGAGGGATTGGTACTTAGACTCTAAGCCCATGATATTACTTGAATGACTAGTGCAATTGTTAGACTTAACATCATTAAGATAGTCACCCTAAGTCCTTGGTGTCATTGCTTTCTTATGTAACGATATGCCAAAGTAGGTTCATCAATAACCTCACTCGAAGCAAAAATACCATAATACTACATAAGTAAACATCACAGGCAGCAAGAACAACCTTGCCTATCATAGGAAAAACATGTCATAATCAAGAAAGACAACCTTGCTTATTTAAGAAAAACCAAACTATTACCTACAATCTTAATTGCTCAATGTCTTAATGTTTCTTCATAGGAAAAGCTATGTTATTTCTTTGAAAGCTTTGTATAAGATTTGACAAAAGTTACTTCAACGCAACTATGGTTTCACTTTTCTCTTCAGAGAAAGTTATTCTAGTCAATTTCAAACATTTTAAAACAACAAGCCATACTTCAATCAATTTTGATGATCCATACTTTAATCAATTTTGGAACCATGTTTTAACTATGGTCATATTGATCAATTTTGAAATGATATTTTCTACCAAGGACAAATGATTTTAAACCAACATCACTTTTAAACTCCATTATATGATTTTCTCATTGCCTAACAAGAAAAAACTTACACTAAGGAGTTCAGGTTCCGAGTTTGTATTGTGAGGAAACATCAATACACTACAAAAGGCCAAAAATTCTAGATATGCACCACATCACACAATATGCTTGAATCTTGATAAAGTCTAAGGCCCCAAGTACATGCTACCAAGAATAATTGATGGGCTCTAAGCTTAATGAGGCCAAGGCCTTGAGTACACACCATTACTTGAATTAAGATCTCAGTGAGACTGAAAGCCTTAAGTGTAACACCATATATTTTTAACTTACTTCTTATTATTTCTAAGTCTACCCTATATTATTCTCCTATTAGGGAGCTTGTTTGACTAATTATCTGACCCCTATCTGTTTATCTTTCTAAGCTTAGCTTACTCATCTAATCATGACTAAAGCGAGGGCATCTTTTCTGTAGCTAGTTTCTTAGCTCTTCCTCACTTCCCTTTATGACTCAGGGGTGTCTATCTGGGGAAATTTACTAACCACTATTGGGTGGTTTCCCTGACATCAGGATGTCTTATCTTTCCTTTTTTGCTCCAGGGAGAATTTTCACTGAGCCTTTCATTCATATATCTCACTTGGAACGATGTTATTGGTCATCTCCCTTAGGCTTCAGCTTATGCTTAGCCTAGGCTATCTATCTTATTAGACCTGTAGCTTATTAACTATCTTCATTCTCTTCTGAACCTTGGTTACTGGCTACTCATACTTACTTCTAAGTGTTACCCATGACGTATACCCTTTTAGGCCACTCATTATGTGCCTCACCGCTGGTAGCCTTATCTCACATTATTTCAGGGCTACACTAGCATTCTATCATCAATGTCTCATAGGGTAACACCCTAGGTTGGAGTCAATGCCTCATAGGCGGGTCTCAATAACCTGATTATCCATGTGTCTAACTTTTCTATGTTGAGTTCTTTTTCAGTCTCAACTATTAGGCCCACGGATTTCTTACTAACTTTCTGTGACTATTTATTACTTCTTTTCCTTACTTCTACTAAGGGTTCTCGGTCGTTGTGGGTTGTTTGACCCCTTATCAACTTCCTTCTCAAGTTGGCCTGAATGTGACCAACAAGGCATTCATGGTACCCTTCGCCGTGGCTAATTAGTCTCACTGTTTGTATGGAATAATTGGTCACGGCTAAGCAACTAATTGGTCATGGCTAATGACCTCTGATTAGCTTATTTTTAAGGGATTAGATCTTCAGCTTTAGCTACCAACCTGAGCCTCATTGCCTCCATATCCAATCCGTCATCAAGCTAGAAGGTTCTATCTCTCGCTTCATTCATGCATAACTACTTATCATCTTTGGGCAATCGGGCTCTCAAGGGTGTAGCTTGGAATTCAATCTCTGGCCTGAGGAGATTAACCTTTCGGGTTCCAATATTTATCTAGACATTTGGGTGTTGTGGCTAGGGGGTGACTCTCTTTTATGAATTTCAGAAGTTTGCATCAGTAACTTGAATCACAGCCTAGGTAGCCAGTGAGTCTGTGGATTTTTGGATGTCAAACGTCCTTTGTGATGAATTTTGTGACTTTGACGTATTTTTAGTGTGAATTAGACATCCTGAGCTTTCCAGAATGACAAAGAACACATGATTTCGATTTTTCTAGATTTAGTTATGATTTTCCAAAGTTTGTGACAGAAAAGAGGAAATTCTGGACGAAAATGCAAACATGAATTTTAATGTGTTCCTTTGCTTTCCACGAGAAAGCACACTTGTCCTTGGCGTAGACGCCCTTCTAGCATGAAAACGCCCGAAGAAAAATAGCTGGGCAATACAAGGAGATCTCGGGATATAGTAGATAAAGAATCCTACTTTCCCTGAGCACTCTACGAGAATAGGGTTGATAGAAAAAGGTAAGAGAAAGGTACTTTAGAATATTGGGAAACTTGTAATAAACAGGTGATAATGGCTTTGAGCTCAGTCATGAGGTGCCTGTGTATTAGTGTTTGATGTTATGGTTTGCTTGCAACAATGGTCACATAATATTAGGCCTTGAAGAAAGAAGATTGCCATCCTTATGCTTGATTTTTGGTCTTTTAATTCATAATGAGACTTCATGATGTATATTATTATTGTAAATGGTCTATGACCCCTTGGACAAATGTAAAAATGATATTATGTGATAGATAAATGAATGAGTATGGTGTATGTATTCTAGAACATAAATTGAGTGTTTATGTTAATGTATGCACTTGAGAAAAGCTTGGTGTAATGTGTATAAGTGAGGGTGAAAAGGCCAAAATGAGATGCAAATGGTTTGGGACCATTTGGGCAGCTTTCCCAAGTCTTAAACATGCTTTTAAACTTGCCCAAAAGGTACCAAGACCACAGGAAATCCATTTGGCAATTTTGGTACCCAATATGGAGCCAAAATTGACCATAATGGAACCCTATACTACTTTTTGGCCAAATGAGTTAGTCTTGCCCTGAAATTTGGCATACAATTAGGTCTTATTAAGAGATTTCTGGGAAGCTAAAGATCATAATTTTCGGAGACCTAGAGAATATTTGATGAATTTTCAAAGTTGGGATTTTTTATGGTTTCTGGTATGTGCACTGTTCATACTGGCAGATTTGATTTTCGTGTCACTTGATGGCCAAATGGTGTCCAATACTTATGAAATTTTATGACATAAACTAGAGGTCATAAGCTTTCTGTGGCCACCGAGATCACCTCATTTGGAGGTCTGAGCACAGAGTTATTCATTTTTGAAATTTGCTGTCAGTAACAGTGGCGACTCCAGAGCTCAATCACTGTTCCATCATATCCAGATACCTAAACGTATCTGTTTCATTCGAGAATTATTTTTAGTGTCAAGTTAACAATTGTAGCTTCCCAGAATGACTGAATATGTGTGATTTCGATTTTTGTAGAATTAGTTATGAATTTCAGAAGTTTGCATCAGTAACCTGAATCACAGCCCAGGCAGCCAGTGAGTCTGTAGCTTTTTGGATGTCAAACATCCTTTGTGATGAATTTTGTGACTTTGACGTATTTTTAGTGTGAATTTAAGTAAGTTGCATAGCCTTAGAAATTGTTTCATGAACTTAATTGGCTCCCATAATTTGTGTCTAGGCCAAGTGAAACTATCTCCACCAACTTGTGGGTGTGTGGCTAAAAGAGGAGGCTTGAAAGCTAAGGAAAAAGTGTGTGTTTGTATACAAGGTAGCTCTCTCCACCTTCTCTCATGCATGGATGTGTGTTTAGCTTGTTTTAGAATGCTTGTATGTGTATTTTCAAGCTTTGAAAAGTATGCTAGCATGCCTTTACATGTCATGATCCTTGATGCCATGTTATGTTTTAAATGAATCCATGATGTTTGTATGAGTTTGCTTGAGTGTGGAGAGGCCAAGAACTCTTCCCTTGGGTGAGGAGGAGCCAAGAACCCTTGAGCTTGGTTGAGACAAAGTAAAGAGTCTCCCAAACGCAAAGTGGGCTCCCAAGAGTATGGTTGAGCTCAAAGTGCTCAAAGAATGGGTGAGGCAAATCCAAAATCTATGAAGAGAAGTGTGAGGCCAATCCAAACACTTAGTGAGCTCTTGAATGTCTTGTATGATCGATTCACATGCCAAGGTTGCTTTTAAAATGCCTATGATGTCTACTTTCTCCATGCATGCCATTGTGAAACTTGCTTGCACATATTATGTGTGATGGAATGGGAGATGAGCTATTGAGATTCTTGAATCTCACTCCCTCCTCTTAAATGTCCTAATATGCTGGGTGGACCAAGTGGACATGGCAATGGGAGCCAACCACCTTGAAGAAAGAAGATTGCCATCCTTATGCTTGATTTTTGGTCTTTTGATTCATAATGAAACTTCATGATGTATATTATTATTGTAAACGTTCTATGACCCCTTGGACAAATGTAAAAATGATATTATGTGATAGATAAATGAATGAGTATGGTGTATGTATTCTAGAACATAAATTGAGTGTTTATATTAATGTATGCACTTGAGAAAAGCTTGGTATAATGTGTATAAGTGAGGGTGAAAAGGCCAAAATGAGATGCAAATGGTTTGGAACCATTTGGGCAGCTTCCCCAAGTCTTAAACATGCTTTTTAACTTGCCCAAAAGGTGCCAAGACCACAGGAAATCCATTTGGCAATTTTGATACCCAATATGGAGCCAAATTGACTATAATGGAACCCTATACTACTTTTTGGCCAAATGAGTTACTCTTGCCCTGAAATTTTGCATACAATTAGGTCTTATTAAGAGCTTTCTGGGAAGCTAAAGATCATAATTTTCAGAGGCCTAGAGAATATTTGATGAATTTTCAAAGTTGGGATTTTCTATGGTTTCTGGTATGTGCACTGTTCATACTGGCAAATTTGATTTTCGTGTCACTTGATGGCCAAATGGTGTCCAATACTTATGAAATTTTATGTACATAAACTAGAGGTCATAAGCTTTCTGTGGCCACCGAGATCACCTCATTTGGAGGTCTGAGCACAGAGTTATGCATTTTTGAAATTTGCTGTCAGTAACAGTGGCGACTCCAGAGCTCAATCACTGTTCCATCAGTTCCAGATACCTAAACGTATCTATTTCATTCGAGAATTATTTTTAGTGTCAAGTTAACAATTGTAGCTTCCCAGAATGACATGGGAACCCCTAGAACAGTTGAAACCCCTCCAGTAAGTGATTTCGGCTGTCGGTTGACTGAAAGTTGACCGAACGGTTCGAAATGGTTTTAGATCCTTTTTGAGTGATTCCAAAGGCAATTATTATGATTAAGAGCCTAAGGAATATGATGGAAAATACAAATTTCAAAACGGAGTTGAAACAAGCCCAAATGAACAAAACTATGAAGAGGGACTAAATTGCAAAGTGTAAAAGTTGCTTAAGTGAAACCCTAGCTTATAAAAACGCCCCTCCTTTGCTCAGATCTCCTCACCCACTCTCTCAAGCACATTAATATGTCCTCGGCCTTAACGTTGTCATACCTTCTCTTTCTACCTTTCTTATCCTCTTACTTAGGTAAAAGGATATTCTATTACTAACTGTTTCTGTTGCCAGTTCAGGTTTCTTTAAGCTTAAGAGCACCTACATTTTCCCAAGATTCCTCCATTCAATCACTCTCTGTAACATCAAGAGGGGTCTACTTTCTACTCATACTCTTGCTCTACTCTTAACTAGACCATCCCTTGGTAAGGAGGATTCTATTTCATAAAATCCTAGGAATGTCATTTTATAGTGCTCTTAGCTTACATTCTTTCTCGAGGCTTACCTTCTTTCTCTACATAAGACGAGGCTCGCCTTCTTAGGCGGTCTCTAGCTTTCTCGAGCTTCCTTGAGGGTACTAAGGCACTAACTGTCTGTCTCAACTTGCGTCTATATTTGAATCAAAGCTAGGCTTTCTCTCCATTCAGCCTCTTTAGCTTTACCCCAGGAGCACAATATACTATTTTTAGGGTTCTGCTAACTCAATCCAGAACACATACTCTCAATGTCTGGATTCTACCTCACAGAATCCTAGATTACTCTACAACCTCCATTATGGTCCATATTGGCACCTAATGAAGCAACACCCCTCAAATGATTTCTAGGCCTCATTCTTTACTCTCAAATATGATTCTTGACTCCTTTTAAGCCTCTTGGAGTCATCACATCATTAAAACAAAAGGCCTAGCACCATGTTGCTTCTTTAGGTCATATTATGGAACCTAAGGCACCAAATCAATTTCTAGGAGTTCTAAATTTTTTCTAAGGGTTCCTCCCACCTTCTACCATTATAAGAAGTCCCAAACCAAGGCTAAAACAAATTAAAACAGCCCCTAGTTTAATGGTTATGTCTTGGCCGAATTGATGGAGGGAGGAGGAGTCCATGGGCTTTTTTATTTTTCCTTGATGGGAGAGACACTTGGGAGGCTTCCTAGGGGTCTTAGAGACTCAAATAAACATTTACACATGCAAGAAACAAGGCAAGGAGTAGGAAAAAGTGGCTAAAACTTACACTTTTCAAAGCTTCCTCTTCCTTCCTTGGCCTCCCCTCTTGTGCGCCACTCTCAGCCCTTGTTACTTCTGTTTTAATGTGTGAGAGAGTGGGTGAGGAGATCTGAGCAAAGGAGGGGCGTTTTTATAAGCTAGGGTTTCACTTAAGCAACTTTTACACTTTGTAATTTAGTCCCTCTTCATAGTTTTGTTCATTTGGGCTTGTTTCAACTCCGTTTTGAAATCTGCCTTTTCCATCATATTCCTTAGGCTCTTAATCATAATAATTGCCTTTGGAATCACTCAAAAAGGATCTAAAACCATTTCGAATCGTTCGGTCAATTTTCAGTCAACCGACAGCCGAAATCACTCACCGGAGGGGTTTCAACTGTTCTAGGGGTTCCCATAGTATTCAGGGCCTCTAAGAACCCTAGAAAGCTTAAATTTTTTGTTTAAGAAGCCCTCCTATGAGTTTTCTAAATATTTCAAAAATTACAAAAATGCCCCTACTTCCCTCGGTAAATTTTCTGATTTCTTTTGGCTCTAGTTTTTGGGCATCTTAAACCTCAAATCCTCATTTTCTAATATTTAAAATTTTATTATAATTTTAGTTGGCCCCAATTCCTTCTATTTCGAGGACTTCTTTTTATATTTGACCAATTTCTGCCGTTTACGGAGAAACCGAACATTGCGTTCCTCACATTTACGGAGGGACCGGATGTCCAAGAGCTCTACACTTTTCTAACTTGATTTTCATTAGCCTTTCTTCCAAGTTCCTTGCATCTACTAACTCCTCATGGTCTAAAACCCACAATTCCTTCTTATTTCTAGACAAAAAGCCTCCCCCCAAAATGGTTCTATTCTGGCAGAACTCCACACACAAAGGGCAAGAAAAAGGAAGCAACCAAGATAGAAAAATCACCTTGATTCCAAGCTTTTCTCAAGAGCTCTCTTCCTTGCTTCAACCCTCTCCTTGAATTTTGAAATTCCCCCCCTCAGTTCTAGGCTCAAAACAGAACCAAACATCTCACTAAATCCATAGGAAGAGAGGAGGAAAGGAGGGGAAGAAGTTTAACAAGGCAAGGAGTAGGAAAAAGTGGCTAAAACTTACACTTTTCAAAGCTTCCTCTTCCTTCCTTGGCCTCCCCTCTTGTGCGCCACTCTCAGCCCTTGTTACTTCTGTTTTAACGTGTGGAAATGAGTTATATTCATGTATTTAAGTATGAGAATGTGATAGATGCATTCCTATGGCACACGGGACTCCGAAAGAAAAATTTTACCAGTAGAGAAATGCATTTTAATTCATAAATCCCTATGCCACTCGAGTGTTTCCATAGAACAAACATAAGATGAGGCATAGGAATTGCATGAATTGAGTCCTAGAAGTATGGTGTTACATTTATTGGTATTAGAGCAAAGTTCCAGGCTCTCCCAGATTGGATTTGGCTCGAGGATATTGTAATAGGGCTATGTAAAAGGCTTGAATGGATAGGTAAAGCCTTGTATGAGACATGTTGGGTGTGTGAGGATGGTTGTGGCTTTGTTCATAATGAAAAGTTATAGGATGGGCTTAGAGTAGTAGTGGACACCGGGAAAGAGTGGCCTCTAGAGCAGCTTAAGCAGAGTTAAGTTTGAGCAGGGTTGACGGATCCGACGGCTAGAGCTTGATGAGATATGATAGCTCGTATAAATGTAACACCATACTTCTAGGACTCAATTCATGCAATTCTCATGCCTCATCTTATGTTTGTTCTATGGAAACACTCGAGTGGCATAGGGAGTTATGAATTAAAATGCATTTCTCTACTGGTAAAATTTTTCTTTCGGAAGATAAGAGATTATATGCTAAACTGAGTAAATGTGAGTTTTGGCTAATCTAAGATGCCTCTCATGCTCCTCAAAAGATCTAGAGTACACTAGGATATCATCAATAAAGACCACAACAAATTTATCAAGATACGGTCTGAAAACCCTGTTCATGTAGTCCATGAATACCGCGGGCGCATTTGTCAGCCCAAAAGGCATTACAAGGAACTCATAATGCCCATATCTAGTCCTGAAGGCCGTCTTTGGGACGTCTTCAGCTCTCACCCTCAGCTGGTGATATCCAGATCTAAGATCTATCTTGGAAAAGACAGATGCCCCAGCCAATTGATCTAACAGATCATCTATCCTAGGGAGAGGATACTTATTTTTTATGGTAACCTTATTCAATTCTCTATAATCTATACACAATCTCAAGCTACCATCTTTCTTTTTCACGAACAATACTGGAGCTCCCCAGGGTGACACACTAGGGCGTATAAATCCTTTTTCTAATAGCTCCTCTATCTGCTTTTTCAACTCAGCAAGCTCGGTGGGAGCCATCCTATACGGAGCCTTGGACACCGGTCCAGCCCCAGGCACTATCTCTATAGGAAACTCTATCTCTCTCTCAGGAGGTAGGCCACTAAAATCGAAATCTTTAGGAAAAACCTCTGGGAATTCCCTAACGATCGGGATCTCCTCTATCCCTTCTTCTACCTTGGCCCGTATAGAGAAAAAGACTAGAAACCCCTGACACCCTTGCTCTAAGTATCTCTCAGCCTGGGCAGTAGTCATGAAAGATATCTCGGCTCCTATCCTAGGTATGGTCCCACAAAGAGGTACAGATACAATACGGTGTTAACAATCAAGGACAGCATTATTGGTAGTCATCCAGTTCATACCCACAATCAAATCAATGTCATGGAATGGCATACAAATCAAGTCAATGGAAGTATGACAATGATTAAACTGGACAATGACATTCAAACAAGCATGGGAAGTAAGAATGTGGCCTCCAGTGGGTGTGGTGATGGATAAATCAAATGGTAAAGTACTAATGGCCAGACCCAAACGTCTCACACAGTCATAAGATATAAATGAGTGACTAGCACCCGAATCAAACATAGCAATCACAGGAAAATCATTCACTATAAGTGTACCTCGAATAAGACTGGGAGACGCACTAGCCTCCTGCTAAGAAAGGGCAAACACCCTGCCCTGGGTCTGTGGCCTGGGAGGAGGCAGTCTGAGTGGAGGTGCTGAATGTGCCTGAGAGCAGTTTCTAGCAATATGCCCTGGCTTCCCACACTTGTAGTAGGTCACTGTGGACTGTGGGGCAACGGATGACTGAGTTCTCAGGGGCTGTGGCCTCTTCCCTTTTTGTGGTCTCCTATTCCACTGCACCTTACTATTTTTCTTATTGGTAGGTGCAGAGCTAGCTCCCTCTTCAAGTCGTGACCTCTTCAATTCCGGAACCCCTCTCTGACTAGACATTGTGGCAGCAGGCATAATGTCCCTCAAATTATTCTCAATCACTCTACTGATCTCCACAAGGGCATTAAAATTTTTGATCCTCTGTGGAGTCACTCTGTCTCTAATCAGGGGCTTCAAACCGGTCTCAAACTGTTCACACCTCCAGGGTTCATCATCGTATCTCTGGAGGTAGGAGGAGTATCGAGACAGATCAATAAATCGGGCCACATACTGATCAACTGTCATATCATCAGTCTGTCTCAGCCCCATGAACTGCATCTCCTTTTGCTTCCTCGCTGAGCTGGGAAAGTATTTCTCATAAAATTGCACTAGAAAGTTCTCCTAGTTGATTTGCAAGTTCTTCATCTCCATCAGAGACTTTGTGCTACGCCACCATCTATCTGCTTCTTTTTATAACATGAAGGTGGCTAACTGGGCCTTCTGATCAGAGGTGCAATCCATAACTGAGAATATCTTCTCAGTCTCCATCACCCAGGCCTTTGCCTTATCAGCATCTAACTCACCATCAAACACCAGTGGGTTGTTTTTTCTGAATTGATTCAATTGTTTTTGGATAGATGGCGGAGCCTGAGCTGGTTCTTGGGGAGGTGGGGGTGGAGCACCGAAAGTGGAAGGCTAGGGTGCACCGGAGGTGGATGGCTGAGGTACACCAGAGGTGGATGGCTGAGGCGGAGGTGGAGGAGGAGCCTCTCTCCCAGCTTCTTCTTGCCTAGCCAGGGCTTCCTGCAGCTGCATACTCATCTCATGCTACTGCTGGATCATATATTGTTGCTGGGCTATGACGTTATCAAATTGGTCAATCCGCTCCTTGATAGCCCGCACTAGATCCTCAGACTCAACCTCAGGTTCTTGAGGTGGTCTGCCTCTGCCTCTGCCTCTGCCTCGGCCTCTCCGAGTCTCAACCATATTTACTGAAAAGAAAAACCACCGCCTTTAGCCTACAACATAATTTTACCACATATACATAGATATTCCACCTGAAAACCACCCAAATACAAGCCAACTATACCATTCAAGAATCAAATGTCGAGCAAAAGTGCCTGAACATTTGCTCTGATATCATAAATGTAACACCATATATTTTTAACTTACTTCTTATTATTTCTAAGTCTCACATGATGAATTGCATAAAAGGGAGTAAAAAAAATGGCCTTAAAATAATGCCTTATTTCGCATTGCGTCGCGTATGAAAATTCCATTCGGTGTCACAAGGATCATATGAGCTCATATATCATATTCTCATATTTAATTACATACAAACAACTCATTTGTATCACCAAAATTGGCCCACAACTCGTGGAATGCAAAAGGGAACATCAAATTCACTCTATTATTTTCGGCCAGAAACTCAGTTTTTCTGTCACAACTTCAGAAATTCATAACTAAATCCACAAAAATCGAAACCCAACAAACTTTACCATTATAGAAAGCTCTGGATGTCTACCCGATGCTAAAAATAATTCCAGCTCATGAATCATTAAGGGGAGAACGTTTGACATCCAAAAAGTCACGCGGATCGCTGTTGTCTGGGCTACTGGTTCAGGTTACTGATATGAAGTTTCAAAATTCATAACTAAATCTAGAAAAATGGAAATCATGCATTCTTTGCCGTTTTGAAAATCTACACATGTCTAATTTATGACAAAAATACGTCCAGGCTATGAAACATAACACAGAAAGCCTTTGACATGCGAAAAGGAGCAGAGGTTCGGATTGCTAATGGTACTGATGCAAGTGTCTGCTATAAATTTTGAAAATGTCCAATTAATTACACAAAACTCCAATCCAAGAAAATTATATCAATTTGGAAAGCTATGAATGTTAACTTTATGGTAAAAATAGGTTCAGACCATAGAAAGCACGTTTAGCCACTGAAATTCAATGGAACAGTGATTCAGGTCGTGCTGTGCTACTGTTACTGTCCCAGAAATTCAAAAATTCATATCTCTTAGCTCAGACCTCTAAATGAGGTGCTTCCAGTTGCTACAAGTCACTCTAAATGCCTAGTTTCTACCTACAAAATTTCGTAGCCATTGGATCACGTTTGCCCCTCGGATGACACAATTTCACAACTGACCAAATGAACAGTACTGGTGCAAATCCGAAATTCTGGTGCCAACTTTGAAAAATCATAGAAACTTACAAAGACCTCCAAATGACCTGATCTTTAGCTTGCCAAAAATCTCTAGGCAAGATCTAAGTGCATGCAAAATTTCAAGTCAAGAAGAGGTCATTTGGTCAGACTTTGCCATAGCTCAAGATTATGGCAATTTGGTTCCAATAAAGGGGCAAATTTGGTTCCAATGGGCCATTCATGGTTCCACACACATTTGAGCAACTTAGAAAGCAAAACTAGAGCACAAATAAGTCTCTCATAAGGTTTGAATCCTCATACAACTCAAATTCACCATTCCACTTCCATACACATACATGCATAAGTGGGCTCCCAAGTGGTCAAAACACACAATTCTATACATTAAACTCCATTCTTGATACATACACTAACTTTACATAGTTTTACACTTGTTCAAAGTGTCATGGCTCAAAAATAACATATACATATATTCTTTGACATTCTAATACACCAAAACTAGCAAAATGTGCCAAGAGATGGAGATTTAAGCTCCTTGGCCTCCATCCTTTGGATCTTGGACTCCACCTAGATCATATGAGATGAGAGAAAGGAGGGGGTGAGATTCATTGAACCTCAATAGCTCATACACCTATTCAAGCACATTTTCAAGGCATACAACATGTCAAAGGCACAAGTATGCAATCAATCAATTCATGAAGCATTCCACTTTCACATTTTTGTATCACAAACGCATGTCCCGCATAAGAATGAGCTCTAGGGACTTTTGGTTTGGCCTCACCCCATTTCTAGGACTTTTGGATTGCCTCACTCTTGGTTCTTGGGACTTTTGACTTAGCCTCACCCATCCAAGGGATTTTTGGCCTTGTCTCACCCATGCCATGAGACTTTTGGCATCTCCTCACCCATATTAAGGGACTTTTGGCACTACCTCACCCTTGTGAGCCAATTCCACAATTCAAAGACATTCAAGAAAGCATATTGATACCAAAATAGCAACATAGCATCAAGTGGCATGTCTCAAACATACAAATATACATACAAGCACACAATGACATATATGCAACAAGAAAATGCAACAAGAAAAGGTGGAGAGCTACCTTGGGGCAAATTCAAGTGTTACTTTGCTTGTTCCTTCCCCTTTTCGATTCCACAAACACAAGGAGGTAGGGTTGGATTTCTTTGGCCTATTCACAATAAACAACACTTAATTATACTCTTGGAACAAGTTAGAACACTCAACTCACTCTTAAGACTACACTTTGTTCTAGTTGTCACAATATGGTTCCATGAATGACCTAATGAAGCAACTACCACAAGTAAAATTCTTGGTTCTATTCTCTTACCATATTTAGACCTCTTGACCTCATTTAAGGTCCTTGAAGCCATCACACACTCACTTTCACACACTTAGGTCCATGTTGCTTCATAAGGTTACATTATGGAAGCCATTGCCTCATCTCCCAACCTAAGGCTTCTAAATTTTTCCCAAGGGTTTCTCCTATCTTCTTTTATCATATAAAGTCCCAAATCAAGCTTGGAACTCTTTGAAACATCCCCTAGCTATCTCTTAGGGTTTTGATCGATTTATGCCTACCTTAAAGACCTATGGAGTTTGAGATTTTTCCTTGATGGATGGGGCACTTGGGAGGCTCCTTAGGAGTCTTAGAAACTTAAACAAACACTCACATATGATGGGGAAGCCTTCAATCAACCCAGATTTTAAATTATGTTCAAGCACCCTACACTTTTTCAACTTGAAATTCAATGGCTTTTACTTGTTTCCAATGATAGATTCTTAATCCTTGCCCTCCGAAACCTCTAATCCCTCCATAAATTGGACAGAAAACAGCCCCTAAGAAGTGGGCTCATGGTGGCCAAATTCGTGCAAGAGGAAGGGGGAGGGAGAAACTACCAAAGAATGGAAGTTTTACCTTGTTTTCTTGCTTCCTATGGCTTGTTCTTCCACTTGGTTGGCTTACTCCCTCAAGTTTCGAAATTTTCCTCTCTGTTCTGCCCCCAAAACAGCACCAAACTTTCCATTAAAACCATAGAAAGAAAGCTTGGGAGGAGAGGAGCAAGTTTCAAGAAGGAAGGATATGGAATTTCTTAAAGTTTCTTACCTTTTTCTTGAATTTCTTCCTCCAAAATCTTCCTCCTCTTGTGCGCCTAAGAAGCTGGAGTTCTCCTCTGCAATTAGACAGAAGCAAGTCGGTTTAGAGAGGGGGAGGCAGAACGTGGCATATAAAGAAGAAGAAAGAAGCTTCCTTTAACACTTTAATGCCAATTTTGCCCTTCGTTCTTAGCATTTTCGTTTCTCCTTTGTTTTAGCTCCTTTTTGAGAATCGTCTTTTCCATTATAAAATGTAGATTCCAAATTTAATAAAATGCCTTTGGAATCACTCAATTTGGAGCTAAAACCTTCCCGAACGAACCGGTCAAAATTTGGGTCAACCAACGTCGGAAAGAGTACATCGGAGGGGCTTTACCGGTCCCGGGGCTTCCCATGGTTTTTGGGGCCTCTGAGAACCCTGGGCAACTCAAAATTTCCATTTAAAAAGCCCTCCTAGGTGTTTTTTCCAAAATTGTACTTATTTACGAAATGCCACTGGCTTTTCGGCAATTTTTTTAGATTACTTCGGCCCCAGTTTCTGGGCAACTCAAGGCTCAAATCCTTATTTTCTATTATTTAACATTTTATGCAAATTTTATTTGGCCTTGAATCACTCATCTCAGGGGACTTACTTTTCAAACCGGCCCATTTCTGTGTTTTTACCACATATCGGGCATTACATTAAGCACACTTTGCAAACAATATTCAAGGCACCTAGACAAAAGCCCTAGTAGTCTAAGAAAAAAGGGTTTAGACTAACCCACAAAATTTTTTAAAGAGATTCTGAACTGAAAAGGGTATGCCCTTTGACAAAAAATTGATCAAAGATTAAAGATACTTATTATTTGTGAAATAGATCTTTCTAAAGGCATGTCCTATTTACAAAATGCATACTTCCAAATTGCAAAATGTATCTTTTCAAATGTAACCTTTTAATACATACAACTTACTCATTTGTGAAATGCATCCTTTCATAAAATGATTCATCTGTTATATATATGCTTTACAAAGAATGCATATTTTAGATATGCATCTTATTACAAACATTTACAATAAACATGCCTTTTATTACTCATATCCTCAGCCATGAAATTTACAAATTCTCATTTAGAAAAATATCATTTACACTTTTTATAAAGCAATTTTAGAAAGTTATTTTTACAATACCATGAAAGATTTACACAAGATTAGTATCATAAGAAAGGCTACTAATTATGAAAGGCAAGCAAAAAACAATCCAAAGAGCTTGAATGGTTTAAGCCCACAAGCTCAAATGAACTAACTACCTTGCACAATAGCTTTCATTCAGTGGCTCTGTCATAAACAATTAGCAATAAGTGAAGATCCATTACCCTCAATGTCTAAGTCACAACGTAAAGTGTCTGAGTCATAGTGTGGGTGTGTTGAGAAGCTTTTAATGGTTCCAGAGACCAACTTAGGCATGGAGAAGTCACTCCAAGTTACGGCCTAAGTTTCCAAACTCTAAATTTAACTTAGAAATTTTGGTTTTTCTCTATAGTAATGATATACATTAACTTGTAAACCAATGTAAATGAGTTTTATGCTTCTTTGAATCATTTAAGAAAGAAATGGAAGTCTGATATGAGAATTTAATTATCCTTAAGCATGAATATTCTTGCTCCTTTGATTGTGACTTGGAATGATTAGAAAGGTTTAAATTTTCTTCTATTTCCATCTTCTAATGAATTATTAATAATGTTTGACTTAAACATTAGTGATTAAGGGCTTAATTATAACTAATTAATGTGATTAATAGTTAGGATCATTGTATTTGGTATCAGAGCAATGGTTTAAGAAACTATGTTAGATTTTGATCATTGTGGTTAGAAAACTTGGCAAATATGATACATACATGTTAAGAATAAGGACGTTGTGGTCTGATAGTGTCATTTACATATGTATATACATGTCATGGATGGAGATGTGGTTGGATTTGTTTTGTAGAAGTAGTTTAATGGGAAGCCTCTTATTGTGCTAATGTCATTAAGGGTACAATGGCTGCATGACATGAGACCACTAGAATGTTGAGCGAAGTGCAAGAGGCCATAAGGGAACAAGGTGAAGCTCATGAGGCAACTATGAAGGCTATGACTGATCAACTTCAAGAGCAAGTTGAGGCCCATGTAGCTACTATTCAGGAGTTGCAATGGTTGTCTAAGATAATGAATAAGTAGAACCAAGAGACGGCTGGAGGAAATTAAGGGATGTAGGCTAGAACTGAGGTGCAAGGCACCAAGGAGGAGGAGATGATATCTCCATTATGCTGGCCAAATTCAAAAAAGCTGACCCTCCAACCTTCTTAGGAGAGCTAGATACTAAAAAAGCTTAGAGGTGGCTGATGCAACTAGAGAACATTTTTGAGGTTTTGACTTGCACATCTAAACAAAAGGCTAGATTAGCCATTTATAAGCTGGAAGGTAAGGCTAAGCATGGGTGGTAAAGTGCCTTTAGATTGTTGGCTTCAAGAGGGATACCTTTGATTTGGGAGAGCTTCCAAACAACCTTTGAGAACAAATATTTTCCACCATCTGTCATGGTTAATAAGGAAGCTAAGTGTAATTTCCTAGAGCAAGGGAAAATGTTAGTAGACCAATATACAGTGAAGTTTATTTAGCTATCCCATTTCTCATCATACTTGAAACAATTTGATGATAAACCATGAAAGGCTGATAAGTTTGAAAGGGGCCTAAAACCTAAATTGAAAGATAAGATTGCACCCTTTAAATTCAAAATTTTGATGAGCTGGTGGAAAAGTGTAAGGTATCTAAGAGAGCCTTAGTAGAGATTGAGGCTAAGAAGAAGAAGTCAATAAAGGGAAAAAAGGACCAAAGTATGGAACCTTTTAGAGGTAGCGATAAGAAGGGGGTGAGTATTGATAGTGGCTCTTAGGGGAAGAGGCTGCCCCTCAAACATGCTCCTCAAAAGAAGAATGTGGGACCCCTTCAAAACTCAATGTATACCTTATCTACCTATAACAAGTGTGGCAAGAATCATGGAAGTGGTCCTTACTCGGTATATTATAATTGTAGGAAACCATGGCACTATGCTCAGAATTGCATGGTGTCACGAGAGTCAACCTCATCCATTAAACCACGTGCACAAGGACGAGTGTTTACACTTATGTAGCATGAGGCTAATAGGCCCCCTAATTAGATCCAAGGTACCATTTTCATACATAATCATATTGTAGAAGCATTATTTAATTTAGGCGCAACCCATTCTTTCATCTCATATAACTGTGTTAGGCATCTGGGACTTAAAATTATTTGTATCCACACCTACTAGAAACTTTGTTGTTACAACTGATGTATGTTTAAATTATATTGTACCATTGGATAACCGTTGTAAAAACCTTAACCTAATTTACATTCTTTTCTATGATTTTGATGTAGTAACACCATAAATTCTAGCTCATGTCATGCTTTTGAATGGCATAATATCATGAAATATATAGGATTCTTATAGAAAAAGCAAGAAAAATGAGATTATTTTCGCTTTGCGTCATATCTAAAAATTCATTTCTGTGTCACGTGGATCGTGTGAGCTCATGCTATACATCTTCATATTTAATTACATTATTACAACTCATTTGCATCATAAAATCATGCCTATAACTCATGGAAACCAAAATGGAGCATGGGAAATGGAAGTTCATTCTTAGCCAAAATTGGCCTCTTTTCTGGGCAAACTTTGGAAAACCATAACTAAATCTAAAAAAATCAAAAACATGTGTTCTTGGTCATTATAGAAATATTAGGACGTCTACTTCATAGTAAAAATATGCCCAAAACATAACATCCACCACAAAGGACGTTTGACATCCAAAATTGTCCAAAGGTCCGACTAAATTCTGGAACTGTCACAGAATTCTACAGAAAATTTTGAAAATGTTCAATTAATTCCACAAAACTCCAATCCATGCAAATGATATCAATCTGGAAAGATGTGGATGTTAAAAAGAGAGAAAAAATATCTCTAGATCATTTCATCAAGCCCAGGCTCCAAAATTCAATGGAACAGTACTTCTGGTTGGGAAAAATTACTGATACTGGATAGAAAATTCAAAAATTCATATCTCCCTCTCTATAACTCTAAATGAGGTGCTTCTAGTTGGAACGAGTGACTATGCTTTCCTAGTTTCTTTATATAAAATTTCATGGCAATTGGACATCATTTGAGCCTCGTGTGACAGAAAACAATTTCGGACCAAATGAATAGTGTAGCAGTCCAAAACCATAAATTTTTCCAACTTTGAAAAATCATCAAATATTTTATAGACCTCTAAAAATTATGATCTTTATCTTTCCAAAAATCCTTCAATGAGACCTAATTGCATGCCAAATCTCAGATCAAAACTAACTCATTTGGCTAAAAAGTGATATAGGGTTCCATTGTGATCAAATTTGGCTCCATATGGGGTACCAAACTTGCCAAATGGCTTTCCCTTAGTGTTGGCACCTTTTAGGAAAGTCTAAAAGCATCTTTAAGACTTTTGTAGGCTGCCCAGATGGTCATAAACCTTATGCATCTTATTTTGGCCATTCAGCCCATATTTATGCATATTTACATCATACTTCCAATTCTCATACTTTGGCATTACATACTTAAAACATATGCTAGAGGTCACACATCATATTCATACACATAAACATCACATAATATCATATTTACACATGTCTCCAGGTTCATAGTACATTTACAACATCATATACATCATAAACCATCATTATGGTTCCAAAATGGACAAAATAAAGCATAAGCTTGTCAATCTCCCTTCTTAATTGTTGTTGGCTCCCTTCACCATAATTACTTAGTCCACCTAGCATATTAGGTCATTGGAGAGGAGGGGATGAGATTCAAAGAATCTCAATAGCTCATCTCTCATTCAATCATACATAATATGTGCAAAGCAAGCTTTACAAATGCATGCATAGAGAAAATGGAAGTCATGGACATTTTAAAAGCAAACTTGGCATATGAATAAATCATACAAGACACTCAAGAGCTCACCAAGTGTTTGGATTGGCCTCACACTTCTCCTCATGGATTTTGGACTTGCCTCACCCATTCTTTAAGAGCTTTAGACTCAACCATACTCTTGGGAGCCCACTTTGCTTTTGGGAGACTCTTTACTTTGATTCAACCAAGCTCAAGGGTTCTTGGCTTATCCTCACTAAGGGGAAGAGTTCTTGGCCTCTCCACACTCAAGCAAACTCATACAAATATCATGTAATCATTTAAAAACATAACATGGCATATAAAGGCATGCTAGCATACTTTTCATAGCTTGAAAATACACATACACATATTCTAAAACAAGCTAAACACACATCCATGCATGAGAGAAGGTAGACAGAGCTACCTTGTGTACACTCACACACTTTTTTCTTGAAATTCAAGCCTCCTCTTTCAGCCACACATCCACAAATTGGTGGAGATGGTTTCTTTTGTCCTAGATACAATTTATGGGAGCCAATTAGGTTCATGAAACACATTCTAAGGCTACATAACTTGGTGAAGCACTAGATGGCTCTATAATCCCCATTATGGTCCATATTGGCACCTAATGAAGCAACACCCCTCAAATGATTTCTATGCCTCATTCTTTCCTTTCAAATATGATTTTTGACTCCTTTTAAGCCTTTTGGAGTTATCACATCATTAAAACAAAAGGGCTAGCACCATGTTGCTTCTTTAGGTCATAATATAGAACCTAAGACACTAAATCATTATCCATGAGTTTTAAATTTTTTCCAAGGCCTCCCCTCACTTTCATTCATCAAATATGACTCAAAAATGGCTTTAGAAAAAAATAAAACTCTCCTTAGCTATGAGAACCCTCCTTGGTCGAGACCATGAGCATTCTTGGGCCACTTGGAGTTCTCTTGGTTTTCTTAAAGGAGGAAGCTTGTGGGGAGCATCTTAGGTGCCTCAAGAACTCATTTATACTCTTAATTAAACTTAGGAAACATCACATAAATTCAGAATTTGAAAGGTGCACTAAAAACCCTAGGTTTTGCATCTTAAATCCTAATGCCTATTTCATGGTTTTCTTTGCATATTCTTATTCCTCTCCATCAAATACCTAAGAATCATCCTTGGTTTGGTTGAAAATCTAACTCCTTAGGGTTGTCTATACCTAGGTCAAAATATGCTTGAAGGAAGGGAGGAGGAAGACCAAATGGAAGAATTACAAAATACCTTGTTTTCCTTGAATTTCCTTGCTTGTTCTTGCTTTCCTTGGCCTCCTTACTTGAATTTCGAAATTTCCCCTCTATTCTTCCTCCAAAACAGCCCTCAAAACTTTAGAAAAATCATGGAGAAGAAGAGGGAAAAAGAGGAGAAGAGATTGGTGGGGAGAAAGCATGAAAAATAAGCAAAATTCCATACCTAAAGACTTGAATTTTTCCTCCTTCTTCCCTTCTCTTTGTGTGCCACTCTCTAAGGGCTTTGCTTCTGATTTGGGGCTGGAAAATCTGAAGTGAAATGAGGGAGAGTGTGAGGCGCCACCTATATATAGCTAGGGCAAAGTGATTTTTTCAAAAAAATTTATTTTACCCTTTGTACTTTGCATTTTCGTTTCTCTTTCGTTTTAGCTCCTTTTTTAAAAAATTCTTTTCCATTATAAAATTTAGGTTCCCAATTAAAAAAAATGGCTTTGGAATCACTCAAATCAGAGCTAAAACCTTCCTGAACGGATCTATCAAAGTTCGGGCACACCAACGTTGAAAAACATCCATCGATGGGGATTTAACGGTCTCGGGGCTTCCCATGGTTTTCAGGACTACTGAGAACCTTGAAGAACTCATAACTTTGATTTAAAAGCCCTCCTATGTGAATTCCAAAAAATTGCCTGAAATTACGAAAATGCCATTACGTTTTGTAAGGTTTCTGTCAAAATTTATTTCTCTATTCTAGCTCCATTTTTCCTTCTGTCTGAGGCTAAAATTTTTATTTTTAGGAGGCTAGAATGTTACTCAAATTTTTCAGAACCTTAACTGATTCATTTCAGGGGACTTGCTTTGAAAATACACCTGTTTCTATCGTTTAACAAAAACTGGACATTACAGATGTGGTCGTTAGTATGGATTGGTTGTTATCTAATAATATAATACTTGATTGTACCTACCATCACACTTGAATCTTATCCTATGACTGAGCTTACTTTTATGTCTGCTGCTTAAGTTGGGAGGTACCTTAGACGTGGTTGCCAAGGGTTTCTTATATTCTTTTCTTTGTATGCTGAGGTTGAAGAAGGGTTAGAGAATATACCTCTAATTAAGGAGTTCCTTGTAGTTTTCCCTAAAGAGTCTAGTAGACTACCCCTGAGAGAGAGTTAGAATTTTCTATTGATTTAGTGCCCGATACAGGTCTAATCTCTAAGGCTCTATATAGAATGGCCCTTGTTGAGTTTATTGAGTTGAAAAGTCAAATAGAAGAATGGTTGGAAAAAGGGTTAATTAGGCCAAGGTTGTCTCTATATGGAGTACCAGTGTTGTTTGTCAAAAAAAAAAGATGGTAGCCTTAAACTTTGTATTGATTATAGGTAGTTAAACTAAGTAACCATAAAAATAAATACCCTTTTCCTAGAATTGATGATTTGCTTAACCAATTAACTAGAGCGTTAGTCTTTTCAAAGATTAACCTTAGATTTAGATGCCATCAGCTTAGAGTAAAGGCAAAGGACGTACCTAAAATAGCCTTTAAGACCCGATACAACCATTATGAGTTTCTAGTCATGCCCTTTGTGTTGACAAATGTCCCTACCATTTTTATGGACTACATGAATAGGATCTTTAGACCCTATCTTGATCGATTTATGGTAATGTTCATTAATGATATCTTGATTTATTTAAAGAGTAGTGAGGAACATAAGGAGCATCTTAGGATGGTTCTTTAAACCTTGAAAGAGCATCAATTGTATGCTATGTTGAGTAAGTATGAATTTTGGTTACGGGAAGTTAAATTCCTAGATCATGTGATATCGAAACAAGGAAAAATAGTAAATCCTAGTATGGTAGAAGCGGTGCTAAATTGGAAGAAACCTAAAACAATAACAAAAATCTGTAATTTCTTAGGTCTACCTGGCTATTATAAAAGGTTTATTAAGGGATTTTTCACAATTAGGTTTACTTTTGACCAAGTTGACTAAAGAATACCAACTTTTTGTATAGGATGCTAGGTGTGAGGTGGCCTTTCAAGAGCTTAAGAATAGGTCAACCACTGCACCCATATTAGTGATACATGACCTTTAAAAAATCTTTATGGTCTATAATAATGCATCTAAGAAAGGATTAAGTTGTTTTAGTGCAACAAGGTATGGTGATAGCCTATACTTTTAGGCAACTTAAACCTTATAAGGGGTAATATGATCTAGATCCTTCACATGTCATTGAGCATGAAATGCATATGTAAGATAACTTGTCTTATGTGCAATTAATCGCCATGGTCTTTGTCCTTAAGATTTAGAGGCATTATCTTTATGGTGCACAATTTGAGGTGTATAGGGACTATAAAAGTTTGAAATATTTGTTTTATCAAAAGGTGTTGAACATGAAGCAGAAAAGGTGGATGATGTTTCTCAATGATTATGATTTCACCTTGAAGTATCATCCAAGAAAAGCTAATATAGTTGTCGATACCTTGAGTAGAAAATCTATTCACATAGAAATAATGATGCTTAGGGAGCAAAGATTGATTAAAGAATTGAGGGACTTGAATTTGTCCATTTCAAAGCATCCTAGTAGCCTTCTTTTGAGAGAGTTGAGAATAGAAAATGATTTTAGGAAAAGAATTAAAGAGGCCTAGAAGTTGGATGAGCATTTGTGTAGGATTAGAAAGCAAATGGAGAGTAGAGAGGTTAATGACTTTGACTTATCTAGTGTTGGTTTAGTGAGGTACCAGGGTAGAGTGTACTTGCCCAAGGATGTATAGAATTTATGGCAAATGGACATTCATATCTACCCTGTGGGAATAGATTTTTTATTTTCGACACCATCCAAAGAAACTACCAAAATCAGAAAAATTGCCAACTTTGCCCAAGGATGAGGAAATAAGAAATTCAGTACTATCCCAAGCACATAAGAGTAGGTACACCATGCATCCAAGCACCACTAAGATGTATAGAGATCTTAAAAAGAGTTTTTGATGGCCTGGAATTAAATTAGGCATAACATATTTTATTTCAAAATGTCTTGTTTGTCAAAAGGTAAAGATTGAGCACAAAAAACTTGCAAGTTTGTTATACCCTCACCCATTCTTTAAGAGATTCTTAAACTCAATCATACTCTTGGGAGCCCACTTTGCTTTTGGGAGACTCTTTGCTTTGTCTCAACCAATTTCAAGGGTTCTTGGCTCATCCTCACCATCAAATATTCTGTAGACCTTCAAAAATTATGTTCTTTAGCTTACCAAAACACTCTTAATAAGCCAAATTTCACTCTTAAGAAGCTCATTTGGATAAAAAGTGATAAATTTTTGCCAAATCTCAGATCAAGAAGGCAAGTCTAAAAGCATTTGGATAATAAGTGATATAGGGTTCCATTATGGTCACATAATAATTTTCAGCTCCATATATTAGGAATACCAAAATGACCAATGGATTTCATCATTTGCCCTTCAAAGTGATAAAATATAAGTCCTTTGTTGCATCCTCTTATCAAGGTGGTTGGCTTGGTTAAGAGTTCTTGGCCTTTCCACACTCAAGCAAACTCAAACAAATATCATACATTCATTTGAAAACATAATATGTCATCATGAAATCATGGCATATAAAATCATGCTAGCATACTTTTTATGGCTTGAAAATATACATACACACATTCTAAGACAAACTACACACACATCCATGCATGAGAGCAGGTGGAGAGAGCTACCTTGCACATAATCACACACTTTTTCCTTGAATTTCAAGCCTCCTCTTTCGGCCACACACCCACAAATTTGTGGAGATGGTTTCTCTTGGCCTAGACACAATTTATGGAAGCCAATTAGGTTCATCAAACAATCTCTAAGGCCATACAACCTAGTTAAACACTAGATTGCTCTATAACCCCCATTATAGTCCACAAATGCACCTAATGAAGCAACACCCCTCAAACAATTTCTAGGCTCCATTCTTTCCTTTCAAATATGATTCTTGACTCATTTTAAGCCTCTTGGAGTCATCACACAATTAAAACAAAGGGCCTAACATCATGTTGCTTCTTTAGGTCATAATATGGAACCTAAAGCACCAAATCACTTTCTATGAGTTCTAATTTTTTTCCAAGGCCTCCCCTCATTTTCATTCATCAAATATGACTCAAGAATGGCCTTAGAAAAATTTTAAACTCCCCCTAGCTAGGAGAACTCCCTTTGGCTGAACCTATGCATGGTTTAGGGTTTCTTGGAGTTTTCTTTGTTTTCTTGAAGGAGGAAGCATGTGGGGAGCATCTTAGAGGTCCTAGAAACTCATTTAAACTCTTAATTAGACCTAGGAAGCATCATACAAAATTAGAATTTGAAAGGTGCACACAAAACCCTAGAATTTGCATCTTGAAATCTAATAGTTATTTTGTTGTTTTCTTTGCATATTTGTAACACCATAGATTCTAGTCCATCTCATACATTTGAACGGCATAATATCATGAACTATATAGGATTTCCATGGGAAAAGCAAGAAAAAGTGAGATTATTTTCGCATTGCGCTATATCTAAAAATTCATTTCTATGTCACGTGGACTATGTGAGTCATGCTATACATCCTTATATTTAATTGCATCATTACAACTCATTTACATCCCAAAAACATGCATACAACCCATGGAAACCGAAATGGAGCATGAAAAGTGAGAACTCATTCTCGGCCAAAATTGGCCTCTTTTCTAGGCAAACTTTGAAAAATCATAACTAAATTTAAGAAAATCAAAACAATGCAATCTTGGTCATTTTGAAAATCTTAGGATTTTTACTTCATACTAAAAATATTCCCAGAGCATAACACACATCATGGAGGACGTTTGATATTCGAAAAGCTACTGAGGTCGCTAGCTGTCTAGGCTACTATTCAAATTACTGATACAAAATTCTAAAATTCATAATTAATTCTATAAAAATTGAAATCACAAAACTTCAGTCATTCTGGAAAGCTACAAATGTTAAATTGATGCTAAAAATAATTCTAGAATGAAATAAATATGTTTAACTATTGGAATCCTATGGAACAATAACTGAACTCCTGGGGCACCACTGCTACTAACAGCCAACTTCAAAAATACATAACTCTTTGCTCAGACCTCCAACTGCGGTGATCTAGGTGGCTGCAGAAATCTTATGACCTCTAGTTTATGCCTATAAAATTTCACAAGAATTGGACACTATTTGACCATCGGGTGACACAAAACACAAATCTGCCAGTGTGAACAGTACACATACCAAAATCAATAGAAAATCCCAACTTTGAAAATTCATCAAATATTCTCTAGACCTCAAAAAAATATGTTCTTTAGCTTCCTAAAAAGCTCTCAATGAGACCTAATTTCATGCCAAATTTCAAAGCAAGACTAACTCATTTGGCAAAAAGTGACATAGGGTTCCATTATAGTCAATTTTGGCTCCATATTGAGTACCAAAGTTGCCAAATGGATTTCCCTTAGTCTTGGCACCTTTTGGGAAAGTTTAAAAGCTTATTTGAGACTTTTGTGAGCTGCCCAAATGGTCCCAAACCTCATGCATCTCATTTTGGCCATTCAACCCACACTTATGCATATTTCCATCAAACTTCCATAATGCATAATTGGACATTCAAAACTCAATTTGTATTCTAAAGCTCATACATCATATCCATGGCTCTAAACATTACATAATAGTATATTTACATGTGTCTCAAGGTTCATTGTACATATACAACATCATATACAATATGAACTATCATTATGGTTCCAAAATGGACAAAACCATGCATAAGCTTGTCAATCTTTCCTCTTCATGGTTGTTGGCTCTCATTGGCATATCTACTTGGTCCATCTAGCATGTGAGATCATTGGAGAGGAGGGGATGAGATTCAAAAAATCCCAATAGCTCATCTCTGATTCAATCATACATAATATGTGCAAAGCAAGCTTTATAAATGCATGCATAGAGAGAATAGAAGTCATGGATATTTTGAAAGCAAACTTGGCATGTGAATCAATCATTCAAGACATTCAAGAGCTCACCAAGTGTTCGGATTGGCCTTACACTTCTCCTCATGGATCTTGGACTTGCCTCACCCATTCTTTAAGAGCTTTGGACTCAACCATACTCTTGGGAGTCCACTTTTCTTTCGGGAGACTCTTTACTTTGTCTCAACCAAGCTCAAGGGTTCTTGGCTCATCCTCACTAAAGGGAAGAGTTCTTGGCCTTTCCACACTCAAGCAAACTCACACAAACATCATGTAATCATTTGAAAACATAACATGGCATCAAGCATCATGGCATATAAAGGCATGCTCGCATACTTTTCAAAGCTTGAAAATACACATACAAACATTCTAAAACAAGCTAAACACATATCAATGAGTGAGAGAAGGTGGAGAGAGCTACCTTGCGCATAATTCACACTTTTCCTTTTGGATTCAAGCCTCCTCTTTTGGCCACACACTCACAAATTGGTGGAGATAGTTTCTCTTAGCCTAGATACAATTTTTGGGAGCCAATTAGGTTCATGAAACATTCTCTAAAGTCATACAATTTTCTTAAGTACTAAATTGCTCTATAACCCCCATTATGGTCTATATTGGCACCTAATGAAGCAACACCTCTCAAATGACTTCTAGGCCTCATTCTTTTCTTTCAAATATGATTCTTAACTCCTTTTAAGCCTCTTGGAGTCCTCACACCATTAAAAAAAAAAGGCCTAGCACCATGTTGCTTCTTTAGGTCATAATATGGAACCTAAGACACCAAATCACTTTCTATGAGTTCTAAATTTTTTCCAAGGCCTCCCCTCAGTTTCATTCATCAAATATGACTCAAGAATGTCTTTAGAAAAATTTAAAACTCTCCCTACCTATGAGAACCCTTCTTGGCCGAGACAATGAAGCATATTGGGTTCCATGGAGCTTTCTTTGTTTTCTCAAGGGAAGAAGCATATGGGGGGCCTCTTAGGGATCTTAGGAGCTCATTTAAACTCTTATTTAGGCCTAGGAATCATCATACAAAATCAGATTTTACAAGGTGCAATTGAAACCCTAGAATTTGTATCTTGAAATCTAATGGCTTTTTGATAATTCCCTTTGCATATTCTTAATCTCCACACCCTTTTTCCTTAGATTCATGCTTGGTTCTGCCTAAAAATCATCTCCTCCTAGGGTTTTCTCAAGTGGGGCGAAATGGTGGAGAAGGGAACCAAAAATGACAACCATAGGAAGAGAAATTACCTTGTTTTCTTGCTTTTTCTCACTTGAATCTTGTGTTCTTTGAGCTCCTCTCTTCAAATCCAAATTTTCCCCTCAATTTCTCCCTTAAAATAGATTTATAAACTTCATTTTAATCATAGGAAATGAAGGAGAATGGATAAGAGGTTTGGAAGAGAAAGAGCATGAAAAACTACTAATTTCCATACCTTAAGCTTTTGATTTCTCCTCCTTTTCTTCCCCTTCTTGTGAGCCTCATCCCCTAGGGTTTTCTTCTGGTTTTAGGCAGAACATGGTCGTGCATAATGAAGGGAGGAGAAGGGTGCATCATATATATAAGTGGGAATAAGTTACACTTTTTAAAAATTCCTATTTTGCCCTTCATATTTTGCATTTTTGTTTCTCCTGCATTTTAGCCCTTTTTTGAGAACCGTCTTTTCCATTATAAAATTTAGGTTCCCACTTTAGTAAAATGCCTTTGGAATCACTCAAATTGGAGCTAAAACCTTCCCGAATAAATCCGTCAAAATTCAGGCACACTGACATTGGAAAACATCCACCGGAGGGACTTTAGCTGTCCCGGGACTTTCCATGGTTTTTAGGGCCTCTAAGAACCCTAGGGAACTCAAAAATTTCATTTAAAAATCCCTCCTGTGTGAATTCCAAAATTTGCTCAAAATTATGAAAATGCCATTACGTTTCGTAAGTTTTTTGTAAGAAATTATTTCTTTATTCTAACTCCTTTTTTCTTTCCATCTGAGCCTGAGATTCTATTTTTAGGAGTCTAGAATGCTTTTAAAATTTTTTGGGACCTTAACTATCTCATTCCGGGGGACTTCCTTTTGTATCCGGTGAGTTTTGTTCGTTTACGGAGAAAATGTACATTACGTTTCTCACATTTTTTCTCATTTTCAGAAAATTGGATGTTACAATATTCTTGTTATTCTCTATCAAATACCTAAGATTCATGCTTGGTTGGGCTTAAAAATCAGATCCTCCTATAGCTCCTAGGGTTAGGCGAAATGGAGAAGAAGGGTGGGTGAAGACATCAACCATAGGATGGGATTTTACCTAGTTTGCTTTCTTATTTTGGCTTGAATCTTGATTTCTCCAAGCTCCTCTCTTCAAATTTGAAATTTCCCTTGAATTTCTCCCTTGAATCATATTTATAAACTTCATTTTAATCAAAGGAAACCAAGGAAAAGGGAGGAGAGGAGGTGTGGATGAAGAAAAGCATGAAAAATCACCATGGAAACATACCTTAAGCTTGGATTTTCTCCTTCTTCTTCTTCCTCTCTTGCGTGCCCAAACCCTAGCTCCCTTCTTCTGAAATTATGCAGAAAATTCTGATTCCAAATGAAAGGAAAAGTGGGGCGCCTCCTATATATAGGTGTAGGAAAGTGACTTTTTCAAAAATTCTAATTGTGCCCTTCGTACTTTGCATTTTTATTTCTCATTTGTTTTAGCTCCTTTTTGAAAATGATATTTTTCATTATAAAATTTAGATTCCCAATTAAATCAAATTCCTTTGGAATCACTCAAATCTGAGCTAAAACTTTCCTAAATGGATCCGTCAAAGTTTAGACACACCAACATTAGAAAATGTCCACCGGAGGGGATTTAACTGTCCTGGGGCTTTCCATGGTTTTCAGGGCCTCTAAGAACCCTAGAGAACTTAAAACTTTCATTTAAAAACCCTTCCTGTTTGAATTCCAAAATTTGCTCAAAATTACAAAAATACCATTACGTTTCATAAGCTTTTCGTAAGAAATTATTTGTTTATTCTAGCTCCGTTTTTCTTTCCGTCTGAGCCTGGGATTCTCATTTTTAGAAGTCTAGAATGCTTTCCAAATTTTTTGAGACCTTAACTATCTCATTTCGGGGGACTTCCTTTTGTATCCGATAAATTTCATTCGTTTACAGAAAAACCTAAGTTACATTTCTCACGTCTTCTCTTATTTTTAGAAAACTGGATGTTACAAGGGGAGGAGATTCAAAGAATCCCAGTAGCTCATCTCCTATTCAATCATACGTAATGAATGCAAACAAGTCTCATATATGCATGTATGGTCATGTTAACATATGCAAACATTCAAGAGGCATTTTCATCATTTAAGAAAGTCATACATAGCATACAAAGACTTACCAAGCAAGTGGATTAGCATCAACCAATTTCTTATGGATGTTAGACTTGCCTCACCAATTCTTTAAGAGATTCTTGGACTTAACCATGCTCTTGGGAGTCCATCTTGCTTTTAGGAGACTCTTCGCTTTGTCTCAACTAATCTCAAGGATTCTTGGCTCATCCTCACCATGGTTAAGTATTCTTGGCCTCACCACACTTAAGCAAACCCAAGTACACATCATAAACATTATATAAAAGCATATTATAACATCATGGCACCATGGAATGAAAGTCATGCTAGAACTCTTTTCATGGCTTAAAAATACACATACATACATTCAAGACAAGCTAAGCACACATCTATACATGAAAGAAGGTGGATAGGGCTACCTTGTACACAATTACACACTTTTTCTCTTGCATTCAAACTCCCTTTTTCGGCCACATACACACAAAAGTGTGGGGATAATTTCTCTTGGCCTAAACACAATTTATAGAAGCCAATTAGGTTCATGGAATTAATTCTAAGGCCACACATCTTCTTTAAAACACTAACTTAATCTAATAACCCCTTTATGGTTCCAAAATGCACTTAATGAAGCAACACCCATCAAATAAATTCTAAGCTCTATTCTTTCCTCTCAAATATGATTCTTGACTCCTTTTAAGCCTCTTGGAGTTATCACACAATTCAAAACCAAGAGCCTAACTATATGTTGCTACTTTAGGTCATATTATGGAACATAAGGCACCATCTCACATTCTATGCTTTCTAAATTTTTGCTAAGGCTTCCTCTCATATTCATTCATCATATATGACTCAAAAATGGGCTTAGAAAAGTTTAAAACTCTCCCTAGGTACACAAACTGTAAAGTCCCACATCGGCTGGAAGGGGCCTGTGGCTAGCCCATATAAGTGGGGGAGAATCCCTCCCCACCAAGACGTACTTTTCTTGGGAGCGCAGACAAAGGCTCAGTGACCAGGAAGGGAATAACACCTAAGGAACGTGGTTCACTGAACCTGCGACCGGGGGATAATACCTTGGTGGCTCTGTATGTGTTGGTATCAGAGCAATCCTGGCCCATGTGCGACCCAAGGACGGGTCGGCCGTAAAAGGAGGGGTGGATTGTAAAGTCTCACATCGGCTGGAAGGGGCATGTGACTAGCCCATATAAGTGGGGGAGAATCCCTCCCCACAAAGGCGAGCTTTTCCTGGGAGCGCGGGCAAAGGCTCAGCAACCAGGAAAGGACAAACACCCAGGGAGCGCAGTTCACTGAACCTGCGACTGGGGGACAACACCTTGGTGGCTCTGTATGTGAACAACTTACAGAGCCTCTAGAGGTATTATCCCGTCCTTCCCGGTTTGAGGGTCACAGACCCAGCCTTCCCGGTTTAGTGGGTTTTGTCCCTTGCCCGCTTAACTCACGGGAAAAGGCGCCTCTGGGGTTGGAAGCATTAGGCCCAGGCCCTTTTTACTCTGATACCAAACTACTTATAGAGCCTCCAGAGGTATTGTCCCGTCCTTCCCGGTTCGAGGGTCATAGACCCAGCCTTCCCAGTTCAGTGGGTTTTATCCCTTGCCTGCTTAACTCATGGGAAAAGGTGCCTATGGGGTTGGAAGCGTTAGGCCCAGGCCCTTTTTGCTCTGATACCAACACATACAGAGCTACCAAGGTATTGTCCCCCAATCACAGGTTCAGTGAACCGCGCTTCCTGGGTGTTTGTCCCTTCCTAGTCGCTGAGCCTTTGCCCGCGCTCCCAGAAAAAGTGTGCCTTGGTGGGGAGGGATTCTCCCCCACTTATATGGGCTAGCCACAGGCCCCTTCCAACTGATGTGGGACTTTACAATCCACCCCCCTTTTGGGGTCGACCCATCCTCAGGTCGCACATGGGGCAGGATTGCTCTTATACTAACACATACAGAGCCACCAAGGTATTGTCCCCCGGTCACAGGTTCAGTGAACCGCGCTCCCTAGGTGTTTGTCCCTTCCTGGTCGCTGAGCCTTTGCCTGCGCTCCTAAGAAAATTGCACCTTTGGGTGGGAAGCGTGGCTACCTAGGCCCAAGGAATTGTTCCTGAGTGGCGAACTTGCCCATCCTCAAGGGTTTTTACCTTCTCCTGTGCTCACCCTTCGGGTTCGTTGAGAGAAGCACGCCTTTGGTGGGGAGGGATTCTTCCCCACTTATATGGGCTAGCCATAGGCCCCTTCCAGCTGATGTAGGACTTTACAATCCACCCCCATTTTGGGGCCGACCCATCCTCAAGTCGCACATGAGCCAGGATTGCTCTGATACCATCACACACAGAGCCACCAAGGTATTGTCCCCCGATCACAGGTTTAGTGAACCACGCTCCCTGGGTGTTTGTCCCTTCCTGGTCGCTAAGCCTTTGCCCGCGCTCCTAGGAAAAGTGCGCCTTTGGGTGGGAAGCGTGGCTACCTGGGCCTAAGGTATTGTTCCCAAGCGGCAAACTCGCCCATCCTCAAGGGTTTTTGCCTTCTCCCATGCTCACCCTTTGGGTTCACTGAGAGAAGCATGCCTTTGGTGGGGAGGGATTCTCCCCCACTTATATGGGCTAGCCACAGGCCCCTTCTAGCCGATGTGAGACTTTACACAAACCCATATAAGCCGAGCCTTTGTCTCCTTTTAGCCTCTATGGAGTTTGCTTTGTCTTCTTCATGGAGGATGCATATGGGGAGACTCCTAGGGTTCTTAGGAACTCATTTAAATATTCATTTATGCCTAGGAATAATTATATCGAATCAAATTTCCAAGGGAACCCATGAAACCCTAAGTTTGCTACCTTGAAAATCCATGGCCTTTTCTTGAATTTCTTTGCATATTCTTACTCTCCTCTCTTAAATTCATAGAATCCACCCTTGGTTCTCCTTAAAATTCTAACTCTCTAGCATCTACATACATGGGACAAAATATGGAGAAGAAGGGGGGAGGAGTAGCTACCATGGGATGCAAGAGTTACCTTGTTTTCTTGCTTTTTCTCACTTGAATCTTGCTTTCTCCAAGCTCCTCTCTTCAAATCCGAAATTTCTAAGTTTCTCCCTTAAAACAGATTTGTAAACTTTATTTTAATCAAAGGAAACAAAGGAGAATGAAGGAGAGGAGGTTTGGATGGAAAAAAGCATGAAAAACTACCAAAAATTTTCATACCTTTTTGCTTGAATTTCTCCTCCTCTTCCTCTTGGGCACCACCTCCCTAGGGTTTTTCTCTAGTTTGAGGTAGAAAAATAATGGGCTGAATGAGGGAGGAGATGAGGCGCCACTTATATATAGGTGGGAGGAGGAAGACTTTTCAAAAATTTCTATTTTGCCCTTTATTTTTGGCATTTTTGTTTCTAATTTGTTTTAGCTCCTTTTTAGAACCGTCTTGTCCATTATGAAATTTAGGTTCCCAATTTAGTAAAATGCCTTTGGAATCACTCAAATCGGAGCTAAACCTTCTCGAACAAATCTGCCAAAATTCAAGTATACCGACATTGAAAAACATTCATGGAGGAGATTTAACTATCCCGGGGCTTTCCATGGTTTTCAGGGCCTCTGAGAACTCTAGAGAACTCAATATTTTCATTTAAAAAGCCCTCATGTGTGGATTCCAAAATTTACACAAACTTACAAAAATGCCATTACGTTTCGTAATTTTTTCATAAGAAATTGTTTCTTCATTCTAGCTCCATTTTTCTTTCCATCTAAGCCTGGGATTCTCATTTTTAAGAGCCTAGAATGCTTCCCAAATTTTTTGAGACCTTAACTACATCATCTTGGGAGACTTTCTTTTGTATCCAATGAATTTCGTTCGTTGACGGAGAAACCGTACGTTATGTTTCTCACATTTTCTTTCATTTTCAGAAAATTGGATGTTACACTAACTTTATTCTTATGGAAGCCCAACCTATTTTAGACCCAAATACCATAACCTAATATGAATAGCTTCTGTTCATATGGAAATAAAGCCCAATGGGCTAGCCCATTTACATCAAAACCTTAGAAAACCTAATTGCCTTTCATTTGAGTGCTAAAGGCATAAGTTCTATAGAAACACAAAGCCATTTTCACACTTGTAAGGAGGGGCTAGGGTTCCAACACTTTGTGGCTCTAATTTGCACTCTAATTGGGAGATGTAGCTAAGGTAATCTATATAAAACTTGATCTTCTCATTTTTCTCTACAATTTAGTCCAAATAGTTTTTACCCTCCTCCCAAATCTAAAACTTGTTATTTTAGTGGTTTCTTATTGTTTTTCAGAGGTGGAGGCTAGAAGGACCAATAGGTAAGCTTTTCCTCCCTATTTTAATGTGTTATATCTTGGAAAATGGCCACAATGCCTTACTTTCCTATTAGGCTCTATTATATTGCGAAAATATAAGGGGTTTAGAGTAAAACATTATGATTTCTAGTGTAAGGAGGCTTAAGTTCGAATTCGGGACTCTTTAGTGGTTAGGTAAGTGATTCCTAGGTAGCTTTTAATAATTAAATTCCATGGATGTCTAATTTATGTTGTGATTAGTGACTAAGAATATATTTTGATTTAATCTAGGACCTCTAGAGTATAGAAAATCAATCTTAAGTTCTAAGAGCTGGCACAACAAGTGAGGTAACCAGGAGATTCATTTTTAATTCCATGGATATGTTCATTTTGACCTTATAATTGCTGCACTTATATGATTTTATATGCTAATGATTGATTGGCTACTTAATTATGTTTAGACCATGATTATGTCCTTGGTAGACCTATGATCATGTTGCCACCCGTGCATTGTGTTTTGATCGGGCACTAAGTTATGGTTAGACTCTAGAATGCACTGAGCTTTGAGCATGCTCGATAAGGAGTTGGCACCGTGGACAGGTGTTTTCCTCTGTTATTAGCCATTGATATGTTGTATGTGATTGCTAGTATGGGATAGCAGTCACTAATAGTCTAACTAGTTCATTTGCTAATTATGCTAATATATCTATTAGTTACTTGCTTATGATACATTTACGTTGGTTAATGTGTACATATATATAGAATTTCCCTTTGGTTACTAAGATTCATGTTTCATCCCTTTTTATGGGCTAACCATTTTAGGTGAAAAATTTTTAATTAAGGATAAAGGGAAGTAAGTATATGACCATCCCTAGTTGAAGACCTTGTTTAGGATTTTTACACTTGAATCTATTTAAAATTACTATACATGCTATTCTTTTGTAATCAAACTTGTATAGTATCATGCTGTGTAACACTATAATTTTTTAGCTCATTTCATGCTATCTCTAGGCCTCATATCAAGCAATTCACAAATAGGCAAGGAAAATAGCATTAAATAATGCATTTCTTAGTGTTACGTCGCGTATAAAATTTTTCTTCAAAGTCCCATGGGCCATATGGACTCATATATCATATTCTCATATTTAATTACATGAATACAACTCATTTGCATCATCAAAAATGGCCTATATCTTGTGGAACTCAAAAGGAAGCTTAAAATGCACATATATATTTTCGACCAGATTTATCTCCTTTTATGTCATAACTTTGAAAAATCATAACTAGTTCTAGAAAAATCAAAATTATGCAGTCTTGGCCATTCTGGAAAGGTACACATGTCTACTTCATGCTAAAAATATGTTCAAACCATATCATCTAATATAGAGGATGTTTGATATTCGACAAACGTCCAGAGGTCAAGCTGTCCACTGGTGCTATCACATAATTCTATAGCAAAATTCATATCTCCCTCTCTAGACATCTAAATAAGGTACTTCTAGTTGGCATGAGTCACTGTGAATGTCTAGTTTCTCTATATAAAATTTTGTGATAATTGGACATCATTTGAGCCCTGTGTGATGATTTCATTTTTGGACCAGTATGAACAGTGACATGACCAAAACTAGAAAATTTTTCAACTTTGAAAATTTATCAAATATTCTATAGACCTCTAAAAATTCTGTTCTTTTGCTTCCTAAAAAGCTCTCAACAATTTCTAATTGCATGCCAAATCTCAGATCAAGACAAGCTCATTTGGATAAACATAATGCATCATCATGGTACCATAGAGTAAGAGCTCATGCTAGAACATTTTTCATAGCTTGAAATACACATACACACATTCAAAGATAAGTAAAGCAAGTAGTCATGCATGAGAGAAGGTGGAAAGAGCTACCTTGAAAGCAAACACACACTTTTCTTCTTGAATCAAGGCTCCCTTTCTTGGCCTCACACACACAATGGTGTGGGAATGATTTCTCTTAGCCTAAATACAATTTATGGAAGTTAATTAGGTTTATGGAATTAATTCTAAGGCCACACAACTTGCTTAAACTCTAGCTTGACACATTGACCCCTTTATGTTTCCAAGAAAGTAGCTAATGAAGTAACACTCATCAAATAAATTCTAGGCTCCATTCTTTCTTTTCAAATATGATTCTTGACTCCTTTTAAACCTCTTAGAGTCATCACACAATTAAAACTAAGAACCTAACTACATGTTGCTTCTTTAGGTCATATTATGGAACATAAAGCACCAACTCATTCTCTAAGCTTCCTAAATGTTTTTAAAGGCTTTCTCTCATATTTATTCATCATATATGACTCAAAATAGGGCTTAGAAAAATTTAAAAACTTTCCCTAGCTACTCAAAACCCTTTAGGCCAAGGCTATGGAAGAATTAAGGCTTCATGGACTTTGCTTTGTTTTCTTGATGGAGGAAGCACATGGGGAGACTTCTAGGGATCTTAGAAACTCATTTAAACTCTTATTTAAGCCTAGGAATCATTGTACAAAGTCAGATTTTACAAGGTGCAATTCAAACCCTAGAAATTGCATCTTGAAATCTAATGGCTTTTCGTTAATTCCCTTTACATATTCTTAATCTCTACACCCTTTTTTCTTAGAATCACCCTTGGTTCTGCCTAAAAAACAAATCCTCTTAGGTCTTCTCAAGTGGGGCGAAATGATGGAGAAGGGGAGCAAAGGGTAGTAACCATGGAAGAAGAAATTAGCTTATTTTCTTGCTTTTTCTCACTTGAAGTTTATAATGAAGTTTATAAAACAGATTTATAAACTTCATTATAATTATAGGAAGAAGGCTCAAGAGGATAGGAACAAGTTTGGAAGAAGAAGGAGCATGAAAATCCATGAAATTCCTTACCTTTTCCTTACTTTTCTCTTCCTTTCTTCTCCTCCATGGTGCACCTAAGAGAGCTGGTGTTTTCTCTAGTTTTTTGACAAAATGGGTCGTGCAAATGAAGAGGAGAAGAAATAAGAAACTTAAAGTGTATTCAAGAAGCCTCCACTTTCTCAAAATTTTCAATTTTGCTCTTCATTTTTGGCATTTTCGTTTCTAACTCATTTTAGCTCCTTTTTTAGAACCATCCTTTCCATTATGAAATTAGGTTTCCAATTTAGTAAAATGCCTTTGAAATCACTCAAATCAGAGCTAAAACCTTCCCGAACGAATCAGTCAAAGTTCAGGTCAACTAACGTTAGAAAACGTCCACCGAAGGGGTTTTAACTGTCTCGGGGCTTTCCATAGTTTTTAGGGCCTCTGAGAATCTCGAAGAACTTAAAACTTTCATTTAAAATACCCTCCTATGTGAATTCCAAAATTTTCTCAAAATTACGAAAATGCCATTACATTTCATAAATTTTTCATTAAAAAATTGTTTCTTCATTCTAGCTCCTTTTTTCTTTCCATCTGACCCTAGAATTCTTATTTTTAGGAGTCTAGAATGCTTCCTAAATTTTTCAAGACCTTAACTACATCATTTCGAGAGACTTTCTTTTATATCTGGTGAGTTTCGTTCATTTACGAAGAAACCATACATTACGTTTCTCATGTTTTCTTTTGTTTTCAGAAAATCAGATGTTACATGTTGCATGCATTTTTTCCAATTGTAAGTATTTTAACACTTGTAACTAATGGATGGATCATTAATAGTTAAGTCTAACCTACAAGGAATTTGATGTACTACTTGACATATGGAACATGTTATGTATTTTCCAAGAATATGGTTAAGTAATTGATTAAATGCTTAGTTTGAATCTAGTTATGTGAAACTTCTACTGTCATATGTCTTGTGAATGTGGATTTGAGATGTGCCATGCCTATAATTTGCACTCGAGATTTTTGTAAAGTTTAGAGGATAGGAATATGCTAGATCAACCTATCAAAACTTGTCTAAAATGGTTTAAAGTTAGTTCATGGGGAATAACACAATTTGAGGTAGTCACTTAAGGTTCCATATTTCTTCTTGCTGTCACAGAGGGAGATTTGCTGATAATTCAAGGTTTAGTTACTCCAACTCAAACTTAGGTCCCTAAATCATAGAAGTTAGTAAATTATAGGGTATAAAGAGAAATATAACATCAAAACCATCTATTTTTGTCCTTAGAAGGACCCTAGACATTAATTGGAGGGAGCTATAAATGAGTAGGAACAAGCACTAAAGAGTTTAGGACTAGAGAGGAGTTAAGTTGTGGCCAAATCACATCCAAAGGGTAACAAACTCAAATTGTGCCACAATGCAAGCTTCTTAGCTATGACGCAACTCAAGGAGAATTGGGGTGACAATGCTTCTAAGAGTAGCCTTGCCATGATGAGAATCGAGGAACATAGAATAGTGGTTCCAAAGATGCACCTAGCTACAGCACAAGGAATCTAAGCTGCGATAAGAATCATGAAAGTTTGGGAAATAGGTCCAGTAGCATGTAAAGTTGCAACATAAGGTGTCTAAGTAGTGGCATGGGCGTGTTGAGAAGCTTTTAAGGGTTCCAAAGATGAACTTAGCCATAGCAAAGTTACTCTAATTCGCGGCCTAAGTTTCCAAACTCCAAATTTAACTTAGAAATCTTGGTTTTTCTCTATAGTAATTATATACATTGACTTATAAGCTAGTGTAAATAAGTTTTATGCTTCTTTGAATCATCTAGGAAAGAAATGGAAGTGTGATATGAGAATTTAATTATCCTCAAATATGAATATCCTTGTTTCTCTTATTGGTGACTTGGAATGATTAAAAAGGTTTAAATTTTCTCCATATTTCCATCTTTTAACAAATTATTAGCAATGTTTGACTTAAAGCATCAGTGATTAAGGGCTTAATTATGTCTAATTAATGTGATTAGTAGTTAGGGTCGTTACAAGTTAAGTCTAGTTAAAATAAATAAATGAAGAACCCCATAGTCCATTTAGAGTTACTTAAACCCAATAGCTAATTTTAAGAAATTTTTACCCAAGATCTATGAACCCAACCCGCCCAAACACTTAAACTCATGTCATTTTTCTATTTTATTTTTCAATTATTTTTTCATTTTTAAATTATGCCCCAAACTAATGTTTTCTATAAGGGAAGAAAGTGTGGCATCCTGTTCATATAGAAAGAGGAAGTGGATCTAAAAGTTATAGAGACACCATAGACATAAGACTTTAAGCTTCAATTTGGGTAGCTTCTTGTGGGATTTGGCTAAGGTGAGTGAAAAAATATTTAATCTACTCCTTCTAAGGTTTTTGTTAAACCAAGTAGAATTTTAATTGGTTGATATTGGAATTTCAAGGTTGAAGAGTTTGGTTATTTAAGTTTCTTGGAGGTTATTTGAATACTTAGATGTATAATTTCTACTCTACACTTTAGTTTTATATGGATTTAATAGACAATTAAGTTGTAAATTTGTATTAGTTAAATTTATAGTGGACTCAAGGTGTTTGATAAATTCGTAAGAAACTTGTAACTATTCTAGGAGGCAAATTAAGGTATAATTATTATTCTATAACTTTTATTTCATATAATTGATGGATTATATTAAGTACATGTTCTTGTGTTTTTGGTATAGTTAGACAAAATTAAAGTGTAATGCAAAGACTAGTAAGTCGCATGTTGATGGAGAATTAATTAGAAAGAGTTGTTTAGTTGGTAAGTAGATAAATTATATTAGTTCAATTAATGAATTATGTAATATTAAAAATATATATTAATTTAATGTTGTAGATTGTTTGCTTGTGACTATTTGGAGTTTCTTGGCTTGTGTGGACTTCTTGGCAAGGTAGCTAGTTCCATGAATATAATTAAAGATGCTTTCTCATATTTTTATGAAATTGATTTATTGTAGTTCAAGAGTTTGATGGAAATGATTGTTGGAAACAATGATTCATATGATTGACAAAATTTATGAAATGCAATGATATTGTATTCTTGAAGTAAAATGATTTTAATTGGTACATGATATTTTCAAAATTTTGCTCATGTGATGAATATGGTTAGATGACATTGATTCCTTCATCCTACAGACTTATGTCTTGGTTATTGATTGTGTTGGAATAGGTTGATGCCTATGTCCTAGGGTGGATGCCCAATGTGAAAGTGGCCACTAATATGTATGTTTGCTTGCTTATTCTACTATGGGACGAAATGGGAAAGGGGTACGCAGGGACAGTGGTATAAAGTCCTACCTATATTGCTTAGTTGTATGAGCATATGATTTTTATTAACTTATCTTAATTTATTCAAATGAATATATGAAATAAAAATTATTTTTTTCTAAAAATGATTTTATGAAAATGGTTGTGAAAGCTTAATGGTTCACACAGCAAAAGCAATGAAAAATGCATGTATTTTATGGAATGAAATTTGTTGTGAAAAACTTTATGCTTATGGCTAGGAATGCATGTTTTACAACTCTACTGGCTACTGAGATTTTTATGTCATCTACACTTTTTCTAAATTGGCATTTTTAGGTAAAATGATGGATACTAGTAAAGGGAATAGCGTAATGAATACCTTAGTTGAGTTATATTGTGATAAGGATAATTTAATAATTAGACTATGTTACTTTAAGTTGTGTTAAGAGATTTATATTACATAATATTTTATTTTGGATATTTTTAATGTTACATAGTTGGACTACTTTTATTTAGATTTAAAATGTGGATTTACTATATACTCTTAGATGAGATTTAATTAATGAATTATTATGGAATAATTATGAGTTAAGATGTTTAATATATAGATTATTTAAATAGATAGTGGATATTAGGAAATGTTGATTATTTTGTTCAAGTATTTATTGGAGTATTTAGTACCTATCATTATTTAATAGCTTTACAGGTGAATATTGTAAATTATTTATTTAGGATAGTATTTAAATATGGAGATAATGCTAGGTATTACAAAATACATAAGTAGAATAATAAAGTATTACAAAGAAATGCAACGCTCTTCTAAGGATGGTTATAGAGGTCTTATCAAAGGACTTTAATAAGGTAGGCTTTTTGCCAAAAGCTTCCACAACATCAGTGTAAGTAGTGGGCAGAAAAACCTAGGTGGCTCACTAGTAAGTTAGCTTCCACTCTAACTATGGGAGAAAACTAATCAAGTAGCTACTACAACAACTACAAATGCATCAACTTGCTCATTAAGAAAGAGAAAGGAATGCAAAACTAGATCTGATGTCGTTAGATTCCTAATAGTGGGCTACTAGTGTAATATTCTATATTTTGGTAACTAAAATAATCCTTAAAGAGTAGAAAAAATTATCTAAATAAGTCATAGACCTAGAGAAGGGTAGTATGAGCTAAGAGGAACTAAAATTAGAACTGTTTGGTTAATAAAAGAAGACTCTAGAGTAAAATGAATTAAGGCTGAGTAAGGGTAGAATGCTAATCAAAGCATCTAGAAATAAGGTTAAGAAATCAAGAATGGCTCGAAACCAAAGCCAAAATAGCTAAATAGAATAAACTAAAATCTAATGGTAAAATTGTAATTTTGAATAAAATTTTTGAAACTTAAAATAAGAGATTTTAAATGATAAAATTGAGCATATTAGGATTTTCAGATACCCCAAAAACCATAAGAACTACCAGAATGATTAAAACCCCTACAATGTATGATTTAGGTCATTAGTTGACCAAAATTTTGACTAGATTGTTGCAAGTTGTTTTGAATCCCATAAATTTTAAATTAAATATTTTTAATAAACTAGAGGACCTAATTTTATGATGGAAAAGATCGTTCTCAAAAAGGATCTAAAATGAACTCAAACAGAGGAATTCAATTTGAAGGGCATGATGGGAATTTTCTAAATTATTTTAAAACACCTCTTCCTCCTTATATATGAGTCGCGCTACTCTCTAGGAGCTTCTAACCAACATTTTGGCTTCTATTTTAGACCTCTTAGGAACACTAGAAGGAAAGAGAAAGGGGAGAAAGAAAGGCCAAGAAAGGTAAGCAAATATCCATTTTTTTTGTTCACTTTAAGCTAGTTAGAAATTATCTTCTCCTTTTTGAGCTCTTTCTTTTGATGGTTTTAGCTTCTTGAAAGGAACACTTTGGTGACTGAACTTTTAAAGAAAGAAGGGAGTTTGAAGCAACCAATCCACCATCAAAATCTCCATTTGATAAGGGTTGAAACAAGGTATGATACCATGCATAAAACTTTCTCTTCTTTGTTCTTCCATGTCCTCAATGTTCAGCCAACTTGAGGACACTATAGAGAGAATTGGTTTTTGGCTAAAACTCATTGGGATTAGGGGTTCGGAAGTGTGAAGATTAAGATGGAACCAAGAAAATCAATTGAAAAGCCATAAAATGCAAAATAGTGTAATTAAGGTTTAATTGCATCTTCTGAAGTTTGAAACCTTAGAAAGGCATTTCAAGCCATGTGAAATCATAATTAAACTAGAAAGAAGCTAAGAAATATTCATAGGTGCCAAAAATTCCAAGAAGAATCGCAAAACTCCTAAGGCCCTCCATTGAGTGAAAGGTTCAGCCTTAAGAAAGAACTAGCACCTAAGAAGAGTTATCGATAATTCTAAGGTTATAAATGGTCTAAATATGAATTATAAACACTAATAGAATTATTAGTTTGAATTTAGAAGCCTTATTTTGAAAAGTAAAAGTTTATGGTTCAATTATGCCTAAAGAAGCAACTTGGTACTAGGCTCCTTAGATCAAGTTTATGATGGCTCTAATGAGTTCTAATAAAGTCATATAACTCATATTGAGATTTTAGAGCCAAGAAATTGATTTATAAAGGTTACTTTATAATGCCATTCAAGTGAGCCATATGTATGTCTAAAGTCCTAATTGACCTGTATATGGCTAGTATGATTATAAGCATAGCTCTATTGTTAATTTTGTGCTTCATTTAATGTGTCTAGACCAAACAAGTGAACCTACATTCAAGTATAAGTGTAGGGCTATGGAACAAAAAAGAGAAGGCAAAGGGAATCCATTGAATTCTTTGTGTCAATGTAGCTTTTCCTTCATTCTTGTGTATTTATGCTTGGTTTGCCTAAGTGTCTTGGATTGCTTATATGTATTGGTTTCCAATTATGTATATTATTGATTGTTGATTATCATATGCAATTGCATAGCATTTAATTGCATTTAGAATTGATTTGGCTCTTGATAGGAGAGGTTGTACTAAAAATCCCTTGAAATGAGTGAGGTGAGGACAAAAGTCCCTAAATGTGGGTGAGACTAGGCCTAAAGACCTAATTGTGGATGAAGGTAAGTCAAAAGTCCCTAAAAGAAGGTGAAGCTAAACTAAAAGTCCTTAGATATTAAGTGAGGCTAGACCAAAAGCTTTTAAAGCTTGATATTACTCTTGATGGAGCCATGAGATCCCTAACACATGAATTATATATGGTTGTATAACATGCATGCATGCATGCATTCTTTGAACTTGAGTGAGCCATACATGTATGCTTGAATGTTAGATTGGCTATTAAGATTCTTTAAATCTCACTTTTTTCCTATTTCTACTTACCATAACTAGCTAGCTCTTAAGGAAGCAAAAATGAAGAATAAAAGGCATAAGAAGAGTTATTTTAATAATAGATTTTGTTTTGAGGAATATTATTCCGTCTATGACCATGTATTTGTATATTTTGATGTATGATCAATCCAACACACTTAAAAGTACTAGAGTATGTTGTAAAAACCATTTATCGATTGTAATATGTCATATGATGTAATTTAGCCTCTTGAGTTCTTAGATGAATATGTGTGTATTTGCAAGTGGGAAGGTGATTTTAAGTTATATGGCATTTATGATATGTTGACCCAATCATACATGATGCATTTGTCATTTGAAATGTGCCCAAAAGAAGAAATGGCATTTTAGAACTCAATTGGTACCAATTAGAATCAAAATTTGATCCATTTGAGTCATAAAATGTCCTCTGCCATTGACAAACCAAATAAATGAATCTTAGGCTAAAATTTGATAGGCATTTAAAGGACATTAAGAGTTTTTCACAAGGTCAAAGATCACAATTTTTAGAGCTCTATAGAATATCTTATAAATTTTTGAAGTTAGCTATTTTATGCAAAAAAAATTGTAGTGCACTATTCATATGGTACAGGTTTGGATTTCTGGGTTTTTGAGGGACCAAATAGACCTATTTTGACTTGAAATTTTTACAATAGATAGCTTTCATTATAAACTTTCCGTAGCCATTGAGTTTGTGTAAGAGTTGTACAGCTTAAGTTATGATTTTTTAAAATTTGGTCCCTATTATGTGATTTAAGACCCAAATTGTGCATTTACCCAAACCTACAAATTTGATCCCTCTTTATGTGATATCTTAAGTACAATAAATTGGTTTGGCATGAAATTGGGAAATGAATTGATCCAATCCTTGTTTATGCATAAATGTGCTATTTAAAGCTTTTAGTAACAAAAAATTCTATTGTCAAAAGTGTAAATATGACTATTTGTTGTGAAAAGTGGAATAAAGCATAAGTTATATGCATGATCTTTAATGGCATGATAGCTAGCGAGAGCCCACTACATAAAGCCATCTACTAAAAAGATAAGTGGAGCGTAAGGAAGACCATTGATCTCCCACTGATTCCCCTCTCTTACCTATAACAAAACAAAGATTCATCAAGCAAAACCTCTTCCTCGAGGTTAAATATCCCAACTCATTCTTCAATGGACAATATATCCAAATATAAGGCAAAGCACCATCGTTCAAAATTCCACCTATTCTTAGTGTAATAGGGAAAAACTTTCAAACATCTCGTATTTACTCGAGACCTTTATTCTTGAACATACTCACTAGGTATTTAGAATTAGGTTAGCTCTAGTTTTTTTAAAACTAAGTTAGCCACACTACTATATAGTGTTACTTAACACACAGACAAGACAAGGCTTCATACATAAAACACATCGCATTAGATGGCAAATATCCCCTAAGTAACATGCATGCAAGCTACGAATCAACATGAAGTGACTTGTAGAAGGTAGATGAAATATTAGTTGGTAATTTATTGAGGATAGTATAAGCTTAGCTACTGAACAGTGATAATTACAAGCTTAGTTGATAATAATGATTATAGAAGAATAATGATGAACAATGTTAATCGAGGAAATTAGTAATAAATAGTAATTATTAAGGAAATTTGTCAAGAAGAGCTTATGAACAATGTTGATTAAGGAAACTATATTTCAAGCTTAAATGATAAGGAATTAGTTAGTCAATAAATAGCACCTAATTGATGAGGATCTAGTTGAAGAAGATAGATAGTATTTAGTTCAAATTACTATAGACTTAATCAGGCTTAGAAAAATTGCTCTAAGAAGAAGATGAATGACTAAGATAGGTAAACTCCTACGAAATCCTATTACTATTTGTATGCATACATATCTACTTGCAAGTATGACATAAGAACATAGGGTACATAACGTTGCAACTCCACCCAACTTTGATAATTAAGTTCGGTACGAGCACCAAAGATATGGTCTTTGTGACCTTGCACTGAAACCCGAGCTTAAGAAACCCACTTGGTACACGCACGAAGATTATTTTGTATGCCTTAGATATCATGCAAGGAAAACAATAATGCTTTGACAAAAAATTACCTACCAAATCTATTATCAATCTTTGACATGATTTATTAAATATGTAACACCATATTTATCTAACTTATCTCATCTCATTTCTAGACATATTCCCTTAGTTAACACAACTTATCAAGAAAACTCAAATAAAATAATAGATTATTTTGCATTACGTAGCGCCATTTTAAAATATGTAACAACTCCAAACCATTTTAAAATATCGCCAAAAACTCAAACTCATAGCATACATGCACAAAATAATATAAGGCTGTCTTGGGTTCTACCGCCAGATTTTTTGTGCTAACTTTGAAAAATTATAATTAAATTTAAAAAAATTGAAATTATGCACACTATATCATTATGGAAAGCTGGTGATGTTAACATTATGCTAAAAATAAGTCCAAATCAAAGTAGGAACATCTAGCTACTGAAAATCGATAAAACAGTACCAAAGATACTGCTGCATTACCTGTACTGACTCTGAATTTCAAAAATTCATATCTCTCTACTCAGATATCCAATTTAGGTGATCTCAGTAGGCATAGAAATTTTATCATGTCTAGTTTATGCTGTAAAATTTCATAAGCATTGGACACCATTTGACCCTTAAATGACATAGGAGAAAAAATCAATGTTTTTAAAACCGGACTGGTCATTGAACTGGTGGAGGTACTGGTTCACGGTTCATTGGTCGAACCGTGGTCGAACTGTGGTCTAACCGGTGATAATTAAATATATTATTTAAAAAAAATTTATGTATTAAAATTTTAATATAACAAATAAATATTAGTAAATTTTAAATATTTGATTACTAATTTAACATTTCTTAAGATATTACAAAAATTAATGTTTAGTTTAAAATAAAAATTATCTATGATTAAAAATTAAGAATATTTAATATTAAATTTTTAAAATTTCTAAATTATATTAAGATTCTATTTATTATTAAAAAATAAAATAATAAATAATAATTTTAGCTAAGTATCTTGATATTTAAGAGCAATATTATTAGGAAATTGAACATGATAAAAAGTAAATATAAAAAATAATTAATTATACACATTTTATTTCTCTTTTATTCTCTTTTTTTAAAAAAAAATCATATTTCAACCCCCTTATCTTTTTTATTACCTTCTATTTTTAATTTGTCAAAATTATTTAAAATGAATTATTTTGTTATATAAAAAAATTTAAAAAAAAAAAAAGAAAAATTGCTTCAAACCGGTTTGACCGATTTTTTTGTCTGATTTTTTACCAGTTTTTTACCGATTTTTGACCGGTTTGACTGGTTCTTGACCGATTTTTTGCTTGATCGATTTTTCAACTCAACCGAACCGGACCAGGGACCGGTTCCTGGTCGAACTGGCCGGTCCGGTCTGGTTTTCCAAACATGGGAAAAAACTGACCATATGAATAGTAACCATATTAGTACAATAGAAATTTGGCAATTTTGAAAATTCATAATTAATTCTACAAAGCTCCAAATAGTCTAGTATTTAACTTCCCATAAAGCTCTAGATGAGATCTATGTGCATGCTAAATTTTATGAGGAAATTCGTCCATTTGTTCAATTTGTGCTATAGGGTTCCAAAATAGCATTTTTCAAGCTTCATTATGGGTCAAAAGGGGCCAAATTGGCTTCTAGCATTTCTAGGGCCACTTGAGCACATGGAAAAGTATTAAAATAGCCTATTAAACATGTCTCAAAGGTTTACAAACCCAGATCTTACAAACTCACTCTCCCACTAGATGATATACATAAGATCATACATGAACAATACTTGCCATTCATTGCCAAAAACTTGCTATATCATTCAAATGGTGTCAATTCTCATATATACATCAAGTATCCATATAATTACACATGTTCAAAAGGTTTTACATCACATTCAACATAAGGTTATCATATTCCATCAAAATGGTTACAAGGTGAATACATAATACATTTCCATGTCAATCCTCTTCCTTTAAGCTTGGTGGCTCCCATTTCTTTGCTGACTTGGTCCACCTAGACATGTTAGGTAATGAGGAGGAAAGAATGAGATTTTAGGAATTCTAATAGCTCTTCTCCCTTTCAAGCACACATAATAAATGCAAATTCGAGTCTAAAAATGCATGCATGGCTATCTTGAAATTCATAAACATACATGGAACATTTTCTTCATTCAAGAAGTCACATATAACATTCATAGGCTTGCCAATACAATAGTTTACACTCACCCATTCTCTTTGGGCTTTTGGACTTGCCTCACCCATTTTCTCAAGGGGTTTTTGACTAAGCCTAACTCTTTTAGAGATTTTTGGCTTTGTCTCACCCATTTTTAGCATATAAATACATGCTAGAAACATCTTTCATGGCTTAAACATGCACACACACATTCAAAGACAAGAAAACATCCAAAGATGCATGAAAGAAAGAAGAGAGAGTTACCTTGTACACAAGAACACACTTTCTTCCTTGGAAATGCTTCCTCTCCCTTGGCCAAATATCCACAAAGAGGTGGAGCTTGATTCTTTTGGCCTAGACATATCACATGAAAGCGAATTACACTCTTGGAACAATTTCTAAAGCTACACATGCACTTGAAAAGCTAGATTGTTTCTAAGGTTCAATTATGGGCAACACTAAGAATACAAGATCTTTCCTCCATTCTTTCCTTCAATCTATGGTTCTTGACTCCATTTAGGCCTCTTGGATCCACACACAATCAATTTGAGGAGCCTAGCTATATGTTGTTTTATTATGCTACACTATGAAACCTATAGCTCCATCTCATTATCCATGACTTCTAAAATTTTTCCAAGGCTTCTTCTCATACTCTCCCATCATATATGATGCAAAACCAAGCTTGAAAAAATTTAAAACTATCCCTTGGTGCTTCTTCTAACCTAGGCCGAGACACCACTCAAGGAAGAAGTTCATGGAGTTTCCTTTGCTTCTTGGATGGGAGGTGTGTATGGGAGGCTCTCTAGGGATCTTAAAGGCTCATATAAACACTTACATTAGCTTAGGAATGCTTGGATAAAATCATATTTTTGGTTATATTCTCAAAACCCTGGCTTTTCTATCTTGCATATTCATAGTTTTTTGTTTGTTTTCCTTGCGTATCTTGCTTCCCACACTCTAATTCCTAAGATTCACCCTTGGTTTGATTTAAAACTCAATCCCTCTTGGCTGTCTATACATGGGGCAAAACACATAAGAAGAAGAACAAGGAAGGAGAAGCATGGAAACTAAGGATTTTACCTTGAATTCAAAAGCTTTTCTCGAGAGCTTTTCCTCTTGCCTTTGCCGTCCTCTCAAATTTTGAACTCTTCCCCTTTGGTTGGGCTCACAATAGAACCAAACACTTCAATAAATCCATAGAAAGAAAGAGGAGAAGGAGGAGAGCAAGCTTACTAAAAAGAAGACTAGGAAATTCCATGAAATTCATACCTTTCTTACCTTGTTTCTCTTCTCCTTCTTCCTTTCTCTTGTATGCCTCTCTCCCTTAGTCTCTTCTCTAGTTTGAGCAGATGCAAATGTTAGTTAAACATAAGGAAGAGTGGGGTGTGGTTTATAAAACCAAAGGAAGGAAATTTATTCATTAAAAATTCTCATTACATCCCGTATTCTTGGCATTTTTGTTTTAAGTCCTTTTTAGCTCCTTTTTGAGAACTATCTTTTCCATCATAAAATTTAAGTTTTCTAACTTGTAAAATGCCTTTGCAATCACTCAATTTGGAGCTAAAACCTTTCCAAACAAAAGGGTCAACGTTTGAGTCAACCATCGTTAGAAAATGTACACAAGAGGGGTTTTAACTATCCTAGGACTTCCCATGATTTTTAAGGCCTCATAGAACTCAAATTTCTCATTTAAAAAGCTCTCCTATGAGTATTCTAAAAATTGCCTGAAATTATAGAAATGTCATTACGTAATGTAACCATTTCGTTAAATTCCGTCTGGTTATTTTGGCTTTTATTTCAAGGACCTCTAGCCTCCTATTTTCATTACGTAATATCTATATCATTATTTTAATTTTTTTGGATCTTAACAAATTCATTTCAAAGGACTTACTTTTTAAATGCATTCATTTCCGTCATTTTTACGAAAACCAAATGTTACAACATATGGCACTACATTGTTTACATTATCATGAAGGCTCAAAATTAAGCATGCTTCGTCACTCTTTGGACCCTTCTATGAACCTAGTAATATATATAGCTCAACTTGGCATAACATCATATATTTTTATTTCCAATGACCTCTTAAGCTTGCTTAGGTCTATCTCGAGTGAAGGTACTAACACCTTTTCCTCAACATTATCCCCAGAATCAAGAAATGACTTACTTACCTCCATATGATGCTTCCATAAGGTAACCTCCTCAAAAAAGAAAAATGGAAAAGCCACAAATGGAGAACTTGTTGAAGGAAAAGTGGCTGGAGGAGAATTCAAAAGAGCCATAGGAAGAATGTCATAATCTTTTTGTCCAGTATACTTTAGCAACTGCATAAGCACATCACAATCATAAGGCAAAGTCACATGATCTTGAGTGAACTAGAGAATCACTTTAGCATATCTTAACAATGACTCCAAGCTTATTAACCACAAAGGAATATCACCTAAATGGAGCTTATTGGCTAAACCTAACATAATGGCTACATCATTCTCAACAACACCCTCACTTTACCTCTTCACCTTAATAGGATCATAACTAATTCTATTGACATAACCTGAGTGAATAGGAAGGATCACTAGTACTCTGCACAAGCAAAAAATAATAAACCCATATTAACCTCAAACTCAGAGAACCACCAACAAAAAGACAACGATGACTATCTCTACTATTGATAGCAAAAATACCCTGAATAAAGGCATTTACTAACATCAAAGAAATGGTAAAACAAAGGAAAAGATGGATTTACACTCACGAACCAACATAAAGCCATGAAACCTAACACATATTGCATTGCAAGTAGGGCTAACTAATAGGAAGTTACCCCAATCAACACTATTATAATACTAAAATGACCATCCAAAGAGAAATGCATTCCTTTTTTAAGAACATCCTCAGACAACACTAAAGAAGCTCCATCATCCTTTACGATGAAAACCCCTTATTGACCAGAAGGCAATGACATATCAACATTCAAAGAAAAGGGATAACCATCATGAGACCAACGAAAATTATCCTTCTACATATTACTCTTGAAGTCACCAAGGATGGACATAGCCATTGCATGAAGAACAAAACTCAAACAAGATCACCTTATGTAAAAGAAGCAAAGAAACAGCACATAAGCAAACAAAGGACAAGCAAGGAAACAACATGTGAATAAATAGAAGACAACTAAAGTTCAACAAATAAAAGGACAACAAAAAACCCTTCACATTCCACAACTTCTCCCATTACATAGAGCACTCCATATGAATGTGATGGATCATGGGAATGTAAAGCAACAATGCTGCCAACATTAATCACATGATAGCTAATGCAAACACATTATTCTAAACCCACTTAGCTTGTCATTTCACTAGCAAACTTAAGAGCAAATGTTATAGGGGCTTCTAGTAATAAGAATCCTAATAAGCCCAACTCAGTCCAATCCGCATATTGACCCTTATTAAGAGAACTATTGCCTAAGTTTCTCTAAACAAAATAGTTCCAGTACAACAAGCCATCTTAATTAAATGGCTTCTATGACTTCATAAGATACTTGACTTGATTGTTATCATCAACATACTATCTTTGAAACTGTTGAATAGAGACTTTTTACAAGACCAAGAAATGAGAATCAACACCCAAAGAATATAATCATCAACAAGTCACACAATCCCACTTAGCTCTATCTTACTAGGCTTAAGAGACATAGTTTTTACTTTGTCTCCCTATTGTATTTCTCTTTAAAGACCCCTTAATATAATTCATATATCGTCTCTTTGATATCTCATTCTCTTTGAATTCTTTTCTTGTTCAAACTGTGATCTCCTCAAAGCTGAAACAAAAATATACCACTATTTAATCTATTTTAAAGGCATTCTTAACATAATCACAGGTTCTTATAAAAGAAATCATTAATGAAAATATTAAAATTAATCAAAATGTTAAATTCAATTGTCAAATCAAATACTACACAAATGACACCTGGATTAGCAATATTAAAACTTCTACCTAGTTATTTTGAAATCTGAAAGTTATGTTCCATTTTACTCTTAACCTCTTCAAACTGCTACAAGAAATTAGCGTTCAAAGTCACTATGTACAAAAAATCAAGGGTGTTCAAGAATTTGACCAAAGAATTTAAATGTGTTGAATACACTAATATTTTTTATTTTTGAAAGATACTTTCATCATCAATTTAGTCAAGCTTACAACCATCAATTTTGTTCTAATATTTCAAAAAATACATCATTGTAGTCATGATGCTATTGAAATCTTTTAGGGACCAAATTGATGACAATAAAATTCTTGGTTAAGACTAAATTGATGGCATTTGAACTAAATTGATGACTATAAAATTTCAAGAACTAAATAACAGCAATATCTTTTAATGATCAATATGATAGTTATTCGTTTTGATATGTCTCAATTATAGGTATCCTATGTATCATTTGAAAAATGAAATTCAAACTAGATGGTAATATATTTTTGAAACACTAGAAAGAAAGGCTGGTGCATTTAAGGCTAAATTCAAGGGCCATCAAGGGTATTTTACTTCAATTTATTATTATTAATTTTTTTACAATTTGTTGTTTGCCAATGAAAATGATATTTACAATTGTGTATATATTGAAAACCTTAATATAAATTTTTTAGGTTTAATATTTTTCTTGCTTATAGTTTATCCCCAAATTCAAGTGTCTTATGCTTGTTTTTATAGAAAAACCAAAGTTGTAGGCATATAAATAATTATTGGCCAAAAAAAAGAAAATCACATTAATAATTATAGTCAGTTAAATTTTTAATTGTTGAAAAATTTACTATTATAAATCATTTCATTTTTGTATGAAGAGATGTGAAAGTTTTTTTTTTTGTCATTTTTAAAGTATAAAATAATCAAAACATGAAATAAAATAATTGGAATCAAAACAGATTTTTCTTTTCTTAGGACTAGGAATCAAAACTTACTTGAACACACCAAAATAAACAAACTAAATCTCGTTTTGTTCCCCATTTTGATCGCCCATTTATTGTAAGGTGTAGGGCGCTTGCTTCCAGTCTTGACACATCTAACAAGAATCGGAGACAATAAACTCTCAATAATTTAAGCTTATCGAAATAATAGAATTAAAGACAAATTAATAGTATGATATAACTCAAAGAGAAAGTATATTTTATTCCATAAATTATAATTTAATTATAAAATTGATACATAAATTTTAGGAAAAATTAGTGCAGAGGACCCAGACCAGCTAAAAATTATTATAAAGGACCTTAAAAATTACTATTACTTTGTAAGACCAAGTGAAAACCACTGGACAAAAATTCCCTTCTCTGTTAAATAAGCCATTCTTATCAAAACGATTCCAAAATTGCTATTTTTCCTCCAAACACTATTCTCTTCCTCCTCAGCTCTCCATTGCCTAGCATTTAACTGTTTCTCTTGCCACTGGTAACTAAAAATCTTTGGACAGTTTCTCTAACAACTGGTCACTGAAAATCCCTAAACGGTTTCTCACTGGACGGGCATCCTTCAATGGTTCGAATGACATGTGCCAAAGGTAGCTTTCGATGGATTCTCCTGCGCTGGCAAATTTGTGAGAAGCAACAATAGACAACACCTCTCCTTCTCATTCGATAGGTCATTAGATTCACACTTTCATTCGTTCTACAATGTTAGTATGTACATGATTTTACATCAAAATGGAAATATATATGGGTATTATTGGCGAAGGGAATTTGGGCAATGAATGATGAGACTCCAGATTTAGACTTATAGATATGAAATTCCTGTTGAGTGCTATTGTGCATTAGATATTGTTGATTTATTTGAAACCTAAATTTGGGATAAGTTCTGGCATGAGTTATGATAATCCAATAGCAACACTAGTGATGGGTCTAAAACTCGGTGGTAAACCATTAGCAAAGTCTATTAGCAAAGTCCCTAAACTTGGGAACAAAAGTTTTAAAACTATAAGTATGCCATGTGAAATCCCTAAACATGGTGGTAAATTTGTTGAAATGTAGTAGTAACACAACTAAACTTGGAAGTACAGCACCTCAATGTCAATAGTAAAAGATAGTCCCTAAAACCTAGTAATAAATGTCCTTAAGCATAGGAGTAACATCCATAAACATGGTAGTAACAGTTTTGCATGGTCTTGGGTAAATTTCCTTAAATGGAGTAGTAAGTCACATGGATAAAACTCAATAGCAAAGTATAGTCCATAAAACCTAGTTGTAAATGTCGTAGAATCAAGCAGTAACATCCCTAAACTTGCTAGTGAGGGGTCTAAATGTGATTATCCCTAAACATGGTAGTATAGGTCCTTAGGTGCAGTAGTAACACACCTAAACTAGGTAGTAATGGGCAACAGAACTAAACCTAGTACTAATGAGGGAAAATGAATGTATGAACTGTCAGTGGAAGGTAAGTATAGAACCTATAATGAAATAGATTTCCTAATTTGATTATATAATGCAACATATATGATAAGCACAATGTAATGTTCTAGCATGGGTACACTACACAAATTTTTTCTTTTGCTTGTTAGTTATAGTGAAATGGTTGTATTACTTCTAACTGGCATATCTGGAGTCATCGTCAATCACACTTAGTTGTTTGTATAGGAAGAGATTATTAGTGTTTTCTTTGGTTGTTTATGGCTGTGGTTCAATGGTATTGATTTTTGTAACTATCAAGATAAAGTACCATGAAAGATAAGGATACCGTCTTACACAAATACAGATCTAGATTGCAGAAGTTCAAGTAATGTATTTTTTATATTCTCTGACATGGTTATGATTTATGATAATCCAAATAAGAGTTAATCAAGTGTATGTCTTCATTTCCAGGGCTGAATTTTATAAGAAAAATAAAGAAAAGTTTTATAATGTTAAAAAGGTAGACAACATAATTGTTGTAGAGTAGATGATGTCCAAAATATGATGGGGGAAATGAGTGAGACTATTTGTCATCCTTTTACAAGAGAATGTTGCAGTCCTAGTAAAGTGGAAGAATTTGGAACCAAGTAAGCAAAAGAGGTATAAGGATGAAGCATACGAAGAGTGAATAAAGCACAAGAGGGAGCATGTTCTAGGAAATTCTCGTGTAAGGAAATATTTATTGTTATCCATTCCTATAATCCCTCATTTAATAAGTTCATGCTATTTTACTGAATTATTTGTGTTCTATAGATATCAATTGGTACAAGGTGCTCGCCTTCCCAATTCAAAGGGAGCTGTAGAATTCATCAGAAAGAACAATGTACTGAATAAGTTGGTGGAGGAAATGAGGTTTGGAAAGTTACTAGATTTGGCATTCCAAACCTTGTTAAGGAACTTGTGCATCAAGCCTATTATAGCCTTTGATATTCCAACCAGATCTTTATCAATTAGAGGTAAATGAGTACCACTAAAAGCCCAAGATGTCCATAGCATAATGGGCATTCTACTCAGTGATCGACCCATACCTGATAGTTTAGAGGGAGAAGGCATAGCTGCAATCAGAAGAAAGTTCAAAGGAAAAAAGTTAAAGGATTTGAAATATATTATATTAAGGGATAAGGCTGGGAGAGACTTCAATAGGGTTTTTTTACTATTTATCCTAAGGACATTCCTATGCCTGACATCTAGCTTATACGTGAATGGTAAACTGTTTTCTGCTATTGTAAACATTGACCATGTAGACACATATGACTAGTCAAAATTTGTCCTATCTATTCTTGTGAAGGAAGTGACAAGCTTCAAAATAGCTTCACGTAAAGGAGCAGAGAAGAAGAGCATTGGGGGATGTTTTCCACTCCTTATGGTATGGTTTTCCAACTGTATATTTACTTAACCTATTATTTGCAACATCTAACAAGTTCAATGTTGATTAGTATTTTTTCTTCTAGCAATTTCCTCTTGGCAATGTAATTGTCCCTAGCAATGCTAATGCTGTGCAGTTTTGGAATCAACAACGCATATAAGAAAACGTTAAGCTTGAGAAGGAGCATATTCAGGTAAGCTACTCTATGTTTGGTTATATATGCATTTGAATGTATAGGTTACTAGGTTTATTTGCTAACTGCTATGTTGTTGCTTTTGGATGCAGGGCATCTTTAACACCAAAGGTGTATGCGCACTCCTTTTGGAGTCTGCATTTCACCATCTGGTACCATTTATTATATTTAAATCAATTGTGTTGAAGGTTATTAAGTATCTTTGAACTAACTTTTATTTTGAGAACCTTGTAGGGTATTAAGAAAATGTATAAAAGACTCCTGAACTTTGCTCATGGGTTTGCCCAAGATCTTTTGATGTTGCAAATAGAACTTGTGAGCCCTATTAATGAATTGATTGTTGTGGGTGAGATGGAGGGAACCTCTGTGGGCAACGTGACTGGTGATAAGGAAGAGGAAAGAGAAGAAGCAGTTACATCACATGGGTGTATGTCAAGAGGAGATGGGGAGGATGCCTTATTGGATGAGTCATCTGGAAGTCCTACTGGGATTAAGCTGAAGAATAAGAAAACACCAAGTGCCCCCAGCTAAGTAGATAAAGTTGTGAGAGAAGAACACCCACACAGGTCGATGAGACAATGTTGTAAGACCATTAAATGGTCACCATCTGTGGAGGAACAACTCAACACACGAACTGAGAAAGAGAAAAAAAAAGTGTATGAATATTGCACTTCACGCACTACCAGGGCAAATAGCAATCAGTATGTGTATCAATATGGGAAAATTCATATGTTTGATGAATTTATGTTATTAATTTCATTTTATGCTGCTCAAATTGAAATTTTCTTTGACGTATTAATATTACTAAGTGAATGTGCCTACTTTGTTGCTAGGGTCATAGTTGATTTGTTTGACTTTAACCTCACCCGTGCTGAGTGCCAATGCCTCAGTAGATGAAAGTGGATTAACACATCAGTGAGTCTAACTTATGCATGCCTTGATTAGTGTAATGCTTTTGAAAGTGATTATTTTATGCTTTCCTTCATTGCGTGTCTGTAGGTGCTAACCATGGTGTCCAGAGTGCTAACCATGGTGTCCAGAGTGCTGATAGAAGACCAAAGGCAGGAGAACTTAGGTGTTAGACGACACATTCTAGATGAGGAATTGATGGTGACTAATATGTCTTTCCTTTCATATCACCTTTAATGATCCTTTGCTTTACGTCGTTATTTGATGTAGTTTGTGAATTTATTGGTGTAGAGAAACCTCTTAAAACCTATAAGGCAGTACAATGTGGATAATTTGCTGGAAAAACTATGGCTTGACAAATTAGGCCATAACATCATGGACTATACCTTGGTAACATATTTGTATGGTATTAGTTATATTGTGTTAGACTATACCTTGGATAGTGTTGCTTATTTAGAAATGTTTGCAGGTATTTGCCATTGTGCCATTTCTGAATCACTAGTTCTGCTTTGCTCTAAACCCTCATGCATGCATTCTATACATCCTTGACTCATTGACTCAGAGGACCAATGCAGGCCAGAAGAAGATGGCCCACATTATGATAAAATTATGTTATGTTCTAATGGCATTTAGTTTTTAAAGTTAATTGTAACTGTGTGTGATACTGTGTATGGGTGATATAATTAAAAGACCGATTGACCATGCTATTAAAACTACTGAAACTTGAGAGATTTATGGCAACGAGCCCAGTTATCAACATCAAATACGTTAAGTTGCCCTAACAACCAAACGTATAAGTGAACTACTTTAAACTTTCATTATTTGTAGTACTGCATGTATAAAACCTAACTTTATGACATCACATTTGTTGCTTAGTGATGACTGTGGAATTTATTTGATAAAATACTTACAATCGTGGACTGGGGAACCAAAGCCCATGTGGGGAGGACTCACCATGACAATATATACTCTAGTTTGAGCTTCCCTTTCATTGTCTGTTATAGTTTAATGCTTGGTGGCTAATGGTAAATGGTTGTGGTTTCAGGAAGATTTGGATATGTTTTGTGTTCAACTCATGTAGGACCTGGTGAACCATCTACTGAACAAGTGCCATGGTGATATAATGGTAACTGCAATGGCAACAACCAAAGGGAAGCGAACCAGAAAGACATAATGTATTGATTGTTTCCTCCCTTAGATTTTGTACTATTATAGTTATAGACAAGAACAGCTTGCTGTGAGGCTTGTAAAAGGATGGTTGTTAATATTTGATTGTTATGATTATAATAAGATTATGAAATTCTTTGAATTTTTTTGTCCGCTGCCATAATAGTCTATTTTCTTAAGGCCCACTAAATCATGTCACTAAACTTGGCATTAACAGTCAGATAGCCAGAACACAGTAGTAAATTCCCTGAACTCCACTAGTAATATCTTTAAAATTTGAAATAACGAACCTAAACCACACTAGTTATTATACTCTGGACGATCTCTAAAATTAGGCATAAATTTCCTTAAATCCAGTAGTAATACCCTTAAACTTCATAGTAATAGTCCTAAAACTCTATACCATTGGATTATGGACCTAAAATAGGAAGAAGGATTTACAAACATGAAAACCAAAGTAGAATAGTTTCCCACCCAATAATTCCCTTTAAATCTGAAATGAGAACATCCCTTAATATGAAAATTAAGAGGAAGGCAAAAGAAAGGATATACTTGAGAGTTGCTTTTCTTAGGCTTACAGGACAAACTAGCCAAATGACCTCTATTATTCTGTAATAGTAACTATGGGAAATCTTGCATATTCTTCTTTGTCTTTTTATTTTAAAAAAAAAAATATTTTATATGTTCTATTATCTTAAATGACATTAAAATATTTTAAATATTTATTTATTAGATATATAAATATTTTAAATATTAATATATAATATATTAAATATAAGATATTTAATTTTTAAATATCTTCAAATATCCAAAATACTAGCATAAAGGCAAACCTTGTTGTATTATAGCCACTATTACTGAGCAACATACACTTCAATTATAATCAGATGGCACTACTTTCCAAGATGTAACGGGAAGATATTAAGACTATCAATAACAAGTATCAGCATTATATCATAAGTAAAACTGAGCCAACCACCTTAACCATGTGGATATTCTCAACTAGAAGGTTTGCTTCTGCTAAAGCCTCCTCCAAAGGTATCTTCACACAGTCCAAAATTGCAACACTTAGTTGCTCAGAATCCTCACACTTGATGAATCCCCTGACATCCTTCTCATCCATTAAGCATTCAATGTTCAGAGGTGCCTCTAGATTTGCACTGAGAACCTTCTTCAACTTCTCACATGCAGCCCTAAGCCTAAAACAAGCCTTGACATTCTAAAAAACCTCAATCTTGTACTCCTCCTTAAATTTTGCACCTAAATGATTGACCAAAATCTCATCAAACTCTCTACCACCTACAGACCTATCAAATGAATGGGCCAATACTTTCAGCTGCCCTTTTTTCAAACCAGCAATGCACACTTGCATGCGAGCATGTCCAATATCAACAAAGGCAACATTCAGTTGATCATTTTCAAGAATATGTGTTTCATAAAGTCCATAAGCCAAGGTAGTTGCTGTTGTTTCATAAATCAGCGTAAAGGGTGCAAACCACTAATCTTGGTTTCATCTAAAATTGCCCTTATATAAATATCAGTAAAATAAGCTGGAATTCCAATGCAATAATAAACAACAACTGTATTCAAATTCTTTTCAATTATGCCCTTGACATCAAACAACTTTGAGTACAACAAGTGTAGGAGTTTCACACATGAACTCATCATTAAGCACAAAATCAATCCCCCTCCGCATCGCAACAACAATAATGCAACTCTCATTCCCAAAATCAAAACCAACAACACTCATCTTTGCGGGGAAAGATAAACCAATTACTTAGATATTGGTTTTCTAGCCAAGAGGAATATCTGAAAAAATTAGTGTTATATTTACATATGATATATGAGATTTTCTAAATGAGCTTGAGAGAAAAGACCATGAAAACAAGTAAAAACATTGTTTGAGCAGGTGATACTTCTACTGCTGCTTTTGCTATGGCCTTCGTGGAGGGAAAGTCCAGAAAAAAGTGCCTAAGGTTTACTGGTATGTATGTTAACAAGTAGTCCCTCTGTTTTAGCTGTAATGTGCTCATCACCAGAAATGTCCTTAATATTGTTGGTCAAGCTTCTTTTTTTTCCTTGCATAACAACTGCAGCAGCTTCTCTTTGTTTTTACGTGAAGGGAGCCATTCTTAGCATTCCTAATAGGAGATCTATTTTGGATTTTCTTCAATCCTTTTGAGAATACTTACAAATGATAAGAGGTCAATTTTGTATCTAATATTGTCCCATTTTTCATTTTTTTTTTCTTTCCTCCCTGGCACTTATATGGTGATTGGTTATTAGATTTGATATTAAGCATCGGTGTTATCTAAATTTGTTAATTTTATCCCTAATAATAATAACTAGTCGCCTAGTTTTTTGAGTTTATGGCAATGCAATGCTTTTGTCAACCAAAATTTTCCATGAACTGCAGCAAATAAGTATCTTTATTTCATAAATAGGTGTTGGTTTTGTCTATTTTTGCTAGATTATTGTTGTATTATATGATAATCATCTTTACCCTTGGTTGGACTCAAAACACCAATTGTGTAGAATGGAAATCAAGGAATTAAGACCAACAACTAAAATATTCAGGTTAGTTAAACATTAGTAATAAGTAGTAGAATCTCAAGATAGATAACATGCCATTATATAAGCATCACAAACAGCCTAAGGGCTATTAGGACAAGTAACTTAAACTCAGGGCCCAAGCAATGCTAATTCAAATAGGAATTAAAATGCCAATCCTAATACACCATAGTAAAAGTGACTTATCTGGATTCACAAAATCACACCCCTTTACACTGACACCCCTTTACACTGAAATAATCTACTAGAAACACCTCTAAACTTCGTAATAATGGCTTTAAAACTATCTACTATACATGAAACCCAAACTTAGTAGTAAATTCCTTTAACTCGCATAGTAACAACCTTAAACTTCATAGTAATGGTCTTAAAGCAAATAGTAACTACACTATAGCAGGTCCCTAAAAGGAGTGATAAATTTCCTTAAACATATTAGTAATATCCCTAAACTTTATAGTAACGAGTACCACTTGGTAGTAACGGACTTGAATTTATCAGTGCTTTACCACTTGGTAGCAACTTTATAGTAATAGTCTAAGTGCTGGTTTTAACTTTAAATCATGCAAAGGCATGCACCTATCTGGTGCATTACTAGATATAGTGTTCAATTTATGGTCTGCTATATGGGAATGTAAAAAATGATCAACTTATGATAAGCATAGTACAGAATGGAAAGTTACACAAAAATCCCTTAACATAAACCTTGTAGTAAAGGCCTTAAAAATCAGTTCAAACAAATACTAATATACTATAAATTATTTTCATTGCCTATGCAAAGAGTAGACATAAACAAATACTGCATACAACTTGTAACATAAAGCTTCATTTTCATTTCTAAAATAGATGATTATTACATACAGTTGCCAATAGCCCAACAAATTTAGACCTTACTTCACCTTTAACCACGAAAAAAACCTTTAACATGTCACTTATGCATGTACAAACAAATGAGCTATGTCTGCGTATGTACAAAAGAGAGTCCAACTTCCATAGCTTTAAAAAATAGGTTATGTCTACCCCTGTACAAAAGATCCTAACTTCTAGACCTTCAAAAAATAGGTTGTGTCTGTCTATATACAAAGAAAACCTAACTTTTACACATTTAAAATTCCACTAACCACTTCATTCAGAAAACGCATCAATAAAACCACCAGAGAGCTACTTTTACAGCATCAGGATAAAGAAGGATTGAGAGTTTTACACGTAACCTGGTTATGGCTTGACCTTTAACAACGAGAACATCGGTACTGAACCTTGTCTTGCAATTATGATTCACGTCGTTTTTACTGCGATCTCCCAACTGGACGACTTGTGATGGGTGGTAGTAGGAAAGTGTTGCTAACATAATCGTCAATCGAAAGATTGTTCAGGTTTGGCATATCATGAGTCTCTACAGGGATCATAGTATTCATATACATCTTTTGTTGTGAGCTCAGTAAGTAGCATTCTTCCACATATGAGTACACATTCCTATGCGCCTTCTTTATTGCTACACATGTATGAGGACATAGGATGCCAGACATTTGCCAAGCTTGACAAGTACATTCTTTTAATGCCACATTCACCCTTAAATCATTTCTTCCCATTGAACTAGGAGCTGATTAATCCTATAGTGCTCTACTATCATATTTTCTGCCCTTGCAACATTCTCCTTTAGCATTACCTCAATCCTCGGACCCACCCTATTTATCTATTTAGCCATACCTTCCTTGCTAGCATATAGTTTTTTAGCTAGCTTCTCCCTATGCTTGTTGATCAATACACAAACATTGTCCTTCTTCTCTTTCACTATTCATGCATTAAAAGCTTCTATAAGGTCAGTTGTGATATTATCCCATGGTCAGTATAGAAATCTAGATAATACCCACCTCTTAATATCAGCCTAGGTCTCTACCCATCTAGCCAACTCATGGGAAAATGACCTCAATTTTTTCAATGCTTTCACATACTTTGTGTCCAACCGAGCATATATAATCCTATCTAGCAATTTTAGCGCATCATCCTTACACTGTCTTCTTTACCCTTTGCAAACTTTTGAGAACTCACTACTAAAGTTCTCCTTTATGTGTTAATAGCAAAATACATGTCTCTCCCCACCAAACACTTCTCTTACTACATCAATTATGGCATTAGTTCTTCCAATGATATCCCTTCCTTTATGAGTCTTCCACCCATTCGACCCTCTTCATAGTGGATCTTCCCGCTTGAATCCCAATGAATTTGTCCACCCGTATGAAAGTAACAGAACACCTCACCTGACATATGATTTTCCATCCTCTACTCATCACAACTACATCCAAAAAAATATAAAAGATTTAGGCTTGTTCATTATTTTTGGAACGAAAACAACAATATCAATGGGAATAAAGCTAAAAGTAAATAGTAATATTCCTAAAAAGAAGTAATAATATTTCTAACAATTATTACATTCTTTCATATGGTACAAAATATAAATAATGGTAGTAAAATTATTAAAAGTCCTTGTAACTCCATGCAGGCTATTCTTCAAGAAGAAGCCATTGCCATTAACCATGAGAATTTGAGAGACATAGCATTACTGAATCTTACAAAAAGGCCTTCAATACTAGTAGATCAATAAATCTTTCTAAGCCATTCCATTTTGCTCACACCATGACTATGAGTATCTACAAATAATAAGACTGGAGAAAAAACTTGCTGGATGACAAAAAGACCAAATGAAAGGTGGAAGAAATGGGAGGGAGGAAAGATGACAAGCTGAATGAAAAAAAGCTCAAGAAATAAAGAAAAGAAAATCATGGAGGAAATCAGAATTCGTGGGGAACAAAAATGGCGAAAGAAGAAGAACCGATAGCGGGAGTAAATTGTGCGGGCTTCATATAGCTTACTAACAGATAAGGGCATTTTTGTCTATCAATTTTCACTTTGTCCTATAAAGTAATATTGATTTTTAAGACCCTTCATAGTAATTTTTAATTAGTCTAGGTCTTTCGTACTAATTTTTCCTAAATTTTAATACACCACACACTCCCATAAATTTTAAAATGTAAGAGAATAGCTTATTTGAATATCAAACACTCAACACTACATTATTTTTTATTATGTTTTAAAATTTATATACCAATTTTATAATTGGACCACAGGAAAAGGTAAAAAGTTACTTTTCACCATTTGAAAGTATAACTCATCCAAATACTGCTTTCACTCAAACACACTTCAGACTTCCCACATATAATTTTATTACCCAAAAAAAATTTCATCATTTATTAATTTATGTTTTTAAAATGATAGATAAGAAGATATATGAAAAGGTAATATTTCTCTGTAATGAATTGGATGATCATGGTAATGTTGGGTAGCAAGTCGGAGCCAATTGGTTTGCCTAGATCATGCACGTGTCCTTGGTTGGGTGACGACAAGAAGATACATAGAAGATAGAATAGCTCTCAATTGACTTTTAACAGAATTTCGTATGCCAAATAGTTACAAGTGGATCAGAAAATTCTACAATTCTTTGGATTGTAAATAGCAATCTACCAGGACAAATGCCTTCGGCAGATATTCTAGAAAAATTTTAGGGGGAAAAAAGATATTTGCAATGTGGTAAATGGATCCTGAAGTTTAAATGGGTCTTAACTTCCTGGAAATTTCTTTTCTAACTTTACAGAATTCATATCCTTGCAATGAGTTTTTGGAGGTTTCAGAAAATCAACTTCCCTGCCAATAAATCCCCAAGTCACTCCTCCATTACAGCGAGTACTACGAATTTAAGAATATTATTAGGCATTATTGTTGGACTCAGCTGAGAAGGAATGCCAAATGCCAAACGATATAATGGAAAAATAGATTAATTCCAACAGTTCACTAGACATTAAAAATTCGTGCCTTAGGTTAAATTTTGGCAGGTCGTATTATTGACTGCCTCCATTATTTTCAATCCAGTCACGTCAACCAGGACTTTTCGGAAGAATACAAGAATGATAATATCTACCAAGGGAAAAGAATGCAAAAAATAATAATAACAATAATAATAATAATAATCCAAACTGTTGCAAGATCAAGCCCCAAAAAAAAAAAAATCAAACCTTTACAAAACGAGCCCATCACTTCCGTTGCCTTGCATGATTTTCTGCGATGCCTCCCTTCACAATTAACATGTATCCAAGCATCCAGCATATAAACGCTATAACTTAAAAAATAAAAAATAAAAAAGGAAAAAAGTCTCAACCGTAATTCATTGCCCTGATACTGCTACAGCGTTCGTAGAAGCAAGCTACCCCAACAAATCCAAAAGGGGGGGCTTCTCAGAATGTGACTTGATATGAGTGGACTTGGTGCTCCCCCTCCCTCTTCCTCTACCTCTACCCACTGCGGTTGAAGGTGGTGGCGCAAGTTTGGGTGCAATCAGCTCATTCTGGTCAGAAGCAAAGATGGATCCAAGATCTGCTGACTTGTTATCTGTGCGTGAAATATTGGATACTGGAAATCCCGGATTCTGCTTTAGAAACCCAAGAGAATTCTGAGAATTTAGACCACCATGCAGACTACCAGTACTTGAACTAGCATTCCCGAGGTTCAAACCGACTGAATCTGCAGAATTTGGGGAATTAAAAGACCAACTGTCGTTGGTTTGATGATTCATAACATTTGAAGTGTTTGACATCAAACTAGCTCCATTTTTGTTTAGTGGCAGTCCTAAAATACCATTGTTGGAAACTCCAGATCCACCTAATGAGCCACTAGGACGTGGGGGCCAATTAGCAAAAGGATCAATATCCTCAAAACTAGACATAGATGAGGTTCCTGGTGTCTTCACATGACTTTCAGTGTCACCTAAATATGGGTTACCAGGAGGAGAAGCACGAGGAGGCCACTCTAAATCCACCGAGGGGCATGACATGGTTGTCTGCTGATTAGATACAGCAGATGAGGATGAATGTTGTTGCAAAGATGTTATTTGAACTACTGGATTTCCTGGCACACGACTTGATTGGTCAACAAAGCTCTGGGAAGAAGTGGTAGTTCCTTCTGTAGTGCTACCCCAATCTTCATCCCAAGAGGAGCTGTTTTTTGTTGAAGAAGCAACAGTGCTGTTTGTTTTACTGGGGGCTTCAGTTCGAACACCATTAATCAAAGGAGATGGTTTGGTGTCCTCTGGGATTCCAGAATCTGTCACAACCACTCCTCGCTTCTCCTCTATCTTCCTGTACCAAAAACAAAACTTTTAGAAACGAAATTCAAAGAACATCTTAACTTATAATTGAACCCAAATAAGTGGGAACAGAAGAACAGACAGACTGGGTGTTAAAAAAAAAAAAAAAACCTGAGCATATCCTTGACAAAGAGCATATATTTGGCAAACTGCTGAACGTTCAGTTGTTGAGCTGTCAGGAGGGGCATAACCAATGGAAGTACATGCTCAGCAACAAACTCTACTCCATACTGAACAAGATAAATCAAACAAAACTAAGCTGTAACTCCATATATCTTTGGATGCAGCTGTCAATAAATTAAAACTACAGCAACTATCAGGCCCATCATTGAAACTATTACCCGCTTAAAAATAGAGTTTGCCACCCCAAGGGTACACATAAGGGTAGGAGGAGAACGGTCAACAGCAGTACAACGCTGAATAGTTTGCAAGATGTCCAGGACAGCAGGTTTATCAAGTCGACTAACCATGTCTCCTAAGCACAACAAAGCATTGACTCTAACCTGTCAAACCAAAAAACAAAAAAAATTAACTATAATGTCAGCAGGGGGAAAGCCCAGAGGGGCTCATTCGCCCCCCATGCACAAGGGAGAACAAAAAAAGGGGGGGGCATTCCAGAGGCATAGTAGAAATCATCTAGGAAAAAAAAATAGCAGAACTTAACAGGAAAATGAAGATTGAGATGTAATTCTTAAACATGAATGTAATACTTATCAGGGATATAAAAGAACTTCAAATAAATAAATTACATCCTGCTATATTTAAGTTCAGGAACATGAAGAAGGGAAAAAAAAAAAGTACATATCCACAGATCACCATAATGTGCAAAACAGTCAGCATAAGACAGCAGATGAGATAAAAAACTTAAAGAAAACTAAAAGCCACAAAGTCCCGTGAACCATGCAAAGGAGCCAAACAGGATTGACTCAACATCTATTTTGTTTACTGATGCAGAACCAACTCCCAAGTTTCAGCATTGTACATTTTCCACAAGTTCAGGAATATATAAAAACTGAAACTAGAGAAATAAGAATCAAAATGTTCGCTAACATGGGTCATTTTAACACTATAAGCTGCTTATTACATGGATATGAACCACACTACATATGTATGAATCAACTAAGTAGCCCAAATGATTAAGATAGTAATAAGTATTTGGGTCAGTTTATAAATCGCATAGATTCAATTCCTCAGAATACAAATTCAATGAGAAAGAACAAGGTGATTGCAAGTTTTTCTTTCATTTTTTTGGGGCCAAATTCAATCCCAAGGAGAAAGTACAAGGTAAATGGCACATTTCCAATTCAATTAGATATAGCATTATGTTCTGTCTCAAGTCTCAACATTTGAAATGTCAAATGATATGATCAAGTCAAACTTGGCTATGCCACTCAGCAAGGTACAAGGGTCAACATAGGTTGAAGAATTACATGAAGAAAAGCACATTTGAATAGGCCGCTTAATAATAATGATTATTAATATGTGAAAATCTTGGATTCAACCTAAGCAGAAAATTATCACCAGCTACAACAATTAAAAACCATCTCCTGCCCCTTTTTTTCTCCTGAGGGACTGGAGCAAGCCAGCCAGGAAAAAAGAGAGAAAAAAAAAGGGGAGGGGGAGAGGGGGAAGATATAAAGCAAAAGATGGAAAACCATGCACTATCAAAGATTGGTGCTATATTATATAAATCCGTAAGTTCTGGTACTACAGTGCCCCCATCTTCATACTCATATATGCATATTTGTCAGTCTCCTTTCTTTTTGTAGTATTTTGTTCATATCAAATAATAGTTATATGTTTATAATTTAAAAATTCCAGAAGATAATTAAAAAATGAAATAACTTAATGATAATGGTATGAGCTGATGTGAAATGCTTGAGAGAAATCAAGGGAAAATATAGAGAACAGAAAGAAGAGACGACTTTTAAAACTGCAAATAACTGCCACTTAATAATAGTTCTAAACCAATGTCTGTGTCAAAAACACCAAAAACAGCAACTCAGCCAGGTGAATATATATTAGCATCATAAATCCAAACGAAAAGGATAAAAGTCAAAACAAAACAGTATAACATACCGCAGCAATTGTTGTTTTAAGTGCTAAGCCATGAACACGGGGCAAAACCACTTGTTTGACCAGCTGAATGAATGAAAATATAATAAGCGTTACTGCTTTGATCCTGAATCATTTGAATCAAAATAACCAAAAAATGCTTTGGCTATCTTCAGAAACTAATAGTTACAAGTCAAGGGCACAATTAATAGCTCAAATAACCATAGTTTCACAACTCTAAATTCAGGGGGGATATCAGCATGCTAATGACCAAATTTTGCAGACAAGATTAAAAGTAGGCTTTTTGTAGTGGAATAGACTTTTTGGTGTGTTTGTGCTTGGTTAAGTTTGGGTTTCTCCTCAGAGCTTGGCACAACTTTCAATAAATTTCAGAGGTTTTGGCAAGAGTATGGAAGGCAAAGTTTTGTCGCATTATGGTATGTAGTAGGTGTGTTGTCCTTTGGTGTATTTGACTAAGTGACAAAAGCTTGGACTAAACATTTATCCCTAGACCTCCTACAAGGTATGATTTTGCTTAGGGCCTCTCTTTAGAATTCAGCAGATTGGAGAGCTCATCTTTTCATTGAGTTTTTGTTTCTGTATGCTTCCTATGCATAATGAGGATATCTTATCCCTTTCTTCCTTAGTATCCCTTGTTTCCATTTCATAATATTTCTTCTCTTATAACCCAAAAAATCAGAGACGAGTGTAGAAAAATAAGAAATTGGGGAGGGAAAAATTTGAGAACAGTGAGGAAGAGTGGGAGAGTAGGCTCCAGGGCGAGTTAAGAGGAAAGATCAGACTATTCCATACTTAATTCCAGCACTCAAATTCTTAATTTAGTCTTAATGACTGTAATCAGCTCATTGCCTGATTCTAGCAAATTAATCAAGACTTAAACAGGGAATTCAATTATTGTAAGTATTCTGTTAGCCAATAACCTGATTCTCTCTATCCTTAACTACCTTTTTAGTATAGTTATTATAGTTATTTGAGTATATTTAACAGCCAGCATTCAAGTGGGGCAATGCATTTATCAAATAATAATTAGACAATGATAATTTTTACGCATGGTTGCTCTCTTAGTCGTGTGATGCAATCAAAACCCAGGTAAGATACCTAAGGAACCTAGGCCCTGTTCTTTTTCTAGAATACCATATTCTTTAAATCTTCGTTAAGATATGTCGACCAGACATTGTTGAAATCTTTTAAGACCCCAGCTAATCAGACTTGAACCAAAACAGATCTATCTGTTTATTTAGTGAATGTCATAATGAGCCAAACGGCATGGGGGTTATCTGAGTGTGACCCAAACAATTGAGCAAAGTAATAATGAGTAGTGAGTAAGATCGTATTTATCTTTCATTTATTGTAGTTATCTTTCTGTTGTACATTATTCCTTAATTTTAGGATCTAGAATCAGGGTTGTTATTAGCTTTTATTTTTCCAATTCAGTTGCTGATATCTAGCCAAGATTATAGCTATCAGCTGTGTATATATATATAGAACTTCTGTGGAATGTAAATACGAATTTTATGGCTCACAAACGCACATGGTATCAGAGCCATCAGAATTGAAACTGAGTCACAATCTCCCTCCCTAGCAGCCTCGTCGATCTCGTGCTGTGCCAATTATCCATCGCAGATGGCTGGCAACGAAGAGAACTCAGACTGCGAGCTCGTTGACTAGAGGTCCTTCAAGGTCGAACTCTGGTCCTAAGAGTTCTTTGGCTTTTGTTCTGATTGGGACTGAAAAGTTGAATGGAAAGAACTATAGAGAGTGGGCCCAAGCAATGAAGTTTGCCATTGGAGGCCGCGGGAAGCTTGGGCTGATCACCGAAGGTTCTGGGATTCCAAACGAGTCGGATTCTAACGCCAAAAGACAGTGGGTTGCTGATAATCATCTGGTGTCCTCATGGCTTATCAACGCCATGATTCCTACCATCAAGAAGAGTTTCATGTTCCTCTCCTCTGCCCATGATATTTGGGAAGCAGTTCGAGAATCATATTCTGATGGAGAAGATGCTTCCCAGCTGTATGAAATTAAAATGAAGTTATGGCAGCTAAAACAAAATAGTAGAGATGTCACAGATTACTGGCTAGAGATTGTTGTGTTATGGCAGGAACTCGACCTCATCAGTGATGAAGAATGGTCATGTGCCTCATATGCAGCAAAGTTCAAGCAAAGAATTGAAAAAGAACGCATCTTCCAATTTCTTGCAGGACTGGACAAAAGCTTAGATGATGTACGCAGTAGAATTGTAAGCAAATCTCCATTGCCCTCAACTCGAGAGGTCTTCTCTGAAGTTCGACGTGAAGCATCTCAAGGGAAGGTAATGATGAAGGATGAAATGCAGCTTGCTCCAGAGGCATCTGCATTGGGTGGACGAACTGTCGAATCAAATCAAAAGGTACAAAAATCAAAGTTGGTATGTGATCATTGCAAGAAGAATGGTCACACCAAGGAAACTTGCTGGGATATTCATTGCAAGCCAGCGAATTGGAAGCCAAGAAAAGGAAAGGGACGTGGATATCTAGCTAGTAGTGAACCTAACATGGAGAAACAAGAAGTTCAGAAATCTCAATTTGCAAATTCCAATAACCAACTTGAAAAAATTCTCGAAATGCTGACAGCAATACAAAGTGCTGGACAGACGAAGCCAACAGCCTCCGTGGCACACAGAGGTAATTGTTTCCATACTACTTCAAAGGTCACTAATTGGATTATTGATTCGAGAGCCTCAAATCATATGACTGGTGATCCACAACTATTTACTTCATATTCCCCAAGTGCTGGAAATGAAAAAATTCAAGTGGCAGATGGAACACTATCTACTATAGCTGGAAAGGGAAGTATAAGTATTACTGATTTAATCCAATTACATTTAGTTCTCCATGTCCCTCGTCTACCATGTAACTTGTTGTCTATTAGTCAATTGACAACACAAGTAAATTGTAGTGCTCATTTTTTCCCACACTATTGTATTTTTCAGGATCTCTCATCGAGGAAGATGATTGGCAGTGCTAGGAAGCACAATGGTCTTTACTACCTTGAAGAATCCGTCGTGAATAGTTTGTGTTCTAGAACCCTATGTAATAAAGCCGTGTCCTCCCTTAAGAATGATGATCTTATGTTATGGCATAGGAGGATGGGTCATCCCAATTTTCAGTACATGCATCGTGTGTTTCGAGAAATTTGTCCTAACAAAATACTTGATTTTTCTTGTGATGAGTGTGAACTCGACAAACATCAAAGGACAACCTTTAAACATTCTGAGTACAAATCTACTGAGCCTTTCTCTATTATCCATAGTGATCTTTGGGATCCATCACATATTTCAAACCGTACTCACACAAAATGGTTCATTACTTTCATTGATGACCACACTCGTTTATGTTGGGTTTATTTATTAAAGGAAAAATCTAAAGCTTCACCTACCTTTATTGAATTCTACACCATGATTAAAAATCAGTTTCATACAAGTATCAAAGTCCTTCACTCTAATAATGGAACTGAATATTTCAACAAAACCCTGACCAATTTCTTAAAAATTCATGGCATAGTTCATAAGAGTGTTCACACCCCCCAACAAAATGAGATTGCTGAAAGAAAAAACAGGCACCTTGATGATGTTGCTAGGGCCCTTATGTTCACATGTAATGTACCAAAATTTTATTGGGGGGATGCAGTCCTTACAGCCGCTTACCTTATAAATCGAATGCCAAGCAAGGTTCTTTCTTTTGAATCTCCTATTGAAAAACTCCAAGAAAGCCACCAAGTTTCCCATCTTGAAACCAATCTTCCACTAAAGGTCTTTGGTTGTTCTGCTTTTGTACACATCCATCCTTATACAAAACTTGATCCTAGAGCTGTCCAATGTATTTTCTTGGGTTACTCCTATACTCAGAAAGGGTATAAATGCTATGACCCCATTGCTAAACACCTTTTTGTTACAAGGGATGTCACATTTGCTGAAAAAATTCCATTTTTCTCAAAAACAGTAATTCAGGGGGACAGTTGGAATGAATTTCAGTTTCTTGAATCTATTCCTGAGCCTATTCCTGAGCCTTTAATTGCAGAACCTCTAATCTCTGATTCTCCTATGTCACAAACTAAAGTGAATTCTAACTCGGGGAGAAAATAAAAACCTGCAAAACAAGGAATTACAGTTCTATTCTCGAAGGAGGAAGCAAGGTAGTGAAACTTCTGTGCCTACTGAACCACAGCCAGATTCAGAACCTTTGAAGGATCCTGAATCCGAGACTAAATACACAGAGCATGCTGAAACTGACCTTGAAGGAACTAGCAATGGACAGGTAACTGAATTTCATGATCTAGACTTACCTATTGCTCTCCGAAAAAGGCCAAGATCATGTACACAGCACCCCATCCAAAACTGTCTCTTATAAGGCTCTATCTGCTGAATACCATGCATTTGTTACTGAACTTAACAAGGTGATAATCCCTAAGAATATCCAGGAAGCATTGAGTCTTCCAGAATGGAAAGTAGCTGTTTTGGAGGAAATTAAAGCACTAGAGAAGAATGAAACCTAGGATATTGTTGATCTCCCAAGAGGGAAAAAGGTAGTGGGGTGCAAGTGGGTGTTTACTGTGAAATACAAATCAGATGGAACGATTGAAAGGTATAAGGCATGTTTGGTGGCAAAAGGATTTACACAAACATATGGTGTGGATTATAAGAAAACCTTTGCTCCCGTGGCCAAATTAGATACCATTAGAGTAATATTGTCAATAGCAACGAATTTTGATTGGCCCCTCTTGCAACTAGATATAAAGAACGCCTTTCTCAATGGAGAATTGCAAGAAGAAGTATATATGACTCTACCTCCTGGATTTAGTGAAGGGAGGAGTAACCAAGCATGCAAGTTGAGGAAATCCCTATACGGTTTAAAACAGTCCCCAAAGGCTTGGTTTGATAGATTCTCTAAGAATTTGAAGAGAGAAGGTTACACACAAGGCTTATCTGATCACACCATGTTTTTCAAACACAATCAAGGTAAGAAAGCAATCCTTATTGTCTATGTGGATGGTATAGTTCTCACTAGTGATGATTTGGATGAAATAGAAAGGATAAAGATTGCACTGGCTAAGGAATTTGAAGTTAAGGACCTTGGCAAGATGAAGTACTTCCTAGGGATGGAGGTAGCTAGATCAAAGAAGGGAATTCATGTTTCCCAACGAAAGTATACCCTGGACTTATTAAAGGAAACTGGGATGCTTGGCTGTAAGCCTTGTGAGACACCTATAGAAGTAAGAAGAGAAGAAGATGATGATGGGAAACCTGTTGACAAAGGATGCTATCAAAGACTTGTGGGTAGATTAATCTATTTGTGTCATACAAGACCAGATATCACCTTTGCAGTAAGTGTAGCAAGCAAGTATATGAACTCACCAGAGGAAAAACACATGAGGAGCCTATATCGAATTCTGAAGTACTTGAAGGGTACACCTGGCCAAGGATTATTCTTTAAAAAACAGGAGAAATCCCTTATAGAAGTCTATACCGATGCGGATTGGGCTGGAGACATTGAAGACAGAAGATCAATATCTGGTTACAGTACATTTGTTTTTGGCAATTTGGTTACTTGGAAGAGTAAGAAACAAAAGGTAGTTTCAAGGAGCAGTGCAGAAGCTGAATTAAGATCCTTAGCAAAGGGGATCGTGGAAGGGCTATGGCTTAGAAGAGTTCTTGAAGAATTAAAGCTCCTTATGAAGTCACCGATCAAACTATATTGTGACAATAAAGCTGCTTTAAGTATGTTTTTGAATCCTGTCCAACACGATAGTCAAACATGTTGAAATTGACAGACACTCCATTCGGGAAAATGTTGAGGATGGGATCCTATGCTTGACCTATGTGCCTACGAAACAACAACCAGCTGACATTCTTACAAAAGGTCTTACTAAGAGGGATTTTGACAATTGTGTAAGCAAGTTGGACATGATAAACACCTATGATCCAACTTAAGGAGTCGTGTGAGTAAGATCATATTTATCTTTCATTTATTGTAGTTATCTTTCTGTTGTACATTATTCCTTAATTTTAGGATCTAGAATCAGGGTTGTTATTAGCTTTTATTTTTCCGATTCAATTGCGGAAATCTAGCCAAGATTATAGCTATCGGCTGTGTATATATATATGGAACTTTTGTGGAATGTAAATACGAATTTTATGGCTCACAAACACACGAGTCACCCACAGGAAGGTTGTTTGTTTATTCATTTACTTTTTCTGGTTGTTAAAAATTTAGATTTAAAGGGGGTAAGGCACACTCAGCATGCAATTGATGCATATTATATTCCATTACAAAATAGATAGAATAAACCTCAGTTGGGTGATTTACTAACAAATAAACCAAAGGATGGTCAAAGCAACGCTTTTGAAATCACAGGGCAGCAAAGCAATAATGGGCCAAAAGATACAGCCTTATCTGATTTGTTCTCGCTTTATGGTTCTAATCAAGCTATAAAAATTGTATAAACATAAACCTCACAATACTTTGAATCCATCTAATGGATGCACAAGCCAGAGCTTAGTGTTTTAGTTATGATAGTATGAGATATACATACACAAAAGCAAACAATAGTTCTATTGTTGGGCATGTCCTAGAGCAATTTCTCATAATACACTTTAAAGGTTTTGGCAGGAGCAGTGTATGGTTTATGAATTATATGGTGTGTTTGCTTGGAAAGAATGCCAGCATTTTCAAAGGTGTTGTAGTGCAGACAATTATGTTTTATGACTTAATGTTTTTTCTTTGATGCTCAGACCATTTCTCCATCCCCCCCACTTGGGGAGCACGCGCCACTTTAGCCCGCTGTTTTATTTCATTCTTCCACTTAGCATTTTTTTCTTCCACCAGATGTACTTTCTTCCCTCTCTTTCTAATAATATATTCTTCTTTCATCCAAAATAAATACATATTCATTGTATATCTTTCATAAGAAGTTCCAACCTATTATGAAACAGTAACAAATTAAAGAGTGTAATCCATTTCATATATAACTTCCCTGTCCCCATCCCATCCCCCCAATAATAATGTGTGCCCCATTTATATTCTTCACTGTCCAGGAGTTACCTCCAGAATAAGCTCTCTGGTATTGTTGGAGAAAGTTGGCTCTGTCCTAGTACTGTGGATCAGTTTCTCCGAATTCACTTTAAAGGATTGGGTTTTAAGCAGGATAGCTAAACTTTGTCACAGTATGGGGTTTATCGGACTCTCTGGTTTGTCTAGATGGAGAGGAATGTCTATTTCTTCAAGGCCATATCTCCATCTTTAAAAATATGTTATGGGATAGAATTGTTTACATGGCTACTCTTTGGAGCTCAGCTCTTAGGTCTTTCAAGGGAATTTCCATTTCTGATATGCAAAGAGATTGGACAGCTCTTCTACAGTAATTAGCTTCTCAGGATTTCATTACATTATTCGGTTTTTGTGTTTGATTATGTTTCAGATTTTAGGATTTCTTATCCTCAAGACTTTGAACTTTCTCCTCTTTCTAATACATTTTCCTTTTTTATCAAGACAATTTTATATATAACTTCACAAAAGCACCAAATTGAAACATCTGCCTTGTCAAAAAACAACACAATCCTACTTATTGTGTATAAGTTCCAAAAGAGTACAGCAGTCACCTGGCTATCAAGTTGCTTAGCAAGGGATATAGATTTCTTCAGAACCTCTTCTTGTACACGAGCATCATTATCATCAAAAGCCCGGACAACCATAGGAAGAACATGTGACACTAAACGTTCCTGACTAGTCTAAATGAACAAAGAATGACCCTGTTACTATTAGTTTATAAATATAATTGATAGTATTTTCAACAATAATCCAGAACAATAAAAGAGAAGCTTTAAAGCTGTGAAAAAAAAACCTAGTCACTTGATGCAAGAGATTTTTAGTCATCAAAATAAATGAATTGAACAGTAATTTAGAATCACCTTGCTTATTATAAGCTCTGCATGCTTCACAAGTAGCAACAGTGTCTCACCTGCTGCAGTACTTAAGACCGGAACAAGTGCTGGAAGTGTCATTTGCTCAAAATCACTTTTATCCTAGAAAACATCATAACGCATCAAGTCACTATTGTCCCTATTGAATTCTTCTTTTAATCATACCCTCATTATCAAACAAACCAAAACAAGATTCATCATTCCAGCCATAGCATTAACTCATGATAACAATCAGTTCTATAGAGACCATAATTTTCATTTCTTTAAAGTATTATTAAATAAACACTAAAACAAGGTATATTAGATCAAGATCTAGTCCTTAAATGTTTGAAACCAAAAAAAAAAAGGGGAAGCATTAATCTTGTTAGAGTCAAATTCCGTAAAATAGAAAAATGGAAAATATAAAAATGAGGTGCAAGAAATATTAAACTTCTACCAGGGAAAATAAAATTACGCAAGAGAAAGAATATAATACTATATCAATATAGGGAAACAAAATACAAATAAAGCTTTCCAAGTAATAAAAAGCTTCCAATCACGTTTCACATCTGGCAGAAAAGCCTTTGTGAAAACATGGAAGCAGAGCACCAACAGGATGCCAAATAAACAATTCCAAGTTTCCAACCAGGTAAAGAATTGCATAAATTGATCATAAGACTCTGTCCAGCCATATATATCAGGCCACCCATTCCCTTGGATCTCTGAAGGCCGTACAATGTCTATTGTACTTTGATTCAAGCGAAATTAATTAAACAAGCCCAAATATAGAATTGAATCTAGTCAATTTTAATTAAATAAATCTTTGTTGCGTTTAACTTCATCTTCCCTACCTTAACTATAATTTTAACTATGGTTACAACATTACAAACTTCAATGTTCTTTTCAGTGTTGATTATTACAAGGACCTCTCCATATCTGCTGGATTGTTACTGCTATCATATCTGTTTGAATCCCATATTTTTAGCTTGCTATTTCTCTGTTCTTTGACTTTCCTTTTATCACCTATTTTAATGCAATTTATTCTCTTTTCTCTCTTTGCTGATTTTATGGGATTCTAGTGGCATTCTTGTTGTCATGGTCCCTATATCTGTACCTCCCTCTTCATTTGGATAATGCAATAAATTCTGAATTGTCTTTCTCTGAATTTCGTACACTTTGTTATAAAGATATACTATATACCTGGTAGGTTTCTTTAATATTTAATTTTGTGAATGCAAATAAAAGTACTCGGAATTCATTCATCAACACAGTTAACTTAATATCTAACACATGCATCCCCCAACCTATTAAAAGCACTCATCCCTTTATGGGTCGCTTACCTGTCAACATGTTAGTCTCTTTGGTAATACAATAAACCCAACAGATGTTTCAACTGGAAAAGGGAGTGATACTCCTTATCATATATCACTACCCTCTTCTTCTAACTCTATTATTCCTTGTTCTCTAACTGCTTCAAATTCCTTGAGTAGTGCATTAAAACAAAATTTTAAAACTTTAAGAGATTCTTTTAATCTTTATCTTACAGCCATCTTTCTTTAATAATGTTAATCCTTGTTCTCAACTTGTTAAAGATTTGTTGTCAGGTGGTCAAGATAGGAGGCAGCATCGTGGTGATGGCATCTTACCCATTCCAGATGAAACTTTTGCCAAGTTTTTTATCACAGTCCGAAGGAAATGTCTTATCATTTAATCTCATAGGCAAAGAGTGGGATGGTCAAGACCCACAAGCCTTCATAGAAGCAGGGAAGGTTAACTTTGTTGGTAAGAATGGTGATAAGTTAAAGATGCTTGATTCTCCCAAAACTTTAGCACAGGAAGAAGTGGTTGGAAAAAGAGTTCCACAATCAATCTTGTTTTGCTAAAAATTACACAGGTATAAAGGGTAGGTAGGTGGGCGGGCATGCAAGGTGAATCCATGAAGCATTTTAGCTAGAACGTTTGGGGCTTGGGTTGTCAGGAGAAAAGGAAGAAAATAAAGGAAGTTATCTCAAAAGTGATGCCAGACATGGTTATGCTTCAGGAGACTAAGCTTCAGATTTATGATGGTACGTTGGTGAGGAGTTTGTGGGCATCTAGAAACAAGGATTGGGAATGCCTCCCTTCAGTTGGTGCCTTGGCGGATATGGTGGTTATCTGGATCACAAGGATAGCAACATCGATAGATTTCCTTTATGGTTCTTTCTCAGTTTCAGTTCTACTGGATTTTAAATGGAGGGGTCAATAGTGGATTAGCATACCAAATCTAATTATCAGCCACAAAGCTGTAAACCTACTTACCCCTTCCAATTCATTCATAGTAATCTTGGGATCCCTCAAAAGTCCAAGGACATTCAAGGGTCAGATGATTTATTACCTTTGTGGATGATCACACGAGTGATGTGGGTATACCTAATGAAAGAAAAGTTTTAAAAATTTCCACCATTATATCCAAACTCAATTTCAAACTCCTATTAAAATCCTTTGCTCAGATAATGGCAAGGAATACTTTAATAACTACCTTGGTAACTATTTGACTGAAAATGGTATTTTAAATCAAAGTTCTTGCATTCATACCCCTCACCAAAATGGCCTTGCTAAGAGAAAAAAATAGGCACATTCTTGAGGCGGCTAGATCTCTCATGTTCACAATTCATGATCCTAAAACTTTACGGGAGAAGCTATTTTAACTTCAGCCTACCTTATTAATAAGATGCCCACTAGAGCTTTAAACAACCAAGTTCCTTGCACTACCTTTCTCCCAGTGTTTCCACACATTCAAATTTATCAATTCCCTACCCATCAAAATTTTTTGGTACACAGCTTTTGTTCATTTGACAATACTAATAAACTTGACCCAAGACCTGTCAAATGTGTCTTTGTGGGTTATTCCCCAAATCAAAAAGGGTACAAGTGTTTTTCTCCTACCTAAAGGAAATTTTGTCTCTAAAGAAGTCATGTTTTTTGAAAATCAACCCTATTTCTCTAAGGCATCCATTCGTGGGGAAAACATGAATTATCATGAGGAATGGAGCCTCTTTATTGATTCTCACATTCAACCTCAAGGCCCAGTAACTGTTTTTGCCACTAATACTGTTCCTGCTGCTGTTATCAATGCTACACCAAAGGAGGATAGAAGTAACAGTGACAGAAATGACTGTCCCAACAGTCCTACTACCATTCTTGAGGAACCCGAAATTGAACATGGTCAAAATGAGAAAAATCAACAGGACATTAACACCCACACTAGAAGGAAGAAGGCCCATGAGATTGAGACCATTCCAAACCTTCAACAAAGCACTTCCACTGCTGGTCCAAATAAGGACATAGACACAAGTCAAGGTACAGGTATAGTTTCTCAACCTAATGATTTGGATTATGATTTAGATATTCCTATTGCCTAGAAAAAGGGTGTCAGAACCTGCACTAAGCACCCCATTGGGAATTTTATTGCCTATAATAAACTTTCATCATCTTATCAAGCTTTTATTGCAAAAATTTCCAATGAAAAGGCACCTTAAACTATCTATGAAACACTCATGCAGAAAGAGTGGAGACTGGCTGTCCATGAGGAAATGAGTGCCCTTCAAAAGAATGGCACTTGGGACATTGTAGACCTACTACAGGGTAAGAAAGTAGTAGGATGCAAATGAATTTTTAATATCAAGCACAATGCTGATGGTAGCATAAACAGGTATAACGCCATATTGGTAGCAAAAAAGTTCACCCAAACCTATGGGATTGATTACCAACAAACTTTTGCTCCTATGGCCAAATTTAATTCCATAAAGATATTATTATCCCTTCTTGCTAACCTTAATTGGCCATTGTACCAGCTTGATGTTAGAAATGCCTTCCTAAATGGTGACTTGGGAGAAGATGTCTACATGACTATACCCCTTAGTTTTAACATTGAAAATAATGGTAAAGGATGCAACTTAAAAAATCCCTCTATAGTCTTAAACAATCTCGCAAGGCATGGTTTGAGAGATTCTCTATAGTCGTTAAAATCCAATGGTACACTCAAGGTCAAGTTGATCATACTATATTCACTAAGTTTTCAACTAATGGAAGAATTTCTATTCTCATTGTGTAAGTAGATGATATCATTGTCAAAGGTGACTTTGCAGATGAGATATGTAATCTAAAGAAGGCCCTTGCTGAACAATTTGAGGTCATGGACCTTGGATCACTGAAATATTTCCTTAGAATGAAAGTTGCCAAATCTAAGGAAAGCATTGTCATCATCCAAAGGAAGTACACTCTTGATCTCCTTAATGAGACTGAAATGCTGAGGTGCAAACCAAGTAAGACCCCTATGGAAGTAGACTACAAGGCAACATTCGTACAAGATAGTCCTCCTATTGACACTAAAAAATATCAAAAACTAGTGGGCAAACTTATTTACCTATGCCACACTAGACCTGACATAAACTTTCCTATCAGCATTATCACCCAGTTCATGAGTAAACCGACTAAAATCCACCTTGAGATTGCTTATACGATTCTCAAATATTTAAAGATAATCCCTAGCAAGGCTATCCTCTTCGAGAAAAGTACTAAGAGGGATGAGGAGATAAGTTGTGATGCAGATTGGGCCAGATCTATTACTAATCAAAGGTCCACTACCTAGTATTGCACCTTTGTTTGTGGAAACTTAGTCTCTTGGAGAAATAAGAAACAGTCTATGGTTACAAGAAGTGGTGCCAAAGTTGCGTATAGGGTCTTAGCTCAAGGTATATGTGAAGAATTATGGATTTAAAGAATTCTTGGGGAATTAAAGATTAATTTTGATGGACTAATGAAGATTGTTTGTAACAATGTAGCTTCCATCAGTGTAGCAAAGAGCCCTATTCAACATGATAAAACTAAACATGTGAAATAGATCACCACTAGATAATAGTCTATTCCCCCTCTTATATTTCCAGAGGCCTTCAAGTTGTCGATATTCTCACTAAAGCCCTCGCGAGGGGAAAATTTGAAGAACTTGAAAACACACTGGGAATGATTAACATTTACTCCCTAACTTGAGGGGGAGTGTTGGTAAAAGTGTGTTTATTCTTGCCTTAATTATTCTGACCATTGCTTCCCTGCTATCCCTGATTTTTGTTTCCTTCTTAGCCAGTCTTTAATTCCTCAATTTGAGGAATTAAGGTATTTATTTCCCTTTTCATTTCCAGTTAATTCCTCTAATTTCTTGTTGTATTTGATTTTGTTTATTTCCTCCCCTGGTGCTGTAATGGGCAGCAGCTTTATTGTTGGCCCTGGTCCTATTTATTTTGTATCTTCTCTCATTGCAAATAATAAGAAGAAAAGTATTATTCTGTTCTATTCTTCCCTTTTCTTCAAATGCCATGTTCACCTGGTCAGTGGTGACGGGGAGTACTATCACTTCTTAGTTGGATAGATTGTTGTCCACTAACTGATGGCAGGAGACTTTTCCAGATTTAGAGCAAGAAACATTGTCTCGAGTTGTTTCAGATCATTTCCCAATTGTTATGGAGTCTTGTAAGGCTAAATGGGGTCCCACTCCTTTTCGCATTGAAAATGTGGTTGAGCCACCCTTCTTTTACTAGCTTAGTGAAATAGGCCTGGGGCAAGCACAAAGGTGGACAGATGGAAGGGTTTCAAACTTATGAGGAAATTGAAAGCTTTAAAGGAGAAGGCTAAAAGTTCGAACTGAGAGATTTTCAAAGATTATAGGTATAGAAAAGAGGAAATTCATAGACAATTAGACTCTTTAGATAAGTTGGAGGCAGAGGGAGAGTTTTCTTTGGAGCTGAATCAATAAACTCATGGACAACACCTTTTTTTTCTAAGAATATAAAAAGACCATACACCTTGTATCCAATATTGCTGCCAATCTCATCATAAAAGTTTAAATGACACAAAAAGTAGAGGGATATTTTAATATGAAGAGAAGACAAGAAGAACAGAATAAATAATCTCTTTCTCCCAACAGCCATCAGAACAATCCAACCTCATTAATAACTAACAGCCAGCAGAGGCTTCCATGTGAGGAGATATCAAACATTTTAGGCATTCTATTGAAGTGAAGTGTGTGAGTGTACATGAAAGAAAGGGAGAAAGAGATATCAGCACCTGAGACTCTGCAATAGTGAGAACCATAGGCAGAATCATTGGCTGCATCACCACATTCCTAAGTTCAGCACAGAGCGGTGGAAGGACCTGAGAGGAATTTTACATGTTTCCAAATTCGGTTTAACACAGTAAAAAAAGAATAACTCCAAATTCATCAGATTTCAGAATTCGGAGTATAGAAGCATCATCAGCTAAACACATAACTAAGAACAAGAGAACAAAATCAAAGAGAATGCACAAGAAAAATAAGAGTATTAACATATGGAACATTATTTTGAAATGCATCAAAGATAGCATGACCTTATTGTCCCACTCAACTGACATCAAATCTATAATCATGAAAGTAATTAGAGATGCTCTATTTGACTTCCCATCCAAGAAGACTAAGTAATTGACAGAGCAAGAAGTATACTTAACTATATACTGGGAAAGGAAACTGAAATAAATTGATTAGCATAAGAAAATAAATCAACATAGCCTTAAAGCAAACCTTGTACCGCAACACACGGGTGTCAAAATCTTTCCACATATCTGACAAAGCCTTTAAGAATTCTGACTTCTGCATGTTATCTCTTTCCTGCAAGAACAGAAGACACATCATCAAGAACTTCAACTTTTGTGATGCTTTTTCTTTCTGTCTCTGGGAAATTGTGTTGCTAGTTGCATTGTCACATAGAGCAATTGCTAACAAGAGAAACTGCAAATTCTTACAAGCATATGGTCGAGGAAGCGCAGAGCACGCAACCTAGTGTCAGTGCGAAAAAATGGGGAGCCTGCAAAGATAAAGGGCAAATACATTGCCATAAAATTCTTATTGTCACTATTATGAGCTAAGAAATTCAGCAATTGAAGTAAAGCAGATAATATAGACTTATTTTACTTTTCTAGATTCAGTTACTCAAATGTTCGTAAATTGGCATTCCCTTTACTTGGAGCTCCGTATATCATGCTCCATGGACCATTTGCTGCCTCCAGAAAGCAGCAGACACACTCTCTAGATTGTTCAATTGTACATGATTAATAAATAATTAACTTGAGCCTCCAATACGTAGTACTGGCTTTCCTACTAGGTAGTAGGTAGAACTTAAAAACCCAATGAAATCTTGTGGTATATTTACACCACATAATTGGGTAATGATTATCATGTGACAACCTGTGTTTTAGAAAATCAAACTAAAGCTACCTTTACCTGTAAAATCCATTGCAGTTGGCCTTGAAGATTCATTTGGAGACAGCATCCTCTGCAAGTCAGGAACCAACTCCAGTGGAATTGATGAGAATGTGTCACTGGATAAGTAAGTCAAGGTATTCATGTACTGCAGAAGTAAAATTCCAGAATTTCTTATCACTTACTAATAGCTTTAAAAAACGAACCAGCATTATTTTCATGAAGGAACAAAATTCTAATTTATTCTGGTCTTTCAATTGTAATATATAGAGAGTAATTTTACTCAATATTTGAAAGGATCAACAATATCTTTTAAAATGGTGTCCTCCAATTGCATGTTTAGGGTCTAGTAGCCAGCATTTTTTTTTTTGGGGGGGGAGATAAAACAAGAAGAAAAATACAAAAGGGAGGGCAAGCGATCCTCCTGAAAATACCTAAGAAGACAGTGAACCTAAGAGGCTCAAATAAGCAACAAAGTTGTCCCACCTCTGTGCATATTGGACACAAAAAGGCCCCTAAGAAAGCTATGGGCAGAACAAAAAAGGAGGACAGGGACAAGTCCCAACTTGTAACACATCCAAGGGCAAAGAAATTCCCTTGAAATTATGAGCACCCCACTCCAGCCATATACACCAGAGAACAGCATAAACAGTGCACTGACATATTTTGGGCTTCTTTTTCATTCTAAAGCTTTTTAAACCTATCATAAGAAACTGCTCTCAAGTGGAAGGACACACCCAGTATTCACCAAGCACTCCAAAGAGATTATTCCATAAGTAGTGACCTGACAATGCAAAAACAAGAAGGCAACTGATTCTAACTTATCCTTACAAATATAACATATTTTAGAGGAAATTGTCGTGTAAGGTCTGAACTGCAAGACGTCAATAATCCTAATCCTATTTTATACTGCCATCCAAACAAAAGATTTGACCTTAAAAACAGTTTCAGATTTCAGAATGGGCTGGTCAAGAAGCCGCCTCTCCCAATGACAAGAATGATAAGAAACTGAAAACATGGCTTATTAGAGATAAGACAAGAAGAATTAAGAGTCCAAACTCATATAAAAATTGGAGATAAATTGATAGAATCAAGTAAAAGTATATGGAATCATTCAAATTCCGCCCCCCAAAAAAAAAATCATAATTTCAACAGGGATTATTATTAAAACCTTGAGTATAATGAAATTTAATAAAGGCTGAGTTGGGAAGAAAAACATAAAAAGACGATAGAGAGTAAGGAAAGGCCTCCAAGAAAGGAATCCCTATCCAAATGTTCTCCCAAAACCGCATATGAGAATCATCACCCGATCCCAATCTACAAGAAACAAGAACGAGAGACAAACTTCCATAGATTTGCATGAGCTGCCTAGGCTGCCATCCGACCTATTTTGGTCTAAAGTCTAAACCATACTTGAAATACCTTGTGCAATACAGAATTAATTTACAACCGAAAAAGTCATAGCCATGAAGCCACCAAAGCAATATTTCTTTGACACCAAATTCTCAAGAACCAAATCACCTTCCTTCATAGGCATGCAACAAACATCCCAACTAACAGTATAATCTCTTTTATGTTCCCCCACACAATACCAAATAAAGTCTTTCATAATTTTCCCTACTAGAAATATTACAAAAACCATTCCTAAGCCTTCTTCTATCAGCTTAAACTTTTGGGCTTGGTTCATAAAAATGGCATCAAAGATTTTTCAATCAAGTGGTCAAGAGTTCAATTCTTGTTGCCCCACCCACTCTTCTAGTTAAATTAATTTCTGCACAAGGTATGGTGAGTATATGCTTCACCCACTCTTCAAGTTCAAAGGGCTTTCACATAAAAAGGCACATTAAAATGTTAATAAAACCACTTATGATCCTTCTCCTAACAGTGTAAGCTCATAGGAGAGCTGATTCCTGGTGTTCTCAATCACCTGAGTAGCTTTGCTCCAACCAGAATCCAGAAAAGGGAAAGGCAGTAAAGCAGAATAGTCAACAAGTCAAAATTCAAGTAATATAACCATCCAATTAGGAAGATAGTACTAGCGGTGGTGGTGGTAATGGTAATAATAACAATAATAATAACCACCCAATGAAAAAGTAGTAGTAGTAGCGGTAATAAGTAGTGGTGGTGGTGGTAGTAATTAGTAGTAGTATAATGAAGAATTTCATTTTGAAATTTCTCATTTTATTCCAAATACAATGGTTGCAATTTATAGAAGAATGTAAGCCACACAAGGTTCAACCAATCACCCTCAAAAGGAAACAAACATGAACATAAATAAAAACAAAGACTCGTAGTAGGAAACTTTTAAAAAGAGAGGGGGGGTGGAGCATATTTAACTTCAGCCCATTAATCCACAATAAATCAGTGAGATTCTTGTGAAGAATCTGCACATTAAAAGCCCAAGAATCATGGGATATTAACCAGCAACAGATATTTAGGATAAATTACAGGATTAAATCAAATATTAAAAAAATCAGAAAGTTGACCAAAAAACTTAATAAAAACCGGCCAATAATGACGTGATCAATTAGCCATAAATGCTATCAATCAGATGATTTCCAACAAATAATAATAATAACAACAACAACAAGCACCTTTCCAATGATCCATTTGCTTAGAAACCTCTTGAACCATGGATCCCAAAAAGAAATAGATCGTGGGCTACCAACTAAACAAAAGCCCAGATAAGTAATATGCCACATCAGCATCTGACCACCAGAGAGAGAAGCATAAGAAAGGGTCTAATTGTCCACATTCAAACCTGCTGAACCACTGTTGGCAAAATTAGTCTTCAAACTAGACACAGCCCTATAGAACTTAAGTTTAGATTCATTAAGAAGGGAAAAAAAATTAATAAAAGAATCTCCATCCTCCAACTCAAAAATCAACCACTACAGTGAACAAAAAGAAGACAAATGATCCCATTGCCTAAATCCACTCTGACCTCCAAACCAAGATTTTGGCTCACCACTCAAAAACTGGAAAGGAAACCAGAAATCCACCTCATCAAGATCCAAAACCCTTTCTGTCAAAAGCCTTATCTAAGAAACGCCAACTCAATCATAATTTTTCTCAAAATCCAACTTAGAACTAAACCATGATTCCTCCTTCTCTAGCAAACTGTATTTACTCATCAGCAAAATTGATTTCTCTGAGAGTCTCAAACAAATTCAACCTTTTCCAAGAACACATAACTTTCAAATTAATTTAACACCCTCTGAACCCTGAAAGATTAACCACTATTCTAGTACTTCGCCGTTATAATTATTTAAAGGAGTTTTGAAAAAGATACATAGTTTTTAAGTCAAAGCCATTAATCAACTAGAGATGCAAATTCAACAAAAAGTTCCATTAGCTTGCACAGCAAGAATTGTTAGAATGCATTTAAGGTTTTCTTTATCTTTTCCTATATCTAATATGTAAAGCCAACTTGAACTACAAATTCAACACTGAGTTTCATTAGTATGCACATGCAAGAATTGCTAGAATACATAAGGTTTTCTTTATCTTTTTCTATATCTAATACATAAAGCTAACTCTATTTTCTCCTCTACTTTTTCTTAATAAAGTTTCTTCTCTGAGAAAAAAATAAAATCAAACATGTATAGCTAACTATCATGTTGTAAATAATCTAAGGCAGTGTAATATTACCTCTCTAACTAGAAAAGCTACATGTGATGTGACAACTGATTCAAAAAAGGCCACATTCAACCTCTTTCCACAAGTTGTGCTAATTCAATTCCCCCCTCCCCCTCTTTTGATATCAACCATACTGGTCTCAAACACCACCATAAGTCACATAGATCCTTCCCCAGCTTCAGGTTCCAAGTAGTTCTACTAGTCCAACCAAATAATCAAAAGCAGATTGTTCACTCTGCAACATTTTCCCTAACTGTGCTTTCTAATGCATCCAATTCTTGCCATCTTATAAGTCAAGTCTCACCTTTTGCTTTCCAATGATTTAGATGAAAAAAGAACAGACTCCAGATGAAATTAAATGTCAATTAGTGAAAATTTGGAATATATCAGCACTTCAACCCATCAGTTGTCCACAATTCGTCATTTTTACATCAACACCCCTTATTTAAAACTATAACCTATCACATAATAATATTTCCCACCTATTAATTAACTAAGAAAAATAAGTACACAGAATATGAAAAAACCACGTCCTTTTGATGAGAGACAAGTATGATGATGTCAAAGAGTAATTATGTCACCACCATATTTACAAAAAGGATTCTCCAAAAGAAAGGTTAGATAGACTCCAATTCTGCTAATGTCAAACAAATAAAATAATAATAATAATAAAAATCAGCCAAGAGTTAAAGTGTGTTCCTTTATGAAGTATTCAATTACAAAACTTCAGTTTTAGAAAAATTTTAGGACAGGACAAAGCTAAATATAAGCTAATGAAAAGGGCAGACCAAGGGATTCATACATACCATCTTCACATTGTTGTGGCAGTCAAACAAAGGCTTGCGAGCAATTAAATGGTAAGCAACACAACCAAAACTGAAAATATCAGAAGACCACCCAGCTGAAGACACGGGGCTCCTGACCAGCTCAGGAGCAGTGTAATTAAGTGATGGCTGAAGTGGTAGAACAGAGTCCTCAACATCATATTCCTGTGCAGCAGTCATGAAATAAGACACATGTCAGTTTAGAGAATGAACACTATTCCAAATGATGAAAATAAGATAAAACAGCATAATTGGTCACATAAACCATTAAAAAAGGTCAGTTGAGATGTACATAGAATTATCAGGAAATGCATACTTGTCACAACACAGCTGACTCAAAAATTTAGGTCAAGAAGAAGAATGATCATGCATACCAGGTTACAAAATGCAGAGACTTACCACAGCACAAGTTACTCGAAATTTATTGCTAAAAAGATTACTTGTGGCTTAAAGGTGGATCAATAGAAGAAGAAAACAAGTTGAAGATGAAAATACAAACAACATATGCAAAGAATTGCTCCACAAAAGATCACAAATCTCATTGGTGTATTACACTATATATACCAAGTTCCTATCAAAGTTCTATAGAGATGACCTTAACACTAACATCAAGCAACCCATGACACTGCAAGTTATTTTGACATTAATCGGTCCATCCCATGATCAACTATAATATTACTGGGTATCTTAATGCAATAAAGAAGTCAACAAAAAACAATAAACTTAATAAATCCCAATTATATCAAATGTTTCACACACCACATAATGGAAAGCTTGCAGATTAGCTGAGTCACCCGAGCCCTGAACTGCTGAAATTGCAAAACCAAATCCACCAAGTTTCCAAGCTCCACTTGAGGTGATAAGAATATTCTACAAAAAGTATAAAATTTGCATTTAATAAAGTCATTCAATATTTTATGATAAAGCACAAAAGATCAAGTATTAAAGCTAGCATACATGTCACTTGTGCAATGATGTCAAGGGCGCTTGCAAGGCAAGGCACTAAAGAGGCTCAATGCCTCTTGCACCATGAGAGGAGCTGACTTCAGCTAGGTGCTCACCTTGCAGTGCCTCTAGCGCTTTTATGCTTCATTCAAGGTATGTTCCTTAGGTGCCTAAGAGCAAAAGTGTGGTCGAAAGGGAACAGACAGCCTATTTTAAAAGAGTAGAGCTTCTTTAAGGATATGAAAACTATAAAACCCAGCCCAATAACTAATAAGTAATAGGGTAAAATATTCATTCTCACTTTAAAATACTATTTAGCCTATTAGTTTTTTAGGGTTTTGTAAACAAACATATAAAAACAAAGACACAAGGGACCACACGCACAATAGACAGAGAAGAAGAGTGCAGGAACCTGGGAAGAAGAACACTAACTTCCTGGAACCTCCAAACCTTGAGTTCAACTTCTACTTTGACCGTTATGGATCTGAATCTGATGGTTTGGATGACTAAGCTAATGGGCTTTGGGGCATTTTTTTAATTTCTTATATGAATTATTTTGGGCTTGAGTGCACTTTATCTTTTGTTGTTTTGTTTATGGCTTGGCTACCATAGCTACTACATCTTTTGGGTGGAAAAGTTAACTACTAAACTTTAAATTTTGACATATAGCTTAATGATTTTATAAGTGCAATTAATATTATTATGAGTTATGACTTAATGATTATTATGCTTATATAATGATATTAGTGACTTAATGAGTGAATTCAATGATTGTTATGACTTATGATTTGATGATTATTATGTTTGAATAGTTAATTTATATGTCAAATGTTGTTACAAACTTACATTTATTTATTTTTGTTTATATAGCATATTTTTAGCATTTTTTCCTAATTTAACATTGTGCTTTACTCAAGCATGCGCTTTTTTAGCTCATCTAGCATAAGGTGTTTTAGGGGTCTAGCACTTTTCGCCTTTGACTACCTTGCACTTACATAATAAAAATGAAGAATTTCAGAAAATGATGACTCTGAAAATTCTTATTTCATTAATGGTAGAAGGAGAAAATATATAGAGAATCAAATGGCAACAATCCTGCCATTCAACTCCTGAAAATCAGCTGTAATAAAGTCACCATAAAGGCAACAAATCCTAGGGTCTAAAGAAGGAAAGAAAGAGGTTAACAATCTATGATAAATGACATGATCAAATGCAATAAAACAAAGAAAAATAAAAGCCTAATTACAATTGCATAAAATAGGGAAACAAACTAGGAAATAAATCATTGACTTTAGGGACAAAACACCATGTGATAAACATGAATTTTGAGAGAGAATAATATTCACAAAGGCAATGAAGATTAAATGAGCAACAAAATCAGGTGAAAAGAAATTTAGAAAGTATTGATCTCTTAAGTTGTTGATTCTCATATTCCTAGTGTAATATTAATCAAAAAGAGGAAAATTATGGTTGTTCCCTGGATTACAATAAGCCGTTGATTTTGCAAAAACTCTTAAAATAGACATCAATACCATCAACCCATCAAATGTAAAAGGAATACTCCAAAATATTCAATTGCAATGTAACATTTCTAGTTCGATGCCACTAGCTGGTACTATTTATTTGGAACAGAACAAAAAAAATTTAGGGCAAAAAAGTCTTAGCCAAACTAATGCAAATGATTATTATAAAAAAGGGAAGGGGGGGGGGGACTGTCACCTCAGGAGATATAGCTCGATGAATAAGATGTGCATGCTTGTGGAGAAAGTCCAGGGATTCTGCTATCTGAAGTAAACCATGCTTCACCTCTAACAATCCCATATTCTGCAATTAAAACCTATTTTAGTGACACAGAGATCTCCATAAAATTGCAAATATAGAAAACAATGCAAGAATGCATTAGATACTTCATGCATTGGAAATTCTTTCAAGATATACACATGTCCACATTAAAATAGAAGTTTAAGGACATTAATAAAATAATCATGAGCCTTCACTTAACAGCTTAAACTTTTGGGTGAAGTGGCACTTGATATGGCACCAAAGAATTTATGAACAAGCAGTCAGGAGTTCAATCTTTGCTGCTCCCATTCTCGTAATTAAAATTAAGTTTCAAGCTTTTAGCATTAGGTATGCTAGGCCTATGCTTTATCCACACTTGAAGCCTGAAGGGCTTTTGGTTTGAAATGGTCTTTAATAATAAAAACCTAAATTTTGACATTTCTCCACGCTGGCAGAATTTCCTTATGAGAGTTTCATAAGCAAGTACAACAACTCCATGTTCTATCAAAATGGGAAACAAAATTAGTGGGAACCTCAAACAGAGAGACATGCAAGTATGCACACAATAACAAAACCCAAATGCTTGAGATACTTCAACATGTAATCAGTGCAAAAGACAACCATAAAAGACTGCACTTCAAGTTCACAATCAAAACGGAAGTACACAACTCAATTAAGCAAGAACTACAGACATTTCAATCTAGTGTTCTAAGTACCTCGTTCTTACTCTTTGGGTAAGGAAGTAACTTAGGAACAAGTAACTTTAAGATAATTAAACTTTTCAACTAACTTAAAACAGCCTCTCTTTGATTTAAATTTACCTCTAATTAGCGCAATTTGACAAATAGAACAAATAGAGAAAGTGGCCAAGAAGAAGAAGAAGAAGAAGAAGAAAAAAAAAAAAAAGTGCACACACACAAAAATCCATACATATGTACATAATCTTCCTCTAGCATGTTATAATCCTATATTAAGGCTACCAGCCTCTTTCTTACATGGGTTGAATACACAGGCTAAGGAAAGCTCCATGTTTTGGACAGGCCAAGCCAAAGTTTTAGTCAAAAAGAAGACAACTTCGTCTCATCCTTCTTTTGCAACAGATGAGTTGTGTTAATGATGCTAAATAGCAATGAAATTAATCTTTAGAGCATACACAAGGCCAGCTACATAACAATGAGAAAGAATCCTACTTGACAAGCCCATCTGAAAATCTAAAACGGCTTCAAAGCTCAAGTATTTTGTTTGGCTAGTGGTACCCAACAAGATAAAAATTAACCACATGCCGTAGATATACTGTTTGTTTGGAGCAATTTTTTACAGTAAGATTCAAGAGAGGGGGGGAGGAAGTAAGAACGAGAAGGGCAAAGATTTAATACAATTGTAGTTTATGCTTTTGTCGGGTATATCTGATAGGAGCCAAATGCCCGTATTTCCAATGGCACTTGTAGTTAGACCGGGTATTTATTGTAAATAATGGCTGTAAATATTAGTTGATAATTGAGAGGGAATATCAGGTAGAATTATTATGAGATATTATAGGTTTGATTCTTTCTGTTTTTTCCCCCTTGATTCTCGGAGACATGATTCTCCTTTCAGCTGTATATATGTTCCCCTGTACATACCTATCACATATTGATTGATGAAGACGGCAAGTTACTACATGGTATTAGAGCCTGGCTGCTTCTTCATATAATTCCGACGTCAACGAATCACCATACTCAAGTACCTCGATTGAGTTGCACCCCAGTCCTCCGTTGCACACAATGACGAAGAGTGATGGGTCCTCGACAAGCGATCAGAGCAAGACCGGCAATCCCATTGGATCGACTGCTAGTCTTGAAGGATTGAGTGTACTCATTGTCACAGACAAACTGAATGGCTCAAATTTCCTTGAGTCTCAAGCAGTAAAACTCGTGATCAGCGGCGGAGGGAACATGGGATTTCTCGAAGGGTTAACCAAAGTCCCAGAGGAGTCTGACACCAAAGCATTCCTGCAGTGGCACACAGAGAACTCGCTTGTATCATCATGGTTGATAAATGCCATGACACCAGAGATAAAGAGAAGCTTCATGTTTCTACCTTCTGCCCATGAAACATGGAAGGCTGTTCGAGACTCCTACTCTGATGGGGAGGACTTGCCTCGTCTTTATGAACTAAAGACAAAGATTTGGACCTTAAAGCAAGGAGATCATGAGGTTACAGCCTACTAGTTGGAGATTTCAGCACTTTGGCAAGAACTGGACTTGATGGCAGACATAGAATGGATTTGTGGACAAGATGCTGCCAAGTATAAAGAGCAAGTTGAGAAGGAACGGGTGTTTCAATTTCTTGCTAGGTTACATAACTCTCTTGATGATGTCCAAAGCCGTATCTTAAGCCATATCTTAAGCCATGTCCCTCTGCCATCCACAAGGGAAGTATTTTCTGAAGTTTGCCTAGAAGCCTCAAGGCGAAAGGTAATGATGTCTGATGCTGTTCTGACTCCAACAGAATCAGCTGCCCTTGTGAGTAGAATTAATGAGTCTTATTCAAGAGGCCAGAGGAGTAAGGTTACTTGCGAGCACTGCAAGAAATCTGGACATACTCATGATGTTTGCCGGGACTTACATGGAAGACCAGTTGATTGGAAGCCTAAAAAGGGAAAGCCCCGAGACTATCAAGCATCCCAGGAACCTATACAAGAGAAACTAGAAGCAAAACCCATGCCTCAAGTAGACAAAGACCAGTTAGGTAGGCCACTTGAGATGCTCAGTATGCTACAAAAGACTGAGCAAACCCAGAAAAATCATACTACCTCTATAGCTCATAAAGGTAACTATGCCTTACTGTCTACTACAAGTAATTTCAAATGGATTGTTGACACTGGTGCATCAGATCACATGACCTCGGATTCTAAGATGTTCAGTACTTACATACCTAGTGCTGGTAATGAGACCATCAATACAGCTAATGGATCTACTGCTACTATAGCGGGAAAAGGGAGTGTTGTTATTTCAGAAGTTATGAAATTAGACCATGTGTTGCATGTTCCTTATTTGGCTTGTAGTTTGTTATCCATTAGTAAATTGACCAAACAAACAAATTGTTGAGCTCATTTTTGTTCCACTCATTGTATTTTTCAGGACCGCTCATCGGGGAAGATGATTGGCAGTGCTAAGGAGCATAATAGACTCTACTATCTCAATGAATCAACAGTGAGTAATCTATGGTCTCGAATCCAGTGCAACCTTGCATCCACATCTAAGAATAAGGACTCTAAAGATCTTATGTTATGGCATAGGAGAATGGGTCACCCAAATTTTCAATATTTATGTCGTTTGTTCCCTGAACTTCAATCTAATAAAATTTCTTCCTTTCATCGTACCGATTGTGAGTTTGCCAAACATCAAAATCAAGCTTCAAACCTTCTGATTACAAATCTACTCGACCCTTCTCTATCATTCACAGTGATTTGTGGGGTCCTACACGCATCCCTAATCGTACACACACTAAATGGTTTATTACCTTTATTGACTATCATACTAGAGTGTGTTGGGTTTACCTACTGCATGATAAAACAAGTGTTCCAACAGTTTTTGTTTTAATTTCATACAATGATCAAAAATCAGTTTGATGCCACAATCCAAATTCTTCACACAGATAATGGCACAAAATATTTTAATAAGACTTTGAGCACTTTCCTTACAACTCATGGCATAATTCATAAGAGTACTTGCCCAAACACTCCACAACAAAATGGCATTGCCGAAAGAAAAAACAAACATCTCCTAGAAGTTGCCCGTGCATTAATGTTTACTCACAATGTTCCTAAATTTTTTTGGGGGGATGCAATTCTCACAGCCACATACTTAATCAACAGAATGCCTAGCCGTATTCTCTCATATTCCTCACCACTTGAAAAATTACAAGAGTCTCACCCAATTCTTCACCTTGACACTAATCTTCCTCTTAAAATTTTCGATTGCACCACCTTTGTCCATGCTCACCAAGCTCACAAATTGGAACCCAAAGCTGTCAAATGTGTCTTCCTTGGTTATTCCTCCACCCAAAAGGGGTACAAGTGTTATGATCCTATTTCTAAGAGATTGTATGTTAGCCGAGATGTCACTTTTGCTGAAACTGAACCCTTCTACCCAAAACCTTCAATTCAGGGGGAGAGGGGGAGTGAATTTCAGCCTTTGGAACGAGACCAGAGTGAGGGAAACAACATTCTGGACCCTTTTCCAGCTCTTGAACAGTTTCAAAACCTCAGCTTTGACATCCCATACTCTAAAATCCAGACTCCTAGGCCAGAAACTGAAGTGAAGAGTCCTCTAAGATGCAATCAAAATGCAGGTACAGCACTGGAAAAAACTCCAATGACTTATTCACGAAGGAAGAAGCGTGATATAGGGAATATTGTGCCTGAAGCACTGCTGGATTCAGAACTGGTGGGGGTCCCTTATGTTGGTCAAGTGGAAAGTAATGAGAAAGAAAATGAACCCGAAGTAAGAGGTGAACTCAAGGTAGAATTGGGCAAGTTAGATCTTCCAATAGCTCTCAGGAAGCAACCCAGGTTGTGTACACAGCATCCTATTCAGAGATTTGTAAGTTACCATGCTCTCTCTCCTAAATATCATGCCTTTGTAACTAACCTAGATAAGGTAAAGATTCCTAATGACATACAAGAAGCACTAAGTATACCAGAGTGGCAAAGTGCTGTAATGGAAGAAATGAGAGCACTAGAAAAAAATGGAACATGGGAAATAGTGGAGTTACTAAAAGAGAAGAAGGTTGTGGGTTGCAAATCGGTTTTTACCCCGAAGTATGATTCTGTTGGTGCCTTGGACAGATTAAAGGCACGAATTGTAGCAAGGGGGTTCACTCAAACATATGGCTTAGATTACAAGGAAACATTTGCACCGATAGCCAAGCTGAACACTATCAGAATACTGATCTATATAGCTGTCAATTTGGATTGGCCACTACATCAACTAGACATTAAAAATGTATTCTTAAATAGGGATCTCAAAGAAGAGGTATACATAAGTCTACCACCAAGCTTTGATGCAGGCAGAGGCAATCAAGTATGTAAACTGAAGAAATCTCTGTACGGTTTAAAGCAGTCACCCCGAGCTTGGTTTGACAAATTTTCAAGGGTCTTGAGAGCAGAAGGATATAAACAGGGACCATCGGACCACACTATGTTTGTAAAACGAGAGGATGGCAAGAGGTGTATCCTCATAGTATATGTCGATGATATAATTGTTACAGGTGATCATGAGGGAGAAGTAAGTAGGATTAAAAGTGCTCTTGGGAAAGAATTCGAAGTAAAGGATCTAGGCAACTTGAAATATTTTCTCGGTATGGAAGTAACAAGATCAAAGAAAGGGATTTATGTGTCCCAAAGGAAGTATATCCTTGACCTTTTGACAGAAACAGGCATGCTAGGGTGTAGACCTGTAAAGACACCCATTATGGTCAAGAAGGAGAAAAAGAAACCCAAAGAGATGAAGGAGAGTGAGGAATCAGAAGATGAAGCCGAACCAGAAGAAGGTGAGAAAGATAGGGAGAAAGACGAGCAAGTGGATAAAGAAAGCTACCAAAGGTTAGTGGGAAAATTGATCTATCTTTCTCACACTGGACCCGATATTGCATTTGCAGTTAGTGTTGCCAGCCATTATATGAGTGATCCTAGGAAGAAAGATATGGAGATTGCATATAGGATCTTAAGATACCTAAAAGGGACTCCAGGTAAAGGTTTATTGTTCAAGAAACAAAATCAGCGATCAATTGAGATCTATCCTCATGCAGATTGGGGAGGAACATACAAGGATAAAAGGTCCACTTCTGGTTCTTGTTCATTTGTGTGGGGAAATTTAATCACTTGGAAAAGTCAAAAACAAAGGGTGGTGTCCAAGAGCAGTGCAGAATCAGAACTGAGAGCTTTAGCTCAAGGTATAATGGAAGAGTTATGGATAAGGCGGGTCATGGATGAGGTACATGTAAGAGTTGATCCTCCTTTGAAACTATATTGTGATAATAAGGCAGCAATCAGTATGGCACTTAACCCAGTCCAACATGAGAGATCCAAACATGTGGAGATTGACAGACACTTTATAAGGGAAAAGGTAGAGGAAGGGATTGTATGTCTCATATATCTACCTACAAAGCTTCAAGCTGCTGATGTACTAACCAAGGGATTACACAAGCCAGCATTTGATAGTTGCATTAGCAAGTTGGACATGATTAGCCTCTATGATCCAACTTGAGGGGAAGTGTAGTTAGACCGGGTATTTATTGTAAATAATGGCTGTAAATATTAGTTGATAATTGAGAGGGAATATCAGGTAGAATTATTATGAGATATTATAGGTTTGATTCTTTCTGTTTTTCCTCCTTGATTCTCGGAGACGTGATTCTCCTCTCAGCTGTATATATGTTCCCCTGTACATACCTATTGCATATTGATTGATGAAGACAGCCGGTTACTACCATGGTTTCAAAATGCGGACCGCATCACATGATGCGGCCGCAATATTGCGGATGCGGTCCGCTCCGCATCCGCAATAATCCGCAACGTAACGGTCCGCAACACCCGCAACACGTTTTATAATTTCCGCAACACCCGCAATCGCAACCGCAACCGCAACCGCAATTTAAAACCATGGTTACTACAGCACTTCTTACCCATAATATGTGGTGGGATAAAATGGTATAAATGGCTTCTCTACTAAGTTCTACTCATGGTTTAAGGAAATAGACCATCTAAGATGCAAAGATATTGGAGAGCTTTATTGCTTCTGAAATTTTACAGAAGCATTAAAGGTTAGAACAATTATTCTACTTGTGATATTGTTCACTTGGGCATGAAGATCCACCTGAAATTTTTCAAAGTGATGATGGAATGTACTCTACAGAAAATAACATCTCTAACCTAAGGTCACAGAGCAGCAACTTGGATTGATAATGACTATAGTCAAATTTTCAGAATCATTTGAAGAATATAGATGATTCTCAAAAGGGATGATATTTAGATTTAATATCCTCAATGTCTACCAGATCTGTGGGAAAAACTTCAGGCACCCATGGATAAGGCAATGGCTGTCTTTTCATCAAGTTCAGCAAGTGACTGAGCAGTAAGAGTAGCAAAGAGTGGGCAGCTGCACTGCCAAGAAGCAACCAAAGAGATTAATGTCACCAATGATAATACAGTGGCAGCACAGCCAAATATCTACTACCTGTGCTCCTAAAGGAAATGGCATGGAAATCAAATTGCGCACCATGGATTCATAATCCTTTACATAAATTTAAAATTGGAAACAAGTTTGATGGTAATCCCTGTAGGTTATAGCTGGTTTAGATAAGTACAAAAGAAACATGTTGAAAAGCAAGGACTCAATAATTGGCCTGCTATTGACCGCCTACCATAAACCATACACTAATTGAAACATTAAAACAACATGAAAACTGAGCACAAAATTCAAGACCAAAACCTATAACGCCAGTCATATAGAGTAGCACAACGTTTAGTTGCAAAACCCAATATGTTTTATAAGACTATACAGTAAAGACACTATGGAATACTCAAGCAAAGGCTGATAGAAGATGAGCGCCAGGATGGTGGAACAATGTCAGCCTATCTTAAAGGCAAAGAGTCAATTTGGCAAGCATCCAAATGGCGTCGCATCTTACAAACAGAGAAAGTCAAACACCTTATCATACACCAACATATTATACTCCCAACCACCAAAGCATTCATTTACTAGATCACATAATCCAAAGTTCAAACGTTCGTTCACTAAAATAGAAAATTCAAATTGAACCGCTGCTACCTACCATTCCCCTGAGCTCCTTAGGAACATTAGCAACATTCTCCAAATTCCCAAGAGTATTAGCCACTGACGCAAACAAGGGTTCAGTCACCATTGCCATCGCATTCTTGCTCTCATCCAACGCTTGCACCACATGCACCACCCCGGGGTGCCTCAGCCGCACCAGTTTACCCGCATCGGCCCGAATCAAATCCAAAAACGAATCCTCGGCCGCCTTGGTCAGGCCAGCACGCATTCTCGCCTCGGACAGTGCCCGCTTGTCCAGTACCCAAACACAAACAAGTGGGTACTGGTGCTGGCGCGACGGCTCCTTGGGCCTGGCCGAGTAGAGCCTCCATGCGAGACTGGGTCCGGCGGAGGCGATCTGGTCAAGGAGGTCGTAGTCCTGGAGAGCCTTAGGTCCGGTGACCTCCTGCACGGTGGTCTGAACCTTCTTCTCGATGACCGCAGCGGTCTTGGCCAAGGCTTGGGTTAGGGTTTTCATGTTCAGAGACATGTTTGGGAAATGAAGAAAGAATTTAGGATTTGGAAAAAGAAGACGGTGAAGGAGAAGAAGGAGGAGGAGAAGGCAGAGGATATGGAATTCAGAGATCAGACAGAGTATAACATGTCTCTCTCTCCGTCCTCTCTTTCTTCTCCGCGTTTCAGGTCTATTAGTCTGGTATAGTTCATTTAGCTCCGGTCGTTGGCTTCATTGTCTCTTTGGCAGCTTCCTGATTAATTTGTCCAAACTTAAAAACTAAGCAAACTTCAAAACATACTATTTACAAAATTAAAAATTACTTCAATTATTATCATACTAGTATTTTATATGATAAAAATTGATTAAAAATATCAAAATTTTAAATAATTACAAGTTGTTCCAAAACAAATAAAATATAAGAAATAAAATAAGAGAAAATTTGAAATGAGAAATGAAAATATATTTTTCATTGTCATATATTTAATATATGATTTTCTTTTTTTATAGGCCTTTGAGTATAAAAACTAACTTAAAAGTTATAATAACATAAATAAAAAATTAATATATATATATAATTGTACAATATAAATTATTGAGAAGTTACAGAGTATATGTCATTAAAGGAAAAAAAATTCTTAAAAAGTTTTTCTTTGAATGTTAATAACATCCACGTGATTATAATATTTATAATATTCTCTCATAAATGTTCGTTAACAAATAATATGTTTTATTAAAATTTTATTAAAAAAATCTAATAGAATAAAAACTTAATAAAAAAAGCATATAATATTTAACTATTCATTGTAAGTTACTTCATTAAAAATCTTACTAAAAAACTTAATAGAACAAAACATTTGAAAGAAAACAAAAATACAGCACATTGTTTACTTTACTTAATGACAATATTATTTTATACTTGTGAATCAACGCATCTTAATACTATACACTAGCTTCTTAAATATGTTAGTTGATAATATTTTAGTAAACAAATATGCTAGATTATCACATGAAATCATTAAACATCTATATTACTATTCTTTTAAATATCATGAATAAAAAAGAATTTTAATAAAATATGTTTCATTTTATCTTTTTTAATGCACCTCCTTTTATAATGTTATTGCAATTCTTTTCTTTAAAAGTAAACCACTTATCTCTTGGATATGTTAGGTTATTAATCTTAACTAAACATATTCTTGACTTGTTTTATATATTGCAATTATTTTTCCATAATTTGATAAGGTAGCTGCTAAAATTTGTTTTGTGGTGCTCCATAATATAGTTGTATCTCCACATATAAATAAATAACTAGTTCGATATCAAGTTTCACGTCTATTGCAATATCTCCATGGGACCACTGTGTAGGTTACTTTATTTGACATTTTTTTAGGTTTTTTTTTTCTTATTCATTTACTTACTATCCCATATACTATCAAATAACTAAAACTCAAACATTTAAATTTTGGGAAAAATTTTGTTGGAGTTTTCCCTTATAATCTTAAAAATTGAACAATATACTGCCACTCATAATATCTAGACTACTGTACACTAAATACAGTCAACTCATATCATAATCTTCTCAAATTAAAATTGTCATTATATGAATATTAGACTATATTGCTCTTACATAACTCATATCATATTAGACACTAATCATACAATATACTGTACAATACAGAGGTACACTTGACCTTTCAATACATTACAATTATATTAGGGATTCCTTTTTGCACATCTTATAAATATGAATGCATCATTATAAAAAGTAAATAATATGGTATATTCTCTTATCCCAATTAACTACTCCCCTGGGCATCCTTGCTTTTCTCTAATGCTCTACTTTTCTTTATCTAGCATGGGTTAATAGAGACTGAAGAGGGGAGTGAGATTTTGAGAAGAATATTAGTAGCATACTCTACATTTAATGCATACAAGAAGTCACCCAAATATAAGGAACATAAGTGCATATATAACATAACTCATTAAATATTAAGGCTAGAATATGTTGGAAATTCCGGGATACGCAACGAAAAATTAAAATCTCGAATCATTTCCCATGAATCCATCAATGTTGTTTAAATTGAATAGATCTAGAAATATTTACCTTTTTCTGCGGATTTTAAGAACTGATCTATAGATCTACTCCCTCTACCGGTATTTACACGAATGGATGCTCAACTCGAATGGCGTGCTAATGCCTCTTACCAATGTCCGTACACATTCTTGGCATAGAAGACACTCTCTTCTTCCTCTCTCTCTCTCTAGGTGGCCATATAGCGTCCGTACACTGTCCATACGCTTTCTCTCTTTAGGGTTTTTGTTGTTCTGTTGTTCTAAGAAATCCAAGCCTCTTTTTTTTTTAATTATGAAGATATCTCCTTCGGGTTTCAGATATGTTTGATTGATTTAAAATACAGTATTTTAAATTAAATCAAATCTTAATTAAATATATTAGTTTAAATTTAAGTCTATCTAATAGATTAAATTTAACCAATTATTTAATCTAAATCTAGAACTAAATTTAAATTTAATTTATCTCATAAATTAAATTTAAATTATCATATTAGTTTAAATTTAAATCTATCACATTGATTTGAATTTAAAACTAATTGATTTAAGTTAATTAAAGGATATATATATATATATATTAAAATATAAATATATATTTCAAATTTTATAAATTATATATATATATCAAATATATATTTATTTATAAAAATTTCTCTACCCTAAATTGAACGTGACATTCATTGAATCTAGACGCAATTTTAGATTCAATGAATTTGGACATTCTATCTCAAATTGATTGGTTTTTGTGTGCAACCTTGTACGCCCATATGATGCTGGCAGTGGACTAATGATACTATTTGACCTACAAGTCACAAGCGGCTTCTAGCAAGACATTGTGACTACCAAAATCATATAGGGATCGATGATCCGATACAACTTGTCATATAATCCTATCACATCCCTTTTGTCACATGATATCTAGATTAAGTATGAGGCATAGAAACGTCATCCTCATCTTACTTGATCGTCGCTTTCTCGATCTACATGCAGATTGACAGTACAAATGAAAACACTTCCATTCGAGCACAGCCATGCATTTCTTAGTCTCACTTATCGAGGGGCCCAAAGATATCTTTATTAATCAGATAGACAAATCCTATCTTGACCACTCATCTTCTTCTACATGAATTTCACTATACCCGATCATAGCCTTTATGATCACCCAGTTAAAAATAACTTTTGACTATGCCAAAAATAATTTTTTTTTTATGTTGGAAACTATGGTGATCTCAAGTCTAAGGGCTCAGTGACACGGTTATACATAAGATACGCTTATAACTTAATCCATATAATTGTCTCATAACAGGCCGATCCAATATCGTGTTCCCTAACAAGTGCTTATGATTTTGATTCGTATCTATATACATAATTAACACATAATCATCAATCAAAATCATATTAATCTTAGTTTATCATCATTCCCACAATAATGATCGACTAGAGATATTTAGGATAATTAACATGATTTATCTAAGGATATTATTATATAGAACATTGATAACCATGATTTTTATATGTTTTAATTCTCCTAACTTAAGCATTTTAATGAGTAAATATGGCTTTAAGACTTTAATTAGATAAGATTTTGTTTTAGTAGCCATTTCTATATTTTAGGAGTTAATTTACAAAATTATGGAATTTTAATACATAAATCTTTTTAAATGAATTTTGTGAATATTTCTATTTCATCCTTTCCACTCTTTTTGTGTAGATTTTTAATGAAAATTAGAGCTTGAATGAAAATTGAATTGAAGAAGAGAGAAAAAAAGAAGAAGAAGAAGAATATGGGTTTTGGTTTGAGAAGCAAAAGAAGAGCAAGACAAAAGAAGCATGGAGAGAAGGCTCGAGCTGAAGGGACTCACATTTATAAAAGCAAACGAAGTGGAAGAGCTTGGGTTGAAGATAAAGCCATGAGCTCAAGTTAATGGAAGAAACAGAAGAGAAGGAAGGCTTGGTGTGATAGCTTGAACAAAGGATGATACATGCATGAGATTCTAGCGTGGAAAACACATGAAGTCTGGGTAAAAAGAAAAGAAGAAGCTGCACGAGTTGCAAGAAGAAGAAGCCACGTCACACGAGCTGTGATGTATGAGTTTTCTCGAGTTTCATGCGTACATTTAGCTCACCTCTGATCCACATAGCTTTCATCTACACAAATAAACATGTGGAAGGCAGCGTGTGATTCATTAAGGTGCAGAACATGCAGCAGAACGTGGATTGTTACGAGCTGTTAAAGAGCATGGGTAGCAGCACGAAACAAAGCACAAAGCCACGTGATTCCAGAACATGTGAGTAGAATCTGCACGAAGGAGAAACACGTGAAATGGAGGACTAGATAGAATGTGGAAGAGGAAGAAGCTACATACACAAGTTACATGAAGGGAGCTAGCGAAAGAAAAAGCTACGTGGGGCTAGAAGAAGCTTCGAGCCAGCAGAACAAAGCAAATAGAACACAAAGAGCTACGAGTTAGCGAGCAGAAACAGAAGAAAATGAAATGGAGCAGCCATGTGATTCATTAACGAAGAATAAGCTACGGGTTCTGATGCTTTGAAAAGAAGAAGAAGCTATGTGCATGTAGAAGCTATGTAGCTCGAGTTTTTACGTGGAATATAATAATGCAAAATAAAGTGGGGCCCACATTTATACACACACGAAGGAGCTTCAAGCAATTGAAATAAAAGAGCATCTACACGTGTTGAAGGAGAAAAAAAAAAGACTATGGGCAATTGGGTAGACAAGAGAAGCTAAGCATGTGAAAGATAAATGAAAGCTTGAAAGGAGCGTGAGAAGCTACGGGTTGACGTGGGAAATGAGTTGGGAGCTAGAGTTTAAAGAAGGCTGACGTGTTAATGAAAATATGAGCTGGGAGATGAGAAAAAAATGCATACAGCGTGAGGCAAAGCGAAAGAATGCGAGCTGAGGGGCACGTGAGAAAAAAAGGAGAGAAAACGCTGAAGCATTCATCGGGCTTAAGGGAGAAAACATGACGTAAAACAGCGAGAGCTCCAGAGCTGAAAGAGGAAGCATTTCTCATTGAATCATCCTTGACTACAGCTGATTTTATCAATTTCCCTTCGATTAAAACCTCCATAGCAGCTTGAATTCCCTTTGGTGGCTAGCTGAAGATAGGATTCTCCTATATGAAGATTTGAGCTCCGTATCTACTTACCAATTTGGATAAAAACTTCTTTGCTCAATCTTTTAATTTCAGCATTATTTCCTTTATTAATTTGACTAGGTTTAGCTTATTGGTTTAGGAATTTAATTATTGGAAATTACTGGATTGAATTGACTTTTTGGATTGAGTGTAATTTGATATTTGAATCTTAATTGTGATCATTGTATGTTTGTAAAAATTCCAGAATTAGTGCTATGCAATTTACTTTTAATTCCCTCTTGATTTTAGGTCAATTGATGTAATGGTTGTTGGATTAAGTTACTGAAATTTTTGTGCAATTAATTGTTTGAGGAATTAATTGATCTAATTGGTTAATTAGCATCTTAAGTGAATTGTGTAACAAATTTTATTGATCAATTAGGATTGGTTTTAGTGTGTTCTTGTTCTTAATTCAATTGATTAATTTTTCAAGGTTTCTTGTGGTTGCAAATTCCTTGAATAGTTGATGAATTGAACTTGGATCGTTATGCAAGAGCTTTTATGAGGAATACACTAATGAGTAAGAAATTAAATCCAAATTTGGTCTACTAAAAGAGGAGTAAAGATGATTGAATTCTAAGGAGTCCAATACAAGGTTAGCTACCACATTTTCTTAACTATTCACTTCAATTTAGTCTTAAGTTTTTAATTCTTGTCAATTAAATTTTAGCATTTTAAAAACCCCGTAAACAAGTTCCAATTAGTAATACTTAGAATACTCTTTTATAAACAAATTGAGGCATAAACTCCTTGGGAAATGACTTAGGTTGTACCATTATCTATAGAATTCATTTTGCTTCGTAATTTTATTTGAGATTGCGTGACACAATCGTCAAACATGCAAAAATATAATAATGTAATAAAAGAAAACTCTTATTTCTTAATAAAGTACAACATTTGCAATACAATGATTGGCCTATAACACAATCTCCAACAGAATATACATAATTGCTTAATTAGTCAATGGCCACAACTCTTAAAGCATAATTTAACTGAACTTTGCTTAAGGAAGAGATATTATGCTCAATTCCCTCTCGGGTATCATTAATACTATAACACATACTAAATCAAGCATATTATATCAAATTTGCTCAAACATTCAAATATAGCATCACATAACATGTCATAACACACAAGTATTCAAACACTTAAGGTAACAAGCATGCATACAAAAAAAAAGGAGATGCTACCTGGAAGATGGAGAGTTTGCCAAATCTTTTATTTTGCCTCTTGCCTTGTCTATTTTCTCCTCTTGTCTTTTTTACTTCGCCTTTACTAATTTAATGTGCCACTTCATGGTCTTATTGCCTAAAAACCACTCTAGTCATCTGAACATACCTAAAATATCATATTAAGTATAAAAAATAAGTAATCAATACATATCTAAACTATCTTGCTCATATGCTCCTTACTTGTCTCATATAACACATATTATGGCTTAACTTTAAAAATGCATAATTTTGGTTAGGGATCTCTAAATTAGGCAAATAATACTTTTTTGGAAAGTTTACTCATTAACTATTTGGTGTAAAAATTTTAATTTAAAAATAATTTATTTGGTCCCTAAAATGCATCAAAAATCAAATCTGGTATAAGGCAAAAGTTTGACGCATTACAACCTTTTTAGACCAACTTTGAAAATTCATAACTTTGGTTAGAAGTGTCCAAATTAGACAAACTAATACTTTTTGAAAAGCTCTTGATGTGTTCTAGTCAATGTAAAAATTTTAGGTTTAAACTATATCATTTGATTTTTGAAAAGAGTCAAAACATAGGTCTATCCAGAGACTCAAACTAGTGCAAGGTAAATTTATTAAGGCAACTTTAAAAATTCATAAAATATTATTTACTGACCTAAAAATTACAAACCATATCTCATTTAAAACTTTAAGATGTCCTCTAAATGTCTACCAAGTTTCATGCCCAAATTTGCCCATTAAGGCCTCTATGGGTGAAGATACATTTTCAAACTCATTATGAGTTTGTCTTGACTAACCTTGGTTCCAAACTTGGCACATTAGCTATTTATGCAATTTTCTTCTTTTGAGCAAGTTTATTAACTAGTAACTAACTTATTTAACTAGTATCTAACATAAAATATAACTTACATCAAAATATAGGCATGCTACTTGTTTGTTTTGCTTAAACTTTTAACTCACCATTTTGCATTCTTAGTGGCCATATTGCATTTTGTTGACTCTAACTCTAATTTTGTGACTTACAAATCATTTTGAGATCATTTTACACTTGTTAGATCAGTCATATGACCATGTGCACACTTATGGAACCTATAACTTATTTTATGCTTAATTAATGTTATGGTTCCATAATGCAATAAACAAAACTTTTAACCAATCCAATGACTCATATACTCTTAAAATCATTCTAGGAAACTTTTTAAATCATCACATTCATCAAAAATAGATCATGTGTCACTTAAAACCCCAATGTGACTCTATGTTGAATTTTATAGCTTCCTAAGTGGTTTCCCTTACATATTGTTACTCCTCTCCCTTTTAAACCCTTAATTTCATTAAGTTTAAATCAAGTTTATGCCTTTTTTACTCTCTTTCTCTCTTGGTTAAATATGGAGGGATTTAGAGTTTAAAGGAATACAATTTTTTCATAGCGAAGTTATACCTCATTTTGAAACTCTCTTGATAAAGGCTCCTTTAGTGAAATTGGTTTTCTCAAATCACCTCTTTTGCTTAAGGTGATAGTTACAAATTTCATCCTTCTTAGAAACCAAAACCATCATAAGAAAAAGTATGAAGAGAGGAAGAAGTTTCATAACTAACATAGAGCAAAATTTTGCATATTTACGTATCTAATTTGCCTTCCCTGTCTTTCTCTCTCTTCCTCCTTTTCATGCCTCCATGGATCTCTTTTAAACTATTGAAAGTAGGTGCCACATGATGAGGAAGAAGGATATGACTTAAAAATAAGAAAAATCTAAGCTAAATTAGGACATCACAATTAACATAGGCAATTATGACAAATTTTGATCTAGTTTTCTTGTAAAAACACATGGGTAAATTGAATCATTTTTATAAAATATCTTCAATAAATATTTATTGAGAGAATTATACCACATACATCCATATTGTTTTAATCTATATAAACATATTGAATAATTTTCTTGGCAACCTTTATATGCTTTTGACATTTTAAATCTTTCAAGGTTTTCATAGAAATTTTACTATTTAGTGAGCCATATAAATATATTGTAACAATATTCATTAAATGTATATCAAGTTTTCTATATACTGCCAAACTAATATAATATATAAAAGTGATTGTATCCACCCTAGAAGAATATGTCTTTTAATAATCAATGCATGGTCTTTGAGAAAATCCTTGTACTACAAGTCATACTTTATATATGACAACTCCATTTTTGTTATTTATTTTCACAGAAATATTTATTTGTACCTTACTAGCTTTACACCTTAAGTGTTTGGACTATAGGTCTAAAAATATCATGTTTTGAAAATAAATTTAATTATAATTGAATTATATCATTCCATTTTGGCTAGTCATCTTTATGTTTACATTCTTCAACAAAATTTAAGCTTAAGCCTCATTTTCTTTTATTATTTCAACAACAACATTGTATGAAAAATGTTGTTAACAACTATATCATTTTGGTTTCATCTTTTTTCTATAGTGATATTACTTATCAAAATCTCTTCATTGTTTTCAAGCATTTAAACCTCTTTTTGAATACTCACCTTCTTAATATAATTGTCTTGATTATTTGCTCCCTTCATTTTTTTAAGATTTTTATTTTTGAAACTAATTGATATACCACACTGTAGGTGTGGCTTAATTTCATTTGTACTAACCAATTTATTATTAGAATATCAATTCAAATTGGAACAATTTTAAATGGTATATGAGATTTGATAACTCTCTTTAAGTCAACAGATGCATCTAGTAGTTTATTTGCAATGTTTTGTAAATAAATTATATTTTAAACTTCTAATTTGCATTACTTTATAGGAGGATCTATATTAGATAATAATAATATATTGTATGTAATTTCTTTTCCTAAATGCTTATTATCTCTCCTAATGTTAAGAAAACTATTTTATCACAATGACAATTAGAAAATCTAGTCGTAAATAAATTTTTAGTTAATAGTTTAAGATATTTAATTATGAAAGGAGACTCATACTCACTATATATTCTAAATCTTCTTTGAGAATCCATCTTTATGCATTGTAATGGAGTAATTGGGATATATACCACACATCCAAAAATTCTAAAATGCGAAATATTTAGTTCCTAACCAAAAGTCAATTATAATGGAGAGAATTTATAATAGCTTGTTGGCCTAATATGGATAACTACTACTACGTATAAAATTGCACGTCTCTATATCAAAATGGAAAGCTTCATTATCATAAGTACTAGTCTAACTATTAATTGAAAGTGTTTAACGAATGATTTAATTAAACCATTTTGTGTGTGAACATGAGTAACGGGCTTTTCAATTGTTATTGTAGTTGACATATAATAATTATTAAAAGCTTGATATATAAAGCATTATAAAAAAGAATTGTCTTGATTGCATAATCTAGAAAATTGTGCTCTTAATTCAATTATCTAAGTAAGCAATCTCACTAATGTTAGGGTACGAGTTGATAACAAACACATTTGTAAGTATCTTGTAGTTGCATCTATCAAAACCATATAATATTTAAATAGTCCACATGGTAAATGAATTGATCCTTATATATTACCTTGGATATATTCTAAAAATGTAAGAGATTTAATCCAAACCTTAGTGAATGATGATTTAGTAATTAATTTATTTTGAGAACAAGCAGCACATGAGTATTATTTAAATTGAAGAATTTTTCGATTCTTTAATAGATATCCATGTAAATTTTTAATAATTTTTTACATTATAATTTATCTAAGATAGCTTAACTAATCATGTCAAATAATAAATATATATGGATAAGTGATAAATGCTAGTTTTATATCTTCTATTCCTCTTAACTTAGAGTTTTTAATGATTAAATATGGTTTTTGGGTTTTAATTAGATGAGATTTTATTTTAATAGCCACTTTTGCACTCTAGAAATTTAATTGTAAAATTATTAAATTTTAATGCATAAGTTTCTTTTAAATAATTTTGTAAATATTCCTACTTAATTTTTCTCACTCTTTTTGTGCAGATTTTCAATGGCAATTGGAGCTTGAATGGGAAATTGATTTGAAGAAGAGATGAAGGCTTCATGTGTGCAATTTGAGGGAAAGAATAAATGGTTCATATTCTTAATGAATTTTTGGAAAATAAAAGGAAAAAAATGGGAGAATGAAGATGATGTGCGCCTGGAATTATACATGGACCAACACATAGCTTACATATAAACTCACTCATCCACGTAGACTCTCAGCTTACTCATACACACACAAGCTCTCCCACCAAGTCACACATAGGAAGCCATGCATGTTCATCCATTCCATTCATCTCACATCATTCACAATCACATTTCTCACATCGTTCAACTCCACATCAAACACCCTCTTCATTTAACATGCAGGCAGGGTAGGCATGCATGTCTCTTTTTTTTATTAACACATTCATACACACACTCACTTTTACATTCACTCCACATAACACTAGGCACCGGAAGCCCACTCTTGAATACACTCTAGCCACATCTTCACCTTGTAGCATAATTCCACTTACACATATAGAGCTCTCTCCATGAAGCCATGGCCTTTACTCATCATGCGACACTCACTTCATTCATACACGTCAAGTATGAAGGCTGCATGTTTCCCTCATGTCACACACACTCGAGCTGATGTGGAAGCAACAAATGAAGGAGCAGGGAGGTGAGAGACTTGAGCTTAGGTGGATGAAGCAAGAGCTGGAGGTACAGAGCATGAGCAGAAGAAGAGGCAGTCTTAAGCATGTGAGGAAGTAGCATAAAGAGTTTCGAGCTTGTGAGAAGAAGAAGCTACATGGAAAGGAGCTAGGAGATGAAGCTAGGAAACAGAGCAAAGCAAGCCACAACTTAAGCACATTAACACGCTTTGAACACACACAAGAGCTAAAAGAAACTACGGGTTTAATGTGTAGCTACACGATGGAGAAAACATGAATGAAAAGCCACGAGTTGTAGCAGAAACAAGAGGCTACATGAGTAAGGATTCACATTCAAGAGGAGGTAGTCTCAAGTTAACATGGATGATAGGTACTAGGAAGCATGTGATCAGCTAGGATGAAGCAACATGTAAGAGAAGCTAAGCGCGTGATTCATTTAGAAGAGAAGAAGCTTAGCCACACCATAAACACATACTAGGCTGGGAGGAACAAACACATAGCAGTTAGTAGAATGTGGAAGCTTGAAAAGAACATGGAAGCAGAGGGTAAATAAGAAGCACATGAAGAGCAGAAGAAAATGGATTGAATGAAGCACAGGGAGAATGTGAAGATGATGCTATGGATTCATTGAGCTGACACGAGAAAAGAGAATAAACACACACGGGACAGCTCACTCCAGAATGTGAATGACATGAGGAAGAAAAGTGATGAGCTAGAAGAGAATAAAAGGCTGAGATTAAGAAGCTTGGGTTAGAGAAGAACACATGATATATAGTATTAAATGAAGCTCACATGGGAAGCACATGGGGGAAGAAAGAATAAATGCTTGAGTAAAATTGAAAAGGGAGGATCTCATTCGTTTAATCACTATCCATTTCATCGTATCCATTCATTCAGGCAATATACGTGAGTGGAAAATTAACGTGGGAAGCAAAGGCTGAGAATAAAAGCAAAAGCAGTATGTGAAAAGAAAAAATGAAGGGTATATGATTTAATAACACGGGGGCAGAACGTAAAAGGGGTTTGGAGATTAACGTGGAAGGAGGAGAATTGATGAAAAAAAAACACATGGGGATTGAAGCACCTGCAGAGATGCGAAAAAGGGCAAAATTGATTCATCCAATCAAGCTTCATGGCGTTAGCTTATTTCTTCCTCCATTTTCTTCCATCCATTCTTTCCATGAGAGCTTAAAATCTCCTAGGTAGCTAGCTGAAGATTGGACTTCCATTGATGAAGATTGGAGCTCTAAGATTGCCTTTCCAATTTAGATAAACTCTCTTCTCTTCATCTTTTATTTTCAACACTAATTTTTTTTATTAATTTGACAAGGTTTAGCTTGTTAATTAAATAATATAGTGGCTAAATGTATTGGATTAAATTGATTTGTGATTTGATTGTAATCTTATAATTGAATGGTGATTTTAATGCTTAAGTGTTTGTAGAAATGCCAAGCTTAATGGTTATCCAATTTACATGTCAATTCCTCTTGTTTTTAGGCCAATTAATGCAAAGGTTATTGAATTAAGTGGCTAGATTTTTATTTGATTAATGTACTAGAGGAATTCCTTAAGCTAATTGGTTAATTAGAATTTTAAGTGGATTGTTCAACTACTTTAATAAGCATTTAGGTTCTATTTTGATGTATTCTTATTCTTAGCTCAAGTTATAAATTATTTAAGATTTCTTGTGGTTGCAAGTTCTTTGAAGCATTAATGATTTGAGTCTTGAATGGTAATTCAAGAATCCTTATGAAGAATACACTCAAAGAGAAGAGTTTAAATCCAATTTTGATACATTAAAAATAGAGTTAGGATAATTAAATTCTAAGAAGTCCATCTAAAGGTTAGTTACCACATTTTTTTCTAGTTGTTAACTACACTTAGTCTTAAGCTTTTAATTTTTGTTATTTTTCTTTAATTCAATTAAAATTTAGTAATTTAAAACCCCCTAAATACTTTTCATTTACTGTCACTTAGAGGACTTTTCACAAATAATTAGAAGCAAACATTCTTTGAGAAATGACTTAGGTTGTGCCACTAACTATAAATTTTAATTCAATCTAGTTTTATTTTGAGATTGTACGGCACAACCATTAATAAGTAAATTTCTAATTTACTATAACATATACTTCAATTGTATAAATATTTGCATAATATAAATTAGAAGACTAGTCCAAAACACACTTCTTTTTTGATACAATAGTTATGATATGTAGATATTTCATATTTTTCTTATTTATAATCTCAATATGATATTTGTTATAGTAGATATCTTTAAAAATTAAAAAAATTTCTTTGAGACTTAATAAAAAAAATGTATTATTAATAATAAATTTTGTCCCTCTAGGTACTTTTCAAAGGCTTTAATTAATTTTGTATTATTTGATATAATCTTGAAGTTCACATTACTTATTATTAAATGAGAAATTTTTTTTATCTTTAAGTATTGTATATATTGTAGTATTATCTACAAGACATATATCTTCATTATAAAATTTGTGTCTAACAAGAGAATGAAAAATATCCATATACTTCATTAAAAGAAACAAAATACATTATAAGAGATGCTGCAAGCATATATGAAAATCCTAACATCTTCCTCTTAATGGAATTAATTAAATAATATTTAAATAATTTAAAATGAATTAACTAATAGTAGAAAAATATTTAAAGACTAATTGTAGCATAACAATGAAGAATTAGTGAAATATTAGTGCTTAGGACATAAGAAAATTTCTTAGGAATTTTTGAAAATTTTTAAGGATTATTTAGGGTTTATTCTAAATATTAAATAAAAAGTAACTAGAAAATAAATATGTAAGAAATGAATTTTTTAGAAACTCTTAATGTTAAGAGGCCTTAAAAATATTAAAAAATAAAAATATTTAGATAAAATTTTGATGTCAAAATATAATTATTAAAAGTTTAGAGTATACAATTATGATTTTTATAGGAACTAAATTACAATTATGGTTACAACTAAATTGTAATTTTAATTTAGGCCAAAATATAATTTTTACCAAGAAAAGAATGTTGTATAATGAACGAGTTAGAAGAGACAAGAATTTTGATATGCATTTCCTAATTATTGGGAATAACTTTTATACACTAAACAAATAAGTGTCATCTTATCTTTAAAACAATGTGTAATACCCTAAAAATTAATTAAGGTGTTAATTATAGATTTAGATTAATTAGGAATAATTAATATGGGATGATTGGGCAAGTTAAGTGAATGGAGATTTTAGAGAGATGAATTATTAATATGGGTTTGAGAATTAATTGGGAGAGAAACTTCATCTAGGCCCAAATTAATAGATCATGATGAGAGGCTAATGGAGGCCCAATGAGTTAGGTGCAGATCCAAATCCTTGAGCTCTTCAAACTTGGCCCAAATCCCATTAAATTTCAGCAACCCAATGTATAAAACTGGCCCAATAAAATTCTACAGCCTAACACTTAAAACTGGCCCAACAAGCTAAAAGTCTGAAGCTTATTAGGAATTGGACTTGGAGCAACCCATGACCCATCCCTTGACCCAACTTAAACCCACCTAAAACCCTAATGCTTCAGCCACTACACAAGAAGCAAAATTTGGAGGTTGAGAAGGAAGCTAGGGTTGAGGGCAAGAATTCTTCATTTTCACACACTTAGAGCAAGATTCAGCAAAGGTAATAGTTATACAACTTAATCCCCTCATCTTTCTCTTTAATTTAATCTGATTAGTTTTTCATTTGGAGTATTTTCATTATACCCAAAATCTGAAATGTGGGTGTTTGGGGATTTTCTTGGTAAAATTCGTAGGTTGAGGTTGGGGCTGGTATTATGTGAGTTTAAACCCCCCATTTTGATGCTTTCTTTGTTGGTTTGAGACCCCCATAGCTGATTTATATTATGGGTATTAATTTTGTACGAATTTGCTTAGGATTTTGGGTGAAATATTGAGATTTCTGGTAGAGGATGCTTTAATCTGAATTTAGGATTTGTGGTGGCTGGGTAAGTGTTCTTTAGGTAGTTAAAAGTATTTAAATTCCTTGGGTACTTGTTGTAACTGTTAATGATGAATTAGAGTAGTAATTATCTGATGCTATGATTATAGGGAGACTCTGTACCATTGGTGGCTGTTGCAAATTTATCTACAAGTGAGGTAACTGGGGTTTACATTAATTCCATGCATATGTCGGTTTAAATTTCATACTTGCTGTATATGAATGATTTGAAATGTTGAATGAATTGGTTGGCTATCTATTGTATGATGATTGGACCTTGTGAGTCCATGGTGGAGCTGTGGTGCGACTGCCACCCGTGCATGTGCTACGATTGAGCTTCGGGTTATGATCAAACCCCAAATGCACTGAGCCCTGGTTGTGCTCAATGGGGAGTAGGTGCCGTGGACGGGCCTCTCCCGGTATTAATAGCCTTTAACATGTTAAAATATGATTGCTAGTATGGGATAGTAATTATGATAGCCTAATCGTTTCATTTGCTGATATGACTAATATGATTCTTATGTTGATTTTGATTCATGCATATATGTTAATTAAACTGGATTATATGATGGAATTGTCTTGGTTACTGAGATTTATATCTCACCCCATTTTATGGGATTACAATTTCAGGTGAAGGTTCCTCGGGTAAGGATAAGGGTAAGTAAGTGGATGAACATCCATAAGCTGAGGCTCGGTGTGGGGGAGCTACACTTGGTCTAAGTAGAATAGGATAGATGCTAATTTTTGTTAAGTCTTGTATAGCATCATCATGTATCTGTATTGCCAAGCGTAGGAGTCTGTATTTTGATAATATAATGTGTACCCATTGAGGAGTAGGCCTTATGTTAAATTGGAACATTGATATATGGATTTATGATACCCGTTGTAAATCTTAATGAACTTGTGATATGACTTACCATTTGGGAATGTAACCTTGAGACATTGATATGAATTACTGATGTATGGAACCTCTAATGGAAAATGTATCTCATGTTAAAGGTCAATGGTGCATGATTTATGTTGTTATTATTCCCTAGACTTGCTGATATAAGGTAATTAGAGAAAAGAAATTGACCCTTGAGTCTTAAATTAGAGAGGAGAGATTAGCCAGATAAATTAGGCTAATGAAGGTTATTTGAGCCCCACAATTAAGGTAGAGGAGCCTTAGGGTGAGATTGGAGGAAGAAAGGAGAGTATGAGTCTAGATTTTCAAAGTGTAGGACCAGAAGGCACTTAGACGCGGCTAAAATATAGTTGGCCACGGCCAATAGAGGTGAAGTTGCCCAGGGAGAGTGCCAGAGAGGAATTCGCCGAGGCGAAATGTGAGAGGTCAAACTGGGAATCGTCCAGAGAGATATTAGCTGCGGCGAATTAAGGAATTGGCCGCGGCGAACTTTTAGGAAAATGTCCCCGGCATTCCAGAGAGGAATTAGCCGCGGCAGAAGGAGGAATTGGTTGCGGCCAATATCGAGAGGTGAGTGAGGAAGTTCCAAGAGGCTTCTTCGCCGTGGCGCCATGTAGGTTGGCCGCAGCGAAGGTCCAAGCCGCGGCGAAACTAGTATGAAGAAAGGGGTAAAACAGAAAGGAATTGGCCGCGGCTAAGGGTAATTTGGCTGCAACTAACATGCTGAAACACTTATATTAACTAGAAAATCTTGATTTTCCATATATTAATCACAAATGATGATCTAGAGTCATTAGGATGGGTTATAACTGATGAGTAATAGATCGAAGGCTTATAAATGGATGTTTAATTCCCTTATAAACCTAAGTGTATGTAATCGTATGATTGATGACTCTAATCACCTTAAGGTTTTAATTTCTCCACATTTTCATAACCTATGATGATTAAACGCGTGTTTCACCTTAATTATGATGATAAGAAATTAGGGTCGTCACACAATGCCTATCAGAGAAGAATTACTGCCTTCTTCAAGAAGCTAGTAAAACATGGAAAATTAGGCAAGATTTGCAAAGAGACAAGTTGTACAATTATTTATTTCCTTCCTTCATTCCATTTTCTTTATCATTAGACCAAAGAAAGAGAGAGATAGAGCTAAGAGTCTAGGAGACAATGAGAGGCAAGAAAGACAAGGAAAGGAGTAAGAATGTGTCATACTTAGGTTCATGAGGATTATTTACATCATTTATATGTATCTACAGTGGAGGTTTATAATTATTACTATACTTTTAACATCAAAATTGGTTTGTCTATCTACCAAATTGAGCTATAAGGTTCATTTTTAGATTTTTTTTTTCTTTACTTATATTTATCATAAACAAACTTATTTTGGCCAATTAGATTAGAAAATATACATAAAAAACCCAAGAAGTATGTATAGCTCGAAATTGACCATTTAACATAATATACATTCAACTTCAAAAATTTATAACTTGGGTTACATAACTTTGATTTGTGCAAACTCAGTGGCTACGGAAACAATTGAATTCATTTGGCCCTTCAGAAACATGAAAAACAAAACTACTACAGGTTTGAACAGTGATATACCAATTTGCATAATTTAGGCAATTTCAGAAATTTATAAAAATATTCTACAAAATTTCAAAAATTCCTATTCTTAGCTTGTTAGAAAGCTCTCAATGTCTTTTAATTGTATGCCAAATTTCAGCCTCAAACTAGATCATTTGGACTATTTAGGGTAGAAGTACAATTTAGGACTTATTTTGGACCAAATTTAGGTTCTAAAGTGGTTCAATTAATTTCCAAATTGCACTTTTCTACTTTGAGCAAATTTCAATCATCTTAGGCTTGCAATGCATAAAGTCTAACATGGGAAATAAGGCTTGCATAAAAATATAACCTTCTTGCACCTAATATTACATATATATAACCTAGCTCAACATATGCAAGTTATCCTACCACCAAATGCCATACATTCATGCTCTCGTACTCATATATATGGTTCCATCATAAAATATAGTAATATACATCATGTTACATCATAAGTCATCATAGGTACATGAAGTATACTATCTATACAAATCTAATACATTTATCAAATTTTATCACCATGGGATATTCCTGATACATCAATTCTAGTGTCTAACTCTTCTTAACTTCCTTGCCTTTACTTGGAGATCCTGAAATGGTTAGTGGGTATACATAGGTGAGATTCAGAGAAGAATCTCAATAGATAATCTTAACGAACTCATGCATACATGAACACTATGAGAAAATGCAATGTATATAGTGTAAGAATGCCATTCATATGTATTATATAGCTCAAACATAACTTTCAACATAGAAACTCATTTCTCATCAAGTCATAGCATCAAAACAAATTGGTCAGACTCAACTAAACTCAATCTGGGACTAAGGTAGAGCTACTACACTCAATTCTATGTCATAGGGAGTTAGGAGTCGAAAAACATGTCAAACTCATGCATAAACCTCATAAGGAAAGGCATATCAAAGCATATTTCAAGAATGCATTAAACAGTGACACATACAAGTATTTCAACTCAATCAAGCATTTAAATGCATGCAAGATAGGGAGATAAAACTATCTCGTGGAGCTAGGAACTTCAAGCTACCACTAACTCCCATAAACCTTTTCTTTTCTTTGGTCCCTCGCTTCCTCCCTTTTGGTTTACACTTCCATCTAATGAGCTTGTATTTGTTTAGCCTACCTATAATAATATGTAATGCTAAATAACTCATTTGGATCCATTTCAAATCTTTTAACAATCCTTAACTTCCTTAGAACCTAATATGCAACCTTAAGCCATGTGGGCTCCTTAAGAGGCCATTCTTGAATTTCACTTTCTAGGCTCCACAATTTCATTTGCTATGAGTCATATGACTTTAATGGAACTCATTTAGACCCTTATTTACATGATTATATAAGCCTAGAGTTAACTTACTTCTTTAGGCTCTTTATGTGCTCTAAAAGTTCACCTTTCGAAATAAGACTTTTAAATTCAATCCAAGGATTTCATTAGTATTTATAATTATCATTTAGGCCTCTTAAATCCTTAGGATCCATTAAAACACTCCATAGCTACTCTTTTTCTCTTATGGCCGAATCTAACACACAAGGGAGCTTAAAGGAGTTTTTGCCTTTCTCTAGGGGAATTTAATACCTATGGAGTATCCTTAGTTCCTTTCTAGTTTAAGGGTGACCTTAAATAGCTTAAAATATCTTCCTAGAGTTCCAAGACATCTAAGGTGCAATTTGAGCCATAGGTAGCTTATCTTGCATTTATGACTTTTTATTTGGTTCCAATTACATAATCTTATTTTATGCCATTCAAAATCCTTATTCTTAACATGTTTTAGACACAGTCATATCCCCTTTAGCATTTCCATGGTTAGGATAAACCAAGAGAGAAGAAAAATTGAAGGAAGGAGCAAGTATTCTAGCTTATGTCTTACCTTATTTAAAAGCACTTCCAATGGTGATTTTTATGGCATAACTGGTTGCTCCAAATTTCCTCTTTTTTTCAAGGGGTCAACCATCAAACTTATCATTTTAAGAAGCTAAAACCACCATTAGAAAGAGTATAAAGAGTAGAACAAGTTTGTTAACTACCATGGCATGAAATTTTGCATATTTTCTTACTTTTTGGCTTCTTTTTCCTCTCTCTCTCCTTTCCTCTTTTGGATGCCTTAGCCATTGATTTCAAAGGTCCCCAAGTCAGTTTTGAGAAGAAGGAGATGTGGCTTAGTCATAAAAAAAGATGGAGAGGATATTTTAGCTTTTTCATATAGATATACTTTTGTTACTATACTTTGACTGCCCTATTTAAGTTTGTTTCGTATCCTTTTTGAGAACTACTTTTTCCATATGAAAATTTAAGCTTTCTACTTTATTAAAAGCATTTACTTCAATATTATTGGGATTTAAAACTATCTCAAATAATTCAGTCAAAGTTATGGTCAACTGACATCCTAAATCATATACTAGAAGGATTTTAACCATTCTAATAGTTCTTATAGTTTTCAGGGCCTTTAAAAACCTTAATGAGATTATCTTTGGTATTTAAAACCCTTTCCTTTAAGTTTTCTAAATTTCGTCTAAAATTATGATTTTGCCATTGGTACATTAGTTTCTCTATTTGGGTATTTTGACTTTATTTTTGGGCCATCTAAAGCTTTATAGTCTCATTTCTATATGCTCTAATTAATATTTGATCTTTAGTTATCCTTAATTCATTTTTCTTTAGGGTTCTCTTTCATTATTTTATTGATTCTATATTAGTTTTAGAAGAACCAGATGTTACATAATGAGAAGAAGAAATGAGTAAGGAAAGAAGGCATCTTTAAGCAAAATAGAGGTAAAACACCATCCTTATCTTACTGAAAATTGATTACCTTTCTTCATCCTTTCATTTTCTTTTGTTGCTACTCTTAATGATTGAATTGGGTGTTTCTATGGAAGATGTGTGTGTTAAAGTCTAATCTTGTTTTTATAGATATGTATATATTAGAAGTCGTTAAAAATGTCCTTCTGTAACTCCTGTAGCCATAATTTTCTATCTCATCTTCCATTTTCTCCATGTTTATTGAAATTCATAAAGCTAGTTTTCAATATGAAACTTTGAAGATTTAATGTGATGATGTTTAGTAGAGATTTTTGAATTCATATTATGTTTTGGCTAGCTTTCGATGGTCTAATGATGTTTGATAGCTAAATATGACTAAAAAGCAAGTTTTGGAAGTAGGGATAGTGGATTTTGAGGTTCAAAGGTGCTAAGCATAACCTAGCTATGTCTAGTTACATTGCTCGTGCTCATCTAGACTCTTTCCTGATTAAGGACAGCATGTGCTCATTAACTGGTCTGTCGTACAACCCTCAAAATAAAACTAGATTGATAAAATATATAGCTAGTAGCACAACTTAGGTCATTTCTCTTGGAATTGGAGTTCAATGTCTAATTGGGTTTTCTAAGTGTATAAAAGACTCTAAAAATTTCTTAACTAAGGGAGGTTTGATTGACTTAAACTAATTAAAATGAAACCAAATTAAAATTCTTAATTGCTACCTAATTGATGAATTATGGTTGATAATGGGCTTGTAACTAGCTTTAGATTCATCCCTTGATATTCACTATCCTTATCTTAATCTAATTGTGATTAATTCTAGCCTAAGAATCCCTAATTGTATCCATTGGCAAATGATCTTGAATTACCATGCAAGATTCAAGAAATTAATAAGTTAATGTTGAATTGAGACCTCAATCTTACACCAAATCATTAATTCTTGCCTTTAGGATCAATGAACACTTGAATTGAATGATTAATTGATTAATTAGTCTATGAATTAACACCCTAGGATGTTTAATTAACTAACTAAATACCAAAGAATCCTCAAATTAAACAATCAAGTACATAATTTCACTCATGCATTTCATCAAACACACTCATGGCATACATGGAAAATTAGATAATAATGAAAAATTCAGTGTTTAATCTAATCAATTAATCAACAAAAGGCTTCCTAATTAGTGTCTAACCAACCACTAACTATAATTACACAAATTTCTAATCAAATACAATTTAACCAAGCTTGTACAAGAAAAAGAATAAGTGTAGGAAAGTAGAAATTCTTAGCCCAAAATTCTAAGTTCTTCTCATGGATTCAAGCTTCTCTAAGAGCCTTCTTTCTTGCTAGTCATAGATGGAGGATTAAAACTTCATTGGATGTGGAATGGAAATGGAGAATGGATGAGAAAATGGCGTGGAGTCGCTGGATGAAGGATGAGACGATGAATGTGTATGGAAATGACAGAGTGTGCATCTCGATCAAGGATGGAGTGAATGGAATCAATATGATGGATGATGTTGCCTTAGTTGCTTAGGCACTCAATTAAACTAAGATTGATTTAATGCAGTATAGATCAACCCTAGGTCATTCTTCCCAATGAGCAATTTAGGGGCTAGCAAGATTGAATTTAGGTATTTATTTGATACTTAAAAGTGCATGTGGGGGATTTGAGATTGAGAAATTTAAATTCAACTAAAGGATAAAAAAATGAAACAAGTAATTAAACTAGAATACTCTAAATTAAAATAAAAATGGTTGTGAAAATGCAAAGAACTAACAAGCAGGCAACCAAGGTTTTGCAAGGGGATTTCGGCTCTCATTACTTACCAAAGATTGATTGAGATCAAGAGAAGTAATTAAACAATAGACTAATGAATTTAATTAACTGAATCCGAGGATAGGAAACCCTAAGCTCAAATGCCCATCACTTGACTTAACTAGGAAGCCCATAGCTAATTCAAGCAAATTGCAAGTAATTAAGCCAATTAAACTTCATTAAATCTTTCAACAATTAGATTCAATTAATTCTGGAATTTTTGGTTTCAATTACCTAATTGAATAATTAAGCAATTATACTACCCAATTCAACAATCAAGTAGCAAAAGAGACCAGGATATGCAATTAAAATCATAACATTAATCAAATTAATGCAAGAGAACTCTAACATCAATCTAATCAACATTATAAGGTCTAAAAACTAAAATTCCAGCAACCACAAAACATAATTTCAGTCCCAAATAACACCAATTCCAATTACAATTCAAGATAAAATTATTATCCAACCTAAAACTAGGTCCTAACATTAAATCCACATAGAAATTCCTAGAACTAGAAAATCTCTAAGTTCTTGAAATTGAAAGAGGAAAAGGTAGGAAAAATAAACTCCCCAATAGTCTTCAATCCATTTAAAATTCAGAGCTCAAACCATCTTCCTCCTTGCTCCACCTTAGTGCCATCCCCTTAATTAAGCTTCCATGAAATTGGTTTCTCTAAACTCCCTCATTCTTGCTGCCATGAAGAGATGATGAAGGAGAATAGAGATTGTTGGTGATGATTCAGCTAGGAGGGAGACGTGTTGGTGAATGAATGAATGAAGCAACAAAGCTTTGGTCCAGGCGGCTTCCAAGTCAAGTTCGAAGAAGGCAGGTTGGATAATCAATAAAACAGTAGCCTCCTCCCTTCAGGCGTCCTCTGCGTCAGTTCAGAGCTGAAGAATAGTGAATAAATGAAACTGCTCCAGCGTCCAGCAAGAGAGAAGAATAATGAAACAGTTTGCTCTTCTCGCGCGCCTCCATTGTGAGGTCCGAAGAAGCTCCAGGCGTCTATATTTTCATGTCCAGCAACCCGAAGAATCAATGAATAAGAATCAAGCAGCAGCTCCAGGTCTTTCGGCGCTGAGTAGTTCGAAGGAGAAATGAAGAAGAATGAGCTCCAGCTGCCTCTACACGTACAGAACCAGAGCCAGCCGAATGAATGAAATAGTCCTCCTCCCTGCTCCAGTATTTCGGCGTCTCTCCTTGTTCACGTCCAGCTGCCCCCCTCTCTTTTGTTTTCGGCGCCTTAACTCTTGAAGCTGAATCCTCACAAAAGAAAAACAAAAGAAATGAAAACCTAAATTGATAATTACAAAAATTCCATCAAGCTAAATAATAAACATAACAAGAATTCTACTCCATTTTTTTTTCTTTGATCTATTTTTAATTTCAATTCATTTGCCCAAAAAATCTGCACAAAATTAATAAATGTTTTAAAGATTGGAAAAATTTAATCCCTCAAAGAAATATGAAAAATAAAATATTAGCAATTTGAATCCAAAAATTGTCCTAATTAATTTAAAATTATTTTATTTTCCAAAATTGACCAAAAATTCAAATATTATATAATAAATCCATTTAAGCTCAAATTAATCATTAAAAACAATAATAAATGTGGATAAAAATATATGAAAATTAGCACTTATCAATTCCCCAACACTTATCTTTTTGCACTCCTGGGCAAAGTAAAACAAAATCAAGGAAAAACAAGAGGAACAAAACAAAACTGCAAAAAAAACCAACGCTCTAATCACAAGCCAAAAGTAAACCAGAATATTTAGCATCTTTCTTATCCAAGTAATCATTACATGCAATAAGATTAAAGACATCATGGCAATTAACTTGACAAGGGAAAACCCAAGCTAGCAATCCCTTACCAAAGGTAATGTGAATATCACTCTCACTCAAAAGTGTTTAGGCTTGTATGTGCACTCAAAACCAACCTATCCAAATCTCTTTCAAAAGCTTGACAAAAATTGATGCTCTCCACCACTAATAAGCAAATGCAAACGTAAATCAAAAGGACTTTATTAGGTTGTATTGGGTTAAAGGCAAGAAAAAGGAAAGGGTCAAATGATAGGAAAAGCCAAAATTGAATACCTTAGGAGAATGAAAAGCAATGCCAAATAAGAGAATATGGAATGAAAGAAACAAAACAAACACAATTTGGATAAGGCTTTATTCTTTTCTTTTCTTTTCTTTTCTTTTCTTTTTTTTTTTTTGCTTGCTTTTTTATTTCTTTTCCTTTTTTTTTAATTCTGTATATACTTGTTTTCTTTCAACTTTTTTTTTTACTCTTTCTTTTCTTTGAATATATGACCCAAATTCCAACTATTTACATGTTCTTTCATCCAAAACAAGCAAATTGGCATGCTTATCAACTCCCAAGACATTTAACAAGGGTAGGAAAAGATTTATTTGTAATGGCTGTTGGTTTGGGCTAAAAGAAAGAAAGCAAATAAAGGCTCAAAGGGGGTAAAACAAGGGATAAAATGCATGAAAGGGTAATAATTTTTTTTTTTTTAAGCAAGGTAAGAACAAAATGACTACCTTTATCATTTCTATGCATGCAAATGCACAAAATGTGGTCTCAAACAAGATTTAAGCCAAACTCTAGAGCAAGAAATAGATAGGTGGTATACACACACGAAAAGAAATATGCAATAGGCTCAAAAATCTCACTAGGTCATGACTACTAGCCTAGATCTACCTAAGTCAGAACAATTGCCATTTAGCTTTATCTACTTAAAACATGATCAATTACCCTTCAAATCAAGAATGTATTATATCCAATCCACTTGAAACTTGCAATTGTCACATTCAAAACAAAATTTTTATAAATTTCCAAAAAAAATTTTATATATTTTTTTCTTTTTTAAAAAAAATTTGCACAACACCAAAACTTGACAAACCAAAAACTCAACAAAACTATTTACAAATCATCCCTCCCCCACACTTAAACAATGCATTGTCCTCAATGCATAACAAACAGAGCAAATCACAGACAAATAATATTCAGCACAGCCCAGCTCAGTAATATGATAATGCAAAGTAAAAAAAAGTAAAGAGAAGGAATACGACCAGGGCTATGTGGCATCCTATAGTGCAGCAACCTCCACTGCTTGAGTAGGGTATCCTTTATAGAATGGTTTCAAGCGGTGCCCATTGACCTTAAAGCATCTCCCGGTTGCCTCCCTTTGGATCTCTACAACTCCATAAGGAAAAACATGAGTAACAATAAAAGGACCCTCCCATCTAGAGCAGAGCTTTCCAGGCATTAATTTCAATCTAGAAACATAAAGCAACACTTTTTGGCCCATTTGAAATTCTTTCCTCACTATAAACTTGTCATGGATAGCCTTGGTTCTCTCCTTGTAGATCCTAGAATTGTCATAGGCTTCTCTTTTAATTTCCTCAAGCTCTTGAAATTGCAATTTCCTTTCAACACCAGCACTGGCAAGATCTAAGTTGCACCTCTTAACTGCCCAATATGCCTTGTGCTCCACCTCTACCGGCAAATGGCATGCTTTCCCAAAGACTATCCGGTATGGAGACATTCCAATAGGGCTCTTATATGCTGTGCGATATGCCCAAAGTACATCATCTAACCACTTGCTCCAATCCTTTCGGTTGGGTTGCACAGTCTTCTCTAAAATGAGCTTGACTTCTCTATTGGAGATCTCTGCTTGGCCATTCGTTTGAGGGTGATACGGAGTAGCCACCTTATGCATCACACCATACTTGCTAAGCAAGCTTTGCATACTCTGATTGCAAAAATGAGTGCTTTGATCATTGATGATGGCTCTTGGAATCCCAAATCTACAAAAAATGTAAGACCTGACAAAAGAAACCACTACAGAAGAATCATCAGTATGAGTGGGGATTACCTCAACCCACTTTGACACATAATCCACAGCCAACAGAATGTACAAATAGCCAAATGAAATAGGGAAAGGCCCCATGAAATCTAAACCCTAAACATCAAAAACTTCACAGAACAAAAGAGGTTGTTGAGGCATCTCTTGCTTCCTAGAAAGATTACCCACAAATTGACATCTTGAACAATTTTTACAAAACACATGGGCATCATGGAATAGGGTAAGCCAAAACAATCCGCTATCTAACACCTTTCTAGCAGTATGCTTAGCACTAAAGTGCCCCCCACATGCAAGAGTGTGACAAAAAATGCAATATGGACTCATGCTTATGCTCTGGAACACATCGCCTAATCACTTGATCACTACCTATATGCCACAAATTAGGATCATCCCAGATATAGTACCTAGCCTCTCTTTTAAATTTATCTAACTGGTTTTTATTCAATTGAGCAGGCAAAACAGATGCAGCTAGATAATTGGCTATATCAGCATACCAAGGAACAGACATACCAACCCACTGACTATCAGAGATAAGGTAGATTATACCTGCAGAAAGAAGTTTAGAAACCTCTTTCTTTACCACATTAAGGATTAATGGGTTAAGTCGCCTCTGTGGCTGTCGTACAGCTTTGGCACCATCCTCTAGCAAAATCTGATGCATGCATACATCAGGGTTGATCCCAGGAATATCAGCAAGGGTCCATCCAATGGCTTTTATCCTTTTTTTCAGCACCTCAAGGAGGCGAATTTCCTCTTCCATGGCTATATCACTAGCTACAATCACTGGTAACTTCTTACCTTCTTCCAAATAGATATACTTCAGTGAATCAGGAAGTGGCTTTAACTCCAAAGAAGGAGCTTACTTAGTTGAAGGTATAAGCGGCTTCAGATCAATGTCAACCAAAGTAGAAACCTGCACTGAAGACTCACAAACAGAAGAAGAAGAGACTTTCCCAACTTAGAATCATCAGTAGCAACAGTGATAGCAGAAAAATCAGGAAATACATCACAATCCACAGAATTATCAACAAAAGTAGTGCCATCAGTAGCACTCAAATCCAAAACAGAATCAGAAACAACATCTACATCAGAAGCATGATCAATACTAATTAACAACTCAGAATCAGGTAATGAACACATATCGACTTCATCTATAGTATCAATCACACTCAGTAACTGAGAAAATCCATCTGAATCAATGGAAATGGGTGATAAATGATCACTAGTACCACCACTACAATGAATGGGCACAGAAACACCATCTTTAGCATGCCTAGCACTCTCAACAAAATCAGTGAAAATATCAATATCAGCAAGATCTATACCAGTGCAAGCATCACAACCATCAATTTCAGGACATGAACAAGAGATAGAATCATCTAAACTAACAATATCACATGATTTACTCAGCATGCTATCTTTAAAGTCCATAGTAGAATCATTAACAAGCACATCAATGAGACTAACCCCTGTCTCAACACAATCATCCATGGGGTGTCTCATAGAGTCAAACATATCAAATCTAATGATATTCCCAGCAAATTCCATAGTCAAAGTACCAGCATGTATCACAGCCCTAGCAGTTTTAAGAAAAGGCCTACCTAAAATCAAAGATGAATGTCCCTTTTGCCTAAACCTACTATCATCCATATCAAGAACATAGAAGTCTGCAGGGAGTATGGAATCTTTTACCTTAACTAAGACATCTTCCAAGACTCCTTCTGGGACTACACAGCGTCTATCAGCAAGGGAGGCAATCAGGCTAGTTGGCTTAAGATCTACTCCTTGAAGTTGAGAAAAGACTGATTTTGGCATAACATTGATTGCTGCTCCTAGATTCGCCAAAGCATCTGAAAACTCAATGTCACCAATGGTGCATGGTATGAAAAAACTACCAGGATCCTTACACTTCACTGGCATTGGCATTTGATAAAGAGAAGAGACAACTGCTCCCAAATCAACTTTACCATCATGCTTAAGCCTTCTTTTTGTGGTGCACAACTCCTTCAAAAACTTTGCATACTTAGGCACTTGTGCAACCAAGTCAACTAATGGAACATTGATCACCACCTTTTTGAAAATATCATAGACCTCTTTAAACATCTCTGCTTCCTTCTTTTTCCTCTCGGTCTTAGCTACCCTAGTAGGAAAGGGTAGAACCTATTTGCTCAATTCCTCCTCTTTCTTCTCTTGCTCAAATTGTGGTGCCACTTGTGTTTTTGCTAAAGTGGGCTTATCCTATGATGTAGAGGTGGAAGGAGAATCATCAATGATAGCATCCTTGTCCTTGGAAGCATAGGTGGTAACAGGATCTGCAAAGGTAACCGTCTTGCCATTTCTAAGAGAGATAGCATTAACTCCACCATGATTAGAATTCTGTTGGGTCCCAACATTAGGATTAACTACCACTTGGGATGGAAGCTTTCCTGAACCTTGACTCTGTATGTTACTAATTGCATTAGACAACTGCCCAATATGAGTCTGAAGAGTTTAAATCCCTTGTCTATGTTGCAAATCCTTTTGTTGATGTTCCTTCTCTGTTTGGTCTAACCTATCCATCAAAAGCTTTATCATAGTATCCATCTTGTTCTCTAACCTTGAACTTTCTTCTTGAATAGGCACAGCTTGCCTAACTGGTTGGAACATCTGACCACTAGAACTAGCACCTTGATTGAACTGTGGTTGCTGAGGTTGGCCACTACCATATCTAAGGTTTGGATGATCACGCCATCCAGGATTATATGTGGTAGAATATGGATCATATTTCGGGCCACCTTGATTTATAGGCTTAGCAGAATACATAGCATTGCAAGGCTCAGCTTTATCATTCAAGAATGGGCAAGCATCAGTAACATGAGTAGCTAATGAGCAAATAGAGCAAAGTGGGCCAATCAAAGCTGAAGAGCTTGGTTGCTGTAAAGAAGTAGAAGATACCATAGAACTGGCCATGTTGGAAGGATTATGCAATTGGAGCATAGTCATTCTCTCCATAACAGCTGCAAGCCTATCTATTTTGCTCTCAAGACGAGACTCAGAAATTGAAGAATATGACCCAACTTCATTTACTCTAGCTTGTTGTCTAGTACCAAGTTATTGAGTATTCTCAGCTTTCTTTTCAATCAATTCCCAAGCAGCATTGACAGTTAAGTGAAGAAGAGCACCTCCAGCAGCAGAATCTAATAAATCTCTCTCTAAAGGTAAAAGACCTTCATGAAAGTACTGTATCAACAAAGTATCTGGGATCTGGTGATGACGGCAACTAGATAGCAACGTCTTAAACCGCTCCCAATACTCATGCAAGGACTCCCCAGACATTTGTCTGCAACCACATATTTCCTTTCTAATAGATGACGTGCGAGATGCTGGAAAATACTTCTCTAAAAACATCTTCTTGAGTTGGTCCAATGTAGTTATGAATCCAGGGGGTAGTCGAAGCAACCAATTCTTAGCAGACCCCTCTAAAGAAAATGGGAAGGCACGCATCTTAATCTGATCCTCAGACACACCACTAGGCCTCATAGCAGTGCAAATCATATGAAAAGTCTTCAAATGATTGTATGGATCCTCACCTGCAAGTCCATGAAATTTAGGAAGTAAGTGTATAAATCCAAGTTTCAACTCAAGATCAGTATTAATATCAGGATAATTAATGCACTAATTTTGAAAATGCAGATCAGGTGAAACTAACTCTTTAATGGTCCTAGCAGGAATATTATTATTATTAACATTGACATCATCATGCTCTAAACGTGCTTGATTATTCACATTTCCCTCATTATCTTCCATTTTAATGTCAGAATCAGAAGAATCAACAGATGACTCAACATAACAAGATTTAGAAGAACTACTATCTACAAGATTACTAACTTGAACTCTTCTTTGCTGATGAAATGTCCTCTCAATCTCAGGATCAAAGTCAAACAACTTTTCAAAAGAGGATCGAGTCATACAACATCAAACAAAGTAGGATTAAAGTAGTAAATAAAAAAAATCTAAAATATTCAAACTGCTAAAGAAATAAATTCAAAACAACCTAAAAGACTCAATACACACTAAGAAACTCAAAAAACACTCAGAGAACACAAGAAAAATCGCACAAAAATTCAAAAAGAAAATATGGAAAAATTAGAAAATTCAAGAAAAATTCGCAAAAATAAAAGAAAATTCAGAAAAGTGGTCAAAACGATTGAATTTGCCCAAAAAACAGCAAACCTAATACTAGTATTAGTCTTGCTCAAAGCACCCAAAAACCTTGGAAAAACAAAGATTAGAATTTTCTGGGCAATGATAAACAAAATTCTAAAATTGAACACCTAGGAAAATTCAACCGAAATGACAAAATCAAAATGAAGAAAACAGGATAAAACACCTAAAAACTCAAACCTAAACCATTGCTCCCCGGCAACGGCGCCAAAATTGATGTTGCCTTAGTTGCTTAGGCACTCAATTAAACTAAGATTGATTTAATGCAGTATAGATCAACCCTAGGTCATTCTTCCCAATGAGCAATTTAGGGGCTAGCAAGATTGAATTTAGGTATTTATTTGATACTTAAAAGTGTATGCAAATGGGGGATTTGAGATTGAGAATTTAAATTCAACTAAAGGATAAAAAAATGAAACAAGTAATTAAACTAGAATACTCTAAATTAAAATAAAAATGGTTGTGAAAATGCAAAGAACTAACAAGGAGGCAACCAAGGTTTTGCAAGGGGATTTCGGCTCTCATTACTCACCAAAGATTGATTGAGACCAAGAGAAGTAATTAAACAATAGACCAATGAATTTAATTAACTTAATCCGAGGATAGGAAACCTATAGCTAATTCAAGCAAATTGCAAGTAATTAAGCCAATTAAACTTCATTAAATCTTTCAACAATTAGATTCAATTAATTCTGGAATTTTTGGTTTCAGTTACCTAATTGAATAATTAAGCAATTATACTACCCAATTCAACAATCAAGTAGCAAAAGAGACCAGGATATGCAATTAAAATCATAACATTAATCAAATTAATGCAAGAGAACTCTAACATCAATCTAATCAACATTATAAGGTCTAAAAACTAAAATTCCAGCAACCACAAAACATAATTTCAGTCCCAAATAACACCAATTCCAATTACAATTCAAGATAAAATTATTATCCAACCTAAAACTAGGTCCTAACATTAAATCCACATAGAAATTCCTAGAACTAGAAAATCTCTAAGTTCTTGAAATTGAAATAGGAAAAGGTAGGAAAAATAAACTCCCCAATAGTCTTCAATCCATTTAAAATTCAGAGCTCAAACCATCTTCCTCCTTGCTCCACCTTAGTGCCATCCCCTTAATTAAGCTTCCATGAAATTGGTTTCTCTAAACTCCCTCATTCTTGCTGCCATGAAGAGATGATGAAGGAGAATAGAGATTGTTGGTGATGATTCAGCTAGGAGGGAGACGTGTTGGTGAATGAATGAATGAAGCAACAAAGCTTTGGTCCAGGCGGCTTCCAAGTCAAGTTCAAAGAAGGCAGGTTGGATAATCAATAAAACAGTAGCCTCCTCCCTTCAGGCGTCCTCTGCGTCAGTTCAGAGCTGAAGAATAGTGAATAAATGAAACTGCTCCAGCGTCTAGCAAGAGAGAAGAATAATGAAATAGTTTGCTCTTCTCGCGCGCCTCCACTGTGAGGTCCGAAGAAGCTCCAGGCGTCTATATTTTCACGTCCAGCAACCCGAAGAATCAATGAATAAGAATCAAGCAGCAGCTCCAGGTCTTTCGACGCTGAGTAGTCTGAAGGAGAAATGAAGAAGAATGAGCTCCAGCTGCCTTTACACGTACAGAACCAGAGCCAGCCGAATGAATGAAACAGTCCTCCTCCCTGCTCCAGTATTTCGGCGTCTCTCCCTGTTCACGTCCAGCTGCCCCCCTCTTTTTTGTTTTCGGCGCCTTAACTCCTGAAGCTGAATCCTCACAAAAGAAAAACAAAAGAAATGAAAACCTAAATTGATAATTACAAAAATTCCATCAAGCTAAATAATAAACATAACAAGAATTCTACTCCATTTTTTTTTCTTTGATCTATTTTTAATTTCAATTCATTTGCCCAAAAAATCTGCACAAAATTAATAAATGTTTTAAAGATTGGAAAAATTTAATCCCTCAAAGAAATATGGAAAATAAAATATTGACAATTTGAATCCAAAAATTCTCCTAATTAATTCAAAATTATTTTATTTTCCAAAATTGACCAAAAATTCAAATATTATATAATAAATCCATTTAAGCTCAAATTAATAATTAAAAACAATAATAAATGTGGATAAAAATATATGAAAATTTGCACTTATCAATGGATGCCCTTCTCATGTGATTTCTTTTTAATGATTCCACATGCTGCCTTTCATTTATTTTGCTCGTAACTACATGCATGTGTATATAAGGTTTCATTTTTTATAATATTCCACGTGAATTCTAGCCCATGCTCTTTTCTCATGTCATTTTTCTCACTGTTGGCTCCCAGCTTATGCTTCTTCTTTTAACTCATTTTACTTCAGCATCTTTTACGTGTTTTAATTCCCAGCTCGTGCCTCTTTATTCCTTCAAAACCCGAAAGAGTGTGCTACTACTTCATGAGACAACCTAAGCCTTCTTCATCTTCAAAAATCACATTACTATTCTTATTTAGCTCATTCCAGCCCTCAAGTTCTACCTCTGCATGTGTATGTATTTCTGCTCGCCCTCTCCTCTACTTTCCAGCTCTGCATATGTATATTTGTGACGTGGAGAGGAGCTTGTGAGTGTCTTCCACGTCTAAGCAGAACTTTCCACGTGCTCTTCTCTTCTTCCTGATTCATCTACCAAAGCTCGTGACTTCTTCCATCTTGCAGTTGCTTCTTCTTTTTACTTGTTCCACGTTCTCAGCTCCACATAATTTCGACGTATAACTCTTCTTCTTAAGCAAACGTGCATGCTTGTTACTTCAGCTTCTTCTAGCTCATACATCCTTAATTATTCCTATGTGGCTGCTCCTTCATTCTTTCATTTTACTTTTACTGTTTCTGCAGCTGTCCTGGCTTCCTCTTTATGTTAAAACCAAGTCTCTTCTTAATCACGTGTCTCTCTTAAAATCTGCACATGGTTCTTCATTCCCACGTTAGCTTTGCATGCTTTTTCTCTTTGCTCTTCACACGAGTTGCCTCATTCTTCCCTTGCCTCGTGGCTATTGCTTGCTTCTTCTACTCCATGTCAACCCATAGCTTCTCTTGTAAATTTTCCTCTCAAATTGTATGCATGAAGCCTTCATTTTTCCTTCAATTCAATTTCCATTCAAGCTCTAATTTTCATTGAAAATCTGCACAAAAAGAATGGAAAGGATGAAACAGGAATATTCACAAAATTCATTTAAAAAGATCTGTGCATTAAAATTCCACAATTTTGCAAATTAACTTCTAAAATATAGAAATGGCTACTAAAACAAAATCTTATCTAATTAAAGTCTTAAAGCCATAATTCATTATTAAAAAGCTTAAGTTAGGAGAATTAAAACATATAAAAATCATGATTATCACTCATATGACCATTCAATAAAAATTTCCTAAAAATTACATAACTTAACCATGTACTGTCACACAGCCTTGGACTAAAGAGAAAACATGGCCACCTTATGTTAATTCACATGGCTTGTGTCTAGCCACCCTAAACCGCCCATGCTAGTTTTGGCAAAAGAGCACAACCTAGCTATGTAGCTTTACAAAGCCCTTGTCTAGAAAAGAAAATTTTTTTTTATTTTGAGTTCTTAAAATGTTATTTTAATTAATGTTTACATAAATTAGTGTATCCTTATTATTTGTATGGTTTACTGCTCTAATTCTTTTGGAACCTAAAGATTTAAGCCAAGTAAATCCTTATGTAAATTCTCCTATAAGGAACATATATATGACCTCATGCATAGATGATTGATCCATGGACAATGCCCATGTATGAAGGACCATGATGCATGGAATACCTTAAGCTGAACACATATGCTTAGATGACTAAACTAAGGGTAATGCCTAAGTATAGCTAACTAATGCTTAGATACCTATTATGGACTATGGACTTCTAAGATAACTAAGATACCCAAAACATAATTATAAGGAGTTCCAATGGAATTTATAAATGCTTTATGTAATTATCTAATTAAACATGATTAATATTTGGTTACCTCTATTATATAATAACATGTGCACACTTGATATATTTGATTGAGACTGATGATTCCTAAGAGAATGATTGTTTTTAGTAGGCATGGTGTTAGAAAGACGAATCCTTATTATGCCACTAATACTAGTAGAAATGATTCTTACATAGATAGTCTCCACAGCTTCTCTTAAGAGATGTATTATGAAACATTAAATATACATATATTATGGACCCACTCTAGGGGGTGCCCTAAATAGCATGTTAATGGTTTGGGGTTTTTATATTTATGGATACTCTAATGGAAATTCTTACGCAAATACAAAGGAATTAACGAAAGTAATTATTCATTTTAGTTATATTGAAAATCTAGGCTTGCATTTAGTAGTATAGGTTGCTTGATGTGATGTTTATAACACCCCAAAATTAATTAAGGTGTTAATTATAAATTGGGCATAATTAAGAATAATTATTAAGGAATAATTGGGCAAGCCATGTGAATGGAAAACTAAAAAGAAATAAATTAATATTATGAGTTTGAGATTTAATTAGGTTAAAAACTTCATCTAAGCTCAAATTAAATTAAGTAGGCCATGGTTAGGGACTAATGGAGGCCCAATGATTTTAGGTGCAAACTCAACCTTTTAATGTGAAACTTGGCCCAAGAGAAAGCACTTAATGATGCCCCAATCTAATTGAGTGAGATAGAGGCCCAACACTTAATTTACATAAGCTCTTATAATTGGCCTAATAACCCTCATGCAGACCCAAATCAAATGAGCTCTTAAAACTTGGTCTAACCTAATCAAAATTCTGCAGCCTAACTAATGAAATCTGGCCCAACAAACATAAAATCTAAACTCAATTGGAGTTGGACCTTTGAGTCAGCTCATAACCTATTTAGGACCCAACTTAAACCCAACTAAAACCCTAAACACATGCAGCCCCTTCCTACCATTCTGCTGAAATACAAAACACAAACACAAGAAGCATTTTCGTACTTTGAGAGGGTGGCTAGGGTTCTAAGCATGAAATCCCCCATTTCTCACTTCTAGGCTCAAAATCAGCCAAGATACTTGTTATATAACTTAATCCCCTTCTCTTTCTCTTCATTTTGACCTGATTACTTTTTTATTTGAAGTATTTTCACCATACCCAAAATCTGAAATATGGTTGTTTGGGATTTTCTTGGTGAAATTTTGTAGGTTGAGGCTACGGGTGTTGTTAGGTAAGTATAAACTCTTCATTTTAATGCCTTCTCTGCTAGTTTAGGACCCCTATAGTTGATTTATGATATGGGTATTGTTTTCATGCGAATTTACTTAGAATTTGAAGTTTTGTTTTGAGATTTATGGGATAGGCTCAACCAAATCCGATTTTGATTCTTATGGTAATTGGGTAAGTGTTTCTGAGTAGTCCTATATAACTTAACTCCTTGAATAATGGGTTTGCTTATATAAATTGTGATCAGGGATAGTAATAGCTTGGTTTTGTATCCATAGGCTGAAGTAGCATTCAACTGGCTCTTAGAGGATTGGCTATAAATAAGGTAACCAGGGACTATATTAATTCAATACATATATTTGCTTTAATTTCATATTTGCTGCACATGAATGATTTGAAATGTTAAATGAATTGGTTGGCTATTTATTATATTGTGCTTAGACCTTGTGAGTCCATGGTAGAATTATGGTGCGGCTGCCACTCGTGTGTGATTTCGATCAGGTACCGGGTTATGATCAAACCCCAGATACACTGAACCCTGGTTATGCTTATTGTGGGAGTGAGTGTTGTGGGCGAGCCTCTTTCGGTGTTATTGGCTTTTAACAAATGAAAATGTGATTACTAGTGTGGGATGGTAATCATTGATAGCCTAATTGTTTTATTTGTTGATATGATTGGTACATTTTCTGATGCTTATATAATATCATGCATATATGTTAATTAAATTAAAATATATGAATGGAATTTGTCTTTGGTTACTGAGATTTATATCTCATCCTATTTTATGGGATCATACTTTTAGGTGAAGTCCCTTTGGGTAAGATAACGAGAAGCAATTGGATGAAAATCCATGAGCTCTAGCCATGTGTGGAGGAAGCTACACTTGGGCTAATCTAAGTAAAGTATATGTAAATTTTGTTGTTCTTTTTATAGTATCATCATGTAATCATATTGCCAAGTGTAGTTGTTTGTATTTTAATTACTTAGAATGTATTTATTGAGGAGTTAGGCCTCATTTTTGCTTAGTATTGGATGTATGGACTTATAACATCTATTATGAATTTTGTTGGACCTATGATATAGTTTACCATTTGGGAAATGTAATTATATGATACATTGGATGTATCTGAACTAGAGGTGCACGAGATTTTTAATGGAATATATATTTGAATGATAATTGTCAGTAACTTATGAAATTCTTGTTGTCATTAATCCATAAACTTGTCGATATATGGTAGTTAGATGAGTAGGAATTAACATTTAAGTTTTAAATGGGTAACAATAGATAAGCTAAGTAAATTAAATAGAGGAAAGCTATTAGAGCCTCACAATTTAAGGCAGAGTGACCCTAAGGTGACTTTAGAGGGAGAATTAGAGTGTATGAGACAAGATTTAGAAGTTGTAGGATCAGAAGGTGTTTTGTTGCTAGCAAAATAGTCTTAGCTACAGCCAATAGAGGAGAAATTGCCCAGGGAGAGTACCATTGTAACATCTGGTTCTCTGAAAACAAGAGAAAACATGAGAAACGTAACATACAGTTTCTCTGTCAACAAACGAAACTTATCGGATATAAAAAGAAGTCCCCCAAGATGATATAGTTAAGGTCTCAAAAAATTTGGGAAGCATTCTAGACTCCTAAAAATGAGAATCCAAGGCTCAGATGGAAAGAAAAACGAAGCTAGAATGAAGAACCAATTTCTTACGAAAAGCCTACGAAACGTAATGGTATTTTCGTAATTTTGAGCAATTTTTGGAATTTGCACAGGAGGGCTTTTTAAATGAAAGTTTTAAGTTCTCCGGAGTTCTCAGAGGCCCTGAAAACTATAGAAAACCTCGGGACAGTTAAATCTCCTCCGGTGAACATTTTCCAACGTTGATTGACCTAAACTTTAACCGGTTGTTTGGTAAAGTTTTAACTCCAAATTGAATGATTCCAAAGGCATTTTATTAAATTGGGAACCTAAATTTTATAATGGAAAAGATGGTTCTCAAAAAGGAGCTAAAACAAAGCTGAAACGAAATTACCATTATGGAAGGATAAAATTAGAATTTTTGAAAAAGTGTGTTTTTAGAAACTCCCACACACTTCCTGTAACGCCCGATATTTTGTAAAAACACAGAAATGGGTCGGTTTGAAAAGTAAGTCCCCTGAGATGAGTGATTCAAGGCCAAATAAAATTTGCATAAAATGTTAAATAATAGAAAATGAGGATTTGAGCCTTGAGTTGCCCAGAAACTGGGGCCGAAGTAATCCAAAAAAATTGCCGAAAAGCCAGTGGTATTTTTGTAAATAAGTGTAATTTTGGAAAAAACACCTAGGAGGGCTTTTTAAATGGAAATTTTGAGTTACCCAGGGTTCTCAGAGGCCCCAAAAATCATGGGAAGCCCTGGGACCGGTAAAGCCCCTCCGATGTACTCTTTCCGACGTCGGTTGACCCAAATTTTGACCGGTTCGTTCGAGAAAGTTTTAGCTCCAAATTGAGTGATTCCAAAGGCCTTTTATTAAATTTGGAATCTACATTTTATAATGGAAAAGACGATTCTCAAAAAGGAGCTAAAACAAAGGAGAAACGAAAATGTTAAGAACGAAGGGCAAAATTGGCATTAAAGTGTTAAAGGAAGCTTCTTTCTTCTTCTTTATATGCCACGTTCTGCCTCCCCCTCTCTAAACCGACTTGCTTCTGTCTAAGTGCAGAGGAGAACTCCAGCTTCTTAGGCGCACAAGAGGAGGAAGAATTTGGAGGAAGAAATTCAAGGAAAAGGTAAGAAACTTTAAGAAATTCCATATCCTTCCTTCTTGAAACTTGCTCCTCTCCTCCCAAGCTTTCTTTCTATGGTTTTAATAGAAAGTTTGGTGCTGTTTTGGGGGTAGAACAGAGAGGAAAATTTCGAAACTTGAGGGAGTAAGCCAACCAAGTGGAAGAACAAGCCAAAGGAAGTAAGAAAACAAGGTAAAACTTCCATTCTTTGGTAGTTTCTCCCTCCCCCTTCCTCTTACACGAATTTGGCCACCATGAGCCCACTTCTTAGGGGCTGTTTTCTGTCCAATTTATGGAGGGATTAGAGGTTTTGGAGTGCAAGGACTAAGAATCTATCATTGGAAACAAGTAAAAGCCATTGAATTTCAAGTTGAAAAAGTGTAGGGTGCTTGAACATAATTTAAAATCTGGGTTGATTGAAAGCTTCCCCATCATATGTGAGTGTTTGTTTAAGTTTCTAAGACTCCTAAGGAGACTCCCAAGTGCCCCATCCATCAAGGAAAAATCTCAAACTCCATAGGTCTTTAAGGTAGGTATAAATCGATCAAAACCCTAAGAGATAGCTAGGGGATGTTTCAAAGAGTTCCAAGCTTGATTTAGGACTTTATATGATAAAAGAAGATAAGAGAAACCCTTGGGAAAAATTTAGAAGCCTTAAGTTGGGAGATGAGGCAATGGCTTCCATAATGTAACCTTATGAAGCAACATGGACCTAAGTGTGTGAAAGTGAGTGTGTCATGGCTTCAAGGACCTTAAATGAGGTCAAGAGGTCTAAATATGGTAAGAAAATGGAACCAAGAATTTTATTTGTGGTAGTTGCTTCATTAGGTCATTAATGGAACCATATTGTGACAACTAGGACAAAGCGTAGTCTTAAGAGTGAGTTGAATGTTCTAACTTGTTCCAAGAGTATAATTAAGTGTTGTTTATTGTGAATAGGCCAAAGAAATCCAACCCTACCTCCTTGTGTTTGTGGAATCGAAAAGGGGAAGGAACAAGCAAAGTAATACTTGAATTTGCCCCAAGGTAGCTCTCCACCTTTTCTTGTTGCATTTTCTTGTTGCATATATGTCATTGTGTGCTTGTGTGTATATTTGTATGTTTGAGACATGCCACTTGATGCTATGTTGCTATTTTGGTATCAATATGCTTTCTTGAATGTCTTTGAATTGTGGAATTGGCTCACAAGAGTGAGGTAGTGCCAAAAGTCCCTTAATATGGGTGAGGAGATGCCAAAAGTCTCATGGCATGGGTGAGACAAGGCCAAAAATCCCTTGGATGGGTAAGGCTAAGTCAAAAGTTCCAAGAACCAAGAGTGAGGCAATCCAAAAGTCCTAAAAATGGGGTGAGGCCAAACCAAAAGTCCCTAGAGCTCATTCTTATGCTGGACATGCGTTTTTGATACAAAAATGTGAAAGTGGAATGCTTCATGAATTGATTGATTGCATACTTGTGCCTTTGACATGTTGTATGCCTTGAAAATGTGCTTGAATAGGTTGAGCTATTGAGGTTCAATGAATCTCACCCCCTCCTTTCTCTCATCTCATATGATCTAGGTGGAGTCCAAGATCCAAAGGATGGAGGCCAAGGAGCTTAAATCTCCATCTCTTGGCAAGTAAGTTAAAAATATATGGTGTTACACTTCCCCTTTCTTCTCCCATCTTTTTAAGCACAAAATTTCTGCCTAAAATACAGAATATATTCTGCTCTCTTAGGCTCATAAGAAGGGGAAGAAAAGGAGAAGAAATCAAAGGCTTAAGGTTTGGAAATTAGTAGTTTTTCATACTCTCTCTTCCAAACCTCTTCTTCTCCATTCTCCTTTGTTTTCTATAATTAAAATGAAGTTTATAAATCTATTTTAAGGGAGAAATTAAGGGAAAAATTTGGATTTGAAGAGAAGAGCTTGGAGAAAGCAAGATTCAAGCCAAACTAACTAAGGAAACAAGGTAAAAATGCATTATGTGGTAGCTATGTTGATGTTCCTTTCTTCTCCATTTCAACCTACACTAAGAACCCTAGGAAGATTTGATTTTCAAGCTTAACCAAGCATGATTCTTAGGTATTTGATAGAGAGAAATAAGAATATACAAAGAAAACCATGAAATAGTCATTAGAATACAAGATGCAAAACCTAGGGTTTTTAGTGCACCTTTCAAATTCTGAATTTATGTGATACTTCCTAGGTCTAATTAAGAGTTTATATGAGTTCTTGAGACACCTAAGATGCTCCCCACAAGCTTCTTCCCTCAAGAAAATAAAGAAAACTCCATATGGCCTAATTGATGCCTATGTCTCAGCCAAGAGGGGTTCTTGTAAGTGGGGGGAGTTTTAAATTTGTCTAAGGCCATTCTTAAGTCATAATTGATGAATGAAAATGAGGAGAGGCTTTGGAAAAAATTTAGAACTCATAGAAAGTGATTGGGTGTCTTAGATTTCATATTATAACTTAAAAAAATAATATAGTGTTAGGCCTTTTATTTTAATGATGTGATGACTCCAAAAGGTTTAAAAGGAGTCAAGAATCATATTTGAAAGGAAAAAATGAGGCCTAGAAATTATTTGAGGGGTGTTGTTTCATTAGGTGCCAATATGGACCATAATGGGGGTTATAGAGCCATCTATTGTTTCATTAAGTTATGTAGCCTTAGAATGTGTTTTATGAACCTAATTGGCTCCCATAAATTGTATCTAGGCTAAGAGGAACTTTTCTCACACTTTTGTGGGTGTGTAGCTAAAAAAAGGAGATTGAATCCAAAAGACAGTGTGTAATTGTGTGCAAGGTGTAACGACCGAGAAAAAGAAAAGAAAAGGGAAAAGAAAGGAAATGAAATTTGGAAATTTTCGGAATCCAGAATTTCTGCCAAAGTCCTCTCGCAATAGCGAGAAATGGTCTCGCTACAGCGGGAGAGCTAGTTCGCAATAGCGAAGGCGATTCTAGCTATAGCGAGTGCTGGCAGCAGCCCATACAAAAACCAGGGAGTTGCCCGCTGTAGCGGCGCCATAGCAAGAGTGAAGTCTGGAACTGACGCGATTTCGCCATAGCGAGTGGTAAATCTCGCCATAGCGAAGGGAACTGGCACGAGCTCGCCGTAGCGAAGGTTACACCTCGCCATAGCGAAGCCAGATTACACGAGCTCGCTATAGCGAAGGTTAGTTTTCGCCGTAGCGAGAGTCGGTCCGGAAGAGAGTAAATAGTGAGAATCAGACTTCATTAAATGCCCAAACTCATTTCTTCTCTCATACCTGCCCTAAGCTTCGACCCAAAGAGAGAAAAAAGGCGAGGAGAGTGTGAGAGATCAAGAGAAGGAGGAAGATTAAGGGAAAGGTAAGGTAACTTCTCCCATTTCTCTTCAGATTTCTGATCCCCTCCCTTTGCCCTCTTTTCCTGCGGTTTTATTTGTGTAAATGGACGGATTTTGGGTATGGGTCAGAAGAGGGAAAGTGGAAAACTCTTTTGAATCCTTGAGTTCTCTTTGAAAATGAGGTTTTCCACTACCATGGGAGCTTGAGAGAGAGAAAGGGGTAATGGCATTCTAGAGAGAGAACCCTTGGTTGTATGAGATAGAAGGGTTGCTCTAAATTAAAATTATAAGAGAGTAATTACATGCTTTTGGTGTGTTTAGGCTCAAGTGAAACACCTCTATCAAGGTGTGTTTGTGAACCTAAGGAGGGAGAGGAGACATTGAAAGGAAAAGCTTGTGTTGGCTTTGGCTCTAAAGGTAGCTCTCTCTTTCACTCTTTCTTGTAGCATTCTTGGTTGTAATAGTCATTGTATGATATGTATATGCTGAATGTGTGCAATATGCCATATGCTATTGCTTTGATGCATTGAATGTCAATATGCTTGTATGTTGAAATGTGAGATTGCTCGGGTGAGGTAGTGTCGAAAGTCCCTTGAGATGGGTGAGGTGAAGCCGAAAGTTCCTTGAGATAGGTGAGACAAGGCCAAAAGTCTCAAACGAGTAAGGCCAAGTCAAAAGTCCTTAAACTCGGGTGAGGCCATCCAAAAGTCCCTAAACTCGGGTGAGGCTAGACCAAAAGTCCCTGGAGCTCATTTTTGGCATTGTTGTGATTCCATAGCATGTACATTGTGTGTTGGTTGATTGTGAATGGCTAAGTGCTTATTCACATGCTTTGACTTGTTATATACCTTGATTGCTTGCTGGATTGAGTGCTTGAGCTACTGAGATTCTTCGAATCTCACCCCTTTCCCCTCCCAACTAATATGTTAGGTGGAGCTCAAGGAGAACCGAGCACCCACCAAGGAGCCTAGGAGCATGCATAGTTAGAGATATTACTTTCTTTTGATATTTTGATGTATATATGATGTAAAGTGGTGCCAAATGAAGATGTGCCCACTATTTTTGAGATGTAAAGTTTGTAACACATGTAGAAATATGAAAGGATGATGTATGAACCCTGTTATTAGCCAAAGTAATGGAAATGTGGGTTTTCACCCCTTTTGATGCATGAATGATATTGTGTAAATTTGGCCATAGCATAGTGAGATTTGAATGTATGATGATTTGGAGCATATGGACATGTTAGATATACTAGTTTTATACTTTTGAACTTGTCCATGTGGAGTGAGAATGTGAGAGAGGCTATTTGGACCCGTTTTGGACCTTTGGGGTGCCAAAACCGATATTTTTGTGAGCTCCGTCAAAATATGACCTGATGAGCTCCGTTTGCCATGAAATTTGGCATGCCTCTAGAGTTTGTAGAAAGCTTCTTGAGAAGCTAAAGTGGGTAATATTCGGAGGATTATAGAATATTTGGGGAATTATTGAATTTGGGAGAATTTAATGGATTGGTCATGTACTGTTCATCTAAACTAGAAAATAAAATCTATGGCACTTTTAGACCAAATGGATTCCAAATGTGGTGAAACTTTATACACATAAACTAGAAAACCAAAGTGACTTGTAGGAACTAGAATCACCCAAATCGGAGGTCTGTAGAGAGAGATTGAACCGACTGAAGTTCTGTATCAGCATCAGTGAGCTTATCTGACCCCTATCACTGTTCCATCGGTTTTCGGGGTGCAGGAGCTACTGAACTGATCTGGACTTATTTTTCTCCTCTAGTAGACATCCGTACCTTTCCGAATTGGTATAATGTGCCCAGATTGGATTTTTTTGGATTTAGTTATGAATTTTCGAAAATCATGACAGCAAGCTGCACCAGGAACAGTGACAGCTGGACCTTCCTCCCATTTTCGATGTCAAACTTGGTCCAAACCCAGAGATTGTGATTGGGAATGATTTTTAGTGTAACGTTGACACTTAGAGCTTTCTAGAAAGCTAAGGTTTGCTGCATTCCCATTTTTCTACAATTTCTTATGATTTTCCAAACTTAGAGCCAAAATATGACTTTTGGGCCCAAGTGAGAAAATGTAATTTTTATAGTTTTCGGCTCTATACCCGTGGCCTATGGTTTGTTTTATGCTATGTATGAGTCATCTATATGGAGTTTGAGTTGAGGATGCTTGAGATGGGTTCACAGGACCCACGGGGTAAAAGATGAGTATATGAAACCCCGGTTCATAGCATGTAAATGCCACGGGAGAGTAGTGACTCTTTGGAAATCATATGGAACCGAGCCTATGGAGAGGCTAGGTAGTGAAAGGAGATTAAGGTGTCACATTTTTGGTATCAGAGCAATGGTTCAGGCACTTTTGCTCAAGTTTAGGCTCTTGAAGTATGTGAATTGCTTGTATTTGGTGTGAATGGTCATAAAAGTTGTAGCATCCTTGCATAAGTGTTGTGATATTATTGTGAACGGAGGATTGCTATTTCTTTCAGACATGGTTGAAACTAGACGGGGCAGGGGTAGAGGCAGAGGCAGAGGCAGAGGCAGACTGCCCAGAGCTCAGAGAGATGAGCCAGAGGTTCCTACTGAGACTAGGGTTCCTCTGCAGGCCATCATGGATAGATTAGACCGGTATGAGGCCATGATGGGCCAGCACCAAGAGATGCTGGAGCAACAGAGGTACATTGCCCAGCAGCAGCATGATATGATCATGCATCTGCAAAATACCCTGGCTAGGCAAGAAGAAGCTAGAAGGGATGCCCCTGGACCGCAACCATCTACATCCAGCATTCCACCTGTAACTCCCCAGGAGCCTGCTACTCCACAGACCCAGACGCCTATCCAAAAAGTATTGAAGCAGTTCAGGCAGAACAATCCACCTTCATTTGACGGGGAATTGGATGCGGATAAGGCGGAGGCTTGGGTCATGCAGCTTAAGAAAATCTTCTCAGTGATGGATTGTACCACTGAGCAGAAAGCCCAGTTAGCCACCTTCATGCTAGAAAAGGAGGCTGATAGATGGTGGGAGAGTGCGAAACCACTGATGGAGACCAAGAATATACAGATCACTTGGGAGACATTCTTGGTTGAATTTTATGAGAAGTATGTCCCAAGTTCAGTGAGGAAGAAGAAAGAAATAGAGTTCATGAGTTTGAGACAGACTGATGAGATGACTGTGGACCAGTATGTGGCCAAGTTTATAGAGCTATCTCGGTATTCCTCTTACCTCCAGAGGTATGATCATGAACCCTGGAGATGTGAGCAGTTTGAGACTGGTTTGAGGCCCCTGATTAGCGACAGAGTCACTCCACAGCGGATCAGAAAGTTTAATACTCTGGTAGAGGTCAGTAGGGTGATTGAGACGAACTTGCAAATTATCATGCCTACTGTGACGACGGCTAGTCAGAAGAGGGTTCCGGATTTGAAAAGGTCGAAACCAGAAGAGGGCTCTAGTTTGACCCCTAGTACCAAGAAAAGAGGCAAGGGGCCATGGAGTAGAAGGCCGCAGCGAGGTGTGCCACCTCCTCGGGGTCAGTCATCCTTCCAGCAGTCTCCGGTGACATGTTATAAGTGTGGGAAGCCGGGGCACATTGCTAGACACTGTCCTCAAATGGAGACAGCGCCTCCTCCTAGACCACAGACCCAGGGCCGAGTGTTCGCCCTTACTCAGCAGGAAGCCAGCGCATCTCCCAGTTTGATCCGAGGTACGCTTTTAGTGAATGGCTTTCCTGTAGTTGCTATGGTTGACTCGGGTGCTAGTCACTCGTTTATATCTTATGATTGTGTGAGGAAATTGGGTCTGGTTGTGAGTGTCTTGCCCTTTGACTTATCTGTCATTACACCCACTGGAGGCCACGTGGTCACTTCCCATACTTGCTTAAATGTCACTGTCCAATTTAACCACTGTCATACCACTCTTGATTTGGTTTGTATGCCTTTTCATGAAATTGATTTGATTAGTGGTATGAACTGGTTAGCTGCAAATAATGCCATACTTGATTGTGAACACCGAACCATCTCCTTACCTGCTTGTGGGACCATACCTAGGGTAGGAGCAGAGTTATCCTTTATGACTACTGCCCAGGCTGAGAGATATTTGGAGTGTGGATGTCAAGGGTTTCTAGTCTTTTTCTCTATTCGGGCTGAGGTAGAAGAAGGGATAGAGGAGATCCCAGTTGTTAGGAAATTCCCGGAGGTTTTCCCTAGAGAGTTTGACTTTAGTGGCCTACCTCCTGAGAGAGAATTAGAGTTCCCTATAGACATAGTGCCTGGTGCTGGACCGATGTCCAAAGCTCCTTACAGGATGGCTCCCGCCGAGCTTGCTGAGTTGAAAGCGCAGGTAGAGGAATTGTTAGAGAAAGGGTTTATCCGCCCTAGTGTTTCACCTTGGGGTGCTCCGGTGTTGTTTGTGAAAAAGAAAGATGGTAGCTTGCGGTTGTGCATAGATTACAGAGAGTTGAATAAAGTTACCATCAAGAATAAATATCCTCTCCCTAGAATTGATGATCTGTTAGATCAGTTGGCTGGGGCATCTGTGTTTTCTAAGATAGATCTTAGATCTGGTTACCACCAGTTGAGAGTGAGAACTGAAGACGTCTCTAAGACGGCTTTCAGAACGAGATATGGGCACTATGAGTTCCTTGTGATGCCATTCGGGTTGACGAATGCGCCTGCTGTGTTCATGGATTATATGAACAGGGTATTCAGACTGTATCTAGATCAGTTTGTGGTGGTCTTTATTGATGATATTTTAGTGTACTCCCGATCTTTTGAGGAGCACGAGAGGCATTTGAGACTAGTCCTAGACACCTTGAGAGAGAAAAGGTTGTATGCCAAACTGAGTAAATGTGAGTTTTGGCTGACCGAGGTGCGATTCTTAGGTCATGTGATCTCACAAGATGGGGTTGCGGTGGATCCCCATAAAGTTGAGGCTGTGTTACAGTGGGATAGACCTAGAACGATCACCAAAGTCAGGAGTTTCCTAGGTTTGGCAGGGTATTACAGACGATTTATTCAGGACTTTTCTCGAATGGCCTTACCACTGACGAGGCTAACCAGGAAAGATACACCGTTTGTGTGGGATGAGAGATGTGAGAAGAGTTTCCAGGAGTTGAAACTCTGTTTGACCACTTCCCCTGTGCTGATTATCCCTGACCCTAGTGAACCATTTGTGGTTTATTGTGATGCTTTGGGCAAAGGGTTAGGATGTGTGTTAATGCAGCAGGGTAGAGTAGTGGCATATGCCTCGAGGCAGTTGAGACCTCATGAGGAGAATTAACCCACACATGACCTGGAGTTAGCTGCCGTAGTGTTTGCTCTTAAAATTTGGAGACACTATCTGTATGGTGCGACCATAGAGATCTATAGTGACCACAAGAGTCTGAAATACCTGTTTGATCAGAGAGAACTCAATATGAGACAGAGGAGATAGATGAAATTTTTGAAAGATTATGATTATGTGTTGAAATACCATCCGGGCAAGGCCAATGTGGTGGCAGACGCCCTGAGTAGGAAATCCATCCATGTAGCCCATATGATGATTAGAGAGCAGGAGCTCCTAGAGAAGTTCAGAGAGTTGAACCTCTCGTGTCAGGTGGTATCGGGTAGATTATATCTGAGTGAAACCCGAATTGAGAATATCTTGAGAACCCAGATCTTAGATGCCCAAAGAGAGGATGAGTTCCTGAAACGGATCAGGAATGAGATCACCTAAGGTAAGACCTCAGATTACAAGTTGTCTGAGGATGGCATGATAGTATATCGGGATAGAATCTGTGTGCCTAGTCAGAATGAGTTGAGAGAAAGTATTCTGGAAGAGGCACATAAGAGTAAGTATACTATCCACCCAGGTGCCACCAAGATGTATCAGGATGTGAAAAAGATTTTCTGGTGGCCAGGGATGAAAAGTGATGTGACGGATTATGTGGCTAGATGCCTAGTGTGTCAGAGGATAAAGATTGAATATCAAAAACCGGCTAGGTTGTTACAACCACTAGATATCCCTGAGTGGAAGTGGGATTGTAACACCCCGAAATTAATTAAGGTGTTAATTATGGATTAAGATTAATTAAGGATAATTAATAGAGCATAATTGGGCAAGTTAGTGAATAGGTATTCTAGAGAGATAAATTGTTAATATGGGTTGAGAAATTATTTAGGATGGAGGTTTACATCTAGGCCCAAATTAATTAAATCATGATAAGAGGCTAATGGAGGCCCAATGAATTAGAGGTAAACCCAAACTAATTTAATGAGATAGAGGCCTAAGATTTATCTTGTATAGGCTCAATTAAGTGGCCCAATTACCCTTGTGCAGACCCAAGCCCTTGAGCCCTTCAAATTAGGCCCAAAACCTATTAAACTTCAGCAACCTAATGAGTGAAAACTGGCCCAACAGAATTAGGCAGCCCAACACTTAAAAACTGGGCCAATAAGCAAAATCTGAAACCCAATTGGATTTGGACTTGGAGCAACCCATGACCCAGCCTTTTGACCCAACTTAAACCCATCTAAACCCTAATGCTTCAGCCACACCTTCATTTTTCTGAAACTCAAGAGGCAAATTCGGAGGTTGAGAAGGAGGCTAGGGTTTGGGGCAAAGATTCTGTATTTCCACACACTTAGAGCAAGATTTGGCCAAGGTAATAGTTATAGAACTTAACCCCCTCATCTTTCTCTTTAATTTGGTCCGATTAGTTTTTCATTTAGAGGATTTTCACTTTACCCAAAATCTGAAATGTGGTTATTTGGGGATTTTCTTGATGAAATTCGTAGGTTGAGGTTGGGGTTAGTATTTGGTGACTTTAAACCCCCCATTTTGATGTTTTCCTTGTTGGTTTGAGACCCCCCATAGCTTATTTATATTATGGGTATTAACTTGGTACGAATTTGCTTAGGATTTTGGGTGAAACATTGAGAATTCTGGTGGGAGATACTTGAATCCGAATTTGGGAATTATGGTGGCTGTTGCAATTATCTGCAAGTGAGGTAACCGGGGTTTAATTAATTCCATGCATGTATCTAATTTAATTTCATATTTGCTATATATGAATGATTTGAAATGTTGAATGAATTGGTTGGCTATCTGTTGTATTATGATTGGACCTTGTGAGTCCATGGTGGAGCTGTGGTGCGGCTGCCACCTATGCATGTGCTTCGATCGGGCACCGGGTATGATCAACCCCAGATGCACTGAGCCCTGGTTGTGCTCAATGGGGAGTAGGTGCCGTGGACGGGCCTCTCCCGGTGTTAATGGCCTTTAACATGTGATAATATGATTACTAGTATGGGATAGTAATCATGATAGCCTAATTGTTTCATTTGCTGAAATGACTGATATGATTCTGATATGGATTTTGATTCATGCATATATGTTGATTAAACTGGATTATATGATGGAATTGTTTTGGTTACTGAGATTTATATCTCACCCTGTGTTATGGGATCAATATTTCAGGTGAAAGTTCCTCGGGTAAGGATAAGGGTAAGCAAGTGGATGAAAATCCATAAGCTTCAACCTATGGGGAGATGGCTACACTTGGGCTGACTTAGCTAGGATAGATGCTAATTTTGTATTCCTTAATGTATAACATCATCATGTATCTGCATTGCCAAGTGTAGGCTTGAACATTTAATTTATTGAGAATGTATGTACTAAAGGATTAGACCCCCTCTTGACTTAGTATTTGATGTATGGATTCATATGATCTGCTGTAAACTTTGTTGACCTATAATATGGTTGTCAATGGAAATGTAACTTTTGAGATATTGGTATGGAACCCCTATTGATTGAGTATTAAAGGATAGTTGCTGGTAATTCATGTATATTCTGTTGTTGCTATTTTATAAACTTGCTAATAGAGGGTAATTAGAGAACGAAAATGGGCATATAAGTTTTGAATTGGTAATGGAAGAATAGCTAAGTAAATAAGGTGGATAAATGCCATTAAAACCATATAAAATGAGGGGAAGTGACCTTAGAGTGTCCCTAAGAAGAGAAATGGAGTGTAGGGGGCGAAATATAGTGAAACTAGTGACAGAAGGGAATCACGCCACGGCCAAGAAGGCTTCGCCGCGGCCTAGGAAGTGACCGTGGCGAGGGACGCCGCGGCTCGAGAAATCTCGCCGCGGCGCGGAGTGAAAATAATCGCCCAGGGGGTGACAGAACGTAACCTCTCCGCGGCGTAAGAAGTCCCGCCCCGGCGCGAGTCGAGAAAATTAATTAGGGAGATTACAGTAGCAAAACTCGCCGCGGCGCCACATAGGTTGGCCGCGGCGCAGGTCCAACTCGCCGTGGCGATAGAAAGTCAAGAAAATTCCAAAGAGTAACTAGGCCGCGGTGCAAGAGTTCCAGGCCGCGGCGCAAGTTTAAAAATGTGGTTTTTGAGCTCCAGAACCTAACTTAGCCACGACGGGAAAGTTTCAAGTCGCGGCGCAGGTCCCCAAACTCCTATATTTGACCTAGAAACCCTAAGTTCAGTAAGGCTAATGTTAGGGAATGGTATGAGTACATTGGTGGGATGTTTTTGTGGGTTGAAATTGATCAATGGATGAATCATAAACCTTTAATGATGGTATAAACCCTTCTTATGCATGATTCCGTTATAGTTGTTATTTGATGATCCTAGTAGTATCAAGGTTTAAATTTCCCTATATTTCTGCAAAGTAATTGATTGTAGCAACCCCAAACCTTGATCATTAATTATTAATAGCATGTTTAACCCTAATTATTGAGATTAGAAACTAGGGTCGTCACAGGGATAGTATAGCCATGGATTTCGTCATGGGGTTACCCAGGACATCCTCTGGACACGATGCTATTTGGGTAGTTGTGGATAGACTGACGAAGTCTGCACACTTTTTAGCTATTAAGGCTACTTATACACTGGATAGATTGGCCCAGTTGTATATCAGAGAGATAGTGCGACTTCATGGAGTGCCCAATAGCATAGTTTCGGATAGAGACCCCAGGTTCACATCGAACTTTTGGAGGTCATTACAGCATGCCTTAGGGACGAGATTGCGGTTTAGTACTGCATATCACCCCCAGACAGATGGTCAGACTGAAAGGACCATCCAGACATTAGAAGATATGTTGAGGGCATATGTGTTAGAAATGAAAGGGAACTGGGATGTGTATTTACCATTAGCAGAGTTTGCTTATAATAATAGTTACCATTCCAGTATCCAGATAGCCCCTTATGAGGCTTTGTATGGGAGAAAGTGCAAATCCCCTCTGTGTTGGGTTGAGTTAGGTGAGAGGAGTATGATAGGACCTGAGATTGTGGACCAGACCACCCGACAGATAGAATTGATTAGAAAGAGGCTTCTCACGGCCCAAAGTAGACAGAAAAGCTATGCTGATAAGCGTAGGAGGCCGTTAGAGTTTGAGGTTGGAGACCATGTATTCATACGAATATCTCCAATGACGGGAGTAGGTCGGTCAATGAGGGTAAGGAAGCTCAGTCCTAGGTATATTGGTCCGTTTGAAATCCTTGAGAAAATTGGACCCGTGGCTTACCGAATAGCCTTGCCTCCTAACCTAGCCCAAATACACAGTGTTTTTCATGTCTCCCAGTTGAAAAAGTATTTACCAGATTCCTCACATGTCATAGAATATGAGCATGTGCAATTGCAGGAAGATCTTTCCTATGTAGTGAAACCGGAGAGAATTGTGGATGCTAAGCTGAAACAGCTGAGAAGCAAGAGCATTCCTCTGGTGAAAGTGATCTGGAGAGGTCTGATATCTGAGGAAGCCACTTGGGAATTGGCGGATGAGATGAGGCAGAAATATCCAGAATTATTTCCTTGAGGTAAGTCTTTAAATTTCGAGGACGAAATTTCTTTTAAGAGGGGTAGAAATGTAACGACCGGGAAAAAGAAAAGAAAAGGGAAAAGAAAGGAAATGAAATTTGGAAATTTTCGGAATCCAGAATTTCTGCCAAAGTCCTCTCGTAATAGCGAGAAACGGTCTCGCTACAGCGGGAGAGCTAGTTCGCAATAGCGAAGGCGATTCTAGCTATAGCGAGTGCTGGTAGCAGCCCATACAAAAACCAGGGAGTTGCCCGCTGTAGCGGCGCCATAGCGAGAGTGAAGTCTGAAACTGACGCGATTTCGCCATAGCGAGTGGTAAATCTCGCCATAGCGAAGGGAACTGGCACGAGCTCGCCGTAGCGAAGGTTACACCTTGCCATAGCGAAGCCAGATTACACGAGCTCGCTATAGCGAAGGTTAGTTTTCGCCGTAGCGAGAGTCGGTCCGAAAGAGAGTAAATAGCGAGAATCAGACTTCATTAAACGCCCAAACTCATTTCTTCTCTCATACCTGCCCTAAGCTTCGACCCAAAGAGAGAAAAGAGGCGAGGAGAGTGTGAGAGATCAAGAGAAGGAGGAAGATTAAGGGAAAGCTAAGGTAACTTCTCCCATTTCTCTTCAGATTTCTGATCCCCTCCCTTTGCCCTCTTTTCCTGCAGTTTTATTTGTGTAAATGGACGGATTTTGGGTATGGGTCAGAAGAGGGAAAGTGGAAAGCTCTTTTGAATCCTTGAGTTCTCTTTGAAAATGAGGTTTTCTACTATCATGGGAGCTTGAGAGAGAGAAAGGGGTAATGGCATTCTAGAGAGAGAACCCCAGGTTGTATGAGATAGAAGGGTTGCTCTAAATTAAAATTATAAGAGAGTAATTGCATGCTTTTGGTGTGTTTAGGCTCAAGTGAAACACCTCTATCAAGGTGTGTTTGTGAACCTAAGGAGGGAGAGGAGACATTGAAAGGAAAAGCTTGTGTTGGCTTTGGCTCCAAAGGTAGCTCTCTCTTTCACTCTTTCTTGTAGCATTCTTGGTTGTAATAGTCATTGTATGATATGTATATGCTGAATGTGTGGAATATGCCATATGCTATTGCTTTGATGCATTGAATGTCAATATGCTTGTATGTTGAAATGTGAGATTGCTCGGGTGAGGTAGTGCCGAAAGTCCCTTGAGATGGGTGAGGTGAAGCCGAAAGTTCCTTGAGATAGGTGAGACAAGGCCAAAAGTCTCAAACGAGTGAGGCCAAGTCAAAAGTCCTTAAACTCGGGTGAGGCCATCCAAAAGTCCCTAAACTCGGGTGAGGCTAGACCAAAAGTCCCTGGAGCTCATTTTTGGCATTGTTGTGATTCCATAGCATGTACATTGTATGTTGGTTGATTGAGAATGGCTAAGTGCTTATTCACATGCTTTGACTTATTATATGCCTTGATTGCTTGCTGGATTGAGTGCTTGAGCTACTGAGATTCTTCGAATCTCACCCCTTTCCCCTCCCAACTAATATGCTAGGTGGAGCTCAAGGAGAACCGAGCACCCACCAAGGAACCTAGGAGCATGCATAGTTAGAGATATTACTTTCTTTTGATATTTTGATGTATATATGATGTAAAGTGGTGCCAAATGAAGATGTGCCCACTATTTTTGAGATGTAAAGTTTGTAACACATGTAGAAATATGAAAGGATGATGTATGAACTCTGTTATTAGCCAAAGTAATGGAAATGTGGGTTTTCACCCCTTTTGATGCATGAATGATATTGTGTAAATTTGGCCATAGCATAGTGAGATTTGAATGTATGATGATTTGGAGCATATGGACATGTTAGATATACTAGTTTTATGCTTTTGAACTTGTCCATGTGGAGTGAGAATGTGAGAGAGGCTATTTGGACCCGTTTTGGACCTTTGGGGTGCCAAAACCGGTATTTTTGTGAGCTCCGTCAAAATATGACCGGATGAGCTCCGTTTGCCATGAAATTTGGCATGCCTCTAGAGTTTGTAGAAAGCTTCTTGAGAAGCTAAAGTGGGTAATATTCAGAGGATTATAGAATATTTGGGGAATTGTTGAATTTGGGAGAATTTAATGGATTGGTCATGTACTGTTCATCTAAACCAGAAAATAAAATCTATGGCACTTTTAGACCAAATGGATTCCAAATGTGGTGAAACTTTATACACATAAACTAGAAAACCAAAGTGACTTGTAGGAACTGGAATCACCCAAATCGGAGGTCTGTAGAGAGAGATTGAACCGACTGAAGTTCTGTATCAGCATCAGTGAGCTTATCTGACCCCCATCACTGTTCCATCAGTTTTCGGGGTGCAGGAGCTCCTGAAGTGATCTGAACTTATTTTTTTCCTCTAGTAGACATCCGTACCTTTCCGAATTGGTATAATGTGCCTAGATTGGATTTTTGTGGATTTAGTTATGAATTTTCGAAAATCATGACAGCAAGCTGCACCAGGAACAGTGACAGCTGGACCTTCCTCCCCTTTTCGATGTCAAACTTGGTCCAAACCCAGAGATTGTGATTGGGAATGATTTTTAGTGTAAAGTTGACACTTAGAGCTTTCCAGAAAGCTAAGGTTTGCTGCATTCCCATTTTTCTACAATTTCTTATGTTTTTCCAAATTTAGAGCCAAAATATGACTTTTGGGCCCAAGTGAAAAAATGTAATTTTTATAGTTTTCGGCTCTATACCCGTGGCCTATGGTTTGTTTTATGCTATGTATGAGTCATCTATATGGAGTTTGAGTTGAGGATGCTTGAGATGGGTTCACAGGACCCACGGGGTAAAAGATGAGTATATGAAACCCCGGTTCATAGCATGTAAATGCCACGGGAGAGTAGTGACTCTTTGGAAATCATATGGAACCGAGCCTATGGAGAGGCTAGGTAGTGAAAGGAGATTAAGGTGTCACACAAGGTAGCTCTCTCCATCTTCTTTCATACATGAATGTGTGTTTAGCTTATTTTAGAATGTGTGTATGTGTATTTTTAAGCTATGAAAAGTATGCTAGCATGCCTTTATATACTATGACTCTTGATGCCATGTTATGTTTCTAAATGAGTACATAATGTTTGCTTGAGTGTGGAGAGGCCAAGAACTCTTCCATTTGGTGAGGATGAGCCAAGAACCCTTGAGTTTGTTTGAGATAAAGTAAAGAGTCTCCCAAAAGTAAAGTGGGCTCCCAAGAGTATGGTTGAGTCCAAAACTCTCAAAGAATGGGTGAGGCAAGTCCAAAATTCATTAGGAGAAGTGTGAGGCCAATCTAAATACTTGGTGAGATCTTGAATGTTTTGTATGATTGATTCACATGCTAAGTTTGCTTTTGAAATGTCCATGTCTTCCATTTTCCCCATGCATGCATTTGTGAAGCTTGCTTTGCACATACTATATATGATTGAATGGGAGATAAGTTATTGGGATTCTTTGAATCTCATCCCCTCCTCTCCAATGATCTAACATGCTAGGTGAACCAAGTGGATATGCTAATGGGAGCCAACAACACTAAAAGAAGGAGATTAACAAGCTTATGCCTTGTTTTGTCTATTTTGGAACCATAATGATGGTCTATAATGTATATGATGTTGCAAATGTACTATGAACCTTGAGACATGTCTAAATATACTATTATGTGATGTTTAGATATATGACCTCTAGCATTTATTTTGAGTATGTAATGCCAAAGTGTGTAATGTGGAAGTTTGATGGAAATGTGCATAAGTGTGGATTGAATGGCCAAAATGAGATGCATGAGGTTTGGGACTATTTGGGCAGCTCAAATAAGTCTTAAATATGCTTTTAGAATTGCCCAAAAGGTGTCAACACCAAGGGAAGGCCATTTGGCAAATTTGGTACCTCATATGGAGCCAAATTTGACCATAATGGATTCCTATGTCACTGTTTAGCCAAATGAACTAATCTTGATCTGAGATTTGGCATGCAAATAGGTCTCATTGAGAGCTTTTTGGAAAGCTAAGGATCATAATTTTTGGAGGTCTACAAAATATTTGATGATTTTTCAAAGTTGGTAATTTTTATGGTTTTGGTCTGCTGCACTATTCATTTGGCCTGAAATTGCATTCTGTCACACGAGACTCAAATGATGTCCAATTACTATGAAATTTTACACAAAGAAATTATACAATCACAGTGACTTGTTCCAACTAGAAGCACCTCATTTGGATGTCTAGAGAGGGAGATATGAATTTTTGAAGTTTCTGTCCAGTATCAGTAATTTTGCCTGACCAGAAGTACTGTTCCATTGAATTTTGAGGTCTGGGCTTGATGAACTAATCTGGAGATATTTTTTTGTCTCTAGTTAACATCCACAACTTTTCAGATTGATATCATTTGTATGGATTTGATTTTTGTGGAATTAATTGGACATTTTCAATGTTTTCTGTAGAATTCTATAATAGTTTCAGAATTTAGTCGGACCTTTTGACCATTTTGGATGTCAAACGTCCTCTGTGATGAATATTATAGTCTGAGCATACTTTTAGTGTGAAGTATACATCCTAAGCTTTCCCGAATGACTAATATTACATGATTTTGTTTTTTCTAAATTTAGTTATGATTTTTCAAAGTTTGCCTAGAAAGAAAGCCAATTTTGGCCGAGAATGAAACTCCATATTTCATGCTCCATTTCGGTTTTCATGAGTTGTAGACATGATTTTGTGATGCAATTAAGTTGTAATGATGCAATTAAATATGAGGATGCATAGCATGAGCTCATACAGTCCATGTGACACTGAGCGCAAATTTTTAAATATAGCGCAATGCGAAGAAATCCATTATTTTCATCCCTTTTTTCATATGCTATTGTGTAATTGATGATATAAAGCTTATGAATGGCATGAAATGAGCTAGAATTTATAGTGTTACAACCATAGAGCAATTTGTCGTAGCGAGAAGTAGAATTAGTTGCGGCGAAATATGAAAAGCCAAATTGGAAGTCGTTTAGCGGGTAATTCGCTGTAGCGAAATGGCGAATAGGTTGCGGCGTGCTTTATGAAAATATCCCCGGTGTTCCAGAGAGGAATTAGCCATAGTGAATAGGGAAATTGGCTACAGCCAATAGTGAGAGGAGAGTGAGGTAGGTTCCAAAAGGTCCTCTCACCGCGGTAAAATTTGTGACGATATAAGGAGCTAACCTGAGAGCAATTGGCCATGGTGCAAAAGTATTTAGCCGCAGCGAACATCCTGAAACTTTTATATTAATCTAAAAACCTTAGTTCTTCCTATAATAATATCAAGGGATGACTTAGAAGTACTTGTAAAGGGTTCTTGAGAGTTAAAAATGAATGAGAATAGATTTAAAGGCTTTAAATTGGAGATTTGTTTCACGTATGTACATGAATGCTTGTAAATGCTTGATCAATGATTCTAATAATATTAAGGATCAAATTTCTTCACTTTTTCCTAAATTGATTAATTTAAATGGTGTTAGACCTTGATTTATAACTATTAATCGCATGCTTAAGCTTAATTACTATGATTAAAAGTTAGGGTTGTTACAATGTCTATGATTTTTGGAAACTTGGATCCATACTAGTGGTATGGGACATTAAGCATGGTATCTATGACTATTTTCTTAACAATATTTCTAAGAATGACATTATTTTTCCTTAGAAAGAAGTTTATTAAGTATTATGGTTTGCTAGATATGCAAAAATTATGTGTTGATTTTATTGATAGCTTATATGCATGGCTTGATATTTTATAACCTTGCTATTAGATAATGTATATATGATATGATTAGTTCATGTGATGTAATGCATTTATTCATAGATATGATTTTATTATTTCTTAGATAGACAGGCTAAAAAATAAGAAAAATTTTTCTACACACTTGGTATCTGAACCATTACTAGTTTTATTGTTACTATCTTACTAGAAATTTTAAATTCTCACATTATGGTAATGTGTTTGGATAGTAAAGTTGCTAATGACTTAATACGTGGTTGAGATTGGGTGGATGTGTGTAGAGGTTCCTAGGGTGGGATAAGTCTAGGTTATCATTAGCATAAAGATGACAATTGTTACTAAGGAAAGCCAATAGATACCTTTTGTGCTTGCTCCCATGACCTAGATATATAGTTAAATGGCATAGACATCATAAAGTTTCTTTTATTGTATATATATCAACTTCATAAGGTAACTGAAATAATGTTTTGTTGACTATGATGTATAACTAAACTCTTTCTTAAATGTGGGTTAATATGACTTACTTTTTTGAGAAAGTATTTTGTCATGAATGTGACATAGTTATGTAACTTTTTCTTACTTTAGCATGATAAAATAATGAGTTAGCTTCTACTTATGCTACAATAAATAAATAAATAGATATGGACAATCATGAAAAATGAACATATTAAGCAACCCACACTTAAAAACAAACAACAAAAAAACAAAGTCTCAAATATTCTTATCATTTCCATCTTTAATCCTTTAATCATGATTCTCAAAGAAGTTTGCTACATCCAAATGTGCTACAGCATCAAGGCCATTAAAGTCATCATCAATGTATGCAAAGTTTGCTTCAATATCATCATTTCAGTGATTCAAATTTGTTTTCACATTATTCTCATTCCTTTTGATGGAGGCTTGATAAAGTTTCACAAGATGCTCATAGGTATGCGACTAATGTCCATTTATACCACATTAAGAATATAGATTTTCTATACTTTTTGAAGGATTATTATGACAACCTTTATCTTTTTACTATCCTTCATTATTATTCCTCTTTTGGTGATTAAGATTATTATTATTATTATTATTATGATCATCATCATCATCATGATAATGATAATTAGTGCATCCTTTGTCATGTCCATGTCGACAACTATGACCTTGACCTCCACCACAACTATGATAATTATTATATGTTGTTGTATTCAATTCAGAGAATGGAGTAGATCTAGTGAGATGAATTTTCATGATTTTTTATCAATAACTTATTATTTTGCTTAGCCATAAAAAGGTATGAGATCAATTTGGAGTATTTTTTTGTAACCTTTTCCATGATATTATTATTGCTTCAGGAGCATAATTGAAGCATGCAAAGTTGAAAATTTTTTTCTAACAAGTTCGCAGCAATTATCTTTTCTTCACATGATTTTAATTAAAAACTAATTTTAAAAGCTACTAAATTATACTCACTTATAGTTTTAAAATCTTGCAACTATAAATGCATATAATCATAACAAGCTTTAAGTAGTTTAACCTTTTTCTAATGGTCATATTATTTTTTTAAATTGTTTCACAATTCAAACTAATCTTTTACTATTAGATATTCTACTTTTAACCCTTCATATAGATAATAACAAAGGAAAATCATTACTTTTGATTAGATGTTTCATTTCTTGTTAAAATTACATTTACTAAACTCTTAGTATCTAGGTGGGTTTTAGCATCCATTACCCAGGGTAAACAATTCTTGCCTATTATATCAAGGGTAGCAAACTCGAATTTGTAAGATTTAATACGATTCAAGCTAATATAAAATGACAATAATAATTAAAATTAGATCTAGTTAACTTTAGATATCGAACAAAATCTTAACAACACAAATAAAATATGAATAATAATGTAAAATTAGCTTTGTGATTTGTTTATAATTTAATAGTATTAATTCAAAATACCAAAATAATTTCTACAAATTAAAGATTATTAACTGTAAAAGAAAACTAGTAATATTTAACTGATGAATACTATTAAATGGATGCATAGCCATATGTTTACAAAATTATAAACAAATTCTTTGTCAAAATGCACACATAATCCATAATATTTATAAAACTAAACATATTTAAACGAAATCAATTATGATAAGATTGTTTCAATAATAAATATAATAACTTGATAGAATAATGGTATAAAAAAAAGATTGTGTTAAATCAAATGAGAAAGGAACAACTTGATTTGACCCAAGAACTTAGAGTAGAATCATGTTGATAATGTATTGCAAAACTAATAAAGTATAAGAAATAGAGCAATAGAGAAAATTGAAAGGAAAAATGGAAAAATACTTTTTATTCACTTGGTACAGATGTTTAATTCATAATTTCTATTTATAGGCTTTTAATCATAAATATCAATCTAAGAGTTATAATAACATAAATAGAAAAATTAATATACATAATTGTATAATCTAAATTCTTTAAGAGTTATAGAGTATATGCTATTAAATATAAAAAAGGATCCTAAAAGGTCATTTTTTTGGGAGTTATGGCCACTGACGGGCTTATCATACAACCTTCAAAATAAAACTAGGTTGAATAAAAATATAGCAAGTGACACAACCTAGGTCATCTCCCTTGGAAATGGAGTTCAATGCTTAATTGGGTTTTCTAATTATTAAAGGTCCTAAAGGCTACTTGATTTGGGGGGTTTTTGATTGAATTAAATTAACCTAAAACTAAATTAAAATAAAATTCCTAATTTCTACCTAATTATGCGAATTATGGGTGATAATGGGCTTGTGACTAGCTTTGGAATCGTCTCTTAGTTTTCACTATCCTTACCCTAATCTAATTATGATTAATTCTGGCCTAAGAGTTCCTAATTGTGTTCATTACAAGTGTATCTTGAGTTACCACGCAAGAATCAAGAAATTAACAATCTAATGTTGAATTGAGACCTCAATCCCGCATTAAATCGTTAATTCTTGTTATTAAGATCAATGAACATTCAAATTGATTGATTAAATGATTAATTAGCCTCTGAATTACCATCCAAAAATGTTTAATTAACTAACTAAACACCAAGGAATCCACAATAAGACAATTAGGCACATCAATTCTCACAAGTATTTCATCAAACACCTTGATTGCACATTTGGAAAATTGTAGGAAATTGAAAAATCCAACACTAAATCAATCAAGTAATCAGTCAATAAATATCCTAATTAGTGTCTAACCAGCCACTAATTACAATTACATAAATTCTCAATCAAATACAGCTTAACCAAGACAATAGATGAAAGAGAAAAAATGTAGGTAAATAGAAATCTTAGCTAAAAATTCTGCAGTCTCCTCCAAGGATTCAAGCTTCAGCCAAGAGCTTCCTCTTAGCTAGCCTCAAGGTGGATTAGAGCTTCATTCCGTGGATGGAAATGGAGGAAGTGGAGTGGAGAATGGCTCTATGTGGACGAAGGCGAAGGGAATGGATGAATGGGGCGTGTGTGAGCGAATGGAGTGAAGGCGTGAAAATGGAATGGACGACGTGATTTCTCCATTTCTGCTCGAGTTTGTGCATGTGGCAGCCTTCATTCACTTTCATATTTAGCTCGTTACTTTCTCTCAAAGAACCAGAACCCATGTTTACGTGTGAGCTTCTTCCTCTACAAACCAGAAACTCGAGCCAGCTTCTTCACCTTGCTACTTCAAAACCAAGCTCGTTCTGCTTCTCTTCATTTTGCTGCTACTTCTTCTCCATGTTTGAATCAATAACTTGAGCTTCTCAACATGGCTTCTCTTCCTCGCGTTATTCCAGCCAGTCCACGAGCTTATCTTCCTCTGTTCATGCTCTGTTCTGCATGTGTATGTTGCTGCCCCTGCATGCAAACCCAATTCAGCGTTTTAAACTTATGGCTTATTCTTCATTCTTAGCTTGTACTTCTTCATGCGTTGTTCTCCTCCTTGTTCCCACGTCGATCCTTATACATATGTGGCCTTTGTGTGACTCATGCACACTCCTTTCAAGCTTTTTCTTTACTAACCCAGAAACTAGAGCCTCTTCTGCTGCTGCCAATGCATGTGTGTATGACGTTAAGTGGACTGCCACATGGTTCTTTACATCACATGGATATGCTACATGTATTTAAGTAGATGAAGATTCAATTTCCCATTCAAAGCTCCAATTTTCATATTAAAATTCTGCACAAAAAGAGTAGAAAAGATGAAATAGGAATATTCATAAAATTTATTTAAAATGATTTATGCATTTAAAATCAATTATTTTGCCAATTAATTCATAAAGTGTAGAGAATGGCTATTAAAACAAAATTCCATCTAATTAAACCCCTAAAGTCATATTTGGACACTAAAGTACTCAAGTTAGAATAATAAAATAGATAGAAATACGAGTTTATCAGCCACCCATATAACTATAACATTAACAACAGAAATGAAAATTAAACATTTAATTAAGAACAACTATTTTGTAGTGTATGTTTGTTTTTAATGATTTAATTCAATTACCATGAACATTGGTAATGCCATAAATATTCTTTTATCTAAAACTATTATACCTATTAATATAATATATTTTAGCTATTCTGTAGACTTGCTTAATCATATTTATTACCTTCTTATATATAAGGTAAGGTAATTTGATTTCTAATGAAACAATACAATATAATTATACCTTATAAATTTTAGTTGAAAAATGTTATAGAGGCCCTTAAGCCATAAATATTGAAATTAGCCCAATCCAGTCTAACCTACTTTTAGAAGAACCAACACACTTAATGTTTATTATTCAATAAACGTTATACATAAAGTTAACAAAACAAATTGTCCAAGTTGCTTCGAACAAATTGGCTTCAAAATGACAAGCCACTTTGATCAAATAGCTTCCATAACTTCACTAAGAAACTTGGCTTGACAATCATTAGTAGTGCATCACCTATAAAATTTATAAATAAAGACTTCTTATAGCACAACATTTATAAATAGAGACTTCTTATAACACAACAAATAATCCACCTAGTTAGTTTTATCTTAATAAGCTTAAGAGACATAGTCTTTATTGTGTCTTGCTATTGTATCCCTCTCGAGAGACCTTTTAATAATATAAATCATCGTCATTTTGATATTTCATTATATCCAATTTCTTCTCTGTTCAAATCATGATCTTTGGAATAGAAACACTTGGCATGTTAGGTAGGGACATTAGCCTTCTTTGTCATTCTGTTTTGAAGAGTCTTGATAGATAAGAAGGAACAGTTCCCCCCAATATGAATATCTTCAGAAACATAGGTAACTATAGTAATGTAATAGCCCTTAGATGCATGGTCTTTAGTATTAGGACGATAAAATAACATAGTAGTTAGTTTGCATGATCTTAATTGTGAAATAGCATACTATGTTATCATAAGTAAGATGGATAACCTCGCTTATCATATAATGATCTCTAGTTATGAAGTAGCATAGTGTAACATTGGGTATCCTCAAATTGGGTTAAACTTTAAGATAAGGGTTAAGGCTTAGACATAAGGGCTAAGAGCTTAATTAGTATAAGAAAGAATGGCTATTATTGGTTTAAAGTAAAACAAAGTGGCAGTGGATTAGCCTTGCAATAAATAAAAGGCAAAACAATAATTTTGATAAAAGTGTAGTGTCCACCATTTAAATTAATTTTGCCTTGTATCAATTTTGGTCTCTAGATAGCCTTAAGTTTTAACTCTTTTTAGGAACCAAATGATCCAGTTTAAATATGAAATTTTTATAATAGCTAGGGCACATCAAAAGCCTTTTAACAAGTCATAGTTTGTCTAATTTAGACACTTCTAACTAAAGTTGTGAATTTCTAAAGTTGGTTCAAAAAAGCTATCAAAACTAGATTTTTTACCCTATAACATATCTAGTTTTTAAAATATTTAAGGGCCCAAATGAAATTATTTTGCTTTAAAATTTTACAAGAGAAAGTGCATGTTTAAAGCTTTCTAATAAGCCAATGTTTGCTAAATTTGGAACTCCTTAGCTAAAGTTATGACTTTTTAAAGTTTAGGACTAATTATGGCGAAAATAAGTTTTAAGTTATCTTGAGTAGAGAAGTGTGTCTTAATGGCCTTTAATCTATGTCCAACACTTTATATTGATGTTTTAAAACTAGTTAAACTATGGTTGACCATAAACTTGCCTAATTTGATGTTTTAGGCCAAACTAATGGGACCACTCTATATAGAAGTGGTGGGATCGAATTTGATTTAGTAAGATGATCAAGTTTGAGTAAATGGTTTTGGCACTGGATTAAGTATATTCCAAGTAGCTTACTCTCTCTTTTCTTTACATGCATAATGATATGTTCAAGCTTTGTATTGCATTATGCACATTGGTTGCTATTAGTAACATGCTTTCATGTTGTCTTGAGTTGGTTATATTTCTATGATCACATGCTTAAATTGCTAGATGGCTTATGGCTAAGAGTAAAAAGGGTACCAAGAATGAACATAGTAGTTCACCCAAGGCTTAACATAAAAAGCTCAAGTTAAGTATAAGATAATCATGGCCATGATAGAGTAAGGCAGAGTATAGATAAAGTTCATGCCAACTTTATGCTTTATATTGTATGCCATACATGCTTACATTTACATGCTTAATTGTCGTATGTGTGTATTTGGATATGGATAGAATATTCTTACTAAGATTCTCCCTAGAATCTTACTCCTTCTCCATTTTCCTCACTTACTAGTGCTAGATACAAGATGAGCTAGATATAAAGGCAAGCAAGGAGCTTAAGGCTTTGAGTTATATGGAAATAGTTATATGTAATTAGTTTTATTTCTATTATTTAAGAATTGTAAAAATATGTATATCAAGCCATGAGTTTTTCATTCTGTAACTATTGTATTATGTAATGTTATGCTAGAATAAGTATGTATGAGAAATGGCATAATGAATATGATGTTTTAAAGCATTGAGTTGTGCTAGCTGATAACTGAGCCCTAAAGTGCGAAATTAAAAAGTAAGTGTAAGATATTTATATATATGTTATGTACTGAGAAGCTAAACTGTAAATGTGGCCTTTTAATGGCTTGAAAACCTTAAATTTTAAGGGGAAGTTTTGCTGGATTTCATTCAGAGTTTATATTATTTTATTTTATGGTTAGCATGGATGTATTTAAGAGTCAAAATGAGCTTTTAAGTTAAAAGTGAGGTCACCCAAGTAATAAGAATATCTGTGATTCGACATACTTAATCCGTGAGCAATATTATAAAATTTAGTCCTTTTTGTACTAATATCCAAATTGAATTCAAGGCATGGAATGTATCATTCTTGTTAATGTTAAACCTACATTTCTTGACAATGAGTAAACCAATCAAAACAAATGATCAATGTCACATATTGATTCATTTGATCACGACCATGCATTTCTTTGTCTCACTCAATCTAGGATCTACGAATATCACTCCTCCTATAGAGGAAGGATAAAATCCCATCTATTTCACTCATATCCTTTCACATGATTCGTGATATACCCAATCACCATCTTATTAGCCATCCTTATCAAAGGTGATGTAGGACGGTGTCAAAGTATTTGACTCTTCATGTAGGGAACTGTAGTGACTTTAGGTCAAAGGATTTCCTTCATTATGGTCACATGAAAATTACTAATGACACTTTATAACCCAGGTAGCATTCTCATAGCAGGTCAATTTAGTACATTTGTTCTCTAATGGTGTATCGATATATTGACTTGATATCATATATCTATGACTTAAAGTCATTAATCACTATGCATACTAGTTTTGATGTATTATTACTATCTCATATCCAATAATACTTAAGATAATTTAAAAATAATAATTATTCTAAGGACAATTATCATATTAAGTTATATTGCATAAATATAAAAATAGAATATAATAATTGTATTACCTCAAAAATATGATACATGTCTGTTATCACAATCATCTCATGTTTGGCTCATAGGACATACACCAACAAACCTCTCTGATTATAGGATGATTTTTAGTTATGAAGTAGCATAGTATTATATTTACATCATATAAAACATAGACAACTCGCTTTGTCATGAGGTGATCTTTATGTAACACTCTGAAATTAATTAAGGATAATTATGATGATTAGAGAATTAATCTAGGTAATTAGTAAAACTAAGTAAGCAGAAAGGGGAGGTGAAACTTAGGGAAGACTAAATTGTTAATATGGGTTTATTTAGGAAAACTAATTAAGAGAGGAGGGACATTAAATTAGGCCTTATAATTAATTTAATTATTACTTTGGGTTAAGTGTAGAAGACCAATCTTAGTCTTAAGAAGATCTAATTCCATTTCTTAAAGGCTCAATATTTAGTTGTACAGACCCAAATATTAATAGACTTTTTTAGTCAGACTTAACTTTCATATATAACCTATGTAACCTTATAATCCATGGCCCAACAAGTATATAATTAAACCCAGTTGGATTTTGGGCCCTTGGGTTAGCCCATGACCCATTTAAACCCTAACTTACTCAGCCCCTCATCCTTTATTCTGCAGGCCAACTCATTTTCTCATAGGAAGAGAGGAGGCTAGGGTTTTCTACATTTTTCCACTATTCCTTATTTCTAGCAAAAGATTTGGCCAAGGTAATCTATATAAAACATGTCTTTCTCATTCTCCTCTTCATTTTTTGTCCAATTAGTTTCTAGTTTAGTGAATTTTCATCTCCTTCTCGAATATGAAATTTAGTCTTTGGATGATTATTGCAAGATTTTCGGAGTTAGAAGTAAGAAGGATAATTAGGTAAGTATTTCTCTTTCATTTTGTGTATTATTTTGCTAGAAAATGTCCCCTATGGTTGATTTTCATAATGGGTTCTGCTATAGTACGAAAATATAAGGAGATGGAAGTGAAACACTATAGTTTCTGGGCTTAGTGACTCAAATCCAAATTTTGGGAGTCACTAAAGGATTGGGTAAGTGTTTCCTACCATCTTGTGATGTGTAAATGTTGAAATTTTACCATTTGGATTGATATTTGGTGCATAGCTTTTGCATGTGCGAAAATGGAGGAGTGGGGAGTGAACCATTGTGAGTTTTGATGTCTTGACCTTACATTGGTGCAATAGACCCTTAGGAAGTTTGGGTAAGTAATTTTCAATAAATTCTTGTTAACCGTAATTAGTGGATAGGGAAAATTTCTTGCTAATAATAGTTAAATGATGTTAACTATGCTTATCTTAGGCTTAATGTGCTTTGGACCATGATGGTAGCTAGAGAAAGAATAATTAGCTTTATTGAGTGGTTGAAGTTAATTTTCTAATTCTATGTATATGCTCATTTTAATATAATATTTGCTGTACATGCATAATTTTGAAATACTAAATGATTGGTTGGCTATTTAAATTGCGTTGTGATTGGACCTTGTGAGTCCATGGTGGAGTTGTGGTATGGCTGCCACCTGTGTATCGTGCTTTGATCAAATACCGAATTGTGATTAGATCCTTAAATGCACTAAGCCCAGGTTGTGCTCATTGGAGAGTTAGTGTCGTGGATGGGCCTTTTCGATGTTATTGGCCTTTAACATGTTGTATGTAATTGCTAGTATGGGATGTTAGTTATTAGTAGTCTAACTAGTTCATTTGCTGATGATATTGATGCTTTCAGTGTATTTTCTGTATAATTGCATTATGTTAATTAATCTGTATATATATATATATATATATATATATATATGAAATTTACCTCTTGTTACTGAGATTGTATATCTCATCCCAATTGTGAGCTAACATTTTCAGGGATCAGACCTCTTAATGGCAAGGAAAAATTAATGAAAGCTTATTGCATGGCTTGGTAGCATATAGGTTTGGAAACCTTGTAAGGTTGGATTTGTGTAACAAGAATATTAGTTTTTATGTACTTGTCACATTGCATCATAAATTGCCAAGTATAGGGACTGGTTATGTAATCTAATTACCATGGAATTGAATATCGTGATTGTATCTTACTAATACTTAATGAATGACTTGATATTGTGTAACCATTAAGCTTAGTCCTATGCATCTTGTGGTTGAAACATGTTTGTTTTCATGGGAGGGGAATTAATTGATATGAAATTAAGTTTTGATTACTTTAATTCAATCTAAGATTCTTAGACAATGAGGATTAGTGAATTATGATATAATGGGAGATGGGAGGTCTAGAAGGTTATGTATGTTAGCCATTAAGCTCTTAAAATCCATCTAGGACTAGGAGGAATTGATTAGAGAGCATAAAAATAAGAGTATAGGCACAAGATGGGGTCACGTCGCAGTTAAAAAGGGCTAAGTCGTGGCCAAAGGTCAAGCAAAGGCGAGGAGCGCCACGACTCAAAATGGAAAAATTTGCTAAGGGAAGGTAATAGAGAGTAATCTCACCAAGGCATAAAATTTTCAGCCATGGTGTAGGTCAAGGAAATTAGGGAATGAGTGTTCCAATAGCTAGTTTTGTTATGGCGCAAATCAAGAAATCTACTACAGTAGGTTCCAGAGTGTTCTCCACTGTGGCGAGATTTATGAAAATGTGAGAAGTTGAACTTTAGAGCAACTTCACCACGGTGCGAAAACCTTAAGCCACGGTGCAAGGTGCGAAATTTCAGTTTTGAGTCATAGTAGCTAACTTAGCCGTGGTGGGAAAGGTCGAAGTCGCAGCTTCCAAGTTGTGACGAAGGTTCCCAAACTCTTATTTTTGACTTAAAAACATTGAATTTCACTATATTAAGATTATGTAATGACTTAGGAATATTTATAAGAAGTTTTTTTGAGTTGAAATCAGTAGCAAGATGAATCAAAATTCTTAAATGATAACTATGACTACTTGTAAATTTGATTAGTTGTGGTTGTTTAGTTAATAACCCTAATGATATCAAGGTTCAAATTTTTCCCACTTTCTCCTATTTTAATTAATCATAATGATTTTAGATCTTGATTTGTGATTACTAATCATGCTATTAAGCCTAATTATAGTAATTAAGAATTACGGTCGTTACACTTTAGTTATACAGTAGCATAGTAATAGATCTATATCACAAGCAAGATAGATAACCTCACTTGTCATAAGATGATCTTTAGTTATGAAAAAACATAGTAACATACTTGCAATATCATGGGCAAGAAAGATAACCTTGGTTTGATGATATCAATGGTAGTAATAACCTAGCCCAAGAGCAAATAAGAAGGACAATCTTGCCTAGAGCAAGAAAATTGTAAGTATTGCTTGGATTAACATCATGGACAAGAAGAATAGCCCCACCTATCATAGGAAAACCATATTACTACTTACAATCTCAAGGTCTTTTTGTATATAAACTTAAGTTTTCTTGTTTCCTTTTAAAAAATATTGTATATCATTAAGTTTTGAAACTACTCTTAAGTTTTGGCAAAAAAATTACTTTAAAGTGCAATTGATTTTTCACTTCTCTCCTTAGAGAAATCCATATCAATCAATTTCTATCACAACCTAAAAACAAAGATGTAATTGGCATAAATTACAAGGCGGAACATCTTTATTGTAAGCCTATCTAAACAATACAAACTTATGCTAACACATAATGTAATACACTAACTTGAAGATCTAATTTAAAGCACACTTCAAATAGATTAACAAATTCATATATTAAGCACTTAATTATATGATCATTTCTTTCAAACCACTCGTAGAAAGTATCCCGCAAAAATAAGACACGTTAAAAATCTATAATTGCCAAAAACATAATAGATTAACAAACAAAGTTCCACTTTCAAGATCTACTTACTAGACTACAAACAGTGGGGTGGAGATCTTACTTGTGAGTTCTATGGAGCTACACCTAGATTACAAAATTCAATTAATATAAAAGTAATAAAATAACACTATCCATGTGGAATAATGCAGGGCTTACCCAATGGAAATGCCAATTCTTACTAAACTGCTCGAGAAGACTTTGGATTAGCTTAACTATATGAAAGACTAAATATTTATTGAGTAAATAACACCCCATAATAAATAATAAATTATTAAATAAAAGAATGAGTATGCAATTAAAGGGTTAACTAAAATATCATAGATGAATACCTAGTTGCAACTTTTTAGTTTGAAATTATGCTTTTTAACATAATGAACAAATTCTAAAAGTCCAATATGAAATAATATATTGAGATTTGATTATCACGAAAATCATGAAACTAATGAGAAAAATGATAATGATAACAACAATAACAACAATTATTATTATTATTATTATGCAACTCTCATGACATTTATTGAAAAATTTCTAAACTAGACTCTTTCAAAAGGCCTCTTTTGTTGGATGGACTTCCTTAAAACAAAATTGCAGTCATAGGAAGGAACTAAAGTTCTGATAGTTCATAACATTGGCTTGGCTCATGCTTAATATCTTTCATCAGTGGAAATGCCTTTCCTTATGTAATAAGGATTTATTTAGCTCTTTATATAGTAAGGAAAACCCAAGGATTGAAAAAAATCCTAACACCCTTCACATATTTCAAAAGACGCAAAATGGCCTAATGGGAAGGCCATGACTGAAGACAAGATCAAGACTTTGGATAAAACTTTTGCAAGATGATATTATTAATTGTTTATGAAATTACAAGAGTGTGCTAGATGCTTAGGGCCAAATTGGATATTGTGCCTAAGGACAAGTTAGATATCCCCTCTACAAAATCCTTAGTATACATGGACAAAGTAAATACGAGATACAAATTTGTACAAGTTTAAAACCTTATTACAAGCATCTTATAGCAGAAACCTAATCAACCTTATGTTGTTGGACCTCCATTACTGACTAGCTAATGGGAACCTAATGCATAAAGCCACATGTTGTAAAGGTAGGTAAAGCATAAGGAAGACTGCCAATCTCCTTTCTGCTTTGCTCTCTTACCCAAAGTAAAATGAAAGCCCATCAAGTAATACCTTTTACTTGAGGTAAGATACACCAACTTGTGCCTTGACAGATGTAGTATTCAAATACAAGATGAAATACCATCTTCCAAATTCTACCCATTCTTAATGCAATAAAAAAAACCACTCTCAAATAACTTTCACTAAAGGCCTTTACTCTTGAACATTTCTTCTAGGTGCTTACAACCAAGATAGTTCTAGTTGCTTAGAAACAAGTTAGCCCCACTACTACATGGTATCACTTAAGATAGGGCAAAATAATACAAACCCATTAACAAGACAAGTGATATTACATGAAACACATTGCCTTAAAAGGCACATATCCTTTAGGTAACACATATGCAATGTTATGCCTAGTAGTTTTAAAAGTACTAAAACTAAGGAGATTACAAAAGAAAGTCCTTTAAATTAAAAGATTAGAAGCCAAACAAAGTTAGAGTGATAATCTAAACATCTAAAAATGAGGACACAAGGCTAAAGGTACCTTAAAACCGGAGTCAGAATAGTTAAATAGAATTAGACGAAAAGGTAGTGTCATATTCGTAATTTTGAAAAATTCTTAGAAAACTTAAATGAGGGATCTTTAAATAAGAAAATTGAGTTTTTAGAGGTTCTCAAAGGCCCTAAAAATCATAGAAACATTTAAAATTGTTAAAACCTCTCTGGTTTGCATTTTAAAGTATCGGTTGACTGAAACTTTAACCAATTCATTCGGGAAGTTTCTAAATTCAATTTGGGTAAAATTAAAGGCATTTTATGAATTAAAGGACCTAAATTTTATGATGGAAAAGAAGGTTCTAAAAAAGGAATTAAAATGAGCCTAAATGAAAAGAACCAAGATAAGGGACTAAATTGAAATTTTAAAAAATATTATAAATGAGCCTCCACCTCCCTTAAATCGTGTCCCACTTCTGCCTAGCCCTCATAATTGACTTTCCTTTGGTCCAAAATAGATTCAAGGGCTGCTCAAAGAGGCACACAAGTGGGGGAGCAAAAGGAGGAGAAAGAAGCTTTGAAAAGGTAAGAAATTCATACTTTCTCCTTTACCAATCTTCTTCTCCTCTTTCTCCTCTTTTCTCTCATTGCTTTGTTGACTTATTTGGACTATTTCATGCTTAGTTCAAGTAAGAGAAAGAGAGGAGATTAGAAGCTTTAGAAAGCTCTTTGGAAAAGCTTAAAAATAAGGTAAAAACCTATGGCTTTCTTGCTTCCTCTTGCTTGTTCTTCTTGAGTATGATTTCGGCCAAACCTAGGCCCATCAAGGAGGGAAGGAATTCAGGTAATAGCAAGGGAGGAATAAGAATATGCAATTAAAATTAAAAGGAAAGTTTTAGAAATCAAGTTATGATGCCTAGGGTTTTAGTTGCACTTAGGAAATTTTAAAGCTTTCTAATGATAATCTAGCTTTTATAAGAGTATGTATAAGTTCATAAGACATCTAAGAAGCTTCATGGATGGCACTTTCCCTAGGAAAACCAAGAAAACTCTATAGGCTCCTTAAGTGTGTGTGCATCTTGGCCAAGAAAGAGAAATTGTACCTATAGAGAGTTTTCTTTGATTCAAAGGATGGAAATGGTCTAGATATGAATTATATGTACCAAAGGAACCATTAGTTTGAATTTAGAAACCATAGTTTGAAAGATGAAATTTTAGGTTCCTTTTTAAGCGTAAAGAAGTAACTTGGTGTTTGACTCCTTAAAGTGAGTTTGTAATGACTCCAATGAGTTTAAATGCAGTCATAAGACTTAGATTGAATGAGAAATTAGAGCCAAGATTATGAATTATATGGGTTGCTTCATTATACTCTTATATGGAACCATAACCATGCCATAAGATAAAGACATGTAACACCCCAAAAGGTGTTAATCATGGATTTGGGTAAATTAAGAATAATTATTATGGAACAATTGAGCAAGTTATGAGAATGGGAATTTCTAGAGCAATAAATTATTAATATGGGTTGAAGATTTAATTGGGTTGAAAACTTCATCTAGGCCCCAATTAATTTTAGAAAGCCATGGATAAGGATTAATAGAGGCCTAATGAATTTAGATGCAAACCCAACTTCTTATTGTTAGACTTGGCCTAAGAGAGAGACTGCTTAGCAATGACCCAATCTGATTTAATAAGATAAAGACCCAAGACCGAGTTCACATGAGCCCTTATAGTTAGTCTAACATACACTATGCAAACCCAAATTGGATTGACTCTTGGAACTTGGCCTAACCCAATCAAATTTCTGTAGCCCAACTAATGAAATCTGGCCCAACAAGCATAAAATCTGAACCCATGTAGATTTAGGCCTTTGGTTTAACCCATAACTCATTTAGAACCCAAATTAAACCTAACTAAATCCTAAATACACTTAGCCTCCTCCCTATTCTATAGAAAAAAAACACAAGAGGCAAAGCAAAATTTAGAGGTCTTGGAGAGGGGCTAAGGTTCTTAACACATTTTCACCATTTTTCACTTTTAGGCTTAAAATCAACCAAAGTAATTGTCATATAACTTAATCCTCTCCTCTTTCTCTTCAATTTGACCTGATTAATGTTTCATTTGGAGCATTTCACCTATACCCAAAATCTGAAACTTGTTATTTGGTGTTTTCATGGTGAAATTTCGAAGGTTAAGGCTAGGGGTGTTGTTAGGTTAAGTATAAACTCCTTATTTTAATGCTTTCTTTACTAGTTAGAGATTCCATTAGCTAACTTATGATATGGGCTCCATTTCTATGTGAAAATATCCATAATGTAGGGTGATATTTTGAAGTTTCTAGTTTAGGGAAGCCAAAATTCAAAATTAAGTCTCTTGGTGGCTGGGTAAGTATCCTTTAGGTAAGTATTGATGGATTAATTCTTTGATTATTAGGTTGTTGCCATAATTGATGAATGGGGATGGTAATGGACTGACTTAGAGTGGTAATTTTCTGATGTTATGATTATAGGAGAATTTTGGTACTATTGTTAGCTTCCTAAATTGGTTACAAGTGAGGTAACTCGTGATTATATTAATTCTATGCATATATCTACTTTAATTTTATATTTACTGCACGTGAATGATTTGAAATACTAAATGAATTAGTTGGCTATCTATTGTATTGTGTTTGGACCTTATGAGTATATGATGGAGCTGTGATGCAACTGCTACCCATGCATGTGCTTCAATAGAGCACTGGGTTATGATCAGACCCTAGATGCACTGAGCTCCAGTTATGCTCATTATGGAGTAGGTGCTATGGATGGACCTCTCCTGATGTTATTGACTTTTAACATGTGCAAATATGATTGTTAGTATGGGATAGTAATCATAGTAGTCTAATCGTTTCATTTGCTGATATGACTAATATAATTTTAATGCTCATTTTGATTTATGCATATATGTTAATTAAATTGGATTATATGAATGGAAATTACCTCGGTTATTGAGATTTGCATCTTACCCCGTTTCATGGGCTAACCATTTCAAGTGAAGGTCCTTCGGGTAAGAATAAGGGGAAGCAAGTGGATGAGAATTCATAAACTCTATCATGTATGGGGGAGGCTACACTTGGGCTGAGCTGAGTAGAGTAGATGCTAAGTTTTGTATTTCTCCTTGTATAGCATCATCATGTAATCATGTTGCCAAATATTAAAGCTTTACATTTTGGTAACTTATAATGTATCTAATAGGAAGTTAGGCCTTATACAATCTAGCATTTGATATATGTGCTTGTGTATCTGATTTGAAACCTTGTTGACCTTGTGACATGGTTCAGTATTTAGAAATGTAATCATATGATGCCTTAATGCTAACTTAAACTAATGATGTATGAAGCTTCCAATGAGATATGCATCTAGATGATAATATTGGTTGTTTATGAATTTGGATGTTTATTAGTATCACATGGAACTTCCTTATATGTGGTAGATTGATGAGTAGGAATCAATACCTAAATTTTGAAGTAGATAATGATAGATTAGCTAGGTAAATCAAGTAGATAAATGCCATTAGAGTCTCACTAATTGAGGGAGGATGGTCCTAGGGTGTCACTAGAGGGAGAGTTGGAGTATATGAGACAAAATTTTAAAAGTTGTAGGACCAAAAGGTATTTCGCCGTGGTTAATAGAGGCGAAGTTACCCAGAGAGGATAATAGAGAGGAATTCGCCATGGTGAGAAGTGAGGTTAGCCGCAGTGAAAATGCGAGAGGCAAGTCTAGTTAAGTTCTAGAGGGTAATTCGCCGCGGCATAAGGGATATTTGGCCATGACAAATTTTGTGAAAATGTGTCAGGTGATTTCGAGAGCAGTTGGCCATAACGCAAAGGGTATTTAGTAGTGGTGAAGGTACTCAATTCCTCATGATAACCTAAAAGCCTTGGTTTTCTCTATGAAAATGTTAAGGAATAATTTAGGAACACTTGTAGAAGGTTCTTGTGAGTTAGAATTAATAGATGAATGGATTAAAGGCTTATAATTGTGGGTTTGATTCTCTCATGTTCATAATTGGTTACAAGTAATTAATTAATGACTCTAATAACATTAAGATTTAAATTTCTCTACTTTTTCTTAATGTAAGTAATTGAAATGACTTCAAACCTTAAATTATGATTATTAATTGCATTTTTAACCTTAATTACCATGATTAGAAGTAGGGTCATCACAAGACAAGCTTACATAGAGTTTATATGAGGCTAGAATTGGTTCCAATGATGTAAATGTGTTGATAAATTCTATTTTTATCTCTTCTATTCTTCTTAATTTGGAGTTTTTAATAATTAAATATGGCTTTAGGGATTTAATTAGGTAGAATTTGGTTTTATTAGCCATTTTTGTACTCTATAAATTAATTTGCAAAATTTTTGAATTTTAATGCATTAATTTCTTTAGATAATTTTATAAATTTTCTTACTTAATTTTCTTGGGCAAATTAAAGCTTAATGTTGGAGGAAATTTTGGAAGATGATGGACCCACTAATTCACACAAATAAAGTCATGTTACCTTGTCACCCATATGGCCCTCCCAATCACATGTCTTGTGCCTCTGCCACATACACTACCATAATCACACCCTCAATGCATGGGTCCACATAGAAGCTTTATCTTTTCACATTCCCTCACAATAACATGCTGCTCTCATACTTATCACGTCACAGTACACTTACACGTGGACAATTCATATGCAAGGCACACCTTTAAACATCATTCCAGTCATAAGCATAGTCCCTTCCACATTTCACACTTTCATCTATTCACTCACAAACACATAGAAGCTGCATGCACAGCCACTACGCACACTTCACATGTAATACACGAGCTCTTTAACCACGTTGGCACTCATTTATGAAGCCACAGGTTCAAAACGTGAAAGGGCTAGAAGAAGCCCACGTGGGAATGAGTAGGAAAAAGGAAGAGAAGCTACAGGTTTAGAGGAAGGAGAAGGAACAAGAAGCCATAGGTCCAACTCATATTAACTCATATGGATACACAACTCATTCCATCCATGAGTTACATGCAACCTCTAGCTCATTTCACTAATACATCACCCATGATATTTACACAAAGCTGTAAGAGGAGAATCATGTGGCAACACTTCACAAGCAATACACATTAACACACACAGGCTCCTCCCTGTAGCTACACTCATACATTCTACACTCACACAAACCACACACATTTCATAGCTGTTCTGGAGAGCAGAAGTTGATGTTGGCATGATGCATAAGCTTTACCATAAGCACACTAGGCTAGATTGGAGAGAAAACCCATAGAAGGAAGCTTACATGGTCTATGGAGGCTAGGATGAGCATTAACATGGAAGAACACATAAGGCAGCATGAATAGAATAAAGAAGCATATGAAGCGGAGAATAAAAGGAGTATGAGTAGCAAAACATGTGATTATAAAAAAAGAAATAAAGAAGCACGTGGAGGGCACGGATTTGAGGAATGAAGAAAGCCAGAAAGAGGGGTAGAACAAGAAGGGGGAAGAGCAATTTTTTACAAAAAAATAAAGCTACAGAGAGGGTAGCTCCATAGATGCGAAGAGGGAATCCATTATTCACTCTCGTCTATCAAGCTTCATGGCTAGCTATTCTCCTATCCAATTTCCCCCGTCCATCTCCTCAATGGCAACTTAAAATTGCTTGGGTAGCTAGTTAAAGATGTGACTTCCATAGATGAAATTTGAGCTCCAAGATGTATCTCCAAATTGGCTAAATTCTCTTCTCTCCATCCTTTACCTTCAGCATTAATTTCTTTATTTAATTTGACTAGGCTTAGCTTTTTAATTGAAGAATTTGATGGCTGAATGTGTTGGATTAATTGTTCTATAGTTGTGATTTTAATTTCACATTTCGAGATTCATTTTGATGTCTAAGTGTTTGTAGAAAGTCTAAAATTAATGGCTGTTCAATTTGCTAATAAATTTCTCTTGTTTTTAGGCCAATTAATGCAATGGTTATTGTATTAAAAGGCTGGCCTTTTGTGTGATTATTATATTTGAGGAATTCCTTAATTTAATTGGTTAATTAGCAATTCTAAGTAGATTGGTAAGCTACTTTAGTGAGTATTTAGGTACTATTTTTGTATGTTCTTGTCCTTAACTCAAGTGACTAATTTTCAAGGTTTATTATGGTTTCAATTTCCTTAATAAATAGTAAATTGAGTCTTGGATGGTAATTCAAGAATTTTTATAAAGGAATATACTAAGAAGCAAGAATTTAAGTCTAATTTTGGGATATTAAAAGGGAGTAAGGATAATTGAATCCTAGGAAGTCCATTCAAAGGCTAGTTACTCCATTTTGTCCTAATTGTTGCCATCATTTTGTCTTAAGTCTTTTAGTTCTTGTTATTTTTTTTAATTCAATTAAAATTTAGTAATTCAAAAACCCCTTAAAGATTTCTCATTTATTGCTACTAGAAGAATTTTTTCATAAATAATTAGAAGCAAAATCTCATTGGGAGATAACCTGGGTTGTACCACTAACTACAAATCTTTAATCAACCTAGTTTATTTGAGGTTGCTCGACACAATCATTGTTATATCACATATATTCCATTATCATACTCTTTCATTCAAGGCTATTATATCCATTTTCCTTATGAACTTACAAGAAAAGTATGAAAATAATATACTTTTGTTACGCAATGTTGGGGTTAAATTTTCAATTCGTGTCATATGGGCCCTGTGGATGTTCCAACATCATTCTCTACTCATTTATCACTTGTACAAGTCACAAACAATCTAAAACATCAAGCAATCTATGGATTTCAAGTTTAGAACCACAGATTTTTCTTCATTCACCTCGGACAACATATGACAGATTTCAGGGGCAACTTTGAAAATTTATAATTAAATATAGAAAAATCAAAATCTTCCATTGCCTAGAATAACTCATTATTAGCATTAATTACTAGCATTAATTCCATAAGATCCATTTCCTAGAATAACTCACATAAAAAATTGACCATTCAACACCTAGTGAGATGTATAGACCATATAGGATCTCACATCCAAGTTTGGGTACCAATGACCAAAACATATATCGAAATGGCATAAATTTATATTCTTAAGCTCATACACATGTATCCATTACAAAAACTTGTCATATATATGAAGGTTCATCATACATACACATGTTTACGATCCACTTGGATCCATCACATACATTAAGTATATATACATGATAAAATTCTATTTATATTTCTTTCTTGCCTAGCTCATCTCAATTTCTTTTCCCTTGGTTAGAGAACCTTGAATGGTGAGTGAGAGGAATATGAGTAAGATTATAGGAAAAATCTTGCTAGTCAATCTTAACCATATCAATGCATATAAGAGTGTCATAAGGAAATGCAATGTATGTGGTGCAAGCATGTGATTCATATGCATCATCTAAATCAAACATAACTTTTAGCATGAAAACTAAATTCTCATCAAGTCATGGCATATCAACATACTAATTAGGCTCAACTAAACTCATCTCTAGGCCAATAAACAACTATTATATTCAATTCCCTGTCATAGGGAGTTAGGAGCCAAAAACATACAATACTCATGCATAAAACTCATAAGGAAAACCATATCAAAGCTAATTCATGAATACATCAAGCAACTACATATATAGGTATCTCAGCTCATTCAAACATTTACATGCATGTAAAATAAGGAGATAAAGCTACCTTATGGAGTTAGGAACCTTAAGTTACCACTAACTCCCAAATCCTTCTCCTTTTTTTGGTCCTTTACATTATCCATTCTCAGGTCGATACACACCCCATAAGGTTGTATTAGCTCAGCCTATATGTGTTAATTTGCAATGCAAAATAAATCATTAGGATCCATTTTAGCTCTTGTTATTTGTATTCGACTTTATTAGAATTCATTATACTACTTTAAACCATTTTAAGTCCTTCAAGAGGCAACTCTTAGATTTTATTTTCTAGGCTCTAAAATCTCACTTGCTATGAACCACATAACTCTAGTGGAATTCTTTAGGGCCATCATACACATGATTTAATAAGCTTAAGACCAAGTGGCACTTTAGGCCCTTTATATACCTTAAAAATTCACCTTTCAAATATAAGGTTCCTAAATTCAATCAAATGGCACCATTAGTGTTCATAATTCATATCTAGACCACTTATAACATTAGAATTAATAAAACAACTCCTTAGCTGCTCCATCCCCACCATGGTCAAACTTAGCACCCATATTAGCCTAATGGCAATTTTGTCATTTCTCTTGGACATTTGGCATATGTGGGGGTTCCTAAGTTTAAATATGATCTTATATGGATTGAAACATCCTCCTAAGATTCTAAAACTTTCAAGGTGTAACTTGAACCTTAAGTGGCCTAACTTGTGTTCTATAGCTTTTCATGGAATTCCACTTGCATAATCTTATTCTACACCCTTCAAAATCCTTGTTACTCTTAGGTTTTCATCAAGCTGAACCCTCTTCCTCATGCATTCTCTCTAGGCTATGGCATAGAGGAAAGAAGAATTCAAGAAGAAGCAAGTTTTTTTATCTCAACTATACCTTGTTTGAAAGCTCTTATAATGGTGATTCTTGTGGCATGGATGGTTGTTCCAAAGCTTCTCTTTCCTTCATGAGGTTAGGCACAAACTTTATCCTTTCAAGAAACCAAATCTATCATTAGAAAGAGCATGAAGAGAGGAGAATGTTTTATAACTATTATACTATAGAATTGTGCAAGTTTCCTTACTTGACTGGCTTCTCTTTCCTCTCTTTCTCCTCCCATTTCTTGGATACCATGGCTACTAGTTCAGGGATTGAATATGTTGGTTATGAGGGAGGAAGAAAGTTGGTATGGTCATATAAAAAGAAATAAAGATATTTTAAACAAATTTAAAAATACTATTTACATCTTGAAATGTTGACTGTTCCATTTGAGTTCGTTTTAAATCATTTTTTAGAATCGTCAGTTCCATATGAAGATTTAGATTTTTTAGTTTATTTAAAATATTTAGTTTAAAACTTTTTAGATTTAAAACAATTTGAAAAAGTCCAGTCAAAATTTTGGTCAACTAAAGTCATAAACCATACACTGGTAAAGATTTTACAATTCTGATGGTCCCTATGATTTCTAGGACTTCTAAAAACCCTAGTAAACTTAGTTTTGGCATTTAAAACTCATTTTTTTGAATTTTTAAAATTTTGCTCAAAATTACTGTTTTACCACTAGGATGTCGATTCCTCCATTTAGGCATTTTGGCTCTATTTTTGCTCTTTCTGCTCTTTCTTTTTATCTTATCTAGACTTTTAGTCCTTCATTATCCTAGTTATTTAGGTTTTTTTTGGTGTCTCAGGATTTAGAAAACACAGGGTATGACACAAATCTCAACCATTTAAGTGGATATCGAATTGCAATTAGTGGAAACCATGTTGCATACATACTCATATCTACCAACAATCTCCATGAGCCAATTGAATAAGTATCTTTGTTTGGAGATGTTCACCAATTTGATCCACAACTAAGCTATGCTCAATAATATAACATGCCTCCTATCGACCATGTTTCTTAGTTGAGTTCATTCTATCCAATAATTGGCAATACTCTACCTCTTTCTCCCCTCACTACGACAAAAGAGTTGATGGATGAATTTAAGGAAGAGAATGAATATGATTCTACTATGAATGCCGATTATAATAGTAATGACAATGATTCTAATAAGCAGAGCAATGACTATGGGGATAATCCTACAATCCTCGTTTACTTCAAACTATAAGCGAATATGACGAGATGACCACTGCTTTCTTTTCATGGGTTAATACAACAATGGTAAGAGGTCCCAAGCTTCTTGAAATGGGTGACCATGAATCTAAATGAAAACTAAGAGTTGCACATCGTCATGTAGTATAAGGATAAATGGCATTATGCCATCTAGTTAAACTATACTCTTTTTAAGTATACCACATGTTTAAGGTGTACTACTTATGTAAAAAAAATGAAAAAATATCAATGTATTAACTATAACAATAGTTGCAGTTGGAGGGCTAACGTGTAGAAAAAAGAAATATAACCATTGGTAGATTACAAAATATGAGAGACCACATATATGTCTTTTCGTGTTGTTATCCCAAAATGACTTTAAGTTTGATGTTGACGTTATCACATTTGTATTTTAATGATGGTGACTGATAAGCCAGAGGTCAAAGTTTCCTAAATCATTGAGAAGATGCATAGCTTATTTGGCTACACTGTGTCTTACAAGAAGGTGTGTAAGGCTAAATATCGAGCCCTCACCATTGCTTTTGGTAATTAGGATAGCTTATATGCTTTTATTGCCTAAGCGGTTGGTTGTTGTTCAACATTTCATGCCTTACTTGTGTATTCAATTCTCTAACAAATAGTGTTTAATACTTTACACATGCCTACATACTCAAACTTACCAGTGGTTATCTAATTTTGAATAGGTATGGTCATAGGGTTTGTTTGATGTACTTCTCATTGCTCTTGGACTTAGAACAAGCTAACTAGTATAGTTAGGGATTCACATTATTGGCTCACTTGTATCGAGAGTTTTACAATGCAAGTAACCTTAAGGAGCAAGGCATAGGTGGAGATTCCTAATGACTAGTGCCACAAAGATCTCCAACACCAAATCCTCATACAGATATCTATCCTCTATAACTCTTTTTAAGTTTCAACTAAGACATTCACTAACAATTTACAAATAGTGTCATAGGTCAATTGGTCGTATTCAATTAGTTTCAATCTATTACTTATTTCCCTACTAATGTGTTTACTTATAATTATAGATGAAAGAACATAGGATGACTTTCCTATTTGAGTGCCATGGCCCTAGAATAGTATAAGATATTACTTGATGGGATGCAAGACAACAAGGTTTATGGTCTTACATAGATAATTCTTCAATAGATTGCCTCTTTATATGTTGTATTTATTATGATACTTTGATGTATTATGCATATACCATTTAGTGGCCATATGAATCATACAATGTGCACGAGTTCATCCCAGAATATTGCTTGGTTTCCCCAAACATTTGGCTAGATTTAGTTCCTTTCATTTTCTTTCATATCATAAAGTGGCACTATCTAGATTATGTGCTTTACTACTTTGGCTTACAACAACCAATCCTAATTGCTCCTTCCAATTTAAGGGTCCACAGTACATTATAGCTATTAGGAAAATCCTCGATGGATTAGTGATAAGAGCACTTGAGTTTTATTGAGGCATGGATTGCATAGTGAGATGCTTTAGCTTAGGCGACCATGGCTATAGAGCTATTGGATCACACCTCGAGATATATGCAATGGCATTGGAAATATATTTGACGGTGGATTCACCTTATAAGTGGTGCCTTTGCTTCACGATAAACTTTTCAACATTTGTCACCCTTGTTATTTTCGTTTTCTTAGAACATAGTATCTTAGCATTTAATGTTTAATTTATTTTCCAAGGCTAATATAACTAACGACCTATACAGGTTGAGTGTTCTTGATGCTCGACAAATGATCTATCATGAGTATCAAATGAGGGTGAGTTAAGATTAAATGAATATCTTATTTACTCTTAAAGAATAACGCTTTATGATGGTCTCCTAACCTACTCCACTGGTACCTAATTTACCATGGCCACAAATTCCAAAGGATAGGCCAAGCAAGATAAGTGATAGTTATATGTCAATGCCATTATCAATGCAGTGATATTATCTACACTAGTTGGAGGTGCCACTTCCTTTTTTCTATACCTGGCATTGACATAGTAAGACTTTAGCATGATTGCTCTATCTTTTTATATTCTAGCAGGCTAATATTATTATGTGCCACTTTCATCATTGTCGTAATTTGAATCTTCTGAGCCCTCACAATTTGAGTTATTCATGTCATTATTTAATGACTTAATAATGTTTAATACTGATTATAGTGGTCAATTTTTGGAACTTGAGGGATTGTCACATCAAGAGTTTATAATCCCACAATAGTTGATTCTTTTAGTTCATTCCCCCCTTTTTGATTGAAATTCTCCACTGACTATCCTTGTGAACAACCTAATAGAAAAGGAACAAGAACATGTGGGGTAAGGGACAAGAGCAACAATAACATGTAAGAAGGATTCATTGTGACATTGAAAACCACTATATTTGATGTATATAATTAGATAGATTAATTTTTTTGTATGGTAGAAAATGGACTCATTGATATTAGTTTAGTTTCTTACAAATGTAGTATGATATCACTAAGGCAAAAGAGCGTGATATCACTAGTTACAAAAGACCATAATATTATTTTTAATCTTTCACGAAGTATTTTTTATAATGTCTTCATACAATTTTTTTTTATTGTTCTATCTTCATTTATTTAATACATAATAATTACTTATTTATTAATAATAATTATTATCTATTACATAATTAATACTTATTACTTAACTCATTTATTATGCTGCGGTGTAGGCTTGGAGAAAGAAAGAAGTCATTGGCATTCTAATTTTATTAAAAAAAAAAAGCCACCAATTTCCATTAAAAGTATAATGTAAATGTAATATTTTTGCCTTGTACAAATTTGGAAACTCCCTTTTATCTACAGTAGAATTTGGTTCAAAAAAATGAATTTTGCTGACATTTTTTTTTTCGGTGTCATAGTACTTAAAATATGCACAGTGATCCCGATGTCACCCAATGAAGGGAAGGAAAATTTTATTATTATTATTTTTTGATAATCAATTTTTTTCCCCTTAGTAAAACGTGAATGCTCTTTAAGAGGCTGCAAATTTCACGGAGATTAAATATATGTGTATAAGTAATTAAATAAGGTGCAAATTATTTGGACAATATTTATATTTGATGTTTTATTTTTTAATATTCAGTGAAAAGAGAGAGAGATTATTACACCATTGCTCAACCTCAGTTGTTTGCAACAATTTCGCATGGCAATCCATTTTAATTTTTTTAATAATAATTCTTATACTGCAAAACTCTCGATATTGTGCAACAGGGAATTCGATCTTCCCTTGTATTGGCTAGAATTATTGCTTTAAAAACTGTAAATAAATAAATAAATAAACAAATTGCCCCTCCAATAAAATTGCAAAGAATGGGGCTTTAGTGTAGACTTCCCTCTCCGGGAGCGGTAGGTGTTGTCCCTGCGTAACTTTAGGGTTCCAATCTTCCACGTAACTTCTAAATTTCTGTCTCTTTTATCTCGGAGGCGCTTGCAAAAGCCACAGTATCAACTCTGGACTCCACCATCTGCACCGGATTGTCTTCCTGCATGTTGTGCATCTGCGATTGTGAAAAGGGTTTAATCAGAGGTAGGCTTTAAATTACGAGTTTTCTTTTTAGGGTTTGTACTATTTGCTCGTTTTGCGAAACGTTTTGCTTTGAAATGGTCTGTAGTAGCATTAAAATTGGAGTTCAGGCTGGAAATGAAGTATAAAATTACTGAATTTTTGTCAGTCAAATTCCACTTGGTTTCCCTTGATACTTTTTAATATTTAATGATTATCTATGAAATACTGGTTAAAGATAAAAACTGTGAAATGAACTTTGCTGGTGGTTATCTGTTAATTGATTTTTATGTGAAGGCAAAGTTTACCATCCTGAGAAGTACAGCTCTTTGTGCATTAGTATTTAAATCATCTGTTAATTTGGTTACCTTTAACAAAGAGGATGAAGCATTTTGTTCCAAGATAAATAATTGACTGATGTTTACCCATCTTTGGTTTTCTTTTTTTTTTGGGGGGGGGGGGGGGGCGTTGGTTCTCTTACAATTATGTGTTTTTTACATTGCTCTACAACTTTCTTCTTAAGAACAATTCAAGAAACTCTATTAGAAAGAGAGAAAGACACATAAGACTATGTGTGGTATGGGCTGTTGGACTGAAAGCAAACTCTCATGATAATTAATTGCATTGTTTCATACTTATGAAATGTGGTATGCGGGTGTGTAATTGGCAAAGGACAGAAGCATGATATAGGTGCTAGGTATAAATCTAGAAGACAAACTCTTTGGTTCTTTTTTCATGGTTGTTTTAAGGGAATCTCTGTTACTGATATGCAAAGAGATGGGGCAAGTTTGTTGTATTCTTGAGCCTTTATGGATTGTTTAATTAGACAAAACATAGTCCTACATATGTTTGTGGACTGTCCAGGTATTGTTAGTTTAAGTGAGTTTTTAAGTTAAGAAAACACTTGGTCAGTTTGAGTTGAATGACTGGGGTTAATAATTTGGAACTTGCGAACTTGAATTCAAGATTTTTTATATAGTATAAATATTATTTATACTGTATGATAAAGAAATTTTCGCTAATATTATTTGTCAGCTTTCTTTCAATTTCTGAAGCCACTTATGTTTAATGAATTTGTTAAAGTCTAAATATTAGTCTGGCTCTGTTCATTTACTATGAAGATATGCTACAGTAGTCTCACATCCAGTATCGTGGACATTACTCTTGACTTTATTAAGCATATCTCCGTACAATTTTTCAAATATTCTCTCTCTTTAGTCTTTACAGGGCTAAACAAGGCTTGAAGCTGCCTAGGAGTTATGAACTTGTAGGTTCACCTGGACAGCTAAACTCATACTTTTTAAATATTTGTTTGAATCAAATTTTAACTCATCATAGTTTTGGTTAAGCCTAACCACAATATCTAGCCATCTGGGAAGTTGATTTGGATCAGGCCTTATTTTAACCCATTTTAATTTATAATTCTCAACCAGAAACAGTATACTAATTGTGAAAATTTTCCTGGATTACTCCTTATAGTTTTTCTTTTCCATAGTTTTGAATCTTATGATCATATGATCTATTTTATTGATTTTGTACATAACTATGGTTGAACCTTGAATTTTAGTTAATGCTTCTGTCCTGTGGCTATGTATCTTAGGTGTGCTTTTATTTTTTTAAGTCATTGTTTATAGGTTAGCATTTCTTTATGACAAATGTAGTTAAAGCTTGAAAAGGAACACATTTTGTAAGTTCTGTGAATTATCATTTCTCATTAAAGTGTTGTAAGGTTCCCATTTGTTTTATTAGTCATATATTTGTTTATTTTTCATCTCTGTGGCTTACAGAATGCCTTTGTTGGTCAGACTTTAAGGAAGCTGTAGACGAGTCTGCTAATGGCTGATCATCGAAACAGAATCGGCCAGTCTCCTAATGGGAAGGCCAATGCATCAGGAACTACATATTCTATTGATCTGGCCACGTTTCAGTCACGTTTGAAGGCTCTTTATTCACATTGGAATGAACACAAGTCTAATCTGTGGGGTTCATCTGATGTGATTGCAGTAGCAACACCTCCGGCTTCTGAGGATCTGCGATACCTGAAATCTTCAGCTCTGAATATTTGGCTACTTGGTTATGAGTTTCCAGAGACAATTATGGTTTTCATGAAAAAGCAGGTCCATTTCTTATGTAGCCAAAAGAAGGCCTCTCTTCTTGAAGTTGTGAAAGGACCTGCCAAGGAGGCAGTTGGTGTGGATATTGTTATGCATGTGAAGGCAAAGAATGATGATGGGATTGGTCTAATGGATGCTATATATCGTGCCATTCACACACTGTCAAAAGTATCTGGCCATGAGGCTGCTAGAGTTGGATGCGTATCAAGGGAGGCTCCTGAAGGGAAGCTCCTTGAAACTTGGTCTGAAAAACTAAAGACCGCAAAATTTCAGCTTGTTGATGTGACGAGTGGATTCTCTGACTTGTTTGCTGTAAAGAAAAATGATGAACTTACGTCAATTAAGCGAGCTGGATACTTGACTACTAGTGCAATGAAGAACTTTGTGGTTCCTAAACTCGAGAATGTCATTGATGAGGAAAAGAAAGTTTCCCATTCCACATTAATGGATGAGACAGAGAAAGCTATTCTAGAACCCTCTAGAGTCAATTGTAAATTAAAGGCTGAGAATGTTGATATCTGTTACCCTCCAATTTTTCAGAGTGGTGGGGAGTTTGATCTCAAACCCAGTGCTGTTAGCAACAATGAACTGCTACATTATGACTCCACCAGTGTGATTCTATGTGCAGTTGGAGCCCGATATAAGAGTTACTGTTCAAATATAGCTAGGACCTTCTTGATTGATGCAGACCCTATTCAGAGCAAGGCTTATGAGGTTCTTCTGAAGGCCCATGAAGCAGTCATTGGTTCTCTGAAACCTGGTAACAAGTTGAATGCTGCATATCAAGAAGCTGTTTCTGTTGTTGAAAAGGATGCACCTGAATTAGTTCCTAATCTGACAAAATCTGCTGGGACAGGCATTGGTATTGAGTTTCGTGAATCAGGTTTTAATCTTAATGCCAAAAATGATAGGCTGGTGAAGGAGGGTATGGTCTTCAATGTGTCACTGGGGTTTCAAAACTTGCAGAACCAGAGCAATAGCTCAAAGAATCAGACCTTTTCTCTCTTGCTTGCAGATACAGTCATTGTTAACAAAGATAAGACAGAAGTTGTGACATATTTGAGCTCCAAGGCTGTTAAGGATGTAGCATACTCATTCAATGAAGATGAGGAAGAAGAAAAACCTAGTGTGAATGTGGAAGCCAATAGGGCTGAATCATTCATGTCTAAGACAGCCCTAAGATCGGACAACCATGAAATCTCAAAAGAGGAGCACCGGAGGCAGCATCAAGCAGAACTTGCTCGTCAGAAAAATGAAGAAATTGCAAGGCGACTTGCCGGTGGTGGAAGTGAGAATGGAGATAACCATTCTGCAGTAAGGACTTCAACAGAACTGATTGCATACAAGAATGTGAATGATCTTCCCCCTCCAAGAGATTTGATGATTCAGATTGACCAGAAGAATGAAGCAGTTCTTTTTCCTATCAATGGAACTATGGCACCTTTTCATGTTGCCACCATTCGAACAGTTTCCAGCCAGCAGGATACAAATAGAACTTGCTATATTAGAATAATTTTTAATGTACCTGGGACTCCTTTCAGTTCTCATGATGCGAATTCATCAAAGTTTCCAGGATCTATATATTTGAAGGAGGTTTCATTCCGCTCCAAGGACCCAAGGCACATAAGTGAGGTGGTGCAGCAAATTAAAACTCTCCGACGGCAAGTTATGGCTAGGGAGTCTGAGAGAGCTGAGAGGGCAACTTTGGTTACACAGGAGAAACTGCAGCTTGCAGGTAACAGATTTAAGCCAATTAGATTGACTGAACTCTGGATCCGTCCTGTTTTTGGTGGCCGCGGAAGAAAGATACCTGGTACACTTGAGGCTCACGTGAATGGATTTCGGTATTCTACAACAAGGCAGGATGAACGCGTTGACATAATGTATGGAAATATAAAGCATGCCTTTTTTCAGCCAGCAGAGAATGAGATGATAACGCTTCTGCACTTTCATCTGCATAACCATATAATGGTGGGAAACAAGAAAACCAAGGATGTCCAGTTCTTTGTTGAGGTAATGGAGGTTGTCCAGAGTGTGGGAGGTGGAAAGAGATCTGCTTATGATCCTGATGAGCTTGAAGAAGAACAACGGGAGAGACAAAGAAAGAATAAAATAAATGTTGAATTTCAAAGTTTTGTGAATCGGGTCAATGATCTCTGGGGACAGCGCCAATTTAATGGTCTTGACCTTGAGTTTGATCAGCCATTGCGAGAGCTTGGTTTCTATGGGGTACCTCACAAATCATCAGTTTTTATTGTTCCAGCTTCAAGCTGCCTTGTCGAGTTGATTGAGACTCCTTTCCTTGTTGTCACTCTAAGTGAGATTGAGATTGTAAACTTGGAGAGAGTTGGCCTTGGACAGAAGAACTTTGATATGACGATTGTATTTAAGGACTTCAAGAGGGATGTGATCAGGATAGATTCCATCCCTTCCACGGCACTTGATGGCATCAAGGAATGGCTTGACACGACAGACATCAAGTATTATGAAAGCAGGCTGAATTTGAACTGGCGGCAGATATTGAAGACAATCACTGATGATCCCCAAAGCTTTGTAGAAGGTGGAGGTTGGGAGTTTCTGAATTTGGAAGCTAGTGATTCAGAGTCCGAGAACACCCAGGATTCAGACCAGGGCTATGAACCATCAGATGTGGAGCCTGAGTCAGATTCAGATGATGATGTTTCTGACAGTGAATCACTTGTAGAATCTGAGGAGGAAGAGGAGGAGGAAGAGGAGGAGGATTCAGAGGAAGAGAAGGGAAAGACGTGGGAAGAGTTGGAGAGGGAAGCAAGCAACGCTGACAGGGAGAAAGGAGATGAGTCAGACAGTGAGGAGGAGAGGAAGAGAAGGAAGATGAAAGCTTTTGGTAAGTCACGGGCTAGTTTAGGCCGCAACATCCCAAAGAGAAAGAAGTTGAGATAGACGTTTAAATATTTGTCTTTTGAATAGGCTTGTGTGAAATATTACCATAAAATGCAGTTATCAGCTGGGGTGTGTTTTTCATGTTTAATATTGGGTTTTCCTTCTGCTATCAACTTGAGGGCTGTCGCAGCAGATAGGTTTCCTTAATGTAAATTATCTGTCTGTTAAATGTATGTATAGAATATAGACTTCTGCTGCAAGGTGTAGGTAAATATATATTTTATCCTTGTTTAATCGTCATATAATATTTTGCTAACAGACCAAAGACTTATGATTGTCCTATCTATGTGTTCGTTGAAAAAAATAAAAAATAACTAGGTATATATGATGTACTATGTTGCTATACAATAAAGCAATAAGAATTGGCCAACGTGGATATGTCAGACGCTTATTCCAGGTGTTTATTGGCTTATCTTACCACGTTGCATGTGTCTGAAGTATTTTGTGTTGAATGTATACAGTCGGTACATCCAAAATTAATTTAATTTATTAAGAATCTCAAACTGTTTTTCTCTTTTGATTCGGATGGAGCTTTTTTAACAAAACGGAAATAAGTAATTGAAGTTTTAGCGTGAGTTCTGATTTTGACCATGCTCCATACATTTGAAGTGATAGAAATTTTTACTGTAAAAAAAAAACTATGGACACTCCATTAATGGCCTTTCTGTAAACGTTAATTATTTCCTTTAGTCTGGGACACTTCAAGGAAAAGAAGACAAATCACCGCTATCACAGCTTCCATCCATCTCAATGCTTCCCTAGCGGAATCATATGTTGGAAAGACTCTACAGGGAGACACAGGAGAATGGCCTCTTACTGGGCTATAAGGAAAACATTGATATGGTTAACTCAACTCTAATGTTGCGGGGATCCAACAGATCAGGACCTACACTTCCTTTTCTACGACAAGAAACTTTCCTCTCTCATGAACCCGAGATTGGTGACAACCCAGAACCTGGAAACCATTTGGAAGGACATAAAGCGGTTTACAGAAACCTTCAAAAGCTTCTCACCAACAAATATGCCCGACAACCTCGGGCATTGGTGGACGAACTTTAAGATGTTTCCTAACCGTCAAGTGTTACCATATGAGTGTCACTATATCCCCATGTGATTACTTTTGTGCATTCCAAAAAAAAACTGTCAATTTTATTGTTGTTTGAAAGCTTCCTGAAGTGCAAATCTAAAATACTCTGACTAATAATAATAATTAAGTAAAAACGGTCCTTGATAAGCTTGAATGGTTGATGTCATTGATATTGGCGAGAAATTGTGACTGGCCAGTTACATTTGTCACTCTTCAATGCTTTGGTACTAAAAATTTTTTACTTCTTAGCCGATGACCGTGAGTATAAAATTTAATGATCAACAAAATCGTCAATTGTGTATGATACTGACACGTGATAGATATTATAATTTTTATTATTATTCTTATAATCAATTAATTTGAGTTCTTTAGTTTGTAACGGTAAAACCACATGCAGATGAAGAATTCTTTGATAGACTCAATTTATAAAAAACTAATAAAAAAAAAAAAGTATACCAAACTTAATTACAGAAAAATCCACCTGACGTGCGTAAGCCATTTTTGCAGACTCATCCCTAATTTACTCCAAAACTTCAGCCTTAAGACAAGGTGCCGAATATAAATCTCTGCCAATATCAACTTGTCCCCAGCAATCCCCCTTTTGAATTTCTCCTGGTCACATCTTCAATTCCAACAAACAAACAAACAAGAAGAAGAAAGGACAGAGACATACACTAAAAGGAGGGAGAGCATATACCAATGGAAGATGATAAATTTTATTACAAATGAAAATTGTTCATGTTCTCAATAAGGAGGAAGAAATTATTCTGTTCCCATCATATTTCGTTTCGGAATCGTTACAACAATAAATTACATTATACAATCAGACTATAATCTTTTACATCAGGATTTATTCAACGGAGATTTCTTGTGCCAGATATTTACTAGAGATCAAAAGTGGAATTGTCATGCAGTTATAAAAAATTATGCTTATCAAACGCCACTTATTGGAGGTATTATGGCCAACTCATCTCTGTCCTCTACGGTAATCGACTCCGTTGTGTACTCCTCGTTCAGAGCCAGAACCATGCACCCTCTTATTTCTTCCAAACCTGGAAACTTGACAAGGAGCTTTTTCAAACATTCAAAAATAGTGTTGCCAGATGATTCCTCCAGTGGCATCTCACTCAAGCCAGTAATATCGCGAGCTCTAGCAAAGAAGAAAACTTTCATCTTCACCAACGAGGATTCATTCTTGCTGTTTTTGTCATCTTCATCTCCAATCTTAATATCTCCTTCCATCAATCATACCTTCCAACAGTAACCAGCAGAGATAAACTAATAGATGCAAGACATGTTCCCTGCAAACTGCAACAAATTCAATATGAAGACATAAATCATTAATTACCAAAAGAAAGTAGGTACCAAATTGCGACTCATATTAAAGAGAAAAGGACTTTAATAGACAGTGCAATAGATTCACAGTGAAAATATAAATGAATGTCACCACCAAGCTTACAGTTCTCTACAAGTAAGTTTTGACCTTAAAGAAATCAGATATTTTGATATAGACAATTCACAGTTTTGTATCACCTATACAGACCCTCAAACCGCCTGCTTATGACCAACAGGCATTTCACACGCCAGTTAAAGCCTTGCATGACACATATCTAAGAAATTCACCTTTCTAACCTCAGAACATGACAGATCAATTTGCTTTGAAGTTTCAAATCACTTCCCTAGTACACCACCGGGGGTTTTCTTCTCAACAATACAAGTTCTTCAGCAGACTAATTATTTCTATGGTCAAATTTAGCAGATAAATTATGGTTGTAATTCTACTCAATTTAAGCAGGTTTATTTCCTGGTATGCGACAATCACAGGAATAATTTGTGGGTGTGATGTAGAGAGAAAAAAACGAGGTCTCCCTATGCATCCTTCGACAGCTACAATAAAAGGAAGACTGAAATAGATACAAGGATGGGGAATAAGTGCAGGAAATCTTGAATAAAAAAAAAATGTCAACAATCATGAGTAATATAAATTACAGATATTCAATCAAAAGCTTTACTTGAAGACAAGGGAAAATCAACTAACAGTAGTTAGGATAAGTACTAGAAAATTTAGCACATGCTCCGTCACATTTTCATGTTTAAAATTCTCGCCATGCATGTTGCATTTCAGGTGACATACTCCAAAAATAGGACAGCATCAAGGATAAGAGGGAGAAGAAAAGCATAAAGGATTAAAGAAAAGGATGCTTGCAAGGGGGTCAGTACATAGTCTAGACATAAATAGAAGTATAATCATAACAAAAGCTCATTAAATCTAATTTATTTTGATCACGGATACATAGATCTCTTTTTGAATACTTTTCCCAGCTTTAATTATTTCTAAACACAATAGATTACAATAACTTTGAAAGCTGCATTCATAATAACTTAAGGGAGAAAATGCAAATATCCCTCTTCAACTTTGAACCATTTACAACACAAACACCCCCTCAACTTTAAGAATTGGAAAATACCCCCCTCAACTATCAGCCCTCAAAATTTGAACCGTTCTGTCCATCTTTCCGTTAACCCTATTAATGGAGATGCCACATTAGACTGTCATTTGTCACATGGCACACTCCAATTCGTCTGAAAACAACAAATGACAGAATTTGAGGTAGGGTCTCTATTAACGGGTAACTGGAAAATGGATATAAGGGTTTTAAGGGTGATAGTTAAAGGGAATAATTTCTAGTTCTCAAAGTTGAGGGAGGTGTTTGGAAATGGTTTAAAGTTGAAGGGGCGTTTGCATTTTTCCCATAACCTATAGTGTATACAAAGCAGCATGAAGCCATGAATCCTCAACCAAGAAGTAAGCCTGATGCCACTGTATAAGAATCAAATTAAAAGGTCCTAATCATAGTTAATTAGTTGATGAAATGACTGGCCATGTAAAAGATCCACATGAACAGTGATTTCTCCAATAATTTCATAAAGAAACATTTATACATAGCATTCAATTTTGCGAAATCACCATTGCTTTATGGAATAATAATGTGTAGTATGTCTTGTGAATGAGCATTTGAAGGATTCAAAGCAAATGTTCACTGTCAGTGAAGAACGGAACAAAAAAGTCAGAAAGAACAGAAAAGAAAGAGAAAAAATAAGGAAATAAAGTGACGGGGAGATAACTTTGATCATCCATTGTTACACTCATTGAAATTTGATATATCTTTCTCATCCGTAGAAGCAAACTGATACAGATACTAACATAAAACAAATAAACAAAAAAATGATACTCTGCCCTCCTTTTCTGAAGATCAGGATGGAGCTCAATAAATCTCCATACGCAAAAGCCAGAAAGCATAGAATTACGAAATTAAATCGAAGTTTTTGAGCTACGTATGAGAAATCATTCCGTGAAGTAGAGTAAATTTTAAGGATCTAAGCATATATTGAGAGATAAATAATAATGATAACTTCAAGCCCGACGTAGTCGACCAATCCCTTGGCACCACACTCCGCCATGGGGAAAATTGAATCAGAGATGATAACGACGAAGCACAAGATGACGACGACGATTGGTATGATCTAATTGAGATAAAACTCAAATCTGTATTATTAATTCTGGAAATAAGTTCTCAGTACAGAATTCAGCAAAATATTCTCAGAAATCACAGCAAAGCAACAACGATATGGAAGAAATATAACAGAAAAGAGAGAATTCAGAGGGAAAAAGATTCTTCATTCACCAACCACGTCCCCTGTCCTGCGAGCATTCAGTTATATATTATCTCTCCGATTCCACGTAGTCTTTCTTCGTCTGTTGCTCCTTCTCAATCCATCTGCTTCACGTGCTGAGCTCGTGCCTCCTTTATCATTTGCTATCGTGTCACTGGTCCCACGCACACGATCCACATCAGCCTCTCCATGCATAACATACCCCGCCGCATAAGGTTTGACCTTGTTCTCAGGGTCAAAAGAAGGATAAGCTTGGCGTATCTCTGTGATCAATTCCCAAGAGGGAGAGGTTAAAGGACCCCAATCAATTGACACTTGAGGCTGCTGCTGAGAACTGATGCGAAAATCAAGCACATTTAAAGGTTCAACAACTGGACCTTCTGGTGTAGATAGAAGTGGCAAAGAAAAATAAGGTAGGCAACCTTCACCGTAATAACGTTTCAGTGAAACATGGAATACCAGATATATATGAGCCTCCTAAGGCAAGCCAAATTTAGATGCCACTGTACCAATGCATTCCATAACCGGAAATGGACCAAAAATAATGGAAACCCAACTTCTGGTTGCGCACTGGCCACAATGAATGCTGTCGGGAAGGATGGAGTTTAACCAAGACAAGATCACCAACTTGGAAAGTCACATCAGTACCACGTTGATCAGCATAAAACTTGATACGATCTTGCACTTTAGCTAAAGTAGCTTGCAATTGATCCAGCAACCAATCACATTCATGTAACTGATCGAATAAATCCAGAGGAGTAGTATCCTCCATGGAGGCTTTAATCAGAGGCAGGGGATCATGACCATACACGACACAGAAAGGAGTCATGCCAATGGAAGTTTGAAAAGTAGTGTTATACCACAGTTCCGCCCATGGTAAGAATTCAACCCACTTGTGAGGTGTGTCAAACACATAACAACGAAGGTACATTTCCAAACATTTATTGAGAGCTTCAGTTTGATCGTCAGTTTCCAGATGATAAGCTGAGCTAAAACGTAATTCAGTACCCTGTAATTTAGCTAAATGGCACCAAAAAGAACTGGTAAAAGTGGGATCCTGATTAGTCACAATCGAACGAGGAACTCTATGAAGCTTAATAATATGTTGTAAAAACAACTTAGCAACTTGTTTACTATTAAAGTCAACGTGAAGAGGAACAAAATGGCCATATTTGGATAATCTATCAATGACCACCATAATAGCAGAGTACCCACGAGACATTGGCAAGGCAGTGATAAAGTCCATGGATATATCTTCCCAAATATGAGAAGGAATGGGTAATGGACTGAGTAACCCGGAAGGATGTAACTGCGATACCTTTTCTCTTTGACAAACATCACAGGTTCGAATAAAATTGCGAATATCTCTATGCATTTTAGGCTAAAAAAATAAAGCTGCAATTTGGTGAAAAGTATGCAATGTGCCAGTATGCCCACCGATCTGTGAAGAATGAAACTCCTGGAGAATAAATTGTTTCAAATCAGCAGCATTTGTGGGAATAACCAAACAATTATTCCAATATGGTAAGCCATCCTTCATCCGATAAATGGAGTCCTGACTTGAAGAAGATTCGATCTGCTGTAGTAATAATGGCAAACTACCTGATTGCGTAAATGATTTTGAATGTCATCCATAAGAGTATGGTGTGGAGAAGACACAGCCATGTAACAATGACGTGATAATGCGTCAGTTGCAGTATTGTGCTTCCCAGGTTTATACTCAACACGGTACCGATAACCCATCAACTTGGGTAAGCAAGCTTCCTGTTCTGGAGTTTGTATAACTTGTTCATTAAGATGCTTGAGGCTTTCATGGTCTGTTTTAATGATAAAGAAATGGCCTAAAAGATAATGACGGAACTTGGTGACAGCCTTTATTGTGGCATTCAATTCTCGGGCATAGACCGATTGAGCTTGCATTCGTGGCTATAATTTCTTAGAAAAATGAGCAATAGGGTGACCTAGTTGATTGAGCACAGCCTCTATACTCGAACTTGAAGCATCTGTTTCCAAAACAAAAGGTTGTGAGAAATCTGGTAAAGCCAAAATAGGTGCTTGAGTTGTTGCAATCTTCAATTGATCAAAAGCGGATTTGGATCTGCTCATGTTCAAGCCCCTCATGTTTGCTCATGTTCCTCACAAACTTGATTCTTTTTTTTTTTTTTAATTCTTTTTTTTTCTTAGAGAGAGGGAATGGGTCCCTCATATGTGAGAGAACATGAGCAACATGAGCAATCCCTAACATGAGGGGATCCATTTCCATCAAGGATAAGCCTCTTTGGCTTGTTTCGTCCAGTTAAATGCATCCTTCTTTAACAACTGTGTTAATGGGCTTGCAATTTGGGTATAAGACCAAATAAACTTTCAGCAATAACTTGTCAGACCAAGAAAAGCACAGAGCTGCTGGACCGAATTGGGTGTGGGCCTTTACTGAACAGCCATGACCTTGTCAGAGTCCATCTCTACTACTTGTTTGGAGACCACATGTTCTAGATATTCAATCTTCCATTGGCCGAAAGAGCATTTGGAAAGTTTAGTAAATAATTGATGCTGCACCAATCTCTCCAAGATGCATTCAAGGTGATAAAGATGAAGTGCCCATGTAGCACTGTAAACTAAAATATCATTGAAAAAAATAAGAATGAATTTCCTCAGGTAATCCTGAAACACTAAATTCATCAAAGCTTGAAATGTTGCTGGTGTGTTCGTAAGACCAAAAGGCATTACCAGCCATTCATAATAACTTTGATGTGTCCGGGACGCTGTTTTCTCTCTATCATCTGGGTACATTAGAAACTGATGGTAGCCGGCCCTTAAAATCCAATTTGGAATAAAACTTAGAGCTACCCAACTCATTTATAAGTTCATCTACTGTTGGCATAGGAAAAGCATCTTTCACTGTCATAGCATTCAATGCTCGATAGTCCACATAGAAACACTATGTGACATCCTTCTTTCGCACTAACAGCACGGGAGCCTAATAAGGACTAGTGTTAGGTTGGATAATTCCTTTATGTAACATCTCCTTGACCATTTTCTCTATTTCTGTCTTTTAACTAAAAGGATATCGGTAAGGTTTAACCTTCTCTAAACCCTTGCCATTCTTTAGGATAATGTGATGTGCTCGCCCTCTCTCACGAGGAAGTCCTTTTGGAATTTGAAAAACTGCTTGAAAACAATCTAAAACATATTGCAAGTCTGGATTAAATGCAAAAGAAAAATCGTGGTTACCAGTTGATGGATCCTCTATTTTTTAAGCATATAAATAGAACACTTCTGCAATAGCCTCGGTGTCTTATAAATGAGTTAATTGATGATACTAAACTTGCTTAGCAGCAGCTGACTTATATCCCTGAAGAGTGACAAATTGACTATTATCAAAGAATTTAATCACTGACTGATTGTAATCGACAATATGAGACCCAATAGTCTCCAACCATAAAGCACCCAACACTATGTCAGATCCTGCAATAGCCAATACATAAGCAGGAAATATAAGAGTATGATTGCCAATATTAACTTTCAAGTCACAAACCAAAGCTTCACATTGCATATTCTCCCTACTACCCACCATAACCTTTGTACGACGAGCGGGAATGGTTAAAAGACCTAAATAGTGAACCACTTGTGGTTGAATAAAGTTGCCAGAGTTGCCCCTATCCAACAACACTTGAACAGAATATCCTTTTATTTCCCCATTAAATTGAATTGTGGCTGCAGTTGGAGACCCTTGAAAAGCATACAAGGATAAATGATGAAGAGTTGGAGGTTCACCCGTAACATCATTGTTGGGTTCATCTTGCACACCTCATGAATTCCATCAACCTCACTATCATTGCATTGCATGATCATGTAGTGTCAACTAGGACACTTATGACTAGGGTTATACTTCTCTTCACAAGTGAAACAGAGACCTTTCTCCCTTCGCAGCTGTAATTTTGTTGGGGAAATCTTCTTCATCGAAGGTCCAAGTTCAGTTGACGAAGTTAGCAATAATGGGGGTAACGACTTTAGAGGAGTAGCATTAATAGCACCAGTCGAACCTGCAGATAATGCTGTACCCACACTCGGTTTAGTAGCATTAGAAGATACAATAGTAGTTTTAGCTTTTCATGGTAGGGAACTCAGAGCCAATCCATGTTGAGTGTCATATAGTCGAGCCAAAGAAGTAGCATCAATTAAAGTATCAGGTTTATGGGCAATTACATCATATCGAATATCAGGTTTCAACCCTTTAATAAAACAGTCCATAATGGCCTCAACAGACATACCCTCCACCTAATTAACCATGGTCATAAATTGCTGATAGTAGGTACTCATAGAAGCAGTTTGAGTTAGATTAAATAATCAAGTGTGAGGATTGTTAAACCTTGAAGGACCGAATTAATCCTCTATCACACGTATTAATGCATTCCATATAGGAATTTGGCCAGTCTTTTGCATCATTTGGAACCACAAAACTGCCATGTCATCCATATGCATAGCTGCAATGGTTAATCATTGGCTATTTAAAGTCTCATAGTATGAGAAAAATTGATCAGCTTTGAAAATCTAGCTCAGCGGATCAGTGCCATTAAACAAGGGAAATCAAATTTTACCTGGCGCATCTAAAAGGGTTGATAAGGTTACTGCTCTGGAATATTCTGGGTACCACTGGAAGCTCTTCCTCCTGAAGAACAGCTGTGTACAGTCTTATTAAAGGAATCCATTACTTTGGTCAACGTTTCCATGTGATTCTCCAATTGGTCTATGTGATGACCTTAACTTCTAATTATTGTGATTAAGGTAAAATATGTGATTAATAACCATAAATTAGGGTTACAAGACATTACGACTAATTACATTTGAAAAAGGCGAGGAAATTTGAATCGTAATGTTATTAGAGTCATCAACCAAATGATTACAAGTATTCATGTACACAAGAGAAACAAACACTCATTTATAAGCCTTTAATTCTATTGCCCATTAATTCCAACTCATAAGAATCTTCTACCAATGTTTCTAAGTCATCCCTTGAGGCTACCATATGAAAATCCAAGATTTCTAGGTTAGAATGAGAGTTTGGGACTGTTAGCCATGGCTAAATGTCCTTGCGCCATGGCCAATTGCTCTTGAGTTCACCCTTATATCTTCTCAGGTATTGCCGCAGTGAGTTGAAGCTTCGCCGGGGCTAACCTATATAGCACCGCGGCAAGGAAGCCTCTTGGAACCTACCTCGCTCGCCTCTCGCTATTGGCCGTGGCCAATTCCCCCTTTCACCGCGGCTAATTCTTTTTTGGAGCGCTTGACACAATTTCATAAAAGTTTACCACGACCAATTCCCATTTAACCGCGGCGAATTACCCTCTAGACGACTCTCAGTTTTGTCTCTCACATTTCACTGTAGCTAATTCCACTTTTTGCCGTGGTGAATTGCTCTCTAGTACTCTCCCTAGGCAACTTCGCTTCTATTAGCCGCGGCAAAATGCCTTTTGATCCTATAACTACTAAAATCTTATCTCATACTCTCCATTCTCCTTCCAATGACACTCTAGGGCTACTCTACCTTAATTGTGGGGCTTCAATAGATTTCATTAGCTTAATTTACCCAGCTAATCTATTATTACTAGTTCAAGACTTAAGAGTCAATTTCTACTCCTTCAACTACCCTATATCAACAAGTTCATAGATTAATAACAGCAGAATTTCATAAGCTTCTAGCAATTATCATTCAAATATATATTCCATTAAAGATTCCATACATTACTAATTCAAATCAACAATCTAATATATCCTATGATGGCATTTCCAATAGTAGACCACATCATGAATTCAACAAAGTTCATACATCTAATATCAAGCTATAATGAGACTTAACTCCTTAATAGATACATTCCAACTAATCAAAATATAAATACCTACACTTGGCAATATGATTACATGATGATGCTATATAAAAGATTCACAAAATTGCATCTACTCTACTCAGATTAGCCCAAGTGTAGCTTCCTCCACATATGGCTAGAGCTCATGGATTTTCATCCACTTGCTTCCCCTTATCCTTACCCGAAGAGCCTTCACCTGAAAGTATGATCCCATGAAATGGGGTGAGATGCAAATCTCAGTAACCAAGGTAAATTCCATTCATATATTCCAGTTTAATTAACATATATACATGATTTCATATAAACATAAAAAAACATACCAGCTATATCAGTAAATGAAACAATCAGGCTATCTATGATTACTATCCTATACTAGCAATCACAATTCTATATGTTATAGGCCAATAACACGGAGAGAGGCCCATCCACGACACCCATTCCCCTATGAGCACAACTAGGGCTTAGTGCATCTGAGGTTTGATCATAACACGGTGCTCGATCGAAGCACATGTATGGGTGGCAGCTGCACCATAACTTCACCATGGACTCACAAGGTCCAATCACATATAACAGATAGATAACCAATTCATTTAACATTCAAAATCATAGTCATGCAGTAGATACAAAATTAAAACAGACATATGCATAGAATTAGCATGAACCCTCAGTTACCTCACTCTACAGACAATTGAAAAGCCACCAGCAGTGCCAAAATCTCCCTATAACCATAACATCAAAAGATTACTATTTTAAATCATAATGTACAGCAACAACAAATACCTGAAGAATTAAAATACTAATGGCTATTTGGAAGATGCTTACACAGCCACTACAAATCCCTAAATTCGGATTGAATATGTCCTATACTAGAAATTTCAATATATCACCCTAATTCCTAAGAAAATTCATACAGAATTAATATCCATACTATAAATCAACCATAGGGGTCTTAAACCAGCAGAAAATACATTAGAATGGAGAGTATACACTTACCCAATATCCCTCCTATAACACCCCAAAATTAATTAAGGTGTTAATCATGGATTAGGAATAATTAATATGGGATAATTAGGCAAGTTAAGTGAATGGAGATTTTAGAGAGATAAATTATTAATATGGGTTTGAGACTTAATTAGGATAGAAACTTCATCTAGTCCCAAATTAAATTGAATAGGCCAATGTTAAGACTAATGGAGGCCCAATAATTGTAGGTGCAGACTAACCATTTTATTGTGAGACTTGGCCCAAGAGAGAGCACCTAGTGATGGCCCAATAACCCTTGTACAGACCTAAATCCTTGAGCTCTTCAAATTTGGCCCAAACCTAATTAAAATTCAGTAGCCCAATGCATAAGAGCTGGCCCAACAAAGCTTAAATCTGAAGCCCATTAGGAGTTGGATCTTTAGAGCAACCCATGACCCATATTTGACCTAACTTAACCTAACCAAAACCCTAAACACTTCAGCCACTTCCCTATTTTTCTGAAGCACAAAGGAGAAAATCGGAGGTGTGAAGGGAGGCTATGGTTTGGGGCAAGAATTCCACATTTTCTTACATTTAGAGCAAGATTCAGCTAAGGTAATAGTTATATAACTTAATCACCTTATCTTTCTCTTTAATTTGGCCTGATTAGTTTTTCATTTGGAGTATTTTCACCATACCCAAAGTCTGAAATGTGGTTGTTTGGGATTTTGTTGGTGAAATTCGTAGGTTGAGGCTAGGGCTGACATTAAGTAAGTATAAATCCTCCATTTTGATGCTTTCTTTGCTAGTTTGGGACCCCCATAGCTAATTTATAATATGGGTATTAATTTTGTATGAATTTGCTTAGGATTTTGGGTGAAATATTAAGGTTTCTGGTAGAGGACACTTCAATCCGAATTTGGGACTTATAGTGGCTGGGTAAGTGTTTCTTAGGTAGTCATTAGCATTTTAAATTCTTTGGGTACTTGTTGCAACTGTTAATGATGAATTAGAGTAGTAATTCTCTTATGCTATGGTTATAGGGAGATTTTGTACCCTTAGTGCTTGTTGTAATTGTCTACAAGTGAGGTAATCGGGGTTTATGTTAATTCCATGCATATATCTATTTTTAATTTCATATTTGCTGTATATGAATGATTTGAAATGTTGAATGAATTGGTTGGCTATTTATTGTATTATGATTGGACTTTGTAAGTCCATGGTGGAGCTGTGGTGCGGCTACCACCCATGCATGTGCTTCGATCGGGCACCGGGTTATGATCAAACCCTAGATGCACTAAGCCCTGGTTGTACTCAATGGGGAGTAGGTGCTGTGGACGGGCCTTTCTCGGTGTTATTGGCCTTTAACATGTAGAAATATGATTGTTAGTATGGGATAGTAATCATAATAGCCTAATTGTTTCATTTACTGATATGACTAGTATGTTCTGATGCTTATGTGAAATTATGCATATATGCTAATTAAACTGGAATGTATGATGGAATTTGTCTTGGTTACTGAGATTCACATCTTACCCCATTTTATGGGATTACAATTTCAGGTGAAGGTTCCTAGGGTAAGGATAAGGGCAAGTGAGTGGATGAACTACCATGAGCTGAGGCCTGGTGTGGGGAGCTACATTTGGTCTGAGTGGAATAGAGTAGATACTAAATTTTGTTAACCTATGTATAGCATCATCATGTATCTGTATTGCCAAGTGTAAGATTTTATATTTTGATTACTTAGGATATATTTATTGAGGAGTTAGGCCTTATCATAACTTGATATTGGATGTATGAATCCCATAACACTTGATGTAGGAATGTTACTGAATTTATGGTATGGTATATTGCTGGAAACATAATTATGTGATGTATTAGATATTGATATAAATCATTGATATATGAAACCTCTAACAGAATGTGTATCGGATGTTAATTGTCATTAGTGAATGAATTCTTGTTGCTATTACCCTATGGACTTGCTGATATAGGGTAATTGGGGGAGTAGAAATAGACACTTAAGTCTTGAGCTAGTAATGATAGATTAGCTGGGTGATTAAGGTACATAACTACTATTAGAGTCACATAAATTAAGGTAGAATGGCCCTAGGGTAATATTGGAGGGAGAGTGGAGAGTATGAGACAAGATTTTCGAAGTTATAGGATTAGAAGAAAATTTTGCCTTAGCTAAAATGAAGTTAGTCATGGCCAATAGAGGCGAAGTCGCCCAGGGAGAGTGCCAGAGAGGAATTCGCCGCGGCAAAATGTGTAATTAGCCACGGCGAAATGTGAAAGGCTAAATTGGGAGTCATTCAGAGGGAAATTCACTACGGAAAAAGGGGTAATTGGCCGTGGTGAACTTTTGTGAAAATGTCCCAGGCGTTCCAGAGAGGAATTAGCCGCAGCTAACAAGGGAATTGGCTACGACCAATAACGAGAGGCGAGCGAGGTAAGTTCCAGGAGGCTTCTTGGCCGCGGTGCCAAGTAGGTTAGTTGTGGCGAAGGTAGCCGCGGCGAAACTAGTGACTAAAAAAGGAGTGAAACCGAGAGAAATTGGTCGCGGTGAACATTCTGAAACACTTATATTAATTAGGAAACCTTAGTTTTTCATATAGTAATCTCAATGGATGATTTGGAGACATTGAGATGAGTTATAACTGATGGGTAATAGAATCAAAGGCTTATAAATAAATGTTTATTTTCCTTATGTACATAAGTACTTGTAATTGTATGGTTGATGACTCTAATAATATTAAGGTTCAAACATCCCTGTATTTTCATAATGCAATTAGTCGTAATACTTTGTAACCCTAATCTATGATTATTAATCACATTTTAACCTTAATTACAATATTTAGAAATTAGGGTCGTCACACCTCCTAGCCTCTACCTCCGAAAATCCTCTAAGAAAATACCAAAGAACCACATTTCAGAATTTGAGTATGGTGAAAATGCTCTAAATGAAAAACTAATCAGGGCAAAATGAAGCGAAAGAGAAGGGGATTAAGTTATATAACAAGTACGTTGGCTAATTTTGAGCTTAGAAGTGAGAAATGGTGGATTTCTTGCCCTAAACCCTAGCCTCCCTTCAAACCTCCAAAAATGAGTTATGTGTTTGTGTTTTAGCAAAATATGGAGGGGCTGAAGTGTTTAGAGTTTTAGTTGGATTTAAGTTAGGTTTAATGTGGGTCATGGGCTGACCTAAAGGTCCAATTGTAAGTGGGTTCTGATTTAAACCTTGTTGGGCTAGCTTTATTATGTTGGGTTGTAGAAATTTAATTTGGGCAGACCAAGTTTGAAGAACTCAATTGATTTAGGTCTACACAAGGGTTATTGGGCCATCACTAGGTGTTCTCTCTTGGGCCAAGTCTCACAATAAAAGGTTGAGTCTGCACCTAAAATTATTGAGCCTCCATTAGTCCCTAACCTTGCCCTACTTAATTTAATTTGGGCCTAGATTAGGTTTATAACTCAATTAAATTTCAAACTCATATTAATAATTTATCTCTCTAAAATTTTCATTCACTTAACTTGCCTAATTATCTCATATTAGTTATTCTTAATTAATCTAAATCCATGATTAATAACTTAATTAATTTTAGGGTGTCACAGTCTAAACGAGCACTCAGAGCCTAAACTATCTTTTCAATTAGAGCCTCTACTTCTCAAATCGTGTATTAGCAGTCACCTTAATTAGTTCCAAGTTGGCTGATAGATCCTTGAATCTCATGCCTTTCACCATGCTTACTATCTCTCAATGAAAGCACCAATATGTTATAATCTAATTGAGATAAAACTCAAATATGTATTATTAATTTTGGAAATAAGTTCTCAGTACAAAATTTAGCAAAATATTCCCAGAAATCATAGGAAAGCAACAATGATATGGAAGAAATATAATAGAAAAGAGAGAGAATTTAGAGGGAAAAAGATTCTTCATTCATCACCTATGTCCCCTGTCCTACAAGCATTCAATTATATATTATCTCTCAGCTTCCATATGGTCTTTCTTTGTCTGTTGCTCCTTCTCAATCCATCTACTTCATGTGTTGAGCTCATGCCTCCTTTATCATTTGCTATCGTGTCACTGGTTGTAACACCTAAAAATTAATTAAGGTGTTAATCATGGATTTAGATTAATTAGGAATAATTATATGGAATAATTGGGCAAGTTAAGTGAATGGAGATTTTAGAGAGATAAATTATTAATATGGGTTTGAGATTTAATTGGGATAGAAGCTTCATCTAGGCCCAAATTAAATTGAGTAGGCCAAGGTTAAGACTAATGGAGGCCCAATAATTGTATGTGCAAACTAACCTTTTTATTGTGAGACTTGGCCCAAGAGAGAGCACCTAGTGATTGCCCAATAACCCTTGTACAGACCCAAATCCTTGAGCTCTTCAAATTTGGCCCAAACCTAATTAAAATTCAGCAGCTCAATGCATAAGAGCTGGCCCAAGAAAGCTCAAACCTGAAGCCCACTAGAGTTGGATCTTTGGAGCAACCCATGACCTATATTTTACCCAACTTAACCCAACTAAAACCTTAAATACTTTAGTCACTTTCTCATTTTGCTGAAACTCAAGAAGGAAAATCAGAGGTGTGAAGGGAGGCTAGGGTTTGGGGCAAGAATTTCACATTTTCTCACATTCAGAGCAAGATTCAGCTAAGGTAATAGTTATATAACTTAATCCCCTCATCTTTCTCCTTAATTTGGCCTAATTAGTTTTTTATTTGGAGTATTTTCACCATACCCAAAATCTGAAATGTGGTTGTTTGGGATTTTCTTGGTGAAATTCATAGGTTAAGGTTAGAGCTGACCTTAGGTAAGTATAAACCCTCTATTTTGATGCTTTCTTTGCTAATTTGAGACTCCCATAGTTGATTTATAGTATGGGGATTAATTTTATAAGAATTTGCTTAGGATTTTAGGTGAAATATTGAGGTTTCTGATAGAGGACACTTGGGATTTGTGGTGGCTGGGTAAGTGTTTTTTAGTTAGTTATTAGCATTTAAATTCTTTGAGTACTTGTTGCTACTGTAAATGATGAATTAAAGTAGTAATCCTCTGATGCTATAGTTATAGGGAGATTTTTGTACCATTGGTGGCTGTTGCAAATTGTCTACAAGTGAGGTAACCGGGGTTTATATTAATTCCATGCATATATCTATTTTAATTTCATATTTGTTGTATATGAATGATTTGAAATGCTAAATGAATTGGTTGGCTATCTATTGTATTGTGATTGGACCATGTAAGTCCATAGTGGAGCTGTGGTGCGGCTGCCACTCGTGCATGTACTTTGATCGGGCACCGGGTTATAATCAAACCCTAGATGCACTGAGCCCTGGTTGTGCTCAATAGGGAGTAGGCACCGTGGACGAGCCTCTCCCGGTGTTAATGGCCTTTAACATGTAGAAATATGATTGCTAGTATAGGATAGTAATCATGATAGCCTGATCGTTTCATTTACTGATATGACTGGTATTTTCTCTGATGCTTATATGAAACTATACATGTATGCTAATTAAATTGGAATACATGATGGAATTACCTTAGTTACTGAGATTCGTATCTCACCTCATTTTATGGGATTACAATTTCAGGTGAAGGTTCCTCGGGTAAGGATAAGGACAAGCAAGTGGATGAACATCCATGAGCTGAGGCCTAGTGTGGAGAGCTACACTTAGTTTGAGTGGAATAGAGTATATGCTAAATTTTGTTAACCTCTGTATAGCATCATCATGTATATGTATTGCCAAGTGTAGGAGTCTATATTTTGATAATATAATTTGTACCTATTGAGGAGTAGGCCTTACTTTAGTTTAGTATTTGATGTATGGATTTATGATACCTGCTATAAGCCTTGTTGAACTATGATACAACTTATTATTGGAAATATAATCTTTGAGGTATTGATATGAACCCTTAATGTATGGAACCCCCACTGATTGTGTATCAAATGATAATTGCTGATGGTTCATGAATTTCTGTTATTGTTACTCTACAAACTTGCTGATAGAGGGTGATTAGAGAAAAGAAATGGACACTTAAGTCTTGAACTAGTAATGATAGATTAGCTGAGTAATTAAGGTACATAATTACCATTAGAGTTGCATAAATTAAGGTAGAATGGCCCTAGGGTGATATTGGAGGGAGAGGGGAGAGTATGAGACAAGATTTTTGGAGTTATAGGACCAGAAGGAATTTCGCTGTGGCTAAAATGAAGTTAGCCGCGGCCAATAAAGACGAAGTTGCCCAGGGAGAGTGCCAAAGAAGAATTCACCGCTACAAAATATGAGAGGCAAAACTAGGAGTTGTCCAGAGGGAAATTCACCGCAGCAAAAGGGGGAATTGGCTGTGGCGAACTTTTATGAAAATGAACCAGGCATTCCAGAGAGGAATTGGTCGCGGCGAAATGAGGTATTGGCCACGGCCAATAGTAAGAGGCAAGCGAGGTAGGTTCCAGGAGGCTTCCTCACTGCGGCGAAAGTAGTAACACTGCGAGGGGTGAAGCCGAGGGGAATTGGCCACGGCTAAGGGGAAATTGGCCACGGCAAACATCCTGAAACTCTTATATTGGCTAGGAAATTTTGGTTTTTCATATGGTAATCTCAAGGGATGATTTAGAGACATTGGGATGAGTTATAACTGATGAGTAATGGAATCAAAGGCTTATAAATAAATGTTTATTTCTCTTATGAACATAAGTGCTTGTAATTGTATGATTGGTGACTCTAATCACATTAAGGTCCAAATTTCCCCGTATTTTCATAATGTAATTGGTCGTGATGCCTTGTAACCCCAATCTATGATTATTAATCACGTATTTAACCTTAATTGCAATGTTTAGAAATTAGGATCGTCACACTGGTCCCATGCACACGATCCACATAAGCTCTCCATGCATAACAATGATAACAAAGCGAAAGGCCAAACCTGAAAACTACTCTTTATTGTTTCAATGACACTATTACAACCACTTCTAGGCTGTCTATATGACTAGCTGCTTTTGGAATGAGTCATATTTTCACACCATAATTTAATGCATTCATTTGCACCTACAATTTTACATTAACATAGTTAAAAGTTATAGTAGATATCTTATTGAAAAAATTATGCTTAATTCTCACTTCATTCAGTTTTGTCAATACAGATGCAACACCAATATTTTTTAAAGAGAAATTTATTTGACTATCTTTAGCTTTATATAGAAAATAAAATTAAATTTGTCACAAGAGATCAATTTAATCAACATAAGTTAACTCATCATGAGTAAATTCTTTATGTCATATAATATTAGAGTTGTCATAAGTGATGAGTTAGGTGAGTCAAATTATTTCAGCTTGTACGTTAAATTGGTTAAGAAATGTCAACATGACCTACTGACAAGTTTAACTCACTAGAAGAAAAGTTAAATAAAAAAAAAATCAAATAGCATAGTATTTAATATTGTAATGAGTAATAGATTCAAGTATCCCAAAACAACTATCTTAAATACACAAACAATTCCTTCAAAGTTAAATGATAAGCATTATCATCATGTCATTATTATCAAATAAAAATAATTTTTTAATTTGCCCATGTAATATTCGGTTCCTAAAAAATGTGAGGAAACATGAGAAATGTAACGTACAGTTTCTCTGTAAACGTATGAAATTCACTTGATACAAAAGGAAGTCTCTTAGATAAAGTGAGTTGAGGTTTAATAAAATTAGAATAATATTCTAGACCTCAAATAATAGTGATTCAAGGCCAGAGGTGCCTTAAAATTAGAGCCAGAGTAGCCAGACGAATTTTAACGAAAATACAGCGAAATGTAATGGCATTTTCATAATTTTAAGCAATTTTTAGAATACTCATAGGAGGACTTTTTAAATAAAAGTTGAGTTCTCTGGGGTTCTTAGAGGCCCTAAAAGCCATGGGAAGCCCCAAGACAGTTAAAACCTCTCCGGTGGACCTTTTTTAATGACAATGAGCCCAAACTTTGACCGATTCGTTTGAGAAGGTTTTAGCTCTAAATTGAGTTATTCTAAAGGCATTTTATAAGATTAAGGACCTAAATTTTATGATGAAAAAGGCGGTTCTAATAAAAAAGTTAAAAAACAAATTAGAAATGAAAATACCAAGAGCAAAGGGCAAAATTGAAATTTTTGAATAAGAAGTTTCAAGAAACCCCTTCTTATTTCACACCCTTCTTCTCTCCCTCTTAGAGCTGACTTTATTTTTGCCCAATAATAGAACTGAGAGTAAGGGAAAATGGCGCATAAGAGGAGGCAAGAGGAAGAGAAAAAATAAGGCAAGAAAGGTATGAAAATCTTAGTTTTTCAAGCACTTTCCTTCACTAAACTTTTTCTCCTCCTTCCCCTCATCCTTTCCATGGTTTTATTGAGGTTTTTGGTGCTGTTTTGAGGTCAGACCCAAGGGGTAAAATTCAGATTGAAGGAGAAGAGCAAGAAGAAAAGGGAAAGCATTCAAGAAAAGCTTGAAATCAAGGTGAAATTCTTAGTTTCCATGCTTCACTTTTCTTGTTCTTCTTGTGCGCATTTCATCCTCCCTATAGCTAGCCAAGGGGAGAGTGTTTTTGGGCAGAACCAATAATGAATCATATAAATTAGGATGTGGGAATTTAGAATATGCAAAGAAATTCAAGTAACAATTATTGATTTTCAAGATAGCAAAGTTAGGGCTTCAAGTACTCCACCAAAAACCTGATTTGATACAATAATTCCTATGATTAAATGAGTGTTTAGATGAGCTCCTAAGATCCCTAGAAGGCTTCTCATATGCATCTTCCATCAAGAAAACAAAGCAAATCCATTTGATACTTCCTTGAAGCCTAGCTTCAGCCTAAGTAGATGGAACACCTAAGGATAGTTTTAATTTGTTCCAAGCTTATTTTGAGTCATATATGATGGAAGAGGATGAGAGGAAGCCTTGGAAAAAATTTTAGAAGCCATAGATAGTGAGATAGTACCATAGGTTCCATATTATGGCTTAAAGAAGCAATACCTAGTTAGGCTCCTTGTTTTAATGGTGTGATAGCTCCAAGAGGTTTAAATGAAGTCAGGAATCATAAATGGATAGAGAGAATGGAGTCAAGATGATGTTTTCTTAAGGTTGCTTCATTAAGTGCATTATGGAACCATAAAGATGCTATATGAACTACCTAGCTTTCTAGTGAATGTATGGCTTTATAATTTGCTTCAAGAGTATCATTGGCTTCCATATGATGTGCTTAGGCTAAGAGAAATAATCTCTACCTTCTTGTGTGTGTGTGGCCAAGGAAGAGCAACCAAATTCAAGAGAAAAAGTTTATAATTGTAACAAAGGTAGCTCTCTCTCCTTTCTCTTATGCATGGATGAATGTTATCTTGTCTTTGAATGTGTGTATATATGTGTTAAGCTATGAAAATGTGTTCTAGCATGATTTTATATGTTATGGTACCATGATGTTGTTTTATGCATTCAAATGATGTCTTGTTACTTTGCTTGGGTTTGCTTGAGTGTGATGAAGCCAATAACCTTTAAGAATGGTTGAGATAAAGCTTAGAGTCTCACAAGAGCAAGGCTTAGTTCAAGGCCTTTAGAAAAATGGTGAGGCAAGTATAAAATCCTAGAAGAGAATGGATGAGGCTAATCCACTTACTTGGCAAGCCTATGGATGTTTTGTATGACTTCTTAAATGCCAAGAATGCTTCTTGAATAGCTACATGCTTTATAATGTTCATACATGCATTTTTAGACAATGGATTTGCATTCTTTATGTATGATTAAAAGGGAGAAGAGCTATTGGAATTCCTAGAATCTCATTCCTTTCTCCCCACATGTTTAACATATCTAGGTGGACCAAGGGAGCCAAAAAGTGAGAACCACCAAGCTAGAAGGAGAAAGTGTGACAATCAAGTATGTAAAAATGCAAATTTGTAGCCATATGAGTGGCACATAATGTAATCTCTTATCATATATGTTGTATGACCTTATGAACATATGTAAATATGTAAATGTATCATGTATGTATGAGATTCAATGCCATATATATGATATAGTGCATTTTGAGCATTGAATGACAAGCCTTGACATGTATGCTCTTGTCTATAACTTAGGGTGGATGAATGAGTTTGAGAAATCTAAGTTTGTGTATCTTTGAGACAAGTTTAATAGACCATTTTGGTGCTTTCTCACGTGCTCAAGTGGCCATGGTTGTCTTAGAAGCAATTTTGGATCATTTGGACCTCTTATAAGACACAAAAATGACCATTATACAACCCATTGTCAAAATCTGAGCAAATGAATGATTTTGCCCATGAAATTTGGCATGCATATAGATATTATCTAGAGCTTTTTTAGGAAGCCAAAGACCAGATTATTTGGAGCTCTGTGGAATTAATTATGATTTTCAAAGTTGTCATTTTTCTACTGAACTGATACAGACACTATTCATATGATCAGTAATTTGGGTTATGTCATTTGAGGGCCAAATGATGTTCAATACTTATGAAATTTTACAGGCATAAACTAGATATGATAAGCTTTCCATGGCCATTACGATCATCCTAATTGGACATCTAAATAGGGAGATATGAATTTTTGAAATTGGAGGATAGTATCAGTAGTGATAGGCAACCTCTTGTATTTTTCCACCAATTTTGTGGCTAGCAATCTCTATTTGGCTTGGATTTATTTTTAACATAAAGTAGACATTTGTATCTTTCTAGAATGATATAGTGTGCATGATTTCTACTATTTTTAGAATTAGTTATGATTTTTCAAAGTTCATGCCAAAATTATAGAATTCTAACCCGAGGCTGCACACTATATTTTCAGGTGTACCTTCCACTTGCATAAGTTCTAGGCCACTTCTTGAGCTTGTTATGAGTTTTATTTGTGTATTTATATATGAAAATGAAATGGATTAGTCCATATGACCCATAGAATACTAAATGAAAATTTTATTTGTGACGTAACGCTATTAAATTGATTATTTTTAATGGTTTTCCTTCTTCCGCTTGTGTTGTTCATGGAAGGAAGCCTAGAATTTACATAAGGGGAGTTCTATAAATATAATGTTATAGCCCAAGTCTCATCAAACAAAATAAAATAAAATAAAATAAATAATGGAATTTGGAAATATGGAATTCTATAAATTTCCACATCAAGTGGATGGATATGTTATGCTGGGTAAAATTGAAATGGCTATTGCAATTGGGTTAGGTTATAGGATTACTAATTAAGAAAAGAAACTTGTTGATTATACGAACTAGCTTGTATAACTTGCAGGTTAGAAGGGCAGGGCCAAAATGATCTTGAAGTTATAAGACTTATTAAAATCTAAACCCAATCGACTATTTTTATGGATTAAATAGGCTAGCCCAATATGTTTAATCTATTTTCATAACTCTAAATAAAATTACAGTCTCACCATGGAGTTTAATATCAAATTAGTTTCCTAGACTATCATATTAAGAATAAAATTTTAGTCTTATGTTGCATGAAAAGTTAACTTGTTTGACAAGTGAAGAAGACATTTTTGCAACATATATCAAAATATGAGAGGCGCAGGGTGTAATTTTTGAAATATGAGGGATATTAAGTGTAATTTAACCAAACCTTAAAGGAGGTTAGTATAATTTACTCCTTGGTTTATTACAAAAAATTAGTGTAGGTTACATCTTTTGATAAAACATTACATATAAGTGAAGATATAACAAAACATATAGGCTAAATATATCTAGTTCTCTTTTATTCAGAACCTTATACAATTTATTCTCTCAATTATAAAGCTTGACTATCAGCTTTAGATTCATATATTCAAGGAACTTAGCCCTTTTAAGTGAATATGCTCCATGTAAGGATATTACCAATCATGCAAACATCAAAATATCATTCAATCAATTAGTATTCAAGGTAGATGTATATACATATCATACAATCAAAAAGGGATTCTTGAATCAAACATCACTAAGGAGAAAATATATACAAACCAAAGAGTGCTTTATACTACTGCATACTAAACTCTGGAGTCTAATTATTCAAGTGTGGCATCACCATTGAATTAGATGCCTCAGCATTGGGAGGCATTAATTGTCTCTCCTTAATGGATATTGTAGTGTTCATATCTATGATGACACCCATTTTATGTCTACCATATATTTAATTATGGGCATTTTAGTCCTCTGAACATATTATCAAAGTAAGAATCATAATAATTATGATGACCCTAACTTCTAATTGTAATAATTAGGTTTAAACATGCGATTAATAGTTATAAATTAAGGTCAACACCATTTAAATTAATCAATTTAGGAAAAAGAAGGGAAATTTGAATCTGAATGTTATTAGAATCATTAACCCAGTATTTACAAGCATTCATATATATAAGTGAAACAAATCTCCAATTAAAAGCTTTTAAATCTATTCTCTTTCATTTTCAACTCTTAAGAACCTTTTACAAGTACTTCTAAATCATCCCTTGATGTTGCCATAGGAAAAACCAAGGTTTCTAGGTTAATATAAGAGTTTCAGGATGTTCGCTGCGACTAAATGCTTTTGTGCTGCAGCCAATTGCCCTCGAGTTCACTCCTTACATTGTCATTATTGCCGCAGCGAGCCTATATGGTGCCGCAGTGAGAGAACCTCCTGGAGCCTACCTCACTCGCCTCTCATTATTGGCCATGGCCAAATCCCATATTTGCCGCAGATAGTTCCTCTCTGGAACACCTAGGACATTTTCCCAAAGTTTGCCGCAGCCAATTCCCCATTTAGCCACGATGAATTACCCTCTGGATGACTTCTTGTTTGGCCTTTCATATTTTGCTGTGGATAATTCCACTTCTCGTCACGGTAAATTGCTCTCTGGACCTCTCCTTGGACAATTTCGCCTCTATTGGTTATGGTGAAACACCTTCTGATCCTATAACTTTTAAAATTTTGTCTCATATACTCCAACTCTTTCTCTCTAGTGACACCCTAGGGTCACTTTACCTTAGTTTATGGGGCTCTAATGGCTTTCCTCTACCTAATTTACCCAACTTATCTATTTTTATCCATTCAAGACTTAAGTGTAAATTCCTACTCATCCTACTACCATATATCAGCAAGTTCATGTGTAACACCCCAAAATTAAGTAAGGTGTTAATCATGGATTTAGATTAATTAGGGATAATTAATATGGGATAAGTGGGCAAGTTTAGTGAATGGTAATTTTGAGAAATAAATCAACAATATGAGTTGAGAATTAATTGGGATAGAAACTACATCTAGGCCCAAATTAATGTAGGAGATCATGAGAAAAGGCTTATAAAGGCCTAATGATTCTAGATGCAAGCCCAACTCCTTATCATAAGACTTGGGCCAAGAGAGATCACCTAGCAATAGCCCAAGTTAATTTAGTAGAATAGAGGCCCAAGACCCAATTTATGTGAGCTGGCCCAACACACATTATGCAGACCCAAATTAGATTGGCTCTTGAAATTTGGCTTAGCCCAACTATACCCCTGAAGCCCAACTTATGAGATTCAGCCCAACTTATGAGATAAGGCCTAACAAGTATAAAAATCTGAACCCACAAGGAATTAGGCCATGGGGTCAGCACATTCCACTTGTAGCTCTAAATTTTCTGCAACCTATTCATTAAACCATGGCCCAATCACTGGAGAGGAGCCTAATTGGACCTTGGGCTGATGGGTCAGCCCATTTCTCATTAAAAACCTTAAAGGGGTCAGCAACCTCCTCCCCCATTCAGCAGAAAACACAAGAGGCAAGGGAGAAAATTCGGAGGTTTAAGGGAGGCTAAGGTTCTACCAACATGGAAGCTCCATTTTTGACTCCTAGAGGATGATTTAGCCAAGGTGAGTTATATATAACTTGACCCTCTCATCCTTCTCTTCATTTTGGTCCGATTAATTTCTGGGTTTGAGCATTTTCATCTTCTTCTCAAATCTGAAATTTGGTGTTGGGTGATTCTTTGTAAGATTTTCAGACTTTGAGGTTAGAGGGAGGATTAGGTAAGCTTTTCCCTTCCATTTTGTGAATCACTTTGCTGGAAAATGCCCCTAAGGATGTATTATCATAATGGGTTCTGTTATTGTGTGAGATTACAAGGAGATAATGGTGGAAAACTGAATTTTCTGGGCTTGATGACTGAAATGCGAATTTTGGAATTTCCCATGGTGGATTTTCAGAGGTTGAGGCTATGGGTGTTGTTAAGTGAGTATCTTCTTCCCATTTTGATACATTTTCTGTTAGTTTGAGACCCTTATAGTTGACCTATGATATGGGTTTTGGTTTCATTTGAAATTACCCAGAAATTGGAGTGAACTATGGCAATTTCTGGTGTGGGAAAGTTAGAATCCAAAATTAAATCCTTTAGTAATTAGGTGAGTAACCCCTAGTCTGTCATTAGTAGTTCAACTCTTTGGATATTTGATTGTGATTAGAAATGATGATGATTATGCTTGTTATAGGTTTGGTGTGCATTTGGATTATTATGGTAGCTAGGGGAAGAGTAATTGGCTTCATTGAGGTAACTGGGTTATTTTCCTAATTCCATGTATATGCTCATGTTAATCTACTATTTGTTACATATGCTTGATTTTGAAATGTTAAATGACTGGTTGACTACTTGATTGTTATTGTGATTGGACCTTGTGAGTCCATGGTGGAGCTGTGGTGCGGCTGCCACCCGTGCATGTGCTTCGATCGAGCAACGGGTTGTGATCAAACCCCAGATGCACTGAGCCCTGGTTGTGCTCATTATGGAGTAGGTGCCGTGGACGGGCCTCTCCCGGTGTTATTGGCCATTAACATGTTATGTATTACTACTGGTATGGGACAGTAGTTATTGGTAGTTCAACTAGATCATTTGCAAATTGAATTGATTATTCTGGTATTGATGACATGAAATTGCATTGGATTGATTAACTTGTACATGTATATGGAAACTGCCCTTTTGTTACTGAGATTGTATATCTCACCTCGTTGTGGGTTAACATTTTCAGGGACCTGACCTCATAGTGGCAAGGAGAAAATTAACGAGAGCTTGTTAAATGGTTTGGTAGCACATAGGTTTAATAGCCTTGTCAAATTGTAATGTAACTAGTTTACAAGTTTTGTACTATTGCTGCATTACATCATGAATTGCCAAGTGTAGGAGTTGTATTCTATTAACGTGGAATGTAATCCTATGATATGTTCTTTATAGGCTTGACTATTAATGCAAGAAATATCCAATGAAAGTGTGATTGAATGACCATTGTGGGAGATTTATAGTTTGCTGACATAAAGTCCCATGGATGAGTAGGGAAATCCACATCTAAATGCTAAATGAGTAATGGTAGAATAGCTAGGTAAATAAGATAGATAAGTACCATTAGAGCCATATAATATGAGGGTAAGTGGTCCTAGGGTGTCCCTAAGAAGAGAACTGGAGTGTAGAGGACGAAATGTACGAGATATAGCTACAGGAGGGAGTCACGCCGCGGCTAGGAAGGTCTCGCCGCGGCCTAAAGAGTGACAGTGGCGAGGGACGCCGCGGCTTGAGAAATCTTGCTGCAGCGTAGAGCTAAAAAAATCACCCAGGAGGGTGACAGAATGAAACCTCGCCGCGGCGCAAGTTGAGAAAATTAATTAAGGAAGAATCAGTAGCAAAACTCGCCGCGGCGTGAGTTACCCCTGATTCCCGAGAGCAACTTGGCTGCGGCACAAAAGTTCTGGGCCGCGACGCAAGGTTAAAAACCTAGTTTTCGAGCTCCAGGACCTAACTTAGCCGCGGTAGGAAAGTTCTAGGTCGCGGCGTAGGTTCCCAAACTCCCACCTTTGACCTAGAAACCTTAATTTCTTTAATACAAATGATAGGCAATGATGTAGGGACACTTGTGGGAGGTTTTGTGTATTGAAATCGATGGATGGATGAATTACAAACCCTTAATGATGGTACAAATGCTTTTATACATGTTCCCATTTAGGGTTGTTTAGTTGATGACCCTAACAACATCAAGGTTCAAATTTTCCCTATATTTCTGCAAAGTATTAAATCTTAGCAACCCCAAACCTTGATCATTAATTATTAATCATGTACTTAACCATAATTACTAGGATTAGAAGTTAGGGTCGTCACATCATGGATTAATGATCACAAGAATTTCATAAGTTATCAACAATTATCATTCAAACATATATTCCATTAAAGATCTCATGCACCACTAGTTCAGGTCTACATCTAATGTATCACATAATTACATTTCCCAAATGGTAAACCATATCATAAGTCCCATAAAATTCATAATAGATGTTATAAGTCCATACATCCCATACCAAGCAAAAATGAGGCCTAGCTCTTTAATAGATATATTCTAAGTAATCCAAAATATAAACACCTATACTTGGCAATATGATTACATGATGATGCTATAAAAAGAACAATCAAAATTTGCATCTACTCTACTCAGATCAGCCTAAGTGTAGCTTCCTCCACATATGGCTAGAGCTCATGGATTTTCATCCACTTGCTTCCCCTTATCTTTACCCAAAGTGCCTTCACCTGAAAGTATGATCCCATGAAATAGGGTGAGATGCGAATCTCAGTAACCAAGGAAATTTCCATTCATATAAACCAATTTAGTTAACATATATGCATGAATCAAAATTAACATAAGAATCATATCAGTCATATTAGCAAAGGAAATGATTAGGCTATTATGGTTATCATCCCATACTAGCAATCATATTTCCACATGTTAAAGGCCAATGACATCGGAAGAGGCCCATCACGGCACCCACTCCCCAATGAGCACAACTAGGGCTTAATACATCTGGGGTCTGATCATAACCCGGTGCCCGATCAAGGCATATGCACGGGTGGCAGCCACACCACAACTTTACCATGGACTCACAAGGTCCAAACACAATACAATAGATAGCCAACCAATTCATTTAGCATTTCAAATCATTCATGTGTAGTAAATATGAAATTAAAGCAGATATATGCATGGAATTAATATAATCTCCAGTTACCTCACTTGTAGCCAATCCTCTAAGAGCCAATTGAATGCTACTTCAACCTATGGATACAAAACCAAGCACTATCTCTAATCACAATTTATATCAGCAAACCCATTACTTAAGGAGTTAAACTATATAGGACTACTAAAAAATACTTACCCAATTACGACAAAAACTAAATTCGGATTTGGTTGAGCCTACCCCAGAAATCTCAAAATAACACTTCAAATTCTGAGTAAATTGGTATAAAAAAATATTCATATCATAAATCAGCTATAGGGGTCCCAAATTAGCAGAGAAAGCATCAAAATGAAGAGTTTATATTTACCTAACAATATCCCTAGCCTCAACCTACGAAATTTCACCAAGAAAATCTTAAACAACCACATTTTAGATTTTAGGTATGGTGAAAATGCTCCAAATGAAAAACTAATCGAGATAAAATGAAGAGGAAGAGAAGGGGATTAAGTTATATAACAAGTGCCTTGGCTGATTTTGAGTTTAGAAGTGAGAAATGGTGGATTTCTTGCTTAGAACCCTAGCCTCCCTCTCAAGGTGCGAAAATGCCTCTTGTGTTTGTGTTTTGTGTTTCAGTAGAATGGTAGGAGGTGTAACACCCCAAAATTAATTGAGGTGCTAATCGTGAATTTGGATTAATTAAGAATAATTAATATAGAATAATCAGGTAAGTTAAGTGAATGGAAATTTTGAGAGATAAATTAATAATATGAGTTGAGAATTAATTAGGATAGAAACTTTATCTAGACCTAAATTAATGTAAGAAATCATGATAAGAGGCTAATGGAGGTCCCATGAGTTAGGTGCAGACCCAATTTGATTCAATGTGATAGAGACCCAAGATCTACCTTTTATAGGCTTTTATAGTTGGCCCAATAGCCCTTGTGCAGACCCAAATCAATTGAGTTCTTCAAACTTGGTCTGGCCCAATTATATTTCTGCAGCTCAAGAGATTAAAGCTGGCCCAACAAGTTTTAAATCAGAACCCACTTGCAATTGGACCCTTGGGTCAGCCCATGACCTACCTTTGACCTAACTAAAATCCAACTAAAACCCTAAACACTTCAGCCCCTTCCTCATTTTGCTAAAACACAAGAACACAACCCATTTTTGGAGGTTTGAAGGGAGGCTAGGGTTTGAGGCAAGAAATATACCATTTCTCAGTTCTAGAGCAAGATTCAGCCAAGGTAATAGTTATATAATTTAATCCTCTCATCTTTCTCTTCATTTTTGCCTAATTAGTTTTTCATTTGGAGTATTTTCACCCACACCCAAAATTTGAAACTTGCCATTTGGTGTTTCTATGGTGAAAATTCGTAGATTGAGGCTAGGGCTGACATTAGGTAAGTATAAACTCTTCTTTTTAAGGCATTTTTATTAGTTTGAGACCCCAATGATTGGATTATAGTATGGGTATTAATTTTGTATGAATTTGCTTAGGATTTTGGGTGAAATATTGAAGTTTTTGGTGGAAGACATTTCAATCCGAATTTAGGGACTTGTAGTGGCTGGATAAGTGTTCCCTAGGTGGTCATTAGCACTTTAAATTCTTTAGGTACTTGTTGCTACTATAAATGATGAATTAAAGTAGTAATTCTCTGATGCTATAGTTATAGGGAGATTTTTGTACCATTGGTGGCTGTTGCAAATTTATCTACAAGTGAGGTAATCGGGACTATTTTAATTCCATGCGTATATCTATTTTAATTTTATATTTGCTGTACATGAATGATTTGAAATGCTGAATGAATTGGTTGGCTGTCTATTGTGTTGTGATTGGACCTTGTGAGTCTATGGTGGAGCTGTGGTGCGGCTGACACTCGTGCATGTACTTTGATCGAGCATCGGGTTATGATCAAACCCCAAATGCATTGAGCCCTAGTTGTGTTCAATGGGGAGTAGGTGCTGTAGATGGGCCTCTCCCGGTGTTATTAGCCTTTAACATGTGAAAATATGATTGCTAGTATGAGATAGTGATCATGATAGTCTAATTGTTTTATTTACTGGTATGACTGGTATGTTTTCTGATGCTTATATGAAATCATGCATATATGTTGATTAAACTGGAATATATGAATGGAATTTGTTTTGGTTACTGAGATTTGCATCTTACCCCGTTTCATGGGATTAAATATTTCAGGTGAAGGTTGTTCGGGTAAGGATAAGGGGAAGTAAGTGGATGAAAATCCATGAGATCCAACCGTGTAGGGAGAAGGCTACACTTAGATTGGTCTATTTAGAGTATATGCTAAATTTTGTATTCCTTTTGTATAGCATTATCATATAATCATGTTGCTAGGTGTAGGCTTTTATATTTTGATTACTTAGGATGTATTGCCTCATCATAACTTGATATTAGATGTATGAATCCCATAACACTTGATGTATGAATTTACTAAATTTTTGATATGGTATACTGTTGGAAATATAATTATGTGATGTATTAGATATTGATATGAATCATGGATGTATAAAACCTCTAACAGAATGTGTATCGAATGTTAATTGTTAATAGTGCATGAATTTTTGTTGCTGTTACTCCATGGACTTGCTGATATAGGGTAGTTGGAGGAAGGAAAATTTACATTTATGTTTTGAATTGGTAATGCTAGAATGGCTGGGTGAATAGGGTAGATAAATGCCATTAGAGTCATATAAAATAGGAGGAAGTAGACCTAGGGTGTTCTTAAGAAGAGAATTGGAGTGCATGGGACGAAATGTAGGAGATATAGTTACAGGAGGGAGTCACACCGCGGCTAGGAAGGCCTTGCCGCGGCTTAAAGAGTGACAGTGGCGAGGGACACCGTGGCTTGAGAAAGATCGTCACGGCGCAGTATGAAAAAAATAGCCCAGGAGGGTGACAGAATGAAACCTCACTACGGCGCAATAGGTCCTACCACGGCGCAAGTCAAGGAAATTGGTTAAGGAGAGCACAGTAGCAAAACTCGCCATGACGCAAGTGTATTCTGCCAAGGCGAGAATTGTAGGACTTTAAACAGTAGCTCCAGGAGGCATCTCCGCCGCGGCAAAGGTCCAACTCACTGCGACGATTGTAAGTTACCTAGTGATTCCCGAGAGTAACTTAGCTACGGCGCGAAGGGTCGGGGCCATGGCGCAAAGTGAAAAACTTAGTTTTCAAGCTCCAGGACCTAACTTAGCCGCGACGGGATGGTTCCAAGTTGTGACGCAGGTCCCCAAACTCCCACCTTTAGCCTAGAAATCCCAATTTCTTCAATGGTAATGTTAGGAAATGATATAGGAACACTTATGGGAGGTTTTTGTGTGTTGAAACTGATGGATGGATGAATCATGAACCCCTGATGATAGTACAATTCCTTTTATGCGTTCTCCCATTTATGGTTGTTTAGTTGATGACTGTAATAACCTCAAGGTTTAAATTTTCCCCATATTTTCTTAATGTAATTAATTGTAACAACTCCAAACCTTGATCATTAATTATTAATCGTGTATTTAACCATAATTACTGGGATTAGAAGTTAGGGTAGTCACATGAGGGGCTGCATGTGTTTAGGGTTTTAGTTGGATTTAAGTTGGGTCTAAAATGGGTTATGGGCTGACCCAAAGGTCCAATTCCAATTGGGTTCAAATTTTGAGTTGGTTTGGGTTGAGTTTCATAAGTTGGGCTACAGAATCTTAATTGGGTTAGACCAAATTTAAAGAACTCAATTGATTTGGGTCTGCATAAGGGTTTTTTGGCCATTTATAAGAGCTTATATAAGTTGGGTCTTGAGCCTCTATCTCATTAAATCAGATTGGGCCCTCCTTAGGTGCTCTCTTTTGGGCCAAGTCTCATATTAAAAGGTTGGGTCTGCACCTAAAATTATTGGGCTTCCATTAGTCCCTAACCATGGCTTACTTAATTTAATTTGGGCCTAGATAAAATTTCTAATCCAATTAAATCTCAAACCTATATTATTAATTTACTTCTCTCTAGATTTTCATTTACATAGTTTGTCCAATTATTCCCCAATAATTATTCTTAATTATGCTTAATCCATAATTAATACTTTAATTAATTTTAGAATGTTACAATAATTCTCAATAAACCAATCATAAGCCTTAAAAACAAATAATAGTTTGGCTACTATGTGTGCAAAAAAATATTTTAGTTCTCTTGTCTATCTAAAACATTTGACATCCTAAATTAATAAATTAACTAGAATAATTAATTAGAAAAATAATGAAGATTATTAATTATCTTATATGAGGGGGAAGATATATTTTATTTAGTACTGGGTTATTTATTATTTATTTTATTAATTTGATATTTATGGGTTTAATTAGTATTCTTAATATTTGAATAATTAGGAAATATAGGAAATTATTTTATTAAAGAGAATGTTGGATAATAGGATAAGTGGGTTAAAATATTTATTAGGTTTAGATGAAAATAGAAAAACAATAAAAGGCCTAATGGTTTAATTTAGTTAAAATAAAAAGATGATGAGCCTAATAGCTATTTAAATTACTACAACTCAATAGTAATTATTTAAATAAATTACTATAGTCCAATAGTAAATATTTGAGTGACTTACTATAATACCATAAATTCTAGCTCATTCTAACTCATCTCATGCCTTTACATAACTTAATATCATGAATCATGTGAGTTTTGCATGAAAAAGGCAAGGAAAATAATGCTTATTTTAGCATTGCAATGGGTCTCAAAATTCCATTCAGTGTCATGTGAACCATGTAAGATCATACTATGTATTCTCATGTTTAATTACATCATTATAACTTAAATGCATCAAAAAAACATGCCTACAATTCATGGAAACCGAAATGGGGCATGAAAATTGGAGATTCATTTTCGGCCAGATTGGCCTCTTTTCTGAGCAAATTTTGAAAAATCATAACTAAATATAAACAAAATTGAAAACATGTGTTCTTGATCATTTTGGAAAGCTTAGGATGTCTACTACATACTAAAAATATGTCCAGACCACAAATTTCATTATGGAGGATGTTTGACATTCAAAAAACTACTGAGGTCGCTAGCTGCCTGGGTTACTGTTCAGATTACTGATACAAATTTCTAAAATTCATAACTAATTCTATAAAAATTGAAATCAACACATACAGTCATTATAAAAAGCTACAAATGTTAACATGATGTAAAAAATAATTCCAAAATGAAACAGATACATTTAGCGATTGGAATCCTATGGAACAGTAACTGAACTCCTGGGGCGCCACTACTACTGACAGCCAACTTCAAAAATACATAACTCTTTGTTTAGATCTCCAAATGAGGTGATATTAGTGGCCACAGAAATATTATGACCTCTAGTTTATGCCTATAAAATTTCACAAGCATTGGACGTCATTTGGCCATTGGGTGACACAAAAATCAAATCTGCCAGTATAAACAGTGCACATACCAGAAACCATAGAAAAGCCCAATTTTAAAAATTTATCAAATATTCTCTAGACCTCCAAAAATTATGTTATTTATCTTCCTAAAAATATCTCAATGAGACTTAATTACATGCCAAATTTCAAAGCAAGACTAACTCATTTGGTCAAAAAGTGATATAGGGTTCCATTATGGTCAATTTTGACTCCATATTGGGTACCAAAGTTGCCAAATGGATTTTCCTTGGTCTTGGCACCTTCTGGGCAAGTTGAAAAGCTTATTGGAAACTTGTGTGAGCTGCCCAAATGGTCCCAAACCTCATGCATCTCATTTTGGCCATTCAACCTACACTTATGCATGTTTCCATCAAACTTCCATAATGCATAATTGGATATTCAAAACTCAAATTGTATTCTAAAGCTCATACATTATATCCATGGCTCTAAACATTACATAAGAGTATATTTATATATGTCTCAAGGTTCATTGTACATATACAATATCATATACAATATGAACTATCATTATGGTTCTAAAATGGATAAAACCAAGGCATAAGCTTGTCAATCTTTCCTCTTCATGGTTGTTGGCTCACTTCACCATAATTACTTAGTCCACCTAGCATGTTAGATCATTGGAAAGGAGGGGATGAGATTCAAAGAATCCCAATAGCTCATCTCCCATTCAATCATACATAATATGTGCAATGCAAGCTTTTCAAATGCATGCATGGAGGAAATAGAAGTCATGGACATTTTAAAAGCAAACTTGGCATGTGAATCAATCATACAAGACATTCAAGAGCTCACCAAGTGCTTAGATTAGCCTCACACTTCTCCTCATGGATTTTGGACTTGCCTCACCCATTCTTTAAGAGCTTTGGACTCAACCATACTCTTGGGAGCCCACTTTACTTTTGGGAGACTCTTTACTTTGTTTCAACCAAGTTCAAGGGTTCTTGGCTTATCTTCACCAAAGGGAAGAGTTCTTGGCCTTTCCACACTCAAGCAAACTCATACAAATATCATGTAAACATTTGAAAACATAACATGGCATAAAAAAACATAATATGTAAAGGTATGCTAGCATACTTTTTTATAACTTAAAAATATACATATACACATTTTAAAACAAGCCAAACACACATCCATGCATGAGAGAAGGTGGAGAGAGTTACCTTGTGTACAACCACACACTTTTTCCTTGGATTTCAAACCTCCTCTTTTGGTCACACACCCACAAGCTTGTGGAGATAGTTTCTCTTGGCCTAAATACAATTTATGGGAGCCAATTAGATTCATGAAATGATTTCTAGGGCCATACAACTTGCTTAAATACTAGGTGGCTTTACAACCTCCATTATGGTCCATATTGGCACCTAATGAAGCAACACCCCTCAAATAATTTCTAGGCCTCATTCTTTCCTTTCAAATATGATTCTTCACTCCTTTTAAGCCTCTTGGAGTCATCACATCATTAAAACAAATGGCCTAGCACCATGTTACTTCTTTAGGTCATAATATGGAACCTAAGACACCAACTCACTTTCCATGAGTTCTAAATTTTTCCAAGGCCTCCCCTCACTTTCATTCATCACATATGACTCAAGAATGGCCTTAGAAAAATTTAAAACTTTCCTTAGCACCATGGAACATGCTTGGCCGAGACTATGGCATTATTTGGGCTTCTTGGAGTTCTCTTGGTTTTCTTGAAGGGAGAAGCTTGTGGGGAGCATATTTGGTGTCTCAAGAACTCATTTATACTCTAACTTAGACCTAGGAAGCATCACATAAATTCAAAATTTGAAAGGTGCACTTAAAACCCTAGGTTTTGCATCTTGAATTCTAATGCCTATTTTATGGTTATCTTTGCATATTCTTATTCCTCTCCATCAAATACCTAAGAATCATCTTTGGTTGGGCTTGGAAATCAGATCTTCCTATGGTTTTTAGGCTAGGTCGAAATGAAGAAGAAGGAGACATCAACATGCTACCATAGAATGCATTTTTACCTTGTTTCCTTAGTTAGTTTGGCTTGAATCTTGCTTTCTCCAAACTCTTCTCTTCAAATCCGAAAATTCCCCTTTGTTCTTCCTTCAAAACAGCCCTCAAAACTTCATAAAATTCATGGAGAAGAAGAGGGAAAAAGAGGAGAAGAGATTGGTGGAGAGAAAGCATGAAAAACAAGCAAAATTCCATACCTAAAGTCGTGAATTTTTCCTCCTTCTTCTCTTCTCTTTGTGTGCCACTCTCCAAGTGTTTTGCTTCTGATTTGGGGCTGGAAATTCTGAAGTGAAATGAAGGAGAGTGTGAGGTGCCACCTATATATAGTTAGGGCAAAGTGACTTTTTCAAAAATTTCCATTTTGCCCTTCATATTTTACACTTTTGTTTCTCCTTTGTTTTAGCTCCTTTTTAAGAAATTTCTTTTCCATTATAAAATTTAGGTTCCCAATCAAGAAAAATGGCTTTGGAATCACTCAAATTAGAGCTAAAACCTTTCCGAACGAATCCATCAAAGTTCAGGCACACTGACGTTGGAAAACGTCCACCTGAGGGGATTTAACTGTCCCGGGACTTCCCATGGTTTTCAGGGCCTCTGACAACCCCAAAGAACTTAAAATTTTGATTTAAAAAGCCCTCCTGTATGAATTCCAAAAATTATCTAAAATTACGAAAATGCCATTACGTTTCGTAAGGTTTCCGTCAAAATTTATTTTTTCATTCTAGCTCCATTTTTCCTTCTGTCTGAGGCTAGAATTCTCATTTTTAGGAGGCTAGAATGTTACTCAAATTTTTTGGGACCTTAACTACATCATCTTGGGAGACTTCCTTTTGTATTCGGTGAATTTCATTCGTTTACAGAGAAACCGCACGTTACGTTTCTCACGTTTTCTCTAATTTTCAAAAAACCAGATGTTACAGTTACTATGACCCAAGGTGAATTTTAATTGGTCATAACCCAAGATCAAAGACCCATAGATCAAACTCATCCAATATCACTTAACCCATGTTATCTTTTATTTTAGTTTTGATTTATTTTTCCATTTCGAAAATTACCTCATTTTGATGCCACACTAAGAGCATTTTAGGGAGGAAGTGATGCTTAAGAGAGAGAAAGAGAAAGTGAGACATCTTCATCTATCTTGAGAGAGAAAAGGGATTTAAAAGTAGGGAGGCTCCATGGATGCAACACTTTGAGCTCAAGTTTAGATGTTTGTTAGAGGATCTAGCTAAGGTACTAGAAGAATAAATTATTCCAATTAACTCTAACTTTCTTTTGAATTAATTAGAATTTAAAATAGTTGACTTTGAAATTGCAGATTGATGATAATTGAGAATTTTTGTAATTGAGTTTGTAGTTGAGTAATTAAATGTTTAATTCACTCTTTAGTAACCTAATTGGTTAGGTTGAATTAACAATAGGACATTTAATATATGGTAGTTAATATGTAAGGATACTAAGTGCTTGATGTGATGCTTAGGTGAAATTGGACTTTAGCTAGAAGTGGAATTTAGGTAAGTTTTATATTCCATAATTATTCTAATTGATATATAATGCAATCAAATTAATAATGGTGATTTAATTCATTAATTTGGTGTGGATGATTGAAGACAAAGTGTTACAAAATTAAAGGTATGGCATGTTAGAGGAGGAATTAGCTTATATGGAGTTGATCATTGTGGTAAGTGGATAAATTAAGGTAGTTTTAATTAATTAGGATATATTATATTGTATTATCTCTATTTAATTTATATATTGTAGATTATTAGCTTGAGATTAGTGGAGGTTACTTGGCATATGTGTGCTTTACTCTTAATCAAGGTAGCTAGTTCCATGAATATAATTCTAGATGTTTCCTTGTACTTTATGAAATGGATTTTATTAAATGTTGGTTTAATTCAAGAGCTAGATGGAATCTATTTAATGACATTCATTTCATGGAAATGGATTTGATGAGATTACTTTGATGAGATTGAGAATGATGGAATGATGCTGTTATATTTATGAAATGTGACACCTTGCTCTTGAATCTGAAATGTTTTATATGATATGTGAATGTTTTTCAAATGTATGCTCATGTTGTCTATGTGATATGAACCTTGAGATGAAAACCTAAAAAATTTTATTTATTTGATGATGATGATAAATGGGCCTAATGTTATATGTTATATGGGCTTGGGGCTATAAGTTAAGGGAATGGGGTTGATGCATACCCATATCAAGTGATCACATTCACTGAGAACAGGCGTAGGGTATTTAATCTCACTCTTGTATGAGATGGATTGAGTGGGTGTGCTATAACTCATATTGCAGTACTATTTTATGGGTAAGTTAGGTCTGCATAGTTATGAAAGTTCCAGCTATTGTACTAAGGGAGCATATGGTTTTCTGAAACTTTATAGTATCTTAAAAGGATTTGCAAAGATAAATGGATGTTTTGTTTTAACTACATTGAGTTGGAAAATTATGTTGATTCATATAGTTGACTTATAAGAAATGGATGATTTTATTTAGAGTTAATTGTTATGAAAGCTTTATATTTATGGTTGGGAGTGCATGTTTTAGAATTCCTTTAGCTACTAAGATTTTTATCTCATTTGCACTATTTTTAATTGGCATTTCTAAGGCTGACACCAAAAAGAGAAGATTCCATAATGAGTACCTCAGTTAAAAATGCTTATTAGTTGAGTTACAGTAGAGTTTACATTTGATATACGATAATAAGAGAGTTGTTAAATAGTATTTTAGTATATTTAATTTACTTTGTTACTTAAATTGATTTTTGGATTTATGCTAAATACTGTGAGTTTAGAATTTTAATGTTGAGATGATATTGAATATGATTTATTTTACTAGAATATTATTGTTTAAGGTATATGGATTTAGAATGATGTTTAAGTTTAGCTTCCACCATTAGATGTGATAAATTTATTATTTAAATTACCATTAGTTTAAATATATTAAATCTAGGTGTTACAATTTGGTATAAAAAATAGGTCCAGGCAAAACCATTGAATTTGTAACACCTCAAAATTAATTAAGGTATTAATCATGGATTTAAGGTAATTAAGAATAATTAATAGAGAATAATTGGGCAAGTTAGTGAATAAAAATTTTAGAGAGATAAATTATTAATATGAGTTTGAGGTTTAATTGAGTTAAACCCTATCTAGGCCCAAATTAAATTAAGTAGGCCAAGATTAGGAACTAATGGAGGCCTAATAATTTTAGGTGTAGACCCAACCTTTTATTGTGATACTTGGCCCAAGAGGTAGCATCTAGTGATGACCCAATTTAATTTAATGAATTAGAGACCCAGGACCCAAGTTGTATAAGCCTATGTAATTAGCCCAATAACCCTTGAGCAGACCTAAATCAAATGAGTCTTTCAAACTTAGTCTGGCCCAATTGAATTTCAGCAACCTAATATATAAGAGCTGCCCCAACAAAGCTAAAATCTGAAGCCCATTAGGAGTTGGATCTTGGAGCAGCTTATAACCCATAGACAACCTAACTTGAACCCTAAAAACTAACCTAGCCACCCCCTTCTACAAAACCACAAGAGACACACACAAAATTCGGAGGTCCAAAGGAGAGGCTAGGGTTTTTGGCATATTTCCACATTTTCCCACTTCTAGAGAAAGATTCAGGCAAGGTAATAGTTATATAACTTAATCCTCTCATCTTTCTCTTTAATTTCAACTAATTAATGTTCCAATTAGAGTATTTTCACCCATACCCAAAATCTGAAACTTGCCATTTGGTGTTTCTATGGTGAAAATTCGTAAGTTGAGGCTAGGGCTGACATTAGATAAGTATAAACTCTTCTTTTTGAGGTATTTCTATTAGTTTGAGACCCCAATGATTGGATTATAGTATGGGTATTAATTTTGTACAAATTTGCTTAGGATTTTGGGTGAAATATTGAAGTTTTTGGTGGAGGATATTTCAATCCGAATTTGGGGACTTGTAGTGGCTGGGTAAGTGTTCCCTAGGTGGTCATTAGCATTTTAAATTCTTTGGGTACTTGTTGCTACTGTAAATGATAAATTAAAGCAATAATTCTCTGATACGATGGTTATAGGGGGATTTTTGTACCATTGGTGGCTGTTGCAAATTTATCTACAAGTGAGGTAACTGGGGTTTACATTAATTCCATGCATATATTTGTTTTGATTTCATATTTGCTGTACATGAATGATTTGAAATGCTGAATGAATTAGTTGGCTATCTATTATATTGTGATTAGACCTTGTGAGTCCTTGGTGGAGTTGTGGTGCGGCTGCCACCCGTGCATGTGCTTTGATCTGGCACCGGATTATGATCAAACCCCAGATGCACTGAGCCCTGGTTGTGCTCAATAGGGAGTAGGTGCTGTGGACGGGCTTCTCTTAGTGTTATTGGCCTTTAACATATGAAAATATGATTGCTAATATGGGATAGTAATCATGATAGCCTAATTGTTTCATTTACTGATATGACTGATATGATTTTGATGTTAATTTTGATTCATGCATATATGTTAATTAAATTGGATATAATGAATGGAAATTTCCTTGGTTACTGAGATTTGTATCTCACCCCATTTCATGGGATTAATATTTCAGGTGAAGGTTCTTTGGGTAAGGATAAGGGGAAGCAAGTGGATGAAAATCCATGAGCTCCAACATGTAGGGAGAAGGCTACATTTAGGCTGATTTATTTAGTATAGATGCTAAATTTTGTATTCCTTTTTGCATAGCATCATTATGTAATCATGTTGCCAAGTGTAGGCGTTTATATTTTGATTAGTTGGAATGTATTTATTAAGGAGTTAAGTGTCAATATAGCTTAGTTTAGGTTGTATGAACCTATAATATCTTATGTATGAACTTTGTTGAATTCATTATATGGTTTACTATTGGGAATGTCATCATGGTATCTATTAGATTGTTAATTTGTATTAGTGATGTATGGAATCTTTAATGAAATATATATACTGGAATGGTGATCGCTGGAAGCTTATGAAATTCTGTGGTTATTAATCTATGAACTGGTTAATATAGGGTAGTTGGAGGAGTAGAAATGGACACTTAAGTCTTGAGCTAGTAATGATAGATTAGTTAAGTAATTAAGGTACATAACTACCATTAAGTTGCGTAAATTAATGTAGAATGGCCTTAGGGTGATATTGGAGGGAGAGTGGAGAGTATGAGACCAGATTTTCAGAGTTGTAGGATCAAAAGGAATTTCGCCACGGCCAAAATGGGATTAGCCGTAGCCAATAGAGGCGAATTTGCCCAGGGGGAGTCCAGAGAGAAATTCGCCGCAGCAAAATGTGAGAGGCTAAACTGGGAGTCATCCAGAGGGGAATTCGCTGCAGGGAAAGGGGTAATTAGCTGCGGTGAACTTTTGTGAAAATGTCCTAGGTGTTCCAGAGAGGAATTAGCCACGGCTAGCAAGGGAATTAGTCGCGGCCAATAGAGAGAGGCGAGCGAGGTAAGTTCCAGGAGGCTTCCTCGCTGCGGCGCCAAGTAGGTTAGCTACGGTGAAGGTCAAACTCATCGTGGCTAGTGACAAAGTAAGGGGCAAAACGGAGAGGAATTGGCCGTGGCTAGGTAGAATTTGGCGGCGGCAAACGTTCTGAAACCCTCATATTAATTAGGAAACCTTAGTTTTTCATATGGTAATCTTAAGGGAAGATTTAGAGACATTGGGATGAGTTATAATTGATGGGTAATAGAATCAAAGGCTTATAAATAAATGTTTATTTCCCTTATGTACATTAGTGCTTGTAATTGTATGGTTGATGACTCTAATAACATTAAGGTTCAAATTTTCCCATATTTTCACAATGTAATTGGTCATAATGTCTTGTAACCCCAATCTATGATTATTGATCACGTATTTAACCTTAATTACAATGATTATAAATTAGAGTCGTCACAGAATTCTTATGGCTATTTCAGGATGCTTTATTTGAGATTATTTGAGGAAATAGTATATTATTTATTAATGTTAATTGAGGATTTAATATGCTATTTATTGAGGTTAATTATGGATTTAGTACACTTTGTGTTAAGGTTAATATTTGTGTTAATTAAAATATATTAAATACTAAGGCTATAATTGTTACATCCACAGGTTAGGAATGACTAACTTTGATATTAGTGCTTAAAGCCTAATATTAATGCTCAAATAATAGGATATAAGATTGATTAAGAATTTTGCACTACTAGCAAATAAAAAAATGTGATAAAAGAGTGAATATTAGGATTCACTCCTGATAAGACTCCAATCCTAGTTATGCATAGGAGTATTGAGAGTGTTATTTAGTTTAGAAATGCAGGTAGTTTGCAATGAAATATTAACGAGCCAAGGCTTATATGTTATCAAGGAAAAGGAAAAGGATAGTAAGCCAACCACTCATATCAAAGATGGTAAGGGATATGGTAAGCCCTATAGTAATAAACCATATGTGAGAAGCTAGAATGTTTGTTTCAAATATAGCAAGCTAGGTCACATAGCAAAGGAATGTTAGAATCAGGATCATGTTTTTTTCTTTTAGCCAAAAAGAGGCCAATTAGTCTTCGAAATGAATTTGGGGTGCATTTAAGATTAAAAATCATATTGCAGATGTACTATTTGATTATGGAGCAACCCATTCCTTTATTTCTTATGACTATGTGAAATGTTTGAGTCAACTTGTTGTTAGGAATTCCGGGATATGCAATAGAAAATTAAAACTTGAATCCCTTCCCATGGATCCACCAATATTGTTTAAATAGAGTAGATCTAAAAATATTTACCTTTCACCATCAGATCTTAGGAACTGATCTTCAAATTTGCTCCCTCCACTGGTATCCACACGAACGGTTGTTCAACTCTAATAGCGTGCTAGCACTCTAACCAATGTCCTTACACGTTTTTGGTAAAGAAGACGCTCTCCTCTCTCTCTCTCTCTCTTTCTCTAGGTGGCTGTACAGTGTCTGTACACCGTCAGTATGCTTTCTCTTTCTAGGGTTTTTCTTCCTTTTATTGTTTTGTTGTTCTAGGAAACCCAAGCCTCCTCCTTTTTTTATTATAGAGATATCTCATTAGGGTTTTAGATATATTTGATTAATTTAAAATATATTATTTTAAATCAATTCAAATCAAATCTTAATTAAATATATTAGTTTAAATTTAACCAATTATTTAATCTCAATTTAGAACTAAATTCAAATTTAATTTATCTCATAAATTAAATTTAAATTATCATATTAGTTTAAATTTAAATCTATTATATAGATTTGAATTTAAAACTAATTGATTTGAATTAATTAAAGGATATATATATATATATATTTCTAACATATAAATATATATGTATATATGTTTCGAATTTTATAAATTATATATATATTTATTTATTTATAAAATTCTTTCACCCTGATTGAATGTGACATTCATTGAATCTAGACGCAATGTCAGATTCAATAAATTTAGACATTTTAGCTCAAGTTGACTCGTTCATGTGTGCGACCTTGTAGGCCTATATGACGTTGGTAGTGGGCTAATAACACTATTTGACCTATAAGTCACAAGCAGCCTCTAGCAAAACATTATGACTACCTAAATCATATAGGGATCGGTAATCTGACGTAACCTATCATATAATCTTGTCACATCTTTTTTGTCATACGATATCTAGATCAAGTATGAGGCATAAAAACGTCATCCTCATCTTACTTAATCGTTGCTTTCTCGATTTATGTATAGACTATAGTATAAATGGAAACCCTTCCATTCGAGCACGCCTATGCATTTCTCAGTCTCACTCATTGAGGGGCCCAGAGATATCTCTCCATTAATCAGAGGAACAAATCCTATTTTGACCACTCATATTTTTCTACATGAATTCCAGTATGCTCGATCATAGTCTTTATAATCACTCGATTAAAAATGACTTTTGACTATGTCAAAAATAGTGTTTTTTCATGTTAGAAACTATGGTGATATCAAGTCTAAGGGCTCAGTGACACGGTTATATATAAAATATACTTATGACTTAATCCATGTAGCTATCTCATGACAGGTCGATCTAACACCTTGTTCCTTAACAAGTGCTTATGATTTTGATTTGTATCTTTATACATGATTAGCATATAATCATCAATCAAAATCATACTAGTCTTAGTTCATCATCATTCCCACAATGATGATCGACTAGGGATATTTAGGATAATTAAGATGACTTATCCAAGGATATTATTATATAAAACATGTAAGAAATATAATAATATAATAAAAAAACTCTTATTTCTTAATAAAGTACAATGTTTGCAATACAATAATTGGCTTAAGGTACAATCTCCAACACTTGTGAGTGAGTTACCTTTTAATTTTTCTATTGCTACTTTGGTAAGAGGTGAACTTAGAACTTTCAAAGTCTATTTGAATTGCATTGTTGAGTTTGATTACCAATTTTTAACTATTGATTTAGCTTGCATTCCTTTAAATGATATTGAGGTTATTGTTGGCGTGGATTAGTTGTCCATAAACAATGTTATTCTTGACTATTCTAGCTTATGTATTTAGTGCCAAAAATTTACTCAATTTGTTTTATCTATCTAGCACCTAGGCTAAGATATATCTTGGAAGGGGATGTTAGGGATTTATGGTGTTCTTTTCCCTATAAGCTGAGATAGAAGAGGATGTGGAGAGACACTGGTTGTGAGTGAATGCATGGAGGTTTTCAGTAAGGAAGTTAGTGGATTATCATCAGATAAGGAGTTAGAGTTTGCTATAGATTCAGTGCCAAGTACTGGACCCATATCCAAAGCTCCTTATAGATGGCACCAGCAGAATTAAGTGACTTGTAAAAGCGAACTGAGGAGTTGTTAGAGAAAGGATTCATTAGGCTAGTGTATCCCACTAGAGTGTATAATTTAGCTATAAAGATTGATGCAAAGTTTGCTAAATTAAATTAGGATAAGTAGTGGCATTTGTTTTAGTTATCATGAAAGTTTGTTCATTATAATATGCATCATGTTTGATTGATGTTTGATGATTGTTAGGTTATACTAAAGTTTGGCTTGTACTTTGATGCATTTGACATACTTTATCTATGACTAAATGCTATGGTTTACATCTTTGAGGATCTAATATGCAAATGGATTTTACTTCATGGCATAAATGCCAAACAATGGTAAAGATGAAATAGTATTATGATAGACATAAGTTAATAAGTGATCAAGGGGAAAAGGCCCCTTTCTATTAGTATTATGTTTTACAAGATAGTTGTCATACCACATCTCTTTAACATTTATTGTATCACAACATTAACTTAAAGTATCAATTTAAATTCATTTTCATAAAAATCACACATTTAGAAGCAAAAATAATCGACATCATAAGTAAGAATTATGCATTCTTGGCTTTATGGACCATATGAGCTTATCATATTTATTTTCCATCCTTAACACATGTAATCAACTTTAACTAACATAGTTTGAAACACCAAATTTGGGTCCAAGGTGCATAACACAAAATCACATGTCACTTGGCATTTCCATAATTTGATATAGATTTTGAAAAATCATAATTAATTTTAGAAAAAACAAAATCATGCAAATTATACTGTTTTAGAAAGGTCAGGATGTCCTTTAACTACTATAAAAATTTTAGATCAAAACAACAAGGTTTGCTACACAAAATTTAATTCAATGAAATAGTACATCAGGTCACTAATGCATCTTGTAGCTAAATCCAAACTTCAAAACTTCATATCTCCCTCTACAGAGCTCCAAATAGGGTGCTCTCAGTGGCTATGGAAAGCTCAAGGTGAGACTAATTACTATAAAAATTTCAAGGGCATATGAGTTCATTTGACCTATGAAATCCATTGTATATCAGAAATTGCTGCAGTATTTAGGCACCACCAGACCTCTAATTTCAAAAATTCACAACTCTCTTTATACAACTCCTTTTCATGAAAACTTAGTGGCTCTAGAAATATTATAATGTTAGCTAGATACCTACAAAATTTTATGAGCATTAAACATCATTTGCCCCCTAAATGAATAGAAATACAAACTGATCATATGAATAGTGATCAGAACAATTCTGCATAATTTGGCCAATTTTGAAAATTCATAATAAATTATGTAGAGCTCGAAAAATAGTGATCTTTGGCTCCTGAAAATATTTAGATAGGACCTATATTCATGCCAAATTTCATGCACAAAATCATCTATTTAGTCAGTTTGTGGTTCAACTCAAGATTATGTCACATTTTGCAACCGTAATGGGGTCAAATGGTATCAAATGGCCTTCTAGCCATTCCATAACCACTTAAACATGTCCTAAAGCGTAAATGCACCAAATAAAAGCTTCTTAAATAGTCCAAATCATCATGGAACTTAAAACCACCTTCTTAGTTGTCATTATATACATGTACATCAAGACACAAAAATCCATATAAGCATACATTTGGCTCCAAATTTCATTCATACAAGATATTTACATGCTTTTATATATGCTCAATAGTTTACATCTCATAAACATCATATACATACATACTTTGACATAAAATTATACAAAATCCTATCTTATTGTCAAAGTCTCATGATTCAAGCTCCTTGTCTTCCAATCCTTGCTCTTTGAAGTTCACCTAGACATGGTTAGACATAATGTGGGGAAGAGTGAGATTCAAAGAATTTCAATAGCTCTTTACGCTTTCAAACATCTATATAGGGTGCATTTTTATGTGAAAGAATGCAAGCATGTCATAAATGCTTCTAATGAACATGCATGAATGCATTTCTATATCACAAACTCATACACATCAAACATAGGCTTTAAAGGATATTGGTCTAGCCTCACCCAATTTCTTTGGGACTTTTGGATATGCCTGACTCTTTCTTGAGACTTTTGACTTTGTTTCACCTATTCTTAGGGACTTTTGGCTTCTCTTCACCCATTCTAAGGGGCTTTTGGCATAACTATACCCATTCAAGCCATTTTTGCATTCAAAATACATTTCAAGAAACATAATGTACCATAACATGTAATTAATGGCTATAAACATATCTCATAGTTCAAATATACTTACAAGCATCCAATGACAATCAAACATCCAAGAAATGCATGCAAGAAAAGTTAGAAAGCTATCTTATGCCAAGAAACACAAACTTTTTCCTTTGGTCTTCACTTCCCCTTCTTGGCCTCACACATACACCTAGAGAGATCTTGATTCACTTGGCCTAAACATATCAAGTAAGACACAATTACATCATTGGAACCAATTCTAGCTTCACATAAACTCTACACAAGCTTACTTTATCTTATAACATGGTTATGGTTCCATATAAGAGTATAATAAAGCAACCTCTAGTCTTGGCTCCACTGTCTCATTCAATCTAGGTCATATGATTCCATTTAAACTCATTAGAGTTATTATAAGTTTAATTCAAGAAGCCAAATACTAGGTTCCTTCTTTATATCCATAAAGGGGTCTTAACTTCCATCTTTCAAACCATGGTTTCTAAATTCAAACCAATGGTTCCTTTAATGTTTATTCTTCATTTCTAGGTCATTTATATCCTTGGAATCAAAGAAAACTCTCCCTAGGTACTTGTTCTTCTTCTTGGCTGAAACATGTAGCAAGTAAGGAGCCCGTGGAGTTTCATTCAATTTCCTAGGGGTTTTGGCATCCATGAAGCTTCCTAGACCTCTTATGAACTCATACATACTCTTACATAAGCTAAATTATCATTAGAAAGCTTCAAAAATTCTTAGGTATAACAAGAATCTTAGGTAACATGATTTCTAAAGCTTTTTTTAGTTTTAATTGCATATTCTTATTCCTCATGCCTCAAAACCCTTAATTCCATCGAGTTTTAGTCAAATTCATTTTTCCTTTCTAGTTTCTATCTTTAGGCCCAATATGGAAGCCATTTGAATTTAAGAAAAAAATAAGTCTTTCCATTGCATAACATACCTTATTTAAAAGCTTACTGTGTAATGTCTGACATTAGATAGGAAGATCTTGGGCTAGATCCATATAAGTGGGAGTAGTACTCTCCTTCTCAGTGATGCATTTTGGGTTATGGCTGATTGAGGTGACCCTGAGAATAAAACCCCACTAGGCCAATATGCTAGGTGCCGTAACTGGGATAATATCGCCGAGGGCTTTGTAGGAAATTGGTATAAGAGCTGGCCTAGCTGCGTGTGTACATCGAAGATGAGGTGGCTCCAAGAGGGGGTAGATTGTAATGTCCCATATCGAGTAAGAAGACCCTAGGTTAAGGCCTTATAAGTGGGAGTGGTACTCTCCCTCTTCACAGGGTGCTTTTGTAGGATAAAACCTTAGACCTAGATCACTAGCTGAGGCAAGGTGTTTAATGGGAATAATACCATCGAGGGCTCTATGGGAAATTGGTATCAAAGCCAACCTAGCCATGTGTGTACCTCAAGGATGAGGTAGCCCCAAAAGGGGTGGATTATAATGTCCCACATCGAGTAGGAAGACCTTGGGTTAAGGCCTTATAAGTGGGAGTGGTACTCTCCCTTTTGTCAGTGTGCTTTTGTGGGATAAAACCTCAGATCTAGATCACTAGTATTATCCCTGGTTAGACGCCTTGCCTCAACCAGCGATCTAGGTAAGAGGTTTTGTCTCACAAAAGCACACTATCAAGAGGGAGAGTACCACTCCCATTTATAAGGCCTTAGCCCAAGGTCTTCCTACCCGATGTGGGACATTACAATCCAGCCCCTTTGGGGCTACCTCGTCCTCAAGGTGCACATGTGGCTAGGCTGATTCTGATACCAATTTTCCATAGAGCCCTTGATAGTATTGTCCCCATTTAGACACCTTGCCTCAGCTGGCGATTTAGGTACGAGGTTTTGTCCCACAAAAGCATACTGTCGAGAAGGAGAGTACCACTCTCACTTATAAGGCCTTAGCTTATGGTCTTCGTATCCAATGTGAGACATTACAATCCAGCCCCTTTGGGGTCACCTCGTCTTCAAGGTGCATGTAATATCCAGTTCTCTGAAAACCAGAGAAAACTTGATAAACGTAACATACAGTTTCTCCATAAACGAACGAAATTCATTGGATACAAAAGGAAGTTGTGACGACCCTAACCCCCAATCTCGATAATTAAGGTTAAACATACAATTAATCCTCATTAATTGTGAAAATATAGAAAAATTTAAACCCTAATATGATTAGAGTCATCAATCGTTCAATTACATACTCCTATGTTCATAAGGGAATAAAACATCTATTAATAGGCCTTGGATTCTATTACTCATTAGTTATGACTCACCCTAGTGACTCTAGATCATCCTTTATGATTAATCCATGGAAATCTAGGCTTTTCTAGTTAATATAACTGTTTTAGCATGTTAGCCGCGGCGAGTTGGACCTTCGCCGCGGCCAACCTACATGGCGCCGCGGCGAAGAAGCCTCCTGGAACTTCCTCGCTCGCCTATCGATATTGGCCGCGGCCAATTTCACCTCTCACCGCGCCCAATTCCTCTCTGGAATGCCGGGGACATTTTCTCAAAAGTTCGCCGCGGCCAATTCCCTTATTCGCCGCGGCGAATTCCCCTCTGGATGACTCCCAATTTGACCTCTCAAATTTCGCCGCGCCCAATTAACATTTCGCCGCGGCGAATTACTCTCTGGAACTCTCCCTGGGCAACTTCGCCACTATTGGCCGCGGCCAACCATAATTTAGCCGCGGCTAAACTCCCCCTGATCCTATAACTCCGAATTTCTTGCCTCCTACTCTCCACTCTCCTTCCATTAACACCCTAGGGCCCCCTTTACCTTCCTTTTGGGGCTCATTACCCTTCATTAGCCTAGTTTCTTCAGCTAATCTATCATTATTAGTTCAAGACCTAAGGGCCAATTCCCCTTTCTCTAATTACCCTATATCAGCAAATCCATTCATCAGCAATTTGTAAAATAACAATGACTCGAGTTCATAATCTATCAACAACTATCACTTGGCACCCAATCAATTGAGATTCATAGTAATAATTCCAGATTTCATTTCTAATAACAAGATACATCAGAGTTCATCAAAGCTCATAACTGATATCGTAAGTTCATACGTCAATTACCAATTTAAAGTAAGGCCTAATCCTCAATAGGTACACATTATATCATCAAAATTACAGACTCCTACACTTGGCAATGCAGATACATGATGCTATACAAGACTCAACAAAATTAGCATCTATCCTAATACACTTAGACCAAGTGCAGCTCCCCCACATTAGGCCTCAGCTCATGGATGTTCATCCAATTGCTTACCCTTATCTTTACCCGAGGAACTTTCACCTGAAATATTAATCCCACAACACGGGGTGAGATATAAATCTCAATAACCAAAGCAATTCCATCATATAATCCAGTTTAATCAACATATATGCATAAATCAAAATCCATATCAGAATCATATCAATCATTTCAGCAAATGAATTAATCAGGCTATCATGATTACTATCCCATACTAGCAATCATATAATCACATGTTAAAGGCCATTAACATCGGGAGAGGCCCGTCCACGGCACCTACTCCCCCTTGAGCACACCAGGGCTCAGTGCATCTGGGGTTGATCATACCCGGTGCTCGATCGTAGCACATGCACGGGTGGCAGCCGCACCACAGCTCCACCATGGACTCACAAGGTCCAATCATAATACAACAGATAGCCAACCAATTCATTCAACATTTCAAATCATTCAAATACAGCAGATATGAAATTAAATAGATACATGCATGGAATTAATATAAACCCTGGTTACCTCACTTGCAGATAATTGCAACAGCCACCACAAATCCCAAATTCGGATTCAAGTATCTCCCACCAGAATTTTCAATGTGTCACCCAATATCCTAAGCAAATTCGTATAGAATTAGTACCCATAATATAAATCAGCTATGGGGGTCTCAAACCAACAAAGAAAGCATCAAAATGGGGGGTTTAAGTTCACCTAATACCAACCCCAACCTCAACCTACGAATTTCACTAAGAAAACCTCCAAACACTCACTTTTCAGATTTTGGGTATAATGAAATCTCTCCAAATGAAAAACTAATCGGACCAAGTTAAAGAGAAAGATGAGGGGATTAAGTTGTATAACTATTACCTTGGCCAAATCTTGCTCCAAATGTGAGAAAAGATGGAATTAAGTCAAGAACCCTAGCCTCCTCTCCTCACCTCCGAATTTCTCTTCTATTTTTGTGTTTCAGCAAATGGGGGGAAAAGTGGCTGAAGCAATTAGGGTTTTGATGGGTTTAAGTTGGGTCAAAAGGTTGGGTCATGGGTTGCTCCAAGTCCAAACCCAATTGGGTTTCAGATTTTGCTTATTGGGCCAGTTTTTAAGTGTTGGGCTGCATAATTCTGTTGGGCCAGTTTTCACACATTGGGTTGCTGAAGTTTAATGAGTTTTGGGCCAAACTTAAAGGGCTCAAGGGCTTGGATCTGCACAAGGGTAATTGGGCCACTTAATTAAGCCTATACAAGATAAGTCTTGGGCCTCTATCTCATTAAATTAGTTTGGGTTTACCTCTAATTCATTGGGCCTCCATTAGCCTCTTATCATGATTTAATTAATTTGGGCCTAGATGTAAATCTCCATCCTAAATAAATTCTCAACCCATATTAACAATTTATCTCTCTAGAATACCTATTCACTAACTTGCCCAATTATGCTCTATTAATTATCCTTAATTAATCTTAATCCATAATTAACACCTTAATTAATTTCGGGGTGTTACAGAAGTCCCCCAAGATGATGTAGTTATGGTCCTAAAAAATTTGGGAAGCATTCTAGACTCCTAAAAATGAGAATTTTAGCCTCAGACAGAAGGAAAAATAGAACTAGAATGAAGAAACAAATTTTGATAGAAAACTTACAAAACATAATGGCATTTTCGTAATTTAGGAAAATTTTTGGAATTCACATAGGAGGGCTTTTTAAACCAAATTTTTGAGTTCTCCGGGGTTCTCAGAGGTCCTAAAAACCATGGAAATCCCTAGGACAGTTGAAATCCCTTCGGTGGACATTTTCCAACGTCAGTGTGCCCGAACTTTGACGGATTCATTCAAGAAGGTTTTAGTTCTAATTTGATTGATTCCAAAGGCATTTTACTAAATTGGGAACCTAAATTTTATAATAGAAAAGATGGTTCTAAAAAAGGAACTAAAACGAAGGAGAAAAGAAAATGCCAAGAACAAAGGGCAAAATATGAATTTTTGAAATGTGTAACTTACTCCCACCTATATATATGATGCACCCTTCTTCTCCCTTCATTATGCACGACCAAGTTCTACCCAAAACCAGAGGAAAACCCTAGGGGATGAGGCGCACAAGAGGAGGAAGAAAAGGAGGAGAAATTCAAGGTAGAAAGGTATGGATTTTCATGGTTTTTCATGCTCTTTCTCTTCCAAACCTCTTCTCCTCCATTCTCCTTTGTTTCCTATGATTATAATAAAGTTTATAAATCTATTTTAAGGGAGAAATTGAGGGGAAAATTCGGATTTAAAGAGAGCAGCTCAAAGAACACAAGATTCAAGTGAGAAAAAGTATGAAAATAAGGTAATTTCTCTTCCTATGGTTGTCATCTTTGGTTCTCTTCTCCACCATTTCGCCCCACTTGAGAAAACCCGAGGAGGAGATGATTTTTAGGTAGAACCAAGCGTAAATCTAAGGAAAAAGGGTATGGAGATTAAGAATATGCAAAAGGAATTATAAAAAAACTATTAGATTTCAAGATGTAAATTCTAGGGTTTTGTGTGCACCTTCTAAAACTTGATTTCATATGATAATTCCTAGGCCTAATTAAGACTTTAAATGAGCTCATAAGATCCCTCAGATACTTCCCACTAGCTTCCTCCTTCAAGAAAACAAAGCAGACTCCAAGGAACCCTAAATCATGCATAGTCTTAGCCTAAGCAAGTTCTCATAGCTAGGGGGAGTTTAAAATTTTTCTAAGGCCATTCTTGAGTCATATTTGATGAATGAAAATGAGGGGAGGCCTTGGAAAAAATTTAGAACTCATAGAAAGTGATTTGGTGTCTTAGGTTCTATATTATGACCTAAAGAAGCAACATGATGTTAGGTTTTTTGTTTTAATGGTATGATGACTTTAAGAGACTTAAAAGGAGTCAAGAATCATATTTGAAAGGAAATAATGGGGCTTAGAAATTATTTGAGGGGTGTTGCTTCATTAGGTGCATTTATGGACCATAATGAAACTTATAGTGCAATCTAGCATTTAAGCAAATTGTATGGCCTTAGAGATTGTTTCATGAATGTAATTGGCTCCCATAAATTGTATTTAGGTGAAGAGAAACCATCTCTAAAAGCTTGTGGGTGCGTGACCAAAAGAGGAGGCTTGAAATCCATGGAAAAAGTGTGTAATTGTGTGCAAGATAGCTCTCTCCACCTTCTCTCATGCATGGATGTGTGTTTAGCTTATCTTAGAATATGTGTATATCTATTTTCAATTCATGAAAAGTATGCTAGCATGATTGTATATGCCATGATTTCATGATATCATGTTACATTTTTAAATAAGTGCATGATGTTTGTTTGAGTTTGCTTGAGTGTGGAGAGGCCAAGAACTCTTCACCATGGTGAGGATGAGCCAAGAACCCTTGAGCTTGGTTGAGATAAAGTAAAGAGTCTCCAAAAAGCAAAGTGAGCTCCCAAAAGTATGGTTGAGTCCAAAGCCCTCAAAGAATGGGTGAGGCAAGTCCAAAATCCATGAGGAGAAGTGTGAGGCTAATCCAAACACTTGATGAGCTCTTGAATGTCTTGCATGACTTGTTCACATGCTAAGCTTGCTTCTTGAATGCTCATGAATTATATTATATCCATGCATGCATTTTTAAGGCTTGCTTTACATATATTATGTATGATTGAAAGGGAGATGAGCTATTGGGATTCTTTGAATCTTATCCCCTCCTCTTCAATGATCTAACATGCTAGGTGGACCAAGTAACTATGGTCAAGGGAGCCAACATTAATGAAGAAGGAAGAATGACAAGTTTATGTCTAGCTTTAGCCATTTTGGAACCATAATTGTGTTTCTTGGTATATATGTGGTTGTAAATGTACCATGAACCTTGAGACATGTATAAATATGATATTGTATGATGTTTAAATGTATGAATATGATTTATGACCTCTAGCCTATATTTTGAGCATGAGATGCCAAATTATGCAATGTGAAAGTATGATGGAAATGTGCATAAATGTGGGTTGAATGGCCAAAATGAGATGCATGAGGTTTGGGACCATTTGGGCAGCTCACACAAGTTTCAAATGTACTTTTAGACTTGCCCAAAAGGTGCCACAACCAAGGGAAGGCCATTTGACAAGTTTGGTACCTCATATGGAGCCAAATTTGACCATAATGGAACCCTATGTTACTTTTTTGCCAAATGATCTAGTCTTGATATGAGATTTGGCATAAAATTAGATATCATTGAGAGCTTTCTAAGAAGATAAAGATCATAATTTTTGGAGGTTTACAAAATATTTGATGAATTTTCAAAGTTGGCCATTTTTTTGGTTTTGGTCTGCTGCACTATTCATTTGGTTTGAAAATGAATTCTATCACACGAGGCCCAAATGATGTTTAATTTCCATGAAATTTTATACAAAGAAACTATAAATTCACAATGACTCATGCCAACTAGAAGCACATCATTTGGAGGTCTAGGGAGGGAGATATGAATTTTTGAAGTTTCTGTCCAGTACTAGTAATTTTTCCTGACCAGAAGTACTGTTCCATTGAACTCCGAGGTCTGGGCTTGATGAACTGATCTAAAGATATTTTTTCTCTCTAGTTAACATCCACAGCTTTCCATATTGATATCATTTGCATGGATTGGAGTTTTGTGGAATTAATTAAATATTTTCAAAATTTTCTATAGAAATCTATGATAGTTCCATAATTTAGTCGGACCTTTGGACCATTTTGGATGTCAAACGTCCTCTGTGATGCATTCTATGAACTAGGCATATTTTTAATGTGAAGTAGACATCCTAGGCTTTTTAGAACAACTAAGATTGCATGATTTAAATTTTTCTAAATTTAGTTATGATTTACCAAAGTTTGCTCAGAAAGTGGAGCAATTCTGGTCGAGAATGAAACTCTATATTTCATGCTCCATTTCGGTTTCCATGAGTTGCAGACATGATTTTCTGATGCAATTGAGTTGTAATGATGTAATTAAATATGAAGATGCATAGCTTGAGCTCATATGGTCCATGTGACAATGAGTGCAAATTTTTAAACATAGTGCAATGTGAAGAAATCCATTATTTTCATCCCCTTTTTCATATGCTCTTGTGTAATTGATGATATAAAGCTTATGAATGGCATGAAATGAGCTAGAATTTACTATGTTATAGTGAACACGTGGCTAACCCAGCTCTGATACTAATTTCCTATAGAGCCTTCGACGATATTGTTCCCGTTATGGCACCTAACTGTCACATTCTAAATTTTCTATAACTATTAACATGATCAAAGTTAGTGAGGAACTAACTTGTTTACTAAATACTAGAGAGAATGGTAGATGCTAGGAAACTTAAAAGAGATAGTAGCACATTCATTTGTTTAATATGAGAGTAAGTAGGAATAATCTAAGACAAGCTTGCAACCACTTATGGTAGCGTTTCCTTACTTCCACCTACATAGGGATGTGGGTATGTGTACTCGGCCAAGTAGCAACCCTATTAGCCTTATATATTGTAAGCTTAAAACTACCAAAATCTTGGAATAAGTCTTTGAACTACCGACATATGCATGGCTGAATGAATGTGATAGGGAAGAAATCCTAATGAACCAAGTACACACACACCTCATGCTTCTATCGTGACATCTATATATATATTACCTTTAGTGTTGCTAAATCCTTTAGCCGTGGAGGGGGGAGTGATAGGCAATTGCATGTAAATGAATAGCCCACATAACCTAAACTAAAGACACCTAGCATGCACGGTGCAGGAAAGACTAAATAGAGGAAGAATAAAATAAGAAAACTATAAACCTACTCTTGAAAGGCTCCACCAAAGATGTGTGTCTATGCAGCCACTAAAATACTAAGGTATAGAAATAATCCCAGCTGTGAAGTAGAGAGAGCATCCATTTAATGTAGCTTAATGGAGGAAAGAATATATATATATAATGTGCTGCCACTTAACATGTAAACCGAATAGAAAATGAAGTAGCAAAAGAATTAAATAAACATCCTTGACACCTCATGCTTCACTATGCAAACCATGTCTATATGTATGTTTAATTAGTAAGTGGCTGGAGCTCTAAGTTTGCAATCTTCGTAGGAGTTAAATGTTACATACAATAGGTGTATTAGGTGGGAATGAGATGGAGGAAATGCTGCCACATAGATAGAACCGATCATAGAATGGAAAGGAAGACAAATCAAGAAAATCAAATCAAAAGAAGCCACCACGTGCTTACACCGTCCAAAGCATATGCCTTCATATTCAATTATCATTCGGTCATGGCAATTGGAGTGTCCAGCCTTAGGAATTAGATATCATCTTCATATAGAGTTTAGTGGGGAATAAGACATATGCATGATGCCACTAAGCCTTACACTAAACAAGAAATTGGAACCTTCACTCTTGCCACCTTATGCTTGCATCTTCCACTCACATATATGTATAATAGATTAATGTTTAGTTAGTGCTCTTGTGCTGCATTGCTGTGGAAGTTAAAGGTCAATTGTAAAATGTATCTTAAGTGGAAATAACATAGATAGGATGCTACCACCTAAACTTGCATTAATAAATGATGAGAAGCATGAGCTACCATGAAGCATGAGCTGCCTATTATGATGATTACCATCCATCTTAATTCACCTTAGGCCAAGGGAAGTAATGATAAGAGGGAAGAAAAATTCAGACAACCATAGAAGAGGAGAGATGGAAAGATGAACCAAGGCACAAAGACTCTGTAACATCTGGTTCTTTGAAAATGAGAGAAAACGTAATAAATATAATGTATGATTTCTCTATCAACAAATGAAGTTCATTGGGTACAAAAGAAAGTCCCCCAAAATAACTTAATTAAGGTTTTGGAAAATTTGGAAAGCATTCTAGACTCCTAAAAATGAGAATCCCAGGCTCAGATAAAAAGAAAAATGGAGTTAAAATGAATAAACAAAATTTGATGGAAAACTTACGAAATGTAATGGCATTTTTGTAATTTTGAGCAAATTTTGGAATTTACATAGGAGGGCTTTTTAAATGAAAATTTTGAGTTCTCTAGGGTTCTCAAAGGCCCTAAAAACCATGGAAAGCCCTGGAACAGTTAAACCCCTTCGGTGAACGTTTTCCAACATTAGTATACCCGAATTTTGACGGATTCGTTTAAGAAGTTTTTAGCTCCGATTTGAGTGATTCCAAAGGCATTTTTACTAAATTAGAAACCTAAATTTCATAATGGAAGAGATAGTTCTAAAAAAGGAGCTAAAACAAGTTAGAAATGAAAATGCCAAAAACAAGGACAAAATTAGAATTTTTAAGAAAGTGGAAGCTTCTTGAACACTCTTTAGGTTTCTTATTTCTTCTCCCCCTCATTTGCATGACCCATTTTGCCTAAAAACCAGAGAAAACACTAGCTCTCTTAGGTGCACGATGGAGGAGAAGAAAGGAGGAGAAAAAGCAAGAAAAAGATAAGGAATTTCATGGATTTTCATACTCTTTCTTCTTCCAAACTTGTTCCTCTCCTCTTGAACTTTCTTCCTATGGTTTTATTGAAGTTTTTTGATTTGAGGGAACAATAGAGGGGGAAATTCGGATTTGAAGAGAGGAGGCCAAGAAAAGTGAGAATCAAGCAAGAAAACAAGGAAAAACAAGGTAAATCTTCCATCTCATGGTAGCTACTTCCTCCCCCTTCTTCTCCCTATTTCGCCCTATGTATGTAGATGTAGGAAGGCTTGAATTTTAGGATGAACCAAGAGTAAATCTTAGGAATTTAAGGGAGGAGAACAATAATATGCAGTGAAATCCAAGTAAAAACCATGAATTTGCAAGATAGAAAAGTTAGGGTTTTGATTGCACCTTGAACTCTATCATGAACTCTAGCCATATCTTATGATGTTTAAGAGTTCATATAGGCTCTTAAGACACTAAGAGAGCTTCCTACATGATTATCCCATCAAAGGAAGCAAGAAAACTCCATTGATGCCTTATGGAAGCATAGCTTCGGCCAAAGAGAGTTCATGCACCTAAGGAGTGTTTTAATTTCTTCCAAGCTTAGTTTTGCATCATGTATGATGGGAGAATATGAGAGGAAGCCTTGGAAAAATTTTAGAAACCATAGATAGTAAGATGGCTTCATATGTTCCATAATATGGCTTAAAGAAGCAACACCTAGTTAGACTCCTAGAATTGATTGTGTAATGACTCCAAGAGGTTTAAATGGAGTAAAGAATCATAAATAAATGGATAGAAGGGAGCCAAGATGATGTTTTCTTAAGGTTGCTTCATTAAGTACATTATAAAACCATAAAAGAGCTTCGTGAGTCACTTAACTTTTCTAGTGATTGTGTGGCCTTAGACTTTACTTTAAAAGTATAATTAGCTTTCATATAATGTGTCTAGGTCAGAGGAATGATCTCCACCCTCTTGGGTGTGTGAGGTCAAAGGAGAGGATTCAAGGCTTAAGTTAGCAAGGTAGCGCTCTCAACCTTCTCTCATGTATGATTGTTTGCTTTACTTATCTTTGAATGTGTGTACATGTATTTCAAGCATGAAAAATGTTCTAGCATGAGCTCTTACTCCATAGTACCATGATGATGCATAATGTTTTCCAAGTGATGTTTATGATGTTTGTCTTGGTTTGCTTGAGTGTGGTGAGGCCATGAACTTTTAGCCATGGTGAGGATAAGCCAATAACCTTTAAGATTAGTTGAGACAAAGTAAAGAGTCTCCCAAAAGTGAGGTTGACTCCCAAGAGCATGGTTGAGTCCAAGAACCTCTTAAAAAATGGGTGAGGCAAGTCCAAAATTCACAAGTAAATGGGTGAGGCCAATCCACTTGCTTGGAAGCCTATGTATGCTATGTATGACTTTTTCAAATGCTAAGAATATTTTTTGAATGATTGCACATGTTCATATGCCATACACGCATTTGTAAGACTTGTTTTACATGCTTTATGTATGATTGAATAGGAAATAAACTATTGGGATTCTTTGAATCTTATCCCCTCCTCTCCAATGTTCTAACATACTAAGTGGACCAAAAGAGCAAGGTAATGGAAGCCAACCACCTTGAAGATGAGAGCTTGACATCAACATGCATAGTTTTTGTTCTTTAAAGCCATATTGATGTCAAATGATGTAACCCATTATTGTATATGGTCTATGACCTCTTGAACATATGTAATTATGATAATATTTCATGTATAAATAGGAGAATATGATATGTGACCATTAGAATGTGATTTGGGTATGTTATGGTATTGTGACTTCTTGAATGGTATTATGGAAATGTGCATAAGTGTGAGTGAGATAGCTAAAATGAGATGCATGAGGGTTAAGACCATTTAGGCAACTCACATAAGTCCTAATTATGCTTTTAAACTTGCCTAAGAGGTGCCAAATCCCAAGGAAAGCCATATGGACATTTTGGTATCCTATATAGAGCCAAAATTGATCATAATGGAACCTTATATCACTTTTGGTCCAAATGAGCTCTTCTTGATCTAGGATTTGGTATGCAATTATAGCTTGTTGAGAGATTTTTGAAAAACTAAAGAACAGAATCTTTGGAGGTCTAGAGAATATTTGATGAATTTTCAAAGTTAGAAAATTTTTTGGTTTTGGTCATGTCATTGTTCGTACTGGTCTGCAAATGAAATCTATCACATAGGACTCAAATGATGTTCAATTGCTTTAAACTTTTATACAAAGAAACTAGACATTCCTAGTGACTTGTGCCAACTAGAATCACCCCATGTCTAGAGAGGGAGATATGAATTTTTAAAGATTCTGTTTAGTATCAGGAACTCCAATTGACCTCAGGTATTGTTTAATTGATTTTTGATACCTGTACGTACCTGAGCTAGTCTGGAGTTATTTTTTTCTCACTAGCTAACATCCATAGCTTTCTATATTGGTATCATTTTCCTACGTGGGATTTTTTTGATATTAATTGGATATTTTTGAAATTTGCTGCAGAATTCTGTAATAGCACTAGTGAACAGTCTGACCTTTAGACCTTTTTAAATGTCAAACGCCTTCTGTGATGGTTGTTATGGTCTGGACATATTTTGCTAAGAATGCATGATTTTTATTTTTATAGAATTAGTTATTGTAACAACCGGGAAAAAGAAAAGAAAAGGAAAAGAAAGGAAGTAAAAAGCTGGAAATTTTCGAAGTCCAGAAACTGTGCTAAGTCTTCTCGCAATAGCGATGAATGGTCTCGCTATCGCGAGAATGTCTTCTCATAATAGCGAACGAGGTTCTAGCTATAGCGAGTGTGGGCAGCAGTCCATACAGAAACCAGGGGACAGCTCGCCGTAGCGTGCGCCATAGCGAGAGTGAGGTCTGGAACTGACGCGAGTTTGCCGTAGCGAAGGTTACACCTCGCCATAGCGAAGCCAGATAACACGAGCTCGCTATAGCGAAGGTTAATTTTCGCCGTAGCGAGGGTCAGTCCGGAAGAGAGTAAATAGCGAGAATTAGACTTCATTAAACACCCAAACTCATTTCTTCTCTCATATCTGTCCTAGACTTCGACCCAAGGAGAGAAAAGAGGCGTGGAGAGTGAGAGAGATCAAGAGAAGGAGGAAGAACAAGGGAAAGGTAAGGAAACTTCGCCCATTTCTTTTTAGAACTCTGATCCCCTCCCTTTGCCCTCTCTTCCTATGATTTTGTTGTGAAAATGGTTAGATTTTGGGCATGGGTCAGAAGAGGGAAAGTGGAAAACACCTTTGAATCTTTGTGTTTTCTTTGAAAATGTTGTTTCCACTACCATGGGAGCTTGAGAGAGAGAAAGAGTTGATGGCATTCTAGAGAGAGAGAGACCTCTAGGTTCTGGTATGTTAGGAGAGTTTGATCTGAAAGATTACATTATAAGAGTGTAATTGCATGCTTTTGTGTGCCTAGGCTCAAGTGAAGCACCTTCATCAAGGTGTGATTGTGAACCTAAGGAGGGAGAGGAGAAATTGAAAGGAAAAGCTAGTGTTGGCTTTGGCTCATAAGGTAGCTCTCTCTTCCCACTCTTTCTTGTTGCATTCTTGGATGTAATAGTCATTGTGTGATTATGTATATGCTTGTTATGTGAAATATGCCATATGCTATTGCTTTGATGCATTGATGCCAATATGCTTGTATGTTGAATTGTGAGAATTGCTCGGGTGAGGTAGTGCCGAAAGTCCCTTGAGATGGGTGAGGTGAAGCCGAAAGTCCCTTGAGATAGGTGAGACAAGGCCAAAAGTCTCAAACGAGTGAGGCCAAGTCAAAAGTCCTTAAACTCGGGTGAGGCCATCCAAAAGTCCCTAAACTCGGGTGAGGCTAGACCAAAAGTCCTTGGAGCCCATTTTTAGCATTGTTGTGATTTCCATAGCATGTACAATGTGTGTTGGATGATTGAGAATGGCTAAATGCTTATTCACATGCTTTGACTTATTATATGCCTTGATTGCTTACTTGATTGAGTGCATGAGCTACTGAGATTCCCTGAATCTCACCCCTTCCCCTCCCAACTTAATATGCTAGGTGGAGCTCAAGGAGAACCGAGCACACACCAAGGAGCCTAGAAGCATGCTTAGCTAGATAGTAGCTTATTTTGGATATTTTGATGTATTTTGATGTAAAGAGGTGCCAAAATGAGTATGCACTATCTATTTTTCAGATGTAAAGGTTGTAACAAGTGTAAATGTATGAAAATATGATGTATGAACTATGCTTATAGCCACAGTAATAGAAATGAGGGTTTTGCTCCTTTTTATGAATGAATGTGATAGTATATATTTGGCCATAGTATAGTGAGATTGGAATGTATGTTGATTTAGACCACATGAACTTGTTATATATCCTAGTTTTATACTTTTAAACTTGTCCATGAGTGGTTAGAATGTATGAGGGGCCATTTGGACCCATTTTGGACCTCTTGGATGCCAACACTGGTAAATTTGTGAGCTCCATCAAAGTATGATCGGATGAGCTTCTCTTGCTATGAAATTTGGTGTGCCTCTAGAGTTTGTATAGAGCTTCTTGGGAAGCTAAAGTGGGTAATATTCGGAGGTCTAGAGAATATTTGGTGAATTGTTGAATTTGGGAAAATTCAATGAATTGGTCATGTATTGTTCCTATAGGTCAGAAATGGAAATCATGTCATACATAGACCAAATGGTGGCCAACTGTCATGAAATTTCATACACATAAACTAGAGAACCAAAGTGACCTATACCAACTAGAATCACCCAAATCGGAGGTCTGTAGAGAGAGATTGAACCTTCTGAAGTTCTATATCAGCATCAGGGAGCTCTCCTGACCCCTGTTACTGTTCCATTGGTTTTCTAGGTGTAGGGGCTACTGAACTGATTTCAACTTATTTTTTTCCTCTAGTAGACATCCGTAGCTTTCCGAATTGGTATAGTGTGCCTAGATTGGATTTTTTTGGATTTAGTTATGAATTTTCGAAAGTCATGAAAGTAAACTGGACCAGAAACAGTGATAGCCGGACCTCCTTCCCATTTTTGATGTCAAACATGGTCCAAACCCAGAGATTTCGATTGGGAATTATTTTTTTTTTAAAGGCAACACTTAGAGCTTTCCAGAAAACTAAAGTTTACTAGATTCCCATTTTTCTCTAATTAGTTATGATTTTACAAAGCTAGAGCCAAAATATGACTTTTGGGCACAAGTGAGAAAAGTGCATTTTTCTGGTTTTTGGCTACATACCCGTGACTTATGATTTGTTTTATGCTATGTATGAGTTGTATAAGTGGAGTTTGAGTTGAGAATATAAATGATGGGTTCACAGGACCCACGGGGTAAAAGTTGAGTGTTTGAAACCCCGTTTCATAGCATGAAAATGCCACGGATTGGTGTTGATTCTTTGGAAATCATATGAAACCGAGCCCGGTGAGAGGCTAGATAGCGGTAGTAGATTAAGGTGTTACAGTTATGATTTTTCAAAATTTGTGATAGAAATGTGAAAAATCTAGCCAAAAATATATGTATGTATTTCATGTCCCCTTTGACTTTCACAAGATGTAGGCCACTTTTGATAATGAAAATGTATTTTATTCATGTAATCAAATATGAGAATGTGATGTATGAACTCACATGGTCCACGTGACACCGAATGAAATTTTTATACGTGACGTAACACTCAATTATTCATTATTTTATATTGTTTTCTTTGATCTTCCATGAGTTAGATGATGTGAAGTATAAGAATAGCATGAGATAAGCTAGGAAATTATGGTGTTATAGACTCTATAAAAGGTAAGTAGAAGATTTAGAATGTTCTAAATTGCTTCCTTCTTTTACCTAGTCAAAATTTTGGACCTAGAACATTTTGCCTATTGTAGAATTAGATAGGAAAGGATTTTAAAGCCCAAACTTTTATAACAGGTTGTCCATTCTTTATACTTGAAATCTGGAAAATTATAGAATTTTTGGAACAAGGTAGATCAAAGAACCAATATACTAATTTAACTTAGCTTTTGGGTGGCACAGCTTGGGGGCTGATTTCATAAAAAATTTTGTTAAATGGGTAAATGAAGGAATCAGTGCATGAAATTTGGTGGGGACCTAGCTAAGATGTATATGCAAGGTCATATAATTTTTTAAACTCATTTGGTAGGATAACAAAGCTAGAAACAGTAAGGGCAGTGTACAGCGAGCTCAACTGAGGTAGTGACCAAAACAGTAGGAGTTTGGGGGTTATCCTTAGGCATTCTTGAAAAATGTTTTTTTGCTTATAATTAACATAATAAGGCATCATTCTACCAATTTTTATGATTTTTGGCGGTCATTTAATGGAGGAAAGAAATTCACAAAAAATAGGTCCGAAAATGTAGTTAAATTGAGACTAGGTAGCTTTCATTTTTCGCTATTGTAGTGTGAATTTGTATGGTAAATTAGAGAATCAAGCATGAAAATAAGGACTAAGGACTTAACTTCAAATCATTGGACTACACATGAACAACTTAGATGGTAACTAATTAATAAGGAGGAAAAGAAAATAAAGATGTGATTGTTTACAATTAGGAATTTCGATCGTCAACTAACAAAAGGGGTTTAGAAATTTCATATAGGGGGATTAGTAATTTAATTATAATATAAATATTAACCATAACTCGTTCTTAATTAAGGTAATGCATCATTGAAATTTAGGAAGGCAATTGGGACAAGAGCTAAGGAATAATATGACAGAACAACGGTAATGAAATAGGTTGTTAACATGACATTCTGTCTGTTTACATACATAATTACACTAAATGATTTTTGAATTTTGTATGCTGTGTATGGCTGCATATATACCCACTAATGTGACTCTCTTGAGTACTAGATCACTGTTATTGGCCAATGACCGAAGCAAAATAGCCTAACAAACGAATGTACACTGTACCTTGGGATTTACATGCTCTTGCACCAAATTGTGCATCGAAGTATTCTTATGCAGTGTTCTTTATATGTGTAAACCATAAATCCATTGTTATCTATTGGGATTATGTCTCATCGTAAAGCTAACTATTTTTTAGGTAATATCCATGCTACAGATGGAGTCCAACTGACAGAGGATAACTGAGCCAATTTGAAGATTGTATTGACTATAGTTCATTGTAATTTCCCTGAAGAATGTTAAATGCTAAAAGTTTGACTTTAGTTAAATACTTAGTGTTCTTTACTAACCTCTCATTAGTTTTTTGTATAAATATCACAGATGAGGAATTTATCGTAAGTTAGCAATGATGTTTATTAGGGCTACCAAACTCTATGTACAAGTAATCTCTTATAATTGCTGTTGCATAAAACTGATTATCATAATCTTGGAAGCAATTCTAGAATAATAGTAAGTAACCATGTTTAAGCTTGTACAGGGATTTCTTGAGTGGATTGAAATGACAAAACATACGTGATATGTATTGTTGTATAGTTGTGCCTTATAAGCAAGCTGAGGTTTCAGTAATCCTATTTCCCCCACAATGAAGTAAGAACCTGTAGGCTAATTAGAATAATAACATTATCAACTTATGGTTTTCCTTGTGAAAATGATAAAGGTTATCTAGGTATGACACTGACACATTGGCCTAGTGAGGTTTTGTTGTTAGGGTCACCTCAATCAGTCACAACCTAAAATACATCGCCGAGAGGAAGAGTATTACTCCTACTTATATGAACCTAGCCCAGGATCCTTTTATCTGATGTGGGACATTACATTCTACCTCCATTTGGGGCCAATTTATCCTTGAGTTGCTCATACAGCTAGGCTAGCTCTAATACCACTTCCATATAGAGCCCTCAATAATATTGTCCCTGTTATGGCACCTGGCACATTGGCTGGTGGGGTTTTGTTCTCAGGGTCACCTCAATCGGTCATAACCTAAAACACGTCACCGAGAGGGAGAGTACTACTCCCACTTATATGGATCTAGCCCAGAATCCTCCTATCCAATGTGGGACATTATAGGATACAAGGCTTAAGATGCCTAAAAACCAGAGCTCGAGTAGTTAAATAAAATCAGATGAAACCGGTGGCATTTTCATAATTTTAGACACTTTTTAGAAAACTCAAAGGAAGGATCTTTAAATAGAAAATTTGAGTTTTTTAGGGTTCTCAGATATCCTAAAAACCATAGGAATCCCTAGAATAATTCAAACCCCTCAGATTTACGTTTTAGAGTATCGGTTGACTCGAACTTTGACTGGCTCATTTTGAAAGGTTTTAAATCTAATTTGGGCACAGCCAAAGGTATTTTATAAGTTAGAGGACATAAATTTTATAATGAAAAAGATGGTTCCCAAAAAGGAATTAAAATGAGACCAAATGGAAGGAACTAAGAAAGTGGATAACATTAGAATTTTTAAAAAGTCTTAAATGAGCCGCCTTGCCTTTATATGACATATCCCCCTTCTCCCATCTAGTTAACTGACCTATTTTCTACCCCAAACTAGAGTCAAACTCAGCCAAGAAAGGCACATAATTGGAGGGGAATGAAAAGGAGAAAAGCCTAGTAAAAAGGTAAGAAAAATATGGATTTTTATGCTTTTTCCTTTATTAATCTTATTCTCCTCCTTCTTCTCTTTTTTCCTATGGTTTTAATGACTCAATTAGGACTAGTTTGTGGCTAGTTTAGAGGGAGAAAATTAGAATTTGAAAGAAAAGCTAGAAGCATAGAAAAGCATCTTGAAAAAGCTTAGAATCAAGGTAATTTCCATAGCCTTCCATGCTCCTCTTGCTTGCTCTTCTCCTATATGTGCGTTTGGCCACGTATAGCCCATTCAATAAGAGATGAATTTTGACCAAACCAAGGGAGAAACATAGGTTTTAAAGTATGAGAAACAAGAATATGCAATGAAATTCAAAAGAGAAGCATTAAAAATGAAGTTACAAAACTTAGGGATTTAGTTGCAACTTAACAAATATAAAGCTTCCTAGTGGTAATTTAAGTTGTCTAAGAGTGTGTATAGGTTCTCTAGACACCTAGAAAGCCTTACATGCCAACTCCCTAAAGAAAATTTAGAAAAGTCCATGGGTCCTTAAGCATGCTTATGTCTCGGCCAAGAGCTCTCCAAGTACCTAAGGAGAGTTTTAATTACTTCTAAGACTAGAAAGAGACTAGATATGATAAATGAACATTAAAGAAAGTATTAGAAGGAATTTAGGAATTATGGTTGATGAGATGAAGGTGTATGTTCCATTTTAAGACTTAAAGAAGCAACTTATATCTAGGCCCCTTGAATTGAAATTGTGATGACTCCAAGGAGTTTAAATAGAGTAAAGAAACTTGGATTGAATGCAAAATAGGAGTCAAGATCATGAATTCCAAGTGTTGCTTCATTATGTCTTGTATGGAACCATAATGGTGTCTTAGAACAAAGTAACCTTGGATAGAGTTTGTGTAAAGGTAGAACTTACTTTAATTATGTAATTGTGTCCCTTTTGATGTGTTTAGGCTAAGAGAATTAAGCTCCAACTAGTTGTAAGTGTTTGGCCAAGAAAGGGAAGGAATAAGCATAGGGAAAAGTTGTGTTCTTGGTTCAAGATAGCTTTATAACCTTTCGCACATGTATTGCTTGGATGTTTACTTGTCTTTGAGTGCTTGTGTGTATATTTGAACTATAAGAAATGTTTCTAGCCATTGATTACATGTTATGGTACCATTATGTTTCTTGAAATGTGTTTATAAATGTAAAATGGCTTGAATGGGTATAGTTATGCTAAAAGTCCCTTAGCATGGGTGAGGATGAGCCAAAAGTCCTTAAGAATAGGTGAGATAAAGCCAAAAGTCTCAAAAAGAGTGAGGCTAAGTTAAAAGTCCATTGAAAGTGGGTGAGGCAAATCCAAAAGTTCCAAGGAAGTCGGGTAAGGTTAGACCAATACCTTTGAGAGCCTATGTTTGACATGTATGAGCTCATATGACAAGGAAAATAATTTATGTATGTCCATTAGTAACTTAAATGCCATGCATGCATTCTTTGACATATAAATGCATCCATTATATTTATTTGAAAGGGTAAAGAGCAATTGGAATTTTTTGAATCTCACTCTTCCCCTGCATGTGTCTAACCATGTTTAAGTGAGCCAAGTGGACTAACAAATGGAAGCCAAACATCTTGAAGAGCAAGACTTTGACAAAGGAATAGATATTTAAGCATTTTGATATCAAAATTTGTAACCATATGATGTATATGTGAGGTAGACCTTTAAGCAAGTTCAAATGAATGTAAATATAATTTATGTATGCATTTTGGAACTATATGAATGAATATGTGAGTTTTTGCCATCCATATGCCATTATGCTTATGTGTATGAATGCAAGTGGTAAGGTGAGTGTGAACCATTTGGCATGCTTATATATGCTATAATTGTACTTTTGGATGTGCCCAAGTGGCTATGAAACCATAGTAAGGTCATTTGGTACCTTGTTACCCCATTATGGACTTTAAATTTGACCATTTCTTAAGGTAAACCAAAGTCTAACCAAATGGATGAGTTTTTGTATGAAATTTGGCCAACAAATAGGCCTCATCTATATCTTTTTAAAAAGCTAAAGAGCATTCAATTTAGAGCTCTAAAGAATTTATTATAATTTTTCAAAATTGGCCAAATTATGCAAAATTTGTCAAGTTACTATTCATATGGTTAATTTGCTTCTCTATGTCACTTGTAAGCCAAATGAACTCTAATGCTTATGAAATTTTACAAGAATAAACTAGATATCATATTCTTTCTATAACCACTGAGAGCACCTCATTTAGAGCTCTATAGAAGGAGAAACAAATTTTTGAAAATTTAGGTCTTATAGCTATTTGAGAATAGACTTGATGTACTATTCTATTACCTTTCATGGGCTAAATCCTATTGCCTTAGTTTGAAACTATTTTTAGTCATTAGTTAACATCTAGAGCTTTCTAGAAAGCTATCATATACATGATTTTTATTTTTCTAGAATTAGTTAGGAATTTCCAAATTTTGTATAAAAAATCTAGAACACCAACCTGAGAGCAAATTTTGGTTTTCTTGAAATATGGTTCCAAATTCGAGATTCTTGAGATGAATGTTTATCATTTGAATGGATATGTTATGGATGGAAAATAATATTTGTAAGTCCACATGGTCCTTAAAGTAAAGAATGATGTATATGGCTTTCCAATTATGCAATTAACCATGGATAAAAGTGCCACTTTCTTGCAAATGTGTACCCATATGTCAAGTATGTGTTAAGATAGCCTATGTGACATTTTTTTAAGAGCTAGAAAGTTAAGGTATTGCAAATGTAACCATTTAATTGCTTTGGATAAATGATTTTATAAAGGAAAACTCTGTTGGATTTTCCTCAGAATGTAGTGTAAGTTTTCAACTTTTATTTGATAAGGTACCTTAGTGATGAAGGATTGCCAATGCATCATCTACTAAATCTAGAAGGACATGGAATTATGGAAAGATAAATAAATGTATTTCAAATTCTTGGATTTAGTATCTACTTGCATGAGTAAATGAACTTGTTGATGAACTATAATAGAAAAAGGAAGAGCTAGATAGTTAAGGTATTACATATTCTAGTAAGTTGCTAATAAGAGAAACTTAAATAGAAAGTAAGCTAAGAAATCAGATAAGAGAAGCTCAGCAAGAAGATCAGTACTTAAGAGAAGTTAGAAACCTAATATCCTAAGGTAGGACCTTAGAGTTTAACATATCTTAGGATGGGATAGTAAGCTGCAGAGATAAGCTAAGTGTACCTATAAAGCTAAAGTTAAGAGATAGAATACTAGAAAGGGCACATCAAATCAAGTACACAAGTGGTCTAGGCAGTAATAAGATGTATTGTGATTTAAAGAAAATGTTTTAGTGGTATGGGATGAAAACTAATAGAGTAAAGTATGTAGTAAGGTGTATAGTATCTCAAAGAGTTAAGATTGAACATTAGAGGCCAGCTGCGTTACTTTAGCCCTTTAATATCCCTAAATGGAAATGGGATAACATTTCCATGGATTTCATTATAGGGTTTACCTTGAACATTGTAACATCCAATCCCTCCGTAAACATGAGAAACACAATGTTCAGTTTCTCCGTAAATGTCAGAAATTGGCCAAATAAAAAAGGAAGTCCTCAAAATAGAAGGAATTGGGGCCAACTAAAATTATAATAAAATATTAGAAAATGAGGATTTGAGGTTTAAGATGCCCAAAAACCAAAGCCAAAAGAGATTAGAAAATTTATCGAGGGAAGTAGGGGCATTTTTGTAATTTTTGAAAAATTTGGAAAACTCATAGGAAGACTTTTTAAACAAAAAATTAAGCTTTCTAGGGTTCTCAGAGGCTCTGAATAGTATGAGAACCCTTAGAACAGTTGAAACCCCTCTGGTGAGCGATTTCAGCCGTCAGTTGACCAAAACTTTGACCAAACAGTTCGGAATGGTTTTAGATCCTTTTTGAGTGATTCCAAAGGCAATTATTATGATTAAGAGCCTAAGCAATATGATGGAACTGAATCTGAACATATTCTATTAGGGATTCCTTTCTGCATGCTTTCTTTACCATTCTGATATTACTGGAATCCCTTTATCTGTCTTTTCTGACTTATCTCGTTATCTAGCCAACTAAGATACCTTTTGATTATCGGGACACTTTGGTGATTGATGTTATCATTTACTACGCACTTAAGTCACATTAATATTAGGTTGATCAGGCCTAATATCATATGACCATTGTTGCAAGCAAATCATAACATTAAACACTAATACATAGGCACCTCATGACTGAGCTCAAGGCCATTATCGCCTATTTTCCTAATATTCAAAAGTGCCTTTCTCTTACCTTTTTCTATCAGCCCTATTCTAGTAGAGTACTTAGGGAAAGCAGGATTCTTTATCTACTACATCTCGAGATCTCCCTGTATTACCCAGCTATTCTTCTTTGAGCGTTATCATGCTAGAAGGGCGTCTATGCCAAGGACAAGTGTGCTTTCTTAAGTACTCAAACACATTAACTGAATGTCTATTCTCAATGTAATATGTCCTCAGCTTTAACATTGTCATACCTTCTCTTTCTACCTTTCTTATCCTCTTACTTAGGTAAAAGGATATTCTACTACTAGCTATTTCTATTGCCAGTTCAGATTTCTTTACCCTTAAGAGCACCTACATTTTTCCAAGATTCCTCTACTTAATCACACTCTGTAACATCAAGGGGGTCTACTTTTTACTCATACTCTTGCTCTACTCTTAGCTAGACCATCCCTTGGTAAGGAGGATTCTATTTCATAAAATCCTAGGAATGTCATTCTATAGTGCTATTGGCTTACATTCTTTCTTTAGGCTTACCTTCTTTCTCTACATAAGACAAGGCTCACCTTCTTAGGTGGTCTCTAGCTTTCTCGAGCTTCCCTGAGGGTACTAAGGCACTAACTGTCTGTCTCAACTTGCGTCTATATTTGGATCAGAGCTAGGCTTTCTCTCTATTAAGCCTCTTTAGCTTTACCCCAGGAGCACAATATACTATTTTTAGGGTTCTGCTAACTCAATCCAGAATGCATACTCTTAATGTCTAGATTCTACCTCACAGAAGCTGATGCTCTACTGGGTGCTCTAATCACTCACGTGCCTTAACCCTATATTATTCTCCTATTAGGGAGCTCGTCTAACTAATTATCTGACCCCTATCTATTTATCTTTCTGAGCTTAGCTTACTCATCTAACCATGACTAAAGCGAGGGCATCTTTTCTGTAGCTAGTTTCTTAGCTCTTCCTCGCTTCCCTTTATGACTCAGGGGGGTCTATCTGGGGAAATTTACTAACCACTATTGGGTGGTTTCCCTGACATCAGGATGTCTTATCTTTCCTTTTTTGCTCCAGGGAGAATTTTTACTGAGCCTTTCATTCACATATCTCACTTGGAACGATGCTACTGGTCATCTCCCTTAGGCTTCAGCTTATGCTTAGCCTAGGCTATCTATCTTATTAGACCTGTAGCTTATTAACTATCTTCATTCTCTTCTGAATCTTGGTTACTGGCTACTCATACTTACTTCTAGGCGTTACCCATGAGGTACACCCCTTTAAGCCACTCATTATGTGCCTCATCGCTGGTAGCCTTATCTTACATTATTTTAAGGCTACACTAGCATTTTATCATTCAATGTCTCACAGGGTAGCACCTTAGGTTGGAGTTAATGCCTCATAGGCGGGTCTTAACAACCTGATTATCCCTGTGTCTAACTTTTTCTATGTTGAGTTCTTTTTTAGTCTCACCTATTAGGCCCACGAATTTTTTACTAACTTTTCGTGACTATTTATTACTCCTTTTCCTTACTTATACTAAGGGTTCCTGCTCATTGTGGGTTGTCTGACCCCTTATCAACTCCTTTCTCAAGTTGGCCTGAATGTGACCAACAAGGCATTCATGGTGCCCTTCGCCGCGGCTAATTAGCCTCGCTGTTTGTATGGAATAATTAGCCGCAGCTAAGCAACTAATTGGTCACGGCTAACGACCTTTGATTGGCTTATTTTTAAGGGATTAGATCTTCAGCTTTGGCTACCAACCCGAGCCTCATTGCCTCTATATCCAATCCGTCATCAAACTAGAAGGTTCTATCTCTCGCTTCATTCATGCATAACTACTTATCATTTCTGGGCAATCGGGCTCTCAAGGGTGTAGCTTGGAATTCAATCTCTTGCCTGAGGAGATTAACCTTTCAGGCTCCAATATTTATCTAGACATTTGGGTGTTGTGGCTAAAGGGTGACTCTCTTTCTCACTTCCCCTCTAAACTAGTCCTATGCAGCTACAATCTCATCTTATGCCACGTTGCATCGCTACTTCTCTCTGCATTAAGTAGGACATCTCAGAATGGCTTGAGTATGACTACCAGGGAGAATTAGACCTCATATACTCTCTCTAGCAAGCCTCTTCCTATCAACAAGATCATTATCATCATTCATATCTAGTGCTTGCCACTGATCCCGGTGAGCTATCATATCTCATCAAGCTCTAGCCGTTGGATCCGTCAACCCTGCTCAAACTTAACTCTGCTCAAGTTACTCTAGAGGCCACTCTTTCCCGGTGTCCACTACTACTCTAAGACCATCTTATAACTTTCTCATTATGAACAAAGCCACAACCATCCTCACACACCTAACATGTCTCATACAAGGCTTTACCTATCCATTCAAGCCTTTTACATAGCCTTATTACAACATCCTCAAGCCAAATCCAATCTAGGAGAGCCTGGAACTTTGCTCTGATGCCAATAAATGTAACACCATAGTTTCTAGCTTACATCCATCATCATTTACATGCTCATGTGATATATAGTAAGAAGGAAGTGAGAATTTTATTGAAAATAACATACTTTCTGCGTCGCATCATGACTAAAAATTTCATTTGGTGTCACGTGGACTGTGTGAGCTCATGCTATACATTTTCATATTTAATTACATCATTACAACTCATTTGCATCACAAAAAAATGCCTACAACCCATGGAAACAGAATTGGAAGGTGGAAAATGAGGTTTCATTCTCGGCCAGAATTGGCCTCCTTTCTCGACAAATTTTGGAAAATCATAACTAAATCTAGAAAAATCAAAATCATGCAATCTTTGCTATTATGAAAATATTAGGATGTATAATTCACACTAAAAATATGACCAAGTCACAAAATTCATCACACAGGATGTTGGACATCCAAAAAGCTACAGAGGTCGCTGGCTGCCTGGGCTGTTGTTCAGTTTATTGATACAAACTTATAAAATTCATAACTAATTATATTTGAAATCATACATATTTAGTTATTCTGGAAAGTTATAAATGTTAAATTGATACTAAAAATAATTCCAGAATTAAACAAATACGTTTAGCTATTAGGAACTTATGGACCAGTAACTGAACTCCTGGGGCGCTATTGGTACTGACAGTTAAATTCAGACATGCATAACTCTCTGTTAAGACCTCCGAATGAGGTGATCTTGGTGGCCACAGAAAGCTTATAACTTTTAGTTTATACATATAAAATTTCACAAGTATTGGACACCATTTGACCATTGGGTGACACAAAACACAAAACTGCCAGTATGAACAGTACCTATACCAGAATTTATGAAAAATCTCAATGTTGAAAATTCATCAAATATTGCCTAGATCTCAGAAAATTATGATCTTTAACTTCCTAGAAAGATCTCAATGAGACCTAATTGCATGCCAAATTTCAGATCAACACTAGCTCATTTAGCCAAAAAGTGACATAGGGTTCCATTATGGTCAATTTTGGCTCTATATTGAGTACCAAAATTGCCAAATGGATTTCCCTTAGTCTTGGAACCTTTTGGGCAAGTCTAAATGTATATTTAAAACTTATGTGAGCTACCCAAATGGTCTCAAACCTCATACATCTGATTTTAGCCATTCAACCCCCACTTATACACATATCCATCAAACTTTCAATTCTCATACTTTGGCATTAGATACTCAAAACATATGCTAGAGGTCATACATTATATTCATACATATAAACATCACATAATGGTGTATTTATACATGCCTCAAGGCACATAATAGTGTTTAGGGACTTTTGGCTCATCCTCACCCATACTAAAGGACTTTTGGCATAACTAAACCTATTCAAGCCACTTTGCATACATAAACACATTTCAAGAAGCATAATGGTATCATAGCATATAATCAATGGCTAGAAACATTTCTCATGGTTTAAACATACACACAAGCACTCAAAGACAGAAAACATCCAAGCAATGCATGAGAAAAAGGTTAGAGAGTTGCCTTGAAGCAAGTATAACACACTTTTCCTTTAATTCCTCTTCCTTTTTTTGGCCAAGCATACACAATTAGGTGGCACTTAATTCTCTTGGCTTAGATATATCAAATAAGATATAATTCAATCATTGGAATAAGCTTTAGCTTTATACAAACTTTATGGAAGCTCACTTTCTCATATAACTCTATTATGGTTCCATACAAGACACAATGAAGTAACTATTGGAATTCATGGTCTTAGCTCCATTTTCTCCTTCAATCAAAGTCTCTTGACTCCATTTAGACTTCTTGGAGTCATCACCAATTCATTTTAAGGAGCCTAGATACAAGTTGCTTCTTTATGTCTATGGAGCCTAGACTTCTATCTCATAAACCAAGGTTTCTAAATTTATTCCAAGACTTTCTTTGATGTTCATCTATCATACTTAGTCCCTTTCTAGTTTTAGAAAAATTTAAAACACTCCCTAGATGCTTTATCTTGTTTAGGTAGAGACTATGCATGCTTGAGCACACATGGAGTTTGCTTCATTTTCTCTAAGGAGTTGGCATATGTGGGGCTTCCTAGGTGTCTTAAGAACCCATATACACTTTTAGATAACTTGAATTATTACTAGAAAGTTCCATATTTGCCTAGGTGAAACTAAATCTCTAGCTTTTGCATCTTGAAATCAAATGTTTTTCCTTTGAATTCCATTACATATTCTTGTTTCCCACACTACAAAACCTAGGTTTCTTGCTTGGTTTTGGTCTAAACTTAATCCTTTCTAGGTGGGCTTTCCGTGGTTGAACTCACTCAAGGAAGAACAAAGAAAAGAAATCAAGAAAAGCCATGAAGTTTACCTTGATTCCAAGCCTTTTCCAAGAGCTCTTTCCTTTACTATAAGCTTCTCAAATTCTAACTTTCTCCTTCTGAACCTACCACAAACCAATCTCAAAATAAACAATAGAATCATAGGAAGGAAGAGGAGAAGGAGGAGAACAAGATTAATAAAGGAAGGAGTATGAAATTTCAAGGTTTTCTTACCTTTTCCCTAAGCTTTTTCCTTTTTCCTTAGCTCTCTCCTTATGTGTGATTCTTTGCTGGTCTCCCTTTTGTTTTGGATAGAAGCTAGGTCAGTTAACATGAGGAGAAGAGTGGGACATGTCATATGGAGGCTATGCTTTTTAAAATCCTTTTAAAAATTCCCTTTATATCCCCTTTTCTTGGCTCTTGCTATTTAGGTTCATTTTAGCTCTTTTTTTTTTATTATTGTCTTTTCCATCATAAAATTTAACTCCTCTAACTTATAAAATACCTTTAGTTTCACTCAAATTAGATTTAAAAACCTTCCCGAATGAACCAGTCAAAGTTTAGGCTAATCAACACTCTAAAATGTCAATTGGAGGGGTTTAAACTATCATATGATAATATTTCTAGCATTGATTTTCTTTATCCAAGTGGGATTACACAATTTATTAAAGAAATTCAAGAAAATACATTAAAATAATAGAATTGATGGCATTACGTTAAGGTTGAAAGTTCAAATTTTGATCTGTGTACCCTAGAAACTTACCAACAACATTCTTGAATTATTTTCCATCATACAAATCAAAAACATCTCAAAACTTTGCACAAACCATGGACCAAGAGCTAAAAATCACAAATACTCACATTTTACCTTAGGTTCCATGGTGGCAGATTTCAGAGGCAATTTTGAAAAATTATAACTAAATCTAGAAAAATTAAAATCAAACATGCCATAGCTTTTTGGAAATCTCTAGATGTTAACTTTACAAAATAATTTCCAGCGCACGAAAATCTTATCTAAACCATGCTTGACATTAGAAAAGGCATAAAGGTCAGGCTGTCCAGAATTACTGATATAAACTTTGAAAATTCATAATTAATTCCACAAAAATCTAATTCGTGCAAACTATACTAATGTGGAAAGGTGTGGATGTTAGCTAGAAGGAAAAATAGTTCTACATTGATCCAAGAGTATTCAGACCCTAAAAATCGATAGAACAATGTTGAGGGTTTGGCTATGTTCCTAGAACAGAATAGAAACTTCAAAAATTCATATTTCCCTCTCTAGACATCCAAATAAGGTGTTTCTAGTTGGCATAGAACACTGGGAGTGTGACAACCCTAACTTCTAATCATTGTAATTAAGGTAAAATACATGATTAATAACCATAAATTAAGGCTACAAGACATTACAACTAATTACATTTGGAAAATACAGGAAAATTTGAACCTTTATGTTATTAGAGTAATTAACCAAATAATTACACGCATTCATGTACATAAGGGAAACAAATGCTCATTTATAGGCCTTTGGTTCTATTTCCCATTAATTCCAACTCACAAGGATCTTCTACGAATGTTTCTAAGTCATCTCTAAGGTTACTATGGGAAAAAACCAAGGTTTCTAGGTTAGAATAAGAGTTTAGGTCCGTTAGCCATGGCTAAATGTCCTTGTGCCACGGCCAATTACTCTCGGATTCACTTTTTATCTTCACAGGTTTTGCCGCGGCAAGTTGGAGCTTTGCCGTAGGTAACCTATATGGCACTGCGACGAGGAATCCTCTTGGAGCCTACCTTGCTCGCCTCTTACTATTGGCCGTGGCCAATTCCCTCTTTCGCTGTGGCTAATTCCTTTCTGGAACGCCTAACACAATTTCATAAAAGTTCACAGTAGCCAATTCCCATTCAGCCGTGATGAATTACCCTCTAGGCGAGTCCTAGTTTTGCCTTTCACATTTTGTTGCGGTGAATTGCTCTCTATACTCTCCCTGGGCAACTTTACCTCTATTACCCGCAGCTAATAATATGTTGGCCACAACAAAATGCCTTCTGATTCTACAACTCCTAAAATCTTGTCTCATACTCTCCACTCTTCCTCTAATGAAATCCTAGGGCCACTCTACCTTAATTGCAGGGCTCCAATAACTTTCATTAGCCTAATTTACCCAATTAATCTATCATTACTAGTTCAACACTCCAACTACCTTATATTAACAAGTTCATAGATTAATAACAGCAGAATTTCATAAGCTTCCAACAATTATCATTCAAATATACATTTCATTAAAGATTCCATACATCACTGATTTAAATCAACAATCTAATATATCCCATGATGACATTTCCAATAGTAGACCACATCATGAATTCAACAAAGTTCATACATCAGATACTATAAGTTCATACATCTAATGCCAAGCTATAATGAGACTTAACTCCTTAATAAATACATTCCAACTAATCCAAATATAAATGCCTACACTTGACAATATGATTAGATGACGATGCTATATAAAAGATCAATAAAATTGCATCTACTTTATTCAAATTAGCCTAAGTGTAGCTTCCTCCACACATGGTTAGAGCTTATAGATTTTCATCCACTTGCTTCCCCTTATCCTTACCTGAAGGGCCTTCACATGAAAGTATAATCCCTTGAAATGAGGTGAGATGCAAATCTCAGTAACCAAGACAAATTTCATTCATATACTCCAGTTTAATCAACATATATGCATGATTTCATATAAGCATTAGAAAACATACCAGTCATATCAGTAAATGAATAATTAGGCTATATATGATTACTATCCCATACTAGCAATCACAATTCCACATGTTATAGGCCAATAACACCAGGAGAGGCCCGTCCACGACACCTACTCCCCAATGAGCACAACCAAGGCTCAGTGCATCTAGGGTTTAATCATAACCTAGTGCCCGATCGAAACACATGCACGGGTGGCTGCCGCACCACAGCTCCACCATAGACTCACAAGGTCCAATCATATATAATAGATAACCAATTAATTCATTTAGCATTCAAAATCATAATCATGCAGCAGATACAAAATTAAACAGACATATGCATGAAATTAGCATAAACCCCGGTTACCTCACTTTACAAACAATTGAAAAGCCACCAGCACTGCCAAAATCTTCCTATAACCATAACATCAGAAGATTACTACTTTAAATCATAATGTATAATAACAACAAGTACCCAAAGAATTAAAATACTAATGGCTACTTAGAGGACACTTACCTAGCCACTACAAATCCCTAAATTCAGATTGAATATGTCCTCTACCAAAAACTTCAATATATCACCCTAATTCCCAAGCAAATTCATACATACTTAATACCCAATCAACCATAGGGGTCTTAAACCAACAGAAAACACATTAGAATGGAGAGTTTACACTTACCCAATGTCCCTCTTAGTCTCTACCTCTAAAAATCCTCTAGGAAAATACCAAATAGCCACATTTCAGATTTTGGGTATGGTGAAAATGCTCCAAATGAGAAACTAATCAGGCCAAAATGAAGAGAAAGAGAAGGAGATTAAGTTATGTAACAAGTAACTTGGCTAATTTTGAGCTTAGAAGTGAGAAATGGTGGATTTCTTGCCCCAAGCCCTAGCCTCCCTTTAAACCTTCAAAAATGAGTTTTGTGTTTTGTGTTTTTGCAGAATGGGGGTGGCTAAGTTAGTTTTTAGGGTTTTAAGTTAGGTCTAATATGGGTCATGGGCTGACCCAAAGGTCCAATATCAAGTGGGTTTCAGATTTAAGCCTTGTTGGGGTAGCTTTAATGTGTTGGGCTGCAGAAATTTAATTGGGCTAGACCAAGTTTGAAGGACTCAATTGATTTGGGTCTGTACAAGGGTTATTGGGCCAATTACAAGGGCTTCTATAAGTTGGGTCTGCACCTAAAATTATTGGGCCTCTATTAGTCCCTAACCCTGATCTACTTAATTTAATTTGGGCCTAGATAGGGTTTATAACTTAATTAAATCTCAAAATCTTATTAATAATTTATCTCTCTAAAATTTTCATTCGTTTAACTTGCCCAATTATCCTATATTAATTATTCATAATTAACCCAAATCTATTATTAACACCTTAATTAATTTTGGGGTGTTACAGGGAGCGTCTAGTTGCTCCCTACAAAATTTTACAGCAATTGGACATCATTTGCCACATAAATGACAAAGTTTCATTTCGGACTAAATAAATAGTAACACTAACCAAAACAAAAAAAAATTTCAACTTCAAAAGTTTGCCAAAAATTTCATAGACTATGTACTTTAGCTTTCCAAAAAACTTTCAATAAGCTCTAGTATGCCAAGTTTCAGATCAAGAAGAGTTTATTTGGACAAAAAGTGACACAGTTTCACAAATTCACCAATTTTGGTTCCCATAATGCATTAACTTGGTCTAAATGGCTTCTATTATGGTTTAGCACCTCTTGGGCAAGTTTAAAAGCTTGAATACAACTTATATGGACTGCCCAAGTGGTCTTATACCTCTTACATCTCATTTTGACCATTCCACATCCATTCATACACTAACACACCGAGCCATCAAAGGGGCACTTTACATAATTTAATCACTTTGTTACCATCTAACATTCATATAATATCCATAAATCATTTTACATTTGTTCAAGGTCTTAAATCTAAAAAATAACATGCACAACCTTACTTTAACATTCAACTATAATTAGACTTACATAATTAACAAAGTATGACATATTAAGCTCCTTGGCTTGCATTCCTTTGATCTTGAGCACCACCTAGGAATTTTAAGAAGGAAGAAGGAAAGGGAATGAGATTCATGGAATCTCAATAGCTCACACACCTATTCATACACACATTCAAGGCATATACACATCAAGTGCACAAATATGGAAAGTGAAACAACCATAAAGCATGCAAGACCATAATTTTCATGCCACCAATTCATACTAAGTCAAGAACACGCTCTAGGGATTTTTGGTTTTGCCTCACCCCATCGCTAGGATTTTTGGTTTTGCCTCACTCTTAGCCTAGGGACTTTTAACTTAGTCTCAACCATCCAAGATACTTTTAGCCTTGTCTCACCCATGCTATGAGACTTTTAGCATCTCTTCATCTTCATTAAGGGACTTTTGGCATCACCTCAGCTTTATGAGCCATTTCCACAATCAATGATATTCAAGATAATATATTGGTACCAATGCAATCTCAAGACATCAAGTGGCATGTTCTCAAGTCATAAGAGCACACACAAGCACATAATGACACACATATGCACATAAGAATGCAAGGAGAATGAGGTGAAGAGCTACCTTGAATTTATGCAAGCACTTTTTTGCTTTACTCCTTTCTCTTTTCAGTTTCATAAAAGTACTTAGGTGGGTTAAGATCCTCTTGGCCTAGACATCATAATTAACACACAATTATACACTTGAAGTAAGCCAAGATACTAATTTCATTCTTAAACATACACTTGATTCTATAGGTGGCATAATGGTTCCATAAATGGCCTATTAAAGCAACCTTCATATTTTAAGTTCTAGGCCCTATTCTCTTCTTACTTTTAGGCCTCTTGCCATCATTTAAAGTCATTGGAGCCATCATACATTCATTTGCACAAGCTTACATATAAGTTGCTTCACAAGGCACCAATATGGACATCATTATCCTATCTTCCAATCCATGGCTCCTAAAATTTTTCCAATGGTTCCTCCTATCTTTTAATATCATATAAGGTCCCAAACCAAGGTTAGAACAAATGAAAACACTTCTTAGCCCTAAGAAACTTGCTTGGCTGAGACACCCTCCAAGAATAAGGTTCAAAGGGTTTTTGATTTTTCCTTGATGGAAGAGCCACTTAGGAGGCTTTGTAGAAGTCTTAAGAGCTCAATGGAACACTTACGTAGCCTAGGAAGTTCATATATTAAATCAGATTTTATAAAACCCTAAAGAGTTCTACACTTTTCTAACTTGATTTTCCATTGATTTTTCTTGCAATTTCTTGCATATTCTACTTCCCCATGGCCTAAAATCCTAGTTTCTCTCTTGTTTTGAATAGAACTCCCTCCACTCTCATGGTTCTGGTTTGGCCAAAAATAGGACAAAGGAAGAACAAGAGAAGGAAGCAACCAAAGCAAAAGTTTACCTTAGATTCAAGCTTGGTTTCAAGAGTCTTTCTCCTTGGTTTTCTTCTCCTCAAGAAACTCAAACTGTACGCTCTTTTGTGGACTCAAAATAGAACCATTTTATTCAAATAAACCACAAAAAGAAAGCATGGAAGGAGAGGAGCAAGATTGGGAAAGGAAGAAGCATGAAATTCCTTAGATTTCCTTACCTTTTCTTTGATTTTCTTCCTCTTTCTCTCCTTCTCTTATGCACCTAAGAGAGAGCTTCCTTTTTCTATTTTTTGGGCAGAGGGGGTCGACCTAAAGAAGGGAGGAGAAAAGGCTTGAAGTATGTGGAACATTCAAGAAGCAATCTTTTCCAAAAACTCCAATCTCATCCTTTCATAATGGCAATTTCGTTTTTTCTCATTTTTGAGAACCATCTTTTCTATCATAAAATTTAGGTTCCTAATTTAATAAAATGCCTTTGGAATCATTGAATTTGGAGATAAAACCTTCCCGAACGAATCTGTCAAAGTTCGGGTTCACTAATGTTAGAAAACGTACATCGGAAGGGCTTTACCAGTCCTAGGGTTTCCCATAGTTTTTGATGCCTATGAAAATCCTGGGTAGTTCAAATTTTCCATTTAAAAAGCCATTCTATGAGTTTTTTCAAAAATTACACATATTTACAAAAATGCCACTACGTTTTGTCAGTTTTCATCATAATTTTATTTCACAGTCCTAGTTCTGTTTTTCCTTCTGTCTGAGCCTAGAATTATTATTTATAGGAGCCTAGGACATTACCCAAATTTTTTAAGACATTATCTAGCTCATTTCAGGGGACTTACTTTTATATCGCTCATTTCTTCGTTTTACGGAATTTACTGTTCGTCACATTTTTCACTTCCCTTAAAATAAATTTCGTCCTCGAATTTTAAATACGTACCTTATGGAGATAACTTTAGATATTTCTGTCTCATATCATTTTTTAGCTCCTAGGTTGCCTCCTCAGATGTCAAACCCTTCCAGACCACTTTCACCTAAGGAATGTTCTTGTTTCTCAACTGTTAGCTTAGCATATACAATTCTCTCTAGTTTCACTATATAGGAAAGATTTTCTTACAATTGAATATGCTCATATTCTATGACATGTGAGGGGTCTAGTAAGTACTTTTTTTAATTAGGAGACATTGAAAACATTATGGATTTGGGCTAGGTTTGGAGGTAGGGCTATCCCGTAAGCCACGGGTCCAATTCTTTCAAGAATTTTAAATAAATCAATATACCTAGGGCTGAGCTTTCTTACCCTCATAGACCAACCTACCCTAATCATTGGAGACACTTGGATGAATACATAGTCTCCAATCTCAAACTCCAATGGCCTTCTTCTCTTATTGGCATAACTCTTCTGCCTACTTTGGGCCGTAAGAAGTTTCTTTATAATCATTTCTATCTATTGGGTAGTCTGGTCCACTATCTCAGGTCTTATCAAACTCTTCTCACTTAGCTCAACCTAACACAGAAAAGATCTCCATTTCTTCCCATATAAAGCTTTATAAGGGGCCATTTGAATACTGGAATGGTAACTATTGTTATACACAAATTTTGCTAATGGTAGATACACGTCCCAATTACCCCTTATCTCTAACATACAAGCCCTCAGCATGTCTTCCAAGGTCTAGATGGTCATTTCAGTCTAACCATATGTTTGAGAGTGGTAGGCAGTACTAAAGCACAACCTGGTCCCTAAGACATGTTATAATGACCTCCAGAAGTTCGATGTGAACCTAAGGTCTCTATCTAATACTATGCTACTAGGTACTCTATGAAGTCACACTATCTTTCTTATGTACAACTAGGCTAATTTATCTAATGTATAAGTAGCCCTAGTAGCTAAGAAGTGCATAGACTTTGTCAATTTCTCTACAATCACCTAGATAGTATCATGTCCAGAGGATGTTCTGGGTAACCCCATAATGAAATCCATAGCTATCCTATCCTATTTCCACTCCAGGATATTTAGGGGTTGCAATAACTCAACAGGTCTCTGATGCTCTATCTTAACCTTCTGGCATTCAAGACATCTCACCACATAATCTATGACATCATTTTTCATTCTTAGCCACTAAAATATTCTTGTTAAATCCTGATACATCTTGGTGGCGCCTGGGTGGATAGTATATTTACTCTTATGTGCCTATTCTAAAATTCTCTCTTTCAGTTCATCACTATTAGGCACACAAATTTTGTTCCTATATACTATCACACCATCCTTAGATATCCTGAAATCTGAGGTCCTACCCTAGGTAATCTCACTCCTGACCTGTCTTAGGAACTCATCCTCTCTCTAGGCATCTAAGATCTGGGTTCTTAACTCATTCTCAATTCGGGTCTCACTTAGATATAATCTACATGATACCATCTGGCAAGAGAGGTTCAAATTCTTAAACTTTTCTAGGAGCTACTGCTCCTTAATTATCATATAGGCTGCATGGATGGATTTCCTACTCAAGGCATCAATTAGCACGTTGGCCTTACCTGGATGATATTTTAATATGTAATCATAATCTTTTAAGAATTTCATCCATTTCCTCTATCTCATATTGAGTTCCTTTTGATCAAACAGGTATTTCAGACTCTTATGGTCACTGTAAATCTCTATGCTTGCACCATACAAATAGTGCCTCCAAATTTTAAGAGCAAAAATGACTACAGCGAACTCTAGGTCATGTGTGTGGTAATTTTCCACATGAAGCCTCAACTGCTGAGAGGCATACGCTATTATCCTACCCTACTACATCAGCACACATCCTGACCTTCATCTCGAGGCATCACTATAAACCATAAATGATAAACTAGGGTCAGGAATAATCAATATAGGGGCAGTGGTCAATCGGAGTTTCAACTCCTAGAAACTTCTCTCACATCTATCATCCCACACGAAAAAGTGTATCCTTCCAAGTCAGCCTCATGAGTGGCAATGCCATTGGAGAAAAGCCCTGAATAAATCATCTATAATATCTTGCCAAATCTAGGAAACTCCTAACATTTGTGATAGTTCTAGTTCTATCCCACTATAACACAGTCTCAACTTTATGGGGATTTACTATGACCCAGTCACTTGATATCATATGATCTAAGAATTTCACCTTGGTTAGCCAAAACTCACATTTGCTAAGGCTCGTCATCATACTTTGGAGGTAGGATGAGTACTGAGACAGCTCTATAAATTTGGCCACATACTGATCTACCGTCTTCTCATCAGTCTACTTCAGCTTCATGAATTGCATCTCTTTTTGTTTCCTCATTGAACTGGGAAAATATTTCTTATAAAATTTCACTAAGAAATTTTCCTAGGTAATCTGCAAATTTTTTGTCTCCATCAAAGACTTTGTACTATGCCACCACCTTTTAGCTTCTTTCTGTAGCATAAAGGTGGCAAGCTGAGCTTTTCTGCTTTTAGGTGTAGTCCACCACTGTAAAGATCTTTTCTATTTCCATCACTTAGGCCTCCGCCTTGTCCACATCTAATTCCCTATCAAATACGATAGGTTATTCTTCCAGAATTGGTTTAGCTATTTCTGAATTAATGGTAGAGTATAAGTTGGCTCCTGGGGAGTTAGGGGTGGAATATCGAAAGTGAAAGGCTGAGGCTAAGGTTGAGGCAGAGAGGCCTCTCTCCTGGCTTCTTCTTGTCTAGCCAAGGAGTCCTACAGCCACATAATCATCTCATACTGCTGCTATAAAACCCACTGCTACTTGGCTATCATATCCTCATATCTATCAAGCCATTCTATGATAGCTCGCAAAGGGTTCTCAGATTCAAGCTCCGAGCCCTTAATTGGTCTATCCCTTCCTCTGCCTCTTCTAGTTTCAACCATCTTAATTGAAAAGGAGTCACAACCTTAACCCATAAATACCATTTAAGCACATATACATAGCTATTCTACCACTTCCAAGGTAATTCACACCCAAACACATGCCAAATGCGCCACTCAAGAGCCAATCATTGAGCAAAAGTGCCTGAACCTTTGCGTTGATACTAATAAATGTCATACCATAATATTTCTAGCATTGATTTCCTTTATCTAAGTGAAATTACATAATTTATCAAAGAAATCCCAAGAAAATACATTAAAATAAGAGAATTAACGACGTTACGTCGGGGTTAAAAATTTAAATTTTGATCCGTGGACCCTGGAAACTTACCAACCACATTCTTGAATTATTTTCTATCCATACAAATGAAAAACATATGAAAATTTTGAACAAACCATGGACCAAGAGCTAAAAATAACAAATTCTCATGTTTTGCCTCAGGTTCCATGGTGGCAGATTTTTTAGGCAACTTTGAAAAATCATAACCAAATCTAAAAAAATCAAAATCAAACAAACCATAGCTTTCTAAAAATTTATAGATGTTAAATTTACATAAAAATAATTTCCAGCCATGAAAATCTCATCTAGATCACACTTGACATTAGAAAAGGCACAAAGATTAAGTTGTCCAAAATTATTGATACAACTTACTGATATAAATTTTGAAAATTCATAATTAATTCCACAAAAATCCAATTCATGAAAACTATACCAATTTGGAAAGGTGTAGATGTTAGCTAGAAGGAAAAATAGTTCTAGATTGATCCAAGAGCATTCAGACCCGAAAAATTGATAAAACAATCTTGAGGGTCTGGCTGTGCAATTGGAACAAAAAAGAAACTTCAAAATTCATATCTTCCTCTTTAGGCATCCAAATAAGGTGCTTCTAGTTGGCACAGGTCATAGGGAGGATCTAGTTTCTCTCTATAAAATTCATAGCAATTGGACATCGTTTGCCCCATAAATGATAGAGTTTCATTTCGGACCAAAAGAACAGTAGCACTGACCAAAACTAGAAAATTTTCCAACTTTAAAAATTCCATAGACCTCCAAATATTTTGCACTTCAGCTTCTCAAAAAGCTCTCACTAAGCTCTAATGTGCCAAGTTTCAAACTAAGAAGAGTTCATTTGGACAAAAAGTGACACAGCTTCACAAATTGGCCAATTTTGGTTCCCATAATGCATTAACTTAGTCGAAATGGCTTCTATTATGGTTTGGCATCTCTTGGGTAAGTTTAAAAGCTTGAATACAACTTATATGGACTACCAAAATGGTCTTAAATCTTTTACATCTCATTTTGACCATTCCACATCCATTCACACACTAACACACCAAGCCATCAAAGGGGCACTTTGCATAATTCAATCACTTTGTTACCATCTAACATTCATACAATATCCATAAATCATTTTACATTTTTTCAAGATCTTAAATCTAAAAAATAACATGTACAAGCTTTCTTTAACATTCAACTACAATTAGAATTATATAATTAACAAAGTATGACATATTAAGCTCCTTGGCTTGCATTCTTTTGATCTTGAGCACCACCTAGGTATTTTAAGAAGGACGAGGGAAGGGGAATGAGATTCACGGAATCTCAATAGCTCACACACCCATTCACATACACATTCAAGGCATATACACATCAAGTGCACAAATATGGAAGTGAGATAACCATAAAGCATGCAAAATCATAATTTCCATGCCACCAATTCACACTAAGTCAAGAACACACTCTAGGGACTTTTGGTCTTGCCTCACCTCATTGCTAGGACTTTTGGATTTGCCTCACTCTTGGCCTAGGGACTTTTGACTTGGCCTCACCCATCCAAGAGACTTTTGGCCTTGTCTCACCAATGCCATGAAACTTTTGGCATCTCCTGACCTTCATTAAGGGACTTTTGGCATCACTTCACCCTTATTAGCCATTTCCATAATCAATGATATTCAAGACAACACATTGGTACCAATGCAATCTCAAGACATCAAGTGTCATGTTCTCAAGTCACAAGAGCACACACAAGTATACAATGACATACATATGTATACAAGAATGCAAGGAGAATGAGGTGGAGAGCTACCTTGAATTTATGCAAGCACTTCTTTGCTTTATTCCTTCCCCTTTTCAATTTCACAAGAGTACTTAGGTGGGTTAAGATCCCTTAGCCTAGACATAATAATTAACACACAATTATATACTTGAAGGAAGCTAAGATACCAATTTTATTCTTAAACACATACTTGATTCTATAAGTGGCATAATGGTTCCATAAATTGCCTATTGAAGCAACCTTCACATTTTAAGTTCTAGGCTCTATTCTCTTCTCACTTCTAGGCTTCTTGCCATCATTTAAATTTATTGGAGCCATCATAGATTCATTTGCACAAGCTTACATTTAAGTTACTTCATAAGGCACCATTATGGACACCATTGCCCTATCTTCCAATCTATAGCTCTTAAAATTTTTCTAATAGTTCCTCCCATCTTCTAACATCATATGAAGTTCCAAACCAAGGCTAGAACAAATTGAAACACTCCCTAGCCTTAGGAACCTTGCTTGGCTGAGACACCCTCCAAGAATGTGGTTCAAAGAGCTTTTGATTTTTCCTTGATGGGAGAGCCACTTGGGAGGCTTTCTAGAATTCTTAAAAGCTCAATGGAATACTTACATAGCCTAGGAAATTCATGTATTAAATCAGATTTTACAAAACTCTAAAGGGTCCTACACTTGCCTAACTTGATTTTCCATTGGTTTTTCTTACATTTTCTTAGCATATTCCACTTCCCCATGGCCTAAAACCCTAGTTTCTCTCTTATTTTTGGATAGAACTCCTTCCCTTTTCATGGTTCTGGTTTGGCCGAATATAGGACAAAGAAAGAATAAGAGAAGGAAACAACTAAAGCAAGAGTTTACCTTAGATTCAAGCTTGGTTTCAAGAGTCTTTCTCCTTGGTTTTCTTCTCCTCAAGAAACTTGAACTGTCCTCCCTTATTCTAGACTAAAAAAAAACTATTTCATTCAAATAAACCATAGAAAGAAAGCATAGATGGAAAGGAGCAAGATTGGGAGAGGAAGAAGCATGAAATTCCTTAGATTTCCTTACATTTTCCTTGATTTTCTTCCACCTTCTCTCCTTCTCTTGTGTGCCAAAGAGAGAGCTTCCTTTTTCTATTTTTTAGGTAAAGGGGGTCGACCAAAATAAGGGAGGAGAAAAGGCTTGAAGTGTGTGGAACATTTAAGAAGTAATTTTTTCCAAAAATTTCAATTTCATCCTTTCATAATGGCAATTTCTTTCTCCTTTTACAGAACCATCTTTTCTATCATAAAATTTAGGTTCCCAATTTAATAAAATTCCTTTGAAATCACTCAATTTGGAGCTAAAACCTTGCTGAACGAATCCGTCAAAGGTCAAGTTCACTGAAATTGGAAAATATACACCAGAGGGACTTTACCAGTCCCAAGGCTTCTCATGGTTTTTTAGGGCCTTTGAGAATCCTAGGCAACTCAAATTTTCCATTTAAAAAGCCTTCCTGTGAGTTTTTCCAAAAATTGCACATATTTATGAAAATGCCACTATGTTTCGTTAGTTTTCGTCACAATTTTATTTCACCATCCTTGCTTCATTTTTCCTTCTATTTAAGCCTAGAATTATTATTTTTAGGATCCTAGGACACTATCCAAATTTTTTAGGACATTATCTAGCTCATTTCATGGGACTTACTTTTATATTGCTCATTTCATCGTTTTATGAAATTTACCATTCATTACATAAACTATTCTAAGGGTTCCTGTAGTTTTTAGGATCTCTGAGAACCCCAAGAAACTCAAATTTCCTATTTAAAGATCCTTCTTTTGAGTTCTCTAAAAAGTATCTAAAATTATGAAAATGCCATTGTGCTTCTATTAATTTTTGTTTAGCTATTCTGGCTCTATTTTCAAGGCACCTTAGGCCTTGTATTCTTATTAATTGAGCTCTAGATTATTGTTCTAATTTTATTTGGCCTCAAACCTTTCTATTTAGGTGACTTCCTTTTATAACTGGTTCATTTCTGTCATTTTTTACGAAAATCGAACGTTACATTAGGAACCAAAAGAACTATTTTAGAACCAAAAATTGGTTCAAATGAACCATAAATTGCATTCTTACCCTTGATAGCCCAAATGACCTACTTAGGGTTGAAGTTTGGTAGACACTTAGAGGATTTATTGAGCTTTCAAATAAGCTAAAGATGGTATTTTTCTAAGCTTTTATAGAATATTTGATAAATTTTTTAATCTAGTCTAAAAATGCAAAATTATAATGTTATTGTTCACTCTGCATAGCCCCCAATTTTTGTGTCTTTTTAAGGGTTAAATGGATTCATTTTTAATTAAAATTTTTACAACATAAAGTTTAGTTCATAAGCTTTTCATGGACACCTAATTGAAGTTTGGCCCATAATATGTTAAAGGAGGCCAAATTGGGTTATATGACTCCCTTATGCAAATAAGACCTATATGATGAACATGTGGGTTAAAATAAATGTGTTTATAGGGTTTATGGATTAAAATGGCAAGCAAATATAATTTTGACCCTTAAAGGCTCATTTGTCATAGAAAAGGGCTAAAAACTGCTACCAAAAGTTTTATTACAATTTTATTTTATTGCCTTGGAGATGAATTGATATCAATTTAGCTATATAAAGCATGTTATGACATGTATGTTCAAAGATTATGTAAAATAAGTATATATAAGCCTAAAACTAGTTGTTTGTCATATCCAATATTTTTACATGATTAGCTAGACCCTAAAATAAATATGAGGAAAATGATATGACGAACCAAGAGCCCAAAAGATAAGAAAAAAGGACTTAAAGTGAGTTAAAATGCAGAATATAGGTAAAAGAGTTTATCCCTATAATAGGGAAAATCATAAATCTTCTTTATAACTTAAAATATATTAAGAGAATATGATATTTTTCACTAGAATATGATAAAAAAATATGAGTAGAATAATTAGAGGGGTCATTGTTGGTCAAAATTTAGATTGTATTGAAATTGAGAACACTAGTGGCAAAATTGTAATTTTAGCTATTTTGAGCTATTTTAAGCCACTAAGAACCTTGAATTTATACTTTTATGTAAAAGAGCAAGTTAAATTAGAGTAAATATGAGCTCAAATAGAATAAAAAGGCATGTAAGGGCAAAATTGTCATTTTCAAAAATAATGTTAATTATGATTAGCTTTTTAATTATATTAATCCATCATCTTTCTCATTTCTCCACCTAAATTACTCCAGCCAAAATTGAGCTTGAAGAAGGAAAAAATGGAAGCTTGAGCAAAAAGAAGGAAGCGAAATTTTCAAGGAAGATTTTAAATATGTAAGTGGCACTTTTTTGTTCTCTCTTAGTTATAAAACTTCTACCATATGAGAGCTTTCTTTTGATCTAGATATCATCTTGAAATAGTTGATGTTAGGGGTTGTGCAAGTGGAAGAATTTTCTCCTTTGAGAGACCTAATTACACTAAAAGAATAACCACTAAGAGCCCTTTCAACCGAGGTATAATTCAAGCCATGGAAATGTGTAAATTTGAAACTCTAAAACACTTTTATTTTCACTTAGAGAGAGAAGTGGATGGTGATGTTTGTCTTAGTGAAATTTAATGCTTGTGATGATGAGGACGTTGAACATGACATGTACTTGGTTTAAAATCTTAGAAACTATCAAGTTTGAGCATATATGGACGTTTTTGGCCAAGTGAAGAACCATGTAGATATGGTGTTTGTTTTGTCATTTTGATAAAGAAAAGGAGGTTTAATTATGAATTATAGAGATGATTTGAATGAAATTTGGTATCAAAAACTCATAATTTTGATATGTTGAAAAATTAAGCTCAAAGAATGGCCTAATTGACCATATTGATGGAGATTGTGTTTTCACATGATTTTGGTTGTCCAAGTGAGTCTCTTTATGATCTAAATGAGTCTTATATGTCATGAAAATGAAGCCAAGATATTAAGAAAGGGATAACACTTATTGTAGTTCAAAATTGTGTTATAATGCCTAAGTGCATCAATTGAAGGAAAGGATTAAATGAATAGTAGAAGTATTGTTTATGGTCAAATTTATGAATTTAACAAGCTCAATTTAGCCAAGAAAATGTGCTTAGGGAAAATCCTAATTTTAGTCCTAGATGAAGGGCAAGTGGAAAAATGAAAGACAACAATACTTTTAATTAAAGATTAGGCCATCAAGAATAAATAAAATAAATACTTTGAATAATGGAATTGATATGTGCAAATTTTAACAGGTAGAATTATGGAAAAGTGGACTTAAAGTGTGCTTAAAGTGGCTTTTAATCTATGTTTAATGCTATGTAAAGATGAAATGGGCATAATTATACATTAGTTAACCATATTTACACCTAATTTAATATTTTAGGCAAATTAAGTGAAGTTGGCTCTCATTGTTTGTGTTTGGTCGAGAAGAGCAAAAGTTTGAACAAGAGAATTAAGTGGCTTTGCCATTGAATTAAGATCCCTCTAGGTGGCATTACCTTCCTTCTCATTATGGGTAATTGTTTGCTTGAGTGCTTGGTTGATTCTTTATATTATATGTTCACACTTAAATATGTTTTCACAAGAGTTGGCTAAGTATAATATATATTATGTATTATATTGGCTAGTTGTGTCTTATGGCATCTAGTATGAGCAACACAAGGGAATTGAGAACAATAGTTCTTCCCTTTCCCGCGAGTAGCCTAGACAATTATGTTTTCATAAGTATTTAGCCATTTGCTAGTTTGTGTAAGCCATCTTTAGTTTTTTATGAGATGGTTTCCTATGCTTGCTTGTTCCTTGTTATTTGGGTGAATTTAATGAATACTTGAATGTTGGAATTTGCTACTAGGATTCTTTGAATATCATTCCCCCCTATGTCTATTACTAACCATTGCCAAGTGAAGAAAGTAACAAGGGAAAAGACAGTGATAAAGAATTGGCACTTGAGGTTAAGAATTCAATGGAGGATCTTATACAACTTTTTAACTAATTTTAATATATCTTATGATGAATTGAACATGTTATAATGTATCTTAAATCTTATGATAGCATAAGACATGATATGATTTAATTGGATTAACACTTAGTGATGTAATTTGAGATTTAGTATGTAAAGAATTATACTTGATGTATGGAAATGACTTTGGAGATTAGGAGCCAAGATGAGTTAATTTAGCTTATTTTGTTACTAAGGCTGAGATGATTTATTCCAAAGCTTAGCAAGATATAATTTGATATATTATGTGATGGAAATTATCACTAAATGGGCTAGTTGTTATTTGATCCCTAAAGTGCATAATTACATAAGTAAATGATGATATAATATAAAATTGATTTGGGTAGCCTAGACTGCTAAAAATATAAGGGAAGCTATGGCAATTTTTTTTCTAGAAAAGTAAGTGAGGATATTAGCCATTTTGGATATGTTCTGATTATGAAAATGATAACATGAATATTAATAAGCTATGACAAGATTTATGTGAAATAAAGTGAGCCTAAGTTATGTTTTTATGAGCTATTGATATCTTATATGTTGAATAAAGTCCAAGCTTATGTCATAAGCAAATTTAAAGTGATAATATTAGTATACAAAATAAGTGGAGATTGTTTGAGACTTTCTTTTGAAGTGTTAACTTTAATCTAACTTATCCTCCTGTGTAATAGAGACAAAATGCTATCATATCAAGGAAAGAAAAATTTTTAAGCATCTTCTATTGTTCATGTAACACCCGATTTTCGTAAAAGCAACGAAAATGGGTCAAATATAAAAGAGAGTCCTCTAAAATGAATCAGTTAGGGCCAAATAAAAATAGGATACAATTTTAAATATTAGAAAATAAGGAATCAAGGCTTAGGATGCCTAGAAACTAGAGCCGAGGTGGCTAAAGAAAATGTGACGAAATGTAGGGACATTTTCATAATTTTGGGCAACTTTTAGAAAACTCAAAGGAGGGATCTTTAAATGAAAAAATTTAGTTTTTTAGGATTCTCAGAGGCTCTAAAAACTATAGAAACCACTAGAACAGTTAAAACCTCTTCGGTTTAGGTTCTAGAACATCGATGAACCCAAACTTTGACCCTTTCATTTGTGAAGGTTTTAGACCCGATTTGAGTGATTCTAAAGGCTATGTATAGGTTAGAGAACCTAAATTTTATGATGGAAAAGACATTTTTTTGAAAAGGATTTGAAATAAAGTTAAAACAAAAAAGCTAAAAATGAAGGACAAAATTGGCACTTTGAAAAACTTCTTAAGGATCCCTAGCTATATATAGGTGGCGTGTAACGAACGTAATTTCTATAAAACAACGAAATGAGCCATATAAAATCAAGTCCTATGAAATGAGCTAGATAATGTCTTAAAAAATTTGGGCAGAGTCTTAGGCTCCGAAAAATGATAATTCTAGGCTTAGACGGAAAGAAAAACGGAGCTAGGATAGTGAAACAATTTGTGATGAAAACTGATGAAACATAATGACATTTTCATAAATAAGTGTAACTTTTGAAAAAAATACATAAGAAGGCTTTTTAAATGGGAAATTTGAGTTGCCTAGGGTTCTCAGAAGCCCCAAAAACCATGGGAAGTTGGGACTGATAAAGCCCATTCGGTGTATGTTTTCCAATGACGGTGAGCTTAAACTTTGACAGATTTGTTCAAAAAGATTTTAGCTCCAATTTGAGTGATTCCAAAGGAATTTTATTAAATTGGAAACCTAAATTTCATAATGGAAAAGACAGTTCTAAAAAAGGAGCTAAAACGAAGCCGAAACAAAATTGCTATTATTGAAGGATGAAATTAGAATTTTTGAAAAAGTGTGTTTCTAGAAGCTCCCACACACTTCTCTCTTCTTCTCCCATCTTCTTAAGCACAAAATTTTCTGCCCAAAATACATAATAGAATCTACTCTCTTAGTTCACAAGAAGGGGAAGAAAAGGAGGAGAAAAATCAAGGAAAAGGTACGTAAATCCATGGAATTTTATGCTCCTTCTTCCTCTAACCTTGCTCTTCTCCTTCCCTACTTTCTTTCTATAGTGATGATTGATTCTATTTTTAGTCCAGCACACAAGGGGAGAGTTTGAATTAATTGAGAGGAGGCCAATCAAAGAGAAAAAGTCTTGAAAACAAGCTTAAATCTAAGGTAAATCCTTGCTTATGTTGCTTTCTACTCTTGCTTTTCCTTGTGTATGATTTCAAACTTGTACAAAATCATTAAAGGGGAGGGAGTTCTATCTAAAAGCAAGAGAGAAACAAGGGTTTTAGGCCATGGGGAGATGGAATATGGCAAAAAATTCCAAGGAAAACTAACAGAAAACAAGATAGAAAAGTTTAGACTTCTTTAGGGTTTTGTAAAATCTGATTTTGTGTGAGTAATTCCTTGGCTATTTAAATGTTTCTTTCAGCTTTTAAGACCTTTAGAAACCCTCCCAAGTGGCTCTCCCATCAAGGAAAAATTTGAAACTCCAAGAAGCCCTTCCATGGTACTAGTTTCGGCCAAGCTAGGTTCAAGGGGTTAGGGAGTGTTTTAATTTGTTCTAACCTTGGTTTGGGACTTTATATGATATTAGAAGATGGGAAAAACCATTGGGAAAAAATTAGGATCCATAGATTGAAAGATGGAGTAGTGGTGTCCATAATGGTGTCTTAAGAAGCAACTTGATTTTCCAATTGTACAAGTCAATGTGTGAGGGCTCCAAGTGTAATACCTTATATTTCTAACTCATTTCACACACATTTTCATGCTCATATGATATATCCTATTAAGGAAGGAAGAAAAATTCATTAAAATAATACATTTCTTTGCGTTGCGTTGTGTATAAAAATTTCATTCAGTGTCACGTGGACTGTGTGAGCTCATACAATACATTCCTATATTTAATTACATGAATACAACTCATTTGCATCATCAAAAGTGGCCTACATCTCAAAGAACTCGAAGGGAAGCATGAAATAAACACACATATTTTCGGCTAGCTTTTGCCCCTTTTCTGACCAAACTTTGGAAAATCACAACTAATTTTAGAAAAATTAAAATTATGCATTCTTGGCCATTCTATAAAGCTACAGATGTCTACTTTATACTAAAAATATGTCCAAACCATAACATCAATCACAGAGGACATCTGACATTCGAAAAGATGTGCTATCACAAATTTTTGCAACAAATTTTGAAAATATCCAATTAATTCCAAAAAAATCCAATCCATGCAAATGATATGAATTGGGAAAGATGTAGATGTTAACTAGAGGGAAAATAACTCTAGACCAGTTCAAGCATGCCCATACCCCGAAATTCAGTCAAACAGTAACTGAGGTCGGGTAGAGTTCTTAATACTAGATAGATTCTTTGAAAATTTATATCTCCCTCTATAGACATCCAAATGAGGTGCTTCTAATTGACACAAGTGACTGGAAATTTTTAGTTTCTTTGTATAAAATTTTGTGGTAATTGGACATCATTTGAGCCCTATGTGATAGATTTCATTTTTGTACCTGAGTGAACGGTGACATGACCAAAATCAAAAAATTTGCCAACTTTGAAAATTTATCAAATATTCTGTAGACCTCCGAAAATTATGTTCTTTAGCTTTCCAAAAATTTCTTAACAAGCTCTAATTTCATGCCAAATCTCAGTTTAAGAAGAGCTCATTTGGATAAAAAGTGATATAGAGTTCTAAATTGGTCAAATTTAGCTCTATATAGGATACCAAACAAATGGCTTTTCCTAGGGTTTGGCACCTCTTGGGCAAGTCTCAAAGCATAATTGGGACTTCTTGAGCTGTTCAAAGAGTCCCAAACTCCATACATCTCATTTTGGCTACTTTACTTCTATATATGCACATCTCTATAAAGCCATTCAAGAAGTTACATTACCATAATATACTCAATTTATATTCCATCATTCACATAATACATTCTTTCATTTCTACATCACATATTATCATAATTACATATGTCCAAAGGTCATAGACCATATACAAGCATGGGTTACATCATTAGACATGAATATAGCTTTAAAGAACTAAAAACCATGCATTATGTTGTCAAGCTCTCTTCTTCAAGGTGGTTGGCTTCCATTACCTTGTTCACTTGGTCCACCTAGTATGTTAGATCATTAGAGAGGAGGGAATGAGATTCAAAGAATCCCAATAGCTCATCTCCCATTCAATCATACATAATATATGCAAAGCAAGTCTTAAAAAATGCATGCATGGGTATGATAGATGACATGAACAGTCAAGATGTAAGCTTAGCATGTGAACAAGTCATACAAGACATCTAAAGGCTTGCCAAGTGGATGGATTGGCCTTACCCTTTTCTTCATGGATTTTAGACTTGCCTCACCCATTCTTTAAGAGATTCTTAGACTCTACCATACTCTTGGGAGCCCATTATGCTTTTGAGAGACTCTTTGCTTTGTCTCAATCATTCTTAAGGGTTCTTGGCTCATTCTCACTATGATTAAGAGTTCTTGGCCTCTCCACACTCAAGCAAACCAAACAAACAAACACCATAACATCATTTAGAAAGATAATATGTCATCATAAAATCATGGCATATAAAATCACGCTAGCATACTTTTCATGGCTTGAAAATACATATACACAGATTCTAAGACAAGCTAAACACACATCCATGCATGAGAGAAGGTGGAGAGAGCTACCTTCTACACAATCACACACTTTTTCCTTGGAATCCAAGCTCTCATTTTCCTCCACACACACACAAAAGTATGGGGAAGTTACACAATTTATGGAACCCAATTAGGTTCATGAACTCAATTCTAAGGCTATACAATTTGCTTAGACACTAGCTTGGTCTATAACTTCATTATAGTTCCATAATTGCACCTAATGAAGCAACACCCCTTAAATAAATTCTAGGCTCCATTCTTTTCTTTTAAATATGATTCTTGACTCCTTTTAAGCCTCTTGGAGTCACCAACCAACTAAAATAAAGAGCCTAACTACATGTTGCTTCTTTAGGTCATAATATGGAACCTAAAGCACCAACTCACTTTTTATGAGTTCTAAATTTTTTCCAAGGCCTACCCTCATTTTCATTCATCATATATGACTCAAAAATGGGCTTAGAAAATTTTAAAACTCTCCCTAGCTATGCTATCCTTGCTTGGTTGAGGCTACGAAGGAAATGGGGTTTCTTAAAGTTTGCTTTATTTTCTCAAGGGAGGATCCACGTGGGGAGCCTCTTAGGGATCTTGGGAGCTCATTTAAACTCTTATTTAAGCCTGGGAATTATCATACAAAATCAGATTTTACAAGGTGCACTTGAAACCCTAGGTTTTACATTTTGAAATCTAATGATTTTTTTGTTAATTTCCTTTGCATATTCTTAATCTCCACACCTTTTTTTCCTAGATTCACCCTTGGTTCTACCAAAAATCAAATCTTTCTAGGGTTCTTTAGGTGTGGCGAAATGGAGAAGAAAAGGGAATCAAAGGTGGCAACTATAGGAAGAGAAATTACCTAGTTTTCTTGATTTTTCTTGCTTGAATCTTGCTTTCTCCAAACTCCTCTCTTCAAATACGAAATTTCCCCTAAGTTTCTCCCTTAAATCAGATTTTTAAACTTCATTTTAATTAAAGGAAATAAAGGAGAATGAAGGAAAGGAGGTTTGGATGGAAGAAAGCATGGAAAACTACCAAGAAAGCATACCTTGAAGCTTGAATTTCTTCTCCTCTTCTTCTTTCCTTGGTGTGCCACTCTCCTATGATTTTTTTTCTAATTTTGGGTAGAACAGTCTAAAGCTAAATGAAGGGGAGAGTGAGGTGCCACCTATATATAGGGGGAGGGAAGTGACTTTTTTCAAAATTTTCTATTTTGCCCTTTGTTCTTTGCATTTTCGTTTCTCTTTTGTTTTAGCTCCTTTTTGAGAATCATCTTTTCCATTATAAAATTTAGATTCCTAATTTAGTAAAATGCCTTTGGAATCACTCAAATCAAAGCTAAAACCTCCCCAAATGAATTCGTCAAAGTTTGGGTACACTAACGTTAGAAAACATTCACCAGAGGAGATTTAACTGTCCTGGGGCTTCTCATTTCAAGACCTTTGAAAACCCCAGAGAACTCAAAACTTTCATTTAAAAAGCCCTCCTATGTGAATTCCAAAAATTGCTCAAAATTATGAAAATGCCATTACATTTCGTAAGATTTCTGTCAAAATTTGTTTGTTCATTCTAGCTCTATTTTTCCTTCTGTCTGAGGCTAGGATTCTTATTTTTATGAGTTTAGAATGTTAGTCAAATTTTTTGGGACCTTAAATAATTCATTTTAGGGGACTTACTTTGAAAACGTGCCCATTTCCATCGTTTAACGAAAATCAGACATTACGCCAAGAATCTTAAATGAGTCTAAGAAGACTAGAAATAACAAGAGAATGGAGCCTAGAACTTAAAATGTAAGAGTTGCTTTAATAGGCCAATTATGGAACCATTATGTCACTTATGGAACTAAGTGTGCGTTCAAGGGTATCTTTAATGTCTTGGCTTGCTTCAAATGTGTGATTATGTGTTGTTTATGGTGTTTAAGCCAAGAGAACACCAACCCACCTAGGTGCACTTGTGAGGCCGAAAAAAGGAAGGAATAAGACAAAGGAAGGCTTACAAAATTAAAGGTAGCTCTCCACCTCATTCTCCTTACATTCTTGTATGCATATGTATGTTATTGTATGCTTGTGTGTGTTCTTATGACTTGATGATATGCCACTTGATGCCTTGACTTTACATTGGTACCAATGTGTCTTCTTGAATAACTATGGTTGTGGAAATGGCTCATAAGGGTGAGGTGATGCCAAAAGTCCCTTAATAAAGGTGAAGAGATGCCAAAAGTCTCATGGTATGGATGAGACAAGGCTAAAAGTCTTTTAGAAGGGTAAGCCCAAGTCAAAAGTCCCTAGGCCAAGAGTAAGGCAAATCCAAAAGTCCTAGAAATGGGGTGAGACAAAACCAAAAGTCCCTAAAGCATGGTCTTGGCTTGAATGTGAATAAGTGGCATGGAAATTGTGACTTTGCGTACTTTATGGTTGCCAAACCTTCCATACATATGCTTTGATGTGTATTTTCTTTGAATGTGTGTGTGAATGGGTGTGTAAGCTATTGAGATTCTTGGAATCTCACTCCACTTTTCCCTTCCATCTTGAATTGTCTAGGTGGCTCACAAGAAGCAAAGAAAGCAAGCCAAGAGCCTTTAAGGGCTATACTTTAAACGTTTGTAGTCTTCTTTGTGTATAAATGTGAGAGTGATATTGTACATTTTATTTTTGTAATGTAAGACCTTGAACAAATGTAATATTATGTATGAATGATGTATGAACCTTGTATGGTGCCAAGACAGGAAATATGGAAATTGAACACTTAGGTGCACACTTGAATGTATGTATTCTTAGGTGTGAGATGGTCAAAATGAGATGCATGGTGTTTGGAACCACTTGAATAGTTTTTACAAGTCATATTTATACTTTTAAACTTGCCCAAGAGGTGCTAAACTCAAAGGAAGGCCATTTGGACCAAAGTGACACCTTATGAGAGGCAAAATTTACCAAATTGGTGAGCTATGTCAATTTTTGTCCAAATGAGCTCTTCTTGGTCTGAAATTTGGCATGCATCTAGAGCTTGTTAAGAGATTTTTGGAAAGATAAAGTAGGTATTATTTGGAGGTTTACAAAATATTTGATAAATTTTTGAAGTTGGGAAAATTTTATAATTTGGTCACTGTTACTGTAGCTATGGTCCGAAATGAAACTCTTTTACTCATGGGGCAAATGATATCCAATTGCCACAAAATTTTACAGGGAGAAATTGTCCTTTCCAATAACTTTTTCCAATTGGAAGCACCTCATTTAGATGTCTAGAGAGGGAGATATTAATTTTTGAAGTTGCTATCCATTATCAGGCATCCAGTCATACCTATGTCACTATTTAATTAGTTTTCAAGGCCTGGACATGCCTAAACTAGTCTTAAGTTATTTTTCCCTCTAGCTAGCATTTTTAGCTTTTTATATTGGTATCATTTGCATAGATTGGATTTTTTTAGAATTAATTGGACATTTTTTAAATTTATGACAGTAAACTGTATCAGTACCAGGGATAGCCAAACCTTTGTAGATATTTTGTTGTCAAATGTGGTTCCAAAGTTATGTTCATGTCCTAGAATTATTTTTAGTGTAAATTTAACATCTAGAGATTTCCAAAAAGCTATGGTTTGTGTGATTTCAACTTTTTTACATTTAGTTATAATTTTTCAAAATTGCCCCTAAAATCTGCCATTGTATAGCTGTGGGAAATGAATAAATTTTTGGATTCTTGACCGTTGATCCATGGTTGGTGCCAATTTTTTAGAATGTTATGACTTTTATGTATGGAAAATAATTAGACCATATTGTTGATGAGTTCATGGGGTCCCGAAGACATGAAATGCAAAAAGGTATCCACTACGCAATACAATTAAATCCATTATTTTAATGTATTTCTTGATATTTCTTAAATGAATTGTATAACCCCACTTATGAGACAAGGTTCGATGTTAGAATATAATACAGTATTACATGGCGCTCCACTTCTTTCTCACTTTTGGCTGACCTAATTTCTGCCTAAAACCAGGGAGAAGTTCTACAAAGAAGGGCACACAAGAGGGAGCTTCAAGGGAAGAGAAAAACCTAGGAAAAGGTATGAAAAATCATGGAATTTCTTACTCCTTCCTTCATTAAACTTGTCCTCCTCCTTCTCCCTTTTCTTTCCATGGTTTTAGTGTATGAATTGATCTATTTTGAGACATGTTTAGAAGGGAGAAGTTTGAAATTTCAAGGAGGAGTGAAAGCAAAGGAGAAGGCTCTTGAAAAGGTTGAAGAATCAAGGTAATTTCATGATCTTCCTTGCTTCCTTCTTCTTGATCTTCCATGGAGTAGTTTTGGCCTTATATAGAACAAGCAAGAGTGAGTAAAGTTTGACCTAAACCAAGCATGAAACCTAGGTTTTTAAGGGTGAGAAACAAGTATATGCAAAGAAATTACAAAAAGAAGCATTAGAAATTAGGTTTCCAAAACCTAGGGTTTTCATTATACCTTGGTATGTATGAAGCTTTCTAGTGGTATTTCTAATTTTCTAAGAGTGTATATGAGTTCTTGAGACACTTAGAAAGCCTCACATGTGTCATTTCCTTCAGGAAAACAAAGCCAGCTCTATGGGTCCAAAAGCCTCTATAGTCTTGGCCAAGCATGGTTCTTGTGCCTAGGGAGAGTTTTAAATTTTTCTAAGGGTAAAAAGGGACTAAATATGATAGGAGAACATCAAAGAAAGGCTTGGAAAAAATTAAAAAACCTTGGTTTGTGAGATGAACGTATAGGTTACATAATAAGACTTAAAGAAACAACTTGTATCTAGGCTCTTGGGAATGAAATTGTAAGGACTCCAAGAGGCTTAAATGGAGTTAAAAGACCTAGATGAAAGGAGAAAATGGAGCTAAGACCTTGAATTCTAACACTTGCTTCATTAGGTCTCATATGGAATCATCATGTAACCATAGAACAAAGTAAGCTTCAATAGAGAATGTGTGATGTTAGAGGTTGTTTCCATGATGTAATTGTGTCCTATTTGATGTGTTTAGGCTAAAGGAACCAAGCTCTATCTAATTGCAAGTGTGTGGTTGAAAAGAGGGAGGAATTTTCATACCTTATATTTCTATTATCATACTCTTCCATTTAGGGCAATTGGTGCACATTCATAAGACCAAAGTAAGGAAAAGTATGAAAATAATACACTTTTATCGCGTTATGTCGAGGTAAAATTTTTCAATTCATGTTATGTGGGCCCCATGGATTATCCAACAACATTATCTAGTCATTTATCACTTATAAAACTTATACATAACTCAAAATAGCACACAATCCACGAACTTTAAAGTAAAAATACCAAAATTTCCCTCCATCTCGCGAGTAGCATAAGGCAGATTTCAAAGGCAATTTTGAAAAATCATAACTAAATGTAGAAAAATTGAAATCATACAAACCCTAACTTTATGGAAATTTTTGGATGTATAATTTACATAAAAATAAGTCTCGGTCATGAAAAGCCAATCTAGTCCATGTTTAATGACAAAAAACATAGGAAGGTCTGGCTGCTCTCTGATACTGATACAGATTATTGATATAAATTTTGGAAATTCATAATTAATTCCACAAAAATCTAATCTATGTAATCTATACCAATTTGGAAAGCTAAAGATGTTAAATAGAGGGTAAAAATAGTTTCAAACTAATCCAAAAACGTTTAGATCCTAAAAATCAATCAAATAGTACCACGGGTCTGACAGTGTGCCTAGTATTGGACAACAACTTCAAAAATTAATATCTCCTTCTCTAGACATCCAAATGAAATTCTTCCAATTGTATAGTCAAGTCTAGTTTCTCCCTCTAAAATTTCATGGCAATTGAACATTGTTTGCCCCATGATTGACATAGATTCATTTTCAGTCCAATTGCACAGTATCAGTGGCCAAACCAAAAAATTTTCATAACTTCCAAAATTCGCCAAATTTTTCATAGAATTCCAAATAATACCCACTTTAGCTTTTCCAAAAGCTCTCAACAAGCTCTAGATGCATGCCAAATTTCAGACCAAGAAGAGCTCATTTGGACAAAAAGTGATATAACTCACTCAAATGGTCAATTTTGCTTTATGTGAGGGGTTAACTTTGTCCAAATGGCCTCTCTAATGGTTTAGCTCCTCTTGGGCAAGTTCAAAAGTATAATTATGACTTGTGTTGACTGCCTAAATGGTCCTAAATCTCATGCATCTTAATTTAGCCATCCCACATCCATTAATGCACTACACACATAAATCATTCAAGAAGCCAATTTCCACATTTGCATTGATTTAATGTCACACATAGGCTACATAACATTCATATATCATATTACATTTGCTCAAGGTCTTACATTACAAAAATAACTTGTACAAGTTCATTTTGACATTTATACACAAAGAGAATAACAAAACATTCCAATTGTAACTCTTCAAGGCTATTGGCTTGCTTTCCTTGTATCTTGGAAGCCATCTAGACATATCAAGATGGAAGGGGGAAGGGGAGTGAGATTCCTTAAATCTCAATAGCTCATACACCCATTCACATATACATTTATGGCATATACGCATCAAAGCATATGTATGAAAAGTTTAAAAACCATGGAGTATGCAAAGTCACAATTTTCATGCCACTTATTCACATTCAAGCCAAGAACATGCTCTAGGGACTTTTGGTTTTACCTTACCCTATTTCTAGGACTTTTGGATTTGCCTCACTCTTGGCCTAGGGACTTTTGACTTATTCTCACCCTTCCAAGAGACTTTTGGCCTTGTCTTACTCATACCATGAGACTTTTGGCATCTCCTTACCTTTATTAAGGGACTTTTGGCATCACCTCATGTTTATGAGTCATTTTCACAACCAAGGCCATTCAAGGAAACCATTGGTACCAATGTAATGTCAAGGCATCAAGTGACATGTTCTCAAGTCACAAGAGCATACACAAACACACAAAGACATACATATGCACACAAGAATGTAAGGAGAATAAGGTAGAGATCTATCTTGGATTTATGCAAGCTTTTCTTAATCCTTTCCTTCCCTTTTTTAGTCCCACTAATACATCTAGGTGGATGTATGTTCTCTTGTCCTAAAAACTATAAACAACACACAATTACACACTTGGAGCAAACCAAGACATTAAACTCACTCTTGAACACACACTTGGTTCCATAAGTGGCATAATGGTTCCATAAATGGCCTATTAAAGTAGCCTTCACAATTCAAGCTCTAGGCTCCCATTTCTTTCCATTTCTAGGCCTCTTGGCCTCATTCAAAGTCCTTGGAGCCATCACACATTCATTTGCACAATTGGAAAACCAAGTTGCTTCATAAGGCGCTATTATGAACACCATTGCTCCATCTTCCAATCCATGGCTCTTAAATTTTTCCCAATGATTTCTCCCATCTTCAAACATCATATAAAGTCCCAAACCATGGCTAGAACAAATTAAAACATCCTCCACTCTATCCATCCTAGTTTGGCTGGGGTTCTTGGGGTTTCAAATTTTTTCTTAATGTGAGAGCCACTTGGCAGGCTTTCTAAGAGTCTTAGGAGCTTAAGGAAACACTTACTTACATAAAATTAGATTTCATAAAACTCTAAAGAAGCCTACACTTTTCTATCTTGTTTTTCATAAGTTTTTCTTGCAATTTCTTGCCATATTCCTCTTCCTTATGGTCTAAAACCATAGTTCCTCCATTGTTTTTGGATAGAACATCTCCCCCTTATATGGTTCTGGTTTGGCTGAAATCATGCACAAGGAAGAAGTAAAGAGGAGAAACAACAAAACCATGAAATAATTATATTTAAGCTTAGTTTCAAGACTTTTTCTCATTGGTTTTCTTCTCCTCAAACAATTCAAATTTCTCCTCCTTATTCTAGACTTAAAATAGAATCAATTCACTTAAATAAACCATGGAAAGAGAAGAGGAGAGGAGAGGAATAGAATTGGAAGAAGATGGACCATGAAATTCCTTAGATTTCCTTACCTTTCTTGCCTTTTTCTTCCTCTTTTCTCCTTCTCTTGGTGCACCTAAAGGAGCTGAAATTTTTTTGTATTTTGGGTGGAAAGGGTCATGCTTAAGAAGGTGGGAGAAGAGACAAGAAGCTTATGGAACATTTAAGAAGCTAGCTTTTTCAAAAATTTCAATTTTGTCCCTCCGTAATGGCAATTTCATTTTGGCTTTTTTTTAGCTCCTTTTTTAGAACCATATTTTCCATTATGAAATTTAATTCCCAATTTAACAAAATGCCTTTGGAATCACTCAATTTGGAGCTAAAACCTTCTCAAACGAATCCATCAAAGTTCAAGCTCACCGATGTTGAAAAACATACACTGGAGGGGTTTTACCAGTCCCAGGGCTTCCCATGATTTTTGGAGCCTTTAAGAACCCTGTGCAAGTCAAATTTCCTATTTAAAAATCCCTCCTATGTTTTTTTTCAAAAGTTACATTTATTTACGAAAATGTCATTACATTTCGTCAGTTTTCATCACAAATTGTTTCATCATCCTAGCTCCATTTTCTTTCCGTTTGTGCCTAGAATTATCATATTTAGGAGTCTAGAACTCTACCCAAATTTTCTAAGACATTATCTAGCCCATTTTAGAGGGCTTTCTTTTATACGGCTTATTTCGTCATTTTATAGAAATTACATTTGTTACAAGAATAGCTAAGGAAAAGTGTTGAATTTTTACTTCAAGGTAGCTCTTTAATCTTTCTCTCCTACATGGCTTGGATGTTTGCTTGTCTTTAAGTGCTTGTGTGTATGTTTAAGCCATGAGAAATGTCTCTAGCATATGCTTATGTGTTATGGTACCATTATGTTTTTTGAAATATGTTTATGATTGCTTTATGGCTTGTATGGGTTTGGTTGTGCCAAAAGTCCCTAGAAATGGGTGAGACAAAGCCAAAAGTCTTAAGAAGCGTGAGGCTAAGTCAAAAGTGCCTTTAAAGTGGGTGAAACAAATCTAAAAGTCCCAAGAAAATGAGTGAGGCTCAACCAAGACCCTTGAGAGCTTATATTTGTTATGTATAAGTTGATGTGCCAAAGAGAATGATTTACACATGATCATTAGTTGCTTGAATATCATACATGCATTATTTGACGTGTTTTAGCATCCATTATGGATGTTTAAAAGAGTTAAGAGCTATTAGGATTTTTTGAATCTCACTCTTGCTTTACACATGTCTAACCATGTCTAGGTGAGCAAAGTGGGCAAAGAAATGGAAGCTAACAAGCATGAGAAGTAAGATTGTGACAACAAGATGGAGAAATGGCTTGTTTATTTGTGTTTTGATGTCAAACTTTGTAACCATGAGATGTATATATGATATAAACCTTTGAGCATGTTCTAATGTATGTATAAATGGTGTATGTATCAATGTGCAAGCAAGATGAATGAGTGTGTGAGATTTTGCCACTCATTTGCCCTTATGTGATATGATGCACTTATGTATATATGCACGTGGCAAGGTGAAATTGAGCTCCATGAGGATTTGGATCATTTGGCATACTTTTATATAAGGTAATTATGCTTCTAGACTTGCCCAAGTGGTTGTGGAAATTCAAGAAGAGCTTTTGGTGTCTTAAAGTCCCATTTTTTGCTTTAATTTTGACCATTTGGTGTGCTGAACTAAAGTCTAAGCAAATGAGTGAGTTTTTCCATAAAATTTGGCCAGAAAGTAGGTCTTATCTAGAGCTTTCCATAGAGATAAAGAGAACTTGATTTGGAGCTCTAAAAAATTTATTATGATTTTTCAAAATTGGCCAAATTATGTAAAAATGGTATATTACTGTTCATTTGGTCAGTTTGCTTCTCTATGTCACACATGGGTCAAATGAAGTCCAATGCTCATGAAATTTTCAAACATAAACTAGACAATATAATATTTCAATAGCCATCGAGATCACTTTATTTGGAGTTCTGTAGAGAGAGATATGAATTTTTAAAGTTGCATGACAGTACTAGTAATGTAGCCTGACCTGTGTTACTGTTCCATCAATTTTTGCTAGCTTAAGGCTACTGGATTAGTCTAAACTTATTTTTATTCCAAAAGTAGACATCTATAGCTTTCCAAAATAGTATGGTTCACTTAATTTTTATTTTTCTATAATTAGTCATAAATTTTCAAATTTTGCATTAGAAAGCTAAAATCTTAACCCGAGAGCAAACTATGGAATTTGTGAGATGTAGTTCTAAACCAGAAATAAATGAGACCAAATGTGATGTGTATGACTTGTATGGATGTGTTATGACTAGAAAATATTGTGGATGAGTTCACATGGTCCATGGAGCATAAAATGAGGAAATGAGATCTTATGAAACACAAATATATACAATTAAATATTCATTATTTTCTCATGTGACATGTATGGTTTTTTATTCTTATGCTCCAGTACATATCAAATACATTGAGATGGATAATGAGACCATGATATAATAGCTAAGAAGTTAAGGTATTATAGTTCAGTTCCTTTAATTAGTGATTTATTATAATATTAAGTTTAGCCCAAATCATAGGCCCATGGATTAATCAAACCCATTATTTTTTGGTGCTAATATTTTGCCCCTACATCTTTTCAAATAATGATAATAATGATAAGAAGAAGTTGAAATGATGTCTTTGAATTTTGAAAATTGAATTTACACATTCATTAACTTGCAGTGAATTTTGATTACTTTATACTATATGACTATTACCTGATTTTCTTCAACAAATTTTCAAAATCTTTTTCAAAAAGGCTAAAACTTTACTTTTTTACTACACTATTTCACCAAGCAAACTTAGCCATCGTCTTCTCTTGTCTTCTTTAACCATTATGTTTTTTTTCCTTTCCTTTTCACTTTTACCCTAATCATGTCTCAGGCATCTAATTCCTAAAATCAAAGGTATTCTCTTGGAAGTAACTTAATTGATAGTGACCTTTTTGAATCAACTACTTCACCTCTTAAGCTCAAAGAAGCTGTTAGCCCTATTACTCTATATGTGCCTGAGCACCGCATGTTTATGATCGATCTTTTGCTTTCAGATTTGGCTAAGATCAAACTGATGCTTCATCAGTTTATTCATCTTTAGGGTTCAAAATTGCTAATAAATTCAATAGTTTCTTTGTCACATCATCCATAGCTAGCATCAATTTCATACACAAACTAGCTAAAAGTATTAAATTATATCGAAGAATTACTTTTAGCAACAAAAATAACCAACATTAAAAGCTGAATTAATTCATTCTTGGCTTAAGGGACCATGTGAGCTTGCCAAACTTATTTTGCATTTATAATACATGTGTTCAATTAGAAGCATCCTAATTTGAAGCTCAAAACTTGGGTCCAAGCCATGTCACATAAAATCATCTTTCACTTTGCACTTTTCCTTAGCTTCCACAACCTAATATAAACTTTGAAAAGTTATAATTAATTCTTAAAAAATCAAAATCATGCATACTATAGCTTTTTGGAAAGCTCAAATGTCTTCTAACTACCATAAAATTTTCATATCAATCCAATAACAATTGTCCCATAAAATTCAATGAAACAATACCGCAGGTCACTAATGTGTCCTACAGCATAACCTAAACTTCAAAACTTCACATCTCCCTCTACAAAGCTCCAAATGAGGTGCTCTCAGTGGCTATTGAAATCTTGTGATGTTTACTATATTTCTATAAAATTTCATGAGTATTAAACTTTATTTGACCCATGAATGAAACAGAAAACCAAACTGAACATATGAACAGTAACTGGGACAATTTTGCATAATTTGGTCAATTTTGAAAATTCATAATAAATTCTATACAGCTCCAAATTAGGTGATCTTTAGCTCTATGAAAAGCTCTAGAAGAGACCTATTTTATTGCCAAATTTCATGTAGAAACTCATCCATTTGGTTAGACTTTGGTTTAGGGTACTAAAATGGCTCAAAATGCATATAAAATGGCTTCAAGTGGTTCAAGTAGTCCAAAATGGCTTTTCTCTTGAATCCAAAACCATTTAAGCATGTCCAATACTTGCATTACAGCATATAGAAGTATCTCAATTGGTCAAATCATCATACATCTCAAAACCACCTTCCTACATCAACTTAACACATATGCAACAAGGCTCCATGATGTCAAGTTCTCACATACTCATTCATTTGACTCCAAAATTGATTTATACATCATAGTTACCTAGATTTAAATACGCTCAAGGGTCTACATCATATAATTACAAACTTTGACATCAAAATACATAATTTCCTATTCTATTGTCAAAGTCTTACTCTTCAAGTGGCTTGGCTCCCATTGATTGCTCTATGTGGCTCACCTAGACATGATTAGGCATAATATAGGAAAGAGTGAGATTCAAAGAATCCCAATTAGCTCTTTTACCCTTTCAAACATACATATACAACACATTTTCATGTCAAAGGATGCAAGCTTGTCATAAAAGCTTCTAATAAACATAAAAGAGTATATTTCCATGTCACATAAGCTCATACAAGTCAAACATAAGCTCTAAAGGACATTGGTCTAGCCTCACCCAATTTCTTTGGGACTTTTGGATTTGTCTTAAGGGACTTTTGACTTATCCTCACTCTTTCTTAAGACTTTTGGCTTTGTTTCACCTATTCTTAGGGACTTTTGGCTTATCCTCACCTATTTTAAGGGACTTGTGATACAACCACATCCATTTAAGTCATTTTGCATTCAAAATGCACTTTAAGAAGCATAATGTTACTATAATCCTAAATCAAAGGTTATAAACATATCTCATGGTTCAAACATACACACAAGCATCTAAAGATAATCAAACATCCAAGAAATGCATGCAAGAAAGGTTAGAGAGCTACCTTGTGCCAAGAACACAAACTTTTTCATTTGCTTTCTTGCTTCCCTTTTTTGGCCACACACTTACACCTAGGAGGATCTTGATTTGCTTGGCCTAGACACATCAAATAAGATACAATTACATCATTGGAACCAATTCTAGCTTCATATAAACTCTATACAAGCTTACTTGATCTTATGACATCAACATGGTTCCATACAAGGGCATAATGAAGCAACCCCTAGAATTCATAATCTTGGCTCCCATTTCTCATTTAATTTGAGTCATATGACTCCATTCAAACTCATTAGAATCATCTCTAACTCATTTCAAGGAGCTTAAACCCAAGTTGTTTCTTTTATGTACAATGGAACCTAAAACTTCCAACTCTCAAAATACGGTTTCTAAATTAAAACCAATGGTTCCATTAGTGTCTATAATTCATATCTGGACCATTTTTATCTTTAGAATCAAGGAAAACTCTCCTAGGTACCCTTTGTAACACCCCGAAATTAATTAAGGTGTTAATTATGGATTAAGATTAATTAAGGATAATTAATAGAGCATAATTGGGCAAGTTAGTGAATAGGTATTCTAGAGAGATAAATTGTTAATATGGGTTGAGAAATTATTTAGGATGGAGGTTTACATCTAGGCCCAAATTAATTAAATCATGATAAGAGGCTAATGGAGGCCCAATGAATTAGAGGTAAACCCAAACTAATTTAATGAGATAGAGGCCCAAGATTTATCTTGTATAGGCTCAATTAAGTGGCCCAATTACCCTTGTGCAGACCCAAGCCCTTGAGCCCTTCAAATTAGGCCCAAAACCTATTAAACTTCAGCAACCCAATGAGTGAAAACTGGCCCAACAGAATTAGGCAGCCCAACACTTAAAAACTGGCCCAATAAGCAAAATCTGAAACCCAATTGGATTTGGACTTGGAGCAACCCATGACCCAGCCTTTTGACCCAACTTAAACCCATCTAAACCCTAATGCTTCAGCCACACCTTTATTTTTCTGAAACTCAAGAGGCAAATTCGGAGGTTGAGAAGGAGGCTAGGGTTTGGGGCAAAGATTCTGTATTTCCACACACTTAGAGCAAGATTTGGCCAAGGTAATAGTTATAGAACTTAACCCCCTCATCTTTCTCTTTAATTTGGTCCGATTAGTTTTTCATTTAGAGGATTTTCACTTTACCCAAAATCTGAAATGTGGTTATTTGGGGATTTTCTTGATGAAATTCGTAGGTTGAGGTTAGGGCTGATATTAGATGAGTTTAGACCCCCATTTTGATGCTTTCTTTGTTGGCTTGAGACCCCCATAGCTTATTTATATTATTAATATTAATTTGGTATGGATTTGCTTAGGATTTTGGGTGAAACATTGAGAATTCTGGTGGGAGATACTTGAATCCGAATTTGAGATTTGTGGTGGCTGTTGCAAATTGTCTGCAAGTGAGGTAACCGGGGTTTAATTAATTCCATGCATGTATCTAATTTAATTTCATATTTGCTATATATGAATGAGTTGAAATGTTGAATGAATTGGTTGGCTATCTGTTGTATTATGATTGGACCTTGTGAGTCCATGGTGGAGCTGTGGTGCGGCTGCCACCCGTGCATGTGCCACGATCGGGCACCGGGTATGATCAACCCCAGATGCACTGAGCCCTGGTTGTGCTCAATGGGGAGTAGGTGCCGTGGACGGGCCTCTCCCGGTGTTAATGGCCTTTAACATGTGATAATATGATTGGTAGTATGGGATAGTAATCATGATAGCCTAATTGTTTCATTTGCCGAAATGACTGATATGATTCTGATATGGATTTTGATTCATGCATATATGTTGATTAAACTGGATTATATGATGGAATTGTTTTGGTTACTGAGATTTATATCTCACCCCGTGTTATGGGATCAATATTTCAGGTGAAAGTTCCTCGGGTAAGGATAAGGGTAAGCAAGTGGATGAAAATCCATAAGCTTCAACCTATGGGGAGATGGCTACACTTGGGCTGACTTAGCTAGGATAGATGCTAATTTTGTATTCCTTAATGTATAACATCATCATGTATCTGCATTGCCAAGTGTAGGCTTGAACATTTAATTTATTGAGAATGTATGTACTAAAGGATTAGACCCCCTCTTGACTTAGTATTTGATGTATGGATTCATATGATCTGCTATAAACTTGGTTGACCTATAATATGGTTGTCAATGGAAATGTAACTTTTGAGATATTAGTATGGAACCCCTATTGATTGAGTATTAAAGGATAGTTGCTGGTAATTCATGTATATTCTGTTGTTGCTATTTTATAAACTTGCTAATAGAGGGTAATTAGAGAACGAAAATGGGCATATAAGTTTTGAATTGGTAATGGAAGAATAGCTAAGTAAATAAGGTGGATAAATGCCATTAGAACCATATAAAATGAGGGGAAGTGACCTTAGAGTGTCCCTAAGAAGAGAAATGGAGTGTAGGGGGCGAAATATAGTGAAACTAGTGACAGAAGGGAATCACGCCGCGGCCAAGAAGGCTTCGCCGCGGCCTAGGAAGTGACAGTGGCGAGGGACGCCATGGCTCGAGAAATCTCGCCGCGGCGCGGAGTGAAAATAATCGCCCAGGGGGTGACAGAACGTAACCTCGCCGCGGCGTAATAAGTCCCGCCGCAGCGCGAGTCGAGAAAATTAATTAGGGAGATTATAGTAGCAAAACTCGCCGCGACGCCACATAGGTTGGCCGCGGCGCAGGTCCAACTCGCCGCGGCGAAAGTCAAGAAAATTCCAGAGAGTAACTAGGCCGCGGCGCAAGAGTTCCAGGCCACGGCGCAAGTTTAAAAATGTGGTTTTTGAGCTCCAGAACCTAACTTAGCCACGGCGGGAAAGTTTCAAGTCACGGCGCAGGTCCCTAAACTCCTATATTTGACCTAGAAACCCTAAGTTCAGTAAGGCTAATGTTAGGGAATGGTATGAGTACATTGGTGGGATGTTTTTGTGGGTTGAAATTGATCAATGGATGAATCATAAACCTTTAATGATGGTATAAACCCTTCTTATGCATAATTCCATTATAGTTGTTAGTTGATGATCCTAGTAGTATCAAGGTTTAAATTTCCCTATATTTCTGCAAAGTAATTGATTGTAGCAATCCCACACCTTGATCATTAATTATTAATAGCATGTTTAACCCTAATTATTGAGATTAGAAACTAGGGTCGTCACACCCTTTGGAGCTCTTGGCTGAGCATGCCTTTAATGATGGACCCATGGAGTTTTGTTGATTTTTCTTAGGGAATTAGCACTTGTGAAGCTTTCTAGATGTCTTGTGAACTCATACATACTCTTATATAAGCTAGATTATCATTAGAAAGCTTAAAAATTTGCTAAGTGCAACTAAATCCCTAACTTCCATATCTTGAATCCTAAAGCTTGTTAATTGATTTCAATTGTATATTCATGTTTCTCATACATCTAAACCTCCAATTCAATTATGTTTCAGCCATAAATATATTCCCTCTAGCATTTCCATGGGGAGACCAAACCAACAAAGAGAGGAAACACAAAGGAAGAGCGTGTATTCTAGTTGGTATTTTACATTGCTTGATTCCTTATTCCATGGAGAATTTGGTTCTATCAATAGTTTTCTCAAATCCTCCCCTTCTTCCAAGAGACTAGCCATGAAAATGTTCCTTTCAAGAAGTTAAAACACCATTGAAGAGGGCTTAGGGAGAAAAAGAAGATTTGTGAAGGAAAGACCATGAAATTTTGTAAACTTTCATACCTATTTTGCCTTGTTCTTCCTTCTCTCTCTTCCCCCCTTTGGACCCCATTTCAAGCCTATTTAAAGCTGCTTCAGGTAGGTTTAGAAGGTGGTGGGATGTGGCTGGTCTAATTTAAGAAGGAAAGAAGATATTTTAAACATTTTGCTAATTTCCCGTTATGTCCTACAACTTTGACCACTTCATTTGTGCTCATTTTAACTCCTTTTTGGGAACCATCTTTTCTATCATAAAATTTAGGTCCTCTAATTCATAAAATGCTTTAGTTTCACCCAATTTAGATTTAAAACCTTACCAAATGATTCAGTCAAAGGTTTGGTTAACTGATGACAAAAAATATAAACCAGAGGGGTTTTGACCGTTTTAGATGTTCCTGTGGTTTTTAGAGCCTCTAAAAATCCCGAGAAACTCATTTTTCTCATTTAAAGATCTCTCCTTTGATTTTTTTAAAAATTTGCTGAAATTATCAAAATGTCACTACATTTTTTGTAGCACCATGAATTTCTAGGCCTGCCTCCCATCATTTATAAGTCTCATGCCATGAATTACATAAGGGAGTAGGAAAAATGGCATTAAAATATTAAATTTCTTTGCATTATGTAGCGTACAATTTTTTCATTTGATGTCTCATGGAGCATGTGAGCTCATATATCATATTCTCATATTTAATTACATAGATACAACTCAATTCCATCACCAAAAGTGGCCTAGAACTCATGTAAGTACAAGGAACACACAACATTCATAATTGTAACCTCAGCCAGAATTTTTTCTTTTCTATCACAAATTTTGAAAAGTCATAACTAATTCTAGAAAAATCAAAATTATGCATTCTTTACCATTATGGGAAGCTACAGATGTATAATTTATCCTAAAAATATGTTCAGGTCATGAAATATCAAGTCGAAGATGTTTGACATTCAAAAAGGTGTAAAGGTCTGACTGGCTACTGGTACTAATATAGATTTCTGCTATGAACTTCAAAAATATCCAATTAATTTCACAAAAATCAAATTTATGCAAATGATACCAATTTAGAAAGCTATGGATGTTAGCTAGAGGCAAAAAATAACTTTAGACCAGTCTAGGCACGTCCAAGCCTCGAAAACTAATCAAATAATAACATAGGTCTGACTAAATGCTTGATACTAGATAGAAATGTCAAAACTTCATATCTCCCTTTATAGACATCTAAATGAGGTTTTTCTAATTGAAACAAGTCACTGAGAAGGTTTAGTTTCTCCTTATAAAATTTTGCGACAATTGGACATCATTTGTCCTATGAGTGACAGAGTTTAATTTCGGACCAGAATGAACAGTGCACTAAACCAATTTCAGAAAATTTCTCAAATTTGAAAATTCATCAAATATTTCATAGACCTCCAAAAATTATGCACTTTAGTTTCCCATAAAGCTCTCAATAAACTCTAAATGCATGCCAAATCTTAGACTAAGAAGAGCTCATTTGGATAAAAAATGGTGTAGCTTTCCAATATGGTCAATTTTTCTCCATATGAGATACCAAATGTGTCCAAATAGCCTCCTTTAATGTTTAGCACCTCTTGGGTAAGTTTAAAAGCATGTATATGACTTGTATGAACTGTGTAAGTAATTCCAAACCTCATGCATCTCAATTTGGCTATTCTACTTCCATTTATACACTAATGCACCAAGCCATCAAGAAGCCATACTTACCATTTCTATTAATTTCATGCCATATATAATTTATACAAGAGTCATACATCATTTTACATTCATACATGAGCTCACATCTCAAAAATAACATATACAAAGCTACTTTGTCATTCATATGGCCATAAGAAAGTAAAATTTAAATACTTTCTTTTCACAATCTAATCTTCTAAGGTGTGGGCTTCAATTGCCTTGTCCACTTGGTCCACTTAGCATGTTAGAACATTGGAGAGGAGGGAATGAGATTCAAAGAATCCCAATGACTCATCTCCCTTTCAATCACACACAAAAGATGCAAAACAAGTCTTAAAAATGCATGCAGGAGTATCATAGAGTGTGCAATCATTCAAGAGGCATCCTTGGCATTTGAACAAGTCATACATGGCATATATAGGCTTGCCAAGTAAGTAGATTAGCCTCACCCCTTCACTGTGGATTTTAGACTTGCCGTACCCATTTCTTTAAGAGGTTTTTGACTCAACCTCACTCTTGGGAGTCTCTTTAGTTTGTCTCAACCAATTTCAAAGGTTCTTGGCTCATCCTTACCATGGCTAAGGGTTCTTGGCTTCACCACTCTCAAGCAAACCCAAGCACACATAATAAACATCATATGAAAGCATAATGTAATATTATAGCACCATGGAATAAAAACTCATGTTAGAATACTTTTCATAAAACACATATACACATATTCAAAGACAAGCCAAGCATACATTTATGTATGAGAGAAGGAAGAATGAGCTACCTTGGATGCAACCACACACTTTTCTCCTTGAATTTGCTCTCTTTTCCTCGGCCTCACACACACAACGGTGTGGGATTGGTTTCTCTTGGCCTAAACACCATTTATGGAAGCCAATTAGATTCATGGAATTAATTCTAAGGTTACACATCTTCTTTAAACACTAACTTTGTCTATTTATCCTTTTATGGTTCCAAGAATGCACCTAATGAAGCAACATCTATCAAATAAATTCTAGGCTCTAATCTTTCCTTTCATATATGATTCTTGACTCCTTTTAAACCTCTTGAAGTCATCACACCATTAAAACAAAAAGCCTAACTATTTGTTGCTTCTTTAGGTCATATTATGAAACATAAGACAGTAATTCATTCTCTAGGCCTCCTAAATTCTTCCCAAGGCTTCCCCTCATTTTCATCCATCATATATGACTCAAAAATGGGCTTGAAAAATTTTAAAACTCTCTCTAGGTATGCTAACCCTTCTAGGCCAAGACTAGGTTCCAATTTGGCCTCTATGGACTTTGCTTTGTTTTCTTGATGGAGGAAGCACATGGGGAGACTTCTAGGGATTTTATGGGCTTATTTAAACATCCATTTAGGCATAGAAATTAAGGTATCAAGTCAAATTTTACAAAGAACACATGAAACCCTAGATTTGCTATCTTAAATTCCTATGGTCATTTCTTAATTCCCTTTACATATTCTTATTCTCCACACTTCTTTTCCTAAGATTCACCCTTGGTTCTGCCCAAAATCCAAGCCCTCCCATAGCTTCTTGAGTGGGGCTAACCAAGGAGAGAAGAAAAGCAAGAGGTAGTGTAACACCATGCATTTCTAACCTTTCCTCATGTCATCTCTAAGTCTCATATTATGAATTACACTAGAGAGTGGGAAAATAGCATTAAAATATTACATTTCTTTGTGTTGCGCTATACAAAAAATTTTCTCTCAAAGTCCTGTGGGCCATATGGACTCATACATTACATTCTCATATTTAGTCACATGAATACAACTCATTTACACCATCAAAAGTGGCCTACATCTCTAGAAACTCGAAGGGAAGCATGAAATATACATATAATTTTGACCAGATTTTTCCTCTTTTCTATCACAATTTTGAAAAATCATAACTAATTCTTAAAAAATCAAAATCATGCATTCTTGGTCATTCTGGAAAGCTACACATGTCTACTTTAGAATAAAAATACATCTAGATCATAACATTCAACATAGAGGAATTTTGATATGAGAAATGGTCCAGAGGTCAGGCTATCCACTAATGCTATCACAGAATTCTGCAGCAAATTTCAAAAATGTCCAATTGATTCCAAAACAATCCAATAAACACAAATAATACCAATCTAGAAAGTTGTGGATGTTAGCTAGAGGGAAAAAATAATCTAGACTAGCTCAAGCATGCCCAGACCTCGAAATTTAATCAAACAGTAACAAAAGTCAGCTAGAGTTCTTGATACTAAACAAAATCCTTAAAAATTCATATCCCCCTCTCTAGACATCCAAATGAGGTACTTCTAGTTGGCACAAGTCATTGTGAATGTCTAGTTTCTCTGTATAAAAGTTCATGGTAATTGGACATTATTTGACCCCTGTATGATAGATTTTATTTTTAGACCAGTATGAACAGTTATATGACCAAAACCAGAAAATTTCCCAATTTTGAAAATTCATCAAATATTCTCTAGACCTCCAAAAATTATATTCTTTAGCTTATCAAAAAGCTCTCAACAAATTCTAATTGCATGCCAAATCTCATATCAAGAAGAGCTCATTTGGACAAAAAGTGACATAGGGTACTAAATTGGTCAATTTTGGTTCCATAAAGGATACCAAAATGTCCAAATGGCTTTCCTTCAGATTTGGCACCACTTGGGCAAGTCTAAAAGCGTAATTAGGACTTGTGTAAACTGGCCAAATGGTCCCAACCCTCATGCATCTCTTTTTGGCAATCTCATCTACACTTATACACCATTGCATAATACCCTTAATGAAGCTAGTTTGCCATCATATACCCAAATCACGTTCTAATGGCTACATAACATATTCTCTCATTACACATGACATATTATCATAATTACATATGTTTATAACATCATAATACATATACATTCATTAATCACATCATTTTCCAATTGTATGGCCTTAAAGTAGCAAAATTCATGTTCTTGGATGTCATACTCTCATCTTCAAGGTAATTGGCTTCCATTACCTTGCTCTCTTGGTCTACCTAGCATGTTAGGACATTGGAGAAGAGGGCATGAGATTCAAATAATCCCAATAGCTCATCTCCAATTCAATCATACATAATGAATACAAACAAGTCTCATAAATGCATGCATGGCATATGGACATGTGCAATAATTCAAGGAGCATTCTTAGCATTTTAAAAAGTCACACATAGCATATAAAAGCTTGCCAAGCAAGTGGATTGGCCTCACCCATTTACTTGTGGATTTTGGACTTACCTCACCCATTCTTTAAGAGATTCTTGGACTTAACTATGCTCTTGGGAGTCCACTTTGCTTTTAGGAGACTCTTTACTTTGTCTCAACCAATCTTAAAGGTTCTTGGCTTATCCTCATCATAGCTAAGGGTTCTTGGCCTCACCATACTCATGCAAACCCAAGCACACATCATAACATCATTTAGAAACATAATATGTCATCATGAAACCATGGCATATAAAATCATGCTAGCATACTTTTCATGTCTTGAAAATACACATAACACATTCTAAGACAAGCTAAGCACATATCCATGCATGATAGAAGGCGGAGAGAGCTACCTTGGATATAATTACACACTTTTCTTTTTGAATCAAGGCTCCCTCTTTCGGCCACACACAAACAAAAGTGTGGGGATGGTTTCTCTTGGCCTAAACACAATTTATGAAAGCCAATTAGGTTTATGAAATTATTCTAAAGCCACACAACTCACTTAGACACTAACTTGCTCTTTAAACCTCATTATGGTTCCATAATTGCACCTAATGAAACAACACCTTTCAAATAAATGATAGGCTCCATTCTTTCCTTCCAAATATGATTCTTGACTCTTTTTAAACCTCTTGGAGTCATCACACAATTAAAACCAAGAGCCTAACTACATATTGCTTCCTTAGGTCATAATATAAAACCTAAAGTATCAACTTACTTTCTATGGGTTCTAAATTTTTCCCAAGGCCTCTCCTCATTTTCATTCATCATATATAACTCAAAAATGGGCTTGAAAAGTTTTAAAACTCTTCCTAGGTGTCTCATCCCTTTTAGGCCGAGCCTATGTCTCCTTTTGGCCTCTATGGAGTTTGCTTTGCTTTCTACATGGAATATACATATAGGGAGACTCTTAGAGATCTTAGGAACTCATTTAAACATTCATTTAGGCCTAGGAATAATTATATCAATTCTTACTCTCTTCCCCTAAATTCATGGAATTCACCCTTGTTTCCCCTCAAAATTCTAGCCCTCTAGCATCTACATACATGGGGCAAAATATGGAGAAGAAGGGGGGAGGAGTAGCTACCATGGGATGCAAGATTTACCTTATTTTCTTATTTTTTTCTCACTTGAATCTTGTGTTCTTTGAGCTTCTCTCTTCAAATCCGAATTTTCTCCTCAATTTATCCTTTAAAACATACCCATATACCTTATTATAATCATAGGAAATAAAGGAGAATGAAGGAGAATGAGGTTTGAAAGAGAAAAAGCATGAAAGTTTACTAAATTTCCATACCTTAAGCCTTTGATTTCTCCTCCTCTTTGCCTTCCTCTTGTGCGCCACTCTCCCTGGGGTTTTCCTATAGTTTTAGGTAGAACTTGGTTGTGCAACATGAAGGGAGAAGAAGGGCATATCATATATATAGGTGGCAGGAAGTTACACTTTTTAAAAAATTCCATTTTGCCCTTCGTTCTTGGCATTTTCTTTTCTCCTTCATTGTAGCTCCTTTTTTAGAACCATATTTTCCATTATGAAGTTTAGGTTCCTAATTTAGTAAAATACCTTTGGAATCACTCAAATTTGAGCTAAAACCTTCCCAAACGAATCTGTCAAAGTTCGAATACACTGACGTTAGAAAACATCCACCGAAGTAGCTTTTGTAACGACCCTAACTTCTAATAATCATAATTAAGGTTAAGTACGTGATTACTAACCATAAAATTTCAATTAGGGTTGAAAGTCATTACAACTAATTATATTCGAAAAATGTTAGGAAATTTGAACCTTAATGTTATTAGGGTCATTAATTAGGCAACTACAATTATTCATAAGTGCAAGTGAATTTAATCATTAATAAGGAGCCTTTGATTCTCCCATCCATTAATTCCAACTCATAAAAACCTCTTACAAGTATTTATAAATCATTCCTTAGTATTACCATAAAAGAAATTAAAGTTTCTAAGTGAATATGAGAAATTGAGCACCTTCGTCGCGGCTAAATCCCCTTTCGCCGCGGCCAATTACTCTCAGATTCAAGTCCTTATACCTCCATAAATTTCACGCATTTTGCCGCGGCCAAATACCCCTTTCGTCGCGGCCAAATACCCTCTGGAACACCCCCAAACTTGTTTCCCAGGCTTAGCCGCGGCCAACATCACTATTTACCGCGGCCAATTTCTCTCTGTTTTCTTCCCTGGCAGGTTCGCCACATTTGGTCGAGGCTAATTAATTGTTGGCCGCGGACAATTCTTCTCTATTTCTATTTGGCCTAGGCCAATTAAATGTTAGTCGTAGTCAATTCCCTTCTGTTCCTATAACTCCCAAAATTTCATCTCATGCTCTCCAATTCCCCCTCTAGCAACCCTCTAGGCCACTTTAACTTAGTTTGTGAAGATTTAATATCTTTCTTTCACCTAATCTACTTAACACATCTATCATTACACATTTAAAATTCAAATGTGGATCCTTAACCCTCTAGCTACCATAAACTAGTGAGTTCATAGATTAATGATAGCAAATGTATTATGGTCACAAGATGCATGGGGTCAATGCTTAATGTTCATATAAAATCAAATCACTTATCCATTATTAGCTAATTACAATCATAATGTTCAATTCCATGATAATCAAATCACATATACAATCCCTATACTTGGCAACTCATGATGCAATGTAGCAATGATATAGAACTAACAATTTAGTTATAATACATTTTGTCAAAGCTCCCAAGCCTATGTGCTACCAAACTATTTAATGATCTTCTATTAATTTTCTCCTTGCCACTAAGAGGTCTGGTCCCTGAAAATGTTAACCCACAACGGGGTGAGATATACAATCTCAGTAACAAAAGGCAATTTCCATATATATGTACAAGTCAATCAATCCAATGCAATTTCATGTCATCAATACCAGAATCATCAATTCAATTCGCAAATGAACTAGTTAAGCTACCAATGAGTACTGTCCCATACCAGCAATCATACACAACATGTTAATGGCCAATAACACTGGGAGAGGTCCATCCACGGCACCTACTCCATCATGAGCACAACCAGGGCTCAGTGCATCTGGGGTTTGATCATAACCCAGTGCTCAATCGAAGCACATGCACGGGTGGCAGTCGCACCACAGCTCCACCATAGACTCACAAGGTCCAATCACAATAACAATCAAGTAGTCAACCAGTCATTTAACATTTCAAAATCAAGCATGTGTAACAAATAGCAGATTAACATGAGCATATACATGGAATTAGGAAAATAACCCAGTTACATTAATGAAGCCAATTACTCTTCCTCTAACTACCATAATAATCCAAATGTGTACCAAGCCTATAACAAGCATAATTATCATCATTTCTAATCACAATCAAATATCCAAAGAGTTGAACTACTAATAACAGACTAGAGGTTACTTACCTAATTACCAAGAGATTTAATTTTGGATTCCAACTTTCCCACACCAGAAATTGCCATAGTTCACTCCAATTTCTGGGTGATTTCACATGAAACCAAAGCCCATATCATAGCTCAACTATAGGGGTCTCAAACTAACAGAAAATGCATCAAAATGGGAAGAAGATACTCACTTAATAACACCCATAGCCTTACCTCCGAAAATCCACTATGGAAGTATCAAAATTCGCATTTCAATCATCAAGCCCAGAAAATTCAGTTTTCCACCATTATCTCCTTGTAATCTCACACAATAACAGAACCCATTATGATAATACATCCTTAGGGGCATTTTACAGCAAAGTGATTCACAAAATGGAAGGGAAAAACTTACCTAATCCTCCCTCTAACCTCCAAGTCTGAAAATCTTGCAAGGAATCATCCAACACCAAATTTCAGATTTGAGAAGAAGATGAAAATGCTTAAACCCAGAAATTAATCAGACCAAAATGAAGAGGAGGATGAGAGGGTCAAGTTATATATAACTCACTTTGGCTAAATCATCCTCTAGGAGTCAAAAATGGAGCTTCCATGTTAGTAGAACCCTAGCCTCCCTTGAACCTTCGAATTTCCTCTCTTGAGTTTCAGCAAAATGAGGAAGAGGCTGAGGAATTAGGGTTTTAGTTAGGTTTAAGTTGGGTCTAAGATGGGTCATGGGTTTCTCCAAGGTCCAACTCTAAATGGGCTTCAGATTTTTGCTTTGTTGGGCCAGCTCTTATGTATTGGGTTGCTAAATTTTAATCAAGTTTGGGCCAAGTTTGAAGAGCTCAAGGATTTGGGTTTGCACAAGGGTTATTGGGCCACTCATAGGAGCCTATGCAAGGTGGATCTTGGGCCTCTATCATATGGAATTAGATTGGGTCTGCACCTAACTCATTGGGCCTCCATTAGCCTCTTCTTATGATTTCTTAATTTAGGCCTAGATGAAGTTTCTATCGTAATTAATTCTGAAACCTATATTAATAATTCATCTATCTAAAATCTCCATTTACTTAACTTGCCCAATCATCCCATATTAATTATTCCTAATTAATCTAAATCCATGATTAACACCTTAATTAATTTTTGGGATATTACATTCTCCCCTCCTTTTAGAAATTTTGTCCTCAAAATTAGTTATACCTTACCCAATTGATGTTAGACAATTCATCCTCATAACCTCCTTCTTGATAGCTCAAATAGTCTTACCAGAGACTAGTCCCCTCTTACTACTTTCCTGGGGAGGACGTCCTTGTCATGTTACCACTCCACTTGATAATCACCACTCTATTTCCTCTAGTTAACCTACGTCAAATGACATACCTACCCAAATATTCCATATTCTTTCTTTGTCCATAACTAAAGAGATCCTGACCAAGCCACACTTGATCATCTTATAGCAAGCTCTTGATACCTAGCTCAAATACATCCTAATTTTCTCTCCCTTCATAGCTTTTTGTTTAATTCTGTTTTATATTTTCCTTCCCTCTTTTTTTTTCTCTTCTTTCTCTCCTCTCTCATTTTTTTTATTGTCGTTCTAATAGCCGATTATTACATGTTCATGTTAATTTCCTTTCCTGCTTAACTTCCAATCCATTTGAGAGATAACTCCTAGATACTTTAGTTTAACTCTCCTTAATAGTTAATACCAAGAACTATAAGGGATTCCACTTAGTCAGTTGTTTTAGTATCTATTCCACTAATAGCAACATAGGTAAGTGACCTTATTTCATAATAAAGTTCCATTTGTCCTTCACTTAGATTACCCTTACATTTCTTTAGTCCAACCTTCTTAACAAAAATGGGTTTTGCCTTTTACAGGTTCATCTAGTTTAAGTTTTCAAGTCTTACATTCAACTATCTCATAAATTATTGCACACATTATCCTCATTTATTGTCCATTAGTAGACAGTTCATTATTTCTATTAGACGTATAGAATTCCCTTTTCATCTCCAATTAGTGCCTAAGATTACTCCTTCTCATTTGTTGAGATTCCTGAGGGTTAAAACTAATGTAAAGTTTGATCTCGCAACTAATCTCTTAAAGGTACCCAAACACTATAGGTTCACCTTCCACATAATTGAAATCAAACAAGATTCTGTTAGGTGAAAATAAACATGATATTCTAGGTCTAGATTATATTTTCTAATAAGACCTGATCTCAAGGGTGAGAATACCTTGTCCAAAGCAACGAGATAATCCTTCACGACTTAGGAATGAGTTTCTTTAAATCTTACAAGTCGTAATTTTAGTGAGTGGTTTATTAGAGAACATAATTTCCATCACTTGCCCACAACACTAAGAATTTTCTTTTTGCCTCCTGATGATGGTTAATTATAGACAACCTGATCATTTTCCCTCAGGGGTAACCAACATAGGAAAATCCTTAATAGATCTCTTCCCTCTCTCTCTTTTTCTTGTTTTTTTTTGTTTTCCTCTCTCTTTTTTTTTTTTTTGCACTTGCAAATGCATTATCACAATTACATACATGTGACTCTAAAGATTACCATGATCAATAGGTCCCAATGTCTCATTTTAATACTCAGTTACTACAAGCTTTAGTAGTCAACTTAATGGCATCTACACTTGTTTGAAATCAACTGGACATCTGCTTGGTTTTTATGCCATTATATAGTCCCAAAGGACTGCCCTTTCATATCTTCTACCCCCAACTAAGATATTTTCATACCAGTATAGTTATTCTTCAATTAGCATACTTTTTACCCTTTTTTTTTAATTTCCTCTAGTTTGGAAATTTATAATAATTCCCCAAAGAGTAATGAAATAATATCTTGTCAACAAGGTTTAAGATCCTATCAACAAGATCTTGTACTCATTAATGTAAAATCCAAAACCTTGTTAATAAAGTTCTTTGACTGCAAGTACAAGGTCATTTAACCATACATTATAGCATACAATATGAGATGGTATGATAGTTTTCATCCTTACACAATGGCCTATGCCAACCACAACTGACTCTTTCACTCCCCTAAAAGTTTTTAGGCCTCAATTTCACGCCTAACTATTAAGAGTTAAATTAACATAATAAAGAGACTCAGTGAGTCTTTTCATTATTAAACATTCCCTAATTATCAATAGATTAAGTAGGGATTCCCAGTGAGAGAACTCAAGTGTCATTTACCACTAGTGTTTCACCATTCCTCGTCAATCATTATACTAAGGTTTATTGTAATAACATAAGTTAGTTGCATTGATGCCATCTCTCATTCATTTTCCCTGAGTTATTATCCTAGATTAGGGAGTTCTCTTTCAAGATTAGGGAGTTTTTCTACCACAGTAATCATTATTCCATCTTGAATTCCCAATGTTACCTCTGCCCCCTTAATCACGCCACACGTGATACATGACAATAGAATTACCAGTGGTGGAATTAGGGTTTTCCTTTTCAATATTAGCAGACAATGCTTTGTTGTGGCCATACACATGCTCATCATCCCATGATGACTATATCTCAACCACTTGTACTCACACAGGTAGAATTTTATTCTCTTTTTAGGTGGGTCTTTACCATCAAGATCTCCTCTTTACCTTCTAGGAAGAAAGTCTACTTAGCCTAGTTTGACGCCAATTTGGTGGTCGAAATTCATCAAATCATATGATGAGCGACATGCCCCGTATGCCCTTAGCACCGTCGATAAATGAGCACATCCCACGTGCCTCTAGCACCAGAGTGCTATAGAATCTTATCTTACACTCCCCAAGTGTATCATACATATAAAGTGCCTCTAACTACCACCCAAATGCACGTCAACACATAGCATAAGTAAACTAAATTACACAAGAGACAACATGCACAAGCACCTCGTGCCGGTGCACCTCACCTTTATCACGCTAAAGGGTTGTCTTTCCTCTTGTCATAATCTCTCTTTTTGCCTTAGTACACTAAAGGAGGAGCCTCAAAGCTCTCAAGATTCCTTTCAGAACATCATCTCCCTTAATCTCTTGCTTTAAAGTCACTATATACATTTAGAAATGGATTCGACAATCCTAAGGTTTTTCTTGCCCTCTTTCTTATCATTATTAACTAAAGATGGCTTACTCACTCTAATAGTTTGAATAAAACTATCTGAAACATTCTTTAGCTCTTATCGCCCTTATTCATTAGGCCAAATTGCAGTAGCTAGGATCGAGTAATTGTATTCTTTATTAACCGGGACCAAGCAAGTGGGTTAGGACCTATGTACCTATAAAGTTTCAACTTTGGGGACCCTTTGAAGTCTACATAATCCTAACTCATTATGGATTGTGCATCACTTCATATATTTAATCAATCACACTTATTTACTACACACTAGTTCCATTATCAATTTCCTGATTGCAAGTAAGGTCTACATCTTACCCTTTCGTAAAGTTCTTATAACTAGTTAAGTTTTTTACTCCATACCATTGCCTTTTAAGTTCTCAACATCACTCTAGATGGCCCTTGAAAAGTTTAGAATTTCACTTAGGTAAAGAATTGCTACTCTTGTTGTGATCAGTTGACTACTTCGATAGGCCAGTCAATTGGTCGGCCGTACCCAATTGACTTGCTTAATAAATGGCGGTCAACTGGTCATAAACGCTATTAGTAGCTTTGTTCATCATCCTTATCAGTTACTTGATCTCATTCATTCAGTCAACTGGTGCCTCACAGGGAGTGATGGGTGCATCTATTGCGTAGCTAGTTGGCAACAAGCCTCAACCAGTTATCTATCTAGACTGAGACCAATAACCTAATATCTGAAGGAAAGAAGGGCAAAATTCTAATCTTTTCATTGGCATTAACAACCTCAAGTCTCAAAATTAGCATTACTAAAGTGTTATGAGGTAAAATCTAACTATACTCTATTATTCTCCAAGGTATACTTATTGTGATAGGTGATGCTCTAAATAAAATTCAAGAAACAGTCATTTCAATCAAGTATTACAAGCCTTATCTCATCATTCCTTTATACTTCTTTCTAGCACATAAAGCACATCAATTATATGTTTGCCTAATTAGCTATTCTTATGAGCTAATACCATGCCAAATATGCATCATGATTGCCAAGCTTCTAGTCATAGAATTTAAATTAGAACAGTTGTCCTGAACCATTGCTCTGATACCAACTGTAATGACCCTAACTTCTAATAATCATAATTAAGGTTAAGTACATGATTACTAACCATAAAATTTCAATTAGGGTTGAAAGTCATTACAACTAATTATATTCAAAAAATGTTAGGAAATTTGAACCTTAATGTTATTAGGGTCATTAATTAGGCAATCACAATTATTCATAAGTGCAAGTGAATTTAATCATTAATAAGGAGCCTTTGATTCTCCCATCCATTAATTCCAATTCATAAAAACCTCTTACAAGTGTTTCTAAATCATTCCTTAGTATTACCATAAAAGAAATTAAAGTTTCTAAGTGAATATGAGAAATTAAGCACATTCGCCGTGGCTAAATCTTCTTTCGCCGCAGCCAATTACTCTCAGATTCAAGTCCTTACACCTCTATAAATTTCACGCATTTTGCCACGGCTAAATACCCCTTTCGCCGTGGCCAAATACCCTCTGGAACACCCCCAAACTTGTTTCCCAGGCTTAGCCGCGGCCAACATCACTATTCACCGTGGTTAATTTCTCTCTGTTTTCTTCCCTGGCAGGTTCGCCACATTTGGCCGAGGCTAATTAATTGTTGGCCGTGGCCAATTCTTCTCTATTTCTATTTGGCCTAGGCCAATTAAATGTTGGCCGTGGCCAATTCCCTTCTGTTCCTATAACTCCTAAAATTTCATCTCATGCTCGCCAATTCCCCCTCTAGCAACCCTTTAGGCCACTTTAACTTAGTTTGTGAAGATTTAATATCTTTCTTTCACCTAATCTACTTAACACATCTATCATTACACATTTAAAATTCAAATGTGGACCCTTAACCCTCTAGCTACCATAAACTAGTGAGTTCATAGATTAATGACAGCAAATGTATTATGGTCACAAGATGCATGGGGTCAATGCTTAATGTTCATATAAAATCAACTTATCCATTATTAGCCAATTACAATCATAATGTTCAATTCTAAGATAATCAAATTACATATACAATCCCTATACTTGGCAACTCATGATGCAATGCAGCAATGATACAGAACTAACAATTTAGTTACAATACATTTTGTCAAAGCTCCCAAGCCTATGTGCTACCAAACCATTTAATGATCTTCTATTAATTTTATCCTTGCCACTAAGAGGTCCAGTCCCTCAAAATGTTAACCCACAGCGTGGTGAGATATACAATCTCAGTAACAAAAGGCAATTTCCATATATATGTACAAGTCAATCAATCTAATGCAATTTCATGTTATCAATACCAAAATCATCAATTCAATTCGCAAATGAACTAGTTGAGCTACCAATGAGTACTGTCCCATACCAGCAATCATACACAACATGTTAATGGCCAATAACACTGGGAAAGGTCCGTCCACGGCACCTACTCCATCATGAGCATAACCAAGGCTCAGTGCATCTGGGGTTTGATCATAACCCGGTGCTCGATCGAAGCACATGTACGGGTGGCAGCCGCACCACAGCTCCACCATGGACTCACAAGGTCCAATCACAATAACAATCAAGTAGTCAACCAGTCATTTAATATTTCAAAATCAAGCATGTGTAACAAATAGCAGATTAACATGAGCATATATATGGAATTAGGAAAATAACCCAGTTACCTCAATGAAGCCAATTACTCTTCCCCTAACTACCATAATAATCCAAATGCATACCAAGCCTATAACAAGCATAATTATCATCATTTCTAATCACAATCAAATATCCAAAGAGTTGAACTACTAATAACAGACTAGAGGTTACTCACCTAATTACCAAGGGATTTAATTTTGGATTCCAACTTTCCCACACCAGAAATTGCCATAGTTCACTCCAATTTCTGGGTAATTTCACATGAAACCAAAGCCCATATCATAGGTCAACTATAGGGGTCTCAAACTAATAGAAAATGCATCAAAATGGGAAGAAGATACTCACTTAATAACACCCATAGCCTCACCTCTGAAAATCCACCATGGAAGCACTAAAATTCGCATTTCAATCATCAAGCCCAGAAAATTCAGTTTTCCACCATTATCTCCTTTTAATCTCACACAATAACAGAACCCATTATGATAATACATTCTTAAGGGCATTTTCCAGCAAAGTGATTCACAAAATGGAAGGGAGAAGCTTACCTAATCCTCCCTCTAACCTCCAAGTCCAAAAATCTTGCAAGGAATCATCCAACACCAAATTTTAGATTTGAGAAGATGATGAAAATGCTCAAAACCAAAAATTAATCAGACCAAAATGAAGAGGAAGATGAGAGGGTCAAGTCATATATAACTCACCTTAGCTAAATCATCCTCTAGGAGTCAAAAATAGAGCTTCCATGTTGGTAGAACCCTAGCCTCGAACCTCCGAATTTCCTCTCTTGAGTTTCAGCAAAATGAGGAAGAGGCTGAAGAGTTAGGGTTTTAGTTAGGTCTAAGATGGGTCATGGGTTGCTCCAAGGTCCAACTCTAAATGGGCTTCAGATTTTTGCTTTGTTGGGCCAGCTCTTATGTATTGGGCTGCTGAATTTTAATCAAGTTTGGGCCAAGTTTGAAGAGCTCAAGGATTTGGGTTTACACAAGGGTTATTGGGCCACTCATAGGAGCCTATGCAAGGTGGATCTTGGGCCTCTATCATATGGAATTAGATTGGGTCTGCACCTAACTCATTGGGCCTCCATTAGCCTCTTCTTATGATTTCTTAATTTAGGCCTAGATGAAGTTTCTATCGTAATTAATTCTGAAACCTATATTAATAATTCATCTCTCTAAAATCTCCATTCACTTAACTTGCCTAATCATCCCATATTAATTATTCCTAATTAATATGAATCCATGATTAACACCTTAATTAATTTTTGGGGTATTACAGCTTTAGTTGTCCCGGGCCTTCCCATAGTTTTCAGGGCCTCTGAGAACCCTGGAGAACTCAAAAAATTCATTTAAAATGCCCTTCTATGTGAATTCCAAAATTTTCTCAAAATTACGAAAATGTCATTACGTTTCATAAGTTTTCTGTAAGAAATTGTTTCTTCATTGTAACTCCGTTTTTCTTTCCATCTGAGCCTGGGATTCTCATTTTTAGGAGTCTAGAATGCTTTCTAAATTTTTTAAGACCTTAACTACATCATTTTGAGGGACTTCTTTTTATATGTGGTAATTTTCGTTTGTTTACTGAGAAACTGTACGTTACGTTTCTCATATTTTCTCTTGTTTTCAGATAACTGGATGTTACAGGTAGCCATCATGGAAGGAGAAATTACCCTATTTTTCCTTGTTTTCTTGCTTGAATTCTCCTTTCTTTGGCCTCCTCTCTTCAAATCTGAATTTTTCCCTTATTTCTCCCTTAAAACAGATCCATATACTTCAATATAATCATAGGAAAGAAAGGAAAATAGAGGAGAAGAAGTTTACTAAAGAATGAACATGAAAAACTACCAAAAATCCATACCTTTGGCCTTTGATTTCTTCTCCTCTTTCTCTTCCTCTTGTGCACCACTCTCCTTATGATTTTTCTTTAGTTTAGAGCAAAAACATATGAAGCTAAATGAGTGGAAGAGTGGGGCACCCTATATATATAGGTAGAAGGAAGAAAGACTTTTCAAAAATTTTCATTTTGCGCTTCATTCTTAGCATTTTCATTTCTAATTTTTTTAGCTCCTTTTTTAAAACCATCTTTTCCATTATAAGATTTAGGTTCCTAATTTAGTAAAATGCCTTTGGAATCACTCAAATCAGAGTTAAAACCTTCCTAAACAAATTTGTCAAAGTTCGGGCACATCAATGTTAGAAAACATCCACCGAAAGGGGTTTTAATTGTCCCGGGGCTTCCCATAATTTTTAGGGCCTCTGAGAACCCCAAAGAACTCAAAACTTTCATTTAAAAAGCCCTCCTATGTGAATTCTAAAATTTGCTCAAAATTACAAAAATGCCATTATGTTTCGTAAGTCTTTCATTAAATTTCGTTTCTTCATTCTAGCTCCATTTTTCTCTCCGTCTGAGCCTAGGATTCTCATTTTTAAGAGTCTAGAATGTTACTCAAATTTTTTGAGCCCTTAACTAATTCATTTCATGGGACTTGCTTTGAAAACACATATATTTTCATCGTTTAATGAAAATTGAATATTACATTTTGGCTTCTTCGTTTAACCATTTTTGCTCTAATTTTGGGCCATCATTAGCTTTGTATTCTTACTTCTAAATGTCTAAATTATTATTCTAATATTATTTATCCTCTAACCATCTCATTCTGGGGTCTTCCTTTGTAATCTCATCAATTTCAGTCCAATTCTAGAGAAATCATATATTACATTCTTTATCACTAAATGCCTTTTAAATTTTGGTCCTGGCCATGGAAGACTACTTCTTATGCAAGCTACCTTAATAAAGCCATAAAATAAATAAGGGATGATTAGAAGAAATAGGGTATTTTTTACCTTATTATGTTGTTCAAGTAAGATATTCCTTAAAGTGTAATACCTTAACCATGGTCTTATTATCCACCTCATTGCAATTAAAGAGTATTGGAGCACAAATATAAGGAATACATACATTTTCCATGAGAAAGGCATTATTTTAATGGGATTATTTACATCACATAAGATCTCATTTCCTCATTTTATGCTTTATGGACTATGTGAACTCATTAACATCATTTTCTAGTCATAACACATCTATACATTTTGGATTCAAGGCTACATCTCATAAATTTCATGGTTTGCTCTCAAATCCATATTTCAATTTTCTAATACAAATTTTGGAAATTCTTAACTAATTCTAGAAAAATTAAAATCCAGCAAACTATACTATTCTATAAAGTTATGGATGTCTACTTTTGATAAAATTAAATCTAGACTAATGTAGACTTAAGCCACTAGAAATCGATAGAACAGTAACACAAGTTAGGTTGTGTTGCTGGTACTATCATGCAACTTCAAAAATTTATATCTTCCTTTATAGAAGCCCAAATGAGGTGATCTTAGTGGCTATAGAAAGTTTATGATGTATAGTTTATGTCTATAAAATTTCATGAGCATTAGACTTCATTTGACTTATATGTGACATAAAGTAGTAAACTAACCAAATAAACAGTAACTATACTATTTCTATATAATTTGGCCAACTTTGGAAAATCATAATAAATTTACTAGCACTGCAAATTGAGTGATCTTTAGCTCTATTAAAAGCTCTAGATGAGACCTACTTTCTGGCCAAATTTCATTAAAAAAACTCATTCATTTGGTCATACTTTGGTTCAGTTCTCCATTTGGTCAATTTTGAAGTCTCAAATGACATCTCAAGGCACCAAATGGCCTATTTGGCTTTCCACAACAACTTGGGCAAGTTTAAAGCATAAACACCGTACATAAAAGCGTGAAAGTGATCCAAATCACCATAGAGCTTAATCTCACCTTGTCACATCTATATATATACAAGAACATCAAGTCACATAATGGCAAAGGAGTGGCAAAATCTCACTTTCTCATTTATCTAGCTACTACATGGATACATACACTATTTGTACATATATTAGAATATACTCAAGGGTTTACATCATATATACATCTCATGGATATATAGTTTGACATCAAAATATAATTAAACAAGCCATTTCTCTATTCATTTGTTAAGATCTTGCTTCTCATGCTTGTTGGCCTTCATTTCCTTATATACTTAGCTCACCTAGACATGGTTAGATATATGTGGGAAGAGAGTAAGATTCAAAGAATCCCAATAACTCTTAACCTTTTCAAACATACATAATGGATGCATAAACTAGTCAAAGAATGCATGCATGATATTCAAGTAACTAGTGAACATGTTCAAGACATTTTCCTTATCACATAAACTCATACATAACAAGCATAAGCTCTCAAGGGCATTGGTCTAGCCTCACCCATCTTTCTTAGAACTTTTAGATTTGCCTCACCCACTTTTAAAGGACTTTTGACTAAGACTTACTCTTCTTGAGACTTTTGGCTTTGTCTCACCCATTTCTAAGGACTTTTGGCTCATCCCCACCATTGCTAAAGGACTTTTGGCTTAACTAAACCTATGCAAGCCATAATGTAATCATAAACACATTATAAGAAATATAATGGTACCATAACATATAAGCATTGGCTAGAAATATTTCTCATGGCACAAACACATATACAAGCACTCAATGACAAGAAAACAACCAAGCTATGTATGTGTGAAAGGTTAGAGAGCTACCTTGAAGCAAGAACACAACACTTTCTCTTGAAATTCTCCTTCCCCCTTTTTGAGGCCAAACCTTGCAATTAGGTAGCCCTTGGTTTTCTTGGCCTAGACACATTAAAAGAGATATAAATCATGCATGCAAACAAGCCTTGGCATTATACACACTCTATATGAAGCTACTTTGTTTTGTGGCTCCATTATACTTCCATAAAGACTTTATGAAGCAATTAGGAGAATTCATGGTTTTGGCTCCTACCTCTCATCAATTCTAGGTCTCTTAACTCCCTTTAGACTCCTTGGAGTCATCACACATTCATTTTAAGGAACCTAGCTATAAGTTGCTTCATAATGTCACATTATAGAGCCTACACTTCCATCTCACATTCCATAACTTCTAAATTTTTTCCAAGGCTTCTACTAATGTTCTTCTATCATATTTAGTCCCATTCTAGGCTTAGAATAAATTAAAACACTCCCTAGGTCCATGAAGTGGGTTAGGCCAATACATGAAGAACATTATGCACCCATGGAGTTTGCTTACTTTCTCATAGGGAATTAACACTTTTAAAGCTTCTTAGATGTCTTAGGATCTCATACTTCCTCTTGCATAGGTTATACTATACTTAGAAAGCTTCCAGAATGGCTAGGTGCAACAAAAACCCTAATTTATACAACTTTAATTCTAAATCTTTTCCTTTGAATCTAATTGCATATTCTTATTCCTCATGCTTGAAAACCCTTGGCTCTACCTTGTTTTAACTTGAAATCATTCCCTAGAGAATGGGCTCTAAGTTGGCCAAACCTAGGCATAGAAGAAAGATCAAGATGAAGCAACAAATTCCATGAAATTTACCTTGATTTCAAGTGTAATGTCCAGTTTTCGTTAAACGATGGAAACGGGCACGTTTTCAAAGCAAGTCCTCTTAAATGAATTAGTTAAGGTCCCAAAAATTTGAGTTACATTCTAGCCTCCAAAAAATGAGAATTGTAGCCTCAGATAGAAGGAAAAATAGAGTTAGAATGAAGAAAAAAATTTTAACGGAAATCCCACGAAACAAAATGGCATTTTCATAATTTCGGACAATTTTTGAAATTCACACAAGAGGGATTTTTAAAGCAAAGTTTTGAGTTCTCTGGGGTTCTCAGAGGCCAACCATGGGAAGCCCTGGGACAGTCAAATCCCCTCCAGTGGACATTTTCCAACATCGGTGTGCCCAAACTTTGATGAATCCGTTTGAAAACGTTTTAGCTCCGATTTGAGTGATTCCAAAGGCATTTTTTCTTAATTGGGAACCTAAATTTTATAACAAAAAAGACAGTTCTAAAAAAAAGGCTAAAATGAAGGAGAAGCAAAAATGCAAAGTATGAAGGGCAAAATAGAAATTTTTGAAAAAGTCACTTTGCCCTAGCTATATATAGGTGGTGCCTCACACTCTCCCTCATTTCACTTCAGATTTTCCAGCCCCAAATCAGAAGCAAAGCCCTTGGACAGTGGCACACAAAGAGAAGGGAAGAAGGAGGAAAAATTCAAGTCTTTAGGTATAGAATTTTGCTTATTTTTCATACTTTCTCTCCACCAATCTCTTCTCCTCCTTTTCCCTCTTCTTCTCCATGATTTTTCTGAAGTTTTGAGGGCTTTTTTGAAGGGAGAACATAGGGGAAATTTTGAAATTTAAGTAAGGAGGCCAAGGAAAGCAAGAACAAGCAAGGAAATTCAAGGAAAACAAGGTATTTTGTAGTTCTTCCACTTGGTCTTCCTCCTCCCTTCCTTCAAGCATATTTTGACCTAGGTATAGACAGCCCTAAGGAGTTATATTTTCAACCAAACTAAGGATGATTCTTAGGTATTTGACGGAGAGGAATAAGAATATATAAAGAAAATCATGAAATAGGCATTAGGATTCAAGATGTAAAACCTAGGGTTTCTAGTACACCTTTCAAATTATGAATTTATGTATTGCTTCCTCAGTCTAATTTAGAGTATGAATGAGTTCTTGAGGCACCTAAAATGCTCCCCACAAGCTTCCTTCTTCAAGAAAACAAAGAAACCTCCATGTAGCCCAAATGGTGTCTATGTCTCAGCCAAGAGGGGATCTTGTAGGTGGGGGGAGTTTTAAATTTTTCTAAAGTCATTCTTGAGTCATATTTGATGAATGAAAATGAAGGGAGGCCTTGAAAAAATTTTAGAACTCATGGAAAGTGATTTGGTGCCTTAGATTCCATATTATGACCTAAAGAAGCAACATGGTGCTAGGCCTTTTGTTTTAATGATGTGATGACTCCAAGAGGCTTAAAAAGAGTCAAGAATTACATTTGAAAGGAAAGAATGAGGCCTAGAAATCATTTAAGTGGTGTTGCTTCATTAAGTGCAAATATGGACCATAATGGAGGTCATAGAGTAATCTAAGGCTTAAGCAAATTATGTAGCCCTAACATGTGTTCCATTAACCTAATTGGCTCCCATAAATTGTATCTAGGCCAAAAGAGACCATCTCCACTAATTTGTGGGTGTGTGGCCGAAAGAGAAGGCTTGAATTTCAAGGAAAAAGTGTGTGAGTGTATACAAGGTAGCTCTCTCCACCTTCTCTCATGCATGGATGTATGTTTAGCTTGTTTTAGAATGTGTGTATGTGTATTTTCAAGCTATGAAAAGTATGCTAGCATGCCTTTATATGCCATGATTCTTGATGCCATGTTATGTTTTCAAATGAGTACATGATGTTTCTATGAGTTTGCTTAAGTGTGGAGAGGCCAAGAACTCTTCCTTTTGATGAGGATGAGCCAAGAACCCTTGAGCTTGGTTGAGACAAAGCAAAGAGTCTCCTAAAAGCAAAGTGGGCTCCCAAGAGTATGGTTGAGTCCAAAGTTCTTAAAGAATGGGTGAGGTAAGTCCAAAATCCATGAGGAGAAGTGTAAGGCCAATCCAAACACTTAGTGAGCTCTTGAATATCTTGTATGAATTGTTCATATGCCAAGTGTGCTTTTAAAATGTCCATGACTTCCATTTTACCCATGCATGCGTTTATAAAGCTTGCTTTGCACATATTATGTATGATTGAATGGGAGATAAGCTATTGAGATTCTTTGAATCCCATCCCCTCCTCTCTAATGATCTAACATGCTAGGTGGATCAAGTAATTATGGTGAAGGGAGCCAACAACAATGAAGAAGAGAGATTGACAAGCTTATGCCTTGTTTTATCCATTTTGGAACCATAATGATGGTTCATGATGTATATGATGTTGTAAATATACTATTATGTGATTTTTAGATGTGTGAATATGATATATGACCTCTAGCATTTATTTTGAGTATGTAATGCCAACTTATGCAATGTGGAAGTTTGATAGAAATGTGCATAAGTGTGGGTTGAATAGCCAAAATGAGATGCATGAGGTTTCAGACCATTTAGGAAGCTTACACAAGTCTCAAATGTACTTTTAGACTTGCTCAAAAGGTGCCAACACTAAGGGAAGGCCATTTGGCAAGTTTGGTACCCTATATGGAGTTAAATTTGACAATAATGAAACCCTATATCACTTTTTAGCCAAATGAGTTAGTCTTGATCTGAAATTTGGCATGCAATTAGATCTCATTGAGAGCTTTCTGTGAAGCTAAAGATCATAATTTTTGGAGGTCTACAAAATATTTAATGATTTTTTAAAGTTGGCAAAACTTATGGTTTTGTTCTACTGCACTATTCATTTGGTCTGAAGTTTTTTTCTATCACACGAGGCTTAAATGATGTCCAATTGCCATAAAAATTTATACAAAGAAACTAGACAATCACAGAGACTCATACCAAATAGAAGCACCTCATTTGGAGGTCTAGAAAGCAAGATATGAATTTTTGAAGTTTCTACCCAGTATCAGTAATTTTGCCCAACCAAAAGTACTGTTCCATTGAATTCCAAGGTCTAGGCTTGATGAACTGGTTTAGAGATATTTTTCCTCTCTAGTTAACATTCACTAATTTCCAAATTTGTATCATTTGCATAGATTGGATATTTTTGGAATTAATTGGACATTTTCAAAGTTTTCTATAGAATTCTATGATAGTTCAAGAATTCAGTCAGACCTTTGAAACATTTTGGATGTCAAACGTCCTCTGTGGTGGATGTCATGATTTGGGTGTCTTTTTAGTGTGAAGTAGACATCCTAAGCTTTCCATAATAACTAAAATTGCATGATTTTGATTTTTCTGGATTTAGTTATGATTTTCCAACATTTACCCAGAAAGAGGCCAATTCTGGCTGAGAATGAACCTTCATATTCCATGCTCTATTTCAGTTTTCACGAGTTATGGACATGATTTTGTGATGCGAATGAGTTGTTTTGATGTAATTAAATATGAGGATGTATAGTATGAACTCACACAGTCTACGTGGCACCAAATGGAATTTTTAGATATAGCGCAATGCGAAAATAATCCTATTTTTCCTTACTTTTTCTATGGGAATCCTATATATTTCATGATATTATGCCATTCAAAAGTATGAGATGAGTTAGAATCTATGGTGTTACATTTCAAGCTTTTCCAAGAGTTCTTCCACTTGGTTCTTGTTTCTCCTTCAATTTCTATCCTCCCTTCACTAAACCAAACATGAATCATCCTCAAATCAATCATCAAAACCATAGAAAAAGAGAGGAGAAAGAGGAGAACAAGATTGGTGGAGGAAGAAGCATGAAAAACCATGGATTTTCTTACCTTTTTACTTGGTTTTCTCTTCCTTTCTTCCTCCCTCTTGGTGTGCCACTTTAAGGAGCTTAGGGTTCTATTTTGGTGTAGAGGAAAGTTGGCAAAGGCAATAAGAAGAAATGGGGCATGCTATATATAGGCTAGGGACCCATTTAAGACATTTTAAAATTCTAATTTTGCCCTTCATTCTTAACTTTTTTGTTTTAGGTTCATTTCAACTCCTTTTTGATAACTATCTTTTCTATCATAAAATTTAGGTTCTCTAACTTGTAAAATTCCTTTAGAATCACTCAAATTAGATCTAAAACCTTTCTGAACTAAAGGGTCAAAGTTAATTTTAACCGACATTCTAAATCATAAACCAAAGGGGTTTTAACTGTTTTAGGGGTTCCCATAATTTTTAGGGCCTCTGAGAACCTTGAAAAACTCATTTTTTTTCCATTTAAAAATTCCTCCTATAATTTTTTCAAAAAGTACCCAAAATTACAAAAACCCCACTGCATCTTCGTTGAATTTCGTCTGGTTATTCTGGCTTTATTTTTAGGGCATCTCTAGCTTTGTGTCCTCATTATTTAAGGTCTAGATAATTACTTTAATTTTATTGGATCTCAAATCATTCTATCTGAGCGACTTCCTTTTGCATCTGGTGAATTATATATATTTACAAAGAAATCGGGCATTACATTTCTCACATTTACAAAGGTACCGGATGTTACATGAAGCACTGACTTTCACTTTAGCTTTTCTACCTTTTGGTTAACTACTATGTCATACCATTACATATTATTTGCTTATTCCATGATACATACATCTTTCACGTAATAACCGGTAATTCAGAAACTAAACTAAACCCGATAAACTGATATAGGAATACCCTAAAGCAGGGCAAATTAAGTCTAAATGAGATTAGAATATTAATTATGACATCTTAATATGTGGTTTAGAGCTTAAGGCTAGCCCGAAATTGAAGCCAAAATAGCCAAATGAAGAGCTGCAAAGGCTAGTGGCATTTTCATAAATTCTAGCAACTTTTATGACAAAATTGAGTTTCTCAGGGTTTTCAGAGACCCTAAAAATCATAGAAATGCTTAGAATGGTCAAAACCCCTTTGGTAAGCATTTTAAAGTATCAATTAACTAAAATTTTGACAGAATAATTTGGTAAGATTTTAAATCCAGTTTAGGTAAAACTGTAATGTCCGGCTTTTCGTTAAACAACGGAAACGGGCGTGTTTTCAAAGCGAGTCCCCCGAAATGAATTAGTTAAGATTCCAAAAAATTTGAGTAACATTCTAGCCTCTTAAAAATGAGAATTCAAACCTCAGACAGAAGGAAAAATGAAGCTAGAATGGATAAATAAATTTTGACAGAAACCTTACGAAACATAATGGCATTTTCGTAATTTTGGGCAATTTTTGGAATTCACACAGGAGGGCTTTTTAAATCAAATTTTTGAGTTCTCTGAGGTTCTTAGAGGCCCTGAAAACCATGGGAAGCCCTAGGACAGTTAAATCTCCTCTGGTGGATGCCCAAACTTTGACGAATCCATTCAGAAAGGTTTTAGATCTGAATTGAGTTATTCCAAAGCCATTTTTCTTAATTGGGAATCTAAATTTTATAATAGAAAATACGGTTCTCAAAAAGGAGCTAAAACGAAGGAGAAACAAAAATACAAAGTATAAAGGGCAAAATTGAAATTTTTGAAAAAGTCACTTTGCCCTAGGTATATATAGGTGGTGCCTCACACTCTCCCTCATTTCACTTCAGATTTTCCAGCCCCAAATCAAAAGCAAAACCCTTGGAGAGTGGTGCACAAAGAGAAGGGAAGAAGGAGGAAAAATTCAAGTCTTTAAGTATGGAATTTTGCTTATTTTTCATGTTTTCTCTCCACCAATCTCTTCTCCTCTTTTTCCCTCTTCTTTTCCATGATTTTTTTGAAGTTTTGAGGGCTGTTTTGAAGGAAGAACAGAGAGAAATTTTCGAATTTGAAGAAAAGAGCTTGGAGAAAGCAAGGTTCAAGCCAAAATAACTAAGGAAACAAGGTAAAAATGCATTCTATGGTAGCTATGCTGATGTTCCTTTCTTTTCCATTTTGACCTACACTAAGAACCCTTGGAAGATTTGATTTTCAAGACCAACCAAGCATGATTCTTAGGTATTTGATGGAGAGGAATAAGAATATGCAAAGAAAGTTATGAAATAGGCATTAGGATTGAAGGTGCAAAACCTAGGGTTTCTAGTACACCTTTCAAATTCTGAACTTATGTGATGCTTCCTTTGTTTAATTAAGAGTATAAATGAGTTCTTAAGGTACCTAAGATGCTCCCCACAAGCTTCCTCCTTCAAGAAAATCAAGAGAACTCCAAGAAGCCCAATTGATGTCCTAATCTCGACCTAGGCATGTTTGTGTAGTGGGGGAGAGTTTTAAATTTTTCTAAGGCCATTCTTGAGTCATATTTGATGAATGAAAATGAAAGGAGGCCTTGGAAAAATTTTAGAACTCATAGAAAGTGATTTGGTACCTTAGGTTCCATATTATGACCTAAAGAAGCAACATGGTGCTAGGCCTTTTGTTTTAATGATTTGATAACTCCAAAAAGCTTAAAAGGAGTCAAGAATCATATTTGAAAGGAAAGAATGAGGCCTAGAAATCATTTGAAGGTTTTTGCTTCATTAGGTGCCAATATGGACCATAACGGGGGTTATAGAGCCATCTAGTGTTTCACCAAGTTATGTAGCCTTAGAATGTGTTTCATGAACCTAATTAGCTCCCATAAATTGTATCTAGGCCAAGAGAAACCATCTCCACCAATTTTTGGGTGTATGACTGAAACAGGAGGCTTGAATTTCAAGGAAAAAAGTGTACAAGTGTATACAAGGTAGCTCTCTCCACCTTCTCTCATGCATGGATGTGTGTTTAGCTTATTTTAGAACGTGTGTATGTGTATATTTTCAAGCTATGAAAAGTATGCTAGCATGCCTTTATATGCCATGATTCTTGATGCCATGTTATGTTTCAAATGAATACATGATGTTTGTATGAGTTTGCTTAAGTGTGGAGAGGCCAAGAACTCTTCCCTTTGATGAGGATGAACCAAGAACCCTTGAGCTTGGTTGAGACAAAGTAAAGAATCTCCCAAAAGTAAAGTGAGCTCCCAAGAGTATGGTTGAGTCCAAAGCTCTTAAAGAATGGGTGAGGCAAGTCCAAAATCCATAAGGAGAAGTGTGAGGCCAATCCAAGCACTTAGTGAGCTCTTAAATGTCTTATATGAATTGTTCATATGCCAAGTTTACTTTTAAAATGTCCATGACTTTCATTTTCTCCATGCATGCATTTGTAAAGCTTTCTTTGCACATATTATGTATGATGTAATGGGAGATGAGCTATTAGGATTTTTTGAATCTTACCCCCTCCTCTCCAATGATCTAACATACTAGGTGAACTAAGTGGATAAGCTAATGGGAACCAACAACAGTAAAGGAAGGAGATTGATAATCATATGTTTAGCTTTTGCCACTTTAAGACCATGATTGTACCATATGATGTATATGATGTCGTAAATGGTCTATGACCCTTAAGACGTATAAATATGCTATTATGTGATGTTTAAATGTGTGGATATGTTGTATAACCTCTAGCTTATATTTTGAGCATGAGATGCCAAAATATGTAACGTGGAAGTTTAATGGAAATGTGTATAAGTATAGGTTGAATGGCCAAAATAAGATGCATGAGGTTTGGGACCATTTGGACAGCTCACACAAGTCTTAAATGTGCTTTTAAAAAGGTGCCAACACTAAGGGAAAGCCATTTGGCAAGTTTGGTACCCCATATGGAGCCAAATTTGACCATAATGGAACCCTATATCACTTTTTGGCCAAATGAGTTAGTCTTAATCTGAAATTTGGCATGCAATTAGGTCTTGTTGAGAGCTTTTTGGGAAGCTAAAGATCATAATTTTTGGAGGTCTATAGAATATTTTATTATTTTTCAAAGTTGACAATTTTTATAGTTTCTGATTTGCTGCACTATTCATTTGGTCCGAAATTACTTTCTATCACCTGAGGCTCAAATGATATCTAATTGCCATAAAATGTTACATAGAGAAACTAGATCATTACAGTGACTTGTGACAACTAGAAGCACCTCATTTGGAGGTCTAGAGAGAGATATATGAATTTTTGAAGTTTCTGTCTAGTATTAGTAAAATTGCCCGATCAGAGGTACTATTCCATTGAATTTCGAACTCTGGTCTTCATGAACTGATCTAGAGATATTTTTCCTCTCTAGTTAAAATTTATAGCTTTCCATATTGGTATCATTTTAATGGATTGGATTTTTGTGGAATTAATTGGACATTTTCAAAATTTTCTGTAGAATTCTATGACAGTTCCAAAATTCAGTCAGACCTTTGGAATATTTTAGATGTCAAACATCCTTTTTCATGAATTTTATGATCTAGAAATATTTTTATTATGAGGTAGACATCTAGATATTTCCAAAATGACTAAGAACACATGATTTCAATTTTTCTAGAATTAGTTATGATTTTCCAAAGTTTACCCAAAAAAGAGGCCAATTCTGGCCGAGAAAGAACTTCCATTTTCCATGCTCCATTTCGGTTTCCATGAGTTATAAACATGATTTTGTGATGCAATTGAATTATAATGATGGAATTAAATATGAAGATGTATAGTATGAGCTCACACGGTCCACATGATACCGAATGAAATTTTTAGATATAGTGCAATGCAAAAATAATCCTATTTTTCTTGCTTTTTCTATGGGAATCCTACATATTTCATGATATTATGCTATTCAAAAGCATGAGATGAGCTAGAATTTATGGCGTTACAAAAACCAAAGGCATTTTATGAATTAAATGACCTAAATTTTATGATGAAAAAGACAATTCTCAAAAAGGAATTGAAATGAGCTCAAATGGAAAGAACAAAGATGAGGGTCCTAATTGGAATTTTGAAAAATGTTATAAGTGAGCCTCCACCCCTTTAAAATCATGCCCCACTTCTGCCCAGCACCCTAACTAACTTTCCTTTGGTCCAAAACAGATTCAAGGGCAGCTCAAAGTGGCGCACCAAGTGAGGGAGCAAGAGGAAGAGAAATAAGCCTTGAAAATGTAAGAATTTCTTACTTTTTATGTTTTCTCCTTCATGAAACTTCTTCTCCTCTTTCTCCTCTCTTTTCTCATGGTTTTGGTGATTTAATTGGTGTTGTTTCATGGTAGGTTCAGTAGAGGGAAGAGAGGATTTGGGAGAACTCTTAGAAGCTTGTGAAAGCTCTCTTGAAAAGCTTGAAAACAAGGTAAGAATCCATGGCTCAAAGTACTTCTTCTTGGCTACCCTTAGTCTTCATGTTTTGGCCAGAATTAGAGATGTATGTAAGGGACTTTATTTTGATTCAAGATTGATAGGAGATGGGGTTTTGAAGCATGAGGAATCATATGGAGCAATTAGGATTAAAAAAGAATCTATAGATAACAGTTATGCCTATTAGGGTTTTATTTATACCTAGGGATTTATGGAGCTTTCTAGTAATGATTTAAATTGTGTAAGACCATGTTTGAGTTCTCAAGATATCTAGGAAGCTTCACAAATGGAAAATTCCCTAGAGAAACTAATAAAACTCCATGGGCTCCTAACACCTATGTAAGTCTCGGCCAAGAGGGAAACCATGCATCGAGGGAGAGTTTTCTTTGATTCTAATGATAGAACTAGTCTAGAAATGAGTAATAAACACTAAAGGAACTATTTGTTTGAATTTAGAAACTATATTTTGAAAGTTTGAAATTTAAGGTTCCTTTAGGCATAAGAAGTAACTTAGTGTTTGGCTCCTTGAATTAAGTAGGTGATGACTCTAATAAGTTTAAATGGAGTCATATGACTTAGATTGAGTGAGAATTGTAGCCAAGATCATGGGTTAAATGAGTTGTTTCATTATACCCTTGTATGGAACTATAAGCATGGCATAAGCTAGAAATACCTTATGTAAACTTTATGTAAGGCTATAGATGGTTCCATTGATGTGTTTATATTTGTTTAATGTGTTTAGGCCAAGCAAATCAAGTCTCCTCCAAGTGTGTATGTGTGAGGCCAAACCAAGATGCTAAAGGAATCAAGGAAAAGATTGTGTTTCTTGAACCAAGATAGCTCTTCATCCATTCTTGTATACATTTCTTAGTTGTTTAATTGTAAATGAATGCTTGTCTATGTGTTTGAATCATGAGATGTGCCTATAGCTATTGGCTTGATGCTTTGGTACCATTATACCTCTTGAATTGTGTTTTAAATGTGAGATTGCTCTTGATGGGTGAGCTTGTGCCAAAATTCCCTTGGATTGGGTGAGGTGAAGCCAAAAGTCCCTACGAATAGGTGAGACAAGGCCAAAAGTCTTAAAAATAAGTGAGGCTAAGTTAAAAGTCTCTAAAAAGTAGGTGAGGCTAATCCAAAAGTCTCAAATAATAGGGTAAGGCTAGACCAAAAGTCCTTAAAGCTTGACCTTGATCTTGACATATTTATGTAATATTGAAAACATAATTTGTTTTGTTCTTGAAAGTGTTTGATGCATACTTGTATTCTTTGACATGATTATATGCAGTGAATGCTTACTTGAAATGGTGAAAGAGCTATTTGGATTTTTTGAATCTCACTTTATCCCACTTTTCATCTAATCTTGTCTAGGTGATGCTCATGGAAGCAAGAATGAAGGCCAATGAGTGTAATTTGTATTACTTTGAAAATAGGATAGCTTTTGATGTAATTTGATGTCAAAGTATATATATATATATATAAGTTCTTTATGAGTTGTAAACTTTTGATCATATGTAAAAGTATATGAATATGTTGTATGTAATAGATATGGAGCCAAATGCATGAGAATGTGAGTTTTTGACATTCTTGAGTAATATTATGCATTTGTATATGAACAAGTGGGATGGTAGATTTGAGTTCCATAATGATTTGGACTTGTTATGATGCTTCTATATATTGTGTTTGAGCTTTTGGACATGTTCAAATGGTCATAGTTCATGTAAGAAGTTATTTTGGACCATTTGATGCCATCTTAGTACCAAATCTAACCATAATTTTGCCCTAATCCAAAACTAGAACAATTAGATGAATTTCGACATGAAATTTGGTAGATATATAGATCTCATTTAGAGCTTTTCATAGAGTGAAATAGCACTATTTTTAGAGCTCTAGAGAATTTATTATAATTTTTCAATGTTAGTCAAATTATGTAGAAACTGTAACCACCCTAACTACTCATCAAGTTTATTAACCATAATTGTGCTCTTAATCGAGTGCATTTAAGGTCTAATTTGGTAAATGAGTTAGCAAAGGATGAAAATATGAAAAAATTTGATCATTTAAATAATTAGTATTCACCATCAAGTTAAACAATGGGATTATTGCTTCTAGGAATTCAAAATTCTCATTATTAATTTTTTGTTGTCTCAACCAAAATACCTCCAAGAAGCCTAAAAATTCATATATGTTGGACTAAAAATCATTAACCATTACTACCATGGTGAAAATTAGGAATTAAAGGCTAAATTGGGGGTTTTCAGACTTAGGCCGCAGCTTAAAATGGTTACGTCGCAGCCAACTTGGCCACTGGAATCTCTAAAAGTTAAATTCTACACTTATGCTGTGACTTAAAGAACTTGTGTCGTAGCTAAACTCGTGTTTGGATCAATTTTTCATACAGACACAACTTGCGCCGCGGCCAAATTAGCCTCTAGATGATTTTTTACTATGACCTGAAATTTTTGCACTGCAGCAAAACACTTCGCCAAGGCCAAAAATTTTTACGTCGCGGCCCAAATCGCTATTGTAACACTATTAACTTGAAAACTTGCTACACCTAAACTCTTAAATGAGTAAACCAACAGGTTGCTACCACCTCAAGATCAATCCTATGATCTTTTTATGCTAAAAGGCAAGGTTATTAAAGGATTTACATTCCTATAATTTCGATCCAATTGTCTTACCTAACCCGAGGATTTAAAAGCTAATCTAAGCATTCTAACTTTAGTTATGATAGCAAAGGTGCATGAGACCACAAATGACAACTTCATAATTTGTATTTTTCCTACCAACTGACAAACTAAATAAACATGTCCTCATCCTCAAAACTCTAGAACAATCTCATATGCAAATATGACTGCAACATCCAGAGAATCGCCCAAGAACTTCTTATGACAACAAAATGAGGCTAAGTATACCCAAGGGATGGATTGACTCATAACCAACATGACCAAAACAACCTAACCATATTGCCCAAGGCTCTTAAACCATAAACAAATGAACAGCAATGATGGTTCAAGTATTAACATCCATCTTACTTTTTATATGAAAAAAATGTTTAAGAGCTACTTTTACAACCTCTAAGTAACAAATCATAATCTTGCTTATGCCCTATAAATTTCTCTAAACACATTGAATAGGTGTAATGAACATATATAAACTAGCTCGAATATCCCAATCTAATATACTAATATTTCAATCATTAATTTTACAATGCTAGATATCTAGAGTTCATAAAATCTCACAATACTCATTAGTAATCATCTAGATACAATCATAATTACCAATTCCATGATGTCTTGTATTATAAAATCAGTCCCTATAGTTGGCAATACCTGATGCAATGTGGTATTATACAATACAATAAGTAATGCTAACATACCTACTACACAAACCCAATTTAAATAAGGCATTCAAGCTCATACATTACTAAACTACCACAGTAGATTTCCATTAGCTTTTTCTTGCTACTAAGAAGTTCGATCCCTAAGAATGTTAGCCCACAACTGGGGTGAGGTATACAATCTCAGTAACAAGTTCTATATATATATATACATATTAATTAATATAATGCACTTATATAGAGAAACATACCAAAGGCATCAACATCATCAGCAAATGAACTAGTTAGACTACTATCCCATACTAGCAATCACATACAACATGTTAATAACCAATAACATAGGAAAAGGCCCATCCACAATGCCAACTCTTGATTGAGCACAACCTGGGCTCAGTGCATTCATGAGTCTAATCACAACTCGGTACCCAATCAAAGCATAATGTACAAGTGGCAGCTATAATGTTCGATTTTCATAAAAATGACAAAAACATATATGTTTTAAAAGTAAGTCCTCCAAAATGAATTGGTTAAGGTCTAGAAAAAATTAAAATAATGATCTAGACACTAAGTAATGGAAATAGGAGGCCAAAGGTACCCTGAAATAGAGGCTAAAATAACCTGATGGAAATTTATAAAATTATTATGTAACATAAAGGCATTTTCATAATTTTAGGCAAATTTTAGAATACTTACAAGAGGACCTTTTAAATAAATAATGTGAGTTCTTCGGGATTCTCAGAGGCCCTGAAAACCATAGGAAGCCTTAGGGCAGTTAAAACCCCTCCGGTATACATTTTCTAATATCAGTTGACCCAAACTTTGACCCTTTTGTTCGAAAAAGTTTTAGCTCCAAATTGAGTGATCCCAAATGCATTTTATAAGATTGAAGGCCTAAATTTTATGATGGAAAAGGCAGTTCTTAAAGAGGAAATAAAACAAATCGAAAACAAAAATGCCAAGTTTAAGGGACATAAATGGAATTTTTTTAAAACAATTTCTAAACCCTACCTATATATACCCCACGTGTAATACCATACTTTTTTTAGCTCATTCCATACTATCTTTATACCTCATATCAATCAAAACATATGAGAGGCAAGAAAATGGTATTAAAATATTGATTATTTTTGCGTTGCGTCGCATATAAAAATTATGTTCTATGTTACGTGGACCGTGTGAGCTTATACTATACTTTCCCATATTTAATTACATGCATACAACTCATTTGCATCATAAAATCATGCCCACAACTCATGGAAACCGAAATAGAACCTAGAATATGGAGATTTATTTTCAGCCAGATTTGGCCCCTTTTTTTGCCAAACTTTGAAAAATCATAACTAATTCTAAAAATATTGAAATCACACATTCTTGGCCATTATGGAAAGCTACGGATGTTTGCTTCACATAAAAATATGCCCAGACCATAACATCCATCACAAAGAGCATTTGACATCCAAAAAAGTCTAGAGGTCAAACTGCCTCTTAATGTTGTCACAAATTCTGTAGCAAATTTTGAAAATGTCCAATTAATTTCAAAAAAATCCAATCTATGCAAATGATATTAATATGGAAAGATGTGGATGTTATCTAGAGGAAAAAAATATTTTTAGACCAGCTCAGGTAGGCCAAATCTTGGAATTCAATAGAACAATAACTCAGGTCGGGTGAGGGTCTTGATACTAGATAGAATGTTCAAAAATTCATATCTCCTTCTCTAGACCTCCAAATGAGGTGCTTCTAGCTGATACAAATCACTGGGAATGTCTAATTTCTTTGTATAAAATTTTGTGGCAATTGGACATCATTTTCCTTATGAGTGATAGAATTTAATTTCGGACCAGTGCTACAGTACCAAGGACCAAAACCAAAAAAATTCTCAACTTCAACAATTCGCCAAATATTCCATAGACCTCCAAAAATTACCAACTTTAGCTTTCCAAAAATCTCTCAATAAGTTCTAGATACATACCAAATTTCAGACCAAGAAGAACTCATTTGGATAAAAAGTGGTATAGCCTCCTAAAATGGTAAATTTTTACTCCATATGGGTAACCAATTTGTCCAAATGGCTTTCTTAATTCTTTGGCACCTCTTGGGCAAGTTTCAAAGCACAAATATGACTTTTAGAGACAGCTTAAATGGTCCCAAACCCTATGCATCTTATTTTGGTCTCTCAACATCCATTTATACGCCAAACACACATGTCATTCAAGGGTCCAATTACATAACTTCATTGATTTAATACTACATACATTATACATGTAATCTATCCACCATGTTACATATGCTCAAGGTTTTACGCAACCAAAAATAATATGTACAATACTTCTTGACGCTCCATTACAATTTGAACTATAAATTAGACAAAGTGTAGCCATTTAGTGTTCTTGGCTTGCATTTTCTTAGCCTTAGGCACCACCTAAACATTTTAAGTATAAGAGGGAAAAGGGAGTGAGATTCTAAAAATCTCAATAGCTCACACACCCATTCACACCACATTCAAGGCATACATACATCAAATATATGAATATGCAAGCAAAGTGTGTAATAAATCTCATTTCATGCCACATCAACATGTTAAGACCGCTTTCATGCTCTAGGGACTTTTTGTTTAGCCTCACCCCATTTCTAAGACTTTTGAATTTGCCTCACTCTTGGCCTAGGGACTTTTGACCTAGCTTCACCCATTCAAGGGACTTTTGGCCTTGTCTCACCCATGCCATGAGACTTTTGGCATCTTCTCACCTTCATCAAGGGACTTTTGAACTCTTTCCACTACCATAGTCATTCAAGAAGACACATTGATACCAATGCAATTTCAAGACATCAACTGGCATATTCTCAAATCACAAGAGCATATACAAGCACACAATATATACATATGCACACAAGAATGCAAGAGAATGAGGTAGAGAGCTACCTTTTAATTTATGCGAGCTTACTTTGCCACTTCCTTTCCCTTCTTGGTCTCACAAGAGCACTTAGGTGGAGTAGGGTTCTCTTGACCTAGATATCACAAACATCACACAATTACACACTTGAAGCAAGCCAAGACACTAGGTTCACTCTTAAACACACACTTGGTTCCATAATGGGCATATTGGTTCCATAAATGATCCATTGAAGTAACTCATATCATCCAAGTTCTAGGCTCCATTCTCTTGTTATTTCTAAACTTCTTGGACTCATTTAAGGTCCTTGGAGCCATCACATATTCAATTGCACCATTGAAAGACTAAGTTGCTTCATAAGACACCATTATGGACACCATTGTCCCATCTCCTAACCTATGGCTCCTAAATTTTTTCCAATGATTTCTTCTATCTTCTAACATCATATAAAGTCTCAAACCAAGGTTAGAACAAATTAAAACATCCCCTAGCCTAATGAAACCTAACTTGGCCGAAATATGCACCATAAGGAAGGTTCATGGACTTTGTGATTTTTCCTTGATGGGAGAGCCACTTGGGAGGCTTTCTAGAGGTCTTAGGAGCTCAAGGGAACATTCAAATAGCCAAGGAAACATTCACACAAAATCAAATTTTGCAAAACCCTAGAAAGCACTACACTTTTCTAACTTATTTTCTATTGGTTTTTCTTCAAATTTCTTGCCATATTCTTAATCCTTGCACTCTTTTCCCTAGGTTTTTCCCTTGGTTCTACCTAAAATTCATCTCCTTCTATCCCCCCTAGGCTAGCCAAAACTACCACAAGGAGGAGCAATCAAGATGAAGCATTAAGAATGGAAAAATACCTTAGTTTCAAGTTTGTTTTCAAAGCTTTTCTTCCTTAATTCCCTTCTCCTTGGCAAATTCAAATTATCCCCCTTACGTCTGGGTCAAAAATAGAACCAAATCATTCAAAATATCTATGAAAAGAAAGGAGGAAGAGAGGAGAATAAGATTGGAGGAAGATGAAGTAAGAAAATCCATGAAATTACCTAGTTTCTCTTTGGTTTTCTTCCTCTTTTTCTTCCCCTTTTGATGCACCTAAGGAGCTGCTATTTTTTCTATAAATTGGGCAAAAGAAGTCGTGCTCAATAAAAGGGAGAAGATGGAAGAAAAGTGTGGAAGTGTTTAGGACATTCTAGAAGCTTTTATTTCCAATTTTGCCCTTCCGTAATGGCAATTTTGTTTCGGCTTCGTTTTAGCTCCTTTTTTAGAACCATCTTTTCCATCACAAAATTTAGGTTCCTAATTTAATTAAATGCCTTTGGAATCACTCAATTTGGAGCTAAAACCTTACCGAACAAACCAGTCAAAGTTCGAGTTAACTGACATTAAAAAACATACACTGGAGGGGCTTTACCAATCCCGAGGCTTCCCATAGTTTTTGGGGCCTTTGAGAACCTTGGGCAACTCAAAACTTTTATTTACAAAGCCCTCCTATGTGGTTTTCTAAAAGTTGCACTTATTTACGAAAATGTCATTACGTTTCTTCAGTTTCCGTCACAAATTATTTCTCAATCCTAACTCTATTTTTCTTTCCATTTGAGCATAGAATTATCATTTTTAGGAGTCTAGGACTAACCCAAATTTTTTGGGACATTATCTAGGTCATTTCAGAGGACTTACTTTTATATGGCTCATTTCGTCATTTTACAAAAATTACGTTTGTTATACCATGCCCCACTCTTCTCCTCATTTGGTTGCTTTCATTTCTGCCCTAAACTAGCAAAAAAACCAAGAGAGTAAGGCACACAAGGAAGGAGGAAATAGGAGAAGAAAAAGCAAGTGAAAGGTATGGATTTTCTTAGTTTCTCTTTAGCGAATTCCTTCTCCTTTTTCTTCTCTTCTTTCCTATGGATTTATTGAAGTATTTGGGGTTGTTTTGAGGTTAAACCAAAGGAGGAATTTTCAAGTTTGGAGAGGAAAAGCCAAGTAAAGAGAAGAGCTCTTGAAGAAACCTAGAAAACCAGGGTATTTTGCTACTTTTATGCCTGCTCCTTCTTGTTCCTTTTCTTGTGTAGTTCAACCTACATATGGACAGCCAAGAGGAGTTAGATTTCTAACCACACCAAGAGTGAATCTTAGAAAAATGAGGGAGAAGAATAAGAATATATAAAGAAAAGAACCAAAAAATCATGAAATTTTAAGATAGCAAAGTTAGAGTTTCAAGAACTTAACCAAAATTCTATTTTGATTCAAGAGTTCCTAGGCTAAAATGAATATTTATATGAGCTCTAGAAATCCCTAGAAAGCTTCCCATATGCATCTCCCACCAAGAAAACAAGACAAACTCCTTGTTTCTCCTTAATGTCCATAACCTCGGCCTAAGTTAGAAGAAGCATCAAAGAATGATTTTAATTTATTCCAAGCTTGGTTTTATATCATATATGATGGGAGAGGATGAAAGGAAGCCTTTTAGAAGTCATGGATGGTGAGATGTAGCTATAAGTTCCATATTATGACTTAAAGAAGCAACATGTAGTTAGGCTCCTTAATTAATTGTGTGATGGCTCCAAAAGGCTTAAATAGAGTCAAGAATCATAAATGGATGGAAAGAATGGAGCCAAGATGTAACATCCAATTTTCTGAAAATGAGAGAAAACATGAGAAACGTAACATGCGGTTTCTCTGTCAATGAACGAAATTCACTGGATACAAAAGAAAGTCCCCCGAGATAATATAGTTAAGGTCCTAAAAAATTTGGGAAGCATTCTAGACTCCTAAAAATGAGAATCCCAGGCTTAAAAGGAAAGAAAAATGAAGCTAGAATGAAGAAACAATTTCTTACAAAAAGCTTATGAAATGTAATGGCATTTTCGTAATTCTGAGCAAATTTTAGAATTCACACAGAAGGGCTTTTTAAATGAAATTTTTGAGTTTCTCAGGGTTTTCAGAGGCCCTAAAAATCATGGAAAGCCCCAAGACAGTTAAAGCTCCTCTGGTGGATGTTTTCCAACGTCAGTGTACCTAAACTTTAATAAATTCATTCGTGATGGTTTTAGCTCCGATTTGGGTGATTCCAAAGGAATTTTACTAAATTGGGAACAAAAATTTTATAATAGAAAAGACGGTTCTAAAAAAGGAGCTAAAATGAAGGAGAAATGAAAATGCCAAGAACGAATGGCAAAATAAAAATTTTTGAAAAAAGCTATTCTCTTCCACCTATAAATATGAGGCACCCCACTCTCTCCTTCATTTAGTCTTCAATTGTTTGCCCAAAATCAGAAGAAAAACCCTAGGAGAGTGGCACACAAGGGAAGAAGAAGAGGAGAAGAAATTCAAGCTTTAAGGTATGATTTCTTAATAGTTTTTCATGTTTTCCTCCTTCCAAACCTCTTCTCCTCCATTCTCCTTTGTTCTCTATGATTATAATGAAGTTTATAAATCTTTTTTAAGGGAGAAATTGAGGGAAAAATTCGGATTTGAAGAGAGAAGCTCAAAGAACACAAGATTCAAGTGAGAAAAAGTAAGAAAACAAGGTAATTTCTTCTTCCATGGTTGATATCCCTTGCTACCCTTCCCCACCATTTTGCCCCACTTGAGAAGACCTAAGAAGATTTGATTTTTTGGCGGAACCAAGGGTGATTCTAAGGAAAAAGGGTGTGGAGATTAAGAATATACAAAGGGAATTAACAAAAAACTATTAGATTTCAAGATGCAATTTCTAGGGTTTCATGTGCACCTTGTAAAATCTGATTTTGTATGATGATTCCTAGACCTAAATAAGAGTTTAAATGAGCTCCTAAGATCCCTAGAAGTCTCCCCATAGGCTTCTCCCCTTGAGAAAATAAAGAAAGCTCCATGGAACCCAATATGCTTTATTATCTTGGCCAAAAAGGGTTTCCATAGCTAAGGAGAGTTTTAAATTTTTCTAAATTCATTCTTGAGTAATATATGATGAATGAAAATGAAGGGAGGCCTCAGAAAAAATTTAGAACCCATAGAAAGTGAGTTAGTACTTTAGGTTCCATATTATGACCTAAAGAAGCAACATGTAGCTAGGCTCTTTGTTTTAATTGTATGATGACTCCAATGGGCTTAAAAAGCATCAAGAATCATGTGTGAAGGGAAATAATGGAGCTTAGAATTTATTTGAGGGGTGTTGCTTCATTAGGTGCAATTATGGACCATAAAGAGGTCATAAGCCAACCTAGTGTCTAAGCAAATTATATGGCCTTAGAATTGAGTTCATAAACCTAATTGGCTTCCATAAATTATATCTAGGCCAAGAGAAAGCATCTCCACAAGTTTTTGTGTGTGTGGCCAAAAGAAGAAAAGTGTGTGATTATGTACAAGGTAGCTCTCTCCACTTTTTCTCATACATGGATGTGTGTTTAGCTTGTCTTAGAATGTGTGTATATGTATTTGCAAGCTATAAAAAGTATGCTAGCATGATTTTATATGCCATAATTTCATGATGACATATTATGTTTCCAAATTATGTTATGATGTTTATTTGAGTTTTTTTTAGTGTAGAGAGGCCAAGAACTCTTAACCCTGGTGAGGATGAGCCAAGAACCCTTAAGATTTGTTGGGACAAAGCAAAGAGTCTCCTAAAAGAAAAGTAGGCTCCCAAGAGTATGGTTAAGCCCAATAATCTCTTAAAGAATAGGTGAGGCAAGTCCAAAATCCATGAGGAAAAGGGCGAGGCCAATCCATCCACTTGGCAAGCCCTTGGATGTCTTGTATGACTTATTCATATATCAAGCTTACTTTTTGAATGTTCATGACATTTATCATATCCATGCACACATTTCAAGACTTGCTTTGTATATATTATGTGTGATTGAAAGGGAGATGAGCTATTGGGATTCTTTGAATCTCATTCCCTCCTATCCAATGATCTAATATGCTAGGTGGACCAAGTGGACAAGATAATGGAAGCCAACCACCTTGAAGAGAAGAGTTTGACACCAATATGCATAGTTTTTGGTTCTTTAAGGCCATATGTATGTCAGATGATGTAATCCATTGATGTATATGGTCTATGACCTCTTGGACATGTGTAATTATGATAATATATAATGTATAAATGAATGGATATGATATGTGAATCCTAGAATGTAATTTGGGTATGTAATGTCAAGTTATGTTTCTTGAAAAGTTTATGTAAGTGTGCATATGTGTGCATGACATGGCCAAAATGAGATGCATGAGATTTGGGACCATTTGGGCAGCCACACAAGTCCTAATTATACTTATAGACTTGCCCAAAAGGAGCCAAAACCTAGGGAAAACCATTTGGATAATTTGGTATCCTATATGGAGCTAAAATTGACCATAATAAAACCCTATATCATTGTTTAGCCAAAAGAGCTTTTCTTAATCTGAGATTTGGCATGAAATTAGTGCTTGTTAAGAGCTTTTTAGGAAGCTAAAGAACATAACTTTTAGAGGTCTACAGAATATTTGATAAATTTTCAAAGTTGGCAAATTTTCTAGTTTTGGTCATGTCACTGTTCATACTAGTCCGAAATTGAAATCTGTCCCACAGGGCTCAAATGATGTCCAATTGTCATGAAATTTTATACATAGAAACTAGACATTCCTAATGACTTTTAGGAAGAACCTTATTTTGACCTCTAGAGAAGGAGATATGAATTTTTAAAGAATCTATCCAGTATTAGGAGCTTCACCCAACCTCAGTTACTGTTCTATTAAATTTTAAGGTCTGGACGTGCCTTAGCTGATCTGTAATTATTTTTTCCCTCTAGCTAACATCCATAACTTTCTAGATTGGTATCATTTTCATGGATTGGATTTTTTTGGAATTCATTGGACATTTTCAAAGTTTGCTGCAGAAATCTATGATAGCACCAGTAAGCAATTTGACCTCTGAACCATTTTGGATGTCAAATATCTTCTGTGATGGATGTTATGGTTTAGACATATTTTTATTATGAATCAGACACCCATATCTTTTCAAAATAGCTAAGAATGCATGATTTTGATATTTCTAGGATTAGTTATGATTTTCTAAAGTTGGGTAAAAAATGAGCTAAATTCTGGCCGAAAATATGTATGAATATTCTAAGCTTTCCTTTGAGTTCAATGAGTTGTGAGCCACGTTTTATGATGCAAATGAGTTGTATTCATATAATTAAATATGAAAATGTATGGTATGAGCTCACATAGTCTACTTGACCTTGAATGGAATTTTTATACACGACACAACGCAAGGAAATTCAATATTTTATGTCCTTTTTCCTTGTTCCTTCATGGAATGCATGATTTGAAGCATGAGAATGGCATAAGATAAGCTAAGAAATTATGGTATTACACAAGATCATGAATAGTTAGTGTTGCTTCATTAGGTGCCTTATGGAACCATAATTGGACCTTAGAAGCAAGCTAGCTTTTCTACTGTATGTGTAGCTTTAAAAATTGTTTCAAGAGTGTAATTGGCTCCCATATTATGTGTCTAGGCCAAAGGAACCAAGTTCCAGCTTCTTGTGAGTGCTTGGCCAAGGGAAAGGAACCAAATTCAAAAGGAAAAGGGTGCATTTGTAACCAAGGTAGCTTTCTCTTTTTTCTCTCATTCATGAGTGGGTGTTTATCTTGTCTTTAAATGTGTGTGTGTATGTTTTAAGTCATGAAAGATGTTTTAACATATATTTATATGCCATGGCATCATGATGCTTTGTTATGTAGTTTAATGATGCTTTATGAACATGTTTTCGTTCACTTAAGTGTAGTGAAGCCGAAAGTTCCCTAGCAATGGTGAGGATGAGTCAAAAACCCCCCCAAGAATGGGTGAGACAAAGCCAAAAGTCTCTAAAGAGTGAGGATTAGTCAAAAGTTCCTTAAGAAAATGGATGAGGCAAGTCCAAAATCTCTAAAAAGAATGGGTAAGGCTAAACCACTTGCTTAGCAAGCCTATATATATTTCATGTGACTTCTTGAGTGTAAAAAATGTTTCATGAATGATTATGCACCCCATGTTATCCATGCATGCATTTTTAGACTTAGATTTACATTTTTTATGTATGGTTGAAAGGAAGAAGAGCTATTGGAATTCTTAGAATTTCATTCCTTCCTCCCCATTGTCTAACATCTCTAGGTGAACCAAGTGAACCTAGGAATGGGAGCCACCAAGCTTGAAGAAGAGAGATTGACAAAAAAGTGTGCTAGTTTGCTTACTTTGTAACCATTTTGATGGCATATGATGTAATCTTATGATGAATATATTGTATAACCATTTGATCATGTGTAAATATATGGATACTTGATGTATATGTGAGAACTAATGTCACTTGAATGATATAGTGAAATCTTAACATTGAATGGCAAGATATAGCTTATGTATTTTTGTGTATACCTTGGGGTGAGAGACTGAGTTTGTGAAATCTAGGTTTGTACACCTTTAAGACATGTTTAGTAGACCATTTTGATGTTTTCCCATGTGGTCAAGTGGCCATGAAAGTCTTGGAAGCAAAAATGACCCTTTTATGACCCTTAAAAAGCACAAAAACAACTATGTTGCAACCATATGACACAATCTTATCAAATGAACGAATTTTCTCATGAAATTTGGCATAGATATAGGTCTCATCTAGAGCTTTTTGGAAAGATAAAGATCAAATTATTTGGAGTTCTGTGAAATTAATTATGAATTTTCAAAGTTGCCAAATTTCAGTTGTTCTGATATAGTTATTGTTCATATGGTCAATTTTTTCTCCTATGTCATTTGAGGGCCAATGGTGTCCAATGCTTATGAAATTTTACAGGTATAAATTAGATATGATAATATTTCTATGGCCACTAAGATCACCCTAATTGGATGTCTAACCAGAGAGATATAAATTTTTGAAGTTCTGTGATAGTACTAGTAGTGCCAGATGAGTTTGGGTACTGTTTCATCGATTTCTAATGGCTAGACACTCGTTTTTTGGTTTGAAATTATTTTTATTATAAAGTAGACATCTGTAGCTTTCTAAAATAGTATAGTGTTCTTGATTTCAATTTTTTCAAAATTGATGACAGAAATCTGCCCCATGAATCCGAGGTTGAACATGTGATTTTTATGTATATGGTTCATGAGCTCGAGTTTTTATCCACATTTTGAGATGGTTTTGAGTTGTGTGTATGTATTTAAATAGGAGAATGAGATGGTTGAGTTCATATGATCCACAAGATATGAAATAAAAATTTTATCCGTGACGTAACGCAAAATAATCCATTATTTTATTGCATTTTCTTGATAAAGTGTGCTTGACCAAGAAAATGTGCTTGGAATGATATGAGATAGGCTAGATGAATATGGTGCTACAACAGCCGCATCACAGCTCCACCAAAGACACGCTCACAGTCCAAAACAACAACAATTCAAGTAACCAACTAATCATTTAACATTTTAAAATCATACATGTGCACCAATTTTGGATTAAAATGAGAATATACATGGAATTAGGAAATTAACCCTGGTTACCACAATGAAGCCCAATTACTCTTCCTCTACCTACTAACATAATTTAAAAGCCCACCAAGCCTATGATAAGTATAATTATCATCATTTAACCATTATTAACAAAAGAGTTTCTTATCCATTGATCCATTTCAGCAAGAATCCATTAGAAATCACTTACCCAAGTTTCCAAAAAGTCCATTGTACCAATTGAAGGTCAAGACACTAAGAACTCACAATGGGTCACTCCTAACATCTCTATTTTCGCACATGTAAAGGCCATGAACCAAAAGTCAATCCAAATGATGGAAATTCAGCACATACACCTCATAAAAGAAAAGGAAACACTTACCCATGTATCTAAGAGGCTAAATGGACTGGATTAAGGCTTAACTACCAAGAACACACCATAGACCATTCCTTAAACTTGGATTTTCATACATAGAATTAGCAATATACCAAAATCAACCTATGACATGAAATTTATGCAAGGTTACACTACAAAATGAAAGCAAACACTTACCCTATAGTTCCACCAAATCCAAACTCTAAAAATCTTGCAAGGCATCATCCAAACACCAAATTTTAGATTTGAGAAGGAGATGAAAAACCACCAAACAAAAAACTAATTAGACTAAAATGAAGAGGAGAATGAGAGAAACAAGTTTCATATAGATTATCTTGACTAACTCTTCCTCTAGATGTGAGAAATGATGGAAGAATGTAGACAACCCTAGCCTCCTCTCTTCCTATGCGAAAATGGAGTCTTCTTTGGCTAAAAAATGAATGGGTATGTAGACTAGGAAAGTGGGGGATGAATATGTTAAGGTTTTAGATGGGTTTGAGTTGACCCAAAAGCCTAAAATCCAAGTGGGTTCAGAATTTGGTTTGTTAGGCCAAGCTATATGGATTTATTTGAATGGGATTTGCACAAAATTATAATTGGGCCCCTAAGAAATAGAATTGGACCTTCTTATAACTAAAAGTAGGCTTCTATATTTAGTTCATGGCATAAATAAGTTGATCATAATGCCCAAATTAAATATCCATTTTCCTTAATTAATTTTACTAATTAAACCCATAACCATAATTAATATATCTTCACCTAACATTGACCAAAAATGACTATTGTCTTAAAATATCTAAAATAAATTCATTACTTTAGAAATTCGTATTTTCTTTAATCTTCCCAAATTTCCCTTAATAATTCCATAATTTCCTAATTAATTATTTCTAATAAATTTTGGGATGTTACGATAACTGCTAGGGTACTGTTCATTTAGTCAATTTGGTTTCTGGTGTCATTAAAGGGCCAAATGAAGTCCAATACTCATGGAATTTTATACCGAGCTCACCCAATTTAGAGCTCTGTAGAGTGATATATGAATTTTTAAAGTTGCTAATCTGCTGCAGAATGAGAATTAGAGCTAGTTACTGTTCCATTTGGATTTCATGGGTCAAATGATATTGTTTTGATCTAAAATTTTTACAGTAGTTAAATAATGTCCTGAGCTTTCCAAAGAGTTCAAGTTTGCATGATTTGGACTTTTCTATTTCATGTTATAAATTTCTATAGTTTATGACAAAATATGGAACCTATGGAAATTGAGAGTGTGATCTTGAATTTGATATCCATGGCCTAAACCCAAAATGCATGCTCCAATTTGTGATGTTTTTGCTTGAATAAATGTGTTAAGGATGGAAGATGAGGTTGGTAAGCCCAAATGGTTCATTTAACCAAGAATGAATTAATTTGGCTTTTGATAACAGTTCTTTCCACTACTAAAAGAATTTATTTCATGAAATTGATGCCATATGCTAATTGTAATGTAATTAAGGTTATATCCTAATATGGTATTACATTTTAGTAGCAAATCATGATTATTAAAGTTTTAACAGTGGAAATTATGGTCATTAAAAGCACTAATCGGTTCCATAATGCTCATATATAGATTTTCATCATTCCATTCATCAAATTTATGCTAAACCAATTTATTGCAATCCATATGACACATAAACAAGAACCAAACTCATGGAATAAGCTAAATGTGTATTTTGGCCCTTAAACACCTAATTTAGTCCAAATTTTGAAAATTCATAATTTTAACTACACAACTCTGATTAATGCAAATTAGATTCCATAAAAAGCTTATAATGAGAGCTATCTACTACAAAAATTTCAAGTTAAAATGACTCCATTTGGTTCATCAAAAGCCCAAAAGTCCAAGACTGTACCATATGAATAGTACACTACATAATTCAACCAACTTCAAAAATTCCTAAAATATTCTATAGAGCTCCAAAAATTATAATCTTTGGCTCCATGAAAAACTCTCAATGTCCTCTAGTTGCCTGCCAAATTTTAGCCTAAGATTTACTCATGTGGATAGTCAAAGTTGGAGGGACATTTATCGCTTAAATAGACCAATTTTTTTGTTCCAAATAGTACCAAATGAACTCTATAATGCCAATTCTTCTTTGAAGCAAGTTTCAATCCACAATTACAGTATATAGGACTAATCTATCATGTTAAATTTTCCATGTGACTAAAATTCACCATCCTACATGCAAGATTACACATGTATGCTTATGAACTCAAGACACTAATTTACATGTGTTACAACCCTTAAATGGTTTCTAGAGCATAATCTAGTACTTTTGAATATGTTTACATATCCATGCACTAAAATATATGGGTATATATTCATATATGCAATAAAACTCTCTAAACTAGATTTCACTATCAAGAATGCTCTTTTTAAACCTTTCGCTCACCATTCTTTCTTCCTTAAGCTTCGCCTAGCCATGGTTAATAGATATAGGAGAAAAATGAGATTTCAAGAATCTCAATAGCTAGTCCAACATTTAAACACATGCATATAATTCACCCAAGTATATGGAAGCAAGTATGCATGTCATACAACCATGACAAGATCATAAATCAAGTTTTAGGATCCTATGGCTCATTCAAGAGCAAAACCAAGCTCTAGGGACTTTTGTCCTAGTCTCACCCAATATCTAAGGATTTTTGGTTTAGCTTCACCCACTTTTAGGGACTTTTAACTCTACTTCACCCATAATTGGACCTTTTGGTCTAGTCTCGTCCACATTTGGGGACTTCTGGCCTCACCTCACCCATCTCAAGTGATTTTCAGCATAGCCTCATCCATTCAAGAGCCGATCCAATCTTACATGCAATTCAAGATCATGCAATTGCATAATATATTTAAACAATCAACAAATCATATAACTAGCAAACAATACATACAAGCAACCAAGAAACTCAAGCAAACCATCCACACATATATAGGAATGAAGGAAAAGCTACCTTGCTACACAAATTCTAATTAATTCCCCCTAGTCTCTTCTCTTGGTTCCATGGCCTTATAGCCATACTTGGATATACTCGCACTCATTTAGCCTAAACACATCAAATAGAGCACAAAGCAATTAATGGAACCATATTTATACTCATATTAGTCTTACATACAAAATTTAGGGTTTTAGGTGTGCTTGTGGCCATATTGTATATCTTAAGAAGCAAATTTTATAATTTAACTTATTGGGTGCTCCAAAATCTCATTTGATATAAGTCATATAACTCTATTGGACCTCATTTGAGCCATCACATGCATAATTAAATAAGCCTCATACCTTGTATCATTATTGTTGCTTTTTTAAGCCTATTTCAACATTAAAAATTCAAATTTCAAAATGTAACTTCTAAATTCAATCTAATGCTTCCATTATTGTTCTTACATCATTTTAAGACTACCCATATCCCTAAAATCACTTGAATAGCTTCCTAGACCCCTTGAATCCTCCATAGCCGAATGGTGCCCTTATAACCTTAACACTGCAAATTTCATGGTTTCAATCAATTCTAGGTTTAGATTATTATTCCTTGTATCATAAAACATCTAAATACACTAATTGGGAGGTGAAAAACCACGGTTTCTCCTTCTTTCATGCCTAGACTAAATTCCCACCTATTATGGTTTAACTTGTTATTTTCAAGGATTCAATGAAAATAAATGCTAGATATAAAATCCTTACATGTTAAAACCCTTAAATTCATTAAGAACACATGAAAAAAAATTCCCTTCCTCACTCTCTCTCATGGCCAAACTAAAAAGGGCCAAGAAACAAAATTTTTCAAGTGTTTCAGCTAGAAACTTACTTCAATGTAGAGTACTCTTCAGACAGACTAATTTTCTCCAAACAGTTTCTTGAAAAGAGCTTCTTTTTATGTTAGGTTAGATTCAAACTTCAAATTTTCATCAGGAAAAAAGTGACTATTAGAAAACTCTCACGGAGTAGATTAATCTTCCTACCGAGTTGTATAATCAATCTATTACCTTAAACTCTAAGGTTGAATATGAAACAACCCTAATTGTAATAGCTTTAGACCTTGATTTCTGATTACTAATCATGTCATTAAGATTAATTAATTACATGATTAGTAATCAGAAATCAAGGTCTAAAGCCATTACAATTAATTAAAATAAGAGAAAATGGGAAATTTGAACCTTGATATATGTTACTACTGATTTCCAATTCATAAAATCCTTTTATAATATTCCTAAGTTGTTACATGACCTTAACATAATAAAATTCAAGGTTTCTAAGTCAAAAATAAGAGTTTGGGAACCTTTATCGCGACTTGGACCTTTCCTGCCTAACTAAGTTAGTTACTGGAACCTAAAAACTAAGTTTTGGACTCCAACCGTGACTTGGTATATTCACGCCATGCCATAAGTGACTATTAGAGCTCAAAATCGACAATTCAAACTTTGTGCTGCGATTCCAGCATTTCGCATCACGGCGAAGGTGGTCTTGGGACCTACTATTCACATACTTGTTCTGGTGAGCTAGACCCTCGCCAGGCTAACCTATGTGGCACTACGGTGAGTACGCCTCCTGGAACCCTTAATCTAATTTATTTGAGTTGTGTCATAGCGAAAGTACTTATGCCCCAACGAAATTGCATTTTGTTACCCTTCCTGGGTAAAATTTTTGCCTTGTGCCATAGCTAGACATCTCGCACCGTGGCACTCCTTGTTTTTAACTGACTCCTAGCTACGACTCAGCTGTTATTGGCAGTGGCGTGACCCTCTTCTGCAGCTGTACTTCCTAAATCACTCTAACTATCCTGCTAGCAACACTCTAAGGCCATTCTACCTTAATTTGTATGGCTTTAATGGCATCCATCTATCTAATATACTTAGCATGTCTCTCATTGTCAAATCAAATCTTAAGTATTGATTCCTACTCATCTACTATCATACATTAGTAATTTATATATCAATGATAGCAAGAACAATTTATAACTACTAACATTATCATCTAAATATAAATTCCAATATAAGCACCATACATTACTAGTCTAAGTCAATAATTAAGGTATCATATGATTACATTCTCAGACAATAGACCATATCTTATAATCAACAAGGTTCTATATCATACATATAAGTGCATACATCAAATTCCAAGTTATAAAGAGTTTAACTCCCTATTAGTTACATCATTGTTTACCAAAATACAAAATACCTACACTTGGCAACTGAAGGGTTCTATCGCACAACCCTCAAAATAAAACTAGGTTAGTATTAAATGCAATATAAGGCATAACCTAGGTCATCTCCCTTGGAAATGGAGTTCAATGCTTAATTAAGTTTCTAAGTGTTAAAGTATCCTAAAAGCTATCCAATTTGGGGGTTTTTTTATTGAATTAAATTGAGTAAAATGAAATTGAATTAAAATTCATAATTCCTATTCGCATGAATTAATGAGGTGAGTGATAGACTTATGACTAGCTTTGGATTCGTCCCTTAGTATTCACTATCCTTATCCTAATCCAATTGTGATTTGATTCTGGTCTAAGAGTTCTTAATTGTGTTCATTGGCAAGGGATCTTGAATTACCATTCAAGATTCAAGAAACTAGCAACTTAATGTTAATTGAGACCTTAACTCCCATTAAATTACTATTCTTGTAATTAAGATCTGTGAACACTTGAATTAGATGATTAATTGACCAATTAGCCTCTGAATTAATACCCTAGGATGTTTAATTTACTAACCAAACTCCAAGGAATCCTTAAATCAAATAATTAAGCACACTAATTCTCACAAGCATTTTATCAAACACCTTGATTGTACACTTAGAAAATGGTAAGAAAATGAAAATCCAGCACTTAGTTCATACAATTAATCAGCCAATGTCTCTCCTAATCAATGTCTAACCAGCTATCAATCATGAACTACATCAATTTCAATCACTGACAAGCTCAACCAAGCAGATAAAATAATTAAAATTAGTATAAAAAAAGGAGGAAAACAAAATGAAATTCTTAGCCCAAAATTCTGATCCTAATCCTTGGATTCAAGCTTGCACCAAGGGTCTTCCTCCTAGCTAGCCTCAAGGTGGATTAGAGTTTCATTGGAGAATGGATGGAGGTGAGAATAGAGGAGATAGCGTGGTGGATGGTTGCTAGACGAAGGGGTGGAATGTCGCTTGAATGGAATGTGAATGAATGATGGACACGTGGATGAATTATGGGGTCAATGCCTCTCGAATGCCGATGAAAGTGGACTTTTTTTTCAAATCAATGGCATCATCCCTCTCACGTGCTTTCCTTGCCTTTTTCATTGTGTATCTTTTAATTAAATCACGTGCTTCATCTTTTATTCCAATTGCCTGAAGCTCCTTCGTGTGTGTATAAATGTAGGCCCCACTTTATTTTATATGATTATATTCTATGTAAAACTCGAGCTGTATAGCTTCTGCATGCACGTAGCTTCTACTTCTTTTCAAAGCATCGGAACCCATGGCTTATTCTTCGTAAATGAATCACGTGGCTGCTCTATTTCATTTTCTTCTGTTTCTGCTTGCTAACTTGTAGCTCTTTGTGTTCTATTTGCTTTGTTTTGCTGGCTCGAAGCTTCTTCTAGCCCCAAGTCAGCTTTGCATGTGTTTGGAGCCTTTGTCACGTAAACCTCCTCCTTGTTCAGTAGCTTCACTTCTTCTCTTCAATCTTTAACTCAAAGCTTCTATTCGAGTGAGCTTCTTCCATCATTTTCGCATTATTCTCCTCCCATGCTTCTTGTTTAGCAGCTTCACTTCCTCTCTTCAATCTTTAACTCAAAGCTTCTGTTTGAGTGAGCTTCTTCTGTCATTTTTGCATTATTCTCCTCCCAGGCTTTTTGTTTCAGCTGCTTCTTCATATTGTCCACATTCCTCTCCACTTCTGTTCATAGCCACGTAAGACTCGAGTCTCTTCTTAAGCTACTCCTCTGTTTTGCTTGTTCTTTCTTTCATTTTACAGCTCTACGTCTTCATTTGTTTTCTCCAGCTTACAGCGTTGTCCTTCTTTCACTTCTTTCCATCAAATTCGTGGTTCCACTCTCTTCCACTTCCACGTAAGATGATGTGTGTGTGTGTATGTATAAGTGTGGAACCCATGCATGCTTCGTATGAGTGTTTGACTAGGATAAACGACATATGACCTATGGCTACGTGCTAAATGATGATGCATGATGATGTTAGTGTCAAGGTGTGAATGAAGCAAGTGAAAAAATACTATGGGTGAGTGAGGGAATGGATGAAAGTGAATATCCATGCAAGCTAAGCTACGTGGGGTGAATGGAGAGCAAAGCAACGAGGTCCCATGCATGCAAGTGTGTGCTTGGAGTCGTGGTTATAGAAGAGTGGAAGGTGAGAAAGTATGTGAGTGAAACCTTGCATGATGAGTGAAGTTTAAAGCTCCTAATGTGGAATGTGCATGACTAAGATGGATGATGATGATTGTGATGCCCTCTTTTTATTCTCTTGCTTTTAAACTTTATTTTCTAAGAAACTTGCACACTTGAAGCTCATTTCTCCCTCAATTCAATTTCCCATTCAAACTCCAAATGCTTCTTAAAAATCTGCACAAAAGAGTGAGAAAAATCAAATAGGAATCTTTGCAAAATTATTTAAGATAAATTTATGCATTAAATTCATTAATTTTGCAATTAAATTCCTAGAGTGCAAAAGCAACCATTAAAATCAATTTTTCACCTAATAAAACTCATTAAGCCATAGTTATTCATCAAAATATCCAAATTAAGGGAAAGAAAATATATGAAAATAGCCTTTGTCAGCAACATGATTACATGATGATGATGTTATACAAAAGAATTACAAAAATTTGCATCTATCCTAGATTAGTTCTATCTAAGTGCAGAATTTCCCATACATGGTCTTAGGTCATGGATGTTTATTCACTTGCTTTCTTTTATCCTTACCTGAGGGACTTTCACCTGAAATAGTTAGCCCATGAAATAGGGTGAGATATAAATCTCAGTAACCAAAGGCAAATTCCATTTATATATTCCAATTTAATTAACATATGTGCTTGAAATCAGATAAACATCAGAAAAATATACCAATAATATTAGCAAATGAAACAATTGGGCTATCAGTGACTACTATCCTATACTAGTAATCACATTTCCACATGTTAAATGTAATATCTGGTTCTCCGAAAACCAGAGAAAACATGAGAAACGTAACGTACAGTTTCTTCGTAAACAAACGAAATTCACTGGATATAAAAGGAAGTCCCCCAAGATGATGTAGTTAAGGTCCCAAAAATTTTGAGTAATATTTTAGCCTCCTAAAAATGAGAATTCTAGCCTCAGACGAAAGAAAAAATGGAGCTAGAATGAAGAAATAAATTTTGACGAAAACCTTACGAAATGTAATGGTATTTTTGTAATTTCAGGTAATTTTTAGAATTCAGACAGGAAGGCTTTTTAAATCAAATTTTTGGGTTCTCCAGGTTCTCAAAGGCCCTAAAAGCCATGGGAAGCCCCAGGATAGTTAAATCCCCTCCAGTGGACGTTTTCCAATGCAGCGTGCCCGAACTTTGATGGATCCGTTCGGAAAGGTTTTAGCTCCGATTTGAGTGATTCCAAAGGCATTTTTCTTAATTAGGAACCTAAATTTATAATGGAAAAGATGGTTCTCAAAAAGGAGCTAAAATGAAGGAGAAACAAAAATGCCAAGTATGAAGGGCAAAATTAAAATTTTTGAAAAAGTCATTTTTCCCTACCTATATATAGGTGGTGCCTCACACTTGCCCTCATTTCTCTTCAGATTTTACAGCCCCAAATCAGAAGAAAAACCCTAAGAGAGAGGCACCCAAGAAAGGAAGAAGAAGGAGGAAGAAAACTAAGCTTAAGATATGTTTTCATGGTGATTTTCCTTGCTTTTCTTCATCCACACCTCCTCTCCTCCCTTCTCCTTTGCTTCCTTAGATTAAAATGAGGTTTATAAATCTGATTCAAGGGAGACATTCAAGGGAAAGTTCGGATTTGAAGAGAGGAGCTTGGAGAAATCAAGATTCAAGCCAAACTAAGTAAGAAAACAAGATAAAAATGCATCGTATGGTTCATATCTTCCATGGCCCTTCTTCTCCATTTCGACCTAGCCTAAGAACCATAGGAAGATCTGATTTTCAAGCCCAACCAAGCATGATTCTTAGGTATTTGATGGAGAGTGATAACCTCCTAATTTAGGACCCAAAAGGGCTATATTTGACACTAAATTAGGGAGGTAAAATACTTTTCTCCTGATTAATATGGTTAAAAATGTACTCAATTAAACAAAACAAAGAAAGTATTATAATTATAATATTTTTATCAGTTTAAGCCTCACTTTAGTTTTGATTTCAATTTCAGGGAAAAGTAGCAAAAGGAAGAAAGAAATGAATATAAGAGAGGGAAGCTGAAAGTGGCCAAGGTAGATTGAACAAGACTTCTCGCCACAGCGAGACCGAAGTTCGCTATAGCGAGATGGCACTGTCGCCGTAGCGAAGGGGAGGCTTCGCAATAGCGAAGTCGTGTCAAATAGAAATTCCAGAGAGCAACTCGCCATAGCGTCGGAGTAGCGAAGCGCAGCGAAAACCTGAGGATTTATGAGATCTCGCTATAGCGAGAGACGCTCCTCACCATAGCGAGATCGGACCTGAAACGCAGAGTTTTAATTTTCTGGCTTTAAAAGAAGTTTGCTGAGTTAGGGTTCGGGATATTCAGCGGCAGAGGAAGTTCTGAGCGTTCAGGAGGCGATTTTTGGAGTTTTTTGAAGGCTCTTGAAGCTTGGAGAGTGAAGGAAGAGAGGAATCAAAAGGGGGAGCTCTACTTTCTGCATCTCATTCTTCCCTTTGTTTGCTTTCTTTGTTCTTTTCATCTTCTCCATGTATTTTGATTGGGAATTCTCTGTAGATTTAGCTATGTGCGGCTAAATTCGTTTTTACTTAGAGTACTATGAACTTGATGTGAACTGAATCATTAATTGTCTTGTTAATTGTGTTGATTGGAATCTTGTGTATCCTTCTCTTGCTTAATGCTTTCTTAGGGATTGGCCACCTCTTTGATTTGATTTGGGAAATTGGAATTTACCTTGAAAAAGGGATTCTTAATTGAACATAAGAGTTGGATAAATTAAGTTTAGAATCATTTAATTTGTAATTGGGATAGACATATACCTGATTACCTTAATTGGTTTGTAGAGGGATATAGTATCTAATGCACTCTAACCCAAATCTAAGGACACTTAGATTCTAGGGGAGAGTAGGGCTGTAATTACATCGACGGACGGTTATAGCTTCTGAACTCTTAACCCACAAGGCGATAATTAATAACAATTAAACAAGAAATTAAGTTCTAGTGAGCATCAAGGGAATAGTGACTCTAGGTAATTTCAAACCTTGAATTTTATCTTAACTACCTATGCTAACTAAGTTTCCTTTCAATTCGCTTTATTTTAAATTTAGTTCTAAAATCAAGAATCTCATAATTAGTTGTTTAACGTGGATAAAAGTAGGTTGTGCACTGCCTAATTGCATTCCAGTCATTCCTCGTGGGAACGATACTTTTACTTATCACTGAACTACTTGATCCGACCCGTGCACTTGCGGACACGCATAAAAAATTTTAGCGATCAAGTTTTCTGGCGCCGTTGCCGGGGAATGGCTTACTTGTTCAGTTAGAAGTATATAACCTTTAGTAGTCCTCGATTAAACATTAGATAGTTAATTAGTTAGAATTTCTTTTCATTCTATTATTTGCTTTGATTCCTTTTTGTTTAAAGTAATACCGTTGGTTGAATTTTCCTTTACAGGTACCACAGTACATGCCGAAGCAAACTTCTACAACGAAGAAGCGCACAACGAAGAAAATTAGTGATCTCGTGGTAAATTTGAACTTTGAAGAAAGTCCTTCTAAAACTCCAAATTCAGTGAGTGAAGAAATGGCTCAAGAAGGGAATGCAAATCAGTCCATAAAAGACTTTGTGGGTCGTACTATGAAGGGCACTCTATCTAGCATAGTAGTGCCAGACTTTCAAGCTGCTAACTTTGAGTTGAAACCAGTAATGATCTCCATGTTGCAGCTTAATGGACAATTCACTGGTGAGAGGTCTGATGAAGATCCCAACCGTCATATTCTATCGTTCTTGGGGGTGTGCGATTCATTCAAGCAGAATGGGGTACCAAGAGATGTGTTGAGACTTCGACTATTCCCTCTCTCTCTACAAGGAAAAGCCAAGGAATGGCTACTGACTCTGCCTGAGGGTTCAATAGATACTTGGGATAAGCTAGAAGCAAGGTTCAGAGCTCGCTTCATTCCAAATAATAAAATAGCAGATGCACGTCGTGAGCTCATAACTTCAAGCAGGCTTTAGACGAGCATTTATATGCTGCATGGCAGAGGTATAAGCATTTACTTCGTCAATGCCCAAGCCATGGGATGGATGACTGTGCTATCGTTCAGAATTTCTGCACGCGTCTAACTCCACAAACCGATACAATGTTATATGCTATTTTGAATGGTCGTTGGGATGAAATGCCTGTGGATGATGTTATTCAGGCATTGGACACATTGTCTGAGAGTTATGTACAAAGAGGAGGAGATAGAAGGGTGAGTGTCAATGTTGCCAATACTCAAGAAGACCCCTCTATTCCAATTGCCACTATTCTTTCCGCTCTGAATAAGAGATTTGATATGTTGGAATCTCAAGTGCAGCGAAATCAGCAAGTGAATGTTTGTTCTGCTCAGGTAGTTCCAATTGCTTGTGAAAACTGTGGGGATCTGCATTCAGTAGACTCTTGTCCTTTGGCACTTTCAGAACCAGTTAATTACGTGGGGAACTTTCCAAAGAATCAGAATCCATACTCCAATAATTACAATCCTGGGTGGCGAAATCATCCAAACTTCTCTTGGAAGCATGGACCAGCACTGAATCAACCAACATCGTCCTCAAGCATTAGGCCTACTCAACCACCAGGTTTTACTCAACCTGTAAGGCAAAATGCACCTATCCAAGAACCTAAGACTAACTTGGAAGATGCCTTGGCGAAATTCATTAGCATTCAAAGTAAGCAAAATGAAAAGCAAGCTCAAGTAAATGCTAGAGTTGATACCTCCTTGAGAAATCTAGAACTGCAGATGGGTCAATTAGCCTCAGCAATGAATTCATTTAGACAAGGGGGATTGCCAAGTGACACGGTGCCTAATCCCAGAAGAGAAGGTAAGGAAGAATGTAAGGCCATAACTCTTCGAAGTGGAAAAGCATTGCCAGATGATCAAACACCGAAGGTGGTTAGCCACACACCTGCATCAAAGGTTGTTGTAGAGGAAGATACGGGTGAAATTGCTACAGAGGAGACAAGTAATGATAAAAAAATAGGAGAAGAATGTGTGGATGCATCAGTTGAAAAGAAGAAAAAAATGAGTAGTGAAGTAGTTAAAAAACAGGCAGATGTTGATAAGAGTGAGAAACAAGGAGAGAAACTGCATACATCACCAAGGATAATACCTCCATTACCTTTTCCTCAAAGACTTCAAAAGAAGGTGGAAGATAAGCAGTATCAAAAATTCCTAGAGATATTCAAGCAACTTCATATCAATATCCCATTCTCAGAAGCATTGGAATACATGCCTAAGTATGTCAAGTTCTTGAAAGAGATGCTGAGCAAGAAGCGGAGATTTGGTGAATTTGAAACTGTAGCACTTACTGAAGAGTACAGCAAAATAATCAACACACGGATTCCAATGAAGTGCAAAGATCCGGGTAGCTTCTCTGTGCCTTGTAAAATAGGCACTCACTTTCAAGGTAAGGCTTTGTGTGATCTTGGAGCCAGTGTAAACCTTATGCCGTTATCTGTCTTTGAGAAGTTGCAACTCGGTGAGGCACGACCTACCACAGTAACATTGCAATTAGCGGATCGGAGCTTAGCATATCCACGAGGTATAATTGAAGATGTTTTAGTAAAGGTTGGTGAGTTCATATACCCAGCTGATTTCATTGTTGTGGATTGTGAAGAAGATAAGGATAATCCGTTGATTATTGGTCGTCCATTCTTAGCCACAACCAGAACTCTTATTGATGTAGAGAAAGGGCAAATAGTGATGAGATTGGGGGATGAGCAAGTGGTGTTTAACATGGACAAAGCACTGAAATATCCTAGAGATGCTGAAAATTGCTTCAGAGTTTCAGTCACTGATGAGTTAGCTCAAGAACAATTCAATTCAATAATAATCAAAGACCCTATTGAAGCATTATTAATGGGAGTGAAGCATGAGAATGCTGAAACTAGTCATGAGATAGCCCAAGTGCTGAATTTTTCAACCACTCGAGCTAAACAGAAGTGGCAAGTTGAATCTTTAGATTTGGCATCCCGTTCAGCAACATCTCTTAAGCCTTCAATTGAACAACCTCCGATTTTGGAGTTAAAACCTCTCCCTACGCATCTGAAGTATGCATATTTAGGGGATTCAGAGACATTACCGGTCATCATCTCTACAGCATTGAGCTCTCATCAAGAACAGAGACTAATTGAAGTACTAAAGAGTCATAAAAAGGCTCTGGGATGGACACTTGCTGATATTAAAGGAATAAGCCCTTCCATTGTAATGTATAAAATCCTACTGGAGGAAGACCATAAGCCGTCTATAGAGAATCAGAGGAGGTTGAACCCGATGATGAAAGAAGTTGTCAAGAAGGAAATCATCAAGTGGCTGGATGCAGGAATCATCTATCCAATTTCAGATAGTGCATGAGTTAGTCCAGTACCATGCGTTCCTAAGAAAGGAGGAATGACAGTTGTGACAAATGAAAAGAAAGAATTGATTTCTACAAGAACTGTCACTGGTTGGAGAGTGTGCATGGACTATCGGAAATTAAACGCAGCTACCCGAAAAGATCACTTTCCCCTTCCTTTCATTGACCAAATGCTTGATAGACTAGCGGGGAAGGAATACTTTTGTTTTCTGGATGGTTATTCAGGTTACAATCAAATTTCTATAGCACCTGAAGACCAAGAGAAAACAACCTTCACCTGCCCCTATGGCACTTTTGCCTTCAGGAGAATGCCTTTCGGGTTGTGTAATGCACCAGCGACCTTTCAAAGATGCATGACATCAATTTTTTCTGATTTCATCGAAGACATCATGGAGATTTTCATGGATGACTTTTCTGTCTTTGGTGATTCATTCGAAGTCTGTTTGAAAAATCTCTCTAAGGTACTTGAAAGGTGTGAGGAAACTGACTTAGTTCTGAACTGGGAAAAATGCCACTTCATGGTAAAGGAAGGAATAGTACTAGGACACAAGGTGTCTAAGGAGGGTTTGGAAGTAGATCGAGCCAAGACATCATTGATTGAGAGGTTGCCACCTCCTACTAGTGTCAAAGGAGTCCGAAGTTTTCTTGGGCATGTGGGGTTCTATAGAAGGTTCATCAGAGATTTCTCAAAAATTTCAAAGCCCTTGACCAAGCTGTTAGAAAAGGATGCCAAGTTCCTTTTTGATGATGACTGCTTAAAAAGTTTTGAAGAATTGAAACAGAGAATAATAACTGCGCCTATAATAATTGCTCCAGACTGGTCATTGCCCTTTGAAGTAATGTGCGATGCAAGTGACTATGCAGTAGGAGCTATTCTGGGACAGAGGCGAGAACGAATTTTTCATCCTATCTATTATGCCAGCAGAACATTAATAGATGCTCAGGTAAATTACACTACCACTGAGAAAGAAATGTTAGCTATTGTTTTTGCCTTTGAAAAATTTAGAGTTTATCTGTTGGGAGTTAAGGTGGTAGTACACACTGATCATGCTGCTATTAAATATTTGTTGAAAAAGAAAGAGTCCAAACCTAGATTGATTAGGTGGGTTTTATTGCTTCAAGAATTTGACTTGCATATAGTGGATAGGAAAGGATGTGAAAACCTAGTAGCTGATCATCTTTCTAGGTTAGATTCTGAGCATGTTAGTGATAGTAAGCTTGTGAATGATATTTTCCCTGATGAATGCATAATGGCTGCTAATTTGCTACATGTACCTTGGTATGCTGATATAGCAAATTATATTGTTTGTGAAATTTCACCTCCTGATTTAAACTATTATCAAAAGAAGAAATTCTTGAATGAGGTTAAGTTTTACATTTGGGATGAGCCTTATCTGTTCAAAAGATGTGTGGATGGAGTTCTTAGGAAGTGTGTTCCTGAGATTGAACAACATGACATTTTGCTTGCATGCCATGCATCACCATTTGGGGGACATTTTAGTGGTCAGAAAACTGCCTTTAAAATATTGCAATCTGGTTTTTATTGGCCTACATTGTTTAAAGATTCTCATTTATTTGCCTCTCACTGTGATGCTTGTCAAAGATCCGGTAATATTTCTAAAAAGCATGAACTTCCTCAAACCGGTATCTTTGAAGTTGAACTGTTTGATTTGTGGAGGATTTATTTTATGGGTCCCTTTGTTCTGTCTAGAGGCCAACAATACATCTTAGTGGCAGTTGAATATGTTAGTAAATGGGTTGAGGCGGTAGCTTGCCAACATAATGATGCTCAAACAGTGGTGCGATTTATAAAAAAGAATATTTTTTCTCATTTTGGCACACCTAGAGCTATCATTAGTGATGGTGGAACTCATTTTAATAATCGTTTGTTTAAAACTTTGCTGGAAAAATATGGAGTTCACCACAAAATGGCTTTAGCTTACCACCCTCAAACCAATGGCCTCTGTGAAGTGTCTAATAGGGAGATCAAGAGAATTTTGGAGAAAACAGTGAGTGTTAACAGGAAGGATTGGTCTGATAAGCTAGATGAAGCTTTATGGGCATATAGGACAGCTTACAAAACACCAATTGGTATGTCTCCATATCAATTAGTTTTTGGTAAAGCTTGTCATTTACCTTTGGAACTTGAGTACAAAGCTTTTTGGGCCATAAAAAAGTTGAACTTAGATTATAAGGATGCGAGTGAAAAGAGGCTGTTAAACCTTAATGAACTTCATGAATTCAGGTTACAAGCTTATGAGAGTTCTAAGCTATATAAGGAAAAGACAAAGATCTGGCATGATAGAAAGATTTTGAAAAGGGATTTCATACCTGGTGACTTAGTGCTATTATATAACTCTCGTTTGAGATTGTTTCCAGGAAAGCTTAAATCCAGGTGGTCTGGTCCTTTTAAGGTGGTATCGACCACTACCTTTGGTGCCATTGAAATTCAAGATGAGAAAAATGGAGAAACCTTTAAGGTCAATGGCCAACGCTTGAAACATTACCTTGGTGGACCAGTGGACAGGATGAAGACAAATGTGCAACTCCAAGATTGCTCATAGAAGCGTCATGATAGTCTGGCTGAAGACTTTAAACTTAGCGCTACTTGGGAGGCAACCCAAGTTTTCTTTGTGTTCTTTTTGTTTGAATTTAAAGTCCGTCTCATTTTGGGTTTGATATTTTTTTTGTTTTTATGTGTTTTACAGGTTAAAATGTGGATATCAAGGAGCCAAGGATTGGTAAGAAAGAGCAACATTGGGCATGTTTATAGGGAGTCTCTAATCATGCTTTGATTTATACTTTATTATTGTATCTGGTTGCATTTGAGGGAGAATTTTAGTGAGCATTTAGATAGAAAAAAAAAATTTAAAAATTTATATTCGCTATAGCGAGGTCCCATCTCGCAATAGCGAGCACATTACCTCACCATAGCGAGATCTCTGTGCTGCATTCTGGTACTAAATCCAGAGAGAGGCTCGCTGTAGCCTGGCTATTGCGAGAAATTGTTGCATATAATTTTTGCCAAGTTTCCTCGCTACTGCGAGACATCTATTTCACTACAGCGAGTACAGCAGTCCCACTTTCTGGTACAAAATCCAGAGAGCTCATCGCTATAGCCAAGCTATAGCGAGACTCTCCGGCCATAAAATTTTAACCAAGTTATCTCGCAATGGCGATATTTAATTTTGCTGTAGCGAAGGTGGCAGCTTTACCTTTGGTAATAACTCCAGAGACGCTCTCGCTATAGCCTGGCTATAGCGAAGCGTCTTATATAAATATCGTCATTTCAACTTTTCTTTCTCGCCACTGCGACGAAGCTCCAAAAATCCTCCATCCTTTCTCTCGCTGCATTTCGTGCATCATAATCTCGCACTCCCCTCACAAATCGCATCTCGTACATCAGGTAATTCAATTAACTCTTTTCTCCCTGATTTGCTGGTTGATTTCGCTGAATATAGTCATATTAGGGTTCGAATAGTTTTGCTCAAATCTGCGTATTTAGGGGTCCATTTAGTTAGTTTTTCTGGATGGGTTTTGTTAGTCGCCTGTTTTTATGCAGAAATATGGCTTCACATTAGCTTTTTTATCCGTGTAAATCTGGCTCTGCAGAATTCAGTTCGAATTCGCTATAGCGAGCTCGAACTCGCTACAGCGAGTTCGACGTTTTTCCAGAAACCTGGCTATTATGGACCATTTTGCTTGATTTATTTCTTTATTCCTCATTCCCTCGTCCCTTGTAGACCCTTAATCGTGTCTTTCCTTATTAGAAACATGCTGCATGCGTCTGATTCTTGTTATCTTCTACTTTTTCCTTACTCTATGAATCCCTATTACTGCTGCTACTGACTTTTATCTCCTTCCTATTGGAATTTCGCAGGCATGGCTCCTAAAAAGCAAACAAAGACTGCTGCAGCCTCCTTCTCAAAGCAAAAGAAGTAATCATACGATAAGGATCGATTTGCATCGGCCCGGGCAGAATTTCGCTTCGATAGACTCTTCGCAGACAGAGGAGTAGTAGAAGATCGTTACTATGCACCCAACGCCCGAGACCTGACTTTTCATGATTTTGAATGGCACGGGCTGCAAAGATTCACGAAAAAATCGGTGCATCGGATCCCCTTAATGATCCAGGAGTTATATGCTAACTTTGAGGATACTGAGGAGGAAGAAGAGGAATACTATTGCCGTTCGGCCTGGGTGCGTATAAATGAGAAAGTCTTCCAAGACTTCTATGAATTGCCGGACGTCCCAGAATGTGCTTTCCAAGCATATATGGAGAACCCCCAGTCAATTCCTTAGGAAGAAGTCGAGACCACCATTACTGAAGAAGGAAGAGCTCGGCTGGTGAACAAGGTTTACCCGGTGAATCAGCTCAATAAACCAGCCCGTTTTTTGTTACAGTTCATTACAAGTAACGTCCTGACAAGTTCCCATGGATCCGACATGATCCAAGAACGAGCCACTCTAACATGGTGCTTTATGACCAGACAGTGGGTCAACATTCCTCGCCTCATGTTCTTAAACTTCAAACAAGTGGTGAGGTCTGACAGGGTTAGCTTAGCATACCCTCATATGCTGACAGAATTACTCACTATGGGGGGTAGCCGCGTCTCGAAAAATGACGCGCAGTTCAAGCCGAAGGGGCCGTTCAAATATGACAGTATGAAAGATGCACCAGGGCAACCCCGTAGGCAGAGAGCGGAGGCACAGGCACAGCCTGAGGCTTCTCCACCATCTCCCTCACATCAGTACCGGGTTACTCCAGAGCCGTCAGGACATGGGGCTCCTTATCAGACAGATTTTGAGAGTTGGGCACGAGAGTCTATCCATAGGCTGGAAGGTCATGTCATATCAATAAAGGATCAACTACAGACGCTTATGGACTACTTGATGCCGGCTCCTCCACCGCCACCTCCTGAGGCTCCTCAATCACCGATCATCATTCTACCTCAGGAGCCTGCACCTGAAGATCAACCGGGGCCGTCTGATTCTTAGGACTTTTCTATCCTGCTGCCATTTTTTTTGTTTTACTCATTTTATATTTTGGATAACTGTATTATGGATAACTGTATCTAATTATGCTCTCAAATCCTGAATTGGCTGTGCTCTTAAATTGTCTTATTAATTCTAATGCCAACTTACTGTCTCCTATATGTATTTTGTCCATTTTTGTCTATCAGATGAAGGAGCCGTTCACATGCATCCCCTCGCCATGTTATCTCTTCTTATCAGGGGAGTCTCGTCTCTCCCTATCTCTTTTTATCCCCTCCCTTCACCCCCTTCTGCTTCTATTTTTCTGTCCATTTCTGAATTTCCCATTTTGATACATTGCGGACAATGTAACTTTCAAGTGTGGGGGAGTTAAGGTAATCATAGATAAATATAGGATAAGTGGATATAAATTGACAATAACTTCCTCCTAGTAATAATATTCAAGTGCTTACACTCCATATGCTCATATGTTAAATCAGATTCAGCCCTTCTCACTTTAGATGAATATTAATTAAGGAATGTAGAGGTTAAGCGAACTTGAAGTGGATAAAGTAAGTAATGTAGTCGTAGTATGCACCCTAAATAGGAGCACCTTCCAACAAGATGATTTTGGAAGTAATTCAAGTCTTTCTTATAATGAGCTTCTAGTTGTTTTAGATCTCCCCAATTTGCCTGTTCCTGATGGATACCTGATTGTTAGTTGAGAGGGATATCTAAAAAAAAAAAAAAAAGCAAAGGATTCTCTACTCCAATGGTTGAAATCACCTAGTAACCGGGGGTTTGCACCAAAAAGTGTGAACTTTCGCGTCAAACAGTGATAAAACTAAGAGTATGCTAGTAGCCCTCTGAGGATTTCTTTAATCTGAGTAACCGGGTGACTTCATAACCAATGTTGTCATTCGCGTCAAAAGGATTAAGTAATTTGACGAGGAGAGAAAAAAAAAACAAAAAAACAAAAAAACAAAAAAAAATGCTGAAAATAATTCTGCATTGAATAATAGAGACCCCTCTCAATGAGCATTGATGATTGAAGTTAGTACAGATGATTGGGTTAGGCTTTGAAATTGCTAGGAAAACTTATTTAAGATTGCTTGATTATTTCTTAACATCTCTTGTTGAGCACACACACACTTTAGGAATAAGGGTGTTACTATGAGTACATTGTTTTCAATTTCTATTCGAGTTTTGCTGAGTTTCTACTTCTGAAGTTGGATTCATTATAAATGTGGGGGGGATCTGTAATTCTGATTGCTTGGGCGTGATTCTTTTTAAGATTTGCTTGAGGACAAGCAAAGATCTAAGTGTGGGGGAGTTTGATAACCTCCTAATTTAGGACCCAAAAGGGCTATATTTGACACTAAATTAGGGAGGTAAAATACTTTTCTCCTGATTAATATGGTTAAAAATGTACTCAATTAAACAAAACAAAGAAAGTATTATAATTATAATATTTTTATCAGTTTAAGCCTCACTTTAGTTTTGATTTCAATTTCAGGGAAAAGTAGCAAAAGGAAGAAAGAAATGAATATAAGAGAGGGAAGCTGAAAGTGGCCAAGGTAGATTGAACAAGACTTCTCGCCACAGCGAGACCGAAGTTCGCTATAGCGAGATGGCACTGTCGCCGTAGCGAAGGGGAGGCTTCGCAATAGCGAAGTCGTGTCAAATAGAAATTCCAGAGAGCAACTCGCCATAGCGTCGGAGTAGCGAAGCGCAGCGGAAACCTGAGGATTTATGAGATCTCGCTATAGCGAGAGACGCTCCTCGCCATAGCGAGATCGGACCTGAAATGCAGAGTTTTAATTTTCTGGCTTTAAAAGAAGTTTGCTGAGTTAGGGTTCGGGATATTCGGCGGCAGAGGAAGTTCTGAGCGTCCAGGAGGCGATTTTTGGAGTTCTTTGAAGGCTCTTGAAGCTTGGAGAGTGAAGGAAGAGAGGAATCAAAAGGGGGAGCTCTACTTTCTGCATCTCATTCTTCCCTTTGTTTGCTTTCTTTGTTCTTTTCATCTTCTCCATGTATTTTGATTGGGAATTCTTTGTAGATTTAGCTATGTGCGGCTAAATTCGTTTTTACTTAGAGCACTATGAACTTGATGTGAACTGAATCATTAATTGTCTTGTTAATTGTGTTGATTGGAATCTTGTGTATCCTTCTCTTGCTTAATGCTTTCTTAAGGATTGGCCACCTCTTTGATTTGATTTGGGAAATTGGAATTTACCTTGAAAAAGGGATTCTTAATTGAACATAAGAGTTGGATAAATTAAGTTTAGAATCATTTAATTTGTAATTGGGATAGACATATACCTGATTACCTTAATTGGTTTGTAGAGGGATATAGTATCTAATGCACTCTAACCCAAATCTAAGGACACTTAGATTCTAGGGGAGAGTAGGGCTGTAATTACATCGACGGACGGTTATAGCTTCTGAACTCTTAACCCACAAGGCGATAATTAATAACAATTAAACAAGAAATTAAGTTCTAGTGAGCATCAAGGGAATAGTGACTCTAGGTAATTTCAAACCTTGAATTTTATCTTAACTACCTGTGCTAACTAAGTTTCCTTTCAATTCGCTTTATTTTAAATTTAGTTCTAAAATCAAGAATCTCATAATTAGTTGTTTAACGTGGATAAAAGTAGGTTGTGCACTGCCTAATTGCATTCCAGTCATTCCTCGTGGGAACGATACTTTTACTTATCACTGAACTACTTGATCCAACCCGTGCACTTGCGGACACGCATAAAAAATTTTAGCGATCAGAGAGGAATAAAAATATGCAAAGGAAACCATGAAATAGGCATTAGATTCAAGATGCAAAACCTAGGGTTTCCAGTGCACCTTTCAAATTCTAAATTTATGTGATGCTTCCTAGGTCTAAGTTAGAGTATAAATGAGTTCTTGAGACATCAAAGATGCTCTCGACAAGCTTCTCCCTTCAAGAAAACAAAGAAAACTCTATGAACCTAAAACCTAGGCATGTCTTGGCCAAGAGGGGATCTTGTAGGTGGGGGGTTTAAATTTTTCTAAGGCCATTCTTGAGTTATAATTGATGAATGAAAATGAAAAGAGGCCTTGGAAAAAATTTAGAACTCTTAGAAAGTGATTTAGTGTCTTAGGTTCCACATTATGACCTAAAGAAGCAACATAGTGCTAAGCCATTTGTTTTAATGATGTGATAACTCCAAGAGGCTTAAAAGGAGTCAAGAATCATATTTGAAAGGAAAAAATGAGGCTTAGAAATCATTTGAGGGGTGTTGCTTCATTAGGTGCCAATATGGACCATAATGGAGGTTATACAGTAATCTAGGGTTTAAGCAAGTTGCATGGCCCTAGAAATTGTTTCATGAACCTAATTGGCTCCCATATATTATATTTAGGCTAAGAGAAACCATCTCCACCAATTTGTGAGTATGTAGCCGAAAGAGGAGGCTTGAATCCTAAAGGAAAAGTGTGTGTTTGTATACAAGGTAGCTCTCTCCACCTTCTCTTATGCATGGATATGTGTTTAGCTTGTTTTAGAATGTGTGTATGTGTATTTTCAAGCTTTAAAAAGTATGCTAGCATGCCTTTATATGTCATGATGCTTGATGCCATGTTATGTTTTCAAATGATTACTTGATATTTGTGTGAGTTTGCTTGAGTGTGGAGAGGCCAAGAACTCTTCCCTTAGGTGAGGATGAGCCAAGAACCTTTAAGCTTGGTTAAGACAAAGTAAAGAGTCTCCCAAAAGCAAAGTGGGCTCCCAAGAGTATGGTTGAGTCCAAAGCTCTTAAAGAATGGGTGAGGCAAGTCCAAAATCCATAAGGAGAAGTGTGAGGCTAATCTAAGCACTTGTGAGCTCTTGGATGTCTTGTATGATTGATTCACATGCCAAGATTATTTTTAAAATATGCATGTCTTACATTTTTACCATGCATGCATTTGAAAAGCTTGCTTTGCACATATTATATGTGATTGAATGGGAGATGAGCTATTGGGATTTTTTAAATCTTATCCCCTCCTCTCCAATGATCTAACATGCTAGGTGGATCAAGTAATTATGGTGAAGGGAGCCAACAACCATGAAGAGGAAAGATTGACAAGCTTATGCATGGTTTTGTCCATTTTGGAACCATAGTGATGGTTCATATTGTATATGATGTTGTATATATACAATAAACCTTGAGACATATGTAAATATACTATTATGTAATGTTTAAAGCCATAGATATGATGTATGAACTTTAAAATACAATTTGAGTATTGAATGTCCAATTATGCATTATGGAAGTTTGATGAAAATATGCATAAGTGTGGGTTGAATGGACAAAATGAGATGCATGAGGTTTGGGACCATTTGGGCAGCTCACACAAGTCTCAAATAAGTTTTCAAACTTGCCCAAAAGGTGCCAAGGCGAAGAGGAAATCCATTTGGCAACTTTGATACCCAATATAGAGCCAAAATTGACTATAATGGAACCCTATATCACTTTTTGGCCAAACAAGTTAGTCTTGATCTGAAATTTAGCATGCAATTAGATCTTATTGAGAGATTTTTGGGAAGCTAAAGAACATAATTTTTAGAGGTCTAGAAAATATTTGATGAATTTTCAAAGTTGGGATTTTCTATTGTTTCTGGTATGTGCACTATTCACACTGACAGATTTGGGTTTTGTGTCACCCGATAGTCAAATGGTGTCCAATACTTGTGAAATGTTATAGGCATAAACTAAAGATCACCTCATTTGGAGGTTTGAGCAAAGAGTTATGCATTTTTGAAGTTGGCTGTCAGTAGCAGTGGCGCCCCAGGAGTTCAGTCACTGTTCCATAGGATTCCAATGGCTAAACGTACCTATTTCATTCTGAAATTATTTTTAAAATTTAACATTTTTATCTTTCCATAATGATAGAATATGTATGATTTCAATTTTTATAGAATTAGTTATGAATTTTGGAAGGTTGCATCAGTAATCTGAACAGAAGCCTAGGCAGCCAGCAACCTCTGTAGCTTTTTGGATGTCAAACGTTCTCCATGATGCATGTTATGGTTTGGGAGTATTTTTATGTGACTTAGACATCCTAAGCTTTCCATAATGACCAAGGTTTCATTATTTTGATTTTTTTAGATTTAGTTATGATTTTCCAAAGTTTGCCCAGAAAAGAGGCCAATTCTGGCCGAGAATGAGTTCCCATTTTTCATGCCCCATTTCGGTTTCCATAAGTTGTAGGCATGTTTTTGTGATGCATTTAAGTTATAATGATGTAATTAAATATGAGAATGCATAGTATGATTTCACATGGTCCACGTGACACCAAATGAAATTTTGAGACCCAGCGCAACGCAAAAATGAGCATTAGTTTCCTTGCCATTTTCATGCCAAACTCACATGATTCATAATATTAAGTTACATAAAGGCATGAGATGCGTTAGAATAAGCTAGAATTCATTGTGTTACATTAAAGGCCATTAACACTGGGAGAGGTCCATCCACAGCACCAACTCCCCAGTGAGCATAACCTGGGCTCAATGCATACAAGGGTCTGATCACAACCTAGTGCTCGATCGAAGCACAATGCACGAGTGGTAGCCACATCACAACTCTACCATGGAATCACAAGATCCAAACACAATGTACCAGATAACCAACCATTTATTATGCATTCAAAATTATAATTGTGCAACAAAATAAAATTAAAGTAGACATATGCATGGAATTTAACATTAACCCTAATTATCTCACTTGTAGATAATTCTTTGAGAGCTAACCACAATGCTACTTCAGCTTATGGATACAAAACCAAAACATTACTATTCCTGATCATCATTTATAGTAGCAAACCTAATACTTAAAGAATTAAACTATAAAGGACTAGCTAGAGAACACTTACCCAGCCACTACAAGAACCAAATTCATATTTGGTTATGCCTACACCAATAACCTCAGAACAACACCCCAAATTCTGGGCAAACTCATACAAAACCACTATTCATATTATAAATCAGCTATAGGGGTCTTAAACTAGCAGAAAATGCATCAAAATTAGAAGTTTATATTTACCCAATACCTTTCCTAACCTTAACCTTCGAAAATCCTCCAAGAAAACATAAAACAATCCAAATCAAATTTGAGATGTGGGTGAAAATGTTTCAAATGAAAAACCAATTGGGTCAAATTGAAGACAAAGAGGAGAAGGTTAAGTTATATAACAATTACCTTGGCTAATTTTGGCTCTAGAAGTGAGAAATGGGGCCAAGAAGATGATGGAAACCCTAGCCTCCAAGGGACCTCCGAATTTGCTTCTTGCTTTCTAAATGTTTCTGCAGATTGGTGTAAAGAAAGAAGGTTTTTTCTTAGGGTTTTAATGATAAATAGGTTGACCCATCAGCCTAAGGCCCAATTGGGCTCCCTCTTAGTTGCTGGGCTATGGTTTAATGAAGTGGGCTGCAGAACTTCTAGAATTTTTAATGGGGTTTTAGGCTTCTAACTTACTATACTAGATTGGGCCATTGCTAATTAGTCTCTCTTAGGCTAAGTCTCACAATAAAGAGTTAGGTCTGCTCAAAAATATAATTAGGCCTTTATTAGTGTGTATCCAGGACATACTTAAATGAATTATGAGCCTAAATTGAGTTTCTAATCCAATTGAATATTTAAACCCACATTAACAATTTATTCCTCCATATGTTCTATTTCCCTTTCCACTTAATTAGTTTTACTAATTACCTATATTAATCCTTAATTAATCATAATTACCCTTAATTAATTTTGGAGTGTTACAGAATACCTGCTACAACCATAGTTATAAAAATTAAACTAGACTAACTAGTTCAATTGAAAAATTAGTGAACCAACCATGGTTCTAGTTCATTTTGACCATAAAACCAAACTATCAAAAAAAATAATCAAAACTTGACAAAATCAATCACAAACTAGCCAAGTCTATAAAAGCCAAACCATTAAATGGTTTTCCCAATTTAAAATAAAAACTTTAAGTCATTGAGCTTACTCAATCACCCAATAACCTAGCCCAGCAAGGATATGAAATAGTTGGCCTTCCCTTTCTTTTTATAACTATACCTATCCAATTTTCACTTTAATCTAATTGATGTGGGATATAAGGCTTTCCAAATGCTCTCACTATCAAAGCTAAATCTATTCGAAACTCTCACTTCTTCATCAGATTCTCATTCAACCTCTTCAAAAACTTAAGTTCTACTTTATCTTTAACTTATTCTACTTTTCAAAACCATTATTGTAAGAATGCTAAGCAATTTAGAGCTCTATATAAGTTGCTTTGATGGTGCTAACACCAACAAAAAGCCTTACAATGAGAGTCTCCATGATTATTTTATTTCAATTTTTGAGCTTTAACACCTTGTGCTTACATTAACATGATAGGTTTTGATGTGATGAGTGAAATGGTTCCTTGACTCTAGGTTATGAGGTGAACAAGCAAATGCCATTGTTAGGGGAAGTAATGATTTTTATTGCCATTTGGAAGCTTATGACCCTTTGGAATGTCTTAGCTCTTTATTGGTGTAATCTACAATGGTTAGTGGCTTATTTGGGTTTAATGGTTTCCATTGGCAAGAAGATTAAATGTTTGTTTGGAGCATAAGGATGTGAAAAGATTTTTATTAGAGTAAATAGGTAAAATCTAAGAAAGGGAATGAAAGAGATGGGAGAGAGAAAGCATTTAAAGCAAGCAATGAGATTATTATGGATTTTATAATGGGATTAGCTAGCAAAAATCTTTGATTATAACACTATCAAACTGGAACTTATGATATAGTGCCACTATTATTTTATAATATTAATTGTCAAATTAAGGTAAGAATCAAAATTTAGTAAATTACTATAAAGACAAGTAGAACCTTAAGTACATCTAAAGTTTTTTAAAATTTTTTTATTACTTTAATAATAAATTTGTATATGAGTCATAATATTGATTAGATTTCTTTATCAATATAGATTTTAATTAGATCATGCATTTTATTTATTATATTAAATTTTTAATAAATATATATATATGTATATGTATAATATTTATTTATCTCTGATTCAACCACGATTTGACTACATTCAAACTAGTGAACTTTAAATTAGTGCCTCTATTGGTTAAATGACTAGTCTAGTTTTAAAAATATTAGCTACAATAGAAAGAGATGCTAGAGAGATACTTTAAAGCAAGTGAAAAAGGGTTAGTTGAAGTTAGAAAATCTTGGTATCATCTTAGGGATTTGTTGGCTAAGGCTAAAGAAAAAGCCAAGATAAGTGCTAAAATGACCTTTACATCACTAAGCTAGGCTACCACTTATAATATAACTGCTACTAAAGAACTTATTCCCCTTACAACAATTCCTCTTCCTCCAACCAATGCCTATGACTAGGCTTGGTACGTTTTTAATATGGTTTGGCTACCTTCCTTAGACTTTTCTGTCATTGTCAGATTGAAGCTAAGTAGTTAGCTTATAGTTACCATTAAGAACTTTTATTCTGGATATCTTCCTAAATAAAGGGACAATAAAGTTTAAATTATTTTCCATTGATGATTCAATTGAATTCTTCTCCATGCATGTTCACTCATCGATAACCACTACTAGGAATGACTTGAATTAAAATGAAAGGGCCTTCCCAATTTGGCAACCATTTGCCAAATTTTTTATCTCTAATACCAATTGGCAAAATAGTCTTCCAAACCAAGTCTCTTTCAACAAACATTTTATGTTTGACCCACTTATTGTACACTTTTTCCACTTTCATCTTGTTCATCTGAATATTATTAAGGGCCATTAGTGAATCTTTATCTGCTGATTCCATTTCTATGTAAAGAGATTGATGATATTACTATGGTTCTAAACCATTTTGCTTAGCCACTCTGAGAGATTTTATAGTAATCTCTAGAGGAAAAATAACATCTTGGCTATAGGTTAGCCAAAATGGAGTGAGACCAATCACAATAGACTTAGCATTCCTATATGCCTAAAGTATTTTAGATAGGACTTTGTGCCACTTTCTGGACTTATCTTCTAAGGCTTTCTTAATTATGTTAACTAAGATTTTATTGGTAGCTTTTGCTTGCCTATTGGCTTAAGCCTACTATAGAGTTGAATGAATCATTTTTATAAACTATATTCTTGAGCAGAGGCCACTACTATATCCCCCATGAAGAGTGTGCCTTGATCAACTATTATGGTTTAAAGAACTAAATTCATTGATGATTTACTATTGAATAATTCTAATCACATCTACTTGTGTGACATTCAACATCAGCTGTGCCTTTACCCAATTCATAAAGTAATATGTTGGTACAATAATAAGGCATGCCACTTAGATAAACAAAGATGAATTTTATGTATTAAATCCATAGCACAGCCACTAAATGGCTATGGTTTGATAATTGGATGCAATTCATCAACTAGTTATCTTTAGATAGGACCATGTTATTGACAACCTTCACACCTTTTAGCATATCTAAAATAATTAGTTGTTATAGTTGACCAATAATAACCATGTTTATGAATCAACCATCTCATCTTAAGTCATGATCTACAATAACCACAAACTCATTCATAAACTTCTCCCATGATTTTCATAGCATCCACTTTGCTTAATCATTTTAGTAACAAACCTTTCTCTTTTGTATAAATCATTAGCTATTAAAACATACTGCAAGGTCTGTTATTTAAGCTTGAAATCTATTGTAGATGAAGGATTCTTTAGATAACTTGTTAATTCTTTACTCTAATCATCAATAGTTGGTTGTTGGTCAATAGTTGTAATTTCATATGTCTAAAGGATTTTTTGATTGCCTTTAACATCCATAGTGTTAAATCCAAAAGCTCGTTAGGCTAAGTCATTTGCTTTTACATTTTCTTTTCTAAGTATATACATAACTCTTACATTGGCAAACTATAAAGAAGAGTATTTGCCATTTCATAGTAATGTGATAGGTTTAGGTTATTGCAAGTATATTCTTTAGTGAGCAATTTGATGACTAGTTAAGAATCTCTTATTATTTTAATGAATTGAGCTTCTATGGATATAAATAATTGGAGCCCAATAATCAAGGTCTCATACTCAACTTGATTGTTTCAATAGGAACATAAATTTTCTAATCTATCTTATTAGACTAGTGATAGTAACTCATGCCTTATCATCTTTTTGAGTTCTAGCTCTATCAAATGCTAATGCCCATCGTTTAAGTTTTATATGATTGTTGGCGTCTGCTAAAGGGTCTTTAATATTAAGGCATGGATGTTAAGCTAAGAAATTAGCTGAGACCTATCCTTTGACAGCCCTAAGTGGAGCATACTTTAAAGCAAAAGCATTCAACTTAATGGCCTACTTCATTAATCTTCCTTATAAGACAAGCCTATTAAGTAGATATCTTATTATGTCAACTCTGCACATGATTGAAATTTCTTTAAGGAAAAGATCATATTCAAGTTTTGTGTATGCACAATATAAAGAAAGAAATAATTTCTTTACTAGAGTATATCTAGTCTTAGCATCATAAATAGCTCTTTAGTTCCATCCTTAACATCCTATGTAAAAAGGCAATTAATGGATTCCTTAGCAACTAAGATGTAAGGCTTAAAGGTTTACCTAGTATGGGAGGTACCAAGATTGATAGGTTAAGCAAGCTTTGTTTGATTTGTTTAAAAGGTACTTACTACTATTCTTCATATATTATCTTACCAATTAAGCTATGTAACTCTTTCTTATTTTGTGGTGGTCTCACCTCTAAAACTGTCTTGGTGAAGCTATGCCAAGTAACTTCAAATAAACTAAGTTGAATGAAAGTTTATACTATAGGGTGCAACCTAAATTATTTCCCGCAGAAATGGATTCTAATTATTTAAAAGAGCTTCCCAAGTGTTAAGAAAGCCCTAAAAGCTACCAAATTTAGGGAGTTTTTTATTGAATTCAATTAGCTAAATTTTAAAATAAATTAAAAATGCAAGAATTGAACAAGCAAGCAATGGATGCATGGCTAACTTTGAATTTATCCCTTGATATTCACTATCTTTATTCTAATTTAATTGTTAATGGTTCTGGTCTAAGACTCTCTACACCTGTTCATACTAATTTATCTTGAGTTATCACACAAGATCCAAGAAACTAACAAATCAATGTTGATTGAAATCTTAACTTCACATTAATTCAAAAAGAATGATTAATCAATTAAATTAGCCTCTAAACTTTCATCTTCGAAAGTTCAATTAACCAATCAAATCCCAAGGAAATCTCAAATTAAATATTCAAGCACAAAATTTCAGCATGTATTTCATTAAACATCTTGATTGTATAAGTTGAAAATTAGAGGTATATGAAATTACAACACTTAAACCAGCAAAATATTGATCCACTAATTATCAAAATCTCTCCTAATTGATGCCTAACCAATCACCAATCATAAACAACACCATTCTCAATATAATACAAATTTAACCAAGCTAGAAGAAGAAGAAAAAGTGTTAGAAAGAGAGAAAAGAAAGTGTAAAAATCTTAGCCAAATTCCTAGATGGTCATGGATTCAAGCTCCACATCAAGGTCTTCATCCAAGCTAACCATAAGATGAATCTAAGCTTCCATTCTTCCAAAATTAATGGAAGAAAAATTAGTGCAAGCTTCGGCCATTGGAACTTCAATTAGGAAGAGAATGAATGACGTGATGTTCTATGTGCTTCCTCTTGGATGTCTCTCTCTGTTCTATATGTTCGTTCCCCTCTATAAACCTGTACCTCATCTCTTCTAAAAATACCCTCCTAGATGTCCCCAGTCCCTATCCTAATGTGTGTCACATGAGAGTCATGTGGCATCTTTCATCCATGTGTCTTGATTCTTATGCCTTCTTCATGAAAATGGATCTACTATGCTTTTCCATGTGAGACCTTGTGCATTCAAGAGAACCTAGTGCTTCACTGGATGTGTGAGTGAATAAGAGTCTTCATGAATCTACCCCTAAACCTTCAAAATTAGTAGGCCCTTCTCTTTTCTTATATGTGTATGTGTATAAGCCTCCCGTATGTGAAAATTTGTGCTTCCTTACATGAATGTGTGATTTGGTTGTATGTAAATGCCATGCATGTGAGAGTATCAAGAATGACGTGAAGTTTTATGAAATCTCATGCATGTTTTCTATCCAATCCATGCGTCTACATGTGAGAGTCTTTGTGCATGTATATATAAGCTAGTGAGAGCTCGAGAGTGTGTGTTCCTCCTTGAGATGAGAGCCTCCCTGATGCATAAAAGCCCGAGAGTGAGTCCACATGAAACCTAATGTCTTACATTCCTGTACATGTGTACCTCCTCCCTTTTTCACATCAAACTCGTGCCTCCAGTTCATGTCCATGTGCCTTAACATCCATGCCTGATTTTTTACTCCCATGGGCTAATCCATGTGTTTACATGTGAACAAAAGGGAATGTCATGCCTTAATGACCTAGTGTATTGCTGCATATTGGATCTTTATTCGTTTCATCTTAGCGAACATCCATGTTAGACTTGGAGGGAACATTGATCTTCACTTTTAATCTTAGCTCTTAATCTTCACACTTGATATACCAATTGGTCCTCTTTGCACTATATGTCACGCCTCTGAAGCCCCTTTCCATGGAATTCTCTAAGTCAAAATGAAATAAAATCAATGGCCCATGAAATAAAATTATGACCTAAAAAATAAAATTATTAAAATGTAGGCATATAATGAAATTCCAAAAGGTGAAATTTCACTTCCTAATCTGAATAATATCCAATAAAGATCAATTATCATCAAATCCTTAATAAAAAGTCCATAATTAATGGGTAAAAATATAGAAAATATATGAATTATCACTTGGCATTATTTTTATCCACTTCAATTCCTTGCTAATGTATAAGAAAACCTAAAAAATTCCCAGCTGAGACTCCAAATGTATATTTAGCTAAATTTATCTTTAGATTATGAAATCTCATTCTCTTAAATACTTACTCCATTTCAACCAAATGTTGATAAAATCTTTAGATTTTATTGCAACATCATCTATATAAATCTCCATATTTTTACCAATTAAGTCACAGAAAATGGCATTCACTACCTATGGGTATATGGCCTCTGTGTTTTTTAAGCCAAATAACATAATAAGCCATTTATAGATTCCCAATGCACCAAGGCAATGGAATGCAATCTTATTAATGTCATCTTTAGCTACAAAATTTTGATTATAACCTAAATATCCATCCATAAAAGTAAGAATATGTCAATCAACATATCAACTATTGGCATAGCATATTGATTTTTAAGACTAGCCAAGCTGAAGTTTAGAATGACTATGCAAATCCTAACCTACCTATTTTTTTCTTCCTTGATTTTTTGTAGCAATTCTAGATTAAATCTCCTAGCTGGTTGCTTGTGTGGTTTAAATCCCTCATTAATCACTAATTGATGCTCAATTAATTGCCTAGATAGTTAGGCATTTTATGGTATTCCTAGGCAAAATAATCTTTGTACAATTTTATAAGATCAATTAGTTGATTTCGATCTTCCTTATTTAAAATATGGCTTTTGCCACTTTTATCTTTGTTGCAAAAGGGTTTTTGTAAGCCAATACTATTTCAACTTTGTTACCTTCCCAAAACACGAGCTATTAATGCAATATAAAAGGAACACATTGACTAGAGTAGATCTAATCCTTGCCTAATAGCACTGAATATGTAAGTTTAGCATCCACAATAAAGAATGTTACACTAGTTGTTTTGAACCCTACTATTATGTTAGGTACTATTACTCTAACAATAGTCATTACTTCCCTTGTGCAGTTGATCATCTTCATGTTAATATTGATCAGGTCTATCTTGGTTTTTCTCAACTTCTTCAATATGCTTATTGGTATCACATTCAGCACAAACTCCTTCATTTATGAATACTCCGATTGGCCTACCATTGATGTAAACTTTAATGATAGAGGCCTTAAGTATTTGTTCATAGCCTTTAAAGGCTTTTCATATTGCATCATGACTGGTTCAAATGTTTTATCATCTATCAAGGTTACCCATTATGCTTCTTTGGTCAACACATCTCCTTCCAAGCCTTCTAGTTATCCTTCATTTGCCTAAAATTTACTTATGATAATGCCAATGACATCAATGTCTACTAGAGATATCTAGTATCATCTTTATCGAAAAGATTGTCTCCTTCTAAGATATCTTTCTCCTTTAGTAAATTAAGACTAAACACTAGTTTAGGTGTATCAATATTTTTAGGTGCTTGCATCTCGTCTTTAATCAAACCTTTAGCCTCTCCTAGCATCTTTAACATTTGTCTTAGCTTCTAGGTAGATCTCTGCCTTTTTCTCCTCCTCTTTTGAGCATGAGCTAAAGCAACAAGTTGGGATGGCTGTTGTGACTTCTTTTCAACATATTTGCTGAGGAACCATTGCCCTTTCACAATGTCAGCTTTTGACTTGATCATTTTCTACAGCTTTAGTTGCTTATCATTACAAAAGTTTATCCTTAAGGTTGATATTCCTTTTTTGATGTAGAACTTCACTACTTGCCTTTTTCCCTATGGAATTGGATCTTTATCCACTCTTAGAGCCTATAACATGTCGAATATGTTGTTGTTCTTCTTTCTTCTTTCATATTGGGTCTTATAGCCTGTCAAAAATGCCAAATCTATGAATGATAGACTTTAGATACTTAGGTTGTGCAATTACTTGTCCACCATCTTTCTTAGGTTTTGGTGTTATTTCCTTCAATTTTCATTATTTATGCATCAGTTGCTTCCATTTATATGTTAGTAAATGAAGTGGTAAGCTTAATGCTGAAAACATGTTTGTAAATAAAGGTGTTCACTAGGCTTGAAGGCCTATGTGCCAAACCCTACTTGGCCAAATCGAATCGAGTTAGGTCAACTGCAAAAGAAGTAAAAAAGCAATTTATGGCTAGCTTGGCCCAGCCCGGCCTAAAAAATTGAAAAAAAAAATTGAAAATATTTTTTATAAAGATTTATATCAATATTTTAATTTTTTTTTAAAGATAAAATATAATTTTGTGATGATTTAAATAAAAATATTCTTTTTTATGAGTTATTTTATAATTTCAATAATAAACAAGGCCACCCCTAAGGTCCATATTAGCCCAGCTTGGTCCAAAAAAATTAAAAAAAATAAAAGATATTTTTTATAAAGATTTATATGAAAATTTTAATTTTTTTAAGGATAAAATATAATTGTATAAGAACTTATATAAAAATATTTTTCTTTAGGGCCATTTTATAATTTTAATAATAAATTTTAAAAAAGGAAAAAAAACTCAGGTTGCCCAAAATTAGCCAAACCCTACCTGATACTAAATCAGGCCAAGCTGAGCTGGGCAAAGGGTTTCAATTTTAAAGCTCTTACAATCGGGCTAGACATTAAGCAAGGCCAAAGCATTGAAGCCCATTTAAAATCGGGCCAGTCATTGAATTAGGCCAAAGTCCGACCTAGCTTAGCCCATTAACAGCCCTATTTGTAAGCATTGCTAAAAAAGAATCCATATCTACTATCATCTCAGCTATGCCTTTACAAGCTAATTTGAATAGCCCATCCTTCAAAGCCTTTTAGATTATGTCACTAAAAAGAATGTAATTAATGATAGCATGACTATACAAGTGATGTCACTTACAGTATTTTTTGTTTTTCAACTCCATAGTGGATGGAATTTGATATTCGTCAAGCAACTTAATTTGCTGGTCCTTGAGCAAATAGTCAAAAATTTGATCATCTTTAGAGATATTGAACTAGTATTTTTCTTTGCTTCTTGGTTTCATGATTTGCTTTCCTCTTAAGGGCCTTAAAGTTAGATAGGAATACGAATTCCCTTTCAAAATTTCTACTACTAAAACATCAACTAACTATCATTCATACTACTCAATCGTTCCTTTAAGATCAATAGCGTAGTACATAATAGAAACTACATGCAAACCTTTTCTCCTTGATTGGCTCTCCTTTGCTCTTTTTCTAGAATACATTACTCAATTCAAATGGCTTGAATCACTAAGTTAGGTCTAAGCATTCTTAAGCTATTAGCTTTTTTCTTAGCTAAGATACATATTACCTATAGCTATGGTAGCATATTTGGCTTTTAGACATTGCACATAACATCTACTTCTCAACTTTCTAAATCTTTTCAAGAAATTAGCTACATGCTCAGGTGTTTTCTATTTGAGATTCATGAAATTAGCTATGGTAACCTGCTTGTAAAACCTATCATGGAACAATCTTTCTATTCTACCTAATTCTAAATAAAGTTAAGTGCCAAAGATGAATGCTAGGTGAAAGTAGTTTCAATTAATGATAAAGGAAATAATTGAAGTTTATAATACTCATTTTGATTTGCCTTACCACATTAGGCAATAAACTTGCCTATATATTCAATGGTAGACTTATCATTCTCACCTGAAAACGTAGTAAAATTAGGAGTTTTAAAACTTCTTGGTAAGAGTATTGTTCTATCCACTCAATTAGGATATGGTTTCTTAGACACAAGCCTATCGAGAGGCCTTAGTTACTTTCCAAAGTGTCTCTTTATCATTTTAGTAATCATATTAAGGTCAAGTAACTAATTTATAATAGGTCTGAGTTCAGCAATCATCAGTTGGTTAACATTCAGCAACTATGTTGGAATTAAACTAGCTTGTCTTGGTGGTACAAGAGAAACTTGAATTGGTTGATGACCAACCTGTTGCTCTAGCGTGTATGGATAGTCAAATTGGTTATCTACAAGAGGTGGAACTAGATTCCATTGTTGCTCCCCCAACCAACTCTCTAAATTAGTTATCTACAAGAGGTGGAACTGAATTCCATAGTTGATCCCCCAGCTAACTTTCTAGATTCCCTGTATGTAGTCCTTTATGGGGGAGGAACTAGATTTCCTAAAGAAAGGTTAGTTGCCCTGAGATTGCTAGGTAGACTATTTGATTAGTTATTTGAGGTGAAAATGAATTCAAAAACTGCTCTCTAACAAAATCTCTCGATCCCCTTAACTGAACTTCCTTATAACTGGTGGTGAGATATATTATAATGCCTTGCACATTTCCTTATAGGATGGTACTAATAGTCATAAGATTAGGTAAAACATAATGCAAACCAAGATTGCCTTATGTGTTTGGTGGTCTCCTAATCATATGGACTTGCTTATACTACAAAACAGGTTGTAGTACAAGTTTACTCAATGTTTGCCCCTAAGATTAATTGGATTTGCGATTCAAAAGGGCATTCAAGATTGGATTTGGTTGTTAAATGGACTGAACATTATTAAAGGATGTTGTAAAATATTCTCTAATCTAGACCTACCTTTGCTCTTACCTACAAACATTTTACTTCTTATTATATGCCATTTGTTTGACTGTCTCAACAAGTTGACAAAACATTTGATGCATGAGATCATTAAATCTCATATCAATTTGCTAATGGATAAAAGATATTGTCATCACCATGGGTTAGCCTTGTTGAGGTACCTACTCCTTGGTTGGAGCCACTTGTCCCACAATTGATAGTGGGGTTGTTGTAACAACTTATCCCATAGTTACTAGTGTTGTATTTAGCAAAGATGGCATACCTAAACTTGAAATAACTACAAGCTTAGAAGCTTTAGGGTCAAAAGCCTTTCAGCCACCATTCTTCTTTGCAATGATTATAGAATATCCATGTCACTTAAACTTTTTCCAAATCGCAAGTGCATATGCCACTTAAACTTTTTCCAAAGCATGAGTGCATACGCCACTTGTAGTCATGATCACGTGGTGAGAACTTCACTAGAAGCTCTTCTTCTAGTCCCATTAGGCATGCCAAAATTGTTGTTTGCAAATTTGGATTGATTAGCTAAACTGCTTAGCTAACTTGCACTTTTGATTCTTATAACAACACTAATTCTTAATTACTGTGATTAGACTTAATTATGAAGTTAATGATTATAAATCAAGATCTCAAGTCATTACAATTAATTAAATTAGAAAAAAATGAGAAAATTTGAACCTTGATGTTATTAGGGTCATTAGCTAACCAACCAAAATCATTTGATCCCACAAGTAATTCCAATTATCAATTAAAACATTTGGTTCATATTACCATTAATCCCAAGCATCAAAAAATCCTCTTACAAAGGCTCCCAAATCATTATATATCATGTTATAGTAAAATCCAAGGTTTCTAAGCAAAAATAAAAGTTTGAGGGACTTAAGCTACGACTTGGACCTTCCCCGCCATAGCTAAGTTGGTTACTAGAATTTAAAGTAAAAACTACGAACCTTCCACCACAGTGAGTTGGTGTCTCATCACGGTAAGAGAGCCTCCTAGAACTCTCTAAGCTCACCTTCTAATGCTCGTCATGGTGAACTTCCTTGGTGTTATGGCGAGTTTGCTCTCTGTTACTCTCCCTAGATGAATTTCTTACATTGCGCCACAGCAAGACATCTTGTGTCGTAGTGCTCCTAGCTTCTAGAACTCCCTTGCTAGAGACTTAAGTGGTTTTGGCCACGACTTAACCCTCTTTTACACCTAAACCCTCTAAAATTCATCGCACACATTCTAAACCTCCCTCAAGCAACATCCTAGGATTATTTTATCTTAATTTATAGGGTTTTAATAGTAACCAACTAGCTAAACTATCCAACATACCCTCACATCCACTTAGAGATTAGAGTATTAATTTCAAATATCTCTAACAAGCATACATTAGCAAATTCAAGAATTATTAATAGCAACAAGATTTATAAGCCATTAACATGATCATTCATGGTGATACAATAACATACTTTAAGTAATGAGTCTTATATCCACACTAATAAGGTTCCACATCAAATATAAATGAGTGCATACATCATGTTTCAAATTTGTATAAGGCATAATTCTCTATTAGATACATCATATGTTACTATAGGTCACTAAAACACAAAACTCCTACACTTGGCAATATGATTAAATGATGATGCTATACAAAAGAATAACAAAAATTAGCATTTATCCTAAATTAGATCAACCTAAGTGCAGCATTTCCCACACAAGGTCACAACTCATGGATGTTCATCCACTTGCTTCCCTTTATCCTTACCCGAAAAGCCTTCACCTGAAATAGTTAGCCTATAAAACAAGGTGACATGCAAATCTCAGTAACCAGATGCAAATTCTATTCATATATACTAATTTAATTAACATATGTGCAATTAATCAAATAAGCATAAAGAATATCAGTCATAACAGCAAATGAAACAATTGGGCAATCAGTAACTATTATCCCATACTAGCAATCACATTACACGTGTTAAAGGCCATTAACACCAAAAGATGCCTATCTACAGCACCTACTCTCTAATAAGCACAACTTAAGCTCAATACATACAAGGGTCTGATCATAACCCAATGCCTGATTAAAGCACGATGCACAGGTGGCAGCTGCACTACAGCTCTGCTATGGACTCATACAAGGTCAAAACATGTAATTCAGATAGCCAACCATTTATTATGCATTCAAAATTATACTTGTGCAAAAAATATAAAATTAAAGTAGATATATGCATAAAATTAATATTAACCTCGGTTACCTCACTTGGTTGACAATTCTTTGAGAGCTAACAATAATGCTGTTTCTGCCTATGTACATAAAACCAAACCATTACTGCCCTTACTCATCATTTATAGCAGCAAACCAAATACTCAAAAAATTAAACTACTAAAAATCACTTAGATGACACTTACCTAACCACTACAAGCTCCAAATTCGAATTTGATATTCCTCACACCAGAATTCTCAAGATACCTCTCAATTTTCTGGGTAAATTCGCATAAAATTAGTGCTCATATTATAAATCAACTATGGGGATCTCAAACTAGCAGTAAATGTATCAAAATGGGAAGGAAACACTTACTTAACAACACCTCTAATCTTAACCTCTGATAATCCATCATGAAATCACCAAATAACACATTTTCATATTTGGGTGTGAGTGAAAATGCTCCAAATAAAAAATTAATTGGGTCAAATTGAAGAGGAAGAAGAAAGGATTAAGTTATATATAAGTTACCTTGGCTAAATCTTACTCTAGGAGTGAAAAAATATGAATTTGTGCCAAGAACCCTAGCTTCCTCCTAAGACCTCCGAATTTCCTCTTGCTCTCTTAGTGTTTTTGTAGAATGGGGTAAGGAAGAAGAGTTTTTAAAGCTTAAGTTAGGTTGTGGGCTAACCTAAAGGCCCAAATCCAAGTAGAGTTTAGATTTTAGATTGTTGGGCTAGACATTATAGGTTGAACTATAAAATTTTTAAGGTTAGGGATGGAATGTGCTGATCCAATAGCTCAAGACCCATTTGGACTCACTTCCCTAAGTTTGTCCTAAGGTTAAATGGGCCGTTGTCTCACTTAAATTCACTCCTAAATTTTGGGTTTCCAAAAAATTTAAGTTAGACCTACAAGAAAATTAGTATTGAGCTCTTCTACTGAGTTCATAACATGATTGGACTTCTATATTAGGCCTTAAGCATAATTTAATTAATCATAAGGCCCAAATTAATGTTCACCTCTCTTAATTAATTTTTCTAATTAAACCCATATCAATTCCTAATTAATCATAATTATTCATAATTAATTTTGGAGTGTTACAATTCCCATGTTCAAGCAATACACTAGGGAAGGTATTTTGTTCCTTAGCTTTGATCTCTAAGCCACTAAAAGAAGTGTCTAGTTTGAAAAGTGACTAACACCTATGACTAAAAAAAACAATAAAAGAAATTGAAGGCATAAATGTAATAAAGAAAGCAATGAACTATGGAAATTAAAGGAATGTGAGGGATAAAATGTAAAAGCTTGTGTTTGACTGATTGTATGTATATGTTCAAAAAAAAGCTTTTACATTTTATCCCTTACATTCCTTTAATTTTCAGAGTTCATTGCTTTCTTTATTACAATAGGTATATGTTCAAAGATTTGATTGTATGTATATGTTCAAAGATTATGCACAATAGGTATTTACAAGCCTAATATTATTTGTTAATCTTATTAAAAGTGCATGCTACACTTCTTAAATTTTTTATCGATGTTAGCAATAATGTAGGATTATGGCCCACAATGTAAACGATAGTTTATGCCATATTAGTGAAGTTAAAGATACAAAAATTAATTTTTACTAGTGAAGTTAAAGATATAAAAATTAATTTTTACATGCTAACTAACTACTTTGTCAACTAACCATGTTAGCCACATCCCTATAATTAAAGGAACAAGCTTTTAACATATTCTACACTTCTTAACCTGTCAACTCATGAATCTCCCTTGTCACTTGCTTATCTAATTTAACTGACTTGACAATATTTTATGCACTTTATCCCTACATTGTATAAAAGTGGTTAAATGATTAGAAACTACTTAGAATCAACTAAATATTCCCCTCTCTTTCAACAGCACATTATTGAGAGCTATTTTTTTGAAGTATTTCAAAAAATCCAATTAAATTCATAACCTTCAATCATTATAGCCTATTTTGTCATCTAAAGTTGAACTTATTTAGCAAACATCTTCTAACGATTTAACTCAAATCATAGGCCCGTAAATTGATACAGTCCATTATGTTTTTGTACTAACAATTAGAAATTTTTTCTTTAAAAACTTTTTATTTTCTTTGGATTACATTTAAAAAAACAAAAAAGGAGAGCAAACCACAACTAATGATAATAAGAAATTAAATGGTGGTAAAATGAGAGCAATGGTAGGAGGTTGGGTGCCAATAATAAGAACAATTCTACTGTACACTACATCGTAGTACAATTGACGGAAGACATTGCAATTGTGCAAGTGGAGCTCGCATACGGATGCAATCTCATCCACAAGTACAAACCGTACCTGAAAGAATTTTTTTTCTAATAATAATATTATATTGGTGATAGTTGGTAAAACCATAAACGCAACTTGGGCTTAAAAAAAAAAAGTTCATATTTCAAGTTTTAAAATTTTGTTTCAAACTCATTCAACCCAAATTTAAATTTTTGAATATAAGCTTAGATTAAGTCTGACTAATTTTCAAAAATTACATTTAGATATAAATCAAAGAGTCAATATTAATCCCCAACTCATCTTGTTTAAGAAATTTTAATTTAGGCCTAAATACAAATATTTTGATCTAAGTTTAAGCTTGAGCCTCATACTTAGGCCTGAGCAATCTTAGGCCCAAATGTAGGCTTTTTGACATTCGTACTAAAAAAGTAAAAACTTTTGACTCAAATCCTCTGCCGCAAAAACCAATGACTGAAACACTTTTTTTTTTTTAAATAATTAATGGGTCGTGGCATTACAGATGCCGCGACCCAAAAAAATTTTTTTTAATATTTCAGAGGGTCGCAGCATTCCAAATGCCGCGACCCTCTTGGACTGGTCACAGGTCCTTTGACCCGCGACCAATCTATAGGTGCAGCAAAAGCTGCAGCTACACGCTGCAGCTAATCCCCCCCCCCCAACACACAAGCACGTCGCCCCTTCCCCCCTTTCCTGCCTCTATATCTCTCCTTCTTCTTCTTCAAATTTCTTACTCCCAAACTCCATCCTTCCTCCCCTCCCATTTCTCTGCATATTTTACTCTCTTCTTATTATCTTCAACCTTCTTTCTTTCAACATTTTTAATTTATTTCATTATCTTTCTTTATCAAGTTTATTCCAGTTTTGCTCTATACCCATATATGTAAGTTCTCTATCTGATCTCATCTTTGGTTATCTATTATTGTTTGCATATATTATTTTCTTACTTTCTATTTCTCCACTTATTTAGTGTTGTTTTTTTATTTTTATGTTTACTAAAAAAAAATAAGTAAACTCTGCTTTGTTAGCTAACAAGAAAGAGAACAAGGTTAGAATAAACAAAGGTCTATATTATCAGTTCTAAAAAATTCTTCAATACCTTCAAGTAGAAAAATTAAATTAAAATATAGTGGAAAAATAATATTGGATTGATAATTTTTTGTTTATTATATTATATGAAAAATAGAAGTCTAAACTAATTTTATATAACTTGTAATTAATATTTTAATAATTGTAAATAAATTTAAAAGTACATATATTTAGTTTATATTTTTTGTATGTCATATTTTTGTATGTTGAGGGACGGGAGTATTTTGTAATTCAATAGAAGGAAAAGGCTCTATAAACTGCATTACTGGTTGGTTAAAAATTTGGTCAAGGGAAAAAGTAAATTTAAAGATAGTGTATTATCTTCATATTTAGGTTTTTTGACATTGTTCCCTTAGTTTAAAAAACTAAAAAACCAGACGCTGCGCTACAAATACTAGTAACTCATATGTTTAATAATTTTTTTTTTTAAGGAAACGCGGACTCAGAGTCCGCGTCTCCTTTACCAAACGTGGACTCAAGGAGTTCGGGTTCAACTTCCAAGGATTCAAAACAATGTAAGAGAGAGAAAGAAATATCAAGGGGATAATTTTATATGTAATATATATAATATAATATAATATATTTTATATAATAAATATTATATTTTTATGTGATATGAAATAAATATATTATATTATATTTTTTATAAATTATGATTTTATTGAAAAGATTATATTTCTAATTATATTTAAATATTTTCAAGTGATTTAAATGAAAAAAAAATTTGTCTCATTAAAAATTTTATAAAATAAAATATTATTAATTTCTTATAAATTTTGTAAATTATAATTTTATTAAAAAGATTATATTTTTAATTATATTTAAATATTTTCAAGTGATTTAAATGGAAAAAATTTTTGTCTCATTAAGAATTTTATAAAATAAAATATTATTAATTTCTTATAAATTTTGTAAATTATGATTTTATTAAAAAGATTATATTTTTAATTATATTTAAATCTTTTCAAGTGATTTAAATAGAAAAAAATTTTGTCTCATTAAGAATTTTATAAAATAAAATATTATTAATTTCTTATAAAATTTGTAAATTATGATTTTATTAAAAATATTATATTTTTAATTATATTTAAATCTTTTCAAGTGATTTAAATGGAGAAAATTTTTATCTCATTAAGAATTTTATAAAATAAAATATTATTAATTTCTTATAAATTTTAGAAATTATGATTTTATTAAAAAGATTATATGTTTAATTATATTTAAATATTTTCAAGTGATTTAAATGGAAAAAAATTTTTTCTCAAATATGTCAAACTCTAGGCAGTCTATTTTGTTTCTTTTATTTCATTAAAAATTGTAAAATACTAATAAGTGTGTCATACAATTTTATCAGTAAATGAGATAATGAATAGCTAATGATATATGATTTGATATATGTATCTAACTAATATTGATAACTATGTTTCACGTGTCACTACACTTATTATATGATAGGAATCATAATGAGTGTGAGAAAGGAAATCATATGCGTATATGCAAATGGCAAAATTTATGACAGTGAGGAAGGTGCAACATTTGTCTGTGGTAGACCCAAAATCTTAAGAGTTGACGCAACTGTTACTTTGAATGGATTGAAGAAGGTGGTGGGTGAAAAGCTTCGATTGGGCCCAGATCAATTTGTGATCGAGTTGGTATATGGTACCCTCATTCACGTAATCCCACAAGGTACTTGGCGTGTACTTTGGAAGATGATGACGATGTCCAAACCATGTGGGAAGCTAACCGAAAATTTCCCAATCAATTGGGTGCACCGGATATATATGCACATATATCAACTACTGGCGCAAATTTATTAGAGTCCCAAGTTGAGGTTCATATACCACAATCCCTTTCGTCGACCGGCCAATTCCAAAGTACCAGTGATTATGCCTCACAATTTGATTCCGGCACAATAGATGTTAGTCATTTTGCTGCTCAACCTACCCTGGACTTGACATGCCAACCAAGCTCATCACATCAACCTATTTTCAATGCAAGTCCTCCGTCGCCCCCAAATGAAACAGAAGATATTATAGATGACTTTGAAAATGAGGATGAATATGATGCTCCGCCGAATGTCAATGACCATGGAGATGATGATTCTGAGGGAAACGATAATGATGAGGTTGAGGTTACTCCATTAGCTCAATATACAGATCCAGCATATGCCATGCTTTAGCAGATTAGTTCGGATGGCGGAAATTCTACTGAGATCCCTGAGATGACTGAGAACATTGACCTGAATAGTAGGCAAGAGTTATATATTGGTATGCGCTTTTCAGATAAACAGTGTATGCGTCGTGCGGTCAAGATATACTCCATTCGCAAGCACCACACTTTTAGAGTGCATTACTCATCAGAGAAATACGAAGAATATCGTTGTCCAGAATATGGTGGTCAGTGCACTTGGAGAGTTAGAACAAGTCGAGATGAGAGGGACAAGCATTGGAAAATAACAAGATATAATGGGCCACACACATGCATTTCTCCATCATTATCACAAGATCATCCAAAGCTTGACTCTGACGTCATCTCATCGCATATTGTGTCGATGGTGGCCGAGAATCCATCAGTGTCAATTAGGCAAATAATTGAAAGAGTGCATAGTATATTTGGCTACACTGTTACATACAAAAAGGCATGGACGGCAAAGCACCGAGCAATTGGCATTGCATTTAGAAATTGGGAACAATCATATGCTTTCTTGCCAAAATGGTTAGCAGCAGTCAACCACTTCATGCCTGGGTCATATTATGAGTTTGTTCATAAGGAATTGCCACAGAGTAACTCAGCTGAAGATTTGGTTAAGTTTCATCGCGTTTTTTGGACTTTCAAACCATGCATTGATGCGTTTGATTCCCTAAAACCAATGGTGCAAGTCGATAAAACCTTTTTGTATGAAAAATACAAGGGGACTGTACTAATTGCAAGTTCACATAATGGGGCCAATAAAGTTGTTCCCCTAGCATTTGCAATTGTCAAGGGTGAAACACAAGAGTCATGGGTATGGTTTCTTTCTTTGCTCTGACACCGAGTTCTACCAAATAAACCAGGGATTTGCTTGATTTCTTATAGACATCCAGGACTTTTGGCTGCTGTCTCTAATCCAGAAATTGGATGGCAACCACCGCAAGCATATCATATGTTTGTTTAAGACACATTGCAAGTAATCTAAATACAACATTTAGAAATAAGTGGCTGAAGAAGAGGTTTATTAATATCGGTAGGTTTTATTAATTTTTTACACTGTTTTAGAAATAAAGACTGCGTATTGATGGATAACTATTGGTGCAGGTTACTTGCATGAGCGGCATCAGGTGGATGAACAATTGACCCAAATACGACAACTCCATGCGGAAGCTGCAAATTGGATCGAGGATATTCCCAAGAGTAAATGGTCTCGTGCCTATGATGTTGAAGGTCGACGTTGGGGCCACATGACTACAAACCTGGCTGAATGTATCAATAGTGTATTGAAGGGGGTCAGGTTTTTACCTATTAGTGACTTAGTAAAAGCTACTATGTATCGATTGAACAGATACTGGGTGGAGCGTTCACAAACAATCACTGCACAACTTGAGGCTGGTGCTATTTTCTCAGAGGAGCTGATGAAAAAAGTATCATCTTTGATACAGAGTGCATCTGCCTTAACTGTTCGTAGATTTGATAGGCGATCATCAGAGTTTAAGGTTGAGGAATCATACGATCCATCAAGCAAGCAATATGGTCGGTCCTGTAAGGTGAGTTTGGGCCGTCACATATGTGATTACGGTGAGTTTCAAATTCAAAAGTATCCATGCCAACACGTATTCGCTGCATGCGCCTCGGTTTCAATCGATCCACTTCAGTACGTGGACCGACTATTTCAATTGAATACCATCATCAATGCATACAAAACAGAGTTCCAACCGATGGGAGGAGAGTTTTATTGGCCACAAACTGTAGGTCCACGGTTAGTACCTGATCCTGCTATGATTCTCCAACGAGGTAGGCCAAAATCCTCAAGAATTCGGAATGAGATGGATTGGCGTGAGGGGCCGAGAGAACATCAACAATACGGGTTGTGTCGACAAACGGGTCATAACCGAGCAACTTGCCCATCGCAGCGACTGACTGGAAGTTGATATAATTTAATTTGTCGCATCCTTTACTTGATTGGCATTAGAGCATTGTAAACTTTATTGTTATTTTGCGCAATGAACTTCAGTAGCAATATTGTTCAACTTCTTTCAGATTATATTTGAAAGATCGTATTCTTCGCAGCTCTTATTCTCATTTCAATTACTTTGCTCCATATAATTGTATAAAAAATACGATATTGTATGGTGCGACCTAAGAGCAATATTAAATTTTTAAGTGGCTGCACAGGATCCACCAAGCATTCAATGAATTTTTAAAACTCTATGTAGCGTAACAATATTACAAAATTTAACAATATTAATAAATAAATATTTATTAATCTTCTTTCGAGATTCATAATTCAATTTAAACAAAATTTAGATAATAATTATATAGATTTGACGATAAATTTTTTAACTTATGATTCTAATACTGTAACAGCATAATGGTTAGTCATCTGAGCGTTGTCGACCCGGGACCCGAGGATGACTTCCTTTTGTATCTACAGACTCGTCATGTTTCACAGGCCGTATGGTAGGGACAGGTAAGATAACACAGATAAAGTTATTATATTTAACTTATTCTATATTATCATATGTTAGTAACATAAATGCATTTTGCAGGCTGATCGCATTTTGCGTATACGAAGGATAGCACAAGAGGATCACATCTTTGATCATCCACTTGCCATTATTCCGTACCTGCTTCGATCTGGTTTTTTTGGAGTTTCTCGACTTGGTCAGTTTGACTTTAACGCAGCATTAGTTTCAGCTCTGGTGGAGAGATGGCAGCCCGAAACTCACACTTTTCACTTAACTAGGGGAGAGGCAACTATTACCCTACAAGATGTTGCTGTTCAGCTTGGCCTCCCCTGTGTTGGACAAGTTGTTTCAGGCCGAACAAATTACAATTGGACAACCGTGTGTCAACAGTTACTTGGAGTGGTTCCACCTCCAGAGATTATGGATGGACAGCGACTCAGTGTCCCATGGCTTGCCCAAACATTTGCGGTCTTACCAAATGATGCCGATGATGAGACCATACAGCGATTTACCCGGGCATACATCATGAGGTTAATTAGGGGATACTTAATGCTGGATCGGACGGGACATAGGGTGATGTTGATGTATTTACCACTACTTGCCGATTTTGATGAGGCTGGTCATTATAGTTAGGGATCTGTAGTTTTGACCCACTTGTATAGAGAATTGTGCAGTGCAATTAATTATGCTGAAGTTAATATTGGTGGTTGTCTAACATTGTTACACTTGTGGGTATGGGATCGTTTCCCGTGCTTGGCTCCACCTCTCCCTGCTCAGGCAGATCCTCAGATGGAAATATATCCCTTAGGACCACCACTGGGTTTCAGATGAAAGCATGTCCCCCACCATATTCGTCCGCCCAATGAGGCATTACGGACTTATAGGATATTATTAGATTAGATGAAAGATGATGAGTTCATTTGGCAGCCATATGACTGTCCGAGTGTCCAACAGTTAATTCCAAATTATTGCTTAATAGGTTCAAATATATGGCGTGCGTCTGTACCTATCATTTGCTTTTGGCTCGTTGAATTTCATCATGCAGACCGTGTTCTTCGCCAGTTTGGTCAACAACAGTATATCTCTCAAATACCGTTTAATGTGGGATCGTTGCATACTCTGCAACTAAGAGGAAAAACGCATAAAGATTGACGTCAGGAGCACATGGTATTTATCTCTGCGTGGAATATGTGGGAGCAGGTTGTTGCCCAAGCAGATACAGAGGTATCTTCATTGGATCGCTCATCTGATTATATGCGTTGGTATTGGCGCCATACGCGACGGTGGATCCATCCAGAGAGTGGCTCCCAAGGTTTTGTGGTACGACCTTTTCTTCCCTTTTATTTTCTTTTGTTTGTGCATATTTTTTCTCCAACTACGTAACGGCTAATGTTTTTTTTTTCTCACAGACTGATGTACTGGACAACCTATATATGCTTTCCATTACCGATCCTCCGACGCTTGATTATGCGGGATTTAGGGAGAGGACCTGTGGAGATGTTAGGACGATGCTGTAAGCCTTGGGTGAACATCAGGAGATATTGGTCTCTCAGCCAGCTCCGCCCGCTCCTCATTAACAGAGACCACCAGAGCCAGAGGCTCGCCCAGAAAAGCGGGGACATGGTTTTATATCTACTAGACAGCCATTAGTGGATGTCAGCCATGGCAGTAGATGTCAGGCAGATGCACCATCATCCTCCTACATGCCAGCGCCTGTGCATGAAGAAACTGAAGAGCCATGTCCTTTTGCATTATTTGCAGACTATGCGGGTGTTGGTCCATCTTCTGGTGTACGATCCTTTGGCGCACCTAGGTCTTCTTCATCTGTTGGGGGTGGTGGTCCTTTTTTTGCTCCTAGAAGTGGTTCATCGTCCTTCACATCACCAGTTCCTCAGCTGTTCTTCTCTACCCCACCACCCCAAACTATGGAGGCTAGAGGTATCTCCTTCACTACTCTATTTTCTGATCCGTTCGCATTCAGTGCAGAGTTTGCTGGTGCACCCTCTGAACCATGGAGAGCATCTTTCCAGCAAGGGTTTTTCACCCCTGATCAACCGATTCCCCCTGCTCAATCCCCTCAACCTAATTGTCAACCAAATAATGGATCAATTGATGAGAATGAAGGTGAAGAAGAAGGAGCAGAAGTAGAAGAAGCAGGACAGGAGCCACTTCAGCGCCGTCCCCAGCGCTTACGTCGAAGACCTAGATGTGGGACTGGAGGACATATTAGGTAAAATGTTCAGTTCTTTTCTTTTATTTTAATAGTTAGTTACACCCTTTTTATGTGCAGTAAAGTACTTTAATATTTACGTTTCAAAATGTAAATATATGATATCGGTATAACGCGTTACTTTAACTAAACTAAAGAAATTTTGGTCTAAATAGTTATTCAGATGTGTTATATTATTTAAACTCATGTCACCGGCTTCTTCACTGTCATACGCGAAAGAAAAAAATAATTAACGTATATAAGTGCTTGTATATAAATTTCTTTGATTTTAATAACTTTCAAAAATAAATCTTAATATTTTTCCTTATAGATGTATTTTGTTTCTAAAAAAATAATTACAAGTTTGATTATACAATATTAAAATGTTAAAAATTTTATTTATTCCTTTTAAAAAATAAAAATAAAATTTTAAAACCATACACTTTTATTTTTATAATAGTAATAACAATAACAATAATAATAATAATAATAATAATAAATGTATTTTCCTTGGACTTTCTAACTTTATTTGTTGATTAAGAAAAGAGGAAAAAAGAGAAAAATTAGTAGGGGAGTGGCTTCATTAATTTTTCTTTACTAGAAATATAAATATTACAAAGAATTAATATTTTAAAATTATATATTACTCATAATTTCTTTTAGTTTCTTCATTTTCTTTTAATTTCTTATCTTATTCTAAAAAATTTGATAAAAGACCTCGACTTCTTTTCTTCTATTAGGATTTTTTTTTTTTAAGGATTGGCCATGTCTTTTAATAAACTACCTTTACGTAAAAATATACATAATAAAATATTTGAGAAAATATAATTAATTAAATAATTTTGAAATAATTTTTCTTTCATTAAATTATCGTAGTGTCAAAATTTTTTAACTATTTGGATAATATTAAACTTAATGATCATTTTTTTTACTATTCATTTCTCATATTTATAATATAACAAGCATATAATTTTTCAATAATATTATAACAAATATTTAAATTAATTACAAAATTATATAATTATTTATAAAAACTATATATTTATCATAATATTATGAAAAAAGTGTATATTACTAAAATTTTTAATTATATTACAAAAATATATTTTTAATAAAATTTAAATTAATTATCATTCTAAATAATTTAAATAATACAATATAAAAAATATACCAATTATAAATTATATACAATATATATATTTATAAATATATATTATATATATTATATTATATTATATATATATATATATATATATGAGTCGCGGCATTGCAAATGTCGCGATCTTTTTTTTTTTTAAAAAAAAAAATTAAGCATATGTAATGCCGCAACCCATTAAAAAAGTCGCGGTATTGGCAATGCCGCGACTTTTTTTTTTAAAAAAAAAAATTAAGCATATCAAAAAAACGTTTTTACAGCAAAGGGTTTGAGTTAAAAGTTTTTACTTTTTAAGTACGAATGTAAAAAAAACCCCAAAGGTATCCCACAACTAGCCAATGAAAATAATATTGACCAATTATAGGTAATGATTCGAAAGCTGATAGCATTGGATTTATAAAAGATAGAAATAATTTCTATTGTTGGAAAAAGTTTTTCTTCAAAATGCAATAGTAACTTTTAAATCATTGAGAAATTTTTTTGAAGAACTTTTTCTAAGAAACTTTAAATAAAAAAAATGTCAAAAAGATTTCCCTAATATGTTAAGACTCTTTCAAAAGAACAAAAAATAATATGCGAATACGTCCACGTAAATCTCCACATATATTTTCATTTAAAAAACAAGACGACCACTAAACTACATTTTAATCTTGTCCTAAAACTAAAACCAAAGTAAAACTAACTGGTTAGCAAGTTCTGTACATTGTACACAACAATAGTACTAATATTTAAGCACTGGAAACCTTTGACTCAATCTTGTTTTTCCAGTAAGTACTCACTCGAAACGTGTCATTCATTTTTACAAGAGAAATATATAAGCAAGACATAAAAATTAACAGAAAGTGGAATGTCATCTACAATAAGCCCCTGAAAAGCTTTAGAAATTCAGAGCGAAAACATAATATAAATATGCTTTTAAACAAAGACAACGGTATATATATTACAACCATTATTGCATTTCACACTATTTCCTGCCATGCAAATTGCCAACGGCCTTCATCTCATACTCATCACAATCCATGGAGTCATCCCAGGAGCTGGCAGCGAAGGTCGTATCACGGGTACACGTCTCACAACTGAAAATGCTTCATTAAGACGGGCAGCACGACTCATGAACTGAGATACCTTCTGCAAAATCGTTCAGTGAGACCCAAAAGATCAAGAACCACTCAAGATTTTTAAAAGAATGCAACAGAAACATTGAAATCAAGAAAGATAGTTACAAATGCGGATGCAAATAGACTTGGATGTACATCCACTTCACACAATTACCAGGAAAAACACAACCTTTTTAAGTCAGATAAAACATCCATTCATTATTAAGCCTTAATGTAGTGAATGGAAGTGAATCTCTAACAAGTAAATCAATTATTATTTCTTGCAGACGGAGAGTTGTATATTAGTTACTCTATCTTGTGTGCCAATTCAAATCACAACTGAAATCACAAGAGTTGAAAAATCAACTATATTATATACTAAGACGTACTCAAATTTTACAAAACCATATATTGCCCATAAATTCAACTTGTATAACATGTCGGGCTAAATTCTCCCCCATATATTGCCCTTCCCTTCTTTTAATATTGAGTAAATTATATAAATCTCCTGAGTTTTCATAAAATTACACAAATCTCCTCTCTATTTTCACTGAAACAAAAAAAAATTACCCAATGTTTTAGTTCAATTTAAATTTTTTAACTAAAATATCTTCCATTTTAATTTTTTTTAGTTTTAAAAAATATATATTTAGATCAATTGAATATTTTAGTCAAAAAATTTAAAATTAGACTAAAGCATAAGTTTACTTTTCATTTCAAAGAAGATTTGCGTATATTTTAAAAATAAAGAAGAGATTTGTATAATTTTAGCCAAACTCAGGGATATCTATGTAATTTACTCTTTAACATTTCCTAAGAATTAACCCATGAAGCGTGCAAAACCATCATTTGAAGCCATGCATTTTTATATCCCACAAGATTTTTAAATTAATCAATGCGACACAGAAGGGGCATGGCTGTCTGCACACCACTGATGGCATGCATATGCATTAGCAAAGACAAGCAGAAAAAGCAAACTTTTGAACTTCAATAACCCAGAAAAGGAAAAAGTAAAAAAAAAAAAAATAGAGGTTAGGGGGTTGGAACCTCTCATGTACATGATGGTCATGTGAGGCAGAGCTAGATCCAATCTTATCTTTGAATTAATTACAAAAGGACAAAAAACCTGCTTGTGTCTATCTCTCTCGTCACATGACCATCATGTCACATGATAAAATCTAGTTCATAGGAGTCAGTCATCAACCATATATAGGCTGCAACTCAAACTAATTTGACTGTGTTATCTCAGTTGCCTTCAATAGGCACTTCACCAATATTTTTCCAAGCTACATTGATTTCCCTCTGCGCCAATGAAGAAATATGAATAACCAACTGAAAGACAAGATTATATGTATTAAACTCTAAATGCATCATCGATAGACCATACATCTCTCTGAGTCCTTGGATGAATTCACTTTTCCATAGTAAAAGTATAACTTTTATGGTTTTTCCATCACATCTATCACTATTCAAGCACTCGATCATTTTCAATAAAGCACAAGGTCTGAAGGCAAGGAAAGAGGATTGGACACCTGAATTGAATTTTTTTGATAAAATTCAAACGACTGCATGTTTATTAATTAGCTTCCTTGAACACTATAAGTAATTTAATAAAAACAAATAAGTCTCAACCTTACATAACTTGCATTGGCTAAATATTTGTAATCATAAATACAATATGTCAATAAAGATTTGCTTCTGCCGCTCAACCTATAAAGATTATACTCTTCTAGGCTTTACTGTAGTGTCATATATCTCCAGTTCTACAAAAAGAAAAAGGGGGGCGGGGGCAGACTCAAAAAAAAAGGACAAATCTAGAAAATACACTCCTACCTTGCATGACACCTTAATATATTCTGCTGAAAATTTAACTTTAGCTCCTTGGCCTTCACAGGCCCAGAATTTTAACTATTTAAACTATTTAGAAATGAAAACAAGAGCAACAAAAAGCATTGAGCATTCATTGCCTTCAAAAGTACATCAATAAGTTCCAGTCCATGTTCCTTGAAGCATTATTATAAATTTGTACAATAATATAAATAATACTCTGTTTAACTCATTAGGTTAATACAAAAGTAGCCAACCACTTTGTTGCTACTAAAAAGATCTTACAAATATCAGATTGACTGTACTAGTTTCCTAAGAATGAAGCACAAGGATTGTCTGGCAACAGCGGCATGAATATGGGCAATTACAGGAAGAGATAATCTTCTAACATACAAGAGTAATATGAGTGTAATGTGGTTAGAACTATTCCAAAGAGGATAAATTGGTAACCGACCAGGTAAAAGTTACAAACCCAGAAGCAAGGGATACAGTTCGCCATAATTTATCAGGCCTCGAAGTTAGTAAGTCATTCATTAACTTATCATCTTACTGACCCTTTAAGCAGGGTGCAATTGTAAATTACATGCAGCAATCAAAATCAATAAAGAACATGCACATTCCCAATTGCAAGTTTATCCACGCTGATTTGTAGAAATCATAACAGCCTCTACATCACTAAATTACTCCAAGTTATATGAATATTTATTTATGCTTTATAGTTAGTTTGTCCACCTGCACTGCGCCAATTTCTATTTTTTCTTCAGCTGAATTGATGGCCTCAAACTTTATGATGGCATTACTATTCATGTTTGCTTTTTTAACTATCTTGTACAATTTTTCCCGCACTTTCAGGAGTCAAGATCATTAACTTGATGCACCAAATATATTTTCTATGAACAAATCTTTCAGATAAATCGCAATGTGTTACCATGTTAAAGTAAGAACTAAGAAAGCGCAACGCTGTAATGTCCAGTCATATTCCTAGAAAACCAGGTGCTGATTCTAATTTCTAAAGTCTAAACAACAATTTGGAACTAGAAATCCCAAAGTTCAAAGTATTTATCTCTAAAGATCTCTTTCATCAACAACTCAACCTGAAACTCCATTCACACTGCCCACAATTGAGATAAGGTAGAACACAAATTTCAGGGATTATACTAAATAAATACCATAAGCTTGAACTGAAATCAAGTCTGTTTCTCACCCCAAAAAAATAAAACAACCTAGGAAAAGAAAGGTATTTAAGTATTACTGTTCATGCACTTGGAGTATAACTAAAATACCAAAGAACGGATAATACCGTAGATTAACCAACAAGAAATATTCATCAAGGTCAGCAAACACAATATATGCTTATAAAGCACGGACACTTCAAAATAAGGAGCCATGTTTGAATTCATGTCCAACATATGTTGGTGACATGACACTTTAAATTACATATTAACAATTCAAATTTTGTCGTGTTGCAGCGTGTGTCAATGTCCATGCATATGCTAAACAATAACAAAGCAGTATAAGTGACGGGCAGCGATCCTGCAAAGCTTATAAGGCTTTTCAATCTTCAGGGCCCATAAAACAATACCATAAGAATTATTGAGATGACCAGATTATGTAGATAGATACTAACCTTATCATCGACGGTAACCTTCAGCTTCAAGCTTTGACTCTTCCGCTTCATTTTATACAATCTCCTTCCCAATATAATAAATCCCATGAAGGCGGCAACCACAGAGAGAGACCACACAGGGTTCACCCTAAAAACAGAGTATTTTAACACCTCAAATGGAACTTTCCACCATATTATTCTTCTCTTCTCTCCACCACCTGGATTCAAACCAGATTTCAGTTCCGCTACTTGAATACTTTTGCTCTCAACTGAACATTCCTCCTCTCGCATCGATTTCTTGGAATTCACACCACCATCTAATCCATCAGAAGATTCTAACGTCTTAGGAGCCTTCACATTATTATGATGTCCCAAATCATCACCACCAGAATCAGAAAAGCACTTCTCCAAGCTCTTATCCCACAAATGAATTTCTCGGGAATTTTGGCTTCTCGAATCGTCGAAAAAATTTGATTCCTTTGTCACATTCAAATTACGAGACCCTACATCACCAAAGTTCTTATTCTCTGCTTCTGTTTCCCCAATTCCTTCGGAACCCGCATGGCGTTTCATAATTTCCGCCAAAGCCAGTTCACTTGTCGCACCCAATTCACGGAACTTGCGCTCCTCAGAACGATCGCTACTCGAATCGGACCAGAACTCACTGGAATTCTTCCTCTTATACGGAGTAGTCTCAAGGGCAGGATCAACCCAACTAGGGTTATCAGACTCGACGGAACCCTCTTCACTCACATCACCCCCTTCAGAAACATTCTTTGAGTATCTGTTTTGGCCATCGAGAGAGAAGTAATCAGGCCTGAACACGCCATCGGTGTCAGCCCCGATGCCCGCAAATTTCCCAGAATCCATGACCGGGGCATCGTCCTCCGACTTCTGGAGCACCTCCCAGTCCTGGAAATCACCGGCTTCTCCTTCCATGACGATGGCTTCAGCGTTCCGATGATCGAAGAATCAAAGTGTATGGTATTGGGGGCAGAAGAAAGCGTGGGAGAACGATGGTGGGTTTCATGGGTAAACCCTCAAAGGGTAAAGGTATTTGATTCTCTGTAAACAAGCCTTGTGGCTCTGCTCTACAATCGCCACGTGGTAGTCATAGGATATAGCTATCAGCTACTAACGAAGTGCCTCTCGCGCCTTAGCGAGAGCTCCTACTTTAACACACTACTCTATTAATTCTTTGGATTTTTTTTAATTTGATTATTTGTATTTAAATTTTGAAATTAATATTTAAAACAAAACATTTTTTAAGTATGTCAAAAAAGAAATGGGCTCTTAAAATTGTTAAAAAAATATTAATATATAAAGTAGTCTAAAAATACATTTTATAACATGCAAGTTAAACATAGATTTTGATAGAAAAATTTGAAAAAGAAATAAATAAATAAGGGAGAGGCACCTATTTAGCTGGTGGTGGAGTGACACTTGACAATAATTAATTCACAAATAAAATATTTATATATAATCTCAACTTTTGAAATCACTGCACATAGCTACTTACGATATTATTGGTTCCACCCAAACTCTTTTAATTGAGATTAGTTAAGCACAAATGTCAATTCTAGAACTCTAAAATTTTGATAAATTTATTACTATTGATTCAAATTTGAAAAATTTATTAATATTAGTTTTTTAAATTAAAATTAAAAAATTAGTTATTTAATTCTTATAGTTTATTTAAATTTTTAATTTTTAATTTGATTTCTATCATTTATATTTTTTAAAAAATATATTTTATATAGTTTTTAAATAGTTTTACATGTGGTTTCTACCATTACAACTTGGCATAACATTGTCTGTCATATCATACATTATCATACTTTATATTTCCATGTTTAAAGAAACTTTTATATATAAACAAAAAATGCCAAGAAATGGGAATAAATAATATCATTTATTTGCGTTATATCGCGTCTAAAAATTTAAATTTTGATCCATAAACTCTGAAAACTTTCCAACATCATTCTCAAATTATTTTCTATCCATACAATTCATAAACATCTCAAAACTTAACACAAACCACGGATCCAAAGTCAAAAATCCAAAATAATCATGTTTTGCCTCAAGTTCCAGAGTGGCAGAATTTGAGATAACTTTGAAAAGTTATAACTAAATTTTAAAAAAAAATTAAAATCAAGCAAATCATAGCTTGTTGGAAAGCTTTCGACATTAAATTTACAAAAAAATAATACTCAACCTCTAAAATCTCATTTGGACCACATTTAACAACAAAAAATGCATAAAGGTCAAGCTATCCAGAATTCTGATATAACTTACTAATACAAATTTTGAAAATTCATAATTAATTCCATAAAAATTCATCCATGCAAAATGTATCAATTTGAAAAGCTATAGATGTTAACTAAAGAAAAAAATAGTTCTAGATTAATTCAAGAGCATTCAGACCCAGAAAAATTAATGGAACAGTACTGAGGTTCTAGAGGTGCACCTAGAACAAAATAGTAACTTCAAAAATTCATATCTCCCTCTCTAGACATCCAAATGAGGTGCTTCTAGTTGAACAAGTCACTGGGAGGATCTAGTTTCTCCTTGTAAAATTTCACAGCAATTGAACATCGTTTGCCCCATGAATGATAGAGATACATTTTTGATCAAATGAATAGTACCAACATCAAATTCAGGCAATTTTAAAAATTTCACAGACCTCCAAATAATACCTACTTTAGCTTTCCAAAAAGTTCTAAACAAGCTCTAGATGTATGCGAAATCTCAAACTAAAAAGAGTTCATTTGGATAAAAAGTGATATAACTCCACAAAATGGTTATTTTTGCCTCTTACAAGATGTCAACTTTGTTCAAATGGCTTTTTTAATGGTTTAACACCTCTTGAGCAAGTTTTAAAGCACAATTACAACTTGTGTGAACTGCTCAAGTGGTCCCAGATCTCATGCATCTCAAATTGACCATTTCACATCCAATAATATACAAATATCACATGCCCTTCCACGTTCAAATTCCCCATTTTCATTACTTTAGCACCATCTAAGGTTCATACATCATTTACATATGATATTACAATTGTTCAATGATTCATGACTCAAAAATAATATTTATATGACCATTTTGACCATAAGGTATAAGAGAAACTACATAAAAATCAAGTTATGGTCTTTTTAAGGTGCTTGGCTTGCATCCCTCAGTTCTTGAATACCACCTATTCATTTCAAGATGAAGGAAGGGAGGAGAGTGAGATTCCTAGAATCTCAATAGCTCACATACCCATTCACATACACATTCAAGGCATACATATATCAAGTGTATAAATATAAAAGTGATATGAACATAAGACATACTAGAAGTCCATTTTCATGCCACCATTACACATCAATTTAAGAACATGTTGTACAAACTTTTGGTTTTGCCTCACCCTTGGCCTAGGGACTTTTGACTTGGCCTCACCCATTTAAGAGACTTTTGGCCTAATCTCACCCTTGTCTTAAGATTTTTGGCATCTCCTCACTCACATTAAGGGTCTTTTGGCATCACCTCATTCTTGTGAGCAATTTCCATAAGCAAAGCCATTCAAAAACACATTGGTACTAATGCTATCTCAAAGCATCAAGTGGCATGTTCTCCAATCACATAGACACATACATGCACACAAGGTCATACATACACACAAGAATGCAAGGAGAATGAAGTGCAGAGCTACCTTGAATCTTATGCAAGCGTTACTTTGCTTGTTCCTCTCCCTTTTTGGTTACACAAGAGCATTTAGATGGAGTAGGATTCTTTTGACCTAAACATCACAAATAGCACACAATTATGCACTTGAAGCAAGCCAAGACACTAGACTTTTTCTTAGAAATATAAATGGTTTCATACTTTACATAATGGTTCTATTAGGGGCCTATTGAAGCAACTCTTGTAATTCAAGTTCTAAGCTCCATTCTTTTTTCATTTCTAGGCCTCTTGACCTCATTCAAGGTCCTTGAGTCCATCACACACTTACTTACATAAGCCTAGATACATGTTGTTTCACAAGGCTCCATTTTGGAAACCATTGTCTCATCTCTCAAACCATGGCTCCTAAATTTTTTCCAATGGTTTCTTCTATCTTCTCCCACCATATAAAGTCCCAAACCGAGGGTAGAATAAATTAAAATATCTCCTAGCCTAATGCTCTTGCCTTGGCCGAACCTATGAACAGGAATGGGATTCTTGGAGTTTCAAATTTTTCCTTGAAGAGAGGGCCACTTGAAAGGCTTTCTAGAGGTCTTACGAATTCATTGAAACACTTAATTAGCCTAGGGAATTCATACACAAAATCAAATTTCATAAAACCCTAAAGAATCCTACACTTTCCTATTTCAATTTCTATTGGTTTTTACCTTGTTTTCTTGGCATAATCTTAATCCTCACACTCTTTTTTCTAGGAATATCTCTTGATTATGCCCAAAATCTAACGCCTCCTACTCCTTCCTAGCTTGGCCAAAATTGTGCACAAGAAGCAATAAGAGGAAGAAGTAATTAAACCATGAACTTACCTTGGATTTTAGCTTGATTTTAAGACTTTTTCTCTTTGGTTTGCTTCCTCTCAAGCAATTCGAACTCTTCCCCTATGTTCTGGATCAAAAACAGAACCATTCATCTCAAATAAACTATGGAAAGAGAGGAGGAAGGGAGAGAAACAAAATTGGAAGAAGGGAAAGCATGAATTTCCTCACCTTTCTTGGCTTTTCTTCCTCTCTTGGTGCACCTAAGGAGTTTCTTCTCTTCTCTGAATTTGGACAGAAGAAAGTTGGCCAAAAAAATATGAAGAAGTGGCATGGAGATTTTAGAACATTCAAGAAGCTCACTTTTTCAAAAATTCCAATTTCGTCCTTTCAAAATAGCATTTCTGGTTTAGCTTCGTTTTAGCTCCTTTTTTAAAACTATCTTTTTTATCATAAAATTTAGATTCTCAATTTAATAAAATGTCTTTGGAATCACTCAAATCAGAGCAAAAATATTTCTAAACAAATCTATCAAAGTTCAAGTTTACTACCATTGAAAAAAGTACACCGGAGGGGCTTTACCGATCTCGAGGCTTCCCATGATTTTCGGGGGTTCTAAAAACTTTAGACAACTCAAATTTTTTATTTAAAAAATTCTCCTATGAGTTTTTCCAAAAATTGTACATATTTACGAAAGTACCATTACGTTTATTTTATTTCACTAGCTTATCTCCATTTTTCTTTTCGTCTGAGCCTAGAATTATTATTTTTAAGAGCCTAGGATATTATCCAAAATTTTCAAAATATTATCTAACTCATTTCAGGGGATTTGCTTTCATACGACTCATTTCGTCGTTTACAAAATTACGTTTGTTACAAATTTAGGCGCATCAAAGAAAGAGACAAAGGAGGAAGAAAACAAGAAAAAAGCAAGAAAATTCAAAGATTTTCATGCGCCTTCTTCCAATCTTGTTCCTCTCCTTCTAAGTTTTCTTTTTATGATTTTATTGAATGAACTGGTTCTATTTTGGGCCCAAAATAGGGGGAATTTTTGAAAATTGAAAAGAGGATTCAACCAAAGGAAGAACAATTAAAAGGGAGCTAGGAATCCAAGGTAATTTCTTATTTTGGTTGCTTCTTTCTCTTGCTCCTTCCTTGTGTGTATTTTGGCCTAAACCAGAACCAAGGGAAGGAAAGATTTTCTGTCCAAAAACAAGAAAGAAACTTGGGTTTTGGACCATGAGAAAGTAGGATATGCCAAGAAATTACAAGAAAAATCAATAGAAATCAAATTAGGAAAGTGTAGGACTCTTGAGGATTTTGTAAAATCGGATTTAATACATGAATTTCCTAGGGTAGGTGAGTGTTCCATTGAGTCTTTAAGACCTCTAGAAAGCCTCCAAAGTGACCCTTCTATCAAGGAAAAATCAAAAGCTCCATGAACCTCCTTAGTGTGTATATCTCGGCCTAGGCTAATAAGAGAGGTTAGAGAGTGTTTTAATTTATTCTAGCCTTGATTCAGAACTTTATATTATGAAAACATCTCATTTGGATGTCTAGAGAGGGATATATAAATTTTTGAAATTTCTTTTCTATTCCAGGCGCACAGTCAAACCTTCATCACTGTTCTATTAATTTTTAAGATCTGAATGCTCTTAAATTGATCTAAAACTATTTCTCTCCTCTAGCTAACATCCAAAGCTTTCCAAATTGGTATAGTGTATTGATTTTTATGGAATTAATTATATATTTTCAAAATTTATATCAGTAAGCTGCATCAGTAATTCTAGACAGCTCAACCTTTGTGCATTTTCTGTTATCAAATGTGGTCCATATGAGATTTTCATGGCTGAAAATTATTTTTAGTGTAAAGCTAACATCCATAACTTTCCAGAAAGTTATTGTTTGCTTGATTTTGATTTTTCTAGATTTAGTTATAATTTTTCAAAGTTACTAACAGAAAACTAAAATTTCTAACTTGAGGCAAAACTTGAGAATTTGTGGTTTTTAGCTCCTGGTTTGTGGTTTGTGCAAGGTTTTGAGATATTTATGAATGGAAAATAATTTGAGAATGTTGTTGGTAATTTTCCAGGGTCCACAGATTAAAATTTGAATTTTTAACCCTGACGTAATGCCATTAAATTCATTGTTTTAATACATTTTTCTTGGAATTCCTTTGGTCATTTGTGTAATCCCATTTGGAAAAAGGAAATTGATGCTAGGAATAATATGGCATGACAGGTTGCTTATGTGTATTGTTTACAATTGGTTAGCTTGTTTATTGTTTTGAGTAAGATGTAATTGCATGATACTTACTTGGATTCATAAGAAGGATGGCTTTTTGTTAGGTGAGGCTAGGGAAGTGAGCATAGATTTGTTCTACCTAAGGCCAAAAGTCTCTTAAGGGTATGGATTTACTCTTGCTTAAGCCAAGGAAACCCTTAGAGCATGAATTTGATCTCTTGTGTGTGGATTGGTTATAATTGCATAACATGCATGCTTGCTTCCATGTGCTTGAGTAAAGTATATGCGTGTTTGAATGTTGGTTTAGTTATCAAGATTCTTTGAATCTCATATTTTCCTATCTCCACTAATCATGGCTAGGTAAAACTCAAAGAAAGGAAAATAAAGATGCAAAGGCCTAGAAAGAACTAAATTCTACAAGTGTGTAGCCTAGAATATGATATTGAATTTAGACTATGATTTTGTGACCCATGGATACATGTATAAAGAATTGGAACATGATTTAGCAAATGGAATTCTATGTGAAATACATGTATGTTTGCATGTGGAATAGTGAATGCTAGATGTATGGCAATTCTTATGTGATGAATCATTGCTACATAATGCATATATAAGTTAAAATTTACCCATGACAAGAAATGGCATTTTAAAACTCATTTGATACTAATTGGAATCAAATTTTTGACCATTTAAGCCTTAAAATATCCCTCCACCCTTGATAGCCTTAGTGATCAAATTTGGAGCTAAAATTTGGTATACATTTAAAGGACATTTATAGCTTTCTACAAATCTAAAAATCATAATTTTTGAAACTCTATAAAATATTTGGTGAATTTTTAAAATTGGCCCAAAAAACTATCTACACCATTACTATTCATTTTGGTATAGCTATAAATTTCACATTCTTTGAGGGACCAATTGGATTCATTTTGATCTAAAATGTTTTTATTAGATATCTCAAAGGACACCTAATCTGTGTTAATTAGAGTTATGTAACTCAAGTTATACATTTTTTTTAAGTTTGAGCTCCATTATGTTTCTATAATCTTAATAAGGAAATGACTATTTTAATTGGTTTTATCTTTTCATACATGTTAAGTTGGATGGAACTAATTGGTTAAGCATGAATTTATGAGATCAATTGGTGAGAATCCATTTTTGAGCCTTGTGAGTCCATTTGAAGCATTTAGCAACTAAAATTTTCACTGCTAAAGGTTTAGTTGTGGTTATTTTATTTTAAATGGACCACTAATGGTATAAGATAATTAGAATATGATAACATTTTTAGTATCAGAGCCAAGGTTCACACAATTTAATTCTCTGTTTTAATTTGGGGGAGTGCTTGAATTATCTATGTATGTGGAATGTGAATTGTTAGGATATTAAGAATCATTGTTAACTATGCTGTGAATACATGTGTTTATATGTTAAGGTTGAAAAAATCATAAAATGACACTAAAAAAAGAAAATTTGAATATAAGTTCTAAAAAAATTACATTTTGCCCCTAAAAAATTAAAATTTTTATATAAATCTTTACAAAAATTCTTTTTAATTTTTTTTAATTTAAGTTTTGGGCTAATGTGGCCTTAGGGCTATCCTGGTAACTAGCACGTCTTGATTTTATAGCCCGCCCAACTTTTTTGGGGCACTCAGCCTAACCTAGCTAGATTTGCCTAGGCAGGACCAAGCACACAGGGTTGTTGGGCCACATTACAATTTCTACTTCTTGAGCCATTTTATTTTGCTAATGTCAATTGGGAGTTATATTTTTTCTACCCTCTACTTCATGAATTTTTTAAGTATTTGTAAGGTTATTTTGAGTCGTCATGTGGCTCTTTTTTAGTACCCTTTATTTATCTATTTCAGCATTTTAATCTTTAAAAATGGATGGACAGTATTTCTTTAAATATTTTACATTGATGCGCTTGGTTTCTTTCATCCCTTCAATATCAACTAAATGATAGGCTTCAAGGGGTTTCTCCTAGTTAGGTGACCACTTAATGAACTATTTATCTTTAAATCCCAAGGGTAAACACGTTCTTCAAACTAAATTTCCAACCTCAAAACAATATGGCTTCACCTTCTTATTATATGTAATGTGCTTAAGTGTTGTCAACTGATCTTCATTTATCGCCTCAAGTTCCATACACATGGATTGTTTATACTCATCGGCCATTAGATCGTTCTACTTAGCTATCATCCAAGACTTCACATAACTTTTAATGGTAGAACTACTTTAAATCCATAAACCAACTTAAAAGGAGTAGTCTTAGTAACCTTTTCCACAATATTTCTATATGTCAATAATACCTCAGCTAGGACTTATTGCCACCAACTTGGCTTTCTTCAATAGAATTTTTAATCATTCAAATTAGTAAATTGTTTGTAGCTTCTGCAAGCCCATTTGGTTAACAACAATAAGGGCTAGAATGTATGATTCAAAACCTAAATTCCAATCCAAAGGCCTTCACATTGTATCTAAAAAACACTGTCCCTTCGTTAATTATGATCGCCTGTGGCAAACCAAATTGATATATTGTAACATCTAGAAATTTATTAAGAAAAATAATGGATAATTAAGTAATTAATTAACGAAGAATTAGGGATTATTATGAAATTTTGAAATAAATTATAAAAAGCTATCATTTTGAGCATTTTGAGACAAATAATAATTTTTGGCCACTTTAGACTAAAAAATAAATTAAATTGTATTTAAGCTTGATTAAGAAAATTATTAATTTAGAGAAGATTAACATTTTATGTTTAGGCCCTAGGATTAATCCATTTATGCCAAGAAGACCTAATTTCAACTTTAAGGAGACTGAACTTAATTGAATTCATATGTCCATGCCCCAACATGTAAAGCATTAGCTTACTTAGATAATGGGCCCATTGGACTAGCCCATGCTCTCTAAAACCCTAAGAGGCCTAGTGCGCATTCATTTTTAGTGCTAAAGCCTACATGTTTTGTAGAACAAGTGAGCATTTTTGCACATATATTGGAGATTAGGGTTTCACCACCATTTGCCACTAATTTGCACTCTTAAAAGAAGATTTGGCCCAGGTGAGTTATATAGAAGTTAATCATCTCATCTTGCTCTACATTTTGGTCCAATCTGTGTTTGGTGAATTTTCATCCTGTCTAAAAATCTCAAAGTAGGTGTTTGGTTGCTTCTTGCATGTTTTTCGAAAGTTGAGATAAGAGGGACTATTGGATAAGTATTTTCTCTTCATTTTGGTGTGTTTCATACTAGAAATTGCCCCAAGGACTGACTTATTTATTGGGTTTTATTAATGTACAAAAATACCAAGAATTTGGAATGAGACATTGTGGTTTCCGGTGTTGGAAGGCTTAAGTCTGAATTTAAAATATATTGGAGGCTAGGTAAGTAATTCTTAAGTAGTTCTTGATGCTAGGGATGAATGAGTAGCTAATTCTTATAATGGATGATGACTAAAAATTTGATTTTACTTAATTTAGGGTCTACAGAGGGTTGGCATTTGTTCTTAGCTTTGGAGGATATTGGCAACTAATTGAGGTAACTGGGGCTTAATTCTAATTTCTTACATATGTTCATGTTTAATTTGAAATTTGTTGCACATATATGTTTTCTATGCCAAATGATTGGTTGGTTACTTGATTGTGTAAGATTGTGGTCGAGTCCTTGGTAGAGCTGTGATTATGCATGGTTTATCTTTTAATTATGCAATCTTATGCACTTGAATGTAGTTTATAAATCTAGTAGATATGCCTTGTGTAACACATAACTTCTAGCTCATCTCGTACATCTAAATGGCATAATATCATGAATTATAGTGGTTTTCCATAGAAAAGCCAAAAAAATAATACTTATTTTCGCATTGCGTCGTATTTAAAAATTCATTTCGGTGTCATGTGGACCATGTGAGCTCATGCTAGACATCCTCATATTTAATCACATCATTACAACTCATTTACATCCCAAAAACATGCCTACAACCCATGGAAACAGAAATGAAGTATGGAAAATGAGAGTTTATTTTTAGCCAGAATTGACCTCTTTCTTGGGCAAATTTTGAAAAATTATAACTAAATTTAAAAAAAATAAAAAACATGTGTTCTTGATCATTTTAGAAATTTTAGGATATCTACTTCACACTAAAAATATGCTTAGACCATAAAATTCATCATGGAGGACATTTGACATCCAAAAAACTATTGAGGTCGTTGGCTGCCTGGGCTGCTGTTCAGATTACTGATACAAACTTCTAAAATTCATAACTAATTCTATAAAAATTGTAATCATACATATTCAGTTAGTATAGAAAGCTACAAATGTTAAATTGATGCTAAAAATAATTCCAGAATGAAATAGATAAGTTTGGCCATTGGAATCCTATGGAACAGTGACTGAACTCCTGGGACGCTACTACTACTGATAGCCAACTTAAAAAATTCATAACTCTTTGCTCAGATCTCCAAATGAGGTGATCTTGGTGGGTACAGAAATATTATGACCTCTAGTTTATGTATATAAAATTTCACAAATATTGGACACCATTTGGCCATCGGGTGACACAAAACACAAAATTGCCAATATAAACAGTGCCCATACCAGAATTAATAGAAAATCCCAACTTTAAAAATTCATCAAATATTCTCTAGACCTCCAAAAATTATTTTCTTTAGTTTCCAAAAAAGTTCTCAATGAGACCTAATTGTATGCCAAATTTCAGAGCAAGACTAACTCATTTGGTCAAAAAGTGACATAAGGTTCCATTATGGTCAATTTTGACTCCATATTAGGTATCAAAGTTGCCAAATGGATTTCCCTTGGTCTTCGCATCTTTTGGGCAAGTTTAAAAGCTTATTTGAGACTAGTGTGAGCTGCCCAAATGGTTCCAAATCTCATGCATCTCATTTTGGCCATTCAACCTACACTTATGCATATTTCCATCAAACTTCCATAATGCACAATTGGACATTTAAAACTCAAATTGTATTTTAAAGCTCATACATCATAGTCATGACTTTAAACATTACATAATAGTATATTTACATATGTCTCAAGGTTCATTATATATATACAACGTCATATACAATATAAACCATCATTATGGTTCCAAAATGGACAAAACCATGCATAATCTTGTCAATCTTTCTTCTTCATGGTTGTTGGCTCCCTTCACCATAATTATTTGGTCCACCTAGCATGTTAGATCATTGAAGAGGACGGGATGAGATTCAAAGAATCCCAATGGCTCATCTCCCATTCAATCATACATAATATGTGCAAAGCAAGCTTTTCAAATGCATGCATAGTGAAAATGTAAGACATGCACATTTTAAAAACAATTTTGGCATGTGAATCAATCATACAAGACATCCAAGAGCTCACCAAGTGCTTAAATTGGCCTTACACTTTTCCTCATGGATTTTGGATTTGCCTCACCCATTCTTTAAGAGCTTTGGACTCAACCATACTCTTGGAAGCCCACTTTGCTTTTGAGAGATTCTTTACTTTGTCTCAACCAAGTTCAAGGGTTCTTGGCTCATCCTCACTCAAAGGAAGAGTTCTTGGCCTTTCCACATTTAAGCAAACTCACACAAACATCATATAATCATTTGAAAACATAACATGGCATCAAGCATCATGGCATATAAAGGCATGCTAGCATACTTTTCAAAGCTTGAAAATACACATACACACATTCTAAAACAAGCTAAACACACATCCATGCATGAGAGAAGGTGGAGAGAACTACCTTGTATACAAACACACACTTTTCCTTTAGGATTCAAGCCCCCTCTTTCGGCCACACACCCACAAATTGGTGGAGATGGTTTCTCTTGGCCTAAATACAATATATGTGAACCAATTAGGTTCATGAAACAATTTCTAGGGCCATGCAACGTGTTTAAATCCTAGATTACTCTACAACCTTCATTATGGTCCATATTGGCACCTAATGAAGCAACACCCCTGAAATGATTTCTAGGCCTTATTTTTTTTTTTTAAAATATGATTCTTGACTCCTTTTAAGCCTCTTGGAGTCATCACATCATTAAAACAAATGACCTAGCACCATGTTGCTTTTTTAGGTCATAATATGGAACCTAAGACACCAAATCACTTTCCATGAGTTCTAAATTTTTTCCAAAGCCTCCCTTCATTTTCATTCATCAATTATGACTTAAGAATAGCCTTAGAAAAATTTAAAACTCTCCCTAGTACCATGGAACATGCTTGGCCGAGACTATGGCATTATTTGGGCTTCTTGGAGTTCTCTTGGTTTTCTTGAAGGGAGAAGCTTGTGGGGAGAATCTTTGGTGTCTCAAGAACTCATTTATACTCTAACTTAGACCTAGGAAGCATCACATAAATTCAGAATTTGAAAGGTGCACTATAAACCTTAGGTTTTGCATCTTGAATCCTAATGCCTATTTCATGGTTTTCTTTGTATATTCTTATTCCTCTCCATCAAATACCTAAGAATCATCTTTGGTTGGGCTTGAAAATCAGATCTTCCTGTGGTTCTTAGGCTAGGTCGAAATGGAGAAGAAGGAGACATCAACATAGCTACCATAGAATGCATTTTTACCTTGTTTCCTTGGTTAGTTTGGCTTGAATCTTGCTTTCTCCAAATTCTTCTCTTCAAATCCGAAAATTCCCCTCTTTTCTTCCTTCAAAACAGCCCTCAAAACTTCAGAAAATTCATGGAGAAGAAGAGGGAAAAAGAGGAGAAGAGATTGGTGGAGAGAAAGCATGAAAAACAAGCAAAATTTCATACCTAAAGTCTTGAATCTTTCCTCCTTCTTCCCTTCTCTTTGTGTGCCACTCTCTAAGGGTTTTGCTTCTGATTTGGGGTTGGAAATTCTGAAGTGAAATGAGGGAGAGTGTGAGGTGCCACCTATATATAGCTAGGGCAAAGTGACTTTTTCAAAAATTTCCATTTTTCCTTTCATACTTTGCATTTTCGTTTCTCCTTCATTTGAACTCCTTTTTGAGAACCGTCTTTTCCATTATAAAATTTAGGTTCCCAATTAAGAAAAATGGCTTTGGAATCACTCAAATCGGAGCTAAAATCTTTCCGAACAAATCTGTCAAAGTTCAGATACACTGACGTTGGAAAACGTCCACTGGAGGGGGATTTAACTGTCCCGGGGCTTCCCATGGTTTTCAGGGCCTCTGAGAACCCCGGAGAATTCAAAACTTTCATTTAAAAAGCTCTCCTATGTGAATTCTAAAATTTGCTCAAAATTATGAAAATGCCATTACATTTCGTAAGCTTTTCGTAAGAAATTATTTCTTCATTCTAATTCCGTTTTTCTTTTCTTCTGAGCATGAGATTCTCATTTTTAGGAGTCTAGAATGCTTCCCAAATTTTTTGGGACCTTAACTACATCATCTTGCGGGACTTTCTTTTGTATCCGGTGAATTTTGTTCGTTTATAGAGAAACCGTACGTTACGTTTCTCACGTTTTTTTTTTATTTTCAAAGGACTGGATATTACACCTTGAACACTATGAATTTGATCATTGTGTCATCAATATACACTTCAATTGACTTGTAGATTAAGTCATGAAAGATGGCATTCATGGCACACTAGTAGGTGGCTCCTACATTTTTCAACTCAAATAACATCACAACCCATTTGAAGATCATAATAACACCTAGACACCTACATGTCATTTTATTGATATCCTTCTCGACTATAAAAATCTTGTTCCCTATTTTATGAGTAGCTAGTGGAGATAGGACACGATTCTCCAAATTAACTGTAGGTCTTAAACATAGTTAAGCCTAAGAAAATAGATTCTCAATGCAAAGAGTGACAAAGACAACTGAATTTAGACTAGAAACACTTCTTGTTATTGAAATATGTAACATGTACAAGCTTAAATGAACTTGAATGACGATGAAAATGCTTCAAAATAACTTGATTACAACTTTAGAATGGGAATGAAAGCTGTAAACAAATTGGGGAAAGCTATAAACAGTGAATAAAACTGGAAAAAAATTGTAATTCAAGTTCTTTGTGAGGTTTTTATGTCTTTTCTCCGATGCTTTTTTTACCCTTTTGTAGCTCCTCTGTCAGCTTGTAACTATTGCCACTTTCACCCACCACCAATTTTGCACTCTTTTTGTTTCATGGCCTTATCATAGCAATATTGTTGCGTTTTTGCTCGTTAAAGCTGCTTAGACAATGCTCTCATGCTGCTTGACTTTTCCCCATTTTGTTATTGTATTCAAAGTAGCTAGATTCAGCCCAAAATTTTAATCTACTTTTATAGATGCCTTTTTGATTGAGTTTACTTAGTAGAGGAAGTTAATTATTTTTTAATAAAATATTTATTTTAATTCTTATAAGTATTTGGATCTCTTCTTTAAAATAAAATTCTCAGTAATAATAAAACAAAAACCAAAAAAATATTTTTGATCAACTAAAAATACTTTTATTTAAAATAATTAATTATTATATTATTCTTTACATTTTTTAACCTATAGTTGTTCATTCTCATTTCTTTCTTACCTTTTATATATTTATTTTAATTTTATATATTATATGTATCTATTTTAATTAAAATATTTTATTTATTTATTTACTATTTTTATATTTACTTAAAAAATTGAAACTTAATTAAAAATAATCATAATGAATATTTAAAATTTAGTAATTTTATAGTAGAAAACATTGTTTATGCAAAAAAATTAACAAATTTATCAAACATAATAATATTAATAAAAATTATTATTTTATAATTTTTTAATACAAATCATTGTTGTATAATATTTTTATAAAATTTTATTTAAAACAAAAAATTTTTTTCAAAATAAACCGTAGTTCCTGACGACTCCTAATTCTAGCCCAAAAGTTGATTTGGAGCTGTAAGTTACCCAACCAGACCTAGTCATTGAAACGGCTCAGGAGTAATTAAGCCGAATTATCGGCTCAACCGGCCGGCCGGTCGGTCCTTATTTCCTCACCAATAAATACATATTGGTTCTTATTTTGCTGGCCAGAAACGAGAAAAAAAAAAAAAAAAAAGTTTCTTGTGGGGATATGATAACGGCAACGATTGAAGCCGTAGGTACTCTCCTTTCCTTCTATTAGCCAAAAAGGTGCCTCTGCATCACAATCACGGTTAAAGACGACGATCCATCTTGGGGAAGGCGAACCAGAAGTCTAAAATTTGATTTTTTTTTTCTTTTTTTGGTAGCAGAAGCAAAAGAAGGTGCTGTATAACGGCATGGATATGCACACTGTTTTCTGCTGTAACTGGATTTCAATATCATCGAATCATGGTGGTTCCCGTTTCTATTTGTCTCGTCCAACCAGTGTTAAATGCAGTAAAAAATCGAACGATTTTAATTTCTCTAGGCACTTGGTTAAGAGCAAGGGTATTAAAGAAGGGGGTCCAGAATATAATTGCAAAATCATGTTGACTAGGAGTGCTGATCATCCTAGACTTGGAGAGGAGATTTCCTGTGAGTTATACAACCAGTTAATTATCGAATGTTGTAAAGCAGGAGACCTTGATGGGGCCATGCCTCTTCTTGCTCAGATGGAAGCTAAGGGGTATCAACTCAATTCACTTTCTTATAGCTATCTTATTGAAGCCCTTGGAAGTGTTGGAAGGACTTTAGAGGCTGAAATGTTATTCCAGGAAATGATTTATTCTGGCTTTAAACCGAGACTGAATTTGTACAATGTTTTGCTTAAAGGGTTCTTGAAGAAAGGTCTGTTAGGACTTGCACTAGAGCTTTTACAGGAGATGGATGATTTGGGCAGTAGGCCAAATCAAGAAACTTACGAAACTTTTTTAGATTACTATGTTAATGCTGGACGGTTGGAAGATACTTGGACAACAATCAACGAGATGAAGCGAAATGGATTTCAAGCAAGCTCATTTGTCTATAGCAAGGTTGTTGGCCTTTATAGAGATAATGGAATGTGGAAGAAAGCAATAGGGGTTCTGGAAGAAATCAGAGACAGGGGCGTTTCTTTGGACAGATATATTTATAACTGTATTATTGATACATTTGGGAAATATGGTGAATTAAGTGAAGCTTTAAAATTGTTTGAGAAAATGCAAGATGAAGGTATAAGGCCTGATATAGTGACATGGAATTCACTGATTAAGTGGCACTGCAAAGCGGGTGATCTCACAAAAGCCCTTCATTTGTTTACGGATATGCAAGAGCAAGGTTTATATCCTGATCCGAAAATCTTCATTACCATTATTAGCTGCTTGGGGGAGCAGGGAAAATGGGATACAATAAAGAAAAGTTTTGAAAGCATGAGATGCAGGGGAAATAAATATGGGGCTGTCTATGCTGTTTTGGTTGACATTTATGGGCAGTATGGGAAATTTCAGAATGCTGAGAAGTGTATAGAGGCATTGAAGTCAGAAGGACTGCTAGTTTCACCAAGCATTTTTTGCGTGTTAGCAAATGCTTATGCTCAGCAGGTATGCTACTTCCTTCCTTTCTCTTGTTCCTTGTATTCCCACCTTCTTCGATTATAGCTAATCATAAGATAACTTTATGTCTGAATATGATCATAGCTCTTTCTATTCATCTGTACTTACTTTGGTAGTGGTGCTTGATTTGGATGAAATTATTCACATATATAAATATGGGAAGCTACGGGGCTCTGTGTTTCTTACCCATTGCTTGATTATGATTGATATCTTATACTCTCAATTGTAAGTGGAATATGTATAAACTGTCAAGTAAGTAATAAAAGTTCCATGAATATATTTGATTTACCCATTTATTATCATTTTCTGTTTTGACAAAAATTTGAACTAAACTAAAAGGGATTTTTATTTGCCTGTTTGGCTAAACCACTTCAATCAAGTATCCATCTTTTCAGGTGACCTGCCCTTTGAAGCATCTTTAAGGAGATCACAGAGTCCTTTTAATATAGTTATTTTAATCTCCACCAAGTTCCAATACCCATTTCTGTATAAAAAATAACAAAATTCCTTTTTGATAAAAAATCTGACATAGTTATGTCTGATAAATAATTTTTTGCATGTAATTTGCGAGATTATGTTCAGTTCCTCACCTTTTCTTCTTTTCTTTCTTTGTTCTTAATTATCCTTCCTTCTTTATCTCTTTATTCATCTTTGCAAATACTAGACACTCCTCAACTTGAGTCTTACATCAAATTTGTGATAAAATTTATATGGAGGGAATTTTTAAAATTGACAAAAATTTAGTATTTCCCTTCTTAGTTATATCATTTGAAAGCTTTCCTTGGGTCCTTGCAATGGGGCTTGCTCTTGATTTTTAAAACACTTAACCCCTGGTTTCCATTCTAAATAGGTAAATCTTATTGAAGTGGAAGTGGTACTGGGTCATTGATGGAAAATGGGTTTATGGAAGGAAAATATCCTACAGAAAATTTCGTCACTTATGATATTCATAAATACAGTTTTCCACTTTTTGGTGTAAACCAATTCTTTTGGCTTAAAAGAAGGGTGAAATGGTAATCTTCATATTTGTCTTCAAAAAGATAACCTATTTAATGGAGGAGTCAGATCCAATGTATATTCTAATTGTTACATTGATTGCATGGTAATTGTTATTCGGGGAAAATCAGATATCTGAAGCTAAGGTGGCATCAACACCAACTGTAACTTGCTATCATCAACTAACAGATTTGAGTAATATAGATGATGAATGTCTCTAATATATCGTTCATTTCTAACTCCTCCAAGTTAGTCCTCAAGTTTACAATTCAATCTTTAGTGTATTAAATCTTCTAATTTTGCTGGAAGCAGTATTCCGTTGTTTAATTTCATGCTAATAACAAAGACTATTGATAGGATGCGTAGATATTTCTTCTAGAGTCTGATTTCATGAAATTCGAGGCCACTGTCTGATCATTTAGCCTAAACTTGCTCAGTGTACGAAACCAATATTAAGTAAAACACTTGGAAATCTAGCAAACTTTTGAGAATAATTTGCATGCTTAATGACAGCTTGACATGGTAGTCTAGGCCTGTAGAGGCTTGCTTTTAAAAGGTGCTAAATATGCTTGATAGAACTTAACATTTTCCATTTTTCTTTTTCTGTATTGGATCTGCATGTTGCAGGACATTTAAACCTCATCGCTTATGGACAGCTGCTATTCTACTGCTGAGAATAGTAACTACAAACGGTAAGTCTAGGGTCTGATAGGAAATAGGGCCAGTTTGTAGGTGAATATTAAGGTGACTGTAAGGTTTCTACTCATGTATACAGATCTGATTGGAAATTAATCAGTAGAAATCATTCTAGACAAGATAGAGATAAAGAGGAAGAAGACCTAGGCTTCCCACCTAGGGTTTAAACTTACTTTGAAAATGAACTCTTCAATCATGGATTGTTAGCGAGATAAATCACTGTAATAGGTCTAGTCAAAACATTTTTTCTTTTTCGGCTAGGGGAAGGGTGGGTCGGGGGAGCAGTAGTTGAAAAGTTAAGGCTCTAGTAATGGAGAATGGGAAAAAAGGTAGGAAATATATTATTAATTATTTGTAAATTAAGTATTAAAGATAAAGATAAGAAAATATTTTATCAAGATTAGGATTAGGAACTATTATATAATATTACTTTGTTTTATTAGTTATCTTTAGTTTTTTTTTGTTAGGCTTTAATAATTATCTTTTATTAGATTTATGCAATTATCTTTTACTAGAATTAGGATTTAATATTATATTTTACTTTTAAAGTTATTAGGAGGTATCTTATGGATTCTATATAAAGCCCTTAACAATTGAATTAGGAGGAACCTAACCTTGAATAATAATAAAAGTATTTTCAGATATTACCCTCCTATTTCTTCTAATATGTCTCCCTTTTTTCTGCATCTCCCTCCTCCTTCTCTCTCCCCCTTTTCCTCCATTATTCAACATCAAGTGGTATCAAAGTAAGGTTCCAACTCCAACCACTCCTTCCACTGCCTTTCAGCCATCAAGAACTCATTGAAAACTTGCTGAAATTTTAAACCCATCTTTGTCCACATTGGATCTCACGCCTTCGACCACCAAATCAGCCAACTAACCACATCATTGGAGGTGCACGGCCAGAACCACCCTATCCCCCAAGCCCCATCACTAGAGCTGCTACCACTTTCTGCCATGTGCCGATGAAGTTCCCGATGCATGAGCTTCACACGCCCCATGCTCCTGTGCACACCAGATGCAAAGAACTTTATTTTTCAGCCATTTTTCATCTTGTCTTAAGCCATTTCAACCTCAAATTGCAAAAATCATCATTTGGAAGTATTATGGGGGAGATGCTACTAATTTTGGCTTTCTAAATTGCTATGGTAAGTAGTAGCTTGAACAGTCTTGAGGAACAATTTAGGGCTATTAGAGAAAATTTCAACTGCCGATATGACAACATCTTGAGTGCCATTATTCTACTATGTAGGCAAGTCATCGGCAAAAGCTTAGGAAAACTAAAGGTAAAAAATGATGGCTTCAAAAGGCCAAAGCATTAGGGGAAGCTATCTCAACCAAGCAAGATATTATCATTGCTGAACCCTTTGATTGCTCATCAAACGTTGATGATGATAGCAACGTCATAGATTTTGAAGAACAATTGGAAGTAAATTTAGGATATAAAGTATCAATTCTAACCAATATTTTGAAGTTAAACCTCAAGTTGTAGAATGTATTGTTTAGCTTCAATTGGTTCAACTGCTTTGTTGTACTAGATGTATTGGTGAATCTAAAGCCGTCTTGGTTACTATATCTTAAAGTAGTGGCGATCATTCTATCAAAGACTTTAAGATGGATTATTTTAATACTTCTCCGTTTAAAAACTTGAGGTTAAGTTTTCTCCAACTAGGGAAGAATAATGGAGAATGGGAAAAGAATAAGAAAGATATTATTAGTTATTTGTAAGATATTATTAGTTATTTGTAAATTAGTGATTAATGATAAATATAAATTTTTTATTAGGATTAGGATTAAGAACAAATATTTAAAGTATTTTGTTTTATTAGTTATCCTTAGTTATCATTTTGTTAAGTTTTAATAATTATTTTTTATTAGGATTAGGCAATTATCTTTTACTAGGATTAAGATTTAATATTATTTTCTACTTTTAAAGCTATTAGAAGTTACCTTGTGGGCTCTATATAAAGCTCTTAGTGATTGTATTAGGAAGAACTTAACCTTGAATAATAATAAAAGTATTTTCAAATATTCTCCCTTTATTTCTTCTAATATCTCTCTGTTTTTCTTCTGCATCTCCCTCCTTTTGCTTCTCTCTCCCCCTTATCCTCCATTGTTCTATATCACCCAGTTAAATAATTAGCCTAGTAAACATACATAAAAGCCCATATAGCTGAAAGATTAAATTAATGATTTACTCCTTGAAATATCATTCTTATCTTAATTTGGTCTTCCAAAGATGAAGCCTTTCTATTTAATCCTTGAAGGATTGATTTCCTTTCAATTTTGTCCTTTAAAGATAAAGCTTTTCAATTTAGTAATCCTAAGATTTTTCCCTAATCAAGATGGCCCCTTTGGAAAGCATTTGTGGCTCTCTGAAGCACTAAAATCTAGCTTTGATTGGAAAACAATGTTGCTTTGGGGCGTAAAGACACTTGGACAAGTTTATATCATTAGTTAACGACCATGTGGAATCTTGTTTTTGATTGGGGGAAAATATTTGGAGGACTAAATTAAGAGACTATATCTTTGAAGGACTAAATTAGGAGGAGAGTAATCTTTCTAGGACTAGTAAGTAATTTACTCTAATTGAAATAAATTAAGCAAAAGTCCACAAAACTAAGACCCATACATGGACTTTATCAAATATCCAACATTCCAACTTTAAGACTCAAGATGCAATTTATTATATTACCTCAGGACTTTACATATAAGGTTAACTGAAATAATAACTTATCAAGCTAATAGCCTTAAACAATTAGGAGGATACGTAAGGTCTATTCATGTAATGTTTCAATTAGCATTAATACTGAGTAAAATAATTTTCTTTCTCTAAGAGATAACTTAATTACTTTGTTCTTCCCTTTATTATGAAAATTTACATAAAGCTCACCTAAAATCAAAAAATGCACTACAACTAAGACCATATTTGATCTCACCATAGTGCTAATAGCCATTAGTCATGCATAATTGGACTAATGACTATTAGCACTATGCTTTTAATCCAATAATATGTACAAAAATCAACACCTTTTCCAAGCCCTAGCTATCCTAACTTAAACTGAGAAATCTATACCCATTCCTTACCATCCTTCATTACAGAACCTCAAAATTTGAAATTAAAGGCATCTATGGAAGCAACAGTTGGCAAAATGAACAAATAAATTTGTTAAAGATCCGTCTTTATTTTTTTATTAATTACTGTGATTTTGTAATTATATTAAATATATTGGTAATTATGTTAGAAAATTGACTCTAGGAATTAGTTCCCTAATTGTTAGGATTTGATTAGATTTTATTTTGTTTTCTAGAATAGTTTTCTTTCCTAAAATAATTTTATTTTTTTTGTATAAATACCCTTGTACCTTAATCAAGTAAAATATATACAAAAATTTCTCAATTTGTGTCATGGTATCATAGATCTAGAGTTCCTAGGACATCTGCCTCTTTTTTTAAGCCTTCCTTGCCATTTGTTTTTAATGAAACCTTCAATATTACTGCCTCTTTGTGTTTCGTGCATACCCACTCAACCCCACCACCACCAAAGCCCCTAGACCACACCGTTCAATGTTTTCCTAGTGATCCAACCTTGTTCGGCCTTCCCACATGCTAGCACAGGTTTCCTCGAGCGTCCCTCACGCGTCGATGCGTACGAGGGCGTGAACATCATCTTCGGCCACTATGTTTTTCAGATCTGGTTGCCTCACCTTGCCACATCTGTCCCTAGTGTTGTTTGGTTATTTTGTGGTTTGTGTGTGTTCATTCTCCTTTTGTGTGGGTTCTTTAACACTCGTTGGCTACCGTTTATTCCTTTGTTCCACAAGGTTTGCTATTTCTTTGTGTTTTAGGCCATGTCTGAGTCTACTGTCGTCAGCCACCCTTCTGATTCAAGCATAGGTAACTCCTTTGGTCTTACAGAGTTGCAAAACATTCTCGTGACATACCAATTGAACGGAAAAAATTATTTAAAGTGGTCTCAATTGGTTCGCACTTTTCTGAAGGGCTTGGTACTAGTCCGAAACCTTGTGATCCCAAATTTGCAATTTGGGATGAAGAAGACTCTATGACCATGACTTGGTTATTGTTTTCTATGTCTCCTGACATTAGTGCTACTTGTATGTTCTTATGTTCAGTTCAAGAGATATGGGAGGCTGTTTGGCAAACATACTCCACGGTCTGAGACGCAACACAAATTTATGATATTAAGATGAAAATTACCCATACCAAACGGGGGTCCTTGTTAGTCACTGCTTATTCTAATCTCCTAAAACGTCTTTGGCAGGAATTGGATTACTACCAATGTATTCAGATGACATGTAGTGACAACGCCATCATTCTTAAGCGTTTTACGGAGAAGGACAAGATTTATGAATTCTTTGCTAGTCTCAATGTTGACTTTGATGCTGTCAGGGTTCAAATACTAGGATGGTAGGAGTTATCATCCTTGAACGAGGCTATTGCTCTTGTCCTAGCTTCTACTATATTCTCCAAATATTCTGGGCCATGTTCTAATGCAGCAAAAGAACAATCCCAACACTATCAACAATAAAACAAGGACACCTCATTATGCACTTATTGCAAGAAGCCTAACCACACTAAGGAGAAGTACTAAAAACTCCATGGTAAGCCTCCACACATGAAGAGGGGACCCAGCCAAGCTCATATGGCGACTAGTTCCAACAGTAAGGGTACTTCTTCTATGGCTGATTTCAATAAGAAGAAGATTGAAAAGTTACGAGGTCTTTTGGGAACCTTGGAAAAAAGCCCTTCATCTATCACAGGTACTTGTTCTTTCTCAGGTATTTCTTCTCACTCTTCATCTGTCTGTAATTTCATCTTTAATGTTTCAAATAAGGTTTATTCTGCCTCTTAGATCACTGACTTTGGGGCCACTAACCATATAACTCATTCTTCTTAGCATTTTCTCTCATATACTCCTTGCTCTAGTAATTGAAAATTCACTATAGCAGATGGATGGGCCACTACTGTCGTTGGTTGGGGAGATGTGTGTTTAAATACTAATATCATGCTTAAAAATGTTCTTTATGTTCCAAAACTTTGTACCAATCTTATTTCCATCTAGAAACTTGCAATTGATTCTCATTGTAGTGTGACTTTTTATCCTTCTCATTATGTATTTCAAGAACAGGGCACAAAGATGATTGGACTTACTAGGGAGAAGGACAAGTTATATCAACTCGCAGAAAACAATAGATGTAGTAGTGTCAAGAGTTTGTTACCTATGCTTTTTCATTCCGTGTCATTTAAATCCAATAAAGATAAGATTTGGCTTTACCAACTTCGTCTTGGATATCCATCATTTTATATTATCAAAATTATGTTTTCTACTTTGTTCAAGGGTTTAGAAATTGAAACTTTACATTGTGAGATATGGGAACTTGCTAAGTATAAACGTGCTTCTTTTCCAATTAGTAATAAACGAACATCTATTCCCTTTAGTTTGATTCACAGTGATATTTGGAGTTTGGCCCCTATTTCTAATATTTTTAGAGGTCAATGGTTTATTTCATTTATTGATGATTGCACTTGTATAATTTGGATTTATTTGTTGAAGCAAAAATCTAATGTGAGCACTATATTTTCTATTTTTTATAGTATGATTCAAACTCAATTTGGAAAAGGAATATAGAGGTTTCAATCTGACAATGCAAAGGATTTTTTTAATCAATTTCACTCTACTTTTTTTCATGAAAAAGGAATAATACATGAATCTTCTTGCATTCATACACCTCAACAAAATGGGGTGGTTGAACGAAAGAACGGTCATCTTCTAATCAGTATAAGGGCTCTATTGTTTCAAAAAATATTCCAAAGCAATATTGAGAGGACATTATTTTAACTATTACTTACATTATTAATCGACTTCCTACTCAAGTGCTTGATTTCAAAAGTCCCATGCAAGTTCTCACATAGTTTTTCCAAGTTTCAATACATCTAACAACCTTGTACCTAGAGTTTTTAGATGTTAGGCGTTTGTTTATGTGCATTCTTACCATAGAACCAGACTTAATCCTTGAATCCTCAAATGTGTATTTCTTGGATATTCTTCCACTCAAAAAAGTTATAAATATTATTATCCTCCTACATTTATTTGTCATAGCCAGTCCCAAGCCCGGAAAAAGAGGAGAGTTGTGTTAGGCAGTCAACAGCCAACGTAAAACTTTGTCGAATCTTTATGACATGGACAATCGATATATTAGATGTAAGGCTAGGTCGTTGCCTGTAAGTAACGCGCTGTATAGCTCAAGTATAGTGAGAAGTGAGCAAGAGCCGCTGCATCGTTGCTTGAATGTAGTGAAAAATAAGCAAGGGCTACCACATTTTCGTGAACGAATGTGGCTAAAGAAGCTAGTTCATGAGAGTAGGATTCGTTTTGGAACTTGGAATATAGGTACACTTACGGGTAAGTCTATGGAAATAGTAGATACTATGATTAGGAGAAGGATTAATTTTATGTGTTTACAAGAAACTAAATAGGTAGGAGAAAAAACGAAAGAATTAGATACTTCAGGTTTTAAACTTTGGTATACTGGTAAATATAAATCTAGAAATGGAGTAGGTATAATTGTAGATAAGTTTTGGAAAAATACTGTAGTAGATGTCAAAAGGTTAGGAGATAGAATCATTGCATTAAAGTTTGTAGTAGAAAAGGAAATTTTTAATATTATTAGTGCTTATGCACCACAAGTAGGGTTAGAAGAATCTCATAAGGTAAAGTTCTGGGAAGATTTAGAATGTTTAGTTCAGGAAATACCATTAGGAGAAAAGATTCTTTTAGTAGGGGATCTAAATGGTCATGTGGGAAGGGTATCTTCAGGCTACGAGGGTGTTCATGGAGGACATGGTATAGGAGAAGTAAATGCAGAGGGTAAAACTATTTTAGACTTTTCATTAGCGTTCGATCTTATATTAGCTAACACTTGTTTTAGAAAGCGTGAAGAACATCTTATCACGTATAAAAGTGGAAGGGTATGTTCTCAAATTGATTTCTTTTTTATAAAAAAATCGGATAGAAAATTTTGCATGGATTGCAAAGTTATACCAGGAGAGAGTTTAACTACTCAACATAGAGTTTTGGTTATGGATGTAAGAGTTAAGGAGAGTAAAAAGTAAATGTGAAGGTAGAGTGGTAAGGACTAAGTGGTGGCAACTAAAGGGAGATAAAGAAAAGAATTTGCAGAGACGTATTATGGAGGAAGGACCTTGGGAAATACAAGGAAGTGCTAACGATATGTGGAATGAAATGGCTAAAGAGATTAGGAAGGTGGCAAAGGAAATAATAGGTGAATCAAAAGATTTTGCACCTAGGGATAAAGAATCTTAGTGGTGGGATGCAAGTGTACAAGATAAGGTTAAAGTTAAAAGAGAGTGTTATAAAATGTAGTCATTATGTAAGAGTAATGAAAATTGGGAAAAATATAAGGTAGCTAAGAAAGACACTAAGAAGGCAGTGAGCGAAGCGAAAGCGCGAGCATTTGATGGGTTATACCAATCTTTAAGTACTAAAGTTGGAGAAAAAAGTATTTACAAGTTAGCTAAAAGTAGTGAAAGAAAGACAAGAGATGTGGATCAAGTGAAATGCATTAAGGATGAAGACGGGAAAGTGTTAGTCACGGAACGAGATATCAGAGAACGATGGAAGGGTTATTTTCATAGGCTTTTTAATGAAGGGCACGAGATTTTATTGTACTTGGGTAGGCTAGACATAGAAGAAGAGGATCAAAATTATACTTTTTACCGTAGGATTTGTGAGGTAGAGGTAAAGAAGTATTAAAGCGAATGGAGAATGGCACTGGATAATATACCCATTGAAGTATGGAAAAGTTTGGGAATGAAAGGTATAAATTGGCTCACGAAGTTATTTAATAAAATTATGAGATCTAAGAGGATGCCAGATGAGTGGAGGAAAAGTACTTTAATCCCTATTTATAAGAGTAAAATGGATATTCAAAATTGTGCAAATTATAGAGGAATTAAACTCATGAGCCACACTATAAAATTATGGGAAAGAGTAATTGAGCGAAGGTTAAGGAAAGAGAGTCAAGTTACGGAGAATCAATTTGGTTTTATGTCAGGAAGATCAACTATGGAAGCAATATACTTGTTGCGAAGATTAATGGAAAGATAGGGAGAATCAAAGAGATTTACACATGGTGTTTATTGATTTAGAAAAAGCATATGATAGAGTGCCAAGAGGAGTTCTTTGGAAGGCTTTGGAGAAAAAAGGAGTTCGTATAGCTTATATTCGAGCAATCCAAGACATGTATGATAAGATTACAACTAACGTAATAACAAAAGGTGGACTTACAGAAGATTTTCCGATAACTATTGGTCTACATCAAGGGTCAACTCTAAGCCCTTATCTTTTTACCTTAGTCTTGGATGTGCTTACTGAACATATCCAAGAACCGGTGCCACAGTGCATGCTTTTTGCAGATGATATTGTCCTAGTTGGAGAATCGAGAGAGGAAATGAATGAGAAGTTGGAGAGGTGGAGACAAACTTTGGAAGCTCATGGCTTTCGTTTAAGTAGAAGTAAAACGGAGTATATGGAGTGTAAGTTTAGTAAGAGGCACACCACTTCTAGCGTAGAAGTAAAAATTGGAGAACATATCCTACCACAAGTCACACGATTTAAGTATCTTGGATTCATCATACAACATAACGGAGAAATAGAAGAAGATGTAAAGCATAGGATTCAAGCGGGGTGGATGAAATGGAGGAGTGTTTCGGGTGTTATTTGTGATAGAAGAGTACCACTCAAACTTAAGGGTAAATTTTACTACACAGTTATAAGACCTGCAATGTTGTATGGAACTGAGTGTTGGGCAATAAAAAGTCAACAAGAAAATAAGTTTAATGTTGCAGAGATGAGAATGTTGCAGTGGATGAGTGGTCACACTAGACGAGATAGGATTAGAAATGAATGCATTAGAGAGAAGGTAAAAGTCGCACCTATTGTAGAAAAGATTGTAGAATCGAGACTTAGGTGATTTGGTCATGTGGGGAGGAGACCTATAGAAGCTCCCGTTAGGAGAGTATATGTGATGGAGAATAGTCCAATAAGTAGAGGTAAAGGAAGACTAAGAAAAACTATAGGAGAAATTATTAAGAGAGATTTAGATTTAAATGGTTTGTCTAGAAATATGATTTATGTTAGGGATTTATGGCGTCGATTGATCTATGTAGTCGACCCCACTTAGTGGGAAAAGGCTTTGTTGTTGTTGTTGTTGTTGTATCCCCCTACAAGAAAATTTTGTGTCTGCTGATGTCACATTGGCCAAATTTGATTCTTATATTTCCAATCAAGGTAACACAATTGTTGATTCCTCTATCTAGAATAAATCCCAGGACTTATTTCCTTTTGATTTCCCATTATCACCCACTTATACCTCACCATCACCTAAGTCCCAATTATCACTTAACAACTCACTTGAGCCTCCATTGCAGCTAAAATAAACTTTAGACCCTACTTGTCTATTACTAGTATATTCTTGCAATAAGGCATTATCTTTTCAACCAAAGCTAGTCCAATCACCCTCTTATGCTTTTGACAAGGTTAAGATACTCTCTTTACCTACTAATAATATGGATTATAATGATTATGATATTCCTATTGCTCTACGCAAAGGCGCATGAACTTGCATAAAGTATCCTTTGTCTTCCTTTTTTTCTTATATGCATCTATCTCCTAACCACAAAGCTTTTCTCAATACACTAAATGTCATTCCTATTCCCAAAACGTTATCTGAGACATTCAAGAATGAGAATTGGGTCAATGCTATGAAGGTTGGGATGCAAGCACTTGAGAAAAACAGAATTTGGGATCTTGCGAAGTTGCCAGAAAGAAAGAAACCAATGGCCTGTCGTTGGGTATTTACTACTAAATATAATTCAGATGGTATTTTGGAGAGATTCAAAACTTGGCTTGTTGCAAAAGGATATAACCAAACGTATGGCATTGATTACATGAAAACTTTCGCTCCTATTGTAAAAATGAATACAGTAAAGATATTATTGTTTGTATTTGCTAATTTGGGTTGGACATTACAATAGTTCGATGTCAAGAATGTTTTTTTGCATGATGACCTAGAGGAGGAAATCTAAATGGAGATTCCCCTAGGATTCCATTCTCAAGATCAACTAGGCATAGTGTGTAAGTTCAAGAAGGTACTCTACGGGCTAAAACAATCTCCACGAGCATGGTTTGGAACATTTTCTAAAATCATGATTGGTGTAGGGTATAAGCAGAGTTAAGGTGAGCGTACTTTATTTATCAGACATTTGACTTCAGAAAGAGTACTCATACTCTTAACGTATGTGGATGACATCATAGTCACAAAAATGACTGTGAAGGGATTAGGTTGTTAAAAAAGCAATTGGTAAAGAAGTTTGAAATCAAAGAATTGGACAAGTTGAAATACTTTCTTGGCATTGAAATGGTTCATTCACAGCAAGGCATTTTTATATCCCAACACAAATGTGTTACACTAGTTGATAGAAAGGCAACTTGGGATGTAAACCCATAGAGACACCTATAGAGTTGAATCATAGACTATGTGATGCTTCTGAAGATACACCAGTTCATAAGGGCTCTTATCAAAAGCTTGTGGGATGACTTATTTATTTATCTTATACTAAGCCTGATATAGCTTATGTTGTAAGTATTGTGAGTCAATTTATATATAATTCAAAAGAATCACACCTCAAAGCAGTTTATAGAATATTACAATATTTGAAGGGTACACCAAGGAAATGACTTCTATTTAAAAGAGGTGAGAGTTTGACTCGAGATTTATACTGATGCAAATTATGCAATATCTCTTGTTGATAGGAGATTAACGTTAGGATATTGCACTTTTTTAGGAGAAAATCTTGTTACTTGGAGAAGCAAAAAACAAAATGTAGTTGCGAGATCGAGTACGGAAGTTGAGTTAGATCGATGGCATTTGGAATATGTGAGCTACTATGGTTAAAAATGATTTTGGAAGATTTAAAGATTAAGTGGGAAGGCTCAATAAAACTTTATTGTGACAATAAATCTGCCATCAATATTGGCCACAATTCGGTTTAACATGATCGTACTAAGCATATTGAGATAGATCGCTACTTCATCAAAGAGAAATTGGATAGTGGTCTGATTCTGATTTGTACTCATTTTGTTCCAACTGGACATCAACCTATAGATGTGTTTATCAGGAGATTATCTAGTGCCACCTTTTAAGACATCATCACCAAGTTTGGAATGGATGATATCCATGCACCAGCTTGAGGGGGAGTGTTAAAAATCAGTCTTTATTAATTATTGTGATTTTGTAATTATATTAAATATATTTGTAATTATGTTAGAAAGTTGACCCTAAGAATTAGTTCTCTAATTGTTAAGATTTGATAGGATTTTATTTTGTTTCCTAGAATAGTTTTATTTCCTAAAATAATTTCATTCTTTCTGGATAAATACCCTTGTACCTTGGTCAAGTAAAATACACACAAGAATTTCTCAATTTATGTCAAAATTATAATGTGTTTAGAGCAGTTATTCACTTTGGATACTGAACGAATTTTACTCAAGAATTTAAACTATTATGTGTTTGTAACCTTTGGGTACTTTACAATGAAGAAGGTAACTAAAGACTTTTGGGCAGAATTTTATATCTCTTATTCTGGCGAGGCACGAAAATATAAAGGGAAAAACTAGGTTTGACCACACACCAGCCGCTCCCTAGTTAACCGCGTAAAAACAAGGAATTCTGATATCTCCTAATAAAAATAGAATAAGACTAGATAATTACTTCTAATTACTGAAACTAAAAGAAAGGAAACTAATTAGGTTTGGGCTTGGCCTATTCAGTACATTCCAACACTCTCCCTCAAGTTGGGGAATAGATATTGATCATTCCTAGCTTGTTGCTTAACTCATCAAGCTTGACTCTACGCAATCCCTTGGTCGTAATGTCTGCAACTTGAGAGTTAGTAGAGATATATGATAGATCAATTAGCTTGCAATCTATCTTCTCCTTGATGAAGTTTCTATCCATCTCAATATATTTGGTTCTATCATGATGTATGGGATTCTGTGCAATCTCTATAGTGGCTATGTTATCACACCATACTTTGATAGACATAACAAACTTTATTCCCAATTCATCCAATAGCCTTTTAAGCCACATTCCTTCACAAATGCCATGAGCTAATGCTCTGTATTTAGCTTCAGCTGAGCTTCTTGCAACTACAGATTATTTCTTGCTTCTCCAAGTCACAAGATTATCCTACACAAATATGCAATATCTTGTAGTAGATCTTCTATCAGTGACACACCCTGCTCAATCTGCATCAGTGTACACTTCAACTCCTTGAAAGCTTGTTTTAGTAAACAACAGTCCTTTTCCAGGAGTCATTTTGAAGTATCTCAAAATTCTGTATACTGCCTCCATGTACTCCTCTGGGATCACTCATGAATTGGCTAGCAACACTCACAGCAAAACTAATATCAGGTCTGGTATGAGATAAATATATGAGCTTTCTTACCAGTTTTTGATATCCTTTTTTGTCCACTGGAGTTCCCTCCCTTCGAAAATTTTCCTTGTAGTTTGCTTCCATGGGAGTTTCTATAGGTTTAGCTCCCAACATTCCTATTTCCTTGAGGAGATCCAGAGTGTATTTTCGTTGTGAGACATTGATGCTATTCCTTGACTTTGCAACCTCCATTCCTAGGAAATATCTTAGTTTTCCAAGGTTTTTAACTTCAAACTCTGCAGCTAGATCCCTCTTCAGTGTGTCAATTCCTTCTGCATCATCACCTGTCATGATTATATCATCCACATAGACTATAAGTATTGATACCTTTCCTGTTTTGTGTCTAACGAATAGAGTGTGATCTTCTTGACACTGAATATAATTAAATTGTCTTATTGTTCGTGTGAACCTTTCAAACCAGGCTCTAGGTGATTGTTTCAACCCATACAAGCTCTTGTGTAACTTGCATACTTTAGAGCCATTTTCTTGGGTTCTCAAACCCTGAGGCACTTCCATGTAAACCTCCTCTTCCAGATCACCATTCAGGAAAGTATTTTTCACATCTAGTTGATGTAGAGGCCAATTCATGTTAGCAGCAAGTGATAATAAAACCTTGATGGTATTAAATTTAGCTATTGGTGTAAAGGTCTCTTGGTAGTCTATGCCATGAGTTTGTGTAAACTCTTTGGCAACCAACCTTGCCTTATACCTGCTTATTGTTCCATCAGGGTTATATTTAATAGTGAATACCCACTTGCAACCGAGAGACTTACCTTTTGGCAACTTCGTCATTACCCAAGTTCCATTCTTTTCAAGAGTCCTCAACTCTTCTTGTATTGGTTCTTTCCACTTTGGATTCTTTACAGCTTCATGAAAATTATCTGGTATACTATCCTCAGACAAAGACAATTTTCCAACAAAGGTTTTTAGGTTAGAAGATAGCTTGTCATAAGAGATATACCTGCTGATAGGGTGTTGCGTGCAAGCTCTCTTCCTTTTCCTTAAGGCAATAGGTTAACTTAGATCATCAGAATCTGGCACTTGGTTGGACTCTTGGTTTTGCATAAGAATGAGGTCTTCAACTCTTTCTCTCTCTTGATTTGGCCCTTATTTCGCCTGGGTTCTGTCATTTTCTCCCCCTCTCGATTTGTACCCTTGTTTCGCTTGGTATAAGTGAAAAACTCCGGCTTTTTAGGTTGTTCTACCCCTATCTCAGTTTTATTTGTATTTTCTAGATTATCACTTTGCTGTTCTGGTTGAATTTCTTGGTTGTTTGGGTTGAAATTGGATATTGGTGGTAAAGTCTCCGGTGCTACAGGTTCATTTCCAGGCTTATTGGAGGTTGTTTCGGTGTCTAGAGGTAGAAACCTGTTCTGAATAGGAATTGAAGGTGACACATGGCTAGGTGATTCGGGACAGTACTTGGTTTAGGTGATATTTGAGGTCCAAACCCATCAAAACTTGTATCGAATGCAGAATCATTGCAAATTAGCCATTTATTCTCTTCCATCTCCCCCTGAATGGGTAATTTAGAGTAGTATGAAAGGTTTTCATAAAAAGTGACATCCATTGTTACAAAATACTTGCGAAGACTAGGTGAGTAACATTTATACCCTGTTTGTGTAGGTGAGTACCCTAAAAAAATGCATTTAATTGCCCGTGGTTCAAGTTTACTCCCACTACGATTATAAACATAAATTGTGCATCCAAAAACTTTTTGTGGTATAGTAGATACAAGGTGTGAGTTTGGATAAAATTCCTGAAGTTTTTGAATAGGTGTCTGAAAATTCAAAACTTTAGATGGCATTCTATTGATAGAGTATGCAGAAGTAAGTACAGCATCCCCCCAAAAAACATTAGTGACATTATTGGTTAACATAATAGCCCTTGCTATTTCCAATAGGTGCCTATTCTTACGTTCAAAAATTCCATTTTGTTGAGGGGTAGCACATGATGTTTGATGATGTATGCCATGTTCATTGAGATAATTTTGAAATTGGTGCTCAAATATTCTCTACCATTGTCACTACGCAATACTTTTATGGATGCATTAAATTGGTTTTTTATAAACATGTGAAATCTTTGGAAAATTTGTAATGCTTCTGATTTTTCTGTCATAAGAAACATCTATGTAAGACGGGTATGATCGTCAATAAAGGTTATGAACCACCTAGATTTAGATGGAGTAGAAATTTTTGATGGACCCCAAATATCACTATGAACCATAGAAAAAGGCTGAGAGGGTGTATAAGAGTGAACAGGGTAGGAATTTTTTACATGTTTGGCCAATTGACAATACTCACAATGAAACAAAGACAAATCAACTTTATTGATCAAATCTAGAAATAAATGTTTCATATAACTGAGATTTGGGTGGCCTAACCTATAATGCCACAACATGATTTTTTTATTCAGACTAGAAGAAAAAGCACTCACTCTCGCACATTTATTCACTTGACTTTTTGCCTCAAGATAGTACAAGCCTTCCCATTCCTTATCATTGCCAATCATCCTCCCAAAAACCAAATCTTGAAAAACACAGTCAACATTAGAGAAGGTCACATGACACTTTTGTTGCCTTGTTATTTTCCAAACAGAAATTAAACTACATTCAGGTTCAGGGACATACAGGACATCAGTTAACACAATAGTTTCTGAAATAACTACGGTTCCAATATCTAGAACCTTTGCATATGTACCATTTGCAATCTTTACCTTGGTATACATAGGACAATATTCAAGGCTACTAAAGGCCTCCTTAAAACCAGTGATATGATCTATCGCACTTGAATCAACTACCCACAAATTCTTGGGCTGGATTATAGTTGAGAGCAGTAGTAATATGTATACCTGCTTGAGCTAAGGTAACTGAGGGAGCAGAGTTTTTCTCACTTGGTGACACTTGTAGATTGTGTTTTTCAAGGAGTTTTTTCGGAATCTGTACCTCTTCTCTGTTCAGTACCTCATTACAGTTGTCAGCTTCTATTATCATACTTCTAGCTTCGTTTCTTCTTCGCTGCTACTATTTGAAGGCTTCCCGTGAAGTTTCCAGCAAACATCCTTGGTGTGTCCACTTTTATTGCAGTGTTCACACCATTTGGATGACTTTCTTTGTCTCAGATCATTGGTTTGATTTCCCCTAGCCACCATAGCCGAGGATAAAGTCTAAGATGACTCCTGAATTAATTCTTTCTTGCTCTCTTCACACTTGACCATGTTCACAGTTTCTTCAAGGGAAGGAAGTGGCTTAAGACTCATAATTCTGCCTCTAACATCTTCAAATCTTTCATTGAGGCCCAATAAGAATTCATAGCATGTCTCTTTTTCAACTACTTGCTTAAAATAAATTGCATCAGTATGACAGGTCCAGTTGTGTACCTCATATAAATCAATTTGTTGCCATAATCTCATCAGAGAGCTATAGTACTGTGTAATTGTCTTTTCTCCCTGTTTGAGATCCTTGAGACAGCATAGGTCCGCTTCACAGAGTCCCAAATTTCTTTTGCAGCGGATGCTAACATGTAATTGTAGCTAATGTCTAGGTTCATGGAGTTGACCAACCATGTCATAACTTGGTTATTTTCTGAAATCCAGATCTCACGTTTAGAGTCTCCAGGAGCTGGTTCCATAGCCTCGCCATTTATATATTTTTCCTTGCCTTTACCCCGTATAAACATCAGCATGTTTCTTGACCATAGGAGGTAATTATTTTCGCTCAATCTGTGAGAAATGATCATGGAGGAGAGGGTGTTGACAGCAGCGGATTGTGCGACGAACTTGAGAAGTAGTGGGTGCATTCGCTTCTACCTCTGTCACTCCTGTATCATCGCCGGCTTCCATATTGGTCAAGCCAGTACCAGACGACGTGATTGAAGGATCCTCACCGCCGATGGTATAGGCTTTCAAGGAGTCGAATGTAACTTGCCCAGAATGCATCGAGTCTCCCGCTCTGATACCATAAAGACTTTTGGGCAGATTCTATATCTCTTATTCTGGCGAGGCATGAAAATATAAAGGGAAAAACTAGGTCTGACCACACACCAGCCACTCTCTAGTTAACTGCCTAAAAACAAGGAATTCTGATATCTCCTAATAAAACCAGAATAAAACTAGATAATTACTTCTAATTACTGAAACTAAAAGTAAGGAAACTAATTGGGTTTGGGCTTGGCCCATTTGGTACATTCCAACAGTAATCACTGATGGCAAAGTTCTTGCATGCTCAGTTTCCTTTTTTCTTCAGCTGCTGCTGATCCTTATTGTACATATTACACACCCACACCCACACACCCACATAAATTTATGTATATTAATCAAATGATAAGTCTTCATGAATCCAACAGTTTATAACTCAATAACTAACAATGTTAATATTGATAATGAAATAGTTTATGAGGATTTAAACCTTGTATTGGTCATTTATGAAGAGTTATATTTTACCTCTGTTGGAATCATTAAATTTCTACCATCATAAATCAAGACAATATTACTTTTTGGTGTATGATTGCTTAATTTGAAGCCTTAAGTGAATGTTTGTTTTGCTTTTTTAAGATTGGTAGCAATGCTTATGCAGTTCCATAAGGCTCACTTTTTTTATTTCTTGCAGGGCTTATGTGAACAGGCAGTTAAGGTGCTGCAGATCATGGAAACAGAGGGAATTGAGCCAAATGTTGTCATGCTCAATGTGTTAATCAATGCATTTGGTAATGCTGGGAGATACATGGAAGCTTTGTCCATATATCATCATATAAAAGAAAGTGTATGCTTTACTAACCGCTGTGAAACATTTAGTTGAGTACATTTTTATTATTGCAATGTACTTGGTTTTCAAAGCCTGATGATAATGCTTCTATTTTCTATGAAGGGTGTCAGTCCTGATGTGGTTACGTACACTACACTTATGAAAGCATTTATGAGGGCAAAGAAATTTGATAAGGTGCTCTTAATTCTTCAGTCATTTTCATTTGCATCTTTTTCTTCCAACTAAGACAAAGTTGTCTGTGACTCGATTGATTTCTAGTAAAATTCAAATTGCTTGTTCTCTTACGCCAAAAAAAAAAAAAATCATACTACAAGAAGGATATTTGATCCTATTTACAGGTTTCAGACACTTCCATATTTATTTTTAAAGATTTAGTTGACTAATTCATGCTAGTAATATTCTGATCAGGTTCCAAAAATTTACAAGGAAATGGAGTATGACAGATGTACTCCAGATAGAAAAGCTAGACAGATGTTGCAAACCGCATTAATGGTGCTTGAACGGAGACCCTCTGGTAACAAGTAGAACCTCTTGGGCGTCTGAGATTTAATGTGCTGTTAAATGGTTGGGTAAAAGGTCCAAATGGAAGTATGGCATCCATTGCTGTTTCATTTTCATTCTGGAGATTGAACCAGTATTGCTTAAGCAAAGGTGAGCTTTCTAATGTTTGATTATTGGATTTGGTATGTACTGGATTAGCTGGAAGCAGGTTTGTAAAAAGAAAAATAGAAGTGGTCTGATATTCTGCAATGTCCCGGCCTTCGATCTTTACTTGCTGGTGAAATAGGGATGGATGCAGTTGATGCAGGATGAGATTGATGGTGTCTAGAATGTTGAAAGTGCAGTACTTGCCATTTAGCTTAAATATCTTTTTAGTTTCATAAAAGTTTCAAAGATCACCTAGTTCAAAATTAGGCAGTATTGTCCTATTTTTTTAAACGATCGAAATTTTCCCCTTCTGTCGCATAAGCCATCCTGATTTTGACACTAAACTAAATAGTATGTTAACTTAGATGTTATTTGTTTAGTTGGTACCATTAACTCAGATTTGGCATCCAAGTTAACAGATTGTTAGACGTGGCTAAATTTTGGATGGAGATGTGACAAAAGGGTAGAGTTGGATCATTTTAGACAATAAATGGGCAAAATGCTTGCTTTTGAACTAGTTGGACCAAATTGAAACTTTTATAATTCTAGAGTGACCAAAAGTGTATTTAAGCCTTCTATTTAAATCATTTCTTGAAGCTTGACCAGGGTTGTGTCCATCATGGTTATGACAGGGTCAACTTGAAGGTAGAAAGGTGATGGGCCAAGGGTTGAGAATGGTTGACATTTTCAGCCAACAATGGGTTTCATTATACATCTTTTAGAAGGTTCTTCTCATGGCTGAGTATCTCAGCTGATCGATCATGATCATAAGAATTGGGTTGAGCAAGTACTTTATGTACTGCCAAAGATTCAATGCAGTGCTTTCTTTGCCTATTTTTCTGATGGAATCCTCAGATGAATTGATATGGCTATGTACACAGCAGGGGAAATCTACAGTTAGCTCAGTTTACAAGGGAGGTTTTGATCTTCATGTTTCCACTTTCACTTGGAAGTGAAGCTTTGGATGACGCTTGGATTGAGGTGAATGAATGAAAAAGGAACGAAAATTTTGATTTAGACGTTTTCCTTGGTGTAATTTTAAATCTAACCTTTATTTTAGAATATATTTGTTTTAAGCAGAATGGATGAGGGAAGAAAAAAAGAAGTGTTTGATTTAAACATAGATTAAAAAGAAATGTCTGAATTGAACTTTAATTTATCATCCCTGTCCCGCCAATTCTTTTCAATATAAGCGTAACCTTAGAAGTTTGAATAAATGTAGAATGCTTCACAATAGTCACTGTTGGTGGCAGTTTCATATAAGGTTTACCACTTGCTAGTCAAGGAGCTTGGAGGAAAGGAATATATTTTCTCAGAATGTTATCAGGCTCGTCAAGTCTTAGGGTGGTTATCCTCCCCATTAATGCTTCAGTCTCAGTTTTGTCTTCCAGCAAATTATAAAACTGCTCGAATGCACTAGATTCATGATTCATCACACGACGTATTTGAAGGTAATGTTTTACAAATTGGATAGATCATTAAATTAGGATGAAGAGTGATGTATAATTTAATGATTCGTTGCGGCCAAATTGGAGTTAAACTAGTTATATATATATATATATGAAGTATAAATATATATTTAATTTTTTATCATTAAATTAATACATGTATTATAAAATTGTTTAAAATAGATATAAATATTTAAAAGTATACAAATTAGTTAAAATATGTTGTATACGTTAATAATTTTATATGAAATAAGTTGAATAGAACCTGTTATGGCCAAAGGAAAAAACCCTATTAAACGTTATAAATTTTTATTGTGTAATGCCAAAACTCTAATTTAGACAAAGATTAAAAACCAACTTTTAATCAGTTTAATCAGCTTTTGATTGATGGATTTTTGAAAGGTTGATTTGGAGAGATAAACAAACCAAAATTACAATTGCTTCACCAATTTGATAGGTTGATTGGAAGAGATAAACAGATCAAAATTACAATTGCTTCACCAATTTTTCAGTCTAACTAAGCAATCCAATTCAATTTTTCAAACAACTTTTGAAAGCAAAAACACTATTGTATGGTAGTTGGAAAACAAAAGAAAAGGGAACGTAAAATTTCACATAATATTTATTATATACATATAATTATTACTTAATAGTATCTATCTCATTTTATAAATTTTTTTAAAATAAAAGTAAAAAAATTATTTTTATTCACAAAATTATTTTTTTTATTTTTCATTCTCAAATTTTTGTGTACCAAATGGATAAATTTCTTAGAATCCATTTGTTTTAATGGAAACCACAATCTTGAACAATATTTTTCAACTTTTTAACGTTTAGTTTAATTAATTGTTTTAAAAAATTTAAATAACTACTTATAAAATTAAATATGATAACATTAATCTACATAATTAATATGTTTTCAATTCATTAAATTAAATTTTTATTAATAAAATAATTATTTTTCCATAAAAATTAGTTTTTTTGTCAAACTCTTAGAAATAATCTAATAAAAATTAGAAATCAAAATTTTCTAAGAAAGAATTTATTATGACATTGTTTGAAAATTATTATAATTATTCTAATGCTATTATATGGTAAATGGGTTGAAAAATTATAGTCCAAGGACATCTAAATACCTTTTTTAATTAGTATGTAAATCTAACTTTTTCTTAATTGTCTACTGACTAATAAATTATTTAGTAAGAGATTAAAAATAATTATGGATATATTAAATAAGAAAAAAAATTTCGTCTTTTTCTAATAGTGGGAATATTTTGAAGTATTTTAGTTATAAAATTGTAAACATATAACTTAGGTAAAATTTTTATAGAAAGCACAACAAAGTTATTTGAAAATTTTACTTGACATATATCATTTTTGTTATTACAAAGCATTAGAAACAAAATCAAAATATTCTCAAATAAAAGTTAGGCTTAAATACACTTTTAATCCTTTTAGTTTTATGTAATTTAAAAATATTATTACCATATATTCTAAGATTTATGGCTTTATGTTTTTAAGTTTTTAAATAATAAAAATATTTTTTATAATACATCAATCTATGAAAAAAAAATATCACGTTATTCAAATTTTTATTCAATTCCAATAATAAAAATAACCTAATTTTCATAAAAGTAATTTCCTCATCGTTCATTTTTTTAATCAAAATTTAGTTATCACAAAAATAAGTGGAGCCTTAATTAGGTGATTACTTTTAATTTTTTTAAAAAATTACTTTTACCTTTGAATTTTAATATAATGGAAAATTTTTCCTATAACGCACCAAAGAAAGGAAAAAAAAAAACTTCTATGTTGTCCAAACAACAAAAATTTAATTTATTTTTCAAAAGATTATCTTTCACAAAAAAACACTTTCTAAGAATAATTTCCACCAAAACAAACGTCCCCTTCAGCATCAAGATGTTTCTCCAGACTCAAATAAAATCACCATTTTAAAATGTTCATTGTCGGCGAGGAGTTGTTTGTAACCCTTTCAGTTTAAATTTTCTCCTACTCTTGAAAAGAAATAGAGAAAATGTAATATAAAAGAATAAAAATATATATGTAATTCGTTTTCCTTCTTTTTATTCACTCTTTTTATTTTCAATTTCTCTCCAACAAAATAACGTACTATTCATATCAAATAAAAGAGGATACATATCCCATTAAGTTTTCGTGGTTCCCCCTCTTTTTTTTTTTAATCGGTTTCCGTCGTTCCCTCCATATATTTAGTAGTGAAGATCAGTTTCGATCGTTATCTAAGTTGGGATGGTCAAAATTAAATATTAAAGATGAGCCGTGTCATTTTCGGAGCTGAAAGATCATGAGTTCCAATTTCAATCGGAAGCAAAAATTTCCAAATAAAAAAAGAACTCTGTATGGATTGGGACATGGTTCCTTTCAGTCCAACAATCTTGATGAGTATTGCTCTTTCTCAGTTCAGCCCATTAGACATACAATATAGCTATGCCTTTTGAAACCAATGCTTTAAAAAAATTTGTTCGAACTAGTCAATCGTATTTGGACAAAAAGAATAAAAAAAGGGAAATTGATCCTACAACCGATTCGGTTTAACCATTCAACAAATAAACTTTGAAGCGATCAAAATAATGACCGACCATTCTCTTATATTTTTTTTGTAACCGAAATGAGGTCGCTTTAACCGAAATAAGAACACAATTTTTTAATATCAATGAATATTTTATATGTGCTTCATTTTTTCAATTGAAAATTTATTATAATAACCAATGCTGATTACCAATTATTTATGTCATGAAATCAAAGAAAATTTCGAATATATTAATATAATTTAATTATTTTTCATGACAATTATTTATATATTTAAACGTTACATATTTTACAGCCAACTGCGATTCAATCACAATAGAACCAAAGCATTGTCACATTGTGAATCAATCAATCCATTCAATATAATCTAATTTTTTAAACATTAAAGCACCAAACCACTCCCATTTCCCTTTCCCTGTATTTCACTATAGCATATAATTTAGAGGCTGCCTCCAGCCATGGTTACGTTAGATTCCTTTCCCAGGTTAGTACAAAAAGGTAAAAGGCAGAATCAACTAGAAAGATTTGTGAATAATATCCTACCATCATGCGCAAGTTACACACCCCAAGCATGCAAGGAATACTTGGGTAAAATTTTATGTTAGTTATCAAGTTTTTTAATAAACACATTAAAAAAGAAATTGAAACTCCCTATCATTTGGTATTAAGCTGTAAAATAAAGATCACTTTATCATGTTTTCATTATGAAAATCTAATAACACACCCAAAAATTGTGCCTAAATTTTATTTGTTTTCCCAAAACAAAGGCATAGTTTACGTATTGGGTAACCCCATATACAGCAAGTTTGAGTTCCGCATATGTACAACTAGGTCATACCATAAAAGTTCATTCCTTTGGCTTGAGAGAGAAGAAAAATGTGAAGACACTCGACATAATTCTATATCTAGGTATTTGCCTCGCTAAATATTTTTGCACAACTAGGTATATTATATTAAGTTTTCAAAATTTGTCAAAAATAAAGGAAAAGTTAAAAGTGAGAAGATACTGTCAGCAGCATTATAGTAATACTTATTTTTTAACCACGGACGTCAGTAAAGTTTGTATATCTCATAAATTATATCATGTATCTCAGGTTGTGGAGAGGGGATAGAAGGATACGGAGTAGGAAGTAACATTACGACTTTGAATCTGACTGCATTATCTGGATTGGTGGGGCTGTGACTTCAGCCAGCTTCATGGCTTCAGAATCCCCAGATTTCTCACGGATCTCCCGGTACTCTTGACAAACGGCACACATATGGCAGAAAAAATGGGTGACAAAATCTCCACAGGGTGCTTCCTACGTAAGAACAAGAAATATTAGTATAGCATTGCATCATCACAACCAAAATTTAGTAGAGGTCAGTTAATTTAAAAATCCAAAATTTGTCTATTAAAAGCAAATTAACCATATTGTGCAGGGTGCAGACTACGACAAGATGGCCAGTTATGCATCATACTAGGAAATACTTTCGCTAGGTGAAGACTTGCTTGGCTGCACTTCAAAATTTCAACCTTAGCCAGAAGCCTTTTATCTGAAGGATTCGAACTTGGGGGTACAAAGCAATTGATGGATCCAGTAATTGGGATGTCTTTAGCAAGAGAAGTGAAACACACTTGCAAACCTTTAAACAAGACAGGAGGACTTAATTCCGTCTTAACTTCCTTTGTGAAAGTGCCTCAAAGTAAAAAAGACAGTCCTCAGTAAATAAAATCAGTTATTTTTTAGCTTAAGGATTTCTGGGAAATTGAAAAAATGCTCCAAGGTTGCAGAGAAAAGTTTGGAATCTCAAATATCAAGGAAGTCTGAATGCCTGACTATCTGACCCCCTTTTCTTGCCATGAGGTCCCATTTATAATAGAGGGTATGCGCAGTTAATAGTATGCTGAGACCATGGGTGTCTCTTGCACATTAAGTACCAAGGATAATGGGCTAAAATTGCGAGAAATGTGAGAGCGTTTATGAGCTGCATACACATGGGAGATGTGGCTATGGAATATAGGTAAGGCAGTTAATGGTGATTTACTTTGAGTAGTGGATGGGAAAGGCCAGGGAGTGGGAAGTGAGCTCAGATGGAACAAATAAACTTATTTATCAAGTATTAAACCTTACCTAGCTTACTCACAACAATCAAGACTTTGCACGAAGATGCCTTTAGTTCAATCCTACCACACCATTCTTAAGGACTGTGCTTTCTTTCGGGGCAGGGGGGGAGGAGAATGAGGATTACTCCTTCACAGCACTCCCAACCTTAAGTGTTAAAAGTGGCACTTGACATTTGCCAAATCCACTCAGAGTGTTGCTTTCTCATCAAGTCAGGGTGGCCTTGGCACGGTTCTTCTCAAGCCAACACTACATTGACTCTAAAGAAGAGGACGACCTAATCACATTCTCTTTCGCCTCAGCCTTCTAGAAGGTGAAGTGACATATTTATTGTCCAAGGGACAGGTTCACCAGGCACTCTAAAACACTTGGCTCACTAGAGGATATATCACTGGGTGTTGGTTGATAATTGGAAGCCATGGGCATATGAGTGCTAAGGCGCTTGGCAGTAGGATTCTTGGGTGCTAGGGCACCTAGTGCCTAGATCCTAGGAGCTTGGCTCTTTGGTGCAAAGGAAAGCTAGTGCATGTTAGGCATCCAACTTTCAAAAGATATCTTAAATTTATTGTCCAACCTACGTATTCATTGGATATTCTTAAAGAGTTAAGCCATAAACACCCCAATTAAGAGCTTTAAGGGTGCAACTCTCTTTACTAGCTAGTAGGAAGCTTCCCTACCTAACTAGCTAGCTTGTAGGAGACTCCTCTAGCTAACTAGCTGGCTCTTCTTAACTAGCAAGTAGAAGGCTCCCTTACCTAACTAACTGGCTCCTCATAACAAGCTAGCAAAGAGCTCCCCTACCAAACTAGCTAATTCCTCTTAACTAGTAAGTAGGATGCTTCTTAACTCACCAGCTAGCTTCTTTTAATAAATGAACATGACTCTTAGCTTATTCAAATGAATTGTGTTGGAAATCATTGTAATTACTGTAACTATAAGGAACTAGGCATGTGTTTAGAAAATTAATCAGTCCCTCATTGTTAGAGATTTGTCTCTCTAATCAATTTTGTTTGCTAGAGTAGCATCTCCATGATTTGATAAATACCCATGTATTTTGATTCTTCAATACAATAAGAAATTCAGAACTTTTGCCATGGTATCAATGTTAGATCTCGTTTTTTCACATAACCACAAACCAAAAGGGCTACCTTAGAAAGTTGCGAACAGCAAGATATCTGGATGAGCTACCAAGGGTAAAGCCACTGTATGGAAAGGGGTACCTAGAAGGGTTACAGCTGGCGAGAAGGCCTAGTGTGCTGTCTAGAGTGGAGCTATTGTGGATATTGGCTATGAAGGCCAAGGCTCTATTAAATCCTATTGAGTCCCACATTGGATAGTATGAAATGTCTAAGGAGACTTATAAGTTTGGAAGTTCTACCTTCCTAACACGCTAATCTTTTAGGAGAGGATATCCTCTATTGGTCTATCTAGAAGACATCATCATCATAAGGGATGACTTGGAGGGAACATGATTGTTAAAAAGGTAATTGGTGAGGGAGTTTGCGATCAAACAGCTTGGCAAACTAAAATATTTTCTTGGCATTGAAGTAGCTCACTCATAGCATGGGATGTAAGCTAGTAGAGATGCCCATAGAGTCAAACCATAGATTTTGTAAGGTCCCAACAAATACAACAGTTGATAAAAAGGTCTTATCAAAGACTTATGGAAAAAAATGATTTATTTGTTTTATACAAGACTCGATATAGCTTATGTTGTAAGTGTTGGAAGCCAATTTATGCATAATTTTAAAGAATCACATCTTATAGAAATCCATAGAATTTTACAATTCTTGAAGGGTACACCAGGGAAAGAAATCTTGTTCAAAAAGGGGGAGGGGCTAACTCTCGAAGCCTATACAAATGTAGACCATACAGGATCTCTAGTAGATAGGAGATCAATCTCAAGATATTATACTTTGCTAGGAGAAAACCTTGTCACTTGGAGAAGCAAAAAGCATAATGTAGTCACAAGATCTAGTGCGAAAGCTAAGTTCAAAGCAATGGCACTTAGAATATGTGAATGATCGTGGCTAAGCATAATCTTAAAAGATCTAAAGATCAAAGTGGAAAGCCCAATGAAACTTTATTGGGACAATAAAACCACTATCAACATTGCTTACAATCTAATATAATACCGCCATACTAAGCATACTGAGGTAGACCGACACTTTATCAAAGAAAATTTGAATAGCAACCTAATTTGTACTCCTTTTGTTTCTACAAGTGACCAACTTGTAGATGTACTTACCAAAGGGTTGTCTAGTGTCATCTTTCAGAACTTAATCATCAAGTTTATCGTGAAAGATATCCACATGCTAGCTTGAGGAAAAGTGATGGAAGTCTTTGTAATTATTGTAATTATTAGCTGCCCCTAGGAATTAGGCATGTGTTTAACGTGTTTAGGAAATTAATTAGTTCCTAATTGTTAGGGATTTGTCTCTCTAATTTTGTTTCCTTGAGTAGCACTTCCATGATTCTATAAATACGTAATACAATAAGAAATTCAGACTTTCAGTCAAATTGCTACAACTCTTAAGAAATTAACATTAAGTAAAGGCCATGTAGGAACACCTTGTTAAAAGAAAACTGCTTTCGCAGTTTCACTCAAAGCCAAGAAACTGACTTCTCACTCTAAGAAAGTGCTTTAAAATATGAACAAAAAGCAATTCATAACGACCCCAAATCTATCACACAAATGCTATTGACATCCACAGGGGACATAATACGGTAAAAGTATTGTAAAATACCAAGTTATGGTCACATCACTTTAATGAGCACTATTTGCACATTTCTTTTATAGATCCTCTCACATGCAAAATTTTACCATCAGTCATTTGTTTATATCAAATCAATGGCAACAAAAAGAGGTGCAAAAGAAGTGCAGTGCAAGTAAGCATTTCTCTTCACTGATCAGGATGAATAACTTCAGTCAGGTACCATGACTTTCAGAAAAATCCACAATTTGAAAAAAAAAAAATTCAAAAAAACTCTTCCACCACTCAGAGACTATACAGTTTTTCAATATTAAGAAAATATAGTAAACTATGTTTTATCATGCACAGATTTGAGTATTCTTGAATTTCTCTAACAGATAAAGCTTTGCAATCAAGAACTCAACTTAATATTCATGTACACTGACAGTCTGTATGCCACTATATGAACTGATCAATTTGCTGATTTGTCACATGTTTTTTCTTTTAAGGAAAAAAAAAAAACGTGTGCCCAAAAAATGCAATTTTCAACATTCAGCAACAACATGTGGATGACAAGTGTTTTAATTGAAGACTAAAGGTTTTCTGTCAGTATTTAACAATGGCATGGTAGTGAAAATGATATAAATCAACAAATTCCTTAGTACAGGTAATGACAGACACACAGGGTGTATGATGAAATCTGGGTGTTCTATATTGATTTGTATATTTATAATCAAAACAGAGCTTCAGAATTACAGCTAAATACAAGGAAAAGGAACCAGTAATTCTGCAGCAACAGGTAACAAAGCTAAAAGGAAAGAAAACAAAATTCCCTGACATTCGAGAGGTCAGAAGCTCTCCTTAGGATATCCCAAAATTCTTCTGTTAAGAGACCATTAATTATTTATTCAAGAGGACATGTAGAAAGCTAGATGATGTAGCAGAAGCTGACTTAGTCAATGCACAATTGGAAAATGCTATAGAAGTGGACAGACCACGTGAAGTTGGCAGTTGAGGTGATATAGGAGTCCATTAAGCGTCGTGACACGGTCAAGTCTGTTTTAGCCATCTTCTAGTCTGATATTATTGCTACTTTTCTGATTTAATTATTTTAATATTTCTTTCTGCATTATAAATAGAATAGAGGTCCTAGGAGTCAGAGGTGGAAAAATTAAGAATTGTTTCTTGTATCTCTTGGAAATCCTCCATCGGCTATTAAGGATTATTTGAGTGAGATCCTTACTCTTATTTTCTTTGATAGAACTTTCCTCCCTCGCAAATTCTATTTTCTATTAGAGCCTCTATGGTTACCAATCGCGCTTCCAATAATCCTCTCGACTCTTTAACGTTCAACAAAACCCCCCCTCCTAACCCATTGGCTACTGCAACTTCAAAACTAGAGGCTCTCAATGTTTTTTCTGCTAAAGTGGCTGCACTTGAAGTTGCTTCAAATAGTGCTGCGTAGGACAAAGGGAAAGCACCTGCTGGTGGTTCCAAGGGCATTCTCCTTAGGACGTAGAAGGTGAGCAAGATTACGATAACTCTTGGTGGTATAAGCGGAATAGCCGACTACCACACACTAAAATTGAATTTCCAAATTCAATAGAGGAGACCCACGAGGCTAGATTCTCAAAGCAAAAAAATATTTCCGATATTATCAAACACCAAAAGATTTGAAAGTTGATGTTGAATCAATGTACTTTGAAGGTGATGCCTTGGAATTATTTTCGTGGACTAATTCTGAGCGCACAGTACTTTATTGATATGAGCTTGTGAAGACTTTGCAAGAACATTATGGACCTCCAGAGTATCAGAATCCTGATGAGCACCTTTGCAATCTCAAGCAAGCTGGCACAGTTAGGAATATCACCACGAATTTACAAAGCGTGTTGCTTGTGTGACAAACTAGCCGGAACACTGCCTCTTCGGAGTTTTTCTCAACAGCTTGAAAGAGGAGTTGAAAGCAGATGTTCGCATTCAGAAGCCACGCACTGTGTATAAAGCAGCAAGCCTTGCTTTGGATTATGAGAGTAAGTCTCATGTGCATGGGCCCAAGCCCAATTTAGCTAATACTCAAAGTCTTATGACTTTGACCTCTTCTTCTCAAACTCAGTTTGCACGTGATGCTAAGGGGAGTATATCAGAATCTTCGAATCTCACTAAATCAACAATGGCATCTTTAGCGAAGCCTCATCCATGGGATTCTAAGAGACAACGAAGGCGAGATAAAGGGCTTTGTTTCCGCTGTGGGGAGATGTTCAAACCTGGACACTGCTGCAAGTCAAGCTCTTTCTCTCTCATAGAGATTGACGTTGAGGGTAACCCAATATGGGACTCTGTAGAGCTAGTCGAGGAAGAAGATGAAGAACCAAAACAAGCTGAGATATCTTTTAATGCAATTCTGGGTAAATCTGGGGCGGCAACCATGAAACTTAGGGGTACCCTTCAATCGCACGACATGTTGCTCCTTGTAGATAATGGGTCAACTCACAATTTCATCTCAAACTCATTGGTACAAGAGTTAAAGCTTCCAACTTGGGTTGTTCCCACCTTCGGCGTCCAGATTGGAAATGGAAGCATTGTGCGCTGCAACAAAATTTGCAAGGATGTTGAAGTGAAGCTTTTGGGTCTAACTATTAAAAAGGATTATCACCCATTTTCTCTTGCCAGGGCAAATGTGGTTTTGGGCATTAAGTGGCTCGCTTCACTAAACACAGTTCAAGCCAATTGGAATCAAATGTTTATAATATTTTGGCTTAATGGTAAGCGCTACAAGCTTGTGGCAATTCCTTATGATGGCAATCATGCTGCTTAGCTCCATTCAATGCACAAAACAGTAAGTGATGTAGCTTTTGGGCTTCCCTCTCCTCTAAATTTGGAGCCCATATGGTCTAATTATGCTGCTACGTTTGAAGAGCCTTCTTTGCTGCCTCCATTTAGGAATCATTAGCATGCCATTCCTTTGTTATTCGAAGCTAAACCACCTAATATTTGGCCATATCGTTATCCATATTACCAAAAAACAGAGATTGAAAAGCAAGTTGATGAGCTTCTGCAACGTGGCTTTATTCGACCCAGTTCAAGTCCTTTTGCAAGCCCGATTTTGTTGGTTAAAAAGAAGGATGATTCTTGGCACTTCTATGTTGATTATAGAAAGCTCAACATCATCACAATTCCGGATAAGTATCCTATTCCTAATGTTGATGAACTATTGGATGAATTGCATGGGGCTGCTTATTTTTCTAAGATCGATCTTCGGTTGGGTCACCATCAAATTCATGTCTTGCCTACAGAGACATACACAAGATAGCTTTCTGCACTCATTTAAAGCACGAGTTTGTAGTTATGCCATTTGGCTTAACTAATGCCCCCGCAACCTTTTAGGCAACTATGAATGATCTTTTTTCACTTTATTTACAGCAATTTGTTCTTGTTTTCTTTGACGACATCCTAATTTATACTCCCACACTTGAGTAGCATGACAATCATTTGCACACTGTTCTGCACACACTATAGGAAAATTCTTGTTATGCTAATTCTAAGAAGTGCTCACTGGGGAAGACAAAAATTCAATTTTTTGGACACGTGGTTTCCTCTCAAGGCGTTGAAGTTGACTCGGAAAAGATTGTGGCTGTTATTGATTGGCCAACTCCTCAAAATGTTAAAGAGCTTCGAGGATTTCTTAGGGGGGATATTATCGGTGTTTCATTAAAAACTACGGAATTATTGCAAGGCCTTTAACAGAGCTGACTAAGAAAAATGCCTTCCTGTGGTCAGAAAATGCACAACACGCTTTTGATCGTCTCAAGCAAGATCTGACTACCATGCCGGCATTGCAACTTCCAGACTTCAGTATTGATTTTACAGTAGAGTGTGACGCCTCTATGTAAGGTATTGGAACCATACTCATACAACACAATCATCCTATAGCATACTATAGTAAGGAGTTCCCTTTCTCTAATTGTTTCAAATCAACTTATGACAGAGAGCTTCTTGCTCTCGTACTAGCTTTGCAAAAGTGGAGATATTACCTTCTTGGCAGACATTTTTACGTGAAAACAGATCATTCTGGCCCTGAGCATTTATTGCAGCAGCATATTATTACTAATTTGCAACAATGCTTGATTACAAAACTTCTTCTATATGATTTCTCTATAATGTATAAGGCTGGGAGTGAAAATAAAGGAGCAGATGCACTATCTAGGCGGCCACAATGTGTTGATTTTTTCCAACTTGTTATGCTTCTTCCTATTGAATCGCTGGATCTTTCATAAGCTCTAACACAAGATCCTTTTACAAATTGTATTCTGGTTGATTTACAAAAGGATCCTTTATCTCAGCCTGGTTTCCAATTGGTTGACAAAAGATTATTTTATGATAATCGCTTAGTCATCCCTCAAAATTTTCAGCTTCATTCAAAATCATTAGCAAAAGCACACTCTTCACTTGCTAGAGGCCATGGAGGTTATTAGAAGACATTGAAGAGGCTTACTAAAAATTTTTACTGGTCCCCTATGAAATCAGATGCAAAAGCCTATGTGCAGAATTGTTATACTTGTCAACAAAATAAGTACCAAACATTGGCTCCAACGGGTGTCTTACAACCTTTGCCCATTCCTTCTCAGATTTGAGAAGACATTTCTCTTGATTTCATCACTAGACTTCCAAAATCTGGAGGTTTTGATGTCATCTTAGTGGTAGTGGATCGTTTGAGTAAGTATGCTCACTTCATCGCTCTCACTCATCTCTATACAGCAAAAACAGTAGCCGCAAAATTTTGCCAAGAAATTGTATGCTTACATGGTATACCTGGCTCCATTGTTTCTAATAAAGATTCATTATTCCTTATGCTTTTTGGCAAGAATTATTCAGATTAAGCCAAACCTAGTTGAAGATGAGTACCGCCTACCACCCACAAATGAATGGTCAAACAGAGGTAGTCAATCGATGTTTAAAGGCTTACTTGTGTTGTTTTGTTCATGAACAGCCCCAACTTTGGAGTAAATTTCTGTGTTGGGCGAAATACTCCTATAATACCAATTATCATGTTTCAATTAACTCTACTCCCTTCAAGATGGTCTATAGCCACGACCCACCTCATTTACATCCTTTTGTGAAAGGAGAAACATTTATTGCAGAATTAGAAGAGCAATTAGAAGCCAGAGATGCCATGCTCAAACTCCTAAAAGAAAATTTGCTCAAAACACAGGCCCATATGAAGTCTCATGCAGATCAACATCGAAGGGAACTAGAAAATTTGAAGTTGGGGATGCTGCTTGGCAGAAAACACAACCCTTCCGTCAAAAAAAACTTACTGAACAAAAATATGAGAAGCTGTCACTACAGTTTTTTGGGCCCTACAAAGTTCTTTGGAGAATTGGGAACATAGCTTATGAATTAGAATTACCCCCCGACTCAAATTCATCCCATCTTTCATGTTTCCCTGCTACGTCTAGCTTATGGACAGCTACCTTCATTCCCACCTGCAACTCTACCTCTTTCTGTAGATTTAGAGCTTATCTTGGAACCTGCTCAAGTGTTAGCTCATCGATGGACAAAGTATAATAACCTGGAACTATTAATTCAGTGGCAACACAAACCTCCTGAAGAGGCTAGCTGAGAAGAATATGACTTGTTGAAGGCTCAATTTCCAACATTTCGACTTGAGGACAAGTCAGCTTTCCAAGGAGGGGATAATGTTAAGAGACCATTAATACTTATTCAAGAAAGAGGACACGCAAAAAGCTAGATGATGTGGCAGAAGCTGACTTAGTCAATGCACAATTGGAAAATGCTATAGAAGTGGACAGACCTAGTGAAGTTGGCAATTAGAGGGAATATAGGAGTCCATCAAGCATTGTGACATGGTCAAGTCTGTTTTAGCCAATGTTCTAGTCTGATATTATTGCTACTTTTCTGATTTAATTATTTTAATATTTCTTTGTACATTATAAATAGAATAGAGGTCATAGGAGTCAGAGGTGGAAAAATTAAGAATTGTTTCTTGTATCTCTTGGAAATCCTCCATTGGCTATTAAGGATTATTTGAGTGAAATCCTTACTCTTATTTTCTTTAATAGAACTTTCCTCCCTCTCAAATTCTATTTTCTTTCTCCAGTACTTACCATCTTCCCTCCCTCCCCTACTTTCTGCTCATGCCAAAATACCTGTATCCCCACTCATTCTCTCTCCACCCACTACACATGCATGTTCGTTGCTCTAGGACCACTCTCATTTTCTCCATCTCCTCTTTTATTTTTGTCTTCTGCTATAGACATGTAAGACCCTCAGCCCATTATGTTTATTGGGCTCATCAATACCCCCAACCAGTCAAGGCGGATGTCAGGAAACTGCATGAGTATTGCATCATAATCTTCCCATATGCTTTCAAACTCATCTAATCCGTCCCACTTAACCAATAATTCCACTATGCCATCAATATTTTTTCTTACCTTAATAATAGCTTGAGGTTGGACTTGTAACTCTAAATTCTCAGTTAAGAACGGAGGAATATCCTTAGAAGGAACTGAAGGATGTAAGGACTGTTTGGGCTGAGAAGTATGAAAGATTGGGTGAATTTTTGAAGTAGAGGGCAGCTCAAGGCAATAGGCCACCTGTCCAATTTTCTCTATGATTTTATAAGAGCCGTAGTATCTAGGACTAAGTTTCTCATTCTGTTTTTTTGTCAGGGACCTCAATTTGTAAGGCCTTATCTTCAAATAAACCAAATCCCCCACTTTGTAGTGCACATCCCTTCTCTTTTTGTCAGCCCACAGCTTCATGTATTCTTGTGACCTCTCAATATGTTCTTTTAACTAATCCAAGATCAAATTCCATGCTTTAATTGTCTCGTTGACATCCTCTACTATAGAATTTACATCTTCCAATCGAAACAATGTAGGCAGGTCCCTCCCATACATAGCCTTAAATGGAGTCATGCCAGTGGATCTGTTATAAGAAGTATTAAACCAATACTCCGCCCATGGCAGCCACTTGGCCCATTGCTTTGGTTTGTCGCTGTTAAAACATCTCAAATAAGCCTTCATGCTACGGTTCACAACCTCTATTTGGCTATCAGTTTCAAGATGATACCTAGAGCTATATTTGAAGGTAGTTCCCACTAGCTTGAACAATTCTTTCCAAAATTGACTCACAAATACGTGGTCATGGGAAACACAATGGATTTAGGAAATCCATGCAATCTCACCACCTCTTTAACAAAGCTTCCTACGACCTCCTTGGCAAAAAAAAAGGTATGCAAGTTCAATAAAATGTCCATACTTAGTTAGTCAACCACCACCATTATAGTATCAAGCTTTTCAAATTTTCATAGCTTTACTATAAAATCCATACTTATATCCTTCCAAATTCGCTAAGGCACCGGAAGAGGCTGTAGCAAACCAACTAGGCTCATGGCTAAGTATTTATTCTTTTGACAAATCTCACACTCGGCCACATAAGTTTGCATATCCCGTTTCATATCTTCCCAAAATAGAATATCTGAGAGCCTTTTATAGGTGCACAAGTAGCAGAAGTGCCCTGCTATTGGTGAGTTGTGAAACTCCCTAATTAAGGGAGCTATTCTAGGAGATCCTTTCAACAACATGATTCTACCCTTGTAAACAACCCCCCTTTACGCTATAACCAGTGGGTGCCTCATTTCCAGCAATGATTTGTTGCAGAATTGCACATAACTTGGCATCCTTCTTGACCTCTTCATCAAGGGTCTCCATCAACTCATAATTCCACAGAGAATAAGCTTTCAATTCAGCGGTTTCCCATCTATGAGGAAGTGCATCAGCCACCCTATTTTCTATTCCAGGTTTGTAATTAATTTTGAAGTTGTAGCCCATGAGTTTTCTAACCCATCTTTGCTGTTCTGGATCAATAATCCTCTGTTCTAACAAGTACTTGAGAGCCTTTTGGTCAGTTCTTACAATAAAAAGGTCTCCCACAAGGTAATGCTTCCATTTCTTGACTACATATACAATGGCCATTAATTCCCTTTCATATACTGAATTTTTCTGAGCTTTGTGCAAAAGAAGTTGGTTGACATAACAGATTGATCTCCCATTTTGCATTAGTACAGCTCCTATTCCAGGCCCAGAGGCATCTGCTTCTACTTCAAATGATTGAGAAAAAATCCAGCGTAGCTAAACCTAGTACTGTTGTCATTGCTTGCTTGAGGAGCTCAAATGCCCTTCAGGCCTTGTCATCCCACTTAAACCCATTCTTCTTAAGTAAGGCAGTGAGTGGGGTCAGCTACTTTACCATAACTTTTCACAAACTTGCAATAATATCTTGCTAATCCCAAGAATCCTCTCAAGACCTTTAGATCTTTGGGTACAGACCAATTCACCATCACATCTATTTTAGATGGATCAACCTCCACACCATTGGCTGAAATTCTATGGCCAAGATATTCTATCCTTCTTTGCCCAAAAATGCATTTTTTTCGATTAATCACCAATTTCTGCTCTTGCAAGATCTTCAAAGCTGCTTGCAAATGAACCACATGACTTGGAAAGTCTTTGTTGTAAATTAAAATGTCATCAAAGAAAGCTAATATAAGCTTATGCAAATATGGCTTAAAGATGTCATTCATGAGGAATTGAAAGGTGGAGGGTGCATTGGTTAGGCCAAAAGACATAACCATAAATTCATATTGGCCCTCATGTGTCCTAAAGGTTGTTTTTTCCTCATCCCCAGGTCTGATCCAGATTTGATGATATTCAGATTTAAGGTCCAACTTAGAGAATACAGTAGCTCCTCCCAACTTGTCCAACAACTCATCTATAGCAGATATAAGAAATTTATCCGGAATAATAACCTTGTTAAGTGCCCTATAGTCAACACAAAATCACCAACTTCTATCCTTCTTTTTAACCCTAACAACATGAGGCTAGAGTAAGGACTACTACTAGGTAGTATGATACCTACTACTAGCATTTCTTTGACTAACTTTTCAATTTCATTTTTTTGAGAATAAGCATACCTATAGGGACGCACATTAAGGGGAGGTTCTCCTATTTTGATCAATATTGCATGATCTTTGGACCTATGAAGAGGGAGGCTTATGGGCTGTTCACAAACTTCATCAAACTCCTTTAGCAAAGCATTGGGGCCACTGGTGAAGATTGTGTTTGGACCAAAATCTTACCAAACTCAAAAATCCCTACCCTTCTCCTTTAAGAGTCTTGAGCATAGAGTTAAGAGACACCAGCGTTTTGGCTAAAGAGGGATCTCCTTTTAAACAGACCAACTCCTTCCCCATCTTGTATTTCATAGTTTGTTGCCGCCTCCAATTCAGTTTAGTCTCACCAATTGATTCCAACCACTCAATTCCTAATACCACATCTTCTCCCCCTAATTCAAAAGGATAGAAGTCTTGTTGAATTTCTACTCCTAGTATCTCCAATGTCAGCCCCCTACAGACTCCTTTACTGAACAACTTATATCCATTGCCCACTGTCACATAATACAATTTGGTCCCTTAGAATGGTAAGTTTAATTGCCCCACCAACTTTGAAGAGATGAAGTTGTGTGTAATCCCACTGTCCATCAAAATCATCACAGATTCCCCCTTTAATTTCCCCATCAATTTCATGGTTTGGTGGCCTGATAGTCCTATAACAAAATGCATTGATAATTCCATTGAGAGTTCCTCCTTTTCTCCCTCATCTACCGGTTCTTCCTCTTTGTCATTTTCTTCAACTTCATCACACTCTTTAGATAAAATCAATAGCTGCAATGATTTATTGTTACATTTATGATTTGGCCCAAATCTCTCCTTACACTTGAAGTAAAGGCCCCGCTCCCTCCTTGTGATTTTTGCATCTGATAATCTATGAATGGCACTACTACTCCTTTTGAGTCCTTTTACATTGTTGCTATTGTTTTTAACCTCCCCACCTCCCATACTGTCAGGGCTCTTTGTGCCCAAACTCTCGGTAACCCTCCTCGATAAATCCCAAGGGCTAGGTAATTTAGAAAAGGATGTACCCTGTCCACTTGGTATCCATGAATGACTTAGCCCCCTTAGCAATTTTCTTTTCCCTTGTCTTCTCCTAGATCGCATTCCTCTGTTCTACATGGCAAGCCACGTCCATCAACAATTGCAAGGACTAAGGTTATATCATCCTAACCTCCACCCTTATCTCATCCTTGAGCCCATTTTTGAAGGCTCCCACTAGTACTTCGTTAAAGGCTTTAGTCATTGGAGCTGTTATCAACTCGAATCTCTATACTCCTGTGACAGATGCATCTTGTTTCATGGGCATCAACACTTCATAACTATCCACTAGGTGCCTATGATGGACTCACCTCAGCAATTGCTAAAACTCAGTCCAGGTCTTCACAGGAGCTCTCATCTCTATCCATTGTAACCAATTTAGAGCTTTCCCTTCCATGCACATTGCCACTGCCTCCATTTCTTCTTCCTTGCTCACTACATTCAAGGAAAAATATCTCTCAACTCAAAAGACCCATCCAATCGTGACATCTCCTGAAAACAAAGGAAGCTCCTACCTCTGAAATTTGCCTAAATCATGTTCTCCTACCAAGCCTTCATTCATACCATTTACTCCTCCCACCGTCTCGCTCAACGACACTAGTGATTGCTCCAAGGAAGTCTTAAGTTACTTGACAACTTCCTCACTCCTCTAGCTAGATTCCAAGTTGCTCTGTATTTCTATTATGTTCATTGTTAACCCCATCAAGGCTTCTATTACCATCGATAACTCTCCTCTCATCTGCCTAATGTTCTTTTCCAACATATCCACTATCTATTCCATCCTCGTGCATACCATTCCAAGAATGCAACTGCTCTGATAGTACTTTGATGAAATCTAGGCACTCTATATTGATTTGTATATTTATAATTAAAACAGAGCTTCAAAATTACAGCTCAATACAAGGAAAAGGAACGAGTAATTCTGCAGCAGCACATAACAAAGCTAAAAGGAAAGAAAAGAAAATTCTCTGAAGTTCGAGAGGTCAAAAGCTCTCCTTAGGATATCCCAAAATTCTTCCTTCCCCCCCTACCTTCTGCTCATGCCAAGATACCCGTATCCCCACTCATTCTCTCTCCAGCCGCTACACATGCGTGTTCGTTGCTCTGGGACCACTCTCATTTTCTCCATCTCCTCTCTTATTTTTGTCTTCTGCTATAGAGATGTAAGACCCTCGGCCCATTATGTTTATTGGGCTCATCAGTGTACATTAAAGAATAAAACTCTCAGGCACCTGATTGCATACAAGTGGAGGATCTAAGTAGAAGTTTACACAATTTAAAAACTACAGAGGTTGATGGAAACCATGTAAAGTGTGAGAAAATAAAGTGTTCATAGGTTGATGGAAACCATGTAAGTGTAAGAAAATCAAGTGTTCATAGGAGAACCACAGTCCTTAACCTTTTCTGTTATTCTCTTAACTCTCTTTCTCACACACACACACAAAGGGAAGAGTGCTAGCGATTTCTTCCTTCTTCCCTTTTAGCATCTCTAAATAGATATCCACTCGTACTCAAATTTCTGTCAAAAATTCACAATTAGTGATTAACCTGCAGTAAGAACTATTCAATATTTTTCACTATTTAAATCTCAGCAATTATTTTCCAAAAAAGAAGCAATAAAATTGCTAAAACCAAATGCATTTACATTAGAAACCTGAAGGCTGTATAGAATGATAAGAAGTTTGGATTCATTACAAGAAGAATGTGAAATAGAGTGGAATATCATGTAATGAGACTATATATGGAGTATAGTAGTGAAGGCTATACCAGCAAATTATACTTTATCCTTAAGGTCCTGCGGTAGCCACAAGCATATGATGCAACAAGGCATCCAGGTAGTCCCAAAACCAAGCCATCGGTTAATAAGCAGCAGGTTGTATTAACGAGAGTCCACAATATAAAATGGGTAACACATGATCCCAGGAAAGTTCCAGACCCCAGAAATTCTGCATTCTTTCCAAAAAGAATGCAAGGACAAAATAGACCTATACAACCTGCACAGATTACAAAAGTTGACAGTCAATATTTGCAGTTGATAAATTAAATATTGCCATCAAAGAAAAAAAGTTTTCTTTTTCCCCAGTTTGAAGCAGATCCTAGTGGGGTACCAATTTAGGAGAGGAGGGAGGTAAGTAGGGTATCAAATCCCCAACTAGCAGGACCCCACAATTTGAATACAAGGGGAAGTGCTGCTCTTCTACAGGGGTGCTGGCAAAATATGAGCTTTATGTAACAATGTAAAAGATATATATACATATATGTATATATCAGACAATTTACATAGTGTTTTTTTAAAAAAAAAAAAAAGATAAAAGAAGAAATTTTATTAAGAGGGAACAAAGATACAAGTGAGGAGGATTAGGTTTTTCCAAGAAAGCAATACTAAAGAACAATAAACCATAAAATAAAAGGGAAAACAAGATTAAACATGCAGCAATGCTGCACAGTCCGTCCACATATCCAAAAGAGATACTCCCTTAAAAAATCCTTGAGCTGAACACCACAAGGATGCTGTAAACAAAATCCTTGTCCATATGTCATCTAGAGACAAATGAAACACCCCCAAAAATACAGGCATTCTGCCCTAGCCATACATTCCAAATTACTATTGCATATTGCCACAAAGCTCCACCATCCTTTGTAAGGCCAAAACACTTGAACCATATAAGACTAAACTGCTCTAAATCCTGTTGACACACTCAATTCTCCAAAGATCCCAAACAACTTATTCCACAGGAAGACAGCTTAATACAAAATTTACATAGTATTGGTATTTGATAAGTCCCATCTGTACTTATGTTTTCACATATTTTTATCAGGCCTTATCATGTATTTTGAGTAAATATTGCTCACTTCATATGTATTTTGAGATTAAATTGCTATTAAAGTTGAGTTAAATGGATAGTTGTGAGTTCTTGTGTAAAACCCCCTAATTTCAGGTCTTGATCTTTATGGTTTTAGGTTGGAATTTGCAAGAAGCATAAGTCCCCAAGAATGAAGTTTATTTGGACAAAAATGGTCGCCAAAGAACCCAAATGGAAGAGAAAAAATGGAGATTGGATCATTTGAAGCCCAACCCACAAGTTTCTGAAGCTTAAAGTCCAAGTGTGCATCATATATGTTTCCAGAGTTGCAGCCCTTATGCATCAGAGCATCCATACTAATTCCAGAAAGTTCAGTGCCACGGCACTAAAGTCACTTGCCTAATTTTTTATGTAACACGATTTTTGACCCATTAAAGTTATAAATAGGCCAATGTATTTGGACGCTAGAGGAGGGTAGAGTGCCATCCAAGGGAGTTCTCTGAGGTGCTCTATGCCCTTGATCAATCATCCATGCCCTTCTTATTTCTGTGTTTACTTTCATTCCTGCGATCTTAACTTTATCATAGGGTAGATGGGAGATTGGTTTATGTATTAAATCTTTGGAAACATGTTATGACGTATTAATTTTCCTCTCACTCATGGAGTCTATGTTAAGAGCGCATTGCTTTTGTGTTTACCTTGATTGTTTGAAATTATTAGTATCTTCTAATCACATCCAATTGGATTACATTATTTTTTAAAAATTTTTCATGGAAAGGATATTCATAGATATCTTTGTATGTATCATTAATATTCCTAGGATCCTGTACCGATTCCTCAAAATTTCCTTGCCAAGCCACATGAAAGGATTTTTTTTGTTTTTAATATGATACAGGGATTGGTCTTGAAAATAATCAAAAATCGATGGTCAAAAGGAAAAAATCTCTATTTGACAGTCTTTAGTTGAAACTAATTACCAGGGGGATTAGGGTAACATGCAATTGAACCACGACATTTTAACATCTGATTTGGGGTTTGATGTAATACAGACCATTCAGTCAAACAACCGTTAGATGTTCAACAGAATTCAACCTAGGTTGAGACTTTAACTTCATCAACTTTCAAATTCTCTTATTATTAATACATTCTAGGGTTAATTCAACTTAAGTAGACGAGGGGAGATTAAAGCTGTAGTAGCGTAACCCATCGATTATGAGTGTTACTATCATAAGAATTGGGCTAACCATGGTCAGTGAGGAGCTAACATTGAACTTGGCAACTAATAGGATATTTAAACCAATTGACAGTTAGCCCAGTAGAGTATTTTGAGTCTTTTCTCTTTAGTCTTTAGGTTGTGTTTCTTCAAGTCATAAGTTGAGTCTTGTTAGTAGATTTTATGAATCTTTTCATTTAAATTATCCGTTATTAGCTAGTAGGACATCCTAGGATGCTAGAGTTGATTAGTGTTGAGTCATTAACCATTAAAATTAAAAAAACCTAGAAGATGACTAGTCCCATTCATCGTACGATGATGGATCCTCTTAGGTCCCTTTACTGCTTTAAAACAATCCATGCGCTTGTGGAGAATGTTTGAACCAACAAGATTCCTACTCAAAGAGTAAGTTACTTTACTAATTAAGGTGCTCAGTATCAAAACCTTCTACCTTTTACTTACTCCTTGTCTTTGTCTTGTCAAAATCATATTTTTAAATTATGACTCAACAAAGTTGCTCAAGATGCATCAATTAAATCTAATGAAATCAAACTATGACATTTCCTCCATCATCCACCAGTAGGAGCGCCAGCATTGTTAGAAGCAGTAGCCACAATTAAACCCTAGGGCTCTAGGAGCATAGGTAAAATATGAGGCACAAATACAATCAGACCTCTAGGCATATCCAGAAACATTTATAAAACGCAGAACAAAAGGAAAAAAGCATGCAGCATTGCTGCATATTGATCATCACAGTTGTGAAGTAAACAATCATCATCATCATCCAGAATAGATATGTGATCATAACAAGACTTGTACATAAATTGCTGGAATGAAAACTTTAAGTCAAGAAAATTTACAGCAACCACAATATAAGATTTCCTGAATACTAGCATCTCAATTCATTTAATGAAAGGAAAGAAGAAAAATCAAAAGCCCAAACTTTACAATCTTTTCCTTGAAAATTGGATTAAAAATACCACATAAAAGATGAAATCTAAGAATAGAAGTTCAAATTTTCTGTCTCTTTTATAAGCAAATTTAAAGGTAAGCATGAAAGAGGAAACAGGGATATATTATTCTAATCCTCAAGATGTCTAAATTCAAATGAAAGCTTATTCATCTTACTCTCCTATTTCATCCTTCCACTCACTAGATACATATTTGTCACAAGGATATGAACCTACTAGCTTCCCTGTTCACTCTTAATCTCAGGTTGAATTTTTCTTCTCCAACTCCCTATGCTGCAACAGCCTCCCTTATTCCAAATAAATTATTCCTTTTTTGGTTCTGTTTAAAATTTCCAGCAGGAAACCTCTCTTTTCTTGTTCTCCTGAATGGCTTGTGGCCATTTAGCTCCTTTGTTGTGAGCAATAGTGAAAAACCAAAATAAAAGAATCAAAGAAAAATGCACACACTTTTAAAGGCTTTGCAATCTTCTAACACCATTGCCCTTGCCCGTTGTCCCTTTCTTGAGGCTCACACTAGTGTGCAGTAGGTGAGTGCCAGAGCTCACCCATCTGAGGCACTTCAGGAGGTATTTGCTATGCATTGCATACTGGGTGCAGGTTTAACAACAGCAAGGTACAAATGTCTATACTGTGTCTTACTTCTGAGACAAAACTGAACTCTGTTAAACGATTTCTTTATTTTACCAATCCTTTTGATTTCTGTTGCATGAGATTAACGGGGAATGGAAAATGAAAAAAGCCACTTTTCTACAGCGTTCTTGCATCAAGCAAGGAAAAGAGGTGCATCAACATAACTTCTATGACCTACATGAAAGAATAAATTAACTTACTTCACAAGCACATAGCGGAATCCCTACACTTTTCCTCAAGTTAGTTTCCTTCAAATCATATTTTCTTTCTACAATAAGTAAAGGTTCACAAATGATTTTATTATAATCTCTAACATATCTCTTCAAATGAAAACCCATTGGGCTTGTAGTGTGGCTATAGCAAAAGCCCACCATACATTGTGCTGAAACCTAGTTTTATTAAGAGATGGGGGTGGTAAGAATTGAACTGTTGAGCACATGTAATAGAGGCTTTGAAGGACTATTTCAATTCAAAAGCTCAAGCTGTTAAATGAAAGCCCATGAATAATTTTGTCATAATATCTAACATCTATAATCACAATTCAGTAGATTTTTTTTTTCACTTTACAAAATTTTCATTTTATTGAGTTGCCTATACATAATATCATCATACTTTATCTACATAAAAACATCTACATTTGATATTCAAAAGAAACAAATGGACCCAATAAGAGCAGCTTATTGTTAAAAATTCTTATGCCTTATAAAATTTGACAATAGCGTAGATTCTGAGCTAGGATCACATTTTCATCTCACAAATTACAAGTTGAAACTATAAAAATAAGAAGAGACAAAATCTCTTTATTTTTTAAAAGTATTTCGTCTCAAAAACTGCACAGACACACACTTGTGGGGGGGGAAAAAACTCCTAGCGCAAGTAGATCTATTTCACTTTTAGTTGAAGCTCAACCCGGCTGCTTCTCAAGAAAAGCTATTTATTAGTTGACATAGAGAAATTACTTGTTTCATCTACATCAAACCAACATAATATGATAGTATCAAAGTTGCTAAAGACAAAAATAATTTATTTCATTACCAATTTGCTGAAAAATTTTAGGTATGAGTATGTTAGATATTTGTGACTCAATTGATGAAATAGTTATATCTCCCTCCAAAAACAAAATTTACCATGCACAAAGAAAATATTTTGTTTCAAATGAAAAAGATATTGACAGATTGTCCATATGTAAAATCATGATTAAAGATATTGACAGATTGTCCATATGTAAAATGATAACCAATCTTGAAAACCTAAAATAACTTAGATATCTTCTAAACAATCTTGCAATTTCAAGTCACCAACCATAGATAGGTTCAATTCCAGTTGATGTTCAACTAGTAATGCCTTTCATGGCCAGGAGAACAGAATACCAAAATCCTATACAAAAACACTAAAATAGATCAAGAACAAATGCCAAAATTAAATCCTTGTGATCCACATTGTTTCACTTCTTGTTATTCTCAATTTTCTCAAGATCATTACTATGATTTTAGCGACTTAATTCCTCAAACACAAAGCATCGTTAATTAGAAAAAACCATAATCTTATCATCCTATCTTCCCAGATTAACAAAATGATCAAGATCATAATGTTTGAACTCTAATCATCTTCATATTGTTGAATTAAATTTTACTCCTTTAACCTCTTTGAGAATTCTTTGTGCCTATGTATTTTAATGTCTTTGACATAATTTAAACTGGATTTTAAGAGGCTCCATAAGAGATTAACCAACAAACACAGAGACAATGCAGAAAAGAACCAATTTTGATAGAGTGAAAGCACAAAAGTGCAGTGTTAAAGTGAGCACTAAAACTTTTAGGGCTTCAACGCAAGACACCACCTGATTTTAATAGATGAGTTGCTCATAAAATCAAAACCAATTTCCATATCCAGAAGCCTAATATTCTAGGCTTTGAAATTAATAATAAGGAAGTTGTGTATTGAATTATAATGAGGAAGTGAATAACAATCCATCAATCCATTGAGAATACATTAAAAAGCTTTCAAAAGAATCCAGCTCATTCATGACACATTTTATAGACAAATAACCTATCCATCCATTGATCCATTAGGCCATTTATTTGAATGGTCATCCAATCCACCCATTATTCAAACATTATTCTTAAATTCATAATTTTATTATTAAAATAAAAAATAAACATAATTTATTACTTAAATAAATGTTAACCTTTATTAGTTAACTGTTATTTAGATGAGAAAAAATATCATATGGTGTATTACAGGTAGAGGTGAGCATCAGATTGGATTATTTTGGTTTGATGTCCTCAACCAACTAAATTAATCTAATTAAATGGTTGGAAATCCCATCCAATCAATCCAGTAAGCTTGGTCATAACTGAACCGATCCAATCCAGCTTTAGTCAGTTTGGATTGGATTAGATAGTCAATTTTGAAAAAAGAGATCATCTAAACTTTTAAAATTCAACCTCAAATATTTCTTCAACAAAATTCAAAAACATCACATTAGGTACTAGATATGGAGCTTTTAAGGAAATAGGGCATTAGTCTATTAGAAATTTAGATATTATATGTATTATTATTTTTTAATAAAGATATATTATATTTAATATATAAAATATAAAATTTAAATATTATTTGATTTTTAACCAGTTAGTTTAGTTTGGATTGGATGTCTAACATAGACATTCAGAAATAGAACCAATTTAATCAGTGATGTTAAGATCCCCTCCAATTGATCCAATTGTTTGGTCAGTTTTAGTTGGATTGGATCAATTTAGTTCAGTTGAAATTGGATCTAATTGGATTTTCTCAGCCCTAATTATAGGCATTAAAAATGATTAATTATCCAGACAGATTAAATAGGAAGATGTGAGTCAAACCCAATAACCTTACCAAAAGGATAACGGTATGTGCATGTCATGCCTTGTCAAAACATTTTTGTATGCATGTGGGACAATATTGGGAAAAAGAACCAATATTTCCCAACAAGGTTGTCATTTACAATACTGTTGTTTTGTTTGAATGAGCATTTGCTGCATTTAGAACCAGTTGCATTATTAAATCAGCACATGTGTCCCTTTCATCAATGGTTTTGAGGTTTTTTTTTTCTTTTATTTGTTTAATTTGGATGGATTCAATGCATATTATTGATAATTTGTGAACCATCCATTAATACAAATAGATTAGTAGGATTGGGTATTTCTGTGGATGGACTGGATGGATCATAGATTGGTTTTGCCACCCCAAGATATAATGCTAAAACATAAGACCAGCATTTTGACTGAAATTTTCATAAGATGAAAGACCTATTATAAGTAAGATCTAATTTTATCTAATTAATGGTTCCTCCCAATGAACCTACTAAAATTTGGAGATAAAAGACCTAATGCACATAAAGAAACAAAGAACAAGGGCATGACCAAAGTTCCCTAAACATACTTTAGAGGCACCTTTTTAATAATCCCTTCTACTAAATGAGGGTCACAGGGTAAGGAAGTAGCATACAGCTCTGCATATCATCGCAACAAGCACAGATCCCAGAAGACCACTGAGTCTGCATCTGATTCGTTACATTTCTACTAGGATTTTCTTCATTGAGCTGATGTGGAGGAGCTATTGCATCTACTGAATCTGACTGTCCCAAAGGAATGTAAGTTGGTGGCACATAACCACGTTGGTTTGTCATATTGCTTCTGCAATAAAAAATTATTTAAATTTCTTCCTCTAAAATGTACTCCGTTTTCTTTTGATAAAAAAAACCAGAAAGGAAAATATTTTCAGATAAATGCATTAACAGAAGATGTCAAAATAGTAATAATAATAATAATAATAATAATAATAATTTGCAGATAACTCACCACAGAATTAGTAAAGATAAAAAGAATAGGATTTCAATCTGCTGTAAATAGATGCTTTTATTAAAAAAAAATCTTTTATAGTTCTCATTCCCATCAATTTGTGTTTAGAACTAAAGCCATTAAGGATTCAATCTATTTATAAATTCTTATATTTGGAACACATATATAAATTAGTTGAATTCAGGCTGGGTTCATCCCCATTCAGTGCACAGTGTTGAAACATTTATTAAACCCAAATTGGACAAATCCAAAATGCGCCACCCTATGCAACCAATAAAGCCATCTTGCTCCCATTTCATCTGCGTTATGGTCCATATTTGATTAAAACTGGATTTTACCATCAATCAAGCTGAACTTCATCAGGTAAAAGCAATCAGGTTCCACTTATCAATCCCTCTGACCCTCGGAGCAATTTGTACAATTGAACCCCCTTATGAAACTTCAGAACTTAATTATATTTATTAACAGACAGTCAACAGATTCTGCTCACACCGAAAAAAGAAATTTCATGGATATGAGATCCATTCAGACAAGAGCAAGAAATAAAGCTTACTATGTTTCAAGCTTAAATACTGAACCTATACAGAACCACCCTCATGTAGAATCACAATTCTAAGCTAGATTCAGTCTAAGAGAGTGGTAATCCCCAATCAGATAACGTATGAACCGCAAATTAAGCAGCAAATCAGACTTTTGCACGGCAGAAAGGGAAGTGTAGTGAGATTTACCTTTGACAGCTTCAAGGAGAGAGATTGAGACGAATTAAGCTTTACCACAGAGAGTAAAGAGACCCTAATGTGATTTGTGAAATTTCCAACGAATGAGCAGCGTCGAACCACTATACGATGACCATGAAACTTCTGCTGCCACAGGATACGATCCAATTTCAAGAAGAAAAACACCGTGAAACTTGGAGACTCAAAATATGAATCAGAGCTAGAAATCAAAGAGCCTGGAGAGAATACTGCCTCGAGAATACAAAAGTGTAAAACACAGGGTGCCTATTGTCGGGAAGACTTCAGGTAGGAGAGGGAAAGAGGTAGAGAGGAGCGAGCTGGAGCAATGGATCACGAGATCGAGCAGAGGATGCGAGTCTCGATGTACTCCTGGCGAGAAGGAGAACAAAGGCGGGGTACTCTCTTCTCTTACTACCAAAACGTTGCCGTTTTATTTCCTACACCTCTAAATTACTCTTGGCTTCTCTTATTCTCGTTAATTCAAAAGTGCCCTTCGCCCTTTACATTTATATATATTATAAAAATTTCTCATATTTTTTAATTTTTTAGAGAATTTTCTTAAGTTCTATTAAAATTATATGAATTTTTTATTTTTTAAATATATATACATATAACCCTTTTCTAAAATAAAAAGTTAAACTAGATTTTAGTTTAATTTTAAATTTTTTATTAAAATATTTTTATTAACTTAACTATATTTTTAATTAAATTTAGTGAAAACAAAGTCTACTCATTTTATTTTTCTTTGTACATATTTAAAAATAAAATTTATTCTTTTTTATTTTTTTCTCATATTTAGATATAATATATATTTTTATATTTAAATTAGTAAAAAATATTTTAGTTAAAAATTAAAATTAAACTAAAGTATATATTTTTAAAATAGAATAAAAATTTGTATAATTTTAATAAAATTTAAAGGAAATCTATATGATATACTTTAACTCTTATCACTAAATTTTACCTTTTTCACATCATAGGTTGCTTTTAAAATTTGAAAAGTACTCTTCTCTTTCTTTTTCCAAAATATTAATACCTTTTTGTAATTATTTGTTGTGTTTATGATGCATACTTTTTTGTTTGTTAAAATGCCTCCAAGAAATCGAATTATAAGTATAACTGGAATGGTAGGACTAGTATTTTTTAACGAACATAAAATTTATAAACGAAATATAGAAAATATTACTATTGATAAACATTTTATGCCAATATTAGAAGAATTACCTTTAGATAGAAATAGAATAACCATACCTCAATAATTACAATTAGAATTAGACAATACAAGAGAATTAGGAGAAGAAAACATCCCTAGAATTTTCTTTAATAATCATTTAGGTAAACGAAGTATTAGGATAAATACTCCCTCAGATATTAATATTAACATCAATCCGCGAAGAAGTATACAAGAATCCAGACCTCTAGAATCCAGACCTCTAGAAAGACCTTTACTTAGATCTAGAAGCCATAATAATTATGAATCAAATAAATTAGTCGAAATACCTATAAGATCTAACTTAGCAGAACTTCAACCAAATATATCAGAAATAGACTTAACCCAGAATTTAAAAAATTTAATATTGTTAGAAATTACCCAAGAAGGAAAATGGATAGAAATAATAGCTTTAATTGAGCCAGAAATAATAAAAAGTGCTATACATATTGACTATACAGATAATAACATCGAAATAAATGAAGAAGAAACTATTGCACATACTATGTTAATATTTAATAAACGTGATATCATCAAAGTAAAATTATATGTTGAATCAGAAATAAAATATCTAACTCATAAAATTATTTTAGGAAAAGATTTTCCTAGAGCATGTAAAACCATATAGATTTCAAGAAAATAGAATTTTAATCAACATAGATCATCAAGTAGTTATTCTTGAAAAAATTAAATTAATCAAATGAAATTTTACTATATTTTAATCAGATTTAACTATGTAAAGTATCAATCACGCAAATACAATGCTATGATTGATACAGGAGCAAATATTACCACCGCTAAATATAATATCTTACCCTCCAAATTATGGAAAAAAGAAAAACCTATTAGGATGAGTAGTGCTGGAAAAGAAATCCATTTTATTGAATTATCAGCAAAAGAAGTACCTATACAAATAGGAGAATATAAATTAAAAATTCTAATATTATACCAATATAATGAAATAACTCCAGATATAATTCTAGGAATGGATTTCTTAGAACAATATATGCCTTTACATTTTATCGAAAAAATTTTAATATTAACCACACCTTGTAAACACCAAACATAGGCCATTAGGATTAATAACTCATATAATAGGACTGATACTATCTTTAGAAAAAAGAAATTTGAAAATGAAATTCAGTTTATCCCTAATAATAAACCCATAGAAATTGAAGCTAAAAAATCTTTAAGTTATATAGAAGGACAAAAAATAATTGAACAAAGATTAATTGATAATTACCGTGAAAACCCTTTAATTCATTGGGAAAAATCAAAACCTTATGCTAAAATATGTAGTAAACCCTATCCATGGACACCATATAATAAACAAGAATTTATTATGCATATAAATGAAATGAAACAATATGAGTTAATTAAAGAAAGTAGATCGAATTATTGTTCACCAGCTATGATCGTTATGAGTCATGCTGAAATCAGAAGAAATAAATCTCGAATGGTAATTAATTATAAAAAATTAAATGATTTAGCCATTAGAAATAGATACCCAATCCCAAAGATTGAACTCTTATTTAATTTAATAAAAGGAAAATAAATCTTTAGTAAATTTGACTGTAAATCAAGATTTTTTCAAATTAAGTTAGAAGAATCAAGTAAGAAATATACTGCCTTCTTAATTTCTGAAGGATTATATGAATGGAATGTATTACCAATGGGATTCTATAATAGCCCAAGTATATTTTAAGAACATATAACAAAATTATTATTACCAATTAGAAACTTTGCTGTAATTTATATAGATGATATTTTAATATTCTCAGAAAATAAAGAACAACATGAAAAATATTTAGATCAATTTATGACTTTAGTTGAAGAAAAAAGAATTAATATTTCACTTAAAAAAGCTGAACTTAGAAAAAAAAAAAAGAATAGCTTTCTTAGGACATTATATTACCTCAAATGGAATAGAATTACAAGAACATATTAGTAAAAAAGTCAAAGATTTTAAGAAAATTACAATTAAAAAAGAATTACAATCATTTTTAGGCTTAGTAAACCAAGCTTGAAACTTTATTCCTAATTTATCCAAATATACTGCTCAAATTACTAAATTAGCTGGAGAAAATTCTATTTGGCAATGGAATGAAAACACTGAACAAATTATTCACAAAATTAAAGAATTATGTAGCAACTTACCTAAACTAACAATCCCAACTCAAGAAAATCTTAAATGGATTATTTACACAGATGCTTCTGATAATTATTGGGGGGCTGCTCTTTACCATATAAATAATGAAGGAAAAGAAATAATTACTTGATATGCTAGTGGAAAATTTAATGAAAGTCAAATTAATTATCATTCAACTTGGAAAGAATTTTTAGCCATTGTAAAAGCTGTAGAAAAATTTAAATTATTCATTGTTAATACTCAATTTATTATTCACATCGATAATACTCAAGTAAAATTTTGGTTAGCTCGAGGACTTCGAACAGCTCGATTAGCTAATAAAATATTATATAAATGGTAAGCTGATTTATCTTATTATGATTATCAAATTGAATATGTGCAAGGAAAAAATAATTTAATTGCTGATTTCTTAAGCAGAGATGGAGCAGTCATCTCACACCAATAAAGCTACCAGTAATCCTCAAGAAGGAGATTCGAGTAATGTTCATAAGTATGCAAGATTAAATAATCTTGAACTCAATTTCAGTATTTTGTCATTTCAGACAACGAATCAAGTGAATAATATCAGTAATTCTGTCAACTATCTTACTCAGGCATTAGGAAACCTCAATTCCTATGTCAACGAGTTAGAAAAATGAATAATACAAATAGAGAAACAAGTAATGAGTATATCACCAACTCTATCACCACCTCAGACACCACAAAGCTCATTAACTCATATTCCATCTACTCCTTCCTTTGCAGCCATCCTTGAAACCAAACAAGCCCAAGAAAAAGCCCAATCCAATCCTCTAATAGCTTCATCATCTACCTCAAATCCTCAGACTACTGTTCAACAAAGACTCTATGAACAATTTGAATATTTTCAGTTAATTATTGAAAAACTTAACCATTGTCAATTATTTGCAAGAACCATCAAATATATCTCTTATTACTCTATTAACAAAGCTATCATTAACCCCGGTACAAATCCTCAATTAGTTCATACTTTATTCAGCTATGGATTAGTTCACTGTATTTACCCCTCAAAAGAACTTTCAGAATTAAGTATGTTACCAAAAGCTATCCAAGAAGTAGCCAAACACTACCATCAAATCATAACCCAGTACACCATGTATATGCGCTGTTATTCAACAATTGCAGAAATAACTCTAGAGAAATTTTATTCTCCCATTAATCTCATTAAATTCGGAACCACTAGGCAACCCTTCGCCTTTGAGGAATCCGAAAAATCATCTATTGACCAAGAAGAATTTCGTCTCCTTATCTCAAAAATCAGAGCCCAAGAATATGATACTATCTTCATCGAAATGAACAGAACTTTAACCAGTGATGAGGTCCAATGGACTTACTTCACAAGCCCAACTACTTGCATTTATTCTATCGGAAGAACCAGTCGAAGTACCCGACTATTCACTGCCTTTTATGATAAAATAAAAACCAATAAAATGGATAATACCGAAGATACCAAAAAGAGAATTTGCCAACAATTATCAGATTATCCAGCCCACATATGCATCTACTGTAAGGACAAGGAAAGATCAGCAGAAGATCAGAGTAATCCACCGACCTGCATCAACATCCTAGAAGGTTGATTTGACTAAAGACAAAGAAGTGACAAAAAGTATTGAAATGACAAAAAGGAAAAAGAAAAAGAAAGATTCTCTGAAGAAGATGACAAAAGAAGAAATGACTAAAAGAAGAAGTGACACAGGAATGACAAAAGAAAAAGAAGACTTGACTCGACATGACACAAAGCAGCCGACAAAGACTTTAGCACCAAAGAAATTTTAGGGCCAAAATTATTGTAACGGTAGAGAAATGCCTATCGCCTATATAAAGCCTTGTAAGTTTCATTTTTAAGCACGCCTCAAACACACAAACCCTGAATTCCTCTCTGAGAATTCTGAGCTCCCTCCTCTCTCCAAAAATCCTCTTGTACTCTCCCGCTTACATCAATAAAAGTATTTTGAAGATTAAAGGTATGACTAGTTAAACTCTCTATTCGGAGATTAAGTAGATTATTTCAATTCTTATCCTCCATATATGTTGAATTGATCCATGAATGGGATAATATTGGAATGAGGATTAGATATCCTTTGAACAGTAAATTAGAAATGGGAATAATATACCTCCGATAGAAAATAATGGAAGGTTGTGCTGGAATAAGTTAAAGGGGGAATGTCTTGTCTTTAATGAGCACTTTAAGTAGCAAAGCTCATCGTTTGAGAATAGCCATAGAAAAGACCTCTACATGAAAGAGGGCAAAGTTCCTTCCATGACCCGGTTTAGTTTCGGTCAAATTCTATTTGTAATTGTCGAGATATAGTTATTCTATTTCTATCTAAAGGTAATTCTTCTAATACTGGCATAAAATGTTTATCAATAGTAATATTTCCGATATTTCGTTTATAAATTTTATGTTCATTGGAAAATACTAGTCCTACCATTCCAGTTATACTAATAGTTCGACTTCCTAGAGGCATTTTAATTCCTTGTAATTTGTGATAGATTACTAGAGTTCTAGATATATTAGTTTCAGCTTTAGAGATAGCGAAATTTGTATTAATAGTTAATTTTAATTTTTGATAAATTAAATTTCCATTTAAAGCTCTTAATATACTATTTGGGACATTATCAATAATTCAATTATCAGTAATTTAAAGTTCAATTAAGGTATCTATTCCAGCCTTAAAATATGCTTTTATTAATAATTGGATTCCTGGTATATAGATTTCTGTTATTTCATCTTTAATATCTAATTTTTGAATTTCTTGTTCAATTAAAGTTTTATCAATAATAGGTATTCTTAGAATTCCTTCAGTTAATGTTGATTTTATAGGAAATTTCTTTTCTATAACTACACAAGCAGATTTTTCTTTTTTCTTAGATTTAATAAATTTACTAAGTTGTTTAATAATACTATTGTGAGTTAAATCTTGAGGTGTTAAATCTAATTCTTTATCTCGAATTTTATTATATTGATTCTGATTAAACATCATTCTTTTTTCTACTATTCTTTGACTAGGATTTCTAATTTCTTGAAATTCTTCAAATTTATTTTGGGTGTTACTACTTTCACCATACATCATATTAATTTCTTCTTCTTCATGAATAGAATTAACTTCCTTGTCTGGTTTACTAGATGTATAATTATTTTTTGATTTTAGGTTTAATCTATTTGTATAATTTGTATGATTAATTTGATTATGTCTAAGTCTTTCTTCTTTTTCTAATTCATCTAATATTTGTGTGATATTAAAGGGTTTTACTTCTACCTTGAGTGATTCTATTCTAGGAATAAAGGGTAACAATTCCTGGATATCATAATCTAAGTGATCCATTAAATTAAATGAAAGTAATAAAGGTGCAGAAGGCAGGAAATAAAATATAGCAGGCAGAAAGCAAAGTATGAAGGCAGATAGCAGAAAACAAAATAATATGACTTGAAATAAATTCAGAGATTAAGCTTCATATTTCTAATCTTATCTTCCATCTATGATGCTCTGATACCATTTTAGCGACAGCCTGGAATGAGCGAGATCAGCTACCCATTCAAGGAGTAAAATAAAATTAGGAATAGGGGTGACAGAAACTAAACCGGGTCATGGAAGGAACTCTGCCCTCTTTCATGCAGAGGTCTTTTCTATGGCTATTCTCAAACGATGAGCTTTACTACTTAAAGAGCTCATTAAAGCCAAGACCTTCCCCCTTCAGCTTAATCCAGCATAACCTTCCATCGTTTTCTACCGGAAGTATACTATTCCCATTTCTAATTTACTGTTCAAAAGATCTCTAATCCTCATTCCAGTATTATCCCATTCATGGATCAATTCAACATATATAGAGGATAAGATTGAAATACTATACTTAATCTCCGAGGAAGGGTTTAGCAAGTCATACCTTTAATCTGCAAAATATTTGTTTATTTGATAAGTGCGGAAGAGTACAAGAGGATTTTAGAGTGAGGAGGGTGCTCAGAATTCTCAAAGAGAAATTCAGAGTGGTTTCGAGGCTGTGATTACAAATGAAACTTACAAGGCTTTATATAGGCAAGAGGCATTCCTCTGCCATTACTATTACAATAATTTTGGCACTAAAGTTTCTTTGCTGCTAAAGTCTTTGTCGGCTGCTTTGTGTCATGTCGAGTCAAGTCTTCTTTTTCTTTTGTCATTCCGGTGTCTCTTCTTCTTTTAGTCTTTTCTTCTTTTGTCTTCTTCTTCAGGGAATCTTTCTTTTTCTTTTTCCTTTTTGTCATTTCAATGCTTTTTGTCACTTCTTTGTCTTTAGTCAAATCAACCTTCTAGGATGTTGATGCAGGTCGGTGGATTACTCTGATCTTCTGCTGATCTTTCCTTGTCCTTACAGTAGATGCATATGTGGGCTGGATAATCCGATAATTGTTGGCAAATTCTCTTTTTGGTATCTTCGGTATTATCTATTTTATTGGTTTTTATTTTATCATAAAAGACAGTGAATAGTCGGGTACTTCGACTAGTTCTTCCGACAGAATAAATGCAAGTAGTTAGGCTTGTGAAGTAAGTCCATGGACCTCATCACTGGTTAAAGTTCTGTTTATTTCGGTGAAGATAGTATCATATTTTTGGGCTCTGATTTTTGAGATAAGGAGACGGAATTCTTCTTGGTCAATAGATTATTTTTCGGATTCCTCAAAGGCGAAGGGTTGCCTAGTGGTTCCGAATTTAATGAGATTAATGGAAGAATAAAATTTCTCTAGAGTTATTTCTGCAACTGTTGAATAACAGCGCATATACATGATGTACTAGGTTATGATTTGATGGTAGTGTTTGGCTGCTTCTTGGATAACTTTTGGTAATATACTTAATTCTGAAAGTTCTTTTGAGGGGTAAATACAGTAAACTAATCCATAGCTAAATAAAGTATGAACTAATTAAGGATTTGTGCCAGGGTTAATGACAGCTTTGTTAATAGAGTAATGAGAGATATATTTGATGGTTCTTGCAGACAATTGACAATGGTTAAGTTTTTTAATAATTAACTGAAAATATTCAAATTGTTCATGGAGTCTTTGTTGAACAGAGTCTGAGGATTTGAGGTAGACGATAAGGCTATTTGAGTATTGGATTGGGCTTGTTTGACTTCTTGTTCTAGGATGGCTGCAAAGGAAGGAGTAGAGGGAATATGAGTTGATGGGCTTTGTGGAGGAGTCGGAGTAGGAGATATACTCATACTCATTACTTGTTTCTCTACTTGTATTAATCGTGATTCTAACTCATTGACATGGGAATTAAGGTTTTTCAAGGCCTGAGTTAAATAATTAATGGAATTATTGATATTATTCACTTGATTCGTTGTCTGAGATGACATAATACTGAGATTGAGTTCGAGATTATTTAATCTTGCATACATATGAACATTACTCGAATCTCCTTCTTGAGGATTACTGGTAGCTTTACTGGTGTGAGATGATTGCTCCATCTCTGCTTAAGAAATCCGCAATTAAATTATTTTTTCCTTGCACATATTCAATTTGATAAGATAAATTAGCAATTTTGATAATAAATGTAATTTCACAATTATTTATTATTGAGTTCATTTATGCTTATAATATTTTTCTTTTCATTTTTTAGTCTTTTTCCTTTTTCTTCTCTTAATTTCATAAGTTTTTCTTCTATTTGTAATTTTCTTATTTTGATTTTATATCTGGCTTTAAACCATTTCTTTTTTGTTTTTATTTTATTAGATTTACTTTGTTGATAATGGAATTCACAATATTCACTATGGGGAAATAAAAATTTTAGTGGACATCTCCAAGCATATTTCTTCGTCTTTTTGTTTGAGGTTTTATAACATCTATATTCATTTCCGGTTATTACATCTTTTGTATTAAATTCAGCTTCTTTGTATTGTTGACTTAAGGCTCTTGGATGTATTTTTGGTGATTCTGATTTTTCTTCTTTTTCGATTTTTTCTATTTGATTTGTATTTATCTGAAATTCTGATGGTAGAATTTCTATTTCATCTAATTCTAAATCATTCCATATTTGTTGGAATTCATCAAAATTTATTTAGGGAAATTCTTCAAAATTATTGAAGTATTTTAAATCATTAGAGTTATCATCTTGGGTTTTATCGTTATTTTGGTTATTTTGGGTATTGCTAGTTTCTCCTTTCATCATATTAATTTCTTCTTCTTTAGTAATATAATTAAATTCATCATCGGATTCACTAGATGTGGGTTTTATACTAGAATTAGTGTCTGATTCAGATTCTAATGTTAATTTTTCTAATTTATAAATTTCAATATCAGAATAATCAAATTCTTCATTTATATACTTATTTAATTCAATAGGTTCTAAGTTATAATTATCAGCTAATTCGATAAGATTCATAGCTTTTTGTTTTCTTGCTTTTTTACAATCAGTTGCTATATGTCCTAATTCTCTGCAATTATAACATTGGCATTTTGTAGGGTATTTACTGTAATTGATTTTTCTTGGTCCTTTTTTATAATATGTTCTAGGTTTAAAGAGTTTCCTAAAATTTGATTGTCTTTAAAATTTTGATTTTAGATATTTCTTAAATTTATACTGATAACGTTTGTAAGGTGATTGGTATTTTCTATATGATTTTTTCTGATATTTTCTAGGTGTGCATCCCCATTTATGAGGTGTTTCAAAATTACTACATTGTAAGATTAATTTGTTTATTTTATAATATTTCTTATTTCTCCATGCTTCTTTACATTTATTTGATAAATATTCTCTAAGAAAATCTTCTCTTCTTCCCATGGTGTCTACACATGGCATTAAATCTGTTCTATCATTAAAGGCTTTTCTATATTCAATTATAAGAATTTCTGATAATAATTTTGGTAGTTTATGATAAAATAAATCTAAATAGAATCTTTTTTGTTCATAATTTTGAAATCTTGCTTCATAATAATAGTTTTGGTATTCACAAATATATTGATTTAGAATCTTTGGTTCTTAGGAACATATTTCAATTTGATGTAATTTTGTTATAGCTCTATCTATTTTTGTTTGTTCGTTAGCTTCTACACTTCTTCCTAAAAATTCATTTCTTAAGACTTGTTCGTATTTTCTTAATAATAAGGCATAGAATTCTTTTCTTGTTGGATAAGATTAAAATACTACACTTAACTCCAAGGAGGGGTTTAGCAAATCATACCTTTAATCTGCAAAATATTTCTTTATTTGATAAGTGCGGAAGAGTACAAGAGGATTAAAGGTATGACTAGTTAAACTCTCTATTTAGAGATTAAGTAGATTCTTTCAATTCTTATCCTCCATATATGTTGAATTGATCCATGAATGGGATAATACTGGAATGAGGATTACAGATCCTTTGAACAGTAAATTAGAAATGGGAATAGTACACCTCCGGTAGAAAATAATGGAAGATTGTGCTGGACTAAGCTAAAAGGGGAAGGTCTTGGCTTTAATGAGCGCTTTAAGTAGCAAAGCTCATCGTTTGAGAATAGCCATAGAAAAGACTTCTGCATGAAAGAGGGCAGAGTTCCTTCCATGACCCAATTTAGTTTTGGTCACCCCTATTCCTAATTCTATTTTACTCCTTGAATGGGTAGCTGATCTCGCTCATTCCAGGCTGTCGCAGAAATGGTATCAGAGCATCATGGATGGAAGGTAAGATTAGAAATATGAAGCTTAATCTTTGAATTTATTTCAAGTCATATTATTCTGTTTTCTGCCATCTGCTTCTGTGTTTCTGCTTTTTGTGCCTTTCCTACTTCCTATTTACTATTTTCTTTAAATAAATTTTAATAAATAAAGAACAAGAAGAATGAATTATTTAGATTATGATATCAAAGAATTATTACCCTTTATTCCCAAAATAGATACACCCAAAATAGAACCAACTCCTATTAATATAATAGAAATATTAGATGAATTGGAAAAAGAAGAAACGAAAGATTATAGGCTATCTAACTACTCTAGTGATTCAGAATCAGAAAAAGAAGTTACTAATATCTCTGAAGAAGATGAAATTAATATGATGCAAGGAGAAACTAGTAATAATACCCAAACCGACTTTGAAGAATTTCAAGAAATAAGAAATCCTAGTGAAGGAATAGTAGAAAAAAGAATGATGTTTAATCAGAATCAATATAATAAAATTTGAGATAAAGAATTAGATTTAACACCTCAAGATTTAACTTACAATAGTATTATTAAACAACTTAGTAAATTTATTAAATCTAAGAAAAAAAGAAAAATCTACTTGTGTAGTTATAGAAAAGAAATTTTCTATAGAATCAACATTAATTGAAGGAATTCTAAGAATACCTATTATTGATAAAACTTTAATTGAACAAGAAATTCAAAAATTAGATATTAAAGATGAAATAACAGAAATCTTTATACCAAGAATCCAATTATTAATAAAAGCATATTTTAAGGCTGGAATAGATATCCCAATTGAACTTTTAATTACTGATAATCGAATTATTGATAATGTCCTAAATAGTATATTAGGAGCTTTAAATAGAAATTTAATTTATCAAAAATTAAAATTAACTATTAATACAAATTTCGTTATCTCTAGAGCTGAAACTAATATCTCTAGAACTCTAGTAATCTATCACAAATTACAAGGAATTAAAATACTTCCAGGAAGTCGAACTATTAGTATAACTGGAATGGTAGGACTAGTATTTTCCAACAAACATAAAATTTATAAACAAAATATCGAAAATATTATTATTGATAAATATTTTATGCCAGTATTAGAAGAATTACTTTTAGATAGAAATAGAATAACTATACCTCGACAATTACAATTAGAATTAGACAATACAAGAGAATTAGGAGAAGAAAACATCCTTAGAATTTTCTTTAATAATCAATTAGGTAACCGAAGTATTAGGATTAATACTCCCTCAGATATTAATATTAACATCAATTCGCGAAGAAGTATACAAGAATCAAGACCTTTAGAAAGACCTTTACTCAAATCAAGAAGTCATAGTAATTATGAAGCAAATAGATTAGCTGAGATACCTATAAGATCAAATTTAGTTGAACTTCAACCAAACATACTTGAAATAAATTTAACCCAAAATTTAGAAAATTTAATACTCTTAGAAATCACTCGAGAAGGAAAATGGATAGAAATAATTGTTTTAATTAATCCAGAAATAACAAAAAGTACAATACATATAGAATATACATATAATAATGTTGAAATTTATGAAGAAGAAACCATAGCATACATTATGTTTAGATTTAATAAACGAGATATCATCAAAGTAAAATTATATGTTGAATCAGAAGTAAAATATCAAACTCATAAAATTATTTTAGGAAAAGATTTCCTAGAGCATGTAAAACCATATAGATTTCAAGAAAATAGAATTTTAATCAACATAGATCATCAAGTAGTTATTCTTGAAAAAATTAAATTAATTTGAAAATGAAATTTTACTATATTTTAGTCAGATTTAATTATGTAAAGTGTCAATCACGCAAATACCATGCTATGATTGATACAGGAGCAAATATTACCACCGCTAAATATAATATCTTACCTTTCAAATTATGGAAAACAGAAAAACCTATTAGGATGAGTAATGCTGGAAAAGAAATCCATTTTATTGAATTATCAGCAAAAGAAGTACCTAAACAAATAAGAGAATATGAATTAAAAATTCCAATATTATACTAATATAATGAAATAACTCCAGATATAATTCTAGGAATGGACTTCTTAGAACAATATATGCCTTTACATTTTACCGAAAAAACTTTAATACTAACCACACCTTGTAAACACCAAGCATGGGCCATTAGAATTAATAACCCATATAATAGGACTGATACTATCTTTAGAAGAAAGAAATTTGAAAATGAAATTCAGTTTATCCCTAATAATAAACCCATAGAATTTGAAGCTAAAAAATCTTTAAGTTATATAGAAGGACAAAAAATAATTGAACAAAGATTAATTGATAATTACAGTGAAAACCCTTTAATTCATTGGGAAAAATAAAAACCTTATGCTAAAATAGAATTACTCAATTATAGTAAAGAAATATGTAGTAAACCCTATCTATGGACACAATATGATAAACAAGAATTTATTATACATATAAATGAAATGAAAAAATATGATTTAATTAGAGAAAGTAGATCAAATTATTGTTCACCAGCTATGATCGTTATGAGTCATGCTAAAATACGAAGAAATAAATCCCGAATAATTATTAATTATAAAAAATTAAATGATTTAGAAATTAGGAATAGATACCCAATTCCAAAGATTGAACTCTTATTTAATTTAATAAAAGGAAAACAAATCTTTAATAAATTTGACTGTAAATCAGGATTTTTCCAGATTAAGTTAGAAGAATCAAGTAAAAAATATACTGGCTTTTTAACTTCTGAAGGATTATATGAATGGAATGTATTGCCAATGGGATTCCATAATAGCCCAAGTATATTTCAAGAACATATTACAAACTTGTTATTACCAATTAAAAACTTTGCTGTAATTTACATAGATGATATTTTAATATTCTCATAAAATAAAGAACAATATAAAAAACATTTAGATCAGTTTATGACTTTAGTTGAAGAGAAAGGAATTAATATTTCACCTAAAAAAGCCGAACTAAGAAAAGAAAGAATAGCTTTCTTAGGACATTATATTACCTCAAACGGAATAGAATTACAAGAACATATTAGTCAAAAAGTCAAAGATTTTAAGAAAATTCCAAATAAAAAAGAATTACAATCATTTTTAGGACTAGTAAATCAAGCTAGGAATTTTATTCCTAATTTATCAAAATATACTGCTCAAATTTCTAAATTAGCTGGAGAAAAATCTATTTGGAAATGGAATGAACAAACTGAACAAATTATCCAAAAAATAAAAGACTTATGTAGCAAATTACCTAAACTAACAATCCCAACTCAAGAAAATCTAAAATGGATTATTTATACTGATGCATCTGATAACTATTGGGGCGCTGCCCTTTACCATGAAAATAATGAAGGAAAAGAAATAATTACTCGTTATGCTAGTGACAAATTTAATAAAAGTCAAACTAATTATCATTCTGGAAAGAATTTTTAGCAATTGTAAAAGCTGTAGAAAAATTTGAATTATTCATTGTTAACACTCAATTCATTATTTGCACTGATAATACCCAAGTAAAATATTGGTTATCTCGAGGACTTAGAACAGCTTGATTAGCTAATAAAATGTTATATAAATGGCAAGCTAATTTATCTTATTGTGATTATCAAATTGAATATGTTCAAGGAAAAAATAATTTAATTGCTGATTTTCTTAGCAGAGATGGAGCAATCATCTCAAACAAGTAAAGTTACCCGTAATCCCCAACAAGAAGAAGATATGAGTCATCCTCATATTGTTACACGATTAAATAACCTCGAACTCAATCTATGTCATCTCAGACAACGAATCAAGTGAATAATATCAATAATTCTATTAATTATTTAACTCAGGCCTTGGGAAACCTTAATTCCCAAGTCAATGAGTTAGAATCACGATTAATACAAGTAGAGAAACAAGTAATGAGTATGAGTATATCTCCTACTCCGACTCTTCCACAAAGCCCATCAACTCATATTCCCTCTACTCCTTCCTTCGTAGCCATCCTAGAATAAGAAGTCAAACAAACCCAAGAAAAAGCCCAATCCAATACTCAAATAGCCTCATCGTCTACCTTAAACCCTCAGACTACTGCTCAACAAAGACTTCACCAACAGTTTGAATATTTTCAGCTACTTATTGAAAAATTAAACTACTGTCAAATAGCCTCACCAACCATCAAATATATTTCTCATTATTCCATTAATAAAGCCGTCATTAACTCTGGCACTAACCCTCAATTAGTTCATACTTTATTTAGTTATGGATTAGTCCATTGTATTTATCCCTCAAAGGAACTTTCCGAATTAAGTATGTTACTAAAAGCCATCCAAGAAGCAGCCAAACATTATCACCGAATCATAACCCAATACACTATGTATATGCGCTGTTATTCAACAGTTGCAGAAATAACTCCAAAAAAATTTTATCCTCTTATCAATCTCATTAAATTCGGAACAACAAGGCAACCCTTTGCCTTTGATGAATCCGAAAAATCCTCTATTGACCAAGAAAAATTCAACCTTCTTATTTCCAAAATTAGAGCTCAAGAACATGATACTATTTTCACAGAAATGAATCGAACCTTGACCAGTGATGAGGTCCAATGGACTTATTTACTGGCCCAAATACATGTATCTACTAAGTAGGAAGATTAAGTAAAAATGCTCGATTATTCACTCAATTTTATGATAAAATTAAAACCAATAAAATGGAGAACACTGAAGACACCAAAAGACAAATATGCTAACAATTATCAGATTATCCCTTCTACATATGCATCTACTGTAAAGACAAAGAAAGATCAGCAGAAGATCAGAGTAATCCACCGATCTGCATTAACATCTTAGAAAGTTGATTTGACTAAAGACAAAGAAGTGACAAAAAGTATTGAAATGACAAAAAGGAAAAAGAAAAAGAAAGATTCCCTGAAGAAGAAGACAAAAGAAGAAAAGACTAAAAGAGGAAGAGACACCGGAATGACAAAAGAAAAAGAAGACTTGACTCGACATGACACAAAGTAACCGACAAAGACTTTACCACCAAAGAAACTTTAGTGCCAAAATTATTGTAATAGTAATAGCAGAGGAATGCCTCTCGCCTATATAAAGCCTTGTAAGTTTCATTTGTAATCATGGCCTCGAAACCACTTTGAATTTCTCTTTGAGAATTCTGAGCACCCTCCTTACTCTAAAATCCTCTTGTACTCTTCCGCACTTATCAAATAAACAAATATTTTACAGATTAAAGGTATGACTTATTAAACTCTCTATTCGGAGATTAAGTAGATTATTTCAATTCTTATCCTCCATATATGATGGAGGTGAGCTAGGAGACCTTAAAGAGCTTGAACAAAATCAAGAACTTGAAAACAAAAGGGCTGGACGTAACTCTAAAAGATGGCCAACTAAAGATCCATCGCAAGGTATGGGAGGTCCATGCACAAGATCAAGAGCCAAAGCTATGAAGGAGGCCTTGAATGGAGTGATCCAAAAACTAATGGACTTGGAGCCCATAGTCTTAGCTGAATATGAAGCCCAAAAGGAACAAAATAGCATGAAAATTATTTCATATCTACAAGATGCTAGCCCAAGCCCGAAAGGAGCCTAATTGAAGAAGCCCAGCCATTTTCCACAAAATTCTCTTAGTTTTATTTCATTTTAATTTGATTGTTTCTGTTTCAGATTTTTTTTAGCTTTATTAGGCGCCATTTTTGGTGAATTTGTCCAGATTTAAATTTCTTTTATTTTCCCACCAGACCTAAGAGTTATTTTGTATTTAGGGTTTTATTTTTCAAATGCCTATATAAGGCCCACTTGTACTCCAAGAAGAGGCAGATTGAATGAATTCTATTTTCAGAATCTTTTCTGACTTGTGAGGTTTCTCTTGTGGCCTTTGTGTGCTGGAGAAAATCTTTGACTTATCAAAGAAGTGGTTTCCTTTGTGGCGTCCCGGATTAGGGTTCTAAGAGACAGGTTCTCTTAGGGTTCAATTCCATTGACCAACATCTCTTATTCTTCTTCTTCTTCTTCTTTTTGTTTCTTTCTTTGTTCTTTCTTGCTTGTTGTCCAGATCTGCCTATTTTCTTGTTCTTGTGTTGCTTGCCAAATTTTGATCACTGATCCGTGTAATTTGGGGTTCCTAGAACAGGTTTCTACGGAGTCTCATATCATCTGGTATCAGAGCCAAGTTGAGGTTGGTTTCATCCACTTTTTCCTTGTTCTTTTCCCTTATTTCGTCTAATTCTTTTCTGTTCGTCCATATTTTTGTGCGGCTGTTTCTGGTGTTTTCCTTCATGTTTTTGGACATTTAATAGGTCTTTCTTGTGTTTAAAGATCTCTTCTTTCTGCTCGATTTGGAATCACATCAATTCGATTTTTGTAGAGCAAGTTATAGCTATTTCTTTTCCCTTATTTCGTTTGATTCTTTTCTACTCGTCCTTTTTTTCATGCGGCTATTTCTGGTGTTTTCCTTCGTGTTTTTGGACGTTTAATAGGTCTTTCTTGTGTCTCAAGATCTCTTCTTTCTACTCGTTTCGGAATCACATCAATCCGATTTTTCTAGAGCAAGTTATAGCTATTTCTTTCGTGCATGTCATTATGATCTTTCAGAAATCTTATGTTCTGTTTGCAAATTTCAGCACCTTTGAGATTCGAAAAAAAAAGGAGTATATTACAGTGAAAAAAAAAAAGAAAAGAAAAGAAGGAAAAGTTGAAAAAAAAAAAAGAAGTCAGAATCTATGAAAAGGGAAAGTTGTGCTGGAAATTGTAAAATTTTGAATTGTTGGCTTGAATTGCAATTGCTGAAGATTTGGTCATTTCTGATTCTGGGAATTACCATTTTTGATTCCTTGAGTTAATCTGATCATTAAAAGTCATTTTGTGCACAATTCATAAAAGCAAATTTGCATTCATTCACCTTGTTCTAAATTTCAAATTTCTGATTGCTTCAATACTTATTCCAAATTCCAATTTTCTTTCCATAACTCTTGATAATTAATCATTTAACCATTTGTTCTCCCATAATCTGCCACATACCATTTCTTCCATAAATTCATTGTCTTTATTTCCTTTTCTAGTCACTTGTTGTATTTTTCATTGGCTGCACCTACGAATTTTTTTTTAAAAATGTTGGACTTTTGTTGTCTCTTTGAGAACTTTACATCTTGGGTTCTAATTTGAGATTGCCACTTTAGTTGCTGCTTCTTTTGATTTGTTGGATTTAATTCAGTACACTATAGGAAGCAAGTTGAGAGAAAAAAGGCAAGAGTGTTTTCATCATTGTAAAAGCCATTACAAGTGTGAAACACGAGTGAATTTGCATCATTTAGAGTGAAACACGTGAGGGAGTAGTCAGGTCCTTTTTTTTCTTGCTATTCACTACTAACATTTCAGGTACCAATCATGTCTGAAAGTGAGGATAACCAAGTTGACCTTAAATTGTTCATCAAATCTATTCAAGAACAATTCAAGAGGCTAAATACTAGGTTGGATCAAATGGATTCTTCTTCTTCCAACAACAAGGCAAGGCATGGTAAAAATGTTGTTCTAGGAGGAGATGAATCTGATTTTGAGGAGGAAAGCCAACATGAAAGAGTTAGGAGAGCTCCCCCTCAAAAGAAAGATAATACAATACCAGTAGGCATGCCCATTAGAGCACTACAAGTTCAAGAAGCCCTCATCCATCAAGAAACTCAAATCATTCAAAAGGGTATGATTCAGGTCCAAATAGCTCATGAAGAGATGGCCCATGCTCAAGAGACCCAAATTATGCTAGTATATATCCAAAAACTTCAAAGAGTTCAAAATAATCTCTATGTTGGACGTCGACCCAAGTTTATAGCCTAAGATCCATATTTGATCAAGATCTCCTTAAAGATGCAAAAGTGGAAGTCCAAGTGGAAGCCCAATGTCTTAAGAAGATCCATGGAGCAACTAAATTCAATATCCAACAAGTTGAAGGCCCAATGTAGTTACACACATACAAGAGGAGTGCCAAGGCCCAATTGGAGTCCAATTACAAGAGATTAAGAATCATGTGACAACCATGTGATTTTTAATGAAGCATGTGCATCCCATGTGACAAATTAAAGAAGCTGATTAGTTTTGACTAGGATTCCTTTTGAAATTTCATTTTTTATTATTTTTTGAACTTGGTCAAAGAGCTTATCTTGGAGATCAAGTTAAGATTAGTATCCTAATCTAATTAGGATATATATTAGGTATTATTTAAAATATTTCTAATCAGAATTTAGAGTTTTACTTTAATTAGAACTCTAAAAATTTTGCCTATAAAAGGCTTCCTATTGTACTCTATTATAGATGAATGAATGAATGAATTTGAGTATTATTCAATACTTTGTGAGGCTTTTGTTTCTTTGTGTTCTTTGAGAGTTCACGTGACTTATCAAAGGATTGGTCTTCCTTTGTGGCGTCTTGAGGCTAGGGTTCTAAGAGACAAGTTCTCTTAGGGTCTTTCCTTTGACCAACATTCTTGTTTTATAGCCGGTCTCGGGCAAAGTGTCATCTTGTTGAAGGTTCCTAGGACAAGGTTCCTAGAGGGTCTCTCATCAAAAGATGCCTTTAGTAACATCAAGATGAAAATCCATTCCTTTCAAGGGAAAGCTGATCCTGATGTATATCTTGAATGGGAAAGAAAAGTTGAGTTTTTATTTGACTGTCAATCTTTTTCAGAAGAAAGTAAAATAAAATTAGCTGCTTTGGAGTTCACAGATTATGTAAGCCTATGGTGGGATCAATTAACCACTAGTAGGAGGCGTTCAGGGGAGGGTCCAATTCGGTCTTGGCCAGAAATGAAGGCTCTCATGAGAAAGAGATTTGTCCCTACCCATTACTATAGGGATGTGCATAAGAGGCTCCACAAAATCAAACAAGGATCTATGAGTGTGGAAGAATATTTTCAGCAAATGTAAATTGCCATGATTAAAGCTGACATTGAAGAAGATTTAGAAGTTACAATGGCAAGATTTCTTGGTGGCTTAGACCCTGAAATTGCTGCAAAAGTCGAATTACAAAACTACCTTGATATGGAGGAGTTGTTACATAAAGCCATTAAGGTGGAGAAGCATTTTAAGACAAAACAGAAATTGAAATCACATGCTAGTTCCAACAAAGACTTCAAGTCCTCTTTCAAGTTTAAGGGAGAGACCAAACCTAAAGAGGAGAATAAGTTGAAGATGCAAACACCTACTTCTAAAGGTAAATCTGAACTTAAATCTTCTTCTAGTTCTTCTAAAATTAAATGCTTTAAATGTCAAGGTTTTGGTCACATTGCTTCACAATGTCCAAATAAAAGGACTATGATTTTGCTTGAGAATGGTGTTGTTACTAGTGAAAGCATCAGTGATGAAGATGTGGAAGCTGAGTTAAGCTCCAATGGAGGTGATGAATCTGATGTGGAGGTAGCTGAAGCTGTGATTGGTGAGGCTCTAGTGTCAAGGCGTGCTCTTAGCATTCAACCTAAAGAGGAGCTTGAAAAAGAACAACGAGAGCATATCTTTCACACTAAGTGTTTTGTTAGCAACAAGGTATGTAGCCTTATCATTGATAATGGGAGCTGCACTAATGTTGCTAGTACCTTGTTGGTTAAAAAGTTAGGTTTGCCAACTAGAAAACACCCCACTCCTTATAATTTGTTGTGGTTCAATGATAATGGGGATGTTAAAGTTACTAAATAAGTTGTTGTAGCATTTTCTATAGGAAGTTACAATGATGAGGTTTTATGTGATATAGCTCCTATGTATGCTGGACACTTGTTATTGGGTAGACCTTGGCAATTTGATAGGAAAGTTAAGTATGATGGTTATACTAATAGGTATTCTTTTGAGTTTAATAAGAAAACCATTATACTAACCCCTCTCAGACCCTTGCAGGCATATGAAGATCAAAAGCGAATTACTCAAGAATGCAAGTTAAGAGAGAAAGAAAAGAAAGTGCAAAAAGAAAGTGAGATGGAGAGAAAAGAAAAGAGAGCTACTGAAAAGAAAAGTCAAAAGAGTGAAGAAAAGATAGTAACACTATTTTCTAGTAAAGGAGAGATTAAGAGGGCTTTATGTAATGAGACATCTTTTGTACTCTTATATAAGGATGTTTATCTAACCCTTAGTGACCTTGATGAATCTCTTCCTTTAGTGTTTTGAGTTTGTTGCAGGAATATAAAGACTTGTTTCCGAAAGAGGTACCGGATGGATTGCCTCCCATAAGAGGCATTGAACACATGATTGACTTTATTCCTGGAGCATCTCTTCCTAACCGACCTGCTTATAGGGCAAATCCAGAAGAGACTAAGGAAATTCAGAGGCAAGTGGAGGAACTCATGAAAAAGGGGTTTGTGAGAGAAAGCCTTAGTCCATGTGCTGTTCCGGTAATACTTGTGCTTAAGAAGGATGGCAAATGGAGGATGTGTGTGGACTGTCGAGCCATTAACAAAATCACTGTTAAGTATCGATATCCCATTCCTAGACTTGATGACATGCTGGATGAGTTGCATGGTGCTTGCTTGTTTTCAAAAATATATCTTAGGAGTGGTTATCATCAAATTAGGATGAAAGAGGGTGATGAGTGGAAGACTGCATTTAAGACTAAGTTTGGTTTGTATAAATAGCTTGTTATGCCCTTTGGCTTAACTAATGCTCCTAGTACATTCATGAGCTTAATGAATCATGTGTTTCGCCCTTACATAGGAAAGTTTGTTATTGTGTATTTTGATGACATTCTTGTATTTTCTAAGAATCTAGAAGAGCATGTTAAGCATTTACATTTTGTGTTTGATATTTTAAGAGAAAATAAACTCTTTGCAAATTTAGAGAAATGCTCTTTCTGCTTGGATTCTGTTATTTTTCTTGGTTTTGTTGTAGGTACTGATGGCCTCCGAGTGGATGAAGAGAAGGTGAAGGCAATTCAAGAGTGGCCAACACCTAAGAATGCTAGTGAGGTGAGGAGTTTCCATGGGCTTGCAAGTTTCTACCGACGATTTGTAAAGGACTTCTCAACCCTTGCTGCACCTTTAAATGAGCTGGTAAAGAAAAATGTTATCTTTAAATGGGGTGAGGCACAAGAAGCGGCTTTTAATACTTTGAAAGATAAATTGACCAATGCCCCTATACTTATTCTTCCTGATTTCTCTAAAGTTTTCGAAGTAGAATGTGATGCCTCTGGAATTGGTATTGGTGCTGTTTTGATGCAAGAGTCTAGGCCTATTGCTTACTTTAGTGAGAAGCTTAGTGGTGCTTATTTGAATTATTCAACTTATGACAAAGAATTGTATGCTTTAAAAAGAACTCTAGAACATTGGCAACATTATTTATGGTCTAAGGAATTTGTTTTGCATTCTGATTATAAGAGTCTTCAATACCTAAAGACCCAAGATAAGTTGAATAAGAGGCATGCCGTATGGCTTGAATTCATTGAGTCATTTCCTTATGTGCTTAAACATAAAAAGGGGAAAGAAAATGTTGTGGCTGATGCTTTGTCTAGGAGGTATAGTCTTATTACATCTCTGCAAGCTAGGTTGATTGGTTTTGAATCTTTCAAAAGCATGTATGAATATGATGCTGACTTTGCTGAAACTTGGAAGTTGTGTGAAAAACATGGTGCTCATGATTTCTTTAGATTTGATGGTTTCTTATTTAAAGGAAATAAATTGTATGTGCCTGTTTGTTCTATGCGTGAGCTTTTGGTTAAAGAATCTCATAGGGGTGGTTTGATGGGGCACTTTGGCATAGAAAAGACTTTATCCATGTTGAAAGAACATTTTTATTGGCCTCATATGCGTAGGGATGTGATTGCTGTGTGTAAAAGGTGCATTGTATGCAAGCACGCTAAATTTAAAGTGCAACCACATGGCTTGTATACTCCCTTACCTGTTCCTTCTCATCCTTGGGTCAATATTTCAATGGATTTTGTGCTTGGATTGCCTAGAACATCTAGTGGAAAGGATAGCATATTTGTTGTGGTTGATCGATTTAGTAAAATGGCTCATTTCATTGCTTGCTCAAAAACAAATAATGCTGTCCATATCTCTGATTTATTTTTCAAGGAGATTGTTAGATTGCATGGTTTGCCTCGATTTATTGTGAGTGACTATGATGTTAAATTTGTTAGTCACTTTTGGAAAACTTTATGGGCAAAGTTGGGTACAAAGCTTGTGTTTTCTACAGTTGCACATTCTCAAACGGATGGACAAACCGAAGTAGTAAATCGAACACTTTCTTCCTTATTGCGTGTTATAATTCAAAAAAATTTAAAGAATTGGGAAAAGTGTTTGCCTCACATTGAGTTTGCATATAATCGTGCCTTGCATTCTACAACTGAGTTTTCTCCTTTTGAAATTGTATATGGTTTTAATCCTTTGACTCCCTTGGATTTACTTCCTTTGCCTTGTAATGAGTTTGCTAACCTTGATGGTGCAAAAAAAGCTAAGTTTGTGCAAGATCTTCATGCTAAGGTTAAGGTGAACATTGAGCGTAAGAATGAGCAATATGCTCAACATGCTAATAAAGGTCGAAGGAAGGTTATCTTTGAATCAGGAGATTGGGTGTGGGTTCATTTGAGAAAAGAAAGGTTTCCTGAACAAAGGAAGTTCAAATTACACCCAAGAGGCGATGGTCCTTTTCAAGTGTTGGAAAGAATAAATGATAATGCATATAAAATTGATTTGCCTAGTTCTTATGGGAATGTAAGCGCAACTTTCAATGTGGCTGACCTTTCTCTTTTTGATATTGCAGATTTGAGGACGAATCCTTTTCAAGAGGGAGGGAATGATGGAGGTGAGCTAGGAGACCTTAAAGAGCTTGAATAAAATCAAGAACTTGAAAACAAAAAGGCTGGATGTAACTCTAAAAGATGGCCAACTAAAGATCCATTGCAAGGTATGGGAGGCCTATGCACAAGATCAAGAGCCAAAGCTATGAAGGAGGCCTTGGATGGAGTGATCCAAAAACTAATGGACTTGGAGCCCATAGTCTTAGCTGAATATAAAGCCCAAAAGGAACAAAATGGCATGAAAATTATTTCATATCTACAAGATGCTAGCCCAAGCCCGAAAGGAGCCTAATTGAAGAAGCCCAGCCATTTTCCACAAAATTCTCTTAGTTTTATTTCATTTTAATTTGATTGTTTCTGTTTCAGATTTTTTTTAGCTTTATTAGGCGCCATTCTTGGCGAATTTGTCTAGATTTAAATTTCTTTTATTTTTCCACCAGACCTAAGAGTTATTTTGTATTTAGGGTTTTATTTTTCAAATGCCTATATAAGGCCCACTTGTACTCCAAGAAGAGGCAGATTGAATGAATTCTATTTTTAGAATCTTTTCTGACTTGTCAGGTTTCTCTTGTGGCCTTTGTGTGCTGGAGAAAATCTTTGACTTATCAAAGGAGTGGTTTCCTTTGTGGCGTCCCGGATTAGGGTTCTAAGAGACGGGTTCTCTTAGGGTTCAATTCCATTGACTAACATCTTTTATTCTTCTTCTTTTTCTTCTTTTTTTTGTTTCTTTCTTTGTTCTTTCTTGCTTGTTGTCCAGATCTGCCTATTTTCTTGTTCTTGTGTTGCTTGCCAAATTTTGATCACTGATCCGTGTAATTTGGGGTTCCTAGAACGGGTTTCTACGGAGTCTTATATCAATATATGTTGAATTGATTCGTAAATGGGATAATATTGGAATGAGGATTAGAGATCCTTTGAGCAGTAAATTAAAAATGGGAATAGTACACCTCCGGTAGAAAACGATGGAAGGTTGTGCTGGACTAAGCTGAAGGGCGAAGGTCTTGGCTTTAATGAGCGCTTTAAGTAGCAAAGCTCATCGTTTGAGAATAGCAATAGAAAAAACCTCTGCATGAAAGAGGGCAGAATTCCTTCTATGACCCGATTTAGTTTCGGTCACCCCTATTCCTAATTCTATTTTACTCCTTAAATAGGTAGCTGATCTCGCTCATTTCAGGCTGTCGCAGAAATGGTATCAGAGCTCTGGTGGAAGATGGTTTTGTGCCCGTAGTTTAGGAAAATCGAGTACCCCCTAGAGAGTAGTCTCATAGTATGAGACATGGACGAAGTACTAGCTCTTGGTTCTCAGGGGCCTAGCTGGGCTGACCACCCATTGCCGTAGGTTGCATTGGTGTATACTTCCAATAGAAAATGATGAAAGGTTGTACTGGACTAAACTGAAGGGGGAAGGTCTCGGCTTTAATGAGCGCTTTAAGTAGCAAAGCTTATTGTTTGATAATAGCCATAGAAAAGACCTCTGCATGAAAGATGGCAGAGTTCCTTCCATGACCCGGTTTAGTTTCGGTCACCCCTATTCCTAATTCTATTTTACTCCTTGAATGGGTAGCTGATCTCGCTCATTCCAGGCTATCGCAGAAATGGTATCAGAGCATCATGGATGGAAAGATAAGATTAGAAATATGAAACTTAATCTTTGAATTTTAGTTTAAGTCATATTATTCTATTTTCTGCCATCTACCTTAGTACTTCATATCTGTTCTCTGTTTACTTACTGCTTTTCTGCTTACTGCCTTTAATTACTACTTTTAGTACTTTCATTTAATTAATTATATTTAATCATGTCTGTATTTCAAAGAATTGAACCTCGAATTTATGAATTAGGACAAGCAAGTCTACCAAATAGTAGCTTTATTCGTATCCCAAATGAAACTCTTGTAGCTTCGCCTTTCATGTTAGGAGGTGAAGGTGATACCACATGGAATTTAATTAATTGGACAAATATGTATTTATTAAATCAATTAGGATATGTAGTTGATTCCAATATAACTCCTTTACAAATTCTAGAAGATCCACCTAATGAAATCCGCCAAATTTTAGAAATAGAACCTGAACATAAACAAGTTTATAGGTTAACCGAATTAGCTAAACCAATAGAACAAAAAATCTATGAAATCAAAGAAGAAATTAAAGAATTATGAAATGAATCCAAGATATGAGAATTGAAATTTTAGATATAGGAAATGAAGTACATCTAATTAATAAAAAAATAGATAAAATTAGCCACATGTTAGGAATAAGAAATACTGTAGAACCAATTAGAGAACAACCTGAAATTAATATGATGCGATTATATAAAGAAGAATTAGTTAGAGAAGTTACTGAGCCACAAATAAAAGTTAAACCTATGATTGAACAAGTTTATGAAACTCGAGTAATAGTTGAAGAACTAAAACATGGACAAGAAATTATGAATAATAATTTATGGACTATTAATGATGCAATTCAAGAAATAGATAAACCTAAGATGAGTCAAGAAGCACTTATATTGGATTATATTTCACCAGAAGAATGTAAAAAACTCGATAAAGAAAGATTAGAATTTATGCAACGAATAGATAGAATAGATCAAGATATAATAGAATTTTTACCCTATTTACCAAAAATTGAAACACCAAAAGTAGAAATCAAATAGATAAATATGATGCAAATTTTAGATGAATTAGAACAAGAAGAAATTGAAAGAAAAATGAGTCAAGAAGAAATTAATCTAGAATCTATCAAAGAAGAATTAAGTTATTTAAATCTTCAAGATATTTTTGAAGTAAATATGCAAGCTGTCAAAATTGAAGAACCAATACCTCAAACTTTTAACCCACCTAATATATTAGACCCATCATATCAACAACAAAATATGGGAACTAGTATTGATAGAGAAACCGAAATGAGACAACAAGAATTAAAACACAAAGAACCAATGAAAGAAGATACTCAATCATTTATGTTCGAAACTATTTATACACCCTCATGAAATAATAGTTTTATACCTCCTCCATTAGAACAATATGAAACTAGACCCATCCCAAATTCAGGAATATGGTTAAATTTAGATTGTAACTTAGACCGAGAAAGAAGATTAGAAGAATAGAATAAATCCCAATTAATAGTTTTAGCACACCGACAACTAGACACCCATTCAGCCATTTTAATTGTGAATCTAGTTTTACAGGTATTGTCTTAGAATGGTGGAAAAGTTTAACAGAAGAATTTAGACAAAAAGTAAGAGAAATAACGAATTATCCAACAAGGAAAGAATTCTATGCCTTATTATTAAGAAAATACAAACAAGTCTTAAGAAATGAATTTTTAGAAAGAAGTGTAGGAGTTAACGAACAAACAAAAATAGATAGAGTTATAACAAAATTATATCAAATTGAAATATGTTCCTTAGAACCAAAGATTCTAAATCAATATATTTGTGAATACCAAAAATATTATTATGAAGTAATATTTCAAAATTATGAACAAAAAAGATTCTATTTAGATTTATTTTATCATAAACTGCCAAAATTATTATCAGAAATTCTTATAATTGAATATAGAAAAGTCTTTAATGATAGAACAGATTTAATACCATATGTAGACACCATGGGAAGAAGAGAAGATTTTCTTAGAGAATATTTATCAAATAAATGTAAAGAAGCATGGAGAAATAAGAAATATTATAAAACAAACAAAATTAATCTTACAATGTAGTAATTTTGAAACACCTCATAAATAGGGATGCACACCTAGAAAATATCAGAAAAAATCATATAGAAAATACCAATCACCTTACAAACGTTATCAGTATAAATTTAAGAAATATCCAAAATCAAAATTTCAAAGACAATCAAATTTTAGGAAACTCTTTAAACCTAGAACATATTATAAAAAAGGACCAAGAAAAATCAATTACAGTAAATACCCTACAAAATGCCAATGTTATAATTGCGGAGAATTAGGACATATAGCAACTGATTGTAAAAAACCAAGAAAACAAAAAGCTATGAATTTTATCGAATTAGTTGATGATTATAACTTAGAACCTATTGAATTAAATAAGTATATAGATGAAGAATTTGATTATTCTGATATTGAAATCTATAAATAAGAAAAATTAACATTAGAATCTAAATCAGACACTAATTCTAGTATAAAACCCACATCTAGTGAATACGATGATGAATTTAATTATATTACTGAAGAAGAAGGAATTAATATGATGAAAGGAGAAACTAGCAATACCCAAAATAACCAAAATAATGATAAAACCCAAGATGATAACTCAGATGATTTAAATTACTTCGATAATTTTGAAGAATTTCCCCAAATAAATTTTGATGAATTCCAACAAATATGAAATGATTTAGAATTAGATGAAATAGAAATTCTACCATCAGAATTTCAGATAAATACAAATCAAATAGAAAAAATCGAAGAAGAAGAAAAATCAGAATCACCAAAAATAAATCCAAGAGCCTTAAGTCAATAATACAAAGAAGCTGAATTTAATACAAAAGATGTAATAACCAGAAATGAATATAGATGTTATAGAACCTCAAACAAAAAGACGAAGAAATATGCTTGGAGATGTCCACTAAAATCTTTATTTCCCCATAGTAAATATTGTGAATTCCATTATCAACAAAGTAAATCTAATAAAATAAAAACAAAAAAGAAATGGTTTAAAGCCAGATATAAAATCAAAATAAGAAAATTAAAAATAGAAGAAAAACTTATGAAATTAAGAGAAGAAAAAGGAAAAAGACTAAAAAATGAAAAGAAAAATATTATAAGCATAAATGAACTCAATAATAAATAATTATGAAATTACATTTATCATCAAAATTGTTTCATCTTATCAAATTGAATATGTGCAAGGAAAAAATAATTTAATTGCTGATTTCTTAAGCAGAGATGGAGCAGTCATCTCACACCAGTTAAGCTACCAGTAATCCTCAAGAAGGAGATTCGAGTAATGTTCATATGTATGCAAGATTAAATAATCTCGAACTCAATCTCTATGTCATCTCAGACAACGAATCAAGTGAATAATATCAATAATTCCATTAATTATTTAACTCAGGTCTTGGGAAACCTTAATTCCCATGTCAATGAGTTAGAATCACGATTAATATAAGTAGAGAAACAAGTAATGAGTATGAGTATATCTCCTACTCCGACTCCTCCACAAAGCCCATCAACTCATATTCCCTCTACTCCTTCCTTCGCAGCCATCCTAGAACAAGAAGTTAAACAAGCCCAAGAAAAAGCCCAATCCAATACTCAAATAGCCTCATCGTCTACCTCAAATCCTCAGACTACTGTTCAACAAAGACTCCATGAACAATTTGAATATTTTCAGTTAATTATTGAAAAACTTAACCATTGTCAATTATCTGTAAGAACCATCAAATATATCTCTTATTACTCTGTTAACAAAGCTATCATTAACCTCGGTACAAATCCTCAATTAGTTCATACTTTATTCAGCTATGGATTAGTTCACTGTATTTACCCCTCAAAAGAACTTTCAGAATTAAGTATGTTACTAAAAGCTATCCAAGAAGTAGCCAAACACTACCATCAAATCATAACCCAGTACACCATGTATATGCGCTATTATTCAACAGTTGCAGAAATAACTCTAGAGAAATTTTATTCTCCCATTAATCTCATTAAATTCGGAACCACTAGGCAACCCTTCGCCTTTGAGGAATCCGAAAAATCATCTATTGACCAAGAAGAATTTCGTCTCCTTATCTCAAAAATCAGAGCCCAAGAATATGATACTATCTTCACCGAAATGAACATAACTTTAACTAGTGATGAGGTCTAATAGACTTACTTCACAAGCCCAACTACTTGCATTTATTCTGTCAGAAGAACCAGTCGAAGTACCCGACTATTCACTGCCTTTTATGATAAAATAAAAACCAATAAAATGGATAATACCGAAGACACCAAAAAGAGAATTTGCTAACAATTATCGGATTATCCAGCCCACATATGCATCTACTGTAAGGACAAGGAAAGATCAGCAGAAGATTAGAGTAATCCACCGACCTGCATCAACATCCTAGAAAGTTGATTTGACTAAAGACAAAGAAGTGACAAAAAGTATTGAAATGACAAAAAGGAGAAAGAAAAAGAAAGATTCCCTGAAGAAGAAGACAAAAGAAGAAAAGACTAAAAGAAGAAGAGACATTGGAATGACAAAAGAAAAAGAAGACTTGACTCAACATGACACAAAGCAGCCGATAAAGGCATTAGCACCAAAGAAACTTTAGCGCCAAAATTATTGTAATAGTAACGGCAGAGGAATGCCTCTCTCCTATATAAAGCCTTGTAAGTTTCATTTGTAATCACGGCCTCAAAACCACTCTGAATTTCTCTTTGAGAATTCTGAGCACCCTCCTCACTCTAAAATCCTCTTGTACTCTTCTGCACTTATCAAATAAAGAAATATTTTGCATATTAAAGGTATGACTTGTTAAACTCTCTATTCAGAGATTAAGTAGATTATTTCAATTCTTATCCTCCATATATGTTGAATTGATTCGTAAATGGGATAATACTGGAATGAGGATTAGAGATCCTTTGAACAGTAAATTAGAAATGGGAATAGTACACCTCCGGTAGAAAACAATAGAAGGTTGTGCTGGACTAAGTTGAAGGGGGAATGTCTTGGCTTTAATGAGCGCTTTAAGTAGCAAAGGTCATCGTTTGAGAATAGCTATAGAAAATACCTCTGCATGAAAGAGGGCAGAGTTCCTTCCATGACCCGGTTTAATTTCGGTCACCCCTATTCCTAATTCTATTTTACTCCTTGAATGGGTAGTTGATCTCGCTCATTCCAGGCTATCGCAGAAGTTAAAGTTTTGTTCATTTCGGTGAAGATAGTATCATATTCTTGGGCTCTGATTTTTGAGATAAGGAGATGGAATTCTTCTTGGTCAATAGATGATCTTTCAGATTCCTCAAAGGCGAATGGTTGCCTAGTGGTTCCGAATTTAATGAGATTAATGGGAGAATAAAATTTCTTTGGAGTTATTTCTGCAACTGTTGAATAACAGCGCATATACATGGTGTAGTGGGTTATGATTTGATGGTAGTGTTTGGCTGCTTCTTGGATAGCTTTTACATCAAATTGAAATATGTTCCTTAGAACCAAAGATTCTAAATCAATATATTTATGAATACCAAAAATATTATTATGAAGCAAGATTTCAAAATTATGAACAAAAAAGATTCTATTTAGATTTATTTTATCATAAACTACCAAAATTATTATCAGAAATTCTTATAATTGAATACAGAAAAGCCTTTAATGATAGAACAGATTTAATGCCATCACTGGTTAAAGTTCTATTCATTTCGGTGAAGATAGTATCATATTCTTGGGCTCTGATTTTTGAGATAAGGAGACGGAATTCTTCTTGGTCAATAGATGATTTTTAAATTTAACCATATTCTTGAATTTGGGATGGGTCTAGTTTCATATTGTTCTAATGGAGGAGGTATAAAACTATTATTTCCAGAGGGTGTATAAATAGTTTCGAACATAAATGATTGAGTATCTTCTTTCATTGGTTCTTTATGTTTTAATTCTTGTTGTCTCATTTCGGTTTCTCTATCAATACTAGTTCCCATATTTTGTTGTTGATATGATGGGTCTGATATATTAGGTGGGTTAAAAGTTTGAGGTATTGGTTCTTCAATTTTGACAGCTTGCATATTTACTTCAAAATTATCTGATGCATACTTTTTTGTTTGTTAAAATGTCTAACTAAAATAATATATGCCAAATATTAAAAATAGAATGATACTTTTGAAATAAAAAGAGTATCACATGCAATTTAGTTAAATCTCAAATAAGGACATTAAAATGTACTCAAATAAAATATATTATCTATTATACATATAAAAAAAACATTTTTTGGTACTATAAGGCTCTGTTTGGTTCATCGCAAAATGAACAGATTTTCTTTATATAGTTTATATAATGTCTATTATATCTTTATTTTTTTTATTTTATCCATCAAATCATTATTTTAACCATCAAATTATCTTTTTAAAAGTAAAGAAAAAAATCACTTTTTATCTTACCTAAACACATTTTACATTTTTTTTTAATCACTCAACCAAACACACCTTAAAATTATTGTCCTTTAAATTATTCATAATGTGATAGCTATTTTTTTAATTCATTATTGTTTGTGGGGCCTGCAAGTTTGTTTTTTCAAATTCCTCTCTATATTTTATTTTTAATTTTCTTTTTTGGTTTTTCTCAAGCCTGATGCCTAGACCCCACACATTCTAGTTATTCTAATAAGTAGTTTAGTATAATTTTCAAATGTTTGATCTTAGTTCATGTACTAGGAAACTATAACACTTGCTAAAAATTGAAATTTTAAATAATAATTAAGATTTAAATATAATAACAATTTAATTAAAACCATTTAAAATAATAAAATTTTAAATTTTAAATATAATTAAAAATTACTAGTTATAAGATAAAAAATTTAAAAGGATAAATTAAAAAAAAAACACACACACACACACACGCTTGCTAGTTGAAGTGGCAATGATATTGCACTTCTTAACTCCATGACCCAAATTTAAGGCTTCGTTTGATTTGACTCAAAGGAGAAGATTTTTTTTTCTAAAAGTTATAATTAATATATATTATATCATTATAATTATTATTTAATATTATATATGCTTTTTTATAATTTTTGGCCAACAAAATTTTTTTAATTACTTTTCTAAAATAAAGACACACAAGTTATTTCCCATCTATAAAAACAATTTTTTTCTTTACATTCCTATTTTCATTTTGTGTAAAATCTCTTTAGGCCACCCTTGCTATAATTCCCTCTCTGACCATGTTCCTATGTTTAAAACTTGTTTTTCAACCCTTGATTTATTTAAAATTTACTTACTGGTCCCTTGATCAATGTGCTTTTTCAAAGGTGCTATAATAACTTCAACTCCTCACTCTCTTCACCCTTATTGTGGTAAGGCAGAGATCTTCTCTTTCTCATTTTTCTATTCTACACTTTGTTCGTTATGGGAGTTTTTTTTTCCCCCACATTGATTCAGTTCCAACTAGAAGGTTTTGTATGCCCCATTAGTCGGCTTCTATCACTAAAGGAAGGTGTTTTGCATTTGTAAAGATTTAATCATTTATATTTAGAACTAGGGTGCCTTTCTACTTCAATTTTTGCATATTCATTTACATCATTGCTTTGTTTGTGCCTTTGGGTGCAACTCTTAGTTATAAGCTAACCCATTTCATGATTCATCTAGTATGAGGTAAATTCTCATGTCTTGGTTGCTGAAGTTGCTTGATTCTTCTTGAGTTTTGGTCGAAAGTTTCATTATTGCCATTTAAGAATCCAACATGTATTTTTCCGTAAGCTTAGTGCCCTTCCTTTTCTAAAGGCCATTTGGTGGGAGGGCTAATCCCTTGCAATCATATAGATGATTGTAGAGGATAAAATCAAGCCTTTTAAAGGCCTTTTTTTTAGTTTTACATCCAAAATTATAGGAATGAAGATAAAAATTATAACTAAAAAGTCAAAAATTATAATTGGGAGTAAAAATTATGCTTTAAAAATTTCAATTGTGCTACTCAGTTGAAATTTTTAAAGTATAACTTTTCCTCCTAATTACAATTTTTGATCTTCATTCTTTAATTTGGGACCTAAAACTAAAATAAAAAAAGCTTAAAAAAGAGGTTGACTACAACCCTTGTCATCTATATGACTGTAAGGGATTCGTCTTGTGCTTAGTAGCCAAATGAAAATGGAAATAGAAGAAAATTTTGCACAATGTCTATTATGCCTTTTTTTATTATTGTTATTCAACATTGTTTATTCTTTTTTATTACTTTTTTAAAGCAAAGTCACTAGGGTCATTTTCCATCCATTTTATTTACTTTCTTTTATTTCATTTTCATTTTTATACCTAGCATCTATACACCAAACGGCCTCTAGTTTTATACACCATCTCCACTTGAATTTTCTATTTTGTCTTTTTAGGTTATAGCCCCTTAACTCGTGGCAAGTTTCCATTTATTATAAAGTTGAATCATCTATCCTTGCTCATTAGTTCTTTTGGCTACTACTTTCAAGGAGGTATTGTCACAATTTCTTCGAGTAAACACTATCATTCTTTGTCTTCTCCATTTTCTTCATTACTAACTTGTTTTGCTAGAACTAAAGGTGTTTAAAGGTTTGGTTTTAGACCATAACCAAATTAAACTGAACAAGTTAAGTTTTGCAAAATAAAGGACCTATGAATTTTGCAAGTGTATAGAATGAACAAGTAATACAAAAAGTAAGTCCAAAGTCAATTCACAAGGAAGGAAATCAATTACTAATTTTTCTGAATTATCCCTATTATCTAGAAAATAGCACATTCAAGTTAACTATTAAACTAAATCTAATTAATTATTAAACCAAAATTACTCAAACTAAACTAAATTAACCTAATGATAAAAATTAGAAACTTAACTTATCAATTAACAATTGTAATGTCTAGAATCTTCTATTTACCTCCTAAGTATAATTAAGGATGAACTCGTATAACTAAAATCATTTAGATTAACAATAATTCCTTGTTGTCTATGAAATCTTTTCCCAAGGTAGATCACAGGTGTTTACATATAACCTTATGTCTAGTCTTGTGATCCTTTTCTTAATACTTTAACCCATTAAGCTTAAGGAATTAAAAAAGTAACCTTGCATGTAGCGGCTAGGCACGCACATAATTCCCAAATTGCTTAAGTTTCATTTATATCCCTATAGAATTGATTCCTGAGTCAATTTCCTTATGAATATATTATGGCAATCAGCTTCTTAACCCTCGTACAATAAGTCCAATAAAAATGGTGATTAGTCATTCATAAGAAAATTAATGCAAAGCAATAGATTAATCCAAATAAAAATATTACAATAGAATCCTTAAATAAACTTATTCAAATAATAAATTCATCTAAACCCCAAAATAGGGATTTAGTTACTCATAGATAAAACTAACATCCTAAAAATTAAATATAAATGGTTCATAGAAAAAAAAAGTAAAAATTAAAAGATCAAAAGAAGAAAGAACACTAATTATGGGCACAATAATCATTGAAAAGTATCTTGGATCTCCATAGCATGAATCTCAAACTCTAAAGCTCTGCTAAATTACGACACACCTTTTTCTTCACCTTAAGCCTCTATATGAGCATTTCTTGCATTGAGGCTGCCTAAAGTTACACATCTCTAAAAAAAAATATTACATCTTGTTTAATTTTTGCTAATATTATTCCAAATACAGTCACCCTACGACAAAATCACCTTAACTTACAACTTACCCTTGTCAATTAACATTTCCAACATGGCTTGGTGCAAACCAACATACCCGGGGCATGTTGGTCTTCATAAATCCTTCCTTCTCACACGATTCCATGTTGCTTTGTTCATGTAGGTTTCTTTTTGGCATGGTTTGGTGTTTAGCTCCATGTGGTTTCCTTTTGTTTAGCATGGGTCTATTTTAGCCAACACACCCTCCTTAAGGTTGAGGCTTCATCTAAACTTTTTCTTACTTCTTCCACATGTTATGCATGAGATATCATGTAGGGTAGTGTGTGAGCTTTAAACTTCTTAATTTCCACTTCAAAATATTACTCTATTCAATTAATAAATCTTGATAAAAAATAACACCTTGAAATTAATTAAGACTAATTATGATGATTAGAGAATTAATCTAGATAATTAGTAAAATTAAGTGAGTGGAAAGGGGAGGTAGAACTTATGGAAGAACAAATTGTTAATATGGGTTTACTTAGGAAACTTAATTAAGAGAGAGGAAAACATTAAATTGACCCTTATAATTTATTTAATTATTGATTTGGGTTAAGTGTAGGAGCCCAATCTTAGTTTTAGGGAGATCTAATTTCATTTTTTAGGGATATAATATTTATTTGTGTAGACCTAAATGTTAATGGACCTTTTTAACTTAGCTCAACTCTTATACATGACTTATGTAATCTCATAATCCATGGCCCAATAAGCACATGATTAAACCCACTTGGATTTTAAACCCTTAAGTCAGCCCATAACCCATTTAAACCCTAATTTTACTTTAGCCTTCCCTTTCCATTATGTAGAAAATACAAAAAGCAAAGAGAAATTTTGGAGGTCCAAAAAGGAGGCTAGGGTTAGTAGCAAAATTTCATCATTTCCCACTCATAGAGTAAGATTTAGCTAAGGTAACTATATATAACTTAATCATCTCTTCTTCCTCTTCAATTTGAACTAATTGGTTTCTCATTTAGAGCATTTTCATCTTTTACCCAAAAATGAAACTTGTTGTTTGGTGTTTTTATGGTGGATTTTTAGAAGTTGAAGATAGAGGTGTTGCTTGGTAAGTATAAACTCTTCATTTTGATACATTTTCTACTGATTTAGGACTCCCATAGTTGATTTATAGTATGAGTATTAATTTTGTACAAATTTACATAGAATTTGAAGTGATATTATGAAGTTATTGGTGTGAGAAAAATCAAATATGAAATTAGAGACTTATAGTGGCTGGCTAAGTATCCTTAAGGTAGCCATTAGTATTTTAATTCTTTAAGTACCTGTTTGCTACTATAAATTGATGAATAGGAATGGTAATGATATGATTTTGTGTTTATAGGCTAAGTAGCATTGTTATTGGCTTTCAAGGAATTGTCTACAATTGAGGTAACTGGGGTTAATGTGAAATTCCATACATATGTCTACTTTAATTTTATATCTACTACACATGTATGATTTTAAAATGCGTAATGAATGGTTGGCTATCTGATATATTATATTTAGACTTTATGAGTTCATGGTGGAATTGTGGTGCAGCTACCACTTATTCATTATGCTTCAATCAGGCATCGGGTTGTGATTAGACCCTTATATGTACTGAGTCCAGGTTGTGCTCGTTGGGGAGTTGATGCTGTGGATGGGCCTCTTTTGGTGTTAATGGTCTTTAACATGTGAATATGTGATTGTTAGTATAGAATAGTAGTCACTGATAGCTTAATTATTTCATTTGCTGATATGACTGGTATATTTTCTAATACTTACCTGATTTCATGCATATATATTAATTAAATTGAAATATATGAATGGAATTTGCCTTTGGTTACTAAGATTTGCATCTCACTCTATTTCATAAGCTAACTATTTTAGGTGAAAGTCCTTCAAGTTGCGGCCAGGTGTTAGGCAGAGGCAAAGAGCACTACGGCACGAGATGTCTTGTTGTGGTGCAAAATGAAAAAGTTACCCAAGGAGGATAACAGAGAGCAACCTCGCTGTGGTGCAAAATTTTTAGCTATGACGCAGGTCGAAGGAATCAGGTGATGAGTGTCCCAATAGCTAGTTTTGTTGCAGCTCAGGTATAACCCACCACGGTGTGAATTGGAAAATTTTCTATAATAAGTTCCAGGGTGTTTTTCCACCACAGTGCCATATAAGCCCACTGTGGCGAGGGTCCAACTAGCTGCGGTCGCGAAAACATAAATTGTAGATCTCTAAGAGCACTCCATCGTAGCGCGGAAAACCCAAGCCACAGCCTAAGGTAAGAAATTTCAATTTTGAGTTACGGTAGCCACTTACACCACAGTGTAGGTGTACCATGTCATCGCATGAGTCCCTAAACTTGGTTTTTAGATTCCAATAACTAACTTAGTCGCTGCGATAAAGGTCCAAGCCACGATGAAGGTTCCCAAACTCCTATTTTTGACTTAGAGACCTTGAGATTTGCTATGATAATGTTGTGCAATGACTTGGGAATATTTATAAGAGCTTTTTGTGAGTTGAAATTAGTAGAAAGATGAATCAAAGGTCTTAAATGATAATTATGATCACTTGTGGATTTGATTAGTTGTGATTATTTAGCTAATGATCCTAATGATATCAAGATCCATATTCCCTCACTTTCTCCTATTTTAATTAATTATAATAACTTTAGACCTTGATTTGTGATTATTAATCATACTATTAAGCCTAATCACCATAATTAAGAATAGGGTCGTTACAAAAAACATATAAAATTTGCATTAGAATCAAATTACTTAAACTTAAATATCACATTTTAAAGCTAATAAAATATACAAATTTTACACTTATCAAATTCTCCCAATTTTTTTTTGGCTTGTCCTGGAGTAAAAGAAAAGAAAAATTAATAAAGATAACTCAGGCTAATTATGAACGTGCAATATCTATACCTTTTCATTATAGAATTATCAAAGTCCCATATCCTAACTAACCATCAAATTCTCAACTCAATTATCAAATGCAAGATAGTCCATGTAAGTAATCATGATGCAACTAATAAAACAATTATCTTACTATATTTTTCAACTTTTAATTCCTTAAGGTAACTATTTTTGGCTGTTGCATTTCTAAATGTTGGTAATGTTTCCCAATAACCTCCAAAATGTGTTTCAAATTTTTTGGGATTTAGGAATCATAATATGTAGTATATTCTCCTCTAATATCTGTTATCGCTTTTTTGATAGAAAGAAGCTTCAAAGTTGGCACTATATATACTGAGTCTCTAAGCTCATTGGACATGTTTTTCAAATTAAAAAGACAAAAAAAAAATCATTTTAGTGTTTAACAAAGCTTAGAAGCATCCTAAAAGGTAGTAATAAATTAGATTTCTAAATTCAAAAGCTGGAGGTATGCTTTTGCTTTGGCTTTTCCTTATGATTTAGATATTTCAATTGTCTTAAATATCCATGAAGAACTATTACTTAGCATTAGAGCCTGTTGGGGCCTCTGCCTTGCTCACTTTTAATACTTGAAAATTATTTTTTTTTTTCAATTTTAAGTTGATGTTTCTAAGCTTATAATTGAGATTTTGATAGAAGAAATTTAATCTCCATTAAATTTTGACCAATTTTGACTTTAGGAGCATTAAAAACAATGCCTATAACATGAGATATAGCCAGGTCAAATAGTAGGTTTATCATTAGGTTAGGTCAGGCTAGAGTGACCCGACACAAGGTAAAGGAAAACATATGTTACAAGTTATTTAGTTGTGCTTTGCCTTTTTTAGCAAATGACATTTAGTTTCACTTAAAATGGAACATTAGGCCAACTTTTAATTTAGACTTTATTGCTTTTTGAGTGATTCCCTTGTTTATGGACATTAACGTGCTTGTTCAATAAGGTTTTGATTACATTACTTGTACACATATATTTCACATGCTTCAGTAATATTTGAAAAAAAAATTCTAAAGCTTTCTCACATTTTGATCTACTTTTTTTAAATACATTGTTTTGGATGATGTTTTCATTTAGGAACAAGGTTTTGGCATTATGGATTATTTCTTTTAACGGGGCTTATTATTTAATATGGTTTTATGGAATATGGGCCATTTTTGGATAAAAACATTTTGGCCCATTTAAGAGCATTTCTTGGGCAAATTTTAGACATTTATTTTGTCATTATGGGATTAAAATTCATGGGCTTAGTTTTGGATAAGATTTGGGACAAAAGTTTTAGTGGCACAAAATATTTAATTATAGGTTGTTATGGATAAAATAATTTTAGACCTACTTTGTTAAAAAAATTAGGCAATAATGATTTTTTGTGCCATTTATTTTGTCCAAAAATTATTTAGTGCCATTTAATTTGTTCAAATTTTTGTAAAATTATTTTATGGTAAACTTAAATTAATTTTTGGCAACATTTAGTTGTTCAAAAATTATAGTGAATATTTAGGCAATTTTGACACATTTTAGAATGAAAATTAATTTACGATATCGTTTAATTTATATTTAATTTTGGTTAATTAATCGGTAATAATGAAGACACATTTAGGTTAAATTAAAAGAAAAATATTTATTAATTAACTAATTAATCACATTTTTAGTTGATTAATTGTTTAAATCTCATTATGAAATGTTTGTTTATATTTTTATGTTTAGTCATATTTAAGCATTTAATGTTCATTATGATATCATGTGATATATATAATTTTAGTTTAATTAGAGTTTAGCTACATCAATTTTAATTATTCTAAAAGTGATATTTAATTGTTAAAATTAAATTAGGATCACATAAAGGAAAATAATTTCATTTTATAATTAATATGTTTAATATGATAATTATTATCTCACAGAAATGTTATTGTGTTTTATATGATTAATTACAATGAAGTAGTAAATTTTCCTTTTTCTTAATTTTCCCAAAAGGCTTAAGGAAATGAATACAATTTGCTAGTTTTATTATATTTGTACGTGAATCTAATTAAATAAAATTCAACTTATAAGTAGTTTTTTTTATTAGCTAAGATTGGGGTTGGAAAGACATGTTTTATATTAGTAAGACATGTCATATAGAATATTTTATGGTCTTAGATTATTGATATAGCATAGAAATTTGTATGCAGCTTTTCAACCTTTAAATATCTTTGATTTTTAAGTCCCTAATTAGCTGGAGATAACTATAAAATCTGGAAAGAGAAAATTCTTCTCTAATAGGGTGGAAGGATGTTGACAATGCAATAAGAAAGAATGAACCTCCTAAACCTACAGAGACTAGTAATGCATTGGCTAAAATTCTTTATGAATGCTAGGAGTGATCAAAATGTCTCAGTATGAGTACATTAAAACTAAATTATCTGCTAGTGTTCATGAATCTATTGGAGAACATCATAATGTCTAAAATTTGTTTAAAGATATTGATGAATAGTTTAAATCCTTGGATAAGGTTTTAGTGAGCACTCTAATGATAAAGTTATCTTTTATGATGCTTATTGGTGTAAGGGGTGTGTAAGAGTACATTATGAAAATGAGAGAGATTATAGCTCAAGTAAAATTACTAGAGGTTGAGATGTCCTTGTCTTTCCTTGTGTACTTCATTTTAGCCTCTCTACCACCTCAATATGGGCCTTTCAAGATCACTAAATACACTTAATGACAAGTGATCAATAAATCAACTATTGACCATATGTGTTCAAGAGAAAGGAAGGCTTTTGGTGGAGATGAGAGAAAGTGCACATATGGTAATGTAAGAAAAGAATAAGAAATAAGTTAAAGTAAAAAGGAAAGGGTAAAGCACCCATCCAAAGTGACATTAAGAAAGAGTATAAATATTTCTTTTGTAAGAAGAAGAGATAAATAAAAAGTGATTGTGTCAAATTGAAGGCTTAGTTTGAAAAGAAAGTTAACTCAATATCATATTTTTGTTATGAATCTAATATGGTAGGTGTTAGTAGTAATATATAATGGATTGATTCTAGTTCAATAAATCATATCTCTAATACTTTATAGAGCTTCTAAGAAAGCTAGTAAGCAATGAAAAATTCATCTATTAGAGAAATAAGATGGGCTTAACTATAGAAGCCATAGGAACTTGTTGATTAGTGCTAGATTTTGGTTTGTTTTGATTTTAGATAGGACTTTTCATGTACTAAGTTTTTTCTGGAAACTTGATTTTAGTTTCAAACTTGTAGTATTAGGATATTCTTTTAAATTTTCTAATAATCTATTCAAGTTGTTTTATAAATATGATATTATTAGAAATAATACAATTTATGATTGTTTATTCTAAATTCAATTACAAGGCAGTATTTTCTATAATTCAATGCATGTTTTTAGTAGTATAAGTATTAAGAGCTATATTACTAATGAAGATTATTCTATGTAGCGACACCATAACTAGGTCATATCTCAATAGAGAAGGTGAAAAGATTAATAAATGACTGAATATTTAGTACTCTTGACTTTAGACTATGTTGAGGGAAAGTAGACTAATAAGACCAAAAAAGATGCTAAGAGCAACTCTAACATATTAGAAATCATACATACAAATATTTATAATCTAGATATGGATTTTAATAGTTAGAAATACTTCGTCACTTTTATTGATAATTACTCACGATACATGTAACTGAGGAACACTTAATAATTAGTATGCAAGCTTTAAAAATCCATATATAGATTGAAATAAGCTTCTTGCCAATGGGAACTAAAGTTTCATGATGTCATATCCTCATTTGGTTTCATGGATAATGTCATGAATTAATTTATATACCAAAAGGTCAATAGAAGTAAGATCTGTTTCTTTATGTTATATGTGAATGATATGTTACTTGCAACCAATGATAAAGGGTTATTATATGAAGTGAAATGAATTATCTTTAAGGGTTTTGATATGAAAGATATAGGTGATACATCTTATGTCATTAGCATTAAGATCCATAAGGACATAACTCAATTTATTTTGGATTTATTATAATAAACCTATATCAATATGGTCTTAAAGAGATTTATGATGAAAAGTTGTTCACCAAATGTAGCATCCATTGTGAAGGGAGATAGGTTTAATTAAACTGTTGCCTGAAGAACAATCTAGAGAGGGAGTATATGTGTAACATTCCATATGCTTCTGCTATCAAAAGCCTTATGTATGCTTAGTTTTAAGAACAACAACATTAAGAGGATCTAGAATAAACAGATGGCTTATTCATTAAATTAAGTTATAGTGGATTGAGAAAACAAGATGTATTATGATATATGGAAGGTAATTCTCGCCTATAAAGAACCTAATGCTATGATTCATTTATTTAGTTTTCTTTTCTTTAGAATATAAATATCATGAAGCTTGAAATCATTATGAGCTAAGATATTTAGAGCAAGTGGGAGAATGTTGGTTGTTGTGTTTCTAAACTTTGGCAATAACCTCTAGAATTTGCTCTAAATGTTTTTGGATTTAGGGATCATGATATGTAGTATATTCGCCTCCACTATGTGTTACCACTTCTTTAATGGAGAAAAGCCTTAAAGTTGACATTATATATATTGGGTCCCTAAGCTCATTAGACATACTCTTCAAATAAAAAAAGAAGGAAAAAAAACGCCTTTATTTTAGTGTTTAACATAGCTTAGAAGCATAATAGAAAGTAGAAATAAATTAGACTTCTCACTTCAAAATGTAATGGCTAAAGGTGTGCTTTTGCTTTCACTTTTCCTTATGATTTGGATATTTTAAATGCTTTATATATCCATAAGGAACTATCAACTATTTTCCAATTTTCCTTTTTCTTGATATGGCAAGCAAGTTATTAGTATAAAGGATCCTTCTCGGGTCTTATCATTAGGTGCTGACAACTTTTTCTTTTTCTTGAACCTAAGTGACAAATTTGAGGTGCTTATGCATAATCAAAATTTCAGCTTCTTCAACTTAAACTAAAATATTTTTATTTTTATTTTTTACAAATGAGTGTGTTTTACACTTTATCTCATTTCATACTTATGCTTATGAATTTAATGTTGAATTTAAATAGCCTAAAATAACAAGCAAAACCATTATTGGTGCTCTAACTACCTTGAACTTGACTTCAAACTATGCAGAAAAAATTTGATTGATTGGCAAAATGCCTATTACGTTTTTTATTTTCAAAACTAATGAACATCAAGGAACTTATATAACAATTAACCATATTTTCACAATTGAATCAAGAGTCAAAAGGTTAATCCAGGCAATTCTAAAGACTAAGTTAACTCCATGACAAATAACTCCAAATGATGAAATATTAAAATGGCCTAGGCAATTAAAGGCCTCTATCTTTACTTAGGACTTGCACAAGAAAATTTTTGTTTTGATTTACTCCCCTAAACTTAAAAGTTTACAGTGTTATCATTGCAAAAATAGAAAGAAAAGATCTCAAAGGGTTAGAATACTCCCTTATTGACTATGATGCTAAGTTTGTAAGAGGGTAATCCTGATTTTTTAAAGATGGTTCCTTAATGATAGAAAAAGAAAGCAGTGCAAAGGAACTAACAAAAAAGAGTAAAATAACTAAAATAATTTTTTATGTACAGATAATCAAGAATAACATAATATGGCCATATGTAGCTAATACAACTATCCAAAAATTAGAAGGTTAGCAAAAGAATATCAACTTTACTCTATTACTAAGGTATGGCTACCATTGGTAAGTTGTTAGTTATTGGTCTTAGAAATAGGAAACATGGAAATTATAAGAACTTCATCTAGGTTTCAATGGATGCAAAGTGCTAATTTATTTGATTATTGATGGATACCATATTCTCATCTAAGGAGTCTAAGTGCTAGCGCATGAATGCATCCATGTTGTCCATCTTGGTCAAAGTATCCTTAAGTAGAAGTGTCTAAGATGGGGTTGGTGTTGGTGCCAAGGTACTTGGTAGTAGGGGGTTAGTCCATGGCCTGACTATGGCCTTCTTCCTCTTTAAGGAAGCTATCAACTAATAGGTTATCATTAAATTGATTAATTAGGACCCATGTCTTTACTGTGTCTAGTAAATAAATATAATACCTTATTTTGGCTTGTACATAGTTCCATAGATATGAGAAGCTCTAATTCTATTTGCTCATTAGCCTCAATGTGATGACCCTAATTTCTAAACATTGTAATTAAGATTAAATACGTGATTAATATCATAGATTAGGGTTACAAGGCATCACGACCAATTACGTTATGAAAATACAGGGAAATTTGAACTTTAATATGATTAGAGTCATCAATCATACAATTACAAGCACTTATGTTCATAAGGGAACTAAACATTTATTTATGAGCCTTTGATTCTATTATTCATTAGTTATAACTCATCCCAATGTCTTTAAATCATCTCTTGAGATTACCATATGAAAAACCAAGATTTCCTAGCTAACATAAGAGTTTCAGGATGTTCGCCGCGGCCAATTTTCTATTAGCCGCGGCCAATTCCCCTCGGCTTCACCCCTTGCATCATTACTAATTTTATCGTGACCTTCGCCACTGCAAACCTACATGGCGCCGTAGCGAAGAAGCTTCCTGGAACTTACCTCACTCGTTTTCACTATTGGCTGCGGCCAATACCTCCTTTTGCCACGGCCAATTCCTTTCTAGAATGCTTAGCTCATTTTCATAAAAATTTGCCGCAGCCAATTCCCCCTTTCACCGCGGCGAATTTCCCTCTGGACAACTTCCAGTTTTGCCTCTCACATTTCGCCGCGGCCAATTACCCACTTCACCGTGGCGAATTCCTCTCTGGCACTCTCCTTAGGCAACTTTGCCTCTATTGGCCGCGGCTAACTCTATTTTAGCCACGGCGAATTGTCTTCTGGTCTTACAACTCCTAAATTCTTACCTCATACTCTCCACTCTCCTTTCAATCTCACCCTAGGGCCATTCTACTTAATTTATGCAACTCTAATGGTAGTTATGTACCTTAATCACCCAGCTATTCTACCATTACCAATTTAAAACTTAAATGTAAATTTTCACCCCTCCAATTACCCTATATCAGCAAGTCCATGGTTTATATCAATATCTCATGCATCATGTGATTACAATTCCCAAATGGTAAGCCATATCATAAGTTCAACAAGGTTTATATATCAGATATTATAAGTTTATACATCCAATACCAAATTAAGATGAGGCCTAACCTCATAATAAATACATCCTAAGTAATAAAAAATAAGAGCATACACTTGGTAACATGAATACAAGATGATGCTATATAGTAAGGAATACAAAATTTAGCATCTATACTAAATAAATCAGCCTAAGTATAGCCTTTTCCCCATATGTTGGAGCTCATAGATTTTCATCCACTTACTTCCCCTTATCCTTACCCGAAGAACCTTCACCTGAAATATTAATCCTATGAAACGGGGTGAGATATAAATCTTAGTAACTAAGGCAATACCATCATATAATCCAGTTTAATTAACATATATGCATGAATCAAAATCAACATCAGAATCATATCAGTCATATTAGTAAATGAAACAATTAGGCTATCATGATTACTATCCTATACTAGCAATCCACGGCACCTACTCGCCATTGAGCACAACTAGGGCTCAGTGCATCTGGGGTTTAATCATAACCTGGTGCCCGATCGAAGTACATGCACGGGTGGTAGTCACACCACAGCTCCACCATGGACTTACAAGGTCCAATCATAATACAATAGATAGCTAACCAATTCATTCAACATTTCAAGTCATTCATATACAGCAAATATGAAATTAAAACAGATATATGCATTGAATTAATGTAAACCCCGGTTACCTCACTTGTAAACAATTTGCAACAGCCACCAATGGTACAAAAATCTCCCTATAACTATAGTATCAGAGAATTACTACTTTAATTCATCATTTATAGTAGCAACAAGTATCCAAAGAATTTAAATGCTAATAACTACCTAAAGAATACTTACCCAGCCACCACAAATCCCCAAATTCGGATTGAAGTGTCCTCTACCAGAAACCTCAATATTTCACCCAAAATCCTAAGCAAATTCATACAAAATTAATACCCATATTATAAATCAGCTATGGGGGTATCAAATTAGCACAGAAAACATCAAAATGGAGGGTTTATACTTACCTAATGTCAGCCCTAACTTCAACTTACGAATTTCACCAAGAAAATCCCAAATAACCACATTTCAGATTTTGGGTATGGTGAAAATACTCCAAATGAAAAACTAATCAGGCCAAATTAAAGAGAAAGATGAGGGGATTAAGTTATATAGCTATTACCTTAGCTGAATCTTGCTCTAAATGTGAGAAAATGTGGAATTCTTGCCCCAAACCCTAGCCTCCCTTCACACCTCTGATTTTCCTTCTTGAGTTTCAGCAAAATGAGGAAGTGGCTGAAGTGTTAGGGTTTTAGTTGGGTTTAAGTTAGATCAAATATAGGTCATGGGTTGCTCCAAAGGTCCAACTCCTAATGGGCTTCAGATTTGAGCTTGTTGGGCTAGTTTTAAGGTGTTTGGCTGTAGAATTTTATTGGGCCAGACTTAATTTTAAGGACTCCATGGTCTTGGGTCTGCGCAAGGTTTATTGGGCCACTTATAAGAGCCAATACAAGGTGGATCTTGGGCTTCTATCACATTGAATTAGATTGGGTCTGCACCTAACTCATTGGGCCTCTATTAGCCTCTTATCATGACCTCCTGACTTAATTTGGGCTTAGATGTAGTTTCTATCTCAATTAATTCTCAAGCCCATATTAATAATTTTTCTCTCTAAAATCCCTGTTCACTTAACTTTCCCAATTATTCTCTATTAATTATTCTTAATTACTCTAAATCCATGATTAACACTTTAATTAATTTTAGGGTGTTACACTCAAAACAGTTGAAGAAGGTGTTTTTAGGTTCAAACACTCTTAGACTGTAGGCTATATAAGTGATATATCCTCCCACTCCAATTTTCCCTTTATTCCCTAAAGCCATATGTTGAAAATGTTTGTAAAGCTAAACTTTTGTATTTACTTTAATTCCTTTAGACATGTATGATAGAAAATATACTTTATTTATGTTGACCACTCCATTGCTTTCACCCTATCCGAGTGAAAAGTGGGTAATGAAGTAGTGCATGTACCAAAGCAAATGTCTGATTAGTTTGCTAGCTTTTGATTTGCTTGGGTTATAATGAGCCTCATTTATCATATTTTGCCACTATTCATTATGGCTAAAATCTTATGACACCAATCAAGCTCTATCATTAAGGAGGCTAAACATGGCATTTAAGCATACTAGATTGATACTGAATGCCTTATTGCTAATTCAAAATTCAATCTAAACTTGGTTAATTACATGTACAAGTTTTAAATTTAATTAGAAAGAGCTTATGAATTCCAAAGTTAATTCCTTATAAGTGAGAGGCTTGATAGTGATGAACTACTCCTATCTAATGTTTCTCACTAATTGCCTAATTTCACCCTTTAAGCCTAGTTAAGTTAATGCTAACTTATCAATATATTGACATATGCCAACTTCCCTTTGCTTAAGATTTTGATATATAGCCTGGTGTGATGTATCCCCAAATAGAATGGTTCCTATCATACCATAAAGAGATAATACCTATTTTACACTATATCATGCTTACAACATTAATTTTTTTATTCTTAGCAACTTTAGCAATAGAATGAATCGATATTAAAGGCCCAAATCCTTAAATTTTGCATAAATGCATAACTTTAGTATTTCAATCTCAAAATCCATACTAGAAAAGTTTGTTTAACATGAAACATTAGAAAAAGAGTCATGAATCTTGGGTTCCAAGCCATACGATTCAAGCTAGCACTTTGGCACCATTTCTCATGGGTTTATATTTTAGCCGCCAATTTCAAAAATTCATATATTAAGCTAGAAAACTTTGATTCATGCAACTTAGGACTCTATGAAAAGTTCAGATTATGAAATACATGATTTAAAAGTTTTAAATTAAAATAAGTTCATTTGGTCCATGAAAATCTAATGGAACAGTAACTACATTAGAATCTCAAACCCAACCCAGACATGAAACTTTGAGCATACATATCTTAGGCTACATAGCTCTATTTTGTGCAAACTTGATGGCTATGGAAAGCTTATAATGACAAATATATGCCTATAAAATTTCAACAATATTGCAGTCCATTTGTCCCATTAAATACCCAAAAATCAAAACTGACTATGTGAACAGTACCTAGGCAATTTTGCAAATTTTAGCCAACTTTGAAAAATTATAATAAATTCTACATAGTTCCAAAAATTATATTCTTTATCTCTGTGGAAAGATCTAAATGAGATGTAAATGCCTACCAAATTTTATCAAAAAATTTATTTATTTAGTTAGATTTTGGTTCAAGGGTAGAAAGTGACTCAAAATGGTGCACCATTGGTTCCAAATGGTTCAAAATAGACTTTTTTATTGCATGTGATCATTTGAGCACGTTCTAAACATGAAACGCAACATATATGACCATTTGATAAGGTCCTAAACATTATGCAACTCAAAATAACTCATCTACTTGATATTATACACATACTTTCCATGGCCTACACATATCTAAATTGCAAGTTCTTGCACATTTACATTAAAAAATAATGTTTATATCATAATCTCATACTTTTATATATGTGAGAATGTTTACATCATGAGTAACATGTCATATAAAAATTGAAACTATTGTCAAAGTAAGGTAATTCATGCTTATTGATCTCCATTCTTGACTTCTTGAGAATTCCCTAGACATGGTTAGACATAATATAAAAAATAGTGAGATTTTATGGGTCCCAATAGCTCATTCACCCTTTAAGCACACTTATAAAACATGTTGTCATGTCAAAAAGAGCAAGCATGTAACAACCCTAACTCTTAATTACTGTGATTAGGCTTAATTACATAATTAACGATTGTAAATCAAGGTCTAAAGTCATTATAATTAATTAGACTGGGAAAAAGTGAGGAAATTTGAACTTTGATATTATTAAGGTTATTAGCCAAACCATCATAACTATTTAGGTCTACAAGTAATTCCAATTATCAATTAAGAACATTTGATACATGTTACTGCTAATTTCTAATTCACAAGATTCTCTTATAATATTTCTAAGTCATTACATAACTTTAACATAGTGAAATTCAAGATTTTTAAGTTAAAAATAAGAGTTTAGGAACTTTCGCTACGACTTAGACCTTTCTTGCGGTGGCTAAGTTAGTAACTGAAACCTAAAAACTAAGTTTGAGGACTCCCACTATGACTTGGTATATCTGCACCACAGCGTAAATGACTATTGGAGCTCAAAATTGACAATTTGAACCTTACCCCATGACTCAAGGCTTTTGTGTCACGGTGAACATGGTCTTGGGACTTACTATTCACACTCTTCATGAGGTGAGCCTATATGATGCCATGGTAGGTATGCCTCTTGGAACACTTAACCTAATTTATTCAAATTGCACCTAGTGGAAGTGTCTTCATCGTGGTGAAATTGTATTTTGTTACCCTCCCTCGATAAAATTTTCGTCTTACACCGTAGCGAGATATCTCGCACTATGGCACTCCTTGCCTTTGATTGATTGTTGGCCATGACTTAAGGTGTTTTGGTTGCAGCTCAACTTCTGCCTACATCTAAACTTTCCCAATTTTGCCCTAAATGCTCCAACACTCCCTGATGTGAGACTCCATAGAAACCCGTTCTAAGAACCCCAAATGACACGGATCAGTGATCGAAATTTGGCATGCAACATAAGAACAAGCAAATAGATAGATCAGAACAACAAGCAACAAAGAACAAAGAAAGGAACCAAGAAGAAGAAAGAAGAGATATTGGTCAATGGAATTGAACCCTAAGAAAACCCGTCTCTTAGAACCCTAATCCGGGATGCCACAAAGGAAACCACTCCTTTGATAAGTCAAAGATTTTCTCCAGTACACAAAGGCCACAAGAGAAACCTCACAAGTCAGAAATAATTCTAAAACTAATTCATTTAATCTCCCCTTCTTGGAGTAGAAGTGGGCCTTATATAGGCATTTGAAAAAATAAAACCCTAAACATAGAATAACTCATAGGTGGCACCTTTTACATGGCGGGAAAATAAAAGAAAATTAAGTCTGGACAAATTCACCAAGAATGGCACCTAATAAAGCTAAAAAATCTGAAACAGAAACAATCAAATTAAAACAAAATAAAACTAAGAGAATTTTGTAGAAAATGGCTGGGCTCCTTCAATTAGGCTCCTTTTAGGCTTGGGCTAACATCTTGTAGATATGAAATAATCTTCATGCCATTTTGTTCCTTTTGGGCTTCATATTCAGCTAAGACTATGGGCTCCAAGTCCATTAGTTTTTGGATCACTCCATTCAAGGCCTCCTTTATAGCTTTGGTTCTTGATCTTGTGCATGGGCCTCCCATACCTTGCAATGGATCTTTAGTTGGCCATCTTTTAGAGTTACGTCCAGCCTTTTTGTTTCCAAGCTCTTGATTTTGTTCAAGCTCTTTCAAGTCTCCTAGTTCACCTCCATCATTCCCTCCCTCTTGAAAAGGATTCATCCTCGAATCTGCAAGATTAAAAAGAGAAAGGTCAGCCACATTGAAAGTTGTGCTTACATTCCCATAAGAACTAGCCAAATCAATTTTATATGCATTATCATTTATTCTTTCCAACACTTGGAAAGGAGCATCGCCTCTTGGGTGTAATTTGGACTTCCTTTGTTCAGGAAACCTTTCTTTCCTCAAATAAACCCACACCCAATCTCCTGGTTCAAAGATAACCTTCCGTCGGCCTTTATTAGCATGTTGAGCATATTGCTCATTCTTGCGCTCAATGTTCGCCTTAACCTTAGCATGAAGATCCTGCACAAACTTAGCTTTTTTTGCACCATCAAGGTTAGCAAACTCATTACAAGGCAAAGGGAGTAAATCCAAGGGAGTCAAAGGATTAAAACCATATACAATTTCAAAAGGAGAAAACTCAGTTGTAGAATGCAAGGCACGATTATATGCAAACTCAATGTAAGGCAAACACTTTTCCTAATTCTTTAAATTTTTTTGGAATTACAACACGCAATAAGGAAGAAAGTGTTCGATTCACCACTTCGGTTTGTCCATCCGTTTGAGGATGTGCAACAGTAGAAAACACAAGCTTTGTACCTAACTTAGCCCACAAAGTTTCCCAAAAGTGACTAACAAATTTAACATCATGGTCACTCACAATGGATCGGGGCAAACCATACAATCTAACAATCTCCTTGAAAAACAAATCAGAAATATGGACAACATCATTTTTTTTTCGAGCAAGCAATGAAATGAGCCATTTTACTAAATCGATCAACCACAACAAATATGCTATCCTTTCAACTAGATGTTTTAGGCAATCCAAGCACAAAATCCATTGAAATATCGACCCAAGGATGAGAAGGAATAGGTAAGGGAGTATACAAGCCATGTGGTTGCACTTTAGATTTAGCATGCTTGCATACAATGCACCTTTTACACACAGCACTCACATCCCGACGTATATGAGGCCAATAAAAATGTTCTTTCAACATGGCTAAAGTCTTTTCTATGCCAAAGTGCCCCATCAAACCACTTCCATGAGATTCTTTAACCAAAAGCTTACGCATAGAACAAATAGGCACACACAATTTATTTCCTTTAAATAAGAAACCATCAAATCTAAAGAAATCATGAGCATCATGTTTTTCACACAACTTCCAAGTTTCAGCAAAGTCAACATCACATTTATACATGCTTTTGAAAGATTTAAAACTAATCAACCTAGCTTGCATAGATGTAATAAGACTATACCTCCTAGACAAAGCATCAGCCACAACATTTTCTTTCCCCTTTTTATGTTTAAGCACATAAGGAAATGACTCAATGAATTCAAGCCACATGGCATGCCTCTTATTCAACTTATCTTGGGTCTTTAGGTATTGAAGACTCTTATGATCAGAATGCAAAACAAATTCCTTAGACCATAAATAATGTTGCCAATGTTCTAGAGTTCTTTTTAAAGCATACAATTCCTTGTCATAAGTTGAATAATTCAAACAAGCACCACTAAGCTTCTCGCTAAAGTAAGCAATAGGCCTAGACTCTTGCATCAAAACAGCACCAATACCAATTCCAGAGGCATCACATTCTACTTTGAAAACTTTAGAGAAATCAAGAAGAATAAGTAGAGGGGCATTGGTCAATTTATCTTTCAAAGTATTAAAAGCCGCCTCTTGTGCCTCACCCCATTTAAAGATAACATTTTTCTTTACCAGTTCATTTAGAGGTGCAGCAAGGGTTGAGAAGTCCTTTACAAAACGTCGGTAGAAACTTGCAAGTCCATGGAAACTCCTCACCTCACTAGCATTCTTAGGTGTTGGCCATTCTCGAATTGCCTTCACCTTCTCTTCATCCACTCGGAGGCCATCAGTACCTACAACAAAACCAAGAAAAACAATAGAATCCAAGCAGAAAGAGCATTTTTCTAAATTTGCAAAGAGTTTATTTTCTCTTAAAATATCAAACACAGAATGCAAATGCTTAGCATGCTCTTCTAGATTCTTAGAAAACACAAGAATGTCATCAAAATACACAGCAACAAACTTTCCTATGTAAGGGCGAAACATATGATTCATTAAGCTCGTGAATGTACTTGGAGCATTAGTTAAGCCAAAGGGCATAACAAGCCATTCATACAAACCAAATTTAGTCTTAAATGCAGTCTTCCACTCATCACCCTCTTTCATCCTAATTTGATGATAACCACTTCTAAGATCTATTTTTGAAAACAAGCAAGCACCATGCAACTCATCAAGCATGTCATCAAGTCTAGGAATGAGATATCTATACTTAACTGTGATTTTATTGATGGCTCGACAGTCCACACACATCCTCCATTTGCCATCCTTCTTGGGCACAAGTATTACTGGAACATCACATGGACTAAGGCTTTCTATCACAAACCCCTTTTTCATGAGTTCCTCTACTTGCCTCTGAATTTCCTTAGTCTCTTCTGGATTTGCCCTATAAGCAGGTCAGTTAGGAAGAGATGCTCCAGGAATAAAGTCAATCCTATGTTCAATGCCTCTTATGGGAGGCAATCCATCTGGTACCTCTTCCGAAAACAAGTCTTTATATTCCTGCAACAAACTTAAAGCACTATAAGGAAGAGATTCATCAAGGTCACTAAGGGTTAGATAAACATCCTTATACAAGAGTACAAAAGATGTCTCACTACATAAAGCCCTCTTAATCTCTCCTCTACTGGAAAATAGTGTTACTTTCTTTTCTTTACTCTCTTGACTTTTCAATTCAGTAGCTCTCTTTTCTTTTCTCTCCCTTTCACTTTCTTTTCTTTCTTTCTCACGCACTTTTTTTTCTTTCTCTCTTAACTTGCATTCTTGAGTAATTCGCTTTTGATCTTCATATGCCTGCAATGGTCTGAGAGGGGTTAGCATAATGGTTTTCTTATTAAACTCAAAAGAATACCTATTAGTATAACCATCATACTTAACTTTCCTATCAAATTGCTAAGGTCTACCTAATAACAAGTGTCCAGCATACATAGGAGCTATATCACATAAAACCTCATCATGGTAACTTCCTATGGAAAATGCTACAACAACTTGTTTAGTAACTTTAACATCCCCATTATCATTGAACCACAACAAATTATAAGGAGTGGGGTGTTTTCTAGTTGGCAAACCTAGCTTTTCAACCAACAAGGTACTAGCAACATTAGTGCAGCTCCCATTATCAATGATAAGGCTACATACCTTGTTGTTAACAAAACACCTAGTGTGAAAGATATGCTCTCGTTGTTCTTTTTCAAGCTCCTCTTTAGGTTGAATGCTAAGAGCACGCCTTGACACTAGAGCCTCACCAATCACAGCTTCAGCTACCTCCACATTAGATTCATCACCTCCACTAGAGCTTAACTTGGCTTCCACATTTTCATCATCACTACTTTCACTAGTAACAATACCATTCTCAAGCAAAATCATAGTCCTTTTATTTGGACATTGTGAAGCAATGTGACCAAAGCCTTGACATTTAAAGCATTTAATTTTAGAAGAACGAGAAGAAGATTTAGGTTCAGATTTACCTTTAGAAGTAGGTGTTTGCATCTTCATCTTATTCTCCTCTTTAGGCTTAGTCTCTCCCTTAAACTTGAAAGAGGATTTGAAGTCTTTGTTGGAACTAGCATGTGATTTCAATTTCTATTTTGTCTTAAAATGCTTCTCCACCTTAATGGCTTTATGCGACAACTCCTCTATATCAAGGTAGTTTTGCAATTCAACTTCTGCAGCAATTTCAGGGTCTAAGCCACAAAGAAATCTTGCCATCGTAACTTCTGAATCTTCCTCAATGTCAGCTTTGATCATGGCAATTTGCATTTGCTGAAAATATTCTTCCACACTTATAGATCCTTGTTTGATTTTGTGGAGCCTCTTGTGCACATCCCTATAGTAATGGGTAAGGACAAATCTCTTCCTCATGAGAGCCTTCATTTCTGGCCAAGACCGAATTGGACCTACTCCAGAACGCCTCCTACTAGTGGTTAATTGATCCCACCATAGGTTTGTATAATCCGTGAACTCCAAAGCAGCTAATTTTATTTTACTTTCCTCTGAAAAAGATTGGCAGTCAAATAAAAATCAACTTTTCTTTCCCATTCAAGATATACATCAGGATCGGCTTTCCCTTGAAAGGAAGGGATTTTCATCTTGATGTTACTAAAGGCATCTTTCTTTCGAGGGGGAGCTCTCCTAACTCTTTCATGTTGGCTTTCCTCCTCAAAATCAGATTCATCTCCTCCTAGAATAACATTTTTACCACGCCTTGCCTTGCTTTTGGAAGAAGAAGAATCCATTTGATCCAACCTAGTATTTAGCCTCTTGAATTGTTCTTGAACAGATTTGATGAACAATTTAAAGTTAACTTGGTTATCTTCACTTTCAGACATGATTGGCACCTGAAATGTTAGTGAATAGCAAGAAAAGGACCTGACTACTCCTTCACGTGTTTCACTCTAAATGATGCAAATTCACTCGTGTTTCACACTTGTAATGGCTTTTACAATGATGAAAACACTCTTGCCTATTTCCTTTCAACTTGCTTCCTATAGTGTACTGAATTAAATCCAACAAATCAAAAGAAGCAGCAACTGAAGTGGCAATCTCAATTTAGAATCCAAGATGTAAAGTTCTCAAAGAGACAACCAAAGTCCAACACTAAACAAAAAATTCGTAGGTGCAGCCAATGGAAAATACAGCAAGTGATTAGGAAAGGAAATGAAGAAAATGAATTTATGGAAGAAATGGTGTGTGGCAGATTATGGGAGAACAAATGGTTAAATGATTAATTATCAAGAGGAAAGGATGGAACGAAAATTGGAATTTGAAATCAGTAATGAAGCAATCAGAAATTTGAAATTTAGAATAAGGTGAATGAATGCAAATTTCCTTTTATGAATTGTACACAAATCTGACTTTTAATGACTAGATCAACTTAAGGAATCAGAAATGGTAATTCCAAGAATCAGAAATGACCAAATCTTCAGCAATTGCAATTCAAGTCAACAATTCAAAATTTTACAATTTCCAGCACAACTTTCCTTTTTCACAGATTCTGACTTCTTTTTTTTTTTTTGGCTACTTTTCCTTCTTTTCTTTTCTTTTTCATTTTTTTTTCACTGTAATATAATCTTTTTTTTTTTTTTTCGAATCTCAAGGGTGCTGAAATTTGCAAACAGAACACAGAATTTCTGAAAGATCAGAATGACATGCATGAAAGAAATAACTATAACTTGCTCTAGAAAAATCGGATTGACGTGATTCCAAAACAAGCAGAAATAAGAGATCTTGGGACACAAGACAGACCTATTAAACGTCCAAAAACACGAAGGAAAACATTAGAAATAGCAGCACAAAAATTAGGACGAACAGAAAAGAATCAGACGAAATAAGGGAAAAGAAATAGCTATAACTTGCTCTACAAAAATCGGATTGACGTGATTCCAAAACGAGAAGAAAGAAGAGATCTTGAGACACAAGAAAGACCTATTAAATGTCCAAAAACACAAAGGAAAACTCCAGAAATAGCCGCACAAAAATTAGGATGAACAGAAAAGAATCAGACGAAATAAGGGAAAAGAAATAACTATAACTTGCTCTACAAAAATCGGATTGACGTGATTCCAAAACGAGCAGAAAGAAGAGATCTTGAGACACAAGAAAGACCTATTAAACATCCAAAAACATGAAGTGAAACACCAGAAACAGCCGCACAAAAAATAAGGACGAATAGAAAAGAATTAGACGAAATAAGGGAAAAGAACAAGAAAAAAGTGGATGAAACCAACCTCAACCAATGCTCTGATACCAGATGATGTGAGACTCCATAGAAACCCGTTCTAAGAACCCCAAATGACACGGATCAGTGATCAAAATTTGGCATGCAACACAAGAACAAGCAAATAGATAGATCAGAACAACAAGCAACAATGAACAAAGAAAGGAACCAAGAAGAAGAAAGAAGAGATATTGGTCAATGGAATTGAACCCTAAGAAAACCTATCTCTTAGAACCCTAATCCGGGACACCACAAAGGAAACCACTCCTTTGATAAGTCAAAGATTTTCTCCAGTACACAAAGGCCACAAGAGAAACCTCAGAAGTCAGAAATAATTCTGAAACTAATTCATTCAATCTCCCCTTCTTGGAGTAGAAATGGGCCTTATATAGGCATTTAAAAAAATAAAACCCTAAACATAAAATAACTCCTAGGTGGCACCTTTTACATGGTAGGAAAATAAAAGAAAATTAAGTTTGGACAAATTCACCAAGAATGGCACCTAATAAAGCTAAAAAATCTGAAACAGAAACAATCAAATTAAAACAAAATAAAACTAAGAGAATTTTGTGGAAAATGGCTGGGCTCCTTCAATTAGGCTCCTTTTGGGCTTGGGCTAACATCTTGTAGATATGAAATAATCTTCATGCCTTTTTGTTCCTTTTGGGCTTCATATTCAGCTAAGACTATGGGCTCCAAGTCCATTAGTTTTTGGATCACTCCATTCAAGGCCTCCTTTATAGCTTTGGTTCTTGATCTTGTGCATGGGCCTCCCATACCTTGCAATGGATCTTTAGTTAGCCATCTTTTAGAGTTACATTCAGCCCTTTTGTTTCCAAGCTCTTGATTTTGTTCAAGCTCTTTCAAGTCTCCTAGTTCACCTCCATCATTAATGGCACCTTAAAGTCATGCTACCTTAATTTATAAGGTTTTAAAAGTATCCAACCGCCTAATTTACTTAGCATATCTCTCATTGCTAAATTAAATCCCAGGTGTTAATTCCTACTCATATACTATTATACATAAGCAATTTATATATATCAATGATAGCAAGAAGGATTTATAACTACTAACATTATCATCCAAATATAAATTCCAATATAGACTCCATGTATTACTAGTCTAAGTCAACAATTAAGGCATTACAAGATTACATTCTCAGATAATAGACCTTATTTTAGGATTAACAAAGTTCTATATCAAACATATAAGTGCATACATCAAATTTCAAGTTGTAAAGAGTTTAACTCTTTATTAGTTACATCATTGTTTACCAAAACATAAAATACCTACACTTGGTAACATGATTACATGATGATAATGCTATACAAAAGAATAACAAAAATTAGCATCTATCCTAGATTAGATCCCTCCAAGTGTAGAATTTCCCATATATGGTCTTAGCTCATGGATGTTCATCTACTTACTTCCCTTTATCCTTAATCGAAGGACCTTAACCTGAAATAGTTAGCCCATGAAATGAGGTAAGATGTAAATCTCAGAAACTAAAGACAAATTCTATTCATATATTCCAATTTAATTAACATATATGCAATTAATCAGATAAGTATAAGAAATAACAATCATATCAGTAAATGAAATAATTGGGCTATCAATGACTACTATCCCATAATAGCAATCACATTCTACATGTTAAAGGGCATTAACATCGAGAGAGGCCTATCACCAACTCCCCAATGAGTATAACCTGGGCTCAGTGTATATAAGGGTCTAATCACAACCTAGTGCCTGATCGAAGCACAATGTGCGAGTGACAGCCGCATCACAGCTCTATTATGGACTCACAAGGTGTAATCATAATATGTCAGATAGCCAACTATTCATTTAGCATTCCAAATCATACATGTGTAGCAGATATAAAATTAAAGTAGATATATGCATCCAATTTAACATTAACCTCGATTACCTTTCCTATAGACAATTCTATGAGAGCCAACAACAATGCTACTTCAGCCTATAGACATAAAACTAAACTATTACTATTCTTAATCATTATTTATAGCAGCAAACCTAATACTTAAAGAATTAAATCACAATGGACTACTTAGAGAACACTTACCTAACTACTACAAGAACCAAATTCAGATTTGGTTGTGCCTACACTAGTAACCTTAGAACAACATTCCAAATTCTAGGCAAATTTGCACAAAATCATCACTCATAACATAAATAAGCTATAGGGCTCCTAAACCAGTAGAAAATGAATTAAAATGAGAAGTTTATACTTACCCAATATCTCCCCTAGCCTCAACCTTTGAAAATCATCTAAGAAAACACCAAATAACCTATATTAGATTTAAGGTGTGGGTGAAAATGCTCTAAATAAAAAATTAATTAAATCAAATCAAAGAGAAAGAGGAAAGGGTCAAGTTGTATAACAATTACTTTACCTAATTTTGACTCTAGAAGTGGGAAATAGGGCTAAGAAGATGATGGAAAACCTAGCCTCCAAGGGACCTCCAAATTTTGCCTTTTGCCTCTTGTGTTTTTTCCACAGAACAAGGAAGGGTTGGAGTAGGTTTTAGGGTTTAGATGGGTTTAAGTTAGGTTGTGGGCTCGCTCAAAGGCCCAATTGCAAGTGGGTTTAGATTTTTGGTTAGGTTAGCTTAAGGTTTAAGTGTTAAATGGTTTAAATATAAGTTGGGCTTGCATAAAGTAAATATGGGGCTTTTAAGAAAATGGAATTGGATCTCCTTAAAGCTAAGATTGCATTTCTACACTTAGCCTAAACAACAATTAAATTAATTATAAGGCCCAAATTAATATCCACTTCTTTTAAGTAATTTTCTTAATTAAACCCATATTAATCCCCAATTAATATTGATTATCCTTAATTAATGATCTTACATTCTTATCTCTTTTTAGGAATTTTGTCCTCAAAATTAAGCATACTTTACTCAAATAGTGTTGAATAATCCTTCCTTATAGCTTTCTCCATTTCTTATGTTGCTTCATTTAGAGTAAGTCCCTTCGATACCACCTTTACTAGGAGAATGTCCTTATTATGTAGCTGTTTGACTTTTGAGTCCACAATCCTTTCCGGTTCCACCACATAAGACAAATCATCTTATAAATACACATCTCATCCTCGATGACATGTAAAGGGTTCGGGTTATACTTTTTCAATTAGGACATATGGAACAATCATGCAATCTGGCTAAGTTTAGAGGTAAAGCAACTTATAGGCCATGAGTCCTATCCTCTTAAGGATTTGGAAAGGACCAAGATAATGAGGACTAAGTTTTCTTGCCTTAATAGATTGTCCTATGCCTATCCCTGAAGTAACCTTAAGGAATACATGGTCTCCTGCCTCAAATTCCAAGGGTCTCCTCCTCTTATCAGCATAGCTCTTCTACCTACTCTGGGCACCTTAAGGAACACATGGTCTCTTGCCTCAAATTCTAAGGATCTCTTTCTCTTATCAACATAGCTCTTCTACTTACTCTGGGCAGCCAATAACTTCTTTCTAATGAGTTCTATTTGATGGGTGGTTTGGTCCATTATGTTCTGACCTAAGAGACTCCTCTCACCAAGCTCTACCCAACACAAGGGTGATCTGCACTTTCTTTCATAAAGTGCCTCAAAGGGTGCCATCTATATACTGGAATAGTAATTATTATTATAGGTAAACTTAGCTAAAGGCAAATACACATACCAGTTCCCCTTTAACTCTAGCACATTAGCTTTGAGCATGTTCTCAAGGGTCTGAATGGTCCTCTCAGTTTATCCATCTGACTGAGGACGATAGACAATGCTAAAATTGAGACTAGTGCCTAACGCTTCTTATAGAGATCACTAAAATTTCAATGTGAACCTTGGGTCTCTATCTTACACAATACTATTAAAGACACCATGTAATCTTACAATCTCATGAACATATAATCAGGTTAGTCTATCTAGAGAATATATAGCTCTAATAGGTAGAAAGTGGGCAGACTTTGTTAGTCTATCTATAATTACCCAAATGGCATCATAACTCGAGGATGTCTTAGGCAAACCTATCATAAAATTTATGGATATACTATCCCATTTTCATTTTGGAATCTCTAAAGGGTGTAACAAGCCTGTGGGTTTTTTATGTTCAATCTTAACCCTTTGACAAACTAGATATCTAGCAACAAACTCAGTTATGTCTGACTTCATCCCAAGCCATCAGAAACTCTTTTTAAGATCTCTATACATCTTAGTGTTGCCCAAATGAATGAAGTATCTACTCTTATGAGTTTAAGATAGCATTATGTTCTTTAACTCTTCATCTTTGGGTATGCATATTCTACCATGGTACCTTACCAAACCATCCTATGATAGGTTAAAGTCTTTAACCTCTCCACTTCTTAACTACTCTCTAATTCTTCTCGAATATTTATCTTGCTCATTGGCCTTTTTAATTCTCTTCTTAAAATCATTTTCTATCCTCAATTCCCCCAAAAGTAGGCTACAAGGGTGTATTGAAATGGGCAAATTCAAATCTCTTAACTCCTTAATCAACTTTTACTCCCTAAGCATTATCATTGCCATATGAATAGATTTCCTACTAAGGCATTGGCAACAAAATTCACTTTTCCTAGATGATACTTTAAGGAGAAGTCATAATCCTTAAGAAACTCCATCCATTTTCTTTATCTCATGTTCAACTTTGTTTAGTTAAATAAGTACTTTAAGCTCTTGTGGTCACCATACATCTTAAATTGCGCACCATAGAGATAGTGTCTCTAAATCTTAAGGGTAAAAACAATGACTACTAACTCTAGATCATGGGTCAGATAATTTTTCTCATAGGGTCTAAGTTGCCTAGAAGCATAGGCTATCACCCTACCTTGTTGCATCAAAACACACCATAATCTCTTCTTGGATGCATCACTATAAACCATAAAGGTCTCTTTAGGGTCGAGGTCACTAACACAGGTGCGGTGGTCAACCTATCCTTAAGTTCCTAAAAGGCATTCTCACACTTGGAATCCTACACAAAAGGTTGTTCTTTCCTAGTCAATTTGGTCAAAGGCATGGCTAACTGAGAAAATCCTTTAATGAATCTCCTATAATAGTCGGCTAGACCTAAGAAGCTACGAATTTCAGTCAACATCTTAGGTCTTTCCCAATTTAGTATGGTTTCTGCCTTACTAAGATCTACCGCTACCCCTTATTTTAATATCACATGACTTAGGAATTTAACTTCTCGTAACCAAATCAATGGAGAATTCTAACTCTCTCTCTCTAGAGGTAGTCCACTAAACTCTTTAGTAAAAAGCTAAGGGAATTCCCTAATTATAGGTATATCCTCTAACCCATCATCAACGTCAACATGCAGTGAGAAGAATGCTAGAAACCCTTGGCAACCATGCTTAAGGTACCTCTCGGCTTGGATGGCTGGCACACAAGCAAGCTCAGTTATAGGATAAGTTTTATATATATTTACAGGTAAGAAAATAGTCTTATAGTTATAATAAAGTATCATATTATTAGCTGATAACTAGTCCATACCAATGATTATATCAAAGTCACATAAAGGGATACAAATCAAGTCAAGGGTAGTACAACAGGTATCCAATTATACAATACAATTCAAGCACACATCAGATGTAATCATAGAATATCCAGTAGGGGTGGACACAGATAGTTCAAATGGCCAAAGGTTAATTTTAAAACCTAGATACTTAACACAATCATATGAGTTAAAAATGAATGGGTTGCACCTGAATCAAACAATGCATGTACAATATGATTATGGACAAGTAAAATACCTTGGATTATACTAGAGGACCTACTAGTCTCTTATTGTGTAAGTGCGAACACCCGTTCTTATGTAAGTGGTTTAACAGATAAGGCTGACTCTCTTGACACCATGCAAGTCCGTACATAGTATCCAGGCTTCCCACAATTATAGCATATTGGGCATGGTCTATTACCATGGCTTTTCCCATATTTGCTATAAGGATGAAACACTAGCTGAGCTCTTCAGGGCTCCTATACTTATTTTTTTAGTAACATTTCTTAGGGGTGGTCTCCTACCTTAAGAGCCACTACCATTGCTAGCTCTCTTATTACTTCTGCCCCTAAAGGGCTTTGTGCTCTGGTCACGCTTACCCTCTATGGTTTTCTTCCTATTGGCCTCAATCTCAATCAAAGCCCTTTCTGTCACTCTACACTTCCTCATCAATTAATTAAAATTACAGATTGTAGGGATATAATCTTTTCTTTCAACTCCCATTTTAGGCTTCTTTTAAACTTGTTGACCTTCCATAGCTTATCATCAAACTGTCTTAGGTAGGAGGAGAAACTAGACAATTGGATAAATTTGGCTACATACTGATCACACTTATATCCTCTTGTTCAAGGAAGTTAAACTTGACGTCCTTGTTAACCTTCACTGAATGTGGAAAATACTTGCCTTCAAAGGTGGCTTAGAAACTTTTCCAAGTGAATGGTATCCCTTTCGAAATCAACAATATAGAAGCACTCTACCACTAATGTTTAGCCTCACCCTTTAGCTTGTAGATGACCAACTTTGCCTTAGTTCTATGATATATGTCATAACTTCAAAAATTTTCTCTAGTTGTATTAGCCACCTTTTAGCCTTCTCAGTGTCCAACTCCCTTATGAATGATAGAGGATCAACCTTTCTAAACTTGGCTAACATAACAGAGAGGTCAACATTCTCCCTTTAGAGTCCCATATTAGGGTTTTGACTAGTACCAACTTAGTTTTCTACCTAAATTTTCTTATTTTGCTTGTTCATGGTCTCATGTAACTATTGCAGCACTTGAATAGTGGTTGCATAGACCTCAGCTTGCTCTTGAAGCTAGTCAGTCATTGTTCTAACTATAGCTTCATGGGCCTCAGCTTGTTCCCTCATACCATTGGCCATTGCAGTCATGGCCTTTTGCACTTCTCTCAGCATCTCAATGGTTTCTCTACGTGTAGCTATATCACTCTATAATGCCATAAGTACAACTAAAAGCATCCCACATTAAGCTACAGTCCAAAGGCAATCCAAACATAACTCCATCTATAGTAGGTATATACAAGTATAAGAGCCATCACTAAATCATAATGTTCTTATTTCTAACATGCATATATCATAGTTGCCTAGTTTTCTAACCACAAGGTTCTAGATCTAATATATTTTCTTGAACCATTGCTCTAATACCAAATGTAACAACTCTAATTCTTAATTACCGTGATTAGGCTTAATTGCATAATTAATTATTGTAAATCAAGGTCTAAAGTCATTACAATTAATTAGATAGAAAAAAGTGAGGAAATTTGAACATTACTATTATTAGGGTTATTAACTAAACCATCACAACTATTTAGGTCCAAAAGTAATTCTACTTATCAATTAAGAACTTTTGATACATGTTACTACTAATTTCTAATTCACAAGATCCTCTTATAATATTCCTAAGTCATTATATAACTTTAATATAGTGAAATTCAAGATTTCTAAGTAAAAAATAAGAGTTTGAGAATTTTCGCCATGACTTGGACCTTTCCCACCATGGCTAAGTTAGTTATTGGAACCTAAAAACCAAGTTTAGGGACTCCCGTCGAGACTTAGTATATCTGCGCTACGGTGCAACTGACTACCAAAGCTTAAAATCAACAATTCGAATCTTACACCACGACTCAAGGCTTTCACATTATAGCAAATATGGCCTTAGGACTACTATTCACACTCTTCATGATTCTCACACTGGCTATTTGACATCGCAGCGAGTACACCTCCGGAGCCCTTAACCCAATTTATTCGTATTGCGTCATGGCGAAGTTGTATTCTATTATGCTCTCTGGGTAAAATTTTTGTCTTGTGCCACGGCGAGATGTCTCGCGCCATGGCGCTCCTCGCCTTTGACTGATTGTTGGCGGTGGCTTAACTTCCACCTGTACCTAAACTCTTCTAATTTTGTCCCAAACACTCCAACACTCCCTCTAATGGGATCTTAAGGTCATGCTACTTTAATTCATAAGGTTTTAAAAGTATCCAATCTCCTAATTTACTCAGTATGTCTCTCATTGTCAAATCAAATCTTAAGTGTTGATTCCTACTCATCTACTATCATACATAAGCAATTTATATATATCAATGATAGCAAGAAGGATTTATAACTACTAATATTATCATCCAAATATAAATTCCAATATAGACTCTATGCATTACTAGTCTAAGTCAACAATTAAGGCTTCACAAGATTACATTCTCAGATAATAGACCATATCTTAGGATCAACAAGGTTCTATATTAGATATATAAGTGCATACATCAAATTCCAAGTTGTAAAGAGTCTAACTCCCTATTAGTTACATCATTGTTTACCAAAACACAAAATACCTACACTTGGCAACATGATTACTTGATGATGATGCTATACAAAAGAATAACAAAAATTAGCATCTATCCTAAATTAGATCCCTCCAAGTGTAGAATTTCCTACATATAGTTTTAGCTTATAGATATTCATCCACTTACTTCCCTTTATCTTTAATTGAAGGACCTTCACTTGAAATAGTTAGCCCATAAAATGAGGTGAGATACAAATCTCAGTAACCAAAGCCAAATGCCATTCATATATTCTAATTTAATTAACATATATGTAATTAATTAGATAAGCATAAGAAATAATAGTCATATCAACAAATAAAATACTTAGGCTATTAATGACTACTATCCTATACTAGCAATCACATTCTATATGTTAAAAGCCACTAATACTGGGAGAGGTTCATCCACGACACCAACTCCCCAATAAGCACAACCTGGGCTCAGTGCATATAAAGGTCTAATCACAACCTGGTGCTCGATTTGAAGCACAATGTACGGGTGGTAGCTGGACTCACAAGGTCTAATAACAATATATCAGATAACCAACCATTCATTTAATATTTAAAATCATACATGTGGAACAGATATAAAATTAAAGTAAACATATGCATGGAATTTAACATTAACCTCGATTATCTTACTTTTAGATAATTCTTTGAGAACCAACAATAATGCTACTTTAGCTTATGGACACAAAACTTTACCATTACTATTCCTAATACTTAAAGAATTAAACCACAAAGGACTATTTAGGGAACACTTATACAGCTACTATAAGAACCGAATTTGGATTTGGTTGTGCCTACACTAGTAACCTCAAAATAACACTCCAAATTTTGGGCAAATTCACACAAAACTACCACTCATACCAAAAATCAGCTATAGGGGTCTTAAACAAATAAAAAATGCATCAAAATGAAAAGTTTATACTTATCCAATATCCCTCCTAGCCTCAACCTCTAAAAATCCTCCAAAAATACACCAAATAACCTATATCAGATTTGAGGTGTGGGTGAAAATGATCCAAATAAAAAACCAATCAGGCTAATTGAAGAGGAAGAGGAAAGGGTCAAGTTATATAACAATTACCTTAGTTGATTTTGGCTCCAGAAATAGGAAATAAGGCCAAGAAGATAATGGAAAATCTAGCCTCCAAGGGACCTCTGAATTTTGCCTTTTGCTTCTTGTGTTTTTCTGCAGAATAAGGAGGGGTTAAAGTAGGTTTTTATTTTTAGATAGGTTTAAGTTGAGTTGTGGACTGGCCCAAAGGCCTATTTCCAAGTGGGTTCAAATTTTTAGTTCAGTTAGACTAAGGTTTAGGTGTTAAATAGGTTAAATATAAGTTAGACTTACACAAAGTAAATATTGAGCTTATAAGAAAATGGAATTAGATCTTTTAAAGCTAAGATTAAGCTTTTGCACTTCGCCTAAAGTATAATTAAATTAATTATAAGGCCCAAATTAATGTCCACATTTCTTGAGTAATTTTCCTAATTAAACCCATATCATGATTATCCTTATTTGATTTTGGTGTCTTACAAAGCATGCATGATAGGCATTCAAATATCAAACATAATCAAATATTTGGAGTCATATGGATCAATCAAAATAAAAACAAGCTTTAAAGACTTTCAATCTAACCTCACCTAATTATTGGAGACTTTTAGATTAGCCTCACTCACTTTTAGGGCTTTTCACTTAGTCTCATTTATTTTTGAGACTTTTAGCCTTATCTCACCCATACTTAGGGACTTTGGCACAACCTCATCCATTAAGAGCAATTCCACATTTCAAATACATTTCATGTAACATATTATATCAAATCATCATACTAATGATAATAGACATGATTCATAATCTGTACACACATACTAATAATTAATGATAATTAAACAACCAACATAAGCATACAAAAATAAATAAAGAGCTACCTTTACTCAAGAAGCATAAATTCCCTCATTGGTTCTCACTTCCATTTCTCGGCCTTACATACACACTTGGGAGGAACTTAATTTGCTTGGACTAGACATATCAAACAAGACACAATGCATCAATGGAACCATCTTTAGACTCATATAAGCCTGACATAAATCAATTCTAGTCTTAGGCTTCTATATGGCTCATTTAGTGGCATAATGAAGCAACTCATATAATTCATTATCTTGGCTCCAATTTCTCACCCAATATAAGTCATATGACTCCATTTAAACTCATTAGAGTCATCACAAACTCAAATCAAAGAGCCTAGCACCAAGTTGCTTCTTTATGCATAATGGAACCCTAAACTTTCACCTTTCAAAATAAGGCTTCTAAATTCAAACTAATGGTTCCATAATTATTTATTCATCATATCTAAGTCTCTAAATTTATTAGAACTCAAAGAAACACCCCTTAGGTTGCTCATCTATAGCTTGGTCAAATTATGAGTTTAATAGAGGCTATATGGAGTTTTATTTGTTTTCCTTAGGAGTTTGATGCATATCTATATTCCTTGGCTTCTCTACAACCTAGACATGATTTAATATAGCTTGAATTATCCTCCTAGGCACCAAAATTCTCTAGATGCAATTGAAACCATAATTTCTATATCTTAGTTTCTAATGCTCCTTTCTTGATTCTAATTGTATATTCTAATTCTTCATGCCTTAAAACCCTTGGGTTAGCCTTGCTATGGTTGAGAATCATCTTCCCCCATATGGTTCTAGGACTGGCTGAAGCTATGAAGAAAGAGAAGGCAAGATGGAGCAAAATTCCTATCATGAAACATATCTTATTTTAAAGGCTTTCAAAAGAGAATTTGATACTTATCTTATTTTCTCCAAGCTCTCTCCTTCCTCCAACAAATTAGCCATAAAAATGCTTCTTTCTAAAAGCTAAAACCATCAAAAGAAAGAGCTCAAGGGGGAGAACCAAGTTGGTGAAGGTAAAAGCATGAAAAAGTGCCATTTTCTTACCCTTTCTTAGTCTTTTTTCCTTCTTCTTCCTCCTCTCTTTGATGTGATTCTTTGTTCTGATCCAAAAGCTTCAAAGTCTATTTTGGAGAGTTAGGGACGTGGCTGGCCTATTTTAAGAAAAAGGGAGTGACTTATAATAATTTTCATAATTCCCGTTTTGCCCTTCAACTTCAATTTCCTGTTTTAGCTCATCTTAGCTCCTTTTTAAGAATCATCTTTTTCATATGAAAATTTAGGTTTTCTAGTTTATTAAAAGTATTTACTTTTAATTTTATGAGATTTGAAGCCATTCCGAATTATTCGATTAAAATTTGGGTCAACGGATGGCTTAAATCCCACATTGGAGAGATTTTGGCCATTTTAAGGGCTCTTATAGTTTTTAAGGCCTTTGAGAGTTTTAGAAAACTCAATTTTAGCATTTAAATTTTTATCATTTAAGTTTTCAAAAAGTTGCTCGAAATTATGATTTTGCCACTACATTTCGATTTATTCCATTTGGTTATTTTAGCTCTAATTTTAAGTCATCCTTAGTTTCCTGACCTTATTTCTAGATGCTTTATTTTGCATTCTAACATTAATTTGCCTCAATTTACTTTACTCCAGGGTCCTTAATTATTAACCAAACAGTTTGAAATTCGATTTCTCATAATGCATAATGGCCTTCTCTAGACCTGTGGCCCTTTGTAAATAATTCATTTCACTCTTTAAGAATTATTTTAATTTTCTAAATTATAGGATATTACAGTTCCATTAAGGGGTCTAGAAGAGGATGCTCTTCTACTTGTTCTTTGGAATCTTTTCTTGGGAGCCATATGAAAGTAAGATGTCCTAAATAGAAACAAATAAAACATAGGTAAAATAAAATAGTCAAGGTTCACCAATACAAATAGACATACTAATATTTAATTAATTTGTCAACTTAGCTAATCGTAATTATGCCTTAAAAATGAGATAAGGCTAACCTAAAATAAATAAAGAACTTAGCGCAACTTTAAACATGAAATTAGTCTCCCTCTATATTAGATGCAAAGTTATATATGGCTTACTAAACTAAACAACAACAAATTAGAATCACATTTGTGTAGAATAAACCAACAATAAGTGAGCACTTTAGCAAACATATTTAATCACAAAAGGTTAGCCTAAATCACAAAATCATAGTTAAGGTTCATTCACTATCACATTTATTATCAACCTTAACAATTGCATAGATATGCAACAAAATTATATAGAGTACAAGCTTATTTAGTTATTTCAATAATTCTAGGTAGTAATACACAACTTTTATACTTTACTGATATTAACTAAGGAGAACAAAGCCCAACACCTCAATTATTGCTTATGCTAAGAGAAAATTGAATCGAAACTGATGAGATAACAAAAAAAGATCCCAGAATAAAATGAAATAGGGTAAATTAAGGATAAAATAATAATTTAAGTATTAAAAAAATGAGATTACAAAACTAAAGATGACCCCAAATAGGAGTTAAAATGGCAAAAAAATTTAAGCAAAAAAGGTAATGACAAAATTGTAAATCAATTTAAATAACAATTAATTAATTAATTTAATATGGACTTGGCTTATTGGGTTATAAATCAATTCATCATAAGCAACTCATATATTCAAATAGTAAATTTAATGTGTGTACTCTAGATATATTTACTAGTTCACAAGTATAATCCCTACCCCTTTTAAATGTTGTATAGTGCGTAAGAATTAAGAGTGAAGATCTCTTAATAAATTTAAAATGTTCGATTTTTAGATGACATTTTGCCAAAATTTTTATAGAAGATTGAAAGTGAATTGATTATGTGATTAGGGTTTTGAATCACAAAAGGGACCTTCTACATGAAGTGTATTCCTTTAATTGAATCTTTTTTAACCTAGCATGTTAATACCATGAGAAAATATAGGTTCAACCTCTTATGTCACTATTAGGCTTATAATGCAAGTTTCATCTCATACTGCATACCAATCATATCATTGGTTTTGGATTTGACATGAAAGATACAAAGAAGAGCTTCTAATTTATGAACCTACTATGTTAGAAAAATAATATGTTGGAGCCATGAATAAATTAGTTGGAAAAAAAAGAGTAAAATAGGTATTAAATAATAAAAATTGTTATTTTAATAATTTTACATAATTAATATTTTCAAATTTGGATGAAAATAGTTTATTGCAATAGAGTTAATAGATGAATGAGTACTACCAAACCATTCTTAAAATTAAAGGATGTTGCCATTAAGAGTAAAAAGCAAAGTAGGTAAATGTAATTTTCCCTATTTACTATTGAAGCTTGAACTAAGTTGGGTAAATATTGTAACATCTGGTTCTCTGAAAACAAGAAAAAACGTGAGAAACATAATGTACAGTTTCTCCGTAATCGAACAAAACTCACTGGATACAAAAGGAAGTCCCTCAAAATGATGTAGTTAAGGTCCCAAAAAATTTGAAAAGTATTCTAAACTCCAAAAAATGAGAATCCTAAGCTCAGAGGGAAAGAAAAATGGAGTTAGAATGAAAAAATACTTTCTTACGGAAAACATACGAAATATAATGGTATTTTTGTAATTTTGAACAAATTTTAGAATTCACAAAGGAGGGCTTTTTAAATGAAATTTTTGAGTTTCTCAAGGTTCTTAGAGGCCCTGAAAACCATGGGAAGGCTTGGGATAGCTAATGCCCCTCCGGTGGATGTTTTCCAACGTCAATATACCTAAATTTTGACAGATTCGTTCGAGAAGGTTTTAGCTTCTATTTGAGTGATTCCAAAGGTATTTTACTAAATTGGAAACCTAAATTTTATAATGGAAAAGACGGTTCTAAAAAAGGAGCTAAAATGAAGGAGAAATGAAAATGCCAAAAACGAAGGGCAAAATGAAAATTTTTGAAAAGTGTAACTTCCTCCTACTTATATATATGATGCACCCTTCTTCTCCCTTCATTTTGCACGACCAAGTTCTGCCTAAAACTAGAGGAAAACCCTAGGGAGAGTGGCGCACAAGAAGAAGGCAAAGAGGAGGAGAAATCAAAGCCTTAAGGTATGGAAATTTAGTAGTTTTTCATGCTCTTTCTCTTCCAAACCTCTTCTCCTTTATTCTCCTTTATTTCCTATAATTATAATGAAGTATGTGGATCTATTTTAAAGGAGAAATTGAGAAGAAAATTTGGATTTGAAGAGAGGAGCTCAAAGAACACAAGATTCAAGTGAGAAAAAGCAAGAAAATAAGATAGTTTCTCTTTCTATAGTTGCTACCTTTGGTTCCTCTCCTCCCCCATTTCTCCAAGCATGAGAAACCCTAGGAGGATTTGATTTTTAGGTAGAACCAATGGTGAATCTAAGAAAAAAAGGTATGGAGGTTTAGAATATGCAAAGAAAATTAACAAAAAACCATTAGATTTCAAGATGCAATTTCTAGGGTTTCAATTACATCATATAAAATTTGATTTTGTATGATGATTCCTAGGCCTAAATAAGAGTTTAAATAAGCTCCTAAGATCCTTTGAAGTCTCCCCATGTGCTTCTCTCTTTGAGAAAATAAAGCAAAGTCCATGGGTGCCAAAACCTAGCATAGGTTCAGCCAAGGGAGGTTCTTATAGCTAGGGAGAGTTTTAAATTTTTCTAAGCTCATTCTTGAGTCATATATAAGGGAAGGCCTTGGGAAAAATTTAGAAACCATAGAAAGTGAGTTAGTGCTTTATGTTCCATATTATGACTTAAAGAAGCAACGTGTAGTTAGGCTCTTTATTTTAATTGTGTGATGACTCCAAGAGGATTAAAAGGAGTCAATAATCATATTTGAAAGGAAAGAATAGAGCTTAGAATTTATTTGAGGGGTGTTGCTTTATTAGGTGCAATTATGGAACGATAATGAAGTTTATAGAGCAACCTAATGTCTAAGCAAGTTGTGTGGCCTTAGAATTTGTTTCATAAACCTAATTGGTTTCCATAAATTGTATCTAGGCCAAGAGAAACCTTCCCCACACTCTTTTGTGTGTGTGGCTGAAAAGAGGAGCTTGAATTCAAAGGAAAAAGTGTATGATTATGCGCAAGGTAGCTTTCTCTACCTTCTCTAATGCATGGATGTGTATTTAACTTGTCTTAGAATATGTGTATGTGTATTTTTAAGCCATAAAAAGTATGCTAGCATAATTTTATATACTATGATTTCATGATGACATATTATATTTTTAAATGATGTTATGATATTTGTTTGAGTTTGCTTGAGTGCAGATAAGCTAAGAACTCTTAACCATGGTGAGGATGAGCCAAGAACCCTTAAGATTAGTTGAGACAAAGCAAAGAGTCTTCAAAAAATAAAATGGGCTCCTAAGAGTATGGTAGAGTCTAAGAATCTCTTAAAGAATGGGTGAGGCAAGTCTAAAATCTATGAGGAAAAGGGTGAGGCCAATCCATCCATTTGGCAAGTGTAACACTCCAAAATTAATTAAGGTATTAATAATATATTTGGAATTATTAAGAATAATTATTATGGAATAATTAGGTAAATTATATGAACAGAAATTTACAGAGAAATAAAGCTATTAATATAGGTTTAAGTTTTCAATTGGGTTAATTTAGGCCCAAAATTTATTTTAGTAAGCCATGGATAAGGATTTATAGAGGCCCAATGATTCTAGATACAAGCCTAACTCCTTATCATGAGACTTAGGCCAAGAGAGATCACCTAGCAATAGCCCAATCTGATTTAGTGAAAAAGAGGTCTAAGACCCAATTTATATGAGTTCTTATAGTTGGCCCAACACACATTATGCAAACCCAAGTTGGATTGACTCTTGGAACTTGGCTTAACCCAATCAAATTTCTGTAGCCCAACTTATGAAATAAGGCCCAACAAGCATAAAAATCAGAACCCATAGGATTTGGGCCTTCGGGTCAACCCACAACCCATTTGGGACCCAACTTAAATACAACTAAACCCTAAATACACTTAGCCTCCTCCCCATTCTGTAGAAAAAATATAAGAGGCAAAGTAAAATTTAGAGGTTGAGAGGGAGGCTAGGGTTTTCCTGCATTCCTCCATCATTTCTCACTTCTAGAGGAAGATTTGACCAAGGTAATCTATATAAAACATGTCTCTCTCATTCTCCTCTTCATTTTAGTTCTATTGGTTTCTGGTTTTGAGCATTTTCATCTCCTTCTCAAATTTGAAATTTAGTGTTTTGGTGTTTCCTTGTAAGATTTTCGGAGCTAAAAGTTAGAGGGGTGATTGGGTAAGTATTTCCCTTTCATTTTATGTATTATTATGCTGGAAAGTGTCCTCAAGGATTGATTTTCATAATGGGTTCTGCTATTGTGTAAAATTACAAGGAGATGAAGGTGAAACAATGAATATTCTGGGCTTGATGACTAAAATCTGAATTTGGGAATGTTCTATGGTGTGTTCTTAGTAGTTAAGGCTCAACCCAATCTATTTAAACTCTTAGATGTATGGGTAAGGGATTTCTCTCCTTTTATGAGATGTATGTACTAAATTTCCATTATTTAGATTGACTTTTGGTGCATGGTTTGTGCATGTGCGAAAATGGAGTTATGGGGAGCGAATCATGATGAGCTTTGATATATAGAACCTAAATTAGTGTAATAGATCATTAAGAAGCTTGGGTAAGAAGCATTCAATGAACTCTTATTAAGATTAATCTGTGGATAGGGAAATTCCTAATTAATGATAGTTAAATGATGATGATTATGCTTATGTTAGACCTAGTGTGCTTTGAATCATGATAGTAGCTAAAGGCAGAGTAATTGGCTTCATTGAGGTAACTGGGGTTATTTTCCTAATTCCATGTATATACTCATGTTAATCTGCTATTTGTTACACATGCTTGATTTTGAAATGCTAAATGACTAGTTGACTACTTAATTGTTATTATAATTTGACCTTGTGAATCCATGGTGGAGCTGTGGTACGGCTGCCACCCGTGCATGTGATTCGATCGAGCATCGGGTTATGATCAAACCTCAGATGTACTGAGCCCTGGTTGTGCTCATTATGGAGTAGGTGTCGTGGACGGATCTCTCCTGGTGTTATTGGCCATTAACATGTTGTGTATGATTGCTGGTATGGGACAGTAGTTATTGGTAGTTCAACTAGTTCATTTACGAATTGAATTGATGATTCTGGTATTGATGACATGAAATTGCATTGGATTGATTGACTTGTACAGATATATGGAAATTACCTTTTGTTACTAAGATTGTATATCTCACCCCGTTGTGGGCTAACATTTTCAGGGACTGGACCTCTTAGTGGCAAGGAGAAAATTAATGGAAGCTTGTTAAATGGTTTGGTAGCACATAGGTTTGGGAGCCTTGTCAAATTGTATTGTAACTAGATTGCTAGTTTTGTATCATTACTGCATTGCATCATAAGTTGCCAAGTATAGGGACTGTATATGTAATTTAATTATCATGGGATTAAACATTATGATTGTAATTGGCTAACAATGGATAAGTGATTTGATCTTGTATGAACATTAGCATTAACCCCATGCACTTTGTGACCAGAATACATTTGCTGTCATTGATCTATGAACTCATTAGTTTATGGTGGCTAAAGGGTTAAGGATCCACATTTGGGTTTCGAATGGGTAATGATAGATGTGTTAGGTAGATTGAGTAAAAGAAAGACACTAAATCTTTACAAACTAAGTTAAAGTGGCATAGAGTGTTGTTAGAGGGGAGATTGGAGAGCATGAGATGAAATCTTGCAAGTTATAGAAACAGTAGGGAATTGGCCGCAGCCAACATTTAATTGGCCTCAGCCAAATATGGCGAAACAGCTAGGGAAGAAAATAGAGAGCAATTGGCCGCGGCGAACAGAGAGGTTAGCTGTGGCTAAGTCTGAAAGGCAGATTTGGGGGTGTTCTAGAGGGTATTTGGCCATGGCGAAAGGGATATTTAGCCGTGGTGAAATGCGTGAAAATTGTGAAAGTGTAAGGAGTTGAACCCGAGAGTAATTGTCCATAGCGCAAGGGAATTTAGCCGCGGTGAAAGTGCTCTATTTCTCATAATCACCTAGAAACCTTAGTTTCTCTTAAGGTAATACTAAGGAATGATCTAGAAACACTTGTAGGAGAATTTTATGAGTTGAAATTGATGGATGGGAGAATCAAAGGCTCCTCATTGATAATTAAATTCACTTGTACATTCAAATAATTGTGGTTGTCTAGCTAGTGACCCTAACAATATTAAGGTTTCAAATTTCCTCACTTTTCCCGATGTAATTAATCTTAATGACTTCAAACCTTGATTTATGATTATTAATTATGTCTTTAACCTTAATTACTATAATTTGAAGTTGGGGTCGTTACATTTTGTATCAGAGCAATGGTTCAGGAAAACCATCCTAATTTAAATCTTATGATTAAAAGCTTGGCAATCATGATGCATTTTTTGGCATGGTATTAGCTTATAAGAATAGATAATTATGTGAACATATAGTTGTCATGCTTTATATTCTAGAAGGAAATATAGCACAATAATTATATGAATCTTGTAATGCTTGATTAAAATGATTGTTTCTTGAATTTTATTTAGAACATCACCTAGCACAATAAGTATGCCTCGGAAAATAATTGAGTGTAGTGAGATCCTACCTTATAACCCTTTAGCAAATCTAATTTTGAGACTTGAGGTTGTTAACGCCAATGAAAAGACTAGAATTTTACCCTTCTTCTCTTCGGGGATTGGGTTATTGGTCTTAGTCTAAATAAACAACTGGTTGAGGCTTGTTGCTAATTGGCTACGCGATAGATGCACCAGTTGATTGAATAAATGAGACCAGGTAACTGATGAGGATGATGAATAAAGCTACTAATAGTATCTGTGACCAGTTGACCGCCATTTACTAAGCAAGCCAACTAGGTACGGCAGACCAATTGACGGGCTTATCGAAATAGTCAACTGATCACAACAAGAGTAGCAATTCTTTACCTAAGTGAAATTCTAAGCTTTTCAAGAGCCATCTAGAGTGATGTTGAGAACTTAAAAGGCAATGATACAGAGTAAAACACTTAACTAGCTATAAGAACTTTATGGAAGGGTAAGATGTAAACCTTACTTGCAATTAGGAAATTAATAATGGAACTAGTGTGTAATAAATAAATGTGATTAATTAAATATATGAAGTGATGTACAATCCATAATGAGTTAGGATTATGTAGACTTCGAAAAGTCCCCAAGGTTGAGGCTTTATAGGTACAGAGGTCCTAACCCACTTGCTCGATCTCAGTTAATAAAGAATGCAATTACTCGATCCTAGCTACCGTAACTTGGGCCTAATGAATAAGGGCAATAAGAGGTAAAGAACATTTTAAATAGTTTTATTCAAACTATTAGAGTGAGTAAGCCATTTTTAGTTAATGATGACAAGAAAGGAAGGCAAGAAACCCTTAGGATTGTTGATTCCATTTCTAAATGGGGGATAGTGACTTTAAAATAAGAGATTAAGGGAGATGATGTTTTAGAAGGAATCTTGAGAGCTTTGAGGCTCCTCCCTTAGTGTACTATGGTAAAAGAGGGAGATTATGATAAGGGGAAAGACGACCCCTTAGTGCGATAAGGGTGAGGTGCACTGGCACGAGGTGCTTGTGCATGTTGTCTCTTGTGTAATTTAGTTTATTTATGCTATGTGTTGACGTGCCTTTGGGTGGTGTTAGAGGCACTTTATGTGCATGATACACTCATGGAGTGTAACGTAAGATTCTACGGTACTTTGGTGCTAGAGGCACGTGGGACATGCTCATTCATCAGCACTTCGGTGCTAAGGGCATGCGGGCCATGTCACTTGTCATCTGATTTAATGAATTTTAACCACCAAATTAGCATCAAACTAGAATAGGTAGAATTTCTTTTTAGAAGGTAAAAAGGAGATCTTTATGGTAATGACCCACCTAAAAAGAGAATAAAATTGTACTGTATGAGTACAAGTGGTTGAGATATAGTCATCATGGGGTGATGAGCATGCGTATGGCCACAGAAAAGCATTGCCTGCTAATATTGAAGGTAAAGTTTGATTCTGCCATTAGTAATCTTATTGTTATGTATCACGTGTGGCGTGATTAAAGGAGTAGAGACAACATTGGGAATTCGAGATGGACTAATAATTTCTGTGGTAGAAAAACTCCCTAATTTTGAAAGAGAACTCCCTAATCTAGGATAATAACTCAGGGGAAATGAATGAGAGGTGGCAGCAATGCAATTAACTTATGTTATTACAATAAACCTTAATATAATGATTGACGAGGAAGGGTGAAACACTAGTGGTAAATGATACTTGAGTTCTCTTACTGGGAATCCCTACTTGATCTATTGATAATTAGGGAATGTTTAATAATGAAAAGACTCACTGAGTCTCCTTATTATGTTAATTTAACTCCCAATAGTCAGGCATGAAATTGAGGCCTAAAAACTTTTAGAGGAGTGAAAGAGTTAGTTGGGGTTGGCATAGATTATTATGTAAGGATGAAAACTATCATACCATCTCATATTATATACTATAACGTATGGTCGAAAGACCTTATACTTGCTGTCAAAGAACCTTATTAACAAGGTCTGGGATTTTACATTAATGAATACAAGATCTTGTGGATAGGAGCTTAAACCTTGTTGACAAGATATTATTTCATTACTCTTTGGGGAATTATTAGGAATTTCTAAACTAGAAAAAAAGGTAAAAAGTATACTAGTTGAAGAATAACTATACTTGTATGAAAATGTTTTAGTTGGGGGTAGAAGATATGAAAGCGCAGTCCTTTGGGACTCTATAATGGCATAAAAACTAAGGAGATGTTTAGTTGATTTCAAACGAGTGTAGATGCCATTAAGTTGACTACTAAAGCTTGTAGTAATTGAGAATCAAGATGAGACATCGGGATCTATTGATCATGGTAGTCTTTAGAGTCATATATATGCGATTATGGTAATGCCTTTACAAGTGCAAAAAAAAAAAAAAGAGAAAAAGAGAAAGAGAAAGGGGCTACTAAGGGTTGTCCCATGTTGGTTACACCTATAGACAATGATGAGATTACTCAGGATGAACCACCACTATGAATTGGGAATTTTAATATTTGTAGGCAAGTTGTTAAAGCTATGCCATCTAATAAACTATCCATAAAAACTATGACTTGTCAAATTTAAAGAAAACTCATTCCTAAGTCCTAAAGAACTACTTCGATATTCTGGACAAGGCACTCTCACCCTTGAGATCAGGTCTTATTAGAAAATATAATCTAGACCTGAAATATTGTGTTTATTTTTACTTGAAAGATCATGTTTGATTTTGATTATGTGGAAGGTGAACCTACAATGTTTGGATACCTTCAAGAGATTAGTTGTGAGATTAGACTTTATATTAGTTTTAACCCTTAGGAATCTCAACAAACGAGGAGAAGGAAAAAAGGGAATTCTATACGTCCAATGGAAATAATGAACCTGCTACTAATGGACAATAAACAAGGATAATGTATGCAATAAGTTATGAGGTAGTTGAATGTAAGACTCGAAAACTTAGACTAGATGAACCTATAAGAGGTAAAACCCATTTCGATTAAGAAGGTTGGACTAAAGAAATGTGGGGGTAATCTAACTGAAGGACGAATGAAACTTCATTATGAAAAAAAAAGGGGGGGTTACTTACCTATGTTACTATTAGTGGAATGAATACTAAAAGGGATAACCAAGTGGAATTCCTTGTAATTCTTAGTCTTAGCTATTAAGGAGAGTTAAACTAAAGTATCTAGGAGTTATCCCTTAAATAGATTGAGAGATAAGAAGGAAAGGAAGTTAACATGAACATTCAATGATTGATTTTTGGAACCAAGAAAAAAAAAATGAGAGGGGGGAGAAAGAAGAAAAAAAAAAAGGGAAGACATAAATATAAAGCCGAATAAAACTAAAGCTATGAAGAAAGAGAAAATCGGGATTCATTTGAGCTAGGTGTCTAGAGCTTGCTATAAGATGATCAAGTGTAGCTTGGTCAGGATCCCTTTAGTTGTGGACAAAGAAAGAATATGGAATATTCAGGTTGGTACGTCATTTGACGTAGGTGGACTAGAGGGAATAGAATTGTGGTTATCAAATTGTGGTTATCAAGTGAAGTAGTATCATGATAATAACACCCTCCCCAGGAAAGTAGTAAGAAGGGACTAGTTTCTGGTAAGACTATCTGAGTTATCAAGGAGGAGGTTATAAAGAGGAATTGTCCAACATCAATTGAATAAGGTGTGACTAATTTTGAGGACAAAATTTCTAAAAGGAGGGAAGAATGTAACACTCCAAAATTAATTAAGGTGTTAATAATGTATTTGGAATAATTAAAAATAATTATTATGGAATAATTAAGTAAACTATATGAACGAAAATTTACAGAGAAATAAAGCTATTAATATAGGTTTAAGTTTTCAACTGGGTTAAGGCTTAATTTGGGTCCAAAATTTATTTTAGTAAACCATGAATAAGGATTTATGGAGGCCCAATGATTTTAGATGCAAGCCCAACTCCTTATCATGAGATTTGGGTCAAGAGAGATCACCTAGCAATAGCCCAATTTGATTTAGTGAAATAGAGGCCCAAGACCTAATTTACATGAGTTCTTATAGTTGGCCCAACACACATTATGCAAACCTAAGTTGGATTGACTCTTGGAACTTGGCTTAACCCAATCAAATTTCTGCAGCCCAACTCATGAAATAAGGCCTAACAAGCATAAAAATTAGAACCCATGAGGATTTGAGCCTTTGGGTTAACCTGCAACCCATTTGGGACCCAACTTAAACATAACTAAACCCTAAATACACTTAGCTTCCTCCCTGTTTTGCAGAAAAAACACAAGAGGCAAAGTAAAATTCGGAGGTTGAGAGGGAGGCTAGGGTTTTTCTGCATTCCTCTACCATTTCTCACTTCTAGAGGAAGATTTGGCCAAGGTAATCTATATAAAACATGTCCCTCTCATTCTCCTCTTCATTTTGGTCTGATTAGTTTCTGGTTTTGAGCATTTTCATCTCCTTCTCCAATTTCAAAATTTAGTGTTTTGGTGTTTCCTTGTAAAATTTTCGGAGCTAGAAGTTAGAAGGGTGATTGGGTAAGTATTTCCCTTTCATTTTATGTATTATTATGCTGGAAAGTGTCCTCAAGGATTGATTTTCATAATGGGTTCTGCTATTGTGTAAAATTACAAGGAGATGAAGGTGAAACAATGAATATTCTGGGCTTGATGACTAAAATCTGAATTTGGGAATATTCCATGGTGTGTTCTTGGTAGTTGAGGCTCAACCCAGTCCATTTAAACTCTTAGATGTATGGGTAAGTGATTTCTCTCCTTTTATGAGATATATGTACTAAATTCCCATCATTTGGATTGACTTTTGGTGCATGGTTTATGCATGTGCGAAAATGGAGTTGTGGAGAGTGAATCATGATGAGCTTTGATGTATGGAACCTAAATTAGTGTAATAGATCATTCGGAAGCTTGAGTAAGAAGCTCTTAATGAACTCTTGTTAAGATTAATCTATGGATAGAGAAATTCCTAATTAATGATAGTTAAATGATGATGATTATGCTTATGTTAGGCCCGGTGTGCTTTGAATCATGATGGTAGTTAGAGGTAGAGTAATTGGCTTCATTGAGGTAATTGGGGTTATTTTCTTAATTCCATGTATATGCTCATGTTAATTTGCTATTTGTTACACATGTTTGATTTTGAAATGCTAAATGACTAGTTGACTACTTGATTGTTATTGTAATTGGACCTTGTGAGTCCATGGTGGAGCTGTGGTGCGGCTGCCACCCGTGCATGTACTTTGATCGAGCACGAGGTTATGATCATACCCCAGATGTACTGAGCTCTGGTTGTACTCATTATGGAGTAGGTGCCGTGGACGGACCTCTCTCGATATTATTAGCCATTAATATGTTGTGTATGATTGTTAGTATGAGACAATAGTTATTGGTAGTTCAACTAGTTCATTTGCGAATTGAATTAATGATTCTGGTATTGATGACATGAAATTGCATTGGATTGATTGATTTGCACATATATATGAAAATTTCCTTTTATTACTAAGATTGTATATCTCACCCCATTATGGGCTAACGTTTTCAGGGACCGGACCTCTTAGTGGCAAGGAGAAAATTAATGGAAGCTTATTAAATGGTTTGGTAGCACATAGGTTTGAGAGCCTTGTCAAATTGTATTGTAACTAGATTGCTAGTTTTGTATCATTGCTACATTGCATCATTGCTACATTGCATTATGAGTTGCCAAGTATAAGGACTGTATATGTAATTTAATTATTATGGGATTAAACATTATGATTGTAATTGGCTAACAATGGATAAATGATTTGATCTTATATGAACATTAAGCATTGACCCCATGCACCTTGTGACCAGAATACATTTGCTGTTATTGATCTATGAACTCACTGGTTTATGGTGGCTAGAGGGTTAAGGATCCATATTTGGGTTTCGAATGGATAATGATAAATGTGTTAGATAGATTAGGTAAAAGAAAGACATTAAATCTTCACAAACTAAGTTAAAGTGGCCTAGAGTGTTACTAGAGGGGAAATTGGAGAGCATGAGATGAAATCTTAGGAGTTATAGGAATAGTAAGGAATTGGTCGCGGCCAACATGTAATTGGCCTTGACCAAATGGTAACAGAGGGGAATTGGCCGCGGCCAACATTTAATTGGCCTCAGCCAAATGTGGTGAAACTGCCAGGGAAGAAAACAGAGAGCAATTGGCCGTGGCGAACAGTGAGATTAGCCGTGGCTATGTTTGAAAGGCAGATTTTGAGGTGTTCCAAAGGGTATTTGGCCGCAGCAAAAGGGATATTTGGCTGTGGTGAAATGCGTGAAAATTGTAAAAGTATAAGGAGTTGAACCCGAGAGTAATTGGCCACAGTGCAAGGGAATTTAGCCACAGCGAAAGTGTTCTATTTCTCATAATCACCTAGAAACCTTAGTTTCTCTTAAGGTAATGCTAATGAATGATCTAGAAACACTTGTAGGAGGATTTTATGAGTTGTAATTGATGGATGGGAGAATCAAAGGCTCCTCATTGATAATTAAATTCACTTGCACATTCAAATAATTGTAGTTGTCTAGCTAGTGACCCTAACAATATTAAGGTTTCAAATTTCCTCACTTTTTCCCGATGTAATTAATCTTAATGACTTCAAACCTTGATTTATGATTATTAATTACATCTTTAACCTTAATTACTATAATTTGAAGTTAGGGTCATTACAGCAAGCTTTTGAATGTCTTGTATGACTTATTCATATGCTAAATTTGCTTCTTAAATGTTCATGACATCAATTATTTCCATGCATGCATTTTTCAAGACTTGCTTTGCATCCATTATGTACGATTGAATGGGAGATGATCTATTGGGATCATTTGAATCTCATCCCCTCCTTTCCAATGTTGTAGCATGCTAGGTGGACCAAGAAAGCAAAGAGATAGAAGCCAATCACTTGAGAGATGAGAATATGACATTGAAATGTATGAAATTTGCTTCTTTAAGGCCATCAAGGTGGCAAATGTTATCATCTATGGTTGTATATGGTCTATAACCTCTTAGAAATGTGTAATTATGATAATATGTATTGTATAAATGAATGGATATGATATGTAAACCCTAGAATGTAATTTGGGTATGTAATGCCAAGATATGCTTCTTGAAAGCTTGATGTGTGTGTGTTTAATTGCATGTGGCATAGCCAAAATGAGAGGCATAGAGCTTGAGACCATTTGGGTAGCTCACACAAGTCCCAAATATGCTTTTAGCCTTGCCCAAAAGGTGCCAAAGCCCAAGGAAAGTCATTTGGACAAGTTGGTACCCTATATGGAGCCAAAAATGACTATAAGGGAACCCTATGTTACTTTTTGTCCAAATGAGCTCTTCTTGATCTAAGATTTGGCATGCAATTAGAACTTGTTGATATCTTTTTAGAAAGCTAAAGAACAAAATTTTCTGAGGTCTACAAAATATTTGATGAATATCTAAAGTTGGCAAATTTTTGTATTTTGGTCTGATGCACTGTTCACTTGGTCTGAAAATGAAATCTATCACACAGGGCTCAAATAATGTCTAATTGTTACAAAATTTTATACAAAGATACTAGACATTTCTAGTAACTTGTGCCAACTAGAAGCACCTTATTTGGAGGTCTAAAGAGGGAGATATGAATTTTTAAAGAATTTGCCCAGTATCAGGGACTTCACCCGACTTCAGTTACTGTTTGATTGGATCTCGAGGTCTGGGTGTGCCTGAGCTAGTTTGGAGTTATTTTTTCCCTCTAGCTAACATCTAAAACTTTCCATATTGGTATCATTTACATGAATTGGATTTTTTTGGAATTAATTGGATATTTTTGAAATCTGCTGCAGAAATCTATGACAGCATTAGTGGGCAGTTTGATGTTTGCACCATTTTGGATGTCAAACTTCCTCTATGTTAGATGTTATAGTCTAGGTATATTTTTAGTATGAAGTAGACATCTGTAGCTTTCTATAATGGCTAAAAATGCATAATTTTGAATTGTTTAGAATTAGTTATGATTTTTCAAAATGTGGTCAGAAAAGAGCCAAATCTGGCCAAAAATGAATATGAACATTTCATGCTTCCCTTCGAGTTTTTTGAGATGTAAGCCACTTTTGATGATGTAAATGAGTTGCATTCATGTAATTAAATATGAGAATGTATTATATAAGTTCACATGATCCACGTGACACGGAATGAAATTTTTATACACAACGCAACGCCAAATAATGTATTATTTTAATGGATTTTTTTACTTCCTTCATGGAATCTATGTTGTCAAGCATGAGAATATTATGAAATAAGTCAGAAATATATAGTGTTACAAATATAATTTTACTTATTTACTCCTAAAACTAGATGAATATTGGTTATATAAATTGTGTGGGTACATTCTTTATCTATATTTACTTACTATAGAAGCTTTATGATGCATTATAAGCCTTATTAATATATTGATTAATATATGGACTTGTGTTACTTCATCTTATGCCATTATTATTTTTAAACTTTGTTAATTTGGTTTAAATTTTCATTGAATATATAATTCAATTTTGTACTACTACCACCTAAACTGATCATATTTACATATACTATTTCATAAAACAATACCCATGCATAGCATATGTCATACCCAGTTCCTTTAAAACTAAATTGAAACTGGTTAAATTATAAAAGGGGACCCTAGGATCACATGAAATAAGGTAAGTTAAGACTAGATTAATAAACAGAGTATCTAAAAATAAAGGTAAGGAACTAGAGATGGCCTGAAATCAAAGCCAAAATAGCTAAACAAAATGAATTGCAATGCAGTGGTAAAATTACAATTTTGGGAAATTTTTTAGAAATTCAAAGAAAGAAGTTTTAAATGGTAAAATTGAGTTTTCTAGGTTCTTTAAAGACCCTAAAAACTATAAGAACCCTCAAAATGGCCAAAATCCTTCAGGTTTACATTTTAGGCTATTAGTTGACCTGAATTTTGGTCAGACAATTCAAGATGGTTTTGAACCCTATAAAATTGAAAATAAATATTTTTAATAATCTAGAGGACCTCAATTTTCATATAAAAAAGATAGTTCTCAAAAAATATTTAAATGCGCCTAAACAGAGTGGTTAAAGTTGTAGGACATAACAAAGATTTTGAAATTATATAAAAACAATTCTCTCCCTTACATCAAGCCACCCATACCACCAGCCCCTCAAAACTATCCTAGAGAAACTGACCTAGAGCATTTTGGAATAGAACCAAATGCGCACAAAAAGAAGGGAAGAAGAAAGTGACGAGGAAGCCACTCTAGGTAAGAAACTATTTCATCTTTCATGGTTTTCCATTCACAAAACTTCTTCTCCTCTCTAAACCCTTTCTATGGAAGGTTTTGGCTTCTTAAAAGAATCATTTTTGTGGCTGAACTTTTAGACGGAGGAGAGAATTTGAAGAAACCATTAGCACCACAAGAATCTCCATCTAGCAAGGATTCACATAAGGTATGTATCTTAATGGAATGGCTGCTTCTCCTTGCTTTCCTTCATCTCCTTAGGATTGGCCAACACTAGAAGAATCTAAGGGGAGATGAATTTTAGCTAAAACAAAATATGAACTAAGGTTTTAAGACGTGAAAAGTGAGAATATGAAGTTAGAATTATTAAAGAAGCATTAGAACTCAAGATATTGAAATTAGGGTTTTAATTGCACCTAAGGAGATTTGGAACTCTAAGAGCCTAGTTTAAGCCATATGAAAGTATAATAAGACCAAAGAGAGATCATGAAATATGAAAATGCATCAAAATATAAGAAGGAAGCAACAAAACCCTTTTATGGATGATGGTTCGGTCAAGGCATGGATGGAGCACCTAAGGAGTGATTTTTTGAGTTATAATGAATTTAGAGACTTAGATATGATGAATAAATAATTATGAAGCCATTAGATTGAATTTATGAGCTCTAAAAGGAAAGTTAAATTTTTAGGGCCTAAATTGGGTTAAAAAAGCAAGATGGATTTAAACTCTTTTAGTCATATGTATGATGATTCACATGAGCTTCCTTAGAGCTATAAGACTTGTAGCAAACAAGAGTTTAGAGTTTGGAAAGTGAAAAACCAAGGTTGCCTCTTATTGGACATAAAATAGCCATAGACTCTACGTTAGACTATAATTAGTTTAAGTGAGAATAATGGGACTTAGAATATATTCTAATGGATTAATTTGATATATTCTCATGGATCAATTTGCCTTATAAATAGATGTTTGTAAGCCAAGTTAGTTCAAACCCACCAAATTGTATGTATCAAGTCAAGAAGAACCAAGGAAAGTGAACCAAGAAGGGGTTTAATGGCATTTTGAGCTTCTACAAGTCCTAAGGTAACTTCATCTCCTTTTCTTGTATGCATTTGAATGCTTGAATGAGTTAAAATGCTTATGTGTGTTGTTACTTGATGTTTTCATGAGAAATGTTTCATTATGTTTTTCAAATAAGTTATACGAGTACTATATGTGTATGAAAGGTTTATGTGATGACTTCTAACCCACTACGACATAGAATTAAGTGCAGTAGCTCTTCTTCACCCTAGATTGAGATTAGTGGAGCCTAACAAGTTTATAATGCCATGGCTAAAGCACGAATGAGTTTTTATGCTATTTGATGCATTGGACTTACATGATGCATAAACATAACATTCTTGCATTATATGCATTACATTTTACTTATAATGTTCATGTGTGTATTGAATTGGTTGAGATTAACTACTAAGATTGTTCTAGAATCACACCCTCATGCCCCCACTAACTATTTTCAGGGTCACCAAGTCAAAGCAAGGATATGGAGAAGACTTAAATGTTAGAAAAGTTGTATTAGAAGTGTTACATGTAGTAAATTTTGATGTATGTAGTATTGTGACATTCTTTTGTATCCTTAATGGCATATGATATTAAACAATGTATATCTTCCATGTATGATTATGAAACCATATGTCTAAGTTGATGTACTCTAATATATAACTTCTGGAGAGATATAAGATCATGCATGACAAATGGCATAAGTGGTGCTAGCATGTTTGCATGCATACTTGGATGTCAAGGGGTCAAATTTTGATCCAATTCTCTTGACATGCAATGGAATGATTAGAAATACCATTTAGGATGAATGAAATGTTCTCAAATTGGAAGAAACCCAATTAGGTAACAAAATGATCCATTTTGATCTAAAACTTTGTTCTAAAAGAGGCCTAAATAATTCCAATGTCAAAAGTGATCTAAATAACCTAATTTGACTCTAAGATTTGGCATACAATTAGACCCTTAGTAGAGCTTTCTAACAAGACAAGAATTAGAATTTTTGACTTGTATAGAATATTTCATGAATTTCTAAAATTCTATAAAACTTTCATTTTGACCCCTAAGACTGTTCATATGGTCAGTTCTGATATTTCATGTCTTTGAGGGGTCAAATGAACTTGGATACTCATAAATTTTATAGGCATATAATTGGCATTATAAACTTTTTGTAGCCATTAAGTTTGTATAGATTGGAGTTGTGTAGCCAAATATATATATTTCTAAAATTTGATGCAGTTTATGTGTATGGCGCATTTCAGTCTAGAGTGTTCCCTTGGGCTTCTAATGCATATTCTTTGATCTAATGGGTTGAACTAAATTTTTTTATGATAAATATGAATAAAGGAAAAGAAATAAATGAAATTGGACCCTTACTACTCATTTTTATATATAAACGAATTGATTTTACTATTGAAGGTATAGCAAATATTGTACATTTTATGGAAAATACCCATGACCAATATGTGTATGTGCTAAATAGCTAGGTATGCCATTTTAATTGGCATCAGAGCAATGTTTTAGGCATTTTTGTTATGAGTGTGGCTCGAGGATATGGATTTTATTATATGTAATGGCTTGTATAAGGATTCAGGTGCTAAGGTGTGGCATATGTGTATGTTTTTCATTGAATTGTTTCAGATAAAATGGTAAACACTATGAAAGAAGGCCTTCTAGAGCTTTTAGAGTAAAGCCAAATGATCCTATAGCTATAGCCCTATAGGCTATTATGGACCACCTAGATCAACAACAAGCTATGATGCAGCAGTAGTAAGAGGTTATTATGCAACTACAAGAGAGGCTTGCTCAGAGGAAAAATGGAAGGCCTAATCCTTCCCAGCCTACACATCCAGACCATCTTGAAATGTTTTGTTAAGTACAGTGACATGTGATGATTAACACAATATGAGGTAAGACTATAGCTACAAGAGTAATTAGTTCAAAGGGGAAATAGAGAAAGAGAGTTACTCCCCTCAATCACAACACCTAGTTACCAAGATAAACTAGAGAGTTTGAAAGACTATTATCTCAAGCTAGAACCCACAGACATCACCTTATAGAGCCCTATTTAGCCTTGGTCCACTATCTAGTTAATAAATGAGTTATACAAAGTATAATGTCCCTTAATGTTAATGGTGGTTTGGTTATAGAGCAAGTTGAGGTTGGGATTATATAGCTAGAAGAGTTACTTACGGTAATAGAGTATAACTCAAAATAGGAGGCCTTGTCTATATGAAGGAAAGTTAGAGACCCTTAAAAATAGATTCGATATTCATAGAGAATATTTAAGTGACAAAAGTGTAGTGGGCATGGGATATGAATCCAAAAATAACATGTTTTAACCCTAAACTAAGAGTAATTACGAAACAAAAGTAGTTTAAAATGAGAATGATGGTATACAAAAGTAGTAAAGGTTGTAAGGCCGCCTTGAGGTGATAACTTCAACTTAGAATGCTACTTTGTATGATATTGGTCGATGGGTCACTAGTATTGACCTGAGACATACAAAAAATGTTTTAAGTATATACATAAAAGAATGAGATGAGGATAGAGAATATTAGGAGTATCTAGCAATGTTGTATTTTAAACAAAAATTTGTAATTAGTTTAGTGTTAGATATGGAAGAAATCTAGGTAATGGTTATGACACTAAAGTTGATAGGGTCCACTGTTTGATGTAGAAAAGAGAATAAGACTAGAGAAGAAAAGCCTAAGTGAGTCTAGCAACAATATATATTAAGTCCAAGTAAGCTAACTAGATTTATAGTAAGTTGCTACTTGGGAATTGCAAAAAAACCTTAATAAGGGAAATGTCTTAGGCTAAGTTATGAGTTATAACTTGAGAACAACAATGAGTAAAACTTATATATAAGATAAGAGTGAGATGAGCCGAAAGAGAACCATAATTTAAAAGGGACATGGCCTAGAAGAGCAACCAGAGAAAGATCCCTCTTAATTTGAAAAGAAGAGGATGAGAAGTAATGACAATAGAGATCACTTAGTTAGTAGCCAATAACTTTCCAAGAGATAAGACCCCTGAATTAGTAATCAGTAATTATAGGGACATAGAGAGAGTGAGGAGGGGTTGAGAAATTAGTATATAGAAAGAAGAACCCTCACTTTAGTAATGACAAAAAGAGTGTTAATAAATTCAGTATAATAAAGGAAAATATAAAATGGAAGTTAGAACTCAATGGATGTAAAAGATAAGGAATTCACTATTGAGATATATGATTTTTCTAGTATGAAATATGAGTAATATGAAAGCATAAGAGCAATAAAATTAGTATGTAGAGTATAGAATTGCTAGTAAAGTAGATTTAGGTTGACTGATTACATGCAGCCTAAATTGGGTTAATAAGGCCCTAAGACTAGTAAAGTGCACTCCTAATGATAAAAGAAAAATGTTTAAGAAAGAAAAAAAAGTCAAGAGATTCTAATGATGCTAAAAATATAAGAGAAAAGTATTAAGAAAGATTTTAGTGCTTATAAGACTAGCATCTTATAAGTTAAACAACATGAATTCAGCATGTATATTATAAGTCCCTTTTGAAATAACCAAAACAAAATGTTAAAGGGATTCACATATGATACTTATCTTGCAAGAGAAGTTAGACACACTTAATGTATAAGATACCCTATAAGATACAAAACATACTAGTGCTAAAGGAACTTGAGTGTAAGATATAGGTATAGCTAGGAATTGCATGATAAGAGAGAGAAATTAAAGTGAGTACATGTAAAGTGTAAGTCTAGTTGACATCATGATAATAAAGAAAGTAAAGCATAATAAAGTAAGTCAGTAAAAATACAGGAAGAAAGAAATAAAGTACGATGGGGTTGTTAAAGAGATAGAAATATTTTACAAGACCCATTTCACATGAAGAGTATTTAGAAGAGCTTAACGGGCATCTGAGCTTAGCTTTAGAGACTTTAAGTGATAGTTGCTAGATTTAGTAAGTATGGGTTTATTTACAGAGACAGTAATCTTAGGCTATAATATCTTCTAGAAATGGATTATAGTAGATCCTAACACAATACAGTGGATTGCAGTAGACCCTAATAGGGCTTTGAAGAGTCACAATAGATCCCATAGAGTTACAGAGAGCTCATAGTTATAGTACAGTAGCTCTCTTGGGAGATGATAACCTAGGATAGTTTTAACGGATCAGTTTAGTCTTCTAGACTAGTATAGTTTTAGATAGTTTTGTCTCAGAGACCAGAAACTTCCTAAGTCTAGCAAACTATTAAATAGTTATTAAGGCTTTACTTAGATAGCTAAGCCATTGACTAGACTTCCTTAATAGATGAGTATGATATGTGAGATGAAGAAAGCAAGAAAGTAACTTTTTAAAGTTATAATTAAGTGAACCACTACCTAATAGTCATTAAACCTAGCCAAGGGAGAGAGAAATCCATGTATACTAAAGTTGTATATCTAAAAAAGAGGTCAAGTATAGTTCTTCATGATAGGGTAAGCGGTAGAGTATGCCTCTAGAAGTTGAGGCTATGCGAAGTCAGTCTCCCACATGAATACAATATTATTAAGTGGTAATTGCTTTTCAATAATAGCATAGAAAAGTTAAGGTTATGGGAAGTCAATAGTAAAATTGAGAATTTAAATAATGTTAACTTTTAAGTAGCTAAAGGAAGTAAAGGAAATTTCAGACTTAAAAAGGAAGTATAGTTGTAAATAAGGAAGTGAGATAATTAAAAATATAAGCTCATCAAAAGATCTATAATCCCAGTAATTAGATAGTATATAAGGCCTAAGATAGGAGGAAACATAAACCTTTATTATAGGATAAGCTCGTAAGAGAGAAAGTAAAGGTAAGTAGTAGACTAAACATTTGAGCAAGATACGTTAAACAAGAAAGAATCTTTAATAGCTTGCAATGAACATAAAAAGATAAGGAGACTTTACAAAAAGTCGTTAGAAGGTGATATTAGAGATTGGATACTAGTAAGATATCTCCAATTACATATGCAAGAAAGTCCACTAAATAGAATAGCTCAACCCATATAAATTAGTCTTGGAGCAATTAGATATAGAATAACAAGCTCTCTCAATGATAGACCAGAGTTAATAAAACATATTTTAGTATCAAAAGGTAATCCCCCTTATGACAAAAGTAACTCATATGCTTTATAGAAATAGCACTAGAGAAAAAAGACAAGTTACAGCAAGATTTGAATTGGTCAATAAGGAAAAAATTCTCTGGCAAAAAATCAAACTAAAAGAGAGTGTTCCATGAGAAAAGTAAGTAAAAATAAAGAATAGGAAAGGCTAGTTGGAAGAAGCATAAGAAACACAAGATGATAACTAAATTCCCAAATTTCAAGAATGAAATTTATTTAAGGGGGGAGAAATGTCATACCCAGTTCCTTTAAAACTGAATTAAAACCGATCAAATTATAAAAAGGGACCTCCAGGATAACATGAAATAAGGTAAATTAAGGTTAGATTAATAAACAGAGCATTTAGAAATTAGGATATGAAACCAGAGATGGCCTAAAATCGAAGCCAAAATGGTTAAACGAAATGAATCGAAATGTAGTGGCAAAATCATAATTTTGGATAACTTTTTAGAAATTCAAAGAAAGGAGTTTTAAATGGTAAAATTGAGTTTCTTAAGGTTCTTAGAGACCTTAAAAACTATAGAAACTATCAAAATGGCTAAAACCCTTTTGATATACATTTAAAGTTATCAGTTAACTCAAATTTTGACTAAAAGATTTAAAATGGTTCTAAACCTCATACAATTGAAAGTAAATGCTTTTAATAATCTAGAGGACCTAAATTTTTATATGGAATAGATAGTTCTAAAAAAGGATTTAAAATGAGCCCAAACAGAATAGTTAAAGTTACAAGACGTAATGAGAATTTTGAAATTATTATAAAAACCATTCTTTCTCCCTTATATCAGGCCACCCAAGTTAGTAGCCCCTTAAAACTAACCTAGAGCATTCTAGAATAGAACCAACAGCACACAAAAAGAAGGGAAGAAGAAGGTGAATAAGAAGCCCCTTTAGGTAAGAAACTATGCCATTTTTTATGGTTTTCCATTCATAAAACTTTTTCTCCTCTCTAAACCCTTGATATGGATGGTTTTGGCTTCTTGAAAGAATCATTTTTGTAGTTGAACTCTTGCAAGGAGAGATAGTTTGAAGAAACCATTAACACCACAAGAATCTCCATCCAGCAATGATTCATATAAGGTATGTATCTTTAATGGAATGATTGCTTCTTCTTGCTTTCCTTCATCTCCTTAGGTTTGGCCAACACTAGAAGGATCTAAAGGGAGATGAATTTGAGCTAAAACAGAATAGAAACTAAGGTTTTGAGACATGGAAAGTAAGAATATGAAGCTAGAATTATTAAAGAAGCATTAGAACTCAAGATATTGAAATTAGGGTTTTAATCGTACCTAAGGAGATATGGAACTCTAGGAGCCTAGTTTAAGCCATATGAAAGTATAATTAGACTAGAGAGACCAAGGAATATGAATATATACCAAAATCCAAAAAAGAAGCAACAAAACACCATATTGCCCGTTTGATGATGGTTTGACCAAGGCATGGATGGAGCACCTCAGGAGTATTTTTTGAGTTCTAATGAATTTGGAGACCTAGATATAATGAATAAATAATTATAAAACCATTGGATTGAATTTAGGAGCCCTAAAATGAAAATTAAATTTTTAAGGCCTAAATTGTGTTAAACAAGCAAGATAGCTTTAGACTCTTTTAATCATATGCATAATGATTCAAATGAGCTTCCTTAGAGCTATAAGACTTGTAGTAAATAAGAGTTTAGGGTTTGGAAAGTAAAAAACCAAGGTTGCCTCTTGTTGGACCTAAAATAGCTATAGACTCCATGTTAGACTATTATTGGTTTAAGTGAGAATAATAGGACTTAGAATAGATTCTAATGGATCGATTTGCCTTATAAATGGATGTTTGTAGGCCAAGATAGTTCAAACCCACCAAATTGTGAGTGTCAAGTCAAGAAGGGTTAGTGGTATTTTGAATTTTTACAAGTCCTAAGGTAGCTCTATCTCCCTTTTTTGCATGCATTTGAATGCTTGAATGAGTTAAAATGCTTGTGTGTGTTGTTGTTTAATGTTTTCATGAGAAATGTTTTACTATATTTTTCATATGAGTTATACAAGTACTATATGCATATGAAAGGTTTATGTGATGGATCCTAACTTGCTACGATATAGAATTGAGTACAGTAGCTCTTTCTTGGCCCTTAATTGAGATTATTTTAGCCTAACAAGTTTATGATGATGCCATGGTTAGAGAATGAATGAGTTTTTATGCTATATGATGCATAGACATAACATTCTTGCACCACATGCATTGCATTTACTTATGGTGTTCATGTATGCATTGAATTGGTTGAGATTAACTATTGAGATTCTCCCAGAATCTCACCCTCATGATCCCACTAACCATTTTTAGGGTCACCAAGTCAAAGCAAGGATATGGAGAAAACCTAAATGTTTGACCCTTAGTACTATTCATATGGTCAGTTTTGATATTTTATGTATTTGAGAGGTCAAATGAATTCTAATGCTCATGAAATTTTACATGCATATAGTTGAAATTATAAGCTTTCCATATCCATTGAGTTTACATAAATTAAAGTTGTGTAGCCAAAGATATGCATTTTTGAAGTTTAAGGTCTGATTGTGGATATGTACAGTGACAGTCTCAGTTTTTAGTGTTTTTGATGGGTCAAATGGATTCATTTGCATTTAAAATTTTTACAACATATAGTTCTTGCATGTATCAAAGTTATATGGCCAAAGATATGCATTTTTTAAATTTAATGCAGTTTATGTGTATGGTGCATTTTAGGCTAAAGTGTTCCTTTGGGCTTCCAATGCATATTCTTTGATCTAATGGGTTGAGCTAAATTTTTTTATGTTAAATATGAATGAAGGAAAAGAAAGAAATGAAATTGGACCCCTACCACTCTTTTTCATATGTAAATGGACCGATTTTACTACTTAAGGTATAGTAAATATTGTACATTTTAAGGAAAATGTCCATGATTGATATGTGTATATGCTAAATAGCTAGGTATGATAGAATACGTCTAAATTTAGTTGTTATATAATTTTTAGAATAATTATACTTTTTTATATTTAGTTAAAGAGTAACATCTTATTTTGGTCCCTTATAAATGGTCTATTTCTCAATTTAGTCTCATAAAATTCTCTTCTCAATTTAGTCTTTCACATATGAGTATTTCTTAATTTGGCCCCTCACAAATAAAATTATTATCAATAATGTCTTCCTATCAAATTGAAAAATACCAATACGTGAAGGACTTTTATTGATAACAATTTTATTTGTGACAGATCAAATTGAAAAATATTCATATGTGAGGGACTAAATTGAAAAGATAATTTTATGAGAGACTAAATTGAGAAATATCTTATTTGTGAATGACTAAATTAAGAAGGCAATTCTATAAAGAACTAAATTGAAAAATACCTTATCTATAAGCAACTAAAATAAGATTTTCCTTGTAGATAAATTATAGTTAATTCCCTTCTTTTTTTTAAAAAAAAAAATCCTTGACATTTAATATATATATATATATATATATATATTGCAAAAATCTCACCTGCTATTTACTTTGTTTTAATGAAGTTAACATTTTATACTATATTCATTCCTTCCAAAAATGAATTTACATAGATGTCTTTATTGTTATATTAAAGATAAAATCATAATCTTATCTTGGAGTTTAACATTACAAGTATGCACCATGGTGGCTAAACATTTTAATAAACAAGTAGCACACATTGTCCATACATAAACGGAACAAAACAATGAGGGTAAAAAGTAAAATGCTTTATAAGGAAAAAAATTGAGAATAATACCTTCGTACTTTAGGTTATGTTTGGAGTTTATGAAGAAATGGAATAGAAAGATAAATAATAGAATGGAATGGAGTAAAATAGTATGTTATGTCCCATTAATTGTTTGGGAGTTTTAAAGAAGGAAGGAATGAAATTTTTTTAAAACTATTTAAAAATTCTAATAAAATGAATGGAATGAAATAATTTATAATTTTTTTCAATATTATCCTTATAAAATAAACTCACACACAAAAATGTGATATATATTTTTAATATTACTTATTTTCTTGAGTTTACTATCTCATTTTTTATTCACAATCCTACGTGTAGGTTTAATATTATTTCTCTTCATGAGGCTATTGAATATCTTATTTTCTTATTCACTATCCTTCATGTCGATGTACTTATGATATATATTTTCATAAATAATTAATCAGATTGGTGATTTAATTGAAAAAGAAAATTAAAAATCTTGCAAATAGATCATACATAATCTTTATATTATAAAAACCTATAGCATTCAATAAATTCTGGCTATTATTTTAAAATCTTGTTACTCAAAATCCCAGTTCACCACCAAAACTGTTGGGTTTCCCCCTAATAGACCAGGGAGAATTTGCATGAAATGGGAGAAGACAGGAAATTCAGGTGCCATTATTGCGGAGAGCATTTACAAACTCACAGGCGTTTGAGGGTCACCAAAATGTACACGAAAGAGAGCGCCAGAGAGCAACTCATCACCTCACAGCCAGACTTCACTGCCATCAACTATCAAGCTCAACACTTACTCTCAAAGAACCAGAAGTTGCACGACAAAAATCGCTACAGAAGCTAACACACAATCGCCCAAAGAACCAACAGAATTGCGTAATCGAAATACTTCTTGCACCCTGATTGGTACGTATGAAAGTGTGGGAAAGGAGATCGAAAGCGTGAGAGGAAAAAAAAAAAGAAGTTATTTAGTATAGTTGAAAAGCTTTTTTTGGATGGAATCTTCTACCTATCATTCGTTGTTCTACATCTTCTATAAAATCATTTACGGAAAACTATTATTCAGTAGAAAAAGACTAGGCAAAAGATAGTTTTCTCCAAAATAATAGAAGAAGCAATGCAGTTATGTTTTACTTTTACTTTATATTAGTTAACAAATTTTTTTTTTTAATTTTTTAGCATTAGAGATATTTTGATCATTTGCTTACATTTTATTTTTATTTAAATATTGTTTCTACTCTATGAAATATAATTTGGAGTATAAAGTGTATTTGCATGCATACGTGGTTCATTGAAACAGGGATATATTTGTAACTTTTAATACAAATATATGTCATTTCATTCTCGACCTCCCAATTTAGACGAGTACAAAAGATTAGACTTTGGATGGTAGGAAATGGCCTTTTTCCATTCTATTCCATTCTTAAAAATTTTTAAATAATGGCTCAACTTATTTTAGTCATTTTATTCTACCCCTTACTATTCATATAAACATAACCTTAAAATATATACATTAATTGTTGGCAAAGTTTGCTAATATTTTTGAAAAAAAAAATGCCAAATGTAATGTAACCAAAACTCAAAGTAAATTAATATAATTTACTCTAATTTTGTGTTCTTTTAAAAATTTAAATTTGTATTTTATTGCTAATGAATATTTCTTTACTTAATTGAAAGAAATTAAAATACATTTTAAGTTAGATCTAGCACTTGCCAAGATGCAACAAAATCCTAATTTTCCTTAGATCTTTTGCCCCCCTCGATTAGAATCAGAGACACCAATGGATCTTTAATCTCTTTTCCATGGTAGAACCACCAAGTTCATGGAAGAATTTCTTTGTGCTCTTGCTTTTACTTTTTTGGATGCTAAGAAGAAATTGAGTGAGAGAGCTTTTAGGGAAAGGAGAAGACAAAGTTTCACACTAATTCTCACACTTATGCACTATAAATTTTTCACTCTCTATCAATTTGTCAGTTTCTATAACCTACTATATATCATTTACTTGGCACAAGATAAAGTCCATTTTAGACATAGTTGTCATTACAAAACTACTAGTAGCAAAAAAGCAACTACTAAACATGTCAAATTGACTTCCAATGTCCAGAAATGGTATTCTTTCTTATTTTAATTCATAACTCATATACAAATATCTGATTTCATCTAATGGATCATGTGTATAGCTCTCATATGCATAAGGAACCACATTGATCATTTCACTCATAGTCACATATTGCATCATAAATTTAAAAATTTTATAATTTAGGCTACTAACTCTGATTAATGCAAATTAGATGTCTATTCAAAGCTTATGATCTGAACTTTCTACTATAAAAATTTCAAATTCAAATAAATTTATTTGTTCTTTCAAAGAAAATGAAAACCAAATTTGATTTAGTATGAACAGTATAGGCCATAACAGCTTTTTAGGCCCAACTTTGGAAATTCGTCAAATGTTTTATAGAATTCTAAAAAATTGCAAACTTTGACTATATAGAAAGCTCTAAATGTCCTTTAAATATTCACCAAATTTCAGTTCCAATTCAGTCATTCAGGCAGTTAAGGGCATGCATTTTATGGTTCAATTGGACAATTTTTTTATTTTGAAATGGTTCAATTAAGCTCTAATATGCTATCTCTTGCCATGTGTAACTTTCAACTCATATATACATCATCTATAAATGGTTTAACATATGAAGGCTACCTAGCATCTAAAAATTACCATCTCACTTGTAGATAAGTATATGGGGTTAAGGATATTTCATACCCTAAAACATGTTCCCATGGCATAAATTGACATCAATTAGTCATACATTGGATGTCTAATGCTTTGGCATAGATTGATAGTATATTTCATTATAGTGTACATCAAAAGAATATATATATACAATACATGAACCTTAGCTTATACTTGCTTCAAGCTTTTATCTTTTTCTCTTTCTCTTTACTAGGTTCACTTGATATGGTTAGTGAGATACAAGGGGTGAAATTTTAGGGAGAATCTTGGTGGTAATACTTAATCCAATCCAATCCATACAATAAATTATTCAAAAATGAAATACAAGCATGTAAGGCCATATGCACATAAACATCATAAAACATGGAATTGTCATAAAATTTTTAAACTCATCTAGCCATGGCATAAAATATGCTACTTAAGCTTATATCTGGATTAGGGAAGAACTACTATACTTAATTTTTTGCCACTCTTGCTAAGAGTAAAAAACATAACTCATACATGCATAAAACTCAAACTATGATAGCTAATTCAAACATACACTCAAGAACTCATAAAACAACCAATGCACACAATGTATCTCAACTCAAATACACTTAAATGTATGCAAGGAAAGAAGAGTAAGCTACTCTTTATAGCTAGGAACCTTGATTAAACATTGGTGCACTTGTTCTTTCCTTTTTCTTTGGTTTTTCTTGGGTTGACAAACACACAAAGGTGTGATTACACTAACTTGGCCTAAACACATCAATTTAGATACAAAGCAACTAATTAGGATTTATCCCATCTCATTTCATCACTACTTAAACATATTAGAGCTTGAAGTTAAAATTGAGGTTACTTCAAATGCCTTAACTTTTAAGATTCAACTTTTAAACTTCAAAATCTCATCATAAATAATCTATATAACTCCAATAGAACTTATTAAAGCCATCAAAAGCATGCTTAGACATACTTAAAATCACATCGCCCCGTTTAGGCATTCTTGAACTTATAAAAATATGGTTCCTAAATTCATTCCAATGGTTCATCTAGCCTCTATATTATTCACTTAGGCCTCTTAAATCATTAAACTAATTTAAAAACTTCCCTAGGTGCTCTTTTCTTGTCTAGGCCGAGACACCACCTTATTTGCCACATCTTGGAATTTTGTTGATTTAAGAAGGAAATTGAGACCTTTAGAATATCCATAATTCATTTCTAATTCTATTATAGCATCATAGGGTTCAAATCATTTTCCTAAGGTTTTGAAACTTTCATGGTTCATCTTGAACCCTAGGTGATGGCACTTTCATTCTATGGCTTCTTAGGTAGATTTCTTTGCATATTCTTATCCTTCTCTTTCTAAACCTTATTTTCATCAAGTTTTCCTCAAGTTTGTGCCTTCTCCTCTCTCTCTCTCTCTCTTGTGGTTGAACCAACCATATCTTTGGGTCCTAAAAGTAACAAATTTTTAATAGCTAAATCATACTTTGTTTGGAAACTCCTTGGTTGTAGATTCTTGTGGTATATTTGATTTTCTCAAATCACCTCTTTTGCTAAAGGAGACAGCTATAACTTTCACCTTTTCAAGAAATCAAACCAACTATTAGAAAGAGCATGAAGAAAGGAAGAAGTTTCATAACTATTACATAGCAAAATTTTACATGTTTGCTTACCTATTTTGCTTTTCTTTCCCTTCTCTCTCTTCCCTCTTTTCACACCACCAGAGATGTTGAGTGGAGTTACTCAAAGTTGGTGCTAAGGAAGAAGATGAGTGGCATGAGGTTTATAAGAAATATTTAAGATATTTACAACAATTTTAAAAGTGACTATTATATTCCTACACTTTAATTCTTCCATTTGAACTCATTCTTCAATATTTTCAAAAACTAGTTATTCCCTACTAAATTTTAGACTCTCTCCTCGTTATTAAAAATATTTGCTTAGAAGTTATAGGGATTTAAAATAGTGTGAAAAAGTCTAATAAAAAATATTGCTACTGGGGCATCCTAATTTGTAAATCATTAGAGATTTAACTGAACCAATTTCATCTGTTTAATTTGTTAGCCATATTTTATCATATTATGGCGAGAAATATATGTTTCACACGTTAATTTTTATATTATTTAAATCCTTAATTTTTTTTTTGCCTTAGGGTTTGACTGGCTTTTACTCTTGTAAGCATTCCTCATCTATTCTACTTTTTTATTATTGTTTTTTTATCACTCTATTTTATACATTATTTAACTTTCTTGCTTACTTAAAAAGTAACAATTTAGAATCACACGACAACTTACATTGTTTAAAATAGTTCAAATCATACTTGTACCACTAGTTACGTCAATTTGCTTATAATCAGGGTTTTGACCAATTTTATTAGTTTTAGTTAATTTATTAACCTTATTTAGTTATATAATAATAGAATTAGTCTAATGCCAAAATATTGGATATTACCAGTTTTCATAATAATAACTAACATAATTAATTTAAATTTTAAAATTCAATAAAAATTAATTTTAATCAATTAATTAAATCAATTAATAGTTAATTAAGTAATATAACATAAATAATTAAATTTCTTTTTAATTAGGTTTTTACTATAGAAAAGATACAGTAGTCAATCCAGCAGAGTGCACATCTCGATCCTCTACGCACCGCTAAGATGTGCAGCTCCAACGAAGTAGCAAAATGGCACCGTTTTATCAGGTTATATTAGCCAAATCGCAACCAATCTTGATCGTCCCTATTATATGATCCTAGCTGTTTTTTTATCCCCTGTACACAAGCTCCTTCAGCCCTTAATATGTGGTGCCTTCAGCCCCTGAAACGCATGCTCTTATTTGTTTGCTTCCACAAGGCTCTACAAGGGGAACTGGACAAGCTTTTGCACTTGACGGAAATGTCGTTGCTGGAGAATGCATCACATAGCCAAGAGCATGAAGAATCTGAGCCAATATTCCTGCATCGACACTAACAAATAGAAGAATATTAGTTTCCTTATGCTATGGGGTTGGGCTTGAAATGCCTTGTTTGGAAACCAACTTTAAGTGCGGAAACATGTGTGGAAGATAGAGTCATGGCTTCATTAGAGCTTGGTTATGTTGGGTTTAGATGATTTTACAAGGCCCTGATAGCTATGCAACGCTGATTGATATAGAAAACACGATATTCGAATTCATGGGTGTATGATGATATTGCTTCTGATTTGGGTGGTGTTATATCATTAGCTATAGATGCAGTTAAAGAATGCAATGCTGATTGATGTGGAAAACATAGTGTTCGAATTCATGGGTGTATGATAATATTACTTTTGATCTGTGTGGTGTTATTTCATTAGCTGGAGATACAGTTAAAGAATACTGGGTATCAAATAAATGGTCTCCAATTATTGTTGAAGATTGTATTTTTGAATCTCCAGTTAATGTTAAATGGCAAGCCCCTCATGATAATCTTATCAAATCAAATACAGATGGGATATGTTTGACAGCAAAATTGAGAAGGCGGGCTTGGGCGTTATCTTTTAAGACAATAAAGGTGATGCGATACATATGTGCTACTCTCCCTGCTTAGCTTTATCGACTTTCATATGATTTGATTATAGAATTACGGAAACCCAAATCAATGGTAATCTACTTCTGGCAATTGTTAGATACGTGGCACACAACGTCTTAGATTGTTAATGGAAACAAAACAATAATAATTTAAAAAAAAAGATTGATTATTTACTTTATGAAAATCCTATCTGAAATTGTGTAATGGCATTTGAAAAACCAAGTTTTTTTTTTTTCCTGCCGCAATAGAACAGCACCGCGGAGGAATGAAGCAGCAGACGGAACGTGCAGATCATTATGCAAAATGTGGATTCAGATTCTCTCCATTATCACTCTCTCAATTCCCTCTCCAATAAAATCTCAGCCATTCACAACTAAATCTGGACAGTTTAAATTTTTTTTTTATTTTTTTATGTTAAAATATTATTTTTTAAAAAACTTACAGTTAAAAAATTATTTTTATTTTGTATTCTGTATCTTATAAAATAAATTTTATTTTTAAAACTTTAAAAAAATAACAATAAATCTGGACCGTCCAGATCAATCTGGACGGTCCAGATTTCCCACTGCAGAGGCCATGGGAGAGGCCACTGCAGGGGATCCGTTTCAGCAAAATGTGCGTTTTGCGTTATTTAATTAAACGGCTCAGATTAAGTGATATGGACGGCTAGTATTCGCCCAAGAAGGTCAAAACGGTGCCCTTTTGCCTCTTCGCAGGCGCAGGGGATCGGGACGCTACAGCGCACACGGCACACATCCCAGGTAGCTTTCAAACCCTTTCTCTTCCTCTGCACGCTCCTGCATTTCGCTTCTGGAATTGGCATCTTGGATGGTTCGAGCAGTCTCAGAGCTGATACAGACACATGAGTCAGTGGACTCTCCATTCATGCTCTCGTTTCAATCCATCTCCTACCTTCTCCTCCCCTCTCTCTCTGTCTCTCCCAATTCTCAAATCTTCATTTGGACCTAAACACAAACTGGTAAGTAATCATCAGCATCACTCTCGCTCCCTTGGTGAACGGACCATGGTGCTTCCTTTATAAATTCTGTAGCTCACTTTTGGATTATTGATTGCAGAACAAATTCAAGCTCAGGAAAAACACAACGTGTAGGGCTCACTTTATCGATGATGGCCCATTTGCTGTGGCAATCGGTGCTTGTATGCTCACTTCTTTAGTTTTCCCAGTCTCTGATGGTCGAAAAGACGAGGATGGTGATTCCACCATTGACGCAACTGATGCTAGGTTCGCGGTGATGGCGATTGTTAGTTTCATTCCTTATTTCAATTGGCTGGTAATCTGCACTTACTAGTCTTTCGTCATTTTTAATTTCAGAAAATATACAATTTGGTAACTGAAAATATACCTCTTTACCCTTTCGTTATCGGATTTTTTTTCCACATAGAGTTAGTTAGAGTAATATACAGTTTGGTCAAATAAATGGACTACCTTGTGATCCATTACAACTTGGAGGACTAATTCATGTACTGAAATAATTTTAACGGCTAAATTTACTCTTAATCTTATGATGGCCCCTATTGATAGGTGTACTATAATCATCTTGCTTGCTGTCTTTGGTTGATAGAGTTGGGTTTTTGCGTGGCTTGACACTGGGAAAAGACGTTATGCTGTGTATGCACTTGTCTATTTGGCTCCCTATCTAAGGTTGGAATCTCAAAAACATGCCTAATTCTTTTCATTGCTCTATTCGTTAATTTGTTTTGTTTTTATTTCATCTGCTCATTTTTAGTCCTTATTTTAGAAATAAGTGGGGAGGACTTCGCTTAGAGCGGCCTTAGTGTAATGGACAGAAGGATCTAGATTCAAGTTGTAACTAACTCAGAGGCACCTCATTTTTTTTCCCTATTAATAATAACACTAATGTGATTTTAATTTCCAAAATTAATTTAACAGTTTCTTTACATGAGATGGAATTGAAGGGGAACCTTGGCGCAACGGTAAGGTTGTCGCTACGTGACTTGAGGTCACGGGTTCGAGGCGAGGAAACAGCCTCTTGCGAATGCAAGGTAAGGCTGCGTACAATAGGCCTTGTGGGTCCGCCACTTCCCTAGACCCTGCACAAGGCGGGAGCTTTGTGCACTGGGTTGCCCTTTACATGAGATGGAATTGTAATACTTGTGTGCTGCCAATTATTTTGTAAGCTCCTTTTTCTGGGCAATCTTCAAATAAAATGACATAATGAATTTTAGTAATAATTCAAGTCTTGGGACCTTTCATTTGATGCATCCCCCCCCCCCCTCCTTGAAAGAAGAAAAAAGGCATCTTGCATTTATTTATTTGGCTAAGGGCAACTCATGGCATTTGAATTATACGCGACACTATTATTGAATGTGACTATTATTCGTAAATGCTTTGTTTCATTAGGTCAAACCTATCACTTTCACCTGAAGAAAGCTGGCTGCCTATTGCTAGCATTATTTTCTGCATCATTCACATTCAGGTACAGGCTAATGACACTGTTTAATGGTATTGATTTCACGTGCCTTGCTGGCTTACACATCTTTGTATATGTTATATTAAATAGAGCTTCAAATCAAACCTTGATGTTAAGCAATTATATAGCTTAACAAGAAGCTAAGATCAGCTTGATAGTTATACTTGAATGGATAATACATTATAGCACTTGTGTCCGTGTCTTTACCTATGCTTCTTAGGTTGTAGCTCTTATTTTTACTGGTAAAGTAATTTCTGTTGCAGCTGGAAGCAAGCATCAGAAATGGAGATATTCAGGGATTTCAAATATTCAGGGAAGTTTCAAATCAGGTATCATCAGGTATTAGAGAGAATGACCACTTGAATCAGCATGAAGAAATGTCTGAGGTACGCGTTGTGTTGATGTACGTTGTAATTGTAGCATACTATAAATAAGCTTCTTGTACTTTCTCTCTAAAATGAACTTCCATTGCTGTAACTAAGGGAAGCAAGAAAGAAAACAGGAACCTGCCACTTGCTCGAGAACAATCAAGGGAGATTGGGGAGCGGGACGATCCTCAAAGGTCCTCACCGTCTCATCAACGCTTGAATGACGACTTACGTGATGATGATGATGAGAGAAGCAAACACTAGGATACCAGAATCACTTGAAATTGTGTATTGCATTGTCCTTGAGTTCTGAATAGAATATGGATAACAGGGCTGACATACAAATAAACAACTGCACATCTGACATTATTTTCGTGGCTGATGCTGCTGTTGTTAAGTTGTTTAAATAGTTTGTTAATGGGGTGTTTGAATGTGTTGCATTAAACGCGTATCATTAGACCAAAATTTATAGCGATTGCCAAGCCATGAACTTATTTCCTTAATCCACTGTAGAGAAGATGCCAAGCGCCACAATTTGAATGCAAAGGAAGTTGACAAATGCAGCCAACCTTGGAACTGCTTACAATTTCTCCAGCTACAACCTTGAGATTCGAACCTGTAGCCTTGCGCTGATACTTATTGGAGCATCAAGCACTTGTCAATAAGCGATACCAATTGTTGGGGGAGCAGAGACTGACAGCAGATGTCATAATGAATTAGTTGAAATCGCGGAATGGTGGAGTCCCTGAATAAAAATCTAATTTTGGCCATTCAAAGAAGCCTCTAGTATGTATCAATCAGCGTCCTTCAAGATTTTTTGTATTACTTTATTAGTGGAAACTTTGATTTTGTTTCAACTCTAAAATATTTACTCCTTAAAAGATTGTAAAGTATTATTTTATTATTTTTGAAAGGATGAAATTAAAATAAATACAAATTTTGGGGTATTAATATAATACTAAAAACCTTTAAGAAAGTCAATTGATACTGAGTTATCTTTAAAAAGATTAAAATAAAGTTCTACTCGATACTTTTCTATCCTCTATTTAGTTACCTGTTTGCAGTTTTTGTTGGACAAGGAGGGTTAAATGGGTTCAATTGGACAAAACTCTTCATTTCTTTTAATAATTCAATCTTTAGTCTGCCATCACCTCTCATAATCTACTCACTAATGATAACAAAATAGATACTGACCTGTGCAATACACAAATGTACATAATGAAATTTTTACCTTTTTTAAGACCAGATGCTTAAAAAAATCTAATTACTTATTTTGCTTGAGTAAATAATACTTGAATGAATAAATCACAAATAGAACTTCAAAAGTATGAAAACATGCTTTCCATTATTTTTGAAATACAAGGGTGCAACATTTAAATTTTAATGTTAGAAGTACAAGGGTGCAAAGTTTTGAAGAATGTACATGATAATTGTTAATTATATATATATATATATTAATTCTCCTAAACTTAAGTATTTTAATAATTAAATAAGGCTTAATAAATTTTATTAGATGATAATAAATTTTATTAGTCAATTCCTGCACTTTAAGAATTAGTTTGCAAAATTATTGATTTTAACACAAATTCTTTTGAATAATTTTGTAAATTTTTTTAATTAATGTCTTCCATTATTTTTGTAGATTTTCATTGGGCAAATGGGACTTAAAGGGAGAACATTTATTTGGAGAAGAGATGGAGTTGAAGTGGGCATCAATTGGAGGCTCTCACATGCTCAGGAGATATGAAGCAATTCATTCATTCTTCACAATGGTTTTCATGCAGCTTCTAAGGGAATAAAGCTAGACTTCACTCTTTCATCCACCACACACAATCACATGCATAGCTAGCTCATAAACACTCACATATTCACAATTCATTCACGTGGAGGAAGTCTCACGTCCAGGGGCCAGGTCACGCAGCATCCTCTCTCGTGGGCCCACTCCCTGAATGACATACACATTCCACGCCACTTATTCACATGCACATTTAGCACTCCACTTTCACAATTTACTCACATGGAGGGAGCTTCACGCTCAAAGGGCATTCCACTCATACAATCCACTTACATGTGTTCACATACTCTCCTAGAATCACACACACATTGATTTCATGCATGGAACCTCACACATAAGACACAATCATTATACGCATGATGGGATTCACGTGCAGTAGCTCCATCCACTCACGGTTTCACTCATCATGTCACAGCACCTCACATACATACACACGTGATTCAGGAAGCAACACAAAGCTACGGGTTTTGTTCTTTTTGCAGGAGAAAGCTTCACGATGACACGTCCAGCATGCATCCACACTTACGGGTCACATAACTCTCATGCACAGCTGAAAAAAAAAGACCCACGCAGAAGCAGCATCAGTGGAAGCTTAAGGGGAGAGTGTTCTCAGGTTTATGAAGAGAAGAAGAAGTATCACCAGAACGGAGCATGAGCAAACCCAAGAAGAGACTTTCACGTGGGAAGGAAGGAGAGCCTTGGGTTGAGAACAGAACATGAAAAGAGAAAGAGCAGTACTCGTGGGCAAAAAGAGAAACACACAAGCTGGAATAAGACTCGTACATCAGCAAGAAGCATGGCTGAGGAGATTTTCACGTGGCATGGGCATGTGTTTTTGGAAAAGGAAAAGGAAAAGAGGTCTAGGCAGAGGTGATTTAGAGGGAGGATTCCACGGGTTTGGAGAGGAAAAACACGTGAGGAAGCTACGGTTTGAAAAACAAAAAAGCCACAGGATCACATTCTCATGAGGGAAGCTCTCATCTTAATTGCATGAAGACGCAGAACTATAACACATGAATAGTAACAAATGAAACTCGTGGCAAGGGTTTGAAGGAAGCTACAGGACCAGATGAAGAAGCAAGGGTTGGCTACAACACTCGAACAGAATAAAGACGCATGAGAATGAATAGACTAGAAAGCCATGTGGGAATGATTAAAGAAGAAGGAGCTGGCAGCTGAGGAAAAGATGCACACGAGCAGAACATGTTTAAGAAGCCACGGATTCATGAGAAGAGAATGAGAGCATGTGACCATTAAATGAAGCATGTGAAGAACACGAGGGCTGAGCACATGAAAGGAAGTAAGTAAAAGGACGGGGGCAGAATCCAGGATTCATCATTCCATTCACACACGCATTCATCCATCCATTCTCATCCCCCTTCATCCATAGCACCTCCACTCTACTTCTCCATCAAATCTCCACTCAATGAAGCATTAATTCTCCCTTCTTGCTGCCTAGGAGGAAAACCTTAGAGAAGCTTGAATCCATGGAGATAATCAAGAGATTTTGGCTAAGATTCTTATTTTATGCTCACCAGAATAATAATACCGCAAGTGTACGGGTCGTAAAAATAGTACGTGATGAGTCAAGGTTGTTTCCTCAAAGAATCAATGCGATTAGTAGTTAGGCATTAGAGTTCTCATATTTATTTTAGTTAAACAAGTCAAATTTGTGATTGAATTTGTGAGAAAATTAATTCAAATGCAATTAATAGTGATGAAAAATGGTTTAATCGAAAATAAGCAATTAAAGACACCTTAGAAATTCTAATTCTTTTTTTACACAATGTCAATCATTTCCCTTTTTAATTAATTGGCTTAATGTCAATTTTAGAATCAAGGTCTAATTAGATAAAATGTCTTTCGATCCATTTAAACCCATATATCAACTCAACTCTTTGATGTTTCAAATAAGAAGTTAACACACAATTAAGCTCAGACCTTATCTAGACTACTTAGGGCCCTTGAGTATATTTCTATCTCAAATGCAAATTAAACTATGTCTAATCCCAAGTTACTCAATCAATGGTCTATAAGTAATTCCCTTCTTCTAAAGGCTAACTACAAAACCTATAATCAAACTAGAGGTGGCCAATCAATAGAATGAAACTATAATTCAGATTAAGCACTAAAATCTTCAATAATCCAACATAATTAAAAGAAAATAATTTCCAAAGCTTAAAGGTTTATAGAATCCCTAAGGATTACAAAACTAGCCACTCATGGCTTGAAATCCACAGAAAAACTCAGCAAATATATCAACAAATACATCAACTTGAAGAGAAGATAGAGTAGAAACATTGAATTGAGAGAATATTGAACAGAATCAATGATTTCCAGGTTAATATGAAGCTTCCCCAACACCTCTTGTGCATTTTCTCCCTCTCCCAGTTGACTAGAACGCCTCTTTTTTGCTCAATGACGAAGCCCTAGCCTTTTCTCGTGTTTTTTAGCTCGCAAATTAAAGCTATGCATTTCAGAGGCCGATCTCGCTATGGCGAGGGGTATAGGTACCCAGAATTTTGCTGATCTCACTATTGCTGGCATTATAGTTAGGAGCTCCCTGAGATTTGTATGCATTGCGACTTTGCTATGGCGAAATGACTTTCTCGCTACAGCGAAAGCACATCCTCGCTACAGCGAATTGTGTTTTAGCTGTAGCGAGAGAACTTATTCCACTTTCCTTTTTACTTTCAGCTTCCCTCTCTTTTTTCATTTCTTTCTACACTCTTCTACTTTTTCCTGAGATAAAAATCAATCATAAAATGAGACTCAAACTGACAAAGATATTGCAATTAAAATATTTTCTTTATTTTGTTTGATTGAATAAAAATTTAGACATATTAGTTAAGAGAAAAGTACTATACCTCCTTAATTTATCATAAAATATATCCCTTTCTCAAAAATTTAATGCTCACCAGAATAATAACACCACAAGTGTACAGGTCGTAAGAATAGTACGTGATGAGTCAAGGTCGTTCCCTCAGAGAATCGATATGATTAGTGGTTAGGCATTAGAGTTCTCATATTCATTTTAGTTGAACAAGTCAAATTTGTGATTGAATTTGTGTGAAAATTAATTCAAAACAGTGATGAAAAATGGTTTTAATCGAAAATAAGCAATTAAAGACACCCTAGCAATTCTAATCCCCTTTTTACGCAATGTCAATCATTTCCCTTTTTAATTAATTGGCTTAATATCAATTTTAGAGTCAAGATCTAATTAAGTAAAATATCTTTCGATCCAGTTAAATCCATATATCAACTCAACTCTTTGATGTCTTAAATGATAAGTTAACACACAATTAAGTTCAGACCTTATCTAGACTACCTAGGGCCCTTGAGTATATTTCTATCTCAAATGTAAATTAAACTATGTCTAATCCCAAGTTACCCAATCAATGGTCTATAAGTAATTTCCTTCTTTCAAAGGCTAACTACAAAACCCATAATCAAACTAGAGGTGGCCAATCAATAGAATGAAACCATAATTCAGATTAAGTACTAAAATCTTCAATAATCCAACATAATCAAAGGGAAATAATTTCCAAAGCTTAAAGGTTCATAGAATCCCTAAGGATTACAAAATTAGCCACTGATGGCTTGAAATTCATAGACAAACTCAGCAAACATATCAACAAATACATCAAGTTAAAGAGAAGATGGAGTAGAAACACCTAATCGGAAGAATATTGAACATAATCAATGATTTCCCAATTAATATGAAGTTTCCCCAACACCTCTTGTGTATTTTCTCCCTCTCCTAGTTGACCAGAACGCTCCTTTTTGTTCAATGATAAAGCTCTAGCCTTCTTTCATATTTTTTAGCTCGCAAATCAAAGCTGTGCGTTTCAAAGGCCGATCTCGCTATGGCGAGGGGTGACTCTCGCTATAGCGAGAGCTTATAGGTACCTAGAATTTTGCTAATCTCGCTATTGCTGGTGCTATAGCTAGGAGCTCCCTGGGATTTGTATGTATCGCGACTTTGCTATGGCGATGTGACTTCCTCGCTACAGCGAAAGCGCATCCTTACTATAGCGAATTGTGTTCTAGCTGTAGCAAGAGGACTTGTTCCACTTGCCTTTTTACTTTTTAACTTCCCTCTCTTTTCTCATTTCTTTCTACACTCTTCTACTTTCTCCTAAGATAAAATTCAATTATAAAATGAGACTCAAACTGACAAAGATATTACAATTGAAACATTTTCTTTATTTTGTTTGATTGAATAAAAATTTAGACATATTAGTCAAGAGAAAAGTACTTTGCCTCCCTAATTTATCATAAAATATATCCCTTTCTCATCCAAAATTAGGGAGTCATCAATCTCCCCCACACTTAAATCCTTGCTTGTCCTCAAGCAATTCCTAAAAAATATCAATCAATGTGGTTGATAACTATTTCTTGTCCACAATAAACACCTAATCAACCAAAGTTTGAAACTCCCCCACACTTAGAGTGAAACTAATGTTTGAAGCAGAAGCTCAGCAGAACTCAATTTGAATTTCGAAACCAATTTACTCCTAGCAACACCCTCCTGATTTCTAAAGTGTGTGTGTGTGCTCCACAGATAGATTTTCTTTAAAGAAGCAATCAAGTAACCTTCAATAAACCCTTAATGTACTTTCAAGATCCAATCCAACTATCTACTTTAACTTCAATCATCAGAATTCATTAAGAGAGGTATTTATTGTTCAATAGAGTACTACTCTTAGCACAATCAATCTCATTCTCTTTTTTTTTTTTTATTTCTCCTCTTCAATTCTCTTAATCTTTTTGACGCGAATGGCAACATTGATAATGAAGCCACCCGGTTACTCAAATTAAGGAAATTGTTAGAGTGCTCACTAGCACACTCTTAGTTTAACTATTGTTTGACACGAAAGTTCATACTTTTTAGTGCAAACTCCTGGTTACTAAGTGATTTCAACCATTATAGTAGAGATATATCTATATTTTTTTTAAGCAATAAATATTCCTCTTAAATGATAATCAGATATCCATCAGAAGCAGATAAATTGAGGAGATCTAAAAGAATAAATGGGAGCTAACTAAAGAAAAAGCTCGAATTACTTCAATAATCATCTTGCTAAGAAGTGCTTCTATTATAGGTGCATACTACAATTACATCACCTGCTTCATTCATTTCAAGTTATCCTAACCTCCACATTCATTATTTAGTATTCATCTAAAGTAAGGGGGATAAATCTAGTTAAAATTGAGGGCATTATAGTGGACTGATTATTATTGATATAATTCTCCTTATTGTTTAAATTTGTATATCCGCCTAGCCTATATTTACCTTCCCCTAGACTTAAAGATAACATTGTCCGCAATTTGTAAAAAAAGAGATACAAGAAGTAGAAAAATAGAAGTAGACTGGGGTGGAGGTAAGGGATGTAAAGAGATAGAAAGAAACGGGACTCCCCTGATAGGAAAAATTAAAGAAGAGAGGGATGCACGTGAACAACTTCTGTATCTAAGAGACCAAAAATATATAGAGACCACATAGCAAATAGTAAGTTGGCGTTAGATATAAAACATCAATTATAAAACTAGCCAGTGCATAATCTAAAAGCATGATGATATACAGTAATCCATATATAGTTATCCAAAATGTAAAGTAGAGAAATGAGAAGAAGCATGCAAGGAATAGAAAAACTCTATGAGTTAGAGGGCCCAGGCATATCCTGCGGTGTAGGGTCTTATGGAAGAACAATGAACGAGGACTGAGGAACCTCTGGAGGTGGAGGTAGAGGGGCAGGTATCAGATAATCTACGAGCATTTGCAACTAATCCTTCATTGACAGGACATGCCCTTCTAGCCTATCAATGGACTCCCTCACCGAGGCCTCAAACTAAGTTTGAGGTGGTGCATCCTACATCATCGGCTCTGGAGTACTCACTCGCTTCTATGGAAGAGGTGGAAATGCTTCAGGCTGTGCTTGTGCTGGTGCCTGGTGTCTGTGAAGTCTTCCCAGTTCATCCTTTATACTATCATATTTAAAAGGCCTCTTTGGTTTGAACTGAGAATCATTTTTAGAAACTCAGCTTCCCCCCATTGTGAGTGACTCGGTAAGCATGTGAGGGTATGCCAGGCTTGCTCTATCTGACCTTACCACTTGCTTGAAGTTGGGGAACATGAGACAGGGAATATTCACCTGCTGCCTGGTCATAAACCACCAAGTCAACACAGCCCATTCTTGGATCATGTCAGACCTATGAGAACTCGTCAAAATGTTATTGGTGATGAATTGTAGCCAATACCGAGTAGGCTTATTTAGTTGATTGACTGGATACACTTTATTAACCAGCCTTGTTCGTCCTTCATTTGCAATGTTCGTCTCCACCTCTTCCTAGGGGATGGATTGCTGATTAGCCAAGTATGATTGGAAGGGACATTCTAGGACATTGGATAATTCATAAAAGTCTTGAATGACCTTCTCATTGATTCATACCCAGGCAGAGTGGTAATAGTATTCATCCTCGTCCTCTTCAGTGTCTTTAAAATTGGCTTATAGTTCTTGGATCATTTGAGAAATCTGATGCACTGGCTTTTTGGTGAAACCTTGTAGTCCATGCTATTCAAAGTCACTGTAGATGAGATCCAAAATATGGGGCTCATAGTATTGATCTTCAACTATCCCCCGATCAGAGAAAAGTCGCTCAAAGTGGAATTCAGCTCTAGAAGAAGCGAACTGGTCCTTGTTGTAAGATTTCTTCTTTTTCTTCAAGAAAGATGCTTCCGCAGTCTTTGTCTGCTTTTTGGGAGGCATAACTTTGAAATCCAAATAACAATTAGAAAGAAATAAAAAAAAATAGCTATAGTAAATCATAGAACAAGCAGAGGCAAATGTGCTATCTACAGGCATAATGATGAAAAGGAAAAATGTGTAAATCAAATGAATGTGCCATATGGATAATATGAAAATGAACTTCGGAGAGCAAGCAATGTGTGAGGGGAAAAGAAACATGGAAGCAAGCAAAGTAGGAAGTGCCCAGAAAAGAAATAGGACTTTCTGGAAAACGCTCGAACTCGCCATAGCTAGTTGATTCTCGCTATAGCGAGAACGAGCAACTTTCCGAAAATGATGATTTAGGCTGAAGAAAACTAAATTAATGAAAACTTCCTGCACAGAAATAGTTGACCAATAGAATGCAACCAGAAAAACTGACTTATTGACTCCTAATTACATAGATAAATGCGAGAAAAAATCTTGGCCCTAATGACCACAGAAACAACAAAAAATGTTGCGATTGATGTGTGCTTGGGTTTGCTTGAGTGTGATGGGGCCAAGAACCCTTAGCCATGATGAGGATGAGCCAAGAACCCTTAAGATTGGTTAAGATAAAGCAAAGAGTTTCCCAAAAGCATTGGGCTCCTAAGAGTATGGTTGAGTCCAAGAATGCATTAAAGAATTGGTGAGGCAAGTCTAATATCCACAAGAAGTTGGGTGAGGCCAATCCACTTGCTTGGCAAGCCTTTGTATGTTATGTATGACTTTCTCAAATGATGAAAATGTCTCTTGAATGTTTGCATATATCCACATGACCATACATGCATTTATGAGACTTGTTTGCATCCATTATGTATGATTGAATGGGAGATGAGCTATTGAAATTCTTTGAATTTGATTCCCTCCTCTCCAATGATCTCACATGCTAGGTGGACCAAGTGGACAAGGCAATAGAAGCCAACCACTTTGAAAGGAAGAGTTTGACACCAACATGCTTAGCCTTTGCTTTTTAAAACCATAATGATGTCAAATTTTGTAACCCTTTGATGTATATGGTCCATGACCTTTTAGACATGTATAATTATGATATTATATGATGTAGGAATGAAAGAATGTGTTATGTGAATGATGGAATGTAATTTGAGTATACTATGGAAATACAACTTCATGAATGGCTTTATGGAAATATGCATATGTGTAGATGAAATGGCCAAAATGAAATTCATGAGGTTTGGGACCATTTGGGTAGCTTACACAGGTCCTAATCATGCTTTTAGACTTGCCTAAAAGGTGCCAAACCCTATGGAAAGCTATTTGGTTACTTTAATACCTCACATGGAGCCAAAATTGACCAAAATGAAACTCTATATCACTTTTTGGCCAAATGAGCTCTTCTTAATATGAGATTTGGTATGTGATTAGAGCTTGTTGAAAGCTTTATCAAAAGCTAAAGAATATAATTTTTAGAGTTCTATAGAATATATGATGAATTTTCAAATTTGACAAATTTTTTGATTTTGGTCTGCTGCATTATTCATTTGGTCTGAAAATGAAATCTGTCACATAAGGCTTAAATGATATCCAATTGCCATGAAATTTTATATAGAGAAATTAAACATTCATAGTGACTTATGCCAACTAGAAGAACCTCATTTAAAGGTCTAGAGAGGGCGATATGAATTTTTAAAAATTCTATCCAGTATTAGGAGCTTCATTCGACCTCAGTTACTATTCCATTGAATTTCAAGGTCTGGGCTACCTGAGCTAGTTTGGAAATATTTTGTCCCTCTAGCTAATATCCACAGCTTTTTAGATTGGTATCATTTGCATTGATTGTAGCTTTTTGGAATTAATTAGACATTTTCAAAATTTGTTGCAGAAATCTACGATAGCATCAGTGATAGTTTAACCTCTGGACCTTTTCAGATGTCAAACATCCTCTGTAGTAGATGTTATAGTTTGGACATATTTTTAGTATAAAGTAGACATCCATATATTTCCAAAATGACTAAGAAAGCATGATTTTGATGTTTCTAAAATTAGCTATGATTTTCCAAAATTTGAACAGAAAGAGAGAAAATTCTGGCTGAAATTTAATATGCCTATTTTAAGTTTTCCTTTGAGTTCCATGAGTTATGGGCCACATTTTATGATCCAAATGAGTTGTATTCATATAATTAAATATGAGAATATATGGTATGAGCTCACACGGTCCACGTGACACTAAATAAAATTTTTAAATACGACACAATGCGAAAATATTCATTATTTTATGCTATTTTCTTTGCTCTTCCATGAGTTATATGATGTGAAGCATGAGAATAGCATGAGGAAAGCTAGGAAATATATGGCATTATATTTATTGGTATCAAAGCAAAGTTCTAAGCTCTTTTGAATTAGATTTGGCTTAAAGTAGCATTAGGGCTATATAAAGGCTTAAATGAATAGGGAGAACCTTGTATGAGACATTATGGGTGTGTGAAAGTAGTTTGTGGCTTTATTCATGAAAAGTAAGTTGTATGATGATCTTAGAGTAGCTAGTGGACACTGGAAAGGTTGGCTTTTAGAGTAGCTTAAGCAGAGCTAAGGGATCTGACGGCTGGAGCTCCATGTGATATGATAGCTCGTCAGGATCAGTGGTAAGCCCTAGATATAAACGATGAGAAATGATCTTATTGATAGGAAGAGGCTTGCTAGAGAGAGTATGTGAGGCCTAATTCTCCCTGGTAGTCATACTTAGGCCATTCTGAGATATCCTGCTTAATGCAGAGACAAGTAATGATGCAACGCAGTATGAGATAAGACTACGACTGCATGGAATTAGTTTAAAGGGGATTGAGAAAGAGAGTTATCCCCTAGCCACAACACCTGAATGTCTAGATAAATATTAGAGCCAAAAAGATTAATTCCTTTAAGTCAAGAGTTTGAGTTACAAGCTACACCCTAGAGCCTAGATAGTCCGAAGGTGATAGTTAGCTATTCATGAACGAATTAAGAGGTAGAACACTCTAGTTTGATGATGGGCTAGATAAAGAGGCAATGAGGCTTGAGTTGGTAGCCAAAGATAAAAATCTAATCCCTGAAAAAGAAAGCCAATCAGAGGCCATTAGCCATGGCCAATTATTTCAGGAAGCAGTAAGGTAATCCAGAGAGTTCCTCGCCGCGACCAATACTCAGACAGGAAAACTAGGGTGAACCCGAGGCTAGTTAGCCGCGGCAAATGATATGTTAGCCACGACGAATGGTACCATGAATGCCTTATTAGTCATATTTCGCCTAACTTGAAGAATGAACTGATAAGGGGTCAGATAACCCATAGAAAGTGGGAACCCCTGGTATGAGTACAAAGAAGAATAGTGAATAGTCATAGAAGATCAATAAGAAATCCGTGGGCCAAGTAGTTGAAGCTGAGGAAATAGCTCAACCCAAAGAAAGTTAGACATAGGGATGATAAGGTTGTTAAGACCAACCTTTAAGGCATTGACTCCAACCTAGGGTGTTATCCTATGAGACACTGAATGATAGAATGTTAGTGTAGCCTCGAAATAATATAAGATAAGACTACCAGCAGTGAGGCACATAGTGAGTGGCCTAAAAAGGTGTACCTCATAGGTAACACCTAGAGGTAAGTATAAATAGCCTAGTAACAGAGGCTCAAGAAAGGAATAAAGATAGTTAGTAAGCTACAAGTTTGATGAGATGGCTAACCTAGGCTGAGCATAAGCTGAAGCCTAGGGAAGATGACCAGTAGCATCGTTCCAGGTGAGATATGTAAATGAAAGGCTCAGTGAAAGTTCTCCCTGGATCGAGAAAGAAAAGATGAGATACCCTGAGCCGGGGAAACCACTCAGTAGTTATTAGTAAATTCCCTTAGATAGACCCCCATGAGTCCTAAAGTATAGTGATAAAGGTAGCGAGGAAGAGCTAAGAAACTAACTACAGAAAAGATGCCCTTGGTTTGGTAATGATTAAATGCATAGACTAAACCTAAAAAGGTAAATAGATAGGGGTCCAATAATTAGTCAGATGAGCTCCCTAATATAAGAATGATATAGAGTTAAGGCATGCGAGTGATTAGAGCACTCACTAGAGTATAAGCTTCAGTGAGGTAGAATCTAGACATTGAGAGTACGTGTTCTGGATTAGGTTAGCAAAACCCTAAAAATAGTATATTGTGCTCCTAAGGTAAAGCTAAAGAGGCTGGATAGAGAGAAAGCCCAACTCTGATCCGAACTTAGAAATAAGCTAAGATAGACAGTTAGTGCCTTAGTACCCTCAGGGAAGCTCGAGAGAGCTAAAGACCACCTAGCAAGGCGACCCTCATGTTATGTAGCGAAAGAGTGTAACCTGAGAGTGCCATAGAATGAAATCCCTGGGATTATATGAAATAAAATTCTTCTTACCAAGGGATGGTCTAGCTAAGAGTAGAGTAAGAGTATAAGTGAAAAGTAGACCCCCTTGATGTTACAAAGAGTGAATAAGTATAGGAACCCAGGAAAAGTACAGGTGCTCTTGAGCGTAAAGAAACCTGAACTGGCAATAGAAATAGCTAGTAGTAAAATATCCTTTTACCTAAGTAAGAGGATAAGAAAGGTAGAAAGAGAAGATATAACAGTGTTCAAGCCGAGGATATATTAGATCGAGAATAGATATTCAGTTAATGTGCTTGAATACTTAAGAAAGCACATTTTTTCTTGGCACATTTGCCCTTTTAACATGATACTGCCCGAAGTAAAAATAGCTGGGCAATACAAAGAGATCTCAGAATGAAATAGAGGAAGAATCTTATTTTCCTCGAGCACTCTATGAGAATAAGGCAGATAGAGAAAAGTAAGAAAGGAATGCTTTAGATTATTGGGAAACTTGTAATATATAGGCAATAGTGACTTTGAGCTCAGTCATGAGGTGCCTATGTATTAGTGTTTAATGTTATGGTTTGCTTGTAACAGAGACTACATGATATTAGGTCTGGCCAACCTAGTTGTAATGTGGCTTAAGTGCATAGCAAATGATGATATCAATCACCAAAGTGTCTTAATAATCGAAAGATATCCTAGTTAAAGAACGAGATAAATCAGAAAAGAGAGGTAAATAGATTCCAGTAATATCAGAATGATGAGAAAAACATGTATAAAGGAATCCCCAGTAAAGAATGTTTAGACCTAGATAGCATGAGTTCAGTATGTATAATCTAAGTCCCTTATAGTACATGTAAATGAAATGAATAGGGACCAGTGCATAGCCTCTCTCTTGCCAGACATGTTAGCCACACTCAGTGTATGAGGTGCCCTAGTGCCAATGGCACTTAAAAGTAAAATGTGGGCATAGTCAGAAAGTGCAAGATATGAGAGAAAGATTAGAATGAGTACACGTAAAGTAAGTAAGTCAATAAAGTAAGAAAAGAAAGCCCTAGCAAAAGAGGCTGAAGTGGGAATTTAAGGATCCTATGAGGAGTGATGAACGAAATTTAAAATCCTCCTGAATATCAGTATGATGGGATCCTAAAGAATTAGATGACATAGAATCTACTTCGCATGAAGAGCACGATGTACCTCTGAGTTTAGCCTCAGCTATTATGAGCGATGACTACCGAACTTAGTGAGCATGTATTTTATTGTCAAATACAGTGATCTTAGGCTTTGACGTCTCCCAGAGATGGATTACAGTAGATCCCAGCATAGCATAACGAGTTACAGTAGACCTTAGCAGGGCTCTGAGAGGTCGCAGTAGACCCAAGGGTCACAATAGATCCCACAGAGTTACAGAGAGCCCTAGCCATAGCATGATAGTTCTCTGGTAAGATAATGGCCTAAGATAGTTTTTACAGAGCAGTTAGTCTCAGAGACTAGTACAGTTTTAGTTAGCTTTCATCTCAGAGACTAAAGATCTCCTGAGTCTGGTAGACCATTGCCACCGTGATATGAAGGTTTTACTCAGACAGTTAGATCATTGACTAGCTCTCTTCAGAAATAAGCATAGCATATGGGATAAGGAAAGCAAGAAAGTAGCTTTCAAGAGTGAAAGTCAGATGAATCACTACCCAGTAGATATTTGCCCTGACTGAGGGATAAAGAGATCCCCACATGCTAGCCTATGTATTCAGAAAAGGGATCATGTGCAATTTTTATATGAGGTAAGTGGTATAGTATATCTCCAGTGAGTGAAACTATGAGAATAGCTAGCATTCCACCAGAACTCAGCAATAGTCAGTGGTAATCACTCTTTGGTGCCAATATGAGACACACATGTTAGGGTTATCAGTGCTGAAATGAGGGATTATAAAATGCCACAGTAAGTGAGCAAAGAAAGTAAGAAAATATCCCGACCTACAGAGACAGATGCAATAATAAATAGAAAAGCTAGGGTCATTAAGGGAGCTATAATCCTAGTAACCAATTGAGATATGAGGCCTATGATAGAAAGAAATATGAATTGTAATAATGGGATGAGCTAGTAAGAAAAAACGCAGAGATGAACAGTGGACAATACATGTAAATAAGTAAATAAACAGATTGAAACCTCCAATGGCTATAATGATCAGAAAAGAAGATGAGATGTTATGAGAAGCCATTGAGAGAGAATACGGGAGACATGATACAAAATAAGTTATCTCCCGAAATATATAATGAGTCCACTAAAAGAAAAGTTAATCTTGCGACCGGGTTAATATTAACCTGATATGATTAGTAAGCTCTCCTAGGATAGGCCTTCAGAGTTAGAAATTTCTTTCCCCTATAAGAAGAATTAGCCAGTACTCTATAATAATGGAGCCTTCATTAAAGAGCTAGAATGAAAATCCCCTGATTGAGAGAAAATTCAAACAAGAAAAATTATAGAGAAAGCATATAAAGCCAGGAAGAAGGGAAAGAAAAGAGTAGTTAGCCAGAAAAGAAAAGAGTAAGAGGAAAGCATACCCCAAATTTAGAGGATGAAATTTATTTAAAGGGGGGAGAAATGTAATATCAGGTTCTCCGAAAACCAGAGAAAACGTGAAAAATGTAACGTATAATTTCTCCATCAACGAATGAAATTCATTGAATACAAAAGGAAGTCTCCTGAAATGAAATAGTTAAGGTCCCAAAATATTTGGGAAGCATTCTAGACTCCTAAAAAAGAGAATTCTAGACTCAAATAGAAAGAACAATGGAGCTAGAATGAAGAAATAATTTTTACAAAAAACTGATGAAACATAATAGCATTTTAGTAATTTTGAGCAAATTTTGAAATTCACATAAGAGGGCTTTTTAAATGAGAGTTTTGAGTTTCCTAGGGTTCTCAGAAACCCCTTCGATGGATGTTTTCCAATGTCGGTGTATCCAAATTTTGACAGATTCATTCAGGAAGGTTTTAGCTTCGATTTGAGTGATTCCAAAAGCATTTTACTAAATTGGGAACTAAATTTCATAATAGAAAAGATAGTTCTAAAAAAGGAGCTAAAATGAAGGAGAAACGAAAATGCCAAGAACGAAGGGCAAAATGAGATTTTTTGAAAAGTGTAACTTACTCCCACCTATATATATGATACACCCTTCTTCTCCCTACTTTATGCACGACCATGTTTTGCCCAAAACTAGAGAAAACCCTAGGGGATGAGGCATACAAGAGGAGGAAGAAAAGAAGGAGAAATTCAAGGTAGAAAGGTAGGGATTTTCATGGTTTTTCATGCTCTTTCTTTTCCAAACCTTTTCTCCTTCATTCTCCTTTATTTTCTATTATTATAATGAAGTATATGGATCTATTTTAGAGGAGAAATTAAGGGAAATATTTGAACTTGAAGAGAGGAGCTCAAAGAACACAAGATTCAAGTGAGAAAAAGCAAGAAAACAAGATAATTTCTCTTCCTATAGTTGTCATCTTTGGTTCCCTTCTCCACCATTTTGCCTCACTTGAGAAATCCTTAGGAGGACTTGATTTTTAGGCAGAACGAAGGGTGAATCTAAGGAAAAAGGGTGTGGAGATTAAGAATATGTAAAGAGAATTAACAAAAAATTATTAGATTTTAAGATGCAAGTTCTAAGGTTTCAATTGCGCCTTGTAAAATTTGATTTTGTATGATGATTCCTAGGCCTAATAAGAGTTTAAATGAGCTCCTGAGATCCCTAAGAGGCTCTCGTATGCTTTTTCCCTTGAGAAAACAAAGCAAACTTCAAAGAGCTCCATTTCTTCCATAGCCTCGGCTAAGCAAGGATAACATAGTTAGAGAGAGTTTTAAATTTTTCTAAATCCATTCTTGAGTCATATATGATGAATGAAAATGAAGAGAGGCCTTGGAAAAAATTTAGAATTCATAGAAAGTAAGTTGATGCTTTAGGTTCCATATTATGACCTAAAGAAGCAACATGGTGTTAGGCTCTTTGTTTTAATTGTGTGATGACTCTAATAGGCTTAAAAGGAGTCAAGAATTATATTTGAAAGGAGAGAATGGAGCCTAGAAATTATTTGAGAGGTATTGCTTTATTAGGTGCAATTATGGACTATAATGGGGTTTATAGAACAACTTAATGTCTAAGCGAATTGTGTGACCTTAGAAATTGTTTCATGGACCTAATTGGCTTCCATAAATTATGTCTAGGGCAAGAGAAAGCATCCCCACAAGTTTTTGTGTGTGTGGCCAAAGCAAGGGAGGGGATTTCAAGAGAAAAAGTGTGTGATTGTGTGCAAGGTAGCTCTCTCCACCTTCTCTCATGCATGGATGTATGCTTAACTTGTCTTAAAATGTGTGTATGTGTATTTTCAAGCCATTAAAAGTATGATAGCATGATTTCATATGCCATGGTTTTATGATGACATATTATGTTTCATATGATGTTTTGATGTGTGCTTAGGTTTGCTTGAGTGTGGTGAGGCTACGAATCCTTAGCCATGGTGAGGATGAGTCAAGAACCATTAAGATTGGTTAAGACAAAGCAAAGAGTTTTCCAAAAGCAAAATGGGCTCCCAAGAACATGGTTGAGTCCAAGAATGCATTAAAGAATGGGTAAAGCAAGTCCAATATCCACAAGAAGTTGGGTGAGACCAATCAACTTGCTTGGTAAGCCTTTGTATGTTATGTATGACTTTCTTAAATAATGAAAATGTCTTTTGAATGTTCACACATAACCATATGACCATACATGCATTTATGAGGCATATTTGCATCCATTATGTATGATTGAATGGGAGATGAGCCATTAGGATTCTTTGAGTCTCATTCCCTCCTCTCCAATGATCTCACATGCTAGGTGGACTAAGTGGACAAGGCAATAGAAGCCAACCACCTTGAAGAGAAGAGTTTGACACTAACATGCTTAGCCTTTGCTTTTTAAACCATAATGATGTCAAATGTTATAACCCCTTGATGTATATGGTCCATGACCTTTTAGACATGTGTAATTATGATATTATATGATGTAGGAATGAAAGAATGTGTTATGTGAATGATGGAATATAATTTAAGTATACTATAGAAATGCAACTTCATGAATGGCTTTATGGAAATATGCATATGTGTAGATGAAATGGCCAAAATGAGATGCATGAGGTTTGGGACCATTTGGGCAGCTTACACAAGTCTTAATCAAACTTTTAGACTTGCTTAAAAGGTGCCAAACCCTAGGGAAAGCCATTTGGTCACTTTGGTACCTCATATGGAGCCAAAATTTACCAAAATAGAACCCTATGTCACTTTTTGGCCAAATGAGCTCTTCTTGATTTGAGATTTGGTATGCAATTAGATCTTGTTGAAAGATTTTGGGAAGATAAAGAACATAATTTATAGAGGTCTACAAAATATTTGATGAATTTCCAAAGTTAGCAAATTTTCTGATTTTGGTCTATTATACTTTTAATTTGGTCTGAAAATGAAATCTATCACACAAGGCTTAAATGATGTCCAATTGCCATGAAATTTTATACAGAGAAACTATACAATCACAGTGACTCATGCTAACTAGAAGAACCTCATTTGGAGGTCTAGAGAGGAGATATGAATTTTTAAAAATTCTATCCAGTATTAGGAGCTTCATCCGACCTCAGTTACTGTTCCATTGAATTCCGAGGCCTGGGCTGTCTGAGCTGGTCTGAAAATATTTTTTTTTCCCTCTAGCTAACATTCACAGCTTTCTAGATTGGTATCCTTTGCATGGATTAGATTTTTTTGGAATTAATTGGATATGTTCAAAATTTGCTGCAGAAATCTATGACAGCATCAGTGACAGTTTGACCTTTGGACCTTTTCAGATGTCAAACGTCCTTTATGGTAGATGTTATGATTTGGACATATTTTTATTATGAATTATACATCCATAGCTTTCCAAAATGACTAAGAAGGCATAATTTTGATTTTTTTAGAATTAGTTATGATTTTCGAAAGTTTGGGCAAAAAAAGAAAAAATTTTGGCCGAAATTTAATATGCCTATTTTAAGTTTTCCTTTGAGTTCCATGAGTTATGGGCTACATTTTATGATTCAAATGAGTTGTATTCATATAATTAAATATGAGAATATATGGTATGAGCTCACACGGTCCACGTGACACTAAATGGAATTTTTAAATACGATACAATGCGAAAATATTTATTATTTTATGCTATTGTCTTTGCTCTTCTATGAGTTATATGATGCGAAGCATGAGAATAGCATGAGGAAAGCTAGGAAATTTATGGTGTTACTACTGCATTCTCTCAGAGCCCTACTAGGGTCTATTGCAACCCACTGTGCTTTGCTGGGATCTACTACGATCCATCTTTGGGAGACGTCAAAGCCTAAGATCACTGTAGCTGACAATAAAATCCATGCTCACTAAGTTCAGTAACCATAACTCATAATAGCTAAGGCTAAACTTAGAGGTACATCTTGCTCTTCGTGCGAAGTGGGTTTTATGTCATCTAATTCTCTAAGATCCCATCATACTGATATTCAAGAGGATTTTAATTTTCATTCATCACTCTTCATGGGATCCTCAGATTCCTACTTCAACCTCTTTTTCCTAAGGCTTTCTTTTCTTACTCTATTAACTTACTTACTTTACGTGTACTCATTCTAATCTTCCTTTCATATCCTATAGTTTCTAACTATGCCCATGTTCTGCTTTTAAGTGCTTCGGCACTAGGGCATCTCACACTCTAAGTGTGGTTAACATGTCTAGTAGGAAAAAGGCTATGCACTGGTCCCTATTCATTTCATTTATATATACTATAAGAGACTCAGACTATATATACTAAACTCATGCTATTTGAATCTGAACATTCTTTACTGGGGATTCCTCTCTGCATGCTTTTCTTATTATGTTAGTATTACTAGAATCCCTTTACCTCTCTTTTCTGACTCATCTCATTGTTTAACTAACTAGGATACTCTTCGATTACTAGGACACTTTGGTGATTGATATCATCATTTGCTGCGTACTCCAATCACATTACTATTAGGTTGATTAGGCTTAATATCATGCAACCATTATTACAAGCAAACTATAACATCAAACACTAATACACGAGTGTTTCATGACTGAGCTCAAAGTCACTATCGCTTGTATATTACAAGTTGTTGGACTATCTAAAGCATTCCTTTCTTACTTTTCTTTATCTGCCTTATTCTCGTAGAGTGCTCGGGGAAAATAGGATTCTTTCTCTGCTTCATCTCGAGATCTCTCTGTATTGCTCGACTATTTTTACTTCAGGCGCTATCATGCTAGAAGGGCATCTATGCCAAGGACAAATGTGCTTTCTTAAGTACTCAAGCATATTAGCTGAATATCTATTCTCAATCTAATATGTCCTCGGCTTGAACACTGTTATATCTTCTTTTTCTACCTTTCTTATCCTCTTACTTAGGTAAAAAGATGTTCTACTACTGGCTGTTTCTGTTGCCAGTTCAGGTTTCTTTATGCTCAAAAGCACCTGCATTTTCCCGAGATTCCTTCACTTATTCACTTTCTGTAACATCAAGGGGATTTACTTTTTGCTTATACTCTTACCCTGTCCTTAGCTAGACCATCCCTTGGTAAGAAGAATTCTATTTCATATAATTCTAGGAATTTCATTTTATAGCGCTTTTGGCTTACACTCTTTCTCTACATAACACAAGGCTTGCCTTCTTAGGCAGTCTCTAGCTCTCTTGAGCTTCCCTGAGGGTACTAAAGCACTACCTATTTGTCTTAACTCATTTCTACGTTCGAATCAGAGCTAGACTTTCTCTCTATTTAGCCTCCTTAACCTCATCCCCAGGAGCTATATACTATTTCTAGGGGTCTGCTAACCCAATCCAAGACACATACTTTTAATGTATGGATTTTACCTTACTGAAAACTTATACTCTACTAGGTGCTCTAATCACTCACGTGCCTTAACCTTTACATTCTCATATTAGGGAGCTTGTCTAACTAATTATCGATGCCCTATCTGTTTACCTTTCTGGCTCAGTTTACTCATTTAATCATTACTAAAGCGAGGGTATCTTTTCTGTAGTTAGTTTTTCAGCTTTTTTTTGCTTCCCTTATCACTATACTTTATGACTCAAGGGGGTCTATCTAGGAAAATTTACTAACCACTATTGGGTGGCTTCCTCGACTCAAGGTTTCTTATCTTTCCTTTTTCGATCCAGGGAGAACTTTCACTGAGCCTTTTATTCACATATCTCACCTGGAATGATGCTACTAGTCATCTTCTCTTGGCTTTAGTTTATATTCAGCCTAGACTAGCCATCTCATCAGACTTGTAGCTTATTAACTATTCTCATTCTTTTTTTTTTTGGGCTTCTGTTACTGGATTGCTCATACTTACCTCTAGGTGTTACCTATGAGGTACACCTTTCTAGGCCACTCACTATGTGCCTCACTGCTAGTAGTCTTATCTTACGTTATTTCGAGGTTACACTAACATTCTATCATTCAATGTCTCACAGGATAATACCCTAAGTTAGAGTCAACACCTTAAAGGTGGGTCTCAAGAACCTCATCATCCATGTGTCTAACTTTCTTTATACTGAGCTCTTTTCTTAGTCTTAACTGCTAGGCCCACGGATTCCTTACTAATCTTTCATAACTATTCACTACCCTTTCTCTACTTATACTAGGGGTTCCCATTCTCTATGGGTTATTTGACCCCTTATCAACTTCTTTCTCAAGTTAGCATGAATATGACCAACGAGGCATTCATGATGCCATTCGTCACAGCTAATCAGCCTCAGGTTCACCATAGTTTTTCTGTCTGAGTATTGGATGCAGTGAGAAACTCTTTGGATTGCCTCACTGCTATCTGGAATAATTATCCGCAGCTAACAACCTCTGATTAGCTTATTTTTCTAGGGATTGGATTTTCATCTTTAGCTACCAACCTGAGCCTTATAGTCTTTATACCATCATCAAGCTAGAGGGTTCTGCCTCTTACTTCATTCATACATAACTACCTATTATCTCAGGGCTGTCGGGCTCTAAGGTGTAGTTTGTAACTCAACCTCTGGCCTGAGAGAATTAATCTTTCAGGCTCTAATGCTTATCTAGACATTTGGGTGTTGTGGCTAGGGGGTAAGTCTCTTTCTCATTCCCCTCTAAACTGGTCCTGTGTAGCCATAGTCTTATCTCATACTGCATTGCATCACTACTTGTCTCTGCATTAAGTAGGATATCTCAGAATGATTCGAGTATGACTACCAGGGAGAACAAGGCCTTAAGTACTCTCTCTAGCAAGCCTTTTCATGTTAATGAGATCATTCCTCATCGTTCATAGCTAGGGCTTGCCACTGATCCTAGCGAGCAATTGTATCTTATCAAGCTCTAGCCGTCAGATCCCGTAGCTTTGCTCAAGCTACTCTAGAGGCCACTCTTTCTCGATGTCTACTCTCTACTCTAAGACTATCATACAACTTACTCATTATGAACAAAGCCACAAACTATACTCATACACCTAACATATCTCATATAAGACTTTACCTATTCATTTAAGCCTTTACATGACCCTATTACTACATCCTCAAGCCAAATCCAATCCAGGAGGGCTTGAAACTTTGCTATGATACCAATAAATGTAACATCATGCATTTCTAATCTTGCTTCATGTTACTTCTAAGTCTCATGCCATGAATTACACTAGAGAGTGGGAAAAAGGCAGCAAAATATTACATTTCTTTGTATTGCTCTATACAAAAAATTTTTCTCTCGGAGTCCATATGGCATGAGACTTAGGAGTAACATAAGGCAACATTAGAAATGTATGGTGTTACACATTCTCGTCATCATCATTAATGAATTCATCCATCACATCAATTGTGCTCGACCTACTTGGCTAGGGACGTTCCCATGAATAGTTTATTGTTTCTGGCTGAAAATCATCCATATAAAGACAGACCACTAAGTCAATGCCCACATCATCATTAGTAGCCACATTGATGTCAACTTCAACTTGTTGATAAGCCTTATCACTTTGTAATTCCTCATTGTCCCTACTTACACCATTATTAATCACCTTAGGCATATTAAAAATATCACAGGGATTTATCTTTATAACAGCAAGCCAATCTGTGTCACAAATGCCCTCTAGGTAAAATACTTTTTTTGTTTGAGATGCTAAAACAAATGGTTCATTTGAGTTTAGTGAATATTTGTAATATCCGGTTCTATGAAAATGAGATAAACGTAATGTACGATTTTTCCATAAACGAATGAAATTCACCAAATACCAAAGCAAGTCTCCCAAAATGACTTAGTTAAGGTCTCAAAAAATTTGGAAAGCATTCTAGACTCTTAAAAATAAGAATCTCAAAATCAGACAGAAAGAATAATGGAGCTAGAATGAAGGAATAAATTGTGACAAAAAGTTGATAAAACGTAAGAGTATTTTCATCATTTTGAGCAAATTTTGGAATTCACATAGAAGGGCTTTCTAAATGAAAGGTTTGAGCTCTCTGGGGTTCTCAGAGGCCCTAAAGACCATGGGAAGCCCCAGGACAGTTAAAACTCCTTCAGTGGACATTTTCCAATGTCAATTGACCCGAACTTTGACTGATTTATTCGGGAAGGTTTTAGCTCTGATTTGAGTGATTCCAAAGGTATTTTATTTAATTAAGAACCTAAATTTTATAATGGAAAAGTATGGTTCCCAAAAAGGAGTTAAAATAAGCCTAAATGGAGCAAACAGGCTTGTAGGGGCAAAATGGTCATTTTGAAAAATTGTAAAAGAGGCTTCTTAAGTTATATTACACCTCATCACCTTCTCCAAGCTTCCATTTGTAGAAAAATGGGCTGCAATGGCATGGCATCAAGAGGGGAGAGAGACAAAGAAGTTTAAGCTCCGTTTAGGTAAGTAAACGGCCTCGTTTCATCCCCTGCCAGTTAAGAAAGTTGTTCCTCTCTCTAAAAGCTCTCTAATGGTGATTTTCTTTTCTTGAAAACTTGAAGATTCAGGTTAAACCTAAGCCAAAAAGGGACTCTTTTTAAGAAATTAATCGGTGGAAAATAATCTATACGAAGAGAGCTCTATTTTAAGGTAAGACTTCACTTGAAACACTTGTAAAATCTTGTATTTTCAAACTATTTAAGCTTAGGTCTAGAGAGAGAAAGTGAAGAGAAGAGTTTTCCTTTATGTGTTTTTGGTGGAACCAAAGGTCATGGAGTGTGAGGATTAAGAATATACAACTAGAATTGAAAAGGGAGCTTTAGAATGCAAGTTATGGAATTTAGGGATTTGATTGCACCTAGGCTAAGATGAAGCTTCCTAGTAGTAATTTAATTTGTCTAAGAGTATATATGAGTTCCCAAGACACCAAGGGAGCCTCCCACATGTTTCTCTCATCAAAAAAACAACTCCATTGGTGCCATATGGAAGCATAGCTTCGGCCAAGAAGAGTTCATGCACCTAAGGAGTGTTTCAATTCCTTCCAAGCTTAGTTTTGTATCATGCATGATGGAAGAGTATGAGAGGAAGCCTTGGAAAAATTCTAAAAACCATAGAAAGTGAGATGACCTTATATGTTCCATATTATAGCTTAAAGAAGCAACATCTAGCTAGGCTCATTGAATTGATTGTGTGATGACTCTAGGAGTTTTAAATGAAGTCAAGAATCATGAATAGATGAAAAGAATGGAGCCAAGATGATATTTTCCTAAGGTTGCTTCATTAAGTGCATTATAGAACCATAAAAGAGCCATAAGAACCACCTAGCTATCCTAGTGAATGTGTGGCCTTAGAACTTGATTCAAGAGTATAATTGGCTTCCATATGACGTGTCTAGACCAAGAGAAGTGATCTCCACCTTTTTGGATTTGTAAGGTCAAGGGAGAGGATTCAAGACTCAAGAAAAAAGTGTGTAAATGCAAGCAAGATAGCTCTCTCCACCTTCTCTCATGCATGGATGTGTGCTTACATTGTCTTTGAATGTGTGTATATATGTTTTGAGCTATGAAAAGTATTTTATCATGAGCTTTTATTCCATGGTACTATGATGATGTTTTATGCATGATGCTTTATATGTTTGTCTTGGTTTGCTTGAGTGTGGAGAAGCCAAGAACCCTTTAGCCATAGTGAGGATGAGTCAAGAACTCTTAAAGTTAGTTGAAACAAAGTAAAGAGTCTCCTAAGAGTGTGGTTGACTCCCAAGAGCAAAGTTGAGTTAAAAACCTCTTAAAAAAATGGGTAAGGAAAGTCCAAAATCCATAAGTGAATGGGTAAGGCTAGTCCACTCACTTGGCAAGCCTATGTATGCTATGTATGCTTTGTTCAAATGCTAAGAATATTTTTTAAATGTTCACATGTTTCAAAATGTCTATGCATATATTTTTAAGGCTTGTATTGTATACTTTATGTGCAATTAAAAAAGAGATAAGCTATTGGAATTCTTTGAATCTTATTCTCTACTCTCCAATGTTCTAACATGTTAGGTAAATCAAGAGAACAAGGTGATAGGAGTCATCATCTTGGAAGATAAGAGATTGACAACAAAGTGCATGAATCTTGCTTCTTTAAGGCCATATGAGTAGCAAGTGTTGTAAATTATTGTTGTATATATCCTATGACATTATGAATATGTATAATTATGCTAGTGTATCATGTACAAATGAGATTGAATGTTGTATGAATGGTATGGAGCAATTTGAGTATGGAATAGCTAGACTAGCTTTATGGAAATGCATGTAATAATGGAAGTGGAGAAGCCAAATTGGGATCAATGAGGTTTAGGACCACTTGGGGAGTTCATACAAGTCATATTCATGCTTTTAGACTTTGTCCAAGAGGTGCCAAACATCAAAGGAAATCATTTGGACACTTTGGTACCCTATATGAAGCAAAAATTAACTATATTAGAAACCTATACCACTTTTTGTCCAAATGAACTCTTTTTGATTTGATATTTGGCATAAAATTAGAGCTTGTTGAGAGATTTTTGGGAAGCTAAAGAACAGAATTTTTAAAGGTCTAGAATATATTTGATGAATTTTCAAAGTTGGGAAAAATTTTGATTTTGGTCATGTTACTGTTCATACTGGTTCGAAAATAAAATCTATCACCCAGGGCCCAAATGATGTCTAATTATCATAAAATTTTATGATCAGATACTATACATTCCCAGTGACTTGTACCAACTAGAAGCACCTCATTTGGATGTCTAGAGTGGGAGATATGAATTTTTAAAAATTCTATCTAGTATCAGATGCTCAAACTGACCTTAGGTACTGTTTGATTGGATTTTGAGGTCTAGGCGTATCTAAACTAGTCTAGAGTTATTTTTTTCTTTATCTAACATCTGTATCTTTTCAAATTGATATCATTTTCATGGATTAGAGTTTTGTAAAATTAATTAGACATTTTTTGAAATTTGTAGCAGAAAGTTGTGACAATACCAATAGCTAGCCAGACCTCTAGACCTTTTTGAATGCCAAATGTATACTGTGTTGTGCTTCATGGTTTGAACATATTTTTAGCATAAAGTAGATATGTGTAGTTTTCCAGTATAGAAAATAATACATGATTTTAATTTTTCTAGAATTAGTTATGATTTTCTAAAATTTGTGACAAAAAAGGGAAATTTCTGGCCGAAAATGCAACTATGTATTTTATGCTTTCCTTTGCTTTCCACGAGTTGTAGGCCACTTTTGATGATGGAAATGAGTTGTATTAGTGCAATTAAATATGAAAATGTGATGTATGAGCTCACATGATCCATAGGACATTGAATGAAAAATTTATATGCGACGCAATGCTAAAATAATCAATATTTTATTACTATTTTCTTGCCTCCCATATGAATTGCTTGATATGAGGCATAGAGATGGCATGAAATGAGATAAGAAATTATGGTGTTACAATATCAAGTGTTAATGCTTGTGATTCCATACTTGTCAATCTCGTATCCTCTTCCTGAATGACCCATATCCCACCAATGACACTTAAAAAGATATACTTTCTTATTCCCAACATACGACAATTCATATATATCTTTTAAGACACCATAATACTCTTTTGTCTTGTCTGAATCATCACCTCTTACAAGAACTCCACTATTCTATGTTCTCCTCTCGAAAGCTTGATCTTCAGTATGGAATGTAAATCTGTTCACCATAAATATGGAATAACGATGGACCATTTTGAGTGGTCCAACTCCAAGACTCATGAGATCATCACTTGCTTCACCTTGTGCATTTAATTCTAAAACCTATAAATGAAAACATGCATGAATATAGTAACTTCTATATTGATCAATGGAAAAATGAAGTCAAAACATACCTGTGCATGAAACCATCCTGAGAACTCCTTAACCATTGAAGATTGTGTTTCAGTTTTCATCTTGTGCTTCCTATAATATATGACCTAGTTAATTAAGACATGAAAATATGAAATTTTTTTTAAGTAAATGATGGCTAAGTCCTATAAAATTACTCAATAAATGGCTAAATGTCTTCACAATTTTGAAGCACATACATACGAGCTTGATTGAACTCTACATCTGATAGACATTTTGATTCGTAACGTCCCCTTGCTTGTCCACTTGGATTGAAAATGGACATCTTATCATATGCCTCATGTCTATCATTATTTTTAAGAGGTCTATTGAACTTTGTAGGGATATTTTTTAGATAACGAGAGCAAAAAGTAAGGCATTCATCTGCTAAATAACCTTCTGCAATTGAACCTTCTGGACAAGCTTTGTTGCAAATATATGTTTCTAGTGTTCGTAAATATCTACATACATAAGTTAATAAGAATAAGGTAAGGCATCTTATAAATAATAATAATAATAGACATCAATGAATTGGTTTATCCTAGCTCTCGATAGGATACATCTACTGATATTGTATGGGTCCACCAAGCTTAGCCTCTTTTGCCAAGTGAACAGGTAAGTAGACTATGATATCGAAGAAGGCAGGTGGAAACACCATTTCTATTTTGCACAATGTGATTGCAATTTAGGTTTCTAAAACATTAAGATCTTCCATTCTCAAGCACTTGGAACATAAGTACTTAAAAAATTTTCCCAACTCTATTATAGGTTCTGACACTTCCTTGGGCAAAACCCACAAACTACAAGTGGGAATATGTCTCGCAACAACACATGGAGATTATGACACTTTAACCTAGAGATTTTCTGCTCATAGACATTGATGCACCTCGAAATATTTGAGGAGAAGGCTTCAAGCACCTTCAAATTGGCCAAAAAGTTACAAATTTTTTACTTCTCTTATGAGGACAAAGTATAACATGCTATTGGAATCAAAATATTGTTCTCGTCTTCTATTTGGTGCAATTGTTATCTAATCCCTCAATCAACCAAGTCGTATCGACTCATTCGTGTATCTTTGGTTTTTCCAACCACATCTATTAATGTCGACATTATGTTATCAGACATATTTCTTTCTATATGCATATCATCAAAGTTGTGTCGAAGCATAAGAGTTTCCTAGTAGGGTATTCTAAAGAAAATGCTCTTCTTCCTCCAATTAAAAGCATCATTGGCATGGTAATGCTTTCGTGTCTAATTTTTCAAAACTCACATTGCCCAGTGCTTAGAGCTGGATAAGTACTTCATCATGGTAAGAGGAGAAGGTACAATTGAATGATCAACTTTCCCATCAAATGCCCTTTTATTTCAACGCCATAAATGATTGGTCAGAAGGAAATGATGATGCCCCATGTAACATAACTTGTTTTGTAAAGAAGTAGAATGTATGTCTTTGTGGCAACATGGGCATGTAAGCTTCCCCTTGGTGGACCACCCTAAGAGGTTTCCATAGGCTGAGAAGTCAATGATTGTCTAGATAATAGTTGCATACATCTTAAAATTTGACTGTGAGTAAGCATCATATGTGTCAACACCATCATTCCATAATTTTTGTAACTCTTCAATCATTGGTCGCAAGTACACATCTATGTCATTACCTGGACACTTAGGACCTAGAATAAGGAGTGTCATTTTAAGGTATGGATGCTTCGTACATAACCATAGTGGCAAATTATATGGAACTAACACAACCGGCCAAATATTATGATTAGCACTCATATTTCCATAAGGCTGGAATCCATCACTAGCTAAACCCATGCGTACATTCCTACAATCATGGGAAAGTCAGGATGTTGATCATTAAATGATTTCTAAGCAATGGAGTCAGATGGATGCTGCAACACATCATCATTAATGCGTTCTTCCATATGCTATCGCATCTCTTCCATTATATGTCAAGCCATGTACAACCGTTGCAACCTAGGCTTTAATGGAAAATGCCACAACACTTTGTGTGGCACTTTTTAGCCTTTGTGACCATCCAACTTCCATCTAGATACATTACACTTAGAGCATGATTTTGCAGTGGCATGCTGTTGCCAATATAAGATGCAATCATTCTCACATGCATCAATGTTGGTGTAATCCAATTCGAGTTCCTTAAGAACCTTCTTTGCTTCGTAATAAGAGCTAGGTACTAGTGCCCCTTAGGTAGAACATCTCTAAGTAAATTTAGCGATGCATCCATAGACTTATTGCTCCAATGGTTAAGGCATTTCAAGTGAAGTAGTTTGACTATAAAAGATAACTTTGACATCTTATTACAACTAGGATAGAGTTCAGTCTGAGCATTACAAGTATGAGGCTGCAAGCTTAAGTGATTAGATTGGAAAGCCGTCAACTTGCTGCTGGAACGCATCACTGAAAGAGGAGTCTAGGGCTTCTCTATTTGGGGTTTATGTGTTTTGTCTTTTCCTTTATTATTGCTAGTTTTCATTTTTTCGGGGTTTATCGTGTCATTTTGGGCTCTTTCTTGTAACCCCAAACAGGAAAGAAATAGTCAAGTTAATTTTTATGACAAAGCTGACTAATTTAACTTGACTATATGTACAAATTTAGGTTGCCTTATTTACACGAAAAACATTTGAAATGAATTCTTTTAAAATATATTTTTGAAACTGAAATCAAATGTATTCACTAGATATTGGAAAATGTACTCTTAACTTTTTTTTTAAAATTATATATGATATCATGTGCCAATGTAGAAGAATAAATATAAGAATAAAATAACGCTACTACCTAATATTATTATTTGTTACAAAATCATTGGCAGTTGATGTTTAGGGTAATTAGGATGATAGTTAGGTTAAAAAGATTAGTCATACTTATCAAATCAACTTGAAAACATACTGAGAGGAAGTCTACAATGGTAACTCCTCAAGACGATGTATTGTTTTAATTTTTTTTCTAATATATTTTTCTTCAATATTTAAAAAAAAAAAACCTACCGCCAGGTGGTATTATATCTTCCTTTTAGCATTAACTTTTATATCTTAATTTAATTTATTAAATGTTTAATATACTCTATTTTTATTTTTATCTAAAATTGACTTAGAAATAAAACAAAGAAAATGAAGACATCAAAGCTAATGATTGAGGGTCTATATATGAAATGTGAAAAAACAAAAAGACCCGGTACATCTAATTTGATAAAGGAGTGTTACATGTGTATATTGAGGCTTAAACAATAATTAGAGACTTTACAATAAAATACGGAAAGGAAAATCCTAAATCTTTAATTTAATTCTCTGCAGATTTTATTATAATATAATCTTTAATCATTAAAATATTTCTATTATTATTATTATTCTTCTTATATGTTATTTTTAATTCAAAATTTATTATCAAACTTAATAATTGATTAACTTATTATTTATGTGTTAACTCATGCATCAAATTTAACGTTTTAATTAATGAGATTGTATTAATTTCATCTTAAAATAGTATACAATGATAACATTACAAGAATTTAGCAATTAAAAAATGATACATTTTTCTTTATTTATCAAAAATCAACATAGAGCTTTTTCGTTAAATAATTCGTGAAACTTATATTTATTTTCATATGCTTGTGCCTTAGTTTTTTATTAATTAAATATAAATATTTTTAATCATGAGGTAATTCAAGTAATTTTTTTTTCACTTGAGGCTTAATTATATTTAAAAAAATTAAAATGTACCCACAAAAAAAAAGAGGCACAGTGGATAGAATGGATATAGCAGAATAAACTATAAAGTGAATGTAAAATTTAAATTTTGTTAATTACAAAATCACTATATATAATATAATATTTATATAATTTTTTATTTGTTGTATCACTTTTTCATAGATTATATAATTGTATGACTCTAAATACTTTTATTCCATTGTGTTACTTGGCAGAATTGCATGCCTCCATAGCATCAAATTTAATGAAAGTGAAGGAGGTGAGATGGGGAATCCGAAAAGAAATGAAAATCTTCCACCGACGTCACAACAAAATAATAACAATTATTTATTTATTAACCAATTCAGTTAAGCAAATTCAGCCAAGAGATATTTTCTAATAAATTCTTGTCACTATGATATTGATATGCACAAGAAGTGACATTCCACCTACAATAAACATAATGGATTCGCTTTACAATATATATGATAAATCTTTTTTGTAAACAGATATCACAAGGTATGACACTAAGAATCTCACTCTTTAGTTACGTCTAAATGCATCTTTATGACCCTAAGAATCTTATTTTTGCTCTTGAGTTAGGTTGAGGGGTGTTTTCTATGTTTATAATATTAAAAATTGATTTGATATTATATTTTTGCTCTTTGAAATTTTAAATTCACTCAACTCATAAAATTTATTATATATAAAATAAATCAATATTAATTTTTATGAGATAATTATTAAAATTTTAATATATACATTATAAATTTACTTCATAATTATCCTTTTAATTAAAAATCAAATAATTATAATAGAATTATTAATTTGTTTTTTTTAATTTTTCTATCAATGAATAGATAATTCACAAAATTAAACCAAGAATAATTAAAAAGAAATTGCCAATAATGATTAATATGTTTTTCATGATTATCTAAAATAAATTAATATTAATTTTTATGAAACAGTTATCAAAATTTTAATAAATGTTGTATAATAGAATATTTTGTTCATTTTTTTAATTGAGGTAAGTTATTGGATATTTACACAAAATCATACTTTTATATATATATATATATATATTAAATATATTCTTACTAAAACATAAAGGAGGAGAGGAGGAAAAGCTCAACTTTTGCCTTGGAGGGAAGATGAACTAATAATCGTAGTTTTGGTAGTGACTTGATAATAATTAATTATATATATTTTTCATTTTATATATTAAACATCTAATATAACAAGTAAATATTAATAAATTTTACTTATTTAATTACTAATTTTATGCTTTTTTAAAATGTTTACAAAGTCAACTTTTAATTGAAAAATAAAAATCACCCATGATTACAATTTTATAATATTGTATATTCAACTTGTAATATCCGGTCTCTCGAAAATGCAAGCAAACGTAAGGAGACGCGAGAAACGTAACATACGATTTCTCCATCAATATACGAAATTTACCGAATACAAAAAGAAGTCTCCCAAATAGAGTAAATTGAGGTCCAATAAAATTAGATTAATATTCTAGAACATAAATAATGGTGAGTCAAGGTCAGAGGTGCCCTAAAATTAGGACCAAAATAGATTAAAAAAAAAAGGTTCCAAAGAGTCTCCAAAGTTAAGTATGAAGGAATCAAGGACTAAAATGTAAAGGAAAGTTATGAGTAGAGCAAAATGTATAAATTGCCCGATAGTTTAGGGAACCCTAGTTTCATCCTCTATTTGTGGCTTTAGGCACGAATATCAAACAATCAAGCAAGAATCCTAGAAATCTGTAACCCACAGTTTAACTCCATTTGAGGAGACGGGTCCAATGATGTCACATTGTCTGGATGGCCGGGCGGGATCCAGTCCGAGATCTAGTTAGCTTGACCAGTAGCCATGAGCAAAATAGAAAAAAGAAGTTATAACAACTATAGAAATAGAAATAGCTGAAAGGTTAAGAAACCCTCAAGGAGTTTCAGGGACTAAATTATAGTAAATGAAAATTTTATGGCACAATCATAATACAGAACGGTGAAAATTACACCTATAAACCCGAGTGTCCGATTGACACCAAAATTTATGAGGATTGAGGTTAAGGACCCTTGATCCATGTTTGAAGCTCAATATGGCCAGAAAGTAGAGGAAATAATATTTATAAATTTTAGAAAATCTAAAGGTATGTTTTATACCATAAAACCTTAATCGGGCTCGGACACCGATTTTTAAACTGTTATAAGTCCAATAGCTAATTCTAAAGGCCCAAAAGAGAAGAGAAGATATAATTACAGTTTTAGAGAAGATGAAACCCAAATATAAACATAAAATGAAAAAGAAAGAAGAAAAGGATTTTAGTTATTTTAAAGAATTAACTACGGTTAAGTTAGAAACTAACTATAGTTGAGATAAAAGTTAACCATGGTTGAGTTAAGAAAATTAACCATGGTTACTATCCATAACTTAAGGGCTAAGAAAAGGCATCCAAGTGTGTGGCCAAGGAATTTTGGAAGAAGATATTTAGTCATAAAAATTAGAAAATCAAAAGAAAAAAGGAATAGAAAGCTAAGATTTGATCTTGAAAAGGTTTATCTAAGGGTTCAAATTTGGCATGACCATTTAACTTCATTTAAATTCATCTCCTTCACTTCCATTCCACCATTTTCACGCCACACACAAGGGAGAAGGAGAGAAAAACGTGAAGAGAGAGAGGGAGGGAGAAAAAGTGGAAGAAAAAAATGAAATCAAGCAAAACTACCACCATTTTTCACCAAATTTCTTCATCTTCTTCATCCTCCAACCATTTTCTCCAAAGGGCAGCTGCAGATTCATCTTTTCTTCAAGGTGGAATGTTGCTCTAAGTGGGAAGAGAAGGGATTTTAGTGTGAGAAAAGCAAAGGAACCAAGGATTAAGCTTAAAGAGTAAGTTTTCTCCACCTTACACTTGAAAATCACATGGTTTAAGTTAGTTTTGTTAAACCCTAGCTATGAGTCACTTTTGGATAGCATTTGGATCATTAGAAATAGAGTTTATATGTTGAATATGAAGGCCTTGAAATGAAGTATATATGTTGAACATGAAGGCCATATGAACTTAGTTATTGTTGTTATGTATTGGGACTTTGAAAAACACAAAGATTATAATTTTTGGGAAAATAGAAATCATGGGGAAATGCCATCAGAATTTTTCCAAAATTTTTATAGTGTCTTCTTAATGTCTTAAAATCATGTATACCAATTTTCAAGTCCTAAAACATAAAGAAAGAGGCTATGGAAATTTTAGAACCAAAGAAACTCACTTTTGGGCTTAAAACGGAGCTAGATTATGTTATGACCAAAATGTGTTGTTAGGGCTGGAATTTGATAATTTTATCCATCCCAATGGATTTAAAAGGGTGTTTTTAGCTAGGAATATCTATGGGAAAGCCCCCAAAACTCATGGAATAAATTTTCTAAACTTTGGCCAAAAAATGCATACTATTTGGCCATAGTGAATGGGAAGGGAAGGAGTTAGATTTTTCTAATTCCAATGGTCCCATTAAGTTTAAAAGGGTCATACTACATTATAAGTTAAGGTTTATATGTTAATTATAATGAATTATTATTATGATTATAGGGTTCGATATTTGTTTTGAGAACTCCAAAAGCAAGTAAACCGAGTTCCAAGGATTGAGGAGCAAAGTTTGCTAAGGAAGTAGGTTTCCTCTCTCTTTCTTTAAGTTTGTATGTTTGTATAATGATGAGTGTTATGCTATATCAAGTTATTATTTATGCTATAAAATGAGACATGTATGTTTAAACCGTGCTTGGCCTTTTATGAAATTCCTTGTATTCTTATATGGTATGTGACACTTTGATTGGCATTATGTTATGTACTTACATGCTAGCTTATGAATGAGATTGGTTTGCTACTACTGAGATTTCATAATCTCACCCCAAATATAACCTATGCTAGGTTCAAGTTCAAGCAAAGAAAGGGTAAAGAGTATGGAGGTATAAATTGAGGACCTTACTTTTATGCATCACATTTTGTCATATAATTAAATATTTTGGATTTTGGTAAGTATGAGTTGTGTTATAATATTATATGCTAATAGGACATGTAACAGAAAGCCATGTACATACCCAACCCTGAAGTAAAAAGAAAATGTTAATCAGTTTAGCTTTTCATTGACTTCTCTAAGTTTTATATGAGGTATTTGTAGTGGGAAATGTGTTATATAGTAAGGTATGACACAACTTCTAATATTATTAAATTATATTAAAATTTCAGTGTTATTTTGAAAAAAACAAATGGTTTAGAACTAATAAATTAGAAAAAATTTAGATCCAAATTAAACAAACATTACCAAATTAAAAAATCAATTAAATATCAAATATAATTTAGTCAAATTCTAAGAAAAGTTTGTGTGATTTAATTTATTTCATAAAAGAAAAATGTAAGAATGACCTTAGTGTGAACAAAAAATACAAATACTTTAATATTTTTAGACCAAAAAAATAACAGTTCCTTTTTCTAACCCAAAAAATAATTATTATTTTTGTAAGAATGGACAAATATTAATTTTTTAAAAAATTTTGTAACTCTTGTAATTGATAAAATATTTTTTCCCCAAAATAAAAAAAAAATCACTAATTTGTTTTGATTTTGTTTTTACTTTTGTATCATCACCAAAAATGCAATGTTAAATGAATTTTTGTTCAATTTTTGTAAATACAGTCAATTGAGGATACAAAATAAATAAATTAAGTATAAAAGCGACCTCTTTAGACCTAAAATCAAATACGGATTCTCTAAATATCACAGGATAAATGTAATAAGTAAATTTAGAAAAAGAACGAGAAGAACAGAAAGTGATTCACTCTTTCTCTCTCTTCCTCCATTTATCTCTCTTTAAATTTATCTTATGCATTTATCTTCCCAAACAAAAAGGATCTAAATTAGCCAAAATTCATGCTAGCTAATGTTGTATTGTGTGGGGAACATTAGGGATATGTGCATATCTGGGCTCATTGTATAGATGAAATTCCAATTCTTAACTTTGAAGGAAGACCTTTTTTTTTTTTCTCTTTTTGTCTATAAGCTTCATTGATCACTTAACACTTTATAATTAAATTTTTTTTATTTATATTTTTTCATTGCCTTTTTTAGACAATGATTAAAAAATTATTTTGAACTGGGTAGCTCAATAAGAAATTGATAAATTGACAATAAGGTCAATCTATTTTACCTTTAAAAATAACCAATTATGAACTAGCTAGAAAAAGAAAATAAACCATTCAAAAAAAAACACACACACACACACACACAGACACAATCAATTACAAACAAGTTTGTATAGATCCTTCATGTGTGTCTTCAAGGACCACAAGGAGTAATACTCATAAACTTTGTTGCAAAGATCTGCTAAGCTTTTTAATTATGCATTTTTGAAAACAAACTAATCACATATGAGAGAATCAAAATCTTCTAAAATTCAGAAGATCCTCAAGTAATAAAATTTGCAAAGAATGAGTCTGCTTTACTCTTAAAAAAAATTAAAACTTTGTGCGTTTCCCCTATACTTTCACATCACTACTAAAGTGGAAAAAAAAATCTTAAAGGATCTACGTTTTAGTTGAGGGGCTTTTCAATGACAATTCAACTTTAAAATCACATTATTGCTAAAAGCACCCTTTAGCGGTGACTTTAGGTTGTCACTAAAAGTTTAAAAGTAAAATTTCCAACTACTTAAAAAATTTGTTCTAATGTTTTAGTGGTGACCAGAAGTTGCCACTAAAACAACTATAGTGGCGACACAACAATGGTCGCCACTAAAACATACATTTAGTGGCGACATCGTCGCCACTAAAAATCAAACATTTAGTGGCGAACTTCTGTTGCCACTAAAAGTTTTGGCACAAAATTTGCTTTCAATTAAAATTGTTCGTGCCAAAATCAAAAATGTTTTTGCACCAAACTTTTAGTGGCGACGAAATGTTGCAACTAAAACTCACTTTAGCGACAACTACGTGTCGCCACTAAAATATTTGTATAACCTATTAAAAATTTTCGTACAGATGTTTTTTTTTGCAAGTATGTGTCACCACTAAATGTTTCTATTAGTGGCGACTGAGCTTGTGTTGCCAATAAAAGTATTTTGTGGTAACTTTTTTTGTTGCCATGGAATATTATTAGTGGCAACTTTCTCTAGTCACCGCTAAAAACTTTATCGAAATTAAAATTTATGTTTTAATGACAACTTTTATTGACAATTGAGCATTGTCGCCACTCAAAAAGGTACATTTTATAACACCATAATTATATAGCTCATCTCATTTCTTATCTAAACTCATTTCCAAGGATTTCACAAGTTTCCAATAAAAGAGCAATAAAATAATGAATAAATTTGTGCCGCGTAGGAGATGAATTTTTTTCATTCAATGTCTTGTGGACCATATAAACTCATTCAACTCATTCTTATATTTAATACACTAATACCACTCAATACCATTACCAAAAGTGGGCTAGAACTCATGCAAGTGAAAGAAACACACAAAATACCATAGTGTAGCCTTGGCCAGAATTTCATGCTTTTTATCACAAATTTGAAAAATCATAACTAATTCTAAAAAAGTCAAAATCATGTATTATTTATCATTATGGAAAGCTACAGATGTATAATTTATGCTAAAAATATTTTTATGTCATGAGGAATCAATTAGAAGATGTTTGACATTCGAAAAGCACCCAAGGTCTCAGCTATCTGGGTTATTGTCATAATTTGATGTTATAAATTTTGGAAATTCATAACTAATTCTAAAAAAATCAAAATCATGAAAATTGGGTCAATCTAAGATGCTACAGATTTAAATCTAAGGTAAAAATGTCTCTAGACCATGCCAAGTTCATTTAGGAGCTGAATTATGATGGAACAGTATAGGAAGTCAAGTGGCACTACAAGTATTGACATTAAAATTCAAAATTTCATAACTCTTTGCTCAAACCTCCAAATAAGGTGATGTTAGTGGCCATTGAAATCTTATAACCTTTAGTTTATACCTATAAAATTTCAAAAGCATTAGACATCATTTGACAATCAGATCATACAGAACACAAAACTGACCATATGAACAGTACATGCACCAGAATAGTAGAAAAATCCCAAATTTGAAAATTCACAATTAATTCTGTAGAGCTCCAATTTTTTTTTACTTTAGCTTTCCAAAAAGCTCTTAATGAGATCTACATGTCTACCAAATTTCACAGGAAGATTCATTCATTGGGTCAGTTTGTGCTATAGGGTTCCAGTTTGGTCATTTTCATGGTCTCAACTAGTCTCAAAGTGTTAAGCTTGTGTGGCCACTTGAGCATGTGAGGATACACCAAATGACTCTCTAAACTTGTTTCAAAGGTGTATAAATCTAAATTTCTTAAACTCACTCATCCACCCCATGATACACATAAGATTACACATACTAGCTCTTGCCATTCAATACCCAAAACATGCTATCTCATACATTTGGCATCAAATTCCATTCATACATCATACATTTGGGTAATTACATATGTTCATATGATTACATAACAATTTCATCATGGGATTACATCATATGCCATGCGTATGGCTACAAAGAGGAAAAACTAGGCCTGTTCATGTATTTTGATTTCAATCTTCTTCTCCTTGGCTTAGTGACTTCCATTACTTTGCTTAATTGATTCACTTAACATGTTAAGACATTGGAGAGGAGGGGATGAGATTCAAAGAATCCCAATAACTCATCTCCCTTTCAATCACACATAAAGTATGTAATACAAGCCTTGAAAATACATTCATGGACATATTGAAGCATGTGAGCATTCAAGAAACATTTTTGGCATTTGAACAAATCATATATAGCATACATACGCTTGCCAAGTGAGTGGACTAGCCTCACTTATTCACTTATGGATTTTGGACTTGCCTCACCAATTTTCTCTAAGAGGTTTTGATTTAACCTTACTCTTGGGAGACTGTTTACTTTGTCTCAACCAACTTTAAGGGTTTTTAGCTCATCCTTACCATGCCTAGAGGGTTCTTGGCTTCTCTATACTCAAACAAATCAAGGCAAGCATATAAAATATCATTTAAATATATAAAACATCATCATGGTACCATGAAATAAAAGCTCAAGCTAAAATACTTTTCATAATTCAAAACATATATACACACATTCAAAGACAATGTAAGCACACATTCATGTATGAGAGAAGGTGGAGAAAGCTACCTTGCTTGCATTTACACACTTTTTCATTGAGCCATGAGTCCTCTCCCTTGGCCTCACAGACCCAAGGAGGTGGAGATCATTTCTTTTGGCCTAGGCACATCATATGGAAGCCAATTATACTCTTGAATTAAATTCTAAGGCCATATATTCACTAGAAAAGTTAGGTGACTTATAAGGCTCTTTTATGGTTCTATAATGCACTTAATGAAGCAACCTTAAGAAAACATTATTTTGGCTCCATTATCTCCATTCATTCATGATTCTGGACTCTATTTAAACCTCTTGGAATAATCACACAATCAATTTAAGGAGCCTAGCTAGGTGTTGCTTCTTTAAGCCATAATTTGGAACATATAAGGCCATCTCACTTTCTATGGTTTCTAAAATTTTTCCAAGGCTTCCTCTCATACTCTCCCATCATACATGATGCAAAAATAAGCTTGGAACAAACTAAAACTACCCCATGGTGCTTCATCTAGCCTAGGTCGAAATTATGCACTATATGAACACCAAGTGGGTTTGCTTCACTTTCTTGATGGAAGATGCATATGAGGAGCCTTCTAGAGATCTCAAGAGCTCATTTAAGTACTCATTTAGACCTAGGAACAATTATATCAAATCAAATTTTCAAGGGAGCACTTAAATCCCTAAGTGGTGCATCTTGTTCTTTAATGCTTTTTACTTGATTCCAATTTTATATTCTTAATCCTTGTACTCTAAAACCCTCAGTTCCTCTTTGGTTTGGACATAATCATCTCCTAGGGATTGGGCTCCATGGTGGCCGAACCATACAAGAGAGGGGGGAGGAAGAAGCTACCATAAAAATGAGATTTTATCTTGTTTCCTTGATTCTTCTTGCTTGTTTCTCATCTTTCTTGGCTTCCTCACCTCAAACACGAATTTCCTCTCTTTGTTCTGCCCCCAAAATAGCACCAAAACTTTATTAAGACCATGGAAAGGAAGCTTGAGAGGAGAGGAACAAGTTTGGAAGGAGAAGGAGCATGAAAATCCATGAAATTCCTTACCTTTTTCTTGCTTTTTCTCCTCCTTTCTTCTCCTCCTTGGCGCGCCTAAGAGAGCTAGTATTTTTCTGGTTTTTAGGCAGAACAAGTCATGCAAATAAAGGGGGAGAAGAAATAAGAAACTTAAAGAGTGTTAAAGAAGCTTCCCCTTTTCTTGAAAATTTAAATTTTGCCTTTCATTCTTGGCATTTTTGTTTTTGACTTGTGTTAGCTCCTTTTTTAGAATTATCTTTTCTATTATGAAATTTAGGTTCTAAATTTAATAAAATGCCATTGGAATCACTCAAATCAGAGCTAAAACCTTCCTGAACAAATCTGTCAAAGTTCAGGTCAACTGACGTTGGAAAACGTCTACCGGAGGGTTTTTAACTGTCGCAAGGCTTCTTATGATTTTCAGAGCCTCTGAGAACCCTGGTAAACTCAAAACTTTCATTTAGAAAGCCCTCCTGTGTGAATTCCAAAATTTTCTCAAAATAATGAAAATGCTCTTACGTTTCGTCAACCTTTCATTCAAATTCATTTCTTCATTCTAGCTCTATTTTTCTCTCCATTTAGGCCTAAGATTCTCATTTTTAGGAGTTTAAAATACTTTCCAAATTTTTTGAGACCTTAACTAAGTCATTTCGAGGGACTTTTTTTTGTATCTGGCGAATTTCATTCATTTACAGAGAAACCGTATGTTATGTTTCTCTCACTTTCGGAGAACCGAATATTACATTTCAGTGGTGACTTTTTTTTGTCACCACCAAAAGTCATTACTAAAAATCTATTTTTTTGTAGTTTTAGTTTATGCATTTAGGTAGTAACTAGGAGTTTTGTTTCATTTTAATTTTAATTAGTTTAATTAGATCAAACCCCCCTTAATTTGGTAACTTGTAAAGTCCTTTTACACTTAGAAAACTCAATTGAATATTGAAATCCATTTCTGAGTGAAATGATTTAGGTTGCACCTTATATTATAAAATATCATCCAACGTAGTTTATTTTGAGATTGAGCGACACAACCTATTAGTACCTCACTTTATTTTGTCTTCAATTAGCATATTCTATAATTCATAAATAATTATAATTATACTCCTAATTTATCAATTTCATGGTAATAATCCTAGTCTAAACTATATTTAAAATCTCATCAATCTAAAAATCAATGTCATTCTATTCATAAAACAAGAAATGCTATAAGAAATACGAAGTTCAAACATTTGTACAAATTAAGAAATAAACTAAATAAAGATAAAATATTCATAAAATCTTCTAAGAAGTTAATTATCATGTATAACGAAAAGAATAATATAGAGAACTAATTGCAACAAAAATTACATTACTAAGGAAGATTGGACATGAATACCATACATAAACAACTTTAAATCCAATACTCATTAAAAGAATGCCATAGCATCCAACGTACATAGAAATATAATATGAATCAACTATTCTAAGATGTCCAGGTTACATGTTGCAAAAACAGTTCCTATACAAAAATTGAACTTGTGTGATGCATAGGATGTTCTTGCAAAATGCTAATTTATTCAAGTTTTATATGCCAAATGATATGATAATTTTATCTGCAAAGTTTATATAGTAAAACAATAAATATGACTAATAAATAATAGGGACAAATAATAAAGCAATTTTGGACTTGTGCAATACATGGAATGCTTTGGTAAAATTTTTAATTTTGCTAGTTTTATAGGTCAAATAATACGGTATTTTTATTTGTAGAGTTTATGAATATAAACAATAATTGAGACTAATCAGGTGCTGTGATCAAATACAATTATGCACTCAAGTGTCCAACAAGTAATATAGAATGAGTCGAGTATCTTCCTACAAAGATTTGACAAGATAAAATACACTAACTACTAAAATTAACACTCTAACTTAAATTAGAATAATCATGATAAAGTGAAATAAAAACTAATTAAAGCTATAATAATTAAAATAAGTGTGCAAACTAATATGATTAAATTCAATAACTAAGAAGACTTAAGATTATTAATCCCCTTAGTATTCATCAGAAACCAAATTACTTACCCTTTACTTTCTTTTAATAATATTAATGTTGCTAGTTTATGGTTCTTATTAACCATAAATATCTTCTAAATTATTTATAGGTTTTTGATTTAGTCAATTTCCTCATTCCTCATGAAATTTGACCAAGTACAAATTATGCCCACATTCTACTTTTGACTATACAAGGCCTATTAATGAAACATTTAATTTGTCATGGCAAATATCTTATATATACATTATTCAATCCATGGCCTATTCCTAATTTTCCTTTCCTAAGTTTAATCAAAAAATCTAAATCAATACAAGTAATAGCTAGTTAAGTAGAAGTAATATGATCAATATTGAATAAACAAAACTAAATACTATTAATTGAAAGAAAAAAAATAGATTTCAAATTCCTACTAAGGTTTATAACAATCTTAGAAACAAAAATTTGGCTACTAATTGGCATAGAGTCCAAAATTAAATTCAAAATTAACAAGGAGTTTGGCATCCGAATTTTAAAGAGAAGAGAAGTAGGTTGATTCGTGCTAAACTTTGTCTTTTTTGCAAAGCTTTGAAAAATCCTTATTCTTTGACCTTCTCAAAGTTCTTTCTCATGCTTAGGAATAGTTCAAAAAAGTTATATGTATCTAAAGCCTTAAAACCCATTTTCTAAAAGATTCCTAAATCCTAATCCTTATCAAACATGTTTCTTAATAGGTTTCAACTTGGCATGGTGGCTAAAACTAAATCCAATCCTTTCCTTAGTATTTAACCCCTACAAAATAATTAAAATCAAATTAATTCCTAATTTATGTAATTATAAATAAAAAATTGTCATTTAGAATGCCTAAAAATTTGAAAATAAGCTATGTGTACTCTTTACAAAAAATTGCCTGAAATCAATTAATTTTCTTCTCAAATTAAATTATTTATTTATCAAAATTTATCTTGAAGTATGCAAAATATCTTAAAATAATAAGAGTTAACACATGTCCAGACTTAAACTTTTACTCGCCTTCAAGTAAAATAACTCTAAACACTAGAAAGCTAAGCTACCCAAGAGTAAACTTAAATATATGTTTGCTAATACCTTTAAGGGTTACCTCATGTAGCAAAATCAATAAGAAGAACATGTAGGATATACCATTCACAAAGTTCAAAATGGTAATGTAGGCTTTTTCAATATTTTGAAGTGTGTTTTTTGCAAAATAGTCATTATCATGCCAGTGTCAAAATCAATTTTATGCATCTAAGTGTATATATGCAACCTCAAATGTAGGGATTTTATATGCCTATTTTTGTACCCTCTCTCCACTAATGTAAACATCACACGACCCCTTGATCAACAAGTCTAAAAGGCTTGTACCATGGCTATAAGTTATGGCATAATCAAGAATGGATATAGGAGAATGCAAAAGCCTCAAGAAATATAACACATGCATGAGGGAAACAATATCTTCTGAAAGATTTTTTCACTTTCTTCTTTTTTTTTTTAAATAACATTTAAATTGTTTTTCCCCAAACTTGAATCTTTTTTATCTAGATCTTACTTTTCTTTTTTTCTTTTCATCTCTTTTTTTTATGACCTTTTTTCACATACCATATCAACATTGGGGAAAAATAGAATTTATCTTTAGTTTCTATTTTTACCATATGCCAACAATTTATCTTGCTTTATTTGACCATGGATCATTCCTTTCTAAACACATCAATAATGTGCAAAAAGGAAGTTCTCTTGAGGAAAGGATCTATCTTTAGTTTTTGGGGATAGGATTGGATAAGGTAAATGTAGGCAAAAACAAATTTAGATAGGCACTAATTTAAAATTTTAAATGCTCAAGAAGGGTGCAACAGATAACAATTATATAGGTTAAGCTTGAAAGGTTTAAATGCATAAAGAAATGCCAAAATCATGTTTTAGGATTTTGCAACACTTAGGATTTCACCTCAAGAGAGTATGAAATAGGTTCTAAAGCCTTACGGTTAAGATAGCCTATATAAATTGATTTACATAGAATTTTCTCCTAACACATGTAATCTAATTATGCCTGGCTATTGAGTGCACAAGATATGTTTCAAAAATATGGAAAAGTTCAACATTACAATTTTTAACTAAGAACAAGCATAACTTATCATCAACTTCTTACTAAACATACCTTAATGGCAACCATTTTTAGAATTAGACAATAAATTGAATAGACACCTAGGTAGCTTGCTTAAACATCTTTTAAAATAAAATTATACAAAGTAAGTCTTAGTTAAAAAAAAAAAAAGAATTCAAGTTATTTTGTAGCCTATCAATATAAAAAATATTCCCCCTTAAAATAAAAAAAAACTTGGAATAAATATTTTCTTAAATGTTTAAAAGTGCAAAATGCAAAGACAAAGAAATGGGAAAATCCTTGATATGTTCGTCTACTCTTCCTTCAATCTAGGATCATATGGTTGAGGGCTTTGAAAGAAAGAAAGTCAGGTGTTAGAATAGTCACGAAATAAATTTCATTAATTTTTTAATATAGTATATATATATATTGTTTATTTAGTTATGCATTGGTTGCCTCTAAAGAAGTGCTTGTTTTATAAATTTTAGCCAAACTTTACATGAGAACCTAGTCATAGGTATCATAAACCACAATTGCTTTGCTTCCTTTCTTTCATCGATAGGTGTTCCTTCCAATTAAGAGTAGCTGGCTCTTCACCTAATGACTTCCTTAGAACACTTTTTCTAATTAACAAATTAGGAAGCTCTAATTTTGTTTCTTCCATGACATTAATAATAGATGGTGTCATACCATAATAAGATAACACAACTTTTATATCACATTGTCCTTATAACATCATGTTACATAAATTCGACACTTTTGGTAGCAGAGTTTTTTGACATTAAATGGGGAAATATCTCATTTTTGCTTAAACGCACCATTCCAACTTACCAATTTCATTCTTCAACCTTAATATACTTGTTCAATCAGAAATATCATAAAAAGAAGCATGAAATTTGGGTTTAAGTCAAGTATCACATACTAACATCATTACACCCTTTTTCCATGTCATTCCATAATTTTGTCAAAATTTCAAAAATTCATATCGTGAGCTAGAGAGCTCCAAATCATGCAAATTAGGACTCTTTGGAAAGCACAGGACATGAAACAACTATTACACAAATTTTAGATTAAAAAAAATTCATTTAGGCCATGAAATTCTAATGGAATAGTACTACTATTAGATTTTCTTGCATGTAGAGGCCTGAAAATTTGGAAATGTATATCTTGGGCTACACAACTCTAAATTGAGTGATCTTAGTGACTATAGAAAGTATATAATGCCAGCTATTTGCTTATAAAATTTCATAAGTATTGGACTTCACTAGCCTCTCAAAGACATAGAAAACTGAAACTGACCAAATGAACAATGATAGTGCATTTCTATATAATTTAGCCAATTTTAAAAAAAATCATAAGAAATTCTACAGAGCTCTAAAAATTGTGTTCTCTAATTTTGTAAAAAGTTCTAAATAAGATCTATGTGCTTGCCAAATTTCATGCCAAATTTGCCCATTTGGTCTAGATTTAGTTCAGGGACAAAATATGGCTCATTTTAGTATTAAGTTGGCATCAAATGGTCCATAGTGTGATTTTATAATGCAAGTGACCATTTGAGCACGCCCAACACATGATTTACAATATGTTTGGGCATCTCATGCCGCCCAAATTATCATAGAATTCAAAGTCACTCTCTCACTTGGATTTATACATACACTTTACAGGTCACAGATATGCCCAAAATCCATATTCTTGCACATTTGCTCCCAAATATGGTATGTATATCATAATAGCATACTTTTACACATGAGTGAAGGGTTACATTACATAAATAACTTATACAACCATACTTTGATATTAAATTATATAAAATTCCAAAGCATTGTCAAAGTAACATGATTCAAGCTTCTTGACCTCTATTTTTTGCTCCTTGAGAATTCCTTAGACAAGGTTAGACATAAAATGGAAGAGAGTGAAATTCAAAGAATCCCAATAGCTCATTCACCCTTTCAATTATATATATATGGCATGTTGTCATGTCAAAGAAAGCAAGCATGCACCCAATGCTTCCAAATATTATAAACATATTTAGAAAGTCATATGAATCCATCAAGGTCAAAGCAAGCTTTAGGGTTTTTTGGTCTAATCTCACCCAATTATTTAGGATTTTTGGATTAGCCTCACCCATTTTAGGGACTTTTGACTAAGCCTCACTCATTTCATGAGATTTTTGGTCTTATTTCACTTTTACTTAGAGACTTTTGACTTCACCTTATCCAATTCAAGGGACTTTTGGCACAACCTTACCCATCAAGAGCCATCTCACATTTTCAAAGTAATTCAAAAAGCATAATGTGAACAAATCATTAAACTAATGGCAATAGACATGTTTCATGTTTCAAACACACATACAAGCAATCAATGATAATCAAACAACCAAGATATGCATACAAGAATGGATGAAGAGTTATCTTGAGTTAAGAAGCACAACTATCTTCATTAGTTTCTTAGCTTTTCCTCTTGGTCTCACACACACACTTGGTAGATATTTTCTTCACTTGGCCTAGACACATCAAACAACACATAAAGACATTAATAGAACCATCTCTAGCCTCACATAAACTCTACACAAGCCAATTATATCTTATGGCATCCATATGGTTCCACATTGTAGCATAATGAAACAACTCATATAATTCATCATCTTGCCTTCAATTTTTCACTCAATCTAAGTCATATGACTTCTTTAAAACTCATTAGAGTCATCACAAATCATATTAAGGAGCTTAACATCAGGTGGCTTTATTATGCCTAATGAAACCCTAAACTTTCAATTTTCAAAATATAATTTCTAAATTCAAACCAATGGTTTCTTTGGTGTTTGTTATTCATATCTAAACCATTCATAACCTTAAAATCAAAGAAAACTCTCCCTAGGTACTTGGAATAGAGCTTGGCCAAGACACTTCCAAGGAAGAGCACCCATAGAGTTTTGTTTGTATTTCTTAGGAAATTGGCATCCATGAAGCTTCGTAGGTCTCTTATGAATTCAAATATGCTCTTACATGAGTTAAATCATCATTATAAAATTTCATAAATTCTTAGGTGCTATCAAAACCCTAATTTCCATAACTTGTTACCTATGGCTTCTTTTTTAGTTCCATTGCTCTATATGATTCCTTATATTTCAAAACCCTAATTTCTATCAAGTTTGAATCTAAATCAAACTTTTTATATGGTCCTTTAGGTCTGGTCAAAATGGTGCATCCATGGAAGAATCAAGAAGAGTAATTTATCTACGGTAATTCATACCTTATTAGCTTTCTTTCAAGATGCACTTTCTTAAGCTTCCAAGACTTCCTCCAAACTCCTTCTTCCTTTTACCGAACCAGCCGTGAAACATCACCATTTAGTGCTTCAAAACCATGGAGAATGTAACAACCGGAAAAAGAAAAGAAAAAGAAAGAAGAAAGCTGAAAATTTTCGAACTCCTGAAATTTTTCTAAGTTTGCTCGCTATAGTGAGAAATGGCCTAGCTATAGCGAATGTACCTGTTCACTATAGCGAGAAATGGTCAAGCTATAGCGAAGGTATCTGTTCGCTATAGCGAAAATGCTTCTAGCTATAGCGAGTGCGGGCATTCCATACAAAAACTAGGGAGTTGCTCGCCGTAGCACGCGCCATAGCGAAAACAGGGGTCTGGAACTGATACATGCTCGCCGTAGCGAAGGTTAATTCTCGCTATAGTGAGGGTTAGTTTGCAAAAGCATAAAAAGTGATAATTTGACTTCTTTAAACGTCCTAACTCATTCTTTCTCTTCTATCTGACCTAAGCTTCGACCAAAAGGGAGAAAAAAGGCGTGGAGAGGGAGAGAGACCAAGAGAAAGAAGGAAGAAGAAAAGAAAATGTAAGCAAGCTTGAGATTTCCCTCTCCTTTCTTCTTAGCATCTTGTTCTTCTCTCTTTATCCTCTCTTTCTATGGTTTTGCTTGTGAAATTCGTTGGGATTTAGGCATGGGTCAGAAGAGAGAAAGTGGGAAACCACTCTTGCATTTCTTTGCTTTCCTTGAGTAGAGCTTGAGAGTGAAGAAGAGGTGGTGAAATTCTAGAGAGAGGGAGGAAGTCTGACCTAGAATGAACAAGAAACCCTTGTGTTAAGTTGAGAAATGCAAAGAACTAGGAGAAGGGCTAGTAAAGTTTAAGAAGGGAAGAAGTAGGGCTTTAATCTCCTAGCCTTGTGAAGGTTTATTTGCATGAGAATAATTCCATGCTCTTGATTGTGTCTAGGCTCAAGTGAAGCACCTCCATCAAGGTGTGATTGTGAAACCAAGAAGGGAGAAGAGGAATTGAAAGGAAAGGCTTGTGCTGGCTCATAAGGTAGCTCTCTACTCTTTCTTGTGCATTCTTGGATGTAATAGTTATTGTATGCTTATGTATATGCTTGTTGTGTGAGACCTACCATATGTTATTGCCTTGATGCATTGGTACCAATATGCTTATATGTTGGATTGTGAGAATTGCTCGGGTGAGGTAGTGCCAAAAGTCCCTTGAGATGGGTGAGGTAGAGCTGAAAGTCCCTGAGGCTGGGTGAGACAAGGCCAAAAGTCTCATAACCAAGTGAGGCCAAGTCAAAAGTCCCTAAAATCGGGTGAGGCCATCCAAAAGTCCCTAAAATCAGGTGAGGCTAAACCAAAAGTCCCTAGAGCTCATTTTTGGCATTATTATAATTTTCATGGCATGTATAATATGTATTGTATGATTGTGAATGGTTAGATGCTTATTTACATGCTTTGACTTGTTATATGCCTTGATTGCTTTCTTAAATGAGTGCATGAGCTAATGGGATTCCATGAATCTCACCCCCTCCCCTCCCATCTTAACATGCTAGGTGGAGCTTAAGGAGAATCAAGTGCACACCAAGGAGTCTAGAAGCATGTTTAGCTAGATGTTAGCTTATTTTAGTTCTTTTGATGTAAAGTGGTGCCAAAATGAATATACACCTACTATTTTTGAGATGTAAATGTTGTAGCAAGTGTAAACGTATGAAAATATGATGTACAAACTATGTAGAGAGCCAAAGTAATGAAAATGTGGGTTTTTGCCTTTTTGTGGATGGTATGTGATAGTGTATTTTGGCCTGTAGCATAGTGAGTTTGAAATGTATGATGATTTGAACCACTTGGATATTTCATATATGCTATGTTCATACTTTTAAACTTGTCCATGAGGTGTGAGAACATATGGGAGGCCATTTGGACCCACTTTGAACCGTTTTGGGTGCCCAAACCGCCAAATTTGTGAGCTCTATCAAAGTATGACCAAATGAGATCTTCTTGATATGAAATTTGGCATACCTCTAGAGTTTGTAGAGAGCTTCTTAGGAAGCTAAAGTGGGTAATATTTGGAGGTCTAGGGAATATTTGGTGAATTGTTAAAATTGAAAAAATTTGATGGTTTGGTCATGGTACTGTGTCATTAGCCCGAAAAGAAATCCATGTCATTCATAGACCAAATGGAGTCTAAATGTCATGAAATTTTATAAACATAAACTAGATAATCACAGTGACCTATACCAAATGGAATCACCTAAATCTAAGGTCTGTAGAGAGAGAAAAAGCTGTCTAAAGTTCTGTATCAGTATCAGAGAAGCCATCCGATCTCTGTTACTGTTCCATCAGTTTTCGAGGCCTAAGGGCTACTAAACTGATCTGGACTTATTGTTTTCCTCTAGTTAACATCTGTAGATTTCCAAATTGGTATAGTTTGCCCAGATTGGATTTTTTTGGTTTTAGTTATGAATTTTCAAAGTTCATGACAGTAAGCTGCGCCAGAGACAGGGACAGCTGGACCTCTGTCTTATTTTTCATGTCAAACATGGTACAAATGCTGAGGTTGTGGTTGAGAAGTATTTTTAGTGTAAAGTTAACACTTAGATATTTCTAGAAAGCTATGTTTTGCTAGATTTCCATTTTTCTCTAATTAGTTATGATTTTCCAAAGTTAGAGCAAAAAATCTGACTTTTTGGTTCATTTAAGAAAATGCACTTTCTTAGTTTTGGCTTCATATCCGTGGTCTATGGCTTGTTTTATGATATGTATGAGTCATATACATGGATTTTGAGAAGAGAATGTGAATGATGGGTTCACAAGACCCACGGGGCAAAAGATGAGTGTTTGAAACCCCGTTTTATAGTATGAAAATGCCACGGTTTGTACTGGTTCTTTGGAAATCATATGGAATCGAGCCTAGAGGGAGGCTAGACAGAGTTAATATATTATGGTGTTACAGAGAACGAGAAGAGAAAGAGGAGAAAAATGTTGGAGAAAGGAAGAGCATGAAAAAGTAGTAATTTCTTAGCTATTTTGCTTGATTTCCTCCTTCCTTTGTTCCCATTCTTGGTGCACCACTTGAAGGTGAATGGGGTTTTGTTTTTAGCCAAATGAAAGTTAGTTAGAATGAATGGAGAAGGTGGGATGTAATTTTAAGAAGGGGGAGGCTTAAATCATAACATTTTTAATATTCTATTTTTGTCCCTCAACTTGGTTTTCTCCATTCGAGCTCATTTCAACTCTTTTTTTAGAACCATCCTTTCCATCATAAAATTTTAAGTCCTCTAATTTATGAAATACCTTTGGTTTCACCCAAATTAAATTTAAAACCTTATCGAATCATTTGGTCAAAGTTTCGATCAATCGATGACTTAAAATGTGCGTCAGAGGGGGTTTTAGCTATTCTAGAAGTTTCTATGATTTTTAAGGCCTTTAAGAACCTAGAAAAGTTTAATTTTCCCATTTAAAGTTTCGTACTTTGAGTTTTCAAAAAGTTACTTGAAATTATAATTTTGCCACTACGTTTCCTTTTTAATTTATTCAACCATTTTAGCTTTAATTTTGAATTATCTTTGAGTCCTTACCCACATTTTTAGATGTTTTAATTCTCATTCTAATCTCAATTAGTCTCAATTTGCATTGCTCTGGGGTGATCTTACTTCATTTTTTTTAGGTTTAGTATAGTTTTTAAAAAACTGGCTATTATAGAGGGAGCCTCCAAAAAAATTCAAACACCCAATAAAATTGACTTGGCTATCTTCAATAGAACCAAAGACTTTGTTGAAGGATCAATTGAATGATTCTTTTCACAATCCTCTAGAATCATATTGTCCACTTCATTCAAATTGTAATACTATTCTAGCTCATCAGGAGATCATATTGCTATATTTGCTTTAAAGGTCACCTTTTAATCTTCAACCCTTATAAAACTCTTTCCTTTCTCCATAATTTGCTTATATTTCCCTTTAGTTTCATTAGAAACCTCTAGAAACTCTCTTTTAATCCTCAAAGTTATATCCATCTTGTAATACCATAATATATTAACGCTATCTAGCCTCCCTCTGGGCTCGATTCCATATGATTTCCAAAGAACCAGTACCAACCGTGGCATTTTCATGCTATAAAACGGGGTTTCAAACACTCATCTTCTGCCCCGTGGGTCTTGTGAACCCATCATTCACATTCTCTACTCACACTCCATTTATACAACTCATACATGGCATAAAACAAGCCATAAGCCACAGGAATGGAGCCAAAAACCAGAAAAATGCAATTTCTTACATGGGTCCAAAAGTCAAATTTTTTGCTCTAACTTTGGAAAATCATAACTAATTATAGAAAAATGAGAATCTAAAAATACATAGCTTTTTGGAAATCTCTAAGTGTTATCTTTATAATAAAATTAATTCCCAACCATAATCACAGCATTTGGACCCTGTTTGACATCGAAAATGAGAAAGAGGTCCAGCTGTCCCTGTTTTTGGCGCAGCTTACTGTTATGAACTTCGAAAATTCATAACTAAATCTAAAACAATCCAATCTGGAAAAAACATATCAATTTGGAAAGCTACAGATATCAACTAAAGGAACAAAATAAGTACAGATCAGTTCAGCAGACCTTAGACCTCGAAAATCGATGGAAAAGTAACAAAGGTCGGGTGGCTCCTCTGATGCTGATATAGAACTTCAGATGGTTCATTCTCTCTCTACAGACCTCCGATTGAGGTGATTTCGGTTCTTATAGGTTACTATGGGTGTCTAGTTTATGTATATAAAATTTCAAAATATTGGACACCGTTTGGTCTATGAATGACACAGAATCATTTTCGGACCTATGGTAACAGTGCATTGACCAAACCATTAAAATTCCCAAACTTCAACAATTGGCCAAATATTCCCTAGACCTCCAAATATTACCTAATTTGGCTTCCCAAGAAGCTCTCTACAAACTCTAGAGGCATGCCAAATTTCATATCAAGAAGAGCTCATTTGGTTATACTTTGACGTAGCTCACAAATTTGGCAGTTTTGGCACCCAAAATGGTTCAAAGTGGGTCCAAATGGTCTCCCACATGTTCTCACACCTCATGGACAAGTTTGAAAGCATAAACATAGCATGTATGAAGTATCTAAGTGGTCCAAATCATCATACATTTCAAAATCACTATGCTACGGGCTAAAATACACTATCACATGTAAGCCACAAAAAGGGCAAAACTCACATTTGCATTACTTTGGCTATCTACATAGTTTATACATCATGTTTCCTTACATTTACACTTGCTACAACATTTAAATCTCAAAAATAAAAGGTGCATATTCATTTTTGGCACCTCTTTACATCAAAAGAGTCAAAACAAACTAACATTCATCTACAATTCTCCTAGGCTCCTTGGTGTGCACTTGATTCTCCTTAAGCTCCACCTAGCATGTTAAGATAGGAGGGGGAAGGGGTGAGATTCATGGAATCTTAGTAGCTCATGCACTCATTCAAGAAAGCAATCAAGGCATATAACAAGTCAAAGTATGTAAATAAGTCTAACCATTCACAATCATACAATACATGTTGTACATGCCATGAAAAACTATATCAACGCCACAAATGAGCTCTAGGGACTTTTGGTCTAGCCTCACCCGATTTTAGGGACTTTTGGATGGCCGCACCTGATTTTAGGGACTTTTGACTTGGCCTCACTCGGTTATGAGACTTTTGGCCTTGTCTCACCCATCTCAAGGGACTTTCGGCTCTACCTCACCCATCTCAAGGGACTTTTGGCACTACCTCACCCAAGCAATTCTCACAATCCAACACATAAGCATATTGGTACCAATGTATCAAGGCAATAACATATGGCATATCTCACACGATAAGCATATACACAAGCATACAATGACCATTACATCCAAGAATGCAACAAGAAAGAGTGGAGAGAGCTACCTTTTGAGCCAATACAAGCCTTTCCTTTCAATTCTTCTTCTCCCTTCTTAGTTTCACACTCACACCTTGATGGAGGTGCTTCTCTTGAGCCTAGACACAACAAAGAGCATGGATTACTCTCTCATAACTTAACAACTCTTAGAAGTTTTTCAGAGCAAACCTTGCTAACATATAAGAACCTAGGGTTCTCTCTCTCTCTCTAGAATGTCACCAGCTCTTCCTCTCTCTCAAGCTTTCATGGTAGTAGAGTCAACATATTCAAGGAAAACAAAAGAAGTTCAAGAGTGTTTTTCCACTTTCCTTCTTCTGACCCATGCCTAAATCCCAACAAATTTCACAAGCAAAACTATAGAAAGAGAGGGCAAAGAGAGAAGATCAAGATTCTAAGAAGAGAAGAGAGAAACTTGCTTACCTTCCCTTTGTTCTTCCTCATTCTCTTGGTCTCTCTCACTCTCCACGCCTCTTTTCTCTCCTTGGGTCGAAGTATAGGTCAAATAAGAGAGCAACAATGAATTGGGACATTTAGAGAAGTCAAATTCTCGCTTTTTACGCTTTTCTTGACTAACCCTCGCTATAGCGAGAATTAACCTTCGCTACGGCGAGCACGTATCAGTTCCAGACCCCCGTTTTCGCTATGGTGCGTGCTACGGCGAGCAACTCCCTGGGTTTTGTATGGAATGCCCACACTCGCTATAGCTAGAAGCATTTTCACTATAGTGAACAGCTACTCTCGCTATAACTAGACCATTTCTCGCTATAGCGAACAGGTACATTCGCTATAACTAGGCTATAGCTAGCAGACTTAGAAAAATTTCAGGATTTCGAAAATTTTCAGCTTTCTTCTTTCTTTTTCTTTTCTTTTTTTGGTTGTTACATTTCTACCCTTCTTAAATGAAATTTCATCCTCGAAATTTAAAGACTTACCTCAAGGGAATAATTCTGGATATTTTTGCCTCATTTCATCCTCCAATTCCTAGGTTGCTTCCTCAGATGTCAGACCTCTCCATATCACTTTCACCAGAGGAATGTTCTTGCTTCTCAGCTGTTTCAGCTTAGCATCCACAATTCTCTCCGGTCTTACTATATAGGAAAGATCTTCCTGCAATTGCACATGCTCATATTCTATGACATGTGAGGGGTCTAGTAAATACTTTTTCAACTGGGAGACATGAAAAACACCGTGAATTTGGGCTAGGTTAGGAGGTAAGGCTATTCGGTAAGCCACGGGTCCAATTTTCTCAAGGATTTCAAATGGACCAATATACCTAGGACTGAACTTCCTTACCCTCATTGACCGACCTACTCCCATCACTGGAGATACTCGAATGAACACATGGTCTCCAATCTCAAACTCTAACGGCTTCCTTCGCTTATCAGCATAACTTTTTTGCCTACTCTGGGCTGTGAGGAGTCTCTTTCTAATCAATTCTATTTGTCAGGTAGTTTGGTCCATAATCTCAGGTCCTATCATACTCCTCTCACCTAGCTCATCCCAACACAGAGGGGATCTGCACTTTCTCCCATACAAAGCCTCATAAGGGGCCATCTGAATACTGGAATGGTAACTGTTATTATACGCAAACTCTGCTAACAGTAAATATGCATCCCAGTAACCTCTCATTTCTAACACGCATGCCCTCAACATGTCTTCCAATGTCTGGATGGTCCTTTCAGTTTGACCATCTGTCTGGGGGTGATATGCAGTGCTAAACCGCAACCTGGTCCTTAAAGCATGCTGCAATAACCTCCAAAAGTTCGATGTGAACCTGGGGTCTCTATCCGAAACTATGTTACTGGGTACTCCATGAAGTCACACTATCTCTCTAATGTACAAATGGGCTAATCTATCCAGTGTATGAGTAGCCCTGATAGCTAAAAAGTGTACAGACTTCGTCAGTCTATCCACAACTACCCAAATAGCATCGTGTCCAGAGGATGTCCTAGGTAACCCTATAACAAAGTCCATGGCTATACTATCCCACTTCCACTCAGGGATATCTAGAGGTTGCAACAACCCAGCCGACTTTTGATGTTCTATCTTTACCCTCTGACACACTAGGCATCTAGCCACATAATCTGTCACATCATTCTTCATCCCTGGCCACCAGAAAATTCTTTTCAAATCCTGATACATCTTGGTGGCACCTGGGTGGATAGTATACTTACTATTATGTGCCTCTTCTAAAATGCTTTCTCTCAACTCATTCCGACTAGGCATACAGATTCTATCTTGATATACTATCATACCATCCTCAGACACCTCAAAATCTGAGGTCTTACCTTGGGAAATCTCATTCCTGATCCGTTTCAGGAACTCATCCTCCCTCTGGGCATCTAAGATCTGGGTTCTCAATACATTCTCAACTCGAGTTTCACTCAGATACAATTTACCTGATACCACCTGATAAGAGAGGTTCAAGTTTTTAAACTTCTCTAGGAGCTCCTGCTCCCTAATCATCATATGGGCTATATGGATGGATTTTCTACTCAAGGCATCTGCCAGCACATTGGCCTTGCCTGGATGATATTTCAACACATAATTATAGTCTTTCAAGAATTCCATCCATCTCCTCTGTCTCATATTGAGTTCTTTCTGGTCAAATAGGTATTTCAGACTCTTGTGGTCACTATAGATCTCTATGGTAGCACCATACAGATAGTGTCTCCAAATTTTAAGAGCAAACACTACGGTGGCTAACTCCAGGTCATGCGTGGGATAATTCTCCTAATGAGGCCTCAACTGCCTAGAGGTATATGCCACTACTCGACCCTGCTGCATCAACACATATCCTAACCCTTTACCCGAGGCATCACAATATACCACAAATGGCTCACTAGGGTCAGGGATAATCAGTACAGAGGCAGTGGTCAGACAGAGTTTCAACTCCTGGAAACTCTTCTCACATCTATCATCTCACACAAAAGGTGTCTCTTTCCTAGTTAGCCTCGTCAGTGGTAAGGCCATTTGAGAAAAGCACTGAATAAATCGTCTATAATATCTTGCCAAACCTAGGAAACTCCTAGCCTCGGTGATCATTCTAGGTCTATCCCACTGTAACACAGCCTCAACTTTATGGAGATCAACTGCGACCCCGTCTCATGAGATCACATGACCTAAGAATCTCACCTCAGTCAGCCAAAACTTACATTTACTAAGTTTGGCATACAACCTTTTCTCTCTCAAAGTGTCTAGGACTAATCTCAAATGCCTCTCGTGCTCCTCAAAGGATCTGTAGTACACTAAAATATCATCAATGAAGACCACCACAAACTGATCTAGATACGGTCTGAATACCCTATTCATGTAATCTATGAACACAGCGGGCACATTCGTCAGCCTGAATGGCATCACAAGGAACTCATAGTGCCCATATCTCGTTCTGAAGGTCGTCTTGGAGACGTCTTCAGTTCTCACTCTCAACTGGTGGTACCCAGATCTAAGATCTATCTTGGAAAACACAGATACTCCAGCCAACTGATCTAACAAATCATCAATTCTAAGGAGAGGATATTTATTCTTGATGGTAACTTTATTCAACTCTTTGTAATCAATACACAAACGCAAGCTACCATCCTTCTTTTTCACAAATAACACTGGAGCTCCCCAAGGTGAAACACTAGGGCGGATAAACCCTTTCTCTAACAATTCCTCTATCTGCTCTTTCAATTCAGCCAGCTCGACAGGAGCCATCCTGTAAGGAGCTTTGGACACCGGTCCAGTCCCAGGCACTATGTCTATAGGGAACTCTAATTCTCTCTCAGGGGGTAGGCCACTAAAGTCAAACTCTTTAGGAAAAACCTCTAGGAATTCCCTGACAACTGGGATCTCCTCTATCCCTTCTTCTACTTCAACCTGAATAGAGAAAAAGACTAGAAACCCTTGACATCCACACTCTAAATATCTCTCAGCCTAGGCAGTAGTCATAAAGGATAACTCAGCTCCTACCTTAGGTATGGTCCCACAAGCAGGTAGGGAAATGGTTCGGTGTTCACAATCAAGTATTGCATTATTTGCGGCCAACCAGTTCATACCAATAATCAAATCAATATCATGGAAGGGCATACAAACCAAATCAATAGTGGTATGACAATGGTTAAATTGAACAGTGACATTTAAGCAGGTATGGGAAGTAACCACGTGGCCTCCAGTGGGTGTAGTGACAGATAAGTCAAATGGCAAGACACTAATGACCAGACCCAATTGCCTCATATAATCATAGGATATAAACGAGTGACTAGCACCCGAATCAAACATAGCAACTATAGGAAAGCCATTCACTATCAGCGTACCTTGGATCAAACTGGGGGATGCACTGGCTTCCTATTGAGTGAGGGCGAACACTCGGCCCTGGGTCTGTGGCCTGGGAGGAGGTGCTGTATCCATCTGAAGGCAGTGTCTAGCAATGTGACCTGGCTTCCCACACTTGAAGCATGTCACCGGAGACTGCTGGAAGGATGACTGGCTCCGAGGAGGTGGCATACCCCGCAGTGGCCTTCTATTCCACGGCCCCTTGCCTCTCCTCTTGGTGCTAAGTGTCAAACTAGAACCCTTTTCTGGTTTCAATTTTTTCAAATCCTGAACCCTCTTCTGACTAGCTGTAGTTGCAGCAGGCATGATAGCTTGCAGATTAGTCTCAGTCACCCTGCTGACCTCCACAAGGGTATTGAACTTCCTGATCCGTTGTGGAGTGACTCTGTTGCTAATCAGGGGCTTCACCCAGTCTCAAACTGCTCACATCTCCAGGGTTCATCATCATATCTCTGGAGGTAAGAGGAATATCGAGACAATTCAATGAACTTGGCTACATATTGGTCCGCAGTCATCTCATCCGTCTGTCTCAAGCCCATAAATTCCATCTCTTTCTTCTTCCTCACCGAACTAAGGACATATTTCTCATAAAACTCGACCAAGAAGCTTTCCCAAGTTATTTGTATGTTCTTAGTCTCCATCAGGGGTTTCGTGCTATACCACCATCTATCAACTTCCTTTTGTAACATGAAAGTGGCTAGCTGAGCTTTTTGCTCAGTGGTACAATCCATCACCGAGAATATTTTCTTTAACTGTATAACCTAAGCCTCCGCCTTATCCGCATCTAACTCCCTGTCAAACGAGGGTGGATTATTCTGCCTAAACTACTTTAACACTTTCTGGATAGACGTCTGGGTCTGTGGAGCAGCAGGCTCCTAGGGAGGTGCAGGTGGAATGCTAGATGTGGATGGTTGAGGTACAGGGGCTTCTCTCCTGGCTTCTTCTTACCTAGCCAGGGTATCTTGTAAATGTATGATCATATCATGCTGTTGCTGGGCAATATACCTCTGCTGTTCCAGCATCTCCTGGTGCTGGCCCATCATGGTTTCATATCGGTCAAGCCTCTCTATGATGGCCCGCAGAGGATCCTCAGGCCCAACAGGAACCTCTGGCACAACTCTCTGAGCCCTGGGTGGTCTGCCTCTACCCCTGCCTCGTCTAGTCTTAACCATGTCTAAAAAGAAGTAGCAATCCTCAGTTCACAATGATATCACAGCACATATGCATAAGGATGCTACCACTTCCATGGCCATTCACACCAAACACAAGCAAATCACATCATTCAAGAGCCTAACATCGAGCAAAAGTGCCTGAACCATTGCTCTAATACCAAAAATATAACACCATAATATATTAACGCTATCTAGCCTCCCTCTGGGCTTGATTCCATATGATTTCTAAAGAACCAGTACCAACCGTGGCATTTTCATGCTATAAAACGGGGTTTCAAACACTCATCTTCTACCCCGTGGGTCCTGTGAATCCATCATTCATATTCTCTACTCACAATCCATTTATACAACTCATACATAGCATAAAACAAGCCATAAGCCATGGGAATGGAGCCAAAAACCAGAAAAATACAATTTCTCACATGGGTCCAAAAGTTAAATTTTTGGCTCTAACTTTGGAAAATCATAACTAATTATATAAAAATGAGAATCTATTAATCCATAGCTTTCTAGAAATCTCTAAGTGTTATCGTTACAATAAAAATAATTCCCAACCATAATCTCAGCGTTTGGACCCTGTTTGACATCGAAAATGAGACAGAGGTCCAGCTGTCCCTGTTTCTGGCGTAGCTTACTGTTATGAACTTCGAAAATTCATAACTAAATCCATGAAAATCCAATCTAGGCAACCTATACTAATTTGGAAAGCTACAGATGTCAAATAGAGGAGAAAAATAAGTTCAGATCAGTTTAGCAGATCTTAGACCTCAAAAACTGATGGAACAGTAATGAAGGTCTGCTGGCTCCTCTGATGCTGATACAGAACTTCAGACTATTCATTCTCTCTCTACAGACCTTCGATTGAGGTTATTCTAGTTTGTATAGGTCACTATAGGTGTTTAGTTTATGCATATAAAATTTCAAAACAATTGGACACCGTTTGGTCTATGAATGACACAGAATCATTTTCGGACCTATGGTAACAGTGTATTGACCAAACCATTAAAATTCCCAAACTTCAACAATTGGCCAAATATTCCCTAGACCTCCAAATATTACCCACTTTAGCTTTCCAACAAGCTCTCTACAAACTCTAGAGGTATACCAAATTTTATTTCAAGAAGAGTTCATTTGGTTATACTTTGATAGGGCTCACAAATTTGGCAGTTTTGGCACCCAAAATGGTTCAAAGTGGGTCCAAATGGCCTCCCACATATTCTCACACCTCATGGACAAGTTTGAAAGCATAAACATAGCATATATGAAGTATCTAAATGGTCCAAATCATCATACATTTCAAACTCACTATGGTACGGGCCAAAATACACTATCACATGCAAGCCACAAAAAAGGCAAAACCCACATTTGCATTACTTTGGCTATCTACATAGTTTATACATCATGCTTCCTTACATTTACACTTGCTACAACATTTACATCTCAAAAATAGAAGATGCATATTCATTTTTGGCACCTCTTTACATCAAAAGAGTTAAAACAAACTAACATTCATCTACAATTCTCCTAGGCTCCTTGGTGTGCACTTAATTCTCCTTGAACTCCACCAAACATGTTAAGATGGGAGGGGGAAGGGGTGAGATTCATGGAATCTTAGTAGCTCATGCACTCATTCAAGAAATCAATCAAGGCATATAACAAGTCAAAGCATGTAAATAAGCTTCTAACCATTCACAATTATACAATACATGTTGTACATGCCATGAAAAACCATATCAATGCCACAAATGAGCTCTAGGGACTTTTAGTCTAGCCTCACCCGATTTTAGGGAATTTTGGATGGCCTCACCTGATTTTAGGGACTTTTGACTTGGCCTCACTCGGTTATGAGACTTTTGGCCTTGTCTCACCCATCTCAAGGGACTTTCGGCTCTACCTCACCCATCTCAAGGGACTTTTGGCACTACCTCACCCGAGCAATTCTCACAATCCAACACATAAGCATATTGGTACAAATGCATCAAGGCAATAACATATGGCATATCTCACACAATAAGCATATATACAAGCATACAATGACCATTACATCCAAGAATGCAACAAGAAAGAGTGGAGAGAGCTACCTTTTGAGCCAACACAAGCCTTTCCTTTCAATTCCTCTTCTCCCTTCTTAGTTTCACACTCACATCTTGATGGAGGTGCTTCTCTTGAGCCTAGACACAACAAAGAGCATGGATTACTCTCTCATAACTTAACAACTCTTAGGAGTTCTTCAGAGCAAACCTTGTTAACATATAAGAACCTAGGGTTCTCTCTCTCTCTCTAGAATGTCACCAGCTCTTCCTCTCTCTCAAGCTCTCATGGTAGTAGAGTCAACATATTCAAGGAAAACAAAGAAGTTCAAGAGTGGTTTTCCACTTTCCTTCTTCTGACCCATGCCTAAATCCCAACGAATTTCACAAGCAAAATCATAGAAAGAGAGGGCAAAGAGAGAAGATCAAGATTCTAAGAAGAGAAGAGAGAAACTTACTTACCTTCCCTTTGTTCTTCCTTCTTCTCTTAGTCTCTCTCACTCTCCATGCCTCTTTTCTCTCTTTGGGTCGAAGTATAGGTTAAATAAGAGAGAAAGAATAAATTGGGACGTTTAGAGAAGTCAAATTCTCGCTTTTTATGCTTTTTTGGACTAACCCTCGCTATAGCGAGAATTAACTTTCGCTACAGCGAGCACGTATCAGTTCCAGACCCCCGTTTTCGCTATGGCGCGCGCTACGGCAAGCAACTCCCTGGTTTTTGTATGGAATGCCCGCACTCGCTATAGCTAGAACATTTTCGCTATAGCGAACAGCTACTCTTGCTATAGCTAGACAATTTCTCGCTATAGTGAACAGGTACATTCGCTATAACTAGGCTATAGCTAGCAAACTTAGAAAAATTTCAGGATTTCGAAAATTTTCATCTTTCTTCTTTCTTTTTCTTTTCTTTTTTCGGTTGTTACACATCTCTTAAGGTCTGTTATGGATTGTAGTGCCTAACTTATTTATCTAAGTCTTAAGGTTTCTAATTGGAGCATCATTGTTAGCCATGAATTGGATCATCATATCTTCCAAATTTGGTTTCTGCTGTTGAACTAATGCTCTTTCTTTTGATTGGAAATTAGGAAGGTAAGACAAGTGTATTGCATTTGATAGAGAAGCTTGACCTTGGTTCTAAGAAAATTTTTGTTGATGACTCCAACTAGGAAGACCAATTTTAGAGTTAAAGATTAACTTGATTCCTGTTGAAATCATCCTCTAATTTTGTAGCTTATATATGATATGGGCACTGCTCTTTAAAATGACCTTCCTAACAAATATCACAAAATATTAAAGGACTTTGACAATCACTAAAATAAGCAACAAAACTAGTATGCATTTCAAAGTTTTCACATCTTGTAATATGTTTAGCTACTTGAGCTATCAAAGGTGTCAAAACATCAAATTCATGCACACCAACGACCCCCTCTATCAACCATGGGATTCAATTATCAAAAAAAAAAAACCAAAAACAAAACATAAACATGACAAAAACAAGAAAAACAACTAAAATATAAAAGCAAAAGAAACAAGGCTTGAGTTTAAGTTAAATGTACTTGGTATTAATATCGATACAAATCTATTGCATAAATGTCTGGCAACGGCACCAAAACCTTGTTGTGATCAAATACAACTATGCGCGTAAGTGTGCACATCAAACAAGTAATATAGAATGAGTCAAATATCATCCTAATGAAATTTGATAGGATGAAATCTATCAATTACTAAAATTAACACTTTAACTTAAATCAAACTAATTAAAAATACAAAAAATAAATTAGGTGTGCAAATTAATCGAAAGTAAATTCAATAAGTGAGAGGACTTAGGATTATTTAGTGTTCATTAGAAACCTAATTACTTATCTTTTACTTGCTCTTAATAATATTAGTTTTGCTAGCCTAGGAACCTTATTAACCTATAAATATCTTTTGAATTACCTATAAGTTCTTACTTTAGTCAATTCTCTAATTTCTTATGAAATTTGACCAAGGGCAATTTATGCCCAAATCTTAGTTTTGACTATGCAAGGTTAATAGATATATATCTATCATATTAATTGACTATTCAATTTATCACAACAAATGTACTACACTTACATTATTCAATTTGTGGCCTATTCTTGATTTCCCTTTCCCAAGTTTAGTTAGAAAATCCAAATTAGTCTAACTAATGGCTAGTTAATTGGAACCAATACGAGCAAGATTGAATGAAAAATATTGAATAGTATTAAATGCAACAAAAGAAAGTAATAGATTCTCTATTCCTACTAGGGTCCAAAATAGTCCTAGAAACAAAAATTTAGCTACTAATTGATGTGAAATTCAAAATCAAATTTAGAATTAACAAGGAGTTTGGCATCAAAATTTTAAAGAGAAGAGAAAAAGCAAGTTAATCCGTGCTAGACTCCTTTTGATATGAAAAGCTTTGAAGAATGCTCACTTTTTTGGTACTCTTAAAGTTCTCTCTTATAGTTAGGAATAGGTTAGAAAAGTTGTACATCTTTACATGTCGAAGCCCCTTTTTTAAAGGATTTCCAAATTCTAATCCTTATCAAACACATCTCCTAATAGTTCTCAACTTGGCGCTATGGCTATAACTAAATATGATCTTTTCCTTTGTATTTAACACCTACAAAATAATTAAAATCAAATTAATTCCTAATTAATGTAATTATAAAAAAAAAACTTGTACACTCTTAACAAAAATAGCCAAAATTTTGAAAAATAAGTTATGTACACTCTTAACAAAAATGTACATTAAATCAATTAATTTTCTCCTCAAATTAAATTATTTCTTTATCAAAATTCATCTTAAAAGTATAAAAAAATATTTTAAAATAATGAGAGTTAAAATAAAGGTAATATCGTTTTAAATAGAATAGTGGGATAGGAGCCAATAGATTGTGAGAAAGCATGTCGTGTTAGATGTATTTAATGTATGGTTACTCTAGTATTCAAATTAAATGCAATAAATGAAGCATCACAATTAATAAGTGAGGGTTTTAATATTGATATCATGTTGAGAACCACTTCATCTCAAAAGGTTAAGCTATTAGGTGAAGGCTAGTGAATGGTTTGTTTTTTTTTTTTTGGATAAATAAGAAACATTGAAATTAAATATTACATTATATAGAATGTCTGAAGAGTGGTGGGACAGGAAGGAAATGCAACCTTACAAACTAATGCAGTAGAATATACATATCCTTCTATACAATCTGCAAATTGATCAGTAATACTAAAGATTTCTACAGATGCCAATACTGCTTTTCCTGAAATATACCTATATTGAGAGGATAATGATAAGAATTGGAAATTAATTGCTAATCTAGTAAAAATCTCAATGCATTACGTATTACCATAAAAAATAGTGCAAGCTGACCCTTATGCAAAGAACTTTGCAAAGTAAGTGTTTAAAATTTGGAATTACCAAACCAAATTGTAATGGTAGTATGACGATGCTTGTCCTTCTTGGACCACTAGGGTTGGGCAACAAACATATACCATTGATTTGCCAACATTTAACCATTCCAAAGAGGTTGTACTGGTGAGTGAACCATGAGAATTAAAGTGTAACTTAACCTTTCAGGAATTTAGGAATCAGGTCTATGCCACTAGATTGATAGGAGATGAGAATTGCTTGGAAGGGTGAACATTGGAAATTCTCAAATAATTTCCTATTTTGACAATACCCGATGGCATATAAAATTAATTAAATTATATTAAGAGTTTTTGGTGGTTTTTAAAGTTGCCATTTGTAACACTATATATTTCTAACTCATTTCATACTATTTCTATGCCTCATATCAGACAACTCACAAAGAGGCAAGGAAAAATAGCATTAAATAATGTATTTCTTAGCGTTACATCGCGTATAAAAATTTCATTCGGTATCATGTGAACCATGTGAGCTCATACATCACATTCACATATTTAATTACATGAATAAAACTCATTTGAATCATTAAAAGTGGCCTACATCTCGTGAAACTTAAAGGGAAGCATGAAATACATACATATATTTTCGGCCAAATTTTCCACATTTCTATCACAAATTTAAAAAAAATCATAACTAATTTTAAAAAAATCAAAATCATTCATTCTTAGCCATTCTAGAATTCTAAATATGTCTAATTCATGTTAAAAATATGTCCAAACCATAACATTTATCACAGAAGGTGTTTGCATTCAAAAAGGTCCAGAGGTCAAGTTGTTCATTGGTGCTGTCATAGAATTTTGCTGCAAATTTTAAAAAGGTCTAATTAATTCCAAAAAATTCCAATCCATGCAAATGATACCAATCTAAAAATCTATGGATGTTAAATAGAGGGGAAAAATAACTCCAGAGTGGTTCAGGTATGTGCAGACCTCGAAACTCAATCAAACAGTAACTAAGGTTGGCTGGAGTTCTTGATACTGGATAGATTCTTTGAAAATTCATATCTCCCTATCTATACATTAAAATGAGGTAATTCTAGTTGTCACAAGTTACTAGGAATTTCTAGTTTCTTTGTATAAAATTTAGTGTCAATTGGACATCATTTGAGCCCTGTGTGACGAATTTCATTTTCAGACCTGAGTGAACAGTAACATGACCAGAACTAGAAAATTTTCCAATTTTGAAAATTCATCAAATATTCTATAGATCTCCTAAAATTATGTCCTTTAGCTTTTCAAAAATTTCTCAAAAAGCTCTAATTTCATGCCAAATCTTAGATCAAAAAGAGCTTATTTGGATAAAAGTGACATTAGATTTTATTATAGTCAATTTTGGCTCCATATAGGATACCAAAATGTCCAAATAGCTTTCCTTGGGGTTTGGCACCTCCTGGACAAGTCTAAAAGCATAATTAAGACTTGTGTAAGCTGCTCAAATGGTTCCAATCCTTATGCATTTCATTTTAGCTATGCCACTTGCAATTATACACAATTATATAAACTCATTCAAGAAGTCACATTGTCATAACATACTCAAATCACATTTTAATGATCACATATCATATTCTTCCATTTATACATCACATATTAATATAATTATACATGTTCAAGAGGTCATAAATCATATACAACAATGAGTTACATCATTTGACATCAATATGGCTTTAAAGAACAAAAACTATACATGTTGATGTCAAGCTCTCATCTTCTACGTGGTTGGCTTCTATTACCTTGCTCTCTTGATCCACCTAGCATGTTAGAACATTGGAGAGGAGGGGATGAGATTCAAAGAATCCCAATAGCTCATCTCCCATTCAATCATACATAATGGACACAAAACGAGTCTCATAAATGTATGTATGGTCATGTTGACATATGCAAACATTCAAGACGCATTTTCATCATTTGAGAAAGTCATACATAGCATACAAGGGCTTACTAAGCAAGTGGATTGGCTTCACCCATTTACTTGTGGATTTTGGACTTGCCTCACCCATTTTTTAAGAGGTTCCTAGACTCAACGATGCTCTTGGTAGTCAACCTCACTTTTGGGAGACTCTTTACTTTGTCTCAACTAATCTTAAAGGTTCTTGGCTTATCCTCACCATGGCTAAAGATTCTTGGCCTTACCACACTCAAGCAAACCAAAGCATACATCATAAACATCATATGAAAGCATATTGTAACATCATGGTACCATAGAATCAAAGTTATGCTAGAACACTTTTCATGACTTAAAAATACACATACACACATTCAAAGACAAGTAAAGCAAATAATTATGAATGAGAGAAGGTGGAGTGAGCTACCTTGCTAGCATTTGTACACTTTTCCTTAAGCTTTAAATCATCTCCGTAGACCTCACACACCCAAGAAGGTGGAGATCATTCCTTTTTGGCCTAGACACAATTTATAGAAGCCAATTAGGTTCATGGAATTAATTCTAAGGCCACACAACTTACTTAGACTCTACCTTAGTCTATAAACCCCTTTATGTTTTTAAGAATACACCTGATGAAGCAACATCCATCAATTAAATTCTAAGCTCCATTCTTTTCTTTCAAATATGATTTTTGATTCCTTTTAAGCTTTTTGGAGTCATCACACAATTAAAATAAAGAGCCTAACTATATGTTGCTTCTTTAGGTTATATTATGGAACATAAAGCACCAACTCACTTTCTATGGTTTCTAAATTTTTCCTAAGGCTTCCCCTCATCTTCACTCATCACATATGACTCAAAACTGAGCTTTGAACAAATTAAAACTATCCCTAGGTACACAAACTCCTTTAGGCCGAGACTAGGAAGCTTTATGATCTCCTTGAACTTTGCTTTGTTTTCTTGATGGAGGAAGCACATGGGGAGACTTCTAGGGATCTTAGAAACTTATTTAAACTCTTATTTAGACATAGGAATTAAGGTATCAAATCACATTTTGTAAGGAACATATGAAACCCTAGACTTTGCATCTTGAATTTCCATGGTTATTTGTTAATTCTCTTTGCATATTCTTAATCTCCACACCTTTTTTCCTAAGAATCACCCTTGGTTTTGCCTAAAAATCAAATCCTCTTAGGTCCTCTCAGATGGTGCGAAGTGGTGGAGAAGGGGAGCAAGGGGTAGCAATCATGGAAAAAGAAATTACCTTATTTTCTTGCTTTTTCTTACTTGAATCTTGTATTCTTTGAGCTCCTCTCTTCAAATATGAATTTTTCTCTCAATTTCCCCCTTCAAAAAAATTTATAAACTTCATTATAATTATAGGAAATAGAGAAGAATGGAGGAGAAGAGGTTTGAAAGGAGAAAAGCATGAAAAACTACTAAATTTTCTTACCTTTTAGCTTGAGTTTCTCCTCCTTTTTTTCCTCCTCTTGTGTGCCTCATCCCCTAGGGTTTTTTCTTGTTTTTGGCAGAATGGTTCGTGCAAATGAAGGGGAGAAGAAATAAGAAACTTAAAGTGTGTTCAAGAAGCTTCTACTTTCTCAAAATTTCTAATTTTGCCCTTCGTTTTTGGCATTTTTATTTTTAGTTCATTTTATCTTCTTTTTGAGAACTATCTTTTCCATTATGAAAATTAGGTTCCCAATTTAGTAAAATGCTTTTGGAATCACTCAAATCAAAGCTAAAACCTTCCCGAACGAATTAGTCAAAGTTCAGGTTAACCAACATTAGAAAACGTCCACCGGAGGAGATTTAACTGTCCTGGGGCTTTCCATGGTTTTTAGAACCTCTGAGAATCCCGAAGAACTCAAAAATTTTATTTAAAAAGCCCTCCTGTATGAATTCCAAAATTTGCTCAAAATTATGAAAATGCCATTACGTTTCGTAAGTTTTCCGTCAAATTTCATTTCTTCATTTTAACTCTATTTTTCTTTTTGTCTGAGCCTGGGATTTTCATTTTTAGGAGTCTAGAATGCTTTTCAAATTTTTTGGAACCTTAACTAAGTCATTTTGGGGGACTTTCTTTTGTATCTGATGAGTTTCGTTCATTTACAGAGAAACCATACGTTATATTTCTCACGTTTTCTCTCGTTTTTAGAAAACTAAATGTTACACTATTGTTGTATACAGGTAAAAATATCCTATAATGCCAATTGGTCCATGATGATATCTGATTGAGAACCAAACTAGACTATTCATACGAGGGGCATAATAAGAATATATGATGGTATGAGTCTTCCTAATGATCACAAAATTGACATATACTTTTAATAGGGATATGGTGTCGACAAAGTGTTGTGACTAAGAGTAGTGCTCCATATAGCAATTGCTAAATAAAAACAATGATGCAAAAGGGAATCTAAAGATTTCAAAGTTTATCCCATGCAATTGCATTATGAGATGAATTTACCTCTATTTACTGAGCTAAGATCTTATATCCAACTACCAAGGTATAGGATCCAATATTTGAACCTAACTAAACAAGCTAGCCTCTTTGTCCTATCATAGAGAACAAAGATCAGAGAATTTTTTTAGCTATGTCTCCTGCATATAATTGGCACACAACTTGACTGTTCCAACGTCCTTAGGTATGCAGTATAAGATCTCCCACTATTTAAACAGTGGTAGGAGGATTAACCTGCATCGACTACCAATGGTGGTTTAAAATTGGAATAGACAATCCATCTCCACCATGCCATTGTAGATAAGGGAAAATGACCAAGTTGGCCTTTTGAATTTCCCCTCCACATCTAACTCATAATAGAATGTGATATTAAGCCACTATGTATCCCTAACTTGTAATATTTGGGTCTCAATATTTGGACAAATAAGGAACAATTGCTCTGAGAAATTAACTGCCAAATATGTTTGGCTAGTAAAGCCTTATTAAGCTACCTAAAGCATTTGAAGCTAAGACCTCCCACAACATGAGGCTGACATAACTCCGACCATTGAAGTAAATGCATTTTAGGTTTATTATCCTTGAAACCACAAAATAAATTAGATATTCTTATATCAATTTGTTTATAATACTTTTGGGGCAGTTCAAAATAGGATAATGGATAAATAATCAACGAAATTAGCATTGAGTTAATTAAGATAGAAGAATGGATTTCCAAGCTTGTAATTTTTTGTCAATCTTTGCCATAACCTCTTGATATACTTGAGTTTTGAACCCGCCAATATCATATGTGACCCCAAGATATTTACCTAATCTTGACTTAAAAGTGACCCCTAGGTGATAAGCATAGCTTTTCTTCAATCGATGGGGTATAATAAAACTGAAAATCACTTTCAATTTATTAGAATTAACAAATTGCCTAGATAATCTACTATACTGATTTAAGATATCATTAACCTTGAAGCACATATCATTAGTAGCTTGGAAAAAAAGGATTGTATCATCTACATACCTTAGATGTGATATAAGAGGAGTACCTCAGGCAACACTGATGTCTTTCTAGTTATTATTATGTTCTTCCTCAAAAATCATGTAGGATAACATATTAGCACACAACATAAAGAAATATGGAGACAAAAGGTCCCTTTGTCTCAAACCTTGTTATGGAACAAAACGTTCCATGGGATGACCATTAACAATAATTTGATATGAATATGTTTTCACACATTGCATAATCAGATAGACCTAAAAGTTTAAGAATTTCATTTGTTTCAAAATTGCTTCTAGAAAGTTCTAGGATACCTTATCATAAGCCTTAGCAATATCTAATTTATAGGTATACCATCCTTTGCAGTTCAACTTGGTTATGTTTCATCTTATGCATTAGTTTAACAATTAAGATGATATTATCAGATATCAATCTACCTAGTAAAAAAGCATTTTGATGTGGTGTAATGATGTCATTGAGCACTCCCTTTAACTAATTGCAAATTATTTTTGAAGTTAGTTTATAGATCACATTGCAAAGGCTAATAGGTCTAAAATATTTCAAAGATTGTGGTGATCACATTTCAAAATCAGGACAATATAAGTGTAATACCCAGTTTTCATCAAAACGACGAAAATATGTCAGATATAAAAGAGAGTCCCCAAAAATGAATTAGTTAAGGCTAAATAAAATTTTCATAAAATTTCAAATATTAGAAAATGAGGAATCAAGGCTTAAGATGCCCAAAAATTAGAGCCAGAATGGCTAAAGAAATTTATGATGAAATGTAGTATTATTTTTGTAATTTTGGGCAACTTTTAGAAAACCCAAAAGAGGGATCTTTAAATGAAAAATTTAAGTTTTCCATGGTTCTCAGAGGCCCTGAAAACTATAAGAACCCCTAGAACAATTAAAACCCTTCTGGTTTATGTTTTTGAACATTTGTGACCCCAAACTTTAACCCTTTTATCGGGAAGGTTATAAACTGAATTTGAGTGATTCCAAAAGCTATTTATAGGTTAAAGAATCTAAATTTTATGATGAAAAGATGATTTTTAAAAGGGAGTTGAAATGAGCCTTGAACAAAAGAGCTAAGAATAAAGGACAAAATTGGCATTTTAGAAAGTCCCTTAAGAATCTCTAGCTATATATATGTGGCACCTCACTTATCCCTCACATTTGGCTCACCAAAATTCTGTTCAAGACCAGGGAGAAATTTTGCAAAAAGTGGCACATAAGGAGGAGCACAAAAGGAGGAGAAAAACCTAAGAAAAGGTAAGGAAAATCAAGGAATTTCTTGCTCCTTCCTTTATTGAACTTGCTCTCTTCTTCTCCTCTTTCTTACCATAGTTTTGATGCATGTTTTGGAACTATTTTGAGTCCTATTCAGAGGGGAGAGGTTCAAAATTTCAAGGAGGAGTGAAGACAAGGGAAAAAGCTCTTGAAAAGGCTAAGGAATCAAGGTATTTCCATGGCTTTCCTTGCTTCTTCCTTCTTGTTACTCCATAGCTCATTTTCTTCCTCATATAGAACTAGCAAGAGGGAGCAAAATATGACTCAAACCAAGCATGAAACCTAGGTTTTTAAGGGTGAAGAACAAGTAGATGCAAAGAAATTCCAAAAAGAACCATTAGTTTTCAAGTTTCTAAAACCTAGGGTTTCCTTTGCATTTTCGTATGTATGAAGCTTTCTAGTGATATTTTTAATTGTTTATAAGTGTATATAGGTTCTTGAGATGCCAAGAAAGCCTCACATGTGTCATTTCCTCCAAGAAAACAAAGCTAGCTTCATAGGCCTAAAACCTAGCACATACCTCGGCCAAGCTTGGTTTGATGCTTAGGGAGAGTTTTAAAATTCTTCTTGTAACACCCTAAAATTAATTAAGGTGTTAATTATAGATTTGGGTTAATTAAGAATAATTAGTATGGGATAATTAGGCAAGTTAAGTGAATGAAAATTTTAGAGAGATAAATTATTAATTTGAGTTTGAGATTTAATTGAGTTTGAAACCCCATCTAGGCCCAAATTAAATTATGTAGGCCAAGGTTAAGAACTAATGGAGGCCCAATAATTTTAGGTGCAGACCTAACTTATATAAGCCCTTATAATTGTCCCAATAGCCCTTGTGCAGACCTTAACTAAATGGGCTCCTGAAAACTTGACCCAACCCAACTAAAAGTCTAAATTGTTAAAATTGGGCCAACAAATTAAAACTCAGCCTAATTCTACTCAAAGTCTGAACCCATATGGACTTGGGCCATTGGATCAGCCTAAACCTATCTAAAACCCTAAACATATTCAGCATTTCCCCTCCCTTATGTAGAAACACAAAACACACAACTCATTTTCAGAGGTTTAGAGGAAGGCTAGGGTTTGGGGCAAGAAAACCACCATTTCCCACTTTTAGAGCAAGATTCACCTAAGGTAATAGCTATATAACTTAATCCCCTTCTCTTTCTCTTCATTTTAACCTAATTAGTTTCTCATTTGGAGCATTTTCACCGTACTCAAAATCTGAAATGTGGTTGTTTAGTATTTTCCTAGAGGATTTTTGGAGGTAGAGGCTAGGACGGACATTAGGTGAGTGTAAACTCCCCATTCTGATGTATTTTCTACTGGTTTAAGACCCACATGGTTGATTTATAGTATGGGTATTAATTTTGTATGAACTTGCTTAAGAATTAGGGTGATATATTGAAGTTTCTGGTAAATGACATATTCAATTCGAATTTGGGGATTTGTAGTGGCTGGGTAAGCGTCTTCCAGATAGCCACTAGTATTTTAATTCCTTGGGTACTTGTTGCTGCTGTACATTATGATTTAAAGTAGTAATCTTCTGATGTTATGGTTATAGGGAGATTTTGGCACTGCTGGTGGCTTTTCAATTGTTTGTAGAGTGAGGCAATTGGGGTTCATGCTATTCCATGCATATATCTGTTTTAATTTTGTATTTGCTATATGATTATGATTTTGATACTAAATGAATTGGTTAGCTATCTGTTATATGTGATTGGACTTTGTGAGTCCATGGTGGAGTTGTGGTGCGGCTGCCACCCGTGTATGTGCTTTGATCGAGCATCGGGTTATAATCAAACCTCAGATGCACTGAACCTTGGTTGTGTTTATTGGGAGTGGGTGCTGTGGATGGGCCTCTCTTGGTGTTATTGGCCTTTAACATATGGAATTGTAATTGCTAGTATGGGATAGTAATCATAGATAGCCTAAGTATTTTATTTACTAATATGACTGGTATGTTTTCTGATGCTTATATGAAATCATGCATATATGTTGATTAAATTGGAATATATGAATGAAATTTGCCTCGATTACTGAGATTTGCATCCCACCCCATTTCATAGGATTATACTTTCAAGTGAAGGCCCTTCGGGTAAAGATAAGGAGAAGCAGGTGGATGAAAATCCATGAGCTCTAGCCATGTATGGGGAAGGCTACACTTGGGCCGATCTGAGTAGAATAGATGCAATTTTGTTATTTGTTTATATAGCATCATCGTGTAATTATGTTGCCAAGTGTAGGCGTTCATATGTTGATTAGTTGGGTTATATCTAGAAATCTTAGTTTTTCTCATGGTAACCTTAAGGGATGACTTAGAAACATTGGAAGAAGATTCTTATGAGTTGGAATTAATGGGTAATAGAATCAAAGGCTTATAAATGAGTGTTTGTTTCCCTTATGTACATGAATGCTTGTAATTATTTGGTGGATGATTCTAACAATATTAAAGTTTAAATTCCCCTGTATTTTTTGAATATAATTAGTTGTAATGTCTTGTAACCTTAATTTATGGTTATTAATCACGTATTTAACTTTAATTACAATGGTTAGAAGTTAGGGTCATCACAGTTGGTATCAGAGCAATGGTTCAGGTGATTGTGTTTGATTTATAACTTTTTGGTTAGAAAACTTAGCAATCATGATGTATGCATGATAGGAATAGGAACATTGTGACCTAGTAATAACTCTCATACTTATATATACCTGCTATAGGTGGAGTTGTGTTTTGTTTGCCTTAGGCTATAGCTTAATGGGGGATGCTTGTGGTTGTGCTTGTAGCATTGTGGAGTTAGATGGCTACACATAGAGAAACAACTGAGATGCTAAGAGAGATGCAAAAGGCCATGGCTGTAATGGCTAATCGAATGAGAGAACAAGCTGAGGCCCATGAAACTACAGTTAGGGTAATGACTAACTAGCTTCAAGAGCAAGCCGAGACTCATGTAGCGACTATGCAAGTGCTGCAGCAACTACATGAAAACATGAATAAGCCGAATCAGGAAGTGCCAGTGGAAAACCGTGTAGGGGCTGGTCATAACCTTGGTATGGGACACCAAGGGGAGGATGGTGACCTCTCTATTGTATTGGCCAAATTCAAAAAAGCTGATCCTCCATCGTTTTTTGGGGAGTTAAACATTGAGAAAGCTGAAAGGTAGCTGATGCAACTAGAGAAGATCTTTGAAGTTATGACCTACACCATGGAACAAAAGGTAAAGTTAGCCATATACAAGTTGGAGGGTAAGGCTGAGCATTGGTGGAGGAATGCCTCCAGATTTTTAGTTGTAACGGGGATACCCTTGACTTTGGAAAGTTTTCAAACTACTTTTGAGAGCAAATATTTCCCATCATCAGTGAGGATTGACAAGGAAGTCAAGTGTAACTTTCTTAAACAAGGAGACATGAATGTAGATCAATATGCAGCCAAATTCATTCAATTTTCTCACTTCTCCTCCTACTTGAAAAGATTTGATGATGAGCCATGGAAGGCTGGCAAATTTGAAAGAGGCCTGAAACTGAAGATTAAAGATAAGATTGTATCTCTACATATCTGCAATTTTGATGAATTAGTGGAGAAGAGTAGAGTAACGGAGAGGGCTATGATAGAAAGTGAGGCTAAGAGGAAGAAGACCCTGGAGGGTAAGCGTGACCGGGGCATGAAGCCCTTTAGGAGCAGAAGTAAGAAGGGGGCCAATAGTGGAAGTGGCTCTTAGGGTAGAAGACCACCCCCAAGGAATGTCCCTCAAAGAAGAAGCATGGGGCCACCAAGAAGTATAGTGAGTACCTCACCCACTTGTGTCAAGTGTGGGAAGAACCATGGGAATGGGCTATACCTAATATGTTATAATTGTGGGAAGCCTAGACACTATACGCGAACTTGCATGGTGTCACGTTAAATCGCCTACCCAAGGAAGGGTGTTTTCCCTTACACAGCAAGAGGCTAGTAGATCCCCTAGTCTAATCCGAGGTACCTTACTTGTCCATAATCATGTTGTAGATGCATTGTTTGATTCAAGTGCGACCCACTCATTCATCTTATATGACTGTGTTAAGCATCTGGGTCTTAAAATTAGCCTGTTGCCCTTTGAATTATCTGTGTCCACCCCTACCAGATATTTTATGATTACATCTTATGTATACTTAAATTGTACTGTACAATTGGTTAGCCATTGTACTACCTTTGACTTGATTTGCATCCCTTTGTGTGATTTTGATGTAATCATTGGTATGGACTGGTTGTCAGCTAATAATGTGATACTTGATTGTAACCGTAAGACTGTTTCCTTACCTGTAAATATACCTAAAACTTATCCTATGACTGAGCTTACTTGTGTGTCTATCGCCCAAGCCGAGAGGTGCCTTAGGCATGGTTCCCAAGGGTTTCTAGTATTCTTTTCATTGCATGTTGAGGTTGATGATGGGATGGAGGATATACCTGTGATTAGTGAGTTCCCTAAGGTTTTCCCTAAGGACTTTAGTGGACTACCTCTGAAGAGAAAGCTAGAATTTTCCATTGATCTGGTACTCGGTACTGGTCCGATTTCTAAGGCCCCGTATAGAATGGCACCTGCTGAGTTAGTTGAGTTAAAAAGTCAATTAGAGGGGCTACTTGAGAAAGGGTTTATTAGACCAAGTATGTGTAACACCCCAAAATTTAATTAAGGTGTTAATCATAGATTTAGAGTAATTAAGGATAATTAATAGAGGATAATTGGGCAAGTTAGTGAATAGATATTTTAGAGAAATAAATTATTAACATGGGTTTGAGAATTAATTGGGATAGAAATTTCATCTAGGCCCAAATTAATAGATCATGATAAGAGGCTAATGGAGGCCTAATGAGTTAGGTGCAGACCCAATCTAATTTAATGTGATAGAGGCCCAAGATCCACCTTGTATAGACTCTTATAAGTGGCCCAATTACCCTTATGCAGACCCAAACCCTTAAGCTCTTTAAATTTGGCCCAAACCTAATTAAACTTCAACAACCGAATGTATAAGAATTGGCCCAATAAAATTTTGTAGCCCAACACTTTAAAACTGGCCCAATAAGCTAAAGTCTGAAGCCCATTTGCAGTTGGATCTTGAAGCAACCCATGACCCATCTTTGACCCAACTTAAACCCACCTAAAATCCTAATGCTTCAGCCACTTTCTCATTTGCTGAAACTCAAGAAGTAAAAATTCGGAGGTTGAGAAGGAGGCTAGGGTTGGGGGCAAGGATTCTGTATTTTCTCACACTTAGAGTAAGATTCAGCCAAGGTAATAGTTATACAACTTAATCCCCTCATCTTTCTCTTTAATTTGGTCTGATTAGTTTTTCATTTGGAGAATTTTCACCCTACTCAAAATATGAAATGTCGTTATTTGGGGTTTTCTTGGTGAAATTCGTAGGTTGAGGTTAGGGCTGACATTAGGTAAGTATAAACCCTCCATTTTGATGCTTTCTTTGTTAATTTGAGACCCCCATAGCTAGTTTATAAAATGGGTATTAATTATGTACGAATTTGCTTAGGAACTTGAGTGATATAGTGAAATTCTGGTAGAGGACATACTCAATCCGAATTTGGGGATTTGTGGTGACTGGGTAAGTATTCTTTACGTAGTTAATAGCATTTAAATTCCTTGGGTACTTGTTGTAGCTGTTAATGATGAATTAGAGTAGTAATTATCTGATGCTATGATTATAGGGAGACTCTGTACCATTGGTGGCTGTTGCAAATTTGTCTACAAGTGAGGTAACTGGGGTTTATATTAATTCCATGCATGTATCTATTTTAATTTCATATTTACTGTATATGAATGATTTGAAATGCTGAATAAATTAGTTGGCTATCTATTGTATTATGATTGGACCTTGTGAGTCCATGGTGGAGCTGTGGTGCGGCTACCACCCGTGCATGTGCTTCGATCGAGCACTGGGTTATGATCAAACCCCAGATGCACTGAGCCCTGGTTGTGCTCAATGGGAAGTAGGTGCCGTGAACGGGCCTCTCCCGGTGTTAATGGCCTTTAACATGTAATAATATGATTGCTAGTATGGGATAGTAATCATGATAGCCCAATTGTTTCATTTACAAATATGATTGATATGATTTTGATGTTGATTTTGGTTCATGCATATATGCTTATTAAATTGGATTATATGATGGAATTGCTTTAGTTACTGAGATGTGTATCTCACCCTATTTTATAGGATTAATATTTCAGGTGAAGGTTCATCGAGTAAGGATAAGGGCAAGTAAGTGGATGAACATCCATGAGCTGAGGCCTAGTGTGGAAAGCTACACTTAGTCTGGTTGTAATAGGATAGATGCTAATTTTTGTTAAGTCTTGTATAGCATCATCATGTATCTGTATTGCTAATTGTAGGATTTCATATTTTGATCACTGAGAATGTATGTATTGAGGGGTTAGACCCCCCTTAATTTGGTATTTAATGTATGGATTTATGATATCTGCTGTAAACTCTGTTGAACTATAATATGGCTTATCATTTGAAATGTAACCCTTGAGATATTGAGATAGATTATTGATGTATGAAACCTCTATCAAAATGTGTATGAGATGTTAATTGGTGATAGTATATGAATCCTTGCTGTCATTAACTCATGAAAAGGGTGACATGTGGTGGTTAGGTGAGTGAGAATTAGTACTTGAGTGTTGAGTTGATAATGGTAAAATAATTGGGTAAATAATTTAGATAAATACCATTAGAGCGACATACAACTAGGGAAGGTGGTCCTAGGGTGTCCTTAGGAAGAGAATTAGAGTGTAGGAGACGAAATGTAGGAGATATTGCTACAGGAGGGAGTCATGCCGTGGCTAAGAAGGCCTCGCCGCGGCATGAATAGTGACAGTGGCGAGAGGCGCCGTGGCGCAGAGCGAAAAAAATCACCCAGGAGGGTGACAGAATGAAACCTCGCCATGGGGCAATAAGTCCTGCCGCGGCGCAAGTCAAGGAAATTAATTAAGGGGGGTACAGTAGCAAAACTCGCCGCGGCGCCTCATAGGTTGGCCGTGGCACAGATCCAACTCACCACGGCTCAAGAAAGTTACTCAGTGATTCCCGAGAGTAACTCAGCCACGGCACAAAAGGTTTGGCCTGCAGCGCAAGGTTAAAAACTTAGTTTTTGAGCTCCAAGACCTAACTTAGTCGTGGCGGGAAGGTTCCTGGTTGCAGCGGAGGTCCCCAAACTCTCACATTTGACCTAGAAACCCTAATTTCGTTAATACTAATGCTAGGAAATGATATAGGAACACTTGTGGGAGGTTCTTGTGTGTAGAAATCAATGCATAGGTGAATCACAGACCGTTAATGATGGTACAAACCTTTTTCTTATGTTCCCATTTATGGTTGTTTAATTGATGGCCCTAATAACATCAATGTTCAAATTTCCCTATATTTTCTTAATGTAATTGATTGTAATGACCCTAAACCTTGATATTTAATTATTAAATGTGTATTTAACCATAATTACTGGGATTAGAAGTTAGGGTTGTCACAGTATGTCTCCATGGGGAGCACCAGTATTGTTTGTTAAGAAAAAGAATGGTAGTCTTAGACTTTGTATTGATTATAGGCAATTGAACTGAGCGACCATCAAGAATAAATACTCTTTGCCTAGAATTGATGACTTACTTGACCAATTAGTTAGAGCGTTAGTCTTTTCAAAGATTGACCTTAGATCAGGATATTACCAACATAGAGTCAAGGCTAAGGATATATCTAAAACTGCCTTTAGGACTTGATACAGCCACTATGAGTTCTTAGTTATGCCTTTTGGGTTAACCAATGCCCCTCCTATTTTCATGGATTACATAAATAGGATCTTTAGGCCCTATCTTAACTAATTTATGGTAGTATTCATTGATGGCATTCTTATCTACTCTAAAAGTAGTGAAGAGCATGAAGAGTATCTTAAGATAGTTCTCAAACATTGAGAGAGCATCAGTTGTATGCTAAGTTAAGCAAGTGAGAGTTTTGGTAGCGGGAGGTCAAATTCCTAGGTCAAGTGATATTGAAACAAGAGGTAGCGGTAGATCTTAGCAAGGTAGAAGCAGTATTGCATTGGGAGAGACCCAAAATGGTAACCAAAATCCGTATCTTCTTAGGTCTAGCTGGCTGCTATAGAAGATTCATTAAGGGATTTTCTCAGTTAGCCATACCTTTGACAAAATTGACTGAGAAGGACTAACCATTTATGTGGGATGCCAAGTGTGAGAATGCTTTTCAAGAGCTTAAGGATAGGCTTACCACCGCACCTGTGTTAGTGATACCTAAACCTAAAAAGACATTTGTAGTTTATAGTGACGCTTCTAAAAAGGGATTAGGGTGTGTCTTAATATAACAAGGTAGGGTGATAGCCTATACTTCTAGACAACTTAGACCCCATGAGGAGAATTACCTCACCCATGACTTAGAGCTAGTAGCTATAGTTTTTGCCCTTAAGATTTGGAGGCATTATCTCTATGATGCCCAATTTGAGGTGTATAGTGACCACAAAAGTTTGAAGTACTTGTTTGACCAGAAAGAGTTAAACATGAGGCAAAGGAGGTGGATGGAATTCTTTAAGGACTATGATTTCTCCTTACATTATCATCCAAGGAAGGCGAATATAGTCGTCGATACCTTGAGTAGGAAATCTATTCATATGTCAATAATGATGCTTAGGGAGCAAAGGTTAATTGAAGAGTTAAAAGACTTGAATTTATCAATTTCAATGAATTCTAGTAGCCTTCTTTTAGGAGAATTGAGGATAGAAAATGACCTTAAAAAGAGGATTAAAGAGGCCCAAGAACTAGATGAATACTAGGGAAGAATTAGAGAGTAACTGGGAAGTGGTGAGGTCAAAGATTTTAACCTATCAGAAAATGGCTTGGTGAGGTACCAGGGTAGAGTGTGCATACCCAAGGATGAAGAGTTGAGGAATATAGTGTTGTTGGAAGCTCATAAGAGTAGGTACACCATTCATCCAGGCACCACTAAGATGTATAGGGATCTATAGAAGAGTTTTGGTGGCTTGGGATGAAGTCAGACATAGCAGAATTGTTGCTAGATGTCTAGTTTGTCAGAGGGTTAAGATTGAGCACAAAAAATTTGCAGGTTTGCTACACCCTTTAGAAATTCTGAAATGGAAATGGGATAGCATATCCATGGATTTTGTGATGGGTTTACCTAAAACATCCTCGGGTTATGATGCTATTTGGGTGATTGTGGATATATTGATGAAGTCTGCCCACTTTCTACCCATTAGAGCCACTTATCCTCTAGATAGACTAGCTCAATTGTATGTTCATGAAATTGTAAGATTACATGGTGTTCCTAATAGCATTGTGTCAAATAAAGACCTAAGGTTCACATCAAAATTTTGGCAGTCTCTACAAAAAGCTTTAGGTACTAGTCTTAACTTTAGCACTGCCTATCATTCTCAGTCTAATGGACAGACTGAGAGGACCATTCAAACCCTCGAGGACATGCTTAGGGTGAGTGTACTAGAGTTAAAGGAGAGTTGGGATGTACACTTGCCTTTAGCTAAGTTTGCTTATAATAATAGCTACCATTCCAATATCTAAATGGCACCATTTAAGGCACTTTACGGAAGAAAGTGCAGGTCACCCTTATGTTGGGTAGAACTTGGTGAGAGAAGTCTCTTAGATCCAGACATAGTGGACCAAATCACCCACCAAATAGAACTCATCAGAAAGAAGTTGTCAACTGCTCAAAGTAGGCAAAAAAGCTATGCGGATAAGAGAAGGAGACCCATAGAATTTGAGATAGGAGACTATGTGTTCCTCAAGGCTACTCCAGTGACAGGTGTAGGATGGTCTATCAAGACAAGAAAGCTCAGTCCTCATTATCTTGGTCCTTTCCAAATCCTTGAAAGGATAGGACCCGTGGCCTATAGAGTTGCTTTACCTCTAAACTTGGCCAGATTGCATGATGTGTTCCATGTGTCCCAACTGAAAAAGTATCACCTAGACCCTTTGCATGTCATTAAGCATGAGAATGTGCATCTACAAGATAATTTGTCTTATATGGTTAAGCCAGAAAGGATTGTGGGCTCAAAAGTCAAACAACTGCGTAATAAGGACATCCTCCTGGTAAAGGTAGTATGGAAGGGACTTACTCTGGATGAAGTAACTTGGGAGATGAAGGAGGCAATGAGCAAGGATTATCTTGCATTATTTAAGTAAGGTATGTCTAATTTTGAGGACAAAATTTCTAAAAGGAAGGGAGAACCCCAAAATTAATTAAAGTATTAATCATAGATTTGGGTTAATTAAGAATAATTAATATGGGATAATTAGGCAAGTTAAGTGAATAAAAATTTTACAGAAATAAATTATTAATATGAGTTTGAGATTTAATTAAGTTGAAACCTCATATAGGCCCAAATTAAATTAAGTAGGCCAAGTTTAGGAACTAATGGAGGCCTAATAATTTTAGGTGCAGACCTAACTTATATAAGCCCTTGTAATTGGCCCAATACCCCTTGTGCAGACCTTAACTAAGTGGGCTCTTGAAACCCAACCCAACTAAAAGTCTGAATTGTTGAAATTGAGCTAACAAATAAAAACTCAGCCCAATTCTACTCAAAGTCTGAACCCATATGGACTTGGGCCATTAGGTCAACCCAAACACATCCAAAACCCTAAACATATTTAGCCTTTCCCCTCCCTCATGTAGAAACATAAAACACACAACTCATTTTCGAAGGTTTGGAGGGAGGTTAGGGTTTGGGGTAAGAAAACAACTATTTCCCACTTCCAGTGCTAAAATCTTTTGATGTTATGGTTATAGGGAGATTTTAGCACTGCTGGTGGCTTTTCAATTGTCTACAGAGTGAGGTAACCGGGGTTCATGCTAATTCCATGCATATGTCTATTTTAATTTTGTATTTGCTACATGATTATGATTTTGATACTAAATGAATTGGTTGGCTATCTGTTATATATGATTGGACTTTATGAGTCCATGGTGGAGCTGTGGTGCAGTTGTCACCCGTGCATGTGCTTTGATTGAGCACTGGGTTATGATCAAACCCCAGATGTATTGAGCCCTGGTTGTGCTCATTGGGGAGCGGGTGCCGTGGATAGGCCTCTCCCGATGTTATTGGCCTTTAACATATGGAATTGTGATTGCTAGTATAGGATAATAATCATAGATAGCTTAATTGTTTCATTTACTGATATGACTGGTATGTTTTCTGATGCTTATATGAAATCATGCATCTATATTGATTGAATTGGAATATATGAATGGAATTTGCCTTGATTACTGAGATTTGCATCCCACCCCATTTTATAGGATTATACTTTCAGGTGAAGGCCTTTCGGGTAAAGATAAGGGGAAGCAAGTGGATGAAAATCCATGACCTTCAACCATGTGTGGGGAAGGCTACACTTGGGCTAATCTGAGTAGAATAGACGTAATTTTATTATTCGTTTATATAACATCATCATATAATCATGTTGGCAAGTGTAGGCACTCATATTTTGATTAGTTGGATTGTATCTATTAAGGAGTTAAGTCTCATTATAGCTTGGTATTAGATGTATGAACTTATAGTATCTTATGTATGAACTTTGTTGAATTCATGATATGGTCTACTATTAGAAATGTCATCATGGGATATATTAGATTGTTGATTTGAATCAGTGATGTATGGAATCTCTGATGGAATATGTATTGAATTAAAATGGTTGATAGTTCATGAACTCTTACTGTTATTACTCTATGGACTTGCTGATATAGGGTAGTCGAGGAGTAGAAATTGACTCTTAAGTCTTAAACTAGTAATGATAGATAAGCTAGGTAAATTAGGCTAGTGAAAGCTATTAGAGCCCCATAATTAAGGTAGAGTGGCCCTAGGGTGTCATTGGAGGGAGAGTGGAGAGTATGAGATAAGATTTTAGGAATTGTAAGATCAGAAGGAATTTTGCCACGGCCAATAGAGGCAAAGTTGCCCAGGAAGAGTACCAGAGAGCAATTTGCTGTGGCGAAAAGTGGAATTAGCCGCAGCAAAATGTGAGAGGCCAAACTGGAAGTCATCCAGAGGGTAATTCACTGCGGCTAAATGGGAATTGGCTGTGGCAAACTTTTGTGAGAATTTGTCAGGCGTTCCAAAGAAGAATTAGCCGCAACGAAAGAGGGAATTGGCCGCAGCCAATAACGAGAGGTGAGCAAAGTAGGTTCTAGGAGGTTTCCTCACCGTGGCACCATGTAGGTTAGTCGTGGCGAAGATCCAATTCACCACAGCGATATAAAGATATAAGGGTGAACCCGAGAGCAATTAGCTACGGCGCAAGGGCATTTAGCCGCGGCTAACAACCCCAAACTCCCATTCAAACCTAAAAATCTTGGTTTTTCCCATGGTAACCTTAAGGGATGACTTAGAAACATTGGTAGAAGATTCTTGTGAGTTGGAATTAATGGGTAATAGAACAAAGGCATATAAATGAGTGTTTGTTTCCTTTGTATACATGAATGCTTGTAGTTATTTTATGGATGACTCTAATAACATTAAGGTTCAAATTCCCCTGTATTTTTCGAATATAATTAGTCATAATATCTTTATAACCTTGATTTATGGTTGTTAATCATGTGTTTAACCTTAATTACAATGGTTAGAAGTTAGGGTCGTCACACTTCTAAGGGTAGAAAGAGACTAAACATGATAAGAGAACATCAAAGAAAGGCTTGAAAAAATTTTAGAAACCTTAGTTGGTGTGTGGAAGTACATGCTTCATAATAAAGCTTAAAGAAGCAACTTAGGTCTAGGTTCTTGGGAATGAAATTGTGATGACTCCAAGAGGCTTAAATGGGATCAAGAGACCTAGATGGAAGGAGAAAATGGAGTGAAGACCTTGAATTCTAGCACTTGCTTCATTAGGTCTTATATGACACCATTATGCAACCATAGGATAAAGTGAGCTCCCATAGTGAGTGAGTGATGATAGAACTTACTTCCATGATGTGATTGTGGCCTATTTAATGTGTTTAGGCCAAAAAAACCAAGTCTCATCTTATTGCAAGTGTGTGGCCAAAAAGGGAGAGGAATACCAAAGGAAAAAGTGTTGAACTCTTGCTTCAAGGTAGCTCTCTCTTCTTTCTCTCATGCATAAGTAGATGTTTATCTTGTCTTGAATGTGTGTGTGTATGTTTTAAGCTATGAAAGAGGTCTTAGAATATATTTATATGCCATGGTACCATGACGCTTTGTTATGTGCTTGAATGATATTTTATGAATAAGTTTTAGTTTGCTTAAGTGTGGTGAAGCCAGAAGTCCCTTAGTAATGGTGATGATGAGCTAAAAGTCCCCAAAATGGTTGAAACAAAGCCAAAGGTCTCCCAAAAGTAAGGCTTAGTTAAAGGCCTTTGAGAAAATGGGTAAGGCAAGTCCAAAATCTACAAAAATGATGGGTGAGGCGAAACCACTTACTTGGCAAGCCTATATATGCTTTGTGTGACCTCTTGAGTGCAAAAATGTTTCATGAATGATTATGCATTCCATGTTATCCATTATGCATTTTTAGACTTGTATTTGTATCTTTTATGTATGATTGAAAGGGAGAAAAGCTACTAGGATTCTTAGAATCTCATCCGTTCCTCCCTATTGCCTAACATGTCTAGGCGGACCAAGTGAGCCAAATAATGGGAGCCACCAAGCTTGAAGGAAAGAGATTGACATGAGAATTTACTATTTTGCTTACTTTGTACCTATATGAATGGCATAAGATGTAATCTAATGTTATATATGATGTATGAGTCCATGAACATTTGAAAATACATGGGTATATTATGTATGTATGAGATTTAATGCTATATATATGATATAGTAATTCTTGGACCTTGAATGGCAAGAGGAGGCTTGTATGTTCTTGTGTATAGCTTGGGGTGAATGAGTGAGTTTATGAAATCTGGGCTTATGCACCTTTAAGACAAGTTTAATAGACCATTTTGGTGCTTTCCCACGTACTCAAGTGGCCATGGTCATCTTAGAAGCCAAAGTGAACCATTTGAGACCCTTGGAAGACACCAAAAGAGAATTTTTGCAACCCAATGTCCAATGTCAAGATCTAACCAAATGAACGAATTTATCTATGAAATTTGGGATGAAAATATATCTCATATAGATCTTTTTGGAAATCTAAAGACCAAATTATTTGGAATGATAAATTTTTCACGAGACATGGAATGAAAAATTTATCCATGACATAACGTGAAAAAATTCCATTATTTTTATTGTATTTTCCTTGAGAGAGTAGCTTGGCTAATGAATATGCATTAGAGATGAGATGAGATAGCCTATATGAACATGGTGTTACAATAAGAAAGGTTCAAAACCTTGAGAAGGAAGCCAATATGAAAAAACCTAAACACTAGATTAGAAAACATTTTGCTTGACAGTGTCCAAATAGTATTAGAAAAACTTAGCATGGAACCCGTCTAGACCTGGAGTGCTGTCTGATTGTAATTAAGCAATGAAAATTTCAATTTTTGACCAAGATATTTCCTTGCTAAGAGAGGCCAAATGCTGATGCAGTAGCTCTAAAATATTCAAAGAGAGAAGTTCTTGTCTAATTTGATCCATGATTAAGGGAGATTGTTGATTAAACAACTTTGCAAAGTACCTAAAGGTCATATGCTCAATCTAAGATGGATCAAGAATCCATTCACTGTCATTCCCTTTTAGGTGGGAAATATGACCATTGATTCTTTTTTTCTCACAAGATTATAAAAATATTTCGTATTCTTGTAACCATTTTCACTGGGCTTTCTATGCCCATAAAGATTTCTCACAGTGATACCAAAATTCAAGTTGATGTCAAAATTCTTTTTCCAATTGACTTATCTGCTCAGTGTCCATAAATGCTTGAATCTAGTTCAATTGGTATTCCAAGTCCATAATATGATGGTTAATATTACCAATGTAGTTTTTATTCCATAATCTTAATCGTTGTTGAAGATTACATAATTTTTCATGAAATTTAAATGCAATGGAACCACATGTTTGTTCATTCTAAGAGTTTTGCACAAGTTTGTTACATTAAAGGAATTTAGACCAAAAGTTTTCAAAATGAAAGGAACACCTTCTAAATAAATGAAATTGCTCTATATTAAACACCAATAGTGAATGATCTAAAGCCGCCAAGGATAATAACTATAAATTGGACTACAGGAACTTCTCTAACGATTCTAAATTACATAGCACCCTATCCAAGCATGCCTAAACACCATCCTCTCCTTGTTTGCCATTGGTCCATGTATACCAGACTCTATTAGAACATATATCAATGAAATGACAAGCATCTATCATCTCACGAAACTGAATGCCCCCTTGTAATATAGAAATACAAATTTTTCTCTCATGCAGATAAGCCACTTGATTAAAATCACCATGGCCATCGATGGCCAAGATATAGTAGAAGCTATGTGCTGAAGCCAGTTCCATAATATATATCTATTATGCAACTTAGGATAACCATAGGCAAAAGTGAGAAGAAAATGCTGACCTTACAAATCATTGACCTCTAAATGTATCTAATGTGGTGAGGAGTCAACCAGATGGCAAGCAAAGCTATCACGACAGCCTAAGAATAAGCCAACCCTTCTTCCTTGTACGTCCCAACCATACACATGAGCAAAACCAAAATCTAGATACTTCCTTGCAATTGAAGCAAGTGTGGTTTTCGTCTCTATCAAAACCAAAATGTCATGGTTGTATATACATATTAACAACTGAAGGCAGTGAACTGTGATGGCTATACCATGACCACAATTCCATGGCGTCTGATCCTGATGAGGTTGATTCGAATCCAATGGAACCAACACTAGGTTTTGATCAGGAAAGAACCATGTCTCAACAACTACTAGCTTAGGATAATGTGATAGAGCAACTACATGCTTCATGGGAAAATCTTGAGGATTTTGACATCTTAATGGATTGGGTGGACTTTCACAATTATAAACAAAACCCGGAGGATGGCTCTACACACTCAGGGAATGTACAAGGGGCTATATAGGATGACAAACCCTCATCAATGCCTATTGCTATTGCTAAACATTGGGACCTCAATGATGATAATCCTATAATGGTGCCATTTAAGGATAAGCTACGAAGCGGTGAAGAGACCTTGATGCACGATCATAGTAATGATGATGCACAATTTAAGGGTCAATGGATTTATACGGTGAATGCTACTACCAACAAAGACCAGGATTTAAGATTTGAATGGTAGGAGGTGGAGTTGGTGGGTTATCAGACACTGCATAATTAGCATCTAGTGGATCTCTAGAGACGTTTTGGATTGGATGATAGGTTCTGAGACACTGAACTTCATAGGCCATGCAACATATCCTCCCTTTTTAGTGGCTGGCTAGCTTCTGTTTTAACCAAATCCAATTTTTTGTTCTTAGTGCAATGGGCCAGAGGATTGTCAACTCAGGTGCAAGGACTGGGCTAACAATTGCATAATGATATATATATATATATATATATGGACTGGCTTCTTCTTCGTGGCTCTCTATGGCCCAATAGTGAGATTAGTGATTATCTGTGTAGGTCCACTATTATTCCACCATTGATGGGTTCTTATGTTTCTCAGGCTTTGTGTGCTATCCTACTTGGTCAAGGCATTTCCAACTTGCCTATCTTTCATGTAGCTAATGCTAATTTGCAAAATCATTTCCCTAGGTCTATGAGTTATATTCTAGAGGTACTACGGGGCATAAGCCAAGTGTGGGATTGTGATACATTCTCTCTTAGTTTAGCTGATCCGAATTGTGACCCTTTGCCAAGGAAAAAAAATAAAAGACAGGAACAAGATCCTACTAGGAGGGTTAAGCTAAAGATATTCAACCTAACTTGCAGCCTAGGGAATGCAAGAGCTTTTGTTCAAGATTTCTCTACGCAGTTGAGAAAATGGAGAGCAAGAGAGAGTTCACAATATGATATGACATGGAAACTTGGGCTAATAAATTAATACCACATCATATATATCATGCGAAGTTGTTCTACATCATACATATGCAGTGGAGGCTTGAAACAACTCAATTTCATTAATTGCATAATGTTTTGTTTTAGCGTATTATATTGATAGATTGATTGACAAGTGCAATGTTGATCTGGAAGATGATTATTCTTAATTTAGTCATCTAAAGTGTAATTATTTGAATTTAATCTTTAATAATTTTTTAAAATTATTTTCATTCTTTTAGATGACCAAATTGAGAAGTTAGACTTGTGACTTTAACAGATAAAAGGGCAACAATAATAGTAATAATAATAATAATAATAATAATAATAATAATAAGAGACTAAATTAAAAAGATGATATTTCATAAGATCAAATTAAGAAGTTAATCATCATAGAGGCAAAAACAGTTATTTACTCAAACTTTCCAATCATATCTCAATTGGAAAGTTTTCAGGTTGACATATTGTGTATTGGTGTTTGGGTAGCTATAAAATTACACGATTTATATGTGCAATTAATATACCTATGGCAATATTTGGTTGTCTACTTGAAATTTCTATATGATACGAATAACTGGAAAGATGTAAGCATTACGCTTCATGAAAATAGTTTTGCACGTGTCTTTCGGGAGGACTCCAGTTTTGCCTATTAGGGGCAACAGTCCCCTTGAAAAAAATTAATGGGTAATATATATATGTATATACTGTTATTGCCTTTCCCTTCAAAAATTTTAATTTGTTTCCTGAAAATTTTTAAAGTCTTCAGTATGTACTTTCTTTATATTAAGATAATTATATTTATTTTAGTGTTATTATATTTCTCTAATAATAATAATATTACTATTTGTCTTTAGTTTTAAATTTTAGTAAATTTTATTATTATATCAATTCAATTGATACTTAAAGTTATATTTTTTTAATAGTTATTAAGATTTGTATTAAGTACGTATTTTCGCTTCCCCTTGTGATTTTTTATTGTTTCGTCGTTGCATGCCTTTACTAAAAAATTGGAAGTTTACATCTATATAAAGATAAGGATCTTTTAAAGTTTTAAAAAATTTATAATTATAAATTTCAAAGAAAGAAGAACAATTGATATGAGACCATGTTCAAGAAATAAATGAAATTAACTTATTGGTAAATCGACATGTCTTTATCTTTTTAATTTTTAGAATAAATTTCTCTAGAACTTTAGCGTACATGCACTATTCCTTGAGAGATGGTTTGTGAGGTGAAAGAAACTGAATCACTGGAGTTGTTTGTGTCAAATTGGGGAATTGGATCGTCTGAAGTGCGTGAGGCATCAAGTGCCTCTGAAGTGTATTGTATCCGACCGTTTGTGATATCCATGGACAGCATTAAGCCACGTTACCTGAAATGCTGTTCTCCAGAATTCATTGAAATGAGATATTTTGCACAAGTGGGATGAAGTCGCAGTTTGCCATTCTCCTTACCCCTCTCTCTCTCTCTCTCTCTCTCTCTCTCTCTCTCTCTCTCTTCCCTTTCTTAGTACTCATGGCTATGGAGGAAGCGACCCTAAAGCATGAGTTCAAAGAGAAGAGGATCAAAGGGAGTAAGACAATACAGAGTACTGGAAGAGGGAGAATTTGGAACACGATGCTACAAAATTATTCAACTCCAAATATATCAATAAATGGAAATATGAAATCAATCCCTCTTCACCAAAGTTACACTTTCATCCATCAAAATCTGGGAGAATATTGCTATACTTAACAAAGGAAACAACCAACATAAAAGGCAAACTTTTATTTACAACATATATATATATATATATATATATCAAGGTCTCCTCCTCATTACAAAATTTTCACAATTTTTTTCTTTCTTTCTCTCTTCCAAAGTTTCCATAGAAATTCAACTAATAAAAGATTGAAAAAAAAAATGAAGTAATAAGATTAACAGTTAAAGTAATAGACTCTAAATATAATTTGAAAAGCAAGAATTGATTTAGGCATCAAAGTTATAGCCACTTGGAATGGGTGGAGAAGAAGTGGAAGAGCTGAGAGGAGCTCCATCTACTTCATTGCTGCCACGTCCCAAGCTACCTCTAGTCACTGATGCAAAAGCTATCGCAGACTTGACGATGCTCTTCAATATCTTGATCTTCATTTGCCCTTGCTTTAGTGGGAACGTCTATGTGCGTTTATTGTTTGAAACTGAATTGATTTTTCTTAACCCACTTGCTTTTAGATATTACACTTGAAAATATAAACACAATTTTGAAGAAATTAGCTTTGCTTCTGCTTAGACTCCAGGTGTGAGAATTCACATTTAACATATAGTCCACTACCTCTTTCCTTAAGGGTGGTTTTGCTCTGCTAAGTCTTACGACTACAACGTTTATAGCATGCTCTGTTAAGTATAGCCCTCTTGAGAGCTTGAGCTAAGTAGGTGGGGTTGTATTGGGACTTTAAGGAGTAAGAAGCTAGATTGCCGACGAGCTTGAACTTCATAGCTTGGCTCAGCTGGGTTGTGCTTGTACATGAACCTCTTCTCTTTGAATTCATGGTTCAGCTTCGATACTTCCATAGCCATGGGGAGAGAGAGAGAGAGGCAGCCAAAAGGAGAATGAACGCAGCGGCTTCATCCCACTTGCGCAAAATGCTCTGTTTGAATAAATTCTGGAGGGTAGCATTTTGGCATGACGTGGCACAACATTGTCCATAGATGTCATGAACGGATGGATGAAACGCACTTCAGAGGCACTTTATGCCTCATGCACTTCAGATGATCTGATTCCGTCAGATTGGTCACTAAGCAAAGTAGTACCGATATTGATACGATTATATACTATATGAATAGTGTGCACACAAGATATATACTATTTAAATATAATTTGAAGTGTTATATTATGCTTGATAGATTGTTACTAATGTCGAATATGTATTGAGCATATATGACTTTGTTTTTAAAGTATCCATGCTTTATAATTTGTAAGAAAAATTACATTTAAAAATTTAAAATTATTCTCAAAGATCAAAGTTATTATCAAATTTTATGAGACTTACTATTAAAGTTTTAAAAAAATCATTACCATATTTTAAAAAAGTTATTAAAAAATTATTTAAATTATAACTTTTATAAAATTTAATAGTAATTTCTATAAATCCTAATATAAGTCTCAACAACTTTGATCTTTAAAAGTAATTTTAATTTTTAAGATTTTTATTATAAAATTTTCAAAATCTAGATCGTAAATATAATTTTCCCTAATTTATAATTATACTTGCCCTAACTCAATATGCTTAGATGATGGTTTCAAATTCAAACTCGAACACTGAACCTAGCAATATAATCCAAACAGTCCGCAGCAATGAGCCAAAGCATCATAAAATGAAAAAGAAAACTTTTAAATTAGGAGTTGGTCAACATTGCAGCGTCTAAGGGAAGAAGCCCTTTATGCCATACCTAAAAGTAACGCGATGGATTGTGAAGTAGTATTGCTCTTGTTTTGTTTATTTTATTTTGTCCTCCCCTTCATCCCTCACCAGTTACGTCCATTTTAAATTCATCAATGGCATATTTTAAGATGCGTTTGACTTGATTAATAACAAACTAATGAAGCTGACATTCCATTGGCAATTGTATAAGCAAATGGATCCAAACTTTTTGTGATAGTTAACAATACTTGTACCCATGATGAGTTTGGGTTTGCTGACTAGAAGGAATGCAAGATATTAAGAGATAATAAAAAAATTTTTAAGACAATCGATTATGAAATTTTTTTCTCCCATATATTGCAGTGTGCGTACATGCAAAGGTTGAGATTTTGTTTGTTATACTTTATTATATTTCATTCACTTAGAACCATTATATGTCCATTTGTAATAAAAGTAATTACAACCAAACTTTTAGCAATGGAATTTCAGTTACTAAATGTATTAAATGGACTTATAATGCTAAAAAATAGATCTTCATGATTCCATCTCACAAATTCATGCTCAAATATCTAGTTTTATCCAAATTAGTGTGCATATAAAGCTCAAATACATAAAAGTCATTTGCTCATTTAGGCCATAGAATACATAATAGAGCATCAATTTCAAAAATTCATAACTTGAGTTACATAACTCTGATTAAGGCAAATTAGATGTCATTTAAAGCTTATGATGTAAACTTTCTATTGTAAAAATTTTAAGTCAAATTGAGTCTATTTGCCCCCTCAAATCCCATAAATCAGATATGATACATTGTAAACAGTAATTGTCTTAACAACTTCTAGGACTAACTTTGAAAATTCACTAGATATTTTATAAATTTTCAAAAATTACAATCTTTAACTTTATCGAAAGCTCTGAATGTCCTCTAAATGCTTACCAAATTTTAACTCCAAATTCTTTTATATAGTGAAGGGCAAAGAGATATTTTATGGCTTAAATAATCAGAATTTTGATTTAAAAATGTACTAAATGAGCTCTAAAATGCTATTTCTTGTCATGAGTAAATTTCAATTCATACATGTATCAACTATCAATGGTTCATCACATGAGATTTGCTTTGTATCTAAAAGTCACTATTCCATATCAAAATATGTGTACAAACTCATTGGATTTCCATATCCTAAACTATGTTTCAATGTCTTATACATACATCCATTGGTCATATACTTATGATCTAATACTTTTACACATGCTGCCAATTCATTACATGAAAATATAAGTTACACAATCATATATACAATATTAGATTCTAAGCTAAAGCTCTTGAAATAATGGACCTTTTTAGGTCTTTGTCTCTTCCTTCTCCTTGCTTTGCATATCACCTGGCCATGATTAGTAGAGATAAGGAAATATGAGATTTAAAGAATCTCAGTACTTAAACCAACATTCCAACACATCAAGTATATGGAAACAAGCATGCATGTTTTGCAATCATAGCCAATCTATACACAAGAGAGCAATTCTATATTTTATGGGTTTCCTTGGCTCAAGTAAGGGCAATCTATGCCCTCAAGGGACTTTTGGCCTAAGGTAAAGCAAATTCATGCTTACTTCCTTAGCCTCACCTAACATAAAGCCACATCTTTTACAAATCCAAGTAGGTCCCATGTAATTGCATAGTCTACTCAAACAAACAATAAGCTAGATAATTGCAAACAACATATGCAAGCAACCAATAACTTAAGCAAACCAACCACATATATAAGAATGAAGGAAAAACTACCTTATCAAGTAAATTCAATCAATTCCCTTGTTTTCCTTCTCTTGATCTCATAGCCTCACATACATGCTTTGGTGTGGTTTTACTTGCTTGGCCTAGGCATATCAGTTAAGGTATAAAACAACCAATCAAGACATATTAAATTTTGCTCAAGGAATACATGTGCACATTGGGTTAAAGTATGATTTAGATTACTTTAAGTGTTTCAAATGACTCATCCCATTTGCTACACTTCATGTAGTAATTCCATCATTCATCTATCTCATCTTACTCACTTTTCAGGGCTAAAAAAAATCTAGAAACTTAGCCATATCACCCTTTCCATCTATAAGGCAAATTAGGGCTTTTATGGGACTATAATCTCAACATCATCAAATCTCATTCTTTTCCTCGAATCAATGGTTCATCTAGCCTATATTTACTCACCTATGCCTCTAAATATATTAGACTAAATTAAAAGCTTCTCTAGGTTTCATTTCCTTGTTTAGGCCAAGATTCCTCTTTATAGTCGTAACTTGGAATTTTGTTTGTTTAATGGGGAATTTGGAAGCTTTAGAATATCTATGATTCATTTTTAGTTCAATTATGGTATTATAGAATTCAAATCATTTTCTTAGGGTTTTAAGGTATTCATAGCCCATCATGAACCTTAAGTAAATCTATCTTACATTATATTTCTTCCTAAGTTGATTTCTTTGCATATGATTAATCTTCACTCTTCTAAACCTAAATTTCATCAAACTTTCATTAAATATATATTCCTTTCCCTCGCGCTCTCTCTTGGTCGAACAAGCACATGGCTAAGGTTCAAAGAATACAAATTTTTCGTAGCTTAAATCATACCTTGCTTTGAAGCTTTCTTGATGAAGACTCTTTTAATGTAATCGACTTCCTCAATTGAGTTCTTTTACTTAAGGTGATAGCCACAAAATTCACTTTTTTTAGAAATCAAACCCACCATGAAAGAGAGCATAAGGATTAAAGAAAGTTTCATAGCTATATCAAGTAAAATTTAGCATAAATCCTTATCTATTTTAGCTTTCTTTCCCTTTTCTTTCCTCCCTTCTTCACACCACCATAGATGCTCCTCCAAGCTACCCACAGTTGGTTATGAGAGGAGAAAAGGTGAGGTGTGACACACACATATGTATACTAAGGTTTAGAACAATTTTAAAAATGATCATTTTGTCTCTACACTTTATTTCCTTCATTTGAACTCACTTTTCAATCTTTTCAAAAATTGATAGCTCCATACCAAATTTTAGATCTCCTCTTCATTAAAAATATCTACTCAAAGGTTATAAGGATTTAAAATAGTCTGAAAAAGTTTAGTAAAAAATATTGCTAATAAGGATCCTAATTTACATATTGTCAAAGATTTAACCAAACCAACCTCATTTGATTAATTTAAAATAGTCTGAAAAAGTTTAGTAAAAAATATTGCTAATAAGGATCCTAATTTACATATTGTCAAAGATTTAACCAAACCAACCTCATTTGATTAATTTGCTAGCCTTATTTTATAATATTACTTAAGTCAATTCTTATGTTTTCTAAATCCTTAATTTTTCCCTAGTTACACTTAAATAGGCTTTTCCTGAACCTTTTTTTAACTATTTCTTTTCATTTTTTAGAGACTATATTACTCTACGAAATATAGAATATTATAGTAGTCATAAATATAAGGCTTATGTATGAACGCAATCTTAACCATTGTGTATATGTGTACTATATCGCACCTAAGAATCGCTCATAAATCAAGTATTCACTACATTAGACTATTACATTTTGGTAAATGTAATACAAAGAAACCATAGGATGTGTTTTGAGCAATGTTTTTAAAATTGGACTAGTTATTAAACTAGTAATGACATTTGTTCATGGTTCATTTAGAACCCATCGACTTGAAATAATGAATTTCTACCCAACTATTTCTTCTAGTGTATCTTTGGAAAAATTATATTTTAAGGACCATAACTTGATAAAAATTCCATTGAAAGACCTTAAAAATAAAAATTTCTCTGAAGAACCAAAGGAAAAAGTTACCATTGAAGATTTTGAAAGCTACTACTCATATTTCTTAAAGTTACAAATTAACTTTCCAGGTGTTATAAGGGATTTTCTCCAATGTTAACTTTAGGAAACATAAGTGGTTACTTTGCGAAGCATCAATTATGACTTTAGTCCTTCAGAAGGATTTTGATTTTAAGGTCTTTTAGTTTTATTTTTACCAACTTATGGTCTTTATGTATAATTTTCCTTATATCCTTTTGGGATAGAATACATTTCTTGTTCAGTGTTTAGTTTCTTCTAGATTTGCAGAGGGAATGGAGATGATTTTTTTTATTGGGATCATTTCACAATTTTTGAGCTTCTTTTGGTTTTTAGTGGATCTTGTACTTTTCTTTTCTCAAGTATATCTTATCATCATTTTCAAAAATAATAAAAAAAAACTAGGTGATAAAATTTGTTTCATGCCATTAATGGAACAAAAGTAAAAGCTTACCAACTAAAAAAAATTATATGGTAAGCTTTTTCCACTAAATTAACATCATCAAATACTCAATTAAAGATTTAACCATATTTCAAATTGTATACTTGATTATGTGATTTCATATATTACAAGATTATTGGATTGGTGACAAGAAACATAAATGAAATACTATAGACATCTATGTTAAACTAAAGTGGATACACAAAAGTCATTAATGATATCTAGAAAAACCAAAAGTGGAAGAACATATTACCTCTTAGCATTATGAACTTAAAAGCTATTCTTTAGAAGGGATGCTTCTAAGTTTTCAAATTCTATCTTGGATGGTGTAAATAGGTGTTTTTAACTTAATTAGCATACATAAGCTGAACTTAGGGACTCCTATATATAGCCAAGAAGAAGAAGAAGAAGAAGAAGAAGAAGAAGAAGAAAGAAAGAAAGAAAGAAAGAAAGAAAGGGAGATACATCTTTTCATCAAGGATGTCTCATGGAAGAGGTAGGAATAGATTCAATGGAACTCATAATATGCTTTAAACATAGATTCACAAATCTAGATTTGCTTTAGATATGGTGTAGAGGACTAAATTCTATGAACCTTAGCAACTTGCAAGGGTTGTATCATGCAACTTACCTTGCCAACATTCACATTCTCCCACTTGGTCCTTACTCCATATCCATGATGATTCTCAAAATTTAGATGCAACAAATATGCTTTAGAAGAGAAAACTATATACATGAATCATGGTAAGTCCTTTGCAGGTGAGTATCATCTTCTATAGTGCCACAACGTAGAAGAATCTTTATTAGCAACACACTTCTTAATGCCTATAATGTAAGAAACATGTATTAAATCATAAGAGATATTGTCTTGTAATTGAATTTGAAAAAGACCATCACAAACTGTGACATTCCTAACAATATTAGATTTATGAACTAACTTGAATATATTGTTTGAAAATTCAATGGAATATCCAAATGATATAAGTTTTGATACAAAAATCAAGTTTCTAAAGAAAATTGATATATAAAAAGTCCTATCCAAAATAAAAATTATAACATTCGGTCTCTCCATAAACGTGAGAAACGCACTGTTCGGTCTCTCCGTAAAAGTTAGAAATGGGCCAAATATAAAAGGAAGTCCTCGAAATAGAAGGAATTTGGGCCAACTAAAATTATGATAAAATTTTAAATATTAGACAATGAGGATTTGAGGCTTAAGATGCCAAAAAACCAAAGTCAGAAGAGCTCAAAAAATTTGTCGAAGAAAGTAGGGACATTTTTGTAATTTTTGAAAAATTTGGAAAACTCATAGGAGGGCTTTTTAAACAAAAATTTTTGAGTTTTTCGAAGTTCTCAAAAGCCCTGAATACCATGAAAATCCCTAGAACAGCTGAAACCCCTTCGGTGAGCGATTTCGACCGTCAATTGACTGAAACTTTGACCGAATGGTTCGGAATGATTTTAGATCCTTTTTTAGTGATTCCAAAAGTAATTCTTATGATTAAGAGCCTAAGGAATATTATGGAAAATACAAATTTTAAAAAGGAGTTGAAACGAGCCCAAACGAATAAAACTATAAAGAGGGACTACATTACAAATTTTAAAAGTTGCTTAAATGAATCCCTAGCTTATAAAAATGCCTCTCCTCTGCTCAGATCTCCTCACCCACTCTCACACACATTAAAACAGAATTAAGAAGGGCTAAGAGTGGCGTACAAGAGGGGAGGCCAAGGAAGGAAGAAGAAGCTTTGAAAATTGTAAGTTTTAGCCACTTTTTCCTACTCCTTGCCTTGTTAAACTTCTTCCCCTCCTTTCCTCCTCTCTTCCTATGGATTTAGTGAGATATTTGGTTCTGTTTTGAGCCCAGAACTGAGGGGGAAATTTCAAAATTCAAGGAAAGGGTTGAAGCAAAGAAGAGAGCTCTTGAAATAAGCTTGGAATCAAGGTGATTTTTCTATCTTGGTTGCTTCTTTTTTCTTTCCCTTTGTTTATGGACTTCTACCAAAACAGAACCATCTTGGGAGGAGGCATTTTGTCTATAAATAAGAAGGAATTGTGGGTTTTAGGCCATGAGGAGTTAGTAAATGCAAGAAAATTAGAAGAAAAGCTAATGAAAATCAAGTTAGAAAAGTGTAGAGCTCTTGGACACTTTGTAAAAACTGATTTAATCTATAAATTTTCTTACATGTGTAAATGTTTATTTGAGTTTCTAAGACCCCTAGGAAGCTTCCCAAGTGTCTCTCCCATCAAGGAAAAATCAAAAAGCCCATGGACTCCTCCTCCCTCCATCAATTCGACCAACACAGAACCATTGGGCTAGGGGCTGTTTTAATTTATTTTAGCCTTGGTTTGGGACTTCTTATGATGGTAGAAGGTGGGAGGAACCCTTGGAAAAAATTTCGAACTCCTAGAAATTAATTTGGTGCCTTAGGTTCCATATTATGACCTAAAGAAGCAACATGATACTAGGCCCTTTGTTTTAATGATGTGATGACTCCACAAGAGGTTTAAAAGGAGTCAAAACTCATATTTTAAAGGAAAGAATAAGGCCTAGAAGTCCCTTGAGGGGTGTTGCTTCATTAGGTGCCATTATGGACCATAATGAAGTTTATAGAGTAATCTAGTGGTTCATCAAGTTATGTAACCTTAGAATGTGTTTCATGAACCTAATTGGCTCCTATAAATTGTATCTAGGCTAAGAGAAACCTTTCCCACACTTTTGTGGTTGTGTAGCCGAAAAGAGGAGCTTAAATTCAGAGGGGAAAGTGTGTGAATTGGTGCAAGGTAGCTCTCTCTACTTTCTCTTATGCATGGATGTATGTTTAGCTTGTTTTAGAATGTGTGTATGTGCATTTTCAAGCTATGAAAAGTATGCTAGCATGCCTTTATATTCCATGATCCTTGATACCATGTTATGTTTCAAATGAGCACATGATATTTGTATAAGTTTGCTTGAGTGTGGAGAGGCCAAAAACTCTTCCCTTTGGTGAGGATGAGCCAAGAACCCTTGAGTTTGGTTGAGATAAAGCAAAGAGTCTCCTAAAAGCAAAGTGGGCTCCGAAGAGTATGGTTGAGGCCAAAGTGCTCAAGAAATGGATGAGGCAAGTCCAAAACCCATGAGGAGAAGTGTGAGGCTACCCCAAATACTTGGTGAGCTCTTGAATGATTTGTATGAGTTGTTCACAAGCCATGTTTGCTTTTAAAATATCCATGGCTTTTATTTTCTCCATGCATGCATTTGTAAAGCTTGCTTACACATATTATGTATAATTGAATGAGAGATGAGCTATTGGGATTCTTTGAATCTCATACCCTCCTCTCTAATGATCTAATATGCTAGGTGAACCAAGTAATTATGGTGAAGGGAGCCAACAACCATGAAGAGCAAAGATTGACAAGCTTATGTCTTGTTTTGTCTATTTTGGAACCATAATGATAGTTCATAACGTATATGATGTTGTATATGTGCCATGAACCTTGAGACATGTGTAAATATACTATTATGTGATGTTTAGATGTATAAAAATGATATATGACCCATAGCACTTATTTTGAGTATGTAATGCTAAAGTGTGCAATATGGAATTTTTGATGAAAATATGCATAAGTGTGAGTTGAATGGCTAAAATGAGATGCATGAGATTTGGAACCATTTGGGCAGCTCACAAAAGTTTCAAATAAGTTTTTAAACTTTCCCAAAAGGTGCCAAGACTAAGGGAAATCTATTTGGCAATTTTGGTACCTAATATGGAGCTAAAATTGACCGTAATAGAACCCTATATTACTTTTTCACCAAATAAGTTAGTCTTGCTCTAAAATTTGGTATGCAATTAGGTCTTATTAAAATATTTTTGAGAAGCTAAAGAACATAATTTTTTGAGGTCTAGAGAATATTTGATGAATTTTTAAAATTGGGATTTTCTATTATTTTTTGTCTGGGCACTGTTCATACTGGCAATTTTGTGTTTTGTGTCACCCGATAGCCAAATGATGTCTAATACTTGTGAAATGTTATAGAAATATACTAAAGGTTATAAGCTTTCTGTGACCACTGAGATCACCTCATTTGGAGGTCGGAACAGAGAGTTATGCATTTTTGAAGTTGACTGTCAGTACCAGTGGCGCCCTAGGAGTTCAATTATTGTTCCATAGGTTCCTGATGGCTAAACGTATCTATTTCATTCTAGAACTATTTTTAGTATCAATTAAAATTTGTAGCTTTCCAGAATGATAGAATTTGTGTGATTTTGATTTTTATAGAATTAGTTATGAATTTTAGAAATTTGTATAAGTAATCTGAACAGCAACCTAGGCAGCCAGCAACCTCTGTAGCTTTTTGAATGTCAAACGTCCTCCATGATGCGTGTTATGATTTTTTCACATTTTTATCATAAATTAGACATCCCAAGATTTCCATAATGACCAAGATTGCATGATTTCGATTTTTCTAGAATTAGTTATAAATTTTCAAAATTTGACTAGAAAAGAGGCCAAATCTGGCCGAAAATATACTTAATTATTTTGAGCTCCATTTCAGTTTCTATGAGTTGTGGGTATGATTTTGAGATGGAAATGAGTTTTATTGATGTATTTAAATATGATAATGTATATAATGAGCTCGTACGGTCCACGTGACACCGAATGGAATTTTTAAGTACGACACAACGCAAAGAAAGTCACTATTTTTTTCCTTTTACCTTATATCTTCATGAATATAATGATGGGAGGCATGTATATATATGATATGATGAGTTAGAAGTTATAGTGTTACATTTAAATGAAAATTTTGAATTCCTCGAGGTTCACACCATACAGAGCCCCTGAACATATTGTCTCCTTGCTCGCAGGTTCCACGAACCGCATTCACAGGGCCTTTGTCGCTTTCTTGCGCTCACCCTTCGGGTTTGCTGAGAAAATGTGCGTTTGGGAGGGGGAGCTTCACCCCCTCTTATATGGGCCATTCCCAGGCTCGTTCCATCCAATGTGGAACTTACATTTCCACCCCCTTTTGGGGCTGACCCGTCCTTGGGTCGCACATGCGAACGACCAGCTCTGATACCAACACTATACAGAGCCCCCGAACGTATTGTCTCCTTGCTCGCAGGTTCCACGAACCCTGCTCACAGGGCCTTTATCGCTTTCTCAAGCTCACCCTTCGGGTTCGCTGAGAAAATGCATGTTCGAGAGGGTGAGCTTCGCCCCCTCTTATATGGGCCGTTCCCATACTTGTTTCATCCGATGTGGGACTTACAAAAACAATGCCAGTATCAAGCACTAATCTACTGGTTTTAATAGCCTCCACTAGTAGGCAAACCTTATTTCTTAAATAGATGAACTATTCATTGCCCATAAACTTCCTTCAATTTAGAAAGCTTTACAAGGTATTAGAGATATGAATTGTATAACCACAATAAATTCACTATAGTTTACTATTAGCATCTACCATATTAGATTCATAGCAAAATAATGAGATTGAATTACCTTTCTTCTTAAGCTATGCCTTGAATTTAAGATAGTCCTTCTTCATATGCCATTTTTCTTGCAAAAGAAACACTTGGATTTTTTCTCAATGTCAAATTGGATGGGTGCCTTGCCCTTCCCTTTCACTTTGGCTTGCTTTTATTCTTTCCTTGTGTCATCATATGTGGACTTTCTCCTAGTTCCACTAAAAGTCTTTCCTCTTCTTGAACACATAGGGTCAATAATTAATTTATCAACCATTTTTTGTTTTGTGTGTTGTAAGAGACTTTGAAAGCCCCATACTAAGGTGGCAAGGAGGTTAAAATAAAATGCACTAGGAAAGATTTAGACATCTCCACTTCAAATGGTTTTATTTAAACCATTATATCCTTCATTTGCATGATGTGCTCTCGCACACTCCTTATGTTGATAAATTTTAAAGTTGTAAACCTAATCATTAGAGTACTTGCTAGGGCCTTGTTTGAAGACTCGAATTGTTCATTAATAACCTTAAGCAAGTCTCAAATATTTTAATGTTCTCCAATCAATCCATGAATCGTAGCAAATAACTTGGTTTTGATATATATATATATATATATATCAAATTGAGGTGATTAGATTGCTCCTAGTGTTTATATAGATAAAATTCGAAATTATCAATAACACTCATGGGCATAAGAGGCTTAGCCTTTCTGATTGAATAATCAACTAATTAGAAAAGAACTTTCTTGTTTTAGACTTTATAGTTATCTTCATTTAATTTAGGAACTTGGCAATCACAGATGTTTAAAGGTTGATAGGCTATAAATAATTACATATTACATCAAAAATTTGAAGCAATTTGAATTTTCCATATGGCATGTTCTACCAATGCAAAACATGTTTTTCAAATCATGAGTTTAATAACAAATGAAATTGCTTGTAATCTAAGATTTATTTAATCAAGTCCTCGTAGTACAAATATAATGAGACTAGTAAATAATATCCCTCACCCTAATTCCTATAAGTAAATTAAGAAAAGCAAAAGTCATTAACCCGCCTCAATTAATCATATAAAATATGATAACATTTCTATTTGATAATGATTATCATTAAAGATACTATGACCAAATTCTAATTAAATTAAAATTATGCAAGTTACATGACATCCAAATTAAAATTAAATGTTTGACTAACTAAACATAAATGTATAAACAAGCATTTCATAATAAGAATTAAACAATTCATTCATTCATTCATTCATTAGACAAAGCGTGACTAATTAATTAAAAAGATTTCCCTTTAGTTAAACCTTAATATGTCATAATTATTGCCTAAAAACTAATTTTACCAAAATTAAGCATAAATTAAATAACACCATAAATGGATTTCATGATAATTTTTGACAAAAGACCCATCAATATTGCCAAACATTAACTTAAGTTGCCTAAAATAATTTTACTGACATTTAAACAAATTAAAAAGCACTAAATAATTTTTGGAAAAAATAAATGGCCAAGAAAAATAAGTATTGCCTAATTTTTGAACAAAATAGGGCCAAAATTATTTTGCCCAAAATAATCCATAATTGAATATTTTCAAAAACCTTGTCCAAAAACTTGTTTAAAAATAGGGCCTTGAATTTTTAATCCCATAAGAGCAAAAAAGAAAAAAAGTCTAAAATTTGCCCAAAATTGGTTTTAAATGGCCTAAATGAATTTATGTATGTCCAAAAAATGATCTTAGGCCAAAATATTTAGCCTAATTTTTTTTTGCCCAAAAATGCATTAAAACTAGACAAAGAAACCCAAAAAAAAAAAAAAGAAACCTGACCTAGCGTTATATAAGTGATGAAGTGTTTCATTTTGGCAACTTAGAACAATAGGTTATTTCATTCATGGGTCAAAATGCAGCTAAAGCACATCTAAAACGTGTCATTTATAGCCATAGCCAAAATAATGTGTCGTTTGCATCACCTTTAAGCTCATAGTAGTCATGATGACCCAACCCAAACCATTTTCGAACTTGCCATTTGACCCAACTATTTCCAATGATTTTGAGCTCCTTTTTATGTAGTTATTTTGATATTTTCCATTAAAATTTCATAAGGATCTATTTTCAACCATCAAAATATGAAAATGAAGCTCCAAAACAACAACCCAAAATTACATGAAAACCAAAAGTTTTTTAGCTCTGAAAATGGCAAGATAGAGGCATTTATAAACTCTTACATCAACTATTAGACTAAAATGGATATGCAGGATTCATTAATGATATCCAAAAATAACCAAAATTGGAATGACATATTACCTCTTGCCATTGCCAACTTGGAAACTTTTCTTTAGAAGAGATGTTTCTAAGCTCTTAGATTTTATCTTTGATGGTGTATATGAGTGTTTTTAACTCAATTAGCACATAGAAATTGAACTTAGGGACCCCCTATATATGGAAAAAAATGGAGATGCAACTTTCCATCAAAGATGCCTTATGGAGGAGTGGGATGAATTTAGTGAAACTCATAATGTGCTTTTGACAAGAATCCTAAATTTGGATTTGCTATAGATATGGAGCAGAGGACCACATTTAGTGAACCTTAGCAACTTGCAAGACTTGTATCTTGCATTTAGCCTTACTAACATTCACATCCTACTTTTTGCTGTTTAGTTTTCTAGCCTACACCAATTTGTTTGCTAATAACTATGGCAATCAATGATTCAATTTTTTTGGATAAAGCCATTACTTTATAATATAAAGATAAAAACTAAGTCCTTTAACTTGATTTCGACTTTTAAAATTATGGTTTTGAGTTTTTATTTGTCTCCTCCTTTTGTGAGAGAAATCATTAGTCAAATCAACCAATTTAGTCTGATATTTAAAATTATGGTTGAGTTCTTGTTTGTCTCCTCATCTTAGGCAATTTTCTTCTTTCTTAAAAATTTTCTTGTGGTAATAACTTTAAGTTTGCTAACTGGAAAAAATTCAAAGATATTATGAGGTAATGGAAATATTTATAAGACAATCATTCATGAATTTTTCTTGCATATATATCGTGTGCATTAACTTTATACTGTGTTTTAATGCACATCATTCCATAGCTAGTCCCAAACCAAAAAAAAAAAGAATTGTGTTAGGTAGTTGACAACTAATGTATCATGGATCATCATTGTGTTAAAGTTAATGTTAGGTCGTTGCCTAAAAATAACATACTATATAAGTTAAGTACAGTGTCAAATGAGTGAGAGTCATTATATCGATGCCTGATGTTAGGGGTGTTCACTAGGCTTAGCCTGGCTCGGCAAAATCAGGCCAGGTACAAAAGAAAAAATAAAACAAAAATTTAAGGCTAGGCACAGGGCCAGCTCCAAGGGCTATATTGGGCCAGCTTGATCAGAAAAAATAAAAAAATTTGAAAAATACTTTTTAATAAATATTTATATCAAAATTTTAATTTTTTAAGGATAAAATTTAATTTTATAAAGACTTATATAAAAATCTTATTTTTTGGGGTTATTTTATTATTTTAATAATAAATCTGTGTCGACTTTAAAGGGTATATTGGTTCGGCCAAGTCCAAGAAATAAAAATATTAAAAAAAAATTTGTAAAGATTTATATTAAAATTTTAATTTTTTACATAAAGATTTATATAAAAATCTTTTTCTTTTTTAGTTATTTTATAAAAAAAATATTGAGCTGCCCAATATTGGCTTGGCCCTACCTAGTATTAAATTAGGCCAAGTTAGACTCAGAAAACAGATATCAATTTTAAAAACCTTTAAAAATCATGTTAAGCATCGAGTTAGGCTAAAGTCCAACCCAACTTAGCCCATGAAAACTTCTATTGGGTGTAGTGAAAATAAGTAAAAGTTCTTACATTTTCATGAATGAATGTAGGTAAAGAAACTAGTCCGCGAGAGTAAGATTCGTTTTGAAATTTAAAATATAGGTACACTTATAAGTAAATTAATAGAGATCAATATCATGATTAGGAAGAAGATTAATTTTATGTGTTTACAAGAAACTAAATGCGTGGGAGAAAAAATGAATAAGTTAGAAACCTTATGTTTTAAGTTTTGGTATATAGTTAAGACTAAATTTAAAAATAGAATAGGCATAATTATGGATAAGCATTGGAAAAATGTTATGGTGGATGTAAAAAGGTTAGAAAATAGAATCATAATGTTAAAGTTTATAGTGGAAAGAAAATTTTTTAATATTATTAGTACTTATATACCATAAGTAAGATTAGAAGAATATTACAAGATAAAATTTTAGGAGGATTTAGAAAATTTAGTTCAAGGAATAACACTAGAAGAAAATATTCCCTTAGGAAAGGATCTTAATGGTCATGGTAGGTGTGCAATTAGAGGTTGTGAGAGTTTACATAGGGGATATGGGTTAAAGAAAGCAAATCTAGAAGGTAAAAGTATTTTAAAATTTTTATTGGTATTCGATTTTACAATAGCTAACACTTATTTTAGAAAGTGCAAGGAGCATCTTATCATGTATAAAAATGGGAGACATGCTCTTAAATTATTTTCTTTCTAATAAGGAAAGAAAATCAAAAGATTTACATTGATTGCAAAGTTATACCTATAGATAGCTTGACTATTCAGCATAAGGTCTTGGTTATAGATGTTTGAGTTAAGAGAATAGTAAAGAGTAAGAGCCAGAATAGGGTGTCAAAGATCAAGTGGTGATAATTGAGAAAGGTATAAAAAAATGAGTTTGTAAAGAAGGATTTTGGAGGAAGGATCCTAGAAGGCATAAGAAAGTGTTAACGATATGTGGTATGAGATGACTAAAGAAATTAAAAAAGTGGCAAAAGAGATACTTGATGAATTAAAGAGATTTGTACCTAAGGATAAAGAATCTTCATAGTGGGATGTAAGCATGGAAGATAAGGTTAAGGTTAAAAGGGAGTATTATAAAGCATAGTCTTTATGTAAATGTGATGAAAATTGAGAAAAATATAAGGTAGTTAAGGAAGGCACTAAGAAAGCAGTAAGCAAAGCAAGAGCTAGGGCTCTTAAGGGGTTATACCAATCCTTAGCCACTAAAGTCGAGGAAAAAAGCATTTGCAAGTTAGCTAAAAGTAAGAAAAGAAAGACAAGATATGTGGACCAAGTGAAATGCATTAAGGATAAAGAAGGAGAAGTCTTGGTCATAGAACAAAGATATCAAAGAAAGGTAAAAAAGTTATTTTTATAGACTATTTAATGAAAAAATATGGGATCTTATTGCACTTGGATAGGATAGACACTAAAGAAGAAGATCAAAATTATACCTTCTATTATAGGATTATAGAGTCAGAGATAAAAGAAGCATGAAAGAAGATAAAGAATAATAAAGTAGTTAGACCAGATAATATACTTATTGAGGTATGAAAAGGTTTGGGAGTGAGAAGTATAAGTTGACTTATAAGGCTATTTAATAAGATTATGAAGTCTAAAAGAAGGTTGAATGATTGTAGAAGAAGTACTTTAATCTCTATTTATAAGAACAAGGGGACATACAAAACTATGTAAATTATAAAAGAATTAAGTTCATGAACCATACTATAAAGTTATGGGAGAAAGTACTTGAGCAAAGATTAAGACAAGAAACTCACATTACAAAGAATCAATTTGGTTTTATACCAAGAAGGTCGATTATGGAAGCAATATACTTGCTACAAAGATTAATAGAGAGATATCAAAGAAATTAAAAAGGCTTACATATTATGTTCATTAATTTGAAGAAGGCATACGATACGGTGCCAAGAGAGGTTTTGTTGAAGGCTCTAGAGAAAAAAAAATTCGTATTACATATATTCGAACAATTTAGGATACATATGATGATTTTACAACTAGTGTGAGAACAAAATGTTAGTTCACAAAAAAATTTTTGATAACCATTAGGTTATATCTGGGGTCAACTTTAAGTTCCTATCTTTTACTTTAATCTTAGATGTGCTCATTGAACATATTCAAGAACTAATGTTACAATGCACGTTTTTTGCAGATGATATAGTCCTAATTGGAGAGTCAAGAGAGAAAACAAATGAGAAATTAAAGATGTGGAAACTAGTTTTAGAAGTACATAGATTTCACATAAGTAGAAGTAAAATAGAATATATGGAATCTAAGTTTAGCAAGGGGCGCACTAATTTTAGCGTAGAAGTGAAAATTGGAGAACATACCATGTCATAAATCACATGGTTTAAACATTTTAGATTCATCATACAACGTGACAGGGAAATAGAAGAAGATGTAAACCATGTGATTTAAGCAAAGTAAATGAAATAGATGAGTGCTTCGAGTGTTACTTGTGATAGAATAGTACCATTCATGTCATACCATTATAAATTACATAGGAATCCCAAGCCATACTTCTCATATAACTTCAATTATTAAGATTTACACCTTTGGCGGCAGAATTAACCATCATTGAAAGCTTTAAATAATCTAATTGTGCACAAATAAATATTTTTATCATATGTTTCTCTAAATTCATGCTAAATAAGCTTGTTATTCTTGGGACATCACAAAAGAAGCCAAAAATCCATGGCTTGCATCAAATACACAAATTCACCACTTTTGCACATATTAGGGGGTCAAACTTTGAAAAATCATAATTTAAACTATACAATTCCGATTTATGCAAACTTGGTGGCTATAGAAAACTTATAATGAGAACTATCTACTACAAAAATTTTAGGTGAAAATGAGTTTGTTTGGTCTTCTAAAACCCATGAAAACAAAAGCAGAACCATATGAATAGTACATAAGAAATTTTACATAAAATAGCCAATTTTAAAAATTCATAATAAATTCTACAAAGTTTTAGAAATTATGTTCTTTTAGTCTATGGAAATCTCTAGATGTGCTTTAAATGCCTGCCAAATTTTAACCTAAAATTCATCCATTTAGTCTATCGTTGGTTTATAGACATTTTATGGCTTAAAAAATGTAAAATTTGGTTCCAAATAGTTCTAATTGAGCCCTATTATGTCATGTCTCCATTTTGGCACATTTTAAATGGTCCATGCAGCATGTATTGTTGGTCCAATAGGTCTCAAAAGTCATGCAACTCAAAATCACACTCCTACTTGCCATTATATACATTCATAATGTGGAACTCAAAGGGTCAAATAGCACAATTTCATATATTTACATTCAAAAATGATTTGTATATCATAATCTCATACTCCTAAGTGTGTGAAAATGATCATATATCAAAATATACATATACATCACCATATATGCAAGAATATATATTAAAACATAAACTAGTGTCCAAATAGTTGTTCTTAAGTTCTTTGCCCACAATTTTTGCTCCCTTGGGATTCATTTAGACATGGTTAGGGAAAATAGGAGAAATAATAAGATTCAAAGAATTTTAATAGCTCATTCATCATTCAATTATACATATATGATATACTCAAGGTTAAAGAAAGCAGGCATGCATATCACATAACCAAATATCATTCATATTCATGCACCAAGGATCATATGACTCCACCAAGAGCAAAAATAAGCTCTAGAAACTTTTAGTTTAACTTCACCTTTTTTTTAAGGACTTCTAACTTAGTCTCACTCATGATTGAGACTTTTAGTTAGGTCTTGCCCACATTTAGGGACTTTGGACCTCACCTCACTCATTTCAAAGGACTTTTAGTACAACTTCACCCATTTAAGAGCCAAATCAATTTCAAACACAATCAAATGTTATGCAATTACATATGATCATCAAACAATTAATAATACACATAATTTGCAAATAATACATACAAGTAATAAAAAACATTCAAGCAACCAACATACATACACAAGAATGAATGAAGAGTTACTTTAACATAAGAGTTCAACTTAATTCTCCTTTGTTCTTTGAGTTAGTCCCTCAGCCTCACATCTACACTTGAATGAAACTTCACTTGCTTGCCCTAAAGACAACAAATGGAGCACAAAATTATCAATGGAACCACACTTGTACTCATTTAAGCTTTATACAAGTTAGTTAGAAGCTATATACCAAATGAAATGATTTCTAATGGAGGTTATTATGATGTATTTGTTTCCCCTTAAAGAGCCTCTTCCTCAATAAGTTCAACTACAAAACCCCACTTTTTAGAAAGCTAAAACAATAGAAAGAAAGAGGAGAAGGAGTAGGAATTAATTTATATTGACATCATAGGCAAAATCCTCACATTTGCTTACCTTAGATGGCTTTTTTTCTCCTTGGTTCTTGGTGGCTCTTGGACTCCTCTTTGGTCAAATTTGGAGTTGCACAAGGTCAATCGAATGAAGAAGAAAGCATGGGGGTGGCTATTTATATAAAGGAGCTGGGGTTTCATGAAGTTTTCAATTTCTAATTTGCCTTTGATCTTTAATTTCGCAGTTTGATCTCATTTTAAATTTTTTTTAGTATCTTCTTTTCTATTATAAAATTTAAATCTTTTAGTTTATTAAAAATATTTTGTTTCAATTTTATGAAATTCATAACAATTCAAAATAATTCGATCAAAGTTCGGGTCAATTAACAAGCTAATTTGTACACCAAAAAGGTTTTAATTATTTTAAAAGTTCCTATGGTTTTTTAGGTTTTTGAAAACCCTAATGAGCTCAATTTTACCATTTAAAACTCTCTCTTAGAATTTTCAAAAAGTTGCCCAAAATTATGACTTTGCTACTGGATTTTCAGTTCATTCTATTTAGCCATTTTGGCTTTGGTTTCGCGCCATTCTTATTTTCTTAACTATATTTCTAAATACTCTAATTAATATTTTACCTTGAATTGGCCTTAATTCACTTTGCTTTAGGCCCCTCTTATATCTCAGTATATCTCTTAGTTTAGTTTCTAAAAAGGTCAATATTACAATTCAAGTTTAAGAGTAAATTTTATTGTACAGTTATAAAACTTATAATGTTATATGAGACTAAGTGTTGGGCAATAAAAAGTTAATATGAGAATAAGCTCAATGTTTTAGAGATGAAAATGTTGCATTATATAAGTGGATATATTCAACAAGATAGAATTAGAAATGAATACATTAAAGAGAAAGTTGAGGTTGCACCTATTATAAAAAAATATTGTAGAATCACATTTTAGATAGTTTGAATATACGTAAAGAAGACCTATAGAAGTCCTAGTAAAAAGAGTAGATCAAATGAAAAGTAGTCCAATAATTAGGGATAGAGGGAGATCAAAAAAAACTATAAGCAAAAGTATTAAGAAGGATTCAAATTTAAATGAATTGTCTAAAAATATGATCTACAATAGAACTTTATATCGTCATTTGATTCATGTAGTCAACCTCACTTGATGGAAAAAAGATTTGTTATTGTATAATATGATGTGCATTCACGTAACAACTAAGATTTCATTCGTACATGCAAGGCCCACATTCAAACGCATTTTTAATCATTGTATGTTTGTGTACCATATTGCACACAAATAGTCACTACACAAGAAGATTGCTTTTCGAAAATGCGATAGAGAGAAACCATAGGATTTGTTTTAAGTTTTTATTTGTCTTCTCCTTTGGTGAGCAATTTTCTTCTTAGAAAATTCTCCCTTCTTCCTAGTAATAGCTTCCATTAGCTTTAAGTTGTGAAGGATTTAGAATTTATATTATCAAATTGGGAATGAAGAAGTCTCTCAAAGGACTTAACTCTCAAATAAGATTAGGAGGTGCATTGCCTATGTATGTCAACTAATGGTTCTCATTTTTTTATAGTTATTTTTTGGTTGATTTTGAATTATTAATTTTCTTCATAGGTCTTTAGCAGTTATCTATGAGGTGTGTTGCCTTGTTTTCTTGATATGTTGTTTTGCTTCCCAGAAGCGCAAGCATACTCTATTAATGTTTGCTTGGTTTCTTTGTCTTCCAATGATTATGGCTCATATACCCCATGCATATCCTTCATCTTAATATGAATGAATGTCCGGAAGAAAAACTTGAGAGAAACCATAAAATAATCACTTCGGGCATCTTTTAAGCCTTAATGAATTGGCAATCTATGTACTTTCCTGATATTAACTATTAAATAAGCATCCAGATTCATATGGAAGTTAATAACAATGCCAAGTATGGATATCTTTTATATACTGAAAAAATGCCTCTTATATAAAAGCTTAATTAATGCCCAAAAAACAAAAGTAGCACCAGTTAATTGGCAAGTGGCAAAAATGAGAGATTTATATAGAATGCTAATTGGGAACACAACCGTAAAGAAGGAATGTATCAATTGTTATTGGCATCAGTTAATTAGTAGTATCACTAGAGACTTCGGCACTATCTCTGAAACATGGATATCTCAAAAAGAAAAGGCACTATGTTCGTGTCAATACACTTGCATTAGACACGAAACTCTAAAATTACATGTGAACGATGAAGTGGAAAGAATATGATTCAGAAAAGGAAAAGATGAAAATACAACGTAGTAACTTTTTCCCTTCTATTGCTAAAACATCATCCCACCCTATAAAACACGGAGATGCCTATTTTAGGCATGCTGCAAATTAATTATTATTTATTTCTAAATAAAAGTAACTGAATTTTGGGAGGAAAAAAAAGAATTGATTAGTTATTACTCGTCAACACCAGTTGGTATTTAAATACAATACTAAAATTCATATTGTCTATTAGATTTAGATGTTCTAAAATTGCTTCAACGGAAGAGAGAGAGAGAGAGAGAGAGAGAGAGAGAGAGAAGAAGAAGAAGAAGAAGAAGAAGAAGAAGAAGAAGAAGAGAGATTTCTTTACTTCAGTTGGAGTAACTTTAAGAGATACAAATCTGTCAATACAGGATCACTTTGAATAGAAAATGAAAAAAGAATTAAACATGCAAGTGAGTCAAAGAAAAAGTAAAAGGTGACGTGACATAATGGCAAATCATAAGAAATATCGGAAAACTTACTCCTCAAATGAAAATATTTATCATAAAATATTTTAAATTTTAAAATTATTTTAAAGATTCAAAGAACTAAAAATTTTAATTTTAAGAAATAATTTTTTAAACAATAGTAAACAAGAATATGAAAAAAAAAAGCTGGATGAATAATAAAAAAGATTTATAAGTTTTATAATATAAAGTGTAATTTTTTCTTACAATAAAAACTTTTATTCTTGTAATTAAAATTCTTGACATCACAATTACAAATTCCGATCCTTTGGGCTTTTAAAACACTTTCACAATTTAAAATCCTTTACAATAAATATTTTCAACTTCAGGTTTTAAAGTATAGTTTTTCCAAAAAATATTTTCAGCAATGACTAGACGGGAATTTTTTTTAAAAGGTACATTCAGTAAAAAAAATTCCTAAAAATACCCATCATGTGTTTAATATTACATGAAAAAGGTTCACTGGATTTGCAATCTACATTTTTCAGTGGATAACAAGACAAAAATTTTAACTCAAACGTTCATTTTGTCAAAATTTAGTTTTCAAACGTTCATTTCGTCAAAATTTAGTTTATGTTTAACATGATACAATTTTTATATAATTAATAAAGCAAGAAATCATATTTTTACAAATTGTAGCCATTTGATATTGAAGCTCTTCGGTGTTAGTTGTGCCTTCTTCCTTAATATATCCTATGCTAAAATTTCCTTTCTACTTTCCCAACTGCCAGAGCTATGAACAATGAACATATGTTTACCAGCAAGCATAGAGCACATTATTCATAAATCAATATACAATGTGAATATAAGTTTTCCATGATCCACCTTAATTACGTATGAACTCTTTAATTCAAATGCTCCTCTTCTGTCCGCAGCTCAGTGGTCCAGGGGCTATACCTTTGAATGTGGCCTGTTAATATTCATAGGCTAAAACTTATATTTCCTTTATAATAACATATAAACTATTTAGCTTAAATGCTCCTCATCTCTTTGAAGTTGAGTGGTTTAGATCAAGGTTGTCAAGATCTCGATCTAAATCTTAAGATCTCGCGACATTATGTCCCTTGAGCAATCCGGATCATATGAAATATGAACTCTTAACCTTTTTGAATCTCAATAGGATCTTGATTTAAATCTTGTGGTCTCACTGATCCTTCAACATATTGGATTTATTCTTTTCCTTTTTTTGTCCTTTGCTTCTAGGTTTATAACCTCTTTGGTTAAGCCACACGGAAAGAATTTCATAAAATCAGCCCAAAGACTTTGTCATACTACACATTTATAACCTCCCCATTCCTAATTAGTTCAACCTTAAACTTCATTTGTTGAAGGCTCATGACGATCAGTTACCATAGCACCAAATGTCTATGCTTCCAAAGAAGGAGGATCCTAAGTGCAGTAAGGAGCACTCAAGTAGGAAATGAAGGGCTTTTAAAGTCACAAGAAGTGGGAACTAACTCTTTCTATCGTTGTCTTCACTACTTGCATGTTTGAAATCTTGTGTGGCTAGTTCTTCTTGTTATTACTGCGGAGTGCCTTCTCAATATATCATTCTCTTAATTTTTATCAAGTATTTTGTTTATGTTAGAATTAATTTGATGTAATCTACTTGTTTGAAACTTTTATAAATGTATTTTTTAAAATTTTTAATTTTTTCCATCAGAGAGTTTTGATCCTCAATCTAATCTTGACACGAACTTTTCAGTGCCTCAATCAGTCCTAGGTAAGATCTCGATCTTGACAACCTTAGTCTAGGTGCTATACCTTTGAATTTGATCCGTTAATCTTAATAGGCTAGAAGTTCTATTTTCTTTATATTATCCCAACTTCCATACCATGAACACATATTTTGCACCAGCGTACTTAGAGGCCATTCATTATGATAGTTGACAGATCCAAAGTTTAAGCTTTCCAAATGCAATATTAGGTACATCTGGCACTACAATCTGTCCCTAAGGGTGTGTTTATATGAAACAGAGAAATCATTTTTCTTTTCCAATCTGCAATTAACATTGTCATAATTTTTCCTTCAATGCAATTAACATATTTTACCCTCATGGAGGAAGTCATATTTTCTCAGTATGTACATAATAAAGAACACTTGCAGAGTCAAAGAAAAAAAATTATGTATGTAGACAGAATATTCTGCATCATCAATACAGACTCAAAGATTACAAAAATAATAATTACTCTTTGTTTTTATCATGGCTAAAATCATAGTATAACAGAATATTCTTCTGGAAAGGCACTGTCTCAACTTTGAAGGTTAAGAATGTGGTCTTAAACAATAATGTAACAGCATACCTCGGGAGCTGATCCATTGTCAAATGGCCTCCCTTTTTATTGGAGCTTCCAAGGTATCATTAGGTAATAAGCAGTAGCACAGAGCCTATAAAAGGTTGTTTATCTGCTGCATCAATACAAAGAAACAAGTAGAAAAGCCAAAAGAGATATAACTCGTAAGTTTATCATAAGATGAATAGAAAATCAGTTTTAAACTGGAGAAAAAAGGTCATAGTTTTAATTCATATAGAGACATATCACAGCTTATAAGCTGGAAATAATTTAATATTCAGTGTCATTATTTAAGATTTTTGGCATTGACAAGTGGTGAGTTAAAAAAGTAGTAACAAATCAACTAAGAAATGTAAAGTTTAGGTATGCTAATTGAAATTCATGCTGCATTTACTTTGAATTGTCACTTGAAACTGATCTATTTATCGGAAAAGGGCTCAAAAGCCTTGTCTTGAAACAGTAGTCTAGACCAACAGCAGCAAAAACAAAAATAAGAAGATTCTCAGACACATAGATTGTGCCATCCAGGGCATGTGATAAGAAGCTTTCCAAGTTCAGTTCAAGAAGTGATCCACCACCCAGGGTTGCAAGACCTGCATCACAAGTTGGTTTCAACACTAATTCTAATCAGATTGCGCTGTTTTGACAAAACATCCAACTTATGACCATAGAAGAAAAGAGAAGGTAACATACAACTCAATTTGAATTGATTTAAATAAAAGAAAAAATACAAATTCCCACTCCCCGCCCCAAAAAAAAAGAAACTGAAAGATATCCCCTCGACGTCACCAGATTTTAACCCTTCAATCCATTCTTCTGATAACAGAGATTCCACCTCAAACTCTGTGATTTGTCATGTGGCACACTCATTCATCTAGAAACCACAAATGACCCAAAAAAAGACCAATGGTTTAAATCCTAATAAGTGATAGTTGAGGTTGGTGTTTGCAAATAGCTCAAAAGGTATTTGTATTTTTCCCCAAATTGAGATGAATAAAAGCCAAATTTCATCACATTTAACATGTAATTGTGGTGACTACCTTTAACAACACCAAAAGCCGCTGCTGTCCCTGTCTTAAGCTGAACATCATCCAAATCTCTCCTTACAGTGTATCGGAAGGTCACTCCAAACAATGCACAGCTAATGAAATTAATTGCCAAGGGAAGAATCAGTTGAGTAAAGTTGGAGACCCGAGTCAAGCATATGGGGAGCCCTGCAAAGGTACCAACAAGGGCAGAAATAGATGCTGCTTTCACCGACTCCAATCTCTCTTCATCCCTATCAATTTCTTCAGTTTTGCTCCCTATGATTGCATTCCCATCTTCAGGTCCATCCACACTTAGTGATAGAGAGCGTTCTGCTTCCTCAACCAAGGCTTTTGCCTCCGATATTTCTCGTTGACATTCTGCCATCTTACATTCATTCAGTTTTCATTAGTATACAATAAGGTAATCTGTACCATAATCTTAGTCAAAAGGTCCTTGGGGTTCAGAATGATGATAACCGATTTATTATGAATATTATGTAATATATATCAGGGGAAACGCAAGACCAACATGTCTTTTTATATGATGTCCAACAAGAAAGCACACATGTAATTTCTTGGGTTCGCAGGGACTCTTGGCTCTTTAGCTTACAAACTGTCTCATTCCTCTTCTTTCGGGAATTATGGAACAAAAGAAGCAGTCAATGAAATAATTAGCTATAATCTTCTGTTTATTTCTATATATTACTCCTATCTAACAAGTCATTAATGGAACAAATATTCAATTCAGTGTTTGCATTTATAAGTTGAGTTTTCACTTTCCCATCCCAAACCCTCCCCTTCCTCTTTCATTGTGGTTCTTGTTCCTAATCCCAGCAAACTGTGCACATTTGGCTAAGCTTCTTTTTCTTTTCCCTTCAAAGTATCCTCCTGACATTTTTGCTCCATGAAAAAGATAAAAAGAGAAAGTTAAACTTTTTCATCATTGAAAGGATACAAGATTCTCAATTTGGTCCTCTTAAGTGTAAGCCTCTCAATTTTGTCTCCCAATAATTTTTCCTCAATCAATTTAGTCCCTGCTGTTTGCTAAATTAACATGAATCTAACTAAGTTGCTAATCTAGCCTAACATAATGCTTATGTGGCTATGCTTAGCATTGTATTTGCTGTCAGAATCAAAATGTCACACCTCGTAGCAAGAAATTTCCCAAGAGAAAATTGATCGTTAAAAATTTCTTGGCATCATGAATTAGACTCTGGTCGTGACACTTAGTGTCCAGAAAAGCCAACAGTACGAAGTGTAATTTGCAGAAAGCCCTGACTATAGTGCTCCAATTTTTTATTTTTTGGACACTAAGCATGGCCGCTTGATCAGCATAACTGCCACATATGCATTATGTTAGGCTAGGCCAGTCTATTAATTTCACTTAGTTTAACAACTAAATTAATTGAGGGAAAATTATTAGATTGACAACAGTTTAACCAACACAGGGCCTACATTGATTGGTAAAAAATTATTGGAGGACAAAATTAACAGCTTAAACTTTTGAAGCAGGAGTGGATCTTCCTAAACAATAAAACGTCGTGTGGTAAAAGTAGAGAACACAACTGGAAGATCACGTTCGAGATCACAATTTGGAAGGTTTGGCTTTAATAGAAATGAGATCATTTTTAACAGTAAGGAGAAAGACGCTGCTAGGCTTTTCTGGCCCATTCTTATTGCTACTAAGGAGTTTGAGGAGCAAGATAATCTCTTAAAATTCACCCTAAATTATCGCAAGGAAGTTTTTTGGGGTGCTTTGGCTGGCTGTGGTCGGGTGTTACGAGACTCTTGGTTGCATGATTTCAGATTTTGCCAGGAATATTGGAGCAGGATGTGTTGTTCTTGCTGAGTTATGGCAATTTTTACTAGTTTGAACATTGCTTGGTTGAGTGGCTATATAAGTATCTGGATAGAGGCTGATTCTATGGTGGCAGTCCAATTCAGCAATTAAGGGTGCTCTTGGGATCATCCTTGCCATCTAATTATTGTTCGGATTCAAGAGCTTTTGAGTAGGAATTGGACAGTGTGGATTAAACATGTGCAAAGAGAAGGTAATGAAGTGGCAGAATGGCTTGCCAATCATGCTCATAATTTAGATATTGGTCGTACGGTTTTTAAAGCATCCCCTCAAGGTGTTCGTGGCCTCTTGATAGAGGATTTGAAGGGTACTTCTTACCCTCGACGGTTCTAAAACAAAAATAGGAGGGCCAAATTGAGAACTCTGTAATCATGAAAAGTATATCAAACAAACAAACAGGATTAAAAAAAAAAACCAAGAGCATACCTCTATAGCTTTGCCTTCAAGCTGGTTGATGTAATCCCTGAACTGCTTGGCGGCAAGTTGTTGTTCTTCAATCAACGCAAGTTCTCTCTTGGCCATCTCAACCGTCTGCGACGCCTTCTCTAAGCCATCAAGCAAAGCCCTATTCTCCTTCCTGCTCAATAGCTCCTGCGCTTGCGCATCCACCATGCCTGACACTGCATCCTTGAGATTGAAATCACTCCCATTGTTACCACTCTCCTCTTCTGAGCCGCTTCTGCACTTCAGTCTTGGGAATCTGGGTGCCAAATTTGCTCTTTGTGCCCACAATGGGGATGTAACGGAGTTCACTGAAAAAGGAGGAGGAATTCCATTTGGATACATAAAAGTATTGCCCACATGGATAATCTTCATTGGTGTCTATCTACTCTCTCCCGGTGTATTAGGCACAGCCACTGAAGACTTCTCCCCAATCTGTTATCCGACCCGGGCGCCAGGCTGTTATGTGGTTGGGAAAACAGCAAGAGATGCACACAATAATTTGATGGGCTCAGTTTGTTGTTGATTTTTCATTTTGAAAAATTATACTTTTGACTTTCATAATTTCTTTAATTTTTAATCTAATTTTTATAATTTAAAAATTTATAATTGAGTTCTTGTAATTTACAAATTTTTAATTTAGTTTATATTGTTAAAATTTTATCAACATTTTGTTAAATTTAATTAATTTAACTAATTATATATTCTCAGTACTCTAAATATATATACAATTTATGCTAACAAAAAAGATGAAAATATAAGTAATAAAATAAGATTAACTTATATATATATATATATATAATAAAATAGTAACCAAAATATAATGATAAAGACTAAATTAAAAATTTAAACTATAATGACTAATTATAAAGTCTTAAATTATAAAGATTAAATAAAATTATCAAGACCAAATTAAAAAATTAATAAAAATTTTGTCATTATATATAATAGTCTTCTCTCAACCTTGCACTTCCTCACATGGATTTTGTTTTTCAAAAATTTTAAACACGTGTTGATAAAAGAGAGTTATTATCCTTTCTTACCACTTGCGCTCATCTTTTTCTCTTGTATTATGTATGTTTTAACTTTTTAGTGGATTTCAAGTGATCACAAATTGTACTTATAAATGCCATGTTATATTTTGAGATTGATAATTATATGATAAAAATAAAATAAAAATTTTAGGCTAGAACATTGAGATAAAACAGCCATATTGATATTAAAAAAAGTTCTTAAATGAGAATTGATGAATTGTTCAAGGTTTTCATGGAATTTGATATTTTGGATGCAAAAAATGGATCTCAAAATTAGGTTAATTGTGAAAGAAAAGGAGAACTTCTAAATGCCATGTTATATTTTGAGATTAATAATTATATGATAAAATAAAAACTCTCCCTAGGTGCACAAACACTCTTAAGGCCAAGACAAGTGTAACACCATAATTCTAGCTCATTTTATGTCATTCATAGGCTTTACATCATCATTCCTATGAGAGAATATAAAAGAGGGAGTGAAAATAATGGACTTATTTACATTATGTCATACTTCAAAATTTGCAATCGGTGTCACGTGAACTGTGTGAACTCATGCTATACTTCCTCATATTTAATTTCATTATTACAACTCATTTGCATCACAAAAATTTGCCTACAACCCATGAAAACTGAAATGGGGCATGGAAATTTAAAGATCATTCTCGGCCAAAATTAGTCCTTTTTCTGGGCAAACTTTGAAAAATTATAACTAAATCTAGAAAAATTGAAACCATGCAATCTTGGTTATTCTGGAAAGCATAGGATGTCTACTTCACAATAAAAATACGTCCAGGTCACAATATTCATCACCTAGGACGTTTGACATCCAAAATGGTCCAGAGGTCCGACTGAAATCTGGAACTGTCACAAAATTCTACAAAAAACTTTGAAAATGTCCAATTAATTCCACAAAAATCCAATCCATGCAAATGATACCAATTTGGAAAGTTGTGGATGTTAAATAGAGAGGAAAAATATCTCCAGATCAGTTCATTAAGCCCAGACTCCGGAACTCAACAGAACTCAAAAATTCGTATCTCACTCTCTAGACCTCCAAATGAGGTGCTTCCAGTTGGCACGAGTCAATGTGATTTCCTAGTTTCTCTGTATAAAATTTTATGGTAATTGGACATCATTTGAGCCTTGTGTGACAGAAAATAATTTCAAACCAAATGAATAATGCAGTAGACCAAATCCATAAAATTTGCCAATTTCGAAAAATCATCAAATATTCTGTAGACTTCTAAAAATTATAATCTTTAGCTTCTCAGAAATCTTTCAATAAGACCTAATTGCATGACAAATCTCAGATCAAGACTAGCTCATTTAGCCAAAAAGTGACATAGGGTTCTATTTTAGTCAAATTTGACTCCATATAAGGTACCAAGTTTGCCAAATGGCCTTCCCTTGGTTGTGGCACCTTTTGGGCAAGTCTAAAAATATGTTTGAAACTTGTGTGAGCTGTCCAAATGGTCCCAAACCTCATACATCTCATTTTGGCCATTCAACCCACATTTATACATATTTCCATCAAACTTTAAACTTTCATACTATAGCATTACATACTCAAAACATGGGCTAGTGGTCATATATGAGAATCATACATCTCAACATCACATATTAGTATATTTATATATGTCTCAACGTTCATAGTATATATACAACATCATATACATGATGAACTATCATTATGGTTCCAAAATGGCTAAAACCAAGGCATAAGTTTGTCAATCTCCTTCCTTTAGTGTTATTGGCTCCTATTGGCATATCCATTTGATTCACCTAGCATATGAGATCATTGGAGAGGAGGGGATGAGATTCAAAGAATCCCAATAGCTTATCTCCCATTCAATCATACATAATATATGCAAAACAAGCTTTTCAAATACATTCATGGTGAAAGTGGAAGACATGCATATTTTAAAACAATCTTGGCATGTGAATCAATCATACAAAGCAAGCTTTTCAAATGCATGCATGGTGAAAGTGGAAGACATACATATTTTAAAACAATCTTGACATATGAATCAATCATACAAAACATCCAAGAGCTCACCAAGTACTTAGTGTGACACCTTAATCTGCTACCACTATCTAGCCTCTCACTGGGCTCGGTTCTATATGATTTCCAAAGAATCAACACCAATCCGTGGCATTTTCATGCTATGAACCGGGGTTTCATACACTCATCTTTTGCCCCGTGGGTCCTGTGAACCTATCATTTATAGTCTCAACTCAAACTCCACTTATAAAACTCATACATAGCATAAAACAAACCATAAGCCACGGGTATGGAGCCAAAAATCAGAAAATGCACTTTTCTCACTTGTGCCCAAAAGTCTTATTTTGGCTCTAACTTTGGAAAATCATAAGAAATTATAGAAAAATGGGAATGCAGCAAACTTTAGCTTTCTAGAAAGCTCTAAGTGTTGAATTTACACTACAAATCATTCCCAATCAAAATATTAGCATTTGGACCATGTTTGACATCAAAAAGTGGAGGAAGGTCCAGCTGTCACTGTTTCTGGTGCAGCTTTCTGTCATGAACTTCGGAAATCCATAATTAAATCCACAAAAATCTAATCTGGGCACACTATACCAATTTGGAAAGCTACGGATGTCTACTAGAGGACAAAAATAAGTCCAGATCAGTTCAGTAGCTCCTACTCCCCGAAAACTGATGGAACAGTAACGGGGGTCAGATGAGCTCCCTGATGCTGATACAAAACTTCAGACGGTTTGTTCTCTCTCTACAGACCTCCGTTTTAGGTGATTCTAATTCCTATAAGTCACTGTGATTGTCTAGCTTATGTGTATAAAATTTCACCACATTTGGAATCCATTTGGTCTAAGAATGCCACAGATTTCATTTCTAGTTTATATGAACAGTGCATGACCAATCCATTAAATTTTCCCAAATTCAACAATTCGCTAAATATTCTCTAGACCTCCGAATATTACCAACTTTAGCTTCTTAAGAAGCTTTCTACAAACTCTAGAGGCACGCCAAATTTCATGGCAAGAGGAGCTCATCCGGTCATACTTTGACGGAGCTCTCAAAAATGCCGGTTTTGGCACCCAAGAGGTCCAAAACGGGTCCAAAAGGCCTCTCACACATTCTCTCTCCCTATGGACAAGTTTGAAAGCATAAAACTAGGATATATAACAAGTCTATGTGGTCCAAATCAACATACATTCCAATCTCGCTATATTACGGCCAAATATACACTACTTCATGCATTCAACAAAAGGGGCAAAACCCTCATTTCCATTCATTTGGCTATAAACATAGTTCATACAATATCCTTTCACATTTATACACATGTTACAACCTTTACATCTCAAAAATAGTAGACGCATATTCACTTGGCACCACTTTACATTAAAATTACATCATAATATCCAAAAGAAAGTAATATCTATCTATGCATGCTCCTAGGCTCCTTGGTGTGTGCTCGGTTCTCCTTGAGCTCCACCTAGCATATTAAGTTGGAAGGGGAAGGGGTGAGATTTAGAGAATCTCAGTAGCTCATGCACTCAATCAAGTAAGCAATCAAGGCATATAACAAGTCAGAGCATGTGAATAAGCATTTAGCCATTCTCAATCATCCAACACACATTGCACATGCTATGGAAATCACAACAATGCCAAAAATGGGCTCCAGGGACTTTTAGTCTAGCCTCACCCGAGTTTAGGGACTTTTGGATGGCCTCACCCGAGTTTAAGGACTTTTGACTTGGCCTCACTCGTTTGAGACTTTTGGCCTTGTCTCACCTATCTCAAGGGACTTTCGGCTTCACCTCACCCATCTCATGGGACTTTCGGCACTACCGCACCCGAGCAATTCTCACAATTCATCACACAAGCATATTGGCATCAATGCATCAAAGCAATAGCATATGGCATATTCCACACAATAAGCATATACATAATCATACAATGACTATCATATCCAAGAATGCAACAAGAAAGAGTGGGAAAAGAGAGCTACCTTATGAGCCAAAGCCAACACTAGCTTTTCCTTTCAATTTCTCCTCTCTTTCCTTAGGTTCACAATCACACCTTGATGGAGGTGTTTCTCTTGAGCCTAGACACACAAAAGCATGCAATTATTCTCTTAGAATGTAATCATCAGATCAAACTCTCCTACACACTAGAACCTAGAGTCCTCTCTCTCTCTCTAGAATGCCATCAACCCTTTCTCTCTCTCAAGCTCCCATGGTAGTGGAAAATAACATTTTCAAAGAAAACACAAAGATTCAAAGGTGTTTTCCACTTTCCCTCTTCTGACTCATGCCCAAAAACCATCCATTTTTACAAACAAAATCGTAGGAAAAGAGGGCAAAGGGAGGAGATCAGAAATCTAAAGAGAAATGGGGGAAGTTTCCTTACCTTTCCCTTGCTCTTCCTCCTTCTCTTGATCTCTCTCACTCTCCACGCCTCTTTTCTCTCCTTGGGTCGAAGTCTAGGGCAGATATGAGAGAAGAAATGAGTTTGGGCGTTTAATGAAGTCTAAATCTTGCTATTTACTCTCTTCCGGACTGACTCTCGCTACGGCAAAAACTAACATTCGCTATAGCGAGCTCGTGTAATCTGGCTTCGCTATGGCGAGGTGTAACCTTCACTACGGCGAGCTCGTGTCAGTTCCTTTCGCTATGGCGAGATATACCATTCACTATGGCGAACTCGCGTCAGTTCCAGACCTCACTCTCGCTATGACGCACGCTACGGCGAGCTGCTCCCTGGTTTTTGTATGGGCTACTGCCAGCACTCGCTATAGCTAGAACCTCGTTCACTATTGCGAGAAGGCATTCTCGCGACAGCGAGACCAATTCTCGCTATTGCGAGAAGACTTAGCAGAAATTCTGAATTCCGAAAATTTCCAGCTTTCTAGTTTCTTTCTTTTCCTTTTCTTTTCTTTTTCCCGGTTGTTACACTTAGATTGGCCTCACACTTCTCCTCATGGATTTTGGACTTGTCTCACCCATTCTTTAAGAGCTTTGGACTCAACCATACTCTTGGAAGCCTACTTTGCCTTTAGGAGACTCTTTACTTTGTCTCAACCAAGCTCAAGGGTTCTTGGCTCATCCTCACCCAAGGGAAGAGTTCTTGGCCTCTCCACACTCAAGCAAACTCACATAAACATCATGTAGACATTTGAAAATATAACATGGCATCAAGAAGCATAATATGTAAAGGCATACTAGCATACTTTTCAAAGCTTGAAAATACACATACACACATTCTAAAATAAGTTAAACACACATTCATGCATGAGAGAAGGTGGAGAAAGCTACCTTGTATACAAACACACACTTTTTCCTTAACTTTCAAGCCTCCTCTTTCGGCCACACACCCACAAGTTGGTGGAGATAGTTTCTCTTGGCCTAAACACAAATTATGGGAGCCAATTAAGCTCATAAGACAATTTTTGGGGCCATGCAACTTGCTTAAACCTTAGACTACTCTACAACCTCCATTATGCTCCATATTGGCACCTAATGAAGCAACACCCCTCAATTGATTTTTAGGCCTCATTCTTTCTTTTCAAATATGATTCTTGACTCCTTTTAAGCCTCTTGGAGTCATCACATCATTAAAGCAAAAGGCTTAGCATCATGTTGCTTCTTTAGGTCATAATATGGAACCTAAGACACCAAATCACTTTCCATGAGTTCTAAATTTTTTCCAAGGCCTCCCCTTATTTTCATTCATCAAATATGACTCAAGAATGGCCTTAGAAAAATTTAAAACTCCCCCCACCTACACAAACAAGCCTAGGCCGAGACATAGGCTTCCTTTGGGCTTCTTGGAGTTCTCTTGGTTTTCTTGAAGGGAGAAGCTTGTGGGGAGCATCTTTGGTGTCTCAAAAACTCATTTATACTCTAACTTAGACCTAGGAAGCATCACATAAATTCAAAAATTGGAAGGTGCACTTAAAACCCTAGGTTTTGCATCTTGATTTCTAATGCCTATTTCTTGGTTTTCTTTGCATATTCTTATTCCTCTTCATCAAATACCTAAGAATCACCTTTGGTTTAGTTAAAAATCTAACTCCTTAGGTCTGTCTAAGTCTAGGTCAAAATAGAGAAGAAGGGCTATGAAAGATATGAACTATAGGATGTATTTTTACTTTGTTTTCTTGCTTAGTTTGGCTTAAATATTGATTTCTCCAAGCTCCTCTCTTCAAATCCAAACTTTCCCTTAAATATCTCCCTTGAATCAGATTTATAAACTTCATTATAATTATAGGAAAAAAAGGGAAATGGAGAAGGAGAGGTTTGGAAAGGAGAAAGCATGAAAAACCATGAAATTCCTTACCATTTCCTTACTTTTTCTCTTCCTTTTCTTCCCCTTCTTGTGAGCCTCATCCCCTAGGGTTTTCTTCTGGTTTTAGGCAGAACATGGTCGTGCATAATGAAGGGAGGAGAAGGGTGCATCATATATATAGGTGGGAATAAGTTACACTTTTCAAAAATTTCCATTTTGCCCTTCATACTTTGCATTTTCGTTTCTCCTTTGTTTTAGCTCCTTTTTGAAAACCATATTTTCCATTATAAAATTTAGGTTCCCAATCAAGAAAAATGGCATTGGAATCACTCAAATCAAAGCTAAAACCTTTCCGAACGAATCTGTCAAAGTTTGGGCACATCGACGTTGGAAAATGTCCACCGGAGGGGATTTAACTATTCCGGGGCTTCCCATGGTTTTTTAGGGCCTGAGAACCCTAGAGAACTTAAAATTTTCATTTAAAAAGCCCCTTGTGTGTTTTTCAAAAAGTGCCCATATTTACGAAAATACCACTGGCATTTTGGCAAATTTTTTGAATCACTCTGACCTTGATTTTAGGGCAACTCAAGGCTCAAATCCTCATTTTCTAATATTTAAAATTTTATCATAATTTTATTTGGCCCCAATTCCTTTTATTTCAGGGACTTTCTTTTGTATTTGACCCATTTATGCCATTAACGGAGAAACCAAACATTGTGTTTCTCACGTTTACGAAAGGACTGGATATTACAACAAGCATCCAACAAAAAGACCCAAGGAGTTGCTTGATTTTTCTTGGGGGAATGACTCATATACAACTTCCTGGAGGTTTAATGGAGTCTATTAAGTCCTCACATAAGCTAGAACATTCTTGGAAGAAATCAGATTTTTTCATTGGTCTAAGAATCTAGGTTCTCATTCTTGAATTTCCATGCTTGCTTTTTTATTTCCTTTGCATAATCTTAATTTCTATACTCTAAAACACTTGTTCCTCTCTTGCTAAGGTCAGAATTCAACTCCTCTTAATTGGGCTAGGTCTGACTGAACAACCACCAAGAAAGATATCATAGAATAAGCAAAAAGAAGCCAAGAACCATACCTTATTTGCTTGCTTTCTCAAGGTGCTTCCACTTGCTACAAGTCTCTCATTCCAAAACTCTCTTCTTCTAATTGAGTTAACCTCAAAATAGAACCATATCAACCTTGGAATCCATAGAAAAAGAGAAGAGGAGGAGAAGAAGAAGCTAGGCATAGTAAAAGGCAAGAAGAAAGCATGAATTTCTCACCTTACTCACAAGTTCTCTTCCTTCTTCTTCCTCATGATGGAGTGCCCTAAGAGACCCATGGAATTTCTATTTCAGACTAGCCAATATTTCGTGCAAGTGAGGAGTTAAGTGGGACACCTCTTATGAAGTCTAAGAGTCACTTTAATAATTTTTTTAATTTTACATTTTAATCCCTAGTCTTGGTTTTTTTATTTAGACTCAATTCAACTTCTTTTCAAAATCTATCTTTTTCATCATAATATTTAGGCTCTCAAACTTATAAAAATGGCTTTTATTTTACTCAAATTAGATTTAAAACCATGATGAACTATTCTGTCAAAGTTTCGGTCAATTGATAGCCAAAATTACTCACTGGATGAGTTTTAATTGTTCTAGAGGTTCCTATGGTTTTCACGACTTCTGAGAATCCCAAAAACCTCAAATTTTTTTGTTTAAAAAGCCTTCTTGTGAGTTTTCTAAAATTTTCAAAAATTATGAAAATGCCTTAATTTATTTTTGCAAATTTTCTTAGCTTTTTTGGCTTAAATTTCCAAACATTTTAAGTCTCAAATCCTCATTTTTAGGAGTTTTGTTTATTACTTTAATTTTATTTGTCTGCCATCCACTCAGTTTTTAGGACATCCTTTGAAAATCTTGCATTTCGGGCCTTTTAAGAAAAATTGGACATTACACCTACCCATAAAAAGAGTTACATGGAGTTTTGTTGCTTCCTTCTTAGATTTTAATGCATATTCATATTCCTTGGCTTCTTTTTAGTCTAATTATACTTTCATATGGACTAAACTCCTATGGTTCCATCACTCCTTAGGTGCAATTAAAAGCCTAATTCTACTATCTTGAACTTTAATGCTTTTTAATTGGTTCTAATGGCATAATCTAATTTCTCATGCCTTAAAACCCTTATTTCTACTTGCTATGGCCGAAATTCATCTTCCTTTATATAGTTTTATGCTTGGCCAAATATGAAAAAGAAGAGAAGACAAGGAGAAGCAAGTTTTCCAATCGTGAAACATACCTTGTCTTAAAGCTTTTCAAGAGAGGAATTTGGTGCTACACTTTGTTTCCTAAAATTCTCCTATTCTTCAAAGAATTCAGTCACAAAAAAAGCTCCTTTTAGGAAGCTAAAACCACCAAAAGAAATAGCTTAAAGAGGAGAACAAAGTTGGTGAAGGTAAGACCATGAAAAAGAGCAATTTTTCTTACATAGAATGGCTTCTTTTTCTTCTCCTTCTTCCTCCCTTTTGGATGACTTTAGTTGCTGGTTTAGGAGCTTCAAAGTCAGTTCTGGTCTTATGGAAGATGGTGTAGCTTAAATAAAAATAAAGGAGGGTGACTTAGGACAATTTTTATAATTCTCATTTTGCCCTTCCATTTTTATTCCTCCATTTAAGCTCAGTTTAGCTCATTTTTGAAATTGTCTTTTTCATATGAAAATTTAGATCCTCTAGTTTATTAAAAACATTTACTTTCAATTTTATGGGTTCAGAACTATCCCAAATTGACTGGTCAAATTTTGGATCAATTGACAACCTAAAATGTACATAAGAAGAGTTTTGGTCATTTTGAAGGTTTCGATAGTTTTTAGGACCTCTGGGAATCCTAAAATACTTAATTTTATCATTTAAAACTTCTAACTTTGAGTTTCTAAAAGTTTTCTGAAATTACAATTTTACTACTACCATTTTGATTAAATTTATTTAGCCATTCTGGTTCTGGTTTCAGGCCACCTTTAACCGTGTATCCTCATTTTTAGATGCCTAGATTATTATTCTAACCTTACTTATCTTGAATTCATTTTATTCTAGGGCTTTCCTTTATTGTCTCATCAATTCTAGTTCAATTTAAGAAAATCGGGTATTACACATGAAGAGAATGGAAGTTCAAGGAATAACAAGTTTTCTAATTCATGGCATACGTTGTTTGAAAGCTCTTTGAATGATGATTTTTGTGCTATAATTAGTTGCTTCAACTCTCCTATTTTTCTCAAGAGGTTATCTGCAGAGATCTTCCTTTCAAGAAACTAAAATTACCATTGGAAAAAGCTTGAGAAGGAGAAGAACATTTCTAGCTAGCATGTAGCAAAATTTTGCATGTTTACATACCTAGTAGCTTCTTTTTTTCCTTCTTTCTCTTCCTCCTTCTCATGTCTTCATGGATTTTCCTTTGAAGTTGAAATAAGTTAGCTAAAAAGTGTGGAGTAAAAAGCATGGAGGAGGTGGCGTGGTCATATAAGAAGAAAATGGGAGATATTTTTAACAAATTCAAAAATACCAATTACATCTCTTCTCTTAATTTCCTCCATTTGAACTCATTTTTCATCTTTTTTGAAAACTATCTATTCCATACTAAAATTTAAGTTCTCTAATTTGTTATAAACATCTATTTAGAGGACTTAAGGGTTTAAAATAGTTTGAAAAAATCCAGTTTAGAATATTACTACCAAAGAGCTTAATTTGTACACTGTTAAGGATTTAACCATTTCGACCTCATCTGACTAATCTATTAGTCTTATTTTATCATTTTATGATAAAAAAATATGAGTATCCATGTTAAATACCATGATATTTTAATCTCTAATTTTTCATACTTTTTGGTTAAATTGGCCCCTTTTTCCTTCTGTTTTATGTCTTTTGCTCTTTTAGCCTTTTTCCTTTCACTTCCTCTGAGCCTTTAGTCCCTCATTATCTATCAATTAACTTCTCCTTTAATGTTTAAAAATTTAGAAAATGCTGAATATGACAAAATTCAATTGAACACACCTACCAACACAACCTAACTATGTGGGTTGGTTTGAATTTAATGATTTAACATAACCCAATGTCTACTTTAAACAATTATTAACTCCATGATAACAAAGGTATGGAATGTGAATGGTGGGTTTGCCATCACAAAAGTAAGGCAAAATATGCTTCAATGTAATTTAAAAAAAAAAGGTGGATTGAAAGATAATATTAAGAGATCATTCTTAGACTATTCTTTACTTCTTGTTAATGGTAAAACCATAGCATTTGTTGCTATCAATTAGGGAGGTTGAATTAAATATGCCTCTATTAGATTTGACTTCATGGTTTCTCTATTGAAGGAATGTTGATAAATATATAATGTGGATGAAAGCTATGGTGGGTAGAGCTCTAGCTTTGGAGGAATGGATAATGAATTGTGGTGTATATTGTAATTGTTAGAGTGAGAGTGGAGGTGGATATCATTAAGGCTTTGTTAGCTAGATTCTAGTTTCCTAAACTTAATCTATTAAAGGTTTTGATTGCTATGAAGTATGAGAAGTTATAGCATTTTTTGCTTTCACTGTTATGATTTTAAGCATGACTTAAAGAACTTCCAAAATGAAAAAAAATGATGCCATTATATTGTTCAAGTTTTTTTAATAAAATATAACGTGTTAAAAAAATTCTTTGGAAGACTTAATCTTGTTATTCTAAGTTGTAAAAACCATATACTTGTCTTAAAAGCACATATACTTGTCATATTATTATTAAAGAATTTAATAACAAAAATACAAAAACTGTACCTAAATTTTTCCCATAAATCTCCAAGCTTTTTGAAAGGATTTTCTTATGATAGACTGAAGTAAACAACGGGGGTTTTAAGCTCTTTCTTGGCCTAAAAATACTTAACATTGTAATGGGCCACCATTTAATTCTAAAGACATTTGGGCCCATTAATTAAAGACTTTAATAGGCAATCTAGTAATGGTAGTATGGAACATGAGTAATGCAATGTTTTTTCCAATTAGGTTGGGCTTGGAGAATGCTTACACTTGATAGGGAATTATAAGACCACTACTTATGACTTTATGAAGTTCCCCTTGAATAGGATAAGGCTACTAGTGGTAATGCTCTTATTTTATCTTATATGCACCATTATGAAATGGAACTGGCTTTAAAGTTAAAGAAAGTTAGTATAAAAAGGGAGTAGGGAAAAAATTGTACGGTTAAGGTAAAAAGGAAACAGAGTAGTTAGCTTTCACTTTGTTAGAGAATAAATCTCCTAAAAAGCATATAAATAAATAAGATTAAGTAAGCTAAAACAAGTGATATAGGGAATGAAATAATCGATGTCCCAATGTTGAAGGCATGTTGTCTAATGATAGTTAGAGCTATATTGGTAAAAATAAGTTGTTCTTTGGTTATATATTAAAAAAATGAAATTATGAAGGGAGAATGAGAGTTTGATATCATGTAACTAATGAGAGTTAGGGTGGCCTTCACAAGTAAAGTTCTTAAGAGCCTTATTAGAAATAAAAAGAAAGATATAGTTAAGTAATTGTAATAGTATTTATGAATATTCAATAATATGATTCAGTGCCTTGCTCTTTAGTGGACAAAGGAGTTAAGGTGGAAGTTTTGCAAATTTCCAAGGATTTTGTTCATACAACAATTAAAGTTGGTTTATAACATATAATTTTGTTCATGAATTATTGTTTGCTTGTGTTGATAGATCTTAAAATCAAATGCCCTAAATTTACATGGTCTAATTAAAACTTAGTGGAGCTCACACTAAGGAATAGTTAGATATGGCCCTTTGTAATGGTGTTTGGAGGGATCTCTTTCTAAAGGCTCAAATTTAAGATAGAGAGAGACGTATTATGCTTAGGGTTTGAGAATTAATAGCTAAAATACAATGATCAAAACACAAGATTATTTCAAGCTACTATAGTGAAAAATAGATAAGGGAAAGAAAAAGATCTTAAAGCTAAATAGGGGTAATCGAGTTCCATCTTAAGCTCCTAACCAATCCTAAAATAAATACTATACCATACATAATATTACTAGTTACTGAGGTGCCTACTTGTGGTTTCTCCATAATGTTGAAAGTGAAACTTAATGATATGACTATTAGCATTTGTCATCAAGTTGTTCCACACAATTAACATCACCATTAATTTGCCTTCCTATGAACTTTTCCTTTATCACACAAAAAAAGAAATGACCTATTACAGATAATGGTTGACTCTAAAAAGCTTGTTCCAATGTAACAAAAAAAAATGTCATCAATGATTTTATTAGGCTCATAAAGCCATTAATTTAGGAGAAATTTGTACTACATCAAGTGCATGTACACCCAATGGCTACAGTTTGATCCGTATGTGATATCTCTCAATTATACTGATATTTTCATATCTATTTTGGGAATTTATTATAGGTTTTTAGCTGATTTTATAGTATTTTGATGTGTTTTTCTTCATTTTTATATTTTATGTAATTAAATATAACTAATTGGGGATGTGCTTATTTATATAAGAAGGATGTTCATTGCAAGTCAATATTTTTAGAATAAAGAAAGTCAACAAGGCTGGCCAAAGAGATTCTATAGTTGTAAGAAATGGACCTTGCACAATTGTGATGCGAGGAATTCAAAAACCTTAAAAAGATAGTTGTATAGCTATGATAGAAGGATTTTCTGTAACGTTTGATTTTCGATAAACGACAGAAATGGGCGCATTTTCAAAGCAAGTCCCCTAACATGAAGTAGTTAAGGTCCTAAAAAATTTGAATAACATTCTAGACCCCTAAAAATGAGAATCCTAACCTTAGATAGAAGGAAAAATGGAGCTAGAATGAAGAAACAAATTTTAATAGAAAACCTACAAAACGTAATGACATTTTCATAATTTTGAGTAAATTTTGGAATTTACATAGGAGAGCTTTTTAAATGAAAGTTTTGAGTTCTCTAGGGTTCTTAAAGGCCTTGAAAACTATAGGAAGCCCCGGGACAGTTAAATCCCCTCCGATGGATGTTTTCTAATGTCAGTGTACCTGAACTTTGACGGATTCATTTGAGAAGGTTTTAGCTTCGATTTGAGTGATTCCAAAGGAATTTTTTTAAATTGGGAGCCTAAATTTTAAAATGAAAAAGAAATTTCTCAAAAAGGAGCTAAAACGAAGGAGAAACGAAAATACAAAGAATGAAAGGTAAAATGAAAATTTTTTAAAAAAGTCATTTTCCTATCCCTATATATAGGTGGCACCCCACTTTCTCCTTCATTTTGGATTAGAATTTTGTACCTAGTTTCAAAGGAGAGAGCTAGGGTTTTGGGCGCATAAGAGAGGAAGAAGAAGGAAGAATTCAAGCTTAAAGGTATGTTTCCATGATAGTTTTTCATGCTTTTCTTCATCCACACCTCCTCTCATTACTTCTCCTTTTTTTCCTTTGATTAAAATGGAGTTTATAAATCTAATCCAAGGAAAAAACTCAAGGGAATTTTTTGACTTGGAGAGAGGAGCTTGGAGAAAGCAAGATTCAAGTAAGAATAAGTAAGGAAACTAGGTAATTTCTCTTCCTATGGTTGATATTTTCATCCTCCCTCCTTCTCCATTTTGCCTAACCCTAGGAACCATAGGAGGATCTGATTTTTAGGAAGAACCAAGCATGAATCTAAGGAAAAATGGTGTGAAGATTAAGAATAGGCAAAGGAAATTAAAAAACAACCATTAGATTTCAAGATGCAAAATCTAGAGTTTCAATTGCACCTTGTAAAATTTGATTTTGTATGATAATTCCTAGGTCTAATTAAGAGTTTAAATGAGCTCCTAAGATCCCTAAAAGGCTCCCCACATGCTTCTTCCTTCAAGAAAGCCAAGCAAAATCCATGGAGGCCAATAAGCTCCATAGTCTCGGGTAAGCATGGATGGAATAGCTAGGGAGAGTTTTAAATTTTTCTAAGGCCATTCTTGATTCATATATGATGAATGAATATGAAGGGAGGCCTTGGAAAAAATTTAGAACCTATAGAAAGTGAATTGGTGCTTTAGGTTTCATATTATAACATAAAGAAGTAACATGTTGTTAGGCTCTTTGTTTTAATTGTGTGATAACTCCAAGAGGCTTAAAAAGAGTCAAGAATCATATTTGAGAGGAAAGAATGGAGCCTAGAATTTATTTGAGGGGTGTTGCTTCATTAGGTACATTTATGGACTATAATGGGATTTATAGAACAACCTAATGTCTAAGTAAGTTGTGTGACCTTAAAAGTTATTTCATGAATCTAATTAGCTTCCATAAATTGTATCTAGGCCAAGAGAAAGCATCTCCACAAGTTTTTGTGTGTGTGGCCGAAGCAAGGGAGGGAATTTCAAAAGGAAAAGTGTGTGATTATGTGCAATGTAGCTCTCTCCGCCTTCTCTCATGCATGGATGTGTGTTTAGCTTGTCTTAGAATGTGTATATGTGTATTTTCAAGTCATGAAAAAGTATGCTAGCATGATTTTATATGCCATGATTTCATGATGACATATTATGTTTCTAAATGATGTTATGATATTTATTTGAGTTTGCTTAAGTGTGGAAGGGCCAATAACTCTTAACTATGGTGAGGATAAGTCAAGAACCCTTAAAATTAGTTGAGACAAAGTAAAGAGTCTCCCAAAAGCAAAGTGGGCTCCTAAGAGTATGGTTGAGTCCAAGAATTTCCTTAAAGAATGGGTGAGGCAAGTTCAAAATCCATGAGGTAAAGGGTGAGGCCAATCCATCCACTTGACAAGCTCTTGGATGTCTTGTATGACTTATTTACATGCCAAGCTTGCTCCTTGAATATTCATGATAGCAATTATATCCATGCATGCATTTTTAAAGACTTCTTTTGCATATATTATGTGTGATTGAAAGGGAGATGAGCTACTAGGATTGTTTGAATCTCATTCCCTCCTTTCCAATGATCTAATATGCTAGGTGGACCAAGTAGACAAGGTAATAGAAGCCAACCACCTTGAGGAAGAGAGCTTGACACCAATATGCCTAGCTTTTGCCCTTTTAAAGCCATAATGATGCTTAATGATGTATATTACTATTGTAAATGGTCTATGACCCTTGGGACATATGTAATTATGATATTATATGATGTATAAATAAATGAATATGATATGTGAACCCTAGAATGTAAATTGAGTATGTAATGCTAAGTTATGTTTCTTGGAAAGTTGATGTAAATGTGCATATGTGTGGATGAAATGGCCAAAATGAGATTCATGAGATTTGGAACCATTTGGGTAGCTCATACAAGTCCTAATTATGCTTTTGGACTTGCCTAAAAGGTGCCAACACTAAAAGAAAGCCATTTAGATATTTTGGTATCCTATATGGAGCCAAAATTGACCATAATGGAACTCTATGTCACTTTTTAGCCAAATGAGCTCTTCTTGATATAAGATTTGGCATGCAATTAGATCTTGTTGAGATATTTTTGGAAAGTTAAAGAACATAATTTTTGGAGGTTTACAGAATATTTGATGAATTTTCAAAGTTAGCAAATTTTCTGATTTTAGTCCGATGCATTATTCATTTGGTCCAAACATGAAATCTATTACATAGGACTCAAATGATGTCCAATTGCAACAAAATTGTATATAGAGAAACTAGACATTCATAGTGACTCGTACCGACTAGAAGCACCTCATTTGGATGTTTAGAGAGGGAGATACGAATTTTTAAAGATTCTGTCTAGTATCAGGAGTTTTACCCGACCTATATTACTATTCCATTAAATTCTGAGATCTGAGCTGCCTGAACTGGTCTGGAGTTATTTTTTTCCTCTAGCTAACATCTACATCTTTCTAGATTGGTATTATTTGAATGGATTTGATTTTTGCTACAAAAATCTATGATAGCATTATAGGGCAGTTTGACCTGTGGATTTTTGGATGTCAAACGTCTTCTGTGATGAATGTTATGGTCTGAGCATATTTTTAGTATAAAGTAGGCATCCATAGATTTTTAGAATAGCTAAAAATGTATGATTTCAATTTTTTTATAATTAGTTATGAATTTCTAAAATTTGGTCAGAAAAGAGCCAAATTCTGGCCGAAAATATACATGAATATTTTGAGCTTCCCTTTAAATTCCATGAGTTATAGGCCACTTTTGATAATTCAAATGAGTTGTAATCATGTAATTAAATATGAGAATGTATTGTATGAGTTTACAAGGTCCACGTGACATCGGATGGAATTTTTATACACGACGTAGCGCAATTAAATGCATTATTTTAATGGACTTTTCTCACTTCCTTCATGGAATTGATGATGTGGTTCATAAGAATGTTATGAAATAAGCTAGAAATATATGGTGTTACATTTTCTATAGCTAGGATATGAGGCATTAGAAACTTAGAATTCAATGACTTGTGTAGCTGCGGAAGATACATCTTCTACAACTATGATACATGGTAGAATCAGAATTGACATGAGCCAACTACCTTTCTCTTTCTTTTGTCTATAAATACCATATTATGATATGAAAATGGGGGTACAAATATCAATGGAGTGCCGGTACAATATTGAAGTGTTTATCTGATGATCCAGACTATTGCTGATGTTTAAGGACCGATAAGAACTACACAACATTAAAGATTTGTAGTCTCTTACGTTAGTTCTTTAGGATATTTGTCCTAAGCAATGTTCCCTTCTGTCTCCTTATTTATTTTATATTTGTCTTTTCTACTTTTTGGTATTAATTTATGATTAATATATTTGATACTGATATATAGATTGCTATGATGATTTATGTTATGATTTTATTATATCTAGAATGCATTTGCACTTAAGCCATTTGTTGCTATTATTCCTTAGTTAGAGTATGTCATACCATCATAGGATGTATATATATTTAATCTTATCTTCCTTTAACAACATTAATTTCTCATATTAATGCTTTTAACTGCAGATTTTTCCATTATTAAAATATCACTTCCTCAAATTTTTCATAATTAATTATCCATATCATAGAAATTCCTGAATTCACTCCACACAATGTAATACCCGGTTGTTCTAAAAAGACATGAAACTAAGGAGTTACAAAACCAAGTCCCCTAATTCAAATGATTAGAGGTAAAAAAAAAATTAGAGTAATAATCTAAACCTCCAAAAATGAAAATATAAAGCTGAAGGTGCCTTGAAATCAAAGTCAAAATGGCTAAATAAAATTAAGCTAAAAGGCAGTGGCATTTTTGAAATTTCAAGAAAATTTTTGAAAACTCAAAAGAGGGATCTTTAAATAAAAAAATTGAGTTTCCTAGGATTCTCGAGGTCTTAAAAATCATAGAAGCCCTTAAAATGGTTAAAACTTATCCGGTATACATTTTAGAATGTCAGTTAACCAAAACTTTGACCAAACCATTTGGTAAGGTTTTAAATCCCTTTGGATGAAACCAAAGGTGTTTTATGAAATAGTAGATCTAAATTTTATGATAGAAAAGATAGTTCTCAAAAAGGAGTTGAAATGGGCACAAATGGAAAGAACCAAGTTTAAGAACTAAATTAGAATTTTGAAAAAATGTTATAAATTGGCCTTTGCTTCTTAAAACCATGTCCTTCTCTTCTTCACTTTTCTAATTGACTTCTATTTGGTCTCAAATAGAACCCAAGCAAGCTTGAAGAGGCACACCAAGTGAGGGAAAGAAGGAAGAGAAAGCCAAGCAAAAAGTGTAAGAATTCAAGGCTTTTTCATGCTTTTTCCTTCATTAAACTTCTTCTCCTCTTTCTCTCTTTTCTCATGGTTCTAATGACTTATTTGGGGATGTTTCATGGCTAGTTCAGTAAGAAGAAGAGAGGAATTGCAGGAAAGCTTGGAAGCTTTAGAAAGTTCCCTTGAAAGGCTTGAAAATAAGGTAAGATTCATGGTGTAACTTTGCTTCATCTTGCTTCTTCTTCCCTTGTTTGTTTTAGCCAAATCTAGGCCTATTTGGAGAGGATGAATTCAGATCATCACAAGGAAGGAACAAGAGTTTTAGAGCATGAGGAGTAAGAATATGTAATTAGAACCAAAAGAAATGCTTTAGAAATTAAGTTACAATAAATAAGGTTTTAGTTGCACCTAGGAAATTTTGAAGCTTTCTAATTATAATCTAGCTTATATAAGAGTATGTATGAGTTCATAAGAGGTCTAAAAAGATTCATGGATGCCAAATTCCCTAAAGCAAGCAACAAAACTCCATGGGCTCCCACTTGATGCTATGTCTGGGCTAAGAGAGGGAACAAGTACTTAGGGAGAGTTTTCTTTGATTCCAAGGATAGAAATAGTTTAGACATGAATAATAAATAACAAAGGAACCATTAGTTTGAATTTAGAAATCATATTTTATAAGATAGAAGTTTAGGTTCCTTTTAAGCATAAAAAAGTAAGTCGGTATTTGGCTCTTTGAATTGAGTTTGTAATGACTCTAATGAGTTTAAATGGAGTTATATGACTTATATTGAGTGAGAAATTGGAGCCAATATCATGAAGTATATGGGTTACTTCATTATGCCCTTGTATGAAACCATAAGCATGTCATAAGATAGAGTAGGTTTGTGTAGAGATTATGTAAGGCTAGAATGAGTTCCAATGATGCGTTTGTGCCTTATTTGATGTATCTAGGCTAAGCAAATCAAGCTCCTCCTAGGTGTGTGTGAGGCCAAAAAGGGGAAGGAAAGCTCAAGGAAGAAAGTTTGTGATTTTTGACTCAAGGTAGCTTTTCATCCTTTCTTCCAAACACTTCTTGGTTGTTTAATTATCATTGAATGTTTGTGAGTATGTTTAGACCATGAGATATATTTATAGCTATTGGTTTAATACTTTAGTACCATTATATTTCTTGAATGATAAATTGAATGTGTACAGCTCTTAATGGATAAGGTTGTGTCAAAAGTTTGATAGAGTGGGTAAGGAGAAGTCAAAAGTCCCTAAGAATAGATGAGACAAAGCCAAAAGTCCCAAGAGGGAGTAAGACTAAGTTAAAAGTCCCTAAAAGTAGGTGAGGCTAATCCAAAAGTCCCAAAGAATTGGTTGAGACTAGACTAAAAGTCCTTAGAACTTATGTATGATTTGAATGACATCATGTGTAATGTTTGATTTTCATAAAAATGACAGAAACAAATAAGTATTAAAAGTAAGTCCTCTAAAACGAGAGAGCTAAGGTCCAGAAAAATTAGGATAAAAATCTGCACATCAAATATGAAAATAGAACGCTAGAGGTACCCTGAAATAGAAGCCAAAATAACTAGACAAGATTTAACGAAATAGTTGTAAAATGAAATGGCATTTTTGTAATTTCGGGTAATTTTTAAAATATTCACAGGAGAGCTTTTAAATAAAAAATTTGAGCTTTAGGGGGTTCTTAGAGGTCCTGAAAATCATGGGAAGCCTAGGGACAATTAAAACCCCTTCAGTATATGTTTTCTAATGATAGTTGATATGAACTTTGATCATTTCGTTCAGGAAGATTTTAACTCCAAATTAAGTGATTCCAAAATTATTTTATAAGATTGAGAAATAAATTTTATGATGGAAAAGATTGTTCTAAAAAAGGAGCTAAAACAAACCTAAAACGAAAATGCCAAAAAGACAGGACATATGTGAAATTTTCTTGAAACAATTTTTAATCCCTTAACTTTATAAACTCACACCTCTTCCTTCTCCTCATTTAACTAACCTTCCATCTACCCAAAATAGAGTGAGACCAAGGGAGAGAGGGGCATTAGGGAAGGGAAAAAGGGAAAAGAAAAAGCCAAGCAAAAGGTATAAATTTCATGGAATTTCTTGGTCTTCCCTTTAGCAAACTTATTCTCCTCCTTCTCCTTTTTCTTCTCATGGTGTTATTGAGGTATTTGGTTTTATTTTGAGCTCAAAATAGAGGGGGAGTGATGATTGTGTCGCACAATCTCAAATAAAATTAGGTCGAAAAATAAATTTTTGTAGGTAATGGTGCAACCAAGGTCATCTCCCTTAAAATTAAAGTTCAATGTTTAATTAGATTTTCTAAATGTTAAAGGATCCTAGAACTATCTAAATTAGGGGGTTTTTTATCTAATTAGACTAACTAGAATTAAATTGAAACAAAGGTTTTAAACTTTACCTAATTGCACAAATTATGGTTGATAATGGGCTTGTGACTAGCTTTGGATTCGTCCTTTGGTATCCACTATCCTTATCCTAATTCAATTATGATTAATTCTAGTCTAAGAGTCCCTATTTGTGTCCAATATAAATTATCTTGAGTTACCATGCAAGAGTCAAGAGATTAATAATTTAATGTTGAATTGAAACCTCAATCCCGCATTAAATCATCAATTCTTGTCTTTAAGATCAATGAACACTTAATTTGATTGATTAACTGATTAATTAGCCTCTTAGTCATCACCCTAAGATGTTTAATTAACCAACTGAGTACCAAGGAATCCTTAAATCAAACAATCAAGCACATAATCTCACTCATATATTTCATCGAACACCTTCGTGGCATACATGGGAAATTAGAGTATAATGAAAAATCCAGTATTTAATCCAATAAATTAATCAACAAACAATATCCTAATTAGTGTCTAACCAACCACTAACTATAGACAACACACATTCCCAATCAAATACTATCTTAACCAAGAAAATATAAGAAAAGAAAAGTGCTGGAAAATTAAGAGAATCTTAGCCTAAAATTCTGATTCTAATCCTTGGATTCAAACTTCAACTCAAGAACTTCTTCCTTGCTAGTTATAAGATGGAGGACTAGAGCTTCATTGGAGGTGGAATGGAAGTGAGAAAAATGGAGGAAATGGTGTGGTGTGTGAATACGGCGTGGTGGATAGTCTCTAGATGGAGTGAATGAATGACGATGGATGCGCGAATAATGTGTGTTTAGATGGATTTATTCGAATGAATGGAATAATCCCCTCGATTGTGTGTCCAGCGTGTTTTAATAAGTCATGTGCCCTTCTCATGCTCACTTTCATGTGCCTACAAGTCAACCCAAAGCTTCTTACGTGGTTTGGATGAATGAATTGATGCATAACATACTACCTGAGCCCCTTAATGATGTGTTACTCCCATGTGTTCCTCACATGCCTTACTTAATCAATTGTTTCATGTGTTTTACTCTCCTAGAGGCTTCCAAAACTCGTGGCTTCATACTCCTTTCCATGTACTCCTCACACAAGCTGCCTTACGTGTTTAGTTCTTCATTTCCATGTCTTCTTCTTTGTTCCAGCCACGTGCTCTTTCATTCTACTATTCACTTATTCTAGCCATTGCTTTCTTTCACATAGAGTCTCCATTTCTCTTCTCCAGCTTGTTGCATTGTTCTTCTTTTCATTTGGCCCAGACTTTCCATTTAATGAGTCACGAGCTTGCATGTGCATATAAGTGTGGGCCCCATTGTGAATGGATGATGCGTTGGCCAAGCTTCTTGCTTTCTTCGAATCTAGAATGCAACTTATTCTTCTTCTTATTCAACTCGCATGCATGTAGAACTTAACTTGAGCCTCTCTTTCCTTTTCCTGTTCCAGCCATATTCAACTCTGCAACCTGTGGCTTCTCTTCTTGATTCTTTGTGTTTTTTGCTTATCTAAGTCCCTCGTTAGCTCAGCTTCTTCTATGTTCGCATGTGTGTGTATTTGTGGTCTGAACTTCTCCCTAGCTCATTCTCTACGTTAGCTTCTGTCCACTCGAGCTACTGTGCATGTGAGTCTCTTGTTGTCTCTTATATTTTCCTCCATGTCAGAATTGCATAGTGTTTGAAGCTCATCCCTTCTCCAAATCAATTTACCATTCAAGCTTTAATTGCCCATTAAAATTCTGCCCATAAAAATAAGAAAAATTAAGTAGAAAAAAATTCACAAAATTAATTAAAAGAAAATTATGTAATAAAATTCAAGAATTTTGTAAATAAATTCCTTGAGTGCATATATGGCTATTACAATAAAATCTTATATAATTGAACCCCTAAAGCCATATTTTGACATTAAAATGCTTAAGATAAGGAGAATAATATATATGTAAATTATGCTTATTAGGGAGAGTTGAAATTCAAAAAGGAGAACCAAAGCAAAGGAAAGAACATCCAAGGAAAGCTTGAATCAAAGTAGAAACCACTTCCTTCCATGCTTGCTTCTTCTTGTTCTTATGCATGTGTGTTTTGGCCATTCCTAGGATGGCCAAGAGGGAATGAGTTTTGAACCAAGCCAAGAGTGAATCCTTGGAATTAGGGTGTGGGAAGTAAGAATGTGCAAGGAGAACAAACAAACAACCATAAATTTGCAAGATAGAAAAGTTAGGGGTTTGTCAACATAACCTAAAACTTGATTTTATCCAAGAGTTTGTAAGCTAATGTGAATGTTTGTATAAGTTCCTAAGACCCCTAGAGAGCCTCCAATATGCACCTCCCTTCTTAGAAGCAAAAAAACTCTATGGGTTTCCTCAAGGGGTGCATGTCTTGGCCAAGAAGAAGGGAAGCACCTAGGGAGTGTTTTAATTTCTTCCAAGCTTATTTTTGCATCATATATGATAGGAGAGTATGAAAGAAAGACTTAAAAAAATTTTAAAAAGCCTAAGAAGTGTGATGGAGGTATAGGTTCCGTATTGTAGCATAATAAAGCAACACATAATTAGGCTCCTTGAAATGAATGTGTGATGGCTCCAAGGAGTCTAAATGAGTCAAGAGTTATAGATTAAGGGAGAGAATGGAGCCAATATCATGAATTCCCAAGGTTACTTCATTAGGTACTTTATGGAACCATAATTGAACCATATAAGTACCAAAGTTTCTAGAGTGTGTGTGGCATTAGAGATTATTTTAAGAATATAATTAGATCCCATTAATGTGTTTAGGCCAAAGGAATCCAACTCTGCCTCCTTGTGGGTGCTTGGCCTAGGGAAAGGAAGAAATTTCGAAGAGAAAAATATGTTATTGCATACAAAGTAGCTCTCCTTCCTTTCTCTCATGCATGGTTAGATGTTTTATTGTCTTTGAATATGTGTGTGTATGTTTAAACTATGAAAAATGTTTCTAGTATATATGTATATGCCATGGTACCATGATGCTTGTTTATGTGCTTGAAAGATGCCTTATGGACATGTTTTGGCTTGTATGAGCTTGGTGAAGCCAAAAGTCCCTTAGCTAAGGTGAGGATGAGCCAAAAGTCCCTATGAATGGGTGAGACAAAGCCAAAAGTTTCTAAAAGAGTGAGGCTTAGTCAAAAATCCCTTAAAAATAAGTGAGACAAGTCCAAAAGTCCAAAACAAAAAAATGGGTAAGGTTAAACCATTGTCTTAGCAAGTCTATGTATGTTGTATATGACTTCTTGAATGAAGGAAATGTTTTATGTATGTTTATATGTTGTATATGACTTCTTGAATGAAGAAAATGTTTTATGTATGTTTATGAATTTCAAGATAGCCATGCATGCCTTTTTGGACTTGAAATTGCATTCATTATGTGTGTTTGAAAGGGAGAAAGGCTATTAGGATTCTTAGAATCTCACTCTTCCTTTTCCATTGCCTAACATGTCTAGTTGGACTAAGTGAACTAAGAAATGAGAGCCACCACACTTGAGAGCAAGAAGATTGATAAAGAAGTTGTTATTTGTTCATTTTGTAACCATAATATTGTCAAATGATGTACTTCTATGATGTATATGATGTACATGTTGGACATTGTGTCCTAAGCTAATCATTGTATTGCAAACATTGTACTTTATTAAGAAATAAGAGTTTTCTTTTATTACATTATTATATTATTTGCATGTTCTATATAATAATATCCTTGGATAAATCATATTGATTATCCTAAATATCCCTAGTCAATCATCATTGTGGGAATAATGATGAACTAAGACTAGTATGATTTTGATTTATGATTATATGTTAAACATGTATATAGATACAAATCAAAATATAGGCACTTGTTAGGGAACAAAATGTTGGATCGACCCGTTATGAGATAACTACATGAATTAAGTCATAAGCGTATCTCATATATAACTATGTCACCGAACCCTTAGACTTGAGATCACCATAGTTTCCAATGTAAGGAACACTATGTTTTGGCATAGTTAAAAGTCATCTTTAACCAAGTGATCATAAAGACTATGATTGGGCATAGTAGAATTCATATAGAAGAATATAAATGGTCAAGATGAAATTTGTCCCTCTGATTAATAGAGAGATATCTCTAAGCTCTTCGATGAGTAAGGGCCATGCTCATATGGAAGGGTTTCCATTTGTACTATCAGTTTGCATGTAGATCGAGAAAGTGACGATCAAGTAAGATGAGGATGATATTTTTATGCCTTATACTTGATATAGATATCGTGTGACAAAAGAGATGTGATAGGGTTATATGATAGGTTGCATTAGATCAGTGATTCTTATATGATTAGGATAGTCACAATGTCTTGTTAGAGGCCACTTGTGACTTGTGGATCAAATAGTGTCATTAGCCCACTGCCAACATCATATAGGTCTACAAGGTCACACACAAGAACGAGTCAACTCGAGCTAGAATGTCCAAATTCATTGAATCTGAAATTGCATCTAAATTCAATGAATGTCACATTCAATCTAGGGTAGAAGAATTTTATAAATAAATATATATAAGTCTATATGATAGATTTAAATTTAGACTAATATGATAATTTAAATTTAATTTATAAGATAAATTAAATTTGAATTAAGTTTTAGATTTAGATTAAATAATTACTTAAATTTAATCTATTAGATAGACTGAAATTTAAACTAATTTATTTAATTGATATTTGATTTGATTTAAAATAATGTATTTTAAATTAATTAAATATATCTAAAACTCTAATGAGATACCTCTATTAAAAAAAGAAGAAAAAGAGGGGCTAGGGTTTCCTAGAACGACAGAGAAAACCAACTCTGAGAGAAAAGATAAAAAGACCCTAGAGAGATGAAGTGTACGGACATTGTACAGATACCTAGAGAGAGAAATAGGAAAGTATCTTCTCTAGCAAGTACATGTACGGACATTGGTCAGAAGTGCTAGCACACCATTCAAGTTGAGCAACTATTTGTGTAGATACCGGTAGAGAGAGTAGATATGAAGATTAGTTCCTGAGATCTAACAGAGAAAGAAGTATCACATAAGAAAGGTAAATATTTCTAGATCTACTCAATTTAAACGACATTGATGAATCCACGGGAAGGGATTTGGGGTTTATAAATTTTAATTTTTCGCTATGTATCCTCAAATTCCTAACAGTACAAGCCCTTGAACACTTGTAAATGTATGGATATATGGTATATGTATAAGAATTGGATCCATATGAATGATAGTGTATGTTTTTGACATGGAAATACAAGATTATGCAAGTATGTCCCTTGTGTATATCATCAAGTGGGAGAGTGAATTTGTGAGCTCTAGGTTTTTTGACCTTTAGGACATGTTTAGTAGGCTATTTTTATGCTTTTCCACGTGCTCAAGTGGCTCTAGAAAACCTAGAAGTTAAATTGAATCATTTTGACCCTTTAAAGAGGCATAAAAGTGGCATTTTGTAATCCTATGTCACAAACTGACCAAATGTATGAATTTTTCAATGAAATTTGGCATGCATATAGATCTCATCTAGAGATTTTTAGAAAGATAAATACTAGGTCATTTGGAGTTCTAGAGAATTAATTATGAATTTTCAAAGTTGCCAAAAAGCTACTAAACTGATATGGTTACTATTCATATGGTTAGTTTCTTCTCTTATGTCATTTGAAGGCCAAATGGTATCCAATGATAATAAAATTTTATAGACATAATCTAGACATAATAATATTTCTATGGCCACTAAGGTCACCTCATTTAGAGGTCTAAGAAGAGAGATATAAAATTTTGAAATTTAGAGTCAATACTAGTAATGCAACAGTACCTTTGGTACTATTCCATCAATTTTCAGTGGCTAAACGTTCCTGTTTTGGTCTAAGATTATTTTTAGCCTAAATTTAACATTTTTAGCTTTCTATAATGGTATTTTTTACTTGATTTAAATTTTTCTAGAATTAGTTATAAATTTTCAAAGTTGGCACTATAAATTTGGCAGTAGAACCCAAGGTTGATTGTATGATTTTGTGTATGTATGCTCCAAACTCGGGATTCTTATGACATTTTGAGATGATTTTGAGTTGTATGAATGTATTTTAATTAGAGAATGATATGAATGAGTTAATATGATCCATGGAATGTGAAACGAAAAATTTGAATACTACATAATGCAAAATATTCTATTATTTTAATTTCGTTTTTCCTTTAGAATTTGCCATGCTATGGGAAGGAAATTAGAAATGAGATGGGGAAAGGTTAGATGATTATGGTGTTATATCATGTGGCTTGAAAATTTGATTATGTATGTCTATTAGAAGCTTTTGATGCATGTTTGCATTCTTTGACATGAAAATATGCCATATATATATATGCTTGAAAGGGTGAATGAGCTATTGGAATTTTTTTGGATCTCACTCTTCCCCACTTTATGTCTAACCATGTCTAGGTCAACCTCATAGAGCAAAGAATGGAAGCCAAGGAGCATGAATGATAATACTTTATATGATATTTATGAGATGTAAACATTTGATCATATGTAAAAGTATATGAATATGATGTATGTAATGGATATGGAGCCAAATGTATGAGAATGTAAGTTTTTGACATCCTTGACCTTGTCATGCTTATGTATATGAACAAGTGGTATGATGGTTCTAAGTTCCATAATGAACTAAACCTATTATGATGCTTTTATATGCTGTGTTTTAGCTTTTGGACGTGCCCAAGTGGTCCCATTATATGTAAAAAGCTATTTTGGTTCATTTGGAACCAATTGTGCCTCTTTTTAGACTATAATCTTGCCCTGAACCAAAACTAAACCAAATGGACAAGTCTTGGCATAAAATTTGGCTAGCATATAGATTTCATCTAGAGTTTTTCATAGAGCAAAAAAATAGAATTTTTGAAACTCTATAGGATTTATTTTGATTTTTCAAAATTAGCCAAATTATGTAGAAACTATTAGTGGTACTGTTCATTTTGGTCAGTTTGGTTTTTTGGTGTCTTTGAAGGGTCAAATAAAGTCCAATATTTATGAAATTTACAAGTATATATTTAGCATTATAAACTTTCTATAGCCACTGAGATCACTCAATTTGGATCTGTGTAAAGGGAGATATGAATTTTTGAAGTTCCAAGACTGTCGTAGGACGAGAATCAAACCCAATTACTATTTCATTAACATTTTATCGGTGAAATGATGTTTTTTTTAATCTAAATTTTTTACAATAGTTAGATAACATCATGAGCTTTCCAAAAAGTACTAATTTGCAAAGTTTGGAATTTTGTAGAATTAGTTATGAATTTCTAAAGTTTGGGGCATATTATAAAACTTAAGGAAAATGCAAGTATAATGTTGAATTTGTGTTGTATACTTCAAACCTAAAATGCATACCCCAAATTGTAATGTTTCTATTTGAATAAGTATGTTATGCATGGAAAATGAGTTTGATAAACCTAAATGCTCTATTTAAGCAAAGATGAATTAATTTGTTTTATAATGATGCCATTTTTTGCAGCTAAAGGTGCTAATTTAATGCAAATGGACACTCTAAGCCATTTGTGGTACAAGTTAAGTGCTATATAGATATGGTGTCATACACAAATTCATTAAACTCATAATATCATCACAAGAAGCTCATCATTCAGATTTCATTTCAATAGCTCACAAATACAACTTTGATTCATAATATGCATTAAATTTTGAAAAATCATAACCTAAGCTACAAAACTTGAATTCAAGAAAATTAGGTGTCTGTAGAAAGCTTAAGATGTGAACTACATGTTTGAAAACTTTCAAGAGAAATTGAGTTCATTTGATCTATGAAATTCAATGGAACAACACCTACTATAAAGATGAAATTCATATAATAGACCCTAAACTTCAAAAAGGCATTTTTGGGGCCACACAACTTTGATTTATGTAAACTTGATGGCCACAGAACATTTATAATGCCAACTATATGTCTTAAAAATTTCATAAGCATTAAAGTCTATTTGACCCTTTAGAGTCACAGAAAACTAGATCTAAATTGAATGAATAGTGCATATGATTTTCTTCATTTTTCAACCAACTTTGAAAATTCATATTAAATTCTACAAATTTCCAAAAATTTCATTCCTTGGCTCTTGGAAAGCTCTAAATGAGCTCTAAATATCTACCAAATTTCATTCAAAAATTCATTCATTTGGCCTATTTTTGGTTCAAATGGTTCCTCTTGAGTCATTTTTTACCAAGGCTCTATTTGAGCATGATTTAAAGGTCAAACACATGTATAACTAATCCAACATGTCTCAAAAGCCATATATCTCAAAATCACATTCCCACTTACCATTATGCACATGCATAACATGGAACTTAAAGGGTCAAATAATGCAATATCATGTATTTACATCCCAATATAGTTTGTATATCATAACCTTACACTTTTTTGAGTATGTGGGAATGGTTATATCTTAAGATACACATATACATCATCATATTAACAAAAAAATGCACTAGAACTTAAACCAATGTCAAAATTGTTCTTCTTTGCCTTTTTGCTCAGCGTTCTTACTTTCTTGATGATTCCCTAGACATGGTTGGGAATTATATAGAGAAGAATGAGATTCAAGAAATTCTAATAGCTCATTCATTATTCAAGCATACATATATGGCATACTTAAGTTCAAGAAAAGCAAGTATACATATTATGCCATTCAAAATTAATCATATTCATGCATAAAGGATCATATGGCTCTATTAAGAGTAAAACAAATTTTAGGGAATTTTGGTCTAGGCTCACCCTACAATTTAGAACTTTTAGTTTAGCCTTATTCTCATTTAGGGACTTTTAACTTAGCCTCACTTATATTTGGAAAATTTGGCCTTGTTTCACCTACATTTAAGAACTTTTGGCTTCGCCTCACCCAATTTAAGGGGCTTTTGGCACAACCTCATCTATTCAAGAGGCAAATTTATTCCAAATGTAATCATTATCAAACAAATGCATATTATCATCAATCAAACAATAACATACATAAAGAGCAATTAAAACATACAAGCAACTCAAGGCCAAACAAACAACTAACATATATATGCAATAATAGATAAAGAGCTACCTCATACAAAAATCAAATTTAATTCCTCCTTTGCTCTTGATTGATCTTCTTGGCATCACACAAGCACTTGAGGTGAGTTTTACTCATTTGGCCTAGACACATCAAACAAAGTATAATTATATCAATGGAACCATATTTAGACTCAAGCAAGCCTTACATAAGCTAACTTTAGCCTCAGGTTTGCATATGGCTCCATTTAGTGGCATAATGAACTAACCCATATCAACCAATATTTTAAATCCAAAATCTCATCCAATATAAACCATATGACTCTATTTAAACTCATTAGAGTCATCACATACTCAATTCAAGAAACCTAACACCTAGTTGCTTTTTTATGCATAATGGAACCCTAAATTTTCACCTTTCAAAATAAGGTCTCTAAATTCAAACTAATGGTTCCTTTGGTGTTTATATTTTATACTTTTATGGTCATTGTATATTCCCACTATATCACTCTCCCTAGGTATCTCAAACCATGCTTGGCTGAGACAATGCCCTAAATGGGCTTCCATATTGTTTTGTTCCATTCTTTTAGGGAATTGGCACCTATGAAGCTTCCTTAGCCTTTTCTTAGCTCAATTATGCTCTTATATAATTTGAAATAGCAATCCAAAGCTTCATGCTTCCTGAGGTGCAAGTAAAACCTTAAGTTCCATAACTTGAAACCGATAGCTCCTTATATGATTCTAATAGCATATACTTAATCTCCACATTCTAAAACTCTAATCCCCATCATGTTTCAAGGAAAAACCAACTCCCTCCACCTCCCTCTTATGTTGGCCAAACCTATAGAGTTGTGGAGAAACAAGGAAGAACAATTTCCCTATACCAAAGCATATGCCAATCATAAAGGCTTTAATTGAATATCAATATGGCATATTTGGTTTCCTTAGAATAGCTTCTTCCTCCAAGTTTTTAGCCATAAATTCCTCACAATTTCTTAGCTTTGGTAGCTTGCTTATCCTTTGCTTCTTGTTACTTCTTGGGATGCCTCTTATTTTGGTTTAGAGCTAAAAATTTTTGACTAAAAGTGAGGGAGAAGGAGTGGGGTGTGATAATGGTAATGTAACAACTCTAATTCCTAATTATAGTGATTAGGCTTAATTAAGTGGTTAAGAATTATAAATCAAGGTGTAAAGTTATTATAATTAATTAAATTAGGACAAAGTGGGAAAATTTGAACCTTGATATTGTAAAGTCCCACATCGGGTAGGAAGACCCTGGGCTAAGGCCTTATAAGAGGGAGCGAAGCTCTCCCTTCCAGCGAGGCGTTTTCCCAAGGGAAATGAGAATACTAAGGGAGGAACAAAACCCCAGCCACGTGGAAACCACGGGGTGCCGTAAATGGGGACAATATTGCTAGAGGCTCTGTAGGGAATTGGTATCAGAGCCAGCCTAGCCATATGTGCAACCCGAGGACGGGTTGGCCCCAAGGGGGGTGGAATGTAAAGTCCCACATTGGGTAGGAAGACCCTGGGCTAACGCCTTATAAGTGGGAGCGAAGCTCTCCCTTCCAGCGACGCGTCTGAGCGTGGATTCCTGAATGGCGGATCGGCTCAGGACAAAACCCCACCCTTGCTGGTGAAATGAAAGTAACCGATGGGGGCGAGATCGGGGACAATATTGCTGGAGGCTCTGTGGGGAATTGCATTGTAACATCCCACATCGGCTGGAAGGGGCCTGTGCTGAGCGCTTATAAAGGGGTGCAAAGCGCTCTCTTCTAGACGCGCGTTTTGGGCTGAAATTAGAGTAAGCCCAAGGCGACAAAACCCCTCCCTTCTCGGGTGAAATGAGAGTAGCCTGACGGGGGACGTAGGGGACAATACATCTGGCGGCTCTGTAAGTTGTTTGGTATCAGAGCAATCCTGGCCCATATGTGACCCGAGGACGGGTCAGCCCCAAGGGGGGTGGATTGTAATGTCCCACATCGGCTGGAAAGGGCCTGTGCTGAACGCTTATAAAGGGGTGCGAAGCGCTCTCTTCCAGACGCGCATTTTGGGCTGAAATTAGAGTAAGCCCAAGGCGAAAAAACCCCTCCCTTCCCGGGTGAAATGAGAGTAGCCTGATGGGGGACGTAGGGGACAATACATCTGGCGGCTCTGTAAGTGATACCAAACAACTTACAGAGCCACCAGACGTATTGTCCCCTATGTCCCCCGTCAGGCTACTCTCATTTCACTCGGGAAGGGAGGGGTTTTGTCGCCTTGGACTTACTCTAATTTCAGCCCAAAACGCGCGTCTGGAAGAGAGCTCTTCACACCCCTTTATAAGCGCTCAGAACAGGCCCCTTCTAGCCGATGTGGGACGTTACAATCCACCCCCCTTGGGGCTGACCGTCCTCGGGTCTCACATGGGCCAGGATTGCTCTGATACTAATTCCCCACAGAGCCTCCAGCAATATTGTCCCCGTTACGGCACCCAACACATTGGCCTGGTGGGGTTTTGTCCTGAGGCGATCTGCCATTCAGAGATCCGCCCAAAATGCGCGTTTGGAAGAGAGCGCTTCGCACCCCTTTATAAGCGCTCAGCACAGGCCCCTTCCAGCCGATGTGGGACGTTACAATCCACCCCCTTGGGGCCGACCCATCCTCGGGTCGCACATGTGCCAGGATTGCTCTAATACCAATTCCTCACAGAGCCTCCAGCAATATTGTCCCCGTTACGGCACCCAACACATTGGCCTGGTGGGGTTTTGTCCTGAGGCGATCTGCCATTCAGAGATCCGCCCAAAACGCGCGTCTGGAAGAGAGCGCTTCACACCCCTTTATAAGCGCTCAGCACAGGCCCCTTCCAGCCGATGTGGGATGTTACAATCCACCCCTCTTGGGGCTGACCCGTCCTCGGGTCGTACATGGGCCAGGATTGCTCTGATACTAATTCCCCACAGAGCCTCCAGCAATATTGTCCCCGTTACGGCACCCGACACATTGGCCTGGTGGGGTTTTGTCCTGAGGCGATCTGCCATTCAGAGATCCGTCCAAAACGCGCGTTTAGAAGAGAGCGCTTCGTACCCCTTTATAAGCGCTCAGCACAGGCCCCTTCCAGCCGATGTGGGACGTTACAATCCACCCCCTTTGGGGTCGACCCGTCCTCGGGTCGCACATGGGCCAAGATTGCTCTGATACCAATTCCCCACAGAGCCTCCAGCAATATTGTCCCCATTTACGGCACCCCGTGGTTTCCACGTGGCTGGGGTTTTGTTTCTCCCTTGGTACTATCATTTCCCTTGGGAAAACACATCGCTGGAAGGGAGAGCTTCGCTTCCTCTTATAAGGCCTTAGCCCAGGGTCTTCCTACCCGATGTGGGACTTTACAGATATCATTAAGATTATTAGTTAAGCAATTACAACTAATTGAATCCACAAGTGATCTTAATTATCAATTAATACCTTTGATTCATCATACTACTGACTTCAATTCACAAAACCTTTTATAAATATTCCCCAGTCATTACATAATATTGTCATAGTAAATCTCAAGGTTTCTAGATTAAAAATAAGAGTTTGGGAACCTTTACTATGACTTGGACCTTCCCCATGGCAGCTAAGTTGGTTACTAAAACTTAGAAAATAAGTTTGGGGACTCCCACTATGACTTGGTATACCTGTGCCACAGTTTAAGTGCTCTTAAGAACTACTATTCACACTTTTGTGAATCTCAAGCCTTGTTACGATGAGTCTATGTGGTGCCACAGTGGGAGAGCATCTTGGAACCTATTATAGAAAATTTCATGATCCATGTTGCGGTAGGCCATACTTGAGCCGTGATGAAACTAGCTACTAGAACCCAGAATTTTCCTCCCTCGATTCCTACCATAACTTGATCCTCTCTCACCGCGGCAAATTTACTCTCTAGAGCACTCCTTACTTGGCTTCCTTAACTTGTGCTGCTACTAAACATCTTATGCCTTGACAAGGTTACTCTCTGTCACTCTCATTAGGTGAATTTTTTGCCTTGCACTGCAGTGGTCTTCACTTTTGACTGACTCTTAACCATGGCTCAGTTATTCCTGATCATGGCATGACCCTTTTCTGCACCTCTAGCTCCCAAATTTATCCCATACACTCCACTTCTCCTTCTAGTAACACTTTAGGGCCATTTTGCCTTAATTTTTAGGGTTCTAATGGCATTCATCTACCTAATATACTCAACATGTCTCTCATTGCCAAATTAAATCCTAGGTGTTGATTCCTACTCATCTACTATCATACATCAACAATTTATATATCAATGATAGCAAGAAGGATTCATAACTACTAACATTATCATCCAAATATAAATTCCAATATAGGCTCCACACATTACTAGCCTAAGTCAATAATTAATGTATCACATGATTATATTCTTAGATAATAGACCATATCTTAGGATAAACAAGGTTCTATATCAGATATATAAATGCATAAATCAAATTCCAAGTTGTAAAGAGTCTAACTCCTTGTTAGTTATATCATTGTTTACCAAAATACACAATACCTACACTTGGTGACATGATTACATGATGATGATGCTATATAAAAGAATAACAAAAATTAGCATCTATCCTAAATTAGATCCATCCAAGTGTAAAATTTTTCACACATGGTCTTAGCTCATGGATTTTCATCTATTTGCTTCACTTTATCCTTACTCAAAGGACTTTCACCTAAAATAGTTAGCCTATGAAATGGGATGAGATGCAAATCTTAGTAACCAAAGGCAAATTTTATTTATATATTCTAATTTAATTAATATATGTGCAATTAATCAGATAAGCATAAAAAATAATAGCTATATCACCAAATGAAACAATTGGGCTATTAGTGACTACTATCCTATACTAGCAATTACATTTCATATGTTAAAGGCCATTAACACTAGGAGAGACTCATCTGCGACACCAACTTCCTAATGAGCACAACTTGGGCTTAGTGCATATAAGGGTCTGATCATAACCCGGTGCTTGATCGAAGCACAATACTTAGGTGGCAGTTGCACCATAGCTCCACCATTGACTCACAATATTCAATCACAACATATCAGATAGCTAACTATTCATTATGTATTCAAAATTATAATTGTATAGCAAATATAAAATTAAAGTAGACATATGCATGAAATTCAACATCAACCTCGGTTACCTCACTTGTAGACAATTCTTTGAGAGCCAACCACAATGCTACTTTAGCTTATGGACACAAAACCAGACCATTACTATTCCTAATAATCATTTATAATAGTAAACCTATTACTTAAAGAATTAAACCACAAAGGACTACCTAGAGAACACTTATCCAACCACTACAAGAATAAAATTTGGATTTGGTTGTGCCTATACCAATAACCTTAGAACAACACTCCAAATTCTGGGCAAATTTGCACAAAATCACCACTCATATCATAAATTAGCTATAGGAGTCCTAAATCAGTAGAAAATGCAACAAAGTGAAAAGTTTATACTTACCTAATATCTCTTTTAGCCTCAACTTTTGAAAATCCTCTAAGAAAATATCAAACAACCCATATCAGATTTGAGGTGTGGGTGAAAATACTCTAAATAAAAAATAAATTAGGTTAAATTGAAGAGGAAGAGGAGAGGGTCAAGTTATATGACAATTACGTTGGTTGATTTTGGCTCTAGAAGTGGGAAATGAAGCCAAGAAGATGAGGGAAAACCTAGCCTTTCAAGGATCTCCAAAATTTTCTTGTACCTCTTGTGTTTTCTATAGAATAGAATGAGGGATAAGGGTTTCTAAGGTTTAAGTTGGGTCTTGAGCTGACCCAAAGGCCCAAATCCAAATGGGTTCAGCTTTTTGATTTGTTGGGCCAGCTATAAGAGTCCATTAACAATGGGTCTGCATATAACTAAGTTTAGGCTCTTAAGAAATAGAATTGGGTTAATCACATAACCCAAGTTTAATGTCCATCTCCCTTTTCACTTAATTAATTTTACTAATTATCCATATTAATTCCTAATTAATCATAATTATCCTTAATTAATTTCAGGATATTATAGGTAAGTTATGGTTTATGAATTTTCCATATTCCCATTTTGCCCTTGAACTTTTTTTTCTTCGTTTGAGCTCATTTCAACTCCTTTTTTAGAACCTTTTTTTTCATCATGAAATTTAGGTCCTCTAGTTTATTAAAAATATTTTAGTTCAATTTTCTAGCATTTAGAACAACTTTAAATGATCTAGTCAAAGTTTACATAAATTAATAACCTAATTTGTACATCAGAAGGGTTTTAACCATTCTGATGGTTCCTATGATTTCTGAGCCTTTGAAAACCCTAATAAGGTCAATTTTATCAGTTAAAGCTCTCTCGTTTGAGTTTTCAAAATATTACCTAAAATTATAGTTTTGTCACTGGCCTTTAGTTCATACCATTTTGCTATTTTGGCTTCAATTTTAGACTATCCTTTGGCTCATAACTATATTTTTAAATATTTTAATTAATATTCTATTCACAATTAGTTTTAATTTATTTTGCTTTAGGGTCTTACCATACCACAATATCAATTTCATTTACCTTTTGAAAAATCGTATATTACATTTCACCTCCCTTAAAAATAAATTTTGTCCTCAAAATTTGGAAACATGCCTTAGCTAAATAGCTGTGGATGTTGTTTTCTCATGTCTCCTTCCAATTCCCAAATTATCTCATCAAAAGATAGGGCCTTCCAAACTACTTTTATTAGAAGAATGCTCTTGTTTCTTCACTGTTTGATTTTAGTATTAATGATATTCTTTGGTGTTACCACGAAGGAAAAGTTATCCTGCAATTGAATATGCTCATATTTTATGACAAGTGTAGGGATTGATAATTAAATATGGGAGACTTAGAATACAACATCATTCTAGAGAGGCCACGAAACAAGATAGGGTAATACAATAGACAACTAATCTAATTTTTTTCAAGTACTTCAAATGGATAATATAACGAGGATTGAGTCCTTTCTAATTTGACAGACTAACCCATTTCAATAATTGAATACATGAAATTTCCAATCTCAAATCATACTCTAATGGCCTTATACTTTTATTTGCATAACTCTTTATCTATACAAGGCCATAAAGAATTTCTTTCTAATCGACTTTTATTTGTCTAGTGGTTTGGTCTATCCTTCTCGGAGCTTATCAACCTCCTTTCATCTAGCTCAACCCAACACGAGGTGATTCACATTTTCTCTCATTTAATGCCTCATATAGGGCTATTAGTATACTAAAATGGTAACTATTATTATAATCAAACTTAGATAATGGTAGGTAAGAATCCTAGTTTCCTTTCATTTCTAAGACACAAGCCTACAACATGATTTCTAAGGTCTGGATGGGCTTTTCAGTTTAACCATCTATCTAGGGATGATAAGTCGTACTAAACCTTAGTTTGGTCCCTAAAGTTACTTGCAATGACCTCTATAAGTTTGATGTAAACCTGGAGTCTTTATTAGATACGATGATATTAGGTATTCCATGAAGCCTCACTATCTCTTTTATGTATAATTGGGCTAATTTATCTAATGTATGTGTAGCCCTAATAGGTAAGAAATGTGTAGACTTTATCAACCTATCCACTATCACCCAAATAGCATCATGTCCAGAGGATATCCTACCTAATCCTATAATAAAATCCATAGTTATACTATCCCATTTCCACTCAAGGATGTCAAGGGGTTGCAATAACATAATTGGTTTTTAATGTTCTATTTCAACCCTTTGGCACACCAAACACTTAGCTACATAATTGGCTATATTTGCTTTTATGCCTGGTTACCAAAATAGTCTTTTCAAATCTTGATACATCTTTGTAGCACTTGTAATAATCTAATTTTCAAAAACTAAATCGAAATTAATACAATGATACAAGAAGACCCTAAACCGAAGCAAATTAAGGTTAGTTAAGAGTAGGATATTAATTAGGACATTTAAAGAAGTGGTTAAGAAACGAGGGATAGCCTGAAATCAGAGTCAAAATGACAAAACAGAGTGAATTAAAGTCCAGTGGCAAAATCATAATTTTTTGTAATTTTTTCAAAACTTAAAGGAGGAAGCTTTAAATGATAAAATTAAGCTCACTAGGGTTTTTAGAGGTCTAGAAAACCATAAAAATCATCAGAATGGTTAAAACTCTTTTGGTGTACAATTTAGGTTAGCAGTTGACCAAAATTTTGACTACATAATTCGATAATATTTTAAATTCAATTAAATTAAAACTAAAGGCTTTTAATAAATTAGAGAACCTAGATTTTATGGTGGAAAAGATGGTTCTAAAAAAGGAGTTGAAATGAACTTAAGCTATGAAATTAAAGAATGAGGGTAAAATTGGAAATTTATCATTTAAGAAACGCTAACTTCTCCTTATAAAAGGGCCACCCCATCTCCTTCCCCTCACTTTGGCTAAAAATTTGCAACCCCAAATCAGACCCAAGGATGTCCCAAGAGGCACCAAAAACTAAAAGAGATTGAAGCCACCTAAGGAAAGAAAATTAAAAGAATTTGCCTATGATATCCTTTTTGCCTAGTTTCTACTCTTTCTCTTTTCTTTCTCCATGGCTTTGACATCCTAAAAGATGGACTTTTGGGTTTAAACTCATGGAGGAAAGAGCTTTTAACAAGGAACAAAAAATACACCAAAACGATCACCATTGAAAGCCTTTATGATTGATATATGTTTTGGTATGGGAAAATTTTGCTTCCTTGTTTCTCCATCACTCTATAGATTTAGCCAACATAGGAGGGGGTGAAGGAGGTTGGTTTTTCATTGAAACATACTAGGAATTAAGGTTTTGGAATGTGGAGATTAAGATTTTTCCATTAGAACAAATTATGAAGCCATGGAATGCATAAATGAGAACCTAGGGTTTTAATTGTACCTTAAGAAGTATGAAGTCTTAGAATGATATTTTAAGCCATACAAGAGTATAATTGAGGTAAGAGGAGGGTAGATATCTCATTTAGATGCCAATTTCCCATGAAAGAAAACAAAAACTCCAAGAAAGGCCATATATATGCATGTCTCGGCCATGGAATAATTGGAGTACTTAGGGAGAGTTTTCTTTGATTATAAGGTTAGAAATGATTTAGATATGAATTATAAACACTAAAGAAACCATTAGTTTGAATTCTGAAGTCTTATTTTGAAAAGTGAAAAATTTAGGGTTCCATTATGCATAACAAAGCAACTTGGTGTTATGCTCCTTCGATTGAGTTTGTGAGGACTCTAATAAGTTTAATTAGAGCCATATAACTTATAATGGGTAAGAAATTGGAGCCAAGACATTGAATAATATGAGTTGCTTCATTATACCACTAATATGAAAACTTAAAGTTAAAGTTAGCTTATGTGAGTCCAAAGATGGTTCTATTGATTTGTTTGTATTTTGTTTGTTGTGTCTAGGCCAAGTAACCAAAGTTTCTCTTAAGTATGTGTATGAGGCTGAGAGGAAGAACCAAAAATCCAAGGAGAACTAAGTAGTTTTTTGTACAAAGGTAGCTTTTCATCCTTTTTTGTATGCTTATATTGGTTGTTGGGTGTCATTGATTGCTTATGTGTGTATGGATTATGAATTTTGCTTGTTGCTATTGGCTTGATGATTTTATGCAATTATGTAACATTGAATGCATTTGGAATTTGGAATGGCTCTTAATGGGTGACATTATGCCAAAAGTCCTTTAATTTGAGTGAGATAAAGTTAAAAGTCCCTAAATATGGGTGAGACAAAGCCAAAAGTCTTAAATGTCAGTGAAGGTAAGTTAAAAGTCTCTAAAAGTGAGTAAAACCAAACCAAAAGTCTTAAATAATTAGATGAGATTAGACCAAAAGTCCCTAAAGCTTGTTTTTACCTTGATAGATCCATATGATTTTATGTATATGATTATGTATGATATTTTGATGCCTATTATACATACTTGCTCTCTTTAATATGAAAATATACCTTATAAGTGTGCTTGAAAGGTGAATGAGCTATTGGAATTCCTAGAATTTCACTCTCTTTTATATTACTTCTAACCATATCTAAGAAATTCTCAAGGAGACAAAGATGGAGACCAAAAGGCATGAATGACATTACTTTGATAATAGTTTAGTTTTTTATGTAATCTAATTGCACATGAGAGGTTGTATATGATATTTTTATAATGTAAGCATTCCCACAAGTGTAAAAGTATAGGATTATGATGTAAATGTCATTGTTAAATGTAAATGTGCAAGATTATGAGATTTGACCATATGTGAGTTATGTTATATACAAATGTCATCGCAAGTGCATGAGTGAGTTTAAGTTGCATGAGGACATGATAAATCTGTTATATATGCTGTATTTTGCATTTAAAATGTGCTCAAGTGGTCACATGAGGTGAAGGGGTCCATTTTGAAATATTTGGATCTAAATGTATGCTACTTTGAGTCTTGTCTATCTTCGAAACCAAAATTAGACTAAATAAGTGAATTTTTAGATAAAATTTGACAAGAATTTAGAGCTCATTTGGAGCTTTCTACAGAGCTAAAGAACATAATTTTTGAAACTTTGTAGAATTTATTATAATTTTCCAAACTTGGCTAAAAATTATAAAATTTACTGAGCACTATTCATATGGTTAGATCTAGTTTTGTGTCTTTAATAGGACAAATGAACTCTACTACTCATAAAATTTTACACACATATAGTTGTCATTATAAGCTTTTCGTAGGCATTGAATTTACATAAAATAAAATTGTGTAGCCAAAGATATGCATGATCAAAGTTCTCATTTTGATATATGTCCAAAAATAGTAGTAGTTACTGTTCCATTAGATTTTTGTGACCCAAATGAACTTTTTTTGTTTGAAATTTTTACAGCATGTAGTTCATACCCTAAGCTTTCTATAGAAACTTAATTTGCATAAATCATAGTTTTGTATTTCAAGTTATAATTTTTCAAAGTTAAGGCAAATTATGGTGCAAAGTTGTCAAATTGAGTAATGATATGGAAATCCAAATTCCTGGCTCCTTTTTGTGATATTCTGAGTTTGGCAAACTTGTTGATATGAATTTAAAAAGTCCTATGTTGAGAATAACTAATTATGATTAATTTGATGAATTGATGTTTTAATAATGCAAAAATCAGCTGTCAAAGGTAGTAATATGACAAATTGTTGTTGTTAATGGAGTGTGAGACTAAATATATGTACATCTTATGATGGTATGACAGCACCTGGATGGATAGTATACTTTTGTGTGTTTTCTCTAAAATCTTATCTCTTAATTGGAATTTGCTTGGCACATAAATTCTATTATGGTATACTATCATACCATCCTCGAACACTCTAAATTTTGAGCTCTTATCTTAAGAAATCTCGCCCCTAACATGTCTAAATGGTATTTTTTATTAATTTTTTTTTCAAGAATTTCATCCATCATTTCTATTTCACATTTAATTCTCTATGTTCAATAGGTATTTCAAACTTTTGTGGTCATTGTATATTGCTACTATATCATTCTTCCTAGGTATCTTAAACCATGCTTTGCTAAGACAATGCCCCAAATGGGCTTTCATGATGTTTTGTTCTATTCTTTTGAGGAATTGGCACCTATGAATTTTTCTTAGCCTTTTCTTAACTCAATTATACTCTTACATAATTTGAAATAGCAATACAAAGATTCATACTTCCTGAGGTGCAAATAAAACCCTAGGTTCCATAACTTGCAACCAATAGTGTAACAACCAGAAAAAGAAATGAAAAAGAAAGAAGAAAGCTGAAAATTTTTGAAAGCCTGAAATTTTCTAAGTCTGCTAGCTATAGCGAGAAATGGCCTAGTTATAGTGAATGTACCTGTTTGCTATAGTGAGAAATGGTCTAGCTATAGCGAATGTACCTGTTAGCTATAGCGAGAATGCTTCTAGCTATAGTGAGAATGCTTCTAGCTATAACGAGTGCGGGCATCCCATATAAAAACCAGGGGGCTACTTGCCGTAGCGTGCACCATAGCGAAAACAGGGGTCTGGGACTGATACGTGCTCGCCGTAGCGAAGGTTAATTTTCGCTATAGCGAGGGTTAGTCCGAAAAAGCATAAAAAAAGAGAATTTGACTTTTTAAAACGTCCAAATTCATCATTTCTCTTTTAACTGACTTAAGCTTCGACCAAAAGAGAGAAAAGGGCTGTGGAGAGAGAGAGAGACTAAGAGAAAGAAGGAAGAACAAGGAAAAGGTAAGAAAACTTGAGATTTTCCTATCTTTTCTTCTTAAAATCTTGTTCTTCTCTCTTTGCCCTCTCTTTCTATGGTTTTGATTGTTGAATTAGTTGGGTTTTAGGCTTAGGTCAGAAAAGGAAAAGTGGAAAACCACTCTTGAAGAAGGCTAGAACTCATGTATCTTTACTTCTTCTTTTTTGCTTTCCTTAAGTATGTTGGTTCTACCAACTTGAGAGCTTAAGAGAGAAGAAGAGTTGGTGAAATTCTAGAGAGAGAGAGAACCCCAAGTTTGTTATATGCTTGTAGGGTTAATAATTGTTGAGTTATGAGACAGTAATTCCATGCTCTTTATTGTGTCTAGGCTCAAAAGAAGCAACTCCATTTAGTTGTGATTGTGAGACTAAGAAGGGAGAAGAGAAATTGAAAGGGAAGACTTATGTTGGCTTAGAAGGTAGCTCTCCACTCTTTCTTGTTGCATTCTTGGATGTATATAGCCATTGTATGCCTGTGTATATGCTTGTTGTGTGTTACATGCCATATGTTATTACCTTGATACATTATTATCAATATGTTTATGTGTTGGATTGTAAAAATTGCTCGGGTGAGGTAGTGTCAAAAGTCCCTTGTGATGGGTGAGGTAGAGCCGAAAGTCCCTGAGGATGGGTGAGATTAGGCCAAAAGTCTCATAATTGAGTGAGGCCAAGTCAAAAGTCCTTAAACCAAGGGTAAGGTCATCCAAAAGTCCCTAAAATCGGGTGAGGCTAGACTAAAAGTCCCTAGAGCCTATTCTTGGCATTGATGTGATATTCTTAGCATGTAAATCATGTATTGTATAATTGTGAATGGTTAGATGCCTATTTGCATGCTTTGACTTGTTTATATACCTTGATTGCTTCGTTGAATGAGTGCATGAGTTATTGAGATTCCATGAATCTCACCCTTTTCCCTCTCCCATCTTAACATGTTAGGTAGAGCTCAAGGAGATTCAAGTGCACACCAAGGAGCCTAGTTGTGCATGTTTAGACAGTTGTTAGTTTATTTTAGTTCTTTTGATATAAAGAGGTGCCAAAATGAATAATTACCTATTCCTTTTATGATGTAAATATTGGATCAAGTGTAAATGTATGTAGAAATGATGTATAAACTATGTAGAGAGCCAAAGTAATGAAAATGTAGAATTTGCCCCTTTTGTGGATTGTATGCGATAGTGCATTTTGGCTTGTAGCATAGTGAGTTTGAAATGTATGATGATTTGGACCACTTGGGCATTTCATATATACTATGTTTATGCTTTAAAACTTGTCCAAGAGGTGCGAGAACATGTGGGAGGCCATTTGGACTCACTTTGAACCGTTTTGGGTGTCAAAACTGCCAAACTTGTGAGCTATGTCAATATATGACTAAATGAGCTCTTCTTGATATGAAATTTAGCATGCCTCTAGAGTTTGTAGAGAGCTTCTTGGGAAGTTAAAGTGGGCAATATTTGGAGGTATAGGGAATATTTGGCGAATTGTTGAAATTTGGGAATTTTGATGGTTTGGTCAATGTACTGTTACCATAGGTCCGAAAATGAATCTATGTCATTCATGGACCAAATGGTGTCCAATTGTCATAAAATTTTATAAGAATAAACTAGACATCCATATTGACTTATAACAATTAGAAGCACCTTAATCGGAGGTCTGTAGAGAGAGAAATATCTTTCTGAAATTCTATGTCAGTATCAGGGAAGCCATCCGACCTTTGTTACTGTTCCATCAGTTTTCGAGGTCTAAGGGCTGCTGAACTGATTTGGACTTATTTTTCTCTTCTAGTTAACATCTATAGCTTTCTAAATTAGTATATTTTTTCCAAATTGGATTTTTTGGAATTAGTTGTGAATTTTTGAAGTTCATGACAGCAAGCTGCACTAGTACCAGGGACAGCTGGACCTCTATCTCTTTTTCGATGTCAAACATGGTCCAAACGCTGAGATTGTGTTTAGACATTATTTTTAGTGTAAATTTAACACTTATAAATTTCTAGAAAGCTATGTTTTTCTTGATTCTCATTTTTTTTTAGAATTAGTTATGATTTTCCAAAACTAGAGCCAAAAATCTGACTTTTGGGCCCATTTGAGAAATTGCACTTTCTTGGTTTTTAGCTTCATATCCATGGTCATAGGTTGTTTTATGCTATATATGAGTTGTATAAATGGAGTTTAAGTAGAGAATGTGAATGATGGGTTCAGGGGACCCACGGGGCAAAATATGAGCATTTGAACCCCGATTTATAACATGAAAATGCCACGACTTTTGTCATTTTCTTTGGAAATCATATGGAATCGAGCCTAAGCAGAGACTAGTTGGAGTTAATAGATTATGGTGTTACAAATAGCTTCCTTTATGATTCTAATAACATATTCTTAATCTCCATGTAATATTTTAACCTCTTAGCTATTATACCATGGTCTCATTGTCCATCTCAATGCATTTTATATGGATTGGTGCACAAATGTAAGAAACCATGCACTCACATGAAAAGGGTAATAAATTTAATCGTATTAATTGCGTTACGTAAGATCTCATTTCTTTAATTTATGTTCCATAGACTATGTGAATTAATAAATATCATTTTCTATTCATAACACATCCATACAAGTCATAACCATTACTAAATATCTCAAGAACCTCAGGTTTTAGGCTACATGTCACAAAATCAATGGTTTGCTCTTGGGTTCAAATTCTAACTTTCTGATACAAATATTGAAAATTCATAACTAATCTAGAAAAATTAAAATTAAGATAAATATAGCATTATAGAAAGATGTGGATGTCTACTTTTGATAAAAATAATTCTAGAATAATGCCATGGCCTTAAACCTACGAAAATTGATAGAATAGTAACTCAAGTCAGGCTACAATATTGGTACTATCATACAACTTCAAAAATTTATTTCACCCTCCATAGAGCTCCAAATAAGGTGATATTGGTGGCCATGGAAAGTTTATGAGCATTGGACTTTATTTGACCCATGTGTGACATAGAAAAGCAAACTGACTAAATGAATAGTAACCATACCATTTCTGCATAATTTGGCCAATTTTGAAAAATCATAATAAATTCTTTAGAGATCTAAATTAAGTAATCTTTGACTTTATAAAAAGATCTAGATAAGAACTACTTGCTAGCAAAATTTCAAGAAAAAAATTATTCAGTTGGTCACACTTTGATTCAGCACACAAAAATTGGTCAAATTTAAACTCTAAAAAAGGATTTTAAGGTACCAAAAGCTCTTCTTGAATTTCCACAACTACTTGGACAAGTCTAAAAGCATAAATATCATATATAAAAGTATGCCAAATGATCCAAATCCTCATAGAGCTTAATCTCATCTTGCCACATGCATACATACATAAGTACATCATATCACATAAGGGCAAATGGGTGGCAAAATCTCAAATTCTCATTCATCTAACTTCCACATTGATACACACATAATTTATATATACATTAGAATATACTTAGGGGTTTACATCATATATACATCTTATGGTTACAATTCTTGGCATCAAAATACAAACAAAGAGGCCATTTCTCTATCTCTTTGTCAAAGTCTTGCTTCTTAAGGTTGTTGGCCTCTATTTCTTTGTCCACTTGGCTCACCTAAACATAGTTAGACATGTGTGGGGGAAGAGTGAGATTCAAAGAATCCCAATAGCTCTTAACCTTTTCAAACATACATAATAGATACATATACAAGTTAAAGAATGCCTACATGATATTCAAACAACTAGTAAACATGTATAAGGCATTTTCCTTGTCATATAAACTCATACATAACAAGTATAAGCTTTCAAGGGCATTGGTCTAATGTCACCCATCTTTCTTAGGACTTTTGGATTTACCTCACCCACTTTCAAGGGACTTTTGACTTAACCTCACTCTTCTTGAGACTTTTGGCTTTGTCTCACCTATTTCTAAGGACTTGTGGCTTATCCTCACCTATGCTAAGGGACTTTTGGCATCACCAAACCCAAATAAGTCATAAAGCCATCATGAACACATTTCAAGAAAACATAATGGTACCATAATATGTAAACATAGGTAGAAACATTTCTTATGGCTCAAACATACACACAAGCACTTAATGATAAGAAAACAACCAAGTTATGTATGTGAAAAAGGCTAGAGAGCTACCTTGAAGTGAGAACTCAACACTTTTTTCCTTAGATTACTCTTCCCCTCTCTCGGCCACACACTTGCAATGAGGTGGAGTTTGATTCTCTTGGCCTAGACACATTAAATATGAGACAATTATATCATGGAAGCAAGCTCTAGTATCACACACTTACTCTCAAGGGTTTAGACACAATTTGCTTCTTTAAGTCTTATTATAGAGCCTACACTTCAATCTCACAAACTAAGGCTTCTAAAATTTTTCCAAGCCTTCCTTTGATGTTCTTCTATCATATTTAGTCCATTTTTACCCTTAGAAAAATTTAAAACTCTCTATAGGTTGAAAGAGCTTAGGCCAAGACTATGGAGGCTTTTTGGACCTATGGAGCTAGCTTTGTTTTTTTTGAAGGAAATCGTACATGTGAGACTTTCTAGGTGTCTCAAGAACCCATATACACTCTTAGATAATTAGAAATACCACTAGAAAGTTTCATATATACCAAGGTGAAATAAAAACCTTAGGTCTTGGAAATATATTTTCTAATGCTTCTTTTTGGAATTTCTTTGCATATACTTATTTTTTATCCTTAAAAACTTAGGTTTCATGCTTGATTTAGGTTAAATTTTAGTTCCTCTTGGTTGTTCTATATAGGTCAAAACTACCTCTTAAGAAACAAGAAGAAAAAAACATGGAAAGCTATGATTCCTACCTTGATTCAAGCCTTTACCAGGAGTCTTCTCCTTTGCTTTAGCTCATCCTTAGATTTTTGAACTTCTCCCCTCTGAACATGGCTCAAAATAGATCCAAATCACACACCAAAACCATGGACAGAAAGAGGAGAAGGAGGAAAACAAGTTTGCTAAAAGAAGGAGCTTGAAATTTCAAATATTTTCTTACCTTTTCTTAGGTTTTTCTCCTCCCTTGAAGCTCCCTCTTGTGCACTCTTCTTAGCAAAACTTCTTCCTAGTTTTAAGCAGAAATTAGGTCAGCCAAAAGTAAGGGAGAAGTGGGGCGCCACTTATATATAGCTAAGGATCCTTAAGAAACTTTTCAAAATGCCAATTTTGTCTTTCATTCGTGGTTTTCTTGTTTTAGGCTCATTTCAACAATTTTTTGAAAACCATCTTTTCCATCATAAAATTTAGGTTCTCTAACCAATAAATTTTCTTTGGAATCACTCAAATCGGGTTTAAAACCTTTTCAAATGAAAGGGTCAAAGTTTGAGTTTATCGACATTTTAAAACTTAAACCGGAGGAGTTTTAACTGTTCTAAGGGTTCCTAAAGTTTTTAGGACCTCTAAGAACCCTGAAAAACTTAATTTTACCATTTAAAGATCCCTTCTTGAAGTTTTCTCAAAGTTATCTAAAATTACAAAAATACCATTACATTTTGTTAAATTTTCTTTAGCCACTCTGATTCTGGTTTCTAGACATCCTATGTAATAGCATATTATTTCTAACATTAATCCCCTTCTTAATTTTGGAATTATACCATTCATCAAAGAAATCCCAAAAAAATGCATTAGAATAATATATTAAATTGCATTGCGTAGTGGATAAAATTTTCATTTCGCATCTCCCGGACCCCATGAATACATCAATAACATTCTCTAATTATTTTTCATTCATACAAATTATAACATCCTTAAAATGTAGCATAAACCATGGATCAAGGGTCTAAAACCCCAAAATTTTCCTCATTCATCGTGGCTGTACAATGACAGATTTCAGGGATAACTTTGAAAAATCATAACTAAATGTAGAAAAATCAAAATCACACAACCCATAGCTTTCTAGAAAGCTCTAGATGTTAATTTTACACTAAAAATAAGTACCAGCCATGAAAAATCTCATCTGAACCATGTTTGACAATGTAATAGTCACAAAGGTCCAACTGCCACTTGATACTAATATAAGTTTATTATTATAAACTTTAAAAATGTCCAATCAATTCCACAAAAATCCAATCCATGAAAATGATACCAATATGAAAAGCTATGGATTATAGCTAGAGGGAAAAAATGACTTCAGAGCAATCGAAGAACGTTGAGACCCTAAAAATTAATCAAACAGTAACATGGGTATGACTGGTCACCTAGTACTGGATAGCAACTTCAAAAATTAATATCTCCCTCTCTAGACATCCAAATGAGGTGATTCCAAATTGGCACAGGTCACTTGGAAAGTCTAGTTTCTCCCTATCCATGAATGATAGAGAATAAATTTCGGACTACATGAACAATAACAGTGGCCAAGCAAGAAATTTTTTCAACTTAAAAAATTCGCCAAATATTTCACAAATCTCCAAAAAATACCTACTTTAGCTTCCTAAAAAGCTCTCAATAAGTTCTAGACGCATGCTAAATTTTAGACCAAGAAGATCTCATTTGGAAAAAAGTGATATACCTCACCAAAATGGTCAATTTTGCCTCTCATAAGGTATCGCTTGGTCTAAATGGCCTTCCTTTGAGTTTGGCATCTCTTGGGCAAGTTTAAAAGCATGAATATGACTTATATGAACTGCCCAAGTGGTCCTAAACCTCATGCATCTTAATTTGGCCATTCCACTTCCATTAATGCACTAATACATCAAGCCATCAAGAAGCTAAAATTCCCATTTCCATGGATTTCATGCCACATATGGTCTATACAAGAGTCATACATCATATTACATTTGTCCATTAGCTTACATCTAAAAAATAATATGTACAAAGTAACTTTGGTATTTAAATACATAACAAGCTACATAATGGATAAAGTATGACTTTTCAATGCTCTTGGCTTGCCTTCTTTGCTTCTCAGATATCACCTAAGCATTTCGAGATAATAGGGGAAAGGGGAGTGAGATTCCTTGAATCTCAATAGCTCACACACCCATTCACACACACATTCAAGGCATATACTCATTAAAGCATATGTATGGAAGGTTTGACAACTATAAAGTATGCAAAGTCATAATTTCCATGACACCTACTCACATTCAAGCCAAGACTATGCTCTAGGGACTTTTGGTTTTGCCTTATCCCATTTCTAGGACTTTTAGATTTGCCTCACTCTTAGTCTAGGGACTTTTGACTTGACCTCACCTTTCCAAAAGACTTTTGGCCTTGTCTCATCTATGCCATGAGATTTTTAACATCTCTTCACCTTCATTAAAGGACTTTTGGCATCACCTCAACCTTATGAGCCATTTCCACAACCAAGGCCATTCAAGGAAACATATTGATACCAATGTAATGTCAAGGAATCAAGTTGCATATTTTCAAGTCACAAGAGCATACACAAGCACACAATTACATACATATGCACACAAGAATGCAAGGAGAATGAGGTGGAGATCTACCTTGGATTTATGCAAGCTTTTCTTGATCCTTTTCCTTTCCTTTTTTAATCTCACAAGCACACCTAGGTGGGTGTATGTTCTCTTGGCCTTGGATTCAAGCTTTCTTTCAAGAGCCTTTGTCCTTGATTTGCTTCTCCTTAAGAATTTTGAATTATCTCCCTTGTTTTAGACTCAAAATAGAACCAAAACCATTTAATAAAACCATGGACAAAAAGCTTAAAAGGAGGAGAACAAAATTGGAAGAAGAAGTATGAAATTCCTTGAAATTGGCTACCTTTCCTTGGCTTTCTTCCTCCTTTCTCTCCTTCTCTTATGTGCCTAAGAGAGAGCTTCTTCTTTTTTTTTTTTTGGGCAAAGAGGGTCGTGCTATATGAGGGGGAGAAGAACAAGAAGCTTATGGAACATTCAAGAAACTTACTTTTTCTGAAATTTCAATTTCGTCCTTCCATAATGGTAATTTCATTTTGGCTTCGTTTTAACTCCTTTTTAAGAACCGTCTTTTCCATTATAAAATTTAGGTTTCTAATTTAATGAAATGCTTTTGGAATCACTCAATTTGGAGCTAAAACTTTACTAAATGAGTCTATCGAAATTCAAGCTCACTGCCATTGGAAAACATACACCGGAGAGGCTTTACTAGTCCCGGGGCTTCCCATGATTTTTTGGGCCTCTGAAAACCTTGGACAACTTAAATTTTCTATTTAAAAAGCCCTTCTATGTGTTTTTTCAAAAGTTACACTTACTTATGAAAATGCCATAACATATGGTCAAAAGACCTTGTACTTGCTGTCAGAGAACTTTATTGACAAGGTCTCGGATTTTACATTAATGAATACAAGATCTTGTTGATAGGATCTTAAACCTTGTTGATAAGATATTATTTCATTACTCTTTAGGGAATTATTATGAATTTCTAAACTAGAGAATATTAAAAAAAAGGGTAAAAGGTATGCTAATTGAAGAATAACTATACTTGTATGAAAATATCTTAGTTGGGGGTAAAAGATATGAAAGCGCAGTCCTTTGGGACTATATAATGGCATAAAAACCAAAAAGATGTCCAGTTGATTTCAAACAAGTGTAGATCCCATTAAGTTAACTACTAAAGCTTGTAGTAACTGAGAATTAAAATGAGACATTGGGATCTATTGAGCATGGTAATCTTTAGAGTCACATGTATGTAATTGTGGTAATGCCTTTGCAAGTGCAAAAAAAAGAAAAAAAAAAAGAAAAAGAGAGAGAGGGAGAGATCTATTAAGGATTTTCCTATGTTGGTTACCCCTGAGGGTGGTGATCAGGTTGTCTATAATGAACCATCATCAAGAGCCAAAAAAATTCTTAATGTTTTAGGCAAGCAAAGGAAATTATGTTATCTAATAAACCATCCACTAAAACTATGACTTGTAAGATTTAAGGAAACTCATTCCTAAGTCCTAAAGAATTACCTCGATACTCTGGATAAGGTAATCTCACCCTTGAGATCAGGTCTTATTAGAAAATATAATCTAGACTTAAAATATCATGTTTAGTTTCACTTGAAAGATTATGTTTGATTTCTATTATAGGGAAGGTGAACTTAAAGTGTTTGGGTACCTTCAAGAGATTAGTTGTAGGATTGGACTTTATATTAATTTTAACCCTTGGGAATCTCAACAAATGAGGAGAGGAATCTTGGGCGCTAATTGAAAATGAAAGGGGAATTCTATATGTCCAATGGAAATAATGAACCTTCTACTAATGGACAATAAATGAAGATAATGTGTGCAATAATTTTTGAGATATTTGAATGTAAGACTTGGAAACTTAGACTAGATGAACCTGTAAGATGTAAAAATCATTTTGATTAAGAAGGTTGGACTAAAGAAATGTGGGGGTAATCTAAGTAAAGGGCGAATGAAACTTCATTATGCAATAAGGTTACTTGCCTATGTTGCTATTAGTGGAATAAATACTAAAAAGGCTAACTAAGTGGAATTCCTTGTAGTTCTTAGTATCAACTATTAAGGAGAGTTAAGCTAAAGTATCTAGGAGTTATCTCTTAAATGGATTAAAAGTTAAGAAAGAAAGGAAGTTAACATGAAAATTCAATAATCGACTGTTGGAACAACAAAAAAAGAAAAGAAAGAAAGAGGGAAGAAAGAAGAAGAAGAAGAAGAAGAAGAAGAAGGAAAAAAAAAAGACATAAATATAAAACCGAACAAAACAAAAGCTATGAAAGGAGAGAAAATTAGGATTTATTTGAGCTAGGTGTCTAGAGCTTACTATAAGATGATCAAGTGTAGCTTGGTTCGGATCTCTTTAGCTGCGAACAAAGAAGGAATACAACATGCTTAGATTGGAATGTTATTTAACGTAGGTTAACTAGAGGGAATAGAATTGTGGTTACCAAGTGAAGTAGTAACATGATAAGAACACCCTTTCCAGGAAAGTAGTAAGAAGGGACTAGTCTTCGTTAAGACTATCTGGGTTATCAAAGAGGAGGTAATGAGGAAGAATTGTCCAACATCAATTGAGTAAGGTATGATTAATTTTAAGGACAAAATTTCTAAAAAGAGGGAAGAATGTAACACCCCAAAATTAATTAAGGTGTTAATAATGTATTTAGACTAATTAAGAATAATTATTATAGAATAATTGGGTAAGCTTTATGAATGAAAATTTACAGAGAAATAAGTTATTAATATGGGTTTAAGATCTCAATTAGATTAAAGCTTAATTTGGGCCTAAAATTTAATTTGAGTACGTCATAGATAAGGATTTATGGAGGCCCAATGATTTTAGGTGTAAGCCCAACTCCTTATCATGAGACTTGGGCCAAGAGAGATCACCTAGTAATGGCCTAATTTGATATAGTGAAATAGAGGCCCACAACCCAATTTACATAAGCCCTTATAGTTGGCCCAACACATATTATGTAGACCTAAATTAAATTAACTCTTGAAATTTAGACTGACCCAACTACAACTCTAAAACCTAACTTATGAGACTTAGCCCAACTAACATTAACCTTTGAATCCACTAGAATTTAGGGCTTAAGGTCAGCACATTTCATCTTAATTCAAAGTGTTTTGCAGCCCACCTCACTAAATAAAGGCCCAATGACTAGAAATGAGCCTAAATGGATCTTGGCTAATGGGTTGATCCATTTCCCTCTAATAACCCTAAAGGTTTAGTAGCCTCCTTCCCTATTCAGCAGAAAACATAAGAGGCAAGGGAGGAAATCTGGAGGTCTAAGGGAGGCTAGGGTTCTACCAACATTACAGCTCTATTTTTTACTCATAAAGGATGATTTGGCCAAGGTGAGTTATATATAACTTGACCCTCTCATTCTCCTCTTTATCTTAGTCCGATTAGTTTCTAGTTTTGGACATTTTCATCTACTTCTTGAATTTGAAACTTAGTGTTAGGTGATTCCTTGCAAGATTTTCTGAGTTTGGAGTTAGTGGAACCATGGGGTAAGAGTTTGCTTTCATTTTATGGTGTAATCTTGCTCAGATTTCATGTTATAAGCTGACTTTGGTATATGGCTGATTCCATGTGCGAAAATCCAAGTCTTAAGGATGGCCTATGGTATGTTCTTAGTAGTTAAGGCTCAACCTAATCCATTTGACCTCTTGGGTGTATGGGTAAGTGTTCCCTCTTCTCTTATGTGGTGTATATGCTGAATTCCTATATTTTGGATTGACTTTTGCTGCATGGTTTGTACATATGCAAAAATGAAGTTGTGAGGAGCGAATCATGATGAGCTTTGATGTATGGACCCTAAATTAGTGTAATAAATCATTAAGAAGCTCTCAATGAACTCTTGTTAAGATTAATCTGTGGATAGGAAAATTCATAATTAATGATGGTTAAATGATGATGATTATACTTATGTTAGGCCTGGTGTGCTTTGAATCATGATAGTAGCTAGAGGAAGAGTAATTGGCTTCATTAAGGTAACTAGGGTCAATTTCCTAGTTCCATGTATATATGTTCATGTTAATCTGATATTTGTTACACGTGTATGATTTTAAAATGTCAAATAATTGGTTAATTAGTTGAATTTGTAACAACCGGGAAAAAGAAAAGAAAAGGGAAAGAAAGGAAGTAGAAAGCTAAAAATTTTCGAAATCCAGAAACTGTGCTAAGTCTTCTCGCAATAGCGAGAAATGGTCTCGCTGTCGCGAGAATGTCTTCTCGCAATAGCGAACGAGGTTCTAGCTATAGCGAGTGTGGGCAGCAGTCCATACAGAAACCAGGGGGCAGCTCGCTGTAGCGTACGTCATAGCGAAAGTAAGGTCTAGAACTAACGCGAGTTCGCCATAGCGAAGGTCAAATCTCGCCATAGTGAAGGGAACTAATACGATCTCGCTATAGCGAAGGTTAATTTTCGTCGTAGCGAGGGTCAGTCTAGAAGAGAGTAAAGAGCGAGAAAATGACTTCATTAAACGCCCAAACTCATTCCTTTCCTCATTTCTGCCCTAGACTTCGACCCAAGGAGAGAAAAAGGCGTGGAGAGTGAGAGAGACCAAGAGAAGGAGGGAGAGCAAGGGAAAGGTAAGTAAATTTCTCTCTTTTCTCTTTAAAATCTGGTTTTCCTCTTTTTGCCCTCTCTTCCTACGGTTTTGTTTGTGAAAATGGTTGGATTTTGGGCATGGGTCAGAAGAGGGAAAGTGGAAAACACCTTTGAATCTTTGTGTTTTCTTTGAAAATGTTGTTTCCATTACCATGGGAGCTTGAGAGAGAGGAAGAGTTGTTGGCATTTTAGAGAGAGAGAGATAACCTCTAGGTTCTGGTATGTTAGAAGGTTTGCTCTAAAGATTACATTCTAAGAGAGTAATTCCTTGTTCTTGATTGTGCCTAGGCTCAAGTGAAGCACCTCCATCAAGTTATGAGTGTGAAATTAAGAAGGGAGAAGAGAAATTGAAAGGGAAGGCTTGTGTTGGCATTGGCTTATAAGGTAGCTCTCTTCCCACTCTTTCTTGTTGCATTCTTGGATGTAATAGTCATTGTATGTTTATATATATGCTTATTGTGTGGAATATGGAATATGCTATTACTTTGATGCATTGATGCCAATGTGCTTGTGTGTTGAAATGTGAGAATTTCTCAGGTGAGGTAGTGCCGAAAGTCCCTTGAGATGGGTGAGGTGAAGCCGAAAGTCCCTTGAGATGGGTGAGACAAGGCCAAAAGTCTCATAATCGAGTGAGGCCAAGTCAAAAGTCCTTAAACTCGGGTGAGGCCATCCAAAAGTCCCTAAACTCGGGTGAGGCTAGACCAAAAGTCCCTGGAGCTCATTTTTGGCATTGCTGTGATTTCCATAGCATGTACAACGTGTGTTGGTTGTTTGAGAATGGCTAAGTGCTTATTTACATGCTTTGACTTGTTATATGCCTTGATTGTTTACTTGATTGAGTGCATGAGCTACTGAGATTCCCTGAATCTCACCCCTTCCCCTCCTAACTTAATATGCTAGGTGGAGCTCAAAGAGAACCGAGTACACACCAAGGAGCCTAGAAGTATGCTTAGCTAGATATTAACTTATTTTAGATATTTTGATGTAATTTTGATGTAAAATGGTGCCATAAGGAATATGCGCCCACTATTTTTGAGGTGTAACTATTGTAACAAGTGTATATATATGAAATGATGATGTATAAACTATGTTGATAGCTAAAGTAATGGAAAAGAGGGTTTTGCCCCTTTTGTTGAATGAATGAAGTAGTGTATTTTTTGTCGTAGCATAGTGAATTTGGAATGTATGTTGATTTGGACCACATGGACATGTTATATATACTATTGTTATGCTTTTAAACTTGTCCATGAGTGGCTAGAACATGTGAGAGGCTATTTGGACCCGTTTTGGACCTTTTGGGTGCCAAAACCGATATTTTTGAGAGCTCCGTCAAAGTATGACTGGATGAGCTCCTCTTGCCATGAAATTTGGCATGCCTCTAGAGTTTGTAAAAATCTTCTTGAGAAGCTAAAGTGGGTAATTTTTGGAGGACTAAAGAATATTTAGTGAATTGTTGAAATTGGGAAAAATTGGTAGTTTGGTCATGTACTGTTCCTATAGGTCAGAAATGAAATCCATGTCATACATAGACCAAATGGTGGCCAACTGTCATGAAATTTTTTACACATAAACTAGAAAACTAAAGTGACCTGTACCAACTGAAATCACCTAAATCTGAGGTCTGTAGAGAGAGATTGAACCATCTGAAGTTCTGTATCAGCATCAGGGAGCCCATCTGATCTCCATTATTGTTCCATCTGTTTTTGGGATGTTCGGGCTACTGAACTGATCTGGACTTATTTTTCTCATCTAGTAGACATCCGTAGATTTCCAAATTGGTATAGTGTGCCTAGATGGGATTTTTGTGGATTTAGTTATGAATTTTCGAAAGTCATGACAGTAAGCTGCACTAGAAACAGTGACAGCCGGACCTCCTTTCCATTTTTGATATCAAACATGGTCCAAACGCTGAGATTATGATTGGAAATTATTTTTAGTGTAAATTTAACACTTAGAGCTTTCCAGAAAGCTAAAGTTTACTAGATTTCCATTTTTCTATAATTAGTTATAATTTTCCAAAGTTAGAGCCAAAATATGACTTTTGGGCACAAGTGAGAAAAATGCATTTTCTGGTTTTTGACTCTATACCCGTGGCTTATAGCTTGTTTTATACTATGTATGAGTTGTATAAGTGGAGTGTGAGTAGAGAATGTGAATGATGGGTTCACAAAACCCGCGGGGCAGATAATGAGTGTAAGAAACCCCGTTTCATAGCATGAAAATGTCACAGATTGGTATTGGTTCTTTGGAAATCATATGGAACCGAGCCCAGTGAGAGGATAGATAGCGGTAGTAGATTAAGGTGTTACAGAATTGTTATTGTGATTGGACCTTGTGAGTCTATGGTGAAGCTGTGGTGTGGCTGCCACCTCTGCATGTGCTTTGATCGGGCACCGGGTAATGATTAGACCCTAAATGCACTGAGCCCTGGTTGTGCTCATTATAGAGTAGATGCCGTGGACGGACCTCTCCTGATGTTATTGGCCATTAACATGTTGTGTATGATGTCACACCCAAAAATACGACCGCGTGGCACCAAATCGAAACCAAAATTAAGAGTAAAAGTAGGGTTCATGAGTCGCCACCAAAATTTTAATTTTGAAAAGGCAAAACTTTGAAAAAACCTTTTTAATTTGAAAAATAGTCTGTGAACCAGAAAATGGATCCGGGAGTCGATTGTGAGTGGGGAAGGTGTTAGGCACCCCACTACACTCGTTCTTAAGAACGATTACCCTAAGTTAGTTGTGCAAAATTATCATGGCCTTTAGTCTATTTTAATTCTCCCTAATAAACCATATGTAAAATAAGAAATAAGGAAATTAAAGGAAATAAAAATTAAGTGTAAAAAGGAAATAGAATTAAATAAATAAAAGAAAGAAATTAAGAAAACAAAAGTTGAAAGAAAATATTTTATTTACAAAAGCAGACTTGACCTAAGATGAAAGTCTAGAGCTTACGTACCCTTAAATGGGAATCAAAGTCTACGTAGTTCGAATTAAAATTATGTTAAGGTTAGTTTTTGTTTTTGTTTTCTTCTTTGTCTTACATTTTGTTTTTTTTTTTCTTTTTACTTGTTTTCATTTTTTCATTTTTTGTTTTTTTTTTCTTCTTTGTCTTGCATTTTGTTTTTGTCTTTTCTTCTTTTTACTTGTTTTCATTTTTTTTGTTTTGTTTTTTGTTTTTTTTACGTGTCCTTTATATTTTAATTTTTTATATTTAATTTTTTTTTTCATTTGGGTGTTGTTTTTTCCGAAAAGATGAAGAAAATAAATTACTTTTTTCTTTAACAAATAAAACGAGTTTTGAAATTAGTTTATGTGTTTTAATTTACTAAAGGAAAATTTAATTTTACTTTTCTTGCATTCTTTAATTTTTTTCCCTATTATTATTTTTTCTTTTTTCTTTTGTTTATTTGTTTGTTTTGTTTTCGTTTTGTTTTTTTTTTTTATTTAATTTCTTGTTATTGTTTTATTCTTGTTTTTTCCTTTCTTCTTTTTGTTTGTGCTATTATTTGTATTTTATTTTTTGTTGTTTTCTTTTTCTTTTTTTTTTTGTTTTTATCCTTATCCTCCATTAGTTTTAATTGTTTTTTTTATTTCGTTTGTATTTCTTTGTGTTTTTTTTGTTCTATTTCTTTTAGTTTGTGCTTTATTTGTTTTTTTTTTTTTCTTTATTTTCTTTTTTGGGTGTATTTTTTTGCTTTTCATTCTTTTCTTTTCTTTTTCCTTTTTGTTTTGTTTTGTCTTTTAATTTTTTTTGATTGATTATCTTCCTCTTTTCTTTTTGTTTATTTAAACATTTGATTTCTTTTCACTAGACGTTCTCATTTGTGTTTTTTTGTTTATCTGTTTGCTTGTCTTTCTATTATTTATTTTTGTTTCACTTTTCCTCTTTTTCTTCGATTGTTTTTTGTTATTATGTATATATTACAATACTTTGTTTTGTTATTATTTTTTATTCTCTTTTCTTGTTTCTGATTTTTTCCTTTTGTTTTATCATTGTTCTTTGTTTTTTCCTTGGGTTGGGATCAAATCTTATTTTTTGGTATTGAGTTTTTGCCTAAGAAAAAGAAGCAAACTCTCGATTTTCTTTCATTTGTTTTTTTGTTTTGGCATTGTATTATTATTATTATTACTTTTTGTTTGCTATTTTTCCTTGTTATTATTATTATTTATTTTAAAGAGGTATTTTGATTTTTATTTTTTGGTTGTTTTGTGGTTTTTCTTAATTAGTTCCTTTTCTTTCACTTATTTATTTATTTATCATTATTTTGACTCTTTTTCCTTTTTCTCTTTCTTTTTTTTTTTAGAACCAACTCTAAAAGATTTTGGAAAAACATTTTTCAATTTTCGCAGAAGAACCTCTTTTTTTTTATTTAAAAGGATAAATATTTAAGACTAAAAAATGAGTTTTACTAAAGTTTAATCTCCTTTTATTTTTTTTATCTCTCTTTCTTTTTTTTAAAAAAATTTCTTAAAGGATTCTATTGAACGAGGCCATCAAAGCCCCAAAATATTAAATCGTAAATTCAAAACCTAAAAGCACCAAGGAGGCCATATCGCCACACACGCATTTTGGTCCTATGTGCCTGAGGGGATATAAAATCCCACACGGCTACCCTAACACGAAAATTAACGAAATAAATAAAGAAAAATAAGGAAAATAAAATATTAATTTGCCAATGTGTGCTAAGTGTGTTTGATGTATGTTTGTATTATATCACATTCAAATACATTTACATGAAGCTGGATTATATGGTAGAAATTATATTACATACAGCAGCTGCCCATGGGTTTTTGCCTGTCATGATTTCCTATTCACCTCTCTACCATACGCCTGCGCTTCTTGTTGCAGACTAAATCACATGCTCGACTCTCCCATTTGTAAACCATGATTCCTCATATATGTTCCCCAGCGTAAACAGCCCAGCAAACAATATATTGCAACAAGGAAACAGCAGAAGAGCAGATATAGAATCATGTAGCTACCAGACTATGATACTCACTTTTAAAATTTCATCATTTCAGAATTAGCCTAAACTAAATAAGGTCCTAGGCGAGCAGCACAAACGATCTAGTACTACAGGTAGACAACCAAAGTTAATAGCACTAAATGACCCTTTTTACATCCCATATTAAGAATCTTATCGTTCAAAACAATCAATCGGACCTTATTTAAGCATTCTGTAGGATCACGGAATACACACAATCAGTAGCATCTAATCAAGATTAACACACAGAGACTTACAGACACAACCTGTCAAAGCAAACTCATGAATGGACCCGATAATGAATTGCTTAGAAAAGAAAAGGTATACCCCTCCCTTAAGAACAGATTCGAATCGATAGCATCATGGAAGTAACAATTGAAAACCTGATGTTCAGCCATGGAAACAGACTTAAAGATCATATAATCAGAAGCATTTAATCAGAAACAACACCTATAGGTAGAGAGTTTCAGACACAACCACCCATCAAAGCAAACTTACAGATTGATCTAATAATGAATTTCTTTGAAGAGACAAGTAACAGCATTATGGAAAAATAATTAAATCCTAGCAATCAAACCATTGAAGCAGATTCACGGGTTGTAATTCTTAATAGAGAAGGGAGAATAAATAATAAAAAAGAAGATAATAAATAGATAAACCAACCCTTTGAAGCTTGCTTCTTCTGACTATCTGCGGGAACCTTCGACTATTTCTGAATCACTAGCAATCGGAGGGGATCCTTTCTCGGATTTCGTTCCACAGAACCAAACACTGACAAATCACTAAGCTAATCTCCCTTTCAATTTTTCTGTTCCTGGTTCTCCCCTTTTGTTTTGAAATATCCTAGCCCCCTTCCTAAGAGTCTCTCCCCTTTTGGATCTCTCTTACACTCTGCTTCTCTCGTTTTCTCCTCCGGAACGAAACCTCCAGAAAATCCTATCGATTCCATGCCTCTCTTTCCGAAAGAAACCCCCCTAAGATGCCTCTCGCAGCACTCACTCAACCTCTCTGCTATCTCGAATCCCTCTATTCCCCAAAAACCTCCCCCCTCAGCCGAATAGTCTTCTCTATTTATAATGAATCCGAGAGTGATCTCCACTCTCACTTGTACATCTCGCCCCTCTGCCCCTCGTATGGGTTCATCGTGCTTTTCTGCTCCACCAACTCGCAGCACCAACACTCCTTTATACCCTTTCATTCCTTCGCCTTTAACCATGCTCATGGGAGAGAGTCAAAGCAGAGGAAGGGGGGACCAGTTGTCTAGGGTTTCCTTTCGTCCAAATTGTTTCATTTTCTTTTGGGTATATAGGCCTCATTTGGGTTAGCGAGGTAGAGGGTCTGGGGTTTGTGGGCTTCTTAAGTTGAAGAGTCTGAAAGTTATTGGGCTAAAGGAATGGGACCCGGCTTTTATTTTTTGTATGGGGCCAATGGGGTTTAGGAGAATTGGGCCTGAGCTAGATATTATTAAAATAATTTTTTTTTATTCAATCTTAAAAATGTTGGGCTCTTTCCTTGGGCTTTTTTTTTTGTTTTGGTTGAGGCTCTCCCCTAAATTGATTTTTTTTTATTTTTTGTTTATATTTCTTCTCTCTTTTTTTCTTTTAATTATTATATTTTTTGATGATTTTTTTATTTGCTTTTAGTCTTTTCTCTCTCTTTCTTTGTGGGTTTTATTTTTTCATTTTTCCTTTTCTTTTCCTAGTCTCTTTTTTTTATTTCTATTATTCCCTCTCTAATTTTTCTTTTTGTTCCAATTTTGGGATTAATGGGCCTTTACCTTGTTTTATTATTTTATTATTTTTACTTTTATTGTTTTATTATTATTATTATTATTATTTAGTTTATTTTGGGTTCTTTTCCTTTGATTTCTTTATTAGTTTTAGTTTTATTTTTTTTATATTTTCTTTCGGGAAAATGTAACTTTGAATTTTCTTCTTCTTTACTTATTTATTATTATTATTATTTCTTTAATTTTCATTAGTTTGATTTTTATATTATTTTAAAATATATCTGGACAAAATACAGTGTTCACATATGATTGCTGGTATGGAACAATAGTCATTGGTAGCTCAACTAGTTCATTTGTAAACTGAATTGATAGTTCTGGTATCAATGATATAAAATTGCATTGCATTGATTAATCTGTACATATTTATGGAATTTGCCTCTTGTTGCTGAGATTGTATATCTCACCCCAATTGTGGGATAACATTTTTAGGGACCGGACCTCTTAGTGGCAAAGAGAAAATTAATGGAAGCTTATTATATAGTTTAGTAGTAGGTAGGTTTGGAAACCTTGTTAGATTGTATTTGTATAACTAAACTACTAACTTTATGTAATTGCCGCATTGCATCATGAATTGCCAAGTATAGGGACTGTAATCATTTGATACATTATATGTCAACTTAAACTAGTGATATATGGAATTTCTAATGGGACTCATGTTTAAATGGAAATGTGAATAGTGTATGAACTCTTTGTTGTCATTTATCTATGAACTCATTGGTTTATGGTGGCTAGAGGGTTAAGGATCTACATTTGAGTTTTGAATGGGTAATGATAGATGTGTTAGGTAGATTAGGTAAAAGAAAGACACTAAATCTTCACAAACTAAGTTAAAGTGGCCTAGAGTGTTGTTAGAGGGGGAATTGGAGAGCATGAGATAAAATCTTGGGAGTTATAGAGACAAAAGGGAATTGGCCGAGACCAAATGATAATAGAGGGTAATTAGCCGCGACCAACATTTAATTGGCCTCAAGCAAATATGGTGAAGCTACTAGGGAAGAAAGTAGAGAGTAATTGGCCACGGAAAATAGTGAGGTTAGTCGCGGCTAAGTCTGAGAGGCAAGTTTGGGGGTGTTCCAGAGGGTATTTGGCCACGGCGAAAGGGGTATTTGGCTGCAGTGAAATGCGTGAAATTTGTATAGGTGTAAGGAGTTAAACCCGGGCAAGGGAATTTAACCTCGACTAAGGTGCTCAATTTCTCATATTCACCTAGAAACCTTAGTTTCTTTTATGGTAATACTAAGGAATGATTTACAAACACTTGTAAGAGATTTTTATGAGTTGGAATTGATGGATGGAAGAATCAAAGGCTCCTTATTAATGATTAAATTTACTTGCACATTTGAATAATTGTGGTTGTCTAATTAATGACCCTAATAACATTAAGGTTCAAATTTTCTTGCATTTTTCGAATATATCAACCTTGATTTATGGTTATTAATCACGTATTTAATTTTAATTATGATGATTAGAAGTTAGGGTTATTACAACTTGCTTTTATACAGCTCATTTCGTCGTTTTACAAAAATTACGTTCATTACATCCTAAGCCTTGATTCCTAGTTTTCTAATATTTAGAATTTTATCCTAATTTTATTTAGCCTTAACTAATTCATTTTATAGGACTCTTTTTTCTATCTGGTTTATTTCTATTATTTTTACGAAAATCGAGTGTTACACTCTACATTCCAAAACTTTGATCCCCATCATGTTTCAAGGAAAAACTAACCACCTCTACCTCCCTCTTATGTTGGCTGAACCTAAGGAGTTGTGGAGAAATAAGGAAGAGTAATTTCCCCATACCAAAGTATATACCAATCATAAGCATGGCCCACCCAACATTGTGCTTGATTAGGCACCTTACCTAAGCCGACACTTTAGGTTCAAGTTTTTGTCCCTTTGGAGCATCCCACAAATCCTTCAGGAATGTGTTACCAAGAAGGAGAGTAGAACTCCCACTTATATGGACCTAGCCCAAGATCCTCTAATCCTATGTGGAACATTACATTTCACCCTTTTTTAGGGTTAACTCATCCTCGAGTTGCACATATGGCTGGGTCAACTCTGATACCAAATACTATACAGAACCCTCAATACTCAACACATTAGCCTGGTGGGGTTTTGCTCTTAGAGTCACCTCGATCGGTCACAACCTAAAGCATATCATCGAGGGGGAGAGTATCACTCCCACTTATATGGACCTAGCCCAAGATCTTCCTATTTGATATAGGACATTATATTCCACCCCTTTTAGGACCAACTCATCCTCGAGTTGCCCATATGGCTAGGTCAGTTCTAATAATCTTGCCTCAGTTAGTACTTTAGGTTCATGATTTTGTCTCTCTGGGGCGTCCCACAAACCCTTCAGGAATGCATTGTCGGGAGGGAGAGTACCACTCCCACTTTTATAGACCTAGCCCAGGATCTTCTTATCTGATGTGAGATATTACAATCCAAATCATATTCATAGGGCATAGATATTTTTTCTTTACAGTTATCAAATTTGGACCAGAACATGTTTATCAAAATGTAGACATACATATATGTACATATCATAATATTTAACAATTGTTAGATCCAGAGAGGACTTGATCAAACAAATGAGAACATATTCACTAGGCTACTAAAAATGTCTAAAAATAGTAAACTCTTGGGGAACTAGAATTTTTATAAAGATTTTTCTATTTTATGTGTCTTTTAAGGTCCTTGTTCATGCCTTTAAGTCTTAGGGTATAAATATGTCCATATTAGTCCTTTGGGTTATAAATAGGTCCATATCAAGTCAAGGTCCCTGTCTAGTCAAGATCTATGTTCAAAAAATGGGTCTAAGTCATATAAAGGTCCTAATTATGGTTAAATAGAAATATTATGTGTCTTTAGTTATAGATATACTTATATGTCTATACATATCTTTTCCTTGAATTAAAGTATATTTGATTTCTTATCTTTCTGATTAACTTGGAGGTTCCTTAAGACTAAATTACTCCTTAAACATACATAATAATTCACATAATAAGCTATACAAGAATTATTTCATGACTACTCTCTTATGATAAATTTTTAAGTGAGAATCATTCATCATATTAGAAACTCTATAGTTCAAAAAATGTGTTTAAAACCTATCATCTTGTGTCCATTTGCTTGGCCTTAAATGTCTCTAAGCTTGCCTACAAAGGTATCCTATCAAGACTACATAATAACATGAAAGAAAAGTACATAAAAACACCCGTAAAGTATTGGCACCATGGCCTGGCCTTTAGGTGTCATGGCTTGGATTGAATTTTGGGCTATCCAAAACTTTTGGATAGAGTCAGAGGTGCTACAGTTCAAGTAGAGCAAAATTAGCTATGTTTCACGTTTCAGTACAATAGCCATGTTCCAACTCATGCCATTTTTTATGTAGACCTCTAAACGTCGCCAAATTTGACATGAAGCATCCTCTATGTGTTAAATAAGTGCCAATAAAAGTCCATATCTGTCATACCTACACATATCATATGTTACAACTTACAATGTTGAAGAACTTTGTATTACTAATAGAAGACCTTATTAACAAGGTTTCAATTTTCACAGTGTATAATACAAGATCTTGTCGACAAGATCATGAACTTAGGAGATCTCTATTATCATGCCTAGGTGATTCCTAATAAGGTTACAAGAAAACACAGGTTCATAACTTTGTTCTTCTAATTACCATACAAATTCTTGTCCTGTTGTGAAGAAACGGAAGCTACCATAGTTACAATTCATCTGAGTTTCTAGACCTATTTTTGTGAAATTTCTTTCCCCCATCAAATGTCATCTAAAAATCATAAAAATTGGTAGAATAATTCCTTATTATGTTAATTATAAGCCACTAAAACAATTTAAAAAAATTCCCATGGATGGCCCCTTAACTAATGCCATTTATACTACCACCCTGTTTAGACTCACTGCATACTATCCCTTTTGTTTTTGACTTTGTTGCCCTATTAAACAAACTCCAAAAACTCTAGAACTTTCTAATCCTAAGTTTATATGTCTTATCTATCTTCCTATATTTGTGTAGTAATTCATTTATTAGAACTTTCCAATCCTAAGTTTATTACGAATCCCACTCAAAGCTGTCCTACACCAAGGTTAAGTTGAATTCGCACATTGTTCCTAGGACCTAGCTTGTTCCAAAAATTCTTTAATTGTCCAAATGTTAATTTCAAAGGATGGAGGACTCATGATAAAAATTTGGGCTTAGAATTCCCACTCCAACTATTTCTACAAGTGGCATAAGCCAAACACCTAGAAAGTACATAACAATGATGACTTATTTCAACCAACTCAGGGAATTTATACATAAACTAAAATGGTCTCCTTAACATCAATTAGGCACAAACCCTTACTCTAGCACCAATCTTACGATAATGATAATCATTTTCATGCAAAAATAGTAACTAAGGTTACTTTAACATATAATTCCATACTTCTATAATACATTAACGTCAGATTGTATTTTCCTCACATGTCATTACCATACAGATATAAAATAAAGGATTACAAAACCATTGTACATTCTCATAACTAGAGTCCTACTTTAATAGTTAACATTATTTTTAGAATTTTCAAAGCTAAATACAAAACAATATATAATCTACTAGTCGGCTTGTTTATTTTTTCCTTGTTTGCATCTGTCTGTGGTATAATCAATACTTGGAAAAATAGTTAGCTTTCTAATAAGATGAAATCTCATAAGATAACAATGTATTCAAAGAGTATACACATAAATAGCACTGAACAATACTCAAAATACATTTGATGTACAATCCCATGTAGAAGCACATAATTCCACATAGCATTATACATTTATTCATTAGGCTAATGTGCTTTGGTCATTGGCCAATAATAGTGATCTAATACTCACAAAAGTCACTTTAGTAGACATACATGCAACCATACATAGCATAGAAAATTCAAAAATTATCTTGTGCAATTATGTACGTACACAAAAAGAATGTAGTGTTATCTACCTGTTTTGTTACTGCTGTTTAGTCAAGTTATTCTTTAGCTCTTGTTATTCTGATGGTTTCCTTAAAATTTTAGTCATGCACTACCATGAATAAGAGCTATTAATGGTCAAAATTTAAATTAAACCAAGCTACTATCCTCCTTCACAGTAAGTCCTTAGTCACTAATTTTTCCTAACCTCAGTATGTCCATTTTGAATTATAGCAATTATATATACGTACCTTGTATAATATTCAATTACATAGTTCCATCTAGTATCTAAATATCCTATATACATATTGCCCCTTTTTGTGCTATTTCTATAATCCATTTTAAGACATTCTTAAGGTGCTAACTCTATGGCCAATTGGATACACAATCCCTTTTCCATTTTACTCACTTCCTCAATTTTATTAGTTTCAAAAGAGAAAGTTTAATTACTCACCTTCAATATTCATGGATTTTTTCTAAACTTCTTTTGTATTCTTTTCCTCACATTTTTATTGGTGTCCAACCATGGTAAGGTGTTCTAAATTCATACTTTCAACTAAGTGGAATGAAAGCAAAAATTAGAAACATACTAAATTTCCCATTCTTACCTTTGATGGAGTCTTTTGTACCTTGGCTTATCTTCTCATCCTTTCATTCCCATGGCTGCCCAAGCTCTTTTCCTCTTCCTACCACTATATCTCTCAACCAAAATGAAGCTAAGGTGAAGGAGGATGATCGTAATTGCACACCTCATGCTTCCAACTAATAGTAGATGTCATTAAGGCAATCTAAAATTCCTTCTTCTCATTACTTACTCAATGCTATGTTAGATGGTAGCATATATGTATATTATTCCTATCTAAGCTACATGTTAATATTTAACTCCCATGGTCAAACCAGAATGTAAGCACTAACCAAATGCAATTGTAGATATATGTATATATATGGTATGGTGGGATCATAAGGGGTGAGGTACATGTGATTTGGGAATGTCATTTGCTCTACTCAGTTACTTTATTAGGTGTCTCCCTCTCATGTTTCCAACTAAGCATGATGATAGATAATCCATGGCTTTCCCACCATTCATTCTAAGTCCCACTTTCATCTTATTAATTTAAATAAGGAAAATAATTGTCCACATGGCTACATAGATTGGTTGGATAACCAAATATGTATATCTATGTTTTAATGAGAGATGGCTTTATGAAATGCTTGTTTTCCAAGGTCCTAATGCATCACTGTGTTATACATATATATATTCCTAATGTATCTTTTCTTTCTTTTAATAGAGCTTACATCACTCAGCCATTAAGGTATCATGCCTTCTCATTATCTTCTAACTATTTTTTCCATTGGAGCTTCTTATCCATTACATAGCTAAAGAAAGGTCAAGGGCCATACCCAAATCTACATATGTATAATGAGGTAGTGGAATATCAAGGTGGGATATTCTTTTTGTCCTTATCCTCCCTTGTGTTTTTGTTTCTTCCTCTACTTATTTGCTTAACCATACCATAAGTTAATGGTTCCAAGGCTTATTTCAATGTCTATTAAAATGCTAACTTATGATATCCATAGCTATTTGAATGAGCTACCCCTAGGCTCAATGCACCTACCAATATACATTTATCTATGTGAAGGTAATATAATGATATGATGAGGATGGTTACAAGCTTGCATTTGAGTTATTTCTATATGTTTCTACCATAAACAAAATACATATCAATATCTCATTAAAGCTTCCTAACATATGGCTTCCTTTCTAGTCTTAATTAAATCCATTAGTTCTCAATGAGCCTTGGTTAGTTCCTTAATGTTTTTCTTGATGTTCTTTGTCAGTTAGCCTGGTTATGTTACTATTTATAGAAAATTTAGGATGTGACAATATCAAAAAGTATCCTCTTTTTTTACCTTACAAAAATTATATTTTAGTCATTAATTAAAATTGCACTTTGAATTATAAACTTTTAGTATTTCTATTTTAACCCTAAATTTTCATCTAAATATTTTTATTGCTTAAATATTTTTTTTATATTTTTTGGGTTCTAAGGGTCCAGTGAAATCTCTAAAATTCATTTCCAAAGTATTTATTACATAATTATTTATTACTTGATAATTAGAAATTAATCCTAATTAATTCCAATAAATTCCTAATATTCCATAAAAATTTCCAAAAAATTCCTAAAAATTTCTAGTAGTCTAGGTAAAATTTTAAAGTGTCTTGTAACTCATAATTGACCTAAATTCATAAGATTCTACAAGAAATTCATATCAATAATTCCCAACAATTATATTAGCCTTAATTAATAAGTTAGGAAACTTGGGGATGTTACATTTATATTGTTGGAAAACATAATATTGTTCATAGCCCATGCTTTTATAATTTGTGTGAACATTTAGAGCCATTCCCCGTAGCATTTTCCAATTGAAATGATTAAGAATAGAATGTGGGTCTAGTGCAAAGGGTTTCTTAAAGCTTGTATCAAATAAAGAATCAAAAGAAAACAAAGGAATAAAAATTACCAGGCCTCATGGGGTGCTAATTGATGTTGCAATTCTCAATATTACTGATAGCCATGATTGTAACATATGGTTCCTCTGTAAACATGAGAAACATAATGTCTGGTTTCTCCATAAATGTACAAAATGAACAGATATAAATAGAAGTCTCCTAGATAGAATGATTTGAGGTCTAATAAAATTAGAGTAATAATTTAGACCTCAAATAATGAGGATTTAAGGTCAGAGATACTCTAAAAATGGAGCTAAAATAATCAGACAAAATTTAACAAAGATGTAGTGATATTTTCATAATTTTAGGCACTTTTTAGAAAATTCAAAGAAGAGATTTTTAAATAGGGAAATGAGTTTCTTGGGGTTCTCAGAGGCTTTAAAAACTATAAAAGCCTCTAGAATGGTTTAAACCCCTCCAATTTACTTTTAGAGCATCAGTTAATTTGTTCGAGAAGGTTTTTAATCTAATTTGGATGAAATTAAAGGCATTTTATGAATTAAATTAAATTTTATGATAGAAAAGACGGTTTTAAAAAAGGAGTTAAAATGAGCCCAAACGAAGCAAACAGGTGCGTAAGGGTGAAATGGTCATTTTGAAAAATTATAAAAGAGGCTTCTTAAGTAAGATTATACCTCATCATCTTCTCCAAGCTTCCATTTTTAGATTTTTAGAGAGCTATGGTGTGACACTAAGATGGGAGAGTGAGAAAAAGTTTTAGCTTCCGTTTAGGTAAGTAAATGACCTTGTTTCATCTCGTGCCAATTAAGAAAGTTGTTCCTCTCTCTAAGAGCTCTCTAATAGTGATTTTCTTTTCTTGAAAACTTAAATATTCAGGTCTAACCTATGCCAAAAAGGAACTCTTTTCAAGAAAGTAATTAGTGAAAAATAATTTACACAAAGAAAGCTCTATTTTTAGGTAAGACTTTACTTGAAATACTTGCAAAATCTTGTGTTTCTAAGCTATTTAATCTTCGATCTAGAGAGAGAAAGTAAGGAGGAGAGTTTTTCTTCATGTATTCTTAATGGAACCAAGGGTTATGGAGTGTAAGGATTAAGAATGTAAAACTAAAACTGAAAAGGAAGCTTTAGAATGCAAGTTATAGAATTTAGGGATTTGGTTGCACCTTAGCAAACATGAAGCTTCCTAATGATAATTTAAGTTATCTAAGAGTATGAATGAGTTCTCAAGACACCTAGGAAGCCTCACATATGCCATTTCCCTAAATGAAATGAAGCAAACTCCATGAATGCTCTATGCCTCCATAGTATCGCCTTAACCCACTTCATGCACCTAAGGAGTGTTTTAATTTGTTCTAAGCCTAGAATGGGACTAAATATGATAGAAGAACATTAGTGGAAGCCTTGGAAAAATTTAAAAGTCATGAAATGTGAGATGGAGGTGTAGGCTCCAAAATATGACATTATAAAGTAACTTATAGCTACGCTCCTCAAAATGAATGTATGATGACTCCAAATAGTCTAAGGGGAGTCAAAAGACCTAGAATGAATGAGAAATGGAAATCAAGACCATGAATTCTCCTAGTTGTTTCATAAGGTCTTATATGGAAGTATAATGAAGCCATAGAATAAAGTAGCTTAATATAGAGTGTGTATGATGCCAAGGCTTATTTCCATGAGTGATTTATGTCTTTTTTAATGTATCTAGGCCAAGAGAACCAAGGGCCACCTAATTGAAAGGCTTGGCCAAAAAAAGGGAAGAAGAATTTCAAGAGAAAGTGTTGTGTTCTTACTTTAAGGTAGCTTTTTAACTTTTCTCTCATGCATAACTTGGATGTTTGCTTGTCCTTGAGTGCTTGTATGTGTGTTTCAGCAATAAGCAGTATTTTTAGCCTATGCTTATATGTTATGGTACCATTATGTTTCTTGAAATGTGATTATGATTATATAATGGCTTACATGGGTTTGGTTATGCCAAAAGTCCCTTAGCAAGGGTGAGGATGAGTCAAAAGTCCCTAGAAATATGTGAGACAAAGCCAAAAGTTTCAAGAAGAGTGAGGCTTAGTCAAAAGTCCCTTGAAAGTGGGTGAGGCATGTAACACCATAACTTCTAACTCATTTCATGCCATTTATAAGTTTTGTATTATCAATCCCATAAGAGCATATGAAAAAGGGGATGAAAATAATAGACTTTTTCGCATTGCGCTATATCTAAAAAATTCAATTCAGTGTCACGTGGACCGTGTGAGCTCATACTATACTTCCTCATATTTAATTTCATCATTACAACTTATTTGCATCACAAAAACAAGCTTACAACCCATGGAAACCGAAATGGGGCATGGAAACTTAAAGATCATTCTCGGCCAGAATTGGTCTTTTTCTGGGCAAATTTTGGAAAATCATAACTAAACCTTGAAAAATCAAACCCATACAATCTTGGTCATTATGGAAATCTTGGGATGTCTAATTCATATTAAAAATATGCCTAGGTCACAATATTCACAAACAAGATGTTTGACATCCAAAAAGCTACAGAGGTCCGACTGAAATCTGGAACTGTCATAGAATTCTGTAGAAACATTTGAAAATATCCAATTAATTCCATAAAAATCAAATCTATGAAAATAATACCAATATAAAAAGCTATGAATGTTAACTAGAGATAAAAAATATCTCTAGATTAGTTCATTAAGCCCAGACTCCAAAATTCAATAGAACAGTACTTCTGATCGGGCAATTTCACTGATACTGGATAGAAAATTCAAAAATTCATATCTCCCTCTCTAGACCTCTAAATGAGGTGTTTCTAGTTGGCACGAGTCACTGTGATTGCCTAGTTTCTGTGTATAAAATTTCATAGTAATTGGACATCATTTGAGCCTCGTGTGATAGAAAAAAATTTCAGACCAAATGAATAGTGTAGCAGACCAAATCCATAAAATTTGCAAATTTTGAAAAATTATCAAATATTATGTAGACCTCCAAAAATTATGATCTTTAGCTTTCCAGAAATCACTCAATGAGATCTAATTGCATGCCAAAGTTTAGATCAAGACTAGCTCATTTGGCCAAAAAATGACATAAGGTTCCATTTTAGTCAAATGTGGCTCCATATGAGGTACCAAATTTGCCAAATGGTCTTCCCTTGGTATTGGCACCTTTTGGGCAAGTCTAAGAGCACATTTAAGACTTGTGTGAGTTGTCCAAATGGTCCCAAATCTCCTGCATCTCATTTTGGCCATTCAACCCACATTTATACACATATTCATCAAACTTTAAACTTGCATACTATGGCATTACATACTCAAAACATGTGCTAGTGGTCATATATCATTTCCATACATCTAAACATCACATAATAGTATCTTTACATATGTTTTAATGTTCATAGTACATATACAACATCATATACATGATAAACCATCATTATGGTTCCAAAATGGCTAAAACCAAGGCATAAGTTTGTCAATCTCCTTCCTTTAGGGTGGTTGGCTCCCATTAGCATATCCACTTGGTTCACCTAGCATGTTAGATCATTGGAGAGGAGGGGATGAGATTCAAAGAATCCCAATAGCTCATCTCCCATTCAATCATACATAATATGTGCAAAGTAAACTTTTCAAATGCATGCATGGTGAAAGTGGAAGACATGCATATTTTAAAACAATCTTGGCATGTGAATCAATTATACAAAACATCCAAGAGCTCACCAAGTGCTTGGATTGGCCTCACACTTCTCCTCATGGATTTTGGACTTGCCTCACCTATTCTTTAAAAGCTTTGGACTCAACCATACTCTTGGAAGCCCACTTTACTTTTGGGAGACTCTTTACTTTGTTTCAACCAAACTCAAGGGTTCTTGGCTCATCCTCACCAAAGGGAAGAGTTCTTGGTCTTTCCACACTCAAGCAAACTCATACAAACATCATGTAAACATTTGAAAACATAATATGGCATCAAGCATCATGGAATATAAAGGCATGCTAGCATACTTTTCAAAGCTTGAAAATACACATACATACATTCTAGAACAAGCTAAACACACATCCATGCATGAGAGAAGGTGGAGAAAGCTACCTTGTATACAAGCACACACTTTTTCCTTAGCTTTCAAGCCTCCTCTTTCGGCTACATACCCACAACTTGGTGGAGATAGTTTCTCTTGGCTTAGATATAAATTACGGGAGCCAATTAAGTTCATGAAACAACTTTTAGGGCCATGCGACTTGCTTAAACCCTAGATTACTCTACAACCTCCATTATGGTCCATAAATGCACCTAATGAAGCAACACCCCTCAAATACTTTCTAGGCTTCATTCTTTCCCTTCAAATATGATTCTTGACTCCTTTTAAGCCTCTTGGAGTCATCACATCATCAAAACAAAAGGCCTAGCACCATGTTGCTTCTTTAGGTTATATTATGGAACCTAAGACACCAAATCACTTTCCATGAGTTCTAAATTCTTTCCAAGGCCTCCCTTCATTTTCATTCATCAAATATGACTCAAGAATAGCCTTAGAAAGATTTAAAACTCTCCCTAGCTCAGAGAACCCATCTAGGCCGAGGCTATGAAGCATATTGGGTTCCATGGAGCTTTCTTTGTTTTCTCAAGGGAAGAAGAGTATGGGGAGCCTCTTAGGGATCTTGGGAGCTCATTTAAACTCTTACTTAGGCCTAGGAATCATCATACAAAGTCAGATTTTACAAGGTACAATTGAAACTCTAGAACTTGCATCTTGAAATCTAATGGTTTTTTGTTAATTCCCTTTGCATATTCTTAATCTCCACACCCTTTTTCTTTAGATTCATGCTTGGTTCTGCTTAAAAATCATCTCCTCCTAGGGTTTTCTCAAGTGGGGCAAAATGTAACACCATAACTTCTAGCTCCAGTTCATGCCATTTATAAGCTTTGTATTGTCAATCCTAAGATCATATGAAAAAGAGGATGAAAATAATAGACTTTTTATGCATTGTGTTATTTCAAAAAAATTCAATTCGGTGTCACGTGGGCCGTGTGAGCTTATACTATCCTTTCTCATATTTAATTTCATTATTACAACTCATTTTCATCACAAAAACAGGCTTACAATTCTTGGAAACCGAAATGGAGCTCAAAATAAGCAAGCCTATTTTTGGCCAAAATTGCTCCATTTTCTGACCCAACTTTGGAAAATCATAACTAAATCTAAAAATTTCGAAACCATGAAATCTTTGTCATTCTGGAAAGCTTAGAATGTCTAATTCACACTAAAAATATGATCAAGTCACAAAATTCATCACACAGGATGTTTGGCATCAAAAAATCTACAGAGGTCGCTAGCTACCTGGGCTGTTATTCAGTTTACTGATACAAATTTCTAAAATTCATAACTAATTCCATAAAAATTGAAATCACACAAATTCAGTCATTCTGGGAAGCTACAAATGTTAACTTGATACTAAAAATAATTTTAGAATAAAACAGATACGTTTATCTATTAGGAACTTATGGAATAGTAACTGAACTCCTAGGGCGCTACTGATACTGACAGTTAATTTTAGACATGCATAACTCTCTGCTCAGACCTCTAAATGAGGTGATATCAGTGGCCACAGAAAGCTTATCACTTCTAGTTTATGCATATAAAATTTCATAAGCATTGGACATCATTTTATCATTAGGTAACACAAAACACAAAACTGCCAGTATAAACAGTATCCATACCAGAATCCATGAAAAATATCAACTTTGAAAATTCATCAAATATTCCCTAGACCTCCAAAAATTATGATCTTTAGCTTCCTAGAAATCTCTCAATGATACCTAATTTCATGATGGTTTAGGGCAAGACTAACTCATTTGGCCAAAAAGTGATATAGGGTTCCATTATGGTCAACTTTAGCTCCATATGAGGTACCAAATTTGCCAAATGGTCTTCCCTTGGTATTGACACCTTTTGGATAAGTCTAAAAGCATATTTAAGACTTGTGTGAGCTATCCAAATGGTCCCAAACCTCATGCATCTCATTTTGGCCATTCAACTCACATTTATACACATATTCATCAAACTTTACATTCTCATACCATGGCATTTCATACTCAAAACATGTGCTAATGGTCATATATCATTTCCATACATCTAAACATCACATAATAATATGTTCAGATATGTCTCAAGGTTCATGATACATCTACACCATCATATACATCTTGAACCATTATTATGGTTCCAAAATAAACAAAATAACACATAAGCTTGTCAATTGCCCCTCTTCATGGTTGTTGGCTCCCTTCACCATAATTGCTTGGTCCACCTAGCATGTTAGATCATTGGAGAGAGGGGAGTGAGATTCAAAGAATCCCAATAGCTCATCTCCCATTCAATCATACATAATATGTGCAAAGCAAGTTTCACAAATGCATGTATGGAGGAGATAGAAATCATAGACATTTTAAAAGCAACCTTGGCGTGTGAATCAATCATACAAGACATTCAAGAGCTCACTAAGTGTTTGGATTGGCCTCACACTTCTCCTTATGGATTTTGGACTTGCCTCACCCATTCTGTGAGCACTTTGGACTCAACCATACTCTTGGAAGCCCATTTTGCTTTTGGGAGACTCTTTACTTTGTCTTAACCAAGCTTAAGGATTCTTGGCTCATCCTCACCCAAGGAAAGAGTTTTTGGCCCCTCCACACTCAAGCAAACTCATACAAACATCATGGATTCATTTAAAAATATAACATGGCATCAAGCATCAAGGCATATAAAGGCATGCTAGCATACTTTTCAAAGCTTGGAAAGACACACACACACATTCTAAAACAAGCTAAACACACATTCATGCATGAGAGAAGGTGGAGAGAGCTACCTTGTATACAACCACACACTTTTTTTCTTAACTTTCAAGTCTCCTCTTTTGGCCACACACCCACAATTTGGTGGAGATAGTTTCTCTTGGCCTAGACACAAATTATGGGAGCCAATTAAGTTTATGAATCACACTCTAAGGCTACACTACTTAATGAAACACTAGATTGCTCTATAAGTTCCATTATGGTCCATATTGGCACCTAATGAAGCAACACCCCTCAAATGATTTTTAAGCCTTATTCTTTCTTTTCAAACATGATTCTTGACTCCTTTTAAACCTCTTGGAGTCATCACATCATCAAAACAAAAGGTCTAGCACCATGTTGCTTCTTTAGGTCATAATATGGAACCTAAGACACCAAATCACTTTCTATGAGTTCTAAATTTTTTCCAAGGCCTCCCCTCACTTTCATTCATTAAATATGACTCAAGAATGACCTTAGAAAAATTTAAAACTCCCCCCACCTACACAAACAAGCCTAGGCCGAGGCATAGGCTTCCTTTGGGCTTCTTGGAGTTCTCTTGCTTTTCTTGAAGGAGGAAGCTTGTGGGGAGCATCTTTGGTGTCTCAAGAACTCATTTATACTCTAACTTAGACCAAGAAAGCATCATACAAATTCAAAAATTGGAAGGTGCACTTAAAACCCTAGGTTTTGCATCTTAATTTCTAATGCATATTTCTTGGTTTTCTTTGCATATTCTTATTCCTCTCCATTAAATACTTAAGAATCAACTTTGGTTTGGTTAAAAATCTGCCTCCTTAGGTCTGTCTAGGTCTAGGTCGAAATGCTCAAGGAAGGGAGGAAGAAGACCAAGTGGAAGAATTGCAAAATACCTTGTTTTCCTTAAATTTCCTTGCTTGTTCTTGCTTTCCTTGGCCTCCTCACTTGAATTTTGAACTTTCCCCTCTATTGTCCCTTTAAAACAGCTCTCAAAACTTCAGAAAAATCATGGAAAAGAAGAGGAAGAAGAGGAGAAGAGATTGGTGGAGAAAAAGGCATGAAAACATACATAAAAACCTACTTTTCCTTGGAATTTCTTCTCCTTCTCCTTCTCTCTTGGTGCCTCTCCCTTAGGGTTTTGCTTTTGATTTAGGGCTAGAAAATCTAAAGAGAAATGAGGGCAAGTGTGAGGCACCACCTATATATAGGTAAGGAAAAGTGACTTTTTCAAAAATTCTAATTTTGCCCTTCATACTTTGCATTTTCGTTTCTCCTTCGTTTTAGCTTCTTTTTGAGAACCATCTTTTCCATTATAAAATTTAGGTTCCCAATTAAGAAAAATGGCTTTGGAATCACTCAAATCAAAGCTAAAACCTTTCCGAACAAATCAATCAAAGTTCGGGTCAACTGACATTTAAAAAATTACACCGGAGGGTCTTTAACGGTCCCGGGGCTTCCCATGGTTTTCAGGGCTTCTGAGAACCCTGGAGAACTCAAAACTTTCATTTAAAAATCCCTTATGTATATTTTCCAAAATGTTCACTTATTTATGAAAATGCCACTGGCCTTTTGGCAAATTTTTCGAATCACTCTGGCCTTGATTTCTGGGAAACTTAAGGCTCAAATCCTCATTTTCGAATATTTAAAATTTTATCATAATTTTAGTTGGCCCCAATTCCTTCTATTTCAGGGACTTCCTTTTGTATCTGGCCCATTTCTGCCATTTACGGAGAAACTGAACATTGTGTTTTTCATGTTTATGAAAGGACTGGATGTTACACGAAATGGTGGAGAAGGGGACCAAAAATGACAACCATAGGAAGAATAATTACCTTGTTTTCTTGCTTTTTCTCACTTGAATCTTATGTTCTTTGAGTTCCTTTCTTCAAATCCAAACTTTCCCCTTAATTTTTCCCTTAAAACAGATTTATAAACTTCATTATAATCATAGGAAATAAAGGAGAATGGAGGAGAAAATGTTTGGAAGAGAAAGAGCATGAAAAACTACTAATTTCCATACCTTAAGCCTTTGATTTCTCTTCCTTTTCTTCCCTTTCTTGTGAGCCTCATCCCCTAGGGTTTTCTTTTGGTTTTAGGTAGAACATGGTCGTGTATAATGAAGGGAGGAGAAGGGTGCATCATATATGTAGGTGGGAATAAGTTACACTTTTCAAGAATTCCCATTTTGCCCTTCATACTTTGCATTTTTGTTTCTCCTTCGTTTTAGCTCCTTTTTTAGAACCGTCTTTTTCATTATAAAATTTAGGTTCCCAATAAAGAAAAATGGCTTCAGAATCACTCAAATCGAAGCTAAAACCTTTTCGAACGAATCTGTCAAAGTTCAAGCACACTGACATTGGAAAATGTCCACCGGAGGGGCTTTAACTGTCCCGGGGCTTTCCATGATTTTTAGGGCCTCTGAGAACCCTAGAGAATTTAAAACTTTCATTTAAAGAGCCCTCCTGTGTGTTTTTCAAAAAGTACCCATATTTACGAAAATGCCACTGGCCTTTTGACAAAATTTTCAAATCACTCTGACCTTGATTTCTGGGCAACTCAAGGCTCAAATCCTCATTTTTTAATATTTAAAATTTTATCATAATTTTATTTGGCCCCAATTCCTTCTATTTCAGGGACTTCCTTTTGTATCTGGCCCATTTCTGCCGTTTACGGAGAAACCAAACATTGCATTTCTCATATTTACAGAAAGGTCGGATGTTACATTCCTCCCCCTTTAAATAAATTTTGTCCTCAAAATTTAGGGGTACACTTTCTCTTACTCTTATAGTCTAGCTAACTATTCTTTTCTTTTCCTTCTTCCTGGCTCTAGACGCTTTCTCAGCAATTTCATTCTTTCGAATTTTCTTTCAGCTAGGGAACTTTTATTACTAGCTCTTAATGAGGGCGCTACTGCTATAAAATACTAGCTAGTTCTTTCTCATAAGGGAAAGAAATTTTTGACTTTGGAGGCCTATCCTGGGAGAGCTTACTAATCATATCGGGTTAATGTTAACCTGTTCGCAGGATTAATATTTCTTTCAGTGGACTCATTTACACATCATGAGGTGCTTATTTACATATTCCATCTACTATTTATCTCTGCGTTCTTTCTCACTAGCTCATTCCATAATTATAATTTGCATTTCTTTCTGTCATAGGCCTCACATCTTAGTTACTTACTGGGATTACAACTCCTTTGAGGTGTTTCTGCTTTTATGATCCCAATTTCTTTGGTTACTACTACATCTATTTTTATAAGCTGAGACTTTTCTCACTTTCTTTGCTCACTTGCAGTGGCATTTTATAGTCTCTCATTTCAACACTGATAGGCCTAACTTGTATGTCTCATATTAGCACTGAAGAGCTATTACCACTGACTATTGCTAGGCTCTGATGGGATGCTAGCTGTTCTCACAGTTTTGCTCACTGGAGACATACTGTACCATTTACCTTATATAAAAACCGCACCTGACCCCTTTCTGAATACATAAGCTATCATACGGGGATCTATCTATCCCTCGGTCAGGGCTACTATCTATTAGGTAGTGGTTTATCTACCTCTAACTCTGGAAAGCTTATTTCTTGCTTTCCTCATCCCATATACTATGCTCATCTTTGAAGAGAGCTAGTCAGTGGTCTAATTGTCTGAGTAAAGCTTTCGTATCTCTGTAGCAACGGTCTACCAGACTCAGGAGATCTGTAGTCTCTGAGACAAAGGTTAGCTAAAACTATACTGGTCTCTGAGATTAACTACTCTGTAAAAACTATCTCAGGCTGTCATCTCTACCAGAGGTCTATCATGCTGTGGCTAGGGCTCTTTGTAACTCTGTGAGATCTACTGTGACCCCTGGGTCTACTGTGACCTCTCAGAGCCCTGCTAGGGTCTACTGCAACCCACTATGCTATGTTGGGATCTACTACGATCCATCTCTGGGAGATGTCAAAGCCTAAGATTACTGTATCTGACAGTAAAATACATGCTCACTAAGTCTAGTTACCTTCGCTCATAATAGCTGAGGCTAAACTCAGAAGTACATCATACTCTTCGTGCGAAGTGGGTTCTGTGTCATCTCATTCTCTAGGATCCCATCATACTAATACTAGGGAGCGTTTTAATTTTCATTCATCACTCCTCATAGGATCCTCAGATTCCCACTTTAGCCCTTTTTTCACTTGGGCTTTCTTTTCTTACTCTATTGAATTACTTACTTACATATACTAATTTTAGCCCTCCTCTCATATCCTACAGTTCTCACTATGCCCACGTTCTATTTTTAAGTGCCTTGGCACTAGGGCATCTCACACACTGAGTGTAGTAAACATCTCTGGCAGGAGAAAGGCTATACACTGGTCCCTATTTATTTTATTTACATATACTATAAGGGACTCAGGCTATGCATGCTGAAGCTGAACATTTTCTACTAGGGATTCCTTTTTGCATGCCTTCCTTACTATTCTGATATTACTGGAATCCCTTTATCTTTCTTTTCTAACTCATTTCTTTTTCTAATTAGGATACCTTTCGATTATCGGGACACTTTGGTGATTGATGTTATCGTTTGCCATACACTTAAGCTACATTACTACTAGGTTGACCTAATATCACGTAGACTCTCTTGCAAGCAAACCATAATATCAAACACTAATACACGAGCACCTCATGACTGAGCTCAAAGCCATTATCGCCAGTATATTGCAAGTTTTTCAATAATCTAAAGTACCCCTCTTTTACTTTTCTCTATCTGCCCTATTCTCGTAGAGTACTCAGGGAAAGAAGGATTCTTCATTTACTACATCCCGAAATCTATAACACCAACAATCTAGCTCATGAATTCTAGCTCATTCTTACTCATCAAGTGTCTTTACATAACTTAATATCATGAATCATGTGAGTTTTGCATGAAAAAGGCAAAGAAATAATGCTCATTTTAGCATTGCACTGGGTTTCAAAATTCCATCCAATGTCACGTGGACCGTGTAAGCTCATACTATACTTCCTCATATTTAATTTCATCATGACAACCAATTTGCATCACAAAAACATGCTTACAACCCATGGAAACCGAAATGGGGCATGGAAACTTAAAGATCATTCTCGGCCAGAAATTGGTCCTTTTTCTAGGTAAATTTTGAAAAATCATAAATCTAAAAAAATCAAAACTGTGTAATCTTAGTCATTTTGGAAATCTTGGGATGTCTACTTCACACTAAAAATACGTTCAGGTCACAATATTTATCACTCAGGATGTTTGACATCCAGAAAGCTACGGAGGTTCGACTGAAATCGAGAACTATCACAGAATTCTGCAGAAAAATTTTAAAATGTCCAATTAATTCCCCAAAAATCCAATCTAAGAAAATGACACCAATCCAGAAATCTGTGAGTGTTAACTAGAGAGGAAAAATATCTCTAGATTAGTTCATCAAGTCTAGACTCCGAAATTCAATAGAACAGTACTTTTGGTCGGCAATTTTACTGATACTGGATAGAAAATTTAAAAATTCATATCTCCCTCTCTAGACCTCCAAATGAGGTGCTTCTAGTTGGTATGAGTCACTGTTATTGTCTGGTTTCTTTGTATAAAATTTTGTGGTAATTGGACATCATTTGGGCCTCTTGTGATAGAAAACAATTTCGGACTAAATGAATAGTGCAGCAGACCAAATCCATAAAATTTTCCAATTTTGAAAAATTATCAAATATTCTGTAGACCTCCAAAAATTATGACCTTTAGCTTCTCAAAAATATCTCAATGAGATCTATTTGCGTGCCAAATTTTAGATCAAGAATAGCTCATTTGGCTAAAAAGTGACATAGGATTCCATTATGGTCAAATGTAGCTCCATATGAGGTACCAAATTTGCCAAATGGTCTTCCCTTGGTATCAGCACCTTTTGGGCAATGTCTAAAAGCACATTTAAGACTTGTGTGAGCTACCCAAACGGTCCCAAACCTCATGCATCTCATTTTGGCCATTCAACCCATATTTATACACATATTCATCAAACTTTAAACTTGCATACTATGACATTACATACTCAAAACATGTGCTAGTGGTCATATATCATTTCCATACATCTAAACATCACATAATAGTATCTTTACATATGTCTCAACATTCATAGTACATATAAAACATCATATACATGATAAACCATCATTATGGTTCCAAAATGGCTAAAATCAAGGCATAAGTTTGTCAATCTCCTTCCTTTAGGGTTGTTGGCTTCCATTAGCATATCCACTTGGTTCACCTAGCATGTTAGATCATTGGAGAGGAGGGGATGAGATTCAAAGAATCCCAATAGCTCATCTCCCATTCAATCATACATAATATGTGTAAAGCAAGCCTTTTAAATGCATGTATGGAGAAAATAGAAATCATAGACATTTTAAAGGCAACATTGGCATGTGAATCAATTATACAAGACATTCAAGAGCTCACTAAGTGTTTGGATTAGCCTCACACTTCTCCTCATGGATTTTGGACTTGCCTCACCCATTCTTTGAGCACTTTGGACTCAACCATACTCTTAGGAGCCCACTTTGCTTTTGGGAGACTCTTTACTTTGTCTCAACCAAGCTCAAGGGTTCTTGGCTCATCTTCACCCAAGGGAAGAGTTCTTGGCCTCTCCACGCTCAAGCAAACTCACACAATCATCATGTAGTCATTTGGAAACATAACATGGCATCAAGCATCATGGCATATAAAGGCATGCTAGCATACTTTTCAAAGCTTGAAAATACACATACACACATTCTAAAACAAGCTAAACACACATCCATGCATAAGAGAAGGTGGAGAGAGCTACCTTGTATATGAGCACACACTTTTTCCTTAGCTTTCAAGCCTCCTCTTTCGGCCACACACCCACAAATTAGTGGAGATGGTTTCTCTTGGCCTAGATACAAATTACGGGAGCCAATTAAGTTCATGAAACAATTTCTAGGGCCATGCGACTTGCTTAAACCCTAGATTACTCTATAACCTCTATTATGGTCCATATTGGCACCTAATGAAGCAACACCCCTCAAATGATTTCTAGGCCTCATTCTTTCTTTTCAAATATGATTCTTGACTCCTTTTAAGCCTCTTGGAGTCATCACATCATCAAAATAAAAGGCCTAACACCATGTTGATTCTTTAGGTCATAATATGGAACCTAAGACACCAAATCACTTTCTATGAGTTCTAAATTTTTTCCAAGGTCTCCCCTCACTTTCATTCATCAAATATGACTCAATAATGGCCTTATAAAATTTAAAACTCTCCCTAGCTAGGAGAACTCATCTAGGCTGAGGCTAGGAAGCATATTGGGTTCCATGGAGCTTTCTTTATTTTCTCAAGGGAAGAAGCATATGGGGAGCCTCTTAGGGATCTTGGGAGCTCATTTAAACTTTTACTTAGGCCTAGGAATCATCATACAAAGTCAGATTTTATAAGGTGCAATTGAAACCCTAGAACTTGCATCTTGAAATCTAATGGTTTTTTGTTAATTCCCTTTGCATATTCTTAATCTCCACACCCTTTTTCCTTAGATTCATGCTTGGTTCTGCCTAAAAATCATCTCCTCCTAGGGTTTTCTCAAGTGGGGTGAAATGGTTGAGAAGGGGACCAAAAATGACAACCATAGGAAGAGAAATTACCTTATTTTCTTACTTTTTCTCACTTGAATATTGTGTTCTTTGAGCTCCTCTCTCCAAATCCGAACTTTCCCCTCAATTTATCCCTTAAATCAGATTTATAAACCACATTTAAATCATAGGAAACAAAGGAGAATGGAGGAGAAGAGGTTTGGAAGAGAAAGAGCATGAAAAACTACTAATTTCCATACCTTAAGCCTTTGATTTCTCCTCCTTTTCTTCCCCTTCTTGTAAGCCTCATCCCCTAGGGTTTTCTTTTGGTTTTAGGCAGAACATGGTCATGCATAATGAAGGGAGGAGAAGGGTGCATCATATATATAGGTGGGAATAGTTACACTTTTCAAAAATTCCCATTTTACCCTTCATATTTTGCATTTTCGTTTCTCCTTCGTTTTAGCTCCTTTTTTAGAACCATCTTTTCCATTATAAAATTTAGGTTCCCAATCAAGTAAAATATCTTTGGAATTACTTAAATTGGAGCTAAAACCTTTCTGAACGAATCCGTCAAAGTTCGGGCACACTGATGTTGGAAAACGTCCACTGGAGGGGCTTTAGTTGTCCTGGGGCTTTCTATAGTTTTTAGAGCCTCTGAGAACCTTGGGGAACTCAAAACATTCATTTAGAAAGCCCTCCTGTGTGTTTTCAAAAGGTGCCCATATTTACGAAAATGCCACTAGCCTTTTGGTAAATTTTTTGAATCCCTCTGGCCTTGATTTCTGGGTAACCCAAGGCTCAAATCCTCATTTTCTAATATTTAAAATTTTATCATAATTTTAGTTAGCCTCAATTCCTTATATTTCAGGGACTTCTTTTTGTATTCGGCCCATTTCTGCCACTTACAGAGAAACCGAACATTGCATTTCTCACGTTTACGGAGAGGCCGAATGTTACATTCCTCCCCCCTTAAATAAAGTTCGTCCTCAAAATTTAAGGGTACACTTTCTCTTACTCTTCTAGTCTAGCTAGCTATTCTTTTCTTTCCCTTCTTCCTAGCTCTAAACGCTTTCTCAGCGATTTCATTCTTTCGAATTTTCTTTCAGTTAGGGAACTTTTATTACTAGCTCTTAATAAAGGCTCTACTGTTATAAAATACTAGCTAGTTCTTCCTCATAAGAGAAAGAAATTTCTGACTCTGGAGGCCTATCCTGGGAGAGCTTACTAATCATGTTGGGTTAATGTTAACCCGATCGCAGGATTAACATTCTTTTAGTGGACTCATTTACATATCTCGGGAGGTATCTTATTTCATATCACATCTCCTGTATCCGTTTTGAATGGCTTCTCATAACATCTCATCATCTTTTTTAATCATTAGAGCCATCAAAGGTTTCTATCTATCTACTTACTTACATATTTGGTCCACTGTCTATCTCTACGTTCTTTCTCTCTAGATCATCCCATAGTTATAATTTGCATTTCTTTTTGTCATAAGTCTCACATCTTAGTTACTTACTGGAATTACAACTCCTTTGAGGAGTTTCTGCTTTTAATGATCCCAGTTTCTCTGTTACTACAACTGTATCTATCTTTGTAGGCCGGGACTTTTTCTCGCTTTCTTTACTCACTTGCTGTGGCATTTTATAGTCTTTTATTTTAACACTGATAAGCCTAACTTGTTTGTCTCATATTAGCACTGAAGAGCTACTACCACTGACTATTACTAGGCTCTGATGGGATGCTAGCTGTTCTCATAGTTTTGCTCACTGGAGACATACTGTACCACTTACCTTATATAAAAACTGCACCTGACCTTTTTCTAAATACAAAAGCTAGCATGTGGGGATCTCTCTAGCCCTTGGTCAGGGCTACTGTCTGCTAAGTAGTGGTTCATCTGGCTCTAACTCTGGAAAGCTTATTTCTTACTTTCCTCATCCTATATACTATGCTCATCTCTAAAGAGAGCTAATTAGTGGTCTAACTGTCTGAGTAAAGCCTTCATATTTCTGTAGCAACGGTCTACCAGACTCAGGAGATCTATAGTCTCTGAGATAAAGGCTAGCTAAAATTGTACTGGTCTCTGAGACTAACTGCTCTGTAAGAACTATCTCAGGCTGTCATCTCTACCAGAGGTCTATCATGCTGTGGCTAGGGCTCTCTGTAACTCTGTGGGATCTATTGTGACCCCTAGGTCTACTACGACCTCTCAAAGCCCTACTAGGATCTACTGCAACCCGCTATGCTATGCTAAGATCTACTGTGATCCATCTCTGAGAGACGTCAAAGCCTAAGATTACTGTATCTGACAATAAAATACATGCTCACTAAGTCCAGTTACCATTGCTCATAATAGCTGAGGCTAAACTCAGAAGTACATCATGCTCTTCGTGCAAAGTGGGTTCTGTGTCATCTCATTCTCTAGGATCCCGTCATACTAATACTAGGGAGCATTTTAATTTTCATTTATCGCTCTTTATAAGATCCTCAGATTTCCACTTCAGCCCCTTTTTCACTTGGGCTTTGTTTTCTTACTCTATTAACTTATTTACTTACATATACTCGTTTTAGCCCTCCTCTCATATCTTGCAGTTCTCACTATGCCCATGTTTTGCTTTTAAGTGCCTTGGCACCAGGGCATCTCACACACTGAGTGTAGTAAACATCTCTGGCAGGAGAGAGGCTATACACTGATCCCTATTCATTTTATTTACAATACTATAAGGGACTCAGGCTATGTATACTGAATCTGAATATTTTCTACTAAGGACCCCTTTCTGCATGCTTTCCTTACTATTTTGATATTACTAGAATCCCTTTACCTTTCTTTTCTGACTCATTTCTTTCTCTAACTAGGATGCCTTTCGATTATCGGGACACTTTGGTGATTGGTGTCGTCATTTGCTATGCACTTAAGCTACATTACTACTAGGTTGGCCAGACCTAATATCACGTAGTCTCTGTTGCAAGTAAACCATAACATCAAACACTAATACACAGGCGCCTCATGATTGAGCTCAAAGCCATTATCGCCTGTATATTGCAAGTTTTCCAATAATCTAAAGTACCCCTCTTTACTTTTCTCTATATGCCTTATTCTCGTAGAGTACTCGGAGAAAGTAGGATTTTGCCTTTACTACATCCCAAGATTTCTCGGTATCGCCTGGCTATTTATACTTTGGGCAATATCATGCTAGAAGGACATTTATGCCAAGGATAAGTGTGCTTTCTTAAGTACTCAAACACATTAACAGAATATTTATTTTCAATCTGATGTGTCCTTGGCTTGAACACTATCACATCTTTTCTTTCTATTTTTCTTATCCTCTTACTTAGGTAAAAGGATATTCTACTACTGGCTATTTCTGTTGCCAGTTTAGGTTTCTTTGCGTTCAAGAGCACCTATATTTTCCCAGAGTTCCTCTATTTAATCACTCTTTATAACATCAAGGGGGTATACTTTTTACTCATACTCTTGCTCTGCTCTTTGCTAGACCATCCCTTGGTAAGGAGGATTCTATTTCATAAAATCCTAGGAATGTCATTCTATAATGCTCTCGGCTTACATTCTTTCTCTACATAAGACGGGGCTCACCTTCTCAGGCAGTCTCTAGCTTTCTCGAGCTTCCCTGAAGGTACTAGGGCACTAACTGTCTATCTTAGCTTATTTCTACATTCGAATCAGAGCTAGGCTTTTTCTCTATTTAGCCTCTATAGCCTCATCCCCAGGAGCACAGTATGTTATTTCTAGGGTTATGCTAATTCAATCCAAACTGCATATTCTCAATGTCTAGATTCTACCCCACTGAAGCTCATGCTCTACTGGGTGCTCTGACACGTATGTGCCTTAACCCTGTATTATTCTCATATTAGGGAGCTCGTCTACCTAACTATCAAACCCCTATCCGTTTACCTTTCTAGGTTTAGCTTACTCATTTAATCATGACTAAGGGGAGGGTATATCTTCGATGGTTAATTTCTCAACTCTTTCTTGTTTCTTTGCTCACTATATTCTACAATCGGAGGGTCTATCTAAGGGGCTTTACTAACCACTACTAGGTAGTTTTTTCTAACTTAGAATGTCTCATCTTTCCTTTTTCGCTTCAGGAAGAACTTTCACTGAGCCTTTCATTCACATATCTCACCTGGAACGATGCTACTGGTCATCTCCCTTCAGGCTTTAACTTATGCTTAGCCTAGGCTATCTATCTTATTGGATCTGTAGCTTATTAACTATCCTCATTCTTTTCTGAGCCTCTATTACTGGTTACTCGTACTTACTTCTAAGTATTACCTATGAGGTATACCTTTCTAGGCCACTCGCTAGGTGCCTCACTGCTGATAGTCTTATTGTAACACCCCAAGATTAATTAAGGTATTAATCATGGATTTAGATTAATTAGGGATAATTAATATAGGATAAGTGGGCAAGGTTAGAGAATGGTAATTTTGAGAAATAAAGTAATAATATGAGTTGAGTATTAATTGGGATAGAAACTATATCTAGGCCCAACTTAATGTAGGGGGATCATGAGAAGGGGCTTATAAAAGCCCAATGATTCTAGATGCAAGCCCAACTCCTTATCATGAGACTTGGGCCGAGAGGGATCCCCTAGCAATAGCCCAATTTGACCTAGTGAAATAAAGGCCCAATACCCAATTTACATGAGCTCTTATAGTGGGCCCAACACACATTATGCAGACCCAAGTTGGATTGACTCTTGGAAGTTAGCCTAACCCAATCAAATTTCTGTAGCCCAATTCATGAAACAAAGCCCAACAAGTGCAAAAATCTGAACCTACAAGGAATTGGGCCATTGGGTCAGCATACCTCACTTAAACTGAAATTGTTCTGCAGCCCACTTCACCAAACAAAAGCCCAATAAGCACATATCTGAACCTAAGAGGATTTTGGGCTTTAGGGTTGACCCAAACTCATCTAAAACCCTAACCCTTCAGCCTCTCCTTCATTTTGCTGAAACTCAAGGAAGAAAATTCGGAGGTTTGAGGGAGGCTAGGGTTCCACCAACATGGAGGCTCCATTTCTCACTTCTAGAGGATGATTTAGCCAAGGTAGGTTATATATAACTTGACCCTCTCATCCTCCTCTTCATTTTGGTCCGATTAATTTCTGGGTTTAAGTATTTTCATCTTCATCTCAAATCTGAAATTTGGTGTTGGGTGATTCCTTGCAAGATTTTCGGACTTGGAGGTTAGAGGGAGGATTAGGTAAGCTTTTCCTTTCCATTTGGTGTATTACTTTGCTGGAAAATGCCCCTAAGGATGGATTATCCTAATGGGTTCTTCTATTGTGTGAGATTACAAGGAGATAATGGTGGAAGACTAAATTTTCTGGGCTTGGTGGTTGAAGTGCGAATTTTTGGTGCTTCTATGGCGGATTTTCGGAGGTGGGGCTATTGGTGCTGTTAAGTGAGTATTTCCTTTCCATTTTAATGCATTCTCTGTTAGTTTGAGACCCCTGTAATTAACCTATGACATGGGATTTGGTTTAATGTGGAGTTACCCAGAAATTAGAGTAAACTATAGCAATTTCTGGTGTGGGAAAGTTGGAGTCCAAATTAAATCCCTTAGTAATTAGGTAAGTAACCTCTAGTCGTCATTAGTAGTTCAGCTCTTTGGATATTTGATTATGACTAGAAATGGTGATAATTATGCTTCTTATAGGCTTGGTGTGCACTTGGATCATTATGGTAGCTAGGGCAAGAGTAATTGGCTTCAATGAGGTAACTGGGGTTATTTTCCTAATTCCATGTATATGCTCATGTTAATCTGCTATTTGTTATACATGCTTGATTTTGAAATGCTAAATGACTGGTTGACTACTTGATTGTTATTGTAATTGGACCTTGTGAGTCCATGGTGGAGCTGTGGTGCGGCTGCCACCCGTGCATGTGCCACGATCGGGCACCGGGTATGATCAACCCCAGATGCACTGAGCCCTGGTGTGCTCAATGGGGAGTAGGTGCCGTGGACGGGCCTCTCCCAGTGTTAATGGCCTTTAACATGTTGTATATGATTGCTGGTATGGGACAGTAGTCAATAGTGGTTCAACTAGTTCATTTGCTAATTGAATTGATAATTCTGATATTGATGACATGAGATTGTCTTGGATTGATTGACTTGTACATATATATGGAAATTACCTTTTGTTACTGAGATTGTATATCTCACCCCGTTGTGGGCTAACATTTTCAGGGACCGGACCTCTTAGTGCCGAGGAAGAAATTAATGGAAGACCATTAAATGCTTTGGTAATGCATAGGTTTAGGAGCTTTGGCAAAAATGTATTGTAATTAAATTGTTGGTTTTGTATCATTGCTGCATTGCATCATGAGTTGCCAAGTATAGGGATTGTATATGTAATTCGATTATCATGTAATTGAACCTTATGACTGTAATTGGCTAATAACGGAAAGTGTATCTAATGTTAAGTATCAACGGTGTATGATCGGTGTTGTTATTATTCCATAAACTTACTAATAGGAGGTAATTAGAGGAAAGAAATGGGCATATAAGTTTTGAATTGGTAATGGAAGAATAGCTAGGTAAATAAGGTAGATAAGTGCCATTAGAGCCATGTAAAATGAGGGGAAGTGATCTTAGGGTGTCCCTAAGGAGAGAAATAGAGTGTAGGGGGCGAAACATAGGGAAAACAGCTACAGAAGGGATTCACGCCGCGGCCAAGAAGGCTTCGCCGCGGCCTAGGGAGTGACAGTGGCGAGGGACGCCGCGGCTTGATAAATCTCGCCGCGGCGCGGAGTGAAAATAATCGCCCAGGGGGTGACAGAACGTAACCTCGCCGCGGCGCAAGAAGTCTCGCCGCGGCGCGAGTCGAGAAAATTAATTTGGGAGATTACAGTAGCAAAACTCGCCGCGGCGCCACATAGGTTGGCCGCGGCAGGTCCAACTCGCCGCGGCGAAGTCAGGAAAATTCCAGAGAGTAACTGGGCCGCGGCGCAAGAGTTCCAGGCCGCGGCGGAGGGCTAAAAACTCAGTTTTTGACCTAGACACCCGGATTTCTTGAATGCTAATGCTAAGGAATGATATAGGAACACTCGTGGGAGGTTTTTGGGTGTTGAAAATGATAAAGGGATGAATTACAAATGCTTGTATACATGTCCCTGTTTATAGTTGATTAGTTGATGACCCTAACAACATCAAGGTTCAAATTTCTCTGTATTTCCGCAAAGTAATTTATTGTAGCAACCCCGAACCTTGATCATTAATTATTAATCACATACTTAACTCTAATTATGATAATTAGAAGTTAGGGTCGTCACAGTTGGTATCAGAGCCTGGTTCAGGACAACCGTTTTAATTTAAATTCTATGACTAGAAGCTTGGCAATCATGATGCATATTTGGCATGGTATTAGCTCATGAGAATAGCTAATTAGGCAAACATATAATTGATGTGCTTTATGTGCTGGAAAGAAGTATAGAGGAATGATGAGATAAGGCTTGTAATACTTGACTGAAATGACTATTTTTCTTAAATTTTATTTAGAGCATCACCTATCACAATAAGTATACCCTGGAGAATAATTGAGTATAGTTAGAACTTACCTCATAACACTTTAGTAATGCTAATTGAGACTTGAGGTTGTTAATGCCAATGAAAAGAGTAGAATTTTGCCCTTCTTTTGTTCGGATATTGGGTTATTGGTCTCAGTCTAGATAGATAACTGGTTGAGGCTTGTTGCCAACTGGCTACGCAATAGATGCACCAGTCACTCGCTGTGAGGCACCAGTTGACTGAACGAATGAGACCAAGTAACTGATAAGGATGATGAACAAAGCTACTAATAGCGCTTATGACCAGTTGACCGCTATTTACTAAGCAAGCCAATTGGGTACGGCCGACCAATTGACTGGCCTATCGAAGTAGTCAACTGATCACAACAAGAGTAGCAATTCTTTACCTAAGTGAAATTCTAAACTTTTCCAAGGCTATCTAGAGTGATGTTGAGAACTTGAAAGGCAATGGTATGGAATAAAACACTTAACTAGTTATAAGAACTTTACGAAAGGGTAAGATGTAGACCTTACTTGCAATCAGGAAATTGATAATGGAACTAGTGTGTAGTAAATCAGTGTGGTTGATTAAATATATGAAGTGATGCATAATCCATAATGAGTTAGGATTATGTAGACTTCAAAGGGGTCCCCCAAAGTTGAAACGTTATAGGTACAGAGGTCCTAACCCACTTGCTTGGTCCCAGTTAATAAAGAATACAATTACTCGATCCTAGCTACCACAATTTGGCCTAATGAGTAAGGGCGATGAGAGCTAAAGAATGTTTCAAATAGTTGTGTTCAAACTATTAGAGTGTGTGAGCCATCTTTAGTTAATAATGATAAGAAAGAGGGCAGGAAAAACCTTAGGATTGTTGAATCCATTTCTAAATATGTATAGTGACCTTAAAGCAAGAGATTAAGGGAGATGATATTCTGAAAGGAATCTTGAGAGCTTTGAGGCTCCTCCCTTAGTGTACTATGGCAAAAAGAGAGATTATGACGAGAGGAAAGATAACCCTTAAGCATGATAGACGTGAGGTGTACCAGCACGGGGTGCTTGTGCATGTTGTCTCTTGTGTAATTTAGTTTACTATGCTATGTGTTGACGTGCATTTGGGTGGTGGTTAGAGGCACTTTATGTGCACGATACACTCGGGGAGTGTAAGATAAGATTTTACAGCACTCTGGTGCTAGAGGCACGTGGGACGTGCTTATTTATTGGCACTTCGGTGCTAAGGGCATGCGGGGCATGTCACTCGTCATATGATTTGATGAAATTGAACCACCAAATTGGCGTCAAACAAGGCTAAGTAGACTTTCTTCCTAGAAGGTAAAGAAGAGATCTTGATAGTAAAGACCCACCCATAAAAGAAAAAAAAAGAGGGGGAGAATCAAATTGTACCTGTGTGAGTACAAGTGGTCGAGACATAGTCATCATGGGGTGATAAGCATGTGTATGGCCATAGAAAAGCATTGCCTACTAATGTTAAAGGTAAAGCCCGATTTTGCCACTTGTAGTTTCATTGTCCTGTGTCACGTGTGGTGTGATTAAGGGGATAGAAACGACATTGGGAAATTGAGATGGGCTAGTACTTATGATGGTAGCAAAACTCCCTAAGTTGGAAAGAGGACTCTCTAATCTAGAATAATAACCTGGAGGGAAATGAATGAGAGGTGGCAACAATGCAATTAACTTATGTTATTACAATAAAACCTCAGTGTAATGATTGATGAGGAAGGGTAAAACACTAGTAGTAAACAATACTTGAGTTCTCTCATTGGGAATCTCTACTTGATCCGCTGATAATTAGGGAATGTTTAATAATGAAAGGACTCACTAAGTCCCCTTGTTATGATAATTTAACTCCCAATAGTCAGGTATGAAATTGAGACCTAAAAACTTTTAAGGGGAGTGAAAAGTTAGTTGTGGTTGGCATAGGCCATTGTGTAAAGACGGGAACTATTATATCATCTCGTATTGTATGCTAAGATGTATGATCAGAAGGCCTTGTACTTGTAGTCAGAGAACCTTATTGACAAGGACTTAGATTTTACACTAATGCATACAAGATCTTGTAGACAGGATCTTAAACCTTGTCGATGAGATATTACTTCATTACTCTTTGGGGAATTATTATGAAATTCCAAAGTAGGGAATGGAGAAGACAAAAAAAAACAAAAAACAAAAGGGTATGCTAGTCGAAGAATGACTATACTTGTATGAAAATATCTTAGTTGGGGATAAAAGACACGAAAGCACAGCCCTTTTGGGACTATATAATGACATGAAAACCCAAAGAAATGCTCAGTTGACATCAAATGAGTGGAGATGCCATTAAGTTGACTACTAAAACTTATAGTAACCAAGAGGAAAGACGAGGCATTGGGATCTACTGATCATGGTGATCTTTAGAGTCACATGTATGAAATTATGGTAATGCCTTTGCAAGTGCGAAGGAAAAACAAAAGGAAGAAGAGAGAGAGGGAAGAGATCTATTAAGGATTTTCTTATGTTGGTTACCCGGAAGGGGGAGGATGATAAGGTTGTCTATAAGTAACCATCATCAGAAGCCAACAAGAAAATTCTTAATGTTGGGCAAGCGATGGAAATTGTGTTACCTAATAAACCACTTACTAAAAGTATGACTTGTAAGATTTAAAGAAATTCATTCCTAAGTCCTACCGGATTACCTTGATGCTCTAGACAAGGTATTCTCACCCTTGAGATCAAGTCTTATTAGAAAATGTAATCTAGACCTGAAATATCGTGTTTATTTTCACTTGAAAGATCATGTATGATTTCAATTATATAGAAAGTGAACCTAATGTGTTTAGGTGCCTTCAAGAGATTAGTGGTGAGATCAGACTTCATATTAGTTTTAACCCTTGGAAATCCCGACAAACGAGAAGGAGTAATCTTAGGCGCTAATTGAAAATGAGAGGAGAATTCTATGCGTCTAAAGGAAATAATGAACTGTCTACCAATGGACAATAAATGAGGGTAATGTGTGCCATAAATTATGAGATAGTTGAATGTAAGACTTGAAAACTTAAACTAAATGAACCTGTAAAAGGCAGAACCCAATTTAGTTAAGAAGGTTGGACTAAAGAAATGTAAGGGTAATCTAAGTGAAGGACAAATGGAACTTCATTATGAAATGAGGTCGCTTACCTCTGTTGCCATTAGTGGGATAGATACAAAAAAAAAAGGGGCTAAATAAGTGGAATTCCTTATGGTTGTGGTACCAACTATTAAGGAGGGTTAAGTTAAAGTATTTAAGAGTTATCTCCTAAGTGGATTAAGAGTTAAGAAGGAAAGAAAATTAACATGAACAAGTAATAATCGGCTATTAGAACGACAAAAGAATGAGAGAGAGAGAAAGAAAAAAAAAAAAAAAAAAAGAGAGAAAGGAGGAAAATATAAAACAGAATTAAACAAAAAGCTATGAAGGGAGAGAAAATTGGGATTTATTTGAGCTAGGTGTCTAAAGCTTGTTATAAGATGATCAAGTGTCGCTTGGTCTGGATCTACTTAGCTGCAGACACAAAAGGAATACGATATGCATAGATCGGAATGTTATTTGCCGTAGGTAAACTAGAAGGGGTAGAATTGTGGTCACCAAGTGGAGTGGTAACATGACAAGAACATCCTCCCCAGGAGAGTAGTAAGAAGGGACTAGACTCTGGTAAGACTATCTCAGTTATCAAGGAGGATGTTATGAGGATTAATAGTCCAACATTAAATGAGTAAGGTGTGACTAATTTTGAGGACAAAATTTCTAAAAGGAGGGAAGAATGTAACACCCCAAGATTAATTAAGGTATTAATCATGGATTTAGATTAATTAGGGATAATTAATATAGGATAAGTGGGCAAGGTTAGAGAATGGTAATTTTGAGAAATAAAGTAATAATATGAGTTGAGTATTAATTGGGATAGAAACTATATCTAGGCCCAACTTAATGTAGGGGGATCATGAGAAGGGGCTTATAAAAGCCCAATGATTCTAGATGCAAGCCCAACTCCTTATCATGAGACTTGGGCCGAGAGGGATCCCCTAGCAATAGCCCAATTTGACCTAGTGAAATAAAGGCCCAATACCCAATTTACATGAGCTCTTATAGTGGGCCCAACACACATTATGCAGACCCAAGTTGGATTGACTCTTGGAAGTTAGCCTAACCCAATCAAATTTCTGTAGCCCAATTCATGAAACAAAGCCCAACAAGTGCAAAAATCTGAACCTACAAGGAATTGGGCCATTGGGTCAGCATACCTCACTTAAACTGAAATTGTTCTGCAGCCCACTTCACCAAACAAAAGCCCAATAAGCACATATCTGAACCTAAGAGGATTTTGGGCTTTAGGGTTGACCCAAACTCATCTAAAACCCTAACCCTTCAGCCTCTCCTTCATTTTGCTGAAACTCAAGGAAGAAAATTCGGAGGTTTGAGGGAGGCTAGGGTTCCACCAACATGGAGGCTCCATTTCTCACTTCTAGAGGATGATTTAGCCAAGGTAGGTTATATATAACTTGACCCTCTCATCCTCCTCTTCATTTTGGTCCGATTAATTTCTGGGTTTAAGTATTTTCATCTTCATCTCAAATCTGAAATTTGGTGTTGGGTGATTCCTTGCAAGATTTTCGGACTTGGAGGTTAGAGGGAGGATTAGGTAAGCTTTTCCTTTCCATTTGGTGTATTACTTTGCTGGAAAATGCCCCTAAGGATGGATTATCCTAATGGGTTCTTCTATTGTGTGAGATTACAAGGAGATAATGGTGGAAGACTAAATTTTCTGGGCTTGGTGGTTGAAGTGCGAATTTTTGGTGCTTCTATGGCGGATTTTCGGAGGTGGGGCTATTGGTGCTGTTAAGTGAGTATTTCCTTTCCATTTTAATGCATTCTCTGTTAGTTTGAGACCCCTGTAATTAACCTATGACATGGGATTTGGTTTAATGTGGAGTTACCCAGAAATTAGAGTAAACTATAGCAATTTCTGGTGTGGGAAAGTTGGAGTCCGAAATTAAATCCCTTAGTAATTAGGTAAGTAACCTCTAGTCGTCATTAGTAGTTCAGCTCTTTGGATATTTGATTATGACTAGAAATGGTGATAATTATGCTTCTTATAGGCTTGGTGTGCACTTGGATCATTATGGTAGCTAGGGCAAGAGTAATTGGCTTCAATGAGGTAACTGGGGTTATTTTCCTAATTCCATGTATATGCTCATGTTAATCTGCTATTTGTTATACATGCTTGATTTTGAAATGCTAAATGACTGGTTGACTACTTGATTGTTATTGTAATTGGACCTTGTGAGTCCATGGTGGAGCTGTGGTGCGGCTGCCACCCGTGCATGTGCCACGATCGGGCACCGGGTATGATCAACCCCAGATGCACTGAGCCCTGGTGTGCTCAATGGGGAGTAGGTGCCGTGGACGGGCCTCTCCCAGTGTTAATGGCCTTTAACATGTTGTATATGATTGCTGGTATGGGACAGTAGTCAATAGTGGTTCAACTAGTTCATTTGCTAATTGAATTGATAATTCTGATATTGATGACATGAGATTGTCTTGGATTGATTGACTTGTACATATATATGGAAATTACCTTTTGTTACTGAGATTGTATATCTCACCCCGTTGTGGGCTAACATTTTCAGGGACCGGACCTCTAGTGCCGAGGAAGAAATTAATGGAAGACCATTAAATGCTTTGGTAATGCATAGGTTTAGGAGCTTTGGCAAAAATGTATTGTAATTAAATTGTTGGTTTTGTATCATTGCTGCATTGCATCATGAGTTGCCAAGTATAGGGATTGTATATGTAATTCGATTATCATGTAATTGAACCTTATGACTGTAATTGGCTAATAACGGAAAGTGTATCTAATGTTAAGTATCAACGGTGTATGATCGGTGTTGTTATTATTCCATAAACTTACTAATAGGAGGTAATTAGAGGAAAGAAATGGGCATATAAGTTTTGAATTGGTAATGGAAGAATAGCTAGGTAAATAAGGTAGATAAGTGCCATTAGAGCCATGTAAAATGAGGGGAAGTGATCTTAGGGTGTCCCTAAGGAGAGAAATAGAGTGTAGGGGGCGAAACATAGGGAAAACAGCTACAGAAGGGATTCACGCCGCGGCCAAGAAGGCTTCGCCGCGGCCTAGGGAGTGACAGTGGCGAGGGACGCCGCGGCTTGATAAATCTCGCCGCGGCGCGGAGTGAAAATAATCGCCCAGGGGGTGACAGAACGTAACCTCGCCGCGGCGCAAGAAGTCTCGCCGCGGCGCGAGTCGAGAAAATTAATTTGGGAGATTACAGTAGCAAAACTCGCCGCGGCGCCACATAGGTTGGCCGCGGCGCAGGTCCAACTCGCCGCGGCGAAAGTCAGGAAAATTCCAGAGAGTAACTGGGCCGCGGCGCAAGAGTTCCAGGCCGCGGCGGAGGGCTAAAAACTCAGTTTTTGACCTAGACACCCGGATTTCTTGAATGCTAATGCTAAGGAATGATATAGGAACACTCGTGGGAGGTTTTTGGGTGTTGAAAATGATAAAGGGATGAATTACAAATGCTTGTATACATGTCCCTGTTTATAGTTGATTAGTTGATGACCCTAACAACATCAAGGTTCAAATTTCTCTGTATTTCCGCAAAGTAATTTATTGTAGCAACCCCGAACCTTGATCATTAATTATTAATCACATACTTAACTCTAATTATGATAATTAGAAGTTAGGGTCGTCACACTTATCTTACGTTATTTGGGGCTTCACTAGCGTTCTATTATTTAGTATCTCACAGGGTAACACCTTAGGTTGGAGTCAGCACCTTAAGGGCGAGTCTCGACAACCTCGGTATCTTTTTAGATGTCAAACGCCCTGTGTGATGAATTTTGTGACCTGGAAATATTTTTAGTGTGAAGTAGACATCCTAAGCTTTCCAAAATGACTAAGATTTCATGATTTCAAATTTTCTAGATTTAGTTATGATTTTCCAAAGTTGGGTCAGAAAATGGAGTAAATCTGGCCGAAAATATGCTTGTTTATTATGAGCTCCATTTCAGTTTCCATGCATTGTAGGCATATTTTTGTGATGCAAATGAGTTGACATAATGAAATTAAATATGAGGAAGTATAGTATAAGCTCACACGGTCCACGTGACACCAAATTGAATTTTTTAGATATAGCGCAACGCGAAAAAGTCTATTATTTTTATCTCCTTTCTCATATGCTCTTGTGGGATTGATGATATAAAGCTTATAAATGACATAAAATGAGCTAAAAGTTATGGTGTTACAAAATCTCTCTGTATTGCCTGGCTATTTATACTTTGGGCAATATCATGTTAGAAGGGCATCTATGTCAAGGACAAGTGTGCTTTCTTAAGTACTCAAGCACATTAACTGAATATTTATTTTTAATCTGATGTGTCCTCGGCTTAAACACTATCACATCTTTTCTTTCTACTTTTCTTATCCTCTTACTTAGGAAAAAGGATATTCTACTACTGGTTGTTTCTGTTGCCAGTTCAGGTTTCTTTATGCTCAAGAGCACCTGCATTTTCCTAAGGTTCCTCCACTTAATCACTCTCTATAACATCAAGGGGGTTTACTTTTTACTCATACTCTTGCTCTGCTCTTAGCTAGACCATCCCTTGGTAAGGAGGATGTTATTTCCTAAAATCTTAGGGATGTCATTCTATAGTGCTCTCAGCTTACATTCTTTCTCTAGGCTTATATTCTTTCTCTACATAGGACGGGGCTCGCCTTCTTAGGCGGTCTCTAGCTTTCTCGAGCTTCCCTGAGGGTACTAGGGCACTAACTGTCTGTCTTAGCTTATTTCTACAATCGGATCAGAGCTAGGCTTTCTCTCTGTTCAGCCTCTATAGCCTCATCCCCAGGAGCACAATATGTTATTTCTAGGGTTCTGCTAACTCAATCCAGATCATATATTCTCAATGTCTGGATTCTACCTCACTGAAGCTCATGCTCTACTGGGTGCTCTGCCTACGTATATGCCTTAACCCTATACTATTCTCATATTCGAGAGCTCATCTAACTAACTATCAGACCCCTATTCGTTTACCTTTCTGAGCTTAATCTATATATTTAGTTGTTACTAAAGCGAGGGCATATCTTCTATGGTAAATTTCTTAGCTCTTCCTTACTTCTTTACTCACTATACTCTACAATCGGGGGTCTATCTAGGGGACTTTACTAACCACTACTAGGTGGTTGCCCTGACATGAGGATGTCTCATCTTTCCTTTTTTGATCTAAAGAGAACTTTCACTGAACCTTTCATTCCCATATCTCACCTGGATGATGCTACTGGTCATCTCCTCCAGGCTTTAGCTTATGCTTAGCCTAGGCTAGCCATCTCATCGAACCTGTAGCTTATTAACTATCCTCATTCCTTTCTAAGCCTCTATTACCAGTTACTCATACTTACTTCTAGGTATTACCTATGAGGTATACCTTTCTAGGCCACTCGCTAGGTGCCTCACTGCTGGTAGTCTTATCTTACGTCATTTCGAGGCTACACTAATATTCTATCATTCAGTGTTCCACTAGGTAGCACTTTAGGTTGGAGTCAACACCTCATAGGCAGCTCTCAACAACCTCATTAGCCCTGTGTCTAACTTTCTCTATGTTGAGCTCTTTCCTCAGTCTCATTTACTAGGCCCACGGACTTCTTACTAATCTTTCATAACTATTCTTTTCCTCTACTTATACTAGGGGTGCCCATTCTTTGTGGGTTATCTAACCCCTTAGTAGTTCCTTTTTTAAGTTAGCCTAAATATGACCAACAAGGTATTTATAGTGCCATTTGTCGTGGCTAACACATCATTTGCCGTGGCTAACGGCCTCTGATTGGCTTACTATTATAGGGATTGTATTTTTATCTTTAGCTACCAACCCAAGCCTCACCGACTCTATAACCAGCTCATCATCGAGTTAGAGGGTTCTACCTCTTGTTTCATTCATGCATAACTAGCTATCACCTCCGAGCTATCAGGCTCCAGGGTATAGCTTATAACTTAACCTCTGGCCTGCGGAGACTAACCTTTCGGGCTCTAATACTTATCTAGGCATTTGGGTGTTGTGGCTAGGGGGTGACTCTTTTTCTCACTTCCCCTATAGACTGGTTCGGTGCAATCGTAGTTTCATCTCATACCGCACTGCATCATTACTTGTCTCTGCGTTACACGAGACAGCTAGGAATGGCATGAGTATGACTACCCGATAGAATTAGGCCTCACATACTCTCTCTAGCAAGCCTCTTCTTATCAACGAGATCATTCTCATTGTTCATATCTAGGGCTTGCCACTGATCCCGGTGAGCTATCATATCTCATCAAGCTCTAGTCGTCGGATCCCTCAACTCTGCTCAAGCTACTTTAGAGGCCAATCTTCTCGGTGTCCACTAACTACTCTAAGACCATTCTACAACTTACTTATCATGAATAAAGCCACAAACTACTTTCACACACCCACAATATCTCATAGAGGACTTTTTATAGTCATACAAGCCTTTTACAAAGCCCAACGGCTACATCCTCAAGTCTAATCTAATCCGAGAAAGCCTAGAACTTTGCTCTGATACCAATAATGTAACACTATAACTTCTAGCTCATTTCATGCCATTTATAAGTTTTGTATTATCAATCCCACAAGAGCATATGAAAAAGGGGATGAAAATAATAGACTTTTTCGCATTGCGCTATATCTAAGAAATTCAATTCGGTGTCATGTGGACCATGTGAGCTCATACTATACTTCCTCATATTTAATTTCATTATTAAAACTCATCTTCATAACAAAAACATGCTTACAATCCATGGAAACCGAAATGGGGCATGGAAACTTACAGATCATTCTCGGCCAGAATTGGTCCTTTTTTTGGATAAATTTTGGAAAATCATAACTAAATCTAGAAAAATTAAAATCATACAATCTTTCTTATTCTAGAAAGCTTGCGATGTATAATTTGCACTAAAAATATGCCCAGGTCACAATATTCACAAACAGGATGTTTGACATCCAAAAAGCTACAGAGGTCCGACTGAAATCTAGAATTGTCACAGAATTCTGCAGAAAAATTTGAAAATGTCCAATTAATTTCACAAAAATCCAATCCATTCAAATAATACCAATATGGAAAGCTGAAAATGTTAACTAGAGAGGAAAAATATCTCTAGATCAGTTCATCAAGGCTGGACTTTGGAATTCAATAGAACAGTACTTCTGGTCGGTCAATTTCATTGATACTAGATAGAAAATTCAAAAATTCATATCTCCCTTTGTAGACCTCCAAATGAGGTGCTTCTAGTTGGTACGAGTTACTATGATTGCCTAGTTTCTATGTATAAAATTTCATGGCAATTGGACATCATTTGGGCCTCGTGTGACAGAAAACAATTTTGGACCAAATGAATAGTGCAGCAGACCAAATCCATAAAATTTGCCAATTTCGAAAAATCATCAAATATTCTGTAGATCTTAAAAAATTATGATCTTTATCTTTCTAGAAATCTCTCAATGAGATCTATTTGCATGCCAAATTTCAGATCAAGACTAGCTCATTTGGCTAAAAAATGATATAGGGTTCCATTTTGGTCAAATGTGGCTCCATATGAGGTACCAAATTTGCCAAATGGTCTTCCCTTGGTATTGGCACCTTTTGGGCAAGTTTAAGATCACATTTAAGACTTGTGTGAGCTGACCAAATGGTCCCAAATCTCATGCATCTCATTTTGGCCATTCAACCCACATTTACACACATATTCATCAAACTTTAAACTTGCATACTATGGCATTACATACTCAAAACATGTGCTAGTGGTCATATATCATTTCCATACATCTAAACATCACATAATAGTATCTTTACATATGTCTCAACGTTCATAGTACATATACAACATCATATACATGATAAACCATCATTATGGTTCCAAAATGGCTAAAACCAAGGCATAAGTTTGTCAATCTCCTTCCTTTAGGGTTGTTGGCTCCCATTAGCGTATCCACTTAGTTCACCTAGCATGTTAGATCATTGGAGAGGAGGGGATGAGATTCAAAGAATCATAATAGCTCATCTCCCATTCAATCATACATAATATGTGCAAAGCAAGCTTTTCAAATGCATGCATGGTGAAAGTGGAAGACATGTATATTTTAAAACAATCTTGGCATGTGAATCAATTATACAAAACATCCACGAGCTCACCAAGTGCTTGGATTGGCCTCACACTTCTCCTCATGGATTTTGGACTTGCCTCACCCATTCTTTAAGAGCTTTGGACTCAACCATACTCTTGGGAGCCCATTTTACTTTTGGGAGACTCTTTACTTTGTCTCAACCAAGCTCAAGGGTTCTAGAGGGTAATTCACTGCAGCTAAATGGGAATTAGCCGCAGTGAACTTTTGTGAAAATGAGTCAAGCATTCCAGAGAGGAATTAGCTACGACAAAAGGGGGAATTGGCCGCGGCCAATAGCGAGAGGTGAGCGAGGTAGGCTTTAGGAGGTTTCCTTGCCACGGCGCTATGTAGGTTAGCCACGATGAAGCTCCAACTCACTGTAGTGATTGTGAAGATAAAAGAGTGAACCTAAGAGTAATTAGCCATGGTGCAAAGATATTTGGCCATAGCTAACAACCCCAAACTTTCATTCTAACCTAGGAATCTTGGTTTCTCCTATGGTAACCTTAAAGGATGACTTAGAAACATTGGTGAAAGATTTTTGTAAGTTGGAATTAATGGGTAATAGAATCAAAGGCTTATAAATGAGTATTTGTTTCCCTTATGTACATGAATGCTTTTAATTATTTAGATGATGACTCTAATAACATTAAGGTTCAAATTTTCCTTCATTGTTCGAATGTAATTAGTCGTAATGTCTTGTAACTCTGATTTATGTTTATTAAGCATGTATTTAACCTTAATTACAATGATTAGAAGTTAGTATCATCATAATTTAGACCCTTAAGCATGTTCTAATATATATACAAATAGTATATGTATCAATGTCGAAGCTATATGAATGAGAATGTGAGATTTTACCACTCCTTTGCCATTATGTGACTTGATGTTCTTATGTGTATATGAATGTGGCAACATGAGATTGAGCTCCATGGTGATTTGAATCATTTGGAAAGCTCTTATGTATGGTTTTTATGTTTTTAAACTTGCCTAAGTGGTTGTGGAAAGCAAAAAGGGCCATTTGGTGCATTCAGATGCTATTTGAGACTTCAAAATTGACCAAATGGAGAGTTGAACCAAAGTATGACCAAATGAATGATTTTTTCTATGAAATTTGGCCAACTAGTAGGTCTCATCTAGAGACTTTCATAGAGCTAAAGAGCACTCAATTTGGAGCTCTAGAGAATTTATTATGATTTTTTAAAATTGGCCAAATTATGTAGAAATGGTATGGTTATTGTTCATTTGGTCAGTTTGTTTCTCTATGTAACAAATGAGCCAAATGAAGTTTAATGCTCATTAACTCTTATAAGCATAAACTAGACACCATAAGCTTTCTATAACCACTAAGATCACCTAATTTGGAGTTCTATAAAGGGAGATATGAATTTTTGAAGTTGCATGATAGTACTAGTAACACAACCTAACCTATGTTAATATGCTATTGATTTCTAATGGCTTAAGGCTACTGCATTGGTTTAAAATTATTTTTACTCAAAAGTATACATCCACATCTTTTTAGAATGGTATGATTTGCTTGATTTTAATTTTTCTAAAATTAGTTATGCATTTTAAAAATTTGTATTAGAAAACTAAAATTGGAATCCTAGAGCAAACCATGAGCTTTGTGTGATGTAGCTTCAAACCCAAAACGAATGGGGCCAATTATGATTTTTATGACCTATATGGATGTGTTATGACTAGAAACTAATGTTGATGAGTTTATATAGTTCATGGAGCATAAAATGAGGAATTGGGATCTTACGTAACACAATTAATTCCATTAATTTAATGCCTTTTCCATGGGAAATGTTGACTTATTTATATGATTATGCTCCAATCCATATGAAATGCATTGAGATGGATAATGAGACCATGGTTAAACAACTAAAAGGTCAAGGTATTATAATGATGGTCTCCCATGTGTTATAACTAGCTTCATATAATCTCATTCATACCATTTATTCTCAAAAGCAATTAAATATACAATTGTTGCAATACCTTTGGCAATGGTTTTAGCCCATTCTAACATTTAGGAGCAACTATAGTGGTCAAATTTTGATTTCCCTATCATTTTATCCAATGAACTTCATATACATATTTGTTTTAGTTCATTTGATCATAAGATGCATTTCAATTGCCTAAAAAAGTCATATAGCCCAAATTGATTATTTTTGCCATATTAGGTATCAAACTTCACAAATTTATAACTTGGAGTATGTAATTCTGATTTACACAAATTAGATTTCTATGAAAAGCTTATGATGTGAACTTTATGTTGTAAAAATATCAAGTAAAAATGAATTCATTTGGCACCTCAAACCCTACAAAAATAGTAGTTGAACTAGTAGTTACAGTACAAGCCAATTCTGCATAATTTTGCAAATTTTGAAAATTAATAAAATATTCTGTATAGCTTTAAAATTCTCATTTTTAGCTTACCAAAAAGATCTTTAAATTCCCTAATTATATGCTAAATTTCAGCCCTAAACTAGGTCATTTGGGCTATCAAGGGTAGAGGTGCAATGTATAACTCATTTGGACTAAAATTTGGTTCTCAATTGATCTATTTGGCCTTTAAATTACATTCTTTCATTTTGATCAAGTCTTAATCCATCCTTGCTTCCTTTCCAATAAATCCATAATGTAATATCCGATTTTCATTAAACGAAAAAAACAAGTGCTTTTTCAAAGCAAGTCTCTCGAAATGTATTAGTTAAGGTCCTGAAAAATTTGAGTAACATTCTAGACTCCAAAAAATGAGAATCTTAGACTTAGATGAAAAGAAAAATGGAGTTAGAATGAAGAAACAAAATTTAACAAAAAACTTATGAAATGTAATTGCATTTTTGTAATTTTGAGCAAATTTTAGAATTTACACAAAAGGGCATTTTAAATGAAAGTTTTGAGTTTTCTGGGGTTCTTAGAGGCCCTGAAAATTATGGGAAGCCCCGGGACAGTTAAAACCCATTTAATGGATGTTTTCCAATATTGGTATACCCGAACTTTGATAAATTCGTTTGAAAAGGTTTTATTTGTAATTTCAGTGATTCTAAAGGTATTTTACTAAATTGGGAACCTAAATTTTATAATAAAAAAGACAACTCTAAAAAAGGAGCTAAAACAAATTAGAAACAAAAATGTCAAAAATGAAGGATAAAATGAAAATTTTTAAAAAGTCTTTCTTCCTTCGACCTATACATATAGAGGGCACCCACTCCCCCTCTCATTTAGCTTCATATGTTTTTGCCCCAAACCAAAGCAAAAACCCTAGGAGAGTGGTGCACAAGAGGAGGAGAAAGAGGAGGAGAAATCAAAGCTAAAAGGTACGGATTTTTGGTAGTTTTTCATGCTTTTTCCTTGGCAAGCCTCTTGTTCTCCATTTCCTTTTCTTTCTTATGATTATATTGAAGTATATGGATCAATTTTAAGGGAGAAATTAAGGGGAAAATTCGGATTTGAAGAGAGGAGGCCAACAAAAGGAAGATTCAAGTGAGAAAATAAGGAAAAACAAGGTAATTTCTCTTTCCATGATTGCTACCCCTTACTCCTCTTCTCTCCTTGGTTCGCCCCACTCAAGAAGCTATAGGAGGGCTTAGATTTTAGAAAAAACCAAGGGTGAATCTTAGAAAAAGAGTGTGGAGAATAAGAATATACAAAAGGAATTAACAAATAACCATAGAAATTCAAGATAGCAATTCTAGGGTTTCATGTGCTCCTTGCAAAATCTGACTTGATACCTTAATTTCTATGTCTAAATGAATGTTTAAATGAGCTCTTAAGATCCCTAGAAGTCTCCCCATGTGCTTAGCATACCTAGGGAGGTTTCAAAATTTTCCAAACCCATTTTTCAGTCATATATGATGAATGAAAATAAAAGGAAGCATTGGGAAAGATTTAGAAAGCCTAGAAAATGAATTGGTATCTTATGTTCCATAATATGACCTAAAGAAGAAATATATAGTTAGGCTCTTTGTTTTAATTCTGTGATGGCTCTAAAAGGCTTAAAAGGAGTTAAGAATCATATATGAAAAGGAAGAATGGAGCTTAGAATTTATTTGATGAGTGTTGCTTCAATAGGTGCATTCTTGGAACCATACAAAGTTAGTGTTTAAAGAAGATGTGTGACCTTAGAATTAATTTCATAAATCTAATTAGCTTCCATAAATTGTGTTTAGGCTAAGAGAAATTATTCCTACACCTTTGTGTGTGTGAGGCTGAGGAAGAGAGAGCAAACTCAAGAGAAAAAGTGTGCGGTTGCATCCAAGGTAGCTCACTCCTCTTTCTCTCATGCATGAATGTATACTTAACTTGCCTTTGAATGTGTAAATGTGTAATTTAAGCCATGGAAAATGTTCTAACATGAGCTCTTACTCCATGGTACCATAATGATGTATGATGTTTGTTTGGATTTCCTTGAGTGTAGAGAAGCTAAAAACCCTTAGCTATGGCTAGGATGAGCCAAGAACCCTTAAAGTTGGTTGAGACAAAGTAAAGACAAAAGTGAGGTTGACTCTCAAGAGTAAGGTTGAGTCAAAAACTTCTTAAAGAAATGAGTGAGGCAAGTCCAAAATCCACAAGTAAATGGGTTGGGCTACTCCACTTATTTGGCAAGCCTATGAATGCTATGTATGATTTGTTCAAATGCCAAGAATACCTCTTAAATGATTATACACTCCATGATACCCATGCATGCATTTGTAAGACTTGTTTTGCATTTTTTATGTGTGATTGAAAGGGAGATGAGCTATTGGGATTCTTTGAATCTCATTCTCTCCTTTCCAATATTCTAACACGCTAGGTGGACTAAGAGTACAAGGAAATGGGAACTAACCACTTGAGAGATGAGACTGTGATGTCATAGTGTATAGATTTTATTTTTTTAAGGCCATATGAATGGCACATGTTGTAACCCATTGTTGTATATGTCCTATGATATTATGAACATGTATAATCATGCTAATGTATCATGTATAAATGAGATTTAAGGTTGTATGTATGGAAATGTGCTTCTTGGACATGTAATGACAAAACTAGCATTATGGAAATATATTTAACAATGGAAGTGAAAAGGTCAAATTGAGATGCATAAGATTTGGAACTACTTGGGCAATTCATACAAGTTATATTCATGCCTTTAAACTTGCCCAAGAGGTGACAAACATCAAGGGAAGTCATTTGGACACATTTGATATCTAATATGGCACAAAATTGACCATATTGGAAACCTATACCACTTTTTATCCAAATGAGCTCTTCTTGATATGAGATTTGGCATATATTTAGAGCTTGTTGAGAGATTTTTAGGAAACTGAAGTGCATAATTTTTAGATGTCTATGGAATATTTAATGAATTTTCAAAGTGGGAAAAATTTCTAAATTTGGCTTAGGGTATTGTTCACTCAAGTCTGAAAATGAATTCCATCACTTAGGAGGAAAATGTTGCCCAATTGCCACAAAACTTTACAAGGAGAAACTCAACCTTCCTAATGACTTGTACTAATAAGAAGTATCTCATTTGAATGTCTAAAGAGGGAGATATAAATTTTTGAACTTTCTTCCCAGTATCAAGCATTTAGATAGACCTAGGTTACTATTTGATTATTTTTCGAGGTCTGGACGTGCCTAGGTTTGTCTAAAGCTATTTTTCCTTCCTATCTAATATCTGTAGCTTTCCAAATTGGTATTATTTGAATGGATTAGATTTGTTTGGAATTAATTGGACATTTTTTAAATTTATAATAGAAACCTATATCAGTACCAGTAACCAGTTGAACCTCTACACATTTTTGAATATCAAATGTCTTTTGTGTAATGTTTCATGACTTGAATATATTTTTAGCATAAATTAGACATATGTAGCTTTCTAGAATGGTAAAGAATGAATGGTTTCAAGTTTTTTAGAATTATTTATGATTTTCCAAAAATTGTGATAGAAGAGTGGGAAATTCTGGCTGAAATTGCAACTATAAATTTTGAGTATCCCTTTGCCTTACACGAGGTCTAGGCCACTTTTAGTGATAGAAATGAGTTGTATCTAGGTAATTACATATGAGAATATGATACATGAGCTCACATGGTCCATAGAACATCGAATGAAAAATTTATACGTGACGCAACGCTAAAATAATCAATATTTTATATGCTAATTCTTGTGATTCTTAAGAAGTGCATGGCATGAGGTATAGAAATTACATGATATAAGTTAAGAAATTATGGTGTTACAGGCTCTTGATGTGGGTTTTGGCATGTGTTTGTGAGTTGCATAGACATATATGAGCTATTTTGTGGATGAGTTGAGTGTGTTAATAGTGGAAGTATTCCCTTTTTCATGTTAAAGTTTATTATGATGTTTCAGAGCTATGGTGAACACTAGGAAAGGTCAGACCTCTAAAGAGGCTCATGCAGATGATAGAGCTAAGCCCACTGATCCGGTAGTTAGAGCCTTATAGTCTATTATGGCTCGTCTGGATCAATAGCAAGCCATGATTATATAGTTACAAGAATGGCTTGCTGAGAGAGATAGCCAAGGCCCTACACCTCTTTCACAGCCACTTCACCACTCATATCATCCCAAGCATTTAGGGGTGACTCACCCAGATCTATAGCCACATATCTAGATGGTTGCCCTTATTCCACTAGCTTAGACGCCTCCAGCTCAGGAGTAGCCATCGACCAGAAAGATTATTACTCAGTTCAAAAAGTTCAGGCCTCCCACTTTTGATGGTGAGATGAATTCAAAAAAAGATAAGGCCTAGATTATGTAGTTAGAGAAGATCTTCGAGGTGATGAGTGCATGTCTGAGTAGAAAGCCAAGATGGTTGTTTTCAGCTATAGAAAGAATCAGATTATTGGTGAAAGGGCACCGAGCCTAATTTGAGGGTAAGGAACCTTCTGATTACATGGGAGGCATTCCTCCAAGTTTTCTATGAGAAGTATTTTCCTAACTCAGTCAGAGATGAGAAGGATTCAGAATTTACACTCTTAAAATAGATAGAGGGGATGTCCATATACCAATATGTGGCTAAATTTGTAGAGTTCTCCCGATACTTCTCTTATTTACAGAGGCATGATGATGAGCGATAAAGAGTAGATAGGCTAGAGAAAGGTTTTCTCCTCGAGATCAGAGATAGGGTAGTGCCACAAAGAGTTAGGCACTTTAATACTCTAATTGAGATATACAGAGTGACGGAGGTGAACCTCAAAATGATGCAGCCTACCTCTAGTGCCAAACCACCCTTCCTTAAGCCCAAGAAACCTAGAGAAGGATCATAGGCCACAATTACTAGTAGGAAAGGCGGCAGAAGCCAGTGGAGCTAAAAAGGCAAGAGATAGAGAACTTAATGCAGGAAAGGTAGCTCTGCACCTATGACATGTCCCTAATGTGGCAAGAACCATGGAACCAGACCATGCTATGCAGGGTAAAATGTATGTTTCCAGTGTGGTAGGCCAGGACACACAGTTAGGGACTGCACCCAGGCTCCTCCACATTTCACACAGCAAAGGGAGATGGTTCCTACTTCCAAACCTCAGACCTAGGGTAAAGTCTTTGCCCTGTCACTGCAGGAGGCTAGCCAGTTCCCGAGTCTGATCAAGGTACTATTAGAATAAATGATTTTTCTATGACTGTATTATTTGATTCGGGTGCTAGCCATTCTTTCATATCATATGACTATGCTAGGAAGTTGGGTCTGAGTATGCATACACTACCATATGATTTGCATATATCTACCCTCATAAGAAACTAAGCTATTACCTCCCATACTTGTTTGAATTGTATGGTCCAATTTAATCACTGCTTTACCACCCTTGATTTGATTTGTATGCCCTTGTTGATATTAATTTGATCATTGGCATGAACTGGATGTCTGTAAATAATGCCACACTAGATTGTAGCCATAGATGTATTACTTTACCTGAGTGTGGGACTGTGCCTAATATAAGGATTGAGTTTTCTATTATGACCACCCCCCAGGCTTGGAGGTCTCTAGGGTATGGTTGTCAGGAATACCTAGTTTTCTTTTTAGTTCAGGTTGAGGTAGAAAAGGGTATAGATGAGATTCCCATAGTGAGAGAGTTCCCAAAGGTATTTCCTACAGAGATTCGTGGACTATCCCCAAAGAGAGAGGTTAAGTTTCCTATAGACATTGTACCTAGGGCAGGTCCATTGTCTAAGGCCCAATATAGGATGGCTTCCATCGAGTTAGCTGAGCTTAAAAAGTAGATAGAAGAGCTCTTAGAGAAGGATTTTATCAGACCCAGTGTCTCTCCATGGGGAACTCTAGTCTTATTCATAAAGAAGAAAGATGAGAGCCTTAGGCTATGTATAGATTACAGGGAACTTAATAAGGTAACCATTAAGAATAAGTATCCTCTCCCTCGCGTAGATGACTTCCTAGATCAGTTAGTAAGAGTGTCAGTATTCTCCAAGATAGAACTCAAGTCGAGATATCACCAGCTTAAAATAAAAGTTAAGGATATTCCCAAAATAGCATTTAGGACTAGATACAGGCACTATGAATTTTTAGTTATGCCCTTCGAGTTAATGAATGCACTTACAGTGTTCATGGATTACATAAATAGAGTCTTTAGGCCATACATAGATAGATTTGTAGTTGTTTTCATAGATGACATTCTCATCTACTCAAAAGTAGAGAAGAACATGAACAGCACTTGAGACTAGCCCTAGAAACCCTGAGAGAGAGATAGTTGTACATTAAACTTAGTAAATGTGAGTTCTAATTTACTAAAGTTCAATTCTTAAGCCATGTAATCTCCCAGGCAGGGGTCACAGTAGATCCCGATAAGGTAGAGGTAGTATTATAGTAGGAGAAACCTAGGATAATGACAAAGATCAGAAGCTTTCTAGGTTTAGTAGGCTATTATAGGAGGTTTATTCAGGGCTTTTCTCAGATAGTGATGCCACTAACCCACCTTACTAGAAAGAATGTACCGTTTGTGTGGGATGAAAAATATGATAAGAGTTTTCAAGAGTTGAAGCACAAGTTGACCACAGCCCCAGTCCTAGTACTCTCTGACCCTAGAGAGACTTCTATAGTCTATAGTGGTGCCTCAAAGAAAGGGTTAGGATATGTGCCTATATAGAAAGGCCAAGTGATAGCTTATGCTTTTAGACGGTTAAAACCTCATGGAGAAAATTACCCTACACACGACTTAGAGTTAGCTGTAGTGGTACTTGCTTTGAAAAAATGGAGACACTACTTATACGGGACAACTATAGAAATTTATAGTGACTACAAAAGCCTTAGATATTTATTTGAATAGAAAGAATTGAATATGTGATAGCAAAAATGGTTAGAATTCTTGAAAGATTATGATTTTGACACTTCAATACCATCCCGGTAAGGCTAATGTGGTAGTTGATGCCCTAAGTAGAGAATCCATACACATGGCCTGTACGATGATCCGAGAGCAGGAATTGATTAAGAAATTCAGAGATATAAGTCTCTCATGTGAAGTGCATTCGGGGAAGCTGTTAATATATGAAACCTAAATAGAAAATGACCTGAGGGATCAAGTAAGAGAAGCCTAGCAAATAGATGACCATGTAAATAAGATTAGAGCCCAGATAGCCCAGTGTAGCATCCAAGAGTTCAATCTGTCTGAGGATGACATAGTAAGATACAGGGATAGACTGTATGTGCCTAGAAATATAGAAATCAAAGAGAAAATATTAGATAAGGCATATAAAAGCAAGTACACCATTCATCTAGGCAGTAATAAAATGTATCAAGACTTAAAGAAAATATTATGGTGGCCTAGGATAAAAATAGACATAGCAGAATATGTCTCTCGATGTCTAGTATGTCAGAGAGTTAAGATAGAATACCAGAAATCAACTGGGTTACTTTAACCCCTAGGCATATTGGAGTGGAAATGGGATAGTATAGTTATGGATTTTGTCATGGGTCTACCCTATACATCATCAGGGTATGATGCAATATAGGTAATAGTGGATAGATTAACAAAGTCAACATACTTTTTAGCTATGAAAGCCACTTATACCCTAGATAAGCTAGCCCAGTTGTACATCCAGGAGATAGTTAGATTGCATGGTGTACCTAGGAGCGTAGTTTCAAATAGAGAACCCAAATTCACGTCGAATTTTTAGAGATCATTACAGGATGCTTTAGGTACCAGACTTAGATTCAGCACAACCTATCGTCCCTAGATAGATGGACAGACAGAAAGAACCATCCAAACCCTAGAAGACATATTGAAGGCATGTGTCTTTGAGATGAAAGGAAATTGGAGAACATACTTGCCTTTAGCAGAGTTTGCCTATAATAATAGCTATCATGCAAGTATACAAATGGCACTGTATAAGGCATTGTATGGGAGGAAGTGTAGGTCTCTGATATGTTAGGTTGAGCTAAGATAGTAGATCTTGATAGGCCCAGAGTTAGTGGACTAGATTTCTAGACAGATTGAAACCATTAGAAAGAAACTACTGATAGCCCTAAGTAGGTAGAAAAGTTATGCAGATAAACATAGATGGCCATTAGAGTTTGAGATTGGAGACCATGTCTTCATTAAAGTGTCTCTAGTCACAGGGATAGGTCAGTCCATTAAAAGTAAAAAGCTTAATCCAGAGTACATAGGTCTCTTCTGGATTCTTGATAAAGTAGGACCTATGACTTACAAATTAGCCTTCCCTCAAATTTAAGCTAAGTATACAATGTATTTCATGTTTTATAACTTAAAAAGTATCAGCCTGACCCCTCACATGTCATAAAATATGAGAATGTGGAGTTACAAGATGATCTATCATACATAGTATCACCAAATCAGATCGTGGACATTAGATTCAAGCAGTTATAGAATAAGACGATACCACTGGTGAAAGTGGTTTGGAAGAAGTTATCTCTCGAAGAGGCTACCTGAGAGCTAGAGGAAGAAATGAGAAAAAAAAACATCCAGAACTCTTCTCATGAGGTATGTTATCAAAATTTTAAGGACAAAATTTTTAAAGAGGGGAGAATTGTAATATCTAATTTTCATTGAACGACGAAAACAAGTGCATTTTCAAAGCAAGACCCCCAAAATGAATTATTTAAGGCCCCAAAAAATTTGAGTAATATTCTAGACTCCTAAAAATGAAAATCTTAGGCTCATACGAAAAGAAAAAAAAGGAGCTAGAATAAAGAAATGAAATTTAATGCAAAACTTGCAAAATGTAATGGCATTTTTGTAATTTTAGGAAAATTCTAGAATTTACACATGAGAGCTTTTTAAATGAATTTTTTGAGTTTTTCAAGGTTCTCAGAGGCCTTGAAAACTATAGAAAGCCCCAAATGGTTAAAATAATGTTTTCCAACATCGTTGTACCTGAACTTTGATGGATTCGTTTGGGAAGGTTTTAGCTTGGATTTGAGTTATTCCAAAGGCATTTTACTAAATTGGAAACCTAAATTTTATAATAGAAAATGCAGCTTTTAAAAAGGAGCTAAAACGAATTAGAAACAAAAATGTTAAAAATAAAGGGCAAAATGAAAATTTTTAAAAAGTCTTCCTTCCTCCCACCTATATATATACAGGGTGCCCTACTCCTCCACTCATTTAGCTTCATATGTTTTTGCCCTAAACCAGAGAAAAAACCTTAGGAGAGTGGCGCAAAGGAGGAAGAGAAAGAGAAGGAGAAATTAAAGCTAAAATGTATGGATTTTTTATGGTTTTTCATGTTTTTTCCTTTGCAAACCTTTTCTTTTCCATTTCCCTTTCTTTCCTATGATTATATTGAAGTATATGGATCTGTTGTAAGGGAGAAATTAAGAGAAAAATTCGGATTTGAAGAGAGGAGGCCAAACAAAGGAAGATTCAAGTAAGAAAACAAGGAAAAATAAGGTAATTTCTCCTTCCATGATTGCTACCCCTTACTCCTCTTCTTTCCTTGGTTCGCCCCACTCAAGAAGCTATAGGAGGGCTTAGATTTTAGGTAGAACTAAGGGTGAATCTTAGGAAAAAGAGTGTGGAGAATAAGAATATGCAAAGGGAATTAACAAATAACCATGGAAATTCAAGATAGCAATTATAAGGTTTCATGTGCTCCTTGTAAAATCTAACTTGATACCTTAATTTTTATGCCTAAATGAATGTTTAAATGAGCTCTTAAGATCCCTAGAAGTCTCCCCATATGCTTCCTCCATTAAGAAAACAAAGCAAAGTCCATGGAAGCCAAACTTCTTCCTAGTCTCGACCTAAGAAGGATAGCATACCTAGGGAGATTTTTAAATTTTTCCAAGCCCATTTTAAGTCATATATAATGAATGAAAATGACAGGGAGCCTTGGAAAAAATTTAGAAAGCCTAGAGAATGAATTGGTGTCTTATGTTCCATAATATGACCTAAAGAAGTAACATGTAGTTAGGCTCTTTGTTTTAATTGTGTGATGACTCCAAAAAGCTTAAAAGGAGTCAAGAATCATATATGAAAGGAAAGAATGGAGCCTAGAATTTAGTTGATGGGTGTTGCTTCATTAAGTGTATTCTTGGAACTGTAAAAGGGTTAATAGACAAAGTTAGTGTTTAAGGAAGATGTATGACCTTAGAATTAATTCCATGAACCTAATTGGCTTCCATAAATTGTGTTTAGGCCAAGAGAAATCATTCCCACACCTTTATGTGTGTGAGGCTAAGGAAGGGAGAGCAAACTCAAGAGAAAAAGTGTGTGGTTGCATCCAAGGTAGCTCACTCCTCCTTCTCTCATGCATAAATGTATGCTTCACTTATCTTTGAATGTATGTACGTGTAATTAAAGCCATAAAAAATGTTCTAACATAAGCTCTTACCCCATGGTACCATGATGATGCATTATGTTTCTAAATGATGTTTATGATATTTGCTTGGGTTTGCTTGAGTGTGGAGAAGCCAAGAACCCTTAGCCATGGCGAGGATGAGCCAACAACCTTTAAAGTTAGTTGAGACAAAGTAAAGAGTCTCCCAAAAGTGAGGTTGACTCTCAAGGGTAAGGCTAAGTCAAAAACCTCTTAAAGAAATGGTTGAAGTAAGTCCAAAATCCACAAGTGAATGGGTGAGGCTAATCCACTTACTTGGTAAGCCTATGTATGCTATGTATGATTTGTTCAAATGCCAAGAATGTCTATTGAATGATTACACACTCGATGATATCCATGCATGCATTTGTAAGACTTGTTTGACATCTTTTATGTGTGATTGAAAAGAGGATGAGCTATTGGAATTCTTTAAATCTCATTCCCTCCTCTCCAATGTTCTAACATGCTAAGTGATCAAGAGAAGAAGGAAATGGGAGCCAACCACTTAAGAGATGAGAGTGTGACATGAAAGTGCATGGATTTTATTTCTTTAAGGCCATATGAATAGAAAATGTTGTAACCCATTGTTATATATGTCTTATGATATTATGAACATATATAATTATGCTAATGTATCATGTATAAATGAGATTTAAAGTTGTATGTATAGAAATGTGCTTCTTGGACATGTAATGACAAAACTAACATTATAGAAATGTATGTAACAATAAAAGTGGAGAGGCCAAATTGAGATACATGAGGTTTGGAACCACTTGGTGTAATACCATATCTTTCTAGTCTTCCTCATGCAATTAACATGATTCATAACATGCATTGCTTAAGAGTTGTAAGAAAATGGGATATAAATAATGGATTAAATTCTCATTGTGCTATATCTAAAAATTTCATTCGGTGTCACGTGGACTGTGTGAGCTCATACTATACATCATCATATTTAATTACATCATTACAACTCAATTGCATCACAAAATCATGCCCACAACTCATGGAAACCGAAATGGAGCATGGAAAATGGAAGTTCATTCTCGGCAAGAATTGGCCTCTTTTCTGGGAAAACTTTGGAAAATCAAAACTAAATTTAGAAAAATTAAAATCATACAATCTTGGTCATTCTGGAAATTTTAAGATGTCTAGTTCACATTAAAAATATTCCCAGACCATAAAATCCATCATGGAGGACTTTTGACATACAAAAAGCTACTGAAGTCGTTGTTGCCTGGGTTGCTATTTCAGATTACTGATACAAACTTCTAAAATGCATAACTAATTCCATAAAAATTGAAATCACACAAATTTGGTCATTCTGGAAAGCTAAAAATGTTAACTAGATGGTAAAAATTTTCAGAATGAAACAGACATGTTTAGCTATTGGAATCCTATAGAACAGTGACTGAACTCCTGGGGTGCCACTGCTACTGACAGCTAACTTCAAAAATGCATAACTCTTTTCTCAGACCTCCAAATGAGGTGATCTCAGTGGCCACAGAAATATTATGACCTATAGTTTATATATATATATATATATATAATTTTACAAGTATTGGACACCATTTGACTATTAGGTAACACAAAATACAAATCTGCTAGTGTGAACAGTACCCATACCAGAATCAATAGAAAATCCCAACTTTGAAAATTCATAAATATTCTCTAGACCTTTGAAAATTATGTTCTGTAGCTTCCCAAAAAGCTCTCAATGAGATCTACTTTCATACTAAATTTTAAATCAAGACTAACTCATTTGGCTAAAAAGTGACATAGGGTTCCATTATGGTCAAATTTGGCTCCATATAAGGTACCAAACTTGCCAAATAGCCTTCCCTTAGTGTTGGCACCTTTTGGGCAAGTCTAAAAGTATATTTAAGACTTGTGTAGGCTGCCCAAATGGTCCCAAACCACATGTATCTCATTTTGGCCATTCAACCCACACTTATGCATATTTGCATCATACTTCCACATTGCACATTTGGACATTATAAACTCAAATTGTATTATAAAGCTCATACATCATATCCATAGTTATAAACATCACATAATAGCATATTTATACATGTCTCAAGGTTCATAGACTATCTACATCATCATATACGTCAAGGTACATAAGTATGGTTCCAACATAGCTAAAACTAGGCATGTGCTTGTCAATCTCCTTTCTTCATGGTTGTTGGCTCTTATTAGCATATCCACTTGGTCCACCTAGCATGTGAGATTATTGGAGAGGAGAGGATGAGATTTAAAGAATCCCAATAGCTTATCTCCCATTCAATCATACATAATATGTGCAAAGTAAGCTTTATAAATGCATGCATGGAGAAAATAGAAGTCATGGACACTTTGAAAGCAAACTTGGCATGTGAATCAATCATTTAAGACATTCAAGAGCTCACCAAGTGTTCGGATTGGCCTCACACTTCTCCTCATGGATCTTGGACTTGCCTCACCCATTCTTTAAGAGCTTTGGACTCAACCATACTCTTGGGAGCCCACTTTGCTTTTGGGAGACTCTTTACTTTGTCTCAACCAAGCTCAAGGGTTCTTGGCTCATCCTCACCAAAAGGAAGAGTTCTTGGCCTCTCCACACTCAAGCAAACTCATACAAATATCATGTAATCATTTGAAAACATAACATAGCATCAAACATCATGGCATATAAAGGCATGCTAGTATACTTTTCAAAGCTTGAAAATACACATACACACATTCTAAAATAAGCTAAACACACATCCATGCATGAGTGAAAGTGGAGAGAGTTACCTTGTATACAAACACACACTTTTCCTTTAGGATTCAAGCCTCCTCTTTCGGCCACACACCCATAAATTGGTGGAGATGGTTTCTCTTGGTTTAAATACAATATATGGGAGCCAATTAGGTTCATGAAATAATTTCTAGGGCCATGCAACTTGCTTAAACCCTAGATTACTCTACAACCTCTATTATGGTCTATATTGGCACCTAATGAAGCAAAACCCCTCAAATGATTTCAAGGCCTCATTCTTTCCTTTCAAATATGATTCTTGACTCCTTTTAAGCCTCTTGGAGTCATCACAGCATTAAAACAAATGGCCTAGCACCATGTTGCTTCTTTAGGTTATAATATGGAACCTAAGACACCAACTCACTTTCTATGAGTTCTAAATTTTTTTCAAGGCCTCCCTTCATTTTCATTCATCAATTATGACTCAAAAATAGCCTTAGAAAAATTTAAAACTCCCCCCACCTACAAGATCCCCTCTTGGCTGAGACATGCCTAGGTTTTGGGCTTCATGGAGTTTTCTTTGTTTTCTTGAAGGGAGAAGCTTGTGGGGAGCATCTTTGGTGTCTCAATAACTCATTTATACTCTAACTTAGACCTAGGAAGCATCACATAAATTCAGAATTTGAATGGTGCACTAGAAACCCTAGGTTTTGCATCTTGAATCCTAAGGCCTATTTCATGGTTTCCTTTGCATATTCTTATTCCTCTCTATTAAATACCTAAGAATCATGCTTGGATGGGCTTGAAAATCAGATCTTCCTATGGTTCTTAGGCTAGGTCGAAATGGAGAAGAAGGGCCATGGAAGATATGAACCATAGGATACATTTTTACCTTATTTTCTTGCTTAGTTTGGCTTGAATCTTGATTTCTCCAAGCTCCTCTCTTTAAATCCGAACTTTCCCTTGAATATCTCCCTTGAATCAGATTTATAAACCTTATTTTAATCCAAGGAAACAAAGGAGAAGGGAGGAGAAGAGGTGTGGATGAAGAAAAGCAAGGAAAATCACCATGGAAACATACCTTACACTTAGATTTCTTCCTCCTTCTTCTTCCTCTCTTGGGCACCTCTCCCTTAGGGTTTTGCTTCTGATTTGGGGCTGGAAAATCTAAAGTGAAATGAAGGCAAGTGTGAGGCGCCACCTATATATAGCTAGGGAAAAGTGACTTTTTCAAAAATTCTAATTTTGTCCTTCATACTTTGCATTTTCGTTTCTCCTTCGTTTTAGCTCCTTTTCGAGAACTGTCTTTTCCATTATAAAATTTAGGTTCCCAATTAAGAAAAGTGCCTTTGGAATCAATCAAATCAGAGCTAAAACCTTTCCGAACGGATCTGTCAAAGTTCAGGCACACCGACATTGGAAAACATCCACCGGAGGGGCTTTAGTTATCCCGGGGCTTTCCATGGCTTTTAAGGCCTCTGAGAACCCTGAAGAACTCAAAAATTTGATTTAAAAAGCCCTCCTATGTGAATTCTAAAAATTACCCAAAATTACGAAAATACCATTACGTTTCGTAAGGTTTCTATCAAAACTTATTTCTTCATTCTAGCTCTATTTTTCTTTCTGTCAGAAGCTAGAATTCTCATTTTTATGATGCTAGAATGTTACTCAAATTTTTTAGGACCTTAACTACATCATCTTGGGAGACTTCCTTTTATGTCCGATGAATTTCGTTTGTTTACAGAGAAACCGTACGTTACGTTTCTCATGTTTTCTCTGATTTTTGGAAAACCAGATATTACACTTAGGCAATTCATACAAGTCATATTCATACTTTTAAACTTGCCCAAGAGGTGCCAAAGATCAAAGGAATTCATTTGGACACATTTGGTATCTAATATGGAGCAAAATTGACCATATTAGAAACTTATACCACTTTTTGTCCAAATGAGCTCTTCTTGATCTGAGATTTGGCATGCATTTTGAGGTTGTTGAGAGATTTTTAGGAAGCTATGGAATATTTGATGAATTTTCAAAGTTGAAAAACTTTCTAAATTTGGTTCAGGGTACTGTTCACTCAGGTCCGAAAATGAATTCTTTCACTCAGAGGGCAAATGATGTCTAATTGCCATAAAATTTTATAGGGAGAAACTAGACCTTCCCAGTGACTTGTTCTAGTTGGAAGAACCTTATTTAGATGTCTAAAGAGAGAGATATAAGTCTTTCAAATAGACCTAGGTTACTATTTGATTAGTTTTTTAGGTTTGGACATGCCTAGGTTGGTTTGAAACTATTTTTCCCCTCTAGCTAACATTCGTAGCTTTCCAAATTGGTATTATTTGTATGGATTAGATTTTTATGGAATTATTTGCACATTTGTGAAATTTATAGTAGAAACCTATATCTGTACTAGTAACTATTCGGACCTCTACAACTTTTCGAATGTCAAATGTCTTCTATGTGATGTTTCATGACTTGGATATATTTTACATAAAGTAGATATGTGTAACTTTCCAAAATGGTAAAGAATGCATGGTTTTAATTTTTTTAGAATTAGTTATGATTTTCCAAAATTTGTGACAGAGAAGGCAAAATTCTAGCCGAAATTGCAACTATAAATTTTGAGTATCCCTTTGGCTTGCATGAGTTCTAGGCTACTTTTAGTGATGAAAATGAGTTGTATCTAGGTAATTAAATATGAGAATGTGATACATAAGCTCACATGGTCCACAGGACACTAAATGAAAAATTTATACGCGATGTAACACTAAAATAATCAATATTTTATATGCCAATTCTTATGATTCTTGAGAAGTACATGACATAAGGCATAGAAATTGCATGAGATAAGCTAAGAAATTATGGTGTTACACATCACAAGAAAAATAGCTCACATAAAAAATTAACCATTCCATACCTAATTATTCATATGGACTATATGGCATAGCATATGTAAAATCATGTACTAAAGGCCATCTCATGCTTTCAAATAGCATATATTCATGTTCTCAAGCTCATACACATGTTACCATTGCAAATCCTTGTCATATACTAAACAATTTGCTTCTAATGTGTCTTATACATAATCAATTACATTGTTACAATAAAAGCTCCTCATACATTGTTTCTAAACTCTAATGCTTATCATTTTCTTTCTCATTGCTTGAGAAACTTGAATGGCTAGTGGGAGGAACATAGGTGAGATTCTAGGGAGAATCTCAGTACTCAATCTTAACCATATCAATAAATGCAAGAATGCCATGAGAAAATGAAATGCTTGTGGTGCAAGCATGTGATTCATATGCATGATATAACTCAAACATAACTTTTAATATGAAAACTCATTTCTCATCAAGCCATGGCATCTAGACAAACTTGCTAAGCTTAATTAAACTCATTCTGGGCCAAGGAAGAGCTACTATGCTCAAGTCTCTGTCATAGAGAGTTAAAAGCCAAAAATATATAATACTCATGCATAAAACTCATAATGAAAAGCATAGCTTATGAATACATCAAGTAACTACACATACAAGCATCTCAACTTATTTCAACATTCAAATGTATGCAAGATAGGGAGATAAAACTATCTTATGACTTTGAAAACTTGGAACTACCACTAATCCTTTTGTTGGTTTTCTTTTCCTTAACTTTTCTTAGCTTGACAACCACAAAAAGGTTAGCTTAGGCTAGCTTGACAAAATAAGATATTAGGATTCACTTTAACCCTTATTATCATCACCTAATTCTATTAGGACCCAATATGCCACTTTAAGTCATTTTAGGTTCCTTAAGAGGCAACTCTTGGAATTTACTTTTTATGCTCCAAACTCTCATTTGCTATAAGCCATATAACTCTAATGGAACTCATTGGAACCATCATATACATGATTAAACAAGTCTAAGACCAAATTACTCCTTTAGGCCCTTTATGAATCCTAAAAATTTATCTTTTCAATTTAGGGCTCTTAAATTCAATCTAATAGTTTCATTAGTGTTTATGCATCACATTTAGACCTTTTAAAATATTAGAATCTATCAAAACGCTTCATAGGTTCCTTATCTATAGCTTGGTTGAGACATGGCCCATGTGAGGGGCTAAAGGAGTTTTGCTCATTTCTTTCAAGAATTTGGCATATATGGAGGTTTCTTGGCTCCTTTCTAGTTTATAGGTGATCTTATATGGCTTGAAATGTGATCCTAGGTTTCAAAATTTTCAAGGTGCAAACAAACCCTAGTTACTCTACATTGCATTCTGTAGCTTTTTAATGGATTCCTTTAACACCATCTAATTCTCCATGCTCCTAAACCCCTAATACTATCAGGTTTCAACTAAAATCAAATTCCCTCTAGGGTTTCTACATGTTGGTCGAACCATAGAGAGCAAGAGAAGCAAGGAAAGAGTAAGTTTCTCATATGATATCATACCTTATTTGATTAGTCTTGGAATGATGCTTCTTGTGGTGCAATTTTTTCTTTAAACTCTCTCCTTTTCTCAAGGGGTTAGCCACTAGAATGGTCTTGTTAAGAAATTAAAACCATCAATGGAAAGAGCTCAATGAGGAGGCAAAGGTTTCTAATTATCATAGAGCAAAATTTTGCACATTTACATACTTATTTACCTTGTCTTTCCCTCCTCTTTCTCCTTTTACTTGAGGTTCAAAACAATCAAGAATTATTTGGTCTAAGTTTTAGTCAACTAACACCTAAAATTGTACACCAGTAGGATTTTAATGGTTCCTATAATTTTTAAGGATCTTGAAAACCCTAGTGCGCTTAACTTTTTCATTTCAAACATATTTCTTTAAGTTTCTAAAATTTTTTCTGAAATTACAATTTTGCCATTGTATAATATCCATTTTTTTGAAAATAAGAAAAAAAAAAGTGAGAAATGTAACATATGGTTTCTCCGTAAATGAACAAAACTCACCAAATACAAAAGAAAGTCTCCCGAAACGATGTAGCTAAGGTCCCGAAAAATTTGGGAAGTATTCTAGACTCTTAAAAATGAGAATTTCAAGCTCAGATGGAAAGAAAAATGGAGTTAGAATAAAAAAACAATTTCTTATGAAAAGCTTATGAAACATAATGGCATTTTCGTAATTTTGAGCAAATTTTGGAATTCACATAGGAGGGCTTTTTAAATGAAAGTTTTGAGTTTCCTAAGGTTCTCAAAGGCCCTGAAAACCATGAAAAACCCAAGACAGTTAAATCCCTTCCCGTTAATATTTTCCAATGTTAGTGCATCCGAACTTTGACGAATTCATTTAGGAAGGTTTTAGCTCTGATTTGAGTGATTCCACAAGAATTTTATTAAAATGGGAACCTAAATTTTATAATGGAAAAGACGGTTCTCAAAAAGAAGCTAAAATGAATGAGAAACGAAAATACCAAAAACAAATGGCAAAATTAAAATTTTTGAAAAAGTGTTTCTTCCTCCCTTATAAATAGGTGGCACCTCACACTCTCCCTCACTTAGCTTCAGATTATTCTGCCCCAAATTAGAAGAAAAACCCTAGGAGAGTGGCGCACCAAGGGGAGAGAAAAAGGAGGAGAAAATCCATGCTTAAGGTATATTTCCATAGTAGTTTTTCATGTTTTTCTTCATCCACAGCTCCTCTCCTCCCTTCTCCTTTGTTTCCTTTGATTCAAATGGAGTTTATAAATCTGATTCAAGGGAAAATTTGGATTCGAAGAGAGGAGCTCAAAGAACACAAGAATCAAGTGAGAAAAAGTAAGAAAACAATGTAAATTTCTCTTCCTATGGTTGTCATCTTTGGTTCCCTTCTCCATCATTTCGCTCCACTTAAGAAAACCCTAGGAGGAGATAATTTTTAGGCAGAACAAAGCATGAATCTAAGGAAAAAGGGTGTGGAGATTAAGAATATGCAAAGGGAATTATCAAAAAATATTAGATTTCAAGATGCAAATTCTAGGATTTCAAGTGTTCCTTCTAAATTTTGATTTTATGTGATGATTCCTAGATCTAATTAAGAGTTTAAATGAGTTCATAAGATCCCTAAGATGCTCCCCACATGCTTCCTCCTTCAAGAAAATAAAGAGAATTCCAAGGAGGCCAAGGAAGCCCTATGTCTCGGCCAAACAAGGTTGAGGTAGCTAGGGAGAGTTTTAAATTTTTCTAAAGCCATTCTTGAGTCATATATGATGAATGAAAATGATGGGAGGCCTTGGAAAAAATTTACAACTCATAGAAAGTGATTTGGTGCTTTAGGTTCCATATTATGACCTAAAAAAGCAACATGTAATTAGGCTCTTTGTTTTAATTGTATAATAAGTCCAAGAGGCTTAAAAGGAGTCAAGAATCATATTTGAAAGGAAAGAATGGAGCTTAGAAATTATTTGAGGGGTGTTACTTCATTAGATGCATTTATGGACCATAATGGGGTTTATAGAACAACCTAGTGTCTAAGCAAGTTGTATGGCCTTAGAAATTATTTCATGAACCTAATTGGCTTCCATAAATTGTGTTTAGGCCAAGAAAAACCTTTCCTACACTTTTGTGGGTGTGTGGCCGAAGCAAGGAAGGGAGTTTCAAGAGAAAAAGTGTGTGATTGTGTACAAGGTAGCTCTCTCCACCTTCTCTCATGCATGAATTGGTGCTTAGCTTGTCTTAAAATGTGTGTATGTGTATTTTCAAGCCATGAAAAGTATGCTAGCATGATTCTATATGCCATGATTTCATGATGATATATTATGTTTCTAAATGATGTTATGATGTGAGCTTGGGTTTGCATGAGTGTGGTGAGGCCAAGAACGCTTGGCTATGGTGAGGATGAGCCAAGAACCTTTAAAATTAGTTTAGACAAAGCAAAAAGTCTCCCTAAAGCAAGATAGGCTCCCAAGAGTATGGTTGAGTCCAAGAATCTCTTAAAGAATGGGTGAGGCAAGTTTAATATCCATAAGAAATTGGGTGAGGCCAATCCACTTGTTTGGCAAGCCTTTGTACACTATGTATGACATTCTCAAATGATGAAAATGCTTCTTGAATGTTTGCACATGTCAACATGACCATACATGCATTTATGAGACTTGTTTGCATCCATTATGTATGACTGAATGAGAGATGAGTTATTGGGATTCTTTGAATCTTATTCCCTCCTCTCTAATGATCTCACATGCTAGGTGAACTAAGTAGACAAGGTGATGGAAGCCAATTACCTTGAAGGAAAGAGTTTGGCAATTAAATACAACATTTTTAGTTCTTTAAGGCCATAATTGTATCACATGTTATAACCCCTTGATGTATATGTTCTATGACCTCTTAGACATGTGTAATTATGACATTATGCCATGTATGAATGGGAAAATATGTTATGTAGCCACTAGAATATGAATTGAGTATATGATAGCACATTAGCTTCATGAATGGCTTTAGGGAAATATGCATATGTGTGGATGAAATGGCCAAAATGAGATGCATGGAGTTTGGGACCATTTGGGCAGCTTACACAAGTCTTAATCATGCTTTTAGACTTGCCCAAAAGGTGCCAAACCCTAGGGAAAGTCATATCGTTACTTTGGTACCTCATATAGAGCTAAAATTGATCATAATAAAACCCTATATTACTTTTTAGCCAAATGAACTCTTCTTGATCTGAAATTTGGCATGCAATTAGAGCTTGTTGAAAAATTTTTTGGAAGCTAAAGATCATAATTTTTAGATGTCTACAGAATATTTGATGAATTTTCAAAATTGACAATTTTTCTAATTTTGGTCTGCTACACTATTCATTTGGTCCGAAAATAAAATCTGTCACACAGGGCTCAAATGATGTCCAATTGCCACAAAATTTTATACAAAGAAACTATACATTCATAGTGACTCATTCCTACTAGAAGCACCTCATGTGGAGTCTAGAGAGGGAGATATGAATTTTTGAACATTCTGTCCAGTATCAAGAGTTTTGCCTAACCTAAGTTATTGTTCTATTGACTTTTGAGGTTTGAGCTGCCTGAGCTGGTCTGGAAGTATTTTTTTCCTCTAGCTAACATCTATATCTTTCCAAATTGGTATCATTTACATGAAAATTTTTGTGGAATTAATTGAAAAGTTTCAAATTTTTCTGTAGAATTCTGTGATAGTTCTAGAGTGTAGTTTGACCTCTGGAATATTTTGGATGTCAAACATCTTTTGTGATAGATGTTATGGTTTAGCCATATTTTTAGTATGAAGCAAACATCTGTAGCTTTCCAGAATGACCAAGAATGCATATTTTTTATTTCTCTAGATTTAGTTATGATTTTTCAAAGTTTGGTCAGAAAAGGGGCCAATTCTAGCCGAAAATGCACTTGGTTATTTTGAACTCTTCTTTAATTTCCATGAGTTGTAGCCATGATTTATGATGCAAAAGAGTTGTATTGATGTAATTAAATATGGGAAAGTATAGTATGTGCTCCTACGGCCCACGTGACACCAAATGGAAATTTTTAAACACGACGCAACGCAAAAATAGTCATTATTTTATTCCTTTTTTCTCTACACTTTCATGGAATCGATGATGTGAAGCCAATGAATGTCATGAAAATTTATGGTGTTACACATTGCATATTCACTTTAATCCGTTTAACCATTTGAACTCCAATTTCAAGCCATTCTAAGTTTTTTATTCTCATTTCTAAATACTCTAATTAATATTATGTCCTTGCTTAACCTTAATTTATTTTATTATAAGACCCTTTTTCATTATCTCACTGGATTCTAGTTCAATTTAAGTCAAATGTTACACCATGCCTCCCATATTTATTTATTAAAATACAACCCAAACTTGTGCTATTCAATTGGCTCAATGAAGGTTAAGTACAATACAACCCATAGTAAGGATTTTTCTTCCATTGACTAAAATAATAGTTATCTAAATTTTTCACATTAACTTGTACATTGATTATTTACAGAAAATGACTAAGCAAATATGCGGGAAGGCTTTAACAAATATAAGTTCAACATTAATTGTGATCATAGCATAATACTTATTACTTTTTTTCTTTTTACTTATAAGGTGATAGAATTTCCTTGACTTTTTAGCATTAGATATTGAATACACGTTTTAATATTGACATATGGGAGTTTGGATGAGCATGAGGCTTACATATTAGTTGTGGCATCATTTGTGCTTTTTTTTTCCTAATACATTGGAAACTTGCATAACAATATAGCATAGAGCATTCATAAATTTAGGATGCATAGGATAACAACTTTGGTGATGGGACCAAGAGATAGTGGTTTCCAAAATTTAATGGCTTTATTACATCTTTGGAATAGAATTTGAAATTATCCTACACTATAAAGGACTATTCAATGATTTCATTTTCTATTCAAGCTTAAGAATATTAGGCTTATGCATAGGGCATTATCTATATTCTTCTCAATCATAAAGTATACACATTTTTTCTTTTAATATGCAGTAGAAAATACTTGATTCTTTGGATTTAAAGATTGAAGGGCTTTCAAAACTTTGTACTAAACAAAAAGGTAAGGCTTTATTTTTTATTTGTCTTTTCCTTTTGTTTTATAGCTATAGATTTTATTTGTTAGCTTTATTATTTTTTTACTAGTTAATTTAGTTGTGCAATCTAGTCACCTACTAGAATGAGTGGAATATCAAGAAAATTAAGTATGGCAGAAGTGAGCCAAGCTCATCTTTATGTCTTAAAAAATTGTGATGAAGTTCTTCCATTTATTGAGTAAATATATCTAACTATTACTTTCAACTTATAAATTATCTTATTATATGTTCATATCTATAAACATATTGGCTTCACATATATATAGGAAGCATAAGTTGGAGATTGAAGGAGAAAATCTTAGAAATGTTGAAAGATGACATAATCAATAATTGGCCATGTGGTTTGAAAGTCATGTAAGTAGCATGCTTTTTAAAGTACACTTATTCTTATTATAACCTTTTTTTAAGTTATTTGTATATATATATATATATATATACTTATGTAAGTTACACAACTTTACAATGAAGGAAGTAATCAAGTAATACAAAAATTCCTATGTTTAGCTCATGGTCAAAACAAGAAACCATATGTTATAAGGAATTCATTGTGAATGGTTTTATGTTTCACAAAAAAGAATGTAACCATAATAGGAAAACACAAAGTAGTGAAATTGTGGTAAAAGAGATTCTAACAAAGAGTACATCGAGATTATTAGGGATATTTTTAAATTTTTTTACACAAGAAATAATAAAATTGTTGTATTCAATGTTTATAGTGGGATTTAGATAACTATGGTAGAGGAGTGAAAGTAAACAAATATGGGACAACAACTATAAACATGGGGCAAAGTTTGAACACAAATGAACCATTTGTTACGGCATGTCAATGTGAATAAGTCTTTTATGTGGAAGGTATTACTATTCTAATTAGCATTGTGTAGTGAAGGTAGCACTTCGAGACTATTTTAAAATACCTATGCTTGAAGATAAAGAAGAAGATGAATTGGATATGGTTATCTTAGAACCATTCCTACACCATAAGTATCAAGATGTTCATAAGCCTTCAAACACCATATTTGATGATATGAAAATTCTTCTATCATGGAGTGGGATAGACCTTAACAATGCTCTTGATTTGGATATAGGTCAAGAATGTCATAGTTGATGAAATGTTTGATACATTTAAATAAGTTCCATTATTGAACCTCTTTTACATATTACCTATTGGCATTATTGTTTTAGTAGAATTTATTTATACAATTTCACATTAAATCTATTATTGTTAGTTATTTATTCCTATATTATGTAGAATTCTTTTTGTCATAAAGAAGTATTACAATGGTTCTTGCTAGTAGAATATGTGAAAGGAATAGGGCAAGTAGACATAGTAGTAGTATAAGAAAGATGCAGATATGACATTTTCTACCATCCTACCTTCAATATATATTTTTCAAGCTTTTTATTTTTAGATGTTTATAACTTTTCCAATCTTTCATTTGTTGAATACATCAATCGATTAGACAAAAAGAGGCGTAGGATCCACTCATAATTTTGAATTGTCTAAATTGCCACATAAAAAGAGACCTAACATAAAATGAGGAAATAGTCATCATATTGGTCTAAATTCAAAGTTATTCAAGTTAACATATACGACTAAGGTTAAAGAGGTGCAAAATGCACCACTAAGTGTTAATGAATGGGTTGAAATTTCTATGGAAAAGAAGAACAAATCATTTGATCCTATTTTGATTGTAACTTTAATATTGCAAATGTTTCAAATTGTTTTTGTAAAATATTCATGCTTCATTTTGACTTACATATTATGGTTTCTTTTTCTTAAGGTCTATTTTAAAGTTGAAGGTTATCAATAACTTGTGTGGGCATAGATCAATAAGTCATGCAATAACTCTTGTGATACTTTAAGGAAGAAGTATTATGATTCTTTTGAAGACCCTAAAGATTTATACCACTTAATATGATAGAAAAAGAATGGACGTGTCTTGTGAGGTTAAGGAATTTAGATAGTTGAAAGGTAGGTATTAAAGATTTGATTTTATTTGCATATTAGAAAAAAATATTACCAATTTACTTATTTGATTTGCTTTTTAGAAAATAAGCAAGCAGAATAAGATTAATTGGGCACCTAACAATATTATACACACTACAAGATCAAAGAGTGTCTAGCAAAGGGCTAAAGAAAAGGTAATATAGTTATTAGGTTAATATGTGTTATTCAAATTTTAATCATATAAAATTTTATTATTTAATTATCAATAAAAAGAGAAGGCAAGATAAAAAAAATTGGTCATGTCTACCTATAGGAAATTACATACATTAATGCTAATGTGAACACTGTTAATGAATAATCACAAGATAAACTTATAAGTGATCCTAATTTAAAGACATCTAATTGTATGGACATTAGGATATTATATTGAATTTATTATGTCTTATATTTTAGTATTTAATCATTTAAATGTAAGAGCACCTTAGAGGCTTCATGTCTAAAGTAGAGAATTAGGTCTTTGGAAATGAATGAGAATGAAATCTTTATAAAAGTTTTAGAGTTGAGTGACATGAAAGAGTCCATGAGCAAGGATTCTGAGATCCTTAATCATCACATGTTTGAGAGCTTCAAAGGCAACTTTAAGAATGTGAAAAATATCATAAAAAGTCCAATGTAGAAGTAACCTTACAATAGGAGAAAATGAATAAGATGGAAGATTTATTGACACATCTTCTTAAAGGAAGTTGCCTACATTATATTTTACTTATTTGATAATTTTTTTATATTATTTTGTCAATTTTCAATTTAAGACCCTTCCTTGAACTATATTGCATGCTAATATCATGTGTAATATCTGATTTTTGTTAAACAATAGAATCAGATGCGTTTTCAAAGCAAGTCTCCCGAAATAAATTAGTTAAGATCCCAAAAAATTTAAGTAGCATTCTAGACTCCTAAAAATGAGAATCCCAAGCTCAGACAAAAAGAAAAATAGAGCTAGAATAAATAAACAAAATTGAATAAAAAACTTATGAAATGTAATGGCATTTTCGTAATTTTGAGCAAATTTTGGAATTCTCATAGGAGAGTCTTTTAAATGAAAGTTTTGAGTTCTTTGGGGTTCTTAGAGGCCTTAAAAACCATGGGAAGCCTTAGGATAGTTAAAACCTCTCCGGTGGACGTTTTCCAATGACGGTGAACCCGAACTTTGATGAATTTGTTCGAGAAGGTTTTAACTCTGATTTTAGTGATTCCAAAGGCATTTTACTAAATTAGGAACCTAAATTTTATAATGAAAAAGAAATTTCTCAAAAAGGAGCTAAAACGAACTAAAAACGAATATGCCAACACGAAAGGGCAAAATTGGATTTTTTGAGAAGTCTTTCTTCCTCCCACCTATATATATAGGGTGCCCCACCTTGTAACACCATAATTTTCTTAGCTTATCTCATGTCATTCTCATGCTTTAAACCATACTACTCATATAAGAGACAAGAAAATGGCATTAAATAATGAATTTCTTAGCATTGCGTATAAAATTTTCATTTGGTGTCCCGTAGATCATGTGAGCTCATATATCACATTGTCACATTTAATTACATAGACACAACTCATTTCCATCACCAAAAGTGGCTTACAACTCGTGGAAAGCAAGGGAACACATAAAATCCATGGTAGTTATTTCGGCCATAATTTTTCCTTTTCTGTTACCAACTTTGGAAAATTGTAACTAATTCTAGAAAAATTGAAATCATGCATTCTTTGCCATTCTAGAAAGCTACGCATGTCTACTTTATGTTACAAATATGTTTAGGCCATGAAACATTACACAGAAGATGTTTGACATGCAAAAAAGGTGTAGAGGTCTGATTCGCTACTAGTACTGATATAGCTTTTTGCCAAAATTTTCAAAAATGTCTAATTAATTTTACAAAAATCCAATCTATGCAAATGATACCAATGTAGAAAGATACAAATGTTAGTAGAAGAAAAAAATAACTTTAGACCAGTTTAGATACATGTAGATCTCAAAAACTAATCAAACAATACTTGAGATCAGTATAAATGCTTGATATTGGGTAGAAACTTTAAAAATTCATATATCCCTCTTTAGATATCCAAATAAGATGTTTCAAGCTGTTACAAGTCACAGGAGTGTCTAGTTTCTCTTTATAAAATTTTATGACAATTGGACATCATTTTCCCTCTAAGTGATGGAATTAATTTTCAAACCAGAGTGAACAATACTATAAACCAAAATCAAAATTTTTCCCAAGTTTGAAAATTTATCAAATATTCCACAGACCTCCAAAAATTTTTCACTTTAGCTTTCCAAAAAGCTCTCAACAAGCTCTAAATACATGCTAAATCTCAGATCAAGAAGAGATCATTTGAACAAAAAGTGGAATAGGTTTCCAATATGGTCAATTTTTGCTCCATATAAGATACCAAAGTGTCCAAATGACTTCCCTTGATATTTGGCACCTCTTGAGAAAGTTAAAATGTATAAATATGACTTATATAGACTGCCCAAATGGTCCCAAATCTCATGCATCTCAATTTGTCCATTCCATTTCCATTTATACATACATTTTCATAATGCAAATTTGCCCTCACATGTCCAAAATGTACATTTCCATACATATAACCTTAGCTCTTATTTATACGTTTATACATGATACATTAACATAATTATACATGTTCATAACATCATAGGATATATACAATCATAGATTACAACATTTGCCATTCATATGGCCTTAAAGTAACAAAATCTATATACTTTAATGTCAAACTTTCATCTCTCAAGTGGTTAGCTCCCATTTCCTTGCTCTTTTGGTCCACCTAGCATGTTAGAACATTGGAGAAGAGGGAATGAGATATAAAGAATCTCAATAGCTCATCTCCCTTTCAATCACACATAAAGCATGCAAAACCAATCTTGAAAATGCATGCATGAGTATTATAGGATGTGCAATCATTTAAAAGACATTTTCAACATTTAAGCAAGTCATATATAGCATACAAAGGCTTACCAAGTAAGTGGATTAGCCTCACCCATTCACTTGTAAATTTTGGACTTACCTCGCCCATTCTTTAGGAGGCTTTTGGACTCAACCTTACTCTTAGGAGTCAACCTTACTTTTGGGAGACTCTTTACTTTATCTCAACCAATCTTAAGGGTTCTTAGCTCATCTTCACCATGGCTAAGGGTTTTTGGCTTCACCATACTCAAGTAAACCCGAGCACACATAACAAACATCATTTGAAAATATAATAGATCATCATGGTACCATAGCATATGAAATCATGGTAGAATACTTTTTATAGCTTAAAACACACATACACACATTCAAAGACAAGCCAAGCATACATTCATGTATGAGAGAAGGAGGAGTGATCTATCTTGAAAGTAACCACACACTTTTTCTCTTGAATTTGCTCTTCCTTCTTTGGCCTCACACACATAAAGGTATGGGAATGATTTCTCTTAGCCTAAACACAATTTATGGAAGCCAATTAGGTTCATGGAATTAATTCTAAGGCCACACAACTTCCTCACACACTAACTTGGTCTATAAATCCCTTTATGTTTCCAAGAATGCATCTAATGAAGCAACACCCATCAAATAAATTCTAGACTCCTTTCTTTCCTTTCATATATAATTCTTGACTCCTTTTGAGCCTCTTAGAGTCATCATACAATTAAAATAAAGAGCCTATTTACATGTTACTTTTTCTAAGTCATATTATGGAACATAAAATACTAATTCATTCTCTAGACTTCCTAAATTTTTCCTAAGACTTCCCCTTATTTTCACTCATCATATATGACTAAAAAGTGGGCTTAGAAAAATTTAAAACTCTCTCTAGGTATTCAAACCCCTTTAGCCCGAGATAAATGGAGGAATTTGGCCTTCATGGACTTTGGTTTGTTTTCTTGATGGAGGAAGCACATGGGGAGACTTCTAAGAACCTTAGGAGCTCATTTAAACTCTCATTTAGGCATAGGAATCAAGATATCAAATCAAATTTTACAAGGAGCATATGAAACCCTAGAATTTGCATCTTGAATTTTTATGGTTATTTGTTAATTTTCTTTGCATTATTCTCTACGCTCTTTTTCTTAAGAATTACCGTTGGTTCTACTTAAAAACCAAGCCCTCCTATGACCTCTTGGGTGGGGCAAAATATGGAGAGAAGAGGAGCAAAGGGTAGCAACCATGGAAGAAGAAATCACCTTGTTTTTCCTTGTTTTCTCACTTGAATCTTGTCTTCTTTGGCCTCCTCTCTTTAAATCCGAATTTTTCCCTTAATTTCTCTCTCAAAATAGATTTATATACTTCAATATAATCACAAGAAAGAAAGGAAAATGAAGGAGAAGAGGTTTGGAAAGGAAAGAGCATGAAAAACTACCAAAATTCCATACCTTTATGATTTCTCTTCCTCTTCCTCTTCCTCTTGCGTGCCACTCTCCTAAGGTTTTTTCTCTGGTTTGGGGAAGAAACATATGAAGCTAAATTAATGGGAGAGTAAGGCACCCTATATATATTGGTGGAGGAAGAATGACTTTTCAAAAATTTCCATTTTGCATTTTAGCTCCTTTTTTAGAACCGTCTTCTCCATTTGGATTCCCAATTTAGTAAAATGCCTTTGAAATCACTCAAATCAGAGCTAAAACCTTCCTGAATAAATTCGTCAAAGTTCAAGTGTATCAATGTTGGAAAACATCTGTAACAACCGAGAGAAGGGAAAAGGAAAAGGAAGAAGGAAGCTGAGAATTTTCGAAATCCAGAAATTTTGCTAAGTCTGCTCGCAATAGCGAGAAATGGTCTTGTCCCGTCCTTCCCAGTTCGTGGGTCTTTGACCCTGCCTTCCCGGTTCAGTGGGGTTTGTCCCTTCCCGCTTACCTCACGGGAAAAGCGCGCCTTGGTGGGGAGGGATTCTGCCCCACTTATATGGGCTAGCCACAGGCCCCTTCCAGCCGATGTGGGACTTTACATATGCTGAGTAATTTAGATAGTAAGATGCCATTAAAACCCAACAAATTAAGGTAAAATTATTAGAATTGGTTACTAGATGGAGGTTTAGTATGTGTGGGATGAGATTTAGAGAGTTTAAGTGTAATATGGGGTCAGCCACAGCCAAGGGAAATCCAAAAGCTAGGAGCACCATGGCACAAGATGCCTAACTAGGGCGTAATGTGAGAAATTTGCCTAGGGAGAGTAACAAAGAGCAAACTCACGATAGCACAAGGGAAGCTCACCGCGACAAGCATCGGGCAGTAGGCTTAGAGAGTTCTAGAAGACTCTCTCACCTTAATGCCACATAGGCCCGCCGCGGCTTGCAAAAGTGTGAATAGTAGGTTCTCGAAAGCACCTTCACTATCACACAAAAAGCCTAAGTCACAACATAAGGTTCATAATTTTTGTTTCGAGACCTCATAACCTCTTACACCATGGCATGGGTGTACCAAGTCATAGTGTGAGTCTTCAAACTTAGTTTTTAGGTTCCAATGACCAACTTAGCTACAGCGGGGAAGGTCCAAGTTGCAGCAAAGGTTCCAAAACTCTTATTTTAACTTTAAAACCTTGGATTCCCTCATGATAATGTGATAATGTTATGTGATGACTTAAAACTAGCATTTTAATATTCATATGGTCATTACACTATTCCTTTGGTCATTTCTCAACTTGACATATTCGATAACTTTAGGCCATTTTTACTAAACTCTATGCTATGCCTCCAAACCTCATTCTAACTTCTTATATAGCTTATTAGACTCAAATTGAGCTCAATAGAGACAGCAAATTAATATTATACACATGGATGCTCAATTACTTAAGCTAGGGTTTCTAAGGTGCATGGAAATTTTGACTTCCACATATGACTTCCATAATTCAATATGATACTTCTCCTAGTCTCCATGATTCTCTAAAAGGCCTCTAAATTTCTTGAAACTCAAAAACAAGCTCAGTTATCCCACTTTTGGATGGGATAGCCAACACTATTATCAAGGGACCCAAGGGAGTTCTTCTTGCTTTCTTTACTATTTTCTCCTCATTTCCATGGCCTAGATGAATTCTACATGTTCCAAATTATCAATTGCATGGAAGAAAATTTAGAGAGAGACTTCCTCACTCTAGTAGAGATATAGGAGGTTTAGAGCTCATTGAAAATCAACTTGAATGGTAGCAAATTATACCTTGAATCGTAACTCTTTTAGTGCTTTATGTTTTTTTCCAATTGGTTTCTTGAAAAGAAAACTCTCTTCCCCTCTTGAAATCTTGAAAATTATCCTTTTAAAAATCCAATACCATAGACTTAAAGCTTAGAGTGAGGGGATGAATTTTCCTAACCATGAGAAAGTGGAAAAGTAAGTAAAAGTACCTCAAAACTTAAGCGTTTTTCTTTCTCTCACCTCTTTCTACATTGACGCCATGAATGAAGATTGAACTAGCTGAATATAATATGAATGGTGATGAAAATGGAGTTGGCTGAAGGGAGCTAATAAAATGAACAATAAGTCAACAAGTCAATTAATGAACTTTTGCAAGAATTCCATCTATGTCCCATTTTTTTTTTTTTTTGCACCTTAAATTTTTGGATTCTAACTCATTTTTTTTCTATAAATTTGAACTCCATATTCTTACTTAGAAGGTCTTTAAACCCTTAGGCAACTTTCCTAGGCTATAAGGGCTCAGAATAGTATAAAACAGCTCAAAATTATACTGTAGTACTAGCTTTCCCATTTTTCATACTATCAGTATTTTGACCTATTTTATACTTTCTAGATATCCTTCATAACTCATATAAATTATATAGAGTGGGAAATAACATGCTTTAATTATCTTTTTATTAAAATCTTCATATTTCTCACTTTTTCACCATTCTCCTTTTCAAATGTCTCTGAAACTCTTTTTTTTTACTTTTTTTCTCTATGTCCTATCATCAATTGGTTTTCTATGCTCTTTCTCATGTCCCTCTAACTTATTTGAAGGTCTAGGCCCAATTAAAAAATACTAGATGTTACAATTTGGAACATTTGAAAGAATGTTCAATTTTAAGTTTAAGGGTAAGAGTTTAGTTTTTAAATGTTTAAATTTTGGAAAAAAATTTAAAATTTTGATGCATTTTATTAAAAATTTTTGTGACTTTATTGAAATTTTTTTCAAAATAAATTTTTTTCAAACCCCTCTTATTTTGGTTTTCATGATAATTGCTTAGTTAAGTAATTACTTTTCTTATGGTTTATATTGGATTATTATGACGAATTTTTCTTGCTGATTAACATATGTAGATAGGAAATATATGACAATGTCATTTGTTTTTAGCTAGACTGTTAATGAATGGAATTTCTAACTTATTGATTCAAATCATTGCACTATTGCCATGTATAGGATAAGGTCTAGTTTTAATCTAGAGTATGCTAGTTGTAGTGAGATTCTCGACCCAAGACTCTAGAACTTGTTTATGTCTTCCTTGAGGCAAAATCCTAGGTCAAGTAATGCTCATAGATATGATTTTGGCTTTTTTTTTTTTTTAGTTATATTGGGCCATTTAAACCTATTTTGTTCAAAGTGTATCACTAATACCCCTTTATGCTTGATTTGAATATGTGCACTTGCTGCATATATATGATATTTTTTCCTTGATAACTACATATGTTTACCAAGCCCAAAAAGCCAAGTTTTAAACCCTTTTCAAAAGATGTTCTTGAGTGTATTTTGTTTCTTGCTTCTGAAAGAACATATGAGGGTGCATAAGGTGAACATAAGAGTATTAAAGAGTTGAATGTGGATATGAGTGACGAGTTAAGAGAACTTTTGTTGTTTTCATGTTTTGTGTTACATATTTGTTGAAGAAAATAGCAAAATGCTATCTTGTATCCTCAAGTTTCCAAAAGCAAAAGGATAAGGGAAAAGATAAGAAGAAAGAAAAAAGAAAAAAAGCACAAAGCACTTAACTTCAACAAAAGAGTTAGATCAAAGATCTAAATTTGGGGGTGTACAAAAAGAAAAAGAAATACTTTGTTTGGAATTAAAAAGTGAAATTTAATTCTTTTTATGTCTTTTTTTAAGTAAGAAGAAAAGAATACATTGAAGGGGAAGAGCAGAAAAAGAGAAGAAAAGATAAGTGAGTGAAAGAACATTTCTTTCTTTGTACTTAATATGTAGCCTTTTAATCTTGCACATTAATTGCTATATCATTTATTTGTGAAGCCCAATTCCCAATGGCCCCATTATAAGCTTAAAAGACCTATTAATCTTTGAGTATTCAATCTGCACTATTGGAAAGGAAAAGGAAAAAATAAGCATATGTGTCTCTTAAGGAAGGGATGATTACATGGACTAATCAGTTCATTCTTCTTTAAGACTTAAATTTAGACTATAGCATGGTAAACACACACATACACTCATGAGCTAGAGAATCATTTATTAATCTTTTGACTATTAACTCATGTTCATTCCTTATGTTTTCTTATTTTGCATATCAATTGATGCAATTATATTGAGTCATGAATGTAATATTTTCAAAAGAAATTATGAATGCTTGTTGAATAATTTATGCTTTTAATGTTCTTTACTTAAGAACAAGTAAAAAGCTAAGTTTAGGATGTGATAAGTCTTATTATGATTCATTTTTCAAGAGATTTTTCACATGACTTATCATGGTTTTTCATTGTTTTTAAGCCTAATTACATCTAAATTTACTTAATTTTAGATTTATTGGTAATTGAATTTGATTGAAGCTTAATATTTTGATTTCTTCAAATTTTGGGACCAAATTGCAATACTTTGTACAACTAGGTTTTTAGTTGATAATCCCTTAAGTTTGTGGCCAAATGGTGGATTTAGGACACCATAGTGGTATTTTATAATTAAGATTTATTACTTGTATTTTAATTGTACTTTGTTTAATTAAATTCTTATTTAGTGTTTCTATTTTATTTTGTAGGACTTACATATAAATAAATAAATAAATCAAGCCATGAGAGTGAAAAGACTAAAGTCCTAAGACTAAATTGTGAATATTTAAGAATGTGGGTGATGTTGGAATTGGTCACAATGAGGCCTCACGCTTGTTGCAATGACTAGAAGATTCTCCAATACACTCTCATTGGCTATCACGATGAGTTAAATTGTTGGTCACAACCAACATCAAACTTTTCAAACATGCCATCTACTTTGTTGTGACAAGCAACAAATCTAAGATTTTTATAAATAGCTCCCTAAGTACCATTTCAAAGAGTCTTTTGGAGTCTGCTGGCAATTTTAAGTTCTTAAAGAGAGAAGGGTGATAGGACTTGAAGAGAAAGAGATTTTTCTTTGGAGTTTTAGAGATATCTCTTCATCTTTAAGGTTAGTATAAATCTCTTATAGTTTGTAATTCATATTTACGATAGATCTCATACTTTGTGATAGATCTCACACTTTTCCTTCTTCTCTAAATTTTTTTTTTTTGGTACCTTGCAATTTTCTTCTTTTAACTTTAAATCTATCTTAGTTTATAAATTATTTCTTCTCAATTTTTAATGATGATTCACTGTTGTTTATGAATGTTTAGAGTGGCTAATGATTGTATTGAACTTTACTTGCATTTTAATCAGTTAATTTTTATGATGTTGATTCCTATTCCTTTGAATTGAGTAGCAAGGATGATTATTTAAATGAAATGAACTAATTAAAAGTGATTCATTAAATTGATAATTTATTGAAACTAAATAGGTTAGATCACATTATCAATTACATATAAACTTTAGTTACTGTTAACCAAAATGTTAAATGTTCAATAAAAAAGCCAAAAAGTATATTTATAAAACTACTCTAAAAATAAGCTAACTTATAAATATAATCTAGAAAAGTTAGATAAAATACTCTAGAACTAGAATAATCCAATAAAGCAATTTGATGCACGTAAAACATCACACCTAATTGAAATTAGCCATAGTATAAATTGTTAGATAAATATTTTGAGAGAAGCTAACCTATATTAATCCTATGATCAATTTCATATTGATTTAGGAGATAATGAAGACAATGTATATATGTGAAGATTGTACATGTGTAAACTACTTAGGTAAGTTGATGAGTCCATGAGGAGACTATAGGCCGCCTACTAGCAAAGAGGCAAAATTTAATACTTGCAAGTATATTTTTAAAATATATACTGAAAACAAGTGTTCATGAAAACGACAGAGATCACTAAATTTAGGAAATGTCAAAATATTTCTATAAAAATTATTGGTTAAACTACTACAAAACAGAAATCCACAATATATTATAACCATTACCATAAAGTTCCACGTAACGTAAAGGAAGAACCATACAACCATAACTAACTACATATTCATTCAAGCCCTTCACCACACTTCTCAACCGGCATTAACTCTACTAAGCATACACCAGTGATATGTTCATATACGCATGTATATATTCTGAACTTTAGTGTGCATATTTATCAAGGATAAAGGCTAGTGGTTGGGCTTCTCTGAGTCCTCAAGACTCACGGGGCGGAACCAGGCCTTCTCCTCCAGCACCGAGTCCGCACCAGCATCGGCGGCTGCGTGGAAGCTTGGCTCCGCGCCGTTGGTGGTGGGAGGACCAGCTTGTTCGGCGGCAGGCCCAAATACCCCGGTCTGTGGGTGTGGGGCCCAGTATTTGTCAGATTGGGCTGCCTGGATCACATCGTCAGGGACCACACTAGGTTGAACCTGATCGTCCAGATTCTTCTCATACAACGAGCTGTATGTAGCTTTCCTGTATCCATCCAAAATATACATTAAAAAACATTAACGAATTATATTATATAATTAAGCATTTCCTCTTTTTTCTTCTTTTTTCTTTTTTCTTTTTAATAATAAGACAAACAGCTTTAAACAATAAATAATATATCATTTTTAAACAAATTTCAAAACTAAGATTATAACGATTCTGACATGTAATGCCATCTAACTTAAAAAAAAAAAATGAGAAAGCAAAATCCAAACATTCTCTTTTTTCTTACATGCGAATAATAAATAGATCACGTCAGACTTCAAGGTTTGGTTCAGAAAAAAATTCATTAATATTATAAGTCATAGACTAGTACACAACTCGACTTACGATCAGTTCGTTAATATTATATATGAAAGAATAAGAAACAAAAATTGAAGTTTATGAAAGTGTATATTTGTTGATTGTGCTATGGAACTCATCACAAAATACTAGTAAATACATGATGGGTTAACATCCATGTGCAAAAAACAGAAGTATGCATAAAGATATTTATGTTATTGAGAATGATGGTCATAACCTTGGGAGATAAGGACAACCACTTTTGGCAATTATAATAAAATACTATGCCGACAACGTGATGGCGGCCAAACAGACCGTACATACACTAGTGACCATCTTATCCGCTTTCAAAAGAAAAAAAAAAATTGCCTATCATATGATTTTAAAATTTTATGCATGAGAAAACGGAGTTAGTAATGAAAAAATATTTCTATATAATAGAAGTTTTATCATGTATGTCACTGACCAATGAATTTACTTAAATTATACCTAAACCTACACAGACGTACACAAGACCATCTTATAAAAAAAAAAAACGAAAGGAAGGAAAATAATCACATAAATATAGAACCAAACAAATAGGGAGTGAGTTTCCGCTCTTTGTAGCTTATGAAACTGAGTTTAAATTTTAGTCAAGAGTTAAAAAAAACCCAAAAAAAACAAAAACAAAAAGGAATACAGTTACAGTGCCAATAAGTTTAAGGCCAGGGACTCAGTTTGGATCTAAGATGGAATCAAGATGTAAAAAAAGAAAAACAAATGAGGAAGGAATACTAAAATCATTCGTAAGATTAGAGAATTTTACTCTCAGTCAAAACCAAAAAAACGCAAAAACAAAAGGAAGACAACTGGGGCCGAAACTCCCCGCACAGGGTAAAGCAAAGAAGGCGGTTATAGCACCAGAAATGGTCCAAGATGTTTTTTTTAAAGGATGCTAAAGAATATTAACACGTTGTGTAAAGATGAGGGTGCCTGAGACGAAAGGGAATTCACCAGATAAGCACTAACTGGGACCAGCCTAGCTATCCAATATCACTCATATATTTCCCACGTTGACAAGGCTCATCAATACAAGTTGAATCAAAACACAAGACAGGTGATTTTCTTCGACCACATTTATTCATCCATTACGCGTCGATCATTTTCCATGACCTTCATGGAATGTTGGGTGAGGTCCATTTATTGACACCCGATTAGGGATATGTCAAGTAATTGATTTCCTTTCAGGAAAATTACACTCCTCCTCAGAGTTTAATTTAATTTTTATCTTAATTTTTAATTTAATTTTTATTGTTTAAATATTTATAATTTACAAATTTTTTAATTCAATCATTACTGTTCGTATTTTATTAAATTTTGTTAATATAACTAATTATAGTTTATCTTTAAACTTTGAATATATATGATTTACTCTAACAAAAAATAAAAATAAACAATAAAATAAAATTAATCACATTTATGACAAAATATTAACACAAATATAATGACAGATACTAAATTAAAAATTAATTAAACTACAAAGGCCTAACTATAAAATTTTAAAATATAAGAACCAAATTTTAAATTAAGTTCAATTAAAGGACCAAAGATATAATAATAATAATTATTATTATTATTATTATTATTTATCTAACTACCTGAAAGGGTTGAATTTAAAAACGCATGTAAAATACTCAATTTCCAAATTACTAAATCTTATTCACAGAAAATTTTAAAGTAGATTTAACCTATAAAAAAAATAGATTGATCTAACTAATTATAAATAGGAAGACAAACATGTCAAGCATAATTTTTAATAAAAATTTTGTTTGACATGTTTACCTATCTTTTCCTAATTTACATAATCCACCGTTTCACTTGCGAACCTCCGTGTACCTATGTAACGTAAAGTTACTCCCTTAACTCTTAAAGACAAAGTAGAACAAAAACACAATGCATTAAGTACAAACCAGGACAAGTTTCCAGGAGTTAAGCAGGGTCAGGTTATGAAATTGAGATAGCATAACTTTCGAATACAAGCAAGAGGGTAGAGTGTGGATGTTGACACAATCTTATCAGTTGGGGAAGAGAAAAATATCCTACACCCACAAAAGGATAGTGTAGAATTAAAAAGTGGTCAGGGAATAAATCGGGGAACCGATTGAAAGGGACATAAATTGTTGAAGAGGCCAACATGTTGCGCAAAAAAAATATATATATATATATGTGTGTGTGTGTATATATATGACAGTCTAGATTCGATATCTATATGTGGGTCTCATGTAAAGACCAAATCTGAACCGTTCACATGTACAAAGAACTTCTCTTAGTCTCCTGACTGGATAGCATTACTTTCCATACCACAGTACCACCACACTACCCAAAAAAAAAAAAAAGTGCAGATAAGATGCCTTTGATTAATTTAGCAATTTTATATTGAACTATTGACAGAAAAAAAGAAGAGGCCAAACATCCATGTTGATGATGATGTACAACCAACAAGGGCAAGAGGGAACTAGATAAGGGTGGGGAAAGATCACATGGCAGAAGAGCAGCAGAAGGTAAAAAGAGAGGAATAAAAGAAAAATCAAACGATGGGAATTAAAATATAAAACAACTTTCTAATAGGCTGTTGTATTTACAGTTCATGGAACGGCCTAAACTGTTGTATCTACAGTTCATAAAACGGCCTAATTTTCCTGGAAAAACGAAAGGACAAAATCTAGAGGTTTCTTTTTATTTCCCACGAACCAAGCAAGGAAATAAAGTCTTTATATTATTAGGAAAGGACAAAGTGAGACATGATAATTAAACAACCTTCCAAACATGAAGCGTAAACAATAATATGATTATTATTTATCATTTGTAACTCAGACCATATACAATTTTCTTCAGGTACACACGAACAGTTAAAATTTGATGGGTCACAAGGAGCCAGTTCAAAGTATAAATTAAATTAAACCACAATGCCTCAGAAAGATTCCCAAGATATTAACAATCAAAGCAACAATAAAGAAACTACTCAGAAAGCGATCAGCCACAGAGCATCTCAAAACATAGAGCAAACGATTGAAAACCCAAAGCGAAGCGCACTAGAAATTTCAAAGCAGCATAAAAAACAAAACAACCCCAAAACTAAATTCATTAGCTCTTCAACATCTCCAAAATATAAGCCAAAGGAAAACATAGCACAAAACACGCTGACTACGAAATGTGAAAAAAAAATATCTCAAAAAAAATTTTTCCCCGGAATCAAACAATTAAGAGGAAATGTATTTTTAGTCCATAACAGACACATGTCTATCCTATTTGATCCTGTATTTTACAAATGGATTTGGTCACTAAAAATTTAGAACTTCGCTATTTGTTAGTCTCTAGTAAATAAATAAATAAATTTATAAGTTTCAAGCACTACCAAGCAACAAATCAAAGATAATCAGAGAGCAATTTGCGTAAAAATAAGATTCAGGAAGGCACATATCAACTAAAAATTACATATTCAGTAAAATTAGAACGAAAGATTGTGAGAATTTAATAACAGTATTGCACCTAGTTGTGTTGGCGACCCAGATCTGATTCACGAGTCGCTTCCCCAAGCTAGTGATTCCTCGGCTATTGGAATTGGCGGCCATACAAAGAAAGCTAAACAAGAGTGATAGTGAGAGAGAGCAGATGAAGAGAGAAGTGGAGAGTGGACGGGAAGAAAAAAAGTGTGGGAAAGCGGTTGTTGGAAGGAATGGCCTTTTGATATTTGTTCGTACCTAACACGTACGATATTGGTCATAGCTAACGGTCGTTAAGTCCATGGAAGTCCACCGTTAATTAAAATCCATTTTTAATCCCTTGTCGGCTAATAAAGCAGGGCTGTTCAAATCCCAAACTGCTCTCAAAGGAAGGCTGCTAAAGGGAAAATTATAAATCAGGAATTGAAGTTGGAAAAATTTATAATAAAGAACTTTAAATTTTAAAATTATTTTAAAAGAATGTTAAGATAAAAAATTTTAATTATAAAAATAAAAAAATTTAATTGTAAAAAAAATTATACTATATAATATAAAACGTATGAGTTCTTTTTTTATTATTTATTCATTTTTTCATTTTTGTTTATTATTGATCAAGAAATAATTTCTTAGAGTTAAACTTTTTTGTTTTATAATCCTTTAAAATAATTTTAAAATTTAAAATCTTTTAACATAAATATCTTCAACTTAAAATATTAAAACATAATTCTTCCAAGCCCAAAACCAATCCAAACTAATGCCTTGATTTAGGCTTTGGGATTGATCTAGTTTGGAATTTTAAACAAATTTTGGATTGGGATGGTTGAGTTTAAGATTATCAAATTTTCAATAAATTAATGATTTAGTCTTTAAAATATTTTTTTCTTAATTTTTTCCAAGATAAAATATTTTAATCTAGTTTTTAAAATATCATTTTCTTTTCAATATGGTTTTCTAAAAATAAAACTTCCAATTTTAATTTTAAAACATTTTTTCCTCAATAAAAAATGTTCTTTTGAGGGAACTTATAGTTCTATGATACACTTGAAATTTACTTTTGATACAAAAATGGAACAGAATAGAAAGGGGAGAAAAAAGCAAGTAGAAGAGATGAGAAATAATATTAATATGCCTATTTTGAAAAAAATAATAAAAAAATAGATACTATTAAATAATAATTGTAAAAATATAATAAGTATTTTTCAAATTAAAAAAAAAAATCTTTGCATTTCTATCAATATTAAATCCATGAACCAAACATGGCCAATGGCTTGGGTTCAATAGTGTTCAGGTCTTATGGTTTAGATTGGCTTGGATTAAACCTTGTAAACAAGTTATTGGGTTGGGTTAAGCTTGACTCTAAACCCAAACAAGCATACGTTTTTTAGCACCCTAAGGCCCAAAGAGACAACCGTGTGGGGAGTGTTTGTTTTGATTTGTTGATAGCTCTTCAGCTCTAGTAGGTCATTTATCTTACGGCGGAAAATAAGAAAGTAAAAATTATATTTTTAATTTTTATAGCTTTATATTATTTTTATTTAATTTTTATAATTTAAAATTTTATAATCTAGTCCTTATAATTTAAATAATTTTTAATTTAGTCTTTATCTTCATATTTTTGCTGATGTTTTACCTTATATGTGAGTTAATCTTACTTTATTATCTATAATTTTACTTCTTTTATTGACATAAATTATACATATTTGGATTATTAAAATAATACATAATTAGTTATATTAATAAAATTTAACAAATTACTGACAAAATTTTAACAATAGAAGCTAAAGTAAAAAAATGTGTAAAGTGTAAGAATTTAATTATAAATTTTTAAATTATAGAAACTAAATCAAAATTTGAATAAAGTTCCAAATACAAAAGTATAATTTTCTCAAAAAGAAAATTTTAAAAAAAATTATAGTGTAAAACTCCAAATTAAAAATATTTATACTAAAAGATCTTATGACTAAAAATTTTAACTATACAAAAAAAAAAAATAGTTCAGGAGAAATTAAAATTTTTAATCCTATAATATTTTAAAATAATTTTAAATTTTAAAATATTTTAATATAAATATCTTTAAATTAAAGTATATAATTTTTTCAAAAGCTTATCTATCCCGTAAAGTACAATGCCAAGTTGTGTGTAGATCCCTGTTCAATTTTTAGTGCCAATTTGGCCTATTTTAGCGGATATTTTTATTAATTAATGTACTTGAAAGTTTTAACAGATTAATTTGGTTTAATATAAAGGTGCTTATTTTAATTTATTTATGATTACCATGTTAGATAAATATTTATTTATTAAAAAACTTTGACTTTTATCGGATCTAGTAAGTATATTAAATTGAAATACTTTTTCTTCCATAAAAATCAAGTTGTCTTTTTCTGTTTTATTCATTACCAAAAAAAATTCTGTTTCTTACAAGTAGCTCCCTAAGAATAGAGCATTAATTTTATTCGAAACTCATAATTATCTCTCTCTATAAGTACATTTTTAGTACGTTAACATTATAAAACTGTTTCAACTGTTAGAATTCGAATATAATTGTTTTCTGGCCAAATATATATATATATATATAATTACTCAACAGCATTACATTCAAGAATATAATTATCTTTTGGAGAAAAGAATATAATAATTATCTATCATATAAGAATACATTAATTTTTATTTGATTTTTCTTATTTTAATTATAAGACTCTATTATTTTTCCATCTAATATACATAATTTTGTATCTAAGTTTTAATTATAGCAATATAAATACTGAAAATTATATTCTTTCTTCAAATTGCATCAAGAATTGACTCTTAAATTTTATTTGTTAAAAAAAAGGATACAATGAAAGGAAAAAAAAAAAGTAAAAAGAGATCTAGATAAAATATAAAAATATTAGAATAAAATAATAAAAAATTTACTCAGGTTAGATTTTTAAAAAAAATTCTAACATGACCATTTTATATTTAGAATTTTTTTAAAAAAATGAACCCTTGTTTTTAACTCCTTTTTCAAATTTATATCTATTTTGTTAAATCAAATCTATTAAACCGGGCAAATTTCTGAACCCGTAATCAAGTCTAAATCGAACATGCCTTATCACAAAAATGTTTACACCACGTTACTATTGGGCTTATGAGGAGATTGAGGAAGACGCTTTCGAGGAGATTAAGTCACGGGTCTTCACCAGGCTTGAACTTTACGATACATCTTAAGCTTGAATACTTGATTGAGTTACACAAAAGACTATAGATCCAACCGCCGCCACCCCCAACAAAAAAAAAAAAAACTAAACTGTCACAGGCAAAATGTCATCTCATGCGTTGGGGAACTGAACTGTCACAGGCAAACATGCAAGCATGTATTAATCTTTTTATATTTTGATAAATTCCACCTAATTTGGCCAGTTTTACTTGTGATTTAAAAATTTGTGGATTGACTTTGTAAACAGAATTTCAAATAAATTTGGTCAAAACACTTACTTGCAACGAAATCTTTTTTAGATTATTGTCTCACATGATGGATCACAACTATGATTCAAATTTGGATCTCAAAAATTGTAGCAAATACACCAAATTTTAGAGAAAAAAATAATAATGAAATGAGAAAAACTCTCTATATATGTTTTTCAAGGAGTCAGTTTATAGACTCTATGTTCAGTTCTTTTATATTTTGGACAATTACTATCATTGGTCAATTTTTCCAAAATAAGTGATCTATTAATTTAAATTCAACAATTTTGAAATTTAAATTATTTATTTATTTAATAAAATATAAATTTGGACTTTACTTATGGATTTGGGCTAACCCATTATGGGCAACCCAATAATCTATTTTTTTTTTTATTAGCACATAATGAGATGGATAATACAAAGTTTTCTACTCCTCTTGTTCTTTCATACTATGTGGTCTTGGAAGCAAGTTGCCAAACTTGTTAGGGCTGGGCAACCCAATAATCTAATATTTTTTTATTAGCACATATTGAGATGGATAATACAAAGTTTTCTACTCCTCTTGTTTTTTCATACTATGTGCTCTACGATAATCACTTGAACATAGCATTTAGGAGCTTTTCAATATATGTTATACAATTACTTGTGTGTCTCTAATGCATTAGATTGACCAATATACATTTTATTTATGGCAAGTCTAATCCCTTTTAAGTTTTAGTATCATTCAAATTGTTTTTTTCATATGCATAGTATTCATGCTTAAACACTTGCAAAATAAATTTATAACGAACATGTCTCAGATACTAGCATAATTATGTACATTTTAGGTGATTTTTGTTTTTCCTATATATTACTTAGATCTAAATCAATTATTCTCTTAGTATTAATCTTTTAGATCTCATATATTATAACAATAGAATATATGCTAAAACAATAAGTACTTGCTTATCTCTTTATGATATTGTCAAAGACATAAGAACACTAATGAAAGAATTTGTTCTATTTTAGGACTCACATAATAATGAAGTAAGGATCTATTTACTTGCTTCTCAATTACGATTGTTAAGCATATGTAATATGAATTGCATGCTACAATATTTTTCTTATCATGTAAGAGCATGTGTTGATTTTATTTATTTATTAACACTATACAAATCTTAATCTAGAGACACGCAGTATCTAACTCGAATTCTACCATTGCACTTGCCTCCTAAGACATTCTTAAAGAAAATTCACATTTGGCTGGAGGTATTATGGATGATAAGGTTCCATAATTCAATCCATATTATTATATTTTTTAGATTTCATCTTGACCTACTCTTTTTTTTTATTCTTTTTGTTGAGGCAATATATTTTTGTTTATGTTCTTTCTTTGTAATATTAGTGCTTCCATTGCCTAACATAGTGAGCATAAATATCTCATCTTTGCTCACTCCTCATGAGCACCAAAGATGGTTGCTTATGCAAGAAAGTCAACTTTATCAATCTATATAACATACTATGGCATTGTGTATATGTTATCTACTATTATAGCACTATATTTAAGAATGAAACAAACACATTGAATTCATTCAACAATCAATTCTTATATAAGGTATTTACTTCATATTCTATGCATGCCAAGAAACTTTATGTGCTTTATATACATATCTCTAGGTATAGGCTTAGCAAGAGGAACTGTTAACATCTTTTGCATTGATATATATTGTATGGTAACACTCTTCTATGCTATTACTTTTCTATCAAAGTTATAATTTGTATCTATGTGTTTTGCCGTGTTACGATACGTGGGATCTTTCATATAGGCTACGGGCGCTTGACTATCACAATTTACTAATATTAGACTTAATGTCCCACCAGGGGTCCTTAGATGTTCCCTGAACCTTTTCAACCGTATAGCCTCTTGTATTGCTGCAAAACATGATATGAACTCTACTTTTATATTAGCTAATGTGATACATATCTGCTTGTTGTTGCTTCATGATATGGTTCCATTGTTCAACAAAAATGTATATATGGAAGTTGGTTTTTGCTCATCTAGCTTTTTGCTCTAGTTTGCATTAGAGTATCCTACCAAGCATAAATCACTTCCTTGATAATATAAGGCATAGTTAGCAATATCCTTCAAGCATTTTAGGATTTTCTTAATTGTTTTCCAATGCTTTTGACTTAAATTTAATTGTACTACCTTATAAGGCCAACTGCATAACAAATATTCAGTCTAGTATACATCATTGTGTACATTAAGCTGCCAATGCAACTTGAGTAAAAGACTCCCTTCATAACTTTCTTTCCTGATTTAGTATGAGGGCACATTTCATGACTTAGATTCTCACCTCTTACTATAGGGGTTGTAACACCATAATGTGTTAACCTCAACTAATTTCTCTTTAGACTTGATTCCATATGATTCCAAAAAAAAAAAAAAGTAAACAGTGACATTTTATCATGCTATGCCGGGGTTTATACGGTTATACTTCGCCCTGTGGATCCCGTGAATCCATCAATCATATTCTCTACTCAAATTTCATTCATACAACTCATGCATAGCATAAAACTACTCATAAACTACGGATATGAAGCCAAAAGTCAGAAAAATACAAATTTTCTTGCAAGTCCAAAAGTCAAATTTTGGCTCTAACTTTGAAAAAGCTTAACTAGTTCTAGAAAATTGGAAATCAAGCAAACCATAGCTTTCTGAAAAGCTCTAGATGTTAACTTTACACTAAAAATAATTTCAAGCCACAATCTCAGCGTTTGGACCATGTTTGACATTGAAAAAAGCACAAAGGGTTGGCTATCCCAGATGCTGATACAATTTATTGTTATGAACTTCAAAAATTCATAACTAATTCTATAAAAATATAATTTGAGCAAACTATACCAATCTAGAAATATATAGATGTTTTCTAGAGGGAAAAAATAAGTCTAGACTAGTTCAGTAACCTCTAGACCTCAAAAACTGATGAAACAACAAATAAATTCGCATGGCTTCCCTGATACTAACATAGAACTTCAAAACATTATTTCTTTCTCTACAGACCTCCAATTGAGGTACTTTTAGTTGATATAGATCACTGTAAATGTCTAGTTTATGCCCATAAAATTTTATGACAATTGGACACCGTTTGGCTCATGAATGATACAAATCAAATTTCAGACCAATCGCACAGTACACTAACCAAAACCAGAAAATTCTCCAACTTCAAAAATTCGCCAAATATTACCTAGACCTCTAAATATTCTATACTTTAACTTTTCAAAAAACTCTTAATAGACTCTAGATACATGCCAAATTTCATATCAAGAAGAGCTCATTTGGTCATATCTTGACATAACTCACGAATTTGGCAAATTTGACCCCATATATGATTCAAAATGGAAGTAAATGGTTTCTTACATGTTCTAGTGTAACACCTTAATCTACTACGGCTACCTAGCCTCTCACTGGGCTCGGTTCCACATGATTTCCAAAGAATCACTACTCTTCCGTGGCATTTGCATGCTATGAATCGGGGTTTCATATACTCATCTTTTGCCCCGTGGGTCCTGTGAACCCATCTCATGCATCCTCAACTCAAACTCCATATAGACGACTTATACATAGCATAAAACAAACCATAAGCCACGGGTATAGAGCCAAAAACCAGAAAAATTTCATTTTCTCACTTGGGCCCAAAAGTCTTATTTTGGCTCTAACTTTGGAAAATCATAAGAAATTGTAGAAAAATGGGAATGCAGCAACGTTTAGCTTTCTAGAAAGCTCTAAGTGTTAACTTTACACTAAAAATCATTCCCAATCGAAATCTCAGCATTTGGACCATGTTTGACATCGAAAATGGGAAGAAGGTCCAGCTGTCACTGTTTCTGGTGCAGCTTGCTGTCATGACTTTCAAAAATTCATAACTAAATCCAAAAAAATCCAATCTGGGCACATTATACCAATTCAGAAAGATACGGATGTCTACTAGAGGAGAAAAATAAGTTCAGATCAGTTCAGTAGCCCCTGCACCCCAAAAACTGATGGAACAGTGATGGGGGTCAGGTAAGCTCCCTGATGCTGATACAAACTTCAGACGGTCCAATCTCTCTCTACAGACCTCCGATTTGGGTGATTCTAGTTCCTACAAGTCACTGTGGTGGTCTAATTTATTTGTATAAAATTTCACCACATTTGGAATCCATTTGGTCTAAGAATGCCATAGATTTCATTTTCTGGTTGTATGAACAGTATATGACCAATCCCTTGAATTTTTTCAAATTCAACAATTCCTCAAATATTCTATAATCCTCCGAATATTACCAATTTTAGCTTCTCAAGAAGCTTCCTACAAACTCTAGAGGCACGCCAAATTTCATGGCAAACGGAGCTCATCCGGTCATACTTTGACGGAGCTCTCAAAAATACCTGTTTTGGCACCCCATAAGTCTAAAACGGGTCTACATAGCCTCTCACACATTCTCACTCCACATGGACAAGTTTAAAAGTATAAAACTAGTATATCTAACATGTCCATATGATCCAAATCATCATACATCCAAATCTCACTATGCTATGGCCAATTATGCACTATTCCATACATGCAACAAAAGGGGTAAAACCCTCAATTCCATTCATTTGGCTATAAACATAGTTCATACAATATCCTTTCATACATTTACATTAGTTACAACCCTTACAACTCAAAAATAGTGGGCACATCTTCATTTGGCACCACTTTACATCATATTTACATCAAAATATCAAAACAAAGCTAGCAACTAGCTAACTAAGCATGCTCCTAGGCTCCTTGGTGTGTGCTCGGTTCTCCTTGAGCTCCACCTAGCATATTAGTTGGGAGGGGAAAGGGGTGAGATTCAGGGAATCTCAGTAGCTCATGCACTCAATCCAGCAAGCAATCAAGGCATATAACAAGTCAAAGCATGTGAATAAGCATTTAGCTATTCTCAATCATCCAACACATAATGTACATGCTATGGAATTCACAATAATGCCAAAAATGGGCTCCAGGGACTTTTGGTCTAGCCTCACCCGAGTTTAGGGACTTTTGGATGGCCTCGCCCGAGTTTAAGGACTTTTGACTTGGCCTCACTCGTTGGAGACTTTTGGCCTTGTCTCACCTATCTCAAGGGACTTTCGGCTTCACCTCACCCATCTCAAGGGACTTTCGGCGCTACCGCACCCGAGCAATTCTCACATTTCAACACACAAGCATATTGGCATCAATGCATCAAAGCAATAACATATGGCATATTCCATACAACAAGCATATACATATCATACAATGACTATCATATCCAAGAATGCAATAAGAAAGAGTGAAAGAGAGAGCTACTTTTGGAGCCAAAGCCAACACTAGCTTTTCCTTTCAATTTCTCCTCTCCCTCCTTAGGTTCACACTCACACCTTGATGGAGGTGCTTCACTTGAGCCTAGACACACCAAAAGCATGCAATTACTCTCTTATAATTTAATTTAAAGCAACCCTTCTATCACATACAACCTAGGTTTCTCTCTCTAGAATGCCATTAACCCTTTCTCTCTCTCAAGCTCCCATGGTAGTGGAAAACCTCATTTTCAAAGAAAACTCAAGGATTCAAAAAAGTTTTCCACTTTCCCTCTTCTGACCCATGCCCAAAATCCGTCTATTTTCATAAATAAAACCGCAGAAAGAGAGGGCAAAGGGAGGGGATCAGAGTTCTAAGAAGAAATGGGAGAAGTTACCTTACCTTTCCCTTAATCTTCCTCCTTCTCTTGATCTCTCACACTCTCCACGCCTCTTTTCTCTCTTTGGGTCGAAGCTTAGGGCAGATATGAGAGAAGAAATGAGTTTGGGCGTTTAATGAAGTCTGATTCTCGCTATTTACTCTCTTTCGGACCGACCCTCGCTACAGCGAAAATTAACCTTCGCTATAGCGAGCTCGTGTAATCTGGCTTCGCTATGGCGAGATGTAGCCTTCGCTACGGTGAGATCGCATCAGTTCCCTTCGCTATGGCGAGATTTACCACTCGCTATGGCGAAATCGCGTTAGTTCCAGACCTCACTCTCACTATGGCGCACGCTACAGCGGGCAACTCCCTGGTTTTTGTATGGGCTGCTGCCAGCACTCGCTATAGCTAGAATCGCCTTCGCTATTGCGAACAAGCACTCTCGCTGTAGCGAGACCATTTCTCGCTATTGCTAGAAGACTTAGCAGAAATTCTGGATTCCGAAAAATTCCAGTTTTCACTTCCTTTCTTTTCCCTTTCCTTTTCTTTTTCCCGGTTGTTACATTTCTACCCCTCTTAAAAGAAATTTCGTCCTCGAAATTTAAAAATTTACCTCAAGGGAATAATTCTGGATATTTCTGCCTCATCTCATCCGCCAATTCCCAGGTTGCTTCCTCAGATGTCAGACCTCTCCAGATCACTTTTACCAGAGGAATGCTCTTGCTTCTCAGCTGTTTAAGCTTAGCATCCACAATTCTCTCCGGTTTCACTACATAGGAAAGATCTTCCTGCAATTGCACATGCTCATATTCTATGACATGTGAGGAGTCTGGTAAATACTTTTTCAACTGGGAGACATGAAAAACACTGTGTATTTGGGCTAGGTTAGGAGGTAAGGCTATTCGGTAAGCCACGGGTCCAATTTTCTCAAGGATTTCAAACGGACCAATATACCTAGGACTGAGCGTCCTTACCCTCATTGACCGACCTACTCCCGTCATTGGAGATATTCGAATGAACACATGGTCTCCAATCTCAAACTCTAACGGCCTCCTACGCTTATCAGCATAGCTTTTCTGTCTACTCTGGGCCGTGAGGAGCCTCTTTCTAATCATTTCTATCTGTCGGGTGGTCTGGTCCACAATCTCAGGTCCTATCATACTCCTCTCACCTAACTCAACCCAACACAGAGGAGATCTACACTTTCTCCCATACAAAGCCTCATAAGGGGCCATCTGGATACTGGAATGGTAACTGTTATTATTAGCAAACTCTGCTAATGGTAAATACGCATCCAGTTCCCCTTCATCTCTAGCACACATGCCCGCAACAAATCTTCTAATGTCTGGATGGTCCTTTCAGTCTGACCATCTGTCTGGGGGTGATATGCAGTACTAAACCGTAATCTGGTCCCTAAGGCATGCTACAGTGACCTCCAAAAGTTCAATGTGAACCTGGGGTCTCTATCCGAAACTATGCTATTGGGCACTCCATGAAGTCGTACTATCTCTCTGATATACAACTGGGCCAATCTATCCAGTGTATAAGTAGCCTTAATAGCTAAAAAGTGTGCAGACTTCGTCAGTCTATCCACAACTACCCAAATAGCATCGTGTCCAGAGGATGTCCTGGGTAACCCCATAACAAAGTCCATGGCTATACTATCCCACTTCCACTCAGGGATATCTAGAGGTTACAACAACCCAGCCGGTTTCTGATGTTCAATCTTTATCCTCTGACACACTAGGCATCTAGCCACATAATCCGTCACATGGCTCTTCATCCCTGGCCACCAGAAAATCTTTTTCAAATCTTGATACATCTTGGTGGCACCTGGGTGGATAGTATATTTACTCTTATGTGCCTCTTCTAGAATGCTTTCTCTCAACTCATTCTGACTAGGCACACAGATTCTATCCCGATATACTATCATGCCATCCTCAGACAACTTGAAATCTGAGGTCTTACCTTGGGTAATCTCATTCCTGATCCGTTTCAGGAACTCATCCTCTCTCTGGGCATCTAAGATCTAGGTTCTCAAGACATTCTCAATTCGGGTTTCACTCAAACACAATCTACCCGATACCACCTGACAAGAGAGGTTCAAATTTCTGAACTTCTCTAGGAGCTCCTGTTCTCTAATCATCATATGGGCTACATGGATGGTTTTTCTACTCAGGGCGTCTGCCACCATATTGGCCTTACTCGGATGATATTTCAACACATAATCATAATCTTTCAAGAATTTCATCCATCTCCTCTGTCTCATATTGAGTTCTCTCTGATCAAACAGGTATTTCAGACTCTTGTGGTCACTATAGATCTCTATGGTCGCACCATATAGATAGTGTCTCCAAATTTTAAGAGCAAACACTACGGCAGCTAACTCCAAGTCATGTGTGGGGTAATTCTCCTCATGAGGTCTCAACTGCCTCGAGGCATATGCCACTACTCTACCCTGCTGCATCAACACACATCCTAACCCTTTGCCCGAAGCATCACAATAAACCACAAATGGTTCACTAGGGTCAGGGATAATCAGTACAGGGGCAGTGGTCAAACAGAGTTTCAACTCCTGGAAACTCTTCTCACATCTCTCATCCCACACAAACGGTGTATCTTTCCTAGTTAGCCTCGTCAGTGGTCAGGCCATCCGAGAAAAGTCCTGAATAAATCGTCTGTAATACCCTGCCAAACCTAGGAAACTCCTAACCTCGGTGATCGTTCTAGGTCTATCCCACTGTAACACAGCTTCAACTTTATGGGGATCCACCGCAACCCCATCTCGTGAGATCACATGACCTAAGAATCGCACCTCGGTCAGCTAAAACTCATATTTACTAAGTTTGGCATACAACCTTTTCTCTCTCAAGGTGTCTAGGACTAGTCTCAAATGCCTCTTGTGCTCCTCAAAAGATCGGGAGTACACTAAAATATCATCAATAAAGACCACCATAAACTGATCTAGATACGGTCTGAATACCCTGTTCATATAATCCATGAACACAGCAGGCGCATTCGTCAACCCGAATGGCATCACAAGGAACTCATAGTGCCCATATCTCGTTCTGAAAGCCGTCTTAGAGACGTCTTCAGTTCTCACTCTCAACTGGTGGTAACCAGATCTAAGATCTATCTTAGAAAACACAGATGCCCTAGCCAACTGATCTAACAGATCATCAATTCTAGGGAGAGGATATTTATTCTTGATGGTAACTTTATTCAACTCTCGGTAATCTATACATAACCGCAAGCTACCATCTTTCTTTCTCACAAACAACACCGGAGCACCCCAAGGTGAAACACTAGGGTGGATAAACCCTTTCTCTACCAATTCCTCTATCTGCTTTTTCAACTCAGCAAGCTCGGCGAGAGCCATCCTATAAGGAGCTTTGGACACCGGTCCAGCACCAGGCACTAAGTCTATAGGGAACTTTAATTCTCTCTCAGGAGATAGGCCACTAAAATTAAACTCTCTAGGGAAAACCTCCGGGAATTCCCTGACAACTGGGATCTCCTCTATCCCTTCTTCTACCTCAGCCCGAATAGAGAAAAAGACTAGAAACCCTTGATATCCACACTCTAAATATCTCTCAGCCTGGGTAGTAGTCATAAAAGATAACTTAGCTCCTACCTTAGGTATGGTCCCACAAGCAGGTAAGGAAATGGTTCGGTGTTCACAATCAAGTATGGCATTATTTATAGCCAACCAGTTCATACCAATAATCAAATCAATTTCATGGAAAGGCATACAAACCAAATCAAGAGTGGTATGACAATGGTTAAATTGGACAGTGACATTTAAGCAAGTATGGGATGTAACCACGTGGCCTTCAGTGGGTGTAATGACAGACAAGTCAAATGGCAAGACACTAACAATCAGACCCAATTTTCTCACACAATCATAAGATATAAATGAGTGACTAGCACCCGAATCAAACATAGCAACTACAGGAAAGCCATTCACTATCAGCGTACCTCGGATCAAACTAGGAGATGCGCTGGCTTCCTACTGAGTAAGGGCGAACACTCGGCCCTGGGTCTGTGGTCTAGGAAGAGGCGCTGTCTCCATTTGAGGACAGTGTCTAGCAATGTGCCCCAGCTTCCCACACTTGTAACATGTCACCGGAGACTGCTGGAAGGATGACTAGCCCCGCGGAGGTGGCACACCTCGCTGTGGTTTTCTATTCCATGGCCCTTTGCCTCTCCTTTTATTACTAGGGGTCAAACTAGAACCCTCCTCTGGTTTCGGCCTTTTCAAATCTGGAACCCTCTTCTGACTAGCTGTCGTCACAGTAGGCATGATAATTTGCAGATTTGTCTCAATCACCCTACTGACCTCCACAAGAGTATTAAACTTCCTGATCCGCTGTGGAGTGACTCTGTCGCTAATCAGGGGCCTCAAACCAGTCTCAAACTACTCACATCTCCAGGGTTCATCATCATACCTCTGGAGGTAAGAGGAATACTGAGACAACTCTATGAACTTGGCCACATACTGGTCTACAGTCATCTCATCCGTCTGTCTCAAGCCCATAAACTCCATCTCTTTCTTCTTCCTCACTGAACTTGGGACATACTTCTCATAAAATTCGACCAAGAAAGTCTCCCAAGTTATCTGTATGTTCTTAGTTTCCATCAGTGGTTTCGCACTCTCCCACCATCTATCAGCTTCCTTTTCTAGCATAAAGGTGGCTAGCTGGGCTTTCTACTCAGTGGTACAATCCATCACTGAGAAGATTTTCTTAAGCTGCATCACCCAAGCCTCCGCCTTATCCGCATCCAATTCCCCGTCAAATGAGGGTAGATTGTTCTACCTAAACTACTTCAACACTTTTTGGATAGGCGTCTGGGTCTGTGGAGCAGCAGGCTCCTGGGGAGGTACAAGTGGAATGCTGGATGTAGATGGTTACGGTCCAGGGGCATCCCTTCTGGCCTCTTCTTGCCTAGCTAGGGTGTTTTGCAAATGCATGATCATATCATGCTACTGTTGGGCAATGTACCTCTGTTGCTCTAGCATCTCTTGGTGCTGGCCCATCATGGCCTCATACCGATCTAGTCTATCCATGATGGCCTGCAGAGGATCCCTAGTCTCAATAGGAACCTCTGGCTCATCTCTCTGAGCCCTGGGCAGTCTGCCTCTGCCTCTGCCTCTACCCCTGCCCTGTCTAGTCTCAACCATGTCTGAAAGAAATAGCAATCCTCAGTTCACAACACTATCACAAACACATATGCATAAGGATGCTACAACTTCCATGACCATTCACACCAAACACAAGCAATTTATAGCATTCAAGAGCCTAACATTGAGCAAAAGTGCCTGAACCTTTGCTCTGATATCAAAAATGTGACACCTTAATCTACTACGGCTACCTAGCCTCTCACTGGGCTCGGTTCCATATGATTTCCAAAGAATCACTACTCTTCTGTGGCATTTGCATGCTATGAACCGGGGTTTCATATACTCATCTTTTGCCCCGTGGGTCTGTGAACCCATCTCATGCATCCTCAACTCAAACTCCATATAGACGACTTATACATAGCATAAAACAAACCATAAGCCACGGGTATAGAGCCAAAAACCAGAAAAATTTCATTTTCTCACTTGGGCCCAAAAGTCTTATTTTAGCTCTAACTTTGGAAAATCATAAGAAATTGTAGAAAAATGGGAATGCAGCAATGTTTAGCTTTCTAGAAAGCTCTAAGTGTTAACTTTACACTAAAAATCATTCCCAATCGAAATCTCAGCATTTGGACCATGTTTGACATCGAAAATGGGAAGAAGGTCCAGCTGTCACTGTTTCTGGTGCAGCTTGCTATCATGACTTTCAAAAATTCATAACTAAATCCACAAAAATCCAATCTGGGCACATTATACCAATTCGGAAAGATACGGATGTCTACTAGAGGAAAAAAATAAGTTCAGATCAGTTCAGTAGCCCTGCACCCCGAAAACTAATGGAACAGTGATGGGGGTCAGGTAAGCTCCCTGATGCTGATACAAACTTCAGACGGTCCAATCTCTCTCTACAGACCTCCGATTTGGGTGATTCTAGTTCCTACAAGTCACTGTGGTGGTCTAGTTTATATGTATAAAATTTCACCACATTTGGAATCCATTTGGTCTAAGAATGCCATAGATTTCATTTTCTGGTTGTATGAACAGTACATGACCAATCCCTTGAATTTTTCCAAATTCAACAATTCCCCAAATATTCTATAATCCTCTGAATATTACCAATTTTAGCTTCTCAAGAAGCTTCCTACAAACTCTAGAGGCACGCCAACTTTCATGGCAAACGGAGCTCATCCGGTCATACTTTGACGGAGCTCTCAAAAATACCTGTTTTGGCACCCCATAAGTCTAAAACGGGTCCACATAGCCTCTCACACATTCTCACTCCACATGGACAAGTTTAAAAGCATAAAACTAGTATATCTAACATGTCCATATGATCCAAATCATCATACATCCAAATCTCACTATGCTATGGCCAATTATGCACTATTCCATACATGCAACAAAAGGGGTAAAACCCTCATTTCCATTCATTTGGCTATAAACATAGTTCATACAATATCCTTTCATACATTTACATTAGTTACAACCCTTACAACTCAAAAATAGTGGGCACATCTTCATTTGGCACCACTTTACATCATATTTACATCAAAATATCAAAACAAAGCTAGCAACTAGCTAACTAAGCATGCTCCTAGGCTCCTTGGTGTGTGCTCGGTTCTCCTTGAGCTCCACCTAGCATATTAGTTGGGAGGGGAAAGGGGTGAGATTCAGGGAATCTCAGTAGCTCATGCACTCAATCCAGCAAGCAATCAAGGCATATAACAAGTCAAAGCATGTGAATAAGCATTTAGCTATTCTCAATCATCCAACACATAATGTACATGCTATGGAATTCACAACAATGCCAAAAATGGGCTCCAGGGACTTTTGGTCTAGCCTCACCCGAGTTTAGGGACTTTTGGATGGCCTCGCCCGAGTTTAAGGACTTTTGACTTGGCCTCACTCGTTGGAGACTTTTGGCCTTGTCTCACCTATCTCAAGGGACTTTCGGCTTCACCTCACCCATCTCAAGGGACTTTCGGCGCTACCGCACCTGAGCAATTCTCACATTTCAACACACAAGAATATTGGCATCAATGCATCAAAGCAATAACATATGGCATATTCCATACAACAAGCATATACATATCATACAATGACTATCATATCCAAGAATGCAACAAGAAAGAGTGAAAGAGAGAGCTACCTTTGGAGCCAAAGCCAACACTAGCTTTTCCTTTTAATTTCTCCTCTTCCTCCTTAGGTTCACACTCACACCTTGATAGAGGTGCTTCACTTGAGCCTAGACACACCAAAAGCATGCAATTACTCTCTTATAATTTAATTTAGAGCAACCCTTCTATCACATACAACCTAGGGTTCTCTCTCTAGAATGCCATTAACCCTTTCTCTCTCTCAAGCTCCCATGGTAGTGGAAAACCTCATTTTCAAAGAAAACTCAAGGATTCAAAAAAGTTTTCCACTTTCCCTCTTCTGACCCATGCCCAAAATCCGTCCATTTTCACAAATAAAACCGCAGAAAGAGAGGGCAAAGGGAGGGGATCAGAGTTCTAAGAAGAAATGGGAGAAGTTACCTTACCTTTCCCTTAATCTTCCTCCTTCTCTTGATCTCTCACACTCTCCACGCCTCTTTTCTCTCTTTGGGTCGAATCTTAGGGCAGATATGAGAGAAGAAATGAGTTTGGGCGTTTAATGAAGTCTGACTCTCGCTATTTACTCTCTTTCGGACCGACCCTCGCTACGGCGAAAATTAACCTTCGCTATAACGAGCTCGTGTAATCTGGCTTCGCTATGGCGAGGTGTAGCCTTCGCTACGGCGAGATCGCGTCAGTTCCCTTCGCTATGGCAAGATTTTCCACTCGCTATGGCGAAATCGCGTTAGTTCCAGACCTCACTCTCGCTATGGCGCACGCTACAGCGGGCAACTCCCTGGTTTTTGTATGGGCTGCTGCCAGCACTCGCTATAGCTAGAATCGCCTTCGCTATTGCGAACAAGCACTCTCGCTGTAGCGAGACCATTTCTCGCTATTGCGAGAAGACTTGGCAGAAATTCTGGATTCCGAAAAATTCCAGTTTTCACTTCCTTTCTTTTCCCTTTCCTTTTCTTTTTCTCGGTTGTTACATAATTCCCCACAGAGCCTCCAGCAATATTGTCCCCATTTACGGCACCCCATGCTTCCCACGTGGCTAGGGGTTTGTTCCTCCCTTGGTACTCTCATTTCCCTTGGGAAAACGCGTCGCTGGAAGGGAGAGCTTCGCTCCCTCTTATAAGGCCTTAGCCCAGGGTCTTCCTACCCGATGTGGGACATTACATTCCACCCCCCTTGGGGTTAACCCGTCCTCAGGTTGCACATGCGGCTAGGCCGGCTTTGATACCAATTTCCCATAGAGCCTCCAGCAATATTGTCCCTATTTACGGCACCCCGTGCTTCCCACGTGGCTGGGGTTTTGTTCCTCCCTTGGTACTCTCATTTCCCTTGGAAAAACGCGTCGCTGGAAGGGAGAGCTTCGCTCCCTCTTATAAGGCCTTAGCCCAGGGTCTTCTTACCCGATGTGGGACATTACATCTAGCATCTCTTGGGTTAAGTTTTAAAATATAAACACAACATATGTGAATTTCCCAAGTAGTCCAAACCATCACACATCTCAAATTCACTATACTATACACAAGAATACACTACTACATACAAGCTACCAAAGAGCCAAATCTCATATTTCCATTACTTTGGCTTTATATATGGTTCACACATCATTTATACATATTTTTACATTTGCTCAAATATTTACATTTCAAAAATAATATATACATATCGATTTTGGCACTTCTTTACATCAAAAGAACCAAAACAAGCTATACAACTAGTTAAGCATGCTCAATTAGGCTCCTTGGCTTGCATTTTGGTCTCTTTGAGTTCTACCTACATGTTAAGATAGGAGAGGAAAGGGGGTGAGATTCATGGAATCTCAATAGCTCATACACTCATTTAAGAAAGCAATCAAGACATATAAATATGTCAAAGCATACAAGTAGGCATCTAACCGTTCAAACTCATACAACACATGATTTACATGTCATGAAAATTATATCAATGCCAAGAATAAGTTATAAGAACTTTTGGTCTAGCCTCACCCTACTTTGGGGACTTTTAAATTGGCCTCACCCTTGGTTTAGGGGCTTTTGACTTAGCCTCACTCATTCATGAACCTTTTGGCCTTATCTCACCTATTTTTAGGGACTTTTGGCTCCACCTTACTCATCACATGGGACTTTTGGCACTACCTCATCCTTTAAGAATAATTTTCACAACCCAAAACACAAGCATATTGGTACTAATGCATCAAGGAAATATCAAATGGCATGTCTCATAATACAAGTGCACACACAAGCATACAACGACCATCATATATCCAAGAATGCAATAAGAAAGAGTGAAAAGCTATCTTACAAGCCAACACAAGCCTTCCCTTTCAACTTCTCTTCTCCCTTCTTGGTCTCACAATCACAACTAGATGGAGCTTGATCTCTTGGGTCTAGACACAACAAATAACATGCAAGTACTCTCTTATAACTCAAATAAACACTCATAAGGTTAGAGGATTCTTACATCAAGACAAACTCTACAAAGTATTTAAAAATTTCTAGTTTCTCCCACTAAAACTTCACTACCTCTTCTTATAATTTCTTTGCATTTCCCAACTTCTCATACTCTAATTCAAGGGTTTCATACTTGTTTTAAGTCAGAACAGAGCCATACTATTTAGCAACCCATGAAAAAGGGAGCTTAGAAGAAGAAGGATAAAGTCTCAAGAAGAAGAAGCATGAAAATCTTTAAAAATTCCTACCTTTCTTCCTTGGTTTCCTTCTTTCTCTCTCCTTGAATTTCTCTTGTCTCTCACTCTCTCAAGCCCCTTGTCTTTGTTTTGGTCGAAGCGTAAGTTAGTTAGAGAGGAAGAAAAGCTTATGGGGTTTTTAAGAAGCAAAAATACACTTTTTCACGCTTTTCCAGACCCACCCTTGTTATAGCAGAAAATAACTCTCGCTACAGCGAGCACGTATCAGTCCCAGCCCCCTATTCTCACTACGGCACGCACTATTGTGAGAAACTCCCTGGTTTTTGTATGGGACGCCCGAACTTGCTATAGCTAACTGACTTCTCACTATAGCGAATAGATACATTCGCTATAACTAGCAGGGGTCCTGGCCATAACTAACAGACTTAGAAAAATTTAAGAAATTTCTGGTTGTTACAAGGGTATCCATAGATTCATAATTTTTCATGTTGAATTACTTAAGAATTTTTTTGATATATTTCTTTTGTAAAAGAAAAACTAATTTCTTTGAATTTTAATTTCAAGAATATACTTTGCTTCACCCATATCCTTTATTTTAAAGTTTAAAGATAGTCATTCTTTAATAGGTAATATTAACTCTAAACTATTATCAAACAATAGAATATCATCTATATAAAAGAATAATATTACAACATTACTTTTAAACTCTTAACATAAATTCTTGTGACGTCACAACTCAATGAAATTTCAAATAACATTATCTAGATAATTGTTTCATTTAGTAAATGGACCTTTGGAGCTTACAAATATTTTGTTACCCTCCTTTTTCAATAAAACCTAAAAGTTGTTTCATATATGTTTCTTCATCTAGTTTTCCATTTAAAAATGTGGTTTCTACATCCACTTAATATAGCTCCAAGTCTAAGCTTGCAACAATAGCTAGGATTAATCTTATTATATTAAAATACACAAGGTGAAAAAGTATCTTTATAATCCATACCTTCATATGATGTATATCCTTTAGCAACTAATTAAGCCTTATATTTTTCAATAGACCAATCTACTTTCCTTTTTATCTTAAGAATCCTCTAGTTCCTGATTGGCTTTTGGCCAAATGATAAATCAATTAACTCCCAATTTTTTGTTCCTTATAAAATCCATTTCTTCTTTTATTGTTCTTTTCCATTTTTCCTTAACAAGGCATGATAGAGTCTCTTGAACTATGTTTAGCTCTTCTTTATCTTATGGAGTAACTATGAGTGTTGCCACTTCAATTTCATTTTGACATTTAGACACACTTTCTTGGTTACTTTTATGCAATAAGGTAGCTAGAATAACATTTTCACTTTGCTCTATATTTTCATATTGTTGCATAAAGCTTCCACTTGGATTGATAGATTAAGGTACAATTGTTTGTTCCTCACTTCCTTAGTCAAATGCCTCATAGAGAGGTATACTGCTATCAATCTTACCCTTACTAAAAAACTCATTTTCTAGGAATGTGGTGTTTATAGACTTAATCTTAGTTATAGTTTCATCTTCATTCTCACCAATAAAAATTGTCACACCCGAAAATACAACCGTGTGGCGCCTTTTAAAAAAAAGAAATTTCAAAAAGAATTTTGATTTTTAAAGAAAGCGAAAATTGAAATCAAAATTAAAAAAATTATAGGAGTCGCCACCAAAATTTTATTTTTAAAAAGCAAAACTTTGGAAAGAACCTTTTATAAGAAAAATGAAAAAATGATCTACGAACCAGAAAATGAATTCAGGAGTGATTATGAGTGAAGAAGGTGTTAGGCACCTCACTACACCCGTTCTTTGAACAGTTACTCTAAATCAGTTGTGCAAAATTACTATGACATTTATTCTATATTAATTCTCCCTAACAAATCACATGCAAAATAAGAAAGAAAGAATGTAAGGAAATAAAATTAAAAGCAAAATAAAAAAGAAAGAAATTAAAAAAAATAAAATTAAAAGAAAAGTTTATTTACAAAGGGCAGACTTGACTTAAGATGAGAGTCTATGGCTTACATACCCTTCAGTAAGCATCAAAGTCTACATAGTTTGAACCAAGAACTGTATTTGTTGGTTAGTGTTTTGTTTTTATTTTTGTTTTTGTCTTTTGTTTTGTTTTTATTTGTTTTCATTTTTTTGTTTTATTTTTTTATTTTTGGTAAAAAGATAAAAAAAATAAAATTTACTTTTTTTTAACAAATAAAATGAATTAAAAATTAATTAATGTGTTTTGATTTGCTAAAGTAGAGTTAATTTTACTTTTTTATCTTCCTGGTATCTTCAATTTAAAAAAAAAATTTAATTTTTTTCATCTTTTCTCTTTTTTTTTTTTAAATTTTTAAATTTTTTATTATTTTATTTTTTTGTTTCATTTTCTTGTTTTTGTTTTGTTTTTTTTTTTTCTTGTTTTCTTTGTTTTTGTTTCTTATTTTCTTTGTTGTTTTTGGTTTATTTTATTTCTATTTTTATTATTTTTTTTCAAATTTACGTCTTTGTTTTTTTTCTTTTTCTTTTTTTTTGGTTTCTTTATATTTATTTTTTTATTTTGTGTTCATTTTTATTTTGTTTTGTTCTATTTTATTTTTGTTTGTTTTTATTTTGTGTTTATTATTTTCTTCCTTTTGTTTTTGTTTTTGTTTGGTTTTATTTTGTATTTATTTTTGTATTTTTGTATTTATTTTTTATTTTTTGAAAAGAGAGAAAGAAAGTACAAATCATTTGACTTTTTACCAACAAAACAACTTTAAAATTAATCTATACGTCTTAATTTGTACTAAAATAATTATATTTCTTTACTCTCTTTTCTTTTTTATAATTTTTTATTTTGTATTTTGTATTTTTAGTTTTAGTTTTTTTTAGTTTTTTCTTATTTTTTGGCACTTTTGTTATTTTTATTTGTTTTTTGTTTTATCATTATATTTTTTTGTAAAAAGGAAAAAAAGCTTCACTTTCGGGGAAAAAGATTTTTGGCTTCTCTCTTTTTTTATTTTAACAACCTACTTTATTTATTCTATAAAAAAAAACTATATATATTTTTAAGGAACTTTATTTAGTTTTATGAATTTTTTGAACTTTGCTTTGAATCATATTTTAATCTTTTTAAACATATTTTCCTTTTTCCTTGAAGTTTTTTTTTTAAAAAAAAGAAGAATAGACCTAATTCTATCAAAAATCAAAGCTCTGTTAACTGCATGTCTTAGGCACCTACAGAGACTTTTTTGTCACATGTGATCCTAACAACATCTTATGTGCTTGGGCAGACACTAGATCTCACATGGCTACTGTAAATATGCACAAAACAAAAATAGAATAAAAATAAAAATTGGGATAAGCATAAACATTTGTGCTAGTGTGTGACTTTACATTCATTCAAAATTCATATTATTCCGAACATATGTTTCATTACAAAGAAAACAAGTAAGCAAAGAACCAGTGAACTCCTTCCTTCTTTTATCCTTCATTCGAGAATGCTCCAGATGTCCTCTCCACCAGTTTACGCGGCCCATGGCACAAATGCAACAAAAATCAGTAAGAGGCAAAACCAATCCAATCATAAGAAAACAGAGGAATCAACAAAACATTGTCCAAAATGCGCATAAAATTTTGAATCCTTTTTCCAATTTCAACCAATCCAGTTTCAACAAATTCCAACAATAGTTCAAACGTTTTTCCCAGATTCTAATTAAGCCTTTTCATAAAGATTAAAATACACATTACAGCGTACTCCAGCATAATGCTCCATGACATCATTTCTATCCAATAATTTAGGATGCATACTGACTCTCTAATTCACTTAGTGATTTTCCAACCATACAATGCATCTATGTCAAGGTATTTTTTAATCACCATATACAACAACTGTTGGGGACATAAACTGGCTCATCATTCCTAGGAACATAATCAAGCACACGATTTTCAGCATTCATCACACATAATTAGACCCTATCACAGATATTTGGTCACATATAAAAGACATACCTCCCAAATAAAATGGAAAAACATTCAAGATTTTTTGTAAACCTTAATCTTAATATTCCGTAATTCTCATGCCCTTCAAAAACACATATCTCAATAGAGTAATCATAGAAGAAGTAATTTACAATTCCACAAGATGTTAACAGCAAAGGAACAATATTAGAGTGAAGGCTTTGAACTTGAGTTGAGTAGGGAAAAGAGATAACAGCACCATTTATCATAAAGCTTAAACAAATTGAGAGACTCCCTTTACCATAAGATATCGGAATAAGAGACACTTAAAAAAAAACTTTGTAGACTACCAATCAATGAGGCAATGCACTGTGACAGCAAGAGGTTAGGCCTAATTCAGCGACACCCAGTGAGATTGAGCTTTTATTGAGATGACAACAATTTTGTTATTTCTCCTATGAACAAAATAACAGCAATCAAAACACTCAATATTTCCCATCAGACATATACAATTGTTATATCCAAATGCCTATCAAGAAGTCTATCTTGAAGATAAATCCAGATGAACCAACCACTCAGCCATTCAGACAAAAGGGCGGTAATGAATCAACCCCTAAAACAAATGAGCACACCATGAACGGAAGCGATAATCGATTGAGTTAATCTACCGAAGGACAGAATGTATTAATAGTTCTACCGAAGGACAGAATGTATTAATAGTTTTTGGCATTTTCGAATAGGAGATATGAATAAAAGTAGCAATAGAAGTATACCTCTCTAAATTGTAGATGCTCTTAACCCATATTCCTGCCGTGTCAGATTTGCTCGTTGAATCCCTCTAGCTCTCCTGGTCTCCCTCTCCTTTTCCTCCGTTATTCCACTCTCTCAGTTTCTCACCCCCGCTGAATCCCTTAACCACAATCTCCAACCCCACCGCTGTGTTGGAGATTGTGCCCTAGGCCAATCATTGTATTGCGAACATTATTTTTTATTACGAAATAAGATTTTTCTTTTTATTACATTATTATATTATTTGCATGTTTATATATAATAATATCCATGGATAAATCAATTTTTGAATTATCCAAAATATCCCTAATCAATCATCCTTGTGGGAACAATGATGAATTAAGATTAGTATGATTTTGATTGATTAAGTGTTAATTATATATGATGATATGAATCAAAATCATAGGCATGTGTTAGAGAACAGGACGCTGGATAGACTCGTCATGAGATACTACATGGATTAGGTCATAAGTTTATCTCATATATAACCGTGTCATTGATCCCTTGGACCTGAGATTACCATAAATTCCTATATGAAAGACACTGTACTTTGGCACAGTCTAATGTCACCTTTAACTGGATGATTATAAAGACTATGATCAAGTATAATAGAATCCATGCAGAGGAAGATGAGTGATTAAGATAGAATTTATCCCTCTAATTAATAGAGAGATATCTCTGGGCCCCTCGATGAGTGTGACTGAGAAATGCATGGCCATGCTCAAATGGAAAGGGTTCCATCTTATATTAGTCTACTCGGAGATCGAGAAAGTTATGATCGAGCAAGTTGAGAATGACATTTCTATGTCTCATACTCGATCTAGATATCGTATGACAAAAGGGATATGATAGGGTTATAAGATAGGTTGCATCGGATCACCGATCCCGTATGATTTGGGTAGTTATAATATCTTGCTAGAGGCCGCTTGTGATTTATGGGTCAAATAGTGTAGTTGACCCACTACCAATATCATATAGGCCTGCAAGGTTGCACACAAGAACGGACCAACTCGGGCTAAAATGTCCACATTTATTGAATCAGAAATGTGTCTAGATTCAATGAATATCTAGGATGGAGGAATTATTTATATATATATATATATATATAAATAATTAAATTTGAAATATATTATATATATATATATATATGAATTAATTTAAATTTGATTCTATCAGATAGATTTAAATTTAAATTAATCAGATAATTTAAATTTGATTCTATCAGATAGATTTAAATTTAAACTAATCAGATAATTTAAATTTGATTTGATTCTATCAGATAGATTTAAATTTAAACTAATCAGATAATTTAAATTAAGCTCTAGATATTGTTAGTTTAAATTTAAACTATAGGATAGATTTGAATTTCAACTAATAGATATATTTAATTAATTTTGATTAATTAAATATACCTGAAACTCTAGTCTATAAATAGGGGTTTCCATATCAAAAAAATAGATAGAGCTAGAGCTAGAGCTACCTCCAAAATCCTTAGAGAGAGGGACATCGTACGGACGTCATACGGACTGTACGGAAAATTGTACTGATAGATTGCTAGCACACTGTTTTGAGTTGCTGAACCCCGTTCGTGTGGATACCAGTAGAGGGAGCTGATCTGCGGTCAGTTCCTGTGATCCAAATAAAAGTAAACAGCAAACTCAATCGACAGAAAAAGGTAATTCTCTGAACCTATTCAGTTTAAGTGATTTTAGTGAATCCTTGGTGGGAATTGGGATCAAAATTTTAAATGTTTCCGCTGTGTGCCTCTCATAATTCCCAACAGTGGTATCAGAGCCACGTCAATAATTGCTTAAATTGAATACCTGTGTTATAAGAATTTTATCTTATAATCAATTTTTTGCATGTGTTAATATAAGATATGTGATATTGATTTGATCAAATTATTTTAAAAAGCATGAAATCTAAGCATAGAGGTTCTTTTAATGAATTCGTTTATATATATGATATATGTATAGTTTTCAATGTGATTGGGAACATAATTATTAATCTGTTACATATATATATTTGATATATTTTGTATAGATTATATTTCAATTCGAATTTGTTTTGCTATATATGTGACACATTGAATGAATCCGTCGTTGCTATCTAATCCTAGCACAACACAATCTATTTGAAAATTAATTTACTAAATTTACAACCTTTCATATGAGATGAGATATTTGTAACATGTGTATTGTGATTTGCTTGGATGGGTATGGTGCATGATATGGCCCTAGGATACTTATGGTTTGTAATTTTTTAAATAAAAATAAAAAAAAAGATATGGCCTGCGTGTCGTGCCTCTCTCTATTCATTCTGAATGTACATTCTTTTCTCATCTCACACTCCCCTCGAATGTTTAAGCAAGGTTTCTCTTTGATTTTATCTTAGAGGAATCCTCTCATTGGCTTGGGAGGAGATAGGATAGATGGACCATATTGTGTCACATTTATTTTAAAATTTATGATGAGATCATATGTATGTATGTATGCTATCGTAGTATATAATTGTGTGACAACTAGTTTTATGAAATAATGAAATAAAATCCCTCATATAAAATTTTAAGTTACAATTCCGCCCACTAATGAACATCTGTCAAGACTTTGATCACCTAACTGTAGGTTCTACCAAAGTAGTATACACTTAGGTTATCTTAGTAAGGCAGTTTGGGTAATGGTGATAAGTTTCATAGTGGTTTGACTTAATTGAAACTATCAAAACGGTTTTGGGTTTCAAGGCATTAGATGGGATTAAACATGCCGAATCATGTGATGAATGAATCCTATAAAAGATCTAAGAGTTACATGTAATATAATTGGTAAACGAGTTACCTACCTAAATAACTTAATTTTAAGCGTTTTGCCAAAGCAGACTTATAATTAAGTGAAATATGGGTCTTAGTCCACTAAATTAAATTGAGGGTTATTTTTAGTGGAAAGTTATTAATTTGATTTTTGCATATTCTGTTGTAGAAAAAATGTCGACAAATAACTCTGCTGCACTATCATTGCGATCCGTCCTTGAGAAGGACAAACTCAATGGGACAAACTTTCTTGACTGGTTTAGGAACTTGAGAATTATTCTCAAACAGGAAAGAAAGTTATATGTCCTAGATGAGCCCATTCCTAAGGAGCCTATAGCCAATGCTCCAAGAGCACAGAAGGATGCCCACACCAAGCATCTCAATGATTCTGTGGATGTGGGATGCCTGATGTTAGCCACCATGGTCCCAGAACTTCAAAGAGATCTGGAACTTATGGAGGCTTATGAGATGATTGTGCATCTCAAGAAAATGTTCCAACAACAGGCAAGGCAGAAAAAGTTTGAAACCACCAAGGCCTTACATTCCTGTAAAATGGCTAAAGGTGCATCAGTTAGCACTCATGTTTTGAAGATGAAAGGCTACCTTGATCACCTTGAGAGGCTCGAATTTCCCATAAGTCAGGAGTTATCTACAGATTTGATCTTAAACTCACTCCCTGAAAGTTATGACCAGTTTTTCATGAACTACAATATGAACAACATGGAGAAATTTGTTTCTGAACTGCATAGGATGCTTAAAACTGCCGAGCAAAATATTAAGAAAAATCCAAACTCTGTTTTAATGGTTCAGAAAGGTAAAGGAATGAAAAAAAAAGGCAAAGGCAAAGGAAAGGGCCTGAACAATAACCAAAATAAGCCCAAACCCAAGCCTGAAGCCAAGAAGGCAAAGTCTCCCAAGGAAGGAGTTTGTTTCTTTTGCAATGAGCCCGGTCATTGGAAAAGAAACTGCAAGCTTTACCTGGAAGATCTAAAAAAAAAGAGGAATAGCAGGGCTATTACTTTAGGTATTTATGTTATAGAAATTAATCTTTCTACTTCTCCTACGTGGGTATTAGATACTACATATGGAACTCACATTTGTACAAATGTGCAAGGTCTCAAAAGGAGTAGAAAGTTGAAAAAGGGCAAAATAAACCTACGAGTTGGAAATAGAGCAAGAGTTGCTGCTTTAACCGTAGGCACTTATGAATTAGTTTTGCCCAATGGGTTTTTGTTAATTTTGAACAATTGCTATTATGTTCCTGCTTTGAGTAGAAACATAGTTTCACTTTCTTATTTGGATAAGGAAGGTTTTATTTCAATTATTGGGAATAATAAATATTCTATTTATCGTAATGACATTTTTTATGTGGATGGTGATTTGCATGGTGGTCATTATTATTTAAATATTGATACTCCCAATAATCAAGATGTCTATAACATAACTACCAAGAGGATCAAGACTAACGACTTGAATCCGACCTATCTCTGGCACTGTCGTCTAGGCCACATAAATGAGAAACGCATTTCAAAGCTCCATCAAGATGGACTTCTGAAATCATTTGATTTTAAATCATTTGGCACATGCGAATCTTGTATATTAGGAAAGATGACTAAGGCACCTTTCACTGGACACAGTGAGTGGGCCACTGACTTATTGGGCCTAGTACATACTGATGTATGTGGTCCACTAAGTACAACTACAAGAGGAGGCCACTTGTACTTTATTACTTTTATAGATGACTATAGTAGATATGGTTACATCTATTTAATGAAACACAAATCTGAAGCTTTTGAAATGTTCAAAACATTCCAAAATGAAGTACAGAATCAACTTGGCAAATCTATTAAAGCACTTAGATCCAATCGAGGTGGTGAATATTTGAGCCAAGAGTTTATTGACCATCTTAGAAATTGTGGTATTGTCTCACAATTAACCCCACCAGGAACACCACAATGGAATGGCATTTCTGAACGAAGGAACCGAACCTTATTAGATATGGTTCGATCCATGATGAGTCAAACGGATCTTCCACCATCCTTTTGAGGCTATGCATTAGAAATAGCTACGTTTACACTAAACCGTGTTCCATCTAAGGCGGTTGAAAAGACACCATATGAGATATGGACTGGGAAAAAGCCCAGTTTATCTTTTCTCAAGATTTGGGGATGCGAGACATATGTTAAGCAACAGGCCTCAGATAAGTTAGCACCCAAATCTATAAAATGTCTTTTTGTGGGTTATCTTAAGTAAACTAAAGGATACTACTTTTACAACCCCACTGAGAATAAATTGTTTGTTGCTCGAAATAGTATCTTTTTAAAAAGAGAATTCATCTCTAAAAGAACCAGTGGAAGTAAGATACATCTTGAAGAAGTTCGAGAGCCACAAAATCACATTGAACCTGAGATGGAAAATCGAGAAGACTCACAACAAGTTGTTGAGCCTACTCAAGTAACACAAGGCCCACGAAGGTCTGATAGGACACGACATCAGCCTCAAAGATATCGTGATGTGTTGCTCATTAATCAAGATGAGCCAACCACCTATCAAGAGGCTATAATGGGATCAGACTCTGAGAAATGGCTAGAAGCCATGAAGTCTAAGATGTAATCCATGTATGACAATCAGGTATAGACCTTGATTGACCCACCTGAAGGTATAAAGCCATAGGGTGCAAGTGGGTTTTCAAGAAGAAAACTAACATGGATGGCCAAGTGCATACCTTCAAGGTACGATTGGTTGCAAAAGGATTCAAACAAACACATGGTATAGACTATGATGAAACCTTTTAACCAATCACTATGATCAAATCAATCAGAATCCTTCTCGCCATTGCTGCGTACTATGATTATGAGATTTGGCAAATGGACGTAAAAATAGCATTCCTTAATGGAAAGCTGCTTGAGGATGTGTATATGACACAACCTGAAGGTTTTATGTGTCCAGAGGATTCTGGGAAGGTTTGCAAGCTTCAAAAATCCATTTATGGATTGAAGCAAGCATCTCGGAGTTAGAATCATCGTTTTGACGAAGTAGTCAAAGATTTTGATTTTATCCAAAATATTGATGAACCTTGTGTTTACAAGAAGGTTAGTGGGAGCACAATTGTATTTCTAGTGCTTTATGTTGATGACATCCTACTTATTGGAAATGACATTCCTACCTTACAGATTGTCAAGTCTTAGCTAGGAAAGTATTTCTCAATGAAAGACTTAGACGAGGCCAATTACATCTTTGGGATTAGGATCTATAGAGATAGATCCAAGAGGCTAATCAGTTTAAGTCAATGCACCTACATAGACAAGGTATTGCATAGATTTAGTATGCAAGATTCAAAAAGGGGTTTTGTACCTATGTCTCATAGCATCAATCTCAGCAAGACTCAATGTCCGAGTACACGTGATGAGCGAGAGCGCATGAGTAAGATTCCATACGCCTCAGCTATTGGATCTATCATGTATGCCATGTTGTGCACTCGACCAGATGTCTCATATGCCTTGAGTATGACTAGTAGATTTCAATCAGATCCAGGTGAGAATCATTGAACTACCGTCAAGAATATCCTAAAGTACTTGAGAAGAACTAAGGATGTATTCTTGGTGTATGGAGGATTGGATGATGAGCTTGTTGTAAACGGTTACACAGATGCAAGTTTTCAATCTGACAAAGATGATTCTAAATCGCAATCAGGATTTATATTCTGTTTGAATGGTGGAGCAGTAAGTTGGAAGAGCTCAAAGCAAAGCACTGTGACTGATTCTACAATAGAAGCTGAGTACCTAGCAGCATCAGATGCAGCTAAGGAAGCTGTTTAGATTAAAAAGTTTATCACTGAGCTAGGGGTGGTGCCTACTATCTCAAATCCGATAGATTTGTTCTGTGACAACAATGGTACAATAGCACATGCTAAAGAACCTAGGTCACATCAAAAGACAAAACACATACTCAGGCGATATTACCTTATCAAAGAAATATTGATAGAGGTGATATAAAGATATGCAAAATATCAACTGATGACAATGTTGCTGATCCACTTACTAAGCCGCTTGCACAGGCTAAGCATGATCGTCATGTTAGGTCAATGGGTATTAGAAACATTAATGATTGAACCTAGTGCAAGTGAGAGTTGTTGGAGATTGTGCCCTAGGCCAATCATTGTATTGCGAACATTGTTTTTTATTATGAAATAAGAGTTTTCTTTTTATTACATTATTATATTATTTGCATGTTTATATATAATAATATCCATGGATAAATCAATTTTTGAATTATCAAAAATGTCCCTAATCAATCATCCTTGTGGGAACAATGATGAATTAAGATTAGTATGATTTTGATTGATTAAGTGTTAATTATATATGATGATATGAATCAAAATCATAGGCGTGTGTTAGAGAATAGGACGCTGGATAGACCCGTCATGAGATAAGTTACATGGATTAGGTCATAAGTTTATCTCATATATAACCGTGTCATTGATCCCTTGGACCTGAGATCACCATAGATTCCTACATGAAAGACACTATACTTTGGCATAGTCTAATTTCACCTTTAACCTGGTGATTATAAAGACTATGATCAAGTATAATAGAATCCATGCAAAGGAAGATGAGTGATCAAGATGGAATTTGTCCCTCTAATTAATAGAGAGATATCTCTGGGCCCCTCGATGAGTGTGACTGAGAAATGCATGGCCATGCTCAAATGGAAAGGGTTCCATCTTATATTAGTCTACTCGGAGATCGAGAAAGTTATGATCGAGCAAGTTGAGAATGACATTTCTATGTCTCATACTCGATCTAGATATCGTATGACAAAAGGGATATGATAGGGTTATAAGATAGGTTGCATCGGATCACCGATCCCGTATGATTTGGGTAGTTACAATATCTTGCTAGAGGCCGCTTGTGATTTATGGGTCAAATAGTGTAGTTGACCCACTACCAATATCATATAGGCCTGCAAGGTCGCACACAAGAACGGACCAACTCGGGCTAAAATGTCCACATTCATTGAATCAGAATTGTGTCTAGATTCAATGAATATCTAGGATGGAGGAATTATTTATATATATATATATAAATAATTAAATTCGAAAATATATTATATATATATATTATATTTGATATTATATATATATATATATATGAATTAATTTAAATTTGATTCTATCAGATAGATTTAAATTTAAACTAATCAGATAATTTAAATTTGATTTGATTCTATCAGATAGGTTTAAATTTAATTCTATCAGATAGATTTAAATTTAAACTAATCAGATAATTTAAATTAAGCTCTAGATATTGTTAGTTTAAATTTAAACTATAGGATAGATTTGAATTTAAACTAATACCTATAGTTTAAATTTAAACTAATAGATATATTTAATTAATTAAATATACCTGAAACTCTAGTCTATAAATAGGGGTTTCCATATCAGAAAAATAGATAGAGCTAGAACTAGAGCTGCCTCCAAAATCCTTAGAGAGAGGGACATCGTATGGACTGTATGGAATTGTACGGACGTCATACGGACTATACGGACAGATTGTTAGCACACTGTTTTGAGTTGCTGAACCCCGTTCGTGTAGATACCAGTAGAGGGAGCTGATCTGTGGTCAGTTCCTATGATCCAAATAAAAGTAAACAGCAAACTCAATCGGCAGAAAAAGATAATTCTCTGAACCTATTCAGTTTAAGTGATTTTGGCGGATCCTTGGTAGGAATTGGGATCAAAATTTTAAATATTTCCGCTGTGTGCCTCCCATAATTCCCAACACGTTGGCTCTCCTATCTCCTTCGCTTTCAACCTCCGTCTCCCTCTCTCGCTCTCTCTCGCTGAATCTGAAAATCCCCTAATCTTTTTCGCTCCCTCTTCTGAATTTCCCAGACCCTTTTCTTTCCTTTTGAAACTGTTTTTCTCCCCCCTTCTCCCTCGCTGATTTCCCCTCTCTCCTCTCCGTCTTCCCAGTGATGCTCCCTTCTTCCGAAGCCAAAAAACCCCACCTTTCTCTCAAATCCTACTCGCTTTTATAAGCGTTCCTGTGTGGTCCCCCTGCGTCTTTGCTCCACTATCTCACCTTTTCCGTGCTCGAGTGGTGCTCCTCCCTCGTCCTCTCTTTTTCTCTTTTTTGTGCGTGTGTGAGTGAGTGTGGTCCCTTTGCCAGAGCCGGTATGAGCTTTTGGGTTCAGGATTCCGTCCTCTCTCTCTCTCGCATTTGGTCAGTCAGTGTAATGAATTTTTTTTATTGTTTTCTTTCTGATTTACCAAAAAAAAAAAAGTGAAAAGAGGCTTAACCTCTGAAACTCCGCCGACAGGAGAGAAGCTGGACTGGATGGAAGCTGGACCCGATTTTTTGTTCCTTTCCTTTACTCTGTACAGCCACATCGTGCACGTTCCTGGAGGACTCGACAGAGAGGGAGCTGGAGAAAATGGGGGACCGACACGGGTAGGGTTTTTCATTAGATCCAGGTTGGGTCGCTCCATCTTAATGATTCTGAAGCTCTTTTGTGTTTTTGGGCCTTTTCTTCTCTTCCTTTTGGTATTGGTTTTTTTTTCGTGTTGGGCTCTTGGGATATATGGGCTGCAGAATGATTCTGGGTTAGTTTGATCAATTAAGGCCACATGGGTTTTTCAATCTATTTAGGTTCCTTTTTTTTTGTTTTTGTGTTATGTTTTTTCTTTTATTTTTTGTTTTGGGTTTTAAAGTTTGGGCAGCTTTTGGGTAGATCAAATTGGGACCTAGGCTTCAAAATTTGGGCTCGTATCATTGTCTCTTTTTTTTTTTTTTTTTGTTTTGGTTCTTTTTCTTTCTTTTTTTGGAAGAAAATATAAATTTATTATTATTATTTATTGTTTAGTTTTCTTTTCATATTATTTTTTCATATTTTCTCTTTTTTTTATTATTTTTTTGGAAAATATCAATTTTCTATTCTTTCTCAAAATTTTCACATTTTAATACCTATTTGATTTTTGATATTATTATTTTATTATTATTTTTGAATATATTTAGACCTTTTCAATTTCTCTCAAACTTCCTTTAAATGATTCTTCATTTTTTATTTTTAGTTTTCTTTTTGTTTAGTTAGTTTTTTTTTTAAATCTCTAACGTTTTTTGTTGGTTGGATTTGCAAAGGCCAAATGAATTAATATTGGAAGGGCCTTCCATCCTTTTTTTTTTCCTCTTCTTCATCTTCTTCTTCTTCTTCTTTTTATTTTTGATTTTTTCTAGTCCCTTTTTTATTTTTCCTTTCATTTCTTTTTGTTTTTAGACTTTTTTTTACTCCTTCTTTGGTTGATCCTTTTTTTTTTTTTTTTAGCTTATTGGGCTAAAGGACCCACTTGATATTTCTTTCTTTAAGACTTTAGGCTTTTCCTCTTTTCATTTTTCTCCCTTTTCTTAATTTTCTATTTTATTTTATTTTATTTTATTTTTTTTATATTTTTTTGCTAATTTGATTTTATTATTATTTTTAGAGCTTGCTTGGACAAAAAGATCCACTTGATTTTTTTTTTCTTCCTTTTCTCTTAACTTTCTATTTTCTTTTCTTTTTTTTTTTTTTTTTTTTTGAAACTTTTTGGGTTTTGATTCTTTGATTTTTTTTTGGAGAATATGACTTTTGATTCTTTCATGTTTTTTTTTTTATTTTCTTATTTTTTGAAAAATATAATTTTCGATTCTTTCATGATTTTCTTTTGGATTTTCTTGATTTTTCTCTCTTTTTTTTTACTTCTTTTTTGATATTTTTGTTAGTCTAATTTTATTATTATTTTGAAATATGCCTAAACAAAATACGGTGTTCATAAAGACATGTCCTTTTGATTGTTTTGAGTATCTAATAAAGATATATTTATTACTTTTTGGGCCTAATTTCCCACACTTATGAGAAGTGTCATGTATATAAGTAGTTGAACCCCATGGTTTCAAAATGCTTAAATTTGGTTTGCAACTTGTCCACATTTTGCAAGGTGTAGAAGTGACTAACTTAGAAGGCATTTGGTTAAGTATGAAGGCAGCAATTAGCAATGCATCACCCCCTATATGAAACTGGTATATTTGCTTACATCATTATTGACTAACCATATTAAGTAATGTTCTATATCTTCTTTCAGCAACTTTATTTTGTTGTAAAGTACTAGGAATCATTAATTATCTTAGTATACCTTATTCTTCACATAGTTCTTTAAATTGTTCAAATAGATATTCACATCCTTGGTCAATTCTTAAAGCTTTAATTTTTTTTATTTAATTAGTTCTCAACCATATTCACATAATGTCAAAAGCACTCAAGTGCTTTTGACCTATAGGAGATTAGATAAACTTGACCATTACGCTAGTAATAGTCAATGAATGTAATAAAATACTATGCTTTGTGTCTAGCCCTCACACTCATTGGACCACATATATCAAAATGGATAAGTTATAATAGATATTCTGCCTTAGTTCTTTTTTTCAAATGGTTTTCTTGTTATTTTACTTGCTAGGCAATGTTTACATAGAGTCATTTTTAAATTAGAAATTGATCTTATCAATCCTTCGTTTTACTCGTCTACTAATTTGTTTGGGCCTATATGGCCTAACTTAGCATGCTAAACATCCATGTTTGGAATTAAACTTGAAGTAAAAGATGCAAAAGTAAAAGATGCAGTAAAACAATCATGTTCATACACATTATAAAAATAATTGTATCTAATATAATGAAACCATCCAAAAGATAACCAGAACTATAAAAAGTCATCCCATTACAAATGTTACGTAAGCCACTATGAAAATTAACATTAAAGCTGAATTTAAGAAGAGAAACTATGAAAAATAAATTTTGTTAGATTTTTGGTCTAAATAGAACATTATGTAGGATTAGGGTTTTTCCACCATGAAAGACTAATCTGAACATTCCAATTCCCTTAGCTTCTGCCATTACATTATTTCCTACATATAGCCATATGTAAGATAGCTAGCGGTATCCCACAAAAGATCCATGATCCTTGGATATATGATCTGTAGCTTTTGAGTCTATAGTCCACAAAAGATGAGATTCAGTCATCAAAATAGTACTTAAAATTAAAATAAAATGTGAAAATCTACTGTATGGTATTACCTTATTTTGCTCTGTGCAATCATAAGCAAAATCACCCATCTTTTGATAGGTATAATGCTTGACTTTAGCCATGTCAGGTTTTCTTTGATCACACTTATTTTTTTCTTAAACTCTTTCTTGGCTTTTCTTGAAATGCTAGCCAAATCCTTTCTTCTTATAAAAATGCTCCCCCTTCTTGCCTTTAGTCTTAAAGTACCAATATTCTTTGTCATGTAACCATGATTAAAGGATCTAGTAGCCTCAAGGAACTTATTTTCAAGCTTCAAATGACAAGCAACATCATCAAAAGTGATTATGTTCTCATTATGGCTCAAGTTCATTTTCATATACTCTAAACTAGAAAAGAAATATGTTATAATAGCTTGGACTTGCTACTCATCAGTAAGGGCATCGCCAGCTGACTTTAGCTCCCTTGTCATGTTTGATATCTCTCTTAGATACTACTTTATAGAATGGTTAATAAGTTATAAGTATCAAACTTGATAGTTAGCCTTCTAAGTTTGGTCACATAATGTAACAACCGGGAAAAAGAAAAGGAAAGGGAAAAGAAAGGAAGTGAAAGCTGAAAATTTTCGGAATCCAGAATTTCTGCCAAGTCCTCTCGCAATAACGAGAAACGGTCTCGCTACAGCGAGAGAGCTAGTTCGTAATAGCGAAGGAGATTCTAGTTATAGCGAGTGCTGGCAGCAGCCCATACAAAAACCAGGGAGTTGCTCGCCGTAGCGTGCGCCATAGTGAGAGTGAGGTCTGGAACTGACGCGAGTTCGCCATAGCGAATGGTATATCTCGCCATAGCGAAGGGAACTGACACGAGCTCGCCGTAGCGAAGGTTACACCTCGCCATAGCGAAGCTAGATTACACGAGCTCGCTATAGCGAAGGTTAGTTTTCACCGTAGCGAGAGTCAGTCCAGAAGAGAGTAAATAGCGAGATTTAAACTTCATTAAACGCCCAAACTCATTTCTTCTCTCATATCTGCCCTAAGCTTCGACCCAAAGAGAGAAAAGAGGCGAGGAGAGTGTGAGAGATCAAGAGAAGGAGGAAGATAAAGGGAAAGGTAAGGTAACTTCTCCCATTTCTTCTTAGAACTCTGATCCCCTCCCTTTGCCCTTTCTTTATGCGGTTTTAATTGTGAAAATGGTTGCATTTTGGGCATGGGTCAGAAAAGGGAAAGTGGAAAACTCTTTTGCATCCTTGTGTTTTCTTTGAAAATGAGGTTTTCCACTACCATGGGAGCTTGAGAGAGAGAAAGGGGTAATGGCATTCTAGAGAGAGAATCCTAGGTTTGTATGTGATAGAAGGGTTGCTCTAAATTAAAGTATAAGTGAGTAATTACATGCTTTTGTGTGTCTAGGCTCAAGAGAAATACCTCCATCAAGGTGTGATTATGACCCTAAGGAGGGAGAAGAGACATTGAAAGGAAAAGCTAGTATTAGTTTTGGCTCCAAAGGTAGCTCTCTCTTTCACTCTTTCTTGTTGCATTCTTGGTTGTAATAGTCATTGTATGATATGTATATGCTGAATGTGTGGAATATGCCATATGCTATTGCTTTGATGCATTGAATGTCAATATGCTTGTATGTTGAAATGTGAGATTGCTCGGGTGAGGTAGTGCCGAAAGTCCCATGAGATGGGTGAGGTGAAGCCGAAAGTCCCTTGAGATAGGTGAGACAAGGCCAAAAGTCTCCAACGAGTGAGGCCAAGTCAAAAGTCCTTAAACTCGGGTGAGGCCATTCAAAAGTCCTTAAACTCGGGTGAGGCTAGACCAAAAGTCCCTGGAGCTCATTTTTGGCATTGTTGTGATTCCATAGCATGTACATTGTGTGTTGGTTGATTGAGAATGACTAAGTGCTTATTCACATGCTTTGACTTGTTATATGCCTTGATTGCTTACTTGATTGAGTGCATGAGCTATTGAGATTCCCTGAATCTCACCCCTTTCCCCTCCCAATTAATATGCTAGGTGGAGCTCAAGGAGAACCGAGCACACATCAAGGAGCCTAGGAGCATGTATAGGAAAGTGTTAGTTTTATTTTGATCATTTTGAGGTAAAGTGGTGCCAAATGAAGATGTGCCCACTATTTTTGAGTTGTAAAGGTTGTAACAAATGTAAATGTATGAAAGGATATTGTATGAACTATGTTTATAGCCAAATGAATGAAAATGAGGGTTTAGCCCCTTTTGTGGAATGAATGATGTAGTGTATATTTGGCCGTAGCATAGCGAGATTTGGATGTATGATGATTTGTATCATATGGACATGTTAGATATACTAGTCTTATGCTTTTAAACTTGTTCATGTGGAGTGAGAGTGTGTGAGAGGCTATCTAGACCCGTTTTGGACCCTTGGGGTGCCAAAACTGGTATTTTTGTGAGTTTCGTCAAAGTATGACCGGATGAGCTCCGTTTGCCATGAAATTTGGCATGCCTTTAGAGTTTGTAGAAAGCTTCTTGAGAAGCTAAAGTGGGTAATATTCGGAGGTCTAGAGAATATTTGGGGAATTGTTGAATTTGGGAGAATTTAATGGATTGGTCATGTACTGTTCATCTAAACCAGAAAATGAAATCTGTGGCACTTTTAGACCAAATGGATTCCAAATGTGGTGAAATTTTATACACATAAACTAGAAAACCAAAGTAACTTGTAGGAACTAGAATCACCTAAATCGGAGGTCTGTAGAGAGAGATTGAACCGACTGAAGTTCTGTATCAGCATCAGGGAGCTTTCCTGACCCCCGTTACTGTTCCATCGGTTTTCGGGGAGTAGGAGCTACTGAACTGATCTGGACTTATTTTTCTCCTCTAGTAGACATCCGTAGCTTTTCAAATTGTTATAGTGTGCCCAGATTGGATTTTTGTGGATTTAGTTATGAATTTTCGAAAGTCATGACAGCAAGCTGCACTAGAAACAGTGACAGCTGGACCTCCCTCCCATTTATGATGTCAAACATGGTCCAAACGCTGTGTTTGTGGTTGGGAATCATTTTTAGTGTAAATTTAACACTTAGAGCTTTCCAGAGAGCTAAAGTTTACTAGATTCCCATTTTTCTACAATTAATTATGATTTTCCAAAGTTAGAGCCAAAATATGACTTTTGGGCCCAAGTGAGGAAATGCAATTTTACTGGTTCTTGGCTCTATACCCGTGGCTTATGGTTTGTTTTATGCTATGTATGAGTCGTATGTATGGAGTTTGAGTTGAGGATGCTTGAGACGAGTTCACAGGACCCACGAGGCAAAAGATGAGTATATAAAACCCCGGTTCATAGCATTCAAATGCCATGGAAAAGTAGTGATTCTTTGGAAATCATATGAAACCGAGCCCAGTGAGAGGTTAGGTAGTGGTAGTAGATTGAGGTGTCACACATAAGTACTATCAAACTTATCTTTTAGGGCAATCCACATGGCTTGTGCAGTTGAATAAGATTCATACTCACATATTAGATCATTATCCATGCAACATAACATTGTAATGCAAGGTGTACTTCCATGTTCAAGCTCTAGCATAACATTACTCAATGGCTCTTTGGCATCTTGCTCCTCAAGGATATAAGAAACTTTATGGTGCCATATTTCCCAATTGTCATAATTTAGTTTTTCACCCATGTTAAGCTCAACTATGATATTTTTAGTGGCAGTATTCACTAATTTACATATCTACATAGGCATAGCACAAAAGTAAAAACTACATACGAAATGTCATATGTTTGTAATAAATTTTGACTGAACAAAATATGATATTATTAGATTTATAATCAGAAGTCTACATTTTTCTTATTTTCATCACATATGTACCCTAAAGATATCATCATTTTTCTATTGAATTTATTTGCAAATTTTCTTTTAAATATAGTTCTTGGATGACCCCAAGTTTACTAATCTAAAAACTCCCACTCAATCAAGCATTTCTCAATTACAACATTTATAATAAAAAAATGTAATTAAATAAAGCATAATCATAAATTGCATTTAATTTAACAATAAGCATGTAGTCTTTGTTACATTAGTACCAATAGTTATATCACTAACAATAATTTAAGTAAATTATGGCTCTAAAGGTGCTTCATCTTATTAAAAGGTATTTTGCCCATCTTGTAATTAATGCTATCTTATAATTGTTAATAAGAATATTTGGAAATTAGAATAAAGACTTTATGTGTTTAATCACCCATTTAAATGAAATTCACTATACCCAAATTTCCATGCACTTCTCACATTTGAAAATTGCGAGAGCAAAACTAATAGCCTAATATTTGCAACAAGGTAACATTCTTTTGTGAATTCTATCTCAAAAGCACATTGATAAAAATTCAAACCTTTCTAACGTATCTCTTTATTAGGCTTATACTTTTTTATTAGTTCTTCTTTGACTTGATTCCAAAAGTCATCATTTAGGAGTGAGTTAATAAATCCTAGGATCAAATTGGTATAAGGAATTCTTTCATAATTTAAGATGTAATATCTTCTTCCATCAAACCAATGATCTTTCATGATATAGATATAATGTTGGATGTTATTGTTTGGGTTCATTTTGTAGTTCATATAAATTTCTAGGTTCATGAGAACCTACGAAGGCCAAACAAAAATAATTAATTAATAATTTCAATTTTTTATGAATTTTTAATATATAAAATCACCATTTAAAAGCCAAAAATATATTGAAAAATAACTAGTAGTAGTCCAAACATAGGCCAATCATATATCAAAATGAAACTCATGAATTTAGAAATGTTTCAAGCTAAAAAAGTCCCAACGACCTTGGCATGTGCCCCCACACATTGCCACAAGGTTTCTAATTCAAAAAACAAAAGAAAGGAAGACCTCATATGTGCTTAAGGTGGCACATTCAAGCCAAGCACTATTATAGAGGCTTTTTCAGACCATGGTGATCCTACTAGTCTCTTTCTCTTGACTTTCTCTTTTTGTTAGTATAAAATTTGGGCCAAATGATGGTAAGGGTGGCTTATACATGCCACCCCCATGACTAGTCAAAGAACTTCATTTTCAACCATTGTACATTCATGTTTGTAAGAATTTTTTAGAATTTGTTTTCACAAGGCCACTTTTAAAACCTTCTAACTCACCCATTTCTAGTTTGATTTAAACAAATTAAGTGTCTTTAGAAAGTTCTTTTCGTAAGCTTCCAACTCATATAAGATTTACATCCTATGGTGCACTATGCTAAAAATGACAACCCTTGAAAGAAGGGTTTTCGAGCATAATAAATTCAAACTTCAATAATTTAATTTCTCCCTAATGAAGTTTTGATTTTTTTCCTTAAACTTCTATCATAAGTTCCTCTACCTATGAACTTTCTAAGTTATGAATATGGGGGCCTATAATAGTTTCTAAAGAATTTTGCCATTAATGGCCTCCTACGTTTGAATTTCAAACTCGTAGATTTCATGTTAATTTCACCACAAACCCATAAAGAATAGTATACGTTTCTACCATGAGCAAATAATAATAATATAAATCATAATGAGGCTTTGATAGCAATGATGAAATTTTCAATAAATTTAATCAAAAAGCTTATAGTGAAGAATTTTTTCATACTATTGTCCCACATGGTGGATCATTGTCACAATTTAAAATTAGATTGTATAAATCATAACAGATACACCAAAGATAGTAATCAAACGAGGAAATCTCTCTATATATGTTCTTTAAAGAGTCTAGTTACAAACTTTACATTCACTTTTTTTTATATTTTGCACAACTGATATCATAGGTTAGTTTTTCCAAAATAATTGATTGATTAATTTAAATTCAAAAACTTAAAATTTGAAATTTAAATTAATTAATTAGTTAAATCACTTAATTATTAAATAGACAAATATTTAATTATTTAATTAATTAAACTTAATATATGGGCTTTTACTCATGAATTTGGGTCCCACCATGTGCACTCTAACAATCCAATACTTATAATTCATAATACTTTGCAATTTCATTTTTTTTTAATCTTTTCAATAAAATTTGTTTTAAATTCTTAATTAATTTACGAAATTTTTAAATATGTATATATTAAAATTTCTCTTTTAACCAATTAAAATTCTTAATTTCACATATACAATACAATATCTTTTAAATTTTGTCTTTAAATGAGATTTTTAATTTTATTCTAAATTTCTAATTTTTTATATATTAAAGACTAGAAATTTTCTTTTGGCCAATTGAAATATAAAATTTCACATGCACAAAACATAATATTTCTTCAAATTTTGTCCTTAAATGGAATCTTTAATTTTATTCTAACTCCTAATTTTCTTAGGTAATTTCATATTTCCTATGCAAGGAAGATGGAAATTGAAATTTGACACACAGAACTAATAGATTCGTCATATTTTTTCCCTAGATGAAATTCTTTTATTTTCCCCTAATTTGGCCAAATTCTCAATTTTCCTATGGACAATCTAATTTTGTATATAGTTAATACTAAAATCTCTCCTTTGACCAATCAAAATCTCTACCTTAGTTTGAAAATTAAGAAATTAAGGCAAAATTGGGTCACATGGAGCGAAGTGCTTACAAAAAATAACACAAGAAATTAATGTGCTAACAATTTAAATAACATGTCAAAATATAACCTTTCAAACCGTACAGACAAGCTAAACAACAAAATGTTATTTATATTAATATTTAGACAAATTTATCCTTTATATTATTTTAATTTTATTTTTTATAAAAAAAAGTTATTTATATCAATTTTTTTAAAAAAAATTATAAATTTCAATCTTTTTTATTTTTAATTTCTGATAAAAAAATTATCTTAATTTTTATTAAATATTAATATATTAAAATATAAAAAAATTAAAAGACAATAAAATAAATTATAATTTAAAAAATATCACTCCCTTCCTCTTTTGAACCAAACAATAATCTCTTCTCCTCCCTCTCCTCCCCTCCCCTCCACTCCACTCCACTCCCTTCTATTTCTTTCTATCCAAACAGAACTCATTAAATCCCCCTTCTCTCCCCTCCATTAACCTTCCCTTTCCTCCTTTTCGTTAAATCAAATGGAGTCTAAGAGATCTTCAACAAAAATCAGTTTTAAAACTTATTGTATTGATGCAACTCGATCTTATCAATTAATCCATTATAAGTTCATATTTTGTTATTATATCAGAAATATTCTCAAAAAATTAAACCATAAAAAAAAATCGCACGTATGTTGAGACAAAAATGATAAGAAAAGCAAAATGTAACCTTTTGTTCTTTAAGTTTGCTGAAGGTTTTCATTCTTATCCTTCATTTTTTTCTTTGTCCGTTTTTGTACTAGAAGTATAATCGTTATTTCGAATCTTTCCTTTCCATTAATTACATTCATTTTTTTCCATTACATCTTGCAAGATCTAGTTACGGGTCATTTGATATATAAAAAGTTAAGAATGAAATAAAATATACTTTTGTGAAAAAAGATTTTAGTATCTTTATTTTTAAAAAAATAATAAAAAAATAAATATTGTTGAGTAATTATTACAATAATATAATAAATATTACTTAGATTTTTTTATTCTCTTTTTTTTTTTTTCTATTATCAGACCAAACAAACCTCAGAGTGAGAAAGGGATGGAAAGGGGAGTCCAGGAAAACTCATTTAGATAAACTCTACTTTTTTTCTCTTTATCTCCCTCTTAAATGTCCCAATAGTTTAATAGAGATTCAAATCTACCTTGCATACTGGACCTCATATGACAGAAAATTCCTCTTCCTCTATCTCTTCCTATTTTCCAATGTTGTTTTCCTCCATTAACGCCTGTGACTCAGACTCGGCCTCCCACTTTGGTTCACCAACTTACCAAAATCAGTGGCTCCATTTTCTTAAGAACTCTATTCTCAAAGCGATAGTCTTTTGCTAGAAATTTGGATAGCGGCAGCCCATTTTGATCTTCAATCTTTGTTGCCAAAGATAAACATGTCACCGAAAATAATTTAATAGCCCAATGTTTTCTTCCAACATAAGAAAAACGAGTATTTGAACTATTTACATCATTAAGGGTTTATGGGAATATTGAGTTCGTAAGATACCGATAACATTACACCACTCATTAAGAATAATTATCTGAATTATTTTAAACACTTTTTAATACCTAACAACATCAACTATTTTTACTATAAAATTACTTAACAACAAAAAAATTAATTTAAGGTCAAACAAAACTATTTAACATAAAACTTCAACTAGAATGGCAAAAAAAATAAAAATAAAAATAAAAATCTTGCGTCAATATCACGTAACACTAAACATAATTTTTTAAGACTGTAAAATCTCAAATCTTCAACATCAATATTTGCCAAAAAAAAAAAAGTATGAAACCAAAATATTCACAATATTGTCTAAAAACATGTCACGCCAAACAATAGTATAAATAATAAAAATCATCACGTAAAAAACATTCTGCTTGTATTCATCCAGCATTCTGATTGAAATATATATATATATAACATTTTTTTACTTATATATATATATATATATATATATATTGGGACCAAATACTCTTAACAAACCCTTAACAAACTAACTTTAAACTTGAGACCATAACGGAATATGAAGATGAAATAATTTTGGCAGGCGAGAAATTTATTTTATTTTTTGTTTGAATTATTGGAGTAAAAAAACCTAGACGGGGCAATTGAATACACAAGTGCGCAACCCGTTTCCAATATCAACGTCTAAGAAAAGATGTAGTGATGGACCACTAACACATGGGATCTAATTACAACAAAATTAAAATTTAAAAATTTTTTTACTAAAAAATATAAAAATTCAATTAAAAATATTAAAAAAGAATTTATTAAAAAAATTAAACAAACCTATAATATATATTTATATTATCTTTTTAACGAATAAAAGTCTACTTCAATTATTACCCAAGACATGGCAAAGCAGCACACGGATCCTTTGTGGTCACTACGTGAGTAAGGGAGTGCGATGAAGCATTTCTTTCGTTTTTAGAAAGAAAAAAATTTTAACTGTAAAAATAAAAATTTTAATCATAAAAAAATTATATTTTATATTACAAAATTTATAAGTCTTTTTACTATTTATCCAATTTTCTCTCTCTTTTTTTATTATTATTCAAAAAATAACTCATCACAATTAATATTTTTGAAAAAATTATACTTCATATCTATAACTTAAAAAATATTTCTTATAAAGGATCTTAAAAGCTAATAGATCAAAAAATTTTATTTTTACAATTAAAATTTCAGAATATAAATTTTTTATAGTTAAAATTTGTCTTTATATTTAATTTTTTATTTTACAGTTCAAATTTTTTTCTCATAATTAAAAATGTTAATTTCTTTAAAATAAAACAAACAAATTGCTTAACGGCTCTGCCGTGCAATCCCTGTAGCGAGCATAAAAAATTTTTTTAAAAAAATTTAGGAGCATCCGTGTCTGGCAAAGCAACGCCCCGAAAAATAATTTTATTTTTTTAAAAAATATTTGTTTATAAAGATTTATATTAAAACTTTAATCGTTTTTAAAGATAAAATATAATTTTATAAAAATTTATATAAAATTTTTTTTAAGTATTATTTTATAATTTTAATCTAAATTTACATTTTTTAAAGATAAAATATAATTTTATAAAGATTTATATAAAATATATTTTATAATTTTTATAATAAATAAAAAAAAAATGTCACCCATTTAGCCCAATCCCGTCCGGTAAAAAGGTAATAGGTTGCAGCCTTCTTGGTAGTTCCTGTAGAACCAACCTGGAGCAACGCCCCTAACTTCATCTAACATAATAGAATGGAAAATCATAATAGGTTGCAGCCTTCTTTTGTTGCCATGAAATCCGCTTCTCTGTTCCCTTCCCTCCACGTGTGCACTTCCTGTAGTCTGCTGCCTGCAACTTCTACCCAACATCTCCTTAAATTCATGCACCAACGCCATCCGTTGCTAAAAGTCTGGCTGCTTAAAGGGGAATATGGTTATGTAAATCACTCTCGATAGATAGGGTGAATGATTTTTAAGAGAAGAAAATGAGAATTGAAATAGAAATAAGATAGATTTTTGTAATAAAAAAAATCATGTTTAATAAGATATGAAAATGAATTTTGCTACAAAAGATAAATTATAATTACATATATTTTGGTCAAAATATCTTTATAATTATTATTTATATAATGTAATAAGTATTAAATATGTTTTTGACCAGTATATTAGTAACTAATTTTTTTATATTTAAAATAAATTAAATTTATTATTTTTAACATAAAATGAATAATATTAAAATCAAAGTCTAATTATATTTTTAATAAAAGAATCAATATTATTCTTAAACATATTTTGATCAAATCTAATTTTAAGAAAATTTATGTATATTTTATAAGAAAAAGAAAAATAATTTAACTAAAAACTTTACATAAGTTTTTACTTTTTATAATCACTATTCTTATACCTCATTGGTAGCAAATCTTAAGCCACGTAGCATTGCCCAAACCTTAAAACCAAATATATTAAATTAAACCTATCTCATTTGTCATACTTCACAGGCAGTATAATTGTTCTTTAAGTCTAATGCACTGATGTATTTCTTTGCTGTAATGATGTCATAAAAGGATCATATACCTTTTAGAATTATTGCAATTTGAAACCAATCAGCCTCCTCTTGAATAATCCTTGTGACTAACAACTACTCCAACTTTCTCACTCACATGCCGCAGTTGTTGTATATCAGACAAATTCATTCACATGCCAACATTCTTTACTTGCATTTGAAACATTCAGAATTTATTATTACTTTTAAATTCAACTTATACTTAATGAATTGTATAATTTGGGAAATTCATTCATAACTTTTTATTTTAATTAGTCTATATCTTTTTATTTTAATGACAATTGAAAAGAGAGAAAGCATTACCAAAGGTAGCATTCATTGAAACATAAATATATCTTTATAATAAGTTACCTTAAGCATGATTAAGGACTTCTTTTTATGAACATGAATAAGGAATTTTATTACTTAAGAGATATATAATTAAGCATACCTAAATATTTAAAAAAAACTAAAAGGACAAGAGAGTATGCCACAATACATCTTAACTATATTATATATTTTATTGCATGACACCAAATCAAAGAATACCAATATATAAATATTTAAATTGAGAAAATAATTTTACAAAAATTAAAAAATATTTTATTTATGAGGAATTAAGTTAAAAAGATAATTTTATAACAGATTAAATTAAAAAAATATTCTCTACAAATAAGAGATCGTAATGGAGTTTTAGTCCTACGTTATATATTTCATTGATACTATTTTATTTGAGTTTTTTATGTGATGAAACAAGTCCTAATAAGACTCAAAGAAGAGAAAAGGCAAGCAAACTGATGATAAAGGTTTGTTCACCCAAAAAAAAATGATAAAAAGGTTTGAATTTCTGGTGATAAATAGGTTTGCTCGAACAAAATTTAAAAGTATTCTTTTGATAATTAAAAAAAAAAAGAGTAGAATTTTGATTGCATTGTAGTTACCATGGTCTAATAATAATAATAATAATAATAATAATAATAATAATATAGATCTTTTTTTGGAGAGAATAAGTGATACAAAAGAATAAGGATATATATTAAACTCATTTATTCTTTTTTTTTTTCACTTACTTTCACTTCTTTTCCTTTCTAACAATTGTATTATACTTGATTGAGTACGAGATAATCCAGAATTTAAAAAAATGCTACCACAGTATAGAAATTTGATTTGGAAGCGCAACCACAGTATAGAAATTCAAAGACGCAATTCACTCTTCTGTTAATATGTTTTAACATTATTCAGGTTTTTCTTCTTTGACAGGTCTTGAAATCTTTGGAAGCTTATTTTGCAGAATCAAAAGTCTTTTAGTACACAAATTCCCAATTAATTCCCTTTCATTGACTAATTTATCACTATAACATATGGAGATTCATAACTTCAACACCTTTTGAAAATTGTTTTTCATAGCAATTACACGGAGGTTTAGTTCGGCGTTCAAAAAGTATATTTCAACTGTTATGATGTGATTTTAGAATTGGCAATTAAAAAAGGGAATCAATCTCCCCTGATTATGCCTTGTCCAAACTCCGCCAACCTTGTCTCTCACATGCTGCAATTTGTTGTATAATGAGACAAAAAAACCAAAATCGATTTTCTCAAACTGCTTTTATTAAATATACCGCACAAACTGTGTAACCCATTACTTTCTGTATTTATCTTTTCTTTTCTTTTAAATTGACCGTGTCAATTTAAAAAAAAAATGGGGAAGATGCAAATTACAAATTCACGTACTTAATACCTCAAACAACTTTACCTCTTCATTACCTCACATTAATTTGATACCTTTAGTAATTTATTTATAAAATTTTTCTTTTAAGAAAAATTAATTTCCATAATTTTATAATATTGAACAATCATTATTACTGTTATTTATATATTATCATCTAATCTAATTTCAAATTATGATTATATTAGTGTTTAAATTTATTTATTAAAATATGAATGACAACAAATCTTAATTTTCAATTACTATTTTGAAAGTGCAATCTATATTTCTTTCAAAAAAAAAAAAATCCAAATTAAGAAAGAGAGGTACCATCTTGGGTTGTCACATGCTGCACTTGTTGACGTATAAATGGGACACATTCATATACTTTTCACAGGCTTCCCTTGCTGAAACTCCATGGCTAACATTCTCTGCTTCCATTTGTTTTCCTTCTCTGTTCTGTGTATGCTTATCTTATTCCAAATAACACCAACATTTGAAGCCAAGATTAATGGTGGGTTCAGTATCCAATTAATCCACAGAAATTCAACTTTTCGCCCTTTAGCCCACTCATTTTACAAAGTTGCCACAAACAGTCCCTCCACAAAAGTGACATCCAACAATGGTGACTATCTCATGAAGCTCACACTTGGAACCCCACCAGTGGACCTTTATGGCTTAGCAGACACAGGAAGTGACCTTATTTGGGCACAGTGCATCCCCTGCGATGGCTGCTATAAGCAGAAAACTCCACTGTTTGACCCCAAAATGTCCCAAACCTATAGGGATATTCCATGTGATTCAGAGCAGTGTAACCTGGTGTATAGTGCCTCTTGCTCCGCTCAGAATCTATGTGATTACACCTATGGCTATGCAGATTCTTCAGTGAGTAAAGGGGTTCTAGCACAAGAGACATTCACTTTTGCTTCTTCTTCTTCTTCCAGTGGTGGTGGTGGCGATCCTGTTGTTGCAGGTGACATTGTGTTTGGGTGTGGCCACAGCAACACAGGAAACTTCAATGAGAATGATATGGGAGTCATCGGGTTGGGAGGAGGGCCTCTATCCCTTGTCTCACAAATTGGTACCCTTTATGGGGTTAGACGCTTCTCTCAGTGCTTGGTGCCCTTCCACACCGACCCCAATATTGCAGGTAACTTTTTAGATTTTGCTTTAGAACACTCCATATCCGTCTCATATCTATCAATGGACCAATAAAAGTATCAAGAGGGAGCCAAAGGGTGATCGGTGGGGGCCTTGTCCCTCCTTTTGATCTACCCCACTTTTTGACAAATCCACGCATTAAATATTAAAGTAAATTATATAATTTTTTAAAAATTTTTATTAAAATTATGCATATTTTTCTCTTTTCTTTTAAATATGTAAAAATTATTTTGAAATAAAAACTATCATACCTTTTAGTTTAATTTTAAAATTTTTAACTAAAATATAATCTATCAATCTAAATACACATTATTTTAACTAAAAAATTTAAATGAAAGGTATTTTGGTTAAAAATTTAAAATTAAATTAAAATATAAGATAATTTTTTGTTTGAAGGGAGGTTTGTGTATATTTTAAAAATAAAAAAATATCTATGTAATTTTAAAATATAAAAAAAGTTGTGTATATTGCTTGTTGGCACCCTCATGCATGTTTTTCCCTGTTTGAAATGTTTTGGCCTCCTAAAATACATTGCTCCCTCTGTCTTTATAAGGTACCTAATTGTCAATATTTGTATATTTATATATAATAATTAGATTAAATAAATATAATTTTCTTATGAAAATTCGTATTATATACCAAAAATTTTATTTACTACTTAACCTTTTTATGCTAGATTAGTCAATTGTTTAAAGTAACAACAATGACTTTAAAGATATTTTTTAAATTGCATTTTGAAAGGTAAAAATGAATATGAAGTGGTTCAGATCTCGTTTATTCCATACCCAGTAGTTCCTATCTATAAAATTTTATGGGTACTTCAAGTGTAGTCTAAATTTGTTTGAATTCGAATAGAATTTGAATATTAAATATATGTATCCCTAATTTGCAGGGACACTAAATTTTGGAGAAGGCAGTGAGGTTACAGGTGAAGGAGTGCTAACAACCCCATTGGTGTCTGGAGATGGTGAGACTTCATATTTAGTGACGCTAAAAGGCATTAGTGTAGGGGACACTTTTGTGCCCTTCAGCCCTTCAGAAACGCCATCACAAGGGACCATAATGGTTGATTCAGGCACACCAACAACATACTTGCCTGAAGATTTTTATGACCAACTGGTAGAGGAATTGAAGGGGCAGAGTACCATGATACCCATTGAGGATGACCCAGATTTGGGGTCACAGCTCTGTTATAGGTCTGACACAAACCTTGAAGGCCCAATCCTCACCGCTCATTTTGATAACGACGCAGATGTGCCGTTGATGCCTGTCCAAACCTTCATTCCTCCAAAAGATGGGGTTTTCTGCTTTGCCATGGCTAGTAGTAGTGATGGACTATTTATATTTGGAAGTTTTGCTCAGTCCAATCTTTTGATTGGCTTTGATCTTGACACAAAGACTGTGTCCTTTAAGCCCACTGATTGCACCAATCAGTAGATATTAGTGTGGAGATTCTCTTAAGAGATTCTCATGTGAAAAAGAAAATAATATCATGAGTGGGATCTATTTATATAAGTCCTATGCTCATTATATTATTTTCTATCATATATAAGAAGTTTTCACATACAATAGAATAAGGGCTTCAGATATAGAGGAAAAAGAATACATAGTTTGGATATTCTCATAATACGATGTACAATTAGAATTATAAACAATGAGTTTTATTAGTTTGGATCTTCTCAATTTTTTTTAAATTAATAATGTCAATTTTAGAGAGATAAATAAAAAGTGAGAGGTTCATTTCAACAATACATTTTTTTAAGTGATAAATTTTACACATGCTATATTTATTTTTCCAAAAGTGTCACTGTCAATTTCAAATAAAAATAAAAAAATCAATTTTCAAGTGCCACTTGTATAGGGTTTACAATTTTATCTCTTTTTTTAATTATACAGCGGAGGGTTAGATCTACATTGGAAAACACTATCAAATGGAATAAGGAAAGGAACAAGAGTGAAATCTTCTTTATGTATGAAGTGTACTAACCTAACATTTACTGAGCCTATGTTATTTTAAATATGAATAGTATGTCCGTGAATCCGTTTTGTTTTATTGCTCTTTTGGGTGGGCCGAATCTGTTTTTAGTTTTTTATTTTTCGGTTGCGCAAAAGCTTTTAACGAGAAATCCCTATCACTCTTTTTCGCATTCTTTGGCGTAATCATTAGGGCATCAACTTAGGTCAGTACCTATATCATTTTTCTATAATAATAAAATTGTTTCAATATTATTATTCACAATTTTCATTCAAATAAAACAAAGAAGAGGCTCAGAAAACTCCCCCAGCAATCAATGACACAATCAACCAACCCCTTTTCTGTAACCCTAAGCATCTATAGAAACAATGGACAATAAGAGGAATAGGAGATATAAATCCTAATCAAAAGGGCTCATCTCCCTGTCGGATACCTTAAGTCAGTTAGCTACTAAGTTACAAGATCTAAACAGAGGAAAAAATTTTAATATCTTCAATAATAAGAGGATTTCTGCTCTGTGGGCAAGAATGCAAGTTCTGAATAGAATAAATAAGTGGTAGGCCATCAAACTCTAGAATCAAATCTAAAGCCAAGATCAATGGCCACTAGAACACCTTCCTTTATAGCCAGAGCCTCACCCATGAAGGCCGACGTTGCAAAACAAGGGGCACTACATAATTCAGTAATGGCACCATTGAAGTCTTTGAAAATAACACCCAAACCAGCTTTAGTTGATTTTTCAACAAATATCCCATTTGTATTGCCTTTGGTTTGGTTAAAACCGGGAGGTTTCCAACCTGTCACCTCAGTAGGATGATTAACAATAGCAAAAACATCACTACTATCCTCATCCTTAAAAATAGTCAAGAATGGATCTAGAATGACTTCCAAATAATCCAACAAAACATAGCAACCAACGCCTTTTCGTAATCATCCAACACAACATCAAAAAACAACCAATTTAACCATAGGTGAATTCTAGAGATTTTAATGTCATCAATTTTTAAAGTTAAATAACAACCAAACCAAACTTTTTGTGCCCACAGGCAAAGTAATACTAAATGTTCAATAGTTCCCACCTCTAGCGAACAGTTAGGGTGAACATTGCACTTCATCTCCCAAAGACTTTCCTTTGTAGCCACTATAGTTTTAATCATATAAAAATTCTAATTTAATCAGTATAATTATAATATAGATCTAGTATATAATATTTATAACATTAAATATAAATCATAAGAAAAAGTACTTGATTTTTCTACAGTTGCAAAATCAAATCTAACTAGATCTTTCTCTTTATGAATCTAGACCTTATAATGGCTTTGATGGGAAGGTTCACCAAAATTAGAATTAGAGAGGTGATCTAACCCTATCTTAAATAATGTTTTACTAAGTCTTCCTATTACAGGTTTAAGTAAAATCTAATAATTCACATTTTCAAGCTACTAATTAAACTTAAATTAAAATATGCATTTAGCTCAATAGTCACATGATCATTGAATAAAACTTGAGTCTATAATATTTCAATAAACTATTAGTCAATCCATATTTTAGAAAACAAAATTAATGCAATTAATGTAATCCTATAAATAAAATTTTCTAACATTCTTCCATTTGGACCGCATTAATTTATGTTTTAAAGAATTTATTTTATTTTGTAAAATGAAACTTTATGTGTGCACTTAAAAAAATGGTCGTAAGATAACATATCAACTACAATTCAATCCAATATGACTATCAATATGAAATAATGACAATTATATATCCTTTATTGACATACTCTTAATCCATAGTCACATACATCAACAATCATGTTAGTATGAATTATAAGTTTGGAAGTGAGGCAATAAATAACTCTTAAGAGTGATCACTACTGCACTTTTTTTTATTGGTCTTTCATATAACTTCTCAATATCCTTTGTGCTCAATTGGTAGGAGAAATCACTTGGCTTAAAATAAGCTTGTATCTCTCAAATAACTTTATCTCTAAAATACTATATAGTGCCAATAGAGGCATATCATAACAAATACAATTATCATACTTAAGATAGATAGTATGCTTTAAAATACATGTTGTATTCAATTTTTGTATAAGCCAAGTATCAACATAATGATGATCATCAATAAACAGATCAAATATATACATAGCTCCCACTAATTCAAGAGATCAAAAGACTCTAAAATATCTATGCATTTAACATGTCTTAGTCTCACACTTTTAGTTAGGGAATCAACCTCTAGTTGGTGAAGTTATAAAATTTGTTCCAAAGCTCACACCAACCCAACAAATTATGAAGCATACCCATCAATAAACAAGCTAAAAATACTTTAGTAATAGAAATATTTAGTTAGTAGAGTTACAAACATTTGTGCTATGAAAATAATACAATATGATCCTAGAATTCAACAACTTTAATTCTTCATAAATATTCATGATGGAAATATACATGTAAGAGTATAGTATTATATCATACTAAAATTTTCAAATTTTAACCACAAATTAGCTATACTAAAAGCTTGATCAAAATCACATTTTATATGAGAACTAATTATGAGTGTTGTAAATACCGTATTTTGTCTAGATATATTTTAAAATAATATAAAAACCCAAAGCTAATAAAAGTAAAGAGAAAAAAATATAATGATAAATAAATGCAGAAAAAGAAAATTCGAAGTTACATTTGTCCAAAAGAAAATAAAAAATAATATATAATAAAAAACTAATTAAAAAAAAGGTAAAACTAATAAAAAAATCAAATCAAATCAAAGAAAAAAAAAGAAAGTCAAAATAAAAATAAAACCATAAAAGTAAAAATAAAAACAAAATAAAGGCCCATTAATCCTAAAATTAGAACAAAAGGAAAATCAGAGAACGAATAATAGAAATAAAAAAAGGGCTAGGAAAAGAAAAACTAAAAAAAAAGAGAGAGAAAGAGTCTAACCCAAAGCTAACTCAGAATTGGGCCAAAAAAAAACAAAAGGGAGAGAGGCCCAAAGAATAGAAGCCCATTTTGGAGGAACTGGTTAAAGAAAGGGAGGCCTATTTTCGTTCAGCCCCGGACCCTCCACCTCACTAACCCGGACGAGAAGCCTCAAATGAAAAAATGAAAGGAAGCGTTACGAACAAAAGAAGGAAACCCTAGACAGCTGGTCCCCCCCTTTTTTCCTCTGCTCTGACCCTCTCCCGCAAGTGTTTTCAGAGGCGAAGGGATGGAATGGTACGGGAGGAATGCTGGCACTGTAAATGGGTGGAGCAGAGAAGCACGACGAACCCGTACGAGGGGTAGAAGGGCGAGACGCACGAGTGAGAGTGGAGACCACTCTCGGATTCGTTATAAATAAGGGAGGCTATTCGGATGAAAGGGGGATTTTTGGTTTTGACGGAGGGATTCGAGGAGAGAGGCTGAGTGAGTATTGTGAAAGATTTCGTTCTGGAAAAAATGAAGGCGAGATTGAGAGGGGAGGCTGTAACCAGAAAAAAAAAAAAAGAAAAAAGAAAGTTGAAAATTTTCGAAATCCTGAAATTTTTCTAAGTCTGCTAGCTATAGCCTAGCTATAACGAATGTACTTGTTCGCTATAGCGAGAAATGGTCTAGCTATAGCGAGAGTAGCTATTCGCTATAGCGAAAATGCTTCTAGCTATAGCGAGTGTGGGTATCTCATACAAAAACCAGGGAGCTGCTCGCCGTAGTGCGCACCATAGCGAAAACGGGAGTCTGAAACTGATACGTGCTCGCCGTAGCGAAGGTTAATTCTAGCTATAGCGATGGTTAGTCCAGAAAAGCGTAAAAAGCGAGAATTTGACTTCTCTAAACGTCTCAATTCATTCTTTCTCTCTTATTTGACCTAGACTTCGACCCAAGGAGAGAAAAGAGGCGTGAAGAGTGAGAGAGACCAAGAGAAGGAGGAAGAATAAAGGAAAGGTAAGCAAGCTTCTCTCTTTTCTTCTTAGAATCTTGATCTTCTCTCTTTGCCTTCTCTTTCTATGGTTTTGCTTGTGAAATTAGTTGGATTTTAGGCATGGGTCAGAAGAGGGAAAGTGGAAAAACACTCTTGAACTTCTTTGTTTTCCTTGAGAATGTTGATTCTACCACCATGAGAGCTTGAGAGAGAGGAAGAGTTAGTGACATTATAGAGAGAGAGAGAACTCCTAGGTTCTTATATGTTAGCAAGGTTTACTCTGAAGAACTCCTAAGAGTTGTTAAGTTATGAGAGAGTAATCCATGCTCTTTGTTGTGTCTAGGCTCAAGAGAAGCACCTCCATCAAGGTGTGAGTGTGAAACTAAGAAGGGAGAAGAGGAATTGAAAGGAAAGGCTTGTGTTGGCTCAAAAGGTAGCTCTCTCCACTCTTTCTTGTTGCATTCTTGGATGTAATGGTCATTGTATGCTTGTGTATATGCTTATTGTGTGAGATATGCCATATGTTATTGCTTTGATGCATTGGTACCAATGTGCTTGTGTGTTGGATTGTGAGAATTGCTCGGGTGAAGTAGTGCCAAAAGTCCCTTGAGATGGGTGAGGTAGAGCCGAAAGTCCTTGAGGCTGGGTGAGACAAGGCCAAAAGTCTCATAACTGAGTGAGGCCAAGTCAAAAGTCCCTAAAATCGGGTGAGGCCATCCAAAAGTCCCTAAACTCTGGTGAGGCTAGACCAAAAGTCCCTAGAGCCCATCCTTAGCATTGATATGGTTTTTCATGGCATGTACAACATGTATTGTATGATTGTGAATGGTTAGAAGCTTATTTACATGCTTTGACTTGTTATATGCCTTGATTGCTTTCTTGAATGAGTGCATGAGCTACTGAGATTCCATGAATCTCACCCCTTCCCCTCTCATCTTACCATGCTAGGTGGAGCTCAAGGAGAATCAAGTACACACCAAGGAGCCTAGGAGAATGTTAAATGAATTTTAGTTTGTTTTAACTCTTTTGATGTAAAGAGGTGCCAAAAATGAATATGCACCTTCTATTTTTGAGATGTAGATGTTGTAGCAAGTGTAAATGTAAGGAAACATGATATATAAACTATGTAGATAGCCAAAGTAATGCAAATGTGGGTTTTGCCCTTTTTGTGGCTTGCATGTGATAGCGTATTTTGACCCGTAGCATAGTGAGTTTGAAATGTATGATGATTTGGACCACTTAGATACTTCATATATGCTATGTTTATACTTTCAAACTTGTCCATGAGGTGTGAGAACATGTGGGAGGCCATTTAGACCCACTTTGAACCATTTTGGGTGCCAAAACCATCAATTTTGTGAGCTTCATCAAAGTATGACTAAACAAGCTCTTCTTGCTATGAAATTTGGCATACCTCTAGAGTTTGTAGAGAGCTTCTTGGAAAGTTAAAGTAGATAATATTTGGAGGTCTAGGGAATATTTGGTGAATTTTTGAAATTGGGAAAATTTGATAGTTTGGTCATGGTGCTGTGTCATTAGCCCGAAAAGAAATCCATGTCATTCATAGACCAAATGGAGTCCAAATGTTATGAAATTTTATAGACATAAACTAGACAATTACAGTGACCTATACCAACTAGAATCATCTAAATCGGAGGTCTATAGAGAGAGAACGAACCGTCTGAAGTTCTGTATCAGTATCAGAGAGCCATCTGACCTCTGTTATTGTTCTATCAGTTTTCAAGGTCTAAGGGCTACTAAACTGATCTGGACTTATTTTTATCCTCTATTTAACATCTGTAGCTTTCCAAATTAGTATATTTTTCCCAGATTGGATTTTTGTGGATTTAGTTATGAATTTTCGAAGTTCATGACAGTAAGCTGCGCCGGAAACAGGGACAGCTGGACCTCTGTCTCATTTTCATTGTCAAACAGGGTCCAAACACTGAGATTGTGGTTGGAAATTATTTTTAGTGTAAAGATAACACTTAGAGCTTTCCAAAAAGCTATGGTTTGCTAGATTCCCATTTGTCTCTAATTAGTTATGATTTTCCAAAGTTAGAGCCGAAAATCTGACTTTTGGGTCCATTTAAGAAAATGCACTTTCTTGGTTTTTGGCTTCATATCCGTGGTTTATGGCTTATTTTATGATATGTATGAGTCGTATACATGGATTTTGGATAGAGAATGTGAATGATGGGTTCACAGGACCCACGAGGCAAAAGATGAGTGTTTGAAACCCCGTTTTATAGTATGAAAATGCCACGTTTTGTATTGGTTCTTTGGAAATCATCTGGAATCGAGCCCAGAGGGAGGCTAGATAGAGTTAATATATTATGGTGTTACAGAGTCTGTCTGGGGTAGTAAGAAACCGGGAAGAAATAGAATGGAGGTTACCCCTCTAGGTTGATTTTTGGGTTACAGGGAAACAGTTTCAGGAAAATGAGGGAAGCGAGGGGTTTCTGTTAGGGAGTGATTTCAAGTGAGAGAGGTTGAGGAGGAGAGATTTGAGAAAGGGGGGATCAAAATTCTGAACCAGGGAATCGAACCGTATCCTAGTGCGTGTTGGGTTTCAGTGCAGAAGAATTCAATCGAAGAAGCATACTCGCCCAGTCTTTCACAAGCCGAAACGGATTCGAGGTATGTTTTATGTGCTTTCCCAAAACAATGAACCCATGTGTGAATTCTGATTCGTGTGTGCTGAATAGAGTTAATATATTATGGTGTTACAGAGTCTGTCTGGGGTAGTAAGAAACCGGGAAGAAATAGAATGGAGGTTACCCCTCTAGGTTGATTTTTGGGTTACAGGGAAACAGTTTCAGGAAAATGAGGGAAGCGAGGGGTTTCTGTTAGGGAGTGATTTCAAGTGAGAGAGGTTGAGGAGGAGAGGTTTGAGAAAGGGGGGATCAAAATTCTGAACTAGGGAATCGAACCGTATCCTAGTGCGTGTTGGGTTTCAGTGCAGAAGAATTCAATCGAAGAAGCATACTCGCCCAGTCTTTCACAAGCCGAAACGGATTCGAGGTATGTTTTATGTGCTTTCCCAAAACAATGAACCCATGTGTGAATTCTGATTCGTGTGTGCTGAAACCAGAGATTTCTGTGTCCTGAATATAACCTGGTTCAATTTATTTTGAGTGCTGATGATTTGAATGTCTACTTCAAAGGGTTAAAACTCATGTTATTCGAACTGTCATATGTCATCTGTCTGGTTTGTTTCCTGAATTTATAGAAAGCGAAATGTAGTTTATTATCGTATGCTGAAGTGGGGTTCCATTCGGGCCATTTGGTCAAAGTGGAATCGTAGACTGATGCATTGATGAGAATTCCCACTCCCTTCCCATTTCCATATTGGATAAACAGCCCTCGATCTGAAATGTCTTATGTGTGACTTGTTTAGTCTATTGTTATGAATATGAACTTTTGGTTTGTACGAGTTGAATTTTGCAATGAACTACTGGATTTGGTTGTTTGTGTCTAACTCAGTTTGCTTGACAGGCAATTTTGTCATCTGGTCATTTTGCTTCATGGTGATTAGGGGGTAGCTGAATCTTATTAGATCCACTGTTAGGCAAACTTAATTTGATTTGTCCCCTTCGCTGCCCTGTTTATTTATTTTTGACAGTGAATGGAGAACGGGAAATGGACCTCAGATCCTTATCCCATTAACTGTAGGATGTTTATTAACGGGGGGATATTCAGGAATTTGGATTCATAGTACATGTTCTTCCTAACAATGGGCATTGTTTATATGCGTTATCTTTGCTTTTATTTTCCTCTGGTTCATCTGTGCCTGATGCTCCAAGGCGCCAATGGAGCATTATGTGCGGGGCTTAAATTTTTGAGGCACGAGGTGGCTTTGTGATTTGATCTGAGGACATGTTACAATGGATTTGTAACTTGTATATATATATGTATACATTTCTTTTCTTTTCTTTCTACTTTTTACTTTCTTTTCCTTTCATACTGTAAATATACTCAAGAATGATGTAGTGAATCTAGTTGGACACCTAACACACACATACAAGCTATTATTTTGGTTTGTAAATATTTTATTTATTTATTTATTTTTGGTCAACTTTTACATTAGACAATGCTGTGTGGGATTTCATATCCCCTTAGGCACATAGGGATGGACCAAAAGGCCATGTATGGCAATAAGCCTCCTTGGTGTCTTTTGAGCCTTGAACGTGTTTAGTGTTTTGGGTTTCAACGGCCCCAGCAAATAATTTTCCAAAAAATATTTCATGAAAAGAAGAGCAAAAAAGAAAGATTAAAAAGCTTTTTACTAAGAACAAAAGTGAACTTCAAATACTTGCCTACTCCTTTCCTAATGTTTATTTTGCAAATGTTTGAAAAATAATGTTCTAAAGATTCAAAGATAAATTTTCCTTTAGAGATTTTTTTTATTTTTTTTTGGGAAAAAGTGAAGAGTAAAAATAAAAGGATAAAAAGAAAACCCAAAAAGATTTTCAAAAAAATATATAAAAAAAGGGAAGATACAGTAAGTAGGAATTAAACTTTTCTGAAGCTTAGGTACTTCTTAATAAAAATATATTTCATAAACTCAAAAAAAAAATCGTTCTTGTTTACATAATATATATATATATATATAACAATAAAAAAAGGGGACCAAAAAATGTGTAAAGAATAAAATCTAACAAAAGTGGAAAAATAAAAAGAAATCAATCAACAATGAGAAACAAAAATGAAAATTTAATTAAAACCAAAATTTCAAAAAAAAAAAAAAAAAGAAGAAAAGAAAGCCAATCAAAATACAAGGAAAAAACAATAAATCAAATAAAAAAGATAAAAATCCTTTTAATGTCATGAAAACTAAAACAAAAAACAAAAAACAAAAAAAACAAAACAAAATAACCACAACAAAAAAAAAAAAAAGCAAAGGAAAAAAATACAAAACAAAAAAAAAAAAAAAACAAAACAAAACAAAACAAGACAAAACACAACACAAAATAAAAACAAAAACAACAAAAAAAACAAAAACAAAATAGAACACAAACAAAAGAAACAAATAGAAAAAAAAAAACAACAACAAAAAAAAAAAATATATATATATATATATATATAAAACAAAAACAAAATAAGACAAAAAAAAAGGGTAATATAAACAAACAAAAAATGAAAATTGAAAATACAAGAAAAATTAAATTAAATTTTCCTTTAGCAAATCAAAACACATAAACTAATTTCAAAATTTATTTGCTAAAGAAAAAAATAACTTATTTTCTTTGTCTTTTCGTAAAAAAATAATATCCAAACAACAAAATTAAATATAAGGAAATTTTAAAATAAAGAACATGCAAAAAGAGAAAGATGACAAAAACAAGAAAAACATAAAGAACAAAGTACAAATTAACCAAAAAAGAGAGAAAACAAATAGAAAAAAAAACAAGGGAAATAAAGATAGAAAACAAAAGATCATAGCAAAAACAAAAAATAAGAAAAACAAAACAAAACAAAACAAACAAACCAACGACAAAAAAATGAAATGAAAATGAATGAAAAATGATAGGAAAAGAAAGAAAAATTAAAAAATGCAAGAAAAGTAAAATTAAATTTTTCTTTAGTAAATTAAAACACGTAAACTAATTTCAAAAGTCATTTTATTTGTTAAAGAAAAAGTAATTTATTTTCTTCATCTTTTCGAAAAAACACCTAAACAAAAAAATTAATTAAATTAAATAAAAAATAAAAAACAAAACACAAAACAAAAACAAAAACAAAAACAAAAAAGAGAAAAGATGAAAAGATGAAAAGAAAAGGAAAAAAACAAAAAAAAATATAAAAGAAACAAAAACAAAAACAAAAACCAACCTTAACACAATTTTCAAACGAACTACGTGGACTTTGATCCCTTTCAGAGGGTACGTAGGCCCTAGGTTTTTACCCTAGGTCAAGTCCGCCCTTGTAAATAAACATCTTATCGTAATCTTATTTCTTTAATCTCTTTTAATTTTATTTCTTTAATTTCTTTTAATCTTATTATTACATTTAATTTTGTCCCTTTTTTTTTTTACCCTTTGAATGTCTTTTTGTTTTTACTTTTAACTTTCTTTCTTCTTTACTTTTAACTTCATTTCATTTAATCTCTTTACCTTTATTTTGCATGTGATTTGTTAGGAAGAATTAAAATAGATTAAAGGCCACGATAATTTTGCACAACTAACTTAGGATAACCGTTCTTAGAATGGGTGTAGTGGGATGCCTAATATCTTTCCCACTCACAATCGACTCCCGAATCCGAATCTGGTTTACAGACTATTTTTCAAATTTAAAAGGCTTTTCCAAAGTTTTGCCTTTTCAAAATTAAAATTTTGGTGGCGACTTCTGAACTCTATTTATTTGAACGCTGTTACTTTTAATTTTGATTCCATTTAAAAGGCGCCACGCGGTCACATTTTCGGGTGTGACAAGTGTTAATTTGACAACTCTAACCATTATACATTAACTTCCATAAACAAAATGTTTTGTAGTTAGAACAAACAAAATCTTTATTAAGTTTAATGTTCTTAGTAATTTACAAGTATCATAAGGATTTCTCTATAAATTTTAACAACTCATTCTAGAATCGTTTAAGTATTCAAATTTGTTGATAGTATAGGTAAAATGCCAACATGTGTATACCTACTTGATCACAAAACAAGGCTACTAAAACAATATGGCCCATTTTAATAATAAGTGAGAACCTTGAACATGTTAGGTTTTATTACCTTACATATGTGAAACAAGCCAAAACATGTCAAGTTTAGTTGCAATATATTCTTATGTCCTTATTCATACAAACAAATTGTACTCCTACTCATTTAGGTAACAAATATTCAATAATATTTGTTAAACTATATATATTAAGGTAGTAAGATAATTTCATTTTATCATACTAGAAGACCTTAATAACTCCTAAATAAGGTTCACTAGTACACAAGATTTCAATAAAACTTTATTTTTCTTATTCTAAAAAGCCTTTAACATATTTCAATCAACAGTTTCAAGGATGTCATCAAACAAAATATTCATTTAAAAACTCAACCTATATATATTTCCTACTATTAGGCCAAAGATATTGATGACAAAATAAGAAAATTGAGGAACTAACATTAACTTACTCAATACACATAAGTAATTTTCTTAGCTTCAATTAATTTATCTATTAATTATATTTGAGCCTTTAATCCATAAAATACATAAAACTTTAATGCATAATGACTTACATTGACTAAAAATACCAAAAGAATCTAAAATGCCTATAATTATCAGAGCATGCTTATAACAAATTGTAGGCTTACAACCAATGGTTAGGAATTTATACTTATTAGTTTAAAGAAAATTTTTATGAATCTTTATAAAGGAGTTACTATGGTAATAAAAAGTCATTTAATCCATCAAATAATCTCACACTTCATATTGCTTGAATAAAATATTATTTAGAATGCTAAACCAAAATTATAGTTGCATTCAATTAATATAAATTACACTTTTTATGTGCAATAAACTTTTCTTAAATTGGGTAGTAAGTTGTGACCAAATATTATTTTTAGAATTTCTTAATATTATTATCCAAAATTTAGATATATAACTTTAAAAGGTCATATGACATGCCAATAAATTAAATCCATTGTGAATTTATGACAAAGGATCTCTATTGATTAGTAATTTTCTTGTCATTATGTAGAAAATTAAGCAATGTGTGATCATGAAAAAGCAACACTTAAGTCATCATATTTAATGTGTTCGTATCTACTTTCTATTTGGGACTTCCTCCATTTACACTTAAATCCTAATAATCTTCCTCTCAAGTGTGAGTCATATCACCTTGAAAAAAAATCCCCTTAATTAAGGAGTCTAAGGAGCCTAAAAGCACTAGGAGATCCTCTCTTATTGAGTTTTATGGAGGAATCTAATTGATGGTCATAACACCATAACGTGAACCAAAAATATAAGGTATTATGATGAATTTATTCCTACTTAAAAGAGGATTTTCATGAAATCAAAATTTTTTTATATCAAATAGCACATAATAATTCAAAATTGTACATTTAGTCCAATGATGTCACTAAAGTGTTCAAAATTATAAACAACTTAATAATATGAGAAAATTTTCTAATTATTTCTCAACTTTAATTTCATTAATATATCATGAATTTTTTCAGTTAATAAATAAAAGTATAAAATATCAATGAAATTGATAAAATATATTTTGCCAATAAAGTAGATAAATAAGACCCACTAATATCTATATATTTATTATTTTCAAAAGGTTTTATTTATCTATTTACTTATTTTACTTTGAATTTTATTTTTATTCTTAATTTTAGCTAACTTTCCCCTAGAAAGTTAGTACATGATCCTATGTCCTAAAATTATGAAATAGATATAATCAAGTCTTTTGCTTAAATATGAGTTAAACGTCTATGATATAATAAAATTTCTCCTTAGTCATACATTTAAATGCCATATAATTCTCAATATTAAAAGATAAATATTTATTAGAATTGAACACAATTTATATAGCCCATTAAATAAGATATAATCCAAAAAAAAAATGTGTTCATTGAAGATAGCTTATGTGTCTCTCACCAAATTTCACAATTTCTTTATAAACAAAAATATTATGAAACACTTATCACAATTTAGGTGGAAATTTACATAATTGTCACTTTCACATATATCCATAAGATATTCCATAAAAATGCACACAAACATTCTAACTAATTAAGTTATAATATTTTTTCACATATTTAAAAAATTCTATAACTTGTGAAATATAACCAAGATGAGTTATTGTATAATTCAAAATTTTATAAACAATTTTATTCTTGTTCTTAATTTCATTTCATCCACCACTAGTAAAACTTACAAATAACTAATTTGACATTCTTGTTGTATATTAAAACTAAAACATCAAATAATTCTTGAATAAGGATAAAATTAATTTTATTTATTTCTGATCATGTTTCATTGAGGAATGAGTTGTAGCAGTAATTCCCTCATGTATACACAAAATATGAGTACATAAATAACTAATAAACTTTATATCTCACTTCCATGTCTAATAATTGGAATCTATCAAGACCTATATTGTTGTTTATGGCTAAAGATACTAATTTATAAAATTACAAAATGATTAGTAAAATAGGCAATTTTAAAATAGCTTGAAAATTGAATAAGCCGTCTTAAGAAGCACTAGATGCATCATGTAATATTCTATATTTTATAAAGTAATATAGTCTCTAAAGAATGAAAAAAAATAGTTTAAAAAGGGGTTCATAGAAAAAAAAGAGACCATTCAGGATTAAATGAGTTGATTTAGGCCTAACTAGGAGAAAAATAAGAGATTTAGAAAATAGGATAATTGACTTGAGAAATATACATCCCTCATCATAATATTATAAAATAAGGTTAGTAAATTAATTAGATAAGGTTAGTTTGGTTAAATTTTTGATGGTGTGCAAGGCAATATTTTAGGCCGAACTTTTTCAAATTATTTTAAACTCTTATAACTTCTAAATAGATATTTTTAATGAAGAAAAGAGTCTAAAATTTGAAATAGAGCTACTGATTTTTGAAAAGACAAAAAAGTGAGTTCAAATAAAGGAATTAAAATTTAAGGACAAAATGGTAATTTTGAAAAAGTTATAAAGCCCTAGATTATTATATATATAGCATGCCCTCTTCTTCTCCCTTACTTGAACCGACTTTGTCTAGCAATTTCAAGCTTCCATGGTGGCGTGAAGAGGGAAGAGAGAAAAGGAAATTTAAAGCCAAGAAAGGGATTTAGTTATGAAACTTTCTCTACTTTTCATGTTCTTTCTTATGGTGGGTTTGGTTTCTCAAAAGGGTGAAATTTGTAAATATCACCTTAAGTGAAAGAACTCATTTGAAGACTCTAATTACACTAAAAGAATTTTCATTAAAAGCTCATCAAAACAAGGTATGATTTAAGATAAGAAAAATTATATTCTTGGAACCCTAGCATCTTGTAATTTTAGCCAAGAGAGAAATTGAGGGAAGTAAATATGTATTTGATGAAAACTTAGTGTAATTAATGGTTTAGAAGAATGAGAAATAAGAATAAGCTAAGAGATTAACCTAAAAACTAACAAATTACATTTTGGGTCCTAGTAAGATTTGGTTTGGCCTTTAGTACTTCAAAACCCTAGGAGAGTAAGTTGATCCCTATAATATCATAATTGAACTAAAAATAAATTATGAATATCTTAAAGACCTCAAAGTCTTTCTCAAATAAATAAAATTCAAGATGTGGACTTAAAGGGGGGACTTGACCAAGCTAGGAAAATGGTACTTACGGAAGTATTCAATTTAGTCTAATGAATTAAGGAGCTTAAATGAGTGATATAAAGATTAAATGAACCATTAGTTTAAGAAAAAGAATGAGATTTGATGATGTTGAGATTATGGTTACATAAAAACCCTAATTATGCCCTATGAATGGAATGAGTGATATGTTTAAGTTTCAGACTTGTTTTAGCCATGAAAAGTAAGTAAAGATGAAACAGATGAATGATGGAATTGCTACATAAAATGTGACAAATGGAATGAGTCATTTTGAAACACTTAAAGTAATTTAAATCATACTTTAAGTCTTAATATGCACATATATTGCTAGAGTAAGATTGAATATGTCTAATTGGTTGTTCCATATATTAATCAATGTGCTTATACCAAGTAAGTGGAACCATACCAAAATGTGTGTGTGAGGCTGTGGGATCAGTATAATATCCAGTTTCTTTAGAATTGGACTAAAACTGATGAGATTACAAAAGAGAATACCTAAAATAAAATGAAATAAGATAAAATAAGGCTAGATTAATAAACAAAGTATCTAGAAAGGAGAATAAAGGTGCAAAGGTGGCTCGAAATTGGAACTAAAATAGCTAACCGGCTTAATATGGAATCAGCAGTAGAAATCATAATTTCATGCAACTTCTTAAAAATTTAAAGGAAGGATTTTTAAATGATAAGATTGAGCTTACTAGGGTTATCAGAGGCCTTGAACTATAGGAACCATTAGAATGGTTAAAACCCTTCCATGCGATTTTGGCAAATAATTGACTAAAACGTTAACTAGATGATTTAGAATGGTTCCAAATTTCATAAAATTGAAAGAAAATATTTTTAAAAAATTAAATGACCTAAATTTTCATATGAAAAAGACGATTCTAAAAAAGGGGTTAAAACAAGCTCAAATGAAAGAATCCAAGTGGAAGGACGTAATCAGTATTTCAAAAATTGTTATAAAAATTTTCCTCCACCTTTTAATAAAGTCAAGTTAGCTTCTCCACCCTTCCAAACCGACACTTTAGCTCTCTATCATACCAGAAATGGCATATAAGAGAGATGGAAGAGAGAGAAACAAAAAGCTTGCATTTTGGTCAGGATTTTTGCCTTTTTTCACTTCTTTCTAGTTAGCAAAATTATTCCTTTCACTAAGAGCTTCATTTTGATGTAAATTTCATCCCAAGATTCCCTATTTTCATGGCTAACTTGAGGCTAAAGTTCAGATTTTGGGGATGCTCCTTTGAAGAAAAAGCTTTAAGGTAAAGCACTCTTTACACCTATGTACATCTTGTTGCAAGATTTTTGGTTTTATGTTAAACCCTAGACCTCTAAGTTTTGTCCATGGTGGTGCTGAAAACATATGATATTTCTTTTGGTTGTTTAAATGATTTAAGAGTATGAATGGGTGTTTTAAACATTATTTCTTATGGGTTCAATTGAAATGGTTAGATTTGTGCATTGGATGATCTTGTATGTGCATAGGTTGGTCAAAAGGAAATAATATAGAAAATCCATCTGAATTAATAGAAGTGGTAGATAAATGATCACTAGTACCACCACTACAATGAATAGGCACAGAAACATCATCTCTAGCATGTCTAGCACTCTCAATAAAATCAATGAAAACATCAATATCAACTAGATCTATACCAGTGCAAGCATCACAACTATCAATTTTAGGACATGAACAAGAGACAGAATCATCTAAACTAACAATATCACATGATCTACTTAGTATGCTATCTCTAAAGTCCATAGCAGTATCATTAACAAGCACATCAATAAGACTAACTCTTGTTTCAGCACAATCATCCAACGGGTGTCTCATAGAATCAAGTACATCAAATCTAATGATATTCCCAGTAAATTCCATAGTCAAAGTACCAGTATGTACATCTATTACAGCCTTAGCAATTTTAAGGAAAGGCCTACCTAAAATCAAAAACGAATGTCCCTTTTACCTAAACCTACTATTATCCATATCAAGAACATAGAAGTCTACAAGAATATGAAATCTTTTATCTTAACTAGGACATCCTCTAAGACTCCTTTTGGGACTACACAGCGTTTATCAGCAAGGGAGGCAATTGGGCTAGTTGGCTTGAGATCTACTCCTTGAAGTTGAGAAAAGACTGATTTTGGCATAACATTGATTGCTGTTCCTAGATCTGCCAAAGCATCTGAAAACTCAATGTTACCAATGATGCATGGTATGAGAAAACTACCAGGATCCTTACACTTCATTGGCATTGGCATCTGATAAAGAGAAGAGACAATTGCTCCCAAATCAACTTTATCGTCATGTTTAAGCCTTCTTTTTATAGTGCACAACTCCTTTAAAAACTTTACATATTTAGGCACTTGTGCAACCAAGTTAACTAATGGAACATTGATCACCACCTTTTTGAAAATGTCATAGACTTCTTTAAACATCTCTGCTTCCTTCTTTTTCCTCTCGGTCTTAGCTACCCTAGTAGGAAAGGGTAGAACCTGTCTGCTCAATTCCTCCTCTTTGTTCTCTTGCTCATCCTATGGTGCCACTTGTGTTTTTCCTAAAGTGGGCTTATCCTGTGATGTAGAGGTGGAAGGAGAATCATCAATGATAGTATCCTTGTCCTTGGAAGCATAAGTGGCAATAGGATCTGCAAAGGTGACCATCTTGCCACTTCTAAAAGAGATAGCATTAACTCTACCATGATTAGGATTTTGTTGGGTCCTAACATTAGGATTAACTACCACTTGGGATGGAAGCTTTCCTAAACCTTGACTCTGTATGTTATTAATTGCATTAGACAACTGCCCAATCTGAGTCTAAAGAGTTTGAATCCCTTGTCTATGTTGTAAATCCTTTTGTTTATATTCCTTCTCTATTTGGTCTAACCTATCCATCAAAAGCTTTATCATAGTATCCATCTTGTTCTCTAACAATAGGCACAGTTTGCCTAACTGGTTGGAACACCTGACTACTAGAACTAGCACCCTGATTGAACCATAGTTGCTGAGGTTGGCCACTACCATATCTAAGGTTTGGGTGATCACACCATCCAAGATTATATGTAGTAGAATATGGATCATATCTCTGGCCACCTTGATTCATAGGCTTAGAAGGATACACAGCATTGCAAGGCTCAGCTTTATCATTCAAGAATGGGCAAGCATCAGTAACATGAGTAGCTAATGAGCAAATAAAGCAAAGTGGGCCAATCAGAGTTGAAGAGTTCAGTTGTAGGGTGAAAAAAGTAAAAGATCCCATAGAATTTACCATGTTGGAAGGATTGTGCAATTGGAGCATAGCCATTTTCTTCATAACAAATACAAGATTATCTATCTTGCTCTCAAGACGAGATTTAGAAATTGAGGAATATGACCTAACTTCATTTACTCTAGCTTGTTGTCTAGTACCAAATTGTTGAGTATTTTCATCTTTCTTTTCAATCAATTCCCAAGCAGCATTAACAATCAAGTGAAGAAGAGCACCTCCAGCAGCAGAATCTAATAAATCTCTCTCTAGAGGCAAAAGACCTTCATGAAAGTACTGTATCAATAAAGTGTCTGGGATCTGGTGATGAGGGCAACTAGATAGCAACGTCTTAAACCACTCCCAATACTTATGCAAGGACTCCCCAGACATTTGTCGGCAACCACATATTTCCTTCCTAATAGAAGAAGTGCGAGATGTTGGAAAGTACTTCTCTAAAAACATCTTCTTAAGTTGGTCCCATGTAGTTATGAATCCAGGGGATAGTCGAAGTAACTAGTTCTTAATAGACCCCTCTAAAGAAAATAGGAAGGCACGCATCTTAATCTGATCCTCAAACACACCGCTAGGTCTCATAGCAGTGTAAATCATATGAAAAGTCTTCAAATGATTGTATGGATCTTCACCTGCAAGTCCATTAAATTTAGGAAGTAAGTGTATAAATCCAGGTTTCAACTTAAGATCAGTATTAATATCAGGATAATTAATGCACCAATTTTGAAAATACAGATCAGGTGAAACTAACTCTTTAATGGTCCTAGCAAGAATATTATTATCAGCATTGACATCAGCATGTTCTAAACGTGCCTGATTATTTACATTTCCCTCATTATCTTCCATTTTAGTGTCAGAATCAGAAGAATCAACAGATGACTCAACAGAATAAGATTTAGAAGAACTACTACCTACAAGATTACTAACTTTAACTCTTCTTCGCTGATGAAACATCATCTCAATTTTAGGATCAAAGTCAAATAACTTTTCCAAAATGTAGGATTAAAGTAGTAAATAAAAAAATGTAAAATATTCAAACTACTAAAGAAATAAATTCAAAACAACCTAAAAAACTCAATACACACTAGGGAACTCACAAAACACTTAGAAAACACAAGAAAAAACGCACAAAAATTCAAAAAGAAAATATGAAAAAATTAGAAAATTCAAGAAAAATTTGTAAAAATAAAAGAAAATTCAGAAAAGTGGCCAAAACGATTGAATTGCCTTAAAAATACTAGACTTAATACTTAAAGGTATTAGTCTTGCTCAGAACACCCAAAAACCTTGGAACACCAAAGATCAGAATTTTCTAGGCAGTAACAAACAAAATTCTAGAACAAAACACCTAGGAAAATTCAACCAAAATGATAACATCAGAATGAAGAAAACAGGGGAAAACACCTAAAAACTCAAACCTAAACCATTGCTCCTCGGCAACGGCGTCAAAATTGATGATGCCTTAGTCACTTAAGCACTCAATTAAACTAAGATTGATTTAATATAGCATAGATCAACCCTAAGTCATTCTTCCCAAAGAACAATTTAGGAGTTGGTAAGATTGAATTTAGGTGATTATTTGATGCTTAAAATGTTATGCAAATGGGGGGGGGGGTTTTGAATTAAGAAATTAAATTTCAACTAAAAGAAAAAGACTAAACAAGTAATTAAACTAGACTGCTCTAAATTGAAATTAAAATGATTGTGAAAATGTAAAGAACTAACAGGATGCAACCAAGGTTTTGCAAAGGGATTTCGGCTCTCATTACTCATCAAAGATTGATTGAGACCAAGAGAAATGATTAAACAGTAGACCAATGAATTTAATTAACTTAATCCAAAGATAAGAAACCCTAAGCTCAAATACACATCACTTGACTTAATTAGGAAACCCTTAGCTAATTCAAGTGATTTGCAAATAATTAAGCCAATTAAACTCATCAAATCTTTCAACAAGTGGATTCAATTAATTCTAGAAAATTTGGTTTTAATTACCTAATTGAACAATTAAGCAATTATACTACCCAATTCAACAATCAGTAGTGCAAGAGACCAAGATATGCAATTCAAATCATAATATTAATTAAATTAATGCAAGAGAACTCAAACATCAATCCAATCAACATTATAAGGTCTAGAAAACCAAAATTCCAGCAACTGCAAAACATAATTCCAATCCCAAATAACACCAATTCCAATTACAATCCAAGATAAAATCATTGTCTAACCTAAAACTAGGTTTCAACACTAAATCCACATAGAAATTCCTAAAACTAGAAAATCTCTAAGTTCTTGAAATTGAAAGAGGAAAAGGGTAAAAAAAATAAACTCCCCAATAGTCTTCAATCCATGTAAAATCAAGAGCTCAAGCCTTCCTCCTCCATGCTTCAGCTTGGTGCCACCCCTCTTTAAGCTTCCATGAAATTTGTGCCTCTACACTCCTTCAAACTTTCTGCCATGAAGAGATAATGAAGGAGAATAGCCTTTTGTTGGATGAATGATGGTGAGTCAGCTGTGAGAGAATGGCAACGTGTAGTTCGAATGGTAAAGACAAATGAAGAAGCAGCAAATTTTTTGGTCCAGGCCCAACGAGAGAGAGGAGTGGTCTGTCCAGAAAAGGAGAGAATGAAGAAAATGCAAATCATTCTTTCTGCTCCAAGTCTGGCATCCTCTACTGTAGTCCAGAAAAACGAAAGAAGAATTAATTTAGAAGAAGCCAATTGTTCCTCCCAGTTGCGCCCTCCATCTCGTGAAGTCCAAAGAGGAAAAACCAATGAATGAATGCAGCCCAATTCGTTCTCCCCAACGTCTCTAGGTCTGGCGTCTATGCGTGAAGTCCAGAGAAAAGCCAATGAAGAATGAATGATACTCTCCAGCTCCTTCCCTCCAGCGTCTCCACGAAGTCCAGAAGAAGAGTTGAATGAAGTGGCCAGCCCCTTTCCTCAGGCACAGCTCCCCCCTTTGACTTTTCCACCCAAGAAACAAAATAATGAAAACCTAATATTCTATTTACAAAATTGCCATCATCAAGTATTTAATAAAAATCAAAATTCTACTCTAATCTTGACCCTTGATCCACTTTAATTTTTCAATTCACTTGCCTAAAAATTATCTTCACCATTAATTCCTAATTTATCTCCAAAAATCTGCACAAATTTAATAACTATTTTAAAGATTGAAAATATTAAACCCATAAAAGAAATATGAAAAATAAAATATTATCAATTTAAATCCAAAAATTCTCCTAATTAATTCAAAATTATTTTTATTTTCCAAAATTGACCAAAAAATCAAATATTGTATAATAAATCCATTTAAGCTCAAATCAATCATTAAAAATAATAATAAATATGGGCAAAAATATATAAAAATTAGCACTTATCAGACGGTCTTCTCTCGGTGTTAATGGCCTTTAATATATTGTATGTGATTGCTAGTATGCGATAGTAGTCACTAATAACTCAACTAGTTCATTTGCTAATTGAATTTACCTCTTATTATTGAGATTGTAAATCTCACCCCAATTGTGGGCTAACATTCTTAGAAATCAGACCTCTTGGTGGTTAGGAGAAATTAATGAAAGCTTATTGTATGATCTGGTAGCGCATAGGTTTGGAAACCTTGTTAGATTGGGTTTGTATAATAAGAATATTAGTTTTTTATGTATTTGCTACATTGCGTCATAAATTACCAAGTATAGAGACTATTTATGTAAAATAATTATCATGGAATTGAACATTGTGATTGTAATTGACTAATAATTAATGAATGACTTAATCTTTTATGGCCGTTAAGCTTTAGCCTTGTAAACATTTATGATTAAACCATTTTTGTTGTCATGGAATAAGGGTTGACTGATATGAAATTAACTTTTGATTGCTCTAATTTAATCCTAGACCCCTAGACAACGAGGATTAGTAAATCATGTTATTTGGGAGTTGGAAGGTCTAGAAAACCATGCATGTTAGTCATGGAAGCCTTAGAATTCATCTAGAATAAGTCGTAAGGGGTTAGAAAGCATAAAAATAAGAAAGTAACATCAAAAAGGGGCAAAGTTATAGCTTAAAGGAGTTGAGCCGCGACTAAAATTGAAGTTCGGGATAATAGAGGTTAGAAGCATTATGGTCAAAGTAATTTGAGTCGCAGTACAAGGGGAGAAATCAACTCTAAAGGGTAACAGAGAGTAGTTTCACCGCAGCACAAAGGAAGCTCACTACGGCGAGTGTCAAGTGGTAAGTTGGGAAAGTTCTAGGAGGCTCTCTTGCTATGACACCACATAGGCTTACCGCGACGAGACACTTATTTAGCCATAGCAAGACACTTGACTCACCGTGGCGCTAGGAAAGCTAACCATGCAAGAATTGAGAGAAGTTGAATAGTAGGTTCCCAAGAGCACTTCACCAGGGAGTGGAAGGCCTGAGTTATTGTGCAACGTTCATATTTTGCATTTTGAGCTCCAGTAGCCACTTACGCGCACAACTCAGGTGTATCAAGTCACAGTGAAAGTTCCTAAGCTCTTTTTTTTTTTTACTTAGAAACCTTTAAATTCATTATGATAACATTATGTAATGACTTGAGAAAATTCATAAGAGGATTTTGTGAGTTAGGAATCAATGATAAAATGAATCAAAGGTTTTATACAACAATTAGAATTTCTTGTAGGCCCACATTACTTTTTTGTATAATTGATAATCCCAATGATAAGAAGATTAAAATTTCCTCGCTTTTCCTAATTTAATTTATTGAAATAACTTTAGATCTTGATTTATGATCATTAATCATGTAATTAAGCTTGATCACAATAATTAAAAGTTAGGGTTATTACAATAGAAACTTTGGTTATCTTGTGTGTAAATAGTTTAGGTACTTAATCTTATCTAGGTACCTTGAAAATGTAGTAGTATGATGTATATTCCTTATTACAGCTTTAAACAGGGACTATCCTAAATCATTTAGTAAGTTATAAGCATTTCCCTAAAGTTTCCAAGATTTAGTTAATTGTATAAAGATTTAGCCAACTTGATCTTAAGTTTCAATAAAGTGATTAATAAAATTCAATTAACTAGATTTGGTGTAAGCTACCTCGAAGTTAGGATTCAATTCACTAGAACTACTATAGTTAACTAAAACTTACAAGTCAAGATGAGCAAATGAAGATTAAGATTCAGTTGACTAAAACAAGATTCAATTAATTGAAACTCAAGGTGACAACAATAAGGTCTCCAAATAAGATTCAATTAACTTGATCTAGATACAGCTAACTACAAACTAATAAAGTGTGAGAAAATGTATGTACCACTAGGTTATCATAACCAGTAGTCACCAAAAACATCCCTTTTAGTTAATATCATCATGTAAAATTACTAAGTTAGTTTGTAATACCCTAGCTTTTAGAATGTTATGAAATTTGCTCATTAATCAAAGTAGTGAAAATCAAATGGGATTTAAACTTTAAATATCTACTAATTTGATTTCTCTTCTCACTCTTTATTCAAGAATTAGGGCTATCTCTGAATATACATAACTAAGTTTGTACATCCCATATTATTAAATTATTGGTCATGTTAATAATACATAATTCATGTCTAATGTGACAACCCTAACTTCTAATCATGGTAATTAAGGTTAAAGATGTGATTAATAATTATCAATCAACGTTTGAAGTCATTATGAGATTACTTACATTAGGAAAAAGTAAGGAAATTTAAACATTGATGTTGTTAGAGTTATTAACTAATTACTCATAACCATTTATGTAACGACCCTAACTTCTAATAATCATAATTAAAGTTAAGCACGTGATTACTAACCATAAAATTTCAACTAGGGTTGAAAGTCATTACAACTAATTATATTCGAAAAATGTTAGGAAATTTGAACCTTAATGTTATTAGGGTCATTAATTAGGCAACTACAATTATTCAAAAGTGTAAGTGAATTTAATCATTAATAAGGAGCCTTTGATTCTCCTATTCATTAATTCCAACTCATAAAAACCTCTTACCAGTGTTTCTAAATCATTCCTTAGTATTACCATAAAAGAAATTAAAATTTCTAAGTGAATATGAGAAATTGAGCACCTTCGCCGCGGCTAAATCCCCTTTCGCCGCGGCCAATTACTTTCGGATTCAAGTCCTTACACTTTCTAAAATTTCACGCATTTTGCCGTGGCCAAATGCCCTCTGGAACACCTCTCAAACTTGCTTCCCAGGCTTAGTCGCGACTAACATTACTATTCGTCGCGGCCAATTTCTCTCTGTTTTCTTCCCTTGCAGGTTCGCCACATTTGGCCGAGGCCAATTAATTGTTGGCCGCGGCCAATTCTTCTCTGTTTCTATTTGGCCTAGGCCAATTAAATGTTGGCCACAACCAATTCCCTTCTGTTCCTATAACTCCCAAAATTTCATCTCATGCTCTCCAATTCCCCTTCTAGCAACCCTCTAGGCCACTTTAACTTAATTTGTGAAGATTTAATGTTTTTCTTTCACCTAATCTACTTAACACATCTATCATTACACATTTAAAATTCAAATGTGGATCCTTAACCCTCTAGCTACCATAAACTAGTGAGTCCATAGATTAATGACAGCAAATGTATTATGGTCACCAGGTGCATGGGGTCAATGCTTAATATTCATATAAAATCAAATCACTTATCCATTATTAGCCAATTACAATCATAATGTTCAATTCCATGATAATCAAATTACATATACAATCCCTATACTTGGCAACTCATGATGCAATGTAGCAATAATACAGAACTAACAATTTAGTTACAATACATTTTGTCAAAGCTCCCAAGCCTATGTGCTACCAAACCATTTAATGGTCTTCTATTAATTTTCTCCTTGCCACTAAGAGATCCGGTCCCTGAAAATGTTAGCCCACAACGGGGTGAGATATACAATCTCAGTAACAAAAGGGCAGTTTCCATATACATGTACAAGTTAATCAATCCAAAGCAATCTCATGTCATCAATATTAGAATCATCAATTCGATTGGCAAATAAACTAGTTGAACTACCAATAACTACTATCCCATACCAGCAATCATACATAACATGTTAATGGCCAATAACACCGGGAGAGGTCCGTCCACGGCACCTACTCCATAATAAGCACAACTAGGGCTCAGTGCATCGAGGTCTGATCACAACCCAGTGCTCGATCGAAGCACATGCACGGGTGGCAGCCGCACCACAACTCCACCATGGACTCACAAGGTCTAATTACAATAACAATCAAGTAGTCAACTAGACATTTAGCATTTCAAAATCAAGCATATATAACAAATAGCAGATTAACATGAGCACATACATGGAATTAGAAAAATAACCTTAGTTACCTCAATGAAGCCAATTACTCTTTCCCTAGCTACCATAATAATCCAAATGCACACCAAGCCTATAATAAGCATCATTATCATCATTTCTGATCACAATCAAATATCCAAAGAGTTGAACTACTAATGACAGACTAGAAGTTACTCACCTAATTACCAAGGGATTTAATTTCGGATTCCAACTTTCCCACACCAGAAATTGCCATAGTTCACTCCAATTTCTGGGTAATTTCATATGAAACCAAAGGCCATATCATAGGTCAACTATAGGGGTCTCAAAGTAACAGAAAATACATCAAAATGGGAAGGAGATACTCACTTAACAGCACCTATAGCCTTACCTCCGAAAATCCACCATGGAAGCACCAAAATTCGCATTTCAATCATCAAGCCCAAAAAATTCAGTTTTCCACCATTATCTCCTTGTAATCTCACATAATAACAGAACCCATTATGATAATACATCATTAGGGGCATTTTCCAGCAAAGTGATACACAAAATGGAAGGGAAAAGCTTACCTAATCCTCCCTCTAACCTTCAAGTTCGAAAATCTTGCAAGGAATCACCTAACACCAAATTTCAGATTTGAGGAGAAGATGAAAATGCTCAAACCCAGAAATTAATCAGACCAAAATGAAGAGGAGGATGAGAGGGTCAAGTTATATATAACTCACTTTGGCTAAATCATCCTTTAGGAGTCAAAAATGGAGCTTCCATGTTGGTAGAACCCTAGCCTCCCCTAAACCTCTGAATTTTCTCCCTTGCCTCTTATGTTTTCTGCTGAATGGGGAGGGAGGCTACTGACCCTTTAGGGTTTTTAATGAGAAATAGGCTGACCCATCAGCCCAAGGTCCAATCGGGCTCATCTCTAATGATTGGGTCATGGTTTAATGAATGGGCTGCAGAAAATTTAGAGCTACAAGTGGAATGTGCTGACCCAATGGCCCAATTCCTTGTGGGTTCAGATTTTTATACTTGTTGGACCTTATCTCATAAGTTGGGATGAATCTCATGAGTTGGGCTACGGAAATTTGATTGGGTTAGGCCAAATTTCAAGAGCCAATCTAATTTAGGTCTACATAATGTGTGTTGGGCTAGCTCACATAAATTGGGTCTTGGGCCCCTATTCTACTAAATTAAATTGGGCTATTGCTAGGTGATCTTACTTGGCCCAAGTCTCATGATAAGGAGTTGGGCTTATATCTAGAATCATTGGGCCTCTATAAGCCTCTTCTCATGATCTCCTACATTAATTTGGGCCTAGATGTAGTTTCTATCCCAATTAATTCTCAACTCATATTATTGATTTATTTCTCAAAATTGCCATTCACTTAACTTGCCTACTTATCCCATATTAATTATTCTTAATTAATCTAAATCCATGATTAACACCTTAATTAATTTCGGGGTATTACAATTTATGCATATGAGGGAATCAAATCCACAATTATAAGCTTTTAATCCTATTATCCATTAATTCCAACTCATAAGAACCTTTTACAAGTGCTTCTAAATCATTCCTTATCATTTCCATAGAGAAAACTAAAGTTTCTAGGTTAGTATGAGAAATTGAACACCTTTGCCGCAGCTAAATTATCTCACGCCATGGCCAATTACTTTCGGGTTCAATGCACATTTTGTCGCAGCCAAATACCCCTTTAGCCACAATGAATTACCCTCTGGAGCACCACCAGACCTACCTCTTGCATTTCGCCATAGCTAAATTCACTTTTCGCCACAACCAATTGCTCTCTGTTTCCTTCCTTGGGTAACTTTATCACGTTTGGCCGAGGCTAATTCCATTTTGGCCATAGCCAATTCCCCTCTGTTCCTGTAACTTCCAAATTTCCTTCCATGCACTCTAATTCTCCCTCCAGGAACACTCTAGGACCACTCTCCCTCAATTTGTGGAACTCTAATAATATTTATCTACTTGATTTACCTAGCTAATATATCATTATCCACTTCAAGATTTAAGTGTTGATTTCTACCCATGAAACTATCATACGTAAGTGAATTCTATAATTTAATGATAGCAAAAGTATTCTAACCACAAGGAGCGTAGGGCCAATGCTTAATGTTCATACAAGATTAAGTCACTCATCTATTATTAGCTAATTACAACCATAATGTTCAATTTCATGATGATTATATTACATGTACAATCCCTATACTTAGCAATTTATGATGTAATGTGGCAATAATATAAAACTAGTAATCTAATTACATAATATAATCTAACAAGGTTTCTAAACTTATGTGCTACCAAATCATGTAATAAGTTTCCATTAATTTCTCCTTCACTAAGAGGTCCGATCCTTGAAAAAGTTAGCCCACAATTGGGGTGAGATATACATCTCAATAACAAGAGGCAAATTTCATATATATGTATAGATTAATCAATACAATACAATTTCATATCATCAATACCAGAATCATCAATTCAATTTACAAATGAACTAATTGAGCTACCAATGACTACTGTCCCATACCAACAATCACACACAACGTGTTAATGGCCAATAACACTGGAAGAGGTCCGTCCACAGCACCTACTCCATAATAAGCACAACTAGGGCTCAGTACATCTAGGGTCTAATCACAACTCAGTGTCCAATTGAAGCACATGCATGGGTGGTAACCGCACCACAACTCCATCATAGACTCACAAGGTCCAATCACAATCATAATTCAAGTAGTCAACCAACATTTAACATTTCAAAATCAAGCATGTATAACAAATATTATATTAACATGAGCATATACATGGAATTAAGAAAAAATAACCCCAATTACCTCAATGAAGCCAATTACTCTTCCTCTAGCTACCACCATGATCTAAAGCATACCAAGCTTAATATAAACATGATTATCATCATTTAACTATCATTAGCAAGGAAATTCTCCCTATCCACAGATTAATCTTAATAAGAAATCATTGAAAACTTCTTACCCAAGCTTTCTAATGATCTATTGCACCAATTTAGGGTCCATACATCAAAGCTCACCATGATTCACTCCTCACAATTCTATTTTTGCACATGTACAAACTATGCATCAAAAATCAATCCAAAATGTGGGAATTCAGCATATACACCACACAGGAGAAAAGGAAACACTTACCCATACGGAAGGTCAAATGGACTAAGTTGAGCCTTAACTACCAAGAACACAACATGGTATATTCCAAAAATTTGAATTTGAGTCATCAAGCCCAAAAATTTCATTGTTTCACCTTCATCTCCTTGTAATTTCACATAAAATTAATGCCTATACTATAAATTAACTATGGGGGTCTCTAATTAGCAGAAAAAAATATCAAAATGAAGAGTTTATACTTACTTAACAACATTCCTAGTCTCAATCTCCAAAATTTCACTATGAAAACACCAATCAGCAAGTTTTAGATTTTGGGTATGGGTGAAATGCCCCAAACAAAAAACTAATCAGTTCAAAATGTAAAGAAGAAGAGAGGGTCAAGTTATATAACATTTATCTTGGCTGAATCTTGGTTTAGACAGGGGAAATAGGGCCAAGAAGGTGGTGGAAGCCCTAGCCTCCAAAAGACCTCCGAATTTGCTTCTTATGTTTTGTTTTTCTGCAGAATAGGGGGAGGGGTTAAAGGTGTGTAAGGTTTAGTTAAGTTTAAGTTAGGTCCTAGGTGGGTTATGGGTTGACCCAAAAGCCGACATCCATGAGTTTCAGAATTTATGCTTGTTAAACCAGATTTTATAAGTTGGGTTACAGAATTCTAATTGGGTTAGGCCAAATTTCAAGAGTCACTCTAACTTAGATCTGTATAATAAATGTTGGGCCAACTATAAGAGCTCATGTAAGTTGAGTCTTAGGCCTCTATCTTACTAAATCAAATTGGGCCATTACTAGGTGCTCTTTCTTAGGCCAAGTCTTACAATAAGAAGTTGGGTCTGCACCTATAGTTATTGGGCCTCCATTAGTCTCTAGCCATGGCCTATTTAATTTAATTTAGGCCTATATGAGGTTTCTAACCTAATTAAATTTTAAATCCATACTAATAATTTATCTCTTTATAATTTCTATTCACATAACTTGCCCAATTATTTCGTAATAATTATTCTTAATTATATCTAATCCATAATTAACGCCTTAATTAATTTTAGGATATTACATCTAACAATAATAGAAATTATTGCTACTGCAAACATTTAACTAATAGGGCTTTTGTATCTTCATAATGCAACCTTCTAGACACTCAAAGGCTAGCCTACTCTAAAGCACTTTAACCCACTGCAGCAAAAGGTTCACAACACTTGATTCCCTCTACAAACATATTATCAAGTATAGTGGGAATTTACATTCTTAATAAGAACACAGTTAATTTGGAAAAACTAGTGATGGTTCAACTACCATGTATGCAGAAAATGTTTTCCTTTTATCCCCTTATATAAGACATATAAAAATAATAACATATCACAACATATAGGAAACATTTAGCATACATGAGGAAATAGATTGGTATATATATTTTTAGTGGGATAGTGCCTGCATATAAGGTGACATGCTAAACTTACCATTCATGGCAATCAATGTGCAAATACCATAACATATACATGAACCATAACACCATATACTTTCACAAAGTATTTCTCAAACAATATTGATTCAACTTGATCATATTAAACTTAGTGCATCTTATTTGTTGTACCACATAAACTAAGCACATAATGGCACACTTCACTAATATATTCGTAAGGCTTTACTAGGATAAATAGTACATCATAACATTATCATATTATAACATGATGCATGCCTTCTATGAAGATGCAGATGATCCTATATTAGAAGTAATGTTATCTAGAAACTAATTTTCTAGGCACTATACCAAGTATACTTTTTCCCAATTAATAACGCATAGGAGTAAATATCAAGGTTTTAATTTATTTCAATGAATTAAGTTAAATTCTATCTTGAATATAGGATTAACTCTAATAATTATTCTTTATCTTCCAAGTTAAGTGTTATTTTAGTGAGAGATGTTACACCCTCACTCTTTCTCTCTTCTCATCTCATCTTGTTGCCCTATATATATATTGGAAATGGGGAGATGGATTTATGCCAAGTGTATGGAAGTTGGAGTTTACTTCAAGTAGCACTAATGGCAAATGACATAAGCATGCTTATGTCATGAAGTCTTGGAGTGTTTCTCAAGCTGCATGTTCTTTCCTTGGTCACAAAGAGTCAATTTTTCAACTTTTAAGGTTTAGCCAAAATTGTATTTTGATCTTTAGTGGAAATTATGTATATTTAACCTAAATTTTTAATAATTATATTTTGATCTATAATCTCCACTTAATTTCTTTTATTTCCCAAATAATTTTCTTATATTTTAAGGCTCTAATGGTTTAATGAATTTCTAGAAATTCACTTTGTAAGTATTTGTTCTATAATTACTTCTTATTTGATAATTAGGAATTAATTCTAATAAATTCAAAAAAAATTCCTTAAAGTTTCCTAGTGGTCTAGATAAAATTTTAAAGTGTCCTGAACTCATAATTTACCTAAATTTCCAATGTTCTACTAGAAATTCATATTAATAATTTTTTTAATCTTAATTAATTAGTTACGAAATTCAAGGATATTACATAGCTAGTTATAAGGCCTAGCTTTCACATCTTCCGTATTTGGTTTTGAAACCACCATTAATATTGTCTACCACTATAGTCTTTCAATTTTGTACTTGTAACATTAATCGTTAAAGACTTAAACTACTTAGTGTTCTTTTCAATATGTGATTCTTACGCAAGGAGAAGGGCTTCAATTTCACATATGTTAAATGGATCAAGGCAAGAAGTTATATATGTGATAAAGGCATCATATTTCCTAGTGAGGCTTTCAAAGATTATCTTAATATTTTCATTAAGGGTCACATTGCAACCAATAGCAATGATAGGATCATCAGTAGCCTTGATCTTTAGAAGAGACTCAATGATCTTCATCGACCCTTTCTTGGTGTTATGCAATTGCATTCTAAACTCTTTAATCTTTGCACAAGTATGAGAGGTGAAGAATGAGTGGATTTTTTTCCCAAACTTAAAATGTAAAATTGCATCCAACTTGTTAAGATTCGAAAAAATGGGATAAGTAGTTTAGGCAATCAAAATTGATAGAGGAGAGTAGTCGAAGAAGAAGAGTAACAGGAGACAAAGATAAGAGAGTGAAGAAGAAACTAAATACTCATTCCGTACCCATACACGTAAGCTACTTGCGGAATATAAAATATTCCCTAATAGAAATGTTACTATAAAATGACACTACTACCCTACCCTTACTAATACAAGCGAAATGCCCAATAAATCCCTGGCTCATAACTGATGCATAACACAACCACTTGAGTGGGTATACCTTCACTTATAGACAAAAGCAGCCAAGACCACAAGAGTTGATCTTGTTATTTCCATTCAAGATATTGTTTGTTGCGCTTGCTTACTTTTCTACTTCTTGATTTTCAAATTTCATTGGTATTGCCTTTGATCTAGCCATGTATGCTTGCAAATTATGATTATAATTGCTACTAATATATGTTGTGTTGTCACTAGATCAAGAAATTTCACTCATTGAGCTTGACTAATACAAAATGGTTGAAGGTGATGAAAACTTTCTTTGATATTGTGAGCACCAAGCTGAGATCAGATGGAGTGGATGTTCTAGTGCTCTCCATTCTTGAAACTCTAAAACCATGAAAGTAATTAGAGAGAGAAGAGAAGAGAAGAGAAGAAAGAGAGGAGATTCTGAGTTAATGAAAGACTAGTATATAGATCATAATGTCTCAATACAATATATATACTGATACAAAGGGAGCTATCCGTAATAGCCTATAGTGGTTATAACAAAAACAAAATAACTGCCTAATAGCTTCTATCAATCAGTACATATTAACAGATGGGTTGTTAGTGAAGGATTGCTCCTTTCTACTCATTTTTACTTTTCACATGTGAAATTGTTTGCGGAAGAGTCAAATGCCTTTAACAATTTTGTAGTTTATTCGGAGGTTATTAATTGATTCACTTCCATTGACGGGTACTTTACATAGACATCAGAAGCCCCTTTAAAATCTTTGTCTCTTTATCATCAAAGTGAGAAAACACCTAGTCATTATTTTCTTCTTTGATTTTTGCGAGGGTAGTTGGGTTGGCTTCTCCTTTGTCTATCCAAGTGGACAAAATTCCACAATCAAATATCAAACAATGGCTGCAATTATGGTTCTCCCATTTTTATCATGAGCTAAACAATATACTAGGTTGATTTTATTGATCCTAGATGTGATTTGGTTTTGTTAGAATAAGTTTTGAGAACTTGGGCGTCTCTTCATTGGACGCAATTAAATTCACTCGATGTTGGCTCAGTCAACAAAAACTTCCCTAGGATTATACGACAAAATTTACGCTTAAGGGAAGTAGGCAATGATTAGTAAGTAGATCCACCAGGTAAAGCCAACCTAATAGAGAAGGGTGGACTATGGTGATCTGGAAGAACCCAAAGGGGGGGAATTAAGGGAGACGCAAGAAAATATTTACTATTTGGTTACAAATAGATTTAATTAGGCAGTGGAATTAGTAAGATTGACTCAATTTGGATAAAAAATGGCTTTTTCTTAATGTAACACACCAATTACTTTCTTTTATTCTACGATAGGAGGCTATACTTAATTCCTCTAGTTTTCTTCTACAGGTTTTTGTTTTATTTAAGGTTCATCGTAATCTATTATGAATTTGTGGTAAGATTTGTTTTTGCAATTGTTAGAAATGAATTTTAAGCCATTATCATATAACTTTTTTTGTGGAAACCTGAGTTTGCTCGTGTTAAAGTTGCAACAAGATGAACTCATAGAAATGTCACATTAAAGCACAAATTTTTGGCTTATCCAGTTATGATATAGTTTCATAACATTTATCTTATGGTTGTTCTTTTAATGTAACCCTGTTATTGTATTAAAAAAATGCACTTATTGTGTAGAAAGTTAATTTTATTAATAAAAAGTAAATTAAAGGAATTAGGTGTAATTTTTGAAATAAAAAGAATATCAGGTGTAATTTAAAATAAATTATATTCTCATTCTTTAAGAGATGTTTAATTTATATAATTTTTCTCTCAATTTTGAAATCTACACTTTCTTCTCTTGAATAAAAAAATGTATTGCTCTAACTTCTCTTATAATAAAAAAAAATAATTACAATTATATTTATTTAGACCTAAATATCTTTATATTTTTTATATATAATATAATAAATATCACATATAATAGAATAAATTTAGACTAATATATTATATAGACTAATATAAGTATAATTAATTTCTAAATTTAGAATACATTAATTTTATAATTTTTAACATAAAATAAATAACATTAAAATAGAACTAAAAAATATTTTTTTAATAAGATATATTTTATATAAGGGAAATTAATATTATTTTTGATAATATTTTAATTATATTTTAACTTAAAAAAATTTAAGTATATTTTTCAAAGTAATTTAAATATCTCTAAAAAAATTATATAATGTATTTTATAATTTAATCAAACCGGGGAGATATTTTAAATTAAAATTACGGACAAAAGCTTTTCTCATTTGCTTTAAATTTCAGTCGAATGCAAATGAGAAAGTCATTCGACGTAGATTGTTAAAGGGCCAGATAGAACAAAATTGTCAGCACTAGACTTTCTAGCATCATCGATGCCTGGGTCCTCAATTTGGAGCTTCTGGGTGCCCTAACTCTTCTTCAGTTTACTCTGCTTGCATAAGCCCTAGATCTTCTTCTCGGAATCAACTGAAAAGCTGTTTCTGTCTCTAGCGCAGCGATTTTGAGCCCTTGCCACCAGGGTTACCATTCAATCTCGTCGCCAACGGTAGGCCCTTTTCCCTTCCCCCTATTCCTCTGGTGATTTGAATTTTTCGTTAATTTTCGCATTTAATTTCTTATGTTGAATTTTAATTGGGCCTGAATCCATGATATGAATTAGATTCCTATAGGTGCTTCCTTTTGGGTTTTGTATCAATTCGTAGATGCTCTGTTTCTGGTTAATGATATGCCCTGTTTTGAATTCATATATTTTTGTTCATTTGCCACAGTATATGCAGAAATCACATGGATTTAGAAGTTTGTTGGTCTGGTACAATTTAATATGATATTGTCGACTCTATCCAAAGTCCTTCAGAATGAAAATGAAACCCAAAATTTGATGCAAACTTCTATTTTGGCACAAGGAAAACTAAACATTAAAAGGCAATATCAAACCAGCCTATCCTAACTTGAGATAAGACTAACTTTTGAAAGTTAGAAACCATGGACTTATTAGTATCTTGTAATACATGCACATGATAGACTTTAAACTGTTGAAGAAGCTGATGTATATCCTTCCCCAGAATCCTCAATTATGAAGTGCTCCTGAAATCTACCATAAGCTTTGTTCTGTGATTCCCTGCTAACACAAGGATATCCAAGTGGTTTTGCCTAGGATCAGTAGCTACTTGGCCTCTGACTAAACTAACTGTTTTTCTTACCCTTCCAAAAATTTGTGTTCATTTTGAAATTATTCTACTATCACTATAACCCAACACTTGAACCAGATTTCCAGATATCCACATGAAAGCCATATATTCATTCTTGTCTTCTTCCTCTTTTATTTTCCCCCCTTCATGTAAGCATAAATTACTGATCAACCCAAATGTATATTGACAGAAGGGTAAGACTGCATATGACTAACTGTCTGCAGTTTCCTTAAGTGAAAACTTGATCCTTGCCTCCAAGTGTTGGAGTATTCTTTGCTCAAGCAATTTATCATTTTAACAATACTGTATGCACAAGGCTTTTAACCCTTAAAAACTGCCTTATTCCTGGCGAACAGAGTATCAATGCAAAAATCATAATGTCTTAATGCAAGCTCTCAACATTTTCTGTATTTCTCTTGAGCCAAGTCTCCAACCAGTGCACTACATTGGAGGTTGTATATGTTCTGTGCTGATGCAAAAGAGGAACCAAACCAGGCTGCTCTGGCACATTAGCATTGAATAAAAAGATGATTGAGAGTTTCTACATCTAGATGACACATAGGACAGGAAAGCTCCCCATTCAGATGATAGTTGGGCAGAACCTCAGCAACGGGAATGGCATTTCATTTAATCTTCATAAAAACAGAATAAGTTTCAGTTCTTTTCAGCTTCCAATTATATGTTGACTTTCTAACAGAACTTGAAAGTTGTCTTCTGAGCATAGATTGTAACCACCTCAAAGAGTGTAACTGCCACGAAGAATTTGAGCTCAAATTAATTTAACTGAAGCTCCCGCAATGGAAACTGACATCTATGAGTCTAATTTTCTATTTCCCTGATTATGCAGTATAAGGTCCTGAAACTTTGAAATTTGTCCAGGATGAGAAACCTGCATTGGCCACCAGAAATGGTTTGACTGCTGAGTGCTACTTCCGTTATTTACCTGGCATCCAAGATTTTGGCCAACAATTGTGGAGGAGTTGTAAATTCCTTGCCATATCCAGGCTGAATTTGAATGCTGATGAGTTGCAATATCATTCTGGTCTTTCAAATATCTTGGAGCAAAACTTTTGCAAATAGTGTCTCTGGCTTATCTATCAGTCTCCATGCTTGTTGCTCATAATGCTTTATTGTAATTTCCCTTCTTTGTAAACCCCAATCCTCCTTTATCCAAAGGTTTGCACAATTTTTCCCAACTTAACATGTGCATTCTTGATCTGTCTTTATCAAAAGCCCAAAAGAGTTGTGAAGCCACAGTCCACATGTTGACAATATTTCCTGGGAAATATACTGAAACTACACTAATTAATTCAGTTTCAATAATGGGATATAAGTGTGTTTTATTCTCTACATGATTGGAAGTATTTTACTGTATTGTTTAATTCTGAATTAACAGTTAGAACATGTGTTTATAATGGGTTATCTTCCTAGCATTTTTCACAACCTTGATGTCACATTCAGATTAGCTCTCACTCTGTCCTGATACTGAATATACTGCAGTGTGCATCTTGCACGAATTCTTCTTCTGCGGTTTAGAAATATTTTATGTATTTGTAGATTTTTTTTTTTTTTCCTTTTTCCTTTTTTGGGGCCTGAATCTGTAAAATGTTACTATTACTAACACCTGCAAATTTGTAGGAGAAAGCAATGGATGAGGGGAAGCGTAAATCTAGGAAGGAAGATTTTGAGGGAAAGGAAGAGGATTCCAAGAGGAGTCGCCGTGATCAAGACCATGAGAGAACTAGCGATAGAGGTAAGGATAGAAGCGAAGGGAGGCATAGGGATAGAGAGAAGAGGGTTCACGAGAGCCGACGCTATGGGAGAGAGAAAAGCAGTGATTCTGATGAAAGATTTGATAGAGAAAGAGAGAAGCATAGAGATAAGGATAAGGATAGGACTCGAGTTCAAGATGAAGAAAGAGAAAGAGCTCGAGACAAGAAAAGGGAAAGAGATAGGGAAGACAAAGAAAGGGAGAGGAGAGATAGGGCAAGGGAGAAAGAAAGAGAGAAGGATAGAGAAAGGGAAAGGGATAGGAGAGAGCGTGAGAGAGATAGGGAAGTGGAAAGAGGAAGGGGAAGGAGAGTACGAGAGAAGGAGAAGCATAGGGAAATTGATAGTGAGTATAGTGATGATGATTCCAGGGATAGAGATAGAAAGCGGCACAAGAAAGATGATGATGATTACAAGGGCAGAGAGCAGGAAAAGAGTGTCAGCAGGTCAAACAGGCAAACTGAGAATATTGAGGTGAGCCCAAAGAAAAAGAGTGGCAATGATAACTCAGATACCAATGAAAGTAAACCCACTCGTGAGGAGGAGATAGAGGATGAACATAGGAGGCTGGATGAAGAGATGGAAAAGAGGAGGAGGAGAGTTCAGGAGTGGCAAGAGCTGAGGAGGAAGAGGGAAGAAGCTGACAGAGAAAAGCATGGTGAAGCAATTGCCGATGAACCCAAGTCTGGAAAGACCTGGACACTTGAAGGGGAATCTGATGATGAAGAAGGAACCACTACAGGGAAGCCAGATACAGCTATAGATGTAGATAAAGATGACAAACCATCACATAAAGAACCTAAGGATTTGATGGTGGTAGATGTTAGTAATGGACCTGTTGCATCTAATTTACAGGATGAAGCTGATGGTTCTCTTGCAGATGAGGAAATTGATCCATTGGATGCTTTCATGAGTTCAATGGTTCTTCCTGAAGTGGAAAAGCTGAACAATGCTGTGGCTCCTTCAACTGCTAATAGAACTGCTGACTTAAAGCCCAAGGATAATGGGGAAGAGCAAAGTAATGGTAGGCACCCAAGGAAAGGATCAAATAAATCAATTGGGAGAATAATTCCTGGTGGAGAGTCTGACTCAGATTATGCAGACCTTGAAGTTGAGGATGATCCATTAGATGAAGATGACGAAGAGTTCATGAAAAGAGTAAAGAAGACAAAAGCTGAGAAACTTTCTATTGTTGACCACTCAAAGATTGATTATAAACCATTTAAGAAAAATTTTTATATTGAAGCAAAGGAGATTGCCAAGATGACTCCTGAAGAAGTTGTAGCATACAGGAAGCAGTTGGAGTTGAAGATACATGGAAAGGATGTGCCTAAGCCTGTAAAATCATGGAATCAGATTGGACTTACCAGCAAAATTTTGGAGACAATAAAGAAGCTTAACTATGAAAAACCAATGCCTATTCAAGCTCAGGCCCTCCCCGTAATTATGAGTGGTAGAGATTGCATAGGAATTGGTAAAACTGGGTCAGGAAAAACACTTGCTTTTGTTCTGCCAATGTTGAGGCACATAAAGGATCAGCCGCCAGTTGTTGCAGGAGATGGACCTATCGGGCTTATAATGGCCCCTACAAGGGAGCTTGTTCAACAGATTCACAGTGATATAAAGAAGTTTACAAAGGTACTAGGTCTCCGGTGTGTGCCAGTCTATGGAGGTTCTGGTGTTGCCCAACAAATCAGTGAGTTGAAACGTGGTGCCGAGATAGTGGTTTGTACTCCAGGTAGGATGATTGACATACTATGCACCAGTGGTGGAAAGATAACTAACCTGCGTAGAGTCACTTATCTGGTCATGGATGAGGCTGATCGTATGTTTGACATGGGCTTTGAACCTCAAATCACTCGAATTGTTCAGAATATTAGACCAGATCGTCAAACTGTTCTCTTTTCTGCTACTTTCCCCCGTCAGGTTGAAATTCTCGCTCGTAAGGTTTTGAACAAACCTGTCGAAATACAAGTTGGTGGAAGGAGTGTTGTTAACAAGGACATAACACAGCTAGTAGAGGTGAGGCCAGAAAATGAGAGGTTCTTGAGGCTCTTAGAATTACTAGGGGAATGGTATGAGAAGGGAAAGATTTTGATATTTGTCCACTCGCAGGAAAAATGTGATGCTTTGTTCAAGGATTTGCTTAGACATGGTTATCCATGCCTTTCTCTTCACGGGGCTAAGGATCAGACAGACCGTGAATCCACTATTTCTGACTTTAAAAGCAATGTCTGCAATTTGTTGATTGCAACGAGTGTTGCTGCCAGGGGATTAGATGTCAAGGAGCTTGAATTGGTTATCAATTTTGATGTTCCAAACCACTATGAAGATTATGTACATCGTGTTGGACGTACAGGCCGAGCTGGCCGGAAGGGTTGTGCTATCACATTTATTTCTGAGGAAGATGCAAGATATGCGCCAGATCTGGTGAAAGCCTTGGAGTTATCTGAGCAAATAGTTCCTAATGACCTGAAAACTCTTGCTGATGGATTTATGGCAAAAGTTACTCAAGGACTTGAGCAAACCCATGGGACTGGTTATGGAGGGAGCGGCTTTAAATTTAATGAAGAGGAAGATGAGGTGAGAAGAGCAGCAAAGAAAGCACAAGCCAAAGAATACGGGTTTGAAGAAGACAAGTCGGATTCTGAAGATGAAGATGAAGGTATTAAGAAGGCAGGAGGTGACATCTCACAGCATCCTGCTCTTGCTCAGATTCTAGTTGCCGCCACAAAAGCGAATTCACCTGCAATGCCCTCTACTTCCCAGCTAATTCCAAATGCTGGACTACCTGTTTCTTTGCCAGCTGTTCTTGGTCTCCAGACTGCAGCAGTCATGCCTGGGACAGGGCTGCCCATTGTTCCAAATGATGGAGCAACACGGGCAGCATTAGCTGCTATGAACCTGCAAAATAAATTGGCAAAGATTGCTGGTGCAATGCCAGAGCATTTTGAAGCTGAGTTGGAGATAAATGATTTCCCCCAAAATGCTCGGTGGAAAGTTACACACAAGGAAACTCTAGGTCCAATATCTGAGTGGACTGGAGCTGCTATTACCACAAGGGGGCAGTATTTCCCACCTGGTAGGCTCCCAGGGCCTGGGGAACGCAAACTCTACTTGTTCATTGAGGGTCCCAGTGAACAGTCTGTTAAGAGAGCAAAAGCAGAATTGAAGCGTGTGTTGGAAGACATCACAAATCAGGCTCTGCAACTTCCTGGTGGTGCTCAACCAGGCAAATACTCTGTTGTATAATAGGTAAAATCCTGTTCCAATTGAGCTTAGTGTTGCTTTCTTATTGACAAAGCTACTTAATTTATTCCCTTGGTTGTTCAATCATTCTATCACTAAGCGCTGTTATGTCTTATTATTCGATAAAGTGTAATATCCAGTCTGATAATATAACCACTAATTTGTTAGCATTATTTCACTTACTACTGTAAAGAAGCCTCTCCAGCTTGGTGGTTATTGTTGTTGATTTTTGTTTTTATCATTGCTATAGAGGTGTTAACTGTCCTCGGGGTCTGACTTGGTCAAGTGATTTTCTCATGTTTAATCTGCTTTTGGTGGATTTGCTCTAGGTTCAGAAGTAACATAGATATATATTTTTCTGGGTTTAAAAAACTTAAATTTGTAAGGTTCAGATCCTATAGCAAGCAAACAGGATCCTATAGCAAGCAAACAGGAATTTTTTCTATAGCAATATTTTTATTGATTATTTTTACTTTAAAATTTTCTTCAGCCTGTAAGTGTATTTTGGGAGGCAACATTGGATTTGATTAAAAGCTTCTACAACACCCCCCCCCTTTTTCTCTTTTTCCCAGGAAAAAAAAAAGGAAAAGCGGGATGGGTGGGGGAGGGGAAGTTGCATATGTTGTCTACGTTTCCTATCCATTCCTTGTCATTCAGGTAGGTGCAAAACTGTCGTGAAAATACCACCCTTTCTTCCTTGTGTCTATTTTTTTATGAAACTCCGTCTTCTAAATACAGCTTTGCCGGCCTGTTGATATTAAAATGTTTTTATTTATTAAAGATTTTTTCACAAATTTTCTGCCCATTTGATTAGTTTCTTTCTTGTTTATCATTCAATGTGGTACAGGGAATCTTTTAGGCCTTTTTTTTGCGTGTTCAATAGACTCCCTCGATTACATTTGCTACTTGATTGTCTAAGAGGTGGTGGTGATCATGGTGCAGCATTTTTCCATCCAGGTCCAGTTTAATTTGGAGCAGCCATCTCAGGAAATTTGCTTCTGCCGTGCTATCTCATGTGCATGAATTGTAGGATCTATGATGTGGAAGGAGGGGACCATGACAAGATGACCAAAGAAACGTTTATTGAATGTATTTAGATTGTGTTGGAAATCCTAAAAGTTGAGAATTCAATTCAATTGAATGGAATTCTTAATTTTTTATTTGGACTTGTTCGCAATATCATTTAAGGTAGATTTAATTCTCCTCTTTTGAAAAAATGTAGATTTCTTTATTGTCTGAGTAATATAACAATTTAATCTTTAAATTTATAGATTCACTTAACTTTAATTCTTGAATTTTTAGTAATGTACACGTTAATCCATAAAAATATCATAGTTGCTATCTAAGTTTTATTGACGATGCTATTTTATAAGGAAATGAATATTTTTTAAAATGATTTTGAGACTTTAGATTTAATGGTAGAATTTAAATTAGATATTATGTACATCTAGACTAAAATATGCACATATTAAGGAACAAATCAAATGGGTGTATGCTCCTATCCTTAATTTGACTTATCCTAAAGGATTAATGTCAAGAAAGCATTTAGTTTTGATTTAAGTGATATATGAATGAAAGGATAATCACTTGTGATGTACAAAATTATGTTAATGTCTAAGATATGTTTATTACGAAGTTAATTTAGTAACATTATAAATATAGATATTATATATATAAGAAGGCAATTTAAGTAATATTGAAACTTAGGAGGGATTAAATTTTCTATGAATAGAATGTATGTGGGTAAGTCTAAGGCATTCAAATAACTTAAAGAAGTGTATAATATTTATCCAAAGACAATAGTTTCTTATGTTTGGTTCTATAATGGGATTTTAAGTATAAGAGCTTTTGAATAATTTGCCCCAGCGATCATGGCAAAGCACCTGATATGAAAAAAAAAAAAAAAGTAGAAAGTTTTGTTATCATACGTGAGTGGGAGATATTGAATTATTAAACTACATGTAATGGCCCAAGCCACATTCATTAACATAACCCAAAGAGAATGAACTAATTAGTATTCAAATTCTTTTAAATTTTGAATTTTAAGTTAATTGTCAATTAATGGGTTACAAAATTAGAGGAAAAAAACAAATGATAAATGAAACTATCTTTTATCATGCAAGTGTGCGCCTTAAAAAATGTGTGTGTGTGTGTGTGTGTGTGTGAGAGAGAGAGAGAGAGAGAGAGAGAGAGAGAGAGAGAGAGAGAAAGAAGACAAACAATGTAGAGTTTTCTAAAAAAAAAAAAAAGTCTCCAAAATCATAGAAGAAATTTTTTCTACATTTCTATCCTCTTGAATTTGGTGTCTTTGTTGTAAAATAAGACTGAAGTTTAACTCATGACTACGATCAAACCATATGAAACAATAAATTTAAAAAGATCCATTTGCTGCAAGTAACCAAATCCAAAATTTTCTTTTATAATGAAATACTAGTATATCTAAATATGAAATATTCTCTATGTTTGTAGGCTTATAAGACCAAGACTATTCCTATATCTTGTGCCAGTCACTCCTCCTAGTTAGGGGCTATGACAAGCAAGATGGATTCAAAAGAAGCCCAAGCAAGCTCTCTCTATATGTCTAAACATAATGATTTAATAATTTTCTTATTGTTTGTCTTTTTGCTAATGATTTGATCTATATGAGAACTAATGGAAATTAGACAAAAAATTTAAGAAGCCTATGATGAATAGCATTGAGATGACAAATCCATGGCGCGCTTCCACAATATATGGCACTAGTTATAGGTCCTTAAAATAGGAAACTTTGTAACTAGTAGTGTTAGTGCTTACTATTGTTATGACTATAGACTTTCCTTAGAACTAATATATAAGGCTTAGACTTCATAAAACTCAGATAATCAACATAGGAATGATTGCATTATGATAAGAAAATTTCTAAGAGCACACTATTAGATTTTTCATTTTTGATAGTTTCATACAAGTAGGATACTCTTTTGAGTCTGCCACATGTTTTAGACTAAAACAAATTTAGATTTAAATTAAATCAAAGGAAATGTTGTCTAAATTAAGATTTCTCTTCCCTCCCTTTTTTCTCTATTCTCCTTAATCCAATCCTAACTTTTGGTACATAGACTTTCTAGTTTTTTGAGCATTTAGAAATTTATTTATAATAAATTTGAGTATGGCAAGTATGAAAAAACACAATATTACTATGTTATTTAGGTCATACAAAATATAAAATAATGTTAAAATTTTTATATTTCTTATCCTCAAATATTTTATAAATAGGTTTTTTATTATTTTAAAAATTAGAATTCTCATCTACCAAACACCACTTAGGTTAAGGTTGATGGAAGCTCTCTTGGGAATTCAGGTAGGGCAGGTATTGGTAGTGTAGTAAGACCTTTATTATAGTTGTTGGGTTATTGCATTTTTAGGTTAAATTGGTGTTTCCACAAACTTGCATGCAAAGTTGCTAGCCATTAGACAAGGGCTAAGGTATCTTTGGATTAAGGCGAATGGGGGAAAAAAAAGAAGAAAAAAGAAGGAAAGTGAGATTTTATTTTTGACATTTTTTTAGATTTGAATTCAAATATTACATTTTTCTCTTAAAATATGTTTTTGATTGAGATGAAGGGATGAGAAGTGGGGAAAAAGTTTAGTTAAATTTAAATTAAAAAGCTCAACAATTAAAATATTACTTCTGTTCCTTTCTTCTCATCTATAAATATGTTAAAAGTTGGGAAAATTTCCACCTAAAGAACTTAACTTCATAAAAATGATACCAAGGAACTTTAAAAGTTAAAATTTCTCTAAATAACCAAAAGACTGAAGTTATGTTTCTCAAAATTATTGCTCATATTTTGTAAAGTTACAACCTAGTTTTCCTAATTTATATGGATGTTTTAGATTTGTTACCACGGCTAAATAAAAACATTTTTATAATATCAAAAAGATTAAGTTATAACTTTAAAAAATATGAATGATAACTTTAAAAAATATTAGTGATAATTTTTAATGTTTGGTTCTCTAGAGAATTTTTTATTTTTAAAATCTTTTATTATTATTTTGATAAAATTATGGTTCTTAGGTAGAATATTCCCTAAAAATTAGCTCTGGAATGTTGAAAGTAATACATGAAACCTACTCCGTTGAAGCACGGAAGGTGGTACATGACTTGGAGACGTCAACGCACCATTATATGGCACATGTTTAAGTTACAAGACTCAATATGGGTAGTCGCAGTTCAGTTTAACCCGTTCATGTACAAAATGAAGGGAATTAATATACAAATTTCTTAACGAAGTCTAGTTTTAAGGATGATGCACCTCTTCATTGGTGGTACTAGGTAGCCTCTCTAGGAACTAAGATGCTCTTTCCTTACAATATTTGTTTATTCCTTGTATGAGGTGGTAGTTGATCTTTTGCCTTTTTTTCTTAAGGTTACCCAAAAAAAAAAAAAAACAAATGTATGAGCGCTCATTAAATAGCTATTTCTAATGATAATAATAATAGGGATTTTGACTCAGATGCAATAGCCGCATTTGTAAATTAAACGAATACATAATCTGAAATCTTATTTCCTCAGATACATTAAATTTTTTTTTTTTAATGGGTGACCCTTTTTTTATTTATTTTTAAATAATCTTGGGGTCACGCCTCATGGTGAGGCGTGACCCCATTGAAAAAAAAAATAAATTTTTATGGATCCTTTTTTTATTTTTTTTAAAATAATTTTGGGGTCACGCCTTATGGTGAGGCGTGACCCCATTAAAAAAAAAATTAAAATTTTTATTGGTCACGCCTCACCATGAGGCGTGACCCTTGTCCATGTGTCAGGGTCAAAGACAAGGGTCAGGGTCAAACTTTGACCCTGACACATGGATAAAGGAATAACAAATGGCAGCATATGATAGGGTGTTTGGAGATTCTGATGCCACGTAAACGTTTTTAATTGGTTCATAAAATACGCTATCCTATTTGCATGTATTTTCTGACTCTCTCTTTGTTTTTAAAGTCGAATCCCTTTCTCCTTCGTCCCCACACCTCATCTCGCCATTCTTGCCTTCTCCTTGTTCTCTTCTTCTTCTTCTTCTTCAGCAAACATTTTATTTTCTTCATATACATCATTCCTCTCATATTTGCCGTTTAAAGAAGAAGAAAGAGATCCAGTAGAGCGACCCTATCACAGTAACTACATTGAAAGTAAGGAAGGAAATCTCAAAAAAAAGAAAATTACAAGTATGTTTTAGATGTAAAAAAAAATGATTATTTGTTATTATTAAGTAAATTTGAAGTATGATTATTTGTTATTATTAAGTAAATTTGAAGTATGATTATTTGTTATTACTTGTTGTTAAATATAGTTATAAGTAAAATAATTTTATTTGTTACAATAAAATTATATTATAAATAAAAGATAAAATTATTTAATATTGTGTCTGAATTTAAAATTTTAAAAAAACAAATTTGTTTGTTAAGATGAAGTTATGTTATAAGTAAAATTAGGACTTTTGTAAAGATGCAAAAAAAAAAAAAAAAAGAAATGATTAATGTTTGTGTACAAAAAAAATAAAATAAAATGTTTAAGTAAAAAAATGTATGAAAGAAAATTAAAAAAACTATTTATTGTATGATGTGATAATAAATATTAGTAAAAAAGTATAAAATAAAAAAATGTTACATAAATATTGTAGGTAGGAGATAATTTATTGAACAAATTGTTTTATAAAAATACTATGTAAATGTTAGATGAAAAAAATATAAAAAATTATAAAAAATTGAAAATAGCATAATATGTGAGCAAAATTCTAAAATTAGTGTATAAAAATAAAGAAGATCTAATAATGTAAGGATAATAAAAAATAATAAAAAATTAGTCAAAAGTTGTTGAAGTGGATGAAAATATTATTTAAAGTTGTTAGATGAAATAATAAGAAAAATTTTATGAACAATATATTAGAAAAGAATTAAATAATGAAAAAAATATTATGAAAGAATAATATGCAGAAAATAACAAAAGATTAACACTTTAAAAATGGAATAAAAAATAAATTTTTATAATGTAAGTCAAAAAAGGTATATAGTAACAGAAATAAAAAATTTTAGTATAATTATAAAAGTAAAATATGATAAAATCGTAATGTCAACAAATAAAATATATATATATATATATATAATAATAAAATGTAAATAAGGTCTTCAGATAAATTGTTAATATTAGATGATATTGTAATAAAATATGATAAAATTAAATGAAAAAATTTTTATAATGCAAGTAAAAAAATATAGTAACAGAAATAAAAAAAGTTTAGTATAATTATAAAAGTAAAATATGATAAAATTGAAATGTGAACAAAAAAATATATGTAATAAAATGGAAATAATATCTTTAGATAAATTGTTAATATTGAATGACATTATAATAAAATATAATAAAATTAGATAAAATTTGATGAACAAAATTATTAGAATAAAAATTTTAAAAGATATAAAAAATAGTTAACTGTTAAAAAAAATACATAGTGAACAAATATTATAAAAGAATAGGATTTGTTAGAATTATATTAATTGGTAATTAAAAAAACATATCAGTTGAATAAAGGATTGTAGTTGTTTATAAATGTTGTACAATGTTTTGGGTATTGGTGACAGTATTGCGCAGTTGGGTGAAATGAACAACGGGAAAGAAATTATATGCTTATATTCAAATGGACAAATATACGAAACCGAAGAAGGGGCAACGTTTATTGCAGATACAATTGATGTAATAAGCGTCGACAATGACATTTCATTAGAAAGGTTGAAACAAGAGGTTGCAGACCAATTATAGCTAGATTCAGATTAATACGTATCTGAATTAGTATATAGGCATCTCGTGTCATTAAGACCCACAAAATACCGAGCATGTAAGTTAAGGAGGGATGCCAATATCCAAGCAATGTGGATAGCGAATGCAAAATTTCCATCACAACTTGGTTCAGTTGAATTGTACGCAAAAATAGCGTCAAAAGAAATAGACTTGAATGCAGCAACTCAAGCTACAGTTGAATATGTGGCAAACCCACTCCCATCCTCCAGCCATGCCAACATCACAGATGATCAATATTCGCCTGTTGGTTTAGTTGATTATACAGCTCAACCAAGTTCATCTCGTCTATATGTCGATAATATTGCCGAACTTGCACCAATTAGTGGTCTCATTTCTCATCCAGATGAGACAGAGGATATAATAGATGACTTCGAGGAGGAAGATGAATATGATGTTGCACCTTATGATTGCAATGATGGTGGTAATTCAGATGCTCAAGGTTTTGTGGTAACTTTTAAAGTCTAGCATAGTTATCTTATACAATTTTTTTTCCTTTAATTTCAAATCAATATGATCTTTAATTTCTATTTTCAGGCCGATGTACCTGATCGCTTGCGAGTACTTGCTATGGACAACCATTCACTGTTAGGTCGCACAGTTGTTACTGAGTGTTCTAGCATCCTCGATGCACTTGGTGAGCATCGAGATATAACGATTTCTCATGCTGCTCCTCCTGCACCTCAGTTGTCTAGACCACAACTTCCTCCTACTCGGACGGCAAAGAGAGCGCATGGATTTATGTCTACTAGAGTACCAATAGTGGACGATCGGCCTTATCGTGATACTACATCTGGTGTTGGTACTACATCTGCGATGCCTAGTCCTTCTTTTTATACCTCAGCAGAAATGCAAGACCCTCCTAATGTTGCTGAACCATCTTCTTCTCCAACAACACAATCACAAGTATACCATGATACAGCAGGTCCATCTTCTTCCACGCCACCAGTGTATTTTCCTGATTTTAGGGGTGTCAGTTCTTCATTTTATATGCCATGCGGTTCTGTCTCTTTTACACCCCTATTTTCAGAGCAAACAATGTCTGCTTTTATATTTGCTTCTGGGTCATTTGTACATGTTAGCTCACAACAGACGGGATATATCACACCAGATCAGCCTATTCCTCCAATTCAGCCATCTCAATTGAATCTTAATCCCGTAACCTACCAACAGGTAGAAGAATAAGGAAACAATAATAATGAAGCAAATGAAAATGATGGCGATAATGAAGAAGAAGTTGAGCAGGAGTCCGGAGTACAAGAGGCAGAAGAAGAACAGCATCTTTTTCCACGACGCGGCCGACGATTAAGACCACGGACTAGATGTGGCACTGGGAGCCATTTCTTTTGAACGTTCTATCTTTTTTTTGTACTTGTAATTTTATTTTTTAGATAATAATAACATATTATAATTACTTTATTTTAATATTGAGTTCAGCATTTAATTCTGATTAATTTGTCATTCAAATTTTTAATACTCTTACTTATTTATATAATTTTAAAAAAATTTACTTTCTCAATTAACTTTCATTTTATAATTTTAATGGCAAATAATTTTTTATTTCTTATCAATATTTTTGTTTAATTTCATGATTTTATTGTCAAATAATTTTTTTTTCTCTTATTAATATTTTAGTTCTGTGACTTATTACTCTCAACAATTTTTTAAAAAATACACCTATGGAATTACATGAAAAACATAATTTAATTCAAAATCATAATTAATATTAACTTCAACTAATAATACGATAAATTTATATTATTAGTAAACAAATAAATTATGCCTCAAATATAATAAATTTAAAAATTTAGCTTATTATATATATATTTCATATAATAGTTATAATTTTTATTATTTTAATATTATTTATCATATTTATTCATTTATTTCTTAAAATTTTTAAAATTGTTATTAATTATTAAGTTTCAAAAAATTTAAATTTTACATTACTTATTTATTGTTTTAAAAACTAAATTATATATCTTTAAATTTTTTATATTTAAAGTAACTACGTGGCTTAAATGCGATTTAAAAAATTTATATGTCACGCCTCATGGTGAGGCGTGACCTTTACAAATCTTTAAAAAAAAAAAATGGATCACGCCTCAACATGAGGCGTGACTCATTTAAAAAAAAAAATTAATAACTTAATGTATATGAAAAAATAAGATGTCGGCTAGTATGTACGGATAATAAATAAATTCTGTTATTGCACTTGAGGGAAAATCCCAATAATAATATGTGCTAACCATTGAGAGGATTTTATTGTGGACCTAGTCTATTAAAGATGGGTCGTCCTTCGAGACAAATAAATTGGCTTGGCTTATTTATTTTTAATAAACTAAATTTGTTTTAAAAATTTTCGGAGACAATATTTACCATAAAAAACCTTTATGCAAGATTAATTGGTGACTATTACCAATAAAATCTTTCACTAAAAGATTGACATGTGTGAATATTACCAATTGTAAACTATAACAAAAATAAGTTAAAATCAATTGTATTTTAGTCTCATCCTCTTACAAAATTTAAATTTTAAATTACTTGCTATAAAAATAAATTAACATTATTAGTGGAGCATTATACGGATCAAGATCCTCTCCAGAATTAAAAAGGATTCAAGAAAAGAGAGTGACTAAGAGAAATGGGACCAACACAAGTGGACTTATTGAATCCTATCTTCTTTAGTCACTTAGGATACTCTTCTCACATTTTCAACTTCACGTCTCTTTTAATTTTGGAAAATTTTAATTAAGGACCTTAAGTTTGAAAAAATCATTTTTAGAAGGATTTGGTTATAATTTTAGAAAGATCAAGTTGTAAGAAATTGTTGAAAAAGTCTGACTATCAATTATACCAACATAAAGTCCTTAATTGGAAATTTCCCTTTTAGCTTCAAAGTTTTCATATTGCAATATTTTCACTAATGACCCAAAGCAATATGGACCGCTTTTGTAAAAGAAGCTTGACATTTTGAGTTGAGATTTTCACTATCGTTATATGTTTTAAGATTAATTTTTTTTTAATTTATAATCATAAATAATTAAGTTTTGCCACTCATTTAAGTAACTCACATTAAAGCTCATCAGATTTTAAAGAAGACTTTTAAAAGACTCCATTTTCAAAAAAGGTTTGAAGGTGTGACGTTTTTCCTTGTATGTCCATCGAATGTTCTTTCCTACATTTCATATCAGCAGGAGAAATTTAGGTATAGTTTATATATTCTTATATTGCATATTTCAATAAAAATAATAATTAGTCTTTTTTTTAAACAGTACAAAAATCTAGTCTTTATATGCTTATTTTCCTCTAAAATTTGAGTTTGAATATTTCTTGCAATGATTTTAAAGGTCAGCTTGTTGCCTCTTCAACTTCACTTTGCTTGTCTCTTAAAGGCACTTGCACTATGCATCTTATGGTTACCTAATATTTATCTACCGATGTTGCTGACTTGTGCGCCTATTGAATTCTGTCCCTTCACCTTATCATGAATTGATGACTGAAAAATATATTCTTTCTACGACTACGGATTTCTTGCTGGTGAGCATTTCTTTCATTTAATAGAAATTCAAACTCCTGTTCAAGTTTCTGTATTGTCTCCTTTAAAAATTAAAAAAAGAAAGAGTTACGCAAGACCTTAGGAAATCATTGACATCAAACTCACCCCGATATTAAAGACAGAAACTAGTACTATATAAGCTATAAACCCGTTGACCTCCTTCAAAATTTAATATCTCACCTTTGGAAATTTTAATAGACAGATAAAGAGAGTCAACACTACTCTATCTCGTCATCCTCATAACCACATCCGAAGAAGGTTAGGCTTATTGCTCTGTGGATACTTTGAAGCTGAATACCTAATATATGCGCAGCAAGCATAGACTATCCAGCAGAGGACCTTATATGTATCCCTTTGTGTAGTCAAAAAGTCAACTTCGTCAATCAGCATTGCAAATTTCTATGCAATAAAAAATATGACCACATCAAATATAAATTTAATACATCAAGTTGCTACAAGCCAATCATTATATTGCTAACCAGACACTTGAAATTTTAGGATGAATTAATGAGAAGAAAATGCTTTCTATTCAAGACAAGCTATTTCAATGCTTCATGAATCCAATATCTGGCAAATTTGCTCTAGCAAGGATGAACAATGACTCCATTTGCCTTTTATTCATCTAGTTCTAGGATGAATTAATGAATATACTTCATATTCAACCTAGAAAAGCTGACAATATAATGAATTAGGGTAGGAGTTCCCTCATGTTGAGAAGGCCATAACCAACAAATTGTTGTACTGCCACTGTTAGATTATTGTTCCCATATAACAATGTACATGTAACCTATGAATTTCTCTCCACACCCGTATTCAACAAAGCAGCATTACTAGCTGCTTTTAATGGTGGCCTATTTATCTTCTCAAGTAATCTACTAAATACTAATTTGACTGGTATGCAAGCTACTGTAGTGGGCCCAGAGACTTCTGGTTTAATCAACCTATCTGTTTGATAACTAATGCTATCATGTAATGGCTTTTTAATAAGATTATGTTCAATAGACAATGACGACAGAGTTCTAGTTTTCTGGCTAGATGACAAGCTCGCTTTCTTTGGCACCTTTTTCAATGGCTTCTTGTCAGTTGAAGGCCGAGGACTGTCAATGCCACTCTTCCTTGACAGGCTTGCCTTATGATTAAAATTTCCAGCATTTAATTTCTTGTATTCAAATTTCCTTTCTTGATCTAAGAAGGATAGCTCTGCAGGAGCTTCAACACCATTTGATGATGATACATGGGGGCGTGGGACACGAAAATTCGCAGTTCTCCTTGCAGTCCTCCATGCTGGTGGAAGCACACTACTTCCCTCCATGCCAATCCCATCATTATTTAGGTCATCAATTGTAGAAATAAGACTATCAGATGAACCATCTGGAAGGACCTCAATTTGGATCGGGTGCCCTATTATTGCCTTCCCATCTACCTTACTCGTGAGAGAAACAATGGGGACAGGCTCCTTTCGATAGCTTGCTTGAACCTTCAAATCTACATTTATTAGCATCGACTTCAATTTCCCACCAAAATGATGGCAATCACCAAATGCTGGTGCATACCCTTTGACATCCCAATATCCTTTCAATGCAAGTTGATCCTCCCAAGCCCAATCATTCCAATCAATGCCACGATGAACTTTATTTCGACCTTTTGACACAGCTCTATAAGATGGGGAGTAATCATTTTCTAACCCAAACATTTGATCAGCCTCATCAAGAACATCACTAAAATCATTTCTGTAATAATGCAAACTTGGCTTCAGTCTCTTGTGGCTTAAATGACTTCTTCCTTCGGCATCTCCTCCATATATTGTAACTCTTCCATCCAGAGCACCAACAGACCTTTTAATAAGATTACGATTATTCCTTTTCCCTTTTAGCTGCCATTTGGATACAGCTTCATTAGAAGTAATAGGTTCACGTGGATAAAGGTGGGGCATGTCACTGGGAATTGCCAATTCATCAGGCTCTTCACTGCTAGTGCTTCCATGTTCTTCAGTACCCCGAGCAGTCTCTGCAGTTGCAGGAGTAACTTGAGAAGAGCTAAAGAATCATGTAAAAGAAAACCCAAGCAAGCAATCTAATACAACCACCCAGAAAACATGCTTAATGTAGAAAGTTTCAATAAACTAAAAAAGCAACGAGAATCATGAATGTAAGAAACTCTAAATAATGGTTAAAAACAAAAGGGAGAAGGAAATACTACTACACGGTTATGGAATTAAATATTGATTTACAAAGACAAAAAAGAACTACTAATAATGTTTAATTAACATAAGTTCTGATACAAGCCAACCCCACTTAGTGGGAAAAGGCTTTGTTGTTGTTGTTGGTGTAACAGAAATTCTGACACAATGTACATCACAAATTACTGTGTTTGTGAGGGGGGAGGCAGGAGGGGGGAGGGTCACGATAACAACTTTCATAAGATAGATATCCACAACATTAATTATTCAATCCTTAGTTTTATTATCAACTTAAATATCTTTCAAGCTGGTATGTGTGGTACCAATGACAGGTAATGTAGCTACTCAATTCACAATTCATTCCTCAATCCTCTTCTACATGAGATATCCCTAATTATAGACTCATAGGGATATTAGTTAGTTATTCCTAACTACCCTGACAGCTTTTCCCATTAACTTTGCTTATTTCTCATGTGTCACATACTAAGTTTGAAAAAGAAGGCAGAGATCCTACCCTAAATCCCTTGAACATTCCAAGTAACAGAAATGAAACACATACAGTAAAATCATCATCAACTTGAAATCTAGTGATTGTGGTAGTTCAGATAATTGTTCCAAAATTACTTGACACACGGGCCATTCTGCTAAATGGAATGGCAATGGAAAAGAGATTGCCGTAAGTCACATAACCACAGATAAAGAGGGGAAAAATATGCTTAAATGAGTTCTAAGTAATTTCGTGAAAAAAAAAAAAAGAGAGTCTTGGATGTGTAAGCTTCATAGAATGGAAATCAAGGCAGCTTGCCATATCACTTTATAGATTCGTTTTTAATGGCTGAAAACCTTAGAGAAGGGCAATAGGGTGTTAGAAGGCAAGTGTAGCATATGAGAACTAAAAATACCATGTTTGAAAAGAGTTTGCCCAATTCATCCATTGTGATTAACAAAACTGGGGGGTCTCACAATACCACTTTGTTTCAGGGCTCAGAAACAATGAAGGTTCTTTTACTAATCAAGTTGTGCCTTGAGATGAGGAAGAAGAGAGACTTCAGACTAGCTAGTGTGAGTTCATGGTAGAGAACAGGTATCTCCACGGAAAATGCTGTTAAGCATCCCCCTTGTTCCCCCTCTCTCAACCTCCTTTCCAAGTGAAATGGGAATACACAGGGAGAAGGGAGTCTCCCAGCTTTGTGCCGATAGGGACACATGATAGTGACGTGACATGTCGTGCAAGAGAAGCTTATGTGTAAAATAACTTCTTTTGGAATGGCACATAAAAAGTGACTTAGGACCACAACCGAAATGTTGAAAGAATCATGAGTTTGAACATCTTAGCATATACAGGCTATCTCATGAGCCACTAGGCCATGAAGGGAGGATTTGTGTCTCCACAAACAATCAAAGGGTTAAACCTAAGCAGCCAAAACTAGTGGCTTTCCCTAATCCAAACCATATTGCAAAAATTCAACTCATCAGCGCCAAGAAGCACAGATGTTTCTATAGAGTCATTGTACACGTATTGCCTACAAATAAGGCTTTATTAATAATGAATATGAGTATTCTTACATTGAAATTGCATACATTCCTTATATAAAAGGAGAAAGTGTTGTCATGCAGAATATATGATTAAATTAAGTATGTAGACATTGTAACAGAATGGTTCAGTCATACTTATAATTTCACATTTGCGAGTATGTGTAAAAAATGAAAATAAAATAAAATAAAATAACTCAAAGGTCTAATCCATTTGTTTAAACTTGAATATACTTTGTCTTCAAAAAATGATTGTATCTTCATGCTGTTCCTATTGTAGTGTTAAGAATTGAAAATACTCTTCCAGGACACATTATTTAATTTCTTTTTCTTCAATGTCTAAAATAACTTATTTCCACATATTATTTCTAGAATGGAAAAAATGCCAAGGAGCTAATCTGAGACTATAAATGGTAGAAGAATTGGAAAATTCCCTTTCTTAGTTTAACAACCAAGGCATAGTAAAGCAAATTGCCAAAAGTCATTCCCTCATAGTTTAGGTGTTAACCGCTTATGAGTCTCTTGTATGTAGTTTTAAGCCCTATCATTTAATTCTGTCAGGGCCCAATTGCAAGGTATGGGACTTAAGTACCACAACAGAAATATGAGATTCTCATATGGGATTTATATGGACCTTGGGCTCCCCACTGTAATGAGTTAGCATTTAGGGTGCGGATCTCTCAAAGATTCCTATCAATTTGGTATCAAAGTCTTCCCTTACATCCTAGTTGCAATTATGTGGCATAGGTGGTGATGCCAATATTGCAATGTCCGGACAAGGCTAGAATGTCAGCGCAAAGCCAACCTGCGCAGGCCCCAAGGTTACAGAGCATGGTGGAATATTAAGATCCAACTGCAATGTATAGGGCTTGAGTCCCATGTTGGAAGTATGGGACTATAATAAGGGATTTATATGGACCTTGGGATCTTCAACCTCATGAATCAGCTTTGGGGTTGTAGTTCTCCCAAAGGTTCCTATCAAATCCTCAGGGAACCTTGGCCAATCTACAGAGGGATTATGATAGTTAGTGACCTAGGCCATAAATACAGGCAAGCCAGATCATTTGTGATTTCCCTAAAAGAAAAGAAAAAGATACGGAAGGACTTGTAATGTTGTACTCAGCTAATTCTAAGTGACTATCCAGAATAAGGTGTTGTTCAAAGTTATAACAATAAAATTAAGAAAAATTTAAGAATTGATGCAGGAACTCAGAAGAAAATGACAACTTAAAGGGAAAGAGACTGAAACAATGACTAATACAGATCACGCTCCAATATCCATACAATCATAAAACAAGTATAACTAAAAGCTATTTTCAGTGCCCAAAAAATAATAATAATAATAATAATAATGCTAAGTAAGAGGAGCGAAACTTCTCAAATAAAACAGGAATTGTCAGAATCCACAAAGCACTGTTTATCAAATTGTGGCAATCAAACAAATAGATTATAAAAATAGAAAGAAGGGGGGGGGGGGGGGGAAGTATAGCAGAAACCAAAACCTGAAAGTATAGCCATCTCTTCATCCATGTCTGGCTCTGTCTCAGAAGAATCTGAATCAGAAGCAGAATCAGTATCAGAGGAATCAGACTCAACATCATCCATAAAAGCAGATTCACTCTCTTCAACCAAAGAACTGGGGTGAGGGCCCTCCCCTCCAAACTGCGAGGATGACATTTCAATATGGGATGGGGTCTCTTTGTAATCTAGAGAATCACTAGACTCAGCAGGCATATACACACATCTGCTCCTCTTTGCTCGGTAATCAACTCCAATTTGCCCCACTCCTGACAAAAGGATAAACAGAAACATAGTCAAACTGCATCACATATAATATGCCTGATTACTGCCTGTTTAATAATTAAAACCAAGAAAAACAATTTTTACACCTCTTTATAATATATTACTCACTCATCTCTCATCTGACCACTTTCTTCAGTCCAAAAAGTTCTATCATTAGTGTAAATTGTACTTCCCAAGCAAAGGCTACTTCTTGCAAGAGTCTCAGAACTATCATCAACAGAAAGTTTGTGAGAAACATTTGGATCAACAGAAGATGAAAGCTTTCCTTCCAACGGAGAGATTTTAAGCCCAAAATTCAGCAAGTCTTTCAGATAAGGTGTGGCTTAAGAATGGTCTTCTTCCCCACTCAGTGGATTACCATCATTGGCTGAGTCTGAAGGTAAAGGACCTCCATGACAAGAAGCATGTGAATTTAAATTTGAATGTTACTCATTATCATTTCCCAAGGTTTCTGGAGATGTAACTATTCCCTTTTTAACAGCACTAGAAGATCAACAATTGGTTTGATCAGAAGCAATACCTGATTTTCCATCCTTCTTCAACAATTGCCTCTCAAGTTCAAGAGCATGAAGAATGGCATCTTCTCGACGAGCATATTTCTCTCTTTTCTTTATTGGCATCCCCTGGGAGGATTCAGCCCTTTCTATACAATCATCAAACTCGCCACATCGGAATGCCTTCACACGCTTAGATTTTTCCAAATTGTACCAATCCCTGCTAAGAAATACGAACAAATAAGGGGGAAATATTACACTATCAACTGTTAATAAGGTTAAATCGTTGATACATTGGCGCACCTGATATTCATGACATGTATATATATCTATAACTTTCTGACTTTAAATATCAATATATGTAAGGCTAAACTTCAAGAATTTTGGGGGCCAGAAGCAGGCACTTCAATACTATCGCAGTTCAATCAAACTGCACCTCTAACCAACAACTCAAGAGAACAATCATCAACTAACTTAGTTGCCACTAACCACCAAAACTAGTGTCGTTGGCCCAAAAAAGCAGTGATATTTAAAATTACGCTAGACTTGTTTCGAAGTAGAGGACAATTACCAGAACATACTTCTACACCAACCAATAGCAGGGCGCCAAACTACTGGATCGAAAACCAGACATGAATTGTTTAACTTCGAATTCAAAACGTAAAACTGATGATTAAATAGCAAACAAAGAGACTTACACGCTCGCATCTTCCCTGCCAAGAAGCTTAACAGGAGTTCCTGATCGAGGGGACGTGAGATGTGAAGATGAGAGCTCTTCAGGCCCCAGTATTTGGCCAGGCCACCACGACCCATTTCTCCTTCGCACCCATACAATCGATCCCACGCCGCAATCAACCGAACCTGACCCCGGACTGTCCATCTCCCCAACCCCCTCTTCCTCTTCCTCTTTCCTTCGCTTTCCCAGCCTCTCTCTGTCTCTCTCTCTCTGTCTCTCTCTCAAGTTCAAATAGTAACGCTGGCTCAGCCGCCGGCGAAGATAAACGATGAACGGAGGATCCGGAAACCGTCGTAATCGGAGGGTCCGGTGGGTCGGAATTGGGTTAGGGCAAAGGATTCCATTCAGATTTGGGAAATTTCATTTTTTTTTTTTTGGTGTCAAACTGATCTTACATAATAAAGCACAACATAAATATTTTGAAATTTAATATTTTTCTTTCTTCTCTTCTTCTAGAAGCATCTAATCTTCTTTTGTGAGGCGTGCGAATATAGGGATTTGGTTTGGTTTGGTATGAAATGTGGCCAGAGGTTTGGGGGTTCAACTCCTGGTTCCGCTAAGGGTCGCCGGCTTTGTACCAATGTACGCCTGAATGGAGGATATAATATTATCTACGTGGCAAGAAAAGAAGCTAGTTCCAACTCGCAAGCAGTATTTTATCCCAGGAAAATAGGGTTGGGACTTCTATTTACAAATAATTACAGAACTAAAAGGTACTTTTGAAAGCAATCTTACCTTCACTTTAAATTCAATTACTTTTATCAAATTTATATTGCAGAGGTAAATTTGTACATGTCTATTTTTATAATTTAATAATTAAAAGTATTTTTTAAGAGATTTATCAACCGCAAGCTAATCTTACATATTTGATAAAAATGTTTATCAAATGAATTTATTAAACACAAATTACTTTTCTCATATAATATTTCTTCTAAAGCTCAATTATATTTAAAAAAATATTTTAAAACAAATAAAAATCCACAACAATACCAAAATGAATCATAATCTACCAAATTGTTGTAGCAACAATAGTATGATTAATTAATTATTAATACATTCAATAAAAATTAACTATTAATATGAATGTACCAAAATGCCTATAAGTGTGTGTCACACTGGTACGGATAGAGGGTCAAGGGTTCGACTCCCGCTCCCCCCCCCAAAAAAAAAAATTATGGGCTTGCCCACCCCCTAAGTAATAAAAAAAATGAATGTCCCAAAATAAAATTGCCTCTCCATTGTTTTAATTGTTTACTTTAAAAGTTTAGAATGACACCATTAACAATTTGTACATAGTAAAATTTTTAGGATAAAAAGAGCACTTGATTTGTGTTTGGGGAGTAAAAACACCTTCTCACTAAATTATCTTCTTCATTTTTGGCCGAACACTACAGTATCATACGTAGGAAGACATTTTTTGTACCCTTAGTTTATGAATAGCGTATAATACCAAGCGCCTCTCTTTTAGTTGCCACATCGCCGAAGCAATGCAATATATTACCTAGGTGATGGGTCTTGATCTTCAATATTTTTGAACTTCTAGTACTCTTTACTTTTAGCTATCTTTCTTCGCGTTTTGTAATTAAAACTCAAATCCATTCATTATTATTAAATTTCTTAAAAACTATTAAAAATAACAAAAGTTAATAAAATCTAATATTTTCTAACATTTACTACTTAATTACAAAATTATAGAAAATAATCAAAGCTATTTAAAAATCCTAATAAAAACTTATGATAAATCTTCAAATAGGCACATAAAATTATATAAATTCAAGACTTATTACAACCCCTGTAACACTCTAACCTTTAGAGTGCTAAGATCTCATCATTTGATCTGAGTGATGGAATTTCAACCGTCAAAATTTTTTTTATATTCATTAGGCTATATAATTCCTTTTTTTTTTATCAAAGGTTGTATAATTCCTAAGATAGATCTTTTAAACATTTAACTACCTAGATATTGAATGCCCAGTTCATACAACTAAAATTTACAAAACAACATTAATGGGGTTTCAACATACTACTCATTCCTAGGCTATAGAACTAAACATAGATAAACATCTCTTAATTATTACAAATGTTCAATAGATAAAGTTCTTGCGTCTTCTCAATGCCACCCTGTAGATACCAGAAGATTGGTCGATTCTAAGCACCTTAATCTACTACCACCACAAGATTTGCAAAACCAAAAGCATTGTTTGAATACATTACTAAGTATAGTAAAAATTTATATTTTCAATAATAATACTATCATTTTTGGAAAATAGTAATGGTTTAATTGTCACCTATGCAAAAAATATTTTTTTTATATTCCTTTGTGTATAACATACAAAGATAGCAACATATCACAACATACCAAATACAAATAAAAGATCATACATATAAAACATATTGAAACATGAGCAAACATATTTATGTACTTACTTACCTTATTCAAACTATATTCTAAATTGAACTATATTTGCACATGAAGCATCATACTGAACTTACCATGTTCAGAATTTAAGTATTGTATGATAATCAATACATAATTGCATACTGATACAATGATGCATATTTGAAGTACGATCCCATATATTGACACAGGGCATTTCTTCGCAATACCACACATTGGCATAAGGTATTTCTTAGGCAATCTTAATCATAACAAGCTTAAATCTTCATACTTGTTATATCACATAAACTTGATACTTACTTGCATGCTTCATCATTGATAAAAACTTAACATATCCCATACCTTATGTACATGAGTGCTCCAATGAGTACATTTCCATATCGTATCACTATATATGCCCTTCTAAGAAGATGCAGACAATCACCAGTAAAAGGAAAAACCAGTTCTTAAGTACTATATCAAGCCATACTACTTGATACAAATATAGGTTTTTACAATTATAAGTAAAACATTAAGCATTTCATACTACTTAGTATAAGATCTAAGTTTTCAGTACTGTCAAGAAGAAAAACTACTCTTCTTAGTTATTATGATTATCAGAACATATCATCATAGACAAGAGTAAACATTGCTAGGGCATCACCTAGAGTAGATCCACAAATCTTAACCTAAAATCTAAAACATGAAGTCACATAAAAGGCCTACTAAGCTTTAGTGACACCCTTGTCATAACCATGTCCTTAGGAGAATGGGACTTAAACTTGAAAGAGATTCTAATCCCTTTTCTTCCCATATGATTATATTCTTTTCCATATGTAGTCTCTTACATGGTCTCCATCCTTTGAGAACCCCATCTCCATTGATAAAAACCATTTTCTATTGGAATTTCATCTCTTAAGAACTTGTCTCTTAAAGACTATTTCTAAGTCGAGGCCTAAGACTCCAATCTCCCAAAAATCATTTATCAAGATTCCATTCCTCAAGAACTTGGTATCTTTCCTTAAATTCATTTATTTACAAAAAAGAAACCTTATTTTAACAACAATAATATGCACTAATTATCATATACTTTAAATATACATTACCTGATGCAATTACATAAGATTATGTCACATGTAAGTGGTATCCAAGTCACATTCATTAGGCACAAATAATCTTTCTTCACAGGCATTAAAGTTTAACAAACACATGTATATCATGGATAAGGCATACATACGTACATATATGCATCATAGATAAGGCATGCATGCAAGTATATATCTATATGCATAATGATTTAGACATGCATATAGTATGAAGACTCAAGCATGCATACAAGGCTTATGCATGATACATCCATCAATAGTTGCCTATATCAATTCTAATGGAACCTTTTTTATCATGTCTTCCAGTGTTTGCAATGTCCTAATTAAGTCCATATCATTGTCTTCCATATCTACAGTCATATATGCATAGGAATGATTCATGGTTCAATCATCCATGCATAGGGATTTAAGGTGTTTCATGGTCATCCATGCATAGGAATAGTTTGAAGTTCAATTATGCATAAGACTTGGCTTTATTCCTTACTGAGGGACTTATATAAGGTATCACTTACTTTATAGTCTTCAACTTCCATGAGAGTTCAATAAGGCAACTCATACATGAACTTCATTCAAACATTAATCCTCTATATAGACATGCAAATACCATATGCAAGCAACATATAAAAGCATATGAAACTTAATAAAAACAAGTCTTTAGGTTGCACACAGCCCATACCATTTTACATGGTTGTATCATCTACTTCTCTACATTTAAAACACTCAAAATAGAGGAAGAATGCATGGGCTATAATTCCTGGCATGTCTTAAAAGTCCTAAACCGAGGAAAATATAAAACAAGGTCCCTTAAATTGAATGATTCAAGATTAAATAAAATTAGGATAAAATTTTAAATAATTAAAAATGAGGATACAAGGTGAAAGAAGCCCAAAAATCAGAGTCCGAATAGCTAAATAAAATCATACAAAATCTAATGGCATTTTTGTAATTTTAGCCAACTTTTAGAAAACTCAGAGGAGGAATATTTAAATAGAAAAAATAAGTGCCCAAGGTTCTTAGAGTCCTAAAAACTATAGGAACCTCTAGAATGACCAAAACCCCTTTGGTTTATATTTTAAAATGTTGGTTGACCAAAACTTTGATGGATTCATTTGGAAAGATTTTAAATCTAATTTAGGTGAAACCGAAAACATTTTATGAATAAACTTCATGATGGAAAATATGGTTCTCAAAAAAGAGTTGAAATGAGCCCAATTAGACAAAACTAAGATGAGAGATTAAATTGTAATTTTGGAAAATGTTATAAATAGACCCTTAGGCTTATTAAATCACATCCCTTTCTTCTCCAACCCTTACCATCAACTTGCTTCTGGTCTAAACGAATTCTAAGAAAGTCTTAAGAGGTGTACCAAGGGGAGAGCCAAGGGAGGAAGAAGAAGCTTGAAAAGGGTAAGATTTGGTCACTTTTTCACCCTCTTTCCTTTACTAAACCTCTTCTCCTCCTTCTCCTCTCTTCTCCCATAGTTTTAATGGTTTGTTTAGGAATTTTTTGGGACTAGTTCCATAAAGGAGAAGGAGAGATTGAAAGGAAGCTTTGAAGCATGAGAAAGAGCTCTTAGAAAAGCTTGTAAACAAGGTAAGAATTCATAATTATATTGCTTCTTCTTATCTTTCCTCCTTCTCTACCATTTTGGCCAGAATAATAGAGAGATGTTAGGGACTTTATCTCTACCTAAACTTGATAGGAATGGGGGTTTTGAAGCCTAAGGAATCCAAAGAAATAATTAGAATTCAAAAAGAACCATTAGATAACAAGTTATGGTAATTAGGGATTTTGTTGTACCTTGGCAAATATGAGACTTTCTAATGGTAATTTAGGTTGCCTAAAAGTATATATGAGTTCTCAAGATATCTTAGAAGTCTCACAAGTGCCAACTACCTAAAGAAAATCAAGCAAATTCCATGAGACCCTTGGTAGCTCCATGTCTCAGCCTAGGTCGAGAACAAGCATCTAGGGAGAGTTTTAATTAATTCCAAGGAATGATGATAGAACCCATAGGAATAAGTCCTAGGAACCTTTAACAAGATGATACATTGCCCAGGACTGGCTAGGAACAAGAAATGTTGGTCAAGTGGATAAGACCCTAAGAGAACTTGTCCCTTAGAACCCTAACCTTGAGACGCCACAAAGGAAGACTACTCCTTTGATAAGTCACTTGTATTCTAAAGAAGAACACACAGAAGCAAGAATTCTCACAATGAGAAATAAAATTCTGAATTCATTCAAAGCTCTCCAAAAGTACAATAGGTGGCCTATTAAATAGGCATAAAAGAAAACCCTAAACCTAACTTAATCTCTAAGAATTCTTCTCCAAGAAATAGGAAACAAAGAATGTGATTTTAATGGGAGGAGATGATGCCATTTACTACAAGAAATCCTAAGGAAAAGGAAAGAAAGTAATAAATTTTCAGCAACTAAGGGAAATAGAAATAAAGAAAATCTGAAACTTAAATCCTAAGTCTTGACTAAATGGCCTTGTTCAAACTAATGGAAATGGAAACTAATGAAAAGAAAATAAAAGACATCCTAATAAGATTTTAAACTCCTATTCATGTCACTTTTGTTGCCCATGTGATTTGCACATGCTTGTTAATTGATTTCTTCAAGTTGGACTCTATTTAGATCCTGCAACATGTCTTGTTGGGCTTGGACAATGAGGATCAAGTCCCTTGGGCCTTATAACTCTTCAAATTGATGCAAAAACATGGGTTCAAGCTCTTAAACTTCTTGGACAATGCAACTCAAAGCTTGCTTCATGGTTTTAGCTCTTCCTCTAGTCATTGGGCCACCTATGCCTTGTAATGGGTCCATTTGCTTGTTGGGCCCTCTTGCACACCCTCCATACTCTTTTAGGTCATTACACCATGATCCCTTGTCTACAAGCTCACGGGCCCCTTCATCAATGGGAATGGCCTAGATATGATTAGTAAACATCAAGGGAAGCATTGATTTAAATTTAGAAATCATGGTTTATGAGATAGAGGTTTAGGTTCCTTATTAAGACATAAAGAAGCAACTTGAATCTTGACTCCTTGAATTGAAATTGTAATGACTTCAAAGAGTTTATATGGAGTCTTGAGACTTAGATTGAATGAGAAATTGGAGCCAAGATTATAAATTCTAGTGATTGCTTCATTATACCCTTTTACAAAACCATATTGATGTCATATGGGAAAGTGAGCTTACATAAAGTTTGTGTAAGGCTAGAGTTAGTTCCAATGATTGAATTGTGTTTTATTTGATGTGTCTAGGCCAAGCAAATCAAGATTATCCTAAATGCAAGTGTGTGGGCAAAAAAGGGAAGGAAAGAATAAAGGAAAAAGTGTGTGATTTTGATACAAGGTAGCTCTCTAACCTTTCTTGCATGCATTTCCTAGATGTTTGCTTATCATTAGATATTTATGTGTATGTTTGAACTATGAGATATGTTTCTAGCTATTGACTATATAATATGATACCATTATACTTCTTGAAATATGTTTTTAAATGCGAAGTAGCTTGAATGGGTATGGTTATGCTAAAAGTCCTTAAGAATTAGTGAAACAAAGCCAAAAGTCTTAAGAAGGAGTGAGGCTAAGTCAAAAATATCTTAAAATAGGTGAAGCAAATCCAAAAATCCCAAGAAAATTAGGCGAGGTTAAACTAATATCCCTTAGGGCTCATATTTGATATATATGAGTTCATATGATAAGAAAATTTATCTATGTATGTCATGAGAAGTTTTTATGGTATGCATGCATTCTTTGACATGTAAATACATCATATATGTATGTTTGAAAGGGTAAAGAGCTATTGGGATTCTTTGAATCTCACTCTTCCCTATAATATGCCTAATCATATCTAAGTGAGCCACATAGAGCAAGAAATGGGAACCAAGCCACTTAAAAAGCAAGACTTTGACAATAGAATGGAAAATTAGGCATTTTGATGTCAAAGTATGTAACTATATGATATATATGAGATGTAGACCCTTGAGCATGTATAAAAATATGAAAATATCATATATGAATGGAATTTGGAACCAAATGAATCTTTATGTATGAGTTTGACATTCTTATGTCTTAATGCACTTGTGCATAATGACAACTAGAATAGTAGTTTTAATATGCATGACAATTTGGACCATTTTGAATGCTTCCCTATGCTGTATTCATGCTTTTGGGTGTGCTCAATTTGCTATAGATTGATGGGAAGGTTATTTGGCACTCTTATGAACCACTTTGACCTTTAAAATGACCATATTCTTGAGCTAAACTATAAACTGACCAAATGGATGAATTTTTACATGAAATTTGGCAGCCATATAGGTCTTATTTAGAGCTTTTCATAGAGCTAAAGAGTACTTAATTTAGAGCTTTAAAGGATTTATTATAATTTTTCAAAATTTTCCAAATTATGCATAATTGTCAAGGTTACTGTTTATATGATCAATCTATATTTATATGTCATTCAAGAGTTAAATGAAATCTAATACTCATAAAATTTTATAAGTATATAGCTGAGATTATAACTTTCTAGTGCACTAAGTTTGTATGAAAAGGAGTTGTATAGAGAGAGTTAAGGATTTTTGAAATTAAAGGTCTGGTGTTGCCCGAGTACTATAGCAGCCTTTGATATGTAATAGATTTTATAGGTCAAATGAACTCATATGCCCTTAAAATATTTTCAGCAATTAGGTCTTATCTCAAGCTTTCCTTAACCATTAAGAGCACCTCATTTGGATTTGTATTGAGAGATATATGAATTTTTAAAGTGTGATGTCAGTTGTAGGAGGCCCCCATACCAGTGTTACTATTCCATTGGTTTTTAGGGGCAAACATGGTTGTTTTGATCTAAAATTTTTATGGCAGTTAGAGAACATCTATAACTTTTTAGAATGGTATAATTTGCATGATTTTGATTTTTTGGAATTAGTTATGATTTTTCAAAGTTTTATATCAGAATATGGAATGTAAAGCAAAATGCAAAATAAGATGTCATTTTGTGTTGTAAGGCTTGGACTTGATTTTGCACTTCAAATTGAGATGTTTCTGATTGAACACATGTATTATGGATGGAGAATGAATATGGTAAGCTCATATGGTCCATTTGGCAATTAATGAATTTGTTGAGTTTTCAATGACGCAAAATACTGCCACTAGAAGTGTGATTTTCATGCAAATGAGTGTTATATACCAATTTTGCTACAAATTGAGTCCTATATAGTTATGGTATTACATGGGTCATGTGTATTTATACAACTAGGATGTATACCTCTTCAATTTAGAGTGTATGCATCATTTTTGCCCTGAAACAATGAATCACATGTCCTAGTCGCATGATTTCTCACATTCACATGGCTTGATCAAGTGATTTTCCAACACTCATGAAGATGAGTAAGTGTGGTTGTGATTTAGCACAAACACATTTTTATGCCTCCATAACACCATTTTCATCACCTAATGATTTATACATTATCATACCAACAAGTGCTTATCAAAACTCCATTTAATTGCATAAATCCTACTAAGACTCTTCATGCTAAATCCTTAAAGACACATTTTGAAGAAGATGAAAGAATGTCACACCCATAATGTGACCACATGGCACAATTTTTTTTTTTTTCAATTTTCGAAAACAAAAACTAAATGAAGTAAAGTCGCCACCAAAATCTTAATTTTAAAAGGGTTAAACTTTGAAAAAACTTTTTTAAAGGAAAATGAGTTGTGAATAAGAAATGGATTCAAAATTTAGTTGTGTGTGGGGAAGGTGTTAGGTACCCCACAATACCTATTTCTAAAAATAGTTATTTCTAAGTTAATTATACAAAATTAATATGATATTAATCTTATTTTAACTTTCCTGACAATCACACGCAAAGATAATAAAAAGAAAAGAAATTAAGAAAATAAAATAAAATAAAAAGGAAATATTTATTTATAAGGATAGACTTGATCTAAGATGAGAACTTAGAGTCTATATATCTTATGAAAAGGATCAAAATCTACATAATTCGAGTAGAAATCCATATCTATTGGTTGTTGTTTTTTAATTTTATGAAAAGAAAAAAAAAGTAGACAACACTCTTATTTTTCACAAACAAAACAACTTTGCAATTGGTTTGTATGTTTTAATTTGTAAAACATAGTTAATTTCATTTATTTACTCTTCTCATTTTTCTATTTTTTTGAATTTTTACAAACAACATTTTTATTTAAGCAAGAGTTTTTTTTTTAATTTTTATGAAGTATATATTTTTTCTAATTTTGTGAAAAGAAAGTTCCTAAATTTATGAAAAAGGAATTTTATTTTATTTTCGAAATGAGACTCTTAAGAACTTAAAACATTAACCTTTGAATTTGAAAAAAAATTATTTAATCGAATGTTTTAAGAGATTGAATTCTAAGACATCATTTTTGTTTTTGTTTTTGTTTTTGGTTTTCATTTTTGTTTGGCTTTTTTTATTCATTATTGTTTTTCTTTTGATTTGTGAAGAAACAAATTTTAAGAAAAAAGTTTTTTTAAAAAAACAAGGAAAAATTACGTTTAAGGGCCAAGAAGTGAAAAAAATTATTTTTAAGGACTTTTATCACTAGGTTTAACTAATTCTTACTAAACTCAGTAGTAATCATCCTAAAACAAATTGTAATAGGTCCTTAAGAATAAATTTCTTCACTTTTTGGTCCTTTATTATAATTCTCCCAAAAAACAAACTGATTTTTTTTTATATTTTAAATTTTTGAAATGCTATTTTTTTTAATTTAGAAAACCTTTAAAGGAAAGAGACTTATTTGATTTTTCCTTTGTTTTAAAAGATTTGCTTTTGTATTTTTAAATATCTTTTTTATTTTTGATTTTTAAAGAAAAACTATTAAGATTTATTTGATTTACTCTTTCTTTTCATTTATATTTTTTAAATCTTAAGAAAATCCAACTTTTTTTTGCAACTTTTTGTAATTTTTCAAAAGAAAATTTTAAAAATGTTCTTATATAAGAAAAACTTATTTAACCTTTAAACCTCTATTGATTTTTTTCTATTTTTCACTTATTGAAAAAGAAATTTATTTGATTTTCTAAAAAACTATTTTTTGAACATTTTCTTTAATTTTTTAAAAAATAAGTTTTATTTTCTAAAAACTATATATATATTGAAGATATTTTAGAATCTTTTCTTTTCTTTTTCTTGAACTTTTTTTAAGAAAATTGATTGGATACGGGCTATTAAAACTTAAAATTTATTAAAATATGATTACAAGACTTAATAGATACCTGTGAAGACTTATTGTTGTACACAGTCCTTCGGTTGACTTGCTATGCGTCTAAGTAGGCAAAAAACCTCACACGGAAACTCTAAAAAAATAAATAAAATAAAATAAATGTACTTACAAATAAACAATGATTTGTGACTATGTGTGTTTTCTACACAACCAATTGAACATTATACTATACGTAATATCATATAAATACTTTGCATTGGAGAAACTAGGCATAAATACCCATGAAGTTTTCTCCTTGGTCCTCCCTTTAATCCTCATTTAGCGTCTAATAAGCTATTTCAAAATTTGTTGAAAGTCAATGGTACTCTATCATTGAACCCCCAAATCCCTTTTCGTAAAACACTTGAATTGCTACCTTGAATGATGCATCAATGTGCCATACCAAACAATAAGCATCTTCCAGCAAAAACAATGGATATATGTAATAAGGGCTAGAAGATTGTTACATGACTTTACAAACTACTACTTAAAATAATACTAAAATTGGTTTGATTTTAATTTAACTCTTTATTTCTGGGGAGTGCCTAGACAAAATACAATGTTCACAATTATCCTTCTTTACTTATTTCTTGAGTAAGAAGAGTAAAAATGCAACTTTGATATTCTTATTTAAGGAACAAGTAAAGATAAAGACACTTTTTTTGTTTAGGATAACTTGATTGTCCTTGGCAACACTGGACTACAAATAGATTAGATTATATTTGACACAAGTGGACTAAACTGGACTTGACTAAACTAAGTTAGGTTCAATGAACCCTATGACACAATTGGACTGTAAATAGGCTAAAAAAAACATATTGAATTAAACTTAATGTAAAGGAAGAATTAACTGAAAAAAAAAAACCAATATTGACAAGTTGCCCCTCGTTACTTATTTCTCAAGTGAAAAGAGTGAAAATGTAGTTTTTGATACTCTCAACTTAAGGAATAAGTAAAGATAAAAACACATATTTTGTTTAAGGAGTGATAAGCTTAAGGAATAATGGATCAAAACAAGCCAACTTACCTGGGAATGCAAAACTTGATGAAAGGTAAAAGTGCTTAAAATTGCTTGCCATTATGAGGCTTTTGAATAGGTGTCTGGTTTGTGTAGGTTTTACAGACTACCTATTTAGTGCAAGGCTTAAAGATTACTTATTCTGTGTAGAGCTTTAGAGGATGCCTATTCTGGGTAAGATTTTGAAAACTGTCTAATCTTGGTAGAGTTTTAAGGGTGCTTATTCTATGTAGAACTTTGAAAGATGCTTGGTCCATGTAGGGCTTTAAAGGGTGTATGATTTATGCAAAACTTTAAAGAATGCCTTGTCTATGTAGGACTTTAAAGAATATCTTATCTGTGTAGGGCTTTGAAGAGTGTCTATTCTGTACAAGACTTTGAAAAAGTGTCTAATCTGTGCAAGACTTAAAAAGTGCTTGAACAGTGCCAGGTTGGGAAGGATACTTGTTGTCTAGGATTTAAAAGGTACATATTTTGTGCAGGGCATTGAAAAGTATCTATTCTGTGCAAGATTTAAAATGTTACCTTGTTTGTGTAGGGCTTTTAAAGGATACCTGCTCTATGTATGGATTAAAGAGTCTAATTTTTGTGCAGATTTTTTTCAAGTTTAGAAACTCTATTTTATTTATCCAAGTTTTATGCAAGGTATGCATATGTATGAAATGTGTGATGCATGTAAAATGCTCAACTTTTAAGTTTAGCAACTCAACTTTGCCCTAATATAAATCAAGTTATGTGTGTATAGATGTAGAAACATATGTCATGTGAAATGCTACATTTCATGAAATGCAAATTTTTGTATTTTCTTTGCCTTAATATGAATTTGAGTTCCACATAATGTATTCACATGTGGGATGTGAGGAGCATATGAGATATTTATTTCATGAAATACAAATTTTTGTGTTTTCTTGCCTTAATGTGAACCAAGGTCTACATAACATATGCATATGTCAAATGTGAAAAGCATATGAGATGTTTTATTTTGTGAAATGCAAACTTAATTATAATGTATACATATGAGATGCAAGTTTTGTTTTTTTTTTTCCATTTTTGAATTTGGAAGTTATGTTCCTTATTTGTAGTGTATGCACAATGTATGCAAGTAGAGTTAACTCCAAAGGGTGGAAAAAAAGATAGGGATATTATCTCTAAATATCTTTAAACTGATTTTAAATTTTGAGCCTTTTCATTTTATTTATGCAAACAAGATCACCTCAAAGAAAAGAGGTAAAGACGGAACATTATTTCTAAATGTCCTTAAACTGATTTTGAATTTTGGGCCTTTCATTTTTTGTTTAAAAAAATGGAACCATGAAGGAAGGGAAAAATGCAATTATTATTTGCTAAAATTTTGTCTTTGATAAGAAAGGCATGTTTTGGCTATGTATAAGTTCAATATAAGTGTACGATGTATGAAAAATCTCAAAATTTGTAAAATATAGGAAATTTGGTCATTTATCTTTGGAAAAATTTCTCATATTGGCTCTTTACTAACTTTGGTGAGAAAACTTTTGATAGCCTTTCTAGATTTACCTTCTATCACTTAGATGAAAAATTTTATTGATAGTTTTTGGTCAATTGAAAATGCACCTAAAAGAGTATCTCAAAAGATCAGGGATTCTTGCTTATTTTCTATTAAGTTCTTAAGGTTATTTGTGTAATATCTGGTTTTTGTTAAAACAATGGAAACGGATACATTTTCAAAGTAAACCTTCTGAAATGAATTAGTTAATGTCCAAAAAAATTAGAATAATAATCTAGACATTAAATGATGAATTTAGGGGCCCGGAGGTGCCTTGAAACTGAAGCCAAAGTAACTAGACAAAAAGTAACAAAATACATACATAACGTAATGATATTTTTATAATTTTGGATAAATTTTAGAATTCTCATAGAAAGACTTTTTAAATGATAAATTTGAGTTTTTCGGGGTTCTTAGAGGCCCTGAAAACCATCGAACCCTCGAAACAGTTGAAACCCCTCCAGTATATATTTTCTAACGTCAGTTGACCTGAACTTTGACATTTTCGTTCGAGAAGGTTTTAACTTTAAGTTGAGTGATTCCAAAGGCATTTTATAAGATTGAGGACCTAAATTTTATGATGAAAAATATGATTTTAAAAAATGAGCTAAAACAAACCGAAAATAAAAATGCCAAAATTAAGGGCAAAATTGATTTTTTTGTAAACAAGTATCTTCTTGGGCACTCTTTAAAAGTCATGCCCCTTTCTCATCCTTCTTCACTGAATTTATTCTACCCAAAATAAAGAGAGAGATTAGAAAATTTAGGCCTACAAGAAAGGAGAGAGGGGGAGAAAAACCCAAGATAAATGTATGAAATCAATGGAATTTCTTAGTCTTTCTTTTAGCAAAGTTGTTCTTCTCCTTCTCCTCTTTCTTTCTATGGTTTGTTAAAATTTTTGGGTCTGTTTTGAGGGCAAAACAGAGGGGATATTTTCAAATTCAAGGAGAAGAAGCCAAGCAAGGTGAAAAACAAGCAAAGGGAACCAAGAAACTAAGGTAATTTGCTATGTTTCAAGCTTGATGTTTCTTGTTCTTCTTCTCATGTTGTTCGACCTATGTAAGAACAGCCCTAAGGGGTAGAGTTTCTAGCCAAACCAAGGATGAATCTTAGAAAAATGAGAGAGGAGAACAAGAATATGCAAAGAAAATAACAAAATAACCATTAGATTTCAAGATAAAAAAGTTAAGGTTTTAAGTGTTTCTTTAAAATTCTATTTTGATACAAGAATTCCTAGGCCTAAATGAGTGTTTGAATGAGCTTTAAAAATCCCTAAGAAGCTTTCCACATGCATCTTCCATCAAGAAAACAAAGCAAACCCACTTGATACTCTCTTGGTGTATAGTTTCGGCCTAGGCTAGAAAGAGTACCAAGGGATAGTTTTAATTTATTCTAAACTTGATTTTCATATATGATGGAAGAATATGAGAGGAAGCCTTAGAAAAGTTTTAGAAGTCATAGATAGTAAGATGGTATCATAAGTTCCATATTATGGCTTAAAGAAGCAACACCTAGTTAGGCTCCTTAAATTAATTGTGTGATGACTCTAAGAGACTTAAAAGGAGTAAAGAATCATAAATGGATAGAAACAATAGAGCCAAGATGATGTTTTTCTAAGGTTGCTTCATTAAGTGTATTATAGAACCATAAATGAGACACAAACAAAACAACTTTGCAATTGGTTTGTATGTTTTAATTTGTAAAACATAGTTAATTTCATTTATTTACTCTTCTCATTTTTCTATTTTTTTGAATTTTTACAAACAACATTTTTATTTAAGCAAGAGTTTTTTTTTTTTAATTTTTATGAAGTATATATTTTTTCTAATTTTGTGAAAAGAAAGTTCCTAAATTTATGAAAAAGGAATTTTATTTTATTTTCGAAATGAGACTCTTAAGAACTTAGAACATTAACCTTTGAATTTGAAAAAAAATTATTTAATCGAATGTTTTAAGAGATTGAATTCTAAGACATCATTTTTGTTTTTGTTTTTGGTTTTCATTTTTGTTTGGCTTTTTTTATTCATTATTGTTTTTCTTTTGATTTGTGAAGAAACAAATTTTAAGAAAAAAGTTTTTTTAAAAAAACAAGGAAAAATTACGTTTAAGGGCCAAGAAGTGAAAAAAATTATTTTTAAGGACTTTTATCACTAGGTTTAACTAATTCTTACTAAACTCAGTAGTAATCATCCTAAAACAAATTGTAATAGGTCCTTAAGAATAAATTTCTTCACTTTTTGGTCCTTTATTATAATTCTCCCAAAAAACAAACTGATTTTTTTTTATATTTTAAATTTTTGAAATGCTATTTTTTTTAATTTAGAAAACCTTTAAAGGAAAGAGACTTATTTGATTTTTCCTTTGTTTTAAAAGATTTGCTTTTGTATTTTTAAATATCTTTTTTATTTTTGATTTTTAAAGAAAAACTATTAAGATTTATTTGATTTACTCTTTCTTTTCATTTATATTTTTTAAATCTTAAGAAAATCCAACTTTTTTTTGCAACTTTTTGTAATTTTTCAAAAGAAAATTTTAAAAATGTTCTTATATAAGAAAAACTTATTTAACCTTTAAACCTCTATTGATTTTTTTCTATTTTTCACTTATTGAAAAAGAAATTTATTTGATTTTCTAAAAAACTATTTTTTGAACATTTTCTTTAATTTTTTAAAAAATAAGTTTTATTTTCTAAAAACTATATATATATTGAAGATATTTTAGAATCTTTTCTTTTCTTTTTCTTGAACTTTTTTTAAGAAAATTGATTGGATACGGGCTATTAAAACTTAAAATTTATTAAAATATGATTACAAGACTTAATAGATACCTGTGAAGACTTATTGTTGTACACAGTCCTTCGGTTGACTTGCTATGCGTCTAAGTAGGCAAAAAACCTCACACGGAAACTCTAAAAAAATAAATAAAATAAAATAAATGTACTTACAAATAAACAATGATTTGTGACTATGTGTGTTTTCTACACAACCAATTGAACATTATACTATACGTAATATCATATAAATACTTTGCATTGGAGAAACTAGGCATAAATACCCATGAAGTTTTCTCCTTGGTCCTCCCTTTAATCCTCATTTAGCGTCTAATAAGCTATTTCAAAATTTGTTGAAAGTCAATGGTACTCTATCATTGAACCCCCAAATCCCTTTTCGTAAAACACTTGAATTGCTACCTTGAATGATGCATCAATGTGCCATACCAAACAATAAGCATCTTCCAGCAAAAACAATGGATATATGTAATAAGGGCTAGAAGATTGTTACATGACTTTACAAACTACTACTTAAAATAATACTAAAATTGGTTTGATTTTAATTTAACTCTTTATTTCTGGGGAGTGCCTAGACAAAATACAATGTTCACAATTATCCTTCTTTACTTATTTCTTGAGTAAGAAGAGTAAAAATGCAACTTTGATATTCTTATTTAAGGAACAAGTAAAGATAAAGACACTTTTTTTGTTTAGGATAACTTGATTGTCCTTGGCAACACTGGACTACAAATAGATTAGATTATATTTGACACAAGTGGACTAAACTGGACTTGACTAAACTAAGTTAGGTTCAATGAACCCTATGACACAATTGGACTGTAAATAGGCTAAAAAAAACATATTGAATTAAACTTAATGTAAAGGAAGAATTAACTGAAAAAAAAAACCAATATTGACAAGTTGCCCCTCGTTACTTATTTCTCAAGTGAAAAGAGTGAAAATGTAGTTTTTGATACTCTCAACTTAAGGAATAAGTAAAGATAAAAACACATATTTTGTTTAAGGAGTGATAAGCTTAAGGAATAATGGATCAAAACAAGCCAACTTACCTGGGAATGCAAAACTTGATGAAAGGTAAAAGTGCTTAAAATTGCTTGCCATTATGAGGCTTTTGAATAGGTGTCTGGTTTGTGTAGGTTTTACAGACTACCTATTTAGTGCAAGGCTTAAAGATTACTTATTCTGTGTAGAGCTTTAGAGGATGCCTATTCTGGGTAAGATTTTGAAAACTGTCTAATCTTGGTAGAGTTTTAAGGGTGCTTATTCTATGTAGAACTTTGAAAGATGCTTGGTCCATGTAGGGCTTTAAAGGGTGTATGATTTATGCAAAACTTTAAAGAATGCCTTGTCTATGTAGGACTTTAAAGAATATCTTATCTGTGTAGGGCTTTGAAGAGTGTCTATTCTGTACAAGACTTTGAAAAAGTGTCTAATCTGTGCAAGACTTAAAAAGTGCTTGAACAGTGCCAGGTTGGGAAGGATACTTGTTGTCTAGGATTTAAAAGGTACATATTTTGTGCAGGGCATTGAAAAGTATCTATTCTGTGCAAGATTTAAAATGTTACCTTGTTTGTGTAGGGCTTTTAAAGGATACCTGCTCTATGTATGGATTAAAGAGTCTAATTTTTGTGCAGATTTTTTTCAAGTTTAGAAACTCTATTTTATTTATCCAAGTTTTATGCAAGGTATGCATATGTATGAAATGTGTGATGCATGTAAAATGCTCAACTTTTAAGTTTAGCAACTCAACTTTGCCCTAATATAAATCAAGTTATGTGTGTATAGATGTAGAAACATATGTCATGTGAAATGCTACATTTCATGAAATGCAAATTTTTGTATTTTCTTTGCCTTAATATGAATTTGAGTTCCACATAATGTATTCACATGTGGGATGTGAGGAGCATATGAGATATTTATTTCATGAAATACAAATTTTTGTGTTTTCTTGCCTTAATGTGAACCAAGGTCTACATAACATATGCATATGTCAAATGTGAAAAGCATATGAGATGTTTTATTTTGTGAAATGCAAACTTAATTATAATGTATACATATGAGATGCAAGTTTTGTTTTTTTTTTTCCATTTTTGAATTTGGAAGTTATGTTCCTTATTTGTAGTGTATGCACAATGTATGCAAGTAGAGTTAACTCCAAAGGGTGGAAAAAAAGATAGGGATATTATCTCTAAATATCTTTAAACTGATTTTAAATTTTGAGCCTTTTCATTTTATTTATGCAAACAAGATCACCTCAAAGAAAAGAGGTAAAGACGGAACATTATTTCTAAATGTCCTTAAACTGATTTTGAATTTTGGGCCTTTCATTTTTTGTTTAAAAAAATGGAACCATGAAGGAAGGGAAAAATGCAATTATTATTTGCTAAAATTTTGTCTTTGATAAGAAAGGCATGTTTTGGCTATGTATAAGTTCAATATAAGTGTACGATGTATGAAAAATCTCAAAATTTGTAAAATATAGGAAATTTGGTCATTTATCTTTGGAAAAATTTCTCATATTGGCTCTTTACTAACTTTGGTGAGAAAACTTTTGATAGCCTTTCTAGATTTACCTTCTATCACTTAGATGAAAAATTTTATTGATAGTTTTTGGTCAATTGAAAATGCACCTAAAAGAGTATCTCAAAAGATCAGGGATTCTTGCTTATTTTCTATTAAGTTCTTAAGGTTATTTGTGTAATATCTGGTTTTTGTTAAAACAATGGAAACGGATACATTTTCAAAGTAAACCTTCTGAAATGAATTAGTTAATGTCCAAAAAAATTAGAATAATAATCTAGACATTAAATGATGAATTTAGGGGCCCGGAGGTGCCTTGAAACTGAAGCCAAAGTAACTAGACAAAAAGTAACAAAATACATACATAACGTAATGATATTTTTATAATTTTGGATAAATTTTAGAATTCTCATAGAAAGACTTTTTAAATGATAAATTTGAGTTTTTCGGGGTTCTTAGAGGCCCTGAAAACCATCGAACCCTCGAAACAGTTGAAACCCCTCCAGTATATATTTTCTAACGTCAGTTGACCTGAACTTTGACATTTTCGTTCGAGAAGGTTTTAACTTTAAGTTGAGTGATTCCAAAGGCATTTTATAAGATTGAGGACCTAAATTTTATGATGAAAAATATGATTTTAAAAAATGAGCTAAAACAAACCGAAAATAAAAATGCCAAAATTAAGGGCAAAATTGATTTTTTTGTAAACAAGTATCTTCTTGGGCACTCTTTAAAAGTCATGCCCCTTTCTCATCCTTCTTCACTGAATTTATTCTACCCAAAATAAAGAGAGAGATTAGAAAATTTAGGCCTACAAGAAAGGAGAGAGGGGGAGAAAAACCCAAGATAAATGTATGAAATCAATGGAATTTCTTAGTCTTTCTTTTAGCAAAGTTGTTCTTCTCCTTCTCCTCTTTCTTTCTATGGTTTGTTAAAATTTTTGGGTCTGTTTTGAGGGCAAAACAGAGGGGATATTTTCAAATTCAAGGAGAAGAAGCCAAGCAAGGTGAAAAACAAGCAAAGGGAACCAAGAAACTAAGGTAATTTGCTATGTTTCAAGCTTGATGTTTCTTGTTCTTCTTCTCATGTTGTTCGACCTATGTAAGAACAGCCCTAAGGGGTAGAGTTTCTAGCCAAACCAAGGATGAATCTTAGAAAAATGAGAGAGGAGAACAAGAATATGCAAAGAAAATAACAAAATAACCATTAGATTTCAAGATAAAAAAGTTAAGGTTTTAAGTGTTTCTTTAAAATTCTATTTTGATACAAGAATTCCTAGGCCTAAATGAGTGTTTGAATGAGCTTTAAAAATCCCTAAGAAGCTTTCCACATGCATCTTCCATCAAGAAAACAAAGCAAACCCACTTGATACTCTCTTGGTGTATAGTTTCGGCCTAGGCTAGAAAGAGTACCAAGGGATAGTTTTAATTTATTCTAAACTTGATTTTCATATATGATGGAAGAATATGAGAGGAAGCCTTAGAAAAGTTTTAGAAGTCATAGATAGTAAGATGGTATCATAAGTTCCATATTATGGCTTAAAGAAGCAACACCTAGTTAGGCTCCTTAAATTAATTGTGTGATGACTCTAAGAGACTTAAAAGGAGTAAAGAATCATAAATGGATAGAAACAATAGAGCCAAGATGATGTTTTTCTAAGGTTGCTTCATTAAGTGTATTATAGAACCATAAATGAGACATAAGCATAATCTAGGTCTTGAAACGAATGTGTAACCTTGGAAATTGTTCCAATAGTGTAATTGGCTCCCACATTTTATGTCTTGGCCAAAAGAAACAAATCCCACCTTCTTTTGTGTGTGTGGCCGAGGAAGAAGAACCAAAATCAAGGAAGAAAGTGTGCATTTGTGACAAAGATTGCTCCTTCTCCTTTCTCTCTTGTATGAGTGGATGTTTATCTTGTCTTGAATATGTGTATGTATGTTTTGAGATATGAGAAATTTTTTAGCATACTTCTATATGCCATTGTATCATGATGTTACATTATGTCTTCAAATGATGCTTTGTGTATTTGCTTTGGTTTGCTTGAGTGTAGTGAAGCTAATAACCCACTAGCCATGGTGAGAATGAGCCAAGAACCCTCAAGAGTGGTTGAGACAAAGCTAAGAGTCTCCCAAGAGTGAGGCATTATTCAAAGCCTTTAAGAAAAAGGGTGAGGCAAGTCCAAAATCCTTGAAGAGAATGAGTAAAGCTAAACCACTTACTTGGCAAGCCTATGCATGTTTTGTATAACTTCTTGAATGCTAGAAATGTTTCATGAATGACTACATGCTCCATGGTGTTCATGCATGCATTTTTAGATATGGATTTGCATTCTTTATGTATAGTTGAAAGGGAGAAGAGCTATTGGGATTCTTAGAATCTCATCCCTTCCTCTTCACATGTCTAACATGTCTAGATGGACCAAGTGAGCTAAGGAATGGAAGTCACCAAGCCTAAAGGAAGAAGATTGACAATAAAGTATGGAATTTTGTCATTTTGTAGCTATGTGAGTGGCATATGATGTAATCCCCTATTGTATATGTTGTATAAATTCATGAACACATGTAAATGTGTAAATATATTATGTATGTAGGAGATTTGAAGCCATATGTATGTTATAGCATAAATTGGACATTGAATGGCAAGAACTAACTTGTGTAGTCTTATGTATATCTTGGGGTAGATGAGTGAGTTTGTGAAATTTAGGTTTGTGCACCTTTGAGACATGTTTAGTAGACCATGTTGGTGCTTTCCCACCTTAGAGCCAAAATTGACCCTTTTGAGACCATTCAAGAAGTATAAAAGAGTAATTTTGCAATTCAATGTCAAGATTTGACCAAATGAATGAATTTGCTCATGAAATTTGGCATGCATATAGATCTTATCTAGATCTTTTTGGGAAGCTAAAGATCAGATTATTTAGAGTTTTGTGGAATTAATTATGATTTTTCAAAGTCGCCATTTTCCTATTATTTTAATATAAATACTGTTCATATAGTCAGTTTCTTATGCTGTGTCAGTTAAGGGCCAAATGGTGTTTAATACTCATGAAATTTTACAAACACAAATTAGAAATGATAAGATTTCTATGACCACCAAGATCACCCTAATTAGATATTTGAGCAGGGAGATATGAATTTTTGAAATTCATGGACAGTACCAATAGCGACAAGCCACCTTGGTTACTGTTCCATAGATTTCTAGTAGCTAGATGCCCTTGTTATGGTCTGGACTTATTTTTAGCATAAAGTATACATTTATAGCTTTCCAAAATAGTCTAGTGTTCTTGACTTTAATTTTTCTAGAATCAATTATGATTTTTCAAAATTCATGACAGAAAATTGAATTATCAACCCGAGGTTGCACACATTATTTTCATGTATATACTCCATTGACTTGAGTTCTTGGCCACTTATTAAGATGATTTTGAGTTGTATTTGTATATTTAAATATGAGAATGAGATGGATGACTTCATACGATCCACAAGACATGGGACAAAAAAATTATACGTGACGTAACGCAATTTAATCGAATATTTTTAATGGCTTTCCTTGAAATTCTTGTATTATGCATGGAAGGAATCCTAGAAATAATATGAGATGAGCTAAGTAATTATAGTGTTACAATTTGTCTGCCCTCGACTTTGGATCATTAACTTGATATGACAGTCTTCTCTTATTAATTCTTTATCGCTAATGCTTGAAAGGTCAACCAATAAATTCCACTCTCATTTTATTTAACAATGTCAGTACAATCATGTATTAAGAGACACAACTTCATAAGCTTGGGAAGGAAAAGGACCTCAAAATTTGAAGAGTGTAAGGAATAGTGAAGTATGTGATCACATAAGATGACTTGAAGCAAAGAAGTAGAATAGACAAAGACTAGATACAATGTTGCAAAATAGGAAAATGCCCTAATTCTACATTTGAAGAATTCTCTTTTAAACCCTTAAAAAAAAGAGTGAAATGCCAAGAAAATGCAAGTTTAAATAAGCTAATTATCAAGTTACTTCATTAGGGCCTTATGAACCTCAAATTTTCACCTTTTAAACTAGGGCTCTTAAGTTCATTTTAATAGTTCCATTAGTGTTCATTGCTTATACTTAAACCTCTTAAAACCTTAAAACTCATGAAATACTCCCTTAGGTATCTCATCCACCTTTAGCTCGAGACTCATTTACACATACCACAACTTTGGAATTTTGCCACTTTTATGGATAATTTAATGGATATGAAATATCTTTGACCCTTTTTTAGTTCAAGTATAGCCTTACAGAATTTAAATTACCTTCTTAAGGTTTTGCATCTACCATAGTTCATTTAGGACCCTAGGTGACCATAACTTACTTCCTATATCTTTCTTTGCCATTTTCTTTATATAATCTTACTCTTTTCCCTTTTAAATCCTTGTTTCTATTATGTTTTCATCAAACATATACTTGCTCCATTCTTTCTCTCTCTCTAGGTTGAATTAAAGGAGGAGAAAAAGTGCAAGAAAATAGCAAATCCCTATCTAATGGCATACCTCATTTGGAAACTCTTTGGATGGTGGTTTTTATGGTAAAATTGACTTCCTTAAATCTCCTCTTTTCTTCAAGAGATCAGCCACCAAATTTATCCTTTCAAGATGCTAAAACCATCAATAGAAAAAGGATGAAGAGAAAAAGAAGTTATCTAACTAGCATAACATGAAAATTTGCCTTTCTTTTCCTTCTCTTTCCTCCCTCTCTTTCATGCCATTTTTGATCTATTTCAGGGATGATATGTCAGTGCTAAATGAAGGAAAAGGCTAGTGTGACATTAAAATAAAGCAAGGGAAGATATTTTAAACAATTTCAAAAATTTAATCTACATTCCTTTCAACTTTGACTCTTTTGTTCAGGCTCACTTTATATTCTCTTCGAAAACCATTAGTTCCATATTAAATTTTAGGCTCTCAATTTCATTAAAAATATCTACTTTGAAATTTCTAGAATTTAAAACAATCTTTAAAAGTTTAGTCAAAGTTACAGTCAACTAAAATTCTAAACTATATATATTCAGGGATTTTACCATTTTAACCTCATATAGTTAATTTATGAATCTTATTATATTATATTATGGTGAGATATATGGGTATCTCATGTTAAATCTCTTTATATTTTGATTTTGATTTTCCTTAGTTTTCAATTTGATTGATCCCTTTTCCTATTGTTTTATGGTTTTCATCCTTTTTGCTCTTTCCTATCATCTTATCTGAGCCTCTAATTCTTTATTATCATGGTTGTTAACTTTTATTTTAATGTCTAAGAATTTCAAAAATATTGGGTATGACTTTTCTCTCTCCTACATAAAATTTTGTCCTTGAAATTTAGGGATATAGTTATTAACCTACTTTCCTTTACTTTCTCTACCTAGTTTTTCCTCTTCTATTTGCTTGTCTTTACTTACTTTTCTTAGGAACTAGTCTTTTCCAGACCTTTCCACTAGAGAGTTAAACACTTTCTAACCTTATTATAAGTTATTTGCTTTCTTTGGTGTTATTTCTACAGAGCATATGATTTGCTCACTATTTACTCTATTAGCTCTTATCATGTAAAGGACTACTTCTGATATTGAAACTATACATTCGTATACATCTATTCTAGAATTGGGAGATCATGACATTCTATATCTAACTGTTCCAATACCAAGTCGCAAGGGATAGAACTCCTTTTGTTCAGTGGACTTGCTTGCATTTAAGATTGGAGACATCTTACTGGTAGAGAATCTCTAATACCTTATGGTAATGGCTTTCTATACTATTTTTTCTTTTATCTTTCTATACTTATCTTAGGCCATTAAAGCTCACTTTCTATCTCACTTAACTTACTTAAATGTTTAGTCCACTATTTACTCTTATATATTATCTTATTAGTTCATCCCACAAGGAACTTGTCTCCCATCATAAGCCTCGTACACTAACTAATTATGAGGGTCATAATTTTTTTGATAAACTCATACTCTATCAAACTATGAAATATCCTAGTTCCTTAATATACAAATATACTTGTCTTTTCTATGTCTTCTAAGTATGAGTGATTCCCTTTTTTTTTTCTTTTTAAAGGTAATGCTTTTCTTTCCCTTAATCGATGACTCGCTTGTTTAGTACTACTAACTATTATAAGAGGATGTTGTGGTTTCCCTTTACTTTCTTTATCTACTTTTGAGTATTTTTGTTCTAATTCTCAACTTTATTACAAAGTTACCATAATTCTTAACTCTTCTGTGCTAGTATTGAAGAGAAATTACAGCTTATTAACACTATATTTATGTGGGATAATGTTTCCTTATAGCTTCAGCTGCTAGAGGCATAAACTACCACTTGCCCTATTATAAGGAATTGCACCTAACCCCTTCCTAAATACACTACTCTAGTGTATAGAGATCTCTCTTTCCCTTTATCAAATCTAATAAGTGTTGAGGTAGTGATTCATCTAACTATATATCTAGAAAGCTACTTTCTTGCTTTCCTTATCCCACATACCATACTCATTTATCAAGAGAGTCTGGTCAGTGGCTTAGCTATCTAAGGAAAGCCTTGATAACTCTATCATAATAGCCTACCAAGCCTAGAAGATCTCTGGTCTTTGAGATTGATGCTGTCTAAAATTGTATAAGTCTCTGAGACTAATATAATATGTAAAAACTATCATAAGCCATCATCTCCTAAGAGAATTACTATTACTATAACTATAGGCTCTCTATAACTCTACGGGAACTAAAGTAAACTCTTTGAGCCCTACTAGGGTTTATTGTGACTCATTGTATTATGTTAGGATCTATGAAATCCATCTTTGGGAGATATTAAAGCCTAAGATTGTAATATCCAGTTATCTAAAAATGAGAGAAAACGCAAGAAACGTAACATACGATTTCTCCGTCAATATAGGAAATTCATTGGATACAAAAGCAAATCCCCCGAAATGATTTAGTTGAGGTCCTAAAAAATTTAAGTAGCATTCTAGACTCCTAAAAATGAAAATTCCAGGCTCAGACGAAAAAAAAATAAAGCTAAAATGAAGAAACAAAATGTAACGAAAGATTGATGAAACGTAAGGGCATTTTCGTCATTTGGAGCAAATTTTGGAATTTTCATAGGAAGGCTTTTTACATGAAAATTTTGAGTTCTCCAAGGTTATCAGAGGCCCTAAAAATTATGAAAAGTCTCGAGACAGTTAAAACCCCTATGATGGAAATTTTCTAATGTTAGTGTACCCAAACTTTGATAGATTCATTCGAGAAGGTTTTAGTTATGATTTTAGTGATTCCAAAGAAATTTTATTAAATTGAGGACCTAAATTTTATAATGAAAAAGAAAATTCTCAAAAAGGAGCTAAAACAAATTAGAAAGGAAAATGCTAAGAACGAAGGATAAAATTAGAATTTTTGAAAAGTCTTTCTTAAATCTCCCTATATATAAGGTGCCCACCTCCTCACTTCATTGAGCCACACTTTTTTCTGCCTTAAACTAGAGAGAAACCCTAAGGGTGAGGTGTACAAGAAGGAGGATGAAAGAAGGAGAAAAACAAGGTAGGAAGGTATGAATTTTCTTGGTTTTTCATGCTTTCTCTTTAGTAAACCTCTTCTTCTCCATTTCCCCTTCTTTCCTATGGTTTTATTGAAGTTTATGGATTTGTTTCAAGGGATGAACAAAAGGGAAAATTCGGATTTGAATAAAGGAGGCCAAGGAAAGTGAGAAACAAGTAAGAAAAGCTTTGGAAACAAGGTAAAATCTTCATCCTATAGTAACTACTCCTTCTCCCTTCTTCTCCCTATTTTGCCCTATATATATAATTGCAAGAGGGCTTGAATTTTGAAATTCTATGAATTTAAGGGAGGAGGGCAAGAATATGTAAAGAAATTTAAGTAAAAGCCATGGATTTACAAGATAGGGAGGTTAGGGTTTTAATTTCACCTTGAATTCTACCCTGAATCCTAGCCATATTTTATGATATTTAAGTGTTCATACGAGTTCCTAAGACACCAAGAGAGCTTACTACATAATTCTCGCATCAAAAGAAGTAAAGAAACTCCATTGGTGCTATCTGAAAGCATAGCTTTGGCCAAAGAGAGTTCATGCACCTGGGGAGTGTTTTAATTCCTTCTAAGCTTAGTTTTATATCATGTGTAATGGGAGAGTATGAAAGGAAGCCTTGGAAAAATTTTTAAAACTATAGAAACTAAAATGACCTTATATGTTCCATAATATGGCTTAAAGAAGCAACACCTAGTTAGGTTCCATGATTTAATTGTGTTATAACTTTAAGAGATTTAAATGGAGTCAAGAATTATAAATAGATGGAGAGAATGGAGCCAAGATAATATTTTTCTAAGGTTGCTTCATTAAGTGCATTATGGAATCATAAAAGAGCATTATGAGTTACTTAGCTTTCCTAGTGAATATATGACCTTAGAATTTGATTCAAGAGTATAATTGGCTTCCATATGATATGTTTAGACCAAAAGAAATGATCTCCACCTTCTTGTGTATGTGAGGTCGAAGAAGAGGACTCAAGGCTTAAGGAAAGCGTGTGTTTGTATGGCAAGGTAGCTCTCTCTTCCTTCTCTCATGCATAAATGTGTGCTTAAATTATCTTTAGATGTGTGTGTATATGTTTTAAGCCATGAAAAGTATTCTAGTATGATTTCATATGTCATGGTACCATGATGATGTTTTATGCATCCAATGATATTTTATATGCCTGTCGTGGTTTGCTTGAGTGTGGAGAAGCCAAGAACCCTCTAACTATGGTGAAGATGAGCCAAGAGCTCTTAAACTTAGTTAAGACAAAGTAAAGAGTTTCCCAAGAGTGAGGTTGACTCCCAAGAGTAAGGATTGAGTGAAAACCTCTTAGAGAAAATGGGTGAGGCAAGTCCAAAATTCATAAGTTAATAGGTAAGGCTAATCCACTCATTTGGCAAGCTTATGAATGTTATGTATGACTTGTTTAAATGCCAAGAATATTTCTTGAATACTTACACATATTAATATGTTCATGCATGCATTTTTACGGTTTGTATTACATACTTTATGTGTGATTGAAAGGGAGATAAAATATTGAGATTCTTTGAATCTCAACCCATTCTCTCCAATGTTTTAACATGCTAGGTGAAGTAATTGAATGGAAGCCACCAAGCCTAAAAGAAGGAGATTGATATCAAAGTATATGAAAAAGCCTAGTTTTATCTCCTTTGTAGCCATACACATGCCATATGATGTAATTCCATGAGAAAATTGTTATGTAATCATATGAGCATGTGTAATTACTCAAATTTATGATGTATGAATGAGATTTGATGCCAAATGTATGAGATAGCATGATTTGGGTGTTAAATGGCAAGAGTTAGCATATGTAATCTTGTGTATGGCATGGGGTGAGAGAGTGAGTTTAAGAAATTTGGGTTTGTGTACCTTTGAAATAAGTTTAGAGATTCATTTTGATGCATTCCCATGTGCTCAAGTGGTCATGGTTGCCTTAGGACTTGAAATAGACCATTTGAACCCCTTATATGATACAAAATGAGCCATCTTGCAACCTAATGTCAAGATTTAACCAAATGAACGAATTTGCCCATGAAATTTGGCACACATGTAGATATTATCCAGAGCTTTTTGGGAGATAAAAACTAGATTATTTGGAGTTCTGTGGAATTAATTATGAATTTTCAAAGTTGGTATTTTTATATTAAACTAATGCAGACACTATTCATATGGTCAGAAATTTGGGCTCTGTCATTCATGGGTCAAATGATGTCAAGTGCTCATGAAATGCTCTAGGAATACACTAGACATGATAAGCTTTCCATGGCCACTGAGATCAACCTAATTGGACCTCTGAGTAGGGAGATATGAATTTTTGAAGTTGGAGATCGGTACTAGGGATGATAGCTAATCTCTGGTACTGTTCCATCAGTTTCCAGTGACTAGCACCTATTTCGTGGTCTAAATTTATTTTTATCATAAAGTAGAAATCTGTAACTTTTCAAAATGGTAAAGAATGCATAATTTTTATGTTTCTAGAATTAGTTATAATTTTTCAAAATTCAGGTATAGAATCTAGAAACTAGTCCGAGGCTGCACTCTTGTGTTTTGTGTATCTGCTCCCTTTACTCAAGGTATGGGCCACTTTTTGAGCTTTTATGAGTTGTATTTATATATTAAAATATGAGGATAAGATGAAAGAGTCCATATAGCCCACAAGACTCCGAAAGAAAAATTTTATCCATGACATAATGCAAGTATATTCATGGTTATAATGCTATCTCTCTTGCTTCATTGTAAAATGTATGGAATAAGACTTAGAAATGGCATGAGGTAAGTTAGATAAATATGATGTTACAAAGATCACTGTCTCTATGAATAAAACTCATATTCACTAAGTCTAGCAACTATCACTCATAGTTTCTAAGGCTAAACTCATATGCTTGTCATGCTCTTCATGTGAAGTGGGTCCTGTAAAATATTCTCATTTCTTTAACATCCTATAGTAATGATATTCAGGAGTATTTTAACACCTACTTATTATTCTCTATGGGATCATTAATTTCCCCACTTCTATCCTTTATTGTGACTTGCTTTCTTTACTTTCGCTAGCTTACTTTACTTTACTTTACATTTTGTACTCAATAATGTAAAGTAAGCTTAAACTTTTTTCTTGCATTCACTCTAACCTCTCTCTCTTATCCTGTAATCTCTAGCTATGCCCATATCTTACATCTAAATGCCTCTAACACTGGTGTACTCTGTACCTCATAGGGTATCTCAGACATCAAAGGGTGTCAATTTTCTCTCATAGGATAAGTATCATATGCTGGCCTCTTTTGACATTTCATCATTATCATTTTATTTTCATAAGGGACTCATGTTAAGTATACTAAACTCATGCTACTTAAGTCTTAAAGCTTTAGTGCCCTAGGCACCTTCAATTTATATTACTCTATACTTGAGATCCCTTCCTAATAATCTTTCTGAAAGTTTTAGCTTTATTAGAATCCCTTAGCTTCTTCTTCTTTAACTTATTTCTTAACTAATTTTGATACTCTTCAATTATTAGGACATGCTTTATGGTTAATACTATCATTTGCTATACACTTAAGTTATATTACTATTGAGTTAGCCAGACCTAATGTCATGTAACCTTTGTGACAAGCAAATCATAGAATTAACTACTAATATCAAGTGCAATATGATCGAGCTCAAGCCATTATCACCTATATGTTAGAAGCCTCCCAACAATCTAGACCCTTTTTTTACTTTTCTATAACCTTTTTTATATCATGTGGTAGCTAGGGGGAAAGGGAAATTCTCTCTAATCTTTTTCTAATAATTACCATATCACCTTATGGATGTCTTCTTTACCCAATTATCTTTACTTAGGCACTTTATTACACTTTATAGGTAACCATACCAAGGACAATAATGCTCTCTAATGAACTAATCTATGTTGCCTTTTCATCTATCATCAATTTTATTAAGTCCTTGGCTCTAAAAGTGCCACATTCTTTCTCTTTGATTTCTACTATCACTTTACTTATATCAAGAGGTTATCTATTATATACCTATCTAATTCCTCATTAGTTTTTTGTTTTTCTATATTCAAGAGCATTCTCATACTTTTCTAGGTTCACCTTAGTTCACCTACTTTCTATAAGATTTGGGGTCTAAATCATCTTAAACTTATCTTTTAATTCTTTACTAAACTGTTCCTCTTAAAGGAACTATATCCTAGGTGAACCCCAAAACTTATCTTTCTTTTCTTGTGTTGTGGAACCCACTAATCTAGTTAGTTTTTAACTTTTCATCGCTTCCCTAAAAGTACTAAAGTACTGACTATTTGTTTTAAATCCTTTCTCCATTCTTGTCAAGGAAAAATGACCTCTTATTACTTAGTCTTTAAACTTTCATCTTTAGGGGCATACTTTACTAGTCTTTGGGTCTTATTGACCCAATTCAGATCATATGTTCTCAACTATCCTGAATCTTTTCTATTGGCAATTTTATGCTCCACCTATTAACTTTGTTACTCATGTGCTTTTACATTTCACTTGTCTTATACTAGATAAGTTCATCTGACTTAGAGGTAGATTCCTATCTCTTCATTTTACAAGGTTCTAACTTCTCATCTTATGTCTGCTTTTTTATACTTGGTGTATTAACTCTCCTTTAATTACTTCTGAAGTGAGGGTAGTTCTCTTTGTGTACTAACTTCTTAACTCTTCCTTACTTTCCTTATGCCCTTGCAATTACTAAATCAAAAGTGTCTCTTAGAGAGTTACTAACTACTAATTGGGTGGTCTTTTAACGCGTTGCTTCTTGCTTTCTTTTTATTAGATTAGAGAGAACCTTTCTCTGGTTAATTTTCTAAGCTATTTCCTTTTTAGACTGAGGTTCTCTCTTCCACCCAACTCATCTTACATTTGAGTCTTTACTTAGTACTATTCTTAGGCTTCAACTTATAATTTAACCTAAGACATTTCCTCTTGCTAAAGGTTTTCTTAAAACTTTTTAGGAAATTGCTTATTATAGATCTAACTAACTCATATTAGCTTACAGTATAACTACCATGGGATCCCTTAGATTTTACTTTTTCTAATGTTAATCTCTTTTCTTAATCTAATAGTGAACCTTAGTAACTTCAGTGTCATATCAGGTATCTAGATTCTCTAAATATCTAACACTGAACTAATCACGTTTCTTTTAGGTTACATTACCTCAAAGGTACACCCTTCCTATGTACTTATAACATTCTCTATCCTTATCCCATTCATTTACATATACTCATAACACTTTTTGCATGTCTTAGGCCCACATTATTGGCCCATCCATTACTATTGCATAGGATAATAATCTAAGTTGGACTTAATGTCTTAAGGGTGATCTCTACAACCCTTCTTACTCCTGTGCACTAACATCCTCATTCTAAGCTAATAATATTTCTTAAAAACTCTTAGTATAACAACCCAAAATTAATTAAGGTGTTAATCATAGATTTAGATTAATTAGGAATAATTAATATGTGATAATTAAGCAAGTTAAGTGAATAGAGATTTTAGAGAGATAAATTATTAATATGGGTTTGAGATTTAATTGGGATAGAAACTTCATCTAGGTCCAAATTAAATTGAGTAGGCCAAGGTTAAGACTAATAGAGGCCCAATAATTATATGTGCATACTAACCTTTTTATTATGAAACTTAACCCAAGAGAGAGCACCTAGTGATGACCCGATAACCTTTGTGCAGACCCAAATTCTTGAGCTCTTCAAATTTGGCCCAAACTTAATTAAAATTTAGTAGCCCAATATATAAAAGCTGGCCCAACAAAGTAAAAATCTGAAGCATATTTGGAGTTGGACCTTAAAGCAACCTATGACCCATCTTAGACCTAACTTAAACCCTAACACTTCATCCTCTTCCCTATTTTTCTGAAGCATAAAGGAGAAAATCGGAGGTGCAAAGGGAGGCTAGGGTTTGGGGCAAAAATTCCACATTTTCTCACATTTAGAGTAAGATTCAGCCAAGGTAATAGTTATATAACTTAATCCCCTCATCTTTCTCTTTAATTTGGCCCAATTAGTTTTTCATTTGGAGTATTTTCACCATACCTAAAATTTGAAATGTAGTTGTTTGGGATTTTCTTGGTGAAATTCGTAGGTTGAGGCTAGGGCTGACATTAAGTAAGTATAAACTCTCCATTTTGATGCTTTCTTTGCTAGTTTGAGACCCCCATAGCTGATTTATAATATGGGTATTAATTTTGTACGAATTTGCTTAGGATTTTGGGTGAAATATTGAGGTTTCTGGTAGAGGACACTTTAATCCAAATTTGGGACTTGTAGTGACTAGGTAAGTGTTCCCTAGGTAGTCATTAATATTTTAAATTCTTTGGGTACTTGTTGCAACTGTTAATGATAAATTAAATTAGAATAGTAATTCTCTGATGCTATGGTTATAGGGAGATTTTGTACCCTTGGTGGCTGTTGTAATTGTGGCTATTGCAATTATCTACAAGTGAGGTAACCGAGGTTTACATTAATTCCATACATATATCTGTTTTAATTTCATATTTGTTATATATGAATGATTTGAAATGCTGAATGAAATAGTTAGCTTTCTATGTATTGTGATTGGACTTTGTGAGTCCATGGTGGAGCTGTGGTACGGCTGCCACCCATGCATGTGCTTCGATCAAGCACCAGGTTGTGATCAGACCCCAGATGCACTGAGCCCTGGTTGTGCTCATTATGGAGTAGGTGCCGTGGACGGACTTCTCCCGGTGTTATTGGCCTTTAACATATGAAAATATGATTACTAGTATGGGATAGTAATCATGATAGCCTAATTGTTTACTGATATGACTGATATGATTCTGATGTTGATTTTGATTCATATATATATGTTAATTAAACTGGTTATATGATGAAATTGCCTTGGTTACTGAGATTTACATCTCACCCCGTTTCATGGGTTAAACATTTCAGGTAAAAGTTCTTCGGGTAAGGATAAGGGTAAGCAAGTGGATGAAAATTCATGAGCTGAGGCCTAGTGTGAGGGAGCTACACTTGGTCTGAGTAGAATAGAGTAAATGCTAATTTTGTTAAGTCTTGTATAGCATCATCATGTATCTGTATTGCCGAATATAGGAGTCTATTTTTAATAATATAATGTGTATATAGTGAGGAGTAGGCCTTATTTTAGTTTGGTATTTGATGTATGGATTATGATATTTGCTGTGAGTCTTGTTGAACTCTGATATAACTTACTATTGGAAATGTAATCTTTGACATATTGATATGATCCCCTAATGTATGGAACCCCCACTGATTGTTTATCAAATGATAACTACTGATAGTTCATAAATTCCTATTATTGTTACTCTAGAAACTTGCTGATAGAGGGTAATTAGAGAAAAGAAATGGACACTTAAGTCTTGAACTAGTAATGATAGATTAGCTGGGTAATTAAGGTACATAACTACCATTAGAGTTGCATAAATTAAGATAGAATGGCCCTAAGGTGATATTGGAGGGAGAGTGGAGAGTATGAGACAAGATTTTCAGAGTTATGGGACTAGAAGGAATTTCGCCGCGGCTAAAATAGAGTTAGTCACAGCCAATAGAGGCGAAGTTGCCCAAGGAGAGTGCCAGAGAAGAATTCGCCGCGGCAAAATGTGAGAGGTAAAACTGAGAGTTGTGTAAAGGGAAATTCGCCGCGACGAAAGTGAGAATTGGCCGCGGTGAACTTTTATGAAAATGAGCCAGCCATTCCAGAGAGAAATTGGCTGCGACGAAATGAGGTATTGGCCGCGGCCAATAGTGAGAGGCGAGCGAGGGAGGTTCCAAGAGGCTTTCTCGCCACGGTGCCATGTAGGTTGGCCGCGGCGAAGGTCTAACTTGTCGCAGAGTAAGGGATGAAACCGAGAGAAATTGGCCGTGGCTAAGGGAAAATTGGTCGCGGCGAACATCCTGAAACCCTTATATTGGCTAGGAAATCTTGGTTTTTCATATGGTAACCTCATAGGATGATTTATAAATAGTAATAGAAGATTCATGTAAGTTGAAATTGATAAGTAATAGAATCAAGGCTTATAAATTGACTGTTTGTTTTCCCTGATATACGTAAGTGCTGGTAATTATATGATTGATGACTCTAATTACATTAAGGTTCAAATTTTTCCGTATTTTCATAATGTAATTGGTCGTAATGCCTTGTAACCCCAACCTATGGTTATTAATCACATATTAAACCTTAATTACAATGTTTAGAAATTAGGGTCGTCACACTTAGGCTCAATTATAAGACATCTCAATCTCTTTCTTAGACTCATATACTAAACCCACTACTCTTCTATCACTTGTCTCTTCTTTATAAATAAACTAGGCCTATTATTCCTCTATCTTTCATCTCTTTCTTACTAGGGGCCTTTGACTTTCTCTTCTCTACTTCACTCATAATAATTCACTTCTTTCTTTAGCTTGAATATGGCCAACAAGACCTCTTATTCTGAGTTACACTTCATTACCCTAAATATGTTTCTAGTTATATAATCTAAGCCTTAGCTTTCTTTGTATTCAGCTCACCATTAAAGGTTAGGGAACCATACTTTTTAATTCAATTATTCATTGGTTGGATGATGAGTCGAGGTTGGATAAGGTTTATTTGGAGTGGTGTTTATGGGTTCTAGCTTGAGGGATTAACTTCTGAAGTCTTTAAGTTATCTAAGTGTTGTGGCTAAAGGGAAATAGCTTTCTTAATTTCTGTTTGGCCTAATCTCTCTTATAATTACATGATCACTCCCTTCTACCACTATATCATCACCTGTTGTAGTTACAAGCAAGTCATTATAACCTACAAAGCTGCTGGCCCAGTGTCTATAAGCTCTACCCTAACTGGCCTTCCATTTGGAGTGCTCACAATTCCTTATTTGAGCCAAATGAAAGCTTTAACACATGCCATAATATACACCTCGCATTTCATGGAGAAGCTAACACCTAATACATATTTCTTATCTCTAAGCCTTAACCAGAACTAAACTGCTTAAACCTTTGCTTTGATACCAACAAGTGTGAAAACTAGCTATACTCAATCAATTTCATATTACTTGGATGCCATAGATATACTCACCTAGAATTCCATAAAAAGTTAATGCATAGCACATATTCCACATGTCCAAGCTATAGCCAGAGTTAGACTGTCTGAACCTTTGCTCTGATACAAAAAATATAACACTTTAGTTTAGTAGCTCTTTATTTATCTATTTGAGTTCATTTATGAGTTTGGCTTACTTATAGTTGTAGATAAAAGTCCAAAAGCTATAAAAAAATTTTTACTACCTTTCTATATCTAATATATTTCATCATTAATTTATTAGTTGCATTAGAACTCATTCCTCTCATTATTGGCAATAACTTTTATCAATTGATGAATATATTAGTAATTGCTTTTTGAAATTTGAAATCCTTTTGAAAGAAACAAAATAAAGATTTTGCTCTGAATTAGACTTTTTGCTCCAATTTCAATTATTTTGGTTTTAAAATCATTCTTCACAAGAAAATTTCCCCTAATTATTTTCAAACAAGTCAAACCTCAACAAGAACTTTTGATCCATATAATGTGCCCTTGGTAAATGGATTTATGAAATAAAAATATATCAAGCTAAAAAACTAACATACCCTTATCAAGTTTCCTATTAGTCTTCTTTGCCTATCTCTTCAACAATATTTTATAGCTAAAATTCACTTAAGAAGAAATAATATCTCAAGGTTGTAATGTAGTCTAATGGGTAAAACTATGGCTTATGAAAGAAGGCTGTAAAGACCCAAACATTCATGTAGTTTCACAATGAGAATTTTGCTTTGATAATTGTGCAATCTTGGTAAGACTTATTAGCTCTTGGCATTTAGCTTAAGTTTTCCTTTTAGAAGACCCTTTTCTTTTTTACTTCACATTTAGTTTAATTCTCAATTGGAGAATTTTTCTCTTTTGACTTCTTATTCAACTTAAACCTCCTTTCCAAGGATTTTTCCTCCTTGATTACATGCTAATGTGGAACTCCCTTTTAGAAGTTTTTGCTTTCTCAAATTTCATTTCGTAAGAGATTTCTCTTTGAGGATTTCTTTCTCTTATAACTTTTCCTTTTCTTCCTTCAACGATGTTTCTTAGACATTTTTTTTTTCATTTTTGTCTTTAAAGGAATCTACTATATTGCCAATATTACTTTTCTTTATGTAAAATTCTCATTGCTTACCAAGTTTGATCCATGTTGGGATATTTAAAGAATTTAAAAGGCTTATAGTGGTTAGCAATGATTAAGCAGTGTTTGGACAATTGAAAGAACTTAAGGGCCTGTTTAATTTCCTATTTTCAAAAAAGTTTTATGTTTTTAAGAACAAAAAAACTTGTTTGGTAATGTATTTTTAATGAAGTGTTTTGTAAAACAAAAAAACAAAATTATATTTTTGGAAACAAAAAAATCAGAATATTTTTTAGATGTTTTGTGACTTTTGTTCTGCAGAATTAAGAAAAAAATAGAAAATAGTGATTTTTCAAAATAATGATTTAAACAAATTTTTTAATTTTTTTGTTTTCAAAATTTGTTTTGAAAAACATCTATTTTGAAAACATTAAAACCAGAACAGAATCAAACAGGCCCTGACTCTCTCTTGATATTTAAATTATCGACATAAAAATTTATTAAAGACTGCCTATTCCAAATGTTCAATAATTATGGGTGAAAGAAATAAGCATTACTCGTAACTTAATTAAGGTGACTAGAGGTAACTCCTTTATGTTTGGGAAAGTAAAGAATGCCTTGTGTCCTAAGCATAGCTTGCTTGTGGAACATGCATTTATATCTTTTATTTTTTTCTTTTTTTGGAATTGAAATTGGGATATATTATTAGTTTCAAAATTTACCCTTCTTTACATCAGTTGAATCTTTTTACAAGGAGCACTATACATGATTTTTTTATGGGTTTTTAGTTATTATTGAATCTTAGGAAAGATATGCAAGGAGAGAACTTATGTCAACATAATTGAAAACATAGAAGGATGCAAAAAGGATGAAATGGAAACACATTACCATTGTATTGATAAACTTAAACAAAATAAGATCTAATGACAAAATTGACTTTTTATTAGCCTTGGACTTTAGCAAGACAAAAGGGTATAGACCAAACAAGCATTATCTAATTAATATATGATATGAAATTTCTTTATAGTTTTAATCACTATGAAATTCCTATGAAGCTCAATTGTGACATTTGGAATTGTGATGTTCTTTCTTACATCATTCTACACCTTGTTTATGAATAGGTTGTAACTTTTTATTGTGCACCATTACCTTAAGATTAAGCTCACAACTCTTATTTTTGTCGATACTATTTAGGAATACAGGTTAAAGGTTGGTCAAAAAAACATTATCCCCTCATTAGAGTAGGTCATGTGTGAGTTAGACAAATGATAAGTGTCTTAATTGAGGTGGTTTGTAGTTCTTAAGATGGTTAAGTATGATAGATGCTGACGGGTTTTGAAATGAATGGCTTGAGTTTCTTTAGATTAGAGAGGATGATGATGGGTAGGCAATAATAAGCTTAAGAATATGGTGGTATGAAAGGTTAAAAGATGATAAATAATATTTCACAAAACCTTTGACAGCTTCCTTTTGCCTAATCAATACACCTTCACCTCTACCCCTGTACCTTAGTTTATCATCTTAGCCATTCATGAGTGAAATGAGAAAGTCTAGCCAATATATGTTTCTTTTGATAATTTATAGGGTCATTTTTAGATCCTCTACTTTCTTCTAGGATCTTATTGTTTCATAATAAAGAATGAAGTTAACAAAATTGACTTGCCAAAAATTTCAATTCTTTGCGAGCAACTCAAGTTAAACTCCTAACCAGCTTAACTCTTGCAATCAACTTAATCCTTATTTATTTTAGAATCAAGCCAACGACATTATGCCAAAACTTACTATCCTTATGGATTTTACTTAAAATTATCTTTTCTAATTAATTAGTGGATTATTAGCATTAGTTAATATTTCCTATATTCCTTTAGGAGCTTATTGACCCATAGAGAGTTATAATTTATTGATCAACTTAAGAAGGAACAATCCTTGCATTATTAATGCTTAGAACTTTAACTTGGATAATATTTGATAAAAATAGGCCAATCTAATGATCCAATAACTTATCGGATGTAGTCATTATTACTTTAGTCATACGTATGATTGTACTTATTGGTAATGATGTCTTGGTATGGGGAAATCTTTGTATTTTTTCTTGAGATGCCTATTGCTCTATAAAAGAAATATATTGATACCCTAAAGGAAAAACTAATTCAAATCTTTAACCAAGACATGATATTCATTTGATGGTGAACTAGTAAATGCATATCTTTTCATATGCAAAATCATGAATATTTTATTTCCCCTTTTTTTGAAACAAAAATCATGAAAATCTTCTTCTTTTTAGAAACATATTACCTCACAAGGGTAAAGATTTTGGGGGAAAAGAGTCATTTCAAGTTTAATGCCAATATAATTGGACTAGCCATTAAAAGTAGCACATCCAAAATTATACACCATTTTATTATTAGTTTATTTTATTTTATTTTACTTTTTTTTTTGACATACTTTTAGAGAACGAATGCATGCTATAACAACTCTAACTCTTAATAATACTAATTAAGTATAATCATATATTGATAATTAATACTTAAAGTCTAAAGTAAATATTACTTTACTAATGGATGAAAGTATGAGGAAATTTGAATCTTTTAATAATTGATTATCACTATTCATATAAGCTAAAAGATCATAGAAAATTTTAATTTCTCATTTAGGACTTTCAACCCATTTGCTAATGGATATAGGAGCACAAAATTCCTATATGTTATTTTGCAAGTCATTACTTATCATTAATATAGATAAAACTAGGATTTATAAGCTAAAATAGGGCTTTAGAGACTTAAGCTGCGAATTGGAAGGACTTTGCTGTGGCCAATTTGGCTATTAAAACCTTTAAAAGTATTAGGATGTACTTACACTGTGACTTAAAACACCCACGTCGCAACTCAACTTGCTTCTGGAACAAATCCATACCAAAAGCCTGATCCTCACCGCGACTCAAGCTACCCATGCCACGACGAGGTTTTCCCTAGGGCTTACTATTCAAAATTTCCTGAATCTCATTACGATGAGGCTACTAAGCATTGCAACAAGTTTACATACTATAACCTTACTAGGCAAAATTCACGACTGGTGCTGCGGTGAAAGATGTTGCACTGTAGCGTGGATTGGTTTTGTAAGACTCATGAGCTAAAATATTTAACTCACATTGTAGCAAATAACCTGCATTGCGGTGCTCATTAGTTTTGTATAAGCTTTGGTTGCAACTTAAGTAGTTTTGGCTATGACTCAATTTACCTCTCCTAAATTCTTAAACATTTTCCCTCAACCATTTAGTACTCCCTCTAATGAAGTTATGGGGCCCTTTTATAGCTGAAATACCTTACTTTAATGATATATAATCTCCTATCTACCCCATATTCTAACCTGTATCACTTAAGGACTTAAGGATTAATTAGATTAATTGAACTTTACCATGCATCAACATTTCATCATTGTATTAGCAAAAGTGTACACGAAGCTATAAGTGCTAACCTCAAAATATACTATTTCCTACCAATTAATCTCAGACCACTTTGAACAAGTTTCAATAGATCAAATGAACATATCTAACTCCTTAAAACTTTAGAACAATCTCAAATACAAAATATGGCTATAGTGCATCCCCAATTCACTTATAAAACATATATGATAGTTGAAAATGCATATAATAGAATTAAGGCCAAACATACAATTGATGTCATAACTGTGTTCATTAGATTGATAAGGCAAGTTCCGTACATACATATCATTTCCTATGTGCTCAATTGTTTGTAGTTACATTAAAATCCATATAAATTAGCACCTAGTCTTCTAAGGGCTAAATCCTTAGTATAAAATATCAAAATATCTACACTTGCTAAGAATGAATGCATCATGATGCTATACAAGTTAAGTTAGGCAAAAATTAGCATCTATACATAATCAAAAGCATCCAAGTGTAGGAGTCCCACATAAGGCCTAACCTTAGGGATGTTCATCCACTTGCTTCCCTTTTTCTTTAGCCGATGAACCTTCATATGAAATTGTTAGCCCATGAAATGAGGATAAGCTATAAATCTCAGTAACAAAAGGAGAAATTTCATAAATATGTACTAATTAATTAACATAAATGCATGTTATATAGGAAAATACTAAAAGCATTAATATATTCAGCAAATGAACTAGTTGGATTACCAGTGACTACTATCTCATACTAGCAATCACATACAATATGTTAATGGCTAAAAATAGAGAAAAAGGCCCATCCACAATGCCAATTCCCCACCGAGCACACTCACGACTTAGTGCATTCATTAAGTCTAATCATAACTTGATACCCGATTGTAGCACAATGCACGGGTGGCAGCATAATCATAGCTTTATTAAGGACATACTCATAGTCTAAAATAACAATCAAATAGTCAACCAACTATTTAGCATAGAAAAACATATACGTAGAACAAATATAAAATTAAAATGTACATATGCAAGGAATGGAAAAAAACCCCTGGCTACCTCACTTAGTCGTGTCAAATTCTTAAAAGTCAAGATAAATTTTCAACATTTTAGAGGTCCTAAATTCTCAAAACAATTTTTCAAATCATCATCTATTATAGAAATCAACTACTCATTCATTCCTAACATTAAAAACTACTCAAGAATCACTTATTGTTCCTTTATTATTTTAATTTTTAATCTCTTTTCCCTTTTTGTTTTATTGTCATTATTATTCAAAATCTCTTTTTCTCCTTTTTTGCTAAAATTAAATTAAAATTAATTATAATTCTAATGATCTCCTTTTTATGACTCTAATGACTTTTGTTTTGTTTTGTTTTGTTTTCTTTTTGTGTTCTTGTTGTTGATGATGTTATTATCATTATTATTATTATTATTTTGTTATTGTTATTTTTGGAATTACAGGCTTTTAGGTTAATTAGGCTGAAGGAATTAGATCATTTAGAATATATTTTCTTTTATTTTATTCTTCTTCTTCTTCTTCTTTTTCTTCTTTTATTTATTTTTATTTGTTTTTTTTCCTTTCTTTTAGAGCTCAAAGAAAATTAATTATGATTATGATTCTAATGAGTTTCTATTTTTATATTTGTTTGTCTTTTCTTGTGAAATCTTTTCCTTAAAAAATTTTCTTTCTTTTTCCATTTTAAAATTTCTTATAATCTTTTTTATTTTTCATTTTTAATATTTTATTTAAATTGGTGTTCTAAAATTAATATGAATCAAAATTGATTAATGACTCCCCTTTTTATATATTTTTAGTTTTTTTTAGCTTAAAATAATACTAAAATTGGTTTAATTTTATTTCAATCCTTTTTTTATTTTTGGCAAATATTTGGACAAAATACGTTATTCACAAAGAAGAAAAAGATGAAGGAGAAGAGATGAAAAGAAAGGGCGAAGCTATCTATATACACAAGCAAAGGGAGTTCTTTCCTTAGGTTTCTTTCCAAATTCTTCTTCTCTTTTGGTTTCTCCTTCCTCTCTTCCTTTGTAACTTCACAATTTCTCTATTTCCTTCATGCTCTTTCACTCTCACTCTCCCTTAAAGCTTTCTCTTACTATATTTTAAAGTGAGCGTGTGCAAGTGGTGCTTAGATAAAAGAGCAAAAGGTTTGGTGGGAGGGGTTTCATTTATAAGGAATGGAGGTCAACTGGCTGCTTTAGTGAAATCTCTCTCATTTTCTTTCTCTTTCTATCAACTAGTCTCTCCTTTCATGAAGTCTCATTCTCTTTCTCTCTCTCTTTGATGCTTCTTGGGGAAGCTTTATTCAATTAAAGTGGATCAAGGGTTGGTTAGCTTACTTAAGAAACTTTCTTTCTCCCCACATTGTCTCTTATTCTCCTACATTTAAAGGGTACTCTTGACTTTCCTTGATATACTTTGACCCAACACATCTCATTCTAGGCTTTGATTTATTGGGAGTTCCAATTATGAAAGTTCATTTGATTATTGAAGTGATCATTTTCATATAAATATCTCTTTCTAATTCCATCATTTTCAATTTCAAGAAAAAAATTATATTTCGACCTTAGGAAAAATTATAATTTGGTCTAAACTAATATTACACTTTGATCCTTAGACTTTTATTAATTATGTTTTAACCCCTAAATTTTACCTAAATATTTTTATTTCATAAATAATTTTCTTTTAATTTTAGGGTTCTAAAGGTCTAAGAAATTTACGGAAAGTCCTTCCTTTAATATTAATTATTTTAATAACCTATTACTTAATAATTTCGCATAATTCTTATTAAATTCCTAATTGATCCCACAAAATTTAGTGGCACTTATGATAAATCCCTTAATTTTCCTTGTACCTAAAACTAATAGAATCCCACATTACCTCATATAACTATTGACTACATTTTTTCTATTGTTTAATTCATCTTATATTAACTTAATTAAGGGTCTAATTTTAGGGATGTTACAATTGTTCAAGAACTTTCTAAGGTTTACTATAGTTTTAAAATCCTAGTTGTACTTGCAAGAATTATTCTAACTCTCACACTTTTCTCAAATTACACTTCATCCTTGATATACTATGGGTGGGTTGATCAAAGAAATTCCAGCACTTAACTTCCCAAATCATCATCCTTTGAGATTTGCAAAGGCTTCCTATTATGGATATTAGCCAAAATTGTATTCTTCCTTAGTTCCTTTTATCCTCTTTTTCAATTCCTAAGTAACTTAGATCCTTAAGGCCCTTAAATACTTCAAAATCATTGTTATACAATTAGTGTTGCCTAAATTTAAGCTAGTTATTTCAACTATTGACTTTTGATTTGTGGTGGAATAGTTCTTTTCATAAGGCTTAAGTTGTCTAGAAACATAAAGTACTATATCCTTATTCCATGTTACATATTCAAGCCAATCTAAAAGTACTTTTATGTATCTTAGAAGTCCTTAAGATTAGTCCTAGAAAAATTGAAGTCTATTTGGATTATCCAATTCCTCTTTTTTATGGTTGCCCAAGGATCTAGTTAACCATTTTGCATTGGAATTAATTATAACTTAACTATATAGTTGAGACTAATTCAAGTTATAGTTAACTACATTCACTCATAATTGACTAGATGTTGGTTCCAATCAAATTATTTATTATTAGAGTTAACTCTTAACTAAATCCTTGTTAGACTTGTAAGAGATATTTAACTAGGTTTTATCTTAATTAACTATGACTTAATTGCAAGATTATAGTTCAAGCTACAATAGGAATGGTTATAACCTCTATCATGGTTCTAAGGTACCCCCTTTGTAACAAACGTAATTTTCGTAAAACAACGAAATGAGCTATATAAAAGTAAGTCCTTTGAAATGACCTAGATAATGTCCCAAAAAATTTTGGGTAGAATCCTAGGCTCCAAAAAATGATAATTTTAGGCTCAGATAAAAAAAAATTGAGTTAGGACAAAGAAACAATTTGTGACGGAAACCGATGAAACGTAATGATATTTTCATAAATAAGTGTAACTTTTGAAAAATATATAAGAAGACTTTTTAAATGAAAGTTTTGAGTTGTCCAAGGTTCTCAGAGGCCCCAAAAACCATAGGGAGCCCCAGGACTGGTAAAGCCTTCCTATGTATATTTTTTAACGTCAGTTGACCCAAACTTTGACTGGTTCGTTCGGTAAGATTTTAGCTCCAATTTAAGTAATTCCAAAGTAATTTTATTAAATTGAGAACCTAAATTTTATAATGGAAAATAACATTCTAAAAAAGGAGCTAAAATGAAGCTGAAATGAAATTACCATTACAGAAGGACAAAATTGAAATTTTTGAAAAAGTATGCTTCTAGAAGCTCCCACACACTTGTCCTTTCTTCTCCCACCTTCTAAAGCACGAAATTTTCTACCTAAAATATAGAATATGATATGTTCTTTTAGGCGCACAAGAAGGGGAAGAAAAATAAGAGAAAAATCAAGAAAAAGGTAATGAAATTTGTAAAATTTCATACTCTTCCTTCTTCCAATTCTCTTCCTCTCCTTCTTGGCTTTCTTTCTATGGTTTTCTTAAGATGATTGGTTCTATTTTTGGGCCAAAACACAAGGGGGAAATTCAAATTTCATAAGAATAAGCAAACCAAGGAAAAAGAGCATTGAAAGGAAGCTTAAAACCAAGGTAATTACTTGTTGTTGTTGCTTCTTTCTTAGTGGATTTTCAGCCCAAACTAAAGCCATATGGGGGAGGGAATTTCTGTCCAAAAGCAAGAGAGAAACAAGGGTTTTAGGCCATGAGGAGATGGAATATGGTAAGAAATTCTAAGGAAAACTAATAGAAAACAAGATAGAAAAGTGTGGAGTTTTCTAAGGTTTTGTAAAATCTGATTTTGTGTGAATATTTCCTTTATTTGAATATTTTCTTGAGCTCCTAAGACCCTTAGAAAACTCTCCAAATGGCTCTTCTATCAAGGAAAAATCAAGAAGCTCTTGAACCCCATTATGCTTACTAATCTCAGCCAAGGCAAGAGCATGAGGTTGGAGGATGTTTAAATTTGTTCTAGCCTTGGTTTGGGACTTTATATAATGTTAGAAGATGGGAGAAACCATTGGAAAAAATTTAGGAGCCATGGAATGAGAGATGGAGCGATGGTGTACATAATGGTACTTTATGAAGCAACTTGGATTTCCAATTATGCAAATGAATATGTGATGGCTCCAAGGACCTTAAATGAGTCCAAGAAGTCTAGAAATAACAGGAGAATGGAACCTAGAAATTGAATTCCAAGAGTTACTTCATTAAACAAATTATGGAATCATAATGCAAAATATGAAACCAAGTGTGTGTTTAAGCTTTAGTTTAATGTCTTGACTTGCTTCAATTATGTGATTGTGTGTTCCTTATGATGTCTAGGCTAAGAGAATAATCAACCACCTAAGTGCTCTTGTGAAATCAAGGGGGGGAAGGAATTAGCAAAGTAAGCTTGCATAAATTGAAGGTACCTCTCCACTTTATTCTTCATACTTTCTTGTGCGCATATGTATGTCATTGTGTGCTTGTATATGTTCTTATGATTTTGACATGATCTCATGAAATTACATTGGTACCAATGTGTGCTCTTGAATACCTTTGAATGTGAGATTGGCTCATAAGGGTGAGATGACGCCAAAAGTCTCTTAAAGTGGGTGAGGATGTGCCAAAAATCTCAAGGCATAGGTAAGACTAGACCAAAAATTACTTGGATGGGTGAAACTAAGTCAAAAGTCCTTAAACTAAGAGTGATCAAATATCAAAAGTCCTAAAAATGGAATGAGGTAAAACCAAAAGTTCCTAGAGCATGGGAATGATCTTGATGTGTAGATGTGGCATAAAATGGTAGCCTTGCACACCTTATGTTTCATAATTGTGTCATTGATGTATGTATACCTTGAATGCATGTGAATGGGTGTGTGTGAACTATTAAGATTCTTAGAATCTTACTCCCCTTTCCCCCTTTCATCTTGAAATGTCTAGGTGGCTCTCAAGATACAAGGAAGGCAAGCCAAGAACTCTAACTAGCTACACTTGGGAGATGTTGTAGTTTTCTTTGTATTTAAATATCAAAGTGGTCTTATATATATTATTTTGGTAATGTAAGACCTTGAGTAATGGTAATATGATGTATGAATATTATGTAGCCCATGCATGACATTAAATCAATGCAAATCATGGAAATTGCCTCTTGTGTGGTTATGATTACATATGTATTATTAGAAGTGTGTCCAAATTACGATGCATTGAGACCATTTAGGAAGTTCCTACAAGTCATAATCATGCTTTTAAACTTATCCAAAAGGTGCCAAACTCAAGAGGAGGCCATTTGGACCAAGGTGACTCTTGATAGGGAGCAAAAATGACCATTTCATGAGGTTATATCACTTTTTGCCCAAATGAGCTCTCCTTGATTTAAAATTTGGCATGCATCTAGAGCTTATTAAGAGATTTTTAAAAAGCTAAAGTAGGTAATTTTTGGAGGTCTATGGAATATTTGGCAAATTGTTGAAGTTGAAAATTTTTTTGATTTTGGTTATTGGTATTGTAGCACTGGTCTGAAATTAAATTCTATCACTCATGCAGAAAATGATGTCCAATTATCACAAAATTTTATAAAGAGAAACTAAACACTCCCAGTGACTTGTGCTAACTAGAAACACCTCATTTGGATGTCTAGAGAGGGAGATATGAATTTTCAAAGTTCCTATCCAGTACTAGGCATTTAGACTGACCTTAGGTACTGTTTGATTGATTTTTGAGGTCTAGGTGTGTCTGAACTGGTCTGGAGTTATTTTTTTCTCTATTTAACATCTAAAACTTTTCAGATTGGTATTATTTTCATGGATTAAATTTTTTTGGAATTAATTGGATATTTTTTAAGTTTGCTGCAGAAACCTATGACAGTACCAGTGGACGGCTAGACCTCTGGATCTTTTTGAATGTCAAACATCTTCTATATTGTGTTTCATGATCTGGACATATTTTTAACATAAAAGTAGACATGTGTAGCTTTCCCGAATGAACAATAATATATTATTTTGATTTTTTTAGAATTAGTTATGATGTTTCAAAATTTGTGATAGAAATAGCAAAATTCTGCCCGAAAATACAAATATGAGTTTTATGCTTCCCTTTGGTTTTCATGAGTTGTAGGCCACTTTTAGTGATGAAAATGAATTGTATCCATGTAATTAAATATGACAATTTGATACATGAGCTCATATGGTCCACATGGCATCGAATGGAATTTTTATACGCGATGCAATACTAAATAATGCATTATTTTAATGTCATTTTCCTACTCTCTTTGTGCGATTCATAATGTGAGACTTGGAAATGATAAGAAGCAAGCTAGAAATTATGGTATTACACCCTTAACATGTCAAATTTTTGGCCATGAGAACTTTTCCTTAGTGCTTAGGATATAAAGAATGTAATTTGGTCCCAGCTAATATTATGCTTTGATCCCTATACTTTTATTATTTTGTTTTGACTTACAAATTCTACCTAAATAAATTTTACTTCCTAAATAATTTTCTTATATTTTTAAAGTACTAAAGGTCTAAGGAATTTAATGAAATTTCTTCCCCTAATATTAATTATTTAAATAACTTATTATTTAATAGTTTTTAATAATTTCTAATAATTTCTGTTACATCCCTAATTGATCCCACAAAATTTGTGGCATTTCTAATAAATTCCTCAATTTTTCTTATATCTAAAGCTCAAAAAATCTCGTATTATCTCATGTAATTATTGATTATATATTTTTTTAGTATTTAACTCACTTATATTAATTTAATTGAGGGTCTAATTTTGGGAATATTACAACCCTTGCACTTTAAATCTTTACTTGTCCCTAAGCAAAGCCCAAATACAATTTTCAAAAATAAAGAACTTCCCCATACGAGTTTCCTAGCCATGTATTTGTTAGTCACAACTCTCAGGAATTGTAGATAGCATAATGATAACTAAGAAACATAAGCTGTAACACCCCAAAATTAATTAAGAATGATCATAATAAATTAAGGGATTAACATGGGAGATTTAAGAAGATTAAGGAAATAAGGATTTCTAAAGAAATGGATTTATTTTAAACATTTCAAGACAACAATCATTTTTTGTCATTGTTGGGTGAAGATATATTAATTATAGTTATAGATTTAATTAGTGAAATTAATTGAGAGAAGATGGACATTTAATTGGGCCTTATGATCAATTCAATTATTCCATAAGCCAAGTAGGAAAGCCCACTCTTATTTATAAGAAGGTATAATTTCATTTCTTAAAGGCTCAACTATAATCTTGTGTAGACCGAACTCCATTAAACCCTTAAACCTATAGCCCAATAAGCAAATTTTTTGACCTAAATAGATCTTGGGCTTTAGGGTCAACCCAAACCCATCTAAAACCCTAACATATTCAATCCCTTATTCCCTATTCTATAGACCAACTCATTATTCAGCTAAGGAAGAGCTTCACTTTGATATAGGAAGAAAGGAGCTTAGGGTTTTTTTTGCATTCTTTCACTATTTCTCACTTCTAAAAGAGGATTTAACCAATGTGAGTTATATGAAACTTGTCCATCTCATTCTTCTCTACATTTTGGTTTGAATAGTTTTTGGTTTAGTCAATTTTCTCCATCACTCAAATCTAAAACTTGTTCTTTTGGTGATTTCTTGTGGATTTTTGGAGCTTAGGGCTAGTGAGATTATTAGGTAAGTATCATGTCCTCATTTTGATGCATTTTCTACTGAATAATGGCCCCAATAGCTGACTTGTATAATAGGTTCTGATTTTGCACAAAAATATCAAGATTTAGAGTAGCATATTGTGGTTTCTAGTGTGGGGAAGATTAAATCCAAATTTAGAGTCTTTTAGTAGTTGGGTAAGTGATTCCTAAGTAGCTTATAATGATTAGGTTCTATAGTACCTGATTTATGTTGTAATTAGTATCTAAGAACATGCTTTGATTTTATCTATGGCTATTAAAGTGTAGGAATTCATCTTTAACTTTAGAAGTCGACTTAACAAAGTGAGGTAACTAGGGTTTGAATTTTAATTCCCCGCATATGTGCTTTGTTAATATGATATTTGTTGTATAAATATGCTTTTCTAAATGATTGGTTAGCTTCTTGATTGTTGTTATGGACTGTGAGCATGTTTTTAGTGGAGTTGTGGTGTAGTTGCCACTCATGCATTGTGCTTCAATCGAGCATCAAGTTGGGATTAGACTCATGAATACACTGAGCCCAAGTTATGCTTAATAGAAAGTTGGTACTGTGGATGGGCCTTTTCTTATGTTATTGGCCATTAGCGTAATATATGTGATTGCTAGTATGGGATAATAGTCACTAGTAACTCAACTAGTTTATTTACTGATATGATAGATGATTATGATGTTTATCTGATTGAAATGTATTTATTCTTATTAAATTGTACATATGTTTGGAATTATCCATTGGTTACTGAGATTCACATCTCATCCCATTTTATGGGCTAACAATTTCAGGTGAAAGTTTTTCGGATAAGGAAAAGGGGAAACGAGTAAAAGAGCACCCCTAATTTGAGGCCATGTGTGGAACTTCTACACTTAGACCATTTTGACTTAATGTAGATATAAATTTGTGTGATTTACTTTGTATAGCATCATCATGCACTCATATTGCCAAGTGTAGGTATTAAGATGTTTTATAATTCAATGATATAACTAATAAGAAGTTAAACCTTATATCACTTGAAATCTGATAATTGTACCTAAGGGTGATTTGATATGAGTTATTACTAATGAAGAACCATTACTCATTTACTTAAGAGTGTAATTATATTATGCAATAAATGATTATCTAGAAAAGGGTCGTATGGAAGCTTTATAGGAATATGCATGTATTTAAATGATGTTGTTAGTAACTTGAGTACCTAATGCTATCATAATGTGCTAATATATAATAGTAATAAATTGTCACGATTCCCCTAAGCCTTTGAATAATGAGGATTATTGAATTGTGGTATTTGGGAGTGAAAAGGCTTATAAAACCATGTAGAGGCCCTATAATTCATTTAGTGTTGAAAGTAAATGGTCAAAGAGTGTGAGAATGAGAGAATAAAATTAGAGGGGATTGAAACTACGGCTAAGAGTCATCCAGAGGCTTAGAGTGCCATAGCGCAAGGTGGTAAGTTATGGCACAAAACAAGAAAAATAGGTCTAAAGGATACCCAAGAGCAATCTTGCTATAGTGCAAGAGGAGCTCACCACAGTGAAAGTTAGAGGAAATGCGTGGGAAAGTTCTAGTAAGGCCTCTCGCCATAGCACCATGTAGGCTCATCGCAACGAGACTCAGGAAAATTTTCCCTTGGAGTTCTAAATAGGAACCTCATCGCAACGTGAATGGTTTAAGTCATGGCGAGGCTCGAGTTTTTGGGAACAGTGAGTTCTTAAGAGTAACTACGCTACAACATGGAAAGGTGTGGCCAGGGTAAGGGATGGGTATTTTAGTTTTTAAGCCTCAGTGGTCAGTCAAGTTACGGTGTAGGTCCAATAACTTATTTTTAAGTTCCAGTGGCTAACTTAGCTGCAACAAAGATGTTTAAGTCATGGTCTAAATTATCAAACTCTTATTCTTAGCTCCTAGAACTTAGTTTTTATTATGTAAATGGTATGTAATGACTTGGGGACAATTATAAAGGGCTTTTATGAATGTAGAATCAATGGTAACATAAATCAAAGGACTTATTTAACAACTTAAATTCCTTATGGGCTTAAATTGCCTTATTTTCTAAATAATGATTCCCAAGAACAATAAGGTTCAAATTTTCTCTGTACTTCCACTTCTAACAAAGCATTAATAATGTTGAACTCAAGCAAAAGAGATTAAGAGTTAGTTATGACCAATTAATGTAATTAGTAGTTTAGGTTGTTACATAAGCTATGCAAAATAGAGTCAAAGTTTAAAACATAATAAAGAGCTTCTCTCCTACCTTTGATGTGTGTGTATGTAGCCATACAACAATATAAATACATAAGTTAAAATAGACAATGCTCTAAAAGAACTACATTTTAACCCTTAGCCGTGGAGCTTCATATACTTGCTTTTCTATTTCCTTTCCACCAATGTAGGCTATGCATAACTCATAAATCATCAAATCTTTAAAGATTGTAATTTGGCTTAGGGTTAAGGCTTATCATAATAAAAGGATAAAGGAAATAATGAGTAAAGTTTCCAAGGAATACAATTAAGTTTAAAAGACTTAAACAAAAGAAAAAAAGAAGAAGAAAAAACTCTCTCAAACTTACTTAGCTCTTTTCCTTTCTTTTTATTTCCTATAAACCTTTCTTGTTTTCTTTCTTCCTTTTATGTTTTCTTCAAATACCCATATACTTAGATCATGTTGATCTATCCATTTTTCTTTCCTTTACTTTGGGGTTTCTCAAGTATTAATCTTTCTTTTTCTTTTCTTTCTCTCTTTTCTTTTCTTTTTTCAAATGATTACATCCTCAACAAATACTCTACTTGATATACATGGGATGCATCATATATAAATACATCAATCCTACATATATATAAATTTTGCACTCACACAAACTTTTTTTCCTCTCTCAGCCATAATTTACCCTCTTAAGAAAAATGAAAACTTAAATGTATTATAATAAATCCTATTTTGATACATTTTTAAGGGGTTTTCATATGACTTATCACAATTTTTCATTATTTTTAGGCCTAATTACATCTAACTTTACTTAATTTTGGATTTCTTGATGATCGGATGTGATTAAAGCTTAATATCACTCTTTCTTCAAATTTTAGGACTAAATTGCAATATTTTCTACAATTAGGTTTTTACTTGAAAACGCCCTAATTTTATGGCTAAATTTGTGAATTTAGGAAGGCATAGTATTATTTTGTAATTGGGATTTATTACTTACATTTTAATTATTTTTTTGTTTAATTAATTTCTCATTTAGTATTTTCACTTTGTTTTGTAAGACCTACATGTAAGTAAGTAAAGAAATCAAGCAATGGGAGTGAAAAGACTAGAGTCCATGGACCAATTGCAAATATTCAAGAAAGTGGACATTGCTTTAGTTAGTCGAGATGAGGACTTATACTTGTCGTGACAACTAAAAGCTTCACTAAAACACTTCATTGGTTATCACAATGAGTTAATCGTTGGCGGCAACAAGTAAACAAACTTCTCAGGCATACCATTTACTTATCGTGATAAGTTAGTTGTTGGTTGCAATGAGCTACAGATATGAGATTTTATAAATAGGTCCTAAAGCGAAACTTCAAAGAGTCTTTTAGCATTTCAAAGTTTTTAAAGAGAGGATATTACTAGGTTTAAGAGAAGAGAATTTTTCCTTGAAGTTTTAGAGATTTCTCTTCATCTTTAAGGTCAATATGGATTACTTTTGGTTTGTATTTCATATTTGTGATGGATCTAATGCTATATTTTCCTTTTTCTCTGAATTTTTTGTTTCTATTTGTATTTTACAACTTTCTCCTCTTAATTTCATTTCTATCTTATTTTGTAAATCATTTCTTCCTAATTTATAATGGTGATTCATTGTTGCTGATGATTATTTAACCTCTATTGAATTAGTAAAATATTATGACGTTGATTCCTATGCCTTTGAATTGAGTAATAAGATGATTATTTGGATGAAATGAACTGAGTAAAAGTGATTAATTAGGTTTGTTGAAATTTTCAATCATATATAAACCTTAGTTACCATTAATTAGGACATTAGGTGTTCGATAAAAATGACAAAATGTATGTTTGCATAAATGCTTTAAAGACATATTAACCTATAAATATAGCTTAGGATAGTTGGAGTAGATGCTCTAAAAATAAGTTAATTTAATGAAGCAACTTGGTGTACATAAAACATTATACCTAACCAAAGTTAGTTGCGGTATAAGTTGCTAAGGAGATGCATTTGAGAGAAGTTAAATTCTAATAGTCCAATGGCTAATTTCATATTAACTTAAGAGATAGTGAGGGCAATGCAAGTCCATAAGGAGTATACATGTCTAAACTAGTTCTTACGTAGGATAGAGAGTTTGAAAGAAACATCAACAATATGGGTTGCCAACAAGATATAGTCAACAACAGTGAAAAGTTAAGAATATTAGTAAACTAAGATAATCTAATATAATTCTAGGTCTTTTTATTTAACTTTTAGATTTGTCCTTTCATAGGTTAGGTTAGACTAATCCTTACCATTATAGTGTCTAGTGACTAGATTAGTTGGCCCATTAGAATCAACTAACTCCATCATTAGGCCAGTCTTTTCCTTGTAGCTGTAAAGCCATTACAATGGAAAACACTTTCCTTAAGAGATTCAATCTTAAATACTTAAGTATGCTATTTACTACGATAACTCAATTAGTGAACTTTTTAAGGTGATCATAAGAGAATCAGGTCAAGTCAGTATTCAATGCTTAGAAACCTGTTGACAGCATTTGGATATTGGATAGCCATTATTTCACACCATAATTCATCCCATTCCATTTCATAATACACTTCACTCACTTCTCATAATTTGCACGTCATCCATATAGCCCCCATTTTCACATGGAAAAAGGGATATAAACTTGGTTTTCCATGTAACATATCCAAAATTAGACTCTTAATTAAATTAATATTAGGTAAAATAAATAATAGATAATACTTAGTTAACAATTACATAAGAAAATGTGGGATTTTCTTGAATTTTAACCACAAGAAAAGTTGAAGGATTTATTAGGAATGTAATAAAATTTTATGGGACCAATTAGGAATTCAATTATTATGAATTTTTAAGAATTAATATTAATTTAATAAATAATAATAAGTTAAAAATGTTGGTAATTACTATGTTTTCTCTTTATACCATGGGCATTAATTCCTTATTTTCTTATCCAGTTTTGTGGGATTTAATCCTAGATTATTTGGGATTAAGTTAACACCTTATTGTCATTTATTTGTCCCTTATTTTTACCTATTTAATCTTAAATTATCTGGGATTAAGTAAACACTTTATTATCATTTTTTTTATTTTATACCTTTATTTCTTTCCTTTGTGGTTAGCAAAAAATTATGAAATTCTAATGGTAATTGTAGCACCTTAGCTTATCTAGGTCTTTACTAGTCAATCAAACTTTTATAATAGACAATCATCTATTTATAAGGTTATATAGCTAAGAATTTGAGGAAATTTTTTCTTTATTTTAACTCGTCTCCTTTATTCACTTATTGACATTAAATTGAGCTTATGACCTTACTTTCAATTTAAAAGCTTTTTTTAACTTCTAAATACATCCCTGCTAACTATAAAATAAAATAATATATAATTTCGAATAAAATCTTATATAAATTCCTCTTAAAATTTAAGATTTTCAGGCCAGGAAAAAGCCACATTTATAGCCCAAGTTCTCAATCCATGATATATATGCAAATATCTTACACTTAGCCTTCTAATCTCGCATTTTAAGGCTCAATTATCAATTAGCCCAACTCAATACTTATAAGCATCACCCATTTTGTCACTTCTCATACATGCTTATTTTAACATAACATCACATATTACAATATTATAAAAAGAAAAACTCATGGCTTTATATACATATTTTTACAATCCTTAAATAATAGAAATAAAACTAATTACATATAGCTATTTTCACATAGCTCATGACCATAAGCTCCTTGCTTGCCCTTGCATCTAGCTCATCTTGTACTTGGTATTGATTAGTGGGGTAAAATAGAGAAGGGGAGAGATTCTAGGGTGAATCTTAGTAGCGGTACTCTATCCACATCCAAATGCACACATATGACAATTAAGCGTGTAAATGTAAGCATGTATGGCATGCAACATAAAACATAGAGTTGGCATGAAACATACTCATTTATAACTTTACACATATTGTATCATGGCCATGACTGTCTTAAGCTTAGTTTGGGCTTTTTTTTGTTAGGCCTTAGGTGAACTACTGCATCCATTCTCAATTTCCCTTTTGCTTTTAACCACAAGCCATCAAGATTGTGATCATAGAAATATAACTAACTAAAGACAACATGAAAGTATATTACTAGTTGTGACAACCCTAACTTTTAATTATTGTAATTAAGGTTAAATATATGATTAATAACCATAAATCAGAGTTACAAGACATTACGACTAATTACATTCAAAAAATGCAAGGAAATTTGAACCTTAATGTTATTAAAGTCATCAACCAAATAATTACAAGCATTCATGTACACATGGGAAACAAACACTCATTTATAAGCCTTTAATTCTATTACCCATTAATTCCAACTCACAAGAATCTTCTACTAATGTTTCTAAATCATCCCTTGAGGTTACCATAGGAAAAACCAAGATTTCTAAGTTAGAATGAAAGTTTGGGACTGTTAGCCGCAGCTAAATGTCTTTGCACCGCGGCCAATTACTCTCAGGTTCACTCTTTTATCTTATTGCTACAACGAGTTAGAGCTTTGCCATGGCTAGTCTATATGGCGTCGCAGCGAGGAAACCTCCTGGAGCCTATCCCGCTCGCCTCTCGTTAGTGGCCGTGGCCAATTCCCCCTTTCACCGCGGCTAATTCCTCTCTGGAATACTTGACACATTTTCACAAAAGTTCGCCATAGCCAATTCCCATTTAGCCGTGGCCAATTACCCTCTGGACGACTTCCAGTTTGACTTCTCACATTTCACCGCAACTAATTCCACTTCTCGCCGTGGCGAATTGCTCTCTAGTACTCTCCTTGGGCAACTTCGCCTCTATTGGTCGTGGCTAATATTATTTTGGCTACGGCAAAATACCTTCTAATCCTATAACTTCTAAAGTCTTGTTTCTTACTCTCCACTCTCCCTCTAATGACACCTTAGGGCCATTCTACCTTAATTTGTGAGGCTCAAATAGCTTTCATTAGCCTAATTTACCTAACGCATGTATCATTACTACTTTAAGATTTAAGTGTTAATTTCTATTCCTCTAACTACCCTACATCAGCAAGTTCATAAAGTAATAACAACAAGAATTCATGAACTATCAATAATTATCATTTGATACACATTTCATTAAAGATTCCATACATCACTAGTTCATATCAACACCTAATGTATCATATGATTACATTTCCAATAGTAGGCCATATCATAAATTTAACAAAGTTCGTATATCAGATGTTATAAGTTCATACATTCAATACCAAGCTAAGATGAGGCCTAATTTCTCAATAAATACATCCTAGGTAATCAAAATATAAACGCCTACACTTGGCAACATGATTACATAATGATACTATATAAAAGAATAGCAAAATTGTATCTATTCTACTTAAATCAGCCCAAGTGTAGCCTCCTCCACATATGGCTGGAGCTCATGGATTTTCATCCACTTGCTTCCCTTATCCTTACCTGAAGGGCCTTCACCTGAAAGTAAGATTCCATAAAATGAGGTGAGATGCAAATCTCAGTAACTAAGACAAATTTTATTCATATATTCTAGTTTAATTAACATATACGTATGATTTTATATAAGCATCAGAAAATATACCAACCATATCAGTAAATGAAGTAATTAGGCTATCTATGATTACTATCCCATACTAGCAATCACAATTCTATAAGTTAAAGGCTAATAACACCAGTAGAGGCCTGTCCATGGCACCCCCAATGAGCACAACTAGGGCTCAGTGCATCTGAGGTTTGATCATAACCTAGTGCCTGATCGAAGTACATGCACGGGTGGCAGCTGCACCACAGCTCCACCATGGACTCACAAGGTCCAATCACATATAACAAATAACCAACCAAATCATTTAGCATCAAAATCATAATCATACAACAAATACAAAATTAAAATAGATATATGCATAGAATTAGCATGAACTTCGGTTGCCTCACTTTTAGCCAATCCTCTAAAAGCCAATTGAATGCTTCTTCAGCCTATGGACACAAAAACAAGCGATTACCATCCCTACTTGCAATTTATATCAGCAAACTCATTACTCAAGGAGTTAAGCTATATAGAACTACTCAGAAACACTTACCCAATTCCACCAAAAATCAAATTCGGATTTGGTTGAGCCTACCCCAAAAATCTCAAAACAACACTTTAAATTCAGAGTAAATTCGCATAAAAATAATACCCATATCATAAATCAGCTATAGGGGTCCCAAACTAGTAGAGAAAACATTAAAATGGAGAGTTTATACTTACCTAACAGCACCCCTAGCCTCAACCTACGAAATTTCACCCAAAAAATCCCAAACAACCACATTCAAATTTTGGGTATGGTGAAAATGCTCCAAATGAAAAACTAATCAGGTCAAAATGAAGAGAAAGAGAAGGAAATTAAGTTATATAACAAGTACCTTAGCTAATTTTGAACCTAAAAGTGAGAAATAGTGGATTTGTGTCAAGAACCCTAGCCTCTCTTTTGGACCTCCAAATTTCTCTTTTGTTTCTTATGTTTCTATAGAATGGGGGTGGCTAAACTGGTTTTTAGGGTTTTAAGTTAAGTTCTAAATGGGTTCTAAATGGGTTATGGGTTAATCCATCTAACCAAGGACCTATTGGGCTCTCACTAATTGTTGGGTTGAAGTTGTAATTTGTTAGACCAACTTTAACAATTCAAACTTTTAATTGGGTTGGGTCAAGTTTTTAAGAGCCCACTTAGTTGAGGTCTGCATAAGGGGTATCGAGCCAATTACAAGGGCTTATGTAAGTTGGGTTTTGGGCTCGTATCTCACTAAATCAGATTAGGCCATCACTAGGTACTTTCTCTTGAGCCAAGTCTCACATTAAAAGGTTAAGTATGCACATAAAATTATTGGGTCTCCATTAGTCTCTAACTATGGCTTATTAAATTTTAATTTTGGGCCTAGATGAGGTTTCTAACCCAATTAAATCTCAACTTATATTAATAATTTATCTATCTAAAATTTTCATTCACATAACTTATCTAATTACTCCATATTAATTATTCTTAATTAATCCAAATCCATGATTAACACCTTAATTAATTTTGGAATGTTACACTAGTAGCAACTAAAACACATAAATTCAATACAAAGCTTGAGCATATCATTATGCATGTAAGGAAAAGAAAGAGTAAGCTACTTGGAATATGCTTGACCCAGTATCAAAATGACTTACTCAAACTTGATCATCTTACTAGCTCTATATTTGGTCCCACCACTTCTATGTGGAGTGGTCCCACTAGCTTAGCCTAAAACATCAAATTCGGCAAGGGTTCTAGTTAATGATAGTTTAAATAGTCTTAAATCATCAATATAAGCCCCCTACCATTTACAAGATGTAGATCTTTGATGTAACATCTTCATTTTTAAGCTATACAACTCTCTTTCTCTCTCTTCCCCCTCTAAGCCATCTCTCTCTTGTTGTCATTCCTTATCCTCAATAAGAAAAAATTGAAAATAAAACAATAATTGTTAGTGGTGTAAATAAAAAAGAAACTATGATAGAGTGTAAAGCTAGTAATATTTCAATATGATTATTGAAAAAAAATTGTAGCAAAATTATTATGTTTTCCTTTTAAGAAATTATTATCTAATGAAAATATATCATACATAATTTATCACCACAATAGAGGCTTGAAAATATCAATTCCTCTCATAAGATAACATAACTATAGATTTGAAAAAGCATTTTATCCTTAACCCCAAAAGGAAAACAAATAAATGAATTTGATATAGAACAATGGATTCATCCAAGATTTAGAAAAAAAAAATAGTAAAAATCCATTAAAAATATGATCTAGAAATCCTAGATATTGTACTCTAAAGTGAAAGGACCATAATAAAATAGTTAGAGTCAAAACTATTACTTATATTAAACAAAATATTAATGAATTCAAATTCAAGAATTACTAGAAGAAGGATTAACTAAACCTACAAATAATCCACACATGCCTTTATGTTAAACCAAGTAGAAATAAAAAAGAGGAAAAGTTAGGATGTTTATTACCTATAAAAAGTTAAATCAAAATTTAGATTTTGATAGTTACATTAATCTCAAGAAAGATGTGAATTACTTAATCTAAACAATAAACAATTATTCAATAAATTTAATTGCAAACCAAGATATCATCAAATTAAGTTAATTGATGAATCAAAATCTCTAACTACTTTTAACGTTCTATATGGCCATTACAATTACACAATAATGCCACTTAGATTATGTACAACACCTCGCATATTTTAAAGATGGATTGATGAAATATTTAGAGATCTCAAAAATTTTTGTGTAGTTCATCTTGATGATATTTTGGTTTTCTTTAATATAAAAGAAGATCATAAAAAAAAATCTTAAAATGATCTATGGTAAATTTACAGAAAATGGAATTGTGTTAAATCCTAAAAAAGTGGAGTTGATAAATATAAAATCAATAAAGATAAAATGGAATATTTAGGTTTGAGAATAACAAAGTCTGGAATAAAATTGGAAGATTATATAATTTCAAAAATAAAATATTTTCTTAATGAATTAATAGATAAAAAATAATTACAAAGTCTTTTTTTTTTTTGAATTCTTAATTATGATACAAAATTTTATTCCAAAACTTTCAAATAAAGAAAAGTCTTTATTAAACGAACTCAAAAAGAATAAACCATTGATAAAAGAAGATACAAAAATAATTAAGAAAATAAAAGAATAAATTAATAATCTACCAAATATTTTTTTAGAAATAGTAGATAAAGTAAGTATTAAATTTAGATATACTTCTTTATATTTTCATTGTCAAGTTTACCAATAAAATTGTAACATGTAAAAAAAATTTTCTACAAAACTTAATTATGTAATGCTAAATTGTTTAAAAGTTATACACTTGTTATATTTTAATTGGATAATCTAATTGTAAAAATATAAGAAATCATATATAATTTTTTTTTATAAATTAATCTTATAAACAAATGCCATTAATGATTATTGGGACTGCTTTTAAAGCAATAGTAAATAAAGAAGAATTAATATGTGGATATAATTACAAAAGATTTAAACCTAATGAAATAAATTATATTACCTATGAAAAAAAAAACTTTTAGCCATGGAGAATGGAATTGAACATTTTTTAATTTATTTAGTGATCAAAAAATTTATCATTAGAATTGATAACTAAGTAGTTAAATATTTTTTAAAAAATAAAAGAAATAAAGAAAGTCCAAAAAGGATTAGATGGCATAATTTTATTTATCACTAGATATTGAACATATTAAAGGAAGTAACATCTTTTTTTGGGCAAATTATCTAAGCAAAAATCTTAATCATTGATAGGAAATGCCATAAGCTCCAAGACCTTTTCTTATATCAATTGTTAACTCTACACTAGTATATTTTTAATAAACTTGATTATGAGTTGAACTTGTGTAAAAATGAGCTAAACTTTCAAAAACAATATTATTGTAAAAATGAATCACAAGCCTAAATTTTCTTCTTTCAATCCCAACCTAACCCAACTTAAAAAAGAAGGAAAATGCCTAACTTAGCCTATTTAGGCCTTCTTTCTTGCGTAAAAGGCTTTTTAAAATTTGAATTTGGATAATATCACATATTTTCTATATTTATCTTCTCCTTTGGATTTGCTAAGAATCTATAGTATTCTATTTAGATACAAATATCTTTCTAATCTCATTCTTAGAATGCATTCTTAGGATTTAATTTTAAAAAAAATGGAAAGATTGAAAATTAAGTTAATAACTATAGTTTAAGAACCAAACTAGAGATTAAAAATTAAAAAAGTAATTTCTGAACTGTATACAAACACAATCATTTGAAAACTTATACTAAGTTTAAAAAAATAAATAAATAAAAGTGGACAATTCTTCTTTACATTAGAAATTAAAACACTTAGATGTAAGTAAATAAAAATGATGATATAAAATAATTAATATATTAAAAAATAAATATTAATATATGAAAACATTTTAGATTGAAAAAATTTTAATATTATAATTAATATATTAAAAAATATTGGTTCAAATTTTAGGCTAGGTTGGGTTTATTAAAAAAAAAAAATCTAAGAACAAGCTTTTCTAAATGGACCCTTTTTTAATCATATTTTATTTTTTGACCTCATATCTTTTTTTTTTTTCTTTTGAGGTGGAATCATCAAGTTGAGCAAACTTTTAAACTCATAATGAGGTTTATTTCTCAACAATATATATACTTGGTGACTTTCTAATATTTACTAAGTTTTATTTGAGAAATATGAACTCCTTTTTCTCAAAATCATTGAAAAACTAAAACAGTTAGTTATTTCCTTGCAAGCTCTTGAAACTAAACTAGTCTAAAATTTTTATAATCTTAACTTCTTGAAACTAAACTAGTCTAAAATATTTATAATCTTGATTTACCATCTTAATTCTATGAGTATATCAATAGAATATAGAAAAGTCATATTGAGTGAAAGAAAAGATAATTTAGGAAAAAACTTGATAAATTTTTAAAAACTTTACAAAAAATTTAAAAAGAAATATGATTGAAAGAGCTTATTTTTAAAAATATCATAAAAAATGATTTTATTATATGAATTTTGAATATATTGAATTCATTATGGATGAAATCTTTTGGATGAAAAAGAAAACCCTAATTTGAAAAATGAGATAATTTATCAAATTTAAAAAATAAAAAATATTAAAATTAGAAGTATATGTTTAAATCTTAAGACATATAAAATATGATTAATTTAAAACATTGGATGAAAAAAAAATTCACAAATTATTATTTGTAATTATGAATTACATATTCTTTTTAATCTTAACCTATAGAGTAATTCTCATATGGAATGAGATATTGTTATAATTATTGCTTTTTCCCTATGTTCAATATTAGTGAATATGGATTCCTTGCAATCACTATAGTATCATGACTACAGGGAATGTAATCAAGGTAGTGACTAAATAGCTTGACATGTGTCCACCTTGTGCTTTTTTAGAGAGATAAAAAAAACTTTATTGGGAGGATAACAATTTTAGTTGTGAGAAAAAAATTTTAATAGTCAGGACAAAATTTTTTGGTCTAATAAGCCTTTTAAATAATTCCAAAATTTAATAATAAATATTTTCAACCTAGAATCATAAAATGTTTTTTTTTCAAAAAGTTTAACTATGATTTCTTGAATAGTAATGAACAAAAATGAGATGGAAAACTAGATATACACACAAAAAAAGTACAAGTTTTACAATATGAGATATAATATTTTTCTTACAACTGAAATTTTTATTTTCACAATTAAAAATTTTGATCCATGAGGTTTAACATGTAAGCTACATATCTTTTAAAGTGAGGCAATTCGAACTATTTGTCACATCGATAGTCACATCAATATAAGAGATGGAGCCATATGTCCAATTTAGTCAAAAATACTTTATGAGAAGTATTTCACTTTACACTCTCTTAAGCACCATCTTCTCTTCTCTCCATTCACATGCTAGAAGCAATTTTTTCCTAATATGTTTGTTTCTTTCCATCTCAAATTTTATTTTTCTTGTTGTTTTGCTCTTTTAGATTGCGTTGGTAGAATTTGCTCCCAAACCCATCAATTTCTTTGATTCTAAGGCCTGCCACATCAAAACCCTTGTTGGTGTGCTCAATTGGTTTCTCTCAAATGAGTTTTGGGTTTTGTTTGTTTCTCGAGAAAAGGGAGAATTCTAGAGATCTCTCTTGGCATGCATTTTTGTACTTAGTCCCATGCTATGAATTTTTGTACTTAGTTCCATATTTCTCTATTTGCAAGATGGTAGTGATCAAATCATCTCATGGAGATCTATCTAAGATTGAGTTATCTAGTGCTAATCTTCTTGATCAATTATTCTATTGATTTCGTATAAATATTTTAACTTTTGAGGGCATTCAAGTGGCTTTGCACTAAAATTTTGTGGATTAATGGCTTTTGTAAGGAAATAGATTGATGAAATGGCAAAATTAGAGGGGTCTTGAAGGTTGAATTCGTAAAAGAGATTTGCATTTTTTGGTGGTGTTGGATGAGATGCACATGTGACAAAAGAGAGAGAGAAGGGTTTAAGAGTTTTGAGGCCTTGTTTAGTACACCATTAGAAAGTGAAAGAGAAATGAATACCATGAATTAAATTGTTTTGTTCACATATGGTAGGGCTGAAGTGGAAATCCTATGCATTGTGCACTTTGTCTCATTATAATGCATGGGATATTGCTGCATTTTGTTGCAAGTAGGCCAAAATGTCTAGTTTGCCCTTATCCATTGTACACTCCCCTATACCCATATCTTAGCATAGACAATCTTTAACTTCGGTGTAAGGTTCTCAACCAAATCAAAGTGTTTTCCTTTAGCTCCATCACCAAAGTCTTCCTTCAATCTCCCTTAGTCAGTAGTTATCAAGGAAGTGGGTTTGCCATCCGCCATCCAAACAAGTATGGTTTCACTTTGAACTTTGGCGAACCCCAACCTAAGCCCCGTCATGAATTTACTTTGTACACTCAAAGCTTGAATGTATTTGTTGTTTTGTTTATAATCTTTTAATCACCTACTTTACTACTCTCTAGATGACCAACCTCGATAGTATAGTTAGATGAAGCATCGACCAACAAACTCTCATTCTTGATGATGCACTAGATTAGAAGTTTCGTCGATCAATTTTTCAGGATGTGTGTAGACAAATATGTACTCTTCTTCTAATTCGTTCCACCTATCAATAGCAACCTTATTTACACACTAATTCATATAAAGGGAATGGCCAATTATTACAGGAGAGGAAGAATGCAGAGGGAGTAGAAGACTATACTCATTAACAGATTAGAAAGGGTGGTGGTAGAGATAGCAAAAGGATTGGTGACAGTGAAGAGATAGCTATCAACAAGGAAGCAAGCATGAACGAGCCACACAACACGTATGTCGGTGAACCCTAATCACGTCTGTTTAGGGATTTGTGCTAGTTATTGGGGTCATCTTTAGTTCAGAGTAAACGATGCAATCCCTTTCGTAAATTAATATCCACCAACATCCAAACAATTAAAAGAAAATGCGTTTTTTGTATTTTCTTTCTTAATGACATTATGGTCATTTATCATTACTTACTTTTCATTCTTATTTACTTTCATCTTACTAAATACAAAAATGTAAATATATTCTATTTCCTTTTCATGTCGAACTAAATGCAATTTATTTCATTTTATTACATTAATAATTTTTTTCTATTTTTATTAAGTAAAATTTTATGTATGAAACGAGACTCAAGCAGCCCTATTACGTTCGCCTAAAGAATGAAAAGATGTTTTGCTTGAAACACTTCACACGGTGCGTTTTGATGGAAATTGAACTCGATTGGCTCCATTTCATCCGTCGATGTAACGAGCGGCCCGATTGCTTCACCTTAAGAGGAGATAGAAACCACTCCAGCAAGCCCTCCCTCCATGTTACATGAGATTTCTACCATCCTTTGGATTACGAGGAGCCCCAACACGCAGGAATACAAGAGAGAAACCTCATTTTACGTCCGGCTATTTCAGTCTAGTAGCTTTTATGAAACGGAAGAGTAAAGAGACAGAGCGTTCGAATTCGAGAATTTAAAATTTGTTGAATGTCATTTTTTTCTCTGCTATTCTCGATCAATTAAGTTGCATTTTAGGTTTTGGGCGCTGTTACTCTGCTAAGATGAATCAGGTCAAGCTGGGTTGGCGTTGTTTATCCAAGATTATCAACACCCATGGGTCTGGGGTTAAAGATTTTCCTGGAAATTTTGTTGGGGAGTTGAAGCCTTATGGATTTTCAAGAATGGGTTCACTTGGGTTCCAACAAAACGCTATGATTGTATCTCGACGATTCGGGAACAACTTTGGGAATGAAAATGATGTTGATCATCAGTTGACTAGGGATTTTTTGGTGAAAGTCTGGGTTGCTGATAGGAAAACGAAAAATTCCCGGGGAAAGAAGAAAAGTAAAATGTTTAAATATCAAAGTGATGGTGAGAAATCGGTTCATCAATATCCTAGGTTGTTTTCGGGTTCATTTGTTAAAGAAGATAATAGTATGGGAAAGGGTAAAAGGGTCTTGGAGCAACCTCCTCTCAGCCAATCTGTCTCAAATTTCTTGGATCCAGAGTCTCCAGAAGAGGTAAATTTGTGTTGTAGTTATACCAGGTGTATGTGAACTAGGCTTATATTTACAATGACAACGGCGGCACTTATATCCATCTATAAATATGTAAAGAAAAGTACCATAGTTTTCTATCAAAAAAGAAAAAGGAAAAAAAGAAAAATAGTAATGTAGCTTTGTTTCCTGATAGTCACTGTGCATTGTGCTATGCATTATGCAAAAGTGTTGTCAATTGTCATTTACCATAGTGTAAGTCAAGCATTCTAATTGTTCAGGCTTTGTATGACGAGAGGTGAAGTATATGATGATCAGTATTTAATAATTAGTGATGGTCTTTAATTCAGGAGATATCATTTCTCTTGCCCCTCAATATTTTAAGTTCACAGGTAAAACATTAGTGCTTGTTCTTAGATAGGAGACAATTTCTTATACTTAACAATTTTGATTATCCAGCTCTCTGGATTTTGTAACTATTACTCCTATGGTTATTGATGTCCCTGACGCTGTTTTCAACTTGGACGTCTTGGTATTTACTGTTTAATTGTCACCCTGGTACATCAGTAATATCAGGAGTATGATAATTTATAGTTTTTCAGACTACCTGGGTACGTGCTAGAGTCTCTAGTTGCTTAATTTTCACTGTTTCTATAAGTGCTACAGAATTTCTAAAACTAGCCAAAAAAAATCCTTTAAATATAAGCTGTTGGTTTTGCTGAATATTATGGTTTTTTGTTCACTTTTTTTTCTATCCACTATCTGTTCTTAGAATTTGATTTACAATTACAGTTTGGTTTAAGTCAAAATATTTAAAGATGCATTGGGCTGCATTTCAGGAGCTAATGAATATTCAAGTTTTTAAAAATGCTTGTTTTGCTTTTTTCTGTCTTAATACTTATTTTATCTTATATGCATTAATGTTTTAAATTTGATGCTTTACATCAAGGCTTTAAGTGGGTTACAATTATAATGAGCTCAAGACTTCTATTTTGATAAAAATAATGAGATCAAATTTTAGGTTTATGGTTTTGTGGATAGGCAGGAAATTTTGGTCACTAATCAATGTGGTGGCAGATCTATTACTAATTCCCAGTAAAATCAGTGATAGTGGTTATCAATTACCATACTTTGAGCTATCACTTGCATTCACATTGGAACTCAAGAAAGGACAACTATACATGGCTGTTGGGAGAAGAAAAAAAAAAAATTCTATTTTAATCTTTGATTGGGGCTAGGTGGTAAATTAACTTCTGCTAATGTATCCTGAATAGTCATCTACTTAACAAGATTATTGTGAAAAGTTTTTTAGCCATTGTTGGGAGTTTGGACTTGTTATATTCATGTTGATTGATTACAAATAATTCTTAAAGTCTACTGTACTTCTAACATGGAGATGTTCTACTTGCCTGTTCATTTTTTCAGGTCAAGGTAGCACCGCTGCTTGCTAGGTCCAACTTGCTTATTACCAGAGATATTGAGTGGGCAAATCTTGTATTTGGCTTTGAACAGGTGTTCCCCTTTAACTATTCTTTGATGGTTTGGTGTGCTTATATTTGTCTGTAAACCCAAGCTTTCTCATATTGATTCTAATGCTGTCTGGAAAATCATGATTTTCTCAACATTTTAGTTTCTGTTCTTTGAGAATTTTTATAGCTTAAAAAGCAAAGGAATGTAGTAAAAGTATCTGGACTGAGGAACCTGATGAATATCTCTGACTAGTTCTTATTCCTCTGAAACAATTTGTTTGTTAGACAATCTTCTATGCTAGTTTTTTGAGATTTATATACTGCTAGCCGTTGAAGGCTAGCCTGAATGAAAAATACACTTATAACAATTTTTTCGCTGCAGTTATCTTTCTCTTTCATTTTCTTTTTGTCAAGTTCCAAATAATCCCTTTCAATTTGTCTCAAATATCCTATTCTATTTAAAATGTCACAAATCTATGAGTGCTAACTAAAAGTTTAACTGCATAGGAAATTTGCATTACTTTTTAATGATCCGGTATAAATGCTTAGTTCACTATAAAGATGGCAAAGTTTTATGGCTGTGTTCAATTTTCGCTGTGTTTTGGTGCATTTGGTTGGAAAGGAATGCTAGGATATTTAAAGGTGTTTTAGTGACTCTAAATGACTTATGGGAAAGGGTCTCATGTCTTGCATCCCTTTGGTGTTCCATTCATGGATTTTTGAAGGGAGTCACTCTGACTGATATGATTTGGGATTGGATGGCCTTGTTATTAAGTAAATTCAAGTGTTCTTTTCATTTCTGGGATTTGGAATTGAACATGTGATAGAGACAAGGTAGTATGAAACGCCAAAATTCTACATTGCATAGTATGAACTATTCAATGAGGTATTTAAGTAGACTAATTCTCTCACCTTAATAGCTAACTTTTGGGAGAGGATTTTCCACCTTACTTGGGTGCTTATCAATTGATATCAGGGCTGGTGGTTGGCGGCTCTACTTGCAAAGCGTTTTGACCCACGGAAGATCGAGTGAAGTGCCACATAGTATAGCCGTTATGACATCGGCTTTTTAAGGGCAGCCAATTGATGGAGACTAATATAGTATGAGATGCCAAAATCCTATGTTGAGTAATATGAGCTGCTAAATAGGGGATTTAAGTAAGGTGTTTCTCCCACTTCAATAACTAACTTTTGGGAGAGGGTTCCCCACTTCGTTTGGGTTCCTATCAACAGGCCACCACTACCAAGTATCAATAGAATGAGTTGATAGTTTGATACCAATTGGTATTCTTGGAACAAGTTGAAACGGTTACCAAAGGATATGCATGGGATAAGTATTTAACTGCATTCAGACAGTAGTCATACCCGATATGTGCTTGGTATGGGTACACAGCATTTTTTACCTATCATTGCTTTATAGGTTTATGTGCATTCATAAGATAAAAGTCTTTTATTTAATATTAAAGTATATAGTACAATATTTATTCAATTTTAATATGTTAAAGATGAAATATTGGAACCTTTTGGCACATTTCAATGCCATTTATTGGCATTTTGATGCATCTTGTAGCATACCAAAATGGGCTAGAAAATTCTCTCTGCAATTTAAATGGGTCGAAAAGTGTTTTGGCCGTTTCAAAATTGTTTTGACACTAAGCAACAGTATCCCCCAAAAAAAAAGTTGATTCCAAACTTTTAGATTAATACAATCCTTTCTTACAAAATATGACAAGGCATCTAGCCTTTGTTTAAATTCTTCTTTTAACCCTCCCTTCCCCCACCCCCCCGCCCCCCCAAAAAAAAAGGGAAAAAAAAAACTAGTATTTTCTTCCAATTGAAAACACCCAGTTCCTGCATGCACATCAAATCTTACAAAGCCTTGGCTTCTTTGGTAATCCTGAATCCTCTAACTGAATAACCAAAACTGCTCTAAAGCTTCTGTACAAATCCAAATCTCAGAAAAGATGCCAAAAAGGCAAAAAGGAAAAATTGTTTACATATTTAAAGCTACTGTACAATGCAAAAACCAATAGTAGAGAGATTCATACATTCAAATATTTAAATGGAGATTAAATACAATATAAACTCATAAATATAATAATAAAGGATAACTAAGACTTGTAAATAATAGTAAACTCTAAGACTCTAGATAATGATAAACTCTAAATCCATTAGGAGTTCCACTCAAAGAGGTTTCTCAACACTCTCTAACCAAATACACCAAATAATTGCAAAATCTGCATATTGCCATGAAACCTTCCGCTCCTTATTCCTACCAAAAGCTGCAAACTAATTGAAAGAAATTGCTCAAGAGTTTGAGGGCACAACGAATTTGTTGGTACCTTCGGTAAATGTTGAATGTGTCTCTTGATTTTGGAGCAGTTTCTTGTGATTAAATTCAGCAGTTTTTGTAGGAGTAAGAAGGGTAAAGTTTTGTAGCAAGGTGCTAAGTATGTTGTCCATTGTTGTATTTGGATAATAGAATGCTTGGACTTTTAATATGTAACCTCAGTTGTTAGACTTGCCTTGAGACAGGGTTGTCCTTTAAGCTTCCCATTTTGCTCAGCACATTGTTTCTTTCAGGGCATCTCCTTGACAGATATGCAATTTTATCCATCTTGTTATGCCCTTCTCAATTTTATCCATCTTGTTGTGGTTTGAATTTGACATTTGTAGATTGCCTTACTGATACATTGGTTCCTTTGCTTGTTGTGGTTGTGGATTGCTCCTGGCACCTTCTTTGAATTTTATTATTTCTGTTCTTTGTACTGGTTTATTTCTTTTGGCTATTGCTTATAACTTGATGTCTTGTTTTGTAATTTTGCTTGGTTGGATTGAAGGAAAATCGGTATGCAATTGTTGATGTGTGCTATCCCCAATCGGTCAGTGATCATTCTATTTTCTATTACTTAATTATACCGCCTAACAGTAATTTTCCTTGCATGACTCATCATAATGAAGTCTGAACTTGTATTCTGCTTTTTGTTATGATGCAGCCTGTAGGTTTTATTCGAGAACAGAGCAATATAATTGCCAGACAGGTAGTCAATTTAATCTTTGAATACTCGCTGCACTTATGATTCTTTTTTTGGGTATACCAAGCGTCATCTATCATCCTCAGGGTATGAGCTTAATATTGGCCTTCTTGATTTTATCATCATTTTATAAAAACTGCAATCTGCAATATTTTATTGTGGTTGCCTATTTTACAGGCAAAGGTGCTTTTGTTTTTTGTTTTACATGTTAGTATAATTCCTTACATGTGAACTGTTTTCAAGAAATATATTTATTAGTAGAGCACTCTTGCCTATTTAGAGGAAAAGGTGCTTTTGTTGTATTTTTCATATAATTCCTTACATGTAACCTCCTTTCAAGAAACATTTTTACAGTAGATAAAGGAAGAACTACTGAAATAAAGGATAGTATATCTAATCTGACATCATGAAAAGAAGAAAGGAAATGGCAACATGGACGTTTGAACAAAATGCTTCAAAATAATAAAATCTTCTAACTTCTTGTATGGTCCGTCCAAGAAACCCTTAACAAACGTCACTGGTAGTACACCATAAGGATTTGGAGGAGATGATAGATATTTCTGCCCTGAAAATTTATAATGAACTAAACTTATACTACCACAAAAGTTGCACGTTTTTGGAAAAAATTCCCGGACACCTTATCTTCCAAACCCTTTGGGATAACTTGGTAGAATCTTGTCCAAGTTTTGTGGGTAAAGCACTGCTCCATGTTTGCCATAGTGGATAAGTAACAATTTGGATTAGTCTTAGGCACAAAAACAATAGATATTATTATCCTTCTATTGCACTTGGCATGCACATCAGGTGATAGTATGTAGTCTCTGCACCTGCCCAAGATCTTTTGTGCTAATTTCATGGAGTAATTCAGAGCAACAAAAGCTTTCGCCCCAGAGGGAGTGATGTAGAAGAAAGAGGCTCAAGGAAACAAGCACTTTAAAAAAGCAAAGAGGTTTTGAGATGTGATCCACTATTGACATAGGGTTTCAATCTAATTGTTTCATTTCATTAGCTATTGAATAGATTTCTGGGTCTTATTATTAATATGGGATGTAGAACAATGAAGAAAAAGGGAAAGAGGAAGGAGAAAGAGGGAGAAATACAGAGAAAATGAGGGAGGAGGGAGTTGGGAGAGAAAATGAAACTGATAATTGTGATAAAAAATGATCTTAAATCTGCTATCTTACACCACACTAGGGCTATTTACAGGGTGTCCACTATATAATAGAAGGAAATAAATAGAAGTCAAAAAAATTAGAGAATACATAAAATTATAATATCTCCTAATTAAAGTTTCATGTGCCTAGAATAAGTTTTCCATAATTTTCCATCATTTCTCCCGGCTTGGGAAAACTCTCCTCTGGAGAAGAAGATTGTTGGTAAGATTGTGACGATGTAGGATCCAAACAGAGAAACTTGGTGATCCAAGTGGCATCCAAATTTGAGCAATCTTTCTGACAAACTGGATAACAATGGAGAGTGCCATGAGGAGAAATAATATGATCATCCATAATAGCATTAATTGCCTCAACTGGTGGTGAATAAGATGGAAGATTGGGTAGAGGGGCATGATGTAGAACCATTAGAAAGTAATGGGAGAGGCTCAAAAGTGTCTTGGTAAGGAAATAAATCTCCTACATTAAAAATTAGACTAATGGCCAAATCAAAAGGTAATTCCAATAAGTATGCATCAGGCCCAAGTTTCTTATAAATAAGAAAAGGACTAGAGGCTTGGGCATACAACTTTTTGAAGGAATATTTAGCATAACACTCAAGATGAATATGAGTCAGGACAAAATCATCCTCATTAAAATTTTGAAAGTGGCGGTGAATATTAGCAGACAATTTATATTGTTAGTTGCTTAATGCAAGTTTGTTGCCTAATCTCAACATGCAATTCATAAAAGTACTTGGCAAATGATTATGTAGATTGAGAAGTGCAAGATGTCAAGGGAATAGGATCCTATCATCATATGATCTGGCATGTTTAATCCCATCTAATGCTTTGAGGCTCAAAACTATTTTGATAGTCTCAATTAAGTCGAACCATTATAAACCTTAAGAGTATCACCATTACCCAAGTTGCCTCACTAAGATAATCTAAGTGCATCTCACTTTGGTGGAATACACTTGAGCGATCAAAGCCTTGATAGGTGTTCATAAATAAGTGGCATTTTTACTTAAAATTTAATTTGAGGGATTTAATTATTTTGTTGTTATTTATATATTTATTTATCGCATGATCATATACTGCAATTGTATCTCATACATACATATATGAATGAACTCATCATAAAGCATAAAATAAATGTGTCACAATATGGCCCATCTAACCTATGTCCTCCCAAGCCAATGAGAGGATTCAACAACAACAACAACAACAACAACAACAACAAAGCCTTTTCCCACTAAGTGGGGTCGGCTACATGGATCAATCGACGCCATAAACCCCTATCATAAATTATATTTTTAGATAAATCATTTAAATCTAAATCTCTTTTAATAATTTCTCCTATAGTTTTTCTTGGTCTTCCTCTACCTCTAATTATTGGGCTATTCTCCATCTCATCTACTCTTCTAATTGGGGCTTCTATAGGTCTCATCCCCACATGACCAAATTATCTAAGTTTCGATTCTACAATTTTTTTTACAATAGGTGCGACTTTCACCTTCTCTCTAATGCATTTATTTCTAATCCTATCTCGTCTAGTGTGTCCACTCATCCACTGCAACATTCTCATCTCTGCAACATTAAACTTATTTTCTTGTTGACTTTTTATTACCCAACACTTAGTTCCATACATTGCAGGTCTTCTAACTGTGTGGTAGAATTTACCCTTAAGTTTGAGTGGTACTCTTCTATCACAAATAATATCCGAAGCACTCCTCCATTTAATCCACCCCGCTTGAATCCTATGCTTTACATCTTTTTTTATTTCCCCGTTATGTTGTATGATGGATTCAAAATACTTAAATTGTGTGACTTGTGGTAGGATATGTTCTCCAATTTTTACTTCTACGCTAGAAGTGGTGTGCCTCTTACTAAACTTACACTCCATATACTCCGTTTTACTTCTACTTAAACGAAATCCATGAGCTTCCAAAGTTAGTCTCTACCTCTCCAACTTTTCATTCATTTCCTCTCTCGATTCTCCAATTAGGACAATATCATCTGCAAAAAGCATGCACTGTGGCATCGGCTCTTGGATATGTTCCGTAAGCACATCCAAGACTAAAGTAAAAAGATAAGGGCTCAGAGTTGACCCTTGATGTAGACCAATAGTTATCAGAAAATCTTTCGTAAGTCTACCTTTTGTTACTACGCTAGTTGTAACCTTATCATACATGTTTTGGATTGCTCAAATATAAGCTATACGAACTCTTTTTTTCTCCAAAGCCTTCCATAAAACTTCTCTTGGCACTCTATCATATGCTTTTTCTAAATCAATAAACATCATGTGTAAATCTCTTTGATTCTCCTTATATCTCTCAATTCATCTTCGCAACAAATATATTGCTTCCATAATTGACCTTCCTTGCATAAAACCAAATTGATTCTCCGTAACTTGACTCTCTTTTCTTAACCTTCGCTCAATTACTCTTTCCCATAATTTCATAGTGTGGCTTATGAGTTTAATTCCTTTATAATTTGCACAATTTTGAATGTCCCCTTTACTCTTATAAATAGGGATTAAAGTACTTCTCCTTCACTCGTTTGACATCCTCTTAGATCTCATAATTTCATTAAATAACTTTGTGAGCCAACTTATACCTTTTATTCCCAAACCCTTCCATACTTTAATGGGTATATTATGCGGTCCAACTGCTCTGCCATTCTCCATTCGCTTTAATGCTTCTTTTACCTCTACCTCACAAATCCTACTATAAAAAGTATAATTCGATCATCTTCTTTAGTGTCTAGCCTATCTAATTGCAATAAAATCTCGTGCCCCTCATTAAAAAGCTTATGAAAATAACCTTTCCATCGTTCTCTGATATCTCGTTCCGTGACCAACACTTTCCCTTCTTCATCCTTAATGCATTTCACTTGATCCACATCTCTTGTCTTTCTTTTCCTACTTTTAGCTAACTTGTAAATATTTCTTTCTCCAACTTTAGTACCTAAAGATTGGTATAACCCATCAAATGCCCTCGCTCTCATTTTGCTCACTGCTTTCTTAGTGTCTTTCTTAGTTACCTTATATTTTTCCCAATTTTTATTACTCTTACATAATGACCACACTTTATAACACTCTCTTTTAAATTTAACCTTATTTTGCACGCTTGCATCCCACCACCAAGATTCTTTATCCCTAGGTCCAAAACCTTTTAATTCACCTAATATTTTTTTTGCCACCTTTCTAATCTCTTTAGCTATTCCATTTCACATATCGTTAGCACTTCCTTCCCAAGGTCTTTCTTCCACAATCCGTCTCTGCAAATTCTTTTCTTTATCCCCCTTTAGCTGCCACCACTTAGTCCTTAACACTCTATCTTCACCTTTGCTTTTTACTCTCCTCTTAACTCTTACATCCATAATCAAAACTTTATGCTGAGTAATTAAACTCTCTCTCGGTATAACTTTGCAATCCATGCAAAATTTTCTATCTGATTTCTTTATAAGAAAGAAATCAATTTGAGAACATACCCTTCCACTTTTGTACGTGATAAGATGTTCCTCACGCTTTCTAAAACAAGTGTTAGCTAATATAAGATTGAATGCTAATAAAAAGTCTAGAATAGTTTTACCCTCTGCATTTACTTCTCTTATGCCATGTCCTCCATAAACATCCTTGTAACCTGAAGATACACTTCCCACATGACCGTTTAGATCCCCTCTTACAAGAATCTTTTCTCCTAATAGTATTTCTTGAGCTAAACATTTTAAATCCTCCCAGAACTTTACCTTATGATATTCTTCTAACCCTACTTGTGGTGCATAAGCACTAATAATATTAAAAATTTCCTTTTCTACTACAAACTTTAATGCAATGATTCTATCTCCTAACCTTTTGACATCCACTACAGCATTTTTCCAAAACTTATCTACAATTATACCTACCCCATTCTAAATTTAGCTTTACCAGTGTACCAAAGTTTAAAACCTGAAATATCTGATTCTTTCGCTTTTTCTCCTACCCATTTAGTTTCTTATAAACACATAAAATTAATTCTCCTCCTAATTATAGTATTTACTATTTCCATAGACTTACCTGTAAGTGTACCTATATTCCAAATTCCAAAACGAATCCTACTCTTATGAACTAGTTTCTTTCGTCACATTTGTTCACGAAAATGTGGGAGTTCTTGCTTATTTTTCACTATACCCAGGCGTCGATGCAGTGGCTCTTGCTCATTTATCACTGTACTCGAGCTATACAGCGCGTTATTTACGAGCAACGACCTAGCCTTACATCTAATATATCGATTATCCATGTCATAGAGATTCGACAAAGTTTTACGTTGACTGTCGACTGCCTAACACAACTCTCTTCTTTTTTCCGGGCTTGGGACGGCTATGAAAAATAATTCATAGGTAGAGTTCCAATGAGAGGATTCCTCTAAGATAAAATTTTTATACATAAAAAAAACCTCGATTGTACATTCGAGGGGAGTTAGATGAGAAGAGAATGTACATCCCGAGTGAATAGAGAGAGGCACAACATGTAGGCCGTATTTAAAATTACAAACCATAATAGATTCCTAGGGCTATATTATGCACTATACCCATCCAATTTAAACAAACAAATCACAATACATATATACCAAACATCTTATGAAAAGCTATAAACTTTGTGATTTTAGTGTTATATTAGATTATGTTGCACTAGGATTAGATAGCCATCCAATCAGTGTTATATTCGTTCGCATACATATATCATATATATGAAATCAAATTCAATAATCCAATTAGTGTTATATTCGTTCGCATACATATATCATATATATAAAATTAGAATAATCTAATTAACGTTGATTAAGATTTAATCAACTAGCCTATGGTTTATATATCTCAATATCTCAATTTAAACAAGCATTGATGTAGCTCTGATACCACTGTTGGGATTCTTAGAATACGCATAGTGGAAATTAAAAAAAAAAAAGAATTTGAATCCCTTCCATGGATCTGTCAATGTTGTTTAAATAGAGTCAAGTTAAAAACTTTTACCTTTGTTACGTGATTTTTCAGGCTCTCTTTCTGCCATTGGATCTTAAGAACTGACGCTTCATATCAGTTCTTGTCATACTTAGATAACCTCTATCATTTTCATAAGAAAACCATAAGTTGATAATGTTATTATTCTGATTAGCCTATAGATTCTTACTTCGTTGTGGGGAAATGGAATTACTAAAACTTCAGCTTGCTCGTAAGGCACCACCATACAACATTACATATTATATAGGTTCTGTCATTTCAATCCACTCAAGAAACCCTTGTACAAGTTTAAACACGGTTACCTACTATTATTCTAGAATTGCTTTCAAGATTATGATAATCAGTTTCATGTAAATGCAACTATAAGAGATTACTTGTATATGGAGTTCAGTAGCCCTAATAAACATCGTAGCTAACTTATGGTAAATTCCTCATATGTAATATTTATACAAAAACTAATGAGGGGTTAGTAAACAACGCTAAGTATTCAACTAAAGTCAGACTTTTAGCATTTAACATTATTCAGGGAAATTACAACGAACTACAGTCAATACAATCTTCAAATTGGTTCAGTTAATCCTCTATCTGTTAGACTCCGTCTGTAGTATGGATATTACCTGAAAAATAGTTAGCTTTATAATGAGATATAATCCCAGTAGATAACAATGGATTCACAGTTTACACCTACAAAGAACATTGAATAAGAATACTTCGATACATAATTCGGTGCAGGAGCATGTAAATCCCAAGGTAACAGGGTACATTCGTTTGTTAGGCTATTATATTTCGGTTATTGGCTAATAACAGTGATCTAGTACTCAAGAGAGTCATATTAGTGGGTATATATGTAGCCATACATAGCATACGAAATTCAGAAATCATTCAATGCAATTATGTATGTAACAGACAGAATCCTGTTTCGTCACTGTCGTTCTATCATGTTATTCTTTAGCTCTTGCTATCCCAATTGCTTTCCTAAATTTCAATCATGCATTGTCTTAATTAAGAACGAGTCATGGTTAATATTTTTATTGCAATTAAATTACTAATCCCCCTGTACAAAATTCCTAAACCCTTTCGTTAGTTGACGATTGAAATTCCTAATTGTAAACAATTACATCTTCGTTTTCTTTTCCTTCTCATTAATTAGTTACTATCTAAGTTGTTCATGTGTGGTTCAGTGCTTTGAAGTTGAGTCCTTAGTCCTTATTTTCAAACTTGATTTTCTAATTTACCATACAAATTCACACTATAATAGCGAAAAACGAAAACTACCATAGTCTCAATTTAACTACATTTTCGGACCTGTTTTTGTGAAATTTCTTTCCTCCATTAAATCACCTCTAAAAATCATAAAAATTGGTAGAATGACCCTTCATTATGTTTATTATAAGCCACAGAAATAGTTTTCAAGAATTCCCAAGGATAACCCCCAAACTCCTACTGTTTTGGCCACTACCTCAATTGAGCTCGCTGTACACTGCCCTTGCTGTTTCTGACTTTGTTATCCTACCAAATGAGTTCAGAAAATTCTAAGACTTTGCAGACCTAAGTTTATACGTCTTAGCTACCTTCCCACCAAATTTCATGCACTGGTTCCTTCATTTACCCATTTAACAAGATTTATTATAAAATCAACCCCAAGCTGTCTTATCCAGGAACTAGGTTGAGTTAGTATATTGTTTCTTTGATTTACCTTGTTCCAAAAATTCTATAATTTTCCAGATTTCAAGTATAAGGAATGGACGACCTGTTATAAAAGTTTTGGCTTTAAAATCCTTTTCTAACTAATTCTACAAAAGGCAAAATATTCTTGATCCAGAATTTCGACTAGGTAAAAGAAGGAAGCAACTTAGAATTTTCTACTTGCCTTTTATTGAATCTTTGTACTTTGGTTCCTTCTCCTCTTCTATGGCTGTCCGAGTTTCCTTCTCCTCTCTTACCATTACTTCCCTCAGCCTAAAATGGATTAAGGTGGTCATCATAATAGGCAGCTCATGCTTCTCATCATTCATTCGGTGCAAGCATGAGGTGTCAAAGGTGAAGCTTCCAATTTCTTGTTCGGTGTAAGGCTTAGTGGCATTATGCATGTGTCTTATTCCCCTACTAAATTCTATTTGAAGATGATATCTAATCCTACTGCTGAACACTCCAATTGCCATGACCAAATGAAAATTAAATATGAATGCATATGCTTTGGATAGTGCAAGCATGTGGTGGCTTCTTTTGATTTGATTTTCTTGAATTGTCTTCCTTTCCATTCTATGACCGGTGCTATCTAGGTGGCAGCGTTTCCTCCATCTCATTCCCACCTAATACACCTATTGTATGTAGCACTTAACTCCCACGAAGATTGCAAACTTAGAGCATCAGCCACTTACCAATTAACCATACATACTTGTGAGTGGAAGGTGTAAGCATGAGGTGGCAAGGAGGTTTATTTAATTTTTTTGCTACTTCATTTTCTATTTGATTTACATGTTAAGTGGCAGCACATGAGATATATATTCTTTCCTCTATTAAGCTACATTAAATGGATGCTCTTTCCACTTCATAGTTGGGATTATTTCTATACCTTAGTATTTTAGTGGCTGCATACACACATATCTTTGGTGGAGCCTTTCAAGAGTAGGTTTGTAGTTCTCTTATTTTATTCTTCCTCCATTTAGTCTCTCCCCCACCGTGCATGCTAGGTGTCTCTAGTTTAGGTGATGTAGGCTATTCATTTACATGCAACACTATGTAGGCTATTCATTTGCCTATCACTCCCCTCGCGGCTAAAGGATTTAGCAACACTAAAGGCAATATATATATATATGTCACGATGGAAGCATGAGGTGTGTGTGTACTTGGTTCATTAGGATTTCTTCCCTTTCACATTCATTCAGTCATGTATACATTGGTAATTCAAAGACTCATTCTAAGATTTTGGTAGTTTTAAGCTTACAATATACAAGGTTAATGGGGTTGCTACTTGGCCGAGTACACATACTTACATCCCTATGTAGGTGGAAGTAAGGAGACGCTACCATAAGTGGTTGCAAGCTTGTCTTAAAGTATTCCTACTTACTCTCATATTACATAAATGAATGTGCTATTATCTTTTTTAGGTTTCCTAGTATCTACCCTTCTCTCTAGTATTTATTAAGCAAATTAGTTCCTCACTAACTTTGATCATGTTAATAGTTACAGAAAATTTAGAATGTGACAGTTCCCTCTATCAGTATCCATACGAATGGTGATTGCAACTTGAACGGCATGCTAGCGCCACTGAAGATGAACGTCCGTACATTCAAGAAAAGAAGACATTCTTTTCTTTTTCTCTCTAAACGTCCATATACTTTCTCTATCTAAGTGTCTGTACGCTTTTCTTTTTAGGGTAGGAGGCAGCTCTCTAAAAAAAAAAATCATCCACCTAGAAAATTCTAACATCTCTATTTATAGAGGCGTGTTAGGATTTTAGGATATATTTGATTAATTTAAATATATTATTTAAATTAATTCAGATTATGACTAAATAGATTAGTTTAAATTTAAATCTATCTTATAGAATAAATTTAAACTAATTTATTCGATCTCAATCTAGAACCAGAATCAAATAGATTAAATTCAAATTATCACATTAGTTTAGATTTAAATCTATCCTATAGAATAAATTTAAACTAATTATTTATTCTAAATTTAGAACCAAATTTAAATTTAATTTATCATATAGATTAAATTTAAATTATCATATTAATTTAAATTTAAATCTATCATATAGAATAAATTTAAACTAATTATTTAAATTAAATAAATGATATATATATTTCAAAATATGTATAATATATCAAAATATATTAAATATATATTTTTTGAATTTTATAAAATATATTTATAAAATTTTTCTATCATAAATTGAACGTTATATTCATTGAATCTAGACGTATTTTTAGATTTAATGAATCTAGATATTTTAGCTCTAGTCTGTTCTTGCGTGTGACCCTGTAGGCTCATATGATGTCAGCAGTAGACCAATAAAGCTATTCTACCCATAAGTCACAAGTGGCCTCTATCAAGACATTGTGATTACCTAAATCATATGAGGATTAGTGATCCAATGCATCCTATTATACAACTTTATCACAACTCTTTCGTCACGCGATATCTAGGCAAGTATGAGGCATGGAAATGTCATTCTCATTTTACTCGACAGTCACTTTCTCGATCTCTAAGCAGATTGACAAAATAAATGGAAAACTCTTCCATCTAAGCATGGCCATACATTTTTCAGTCTCATTTATCGAGTGGCCTAGTGATATCTCTCTATTAATGAGAAGGACAAATTCCATCTTGACCACTTATCTTCTTCTATATGGATTTCACTATGCATGATCATAGCCCTTATAATCATGCGATTAAAGGTGACTTTTGACTATGTCAAAGCACAGTGTTCCTCATATAGGAATCTATGGTGATCTCAGGTCTGAGGGTTTAATGACACATTTATATATGAGATATACTTATGACTTAATCCATGTAGTTATCTCATGATGAGTGGATCTAGCACCCTGTTTCCTAACAAGTACCTATGACTTTGATTCGTATCTTCATATATGATTAACACATAATTATCAATCAAAATCATACTAGCTTTAATTCATCATCGTTCCCACAAAGATGATCAATTAGGGATATTTAGGATAATCAATATAATTTATCCAAAGATATTATTATTATAGTAAACATGCAAACAATATAATAAATTTAATAAAAGAAAAACTCCTTTTCCTTAACGAAATACAATGTTTATAATACAATGATTAGCCTAGAGTATAATCTCCAACAATCAAGGGAATGGGCATGAGGTCAATAGGCTAGTGGGGGTTAAAACTTTGAACAATCTCAAAAGGATTCTTACTAGTAGATCTATTAACTGAATTATTATAAAATTAAATCCCAATTCCTAGGTTTGTTTCATACTAGACTCATAAGCAAATCACCTAAATTACAATTAATAATCTTAGTTTGTCCATTAATTTGAGGATAAAAAGTAGAGGAGAACTTTAGTTAGGTGCCACAAAGTTTCCAAAGGGTTTTCCAAAAATAAGTACAAATTTAACATCTCTATTTAACACAATGGTGGTAGGCAACTCATGCAAATACACAATCTCTTGAAAGAACATTTTGGCTAAGTGATAAGCACATGTGATCTTACTACAAGGCATAAAATGAGCTATTTTAGAGAACTTATCTACAACAAATTAAGATAGAATGATGTCCTCTTGTCATTTGAGGAAAACTTAGAATAAAGTCTATATTAAGGTCCTTCCAAGGCGCCTTAAGAATAGGCAAAGGAGTGTGCATTCTTGTATTCTATTTCTTTACCTTAAAAGTTTAGCATGTACAACACTAGGACAAAGTTATAGTGACATCATATTTTAAGGAAAGCTAGTAAAATCTATCAAAGCTATAGTCTTATCCTTACCAAAATGACAGGATGATCCCCCTTGCAATTCCTATATAAGAAAAACTCTTGTGGATATGCAAGGAATGCACAATCTAGTTCCATGAAAGAGATAACCATCTTTAATGAGAAAATTTATGTCATAGTGATGGTTATCATCACTAACACCCTAAAAAATGATTCTAAAGTTAGGACAAGCAGTATACTTATCCTTCAACCTATCAAATCCCACAATACTAATATTTATAGAATGCAAAATAGTGAGCATCCGACTTAAGGCATCAACACTACCCCATAATGATGCTTAGCAACAAAGTCGAACTCTCGAAGAAATTCTACCTAAACAGTATACCTAGTATTTAAGTGTCCTTGAGAGTAAAGAAATTTGAGGGCATGGCCAGAGTACAAAGCAAACTACTAAGGAAGAAGATAGGATTTCCAATGTTCAAGAGACTTGAAATGGCATAAAATTCTTTGTTGTATGTTTGAATATTTTTGTTTGGCTTCATTGAGCTTTTCATTGAAGAATGCCACTGGATGATCTTTTTGACTAAAGACATCTCCAATTTCTATCCTAAAAGAATCACAAGCAACCTCAAAAAGTTTGGTAAAATGGGCAAAGCTAAGATAGGGGCCTCAGAAAGTTTCTTTTTATGGATTCAAAGGATTAAGAAGCCACAGAGGTCCATTGAAACTTGCCTATTCTTAAATAATCTGTAATAGGAGTCATGATGGTGCTCAATTTCCTAATGAAGCATTTATAAAAATGAAGTTAGACTATCAAAGCTATGCACTTTAGAAAGAGATTTAGGCTTAGGCCATTCTTTAATGGCCTTAACATTCTCAAGGTCAATAAATAAGCCTTGTTTGAGACTATAAAACCAAGGAAGACAACTTAATTTTGAAGGAAAGAACATTTAGAAAGGTTGACCTGAACTTCTCATGATGAAGGGTGAGGAAAACCTACCGAAGATGATCAAAATGCTCTTCCCTAAACTTGTTATAGATCAATATATTATCAAAGTATACAATCAGGAATTTTCTTAAATAGGGGCTAAAGATATAGGTTATGACTCTCATAAAAGTGTTAAGAGTACTAGAGAGACTAAAAGGCATGACTAACCATTTGTGCAACCAATTTGGAGTCTTAAAAGCAGTTTTCCATTCATCTTCAGGTCTAATCCTAATTTGGTGGTAGCCACTACGAAGATTAATTTTGGAAAATCGACTAGAGCCAGCTACCACATCAAGCATGTCTTCAAATCTTGAGATGGGGAACCTATATTTGATAGTGATCTCATTTATTGCTTGATTACACAAACATTCTCCAAGTTCCTTCCTTTTTAGGAGTTACAAAGGCAGCCATGGCACAAGGACTAAAACTATACTAGATGTGACCTCTTTCAAGCAAACATTAACTTGCCTAATGAGCTCTTCCTTATCTTTTTGGTTCATCCTATAATGTGGGTGATTGTGAAGGTGAAAATCAGGAATCGATTCAATAGCATATTAAATCTCTCATGGGTGGAACTTTAAAAGGCAGCTCATTTGGGGTAGTATCCTCAAACTGCTAAAAATTGGGATATCTCATTAGGCACATCATCACTAGTTATAGAAGTAACCCTAAAAGAAACTTTGGGAACTAAGGTAAGCATTACATCAACCTCTTTGCTCTCATTCTCAATCTATCTATGGGTTAAGAGGTGAATGTTATGATAGTTTTTATTCCCTCAACCTTTTGGCGTAGTGGGATTTTCACTTTCAGATTCAAGCTTGGTAGGAGGTAACAAAATTGTTTTCTCCCATGTTTGAATACATAGGTGTTATCCCTACCATGACTCGTGGTATCATGGTAATAAAGTCACAGTCTTCCTAATAATATTTAGGCAACATCTATGGGAAGGACGTCACAAAAAACCTCCTCTGGGGAACACAACATTGCTAAGTGATAGGTAAGAAGTTTTATCTACCTAGGCTACATAGAAAGGTTGAAGATAAGGTTTTGGTTTAGGGCCAAGTTTGGTTATTCCTAATCTAGATATCACATTTCTACCTCCATCAATGACTAATTTATGTAACTTGTCTCCAAATTTCACAAATGTATTTAAGATACTAGTCCTCTTTCAAGAATCTTTAGGTAATGGGACAGATAGAATGCACCTTATAACACTAAGGTGTTTAGACTTTTGGTTAAAACTTTTTATTATGATTTTCTCATCAACATCAGAAGGACACTCAATGGGCTTTACCACTATGTTTGCATCACCTATCTCATTTCAATCATCAGGCTGATGTTGAAGAATCAAAGTGTGATTTGGACACTTCAATGTAATATGGCCCTTAGAGTAACAACGAAAACACTTAATAGTAGAACCACTAGGACAGAAACTAAAGCCTATGGATTCACTACTTTTATTGATGTTATCTTTTGACAAGAAATATGAAATTCTTGTTATTGAAAAAGGACTAAAGTACATGGGTATTTATATAGTAGAGAAGAAGCTATTTTATGAAAGAAAATAAATGATAGACAAATCTCTAACAATTAGGGATTGGCAACTTAACTAATTTCTAGGATCAACTAATAATTACAAGGATAATAATAATTACAATAATTAAGGAGGATTTGTAATAATTAAAGAGGATTTGTGACACTTCCCCTCAAGCTAGTGAGTGAATATCATCCATGCCAAGCTTGAAGATTATGTTCTAAAAGATGACATTAGATAATCCTTTCACAAGTACATTTGCGAGTTGACCACTAGTATAAATAAAAGGAGTATAGATCAGACCGCTATCCTATTTTTTTTAGTAACATGTTGGTCGACCTCATTATGTTTAGTATGGTCATGTTGCATTAGGTTGTGAGTAATATTGTTAGCGGATTTGTTGTAACAAAAAAAACTTTGTTGGACCTTCCCACTTAATCTGTAAATCATTTAAGATAATTTTCAATTATAATAATTCGCATACTCTGAGTGCTATTGCTCTTACCTCGGCTTTTGCACTAGGTTGTGCTACCACATTCTGCTTCTTGCTTCTCCATGGGACAATGTTTCAGCCTAAGTAAATGCAATACCCTGAGATTGATTTCCTATCAACTAGAGATCTTGCATAGTTTGTATCAATATAGGCCTCAAGGGTCGATCCCTCACCTTTTTTTTTAATAGGATTTCTTTCCCTAGTGTACCCTTTAAGTACTGTAAAATTCTGTGGATGGCATGAGATGTGATTCTTTAGGATTGTGTAAAAATTGGCTTACCACACTTACAACATAAGTAATATCGGGCTTCGTATGAGACAAATAAATCAATTTTCCTACAAATCTTTGATAAAATCTTTTATCAACCAGCAAATCATTTGGAGCCTCACAAAATCTATGATTTAACTTAATGGGTGTCTCTGCTAACTTGCATACCAATTTGTCTATTTCTGTCAATAAATCCAATTCATACTTTTCTTGAAATATAAAAATGCCTTGCCGTGAGTGAGAAACTTCAATGCTAAGAAAATATTTTAGTCTACCTGATTCCTTGATTTCAAACTCTTTTATTAGCTGTCTTTTTAACAATTCCATCCCCTCCAACTCATCTCCTGTAACTATGACATCATCCACATAAACTAACAGAATGATCACTCTCCCGAAGGATGAATGCTTCAGAAAGAAAGTATGGTCACATTGACTTTGCTTATACCTTATAGCAAGCATAACCTTAGAAAATCTCCCAAAGCATGCCCTTGAGAATTGTTTTAGCCTATATAACGCTTTTTTTAATTTACACATAGTGCTTGGTTCAATTTGGGAGTTGAATTCTAATGGTATCTCCATATAGATTTCTTCCTCAAGGTTGTCATGTACGAATGCATTCTTGACATCAAACTGTTGAAGTTTCCAACCACAATTAGCAGCTACAGATAATAAAACTCTCACTATATTCATTTTAGCAACAAGAACAAAGGTCTCTACATAGTCTATGTCATAGGTTTGAGTATACCCTTTGGCAACAAGCCGAGTTTCATACCGCGCTAAGGTGCTATTTGACTTATATTGAGTTGTGAATATCTATCTACAACCAATGGGTTTCTTTCTTTTTGGTAATTGCACTAGCTCCCAAGTTTTGTTTTTCTCACTAATTCTCATTGTGCAATCCCTTTGATAAAATTTTGAGAATAGGGATGGCGTGTAGGCTAATAAAAAAAGTTTTGTAGTTACGGAACAAATGCTTGTAGGAAAGAAAAAAGATAAAGGATGCTTAGTTCAATGTCTTGTGCCTTTTCATAAAGCAATCGAAATATCATGAACATTGTGTAGAAAAGTCTTAGAAACATTATCAAAACGTAAAGGTGTTACCTCATCATTGATAGGGGTAGAAGGAGATGATTGGACTGGCTCTGGTTGGGAGATTGGTGTCTTCCTTCAAGAATAAACCTGTAATGGACGAATAGAACCTTAAGTTTGCTTGGGCTTTAACTCTAGCTCAAGAATGCTGATGGGTTGTGACGAAGTCTTAGATGAAGTATTTGCTGGTAACTCTGGGAATTCAATAAGGAAAAAACTTGTATTTATATTTGTGATGAACAAACGCTCCCTTGGAAGAGGAGAATTGGTAAAATATGGAGTATTTTCAACAAATGTGACGCCAGCAGAGACATGAAATTTCCTCGTAGGAGGGTGATAACATTTGTAACCATTTTTAGTAGAAGAATTGCCAATGAAAATACATTTGGGAGGTTGAGGATCCAATTTGGTCCTGGTTTGGGAATACACATGAACAAAGGCAACACACCTAAATATTTTGTGAACAAGATTATTAGACACATTGAAATTGGGAAAAAATTGTGTGAAAACTTGCATTGGACTGTAGAAACCAAGACCCTAGGTAGGGAGTCTCTTAGTGAGATGAGTAGCAATTAAAATGGCCTCTTCCTAATATTATTTTGAAGCATTGCGTTGAAACAAAAGAGCTCTTATATTGGCTAAAAGATGGCCATTTTTCCGCTTTGCTACAATGTGTATGAATGTGGGAGGACTTATGTATTATTCCTTGTGTTTGGAAAGAAGTAGATGCAGATTGATTGAAAAAATCCTTTACATTGTTAGATTGAAATTTTTGTATCCCAACCCCAAATTGAGTTCTAATCATATTGTAGAAAATGGAAAATATAAAGTTGACATCAGATATTTGGTTCAACAAGTAAATGCATGTCACTTGAGTGCAATTATCAATAAATGAAACAAACCATGAGGCTTTAGAAATATTAGATACAATGGAAGGACCCAAAATATAACTATGAATTAAAGTAAAAGGAACAGAAGTTCTTTTATTGCTGATTGGAAGGGAAGTATGTTTGTGCTTAATAAGTTCACAAGTTTCATAATGAAAAGTTTTAATGGCTAATCCCTTGAACAAAGAAGGAAACATTAATTTGATAACATGAATAATGGATGACTTAAACGAAGATGGTGAAGCTAAATCTTATCTTTATTGGATGTGAAAGATTTGGAATGAAAGGAAAAGGGCAACAAACTCTGAATTCTATTTTTTCCATTGTTCTCTTCAAGATAATACAAGTCATCTTGTTCCATAGCACGTCCAATCATCTCCTTCGTGCCCTATTCCTAAAATACACAACGATTAGGGAACAAGGTTACACTACATTGAGAATTAGTAGTAAGTTTTTGAATTGAGATAAGATTAGTGTGGTGTTTGGGAACATGAAGCACATTCTTAAATGTAAGACAGTTACTTAAACAAGCATCTCCTTGACTAGCCATGGTAGTGATTGATCCATCAACTATGGTGATTTTTTAATTGCTAGGACAAGGGGTATATGAAATGAATTTTTGTGAAGAATGAGTCATATAATCAATGGTCCTTGAGTCAATGACCCTTGAGTCAGAGTAAACTTTATCTGATGCATTTAAGATAGGATTAAAGATAGATGAAGAGTGAGAAGAAGGACCGGAGAATACCAAGGAACAAGTACTTATAGGAGTTTTCTCCAATGACCCCAATAAGTTTCGTAACTTCTCTATTTCTTCTTTGTTGAAATCAGCAATAATGGAGTTTTTCTCAATTTTAGAATTTGTAGTTGCCATATAAGGCTGACCAAGTCCCTTCTTCATGGGTTGAGGCTTATCGTGGAGTTTCCAACTTGTCTCCTTAGTATGTCTAGGCTTCTTGCAATAGGTATATTACAAGGCGTCTTTGTTGGATTGTTTTGATTGTTCAGTTTGCCCTCTCACTTTATCAAAACACTGTACAGAATGTTTAGATACTAGAGCAGAATTCTTCACTGGTGAGGTATGAATCATTATATCCCTTCTTCCTTTTCCCACTGGCACACTAGCAATTGTCTCATTCAAGCATGGTAGCTCCTCTCTGCCAAGTATCTGAACTTAGAAAGCATCAAATTCAATGGTCAATCTTACAAAAAATTCGTAAATCCTCTTTTTCAAAAAACTGCTTAAGAATAGTTGTATCCTCACTACACTTCATTTGAATGCATTGGTAATGATTTATCTCTTGCCAAAACCCTTTCAATAAATTAGAGTATTAAGTGATTGATCGATTGCCTTGTTTAGTGGTAGAGATTTTGGTCTTAATCTCAACAATTTATGCTATATCACAAACCTTGGAATAGGTTTGTTGAACAGCATCCCATATCTCCTTAGCAAAGTGAAGGAACATGCATGTGTCACCAATCTCTCATATAGAGTTTCATAACTAGGACATTACCAAGGAATCCTCTTCATCTCAGGTATCAAATTTGGGATCCCCTCGTTTAGGCCTGGTTCCTAGGAAATGATTCAACTTGTCTTGTTCTTTGAGGAATGTGCAAACCATTTGAGATTATTTCAAATAATTCTTTCCGTTTAATCTATATGCGAGCTGAATGTGTGGCAAATTACTCATGAAAGTAGTGTGACTACTCATGGATATGTCAAAAATTTTACTAGTTACTATAGATTCATACATGGTCAGGGCAACAACACAACAGAGACAAAAAATGGAAAAAACAGCAAATAGAATCAATAAATTTGACTGTAAACAAAAGAACACCACTTTTAGAGCCAAAACAGAATTGAAGAACCCTTGGGCAAGCTTCCAAAATATTTGGCATCATGTTTTGGGTTGATGGTAGTTGAAGAAAAGGTGTCATGTGCTCTCACATGCTGGAGTGTGGGACTCACTACAGGGGTGGGGGGGTGTGGCGACTGTTGGTGGTTTAGTCAATGCGAAGACGTCGATTGGCTAGCTCTGGGGTGCTTGGAGGTGGTATTTGGGTCAAGTGAAAGTCCAAAACAACAAAATAGGATATCAAAGTAGCAATGAAGGCTACAATAAAAAAAATGGCTATGAAAGCCAAGAGAAAAAATGCCTAGAAACTCTAGAGCTCTAATACCATGACAAGAAATATGAAATTCTTGTTATTGAAAAAGGACTAGAGTATATAGGTATTTATACAATAGAGAGGAAGCTATTCTAAGGAGAAAAATGAATGATAGACAAATCCCTAATAATTAAGGATTGGTAAATTGATTAATTTCTAGGGTTAACTAATAATTACAGGGATTATAATAATAATTACAATAATTAAGAAGGATTTGTAATAATTAAGGAAGATTTGTGACACCTTTAGTACTAGAAAGTTGAAGAAAACATAGAATTAGTCCTAGGTTGTGACACTCCTACAAAATGGTTTCCAAGGATAAGGCTTAAGTCTGCTTCAACTCTGTGCCTTGGGCTATGAAACACCTAATAGATGGATACTTTGACCGAGATTCTACTCAAGAGTCTTATGATAAGCCTCTTCACGGGATTTAAGGAAGCTTAACTTAAGCTGCTTTTGGATTTCTATCCTTAGGGCATTAACAAACCTAATAATCCATTGCTCTTCCTAAATGTCACACCTAAGCACAAGTTCATCAAAGCGGGTTATGTAATTAGAAACACTAGAGGTTTGCCTTAAGTTGAGCAACTAGTTTATTAATTGACTCCTATAATAAGTGGGCAAATATTTGTCTTTCAATTTCTTTTTCATTTCAGCCTAAGCCTTTATCTCAGGTTGACCTAGATGCTCTAGGTTTCTCCAAATAGTTTGACAACACTTTTTAGCAGACCTTACAAGCTTTGTTTTAGCAAAGTGGACATATTGAATGTGACTTATATCATACCACTCAAAATAATCCTTGATACTGGCTAACGAATCTAAGAAAGCATTGGGATTTAATTTACCATCATATTCAAGGGCTTCAATCTTAGCTTTCCTAGTGATGTCACTTGGGTTATTGTGGTCACATCTAAACCCTTCTTGGACATTCCTAGGTCTTGTCTCATACTGCCTAGGTTGACATCCTACAAAATATTGATCACCCCCAAAGGTCTTCTACCAACTCAAGTTGTTGATTGAAAGGCCTACAAGGAAGGTCTCTAGCATTCTTAGCACTAGGACCTACAAAAGACTATTGATTCCCATTGGAACCTATTGGTGGAGTTCGATGTTAGTTATGGATTGACAGATTACTATTGATTCCCATTGGAACCCATTGGTGAAGTTCTATGTTATTTATGGATTGACATATTTTCATCTCTAGGAATCCAACCAGACCCTCCATATTTTTACCATTGATTTGTTTACCTAATAGGTTAATGGCACTGATAATCTCTTCAAAATGACAATCCACATATTCTCTATCAGCTACATGCCCTTCCTCAAGATTGTCTAGGCTAATTTAGATATTTTTTTCTGTGGTAAATCGTAAAATAGTGAGTTTTTACTCTAAAAGACTTTGTTTGTCATATAAATCATTAATGGTCATGCAAAGGAATGCAAATGCAATGCTGAGTTGGCTAAAAGCAATAAAGAATCTAAATTGATACCATTGAACACTTGGCAAACAAAACTTAATAGAAAATTATTTTGATTTTGATTTTTTTTTTTTTGGGTGAATGATCTACACAAATTTACAGATAAAGAACAATATAGGGTTACAAAGAACAGTAAAGGGTAAGCAAATTTATAGACAAAGAACAACCAAGTTATATAACTTTATGGACAAAAACAACAAAGATTATGCAAATGGACAAGGAACAAAACAACAAAGAAACCTAAGGAAATGGCTTTACAAACTTTCTACAACAACCTCCATCAAATAATTAGTCACAGAAATTCAAGTAGAGGATAACTACCTTACTATAGCAATTTTGAAAGCCAAAATGATGTAGAAATTCCCCCCAATTATTCCCTAATGATGAGTGTCTACAACTGAGGTTGCATGGAGTGAAAAACAGGAGAGAAAAGGCTGAAAAACAGAGTCTGGAGCACTGGTGCGTTCAGGCACATGAAGCACAAATGTAGGGGATGTTGTTGGTGCGTGACAGTGCGTGGTGGGATTTTCCAATGACGAGCTTCTGAGGACAGGCCAAGTTTGATGGTATGGTTTTGATGGTGGGGTCAATTGGTTGATTATATGGCTGGCAGTGTGAATCTCAGCATGGACAAAAGTAAGGACAATTTCCAACAAAATTCCGGCGAGTTTCTGGTGATGGAAATGTGACTGGAATAATGGTAATTGGGCTTTGATACCAAAATTGATGTAGAACGATGCAGAAAAAGGGAAAGAGGAAGAAGAAAGAGGGGCAAGCAGAAAGAAAATGAGGGAGGGGGAAGTTGGGAGGGAAAATGAAACTGACAGTTGTAATTCAAAATGATCTAAAGTTTGCAAACTTATGCCACACTAGGGCTATTTATAGGGAGCCCACCATATAATAAAAGGAAGTCAGAATATAGAAATAAGAATAAAATTCAGAAAAATAAGAAAATACATAAAACTACAATATCTCCAAATTAAAGTTTCCTACGCCTAGAATAAGTTTTCCATAATTTCCTATCAATATGTCTTCAGTGGTAGAAAATTGTTGAGTTGGTTTATTTTACTTTCTCCTTGAATCTCAGTATTAGGAGTATTTCAGCATTTTTCATTAATACTCAAACCACATTCTGTGGTCCTTGGTCAAGGTCTGTATATGGACTTGGGTTTGTGTTATTAGGTCATATTTGATCACATTAATGTTTGGTTCTTATTTATAGGTCCAATGTTATGTATCATTGAGCTTTTCTTGCTGCAGTTTCTTCGTACAAGGCGGCCATTTGTTGCCTACATAACTGATGCTATGGGTAATGAGCTCTTTAGGGTAAGGACTACATGCAAAATTTTATTTTGGTTCTATTTGATGCGTACAAAAATTTATCTTGATGCAAATGAATGAAATATTAGAATATCTGTCTTTAATTGATTGCTTCTTTAGTTTAAGGCTCTGTTTCTCCCTGGCTAGGTTCGTAGACCCTTTTGGTGGATAACGAGCTCAATTTATGCAGAAATTGATGGTAAGGTATGCCATTTTATTTAAATTCTGTTAATTATTGTGAGGCTATCAAGAGTTTTTCAGTATTTTGGCTGTTAAATTGAGCCAAATTCTCTCTTCAGGAAATTGGTGTAGTTCACAGACGGTGGCATCTTTGGAGGAGAGTCTATGATTTGTACCTAGGGTAATATCAACATACTATATTCTGAATTACACTAATTATGATGATTACTGAACAAAATCCAACATCTTCTGTGCCATTTAGTTGACTTTCCATTCTCAGAATTTTATTTGCATATTTTGTTGTTTTCTATCCAGGATATGCTTGTCCCAACTATGTAATCATTACATCCATTACTTGGGGTCAGGGGGTCAGGGAGCCAATGATTACAATATATTGTGTGAATTGGAGTTTAATCTACCAAATTTCCTTTTATCTCTAAACTCATGTACAACCAAGAGTTAACTTAGATTATTAGTGTGTTTTATTTATATGCCCATTAGATTTGCTTGAAAGGTATTTTTGTTTCTGTTGAGAAACCTCTCTAAGCGGCCTAATGGATTAGGAGTTTACCTTCTTCTAGAGTCTAGGATTACCATTATCTAGAGTCTTAGTTAATTATTGTTTAGGAGTCTTAGTTATCATTTTTCATTATCCTTTATCATTATTTTTAAGAGTTTATCTTGTAGTTAATCTCTATCTTCAAACTATTACAAACAAAAGAGAAGAAGGGCTACCACAATCTATGTGAGAGTTTCGTATGTGTGCAAGCCTCCCTATTCACCATATTTCTATTTTTATCTTGAAATTTACATGGTATCATAGCCTTGTTTGGAGGAATAGTGGACTTCAATAGCTTATATTTTTTGGGAACAGAGTTTTGATCATTTCTCTGGGTGAGCTCTGGCCCCCGTTTTCTTCAGCATAGCTCTGGTCTATGCTGTACAACTCCTTTTCTAGTCATTGAAGCATATTCCAATGAATGTGAAAAAAATTTTAGTGAACTCTTTTTGTTATCATTGTCTGACAATAAAGTTCTTTTAAAAAAACAACACAACAAATTAAAAACTTAAACACTGGAGTTTTATTTTATTGGGTGCCTCAATGAGCATCCTGAGTAGTGGAGGCCACTAAGAAGGTCAAGAGGGCTACTCGGAGGGAGTAGATTGAAGACTTCTAGAGAGTTGTGTTATCATAATTAGAGAATGTGGCCAAGGAGAGCAATTAAGAGAATGTCAAAGAGGCTGCTCATGAGAAGCATGTTGGGAGTTGTTGTTTGTCTACCAAGGACGCCGTTAGAGGAAATACTAGTTGCTGCAGAGTTCCTAGGTCATGGTTAACTATGAGAGTGTGAGTTGTGGTACAGTACCTAGGTGTCCCAATCTGGATTCATTTTCACTTTTAAATTAGGTGCAGTATGTAGGTGTCCCAGTCTAGATATGTTTTTCTTTTTAAATTGGGTATAATATCTAGGTGTCCCAATCTAAATATGTTTTCATTTTTAAATTGGGTTTTATTTGTAACTAGCTAAAGCTTGTATAATCTTCAGCTTAAGAGAGTGTTGAGAAATCTAAGTGGAACTCCTAATGGATTAGGAGTTTATCATTTTCTAGAGTATACGTTAGGAATCCTATTACAAATATACCCAATTTATAAAGGAAAACATCTATGCATTGGAACGCTTAGATACTGTATAAATTTAAAAGTGAAAACTTATGTAGACTAGGACCCATAGATATTACATCATGACTCACAAGGTCATAAACTCATACTCAACTGCAACTCAATAACATCATAACAACTAGCGCTTCCTCTGAAGAACTTCTCAATAGATAAACAACATCTCAAAATTCTTCAACCTGATTCCCATAAGTAGCCTCCTTGACATTCTCCCAACTGCTCTTCTTTGTCATGTCATCTATCTAATCACATTGGCACTGCTTCCAGAAGTCTTAGACCTACTTCTACTAAGTAGTTACCTTGACCTTCTCTAACTTTGTCTCCACTACTTGGGTTGCTCACCAGGGCACCTAATAGCACATATCTCTACCGCTGAAGTCTTCAATTCACTGTGTTGAACAATTGCAAAATTTTCCTTGCAGTCAAACGATGACCACAAAACTTGTAACAACTTGTCACATACGTCAATCAATGATTTGCAAATTTGTAGTCAAACGATGACCACATAGCTCCGTTAATCATTGAACTACTCAATCAGACATTGATATGTTACAGGTTTGATGGTCCCATATAGCTCTTTCTCCTCACAAGTATGTTGTGTGCAAGTTTGATTTGGAATCTTTTCCCCATTTATTTCTTCATTGTCTGGTAGTGAGTTACCCTTAGAATAAGTAAGTTGTGTCCTTGTACTTTTTTCTCAAAATTTGATTTAAAGGGTTTGTTAACAAGAAGGGAAACAAAACATTATGGCTATGCAGTGTTTATGAGATGTAGTGGTTTGTTTGGTTGGAAAGGAATGCCTGCATGTTCAAGGGCATATCTTTGCTTTTAATTATGTTATGGGGCAGAATTGTATTTGTGGCTGCTCTTTGGTGCTCCACACAATTTTTGTTAAGGGAACCATTATATCTGATATGCAAAGAGATTGAACAACTCTTCTACACTAACTAGTTTTATAGAGCTTTTTGTTACTTTTTTGTTTTTTTGTGATTTTATTTGTATTTTCTGATTTGAGGATTTCTTATCCTCCAAAATTTTGCACTTTCTTCTTTTTCTAATACAATATCTTATTTTGTCCACAAGAATAAATTAATAACAATAATGCCATCCACCTTTTTGATTGTTTGGAAGATTGCAAGATAGATGGAACAACTTTGTGCCCATTATTACATTATTGTATGGTATATTTTGATATATCTATACTCTAGATTTTGACACTGGTACCAACTACCAAGTTTGATAATTGTACCCGTACTTATGCAGCATAGCTCATGAAAGAAATGAATTAACTCAGTTTATTGTTTTTATGTGGTTGACTTATATTTCGTGTTAGAATAGTGTTAATTTATCAATTTTTCTTTATTGAGTTACACTTGAAGTCTCACGTTGGTTGTATCTCAAGCTAAACAACCTTCACTCTATTATAAATATATGTGATACAAGCCTCCCTTTATTAAGGCTTTTCAAAGTATTCTCTCATTCTTTACATGGTATCATGAGGGCCAAAGCTCTGACCACTTCTTTGGAGGATCTCTAACCCCTCAATCTCTAGTGGTTCTCTGGCCCCTTCTTCAGTGCTTTTACAATGACTTTCCCAGAAGAAGTTCAACCCCTTTTTCCAGTTGTTTTCTGGCCTCTTCTGTGAACCTTTTTGATAGTCATCTGGCAATTCTCCTGGCTACTGTTATGATGGTAATACAGCTACTTCTTGCTGTTATATTTTCTAGCACTCTTTTTGTTTGCATCACACCAGTGGTGCTTTTTTCTGGCTCTGCATCAGCGCAGCTTCTCTTCTCATTGTGCATTATACCAGTGGTGTTAATCATTTTACCTGCTCTCATCAGTGCTGTTAATTATAGGGGATATCACTTCCTTTTGTAACAAGCTTGGTGCATATGGTTTATATGCTCCAGCTTGAGAGGGGGGAGGGGGTGTTAGAATAGTGTTAGCTTATCTTCTTTTTTTCTTCATTTATTTATGCTATAGAGGTCCCATATTGGTTGTATCTCAAGCTAAACAACCTGCACTCTGTTATCAATATATGTAACACAAACCTCCCTTTATGATGACTTTCTAAAGTCTTCTCTTTCTTTTATTCTTTACATATTGATTTTATTTGAATTCATGTTTGGTCAAAATCTCAAGTTTGACAATTGCTTCGCTTCTGTTTATTGTGTAAAATGCAAGTCTAAAAAGCAAAAGATTTGCAGGAATAAACAATTTGCTGTGGTGGAGAATCCTGGCTTTTGGAATTGGACATTCACCTTGAAAGATATTAATGGTGAAGTGCTAGCTAATATAGATCGTGATTGGAGGGGTTTTGGCTTCGAGGTTGGTTTTGGGCTTTACACTTCTTTTCTGACCTTTTGTAATTTTTGTTAAATATGATTGGTCATTATCCATTCTTTTGTAACCTTTTCTCCTTCATCAAAGTCATTTTAAGAAGTTTTATAAAATTCTCTTTCAAAAATTATTGCATGCTGTTAAGAAAAGAGCATAAGTCATTATGCAGTCATGCTGAACCCAAAGTAACGGGTATAAAAGTATAAGTGAACCCCTATTAAAGGGTATAAGAGTCACCATGTAGTCAGAGTAATATTATAATTAAAGGTTTAAGGTTTACTACTTTGTACGTGTTGGATATCAAATTGCTCCTGAGCTAATTTCGAGAATATCTGTTAGTATTTGATAGCCTTAGTCAACTTATTTGTTTCTATTTTCTGTTCCTGTAATTACACTACCTTATAATATTGGATGGCGGGTCATTTTTCATCATCTTCCTGTTTATGTACTCATTATTCACCATGAATGAGACAAAACACAGAGGTATTAATCTCTGACTTTTTTTTGCAGTAGCATTGTTCTTGAGTCTCTACATAATATAATTATGTTCCCATTCAACATGGTCTCAAAGCAAAGGTACCATTCACCTTAAACCCTAAACATAACTGAGCCTTACCAAAAAAATGATCTGTGGCATGAGAGAAGGCAGATCATCCTTTTCCATTCTCCTCTCCATTTTTGTCAGGTTACCTCTATGTGGGTCAGAAAATATATTGTGGCTGTGCACTTGGAAGAGACCGGGGGAGTTGGACATTGCAAGGCAGATTGCAGCTTGAAGAATCTCACATAGAGGCTGTGCCTTTGACATCATGTTTTAGTTTAGTCTGGTGCAAATGCGATTGTTTCAGCAAGATCTAGTTGGTTTGTTGTGCTCAAATTGTGAAGGTACAAATTCTTGTTTGGAAGTGATGATTTAGGTCTTTCTGGAACTGAAGGTGGTGGGTTGGTATTTTTGGTGTGATGTTATTACTGTCATGTGGATTTCAATCTTTAGAGGTAATTTTCACTGGTTTGGAGTTAATATAGAGTTTATTGAGGTGATCTCCTGCACTAATTCTCCCACTGGTTTGGACTCTGGAGTTGACGTAGGGTCTATTGAGGTGATTATGTTAGTTTGATATTTATAATTGACTGGTTTAGATTTGTTTATTTTAAGGGAATTGCAGATTGAAGGGTTTGACACTAGTAAAGGAGTTTGTTTGAGTGGTGCAAGATTGAGGGACAGTTTACTAGTTGGAGAAGTTAAAGGGGCCCAAGGTTGTCAAATGTGAAAAGTGCAATAAAGGCTTGAGACCCTCAGTGCCTTGAGGCAAAAGGTGTTAGAAAAACACTTGCTCGAGTAAAGCAAGCACTAAAATAGGAGAAAGCAGTGCACCATTCTAATAACATTTAACATATAAATTAACTATTCCTACATAATAATCATATGAAACAGCACTATTGAAATCATTTGAGTCATAAATTACTTGTTTTAAAGTTAATGACGAACAGCCTAAAAGAAGAATTTCAGAGTTTAATGATGCTCTGATTCTTATTTTTAAAAGAAAAAGAAGCTTAAGTAAATAGCGAATTGAGGCTACAAACCACCCACCATACTCCCTTAATTATAGGGATATAGATCAAGTTTAAAACCTGATAATAACAAACAACGTTTATAGGAGATAAAGATAAGAAAAATACATTTAAATAAAAGATAATATAAAAGATACTAACAATAAATTAAAACAAAATGCTAATAATGATACAACTAAAGTGTACGGATAATCAACATTTCCCCCCTAAGTTGGGGAATCATACACAACTTGGAGCTAATTTTTCTGGCATTGCCAATAACGTCTCTGTTAAAATATTGGTTTATGGGCATCTCCCCCTGTTTCAGCTCGTGTATTGACTCTCTATCTCAAACACTTGTGGAGCATTCGCTTGTGTTGAATATATCTCTTGAGCAACCTCTTCATGGGCCTTCTTGCATAGGAGAAAATTTTGCTCTCTATTGATGGTCATTGAATTAACCAAACAAGTAATCACTGTGTGATTCTTAGCATGCCAAAATTTTCTGCTTGGTGTCACTTTTTCTAATTTGGTGGACTTGGTCATATAGGTTGTCCTCCTTCCCCTCCCCACAAATAAATATGAGGACGAATTGACTCCATTGAAAGTAGTTGCTTCTGTTAAGTCTATGACTTGTGATTAGGATTGATGCAGTTTGAAAGGTGGCTTGATAATTTTGAGTAGTCATCTTTATGGATGATTCAGCAGTTTTGCTTTTAGAAGGGTGTGGTAGCTGTGTTTGGGCATAGGTTTGGTTGGTTGGGCAATTTCATTGGTTGACTTACCTTTTTTAGTGGAGTGCCATTATTTGCCTATGTTTTGTTATTCAGACATTGTAGGCTCTGATATCATGAAGAATTTTAGAGTTTAATAATGCTTTGAGTCTTATTTTTTAAAAGAAAAGGATGCTTACAATAAATTGGGAACTAAGGCTACAAACCAGCCACTAAAATCCTTAATTTTAGGGATATAGATAAGGTTTAAAACCTGGCAATAACAACCAACGTTTATAGGAGATAAGTATGGGAAAAATACAAGTAAAAGATACTGACGATAAATTAAACAAATTAAGACGCTAATGACAAATTAAATCAAAATGCTAATCATGATAGAGTTAAAGTGTATGGATAACCAGCACTCCCCCTTAAGATGGGGAATCTTTCTCAATTTGGAGCTAATCTTTCTAGCATTGCCAATGACATGTAAGCATGTTGAAATATTAGTTTATGGCGTCTGCCCTTGTTTCAGCTCGTGTATTTGACTCTATCTCAAACACTTGTGGAGCACTCTCCTGGGTTGAATATGCCCCTTGAGCAGCTTCCCAAATTTCATGGGCCATCTTGTATGGGAGAAAATTTTCTTCTATATTGGTGGTCATTGAATTAACTAACCAAGTCATCACTGTGTGATTCTTAACATGCCAAACTTTGTATTTAGTGTCACTGTTTTTGGGTTGTTGGGCTTGGTCATATAAGTAGTCCTTCTTCCTCTCACTACCGATGAACATGAGGACGAATTGACTCCATTGAAAGTAGTGGTTCCTATTAAGTCTGTGACTTGTGATCAGGATAGGTGTAATTTCAAGTGTGACTTGACAATTTTAAGTAGTTATCTCTATAGATGATTCAGCAGTTTTGCTATTCAGAATGGTTTGGTAGTCATGTTTTGGCATAGGTTTGGTTGGTTGGGCAACTTAGTTGGCCAACTTCCCTTTTTGGTGTTGAGTGTCATTATTTACTCGTATTTTGTCATTTAGGCCTTGTGGACTCTAACACCATAAAGAATTTCAGAGTTTAATGATGCTTTGATTCTTATTTTTAAAAAGAAAAAAGACGCTTACAATAAATAAGGAACTGAGACTACAAGCCAGCCACTAGAATCCCTTAATTTTAGCGGTATGAATGAGGTTTAAAACCTGATAATAACAACCAACATTTATAGGAGATAAAGATAAGAAAAATACAATTTCAATAAAAGATAAGATAAAAGATACTAACAATAAATTAAAGCAAATTAAGACACTAATAACAAATTAAAACAAAATGCTAATAATGATAGGGCTAAAGTGTGTGGATAACCAACACTAAATAATAAGCTTGTTAAAGTGAATGAACACTTTGCACTATTACTTATGAGTTATTGGGGTTTATGGTTTTTTTTTTTTAAAAATAAAAAAGGAAAAAAGAAAACTTATATGTATATTTTATGGTTTTTCCTATGCTGAAAATACTTAACTTGATAGTTGTGATTTATTGGTTAGGCTTTTAGAGTTGTGGATCTATGTAAAATAAACCTAGTGTATGCAAGGCACCTGAGGCAAGTGCCCTTACATTCGCCTGATAGGTGCCAAACACAGTACAAGGTGAGTGCTTGGATAAAAGCCCCTCACCTCAACAGCAAGAGACGTTGAGGTCTGTTGATGCTTTGCCTTAGCGTCTTAGGCACTAGGCAACTGCCTTTGACTACACTACAAGGGCCCACTAAAGACTAGCGAGTCGAAGATTTCTCAACCACATCATCTATTTGTTGTCACATAGTGGAAGTGTTGGGAGAAGCTTAAAGAGGAGTTTTGAGTGTCTGGTTATATTCTTATTAAGGTAGGGTTTTATGTTTGTAAGAACTTGATTAGCTTCAATTTGAAGGTGAGTGTTAAAGAACATTAAGTACTTATGTAAGTCCTCTTTCAGTGCATTACATAAGAAAGGGTATGATTGTATAATAGCATTGGATGGTATTTTATAAGCTATTCATTGTAGAAGCTTTTATTCTATTATATGTTCATTGCATCAATGAATAACACAGGTTGATATAACAAAGTTATGTATTTGTTGATAAGATGAAAATATTTGCAACTAATATTATATTTGTGTTATCACCTGATATTGCTTATAGTGGAAATAGTGATGGTGATAGCAATGACAATAATCGTGTTGGTGGTGATGATAGCAATGACTGTAATACCTGTGGTGGTGGTGGTGGTGACAATGTTGCAATACTGATGCTGGTGATGATGATGGGATTTGTAACAGTGGTGGCAAGAGTAATGCTGAACGACTATAGTGGTGGTTGTGGTGATGGAAATGGCAATAATGGTGGGGGTGATAACAATGGAGGCTAGTGTTGGTGGCAACTATATTAGTTATGTGGTAGTGGTGGCAAGGCAAAGGTAGTGATGGCGGCGACAATAGTGTTGTTGGTGGTGATGGTGGAGGTAGTGATGGCAGTAGTATGGGGCTTATCCCTCCCCTTCCTTTCTTGGGTGTATATTATATAGTGGAGGTAGTGATGGTGGTAGCAGGGGGCTTGTCCCTCCCTTCTTGGGTGTATAATATCATATGATCGTAACCTGTATAAAGGTCTTAACTACATAAGCTTTTACAATTGTGTGTGCACCAAACGTTGTATGAGGATGGATTGTAGTAGCTTATATTATTCTATCCTACCGTGTATGGCACCCCAAATAGGGCCCAAGAAAGAAGTTTCGTGTAGTGCACCCTAATAAAGAGTACAAGAGTCATCAGGTAGGGAAAGTCATATAAATAAAGGTTTGAGGGTCCATGTTTTGTACGCACTATTCTTGAATGCTAATTAATATATTGCTGTGCCCCCTCAGTTTTATCTCCACCTTTTCCTCTCACTATTTTGTTAACATTTGGTAGGGTTATCGTTTGGTCCCATCTGTTTCTTAATAACTTTTTGTCACAACATCTACCAAGGAGAATATTTAAAAGAAACTACGTCTTGAATGCCAAGGAGAGGCCATAACAGCAAGTCTTCTCCATAATAAGCATTAGGACCAAGACCTTGTTTTAAAGGGTAAGAATATTTCACTCCAACCAAGATTCACTAAACAGACCAAGCTTCCTTTCTCTTGCCATAATTCTTTGCCTTCCTTACTCTAAGCCAAACACCCAAAATTTACTCAACACACCAAAAGCTGGCTAGTTGCTGGACAATGCTAAAGGTATGTGTATCTGTTGATGAATTCGAGTAAATATGAAAATATCATTAGTACTAAGCCTATTGATTACTGTTTTCAAATGAAATATTTTACCTGAGGTGGCTTTGGATTTCCAAAGGGGCTTTTCAAGAAGGAATTGTCTTTGTTTCCAGAATGGCTAAGAAATGGAAGGACTTAAAAGAAGACACACAAGCAGAATCAAGATTCCATTCCATATCTACCTGTCCAAATTAGCAGACGAACATTCAGAATCAAGCAAAAGCAAAATGGGATTCCAATTTAAAGCCTCTTTTGCCTACATGGAATCTCTTCCCAAATAATCTTTGTTTTCTTTTCTCCCATCCCTAACCAAAAAAAATTTCTCATGCAACCTGGACTCAAATTTCAGAAATCTGAAGAGAAAAAGCATTCACAAAACTGTCATCTTTCTCATGATTTAAGATCATGTCAAAAGTAAATTGCAGCTGAGACACTACAATTTCCTTAGAGCCTACTGGTGCAAGGAGCACCAGAGAGGGAGGGAGAGAGAAACGTGCGGAAGTATGAATTCAACAACACGAGAGTGATACAAGTCTCTCTCTCTCTCTCTCTCTCTCACTTATAGTCTGTGAGAGTCGAGTATTAGTTGGGTACACACTGTAACTAACTGACATCAGCTAGTTGCTTCAATTATTTATTCTAACAACTTCTTATTTCTGTTATTAACTCCCTCAACACCTAACAATAACCCCCCCCCCCCCCCCCCCCCCCCCCAAAAAAAAGAAAATCCTTGACCTCAGGGATTAGTAGGAATAGGGGCAGCTGCTGCGGTGAAAAAGTGGAAATGCTTTTGGTTCGCCACTTCCCTGGATAAAATTTCAGCAGGTTCCATGACAAAATGGCCCTGTGTATTAATTTGGGGATAAGTGGAACTAACAGGTGTATGACAGAATTTCCTAACTCAGGTTGTGTTGGCCTCTTAATTCCACTTAAACTTTTTGTCAATAGATCAGTCAAAGGCTTGCAAATAGCACCATAATTTCTCACAAAATGCCAATAGTATCCAGTCAAACTCAAAAAACTTTGTAAAACTTTGAGAGAATTTGGTGTTGGCCAAGAAAGTATAGCCTCAATCTTCTTTGGCTCAGCTTCCACTCCCTTATTAGAGATATGACCAAGGTAATACATCCTAGTTGCCCCAAACACTCTTATTCAACTGATATTGCATTTGATGTTCCACATTAAATTATTCCAAAACTTATTCCAATTTTCTTCTCTGATCTTTATTTAATTTTCCAATTTCCTCCTTAAGAAGTAGCCAGTTCTCTTGAAGAGGCGAACTGACTTGAACAAAGAAAGTTTGTTGAGCTTTTATTCTCTATAATCATCTCCTTTCTAAACCAACCTTTGGGTTTGGCTCCTTCTGGGGTACTTGGATTGAACAGCCTCACAGGTGTTTGTATGTCAGCACAAAGGCCTCCTGAGAAGCAGCTTATGGCTAGAGGCTCTGTTGAATCTGCCTTGGACAGCAACTCCTCAAACTTCTCCTGATACTTAGTAACTGAACTGTCTTGATTGAGACTCTTAATTTCGGCCATGGCATCAATTTTGGTTACATCGTCACCTCACAGCTATCTTCATAGTCCTCCGAATTAACTTCAATCAACTTCCTTATCTTCAGAAAACCAAGTTGCCACTACAACACTCTTCCTTCTAGTTGCACACTTACCAATCAATCCTCTAGCTCTCAAGCATATCATTGATTTTGAAGAACTGCTTCAAACAATATAGCCATCCACAGAAGTCTGTGTAGTCAAACTTCGAAAATTAGATCCTCGTCATCTTTGTTGGAAACGCTTAGGGATTGGAACTAATGCCATTGAGCAAATCGAATCGTTGACATCTGTTGCCTACTCTGTTTCTGTTTGTACTCAATGCTCTGACATGGCTGTCACCTCCATTCATTGTTGTGAATTGCTGTGAGAACTTAATTGCCAAATCCGCAATGATACTCTCAATTATGGCCATGAAGTGCTTCACTTCACCAAGCTTGTTTCCTTGATCCAAATGTTGATTGAACTTTGACATATGATCTTGAGATAGTGTTTTCAATGCCATAGCAATACCAGATAGAAGCTCTAACACCAAATTGGTGCAAGGAGCTAAAGAGAGAGAGACGTGCGAAAATATGAATTCAACAACACGAGTGATACAAGTCTTACTCTCTCTTACTTATAGCCTGTAGGAGTCAAGTATTAGTTGGGTACTTGCTGTAACTAATTGACATCAGCTAATTGCTCCAATTATTTATTCTAACAACTTATTTCTATTACTAACTCCCTGAACACGTAACACCTACCCTCATATCTTTAACAATCCCTCAATCAAAGCCTATGAAGCAGGGAAACGCCTATTTTCAGGCATATCTGACACCCATTGAACATTGACACTGCTATGACACATGTGTGTGTCAGAATAAATTTTTTTTTCCTTTTTCCAACTTGAACGCGCATCTGACACTGCTGACAAGATAGAAAGGGAAACAAAGCCTTAAGAAAAAAAGGATAAAAAAAAAGGATAGATTGAGAATCTAGAAACCTCCTCTAGGTCAGATTATGAAAGTTCTTTCCTAATTTCTTATGGCTATATACGAATAATTTAAATGGGGTAGTTTAGTGTAATGTGTCTGTGTGTATACACACACACACACACATTGTACTATCCTAGGTTTTTTGAAATTGACGTGTCAACTTGTCTGTGATTCATAGGCCAGTGCCCTTAGAAACCACCCTACCTAAGACTAATCACAAAGGTAAATGGAAAAAGAAAAGGGTGAAAGAAGGCCTCCCTGTTTAACTGTCCTCAGACCTTGACACCACAACTCAGTCATGCCATTTACAATCAGTCTTTACCTTGTTCAGGAGGATTTGTGCAGAAACATCTGCTAGGGGTTTGATCTATGTTGTACTGATCTAATTAATTGTTTCCCTAGTATTCAAGGTTGAGTTTTCATTGTGTAAATTAGATATCCGGCATTGCCGGTGTTTAACTGTGATACTAAACTACATGGAGTCTTTTAACTGGAGTGGTCTGGACTCTAGGATTACCTGACGTTCAATTCTTCAGATTCTTTTAGCCTGTCCATTGACATTTAAGCCTGAGTGACAATGTAGTCATTTATTATTTCTAACTGGAAATATGGTGCAGATTTTTACTGATGCTGGTCAGTATGTGATCCAGTTTGGGACTTCTGATCCCAGCTCCAAGATTGGGCCTGCTAGAGCGGTAGACTCTTCTATCTTTAAAACTTCACTCTACACTTGTGTTCTTTACTAATGGATCTGATGTTCTTGGTTCAGATCCAGGACTTCGAAGTCGCTCATCCACTAACTTTGGCAGAGAGAGCCGTAGCTGTTGCTCTTGCTATATCATTGGATAATGACTACTTCTCAAGACATGGAGGCTGGTAAGTTCTTTGAATTGTTTTACTTGACTATGCATTTTAAGTAATTAAGCAAATGTACTTTTTAATCTTTAAAAATACATGCCTCATTTATTTGGTCTTGGAATCTTTCTCCTACAGGCTCTGAAATTTTCTACTTGCTAGTCACTAGGGCATGTACATTTGTCTTGTTTTTGTCTTACTTTTGATTGACAGGTGACTAACAAGTAGCAATTTAAAAACTTGGCTAAACCGTGTGAGGTAAGATTCAAAGACCAAATAATTGAGGCATGTATTTTTCAAGGACAGAAAATTATATTTACTCTTAAGTAATTTGGCAAATTTGGAGCCTTTTTACCTAGGAATATAGATTTTGATGTTTGATGTTAGCCTTATCTTTTTAGCCATTTCTTTTTTTTTGTCTCCAAAAAAAGAACCTATTATTGTTATGATCTTAATGATCATAATGCTATCATCTTGAACAGTGTTATATTTGTTTCCTTATCTTTCTAGGATTTTCTGTTGTAGTTAATGCTTATTGATCTGAGCATTGAATTGCTTGGCAACCTACAGAAAGAATTAGATTTAATATTGATATTTTATTTGTTTGGTTGTTAGGGGGCTACCCTTTATTGCAGTCGACGAATAAATTTGACTTGGCAGAATGTCTCATCTGGTTATCTACTAGAAATATAATTTCTGATGCCAATCTCTGCCAGGTAGCATCTATGATTGAAGGTGTTCTAAGCTTACCAGCTTGATTTTGTTCTTGTACTCAGGCTCGTCGATAATGGGTCTATACATTCTTGTAACGAAATCAGGATCTAACATTCTAGTATGCTACTTGTCTCTTGCTGATTCATCTGCTGTAAGACAAGGTAATGGGACATTATTGATACATATCTTACATATATGGTTATCAGACACCCATGCGTTTAGGCAGAATCTTACTAAAAATGAGGGCGTTTTGATTTGGTTTGAATTAATACGAATTTATTGCCCCACGTTTATTCTGTATGTTTCCCCCTGGTTAATTCTTTGGGAAAATACATTTTGGTTCTCTAAACATAAGTTTGATTACAAAATTAATGTATGAAACATGACAAAACACTCATCTAAACTCTAAAATATAAAACATTTCCTTGGAGCAGTGTTTGGTGTTCAAGGTGAGTTGTTTTTTACATTTTTAAGTACAGAAAAGCATTTTTATTGCCCCACGTTTATTCTGTATGTTTTCCCCTGGTTAATTCTTTGGGAAAATACATTTTGGTACCCTAAACATAAGTTTGATTACAAAATTAATGTATGAAACATGACAAAACACTCATCTAAACTCTAAAATATAAAACATTTCCTTGGAGCAGTGTTTGGTGTTCAAGGTGAGTTGTTTTTTACATTTTTAAGTACAGAAAAGCATTTTTATTGCCCCACGTTTATTCTGTATGTTTTCCCCTGGTTAATTCTTTGGGAAAATACATTTTGGTACCCTAAACATAAGTTTGATTACAAAATTAATGTATGAAACATGACAACACACTCATCTAAACTCTAAAATATAAACATTTCCTTGAGGCAGTGTTTGGTGTTCAAGGTGAGTTGTTTTACACATTTTTAAGTACAGAAAAGTATTTTTATTATATTTTGAAATTTGTGGTATTTTATTATATTTTGAAGTTTATGTATTAAATTTTAGTTGAAGAGGAAAATATAATGTTGCTTTCTGTTAGGCAACATCTTAGTCAATGTAATTTCATAAAATGACATCATGTTCCCTGGAATTCCATATTATAACCTGTCTATTGCCATGTTCAATTTCTCGCACGAAAATGTTTCCTTTGGCCAAAGCCACGGCATATTGTATCCATAAAATTAGTGCTTCACACGGTGTCATGCTTTTACTTCTAAACAAATTGCTCAGAGTTCAGCCTGGCAGTGTTCTGCTTCTACAGTGCTCCAACTTAGGTGGCATTTATGCAACATTAAATTAAAATTGATGTTTATATAAAATATTAAAATTGAAAAGGCTTACAAAAAAGTCTCAAAAAGCAAAACATTATGACCCAAGCACTAATACTCCCATTGACCCTAATAAAAGGTGCAAGAAGCCAAAACAACGCAATGCCTCTCTCCTCCAAGTCACACTGTCACTGTTGAAGCCAGGACAATGGAGTCTAGACATGAATTTTGGACACAATGGAGTCTAGACATGAATTTTGGACAATGGACACCATCAATGGAACATCCTTTCTTTTCTTTGCAAATTTTTGCCACATGCCGTCAACACATTTTTTTTTGGCTGTATCATTGCTACTACACGCCGCCACCGCTAATTCTCGCGCCAGCCACTATTCAGCACTCTTTTTTCTTTTTTAAGTGTGGCTTCTTATCTCCTTGTCTCTCCTTTTGCTTTCTATTATTGTTGTTGCTCAAATCTACAAATTTCAAGGCTTGCTTTCATCAATTACTTCTGTTCTTTGTCTTGATCTTCGAATAAGACACCCACAAAAATAAGAAAAAACCACCCAACCCATTGGACTGTTTGATTGACCAATTCACCTAGTTTTTTATTGGTTTTTTGATTGTTTGGTTTTGAGGTTCAATCAAATTGGACCTATAGATGGTTCAACAGTTTTCCAATCTAATTGGTTAGTTTAGTCCAATTTTTAAAATACTAATCTTTTCCATTAAAAAAGGTGGTTTGTTTAATTTGTTACATTGTTCATGGTGAATAGAAAGAGTTTATGAGAAACTCTTTCCATTCACAACAATTATGCATAATAAGATCCGTCATAGCATTAATTTGGCCTTGTTAATCTGACTTCATGGGTCATCATAATGAGTGGTTGATGAGAAGAGAATTTTTTGAACCTATCTGTCAGTAAGACAATATATGATTAAATCATCAAATTTTGAGATTCCTTTCCAAATCCAGAAGGCACTTGAGTGGTTGTGAATGGAGTAGTTCAATGGATCATTAAATTACTTAGGTCTCATAGATCTAGCCAAAAGAAAATTTTATCTGGGGTCAACCACTTCCCAAATTTGGTTGGCTAGTAGTGCTTTTATTGAAATGATTGAAAGATTTAAAACACAAGCCACCTTCTCGCATAGGTTGACATAGTTTCTTGCAACTAAGAAGGAGCATTTTAGCTCTCCTTTGTTGAATTCCCAAAAAAGGTTGCTACATCTAACATCTAACATAGCACAATAGTTCTATGGAGGGTTGATGAAAGAAAGGTGGTAAACCAAGGTTGAGCTTATGACAAACATTATCAAAGTCATTCTAACAGCTTAGGATAACGGAATAGCCTTCCAAGTATGGAACTTTGAAATTATTTTTTTTATTTTTTACCATCTCTTGATAGATGGCCTTCTTGTTATGCCTCACGTCAATCTAACTTCCAAGATACTTCACTAACCTAGATGAGAATTTAATGTTGAAAGTGCTCAAAAGGAATTTCTTGAATTTATGAGGGGTATTAGGGCTAAATGTCAATTCAAATTTGTGCATAATTATGTTAAGTCTTGATAGATGACAATAGATATTCAAAATATTCTAAATAGCCTTAAAGCTTCTAGAGTTTCTTTGAAAAATAAAATAGTATTATTTACATACATGAGATGTGAGATTGCTTTTAAACCTCTACTAATCTTAATGCCTTTCCAATTCTTACCTTCCTTCTCTTTGCCAATAAGACGAGAGGACATTGGCACATAGGATGAAGAGGTATGGAGAGAGAAGATCATCTTTTCTTATTCCTATTTGATGATGAAAGCTAAAATGTACTTGGTACGATACCATAGATAGACATTGTATGATTAATCCCACCCAATGCTTAGGAAATTCCATTTTGATCAGCACTGCTTTGATGAAATTCTAGGAAATCCAATCATATGCATTAGTTAAGTCAATTTTTAGAGCTTCCCACTGTTGTTGAGATTTCTTGGTCTGCTTGTTCTTGCATAAGAATTTAGAAACAAGGATGATGTTGTCAAAGATAGATCTTCCCTAAAGGAAGGCACTCTAGTTTAGGGCAATGCAATCTTCCAAAATGACTTTCAATCTATTACAAAGGATCTTAGAGATAATTTTGTATGTAACGTTAGAAAGACTAATTGAGTAAAAATCCTTTAAAGTTCATGGGCATTCACACCTTCAATTCCTTAAGGAAATATCCCTTCTTTTGGGAACTTTTCACTATGGCAAAAAGATCATCTCCTATAATTCTCCAATAGTGTCGAAAAGATCTAGCATAGAAACTATTAGGTCTTAGACACTGAACTCAAAATTAGAAGACAACCTCTTTTATTTTAGTATGTCATATCAACCATGAAAAAAAGCTTTAATATGAAATGAATAAAATCTAATAAATATCATAAATTTTTATTATAAAATGTTAAAACTTTAACTAGGATTAAAAAAATAACAAATTAATTTTTGACCAATTCAATGCCAAATCAATCCTTCTATAAAATTGTCAAACCAATTTAGCCAATTTCTGACTAATTTTTTACTTAACCAATTCTCAAGGTCAACCAAATTAAATCCGCAACCATTTCATCAATTTTTTATCTAACTTTTTAAACCATGGTTTTTTCTCAGTTTCCCAAAGGGTGAAGGTCTGATTTTTTTAAACTAAGGACTTTATCTCCTCTAATCATTAATTACTCCTTAAACATTAAACATTCTTCTTTATGATTCACTCAATGCAATTCCTCCATTTTTCCTGTGAGCTATGAGCCAAAAGATGACAAGCATATTGAAAATGCTCATTAGATTCGTGGGACGTGACTTCCACGTTTGTTAATTAAAAAATATTCTACATGGTTGCAATGCAAGGCTCCTTTTATTGACAAACAAAAAGAAAGCGCATGAAATCCACTAAGTAACATCATACTCACGAATCATGTCTAATTGAAGCCTCACACTATTAAGCACGTCTAGCACATACAATACAAACCCAATGGCTTGATCCTCTCATAATGGAAACCAAAAAGAAACACCTCATTGGATTTTAATCTACCTTACTTTCTTCTTCCTTCACTTCATATTCCTCGTCGTCCTCATCAACATCATCTTCTTCTTCCTTCACTTCATATTCCTCGTCATCCTCATCATCCTCATCAACATCTTCATCATATATGGTGCCTCGGGGCCATTTGCTAAGCTCAATTTTAGTGTCCTCCTCATTTAGGAAGTCAATCCCATATTGCGTGTCACGATGTCTAACCAAAAGCCAACGAAGTAGTCGATCTTCCTTATTTAGGTAATGCAACTCCTTGTTGATGTTGGGTATAGCCATCATAGTCATTTGCATCAGTTGACCCTACAATCATGTAAAAGAAATGTTGGTGACTCATTACAATGAGATAATTTTTGGTCAAAGATTAATCTATCCACCCACCAAAAATTTTATTAGGTTTATCAAATTTGAAAGTAATGACACTTCCAAATAAAATAGCTAAAAGAAAGGACTCCCGCATAACATTAATAAATTACATAACAAGCAAGATACATAAAGAAACATGAAATGTTAATACCACTTTATAATTGATCTAGTCATAATTAAGAAGCATTATTTCATTAATATTATCCTAAAACTCTTTAAAGTTCCAGGTAGAGGAAGCCCTTAATGCATAAAGACCCTCTACCTTTTTTTTTTTTGGGAAAAAAAAGGGTAAATTACACAAAACCCCTCCAAAACTTTAAGTCATGTGCCCTAATTTTTAAAACTTAACAATAAACCCCTCTAAACTATCAAATTTGAGCAAATAACACCCCCCCGGGGCGCCATTAGTCCGGTATTTCACTAACGCCGCATGACACATCAATAACAATGAACCCCTCTTAAACTTATTTTGTGCAAATAGTTCCCTTAAATTTTGGGTTATCTGCAAAGAATCCTCCTAAACTTTAGGTCCTATACAAATAACTCCCTTAACATGTCACACTCCATTAGTAAAATAATGGACTAACGGCAAGAGAGTTATCTGCATAAATTTAAAAGCTCAAAGGAGTTCATTGTCAAGTTTTAAAAATCAAGACTGCATCATTTATTCATGGAAACTCAGCTCGACTGCATGAAGCTTGGCATGTACTTCTAGTAACAAGACCATGCTCTCTAGATATAATTCATTGGCCAGGTAAAACTACCCTAAAAAGAGGTCTAATAATGAAATACTAGACAATATATCAAATTTCAACTGTAGACCATACCAATTGTTGAATCCCACCAACTTCATTTGATTTACTAGGCACCATTGAGAGATCTGCTCCAGATGCTTCTAATATGAACATATTTAATTACTGAATATATAACATGTTCTCCTATGACCAATGACTTCTGACGTCGTCTTATTTTTCTATGTACTAAAACCTTACTAATCAATCTTATGCTTAAAAGGTATAACAAAGCTCTCATGAAAGTAATAGCATTCTAAACCACAAGACAGTTGGAACAAAACAAGTTATACTATAGAGATTACATAACACTACTGATTTCTTTTTAAACCAGTTATACAATCTTCTTGAGCTGACTAGGTTTCCACAAATTTTGCAATTCAGTCACAACTCACAAGAATGACAATTTACAAAATGCATGCAAATGTGTGAGGGGAGCCTTCAAGTATCTGAAAATGTCTTTAAGTCTTTTATAGAGAGAACATCTTCTCAGATGCACGTGACAACTTATCAAATCTTAAACCAGACAACCACCTCCAGATACACCCTATTATCAGACCAAAAATCCACTCCATTTAAAATTTATTCATCTTATAGATTTGTATGTTGCAAATTTAGAGTTTCTGTGACCGATGTCTCTAAATTTCAACATAGTACTAAAGCATTTTACCTTTGATGTCACCTTCATGTATTTTTACCAGTTGACCTATACTACGTTAAGCTAATAACAGTGATATCATAGCTATGACCATGACTTAGATAACAAAATCAATATACGCACTGAAATTTTAGATGATACACTAAAGAAAACGAAGCATTCATGTGATGATGTAGTGACATGTTAATAACATTATTAGCATATGGGAATTTGATGGATCCACAATTATTTAACTGTTAAAGGTAGTTTTTAGGCAGTAGAGGTGGTTTAGTTTCTGTCTCGGTAGTTCTTAGGCAGTTGAGGGTGGTTTTGTAACTGTTCTGGTCAGTTTTTGGATAGTTTTGGCAGCAGACATGCATGGTAACTGTTTTGGAACTTGATGGACCCATGCCCATTGGGCCAGGGCTTACTAAGGAAATAACATAAAGAACCCCAAAAAAATACAAGGAAGGGTGCGCTGGCAGAGAGAGAGTTGGTTAGAGGAGGGATATATGTGAGAGATTTGTGAGAATCAAGAAGGTAGGCAGAATGTGTTTTCTGTGGGGAGAGCGTCTGGCCTCTCGAAAGTCCAGCAACAGAATTTTCTTTTCATCTATTTCATTTTTCTTTCTTCCTTTGTAAATTTCAGGACTGCTAATTCCTCATTTTCACTTGTTTAGAGAGGATTTCATTTCTGAATTTATATAAATAACAGAGAGAAAGTTGGGTTCTATCATTTTGGTATCAGAGCGTGACAATCCGGGGAAATCTGAGACTATGGGAATTTTCAGTGAAGAAAGTGCAGAAGTGTTTGCCAGATGGAAGGAGATACAGGAAAAGAGAGACGGGAGAAATAAAAGAAACAACCTAAGAAGCATTAGCCAGATGGTAGAGGGAGATACAGGAGAAGAGAGATGGGAGAGATGAAGGAAATGACTGAAGAAGCATTAGCCAGATGGAAGGGGGAGTTTCAAGAGGAGAAATGGCGAACAGAAATGGCAGAGATGAAACAAGTGATGAAGGATATTAAGGAAATTATGAATGACATGTTGAATCTCATAAAGGGGAGGTCGAATGAGGAAGAAAACCTGGCTAAATCAAAGGCTAAAAAGAATGTGAAGGAAGTTGGAGAAGAAAAAGAGGAAAGAGAGATTCACAAGGAGCCTACTGGACTTGAGTCTAAACCATTTAAAAATCTCAACGAACCAATAAGTGATGCCTTCGGTAGCAACATAGAAGAAGAGGTGAAACTTGAATTTATTACAATTTCTGAGCCACAGAAGGCAATCCAGAAGGAAAAAAAATGGAAAATTGAGGAGCAAATAGTTCCAATAATGATGCTAGAGCCAAATGCCAAAAGAGCTGGGAGGAGAAAGTGGGAGCGTGACTTCCATGGAGAGAAGACATCCTGGGTGAGCAAACAACAGCAACGACAATTGGCAGCAGATGGAATGACGATGAGAGCAAAAGGAAGGGAAAAAGCTGGGTTTTGGGCCAGGTCAGGAAAGTTAAAAAGGGGGAGAGGTCCAAAGCAATTTTTAGAATATTTATCTATTGGGCCTTCTGGTGAAAAACTTCGTAGCTTAGCCCAATTTTCCACCATACCCAGCTAACCCACACCTGTTACCCAACTAAAGTGGAGAACTGGTGAGACAATCTCGAACATTTCGTCTCCTTGCGAGAACGCAGTAACGCTGGTGCAACTCTCATATGGTGCAGAGGCAATAGGAAGGAAGGTTTGGGAATTCTGTTGGTACAAAATAGAGAAACATGGTACAATCCATGACCATAGGAAGCATATATCTCAGTTTCCGTCGACAACTAAAGAATATGTTTATGACAAGAAGAATAAAGCATGGACTAAAGGGATAGAGGAGCTTGAGGATTTGTCATTCACTTTTATTATAATCCCAAACAAGGAGCTGAATAAGATTCTCAAAGTCATCAAAAGAGAAGGCATTGAGAGCAGAAGAGAGTTTTGTCTGACCCATTATGTAGGAGGCATTGAGAGATTCAGTCCAAAAGGGCTGGAAAGCACTTGGGTTTCTGATCAGGCTAAGGAACTCGAGGGAAAGGAGGCCCAAAAAATTCTGGAAAGGTAAACCTAATCCAAGAGTAAGTGCTTGCAGCTTGGCCCAATTATTTATCCCATTCTGCCAACCCAGATCTGTGATCCATCTTAGAAGAGATTCGGCCAAGTAAGCTTCACCCTTCGGTGAAGATTTCAGGGTGTGTGCAACTCTTACCTGGGGCAGATGTAGCGAATTAAAGGGAGTTAAAGGTGGGCTTAGGGTGTGCTGAGATGTCTGAGGCAAAAGACAATGTAAGCTGCAGCAGTATGCATCCTCTAATTCGAGTTCTGCTTGTGGCCAGCAAAGAAGACAAAGGGAAAGAAGGACAGGCACTTGAGAAGAAAATTAGTGCGTCCAAGGTCAATGCAGAGGTACCTAATCTAAGTGTTCTGCCCCCTGGTTCAATTACTGTGAATTGGGTTGCTGAAACACAATTTAAAACTAGTTCTTCATCTGATCCTACTTATGAGGTAGATATAGAAGTTGAAGATGATAATTTTAAAGGAATGCCTTCTGTTCTTTTGGCTGGAGGAAAAGGGATAAGGAACAATGGGTTAAACTTCTATATTGCATTTGGTAGTGGAAGGAAGCAAATGCAAAAGGATAAGGCTGATGGCAAAGGCATTGCCAAGTTTTTGTAGGATAAAGTGGCAAAAATGGAAGATGAGCCACAATAGTTTTTTATGCATCGATTGAACATTGCAGCAGATCTGATCAATCAAACAAGTACGCTGGCCAATTGGGTTTTGAGGGAATTTTGGGCTGGATGAGGTTCATAGTGAAAAGGCAGCTTATATGGAACAAAAATTACAATGAGAAGTCATGTAAGGTTAATAAAGTTCAGGATAGGCTTACAAACTTATTTCAGAAAGTATATACAGGTTATCCGCAGTACAGGAACCCATAAGAATGATATCATATCAAACACTCATTGAAAATGAATTTAGAGAGAGGGTCATTCTTAGAGTTGATGGTGGTTTTAGCAGTGAAGTTGATGTGATGATGGCTACAATAATGGGCATTGATGAGTATGGCTTGGGTCCAGTGGAAATGATTGCTATTGGATGCGTAATGGTCCATATTTGCCACACCAAAAATTGTCCAGTTGGTGTTACTGATCAGATGGAAGAATTGTGAGCATGCTTTCCTGATGTAAACCTTAGGGGTAAGGAAAATATCCATGTTCTTAATGGTATAGATGCTGATCCTGCAGCTAGAAGCATAGGGAAGCAAAGAAACTCAGGTGTTGTGTCCGATAGGTTCTAGTTTCTAGTAACCAATTTCGCTAACAAGGTTACTTGTCTTCTTTATGTAAATTCTGGTGTTTCTTTTATGGTTCTTGGTTCAGAAGGAATTCAAAAGTTGTGGGAATGGAGTAGAAGTGAGCAGAATTTTAGTGGAAGAGCCATCATAAGTGTTATTCCACAACATTGGCGACCAAATAGTGGCCTTCTGATGGCTATTGATATCCTAGATCATTTTGAAGAAGCAATTTCCTATAGAACACTATCAAAGAATGATTCTTATACTATGTTTGCATGTGGAGGAAAAAATTTTCTGTTCAACATGGTGATTTTTAAGGAAATGGAGTTTCAAGTACAGTCTAAGGATGTGATAGTGCCAATTGAATGGAAGGGGATGCTAGAAATATGCAATATGTGGTAAAACTTGGAAGTTATTAAGGGGGGTCTTTCTAATTTTTGCCTTGAGGACAAGATGAATCTTGTTGGGGCAGGTAATGATGGACCCACGCCCATCGGGCCAGGGCTTACTAAGGAAATAACATAAAGAATACAAAAAAATACAAGGGTGAGCTGGGAGAGAGAGAGAGTTGGTTAGAGGAGGGATATATGTGAGAGATTTGTGAGAATCAAGAAGGTAGGCAGAATTGTCTTTTCTGTGGGGAGTGCGTCTGGCCTCTCGAAAGCCAGGCAACAGAATTTTCTTTTCATCTATTTCATTTTTCTTTCTTCCTTTGTAAATTTCAGGACTGCTAATTCCTCATTTTCACTTGTTTAGAAAGGATTTCAGTTCTGAATTTATACAAATAACAGAGAGAAAGTTGGGTTCCATCAGAACCTTTTTTTTTTGGGGGGGGGGGGGGGGTTATTTTTGAGGTTTAAAAGAACAGAGGGAAGGGTGTGGAAAAATAATGAGTGTTGGGAAGAATTCCTAGTGTCTTGAAATAACTAGGGACATTCATTGTATTACTACATGTGCTTATTTGTAAGTGTATTTCTGCATATTTTACATTTGTTGTTAGTTCTGTATACGGGTTTCCATCAATTTGATATCAAAGCAGTGACAGTCTAGGACATGGAGAACGTGAGTGAAGAGTATATTAGAAGGGTTGGAAAGAGATTTTGTGGTAATGAGAAGCAAGATGGGAACAGTGATAAAGGATATAAGTCAGAAGGGTCTTTTGCCAGGACTTAAGAAAGGAGCTAGCAGAATTCAGAAAAGAATTTTGGCTGTGCGAATAAATTGAAAGGAAAAAAGAAGAAATAGGAAGAAGCCTAATTGGGGGAAGATTTGAAGTAGAGGAGAAATAGGGAAGGAACTTGCCAAATACCAACAATTAGAGCTTCTCCGTTTTTAGATTATGGTCCAGCAGAAGGAACCAAAGGAGAAGGAATTGTACAAGAGATGAAGTTTTCCAGCATCCCATGGAAGAAATCAAAGAAAAAGAGAACTTGCACCCATCTTGGTCTTTGATGGAAAGAAATAAATGTAGATAATACTGGTGATGAAAAGGAGGACAAATTGCAGAAGAAGAAAATGAAAATTCTTACCATGCCACAGAAATTTCTAAGAATTTAACCATGAGGTTAACTACCACCAATATAATAAATTTACAAGAAAAATCAGAGAGCAAGAGGTCATGGTGCTGGTTGGTATTCTGGAAGCTACTGGATTGTTTTTCTAAAGAAAGTAGAGCAAAGTTCTAAGGGAAAGAAGCAACTGGTCACAACTTCTAATTCTCACCTGGAGGGCAAGGTGAAGCTTCAAGGACCAGGTATTGATCGGATCCCCATTTCTTTGTTCACATCTTGAGGACAAAGTGCATTTTGGAGGGGTGTGTAACAATGAACCCACAATTACATAACTGCTTAAGGTAGTTTCTAGGGAGTAGAAGGTGGTTATGTAATTGTTTGTATAGCTTTAGGCAATTTAGGGTGGTTATATAACTGTTCTGGTCAGTTTTTGGGTAGTTTGAGTGTAAATGTTTTGGATAGTTTTGGGGATATTTTCTGAGGTTTAAAAGGATGAAGAAGGATGAAGAGGGAGGATGTGGAAAAGGAATATGGAGAGTCTTAGGAAGATTCCTAATGTCTTGAATAACTAGGGGAACTCACTGTATTACTAGATTTGCCTATTAAGTGTATTTCTGCATATTTTACATATAATCCTAGGTCTGTATTCCGGATTCCATCAAAATTCTCCTAAAAATGGTGGTTCGGCCACACATCACTAACTCACAAGTAGCTATGTTACTTAAATGAGACTAACAGGTAAAAGGCAAAAAAGTCACGCAGTTTAGGACGTCAATACTGTGTCAGAACTCATCTTACCTAAAATTTAACCATATGGATTGGCTAATTATTTCATTAATCTAAAATAGCAATAGGATTTAATTGATTATATTATTGCTATGATCTTCAAATCATATAACAAAATGAAAACATTAGTTGCACTCTTGAGTTCTCTAGGTTCAAAATGGAACTTCAGTGCAAACATGCGGTGCCTAAATGGCTACATCAATATATGTTATACAAAGAAATATTTATAGAAGTATTTAAAAAAAAACATATAATGTATACACCATCATTGCAACATCATGAATTATCAAAACTCACCTGATAATATCTGCCATCTAGCTTTTTAATACCATAGCCCAACTGAACTGTTCCAAAAGACTTCAGATCAGTGAGGACTCCATTTCTTCTATAAACATGTTTTCCCACCCTAGCAACCAAATCCATGAGAGCTTCCTTCCTTATATGGGGCTTGAATAGAAGCATACAATCATAAAGAGGCATTTTTTTTTTCTTTTGTTCTGCTCTCGGGCAGCCAAATCAGCTGTGGATCTGCTTCACCAAGCCATCAATTAGCAAAGTTATAGGAATCTTGCAAATTTTCATTTTTTGAGTATCTAATCCAATATGAATTATCAATATCGAACACTGCCAACTATTAGCACGCACATGCGCGTGCGCGCACAGAATTCAAATAGTTAGACACATGTCAGTCTTATATATATAAGCTAAAATGCACACAACCCCCTTAAACTCTAGGTCATGTGCACAAAACCCCCTAGAGGTGCAAAAAGCAACACCCAACCTCCCTGAACTTTCAATTTTATACAGAGAATCTCCTTCCCTTGGTGATTCTGTTAAATCACAAACAGAAGTTGCCACATCAAGTCCAACTTAGACACATGGTAGATGACAAGGATTGAGGAGCAAGATAATCAATATCCCATCTAAAAAAACACAGCATATCAGCTCGTCTTTCTCAAAAGCACAGCTTCCTCCTTCCTTATCTCCACTCATTGTCCATTGTTTCAGAAACAAAAAATGCAACTTCACTCGTTCTCTTCTTCCACGATCTTTATTCCAACATCACAATCATCTTTCAAACATGATCATACTTCCCCATCAACTCAACACAGAAAAAGAATAAAAGACTTGGAAATAGTGAGTGCAAGTTCGGCTCAATTGATTAGATATTGGCTTCTGATTCTCTAACCAGGAAAAAAAACAATACAGAACTTCTTATAAGGTGGGTACATAGATACATAATTTGATATAATGCAATGGCTCCCACTTGTATGCTTGTTGAAACTGACCAAATTGCAGGTTTTAGAGAATCAGACAAGTCACTGAAGTCAATATTGGTAGGATATAGAAGTGCCTTCAACTCAAAACAAACTAAAGAAAGCTTCGAGAAAGCAAAAAAATTGTATACTATAACCAACTACATATACGTGACAATCAGCAATAACAATGGAAGAAGAGGAAATAAAACAAAGAAGAGGATAGCTAGATAAGAAAGAAGGAGCACGGTAGATGAAAGCCACCTCAAAATCGTTTCCCCTCAAACCTTCCCACGGATAATGGCATCAGAAATCGAACAAAAGGGATGTGCAAGATGTGCAGATGGGCAAACTTATTCTCCTTCCTTGAACTGAACTCATTTTTGCCCTTCTCTAAAGCAAAATCATGCTCTTTGTAGGATGGGATATCGAACCCAAGGGATTTGGCCTTCTCTTACAAGATGGAGAACAAAGGGGAAGTGCAGAATGTGCTTTAGGCATTTTGAGGAAGAAGAGTTGATATGTTGCATTTTGTGGGATAGGATATTGACTATTTTGCCCTTCAATCCATGTCATCTACCACATGTCTAAGTTGGGTCTAATGTGGCAACTTCCATTAGTGATTTAGTATAATTATTAACGGAGGAAAGTTTCCTGCATAAAATTAAGAGTTCAGAAAAGTTGAGTGTCACTTTTTGAACCTCAAGGGGTTCTATGCACAAAACCCATGGAAGTCATGAGCATTTTAGTGTGTGTGGGTATATAAGTATTTTTTGCATATCTCTTTTCCCTTCGAACAAACTAACATTAAATATACTAAACGGAGGAAGGAAGATGAGATTCAGAGTAAGATTCTGTGGTTCTGATTTTATTATCTATAAATTATTGGAATTGCAAATTCCATTATATGGGTAGTATTTGTTCAGTTTAGCAGACAAGAGGTAGTTATGATTAAAATTGATAACCCAAGTGCTTAAAATAAGGAAAAAACAAGAGAAGAGAAAATAAATGAATTGAGATTCACTGGCTGCTTGGTAGGAGGAAGGTTTAATAACTCCACTAGGTTCTCCAAATTAGTTCAAAACCAATATAGAAAAGCAAGATATACTAGCAGGAAACCAATTTTGCTATTCCATATTGGTTTTGAACTAATTTGGAGAACCAATTAGAGTTATTAAACCCTTCCTCACACCAAGAAGCCAGTGAATCTCAATTCATTTATTTTCTCTTCTCTTGTTTTCTCTTTATTTTAAGCACTTGGGTTATCAATTTTAATCATACCTACCTCTTGTCTGCTAAACCGATTATAGATAATAGAATCAGAACCACAGATTCTATGTTGTGAAGGGGAACAAAAATTCCTTTGTAGATGGAATAGCAAAATTATAATACTTATTTCATGTGCAATTTAAAATCCAACTAGACCAAAATTATAATCAGACCAAACCAACAACTATAATCAGACCAGACAAGGTGTAACAAACTAAACATTCAAATCAGTGTTCAAAAATATTAATTCAGCAATCAGCACCCATCAATTAATCAATGTTGGCCGCCATCAATTAATCAAACAATGAAAATGACTTTCCTGCGTTTAGGGGATCAGGAGCAGTAGAACAGAGAAAAGGGGGCATGCGTGAGAAAGGAGTTACATTGCATATGAGACAAACAAAACCAACCCAACCAAAAATCAGATTTAATCCACTTTAATAGAATTTCAGGAACAACATTTAATTATTAATATTCTTCACTCCATAACGGGGTTGATTTAAGCGACATATTGAACAAAAATCAAGAAATGACAAATCTGAACTCTTTCATTAGCACATTCGAATATCAAAATACTCACATGGGTTTTTCCCTATAACATCAATCAATTACTGGGTCTCAGCAATTTGACTTTAGAAGCAAAACTAACCCAACTTAGTCATGAAAAGCACACATACCCAAGGTAATCAAAAGAAAATTTAGGAAAAGAACCAAGAAACAAAGAATCCATCTATTTTTTTTCTTTCTTCAGTCCGCGAAGGGAGTGTACCTCCAATTATGTTTACTCCTGGAGGAAGGAGTGTACCCTAACTTTGAATAAAGTCCTAGTCGCCGTTGGTGACGGCTGCTGGAGGCTCCGTCGTCGTTGGTAACAGCTGAACGCTGGTTGCCAGGGAAAAGAAGCAGAGAAGCTGGGGGTAACGCGTGGCTGTGGGTTGCGAACAAAGGAAAAGCTGGGGCTGTCGAGTTTCAAGGCGGTAAATTAAAGGTTTTACCCATGGTTGGCATGGATAACCATGGTTAAGACAACTAACCATGGTTATCCTAAAACCACGGTTAAAACAATGTTTAACCTTAGTTATATTGTAACTATAGTTAAATTACAAAGAGACTTAATCATAATTTTATAAAAATATGATTAAGTTTGTATTTAATCACAAATTTATCATAATCATGGTTAAATCACCATGAGATTTAAATATAGATGAAAATTATAGATTAAGTCTAGATTTAATTACCGTTAATATAAATTATGATTAAACTATTAGATTTAATTATAACTGTAGATAAATGTGGTTAAGTTATAGTCTTAATCACGATCATTTTAACTATAGTTAGAGCCAAATTTAGCCATGATTATTTTGTTAATAATTAAGTTATTGTTGCAATATTTCTCTTTTTCTTGTAATATTTGACTGTGATTTCGACCCTGATACAAATTATATGGGTAGACCTTATCCTAATTTTATATAAGCCATATTTGGGACCTAAATAATACCCACATCGCAACCTTTTGACCTCCCATGATACAAAACATGATGTAGATGGATTTGAGTCCCAACTTGATGCCTAAAAAAAAATGTCCTATTCAACACAAATTTTGAAGAAAAAAAAAAGTTAACCTATTGAAAGTAGCATTGAAAAAAACCAATGGCTATAAAACAACAAACGAAGGAAGAATGAATCATAAAACAATAATATGAAGAGAAGGAACAATGCACACAACAAGGACCAATATCCTCTCTCATGTCAAGTACTAAAATGGAAGGAGATTTAGAAGTTCCTATTGCCTTAAGGAAAGAAATAAAATCACTCACTCAATACCCTATTAATCACTTCATTTGCTATGATAAATTATTTCCATATTTTTCTACATTTTTTACTAATGTTTTTAGTGAAAAACTACCAAAAAGTTTCTTTGAGGCAACAAAGAAACCTAAATGAAGCAGCTATCAATGAATAATTGAGCGCACTTAAAAAAAATAAAACTTGAAAAATGACTGAGCTACCATCAGGTAAGAAGCCTGTGGCATATAAATAGGTATTTGCAATCAAATATAATTCAAATAAAAATATTAATTGGCACAAAGCCAAACTTGTAACTAAAAGATATACTCAAACCTACGATATTAACTACTAAGAGACATTTGCTGTAGTTACAAAGTTTAACACCATGAAAATACTGTTATCTCTTGTAGCTAATTTAGATTAGCCATTCCACTAGTTGGATGTGAAAATGCCTTCCTAAATGGCAATCTGGAGGAAAAGATGTATATGGAGGTCCCACTATGACTTGAATCTAAAAACACTGACAATATTGTGTGTAAGCCTTATAAGCCCTTGTACGATTGAAAGCAGTCACCAAAGGCATAGTTCAATAAGTTCACTAATGTGGTTAAAGGACTTGGTTATGTTCATTGTTAAATTGATCATACATTATTCTTTAAATTTGCATCTAATGGGAGAATCACAATCTTAATAGTATATGTGGATGACATTATTGACACATGAAACTATGAGAAAGATATCATTAGACTCAATAGTTCATTTGCTACTATATTTGTAATAAAATACTTAGGATACCTAAGATATTTCTTAGGCATGGAGGTAATGAGGACAAAAAGGGGTATTATTATCTCTCAAAAGAAACATACTCTAGATTTGTTAGAAGAAATAGGGATGCTAGGGTGTAAACTAATAGACACCTTAAGGGAAGTCAACTACAAACTTTGTTTTAAGAAGGAAAGGATACCAATAGATACTAAGAGATACAAATAGTTGGTAGTCAAGTTAATTTACCTTTCTCATACATGCCTTAACATCAATTTTGCTATGAGTATGGCTAATCAATTTATGAACAAGCCAAGTAAAGATAATTGGAAGGAATTTATAGAATTTTGAGATATTCAAAGATGACACCTAGTAAAGGCCTATTCTTTAAGAAAGGGGGACATAAAGGCATTAAAATATACACTGATGTAGATTGAGCAGGTTTAATGATAGATAAAAGGTTTACAACTGTGTATTATACCTTTGTATAGGACAATTTAGTTATATGAAGAAGCAAGAAGCAATCAATTGTTGTACGGAGCAATGCAAAAGCTAGAGTTTTGTGCACTTGCCTTAGGTATGTGTGAAGGAATATAGATTAAAAGGGTCTTTTAAGAGTTAAAAATGTCATTGGAAAAACCTATTAAGGTTATATTCAATAATATGGCTACTATTGGTATAATAAAAAATCTTATCCACTATAATTGGACAAATCATGTTAAGATCAACTAAAACTTCACTAAGAAGAAGATTGATTTAGGATTAATGGAAGTCTTCTATTTTTCCAAAACTTACAAGTCGCTAACTTATTAACAAAGGTAGTGGCAAGATCCAAATTTGAAAAATTATGTTTTAAGTTGGTTTTGAAGAACAATTATCTCCTAACTTGAAAAGGAGTGTTGGTGATACACATGTTATTTAGCACGCTAATAAGTTGATACACAAGGAGCAAACAACTTCTTTAAAAGATTCTTTTTTCATGTTCTTTAATCTTTTCTTTTTTTAATTAATTAGTTGACTATATATGTTTTATTAGGATAAGAATTTTAACCTATTAAAACGTTAGGTAGTTGGCTCCTTTTTAGACTAAGACATGGTTAATAGTTGGTTATACATGAGTATCATATCATGCTTCAATAATAAGAGAACAAAACCTATACTTCTTATTTTCTCTCTCTATTATATTTCAAATGTTTATTATCTGTTTTGTCTAAAAGCCATTTCATATCAATTTGTTGTTTCCTTTTTCTTTTCTCAAATTAAGTTTTCCCCACCATAAAATACATGCCAGACTCTAGTATTTCATAGTTACGATTTTTGGAGAATGAATAAATGTCAAAGATTGGCTAATTTGATTTAGATAAGGACACTTTGAGTTTTATACCATCCTAATTGTCTCAGCAAAATTGATAGTAGTGATCTTGGCAATTACCAAATATACATCTCTAAACTATGAGCTGGATTTATTGTTGCAGAATCCCAAGCTTCTCTGGTTTTTGATCTAAAAATATAGAGGAAGCAATGATTGCCTAGTGTCCTTTTTTTAATTAATTCTTGTCTACTATATAGCATATATTGTATTTTGACTCATGTTTGGTATTGGTCATTATGTTTATGAATTTTTTTAATTATTTGTTTTCATTGTGTTTTCTAAGTTTGAGGGATAAATCTTAAGCAAAAATATTGAAATTGGCATAATTAGTGCAGACAAGAAGTTTAGGTGAGTCTCCTTTTCATCTTGCGCTTTCTAGACTTTGTAGCTTTATCTTTTTACCTAACTTAATTGACTGTTTGTTTTATTTGTCTATCTTCCTTATTTATTTTTGTGAACCTATTTTCATTTGGACTCTAACTTTAGGTATATTTTGCTAATTATAGGGTTGTCCAATAGGAATCTAACTTGGAAAATTAAGACTATTTTTTATTACAAGATAATTTTCATAAAAAAAAGATAGATAATGCCTTTTCCTATACCTCAAAAATATATTTTACTCAAAATGATATGTGTTATTGTGGATCTACTCAAATCTTTTAAGATAGTGATTTATTGGCATGTTTATTGTGTTATAGGGTATTAATACTAGCTAAAGTTGATGATTACTTGGATGAAGTAGAATAGTTTGCAATGAAGGAAAATAGTGCTTTTTTGAAAGTTAGTTTACTTAGAAATCAAAGCTTAAGCTACTTAAATAAAGACCATTAATACCACTGGTGTATGTGAGATAATTATTTCTTGTTATAGCTTGGACAAAACCTTTTTCTCAAGTTCTCAATGTGAACCCCATTGCTCTAAACTGGAAATTTTGATGATAACAAATAACTTGGATGAATTTTTTAGGATTTCACGAAGTCTGAGCTCACCATTATAGGCAAACAACATTAATTTAGCTATGTGTAAGACCAAGGATTAATTTTAAAAGGCTTTGAGAAATTTTGGAGGTTATAAAAATATGTTTTAAAAATATCTTTATGAAAGACTTAAAATTATTTAAGCTTAAAAGTCTTAATAATGTTTTTTAGGGATTTCTGGAAGATCCCTAGTCAACTAGATGTTGTGACAGACTAGTATTGTCTAAATAAGCACAAGTTGCACTCAAGATTAGACCAATTGATTAGCCTTAGACAGTAATCGATTGGTCTACTGCTTAAATTGACTTGGTCATTCTATAAGTGACTAATTGATTGCTCTCTATGAAGTAGTCAACTATTGTGAGTGACTAGTTGACTAGTCTATTAGACTAGTCAACTGTCTTACTTTATTTTCACACTTTTTTTCAAATTTTCTTTAAAGGGAACTTGAGAACTAGTTGCCTGTCAAGTTTGACTAGTAACTTGATAGTCGACAAGAGTAATATGGGAAAGGAACTTACAAGTTTAAAATGGTTATTTTTGTACAAATTGACTTCCCTCCTCTTTCTAATAGCTCTATTGGGATCTATGCTATAAAAAACATAATAAAAACTTGCTCTAATATTGTGAAATCCTTCTTGAGCTCTAAATCATTCTCTTTTTCTTCTAGTTCAATTTCAATTGTAAATATACTCTTTAAGAGAGTCTTTGTTGTTATTCTCACATTATGATCTAAAGTGAGGTTGAAATCTCAAGGATAAGGATTCCTTTAGTGGGTATTAGGTGCAAACCTTTTATAAAGGGAGAAACCCTTAATTATGAGACTATTTAAGTCATTTAGTGTAAGTGCAATGCAAGTGCCTATTGAAATCTTGCTCTTTTAGTGAAAATCTCAAGATTAACTTTGGGAACTAGATGTAGGCTTATGGCATAAGCTAAACCAGGATAAATCTATTGTGTTTGATCTTTCTTACCTTTCTCTCTTTTATTTTGTTGAACTCAACTAGCTGTTATTAATCTATTTATCCACATTCTTCTTGATTTCTCACTTGTATTAAGCTTGTTCGTCATTCTCAAAGTTTATCTTTCTTTTTACATTGCCCTAATCTTGCAAATATTTTGGTTATCTATCTATTAGCTTTTAAAATTTTTAAAACATCCAATTCCCCTTTCTTGGGTAACTAGCCATTCCTAACACTCAAATGTTCCATAAACTTCAAACAAAAGCTTTGATGTGATTGTTAATGACTATTTAATAAACATTGTTGTAAATTTATTATTCTTCAAGTGATCTAATATTTTTTATTTATGCCTTTTCATATTAAGTCAAATTCATATATCTTTTGATAGACCAATAAAATTGGTATAGTGCAAAGCTACCAAGCTTAACATAAGATCAACCTACCATGGCAAATAAGGTCCTGAATGGCACTGATCTTACCTTGGGCTTGGTTACGATTAATGCTTATAGCAATAGAGTTAATAGATCCAATAATCAAATATGTTTGTCCAAGATCAAGTATCACCTTATTATGTGTAGAAGAACTTGCAGTTTATTAATCCACCATGGCAGGTGCTTCATTAATGCTGACAAATGAAAGTGCAAACCTTCCTTTGCCTAAGAAATGAGCATTTTTCTCTATAGATTGTGCTAATACAGGAAATAAATATCTTGTAAGACCTATTATTGATTCACCAAATGGCTTGTCCATCTCTTCACAGTTATATGGAGAATAAATATTCAATTTCTATTAATATATTTGATTCAACATAGTTAAATATTTGGATTTTAATTATAGGCTTAAATTGCACAGAACCCTAGAACTTTAGGTCATTTAAAGGTAACCCTTAACCTTTAAAACTTAATAATGAATTCCCTTAAACTTTTAAATTTATGCAGATAATCTCTATAGTTAGTTAGTCCATTATTTTACTAAAAGAGCATAACATGTCAATAATAATAAACTCCCTAAACTTTATTTTTTGTGCAAATAATCTTTTTAAACTTTGGGTTATGTGCAAATAACCCCCAAAGTTTAGATCATATGCAAGTAACCTATTGAAAAATCACACTCTGTTAGTTAAATAACAAACTAACTAATGGTTAAGGGTTATTTGCATAAATTTAAAAGTTTAAAAGATTTTATTGCCAAGTTTTAAAGTTTATGAGGTTATTTACAAATAAATTGAAATTTAAGCAAGTTATATGCTATTCAGTCTTAATTATATTAGTACCCATTAATTTTACTTGGGATTGGATAAATTTTCTAGATTTTTTGCTGTATAATTGTATAGCAAAGACCTTCATGTGAATTACTTTTGGTGTGGATTAGTTCACTTCTCAATGATGATGTTGTATGAAATAAAAATCAAAGTTAAAGAACAAGTATTTAATTTCAAAGAAATAAAAAATGATAAAAGCCTAAAAGCTTATATTCTTTGTTTGGACACACGCACACACACACTAGAAAAATGTTATAAATTTATATATTATCAATATAAGTATGTTATATAGTTTAAAGGTTGGTGATCAACTAAATAAATCCACCTTATTACGCTGAGCAAGTTGCATATCTTATATTATATTTTTAAATGTGGTTGAAATGAGTAAACCTTTATATTTGCCTAAATAGATTTAATTAAAAAAATACAATGCCATGTTAAGGTCAACATGAAAATTTGTTAATTACTAATATCCCATTTAATACACAAAATTACTAGATATGAAAATGGAAAGAAAATACAGATATAAATAGAATAGAATAATTATGTTTGGTTGATACAGAAAAGAGTAGGAATATCATTCCACTTGTATGTTTGATTGAACAAAAATAGTATATGTCACACCCGAAAATGCGACCGTATGACGCCAAACTGAAATCAAAATGAAATGTAGTAGAGTTGTCACCAAAATTTTATTTTGAAAAGGCAAAACTTTGGAAAAGCCTTTTTATTTGGAAAATGGTCTACGAACCAAAAAATAGATTCGGGAATCCATTGTAAATGAGAAAGGTGTTAGGCACCCCACTACACCTATTCCTAAGAACGATTACCCTAAGTCAAATGTGTAAAATTTACCATAGCTTTTAATCTATTTTAATTCTCCTTAACAAATCACATGCAAAATAAGAAGTAAAGAAATTAAATGAAATAAAATTAACAGTAAAAGAGAAAAAGAAATTAAATAAATAAAATTAAGAATAAGAGAAAAGGAATTAAAGAAATAAAATTAAGAATAAGAGAAAAGAAATTAAAGGAATAAAACTAAAAAAAATATTTATTTATAAAGGCGGACTTGACCTAAGATGAGAACCTAGGGCCTACGTACCTTTTGAAGGGGATCAAAGTTCACGTAGTTCGAATTCGAATTGTTTTTCTATTGATATTTATTTTTTTAATTTAATTTTTTTTTGGAAAAAAAAGAAAGAAATAAGAACTTCTTCTACCTTTGGTAAATAAAACGAAATTAGCATAGGTTGATATATTTTAATTTGCTTAAGATAGAATTAATTTTACTTCCTTACCTTTTCCCATTTTGAGTTTCCCTTCTTTTATCTTTTTTTCTTTTCATTTTTCTCTAGGCTCTTCATTCATTCAAAGGATTTTTAATTTCTATTTTGTTTTGTTTTTTTTTATGGAGGAAAGAGAAAGGAAATAAGAATTACTTTCACCTTTAGCAAATAAAATGAATTTAGAATTAGTTAATGTGTTTTAATTTGCTAAGATCAAAGTTAATTTTACTTTTTTGCTTTTCTCATTTTTTACGATTTTTCTTTTACATTTTTTTAAATTATTAAATTTTTTTATCTTTGATTAATTAAGGTGCAAAAATTTATTTTTAAAAGTAAAGGTAAGATACCTAAGTTAAAATTACAAAAATAAATCACATTTTTTAGTTTAAGTCTTTTCAATTTTTTTATTTGTTTTTGTTTTTAATTTTTTTTTTGTTTTTGGTTTTGGTGAAAAAGGAAATAAAGTAAAAATTATTTTTACCTTTAGCAAATAAAATAGATTTAGAAATAGTTGATGTATTTTAGTTTACTAAAGATAAAGTTAATTTATTTCTTTACTCTTCCCTCATTTTTAGCTTTTCCTTTTTTAAAAATTTTTTTATTAATGATTCTTTTTTTTTTTTGGTCTTAATGTTTGCTAATTTTGATTTTTTTTCTTTGTTTTGATTTTTGGTTTTTTGTTGGGTTCTTGAAGGGAGAATGTTTATTTGGTTTTCTAAAATTATATAGTTTTAATTAATATTTGAACTCTCCTTTTTTTATTTGAAAAGAAAAACTCTTTTTTCTTTGAAAATTTACTCTTTCTTATATATATTATATATATATATATATATTAATTTTTTAATTGTTAGTTATTGAAACTCAAAACTTACGCTAAACATTTGACAACCCAACCAAGTGACTCAACCAAATGATTGAAGAGACTTATTGTCACACACAGCCCCAGATGACCCTTAAAAGTCTAAGAAGATACAAGATCCCACATGATAACTTTAAAAGTTAAAATGAAATGAAATGAAATGAAGATAAAATAAAAATAAAAATTGAAATAAAAATAAAAACTCATGAACACGCAACAACTTATGAATGCGTGTGTTCCAATGCATTCTGTTAGAGATCATCCTCAAGCACATATTGCATCTTGTTTAAAATACATGAATTACAAAAAAAAGGATAAGGAAAACCTGTTGAGCATCTTGTCTCGTCATCCCTTAATCTTTTGGTGCAGTTCCCCTTCGCCAATTCACAGGCCCATGGGATGTCCCTTCCTTCATCCTATAGCTTTCCTCAAACCATGATCCTCCAAATCATGAGCCACATATACATGAAAAATAATCAAACTAAGAAAAAAAAAGAGTTACGATAGTTTATCCTTCATGAACCAAATGCAGAAGTAGAAACAAAATGAGTGGAATCCTACTAAAAAAAAATCCTTTCTGGTTAAAAATTAAGGAAAGTTATAAACAATCTAAATCCACTCCAAAGAAGCTAGAAATAAAACAATTCAAACTCCTTATTAAACAACATGGCATTATGGCTTCCTAACTTCGTCTACCACACTTAATAGATCCATTCCTATTAATTCCTTATGCTTAGAACAAATAACTAGCAAGAACAGAAGGAAAGAAAAAATTTGTGGAATCATTCATTACTTATTTCATGAAATAGCACACTCCAGATTACTGTATAAAAGCATTATTGAAGGTTCAACACTCCATTTAGAGGACAAAGACTCAGGGAATCGAATGATTAAAAGCTCAAGCAAAACTTTACTCGTCCTTCATACATTTTCCAGAAGAGAACTCTATAATCAGAAATCTAAAATTAAAATCAGACCCCTCCATGCCTCCAGGACTTAAGCAGGTAAATGAAAGTAAGAGGAAACAGAAATAATGAGACAAGAAATGTACCTCTTCCTAACCTTTCAGCTGACAATTCTCCAGGGACCTCTCTCCAAAATCCCTAAAATACTTTAAGCTTTGGGGCTCGAAAGCAACATTTAAGATCTCATACAACTCATACCACAATTATTTCCAGTTTCCAGAGATAAGAAAAACACAAAGTGATGATAAAAGAGGTTGGTTACTAATCAGAGGATCATTTCAAAAAGAAACAGCAAGAGTCTTAATCAAAGTAAACCCAAATCTCAACACCCCAGAACAGAATACATCCAAAGCATTATTAAAAAGAAAACCAATAAACAAATTCCAGTATTCCAAATAGAAACATGTTCGTGATAAATCTACATACTTAAACATACAATCCATCTATTGCTCTCGATTCATAAATGGAGAATGAAGGAGACATACCTCTTAGATTACCATCGAATCCAAGAATGGGATCATCATCTGAGCCTGACTCCTCATGCTACGTCTTCAAGCCTCTGCTACTATTACTTTCGGTTTCCCCTCTCAATCACCCCACATTTTTCTCCTTCTCTCTGTGTTTTCTTTTTCGTTTCATCGAATTCATTTCTCTGCTTGACAAGACGCCATGCCAGGAAAACCCCTCGGTCTCTCACTCTCAGTCTCTTCACCTTTTACTTAAAAGCCCCTTCTCCATCTCAGAAGCCTATTCTCTAGCACACTCTTTCGAATCTCTTCTCTCTGTCGATCTCTTACTTCCTCCCCACCTCTGTTTTTTTTCGGTCTCTCTTATTCGAAATCAGCTCTCCCTCTTTGTATTCCCCTCTATCTATTTCCCAATCTCAGCTTCCTCTTTTTGGGTTCGAATCCCCCTTCTGTCTCAGGATCGATCCTCCTTTTGTAATCTCTGCCTCGAACCTCACATCCCTTCTCCGTCCTCGAAAAAACTTTCTTCCCTGATGCGTTTCTTTCTACCTTTCCCGTCTCCACAACTGCATGCCTGCTGCTTTTTTTCCTTTTTTCTTTCCAGTGTTCTATCCCTCTCTCTCTGTTCTCCTCTTCATGTTTTGTTTTCTGCCTCAGCCTCGTTCTCTGCTGATGGTAGGGAACGCAATGATCAGAAGGAGCTGGGTCAAAACGCAGGGTTATTGCGTTTTAGCCCCCTTTTCATTTTTTTTTTAAGTATTACATACTTGTTTGTTTGTTTTTTGTTTCTTCTTTTTTTTCGCTTGGAGCTTATGGACCGAATTTAAGAGAGTTGGGCTACAGGTTTTTTTTTTTAATTTGAGCTATTATTTTTTTAATTTTTTATTGATTTGAAATTTTTTTTTTTAATATAAGATTGATGGACTTGGACTAATAAACAAAGTAATTGGCTTTTAGGGTTTAGTTATTTTTTGTTTTTTGTTTTTCATTTTTTTAGTTTTTCCATTCTAGTCTTTTTTACTCCTTTTATTTATTTATTTATTTTAACTTGATTTTCAATTTTTGGTTTTCCTTTTCCTTTTTTTTTGAACTTGGGATTTAGGAATTTAAAAAAAGTCAAATGCTTTTTGAGTAACTTTTCCTCATTGTTTCACATTTTTTTGGTAATTTGATTTTGTTATTATTTTTGAAATTTGTCTAGACAAAATACGGTGTTCACAGTTGACCGTCTTTACTTGTTTCTTAGGCAATGAGATTGAAAATGTAATTCTTAATGTTTTGACATAAGGAATAAGTAAAGATAAGAACACGTATTTTGTCTAAGATGATTTAATTATCTTTTGACAATAAACAAAAGGAGAAAGCGACCCAAACAAAATGTAACATCCGGTCCCTCCATAAACGTGAGAAACAAACTTGCCCAAAAAGTGCCAAAACCAAGGGAAATCCATTTGGCAATTTTGGTACCCAATATGGAGCCAAAATTGACTATAATGGAACCCTATGTCACTTTTTAGCCAAATGAGCTAGTCTTGATCTGGAATTTGGCATGCATTTAGGTCTCATTAAGAGCTTTTTGAGAAGCTAAAAATCATAATTTTTAGAGATCTATGTAATATTTGATGAATTTTCAAAGTTGGAATTTTTCATGGATTCTGGTATGGGTACTGTTTATACTGGCAGTTTTGTGTTTTGTGTCACCCGATGGCCAAATGATGTCCAATGCTTGTGAAATTTTATATGCACAAACTAGAGGTCATAATATTTTTGTAGCCATCAAAATCACCTCATTTGGAGGTTTGAGCAGAGAGTTATGTATTTTTGAAGTTAACTGTCAGTACCAGTGGAGCCCCAGGAGTTTAGTTATTGTTCCATAGGTTCTCGATGGCTAAACGTATCTGTTTTATTCTAAAATTATTTTTAATATCAAGTTAACATTTTTAGCTTTCTAGAATTACCAAATTTGTATGATTTTGATTTTTATAAAATTAGTTATGAATTTCAGAATTTTGTATCAGTAAACTAAACAACAGCCTAGGTAGCCAGCGACCTCTGTAGCTTTTTAGATGTCAAACATCCTGTGTGATGAATGTTATGACCTGGGTATATTTTTATTGTGAAGCCGACATACTAAGATTTCTAGAATGACCAAGATTGCATGATTTAAAATTTTCTAGATTTATTTATGATTTTCCAAATTTGGGTCAGAAAATGGAGCAAATCTGGCCGAAAATATACTTACTTATTTTGAGCTCTATTTCGGTTTCCATGAATTGTAGACATGTTTTTGTAATGTAAATGAGTTGTAATGATGGAATTAAATATGAGAATGCATAACATGAGTTCACATAACACTGATTGCAAATTTTGAGGCGCCCGTGTATTAGTGTTTGATGTTATAGTCTGCTTGCAACAATGGTTACATGATATTAGGCCTGATCAACCTAATAGTAATGTGACTTGAGTGCGTAGCAAACGACGACATCAACCATCAAAGTATCCCAAAAATCAAAAGGTGTCCTAATTAAAGAATGAGACGAGTCAGGGAAGAAAGGTAAAGGGATTCCAGTATCAAAATAGTAACAAAAGCATGTCGAAGGGAATCCCCAGTAGAGAATGTTCAGATTCAGCATGCATAGCTCGAGTCCCTTATAGTTTATGTAAATGAAATGAGAAGGGACCAGTGTATAGCCTTTCTCCTGCCAGAAATGCTAGTCATATCCAGTGTGTGAGATGCCCCTAGTGCCAAGGCATTTAAAAGCAGAACGTGGGCATAGTTAGAAACTACAAGATATGAGAGGAAAGTTAGAATTAGTATATGCAAAGTAAGTAAGTTAATATAGTAAGGTAGAATCCAGTAGAGCATCATCTTCAGTAAGGTAGAATCCAAATATTGAGAGTACGTTTTTGTATTGGGTTAATAGACCCCTAAATATAGTGTACTATGCTCCTGGGGATGAGGCTAAAGAGGCTGAATAAAGAGAAAGCCCAGCTCTGATCTAAATGTAGAAATAAATTGAGACAGACAGTTAGTGCCTTAGTACCCTCAAGGAAGTTCGAGGAAGCTAGATGCCGCCTAAGAAGGCGAGCCTCGTATTATGTAGAGAAAGAATGTAAGCCTAGAGAAAAAAGGTAAGCCGAAAGCACTATAGAATGAAATTCCTGGGATTATATAAAATAGAATCTTACTTACCAAGGGATGATCTAGTTAAGGGCAGAGTAAGAGTATGACCGACAATTTGACTCCCTTGATGTTACAAAGAGTAAATCAGTGGAGGAACCCTGGGAAAATATAGGTGCTCTTGAGCATAAAGAAACTTGAACTGGTAACAAAAACAACCAGTAGTAAAACATCTTTTTACCTTAGTAAGAGGATAAGAAAGGTAAAAAGAAAAGGTATGACAATGATTAAGCCGAGGACATATTAGTTTGAGAATAGATATTTAGCTGCAGTGAATGATGTCGCAGCAAATAACACAATGAATGCCTTGTTGGTCACATTCAGGCTAACTTGAGAAGGGAGTTGATAAGGGGTCAGATAACCCACAGAGAGTGGGAACCCCTAATATAAGTAAGGAAAAGGAGTAATAAATAGTCACAGAAAGTGAGTAAGAAATTCGTGGGCCTAATAGTTGAGACTAAAAAAGAACTCAACATAGAAAAAGTTAAACACAGGGATAATGAGGTTGTTGAGAGCCGCCTATAAGGCGTTGACTCCAACCTAGGGTGCTACCCTGTGAGACATTGAATGACAGAATTCTAGTGTAGCCTCAAAATAACGTATGGGTAGCCCAGTAATAGAAGCTCAAAGAAAAGAATAAGGATAGTTCGTAAGCTACAGGTTCGATGAAATGGTTAGCCCAGGTTGAGCATAAGCTGAAGCCTGGAGGAGATGACCAGTAGCATCGTCCAGGTGAGATATATGAATGAAAGGCTCAGTGAAAGTTCTCCCTGGATCGAGAAAGGAAAGATGAGATGTTCTGAGTTAGGGGAAATCACCCAGTAGTGGTTAATAAATTCCCCTAGATAGACCCCCTGAGTCATAAAGCATAGTGATAAGGGAAGCGAGGAAGAACTGAGAAACTAGTCATAGAAAAGATACCCTCGCTTTAATAATGATTAAATGAGTAAGCTAAACCTAGTAAAGTAAAGAGATAGGGGTCTAATAGTTAGTCAAACGAGCTCTCTAATATAAGAATAATATAGGGTTAAGACACGTGAAAATAATGGGTTTATTTGCGTTGCGCTATACTTCAAAATTTGCAATCAGTGTCATGTGGACCGTGTGAACTCATGTTATGCATTCTCATATTTACAATAATAATATACATCATGAAGTCTCATTGTGAATCAAAAGACCAAAAATCAAGTATAAGAGTGGCAATCTTCTTTTTTCAATGTGGTTGGCTCCTATTGCCATGTCCACTTGGTCCACCTAGCATATTAGGACATTTAAGAGGAGGGAGTGAGATTCAAGAATCTCAATAGCTTATCTCCCATTCCATCACATATAATATGTGCAAGCAAGTTCTATGAATGCATGTGTAGGAAAAATAGAAGTTATGAACATTTAAAATCAAGTTTGGCATAGAAACACATCATACAAGACATTCAAGAGCTCACCAAGTGTTTGGATTAGCACACATTTCTCCTCATGGATTTTGGACTTGCCTCATCCAATCTTTAAGCACTTTGGACTCAACAATACTCTTGGGAGCCCACTTTGCTTTTGGGAGACTCTTTGCTTTGTCTCAACCAAACTCAAGGGTTCTTGGCTCATCCTCACTAAAAGAAAGAGTTCTTAGCCTCTCCATACTCAAGCAAACTCATACAAACATCCAGTAGAGCATGTACTTTATTATATATTATAAATATATATATATATATATATTTTATATATTTATATATTTCTTTCTTTATAATATTATATATTATAATATTATATAAATAATAAAAAAAGAATAAAATGCAAAATAGAAAAGTGCATAAAGTGGACTCTTCACCTTCTTAAAGTACGTTTTTCTTTGGCCTCTAATTAACCGACCTTCTTTTTGTCCAAAACAGAGCATGAGACCAAGGGAGAGAGACACATTAAGAGAGCTCAAGAGGAGGAAGAAAAGGCTAACAAAAGGTAGAGATTTCCATAGTCTTTCTTCTTAAAACCTTCCTCTCCTCTCTTTGCTTCATCTTTCTATGTTTTTTGTGAATGAAATGGTTCTGTTTTGGCCTTGAACTAGAGGGGAAAAGTGAGAAATCCAAAGAGGAAGCTAAGGCAAGAAGAAACACTCTTGAAAGAAGGTTGAACAACTGCATCATTATTTGTCTCTGTATTAAACAGGACATGTAACAACCGGAAAAAAGAAAAGAAAAGGGAAAAGAAAGAAAGTGAAAGCTGGAAAAATTCGAAATCCAGAATTTCTGCCAAGTCCTCTCGCAATAGCAAGAAATGGTCTCGCTACAGCGAGAGTGCTTGTTCGCAATAGCGAAAGAGATTCTAGCTATAGCGAGTGCGGGCAGCAGTCCATACAGAAACCAGGGGGCAGCTCGCCGTAGCGTGCGCCATAGCGAGAGTGAGGTCTGGAACTGACGCGAGTTCACCATAGCGAATGGTATATCTCGCCATAGCGAAGGGAACTGATACGAGCTTACCGTAGCGAAGGTTACACCTCGCCATAGCGAAGACAGATTACACGAGCTCGCTATAGCAAAGGTTAATTTTTACCGTAGCGAGAGTCAGTCCGGAATAGAGTAAATAGCGAGAATTAGACTTCATTAAATGCCCAAACTCATTTCTTCTCTCATATCTGCCCTAGACTTCGACCCAAGGAGAGAAAAGAGGCGTGGAGAGTGAGAGAGACTAAGAGAAGGAGGAAGAGCAAGGGAAAGGTAAGTACATTTCTCTCTTTTCTTCTTAGAACTCTTATCCCCTCTCTTTGCCCTCTCTTTTTGCGGTTTTGTTTGTGAAAATGGATAGATTTTGGGCATAGGTCAAAAGAGGAAAAGTGGAAAACACCTTTGAATCTTTGTGTTTTCTTTAAAAATGTGGTTTCCACTACCATAGGAGCTTGAGAGAGAGAAAGAGTTGATGGCATTCTAGAGAGAGAGAGAGAACTCTAGGTTCAGGTATGTTAGGAGAGTTTGATATGATGATTCCATGTTAAGAAAGTAATTCCATGCTCTTTAATTGTGTCTGGGCTCAAGTGAAGCACCTCCATCAAGGTGTGAGTGTGAAATTAAGAAGGGAGAAGAGAAATTAAAAGGGAAGGCTTGTGTTGGCTTTGGCTCCAAAGGTAGCTCTCTCTTCCCACTCTTTCTTGTTGCATTCTTGGTTGTAATAGTCATTGTATGTTATATTCTTAAGAAGCTAAAGTTGGTAATATTCGGAGGTCGAGAGAATATTTGGTGAATTGTTGAAGTTGGAAGAAATATGGTAGTTGGTCATGCACTGTTTCTATAGGACAGAAATGAAATCTATGTCCTAGATAGACCAAACGGTGGCCAAATGTCATGAAATATTATACACATGAACTAGAAAACCAAAGTGACCTGTACCAACTAAAATCACCTAAATCGGAGGTCTGTAGAGAGAGATTGAACCGTCTGAAGTTCTGTATCAGCATCAGGGAGCCTACCTGACCCCCATCACTGTTCCATCAATTTTCAGGGTGTAGGGGCTACTAAACTGATCTGGACTTATTTTTCTCCTCTAGTAGACATCCGTATCTTTCTAAATTGGTATAGTGTGTCCAGATTGGATTTTTGTGAATTTAGTTATGAATTTTTGAATGTCATGATAGAAAGCTACACCAGAAACAGTGACAGTCGGACCTCCTTCCCATTTTCGATATCAAACATGGTCCAAATGCTAAGATTTTGATTGGGAATGATTTTTAGTGTAAATTTAACACTTATAGCTTTCTAGAAAGCTAAATTTTACCAAATTTCCATTTTTTTATAATTAGTTATGATTTTCCAAAGTTAGAGCCAAAAAAAGACTTTTGGGCACAAGTGAGAAAAGTGCATTTTCTGATTTTTGGCTCCATACCCGTGGCTTATGGTTTGTTTTATGCTATGTATGAGTTGTATAAGTAGAGTTTGAGTTGAGAATATAAATGATGGGTTCATAGGACCCATGGGGCAGAAGTTGAGTGTATGAAACCTCGTTTCATAGTATGAAAATGCCACGGATTGGTATTGGTTCTTTGGAAATCATATGGAACCGAGCCCAGTGAGAGGCTAGGTAGCGGTAGTAGATTAAGGTGTCACAGGACATCTTAGAAAGGCCTGAGTATGACTACCCAAGAAAATTAGGCCTCACATACTCTCTCTAACAAGCCTCTTCCTATCAACGAGATCATTTTCATTGTTCATATCTAGGCTTGCCACTGATCCTGGCGAGCTATCATATAACATCTCATCAAGCTCTAGCCGTGGGATCTTTCAACTCTGCTCAAGCTTAGCTCTGCTCAAGCAACTCTAAAGGCCAACCTTTCCCAGTATCTACTAACTACTCTAAGACCATTCTACATCTTACTCATCATAAAACAAGGCACAAACTATTCTCCTACACCCAATATGTCTCATATAGAACTTTTTTATAGTCATACAAGCCTTTTACAAAACCCAATTGCTACATCCTCAAGCCAAATCCAATCCAAGAGAGCCTGAAACTTTGCTCTGATACCAATAAATGTAACACCATAACTTCTAGCTCATTTCATGATATTTATAAGTTCACCTCATTATTTCCATAAGAGTATATAAAAAGGGGAATGAAAGGGCATTTTTGTAATTTTTAGAAAATTTTAAAAACTCGCAGGAGGGTTTTTTAAATGAAAATTTTGAGCTTTCTAGGGTTCTTAGAGGCCCTGAATACTATGGGAACCCCTAGAATAGTTGAAACCCCTCCGGTGAGCGATTTTGGCTATCGGTTAACCAAAACTTTGACCGAACGGTTCACAATGGTTTTAAATCCTTTTTGAATGATTCCAAAGGCATTTATTATGATTAAGAGCCTAAGGAATATGATGGAAAAAATGGATTTCAAAAAGGAGTTGATTTGAGCCAAAATGATAAGAACAAAGAATAAGGACTTAAAATGGCATAGAACCCACTTCACACGAAGAGCACAATATACCTCTGAGTTTAGCCCCAACTATTATAAGCAATGGTAACCAGATTTAGTGAGTATGTATTTTACTGTCAGATATAGTGATCTTAGGCTTTGACGTCTCTTAGCGATAGATTGCAGTAGATCCTAGCATATCACAATGGGTTGCAGCAGACCCTAGCAGGGCTCTGAGATGTCGCAGTAGACCCAGGGGTCATAATAGATCCCACAGAGTTACAGAGAGCCCTAGCTGTAGTATGATAGATCTTTGGTAGAGATGACAGCCTGAGATAGTTTTACAGAGTAGTTAGTCTCAGAGACTAGTACAGTTTCAGCTAGCTTTTGTCTCAGAGACCAGAGATTTCCTGAGTTTGGTAAACTATTGCCATAGAGATATAAAGACTTTACTCAGATAGTGAGACCACTGGCTAGCTCTCTTTAGAGATGAGCATAGTGTATGGGATGAAGAAAGTGAGAAATTAGCTTTTCAGAGTTAGAGCCAGATAAACCACTACCTAGCAGACAACAGCCCTGACCGAGGGATAGAAAGATCCCCCACATGCTAGCTTATATATTTAAAAAAGGGTCAGGTGCCCTTTTATATGAGGTAAGTGGTAGAGTATGTCTCCAGTGAACAAAATTGTAAGAATACCTAGCATCCCATCAGAGCTCAGCAATAGTGGTGCGAACCCCTAGGAATTGAATTCCCTTGAACCCACAACCGATCTGAAATATACACACCCCAAGAAAACTAAATCAAGTCTGAACGATCCACTTGGAACTCTTAAACACGAAGAGACAAGGACCCCGAGTGTTGGAAGACGCCACAAGGTTGATCAAGCCTTGATAAGTCTACAAGTTCAATGAAGAATCCTAGAGAGCACTCCTCTCAATTCTGGAATTTTCAGAAAATATGATTTCTATTCATTCAAATCTGATTACAATGGGAGGCAGAATACAATTATATAGTGTGCAAGTCAAATTTGCCTTCAATGCTCATAGAAAAGGAAAACTAGGGAAATTAATGGCAAATTTCCTAATTAATGGCCTATGGAATCAGAATTATAAAAGTCAAATTCTCTCAAAAACTAAAAAGGAAATAAATCCCCCTAAATAAGCTAATTTCGTCTAAATAATTAGGGTTCTAGAAATCAGCCTATTAAGCCCAAAATAGCATTATTTAGCCCTAAATGAGCCCACCAATGGATGGTCCATGGTTCAAGCACTTCAATTTATGATGTTTTGGGCCAATCTAGCCTCAGCAGCTCCATCTTCAGCCCATATGATGTTGAGGATGCCCACATTGGAAATGTCCATATCTTGCTTGACTTTCGTTGCTCCAATTGCTATTTGCTTAGTCCAAGTCTCTTGAACAAGTCCACTTAAGGCTTCCCTCATTCTTTTAGCTCGTGCTCTTGTCATCGGGCCACTTGGAATTTGCAGAGGATCATTCCAAGCATTTGAGACAGCTTGCTCCCTTTGATGGATCGCATCAAATAGTCAATGGTAGTAGCTCTTCGGTACCAGTATGAGACACACATGTTAGGCCAATCAATGCTGAAATGAGGGACTATAAAATGCCACTGTAAGTGAGCAAAGAAAGTGAGAAAAAGTCACAGCCTACAAAGACATATATAGTAATAAACAGAGAAATTGGGATTATTAAAAGCAGAAACTCCTCAAAGGAGTTGTAATCCCTATAAGCAGTTGCGATATGAGGCCTATGACAGAAAGAAATGCAAATTATAATCATAGGATGAGCTAGTGAGAAAGAATGCGAAGATGAAAAGTGGACAGAATATGTAAATAAATAAGTAGACAAACAGAAACCTCCGATAGCTCTGATGATTAGAAAAAAGATGATGAGACCTTATGAGAAGCCATTAGGAGACGGTATGAGAGATTTGATATGAAATAAGTAACCTCCCAAGATATGTAAGCGAGTCCACTGAAAAGAACGATAACTCCTACGACGGGTTAAGACTAATCCCATGTGATTAGTAAGCTCTCCCAGGATAGGCCTCTAGAGTCAGAAATTTATTTCCCTTATGAGAGGGACTAGCATGTACTCTATAATGATAAAGCCCTCATTAAGAGCTAGCAATGAAAATTCCCTGGCTGAGAGAAAACTTAAACAAGCAAAACTAAAGAGAAAAACATATGGAGCCAAGAAGAATGGAAAGAAAGGAACAGTTAGCCATAATATAAAAGAGTAAGAGAAAGTGTACTCCTAAATTTCGAGGATGAAATTTATTTAAGGGGGGAGGAATGTAACATCCAGTCCCTCCATAAACGTGAGAAACGCAATGTTCAGTTTCTCCGTAAATGTTAGAAATAGGCTAAATATAAAAGGAAATCCTCAAAATAGAAGGAATTAGGGTCAAATAAAATTATAATAAAATTTTAAATATTAGAAAATGAGGATTTGAGGTTTAAGATACCCAAAAATCAGAGCCAGAAGAGATCAGAAAATTTACCGAGGGAAGTAGGGGCATTTTTGTAATTTTTGAAAAATTATGAAAACTCATATGAGGGCTTTTTAAATAAAAAATTTGAGTTTTTCAGGGTTCTTAGAGGCCCTAAATACTATGGGAACCCCTAGAACAGTTGAAACCCCTCCGGTGAGCGATTTCAGTTGTCAGTTGACCGAAACTTTGACCAAATGGTTCGGAATGATTTTAGATCCTTTTTGAGTGATTCCAAAGGCAATTATTATGATTAAGAGCCTAAGGAACATGATGGAAAAGACAGATTTAAAAAAGGAGTTGATTTGAGCCAAAATGATAAGAATAAAGGATAGGGACTAAAATGCAAAATAGAAAAGTGCATAAAGTGGACTCTTCACCTTCTTAAAGTACGTTTTTCTTTGGCCTCTGATTAACCAACCTTCTTTCTGCCCAAAATAGAGCATGAGACCTAGGGAGAGAGATGCACTAAGAGAGCTCAAGAGGAAGAAGAAAAAGCTAACAAAAGGTAGAGATTTCCATAGTCTTTCTTCTTGAAACTTTCCTCTCCTCTCTTTGCTTCATCTTTCCATGTTTTTGGTGAATGAAATGGTTCTATTTTGGCCTTGAACCAGAGGGAAAAAGTTAGAAATCCAAAAAGGAAGCTAAGGCAAGAAGAAACACTCTTGAAAGAAGGTTAAACCCAAGGTAATTTCTTGCTTTTTGTTTCTTCTTCCTTCTTGCTCTTCCTTGTGTGTAGAACGCCTAAAAATAGAGCCATCTAAGGGAGGAAAGTTTTGACCTAAAACTAATAAGAAACCATGAAATTGGAGTGTGGGAACTTGGAATATGCCAAGAAATTGCAAGCAAAACCAAGGAATTCCAAGTTAGAAAAGTGTAGAGTTCTTGAACACCTTGCAAAAACTGATTTGATATATGAGTTTCCTTACATGTGTGAGTATTTGATTGAGCTCCTAAGACCTCTAGGAAGTCTCCCAAGTGTTTCTCCCATCAAGGAAAAATCAAGAAGGCCATGAACTTTTCTTCCCCCCATAGTCTCAGCCTAGGCAAGTTCCTATAGCTAGGGTGAGTTTTAAATTTTTCTAAGGCCATTCTTGAGTCATATGTGATGAGTGAAGATGAGTAGAGGCCTTGGAAAAAATTTAGAACTCAAAAAAAGTGAATTAGTGCCATAGATCCCATTATGTGACCTAAAGAAGCAACATGTGTTTACACAAAATATGGTGTTTACAGGTTGCCTTTCTTTACTTATTCTTAAGTAAAGGGATCGAAAATGTAATTATGATATCCTTAGCTTAAGAATAAGTAAAGATGGAAACATGTATTTCGTTTGGGAAGCTAACAGATAAAAGTGAGCTAACTTACCTGGGAATACCAAAACATGATAAAAAATAAAGAAGGTAAGAAATGCTTGTTAGTGCAAGGCTCAAAGAGGTGCCTATTTTGGTGCAGGGCTTAAAGGTGCCTATTTTGTACAGGAATTTGAAAGGGGTGCCTATTCTAAAGCAAGATTTCGGTGCCTATTCTGTATAGGACTTCATGGTATCTGTTCTGGAGCAGGACTTTGGTTGTTTGTTCTGGTGCAGAACTTTTGGCTGCCTACTCTGGAGCAGGACTTTGGTTGCCTGTTCTGAAATCCTATTCTGGTGTAGGACTTTGAAAGGGGTGTCTATTCTGGAGCAGGGATTCGGGTGCCTATTTTGGTGCAGGACTTTGAAAGGGGTGCCTGTTCTGAAGCAAGACTTTGGTTGCCTATTCTGAAGTCCTGTTCTGGTGCAGGACTTTGAAAGGGGTGCCTGTTCTAAAGCAGGACTTTGGTTGCCTATTCTGGTGCAGGACTTTTGGGTGCCTGTTCTGGAGCAGGACTTCGGGTGTCCATTTTAGTGCAGGACTTTGAAAAGGGTGTCTATTCTGGAGCAGAACTTCGGTGCCTATTCTGTGTAGGACTTCGTGGTGTTTGTTCTAGAGTAGCGCTTTGGTTGTTTATTTTGGTGTAAGACTTTTTGGTGCCTATTTCGGTATAGGACTTTAAAAAGGTGTCTAGCCTATGCAGGGCTTTAAAAGGGGTGCTTAGCCTGTGCAGGGCTTTTAAGGGTGCCTGGCCTATGCAAGGCTTTAAGGGTGCCTGGCATATTTAAGGCTTTTAAGGGTGTCTGGCCTGTGCAGGGTTTTAAAAGGGTGTCTGGCCTGCGTAGGGTTTTAAGGGTGTCTAGTCTATGCAGGGCTTTTAAGGGTGCCTGGCCGGTACAGGGCTTTAAGAGTGCTTGGCCTGTGCAGGGCTTTTAAGAGTACCCGGCCTGTGCAAGGCTTTAAAAGAGTGCTTGGTTTATGCATGGTGTTAAGGGTGCTTGGCCTGTGCAGGGCTTTAAAGGTGCCTGGCCTGTGTAGGGCTTTAAAAGAGTGCCTGGCCTGTGCTGGGCTTTAATGGTGCCTCTTTTTTTGGTGAATTTTCCTAAGTTTGAAAAATTTATTTCATTTATCTAAGTTTTATGTAAGGTAATACACCTATATGAAATGTGCAATGCATGCAAAATGCTTGACTTTTGAGCTTAACTACTCAATTTTGCCTCAATATAAATCGGGTCATTGCAGGTGTTAGAAGTATGAAGTATATGGGATGTTACAATTTATGGAATACACACTTTTTTGTTTTTTCTTTGCCCCAATATGAACTTGAGGTCCATATAATGTATGCCCAGGTGAAATGCAAGAAGCATATAAGATGCTTTATAAAATACTAAATGTTTGTTTTCACTTGCCCCAGCATGAATTATGGTCTATGTAATGTATGCAAGTGTGGAATGCATGAAACATGTGATGCTTCATATTATGAAATGCAAATTTTTGCATCTACTTACCTCAATGTGAGTTTAGTTTAATGTAATGTATGCATATATGAGATGCATGATGCATATGAGATGTAAGTTGCTTTTTTCTCTTCTCTTTTTTTTTTTTAGAATATCAAATGTATGTTTTCCTTTGCCTCTGTATGGATCTAGCAATATGTAATGTATATGAGATGCAAATTGTTTTGTGTTTTGTGTTTTTTTGAATTTTGAATTTTGAGCTTGAAATTTTTTTTTAATTTCTAGAATATGCAAAATTTATGCAAGTGAACTTAACTCCAAATGGAGAATAAGATGAGGACATTATCTTTAAACATCCTTAAATTGATTTTTAGTTTTGAATCATTTTTTCTCCTTTTACAAGATCACCTTAAAAGAAAGAGGAAGAGAGAGAGCATTATTTTTGGATGTCCTCAAAGTTTGTCAAAATATAGGATTTTCAGCCATTTGTATTTGAAAAAATTTCTCACACTAGCTCTTTACTCGCCCTGGTGAGAAAAATTAGACTTTTGATTATCCTACCAAATTTTCCCTTTGTTATTTGGATGAAGGAATTTATTAATGACTTTTGGCTAGCCAAAAATGCCCCTGAAGGAGTATCCCAAGCTAAGAAGACCCCAAATTCTTGCTTTGACTCATTTCTAAATGATTTTTCTCCAAGTGATTTGTTTGCCATCAAGGTTGGACTATTAACTTGACAAGGCAATCTCTTCTCGTCAACTCTTCATCGTTAATGCTTGAAAGGTTAATAAGTTAAATCCATACTTACTTTATTTAACAATGCCAATGCATTCATGTATTAAGGGATACAAACATATGAGTTTAAGACATAAAATAGCTCTTAACATTAGAGGGATGCAAAGGCTAATGAGGAATGGGGTCATGCAAAATGTTTTGGGAGTGGAGAAATGGAATAGACAATGACTTGGTATAATGTAATAGAATGGGAAGATGCCCCAGTTGTACACTTGAAGTATTCTCCTTTGAACAATAGAGAAGTGAAATGTTGAGAATATAGATATGATAGGATAAAGAGAAGCTTTACTTCTGGATTTAAACTCCTTTTGAAAGAAAAAATGGATGTAGTTAAAAGAATTTGCTTTGAATCAAACTTTTTGCCCCAATTTCAATTATTCTGGTTTTTCTTTTAATCATTCTTTTCGAGAAAACCTGCCCCATTATTTTTCAAATGAGCTAAACCTCAACAAGGACTTTTGATGCTTGTAGTGTGGCCTTGGTAAATAGGTTTATGAAATAAAAGATATCAAGCTTAAGAGTTAACATGTCACCGTCAAGTCTCCTATTGGTCTCCTTCTCTTATTGTTTAACAAAATTCTGTACTTGAAATTCACTTAGCAAGAGATGATGTCTTAAGATTGTAATGGGGTCTAGTGGATAAATATGTAACTTAAGAAAGAAATGTGAAAAGGCCTAAATATTCATGTGAACTTGTAATGAGAAATTTGCCATGGTGATTATGCAATCTTGGCAATAGCTATTGGGCTTGAGCTTTCCCTTTAAAGAATTCTTTTTTCTTTTTCAATTCTCTTTCAGCCTAATTCTCCTTTAAAGGATTTTTCTCTTTTGACTTTTTGTGCAATGTAAAACCTCCCCTTAAGGTGAAGTTCCCTTTTGGAAGTTATTGCTTTTTCAAATTTTATTTTATAAGAGATTGCTCTTTGAGCATTTTTTTTTTATGATTTTTCTTTTCCTTCTTTAATTTGCTTCCCTTTTTTTTTCATTCAATTTTTTCTTAGAAGGAACCTATTATGATGCCAAAATTGCTTTTCTATATGTGGAATTCTCATTGCTTCCCAGATTCGATTCATGTTTGGTACTTGAAGAATTATTTTTATAAGGCCCAAAGTGGTTAGTAATGGTTAAAAAGTGTTTAGGTAATTGAAAAAAATTTGATCCTCTCTTGATACTTGGATTATCAGCATAAAAATTTGTTAAAGACTTCCCATCCCAAATGTTCCATAATTAGTGTGAAGGAAATGAACATCACTCCTAGCTCAATTGAGGTGACTAAAGGTTACTCATTTGTATTTGGGAAGACAAAGAATGCCTTGTATCCTAGACATAGTTTGCTTGCGGGACATGCATTGGTATCTCTGATTTGGTTTTTTTTTTTTGGGTAATTGAATTTGGGGCATATAATTAGTCTTAGATTTAACTCTTCTCCACATCGATTAAATCTTTTTATAAGGAGTTCTAGACATTATTATTTTTGGATTTTTGGTCATTTAGGAAAGACATATAAAGAAAGAGGTTATGTCAACATGACTAATGAAATGGGAGGATCCACAGAGGGGGAGAATAGGAACATATGACCATCGTATTGACAAAGCTAAATAAAATAAGGTCCAATGGGAAGAATTAACTTCTATTAGCTTTAGATTTTAACTATACAGAGGGATATTGACCAAACAAGCATTAACTGATTATGATATGACAAGCAATTTCTTTGAGAGCTTAATCACCAATAAATCCTCATGAAATCCTATTTCCCATGTCCTTCTATACCTTGTTCATGAAGAGGTTGCAACTTTTTTTTTTAGAGTGCCCTATTGCCTTAGGATTAAATTCACAATTTTTTGGACAATGCTATTTTAGGTGTGGAGGTTAAAGGCTAGTGAAGGAAGCATCTTGTTTTTGTTGAAACTGCTCATATGAAAGTTAGGCAAATGGCTAGTGTCATCGTTGAGGCAAGTGACAAGTGTCTTAATTGAAATGGCTTGTGGTGCTTTGCATGATCAAGTTTGATAGATGTTGATGAGTTTGGAAATGAATGATTCGAATTTCTTTGAAGTGGAAAGGATGGTGGTGGGCAATAGTCATAAACTGAAGGATATGGTGGCATGGAAGGTTAAGAAGTAATAAACAACTTTATCAAGACCTTTGACAACTTCCTTTTGCCTAATCAAGTGACACACCTTTACTTTTTGCACTTGTGCCTCAGTTTTCTCATTTTGGCTATTCATGAGTGTAGCTTCTTATTTGGATTTTTAGATTAAGCTAATTTTTTCATTACAAAGGACCAAGAATTCTATATTTTGCAAGTTTCAAAATTTAGCATGGAATGCGGTATGATTATGCATGAATGCAATTTTATTTCTTATTTGATTTATGAATTGATGGGTTCTTTAATTCTGGCATGAAGGTCTTTGAAGACAAGGGATGTTTATTCCTTTTAGAAATTTATTACCTCTATAAAGTAAATTAGAACTAAAAATTAACTTAAGAGAAAAATTAGGCCTTTCCCATTTACATTTATGGTGACCATTTTTTATCATTGAACCTTTATTTTCCTCAGGTGCTTATTGCACACAAAGATAAAAAAGGTTGACAAATCGTCCTAAGGGAATACGTTAAATCCCACATGGATGCTGTCTAGGGAAAAGTCTAGCCAATCTAGATTCTTTTTGACAACTTGTGGGATCATTTTCAGATCCTCCAACTTGCTCTGGGATTTTATTATTTCCTAATGAGAGGTGAAGTTAATAGTATCGACTAGCAAAGAGTTTCAATTTTTTGCTAGCAATTCAAGTTAAAATCTTACTTGACTTGACCCTTGCAAGCAATTTGGCCCTTATCTATTCGAATATTAGACATATGGTATTATGCCAAAGCTTGCTATCTTTACGTAGGTCACCCAAATTTGGCTTTTCTGATTAATCAGTGGATTATTAGCATTAGTTGATATTCTTCCACATTCCTCTAGAAGCCTATTGATCTATAGGGAGACATGACTTATTGTTCAACTTGAGAAGGGATAGTCCCTACACCATCAATATTTAGAACTTTGGTTTTGATGGTATTTAATAAAAACAAGCCAATCTAATGATTTGCTAGCATATGACAGAGTTAATGTCGTGTATGTGCTAGTACATCATTGAGAACTATGTCTTAGTATAAGAAAAGAAGAAAAAATTGTACTTTTCTCGAGAAACTTATTGCTTCATTAGAGAAAAAGTAATTGGCAATCAATTTGAGAGAAATATGCCTTTCCACACGATTGATGCCTTGAAAATGGTTCCAATCTTTGACCAAGACATGATACTTATTCGTTGATGCGGTGAAACTTATGGATGCTATTATTTCTCAAAATTTTGAAAATACTTTTTTTATGAGGAATCTATTATTCTACAAGAATGAAAATTTAAAAAGAAGAATTTTTTTTTAAGTTTTAATAAGAATGGATGGGGCATCATTTATTGTTTTACTTTATTTTTTTATTTATACATGTGTATAAAATAAATGTATGTTAAAGGTTTTCTCTTTCAAGGGATTATGATGAATGTGGTTGTGGCCTTTTCGAGGTTGGAAACCTACTAGGCAAGGGTTAGTTTAATTAGCTTATACCTTCATCATAGTTAACATATGTCAACTGTGCAATGACATTTCATTAACTATTCCAGTAAATAGCGACGATATATCACTTTCTTTATAGTTTTTTTTTTTTGAATGCATGAATGTGATGAGGAAACGGTTAAAAAATGCTCTCCTTTGTCCCAATATGTGTAAACCTTAGGTTAAGATCACAGGTTTGCCACAGTCTAGCTCTAACCATCTGGGAGGCATCTAAAGCTTGACTATTAGTGCATTTCTTTAGGGTAGGTCTATGACTCCTAAAATTGTTGGTCCCTAAACTGGCCCCATCGTAAGATGAGGATCTCGTTATATAAATCTGACTTTGAGAGAAAAAGGATCCTACACAAGTCAAAGCCATATAACAAGGCACAATTTAGGTGAGGTCTTCATGATAGCCTCAGAAAACATAAGGCTCCACAGGGAAAGCGCCAAACTAAAATCAAAATTAAGCATAGTAGAGTCGCCACCAAAATTTTATTTTGAAAAGGAAAAACTATGGAAAAGACTTTTTATTTGGAAAATAGTTTACGAATCAGAAAATGGATTCGGGAGTCGATTGTAAGTGAGGAAGGTGTTAGTCACCCCACTACACCCATTCCTAAGAACAGTTACCCTAAGTCAATTGTGCAAAATTTACCATGGCTCTTAATTTATTTTAATTCTCCTTAACAAATCACATACAAAATAAGAAATAAAGAAATAAAATGAAATAAAATTAAGAGTAAAAGAGAAAAAGAAATTAAAGAAATAAAATTAAGAATAAGAGAAAAGAAATTAAAGAAATAAAACTAAAAAAAAATTTATTTACAAAGGCGGACTTGACCTAAAATGAGAGCCTAGAGCCTACATACCCTTTGAGGGGATCAAAGTTCACGTAATTCGAATTCAAATTATTTTTCTATTGATATTGGTTTTTTTTTTAATTTAATTTTTTTTATTTTTTATTTTTTTGGGGAAAAAAAGAAAGAAATAAGAACTACTTTTACCTTTGGCAAATAAAACGAAATTAGAATTGGTTGATATGTTTTAATCTACCTAAGATAGAATTAATTTTACTTCCTTACCTTTTCCCATTTTGAGTTTCCCTTCTTTTATCTTTTTTTTTTTCATTTTTCTCTAGACTCTTCATTCATTCAAAGGATTTTTAATTTTTGTTTTGTTTTTTTATGGAGGAAAGAGAAAGGAAATAAGAATTACTTTTACCTTTAGCAAATAAAATGAATTTAGAATTAGTTAATGTGTTTTAATTTGCTAAGATCAAAATTAATTTTACTTCTTTGTTCTTCTCATTTTTTACGATTTTTATTTTACCTTTTTTTAAATTTTTTAAATTTTTTTTTATCTTTGATTAATTAAGGTGCAAAAATTTATTTTTAAAAGTAAAGGTAAGATACCTAAGTCAAAATTACAAAAATAAAATAACATTTTTTTGGTTTAAGTCTTTTCAGTTTTTTTATTTGTTTTTATTTTTGTTTTTGTTTTGTTTTTGTTTTTTGGTGAAAAAAGAAAGAAAGTAAAAATTATTTTTACCTTTAGCAAATAAAACAGATTTAGAATTAGTTGATGTATTTTAGTTTATTAAAGATAAAGTTGATTTTATTTCTTTACTCTTCCTTCATTTTGAACTTTTCCTTTTTTTTAATTTTTATTAATGATTCTTTTTTTTTATTTTTGTCTCAATTTTTGCTAATTTTGATTTTTTTTTTCTTTGTTTTGATTTTTGTTTTTTGTTTTTTTTTTTGTTTCTTGAAGGGAGAAAGTTTATTTGGTTTTCTAAAATTATATAGTTTTAATTAATATTTGAACGCTCCTTTTTTTATTTGAAAAGAAAATTTCTTTTTCCTTTAAAAATTTACTTTTTCTTATATTTTTTTTAATTTTTTAATGTGTTAATTATTGAAACTCAAAACTTATGCTAAACATTTGACAACCTAACCAAGTGACTCAACCAAATGACTAAAGAAACTTATTATCACACACAGCCCCAAAATGACCCCTAAAAGCCTGAGGATATACAAGATCCCACACGACAACTTTAAAAGTTAAAATGAAATGCAATGAAATAAAGATAAAATAAAAACAAAAATAAAAATAAAAATAAAAACTCATGAACACATAGCAACTTATGAATGCGTGTGTTTTGGTGCATTTTGTTAGAGATCATCCTCAAACACATATTGCATCTTGTTCGAAATACATGAATTATAAAAAAAAAGATAAGGAAAACCTGTTGAGCATCTTGTCTCATCATCCCTCAATCTTTTCGTGCAGCTCCCCTTCGCCAATTCACATGCCCATGGGATGTCCCTTCCTTCATCCCATAGTTTTCCTCAAACCATGATCCTCCAAATCACGAGCCACATATACATGAAAAATAATCAAACTAGGAAAAAAAAGAGTTATGATAGTTTATCCTTCATGAACCAAACGCAGAAGTAGAAACAAAATGAGTAGAATCCTACTAAAAAAAATCCTTTCAAGTCAAAAATGAAGGAGAGCTATAAACAATCTAAATCCACTCCAAAGAAGCTAGAAATAAAACAATTCAAACTCTTTATTAAACAACATGGCATTACGGCTTCCCAACTTCATTTACCACACTTAACAGATCCATTCCTATTAATTCCTTATGCTTAGAACAAATAACTAGCAAGAACAGAAGGAAAGAAAAAAAAATTATGGAATCATTCATTACTTATTTCATGAAACAACACACTCTAGATTACTATATAAAGCATTATTGAAGGTTTAACACTCCATTCAGAGGACAAAGACTCAAGGAATCGAATGATTAAAAGCTCAAGCAAAACTTTACTTGTCCTTCATACATTTTCCAAAAAGAGAATTCTATAATCAAAAATCTAAAATTAAAATCAAGCCCCTCCATGCTCCTGGACTCAAGCAGGCGAATGAAAGCAAGAGGAAACAGAAAAAATGAGACAAAAAATGTACCTCTTCCCAACCTTTCAGCTGGGAATTCTCCAGGGACCTCTCCCCAAAATCCCTAAAATATTTTAAGCTTTGGGGCTCGAAAGCAACATTCAAGATCTCATACAACTCATACCACAATTATTTCCAGTTTCCAGAGACAAAAAAAACACAAAGTGATGATAAAAGAGGTTGGTTACTAATCAAAGGATCATTTCAAAAAGAAACAGCAAGAGTCTTAATCAAAGTAAACCCGAATCTCAGCACCCCAAAACAGAATACATCCAAAGCATTATTAAAAAGAAAACCAACAAACAAATTCTAGTATTCCAAATAGAAACATGTTCGTGATAAATTTACATACTCAAACATACAATCTATCTATTGCTCCCGATTCATAAATGGAGAATGAAGGAGACATTCCTCTTAAATTACCATCAAATCTAAGGATGGGATCATCATCTGAGCCTAGCTCCTCATGCTACGTCTTCAAGCCTCTACTACTATTACTTTCGGTTTCCCCTCTCAATCACCTCACATCTTTTCTCCTTCTCTCTGTGTTTTCTTTTTCGTTTCACCGAATCCATTTCTCGGCTCAACAAGACGCCATGCAAGGAAACCCCTTCGGTCTCTCACTCTCGGTCTCTTCACCTCTTACTCAGAAGCCCCTTTTCCATCTCAGAAGCCCATTCTCTCGCACGCTCTTTCGAATCTCTTCTCTCCGTCGATCTCTCACTTCCTCCCCACCTCCATTTTTTTCGGTCTCTCTTATTTGAAATCAACTCTCCCTCTCTGTATTCCCCTCTCTCTATTTCCCAATCTCAGCTCCCTCTTTTTGGGTTCGAATCCCCCTCCATCTCAGGATCGATCCTCCTTTTGTACTCTCTACCTCGAACCTTGCATCCCTTCTCCGTCCCCGAAAAAACCTTCTTCCCTAATGCGTCTCTTTCTGCCTTTCCTGTCTCCACAACTGCATGCCTACTACTTTTTTTTTTCCTTTTTTCTTTCTAGTGTTCTATCCCTCTCTCCCTATTCTCATCTTCGTGTTTTATTTTCTGCCTCAGCCTTGTTCTATACTGATGGCAGGGAATGTAGCAATCAGAAGGGGCAGGGTCAAAACACAGGGTTACTGCGTTTTGGCCCCCTTTTCATTTTTTTTAAGTATTACATATTTGTTTGTGTTTTTTTTGTTTCTGCTTTTTTTTTTTTTTTGCTTGGAGCTTATGGACCTGATTTAGGAGAGTTGGGTTGCAGTTTTTTTTTATTTGAGCTATTATTTTTTTGATTTGAAAGTTTGTTTGTTTTTTTTTTATATAAGATTGATGGAGTTGGACTGATAAACAAAGTAATTGGCTTTTAGGGTTTAGTTGTTTTTTTTTTCTTTTTTTTCATTTGTTTTTGTCTTTCCTTTCTAGTTTTTTTTTACTCCTTTTATTTATTTATTTATTTTTAACTTGATTTTCAATTTTTGGTTTTCCTTTTCCTTTTTTTTTTAACTTGGGATTTAGGAATTTAAAAAAGTCTAATGCTTTTTTAGTAACTTTTCCTCATTTTTTTGTTTTTTTTTCACATTTTTTTGGTAATTTGATTTTGTTATTATTTTTGAAGTTTGCCTAGACAAAATACGGTGTTCACAGTATAAGAATGAAAAAATGCGATAGGAAAATAACTTTCGTGTCACTACTTAAAAATAACATTTGGAACGTGGAAAAAATGTAATGATAACAAAGGTATAGTGGGCTTTGCATAAATTAGGCATAATAATTATTCTTGATTCACATGCTTATAGAATAGAAATGGATTCCTTCTCCAATCTTGCAAAATATGCACCAAATAGGATTATTTAATAGATTCCTACTCCTTTTCCTTCTACCTCCTTCTACTAAAAGGGCATAACAAAACATAGGAAGATTGATTCATTCAACTTATCACCAATTTAGAAAAAAGTATGGTACTAGGTTAGTCAATGACATGAGACATGAATTCTCTCCAATCCAGGAGAGAATCATGGAAGAGAGGGAAATATATATAGGGAGGTAGGCCACTTGGCCCCATTTACATCTATTTCTTCTCCAACAAAACCATCTACTGGCCAATAATGTGTAATGTTAGATGAACCTAATTAGAGAAGAGGAGGATTGAAAAATAAAAGCTCAAAAACATAAAAAAAGAAAAAGAAATAAAGGTCTAAAATTTCAAGATTTGAACACAAAGCTATTCGAAACAAGAGGTCCTAATATTTTTTCTCACAAATAGAAACAAATTTTAAACTTAATTCCAATTAGAAGAATAAAGAAGTTATTGGTCAAAATACCAAAAGAAATGTGAAAGACAAAAAAAAAAAAAGGAAAGTGACTTATTTGTTCTCAACGTAAATGTATAGAGACTTTAGATAACAATAAATAAAAGAAAAACACTATTCAAATGATTTCCCTACCAAACAAATCATGATTAAGCTCTATCTGATAGTGACAATAGAAAAACAATTTGTTGATAGAAAATTCCTACACCTAGATGAACCCTAAAGATTGAGGTCAGAGATAAAGGAAGGTAATGAAAGGAGAATCAAAGTCAATTTAAATGCCCTATATCTTTTGAGTCCTCATTGGGTCTCTATGAACTGAAGTGCTAGAGGGCGGAAGGGGAGAGAGAGAGAAAGGATACCTTGAAACTTACAAAAAGGTAGTGGAGGACTTGTATTGAAGGCAATGTAAGCTCTCAGAAAAGGTTGGAAGCTCAATAGAAGACAGGTTAAACTTTGTAGCTACTGAGAGGAGAGGTCTATAGTTTCAACAAAACTCATAGGAGATTAGTGTAATTTACTCTTTGTTTCAAGAGAGGTTTGTATATATTTTGAAAGTAAATGGCAAGCCAGTGTAATTTTAGAAAAACCTAAGATAGATGTATGTAAGTTACTTTCTATTTTAGGGGAAGTATGTGTATATTTTGAAAATAGAGAGAATTCTATAAAATTCTAGCAAAATTCATTGAAGATTTTTGTAATTTACTTTAAAAGTAAATTGCAATATTTTTTCACCAAAAGAAACAAGTGCAATACTTTATATAAAGCTATGGTAGTTGTCACCAATATAAGATTTTTATATGTTTGTTATCAAATTCTTGAATAAATACACATGAAGAATTTAAAAAAAAAAAAATCAATCACACAATGTTGTATTTATTATTAAAAGTATTCATGTTTTAAGTTTTTATTGAAAAATCTAATAACAATTATCTTAAAAACCTATATATCTATTTGGTCCATATATCAAGTAAATAACAAATGAAACTAAAGATATAGAAAGTAGGTCTCATTGAATAACTATCTCTTATCAGCTTGATGTATGCACACCATATCTTCTTAAGAATCTCTCTAAGAAATACATCTACATAGTCACTAACTTGCCATTAGTTAAAGAGATCATATAGTCTTTTTTCAATAGATTAGTGAAATCAAAGCATTCTTTATGTTGCCTTGTCAACTAAAAGGTTGCAATATAGGTGATACAATGGTAGTAATGGTTACCTTATCTATTTTCACATTGTTGTGTCTTTGAGGAATTGCTCTTGACACAGCAAGAGACAATTTGAAGCTAGGAGATGTGCTTGATCACTCAAGCATCCTAAACTCTGCACAAGTTCTCTCTAAAATTTGACACAATTGAATCATACTTCAACTTCATTTACATGGCTATAGCTTATAGAGACACTTCCATTTAAGCTCAACGAACATTAATATCAGTTATAAGGATTGAATTGCCAACTTAAACAACCCTATAGCCAACATTTATGGGGTTCTAACTTTGGGTACTCTAGTGCTCTCATAATTACTTGTCAAAACATGAAGCCCAATAACCTTGTATTTGTTAAGAGCAAGCATCTTTCATTACATAAAAGCTTGAGCTATTAGTAAGGATGTAATTTTAATTCCCTATAGCTTACCAAAGCTACATTTGGCATGAGGAACTATACCCATTATAGGCACTATAATTAGAGATGTTAACCACAAAAATCTTAAGGGACACGTTAGTCTAATAAAGCCAACAGTATTTTCCTATCTAATCTCAACTTACCAAAAATGTCATTCAAGAAACTTGGTCCTACAAGAGTTGCACCCCAATGGTGCTACAAAGCATGTGTTATGGCAAAATTTTGATCATCTTTTAAATTTATTGCTTCTCGATATAACGTTAGGAGTTAATCACAAAACTAGTTAGTCTTAATCTGTTACACTATCTATTTTTAATGCTAACCTAGCTTTTAATTCCTTTACGCTTGAATGGGAACAAAGAAAAAGCCAATTACTCATAAAGTAGCAAGTGGGTTAAGGAAAAAAAAGAGACTTATGAACATACTAAAAGAAGTTAAGCAATTTTATGAATACAACATTATCATGAATGAGGAGGAAGAGTCCTTTAGTTACACAAGTCAATATAATGAATCACAATGGGTGCTTAGTTATTGGATACAAGAGGAAGTGATTTTTCCATTACTAGAGCTGATACTTACTATGGCTACAATAGTGAGGGTGTGGGAACTACTGAAACCTAGTGATACATTCAAAAATCAAAATTAAGTTTTGATATATTAATCATCCATTAGTGAGTGGTGGTTCTATTGTGATAGACATAAACATAATCTTAGAGAGAGTGATTGCAAGGCTACTTACTTTAGGTTCAAAACTTCTTTCCTCAAAGGAACCAAATGCATATATTGCCATGGGCCTTTGAAGATAGCACATTTTATCTTTGGTGATGTAAAAATTAACATCTTAGCACCATATGATTTAGCTCATAAAGGTTTATATGGCTACGACTCAAAGATGGTTTTGAATCTCCTATATCTTTATCAAAACAAAACTATTCTTTTAGTCTTAGAAAATACTTCAAAAACACTGAGTCTTATAAACACATTTCGAAATATCCTTTAACCAAGACAAGCATTTTGATAAAGAGCCATGAAAATTTTTAAAAATATTGATATAATAAGGGTTAACATATGTAACATTGGTTATTAACCTCACTTTCACTTTTCAAATATAGCACTTCTACATATGCAATCAATGTTAGAATATAATAAGATTGATCCTAAGTTATGGGAAGCTCTTATAAATTTCTTTTCTTATGAAGCACTCAAACTACTACCTAAGTTCCTAAGGAAACATCTTCTACTACAACTACCAAATGCATGCTCCTCTATACTCTGAAAAGAGCAACATCCCATATCCTTTCTTATAAAATAAGTTATATTTAATAGTTTAGGGTGGAATTAAAAAGATATCACATGCTATAGAAATCGTAAAGAAATATAACTAAGGGATTTGATTTTGTATAAGCAAAAGTTAACCTACTTATGAAATATTGCTAAACAACACTTTAAGATTGCTAATGTAATGCATATATGAAAAAGTGGATAAAAATTGGTTCTGTTGTGGCAACAGTTTTAATCATAATCTGCCTTGGCCTTGTCTACCTAAAGTTAGAGGAGAAAAACATCTGAAGTTCAAGATATATACATCCATAAACTTATAGAACATGTTTTTTTAAAATCGTGTCATGAAAACTATTCTTCTTTGAAATTAAGATTTGTGTCGTATCCACACAAAAGATGAAAGAAGTAGAGAGAAGAATGAACTACTTAACTTTATGCCTTTTGATAGATATACCACTATTAATGAACTCTAAAATGACATACAAAAGGGGAATGATTTAAGAGTTTTTAGCTATGCATCAATCATGGCAGCAACAAACAAGTTTTTACCAAAAAAGCATGCTAGGAAAAGGGGACTTAGGACCTATAAGGTAGTTTCTTAAAACCTTCTTGAATTTTTTCTAATGACTAGTACCTGATGGGACTAAAAACTTGTTGAAAATCATTTCAAGGATTATTGTAATGGGAGAAGAAATAGCTAGAAAAGGACTTTTAAAAGGTTCAACACAAGGAGCAATTGAGTTTAAAAATGAGTTAATTCTCATACCTGAACTCCAACACATGAATCTTGTTTAGTTATTAGGTTGCTACATTCATAAAGAAGAAAGGATGTTAACTATGAATTCACACCTAACAAAAGCTTAGACTTCTTTCTATTTGGTGAGGCAACAAGTACTTTTCTCAATAAAGTGAGGCCCTATCTTCTAAAGAAAATCTTATTTGCATTATATTTTTCTACTTCTTAATTGCTATTCATATTCATGTTTCTGTTAAGAAGATTCTACTTATAGCAAGCTACTAGATTGGGAAAGACATTTCAACATAATTAACTAAATTACTTCAGGATTGCTTTATCTTCATAAATATTTAAGACTAAAAGTACTACATAAGGATATGAAAGGTAGTATGTAACAACTCCAATTCTTAATTACTGTGATTAGGCTTAACATCATAATTAATAATTGCAAATCAATGTCTAAAGTCATTATGATCAATTAAAATAGGAAAAAGTGAAAAAAATTTGAACTTTGATATCATTAAAGTTATTAGCTAAAGAACCACAACTAATCAAATCCACAAATAATTATAGTTATCATTTAAGATCTTTAATTCATCTTGTTACTGATTTCAACTCATAAAAACCTCATATAAAGACTTCCAAGTCATTGCACAAGTTTGACATAACGAAATTCAAGGTTTTTAAATCAAAAATAAGAATTTGGGAACTTTCGCCGCGACTTGGACCTTTCTTACCAATACTAAATTGGTTACTGGTACCTAAAAACCAAGTTTGGGGACTTTTGCAGTGACTTGGTACACCTGTGACGTGGCGTAAGAGGCTACTATAACTTAAAACTGAAATTTCACACCTTGCATTATGGCTTAGGTTTTTTGCCCTGTAGTGAAGTGCTCTCGAGGGCCTATTGTTCACGTTTTGGCGATTCTCACCGCAGTGGAAAAAATATCTTAGAACCTACTATAGAAAATTTCTCAATTCACACTGCGACAAAATTAGCTACTTGAACACTTATCCCTTGATTCCCTCAACCTGTGCCGCAACTAAAAATTTTGGGCGCGGCAAGGTTGCTCTATGTTATCCTCCTTGGGCAACTTTTTCATTTTGTGCCACGGTAACACCTTGCGCCATGGTAATGTTCCTCGCCTCTGCCTAACTCCTGGCCACGACTCAACCCATTGTGGGCATGGCGTGACCCTCTTTTACACCATTTCTTCCTAAATTTCATCCCATATACTCCGACTCTCCCTCTACTAACACTCCAAGGCCACTCTACCTTAATTTGTAAGGCTCTAATGGCATACATCTACCTAATGTACTCAGCATGTCTCTCATTGCCAAATCAAATTCTAGGTGTTAATTCCTATTTACCAAACTTCCATACATCAGCAGATTCATAAGTTAATGATAGCAAAAGGATTCATAATCTACTAACATTATCATTCATGTACTACCATAACATGCTTACAAGAAACAAGTCATATATATATATATATATATATCCATCTAACAAGGTTTCATATTAGATATACACCAGTGCATACATTAGACACCAAATTGTAAAGAGTCTAACCCTCTATTAGTTACATCAATGTTTAATAAATCACAAAATACTTACACTTGACAACATGATTACATAATGATGATGTTATACAATAGAATAACAAAAATTAGTATCTATCCTAAATTAGATCCATCCAAGTGCAGAACTTCCCACATATGGTCTTAGCTTATAGATGTTCATTCACTTTCTTCTCTTTATCCTTACACGAAAGACCTTTACTTGAAATAGTTAGGCCATGAAATGGGGTGAGATGCAAATCTCAGTAACCAAAGGCAAATTTCATTCATATTTTTCAATTTATTTAATATATATGCAATTAATCAAATAAGCATAATAAACAATAGTCATATCAGTGAATGAAACAATTGAGCTATCATGATTGCTATCCTATACTAGCAATCACATTTCCATATATTAAAGGTCATTAACACCTAGAAAGGCCCGTCCATGGCACCAACTCCCTAATGAGTACAACTTGGGCTCAGTGCATACAAGGGTTTAATCATAACCTAGTGCCCGATCGAAGCACAATGCACTGGTGGCAATCGCACCACAGCTCTACCATGGATTCACAAGTTCCAAATACAATATATTAGATAGCTAACCATTCATTTAGTATTTGAAATCATACATGTGCAACAGACATAAAATTAAAGTAGATATATGCATAAAATTTAACATTAAACCCCGGTTACTTCATTTGTAAACAATTTCTTGAAAGCCAATAACAATGCTACTCAGCCTATGAACATAAAATCATACCATTACCATTCCTATTCATCAATTTATAATAGCAAATAGGTACCCAAAGAATTAAAATATTAATAGCTACCTAGAGGACATTTACCCAACCATTACAAGTCTCAAATTTTGGATTTGATTGTTCTCACACCAATAACTTCATAATATCACTTCAAATTCTAGGTAAATTTGCACAAAATTAATACCCATATTATAAATTAACTATGTGGATCCTAAACCAACAGAAAATACATCAAAATATGGTGTTTATACTTATCTAACAATACCCCTAGCTTTAACTTCCGAAAATCCACCATGGAAACACTAAACAACAAGTTTTAGTTTTGGATGGAAGATAAAAATGCTCTAAATGAGAAACCAATTAGTTCCAATTGAGGAGGAAGAAGAGAGGATTAAGTTATATATAAGTTACCTTGGTTAAATCTTGCTTTAGGAGTGGGAAATTATAGAATTTTGCTACTAATCCTTGCCTTCCCTTTAGACCTCCGAAATTCCCCTTTGCTTCTTGTATTTTCTATAGAATGGAAGGGCAAAGGTAAAGTAAAATTAGGATTTAGATAGGTTATGGGCTGACCTAGGGGCCCAAAATCTAAGTGGACTTAGTCATATGCTTGTTGGGCTATAGATTATAAGGTAACATAGGTCATATATGAGAGTTAGGGCAAGTTAAAAAGGTCAATTAATATTTGGGTCTGAACAAATAAATATTAGGCTTCTAAGAAATGAAATTAGATCTCCCTAAAGCTAAGATTGGGCTTCTACATTTAACCCAAATCAATAATTAAATTAATTATAAGGCCTACTTTAATGTCTTCATCTCTTCATTAATTTTCTAACTTAAACCAATATTACTCTCTAATTAATCATAATCATTCTTAATTAATTTCAGGGTATTACATAGTAATATTCTTTTAGTTGATAATATGAATCCTAAAATTTTAAATTTTGGCATGGCCAGAATTTTCATATAAGAATCAAAAGTAGATACCAATAGGATTGTTGGGCAATAATGAGTACATTTATGCAGCAAATCATCTTCCTGTATATGCATTTTTATGCAATTCCAGTCTTAAAATACATTTTGTTCTCCACCATGTTATGCAGTGATTACATGTCACTTGAATATGCCATGAAAGGAATTTTATCTATCAAATTAGATGTTTATAGTTTTAGAGTTTTACCACTTGAAATCATTAGTGGTAAAAGAAACAACAGTTTCTACAAATTTAATAGGACAAATATATTTTCTAGTAGTTTGTCAATTTTTTTTTTAGGAAAATTACACTTTACCCACATCATGAATAAACAGAATCTAGTTTACCCTGTAGACAATTTTAATTTTTCATAACTTAAAACTTAGCATATAATGGAAGAAATGATACATAAATAGTGTTAAGCTTATAAAAAAACATTTTATGCATCTCTCAAGCTTAGGAACTGTGGAAAGAAGGTCTAGGTCTAAAATTAGTTGACCCACCTTTAAGAGACTCATGCATTTAAGATTAAGTGTTAAGATGTATTCACATTGCACTTTTATATGTAGAAGAAAGTGTAGTTGATCATTCAACCAAGTAATAAAATGCATCACTTCCTTTCCCAAAGAGACCAACATTTTACAATGGAAGAAAGCTCAAGGAAGAATATTAATGTCCCAATGATTTTGAAACTTATTCAATGAATGGTTTAGTAGGTACAAGTTAGGTGCAAGGTAAATCATTAAGAAATTTGTAGTAGTGGAATAAGCCAAAAGTTAACCTCTAGAGGTACTTATGTTCTAGTAGGTACCTCTGTAGGTTTATTTATAAGATGGACATTCTACTTATAATTTTGGTTAAAAAATTGTTTAGGCCTTGTGCTCTACAAATTCCATTTGAAAGATTGTAGCTATCTAGTGAAATCCACTTATGCTCTTTTCATATTTTCCTCTTGTGTTAAGGTATAAATCTTTTGTCTAAATCTTGAATCATTTGCTAAACTAAAATCTATTCAAATGGTTGTCACCTATTAGCAATAATTTTTGTGTTTGTGTGTATATTTTTTCACCTAGCTAAAATTCAAATGTGCTTACAATCAATTTAAGTTCTCTATATTTTCATAAGAAAGATAGATTGCATCCAAGTATCTTCCTTCTTTCTTTCATAATTTCATATATCTCCACACAATAATCATTCTAAGCATAAATATTCTTGAAAGAGTTGTAAGACTATATAGATCATAAACATAACCTTAAAAACACCAAAAATTAAAGGAAAAATGATATTCCTACTATACCATAATAAACATAAGTATTTATATTTTCAAAATGCTACCAATCAACCCTAAGTGTTTGCCAAGACTAAGTGTTTATCCTTTAAACTACTTTTAGTAAAAGTATGCAACACATGGAATTATAAATGTTTACTTGAGATAACAGTAATGAAAATTTCATATATTCTAATTTCCTTTATAATACAATATATGGTATTAAGCAATGCTTACATGTTCCAGCAAAATCATATATCCACAAAAAACTTAGAGTCTTGATAGTTGAAATCACAAGTAGTTAAAAAAAACAATAGCTTCTACAATGTCAATTATCCATTGACTTCAATGAATTGAAAAACATATTATATACTTGTATTTAAAATCTTAATGGTTATTATCATTCTAAGTCAATAAGTAATCAAAAGAACCTAAAAAGAGCAAAGCACAACCTAGGAAGAGAAAAATAAATGTCTTCCCAAAGTATTAACATTCTTTTACTGCAGATAAATATTTATGTCTCTTCCTTGATCCACCAATTTCTAGATGTGCTTGAATGAATTTGAGCCACTTTAATCTTCTTTTGTTTATTTAGTTGAATTTCTTAGTATCAAAGATGTATTGTTTTCATTTTTAAAGGAGTTAAATAAAAGTGAAGAATGAAACCTTTTAGAGCATGTATTCAATGAATCCACTTACAAAATGACTAATAGTACCCTTTATAAAACTCATAAAAAGTGGCTTAAGTGATAAACAAGTTTGAACTCAATGATTCAGGGGCTTTTACAATGTCAAAAGTTCAAGCCTATGGAAAAATAATTATATAGAAAGATAGTTTTAGTACCCTAAATAAGATTAATCTCACGCCCAAATGATGGAGGGATACTTATAGGAAACCAAAAAAAAAGTACCCTTCATAGAAAACCACAAAGCTAGCAAAGTATAGAGTTAATATCTTGAAAAAAAAAAAAGATTTCTTTTTTGGTCAAAGGGATAATTGGAGTGTTAGTTTTTTGGTAGGTTGAAAATCTTTTATTTCTAATTTAAGGATTGAAGCAGAATAAGAGAAACAATTCACCTTTTAAGAAAAGAAAAATGGAGAGTTATAAATTAGCATCCATTAGTATATTAGTTTAGTAACTAGGCAAGTTGAATTCCCCCTATGTAATATCCTATAATTTAAAAACTGAAATAGTCCCTAAAGAATGGAATAAATTGAGTAGATAAGGTTAAGAAACCAAGAAAGGCCTAAAACTGAAGCTAAAACGACTAAATATAATGAACAAAAAATTAGTGGCAAAATCATAATTTTGAACAAAATTTAAAAAATTTAAAGAAAAGAGTTTTAAATGCTAAAATTGAACTCACTAGAGTTTTCAGAGGCCTTGAAAATTATAGAAACTGTCAGAATGGCTAAAACCCTTCTGATGTGTAATTTAGACCATTGATTAGCCTAAACTTTGATCAAGATATTTGAGAGGATTCTAAACCCCAAAATTTTGGAAGTAAATAGTGCTAATAAACTATAGAACTTCTATTTTAGGATAAAAAAGATTATTCTTAAAAAAGATTCAAAATAAGTTCAAATGAAGGAATTGATGTTAAAGGATATAACAAGAATTTTGTAGTTATTTTAAAAACCATTCTTTGTCCCTTATATTAAGGTTAGCCATGCCACCAACACATCAAAACCAACTTAAAAAGGAAAAAGCTTCATCTAAGTAAGCTTATGTGTTAAATTTGCCTATGATATTAGTATAAATCTTTCTCTACCCCTTCTCCTCTTTTTTTTGTGGTGGTTTTGATTTTCTAAAAGAGGGAGTTTTGTGGCTGAACCCATGTAGGAAGAAGCTTCTTTAAAGAAACCAATTGCACCATAATAATCTTTATTTAAAGCACTTTTAAATGGTATATAACTTAGGCTAGGAAAACTTGGCATGGATGGAGCTCTAGCCCGAGTGCAATTCGGCCAAGACATGGGAGCTAAGTGAGAGGCTTGAGTTGGATAAAATCATGGTGGACTTAAGGGTTTTAAAAGGTAAAGATTAATATTATGCAATTATAATTAACAAAGAACCTAAAGAATGGCTTATGGCTCATCTAGGGTTTTTGTTGCATCTTGAAAATTTTGGAACTCTAGGGAGATGTTTTAAGCTACCTAAATCATATTCAAATTAGGAAGAAACCAAGGAACCTCCATATGCATTAAATTTCTAAGAGAAATCACAAAACTCCATAGAAGCTCTCTTTAAGGTATGCCTTGGCCTAGATATGGTTTTGGTATTTAGGAAGTTGTTTCAATGATTATAAGGCTATAAGTGGTCTAGATATAAATTGTAAACACTAATGGGACTATTATAATGAATTTAAAAGCCTTATTTTGAAAGGTGAATTTTTCAGGTTCAATTAGGCCTAAAGAAGTAACTTGGTGTGTTAGACTCCTTAAATCATGCATGTGATAACTCTAACAAATTCTATTCGAGCCATATGGTCCATATCAAATGAGAATTTGAAATGAAGAAGTTAAATTGTTGGAGTTGCTTCATTAGGTATTCAAATAAGGCATATGTGCAACGAGAACCTTAGCTTGCATACATAAGACTAGTAGAGTATAAATATAATTCCATTGATGATTTTATGTTTCATTTGACATGTATAGGCCAAATAAGTAAGAGCATACCCAAGTGTGGGTGTAGGACCATGGAACGAAGCCAAGAAACAAAGGGGAATTAATAGGAATTCTTGTGTCAAAGTAGCTTTTCTTTCATTCTTATATATGTATGCTTGGTTTGCTTAAGTGTCTTAGATTACTTATATGTAATAGTTGCAAATTATGTCTATTTTTGGCTGCTTATTGATTATATACAATTGCATGACATTTAATTACATTTGGAGTTGGTTTGGCTTTTGAATGGATAAGGTTATGCTAAAAGTCCCTAAATATTAAATGAGGCTAAGTAAAAAGTTCCTGAAAGAAAGTGAGACTAAACCAAAAGTCTCTAATTGTTAGATAAATCTAGACTAAAAGTCCTTAGGGCATGAAATTACTTTTTGACAAAGCCATGGGATTCCTAATGCATTAATATGATTTCTATATGGTTGTATAACATGTATACTTACATTCTTGTGTTTAAGTGGACCATATATGTATGCTTCAATGTTTGATTAGCTATTAGGATTTTTTGAATCTCACTTTTCTCCTATTTCCACTAACTATGACTAGGTGACTCTCAAAGAAGCAAAAATGAAGAACAAAAGGCATAAGAAGGGCTATTTTGATAATAGAATTTGTTTTAACACATATTCTTGAATGTATAAAGATATATAGGCGTATTTTGATGTATGATAATGCAAACATTTTTAAAAGCACTAGATTATGATATAAAAACAAATTATGAATTGTAATATGTAATATTATGTAATTTGACACCTCGAGCTCTTAAGTGAATGTGTGTATATTTGCAAGTGGAAATGTGATTTTGACTTATATGGTGTTTGGGATATGTTGAACTAGTCATACATAATGTATTTGTCATTTGAAACATGCCCAAGAGGAGAAATGACATATTATGACTCATTTGATATACTTTTAAACTTTTTTTACTTTTGAGTTATAATATGTCCATGCACCTTTGATAGTCCAAATGAATGAGTTTTGGGCTGAAATTTGGCAGGCCATTAAAGGGCATTAAGAGTTTTTCACAGAGCCAAAGATCTTAATTTTTAAAATTATATAGAATATCTTATAAATTTTTGAATTTGACTAAATTATACAAAATTTTGTAGTATATTATTCATACAGTGCAATTTTGGATTTCTAGATATTTGAGAGATCAAATGAACTTATTTTGAGTTGAAATTTTTATAATAGATAGCTCTTATTATAAGCTTTTTGTAGTCGCTGAGTTTGCATAAATCAAACATATATTGCCAAAGTTATAAATTTTTAAAGTTTGACCTATATTATGTTAAAGGAGGCTAAAAATGATTATATGATTCTCTCATACAAGTAGAGCCTATCTTATATTCAATTGAATTAGACCAAATGTATCTATGGAGTTTATGGATTAAAGTAGAAGGAAATTCTAATTTTGACTCTTATAATTGTATCTCACCTATGGAAAGCCTATAAAACCATTACTAAAAGCATTGATACGATTGTATTTTGATGTTTTGCAAGTAAATGAGATGAGGAGAACTATAGGGAATGATTATTCTTTACCAAAGGTGGAAATAAAATGTTATTAGTAAACTATGTTATTGATAAGGTATAAAATATTGATTGTTGATAAGATTAAAAATCTTATCAACAAAGTCTCAAATCTAACAAAAAAAAATTTAGAATTACCTTATGACAAGATATTATTTACTTGAGAAATCTTGGAAAAACCTAAGATCTAGGTAACTCCACCAAGATCTTATCAATAATGTTTTAATCATAAAAAGGTAAGGTGCATAATATATGATGGTATGACATCCCATAACATCCAAACTCAGCTTAATTATCAATTTAGTTTCCCGGATGTAATGTAAATCTTGAAAACAAAAGAATTTGCAGTCAAACACTCAAAAACAAGCTACAACGAACTGCATGTCCTTGAGTTGGCCTATAAATCATGAAATTTGATTTAATAATAAAGTATTTAATTAATTTAAATTGAAATCTCAACAAATTGTCTCCCATTATTAATTATGGTTCATTTCTTAGTACTCATTAAAAAATTAAATATATCAATGCAATTAATGACATTTTTTATCGCTTCCGTAACATCTCTTCAAATATACCTGTAACATTTAGTTAATACATCGGTTATCAATACTTAATTACCAACATAATAAAACATCATTATTCATTACACACTGAATGTGTGAATAACTATACATCATTATCATTAATTATTGATTATCAACACATTAGCAAATAATTACCAGCACATTTTGAAAGACCTTTTAATACAATAAAAAGTTGTTACTAATTGCATTGATGTACTTAATTTCTTAAAATGTATTATAAAATTCACCATTAAGTATTTATCAAACTTATAAAATTCCTGATTGCGAGCTTTAGTGAATTGAAAGAACAAAAAAATCATGCATGATGAATATATATTTTTCTTAAAATAAATATTTAAGAAATTTAAATGGTTAGGAGTTTGCAACAAGGTTCCCCAGTCCAAGTTAAAACATTAATTTTCCATTACGTCTTACAATTCATTCACATCCCTCAATACAAAGTCCTCTCACCTATAATATCAGTAGAAGCCCAACTTAAGGCAACAATTAAATATTAAATAAATATCAAAATTGCCATATACAATGAAAGATTACTAAAACAAATCTGCAGAGGTATAGTCTCATTTCCTTTTGAACTTCTTGGATGATTTTCCATCCTGGAGACCTAAATATTTCTCAATATCTTCGTCTTCATGATCTCCTTCTCCCTTCCGTCTCCTCTTCCCTCCATTCTCCTTCATTTTCTGCATGAGAAAATACATAAAACAGCTTAGCAAAGTCATTACAAAAGTATTTCAATGAAATCATGCCCATTATCTTATTAATTTCTTCATAATGACACAGTAATATCAAAATGGACAAAATTACTAGAGTTTCTCACATGTTTGCTATCAAGTTCTCTAATAAAAATATAATGTGTGGATGCTTTTGACAGCTTAACATCATATTATTGGTTCTTAAAAAAGAAAAAATCCATCCATGTATCATAATTCTATTGGAGAACTTAATAGCAAATACTTGAGAACTACACACAGTTCTGGAAAATAAATATATATATATATATATATATCTTATGCAACTTTCCATGAGCAAAGACAAGTTTCTTTCTGTCCTGCAGTATTGCTTGCTATGAGAAATTAATTTAAATATACAAGTATTAACATAAAAACTCCTCTGGTAACGCTGAAAATACAACTTTACCATTACTGACAATCTTTTGGCCTCACTAACACGTTCTTCAAGAAGTAGAACCTCCTCTTCCTGCGCAGGATACTCTGGTAACTTCTTGCCTGAAATATACGCGATGCACATTTAGAAACTGTTCCTTCCTTGGGATGGCAAAGCAAAGCATGAAGACAAGGGGATGCACAACTCACCTATAAGCTTCTCTATCTGAATGTACCACTCCAGCTCGTATTGATTTACAAGGGAAATAGCAACCCCAGATCGCCCTGCACGTGCAGTCCTTCCCACACGATGTATATAATCCTGTAGCTCACAAGATCAGAAATCCATTGCATAAAAACAAATGAAGAAATTCCAAAAAAGCTCTTCTCATTTCATAATTTCAAGTTTTTAATGAAGTCAGGATCTGTACGAGTCATACCCATTAGAACCATGATATTGAAGACAAACGAACCAAGGAATTATGGCATGATTGTGCCAATCAATCTCAAATTATACAGAAACAGTAACAGCTGAATATTGATTAATTATTACAGTTCTAAATGTCAATGTCAATAGAGGTTTAAAAGTAGATAATATTCTTACCTTGGAGTTTGTAGGGATATCATAGTTGATAACCACATCTACTGTAGGAATGTCCAGACCTCTACTTGCCACATCAGTGCAAATAAGGATATTGCAGTCTCCGGACTTGAACTTATTCAAGGCTCCAAGTCTCTTTGACTGTCAAAAGATGCCCATAATAAAGGTTAGAGAAACATCATTTGCACACCCACAGAGACATCCACTTTTTCCGCCAAAACATCCCTCTCCCGGAACAAGGAGGAAAAGTTGAAAACAACTAATTAGAAATATCCAAATGAGTACAATTACCTGGCACATATGACCGTTAATTGGGATGGCTTTGAGGCCCAAATTTCTAAGAGTCAAAGCCAGGAGCTGGGTTGCATCACATGTGCGTGTAAACACCATGGTTGTACTTCCAGCCATTTCAGTCAGAACATAGACCAGGTAGCAATCCTGTAAGCAATGCACAATAAAATTATTAACATGGTCATCAAAATCAAACAAGATATTAGTCGCAGAACCAAAAATGCAGATAAAAGTTATACTATAGTTCACAAGAAAAAAGCATAATATAGTACAAGTTCAACTTTGGTCCATATATATTGCTCTAGTGAGTAAATGGTTATTGCACTTCTGGCAAAAGATAATTCCCAGTGACATCAGGTTTAAAAGAGTGAGGATGGTCTAAACAAGAACAGGTGGGACGCCAACTCTGGAACCTCCCCAACTTACTGAAGGCCCTGGAAATTTATTTCTCAAAGTTATGTATCTTTTAGGCCTATGGTCTTTTAAAAGGTGGGTAATGATGGTTCTTGAATCAGAATTTTGGATAACCTTTGGTTTGGTGACATTCCTTTTCCAGAGCCTTTCCTCACCAATATCACCTTACTCAAGCAACTTTGTCAGTAGACTATATATCTTGGAATTTGTACTTTATCAGGACTATAAATGACAAAGAAGCTTCTGATGTAGAATCCTTTCTTCTCTTGCTTGATTCTCTACACTCAAATTACAACAGAAATATAAGAGTTTGGACTCAACATTCTACTGAGTATTCCAGCAAGTTCTTCTGTTTTCTGACTGATTCCTCACAGAAATTTTGCCTTGATAGATCACCTTGGAAATCCAAAGCTCCTTTTAATAGTAGCACTTGACAAGATTAACAAAAATGATAAGCTGCAAATCAGAAGAACCACAAAGATCTACTCATACATGTTTTATGTGTGAGTAGAACAGTTGCTCGTTTGTTTTTACACTGCCCTGCGCCCAATTCCATCTGAAGCAAACATATAAAGTTATGGTGAATGTTAGGTGACCTCTCAATTTTGGACAACTTCTCTTGATCAGATACAGGAGCTTTTCCAGAATTAAGGAGGGGAACGCACATGGCACTATCCTATCTTTGCTGCTATTTGGTGTATTTGGCTTGAGCAAAATGCCTTAGTTTCAAGGATTCCTTCAGTTTAAAAATGTTCTTCGCTAGATCTATTCCATCCCAAAAAATTTTTTATAATCAAAGCTTGGTGTTTCAGTACCACAATTCTGTTTTTCCAGATTATATAGGTACTAAGTAGTATATATTATTCAAAAGAAAATTATACCAACATCTATGATTTCTACTTGATCACCAAACAGTTATGTAATTTCTTTTTTAATTACAAAAGTAACTCAAATCTTTGACAACCCTACTGAGACACTTCCATTAAATATAGTTCATCATAGGAAAAGAAAATAATTACGACCACCAAATTTTGTTAGACACTAAATAGATTCTTGTGCAAAAAACCAGGAATATAATTTTTTAAATTTTGTATAACATTTATGTCTTACATATCGGGCCAGGGACCCATGAATAATAAGAAATTCAGTCGATGGCAAAAATTTTTCAGAACTAAATTTTGCTACAGAACTCTAATACCTCATTTTATAAACAAATTCTAAAAGGCACGACAAGGGCGAAGAAGAAACCTTGTGCTTAGCAGGCAAAAAGCGAAACTGCTGCTTCAGTGTGTCAACAGTAGAATATTTAGATGCTGCTTCAATCTGAATTGGGTCAAAACAAATATTCTAGCAAAATCTGAAAGGGGTAAAAAAAATATATATAACATAGAAACAAATATATTTACATATGTTAATGTTGTACCTTTACAGGATTCCTTAAACATACCCTTTGGAGTTTCTGGACCTGCAACATCAAGCGTGCAACTCACTCAATCAGTATTAAAAGTTTTAAGACTGCAAATACTGACCGAAGCACAAAGATCTCAAGGGGCAAAATTCATGCTATCACTAAGACATTGTGAAAAAATAAAATACAAATTCGTTGATGTCTTTTGCACCAGGCCACCATATATATCCTTGATGGAGTAGATGCACCATAACCCAATGAGATATAAAAGATTTGGCTTAAAATAATGTGGTCAATCATGAATTAAAGAAGATCCTTTTTGTATTCACAAAGGAAAAAAGATTCCAGTGAAAATGATAATTAAAGCACCATGCATACAAAGTGCACAATTGCCAATAAATCTACCATCATATACCTTGTTAGTCATTGTAGCAGAAAACAGAAATGTTCTTCGCTGTTGAGGGATAGTTTGCAGAATCTCATTGAGAGATTCCTCAAAATCCTCATTCAACAGCCTGTCAGCCTCATCTAAGACCTGCCAAAAAGTAGAGAGATCAAGCATCTTGAAATAAATAATACAGCAACCAGAATATGATATGGTGGACAACAAAATAATATGTAAGATATCATTGTTTCCACATCTACAACCAGGCCCAGCATCCATAAAGAATGGTTGCTTGATCAATGTAATGCTGACAACCTACAAGACATGTAAATGGATTGCCAACCAGCAGCTGATCTTTCATTCAACGTGACAACATAGCAATGAAAGAGATGAAAATGAAATTGCACTGTATAACTCACATAAATGAAAATAACTTAAAATTAAAACAAGGAGGAAACATACACATATCAAGAAACATCAATTTATATCAGATAACTTCAATCCATTCACCAAGATCAATTGATTAAATCATCTACATGAATTCTTCACTGCTCTAACTATGCAAAGCTTATTAAAAATGATAATGAAACAAGACAAGTACATACACAAACCATTGAACTTATATATGCAGGAACAAATAGGCTGAGCAAATAATGCACACAATGAAACAAACATGCTATAACTTTGGTTTGAGGAAGGGAAATGAATGGAACCTGTGGCAAGGATTGGAGATGAGAAAAGTGGGTGGAAAGGTCAGAAATCTTTGTCCTGTTTGGTTTAGTTAGAAGAAAAGAAAGTAAACAAAAAACAATTTACTTATATTGTTTTCCTACAAGGTAATAAAATATCTATAATGAATATTTTTTTAATAAAAAGATACTAAAAATTGTATTTGCTCTCACAAAACACCCCCAAAAAAAAAAAGGCCACCGTGAGAAGGATTGCATAACTCGGTGCCCGCATCTCACTTCCACCCCATTCCCCACTTATGTGCCCAACTAAATAGCAGAATCACTCCTTCCTTCACCCACTCCCCTTCCCTTTGGCCCAATTCCGGAAGACCAAACAAAGCATTAGTCTAGAGTCAAGCCTTTCATTTTACAATAAAGTTAATATTTTTTAAATAAAAACGAAAAATTTAATCAGCCCCAGCATGATGCATGCAAACTGATAGAATTTGCAACTGTAAAGAATAATAATAAGAAAGAAAATGATTTGGAAAGACTTGAGGAAAGGAGACTTGTGTTACATATATTTATAATAAAGGTTGCATGGTTTGAGATACAACCAATGTGGAACCTATATAGTCTAACTATTAAGATAAATAAACTAATACTATTCTAACAAAAACCACAAAAAACGTTTACAAATTTATTTATTAAAAGAAATCTCACAATGAAAGTAAGAATAAAGCATTCGACATGCATTAACTGATATAAAAACAACAATTATCAAAAGCCCTTTATGATGCACTAACAATATGTAGACAATGAATAAAGTCCACGCAAGACGTATACCCAACCAATAGAAGGAAAATATATATAGAAGCAAACTTGTACCGAAACCCAAAAAAAAAAAAGATAAGTTGAGCTCAAATCAAATCAAAGTATAAATTCTTACCAAAAATTTCAATCTGTTAAGCGTAAAACCTCTAGTGTTTTTTAGGTGATCTAAAACACGTCCAGGTGTCCCAACCTACAAGAGTAAGATCACAACATCATAAACAATAACCCAGAGACCCAGCCAATGAAACGAGAAGAATAAGAATTATCTAAAGCTCTACTTTCACACTACATTAACACCTACTCTCACATATAATATTTTATTATTATCTATCGTTCATCACTATCATTTGTTTATATTAAATGAATGGTGGGAAAAAGAAATGAAAGAGAGATGCAAAATGAGGTATGAAAATAACATTTGCACTATTATAATCACAATTTTGCACAGGCAACGTGTGCCTAAACTCAGTTTTCTTTTGAACCAGACATTCTTATAATCATTTTTGCATCATTCATGTCCTGAGTCCAACCCACAACTTAAGGCTGAGTCTCACCCAGCCACTGCATAAGTAAACAGAATTCTAGCACTCAAATCAACTATTAAGACTAGTTATTCTGCATAATGAAAAGCAAATTACTGAGACACAAGCATAGAAAAAACAAAATATTCTAAGAAATTGGGGTTCCAACCAAGAGGTGCTCAATCTCCAAAATCGGCAGTCTATGGCTTCATTCAATATAATGATTGGCTTCAGCTCATAATTTTGAAGGAAGAAACCACAAATTCTGGCTGAATAAAATTATGGATAAATTAGTGCTGTCAATGGTGTATGGCAACAAGCCCCAAAGACACCATAGATGATGACCACCACAGCCATAGCAGCCGCCATGCCTTGGGGAGTTTTGTAGCAGGAGGCCCCAAAACCCCAATGCCATTCTGCCATGGAAGTCGCCATTGACAACACTGGGATAAATTGCTGTTGAAAAAGGGTATAATTCATGAAGCCACAGCTGCACAGGGACTATTCCTTTAGGAAAATAAGGTGCAAAGTTATAACAAGTTTCACGTAAGTAAGAATAAGTATTAAAAAACAATATCAGATGAAGCAAATGAAGAATAGAATTCCTATGGTAGTATGATATTTGACCCATAATCCAAGAATAGAATTACTTTGATCCTATCTATCCGCTAGAGAAATCGCGTAATCCAAAAAATTTTAGAAGTTCCATTCAATGATAAATCAGAAAAGTGAATATTCATTGACAAATCAAGGACAAATAACTGAGACACAGAGAAATCATTTAGTAACAAATTAGAAACACATTTTAAGTACATACACAAGATTTAAGTTTATTACCCAATAATATAGGAGCACAAGAAATTGACAAAATTATAAACATGTCTGCAGCAACAGTAACACTTACAATAATATGAGGCTGCTTTGCTATCTTGATGGACTGCTGCACCATGTCAATGCCTCCAACTAGCTAGAGAAAATGAAAAAGATACTAATAAAAAGACTGCTAAGTAAAAACGTGTAACAAAAAGAACACAGCAACCAAACTACCACATGATAGAGTTTAGCCTACAAAAACTAAATATCATAAGCAAAGAGGAATAACTCAAGGGAAACTCAAAATCAAGGTTGTTAAGTTTCTTATGAAATTGTTAACACTGCATAAATTATAAACAGCAAACACAATACACATATTATTTATTTAGTAGTAAGGAGGCAGCCATAGAGTTTATGAACAACAAAACAAGTCTATTAAAAAAATAGACAGAGACTCACCACAGCACACTTGACACCAATTTCAGCCCCTAAAGCTTCAAACTGCTCAGAGATTTGAATAGCAAGCTCTCTAGATCAAGAAAAAGGTAAAAACAGTATAAAAAGGAAAATAGCTATATACCAGTTAGAACAATTTCATTTTATTGACAGCAAAAATTTGACAATGAAATCCAAGATTAGGTATCAACCTTGTGGGAGACAACACACAAGCAAAAAAATCTTTCGGTCGTGGTGCTTCTAAAAGGGCATGCAGTATGGGAAGAGCAAAAGCACCAGTCTTACCAGAACCAGTTTGCGCAAGCCCAATAACATCTTTTCCTATGAAAGAAAATCCATGAAGAACTATCATTAGCATATATTGAGTCATTCTATGGACACCTATTAGAGTAAGAATTAATGATATAAATTAAAAATAATGACATAAAAACTTCAATATATTAGCCATAGCATTTATTTTCATTTCTATTCTATTGATTCATTATCTAGCTAATTTTTTAAACAAAAACATTAGATCCACAGATCAAAGGTTTATAATGCAACAATTCTAGAATTTCAAAAAACTGCAGTGGGGAAAAGGAAAAATAATCTACTAGATACAAATAAACTCAGCACAGAATATATACAAAACTAATAATGATAAAGTTCAGCAAATATATATATGACTGTTTAATACCAGTGAAAGCAAATGAGAAAACACATGTAGGAAGGAAGCAAAAAGTAGAAACAAAGCAGCAGGAAAAAGTGATAAAAGTTATCTTAATGAAAAATTAATTGAGTACAGGAGGTATATTGGGATTCTTAAGGAGTGTCAGTGCATCCTCAGAGTTTGGACCAGTATCCTTCAACTAGTTTTAGAGGTTCTGGCAAAAGTAAAGATAGCAAGGCTTTGTGGCATTGTATTTTTTATGCTGTTCTTTCATGTATTTGGTTGGGTCAGAATCCTCAGATTTCCAGGAGAAGTCTTTGACCTTGGATCCGTTATGGGTAGGATTATCTTCATGGCTTCTCTTTAGTGCTCAGCTAGTGACCTTTTTTAGCAGGTTTCCTTTAGAAATATGCAGAGGGATTGGAGAGTTTCATTGTACTGATGAGCTTACATTATTTTATAGAATTATTTCTTTATTTTTATTCCAAGAAAATGTTGCGTGTCGATCTTTAACCAAACCTGATGCAAAAATGGAGTTACTTTATATGTACTCATTGAGAATGTCCTCCTTTTTGCATTCTTTTTCTTCTATCAAGAAGGTTCTTCTTTAATCAAAAAAAAAAAGACAGTGCCCTGACAAGAAAATAATTTAACAGCATAGGGTAAGACTTTGCAATCAAGGAGAACAAAAGTGAGGAACTATCATTTTTAAAATTTAAGGTGTAAAGTTTAGATTCTATTTTCTTAGCTAAATGGATCATATAACAATGATCATTTTTGTGTTCATTATAAATATCTATTTCTTCCTTTTCCCAAAAACAGAACAATACCTGAAAACGAGAAAGATTAGAAAACCTGCATTGTCATGACAACTCATTGGAGCACTAACCTTCCAGTGCAAGAGGAATTGCTTCAGCTTGAATCTTCAATGGTTTTTTCCAACCCAACCTTTCACAAGCTTCCACCAGTGGCTCAGATAAGCCCAGATCCTTAAACGTCACTTCTTCATTGTATTCTGCCATTCTCAGTAACTATCCTGCCAACAGAATCCAACACATTATCAAATAAATTAAAATATATATACATATACCAATTAATGGAAATGATTAGTGTATAGTCAAAACTGTCAAAAGCACAAACAAAAAAGGACTAATTCACAACAAACCATAAAGTAAAAATAGCAAAGGAGTTTCACAAATTACATCACAACTCTTTCTATAAATTTTTATATAATACAATAAGCTTTAAGAACAGGAGCATATCTATCAAAAAAAAAAAATGCATTAGAGGTTCAAAATCTACTTTTCCTTTAAATTTATGATTGATTAATTGCATTTATAATATGCTATCCAAGTCAATAATTTTCAATACTGAAATCTGTCTCTCTCACCACTAAAATATTCATCATCATGTGCATAAAAATTGAAATACAAATGCAGAGAGAAGGATCTCCACTGTAGAGGCAGCATGTCCAAGTACAGCCCTGGCCAAAGATAAGAATCGCAGAAGATTCCAGATCTGTAGGAAAATCACATTCACACAGCTATATCCCACATTTCATTTTAGGAAGCCATGCAGAAAAAAAAATTGACAACTTGAATACTCTTAAAAAACTAATAACTTTTGCATTCATCTCATTCTGTGATGATGTGAATATTAGTAGTCCTTTTAAAGCTTGACTTTTTCATGATGTATCTTTAAAATTTTAAGCTCTAATTTATATTAAACATACCCCTGCTGCAGAATTAATGAATCGTGTATACAAGATCCAGGAATGCTTTTCTAGGTGCTAAAATTAACCTTGAACTCTAATTAAAAAAATCCTAATTATTATTTTTAATTACTTTAATTTAATAATTGATAAGTGTAACCCACTAGCCAAAACTTAACATCCCTAAGCTAACCTCACTAAAGTAACACGGATTACAGTGAAAAATCAGTAATGAAGCAGATGTTATGTGCCCTTTTGTTTATGATGCAAGATCTCAGGTCCACTAATTTACAGAACTCTTTAGAAGTTGTAGACGACTTCCATTAACAGACAACACTCGCACCACTCACAAGAGCATCTAACCAAAAATCATTCCATCAGATTTCTACATCCATGTCAAATGGCCTTATTAGATATTCTATAAGTCTAAGTAAAGCGTCCCTGGAACATAAACACGTGAACCAAAACCGAAACAAAATAGATTTGAAAAAATCAGATGGATATTTCAATTCTCTTTAAATACCTTTAACTAAATTCGCGCAAATTGCCCAGGGAACGGCACTTGTTTACTGTTTAAATAAAAATTCCATATGGGCATACAACATATTCAACAAAAAGCAGAAATTCTCCTTGAAAATTGACGAAACAACCTGTCCTTCAAAGAAGACTCAAGCATAGAGCAAGTATGAAAACCAGACAATAAAATCACTTATCAACTAAGAGCAAGCAGAATCAGAATGGTAGGAGCTAAGGCTCAAGTACCTGGGTGCAACCCTATGTCGAAGAAAGGATGACTTTGGAGTCACAAAAGTTCAAATCGAAAGAGTTTGGGAAATTCTGGAAGTAGGAAAAGATTGAGACTTCGTCCAGAAAACTAATTGTTCGAGATATCTTACTGCCTCCTTGTTCTTTCTGCGCGCGACTCAGGTGTTGTGAAGTAGGGTTTTCAGTGCGCAATAAATTTGATCGCTGAACGAATAGTTTCACCGTAGGATTGGGCATTTATCGATGGGGCACTCCTGAACCTATTTCAATTCCAACTCCTTATTTATTTTTACTTCATTTTAAATCTTAATTATTCATTCTTAATAAAAATTAATTAACATTTTTAACTTTCTTTCCTTTCTTTCTGGATCTTTAGTAATTAAAAAAATTTAATAATATATTGGAAATTTTATAATATGTGAAATAATTTAATTAAAAAATTTGTGAAAAAAAAAGTTAAAAGTTCATCTGTAAAAAAATTAAAAGTAAAATTAATAGATGTTAGTTAAGGGTGTAAATATACAGTTTTAATTATAAATTAGTCAGGATATAAAAAATAATAATTTCATTAAGATTAGTTTTAAAATTGACGAAGAATTAAGAATTGAGAGTATAATGAACTGGATATTTACAGCCTATTCTTTTCCTCCTAGGCATTGACTTAAAGTTGTGTTCTAATAGCTTCATTCTATTTTTAATTTAGATTTTAAAATTGTTTGAAACTAAATATATATATATATATATTAAGAATTAAAAAAAACTAAAAATATGAGGCCTTGAAGGGAAACATAATGAAAAATGGGATTAAACTAATGTGATTTTTTTTTAATTTCTGAAACCGTCAAGGGTGATCAAATAATGAATTATTAGGGGGAGTATATTCTTCAGGATTATTTGAGAAAGGAAAAAATTTTAGACAATGAATAGTATAGATATAATTAATAATAATAATAATAATAATAATAATAATAATAATTTAAATACATTATAAAAATATATTTTGTTTCAAGTTTTTGTGCATAACTAAAAAAGCAAAAAACCAACGCATTCGTACTCAGTTATTCACCCTAAAAAATATTGTACTCAATTTTTGTTTTTAATTCTTTTTTGGTTACATAATCATTTTAAAACTTTTCTTTTTAATAATTCTCCCATTTGTCCTAATCAGATTTGAAAGTAAACAGCAATTGAATAAACTAGTGATTTAGTACATATCAATATTTTTAAATAAATTATTTATATAAATTTTTTTTAACATTTGTAGAAAATAAAAAATAGTGGAAAGTTAATTAATTTTATACTTTCCCCTTATATTAATAATTATTGCTTTATTTAACCCAAAAAAATTCATTTCCTTATTAATTGGTGTTATATTTAAATTGAGCACTTGAGAATGAAAAAGTTCAATAAAAACTTACTTCCTATTTGAGCCTTAAGAATTAGAAAATCATCCACATTAATTAATTTTTTTTAACAAAAATGAGGAACATATAGGATAGTGATCCTAACTTGTTTAGATTACCTAAACCTCTTTAAACAAGTTAAAGATGGATGAGAATCTAAAAGAAGACAAGTAGATGTTAAAGTATCGGTTGTATATTTATGGGAGTCCAATTATAAGGGTCCATTTGATACTTAGAAAATAAGGGATGGAAATAAAAATGAAAAGTAAAAAAATAATTTTGTAGATAAAAAATATTTATAATACTCTTACTTTTAATAATTAAATAATTATTATTAGAGAGTATTAAATAATAATTATAAGGATAAAATTAAAATTTTCTCCAACTTTTTTTTTTCCATCACTTTTTCCTTTTCCAATTCTTGTTACCCAACGGGCTCTAAAAGTAGAAGTTAAAAGAATGACAAAACCCTTTGAGTGAATTATTTAATGAAATATGGGTTAAATAAGCTTCTAATAATGCAAAAAGTTAAGGGATGGGCTTGGACTTGGATTTAAATCAAAACCTTATAAATATCATTTAAATATATGATCAAGGTTGAGATTAAGATTAGAATGCTTTAGAATACTTATTTGACATTATAGGCTTGTTAGATTTTTATATGAGTTGAATATTATTTTTATTTAAACTCATGTGTTTGATTTTTATGTTTTAATGTTATTTTTAATAAGAATTGGATTTTTTATTATAAATAGATTATTAATTCTACTTAGACTAAGAATTCATATTAGTTTAAACTTTAGTTCATTAATTATTAGAGTTTATTTCTGTTGACTTATTTACAAGTGTGTGAACAATGTTTTTTAAAGTTTTGGATTAATGAAAAAGTGAATTTCAAATAATGTGAATCCCTTTTTTTGAATTCTTTCATAAGTTATTATTGAACATATAAAAAAATTCATATTTTGGTGTTCAATCACAAAATTAGGATTGTTAAAACTTATTATTCAAAAGTTTTAATCTTTTTTTAATATGATTTTTTAACTTTTTAAAATCGTAATTTAATCTTGTGTAAGTTTAAGGTATTATCAAAGGTAAGTCCACAAAAGCCTACCATATATATTAATATAGATCATTAATTGATTTTATCTTTCTAAAGAGAAATTATTACATAACAATTTTATATCAACAATCAACAAATGAATAATATTTCGGTTCCTTTTTTATGTCGTTGTGGCTAACTTTTTATATAACTTGATTATCCAAACTACTTTTATTTTGCTCGATGACCTGACTATCTAAACAAAATTATATTATTATTTTGTCACAAAAATATAGAAGCATAACTATAATTGTTATTTTGGTTTCTTAATTAATTAATTTATTTTAATTTTTCCTTATAATTTTTTTAAATTTAATTTCTTAACTTTTAATTTGTATCATATTTGTCCCTCCAGTTTTATTTAATATTTTAAAATAGTCTCTTTACTTTTTTCTAATATTCTAAAATGATCTTCAGTGTTTTAAAATGGTCCTTGATTATAGCATAAATTGAAAGTCGAAAAGCCAAATTAAAACAAAAAAAATTAAGGAACAACATTAAAATGAATAAATAAGTTAATGGCCTAAAACATTAATTAAACAAAAAATTTTAATATTATTCGGTTAAGGAAAAAACTTATGTGCATTTTTTATATATTTTTATTATCAAATTCTTTTATAAAAACATGAGTTGTGTATTTTTTATAACTCAATATCACATTATAATTTTTATTAATTTTTTGGTAACTTTTATTGAATAATAATAATAATAATAAATCAAAGCCTAGTCCTACGGCTAATCATATAGTGGACCAACCACGGCGTGAGTAGGGGGAGTTGGGACTATTAACTTCAACAAAACCTAAAAGGCCCTCGGCCCAATTTCAATTGAGTATTCTTGTCTCCGACGAATACCCCTTGAAGAAAAGCAAGATCTATGCTGAATTTTGAAAGACATAACCAAGTTTGCTCTCACTGCAATTAAAAAGTAAAAATAAAGATAAAATTAAAGATAACATGTACTTCCAAACCACTGTCAAGAGAACCCCAAACCATCGGCCCACAAAATCCCAACTGTTAACAAGATGAAGCAGGGAGACCCAATTGATTGAAGCCCCCCTAAACAATTCATTTTACAAGAAAACTAAGGTCATGTTTAGTACATTATATTAAGCCTTAAAATATAAATTGATACAATATATTATAAATTATCATTTATTTGATACAAGTAATATATTATATATACTTATCCATTAATTTTTTATATATATCAAAATAATATATGACCTAATCAAATATTGAAAAGTGAAATTAGATTTAATTAGGTTTAATGTATAAAATTTTATAAATATTTTCCTATTTCAACCCTCACCTATGGGTATTCATGGACTATTCCTCTTATATGTTTTATTTTTTAAAAAAATAAAATAAAATTTTTACATAAGTAACTATAAATTTAAAAATAAATTTAATAAAACTAGTCTAAGACAAAACAATCTGACTAATATAACTAGTTTGATGCCTATCATGGGCCAATCATATGGCCTAACCTAATATGCTTTTTTTTTTTGGCTTGGCCTAATTCAACTTGAGGTGATTAGATAGGCTAACTCGTCAAATACAATGATCATTTTTAAAACTTGGTGTCTAGCCTTCTTTTGTATGGAGCTACTTTTTTCTAAGTTCGATGCCCAAGTTTGACCCAATTACTTTAATATTAGGTGAGATTGGACTTGTTTTTCTAGGCTAGTCAGGCCATTTTAAAAAAATTGGTAAAAATTTTAAAATATAACCCTTAAAAAAAAAATTTCATATGATTTTTCGTACATTTATATTTTGTCCTTTAAAAAAATTTCATATAAATATCTATAAAATAAATTTTTTTAAAAAAATTAATAAAATCATATCAGGTTAAGTTAAACTAACTAATATGACTAGCTTGATACTCAGCCTAGTTTAATCATGTGACCTGACTTAATTTGTCAAAATTTTTGTTGACTTAACCCAACTTAATCTAATGTAATTGGGTCAAACCAAGTTGGTTGAGTCACCAAATATTATATATAGCCATATTTGCCCTTTTTTTTTAAATAAAAATTAATATAATATAATAAATTTAAATAAATAAAGCATAAATTTAAATAAAGAAAAATTTTGTCAAATAATTAATTTTTATCATATATAATATTATATAGTGTATTACCAAATATATGATAGTACTATCTTATCAGATATATTATATCAAATTTTATAAGACACAATGTATCAAATATAAAATAATATTGTTTTATAAGATATATTATCTTATATAATATTATATTAAATATGGTATAATTTTAAAATTTTATTAAATCATCTTTTATTAAACCTTATACCACCGATCCAATACCATATCCCAAATGAGCCCCAAGTTTCTTGTCCCCACTGCTAAATTGTTTGCCCCAAAATAAATCGCGAGTTCCTCAAACACACAATAGAATAAATAGCGGAGGCAAACAACCAAACATTAAGACTCAATCGACATAGGCAACCAACAATTTAGCAACAAGAACAAAGCCTAACGGAAACAAAAGCCTAACATGTATTTATTCAGCACATCTCAATTTAAAATAATGAATCATATCATAGAAATCAAAATCGATATACTGACCTAACGATGCACCTTGCGCAAGAACTTAAAATCCCACCATTCAAGCTTACTTGAAGCTATTGTAATCTGGGGAAAGGATTCTCAAAATAGGATTTTCCATTTCTTCTACTCTGCTCACACACTTTCTCTTGCTCTGTTTTTTTCTCCTTTTCTTCTCTTCTGAGAAATTGGCCGCTCTTTTGCACTCAGAAATCCCTTTCTTTTATAGCCAAAACTAGAGTACGCCCTATGGAGTTTCCCGATCGTTTTGAATCGTCTGTCCCCCAAAATCATAGCAGAAATTCAAACCTGAATCTTCACAGCTTTCATTTCTTGCTTTAAAATGACATGATTAAATTAAGTCTGACTCAAAAGCAACTCAAATGACTCTAAAATTAATTCAAAATTAAATGAAAAACCTAGCATAAAAAAATTAAACATGATTCCAAACAAATTAAAATAACCGGGGACTAAATTAAAAATAAGTCAAAAGCAACTCAAATGATTCTAAAATTAATTTAAAATTAAATAAAAAACTTAACATAAAATTTTTATCTTTTAAGAAATATTCAAACAAAATACAATATTCACAAATAATTAAGAGCATATTTTAGATTAAAAATTATAGTAAGAATTATTTTATAACTAAATATCTTTGAAATACTTCAAAATGAAATACAAATTCTAACATGAAAAAATTATTTTCATTTTTTATGAAAATGTTTTGCGGGTGTTAATAAATATAGGTATTTATATTGATTTTATAATTTTTAATTAATTATTTTTTACTGGCTTTAAAACTTGTGCCAATAGATTTGACTCACCAATTACACTACATTTATTTACTCTAATTTTTTAATAGAAAAAGGGCTAAAATTCCAAAAAAAATTTAAAAAAAATTCTTAAACATGTAATATTATTCCCAAAAGCAAGCCCTAAGCATTAAATTCAATTACTTTTTGGGACTCGAAAAAGGGGTAAAGTCCAACGTTGAGCTGAAAGTATTGGCTTTACAATCAAAATCGCATGGTCTATTCCCTTGTCACTGATTTTTATTGCTATGGAATATTTTCATATTAATCTGAAGTTTAGGAAGATGTTTTGTTACATTTTAAAATTTATGTATTAATTTTGTAATTATGCCTCAATTTAGGAGACTAAATGTAATTTACTTAAAAAATTATTTGGGTTATAATCCCTTTATGAGATAAATTTTATTAAACTCATTTAAATTAATTAACCAAATATTATACTAGACCTCAAATTGAAAACAATGCTTGCATGCCATATAAGGATTAAGTTATCCTCAGGGAAATAAATTGAGATATTGTTACCATGAAAAAAAAAATCATAAAGCTTCATTAGGGCCTAAGATTAGCCAATGAAATTTAGTCAACGAATCTAACTGGAATATACTAACTGACGAGATTAGCCAATCAAAACCTCATTGCTAGTTGGAACCCCCATCACCAGCGAAAGACCTATGCCTTACATAGTAGAACACCAAAGAAAAATAAGAAGGTGTGAATCCATTAAAATAATTACTTCTAAAGTGGTTGAACTTCACAATTTCCACCACTAGGCCACCAAGTAAGTATGAACATAATTGATAGGTGTGTGGACTATGCGCACATCAAAAGTGAGTGAAGTGGATTATCAAATGAAAAGGAATGAATGGTAGTGTCAAGTGATGTTTATCTAATGCCTCAAGCTTGTCACTAGGTCTTTAAGTAATAAATACCAACTTGATATGTTTCTCTCATGTCACCCTAGCAAGTGCACTATTTGCACCAAGTAGTATAGTTAAGTATTTGAGGTTGAATCTTAGAAGAAAAATATTTTTTATTACAATGGTTTACACCCCAAGATAAAGTCTAGCCTAATGATGGAGTTCATTGATTTTATTGGCCTAATTGATTTAGTCACTAGATACAGAAATGGCAAGGATGAGTTTAACTGAACCTAAGAAAAGAAAAATCTAAGAGCAGAACATGAAATGAAAAAAACTATATTCAAATTAGATTATTGTAGTTTACTAATGTTCATGACTTCTTATTGTTGTTAACTATGCTTAGTTGGTGACCTGTAGTGTTTATACTTCTCTTGAATTTATCAACCTACTTAAAAATTACCTTAGAGGTGTACACTTTTCATGGACTTTCACTGCCCAAACTACCTCTAAAGTGAACGTAAAATTAACCATAAGACTACTAGAAATTACCTTATCTCAAACACATCTCCCTAGCAACCTATATCACGACTAACTTTGGTTATGTGTGATGTTCTATGTGCACCCAGTTGCTTTATTGGATTAACCTGTGAGATGAAGAGAAATCTCTAAAACTCTAAGGAAAAGCCCTCATCTCTTCAAATCCTAGTACTCTTCTTTCTTTAGAAATTTTAAGAAATCAAAATACTAAAAGACTCTAAAAGACTCCTTGAAATCATGTTTTAAGAACTATTTATAAGATTTAAGATCTGTAGCTCATCCCAACCAATAATTGACGCATGAGAAGTTTGCTTGCTCGTCACGTCCAACAATTAACTCATCATGACGACTAGTGAAAGTGTATTGATGAAGCTTTTGGTTGTTGCAACAAGCATGAGACCTTATTGCAACCAATTGTAGCAATGCCCACTTTTTTGAATATTTGCAATCTGGTCCTCGGATTCTAATATTTTCACTCTTATGGCTTGATTTCTTTATTTATTTACATGTAAGTCTTATAAAACAAATAAGAAAACACTTAATAAGAAGTTAACTAAACAAAACTCAATTAAAGCACAAGTAATACATCCTAATTACAAAATAACACTACAGCTTCTTAAATTCACAATTTGCCCACAAAATTAAGGGATTTTTAATTGAATACTTAATTGCACAAGATATCGTAATTTAATCCTAAAATTTAGAAAAAAAAAGTGATATTAAGCTTTAATCATAACCAAAATTAAGTAAATTTAAATTAATTAGACCTAAAAATAATGAAAAACCAATGTAAGTCCTATGAAAAATCCCTTGGAAAATGTATCAAAATAAGACTTATCAACAATGAACAAAGACATGCCCCAATATAGAATGTGCATAACATAGAAAATTATAAATTGGGAGCAACGAGGATAATGAAAAACACATGAAAACCTCTTAAGAAACTTGTTTTATGACTTCCTTTATTTTTCATTCATTTATTAGCTTTATTTATTACTTCCTTTACTGCTTTTAACCTAATTTCAAGTCAAGTTGTATTTAGTTTATTTTAAAGTCTTTCTATTATCAATTCTAGATGTTGTACATTTTTTTTGCAATTAAATTCGACAACCATTTCCATTTACAAAATCTATATTTCTAATTTTGTGCATAGTTGATAGCTACATCCTAAGCTTAACTATATTTAGGATTGAGGGGAACCCTTTTCTAGGAGAGTCATGTTCTGTCTCTTCTTTTGACTCATAAAATGATGATAGAAAAGTTAGTTTTTTTTAGATTGATTTCATGGTTAAGTCGTATCAACATCCTAATCAATTCTCTTTCGAAAAAACTCACCAACACATAAAAAATTGGCATGCCTAATGGGACCCATGAAGTCGTTAATGGCGCATGTTTAAAGGCTTTAAGTATAACGTCCTTTAAAGAACTAAATAATAACTATTTAATTTCCTTAATTATAGGATAATTCTAGAAAATGATTAAGTTATGATATTTTCTAAGAAATACATGAATTTGCTGATTTTTAGAAGTAAAGGAAATTATTAGGCTGATTAGAAAATTTTCTACATTCTTAAGAATTTGATGGAAATTATTTGAATATATTAGGATTTATCTAAATAAGAGGTAATTAGCTAATAATTGTGCTAATGGGAATGTTTGGAAATCCTTATAATTTTTGGAACCATAAAATATGAGAAGATTATTAGGAAAATAAAAACATTTAGGCAAAATCTTAAGGTCACAAGTGTAGTTTTAATCAGGAGTAAAATACAATTTCCTCAAGAGGAAATTGTTGAATTTTGGACATGGGAATCAATCAAAATTTACAGTACAACTTTGCAAATGATTAGGGTAATCCTTGACTACCTAGTACCTATTTAATTTAAGGAAAGGAAAGGAAAGAGAGAGAAGACTGAGAGATAAAGTTAGAGAATATATCTTTGACTTAGACTTATTGAGGGAGGAAATAATAAAGAGAGGTGCAAAGTGAGACACAAAGGAAACTTATGATAGAAACCAATTACTCTTTATAACAACTCCCCTATGCCTTACAACAAAGAAATACCCACTCCAGGAGAGTAGCTAGATGAAGAGAGAGAAAGAGTAAAAGGAAGGAAACAAAGAAAGAAATAGAATAAAGGAAAAGAATTATACCAAAGGTGAAGGAAATTCTTGCAATCTTAAGGTAAAACACCCGCTTTGAGTTGAGATATAGATAGCATGATTCTTTCCCTTTATCTTCATATTTTTCCTCTTTCATTTTCTTAAGGAAAACCATGTGGAAGTTGTAAGAAACCATGAATGTTTAGTAAGATTATAAATGGATGGATGTTCTTAGAACTATATTATGGACTTATGTTGTTTATTACATGCTATTTGGAAATCTTGAGTTGCCATAGTTGAGAAATCATGGAAGCTTTAGAGGTTAGAAAGCTCTAGAAGATGTTGTATGAATTTCATCACACATACACACTTTTAGCTTGATTATTTAATTTTATTTTGATGATTGAATGTTGAATAAACATGTTTAGATGGATTGTATGAGAGAGGACTGCATGAGAGCTTGAATCCATAAGAAAACAATTGAGATTTATGGGCTAGGGTACTGCTACACAGGTTGGTCGTGTGTCTACACGAGGGGCCATGCAATAGTTCCTGGAAGCACACAAGGCCATATATGTTGCCATATGACCCTGTATCCTAAAGGTGCATAGCCTGGTTGTGTAAAAGTGCATGGCCTATGTATTTCCCTAAAATTCTTCTAGTTACATGAGCATCTCTTTCTTACCATTCAGGTGGTAACAAGGAAGCTCTTTAGTAGATCATTTAAGATAAAGGAAATGAACTACAACAAAGAAATCATAGGCCTACTTGTGTAAAACCACATAGGTTGTGTGATGCATGGAGTTATTGAAAGAGTTTTACATGCTGAATGAGTTTTAACTTGTATGTTTATGTATTTCCTTTAGTTAGGTGTCTTATTAGCTTATCTTTGAACTCTAAGAGTGATAATTTAAGAAATATTCATCATGTAATAAGTATAGAATAAACATACTTCAAAATTCTAATATGATAATGTGACATTGACAAGGATGATCATAGCATAAATAACCATGATGTGGAGGACTTTGACACTAACATGAATGACTTGATAACATTGACATAGACATGGATGGCCTTGACAGGTATGACATTGATAAGTTGGAATTGTACCACGTAAAGACATGTTACGAACTAAAAATATTGAATACAATAAAAGGCTTGATAATACAAAAAGGGATTCCATTAAAATCTATGTAGACTACCTATGATTATATTATTTACAAGTTATTTTTGTGAACAAATTCTATTAAAATGAGATTCATTGATGAATGATATCTTGTGTCCCCTACAATTGGCCTTTGTGATGATGAGGTCTATTTATAAATGTTACCTTTATAATGTTTTAAGCTTGTTTACCATATGGATTGATTACGTGGTGATGAAAGGACACTCTTATAATACTGTTAGTACAAGAGAGACAAGATTCTTAAAGGAGAAAGTCCTAATAGAAGATAGTCTCCGTAGAAATATGATTTTAAAGGGGAGAAAGAGTCCTAGTAAAAGATGGTTTCCATTAGTTGAGATAGAATTCTCAAAGGATAGAATTTACATGTTCTATGGATCCACTCTAGGGGACACCCTAGATAGACATATTATTTATAATTGATGAATTACGATATGTACTAATGAGTTTGCAGATTGTGTTGTTAAGCCATACTAATTACCCATGATATGTAATTCTATGACTAAATTATGAATTATGATTGATACCATAATATATATAACTATTTGAGATGTTGTAGCACAATGTTATATTGTAGAATGGTGTGCTAGCCTATATTGAGACATATAAGATACAAACAAACATCTGAAAGATATGCATGGACTACAATTATTACTTATATTGTATATTATAATGCATGTTATCATAGTCTAATCTACTTGTCCTATTGCCTTGTTTAAGTATGATGTGCAGTTGAGTATAGGCTAACTATTCAATTATTTATTAGTATGAAACCCAATGTAAGTAGTATTTCTAAATAATAAATGTTGGGTATGTATATAGAGAATTCACTGAACCTTATGATCATTGAAATCTACATGACATAGCATGTGCTTGATCTATCTCATAAGTCTTGCTATATATTATATATTTTAGAAAAAAGGAAAAGAAAATATTTTCTACAAATATGCAATTGAACCATTATTGGTTTTCAAAAATAATATTATTTTAATATGAGTATAAATTATTACTCACTAATGTGTTCCACATGCTGTCGGTACTCTTTGTAGACAAGATAAAGTGGATTTATATAGAGATTTTTAGAATAAGGTAGGTTTAAGTTATAATTAACATGAAGTGGACTGTCGTCAGTAAATGAAGAAAGAGTGGCTCTTTATGTTGTTTAGAGTACTTGTTAGTTGTAGCTTATTGGTTAAAGAACTACAGGTCTTTCTTTTAATGTATATAATTATTGACACCATGACTGTATTAAATAACTTTTATTAATAGATCATGATAAATTATTTAAGTAACTCAACCCAGTTATTTTGAAAAGTATTAATGAAAAGATTAGCTAAAAAATAATATATTGTGAATCATACTATGGTGTTGTAAAATTTTATCTTGTTTATGTGTTAAAATTTTGACCATTAATTAGTAAATTGAAATTAGAAACCAATAATTAAGTGGAGAAGGGTTACATTAAGAGGTTTCAGAATTGTCTTTATTCAAGCCTATTTGAAGAAGAAATATTATCTGAGGACATTACACAAAAGCTTGGAAAGGGTATTAATACCCTTTCATTTAAAGAGAATTCACTTGAGCCACCTTGACTGTTAACATTTTTAATTCCTTCCTTGAAATATCATATGGTGGAAGGAATTTAGCAATGCATGCTATCTTTGTTGGCTACTTTGTTGACGTCTTGAAGATGTTGGTGGTGAATGAGATGTATAGTGAACATGAACATGAGAGAGAAAAGTGTACCTTAAAATAGATTGTCAAGTAAGCAATCTAGGCTGAGGCGTAAGCATGTGGTATACTACCAACACCTCTCTCAAAGCCGGAATGTTGATTAATTATCTTCAAACAAGTTGCCCATCACCATTTTGGTTTAGATCTATCCTTATGAATGATGTTTACGACTCAGTAGCATTAACTTCAAATAACCTCCATGTGGGTAGGTGCAAATTGCTAAGAAGCTTACATCAACACTAAATGTTTCAAATGTATTATTAGGACTCTTCTAGAGGAATTGGTATGACATTTTTAGTATTAAAGATAGGTGCTAGGTTGTGTCTACTAAATGGCTAGTCAATGTTTAGGGTTATCAGGCTAACACCTCACAACTAATTGAGTTCAATAACTTACATTTATAATTATCCCTACAATGCCCTAGTTTAGCATGCTAAGTACTATTCCATTCCAATAGCTAATAGGATAGATATTGTAAACTCTAAATGCTATCCCATTTCAATAGTCAACAGTATAGGCACTACTAAAACCAAAGGCAACTATCCCACAAACTAATGGCCTCAGCACCACTATTATTATTCCTGACATCTTAGCAGACCCAAAGAAAAGATACCTCATATACGTGCCTAAAATGAAAGAGAGATCGGTATATAAGAAGTCTTACTCTTAATTAGGTGGTTATAGCTATGCCCTTACCTAGGGGTACAAGCCTCCAGACTTCTCTAGAGAGGATGGATAGTCTACTCTTAAACATATCAAAAGGTTTTTTACTCAATATGGTAAGGTCAATCATAATGAGGTCTATAAGCTATAACTGTTACCTTTATCACTAACCTACGTAACATTCACTTGATACAAAAACTACCTCTTAATTCTCTTCAAAACTGGCAGGATCTGGAAGGGCTTTTACATGAGCAATTTTATTAGACCCAAGTAGAGTTGTCTATTGGTGATATCTTAACTTTAAAACAAAAAGTAGATGAGCTAGCTAAGGATTTTGTTGAATGTTTTTGAAATATGAAGAGTTGATGCAATGTTAAGTCACTTGAGAATGGGGTAGCTAGAAAGGTAGTTGATAAAATACATCTACCACTTAGGGAGAGGTTGATTATTCAGAAATCCTCTGATTTAATGGATTTGGCCACCAAAACATCTTGAATGAATCAATTTGTTAAGGAGTAGGAACAAAAAAGGGCATTAAGGATGCCACGAGTGGGCTCTATGATCTCCATAGTTAAGGCTGGAGAAAAATGTATCGAGATGGATGAAGACAATTCAAATTTAATAGATATCAATGTAATGGAAATCTTGACGGGTAAGGAATATTCCTGCCTTACTTTGAAACTATCCAAAGGGAAAGAAATGGATACAATAGAAGCTATAGGCTTATTTCTCTTTGACATTACCAAAGTTGAACCAATATTAGACCATCTATTAAAGGACAAGCAAAACAAGCTCGGCAATTGAAGGCAAAAAGTATTGTAAGTGGTATAATTCTTATAGTCATGTCACTAACTGTAACAACCATAACTTCTAAACATATTGATTAAGCTTAATTGGTCTCTTAAATATGAGTACTTAAGGTTAAACATTAATAATGGTTCGTTAGTGGATGGAAACTTGGGAAAATTTGAACCTTTTTAGTTATTCCTAAGCACCAATTAAATAAGCAAAAAGATCTTTAACTAAAGGATATAAAAATTCTCCTACAAGGTCTTCACTTCATTCACATTTAATTATAAGAGGCATAAAACTCATCTACATTAATTTACAAGTCAATACATGTCATTACTATAGGGAAAACTAGGATTTCTAGGCTAAAATAGGTGTTTGGAGACTTAGGCCATGACTTGGATGATCCTCGCGCGTCTAAGTTAGTTACTAGACCTTAAAACTAGAATATACAATTCTCGTTGCGACTTAAAACTCTTATGCCGCAGTGAAGCTCTCCTCGGGACTAACTCCCTTATTTACATTTTCACGATTCTTGCCGTGGCACATTATTGGAACACTATTCTTACTTTTTTTTTTAATTTTTGTCGAACTTGCTACATGCACCATGGTGAAGTTGCTCTCTAAAACTCTCCCCTTCTGGTTTTCTCTATTTATGTTGGGCAAGAAGACTTACGCCACAAAAAAGTTAGGTTTTGTTACTCCTTGGAGGTGTTTTGGCTGCAAATCGCTTAATTCCGACCACAACTTAAGTACCTTTTAGACCTATACTCCTCACGTACATATTCATAACAACTTGTACCTCCATCCAATTGATACTAAGGGTCTTCCTAAGATGAAAATACATGATCTTGGTGCAATATTTCTCCTAGGTCTTCCAATTCATCAATTTCCATGACTTAAGAACCTAGGTTTGGATTGGAGTATCTAAGGATTGATTCATATCAATAAATTTTCCATTATTGTCACCAAAAGGAATGTGGAACCTCAAATGACTACCTAACATTGTGTTACTCCTTACCAACTGTCCTCAAATCACTTTGCACAATTCTTAATGGACCAAACTAATATATTCTTACTCCCAAGTCTGCTAAATAACCTCAAATATAAAATTAAGCTATGACACTCCCATATTTCTTATATCAGACCCATATAGGAGTTAAAGTAACATACATAGAACCTAAGTCAAACATTCAAAGCCATTATACTGATATCCAATAGTTTAAAGTAATATTTCTATACAACAATATTCAAATTGATCATTCATTGTAAAGTATAATTACACTTTCAAATGAATGAGTAATGAATTCTTTATTAGCAACAACCCATATCAGATCATCCTTAGATAAAAGCATCAAGATATAAGTGATATAAGGTCTAACTTCCTATTAGTTACATCACTTATTACAAAACATCAAAATACCTACACTTAGCAATATAAGTGCATGATGATGCTATACAAAATAAATTACAAAAGTTAGCATCTACATTAAGTCAAAATGGTCAAAGTGTAGAAACCTTACATAGGGCCTCAAATTAGGGATGTTCATCCACTTGCTTCACTTTTTTTTTACCCAAGGAATCTTTACCTAAAATTATTAACCCATAAGACGGGGTGAGATATGAATCTCAGTAATCGAAGGAAAATTCCATACATATGTAAAATGTAATCAGTATAAATACATATTAAACATTGTTACCGAAAGCATCATCGTCATTAATAAATGAACTAGTTGGGCTAATAGTGACTATTATCTCATATTAGTAATCACATACAACATGTTAATGATCAATAACACAGGGAAAGGCCTGTCTACGGTGCCAACTTCCTATTGAGTATAACCTGGGCTCAATGTATCCATGAGTATGATCACAACTCGGTACCCGATTGAAGCATAATGCAAAAGGGATAACCACACCATAGCTCCACCAAAGACATGCTCACAATTCACAATAATAATCAAGTAGCCAACCAATCATTAAGTATAGCAAAACACATTATATGGAAACTATCATATTAACAAAGCACATATACAAGGAATTAAAAATTCAAATTCCAGTTACCTCACTTAGTTACGTAAAGTTTTAAAGTCAAGATAAGTTTTCACACTCTAGAAGTCCTAATGTATCAAAACAAATTACTTAGTTAACACTAAATACAAAAATCAATCACTTATCATTCCTTACATCTTAAACATTTAAGAGGCATTTACCTAGACTCCAATGAAACTCAAATTCAGATGTGAGCCTTCCCACACTAAAAACTTTAAGGTTTCACTCTAAATTTTAGGTATTTTCACACAAAATCAAAGCCCATTATGTAAGTAAGCTATTGGGGCTATTATTCAGCTGAGAATACATCAAAATGAGGACACGATATTTACCTAATAATCCTATTCACCCCAAGCTTTGAAAATCCACAAGAAGCCACCAAAAGAGCAAGTTTCAGATTTGGGCGATGGAGAAAATTCACTAAACCAAAAAATATGCAGACTAAAATGTAGAGGAGAATGAGAGGGACAAGTTTCATATAGATTAACTTGGTCAAATCCTCCTTTAGAAGTGAGAAATGGTGAAAATATACTAAAGAAACCCTAGCCCCTTTTGGATGTCCGAATTTTCTCTCTTGAGCTTTATGTGTTTATGTAGAATAGGGAGGAGGCTAAAAAGAGTTTATAGTTTTAGTAAGGTATTAGACTGACTTAAGGGCCCATGCTTCATATGGGTTCAGAAATTTGCTTATTGGGCTAAGTTAGATTATAGTTGGTCCTCTAAGAAATGAAATTAAGCCTTCTTATAAACTAAGAGTGGGCTTATATAATTAGCTTATGATATAAATAAATTAGGCATAAGGCCTAAATTAAATGTCTATCTTTCTTTAATTAATTTCATTAATTAAACCTATAACCATAATAAATCTATTTCTTTAGAAACCCTCATTTTCTTCAATATCCTTAAAACCCCATATTAATTCCTCAATGCATCATAATTATTCTTAATTAATTTTGGGGTGTTATACTAACAACTGCATCATCTTTTGGAATGCCATTTGGAAAGGCTCTAATGGAAGGATGATTTCAAGTTACTAAAAAAGATATGGCATTAGATGTTAATCCAATGCTAAAAGCCACTTTTACCAACATAGTAACTGTGGCACATTTGCTAGCAAACACACTTGGAAGTCATCCGGAATGGCTAGGTCCCCAAGGAGAAATGTGCCAAAATGGAGATATGTCACTAGGGTTGGGGGTAACCAAGGTACTTAACCTAGAGACTTAACTAATTAAATAGGGGCTTGTGTTAAGAGATCAAGGTAGAATTCGTGTTAACGTGTTCAATAGGCTTGGCATATTACCATAATTGACTAAAAAGGAGAGGAATCAAGGACTCAATGCTCAAATGCATACAAGAAAAGTACATAAGTGGTATTCACCAAATGGAGGCATCTAGTTAAATTATTATCAAAGACAAAGCTATTTAGGGCTCTCCAAGGTTTATTAGACCAAGAATATCTCCAATTAGTGATACTTGGATGGTGAATATGATGAGGCCAAGGAATTCGAGACAAAACAAAATGCAATTAACAAGGATCCAAGCGTGAAGGTTACAGAAGAAATGCATAGCCGAGTTATGAAAAAGGGTGCAAATGATATTCAAAATGACTCCTCTAGCCAAAGATAGGTCAAAAAAGAGGTTGTTGATAAAGACTTGTCGACAAGGAAACCTAGGGAATCATCTTTTGACCAGTCTTTTATAAATGTGATTAAAGTGATACTAAAGATCCTCTTAGCTAAAAAGTCCTTACTTGTTGAGTTGGAAGGGGATGTCAAAGTCTTTAAGCTAGGTGGGTTAAACTAGTTGAAGAGAAGAATGGCTAAAGCAACATTCAAAAAATTTGTAGAAGTCAAGGCTAGACATCTCAAACCCTTGAACATCAAGGCCTTTATCAATGTCAAACTTGTCAGTTGAGTATTTGTTAATGCTAAAGCATCACTTAATGTCATACCAATGTCCATGCAAACCAAGTTAGGGAAGACAAAAAAGAATCTAATCAAAAGGGACATGGTAATGACAAATTACACTGGTGGGCTTATGCCAATTAAAGGGATGTTACCAATGCAACTCATAATAGGAAGGAAGACCTTTACCATTGTCTTCTTTATAGTGGAAGGGAAGGTCTCTTACATGTTACTTTTGGGGCGAGATTAGATAAATGCCAATTATTACATCCCATCTTGCTTGCATCAACTTTTGATTTACTAGAATGAAAGGGACTTAAAGGTCATAAAAGCTTATAACAAATACTTCTCAACTAAAGTTAGGATGGTAGATGTGTCCTACTATACATACAATATGTAGTCAATAGCCTTACGCACATATCTACAATTAGATTCTATTTTACATATCAATTGATAGCAAATGGTCTAACCTTCAGAACCACCATCTTGAGGGTCAAAATCTAGCTTGTCAGTTGAACTAATGATGGACTAGATCATTAGAGCTGTCAAGCAACTACACCTTTAGATGATAAATGGAGGAAGTAATGCAAACTATCTAAATGATAGACTAAAAGCTAGTAAGTGCACTAGTCATATTAGTGATAAAATGGACTTAGAGTCCATGTATCAATCATATAAAGATTGGTTACTTCTAATTCTAGAGGTTTTTAATTAGTGTTGAGGACTAATTGTCATATACTTATATCTATAGACATATATACATTTTAATATCTTAAGTTTCCTTAAGTATTATTGATCAAACTATCAATGTAAAGATATTAAAATAAAATTAAAAAAAAATAAATGACTTAAAAACTCTTACCCAAAAGTAAAAGACTAAAAAAACGTGGATTAGATAAATTATACTGAGTTCATTATAAACATAATGCTTAATACCTTATGACCTATTACTCATGGAAAGTGACACAACTAACTTTACTAACTCTCATTTTAAAAAAAAATAACTTAACATTAAAATAAATTACTGATTAAAGGAATTGAATAGTGGAAGATACTTAGAGGTTTTTGTTTTCTTTTATAAACTTGACAAACTTGGTATAATAGTATTTTCTTTCTATTATACAGGAAGGTAAGTTAGATTGGAGTCAGCACCTAAAAGGCAGTCTCAAACAATCTCTACTTAGTCCTATGCATTGGAATAGTAACTTTAAATTTCTTTATGATATAAGTTAGGCTTGATTCAACATATAACAAAACAATAGCTTATAAACTTGAACATTCATGTCATCATTTTCTTCATCACAACATGATCAAAATAGCTAATATCCTAACTTACTTTTATGGAAAAATTATGCCATAATTTCTCTTATATTTTTAGGGGCCCAGACCATCTAAATGGTTACAAATATCAACCAAAACTTGGTTATAATTCAATTATATATTATATTGCCATTTCCTAGAGTAATTATATGCTTTAGGGTTCAAATAGCAACTAGCCTAATTGAGTGCCATTTCCATCACATAATATGATGTTTTATCCAAATGCATCATTCCATGCTAAAAATTACACATTCTTAATCGCATAGAAAAGCTTAACCAAGCTAACTTAATTTCCATCATAATATATCAAAATTACATCACAAAGTGTGAGCAATCTTGATCTAGTTGCATTATATCATGTCTTATGCCATTATAAGTTTTATGTACATCACAACAGGTTTAGTCCATCTAAATATTTATTAAAACTAGTTTAAAGTTACATAAAATTTGTCATTGAATTATCAACCTTAAGGTGCCAATTCTCTGTCTTTGTCTCTTCTTTTGTTACTTTTTTCAGTTGGCATTAGTTAATAATGGATATAGAAGAATGAGATTCAGAGAATCCCATTAGCAATTTTCAACATTCATATATATATAAAGTTCACTCAAGTAACAACGAAGCAAGCACACATGTAAAACTATCTCATAAAACTAAAGAGTAGTTAGCACATAAACTAGTAAATGGCTAAATACTCATGAAAATATACTTGTTTAGGCTACTTTTGGCATAAGGAAGAGCTACTGCACTTAATTTACTTGCCTTACTCATATTGGATACTACAAGGCACAACTAGCCAACATAGCTTATAAAACATATTATATGTAGCCAACTCTTGTGAAAACATATTCAAGTATAAGTATACAATACATACAAGCAACCAAGCACTAAGTAAACAATTATGCATAACATGAAGGAAGGAAATGCTATCTAGAAAGATCTTAGTCTAATATCAAAGCTATTAAAATTTCTTCTTAAGACTATGCTCTTCTTGGCCAAACACAAGCAATGAGGGCCAACTTTACTTAATTTTCTAGAATATCAAATTAGATACAATTATGGTCAACAAATGCATAATTAAGCCTATTTCATCTTTACATAGTACTAAATATAGATTAAAAGCCACTTTAGGTACACTCTAAGTCCATTTTTCCATAACTCTACTTGCTAAAATTTCCACATAACAATTTCATCATTTAAAGCACTCAATTTGCTTATTCATGATGGCCCAATCTTTGATTAGAAGTATTGTCATCCTTTTTTTCTCCATTTTCCTTTCATCTAGAGCCAAAATTAGGGTTTTTTCCTAGGCACATTTTCTTAATAAAGTTTCCTAAAATGAAAAATTTGATCATAAATAACACTTTTATTATTCATTAGGTTATTTTATTTAATTGACATATTTAGGCATCATGACATAACTTTGAGCTACAACAATTATCATTCTTTCTTAATGTTTTAGCTCATTTTCATGACATATATGACTCATTTAAATCATAAGAGACTCACTTGGATAGCCATAATTATGTTAAAACACATTCTTCATCAATATGGTCAATTAAACCATTTTTTGAATTCAATTTTTTAACATATTAAAATTATGAATTCTTGACACCAAACTACATTCAAATTATTTCTATAATTCATAATTAAGTATCTTTTATCATTAAAATGACAAAACAAATATCATACCTACATGGTTCTCCACTTGGCCAAAAGTGACTATGCACGCTTTAAACTTGGTTTCTTTAAGATTTCAAGCCAAATACATGTTATATTCAACATCCTCATCATTATAAAACTCAAATTTCACTGGCAACAACATCACACCATTCACTTTCTTTTTCTAGGTGAAATTACAAAGGTCTAGAGTTTTAAGTTTATACACTTCTATGGCTTAAATCATACCTTATTTTAAAGAACTCTTAGTGGTGATTCTTTTGGTGTAATTTGATCTTTCAAAGGAGCAACTTTTCCTATTTGGACAACCACTGATTTTAACCTTTCAACATGATATTTGGATTAAAGTTCTCATGAAGTAAAACAGGTTTCATAACTATAAGAGAACCAAAATTTGTCATTTGCATATCTAAAATTTTTCTTGAATTTTTCTCTCTCTTCCTTCCTTCCAAGACTCCATTTTTTGCTCTTTCAAGCTCCAATTTAGCTTATCAAGGTTGATGGTGGAGTGAGAAGGTAAAGGGTTCATCTAATTAAAAAACTTATTATAATTACACTTATTTTAAAATGACTATTTTGCCCTTACATGCTATTTTCTTTCGTTTTTAACTAATTTTTAGTGTTTTTTTTAAGCTCACTGCACCATAAAAAATTTTAAATGCTCTTTTACATAAAATGTAAAATTGCATAATTTTTAAGGGCTTAAAGTAGCTCAATCAATTAAAATTACATCTGTCTCATTTTTCTCATTTTTTATGCCATCAATATTTTATACTATAACGACCCCATTGGCTAAAGTGCTTGTTCTCTATTTTCATATTCTAATGAGAAAAACAAGTTTCTCTTTTTATATTTTAAGTTATACACATCCTTAATTTTTTCTACTTTATGGTTAAATTAGTTCTTTTTTCTCCTATTTTACCTATTTCTTTAACTTTTAGCCTTTTCATTCATTTTAGTTAGGCTTCTCATCTCTCTTTGTCATCTTTGTCATCTTTTTTTAATGTCTAAAGACTTATAGAAATTACTGATTATAATAGAAAGCTTATATCCTAATGTATAACAACTGAGATAGGGAACTTACCATTTTTCTTAAATTGTAATCTTACCCTAAGTTAGCCCTTGGCATTAACCTATGTTAGCCTTAAGAAGCATTCACGCACATGAATTCCTAATGTCAGACAATCAACAAAGTGGACCTATCTTATGTACCTTAATTCTAATCTAATGTAGAGAGTCAAATATAGATCTCATCAAGACTAGCTTCGATAGTAGGTGCATTATGGTTAAGTGAATTCTACCTTAATTAATTATGAAGGTCTGAACTAGAATGTGCACAATTAATTAAACTAAGCTACATTTATCATAAGCAATGAATGATATGCATTAATCATTTAGCAATCATATGTAACTAGCTGACATAACAAACCCAATTACATACAAACTTAGTTGCAATATTATGTAAGATACTAAAGCTAATGTCACTACCTAACAACTTTTAACAAAACACCAATAAGTAATAACAATTAACCCATATCAAGTATAATAACAATAAAGGCATTACACATAAATGCATAATCCATAAATAATAAAATCATAAAACATATCATCATAACAATTTATATGTTAGTATAATTCCCTAATCCTAAGTTAATATAGTAAAATAGAAAAGATAAATAGAAAATTTATTAGAGAGAAAGAGAAAACCACAATAAATTGCAAATCTATAATCTAGCTCAAATGCCAACATTCCCTCTACATTAAGAATGATATAGAATGCTGAGATGGTACTCTGACAGCATTTTAATGCTTTCCAGACACCTCCCTCGTGTTTCTCTATGTCCTAGGGGACATTTATTGGCAAATGGGAAAGAGAAGTCTAAGAATCACATCATTGGCAATTCAATATGTCCTAAGGGATATTTATAGCAAGAGTGGATGGAAGAGGTCATCATTTAGGTGATAAAGGACCTATCATTTGAGTGATGCATTAAAAATTAGAATTTTTAATTTTATTGATATAAATACCATTTTAGTCATTCATTCAGGGACTTTTAGCTTAGAGAGGATGCCAAAGAGCTAAGGAATGTCAAGAAACTGGATGGAGACCAAATTGGAAGGCTTTTGAGGCTAATTGTATTGATTAAACAGGCGTATAATTGTAGATCTTTGGCTTTTCTTTGGTTCAATCTTTTCTTACCTCTTTTAACCATTTTTCTAGAGTTTATTTTCCATTTGTCATTGTTGTTTTGTTTTATAAATTTAAGATCTTAGGCATTTGGGTGGATTGTTGTTATTATAATAATGTTTTGTAAGGATTTATTAATATTTATGCTATTATGGTGCCATATAATTGTCATTCTTCATGTCTTCTTGTTTGTGTTGTTGATTCCAGTTTAATATGTGATTTTAGTGTAATTGCAAGGCATTTAGCTAAGTTATAGATGTGAGGTAAGATGAGATAGCAAAGATAAGATTGAGTTTAAGTGTAATATATTTGCAAGGCATGTTATTACACTTAGACACTTTAAAATTGCAATTGTACCATTCTTAGAAGAATGCTTATTGGGTGTTTAATTGAGTGTAGCAATGGAAGTTGGGTGTAAGATAATTGCAAGGCACATCTAAGTACTAGTTGTCCATAAGTTTATCATTCTTAATGAAACTTGCTAATAAATTGAACTTAGGAAGTTGTGAGGCATGTCGTAAGGGAAATTTAGTAAGATAAGTTGATAATTGCAAAGCATGTTCAACCATTTCAGGAACTTTGTTAACACGTTATTACTAAATATTAATAATGAATAAGGACTTTAATTCTATATCCATTCCAATATCTAGGTCTGGCTTTTTGGGTTTTTTCTTTGTCAAGGTCTTAAGTCTTTTGTTTTAATTTGCTTTTTCCCCCCTTTTAAAATCAATCAAACAAATTTTCAGATGCTAGTAACTGTAATTGGGCTACTAATTGTAGTGTACGTAATTAGACTTTACTTTCATATAATTTTCATCCCTTTAGACCAATAAAACTTCATTCCCTAACTCCTTGAGGAATACAATACTTGGACTCATAATCCATTTTATACTATTTAAATGATTAGTATGCTTGCTATGCTAAGGTAGTAATATCTTGTAGACAAGAAGTCTAGTATTAATTTCATGCGATCACACACTCATCTCTTCCTTACTCTTTATTTTTCCTAAAACTACTTCTTCTTTTCTTTTTCAATTTTCTATTATTTTATTTATTTATTGTTATTATTCTCTTTTTTTTTTCTAAAAATACCCTCAAACTTGATTTTTTTAATATCTCATGCTTTTTTCTTTCTTTAGGTATTTCTTTCCTCAAAAATATATTCAACAAAGCTTAGTAAATTAAAATAAACATGCATCAAAATAATCTCTCTACTCATGTAGACATATATCTCACTCAACTAAATGTGCACTCTTTCACAAGTAAACACATATACTTAGTTATAATCTTTTGACAAATGGGTAGTAAACATAGTTTTTTGGGGTTGGTGGAATAATGCAGGAGGGAAAAAAAAAGAAAATTCATACATTTCTAAAGTGTATATTAGTATCAAGCTCGATAGGGAACTAATGATGATATAAAAAGTAAAAGCCTTAATTGGCTCAACATATCAAATGATGCCTAAATCATAACTACAAGTTATGCATAGTTTAGAATTTCGCCTTAAGGTAGGTTCAAAACCTATCACATAATCCATAATAAATAGGCTACCTAAGACCAACAACTAGTCTCAACATGGCATTGCATAATGTTGTATTAGGAAGCAAAGAAAAATAGATATTATTTGTTGGCCTAATCAACAAATAACATATATCCTTATTTCCTAGTCATCATCCAATATCACGCAAAATTTAGTAATCATTATTGATGGCCAACAAAAAGCAATGAAAGCAAAGGATAACCACATAAATCAATTTGATAACAACATAAAAATTGAAAAAACAAGCTTTTGAAATCTCTTTTTTGACAATCAGCATAAAAATATGAAATAAAACCAAACAAAATTCAAATTTCTTAAAAGTTTATAATTCCTTATTCCCCAAATTTAAATTAGACATTATCCCCAATATCTCAACAATATAGCATAATAAAGATGTAAAAGGGTAAGAAAACTCCCTCTTGAAAGGCCAGCTTTGATGGAATTGCTAGGAGAAATAATGAAAGTCAACTTAGAGGTTGGTCCTTAGCATCTACAAAACAAAAGAAAAATGTTGTTATGATGTTTGTGTTCAAATGTATTCATTACTATTTAACTAAACTTACTCTTTTTACAATACTTTGAGGTAAAAGGGGTATAGTCTCATTAGAGGCAATAGTATAGCAGCACTATATAGTAATTGTTTTACTTCCATTTCTTTCTTAGAAGGTCGTGATGTAGCAATATTGTGGCTTTTTTTAGTTGAGATCACCAACAACTAGGTTGTTTTTTGACAATGTAAGTTTTTTAAATTTTATAATTTTTAATTTAATAATAATAATAATAATATTATATTATATTTTTATGATTTTCATATTCTTAAATTGCTATAAGTTTAAAATTAATAACTTAGGGATTATGCAAAACAAAACAAAACTAGTATGACAGAAGAATAAACTAATTCTATCATATACTAAAATAAAACAGAAACTAAAGTAGGAATGACACTCTCTTCAAAGTCTAAATGCTAGACCCATTAAAGCTTAAGGGTCTAAAAATAACCTAAAGACATGTTTCTTACTTCAAATGATCTAACTAAATTTTTATATATTTTTACTTTTATTTAAATGGTAGGGCATTTAACCCCAAACTTAACATCAAAACTACTAACATAAGCTTAATAAACTAAATTAGTCAACAATGAATTCTTGGCCGTACTCCATATTCCTACTTGATTTTTAATCACAACTCACCTATTTATATATTTTCTTTCTTAATTTCAAATTGACTTTATTACAAATGAAAAAATGTATAACTAACTAAGATGACACAACCATTTATTGAACAAGACGATTTCATGAATTGTAACACAATAAAGTTATTTTGACATTATGGTGAAAACCACCTTGCAAATGTTCATTTCAATGCATCAAAAAAATTTGTGGGAACATGAATACATATTTTCAAATAAGATCAAGCTCAATTCTTTAGCTAACAGTCACACAATCAAACCTGGAGAAATTCACAAAGTGAGCATATCAATAGCAGAATTCATCACTGGATAAAATAGTACAACAAGCATATCTAAACTCCAAATGACATGAACCAAATTTTTCTAGAAACTAGATAAACAAAGCTGAATTTTGACTTTAGTTTCAAGTAAAAGCTAGTTCAAACATGTCCTTAATAATTCATCAAATTCAGATCAATGACTGTGTCCATCAAAACAGAGTGCTTTCTAGAAACTTGGAAAATTCATATATCAGTCCAGCTCAATTGGTTCAAAAATTTTTACATGACCAACCAGACATATCAAAAGTTAAGCTCACTACCCCAATTCTTTGCTCCTTCCACTTGATTCTTCCTCTTCTTATAGTAAGCCAAGTCTCACTTCGAAAATCACCAAGTTGAATTCCAACTCCATTTTATTGACCTAAAACAACTTACACAAATAAACATAATAAAACCAAACAAAAATAACTAAAGGAAACAAAATAAAAACTTACAAATAATACAAGCAAAAAGTAAAAACTATAACATGCAATTAAGTAAAAATAAACAAAGCTAACAAATTAAAAATAAAAAACATGCTTTCTCTAAAGTCTTTGGTTAGACTATAATCCGCTTTTGTAGTTCAGTGACCCTTGAAGTTTCGCTGGTATTGACTAAGGTATATCTGCAACTTGTTGCTTCCTCCACGTGGCCACAGTGGAATTACCACATTCATCTTCGCCTCAGCAAGTGTATCTACAGAACAGTCTTGACAACATATTAGTATGTCTTCTGCAAATTTTGTTAGTGTCCAAAGCTAAATATGATTCAACAATAATAATTTCATGCAATGAACAAGACAGATATTGGCCTAGTATTAGTATGCTGAATAGGGATCCCTACTTTTTGAATAATTTTTTGACGACTAAAACTACCCAACTGAATCTTTAAATCAATGCCAAAACATAGGTCAAGCCTAGCAACCAAATAGCTCAATGGAATATCAAAATATGGCTAGAAAGTTAGGAAAAATTAGGCCCTTCAGTTTTTGACAGCTCTGAGTTACACACAAAGAATGAACAAAAATATGTAGCTATCAATTTCAAAACGTCCGGCCAAATTTTCTCAACAAACTAGACATATTATGGTACTCACATACCAAATTTCAAAGCCAAAATCCTCACCAACTGTTCCCAGAAATTTCCCAAAGTCAGCACTTACTTCAGCAAGACAGTAAAATAGAAAAACAGAACAACCAAGAAAAAGGCTAATACAAAAAAATAAAAAAAAATTGTTTGATAATGTGTTTTTAATAAAGTGTTTTATAAATATAAAAATAGAATTGTATTTTTAGAAACAAAAAAATAAGAATATTTTTTAAATATTTTGTTAACTTTTATTTTACAAAATCAGAGAAAAATAAAAAATAACGATTTTTCAAAAAAAAAAAAAGATTCAAATGGATTTTTTAATTTTTTTTGTTTTCAAAATTTATTCTTAAAAATATCTATTTTAAAAATATTAAAACCAAAACAAAATCAAACAGGTTAAAAAACACTATCAAAACAACTCCAAAAATTCTACATATAACTAGACACATGGACTAGCATTCTTGCAAAATATCATAGCCAAATTCTGTTTAAATTACTCCTAGTAATTCATTACAATACGACTTCAGATAGGACAATTCAGAAAGAGAGCATCCTGAACTATGTTTAGAAATCAATGTGTCTCGCCAATCAAAACAGCCCAGAAAAATCTATAAAAATTCCACAGGATTTCTAAGACATATAACAAGAATCTTGCCAAAAATCAAGGTGAAATTCCATGTAATGAAGTCCCAACAAATTCGAAAATTAAGCATACAGAATAGCTAAAAACATAAAATTTCATTAGCCTTTGTTTTATTTCAAAAATAAAATTTACCCTACCTAATGAACATAAAACTCAATAAAAATTATATTAATGTACTTCTAAGCATGTTACCAAACTATTGAAACAAAGAAATTAATAAAAAATGGCAAAAGTCAACTACGCTAGGAAATTTGTTCATAAAACTACAATAAAACCGAAAATGGCAACAATAAAGAAGCAAAATGAATGTCTATACTAACTGGTTAACAATATCCACGTCAATCAACCTAACTATAATGCACAATTAACATATTAGAAGAAGTCATTTAATATGCAAGTTAAAAAGGTCTAAACTAGTATACAATTTGCACAAATTAGAAAACTCCTAACTAATATACAAATATCTACAACAAAGTCAAATGCTAAAATACAAAGTAAGCAAACAAAAACTATTTTTGGTCCGTAGATTTAGGTAAACAATCCCCTTGAGTTGGCAAACCATTGTTCTAGAAAAATAAGAAATTTAATACAATCCCTAGCAACAGTACTATAAACACCATATTTTGTTTGGGTATTTCAAAAAATAAAAAATATATATTAAATTAAAAGCTTTTGATTTTGGAGTCTTATTTAATATCATTTTTAATTTAATTTTACTGTCATTTGAGTCATAACTATTTTTTTGTCAATTTTAATTTATTTTTAAAGCAATTTATTCATTTGAGTTGAGTTTAATTTTTAAGTCAATTTTAATTTAATTTTGAGTTAATAAAATAATTCAAAAAATTATTAAAGAGAGAGAGAGAAGAGCCACAATAAGACAAAATAAGAGTCTCAAGGCCTCACTATGTTTTTAAGCTTAATTCATTTTAAGAGAAAGAAAAAAAAAAGTCACTCAAAACCCATAATTTGAAAGTAAAAACAGTCCTCTCATCCCTTATTGATAAGTAAGGCATGTTAGAAATAGAAAATTCTTAAAAAAAAAAAAAGAAATATTAAATTAGCCATGATTTTAAGAGAGGAAAATTGAAAGATGATCTGAAATTCTTTGTTAAAAAAAAAAAAACCAGTGTCTTGGATATAAAAAACTAAAGCAAGTTTGAAGGAAGGGAGGGTTGGAAAAAGGAAAAATAGAGAGGCATTGAGAGAGGGAAAAAAAAATCAAAACAAAACAAGAATTGACGTTGAAGGAAACTGAGAAGCCGGGAGACTCTCATCACTAGTGTCCGCAAAGGTAAATGATTGTTTTCAGCAAAGACATACGAATTGGCGACAACTCAAATGTTTGTTGGTGGATGTTAAAGAAGGGAGGGGTTTACGTTATTTGGGATTTTGCTGATTTCTCGTGCCATACTTTTTTTAGTATACTTCTCCTTGAAATGGAAAGTACATTCAAAAGTTCTTTATGGTGAGCAATTTTTACATACACCCAGTGTACTACGTCATTTTTATACTCATTGATTAAGATTTATTCTGTACGTGAACTTTACTTATACTGCGCATATACCCTACCTTTACAAATTTGATCCTATCTATTAAAGTTTTTTAGGTATACTATGCTCCATATATACCTAAAGAAATTTCCCTTTATAGTTTGGTTTTTGATCTTGACATGTCCTTACCACCATTTATGAGACTACGGATTATTTTAATTCATCTTTGTTTCCTGCCACGCTAATATAATGACCTTGAATTGTGTTTTGGCATAAAAAGAGAAAAGGGGCTGGTGGGAATACTATTTTGGTTTTATTATGGTGTTAGTACCATGTCGGGGCTTGTGATAAAATTATTGGTGGTATTTTGGAAAGATGAAGCCAGCATTATTTTGGGACTTATTGCTAATGATACATGGTAAGGATTTCATCAACATGGGAATACGAGTTTCATTTTTGTATTACTAAAATATCACGTCAAGGGATTTCTAATCTCTAACAATAGAATTGCTATGTTGGAATCATGTGGAATGCTATTTTGGATTTATTATGATGCTAGACTCATTTTTGTTTCTTGATAGAATTACAAGTATCATTTTGGGTTTATGTTGCGATTGTGCCCTTACCTTTGTTATCTCTCTTTTGCATGTGAGCAACGCAATTTATGGGGAGGGTTGTTAGTAAGAATGCAAAGAAGTCAAGAAGATGCAAAGACAATCAAGTAAATGCAATCTTGCTTTTATTTTTATTTTATCTTTATTTTATTTGTTTTAATTATTTATCTTAATTTTTAAAGCTTCTAATTAGTTTTCCTTTTTTTCAAAGTTGCCAAAAATACCCCCAAAAAAATTCATTTTTCTTTGAATTAGTTAAATCATTTTTTCCAAAGTAGAATAAAAAATACAAAGAAATTCCTTATTTAAAAATCAAAAATAGAAGAGAGAGAAAATAAAGAGAATAAGAAAAATAACAATAACAACAAGTTTTTTTTCCACTAGATGAGATCAGTTACATGTATTAATTGACGTTATAAAATCTTATCAGAAATCATGTTTTTAGATAAACTATTTAAATTTAAATCTTTTTTAATGATTTTGCCTATAGTTTTCCTTAATCTCCCTCTACCTCTGACTATTGGACTATTCTCCATCAAATATACTTTTTTTATTGAGACTTTTATAAGTCTTCTCTACACATGCCCAAATGATTTAAGATGTGATTTTACAATCTTTTCTATGATAAGTGCAATCTTCACTTTCTTTTTAATACATTCATTTTTAATTCTATCTTATTTGGTGTGTTCACTCATTCAACACAACATTCTCATTTTTGAAATATTGAGTTTATTCTCTTGTTAGTTTTTTATTATCTAATACTTAATTCTATACAATATTGCAAGTTTTATAATTATATGGTAAAATTTATCTTTAAACTTGAGCGATACTCTTTTATTATAAATAACACTCGAAGTACTCCTCCATTTCATCTACCCTACTTAAATTTTACTTTTTTTACATCTTTCTCTATTTTTCTATTATGTTGTATGATGGATCCAATATATTTAAATTATGTGACTTATGGTATGATATATTATCTAATTTTCACTTTTATGCCAAAATTAACGTGTCTCTTACTAAACTTCTATTTCATATACTCCCTTTTACTTCTATTTAAATGAATTTTATATGCTTTTAAAGCTAGTTTCCAGATCTCTAACTTCTTATTCATTTTTTTTCTCAATTCTCCAACTAAGACTATATTATTTGTAAAAGACATGCATTGTGGTATCGGCTCTTGGATATGTTTAGTGATCATATCCAAAACTAAAATTAAAAAAAGGGCTCAAAGTTGACTCTTGATGCAAACTAATGGTTATCGAAAAATCTTCTATGGACCCACATTTTATTCTCATACTAGTTGAAACCTTATTATATATATTTTGAAGTGCTCGAATATAAGTAATTCAAAATTTTTTTCTCCAAAGTGTAATGCCAGAATTTCTTAGCACATTCTATGCTACCTTTATATCTCATATCAATCAATTCTTATAAGAGACAAGAAAATGACATTAAAATATTAATTATTTTTCCGTTGTGTCGCCTATAAAAATTTCGTTCAGTGTCACGTGAACTGTGTGATCTCATACAACATATTTTCATATTTAATTACATGGATACAACTCATTTAGATCATAAAATGTGGCTCACAACTCAAGAAAATCGAAATGAAGCATAAAACATGGAGACTTATTTTTGGCAGATTTTGCCTCTTTTCTGTCCAAATTTTGAAAAATCATAACTAATTCTAGAAAAATTAAAAACATGCATTCTTGGTCATTCTGGAAAGCTACGGATGTCTACTTCACACTACAAATATGTCCAGACTATAACATCCATCACAGAGGATGTTTGACATCTAAAAAAATCCAGAGGTCAAATTGCATTCTGGAACTATCACAGAATTCTGCAGCAAACTTTGAAAATGTCCAATTAATTACAAAAAGAATCCAATCCATGAAAATATACCAATATGGAAAGTTATGAATGTTAGCTAGAGGGAAAAAATATTTTTAGACCAGCTCAGGTAGCCCAGACCTCAGAATTCAATAGAATAGTAACTCAGGTAGGGCAAAACTCCTAATACTGGATAGAATGTTCAAAAATTCATATCTCCCTCTTTAGACCTCTAATTGAGGTACTTCTAGTTGGCACAGGTCATTAAGAATGTCTAGTTTCTCTGTATAAAAGTTTATGACAATTGGATATCATTTGTCTCATGAGTGACAGAATTTAATTTTAGACCAATGCTATAGTATCAGGGACCAAAACTAGAAAAATTCCCAACTTCAACAATCGCCAAATATTCCACAGACCTCCAAAAATCACTAACTTTAGCTTCCCAAAAATCTCTCAATAATCTATAAATGCATGCCAAATTTCAGATCAAGAAGAGTTCATTTGGATAAAAAGTGGTATAGCCTCTTAAAATGGTAAATTTTTGCTCCATATGGTTTACCAATTTGTCCAAATGGCTTTTTTAATTGTTTGGCACCTCTTGGGCAAGTTTCAAAACACAAATATAACTTGTAGAGATTTCCCAAGTGGTCCTAAACCCCATGCCTCTTATTTTGGTTTCTCAACATCTATTTATGCACTAAACATGCATGCCATTCAAGAGTCCAATTACATAATTTCATTGATTTAATACTACATACATTATACATATAGTCTAGACATCATGTTACATATGCTCAAGGTTTTACACAACCAAAAATAATATGTACAATGCTTCTTGACACTCCATTACAATTTAAACAACAAATTGAACAAAGTGTAGCCATTTAATGTTCTTGGCTTGCATTTCCTTGTCCTTGGGCACCACTTAGACATTTTAAGCATGAGAGGGAAATGGGAGTGAGATTCCAAGAATATCAATAGCTCACACATCCATTCATACCACATTCGAGGTATACATATATCAAATATATGAATACGCAAGCATAAAGTATGTAATAAATCTCATTTCATGCTACATCAACATATTAATACCACTTTCATTCTCTAGGAACTTTTAGTTAGTTTAGTCTCACCCCATTTCTAGGACTTTTAGATTTACTTCACTATTAGCCTAGGGACTTTTGATTTAGCTTCACCATTTAAGGGACTTTTGGCCTTGTCTCACCCATGCCATGAGACTTTTGGCATCTCCTTACCTTCATCAAGGGACTTTTGACATCACCTCACCCTTATGAGTTCTTTCTACAACCATAGTCATTCAAGAAGACACATTGGTACCAATGTAACCTCAAGACATCAAGTGGCATGTTCTCAAATCACAAGAGTAAATACAAGCACACACATATACATATCGACGAGTCTGTCGCGCAACCTTCAAAATAAAATTAGGTTGGACTAAATATGTAGCTAGTGGCACAACCTAGGTCATTTCCCTTGGAATTAGAGTTCAATGTTTAATTGGGTTTTCTATGTGTATAAAAAACTCTAAAAATTTCCTAACTAAGGGGGGTTTGGTTGACTAAAACTATCTAAAATCAAATTGAATTAAAATTTCTAAATGCTACCTAATTGGATGAATTATGGGTGAATGATGGTCTTGTGACTAGCTTTGGGTTCATCCCTTGGTATCCACTATCCTTATCCTAATTCAATTGTGATTATTTTGGTCTAAGAGTCCCTAATTGTGTTTAATACAAATGTATCTTGAGTTACCATGCAAGAATCAAGAGATTAACAATTATAATGTTGTATTGAAACCTTAATCTTGCATTAAATCGTCAATTCTTGTCTTTAAGATCAATGCACACTCAATTTGATTGATTAACCAATTAATTAGCCTCTGAATTATCCTCAAACGATGTTTAATTAACTAACTAAACACTAAAAAATCCACAAATAGACAATTAGGCACACCAATTATCACAAGCATTTCATCAAATACCTTGATTACACATTTGAAAAATGGAGGAAAATGAACAATTTAGAACTGAAGTTAATCTATTAAAACAACAATTGCTTTCCTAATTAGTATCTAACCAACTACTAATCAATTACACAAATTCTTAATCCAATACAACTTAACCAAGCATGTACAAGAAAAAGAAAAAGTGTAGGAAATTAAGAAATCTTAGCCAAAATTCTGAGTTCTTTTCCTTGGATTTAAGCTTCCACTAAGAACTTCTTCCTTGCTAGTTACAGATGGAGATTAGAGCATCATTAGAGTGGAGATGGAATGGAAGAATGGATGGGAAATGGCATGGAATGTGTTTTGTGAATGAGACGATGGATGAAGGGGAGTGAATGTGGTGAATGGAATGACGACAGAATGTGTCTTCTTAGTCGAATGAACGATGGATACCTGATAAAGGCATAGGATGAATGGACAATGTGGATGAATTACGTGAATTTGATGATGGGGTTCTGGATGGTGTGAATTGTGTGAATGGAATGAATGGATTATTCACGTGCTCCCTTTACCTCATTCTCATGTGAATTCCTTATTGATTCCACGTGCTCAGCCATTGCCCCATTCCAAATGCCCATAGCTTCTTTATGTGTATCATAGCTTCTTTAAGTGTATATAAGGTGGGGTGGGCTCCAACGTAATGCTTCTTATTATAATATTCCACATGCTTCCTTCTTTTCAGCTAATCACGTGCTACTTTACACTGCTCCTTTACTTGCTTTTCACGTCCCATGCAGCTATTGTCCAGACTTCAGCTTGTTGCTTCCTTCACTCGATGCTTCTTCATTTAACACAGCCCCCAGCTTCAGCTCGTGTTGTTCATTCTTAGCTTCAGCTTCTTCTTCTTTTCAAATACCCAAGCTCTCTTCCTTTCAACCAGAAGCATATTCTTCCACGGTTTCACTCTTCTCATGCGTTGCTTCCTCTGTTTAGCCACGTCTCTTCCCATATGAGCTGCTTCTGTGTGTTGTTTTCTTCATCTTCATTTGCTCGCTTTCTCTAGCTCCAGCTCTTGCTTCATACGTCTACCTCGTAGATAGTTCTTCCACGTTAAAGTTATGCTTTTCCTTGATGAATGCTTTAGCATCTCCCCTTCACTTCCTGGAGCCTGTAGCTTCTTATAAGTGCTGCAGCCTATAGCAACTTCTTCTTTCCAACCTCCTTACTTATTCATTCGTGTTGCTTCCCATTTAAACTTCAGCCCAAGATTTCTTTTGATGCTTCTCATGTGTTCAAGATGGCTGCCTCTTGTGACGTGGGTGTACAAATGATGCACGTACTTAACATGGGATTAAGTTGTGTGAAGTGTAGACGTGGATGATTTGCCAGCTATAAATCAATGTGGAGTGTGATGAGAGCTGCCCATATGTGTGTCTTCCTTAAAATCTACACATGCTTCTCCTTCCCATTCCACATCAAAACCTTGCTTCTGAACCTCTGTTCTAACAACCCATGACTACTTCATTTGTTTCTTCTCTTTTTCAAATCAATTTATCATTCAAAGCTCCAATTGCCCAATAAAATCTACACAAAAGAATGGAAAGTGTTAAGTAGAAATACCCACAAATTATTTAAGATAAATTTAACCATTAAGAACTAATAATTTGCAACTTAATTCCTCAAATGTAAGAATAGCCAATTGAAATCAAATTCCACTTAATTCAATTTTTAAAACCATATTTGGAGACTAAAATGCTTAAGATAAGGAGAATAAAATGTATAAAAAATCAAGTTTATCACATATGCACACAAGAATGCAAGAGAATGAGGTGGAGAGCTACCTTTTAATTTATGCAAGCTTACTTTGCCAATTCCTTTCCCTCTTTAGTCTCACAAGAGCACTTAGGTGGAGTAGGGTTCTCTTGACCTAGACATCACAAACATCACACAATTACACACTTGAAGACATTAGGTTCACTCTTAAACACACACTTAGTTCCATAATGGGCATATTGGTTCCATAAATGGTCCATTGAAGCAACTCATATCATCCAAGTTCTAGGCTCCATTCTTTTGTTATTTCTAGACTTCTTGGACTCATTTAAGGTCCTTGGAGCCATCACATATTCAATTACACCATTGGAAGACCAAGTTGCTTTATAAGGCACCATTATGGATACCATTGTCCCATCTCCCGACCTATGGCTCCTAAATTTTTTCCAATGGTTCCTCCCATCCTCTAACATCATATGGAGTCCCAAACCAAGGCTAGAATAAATTAAAATACTTCCTAGCCCTATGAATCCTCCTTGGCCGAGACAAGCACATAATTGGGTTTCTTGGAGTTTCAAAATTTTCCTGGATGGGAGAGCCACTTGGGAAGGTTTCTAGGGGTCTTAGGAGCTCAAGGAAACATTCAAATAGCCAAGGAATTACTCACACAAAATCAGATTTTACAAAACCTCCAAGAATACCACACTTTTCTAACTTGATTTCCTTTAGTTTTTCTTAGAATTTCTTGTCATATTCTTAATTCTTGTACTCTTTTCCCTAGGTTTCTCCCTTCGTTCTGCCCAAAATTTATCTCCTTCTATCCCCCATAGGCTGGTTGCAACTACCACAAAGAAGAGCAACCAAGATGAAGCATCAAGAATGGAAAAATACCTTAGTTTCAAGTTTGTTTTCGAAGCTTTTCTTCCTTGGTTCTCTTCTCCTTGGCAAATTCGAATTTTCCCCCTTAGGTCTGGACCAAAACTAGAACCAAATCATTCAAAAAATCTGTGGAAAGAGAGGAGGAAGAGAGGAGAACAAGATTGGAGGAAGATAGAGCAAGAAAATCTATGAAATTACCTAGTTTCACCTCGGTTTTCTTCCTCTTTTTCTCCTCCTTCTTGTGCGCTTAAGAGAGCAGAATAACTTTTGTATTTTGGGCGAAAATTTAGTGCTCAATAAAAGGGAGAAGGTGGAAGAAAAGTGTAGAAGTGTTTAGGACATTCTTGAAGCTTTTATTTCCAATTTTGCCTTTCTGTAATGTCAATTTCGTTTTGGCTTTGTTTTAACTCTTTTTTTAGAACCATCTCTTCCATCATAAAATTTAGATTTCCAATTTAATAAAATGCCTTTGGAATTACTCAATTTGGAGCTAAAACCTTACCAAACGAATCGGTCAAAGTTTAGGTCAACTGACATTGAAAAACATACATCGGAGGGGCTTTACCAATCCTAGGGCTTCCCATAATTTTTGGGGCCTCTAAGAACCTTGGGCTACTTAAAAATTTCATTTAAAAAGCCCTCCTATGTGATTTTTCAAAAGTTACACTTATTTAAAAAAATGCCATTACATTTCGTCAGTTTTCGTCGCAAATTATTTCTCCATCCTAACTCTATTTTTCTTTTCGTTTGAGCTTAGAATTATCAATTTTAGGAGTCTAGGACTTAACCCAAATTTTTTGGAACATTATCTAGGTCATTTTAGAGGACTTACCTTTATATGGCTCATTTCGTCGTTTTACAAAAATTACATTCGTTACACAAAGCCTTCCATAAAATCTCTCTTTGTATTCTATCATATGCCTTTTCCAAATTAATAAACATTATGTATAAGTCTTTTTAATTCCTTTGATATCTTTTCATCAATCTCTACAGCAAGTATATTACTTTCATATTCGTCCTTTCTGGCATAAAACCAAATTAATTCTTTGTAAATTGAATCTCTTGCCTTAATCTCTACTCAATTACCCTCTTCTATAATTTATAGTGTGGCTTATGAAAAGAGTAAGAAAAAGATTCACCTAATTTCATAAATGAAAACACATTAACCAACTGCATATTTTTTTCATTTGTGAAATCAAGTCATTCTTATTTTTCCTCTCTTCACAAAAAATAAATAAAAGTCATCAACTAAATGATTTTGTTTTCTACCTATTCAAAGTATGCAAATTTTGATATCTATCTTAGGGTGCATAGGCTATATGTGATGACCCTAACTTCTAATCATTGTAATTAAGGTTAAATACGTGATTAATAATCATGAATTGGGGTGACAAGCCATTATGACTAATTACATTCAGAAAATAAAGAGAAATTTAAACTTTAATGTTATTAGAGTCATCAACCATATAATTACAAGCACTCATGTACATTAGGGAAACAAACATTCATTTTATAAGTCTTTGATTCTATTACCCATTAATTCCAACTCAGAAGAATCTTTTATCAATGTTTCTAAGTCATTCGTTAGGGTTACCATATAAAAAACTAAGATTTCTAGGTTAGAATGAGAGTTTGGGACCGTTAGCCGCTGCTAAATGTCCTTATGCTGCGGTCAATTACTGTCGGGTTCACTATTGCCGTGGCGAGTTGGACTTTCGTCGTGGCTAACCTACATGACATCATGGCGAGGAAACCTCCTGGAACCTCCCTCGCTTGTCTCTCACTATTGGCCACAGCCAATTCCCCTTTTTGCAATGGCTAATTCCTCTCTAAATTGCCTGACAAATTCTCACAAATATTTGCCGCGGCCAATTCCCATTTAGCCGCAGCCAATTACCCTCTGGACGACTCTCAATTTTGCCTCTCACATTTCGCTGTGGTGAATTACTCTCTGGTACTCTCCTTGGGTAACTTCGCCTTTATTGGCCGCAGCTAACCCCATTTTGGCTACGGTGAAATGCCTTCTGATCCTACAACTCTTAGAATCTTGTCTCATACTCTCCACTCTCCCTCCAATGACACCCTAAGGCCACTCTACCTTAATTTGTGCAACTCTAATAGTATTTATCTACCTTATTTACCCAACTATTCTACCATTACCAATTCAAAACTTAAGTATTAATTTCTACTCATCCAACTACCATATGTCAGCAAATTCATAGATTAATAATAGCAGAATTTCATAAGATTCCAGCAATTATCATTCAAATATATATATATATATATATATATATATATATATTCCATTAAAGATTCCATGCATCACTAATTTAGGTCTATATCCAAAGTATTACACAATTACGATTCCCAAATGGTAAACCATATCATAAATTCAACAAAGTTCATATATCAGACACTATAAGTTCATACATCTAGTACCAAGCTATAATGAGATTTAACTCCTTAATAGATACATTCCAACTAATCAAAATATAAACGCCTACACTTGGTAATATGAATATATGATGATGCTACATAAAAGATTAACAAAATTACATCTATTCTACTTAGATTAGCCCAAGTGTAGCTTCCTCTACACATGGCTAGAGCTCATGGATTTTCATCCACTTATCCTTACCTGAAGAACCTTCATCTGAAATTGTAATCCTATGAAATGGGGTGAGATGCAAATCTCAGTAAACAAGGCAAATTCCATCATACATTCCAGTTTAATTAACATATATGCATAATTTCACATAAGCATCAGAAAACATACCAGTCATATCCCATACTAGCAATCATATTTCCACATGTTAAAGGCCAATAACACCAGGAGAGACCCATCCACAACACCTACTCCCCATTGAGTACAACTAGGGCTCAGTGCATCTGGGGTTTGATCATAACTCGTGCCCAATTGAAGCACATGCACGGGTGGTAGCTGCACCACAGCTCCACCATGGACTCACAAGGTCCAATCACAATATAATAAATAGCTAACCAATTCATTCAGTATTTCAAATCATTCATATACAATAAATATGTAATTAATATAGTCCTAGTTACCTCACTTGTAGTCAATCCTCTAAGAGCTAATTGAGTGCTACTTCAGCCTATCGACACAAAACTAATCCATTACTATCCCAAATCACAATTTGTATGAACAAACCCATCACTTAAAGAATTAAGCTATATATAGGACTACTTAGAAACACTTACCCAATCACCACTAAACCAAATTTAGATTTGGTTGAGCCTACCCCAGAAACCTCAAAATAACACCTCAACTTCTGAGTAAATTCGCATAAAAACAATACCTATATTATAAATCAGCTATAGGAGTCTCAAACTAACAAAGAAAGCATCAAAATGGAGAGTTTATACTTACCTAACAATACCCTTAATCCTAACCTACGAAATTTCACCAAGAAAATCCCAAACAACCACATTTCAGATTTTGGGCATGGTGAAAATACTTCAAATGAAAAACTAATTAGGCCAAAATGAAGAGAAAGAGAAGGAGATTAAGTTATATAACTATTACCTTAGCTTAATCTTGCTCTAGAAGTGAGAAATGGTGGATTTCTTACCCTAAACTCTAGCCTCCCTTAAAACCTCAGAATTTGAGTTGTGTATGTGTGTTTTAGCAAAATGTGGAGGGGTTGAAGTGTTTATGGTTTTAGTTGGGTTTAAATTAAGTCAAATGTGAGTCATGGTTGACCCAAGGGTCCAATTGCAAGTGGGTTCTAATTTAAACCTTGTTAGGCCAGCTTTAATCTCTTGGGCTGCAAAAATTTAATTGGGCCAAACCAAGTTTAAAAAACTCAATTGATTTGGCTTTGCACAAGGGTCATTGGGCCAATTATGAGAGTCTATAAAAGGTGAATCTTGGGCCTCTATCATATTGAATCAAATTGGGTTTACACATAATATATTAGGTCTCCATTAGCCCCTAATCTTGACCTACTTAATTTAATTTGGGCTTAGATGGGGTTTATAACTCAATTAAACCTCAAACTCATATTAATAATTTATCTCCCTAAAATTTCCATTAACTTAACTTACTCGATTATTCCACATTAATTATTCTTAATGAACCCAAATCCATGATTAACACCTTAATTAATTTTATGGTGTTACAGGTGTCATTCCTAGTTCAAGTCTACATTTGTAAATAATTTATTTTTCTCTTTCTTTCAATTTTTATAATTTATTTCCTCTCTTTTATTATGTGTTTTGATTAAAGCAATAAAAATATAACTAAGACCATATTAATTTTACATATTTGACTTAGGATAACTATTTTTAGAAATGGATTCTAAGAGGTGCCTAATACCTCCTTATGGCCTAAATAGACTTTTGAGCTTATTCTTGGGTTCATAGGTCATCTTTTACTTTTCTATTCTTAAAAAGGTTTTTTTTTTTTCTAAAATTTTTCTTTATTACACTCGATCTCGGCAAGTTGTCAAGTGTGAAAAGTGTTAAAAACTTCATGTAAACTATTTAAATGATAGGCTAAAAAGCTAACAAGTGCATTAGTCATATAATCAACAAAGTGGACTTAGAATTTGAGTATCAATCACATAATGATTAGTTACTTATAATTTTAGAGGCTTTCAATTTGTGTTAAGGGTTAGTTATAATATACTTACATTTATGGTCATATATACTGACTAATATTTCAAGTCTCCTTAAGTACTAATGACCAAAGTATTTGTGCAAAAGTATTAAAACAAAATAAAACAAATAAAGCTAAAGACATAAGACTAAAAGACTCTTACCCAAAAGTGAAAGATTTAGTAGATTAGGTGAATTATGTTGAGTCAATTATTAATGTTGTGCTTAATACCTTATCACTCATGGAAAGCTTGTACCTAACATATAGTAGCTAACATAATAGACATACCATTTATCCTAGATCCTAATCTTATCCTAAGCTAACCCTTAGCATCAAGTATGTTTAATTAGCCCTAAGAAGCATTAACACACATGAATTCCAAATGTTAGATAGTTGACAAAGTGGGCCCATATGGTATACCTTACTTCTAATCTAACCTACAACTGAGTACAAGTGTCACTAAGACTAGCCTAAACAATAAGTGCATTATAGTTAAGTGAATTCTAGCCTAGTTAATTATGAAGATCTATACTAGAGTGTTCATAACCAATTAGACTAAGCTAGATTCATCATAGACAATGAATGATATGCATTGATTATTTAACATTCATATGTAACTAGCTAACATAGCAAAACCAATTACATATAAACTCAATTTTAGTATTTATGCAGGATGTTAAAGCTAATGTCACTATCTAACAACCCCTAATTAGATGCCGTAAAGTAATAACAATCAACTTAGTTCAATAATAACTACAATAAAAGCACTACATATAAATGCATATTCTTAATATAATAAAATTATAAAGTATATCACTACAGCAATTCATACATCAGAACAATTCTCTAATCCTAAATTAATACAATAAAATAGAAAAGACAAATAGAAAATAAATTGGAAGGAGAAAGGAAAAATCACAAGAAACTACAAATATGAAATGTAGCTCAAATCCTAGCATTTCCTTTACATCAAGGGCAGTCTTGAACCCGAGATGACACTTTGATAGCATTTCAAATTCCCAAACACCTTTCTTACATTTCTCTCCATCCTAGGGGTATTTATAGGCAAAGGAAAGAGATATGGCTAATGATCATGCCATTTGCAATTTTGCCACATATCACAAGTGCAAAAAATATACAATTTTGCAACTATAAAAATCTTTTGGTTTTAGGGTTTTAGAGCTTTTGCATCATAGTTGTGAAAAATGCACCTTTCGTAGTTGCACAGATATCATGCTAGGGTTTTTTAAATGTTCACATTGTAAGTACAATAAAAGAAAGTTTGACAAAAACTCTAGTCCACCCTTTGACTTTTCTATTTGACTAATGTTGGTTTGTTCCTAGCTTCGTCTCTACACAAATAAACACAACCTTATTGGACTTATTTTAATTACTAAAATTTAATAAAAATTGTAGATTACTTAATTTTTACAAGAAATATAAAAATAACAGAAAATATACTAAATATTATAAAACTAATGAAATATAAACAATTTGATAAGAGCAAGAGAGAATTTGTAGAGAGGAGAAAATAGGTAGAATGTTTCTTATTCTCTTAAGTTCTAATACCTCTCCTAAAACATAACTATGTGGGGTATATATAGGCTCAGGGGATGGCTAGATCTATACCCTTTTATTTAATACTTTATTCATGAATCACACTCACCTAGATACATTAATAATGTATCAAACTTCTTTAATATATGAATCACACTAACTTAAGTACATAATTAAATATACACAATGAACTTAATCTCCTAGAAATACTAAACACATATTTATCAGACTTAATGAACCTTCAATGAATTTGAGAATTTAAAAACTAAATGGATATCCACAATAATGGATGGATTCATAACACTTCCCCTTAAATGTCTATTGTACAAGGAATATGCCTTATTAAAACCTTATTAGAGAAAAACCTAATGGGAAAAAAACTCTAATGAAAGAAAATAGTACACCGTTCCTTATACACTCCTTCTATTCACAATATTATTGTAGCTTTTTGAGCTGATGCATCCCAATTTTATGTATTAATATTTCAAATGTTAAGGTAAGTAATGCCTTGGTGAATAAGTTGATAAGATTATTACTTAAACGAATTTGTCGAACATTAACATCATGAGTGAAAAAGGATTTTAGTGAAATATTCTTTATTCTATCTCCTTTGATATATCCTTCCTTCAATTAAGCTATATATGTCGCATTGTCTTCATATAGAATAGTTAGAGTTTTCTTACAAGAAGATAACCCATATATTTTTTTGATATGTTGAGTCATATATCTTAACCAAACACATTTTTGACTTGCTTCATAAATTGCTATAATTGCTGCATGATTCGAGGAAGTGGCCACAAGTGTTTGATTGGTGGAACACCATGATACAACCATATTTTCACTTGTAAATATATAGCCTATTTGAGATCTAGTTTTGTATGGATCAGATAAGTATCTATCATCTACATATCCTAAGAATCCTAATCTAGATCCATTTACATATAACAAGCCTATATCAATAGTACCTTGAAGATATTGGAAAACATGTTTAACTCTAATCCATTGTCTTTGTGTTAAGCTAAATTAAACTTGGCTAATAAGCTTGCAGCAAAAGTTATATCAAGTCTTGTATTGTTAGCAAGATATATTAATGTACCAATTGCACTAAGATATGATATTGCAAGATTAAGAAGTTTTTCATTATTATCTTAAGGTAAAAAAATATCTCTTTTCACATTAAATGATCAAACAATTAATGGGATACTCAATGGATGTGTTTTATTCATGTAAAATCTTTTAAGAACTTTTTATGTATGAGTTGATTGATGTATAAAAATTTCGCCTTTTAAATGCTCAATCTACAAGCCGAGACAAAACTTTATTTTTCTAAGATCTTTAATTTTAAATTCTTTTTTCAAACAATCTACTACTTTTAGACTCTCTTCAGGAGTTCCAATAATATTCAAATCATCAACATATACAATAATAATTGCAAATCTTGAATTTGCTCACTTTTATGAAAACATATGGATATATATGGTCATTTCTATATTCTTCCTTTAACAAATATTTACTAAAATGATTATATAATATTCGTCCATACTACTTTAATCGATACAAAGATCTTATACCTTTTAATTGAATAGAGTTTTTAAGATTTTGAATTATATGGTTCAGGCATCTTAAATTCTTTTAGGATTTTCAAATAGACGTCATGATCAAGTAAGTCATAGAAATAGGCTGCAACAACATCCAATATATCAAGTTTTTCATGCACTGCATATTGATAAGATAATAAAATGTGATTGCATCCATCATAGGAGAATAAGTGAATTCATAATCAATTCAAAGACTTTGTGAGAACCCTTTTGCGATAAGTTATAATTTATATCTCACAACTTCATTTTTCTCATTTTGTTTACACACAAATACTCATTTGTACCCAACGGGTATCATATCTGCAGGTGCTCAGACTATAAGCCCCAAATTCTAATGTTTTTCAATTAAGTTTAATTCTACTTGAATTGTATCTTTCCATTTTGGCTAATCACAATTATGTCGACACTCATTGATAAATATAAGTTCATGATTTTCATTATCATTTATAACATTAAGTGCTACAGTGTATATAAAAATGTTATCAACAACTATTTCCTTATGGTTGAATCTTTTTCCCATAGAAAGATAACTTATTGAGATATTTTTATTTTCATTAGTTTCAGGTACTTAAACTTCTTCTGAAGTAATGTTATTTGTTATGTCTCTAGACTCTTTAAGAGTATGTATTTTTTTAATGCGTTCATTATAAATAATTGATCTTTTCCTTTTATAGGGATTTTTATCTTTTGAACTGATTAGTTTACCACGCTTCAGCATGCTTTAGACTCATTAGCTATTTTATTTACAGATTTTTCTTTAGGGAATTCAATTCTTACAAGAGCATTTACAACTAGTATATGTGACTTTGTCACTCTCTTTAGGTCAATAAATATATCTGGTAGTTGATTTGCTATATTTCATAAGTGAATTATCTTTTAAACTTTAAGTTCACATTATTTTGTGTGAAGATCAAGATATGACAGAGTATTCCACATAATTTCTTTGACTAGTTGCTTATCTTTTTCTCCTCCTAATGTTGGGAAAACTAACTCATCAAAATGACAAGTAGCAAAATGTGTTATAAATACATTTCCTATCATTGGCTTAAGATATCTTATAATAGAGGGGGAATCATACCTAATATATACTCCCAACTTCCTTTGAGATCCCATCTTAGTATGTTGAAGAGCTATTGGAACATATATTGCATATCCAAAAATTCTAAGATGAAAAATATTTAACTTTTGATCATAAGCTAGTAATAAAGAGGAGTATTTATAATTATTTGTTAGTTCGATACATATAAATGCTACTATACACAAAATTGCATGTTCCTAAGCAGAAATAGGGAGATTCATTCTCATAAGTAAATGCTTAGTAATTAATTGAAGTCGTTTAATAAATGACTCAACTAAATCATTTTTTGTATGAACATAAGTTACAAGACGTTCAATATTTATTCCAATTGACATGCAATAGTCATTAAAAGCTTGTGAGAAAAATTCTCCAATACTATCAGGCCAAATAGACTTAATGATATAATCTAGAAATTGTGCTCTTAATTGAATAATTTGAGCAAGCAATCTTGCAAATGCCAAGTTGCGAGTTGATAACAAACATACCCGAGACCAATTGTTGGATGTGTCTATTTGTATATCTAAATGGTCCACATGGTAAGTAAATAGACCCACAAATGTCACCATATAAATGTTCTAAAAATGCTAAAGATTCAATTCTAACTTTAGTTAATAATTGCTTAATAATCAATTTACTTTGAGAATAAACATGAGAATTCCTTAAATTGAAAAATCTTCAAGTTTTTCAATGGGTACCCATGTGAGTTTTCAATGATTTTTTCGTATCATTATTATTCCTGGATGCTCCAACTGTTCATGCCAAATGATAAATATTTTTAATTCTATAAACTTCTAATTTATAGTTGCATGTATCCCAATTGTATTTATTTTTGTGTAGTACAAATCGAAAGAGAAAATTGGTAATTTTTCTAATATCTTTTTCATACCAGAAACAATGCTCGTAATATAGAGGTATTCATTATTTCTTTCACACATGGTCTCTATATAATATCTATTATGGCGAATATCTTTAAAGCTCAATAAATTTCTTTGACATTTAGAAGAAGAAGGAGCATTATTTTAATAAATTTTATTCCTTTTAGTAATATGATAATAGTTATTCCAAATTCTTCAATTAATCTTGCACTATTAGAAATTATAGTAATATAAACTTCACCCATATTTATTTGAAAAAAATATTTTCTATCTTTTAAGATTGTATGTGTGATTGCACTATTTGTGAGACATATATCTTCATTCATATTTTTTAAAATTAGACAAAACAAAAGTATAAGAAACATTATAAAGTAATTAAATAAATGTTGAATAAAACTCATACTTAAATTTTCATATAAACTTATAATTAAAAAAGCAATTCCAAACATATAAACTCATTAAGTATGACTATTCTCTTGTAGATTAACAAAGAAATTTGACACATCTAAGTGTGTAGTATTTATGGGATCATTGGCAAAATTATCATATAAATTAGTAAAATTGATCATAACACCTTTCTCCTTTTCTTTTATTAATGCTTAATAGAGATCAACAGGGTGTTTTGCTATACAACAGATACGTGACCAATGTCCATTCATACCACAATGATAACATGAATTTTTTGAATTCTTTACATACTTCCTTTATCCACTTGTGCTTACTTGTTTTCTTCTTCCTTATTCCATTTCTGGTCGTAAGAAACATTCTTATGATAAGGAGTATTATTTTTTCCTCGACCACATCCATGGCCTCGACTATGACCACGTCCTTGTCCATTATTATTAATTATAGTCACATTCACTTCAGAGAAAAGAGTAGAACCAGTTGGATGGGCTTCATGATTTTTCATTAATAGCTCATTATTTTATTCAGTTATAAGAAGAAGGTATGAAATTAATTGTGAGTATTTTTCAAACCCTTTTTCTCTACACTACTACTACAAAACATATTAGGGACATGAAAAGGAGATAAAGTTTTCTCTAACATATCTTTTTCAATAATTACTTCTCTGCATAATTTTCAGCTAATACAAAATATTATGAAATTATATTCACTGACTGATTTAAAATCTTGCAATTGTAGATGCATCCAGTCATAATGAGCCTTTGGAAGAATAATAGTTTTAGGGTGGTTATACCTTTCTTTCAAACTATTCTAGAACACAAGTGGATCTTTTACTATAAGATATTTATATTTCAACCCCTTATGGGGGACAAAGGAAGTGCACCTATCTCTAATTCAGGCTTTTTTTTGGATAGTTTTGCAAAATTCAAGAGTTGAGGAGCTAAATCATTCCTTTTTTGTGAGCCTTTTCTGGCATTTAGTAATACATAGAGGGTGTTCCATGTCAAACTTAGTGAAATTTGAAAGTGTACACAAAAAATAGTACGAGTCAAAACATCACTTCTATGCTGAAATGCCAAACAAAGCATATTTTGCTTTATTGGTGCTATAGGGTATGTTTGGTTAGAAGATGTAATGGTAAAAAGAATGTAAAATATGGGTAGGTAGGGGTAGGTGAGATAAAAAATGACTGTTTTACCCTTACTTTTAAAAAGATAATTTGATAGATAAAATAATAAGTATAAGGGTATAATAAACCTTATACAAGTTATGTAAAGGGATTATGTTTGCAATTCCATGAACCAAATGGAGCCATACTATTGTTTGTTCTATCCAACACGTCTGGATACCTAAAATTCAATCGGTCCATGGTGCCACCTATTTTTAAGTGGTTTTATACACTGTTCTTGCATATTGTGAGTGATTGTGATAATATATGTTAAAAACATGCTTAAGAAAGTTTAAAGGCAATTAATTAGGCACAAAATGATTGGTTTAAGACCCTTAAATGAAGCTATATGGTTTTTAAATTGATAAGCAATTTTCACTTGAAAACTTATAATAAAGAAGTAGTTATAAAATAATTCTTGTATAATTTATTATGTGAATTGTTTGTATATGTTTAGTAAATAGTTTAGTCTTGAGAAACCTCCAAATTAATTAAAAAGATAAGGAATTAATTATATTCTAAAGTAAATAAAAAAATACATACACATACATATAAGAATATTTACACTTAAAGGCATATAAGATTTCTATATGACAATGATTAAAACCTTTATATAACTTGGACCTTTTTTCTAGACATGGACCGTGATTGGACTTGAATCTATTTATGACTCAAAGGACTAATATGGACATATTTGTATCCTAAGATTCAAGAACATGAATAAGAACCTTAAAAGGCATTAAAAATAGAAAAATCACTTCAAAAGTTACAATTCTTCAAGAGTTTGCTATTCTTAGATATGTTGTTAGCAACCCTATGAGCATGTCTTCAACTATATGATCAAATCCTCCCTGTATATAGATATTATTAAATATTACAATGTATATGTATACATATATGCAGTTTTGCATTTTGATAAACATGTGCTATTCTAATTATAGATTTAATACTTATAAAGAAAGAATACCCATACTTATAAATATGACCTAAATAACCAGAAATGTGATTTAGTTAAGAGAATGCTTATGCATGTGATGCCAATACTAGTAGAGATATGATGATTATTTGTAACCCTTTTTAACTCTTTACTAGTTATCTTATCTGATTGATAGTATTATTTTGTTTATTCATAAAGTGAGCAAAAACTAATCAAATAACTCATTAAGTAATGTAAGAAAGAGTTACATTACTGGCACTAAATATATATATATATATATATTCCAAAAAATAGTTTTAATAGATAAGGTTAGTCATACATCACAATAATAAAAATATTATTACAATCCATACTAGCAAAATCAATATATATAAGTAATAAAAGATGAACTCTATAAGATTTCTAAGGATGGTCGAGTATTTAGACCAAAAGGTGGAGGTATTGATTGGTTGTCCTTTGTAGTTGTGAAAGTCTATATACTAACAATAACTTGTACTAGGCTGAGTCCCAATAACTTTAATCATCATCCACTTAATTTCCACAAGATAATAGTCATGTGCATTTTTACTATCTAAACACATAAACACAAAATGTGAGAACCGTAAAATTACTAGTAAGACAATAAACATTTTAAAACAATTAATGTTTTGGTTGCCTTGTGTGCAAAAAATGTTTTCGTTTCTCTTGTCTACTTGAGGATCATGGCATCCAACAAATACATATCTTTATATACATGTAGACACATCATCTATTTATATCATATTATATCAAGATACAAATCATTTGATTATAACTACAAGTTATCAATGAAATTCTTAACCTATTTCATATATTATATAATAACTGGTAATCATAATTATCTAGAGGCATGAGTCATATACATGAAACATCAATAAACTAATCATAAGCATAACCTGAGGATTAACATTAAATATTTAATATCACCTAATTAAATGAGAGATATGATTGTGAATCTTACTCAACTTGTCATACCTCAATCTATGCATATGTCATGAGAATTATGATTGCAAGTTAGGGTGTCCCTTAGGTTGGATCTACAATATAAGGCATTTAAAGATCATTCCCTACAGAGAATTTCATCTTAATAGAGAACCTTGTCTGTATAAGACCATGCCTTGTAGAGACTTTGTCCTAGCAAAGAATGTTATCTATATAAATGGAAATAATCTTTTATAGGGACTCTTATCTTAGCATAAAATCCTATCTCCCAAACCCATGATGCATTTTCCATGGCTCAAACACCAATAATTAAGTTGCTATATTTCATACACATAAGGTTTATAGAGATCACTAAACTCAATTAGGTATATCATATAATATCTGAATAGCTCACATACATAAGAGTAACAACAAATTAGGAAGAGTAGGCAAATAGATGCTATTGGAGCCCATATCATTATATTATCATATCTTGTAGCATCTTTTGTGTTTTCTGTATTTTAAAATCTTTGGTCCATATTAGGTTAAGTCATGGTCATAACTTTAGGTTATCCAAGTGTATTTCATGGTCATCAGTATCCCAAGTAGTGGTTATCTATACAGGGCATCAATCAATGTGCAATCCTCTGTGTATGGGATTCATAGTCCATATAAAGAAAACAAGGTCATACATGCATAGGCAATGGGCAATGATCTATACATGGGGTCCACAAATAGGTTATCTTAAAATTTAATTACATGAAAGCTGAGTATTTATTAGTTAAGGGTTCTAATAGAACTATTATGCACTATTTAGGACTCAAAGATTCCCAAGCTATTCTAGATTCATAGAAGTTTTATATTAGCTCCTAGACTATCCTTAATAAGTCTCTTAAGTATTAGTTACAATGTCACTAAGAAACAATTTAAAAATTTTTCTATTTTTTTCTCTATTTTTTGTATAGTGGCCAGCATATCATTCCTTGTGTCGTGTAGGCTTTTCCCCTTTGAAACAGAAAGGGTGGTGTTGCGGCATGCCATGCTTGGCACCACAGTGTCATTTCATCTTCTTCCTCTAGTATATTGCGTTTTTACTGTTAATCAAAATGGAAATTTCACCTTTGACCCACTTCATAAACATCATATGACAATAAAATATCATTTAAACCTGATCTTATATTCCAAACATAAGGGTTTCCATGATTGTTATTGTTGACATCCTAGAGAGAGAAAATAGTAGGGGTAAAGGAAATGAGACTTCTAAGTTATCCTAAGCATATCATAATTATCTACTCCTAATGAAGACTTCATTTAAAGCATTGTATAGCATAAAAATAGTAGTTTGTGGCCTTAACTAAGAGACTCCTTAGATAAAGAAAGTAGCCAAAAGAAGATATATGCTATAAGGGAGTTCTGTATGTGGAGTGAGCATTTAATCTTAGTCTTACAACCCCTTTGGAGCTAAAAATATTAGTAGTAGGTTAGACCTCAAGGTTTGGCTATAGATGTTCTAGAGAGAGAAAAAATGAAATAATAGAAGAAATGAGAATATGTAAAGATTCTAAGCATATAATTAGCATGTATCTCTTAATTAACTTCCTTTAACACATATTTAAAGATCCAATAACTAGAAACACATCTCAAAATTAATGGAACAGTAGAAGGAGAAAGTAGTGAAATGAAGATGGATGAAAGAGAGATGAAGTAACCAATGATCTTAATAAAACAAGAGAGTCTTACATAGTTGTGATTTGACTTGGGTTTGCAGCTTTTTACTCTTCCTTTTGGTTATCCTCCTCCTCCTTCTTCTTCTCTCTAGTTCTCATGTTTCTTGTACTCTCTCTCTCTCTCTCTCTCTATATATATATATCTCTTTACTTTTTCTAATGGATTTGTAGAATGGTTGGGAATGAAGGGAAGGTTTTTAATTGTATGCACAAATAAATTTTAGTAAATCCTACATCCATACTTTCTACATGCTTTCTTCTCCTCTTAAGCAAGTCAGCTAACTAACTTGTGATGGATAAAATTTTATTTGCATTTATTCAGTACTATGTATACAAATTATTTCTAATCATTAGAAGATGTATATCATATCTTCCAACTTTTCGAGTTTATTATTTCTATAGCTTTATTTTGTTTATAAGAATTTTATTTTTGATACTAGCTAAAATGGCATCTTAGCCTAACTAAAATTGTAATTTAACCTAGACTAAAATTTTGACTTTTACCCTAAAATTTTAATAATTATATTTTATCTCCAAAATTTCACCTAAATGTTTTTTATACTACAAATATTTTTCTTATGTTTTTAGGGCCTTTTTGGCATTAGGAGTTTCTAAAATTTAATTTCTCAAGTATTTGTTCCATAATTTCTTTCCATTTCAAAATTTAGGAAAATGCCAATTAATTATAAAAAGACATATAAAATCCTACTAAATTTTAGAAAATTTTAATAAATTTTCTTTAGGCTATTTAAACTTATATTTCATTAAAATTTCATTCTCTAGCCATTTATTGGCTTTCAATTATTTTCTAACTTAGTTAATTGTTTTAAAATTTTGTAAATATGATTTAATAAGTTCTTATTAAGATAAGAATGTTACATTATATATACATATATATATATATATATATATATATATGTATGGATGTATGTATATGGCCCATATATATGAATGTTTATAAATATTATGCACATAGATTTGATGTATCTAATTTCATTATATTTGGTATAAGTATGCATTTAAGAATAGCTCTTTTAGGTGAAGCATCTTTAAGATGAAGATAAGGCTCTTAAAGGATGAAATCCCAATAGAGGCTAATTAATATAGAAATAGATAGTTCTCCCTCTATATAGAGAAGTAAAGGTTTGATCATATAGGAATAGGGGAGTTTAAGTCCCTCTTAAATTTATCTCTTATTCTCCCTTAAACAAGGTTTTGATAGGGGGTCACTGCAGGTTGGAAGACTTTCATGTGATTTTAGGTTTTGAGTTTCAAATTATAGTATAGTAGGGGATGCCTTAGGTATTTTTTCTTCTATCCATGATGTTATGTTTTGAGGGTCATAAGTCTTGAGAAATCAATCTTCCTTCTTAATGGTGCTAAAAATTTAGGTCTCACACTAAGTAGTTTGGGATGCTTGGTGGGTTACCTATGATTATCAAAACCTTGATCTGTATTAGGTAGTATAGGATGCTTGGTACAACACTTAGGAACCATCTTTTTCTAGCACCAATGCTTTCAAGGTAAGATTATTTGTGTCTACTTAGGAACGAATATATAATGGCCTAATATGTTAAAGTATGTTAGTATGTACCAAATTTAGGTAGTACAACAGATGACTAATTGAGCCTAATGCAACTAAGCTAAATTAATATGGCTTGAAAGATATTTATCATAACATATGATATAATGCTTTACATATATATTATGATATCTACATACAATTATATATTGATTGCCATGAGATTTATGATATCTGGATACAATCAGTGGCATGAAAATAAAGTAAGTATATGCATCATTATGTTTGAGTGTGATCATAAATGACATGATGATCATTACGTGCACAACTATAGTAATCGTGCCATAGATAGTGATATGTGGTTATGATATTTAGGCCATGTTAGTTCATATGCAAAGATACTTCTATTCAGAGGGATAATAATCACTTAGACTGAATGTGCTTATATACTTTTCATATGAGTTGACATACCTATGATTTCCTATCTATATTGTTATGTTGTAATGTGTTTGCTATCCTTATGTGCTATGAATAAGAGAAGAGAAAGAAAGTGTTTCTTGTACACATGGTAGCTGGACCATGACCAGTTTTTCAAAACTAGTAAGTGTTCTTATTAAGAATGTAAATTCTCACTACACTTGGCAATGTGTTTAGACAGGATTTAGGATCGATTAATTCAAAACTATTAGTAGATTGAAGTGCTAAGAGTGGACTAGTCTATTAGAATATAGAAGATAGTATTATAAGGATTTAGATACTTTACTTCTTTTATTAGATGGTTGTAATAATAATTAGGAGATGTTGTCCTATTTTAAGTAATCCAAGCTAGGAATGAATTGAATAGTTTATGTTGATATTGGAATATTATTGAGGTTACTTAGTGTCATTATTAATGGTAATTGTAATTTTATGGTAAGGGATGTATAAGCTTAGTGATGTGATATCCACATTATAGATGGCCTTGATGATTAAAAAAAATAGTTAGAAGAGAAATCCAATAAGTGAGATTTTTTATACTTAAATTTTTGTTAAAAATTTGCAATATAAGTAAGAGATTTAGTAGTGCCCTAGAAGAGAGGGTGTTACATGGATTAAATGACTAATTTAGATATAGATCGACAAAGGCATGGGAATTTTGATTATGAACTGTATATCCCTTTGAGCAATGCCATTGCTGCCAAATATGTGCACAGTGGCAATAGCTTTAGGGAACACACATAATCTTAATACCTTATATGTGAAGTGACAACTTCAGGGAATATAACTTGGAATCAGTATCTCCTAATGCCTTATAGGCAAGGCAAATATACTAGCGCTTTCTCTTTTTTCGATTTTGCATTTCCCCTTTTGGAGCCTTATGATCATTACTTAGATGTTTTATAAATAAATTCTTCTTTATGACATGTAAAAAGTATTAAGTTTTATGTTGAAATGTGGCCACTAATGCTTCTAAATCAAATTCAACATATTTGGCTTAATTGAGTGCCTTCAATATTTGGATTATAAATTTTATATTTGTTAATAGCATTATAAAATAAATTGAGATCAATAGTTGACACTAAAACTTTTTTAAATGAAAAAACTTTTAGTGGTGACTATTGTTGCAATTGAAAGTCCCTTTAAATAATAAAAATTTGTAAAAACTAAACAATAATAAGGACTAAAGTAAGAGCTCTAAAAGAATCCATGCTAATAAAAAGTTTGTCAACTACTATAGGCATTTCTAAAGAAAAGTAAAAACGATTACTTGAATAAGAAATTAATATTAAAGTATTTTGAAGAGAAATGAAAATAATCAAGGCATCATAAAAATTTTAAGAAGAAAACCCCTTAAGAACTCATGAATGATGACCTAGCTAGAATGATTCATTCAATTTGACAAGAGAGAAGTTAAAAAGACCAAGTGTCATTTACAATTAGGTAGCAATTTCAAAAAAGAAAATCATGCCTCTTGATATCCCTCAAATAGTGAGTCATATCCAAAGGCATTAGGGGGCCAATACATTGGCTAAAAAAATCATAAGGCTACCATTTATGGCTATAGGATAAGATTAGCAGATGAAGTCTAGTCAAGCAATCTAGTTGAAATATACTAGTTAATAACATGAACCAGTCGAAGCCCTATCATTAGTCAAAGGCCCACACTTAACATAACAAAATGCCCAAAAAAGAAAAGGAAGGCATGGATCTATCAAAATAGCAACCTTTATAAGTTGTTGAACTTCATGATTTCCATTATTAGGCCACCAATGTAATCCCCTTACTTGTTTTAATCTAATTTGTAGTGATTACATGTAGTGGAATAAAATTTTATTTAAACATCGCAACATAAAATTAAAAAGATCACACACTAACATAAACTATAACTAATATTTCATATCATCTGAGTAAGTGTCATACTGGCTATCACTCAAAGTATCTAACTAGTCAACAATCATACACATAGTCTATACAAAATAATTGTAAGGTTAAAACATTATTTAATCATGGAGCTAATATGTTACATATATTTACAAGCATCAAGGCTCCATGAAGTCAAACTACACTGCTAGGTTAACTATGCATCTAACTCATTCTACTGGGGTCGAAGAAAGGGCAGAAGGGGTTATTAGTTGGCTATTTTTTGTGACTAACTGTCATGTGAACTTAGCCCATCCTTGGAATATCATGCATTTTCATTCAATCTCGACTATGTAGCAAGTCATTGGCATATTTATTATTTGAATACATTATCATAACATGTGAGTAAGATAAACAATATTTTAAAAACGAGTAATGGTCCATCTGCCACATATGCAAAACATATTTTCATTTTTACCCTTTGTCTATTTGAGAAATCAGCTTAAAACAAATCAACCAATAACATACAAACATGAATTCATGGCACAAATATTCAATAAGATAACTTGTTTGGAAATATAAACATAAAATAGTACCATGCATAACTTATATAGCTCATATGCACTAGTAAATACAATAGACAATCCTTTTAAGGAATTGTAGTTAATCACATCTAAAAATGTTAGTTAAGATATAAATATTTCCATAGGCATTGTATTAAGTATCATATATTACATTATATAAACTTAGATTTTTTGCATTTTTAAGACTAAACAACTACATTTCTTATCTCTACATATTGTAAAATCTATTAGTACGATTAATATTTATAACCATTCATATCATAATTGCAAATTAGGGCTTCTCTTAGTGGATCCACATCATAAAAGCAATCCAAAGTCTAAGAAGGACTTTAACCTCATGATCATCTTGTAAAATATAATACTGAAAGTAAAAGACTCTAACTCTTAATATTGTACTAACATCATCAAATAAGTATTTTTAATCCTTTATCATTACCTACTATATCAAGTGATGGAGTAAAACTCATCTACATATCAATAATTCATAGATAAAACATTTTCAAGCATAATAATAAAATAGTCAATAATTGCTTAAATTTTGATGGAACCCTTTCTCCCATTATGGTGTCTTTTAAATCTCTTTAATATCTTAAGAATCCAAATATAGGTTCGAGTCAAGATACTCTAGAGATATGATCATTTATGCATAGGAATAGTTTAGGATTTAGTTTTCTATGCATAGGAATGAAACTCCAGTGAAGGTAATATAATAGTCATAGTCATCCATGTACACGTACTATTCAAGGTTTAGTCTTTTATGCATGGGATTCAGAAAATATCCTTGCTTAAGGCATTAGTAGCATATTATCTAAATTAAGATTTGTAAGGTTCTAGGAGAATTTATAAAAGAATATTATTATTCATACATAGATATTACACAATTTTACAAAGAAGATACTCTAGAGATATGATCATTTATGCATAGGAATAGTTTAAGATTTAGTCTTCTATGCATAGGAATGAAACTTTAGTGAAGGTAATATAATAGTCACAATCATCCATGTACATGTACTATTCAAGGTTTAGTCTTTTATGCATGGGATTCAAAAAATATCCTTGCTTAAGGAATTAGTAGCATACTATCTAAATTAAGATTTGTAGGATTCTAAGAGAATTTATAAAAGCATGTTATTATTCATACATAGATATTACACAATTTTTCAAAGATTCAATATCGAGAATTAGCATAAAAACCTCTAATTTCATATCTAAAGAAGTCATATAACCTATTAGAATGCATATGGGTAAAACAAATATCCTTAAACATGAAAATAAGTTATGCTAGGGAAATTGCATGGCCGTATCCATTTTTGCATGAAGCGGCTATATAGACCCTTTAAAGTCAAGTTGTGTAGTTATGCATAGCCTATGTAACACCATAATGTATTAACCGTAATTATCCATCATTTAAGCTTGATTCCATATAATTTCCAAAGAAAAGGATTAAGATCGTGGCATTTTAATGCATTATGTCAAAGTTTAAACGTTCATACTTCGCACCTGTGGGTCTCGTGAATCCATCAATCACATTCTCTACTCAAATGCCATTCATACAACTCATACATATCATAAAACAATCCATGAGCCATGGATATGAGGCCAAAAACTAGAAAAATGCAAATTCTCTCATGGGTCCACAAGTTAGATTTTTGGCTCCAACTTTGAAAAATCATAATTAATTCTAAAAAAATAGAAATCAAGTAAAACATAACTTTTGGGAAAGCTATAAATGTTAAATTTATACTAAAATAATTTCAAGCCATAATAACATCGTTTGGGCCACATTTAATAATAGAAAAGCTCAAAAGGTCAAACTGCTCAGCGTTTCTAATATAATTTTCTGATATGAACTTCAAAAATTTATAACTAATTCTAAAAAAATTCAATCTAGGAAAACTATACCAATTTAAAAATCTATAGATGTTAACTAGAGGAAAAAAATAAGTCCAGACCAGTTCAAAAGCCTTTAGACCTCAAAAACTAATGGAACCGTAGCCAAGGTCTACTGGCATCCCTAATACTGACTCAGAACTTCAAAAAATTATTTCTCCCTCCACAGACCTCTAATTGAGGTACTTCTAGTTGGTATAGGTCACTATGAATATCTAGTTTCTTTTTATAAAATTTTATAGCCATTGGACACCATTTGGCCCACAAGTGACTGAGGCAAAATTTCTACCCCTATGAACAGTGCCATTATCAAATGTAGAAATTTTGCCAAGTTTGGAAATTCACTAAAAATTCTATAGAGCTCCAAATAATATGCACTTTAGCTTCTCAAAAATCTTTAGACAAGACCTATAACCATGCTAAGTTTCAAATGAAGAAGAGATCATTTGGTCAAATCTTGATATAGCTCTTGAATTTGGCAAATTTGGCACCTTGTATGGTTAAAAGTAGGTTCAAATGACCTCATACATATTCTAGTATACCTTGGGCAAGTTTGAAAGCACTAATATATCATATATGAATTGTCCAAGTAGTCCAAACCATCATGCATCTCAAACTCACTATGTCACATGCCATAATACACAACTAAGAGTGAGCTACCAAGTGGGAAAATCATACATTCTCATTGCTTTGGCTTTAATATTAATATATACAATGTATTCACATACTTTTACATTTACTCTAAGGTTTACATCTAAAAAATAACATGTACATATAAATATTGACATCTCTTTACATTAAAGGCCATACAAAACTATACAGTGTCAAGAGATGGCCATTTATGCTTCATGGCCTCCAATCATTAGCTCTTGTGCTCCACTTGGGCCATAGGAGATGGGAGAGGGAAGGGGGTCAGATTCATGGAAACGCAATAGCTTATACACTCATTCAAGGAAGCAATTAAGGCATATAAATATGTCAAAGCATGTAAGTAGGTATCCAACCATTAAAAATTATACAACACATGATTTATATGCCATGAAAATCATATCAATGCTAAGAATAAACTCTAAAGACTTTTGGTCTAGTCTCACCCTATTTTTTAGGACTTTTGGATTGGTCTCACCCTTGGTCTAGGGACTTTTGACTTGGCTTCATTCATTCATGAGACTTTTGGCCTTGTCTCACCCATTTCTTGGGACTTTTGGCTCCACCTCACCTATCACAAGGGACTTTTAGCACTACCTCACCGTTTAAGAGTAATTTTCACAACTCAAAATATAAGCATATTGATACCAATGCAACAAGGCAATATCAGATGGCATGTCTCATAATACAAGTGCACACACAAACATATAATGACCATCATACATCCAAGAATGTAACAAGAAAGAGTGAAGAGCTGCCTTAGAAGTCAAACACAATTCTTCCCTTTTAATTTCTCTTTCCCCTTCTCAATCTCACAACCGCAACTAGATGGAGCTTGATCTCTTTGGCCTAGACACAACACATAGCATATAATTACTCTCTTGGAACAAGCCAAAGCATCAACCACATATTTGAGAAGCATACTTTATCTATGATTCCATAAAAGGTCTAATGAAGCTTCCAAATTTTTCTTGAAGGGAAAGGTAATTGGGAAGCTTCCTAAGGGTCTTTGAAACTCAAACAAATATCCACAAAGGCTAGGGGATTCTTAGACAAAGTCACATTGTACAAAATGTTCAAGAACCCCTATGTTTCCTATCTTAAAGTTCAATGGCTTTTCCTCCACTTACTTTGTATTTCCTAACTTCTTACTCACTAATTCATAAGTTTCATGCTTATTCTAAGTCAAAACTTTCTTTCCCTCTTAAGCTCTCTCAAGTTGGTAGAACCAATATACACAAGAAGCAAAGAAAAACAAGAAGCAAAGATACATAGATATCTATCTTGAATTCGAACTTTCTTCAAGAGTATTTCCCTTTGCCTTAGCCTTCCTTTTGAATTTATACTCTCCTTCCTCTTAACTAAGCTCAAACAAAGCCAATTCAATGACTAAAACTATAGAAAGAGAGAGCAAAGAGAGAAGAACAAAATTTAAAAAAGGAAAGCTATGAAAATCTCATGTTTCTCTCACCTTTTCCGTGGTTTCCTTCCTTCTCCCTTCCTCCTTTCTTATGCCCTTCTTAAATGAGCTCTCCCTTGGTCTTAAGCAGAGGAAACGTCAGTTAGAAGAAAGGAAAGGCTTCTAAGGTTTTCAAGAAGCAAAAATCTACTTTTTCACGCTTTTCTTGGAACAAACCTCGCTATAACGGGAAATACCCCTTTCTACAGCAAGCACTTATTAGTCTCAGGTCCCCTGTTCCCACTACGACGCGTGCTATTGCGAGAAACTCTCTAGATTTTACATAGGATGTATGAACTCGTTATAGCGGATTACATCTTCGCTATGGCGAACTGGTACATTTGTTATAGCTAACTGCCTCCTCGCTATAGCAAATTAGTACATTCGCTATAACTAACAAAGGTCCTAGTTATAGTTAGCAAACTTAGAAAATTTTCTACAACCTTGGATGTTACAGCCTAGTTGTGCATTTCTAGGTTTTGTGCACAGCCCATGCATTTCTGCATCAAGAGGGCATGCATATATCCCTTGTTTTACCTCATACACTGTATTTTCTCTAAAGTCATCCTTTCTTGCCACTTAACCTTTCCAAACCTTCAAGCAAACATATAGGCAACATAAATATACTATTTTCAAAAATACTCAATGGTTTTTCGTTCTTTTAAAACCTTCATTCAAACCCTTGTACTCTACTAATCCATTATACTTTCACTTACAACCATAAAGTCTTCTTAAGATAATAAGGAAAAGATGATGGCAGAGATCAACATAAGGTCATAAAAAACAGCTTAAAGATTTTGTTTCCATGGTTCAAATATAATTATTCCCTTAAAATTTTTATGGTTGTCTTAGCCACTATGTTGTAGAGAAGAAAGAAAAAAATGTTGGAGATAAAGGGATGAGGAGATGGAAATGAAACAAGTAAGATTCTCAGTAAGACCAAGGAATTATCTTACCAAAAAGGGTTTAATCTAAAATCTTTTCCCAAGTACTCCTTTTCTCCTTTTTTTCACATTTCTTCTGTTGTACTCTTCTTGAGCTCTCTCTCTCTCTCTCTCTCTATATATATATATATATAATTTTATAGCAACAACATTTTGGAAATGTTAGAAGTGTGGGGTGGTCCTTTTCTAAAGGAAAGAAATGGCTTTATAGAAGGATAAAAGGTAGTGGCTTCTTATTCTAGATGCTTCATTTGATAATGAAAAAAAAAGAAGATCTTCTAAGACTTTGACCTATAAGCAAATGAAGTTTGATCCTATTAATTTAGTATGAGGTATGAAAATTGCAACTTATCATTGAACGATGTATTTTAAAGTCTCTAGCTTATTTTATTCATCCAAAAGTTATCATTTTTTCTTAAAGAAAATAAAGTTTTGGCTTTGGGAAAAATTATAATTTGGTGCTTGCTAAAATTGTATTTTGGTCCCATTTGAAATTATATTTTTGAACCATAAATTTTTAATAACTATATTTTGACCTCCAAATTTCACCTAAATATTTTTATTTCTTAAATATTTTTCTTATATTTTTAAGGCCTTAATGGCTCGTAAATTTCTTAAAATTTCATTCTCTAAATATCTATTCTTTAATGTACTAGTATTAATAATTTGATTTTTTATTCTAAACAATTCCTAAATGTTTATAAAAATTCCAATTAAATTCCTAACTCTCAGATTTTTTTCCCTTCCAAAATTCATATATCCCTAAATTCTCATATTAGGACCTAATTGTTATTGGTTCCAATTTGATTAATCTAATTTAATTGGTCTAATTAAATTTTATTTTAAGGAGAATGTCACAACCAAGCAAGTATGAACGATCAAACACAATGAACGAAGACATGGCCTAATGGAGAACGTGCATAATAGTGGAAGCTATGAATTGGGAGCAACAAGCACTATGAAAAACAAATAGAAACCTCTCAAGAAACTTGTTTTGCAACTTCATTTATTTTTCAATCATTTATCATATTTATTTATCACTTTCTTTACTACTTTCTACCTAATTTCTAATCAAATTGTATTCAATTCTTTCAAATTCATTCTATTGTCAATTCTAGAGTGTTTACAATTCTTTGCAATTAAATTCAATAGTCATTTCCATTTATAGACTCTGTGTTCCTAATTTTGTGCATTGTTAATAATTTTATCCTTAGCTTAATTATGTTTAGGACATAGAGGAACCTTCTTCTAGGAGAGTTGTGTGTCATCTCCTCTTTCAACTCATAAAATAAGGACTAAAAGTTAGTTTTTAATATCAATTTCATGGCTAGGTCATATTAACTTCGTAGTTGATTCTCTTTCAAAAAACTAACTAATAGATATGAATAAATCTAAAAAAGTGAATGACAAACCCAAAGATTTTAAAATAGTGATCTTGAATGTGATAGGGGATGGTTATTAGATAGCAACAATGACTAGAAAACACACATATAGATACAACTTAGTTCTAGCTAGAAAACAAAAGCATTATTCTTATTATGAAACTAAGAGCTAAACTTAACATATATGCAGAGAGATTGAAGAGAATGCATCAAATGAACACAATCAAGAAGCATTGAAGAAGTTTTGGAAATTGCACAAATCATTGGATCAATGAAGATGTTAGGATATTAACTCACTAGGCTAGTGTTTTAACCACTGAGTAATTAGTTATAGTTAACTTAGGTAACAGTTCATTTCAGCTTTGTTTGGTATAAAAAGAGTGACATCTAAATTATTGTGAGCTATTTATGCAACCCCTACATTTAGGGGGTGATGTATAGTTGAAGAAAGATAGGCTAAGAGAAGCTAGGCCAAATAGTTTCCAATGTTGGAAGCTCTTTAATCATTTGTTCTCCAATTGCTCCCTATGCAGTACTTCATAGGATCTATTTGCCTAACTTTGCCATGGTTCTTACTAGATTAACTTTCAGAAATTAGCAACCATATAATACTTATTTCCTAGGGCTTGTTATCATGGCAAAAGCAAATTTATAGAGATTTTGTGATAATGAATTAATGATAAAGAATAAGTATAAGTAGCAATGAAGCATGTTTACCCTTAAGAGTGCCTAAAGATTGGCTAAAGGATTCTTCTTTGTAGTTTTATCATAGCCAAGAAATGTCAAGATAAAGAAATTCATATAAGTCACACCATTAAACAACCCATAAGCAAGAATAAGAGCCACCCTAATTTTGCAAGCTCTAAACTCATTTTAATTTAATCAATATGATAAATTGACATATAAAAGTTATATCAATTTTATTTTGACAAGAATGTAGACAAAGACAAGATCTAGTTCTATAAGATAGTACCTTATCAATAACACTTCATATTATCTCCTTTTATCGGTTTCTTTTGTTACAAACTAGCAACATGAAGATTACAAAGCCTAAAAAAAGAAGAAAAAAAAAGGATGAGCATTTTAGTTTTCTAATTTGAACTCTTTGTTAACTTTTTTTTAAATAAGCATCAAATGAATTACATTATGTATGTTAACTATGACTTGCTAATCAATAAGATGCAGTATTTTAAGCTTGACAACAAGGGGGAAAACTCACCTTCCACTTACTCCAAAACCCTTTGCCTTGCAAATCATGCCACAAAATTAATGTTTCAACAATCAAATTTGGGAAACATTAAAAGGTACATTACTCATTAAAACCTAAAATTTCTTAAACTAGATGACTAGTAAAATCAGGAACTAGGCAAATGAAACCCTAATTCAATTAATAAAAAGAATTAAGAGATAGAAATTCTAATATTTACACTAAGATTAATTTTGGTTTATTGTTTCCAATAAGAGTAATTCTTGGTAATTTAGAAAATTTTCACATGGCCAAGAAAAAGAAATTATGGGATAGAATTTAATTAGGTAAAATATATAAATCACAATGTGTTAATTTTAATAGGTATAAAACAAATTAGTTAAAATACATAAAAAAAGGAATTAGGAGAAATTGCATTGTCATAAATAAAGACTACATGGCTTGATACCTAAATTTGATTTTAGAAATACCATTTAGGAAATTTTAAAAGTCAAAGAGTCAAATTCCAAAAAAATTACTACTTAGAGACTACTTGCACGCCACTATGATTGAATTATCCATTGGATATGAATTGTATAATTCAACTTCCCACTTCAATATGCATGGATGAACACCTATTAAGTCTTGAATTGCATGAATTATATAATCCATTTAGCCTTGCATGGTGGGCTAGCAACAAGGAGAACTCCATTTAGCTTTATTACCATTGTAATTCTAAGTAATTGACACCTAATCCAATTCCCTCCTACCACCACTAACCAAATGATTAGCATGAATCACTTTATAATTGCCATGTCAATCTTACAATTTGACAGCTAAGAAAAGTCAACTTGTACCAAATCAATTCCACTAACCATCAGCTCATCTTCTCCATTTCACTTTGGTCGAAACTTTGTAACGACAATGCCATTTTTGAAGGAGGAAAGAAGAAGCAAAACTTGGTTGCATGAGGTAAAAATATTTATCTTTTCAATTTGCCATATAAGAGAAACATGTGTAGAATTGTTAAGGCTTTCTAACAATGCCATTTTTATTAAAAAACTTTAGACTTGGCTCTTGTGGTGTGTGTTGTTTGGCTGAATAGGAGGAAGTAAGAAAGGAAAGCTTTGAGGTAATTTTCTCCACTTTAGTTCTTGAATTAGGTCTAACTTTGTTTTTACAAGAATTTATGAGAATTTTGGTTGCTTGGCCGAAATTAGGATCTTAGAATCATCAAGGATTTTGAGTGTAATTTGACTTGAAAAGATGGAGAAGAAGAAGGAGAAAGTAGGTAAAATTCTAGTTAGACTTATTTTTCTAGTTTAAACTAAATTGTGATAAAATTTGGGAAAAAATGAAAATTGTTTAGAAATTCAAGAGTTTGCTACTGGAAATTTAGGAATTTAAAGATTACTTGAGAAATGGAATGATTGAAGAGGAAGAAAATTAAGTACTTGGAAAATATTAGGTATGTTATATTGAATTTGGAATTCCTAAGAAGTAGTTACTAAATTCCATGTAATGGTATTGATTATGAATTGCATGTGTTTGTTGATATTTAAATTAGAAAGTCTTCATTTCCAATTTGGGATTTTGTCAAGAGAAGTGAAGCAACTAAGTATGCAAGTCAAGCTTTGTCAACATAGCTAGTATCCTTATTGCAAGTATGAGATTGTAAAGAGATGAGTTTTGTTATGAAATAGCCATCTTATCCCTCTTGTAAGTGGTGTTGTATTAGGAAATATACCAATTTTTATGCAAAAATGTTCCTTTTATACAGTAATTACGAGAAAGCATGATTTGTATTATTTTTCAATGGAATTGTATAATGAAATACTCATGTTTCATGGTCGAAAATTGTATTAAGAATCTACACTAGCTACTGAGATTTATGTCTCACTTATTATGTCTTTTTCACTAATAATTTTCTAGGAAAAAGTGCGAAATTGGACAAAGGAAAGTAGAGCCTAGAATGTTTTCATTGGACTTATATATATGTTAAGACATTAACTTTGTAACAACCGGGAAAGGGAAAAAAGAAAAGAAAGAAAAAGAAAGAAGAAAGCTGAAAATTTTTGAAATTTAGAAATTTTCCTAAGTCTGCTTGCAATAGCGAGGAATGGTCTCGCTATAGCGAGAGTGCCTGTTCACAATAGCGAAAGTGATTCTAGCTATAGCGAGTGCAGGCATTCCATCCAAAAACCAGGGGGCTGCTCGCCGTAGCGTGCGCCATAGCGAAAATGGGGGTCTAGAACTAATACGAGCTCGCTGTGTCTGGAACTAATACAAGCTCACCATAGCGAAGGTTAAAACTCGCCATAGCAAAGGGAACTGATACGTGCTCGCCGTAGCGAAAGTTAAACCTCGTCATAGCGAAGGTAGCTAATACAAGCTCGCCGTAGCGAAGGTTAATTTTCACCGTAGCGAGGGTCAGTCCGGAAAAGCATACAAAGCGAGAATTTGACTCCTTTAAACGCCCCAACTCATTCTTTCTCTCATATTTGCCCTAGACTTCGACCCAAGGAGAGAAAAGAGGCGTGGAGAGTGAGAGAGACTAAGAGAAGGAGGAAGAACAAAGGAAAGGTAAGCAAGTTCCTCTCATTTCTACTTAAAATCTTGATCTCCTCTCTTTGCCCTCTCTTTCTATGGTTTTGTTTGTGAGATTAGTTGGATTTTAGGCATGGGTCAGAAGAGGAAAAGTGGAAAACACCCTTGAACCTCTTTGTCTTTCTTGAAAATGTTGTTTCCACTACCATGAGAACTTGAGAGAGAGGAAGAATTGGTGGCATTCTAGAGAGAGAGAGAGAGAACCCTAGGTTCTTATGTGTTAGAAGGTTTGCTCTGAATTAAGTTATGAGAGAGTAATTTATGCCCTTGATATGTCTAGGCTCAAGTGAAGCACCTCCATCAAGGTGTAATTGTGAACCTAAGAAGGGAGAAGAGAAATTGAAAGGGAAGGCTTGTGTTGGCTTATAAGGTAACTCTCTTTCCACTCTTTCTTGTTGCATTCTTGGATATAATGGTCATTGTATGCTTGTGTATATGCTTATTGTATGGAATATGCCATATGCTATTGCTTTGATGCATTGATACCAATGTACTTGTGTGTTGGATTGTGAGAATTGCTCGGGTGAGGTAGTGCCGAAAGTCCCTTGAGATGGGTAAGGTATAGCCGAAAGTCCCTTGAGATGGGTGAGACAAGGCCAAAAGTCTCATAATCGGTGAGACCAAGTCAAAAGTCCCTAAACTCGGGTGAGGCATCCAAAAGTCCCTAAACTCGGGTGAGGCTAGACCAAAAGTCCCTAGAGCTTATTTGTGGCATTGTTTTGATTTCCATAACATGTACAACATGTATTGTATGATTGAGAATGGTTGGATGCTAAATTACATGCTTTGACTTGTTATATGCCTTGATTATTTACTTGAATGAGTGCATGAGCTACTGAGATTCTATGAATCTCACCCCTTCCTCTCCCAACTTAACATGCTAGATGGAGCTCAAAGAGAAGCAAGTGCACACCAAGGAGCCTAAGAACATGTTTAGCTAGATGATAGCTTTATTTTGGTATTTTGATGTAAAGTGGTGCCAAAATGTATATGCACCTACTATTTTTGAGATGTAAATATTGTAGCAAGTGTAAATGTATGGATATATGAGGTACAAACTATGTAGAGAGCCAAATTAATAGAAATGTGGGTTTTGCCCTTGTTGTGGCTTGTATGTGATAGTGTAATTTGGCCTGTAGCATAGTGAGTTCAGAATGTATGATGATTTGGACCACTTGAACATGTTATATAGACTATTTTTATGCTTTCAAACTTGTCTATGAGGTGTGAGAACATGTGGAAAGCCATTTGGACCCACTTTGACCATTTTGGGTGCCAAAACCGTTAAGTTTGTGAGCTGCGTCAAAGTATGACCAGATGAGCTCTTCTTGCCATGAAATTTGGCATGCCTCTAGAGTTTGTAGAGAGCTTCTTGGAAAGCTAAAGGGAGTAATATTTGGAGGTATAGAGAATATTTAGCGAATTGTTGAAATTGGGAAAAATTGATAGTTTGGTCATGTACTGTTACCATAGGTCAGAAATGAATTTTGTATCATTCATGGACCAAATGGAGTCCAAATATTGTGAAATTTTATACACATAAATTAGACAACTACAGTGACCTATACCAACTAAAATCACCTAAATCGGAAGTCTGTAGAGAGAGAATGAACTTTCTGAAGTTCTGTATCAGCATCAGGGAGCCCATCTGACCTCCATTACTGTTCCATCAATTTTTAGGGTGTGAGGGCTACTGAATTAATTTGGACTTATTTTTTTCCTCTAGTAGACATCTGTAGCTTTCCAAATTGGTATAGTGTGCCCAAATTGAATTTTTGTGGATTTAGTTATAAATTTTTGAAGTCCATGACAGTAAATTGCGCCAGAAACAGAGACAGCCGGACTTCTGTCTCGTTTTCAATGTCAAACATGGTCCAAAAGTTAAGATTATGAATGGAAATTATTTTTAGTGTAAAGTTAACACCTAGAGCTTTCTAGAAAGCTATAGTTTTCTAGATTCTCATTTTTCTATAATTACTTATGATTTTCCAAATTTAGAGCCAAAAAGCTAACTTTTGGGTCCATGTGAGAAATTGCATTTTTCTGGTTTTTGGTTCCATACCCGTGGCTTATGGCTTGTTTTATGCTATCTATGAGTTGTATAAATGGAGTATGAGTAGGGAATGTGAGTGATGGGTTCAAGAGACCCACGGGGCAAAAGATGAGTGTTTGAAACCCCGTTGTATAGCATGAAAATGCCACGGTTAGTACTGATTCTTTGAAAATCATAGGGAATTGAGCCTAGAGGGAGGCTAGATAGTGTTAATATATTATGGTGTTACAAACTTTATGTTTGAATGTATGATGTGTGTATATGTAATGCATGAGACCTTAGTGTTTGGTTATGTATGATAAGAATGAAGGCCATCCATAGTCGTATAAATAGTATATACAAAATAGTAATATGTTTCTTAGAAAAGCTTATAGTGTGATGAATAATCTTCACCATATCTTCAAATCAGGGACTATTCTAAATGTCTAAGTGAACTACAAGTGCTACCTGAAAGTTTCAAGATTCAATTAATTGGATCAAAATTCAACTAACTAGATATAAAGTTTCAGATTCAGTTAACTGGATCTAGTGTCAATTGTCACAACTTGGTGATTTCTTAAATGGAATTATAATAAAAGAAAATTAATTTGGGAATTAATGAAAAGGATAAAATAAGTCACAAATTTTGTTTAGTTAATTAGTAAAATAATATTAATTGCCATTTATTAATTCTTGGATTATTAGTGAATATTTTAGGCAAAATTAAAGAGCTATATCAATTTGTAGTTTATTTAATATAGATAGGAGACCAAATTATATGATAAGAAATTAAATTATAAAGTAGGTAAGCTAATACCTAATCACTTAAAAATCCACTATTTTGATTTAGTAAAAAAGTCAATTTATCGTTCCACTTTCTCTCTCTTTAGTTGTCCTAGACCCTCCTTACTCACCTAATCTTATCTTTCTTTTTTTTCCCCTTCCTCCTTCATTTTTTATGCTCGTAATAGAGAGAGGAGAGAGTAACAAAACAAGGAACCTCCATGGCTATGTGTGAAGCTTCGATTTCAAAGGGAAAAAGCAAGTTTTAGTCAAGATAAGTTTAGAGAAAAATGATGTACTCTCTTGCCTCTAATCCTAAGCTGAATAGTTGTTGATTTAGTGGTGATTTTGATTTGAAAGATTTGGAAGCTTTGGGTCTTTGAAGCTAAAATTGGTAGAAAAGAAGAAATGGAAGAGGGATAAAAGTTTGGTTAAGTCAAATGACTTCTTTTCTCTTGCTGTTGGGTCTTTATATTCATAAAAACTTGAATTAAACCCTTCTCCCATTTTATTGCCAAAATTTGAAGTCCTCTAAAATGATAAAATTGTGACTTATAGTGGTATTTTGATTTTAAGAAGGAAGAATAGGAACTTTAAAGCTTGCTATCTGATTTGAAAGCACTATAGAAACTTTTATAAAGGCTTGGGACTTTGGGAGAGTTAAAATTTTCCATATTGTAGCTAGTGGCTCCATTGAATTGCTTGGAAGCACTAACCAGCCTTATAGAGCTTTGGATTGAAATTGAATAAGGTAACGGGTGTTTAATTCTTGTTATACCTGCTTGAGAATGTAATTTAATGATTTAATACATGTGTATATGTTGTTATGAAAATGTTAGGTTGCTTAAACTTAAGCCAAGTATAGCTCTTTGTTGATATAATGGAACCAAGACAAGCTATACAGCCAAGTAAAGTTTCTTTGTTTAGGCTTTATTGATATAATAGAACCACGACAAGCTATAAAGCCAAGTAGAGTTCTAGAGCCAAGCAAAGTTCCTGTGTTTAGGCTTTATTGATATAATGGAATCGGAAGGAGTTGTAGAGCCAAGTAGGCTTCCTTTGTTTAGGAGTTGATACCAAGTAGATTATCTCTCCTTAGTTAGTGGCCATTAATTGTGTCTTATTAATTGTAAGTATATGATTACATTAAAAGTAACCAACTTTAGTCCATGTTGAGATATACATGACATATATCATGGTTTTTACTTAAATATTGATGTTTCATTTATTGTTTACATAATTGAAATTTCATGTATGTTACTAAGATTCTTATCTCACTTGCTTATGGATTTAACATTTTCCCTAAGTGATGGATCAAATAAGGAATCTTCTATAGATAAATAGGCTAGTTTAGCTAGGTGGCTGAGATTGTTGTTTGTAATTATTTTGTTTATACATAGTGACTTTTGTATAAACTTTTATGTATATATTTTGTGAAGGTTGTAATTCATCTAGGACTTGTCTCACACCTTGAATGATTGCTAAACTAGGTGCTTTTGGATGTAGTAGGCTTACGTATAAGTCATAATTTTAACTACATCATTGTTTTGTATATGAATATTGATAGAGTTATTGTTTATGAATGATGAGATTTGTTATGAGATGATATTAATGTGTAGCCTAAGGTAAATGTTTCTATAACCATAGTTTGGGATATACATTAAGGAATATGTGAGAAGGTATAAATTCTAAATAAGTATGTCGGAGGAGTTACGCATCAATTGTGCTAACATGAGTAGATAAGGGAAAGTCATGTTGTATAAAGGGTGATTTTGGTTAAATATGATCTATAAGTTGTTTGTGTAGGTATTAGGGGTTTGACATGGTAAATTTTGTTTTTGGAGAAGTTTAATGGTTCTAAGGCTTTGGAACCATTTCTTCTAGTTTTTGAAACTTGTTAGGTTTACTTTGGGGTCAAACGGTTGAGTTTTGGCAAAAATGGATGTACCATTTATTGGTTTCTAAGTGCCTTGCTATCAAATTGGGCTTTGTAAAATTAAGTGTAGAGGTGAGATCTAGCATGTCCATTGTTAGTAGCTTATATTATGAATATGTTTAGGTAGGGTAGAACAAGGTTTCATAGTATTTTGGACTTGCTAGGGATGAGTTAGGCGCATAAATGTTATGGAATGTTAAAGTTAGGATTAATACTTGCCCTTTAAAAAGGCTATTTTGTTGTCATGGAAATGTTGTCCTGCCATTCAATCATATGTATATTTTTTAATATAAAGATTTTTATAACTCCGTCACATAGAGAAAAAGCTTTAGGAAAGAAAAATCAAATTAATAAGTGTTTAATGATAAGTGACTTGATTTGACTCTATGAATCAATACTATATATTTGCTGAGATTTGTTTCATTATCTCATGATTTTTTGCTTGATTGTTCCTCATTTGTTGTTGAAATTGAGTTATTAATTAAGGTGTTGACATTTGAAAGCTTTACATTTAAAGTTAAAATCTTTGTAGAATGGTACATTTCCTATTCCACAAGTAGAGTAATACTCACAACTTATAGCATTTTAAGTATGAGTTTTCAATGTTAGCAAAAAAGAAAAAGGTATGAGTTTTCATTTGATAACTGATAAAATCTTATGGATATAGAGTTTGAAGTTCCATCCATTACATCCACATCCATAGTATGAGTAAGGCCAAAACGTCCCCAACTCACAAGTCACAAGGTGGATGCAGAATCTTCTCTTGGATAGGGAAGGATCTTACTACCGCAAGATGTGGTTTTTGTTAAGGGGTTTAAAATTTTAAAGGTATTAGCCCAACCTAAATATCATAAATCACATATCTAATACTAGTGGATTTACATGCATAAAATACATGTAAATTCTCTATTTAATTTATTTTTAAATAATTGATGGCAAAAAATATTTTTATAAAAAGAATAATTTAAAATTATTTTTATTAAAAATTAATAATTTAACTTTGACATTAATGTAGACCTTTTTTTAACATTTTATAAGTAATAAAAAAATTAACTAACTTCATATTTTATTTCATCACAATATATATACGCATGCGTGTATGTACGCGCTCACACACACACACACACACACACACACACATATATATATATATATATATAAAACAAGATATTAGTTTACATTTACAATTAATATAGATAAAGGAAATCTACATATAAGCCTGGTATCTGAACTTTATACATAATACTTTATTTCTCTAAACTATCATAAAAAGTGAAAATGTTACATTTGAATTAAGACCAACATTTTGGAAGTTGAGAATTTGGAAAAGATGATAAAAACATAAAATATCATTTGACAAGTATGTGACTTTTTTAGATGTAGTTTTAATTGATATATAATGTCATCACTCTCTATGATAGTTTAAAAAGTAAATTGTTATATTTTAAAAAATTTGAGTGTCAAAATTATAGTTAAATTGTAATTTAGAAAATTTATATGTGGTTTCCCTATACATAAATAAATATCTCAATTATTACAATATTGACATTCCATAACAAAGACGTTTAAAGGGGAGCTTAACCCAAGTCAAGTTAGCCCTCATTCCTTCTCTTTGCTTCTACTCTCTCATTATCAATAAGAATGGCAATTTTGACCAGCCCCACCTTATTTAGGTTGGGTAAGTCAATGTTGGATAAATCAATGTTTGATTGAGTAAAGGGGCAACTTTAGGGAAACCCAAAAATTTGGTTGTGGGTTCAAGATAGGTATGCTCCAATTCGAGCCTTGCCTTAAACCTACTCTTCGTGTGTGTTATTCATAAATTTTATGTTTTAAGGCCATATGCAAAATTTATTTTATTTTTTAAAAGAAGCCAAATAAAAAATACTACATGCAAAATGGTAATTTTCAAAATCTCAAAGGGTGTTAGGGTTTTCCTTAGCTCTACTAGTGCCTTTATGAGTCAACTTAAACTATGGAACAACTTTGCAATGGAATTGTATCTTGTTGAAAATGTTAGATTGGACACTAATATATTGATATTTTACATTATAAAAATAACATATTTAAGATTCTTAAATTTAACATAATAATTGATAATTATAAAAAAATACAATTAAATATTTTTGAAACTTGGCAAATTTGAGAATCTAAGTGTAAAATCCCTATATTTGTATAGTAGAGAGTGATGTGCATAAAAGCATTCCAAACCTTTAAACTAGGGATGGCAATTTTGACTTGTCTCACGTCAACCCACCCCTCCTCACCCCATTTAAGTTTGACAAGTTAACATTTGATCATAGTAAAGAGCAAGTTCAAAGAAAGCCTAAAAAAAATTTATATGTTCGAGCTAGGTATGCCCCAGTTGTAAATTCATAATTTTTTCTTTTTAAATTTGTAAAATAATGAAAGATTAAATAGTTGTTATGATTGTATATAATGATAAATATAGGTATATGCTAGATTAAAAATTATGGTCATCATGGACAAGTTATTTTATATATAAAAAAAAATCTTTAAAAGACTTTAAAAAGAAAATAAAGCTAATTCATTTTTAAAAAAATATAAATTGTTGGTTGCTAATAAAAAAAATTAGTACCATAAAAGTTTTATTTGTATTGATCATCATAATTTTTGATTAATTTCTTTAATGACTCTAAAATTTGTGCCAATAGATTTATTATGACACTCACCAATTGAACAACATTTATTTACTCTAATTTTTTAACAACAAAAGGATATAAGCATATGATATTATTATCAAAAAGAAAAAATTTATATGTAATTTTTTATATTTTTATTATTAAATTTTTAATTAAAATATAACATGTATAATTTTTTAACAATATTATAATGAATGTATAATTTTTACAAATAATTATATAATTTTTTTAATTAAATTATATATTTATTATAATAATATTAAAAAAATAAAACACTTAATATATTTTAATTTCACAATATAATAATAAAAATATAAATAACTGCCCATCCCCAATTCCTTCTCAAAAGGGTAACCGTCAGTAACCTCTGTCCATCTCTGCTCTGTCCATTCTTTCCCTCACAGAGGTAGAAGTAGCCTCTTCCAGTATTGCCTAATTCGTTCATTATGTCTACGAATTTTGTATCCATTCGTCTATACCAAAACAGTGTTTGTTCGTGAACCATACAAGAGCTTCAAATGCTTCAGTTCGATGAAAAAGAAAGTGGAACTGAGGGAGGATTCAGAAATCAGAATCTCCATATTCAAAACGCAACAACCACCACAAATCCAAACGACACACAACCAAGAAATTGAAGAAAAGAAAGAGGGAATCCAGAATTCTAGACAAAATTAATCCTATTAACAATAAAAATTTTCAATTTACTTGAAGTTAAGTGCTACCAATGGGCCAGTGGGTAGATCTGTAAAAGCAAGTCGCTTCTTCTTCTTGATTTTATTTTGCCATCTTGCGTCTTCATTGAAGGGGAGAAGGGAGTTGTATTGTTCTCCCTCAAGACCGAAAGAATTAAGAAAGATGTGGGTGAACTATCTAAAATGTAATTGGAAAGAGATGTTAGGACTTCGACCCTCATTTGCCTGTGAAGACACAGCTTTTCATTTCTCCGTGATACTTACCTCTGTTGGTTTGAGGGGAGGGGAGAATTGTTTGGTTTGCAATTTTTGAGGGGAGGGTACCTGAAGTTTAATGAATTTTTTTTTTTATTCTTTCAATTTAAAAAAATTAGGAGAGAAAGTTAAAAGAAAAATTAAAATATTTTTTATTTTAATTATTAATTTTATATTTTATAAAATTTTTATAGGTATAGTTGAGAAGAAATTTTAACGTATCAATTAATATAGGTATATTATCATATTGAGAAAAAAGTAAATATGTCAATGTTTTTAACTCAAATGTATTTTAATTTTATAAAATAAAATATGTTAAATTATACATTTATTGAAATAATTATTTAGTTAATTTTATTTATTTATAAATTTTTTTAAAATAATTATAATTATAGATAATTTCTGATATTTATTTAATTTGGTAGTGACAATATTAAATTTTTAAAAATAAAAAAATAATTAACAGTATTGTCATCACTTTTAAAATATATAAAAGTAAAATGATTTACATATTATTATTTTTCCTTCCTTCCCCTTCTCTCTCCTCTTTTGAACCAAACAAGACCTTAGAATAAGGGTGAGCAGAGTTGAACATTAAAATATATTATTTAATCGATTTAAAATATATTATTTTAATATATAATATAATAAAAAAGTAATATATAATATGATAATTTATTTAAAATATATAAATTTTATATTTTAATTTTTAAAAATTTTTTTAATTAAAATTTGAAATATGAATCTATAAGTTATGAATTGAAAGTTTAAGTTTTAAATTATTTATTTTTTAATATAATTATATTTATTAACTTTTTAAAATTATTTACCTATTAAATATATAAAAATATTATAAAAATTAAGTATTTATACTTTTATACTATATTATTTATTAAATTAATATACTAATTAAATATATTCTGTTGTACTACAAATTACATAAATTAACATATCGCATGCCCATATTCGTATCTTGTATCCCGTTGAATTGCTAATTTTTGCTAGCCAAAGTAGAGTTCGCCTCCCCGTCTCATGCTTTCCTGTTTGTGTTTGGATTCAAAGAAATTCCTATTTGAGTATTATAGTTGCATTTTATATTTGGGATTTGAAAATTAAGCCTGGAAAAGGGAATTTTCTTTTTTCTCTTCTCAGCCAGCGTATTTTCGAGCCCTAGATCTTAGACATAAAATATGTTTGAAGTCTTTTTATGTCCCCGTTTAACACATCCATAAAGTTTGATAGGATAAGTTTATTCAGTACATTATAAATTTATCAATTATTTGATACCCATCCATAAATTTTGATGTATAAACCTCATCGAAAATTTCCCAATCAACCAGCCTCCAAAAACGCTCGCTCATCCCTGGAAGGAAAGCTCGCTCATCCACCCACCGTCGCGTTGTTGCCGCTCGGCCACCGTCGATTTCACTGTGGCAGAACCTTTTGGTTTTAGACCAGAGAGGTAAGAGTTTGATACCGCTCCCAGTTCGAAACTCTATTCCTCTCCCTTGTTCGAAACTCTACTTTCCTTTCTCAGTTCGATAGTCCGTGGAAGATGTCATTTGATTGCTGGTTTCACTTGGGGGAATGGGTTTTTTGCTTGAACTCTTGCTTTAACCCATAAAAAGTTGCTTTATGATTTTCTGCTTGAAATCTTGCTTCTAGTGTGTGTTTGGTGAATCAGAGAACTACAAAGCTTGTTTTAAATTTTCTTCACCAATTTGAGGAAGAGCTGTGTAAGACTAAGTTGCGACATTGAGCAAGCTGCTCTGTTCCATATGGTAACTGACGACTAAAACCTCCCGACAACCCAACCACATCAAAAGTCTGATCATCATCTGCATGTATTTTCCTCTCATTTGATCAAACAACATATTTAACTGCTTATCTCAATATCTACCAACAAGATCCAATAAACATTGATGCAGATCTAAAAAAGTTAGCATTTGATAAAGATGATTAGGTAGTAATAGTGTTTACATGGAGCAGTGTAGAAAGCATAGGAGTATCGTATCCATGTGAGAATGAGGTGTTTAGTGCTATTTTGTCTTTTAACATGTGGAGTTAGTGTCAAATAGAGCTTCCCTTTGTGCAGCTTGTTTGTGAGCTTTGGAGGTTGAAAAAAATGTTGCTGTAAAATAGAGCTTCCCTTTGGTGTCATTTGATTGAAATAAAAGTTTACTTCTGTGTAAATGTTATTCCTCATAATGGAGATTGAGTCTCAGGTTAGATTTGATGTTACTTGATCATTATTAACGAGTATTTTTATTGTAGTTGATTTTAACCTTTTTTTTTTGGCTTAAATAGAAATATTTGTTAAGTATTTTTATGGTAGTTGATTTTAACTTGTCGTTCGAGCATTCTAGCCAAGTATATCAAAAGAGCCATGGAATCATTGTAGATGCAAATATTTATAGCGTGTCTAAATTCCTTCAGTTTAACTCTTACAATATCTCTTGACATATAGAGTATCGGAAGGTATGGGAAAGATTAAAAAAACACAGTATTGCTTTCTTTGGGGTCATGAGTTTTCATTCTTTTTGGTTGGGAGCTCGGTTAAGGAAAATTATGTGGTATATGATTATTGGGTGGTGTTATAAGTTCAGATTACAAAAGGTATCTGGGAATCAAGATTTTTCTGCGTAATGCACTTCAATAACTTGGGATTTGCATGCTAAATTCTTCCTTGCTTAAATTCATACCAATTGAACAGGTTTACTCCCAAATCTTGGCATATACTATGTTCTTAATTTCTATTATAGGTTCTATTACATCATTGCTTTCTTTCAGTGAAAATAGGAGAAGGAATTCAATCAAAACTGGGCAATAAAAAAGAATAAGAAAATTTAGTGATTGGCACCAATTGGGACATGAGCTTCTCTTTCTGCTTATGACTTTACTGAGAATTCTTTGTTTTAGTGGGTCATAAATTGGAGAAAATTTGGCAATAAGAAGAAAAAGAAAAAGAAAAGAAAAGAAAACAAATTGCAGCTTACTTCATGAGGTCATTTGATATCTTTTGCATTTCTTTTTATATTTGTTTTTGTTGGAAGGAATTGGTCTTCTTGTTGTTCTTCTTATTTCATGATTGTTTTGGAGCTGAGCTTCAATCTTCAACTGTGAGTTTTGGCTGGTGTTGCTGGTCAATGCTATCACATTGAGGGTCAATAGTTCTGAACTGGACGAACAAAGTAGTCTTTGTTTGGCATCTACATTCTACAAACATTAGGAAAGGAAATAGGGAATTAATAACAAATCTGATTAATAATCTTTCTAAGGTTTAAACAGATGTTATAAAAACATTGAAAAATTTTAGCCACTGTTATATATATATATATATATATATGTACACTTTTCTATGATTTTAATTAATTTTCTTTTTAAAGAAAGATTAGTGATGGTAAAACTTGAAGGATTTTGCAACTTAGCCACACCTCTAATCATGGCGAAGTGTATGTTACCATACTTCAAAAAAATTGTGGCAAGATACTGATGCAATGCCTGAATCACCCATGATAAGTTCAACATGGTAACAATGAGTTAGCTAAGGTTTAACCATGGCTAAACATCAGTGATTTTGTAATGCTACTTTAAATATTATATTTTTCAATTCTACCTACTTGAGTCATGACCGGTGACTTGATCTCTTGCACGTTTTACAGAGATCCTTTCTTTGTACTTCTTAACTAAGACCAAAACTATTTCACTAATTCATTTGATATTTCCACTATTAAGCAAGCCTTGTATCCACATATTTCACTACCAACTGTAACCCCTTTAATGTTAATCTAAGGGATTGATTGAGCAGTGGGTTAAGGGGTCATGATTGATTCTGTAGAAGGTAAGGAGAATAATTCTTCTATATGTTTATTCAAATGAACCGAGAGGAATATATACACCATATACAAGCTCGGCGTAATCAATGAGAAGCCTGAAAAGGAGGGATAAGCTGAAAATAAAGGGATATACAAACAAATCAAATCAAATCCCTAAAAATCCTATATTTGGATAATATACAATTAAAATCATATTTCCACACTCCCCCTCAAGTTGGATCATAAATGTTAATCATGTCCAACTTGCCAACAAAATATTCAAACTTGTTTCGTGCCAATCCTTTTGTGAGGATATCAGCTGTCTGTTCTTTGGATGGTATGTAGGATAGACGGATAATACCATCATCCATCTTCTCTCTTATGAAGTGCCTGTCAATCTCAACATGCTTAGTTCGATCATGTTGGACTGGGTTATGAGAGATGTTGATGGCTGCCATGCTGTTAGAAAAAAATCTAACAGGTAAGTTTACACTTTGCTTTAGTTCTTCTAAGACTCGTTTAACCCAAATACCTTCACAAATTCCAAGAGCAATTGCTCTAAATTCTGCCTCTGCACTGCTTCTAGCAACAACACTTTGTTTCTTGCTTCTTCAGGTGACAAGGTTACTCCAACACAAACGTGCAACACCCAGATGTAGACTTTCTATCATCTTGGTCACCCGCCCAATCTGCATCTGTAAACATTTCTACATATCTATTGTTAGTTTTCTTAAATAAGAGTCCACGTCCAGGTGAACCTTTCAAATACCGGAGGATCCTGTACACTTCATTCATATGCTTCTGCCTTGGGTCATGTGAATGTTGACTTACCATACTAACTGCAAAAGCAATATCTGGTCGAGTGTGGGAGAGATATATTAATTTTCCCACCATGCGCTGGTATCTTCCCATATCAACTCTTGTGCTAAGATCTTCCTCATCACAGATCTTATTTACTCGAATAGGAATATCACTGGGTCTACACCCTAACATGCCAGTTTCTTTTAGGAGATCTACGATATACTTCCTTTGAGAAATATAGATTCCCTTCTTTGACCGGGCCACTTCCATCCCAAGGAAGTATTTCATCTCTTCGAGATCTTTTATCTGAAATTCCCTTGCTAATGCGGCCTTAATAGTTTCAATTTCTGCTGTATCATCTCCGGTGAGTACAATATCATCAACATAGACTGCTAGAACAGTTATTTTACCATGTTGGTGTTTGAAGAACAGAGTATGGTCACTCTGTCCTTGAGTGTAACCCTGTCCTTTGATAGTGCAAGTAAACCTTTCAAACCAAGTTCGAAGAGACTGCTTTAAGCCATATAAGGACTTCTTCAATTTACACACTTAGTTTGATTTCTTTCCAGGGAACCCTGGAGGCATTTTCATATACACCTCTTCCTTGAGTTCTCTATTTAGAAATGCATTCTTGATGTCTAGTTGATGTAGTGGCCAATCCAAATTTGCAGCAAGAGACAACAGGACTCTAACTGTGTTGAGTTTTGCTACAGGTGCAAATGTCTCTGTATAGTCCATCCCATAGATCTGTGAGAATCCTTTTGCCACAAGTCTAGCCTTGTATTTATCAAGGCTTCCATCTGCATGATATTTTGGGGTAAACACCCACTTACAACCAACAGGCTTCTTTCCTTTGGGGAGATCAACAACTATCCAAGTCCTATTCCTTTTTACAACTTCCATTTCCTCCAAGACTGCTTGTCTCCACTCAGGTATAGCCATGGCCTCATCAATGTCATTGGGTACCTTGACATTATCTAGATGAGCAATAAACGCATGATACTTGGACGAAAGGGCATGATATGAGACAAACCTCTCTATGGGATGTCGTGTACATGCTCTAGGCTTCTTCCTAATTGCAATGGGAAGATCCAGATCTTCAGTTGCTTCACAGTTATCTACAATCACCTGGTCATCACTCACATTGATACCTTGTTCCTCCACTGAATCTGCTTTTGGTTCTGACCCTTGGTGAGTGCTAGGAGCCTCAGGCGCATTACCTGTCTTATGTTTTTGAGTATAGAACTTAACAATTTTCTTGGTGGTGTCTCCCCCTGGGTTAGATTTTTCCTCTTCATTTGGCACATCCTCCCCTTCTAATTCATGGAGAGCACAGTCTATAGGGACCAGGTCAGGTTCAGGTATGTTTTGGGTGGTCTGAAATTCACTCCAACTTTCAGGTATGTTTTGGGTGGTCTAAAATTCACTCCAACTCTCCCTCTGAATTGAAGACACAGGATAGTAGGGTTCCTCTTCATGAAAGGTGACATCACAAGAGACAAAGAGGCGTTTTGTATTGGGATCAAAGCACTTGATACCATGTAGAAGGTAAGGAGAATAATTCTTCTATATGTTTATTCAAATGAACCGAGGGGAATATATACACCATATACAAGCTCGGCGTAATCAATGAGAAGCCGGAAAAGGAGGGATAAGCCGAAAATAAAGGGATATACAAACAAATCAAATAAAATCCGTAAAAATCCTATATCTGGATAATATACAATTAAAATCATATTTCCACAGATTCATATCTAACACAGTTGAGTTTTAGACAGTTATTTTTTATTTCTGGCCAGCAAAAAACTAAGCTCGTAAAGATGAAATTTTAATTATATTCTGTATATTTGATACTGGGGGATCATTTCTGTGTCTAGTTGTTATTAAAGCATAATTGTAAATGTCATATCTCACTGTTGTGGATATAAATTCCTTAATGAGTAGTTTTAAATTTTTAGGTGATATGGATCCTAATAAAAGGCTTGGCGCAAATGGATGGATTAATGATATAAGTGAGCTCCTTAATGTCATATCAATGTGTTTGATGATGGAACAAGCTTTATTAGAGATGGTGATTTAGCAAGATTATGATTACTTTCTAATGACCAATCTGGAAAGTTCATCTTATGCCTTTCCTTGCCAAAACAATTTTTGTTTACAAATTGAAAAAATTAAATTTGAATTTATTAATTTTTTTTAATTAACAGTATTTAAAAGAACAATTGTTTACAAATTAAAAAAAAAAAAAAATTTCCTAGCCCTTAGGGAATTTTATTTCTCCAAAAATTAATCATACCAAATTTGGATAAATATAGTATATAAGGGTATTTTTGTTAAAAGAGTTAATTTTTATCTTATTCAATGTTAAACAATGTATCACTAAATATAGGATAGTATTATCTTATACTATCAAATCTTATTTTATTAGGCTTTCTATTATCAGGTCTTATCCTATACAATGTATGAAATGGGCCCTAAGGCATTTTGGAGGCAATGTTGCTATGAAAATTTACTTATTTAATGAATTCTCAATTTGGCATTGCAATCTAGCAATGTAAAAAAGATTGTAATTATGGGTCGATGTGACTTCTCCTAATGAGAGACGTGATAGGCATAGATAAAGGTTGTGGTTACTCTTGTTCTAACATATTCATGATGTATGGATCAACATTCAGCATTGCTATTTATATGGTCTCCCAATTGCTATGTGAATAATTGACTTGTGCAGATAAACCCTTCTTTAGGGCTCCTGTATTTTCATGTACGAAAATTTGAGGCCCATCAGCTTCGTAAGTGGCATTGGATTCTCAAGTAGACGTACTTGTACTTTCTGATGAAACTTCAGATGACATATGTTAAAGTACCTTAATTAAGTAATGTCCTAGTCTCAATTAAATTATTTCTTAGGTCTAATTAAAGAAATATTATTGAATTGTAACCTGATCTTAAAAATTAAATATTTGAGTTTGTGATGATATGCATAATCATACATGCATCTCCTGTTGTTTTGCTGTAGAAAAGGACATATAAACTGAGAGGCTGCACCTGAAGAAACTTTACATATTTATTTATCTTGGGTCCTTTTCTTTCTTTGGAATTGTTAACTTGTCTGCAAATGCATGTTGTAGCATATTGGTGCCCCGCCTTGCGTTTTGAACGCCACAAGAAACTAGTATCAATGCCACTAGGGATGTCACACTACATTGTTTGCTATTTATATATACCTGTTTCGTCCCATAATTCTCAGATTTTTTTCATTTTAGGTGAAGTGATGCTTGTGTTTCTTACACTTTTTCAGACTAAAGTTATCATATTTATCAAACTAAGATTTCAGTATCTGATTTGCTGTAGTTTCCTTATCTTTTCCTCATTTTGAGTGAACCTTTAATGTGTTGATATTTGTTTTTTGGGGTGGGCCAGGTCAGGGCAGGTATGAGACAATATAATACCCATGGATTTAGGTATGGGACAGAGGATAAAAACCTGTGGTGTTATGAGGCAGGGCAAGAGAGGACAGGACAGGGCAGGGACGGTGATGGATAGTAAAAAATCCACCTTTTCTCACCCCATTGCCATCCCTGCCAAGAAATCCTTGTTGTTTGCTGTAGGTTGGTTCATCTGCAAGCTGTTATTGGTTGCTAATCTTTTGATTAGCAGTTTAATTGTGGATTTCTTTTACTTGTAGGGCACATTTAGGTTTTACAGCTTGGCTATTGGGTTGGCTTTTTGGTGTGTTTTTATGCTTGCTCTTTGTAAATTTTCAATTTTCGGTTCTACTTCTTGTGCAGTACTTGAATTTGTGTGGACTATGATGCAATTTTTGTTAAATATGTGATGGGTAATGATGCAGCTTAAACTCTAGGATACCATAACTATTAAGACTTCTACTTATTTTAGTGGTTTGAACACCAACACTTCTGCTTCATCACTGAAGACTTTGGCTTCAGTGCATCTGTCAAAAGTTACATGTTTTTTGCTATTTCTAATTTGGTTTACTTTGATTAGTTGAGTAATTTTCATTGATCTCCTTGTTTTTAATTGGATACAAACTCCAACTTATGAATTCTCTGCGTTGTATTGGATGGGTTCATTGGAGTGGGAATTTCACCATTTTATTAGATAATAGTTTCTTCTTTTGGGAATTTCTGCATTCTATGAACCAGGCAATTCAATTCCTATATAGATGCATTCTTCAGTTTTATTATATTTTTGTTGGATCAACAGTGTATTCCTTTTGGGATTTCTGCATTCTGTGCACTGGGCAATGTGCTTCCCCTATGCACAGGATTTTAAAATTTAATCAGGAATTTTCTGTGCTTTATTGGATGGTTTCATCAAAAGGTCCTTAACTTGTGCGTTGGTGCTGTAACTTCTTTTGCTGTGGTGATATTTCTTGTGTTCATCAGTTCATGCAGAATTTTGTCAATGGAAAATGAATTGGTGGAATCTGGTTGTTCTATGATTTATGGAAACAAGTTATATACTTTATTGCTACTGTCTAAGATAGAGGTTAATTGAGGCCATAAATCTTTAGGATATCATGTTTGTTTGCTAATACTTGTGAGTGCAAGGAAGCCAGTGTCTTGAAGAATTGAATGAAGGGTTCCTGAATATCTACGGTGATTGATGCCTTAATGCCCTTTCTGTGGGAAAAAGTGATGGTTAGCTGCCATAGAAGCATCATCCATCTATGACTCTGGACATTTCACTTGTAACATATAAAGCACAACATCTTGACTTGGAATTTTGAGAATTTGTCCCATTGGCCATTATTTCTTCCTATGACATTAAGCAACATTTGCTGTTGTTGCTTCATTTTTTGTTTTTCTTAATTCTATATGTTCAGTTCATGTTGGAAGTTTAATATTCAATGGCCAACACCTAAAGTTAGTAGTTTTCTCTAAGCTTGTTAAGAGTGAAAAGCATCAGATCTGGTTTTTAATTAATAGCAGTTTTTTTTGGTCGTTAAGTGCTAAAAGTTCCGAGTCCAAGCGATGCATTAGGTGTATGTTGCTAAATCAAGATCTAAAATATGAACTTTTAGTGAACTTGAGTTTGCTATATTAGAGAAAATGCCTCTTTGGAGTTGAAATTTCATTGTGAATTGATTGATTTAAAGTTCAAATGCATTGGATGTATTTTGCTAGATTTAAATGTTGAATTTGAATTTTGTTGAACTTGTTCTAAGCTGTTTGTTTTTGAGTTTTCAATAACTTGAATAATCTGGACCAGACAAAAAAAGGATTAAAGCTCAGATGCATTGGATGTATCAATCAATAATCGAATTTATGAGAAACGTAAATTGGTAATGGGATTATGCTCAAAGTTAGATGATAGTTTGAGTGTAAAGCAAGCAGGGGGCAAAATGGTTTGTCTTATGAAATACATAACCGCTCCCCATTCACCATATTTGAAGGATATCTTTCCATATTCTTTTACTTCATTTCTTATTTCATACTTTACCAAATTTGAGGTTGGTCCTCATATATAGTCTGTATTTAACAGACTTTTGCAGGGGCTGTCATCCTAGCAGACATTGTATCTTGATGCAGTAGACCCATTCATCAGTTTCTTATTTAAGTCTAAACCTGATGAGCACAACCTTCTATGAATTAACTATACTTGTTCCTTATTAATTTGTTTTGTTTCTTCAGCCCTCTATTTTATTCATAGAAGTGCTAGAAATTCTTCCCACTAAAGCTTAATTTCAAATATTTCTGGGTTTTGAGTTACAAGTCCAAGTTTTGTACTGATTTCTCTACTCTCATAATGAGATGCAGACCCAGAAAAGCAGTGCAATTCAAACAAACCCAGGTATTTAGAAAGCTGAAAGGAGAAGCGCGAGGGTTGCAGACAGTTTTTACCGTAGCTCATCCATGGAATTGGAGCAAGCCAAGCAAGGACCAGCTTCTTGCCATCCATCCCAGGAACCTAACCTCAGTAGGCCAAAGCCCACACCAAAGCGTTTTGTTAAAAGCCAAATCCCAGATTCGATCTTGAATGACTCAGCTCTGAACGCTGCCATGTCACTTCTCCCCTCCAACTACAATTTCGAGGTGCACAAATGTGTTTGGCGTGTGGTGTCAACAGGAGCCAAGCGAATTGCTCTCCAATTTCCTGAGGGCCTTCTCATGTACTCCCTTGTCCTCTCTGACATCTTCACTACTTTTGCTGGTGTCTCTCAATGTTTTGTCCTTGGTGATGTCACCTATGGAGCTTGTTGTGTAGATGACTTGTCTGCTAATGCACTTGGCGCTGATCTCCTTATTCATTATGGTCACAGCTGCCTTGTACCCATTGATTCCACCACAATCCCCTGCCTTTATGTCTTTGTTGATATTAAAATCAATGTTGATCACATGATTGACACCATCAGACTAAATCTTCAATCCAGTGGCAAAAACCTTGTCCTTGCCGGTACAATACAGTTTGCCTTGGCAATCCGGGCAGCAAAACCTGAATTAGAGAAATATGGGTTTAAGGTTTTGATTCCACAATCCAAGCCACTGTCAGCTGGCGAGGTTCTTGGTTGCACAGCACCAAAGGTTCCATCAAATTTGTTTGATGGTGAGGGTGAAACCGTGGGAGTGTTCGTAGCCGATGGAAGATTTCACCTTGAGGCATTCATGATAGCAAATCCAGGAATTAAGGCTTTCAGATATGACCCATATTTGGGGAAATTGTTTCTGGAGGAATATGATCACGTTGCTATGAAACAATCAAGGAAAAATGCAATTGCGAGAGCAAGGGAGGCTCAGAATTGGGGTGTGGTTTTGGGAACCTTGGGGAGGCAAGGGAATCCAAAGATTTTGGAGAGATTGGAAAAGAAGATGAGGGATAAAGGCTTCAATTATACAGTGATTTTAATGTCAGAGATAAGTCCAGGGAGGATCTCTCTGTTTGGAGACTCTGTGGATGCTTGGATTCAGATCGCTTGTCCTCGATTATCGATTGACTGGGGAGATGCTTTTATAAAACCAGTTTTGACTCCTTTTGAGGCAGAAATTGCACTAGGAGTTATACCCGGTTGGTGGGAGAAAACTGTGGTGGAAAATCAGGGTTGTGAAAGTGCTTTAGGTTGTAAGAGTGATTCATCATGCAGTGAGTGTAACTGTGGAGATGCAAAGGGAGATTTTGGTGGAGAATATCCAATGGATTATTATGCTCAAGATGGTGGGGAGTGGAGTTCCTCTTATGTGAGGAAGCCCTCACGTCCTGCAAGGAGAATTATTTCTGTATCTTCTACTTCTGTTAGTGCCAATTCTTAACACTCTTCGATTTACTAAATTCTACTGATTTTGTTGCAAAAGGGTAGTGTTAATTTTTTATTGTTTTGCTATTAGATTTGCCTCTTTAAATCAATTTCTTCTTTCTTGGTACCACAATACATGTACAGAAAAAAGCATATATAACACTCTAGTTTTGCTCACTATTTTGATCGACAAAATATAAAACATGTAAAAATGTATTGAACTTTGGAAACAAAAGCTAGGGATTAAAGTAAATTTGTTGTTAAGCCTATGCTAATAGTTTAAATTCTTAAGAAGATTGACTTTTAATAGTGTATGAGAATTCCACTTGTATTTTGTTTACAATTCAATTCTTTTTCCTAATACTGGAAATATAAATTGAAAATTACCCAAAAAAAAAAGATTGTTACCAGGGTTCTTTTATTTTATTTTTTATCTTTTCTTTCTGTCAAAGGTAAGATATGCTTGTTTAGTTTGTAATCGTTACCTTGAACAAGCCCCCTTCACGCGTTAGATGAGTGTTTTTAAGACGATTTTTTGGCTCGAGTTTTTAGTTCTTGGTTTATTTTATTTTTTATTTTTTTAATATATTTTATTAATTTATTTGAGGGTTAAGTGGGTTTAGTTTGTAGTGGAGGATAACCTGTACAGGTCATGTGCTGTTATAAAATGGCGAGTTATGAGTATGATGACAAGTAGGTACTATGTCAGTTATCTCAGAGGTGGTGTTATAATCAGGATTAACATAAGAATTTATTGGAAAACAATGAAAAAGTATGAGGACGTGTTTTAGAAAAATAAAATATAGGAACTAAAATTAAAAATTCTGATAAATTATAGGAAGAAAATATATTATTAAACCTTTGTTTAAGTGATAAGTATTTGAATTAGATAAAAAAATTATAATTTTTTAATATTTTCCTTATTAAAACAATAAATTTAACTTTAATTAATTTTTTTTATATTCATTCTTGGTCTTATCATTTTGTTGTTGTTATATATATTTTTAACTTTTTTAAGTTATTTGTCCGCTAGTTAACCATTTTACTTTGAAAGTTTTGATTTTTTAGTTTATTATAAATATTAACTTGAAAAATAATTTTGAAAGGTAAAACCAAAAAGTTAATATTGTCTTAAATCATTTTGTTATTAAGAAAATAAAATATTTCTGCATACAAAATATGTAATCATCTATTATATACACACATACACACCTTTTTATTTGTTTGCATTGGATTTGGATAGATAGAAATTGATGAAATAAACACGGAGAAATGGAAAGAACTTCTATTCTTGTTTACAAAGTTTTTAAAATAAAGGAATGGAATGGAATATGATGGTAAGTATTTCTATCCTTTTCTTCCTCAAAGAACTTTGATTCTCTTAAATTGGGGGTAAAGAGATGGATTACCAAATTTTATTTGTGAACTAACATCTCTACTTTTTATTTTTTATAACCTAATTTGTTATTATCATTTATCCCAAATTCATATGTTTGCTCCAAATTAATTATGCTGTTGAAGATAGTTGCTTTCCAAGTTGGTAACATCCACTCCATTAGTCATTCCTAAAAATTTGATTATAAATATAGAATCTTTTTCTCCATATTTAAATTTTCATATGAAATTCTCAGCTAGGGGATGAACCTAATGTTGGATCTCGCTTTGAAGTTCAATTATGGCGTTGAGGTGATGCAGCCGCCCTCAACATCACTTGACTATAAGACAGTATCTAAACCCCTAAAACATTGCATTCACTGTTATGGGTAAAGGAGACTCGAAACATTTAAAAATGATTGTCTTTCTCACAAGCCATACGCAACAAATGGAAATATACAAATATGATATCACCCTGCACTGATATAAAATTTATATGGAAGATCAACCCAAAAAATTGAAAAAATTTATTTTGTCTTCCTGTTTGTTGCAGCGTGTTCTTCTAAACCTTTCATGTTGTTTATTCTGATTTATTATTGTAACTATGACTCCATCCTGATACCTTTTAATATCGTATTTTCTATATCAAGTGAGTACCGTTTAAATATTAAGCATAAATACCTTTTGAATCTCTTTCCCAAGTTGTTGTCTGGTTTTTTGTTTTGGTCTTGGTTATCACTTTTGGGAAGGAAAAGCACATAATTTTTCCCTCCTTGTTTCTCATTTCTTTCCTTATTGCCTTTAATTTTGTATCGCTGATATTGGTGAGCCTCTATGGTTAGAAGGTTTCTTTACATGCATATTTTGATTTTTGTTTGAACATCCTGTTTATTTGATAAATTTGTATGAATATTTATATAACATAGTATTTAATTTTAATTATTTTAAAATTTTAAATTAAATTCAAAGAATAGTTGGTACTAGGTAGTTTACTAACACACTAGATGTAGGCTATGGAGAAGTTGAATGAGAAATCTTGATACTAACGATCAATTTAGGATATCTAGATATAGAAAAAAAAGAAATTCAAGTCAGAGTTCTTAATTAAGCCACCAATAGTGCCATCCATGTCCATCCTTTAAAGTAGCAATCCGAATCTTTTATAGTTCCTCTCAAAATTGACATTACGTAGCTGATGAGAGATGTATGAGATTAAGTAACTTCTAACGTTGAAAGTTGGAGATGGAAGCTTTTAATATTAAAGATTATTAGTGTTTCTCTTTTCAACTACACCCTATGTAATATTGGGACAAAATTTGTGAGTACATTAGTTATCTCTACAATTTTGGTAGAAGTGGTTTCTACTTATTTTATTTGTTCACCATGAATATTTTTTCATAAAGTTTTACAAAAATTTAAAGGAAAAACATTGTTATGGACAGCCTTAATTAATATTTGATAATAATAGTAACAATGTATTATTACTTTTTTGGTTCATATTTTACTATAATATATATCATAATAATATATTATTTGTTAACATAATATTTTACATCTTTTTTAAATTTTAAGAAAAAAAAAATATTATTACTTTTTGTAGTAAATTTGCGCGCGCACACACACACAGATATATTTTAATTCGTAGAATGTAAAGAATTACATAAATTTAATATTTTTTGTATAACAAATCTATATATTTACTAAAAGTTTCTTATTATTAACATAACTTGGTTAAAGAAACTTTCGAATATATAAATATATAATAATACAGTATAACTACACTTTTGTTTATCTAATAAATTGTATATTATTTTTTGTTTCCCTTTAAATCGTGACCAAAATGTAAATACAAAAGCTTGTATATAGGAGAAAAAAAAAAAAGAAAAACTTATTGCTAACATTTTTTGTTTCCCTTTAAAATATGCAAAAAGAGGGGAAAAAAAAAAAAAAAAAAAACTAACAGCAAAAAGAGGGGAAAAAACAAAGAAAGAGAAAAGAAGAAAAAAAAAAATAGGCAAAGGGTGGTAAAATAGGACTTCTGACTACGTTGTAGTTGTAAATAACATTTTCGATTGCTGCCTAGTCGAAAATTGTCCAACCATCATTTGTTCAGACAGTTCCAACTGCCATGCAGTCAAAACCTTGTATAATTGTGAGGCAAACAGTTGCAGTCAGAAAATCTTACTATTTTTTTTCGGATGCCATTCTTTCTCATTCTAGTTGACAATTACAATGGGTGACATAGAATTTTATTTTTTCAATGGTTAGATAAGATTTTTATTAGCATATTTTATAATGTTTATGAAAATTTTTTAATTCACATAAAAAAACCAATAATAAAACTAAATTTTCAAACAATATAACCTATAAACAAATTTTGATTTGCCTATATAAGAACAAATAAATAGCTAAATACTTCCCCAACAATACTTGATAATATAACAAATAATTGAGTCACGTAAATGATGGAACTAAATTTAATTAATAAAAGTTGTAGCAATAGAGGATAAAGGTAGAGTTGTAACAAGTCAAGAGATTTTCACGAAGTGTTGAGAGCTGACAAGTTGAATAAGACCACATGAGAAAGAGGACAAATAAATACGTAATGGGATAAAAATATCAATGTATTTGCATTTAAATATCGTGGGAAAAAATGGCATGGTTTAGAGCAAAAAGTGCATAGTATACCTTATTTCCGTCTCAATTTCCATTTTTTGTCATTAATGCGTACCAAACAAATTTTAGTAATGGAATCCATTTCTTTTTCAGTTTCCATTGCCCTACCAAACGGGGTCCCAAAGCAGCTAAAAATTCCATAGCAATTTTTGCTGTGTCTATCTTCTCAGATTCACTTTTGCTATTGTAAACAAAAATCTAACAATGATCATTAACAATTACATGCTATTGAACTTCAATACAATTTAGTTTAGCAACGTATTTCAAACGCCTTACACAACACAAAATCTTTAAAGTGCAGAAATTGAGGCGTAGTTGACCTTATGATAATGAACTAATTTCTTTCAGCTGTGACATAAAAACCAAAATAGAAATCCTTTAGAAATATAAAGTACATTATACATGTACACCATAAAGATTTAAAAAAGAGTTAGAAACGGAGAATTTCATTTACCATTCATGACCTCATTATAAGCTGCGTTTTTCATAGCATAGACATAAGTGCCATTCATAGATTTTTGTCTATAAGTTGTGACACCATAATTTGCACAAATTTGGATAGCTTTGAAAGGATTGAGTACTATGAACAGTGACATAGTCAGAGACCTGTGCGATAACCAAAAGGGATTGAGCTCATACAAAAGTTGCATCCCAGCTATAGTTTTTGCATCGTGCACTTTTTTGTTAAAGATATGCAACTGTAAGGAAGGATAATAATGAAAACTAAAAGGGGAAAAAATACATTATATATATATATATATATGAGAATTTGAAAGAACAAAAAGCTACTGCGATTATTATCATCCTTCTAAATGAGTACCCAATTACTAATGCTGTGTCCTCTTAAAGCTTTCAGATAGGGAAAGAAATAAAGTAGACAGATGGGAACATAGAGAATCTAAGAAAGCAAAGGAATGGTTGATGTTAATTACTAATTAGTTAATTAAATCAAATAAACAGATCTTTACGCTCACGTCATGCAATCTTCCAAATCTATCCTGCAAAAAGTAAAGACATAATGCTGCTTTCCTTAAAGATGTTTAAAGGGAACAAGCTCTCCAATTAAACCTTGTTAATTAATTAATTTTAAATAAGCTCTCAAAATTTAAATTATGAATAGTATTAAGAACAAGAAAAGTCACTAATTATCATTCAACAATACATATGCTCACATGTTTAAAATGGAAGAAATATTTTCATCAATACTCAAAGACAATTTTGATTTATCAAAGATATTGAATTGCTACTCTACTGAATCTAATGAACAATTACAGATTCACAAATTCAGATAGCAATGATTATTTAACTAAAATAAGGTACCAATTTAAATTAACTGAATAATAATGTCAAAAAAATAAAAAATATTTTAATACTCAAGAAGAGAAAAACAAAATAAATTAAAGCTCTCTCAAATTATTTATTGAACCAGACCCTCAATAACTTTGACTAAGAAACTAAAAAATTAGTCACTTGTGACTTTAAAGAACTTAAGAAAATTTTAAATAAATTTGTAAAGAGGTAGAAAGAAAAAGAAGATGAATACAATATATGGGAAAAGAGGAACAAGAATAGATTTTGAATCTAAATTGTTCTTTGTGCACTCTCAACCTTTGCTTTTGCAGGTTTTCTTTGCCTTATTTCTATTTTTATCTTCTTTTCAAAATCTCAAAAGAGAATATGGATAATTCTTTTTTGCTACACAAATATTAAACAAAAAAAAGAATATGGATAAGTTATATAACAAAATTCCTTTTATTTTCCCTTACTAACTATAAAAAGAAATATATATAATATTAACTTATCATCCATATAATATTTAAAATTTATGTTACTTTTAATCTCAAAATCATATCTATTTAAGTGTGTAAAATATACCTATCAATATATATGAGAATTTGCAAGAACAAAAGCTCCTCATCTCCCATATCTGTCTCTACGATTAGTATCATCCTTCTAAATGGGTACCCAAGTACTAATGCTGTGTCCTCTTAAAAGCTTTTAGATAGGGAAAGAAATAAAGCAGACACATGGGAACATAGAGAATCTAAGAAAGCAAAGGAATGGTTGATGTTAATCACTAATTAGTTAATTAAATTAAATAAACAAATCTTTGCCCTCACGTCATGCAATCTTCCAAATTTGTCATGCAAAAAGTAAAGACATAATGCTGCTTTAGCTGGAAAAAAGTAAGCTTTGGGTTGTGTATCAGAAGGCTTTAAAAAAGCTCAACCATATAAAGACCCTTCATATTCTTCTCTTTCCAAAATAGAAAACAATGATTTATATAGGACATGTAGTCATTACAAGAAATGCCACACAATATACTAAATTTTTAATACTAAATCCCCAAGTTTCATGCACTCTTAAAATTGATAATAAAATCATGACCATCTCCTTAAGGTTGCTTGAATGGGAAATAGCATACCAAGGCAGCAAACTTTAACAATAATACCTTGGCTTTTCCAATATGGGGTCAACATATAGGCTAGAGCCTACATAAGTGGTGCAAAGAATAGCACCTTTGGCATGGCAATCACTAATCAATGCAAAGGGGATTATTTCCAATTGCTTTCTCAGCCAAAGATAGACCAAAAGGCTTCTCAATTCTTTCATTTGGTATAGGCTTATCATAACAAAACCAAGATCCCAGATTACTTATGTCTATTCTCATCTACTCTTAAGCATCATACAGACTGAAACACAAAGAAATAGTCAATAAGACAATCATAAGATACACAGAAAAAAACTTAAGTAAAAATAAAAAAATATGAACGTAGGATCTTCAAGTCCAATCTCATTGAGTATCCATCATAGGAACACCTCCCTCAAAAACCTCATCAGGAAACTTATCTAGCTTCTATAACATACTTATTTTTGAGATTCATGTAGACTCATATAAACCAGTTTTTATCTAAAATTTATAAGATATCTTATGGTGTTTGACTCTTTATTTTAGCATGCAAATTACAAAACTCTAGGAGACAACTTCAGTTTCACAATAGAGATATTCATTCTAGCCTAAGGGCATACTAAATCAATCTAAGCAGAACCGCTTTTGTAAGATACCAGAAGGTTTGGCACTAAAGTTGTTAAATGACGTACCTCAGAGGAACAACAGCTTGTGCATTGGTCTCGTCATCTCTAGTTGAGAGAATAACCCTGTCATATGATAAGGTCTTTTCAGAAACTGATCCTATAGTCACAGTAGCTCTAGAAGTGGGTTGGGATATCAGTGAGGAATCTGAAATTGGATAAGACATGTTGCATTATTTACGTCAACCTGTTAAATAATGCAAAACATAGAGTAGGGATTAATTGCAAGAACAGAAACCTCAAAACATTTTTCATCCAAAATTCATAAGGAACTTTATTTTGAAAGAAAAAGAAAATCAACCCATAGGTCTAGAGGCACATCAAAAATTGGTTAGTTATATAAGGCTTTATTGAAATGACAGAGTTATTAGGAATCAAAATTATTTTTGGAGTACATTGACATGCTGAAACACGCCCCCCCCCAAAAGACATACTTTGTAGGCATAATAGCTACTCTTTTATACCTAACCTAAGTGAAAGTGCAATGTTAGTAAAAGGCATCAAACATGACAAAAATCACACATACACAGCTCATGCAAGAAAAACTTTGCCACATTTTGGTTCTGCCCCTGCAATTATTGAAGAGAAATAAATTTCAGAAGATCCAGCATGAAAAAATGCCTTACTGGAGGACGCCATGCTAATAGAGAAAGAAGGAATAAAGGCAATTCAACTAATAAGTAATGTTTATTATCAGAGGATTTGTGGCCTATATATTATCATGGTGGTCAATATTTATACTGAATAGGATTGATTTTCCTGGGTAAAGGCTAATAACTTCAGAATCGATTAATTTTTTGATAAAAAGTTCATGTAATAATGAAATAATATTCTATTCTTGTTATTGGAAAAAGTTCTTTCTTTTTCTTTTTCCCAAAGAAGAAAATTTTATTGATCAACATCTCCCAAAAGTTTCAAGTGAAAACCAACACCAACGAAATCCATAGTGCTTAAGTTTCATTATATAAGACTATATTGCTTTCAAAATAAAGGCTTCTTGAAATCTGAGAGCAGAAACATAAATAATAGGATAAAAACACTTGTTGTAGAGTTTTTGAAACTTGTATTCAATACCAAATAATTTTCAATTTATCTCCTTTTCTTCATTCGTTATACATCTACTACCCGTTATTTATACATTCCCTCCCCCCTCCCAAAAACACTTTCTCAGCCAAACCGATCCATAATGGATCCCTAACAGCTAACTGCTATGAACAAACATAACAAACATACTAAAAAAGAATGAAAGTAATACATGTGCTATTCACATGCCTTAATCATATTATTACCTATGTAACAACTATTCCTCCCTTATAGTATAACAATCTTAATTGTTAATTACAGTGATTAGGCTTAATAGCACAATTAATAATCACAAATCATGGCCTCAAGTTAATACAATTAATTAAAATAGGAAAAAGGTAAGAAAATTTGAACCTTGATATCATTAGGGTCATTAGCTAAACAATCACAACTAATCGAATCTACAAGTAATCATGATTATCAATTAAGATATTGGATTCATCTTACTATTGATTTAAAACCTATAAAAACCTTATATAAATATTCTCAAGTCATTACATAACACTATCATAGTAAATCTCAAGGTTTTTATGTCAAAAATGGGAATTTAGGAACCTTCGCCACGACTTGGACCTTTCCTGCCGCGGCTAAGTTGGTTATTGAAATCTAAAAACCAAGTTTAGGGACTCCTGTCGTGACTTGGTATATCCGTGCTATGACGCAAGTGACTACTGGAGCTCAAAACTGAAATTTCACACCTTACGCTGCGACTTAGGTTTTCCGTGCCACGACCAAGTGCTTTCGAGGACCTACTGTTCATATTTTTGCAATATAGCCATGGTGAGCCTATGTGATGCCATGGCAGAATAGCCTCTTGGGACTCACCACTTAATTTATTCAACTCACGTTGTAGCGGACCATCCTTGCGCTACGGCTAGCTAAGCTACTAGAACTTACAATTTCTCTTCCCTCAATTCTTGCCATGACTTGACCTCTCATGCTGCGGCAAATATGCCTTTTGTTACCCTCCCTAGGCAACTTTTTCATTTTGCACCAAGGCGAGGCCTCGTCGCGATGGTCCTCGTAATGTCCAATTTTTGTTAAACGACAGAAACAAGTGCATTTTCAAAGCAAGTCCTTCGAAATGAATTAGTTAAGGTGCCCAAAAAATTGAGTAACATTCTAAACTCCTAAAAATGAGAATCCTAGCCTCATATAAAAGGAAAAACAGAGTTAGAATGAAGAAACAAATTTTGATGGAAAACTTATGAAATGTAATGGCATCTTCGTAATTTTGAGTAAAATTTGGAATTTACATATGAGGGTTTTTTAAATAAAATTTTTGAGTTCTCTGGGGTTCTCAAAGGCCCTAAAAGCTATGGGAAGCCCCGGGACAGTTAAAACCCCTTCGGTGGACGTTTTCGAATGTCAGTGTGCCTGAACTTTGACGGATTCGTTCAGGAAGGTTTTAACTTCGATTTGAGTGATTTCAAAGGAATTTTATTAAATTGGGAACCTAAATTTTATAATAAAAAAGATAGTTCTAAAAAAGGAGCTAAAACGAAAGAGAAACGAAAATGCAAAGAACGAATGGCAAAATGAGAATTTTTGAAAAAGTCACTTTCCTACCCCTATATATAGGTGGCGCCCCACTTTCTCCCTCATTTGGAATCAGAATTTTCTACCTAATTTTAGATAAGGGAGCTAAGGTTTTGGGCACACAAGAGAGGAAGAAGAAGAAGGAAGAATTCAAGCTTAAAGGTATGTTTCCATGGTAGTTTTTCATGCTCTTCTTCATCCACACCTCCTCTCCTTCCTCCTCCTTTGTTTCCTTGGATTAAAATGGAGTTTATAAATCTGATTCAAGGGAGAAACTCAAGGGAATTTTTGGATTTGGAGAGAAGAGTTTGGAGAAAGCAAGATTTAAGCAAGAATAAGCAAGAAAACTAGGTAATTTCTCTTCTTATGGTTGATATCTTGATCATCCCTCCTTTTCCATGTCGCCTAACCCTAGGAACTATAGGAGGAGTTGATTTTTAGGCATAACCAAGCATGAATCTAAGGAAAAAGGGTGTAGAGATTAAGAATATGCAAAGGGAATTAACAAAAAATCATTAGATTTCAAGATGCAAATTCTAGGGTTTTATGTGCACATTATAAAATCTGATTTTGTATGATGATTCCTAGGCCTAAATAAGAGTTTAAATGAGCTCCTAAGATCCCTAAGAGGCTCCCCACATGCATCTCCCCTTGAGAAAACAAAGAAAACTCCAAGAAGGCTAAAAAAGGTCTCGGCCAAGCAAGGAAAGGGTAGTTAAGGAGAGTTTTAAAATTTTTTTAAACCCATACTTGAGTCATATTTGATGAATGAAAATGAGGAGAGGCCTTAGAAAAAATTTTGAACTCATAGAAAGTGAGTCAGTGCTTTAGGTTCTATATTATGACCTAAAAAAGTAACATGTAGTTAGGTTTTTTGTTTTAATTGTGTGATGACTCCAAGAGGTTTAAAAGAAGTCAAGAATCATATTTAAAAAAGAAAGAATGGAGCCTAGAATTTATTTGAGGAGTGTTGCTTCATTAGGTGCAATTATGAAACCATAATGGGGTTTATAGAACAACCTAGTGTCTAAGCAAGTTGTGTGACCTTAGAATTTGTTTCATGAATCTAATTAGCTTCCATAAATTGTGTTTAGGCCAAGAGAAACCTTCCCCATACCTTTGTGTATGTGTGGCCGAAAAGAGAAGCTTGAATTCAAAGGAAAAAGTGTGTGATTGTGTACAAGGTAGCTCTTTCCACTTTCTCTCATACATGGATGTATGCTTAGCTTGTCTTAGAATGTGTGTGTGTGTATGTTTAAGCCATAAAAAGTATGATAGCATGATTTCATATGCCATGATTTTATGATGACATATTATGTTTCATATGATGTTTTGATATGTGATTGGGTTTGCTTGAGTGTGGTGAGGCCAAGAACTCTTAACCATGGTGAGGATGAGCTAAGAATCTTTAAGATTAGTTGAGACAAAGCAAAGAGTCTCCCAAAAGTAAAGTAGGCTCCCAAGAGTATGGTTGAGTCTAAGAATCTCTTAAAGAATAGGTGAGGTAAGTCCAAAATCCATAAGAAAAGGGGTGAGGCTAATTCATCTACTTGGCAAGCTCTTGGATGTCTTGTATGACTTATTTACATGCCAAGTTTGCTTCTTGAATGCTCATGATATCAATTATATCCATGCATGCATTTTTCAAGACTTGCTTTGCATCCATTATGTATGATTAAATAGGAGATGAGCTATTGGGATTTTTTGAATCTTATTCCCTCCTCTCCAATGATCTAATATGCTAGGTGGACCAAGTGGACAAGGTAATGGAAGCCAACCACCTTGAGGAAGAGAACTTGACACCAATATGCCTAGCTTTTGCCCTTTTAAAGCCATAATGATGCTTAATGATGTATATTATTGTTGTAAATGGTTTATGACCCTTAGGACATATGTAATTATGATATTATATGATGGAAAAATGAAAGAATATGTTATGTGAATGATGGAATGTAAATTAAGTATATTGTGGTCATGCAACTTCATGAATGGCTTTATGAAAACATGCATATGTATGAATGAAATGGCCAAAATAAGATGTATGAGGTTTGGGACTATTTGGATAACTCACATAAGTCCTAAGCATACTTTTAGACTTGGGAAAGCCATTTGGACATTTTGGTACCCAATATGGAGCTAAAATTGACCATAATGGAATCCTATATTACTTTTTGGCCAAATGAGCTTTTCTTAATTTGAGATTTGGCATGAAATTAGAACTTGTTGGGAAATTTTTGAGAAGCTAAAAAACATAATTTTTGGAGGTCTACAGAATATTTGGTGAATTTTCAAAGTTGGCAAATTTTCTAGTTTTGGTCTGATGTACTATTTATTTAATCCGAAAATGAAATCTGTCACACAGGGCTCAAATGGTGTCCAATTGCTACAAAATTTTATACAGAGAAATTAGAAATTCCCAGTGACTTGTGCTAACTAGAAGTACCTCATTTGAAGGTCTAGAGAGGGAGATATGAATTTTTAAAGAATCTGTCCAGTATTAGGAGTTTTACTCAACCTCAGTTACTGTTCCATTAAATTCCGAGGTATGGGCTGCCTGAACTGGTCTGGAATTATTTTTTTCCCTCTAGCTAACATCCACAACTTTCCAAATTGATATCATTTGCATGGATTAGATTTTTTTTTGGAATTATTTGAACATTTTCAAAGTCTGCTGTAGAAATCTGTGACAGCACCAATGAGCAATTTGACTTCTAGACTCTTTCAGATGTTAAACATTCTCTGTGATAGATATTATGATCTAGACATATTTTTAGTATGAAGTAAACATTTGTAGCTTCCTAGAATGGCTAAGAATGCATGATTTCACTTTTTCTAAAATTAGTTATGAATTTTCAAATTTTAGTCAGAAAAGAGCCAAATTCTGGCAAAAAATATACATGAGTATTTTGAGCTTTCCTTTGAGTTCCATGAGTTGTGGGCCACATTTTACAATGCAAATGAGTTGTATTCATGTAATTAAATATGAGAATGTATGGTATGAGCTCACACGGTCCACATGACACAAAATGAAATTTTTATACACAACATAATACGAAAATATTCATTATTTTTATTGTCCTTTTCATTAGAAACTCACATGATTCATGGAATTAAGTTAATTAAAGGCATGAGATGAGTTAGAAATTATGGTGTTACACTCCTTGCCTTTGCTTGATACTTGGCCGTGACTTAGCACATTTTGGCCGCGGCTTAACTACCTCCTGCACTTAAACTCTCTCAATTTTGTCCCAAAAAATCCAACACTCCTTCCATTAGCATTCTAAAGCCATTCTACCTTAATTTGTGAGGCTCTAATAGCTTTTATCTATTTGATTTACCTGACTTATCTATCATTACCAATTCAAGACTTAGGTACTAATTCTCACTCATCTAACTACCATATATCAGTAAGTTCAAATATTAATGATAGCAAATGGTTCATAAATTACCAACATTATCACTCAAACATAACTCCATTAGAGGTTCTATGTATCACTAGTTTAAGTCAACAGCTAATGTATCCTATGATTACGTTTCCAAATAGTAAACCATCTCATAGGATCAACAAGGTTTCATATCAATCAACCCCATTCTATGACAGCAAAAATAGTTCAATTACATCTATCTATAGGGCTAATGCTAAATGGCTATAAGACATCAAGTCATTAATCAATTATTAGTCAATTACCATCACAATATTCAATCCTATGATAAATGTATTACATGGACAGTCCTTACACTTGGCAATTCATGATGCAATGTGGCGAATACACAAAACTAGTATTCTTATTACACAAACCCAACCTTACAAGGTCTTCAAACCTATGGGTACCAAACCATACAATAGGTTTCCATTAATTTCTTCTTACCACTAAGAGGTCCAATCTCTGAAAATGTTAGCCCACAACCGGGGTAAATATATAATCTCAGTAGTAAGAGGAAAATTCCATATATATGTACAGATTAATCAATACAATGCATTTTCATATCATCAAATACCAGAATTATTAATTCAATAGCAAATGAACTAGTTGAGTTACAAGTGACTACTGTCCCATACTAGTAATTACATACAATATATTAATGGCCAATAATACCGAGAGAGGCCCGTCCACAGCACCAACACCCCAATGAGTATAACCTAGGCTCAATGAATTTAGGGGTCTGATCAGAACCCGATGCCCGATCGAAGGATGATGCACGGGTGGCAACTGCACCACAACTCCACCATGGACTCATAAGGTCTCAATCACAACAACAATTAAGAAGCCAACCAATCATTTAGCATTTCAAAATCATACATATATAGCAAAATATCATATTAAAATGAGCATATACATAGAATTAAAAAATTAACCCCGATTATCTTAATGAAACCCAATTACTCTTCCTCTAGCTACCATTAAAATCCAAATGCACCTATGACAAGTATAATTATCATCATTTCTATCAACAAATTAGATGCCTAAAGAGGCGAACTACCAATGATTACCTAGAGGTTAATTACTTAACCACTAATAGATTCCAATTTTGGGTTTTACTTTTCCCACACCAAAAACCACCATAGTTCACTCCAATTTCTAAATAATTTTACATAAAACCAAAGCTCATATCATAAATCAATTATAGGGATCTCAAACTAGCAGGAAATGCATCTAAATGGGAAGAGAATACTTACCTAACAACATCTATAGCCTTCACCTCTGAAAATCCACCATGGAAGCACCAAGCAACAAGTTTTAGTTTTGGGTGAAAGATAAAAATGCTCGAAATGATAAACCAATTAGTTCAAATTGAAGAGGAAGAAGAGAATGTTAAGTTTTATACATGTTATCTTGACTAAATATTCCTCTAGAGGTGGGAAATGATAGAAATATGCAAGGAACCCTAGTCTCTCCTTTGGACCTCCAAAAATCTCTTACTCTTCTTGTGTTTTTTGTAAAATGGGGAGGGGACTGAAGTGTGTTTAGGGTTTAGGTAGGTTTAAGTTGGATTGTGGGCTGGCCTAAAGGCGCAAGTCCAAGTGGGGTTCAGATTTTAGCTTGTTGGGCCAGACATTATAAGTTGTGCCACAAAATTTTTATGGTTAGGGATGAAATGTGATGATCCAATAGCCTAAGACCCATTTGGATTCATTTTCCTAAGTTTAGGCTAAGGCTAAATGGGCTCTTATCTCACTTAAATTCACTTCTAAGATTTTGGGCTTATAAAAAATTTAAGTTGGGCCTACAAGAAAACTAGTATTGAGTTCTCTTATTAAACTCATGGCATAATTGGGCTTTTATATTATGCCCAATCTTACTTAAATTAATTATAAGGCTCAAATTATTACCCACATCTCTTAATTAATTTTTTTAATTAAACCCATATCAATTCTTAATTAATCATAATTATCCTTAATTAATTTCAGAGTGTTACATATAAAACATCCTTGTCCTCAAGGATTGGCTAGAACAATGGTATCAAACTTAAGGAACTACTCCTTAATAGTAGCCAAGGACTCCCAAGTAGCATCTTTAGGGCTAGTGTTCTTCCATTGGACAAGAACTTGAGTTACAGGCAAATTGTGATGCTTAACAACCTTTCTAGCTAAAATATAAGCACCATCATCAATGAGCTAAGGTAAGAAGGAGCTAGCTACCCACATGTTTCTTTAGGAAAGAGACATGGAAGATAGGATGAAGCCTTGTCTCAGGTGGAAGATCTAACTTATAAGCTACTAAATCAACCTTTTGAACCACTGTATGTGGTTTAAAACAATGAGCAGTAAGCTTGTGAAAAGCAAAATTATTAATGGTATTTTGGTGATGGGGATAAAGCTTCAAATAGACTTTATCCCCCATTTTGAAAGTCCTCTCACTTCCATTCTTATTTGCCATCTTCTGCATTTGAAGTTGGGCTCTTACCAAATGGTATTTTAATAGCTGCTTAGTAATTTATTTGTCCCTCACACTATAGTCCTTTAAGGCATTGTCACAATCTCCTACTACATAAGGCATGTGAGTGGGAGGAGGCACTCCATATATGGCCATAAAAGATGACATGCCAATAGAAGAGTGGTAAGAGGTATTATACCACAACTTAGCCAAAAAAAGCCATTTAACCCATTCCTTGGGGAAGTCTCCTAACATACATCTCAAATATCACTCTAAACTATAGTTAAGAATCTCTGTTTGACCATGAATTTGTGGATAATAAGCAGAAGAATAGAGCAACTAAACCTTGTTGATCTTAAACAATGCACGCCAAAATTTTTCGCAAAAATAGGGCCTCTATCAATGACAATAGAAGTAGGAAACCCATGCAAAGACTGTGAATTCAATCCATCATCTTTATCTGTAGGGCAAGAGCATAAAAAGCCAAATTCAAGCCATATAATGCTTAAAAGAAAGTCAACATAGCAACATAAAGAACTATACAAAATAATAACCTTACAAAATCAAAATAAAAACCAGGAAGATTAAACAGAACAATCAAAGACCAACGAAGAGAAAATCTCCAAACTAACTAGATCCATTATTGAATGCAGTATTTCTTCTAGAGTCTGAAATGCAACTTCACTAAGTTGCTGTGATATAGGTAGCTATCTTCACCCATAAACATGGCAATTGGCAAATTTGCTAAAGCTGTTATGGTTAGACATATAATATTATATATTTTGTAAACCATATAGTCTTTAAAAAATAGAATAGATTAATTAAAAAAGGGGTTATAGGATAGAAAAGGCTAGTCAAAAGTAAAATGAATCAATACAAACCTAATCGATAAAAAATTTAGGGATTTATAAAACATAAGAAAAGGCTTGAGAAATAAATATTCTTCATTATAATATGATGAAATAAGGTTAGTAGATTAATCAGATGAGGTTGGTTTGATTAAATCCTTGACAGTATATAGTTAGGATTTTTGTTGATCATAACTTTGACTGGATTTTTTCAAATTGTTTTAACTCCCGTTAACCTTAAAATAGATATTTTTTAATGAAGAGTAGGATCTAAATTTTAGTGTGAAGGTGTCAGTTTCTGAAAATATAATGAAATGGGCTCAAATAGTGGAATTAAAATGTAAAGGTAAAATTGATATTTTGCAAAAGTATAAAACTATAGCCTTCTTATATGAATATGTGGCGCCACTCTTTTCTCCCTCATTTGGAACTGACCTAGGGCAGCCACCAAGACACTCTCTTGTGCGTGAGAACTAAGAAGGAAAGAAGGAGAAAGACGCTATTTCTAGGCAAGTAAACATGGCAAATTGGATTATGGTGTAAATGTAAACTCTTTCTCTTGATGGCTTTGTTTTCTCAAAAGAGTAGATTTTATGGCTGAACCTTTAGATAAAGAAGCTCATTTAGAGAAACTAATCTTAGAACCTTAGCCACCACGTGTTCAACTAAGAAAGAGGGCAAGGAAAAGAGATTTGAGTTTGATAAAACCATGGTGAAACTAAGGGTTTTAAAAGGTGAAGAATAAGAATATAAAATTAGAATTGATAAAGAGCTAAAAGCACGGCATAGAACTCTGATAAATGCCAATTTTATATATTTTTTTCCTTTAAATTGGATATTTTGATAATGAATTATGGCTTAATGGATTTAATTAGGTAAAATTTGATTTTATTGACTATTTTTGCACTCTAGAAATTAATTTGCAAAATTTTTGGATTTTAATATATGAATTCTTTTAAATAATTTTGTGAATTTTTTCTCCTTAATATTTTCTATTAATTGTGTAGATTTTAATAGGCAAATGGAACTTAATGGTGGAAAGTAATTTGGAGGAGAATTGAAGCCACAAGTTTGAAGCAAGAGCTAAAATTTTAAGATGGAAGCCTTATGTGTGCAACTTAGAATAAATAATTATAAAAATAAAAAAATATTTGTGCATATTTTTCAATAAATTTTTGTCACAACCCACAGATTTAGTATGTTGGCACAAAAATAACAAATTCCCCTACCATAAATCGATTTGTATTAACCTCCTATACTAAAATTCAGATAAATTTTCCCCAGTTGTATCTTCGTATAATTTATAAAACTAAGAGTATCATTTCTGAATCACTTTTATACAAAACGTATAAGTTTTCCTTTTATGTGACTTTTGTAGAAATTTTGGCAGAGTCTCCTCTATAATTTGGACCTCCCGATATTTCTACAATCAGTCAACTCAACATACACTCGAAAATATCAAAATATAGACTTCTAGGGATTGGGGATGCCCTAACTATGATTCAGCGGAGCCACATTCTACACTGTTCAGAATAAAATAAATTACAATCATAAAACAAAATACACCCACATGAACAATTGTGGGCTCGCCAAAAGAAATAAGGCAGGAGATCTACAGCTAGTAGGTAGCTCAGGGTAGGCTAGGGTCTTCACCGCTTTCTGAAAAAAAATAAATTAAGAAAGAGTGAGTTTGATACTCAGTGAATAAGCGATGCTAACCCTTAAAAATAAGGACAAGACCTGTAAAAACTATATATATATATATATATATTCATCATGCATAAAACAAGCCTCCTGCACATCGTTTCTTAAAATGCATCAGAAGTATCTAAGCAGAACCAAATTGAAACAGACGTAAAGCACACAGCTCGCGGGGAGAATAACCACAGACGCAAAGCACTTTGCTTGTGAAATAAAATGACTCCATATGTGGTAGCTACCCACATGGGACTAGCAAAACCCCTGCTAGCTGAGGTCCAGATCATGGTGCACCAAGGCTAACAACTACTGTTGTTAGCTACAGAGTTCTGAACAGATAACTTCTACTTCTTAAAATAACACTTTTCTCAATTTAGCATTTCAGACAAAGTACCATTCATATCAGTTCAATATCTAAATTTCCAGATAACTCAATAGTCGTAATTTTTGCAAAAATCTCACGTTCAAATTAATTTCGAATAACATGCATATAACAAAACATTTAAAGATGACTTTCTTTAAATAGGTTTCCAAATGTTAGAACACTGTAAGGAAACTTAGTAATAAATAAGAAGTATGAGTTACTCACGGTCCGCATTACTTACTCACCTCCTAAGATGATACCGACATTCCTTGCCCACTCCTCAGCTATAACTCAATCTTCTGAGTACCCTACAATACCCGTTCACCAGATTTTAGAGTGTGAATAACCAAAAATTGTCTCATTAGCTTAACCTACCTAAACAAAATTCTAGGAAAAGCAAGGAACATTAATGTCTATTCTTCATTCCCTTAGCATGGTATAGATATGTACAAATTTCAAGGAATTAAGCCCACCATTCACTCCTCCATTCCATGCCTTCCATATCCATACAACACACATATATAAAGATATAGGTTTATATATATATATACGTCCATATATGGCGGCAGATCATTTTAAAGACTTAAATTCATTCAAGAGAGGAAGCACAATCAAGAATTGACAAGTAAGAAGCACAATAGAATTTGATTTTTTTGATTTGGAAGTATATACAGAAAATGGGAGAAGTCACCGTATAGGAAAGTAGAATTACTTTGAAGCTTGAAGGGAATCAAATTTGCTCCAACCAACTCATCCTCTTACACCTTTTTCTTTTCTTTCTGCGCACACTTTCCTCGGCTGGCACACACACAGAAACGCATCATAGAACAAGCAAAACAGGGGAGGGAACGCTGTGAAACTAGAACCAGAAATTGCAACACTTACGGAGCAACTCCAGACTTGGAAGAGGATGTGTTTCTGGCGTTAAATCACTAACAAATGGCAGCGCACTTAGCCAAACCAGAAGACAATAGCAGCAGCAAAAAAAATGGAACTAGAAACAGCAGAAATGGCAACCAGCAGAGAGGAGAAGATGTAGTTTGGTTCCAGTGCCAATTTCTGCTCTTTTTTCTGACCAAAGAGATGGAAGTTCAGTGCTGCAGAAGTGTAAGAAGTAAAATGACATAAAGCCCAGCAAAAAGTGGATGAGAAAAGGGCATATCGAAAATTACAGAAGGAGGAAAAATTTTCTACGTGGCAGCATCAAATATGCCTTTGAAAAGTCAACTTCCATGTATATGTATATTGCATGCACGTCGGTTTTTACAAGTTTAGAACATGAAAACTAGAAAATGAGGAATGAAGGAGCTGGAGATCACCAATTTCATGTACAGTCCAGTTACACACAAAGTACACGAAATGAATGGCATTAGGTTCTTATATTCTCACTCCCTCATATAGTGGCATAGCACTATTCACATTTACTCACAAAGAAAAACACATGAAGTATGAGATGATACATGACACTTTCACTAATTCACATGTAGGCAGCTCTCCATATGTCACGTTAATGCAAGCCCTTTTCCTCTCAATCATATGCACATCTTTCTGCCATATACACTCACACAATCACGCATGGAGAGACACGGGTTTTTGGGGCTAAGAAGCATAGGCAAAATGTGATTGAAGAGAGGGGGCTGATCATCATGGGACCATGCGAGAAAGAAAACACATATGCACAGCTAGCCACTAATACATACACACGTGGAAAGAGTTAGGCTCGGGTTTGTGAAGGGAAGAAGCATGAAAATCATGCGAGATGAATGCTCTAGGTTCTTGGGTTCATTAACACATTCACTCCATGACATTCTCACTCATATACACATTCCAGGCATGTGGAATTGAAGGGCATGTCCATTATGCATTCAAGCACAGGATTTTTACACTCTCATGGACCTTTCTTATGTCCAGGCTCTTAGTACACTCCACGGCTACCCACTCACATGAAGCTATGACATTCCATCTCCATGTACCAGAATCATTCACTTTTCACGCATGGTCAGCTTACTCTCCCTCCATTCTCATGAATATACACATGGTTCTCTTCCACGTAAGGCACCAGACTCCGCTCTCATGAAGACTCACGTACACACTCTCCATAGTTCTCATTCTTACATTCACACTTGGCATGCATCAAACACTCCACAGCATCAGGAATCACGCTGGCCATCCACAAACGTCTTCTTACACAATCTACTCATGACACTCAGATATTCACACGGGATTGGAGGCATGAAGCATACAAGAAAGGAGCAGATTCTGGTGATATTCACACACATGGAGGCTTGGGATGTAACATGCATCTAATCACAGATCAAAGCATGTGGAAAAGATTAGATAAATGAGCACCAGATACATATGATGAAACAGAAGGCTCCATTTTCTCATTAAGGTACACGAAAGAGTTAAGGCACATAATCATACAATCAGAGGGGCCCACAAATTTAGGAGGATTCACATAAGAAGCATGTGATTTATTATGAAGAGGGGGAGAAGGGGCTCGGGTAGAAAGGGAGATTCCTCTCCATTTTTCAAGCAAGAAGGCTATAGCTCGCCACTTCATGTTTTCCTCCAACATTTTGCACTCCATAAAAGACTAATTCCATCTTGTGGCTAGCTAGGATGAAGACTTGATTAGAGCTTGAATCCATGGAAATTATCAAGGGATTTGGTTAAGATTTCTACATTCTTTTTCTCTCTTTCTAACACTTCTTTTTGTTCATATACTAGCTTGGTTAAGTTTGTAATGAATTAAGATTTGTGTTGTTTATAATTGGTGGCTAGTTAAATATCAATTAGAAGAGTATTTTGATAATTAATGGATCAATTTAAGTACTATAATTTTCATTTACCTTCAATTTTTTATGTATTCAATTAAGGTATTTGATGAAATGCATATTAAAAATTGAGTGCTTAAATGTTTAATTTGAGATTTTCTTAGGATTTAATTGGTTAATTGAACCCTCTAGGATAAAAGTTTAGAGACTAATTTGATTAATTAATCATTAAATTTAAGTGTTCAATGATCTTAATCACAATAATTAATGATTTAATGTGGAGTTGAAGTCTCAATCAACATTGAATTATTAACTTCTTGAATCTTGTGTGTTAACTTAAGATAAATACCATGAACACATGTAGGAACTCTTAGACCAAATCCATTAATAATTGAATTGGGATAAAGATAGTGAATATCAAGGGATAAATCTAAAGCTAGTCACATGTTCATTACTCACTTGTTAATTTATGCATTTAGGTAGTAGTTTGCATTTTTAATTCAATTTAAATTTAGCTAATTAAGTTCAATTAAAAATCTCTTTGAATTAGATAACTTTTAAGTTTTTCTTACACTTATAAGGCTTAATTAAATATTGAAATTCATTTTTAAGGGAAATGATTTAGGTTACACCCTATATTGTAAATTTTATTCAACCTAGTTTATTTGAAATTGTTTAACATAACTGTCAAACTTACTTAGGATTTGGTTTGGCCTTGAAAGATTCAAAACTTTAAGAGAGTTAATTAATCCCTATAATATCCTAATTGAGTTAGAAATGAAGTACGAATACCCTAATGCCTTGAAATTGCCTAAAAATTTAATAAAAACACCAAGTTGGTACTTATATAGGATGTCTTGGCCAAGAGATGGTCTAGGTACCTAGGGAATTGTTTCATTGACTCTAAGGTTTTGAACGGTCTAGATATGAAATATAAATACTAATGGAGTAATTGGAATGAATTTAGGAGCTATATTTTTAAAAGTGAAAATTAGGATTCAAGGACTCCTAATAAGATTATATGGCTCTAGGCATATTTAATTACACTTTTCATGACTCTAATGAGTTCCATTGGAATTATGAAGATAATATATGGTAAGATTTTGAAGCCTAGAGTTGAAAATCAAAAGTTACTCTTTAAGGCATCCAAAGAGAGTATAAGCTATATCTAAAGACTTAAATATCTACTTGAATGTTAACATAAGATTAAATATGTCTTAATTGACTGGTTTATGCTTTAATTGATGCATCTAGGCCAAACAAGTGGAATCGCCTCAAAATGCATGTGTGAGGTCATGGAAATCAAGAAAGGAAAGCAAGGGAAATTGAATTGATTAATAACGTAGCTTTTCCTTCATTCTTATAGATATAGTTGGTTTACTCAAGTATTTTGGTTGCTTGTGTTTATTGGTTGCATTTATGTGACTTGTTGATTGTTTGAATATAATATGCAATTGCGTGATACTCATTTGCATTTGTGATTGGAGTTGCTCTTTGATGGGTGAGACTATGCCAAAAGTCTCTTGATATTAGGTAAAGTTAGACCAAAAGTCTCCAAATGTATGTGGGTTAAACCAAAAGTCCTTAAATATTAGGTGAGACTAGGCCAAAAGTCTCTAAAATATAGATTTTCTTACTTGACCCATGAGACCTTAAAGCATGGATTGTAATTTGGCTATGATTGTATGACATGCATGCTTGCTTCCATGTGCTTAAGTGAACCATATGTGTGTTTAAATGTTAGATTAGCTACCAAAATTATTTGAATCTCACTCTTCCTTATTATCACTAACCATGACTAGGTGATATACTCAAAGCAAAGGCAAAAATGATTAAAAGGCCTAGAGAAGTTGTTTGTGACAAAGTATTTAGCCTAAGACATGTTATTGTATATATGACTATGTAACCCTATATTTTGATGTATTGAAATGAAAACATGTTTAAAAGTATTAGACCATGATTATTTAACCATTGGATGTATGTATAACATAATAGAACATAGTTTTGCATATGAGTTACCATAAAGTTTATGTATATTCTTACATGTGGAATAGTGATCATTAGTTGGAAGGTAAATTTCTTATGATGAATCAATGCTACATGATGTAAATAAGGATTGAAATTTGCTCAAGGTGAGTCATTTAGTGCCATTTGAAACCGAAATTTTAACCATTTGAACCATAAAATGTTCCTTTACCCTTGACAAGTCTTAATGACCAAATTTGGAGCTGAAATTTGGAAAATAATTAGAGGACATTTAGAGTTTTCTGTAGAGCTAAGATTATAATTTTTGGAACTCTATAGAATATTTGGTAAATTTTCAAATTGGCCTAAAAAAACTATCAAGTGTAGTTACTATTTATATTAGATTGGTCTAGAATTTTGAGCCTTTTGGGAGGCCAAATGGATTCATTTTAACTAAAAATTTTTATAGTAGAAAGTTCATAGTATAAGCTTTCTAAGGACTATGACGACCCTAACTTCTAATAATCAGAATTAAGGTTAAGTACGTGATTACTAACCATAAAATTTCAATTAGGGTTGAAAGTCATTACAACTAATTATATTCAAAAAATGTTAGGAAATTTGAACCTTAATGTTATTAGGGTCATTAATTAGGCAACCACAATTATTCAAAAGTGCAAGTGAATTTAATCATTAATAAGGAGTCTTTAATTCTCCCATCCATTAATTCTAACTCATAAAAACCTCTTACAAGTGTTTCTAAATCATTCCTTAGTATTACCATAAAAGAAATTAAAGTTTCTAAGTGAATATGAGAAATTGAGCACCTTCGCCGCGGCTAAATCCCCTTTCGTCGTGGCCAATTACTCTTGGATTCAAGTCCTTACACCTCTATAAATTTCACGCATTTTTCCGCGGCCAAATATCCCTTTCGCCACGGCCAAATACCCTCTGGAACACCCCCAAATTTGTTTCCCAAGCTTAGTCGCGGCCAACATCACTATTCGCCGCGGCCAATTTCTCTCTGTTTTCTTCCCTGGCAGGTTCGCCACATTTGGCCGAGGCCAATTAATTGTTGGCCGCGGCCAATTCTTCTCTATTTCTATTTGGCCTAGGCCAATTAAATGTTGGCTGCGGCCAATTCCCTTCTGTTCCTATAACTCCTAAAATTTCATCTCATGCTCTCCAATTCCCCCTCTAGCAACCCTCTAGGCCACTTTAACTTAGTTTGTGAAGATTTAATGTCTTTTTTTCACCTAATCTACTTAACACATCTATCATTACACATTTAAAATTCAAATGTGGATCCTTAACCCTCGAACTACCATAAACTAGTGAGTTCATAGATTAATGACAGCAAATGTATTATGGTCACAAGGTGCATGGGGTCAATGCTTAATGTTCATATAAAATCAAATCACTTATCCATTATTAGCCAATTACAATCATAATGTTCAATTCCATGATAATCAAATTACATATACAATCCTTATACTTGGCAACTCATGATGCAATACAGCAATGATACAAAACTAATAATTTAATTACAATACATTTTGTCAAAGCTCCCAAGCCTATGTGCTACCAAACCATTTAATGATCTTCTATTAATTTTCTCCTTGCTACTAAGAGGTCCAGTCTTGGAAAATGTTAGCTCACAACGGGGTGAGATATACAATCTCAGTAACAAAAGGGCAGTTTCTATATACATGTACAAGTTAATCAATCCAATGCAATTTCATGTCATCAATACCAAAGTCATCAATTCAATTGGCAAATGAACTAGTTGAATTACCAATGACTACTGTCCCATACCAGCAATCATACACAACATGTTAATGGCCAATAATACCGGGAGAGGCCCGTCCACGGCACCTACTCCATAATGAGCACAACCAGGGCTTAGTGCATCTGGGGTTTGATCACAACCCGGTGCTCGATCAAAGCACATGCATGGGTGGCAGCCGCACCACAGCTCCACCATGGACTCACAAGGTCCAATTACAATAACAATCAAGTAGTCAACCAGACATTTAGCATTTCAAAATCAAGCATGTATAATAAATAGCAGATTAACATGAGCATATACATGGAATTAGGAAAATAACCCAGTTACCTCAATGAAGCCAATTACTCTTCCCCTAGCTACCATAACAATCCAAATGCACACTAAGCCTATAACAAGCATAATTATCATCATTTCTAATCACAATCAAATATCCAAAGAGTTGAACTACTAATGACAGACTAGAGGTTACTCACCTAATTACCAAGGGATTTAATTTCGGATTCCAACTTTCCTACACCAGAAATTACCATAGTTCACTCCAATTTCTGGGTAATTTCACATGAAACCAAAGCCTATATCATAGGTCAACTATAGGGGTCTCAAACTAATAGAAAATGCATCAAAATGGGAAGGAGATACTCACTTAACAACACCCATAGCCTCACCTCCGAGAATCCACCATGGAAGTACCAAAATTCGCATTTCAATCATCAAGCCCAGAAAATTCAGTTTTCCACCATTATCTCCTTGTAATCTCACACAATAACAGAACCCATTATAATAATACATCCTTAGGGGCATTTTCCAGCAAAGTGATACACAAAATGGAAGGGAAATGCTTACCTAATCATCCCTCTAAGTTCTAACTCCAAAAATCTTGCAAGCAATCACCCAACACCAAGTTTCAGATTTGAGAAGAAGATGAAAATGCTCAAAACCAAAAATTAATCAGACCAAAATGGAGAGGAGGATGAGAGGGTTAAGTTATATATAACTCACATGGGCTAAATCATCCTCTAGAAGTGAGAAATGGTGGAGGAATGCAGAAAACCCTAGCCTCCTCTCTTCCTATGCGAAAATGGAGTTCTCCTTTGCCTAAGGTTGAGTTGGTCTGCAGAATAGAGGGTAAGAGGCTGAGTAAGTTAGGGTTTTAGATGGGTTTGGGTCAACCCTAAAGCCTAAAATCCACTAAGGTTCAGATGTGTGCTTGTTGGGCCTTTGTTTGGTGAGGTGGGCTGCATAACATTTTGAGTTTAAGTGAAGTATGTTGACTCAATGGCCCAATTCCTTGTAGGTTTAGATTTTTATACTTGTTGGGCCTTATTTCATGAGTTGGGCTATAGAAATTTGATTGGGTTAGGCCAAGTTCCAAGAGTCAATCCAACTTGGGTCTGCATAATGTGTGTTGGGCCAACTATAAGAGCTCATGTAAATTGGGTCTTGGGCCTCTATTTCATTAAATCAAATTAGGCTATTGTTAGGTGATCTCTCTTGGCCCAAGTCTCATGATAAGGAGTTGGGCTTGCATCTAAAATTATTGGGCCTCCATAAATCCTTATCCATGACTTATTCAAATTAAATCTTGGGCCCCAATTAGGCTTTAACCCAAATGAAATCTTAAACCTATATTATGAACTTATTTCTCTATAAATTTTCATTCATAAAGCTTGCCCAATTATTTCATGATAATTATTCTTAATTAGTCCAAATACATTATTAACACCTTAATTAATTTCAGGGTGTTACAAGGACACCTAATTTGCATTAATTAAAATTATGTAACTCAAATTATAAATTTTTAAATTTTGTACATCATTAGGTGTTTTGTAGCCAAAACGTAGAAATGGTTAATTTCATGGACTTTATTCTTACCTACATGCTATCTTGATTGTAACAAAATAGTTATGCATAAAATTGTGAGATGAAATGTTGAAAATCTATGTTTAAGTATTATAGAGCCAATTGATGCCTTTAGTAACTAAAATTTCTACTGCTAAAAGTCTTGTTACCAAAATTTTGCCATGAATGGACTTATATAAATAAGGAGAATATATAATATATTATAGTGTAACATTTTTACATTAGCAAAGGCTTATAAAAATTTCTTTTTTGTTGGAGTACTTTATTTTCTATGCCAGAGCTTTTTCCACCCAAAGCAACTAAAAATTTCGTAACAATTTTTGTTGTTTATCTTCTCAAACCCACTCTTGCTATTGTAAATAGAAATCTAACAATGATTATTAATAATTACATAAGTGATCATATCTTATCCCTATTATAAGACTTCAATATGATTTAGTTCAACAACATATTTCAAAATTCCTATACAAAACAGAACCTTTAAAGTATTAAAATTGAGGTGAAGCTGACCTTATGATAATGAATTGAATTGTTTCTACTGCAACTTCTGCAACATAACACAAAATAGAAATCCTTTAGAAATATAAAGTACATTATACTTGTATAGCATAATAATTTAAAAAGGAGTTAAAAACAAAAAAAAAATTCATTTATTTTTCATGATCTCATTATAAGCTACATTTCCCATAGCATAGACATGAGGGTCATTCATAGATTTTTGTCTATATGCCATGGCATAATAATTTGCATTAATCTGGACATCTTGGAAGGACTAAGTGCTATAAATTGTGACATGATCAGAGACCTATGCAATTACTGAAAGGGATTAAGCTAACCTTATGCAAAAGTTGCATCCTAGCTATTGTTTTTGCCTCATGCATTTTTTTATTAAAGATATACAACTACAGGAAAGAAAAAATAATGAAAACTAAAAGGAAAAAAAAGAAGAAGAAGCCATTACCTAGTCATTGTAAACATGTGCAAATGTAGATAATGGCATTCTCTCTAAACCAAAATCTATAATTAGGCTATCTATAGACAATTGCTATGAACCACCTAATTTTTTAACATCTCTGTTCAAAGACGCATTGTCAACAAGAATTTGAGAGAGAGAGGATATATATATATATGTATGTATATCGACAACCAATTACATGTAAAAGTGTTAATAATTTACAATTTTTATTAATTATTGTCATTATCATTGTGAAATGAATTATAATTTGATATTCAACCAATTCATGTTATCCAAAAAAGAAATAATAACGCGTTCTTGCAAAAATGAAAAATAACATCATTTGGCAAGGTGGCATTTCAACAAAGAATTTATTCCTGTGGATGAATCTGCATTAACAAGAAACACATAAAACAATGAGGTTTGAAGGAGATGAACAGAAACAAAGAAAACTAAAAGAAAGTAAAGAGATTTGAAAGTTTAAGTGATGAAAGGATTAATGTTAAAGAGACATAAAATAATAGTTGGTAATGAAAGGCAATTTATAAAGGGTTGTTAAGGGGAAATAATAGAATTGCAAAAGCATTAAGATTGAATGTGAATAGATAGCTTGTTATATTGATATGAGCTTTGATGCAAGTTGTGTTAGGAACCTCATTGAACCGTATGGTAGAAATAAAGGAAACTTGGTAAAGGATTATTGTAGGTTTTGGAAATTTTCCTTTAAGATAACATTTTTTGTTGTGTTTAAAGGTTTGTTGTCTAAATTTTGGATTAGTATTTTTAAACCTGATTTCCTCTTAATCTTGGAAAGAGCAACATAAAGTTAGCCGTGTGTGAACATTAGTTTGGGAAGAAAAAGACTAACATTTATGAGTGATTGTCCTTGACTTTTATTTATTGTCATTACAAAGGATATGATTGAAGGGAATTGTTTTTGGCTCAACTTGAATAGCTACCTTGTGTTGGATGTTGTTATATTCATTCTTGGGATGTGCACTTTTTGCCCAGCAAAACTTTCAATAATGATTATGGCTTAGATGGCATGTTTCTTAGGTGGGTAAAAATTAGTCAGGTCTTATTGCAGAATCCTAAGGCTTGATAAGCTTTTCTAAGTAACATGATAGGAACATTAACTTTTAGGATGAGCTTGTGAGGTGGTAGGCCAGGTCAATCAAGGTTGATAAGAAATTCAATAGCCAATAGATTGGCAAATGAATTTTGATTTATACTTGATTCACAAGTTGAGTCATAACTAAAATATTCTTTTTCTTCCCCATGTATTAATGACAACATAAAACTATTAACCTTGTCAACAATGTCAATTTTAAGCACAAAGATTGCTCAATCTTTAAGGCAAGTACAGTTAGACAAGTTTTCTTCCAAAGAAGGGTATATGGAGCAGACAATTCCATATACTAGATCATCATATTTAGAAAGAAGCAATTTTAAAGGAATGTCAATATCAATTTCTTCATCTTGAGATGCTCTTATTTTTCCATCACCAACATGGAGGATCCATTCAAAGAAGCTTTTGAGCTCTTCAATTTCATTTATAGCTTGACCACATTGTAGTTGCATGTTCTGAGATAAAGTAAGGACATAGTAGTGATTGCATAATTAAGATTGTAGCTTGTCCTAAGCTAAACATTATTCAATATTCATAGTTGAAAGTAACTGCTTGTCTCTTCTTGTAAGGCATCTTAATTGTAGCTTATTTGTTTAGCAATAAGTCTATTATTCAGGTTGGGAATGGAAGAAAAAGCTAGAATCAGTAGTGAAGGATAGTTATATAAGCTTTAGCCATTATTCCATAAAAGTTTATCTATTTCAATGAGTGCAACATTAACTTTTTTAGAAGAAGAGACCTAAATTCCTACAAAAAAGAAAACTAAAGTTGTCGATAAGGAATGAAAGACTGATAGCACAAAATATTAGTTTATGTATGGAAGTGTAATTACAAACATGTAATAAAAAAAATTGTAATTAAAAAAATATAATTGAATCTAGAGTGATTAATATTATGATATGTGCTAATATAATAGCATGAGTTCAGTGGTAGATGTGAATAGTCAAAGTAGTAAGGGAATATATAGGTATTGAGAATAGAAACCAATAGTTTGGTTGTTTTTTATTTTAGTGTATAAAAGGTCCCTAAACAAGAGGATTGATGTCTTGTTCCAAATAATTTCAAGTTTAGATAAACTATCACAAAAGAGTATGATGACAAATAGAACTCCTAAGAAATAGCCACTGCCCCATATGGAGGCTTCTTGGATAGTAGTGATATATTCTTGATTATTGTCAAGGAGTCCTAGATCATAACATGCTACTTAGAATGATGAGTGAATAGTGTTGCCAATTTTTTTGATATCATCAAAACACATAGGTCTTTTCACCTTATTAAGAAGCATTTTAAGTGGAACAATTTGCCATTACTTGGAGGTAGATATGTTAACAACTAATGGAAAAGCCTCTTTTTCATAGGGTCCACTTTCTAAGTCTGGAATTAAAGACAAAATACATAGGGAACTTAAGGTAAGTTAAGTTCCAAGCCTTTGGGTACTGTTTGTTTGTTTTTAGCTAGGAAAGTATCATTAACTATTGAATATTAGGCTTTTGTAAGATTTCTTCAATTGTATCACTATCTTTAAAAACAATAGACCATTCAAGAGGTAAGTGAAAGCTTAATTTCTCAATAGAAGGTTTCTTATGGTGGATGTTAAAGGAGAAGATTCTCTGAGATGCTCCACAAGCTAAGATATATCGATAGTCATAATAATGCTTGATTTCATTAGGTTCAATGATGTTGTCATTTTGATGAGAGTTGTCATACAGAGTAAAAATAACTCAGTCACTTCCTTTGCTTATATATTTGAAAAGATACTTGTTTGACCTTGATTGCTTACACTTTTCAATGTTCAGATGACCTTCAAAAAGCTTTGCTATAGAGGGATTTTAAGAAACTACATAACGGTTGTCAAGATGGACATTATTTTTTTTATATAGTTTGGCCATCATCTCTCCTTTTATATGTGGGGAAGCCATCATTGTCCATGGATGTTGCAACAAGGAAATGTTTAGTGCATTTTTTTCTTTCATACAAGGACATTTTGGATTGGCAACCCCATACAATCCATGTATCATGTAAGATTTAATCAACTTATAGAAAAGGAGATTTGATTTGTTATCTAGTATTTCAGCGTAAATAATCTTGTTAAGATCTTTTGGCATTGGTATTTATCTTCAGGTGCAAGAAATAATAAGATGTAAGCATATAGATGATCGCTTTTTTTGGAACTCAATAATGTACATATCTGCATGACAAAGAAAGGAGTAGCTGTAAATGATTAAAGAAAAGGAAAAATCATGAGATTTGTTAAAAAGAACTTCATAGTGAATTGTATATGTATATGATTTGCTTTGATGGTCCTAATGAATTTATTTTCTTTGATAACTTTCATTAGTTGTTGGAGTTTTAACTTGAAAATCCTGTATAAAATATCTACATGATCATCAGGTCTTAGTCTAATAGGGGTAGCAAAGCATTTGATTTTTGGCCAATTTGGGTTATAGGTGAAAGTTAAGAATAAATCAAGGTAACCTACTAACCTATAAGTAGCCATTACAGCTTAGTAGTTCTAAACCATACACTGTGCTCCTCTTCTAAAACTTGATGGTAGAATCACTTGTTTACTAGTCAATGTTGCTTGTTTGTCACTCTAAATAGAACATCAGTTAGCCCCTTATAAAACTTAACCCTTAGGGGTTTTATGATGAGTATATATTTAGTTAAGTGTATGTAATTCCATCATGGTGTAGTTTTCAACAATGAATTGGTGGAGGAGACATCAAGTGTGCAACAAAACAAACATCTCATTATTTCTATTCATTAGATGAAAATCTAAGAATTCTTAAATTTTCACCTTTGTTCGTTTATTGGAGCTTTCATGGGGAAATCCCTAACAGTAGATGTCATCTCTATATCTGTCCTTTTCATATGGAAATCATATAGGGTATTGCAATGGAAGGTAAGAAGGATGTAACTTATTGATCCATTGAAGATCTCAAATTGGCTTTCAACAATAATGTCTCAACCAACATAACTTAAGTCAAAATCTCCAACAATTATTGTTGCAACCTCTAATGTAGTAGGCAAATTATATAGTCAAGCATCTTTATCTCTCTTATGAAGCAAGTGTAATTTCGTATGCTTGGGATCACCATAGGATAACCTTTTAGCTATCAAATGGAGGCTTTTAACAAAGGGATTGAATTCATCAAGCATTGTCTTAAGTTTGTCAAACTATTTTGGAAGCAAATCTTCATGTTGGTCATTAGATCTACAAGGCAAATACTGATGAAAAATGAAAATTAAAGGAAGGATGGCAAAAAAAGTGAAAAAATTTTTCAAAATGATTGGGTGGAAGTAAACTTGACAATGGATAATCTATTATTGATTTGATTTTTAGTGTCATAGAAATAAAGCTAAGAAAAAGCCTATCCAGCTCCTTGATTTGGAATGAGATTTTCAATTTGATGATAATTTTGTTTGCCTAGTATAAAAGTATAAAGACCAAGATGGAGATAACATATTTGTCAATTTTACTTCCTATTAATGTAAAAGAAAACATTGTGTTGTATGCTCGGATGTGTTGCAAGAAATTTTTTGACTAGCTTGAATTTTTATTGAAAAATAATGCTTGCAAGTAGGGAGGCGGAAAATGATGCAAAGGCAATTGAATTTTGCCTCGGTTGCAACACAAAGAAAACTATAAGCTTGATAAATTAGTTAATTTATTCTTTTTCATTGTACCATAGGTTTGCATTGTAGTGGTTGTGAACATGACAATGATCTCCTTCATCCAAGAAATCTAGAAAAAATAATGATCAATGTTATGTATAATGAAGAAAAAAAATTATTATATGTAGTAAATAAAATTTGTTTACTATTTTAGGGATGTAATGATGGACTGATGAGATTATTTTTAGTAGTTTCTTCTTGAATCTTTAATGAAGAGATATATAGAGCAAAAAAATGGCAAAAACATAATTATTAGGTAGGAGATGATAAAAATGCATATTCATGTAGGAATACAACAACCACATAAAGTTATAGAGATTGTAAATGTTTTTAATGACATGAGAGATTTAGCATGGTTTTATTCCATATGAACAGCTAGTATGTCAATTGGCTTTGAATAGTAGACACATATGAGAAGTAGTCATCAAAAATAATTAGCAGTGCAACAAATGATAAGATGAAAGAATGATTTATACTTGTAATGTGTGCATGAGCACATTATGTATTTAAGTCAAAACCAGTAGTGCAATGGCCAGGCTATCTTGAAGAAGTAGTAAGTGATGAAGCAAAAAGCTATTAACTAGAGTGAAATGTAGTTTAAAAAAGAATGAAATTGGTAAATAAAATGATCATAAAGTAAGTAAAAAAATTTAACCTAGATATGGTAGACAAATTATTATCACTATGCACTGACTAGTAAGTAAAACATATAAAGAAAAACAATAGATACCTACTAATTTGACCTGAACCTAGCTCTCAAAATTAACATATGTGTTTATAATATCTCTTGAAAACTCTTGCTTAGGTTGATGAAATAGAGTTGCACTATTAGTTAAACCTAGATTACTGATGGAAATATTATTGAACAAATAATCATGTCAAGATTCAATACTAATAACACTAACAATGAAAAAACTGTTGAAAGCTATGAAATAATAAAGTGGGTACCATCAAGTGCTTGAATTGAATTAACTATAGTTACAATGCCCTTCTTTAGTCCATGATGGATGTACCTGTTGGTAATCGTGGGGATGCTTGTAAATAGGTAAAATTGTGTTATGCATTATTAATTGGAAAAGGGTGATGTGATTGAGAGGATCTTGCAATATAAGAACTAATGGAGATTGAATGTATACAATGTTATGTGTGGGTGACAATAGGATAATATAGAAATAGTCATGTGTCTAGAATAAAAAAGCAATACAATAAAAGGGACATGGAGGATATTATTCAATATAGTATCACGTTAAAGAATAACATGAAGAAAATAAAAACTAAATAGAAGGAAGAATTAAAAAAACTATCAAAAGAACGAATGTTATGTATATGAATTTAGATTTACAATAACACTTTTGATACTTCTTGGCCTATGACAACAAGCTCTACAAGCAAGACTAGAACCACTCTCTTCATTTTGGGCCCTGTGAGGGGGTGGCCTTTGCGTTTTAGTGTTGATGCATTATGTTCTTGGTTAGCAGGTCCTAAACGATCAATAATTAAAGCTATTTAGATAATTGATGTGCTTGAATGGAATACAAATCAATAGAATTGAATGGTGAATAAGGAAAGTGAATTTGTTGAAAAAAGCAAGTTGCATTAAAAGTATGCTTGTGAAGGCCAAAAGAATTATGTATTGACAGGCACGGGGCAATGAATAAGTGACACAATAACACATGCCATTAACTAAGATGTTATCAATTAAGGAAGGAGAATAACAGATACCATTGAGTAAGTCATCGAGTCTCCTGTCTATGTTAAGAATAGTGTTTGTAATATTTGTTAAAGGCATTATTGGATAGCGATGACACATAGTAACTAGTGTACTCAGCTTATGTTGGGATCAATAGATATTGAACAATGAAGTAGATTTCATCGATCCATTAGTTGTGGATATAATGTGAGAAGAAATGTCTGAATTATTAATCATAGATCAAAGTTGATGGAAAATATCTAAGGACACTAAAGTATATGTTAAACTACTAAGGTCTAGCCATCTTAAGGAAAAACTTAGAAAGAATTATTAGTAGTAAAGTGTGAAAATGGAGTTGATGGCTAAATTTAAGAGTATAGACAAATAGAAAAAAAAAAAGAAGAAATATTACCATAAAGATTCTGTAGCAGTTCTAAGATATGGTTAGAATGCATTGAATTTGAAGTTTTTGTTGGTCCTCTTATGTTGATATTTGGAGTCCCTAATAGAAAGGGAAAAGGTAATGAGACATTAATCAATGTAAGCATTTAACATTGCAATGTTAAAGTGATCTAAGAGTAGATAGGTTTGAATGTATTGATGGAGTTGAAGAAACGACAAAAGTACATTTAAAATAAAAATAAGAGCAGAACTAAATGAACATCTGTGGAGTATAGTATGTTATATTTCTATGGAAAGGGTTACATTTATGATAAATGTGGACATGAATAGTTTTTATAAGTACATAAAGAAAATGTACACATAGATGCAAAATGAGTTAATGATGTGATATGAAAAGAAAACCTGATAGCACTCAAAAGGCTAAAAGATTAATTGGTGATTATTGTCTAATTAATAGAAGTACAGGGCAAGCTTGCAATTCTCACATTTGTTAAGTATAATAACATAATCTATGAAAGTAAATGATTGAGTTATAGAAGAAAGTAGAGATGGTGACAAAATACAAGATAAATGCCATCAACAATTAAAAAAAATCAACAAAATAAATATATTGACAAACAAATTGAACATATTGTGTTAAGAAAAAAAGAGATGAACATGGAAAATAGATGAAGCTTGAAGTAGTTTACTGTAAAGAACAACTTCAATAAGATCATGGAAGAGTACTAAGATGGCCAGACACTATAAGCTTGGCAGACACAATTGATATAAGTTGGAGATACTAGTAGAAAGAGAATTGGGTGTTTCAAAAAAGAGGGAGACAATAAGACTAAGAATTATATAAACATTATTACTGTAATATCCGGTTCTTTAAAAATAAGAGAAAACGTGAGAGACATAACATATAGTTTCTCTATCAATATATGAAATTCATCGGATACAAAAGAAAATCCCTTAGAGAGGATGATTTAAGGTCACATAAGACTATGATAAAATTTTAAATAATGAAAAATAAGGATCCAAGATCTAAGATGCCTGGACACCAGACTTAGAGCAATTCAAAAAATTTACTGAAAGTCCAGTGACATTTTCGTAAATATGGGTACTTTTTAGAAAACTCATAGGAGGGCTTTTTAAATGAAAATTTTGAGATCTCTAGGTTTTTCAGAGGCCCTAAAAACTATGGAAAACCTCAAGACAGTTAAAACCCCTCTGGTGTATGGTTTTGAATGTTGGTTGACTCGAACTTTAACCAGTTTGTTCGAGAAGATTTTAAATCCAAATTGAGTGCTTCCAAAACCATTTTATAAAATTGAAGAACTAAATTTTATGATGAAAAAGAAGATTCTCAAAAAGAAATTAAAACAAAGCTAAAACAAAAATGCCAAGTACACGGGACATAAACGAAAATTTTCAAAATAAATGCTTCTTGAAACTTCCTTATATTAGGCGTCCAAAATTCTGGTCTCTTCTTAACTGACTTAAGCTCGTCCAAAATAGAGAAGGGAGCTACCAAGAGAGATGCACAAGAGGGCCAAGAGAAAAGGGAGAAAGAAGCGAAGAAAGGTAGGAAAATTTAAGGAATTTCATGGCTTTCTGTTCTTTAAAGTTGTTCCTCTCTTCTTGCTTCATCTTTCCATCATTTTGGTGGATGAAATGGTTTTACTTTGGCCTTGAACCAGAGTGAAAAAGTTAAAAATTTAAGGAGAAAAATAGAGCAAAGGAAGAACCTCATGGAAAGAGCTTGAAACCAAGGTAAAAACTCCTTGCATCTTGCATCTTGCTTCTTCCTTCTTGCTTCTTGGTATGGTGTTTGGGCTGAGAATAGAACCATGAGAGGGGGGAAGTTTTTGACTTAGAGTAAGCATGAAACCATTGATTTAGGCTATGGGAACTTGGACTATGCAAAGAAATTGGTAGGACAACTAATGAAAATTAAGATAGGAAAGTGTGAAGCTCTTGAACATAATGCCAAAACTAATTTGATTCTTAAATTTTTTTGCTTGTGTGAGTGTTTATTTGAGTTCCTAAGACCCCTAGGAAGTCTTCCAAGTGTGTCTTGTATCAAGGAAAAATCAAATAGTCCATAGGCTTTTCCTCCCTTCATAGTTTTGGCCAAGGCAGAAGCAATAGGTTAAGGAGTGTTTTAATTTATTCTAGCCTTGGTTTTGAGACTTCATATGATGGAAGAAAGTGGAAGGAACCCTTGGAAAAAATTTAGAAGCCATAGATTGAAAGATGAGGCAATGGCTTCTATAATGTAGCCTTATGAAGCAACATGTATCTAAGCTTTTGAAAGTAAGGGTGTGATGGCTCCAAGGACCTTAAATGAAGGCAAGAGGCCCAAATATGAGAAGAGAATGGAGTCAAGAACTTGAATTATGGTAGTTGCTTGATTAAGCCATTAATGGAACCATTATGTAACTAGTAAACAAAGTATGCTCCTTTGATATATGTTTAAGATCTTAGCTTGCTTCAAGAGTATAATTGAGTGTTTTTTATTGTGGTTAGGCCAAGGAAATCAAATCTCATCTCATTGTGCTTTTGAGGTTGAGAAGGAGAGGAATACTCCAAACTAAACCTTGAATAAATATCAAGGTAGCTCTCCACCTTATTCTTGTTTGCATTTTTGGCTGTATATGTGTCATTGTGTGCTTGTGTGTGCATTTGTATCTTGAAACATGCCACTTGATGTTATGTTATTGTATTAGTATCAATATGCCTTCTTGAATTTTATTGGCTTGTGAACATTGCTCATAAGGGTGAGGTGATGCCAAAAGTTCCTTTATAGGTGAGGAGATGCCAAAAGTCTCATGGATGGATGAGGCCAAGTCAAAAGCCCCTAGTTTAAGAGCAAGCTATATACAAAAGTCCTAGAAATGGGATGAGGTTAAACCAAAAGTTCCTAAAGCTCATTCTTGTGTTTAATGTGACTTTGTGGTATGGAAATGTGGATTTGAATACTTCATGGATTGATTAGTTTGCATACTTGTACCCTTTGACATATTATATGCCTTGAATGTGTGCTTGAATGGGTGTATGAGCTATTGAGATTTCATGAATTTCACCCACTTCCTTCTCCTATCACATATGGTCTAGGTGGAGTTCAAGAACCAAAGAATGGAGGGCAAGGAGCCTAAATGGCTATGTTGTGACAAATGTGTAATTTGATAGCTTTTAAATGCAAGGAAATGTTAAAGTGTTTATGTACATATTATTTTTAAGTTGTAAACATTTAAGCAAATGTAAAAGCATGTATGGATGATATATGAATCAAATTTGATGGCAAAGTAATGGTAGAATATTATTTTGGGTACGTAAGAGCTTATATTTGCTTATGTATTCTTGCATATGGAATAGCCAAATTGAGATGCATGATGATTTGGACCACTTGGTCAATTCATATATGATATAATTATGCTTTCAAACTTGTCCAAGAGATGTTAGAACACAAAGAAGACCATTTGGACCAAATTGAACCCTTAGATGACACTAAAGTGAACATAATTGTGAGTTATAGTAAAATCTGTCTAAATGAGCTCTTCTTGGTCTAAAATTTGGCATGCATATAGGTCTTATTTAGAACTTTTTGAAAAGATAAAATACATATTATTTGGGGTTCTATAGAATTTTTGGAGAATTTCCAAATTTGGCTGAAATTTCATAATTTGACAGTGGCACTGTTTATATGGTTTAAAATTTTTCCTTTGTTATTCAGAGGCCAAATGATATCCAATGGCTATGAAATTTTATAAAAAGAAACTAGACATTCACAGTAAACTATACCAACTAGAATCACCTCAATTGTATGTCCATTGAGGGAGTTATGAATTTTTAAAATTCCAAATTAGCATTAGGGGCGTAGTCAGACCTCCGTCACTGTTCTATCAATTTTCAAGGTCTGAAGGCTTCTAAATTGGTTTAGACTTATTTTTTCTTCTAGCTAACATCTATAGCTTTTTAAATTGATATATTTTTCCTAGATTAGATTTTTTTGGAATTAGTTATGAATTTTTGAAATTTATATTAGTAAACTATATCATAAACATTGGGCAGTCTGACCTCTATCCCTTTCTTGTTATCAAATGTAGTCCAAATGATATTTTCATGGCTTGGAATTATTTTTATATAAATTTAACATCCAAAAATTTCCAGAAAGCTATGGGTTGCTTGATTTTAATTTTTTTAAATTTAGTTATGATTTTCCAAATTTGGTATTAGCAAACTGGAATTGTGACCCGAGGCTAAAACATGAAATTTTTTGTTTTTATTTCCTAATCCATGGTTTATGGAATGTTTTAGAATCTTTGTGACTTGTTTAGATGGAAAACAAATAGAGAATAGTATTGGTGAGTTCATAGGGTCCACAGATCGAAATTTGAATTTTAAATCCCAATATAACGCAAGGAAATTACATTATTTTATTCCTTTTTCTTGGTTTTTCTTTGTTTTCACATGAAAGTCAACTTGAATATGGAAATATCGAGGCTAATATATTATGGTGTGACAATTACACTTAGTGGATACAAACATATGTCTTATCAGATAAAATAAGAATGACTTGATTGTGCATAAGACATTGGAAAAAGAAAAAGTCAATTAGAGTAATTTAAAAAGTGATAAACAAAAGTATTAAATACTTGTGCAAATCATGAAATAATAAAAAATGGAGGGAAACATGAACAAACACATGTATAGTTAATTAAAGGGGCAGTAGGTTGAGTGTAGGTTATAATGAAAAACTTGCATATATTAAAGTGAAGAAAGGGAATGCTAGTTGGAGGTATTCATCCAACAATTAATAGAAAGAATAAAGGGCTTGATTTTCTGTTTTTATTACATAGGTTATGCGAATTTTATGAAAAAATGGCAAAAGTTACGTAAAAGGGAACTAATACTTTAATTTATTATTGTAGACACCTGTATCACCTATCTCGAGTGAATAAAAGGATTCGTCAAAATTCATTATTTTATTTGTTTAGTAAATTAGAAGTCTAAATTCTTAAGTGATGACCAATTGCAAAAATTGGAGTATGAGGATAAAGCCATTCTCACTTTAATATGGGTGCCGTAAACTTTGTTTTCTCTTTCCACTTAAAAACTTTTTGTCTTTTCTATTACTTGCATTTTATTTTTTTAAAAAACTATGCTTTAATATTACTTCTCATTTTCAAGCACATTGCATTGTCACCAAAATGTCTAATTTCTCTTTTCTTTTTTTTTGGAAATTATGATGGGAAGATCTTAAAATTAAGGCATGTACAAAATCTTAATGATATATTGTATCATTTTCTATTATAAACCTATACTTTTATAGTAAAAATATTAAAGAATATGAGTATGCTTTAAAAAAATCTTCAAGTAATTATTAGGCAAATAGTTAAAAAGTCAATAGCTAGCAACTACACACACACACACACTTGTTTGGCAAACACACTGGCTATATTGAAAAAGGTTTAAAAAGAGAAAAAAAAAAAGTTGACAACCTCTCATTTTATTTTATAGATAATTTCATCAAATAATTAATTTATCTAAAAAATAACATAAATGGAAATGGATATGTGGTAGAAATGTCGCAACAAAGTGCAACTAAAGGATGTTTGGAGATAAATAATCAATGATTTATACAAACCAAAATGACTAAGTAATGATGAGCAAACAAATAACACAAGGTTGTAACTAAAACAAGAGACATTGCATATATGAATATATTGGTAAATAATAGAACATGCTAATGTGTAATGTCATAGGAACATAGTCAGGGCAATCAAAGTACAACAATAAAATAAAGGCCAAGAAGCATAGATTACAAATGGTGAGCCTTGTATGAGACAAAATGCAATAACAAAATAATCTTGTATTACACATGATTGAGCTGCAAGACTAAGGATTCTTTTTCTTACTTGATGAATTTTATTGGCTTTGTGCTTGAAATATTAAAAGTAGCAAGTTGAGAGAGTCTTGGGACCTTTGATATATTGACAAACCTTTTAAATTTATGTTTTCATGATTATGAAGGTGGCTGCAAGCTACAGAATGTTAGTGTTTGAATATCTTGCAATGCCACAACTTCCGCATCAACAACTTACCCTTTTGAGCGTGTCATTGTATTAATAGAGGCTATGTCTATCTCATTCTCATTGACAATCAAACATGTCTTCTAATGATAGATGAAAGAAAAAAAATGTATAAGTGGTCAATGATCTTGAAGAAAAGAATTATGCAAAAAAAAAAAAAATGGAAGCAATAAAACAGATTGTAAAATACCTGGTTTGTTGAAAAAGGGCCAGAAAAGGTGTGATTTCTAAAGGAAGTCTCCTAAATCAAGGGGATAGCAGTCAAATGAAATTGGAATAATAATTTAGGCCCCTAATAATAAGGATTTGAGGTTTAAGTTACCCAGAAACTCAAGCCAAATAAGCTAGGAAAAGTTTTAAAAGAATGTTGGGGCACTCTTGTGATTTTTGAAAATTTTAAAAAAATTCATAGGAAGGCTTTTAAACAGAAAATTTGAGCTTTTTTGGGTTCTTAGATGTAACACCATAATTCTAAGACTCAACTCATGCAATTTCCATGCCTTATCTCATGCTAGCTCTATAGGGAGTGACATAATGGCATTGGAAATCATGGATAAAGTTAAATTTCGTCACAGGTAAAATTTTCTTTCAGTGTCCCGTGGGCCATATGGACTCATTCATCTCATTCTCATATTTAAATACAAAAATACAACTTATAACAAGCTCAAGAAGTGGCCTATACCTTGAGCAAAGGGAGTAGATACACAAAATATAATGGTGCAACCTCGAACTGATTTTCTAAATTCTGTGCCTAAACTTTGAAAAATCATAACTAATTCTAGAAATATTGTAACTAATACTAAAAATATCAAAATTAGGCACACTATACCATTCTAGAAAGCTATAAATGTTTACTTTATGCTAAAAATAAATCCATACCACAACAGAGGCTGCTAGTCATCGGAAACTGATGGAACAGTACCAAAGGCCGACTGTTATTACTGATACTGACTTCCAATTTCAAAATTTCATATCTCCCTGCTCAGAGGTCCAATTGGGTGATCCAGTGGTCATGGAAATCTTATTATGTCTAATTTATGCCTGTAAAATTTCATAAGAATTAGACATCATTTGGCTCATGAATGAAATAGCCCAAATTTTTGATCATATGAATAGTATCCGCATCAGTTTAGTAGAAAAATGCCAATTTTGGAAATTCATAATTAATTCCACAGAGCTCCAAATAATCTAGTCTTTAACTTCCTAAAAAGATCTGGATAAGATCTATATGTGTACCAAATTTCATGGGCAAATTTGTTTATTTGGTCAGATCTTGACATTGGGTTGCAAAATGGCTCACTTTATGTCATTAAAGGGGTCCAAATGATCCATTTCAAGTTTTAAGGCAACCATGACCACTTAAGCAAGTGGGAATGCACCAAACTGACTCTCTAAAATTGTCTCAAAGGTGTATAAACCTAGACTTCTTAAACCCACTCTCTCACCCCATGCCATACGTAAGATTTCATAAGTCTAGTCTTTCCATTCCATACCCAAAATGCACATCACCATTCATTTGGTACTAAAACTCATACATACATCAAACATTTGGGTAATTACATATATTCATATGATTACATAATACTTTCATCATGGGATTACATCATATACCATATGTATGGCTACAAAAGAAATAAAACTAGACATTTTCATATACTTTGATGTCAATCTCCTTCCCTTTGACTTGGTGGCTTCTATTACCTTGCTCAATTGGTTAGCATGTTAAGACATTGAAGAGGAGGGGATGAGATTCAAAAAATTCTAATAGCTCATCTCCCTTTCAATCACGCATAAAGTATACAATACAAGTCTTGAAAATGCATACATGGGCATATTGAAATGTGTGAGCATTCAAGAAACACCCTTAGCATTTAAACAAGTCATACATAGTATACATAGGCTTGCCAAGTAAGTGGATTAGCCTCACCCATTCACTTATGGATTTTGGACTACCTCACCTATTATCTTAAGGAGGTTTTGACTCAACCTCACTCTTAGAAGACTATTTACTTTATCTCAACCAATTTCAAGGGTTCTTAGCTCATCCTCACCATGGTTAGAGGATTCTTGGCTTCTCTATACTCAAGCAAACCAAGACAAGTATATAAAACATCATTTGAATGCATAAAAACATCATCATGGTACTATGGCATATGAAATTGTACTAGAACACTTTTCATGGCTTAAAACACATAAACACACATCCAAAGACAAGGTAAGCACACATTTATGCATAAGAGAAAGTGGAAAGAGCTATCTTTGCCACACAAGCACACTCTTTCCTTGAGTGTTGAGTCCTCTCCCTCGACCTTACACATATAAGGAGGTAGAGATCATTTCTCTTGGCCTAGACACATCATACAGAAGCCAATTATACTCTTGAATCAAATTCTAAGGCCATACATTCACTAGAAAAGCTAGGTGGTTTATATAGCTCTTTTATAGTTCTATAATGCACTTAACGAAGCAAACTTAAGACAACATCATTTTGGCTTCATTCTTTCCATCTATTTATGATTCTTGACCTCTTGGAGTCATCACACAATTAAATTAAGGAGCCTAGCTAGGTGTTGCTTCTTTAAGTCATAATATGGAACCTATGATAGCATCTCGCTTTCTATAGCTTCTAAAATTTTTCCAAGACTTCCTCTCATCCTCTTCTATCATACATGACTCAAAAATAAGCTTGGAACAATTCAAAATTTCTCCTTGGTACTCTTTCTAGCCTAGGCAGAAATTATGCTTCATATGAATACCAAGTAGGCTTGCTTCATTTTCTTGATGGAAGATGCATGTGAAGAGCCTTCTAGGGGTCTTAAGAACTCATCCAAACACTCATTTAGGCTTAGGAACAATTGAATCAAATCAGATTTTTAAGAGAGCCCAAGAAACCCTAAGTTTGCTATCTTGAAAATCAATGGCTTTTACTTGAATTTCTTTGCATATTCTTATTCTCCTCCCTTAAATTCCTAGGATTCACCCTTGGTTCTACCTAAATTCCAAGCCTTCTTAAAGCTACATACATGGGACGAACCAAGGAAGAAAGGGGAAGGAAGTAACTACCATAAAAGTGAGATTTTACCTTGTTTCCTTACTTCTTCTTGCTTGTTTCTTACTTTGCTTGGGCTCCTTTCTTCAAATCCGAATTTTCCCCTTTGTTCTGCCTCAAAATAGCACAAAAAACTTTAAGAAAATCATAAGGAGAAAGGGGAGAAACATGTTGCTAAAGAAAAAGCTTAAAATTCTATGGAGTTTCCTACCTTTTCCTTACCTTTTCTCCCTCCAAATCCTCTTCCTTTGGTGGGCCTAAGAGCTAGCTTTCTCCTCTTGTTTTGGGGTAGAATTAGGTCGGTAGAAGAGGGGAGAAGAAGGGTGAAATATAAGGAGGTTTCAAGAAGCTTCCATTTTTCAAAAATTTCAATTTTGCCCTTTGTTCTTGGCATTTTTTTTTTCGATCGTTTTAGCTCTTTTTTTAGAATTGTCTTTTCCATTATAAAATTTAGATTCCCAATTTAATAAAATGCCTTTAAAATCACTTAAATCGGAGCTAAAACCTTCCTGAATGAATCTGTTAAAGTTCAAGTCAACCAATATTAGAAAATATCCACCAGAGGGGTTTTAACTGTTCTGGGCTTCTCATGGTTTTCAGGACCTTTGAGAACCCTAGAGAACTCAAAACTTTCATTTAAAAAGCCTTTCTGTGAGAATTCCAAAATTTTTTCAAAATTACAAAAAAAACATTTGTTTCATTAGCCTTTTGTTCAAATTCATTTCTTCATTCTAGCTCCTTTTTTTTTCTATCTAAGCCTGTGACTCTCATTTTTAGGAGTGTAGAATGTTATAAATTTTTTGAACCTCAAATCACTCTATCTAGGGGACTTCCTTTTATATCTAGTGAATTCTGTATGTTTACAGAGAAATCATACGTTATATTTCTCACGTTTTCTCTTATTTTCAAAGAACTAGATATTACATGAAAATCCCTAAAACTATAGGAATCACTAGAACAATTAAAAATCCTCTGATGAGTAATTTCAGCAAAGGGTTGACTAGAACTTTAACTGAATAGTTCACTATGATTTCAAATCCGTTTTGAGTGAAATCAAAGTCATTTTATAAGTTTAAGAGTTTAAATATTATGATGGAAAAGGCAGATTTCAAAAAGGAGTTGATTTGAGCCAAAATGATAAAAACTAAGAATAAAGACTAAATTACAAAATGAAAAAGTTATTAAAGTAACCTAAGAGCCTCTTAAATGACATTGGCTCTTAGCTCATTTAGTTTCACCGATACTTAGAGCTTTAAATCAGAAAAACAAGCTAAACCGTGAGGAAGAAGGAAGGAGAGAACTTGTGGGAAAAATGAGTATTTTTACTCTCTTCTTTGCTTCTTTTCATATTCATTCTCTTCTCCACCTTCCCTTCTCTTTTTCTTTAGTTTTAGAGGTTAATATGGTTGTTTTGAGGTCAGCCTAAGTAGAAGAAGGAAGTTTTAGAAGGAGAGCTTGGTTGCAAGTGAAAGCCTCTTGGAAGAACAATCAAACAAGGTAAGCTTCTTGGGTTTTAATGGTTTCTTCTTAGATGTCTTCTTTGGTGCTTAGTTCAGTTAGACCTAGTTTTTCTTAAGGAAGATGAATTATGACCTTGGCAAGAGAAAAACAAGTGTTTAGGAGTGTGAGAAGTAAGATTGATTCATTGGAATAAAAAAAAGAACTAAGAAAACTAAGTTAGTGCAACTTGGGGTTTTGAGGGATATGTTGAAATTTGATTTCTCCTGGGGACAATTAGGCTTATGTAAGGCTTGGTATGAGTCCTTTAGACCTCTAACAAGTTGCATATGAACCATTTCCTTCAAGAAAATGCAAGCAAGTCTTGGGCTCTATAAGTAGGTGTATGTCTCAGCCTAAGAGGAGTTCAACCACCTAGAGAGTGATTTTTTTACTCTAAGGTTGTAAGAGGGTTAGATATGAATTATAGGTGCTAGAGGAACCAATGGACTGAATTTAGAAAACTTGATTTGAGAGTTGAGGTTTTAGGTCCCAATTTAGGTATAATGAGGCCAGCTAGACTTTAACTTCTTATAATGAGTTTGAGAGGGCTTCAATAAGTTTATATAGAGCCATATGGTCTAGAAAGAATGAGAGTTAGGAGCCAAGATCAAGATTTAAGGTGGTTGCTTCATTGAGTTTTAAATGGACCATATGTGAGATTCAAGACCAAGTAAGCTAGTTTAGGATTTTATAAAGCTAGAATTGGTTTCAAGGCTTGATTTATGTTATGTTTGATGTGTCTAGGCCAAGAGAATCAAGAGCCCTCCCTTTATGGGTGCTTGGCCGAGAGAGGAACAAAAAAAGGAAAGGGGAAAGCTTGAATTTCTAGCTTGAGGTAGCTCTCTAATCTTTCTCATATACATTCCTTGATTTGTTACTTATCTTGGATTGCTTGTATGTGCATTTGAACTATGAGATTTATCTATAGCTGTTGATTTAGTGTCTTGGTACCATGATACGATTTATAAACTTGTTTTGATGTGTAATGGCTTGAGTGGACTTAGTGATGCCAAAAGTCCCTAAGTGTAGATGAAACAAGACCAAAAGTCTCAAGAAAGAATGAGACCAAGTCAAAAGTCTCTATAAATGAGTAAGGCAATTCCAAAAGTCCTAAGAATTTCGGTGAGGTTAAACTAACAACCCTTAGAGCACATGTTTGAATTGTATGAACTTGTATAATATGAAAAAATGGCTATGTATGTTTTCTAGATAGTTTTATAACATGCTTGCATTCCTTGACTTGAAAATGCATCATATATGCATGCTTGAAAGGGTAAAAAAGCTATTGGGATTCTTTGAATCTCACTCTTTCCCCCCACATATTTATTTTTGCCAAGGTTAAAGTCAAGGGCTAGGTGGAAGTAGCAATTTGGCCTGAAATCGAGAGATTGACATAAGAATAGGAATTTTTGTACTTTTATGTCAAGATCATTGTATAAGAGTGGTATATATGATGTAAAGGGTTGAACATATGTAAAAACATGTATTTTATGATGAATGAAAGGATTTTAGAGCTATTTGTGTATGTATGTATGTATGTTTTTGACATGCACATACTTAATTGAACATTTGTAGCTTTGTATGTGAGAGCAAGTGAGGAAGTGGTTTTGAGATGAATGAGTAATTGGACCTCTTAGACAAGTTTTGCATGCTATTTTTAACCATTCTCACATGCTCAAGAGGTCATGGTTAGGGTAGGAGAGGAATTGGTATCAATTTGACCCAATTTAGTGCCTAAAATTTTCATTTTTGCACCTCATACCCCAAGCTGACCAAATGATCAAATTTAAATATGAAATTTGGCATGAATATAAGTCTCATCTAGAGCTTTTTGCTAAGCTAAGAATCACATTATTTGGAGCTCTAAAGAATTAATTATGTATTTTTAAAGTTGGGACAATCATGTAGATTTGGTCAAGTTACTATTTATATGTTCATTTTGTGTTTCTGTGTCATCCGATAGCCAAATAAAATCCAATCCTCATGAAATTTTATAAGAATAAACTAGATATGATAAGCTTTCTGTAGGAATTAAGAGCACCCCAATTAGAGTTCTGTAAAGGGAAAACTAAATTTTTAAAGTTGACAATTAGTATCAAGATGTAGCTGGACCTTTAGCATTGTTCCATTATTTTTCACGATTCAATTGATTTTTTCATAGCCTAAAATGATTGTTAGCCTTTAGTTAACATCTAGAGCTTTTTAAAAAGTTATCATGTCCTTGATTTTGATTTTTTTTAGAATTAATTATGATTTTTCAAATTTTGCATCAGTAAACTAGCCTACAACCCGAGAAGAAAACATGAAATTTCTAATATAAGGGCTTGTGGTCCATGATGTAAGCTCCAAATTGAGTTGTTTTTTATTTATTTTTAGATATGATATGGATGAAAATGATTTGGGGAAAATTTAAATAACTCATATGGGTAAAATTGAATGATTTTAGCATCCATCCGCTAGTGTTTTTATTGCCAAGTGTGCCATCTTATTGCAATTGTGTATGGTTTGCCTTAAATGTTATAATTTGAGCCTTATGAGTTTATGGTATTACAGATTGTATATCAAATGATGTCCAACACTAGAGCTACTTCCAACTGAACAATTATAAGTAGTGGATGAGTTTTAAGGCACAACCCCTTGGAATTTAAGGATATTTAGCAATGGAAGACATGTGGGATAATGAGAAAGGAAAAATATCACTGCAAGAGAAAGATAATCTCTTGTCATGGCAGAGTGTATTGCTTGATGAGCTCATTATCATCTATGAGTTGGACAACAATGTAACTAGATTTATTATTACTGAAATTGAACTTAGTAATTTTAAGTTTAAAGATAAACCTACATCCAACTAAGGGATCAAGTTTCAAGGGAAATGAATGTTGGCATCCTTTCTATTTTAGATTGAAATTATGACAGTAAACAACATATAATAAGGAAAATATGGAAAAAGTTCAATAAGAATAAGCAGAATATTTTTTTATCATATGTAAAATGCAACAATACATGGGAAAACTCAATCTCTTAAATTCAAAACAGTAAGTTTTAGATGACAAAAGTGAAAGCAACATATTATATTCAACCTAAATTTCATAGGACATATAATTTTAAGTTTTAATTTTTACTAAGAGATGCACAATTGCAACTGTTAGTAAAAATCAGAACCTAAAATTCAATTGAATTGAAAAAGATGCATGACAGAAGTATAAGCAACATAAATGGAGATAAGCTTGTGTGAGTTTTGTTTGCAACTTAGCTACAATGTGACCAATAATTTTATTATGAATGGCCAAATAATACCATGAAGGTGGATCTAGATCCATTAGAAATAGGGAAGTGTTGTACTAGTAAGCAACATAGTGGTTTATGTAGCAGTAGGGGTAAAAAAACTAAATAAAAAAGAAATTGAAAGAATGGTTTAGAATAGTGAAACCAAGAGCTCTCAATAGACATATCACAATACCTTGACATAATTTCTGGTGGTGTTTTCTTACATTTCGAGCAAGTAATAATGTCATTTTCTTCCTTCAACTTGGTTGGGTACATGTTGCATGATTGATATAGCCATCAATAATGTATTTCTATTTTCTAGATGGTGGCTAAAATAGTACAAAATTTAGGTTGCAAAACCATGTTGGCAAAACTAATAAGGTGTCGTTGAATTGTATCATCAAAAGAAACTAAAGATTGAATAGATGTTATCAAAACTTATTGTAATGAAAGTTGTCATACCATCAAGGAATGTATATACATCTCCTACCATATACCATTTATAACAATAATCACTCATATTAATACTTTTGGTAGCGGAATTTATTGTTATTAAAACATCAATTTCTCAAATTGTGCATAAATAATTATTTTCATCATCGAAATTTTCAAATTCATGTCAAACAAGTTTTTTAGCCTTTGAATATCACAAAAAGAAGCTCAAATTCCAAAACTTACTTCATATGCACAATTTCATATCTTTGGCACATAATATGCATCAAACTTTAAAAAATCATAACTTAAGTTACACAACTTTGATTTGTGCAAACTCGATGGCTACAGAAAGCTTATAATGAGAACTATCTACTATAAAAATTTCAAGTCAAAACAAGCTCATTTGGTCCCCAAAAACCCATGAAAATAGCAGTTGAACCAAAAAATAATAAACCAAAAAATTTGCATAATTCAATTAACTTTGAAAATTCATAAGAACTTTTACAAAGCTCTACAGAAAGCTCTAGATGAGTTTTAAATACTTGTCAAATTTCAACTCAAAATTCATCTATTTGCTCTGTTTTTGGTTTAGGGACAATTTGTGACTAAGAAAGTGCTAACATTGGTTCCAAATGGTTTAATTTGAGCCATACTATGCCATGTTTTCATCTGAGCAAATTTTAAATGACAAATATAACATATATGACTGATTCAATATGTCCCAAAAGCTATGTAACTCAAAATCATACTCCACTTGCCATTATGCATATGCAATTTCAAAAACTCACATGGTCAATTTGCATAATATCACATATTTACATCCATAAATAGTTTGTATACCATAGTTTCATACTTTTAGGTGCGTGGGAATGGTTAGATCTCATAAGATACATATACATCAATATATGTGCAAGTACATACATTAAAACTTAAACTAATGTCAAAATAGTGCTTCTCAAGCTCTTTGCTCACTATTTTTGCTTCCTTGAAGATTACTTAGACATGGTTAGAGAAAATATGAAAAAGAATGAGATTCAAAGAATCCCAATAGCTCATTCATCATTCAAGCATACATATATGATATACTCAAGGTCAAAGAGAGCAAGTATGCATGTTACACAATAAAATATCTATCATATTCATACATGAGGGATCACATAGTTCCATCTAAAGCAAAACAAGTTTTAAGAACTTTTAGTCTAGCCTTATCTAATAATTTGGGACTTTTAATTTATTCTCACCTTCTTTTAGGAACTTTTGACTTAGCCTCATCCTCTTTTGAGACTTTTGGCTTGGTCTCACCCATGTTTAGAGACTTTTGCCTCACTTTACCCAATTTAAGGGACTTTTTGGCACAATCTCACCCATTCAAGAATGAAACTAATTTCAAATGCAATCAAATGTCATGTAATTGGATATAATCATCAAACAATCCATAATACATTTAATTTGCAAATAATATATACAAGCAATCTAAGACATTCAAACAACCAATATCCATATATAAGAATAGATAAAGAGCTACCTTAGCACAAGAATTCAACTTAATTCCCCTTTGTTCTTTGAGTTGGTTCCATGGCTTTACACCCACACTTGAGTGAAATTTCAATTGCTTGATTTAGACACATCAAATGAATCATAAAATTATCAATGGAACTATGCCTGTACTCATTTAAACCTTATATAAGTTAACTAAAGCTTTAGACTCATATATGATTTAATTGAATGGAATTATGAAGAAACTCTTGTAAATCAATGTCTTGGCTCCAAAACCTTACAAATATAAGTTATATGACTCTATTAGAACTCATTGGAACTATCATAAACTCAATTCAAGGGGTCTAGCACTAAGTTGCTTCTTTAAACATAATTAAATCCTAAATTTTCACCTGTCAAAATAAAGCTTCTAAATTCAAACCAATGGTTCCTTTAGTATTTATAATTCATATCTAGACTATTTATAACTTTAGAATCAAAGAAAACTCTCCTTAAATACCACTTCTTGTCTTAGGCCGAGACATGTTTCAAGAAAGGCTTTTATGAAGTTTTTGTCCCATTCTTAGGGAAATTGACTTATGGAAGTCTCTTAGCTTCTTTTTAGTTCAATTATGCTCTTACATAATTTGAAATACCATTCTAAGGTTTCATAATTTTTAAGATGCAATCAAAACCCTAGGTATCCAATCTTACCTTCTATAGCTTCCTAATTAATTGTAATGGTATATTCTTAATTTTCACACTTCAAAACCCCAATTCCCTTCTTGTTCCTCTTAAGTTGGCCGAACATGAGAGAGCATGGAGGATCAAGGAAGAGCAAGTTTTACATATTAAATTATATCTTGTTCAATTCCTTGTCAAATGAAGTTTCTTGTGCTACCAATGGTTGTTCTAAATTCTTTCTTTTCCCATTGGTTTAGCTACAAAACTCCACTTTTTAGAAAAGAAAAATCATAAAAAGAAAGGGTAGGAAAGAGTTCACAATAATGTCATAGGCAATTTGTACACATTTGCTTACTTTAGGTAGCCTTTTCTCTCCTTGCTTCCTTGGATGTTTTGCATGCCTCTAGGTCTGGTTAAAGCTACTCAAGGTTAGCCACAATGAAGGAGAAATGGTGAAAGTGGCTATTTATGAGGAAGAGTTAGGGTTTTATAATTTTTTTCATATTCTAATTTTTCTCTCAACCTTTAATTCCCTAATTTGAGCTCATTTCAACTCTTTTTTTGAAACCATTTTTTCCATCACAAAATTTAGTTCTCTAATTTATTAAAATATTTTTTTCAATTTTATGAGATTTAGAACAATCCAAAATAATCTGGTTAAAGTTAGAGTCAATCGACAACCTAAATTGTACATCGAAAGAGTTTTAACTATTCTAATAGTTCTGATAGATTTTCAAGCCTTTGAAAACCCTAGTAAACATAATTTTACTATTTAAAACCTCCTCCTTTAAGTTTTTTAAAAAAATTTAAAATTACAATTTTGCTACTACATTTTCGATTTATTCTATTTAATCCTTTTGACCCCAATTTCGGGCTATTTTTAGTTCCTCAATCTCATTTTTAGATACTTTAATTAGTATTGTACCTTCAACTGGCCTTAATTTGTTTAGCTTTAGGGTCTTCTTATATCAAAATATTAATTTCGGTTTGACTTTTAGAAAATCAAATGTTACAAAAGTAGTTAAGAGATTGTTATATAGGGTTGCATTGTGATAAAATCTTTGTGTGGTGAGTGGGCTAATTATGATGAAGGTTAATTAAGTTGTTAGGATGCGAATGGTGGTAAGGTAAGGGCATCATATTATAGGAACTAAACAAATGAGTTTCAAAGAAAAAGTGCAAGATAATGGGCTATTATGTGTTAAATTATGGAGAAAAAGTGCAAAAAAATGGCTTATTATGTGTTAAAGTATTTAGATAGAAGCTAACCTGCTATGCATCTAAAGAACTTCTGGAATGTATGCATTAGAGAGAATATTTGTTGTACCCCATGAGTTGGACAATTGCTTATAAGAACATCAATAAGAATAGTTGAGCATTCACAAGATGGGGCAAGGTGTTCATTCCTTCAAAGAGCACTAAAAGCAACATTGTAAGGGCATAGCAATTATAATCTATAAATTAGTAGGATGTAGCATATAAACATAAACAAACTATTATAAACAAATCAAGACTTAATGCAACCAAAGGAAAGTCAAGAAAGTCAAGAAAGCTATAACAATGATCAACAATGGAAAGTAGTTACAACTTTTATAGTAGAGAAAATAAACATAATGAGAAATAATCATTATATTAGATAATATGAAAGACCTAAGAAACATCAGCAAGGAAAACTTGTAAGAAGAAGTAGTGAAAAGCAACAAAATTAATCTTATTTATTCATACCTCATATGTTTGAAGATAAAGTTTGATTCAAGTACCTTATCAGTGATAGAACTCAGCCCAAGAGATGTCCAAAGAGTAAAAATGCAAAAACAGTGGTGGAGATGAAGTATAGAGGAATAGACGTAATGAAACATAAAAAAGAGCTCAAGCATTAATTCAAACGATCTAATCAATCATATCAGCCAATGCAAACTACATTTTAAAAACATTTTCACCAAACAAATAAGCTAACTATAAAGAAAGGGAAAGAAAATCTTGAAAACCATATCAATTGTAGACCTAGAAAAATAGACATAGATTATGTATGTCTAATCTAATTATAACTAACTTAAAGAGACAAAATGTGAAATCCAAATGCTAAAGGGGTTGGTCAGAGAGCAGAAATTCACCAAAATAAGATATCAATAGTGTAAATGAAATTCAGCAATCATAGCTGAATTAAATGTGAAATCCAAATGCTAAAGGGGCTATTCAAAAAGCAAAAATTCACCAACATAAGATATCAACAATGTAAATGAAATTTAATAATCATATGTAAATTAAAAGGACAAAATGTGAAATCCAAATGCTCAAAGGGCTAGTCAAATAGCACAAATTCACCAATATAATATAGCAACAATTTAAATAAAATTTAGCAGTCATAACTAAATTGAAAAGACAAAATGTGAAATTCAAATGCTCAAGGGGCTAGTTGAACAGCACAAATTCACCAAAATAATACATTAACAATGTAAGTGATATTCAACAAAGGCCTAGGAGTGAGAAAATGGAAGCTTATCCTTCATTCAAATAAAGCCCCAAAATCCTCTTCAACCTTGAAATGTAAAAGCATTAGTTAAATAGGATCAATTTAATAGATAAGAGAGGAAAGATGAAAATTTTCAACAAAAAATGGCAACCACTTAACTAATAGATAAACAAACTAAGAAAAAAAATGGAAGAGAAGAAAAGTTGAATAAACCAAAAGATGGTAAGAAGAGAAAAAATGGTAAGCAGGATGCTTAAAGATTTACTATTAAATATTTATTCTTCACCACTCAAAATAAGTAGGCTTGAGGGACAATGATAAACTCACATGAATAGTTTAGCCAAAGAAAGGGGGAAAAAACTAACATGAAGATTAATAAACAAGAATGAATGGTGGAAAATAATGATGTGCAACATGAATAGTTTAGCTAAAGAAAAGGGGGGAAATGATATGAATAGTAATGAACAGGAATGATGTGACGACCTTAATTGCTCATCTCGATAATTAAGGTTAACCACGTGTTTAATGATCATAAGTTGGGGTTTCAAGGCATTATGAACCAATTACATTATGAAAATATGGGGAAATTTGAACCTTAATATGATTAGAGTCATCAATCATATAATTACAAGCACTTATATTGGTAAAGGAAACAAACATTTATTTATAAGCCTTTGATTCTATTACCCATCAATTATAACTCATCCCAATGTCTCTAAATTATCCCTTGAGATTTCCATATGAAAAACCAAGGTTTTCTAGGTATTATAAGTGTTTCAGCATGTTCGCCGCGGCCTAATTACTCTTAGCCGCGACCAATTCCTTTCTGTTTTATCCCTTTCTTCATCACTAATTTCGCCACGGCGATAGTCGCGGCGAGTTGGACCTTCGCCGCGGCCAACCTACATGGCGCCGCGGTGAAGAAGCCTCCTAGAACTTCCTCGCTCGCCTCTCGATATTGGTCACGGCTAATTCCTTATTCCGCCGCGGCCAATTTCTCTCTGGAATGCCGGGGACATTTTCCTAAAAGTTTACCGCGGCTAATTTCTCTCTGGACGACTCCCAGTTTGACCTCTCACATTTCGCCGTGGCCAATTCCTCTCTGGCACTCTCCTTGGGCAACTTCACCTCTATTGGCCGTGGCCAACTCTATTTTAGCCGCGGCAAAGTGCCTTCTGGTTCTACACTTCAAAGATCTGGACTCATACTCTCCTTTCTCCCTCCAATCTCACCCTAGGGCTCCTCTACCTGAATTGTGGGGTTCAAATAGCCTTCATTAGCCTAATTTATCTGCTAATCTCTTCTCTCTAATTCAAGACTCAAGGGTCAATTTCTTTTTTCTAATTACCCTATATCAGCAAGTCCAGGGAATAATAACAACACCAATCATGCACCATTGACATTTAACATTAGATACACTTTCTATTAGAGGTTCCATACATCAGTGATTCATATCAATATCTCAAGGTTGCATTCCCAAATGGTAAGTCATATCACAAGTTCAATAAGGTTTACAACAGGTATCATAAATCCATATATCTATGTTCCAATTTAAAGTAAGGTCTACTCCTCAATAGGTACATATTATATTATCAAAATATAGACTCCTACACTTGGCAATACAAATACATGATGATGCTATACAAGACTTAACAAAAATTAGCATCTATCCTATTCTACTCAGACTGAGTGTAACTCCCCACACTAAGCCTCAGCTCATGGATGTTCATCTACTTGCTTGCCCTTATCCTTACCCGAGGAACCTTCATATGAAATTGTAATCCCATAAAACGGGGTGAGATAATAATCTCAGTAACCAAGGCAATTCCACCATATAATCCATTTTAATTATCATATAAGCATGAATTAAAATCAACATTCGAATCATATCAGTAAATGAAGCAATTAGGCTATTATGATTACTATCCCATACTAGCAATCATATTTTCGCATGTTAAAGGCCATTAACACCAGGAGAGGCCCGTCCACGGCACCTACTCCCCATTGAGCACAACCAGGGCTCAATGCATCTGGGGTTTGATCATAACCCGGTGCTCGATCGTAGCACATGCACGGGTGGCAGCCGCACCACAGCTCCACCATGGACTCGCAAAGTCCAATCATCATACAATAGATAGCCAACCAATTCATTCAACATTTCAAATCATTCATGTACAGCAAATACAAAATTAAACAGATACATGTGTGGAATTAATATAAATCCCGGTTACCTCACTTGTAGACAAATTTGTAACAGCCACCAATGGTACAGAGTCTCCCTATAATCATAGCATTCAGATAATTACTACTCTAATTCATCATTAACAGTTACAACAAGTACCCAAGGAATTTAAATGCTACTAACTACCTAAAGAATACTTACCCAGCCAGCACACATCCCAAATTCGGATTAAAGTGTCCTCTACCAGAAATCTCAATATTCCACCTAAAATCTTAAGCAAATTCGTACAAAATTAATACCCATAATATAAATCAGCTATGGGGGTCTCAAACCAACAGAGAAAGCATCAAAATAGGGGGTTTAACTCACCTAATACCAACCCTAACCTCAACCTACGAATTTCACCAAGAAAATCCCTAAACACCTACATTTCAGATTTTGGGTATGATGAAGTTACTCTAAATGAAAAACTAATCGGACCAAATTAAAGAGAAAGATGAGGGGATTAAGTGGTATAACTATTACCTTGGCTAAATCTTGCTCCAAATGTGAGAAAAGGTGGAATTATGCCAAGAACCCTAGCCTCTCCTCCTCACCTCCGAATTTTCCTTGTGTTTGTATGTTTTGCAGAATAGGGGAGGTGGCTGGTCAGTTTTTAGGGTTTTAGTGGAGTTAAGTTGGGTCAAGGAATGGGTTATGGGTTGCTCCAAGTCCAGCTCCTAATGGGCTTCAGACTTTAGCTTATTGGGCCAGTTTTTAAATGTTGGACTGCAGGATTTTATTGGGCCAGTTTTATGCATTGGGTTGCTGAAGTTAAATTAGGTTTGGGCCAAGTTTGAAGGGTTCAAGGATTTGGGTCTGCACCTAACTCATTGGGCCTCTATTAGCCTCTTATCATGATCTATTAATTTGGGCCTAGATGAAATTTCTATCTCAATTAATTCTCAAACCCATGTTAACAATTTAACTCTCTAAAGTTTCCATTCACTAACTTGCCCAATTATCCTCTATTAATTATTCTTAATTACTCTAAATCAATGATTAACACCTTAATTAATTTTGGGGTGTTACAAATGAATTGTGGAAAGGCAATGATGTGCAATTAACTTTTATTAGATATAATAGAATAAAATAGATAGATCACATAATTTTTTTATGAGTTTTGCTAAAATTACAGAATCTTCCTTTCTATTTTCAAAATAAACATAAACTCTTCTTGAAACAAAAAGTTATCATGCACTTTAATCTAATTTTAAATTTTTCAACCAAAATACGATTCATTTAATTTTTTTTATTCTAAAAAAATGTATTTAGGTTAATTGAAAGTATTTTAGTCAAAAAATTTAAAATTGAACTGAAGTGTAAGATAGCTTTTTGTTTTATGTCTATATATATTTTGAAAATAGATGAGAAGTCAAGGTAATTTTTAAAAATTTCAAAAAAAATTTATGTAATTTACTCTTATAGTTAATATTATAGTTTGATAAACATAAATAATCTTTTAAATTTGTTATTATTGAATGTTTATAGTGTTATAAATCTTTCTTATTAGTAGAAGAAAAGGCTTAAATTATTTGCAAGGCAAAATATTTACAAACCCTATTTCAATGAAATGTAAAAATTGTAATGTTTTAATCTTCATTTGTTACATGTGTAACACCCCAAAATTAATTAAGGTGCTTATCGTGAATTTAGGTTAATTAAGAATAATTAATATAGAATAATCAGATAAGTTAAGTGAATGAAAATTTTGAGAGATAAATTAATAATATGAGTTGAGAATTAATTGGGATAGAAATTTCATCTAGGCCAAAATTAATGTAAGAAATCATGATAAGAGGCTAATGGAGGCCCAATGAGTTAGATGCAGACTCAATCTGATTCAATGTGATAGAAGTCCAAGATCCACCCTGTATAGGCTCTTATAAATGGCTCAATAAACCTTGTGCAGACCCAAGACTATGGAGTTCTTAAAACTAAGTTTGGCCCAATAAAATTCTGCAGCCCAACACCTTAAAGCTGTCCCAACAAAGCTAAAATCTGAAACCCATTTGGAGTTGGATCTTGGAGCAGCCCATGACTCAACTTAAACCCAACTAAAACCCTAAACACTTCAGCCTCTTCCCCCATTTTGTTGAAACACAAGAGAGAAATTCAGAGGTTTGGAGGGAGGCTAGGGTTTGGGGCAAGAAATTCATCATTTCTCACTTTTAAAGCAAGATTCAGCCAAGGTAATAGTTATATAAATTAATCCTCTCATCTTTCTCTTCATTTTGGCCCAATTAGTTTTTCATTTGGAGTATTTTCACCTATACCCAAAATCTGAAACTTGCCATTTTATGTTTCCATGGTGAAAATTCATAGGTTGAGGCTAGGGCTAACATTAGGTAAGTATAAACTCATCTTCTTGATGTATTTATGTTGGTTTGAGACCCCAATGATTGGATTATAGTATAAGTAATAATTTTTCACAAATTTACTTAGGATTTAAGGTGATATATTGAAATTTTTGGTGGAGGACACATCCATTCCGAATTTTGGAAATTTATAGTGGCTGGGGAGATTTTTGTGCCATTGGTGGCTTTTGCAATTTGTCTATAAGTGAGGTAATCGAGACTATATTAATTCCATGCATATATCAGTTTTGATTTCATATTTGCTGTACATGAACGATTTGAAATGCTGAATGTATTGGTTGGCTATCTATGTATTGTGATTGGACCTTGTGAGTCCATGGTGAAGCTGTGGTGCAGCTGCCACCCGTGCATGTGCTTTGATCAGGCATTGGGTTATGATCAAACTCCAGATGCACTGAGCCCTAGTTGTGCTCATTAGGGAGTATGTGCCGTGAATAGGCCTCTCCCAGTGTTATTGGCCTTTAACATGTGAAAATATGATTGCTAGTATGGGATAGTAATCATGATAGCCTAATTATTTCATTTACTGGTATGACTGGTATGTTTTCTGATGCTTATATGAAATCATGCATATATGTTGATTAAACTGGAATATATGAATAGAATTTGTTTTGGTTACTGAGATTCGCATCTCACCCCGTTTCATGGGATTAAATATTTCAGGTGAAGGTTCCTCGGGTAAGGATAAGGGGAAGCAAGTGGATGAAAATCCATGAACTCCAACCGTGTGGGGAGAAGGCTACACTTAGATTGGTTTATTTAGAATAGATGCTAAATTTTGTATTCTTTTTTGTATAGCATCATCATGTAATCATGTCGCCAAGTATAGGCTTTTTATATTTTGATTACTTAAAATGTATTTATTGAGGAGTTAGGCCTCATCATAACTTGATATTGGATGTATGAACCCCATAACACCTAATGTATGAATTTTACTGAATTTATGATATGGTATACTATTGGAAATATAACTATATGATGTATTAGATATTGATATGAATCATTAATGTATGAAACCTCTAACAGAATGTGTATCGAATGTTAATTGTCAATAATGCATGAATTCTGGTTGCTATTACTCTACAGACTTACTGATATAGGGTAGTTGGAGGAATGAAAATTTACATTTAAGTTTTGAATTAGTAATGGTAGAATAGCTGGGTGAATAGGGTAGGTAAATATCATTAGAGTCATATAAAATGAGAGGAAGTGGTCCTAGGGTGTTCCTAAGAAGAGAATTGGAGTGCATGGGACGAAATATAGGAGATCTAGTTACAGAAGGGAGTCACGCAGCGGCTAGGAAGGCCTCGCCGTGGCCTGAAGAGTGACAATGGCTAGGGACGCGTGCGGTGTAGTGCAAAAAAAATCTCTCAGAAGGGTGACAGAATGAAACTTTACCGCGGCGCAAGTCAAGGAAACTAGTTAAGGAGAGTACAGTAGCAAAACTTGCCACGGTGTAAGTGTATGTCGTCGAGGCGAGAATCGTGAGACTTTAAACAGTAGCTCCAGGAGGCATCTCTGCCGCAGTGCCACGTAAGTTGGCCGTGGCGACGATCTAATTTGCCGCGTTACCCAATATTCCCGAGAGCCACTTAGCTGCAGCGCAAATAGGTCGGGGCCATGGCTTAAAGTGAAAAACTTAGTTTTTGAGCTCTAGTAGCCATGATGGGAAGGTTTCAAATCGCGGCACAGGTCCCCAAACTCCCACCTTTAGCCTAGAAACCCCAATTTCTTCAATGGTAATGCTAGGAAATGATATAGGAACACTTGTGGGAGGATTTTGTGTGTTGAAACTGATGGATGGAGGAATCACAAACCCCGGATGATAGTGCAATTCCTTTTATGCATTCTCCCATTTATGGTTGTTTAATTGATGACCCTAATAACATCAAGGTTCAAATTTCCTTATATTTTCTTAATGTAATTAATTGTAATGACTCCAAACCTTGATCATTAATTATTAATCGTGTATTTAACCATAATTACCTGGATTAGAAGTTAGGGTCTTTACAACATGTAAGTCCTAGTTCTAATTCACAACTAACTTGTGGATTTAATGAAGGGAATCATCTAATTCAATAGAAAAATAACTATAGTATCCTAAAAAAGTGAACCAATTATAACCTTCTATTGTAAATGAATACTAAGATTAATATTTTTTACTAGGTTCCATTGGATTACTTATAATATTATAAATGACTTTAAGTTAAATTCCTAACTAACCAAAACCTAAATGTAGTTAATTTAACATACAACCTTATCCTCTTTCATCTTACACTCATATGATCCTAACAATGGAAGTGAAATTGTGATTCAATTACTAAGCTTCTAGCTATTACTCTTATTCCAAAATTCTCATTAAAAACCTTAAAACACTTGCTTAGGAGTCCTAAAGGAATACCCTAATCAAACTCCACTAAGAACCTCTTTAAAAACTTACAAAATACCCTTCTTATGCACCAGTCATGATTTGCTTCATGGCCGAGAAAAATTACACTCAATTTAAATCTTATCAGGCCAAGTTTTTCTCTAAAGTACAATCTACCCATGACATAAAATTTTTGCGCCACAACATAAATCATGTTTGGCCCAAAATTCTACTCCTTATGTGTTTCACATTGCGACATAAGAAAATTGAGTTGTGACACAATTACGTAATGTCAACCAAGAACTAAAAGTTTTGCTATTTAAGATGCATACCCTATCCCTCGTGCTCTAAATCAAATGAGTATGTAACACCTCTAATGGCTTAAGACATGGTCTCTAATGATGTAGGGACTTAAGAAACATGATTTTAATCTTTCCAATTCCTATATATGATAGGTTTAAGATGAAAAACTAGAAAATTCACTCTATAGAAGTAACTCCATTTTTTGATAACAGAAACAACCAATTTGGACAACTCATATACTTAAAATCACCAATACATAAGCATTTGGCTCGAAGCAAAATGTAATGATTTCAAATGCTAAAAGAAAGTTGTTCCAAGTCTTAAAGCCATAAAACATTCACAAATTCAAAATATGACTACAACACCTCTTTAAGCGCCTACACACATTTAAGAGTTATCATACCATCAGTCTTAAATCAACATCCAAAAAACTTCATCTATCCCCAAATGACCAACTAAGTAGAAGTCCATAATGAACCAAGTGATAATTAATACTCAACATTACCATACAAACCATAAGAATCACAAGTGATCAAAATTCAACATCATTCATAAGCTATTATAAAATATACCATAATTATATGTGAGATCTAAAATAAAGAGTTAGACAGGAACTAAATTCCTATCTATCATTCTCATATGTACAATTATCCAAATGATAAAATCTTACATTTGGCATTACCATATCATAAGTTGTAAGTTAGATACAAATTTACCAAAATATATAACTAAACTATAGGCTATCCAAAAGGGAGCCTAGCCTAGTCCAATCAAGCTTTCAGTTGCTTGTCCTTGTTAGAACCCAAACCTTCATATATAAAATGTTAACCCACAACTAAGGTAAGATGTAAAATCTTAACAACTAGGAGTTACTTCTGTAACACCTTATTTACTAAGCCCATCTCATGCCATTTGTAGGCTCATTTCCATGAAACACATTATATTCTCAAAGAAAAGCCATAAAAATACAATTAAATTACGTTACGTTGAGTATAAATTTTTCACTCGATGTCCTGTGGACCATATAAACTTATCCATGTTATTCTCATATTTAATTACATAATTACAACTTAAAACCATCTTAAGAAGTGGCCTAGAACTCGTGCAAATGAAGGATTCACATGAATTTCAATGAGGCAGCCTCGAGTAGAATTCCAAAATTCTGACATGAATTTTGAAAAATCATAACTAATTCTAGAAAAATAAAAATTATGCATACTTTGCCATTATGGAAATTCAAAGATGTCTACTTTATTTAAAAATAATTCCAGATCACAACTAGGACTTCTAGCCACCAAAAATTGATGGAATAATACCAGATGTTGCCTGTCGCTACTGATACTATCCTCTGACTTCAAAAATTCATATCTCCTTGCTCAAATGTCCAATTGGGGTGATCTCAGTGGACATGGAAAGATTATAATGTCTAATTTATGTTTATAAAATTTCATGAGCATTGAACATCATTTTTCCCTCGAATAACATAGCCAAAGCAACTGACCAAATGAACAATGCTTGCATTAGTTCAACAGAAAAATGTCAATTTTGAAAAATCATAATTAATTCCATAGAGTTCCAAATAATTTGGTCTTTAGCTTCCCAAAAACCTCTAGATAAGATCTATATACATGCCAAATTTCATGGATAAATTCGTTCATTTGGTCAAATTTTAATATTGGGTTGCAAAATAGTCACTTTTATGTCTCATAAGGGGTCTAAATGGTCCAATTTGGTTTCTATGGCAACCGTGGCCACTTGAGCATATGAGAAAGTACCAAAATGGTCTACTAAACTTGTCTCAAAGATGCACAAACTTAGAAATTAAAAACTCACTCTTTCATCCCATGCCATACACAAGAATGCATACACTTTATGTTGTCATCCAATATCCAAAAGCTACAATGTCATTCATTTGGCATTAGGTTCTATACATACATCAAATATTTAGGTAATTACACATGTTCAAATAATTATACAACATTTCCATCATGGGATTACATCATATGCCCTTTATGTGGCTACAAAATGAACATAACAACAAATCTTTGTCAAACTCTCATCTTTCAACTTGGTGGCTTCCATTACTTTGCTCATTTGATCAACCTAGCATATTAAGACATTGGAAAGGAAGAAATGAGATTCAAAGAATCCCAATAGCTCATCTCCCTTTCAATCATACATAAAAAATGTAATTCAAATCTTAAAATGCATGCATGAACATAATGGAAAGTATGATCATTCAAGAGCATTCTTGGCATTTGAACAAGTCATACAAAGTATACATAGACTTACCAAGTAAGTGGATTAGCCTCACCTATTCTCTTCAAGGTTATTGGACTTCCCTTACCCTTTTTCTTAAAGGCCTTAAACTAAACCTTACTTTTGGGACACTCTAATCTTTATCTCAACTATTCTCAAAGGTTTTTGGTTCATCCTCACTATGACTAGTGAGTTCTTGGCTTCACCAAACTCAAGCAAATCAAAGTAAACATACTAAGTATCATTTGGAAATATAATATGACATCATAGTACCATAGGATACAGGCATATGCTAGAACACTTGTCATAACTTAAAACACACATACACACATTCAAAAACAAGGTAAGCACATATTCATACATGAGAGAAAGAGGAGAGAGTTACCTTTATTGCAACCACACACTTTTCTCCTTAGAATTGCACTCCCTTCCTTGGGCACACACTCACAATGATGTGAGGCTTGTTTCTCTTCACCTAAATACATAAAATAGGAACCAATTATGCTCTTGGAACCATTCTCAAAGCTACCTATCTACTTGGAACTCTAACTTTGTCTTATGGTTCATTTATGTTCCTAATTGCACCTAATGAAGCAACATCTATCATTTGAGTTCTAGACTCCATTTTTTCCTTCCATTTATGATTCTTGGCTCCATGTAAACCTCTTGGAGCCATCACACAATTAAAATAAGGAGCCTAACTACATGTTGTTTCTTTAGGTCATATTATAGAACCTGTGATCCCATCGTGCTTTCTATGGTTTTCAAAATTTTTCTAAGGCTTCCTCTCATCCTCTTCCATCATATATGACTCAAAAATAAGGTTGGAATAAATTAAAACTATCCTTAGGTGCCTTAACTACTCTTGGTAAAAACCATGCTCCTTAAGGCTACTCTTAGAGTTTCTTTGCTTCCTTTGATGGGAGAAGCATGAAGGAAGAGCTTTTGGTGTCTTAAAGCCAATATGAACTCTTAAACATCATAAAATATAGCTAGGATTCATGGTAGAGTTCAAGGTGCAATCAAAACCCTAGTCTTCCTCTCTTGAAACCTAATGGTTCTTTGTTAATTTCCTTTGCATATCTTTATTCTCCACACTAAATTTCTTAAAATTCACCCTTGGTTCAACCCAAAATCTATGCCCTTTTGGAGTTCTCTAGGCTGGCCGAACCTAAGAGAAGAAGGGAACAAGAGATAGCTACTATGGAATGAAGATTTTCCTTGTTTTTCTTTAATTTTTTGGATGATTCTTCCCTTGGTTGGCCTCCTTTCCTCAAATATGAAGATTCCACCTCTATTTTACCCTCCATACAGACCCAAAAACATCATGAAACCCATGAAAATAAAGAGGAGACGAAGGATAAACAACTTGCTAAAGAAAAAGCTTGAAATTCTATGAAATTTTCTACCTTTTCTTGGCTTTTTCTCCTTTCAAAATCTCCTCCCTTGGTGCGCCTAAGAGCTGGCTTACTTCTCTAGTTTTGGGGCAAAAGTAAGTCAGTCTAGAAAAGGGGACAAAGAGGGCGAAATATAAGGAGAGTTCAAGAAGCTTCCATCTTCTAAAATTTCTAATTTTACCCTTATGTCTTGGCATTTTCGTTTTAGCTCCTTTTTTAGAACTATCTTTTCTATCATAAAATTTAAATTTCTAATTTTATAAAATGCCTTTGGAATCGCTCAAAATTAGAGCTAAAATCTTTTTAAATGAATTAGTCAAAGTTCGAGTTAACTGATGTTAGAAAACGTACATCGAAAGGGTTTTAACTGTCCCCAGGCTTCCCATAGTTTTCAGGGTTTTTGAGAACCCTGAGCAACCTAATTTTTCCATCTAAAAAGCTCTCCTGTGAGAATTCCAAATTTTAACCAAAATTACAAAAATACTATTACATTTCATCAATGTTTCGTAAAAATTCGTTTATTCATTCTAGCTCCTTTTTTCTTTTTATTTGGGCTTAGGATTCTCATTTTTAGGAGTTTAGAATACTATTTAAATTTTTTTAGAACTTTAACTACGTCATTTCAGGGGACTTGCTTTGAAAATGTATCTGTTTCTGTCGTTTGACAAAAATCGAACATTACAACTTCCATCTACCTTGATATATGCCAACGAGCATAGATCTGTACAAGATAAATTTCTTAATTCATCATGCTATATTCAACAAATCAAAAGTAGCATGTTTGACAATAAAATCTCATAATTGTTAGTTAATAACTCTAAGTGGGCATGAAATATATGTGAGGTTCACCACATCCTACCAATTACAAGGACACGCCTACAAGGTCCACATACTATCAATTTTACCAAAATACACTCACGAGGTGTATAGTAGTCATTAAGACACACCCACGAGATTCACGATGAAATAAATACAATAATCAAACTTAAACATGGCATCATATAGAAACATCAATAAGCACATACAAGTTATAAATATGATTCTACAACAAATATGAATGAAATTAAACTCAGTTACTTCAAGCAATAAATTCCACTTTTAAAATAGCCACTACTAGCAACCAAGAAGAAATATAAGCTTATAGCAACCATAAACAACGATCATAACCCATTAATTCAAAAGGACCCATAATCTTATTAACCCAAAATACTTTCAATGATAATGTCTTAGCGTACCCAAGTTCTTAAGGCTTCAAAAACACTTATTTAAGAGCAAAAGTTTAGATCAACACAATGGTTCACCACTTTCTCTTAAATTTTTGCATATAAACGTTGGCCCATATAAAAATCAGTCATTGAAATTCATATGGAGCAGAATTACATCATAAATAAAAGAGGTTTACTTATCCAATAGATGATTAAGCCTCTTCTTCCACAAATCTACGAAGAACAAATCAAAATTTTCAAATATACCAATTTACGGTTTCATTAAATTTCATCAAATTAAGAGATAGTTGGTTCAAATGAAAAAGGAGAAAGAGAGGAATGTTTTTCTCTTTACACACCTAAGTTAGAAAACACTTCCTTATTACTGGCTCCAAAGTCTTGCCCTAGTACTCTCTCTCTCTCTATTCAAAATTTCTCTCTCCTTTTGATTGCTTTAGGAGTTGCTACTAAAATAAGGGGTTGTGGTTAAAAATTATAATGAGTTGGATCATGGGTCTAGGTCATGGATCTAGTTTTCGAACTATCTAGGTCTTAGGCTCTGCTAAATGTGAGTTGAGCTTAGTTAGAAATTTACTTTGGGCTATTCTAGCTTAATTTAATTAAATCTCAGACTTAATGGACTTTAATTAATTTTTTTAGAGTCAACTATTAGTTTTTTTCAATAATCTATATTAATAAATTTTAGGATATAACATTGCATGTTTTGTAAACTTATAAAAATAAAGTGTTTACAAATTTTAATTCAATTAAATTTATTACTAGTTCCTAACTTGCTTTAATTCGCAATTGATTTATATTCATTTTAAGCCACAAATTGTTGGAAATATGAACTTCAATTTTTTTAGACTGAAATTTTCATTGAGTGTTATGATTTAAATTTGCATATTTTTTATACAAAATAATATATTTTTTGGTATTACAATTTTCATATTTTATCATTGAATATTTATATCAAATTATTTGCTCACCACTACTTATTTATTTTTATTTAAAGTTGCAAAAAAATTATTAATATAGAAATAAATTTATCACCTAAAATAAATTAAGCTTACATATAACTTTTTATATCTTTACTAATAGATTCTTTAATAAAAAATGACATATATAGAAATTTTAATTAAAAGATTCAATTATATAAGAATTGTAAAAATAATATATTTATCTTAAAAATTATATACTTATTATATTTGTATTGATATATTTATAATATAAAAATTATACTTAAATTATTTTTATTTGGTTAAAAATTTATATGTAATTTTTTATATATTTATTATTATATTTTTAATTTAAGTATAATAAATATATAATTTTTTAATCAAGAATTAAGAGTTTTGTCATATTTAAAGTCCAATGATCCAATCCCTCCAGAATTCACCGTCCACGTCACATCTCCCAGGCTACCTCGCCATACCGTCGCGCACACCAGGGACGCCCGGACGCTAGGACGACCACCACTCGTAACCAGCGCTGTCGCTGGCAGCCACTGCCTTCGGCCTCTACCAGTGGCCGGCGACGTCGTTCTCCTTCCGCCTCCACCGGACCACCACAGCCACCGCACTCTGCTTTTCCGGTGAGTCCTACTTTGGTGAAAATACAAGAAGAATCAGCCGTTGTTTGTATATCGAAATACCAATGCTAAGTCTTGTTTTATTAAGTAGCATGACACTTATGAAGTAGCAAAATGGTGCCCGGCAGGAGATCGGGTCTAAGGCTATCATATTACTTGCCTTGCTATTTCTTCTGGCATTTGTTTCTTTGTTTTTTGTTTTTGTTTTCATTTTTGTTTTGGTTTTTTTTTTTGGGGGTAGAAATTCTAATTGAAATACGAAGAGAGCAGGCCTTGTGGGGTTCCAAGAGGGTTTTCGAGTCAGAGAGATAGTGGAGAGAGCTTTCCAAGAGAAGTAAAATTCTAATATTTTGCACGCAGGGATTATTGGAATTAAATTAATATAATGAACAGGGTTTGTGGCCAAGAAAACCATATTAGTCACATGCATCTGTGGCTTAAAAAAAATCCTTTAGTTCTGAACCTTGAGAAGCTATTGTTCTTCTCTGTGTTCTGTCTTATTAATATGAAATTTCTGCTTAATTTGCTATGTATTTTGTTCTTAAGTGTAAGTACTGTCCAGGGTACACTTGGAATTTTCATGTCTTTGAGAGTGGCAACCATGCTATGAAGACATTGTTCAATTCCATTGTTTAATTTTCCATTTTTTTAGTTTTATGTTTGTAGAAATGCTAATTGAAATTCTAAGAGAGCGGGCCTTGTGGGGTTCCAAGAGGGTTTATGAACCAGGGAGATAGTGGAGAGAGAGAGAGAGAGAGAGAGAGAGAGAGAGCATTGGAAGAACATCGAAATTCTAATATTTTGCAGCCAGGGATTAGTGGAATTAAATTTATCTAATGAATGGGGTTTGTACACAAGAAAACCTTATTGGTCACATGCACTTGTGGCTTAAAAAAATGCTTTAGTTAACCTTGAGAAGTTATTGTTCCATCTTTGTGTTCTGTCTAATTAATATAGAATTTCTGTTTTAATTTGCTATGTATTTTGTTCTTAAACCTAAGTATTATTTAGGGCATTACATTGAATTTTCATCTGTTTTGAGAGCTTAATAATCTGGCAACCATAACTATGAAGACTTTGTTCACTTCCATTGGTTATTGTTGAGAAACCTATCTAAGTGAAACTTCTACTAGATTAGGAGTTTATTATCTAGAGTCTTTCTTTTCTTCTTAGTACAACTTCTTCAATCAAAAAAATTACCTAAGGTTTTCGAGTTTATCATTATCTAAAGTCATAGAGTTTATTATTGTTGAAGAGTCTTATATCTCTTAGGACTATTTAGGTTTATTCTGAAGATAGGAAAGTTAGTTATCTTCATATTGCTTTATTATCATCTCTACCTTGAGAAGTTTCTCTCATAGTTAGACTCTATTTTCAGATTATTACAAATAAAGGAAAGCATAGAGTATGGTGTTTGTTTTCAGCCCTAAATTCTGCCATCTATTTTACTTTGACCCTATATTTCAATGCGGTATCAAAGCTTCTATCAGAGCACTTTCATCCACCTCAAGGCTTTCCTGTCTGAACAAAGTCACCTTGCTGTTTCTCCCTTTTTTTTGTTTGGTTGTGATAGTTTAATATTTTGAATTTGGTACTTTCAAAACTTTAGCACTAGTGTTGTTGGGTGCCCTGTTGAGCAACCCAAGTAGTGGAGACCAGCTAGGAGAAGGTCAAGGGGACTACTTACAAAAAATAGGTTTTAGATATCTAGAAGTTGCGTCGTTGTGCTAGACAATGTGGAGAGGAGCTAGGAGAATGTTGAAGGGCACTCATGAGAAACTAGTCAAAGAATTTTGGGAGCTGTTTGCCTACTGAGGACATCATTAGAGGAACTGAGGAACTGCTAGTTGCTGAAAGTCCTTGAATTGCAATTCTGCAACGATGTGAATTGCAATGCCATGTCTAGGTGTCTAAGTTTCTAAGTCTGGATATGTTTCTTTTATTCTAAATTGGCTTTTATTTGTAACAAGCTGAAGCTTGTATAATCTTCAGCTTGAGGAAGAGTTTTGAAAATTCTATTTAAATGGAACTCCTAATGGATTAGGATTTATTATAATCTTGAGTCTTAGAGTTTATCATTGTTTCAGAGTCCAATAGTTATCTCTTAGTATTATTGTTTTAGATTTATTCTGCACATAGGAAAGTCAGTTATCTTCAGAGTGCTTTATTATTCATCTTGCTCTTTAGGAGTTTTTCTTGTGGTTAAATTGTATTTTGAGATTATTATCAATAAAGGAAAGCATAGAGGGCTGGTGTGGTGTGGTGTTTGTTTACAGCCCTTAATTTTCTATCTATTTTGCTTTAATGCTAAATGGCCATAGTTATGAAGATTTTGGAGTTAGTGGATCAGTGAAAAATTACAAGTTTCTGCTATAGAGAATTTGGTTCACCTGGTTCAACCTTCAACGGAGCAAATTTCCTTGCCCTCTTAGTGTTTAAATGGTTGCACTGTCCAACGTAGAAATTTTCTGCTATTTTATTTACTGTAGGTTCATTGGTATGGAATTCTATCCATTTTCTTATATCAACAGGTTTAGATGGATTGCTAGATATAAAAGCATATCCATTCATGAACTTTTAAATTGTACTTTATGAAGCACCACTCCTTAACTCCAATGTTGGGAACTAATATTATTGGCCAATTATGCTTTCTATTATATGAAGTGACATTGGTCATTGTTGCTTCATTCATGATCTTATAATTTGTGTATTTTCTCATAGGAAGCTAATTTCTAGTAGCCAAGCTAGTATTTTACTGGTAGTTTGTTTATGTAGGAAGGCACCATATCGTTTTTTTAGCTAAAAATAACCAAAAAAAAATGATAAATTCATAAAATCATTATGAGAAGAGAAATAGGTGGAAGAAAGCCATTTGCTTTTATATGCTATGTGGGTTTTTTTTTTAATTATTTAGAACGGGAAGATTATGGCTTTTAGTGGCTCCAATTTTTCTATTAGGCAGTAATTCATACTTGGTCATGTTTCACAATTCACATTAACTTAGATGCTTATATGCTTTTTTCACCTATTTTGGCTGTTAGAACTTATGGGTATATTTGTGCTTTTGACTAGACCTAGGTGCTGATAGGTTGTTGACTCATCATTTTAGTTATCCTTGGGTTAGAATAGTTTGAGTGTGTGACAAATTAGGGTAAACTAGGTGTATTAGTGATTAGTGGGCTTGGGCTTCTTCTACATATACTAACCCTTGTACTTGATGTAAAAGACAATTTATAAATAGACACATAAGGTGTTTGGCTAAGTAAGAAGTTGGTTTGCCCCATTTAGTTATTCTTTGTTTCTCTACACCTTGTAAATTTCCTTGTGTTGTTTTAATTTGGTCATAGAGGTGGCCTTCGCTTTTGCTGGAATTCATGCCTGTTCTTTATAGGTTTTGGTTGCTGGTTCAATGATGGTAATGCTTGCACTTATGTCTCATACATGTATATATATATGGGCATAAAAAAAATCTTTTAAAGCATATCAAAGTTGCATTTTTGCACCCAAAGTGGTTGCAGGGCTACACTTTTCAATTAATACTATCCTTTTGAGTCTTTTGAAATCTATTTTGCAGATATATACTCCTTCCTTATATCTTTAGTTCGCATTCAGGTGATGTGTGGTATTCAGTTTTGGGAGGGCTTGTGGATTAAAGAGTTTCTTTTTCTAGTAATGCTTTACTCATTTGTTGCCTCTCCCTTTGCATCAGGGTCCCATCTCTGGGCATTTTGTTGTTCAAGGTTTCCATTTTCATTATCTTGGAATGTGCCTTTTCTTTTATTTTCTTTTTCCCCCTCTGGAACCTTAATGATAGGGATACCCAAAGGCTCTTACCTAATTGCTTAACTAGCCATCCTAGGTTCTTTCTTAATTTAATTAAACTGACTACTCAGATAAACAAATTTGATTCTTGGGTTTCTTTGGTGTTAAAATTGGCAAATCTTTCCCTCCAATACTTGGTTTGAATCCCTAATGGGTAAAATCTAGGTTTTGCCATTTTTTTAGAAGTTAAGATCTTCATCTAAGGTTAGATCTTTTATTTGGATTTTAGTACTCAATAAGATTAAAACAAATAATTTGCTTTAGGTGAGTAGGCAACAAGAGGCTTCATCTCTTAACATTTGTGTTATGTGTTCTTGGAGTTTGTAGTTACTCATCTTTTTCTTCATCGTTGTTACAGGTATTTATAATGTCACTCATGGACCTTCTTTGAATAGCTTAAGTTTTGCTGATGAAATGGATTTTGACATGCTATGTGAGCCTTCATGATCTAGTGGTCTAGAGTTTGATCCTTGTCACTCTCATACTTTATAAATTAAATTTAATTTCCTCTACCCAAAAAATTAAAGAAAAATTTAGTACAAGGTATGGCAGGCTTGTGCTTTGTCCGTTTTCAAGCTTGAAGGGCTGTCGCATGAAGGGGCACATTAAAGATATTAATAAAGTCATTTGTTGGCCTTCTCTTAACAACTTAAACTTTTGGGATGGAATGGCCTTCAAAAATCATGAATTCGTGATCTGTCCAGGCATTTTTTGAATAAGCGTTTTGCTATCTTGAATGAGCAGTGGGTTTGCCTGGATAGTTAAGAGCGCTTTCTGTACATAGTATTGGGGCATTGGGAGGATTTTGGAGTGTAAGGCCTAGAAGAAGTGTGCTTGGGCTTGATTTTTATGGTTAGGCCATAGTACTTCACTTTCTAGCCAAAGATTTCTATCATAGCTACTTTGGAATTGAGTTGTTTTCTTGGCCTTCCCATGGGTTTGAATTCATTCTGCACTTGCAGAGGGATTGTAATGCTTTGCTGAGCTACCACATTGTGCTCTTTCGTTCAGATTGCTTTTCCTTTTTTTCTGTTTGCTTAGTCGGACTTCTTGGCCTCCTGCTATGTGCTTGTCTCTTTTAATGGATAATTCCTTTACCCAAGAACAAAAATAAAAAAAAGATGCTACCTATTATGAGTGTATCATGGGGTATTCTTCTTTAGGCTTGATAGTATATGACTCTGCATTCACTGTGTGTTTAGGGTTTGATAGTCTAATCCACTGTTTTTCATGGCTGTTTATACTTTTTTTTTAAAATCTAAGGATATATGGCTACTTGACTGCTTCAGGTGTATTTTGATCACATATTCATGTTGGTTTTATTCTTGTTCATATGGCAAGAAGGTGTCCATGGCTGCAGAGTCAGTCACTCAAGATTCAAGGAAACGCACATTGGAGGCATTGGAGAGAAGATTTGCTGTTGCAAAAGCTGAGCTTCTCACACAACAAAAGAAAGGCAAAAAGAGTATAAAAGAAGATGGGAAACAACATCATACTGCAAGTTATACCTCTACTGATTCTTCATTGCTTTTATGTGGTCCATCAAACACACATTCCCTGAGCATGTTTTCCAAGAAAGGTAATTCTACTTTCAATTTCTCTGTTTTTGTGTTTTCCTCTTTACAATGTTTCACAAACTTTATTCTTATTTTTATTTTTTGGGAAACATTTTGAATGTAGTGATGCATACTTTTTGACTCTGTCACATCAGCCCTACTTTATTTCTAGTTAAGCACCTACATTTGATTGAACTTCCCTTTTTTTTTTTTTAATCTTCCCCCCTTTTATAAAATGTGTGCTGATTCCATGCTTAAACACTTGTGATTTTTCTGTAGTCCCTTGTGGCTTTTTGTGCATTGAAACAGTGCTGTACACCTAGATGTGTAGTCAATTGCTGTTCTTTAATGGGATAATCCAATTGTAACCTTTTATCATTTAAAATTGAGGGTGATATAGTTCTATATTTCCCAAAATCAAGAAAAAGTCCATTTACTATTTTGCTTTGTATAAGATCAGTTGTGGTATCAAAGAGATCTGTAATATATGGTTTGCCCCATTAGACAAAAGATGCCACTTACAAAATGTCAGATATTTTATTCCTTGCATTTATGTTGATGAATTTAATATTGTGATTATACTAGAAATTAAAATCTATTCTATAAACTCCATACCACCTAATGGGTTTTCATTATGTACAGCTTAAGTGTGTTGGGAAGTGTTTTATTCTCACCTTGTATTTCATATGATACATCTGCATCCTGCCATGCTGGCAAAAGTTTTGGATTTGTTGTTTATTTATGAATTTGCATTGAACAATGAGTTTGTAGATATCTTGTCTCGTTTGGCATTTGGCTTATTCTCTTAATCTTGGCCTTTTAGGGAATTTCACTTTCTCTGGCCAGGCTTCCTTGGAAGGTACTCGACAGTCTGTGTAATGCTACCCTTTTGTACATGATAGACATAAATATAAGTGAGAGTGTGTGTGTATTCTAAACATTTTCAATTTATAGAGACCAAAGAAAAAAAACTAATAGTTATCTGCAGACACTGAACAAGGTGATCCAACGTATGCACAGCTCTCTCAGACTGTACATGAAAATCTGCTAGCAACTAAAGAGGAGGTATTCCTTTGCTTGGAACCCATGTGTCAAGGTTAAGAAAAGTTTTGAATTTGGGCAATTTATATTTAACATTCACTCTGCCCCAAAAAAAAAAAAATCAAACTTTCACTAAGTAACATCATAAAGGTTAGGACTAAACCAAAAATGTTGAAGTTTCTTTGTATTCATACTTCAAAGATGATATATATTTCCTTTTATCAAGAAAAATGATCATATATTTTCCTACTACTAACCAGAAACTTTGAAATTTCCCTGTCTTTATATTTCAAAGATGAATTTTCCCCCCTTTTTTTCTCCATGTCTGACTTATGCAGTTTTCTGCTGAGAGAGGAAGTTCAGTAGATAGCATATTGCATGAGCTTCTTCAGAAGGGAGATTCAGCCCCAAAGTACATGCAAGGATCAAGAAGCATGAAAATTGATAACTGGATCCTTCTTGATAATTATGTACCAAGATGTGGTTTGTCTTCTGGTTCTCGCATTAGGGCTTTGCAAATTCATTCAAAACGATCTAAGAAACACATGTCTATGAAACAGCATAAAAGGCATGGAACATTGGATCTTCCTCAAGAGCTCCGTAAGTAAGTTTATCTTTTCTAAACTGCACATTTGGCCAACTCTTGATCCTTTTTAGTGTTTCCTTAGATCTGTAATTGTGGAATTTGGTAGTGTTTCTGTGGTGTTTCAAATAGTCCTTTCTCTTTTCTTTTTGTTGCTCATATTTTCCTGTTAAGTGCAAATAATCTTTTCAACAACTTGTTATTATCTACTTTGTAACAATGATATTCTTTTTGTTCTCTAATTATTGTCCACTTGAATTACAGATTCAATATTTTCAGGCCAATGCATGAATTATGGAAAGGTTATATCAGACAACTTATTAACTCTGCTGGGTACTTCTTTCCTTCTTCATTGTGAACTGATTTCATATGATTCTTAACATTTATACTTTCTTTCTCTGATGGCTTTTATAACCACGAACATGGTCAATTTTCCAGGAAAGGTCAATTGGCTCAATGTCTTCTAGATGCAGATCTGCACGGTGCTATCATTCTAGGTTCGAGAACACTTGATTTTGCTATGCTTATTTTCCATTGAGTTAGGAATTTTAAGTATAATTTTTTCACGTTCATCATAAATGCCAAAATAGGTTCCAATACCTGATCTTGTTTGGACTCACATTTAACCTGAGTCAACATCTTTCTAAATTTATTATGATGCTCTGTTAATGGGAAATTATTTTGTAACTGACTGAATACCATATTCTTTCTCCTAGAAACTACTTACGTGTTAGTATGTGCATATGTAATCAATGTGCATCAAAAGATGTGTTAAAATTGCTCATCCCAACGAACCAAGATTTATCAAAACCTATTTTGTGTTGTTCGAAAAAGCTAATGATGTTTACTACGAGTAATTACATGTATTTAATGGGCATCCAAGTAAAAAGGGGAACCTTCTTCCAAAAGTTAGCTTGTGAGAGAATCACCCTACATAAATACCCCATTTAGCAGCTCATATTATTCATTGTGGGACTTTGGTATGCCATATTATCTTGGTTTCCATCAATTGACCTCTTTTGGTTTGTGGAACTTCACTTAGCCTTTCACTGGTCAAAACTCTTTACACGTAGCCCTTTCCAGAGTTGTTGACTACTAACTCTAATACCAATTTATAGGCACTCAAGCGAGGCAGGGAACCCTCTCCCAAAAGCTAACATCAAAGTGAGAGAACCACTTTATTTAAGTACCCTATCAAATAGCCCATATTCCATCAGTATCAATATGTATTTATCATGGCAGTAAGTTTAAAAGTGAAGATGATCTTGTGTTGTTTAGGCTACAGACCAGGAGTTGGCTCTTCCTCTCTAAGGAGGGAATCTCTAATTTAAACCCCCTTTGCCTTGACCTTACTCAAGAATCAGGATAGCTTCAGGTCTGCAGGCAGTTTCATAGTCTCTAAATGCCGAATTAAAAATTAGTTGTTTGAGCTGATGCAGGATGTATTTTAGGCCTTGAAGGCTATGTTATGATCCAAATTGTTAAAAATGCATTTCTCTGATTTCTTTTGTTGCCATAACTCTTGCTTGGTGGACCAACTTATTTAAACTTTGTAGTTTAGTAAAAGAGATAGGCTTTTAAGACTCCTACGATAAATATTGAGAAATATAGCTATTTGTTTATCTCCAGAATATCACTCTCTTAAGTGCTTTCAACTATGTTTTGCAGTTGTGGATTGTAAAGTAACTTCTTATATTGGAGTTTGTGGCATTGTGATTCGTGAAACAGCAGAAGTGTTTGGGATAATTACTGAAGATAACAAATTTCAAGGTGATCCTTCCACCATTTTGAGTTCTCTCTTGAATTGACAAAACTGCATGCTCATATGAAAGTGTTTGAATAATATTAGGTTATCTTTCTTCTTTATTTAGTTATACTATATAAGTTTGATGGGCACTAAAGTAAGGTGGGGAATCCTCCCTCAAAAGTTAAGTTATTGAGGTAGGAGAACCATTTTACTTAAATAAACTATTAAGCATTTCATATTATCCAATGTAGGACTTTGTCATCCCATATTACTGTAGTTTCCATCAATTGGCCATCTTTAGAAAGTCGAAATCCTAGTGGCTACACCCTGTGACACTTCACTTAACGACACTTTACTCAACCTTCCATCACTCAAAACTCTCCGTCGGTCAAAACCCTCTACGAGTAGCTCTTTCTAGAGTTGCCGACCAGTAGCTTTGATACTAATTGATACACATCCAAGTAAGGTGAGAAACCCTCCCTCAAAAGTTAGCTATTGAAGTGGGAGAATTACTTTACTCAAGTATCCCATTGAACATCCCATACCACTCAATATAGGTCTTTGGCATCTCATACTACCTTGGTCTCTATTAAACTCCCACATTGGTTATATCTCAAGCTGTAGAACCTTCACTCTATTATGAATATATGTAATACAAGCCTTTCATTATCTAGGCTTTCCAAAGCTTTCACTTTCTTTATTTTATTCTTTATGTGGTATTAGAGTGCTTAGGGAGAGAGAAGAATAAGCCTACAATAGTTGCGTAGTTCAGTTGAGGCTTTGCCGACTTCTTTGGGGGAGATCTAGGCCCCTTCTCTGGCAAGCCTCCAGCCCCTCTTCCAGCATATGTCCAGCCACCATCTCCGGCAGTCATCTAGCGACTTTCTGGGTGATTCTTTGACCTTTTTCCCTGGATGAACTCTAGTGGTTTTACAGTCTGACCATTTTTCTAACAAAACTCTGATTACTTTTCTAGTAAATATGTGGCCACTTCTTTTGGTTGTTCTTCCTTTGTTTTCTAAGGTTGTGCATCATTTCAGCCATTTTTCTCTGGTTTCACATCATTCTGGCCACTCTTCTTGTTGAGCATTATATAATGGCAGCACTTTTCTCCAGCCGTGTCACTCCAACTGTCCGCCTGCTGTGCATCATTCTTGCAGTGCTTTTCACTGGGTTTGTGTCACTCCAACCATGCTTTCCACTGTGCATTATACGGACAAGTTTACCTACCTTTTAGCAGTGCTCTTTACCTCGTATTGTAGCAGTGTTCTATATGTACTTTAGAAGTGTTATTTTTCAGCCTCCTTGGTGATGTTCCAAATTGGCACGTGGTAACTTTTTTGTGTGCTCCAACCATTTTAAGACCTTTGTTCTATATTCCAGGTCATCTTTTACAGCTGCCTCCTATCGAAAAGTTAACGTGTCTATAATATTTTGTCATAGAGGGAATGCTGACTAGTTGATATTATCAGTTAGTTGTTTTCCTCTTCTATTACGTTTGATTGGAATTCTTTCAATCTCAAGGGTTGCATTCTTTGTAACAAGTTTGGTGCATTTGGTTTATATGCTCCAGCTCTTTCTTTTTTTCTTTTTTTTATTGTTTTGTTGGGGGGGTGGGGTTATGGAATAATATTGATTAATCTGTCTTCTTAAATTAATTATACTATATAAGTTTCACATTGGTTGCATCTCAAGCTATACAACTTTCACTATTGTGAATGTATGTAAGACAAATCTCCCATTATTGAGGCTTTCCAAAGCATTTCTCTCTCTTTATTTTATTCTTTACATTATGGAAACGATTTTTTTTTTTGGGGGGCATAATTTGTTCCCGTGCATGGTTTATAATTCTGAGTAATCTTTACCTGTATTTTATAAATTTAACATAATTTAATCAGGATTCAGGAGCAATTATAAAAAGTCAATATATATATAATATTGCAGTCTGTTCAAATAAAATGTAACTCACAAGCATAGAAAATGCATTTTTGAGTGTAAATATTATGTGAAAATGTCTAATTTGCTTAGCTTGAGATGTTTCCCTTTGATGGGTTAGGTTTTTTGAGGACTGAACACATAAGTCCAGTCATGCTCCTAGAATGTTGTTTGACTGAAATTATAATTGAGATTTGTAAGTTATAGCCTCTTTGGGTTATATGTTTAGTCTGTGTTTGGTACCATAGGAAAGCCCAAAAGTGCCAGGATCACCTTTACTGCAGATGGTAGGTTTTGGACAAGATCTAAAGTTGTGTTTATGTTTCTCCCTCAATGCATCAGAAAGATTGATTTTGACAGTGCCGTTACTTAAGTGCCCTGGTTATTTATTTTTAAAACTATTAAACTACCAATACTCAGATATTTTATTTGACCTGAAATGTTTTTCTGTACCTTTTGTAATTTAAATTGAAAAGCGATCTTGTCCAACAATTCCCAAACAAAATAATATCACTCATAATATATTAGATTGCATTCTGCAATGTTGAGGTGATTTTCTTTCTGAAGAGACTAAAGAAAGAGGGAGAATACTACTGAAAAGCACAAGAAATTGGATTATGCTTTACTATAATTATAAGAAGGAAAAACTCTACCGCATAGAAAACAAGCAATGTGGGACGAAAGTATATACAACTTAGCCTACTAATTACATCTAATTCTAACATTTCCCTTTCTTTCTGTTTGTTAACTTGCAGTTGTTCCCAAAAAGTTTTCTGTATTTGTATTCCATGTTGATTGCTGGAAAGTCACTCTGCATGGGGACAAACTCACTTCAAGAAAGTTGGGATTATGATATTTTGATTTCAGGTAATATATTGATGCTATATGAATGTGTTTTCTATCTGCTTTGGAAGTTGACACTTCATCTCCTTATTAAGTGAACCTCGTTGTTTTTATTGTGATTTTCATTTTCTTGGTTGCCTTGCTGAGATTAGGAGCTTCCCAAGCCTCTAAAATTTTCACCCTACAGAATTTTCGGTGCTTGGAAGTATCACTTCTCCTTTATTTCCGTGAGTTGAGCATGATAAAGATATTTCGTCTTCTTGCTCCACTGCTTACTGTCTTCCTTTGATTAATCCTACCATAAAATAAATATACTTTACAAACTAGATATTAAGTCCATATCAATTCTACGTTTCATTTTTAACAATAGGGACGTGTATATATATATATATATATTTAAGTAATACTCGAGGTCATGTAAAAGTGATGTTAATATTGGTGGTCGGACATGATTTCTTCTCATCGATCTGCGGAGCAACATTTGAAAGCTATATCTTTAGTTATGAACTCTCTTGATGTTGTTTGAAAATTAAGCTTGTAATCTTCATTTTCCTTGTCTGATGAACTGTATTTGGTGTTTGCTAAAATGTTTGAGAGTTGGATATGAGCTCTTCTGCTAAGAGATGGACGGTAATGGGAATTTTTTTTTTTTTTTTTTCAGAATTATAAACAAGAACCTAGAATTGAAAAAAAAAATTCTATAAGGAAAAAAGATTATTCTATAAGATCTGTTATCATTGTTTTAGAATAAATTATTGTTGACTTCAATTAAAATTAGTGGTTTTTAGTTATACCAAGTCCTGTAGAGTAATTTTTTCTAACTTTTGTCGTTGTTTGTAATCCTCTTTTTTTTTTTCTTTGTCCTGCTAATTAGTAATTGGGAGAGTAACGTTATTGGCACAATCGGCTGTCACAAATTAAATTCTTGTACTGAGGCCATTGTATCTCTTAAAAGTGTCTCAAACCAATGCCTATGCAGGGTAATTAAATGACGGGCTATCTAAAATATTGATGCGGTTAAAATGACAATAGTAAGTCATGTTTTGAGAAGTAGATTGATTATTGAAGTAATAGAAACATTAATTTGTGATTTATTAGTTTAATTGTAGTTGAATCGTAATGGAACTAGTAATGATTAAATGTTTTTTAATTTTATATATTAAAAATATAATATAATAAAATAAATAATAATGGTGTTTCTTTCATGAAGAGGATCAAAACATTATGGTTCTATTATTATTTACCAATTCAAATGTTCATGTATATTAATTAGTAAAACTAATTATGCAAAGTATTATTCAAGTAAGAGTCATAAGATTTGTTTTTTTCATTTCTTAATTTCCACAGTTTGATTATGGTTTGGAGTATACATAAATCTCTTAATGTATCTGGAGCATGTTGTTTTCAAATCACTCATTATAAGTCCTTTTCCTGAATCTCCTCTTTCAATCAACCTTGTCATTTGTTAATCAACTCTTTTTTGTCCATGTTTTCCATTCCACTATTTAACCTTTTCCACTTTTGAACAGCCATTTGTCTAAACCTTTTCCCATTCAATTCTAGTCAGATTCCTTAGCCCATCACCTAGAAGTCATTATAAATTTCTGGCCTCAGTTTAAATTTTGATTATGAATTAACCATAGTTATCAAAATTAGATTTAACCAACCAGTTTGATTAAAAAACTAGTGAATTGGTTCTTAGTTTGGTTCGATTGGTTTAAAAAATCAATCAGTTAAAAAATTAATTAAAAATTGGTTGAATTGATTAAAATTAGATTGGTCAAATTAGTTATTGAATTTTTTTAAAAAAGTCTTTCCTAGAAAATAACATGGTTCATTTTGGACAAATTTAAAAAAAGTAAAAATAGAAGATAATAGGAGAAAAAGGTGGTTGAAGGAAAAAGAAATTTAAAGAAAAGAGAATATTAGAGAAACCAATGGGCATGCGTTTGGCTATTTTCAGTACTTTTCTTCTTATCATGTTCTATTTTTTAGTAACATTTCTTTCAAATATTAAAGTAAATTGTGAAAATTATTTCTTTTTATTTCATTTTTTTGGTTTTTTAATAACAAGAAAAATTTTAATATAATTTGGAAATTTCAAAGTTTTAATATTAATTATTCTTCAATTTTAATTATGGTAGTTTTTATTTTTCAATTAAAAATAACTTCTCAAACATTATTAAAATTTAAAATTTATTAGTATTTATTTGTTATATTAAATTTTAATATATAAAATTTTAAAAATATATAGTTAATTGTTATCAATTTGGTTATAGTTCAATTATGGTCAAATTATTAAATCATCAACTAGTGTGCTCACCAATTTAGTGATAAATCTGGTTTTAAAAGCATTGAAATTAATTCACTTTGATATCACCTTTGAGCTTAACTCACTACTAGTTTCCGCCTACGCTTACTTAAGCTAGAGCACATCCTAGAGATATCTGGCTGCCGAAATGGATCCTCTTATATTATCTCATGGCTCTTGCAACTTTGATTTTTTTTTTATTTTTCATTTTTTTTTTCGGGAGGGAATGGATCCCTTTGTTGAGAGAACATGAGCATCCTCAAGATGAAGGGATCTAAATCTACCATCATAATGGTTGTAGCCTTTGCAATGATTTTATCTCCATTATATGTGAAGCAAAGGAATTATGATAGAAGGCATTAATAATAATAATAATAATAATAATAATAATAAAATATTATTATTAATAAACAAAATAGAGCTCTAGATTTATGCTTCTTATGGTTCTTGTTGGGCTCATCATTGCCATTAGAATCACTTCATCAGGTTCTTTTTTTTGGGCACTCAACCCCTCATGGGCCCTTCTATATGGGTCAATGGATCTAAGCAAGTATGATCATGAGCTAGCTAAGATGAAACTGTACCATCTTCAGAACATGTTAATTAGTAGCCCTTGGTATTAGGGCTGTTTATGGATAAAGTCGGGTCGAATATTTAGTATGCCCGATGTATAATATAATTAAGACATTAAGTTTGTTTTTATACCTGTGACTCGGTCTAACTTGAACAAGTTCATTTTTTTGTTTAGACTAGGGTAGATTAGAGCTGTCAGGAGTTTTTTTTTTTTTTTTTATGAACTGATACTTGTAATATAAAAATATCTTTTTGTAAATTCATAAGCATATATTTCAAAACAATGGGCTTTTAGAATTCTCATGTTTTATCAATAATAAGAAAACAGCTCGGTATTATCAAGCAAAATATAAGTTATATTAGCATAATTAGTCTTAGGTAAACATGTGTATTTTTATTATTTAACAAAAGAAATATGGTGTCATCCCTGAAAACTGGTATAGGGGGGCATTCGTAAATATGCATATCAATAATGAAAATAATTAAAAAGTAGGGAGGGTTCGGGTAGGTAATGAAAGCTGCAACATGCAGAGAAAATCAAATGAAATAAGAATAAAATATATATATATATATATATATATAAGATGGTAAAATATTGATAATTTAAAAAAAAAAAAAGTAACTACTGGGTTAAGTTGGGTAGAATATATCTTCGCCTGTAGTCCGATTTGACTCAATATAGTTTTGTTTAAAGTTCTATCTATTTATATTTTTAGCTCGATATGACTCGATTAGGTTTGGTTAAGGCGGGCCTCCCAAGCTTAATGGGCCAATGAACACCTATACTTGGTATGTGTTGGTACATGGAGGCAAAGAAAAAGCTGAAGAAAGGTGAGAGAATATTGATGATAAGTTTTGGTGCTAACTCCTTTAAATGCAATAGTTGTCTCACGTAGGTTTATTATTAAAAATTGGATAATTCGATGAATGTTTAGTTCGGTCAATCTTTGATTGATTTTATTTTTGGCCAATTTTATGGGTTAAATGGATTGAAATAATGGCTGGTTCATTGCCTTTACAATTGAATGACCAATCTAGTTTAATTTTTAAAACATTGTAATTATTAACTTGAGTACGAGGACAATTCCTCAAGGATTGATCGAACACTTTTTAATTAAGCTTAATTTGCTAAATTTTCCTAAATGACTTAATCTAAGTTACTCTAACTACTAGCAATGAAATTTAAGATCAACTGATCAAACTAACTAAACAAGAGAAAGTATGTAATTAGGGTTTCGATTTAATCTTATTCTTATTAATTTGACTTTCATAACAAACATTGGCTCAAATGATTTAGCAATGAGGGATGATTATCTTTTTTAATTAATGTATTTTCACCTTTTGATACCTCTTTAGAATTTATTAAACAGCCACAAATTCTTCCCCTGTTGGTATCTCAATTTTGTTATGTATGCTTTAGATCACTTTAAACCAAATTCACCTATTGGTATCTCATTACCTTTCAAAAGTTAATTTGAATAATCTATTTAAGTTTCACTTCTCAATCTTTATTTAAACTAGACTTAAAGTCTCTTAGTTTGTTACTAAACAACTAAGAACAATTATCCAAATGCATTAAAATAATAGCATATAGTTACTCCAAATATATTATTGAATCAAAATAGAAATGAGCTACTTTCCATAACCTAACAAGAAAACTATTGTATTCCATGGAAAAAATAAAAATAAAGATAAAGAACATAAAAATGATGAGAAACATAAGGTTGGATGCTCCCTGTTACCAAGCACAGTCGCCTTTTCTCTATCACCTTCTTAGTCTACCATAAATCTCAAGAGTATCTACTTATAATAGAGTGCCAAACTAGGCTTTTTTTTATTTACGATAGGAGGGGGTGCAAGAAATTTCCTATATCTAATTACAAGAGTCATTTTCAAATGTTTCCTTCATGTAGATTGAGCTTCTGATGTAGCTCTTGAGCCTCCCATCGGCCGTCACTTTACATTTCCCTTCCAAAAAATGTTTTTGAATCAGTTCATCACTTGTGTGTGTCATTTTGAGGGGTTTTGACCTGTCTTTGGATTTTATTCATTAGGCTCTTCATTTACAGCCGAAAGCTTTAGTACTTGGGCAATTTGGCATCTTACCTCACATACACAATTTAAAGTTCAAAATTAGCTTTCTTTTCCATAATAATTCAAATAAATTTTACAATTAATCTTTATATTTTATGAACAGTCGTAATATAGTTTTATTGTTCAAACCACTGTAAACATTGTTGAGTGAGTATTTTTTGTGCTCTTAGTGATGTTAACATGATCTTATTGGAATTATCGTAGGGTGCGATGCCTTAAATAAGTGGCTTAATGAGGTGCATTTTTGGTCGTCGGGATGCACTTGAAGAGAGAAAAACTATGGAGTTTGTAACGGTAAAAGCTTCTCTCTTCAACTTTCAACATTAAAAGCTATTTAGTCTCACATTTCTCAATTTATTTCTCTTTATGTTGTACATTTATCCTTAAATATAAATTATTTAAATTACAATGTTTGGTAGGAAAGACAATACTTATTCCTTATCGTTTGTTGGTTAATGAACAAATATGATAATCAAAGTGCAAGGTATACTTAAATTCTTAATATTCAGTTTCTTCAAATTCGTTTTGCCCATACTTTCATGTGATATTGGTGCCAAGCTATCAACCCTAGTTATGTAAAATGTTGTCTTGCTATTTCCGCAAGGAAATATGATGTCTAAGAAAATAGAGGCAAAAAGAGCCATTTCGACATTGGGGAACAAAATCAATAATGACTTAAAAAAATGCATAAAAAGGTGCAGCCATTAAGCATTATACATTGCCAAATATGTCCCAAATCATGTTAGACCTTAATTTTTAGTATAGTAATCAAAATCGTACTATTCATGATTCGAATCTTACAATTCATAATGAGTTATGAAGTTAATAATATGAATCGATAGTTGAATTGGAAGTAATTTTAAATTATACGATTTACAATTTAAATCTTATGATTTGTAATAAGTCATAAAATTAACAATATAAATTAATAGCTAGCAAGGTAATAATACGAATTTGCCATTTAGAAATATAACAAAACAATGAGTTGGCATGATAATATTATATTGTCAAATATTGTCTATGCTTTTTATAAAAAATGCAAAAAAAAAATATTAGTTGAAACTATTTTAAGAATTAATTACTTATAAATTATATGATTAATGAACTTATCTATAATTTATGTTTAAGTATCTTTTTAAATTTTTGGGTGAAGTTTATTATTTTGAGTATTTTATGCGTATCACAAGGATATATATGTCACATTTTATATTTTATGTTATTTTTTACCTATTATTAAATATTATAAGTTGATACATTTTACAAGTCATAATTCAAAATTATACTTTTTGATTTATGATACTTACCATGACTTGACAACTATGATTTCTAGTAACATTAAGTAACTTCAAATATATTGCAAGAGTTATAACTAAAAGAAATCTGATATTGGATGACAAAAGTCGTCACTGGAAATTTAAAAATCATATAGAACCTTTTGTGAAGACTTGGTGTTGAGAAAATTATTTTAAGAGAAAAAAAAAAAAGTCATCTTTAGAGAGTAATTTTTAGTGATGAGAATTGTTGTCACTGAAAATGTAGGCTCCGCGGATGATATTTTACGTCATCACTAAGATGTGTCTTTTGGTGACAAACATTTTAATGGCAAATTTCAAGATTCAATGCCATTTGAAGCTGTCGCCGATAAAATTTTTCCACCAAAATCATTATCGTAAATTTTTCTACTCAGATATTAAATAATTTATCAAACTTCAAGCGATTTTATCAAAGAATATCCCTTTTCACTGACGAAAATCTGTGTTGTCACAAATTGTGGTTTTAGTAACAGTAAATTGCATCACAAATAAGCGTTTTAAAGATAAAATATTGATTTGTTACTGAAAATCTATCAAGGGCAATAATTTTTGTCCCTAAAAAGTTTTGTATATACAAATTATTATTTTGTTCACTTGTGAATTAGTGCACTAGAATAATATTTACATGATAAAGTAATACAAATAATATAAAATTCAAAATTTTTTTTGTTACATGAACTAATATACAACTCTAAAAGATTATTAGCGCTTGACTTCATTCTTGGCAAATTGGTATAGGAACTCCTGCAATGTGGTTTGTGACTGAAAACCTACAAACATCAATGATTACTGGTTAATATCTCAAGTAACGCACATCAAATAACATCTTAGAAAAAAAGAAATAAAACTTTTATATGCGTAAAGAACCTATGAATATGGAAATCGTACATCTGTTTCTTGTTATTATGGCCATATCAAAATAAATAACACAGCAGGAAAGTTGCAGAAAATTAGAGTGCTGCTCTACAAAAACAAAAAATAAAATGCCTAAAAACATTTTTTACCATTTGAGTTTTATAAAAAAATTAATTTGGTTACCCTAGTTAAAAGAAAAAAAAAAAAACAATGCTACCCTTCTAATTAAAAAAAAAAAAAGATCTAATTTTGCCCCTATCACATTGTCCATACAAAATTTAATGCTGACTTAACAGTTCTGATTTAAATATTATTTATTTATTTCTCACTATTAATTTACACTCAAATTTGCATATTTACTAGTAAATTGGGCGTGGAATTTTGGATGACAATATATTAGGGAAAAAAATTAAATTATTTTAAAAAATAAGAGGGCAACGTTACTTTTTTTTTAAAAGAAAAAATTAGAATTAAAGACTCAGAAATAAAAATATTTACTCCTAAAGACCTATTATTATTGGATTTAGAACAAATTATCATTGACTTTTAAGTAAAATTTTTAAACTGAATGGTAATAGGTCCTTAAAAATAAATATTCTCATCTTTGAGTCCTCAACTCTAATTCTTTTTTTTTTTAAATGTCATAACTACCCCTAGTTTGTAAGATGTAAAATTTTTATTCATAGTCTAATAGCAATATATAACAGGACTCGATGTTTAACTTGCCACACCTCCATTTCACTTATAAAGATGCATGCCCCGTCAACCAAGCTCACAAGGAAAAAATGCACTCAGAAAATGATCGTGTACAATAAGTGCGTAAAAGTTAACGCTCTGTTTGGTAAGGAAGAGAGGGTGAAAAGGAAAGGAAATGAAAGAGAGATTGTACTTTTCCTTGTTTGGTATATGTTATTAAGATGAGAAGAAAAGAAATGGGGATGAAAAATAATTGTGGGACCCTACACTATTTCCCTTTTTTTTCTTTCTTTCCAATATATTGAAGGAATGAATATAAGAGAGAAATGTGAGAAAGATAATGTAGCAACATATTTAATATAAATAAAAAAATTAATATAAATAAAAAATAATTAGGATCAATATATTTAATTAGATATAGATAATTAAGTAATTTAATATCTTATTTGTATATATTTCTTTTCCTTTTATTAATAAAACTAAATAAGAAAAAAGAGATATTTATTCCTTTCCATCCAATTATACCAAACAAAATAAGAAATAGTTTATCTACTTTTTCTCTTATTTCCTTTGGTCTCTCCCACTATGTTCTTTCCTTTCTTTCTTAAGTCTTCTTACCAAACAAATCTTATTCACCTAAGAACACTCATTGACATACATAAAATAATTAGGATTGACAGATAATAAAACCAAAGGATAAAATTTTATTTTAGTCCCTCATAGATAGGGTGTTTATCAATTTAGTCTCTCATATAATTATGTTCTTAATTTGATCCTTTGTATATAAAATAATTATCAATAATTTCCTTTTATTAATCTATTATAGATGAAATTAACAAATATGATAACATATAACATATTTTTTATAAGTTATAAATAATGTCATTTTATTAATCTACTATTAATTTCATTTACAATAAATTGACAAAAGGACATTATTGATAATGGTTTTATTTACGTGACTAAATTGTGAAATACTTATATATAAATGATTAAATTGAAAAGATAATTTTATAAGAGATTAAGTTTAAAAAATTTATAAAAAGCTAAATTAATAAATAATACTTCATTTGTAAGATACTAAAATAAAGTTTTGATTTAACTCCAAACAAAGCCACAAGTGTCCATGGTTAAATGAAAGTTATTGTGGTAACTTCAAAACAGAGCAAAGACTGTCATCTTTATTAGAAAATGAAAATCCAAACAGATATGAAATTTTGGATTAATTTTATTCATGTGATAACCACTAGAGACATTAAAATTCACACAATGGTTAAAGAATAAAAACCATAACAATGATTACACCAACATTGAAGTTATTAACTTTATAGGTCAATTTGGGAAACTTAAGCCTCTTTGGTACGTATAATAAAAGAAAATGTAATTGTTGAAGAAATGAAAATAAAAATCTTGAAGATAAAAATAACTTCTATGGCCTTACTTAAAAAATGAGTAATAAAAAATAATAAAATATTATTAAGTAATAATTATAAAGATATAATAAATATTATATAAAAATAATTCCTTTAAATAAAAATTATCAAATGGGCTGACATATGGTAAAAATATAACAATAAACAACCTCTAATAACGTGGCAATATATTTGAATCATGAAGCCTCCACATGGAAGTACGAATGAGTCCCCCGTTTTATTCACATTGCATACGTCTATTGAACCCACACAATGATAAAAATAAACTTTTTTTTAAATCCTTTTTTCTCAGTTCAAACATATTTTAAGAGGGAGACAAAAAGGGTTAAATCTAAATCTAAATTTCAAAAAAAAAAAGGTCAAACTTTAAATTTCACTTCTATTCCCTTCCTTCCATTCTCCTCGATTCAAATATAATCTCAATAACTATACACAGACAAACAGAAAAAATAAACAAACAAACAAATTTGGATATAGTTTTTATATCTTTGTTATTGTTAACTTTAAGGTTTTATGTTATAAGTTTTGACGATGACAAATGTATTATGAATGTATGACAAATGAGTTATAAATACAATGTTAGTACTAGCTTACTTGATTGCTATAAACCATGAATAATTATAGAGAAGATTGTTTGCCTTAATTATGTTATAAGTTTTGATAATAAAAAAATATTGATAAAAATAGCATTCCTATGTGCTTGTTTATTGAATTATTAACCCGTAATACTTTATTCTTGAATCATATTTTATTTCTTATGTATAAGACATGTTTCCAATAAGTTTTAAGATTATATATATAATTTACATTGGATATATGAATTATAAGAATATCATATTATGATAAAATTATTTATATTATACTAAATGCTAATATATCACGCATATTTATAAATATGAATTGGACTAATTATTTGATTTATAAGTTAAATATCTTTCATCTAAAATAGTCCAAAGAAAGAATAATGAGCATTGAAATGAGGAGAATGGAATATCAATATCATGTTTTACTCAAAGAAATAGCAAACATAAAAAATAAATAAATAAAAGATGCTCTAAGAATTGAAAAACTAAAAGATTTAAAAATTTGAAAATTTGGTTGCATCAAAATTGTTATCGAACTCAAATAGATATATTTATCATAGGTTAAGAGTTTTTATGTCAAATTCAATAATTTAGATTTGTATTTTTTGGCTCAAGAATTTTTTATTTTCAAAATATATATTTGGACGCAAAAGATTGGGAGATGTAGTTTTTTTCCTATAACTTTACTTTGACTTTTCATCACTATTTTTATTTTACCTCACAAACCTTTTGGACTTTTTATATAAAACTTGTTTTATTTGAAAATAGACTAAAAAAATCTTTTCAAAGATGGATTATTTACTCAAAAAGAAGTTCAAATGAAAAAGTTATGATTATTTAAATTTGAGTAATGAAATATGAATTTTACATAAAATTCTATTCTAACCTTTTGGTCATTCTTTTGATCACATCTTGCAAAATATATGAAATTTTGAAATGAAACTTGTTACATTAAAAAATAGAATCAAATAGATTTTTAAGATAAGTCATTCAATTAAAATAAAGTTAAAATAAGAGAGAGATAATTATTTAAAGTTGAGTCTATGTTCACAAGTTCATTAGCCTAGAAACTAATTGACTAACGTTGTCCAAAATGGCATTTGATGCTCTTTGGATATAACCATTTGACTGTTCTTAGCCAACCAATTGATTAGTCCTTAGAAATTCAAACTAATAGTCATATTTTTTATGGCAATTGATTGGTATAGCTCAATTGACTAATAACACAAGAAATGATTTTTTAAAGTATGTAACAATTATTTTTTATCCCAAAAGATTATATTTCATTATAGACCATAAATATGATCTTCCAAAATGTTTTTAAGATTTTAAAATTATTCTTGATCCTTAGAAAAAAAATATATCATTTTTGGTTAAATTTTGCAAAATCTCTATTATTTAAGTTCTACTCATTAAAAGAGTTTTTTTTGAACAATTGTATTATTCTAAAATCATTATAAGGCAAGGGTTGTTATCCATTGTGAGAGAAAATAAGAGTAGGGAAACTTCTAGAGTAATTATCCTTTAAGAAATAAAGAATGCTATATTTTAGAGTGAGAAATAATTCTAGGTTGAGTTGATTGTTGTGAAGACTCATAAATGCCCAATTAAACTTATGAAATTTATTAAGTCTCAAGTTCAAGCTTGGGGACTAGATGTAAGTTTGGGTTGGAGTCAAATTAGAATAAATTTTGAATTTGCATTTTCTCTTTCCTATATTATTTAGATGTTAAGTTGTTTGCTTAATGTTCTGTTTTGAAGAACTGATTATCTTTTGCTAGATACATTCTTCTATATTCATTTTAAGTAAATCAATTATTGAAGAGATTGTAAAATTGTTCTAGTTTACTTGTAAACAAGGTTTTGTTAAGTGCTCTACTTTTTGGAATAAAAATTATACTTTTCACACTTCAAACATTAATCTAATTGTTTTTTGGATTGGTATAATCTTTTTGTTCACTTAATACACTTCAAAGTAATCTTAGTAACAATTTTTTGGAAAAACAAAGAAAGAAAATTATCTAAGTTTGTAAACACCCAATTCACCTCCTCCTAGGTGTTGGTCACCTTGTTTAACAACTGTGTCTAATTTTTGTATACAAATGTGTCATTTTTGCAATTGAGCATCACATATTTGGATCTTTTTAAAAAAAATGTACACATGTCATACATTTATCAAAGAACTTGATAGTAAAAATTTAAATAAATTAGACAAAACTCTCTTGACTTTTGTTGAAATTACATGGACATTTCATATACTTCTAATATATATATATATATATATATAAACACCTCTTGAAATAAACAATTGCACTGACACTTTAATTCAATTCCTCCATTAATCTAAATACACATTTTTTGACTAAAACACCCTATTACATATTTTTTTTATGAATGGTTTTTTAGTCCAAACTTAAAATTAGACTAAAGTGTATGTTTTAAAAATAGAAGGAAAATATGTATAATGTCAACAAAATTCAATATATATATATATATATAATTTACTCAAAATATTTTTTAAAAAAACTATATCTAAGTATAGTCCCAGAAACAAAACCCATCCCTTCTCTATTGCCGAAAGTGATCATGTTGTTATCATAAACAACAATTGAGATAAATGATTTCAAAAGAAATGCAGACCATAACCAAAAAGGAAAAATATATATATATAAGCCTCATACTAGCTATAAAAGAATTTACTCATAGACATTTCATTGACAGAGCATGTTTGAAACTGTCAGCATATTGATCAAAATCTGATTCTTTTTTTTTTTTTTCAACGGCTGGATCCATTTGACCATACATGAAGAATGTTGGTTCCTGATGAAATGACAATTGAATTGATTCATTACTAAGATATGAAACAACTACAAGGCCTAGTATCTTAATTTTCTTGAACACATAACAAGTCAATCAGATTGCATTTAACGATTTCATTATATGAATCAAGTTGTCAGATTTGAATCCAATGTCTTTAACAATTTTTGCATCCCTCGATTGCTTCCAAGCTTGCAACAATTATGTAAAATTAGTTATTCAAATCATGGCCCTTCTAATTAGCTTTTACGTTGTTAGTTTTGCTACAAAGGTTGAGATGATTATTTGAGCAATACTGATGAGAAACAAATTTCATTAACTTACATAATTAAAAAGTCACAAAAAAATTGTGATTCATGATAACTGGCATTCTTCCTACTACTAACAATTTTCAAAATCATAATTTTAAAACTAAAGATGTCAAACTTTTCAAATAATCGTCTGAGCACTGCATATTCTGAAAACATACAATTTACAGAGAAAACATTATCAATATTTGAATTTTACCAAATGGATAATAGGAATAACATTGTGGACATAAAAATTCACTAGCAAGGCAAATATTTAATGTATATTTAGCATTTTTTTAACAAAGCAATAGGTCACCACTTTTTTCACCCATATTATTATAAATGTAAAAGTAGATAACGGAAGAAGATATATATATATATATATATATTCATAATTTACTCAATTTCAACAGTTTTATTACTTCCTTCACTTCCATCACTGACAACTATCTCAGTTATGCCAAAATTTAGAATTTTTGGATTCATCTCATGTCTAACAAAATATTGTTAAGTTTGAAATCCCGATTTATTACTTTAAGGCGCAAATATTCATAAAGATAAAGAAGTTATCAAACAACTCCTTCAATAATTTTATAATGCTCTAATCAATTTAACACTATTCTTTTCTGGGAAGCCTATACATAAATATGTCATGAGTATACTCATTGAGAATACAAGTGAATGTAAGATTTATAACTAAAAGCAAATTATAGAGGAGACCAAATAAATTACATGGATCACATGAATAAAAAATTTTGACGAAAAGGTAAGATGAGTTTGAAAATCCCAAATCAAATAGAAAGTACAGGAATATATTTATAACCAACTATTTTCTATTACTCTTCTAGGAAAAATCCTAACAGTGCCACTAAGTTTATGTGTTGAAGCTTGTCTATTAGTAAAACTTCATTCTTAATTTCTACTGCACCTTGTTTAGAAGTGAGGATGAAGAAGAATGAGGAGGTCTGAGCACTTATTGTCAAGATTTCTAGCTGTTAGTGAAGAAGCAAAGAGTAATAGTCATCTTTCCAATCATTTGTATTTGAAGAAGCTACGTTGGAGGATGAAGAAAATACATAGAACCAAACGTGCAGTATCTAAGTGAGCTGACCGTGCATTTATCCCTCTTGGTGAAATTAGCAAGCAGTATCCAAGTGATCTTGCTGAGCTAACCGTGCATTTATCCCTCTTAGTGAAATTAGCGAGCAAGTTCCTGATAGTCACTCTATGTGAGCTTAATTCCTACTAGCTAAATTAGTCTGTGTAGCTGAGCTTATTTGAATTTACTCCTCTTTGTGAGGCTCTCGAATTAAGTTATTGTTGTGCTCTTTGTAAGCTAAATTCTTTACTTGTATTTACTTCCCACAAACATTCTGATTGGATCTAGGAATGTAATAAACCAAGTTCTTATTACATGAAGAAAGAAAGAAAAAATCAGTCTAAACTTCAGGAACATTAGTTTAAATAAATAAAGAAATTGATCTAAGTTACACTAAAATAAATAAATAAGAAAAAGAGTTAATTAAAGGAAATTAAAGAAATTGGTTCTAGAGATTCTTATTTTGGTTACGGACTAACTTATTTGTAGGTTTGAACAAATGTCCATTTTACATTTAGAGAGTGTTTATTCATGGAAATGTTTATATTTGTTTTTCTTTCAAAATATCTTAAATTCAAATCCTATGATAAAAAGTTTTGGAATTTCCCTGATTTGGAATTCTATAGCTAACAGCAATTCCATGAAGTAACCCAAAATGATATAATACAATGTGAAATGATATGAAACCATAATCCAATTGTGATTTGGTGTGTAATTAGGGTTATGATCTGGTTGTACTTTGATATACATGGAGGTTAAGATTCAGTTGTGCTTTATGTGTATCGAGGTTGTCATCCAATTGTAATTCGATCTGTATAGAGGTTGTGATCTAATTGTGCTTTAGAGTGTGTGGATAATATGATTCAACTGTGTCACAGAGTGCAAGGATGGTATTATTTGATGTGCTTGGGAAGGAATTAAATTGGAAGGAATTATGCAATGAGTTTCACACTATTACATGATTTGACATATGATGAGCCTTAATCTCCCTTTCTAACTTGATTCTAATTAGTACTTTTCTCGTTCTATCAAGTGAAGTAATAATTACTTAACCGTATTATGTGTGTAATTGGTTTGGAATATCAATTTAATTATGAATGATAATTTTGTATTTGTTCCTTCATAGCATAGTATTATTTGTTCACTAAATATCATAACTTATATCTTTAACATTTTATAGGTTTCAAGTGGTAGTACTAGTCTTGGTCCAGTGTGGTGGCATAGGTGGGTAGGATTTAATACTATGCCTCACTTTGTTTGCGAGCAATGTTACTATTATAATTGTACTTTTAAGATATTATAATCTAATGTAGCTCCACAAATCCACAAGCAAGATCCCCCACTTTAGTAGATTATGTAATTAATTGGCTTGAGGGCAGAGCTTTCTAATTTATGTGGCCAGCTTTTTTGTTTGCCATAGAATTTTCAAAGTCCTATTTTTAGATGACACTCTGTCAACATTTTTACAAGAGATAGAAACAAATTCATCTTTACTCAAATGTTTTAAACTATTGAATTGGTTTTCTACATAAAGATCTTAAGTTAAATCTTCCTTGTTAATGCTTTGAGATTGTGAAAAGAAAAAATTTTTAATTGTTTCATTAGGCTTATGAATGCAAGGCACATCTCACATGTGCCAGTCACATCTCCAAATTTGGAATGTGACGAGGAACTTAGTGCAAATCCTAATGTTTATCTAAGGTTGTAAGAGTTTGATTAGCCAAGCACATGCGTGTGGGTTGCCTCTGTGTTGTAGGCTATGAAAACACTTCTAATAATCCTTGAAAGTTGCCTTGTGATAAGATAGTAAAAGCTAAATGGCTAAGCATTTGGTGTAAAGATTGCCTAGTTTGCAATCTATTGGTAATTACCTTGGTTATAAGAAATTCTGTTAATATTGAATTTGGAGTTTTATGTATAATATACTACAGAAGCAACCCATGATACAATTTAAATGATTATTGTTACTATTATTATTATTTTGGAAAAAGTATTGGCTCAAACTATATATATGTATAAACATACAACGAGGAGGCACTTCTGACTCAAGTAACATCAGAGAATTGAAACTCAAACAAATGGTTTCTTAATATGTTGAAAAATAGATACAGATATAAACAATGGAAAACTGAAGAAATGCGTGCAGCGCCAAGAAACCCATAAATGCTCTGATAAACCCCTAATTAGGGAAGTACACTTGTAAATGAGAAATGTCCTCATAAGAGAAATGGGCTCCATGACGTGTGGTGCCTATAAAGGAGAATTTCCAGAAGTCATTTAAGATTTTGGGAAGTAAAGGACGAGAGAAGGTAGATTTTGCAGAAATTTTTGTGAGGACCTAGTCTAATTGAGCTAGGATTACTTTCTTTTTCCTTTTTGCCAGTATTCTGAGAAGGAGATTGACTTGGCAGAATTGAATTTGAAGGTTCTCATCATGGTGCTCATCATGTTCACTAAGCTCTGCAATAAATAATGCCTATGTCTATCAAATGTAATGTGTTGTGTCTGTATCTCTATTCTTCAGCATAGAAAACAAAAGGATCATGAAAATGCCCACCTTGACTACTAGGGCACCAGCCTCATATGCAGACAATATTTGCAATACCCACACTGATAGTTGAGAGGTCTATAGAATGCTTGATTCAAACAAAAGGTGAACATTAATGATGCAAGAATAAGTCAAGCTAAGATTCGTATAAGGCTTGAACCTTTTGATTCTTACTCTGTTTGGAGTCATTGCACCAGGAATACACAAACTCACCACATGGATGATTGCATCAGTAACTTATAAAACATCCTGGTATATCCGTTTAAATTGAGCTTTCCAATTAACAACAATGGTCAGGAATCTTCAAACTAGTGTAGTCAAAGGCACTTGCCTTGGCGCCTAAGGCACTGAGGCGGGGCAGTAAAGAGGTTCAATGCCTCTTGCACCATGAAAGGCATTAGCTTCAGCCAGGAGTTCGCCCAGCAGTGCCTTGGTGCCTTTTTCCTTCATTCAAGGCGTGCGCTTTAAACACTTGAAGCAAAAGTGTGGCGGAAAGAGAAGGGACAGACTTTGAAGGCCAGCACTTCTTTAGCATTTCTCACCTAAGGCATTTTAGGAGTCTAGCACTTTAAAGGTGCCTTTTGCCTTTGACTACCCTGCTTCAAACATGATATCTAACAATACGATGTATAATTTTATACCTGAGTATATACCTAAAATTTGAGACCTTCACAATTGCAGGACTCATGAGAAATTTGGCTCCAGCATTAATTGCAGGTTTTCCATCCTCAACTCTGAAAACAGTCCCAAGCCCAACCTATGTGCAGATATCTGTTTAGTTCAGACATTATTGTAAATTTTATATGGTCTTGATCATCAACATACAAAACCAAATAATAAGAATTTGAAATAGAATTCCAATAAAATCAAAGTTATACACTTAATTAGAAAAAGTTCACTTTATGAAATAAAATCAACCAAAATTTCACATCATCTCAATTTTTTTTTTTCTTGTCAACTTCAAGAGAACTCAATGTTCTTACACATGCATACAACACTGAATCACATGTAATTTTCATGCTTCAGGAAAACTCCAGTGAAACTACTTAGGCAGCTATGAAGAACAGGAAGAGGGGGGTGGGGGAACTCAAATTCAATATATCAATTTATCATAAAAATTAGGGCAAATTCTAACAGTACTCACATACTCAGTATCCTAATCATATGATTTTACGATGGGATAGCATATCCATAGGCTCAAATGCCTTTATTGGCAGTTCTTAGTTAAATCCTACGTTACTCCAATTATCTAATTGCAAATTCATAAATCCCAAACGACAATTGCTCATTCAATAATATAATAAATAATGATTCTACCTCCTCATACCGCATTATTAGGTTTGACATTCCTCTTAAATCTTTATGGATGATGGGACTTCATTATTAATGTATCAATTCAAATGCATAATGCACAAAGCACTAATACTATATCAAATACATCAATTTTTAATTTATCCAAAACTTCCTACAAGTAAAAGTATTGCCGAGAAATACTACTTAAGATAACCTTTGTTTGATATATAAGGAAGATTTCACTAAGAGATATAAGAAAAATATCGCAATTCCAAATAATACTATCATTTATCATTTTTAAACGAAACATTTTTATGAGGTAATTCCCTATAAGGACAAAATCTTTGGAATGACTAATGAGACGATGCAAGGACAGTTTCTCCACATTTATAAACTTTGGTCAGGTTCTAGTGATATACACCTGCCAAAAACATTGATGACATGTGAGAAACCAGAAATATTAAAGGTTGAAAGCATGCTCCTAGAGCAATTGTAGGATGCTCCTTTACCAGTTGCTGTAGAATCTCGAGTCAGACCATAAATAGAACACATTAACTCATAAGCTCAGTACAAGTGCAGCAAATAAGCAGAAAAGCTTAGGTAAACAGCCTTGAACACACGTGGGGTGGACATCATAACCTCCAACTACATATGCAGAGGAAAAAGATGATGAAAACTAGTCATTAAAATTAAGAGTAGATCACGTTATATATGATACAAATATAGTTATCACCCTAGTTGATTGTTCCTCAAAATGTCAACCAAGAAGAACCATAATATTGCCACTTAAAAAGCTTCTCAACTTACAAATTTTCGTTAGAGTTTTTGGCAACTAAACTTCTAACTCAAGACTCCAAAACAATTCAAACCTAGGGAAATGCCACAAGGGAGGGTAACTTCCAACTAGATGGCCCAAAAGCAGTCCAACTGATTATACTATTAAGATCAAATTGAAACTTCAGTAAGAATATTTTATCAGATGAAGCATGTCCATTTTTCTGTTATAAATTATTTGAGAAAAGAAAATCTGAAGAAAAATCAACTGGAATGCCACCTGTTATTGCAGCATGTGCAGCTTCCAATGCCACTTTTGCATGATATGTCAATGAAAAACATAAATTGATCCAGCATTGACTATGGTTTCGGAAGTGAGCCATTGAACTTTATACTAGAACTCTAATAAAGGTTAAATTCTATTAAAAATATATATTGTCATTAGACATGAAAAAACAAACACACACCGCTTCCTCAGCAACAAAACAAAATACACAACAAACATCAATTTAGGGTTATCAAACCTGTATCACTTACTGTACTCTGGTAAGCAACTCACTTATTCCGTTCATTCCAGGGGGGAAATAAAATGAGCATGTTAATTATCTCCAGAATCAATTAGTTCCTACTCTTTTCTACTCTAATTCTTTGGCCCAATCTCCTCTAAAATCAAAAAGAGGCATGGGCTAATAAATTTCTGCTTTTCTGAATGAGAGTATGAGACAATAATATAATCATTGCTCATCTCCTCATTGGAAAAATCATGACTATACAATGCAAGAAAGTCCTTTCACCCTTGGCATTAACTAACAAGTTAAGACCACAACAATCTTGTACACCTTTTGATCCACCTTGAACAGCAACTAGGCTATCCCTGCCTCATAAGTTTCTTGTGGACCTCACCAGCAAAATTAAAACCATTGTCTAAAATTTATCTTCTATTATTAATAAAGTTCTTTTACATAAACTATGAAGCATGGAAACTTCAAAAAAGGAGTCATGTCCATTTCCAAGACATGTTGGACAACATAACATGATGCTTTAAATTACATATAAACACCTCAAATTTTGTCATGTCTCCATTTTTGTGCTGGTGTTATGTCCCCACATCCATGATTCCTAGATCATAAACAAGATACCCAATAAAGTTAAGAGTGGCTAAGCTTTTGCTCATGGAAGTATCTGTGGAAGCACGCTTATGATTTTTATTCACAAACTGTTTTAGTAACTTTCTTGTCAGGCACATGGGCTGCATTACTTATACTACCAACCACAGAAGAAGGGGATTAAGAACACATGGGCTGCATTACTTATACTACCAACCACAGAAGAAGGTGATTAAGAATTCAAACTCTAGACCCATTCTGCACCATACTTGATCTGTAAATTCCAATGGTAGTTACATAGAATGTATACAATAGAAAAGTGGTGCTATGATGAGGTATCAATACACATATCATATCATTGTACAAGAATTAAAGAGAACTCAAAAGTAGATACCAAAAAGTGCTACTCAACAGATACAAAACTAAGGGGAAGAAGAAGAAACAAAACCACAAAGTTGATTATAAAAAAATTTAACATACAATCTAGGACACCTAATTCTACCCAAAAAAAAATCTCGCACAAAAGACCTAAAAATGTGGAAAAGAAATACAAGGTAGAGATACTTGTTGGCCCAAAGCCAAGCTAAGACACCAGAAATCTTCATCTGGCAAAAGAGTTTTGTCAATTGGGTATAAAGAAAGCTGAGGATGAGTGCAAGGCATGAAACCCGAGCACAGTGAGATGGTGGCAGCAGTGGTGACAACAAAGAGCATACAAGCCCTAAAGAAGGAGAAGAAGACCATTAGCAGCACAAGCTTCAAGTTGAAGTGACCATTTCCACTTTTTTCTTCTCTCTCTCTCTCTCTCTCTCTCTCTCTCTCTCTCTCTATCTATCTATGTATATATGCAGGAGGATATGATTTTTTAGCGCAAGAGCATTTGGCTTATCTTATTTCCAAAGGCAACTCCTAAACTGGGGATAGGATCAAATTTTGATCCAAGACAGAATAAGAAATCAAGATAACCTAACACGTTTAATCTTCTTGAACTGAAATAAATGAATAGATCTTCTGTTTTACTTGGAAGACAAAACTGATGACAGAAAAATATGGTTCCCAACAAAGCAAAAAGCTTTTAACCTTGGCTATTTCCTTTGCCATCTAACAGAATCAATTGTATCCACAATAAGCGTTGCTTTATCCCTATCTTTGCTACAAAATGAAATCAAAGTCATTAAATATTTCAATTAACCATTGATTTACCTGATCATAAAAACAGATGCAAAAGCAGAAAGAAAGCAAGAAAACCACTCACAGGATTCAGTTTGTCTAAGACACAACCTAAAAATTCATCACAAACAGCAAAACCAAATTCAATCAGAAAAGCTAGAAATCTGAAATGCAACTGACAGCATCAAACTGTGGAACCCTTTGAGAAGAAATGCTGCTTCAGCAAATAAGGCAATAGAAAGTGACTCCACATGACACCTCACTTGGCACTAGCACATGCACCTTCAACTGCCATACATTAGTCCTGGCCATAAACACTTCCATTCATAAATAAGGCTATCTTTGCAAATTTAAACACAGAATTGTAGAATGGAACATTTGTTACAGCCTATAGGAGGTCATAAAGGCAAATGAGCATAAAATGGCACTCATCATAACCAATCCACTCTTCTATAATACTGAAACTCATATACATATTGTAATCCTTGGTAATAAGCTACATTTCACTGAGCAAAATTGGTTCTATCACATTAAGAATGATAATTGCTTCACAACTTACTTGAATAAATTAACAATTCTTCATAAGCCATTGCCTACGGTCTGGTTAAATTTCATCCAACCCTGAAGTTGTTCTCCTCCATTCCCCTACTCTTTTCCTTGTTGTTTACCCATTACAATCATTAATAAGTTCAATTCATATGTAATGGCAGAAAACTGAATTCCAGTTCATAATGCATGGACTTAATATTTGTCATCAACTCGTCTAACATAGTGTAAATTTCATCCTTCTGTGGATGCCGTTCATCTCCAACATAAAACTTGTGGACCTTACCTCTCACAAAAATCCAACTATATCCTGGTTCCTTTTTCACGCCTCGTTCTTTCATTACATCTCTCAAACCAACCCCATCTTCATATAGACCTGATTCTATATATGTATTGGACAGAAGAACATAAGTAGCAGGATACTCAGGCTTAGTGGATAGAATATTTTGAGCAGCAATCTCCCCCAGCTCAGCATTTCCATGGATCCTACATGCTCCTAACAAGGTCTGCCAAATCATCTCATTGGGTTTAATTGGCATCCTTCCTATAAATTCCATCGCGTCATTTAAGCGGCCAACACGACCTAAGAGATCGACAACACATGCGTAATGTTCCATTTCTGGTACCACACCATAGGTGTCCTCCATTAGACAGAAAAAATTCAGACCTTCCTCTACCATTCCTCCATGGCTACAAGCAAAAAGAACACATAATAATGTAACAGCATTCGCCTTGGCACCCCATTGCACCATCTTCCTAAAGAGGTAAAGGGCGTCTTCAACAAGACCGTGTTGAGCGTAAGCTGATATTATGGCAGTCCATGTAACAGTGTCAGGGTTAGATATCCTTTCAAAAACCTTATTTGCATCAACCAGGTTACCACATTTGGCATACATGTCAATTAGAGCACTTTCTATGCACGCTTCAGTGACCAGGCTGGCCTTGCATATGAATCCATGAATTTGCTGACCATATTCTAATAAACAAAGACCAGCACATGCAGTGATCACAGTAGAAAAGGTGAAATGATTGGGTGCATAGCCTTCTCTGCGCATCTTTGAGAAGATGGTCAAGGCTTTCTCCCACTCAGAATATTGACAATATGCAGTCACCAAAGTTGTCCAAGACACTATATCTTTCTCTTCCATTCTATCAAATATCCTCTCTACAGCTTCAAGAAACCCACATTTGGCATATGCATCAGTGAGGGCATTCAATGTACTAATTTTTATCACATCATATCCATATTTCCAAGCAATCGCATGAGTCTCTCTTAAGAAATCCAGACACTTCAAAGCAGCAATGGAGTTGAACACACTACAGAATGTGTAAATATCCAGTTTGACATCATTTTGGCACATTCTTGTGAACAACTCCAAAGCTTCTAGGTGAGAACCAGATTGTGAATAACCTGTTAACATTGCATTCCAAGGTGTGCTAACTTGACAAAATGTGAACTTCGAGTCAAAAAGAAACCAAGCATCAGTTAGAGACCCACACTTAGCGTACATATCAATAAGAGCAGTTCCAACTACAACATTGGAGTCCAATCCCCATTTAGATGCAAATCTGCAAATTTCATGACACTTATTAACATTGCCTAACTGCCCAACAGCCTTGGAAACGCTAATAAAGGTGAAGTTATTAGGTGAGATCCCTGATTCAACCATCTTGATGAAACAATCAAACGCTTTTGCATGTAAACCATTTGAGGTATACCCTGAAATCATTGCATTCCAAGAGACACTATTAAGTTCTGTCATGGTGTTGAACACCTTAGATGAACTCTCAATCTTCCCCAACTTTGCATATAAGTTCAGAAGAGATGTACTAACAACCGTATGAGTTAGAAAACCTCTTATAACAAGTTGGGCATGCACCATCTCACCCAACTCAATGGAACCCAAGCCAACACATGACTGTAAAACAGCAGAAAATGCATACCCATCTGGCAAGACTCCTTGGTCCAGCATCATGCAAAAGAGTACCATTCCATCAAAATAATAACCATGCTCATTAGATGCAACCATCATAACTGTCCAAGAGAATACATTTCTCTGAGACATACCATCAAACACCTTACGAGCTGCATCATAATCCATGCAATTTGAGTAAACATGTACTACATGATTTAACAACACTAAGCAATCCTGGTCTGCAAAATTCGACTTTAAGACATACCCATGAATAGACTTTGCCTCTTGGAGTAACCCCCATTCTTCACAAACTTTCAAAAGATCAACAAGAGATGACCGTTGATGGGTTTCAAATGTGCAACTGACTTCATTAACTTGATTGATGGCTAGGTTTGAATAGTTGGAAATGCAGAGTAACTTCCAATCTGCAACACAAAAAAGGATGAAAAGTGAAATATCAAAATAATTTAAAGTAATTATTTACCAGTTTTCAACCAAACATGTTCATAAGGTAATTCCCTATATGGACAAAATCTTTGAAAGGACTAATGAGAAGATGCAAGGACAATTTCTCCATATTTATAAACTCTGGGTGGGCTCTGGTAGTATACACCTAAAAACACATTGATGACATGTGAGAAACAAGAAAATTTAAAGGATAAAAGCATACTCCTCGAGCCATTGCAAGATGCTCCTTTACCAGCTGCTGTAGAACCTACACAGAGTCACAGACCACAAATAGAGCACATTAACTCATAAGCTCAGTACAAGTGCAGTAAGTAACCAGAAAAGCTTCAATAAACAACCTCAAACACACCTAGGGTGGACATCACAACCTCCAACTACATAGCGGAAGATAAAAGACTATGAGAAAGAGTTGTGCACGTTATATACAATTCAAATGTAGTTATCATACTAGTAAGTTGTTCCACAAAATGTAAACCAAGAAGAACCATTTTCTTCCCACCTACAAAGCTTCTCAAACTCCCAAATTTTCATTAGATTTTTTGGCCATTTAGGGTTAAACTTCTAACTCAAGGCTCCAAAGTAATTCATACCTAGGGAAATGCCACAGGGGAGGGTAACTTAACTTCTTACTAGATGGCCCAAAAGCACTCCAGCTGATTCAACTATTAAGATCAACTTGAAATGTACACAAAAATATTTTATCAGATAAGCATGTCCGTTTTTTCTGTTGAAAATTAATTGAGAAAAGAAAATAAGAAGAGAACTCACAATTGAAATGCCACCCGCTATTGCAGCACGTGCAGGTTCCAAGGCCACTTCTGCACTATATGTAAGTGAAAAATATAAAATGAGCCAGCATTGACTATGGTTTTAAAAGTTAGCTTTATACTGGCACTCTAATAAAAGTCAAATTCTATAAATATATATTGTCATTAGACGAAGAAGAAACTCTGCATCCTCAGCAGCAAAATTAAATGCACAAGACACAACACAGATTAATTTATAGTAATCAGACCTGTATCATTTATTGTACTCTGGTATGCAACTCGCTCATTTTGTTCATCCCAAAACAAAAATTAAGCAGGTTAATTATCTCCATAATCAATTAACTCCTATTCTTTTCTACTCTAATTCTTTGGCCCAATCTCCACTAAAATTAAAAAGAAGCATGGGCCAGTAAATTCCTGTTTTCTAGACGAGAACATAGGACTACAATATAATCGTTTGTCATCTCCTGGGCAAAATCATGATTCTACAACGCAAGAAACCCCTTTAACCATTGGCATTAACTAATAAGTTGAGATCACGACTATCTGTACACTCTTCGACTCAACCTTGTACAGCGACTAGGCTATCCTTGCCACATAAGTTTCATGCGGACCCCACCTCTAAGATTAAAACCACCACCGTCAAGACTGGAAGTATTTGTGGAAGCACGCTTTTATACACACACACACACACACACACACACACACACACACACACACACACATATATATATGTATGTATGTATATACACACACAAACTGTTTCAGCATTTTTCTAGCCAAGCATATGGGCTACGTTACAGATACCACCATCCACAGAAGAAGGTCATTAAAGAATTCAAATTCTAGACTCATTTCGCACCAGGCATGATCTGTTCCAATGGCAGTTACGTAGTAAGTATACCACAGAACAGTAGTGCAATGTTGAGGTATCAATACACATATCATTGTGGAAAAACAAGTTAGGAATAGCCAAGCATGATTTCAACCACCAAACTGAACCAACATAATAAGGGCATTAAGAACTGCCGACCAAAACGACAAGCATAGAAGAAAATAAAACCCCAAAATTATACAAGTGGCAGGGATATGCTTCCTTCATTAGAACCCAAAAGTAGATGCCAAAAAAGTGCTACCCACCAAAGAGTCAATGACCAAACTAAGAAGAAGAAGAAGAATTTTAAAAAAAAAAACAATTTATTACCATACAAGTTAAAATTCAACCTAGAACACTTAATTCTGCCAAAAAAAAAATCTCGCATAAAAACACTGAAAATACAGGGACAAAAATACGATAGAGAGATACCTGTTGGCCCAAAGGCAAGCTATGACACCAGAATTCTGGATCTGGCAAAGGGTTTTGTCAACTGAGGATAAAGAAAGCTGAGGCTGAGGCGCACGGCATGAAAACTGAGCACGGTGAAAGGGTGGCCGCGGCGGAAATGACGAAGGGCATACAAGCCTTAAAGAAGGAGAAGAAGGCCATCGGCAAGTGCCCATTTCCACGTCTTTTGCTGCTCTCTCTCTCTCTCTCTCTCTCTCTACTGGAGAGTACAATTTTTAGCAGGAGAGCAAGCTTTAACGGCTTATTTTCTGCAGGCACCTCCTAAACCAAGGATAAGATCAACTCCTGATGCAGGACGAAATAGGGAGGCATTAGACTGCAGTTCTTTTCCATGGGTGCTACCAGGGTGTTTGGTCATAATAGGAGAAATGTATAATTTTTTTAAGAATATTATAATAAGTGTATATATTAATTAAAAAATTATATACTCATTTGTAAAAAATTATATATTTATTATAATATTATTAAAAAAAATCATATACGTATCATATTTTAGATAAAAAAATTGATAATAAAAATATAAAAAAAATTACATACAAATTTTCTTTTTAATGAACAACCACCGTACCTAACATATGGTTAGTTTTTTTTTTTTTTGAAATCAAATTAAATGAATAAATGCCCTAGTGAAGACAAAATTTAATGAAGGAAAAATATGTTTCAACAAAGCAATTATTCATTATTTAATATTAATTTTAAAGTAATAAATTTTCAAAAGTTATAGAAAAAGCTATTATGATATTATTAAATATTTAAATCAATTTAAATTTTAACAACATATTAAAATGATAATATAAACTAAAGTAATATTTAGTGTTCAAAAGCTTTAGTTTAGGTGGCATTAGGGATGGCAACAAGGCAAAGAGAGTGAGTTATAAACAATGCAAAAGATGACACACGGTGGACAATAACGTGGGAAATGAGGTGGAAAGAAAAAGATGTAGCACAAGCAATACACATGCATATGAAGGTGTGAGACATAGCATGAGAAAGAAGAAGCCTATGTGGAGATTGTAGCAATGATTATTTAATTGGCTTATGCAATTGGAGGGGTGTGTATGATTGAATATTCCTTTTTGAGCTTTCCTCCTTCTCCTCTGAACCTTCCTTTCTGTTACTTCCCTTCTTTTATTTTTCTCTTGAATTTCTGTTACTTTCCTTTTGTTATTTCTCTTTTGAATTTCTATTATTCAAATATATGATTTTGGGTATACTGGTTTACGAATTCTTGGAATGAACAGAGTTTCCTTGCTAAATTAACATAGCCCTGAGATAACTGATTATGGATCATAACAAAGGTGCTTTCATTAAGAGAAGAACTCATGGCAGAGGGAACCATATTCTGAGATCTCTCTACGAACATGAAGAAGATTACAAATCATGTTGAAAAAATGGAAGCTGTGACAAACTCGAGAATGGATCGATTGGAGACGTTGATTGAAACCATCACTCAAGCCCCAAATGCACAGATGGATCGTATTGAGTCAGCCATAGACTCACTGACCAAAGCAATGGACTCCATGAGTCATGGGACAAATCGATCCTCCTCTTCTCCAACCTCGAGAATAGTCAATATGGCTTAGAGCTTATCTATAGCGTATCAACCATTTCAACTCTACCAAGTAAAACTCAATTTCCCCAGGTTTGACAATATTGAACCTTTCAATTGGTTGCTCAAAGTAAAGCAATTCTTTTCTGACTATGAAACACCAGATGCTCAATGTGTAACTATAGTCACTGTTCATATGGAAGGAACTCTTGTCCCATGGTTCCAGATAATGTAGAAAACTCACCAAATTCGAACTTAGAATGCCTTGGCTAAAGCTGTAGAGGAAAAATTTGGGCCTTCCAATTTTGAGAATCTGAGAGCTCAACTATTTAAAGTACTACAAATGGATTCAACTATCAACTATTAACAACAATTCATGACACTAGCTAACAAGAGTCCATGGAATGACAAATGATGCCCTCATGGATTGCTTTATCACTAGCTTAAAACTTGAAATTTGTAGAGACATGATAGCACAATCACCCACCAATTTGCTCCAAGCAACTATGTTAGCTCGGTTATATGATAAGAGGCAAGCTTTCTCTACCCTAATTCGATCAAGGCTTATACTACCCTCCACCTCTAGCAGCAAGGTGAACCAATCTTTGTCATTATTGATAGCCTCGTACACTTCAGCAAACCTTAATGCCACTAAACCAAGTCTACCACCATTGTTACCAACACCTTCCATCAATCCCAAGCCTCTAATTAAACATGGAACTCTGGTAGAGATGCAATTATGAAGAGAGAAGGGTCTTTGTTACACCTGTGAAAAGAAATTCACTCCCAGTCACAGATGTCCCAATCGACATTACATGATTATGCAATGCGATGAAGAGGAAGACAATGAAGAGATGAAAGAATATATGGGTGAAAGAGATCTTCCATAATCCACAGGAGACCCTTTGACACTACATCGTCTTTCATTACATGCATATCACAGATCCAGTGGTCTAGCAACGATTCGATTTGATGGCCTCATTGCCGATCTACCACTGTAGGTGTTATTGTATGGCGACAACTCCGACAATTTCATTCAACCAATGGTGGTTAAATATTTGAACCTACTAGTAGAACCTACACCATCAATAAAAGTTATAGTTGGGAGTGGTGATAGGTTGCAATGTCAAGGTCTAGTACAAGAATTGGAAGTCACAATTAGTGGGCATACATTACGTTTTCCAACCTATGTATTACCAATGACAGGGTCAGATGTGGTTTTAGAAGCCAATTGGCTGGAAACATTGGGGGCCCACAGAGCATATTATAGCACTTCTATACTCAAATTTTATGCTAATGGAAAATTCGTGACCCTTACGGGATACAAGTTCACTCAAACTGGACAAGTTCAATACCACCAACTTATATGACTTTAAACCACTAAAGCTATTATGGAATTATACGTTCTTCATGCAGTAGAAATTGCAAACGTTACGGATACACTAGAGCTTCCAAACAAATATTCCTACTAATTTATGAACTTTACTTCGCCAATGTAGAATTGTATTCTCATTCCTCGAGGTTTACCACCTGAGCACAATCATAATCATTGCATCCTCTTTGAACCAGGCATAGGACCAATAAAGGTTAAGCCTTATTGATACCCTTTCAGTCAAAAAGCATAAATCAAGAAGTTAGTGCATGAGATGCTTCAAAAAGGCTTAATACAGCCCAACACAAACCCATATTCAACTCTTGTGTTGCTAGTACATAAGAAGGATGGCTCATGGCGCTTCTGTGTAGACTAATGAGCCTTGAATACCATAACAATAAAAGATTCCTCCCCGATGCCTATTATGGATGAATTGATTGATAACTAAGAGGCTCTATGTTTTACACTAAGCTAGATCTTCACGCAAGATATCATCAAATTCTTATGCACCCAGCTGATAGGGAGAAAACCGCATTCAGGACTCACTATGGGCTTTATGAGTGGTTAGTGATGCCCTTTGGACTCACTAATGTACCGACAACATTCCAAGCCTTGATGAATTCAATCTTTCAGCCATTCCTTCATAAGTTCGTTCTCATCTTCTTCGATGACATTCTCGTTTATAGCCTTTCCTGGTCAAAGCATTTGGAACACATTGATCTCATACTAGGCAAATTAACTCATCATCAGCTTTATGCTAAGCTTAACACAATGCTCATTTGGACAACGTAAGGTTGAGTATCTTGGCCATATAGTATCAGTAGTAGAGGTCGAGATGGATAGCTCTAAGGTTCAAGTTATGCAGGATTGGCCAGCTCTAAAGAATGTGGGACAACTTAGAGCATTTTTGGGCCTCATAAGATATTATCGATGGTTTATTAAATCATATGCCCACATTGCTAGCACTGTGACCCATCTATTGAAGATAGGTGACTTCTTGTGGTTCAAGGTGGCTCAATCAGTGTTCGAACGTCCCAAGCAAGCCAGGATCCAAGCTCCAGTCCTTACATTACCAGATTTCACACAACCTTTTATTTTGGAAACTGATGCATTAGGTATCGGCATAGGAGTTACACTCCATCAATCAAGCAATCCTATTGCTTTCTTTTTGAAGAAATTAACTCCACATATGCAAACTCAATCAGTCTATGCATGTGAGTTACATGCAATAATAGAGGCAGTGGCTAAATTTTGCCATTGTTTGTTTAAACATTTTTTCATCATTTTAACTGACCATGATAGCTTGTGACATTTAAATGACTAGGTGTTTAAACCCTAGAATAGGAAGCATGTTTAATTAAGCTTATGAGGTGCCGATTTCAAATTGAATATAAATCGAGAAAGACCAATTTAGCTGCCTATGCACTATCGCATCATTTTTATATAGCTCTTTCACAACCCACTTGTACATTTCTAGATGACATTCAACAAGAGCTTTATGGTCATATTGCTATTAAGCAACTCATTGATGATATTGGTGCTACTCCAGCCACTAAACCTTACTATTCTCTTCACAATGACTTAGTGTATTAGAAGCGACGATTAGTTATTCCCCAAGATTCTTTTAACTTAATTCACCGTATACTTAAAGAATTCCATTCCTCTATTATAGGTGGACATTCAAGAACGTTGATGACTTTTCATCACATGGCAACTCTTTTTTTCTGGCCTTCCATGCAAAGAGATATCTATAACTTTACTCACAACTGTGATGTGTCAAATGAACTAAAATTTCCCAACTGCATCCTGCGGCTTTACTCAGCCCTTTCCTTATCCCAGATCACATTTGGGAAGACATTGCAATGAATTTTATCACTTCCTTGCCTCTGGTTCGTGGGTATTCTATTATCATGGTTTCGATAGATTGTTTATCCAAATATAGACACTTCATGCCATTACCACCTGATTTTACTGGTCGTTGAGTTATTGAAGTTTTCCTTCACAATGTTGTCAAGCTACATGGCATCCCACGTTCCATAGTTTTTGATCGGGATCACACTTTCACTAGTGCTTTTTGGCGACATCTCTTCAAGTTACAGGGTATGAAACTCCATTTCAAATCTTCGTATCATCCACAAATGAACAAGAAAACATAGGCTCTCAATAAATGTCTTAAAATGTAACTTTAATGCTTCGTTATCATTTGCCATGGGTTGAATTATGGTACAATTCCTCCTTTCAAACCACTATCAGCAAGACTTCATTCAAAGTGGTGTATAGCTGAGATCCACCCCTAGCTACTCAAAGCAGCATGGGATGATTCCACACCCTTGGAAGTTTAGTCACAATTGCAGGATAGGATAAACTCTTAGATCAATTGAAACTTACACTCTTGAGAGCTTAAATCCAAATGAAGTAAAATGCTAATAAACGTCGCACTAAGCTCAATTTTCAAGTTAGGGATCTTGTTTTAGTTAAATTCCAACCATATCAGCAACACTCTCTACATCTTTAAAAGCACCAAAAATTGGGCCTTCGATATTTTGGTCTGTTTCCAATCTTGGAGCGAATTGGGTCCATAGCTTACCGATTGGGCCTACCTACTGAAGCCCGCATCTACCCTGTTTTCCACATCTCCTTGTTGAAGTGTTACTATGGCGATAGTTCCAAGCCTTACTTACCATTACCATTACTCACTAGTCCAGAAGGACCTCTACTCCAACCACTAGAAGTTTTAGCCACCCATTCACATCAAGTAAAGGACTTCATACAGTTGCAAGTATTGATTAACTAGGGCAATGCTGCACCCCCTTCTTGGGAGCCCCTCGATACTATCTGGCAACACTATCCTACATTTGACCTTGGGGATAAGGTTAATCTTTATGGGGTGGGAGATGTTATAAACCATGTAGAAGATGACACAGTGGATAATAACCTGAGAAATGAGGTGGAAAGAGAGAGATGTAGCATAAGTAATGCACATGCATCTGAAGGTGTGAGATGTAGCATGAGAAAGAGGAAGCCTAAGTGGATACTGCAACAGTGATTATCTAGTTGGCTCATGCAATTAGAGGGGGTGTGCATGATCGAATATTCCTCTCTGAGCTTTCCTCCTTCCCTTCTGAACCTTTTTTTTTGTTACTTCCCTTCTGTTATTTCTCTTTTAAATTTCTGTTATTCAAATATATGATTTTGGATGTACTGGTTTTTATGAATTATTAGAATGAACAGAGTTTTCTTGCAAAATTAACATTGCCCCAAAATAACTGATTCTGGATCATAACAATGGTATTAGGGATGGCAACGGGCAAAGAGAGTGAGCTTTTCACTATCCATTTTCACCTTATTCCCTTTTTCCATATCCCATGACTCACAAGTTTCTTTTTTTTTCCCTCTGACTCATATCCCATAACTCATAGATTTGGACCAACATATAGCTAGCATGTTATTACTCATTCTCCATAGTTATGTTTTTAAGGGCTCTTTATGCTTAACATATTTAGCTTTTCTCACATGTTTCCATAGTTTACCAAGCATAATATATCCATCAGACATAGGAGCGACATCACATAACGCTTTATCATGATATTTACTAATGGAGAAAGAAATCAAAACTTGCTTATTAACCCTAAATTCAGCACTACCCTTCAACAAGGTATAGAGCCTAGGATGCTTTATAGTAAGCAAGTTTAATTTCTCAACAAGTAAGGTACTAGCAACATTTACATAGCTACTATTATCAATAGCCATGCTGCAGACTTTCTCTTTGATAAGGCATCTAGTATGGAAATCAGGGGATGCTTTTTTCTTATATTGTCCTGTAGAGTTGGTATTAAATTGGAATGCATTCAACCTTGCACAAGATTGTTTGAATTGCTCTTTGTTAGCCTCTTCAAGGAATTTGTACTCATTGGACATCTTATCACCTGAAAAGTTAGTCAAAGAAAGAAAGAAGGAATAGGACCTCACACACTTTTCTCACGTGTTTACACTCAAAAGATGATAAGTTCACTCATGTTTAACTCTTTTTTTAACTTTTTCTCTAATGTTAATTGCACTCTTGCCTTTTACCACTCAACAATTTGCTTTTTACAAGTGTTCTAAGCAAGTCACAAGAAAATCAAAAGAAAAGATCAGACAAGTGGCAATAAAAAAAATAGAATCCTAAAATGTAAATTCCTAAAGAATCAAACAAAGGAGAAAAAAGGGTGTGTAACAAAAAGGGAAACAAGGAGGAAGGGGAGGCTTGGAAGGAAGGAGAAGGAAAGGAAAAATCTGAAAATAAGAAACTTTAAGAAATAGGAAACTACTTGAGAACCAAGTTAATCAAAATAGGAAACTACTTGCAATTCAAGTTTAGAACAATTAAGAAAGAAAATCCTTACTTGAATGCAAATAGGAAAGTAGATAACTTAGTAGCTACTCAATGCAATCAAATTAGGAAACTAACTCCAATTAGGAAATTGATTCCAATTAGGAAACTAACTCCAATTAGGAAATTGACTTCAATTAGGAAACTGACTCCAATTAGGAAATTAACTCAAAGCTTGCTTTCAACTTTGAATTGGCACAACTTACAATTTTGAATTCTGCGATCTGAATTTTTTTCTTTTTTTTTTCACTTTTTTTCACTTTTTTTTTTCGATTTTTTTTTTATTTTTTTTTTTTGGAGTATCACACTCTCTTCTTCTTTTTTTTTTTTTTTAGGATAGAGGCACACAACAATGGAAGACAGAAGAAGATAGAAGATAAAGACGAAGCTGAAAAAGGTAACACTAATGGAAGGAGAGAAAGTATGAAGAACAACGGAAGGGAAACACAAAGATATACCTTGCACTAGCGAACCAAAGCTCTGATACCAAATGATGAGAGACCCTTTAGGAACCTTGTTTTAGGAACCTTCAACAAGATGACACTTTACCCAGGACCGCTTAGAAAACAAGAATGTTGGTCAAAGGAAAGACCCTAAGAGAACTTGTCTCTTAGAACCCTAGCCTCAAGACACCACAAAGGAAGACTAATCATTTGATAAGTCACGTAAATTCTCAGAGAATACAAAGAAGCAATGACCTCACAAAGTATTAAATAATACTCAAATTCATTCATTCATTATTTTCCAAAATAGAGTACAATAGGAAGCCTTTTATAAGAAAAATTTTCTAAAAGTCTAAAATCTTAATAAAAGTAAAACTCTAAAATCTGATTAGAAATATTTTAAATGGTGCCTAAAATCAAGGAATTAGATTAGGATACTAATTTTAGCTTAATCTCCAAGATAAGCTCTTTGACCAAGTTCAAAAAATAATAAAATAATAAAAAACAAAATTTATAAAGAATCATATTCAAAACTAATTAACTCTATTAAATAGTCACATGGGATGCTCATGTTTCATTAAAAATCACATGGTTGACACTGATTCTTAATCTCTTGCAATTGGACTCCAATTGGGCCTTAGCACTCCTCTTGTATGTGTGTAACTACATTGGGCTTTCAACATGTTGGATATTGACTCTAGTTGCTCTATGGACTTTCTTAAGACATTGGGCTTTCACTTGGACTTCCACTTTTGCATTTTTAAGGAGATCTCATGTCTAAAGTCCAATTTAGCATGTTTTGAATTGATCAAATATGGATCTTAGGCTCTAAGCTTGGACCAACGTCCAACATAGATATTATCTTGAGTTCTTTGAAATTTTTGGACAAATACTAGCACAATTTGGGCCTTTTGAGCATAGGCCATCCCTTCATAAGCCATTTGGACTTGAATCATGCTCTTTTGAATGATTTAGGTTTCTTAATGGATGGAGGCTTCTCGAACTTGTAGTGCTCTAATAGGCATGCCTACTGATATTGTATCACCAGCCAACTCCAATATTTTCCAATATTCATAATTTCAAGTATTTATGAATGGTTTTTGCTTCTTTCTTCATTGAATGCTTGATATTTCGCTTGCTTCTACCAATGTTCAACTTAGCTTCTTCTCTCTTCTATATAGCTGAAAGTGAATGAGGCAAAAGGTAGAGGAAGGGAAATGCCATTGTGTCAAATAGCATATTTGAAAGGTCTATTTGTATCTTCCTTATTTTGTGAGTATAAAATTCTAGCGTGTAGAAGGTAGAAATCTTAAGCCATGTGATTTCCAATCTGATGTTCTCTTTTTCTTGTCTACCATAATGTCCTTGTCTGACACATCTTCCTTTTCCTTATAATTTCAACTACACTTGCCAAGATGTAAGGAGGATGCTTTGACGTACTTTGCATTTTGGCTTTGACCATTGGATATTTCATTTTGGGTAAGAGCACTTTTTGCCAATATTGGGAGAAAGTTAATTCTTGATTTTTTTGACCATATGGGCCCAATCACAATAGTCCAAGTAACTTGAAGATTTTTAGGCTAATTTTCAAAACTTGTTATGATACCTTTTAGACTACATAAGGTTTGTTCTTGTCCAAATTAGAATTTTGGCCCAATAAAGTTTAGACATTAAACAATTTGACCCAACAAGCATATATATCTAGCTTGTATCTAGTTTCGGCCTAGAAAGAAGTTAAGCCCAATGATATGTATGAAACTTTATTGGTCCACTTGGATAGAAATGATGATTTTGGCCCAAATTAAATTATATTATGATTTTTCAAAGTGTTTTTTTTAAATCATTTTTTTACGTTTGAAATAATTAAAGCACATTTAAGTCTTTGAATCAATAAGACTAACTTCTACTAACAAAGGAAATAATTAAGTTGAATTACGGCCAGTTTGATTCTATTCTAATTTTAATATTTTTAAAATAGATATTTTTTAGAACAAATTTTGAAAACAAAAAAAAATTAAAAATCTGTTTGAATCATTATTTTAAAAAAATCACTATTTTTTATTTTTTTTATTTTGCAAAACAAAAATTACAAAACATTTAAAAAATGTTCTAAAAACACATTTCTATTTTTTTTGTTTTACAAAATATTTTATTAAAAACACATTATCAAACAAAATTTTTTTTTTGTTTTCTTAAAAATAGAAAAACTATTCTAAAGACAGGAAATCAAATAGCCCTTAATTTCTTATGTATTGAACATTTTTATATTTTTATTATGTTTCTCTTTTTTTTTTAAAATGGTTGTACTTATAATATATGTCTCTGGAATACGTAGTAATTATCTATAAATTCTGAGGGTTTTATTTTTGGGAGAATTAGAATTGAGGATCCAAGCTTTAAAATATTTACTCTAAAGGGCCTATTACCACTGGGTTTAGGGATTTTGCTCAAAGTTAGTAGTAATCTATTTTGAACCCAATGGTAATAGATCCTTTAAAATATATATTTTGAAGTTTGCATCTTCAACTCTAATTCTCCCTTTATTTTCGAAGTCTAAGTTTAAAATTTAAGACAAACGATTTAGCACCATGATAATATTTGTTACCCCTCCCCCCCCAAAAAAAAGCATCATGGTAATCATCATATGACATGTACATTACCAACTTTACCCTAAGAATGACATTGATAAAAACTTTTGATAAAAAGATATAAAAATTTAGCATGTCTTTTGTAATCTTTACATATTAAAAATATAACTTTATATTTATGTAATCATCAAGATAAATTCATCTCATTTAATCATCACTAAATGTTCTTAACTACCCATAAATACCTATAAATGTGTAATAAATGTATTTGATTTTTATATTCATATTAACCATTGATTTATAACTTAACAATAACTAAATCTTCTTATCACTACTTAAGTCACTCTTTTCACTATATATATATATATATATATGAGTAATCTTATGTGAAAAATATATATAATAACAAGTTGATCATTAAAATCAACGCAAAAATTTTCGTAAATATTTTTTTATTTTTGCATTAATCAAATACATTTCTTTTCCCCTTCCTTCATCTAGCTAGTTTGATGCTAGATGGAATCTTAAGGTAAGTTCTACTCTCAGGTAGGCCAGTTCTTTATGTTTCTAGAAAGTGAATTAAAATGCATTGAATTATTGAGTCAGTCACAATGGTAGGCATTCCTTATTATATTTGGACTAGGATCCTCTGCAGTAAGGATCCTAGTATAGTGTCCTTGCAGTAAGATATACAAGAAAGGGAGGGTGAGATTTATAAATATATAAATATATATATGTTTTAAGAAATAAACTTGATTTTGTGAGACACTTTAGAAGGAATGGAGAGGGATCCAATTCAGAGGATCCAAATCCATTGTATTCATCAGTCCAATTTTAGTAGTTCAAGTACATATTTTAGGCTAGCCAACTTTCAGTGCATAGGAAAGATGGATTGATAATCTATAAATATTCTATAAGACTAAGCTACCAAGCAAAGTGAAAGGCCTATCATTTCAAATTATATAGAATCCTAAAATTCTAGAGAGTTTCTTAGTAATCAATTTATCATGAAAAACTTAGTACGTTTGCAAAATTAACAATTTAGTCAAAATCTTTTTATGCACAACTAAATTCAAAAAATAGATGACATCACAAACCTTATAGTGGTTAAAACTAAAATAATATTACATCTACTTTATGAACATAAAGTAAAAAAAGTTTATATCATTAGTAATTTTATAAATTACAAATAGGTAACTATTTTACTAAAACTTAACTATTTAGTTTTTACCACTTAATCACCAATGTAACTTTAAGGACTCAACTCACAAATTTTCATGCTTATACAATTAGATAACCTCAACGGCTCAATTTCATTAACTTCCACAGTTAACCTAAGTTTACAATTGAAAGTCAATACACTTGCCTCTACACCTTTCAACAAAATATAACTCCTATAAACTGAATTAAATAAAATGTAAGAGGCGAATACCAAAATTAGAGCAAAGCTTACAAGAAGTTTTAACAAAAGTAACTAACTGTCAATCTCAATAAAAAAGAATAATGAATATAAGACACATTTATGCATATAATAGTAGGTAAGAAATGAAGCAATCCAGTAAAATAAATGCACATCCAAAGTTATAAAACTTCTTATTAAATATTCTTCTTTGAATACCCAATAATAGGAAAAGTGGCCATTACTCACTAACCTTCCTTTCCTTTAAATGGAAATCTTCATAACGGTTAGAAAACACCTTTTAATGCATTCACAATTTCAAGTATTTATGAGTGGTGGCTTCTTCTTTCTTTATTGAATGCTCGACATTTCCTTTAGCTTCCATCAACGTTCAACTTGGCTTCTTCTCTCTTCTTCTCTCTTCTTCGTAGCTAAAAGTGAATGAGTCAAAGTGCAGAGGGAGGGAAATAACAATGTGACAGATAGCACATTTGAAAAAGTCTTTCTGTATCCTTTTTATTATGTGAAAATAAAATTTTGGTGTGCAGAAGGTAGAAATCATGAGCCACGTGATTTCTAATATGATGTTCTCTTTTTCTTATCTGCCACAATGTCTTTGTTTGACACATCTTCCTTTTCCTTATCATTTCAATTGTACTTGCCAATACGTAAGGAGGATATTTTGACACGGCTTTGCCTTATGGATATTACATTTCGGTTTTTGCATATGAGACGATATGTGAAAAAGTTAATTCTTGATGTATTATGACCATATAGGCCCGGTTACAATAGTCCAAGTAACTTGAAGAATTTTCGTTGAAGTGTATTTTCAAAACTTGCTATGGTACCTCTTAGACTAGGTAATGTATGTTCTTGTCCAAATTATTTTTGGGACTAATAAAGTTTAGACATTGAACAATTTGGCCCAACAATATATATCTAGCTTGTATTTAGTTTAGGCTAGAAAGAAATTAAGCGCAATGATACTTGTATAAAACTTTCTTGGCCCACTTTGGTAGAAATGATGATTTAGGCCCAAATTAAATATATTCTGATTTTTAAAATTTTTTTAATTTAAAATCGTTTTTCCATGTTTGAAATAATTAAAGCATATTTAAGTCTTTGATTCAGTAAGACCAACTTCAACTAACAAAGGAAATAGTTAAGTTGGATTAATTTCTTGTGTGTTGAACATTTTTATATTTTCATTGTGTGCGCCTTTTTTTTTTCTTTTTTTTTAAGCGGTTGTACTCGTAATATATGTCTCTGGAGTACGTAGTAATTCTCTGTAAATTCTGAAGGTTTTATTTTCGGAGCCCAGGATTAAAATTTGCGCGAAACGATTCACCATGGTAATTATCAAACGACACGTACATTACCAACTTTACCCCCAAGACTGATGTTGATAAACTAACTTATGTTGGAAAGATATGAAAATTCGGCATGCCTGTTTTGTAATCTTTGCAATTTAAAAATATAACTTCATGTAACCATCGGGATAAATTCATGTCACTGTAATGATTACTCAACCTTCTTAACTACCCCTAAATACCTATAAATGTGTAATAAATATGTTTGATTTTTTCCTACCAAATATATTTGATTTTTATATTCATATTAACCATTGATTTATAATTTAACAATAATTAAATCTTCTCATCACTACTTAAATCCACTCTTTTCAGCCCCCCCACACACACACACAAGTTACCATAAATATATACAAAAGTTAAACTATACCGTAAATATATACCGTAAGTAATCTTACATAATAGCAAATTAGAAATTAAAATTAATACAAAAGTTACCATAAATATATAATAAATATCTATCTTAACTTTCACATTAATCAAATACATTTCTTTCCCCCTCTTTTCGCCAAGCTAGCTAGATGCTAGATGGAATCTTATAGCAAGTTCTACTCCGGCAGGCCAGTCTTTTACATCTCTAGAACGCGCATTGAAACGCATTTCTATATTGGCATTGAGTTAGTTACAATGGTGAACATTCCCTGCAGTCGCTGTATTCACTAGTCCAATTTTAAAGGTTCAAGTACAGATTTTAGGCCAGCCAACTTTCAGTGCAAAGGAAAGATGTACTGATAATCTATAGCATATTCTATGAGACTGAGCTACTAAGCAAAGAAGTGAAAGGCCTATCATTTATATCAATAGTAGTGCTAAGAGTTTGAAAAGGTCTAGGAGCCAATCATTCTACCAGTTAGAATATTTATAGCAGTAATGAGCAAGACCAGTACTAGATATTCTCATATGTCTATTACTAAAATTAGCAAAATCTTGGAAATCGAAATACTTAGCCCCAGGGCTGTCATATAAAACAAAATACAAATTTCTTCCATATGTAGGACATAATTTAATTCATTTTATTGATTAGTTCGTTGATGACATCTTCCCGGTTCCCTGTGTCTCCACCATCCTTGTATAAAGTTTTCGATCCTTGCAAGCCTTTGGCCGGTTTGTTGAGTTCAAAGGGCCACAAAAAATTGGCTACTTCTTTAAAGTGTGGACCAACATTAACAATTTCATGGACCATGTCTTCTATGCACACAATTCCATACTTCCCTAATTCCTGCGAGACGAATTCTGGAAAAATTAGAGTGATTATAAAAGGGGACATTACAAGCAAACAGGCCTAGGACTCAGCAAGATATGTCTTACCTGTTCAAAAATGTTATTGTCCGTCAAGGGAACTTTCTGATGGTCTATTTTTGCATATCCCTTCTTGTAGATCAGCTCCTTTATGCTTTTAAGATTTGGATATCTTCAAAAGAAGCAAATATTCACAAAATTATGAGTAACTCTTCACAATGATATTTTTTAAAATCATGTTGGGAGGAGAATTTTTTCTGAAAGCAATAAAGGAAATTAAAGATACAATGAAATAGCAACATCAGGCTATCCTACATTAGTTGCAGACACCTACTCTAAATTTGAAACTCCAGAAATTGAAAATCCCATGTTCCTCAATCCATGGATAGAAAGCAATAAGAGTTTAAACTTCCCATAAAGAAATATTGAAGTTAATGTCCTGGTTGAAAAATGTGACTGGGATTGTGGGTTGGGGAAGGCAGCAGTGCAGTTGAACATCACAAACACTTATTATGCAGCGATATGTATAACATGTAGTACCCTAGCAAACAGCAATAGCATCCTAGAAGCGGTCAATATCATTACACAAGTCACTTTATATTCAACTCAACCACTTCTTTCCCAAACCATAATTCTCCATTCTTAAGTCATATCGTATCATTATAAGTTGCAAATATATGGAAGTTTAAAATGCCTCCTCTAACAAATATAAAATCAAGAAAATTCATCTCTTACCCATAGGTGACATATGGTTCCACCCTCTGCAGCTTCGCCATAATTCCCTCACTTGCCTTCACAAAGACAGCACTGAATATTCTTCTCAATTTCAAGCTGTATAAAACCTTTCGGGTTTTTGGATGCATGTCATTTTTTCTGAAAAGAAAGAAACGGAAGAGAGGTCACAATTTTTCATATGCGATAACTTTAGTGAGGTTATAGTCAAGATCATTGACAAACAATAGAGGTTACAAGTATACAACTTTTCACATGCAAGAACTTAGTGAAGGTGAGGTTATAGTCAAGATCAGCGACAGATGATGCAGAGAGAAGATCATATTCTCAAAGCATCAGTAACATACCCCTGTATTCGAATGATTATTAATAACTTCGACTTTGGCACCAACAGCTCTGGCTGTTTCCTCTTGATCCGTCGTTTCAGTCTAATAAGGTCGAGCTCCTAGATAAAAAAACATAGATGATAACAATCATAAAACCTACTCATCAGATGCATTTGGTAATAGCTTAGATAAGATGTGAAGAACTGCAGACTACGAAAAAAAGATCCATGGAGCATTTCTTGTTGCAAAGTTAAATTAAAATACAAGTTAGCATGCAATACTGCATCTATTAATGGGGCAGAGTTTTCCAATGATCCAATGTAATCAATACACCACTCAGAATAAAGATCATAGACATCAATATCACTAGAAGGAAATTAAGGCCCTTCTTAATATGGGAAATACAAGTAGAAAATCCATTGCAAAATTCAACATGCCAATACATGAGAGCGGGGAAGTTTGTAGCTTACTATATTCCCACACCCCACCACAGTTAAACAAGGATTCCTTCGAATGAATACAGAAAAAATCATTGAGCAACAAGAAGCACAAAATCATTACATATTGGTAATAACCCAATAAGGGCCTAGCGAGAGAGAGAGAGAGAGAGAGAGAGAGAGAGAGAGAGAGAGAGAGAGAGAGAGAGAGAGAGAGAGAGAGATACCTTGTTGCGATACTCAATGATGAAATCCTCGGGCTTTTTGATATAGTCCTTGCTGTTCTTGGTTTGGAACTGCTTATGCTCAAGTTGCTCCTTTTTCCTCAAGGCCAATGCTTCGCTTCTTTTTCGTTTCTTCAAGATAATCTCTGGGATATAATTCAGGGGCTTGGGCTCCTCTTCTGCCATGCTTTCTGCACTCAGAAAAAAAAAAAACCATAAAAAAAAAACCAAACGAAAAAAACCACAACTCCAGAAGTAGAATACAGAATTGCAGCCACTAAAAATGGTGAATTATCGCTGCTCAGAGGCGGAGCCACCTTGCAGAAATGGCGGTGGCAGCCAGAGAGAGAGAGAGAGGGATCCGATATGAGAGAGTAGAGGGACGAGAGGGTCTTAGGGTTCGCCTGACTTGGGCTTAAACTCGGCCCGTATGATAAAGTGGTAACAATTAAGATATCTTTTTATGAATAGGGAAGGATATTTTTTTTTAAATTATAGCTTAATTATAATTTTAACATCCAAATTTGCATCTTAAACTATTACAGAGAGTGAAAATATTACATATAAATTAAAACTAACATCTAAGAAAGTCATGTAATTGTCATGTGATGGTTTATGTCATTATTATATTCTTTAATTTCTATCCGACACAATTTTTAGCCAACATTTTCTCTGAATTCTCAATTTTCTAAATGGGAGTCTTAATTCATCTATAACAATTTTCACTTCTTGTGATAATTTAGAAGAATAAAGTATTACATATCAAAGTTTGAATGCCAAAATTATAATTAGGCTAGTTCAAAAGGATTATATGTGATTTTCTTTTATCTATAATAATTGTAAAACTAAACAATAACTTGAATATATATATATATATATATATATGAAAGAAAATATGAAGTTGTTTACTTAAAAAATGTAAGAAAATATTATCCATCATAGTTAAAATTAATTTATTATTTTTTGATAAAAAAATTTAAGCTTTTTTATTTTAAAAATAATTTTTTGCCATCGGTTATTTAAAGATAAATTAAATAGATAATTCATGTGTATTTAAAGCATGTAAACCTAATAACATTAGATATGTTGTTTATGATATATGGGTTGGTTTGATACCTTTAAAATTTCAAACCTATTAACAAAAATCATCTTGCCACATGGGTTGGTGACTTTCTAACCCAAATTAAACATGAGAAAGGATCCTCTTAATTTCAACCCTGATCAATTTCACACTTGAAAGGATCCTCTCTCCTTATTCTCTCTCTTCTTCTCTTTATCTCTCATACTTGAAAGGAAATTGACGGGCCCAAAATTGAGAAAACCCTTAGTGTCTAAACAATTTGGATATAGGTATATTAGATGAAACTTCAAATAAGGATGACAAGCAAGGTAAGGTAGATATTTCACTACCTATCTCTACCCTGTTCTCCCTTACCCTACCTTGTTACCTTGTTAGAGTTTTTTTTTCCTTTACCTTATATCTAAATCTGTAGGTATTATGTTGCCCTATACCCACCCGGCTTTGCCTTGCTCCAAAAGCACTAAAAAAAGGTATTGAATTGTTGGATGACAAATTACTAAAAATTTAGATACGGAAATCTGAGTTGAATAAAGAAGATAATGTGAGTTTAAAAAGTGTAACAAACAAAATGATAAAATCTCATAATTATGGGATGAAACAAGTATATATAAATAGCAATCAAAGTAATGTGACATCCTTGGTAGCATTGATACTAGTTTCTTATGGCATTCAAAACACAAGGTAGGGCACCAATATATGACAAGAAGCATTTACAGACAGGTTAACAATTCCAAAGAAAGAATAGGACCTAAGACAAATAAATATCTATGGTTTCTTTAAGACTCAACTGCTTTAGCATATCATAAACTTCCAAAATTGCTTTATGACTACCTCTTTACTCAACCTTGCAATATATATATATATATATATATATTATATCTTATACCATAGATATAAAATTATATCTCTGGTGTCTTGAGTTCAAAGTGGTAGGTTCATTCACACATTTCAATCATACAAGAAAACTAAAATGAAAGTTAAGACTAGCATAGAGCTAGTCATTCTATAGAGTTATGTTTTGAGGGCTCCCTACAAAGTTCCTAAACATCCATTACACTTGGTAAATTGTATGAGACATACCCAACAAAACCTCTACTAAACCAAAAACAAGGTCAAGGATAGAGAAGTGCAATAATATCTTTACTTATAAATCACAATATCCACATCTAAAATGTACCAAGTAGGCTAAGGACTACAAGTTCCAAAATAGAAATTGAACCCACATTAATGTTCTATAAATGACCTAAAACAACTTGCTAATTGATAGGAAAAAAGATTAAGCCATTTGTTTCACTCAAAAAACATAAATGTTGCAAAAGTAAGGTAGATATGAAACTTGATGTATTGTAAATGACCCAAAATACCTATTAAATGAATCTCTTCTCCCTCGTAAAAGACTTAAAACATTTTCAAATCTAAGGTCCTCATATGATTCCAAAATACCACTAGCTAAGAAGAGGAAAAAGAAAAATAGAACAAATTTCATATAGGAATTTCTTTGAATCCAACACAAACAAAAGGAGGCAAGATCAAGGTTGGAGGTGACCGCGTGCAGTAGATGAAGGTTTACAATGTGTTCAACACCTATTGTTGCCACATTGATGGAGGTGAGCTAGGAGATTTTAAAGAGCTTGAACAAAATCAAGAACTTGAAAACAAAAGGGCTGGACGTAACTTTAAAAGATGGCCAACTAAAGATCCATTGCAAGGTATGGGAGGCCCATGCACAAGATCAAGAGCCAAAGCTATGAAGGAGGCCTTGAATGGAGTGATCCAAAAACTAATGAACTTGAAGCCCATAGTCTTAGCTGAATATAAAGCCCAAAAGGAACAAAATGGCATGAAGATTATTTCATATCTACAAGATGCTAGCCCAAGCTCGAAAGGAGCCTAATTGAAGGAGCCCAGCCATTTTCCACAAAATTCTCTTAGTTTTATTTTGATTGTTTCTGTTTCAAATTTTTTAGCTTTATTAGGCGCCATTCTTGGTGAATTTGTCCAGACTTAAATTTCTTTTATTTTCCCGCCAAACCTAAGAGTTATTTTGTATTTAGGGTTTTATTTTTCAAATGCCTATATAAGGCCCACTTGTACTCCAAGAAGAGGCAGATTGAATGAATTCTATTTTCAGAATCTTTTCTGACTTGTGAGGTTTCTCTTGTGGCCTTTGTGTGCTGGAGAAAATCTTTGATTTATCAAAGGAGTGGTTTCCTTTGTGGCATCCCGGATTAGGGTTCTAAGAGACAGGTTCTCTTAGGGTTCAATTCCATTGACTAACATCTCTTCTTCTTCTTCTTCTTCTTTTTGATTCTTTCTTTGTTCTTTCTTGCTTGTTGTCCAGATTTGCCTATTTTCTTGTTCTTGTGTCGCTTGCCAAATTTCGATCACTGATCCGTGTAATTTGGGGTTCCTAGAACGGGTTTCTACGGAGTCTCATATCATCTGGTATCAGAGCATTGGTTGAGGTTGGTTTCATCCACTTTTTCCTTGTTCTTTTCCCTTATTTCTTCTGATTCTTTTCTGTTCCTCCATATTTTTGTTGTGCGGCTATTTCTGGTGATTTCCTTCGTGTTTTTGGACATTTAATAGGTCTTTCTTGTGTTTTAAAATCTCTTCTTTCTGCTCGATTTGGAATCACATCAATCCGATTTTTGTAGAGGAAGTTATAACTATTTCTTTTCCCTTATTTCGTTTGATTCTTTTCTGCACGTCTTTTTTTCATGCGGCTATTTCTGGTGTTTTCCTTCATGTTTTTGGACGTTTAATAGGTCTTTCTTATGTCTCAAGATCTCTTCTTTTTGCTCGTTTTGGAATCACATCAATCCGATTTTTCTAGAGCAAGTTATAGCTATTTCTTTCGTGCATGTCATTCTGATCTTTCAGAAATCTTGTGTTCAGAAATCTTGTGTTCTGTTTGCAAATTTCAGCACCTTTGAGATTCGAAAAAAAAAAAAGTATATTACAGTGAAAAAAAAAAAAGAAGGAAAAGTTGAAAAAAAAAAAAAGTCAGAATCTGTGAAAAGGGAAAGTTGTGCTGGAAATTGTAAAATTTTGAATTGTTGACTTGAATTACAATTGCTGAATATCTGGTCATTTCTGATTCTGGGAATTACCATTTTTGAGTCCTTGAGTTAATCTGATCATTAAAAGTCATTTTGTGCACAATTCATAAAAGCAAATTTGCATTCATTCACCTTGTTCTAAATTTCAAATTTCTGATTGCTTCAATACTGATTCCAAATTCCAATTTTCTTTCCATAACTCTTGATAATTAATCATTTAACTATTTGTTCTCCCATAATCTGCCACATACCATTTCTTCCATAAATTCATTGTCTTCATTTCCTTTTCTAGTCACTTGCTGTATTTTTCATTGGCTGCACCTACGAATTTTTTTAAAAATGTTGGACTTTTGTTGTCTCTTTGAGAACTTTACATCTTGGGTTCTAATTTGAGATTGCCACTTCAGTTGCTGCTTCTTTTGATTTGTTGGATTTAATTCAGTACACTATAGGAAGCAAGTTGAGAGGAAAAAGGCAAGAGTGTTTTCATCATTGTAAAAGCCATTACAAGTGTGAAACACGAGTGAATTTGCATCATTTAGAGTGAAACACGTGAGGGAGTAGTCAGGTTCTTTTTTTTTCTTGCTATTCACTACTAACATTTCAGGTACTAATCATGTCTGAAAGTGAGGATAACCAAGTTGACCTTAAATTGTTCATCAAATCTGTTCAAGAACAATTCAAGAGGCTAAATACTAGGTTGGATCAAATGGATTCTTCTTCTTCCAACAACAAGGCAAGGCATGGTAAAAATGTTGTTCTAGGAGGAGATGAATCTGATTTTGAGGAGGAAAGCCAACATGAAAGAGTTAGGAGAGCCCCCCCTCGAAAGAAAGATGCCTTTAGTAACATCAAGATGAAAATCCCTTCCTTTCAAGGGAAAGTTGATCCTGATGTATATCTTGAATGGGAAAGAAAAGTTGAGTTTTTATTTGACTGTCAATCTTTTTCGGAAGAAAGTAAAATAAAATTAGCTGCTTTGGAGTTCACAGATTATGCAAGCCTATGGTGGGATCAATTAACCACTAGTAGGAGGCGTTCTGGAGAGGGTCCAATTCGGTCTTGGCCAGAAATGAAGGCTCTCATGAGAAAGAGATTTGTCCCTACCCATTACTATAGGGATGTGCACAAGAGGCTCCACAAAATCAAACAAGGATCTATGAGTGTGGAAGAATATTTTCAGCAAATGCAAATTGCCATGATCAAAGCTGACATTGAAGAAGATTCAGAAGTTACAATGGCAAGATTTCTTGGTGGCTTAGACCCTGAAATTGCTGCAGAAGTCGAATTACAAAACTACCTTGATATGGAGGAGTTGTTACATAAAGCCATTAAGGTGGAGAAGCATTTTAAGACAAAACAGAAATTGAAATCACATGCTAGTTCCAACAAAGACTTCAAGTCCTCTTTCAAGTTTAAGGGAGAGACCAAACCTAAAGAGGAGAATAAGTTGAAGATGCAAACACCTACTTCTAAAGGTAAATCTGAACCTAAATCTTCTTCTAGTTCTTCTAAAATTAAATGCTTTAAATGTCAAGGTTTTGGTCACATTACTTCACAATGTCCAAATAAAAGGACTATGATTTTGCTTGAGAATGGTGTTGTTACTAGTGAAAGCAGCAGTGATGAAGATGTGGAAGCTGAGTTAAGCTCCAATGGAGGTGATGAATCTGATGTGGAGGTAGTTGAAGCTATGATTGGTGAGGCTCTAGTGTCAAGGCGTGCTCTTAGCATTCAACCTAAAGAGGAGCTTGAAAAAGAACAACGAGAGCATATCTTTCACACTAGGTGTTTTGTTAACAACAAGGTATGTAGCCTTATCATTGATAATGGGAGCTGCACTAATGTTGCTAGTACCTTGTTGGTTGAAAAGTTAGGTTTGCCAACTAGAAAACACCCCACTCCTTATAATTTGTTGTGGTTCAATGATAATGGAGATGTTAAAGTTACTAAACAAGTTGTTGTAGTATTTTCCATAGGAAGTTACAATGATGAGGTTTTATGTGATATAGCTCTTATGTATGCTGGACACTTGTTATTAGGTAGACCTTGGCAATTTGATAAGAAAGTTAAGTATGATGGTTATACCAACAGGTATTCTTTTGAGTTTAATAAGAAAACCATTATGCTAACCCCTCTCAGACCCTTGCAGGCATATGAAGATCAAAAGCGAATTACTCAAGAATGCAAGTTAAGAGAGAAAGAAAAGAAAGTGCGTGAGAAAGAAAGAAAAGAAAGTGAGATGGAGAGAAAAGAAAAGAAAGCTACTGAAAAGAAAAGTCAAAAGAGTGAAGAAAAGAAAGTAACACTATTTTCCAGTAAAGGAGAGATTAAGAGGGCTTTATGTAATGAGACATCTTTTGTACTCTTGTATAAGGATGTTTATCTAACCCTTAGTGACCTTGATGAATCTCTTCCTTCTAGTGTTTTGAGTTTGTTGCAGGAATATAAAGACTTATTTCTGGAAGAGGTACCGGATGGATTGCCTCCCATAAGAGGCATTGAACACATGATTGACTTTATTCCTGGAGCATCTCTTCCTAACCGACCTGCTTATAGGGCAAATCCAGAAGAGACTAAGGAAATTCAGAGGCAAGTGGAGGAACTCATGAAAAAAGGGTTTGTGAGAGAAAGCCTTAGTCCATGTGCTGTTCCAGTAATACTTGTGCCCAAGAAGGATGGCAAATGAAGGATGTGTGTGGACTGTCGAGCCATCAACAAAATTACTGTTAAGTATCGATATCCCATTCTTAGACTTGATGACATGCTGGATGAGTTGCATGGTGCTTGCTTGTTTTCAAAAATAGATCTTAAGAGTGGTTATCATCAAATTAGGATGAAAGAGGGTAATGAGTGGAAGACTGCATTTAAGACTAAATTTGATTTGTATGAATGGCTTGTTATGCCCTTTGGCTTAACTAATGCTCCTAGTACATTCATGAGCTTAATGAATCATGTGTTTCACCCTTACATAGGAAAGTTTGTTGTTGTGTATTTTGATGACATTCTCGTGTTTTCTAAGAATCTAGAAGAGCATGCTAAGCATTTGCATTCTGTGTTTGATATTTTAAGAGAAAATAAACTCTTTGCAAATTTAGAAAAATACTCTTTCTGCTTGGATTCTGTTGTTTTTCTTGGTTTTGTTGTAGGTACTGATGGCCTCCGAGTGGATGAAGAGAAGGTGAAGACAATTCGAGAGTGGCCTACACTTAAGAATGCTAGTGAGGTGAGGAGTTTCCATGGACTTGCAAGTTTCTACTGACGATTTGTAAAGGACTTCTCAACCCTTGCTGCACCTTTAAATGAGCTGGTAAAGAAAAATGTTATCTTTAAATGGGATTCGAGGACGAATCCTTTTCAAGAGGGAGGGAATGATGGAGGTGAGCTAGGAGACTTTAAAGAGCTTGAACAAAATCAAGAACTTGAAAACAAAAGGGCTGGACGTAACTTTAAAATATGGCCAACTAAAGATCCATTGCAAGGTATGGGAGGCCCATGCACAAGATCAAGAGCCAAAGCTATGAAGGAGGCCTTGAATGGAGTGATCCAAAAACTAATGAACTTGAAGCCCATAGTCTTAGCTGAATATGAAGCCCAAAAGGAACAAAATGGCATGAAGATTATTTCATATCTACAAGATGCTAGCCCAAGCCCGAAAGGAGCCTAATTGAAGGAGCCCAGCCATTTTCTACAAAATTCTCTTAGTTTTATTTTGATTGTTTCTGTTTCAAATTTTTTAGCTTTATTAGGCGCCATTCTTGGTGAATTTGTCCAAACTTAAATTTCTTTTATTTTCCCGCCAAACCTAAGAGTTATTTTGTATTTAGGGTTTTATTTTTCAAATGCCTATATAAGGCCCACTTGTACTCCAAGAAGAGGCAGATTGAATGAATTCTATTTTCAGAATCTTTTCTGACTTGTGAGGTTTCTCTTGTGGCCTTTGTGTGCTGGAGAAAATCTTTGACTTATCAAAGGAGTGGTTTCCTTTGTGGCGTCTTGAATTAGGGTTCTAAGAGACGGGTTCTCTTAGGGTTCAATTCCATTGACCAACATCTCTTTTTCTTCTTCTTCTTCTTTTTGTTTCTTTCTTTGTTCTTTCTTGCTTGTTGTCTAGATCTGCCTATTTTCTTGTTCTTGTGTCGCTTGCCAAATTTCGATCACTGATCCGTGTAATTTGGGGTTCCTAGAACGGGTTTCTACGGAGTCTCATATCACACATGACCACTAACTTAGTCCTTTCTCTCATTGGCTTTACAATGTTCTTTGGATGGTGGTGTTCTTTATTTTTAGACTCAATAGGTAGATAGTGTGTAAATGAAAGCAACTATTTTTGTTTGGGTTTGCAAATGCTATCATTATTATGCACCAAGTAAATGCTTTGTTTGTTAAATTTTCTATAGGAGATTGCAAGATAGGATTTTAGATTTTACCCAAAATTATGCTTAAATTCATTAGTTAAATTGATCAAATGCTTAGAGAAAAGAGAACTACAACTTATGTAACACCATGACTTCTAGCTTATTTCATACCATTTATAAGCTTTGTATTATCAATCCCACATGAAAGGGACTAGCATGTACTCTATAATGATAGAGCCCTCATTAAGAGCTAGTAATAAAAATTTCCTGGCTAAGAGAAAACTTAAATAAGCAAAATCAGAGAGAAAAACATATGGAGCTAGGAAGAAGGGAAAGAATGGAACAGTTAGCCAGAATATAAAAGAGTAAGAGAAAGTGTACCCCTAAATTTTGAAGACGAAATTTATTTAAGAAGGAAGGAATGTAACATCCAGCCCCTCCGTAAACGTGAGAAACACAATGTTCAATTTCTCCGTAAACGTCAGAAATGGGCCATATATAAAAGGAAGTTCTCGAACTAGAAGGAATTGGAGCCAACTAAAATTATGATAAAATTTTAAATATTAGAAAAATGATGATTTGAGGTTTAAGATGCCCAAAAACCAAAACCAGAAGAGATCAGAAAATTTACCGAAGGAAGTAGGGGCATTTTTGTAATTTCTGAAAAATTTTGAAAACTCACAAGAGGGCTTTTTAAATGAAAAATTTGAGCTTTTCAGGATTTTCAGAGGCCCTAAATACTATGGGAACCCTTAGAACAGTTGAAACCCCTTCGGTGAGCGATTTCGACCGTTGGTTGACCAAAATTTTGATCGAATGGTTCGGAATGGTTTTAGATCCTTTTTGAGTGATTCCAAAGGCAATTCTTATGATTAAGAGCCTAAGGAATATGATGAAAAGACAGATTTCAAAAAGAAGTTGAAATAAGCCTAAACGAATAAAACTATGAAGAGGGACTAACTTATAAATTTTATCATAATTTTAGTTGGCCCTAATTCCTTCTAGTTCAAGAACTTCTTTTTATATATGGCATATTTTTGACATTTACAGAGAAAATGAATATTGCATTTCTCTCGTTTACGGAGGAGTCGGATGTTACAACTTACTTAGCCACAATTTCGCTTGTCTGAAAAACTAAGAGGGATTCACATATATATAGTAATATCTTTCTTATTTAGCTAGCCAAGCCTACTTCTTTGACAAGTTGGAATGACTTGTCCCTTAAGCCACTTGCCCCACAGGTTAAGTTATTATAATATATATATGTATGTAATAACATCCATTAGCCAGTATAAATAGGGTAACTAGTTTAAAATTGGGCAATAAGTTGGAGTCTCTAATTTAATGGCTCATGAACATCCCAACCTATCACAAGGTATCAATTCACAAGACCTGATCCATTTAAAGGTATTAAATTAATTATTTGATAATGTTAAAACATATATTGCTAATTGGTCTAATAATTGATTAATGTTAATCTACATATAATTTTAATTTAGTAAAATATTCTAACAATTTCTCACTTTGATAGTAGTAATCAATTGTCAGCCAAAACTGTAATAGATTAACTCACATATACCAAGATTATCAAATAATTAATAAGTACATTAATAAAAAAAATTCAAAAATGAAATAACAAACTAAGAACATTGAATCCAATAGGAAAAATAATGTCATAAATGCCCATAAGATTTCAAGATTAAATTAAAATGGAATAGTAAATGAAGTATATCTAGAACATTTATTTACAGAAATGTAAATACCTTAAAATTTCCTTAAAAAGATAACTTAAACTCCTACTAAACTAAAACATCATCAAAAGATTTTACAAGACTCATTTGAGTTACATATTTTTGAAAAACTCCAACAGGTAAGCTTTTGGTTAGCAGATCTACTAGTATATAATCTGTGGAAATATGTTCAACTTGAGTATGAGATTCACAAATCATCTTTTTAATAAATAGGAACTTCACATTGAAATGCTTAGTGTGTTTAGAATTTTTGTGATTTTGAGAGAAGCATACAACAAGATTATTGGTGCAATAAATAATGATTGGCCAAGATATGCTTTCAACAAGATGCATGTTAGAAATAAATTTCTACAACCAAATGGCCTAACAAGTGGCTTCACAACAAGCAATATATTCTATTTTCAAAAGTGGACGTAAGTGCCTATTTGGCACTTTTCCAAAACATAGCTTTGCCAGACATCTTGAAGATGTATCCAAAAGTCATTTTCAGATAATCTACATAGCTTGCATAATCTAAATATGAGTATCCAACAATTTCAAGAGAATTAAGTTGTTTATATGTTAACATATGATTTTTAAAATCTTGTAGGTATCTCATAACTTTCTTGGTAGCTTTTTAGTGATCCAATCTAGGATTACTAAAATATCTGCCAAGCATACTAATAGTAAAAGATATACACAGGCAAGTGCATACTTGAGTGTACATTAAGCTACCAATAACAAAAGCATATGGAATTCTTTCCATTTCAATAGTCTCTTGGTTATTTTAGGGATGTTGCGATTTAGACAATTTTCCTCCCTTCTAAATAGGCACAACACAAGAGCAATAAAAGTGCATATTAAATTTCTAAAGCACATGACAAATGTAAGTGCTTTGAGATAAACCAAAAGTACCGTAATACCTTTCATGCTAGATTTGTATCCTAAGAAATTAAGAGGTCTCACTAAAATATTTCATATCAAAGTGACAAGAAAGTAGTTATTTTGTCTCATTTAGGAGACTAAAATTGTTGCTGGATAGAAGTTTGTTATCAATATGTAACATAAGAATAACAAAGTTGCTCCCATCAATTTTCTAGAAAATACGTTGATTTGAAGAATTTTCAATGAAACAAAGAAAGGTTACAACTTGATTAGATTTTAGATACCATTGGGTTGAACCCTGCTTCATCCATAGATAAATTTTCTTAATTTTCACACTAAGTGCTTTTTCTTTGTTTCTACAAAATGACTTGGCTAAGTTATATAAACATCTTCAGACAAATTTCTATTCAAAAAGGTAGTTTTGATATCCATTTGATGAAATTTCAAATCATAATAGGTGACTAGGGCCATAACCATTCTAAAAACGTCTTTAGTAGATAATGATGAAAAAGTTTTTATATAGTCAATTCTTTCTCTTTGAGTATAACCTTTTGCAATAGATTAGGCCTTATACCTTTTAATTTCACCTATGACCTCATGCTTAGTCTTGAAGACCCATTTACAACTAACATCTTTGTACCCTTCAAATAATTCTATGAGTTCCTAAACATAATTATGATACATTAAGGGCAATTCATCCTTCAAGGCTTTTAACCATTTAGAGGAATTAGGACTTGATAGGAGAGCAAGTTTGAAATATTAGTCACATCAAATTCTTGTTCCTATAAATAAACCATATAATCATATGAGATCGTAAGTTTATGAATCCTCTGAGATCATTTTAATGAAACATTATAAGCCATATTATGTCCTTCAACATCAACAAGATTTTAAATGTTAGCACCCTTTATAGGTAGATCAAGTATATAAGGAGATAGCATTGGTATATGTACAATAGTACTTTCTTCTTGGATATCAATAATGCGGGATACATGACCTCATTATCTAGGTCATCCTAAAAAAAAATTGTCCAATTAGATTCAATGACTCTGATAGAGTTAGTGGGACAATAAAATCTAATGCCTTTAGAGCCTACACAATACCTAATAAAGAAACCACTAATAGAACTAGCATCCAATTTCTTAAGCAAAAGATCATATGGTCTCACATTTACCTTACAACCCTATACATAAAAATGCCTTAAACTAGGCTTCTTGTTAAACATTAATTTATATGAATTTTTAGGAAGAACTTTGCTTAGAACTTGGTTGAGTATGTATGTAGATCTCTAGAGCTTCACCTAAAAGAAATTCCTGTAGAGATGAATGACTAAGTATACATCTCACTGCATCCATTAAGGTATGATTTCTCCTTTCTGCAACCCTATTATGCTAAGGGATGCCTAGCATGGTATAATGTGCTTCAATGCCTCACTCTTTAAGACATAAAGCAAAAGGAGTAGGGTTTCTATTTGTTTTTATATATCTACTATAAAATTTTGCACATCTATCAAATCTAATGCATGTGTTTGCCAATTTTAATTTAAAAACAAGCTTGAAAGCTTTAAAAGCATCCAAAAACTCTGATTTTTTGTGTAGAAGATCAGTCTACCCATATCTGGAGTGGTCATCAATAAATGTGATATAATACTTAAAACCGCCCATGGTAGTAAAACTAATAAGTCTACAAACATCTATGTGAATCAAATTTAGAATATATTAACTTCTACTTGGCCCTTCATTTCTAGCTTTAGTGGGAAAATTTTCCTTAATGCAATCAACACAATAATCAAAATGAGAGAAATTTAAGTTATGTAAAACACCTTACTTAACCATTCTTTCCAATCTCTCTCTAGAAATGTCACCTAAACATCTATGCCATAACATATATGAATTTTCATGAATTCTATGATGTTTATGTCCAATAATGATATAATAGAAAGATTATTAGGCTGTACAAGGATAGGATCTAAGTTCATCATATATAAACCATTATCCAAAACAATAGAACTAACAATAACAAATTGAAAATAGATCATAAATATTCTATTTCCTTGCCAAAAAGAGTAACCATATTAGTCTAATACAAGACTAGAAATTAAATTTATTATAAATGAAGGTATATAAATAGTTTTGGTTAATTCCAATACATGTATAAAAGCTAAATTCAAACAAATAGTTCCATTCCAATGAAGTTAACTACCATCATTATCAATTCCCAAAATAGTCTTCTCCTTTTCATTAGGCTTCCTCTTATTTTTGAATCCTTACTATGAATTCATAACATGAATTATAGCACTAGAATCCAACCACCAAGAATTAGATGGAATATCTACAGCATTGGATTCAAAACAAACTAAAGTTGAAGGGGCAAGTTTGAAAGACATACCTTCCTTTTCACGTTTGTTCTTAAACTTATAACAGTCTGTTATTTTTTTGACTAAGCTTCTTGTAGTAATTGTATTTGCCTTTAACATATTGCTTCTTTGGTCTTATCTTGCTTATTACCTTTCTTATTCATAGGAGGAAATTTAAGCTTATTCGCTTTATGGAAACTCACATTTGATTTGTTGTTAGATTCATGAGACACATAAGTCATAGACTAAGAAGAACTTCCCTTTCTAATGGACTCTTCCTCTTAGGTTACAATAGCAATAAGTTGATCTATAGCTTATTGACCTTACTGAGTGTTATAAGAAGTCTTTAGAACTTGGAAGTGAGGTGGAAGAGATTCAAGAACACAGCATACCAGAAAAATTTCTCCCACATCAAGACCACAAGACTTAACCTTGTTGAAGTAGTTCACAAGTTTCATAATGTGTTCAAGAATACTAGAAACACTATCATAAGGACTATTGTTAAGTAAGAAAAGATAATGACCCTTTTGAGCCTTGTCAAATTTCTCTCCAATAGCATTTAGAAATTCAACTATTGTTTCCTTCTTAGGAATCCCTTGTCTTATGCTTTTGTTAATAGTGTACTTCATAGTCATCAAGCAAATTCAATTAGAGTTATGCCACTTCTCATAAAGGGCTTGCTCAGCTGTAGTAGAATTATCATTCAATGTAATAAGCGCATCAATCCTCAAGGCTAAGTCTATTTGTGCAACAGCTAAATACATATCTTGAGACTCTTTCTAGTCATGATAGTTAGTTCCATTTAAAGTTTTTATAGATGATAATTGCATGGACATAGAAGTTGGAATTATGACAACATAAGAAAACATGAGTTATGTGTATAACATAATCATGAAAAAAAGTTTTCTTGTAGAATCTAGCTAATGCAATTACATATATACAAAAGTGTTATTTATCATGATCCCCCCTAAAGGTCCTGAATCACAATAAATCAATAAAACTCCATTGCACATAAAAATGGCTTGTAAAATGAATGTCTCTAACATTGCCACACCGATAGGGTACAAGAAATATTAAGACATGAGATAAAATTATTGCTATATTATCAAATTACACCAACAATGCTATATCAATAGGATATGTGTACTACTAATATAAAGTACTCAACAATTAACACACAACAAATATTAATAGTGGTAATTCAATTTATATGATTAATCAAATAAATATTTCTATGACAACTAACCAAACACTTGTATCATAGGTCCCATGATAGGTGATCATAAAATCACAAAGTGTTAATCATCTATAGGCATACATTTCATAATTAAATTTCAAGAATAGCACATCAAAATTGGGCTCAAATTCAATTTCAATATATAAAAGTACATAAAATATTGAGAAATTATTTAATATAAAAAATACATTACCACTGAGAGTATAAAAAATATATTGTACAAAGATGCATATAGATTATATACAAAAAATTTCAGCTCAAAATTTAGAGTACATATATGAAAAAGTTATGTGGGATATTATGGAAAATCATAAATTCATATCTTGGGTAGTCGAAAAAATTGGAAAAATCACCATTAAATAGGAAATGGAAAAAGGATGAGATTGGGCTAAAGTTGGACTAGAATGGCCCAATCTACAGTGCACACATGCCCCCACACACCAAAAGGCGTAAGTGGGCATGGCTACATGGCCTTTCGCAGCTTCATCAAACTTGGAGCTTAAAGCTCCTCTAATGGCAAAAGGTAGCCATTATAGCATTGCCAAACTTCATTTTTTTTAGCATTTTAACACACGTTTTGACCAGTAAAACATGCTACAAGCTTCGATGATGGGAATTTTAGTTATAAAAAAAAGAAAATAAAAAGCCCAAGAAAGCAAGCAACCTAAAAATAGATTTGAAACTTTTCCTTCTTCTATTAACCATAGATTTGACAAGTTTCAGCCAATTAACTAACCCAAAATGTTATTTAGTCTTCCATAATCTAAATCTAAGTAACCAAAGTGGATAAAGCTCAAATTTTTGGTGAAAACAAAAACCCCAAAAATCCAAGCTTTAAAACGTTTTTTTCTTTGATTTTTCTACAAATTCAACAAATTCTTTACAATCAATACAATTTCATAATAAAAATTATAATGGAAAGAAAATGAATTGAAATGTTCATGAAACTTTACTTATGGGAGAACATGATGAACTATTCCTATTTTTTTTCAATAAAAGGGGTTCTATTCAAGTAAAACAAAAAATAGATAAGCAATTCTTATGTGCATGCACAAACAGGAAATAACATTAACCTAGATATATATATATATATATATAATATTCAAATGTGAAAATATGAAGAGCCATATGCAGTATAATAATAACCTCGATATGCATATATGATACTCAAATGTGAAAGAAAATTGCATAGAATAGTATCATAATAATCAACACTATACACAAGGATCTGATACCAATTGTTAAATTTTTTGTGGGAGATTAAAAGATAGGATTTTATATTTTACCTAAAATTGCACTTGAATAATCAATTGAAGTGATCAAGTGCTCATAGAAAAGGTTTAAAGAAAAGAGAACCACAACTTAGCCACAATTTTACTTATCTGAAAAGCTAAGAGGGATGCATATATATATATATATATATAGTAATATCTCTCTTGCTCAACAATTCAAGCCTACTTCTTTGATAACTTAGAGTAACTTGTCCCTTAAGTTACTTGCCCATAAGTTAAGTTATTATAATATATATTTATGTAGTAACAAAACACTCGCTAGTATAAATAGAATAATTGGCTTAAAGTAAGCAGTAAGTTAAGATTCCTAATTTAATGGCTCATGAATGTTCAAACCTATTATAGGATGTCTAATCACAGGACCTAATCTATTTAATGGTATTAAATTAATTATTTGATATTATTAAAACATAATTTGTTAATTGATCTAATAATTGATTAATACTAATCCACAAATAATTTTAATTTATTAAAATATTCCAACATTGTTTGGTAGTAAATTCAAGACTAGATGGTGGCTACGTCTATTTAATCAAGAGCAGTAATAATACACAATATTCAATGCTTCTATTTTGGGTGGCACTTAGCGTTTGTTATTGAGGAGGCTATTATGCTATTTTGTAGTTTTGCATAGAAGATTGAGAGAGCAAAGATAGGAAGGTTACTTAGGGTTTGGCTTGTTAGGAATAATATTACTTTCTTAAGAATTTTCTAATTTTTAGTTTTTATTTTTGTATGGATTTTAGCCTTTTTTATTAAAAAAATTAGAGTGGATAAATGTAATGCAATTGGTGACTCATAACCCTCATAGCCACAATAAATCAATTGGCATGAGTTTTAGATCCATTACCCAAAAAAATGATGATAATCAATATAATACATATATTTATAACTTCCTTATACTAACTTTTTTAATTAATAACCAATAAGTTTTATTTTTCAAAAAATAATATTAGCTTTCTTTCTTTCTAAAGTATTTTAAGATATTTTTTTATAAAATAATTTGCCTACAATGACCATGATTTTGAATCTAGCATATATTTGTATTTATCATTTTATACAATTACAAGAAGTATTTAAATCTTTCATCATTTTAAAAATTTCAAAAGATACTTTTATTATAAATTTACAATTAAGCTATACTTGTTTTAAACCCATATATGTATTTTCAAGTTTTCCTTAAACTTGCCCTTTACCCTAGTCAAACATTAATTTACCTAACAAAAAATGAAGCAGGGTGAGATAGGTCAAAATTGCCATCCTTATTGGCCATTGAAATATTAATATTTTACATTTAAAAATTATATATTTACAACTTTTAAATTTAACACAATAATTTATAGTTATAATATATATATATATATACACATTTACACAATCAAATGTTTTTAAAACTTGAAAATGTTGAAAATCCAAGCGTAAGATCTCTATATTTGTAAAATAAAAAATAATTTGCATAAAGTATATGCATCTTATGCCTCTAAAGGACAATGGGAGTGTAACATTCGATTTTCGTTAAAACGTTAGAAATGAATTAGTTATAAAAGCAAGTCCCCTAAAATGAATGATTTAAAACCAAATAAAATTAAGATAACATTTTAAATACTAAAAAATTAGGATAACATTTTAAAGAGGATTTAAGATTTGAATTGCCTAGAAACTCAAACTAGATGAGCTAAAAAAGTTGTGAAAGAAAGTCGGGGCATTTTTGTAATTTCTAGCAATTTGAAAAAACTTATAGAAGGGCTTTTTAAATGAAAATTTTGAGCATTTTGGGATTTTCAAAGGCCTTAAAAATTATGGGAACCCCTAGAACATTTGAAACCCCTCAATTGAACGATTTTGGCCATCAGTTGACCGAACCTTAACCGAATGGTTCAAAATAGTTTTAAATCTGATTTGAGTAAAACCAAAATCAATTAATAAGTTTGAGAGCCTAAATATTATAATAGAAAAGATAAATTTAAAAAAGGACATGAATTGATCTTAAATGAAAGGGACCAAGAAAAGGGACTAAAATGCAAAGTAGAAAAGTGCATAAAGTGACTCTTCCCCTTCTATATAACACGTGCTCCTTCTCCCATTTGGTTAACTGACTTATTTGTTGTCCCAAAATAGAGGAGAAGCTAGCAAAAATAATGCACAAGAAGGAGGGCTTAGGAATAAGGAAAACCAAGGAAAAGGTATGGAAAATCATAGAATTTCAAGCTTCTTCCTTCTTTAACTTTGTTCTCATTCTTCTCCTCTTTCTTTCTATGGTTTCCATGAATGATTTAGGATTATTTTAGGTCTAGTTCAGATGGAGGAAATTAGAATTTGAAGGAAAGGACTATACCAAGTGAAAGAGCTCTTGGAACAAGCTTAAAAACAAGGTAAACATCATATCTTTCTTACTTTCTTCTTGTTGCTTTCCTTGGGTGATGGTTCGGCTACTTTGAGAGCATATAGAAGGGATTAGTTTCTGACCAAGAGCAAGCAAGGAATCTAAGTTTTAGAGTGTGGGAAACCAAAAAATGCAATAGAATTCAAAGAAGAAGCATTAGAGAACAAGTTGTCACACTTAGGGATTCACTTGCACCAAGGCTAAGATCAAACTTCCTAGTAGTAATTCAAGATGTTTAAGAGTGTGAATGAGTTCCAAAGACATCTAAGAAGCCTCTCAAGTGTCATTCTCTTCAAGGAAACAAAGCAAAGTCCATGGGCTCAAACTAATGCTCATGTCTTGGGCAAACATAGATGAAGGACCTAGGGAGTGTTTTAAATTTTTTGAAATCTAGAATAGGACTAAATATGATAGAAGAATATCAAAGCCTTGAAAAAAATTTAGAAAACCTAGATTGTGAGATAGAGGTATAGGTTCCATAATAAGACATAAAGAAGTAACTTATAGCTAAGTTCCTTAAAATGAATGTGTGATAGCTCCAAAGCGTCTAAATGGAGTTAAGAGTCATAAATTGAAGGAGAAAATGGAGTCAATATCATGAATTCCCATAGTTGCTTCCTTAGGTCTTGTATGAAACCATAATTGAACCATACGATAAAGTAAGCTTCCTTATAGTGTGTGTGGTGCTAAAGCTTGCTTCAATGATGTAATGGTATCCTATTTGATGTGTCTAGGCCAAAGGAACAAGCTCCATCTCATTGTAAGTGTGTGGCCGAGAGAAGGGAGGAGTAATCAAGGAAAAAGCTTGTGTTTTACTTTAAGGTAGCTCTTTAACCTTTCTCCTATGTATTGTTGGTTGTTTTCTTATCTTTGAGTGCTTGTATGCTTGCTTGTGCCATGAGAAATGTTTCTAACTATTGCCTACATGTTATGGTACCATGATATTCTTGAAATGTATTTTATGAATATTATTTGGCTTGCTTGGGTATGGTGATGTCAAAAGTGCCTTAGCAAGGGTAAGGATGAGCCAAAAGTCTTTAGGATTGGGTGCAACAAAGTTAAAAGTCTCAAGAAGAGTGAAGCTTATTCAAAATTCTTTTGAAAATAGGTGAGGCTAAACCAATGCCCTTGAGAGTCAATGTATGATATGTATGAGTTTCTTGAACATGGAAAAGGTTTTATTTATGTTTACTAGTAGCTTAAGTTGCCATGCATGCATTTTTAGACTTGAAAATTCATCCATTATGCATGTTTGAAAGGAAAAAGAGCTATTGCAATTCTTGGAATCTCACTCTTCTCTCTTCAATGTCTAATCATGTCTAGGTGAACCAAGTAGTCTAAGAAATAGAGGCCAACAACCTTGAAGATCAAGATTTTGACAAAGATTTTATTATTTAGCCATTTTGTGGACATATGGATGTCAAATGATGTAACTATGGGATATATATATGATATAGATACTTGAGCATAGTTAAATGTATGCAAATATGATGTATGTAATGATTTTGGGATTATATGAATGAGTATGTATGTTTTTGCCACAAAAGGGCCTTTATGTGTTATGACTTTCATGTGTATATTTGCAAGTAGCATAGTAAGAATGAGCTCCATGATATTTTGAACTAATTGACATCCTTCCCTAGGCTGTGTTTATGCTATGAGACGTGCTCAAGTGGCTATGGAACATTGAAAGAGTCATTTGGTGCCTTAAAAACCATTTTGAACTTCAAAAAGGAACCAAAACTTGAGCTATACTCCAAACTGACCACATGGATGAATTTTTTCATGAAAATTGGCATGAATATAGGTCCCATCTACATATTTTTACAAAGTTAAAGAGCAAGTAATTTGGAGCTCTAAAGAATTTATTATAATTTTTCCAAATTAAAAAAAATTTTGTTAATATGGTAACAACACTGTTCATATGATCATTTTATATTTCTATATCATATATAGGACAAATGATATCCAATGATCATGAAATTTTATAGGCTTAAACTATATATTACAAGCTTTTCATAGCCACTAAGATCACCTCATTTAGAGCTCTGTAGAGAGAGAACCAAATTTTGGAAGTTGCATGACAATACTAGTAACACAACCTGACCTTGGGTATTGTTCCATCAATTTTTGTGGGTTAAATGCTACTACATTGGTTTGGAAATATATTTAGTCTTTAGTGAAAATCTAGAAATTTCCAGAATAGTATGGTTTGCCTGATTTTAATTTTTCTAGAATTAGTTATGAATTTTCAAACTTTATATCAAAAATATGAAAAGTGAACCTGAGAGCAAACCTATATATTTTTTATGCATGGTGTAAAATCTGAGACTCTTGGAATGTTTTGTGATGGTTGACTTGTATGGATGTATTATAGATAGAGAATGATATTAAGAAGTTCATGTGGTCCATAAAGTATAAGATGAATTTTTAAAGTCTTACATAACACAATTTAATACATTAAATATATTGATTTTCCATGAGACATGTATGAAGCTAAGCTTGATTGTGGGAATAAGAAGGCTATAGGTTAAGGTATTACAGGGGGAGTAGAGAGGAAGAGAAGACATGGCTTGGGTTAAACTCAACCCCATTAAATGTTGTTGTTATGATACCACAAGATTGTACTAATTAAGATATCTTTTTTATGTATAGGAAAATTACGTATAATTTTTTAAAATTATAACTTAATTATAATTTGAACTTAAAATTTAAACATAACAATTTACTTTCACAATCATCATAAAGAGTGATAATATTATATATCAATTAAAACTAACATATAAAAAAGTCACATAGTTACCATATGATGTTTTGTGATTTTATCATCTTTTCCAATTTCTCTCCGGCACAATTTTTGACTAGCATTATTCTCAAATTCTCAATTTCTAAAATGTGGGCCTTAATTCATTTGTAATATTTTCACTTCTTGTGATAGTTTAAAGAAATAAATCATTACATATAAGATTTGGATACCAAAGTTATAATTATGTTAATTGAAAAGAGTTGTACGTAGTTTTCATATATCTATATTGATTGTAAAAGTAAACTAATGTACTGAATATATTTTCACACAAACACTCACACATATTGTGATGAAAGAAAATATGAAGTTCTTTAATGTTTTTTATTACTTACAAAATGTAAAAAAAATCCAGTAGTGGTTAAAATTAATTTATTATTTCTTAATAAAAATAATTTTGATTTAATTTATTTTAAAAATATTTTTTTGCCATCAATTATTTAAAAACAAATTAAATAGAGAATTCACGTGTATTTTAATACATGTAAATCCACTAATATTAGATATGTGATATATGAAATTTGAGTCAGGTTAGTATCTTTAAAATTTTAAACTTGTTAACCAAAATTACATTTTATGACTTACAAGTTGGGAATTTTCTAGCTCCGTCTAAACATTGTGGGTGTGGATATAGTGGATGGAACTTCAAATTCTATATTCATAAGATTTTATCAGTTATCAAATAAAAACTCATGCTTTTTTTCTTTTTATTTTTTGCCAATAATATAAACTCATACTTAATATGCCATCGGTTGCAACTGTTACACTGCTTTGTGAAATAGAAATGGACAATTCTACAAAGGTTTTAATTTTTTATGTTAAGATTTCAAATGTCATCACCTTAATTAATAACTCAATTCTAACAGCAAATCGAGAACAATCAAGTAAAGAATCATGGATCTTATGTGTATTAGATGTATATACCTTCAATGATTAGGATCTGTTCTATATTCCATCTATTTCTATATATATATATATGTGTGTGTGTGTGTGTGTGTGTGAGAAGTAAATTCTAATAGTTGGATATATGAGTAGTTAATATATCTCAAAATTTTTCAAAATCATGAGATAATGAAATAAATCTCAATAAATATATGATCTTAATTCCTAGAGTCAAATCGAATCACTTATCATTAAATACTTGTTATTTAAGTTTTTCTTTCCTAAAGCATTTTTTCTGATTGTTGGAGCCATGTGTATATATTATACATAATAGTCTTTGCATAAAAAAATTATATGACTGAATAAAATAAAATATATTTAACTATTCACATTTTGCTTTAATTATTACTTAAATCAAAACATTGAGAGGCCAAATTCTTCATAATATATATATATATATATATATAACCATAGAAAAAAAAGCTTGAGGGCATTCAAACTCTACCAGACGATCAAATACATGCAATAGTTTGGTCACATGAGTTGATAAACATTGTTACCCTAATAATCTTAGAAGAAAGATTAAGTATATCATATAAAGTTGCATTCAACAAAAAATTATTAACAAAAGACATCACTTAAGAATAGGGGTGTACATAGGCCTGAGGTGCCTGAGGAGCCCAATATAGCCCAGTCTAATCAGGTCGGGCCGGGTTAGGCCAAAAATAAAATGGGTGAAACTTTTTAAAATTTTTGGTATTTTTAAATCGGGCCAGGCCGAGCCACGAACAAAGGCTTTAAAAAATGTTTGCCCAGCCCGGCTCGGTATAGATACATAAAAAAATTAAAACTTGGAGTTTCATCTTTCATGTGAAGCAAGCTACGCAATCCAGTCACGGAGTCACCATTTTCTTTAAGCCCAGTATGGCAGTATACACTCTACAAGCCCAACCCACCCAATACGTTCTATCCAAATCTTCAACCTCATCGTGCATCAGAGAGCCACGTCTCTTTCTTGCTTCTCTGCATCAATCAAACTAAACCACTCCACAACCAGTTGTACCCTAACCCGACTGTAACCCCTACGCTCCTCGTCCTCGCAACTTGCACAGTCTTCACTTCATCTCCATTCATCAACTCTTTCTTCATCCGTCACTTGCGGCCAACCTGCCACCCAAGATCGAGCCACGCTAGCCAAAGCCGTGACATTCGAGACAGCCATGCACTGTATAGCATAGCAGACAGCATAACATTTTGCTTCTGCCATCGCACCTAGCCATGATCCCAAATATGTACGGTAGTCTCCCTCTTCTTATAGTTTGATGCTAATATGCTTTTCAATTAGTAATTCTCCCTTTGATCTGTTGTTGTGGAGCACTGGATCCATTCTGAATTTCTGATCTGTTCTTGCTGGCTTCTTACAGGTTCCAACTGTTGCAGCTGCCAGGTAGCTGTCACACAGCCCTCGAAGCTAGCTCTATCTTCAAGCCTTCGTGTTACTCTGTGTGAGATCTTCTTCCAGTTCCCCCCTAATGTATGCCTTCTATTTGCCATTTTCTATGAAGTTGTTATTTCGAATTGATATGATTTTCTTTCTGATCACTATTTTGCTTTGTTGCTTACAATTTCTGATCGATGATTTAGGTTCTAATTTGCTAATAATTTAGCTTTCTTATTGCTGCATACAAGATGTCTTTTAGCTTACATAATACAAGATGTCTTTTAGCTTACATTATAAATAGGCTTTTTGTTTACCAGATCAAAGGATGCTTACAATCAAAATTGCGGAAGTTGTGTGTGTTTTCATATAAATTAAGTATAATAATAATTTTTTGATTCACTTACTTATGAGAAGGAAATAAATTCTATCCCTATTTCTAACTAACAACAATATTTAGTTATTTAAGGGAATTTTGAAATGCATTCCCTCTTCATTTTTGCCATAGACTGCCAATCAGGACATGAGTATATTGCAGAATATCTCGTCTATGGTTTCATTACTTAAAAAAAAAAATGTAATACAAAATTTTGATGGTTTGATCTATTGGTAATAATTGTAGATAGTTAATAAAAAGTTTTGAGTTGATACTTTTGTTGAATCATGTAAAAAAAAAAAAAACTAAATAAAACAAAATAAATGAGTGAGATATCTACCTAAAAATAAAAAATAAAAGTGGTTCATAAAATCTTATAAGGATGGGTGTATTTTTTTTGTGGGTTGGTCTACCCACGATTTGAGATATTTAGTATCATGGAGAATCTTGGATATAGTAGGGTGAATATTTCTTTTCCCTTCTTTTCTAAGCACATTCATCATGTTCCATAATTATTTTAGGGACATGATTATCATCGTGATTTTTTATTCTCACTTTCTGTTCTTAAAATAATAATTTGATATTTAATCAGGTGTCAAAAAGTAATTAAGATCCCGTAGATAATGGAAATGACAAAGTAGGTTGGGTCCGCAATTATGTCATGTCGGAAATAGTAGGAATGCATGTCATGATTAAGATGAATTTGATATTTTACTTTATATTTGAATGATTATGGAACATAATCTATTGTTATTTATATATAATACATAACTTTAGAAGGAGTACAACCTACCTATAGCTACACTAAGGCTTTTGAAATGGATTAACTCATTTTATATCAATTAGCTGGCAGCAGGATAAAGGAGCCTATAATTTGATTGTGTTACTGTTCTTTTATTTGATTGTGCTGTGGATTTTATTTAAAATGTGATTTATATTTCGGTGAATTGTTGATAATTAATGACTGTAATGAGTTCTAGAAAGATTAATAAGTTATTTGTGTATTTATTAACTTTTAGAATTTGGTCTTATAATTTTTACTCTTTTCATTGAGCTTTATGTTAGAAATCCCATATTCTCTGTAACACCATAATGTACTAACTCTGTCTAGCCTCCCTCTGGGCTCGATTCCATATGATTTCCAAAGAACCAATACAACCCGTGGTATTTTCATACTATCAAACAGGGTTTCAAATACTCATCTTTTGTCCCGTGGGTCTTGTGAATCCATCATTCACATTCTATACCAAAAATCTATGTATACGATTCATAAATATCATAAAACAAGCCATAAACCACGGATATGAAGCCAAAAACTAAGAAAGTGTATTTTCTTAAATGGACCAAAAAGTCAGATTTTTGGCTCTAACTTTGGAAAATCATAACTAATTAGAGAAAAATGGGAATCTAGCAAACCATAACTTTTTGGAAAGCTCTAAGTGTTAAATTTACACTAAAAATACTTTCCAACAACCATCTCAGCGTTTGGACCATTTTAGACATCAAAAATGGGACAGAGGTCTGGCTGTCCCTGTTTCTAGCACAGCTTACTATCATGAACTTCGAAAATTCATAACTAAATCCAAACAAATCTACTCTAGGAAAAATACACCAATTTGGAAAGCTAAAGATGTCTACTAGAGGAAAAAAATAAGTCCAGATCATTTTAGTAGCCCTTAAACCCTGAAAACTAATGGAACAGTAACGGAGGTCGGATGGGCTCCCTGATGCTGATATGGAACTTCAGAAGATTCATTCTCTCTCTACAGACCTCTGATTTAGCTGATCCGAGTTGGTATAAGTCACTGTAGTTGTCTAGTTTATGTGTATCAAATTTCATGACATTTGGACTCCATTTGGTCCATGAATACCATGGATTTCCTTTCAAACCTATGGTAACAGTACATGACCAAACCATCAAATTTTTCCAATTTCAACAATTCACAAAATATTCCCTAGACCTCCGAATATTACCAAATTTAGCTTTTTAAAAAGATATCTACAAACTCTATAGGCATACAAAATTTCATGGCAAGAAGAGCTCATCTGGTCATACTTTGACGGAGCTCACAAATTTGGCAGTTTTGGCACCCAAAACGGTTCAAATGGGTCCAAATGGCCTCTCACATGTTCTAGTAACTCATGGACAAGTTTAAAAGTATGAAAATAGTCTATATAACATGTCCAAATAGTCCAAATCATCATACATTCCAAACTCACTATGTTACGGGTCAAAATACACTATCGCATGCAAGCTACAAAAAGGGCAAATCGCACATTTGCATTACTTTGGTTATCTACATAGTTTATACATCATGTTTCCTTACATTTACACTTGTTACAACATTTACATCTCAAAAATAGAAGGTGTATATTCATTTTTGGCACCTCTTTACATCAAAAGAGTCAAAATAAATAAAAATTCATCTAACATTCTCCTAGGCTCCTTGGTGTGCACTTAATTCTCTTTGAGCTCCACCTAGCATGTTAAGTTGGGAGGGGGAAGGGTTGAGATTCGTGGAATCTCAGTAGCTCATGCACTCATTCAAGGAAGTAATCAAGGCATATAACAAGTCAAAGTATGTAAATAAACTTCCAACCATTCACAATAATACAATATATGTTGTACATGCCATGTAAAATCACCATAATGCCACAAGCAAGCTCTAAGGACTTTTGGTCTAGCCTCACCCGAGTTTAAGGACTTTTGGATGGCCTCACCCGAGTTTAGGGACTTTTGACTTGGCCTCACTCGGTTATGAGACTTTTGGCCTTGTCTCACCCATCTCAAGGGACTTTCGGCTCTACCTCACCCATCTCAAGGGACTTTCGGCACTACCTCACCTGAGCAATTCTCATAATCCAACACCCAAGCACATTGGTACCGATACATCAAAGCAATAACATATGACATATCTCACACAATAAGCATATACACAAGCATACAATGATCATTACATCTAAGAATGTCACAAGAAAGAGTGGAGAAAGAGCTACCTTATGAGTCAACACAAGCTTTTCCTTTCAATTCCTCTTCTCCCTTCTCGGTTTCACACTCACACCTTGATGGAGGTGCTTCTCTTGAGCCTAGACACAACAAAAGCATAGAATTACTCTCTCACAATGTAGCAACCCTTAGGAGCTCTTCAGAGCAACCTTTCTAACATATAAGAACCTAGGGTTCTCTCTCTCTCTCTAGAATGTCACCAGCTCTTTCTCTTTCTCAACTCTCATGGTAGTAGAATCAACATATTCAAGGAAAACAAAGAAGTTCAAGAGTGTTTTCCACTTTCCCTCTTCTGACCCATGCCTAAAACCCCACTAATTTCACAAGCAAAACCATAGGAAAAGAGGGCAAAGAGAGGAGATCAAGATTCTAAGAAGAAAAGAGAGAAGCTTACTTACCTTTCCTTTGTTCTTCCTCCTTCTCTTGGTCTCTCTCACTTTCCACACCTCTATTCTCTCCTTGGGTCGAAGTCTAGGGCAAATAAGAGAGAAAGAATGAATTGGGTCGTTTAAAGAAGTCAATTTCTCACTTTTTACTCTTTTTCGGACTGACCCTCGCTATGGCAAAAATTAACCTTCGCTACGGCGAGCTCATATCAGTTACCTTTGCTATGACGAGGTTTAACTTTCGCTATAGCGAGCACGTATCAGTTCCAGACCCCGACTTTCGCTATGGTGTACGCTACGACGAGCAGCCCCCTGATTTTTGTATGGGATGCCCGCACTCGCTATAGGTAGAAGCATTTTCGCTATAGCGAATAGCTACTCTCGCTATAGCTAGACCATTTCTCGCTATAGCGAACAGGTACTTTCGCTATAGCTAGGCCTTTTCTCGCTATTGCGAGAAGACTTAGAAAAATTTTTGGATTTCGAAAATTTTCAGCTTTCTTCTTTCTTTTCTTTTTCTTTTTCCGGTTGTTACATTTCTACCCCTCTTAAATGAAATTTCATCCTCGAAATTTAAAGACTTACCTCAAGGGAATAACTCTGGATATTTTTACCTCATTTCATCTGCCAATTCCCAGGTTGCTTCCTCAGATGTCAGACCTTTCCAGATCACTTTCACCAGAGAAATGTTCTTGCTTCTCAGCTGTTTCAGCTTAACATCTACAATTCTCTCCGGTCTCACTACATAGGAAAGATCTTCCTACAATTGTACATGCTCATATTCTATGACATGTGAGGGGTCTGGTAAATACTTTTTCAACTGGGAGACATGAAAAACACTGTGGATTTGGGCTAGGTTAGGAGGTAAGGCTATTAGGTAAGCCACAGGTCCAATTTTCTCAAGGATTTCAAATGGACCAATATAGCTAGGACTGAGCTACCTTACCCTCATTGACCGACCTACTCTTGTCATTGGAGATACTCAAATGAACACATAGTCTCCAATCTCAAACTCTAACGGTGTCCTTTGCTTATCAGCATAGCTTTTTTGCCTACTCCGGGCCGTGAGGAGTCTCTTTCTAATCAATTCTATTTGTCGGGTGGTCTGGTCCACAATCTTAGGTCCTATCATACTCCTCTCACCTAGCTCAACCCGACATAGAGGGGATCTACACTTTCTCCCATACAAAGCCTCATAAGGGGCCATTTGAATACTGGAATGGTAACTGTTATTATACGCAAACTCTGCTAACGATAAATACGCATCCCAGTTACCCCTCATTTCTAACACACATGCCCTCAACATGTCTTCCAATGTCTGGATGGTCCTTTCAGTCTGACCATCTGTCTGGGGGTGATATGCAGTACTAAACTGTAACCTGGTCCCTAAGGCATGCTGCAATGACCTCTAAAAGTTCGATGTGAACCTGGGGTCTTTATCCGAAACTATGCTATTGGGTACTCCATGAAGTCGCATTATCTCTCTGATGTACAACTGGGCTAATCTATCCAGTGTATGAGTAGCCCTGATAGCTAAAAAGTGTACAGACTTCGTCAGTCTATCCACAACTACCCAAATAGCATCGTGTTCAGAGGATGTCCTGGGTAACCCCATAACAAAGTCCATGGCTATACTATCCCACTTCCACTCAGGGACATCTAGAGGTTGCAACAACCCAGCCGGCTTTTGATGTTCTATCTTTACCTTCTGACACACTAGGCATCTAGCCACATAATCCGTCACATCATTCTTCATCCCTGGCCATGAGAAAATTCTTTTCAAATCCTGATACATCTTGGTGGCACCTGGGTGGATAGTATACTTACTCTTATGTGCCTCTTCTAAAATGCTTTCTCTCAACTCATTCTGACTAGGCACACAATTCTATCTCAGTATACTATCATACCATCCTCAAACACCTTAAAATCTGAGGTCTTACCTTGGAAAATCTCATTCCTGATCCGTTTCAAGAACTCATCCTCTCTCTGGGCATCTAAGATCTGGGTTCTCAATATATTCTCAGCTCGGGTTTCACTCAGATACAATTTATCCGATACCACCTAACAAGAGGGGTTCAAGTTTCTAAACTTCTCTAGGAGCTCCTGCTCCCGAATCATCATATGGGCTACATGGATGGTTTTTCTACTCAGGGCATCCGCCAACACATTGGCCTTACCTGGATGATATTTCAACACATAATCATAGTCTTTTAAGAATTTCATCTATCTCCTCTATCTCATATTGAGTTCTTTCTGGTCAAACAAGTATTTCAGACTCTTGTGGTCACTATAAATCTCTATGGTAGCACCATACAGATAGTGTCTCCAAATTTTAAGAGCAAACACTATGGCGGCTAACTCCAGGTCATGCATAGGATAATTTTTCTTATGAGGCCTCAACTGCCTAGAGGCATATACCACTACTCGACCCTGCTGCATCAACACACATCCTAACCCTTTGCCCGAGGCATCACAATAAACCACAAATGGCTCACTAGGGTCAGGGATAATCAGTACATGGGCAGTGGTCAGACAAAGTTTCAACTCCTGGAAACTCTTCTCACATCTATCATCCCATACAAAAGGTGTCTTTTTCCTAGTTAGCCTCGTCAATGGTAAGGCCATTTGAGAAAAGTCCTGAATAAACCGTCTATAATACCCTGCCAAACCTAGAAAACTCCTAACCTCAGTGATCGTTCTAGGTCTATCCCACTGTAACACAGCCTCAATTTTATGGGGATTAACTGTGACCCTATCTCGTGAGATCACATGACCTACGAATCTCACCTCAGTTAGCCAAAACTCACATTTACTAAGTTCGGCATACAACCTTTTCTCTCTCAAGGTGTCTAGGACTAATCTCAAATGCCTCTCGTGCTCCTCAAAGGATCTGGAGTACACTAAAATATCATCAATGAAGACCACCACAAACTGATCTAGATACGGTCTGAATACCCTGTTCATGTAATCCATGAACACAGCGGGCGCATTCGTCAACCCGAATAGCATCACAAGGAACTCATAATGCCCATATCTCGTTCTGAAAGCCGTCTTGGAGACGTCTTCAGTTCTCACTCTCAACTGGTGGTACCCAGATCTAAGATTTATCTTGGAAAACACAGATGCCCCAGCCAACTAATCTAACAAATCATCAATTTTAGGGAGAGGATATTTATTCTTGATGGTAACTTTATCCAACTCTCTGTAATCTATACACAAACCCAAGCTACCATCCTTCTTTTTCACAAATAACACCGGAGCTCCCCAAGGTGAGACACTAGGGCGGATAAAACCTTTATCTAATAATTCCTCTATCTGCTCTTTCAACTCAGCAAGCTTAGCGGGAGCCATCCTGTAAGGAGCTTTGGACACCGGTCCAGCCCCAGGAACTATGTCTATAGGGAACTCTAATTCTCTCTCAGGGGGTAGGCCACTAAAGTCAAACTCTTTAGGAAAAACTTCCGGGAATTCCCTGACAATTGGGATCTCTTCTATCCCTTCTTCTACCTCAGCCTGAATAGAGAAAAAGACTAGAAACCCTTAACATCCACACTTTAAATATCTCTCAGCCTGGGCAGTAGTCATAAAGGATAACTCAACTCCTACCCTAGGTATGGTCCCACAAGCAGGTAGGGAAATGGTTCGGTGTTCACAATCAAGTATGACATTATTCGCGACCAACCAGTTCATACCAATAATCAAATTAATATCATGGAAGGGCATACAAACCAAATCAATAGTGGTATGACAATGTTTAAATTAAACAGTGACATTTAAGCAAGTATGGGAAGTAACCACGTGGCCTCCAGTGGGTGTAGTGCCAGACAAGTCAAATGGCAAGACACTAATGACCAGACCCAATTGCCTCACACAATCATAGGATATGAACGAGTGACTAGCACCCGAATGAAACATAGCAACTACAGGAAAGCCATTCACTATCAATGTACTTCGGATCAAACTGGGAGATACACTGGCTTCCTGCTGAGTGAGGACGAACACTCGGCCCTGGGTCTGTGGCCTAGGAGGAGGCGCTGTATCCATCTGAGGATAGTGTCTAGCAATGTGCTCCGGCGTCCCATACTTGAAACATGTCACCGGAGACTGCTGGAAGGATGACTGGCTCCAAGGAGGTAGCATACCTCGCTGTGGCTTTCTATTCCACGGCCCCTTACCTCTCCTCTTGGTACTAGGTGTCAAACTAGAACCCTCTTCTGGTTTCGGCCTTTTCAAATCCGGAACTCTCTTTTGACTAGCTGTAGTCGCAGCAGGCATGATAGCTTACAGGTTAGTCTCGATCACCCTGCTGACCTCCACAAGGGTATTGAACTTCCTGATCCGCTGTGGAGTGACTCTGTCGCTAATTAGGGGCTTTAACCCAGTCTCAAACTGCTCACATCTCCAGGGTTCATCATCATACCTCTGGAGGTAAGAGGAATACCGAGACAACTCAATGAACTTGGCCACATATTGGTCCACAGTCATCTCATCCGTCTGTCTCAAGCTCATAAATTCCATCTCTTTCTTCTTCCTCACCGAACTAGGGACATATTTCTCATAAAACTCAACCAAGAAGCTTTCCCAAGTTATTTGTATGTTCTTGGTCTCCATCAGGGGTTTCGTGCTACACCACCATCTATCAGCTTCCTTTTGTAACATGAAAGTGGCTAGTTGAGCTTTTTGCTCGGTGGTACAATCCATCACCGAGAATATTTTCTTTAGCTGTATAACCCAAGCCTCCGCCTTATTCGTATCCAACTCCCCATCAAACGAGGGTGAATTATTTTGCCTAAACTGCTTTAACACTTCTAGATAGGCGTCTGGGTCTGAGGAGCAGCAGGCTCCTAGGGAGGTGCAGGTGGAATGCTAGATATGGATGGTTGAGGTATAGGGGCTTCTCTCCTGGCTTCTTCTTGCCTGGCCAGGGTATCTTGTAAATGCATGATCATATCATGCTGTTATTAGGCAATGTATCTCTGCTGTTCCAACATCTCTTGGTGCTGGCCCATCATGGCCTCATATCGATCAAGTCTCTCCATGATGGCCCGCAGAAGATCCTCAGGCCCAACAGGAACCTCTGGCTCAGCTCTCTGAGCCTTGGGTGGTCTGCTTCTACCCCTGCCCCGTCTAGTCTCAACCATGTTCGAAAGAAGTAGCAACCCTCAATTCACAATGATATCACAAGCACATATGCATAAGGATGCTACCACTTCCATGGCCATCCACACTAAACACAAGCAAATCACATCATTCAAGAGCCTAACATCGAGCAAAAGTGCCTGAACCTGGCTCTGATACCAAAAATGTAATACCATAATGTATTAACTCTGTCTAGCCTCCCTCTGGGCTCGATTCCATATGATTTCCAAAGAACCAATACAACCCGTGGTATTTTCATACTATCAAACGGGATTCAAATACTCATATTTTGCCTTGTGGGTCTTGTGAACCCATTATTCATATTCTTTACCCAAACTCCATGTATACGATTCATGCATATCATAAAACAAGCCATAAACCACGGATATGAAGCCAAAAACCAAGAAAGTGCATTTTCTTAAATGGACCAAAAAGTTAAATTTTTGGCTCTAGCTTTGGAAAATCATAACTAATTAGAGAAAAATGGGAATCTAGCAAACCATAACTTTCTGGAAATCTCTAAGTGTTAAATTTACACTAAAAATACTTTCCAACTACAATCTCAGCGTTTGGACCATTTTTGACATCAAAAATGGGATAGAGATCCAGCTGTCCCTGTTTCTGGCGCAGCTTACTTTCATGAACTTCGAAAATTCATAACTAAATCCACCAAAATCTAATCTGGGAAAAATACACTAATTTGGAAAGCTACAGATGTCTACTAGAGGAAAAAAATAAGTTTAGATCATTTCAGTAGCCCTTAGACCCCAAAAACTAATGGAATAGTAACGGAGGTCTGATGGGCTCCTTGATGCTGATATAAAACTTCAGAAGGTTCATTCTCTCTCTACAGACATCTGATTTAGGTGATTCTAGTTGTTATACGTCACTGTAGTTGTCTAATTTATATGTATAAAATTTCACAACATTTAGACTTCATTTGGTCCATGAATGCCATGGATTTCCTTTCGGACCTATGGTAACAGTACATGACCAAATCATCAAATTTTTCCAATTTCAACAATTCTCCAAATATTCCTTAGACCTCCAAATATTACTAAATTTAGCTTCTTAAGAATCCCTCTACAAACTTTAGAGGTATGCAAAATTTCATGGCAAGAAGAGCTCATCTGGTCATACTTTGACGCAGCTCACAAATTTGGCGGTTTTGGCACCCATAACGGTTCAAATGGGTCCAAATGACCTCCCACATGTTCTAGCAACTCATGGACAAGTTTAAAAGCATGAAAATAGTCTATATAACATGTCTAAGTGATCCAAATCATCATACATTCCAAACTCACTATGCTACGGGCCAAAATACACTATCACATGCAAGCCACAAAAAGGGCAAATCCCACATTTGCATTACTTTGGCTATCTACATAGTTTATACATCATGTTTCCTTACATTTACACTTGTTACAATATTTACATCTCAAAAATAGAAGGTGCATATTCATTTTTGGCACCTCTTTACATCAAAAGAGTCAAAACAAACAAAAATTCATCTAACATTCTCCTAAACTCCTTGGTGTGCACTTGATTCTCCTTGAGCTCCACCTAGTATGTTAAGTTGGGAGGGGGAAGGGGTGAGATTCGTGGAATCTCAGTAGCTCATACACTCATTCAAGGAAGCAATCAAGGCATATAACAAGTCAAAGCATGTAAATAAGCTTCCAACCATTCATAATCATACAATATATGTTGTACATGCCATGTAAAATTACCACAATGCCACAAGCAAGCTTTAGGGACTTTTGGTCTAGCCTCACCCGAGTTTAGGGACTTTTGGATGGCCTCACCCGAGTTTAGGGACTTTTGACTTGGCCTCACTCGGTTATGAGACTTTTGGCCTTGTCTCACCCATCTCAAGGGACTTTCGGCTCTACCTCACCCATCTCAAGGGACTTTCGGCACTACCTCACCCGAGCAATTCTCATAATCCAACACCCAAGCACATTGGTACCGATGCATCAAAGCAATAACATATGGCATATCTCACACAATAAGCATATACACAAGCATACAATGACCATTACATCCAAGAATGCCACAAGAAAGAGTGGAGAAAGAGCTACCTTATGAGTCAACACAAGCTTTTCCTTTCAATTCCTCTTCTCCCTTCTCGGTTTCACACTCACACCTTGATGGAGGTACTTCTCTTGAGCCTAGACACAACAAAAGCATAGAATTACTCTCTCACAATGTAGCAACCCTTAGGAGCTCTTCAGAGCAACCTTTCTAACATATAAGAACCTAGGGTTCTCTCTCTCTCTAGAATGTCACCAGCTCTTCCTGTCTCTCAAGCTCTCATGGTAGTAGAATCAACATATTCAAGGAAAACAAAGAAGTTCAAGAGTGTTTTCCGCTTTCCCTCTTCTGACCCATGCCTAAAACCCCACTAATTTCACAAGCAAAACCATAGGAAAAGAGGGCAAAGAGAGGAGATCAAGATTCTAAGAAGAAAAGAGAGAAGCTTGCTTACCTTTCCTTTGTTCTTCCTCCTTCTCTTGGTCTCTCTCACTCTCCACGCCTTTTTGCTCTCCTTGGGTCAAAGTCTAGGGAAAATAAGAGAGAAAGAATGAATTGGGTCGTTTAAAGAAGTCAATTTCTTACTTTTTACTCTTTTCCGAACTGATCCTCGCTATGGCAAAAATCAACCTCCGTTACGGCGAGCTCGTATCAGTTACATTCGCTATGGAGAGGTTTAACCTTCGCTACGGCGAGCATGTATCAGTTCCAGACCCCCACTTTCGCTATGGCGCGCACTACGGCGAGTAGCCCCCTGGTTTTTGTATGGGATTCCCACACTCGCTATAGCGAATAGCTACTCTCGCTATAACTAGACCATTTCTCGCTATAGCGAACAGGTACATTCGCTATAGCTAGGCCTTTTCTCGCTATTGCAAAAAGACTTAGAAAAATTTTTGGATTTCGAAAATTTTCAGCTTTCTTCTTTCTTTTCCTTTTCTTTTTCCAATTGTTACATTCTCTCACATTATTCTTTTGTGTATTATGGATAGATAAAAGGAGCACACAAAGGTTAACTTTTTTCCTTATTTATGTTTCTTTTAATTATTTAAGGAACAGCTTTTGAAGTTTGATGTTTGTAATTAATTTTTTAAAATTTTTAACTTTTGATAAATTACACTTCCATCTAAAATGTACATATTTTAGTTGAAAACCAATTGTCAAATTAAAAATTATCTATGCATATATGTAATTTTTGTTGAATTAACTAGCCACTTTTTCTCATTCTTTTAACTTCCTTATGGTGGTAATCCCTTTCCCTGCCTCCTCTGTTCTACTCTCATTTGTTTTACCATTTTATGTAGAAAAATAGAGTATATAATGCATGCTATTGTAATTATTAGTTAACAATATCTTTTTTTATTATTTTTTTAAAATTGTTGTACAAAAACTTCCTTATATAAGTAAGTGATCTAAGCCATTAATAAAACATGTTTAATGGTTAAATTATACTAGAGAGGTTAAAGGGACTTTTCTAATATCACTACACATAGCAAAAGTGCTAATTTTACCATTTTATATATAATATCGAACTTCTGAAAAGGATTACAACTTGTGTAACTACCTTTAACTATAAATTAATATATATGGTTAGCAAGTTTAGATTATTATTATTATTGGATACTACTTGATTATGAAATTGTTATACATATAAGCTTATGTTTTACCTTCCATTTGTTATTTGATTTTATTTTTAATGCTCAAAATAAGATATTAAAATTAAAGAAATGTGAAAAAGGTAGTTAGATAAATTTGCTTCTTTGTGATTAATTAATGAATAGACCTTTATTTGGTTCACAATAAATATGCTTGCCTTCATGTTAAATTCAATTATTATTTACTCATGCAAGAACAATTAAACTCTAAAATGCTATGCTAGAGTAGCTCTTTTCTTCTCCAAATATGTTTGCTATTTACTTGAGTTAGTCAATTATCATATGAATTTTAATAACTATTATAGGAACAAAAGCACCAATGGCAGATCAGAGTACTGAACAAATTCAAGGTCAATCCCAATCCCAATCCCAGCCTCAACCCCAACTTGGCAATACTTCCACCCAACACTTTTCGATTTTAGTTGTTGCTACCACTGCAGCTTCTGCTGTTACACCTTCTGCAAATGTAGGTGGAAAGAGAAAAACCCCTATAAATAAGTCTAGTATGTGGGAGCATTTTAGAAAACTTCCATTGGATGAAACTGGAAGGGAACATAGAGCTGTATGTAGATATTGTAAGGCTTCTTATGCTTGTCACCCAACAAAACATAGAACAAATTCATTGAATAGGCATCTAAAAATATGTATGAAGAACCTGTATAGGATAAAAAATCAACCCATTTTAGCATATATTCATCCTTGTGAGGGAGACAATGTTGAGGGGGCCACAAAATCTTTGGTCCCTTATACATATAGTTTAGATGAATATTGAAAGGCTCTAGCTAAGTTTGTAATATGTGATGAGATGCCCTTTCGGGTCGTGGGAGGGAATGGGTTTTGAGAGTTATTGAATCGTTTGGAACCTAAATTTCCAATTCCATTAAGAGTAACAGTTGCTAGGGATTGTCTAAAACTCTACCATGAAGAATCCAAGAAATTGAAAAATTTGTTAAAAAAATCATGTGCCTATGTGTGTCTCACTGCAGATACTTAATCATTAACTCAAAGTTTTAACTATATGTGCCTGACAGCTCATTTCATTGATGAACAGTAAAGATTACAAAAGCATATTTTAAACTTTTGCATAGTTGAAAACCATAGGGGTGACACTATAGGAAAGACAATTGAGAAATGTTTGTTGGAATGGGGTATTGAAAAAGTCTTCACTTTACTAGTTGATAATGCAAGTTTGACGGATTCTGTCGCGCAACCCTCAAAATAAAACTAGGTTAGACTAAATATGTAGCTAGTGGCACAACCTAGGTTATCTCCCTTGGAATTATCCCTTGATATCCACTACCCTTATCCTAATCCAATTGTGATTAATTCTGGCCTAAGAATCCCGAATTGTGTTCACGGCAATTGTATCTTAAGTTACCATGCAAGAATCAAGAAATTAACAATCTAACGTTGAATTGAAACCTCAATCCCGCATTAAATCATCAATTCTTATCTTTAAGATTAATGAACACTCAATTTGATTGATTAACCGATTAATTAGCTTCTGAACTATTACCCTAAGATGTTTAATTAACCAACTAAATACTAAGGAATCCTCAAATCAAACAATTAAGCACATAATCTCACTCATGCATTTCATTGAACACCTTCGTGACATACATGAGAAATTAAAGGAAAATGAATAATTCAGAACTTGATTCAATCAATTGATCAACAAAAATAATCTCCTAATTAATGTCTAACCAGCCACTAATTATAGACAACACAAATCTCCAATCAAATACAATCTGAACCAAAAAAATATAAGAAAGAGAAAAGTGTGGAAAGAGATGAGAATCTTAGCCAAAATTCCCTTTTTAATCAATGGATTCAAGCTTCCCTAAGAGCCTCTTCGAAGCTAATCACAAATGGAGGCTTAAAGCTTCATTGGAGGTGGAATGGAGTGGGAATGGAGGATGAGAGAATGGGAAATGGCATGGAGTGGCTCTCTGGATGAAAGGGGCATAGTAGGCGTGAGAGATAGCGTTGAATGGACAAATGGAATGTTGAATGAATGACGATGGATGATTCAAATATGCTCCCTTTCACGTGTCCCATTAATCATTTATGTGCTCAGCCCCCTATTCCAATTGTCTGAAGCAATCCACATTAATATCTTCTTTTTTTTATATGAGTGTGGGCCCCAACATGCATCCCATGTGAGCTTTATTTAAATTCCACATTGCTCCTTTTCGCATTTTTATTTTGGTGCTGTCCAGACGTAACTTCTGCATGCTTGTTTCTTACTTCCATTTGAGACCTTCTGCACTTGTTCTGACTCATTGTTGCTTCTTCTTTAATTCTCAGCTAAAGCATGCCGTGTTCCACGTCCTTCTTCCTCTCCATGTCGTGTTCAATTCCCAACTCTTTCTTCACACATTCTGCACTTCTAATGTGCTCATTCTTTCTTCTCCTTCACCACGTGCAGATGCTCTTGTGTTTCTTTTATTTTTTTACATTCTGTAGCTTCCACGTCTTCTTCTTAATGTTCTTTCCCAATCAAACTAGAACCCACTCATTCCTTGCTTGAAAACCTTCTTCTCTGTTCTACATGTAAGTGTTTTCATGGCCTTTTCTCTAACTCATAGCATCTTCTCACAAGCTTCTTCATGATTTCCTACTCATCCCAACGTCCTTATGCTTCTTGTGCTACATGTGTATGAACTGGACCCATGGAAGTGAATTAATGTACTAGACTCGTGGCTTTGTGTGAGTGTTTTACGTGGGTGAATGAAACATGTGTGTTACATGGAAGGTGTATGTTTGACGAGTCATGTCGCGTAACCCTTAAAATAAAAACTAGGTTAAACTAAATATGTAGCTAGTGGCACAACCTAGGTCATCTCCCTTGGAAATGGAGTTCAATGTTCAATTAGATTTTTTAAGTGTTAAAAGACTCTAAAATTTTCTAAACTAAGAGGGAGTTTTGATCTAATTAAACTAAGTAAAATGAAATTGAAATAAAGTTCCTAAATTCTACCTAATTGGATGAATTATGGGTAAAAAATAGTCTTGTGACTAGCTTTGGATTCATCCTTTAGTATCTACTATCATTATCCTAATCCATTTATGATTAATTCTGGCCTAAGAGTCCCTATTCATGTTCATAACAAGTTATCTTGGGTTACCACTCAAGATTCAAGAGATTAACGAAGTAATGTTGTATTGAGACCTCAATCCCACATTAAATTGTTAATTCTTATCTTTAAGATCAATGAACACCTAATTTGATTGATTAACTAATTAATTAGTCTTTGAATCATCATCCAAAGATGTTTAATTAACCAACTAAATACCAAGGAGTCCTCAAATCAAACAATTAAATGCTCAATCTCTCACATGCATTTCGTCAAACACCTTGACTGCATACATGGATAATTATAGAAAATTGAAAAATTCAGTATTTAATCCAATCAATTAATCAAAAAAAGGCTTCCTAATTAATTTCTAACTAACTACTAATTACAATTACACAAATTCCTAATCAAATACAACTTAACTAAGATTGTACAAGAAAAAGAAAAAGTGTAAGAAAATAGAAATCCTTAGACAAAATTCTGAGTTCTTCCCATAGATTCAAGCTTCTCCAAGGTCCTTCTTCCTTGCTAGTCACAAATGGAGGCTTAGAGCTTCATTGGAGGTGGAATGGAGTGGGAATGGAGGATGAGAGAATGGGAAATGGCATGGAATGACACTTTGGACGAAAGGGGCGTAGGGTGAGATGATGGAATGAATGAATGGAATGTAGCGTGATTTTTATTCGATGAATGGCCTTTGCCCGAAGGTATTTTTTTTTAATTCCCTTGTGAGAAGCACGTGCTCACCCCTTTAATTTTCTTTAATGATTCACGTACTGCATTTTCCTTATTCCAATTGTCTGAAGCTATCAACGTCAATATCTTATTTTCTTCTTTGCATGAATAAGTGCAGGCCCCAACGTAATGCTTCTTATTATAATATTCCACATGCTTCCTTCTCCATGTAGCTTTCTTCATATAGTTCCTCTCCATTTTGCTCACATCCACATAGAATTCGAGCTGCATGCTTTTTCTTCGCTCAAGTTCGAGCTTCCACGTTATTCATTTATTCTCCATGCAAGCTTCTTTTATGTTTTTGCTTCATCCAGCTACAGCTTTTCATTCCCTGTGCATCCCTTTGGCCCTTCAAGTTGCTATTTATGTTGGTATCCCTCATAAGCATGTTTTGCCTCCTCTCCATGTGAACTGCCTGGACTCGTGCATGCTGTTGTACACTTGTCTTCTTGATCGTGTTTAGTTTCTTCTTTTCCATGTAAATCTCTATTCTGCTCTTCTCATGTGAAACTCTCTTTTCTCCAGCCCACGTTCTATTCACATGCTCTGTTCTGCTAGCTCGATCTTCCTTCATTTCTTCACGTTCCACTCAAGCCTTCTCTTCATACCACATGTTGCTTCCTCTTTTCTTTCCACACAAGCTCAAGTTTACTACTGTATGAGTGGGTGGCTTGTGTGTTATTACATGAGCTGCTGGTCTTGTGTGTTCAACGCAAAACTCCTTTTCCCGTCGTTGCTTAAAACTGGTAGTGTTTGTTCTCCCCATGCATGAGTGGTCTATCGTGTATGAGAGCTGTGTTTCTTGCTACTGTTCAGTCCTCCAAACCGTAGCTGCAATCCCTTTAGTATGTGGCTCTCCTTCATTTGTTTCTACCTTGCATGTATGTGTATTTAAGCTACTTGTATTCGATCTTCTTCTCCTTGAGAGCCTTCCCACTATTTCTGCTGCTCTCCCCTACGTCAACTTCTTCTTGGGTGGCTAGACATGATGCAACATGGAAGTGTAGTGGCTATAGCGTTCTTCTTCCATTACAATGTAAAATCTAAGCCTCGTGTGCATGAAATGTGGAGTTACTATGACGTGAGAGAAGCCCAGCCCGTAGCTAGTTCTCCTAGCTCATTCTTCCCCCCTTTGCGTTTTTCTTTCTTAGCTCCTTCAATCTTAAGTCCCTCATTATTTTCTGCCTTTATTATCAACCAGAACCCATAGCTTCTTTTGCATTCTGCCCATGCATGGTTCTTCCATGTCTTCTTGTTGCTGCCACCTTCACTCTTGCATCAAACCCATAGCTTTCTTCTCGCTAGCTCCCTTCACGTGAAACCTGTAGGTTTATGTCTCTATTTCTGCATGTGTGTGTTATGTGGAAGGTGTGTGTTTGCAGAAGGAGGAGACATGGCTGGTAAGTGTATGAAGCTTATGTGATGTGAGTGAAGTGGTAACAACGTGTTAGTATGTTGCTGCACTTGTTACGTGTGCTGAATGGAAGTGGGTGGTTTTGTGTAAGTGTATTCAAGTGAAGGAAAGGAAGGACTTGAGTTCACAAAGGTGGATGCATGCTACATGTTAATCTTGTGAAAGTGCCATATTTGATTGGATGAAGCTGAAAGTGTGAGTGGGTGAGAGTCTATGTGGATGAATGAGTTGTGCATCTTTTTCCATTCATTCATAGTTTCTCCTTCAAACTTCTTCCTTTCCATGAATGCTCTCCTCTCATATACTCTCTTAATGTTGCTTCCTTGGACTTGGAGAGCTTCCACCTCTTTTCCTTCTCTTCTTTAAATCAAATTCTCATTCAAGCTTCATTGGCCAATTAAAACCTACACAAAAGAATGAGAAGAATTCAAATAGGAATATTCATAGAATTATTTGAGATAAAATTGAGCATTAAAAACCAATAATTTGTAAATTAATTCCTAAAATGTAGAAAATGGCTATTTGAATAAAATCTTATCTAATTAAACCCCTAAAGCCATATTTAGACACTAAAATGCTTAAGATAAGGAGAATAATATATATATAAACCATACTTATCAAAGCTCTAATGATACTGCAGTGGCATACTTGAAAAAATGATTAAAAAACTAGAATGGGTCAGTGTGTGATGGGGATTATCTGCATGTGAGATATTGTACTCATATTCTGAATTTAGTAGTGAATGATGGGTTAAAGGATATGCATGACTCTATTTTTGCCATTCGAAATACTATTAGATATGTTAGATCTTCTCTTGCAAGGTTACAAAAATTCAAAAGTTTTGTTGAAAAGGAAAAGATAGAGTCTAAGAGTCTCTTATGTTTAGATGTAACAACTAGGTGGAATTCCACCTACATTATGTTAGAGCATGCCATAAAGTTTCAAAAAGTATTTGAGAGAATGAAAAATGAAGATGAGGTGTATAATGCATATTTTAAGGAAGATGATAATCAAATTGGTCCTCCTATAGCATATAATTGGAGTAATACTTCTGTGTTTATTGACTTTTTAAAAGTCTTTTATAATATTACATTAAAATTTAGTGGATCACTATATGTGACATCAAATGCATGTTTTTTATGAAATTGCTCATATTCAAACTATGTTGCAAGCAAGTTCTATATCTACAGATACTTTTGTTAGAGATATGGCTAAGAATATGTAGAGGAAGTATGATAAGTATTAGGGGAAGCCAGAAAATATAAACCCTTTGTTGGTAATAGGAGTGATATTAGACCCCAGGTATAAACTTGCATATGTTAACATTGTTTTTGATGATATATATTTTGATCATGAAGTGTGTGCAACAATGAAAAGAAAGATCAAAGATGTCTTGTATCATCTATATGAACAATATTCTGTGGGGTTGTTAATGAATCAAGTGAAAAAAATGACAATCACAGTGGATCTAATGGAAGGGATGTAGTGGAGAGGATATCGACATATGTTGATCCAAAAAACAAGTGGCTTGCATTAAAAAAATTGAAATTTACTTGTGACCAAAAAAACGGAGTTAGATAAGTATCTTGCAGCTGATCTAGTTAAGGAGGAGGGGTCTTTTGATATCTTGGCATGGTGGAAAGATAATGTTGGAAAGTATAAAGTGCTTTCTATAATTGCACGTGATGTATTAGCTATGCCAGTATCCATTATGGCTTTTGAATTTGCTTTTAGCACTAGTGGACGGGTGCTTGATGTATTTAGGAGTTTATTATCACCAAAGATGGTTGAGGCACTTATCTGCACCCAAAATTGGCTATCCCCTCAAGTGTTCAATTTTAATGATAATAACTTTGATTAGTACGAAGAGTCTGAGAAAATGATTGAATTAGGTAAACTCTATACTTTGAGAAAAAATTAAGTATGATGTATTTTTTTCTTGTGAATTTAGCTTTCTAATTTTCAATTATTTTATTTTTACAGAGATTTCAGGAGGAACAAGTGTCACCAAAGATTGATATGCTTTTATTTATTTTTGTAGCTTTATAATTTAATTTACGCATTATATTTTCTATTTTATGACTCTTAATGCAATATACTTAAGATATTATGTGATTTTCTTTTATTGTTGTTTGTTATTAGTTGACTACTTGTGCTCACAATATTTTGCATTTTGATGTGTAAAAGGAATTTTTTCTTTTATTTTAACTATGTGTTCAAGATTTTTTTTTTTCATTTATTTGATTCTCAATTGATTGATTTGGTGATTGTTGAAAATGATGGTAATGAGTACTTAAATGAAGATGGTTATTGCCAATGCAATAATAAACAATTATTGGTCTTGTAAGGTTAGTTAATATTTTCATTTTTTTTTGTTTTAAGTCCTTTTTATTTTTGTAGCTTTAATAGTTTAAATTCTCCAATGGTTGATTTGTTGCTCTTACTTATAAGAAATGTTGAGAATGTACACTTTGGTAGGGATGTTAACTTTCTCAAAGCAATAATGGAAGATTACTTATATTCTGAGGTATGTTATTGTTTTAAGTCTTTATAATATTTTTAATAATTTGTCTTGTAGATTTAGTTTGAAATTGAACGGATGATGAGTGTCTTTGTTGAATAGAAAAGTGATCTCTGAGTTTAAAATTCAACTACAATGTTGTAAGATTAGAAACCCTACATTATATATTTTGAATTGTTAAATATAGCCTAAATATATGTTAGCTTTGCTGTAAATTATAAACCTTACATTACAAACCCTACATTATATGTTAAACATTTAAGGTTGAGATTAGCTTTGCTGTAAAAATTCTGATGCAGGCCATTGCCAATGCATTACGTGGGCAGGAGTTTGAAAATTTCTTGGAAGTCATAAGAGTGCTTGATATTACATCAAGGCAACATGCTCCTAATAAGTAAGTAGATTGGAAGTGTGCCTTGTTCTCTTTAATTTGTAAATTATAAATAATTTTGATATCTCAATGTGAGGGTATATTGTTGCATTATAAGGCTAAACATTATCTGTACTCCAACTTTTGTAGAGGCTACCTACTACTTGTTTAGCAATCATTCTTCCACAATGATCCAATCATTCTGAACAATATTTTTATTTTGAGGTATGTTATTGTTTTAAGTCTTTATAATATTTTTAATAATTTGTCTTGTAGATTTTAGTTTGGAATTGAATGATTGATGAGTGTCTTTGTTATATATATATATATATATAAGCTCTATTTAGGTGCATTAATTTTTATTTTGAATGCTTTTATTTTTGTTTGGAATTGGTTTTTGATTATTGAATAATTGATTTGTTGTTTATTAAAAAAAATATTTTTGGGCTTTTTCGGGCTGGCCCTGGCCGCCCTAGTCTGCCTTAACCCAATGTAAAATCGGGCTTCCTCAAGCCAGGTAGAGTAACGGGCATAAAAACATGCCCGATATCAAAATTGGACCGGGCTTTGGGTCAGTAAGATGTCCGGTTCGGCCTTACCCATGTACACCCCTACTTAGGAAGGCGTGGGAGCAAATTATGAGGAATGTAACACGTTCTTCTCCATAGGCCTTTTTAACAAATACTTTGGTAAGGAGAAATTTTGATACATCACTCTTATTTAAAATATAGTGTAAATTATACCAACTTCTTTTTTTAATTTTGTTAAAATTACGTATATTTGGTATTTTAAAAATACATACAAATTCTTCTGAAATAAAAAACTACATTATATTTTGGTTCAATTTTAAATTTTTAACTAAAATATACTCTATTAATTTAAATACATGTTTTTTTAACTAAAGTATTTTGTTACATATTTTGTCATAGAAGACATTTTAATTAGAAAATTAAAATTAAACTTAAATATATATTTTAAAAATGAAAAAGTGTAAATTTAACAAAATTTATAAAAAAATTTGTATAATTTACTCTAAAATATATCATTTAAATTAATCGTCCACAGCACTCAATGAACATGGCAAGTGTTTCAACATTAATTCTCAGATGTCTATGACCCTATCGCGAGTTCATAAAAGCCCTCGTACAAAATTCAAGCACCTTTCAAACTCTTGAAGGAAAGTATACCCAGTAATAAACCCAGATACTTTAATTTAGGAACAAAAATGGTTGAAACGATAATATTAAAGTTATTTTAATTAAGAAGAATTAAATTAAAAGAAAATACTTTCAATAATTAAAGGCTTAAATGGGCTTTTAATTCTCTATTTTTATAAAAATTTCATTTAACATTTAAGTCAAATTTAATAGTTTACTAATTCAGATATTATTTATTTATTTAATATCATTATTTCACTTTCATATTTGGTTTCTAAGTCATATTGATAAATTTTCCATTATATTTTGGATAGAAATGTAAGAGAGGGAGAAAGTTGAATCATTTTGAAAAAATAAAAAAGCAACATTACTTATTTTTAAATTAGATAAAATAAAAATTTAAACCATCATTAAATAAAAAAGAATGCATTTATTTCTTGATAACTTAAAATAAATTTTTTTCACAAGTAAAGCTTAGTGCCGTAATAGCGAGTTCAATGAAAACAGACCCTCATCTATGAATTTCTTAAAATGGGTTTTCCTACAGAAAGTTCAATCTCTTGGAGAACTAATTCTTTAACGTTAGATTATTTTAAATTTTATGCGTATGTCAATAAAAAAAATATTTTATAAATTTTTGGAAAAAAATCCAACAATAAGGATGCTCTATCTTTCGAAAATCCAACTTCCATACAGCATTACTATTATAAAAGGATTAAATTATATATATATATATATATATATTTAAGATTTGATTAACCTATACATGATATTTCTGCAGGAGTTATAGCTTAATTATACGAACTGTCTTTTTAGCTTGATTTATGCAGAGGAAAGTTATTTTGTTTTAACAATTATTTATTTATTTTGGTTTTATTATCATTTTGGACCTTTAACAAATATATTTGTTTCAGTTTGGTCTCTTAAAATTTTAATTTGTATAATATTAATCCTTTTCCTTTACCTCAATAATAACCATTTTGGAACAATAGAGAAAATTAATGGATTATTTTGGAATATTAAAAAAAAAAAGAATCGTTTTAAAACATGAATATGATATAAATGGAAAGTTAAAGGAATCAAATTATAACAAAACAAAGTTAAAAGGGTCAAATTAAAATAAATGAATAAGTTAACAGATCAAAATCATAGTTAAGCCTTTTTTTTATTATATATATATATTTATATTTTTAACTGAGGGTAGAAATAAGCCATCTCACATAGAAGCTAGAGTAATATACCTTTTTTTAATTTTTTTTCCCAAATTTGATTGTTGAAACATTAATTTTGTGATAAGATTTTCAGGGCAAAAGGTTTTGGTCTTCTTGAACAAATGGAAGGTGAGTTTACCCCCTTGTTGTCAAGCTTAAAACACTGCATTTTAGTGATTAGCAAGTCACAGTTGACATACATAATGCAATTCATTTTATGTTGATTTTAGGGAGAAAAAAAATCAGTGAAGAGTTAAAATTAGAAAAATAAAATGTACATTTTGTTTTTGTTTTTGTTTAAAAGATATTGGCTTTGTGATCTTCATATTACGTGTTTGAAACAAAAGAAATTGATAGAAGGTGCTAATATGAAGTGTTAAATGACAAGATAATATCTTATAAAACTAGATCTTACCTTTGTATACATCCTTGTCAAAATAACATTTAACTTATATATGTTAATTTATTAGATTGGTTCAACTAAAATGAGTTTAAAGCTTGCAAAACTAAGGTTGGTTATTGTTCTTGCTTATGGGTTATTTGATAGTGTGACGTATACGACTTTCTTTATCCTAGCATTACTTGGCTATGAGAAAAATATAGGGAAGAATCCTTCAGCCAATCTTTAGGCACTCTAAGGGGTGAAATTGCTTCATCACTACTTATTCCTCATCATTAATTCATTATGATAGAATCTTGTATGGATATGCTTTTGCTACGATAACAAGGTTTAGAAAATAAAGTATTTTGTGGTTGCTCATTGTTGTCATGTATTCATCTAAGTTCTTATCAAGTTTCTCAAACAACCTATAACTTTATCAATTGAATGTAGATAATGGAATCACTTCTGAAAAATTCATGTTGTTAAAGTAGGTAAACTCAACATGCATATTTATGTTTATTTTTCATTTCTCCTATGTTTCTTTGAGACAAGAAATAGTAGATCAATTAAATGGTACGCTGGACTATAATGAGAAGACAAAGAATTTATAGACCCACTTTTGTATAACCTTGGTATTAGGTTTACCATGGTCTTTTAAGGAACCTTCCACCTCTTGCTTGTGATTTTAGATATTCTAGAAGACTTGACATTAAGTTCTTATGCTTAACATACATCTTCTCCTTTGAATCCATGGCTAAAAATCTGACTGTGGCTAATTCGTGGAAATTGGTGTATTTCACCCACTTGTATGAGTTCCAAACCACTTTCTTGGATGGTTTTGAATTGTATTAGTGTAATTAAATATAATAACAGGTTAATGAGTTCCCTTGGTCCTCGGGATGCCAAATGAAGAATTTTACCCATAGAGAAATGCATCTTGATCCATGACTCCCTATGCCACTATGTTGTTTCCATAGAAATTATATGAAATGAGGCATGGGAATTGCAACAATTGAGTCTTAGAAGTATGGTGTTACAGCTACTAATCTCGTTGATTACACCAAGAGCTCCAGCAACGTAACACCTATCAAAAGCTTAGGAAGTAAAGTAGGGGAAGACACAAGGATAATGACTTATAAAGTCTCAATACCTATAACTACTACAGCTAGCAGTAGCAGTAGTAGTGGCATGAGAAGAAGCCTTTCGGAGGAGGAGATTAATTGGAGGAGAGAGCTTGGGTTGTGTTTCAAATGTGAGGAGAAGTTTAACCCAAACCACCAAGTGTAAAAATAGATAACTCAAGGTGTTACTAATGGCAGTGGAGGAGGAGGAGTTATCATTATTCAAAAATGAGGAGCTAATGAAGGAAATGGCAGCTATAGAGCTTTCATTAGTCACGATGGTAGGAATGATAGGCCATAAAACTATAAAACTCGTTGGCAGGGCTTTTGGGGAGGAAGTACTTGTGCTTATTGATAGTGGAGCCATGCATAATTTCATCTCAACCTAATTAGTGGAAAGGTGTGGAGTTAAAATACAAGAAACCAGCATATAGTCCATCATTGTAGGGGATGGTAGGAAAGTGTTTACAAAGGGGAAATGTAAAGATATGGAAGTAGAGCTTCAGGGAACAAAGATTGTGCAAACTTTCTACCTTTTCAATTAAGTAAAGTGGATATGGTCATGGGAGTGGCATGGTTAGAATCTTTGGGAGAATTGCATGTAAATTAAGGACAATCTTACTTGAAAAGGAAAATTGACAAGAAGTGGATTTGCCTTAAGGGGGATCCCACTTTGACTAGAATTCAAGCCTCTTTCAAAACTATTGTCAAGTCCTTGAAAGCTAAGGGGGGAGGGTATTTATTAGAGTTTGGTGTGATCACTGCAGAGAAGGGGGGTGAGTAAGCTAAAGTCAATGAAGAAATTCAAAGCTTACTTAAGGAATTTACACCAGTTTGAGAAGCCAAGACTAGATTACCCTCACACAGGTCAACGGACCACTCCATTACCATAAAGCCAGGAGAGCAACCTCCTAATATTAGACCCTACAGATATGCACATTCACAAAAGATAGAGGTAGAGAGATTGGCCAAGGAAATGTTGGAAGGATGGGTAATACAGCCTAGTTGGAGTCCTTACTCAAGCCTAGTACTTCTAGTTAAGAAAAAAGATGGAAGTTAGAGGTTCTGTGTAAACTACCACACTTTGAATAAAATTACAGTGCTAGACAAGCATCCCATTTCAGCTGTGGATAAAGTTCTTGATGAATTGGGAGGTGCTTCAATCTTTTCCAAGTTGGATTTAAAATTAGGTTACTATCAAATATGAATCACACTCGAAGATGAGATGAAGATAGTCTTTAGAACACATAATGAGTATTATGAATTCCTAATTATGCCTTTTGGATTAACTAATGCCCCATCCACTTTCCAATTCCTTATGAATGACATATTTTGGGATTATTTGAGGAAGTTTGTGTTAGTTTTCTTTGATGATATCCTTATACATAGCAAGGACTTGTCAACACATGTCTAGCACTTGAGAACAGTTATGGAGTTACTACAAAGCAACCAATTGGTAGTGAATCTTAAAAAGTGTGTGTTTGCCCAAAAGAGATTAGAGTATTTGGGACATATTATTTCAGAAGAGGGAGTGCAAGTTGATCTTTCAAAGGTAGAGGCTATGATAAAAAGGCCAGCCCCTAAAACTTTGGGAGCACTAAGAGGATTTCTAGGGGTCACTAGCTATTACCGAAAATTCACAAAAAACTATAGGAAGGTAGTGCATCCACTAATTGATCTGCTTAAAAAGGATTCATTTTAGTGGAGTGATAGAGCTCAGGAGGCTTTTGAAGAGCTGAAAATAGCCATGGTTAATGCCACTTATCTTGGCCATGCTAGACTTTAAAATCCCATTTGAAATAGAGGTTGATGCTTTAGAAGAAGGTGTAGGTGTAGTTTTAATGTAGAAAGGGACACTCGTGGCCTATTTTAGCCAAAGGTTATCTGAAAAAGCGAGACAAGCATTTGTGTATGAGAAAGAGCTCATGGCTATTGTGTTAGTTGTTAAGAAATGGCAGCACTACCTTGTAGGGTAACCATTTGTGATTCGAATAGACTAGAAAGCCATCGAGTTTTTACTAGAGCAGAGGGTTATGGATCCTGATAAAAAAAATGGGTTTCAAAGTTGATGGGATATAGATTTGAAATTCAGTTCAAACTAGGGGTTGAAAACCGTGCTACTAATGCACTATCTCAAAAAGAAGACACAATGGAGACAATGGCTTTTTTGCTTTAGTAGTACACAAGAATGGAAGAACTGGATGCTGATAAAGATGAAAAACTGAGGAGTATTAAGCAGAAGATTATTGCGGAAGTAATGAAGTCAATAGGTGCATCATTAAAAGTGGCTACCTTATGTATCAAACTAGGCTAGTTTTACCCAAAAATACAAGCAAGTTTCATGACTCTCCCATGCAGAGACATTCAGGGTACCTAAGGACATATAAAAAATTGGCTGAAGTGGTATATTACGAAGACATGAAAAGAGATGTACACAATTATGTAGCAAAGTGTGCCACTTGTCAATAAAAGTCGACGTGCAATTAATAAGGGAGTTTAATGGGGGGACATTCGGGGTACCTAAGGACATATAAAAAATTGGCTAAAGTGGTATATTGCAAAGACATGAAAAGAGATGTACACAATTATGTAGCAAAGTGTGCCACTTGTCAATAGAATAAATATGACTCTTTAAGCCCAACAAGACTCCTACAACCATTACCCATTCCCTAGCAAGTTTGGAATGATATTAATATGGATTTCATAGTGGGGCTTCCAAAATCTAACAAATATAATACGATTATAGTGGTTATAACGCCCGATTTTTGTAAAAATCACCGAAATAGGTCGGATATAAAAGAGAGTCCTCTAAAATGAATCAGTTGAGGCCAAATAAAATTAGGTTAAAATTCTAAATATTAGAAAATGCGGATCCAAGATTTAGGATGCCCAAAAGCCAGAGCTGGAGTGGCTAAAGAAAATTTGACGAAACGCAGTAGTATTTTCGTAATTCTTGATAACTTTTAAAAAACTCAAAGGACAGATCTTTAAATCAAAAAATTAAGTTTCTTGAGATTCTCAGGTGCCCTAAAAACTATAGGAACCACTAGAATAGTTAAAACCCTATGGTTTATCTTTTAGAATGCCGATGGACTCAAACTTTTACCCTTTCATTCAAGAAGGTTTTAGACTCGATTTGAATGATTCCAAAGGAAAGTTATAGGTTAGAGAACCTAAATTTTATGATGAAAAAGGCAGTTTTCAAAAAGAAATTGAAATGAGCCTAAAATAAAAAAGCCAAGAATAAAGGGCAAAATTGATATTTTGAAAAGCTTCTAATGAATCCCTAGCTATATATAGGTGGTTCCCCACTTCTCCCTCACATTTAGCCAACTTAATTTCTACCTAAAGCTAGGGAGAAGTTCTGCTAAGAAGGACGCACAAGAGGGAGCTTCAAGGGAGGAGAAAAACCTAAGAAAAGGTAAGAAAATCTTTGAAATTTCAAGCTCCTTCCTTTAGCAAACTTGTTCTCCTCCTTTTCCTCTTTCTTTCCATGGTTTTGGTGTGTGATTTGGATCTATTTTGAGCTATGCTTAGAGGGGAGAAGTTTGAAATTCCAAGGAGGAGCCATGGCAAAGGAGAAGACTCTTAGAAAGGGCTTGAATCAAAGTAGGTATCATAGCTTTCCATGCTTTCTTCTTCTTTTTCCTTAAGAGGAGATTTTCGGCCAAATAGAGAACAACTAAGAGCGAGCAAAATCTGACCTAAACCAAGCATGAAACCTAGGTTTTTAATGGTAAGAAACAAGTCTATGCAAAGAAACTCCAAAAAGAAGCATTAGAAATTAGGTTTCCAAAACCTAGGGTTTTTATTGCACCTTGGTATGTATGAAGCTTTCTAGTAGTATCTTTGATTGTCTAAGAGTGTATATGGGTTCTTTAGACACCTAGAAAGCCTCACATGTGCCATTTCCTTCAAGAAAACAAAACTAGCTCTATGGGTCCGAAAGGTCTGCATTGTCTATGCCAAGCATGGATCTTGTACCTGGGGAGAGTTTTAAATTTTTCTAAGGGTAGAAAGGGACTAAACATGATGGAAGAACATCATGGAAAACCTTGAAAAATTTTTAAAAAGCATAGGTAATGAGATGGGGATATAGCTTCCAATTTAAGACTTAAAGAAGCAAGTTGTGTCTAAACTCTTGGAAATAAATTTGTGATGACTCTAAGAAGCTTAAATGGAGTCAAAAGACCTAGATTGAAGGAGAAAGGGAGCCAAGATCTTGAATTCTAGTACTTGCTTCATTAGGTCTTATATGAAACCATTATGTAGCTATAGAACAAGTGAGTTTCCATAGAGAGTGTGTGATGCTAGAGCTTGGTTCTATGATGTAATTGTGTACCATTTGATATGTTTAGGCCAAAAGAATCAAGCTCCATTTAGATGCACGTATGTGACCGAAAAGGAGAAGGAATATCCAAAGAAAAAGTGTTGAGTTCTTGCTTCAAAGTAGCTCTCTAACCTTTTTCACACGCATAGCTTGGTTGTTTTTTATCATTGAATGCTTATGTATATGTTTGAGTCATAAGAAATGTTTCTAGCCTATGTTTACATGTTATGGTGCCATTATATTTCTTAAAATATGTTTATGATTGCATTATGACTTACATGAGTTTGTTGATGCCAAAAGTCCCTTAACAAGAGTGAGGATGAGTCGAAAGTCCCTAAAAATAGGTGAGACAAAGCCAAAAGTCTCAAGAAGAGTGAAGCTAAGTTAAAAGTCTCTTGAAAGTGGGTGAGACTAAACCAATGCCCTTGAGAACTTATGTTTGCTATGTATGAGTTGATGTGCCAAGGAAAATGATTCATGCATGCTCATCAATTCCTTGAATGTCATACATGCATGTTTTGACTTGTTTATGCATCCATTATGTATGTTTGAAAGGATTAAGAGCTATTGAAATTTTTTGAATCTCACTCTTCCCCCATATATGTCTAACCATGTCTAGGTGAACTAAGTGGACAAAGAAATAGAAGCTAACAAACATGAGAAGCAAGACTTTGACATATAGATAGAGAAATGAGTTTTGTAATTGTATTATGATATCAAAAATTGTAACTATGAGATGTGTATATGATATAAATCCTTGAACATGGTCTAATGTATATATAAATGGTGTATGTATCAGTGTGGAAGCTAGATGAATGAATATGTATGTTCTTGCCACCAAAGAGCCTTTATGAGATGTGATGTTTATGTGTATGTATGCAAGTGGCAAGGTGAGATTGAGCTCTATAATGATTGAGATTATTTGGCATGCTTTTATATATTGTATTTAAACTTTTAAACTTGCCTAAGTGGTTGTGGAAATTTAAGAGCTTTTGATGTCTTAAAATCCCATTTGAAACTTTAAATTTGACCATTTCGTGTGCTAAACCAAAGTCTAACCAAATGAGTGAGTTTTTCTATGAAATTTGGCTAGCAAGTAGGTATCATTTAGAGCTTTCCAAAAAGATAAAGACCACTCAATTTGAAACTTTAGAGAATTTATTATAATTTTTCAAAATTGGCCAAATTATGCAAAAATGGTGTGGTTACTGTTCATTTGGTTAGTTTGCTTCTTTATGCCACATGTGGGACAAATAAAGTCTAGTACTCATGAAAGTTTATAGAAACAAACTAGACAGCATAAGGTTTCTATAGCCACTAAGATCACCTCATTTGGAACTTTCTAAAGGGAGAAATGAATTTTTGAAGTTACATGATAGTGTCAGTAATGAAGCCTGACCTAAGTTATTGTTCTATCAATTTATGTGGGTTTAAGGCCTTGGCATTGATCTAGAATTATTTTTAGTCAATAATAGACATCCACATCTTTCCAAAATATTATGTTTTTTTGGATTTTGATTTTTCTAAAATTAAATATGAATTTTCAAAATTTATATCAAAAAGCTGAAATCTAAACCCGAGAGCAAACCATTGATTTTGTGAGACGTAGCTAAAAACCTAAGGTTCTTGAGATATTTGGTGATGGTTATGACTTGCATAGATGTGTCATAAATAGAAAATGATATTAATGAGTTCATATGGTCTATAGGGCATAAATTAAAGAAATGAGATCTTACGTAACGTAAATAAATACCATTAAATTTATTGCCTTTTTCATGTGAAGTGTATGGTTTCTTGCATTTATGCTCCAATGCATATAAAATGCATTAAGATGGATAATGAGACCATGGTATAATAGCTAAGAGGTTAAAGTATTACAAATTCACTAAGTATAGTCATTTCATACCATTATCTTATCCATTTGCTGTGAGAGAAATGGCTGAAAAATTCATTAACGAGGTGGTAAAGTTTCATGGCTTTCCAAAGTCCATCATGTCTAATAGAGATAGGGTGTTTATAAGTAATTTTTGGAAAGAAATGTTTAGCATGGCAGGAACAACTCTTAAATACAGTTTTGTTTATCACCCTGAAATGGATAGCCAGACCGACGTTGTCAATAGGAGCTTGGAGACTTATCTAAGGTGCTTTGTAGGGGCTAAGCCAAAGCAATAAGTGAAGGCATTACCTTGGATTGAATTTTGGTTTAATACTAGATATAATCGATTTGCTGGTATGACCCTTTTTAAGGCCCTTTATGGAAGAGATCCTCCTACCATTTTTAAGTGGTAGAATAGTATATCAATAATAGAGGAAGTACAAGAATAGTAACAGGACCAGGGCTTAATTTTAAATGAACTCAAGGAGAGGAGCAATTGGAATGAGCTTAGACCAATATGAAAGAGAAAGCTAAGAGGAAAAGAAGGGAGGTCGAATTTAACATTAGGGATATGGTGTATGTTAAGCTCAGGCCCTACAAGTTGAAGGCTTTGGCCATGAAGCAAAATCAAAAGTTGGCTCCTCAGTTCTATGGCCCTTATCAGGTGGTGGAAAAGCTAGGGAAAGTGGCATACAGGTCACAGCTACTTGAGACTATAAGGATTCACCCAATATTTCATGCATCACAACTTAAGAAATCCTTGCAAGCTATAATACCCATAAAACCTTTACTCAGATCACTCATTGAAGAGATGGAATTGCAAGTTCAACTAAAAGGGGTGAGAAAGATGACTAATGGGCAAAAGTAGATTCTGGTTAAATGGGCTAACCTCCCTGATTGTAACTGTACATGGGAGGATATGGATACCAAGGGAGCAGTTGTAACGCCCGATATGTTGTAACAACACAGAAATGAGCCGGTTTGAAAAGTAAGTCCCCTAAGATGAGTGATTCAAGGCCAAATAAAATTTGGATAAAATGTTAAATAATAGAAAATGAGGATTTGAGCCTTGAGTTGCCCAGAAACTAGGGCCGAAGTAATTTAAAAAATTTTTCGAAAAACCAGTGGCATATGGTGTTACAGTAGTTCCCTACATTCCACCTTGAGGACAAGGTGGCACTTGAAGGTGAAGGGGATGATGGGCCCAACATAACTACTATAGGCTCAAAAAACAAATGGGGTAAAACATTCATTAGATGAGGACAAAGAAGGAATTAAGCATTAACAAAATTTGTCAGTTAATGTATGTGTAATGTGTGTGCATGCATAAGGAGTGTGCGTAGCTAGCGTGGTGTAGGTTTAAGAGTAAGGAAGAGAGATGAGAGAGAGAGGGAAGGAATTAGATTGTGAGGGAGAGGGCTGGCCTCTTGAAAGCCAGCGAGATAATCTGATATTGTATTGTACCAATGAAGCTCTGGACTAATCTCAATATTGAGTAATTTTCTTTTACTACTGGATAGTTGGTTTCCAACATAACATCACAAGGCCGTTTTGAGTTGCAGGAGCAGCTGCACCTGCACCTCTAATCAATAGAGGATTGAAGAAAATTCAAAAGTATTTCAACTTCCCTAGTCTTGTCTATGTCATTACATTAGTTGTCTTTGTAGTAATTGTTACTTGTTTACCAGTTATGGGCTTGCTAATTCTCTCTTAATGGGGTAGGTAAGGTGTGAAATTTGAATTTCACAAAAATGTTGTCTTTAATGAATATTAAAACAAGGGTAAGAGAAATCCTATTAAAGCTTTTTGTCTTAATTTTTGTTTAGTGTTTTTCCTTTTTCATTTTCTTTTTTTTAATCTAGTCCTCTAAAATATGCCATTTGCCCTATATTTGTACTATGTGTCTTCAAAGAGTTACATTGAATACAATAATTGTATCAGACACAAATGATAGTTTAAATTTTACTATATCATGGTGTCTATGTTTGTGTCGTGGCCTGTATTCATATCAATATCCTGGATTAGCTCTTTTAGAAGTTGATTTGTCTCAAATCAATAAGCTTGACCCTTAGACTATGCATTGACATACTTGTCATTACACTTCCCAAGAAAATATTCTGATCTTTGTAATATTTTTATTTGGTAATGTGCAATTATTCTAATTTGTTATTGTTTTAAAGGCTATTCCACCCTAGAGACTCACACTTTTGAATTTATGGTGAGGTTCCTTTTGTGAGGTGCTCATTTTTATTGATCGGGGTTATGCTTCTGAATTTGGGCATATGCAGAATAATGACAAAATGTTGCTATATTTGTTTGAAGAAGATCAAATATATCAATTTACAAAGAATCAAGGGAATTTTGGCTCCTTTGTTCACGTATACTCCAACTGAAAAAGTATTGGTATTGACACAATACAGATCGCGTGACACAATATATATAATGCTTTAATGCAATTTAAAGTATGCCTCGTAATTAATACAAATGTCGGATATAATTTGAATATGATACAATTCTATTTTTAATGTATTGATATTTCATAGATCCTTCCTCTAGGAAAAGTAGAGTTGAAAGTATTGAACATTATGGCATGAATGATTCAAAGGATAGCTCTCATTTGATTATATATCATGATCTTTTCCCTTATTTTTCCCTATTTTCCCCCTATTGTGGTGCTCAGCTTTGCTAATGTGAGCTTTTTTAGCATTTTGACCACTTCACACATACTTAAAAAAAGTAATCCATGCTGTAGTTTTTGCTTTGGCTTTTTGTACTTTTCACCGAATGAAATTCTCTTGATAGTGCCAGTACTTTTAGGTTGTTAACTTAAAAAGACAATAATCAAACATAACAATACAATAAACGCAAAAGCAAGTTTCGCAAGTTTTAAGGATTGCTTACTGAGGACCATGATTTTTAAACATGTATTTCATTGAATGAGTGGATTGAAGTGAGTCAAACATTAGTAAAGATGGTTTTTACTTTCTTCATCATATAGAAAGATTGCATTGCGCTTCTCTCACTCTGCTTGTTGTCTCTGCAAACGCTCTCGGTAATGGAAAATCTTACCCTGTTGCTTGTAATATGTCTGGTGCATGTACACGTAATGCTTAGAATTGCATTTATACGCAGGCTCCGCACATACGGACGCAATCTCAAAAGTATGGGATCTTACCTTTCCAATTGAAAATGCATATTAGGATCCTGTGAAAACTCCTTCTGCACTTGTTGGTTATGTTTGTTTGATGCATTCTCTTCCATCTCTCTGCACAGATGTTGAATTTACCTCTCGGTCTCACTATAAGGGTAATGTTCTTGTTTTATTACAATGAATCAAGTATTGGTTTTTTTAAGACGTTGACTGTTTTGTCTATAATCTGTACGTGAACTCTTTAGTCACTGCCACTATCTGACACCTGTCCTCCTAATAAGAGCAATGTTTTCTTAGATTCATTCACTTCACAGTTTATTCCTCTGATGATGACTTAATCTTCATACGGAATGCTAGTATTGTTGTCAATTCGAGGTCAAGTATAATCCTTGGTTAATTGATTAAAATGAGTTTATTAAAAATTTCTCATATTAGATAAGGGATTATAATCCTTTTTTTTTTTCGGTTGGGAAAACTATGATTTGCTCTTATTAAACTAAAGTCTAATTACAAAATTAATCCATAAATTTTACAATGCAACAAAACACTCATCTAAATTTTGAACTAAAATAAAAACATTAAATCTTAACTACAATTAATGGCAATAGGTACATGATTTTAACTGTGATGACAATGCTTACTCAAGTCAAATTTGAACTTGCAAAAAATTTCTCTCCAGTTCCAAAAATTAACAGGAATTCAACATTTTTATTTGAATCTAACGCTCATGCAGTAAAATGTAACAGATATAAATAACCCAATAAATAACTCCTCTGAAGCCCAGAGTTTCCGAGAATTCTCTATCCCCCTTCCCCGGTCTCACTCTTCTTCGACTTGTAAATGGTTGCATTTGAGGCTCTGAACATGGATCATAACAAAAAGGGGTTAAAAAATCCAGCTAATACAAGGCACAGGATTCAATGTGGATATGATGATTCTAAAGCAGTATATGATTAGTAGAAGGTTTTGCCTTAAATATAAGGCACAGAACTAGAAGAAAAAAACAGAAGCGACAGCCATGGGGTAAATTAACGTAGTACCTGAACAAGTCAAAATCAATCAAGGAAGACAAACAAAAGAAAACAGAGCATGTCTCCTGCTACCCTTTGCTTCTTTAGACATATATCACAAACTATCTAGCACCATCATTGATTTCAGAACCAAGAATAATTATAAAAAGGCAAAAGTCAGGATGAGAAGGAGAAGATGATATTATTATAGGGCTAAATGTCAAGGTTCAGAAATAAAACTAAGTGAGAATTTTAATCCACTTTAACCAGATTTCAGATCACTAACTGATCCCGTGGTGAAATCACCAAAGATCTTTGCCATCACAGGACAACAGAAAAGGTTATGCAATTCTAAGCTATTGAATGTGTGTAAGTAATAGAGTAAGAAGTATTTCTCAGAAGAAATCAACAACAAGAGGAATGAAAATATTGTGGAGGCTGCCAAAGTTTATTAAGCTTGTTCTTGTCCGTTTTGATCTTCAAAATTTATTCAGATCAGGCATACCATACCAAAAATGGTAGACAAAATCAAGAACATAATGTAAATCACATGTTTCAGTAAACCCTTCCGTTCTCTATAATAGAAATTACTAGTCAATGAGCAATAATTGAGAACCATCCAAGAGTCAACAAATCAAATTAGTAAAGAATCACAAAGGAAGAAGGAACAAAGATAGGTTAAGACTCAAAAACATCAACCGCTAATAACAACATAAAGAAGCACGCATTTGCTAACTATATTAGGCAAATATCAACATTAGCACTACAAGTATAACATAAATCAGGACTAAAGGATTTGACCTCGTTTTATTGTTTTGGAAGACCTCTAGTGATCATTTCATGAAGAAGCATCCCACCTTGCATTTTCATTTTTCTCAAAAGAGTGTGAATAATTCTTTCTGTCACTGAATTACAAAGGCAACCATTCTCTTTCATTTTTGAAAGCAAGGTCATTGCTTCATCAAACAAGCCCAAGGCAATCGATCATAATGCTATATTTGTGGACATCTACACAATGGTCTTTGATCCAAAGATGTTGAAAAATCTCATGTGAAGTATTTAACCACCTTCGCACAAACCTTCAAGAAGTATAGTGTATGCATGCACGTTAGGCCGAATTCTTTGATAGACAATTTGCTTATATAAATTCCCTTGTCAAGACATTGTCTTTTACAATATGCGTTTAACAAAATATTGTAAGTAATTATATTGGGAACCAAGTTTTAGCAACGCATTTCCTTTAAGAGATCCATAGCTTCATCCACCATTTTAATTTTACAGTATCTATTAATCAAGATAGACATAAGATGCCAAACCACATTTGACCATCTTGTTGAACACTTTTTTTTTTTACTCAATAACATTGTTGATCAAATAGTATCCATCCATTAAAGCATTGTAAGTAACAAGGTTAGGTTTCCAACCACACCTCATCATCATATTTGTGCTTCTATGATAATTCTTTCTTTACAAAATGCATCAAACAATAAATAAAGATATAGGCATCTAGGTTGATGTAAATGAAAATTGCTCTTGCCATTGAGCCATTCTAGAGATACCAAAGAGGTGTAAGTGAAAATATTTGCAGAAATCCTTGCTCAATCATTTTACAACACAAATCACGTAGGGTGTAATAGGCCCGGTGAGCCCGAGGGGCCCGATATGGCCCGGAGTAATTGGGTCAGGCCAAAAATAAAAGTAGGCAAAACTTTAAAAAAAATAGTGTCTAAATATCGGGTCGGGCCGGGCCACGGGCAAAGCCTTTAAACCATTCCTGCTCGGCCCGCCCCTGTATACATACATTAAAAAAAAAAAATTAAGTTGCTTACTCCGTCTGCTCCCTGCTGGCTGCTGCAGAGCATTACTTCCAGTCCAATGATCAACGACCCAGCCCATTTAACAGCTTCATCATCATCTGCTACGCTACGTCTCTCAACTTTACTCTCTGCATCCAGCTTATTCCAACTTCAGCCCCTCTCTCTCAGTCTCACGACGAGTCACGCATGCGTTCCCTGTGCTGCATCTCTCAACTCTCTTCTTTGCATCCAGCTTCAGCCCCTCTCACGACGAGTCACGCATTCCTCTTCGTCTTCAAATCCACACTCGCCTTAGCTGCTGCTTGGTGCCACTGAGATTGAGCCACGGCGGCGTTCCTCTTCGTCTTCAGATCCACACTCCACTATTCTCTCATCTCTGTTCGCCCATCAGCTGCTGCTTGCTGTCGCTGAGATCGAGCCATGTAATATCCAGTCCTCCGAAAGCCAGAGAAAATGTGAGAAACGTAACATATAATTTCTCTGTAAACGAATGAAATTCACCGGATACAAAAGGAAGTCCCCCAAGATGATGTAGTTAAGGTCCTGAAAAATTTGGAAAACATTCTAGACTCCTAAAAATGAGAATTCCAAGCTCAAACAGAAGGAAAGATAGTGTTAGAATGAAGAAACAATTTCTGACGAAAAGCTTACGAAACGTAATGACATTTTTGTAATTTTGAGCAAATTTTGGAATTCACATAGGAGGCTTTTTAAATGAAATTTTTGAGTTCCCCAGGGTTCTCAGAGGCCCTAAAAACAATGGAAAGTCCTAGGATAGCTAAAGGCTCTCCGGTGGACGTTTTCCAAGGTCGGTATGCCCAAACTTTGACGGATTAGTTCGGAGAGGTTTTAACTTCGATTTGAGTGATTCCAAAATCATTTTTCTTGATTGGGAACCTAAATTTTATAATGGAATGGTTCTAAAAAAGGAGCCAAAACGAAGGAGAAATGAAAATGTAAAATATGAAAAAAAAAATGAGAATTTTTGAAAAAGTCACCTTGCCCTAACTATATATAGGTGGCACCTCACACTCTCCCTCATTTCACTTCAGAATTTCCAGCCCCAAATCAGAAGCAAAATCCTTGGAGAGTGGCGCACAAAGAGAAGAGAAGGGGGAGGAAAAATTCAAGACTTTAGGTAAAACATTTTGCTTGTTTTTCATACTTTCTCTCCACCAATCTCTTCTCCTCTTTTTCCCTCTTCTTCTCCATGAATTTTCTGAAGTTTTGAGGGCTGTTTTAAAGGAAGAACAGGGGGGAATTTTCGGATTTGAAGAAAAGAGTTTGGAAAAAGCAAGATTCAAGTCAAATTAACTAAGGAAACAAGTTAAAAATGCATTCTATGGTAGCTATGTTGATGTCTCCTTCTTTTCCATTTCGACCTATCCTAAGAACCATAGGAAGATCTGATTTTCAAGTCCAACCAAAGATGATTCTTAGGTATTTGATGGAGTGGAATAAGAATATGCAAAGAAAATCATAAAATAGGCATTAGAATTCAAGATGCAAAACCTAGGGTTTCAAGTGCACATTTTAAATTCTGAATTTATTTGATGCTTCCTAGGTCTAAGTTAGAGTATAAATGAGTTCTTGAGACACCAAAGATGCTCCCCACAAACTTCTCCCTTTAAGAAAACCAAGAGAACTCCAAGAAGCCCAAATAATGCCATAGTCTCGACCAAGCATGTTCCATGGTGCTAGGGAGAGTTTTAAGTTTTTCTAAGACCATTCTCGAGTTATATTTGATGAATGAAAGTGAGGGGAGGCCTTAGAAAAAATTTAGAACTCATAAAAAGTGATTTGGTGTCTTAGGTTCCATCTTATGACCTAAAGAAGCAACATGGTGCTAGGCCTTTTGTTTTGATGATGTGATGACTTCAAGAGGCTTAAAAGGAGTCAAGAATCATATTTGAAAGGAAAGAATGAGGTCTAGAAAGTATTTGAGGGGTGTTGCTTCATTAGGTGCATTTATGGACCATAATGGAGCTTATAGAGCAATCTAGCATCTAAGCAAATTGTATGGTCTTAGAAATTGTTTCATGAACCTAATTGGCTCCCATAAATTGTATCTAGGTCAAGAGAAACCATCTCCACCAATTTGTGGGTGTGTGGCCGAAAGAGGAGGCTTGAGTCCAAAGGGAAAAGTGTGTAATTGTGTGCAAGGTAGCTCTCTCCACCTTCTCTCATGAATGGATGTGTGTTTAGCTTGTTTTAGAATGTGTGTATGTGTATTTTCAAGCTTTGAAAAGTATGCTAGCATACTGACGGGCTTGTTGCGCAACCCTCAAAATAAAACTAGGTTGAATAAAAATATAGCAAGTGGCACAACCTAGGTCATCTCCCTTGGAATTGGAATTCAATGTTCAATTAGGTTCTCTACGTGTTCTAAGGTCCTAGAACTATTTAATTTGGGGGATTTTTTAATTGAATTAAACTATCCTAAACTGGATTGAAACAAATTTCTTAATGTCTACCTAATTGGATGAATTGTGATGATAATGGTCTTGTGACTAGCTTAGGAATTGTCTCTTGGTATCCACTATCCTTATCCTATTCCAATTATGATTAATTATGGCCTAAGAATTCCTAATTATGTTCATTAGCAAATGATCTTGAATAACCATTCAAGATTCAAGAGATTAATAATCCGATGTTGAATTGAGACCTCAATCCCGCATTAAACTGTTAACTCTTGTTCTTAAGATCAATAAACATCCAATTTGATTGATTAACTAATTAATTATCTTCTGATTTATCATCCAAAAATGTTTAATTAACTAACTAAACACCAAGGAATTCTCAAATAGACATTTAAACACACAACCTTACTCATGCAATTCATCGAACACCTTCGTGGCATACATAAGAGATTAGAGAGAATAATGAAAAATCAAATTCAAATTTAACCAATTAATCAACAAAAAGGGTTTCCTAATCAGTGTCTAACCAGCCACTAATTAATTACACAAATTTCTAATCAAATATAACTCAACCGAGATTATACAGAATAAGAAAAAGTGTAAGAAAAATAAGAAAATCTTAGCCATAATTTGTTGTTCATCCATGGATTCAAGCTTCTACTCAAGAGCTTCATCCCTTGCTAGCCTCAAGATGGAGATTAGATCTTCATTCGGTGGATGGATGGAGATGGAATATGGAATGGAGAATGGCGTCTATGGAGAGTGGACGAAGGGCGTGTGTGTATGGCCGAATGGTTCTCCCCCCCCCCCCGGTGAATGAATGATGGATGCCCCCTTTATAGAGTGAAGGCGTGTAGAGAATGGGCGAAGTGACGTGAATGGAATGGGCTCTGGACGTGTCGTGAATGAATAGGGATGCTGGAGTGAAGGGTATGCGTGGAGTGTATGCGTAGGTATTGATGGACGAAGGGATCGAGTCGAGAGAATGAACGACGTCGTCCAGAATAGCCTCTCCTCGTGCTTCATTTATTCTTCACGTGCTTTGCCTCTTATTCCAAATCTGAAGCTCCTTATTTTAATCTTTGTTTATGTGATTGTGGGACCCATTCATCATTCAGCGCATTCATGGTTCTGTTTTCACGTTGCTTCTTCATACATTGCTGTCAACGTTTTATTCTTTTTCCCAAAACAGAAGTTATTTCCTTCATAGATTGCCCAGCACGTTGCTTCTGTTTTGTTCACAGCCAAATATGTTTCTGCTCTTATCTCCACGTGAAACTCTTCCCATGCAACTTGTAGTTTCTTTACTCGAGCTGCATGCCTCATGCATGGTTCTGTTGTGAAGTCCAGCAGCTGAATCAAGAGGCAATAGCTCGTTCTTCCAGCGTCTCTAGCGTCTCTGAATGCAGAATATGAATAAGAATGAGCTCCAGCTGCCTCTACACGTCCAGAAAAATGAATGAATAATGAAGACGCAGCTCTCCAGGCCGAAAATGAATGAATGAAGAAAATAGTCCTCTGCGTGAAGTCCAGGTGCTGAATAAGAGTGAATAAATGAAGCTGCTCCAACGTCTAGCGAGAGGGAGAGAAGGCGTCCTCCAGGCATTAGTATGAAGACCAGAAAATGAGAGCTTGAAGCAGCTGCTCTTCAAGCTCCAGGCGTCCTCTAGCGTTCAGTACAGAGGTAAGGCAAAAGGAAGAAGCAACTCATTTCCAGCGCCTCCCCTGTGTCTCTCTCTTCTGTTTTCACGTCCAGAACCAGAACCAGCTGAAGAGAAGTGAATGAATCAGTCCAAGCTCCTTCCTCCAGCTCCTTGCTCTTCTTTGTGCCAGCTCATCCTTCCATTCTTAGCTTGTGCTTCTTCTTGTTTCTGCATGTACGTAGCTTGCATGACAGCTGCTGTTTGCATGCTTGAAAGCTCCTTCAGCGTCACTTTCTTCCTCTCAAATGCACCTTCTGCTCATCTTTTCTCTGCTTTACATTCTCAAGTTATTAGCTCCACAAAAAGAACATTTGAAACTCAATCTTCACCTTCCATTCATTTTTCCATACTCAAGCTATTTGCCCATAGAAAATTCTGCACAAAAGAATAGAGAATATTCAATAGAATTATTCACAAAATTATTTAAAAGAATTTTATGCCTTAAAACTCAATAATTTTGCTAATTAATTCACAAAGTGCATAAGTGGCTAATAAAATCAAATTGTATCTAATTAAACCCTTAAAGCCATCTTTGATCATTAAAATGACTAAGTTAAGAGAATTGAATTGCATGAAAATCATACTTATCACATACCTTTATATGCCATGATGCTTGATATCATATTATGTTTTCAAATGATTACATGATGTTTGTGTGAGTTTGCTTGAGTGTAGAAAGGCCAAGAACTCTTCCCTTGGGTTAGGATGAGCCAAGAACCCTTGATCTTGGTTGAGGCAAAGTAAAGAGTCTCCCAAAAGCAAAGTAGGCTCCAAAGAGTATAGTTGAGTCCAAAACTCTTAAAGAATGGGTGAGGCAAGTCCAAAATCTATGAGGAGAAGTGTGAGGCCAATCCAAATACTTGGTCAACTCTTGAATGTCTTGTATGAGTGATTTACATGCTAAGGTTGCTTTTAAAATGTCCATGACTTCCATTTTCTCCATGCATGCATTTGAAAAGCTTGCTTTGCACATATTATGTATGATTGAATGTGACATGAGATATTAGGATTCTTTGAATCTTATCCCCTCCTCTCTAATGATCTAACATGCTAGGTGAACCAAGTGGATATATCAATGGGAGCCAACAACACTAAAGGAAGAAGATTGACAAACTTATGCCTTAGTTTTAGCCATTTTGAAACCATACTTATGTATCTTAATAATGTCTATGATGTTGTATATGTACAATGAACCTTGAGACATGTATAAATATACTATTATGTAATGTTTATCACTATGAATATGATTTATAAGTTTTAGAATACAATTTGAGTATAAAATGCCAAAGTGTGCAATGTGAAAATTTGATAGAAATATACATAAGTGTGGGTTGAATGGACAAAATGAAATGCATGAGTTTTGGGACTATTTGCGCAGCTCACACAAGTCTCAAATAAGCTTTGAAACTTGCCCAAAAGGTGCCAAGACCAAGGGAAATCCATTTGGCAATTTTGGTACCCAATATGGAGCTAAAATTGACCATAATGGAACCCTATCTCACTTTTTGGCCAAATGAGTTAGTCTTGCTCTGAAATTTAGCATGTAATTAGGTCTCTTTGAGAAATTTTTGGGAAGCTAAAGAACATAATTTTCGGAGGTCTAGAGAATATTTGATGAATTTTCAAAGTTAGGATTTTTTATGGATTCTGGTATGTGCACTATTCATACTGGCAGTTTTGTGTTTTATGTCACCCGATAGCCAAATAGTGTCCAATGCTTGTGAACTTTTATATGCATAAACTAGAGATCATAAGATTTCTGTGGCCACTGAGATCACTTTATTTGGAGGTTGGAGCAAAGAGTTATGCATTTTTTAAGTTGGCTGTCAGTAGCAGTGGCGCCCCAAGAGTTCAGTTACTGTTCCATAGGATTCCGATGGCTAAATGTATCTGTTTCATTCTAGAATTATTTTTAGCATCAAGTTAACATTTGTAGCTTTCCAAAATGACCAAATATGTGTGATTTCGATTTTTATAGAATTAGTTATGAATTTTAGAAGTTTGTATTAGTAATATGAACAGTAGCCCAGGTAGCCAGAGACCTCAGTAGCTTTTCGAATGTCAAACGTCCTCCATGATGAATGTGGTAGTCTGGGCATATTTTTAGTGTGAAGTAGACATCCTAAGCTTTCCAGAATGACCAAGATTTCATGATTTCGAATTTTCTAGATTTAGGTATGATTTTCCAAAGTTGGGTCAGAAGATGAAGCAAATCTGACCGAAAATATGCTTGTTTATTTTGAGCTCCATTTCGATTTCTATGAATTGTAGGCATGTTTTTGTGATGTAAATGAGTTATAATGATGGAATTAAATATGAGAATGCATAACATGAGCTCACACAGTTCACGTGACATCGATTGCAAATTTTTAAGTATAGCGCAACGCAAATAAACCCATTATTTTCATTCCCCTTTTTATATGCTCTTATGGAAATAATGAGGTGAAGTTTATAAATGTCATGAAATGAGTTAGAAGTTATGGTGTTACAAGCCACGCCAGCCAATATCGAAGGCATTTTGCTTCTTCCAAACTGCCACGTGTAGCATAGACCATGTCGATTTTTGATCTATTCTCACTGGCTTCTTACACAGCCCTCGAGCTCGAAGCTTGCTCTGTCTTCAACAAGCCTTCCTCCTGTTGCTCTGTGTGAGATCCTCTTCCCCCCATGGCTCGTGATATATGCTTTTTTTTTTTGCTATAATAGATTGGAGTACTGGATGGTTACATAAACAATGCTCTCCCTTGGGTTTATTTTGGCTATTCTGTTCTATGAATCAAATGTTTACAGTAAACATATATACACTAGTAGATTGTATTCCATCTATTCTGTGAATTAATTGTTTACGATAGATATATATACTTAAACGCAGCTTCTCTATACTAAGCTAGCCACAGCAATGAATACATTTGTATTCCATCTTCCCCTATTAATATCTATACATATAATATCAAGGCACAACAGTTCCCAGCAATGACTTCCTTCTTCCAACACATAACAAAGATAATGTATTTTGTTCTCATAGCTACTGCTAGACCTATAATGGGAGGGATTTCCTGAGAATTAAAAAGAAAGCGAATAAGCAGGGTACTGGCAAGAGCTAGCTATGGACCATAAGATTTTTTATTTTGAAATTTCTTTTTTGGAATAAGAACAGAAATATAATAAAAAATAAACCACATAACCATTCAATTAAACATGCAAATTCCTTGTAATCTAGATTGTTGCATGTGGTGTTATGTGCTTGTATTGGACTCTTATCGTTTCTAAACTAATAAATTAAATCAACTTCATGAGCTGGAGGGAAGGAGAAAGTGATACAAGGTTTTATATATAAAGTAACATGATGTGTTTTATACAATATCGTTCATCTATTTTTGAAGCTATACTATACTATTGTTATTTTTATTATTCTGTTTGGTTAATATATTAGATATGAAGCAATTGACATTTAATATGAAACTCTTTTTCTATTTTTGTTTTTACATTCCTGTTAATGCCACTTAATATCATGTGCTCTTTCAAGTTTGGTGCTAGTCTATTCTAATATAATTTCTAATTGCCATATTTTGTTGTCTTGGGTCTTTTATACCTTCCCCCCTCAAAGTAAATCTGTTGAAAGCAAAGGGCAGCATTTCCAATTCCATGAGTGATGGTAGTAAATTAAGGAAGTAACTTTCATGATCAGAATCATTAATGTCTAATATGAGCATGTTCAATTAATGTAACTTAAGTTTTACTTAAGCTAGAACAATTAAACTTTGAAATGCTATGCTAGAGTAGCTCTTTTCTTCTCCAAATATGTTTGTTATTTACTTGAATTATTCAATTATCATATGAATTTGAAATTTTGAATTACTATTGTAGGGATAAAAGCATCAATGGCAGGCCAGAGTATTGAACAAACTCATAGTCAATCTCAATCCCAATCCCAACCTCAACTCCAACTTGGTGATACTCCCACCCAACACTCTCCAACTTCAAATATTGCTACTACTGCAGCCTCTGCTGCTACACCTTCTACAAATGTAGGTGGAAAGAGAACCCCTTGTAAATAAATCTAGTGTTTGCGAGCATTTCAAAAAACTTCCACTGGATAAAACTGGAGAGGAACATGGAGCTATATGTAAATACTGTGAGACTTCCTATGCTTGTTACCCAAGAAAACATGGAACAAATTCATTGAATAGGCACTTGAAAGCATGTATGAAGAACCCACAGAGGACAAAGAGACAACCCATTTTAGCATACACCCAGCCTTTTGGGGGAGCAATGCTAAGGAGACTGTAGGAACTTTAGCCCCTCACACATATAGTCTAGATGAATGTCGAAAGGCTTTAGCTAAGTTTGTAATACGTGATGAAATGCCATTTCGAGTTGTGGAAGGAAATGGGTTTCAAGAGTTATTGAAATAGTTGGAACCTAGATTTCCAATTCCATCAAGAGTGACGGTTGCTAGGGATTGTCTAAAGCTCTATAAGGAAGAATCCAAGAAGCTGAAAGATTTATTAAAAAAATTATGTGCCCGTATATGTCTCACTACAAATACTTGGTCATCAAGTCAAAATTTTAACTACATGTGCCTAATAGGTCATTTCATTGATAAAGAATGGAGATTACAAAAGCGGATTTTAAACTTTTGTATAGTTGAAAATCATAAGGGTGACACCATAGGAAATGCAATTGAGAAGTGTTTATTAGAATGGGGTATTGAAAAAGTATTCACTTTAACCGTTGATAATGCAAGCTCTAATGACACCGCAGTGGCATACTTGAAAAAGAGGTTAAAAAATTGGAATGGATCAGTGTGTGATAGGGATTATCTCCATGTGAGCTATTGTGCTCATATTCTGAACTTAATAGTGAATGATGGGTTAAAAGATTTGCATGACTCTATCTCTGCCATTCGGAATGCTATTAGATATGTTAGATCTTCCTCCGCAAGGTTACAAAAATTTAAGAGTTTTGTTGAAAAAAAAAAGATAGAGTCTAAAAGTCTTTTGTGTTTGGATATTACGATTAGATGGAATTCCACCTACATGATGTTGGAGCATGCTATAAGGTTTCAAAAAGTATTTGAGAGACTAGAAGATGAAGATGAAGCCTATAATACTTATTTTAAAGAAGATGATAATCAAATTGGTCCTCCTATAGCATATGATTGGAGTAATGCTTCTGTGTTTATTAACTTTTTAAAATTTTTTTATAATATTACATTAAAGTTCAGTGGATCATTATATATGACTTCAAATACATGCTTTCATGAAATTGCTCATATTCAGACCATGCTGCAAGTAAGTGCTACATCCATAGATGCTCTAGTTGGAGATATGGCTAAGAATATGCAAAAGAAGTATGAAAAATATTAGGGAGAGTTAGAAAATATGAACCCCTTGTTGGTAATAGGGGTGGTATTAGACCCTAGGTATAAACTTGCATATGTGAACACGACTTTCGATGATATATATCTTGATCCTGATATGTGTGTAACCATGAAAAAAAAAGATCAAAGATGCTTTGTATCGCTTATATGAACAATATTCTGTGGGGGTTGTTAATGAATCAAGTGAAAAAATTGATGATCGCAGTGGATCCGATAGAAGGGATTTAGTGGAGAGAATACTAACATATATTGATCCAAAAAACAAGTGGCTTGCATCAAAAAATTTGAAATTTACTTGTGACCAAAAAATAGAGTTAGATAAATATCTTACAACTGACTTAGTAAAGGAGGAGGGGTCTTTTGATATCTTAGCATGGTGGAAAGATAATGCTGGAAAGTATAAAGTACTTTCTATGACCGCACGTGATGTGTTGGTTGTGCCAGTGTCCACTGTGGCTTCTGAATCTGCTTTTAGCACTGGTAGACATGTCCTTGATGTATTTAGGAGTTCATTATCACCAAAAATGACTGAAGCACTTATTTGTACCTAAAATTGGCTATCTCCTCATGTGTTCAATTTTAATGATCATGACTTTGATCAATACGAAAAGTCTTAGAATATGATTGAATCAAGTAAACTTTATACTTTGAGAATAAATTAAGTATTGTGCATTTTTTGCTTATGAGATCAACTTTTTAATTTTTTGTTATTTTAATTTTTATAGAGATTTCTGGAGGAACAAATGTCACCAAAGATTAACATGCATTTATTTATTTTTCTAATTTATAATTTATGCCTTGTAGTTTCTATTTTATGACTCTTAGTGCGATATATTTGAGATATTATATGGTTTTATTTAGTTCTTGTTTGCTATTAGTTGTCCACTTGTTATTACAAGGATTTGAATATTAATGTGTAAAAGGATCTTTTTCTTTTATTTTGACTATGTGTTCAAGAATTTCTTTTTTTTATTTGATTCTTAATTGGTTAATTTAGTGATTGTTTAAAATGATTATAGTTAGCATTTAAATAGAGATGGTTATTACTAATACAATAGTAAATAATTATTAGTCTTGTGAAGTTAGTTAATATTTTTATTCTTTTTTATTTTTTAAATCCTTTTTATTTTGGTAGCTTTAATACTTTAGAATCTTTAATTGATAATTTGCTTTTTACAAGAAATGTTAAGAATGTACACTTTAGAAGGGATCGTAACTTTAGCAAAGTAATAGAAGATTACTTTCTGTTTTGAGGTATGTTATTGTTCTTAGTTTTTATAATATTCTTAGTAATTTATTTTTAGATTTTAGTTTGTAATTGAATCATTAAATGGTTGATGAGTGCCTTTGATAAATATATACTTAAGAGCATTAACTTTTGTTTTGAATATCATTATTTTTTATTGGAATTGGTTTTTGGTCTTTGAATAATTGATTTGCTGTTTGTTGAAAAAAAAATTTTAAGCTTATTCAGGTTGGTTGGACCCGCCCTAACACGCTCTAAAATCGAGCTACTTTGGATAGGACTGGGTTATGGGTATAAAAACAAATCTGCTCCCTTAATCGAGTAGGACTTTAGGCCAATTAGATGTTTGGTCTGACCCTACCCATGTATACCCCTAATCACATGCCTCGTTTACAAATACATTTTTACAAAAGTCATCGATGACTGTATTGCCCTAACTACATGATGAATTGAGATCCATATCTCCCCTTACTTTGCTAAACAGAGAAAGCACAATCCCGGTCACTACTTCAAAAATAGGACACAGCAATATAGAGGACATCAACAATTTAATGGCAACTCTTATTCTTTTGTTTTACATAACCCATTGATTAAGGTGCCACAACGCACTTCCTCTGATTGCAATCCTTTTGCCATTAGGTCATCATGAAAGTCTAGTGCTTTCCCTACTTACCTTATTATTGATACAGAGTCCTTTCATTAGCATCCTCAAGGATATGATATCTCGTTCACTACCGTTCCTGATAATCTTCCTCAAAATAGAGAAAACGAAAGCCATTCGACCCATATGCCAGAAGCAATTGATTAAGAAGCTCAGAGTCATTAAAAACGTAAAACCCTCGAATTCTGCTTGTGCAAAAAGTGAGATAGCAGTTCGATAGCGTTTGGACTTTGCAAGTGAACCCAGAATCCTATTAATTTCGACTATTGAGGGTGGGGGACACATGGAGCATGCGATTGAATGAAGCAACAGCAACGAGGATGTTATTCGTATTGGGGGAATGGGAGTGAACAGAGAACTTGAGATCGAGGGCACAAGGGAAAGAGAGAAGGAAGGAAGACGGAGAAGATGGAAGAAAGAGGAAATTTGGAGAAGGCATACCTTGTAGCTGTAGACACTAACATCTTCACCTCAGTTGTCAGATCATTCACCAAAGGCTTCGAAGATAGCCTCTGAAGGAAAAACGCAAGAAACTTACCCCAAACAATGGAATAGGAGGATTTACTAGAAACACCGGCGGCTTGGTTCCATCAAATATTAGGTGGATTAGGTAGGGTCGAGCAAATCAGCTCATTTTATTTTATTTTATTTAAAATTTTTGATAAAATTATAAAGAGTAAATTATGTAATTTTTTTTATAAATTTTGTTAAAATTATATAATTACTTTTTTATTGTTTAAAAATATATAAAATTATTTTAAAATAAAATATTATTATACACTTTAGTTTAATTTTAATTTTTTAAATAAAATACTCTCTATTTAAAATTTTTTAGTTAAAAAATATATATATTTAGATTTAATAGAAGATATTTTGATTAAAAAATTTTAAATTAAACTAAAATATAAAATTTTGTTTGAAAAGAGATCTATGTATACTTTAAAAATAAAAAAAGAAGTTTATTTTTAGTAAAATTTAAAAAAGGTTTATTTAATTTTTTTAACCATAAAATGACTCTTAAAAAATAAAATTTTTATATAATTTTTTGTAAAATTTTAAAAAAATAAAATTTTTATATAAGTTCCTTAAAATATTTTTTTTTTCAAAAAAATTAATAAGATCAAATCGAATTAAGTTAAACTAATCAACATAATCAATCTAATCATGTAGCTCGGCCTAATCAATAAATTTATTTTTTGGCCCAATTTAACTTAACTCATTATAGTGAAGGGGGACCAAACAAATTAATCTATGATCAACTCTAATACCAAAGAGTAGAAAGCGAAAGAAAACCAACAGTGTAATATATAGTGGCCTATTGACAAGTAATTATTTATTTGACATTTCAATTTAAATAAATCTAGTTTTGAGAATTGTTTACAATTAGCATGGACTTGGGATTTCTCCAAGTTATTGTAAAATATGATTCTCCAACTATACTAACTACAATGCAATCCATGAGGCTCTTGAATTGTTGATTATAATTTTGTCTTGAGGGAAAATATTTATTATAATTTTAATTATTTAAAAATTTAATAATATTATTATTTATATCTTAATAAATAAATTTTTTTTATTTAAAATTGAATTACTAACTGAATTATAATTTAGAATCAAATTGCATACTTTTTTATAAAAAAATAAATTAATTTATATAAAAAATATAAATAAAAGTAGTACTAAATATTTAATAATTAGTATAATATTAGTATAAAATATAAGCTTATCTTATAAATCACGATTGATTTTTTCAAATTGTAGGCATGTATTTAGTTGGTGACAGTCAATTACTCATTTGATTTTTTAATTTAAATAAATTTAGTTTTCTTATATAATTAATTATTAGTAATAATTTAAATATGATATTTTTTTCAAATAATCCAAATTAAATAATTAATACTAATTCAACATTGGATCTTCCGTAACAAATTTAAAAGAAAAAAAATAAAGTTTTTCATTTTGAAAAAAAGACAGCTTTCTTATTTAGAGAAGCATTACATTTTGATTGTATTTTTTATTACAATAAAAGATTTACTCTGATACTAATTTTTGTAGACCTTTCTGATATGAGTCCTAAAAATTTAAAACAGTCCAATTAGTTTCATCGACACTTAAAATTTAGCAATTACAATGCATCAAACTAGGTATAATGAATTGGCACACCTCAGTTTGCCTGAATAGCAAAACTAATGCAAGCTAGGTCCTTCAACAAACTATCCCTAGGGGACCGAATAGGAGGAAATACCAATTACCAAAGTCAAGAAAGTGAAAGCAGAGTATAGGTGGAATGTCCAGAAGAGTATTTAGTTGGTGACGGTCAATTACTCATTTGACCTTTAAATGTTAATAAAAATTTAGTTTTGGGATTGTTTGCAATTCGCATGGATTAGCGATTTCGCCAAATTATTGTAGAATGTGATTCCTTCAGTAACACGACCAAACCAATCCGCGAGGATCTTTGACTACATTTTCATCTGAGGAGAAATGTTTATTACATTTTTATATTATTAAAAAATGTAATAATAATATTATTATTATTTACATTTTGATAAATAAATAGTTTTTTATATAACATTTAGTTACTAACTCAATCATGATTTAAAAATTAAATTATGTAATTTTTATAAAAAATTCAAATTATGTTGTAAAATATAAATAACAACGATACCAAGTACTTATTATAATATGAGTAACAAAAATAAATTTATCTTATAAGTTGTGATTGGTGACTCCAAATTAAACATCTTATGGAGAGCAAAATCACACCATAGACTAATTAGCAAATTGGAGTCCAGGCCACCTAAAGGTACAGTTATCATTAATGTCACATGATTCAAATCAATGTACCAAAAAATTAGAGTTTAACTAATATATAAACCCATGGGATATATAGGACACTCTAATCGAATGCTTATGGATACAAAGTATGTAATACCATATTACTTTGGTTTTTCCTTTTCATGTCTTAGTTCCATTTCTTTGAAATAGCAAAAACTCTTTAAGAGATTCAACTAAAATAAAGGATTATTTTGCCTTATGTAGGGTTTAAAATTTTCGTTTCATATTCTGTAGGCTATATGAACTCATCCATATTATTTTCTATTCCAAATATATGTATACCAGCCAAAATCATCCCAAAATGTTCTATTTTGCCTGAACTTAGGATATCCACACTAAAAGATACAAGATCAGTCTCAGCTCCAGGGTGCAAGTTTCTGTCATCAACTTTAAAAATTCACAATTAAATGTAAAAAAATTGAAATCAAATAAATGATAGCTTTCTAAAAAGCTCTAAATGTCTACTATAGATTAAAAATCATTTTAAACCATGAAAGCATTGACTAGACCATGACTGATGACAAAACAGCACCAAAGGTTCAACTATCCAAGTTTGCCATCATAAGTTACTAATATAAACTTCAAAAATTTATAACTATTTCTAAAAAAATCAAAACCCAACAAACCATACCATTCTGCAAAGTTGTAGATATTAAATAGAGGATAAAAATATTTTCAAACCAAAACATAAGCATTTATTCAACAAAATTGGATGGAACAGTACCGGAGGTACTACTACATTATTGCTACTAACTATTAACTTCAAAAATTCATATCTCCCCTTACAGAACTCCAAATCGGGTGATCTTAGTGGCTACAGAAAGCTTATCATATCTAATTCATGCTTGTAAAATTTCAAGAGCATTGGATAATATTTGGCCCTCAAATGACACAAGAGAAGAAAATGATCATATGAACAGTGTTTGAACTATTTCAATAGCTTTTTTTAATTTTGGAAATTCATAATTTTATTTGGCCTGAAATCTCTCATTTTAGGGGACTTACTTTTCAAACTAACTCATTTCAGTGTTTTACAAACTACTGGATGTTACAAAGTCTTATTGCATAATCAACATCCATTAATCTTAATTGAAAGATTATTTTCTCCTTCTATGTCCTAGTTTTCTTCACTCAACTCAAGAACTTGAAAATCAAAGATGTTATTTGATTATAAGTTGCAAATAATTGCATGTTACGTCAATATTCTGAGGCAATTAAGTAATTTATATGACATATTTTGCTAATACAAAATATGTCTTTCAAACTATGCCTAATAACAAATAAAACTATTTGGTTAAGTTTTATTTAATTAGATTTATATATTTTATTTTAATCTTGTGGGAAAATTAATAAAAAGAAAAATTCGTTATTCCACTCTAACTAATCATATAAAATATGATAACAATCTTATAGGGTAATAATTATCATATTAAATATAATTAATTATAAATCAATGTTATTTTCTTTGAGTGATCATAAATGTAATTTTAATACTTTATGTGCAATTTTAGAATAATTAAAAGTACTGTGACTGAACTCTAATTAAACTAAAATTATACAGATCAAATGATATCATAATTAAAATTAAATACTTGTATATGGTTGAACATAAATGCATAAACAAATATTTCAAAATTAGAATTAAACAATTGATCAATTAATCAACTCGACAAAAATGTGACTAATCAATTAATTAAATTATCCCTTTAATTTAACCTAAATGCATTATAATTATTGCCTAAATATTAATTAACCAAAATTATATATGAATAAAATGGTAAAAAGATTAATTTTATAAAAATTTTTGACAAAAGGCCTATTAATATTGCCAAAAATTAATTTAAATTACCCAAAAAAAAATTTTAAAAATTTTAAACTAAATTAAATGACATTAAATAATTTTACAATAGTTTTTGATAAGGGCTTCACTAAATATTGTAAAAAGTGTACTTATGTTGTCCCAAATAAGGATTCAAGGAAAAAAAATTGCTATCTTGGCTCATATCAACAATGTAATAATAGGCCCACATTACAAAGTAGCAAAAATAGCCCAAAAAGAGAAGTCTTATTTGTTAAAGGCCTAGAAAACAAGAAGCCCATGTCTACAATTGGTTTAATTTTTTTTTTTTTAAGTAAAACAACATGGCCTAAAAAGGATTTTTAAAAAAACGTTCAAATTGTAGAAAGCCCAAAATGGAACCCTAGAAATCACAAAGCTAAATGCATGTTACAAAAGGGTCCAACATGCAGATGTAAGTTAACCAAAACGACATGTCATTTATTATCAAAGCTTAAAACAATATGTTGCCTGCATCATCCCTGATCATTCGAATGGTCAATTCACTCAACCCTAATATGTTTTGGACCTGTCATGGAACTTGATCATATCTCATGTTACAAACTTCCATTTTCAATGCTCGAAATTGCAAGATGGTTTGATAGGGATAATTTAATGATTTCTATAATCAAAATGAATTAAAGAAGCTTTACAAATGCAACTCAAAATTGCAAGAAAACAAAAAATTTCAAGCAAGGCAAAGGTATCAAAGGCTTTAATACCAACAATTAGATAAAATGAATATGTTATATATATATATATATATATATCCACATGAATCAAAATATGAAAAACAAATTACCTCCAGCCATTGCCAAACCTTGAAGCCTGTTACAATAAAGATATTTTTAAGCTCATTGTTTTTCTCACAGATGTATATAACTGTTGTGAACTCAATTGGCTTGAAGAAACTAAGCTTAGGAATCGTTATTTATAGCAAAAATGAAAAAGATATCTTCCTATCAAAGATATCTCGAGATATGGTGGAGGAATGGTACTTTAGTGGTAAGCTAAAATATGCTTTAAATTAGAGATATAGTGTAAGGACCAGTCTTATAGAATGTTGCAAATTTGTTAACTTTTTTGATTTGCTTGTGAAGGTTGACAACTTGCTCCAAAATTCATAAGCCACACTCTACAACTTCATTCATTCATCATCCTAACCAACATAGAGTTTAGGAAACTTTAAACACCATTACAAAAGCACACCAACAAAAAAGAAAATGCAACATACAAAAGAAATACCCTAAATGGAATAGATTATCATGATAGACACTAATGGCAAAAACATTATTAAATTTAACATAATAATTGATAGCTATAATATATATATATATATATAATACACAATCAAATCTTTTTAAAACTTGAGAATTCTGGTGTAACATCTCCATATTTGCAAAGTAAAAAAGTAATTTGTATAAAATGTATGCATCATAGGCCTCTAAAAAATAATAGGAGAGTGGAGGAGCAGAGGGAAAGATAAAGTGTGATGTGAGTTAAACTCAACTCTATTAAATGTTGTTCTTATTGTATGATAAAATTGTAATAATTAAGATATTTATTTATGTATATGGAAACTATGTATAATTTTTCTAAATTACAACTTGATTACAATTTTGAAGTCAATTTTTAAAACGTAATAATTTACTTCCAAAACTATCATAAAAAGAGTGATAATATTATATATCAATTAAAACTAATATATAAAAAAGTCATGTAATTATCACATGATGTTTTGTCATTTTATCTTCTCTAATTTTTGTCTGGCACAATTTTTGGCCAGCATTATTCTCAATTTCTAAAATGTGGGTCTTAATTCATTTGTAATGTTTTCACTTTTTACAATAGTTTAGAGGAATAAAATATTACATATAAAGTTTGGATGCCAAAATTATAATTATGTTAATTGAGAAGAGTTGCATGTAGTTTTTACTTATCTATATTGATTGTAAAAGTAAACTGAATATATTTTTACACACACACACATATTGTGATGAAAGAAAATATGAAGTTGTTTAATTTTTTTTTGGTTACTTACATAATGTAAAAAAAAAATTCAGTAATAATTAAAATTAATTTATTATTTTTTAATAAAAATGCTTTTAAATTAATTTATTTTCAAAATATCTTTTTTTGCCATCAACTATTTAAAAATAAATTAAATAGAGAATTCATATAAATCCACTAATATTAGATATATGATATGTGATATTTGAGTTAGATTAGTATCTTTAGAATTTTAAACTTGTCAACCAAAACTACATCTTATGACTTACAAGTTGGAAATTTTTTAGCTTTATTTAAACATTGTAGGTGTGGATAGTGTTATGTAGTTTGTAATATAGCGTGAGATTTAAAGTTTCATATTGGATAAGAAAGAGGTTATTTAGAGATATATAAAGGTAAACTTATTTAATATATCCAAAATAATATATATATATATATATATATATATATATATATATATATATATATATATATTAAAAGATATATATTAATAATATATATATATATATATATATATATATTAAAAGACTTGGACTTGGACTTGGATATAGGGTTTGGGTTTCTAAAAGAAATAAAGTCTGATAGCCTTAATTTAATTATTTCAAATTTTGAATTTAAAATTAAACAAAGAGATGCATCTATTAAACTGCATATCCATTAATAGATAATAAGCATTTTTGTTAATAAAAAACATATATATCTATTAAAAGATAATTGTTAAAAAGAGAATTTGTATGTTTATTAATAGAGAATAGACATGTTTATTAACGAAAATAAATAAACACGACTATTGAAAGATGACTGTTTAGAGTCTATAAATAACTTTTTTAAAACCAGAAGTGTTAAGTTCTTTTGAGTATTTCTATAAAGACTTTGTTGTATCTTGGAAGAACATTACTTATAAATCCCTATATATAGGCAATCACTTTTTAAAAGATAGTAAATTTTCACATCTCAAAACCTATTTTTGATTTTCTATTCCTATTATTTTTCTAACGATTTAAAAAGAGTGAGTACCATGGAAAATCAAAAAGAATTTATCAAACTTGATTGGTTGATGACACTAATTTCACTAACTGGAAAGAGAAGATGGCATTTCTTTTTACTGCTTTAAAGATTTATTACGTTTTGGATCCTTTATTGCTTTCACTGCCATACCCCACTAAGAATGATTCTGACGAAATTAAAATGCAAAGAAAGAAGCATGAAGAAGATGAGTTGATGTGTTGTAGACATATTTTGAACACACTAACTGATCGCTTGTATGATTTGTATTGCAACTCGAAGATTCTGAAGGAAATTTGAGCTGCCTTGGAGATTACTTATGAAACTAAAAAAAGAGGTATAGACAAATTCTTGACACTACAATATTTTGAATTTAAAATGTTTGAATCAAAACTTATTATGGATCAAGTTCATGAATTACAAGTTTTAGTTTCAAAATTAAGAGATCTTGATGTGAAGATTCTTGATGCATTGCAAATTGGCGCAATCCTTTCTAAATTGTCAAATTCCTGGAATGAGTACAGAAAAAAGAATTCCATTCTCTTAATAAATTAACCCTTGAACAATTCCAAACATATTTTTAGATTGAGATTGAAACTTATGGTTGTGATACACATTTTTTATCTCAAATTTTATGGTTAATTTTGTTAGTAATAGTAATAAGAAATCTAAGAAAAGATTTAGCAATGGAATTAATGGTTTAAAAGTGAACAAGAAATCTCTTAATATGAAGAGAAAGAATTTACATAATTTCCATTAAGGAAAACAAGGCTATTTGATTTGTGAATGCAAATTTAGAAAGGCAAGAATTAATTTTAAAATTAGAAATTTTGAAAAAGAAAATGTGGTGGAGAATTCTGTTCAAGACATAATAACAATGATTTCTACACTTCAAGTTAGAATGGTCACGAAATTGAACATGGCTAGTTCAACAACCAAAGATCCTAATTAGTGGCTAGATTATGGAGCCATTGTCCATGTCTGCAATAGTAGAAATTTCTTGAAGACTTATACTTAAAGGAACCTGAAAAGGTTCTAATGGACAACCATGTCACAGCCGAAGTGTTAAGAAAAAAGTCCGTGGAGATTAACTTCACATTTGGACAAAAGTTGATTTTGACGAATGTGTTTCATGTGCTAGAAATTTGAAAGAACTTAGGTGTCTACCAGTTTGTTGTCTAAGAAGGGTTTTAAGATTATAATTGAGTTTGATCATGTAATAGTCTCTAAGAATGGTATATTTGCAGAAAAAGAATACAACTATAATGACATATTTAAACTAAGTAATAATATAATAAATATAGTTTTTGCTTATATTATTGAGTCTGATTATGCTTTGTGGCATACTAGATTAGGACATTTAAATTTTAGCTCATTAAGATATATGTTCAAAAATGGTTATATTGTTTGCAAACATCAAAATATAAAAAAGTTTTGAAATTTGCATACAAGCAAAAATGACAAAAAGGCCTTTTCCTTGAGTTGAAAGAAATGCAAAGTTATTAGATTTAGTACATTTTGACATATATGAATTAAATAGAGAATTAACTAGGGGTGATAGAAGATATTTTATTATTTTCATTGATGATTACTCTAGATTCACTTTAGTTTATTTATTTAGAACAAAAAATGAAGCCTTTCAAGAATTTAAAGAATACAAGTCAATTGTAGAAAACCAAAACAATAGGAAAATAAAAATTTCACGTAGTGATAGAGGTGGAAAATATTTTCCTATTGAGTTTAATAAGTTCTGTAAAAAGCTTAGTGTGATATGTCAAACAAGTGCCCCTTACACACTAAAGCAAAAACGATTGGCTGAAAGGAAAAGTAGGACTTTAGTTGATATAGTCAATGCTATGTTGTTAAATGAACACCTACCACATAGTCTATTAAGTGAAGCTCTATTAACTACATGTCATATATTGAATAGAGTATCTTTAAAGAGTATATATGTATCATCTTATGAACTTTGGAACAATAGAAAGCCAAATTTAAATTATTTCAAAGTGTGGGAGTATATATCATATTATAAAATTCCTAATCATCATAGAACAAAACCAAGTCTTATAGGGATTAAAAGTATCTTTGTAGGATATGCACAAAATTTAAAACCACATAGACTTTTAGATTTACAGTTTAATGTGGTTATAGAATATATACATATTAAATTCATTGAAGACAAATTTATTCATGATTCTGATGATCAATTTTTGTCTGAACAAGGCCAAAACAATATTGATACATATAAGATATCACATTCTAGTGTTGCTATTAAAAAAGGGAATAGTGATAGCACCCAACTAGAGCTTAAAAAGAGTCAAAGGGTTAAGAAAGAAAAACATCGTAGTTCAAACTTTATTTCTTCACAATCAATAGTGTTTTTAGTTGAAAGAGATAGATCCAACATTTGTAATAAGATACCCATCTTATTGAATATTGAAAATGATCAAAAAAAATTTCAAGAAGCTATATCTTCTAGAGATGTAGCTTTTTGGAAAGAGGTTATAAATGATGAAATAGATTCAATAATGTCTAACAATACTTGGATTTTAGTTGATTTACCTCCTGGTTCAAAACCTATAAGTTGTAAATGGATATTTAGGTGAAAATATAATACATATGGATCTATTCAAACTTTTAAAGTAAGATTAGTATCTAAAAGTTTCACACAAAAAGAAGGTATTGATTATTTTGATACGTATACACTTGTAGCAAGAATAGTATCCATTAGAGTACTTTTATCTTTAATCTCAATATACAATTTGTATGTATATCAAATGGATGTTAAAACAGCTTTCTTAAATACAAACCTAAGTGAAGAAATCTATATGCAACCGTTTGAAGGTTTTGTTCTCCCTGAAAATGAAAATAAAGTTTACAAACTAATAAAATCTCTTTATGGTATGAAATCAACACTAAAGCAATGGTATGAGAAATTTGATAATGTTGTTTTGTCAAATGTTTTATTTATAATCATGCTGAAAAATGTATTTACTCTAAATTCACAAAGGAGTATGGTGTTATTATTTGTTTATATGTAGATGACATGCTGATTTTTTGTATGAATATACTTGGTATCTTTGAAACTAAGAAGCGTTTAACTTCAGTCTTTAAGATGAAAGACTTGAATGAAATGGTTACAATCTTAGGCATAAAAGTGAAAAGAGAAAACAAATGAGTGATGTTGACATAGTTACACTATATAAAAAAAAAAGTACTAGAAAAATTCAATTATTTAGGAATAAAGGAGTTTAATACTCTTTAGTGTCAGGTTGACTAGAAATTTTAGGAGAACAATAACACAATTAGAGTATACAAGTGTAATAGGTAGTATGATGTATACAATGCATTGTATTAGACCTGTTATAACATTTGTTGTTTGTAAACTTTTAATGTATACTAGTAATCCAAGCAAGGATCATTGAAAAGCAATTGCTATAGTGCTTAGATATTTGAAAAGAACAAAACACTTAAGAATTCATTATAGTGGTTTTCTTCTAGTATTAGAAAGTTATTCATATGCAAGTTGAATAACAAATGTAAATGATGAGTCCACAACAAAGTGGATATGCACCTTAGGTGAGGGTGCCATTAGTTGGGCTTCTAAAAAGTAAACTTGTATTTCCCATTCTATTATGAAATCTAAACTTATAACATTAGCAACTCTTGAAAAAGAAGCAAAATGGCTAAGAAACCTATTATTAGATATAAAATTGTGGCCACAACATATATAAAGCCATTTCCATATCTTATGATAGTGAGGTTACAATGTGTGTAGCCCATAATAAGGTATATAATGGGAAATCAAGACATATAAGTTTATCGCATGCTTATATAAGAGAATTAATAACAAATGAAATTATGATGGTGGTTTATGTACAATCAAACAAGAATTTAGTTGATCCTCTTATCAAAGCATTATCAAGAGATATAGTACAACAAATTTGTAAAGAAATGGGGCTTAAACCCTTAAAACAAAACATTAGTAACAAGAATCCAACTTTGAATTAGTATCCACTCTAACAATACAAGTACAATAGGTAATAATAAGTTACTATGTGTTGAATAAGTATTAAACTCCTTAGTAAAGCTTCATAATAGAGTATGTTATACAAACTATTATAAGAGCAATTCATGGAGTTAAAAGTGTTTGAAGTAACAAGTATATAAAACAAACTCTAAAGTGCATACTGTTATGAAAGGAAGTTGACAAAGGTCTCAATGAAGTTGTTAAATGTTTGAAGTAATAGGGATATAATGACAAGTTCCACCTATATTTTATGTATGATTCTTGAAATAAGATTTAAGGAGTTGATTTTGTAAATATTCATGAAACTAGGATTAGCATATGGGTTATAAAAGTGCTAAAGCAAAATGCCAAAAGTTCTTAGTATTTAATAATATCTTATGTATGATTCTTCGTATCTTGGCACAAGGAGTTGTGATTTAAATTTTAGGGTACCAATAACTTTGTCAAAACTTTAAGGGACTTACACTAATAGATAGTTCAAATTGTTATAAGATACTTTCTTATATGCATGATATTATGAAGCAATATTACAAACTAGTGAGAGATTTTTATGTAGTTTGTGATATATAGTAGGATTTAAAGTCTAGCTAAATTTAAAATTAAATAAAGGAATGTGTCTATTAAACAAAAAAAATTTTAATAAAGAATATGCATGTCTGTTAATAAATAACATATATATTTATTAAAAGACAACTATTAAAAGAAAATAAGTATGTCTATTAATAAAATAAATAAATATGACTATTGAAAGATAATTATTTAGAGTCTATAAATAACTTTCTTTCAATCTAAAAGTACTAAGTTCTTTTGAGTGTTTTTTTTTTTTTTGAAGATTTTGTTATATCCTAAAAGAATATTGTTCGTCAATCTCCATATATAAGCAATCACTCTTTAAAATAATAAATTTTCATGCCTCAAAACCTATTTTTAATTTCTTATTCTTATTATTTTTCTAACAGATAGAGTGGATAGAACTTCAATTTCTATGTTCATAAGGTTTTATTAGTTATTAATTAAAAACTCATACTTTTTTCTTTTTCTTTTTTGCCAACAATAAAAACTCATACTTAATATGCCATTAGTTGCGAGTATTACACTACTTTGTGAAATAGAAATAGATGATTTTACAAAGATGTTAATTTTTAATGTTAAAATTTCAAATGTCATCACCTTAATTAATAACTCAATTCCAACAACAAATCCGAAACGATCAAGTAAAAAATCATAGATCTTGTATGCATTATTTATATATACATTCAATGACTAGGACCTACTCTATACTCAATCTACTTTTTTAACACATATAAGAAGTAGATTCTAATCATTGGGTATACCTATATTTAGTGCATTTCAAATTTTTTTTAGAATCATGAGATAATGAAATAAATCTGAGTAAATATATAGTCTTAGTCATAGAGTCAAATCAAATCACTTATCATTAAATATTTATTATTTTAGTTTTTCTTTTCTAAAGCATTTTTCTTTGTTGGAGCCCTTTGTATATATTACACACAATATTCTTTGTATAAAAAATAATATATGATTGAATTAAGCAAAAAAGATATATTAAACTATTCACATTTTTCTTTAAATCAAAATGTTGAGAGGTCAAATTCTTCATATTATATATATATATAACCATTGAAAAAAAAAAAAATTTAAGGACAATCAAACTCTACCAGACAATCAAATACGTGCAAGAGTTTGGTCACATAAGTTGATAAACATAATTATCCTAAGAATCTCAGAAGGAAGGTTAAGTACATCACATAAAGTTTGCTTTCAACAAAAAAATTATTAACAAGAGACATCACTTAGAAAGGTGTAGGAGGTTCTAGAAGCAAGTTATGAGGAATGTATTTTCTTACATCTTTTGTTATTGAAGGTATTTTAATTAAAAAAATTAAAATTAAATTTAAGCGTATATTTTAAAAATAAAAAATATAGTTTCAACAAAATGTATAATTTACTCTAAAATATATCATTCAAATTAATCTTCCACAACACGTGATGAACATAACAGATGTTTCAACATTAATTCTCAGATCTCCAAGACCCTATCGCAAGTTCACAAAAGCGCTCGTACAAAGTTCAAGCATCCTTCAAGCTCTTGAAGGAAAGTATACCCAATAATAAACCCATGTACTTTAATTTAGGAACAAAAATGGATGAAAGGTAATATTAAAATTATTTTAATTAAGAAGAATTAAATTAAAAGAAAATACTTTAAATAATAAAAGGCTTAACTGCGCTTTTAATTTCTCTAGTTTTATAAAAATTTCATTTAAAATTTAATGTCAAATTTAATTGTTTACTAATTTAGATATTATTTATTTATTTGATGTCATTATTTCACTTTCATATTTGGTTTCTAAGTCATATTGACACATTTTCCATTATATTTTTGATAGAAATGTAAGAGAGGGATAAAGTTGAATCATTTTAAAAAATAAAAATGCAATATTACTTATTTTAAAATTAGATAGAGTTAAAAAATAAATTTATTTCTTGATAACTTAAAATAATTTTTTTCTCACAAATAAAGCTTAGTGCCATAACAACGGGTTCAATGAAAACTAACACTCATGTATGGATTTCTTAAAATGGGTTTTCCTACAGAGAGTTCAATCTCCTGGAGAACAAACTCTTTACCATTAGATTATTTTAAATTTTATGTGTAGGTTAATAAAAAAATATATTATTTTATGCATTTTTGAAAAAAATCCAGCAATAAGAAAGCTCTACCTTTGGAAAATCCAACTTCCATACAGCGTTACTATTATAAAAGGATTAAATTATATATATATATATATATATAAGATTTAATTAAAATATACATGATATTTCTTTTATTTAAAAAATTATATTTAACTTTTTTAGTATTTTAATATATATTGTAAAAACTTTTTTTATACCTCAAACATTCCTCCGAATTCATTTTTAGTTAAAAAAAAAATTATTTTTTACACAATATAAAACTATGATTCTATTTTTAATTTGATAATAAAGATAGCTTAGTTAATAGTAACCTTTAACATAAATTTGTGATTTTATTTGGAAATATAATAGTAATAGTAATAGTAATTAAGTAATTTTTTATTTTTAAAAAATATATATTACGTAAAAAATTGATTCCATTATAAAAAAATAATTTGGACGAGAATCAAGTACAATTTCCAACATAAGAAGGACATTAACTGCAATTCAGACAAATCTCAACAATTTCTGCAGGAGTTGTAGCTTAATTATGCGAACTGTTTTTTCACCTCGATTCATGCGGAGGAAAGCTATTTTGTTTTAAAATTTATTTATTTATTCTGATTTTATTATCATTTTGGTCCTTTAACAAATATATTTGTTATAATTTCATCTCTTAATTTTCAATTTGTATAATATTAATCCTTTTTTCTTTATTTTAATAATGACTGTTTTGGAACACTAGAGAAAATTAATGGATTATTTTGGAATATTAAAATAAAATAGGAATCATTTTAAAACATGAATATGATATAAATGGAAAGTTAAAGGAATCAAATTATAACAAGACAAAGTTAAAAGGGCTAAATTGAAATAAATGAATAAGTTAATTGATCAAAATCATAGTTAAGCCTTTTTTTATTATATATATATATATATATATATATTTTTTTTTTTCCCCAAATTTGATTATTGAAACATTAATTTTGTGATAAGATTTGCGGGGCAAAGGGTTCTGGTCTTCTTGAGCAAATGAAAGGTGAGTTTTCTCCCTTGTTGTCAAGCTAAAACATGCATTTTAATGATTAGCAAGTCATGGTTAACATGCATAATGTAATTCATTTGATGCTGATTTTAGGGGGGAAAAATCAGTGAAGAGTTAAAATTAGAAAACTAAAATTTTCAGTTTTGTTTTTATTTTTTTGTTTTTAAGATATTGGCTTTGTGATATTCATGTTACTTTTTTGGAGCAAAAGAAACTGATAGAAGATGCTAATATAAAGTGTTAAATAACAAGATAATATCCTATAGAACTAGTTCTTACCTTAATATACATCCTTGTCAAAATAAAATTTATGTAACTTATTTATGTTAATTTATCATATTGGTTTAGCTAAAACGAGTTCAAAGCTTGCAAAACTGGGGTTAGTTGCTATTCTTGCCTATGGGTTGTTTGATGGTGTAATGTATGCGACTTTCTTTATCCTGGCATTTTTTGGCTGAGAAAAGTACTGGGAATAATCCTTTAGCCAATCTTAGGGGTAAAATTGCTTCATCACTATTTATTCTTTATCATTAATTCATTATGACAAAGTCTCGTATGGATATGCTTTTGCCATACGAGAAAATAAAGGATTTTGTGTTTGTTTATTATTGTCATGTATCCGTCTTAAGTTCTTATCAAGTCTTTCAAATAACCTATAAATTTATCAATTGAATGTAGGTAATGGAATCACTTATGAAAAGTTCATGTTTTTAAAGTAGGTAAACTCAACATGCATATTTATGTTTATTTTTTATTTCTCCTACGTTTCTTAGAGACAAGAAATAATAGATTAGTTAAATTGTAGATTGGACTATGATGAAAAGAAAAATAATTTATAGACTCACTTTTGTATAACCTCGGTGTTAGGTTCACCATTGTCTTCAAGGAACCTTCCTCCTCCTACTTGTGATTTTAGATTTTCTAGAAGGCCTGACGTTAAGTTCTTATGCTTAATATACGTCCTCTCCTTTGAATCCATGGCTGAAATACCTTAATTGAATGTTTTAAGAAAACTTGTCAGTATTATGTTTCAATCATATTTGTTGTCTGCAAAAAAGGTTATGTTACATAAGATATTTTATACTTGGTAGGTACCTGGTAAAGGCTGTAAACAACCAACAAAGAAATGGAGACAACGAATAAAAGCAGAATTGGAGTTCGAGTTGAAGAGGTTGAATATAGAACTTGAGATAATTGGACAATGATGAAGAAGATAACAAATATGATCACAGTCCTTGCGCCATAGCTGGTCCAAATATCAGTGCTTACCCCAGATCCTATGACATAAACAAAAATTAAGAATGAAATAAAAGGATGGATCATAATTATTGAGATTCAATTGTTTCATTCAAAACAATACGAACAAAAGTAGGACCTATCCAAACTTAATATCTAGTATGCAAAGAAGCCAATTGTATATCAAAGTTCAAACACACCTTTTAAGAAGACTTCGTAACCATTGTACATTCTGATCATTGAACAAATGTCTAGTAACGGATTTTTAAAATGGTCCAAATTATGTGGATTTCAATTTCATGGTTATTGGTTATTTTTCCTCTACCACATTTTCCCTTGTTTTTAACGCCTCTGATGGGGGGAGCTGGTTGATTTGTTGCTTATAAATACAGGGTACCCAAGCTTGTTTTTTACAGACACTGCCTCAAAGCATAAATACCATTACTTAGTAAAATATCAGAGCTTGGAAGCTTCCCTGTGTGATAGTTTTATTTTTTAGATTTACGTGCAACAGCTGGAGGTATGAGTTTTTCCTCATTTTGATTTACTGGATATCATATTTGTGCTTTGTATATCCAATTTTTGTTTTATATGGTATCAGAGCTATATGGCCTCTGTCTTGCACATTTGGAAAGTTTGAAAAACATGTTTTTCTTTTTCATTATTTCGGGTTACTTCATATGATCCATTTTTAAATGCTTTGAATCCATAAATATCTTCATCCTAAAATTCTAGGCATTTTTGGCTTTTGGAAACACTAAAACGGGTGCTAAAAAATGCATGGAATGACTGGGTTTTCTTTTGGGTTCGAAACCGGGTTGTAATCGGGTTAGATTGACCTGATGCAAGGTTGAAGATGACGTAAATTGCAAGTCGTTTTTGTTATCTGTGCTACATGACTTGCTGTGTTTTCCTTGGCTATGTGTATTTTATGTTTTTCTTTTGGTTAGAAATGCCAATGAACGTCATTTCATTAATTGGGAATTAATAGGCTACATAATGCTGATGCATTTTTCTTCTAGGCCAATGGTTTTTGAAGGATTCTGAATGTTGTATATTAACTATTTGGTGGGCCTTTGCTTTCTGGACTTAAATACTGGGCTCCACCATTTGGATTTTAAAACACTAAAACATATTAGCTTATTAAAAATAAGAAAAGAATTGGATTGGGTTTAAGGCTATTTGGATTGAATATGTTTTATTAGCCAATTCTAGACGTGGGCATAGTGATTATTTGTGAACATAATTTTGGCATGCTTCCATTTTAAATTTTATTTGTGGGACCAATGAAATTGTGCTAATACTCTTATTGTGTTATTATATTTTTGGATTTAATTTTTTTTATGGCTCAATTTTGTGAAAATTTGTATGTTGGAGCCAATTATATATTTCCAGATCAACATAATTCAGTTTTATTGATATGAATTTTTATTTTAATGCCAATTTGGATGTGTCTTATTGGGAAAATTTTAGATAATTATTTTTTTGGACAATTCAAATTTAATTTTTGAACAAATGTTTCATTAAATTTTTGTTCCATTTTTTTTTTAATTTTTGGTGCCATTTAATTTATGCCTAATATTGGGATATTAGTTGTAGACATTATTTTGGCACATTAATATTAAATTAATTAGGAGAATTTTAATTAATTAATTAGTCAAATTTAGTTTAGTTGACTAATTAATTAATTGTTTAATTCTCATTATGTTAAGTTTGTTTATGCATTAATATTTACTCATATACAAGCATTTAGTTAAAATTTAGATGCCATATAATTAATATAATTTTAGTTTAATTAGAGTTTAGTTACAACAACTCTAATTATTCTAAAATTATACATTAAATGTTATAATCATATAAAGGAAAATGGCATTAAGTTATAATTAATCATATTTAATATGATAATCATTATTTTACAAGAATGTTATCATATCTTGTATAATTAATTAGGGTGAGATGGTGAATTTTCCTTTACTTTAATTTGTCCACAAGTATTAAGATAATGGATATAATTTGCTAGTTTTGTCATTTTTGTATGTGACTCTAATTGAATAAAATTGAACTTATACGCAGCTTTATTTGTTACTAAGATCATGGTTCTAAAAGACATACTTTGTATTAGCAAAACATGTCATATAGAATATTTTAATGCCTCAAATTATTGATATAGCATGTAAATTTTGTGTAACTTTTCAACTCTTGAATATCTTTAACTTTTTAAGTTCCTAAATTAACTTGTGATAACTATAAGATTTGAAAGGAGAAAATGTTTCTCCAATTACAATGGATGGATGTTGATAATGCAATTAGAAAAAAATAAACCTCCTAAACTCATGAACATTAGTAGTGTATCTACAATAACTATTTATGAATGTTGAGAGTGATCAGTAAGATATATATCAAAACTAAAATATTTGTAGTGTTCGTGGGTCTGTTAGAGAGAGCATTAAAACATTCGAAACTTGCTTAAGCCTATTGATGATTAGTTTGAATCCTTGGATAAGGCTTTGGTAAGCACCCTAATCCACAAGGCTCATTGTCATAAAGGGCATGCAAGAATCTATCATGCAAATGAGGGATATAGTGGCTCAGTTGAAAACACTCAAGATTGAGATGTTTGAGTCTTTTTTCATACACTATATCTTGAATTCTCTACCATAAAAATATAGGTCTTTCAAAATATCCTCCAACATACATAAGGAGGCATTGTCAATCAATAAGCTTCTGACCATATGTGTATAGGAAGAAGGAAGGTTTATAGCAGAGATGGGAAAAACGTGCACGTATGACAACACAAGGAAAAAAAACAAGAGACAAGCCAAACCGAAGGGAAATGGCAAGACGCCCATCCAAGCTAACGTGAAAAGGAGTCTAAGTGTTTCTTTTGCAAAGAAAAAAAAAAGGACTCATAAAGAAAGACAACGTCAAATTTAAGACTTGACTAGAAAAGAAAAGTAACTCAATCTCACTATTTTGTTATGAATCTAATATAATAGATGTTAGTAGTAACATATGGTAGATTGATTTTGGTTCTACAATTCATATCTTTAATATTTTGCAGGGCTTTTTAAATCAAAGGAAGCCAGTGGGCTGTGAACATTACATCTATTTAGATAAGAAGATGGGCTCACTAGTAGAAGCTATAAGAACCTACAAATTAGGTTTAGATACTAGCTTTAGTTTGATTTTGGAGAGGACCTTTTATGTACTAAGTTTCTCTAAAAACTTGATTTCTATTTCGAAACTGATACCTTTTGGATACTCTTTTGAATTTTTTAATAATATATTTAAGTTATTTTATAAATTAAATCTTGTTGGCAATGGTACAATTTCTTATGGTTTTTTCGGAATTCAATTACAAGACAATACATCTAATGATTTGTTGCACATTTTTAGTGGCATAAGTATTAAGAGATGTGTTATTAATAAAGATTCCTTTATGTTATATTACATTACTGTAGGCTAGATCATATCTCAGTAAAAAGAGTTAAGAGGTTAAGAAAGGATGGAGTGCTTAATACACTTAACTTTACTAACTTTGATATTTGTATAGACTGCATTAAGAGAAAGTAGACTAATAAGATAAAGGAAGGTGCCAATAGGAGTTCTACCATATTAGAAATCATACATATTGACATTTGTAGTCTAGATTTGGATTCTAGTAGTTTGAAATACTTTATCACCTTTATTGATGATTGTTCACGATACATGTATCTCTATCTATTAAATAATAAGAATAAGGCACTTGATACCTTTAAGGTTTTCAAGGTAGAAATAAAGTAACAATGTGATAAACTAATTAAGATAGTGAGATTAAATAGAAGTGGTAAGTCTTATAGTAGGTATACTAAAAATGAATAAGCACTAGGTCTATTTGCTAAATTTATTTAAGAATAAGGGATTGTTGAAAGGTGTAGTTGAAAGAAGAAATCGAATATTGTTGGACATGATACAGAGCATGCTTAGTAGCTCCAAACATTTTAAATTCTTATGGATCGATGCCTTTAAGACGATTGTGTATATTTTTAACCAAGTTCAAACCAAGGTTATTGACCTCGTTTGAAACATTTAAGGGTTGGAAATTGAGTTTAAAACATATGTGCATATGGGGATGCACGTTTGAAGTTAGAGTTTGTAATCCACAAGAGAAGAAGTTAGACCCTAAGACCATTAGTGGCTTCTTCATTGGGTATGCTGAAAGGTTTAAAGGATATAGATTTTATTGTCCATTTCATAGCACTAAAATTGTGGAATCAAGAAATGCAAAATCTCTTGAGAATGAATTAATCAATGGGAGTGATCAAACTCAGGACTTAGGTATAGAAAATGATATGGTTTTCAAGCTTCTATATCAAATAATAGACTAGTTGTGATCTTCCTTCAAGTAAGAATAAGTATTGAATAGCCATCATTGAGAATCCATAACCTATTAACCATGACCACGTTGATCTGATTGTTAAATAATTACTAGAAGCAACTAGTTAAGGAACATGCTTCTCAAGAGGATGCCAACCCAACATTAAGATGATTAACTAGGATAAGGAGGTTGATAATTTCTAGCGACAATGCTGTGTATCTACAAGAATTTGACTATAATATAGGAGCTAAAAATGATTCTAAGGTGTTTTCATAAGCTATTAGTTGCAAGGAATCTAAACTGTGGTACAATGCCATAAAGGAAAAGATCAATTCCATGGTGTCTAGCAGAGCTTGGGATCTTGTCGAGTTGCTTAGTGGTTATAAGGCCATTGGTTGTAAATGGGTCTATAAGACAAAAAAAGATTCATTAGGCAATGCCGAGAGATATAAGGCAAGACTTATGGCCAAGGGATTTACTCAAAGAGAAAGAATTGATTATACAAAGACATTTTCTTCTGTATTTAAGAAAGATTCCCTTTGTGTGATAATGGCATTGCTTGCCCATTTTGACCTAGAATAATGTCAGATGGATGTGAAGATAGTATTATTCAATGGAGATTTAGAGGAAAAGGTTTATATGAAATAACTTAAAGGATTCTCCTTTAGTGCTAGTGAGCGCTTAATATTCAAGCTTAAGAAATCTATATAAGGATTGAAATAGGCCTTCCACCAATGGTATCTTAATTTTCATGATATTATCTCCTCATTTGAATTTGTAGAGAATGTCATGGATCAGTATATAGATGAAAATGTCAGTGGGAGTAAAATCTATTTCTTTGTGCTATATGTGGATGATATACTACTTGCAACCAATGATAAAGGGTTGCTATATGAGGTGAAATAGTTTCTCTATAAGAATTTTGACACAAAGGATATGGGTGAGACATCTTATATCATTGGTATTAAGATCTATCGGAATAGAACTCAACATATTTTGGGTTTATCATAAGAAACCTATGTCAATAAAGTCTTAAAGAGATTTTGGATAAAAGATTGTTTACCAAGTGTAGCATCCATTGTAAAGGGTGACAAGTTCAATTTGAATCAGTTCCCAAAAAATGATTTAGAAAGGGAATAAATGCATAACATTCCATATGCTTCTACTGTCAGAAGTTTTATGTATACTTAGGTTTGCACAAGACTTTACATTACATTCATGGCTAAAATATTAAAGAGATATTAGAGTAATCCAAGTATGGATCATTGGAGAGTTGCAAAGAAGGTGATAAGGTACTCTAAGGGTATTAAGGACTACATGCTAATATAAAATGAACTAAGAATCTTGAAATAGTTGGCTACTCTGATTCAGATTTCGCTGGATGTGTTGATCCACATAAATCAATATCAGGATATATTTTTATGTTTGCTGGCAAAGTCATGTCTTAGAGGAACGCCAAGCAAACTTTGATTGCTACTTCTACTGTAAAAGCTGAGTTTGTATCTTGTTTTGAGGTAACTTTGCATGGTGTATGGCTAAAGAGATTTATTTCTGGGCTTCAAATTGTAGATTCAATTCTAAGTCATTAAGGATATATTGTGCTAACTTAGCTATAGTTTTTCTTACTAAGAATAATAAAAGTAAAAGTCAAAGCACGTACATCGATATTAAGTACTTAGCCAATCGAGAATGTGTCAAAGAGAACAAAGTTACCATTGAACACATTAGCATGAAGTTGATGTTAATAGATCTTTTAACAAAAAGCATACCACCATCAGCATTCAAGGATCATGTATTTAGGAGGGGACTTGGTACCATATTTAGTTTTTTACATATATATATATATATATACATATATTATTTGTAATAAAGTTCTTATTTAGATTAAGTTGTTTTTGTCATTTTAGTGTATAAATTTATGATTAGAGAAAAGCAGCATTAAGAGGACCCAAAATAAGTATAAAACTTATTTATTAAGTTATGATAGGCTGAGAAAGCAAAATGCATTGTAATACATGAAAGGTAATACTCGCATATAGAAGGACTACTATTATGATATGTACATTGAATTTTCTCTTCAAGGAATATAAGTATTCATGAATCTAGGAAATTATTAAGTCATTCGGACCATGGGGGAGAATGTGACCATTGCACATTATGAATGTTGAACAAATGTTCAATAACATATTCTTAAAATTCTCAAAATTATATGGATTTCAGTTTCATGATTATTGGTTATTTTTCCTCCACTACATTTTCCCTGTTTTTGGCACCTTTGATGGGAGGGAGTTATTGATTTATTGCCTATAAATATAGGGTGCATAAACACCATCACTTAGTAAAATATCAAAGCTTGAAAGTATTCTTGTGTGATATGTAACACCATATATTTCTAGCTCATATCATAACATTTACATGTCTCACATTCATAATTTCCATGGAGGAGTAAGAAAAAGGAGTAAAAATAATATAATTTCTTGCATTACGTCGTGTATAAAAATTTTGTTCAGTGTCACATGTACCGTGTGAGCTCATACAATATATTCCCATATTTTTTTATATGAATACAACTCATTTGCATCATAAAATGTAGCCCACATCTCAAGAATCATGAAGGGAATTTTAAAATATACACATTAAAATTCGGCTAAAATTGGCCTCTTTTTTGACCAAAATTTGAAAAATTATAATTAAATTTAGAAAAATTAAAATCATGCGTTCTTGGTTATTTTGGAAAGCTACTGATGTTTACTTCACATAAAAATATTCTCAAACTATAACATCTATTATAGAGGATGTTTAACATCCGAAAAGGTTTAGAAGTCAAACTGCCTTCTAAAGCTATCACAGATTTCTGCAACAAATTTTGAAAATGTCCAATTAATTTCAAAAAAATCTAATTCATGAAAATAATACCAATATGGAAAGCTATGGATGTTAGCTAGAGGAGAAAAATATTTCCAAACCAGTTCAGGCAGCACAAACCTTAAAATTCAATAGAACAGTAACTTAAGTCGGGTAAAACTTCTGATACTGGATAGAATTTTTAAAAATTTATATCTCCCTCTCTAGACCTCTAAATAAGGTTTTTCTAGTTGTCATAAGTCACTATAAATGTCTAGTTTCTTTGTACAAAATTGCATGCCAATTGGACATCATTTGAGCCCTGTGCGATAGATTTCATTTTTGGACCAAATGAATAGTGCAGTAGATCAAAATCAGAAAAATTGCCAACTTTGAAAATTCATCAAATATTCTGTAGACCTCCGAAATTATGGTCTTTATCTTCCTAAAAATATTTCAACAAGCTCTAATTGTATGTCAAATCTTAAAGCAAGAAGAACTCATTTGGCCAAAAAGTGACATAGGGTTCTATTATGGTCATTTTTAGCTCCATATGGAGTACCAAAGTTATCAAATGATTTTCTCTTGGTCTTGGCACCTTTTGAGCAAGTCTAAAAGCACATTTAGGACTTGTGTGAGCTGCACAAATAGTCTTAAATCTCATGCATCTCATTTTGGCCTTTTTATCCACACATATACACATTACATCAAACTTTCCAAAATGCATACCTTGACATTACATACTCAAATTATGTTCTAGGGTTCATACATCATGTCCATTCATTTATACATCACATATGATCATAATTATACATGTCTAAAAGGTCATAGGCCATATACATCATTGGATTACAATATTTGACACAAATATGGCTTTAAAGTGACAAAACTCAAACACTTGACTGTCAAATTCTTTCCTTCAAGGTGGTTGGCTTCCATTACCTTGTCCGCTTGGTCCACCTAGCATGTGAGATCATGGGAGATAAGGGAATGAAATTCAAAGAATCCCAATAGCTCATCTCCCATTCAATCATACATAATATATGCAAGCAAGCCTTAAAAATGCATGCATGGATATCACGGAAGTCATAAACATTCAATAAGCAAGCTTAACATGTAAATAATTCATACAAGACATTCAAGAGCTCACCAAGTGTTTGGATTGGCCTCACACTTTTTTTCATAGATTTTGGATTTGCCTCACTCATTCTTTAAGAGATTCTTGGACTCAATCATACTCTTGGGAACCCACTTTGCTTTTGGGAGACTCTTTGCTTTGTCTCAACCAATCTCAAGGGTTCTTGGCTCATCCTCACTATGGTTAAGAGTTCTTAGCCTCTCCACACTCAAACAAATTCAAACAAATATCATACATTCATTTGAAAACATAATATGTCATCATGAAATTATGGCATATAAAATCATACTAGCATACTTTTCATGACTTGAAAATACACTTACACACATTCTAAGACAAGTCAAACACACATCCATGCATGAGAGAAGGTGGAGAGAGTTACCTTGCACACAATCACACACTTTTTCTCTTGGAATTCCCTCATTTGCTTTGGCCATACACCCATAAACTTGTGAAGATGGTTTCTCTTGGCCTAGACATAATTTATGGAAGCCAAGTAGGTTCATGAAACAAATTCTAAGGCCACACAACTTGCTTAGACACTAGGTTATTTTATAAACTCCATTATGGTCCATAATTATACCTAATGAAGCAACACCCCTCAAATAACTTCTAGGCTCCATTTTTTCCTTTCAAATATGATTCTTGACTCCTTTTAAGTCTCTTGGAGTCATCACACTATCAAAACAAAGAGCTTAATAACATGTTGCTTCTTTAGGTTATAATATGAAACCTAAAGCACCAACTCACTTTCTATGGGTTCTGAATTTTTTCCAAGGCTTTCTCTCATATTCATTCATCAAATATGACTCAAGAATGACCTTAGAAAAATTTAAAACTCTCCCAAACTAGCCTAACTTTGTTTGGTTGAAACATAGGGCTTCCTTGGCCTCCTTGGAATTCTTTTTGTTTTCTTGAAGGAGGAAGCATATAGGGAATATCTTAGGAATCTTAGAAACTCATTTAAACTCTTAATTAAATCTAAGAATCATCGCACAAGGTCAGATTTTACAAGGTACACACAAAATCCTAGAATTTACATATTGAAATCTAATAGTTATTTTGTTGTTTCTTTTGTGTATCCTTGTTCTTCTCCCTCAAATACCTAAGATTTATGCTTGGTTTGACTTAAAAATCAGATTCTCCTATGGCTCCTAGGCTTAGGCAAAATGGAGAAGAAGGGTGGGTGAAGATATCAACCATAGGATGAAATTTTACCAAGTTTTCTTGCTTATTTTTGCTTGAATCTTGCTTTCTCCAACTCCTCTCTTCAAATCTAAAAATTCCCTTAAATTTCTCCCTTGAATCAAATTTATACACTTCATTTGAATCAAAGGAAATAAAGAAGAAAGGAGGAGAGGAGGTGTGGATAAAGAAAAGTATGAAAAACTACCATAAAAACATATCTTAAGCTTAGATTTTCTCTCCCTTTTCTTCTTCCCTTGGTGCGCCTCTCTCCTAGGGTTTTTCCTCTGATTTTGGATAGAATAATCTAAAGCTAAATGGAGGGGAAAGTGAGGCGCCACATATATATAGGGGTGGGAAAGTACTTTTTTCAAAATTCTAATTTTACCCTTCATTCTTTGCATTTTTGTTTCTCCTTCGTTTTACCTCCTTTTTAGAACCATAATTTCCATGATAAAATTTAGGTTCCCAATTTAATAAAATGCCTTTGGAATCACTCACATCGGAGCTAAAACCTTTCCGAACAAATCCGTCAAAGTTCAGACACACCGACATTGGAAAACGTTCACCAAAGAGAATTTAACTGTCCCTAAGCTTCCCATGATTTTCAAGGCTTCTGAGAACCCCGAACAACTCAAAAATTTTATTTAAAAAGCCCTGTTGTGTGAATTCCAAAATTTACTCAAAATTACAAAAATGCCATTATGTTTCGTAAGGTTTTCCGTCAAAATTTGTTTCTTTATTTTAGCTCCATTTTTCCTTCCGTCTGAGGTTAGGATTCTCATTGTTAAGAGTCTAGAATGTTACTCAAAGTTTTTGGAGCCTTAACTACTTCATTTCAGGAGACTTGCTTTGAAAACGCTTTTATTTTCGTCGTTTAACGAAAATCGAACATTACATGATAGCTTTATTTTTCAGCTTTATGTGGAATGGCTAGAGGTATGAATTTTTCCTCATTTTGATTTATTAGATACCGTGTTTGTGCTTTGTATATCCAATTTTGGTTTCAGACTTCACTTTAAACATGCTTAAACTTAATCTATTTGTATTTTGTAACTCAACCCATTCAAATTTCATAAGTACATAAAGAAATTTAATACATATTTTTTAGCAATGGTTGTAGACTTGCTCAGATAATAAGCATTAAATTATCTCACAATAGATAGATAATAGGGAAATACTTGTTAATCTAAAGGCTTTTGTGTTGTTTTTGATCTAATAAGCCCATAGTTAGCTCATAATAATCATTTGGATGTCACTTTTTTTTACTAAACAACACTAAAATGAACCATGACCTAAATTAACTTTAATTAATGACTCAGTGGTTAAACTACTAGCCTAGTGAGTCAATGACCAGACATCTTCATTGTGTCAATGATTGGTCCAGTTTCCATAACTTCTTTTGTGCTTCTTGCTTGTGTCTATTTGATGCATTTTCTTGCATCTCTTTGCATAGATACTGGGTTTACCTATTGGTTTCACAATGAGAATAATGTTTCTATTTTCTAGCTAGAACCCATAACCAAGTTGCATCTATGCGTGTGTTTTTTAGTCATTGTTGTTATCTGATGGCCATCTCCTGTCATATTCAATATCGGTATTTTAAAATCTCTGGGTTTGTCATTCACTTGTTCAAATTTATTCATATTTCAATTTATTCCTCCTATCATACATTAAATCCTTTTATGGCATTTTAGCATTGTTTTCAATTTGAGGTCTAGTATAATACTTGTTTAATTGATTTAAATGATTTTAATAAGATTTGTCTCATTAGCTGAAGGTGTTACACCCGAAAATGCGACCGCGTGGCGCTTTTAAAAGAAATTAAAAATTAAAATCAAAATTAAAAGGTAATTTTGTAGGGTTCAGGAGTCGCCACCAAAATTTTAATTTTGAAAAGGCAAAACTTTAGAAAAATCTTTTTATTTAAAAGAGATGGTCTACAAACCAGATTTGGATTCAGGAGTCAATTGTGAGTGGGGAAGGTGTTAGGCACCCCACTACACCCATTCCTAAGAATGATTACCTTAAGTCAGTTGTGCAAAATCAATATGACCTCTATTCTATTTTTAATTCTCCTAACAAATCACATGTAAGATAAAAAAAGAGAAAGAGATTAAGGCAATTAAATTAAGGATAAAAGGAAGAAGTTGAAGAAATAAGGTTAAAAGTAAAATGACAGAAAAGAAATCAAAGAAATAAAACCAAAAGAAAATGTTTATTTATAAGGGCGGACTTGACCTAGGGTGAGAGTCTAGAGCCTACGTACCCTTCAGGAGGGATCTAAGTTTGCGTAGTTCGACTAAAGTTGTATTGACTTGTTTTTGTTTGTTATTATTTTTATTCTTATTTTTTTTGTTTGGGTTTTTGTTTTGTTTTTATATTTTTCTCTTCTTCCTTTTTTATTTATATTTTTTTTGTTTTTGTTTTGTTTTTGGGTGAAAAGGCTAATTAATTTTTCCTTTAACAAATAAAACAAATTTTGAAATTGGTAGATATGTTTTGATTTGTTAAAGATAAAACTAATCTTACTTTTCTTACATTTTCAATTTTTCTTTTTCCATCATTTTTTGTTCTTCCTTTTTTCCTTTTTGATTTTCTATTCTTTTATTTTAATTTTTGTTGTTTTGTTATTTTTGTTTGGAAAGAGAGTAGAAATCATTTAGATCTTTGCAAATAAAATGAATTTGAGATTAGTTGATATTTTTTTATTTGCAAAAGACATGATTAATTTTACTCCTCCTCTTTTTTCTCTTTTTTTTTTGTTTTCCTTGTTTTGTTTTGTTGTTTTTGTTTTGTTTTGTTTCTGTTTTATTTTTTGTTTTTATCTCTTTTCTTTGTTTTTTTTTTTGTCCTTATTTTTGTTTTTATTTGTTTTTATTCTTTTAAAATTTTTTTATGATATTAAAAGGATCTTTAATTTTCACTTGAGTCTATTTGGATTTTTTTTTTTTAATTTCTTTGATTTTTTTGTTTTAACCTTTGTTTTTTTCATAGTTGATTTTTCCCACCCTTTTATTACCCCTCTTTTGTTTTTTTTTTTGTTCTTTAATTTTTTTCCTTTTTTTCTTTTTTTTTTTATTAATGATTCTCATTTTGTTTTATTTATTTATTTTTATTTTGTTTTCTTCTTGATTTTTGCTTTTTCCCTTTTTTCATTTATTTGTTTGATTTTTATTTATTTTAAAATGTTTTTTTTATTTTTTTGAATTTTTATCTGTTCGTTTCCCTTCCCTTTTTTTAAAAAACTTTTGACAAATTTTAAATCAATTGTCTTGGATTTTCCTAAAAAATTCTTTGATTAATCTTGATTATTAATTTAATTCTTGGACACATTCTTACATTTTATTATTATTATTTTTGCGGAACTTTTCTTTTCTCTATTTTTTCTTTTCAATTTTTTATTCTTAATTACTTAATTAATTTTTTGCTTTGCCTTTTTTTTTCATTTTGATTTCTTTTAATTTTTTAATTCTTGAACCTTTTAGTTATCATTATATACCTTTTCTTACCTCCTTTTTAATTTGAGTAAAAATATTTTTTTCCTTTCGTCTCTTTCCCTTTTGGTATTAATTTTGATATTTAAAATTAGATTGAGAAAAAAAAAAGATTTCTTAACATATTTAGCCCTTTTGATTCCTCATTCCGAAAACTTATTCTGTTTTGTTTGACAAGAAATTTTATTATTATTATTATTATTATTATTATTATTATTATTATTATTTAATATTAAAATCTTTTAACTCTCAATTTTGTTACATCTTTTATTTGAAATCAAACTCCATTTATGTAGGCTATTGGCATTCAGAACTTGTTGAAACGTAACCCTAAAACTCAATAAGAGCTAAAAAGGCTTATTGTCATACATACCCTTGAATTGATTCACATGCATATGAGGGGACAAGAAATCCCACACAAGAACTCTAAAAATGAAATGAAATGAAACTAAATAATAAAAAAACTAAGAGCAATATTGTCATTAAGATATTCATACTATGTATGCTTCAGTGCAGATAATTCGTTAGCATCATTTTAGATATTATCTACAAATTGCCGCTAAGGAGATCCAGCGGAACTAACTTTACATGAATTGAAATTATGATGGATTAGCATTCCTTTTAAAAAATCCCTTTTTATATCCCCTTTTCCCCATTCTTTATATATATATATATTCTTTAATTTTGTTTCCTAATTGAATTCCCTCCTCATTTTTTAGTTCTTAACCTCGTGTTATTTTTGTAAAGCATGTCTTAGGGGAATCTCCTTCTTTTTTCCTTGCTAACTAGCGTCATGTTGGATTAGGGGACAACAACGAATCACAGCCAGAACCAAACTTCCAAACCAGGATGGAGTTAAGATTTATATAGAGCTACCCATGCAACAGCCAGCAGAGGCCACATCAACTACTCAGCAATGAATCAAAACTAAAGCAATCTCAATCTAAGTCTAGAATTAATGAAACCTACACTGAGATCCTCTTAATGACAGGAAATTGAAAATAAGATTAAACCATGACGTAAACCATCCAATCATGCATCAAAACAATGTAACATTATACATCTCAACCTTAGAAATTTCCGACGATAGAAGTTCAAAATACGGTCACTCGTTATTCAAAGAAGGGCTGGGTTACAGGGTTAACGCAGCATACTCACAGAGAAACAAAAAGCAAATAAACTCAGTGAACTGAATGATTTCAAGACACAGCCTCCCCAACAGCCAACACACAAATTTTTTGGCAAAAATTAACAGGATACCTCTGTGAGCTTCCGAACCTCGGACTCATTTCCTCTTGCCTCGGATCTCCAATTCCTCTGCCTTGGTTCGTCACAGCTCTCCTCTTTCTTCAATTCGAAATCTCTTCTCCCTTTCTGCTCCTTCAAACCTCAGCCCTCTCTCTCGTGCTCTCTCTTCCAATCTCTCAATCCTCTCTTCTTTCTTTTTCGATCCCCTCGTTTTTTTGGATCCGCTCTGTCTCTTGATTTTTTCGGTCTCCCTCTCTGTCTCTCGATTTTTCCAATATCCCTCTATCTCTCGATTTTTTGAATCTCCCTCTGTCTCTCGATTTTTTCCCCCTCTCTGTCTCTCCTTTTCTTTTTATTCGAGAATTCCTTCTTCCCCGGTCCGAATCGGGACCTCTTTTTTCATTTTTTCGAATCTCGATCCATGCCTCCCTCTTCTCCCCTCTCCATTTTTGTGTCAGTGGTCCTCTATATCCGGTGGCGAAAGGGAGGGGAGAGGGAGGTCAAACCCTTGAGCCCCTCGCTGCAGGTCTGCTCCACTGGAACCCCTGAGATGCTGAACCTTCCATTTCTGTGCTTCGAAGCTCTGCCCGTCTGTGTGTGTTGCATTGTGTGTCATTTGGGGAGTCCGAAAAGGGAAGCCGGGTAGGGGTGTGGATTTGGCCTGATGGCCCAATCCAAAGAAGGTTTCAGGCTTCAGCGGGGATTGGGCTGGGATTTACGGTGAATGGATCTCAGTTGGATCGAATAGGCCTAATAAGAGTTTAATTCAAACATTTTTTCTCAGCCCATTTTTATTGGGCTAAATTTACTCCTTTTTTTTATTATCAGATATTGGATTGCAGAAAAATTATTATTTTTATTTCTCTTATAATTTTTTTTAGGCTTTGGGCTTTTTTTATTTTTTTATTATTTTCTGAAGCTCCTTTTTTTAATTTAATTTTTTTTATTTCATTTGTTTTTTTTTCTTTTCATTTTCTCTTAATTTTCTATTTTCTTTCTTTTCTTCTCTCTTTCTTGTTTGTATTTTGGTAATTTGATTTTGTTATTTTTTTTGTTTTTTCATTTTTTTTAGCCTGTCTGGACAAAATACAATGTTCACAAAAGGATTATAATCAAACTAATCTCTTGTGAGTAAACTATATTTTAGTCCCCTAAACTGAGGCTTGAGGCCTAAATATAAAATTGATATATAAACTTTAAAATATAACAAACCTTCTTGAATTTTGGACTAATATGAAAATATTACATCGCTAAAGGCAATGCTTGTTTCAACTCAATGTTGGACTTAAAAAAAAAAATTTAAAATTCCTTTTTGGTTCCAAAAAATTAATTGAATTTAATGTTTTCATTTTGATGCAAATAGGTGATTGGATGTAGAACTAAACACTGTCCTTTTTTACTTGAAAATCTCATTGTAATTTTGATGTGGACCAGAAACAACATTACGAGGCCATTTTGAGTTGCAAGAGTAGCTGCACTTGCACCTCTAATCGATAAAGGATTGAAGAAGATTCAGAAGTATTTTGACTTCCCAAGTCTTGTCTATGCCTTTGCATTAGTTGTCTTTATAGTTGTTGTTGCATCTTCATCAGTTATTGGCTTGCTAATTCTCCCTAGATGGGGTAGGTAAGGTGTGAAAGTTGAATTTTCACAAAAATGCTGTTGTCTTTAGTGAATATTAAAACAAGGTTAAGAGAAATCCTATTGAAGCTTTTTATCCTAATTTCTGTGTAGTGTTTTTCCTTTTTCATTTTCTTCTTTTTCAATTTGGTCCTCTAAAATATGCCATTTTCCCTATATTTGTGTCCGATGGAAAATTTCTTACCCTGTTACTTGTAATATGTCTGATGCATGTACGCGCAATGCTCAGAATTGCATTTATACGCAGGCTCCACACATACAGATGCAATCCCGAGTGTTGCGTGTGGAGGTATCATATTGCATGCAAGAACTGTACCTTGGTAATATTTGGGATGTGACTTGGTGCATAAGTATGGGATCTTGCCTCTCCAATTGAAAATGCATATTAGGATCTTGTGAAAACTTCTTCTGTACTTGTTGGTTATGTTCGTTTGTTGCATTCTCTTCCATCTCTCCGCACAGATGTTGGATTTACCTCTTGGTCTTACAATAAAAGTAATGTTAATGTCTTGTTACAATGAATCAAGTACTGTTTTTTAAGACGTTGACTGTTTTGTCCATAATCTGTATGCGAGTTCTTTAGTCACTGCCACTATCTGATACCAGTTCTTTCAATAAGAGCAACGTTTTTTTCGATTCATTCACATCTCAGTTTATTCCTCTGATGATGACTTAATCCTCATACAGAATGCTGGTATTGTTTTCACTTCGAAGTCAAGTATAATCCTTGGTTAATTGATTAAAATGAGTTTATTAAAAGTTTTTCATATTTGATAAGGGATTATAATCTTCTTATATATATATATATATATATATTGTTGGGAAAACTATGATTTGCTCTTATTAAATTAAAGTCTAATTACAATATTAATACATAAATTTTACAATGTAACAAGACACTCATCTAAATTTTGAACTAAAATAAAAACATTAAATCTTTACAATTAATGGCAATAGATACATGATTTTAACTGCGATGACAATGCTTACTCAAGTCAAATTTGAACTTGCAAAAAATTTCTTTCCACTTCCAAAAATTGACAGGAATTCAACATTTTCATTTGAATCTAAAGTTCATGAAGCAAAATGTAACAGATATTTAAAAACTCAATAAATAACTCCCCTAATGCCCAGAGTTTCCGAGAATTCTGTATCCCTCTTTCTCGATCTCACTCCTCTTCTCTGACTTGTAGATAGTTGCAAGTTCCCCATGCATATTTGAGGCTCTGAACATGGATTATAACAAAAAGGGCTTAAAAAATCTAGCTAATATAAGGCACAGGATTCAATGTGGAGTATGATGATTCCAAAAGAGTATATGATTAATAGAAGGTTTTGCCGTAACTACAAGGCACAGAGAGTGACAGCCATAGGGTAAACTAACGTAGTACCTGAACAAGTCAAAATCAATCAAGGAAGACAAACAAAAGAAAACAGAGCATGTCTCCTGCTACCCTTTGCTTCTTTAGACATATATCACAAACTATCTAGCACCATCATTGATTTCAGAACCAAGAATAATTATAAAAAGGCAAAAGTCAGGATGAGAAGGAGAAGATGATATTATTATAGGGCTAAATGTCAAGGTTCAGAAATAAAACTAAGTGAGAATTTTAATCCACTTTAACCAGATTTCAGATCACTAACTGATCCCGTGGTGAAATCACCAAAGATCTTTGCCATCACAGGACAACAGAAAAGGTTATGCAATTCTAAGCTATTGAATGTGTGTAAGTAATAGAGTAAGAAGTATTTCTCAGAAGAAATCAACAAGAGGAATGAAAATATTGTGGAGGCTGCCAAAGTTTATTAAGCTTGTTCTTGTCCGTTTTGATCTTCAAAATTTATTCAGATCAGGCATACCATACCAAAATGGTAGACAAAATCAAGAACATAATGTAAATCACATGTTTCAGTAAACCCTTCCGTTCTCTATAATAGAAATTACTAGTCAATGAGCAATAATTGAGAACCATCCAAGAGTCAACAAATCAAATTAGTAAAGAATCACAAAGGAAGAAGGAACAAAGATAGGTTAAGACTCAAAAAATCAACCGCTAATAACAACATAAAGAAGCACGCATTTGCTAACTATATTAGGCAAATATCAACATTAGCACTACAAGTATAACATAAATCAGGACTAAAGGATTTGACCTCGTTTTATTGTTTTGGAAGACCTCTAGTGATCATTTCATGAAGAAGCTTCCCACCTTGCATTTTCATTTTTCTCAAAAGAGCACGAATAAGTCTTTCTGTCACTGAATTACAGGGGCAGCCATTCTCCTTCATTTTTTGAAGGCAAGGTCATTGCTTCATCAAACAAGCCCAAGGCAATCGATCATAATGCTATATGTGTGGACATCTACACAATGGTCTTTGATCCAAAGATGCTGAAAAATCTCTTGTGAAGTATTTAACCACCTTCGCACAAACCATCAAGAAGTATAGTGTATGTGTGCACATCAGGATGAATTCTTTGATAGACAATTTGCTTATATAAATTGCCTTGTCAAGACATTGTCTTTTGCAATATGCGTCTAACAAGATATTGTACGTAATTATATTGGGAAGCAAGTTTTTGCAACACATTTCCTTTAAGAGATCCATAGCTTCATCCACCATTTTAATTTCCCAGCATCCATTAATCAAGATAGACACAAGGTGCCAAACCACATTTGACCATCTTGTTGAACACTTTTTTTTTTTTTGACTCAGTAACATTGTTGATCAAATAGTACCCATCCATTAAGTAACAACATTTGGTTTCCAACCACACTTCCTCATCATAGCAAACACAGCTTGTGCTTCTATGCTTCTTCTTTCTTTACAAAATGCATCAACCAGTAACTAGAGATATAAGCATCTGGGTTGATGTAAGTGAAAACTGCTTCTTGCCATTGATCCATTCCAGAGAAACCATAGACCAAACAGGTGTAAGTGAAAATATTTGCAGAAATTCCTTGAGCGATCATTTTACAACACAAATCATGTGCCCCATTTACAAATCCATCTTTACAAAAATTAACAACAACTGTATTGTACAAAACTACATTAGGCTTGATTGTTTGACCTTTGCGTTCTTTACATGGTGAATTGCTTACTCAATTTGAGAGTGTTAAAGTGGTAAGTATCCACTTGTCCTCTTCCTTTGCCAAATAAGCAAAGCACAATCCCAATCACGCCTTTAGGAATAGGACAGAACAATACAGCTCACACCAATACCTAAATGGCGTCTCTTATTCTTTTGTTTTACATAGCCCACTGATTAAGGTGCCATAACTCACTTCCTCTAATTGCAATCCTTTTGCCATTAGGTCGTCATGAAAGTCTAGGGCTTTCCCCATTTACCATATTATTGATACAGAGTCCTTTCATTAGTATAGTCAAGGATATGATACCCGGTTGATTACCGTTCTTGAGAATCCTCCTCAATATAGAGAAAGCGAAAGCCATCCCACCCACATGCCAGAAGCAATTGATCAAGAAGCTCAGATTCATTAAAGATGGCATAAAACCCTCGAATTCTGCTTGTGCAAAAAGTGAGATAGCCATTCGATAGTGCTTGGTCTTTGCAAGTGGACCCAAAATCTTATTAATCTCGACTATTGAGGGTGGGGGACGCTTTTGGAGCATGCGATTGAATGAAGCAACAGCAACGAGGATGTTACTCGTATTTGGGGAATGGGAGTGAACACAGAACTTGAGATCGAGGGCACAAGGCAAAGAGAGAAGAAAGGAAGATGGGAAAAAGAGAGGAAATTTGGAGAAGCCATACCTTGTAGCTGTAGACACCAAGATCTTCACCTCAGTTGTCAGATCCTTCAACAAAGGCCTCGAAGATAGTCTCCGAAGGAAAACCCAAGTAACATACCCTCAGGATGGAATCGGAGGATACACCACAGCGTAGAAAATGAAAGCTGAGCGAAGGTATAACTCTGTGGACGTGTATTGATAGACAGTAAATTACTCATTTGACGTTTCCATTTAAATAAATCTAGTTTTGGGATTATTTCCGCTTAGCTTGGACTAGATTTTGCCGAGTTATGATAGAATGTGATCCTCTAACTATATTGACTGCAATCCAATCCATGAGGATCTTGACTATATTTTCCGTCTGAGGGAAAATATTTATTATATTTCTATATTTTTTAAAAAATTTAATATTATTGTTATTCATATTTTAATAAATATATAAATAAATAATTTAAATATAGAATATAGTCATAATTCAATCATGATTCAAAAATTTATTTTGTAACTTTTATGAAAAAATTAAATCATGTGATAAAATATAAATGACAATGACATTAAAAAAAACGATTTTCTGTTACATAGTTTTGTATTGTATAGCATGAAAATCACAAAAGAAAGATAAATCTTACTTATTATTACTTATATCTTTATTATACTTTTTTTAATTATAATATAACATTTTTTCTAATATCTCATCACCTAACTCACTCTTTTCCTTTTAACACTGGCAACACTTGACATACGCCTAAAACAAATATGTTTGCTTCTGAATTCGGGCACATGCAGAATAGCAACAAAATGTTGCTATATTTATTTGAAGGAGATCAAATATATCAATTTAAGAAGTATCGATATTGAAGTCTTGCTTGTGACACAATATCTGAAATGCTTAAATGCAAATTAAAATATATCTCATATTTAATGCAAATGTCAGATACAAATCTAGTATGATATAATTTTATTTTTAATGTATTGATATTCAATAGATTCTTTTTCGACAAAAATGTAGGGTTGAAAGTAATGACATTATGGCATGAATGATTCAAAGAATAGCTCTCATTTGATTATATATCATAAAGTTTTCCCTCCTTTCCCCCAACTTTAGGGCTTAGCTTCACCATGGAGAGCATTGTTTTTAGCATTTTGACTACTTCCTAGCATGCCTAAAAAAATAATCTATGATACAATTTTTGTTTTTGTTTTTATCCCTTTTGAGTGAATGAAATTCTCTTGATAATGCCATTACTTTTACCTTGTTAACTTCAAAAGACAATAATCAAATACAACAATGCAATAAACGCAAAAGCAAATCTTACAAGTTTTAAGGATTGCTTTTTCGGGGACCATGATTTTTGAACTTGTAATTCGTTAAATGGGTGGATTGAAGTGAGTAAGACAATAGTAAATATGGTTTTTATTTTCTTCATCATATAAAAAGATTGCACCATGCCTCTCCTACTGTGCTTGTAGTCTCTTTTAATGCTCTTGGTAATGGACAATTTCTTACCCTATTGCTCGTAATATATCTGATGCTTGTACACGCTTAGAATTGCATTTATACGCAGGCTTCATACATACAGATCCAATCTCAAAAGTTGTGTGTAGATATGTATCATATTGCACGCAAGAATAGCTTAGCTCCTTCGTAACATTTGGGATGTGACATGGTGCACAAGTATGGGATCTTGCCTTTCCAAATGAAAATGCATTTTTTAGGATGTTGCGAAAACTTCTTCTGTACTTTTTGATTGTGTTCATTTGACACAATCTCCTTCATCTCTTTGCACAAATGCTAGATTTGTCTCTATATCTCACAATAAGAGTAAAACAAAGAATCAAGTATTGTATTTTAAGACGTTGACTGTTGTCTATAATCCATACGTGAGTTCTTTAGTCACTGCCACTATCTGATACCTGTTCTCACAATAAGAACAAAGTTTTTCAGACTCAATTCACATCTCAGTTTATTCCTCTGACGATGACTTAATCCTCGTATGGTATACTGGTATTGTTGTCAATTTGAGGTCAGCTATAATCCTCGGGACGATTGATTAAAATGAATTTATTACTCATTTGATTATAATTTTTTTTTTTTTTTTTTTTTTTTTTTTTTTTTTTTTTTTTTTCTTATTAAACTAAACAAAATTAATATATAAATTTTACAATTTAACAAAACACTCCTCTAAATTTTGAACTAAAATAAAAACATTAAATCTTAACAAAAATTAACGGCAATAGATACATGATTTTATCTGTGATGACAATGCTTACTTTGGTCAAATTTGAACTCGTAAAAAATTTCTTTCCAGTTCCAAAAATTAACAGGAATTCAATATTTTCATTTGGATCTAAAATTCATGCAGTAAAATGTAACAGATACTGAAGAACCCACTAAATCACTCCACTGATGCCCACAGTTTCCGAGTATTCTGTATCCCCCTTTTCTCGGTCTCACCCCTCTTCTCCGGCTTGTAAATAGTTGCAAGTTTCCCATGGACATTTGAGGCTCTGAACATCGATCATCACAGAAAGGGGTTAAAAAATCCAGCTCAAAGAAGGTACAGGATTCAACATGTGGAGTATGATGATTCTAAAACAGTGTATGATTAGTAGAAGCTTTTGCCTTAAATATAAGATAGCACAGAACTAGAAGAGAAAAAGAAATGGCAGCCTTAGGGTAAACTAACGTAGCACCCGAACAAATAAAAATCAATCATGGAAGATGAACGAAAGAAAACAGAGCATGTCCCCAAGTACCCTTGCTTCTTTAAACACATCACAAACTATCGAGCACCATCATTGATTTCAGAACCAAGAATAAAAAAAAATGGCAAAAGTCAGGATGACAAGGAGAACATAATGTTATTACTGGGCTAAATGTCAAGGTTCAGAAATAAAACCAAGTGAGAATTTTAATCCACTTTAACCAGATTTCAGATCATTAACTGATCCCATGGTGATATCACCGGAGATCTTTGCCATCCCTGGACAACAGAAAAGGATATGCAGTTTTAAACTATTAAATATAAGTAATAGAGTAAGAAGTATTTCTCAGAAAGAAATCAACAACAAGAGGAATGAAAATATTGTGGAGGCCGCCAATGCTTAATTAAGCTTGTTCTTCTCCGTTTCGTTCTTCAAAATTTATTCAGATCAACCATACCATACCATACCATACCAAAATGGTAGAGAAAATCAAGAACATAATGTAAATCACATGTTTCAAAGAAACCTTCCGTTCCCTATAATAGAAATTACTAGTCAATGAGTAGTAATTGAGAACCATACAAGAGTTAATAAATCAAATTAGTAAAGTACTGCAAAGGAAGAAGGAACAAAGTTGGGTTAAGACTCAAAAAATCAACTGCTAACAACAACATAAAGAAGCAAGCATTTGCTAACTATATAAGGCAAATTTCAACATCAGCAGAGCAAGTATAACAAAAATCAGGACTAAAGTATCTAACCTTGTTTTATTGTTTTGGAAGAGCTCTAGCGATTATTTCATGAAGAAGCTGCTCCGCCTTGCATTCTCATTTTTTCTCAAAAGAGTACGAATAACTGTTTCATATGTCACTGAATTTCAAAGGCAGCCATTCTATTTCATTTTCGAAAGCAAGGTCATAGCTTCTTCAAACAAGCTCAACGCAATTGATCATAATGCTGTATGTACGGATATCTAAACAATGGTCTTTGATCCAAAGATGCTGAAAAATCTCTCGTGCGGTATTTAGTCCACCACCTTTGCACAAACCATCAAGAATTATAGCGTATGTCTGCACATCAGGATGAATTCTTTGATTCTTTGATGGGCAATTTGCTTATATAATGCAATTGCCTTGTCAAGACGTTGCTACTGTCTAACAATATATTAAAAGTAATTATATAGGGAACCAAGTTTTTGCAATGCATTTCCTTTAAGAGATCCATAGCTTCATCCACCATTTTAATTTTACAATATCCGTTAATCAAGATAGACATAAGGTGCCAAACCACATTTGACCATCTTCTTGAACACTTTTTTTTTTTTTCTTTTTCTTGACTCACTAACATTGTTGATCAAATAATACCCATCCATTAAAGCACTGTAGATAACAACATTAGGTTTCCAACCACACTTCATAATCATAGCAAACACAACTTGTGCTTCTACGGTCCTTCTTTCTTTACAAAATGCATCAAACAATAACCAGAGGTTGATGTAAGCGAAAACTGCTTCTTGCCATTGACCCATTCTTCCAGAGATATCATAGACGTGAAAATATTTGCAGAGATCCTTGATCAATCATTTTACAACACAAATCACGTGCCTCGTTTACAAATCCAACCTTACAAAAGCCATGAATGACTGTATTGCACATAACTACACGATGAATTGAGATTCATATCTCCCCTTGCTTTGCCAAAGGGCGAAAGCACAATCCCAATCACTGCTTCAAGATTAGGACACAATAATATTACGGACATCAACAAACTCTTATTCTTTCGTTTTACATAACCCATTGATTAAGGTGTCACAACGCACTTCCTCTAATTTCAATCCTTTTGCCATTAGGTCGTCATGAAAGTCTAGTGCTTTCCCCACTTATCTTATTATTGATACAGAGTCCTTTCGTTAATATAGTCAACGAAATTATATCTGGTTCATTACCGTCCTTGAGAATCTTCCTCAATGTAGAGAAAGCGAATGCCATCCGACCCACATGCCCGAAGCAAATGATTAAGAAGCTCAGGGTCATTAAAGATGGCGTAAAACCCTCGAATTCTGCTAGTGCAAAAAGCGAGATAGCAGTTGGATAGTGTTTGGTCTTTGCAAGTGAACCCAGAATCTTATTAATATCGACTATTGAGGGTGGGGGACGCATATGGAGCATGGGATTGAATGAAGCAACAGCAACGACGATGTTACTCGTGTTGTGATGGAGGGCACAAGAGAAAGAGAGAAGGAAGGAAGATGGAGAAGATGGAAGAAAGAGAGGAAATTGGGAGAAGGCATACCTTGTAGCTCTAGACACTAACATCTTCACCTCAGTTGTCAGATCCTTCAACAAAGGCTTCGATGATAGTCTCTGAAGGAAAAACGCAGGAAACTTACCCTAAACAATCGAATGGGAGGGCACACCAAATTGGGGCCGCAAAGCCGCGCCGGCTCGGTTCTGTCTAATATTAGTAAATTGGGCAGGGTTGGGCTGATTTTTGAGCTAATCAGCTCATTTTATTTTATTTTATTTAAAATTTTTGATAAAATTATAAAGAGTAAATTATATAATTATTTATAAATTTTGTTAAAATTATATAATTATTTTTTATCTTTTAAAAATATATAAATTTCTTCTAAAATAAAAAAAATTATTATACACTTTAGTTTAATTTTAAATTTTATGAATAAAATGCTCTCTATTTAATTTTTTTAATTAAAAGATATGTATTTAGGTTTAATAGAGAATATTTTAATTAAAAAATATTAAGTTAGAGTAAAATATAAAGTAACATTTTGTTTTAAAATAAATTTATGTATATTTAAAAAATAAAAAAGAGGTTTATTTTTAACAAAATTTAAAGAAGGTTTATGTAATTTATTTAATTATAAAATAATTTTTAGATTAAAAAAATGTTTATATAAATTTTCATAAAACTTTGAAAAAAATAAAATTTTTAAATAAGTTCTTTAAAATAATTTTTTTAAAAAAAAGATTAGGTCAAATTAAGTTAAACTAATCGGTATAGTCTTGTAATCCTATCTAATTAATAAGTTCTTTTTTTAACCCAATTTAACCTAACTCATTATAGTCTAGTCCAGGGGACTAAACAAACTGACTATGATCACACCTAATACCAAAGAGTAGAAAGTGAAAGCTAAGCAAAAGTATAACACATAGACGTGTATTGACAGGCAATTACTTATTTGACATTTCAATTTAAATGAATTTAGTTTCGGGAATTGTTTACAATTAACATGAACTTGGGATTTCTCCAAGTTATTGTAATGTGATTCTCCAACTATACTAGCTGCAATTCAATCCATGAGGCTCTTGAATTCTTGATTATAATTTTTTCTTGAGGGAAAATATTTCCTATAATTTTAATTATTTAAAAATTTAAGAATATTATTATTTATATTTTAATAAATAAATAATTTTTATTTAAAATTGAATTACTAACTCAATCATAATTTAAAATCAAATTGCATAATTTTTTTATAAAAAAATAAATTAATTTATATGAAAAAATATAAATAACAGTAGTACTAAATATTTAATAACTGGTATAATATTATTATAGAAAATAAGCTTATCTTATAGATCATGATTGATTTCTCCAAATTGTAGGCACGTATTTAGTTGGTGACAGTCAATTACTCATTTGACTTTTCAATTTAAATAAATTTAGTTTTTTTCATATAATTAATTATTAGTAATAATTTAAATATGATATTTTTTCAAATAATCCAAATTAAATAATTGATACAAATTGAAAATTGGATCTTCTATATGCTGTGAAGTATAATAAAGTCAAAAGAAAAAAAATATAATGTTTTTTATTTAAAAAAAATATGACGGGCCTTCGTATTTAGAGAAGCATTACATTTTTATAATACTTTCTAATACAAAAAAAGATTCACTTTGATACTAATTTTTATAGACCGTTCATACATGAGTTCTAAAAGTTTAAAACGGTCCAATTAATTTCATCAAGATTCAAAATTCAGCAATCACAATGCATCAAACTAGGTATAATGAATTGGCACACTCACTTTATTTGAGTAGCAGAAGTAATGCAAGCTAGGTCCTTCAACAAACTGATCCTAATGGGTTGAATAGGAGGAAATAGTATGCCAATTACCAAAAAGTAGAGAAAGAGAAAGCAGAATAAAGTGGAGTGTCTAGAAGAGGACTTAGTTGGAGACAGTCAATTACTCATTTGCTTTTTAAATTTTAATAAAATTTAGTTTTGGGATTGTTTGCAATTAGCATGGATTAACAATTTCCCCTTGTTATCGTAGAATGTGATTCTCTAACGAACGTGACTAAACCAATCGATGAGATATTCATCCAAGGGGAAATATTTATTACATTTTTGTATTATTAAAAAATGTAATAATAATAATAATAATTTACATTTTGACAAATAAATCGTTTTTTATTTAAAATTTAGTTACTAACTCAATCATGAGTTAAAAATTAAATTATGTATTTTTTATAAAAAAAATTCAAATTATGTTGTACAATATAAATAACAACAATACTAAACACTTATGACTAACAAAAATAAATTTATCTTATAAATTCTGATTAGTGTCTTCAAATTAAACATGTTATCAAGAGCAAAATCACGCCATCAACTAATTAACAAATTGGAGTTCAGGCCACCTAAAGTTACAGCTATCATTAATGTCACATGATTCAAATCCATGTCCCAAAATATTAGAGTTTAACCAACATCTAAACTCATGCCATACATAGGATGCTCTATCAAAATGTTTATTGATACAAAGTCTTATTGCATAATCAACATCCATTAATCCTAATTGAAAAATTATTTTTCCTTTCTAGTCTTAGTTATCTTCACTCAGTTCAAGAACTTAAAAATTAAAGATGTTATTTGGTTGCAAGTGGCAAATAATTACATGTTACGTCAATATTTTGATACAATTAAGTATTTCATATGACATGTTTTACTAATGGAAAATATATCTTTTAAACTATAAGTTTAACAACAAATAAAAGTATCTAGTTATGTTTTATTTAATTGAATTCATATATAAAATATGTTGAATTAGCAAATTATATATTGTATTTTAATCCTTGTGGAAAAATTAATAAAAAGAAAAATTTATTATTCTACCCTAAATAGTCATATAAAATATGATAACAATCTTATAGAATAATGATTATCATATTAAATATAATTAATTATAAATTAATGTTATTTTTTTTTTCAAATGATCATAAATGTAATTTTAATTCCTTGTGTGCAATTTTAGAATAATTAAAAATGTTGTAACTAAACTTTGATTAAACTGAAATTATACGGATCAGAAGATATCATAATTAAAATTAAATGCTTGTATGTGATTGAACATCAATGCATAAACAAATATTTCATAATGAGAATTAAATAGTTAATCAATTAATCAACTCAAAAAAATGTGACTAATCAATTAATTAAATTATCCTTTTAATTTAACCCAAATGTGTAATAATCATTACCTAAATATTAATAAACGAAAATTAGATATAAATAAAATGATAAAAAATTAATTTTATAAAAAATTTTGACAAAAAGGCCTATCAATATTGCCAAAAATTAACTTAAATTGCCCAAAAAAATTAAAAAAAAAACTAAATTAAGTGGCATTGAATAATTTTACAACCCTTTTTTTATAAAGGTTTCACTAAATATTGTAAAAAATGTACTTAAGTTGTCAAAAATAAAGATTAAAGAAAAACACACACACACAAATTGCTACATTGGCTCATATCAACAATTTAATAATAGGTCCGTATTATAAAGTAGCAAAAATAGCCCAAAAAAGGGAAGTCTTATTTCTTAAAGGCCTAGAAAACAAGAAGCCCACGTCTACAATTGGCCCAAAGTTTTTTAAATAAGACATCATGTCCTAAAAATGCTTTTGAAAAAATCTCCAAATTGTCGCAAGCCCAAAACGGAACCAAGAAATCACCAAGTGAAATGCGTGTCAGTTTACAGAAGGGTCCAAAATGACATGTCATTCACCATCAAAGCTTAATATGACATGTCGCCTACATTATCCTTCACTGTTCGACTGGCCAATTCATTCGACTCAAATGTGTTTTGGACCCATCATGGAACTTGATCATATCTCATGTTACAAACCTCCATTTTCAATGCTCCAAATTGCAAAATGGTTAGAAGGCGACAATTTAATGATTTCCATAATCAAAATGAATTAAAGAAGCTTTACAAATGCAACTCAAAATTGCAAGAAAACAAAAAATTTCAAGCTTCAATAATGAGCAAGGCGAAGATATTAAAGGATTTGATACCAATAGTTAGATAAAATGAATATGTAATATATATGTATGTGTGTGTGTGTGACATCCAAATGAATAAAAATACGAAAAACAAGTTACTTCCAACCATTGCCAATTCTTGAAGCTTGCTACAACAGGGATGTTTATAAGCTCTTTGTTTTTTTCTCATTGATGGTGTATATAATTGTCGTGAACTCAATTAGCTTGAAGAAACTAAGTTTAGGAACTGTTATTTATAAAGAAAAAAAGAAAAAAGAATATCTTCCTATCAAAGATATCTCAAGATAAGGTGGAGGAATGGTGCTTTAATGGTAAGCTAAAATATGTTCTAAATTAGAGACATGGTGTAAGGACTAATCTTATTGAATGTTGCAAATTTGTTAACTTGTTTGTCTTGCCTGTGAAGGTTGGCAACTTGTTCCAAACTTCACAAGCCACACTCTAAAACTTCATTCATTCATCATGCTAGCCAACATAGATTTTAGGAAACATTAAATGTTGTTATAAAATGACACCAACGACAAAGAAAACGCAACATACAAAAGAAATACACTAAATGGAATAGAGTATCTTGATAGATACTAACGGAAAAAACATTATTAAATTTAACATAATAATTGATAGTTATAAAATATATATATACACACAATCAAATATTTTTAAATTTTGAAAATTCAAGCGTTAGATTTCTACATTTGCAAAGTAAAAAATAATTGCATAAAATGTATGCATCCTACGCCTGTAAAGGATAGTAAGAGAATAGGGGAGTAGAGGGAAAGCCAAGGTATAAAGTGGGTTAAATTCAACCCTGGTAAATGTTGTTGTTATTGTATGATAAAATTGTAATAGTTAAGATATTTATTTGTGCGTATGGAAACTATGTATAATTTTTCTAAATTACAACTTAATTACAATTTTGACACTCAATTTTTAAAACATAATTATTTACTTCCAAAACTATCATAAAGAGTGATAATATTATATATCAATTAAAACTAACATATAAAAAGTCATGTAATTGTCACATGATATTTTGTGATTTTATCATCTTCTTCAATTTTTGTTTGGCACAATTTTTGTAATGTAAAAAAATTCAGTAATAGTTAAAATTAATTTCTTATTTTTAATAAAAATACTTTTGAATTAATTCACTTAAGAATATTTTTTTGCCATCAATTATTTAAACATAAATTAAATAGAGAATTCATGTGTGTTTATGTGGTATATGATATTTGACTTAGGTTAGTATCTTTAAAATTTTAAACTTGTTAACCAAAACTATATCTTATGGCTTACAAGTTGGGAATTTTCTAGCTTTATCTAAACATTGTGGGTGTGGATATAGTAGATGAAACTTCAAATTCTATGTTCATAAGATTTTATCAGTTATCAATTGAAAACCCATACTTTTTCCATTTTATTTTTTGCGAACCATAAAAACTCAAACTTAGTATGCCATCAGTTGTGGGTGTTACACTGCTTAGTGAAATAGAAATCGACAATTTTATGAAGATTTTAATTTTTAATGTTAAGATTTCAAACATCATCATCTTAATTAATAATTCAATTCCAACAACAATAATTTTTAATGTTAAGTGTTCAAATGTCATTACCTTAATTAATAACTCAATTCCAACAACAAATCGAAAACAATCAAATAGAGAATCATGGATCTTGTGTGCATTAGATGTACATGCATTCAATGATTAGGATATGCTCTATACTCCATGTACTTCTCTATACATGTAAGAAGTGGATTTTAATCATTGAATATACATATATTTAGTACATCTCAATTTTTTAGAATCATGAGATAATGAAATATATCTCAACAAATATATAATCTTAATTCATAGAGTCAAATCAAATAACTTATCATTAAATATTTATTATTTTAGTTTTTCTTTCCTAAAGAATTTTTTCTGTTTGTTGAGTCCTTTGTATATATTATACACAATAGTCTTTGTATTAATATATATATATATATATATGGTTAAGCAAAAAAAAAAAGATATATTTAACTATTCAAATTTTTCTTTAAATTTATTATTTAAATCAAAATGTTGAGAGGTCAAATCTTTCATTATATATATATATATATATATATATATATAACCGTTGAAAAAATAAAACCTCAGGATAATCAAACTCTACTAGACGATCAAATACATGCAAGAGTTTGGTCACATAAGTTGATAAACATAGTTATCCTGAGAACCTCAAAAGGAGGGTTAAGTACATCATATAAATTTTGCATTCAACAAAAAAATAAGACATCACTTAGCAAGGTGCAGGAGCTTCTAGAAGAAGCAAGTTTTGAGGAATTAACACATAGTCTTACATATTTTGTTATTGAAGGTAATTTAGTAAAAAAAAATTAAAATTGAATTTAAATATATATTTTAAAAATAAAAAATTATAATTTTAACAAAATTTATAAAAAATTTATAAAATTTATTCTAAAATATATCATTCAAATTAATCTTCCGCAAAACTCGATGAATATGGCAAGTGTTTTAACATTAATTCTCATATCTCTAAAACCTTATTGCAAGTTCATAAAAGCGCTTGTACAAAGTTCAAGCATCCTTTCTTTAAGCTCTTGAAGGAAAGTTCACCCAGTACTATACCCATGTATTTTAATTTGGGAACAAAAATGGATGAAAGGATAATATTAAAGTTATTTTAATTAAAAAGAATTAAATTAAAAAAGTAGTTTAAATAATTAAAGGCTTAAATGTGCTTTTAATTTCTCTAGTTTTATAAAAATTTCATTTAAAATTTAATGTTAAATTTAATTGTTGACTAATTAAGATATTATTTATTTATTGAATATCATTATTTCACTTTCATCTTTGGTTTCTAAGTCATATTGATAAATTTTCCATTATACTTTAGATAGAAATTAAGAGAGGGAGAAAGTTGAATGATTTTAAGAAAATAAAAATGCAACATTACTTACTTACTTTTAAATTATATAAACTAAAAATTTAAGTCATTATTGAATAAAAAATGCATTTATTTCTTGATAACTTAAAATAAATTTCTTTCACAAACAAAGCTTACTGCAAGTTTCAATGAAAACTAACCATCATTTATGAATTTCTTAAAATGGGTTTTTTTTTTACAGGGAGCTCAGTCTCCGGGAGAGCAAACTCTTTACCATTACGTTACTTTAAAAGTTATGTGTATGTTAATAAAAAAATATTTTATACATTTTAGAAAAAGTCCCAGAATAAGAAAGCTCTGCCTTTTGAAAATCCAACTTGCATACAGCATTACTATTCTATATTAATTTTTTTATTTTTAGATTTGATTAAATTATATATAATATTTCTTTTATTTAAAAATTATATTTGACTTTCTTAAAACTTTCCTTATCCCTTAAATCTGTCTTCTAATTCATTTTTAATTTAAAAAAAAAACCTTTTTCATAACATGAGAATATAATTCTATGAGGAATATGATAGTAAAAATAATTAAATTAATAGTGATTTTATTCTTAAATATAATAGTAAAAATAATTAAATAATTTTATTTTTGAAAGAAATATATATTATATAAAAAGTTGATTTTATTAAAAAAATAATTTGAAAGAGAATCGAGTATAATTTCCAACAAAAGGAGGACTTTAACTGCAATTCAGACAAATCTCGACAAAAATTATTGTAATTTACTCAATAAAAAGTAAAACAAGGGGCTAGCCTATAATTTTCAATTCTTGTCATCGTGATGAGCCCTCTGGCACCTGAATGGAGTCGTGGTTGTTGGTGAGGTTGGAAGATGAAGACCATTGCCTTACCACTTCCATTCCTCTTCGCCCAAAGGGACAACACTTGAAAACTTGCCTTTTACATCCTCAAAATCAAGCTTTTCTGCTGTGTGTTGCCTCAATCAAGCTGCAGAGAGGGCGGAGTATCCTCAAAATGAAGATTCTTAGGTACAAAATTGAAATTTACTCTCCTTTCTTTTAATATTACTTTCCCTTTCTACAGGAGTTATAACTTAATTATGCGAACTATTTTTTTAGCTTGATTTATATGGAGGAAAGTTATTTTGTTTTAACAATTATTTATTTATTTTGGTTTTATTATCATTTTGGTCCTTTAACAAATATATTTGTTTCAATTTCATCTCTTAATTTTTAATTTGCAGAATATTAATTTTTTTTCTTTACCTCAATAATGACCATTTTGGAACACTAGAGAAAATTAATGGATTGTTTATGAATATTAAAAAAAGGAAATAAGAATCATTTTAAAACATGAATATGATACCAATGGAAAATTAAAGGAATCAAATTATAACAAAACAAAGTTAAAAGGGCCAAATTAAAATAAATGAATAACTTAAAATACCAAAATCTTAGCTAAGCCTTACTTTTCTTTATTATATATATATATATATATATATATATATTTAATGGAAGGTAGAAATAAGCCATCTCACATAGAACAAGTTTTATTGTGGATCATGCTTTTAGATAAACTATTTAAGTCTACATTCTTCTTGATGGTTTTGCTTATAGTTTTTCTTAGCCTCCCTCTACTTCTAACTCTCAATCTGATTTACTCTCCTTATTTGGGGTTTCGATTGATCTTCTTTACACATGCCTAAACCATCTAAAGTACTATTTTATCTTGTATTCATTTCTAATGTATAAATTTCTAATTCTATTTTGTTTGGTGTGTCCACTCATCCAATGTTACATTCTTATTTTTGTAACATTGAACTTATTCTCTTGTTAGTTTTTTATTGTCTAACACTTAATTCATACAACATTGTAGGTCTTATAACTGTGCAGTAAAATTTACCTTTAAATTTGAGTGGTACTCTTTTATCACAAATAATACCCAAAACACTCTTCCATTTCATCCCTTGCTTGAATTCTATAGTTTATATCTTCCTTTATTTCCTGATCGTGTTGTATGAACGATGCAAGATACTTAAATTGTGTGACTTGTGATATGGTATGTTTTCCAAGTTTCAATTTTACACTAGAATTAGCACACCTTTTGCTAAACTTACATTCCATCTTATGTAAAAGCTAGAGTAATATACCCTTTTTTATTTTTCCTTAAATTTGACTGTTGAAACATTAGTTTTGTGATAGGATTTCAAGGGCAAAGGGTTCTGGTCTTCTTGAGCAAATGGAAATGAGTTTTCCCTTTGTTGTCAAGCTTAAGACATTGCATTTTAGTGATTAGCAAGTCACAGTTGACATACATAATGTAATTCATTTGATACTAATTTTAAGGGAAAAAAATTTATTAAAGAGTTAAAATTAGAAAACAAAAATGTTCATTTTTTTTTTGTTTTTGCTTTTTTTTTTGTAAAAAAGATATTGGCTTTATGATCTTCATGTTACTTGTTTGGAACAAAAGAAACTGATAAAAGGTGTTAACATGAAGTGTTAAATGACAAGATAGTATCTTATAGAACTAGATCTTACCTTTATATACATCCTTGTCAAAATAAAATTTTTGTAACTTATAATGTTAATTTATCAGATTGGTTCAGCTAAAATGAGTTTAAAGCTTGCAAAACTGGGGTTGGCCACTGTTCTTGCTTATGCGTTGTTTGATGGTGTGACATATACAACTTTCTTTATCCTAACATTTCTTGGCTATGAGAAAAGTATAAGGAAGAATCCTTCAGCCAATCTTTAGGGCACTCTTAGGGCTAAAATTGCTTCATCACTACTTATATTTATTCTTTATCATTAATTCATTATGACAGTGTCTCATATGGATATGCTTTTACCATGATAACAAGGTCCTAAAAATAAAGTATTTTGTGGTTGCTCATTGCTGTCATGTATTTGTTCCATCTAAGTTCCTATCAAGTTTCTCAAACAACCTGTAATTTTATCAATTGAATGTAGATAATAGAATCACTTTTGAAAAGTTCATGTTGTTAAAGTAGGTAAACTCAACATGCATATTTATGTTTATTTTTCATTTCTCCTATGTTTCTTTGAGACAAGAAATAGTAGATCAGTTAAAAGGTACATTGGATGACAATGAGAAGACATAGAATTTATAGACTCACTTTGTATAACCTCGGTGTTAGGTTTACCATTGTTTTTAAGAAATCTTCCTCTTCCTGCTTGTGATTTTAGATGTTTTAGAAGGCCTGACATTAAGTGCTTATGCTTAACATATGTCCTCTCATTTGAATCCATAGCTGAAAAACTTGAATTGAATGTTTCAAGGAAACTTGTTAATATTATGTTTCAATCATATTTGCTATCTAAAAAAAAGGTTGTGTTGCAGAAGATATTTTATACTTAAAAGGCTATAAACAAATGGTAGCTGCTTGGTAAAGGCTATAAACAACCAATAAAGAAATAGAGACAAAGAGAGTAGAATTACAATTTGACTTAAAGAGGTTGCCTATAGCACTTAAAGTAATTGGACAATGACAAATGGAATAATAGATACGATCACAATCCTCGCACCATAGTTGGTCTAAATATCAGTACTTACCCTAGATCCTATAACATAAGCAAAAATTGAGGGTGAAATAAGAGGAACATAATCATTGAGATTTAATATCTCATTCAAAATAATATGAACGAGGGAAGGATCTATCTAAACTTAATATCTAGTATGTAAAAAAGTCAATTTGTATGTCAGAGTTTAAAAACACCTTTTAAGTAGACTTTACCATAAACATGCTTGAACTTAATCGATTTGTCTTTTGTAACCTAGGACATCCGAATTTTTTGAGTAAATGAAGAAATTTAATACAAAATTTTCAGTATTGGATTTAAACTTGCTCAGATAATGAGCATTGAATTATCTCATAACAAATAGATAATAGGGAAACACCTATTAAGCTAAAGGCTTTCATGTTTTTCTGATCTATTGCCACTGAGTTTTCAAGATCGCACTTTCTAGCAATAAGACGGGAGTTCCATAGTAAAGTCAAAAGCACTACATTTGATCCAGCTGATAAGCCTATAGTTAACTCATAATAATCAATTGGATGTCACTCTTTTTTGTCAAACAAGGCTAAAATGAACCCTGACCTAAATTAACTTTAATTGGTAACTTAGCTATTAAACCACTGGCCCAGTGAGTCAATGACCTGACATCTTCATCGTGTCAATGATTGTTCTAGTTTCTAGAACTTCTTCTGTGCTTCCTACTTGTGTTCATTTGATGCATTTTCTTCCATCTCTTTGCATAGCTGCTGGGTTTACCTCTTGCTCTCACAATGAGAATAATTTTTTTGTTTTCCAGTAAGAACCCACAACTGTTATCTGATAGCCATTCCCTATCACATTCAATATCAGTAATTTAAAATCTCTAGGTTTGTCATTCACTTTTTAAGATTTATTCATATCTTAATTTATTACTCTAATGATAACTTAAATCCTTGTATGGCATGCTAGCATTGTCTTTAATTTGTGGTCTAGTATATGTTAGCAATCAATCTTTATTTCCTTAATCTTTATAATTAATTATTATGATCTTGTAATTGTGTTAGATATCTCTGTAATTATGATAGAAAGTTGACCTCGAAATTAGTTTCCTAATTGTTAGAGATTTGATATGATTTTATTTTTTCCTTATTTCTGATTTATTTTCTTTCTTATAATAGCTTCATTCTTTCTGTATAAATACTCTTGTACCTTGATCAAGTAATACACATAAGAATTTCTCAATTTGTATCATAGTGTTAGAGTCTTAGAGTTCCTAGGACATTTATCCTTCTTTTTTAGGCCTTCCTTGCTATTGGTTTTTAATGAAACGTTCAATATTACTACCTCTTTATATTTTGTGCATACCCACTCAACGTTACTGCCACTAGAGTCTTTGGACCACATCGATCAGTGTTTTCTTGGTGACCAAACCTTGTTCGGCCTTCCCACACTCTACCATAAGTTTTTTGGAGTGTCTCTCATGCATTGGCACGTACAGGGGCATGAACCTCCTTTCCAACCACCACTTTTTCCAAATCAGGTCACCTCACCTTGCTACATTTGTCCCTAGTGTTGTTCAATCTTTTTAGGGTCTGTGTGTGCTTATTCTCCTTATGCATGAGTTCTTTAACACTAATTGGCTACTGTTTATTCCTCTGTTCCATAGCATTTGCTATTTCCTTGTGTTCAAGACCATATTTGAGTCCATTGTCACTAGCCATCCTTCTGATTCAACCATAGGCAACTCCTTTAGTCTTACGAAGTTGCAACACATTCCCGTGGCATATCAATTGAATGGCAAGAACTACTTAAGGTGGTCTCAGTTGGTTTGCACCTTTTTGAAGGGCCGAGGCATGCTTAACCATTTGCTTGGTGCTTGTTTGAAACTCGACGATCCCAAATTTGCTACTTAGGATGAAGAAGACTCTATGATCATCACTTGATTACTTTTTTCTATGTCCCCTGATATTAGTGATGCCTGTATGTTTCTGCATTTGGCTCAAGAGATATTGGAAGCTATTCGGCAAACCTGCTCTAAAGTTTGAGACGCAGCATAAATTTATGATATTAAGATGAAAATTACCCATACCAAATAGGGGTCATTGTTAGTCACTACATATTCTAATCTCCTAAAAGTCTTTGGTAGGAATTAGATCACTGCCAATGTATTCAAATGAAATGTAGTGACAACGCCATTATTTTTAAGCGTCTTATGGAGAAAGACAAGATTTATGAATTCCTTGCCAGTCTCAATATTGACTTCGATGCTGTTAAGGTCCAGATACTAGGACAGGAGGAGTTACCATCCTTGAATGAGGCTATTGCTCTTGTCCTAGTTGAGGAAGGTAGATGAAGTGTCATGCTTGATGCCCCACAATTAGAGAGTTCTGCTTTGGTCTTTAAGCATTCCAGGCCATGTTCTAATATAGCAAAAGGACAATCTGAACACCTTCAATAGTCTAATAAGGACACTTTATGGTGCACTTATTATAAGAAGCCTAGCCACACTAAGGAGAAGTGCTAGAAACTCTATGGTAAACCTTCACACACGAAGAATGGACTTGACCAAGCTCATATGGTGACCATTGATTCCAGCAGTGAGGTTACCTCCTCTATGGCTAACTTCAATAAAGAGGAGATTGAGAAGTTGTGAGGTCTTTTGGGAACCTTGGGGAAAAGCCCTCTATCTACCACAAGCATTTATTCTTTAGTTTTCTTAGGTATTTCTTCTCACTCTTCATCTGCCTGTAATTCTGTCTTTAATGTCTTAAATAAGGTTTCTTCTACCTCTTGGATCATTGACTCTGCAGCCACTGACCATATGACTCATTCTCTAAACTTTTTCTCTCATATACTCCTTGCCTTAGTAATCGAAAAATCATTATAGCAAATGGATCGATCACTACTGTGGTTGGTTAAGGAGATGTGTGTTTAAATGCTAATATCGTGCTTAAGAATGTTCTCCATATTCTAAAACTTTGCACTAATCTTATTTCCACCTGGAAACTTACAATTGATTCTCATTGCAGTGTGACCTTTTATCTTTCTCATTATGTATTTCAGGAACAAGGCAAGAAGAAGATGATTAGACTTGTTAAGGAGAAGGACGGGTTGTATCATCTTGCAGAAAATAATAGATGTAGTAGAGTTCAAAGTTTGTTACCTATATCTTTTCATTTTAAGTCTTTCCAATCCAATAAAAATAAGATTTGGATTCACCATCTTCGTTTTAGACGTCCGTCATTTAATATTATCAAAATTATGTTTCCTACTTTGTTCAAAGGATTAGAAATTGAAACTTTACATTTTGAGATTTGCGAAATTGCTAAACATAAACGTGCTTCTTTTTTAATTAGTAATAAAAGAACTTATGTTTCCTTTAGTTTGATTTATAGTGATATTTGGGGCCCATCCTCGATTTCTAATATTTATGGAGCTCGATGATTTATTTCTTTTATTGATGATTACACTCAAGTGACTTAGATTTATTTGTCGAAACAAAAATATGATGTAAGCACTATATTTCCTATTTTTTATCATATAATTCAAACTTAATTTGGAATAGGAATACAGAGGTTTTGATTTGACAATGCAAAGGATTTTTTTAATTAATTTCTCTCTACCTTTTTTTTATGAAAAAGGAATAATACATGAATTCTTTTGCATTTATACACCTCAACAAAATAGGGTTGCTGAACGAAAGAACGATAATCTTTTGGCTAGTACAAGGGCTCTATTGCTTTAAAAAAATGTTCCAAAGCAATATTAAGGGGAAGTTATTTTAACTGATACTCATATTATTAATCGATTCTTACATAGTTTTTTCTAAGTTTCAATGTATCTAATAACCTTGTACCTAGAATATTTGGATGTCTTTCATTTGTCCACGTGCATTCTCACCATAGAACCAAACTTGATTCTCAAGCCCTCAAATGTGTATTCCTTGGATATTCTTCCACTAAAAAAGATTATAAATGTTATCATCCTCCTTCAAGGAAATTTTATATGTCTATTGATGTCACATTTGCTGAATCTGATTCCTACTTTTACGATGAAGGAAACACAATTGTTGATCCCTCTATTTGGAATAGATTCGATGACTTATTTCCTATTTATTTCTAATCATTACCTACTCATACCTCACCATTACCTGAGCCCTACTTATCACTAGACAACCCACTTGAGCCTCAATTGCAGCCAAAACTAACATTAGACCTTACTCGTTCATTACATGTATATTCTCAAAAGAAGGCATCATCTTCTTTGCCAGAGCCAATCCAATTATCCTCTTCTGCTCCTGACAAGATTGAGGTACTTTTTTTATCCACCAATAATATGGATCACAATGATTATGATATTCCTATTGCTTTACACAAAAGCACACAAACTTGCACAAAATATCTTTTGTCTTCTTTTTTTCCTTATATGCATCTGTCTTCTAATCACAAAGCCTTTGTCAATGCACTAAATTCCATTCCTATTCCCAAAACCTTATGTGATACATTCAAGAATGAGATTAGGTCAATGTTATGAAGGTTAAGATGTAGGCACTTAAGCAAAATGAAACTTGAGATCTTATGCAATTGCCAAAAGGAAATAAACCAGTGGGTTGTCGTTGGATATTTACCACAAAATATAATTCATATGACACCCTGAAGAGATATAAAGCTCGATTTGTTGCAAAAGGATATACCCAAACATATAGCATTGACTACATGGAAACTTTTGCCCCTGTTGCAAAAATGAATATAATACGGGTATTATTATTTGTGGCTACTAAACTAGGTTGGACATTATAGTAGTTTGATGTTGAGAATACTTTTTTGCATGGTGACCTATAGGAGGAAATCTACATGGAGATTCCCTTAGGACTCAACTCTCAAGATAAACTAGTCATGGTGTGTAAGCTTAAGAAGGCACTCTATGGGCTAAAACAATCTCCACGAGCATAGTTTGGAAGATTTTCTAAAGTCATGATTGGTATGTGATATAAGCAAAGTCAATGTGATCATACTTTATTTGTAAGACATTTAGCCTCAAGAGAAGTAACTGTACTCTTGGTTTATATAGAAGACATCATAGTCACAGGGAATAACCATGAGGGGATTGGGCTGTTAAAAAGGCAACTGATAAAGGAGTTTGAAATCAAAGAATTGAGCAAGTTGAAATGCTTTCTTGGCCTTGAAGTGGCTCATTCACAACAGAGCATTTTTATATCTTAACACAAGTACGTGTTGGGCTTATTGATAGACACAGGCAACTTTGGGATGTAAATCCACGGAAACACTTATAAAGTTGAATCATAGACTATGTGAAGCTTTTGAAGATACACCAGTCGATAAGAGTTCTTATCAGAGGCTTGTGGGACAACTTACTTACTTATCTCATACTAGGCTTGATATAGCCTATGTTGTGAGTGTTGTGAGTCAATTTATGCATGATCCAAAAGAATCACACCTCAGAGTAGTTCATAGAATATTATAACATTTGAAGGGTACACTAGGTAAAGGTGAGAGATTGACTCTTAAAGCTTATACTGATGCAGATTATGCAGGATCTCTTATTGATAGAAGATCAACCTCAAGCTATTGCACCTTTCTAGGAGGAAATCTTATTACTTAAAGAAGCAAAAAGCAAAATGTGGTAGCGAGATCGAATGCAGAAGCCAAGTTTAGATCAATGGCACTTGGAATATATGAGCTATTATGGTTAAAAGTAATTTTAGAAGATTTAAAGATTACGTGGGAAGTGATGCGAAATCAAAGGGTGGCCCAATCTTCATGGTATAGGTTGATGGATAGATGATGGTTTGAGACTCGACGGAAGCAAATAGCTAACCAACGTTATAAGAACGTTGACCTGCTACTTAAACAATGCGCTTGACGACGAACACAATGAACCAACCCATAGAACAACGCACTTGGGTCGAAGCACGAATTGGGGACTTTTGCAAACTTGAATCACCAACTTAAAGATAGGTTGACAAGACAAAGGTTTCACAAGAGTAAAGAAAAGATAATATTCTCACAATTAGAGAAACATTCAGAATAATTTTATTACTTCCAATTTGATTCCAAATGGAGGTAGAATATATGTATTTATAATGTAACTCAAATCTACTTGTTGGAGGAAAAGTAGGAAACTAACTACATATCCTAATTGAAAGACCTACAAAATTGGAATACAAAATCAAATCTTTTTAAAAAAAGAAAAGGAAAGATAATCTACCTAATTAATTCTAATTTTTGTCCAAATACATAAAGCTTCTAGAAGTCAGTATATTAAGCCTATAATATTATTATTTAGGCTCAAATGAATCAATCTATATATGGTCCTTGGTCGAAACTCTTTAATTTGAAACATTCTAATCCAAATTAGCTCTAATAGCTCCATCTTTAGCCCAAATAATGTTGATGATGTTTTGATTAATACTTGAATCAGATTTATCAAAACTCTGTTTAATTCAAATCTCTTGAACAAGTCCACTCAATGCTTCTTTAAGTTTTTTTTGTCTTCGCCCTTGTAATAAGTCCAATTGGAAGATGCAAAGGATCATTTGAAGATTTTGAATTAGCATCTTCATAAACCTAGTTCATATCATCCTCCCCTTCTTGAAAAGGAGTCATCCTTGACTCTTCAAAATCTGCACCAAAATAAGAAGAAAGGTCAAAAACATTGAAAGTAGCACTTACGCCATACTCACCTAGTAAATTAATCTTATAAGCATTATCATTGATTTTCTCTAATACTCGAAAAGTCCATCTCCTTGAGGCATAAGCTTGGACTTTCTTTTGTCAAAAAATCTCTTTTTTCTAAGGTGCAATCAAACTAAGTCCCTTGGTTCAAATATGATCTTCTTTCATCCCTTGTTAGCATGATTTACATATTGTTGAGTCATTCTCTCAATGTTTTGCTTAGCCCTTTCATGGATTTGCCTAACAAACTCAACACACTTTTTCCCATCCATATTGACTCTTTCCTGCAAAGGCAAAAGAGTTAAGTTAATTGGTGTAAGAGGATTAAAACCATATACAATTTCAAAGGGCGAATATTTAGTAGTAGAATGAATGACCTTATTGTAAGCAAATTCAACGTGTGGTAAACACTCATCCCAATTCTTTAAGTTCTTTTTAACAATTGTCTGTAACAAAGAAGAAAGTGTCCTATTCACAACTTCAGTTTGCCCATTAGTTTATAGGTGGCAGATAGTAGAAAATAGCAATTTAGTTCCTAACTTACTCCACAAAGTCTTCCAAAAATAGCTTAGAAACTTAGCATCTTGATCTGATACTATAGTTCTTGGCATCCTATGAAGTCGTACAACTTCTTGAAAGAATAAATTAGTAATGTTAGAAGCATCATCAACCTTATGACATGCAATGAAATGTGCCATTTTAGAAAATCTATCTACTACAACAAAAATGGAGTCTTTCCCCTTTTTAGACCTAGGTAATCCCATAATAAAGTCCATGGAAATATCTTCCTAAGGTACATTAGAAATAGGGAAAGGAGTATACAATCTATGGAGATTTATTTTAGATTTGGCTTTATGACACACAATACATCTACCTACAAATTTTTCAACATCTTTACGCATCCTAGGCCAATAAAAATATTCATTTAAGACATCAAATGTTTTAGCAATGCCAAAATGTCCTATTAAACCACCTGAATGCACTTCCTTCACCAATAACATACGCATAGAACAATTAGGAATGCAAAACTTATTAACACAAAATAAGAATCCATTATGCAAGTAAAATTTGTCCCAACCAAGTTCAGGTTTACAATGGCTAAAAGCTTTACCAAAATCAACGTCGTTAGTATATAATTCTTTGATGAACTTAAAACCAAGAATTTTAGAGTCTAACATGGAAAGAAGAACATACCTATATGAAAGTGTATCTACAGCAATATTCTCCTTACCTTTCTTATGCTTAATGACATATGGGAAAGATTCAATGAATTTAACCCACTTAGCATGTCTTTGATTCAATTTATTTTTGCTCTTAATATGTTTGAGAGCCTCATAATTAGAATGTATAATAAATTTTTAGGCTATAAATAATGATGCCAAGTTTTCAACACTCTAACTAAGGCATATAGCTCCTTATCATATGTAGGATAGTTAAGAGTAGGACCACTTAGCTTTTCACTAAAATATGCAATGGGTTTACGTTTTTACATAAGTACACCTTCTATGTTAATTCCATTTACATCACATTCTACCTCTAAAATGTTACCAAAGTCTGGAAGTGCAAGTAAATGTGCTTGGGTGAGCTTCTCCTTGAGAGTTTGGAAGGCTTTCTCTTGAGCTTCTCCCCATTTGAATGGAGCATTTTTCTTTGTCAACTTGTTCAATGGGATTGCTAATGTGCTAAAGTCCTTCACAAACCTTCTATAAAAGCTTACAAGTCCATGAAAGCTCCTCACATGTCTGATCGTGGTAGGGGTCAGCCAATCTTGAATGGCTTTGATCTTTTCTTCATCCACCTCAATCCCTTCGGCACTCAGAACAAAACCAAGAAAAACAATTCCATTAGTGCAAAAATTACACTTATTTAAATTGCCAAACAATTTTTCTTTTCTTAGAACTTCTAGAACTTGTCTTAAGTGATCTACATGCTCATGCAAAATCCTATTATACACAAGAATATCATCAAAGTAAACTACCACAAACTTGCTTATGAAAGCACGCAAGACATGATTCATTAACCTCATAAATGTGCTAGATGCATTATTGAGACCAAAAGGCATAACTAACCATTTATGAAGTCCATGTTTAGTCTTAAATGCAGTTTTCCATTCATCTCCTTCGTTCATTCTAATTTGATGGTAGCCACTTTTTAAATCAATTTTAGAGAAAATAGTGGAGCCACTTAATTCACCAAGCATATTATCTAACCTAGGGGTAGGATGACGATATCTCACCGTTATATTATTGATGGCTCTACAATTAATACACATCCTCCATGTGCCATCCTTTTTAGGCATAAGCAGCACTGGTACCACACACGAGTTTAGGCTCTCCCTTACATATCCTTTATCTAGAAGCTCTTACACTTGTCTTTGAATCTCCTTAGTTTCTTCAAGATTGGTACGGTATGCTAGGTAGTTTGGTAGAGGTGCTCCAGGTATAAAATCAATTTGATGTTCTATCCTTCTAATTGGTGGCAATCTGGGTGGTATTTCTTCGGAAAAGACATCTTCATATTCCTGCAATAGAGATTAACAACACTAGGCAAAGTAGAGGTTAAGTCGTTAGTATTTAACATAGCTTCTTTATAAATAAATACTATGAGGTTTTGTTGAGAAAACAAAGCTTGCTTGATTTCATTCCTTCTTGCCACTAATAAACTTTTCTCTCCTTCTTTCTCATTTTCTTTCTTGCCTTTAGATTTTTCTTTCTTTTCTCTCTCTCCTCTTGGCTTACTCTCTTTTCCTTTCCCATTTTCATTGTCTTCCTTTTTAGACACCTTTATACTTTCACTTTCTCTTTTCTTTTCCCTTTTGATTTGATCTTCTAAAATTTGTTTCGGTGACATAAGGAGGAAGGTTATAGGTTCCCTTCTACGTACAAAAAAGTAACGATTTAAAAAACTATCATGTGTAACATGCCTATCATATTGCCAAGGCTTACCTAATAAAAGATGGCATGCTTTCATTGGTACAACATCACATAGTACTTCATCTTTATACTTACCAATAGAAAACATTACCTTTACTTGTTTTGTTACCCTCAGCTCTCCACATTCATTAAGCCATTGAAGCTTGTATGGCCATTGATGTTTGAAGGTAGATAAATTCAACTTCTCTACTAGCTCAGTGCTTGCCACATTACAGCAACTTCCTCCATCTATGATTACACCATATATTTTCCCTTAGATTTGATAGCGAGTATGAAATAAGTTCTCTCTTTGTTCATTTTCTTTTGCCATCATTTGGGCACTGAGGGCTCTCCTAGTTACAAGGAGTTATCCTTCTTCTACATATTCTCTATTTTCATTCTCTATGGATAGATCTTCTTCTTCTTCTTCTTCTTCTTCAGTTGTTCCTCGTTTAGTTTCCCACTCACCAAGGTTGTTGATAGTCATGGTTTACTTGTTAGGACATTCACTAGAGATATGTCCTCTCCTTTGACACTTGAAGCATCGTATGTCTCAGTTTCTAGAAGAACTAGGTCCACTTTGAACCTTTTTGGGTGGGGTGGCTAACTTTTCTCCTTTCTTAGTTTCATTCTCCTTAGAATTTGAAGAAGAAGGAATATCATTCTCTGATTTTTTCTTCCATGTGTTGAAAGAACTTGAATTAGAGTTCTTCTTTACAAAATTCTTTCTCTTAAGTTGTCTCTCTACCTTGGTAGCTTGATGGACTAAGTCATGAATCTCCACATAGTGGTACATCTCTATAATATCAGCTATGTCACGGTTAAGCCCATCTAAGAAGCGAGCCATTGTTACTTCTGGATCCTCCTCTACATTAGCTCTAATCATGGCTATTTGCATCTCCTTGTAGTACTCATACACACTCTTGGATCCTTGAGTGAGGCGTTGAAGTTTATTATGAAGTTCCCTTCGAAAATAGGATGGAATGAATTGCCTTCTCATGATAGCCTTCATCTTTTCCCATGTTGAGATATGGTGCTCTCTATATCTAATCCGCTCCTTTTACATCTGGTCCCACCAAATAAGAGAATAATTAGTAAACTCAAGAGTAGCAATTTTGACCTTCTTACCTTCAGAGTAGTTATGGCATGAAAAGATTTGCTCTATACACATTTCCCATTCCATATATGTTTTCGGATCACTCTTGCCTTAAAAGGAAAGAATTTTGACTTTGACTTCTTCAAGGCCTTTTCCTTCCTCTCTAGGCCTCTTTGGTGGTCTTCTTTGTATGTTGAATGGCTTTCTTCTCAACTGAGTCTCCTCCCCTTCATAATCTTCATCATGGCTCTCCATGTCTTCCACATATTCACAGTGTTGCGGGCGTGTAGCATGAGCTTGTCTTTGGTTAGCTTGAGTAGTCTTTTGACTAGAAGTTCTACTTTCCACTCGATCTAAGCGTTCATGGAGTCCTTCCAACTTCTTATCAAGCATCCTCTCAAAATGGCTCACTTGTGCTTTCATTTGCAGAGGTGCTACCCCAAATGAATTGTGACCATCTTTATCACTTTCATATGTAACTCCTTTTTCTTAATTATCTGCTATGTTACTAAAGAAGAAATGAAAGAAACAAGAGTATATAGGACCTCACAAACACTTTCTCACGTGTTTCACTCAATTAAAATATAACACTCTCACTCGTGTTTGCTTTGTCCCTCTTTTTGGCTTTTTTTTTTGGTTTTGGTAATGATCTTATCTACTCTTGCCTTTTACCTCTCAGTATTAATCCTGAACTCTTATGTCACCTAAGATCTCATTAAGTGATCTAATATTGCCAATTCTTAGTTCAACCAAGTATGTGCAGATGGGTGGTTTAAAAAGTCATGATTAGTGTAACGACCCTAACTTCTAATAATCATAATTAAGGTTAAGTACGTGATTACTAACCATAAAATTCCAATTAGGGTTGAAAGTCATAACAACTAATTATATTCGAAAAATGTTAGGAAATTTGAACCTTAATGTTTTTAGGGTCATTAATTAGGCAACCACAATCATTCAAAAGTACAAGTGAATTTAATCATTAATAAGGAGCCTTTGATTCTCCCATCCATTAATTCCAACTCATAAAAATATCTTACAAGTGTTTCTAAATCATTCCTTAGTATTACCATAAAAGAAATTAAAGTTTCTAGGTGAATATGAGAAATTAAGCACCTTCGCCGCGGCTAAATCCCCTTTTGCCGTGGCCAATTACTCTCGGATTCAAGTCCTTAAATCTCTATAAATTTCATGCATTTTGCCGCGGCCAAATACCCCTTTCGCCGCGGCCAAATACCCTCTGGAACACCCCAAAACTCACTTCCCAAACTTAGCCGGGGCTAACGTCACTATTCACCGCGGCCAATTGCTCTCTGTTTTCTTCCCTGGCAGGTTCGCCACATTTGGCCGAGGCCAATTAATTGTTGGCTGCGGCCAATTCTTCTCTGTTTCTATTTGGCCTAGGCCAATTAAATGTTGGTCGCGGCCAATTTCCTTCTGTTCCCATAACTCCCAAGATTTCATCTCATGCTCTCCAATTTTCCTCCAATATCACTCTAGGGCCATTTTACCTTAATTTATGCAACTCTAATGGTAATTATGTACCTTAATTACCCAACTAATCTATCATTACCCATTTAGCATTTAGATATGGATTTTCTTACTCATCCATGGGATTTTATGTCGGCAAATTATAAATCTCCCACAATGGTCATTTAATCATACTTTCATTGGGTATTTCTTGCATTAATAGTCAAGTCTATAAGGAACATATCATGGGATTACATTCTATGTTAACAAAATACTTCTACACTTGGCAATTCATGATGCAATGCAATAATGGTGCAAAACTTGTAAATTAGTTACATTACAATTTGACAAGGCTCTCAAACCTATGTACTACCAAACCATTTAACAAGCTCTCGTTAATTTTCTCCTTGCCACTAAGAGGTCCGGTCCCTGAAAATGTTAGCCCACAACGGGGTGAGATATACAATCTCAGTAACAAAAGGAAATTTCTAGATATATGTACAAGTCAATCAATCCAAGACAATCTCATGTCATCAATATCAGAATCATCAATTCAATTAGCAAATGAACTAGTTGAACTACTAATGACTACTGTCCCATACCAGCAATCATACACAACATGTTAATGGCCAATAACACCGGGAGAGGCCCGTCCACGGCACCTACTCCATAATGAGCACAACCAGGGCTCAGTGCATCTGGGGTTTGATCATAACCCAGTGCCCGATCGAAGCACATGCACGGGTGGCAGCCGCACCACAGCTCCACCATGGACTCACAAGGTCCAATCACAATAACAATCAAGTAGTCAACCAGTCATTTAACATTTCAAAAGCAAACATGTGTAACAAATAGCAGATTAACATGAGCATATACATGAAATTAGGAAAATAACCCCAGTTACCTCAATGAAGCCAATTACTCTTCCCTTAGCTACCATAATAATCCAAATGCATACTAAGCCTATAACAAGCATATTTATCATCATTTCTAATCACAATCAAAATCAAATATCCTATAAAAGAGTTTATCATCATTTCTAATCACAATCAAATATCCAAAATGACATACTAGAGGTTACTCACCTAATTACCAAGGAATTTAATTTCGGATTCCAACTTTCCCACACCAGAGATTGCCATAGTTCACTCCAATTTCTGGGTAATTTCACATGAAATCAAAGCCCATATCATAGGTCAACTATAGGGGTCTCAAACTAACAGAAAATGCATCAAAATGGGAAGGAAATACTCACTTAACAACACTAATAGCCTCACCTCCGAAAATCCACCATGGAAGCACCAAAATTCGCATTTCAACCATCAAGCCCAGAAAGTTCAGTTTCCTACCATTATCTCCTTGTAATCTCACACAATAGAAGAACCCATTAGGATAATCCATCCTTAGGGGCATTTTCCAGCAAAGTAATACACAAAATGGAAAGGAAAAGCTTACCTAATCCTCCATCTAACCTCCAAGTCCGAAAATCTCGCAAGGAATCACCCAACACCAAATTTCAGATTTCAGATGAAGATGAAAATACTCAAACCCAGAAATTAATCGGACCAAAATGAAGAGGAGGATGAGTGGGTCAAGTTATATATAACTTACCTTGGCTAAATCATCCTCTAGAAGTGAGAAATGGAGTCTCCATATTGGTAGAACCCTAGCCTCCCTTGAACCTCCGAATTTCCTCTCTTGAGTTTCAGCAAAATGAAGGAGAGGCTGAAGGGTTAGGGTTTTAGATGAGTTTGGGTCAACCCTAAAGCCCAAAATCCACTTAGGTTCAGATGTGTGCTTATTGGGCTTTTGTTTGGTGAAGTGGGCTGCAAAACAATTTCAGTTTAAGTGAGGTATGCTGACCCAATGTCCCAATTCCTTGTAGGTTCAGATTTTTGCACTTGTTGGGCTTTGTTTCATGAATTGGGCTACAGTAATTTGATTGGGTTAGGCTAAATTCCAAGACTCAATCCAACTTAGGTCTGCATAATGTGTGTTGGGTCCACTATAAGAGCTCATGTAAATTGGGTCTTGAGCCTCTATTTCACTAAATCAAATTGGGCTATTGCTAGGTAATCTCTCTTGGCCCAAGTCTTATGATAAGGAGTTGGGCTTGCACCTAGAATCATTGGGCCTCTATAAGCCTTTTCTCATGATCTCCTACATGAATTTGGGCATAGATGTAGTTTCTATCCCAATTAATTCTCAACTCATATTATTAATTTATTTCTCAAAATTACCATTCTCTAAACTTGCCCACTTATCCCATATTAATTACCCCTAATTAATCTAAATCCATGATTAACACCTTAATTAAATTTTGGGGTGTTACAATTAGTGCACACAAGTCACAATTAAGGGTAGGGTTTGGTTAGGCTTAGGTTTCAAAGAGAAGAGGAAAGATTTAACCACTTAATAATGCAAAATCAAGTTTAAGATCTTAAAGAGCCACACATAATATAATTTTGAAAATTTTAACTATAAGGAAAAATGCATGATCAAAATAAGAAAGTTCAAAAAAATGGAAAATCAAAGGAAGTGCAAAATACAATATCAAACGAAATAAGGTAAAATAGGAAACAAATGGAAAAAATTATCTAATCAGCAATTTTTTTTTGCTCTTTTTTTTTCTTTTGGCCTTTTTTTGTTTTACCTTTTTTTTTTGCTTTTGTTTTTTTGTTTTTGCTTTTTGCTTTGTTTTGGCTTTTCTCTTTTGACTTGATCAAATGAAATAGCCCCAAACTTACAAAAATCACAAAATAGGAAACATACTAGACAATTGAAATTTGTGAGATTAAGAAAATATTATCAATTAAAACCTAATATATCTTGACATAGAAAAGTCTTATTGGGATGATTCCAAAACAACGTGAAAGTTGAGATTTTGAACTTTAAGAAACACCTATCAATCATCCAAAAACTCAATTGAAAAGGGGTCGAACAGACAAGAAATAAAATAAAATGTCCAGACAAAAATATTTTCTAGATTACAAAATAAATGGCTCTTATAGTATAACAACCAAATCTTGCACACTAAGGATCAAATTTGGCAACAAGGTAGAATTTTTATTTTTGGTTTTAAAGGTGGCAAAGAAAAGATATGGTAAATAAAAAAAATCTAGAGGCCAGAATGAAAAAATGTTGGTTAATGATAGGTAACCTACCGTGTAAACCAAAGCTCTGATATCAAATGATGTGAAATCAAAAGGTGGCCCAATCTTCACAATGTAGGTTGATGGATAGATGATGGTTTGAGACTCGATGGAAGCAAATAGCCAACCAACATTATAAGAACGTTGACCTGCTATTTAGACAATGTGTCTGACCATGAACACAATGAATTTACCTACACAATGACGCACTTGGGTTGAAGCACAAATTGGGAGCTTTTGTGAACTTGAATCACCAAGCTAAAGATAGGTTGACAAGACAAAGTTTCACAAGAACAAAGAAAAGATAATATTCTCACAATTAGAGAAACACTTAGAATAATTTTATTACTTCTAATCTGATTCCAAATGGAGGCATAATACATGTATTTATAGTGTAACTCAAATCTACTTGTTGGAGGAAAAGTAGGAAACTAACTACATATCCTAATTGAAAGACCTACAAAATTGGAATACAAAATCAAATATTTTTAAAAACAGTAAAGGAAAGATAATCTGCCTAATTAATTTTAATTTTCTTCAAAATACATAAAGCTTCTAAAAGTCAGCATATTAAGCCCATAATGCCCATAATATTATTATTTAGGCTCAAATGAGTCAATCTATATATGGTCCTTGGTCTAAACTCTTTAATTTGTAACATTCTAACCCAAATTAGCTCTAATAGCTCCATCTTTAGCCCAAATAATGTTAAGGACATTTTGATTAATATTTGAATCAGATTTATTAAAACTCTATTTGGTCCAAATCTCTTGAACAAATCCATTAAATGCTTTTTTAAGTTTTTTTGCCTTTGCCCTTGTAATAGGTCTAATTGGAAGATGCAAAGGGTCATTTGAAAATTTTGAATTAGCATTTTTATGAACTTGGTTCATATCAGGAAGGCCTAATGAAACTTCATTGTGACAATAAATTTGCCATCAATATTGCTTACAATTTAGTACAACATGATCGTACTAAGCATATTGAAATAGATAGTCACTTTATCAAAGAGAAATTAGATAGTGATCTGATTTGTACTTCCTTTATTTCTACTAGAAGTCAACTTGTAGATGTGTTTACCAAGGAATTATCTAGTGCCATCTTTCAAGATATCATTACTAAACTTGGAATGGATGATATCCACTCACCAGCTTGAAGGGGAGTGTTAGCAATCAATCTTTATTTCCTTAATCTTTATTATTAATTATTGTGATCTTATAATTATGTTAAATATCTCTATAATTATGATAGAAAGTTGACTCTAGGAATTAGTTTCCTAATTGTTAGAGATTTGATAGGATTTTATTTTTTTTTTCCTTATTTCTGATTTATTTTCTTTTTTAGAATAGCTTCATTCTTTTTGTATAAATACCCTTGTACCTTGATCAAGTAATACACAAAAGAATTTCTCAATTTGTGTTAGTATAATAGTTGGTTAATTGATTTAAATGAGTTTAATAGAGTTTGTCTCATTAGCTAAAGGATTATAATCAAAATGATTTTGTTTGAGCAAACTACATTTTAGTTCTTTGAACTGAGTCCTAATTACAAATTTGGTATATAAACTCTAATAAAACACCTTTTTGAACTTTGGACTAATATGAAAATATTACATCCCAATAAAAATAAACAGCAAGAGAGTAGACCACGTGATTTCGATTGTATAGGCAATGCTTGTTTTAGCTCAATGTTGGACTTGAAAAAAATTCCTTTCTAGTTCCAAAAATTAATTGAATTTAATGTTTTCATTTTGATGGAAATAGATGATTATATTTATAACTAAACACCATCCTTTTTTTACTTGAAAATCTCATATTGTAATTTTGATGTAACTGGAAACAACATCACGAGGCCATTTTGAGTTGTAGGAGCAGTTGCACTTGCTCCTCTAATCGATAGAGGATTGAAGAAAATTTAGAAGTATTTCAACTTCCCAACTTGTCTATGCCTTTGCACTAGTTGTCTCTGTAGTTGTTGCTACATGTTTATTAGTTATTGGCTTATTAATTTTCTTTACACGGGGTAGGTAAGGTGTGAAATTTGAATTTCACAAAAAATGTTGTTGTCTTTAGTGAATATTAAAACAAGGTTAAGAGAAATTTTGTTGAAGCTTTTTGTCCTAATTTCTATTTAGTGTTTTTCTTTTTTCGTTTTCTTTTTTTCAATCTGGTCCTCTAAAATATGCCATTTGCCCTTTATTTGTACTGTGTGTCTTCAACAAGTTACATTGAATACAATACTTGTATCAAACACAACATGATAGTTTAAATTTTACTATATTATGGTGTCTATGTTGGTGCTGTGGCCTTTATTCGTATCAATATCCTAGATTTTCTCTTTTAAAAGTTGATTTGTGTCAAACCAATAAGCTTAACCCTCAAACTATGCATTAACAGATTTGTTTTTTGATTTTTTAAATATTTTTATTTGGTAACGAGCAATTATTCTAATCTGTTACTGTTTCAGAAGCTATTCCACCCTAGAGACTCACACTTTTGAAGTTCTAGTGAGACTTCTTTTATGAGGTCCTCATTTTTATTGATCGGGGTTATGCTTCTGAATTTGGGCATATGCAGAATAATGACAAAATGTTGCTATATTTATTTGAAGAAGATCAAATATATCAATTTACAAAGAATCAAGGGTATTTTGGCTCCTTTTTTCACTTATATTCCAACTTAAAAGGTATTGATATTGACACAATACAGATCCTGTGACACTATATATATATATATATATATATATATATATATATATATAATGTTTTAATGCAATTTAAAGTTTGCCTAGTAATTAATACAAATGTCGGATACAGATCGAATATGATACAATTCTATTTTTAATGTATTGACATTTCATAGATTCTTTCTCTAGGAAAAGTAGGGTTTAAAGGATTGAACATTAAGGCATGAATGATTCAAAGGATAGCTCTCCTTTGATTATATATCATGATCTTTTCCCTTATTCCCCCCTATTTCCCCCTATTGTAGTGCTTAGCTTTACTAAGGTGAGACCATCACACATACTTAAAAAAAGTAATCTATGTTGTAATTTTTGTTTTTGTTTTTTTTTCACCGAATGATATCTCTTGATAATGCCAGTACTTTTTGACTGAAAAAGACATTAATCAAACATAACAATGGAATAAATGCAAAAGCAAGTCTCATAAGTTTTAAGAATTGCTGTCCAAAAACCATGATTTTTGAACTTGTACTTCATTGAATGGGTGAATTGAAGTGAGTAAAACAAAAGTAAATATGGTTTTTACTTTCTTCATCATATAAAAGGATTGCATGGTGCCTCTCCCACTCTGCTTGTTGTCTCTCTGAACACTCTTGGTAATGGAAAATTTCTTCCCCTGTTGCTTGTAATATGTCTGGTGCATGTACACGTAATGCTCAGAATTCATACGCAGGCTCCGCACATACGGACCCAATCCCAAATGTTGTGTGTAGATGTATCATATTGCACGCAAGAACTGCTCCTTATTGACCTTTGGTATGTGATTTGGTGCAAAAGTATAGGATCTTGTCAAAACTTCTACTGTACTTGTTGGTTATGTTCATTTGATGCATTCTCTTCCCTCTCTCTGCACAGATGTTGGATTTACCTCTTGGTCTCAAAAATAAGAGTAATGTCTTTGTTTTATTACAATGAATCAAGGATTGCTTTTCAAGACGTTGAGTGTTTTGTCTATAATCTGTATGCGAGTTCTTTATTCACTGCCACTATCTGATACCTGTTCTCCCAATAAGAGCAATGTTTTTTTCACATTCATTCACATCTCAGTTTATCCCTCTGATGATGACTTAATCCTCATATGGAATGCTAGTATTGTTGTCAATTTGAGGTCAAGTATAATTCTTGGTTAATTGATTAAAATGAGTTTATTAGAAATTCCTCATATTAGATAAGGGATTATAATCTTTTGTTTTGTTTTGTTTTTTTGGTTGGGAAAACTACGATTTGCTCTTGTCAAACTAAAGTCTAATTACAAAATTAATACATAAATTTTACAATGTAACAGAACACTCATCTAAATTTTGATCTAGAAGAGAAACATTAAATCTAAACTACAATTAATGGCAATAGATACATGATTTTAACTGTGTTGACAATGCTTACTCAGGTCAAATTTAAACTTGCAAAAAATTTCTTTCCAGTTCCAAAAATTAACAGGAATTCAACATTTTCATTTGAATCTAAAGTTCATGCAGTAAAATGTAACAGATATTAAAGAACCCAATAAATTACTCCACTGATGCCCAGAGTTTCCGAGAATTCTGTATCCCCTTTTCTCGGTCTCACTCCTCTTCTCCGACTAGTAAATAGTTGCAAGTTTCCCATGTACATTTGAGGCTCTGAACATGGATCATAACAAAAAGGGGTTAAAAAATCCAGCTAAAAGAAGGCACAGGATTCAACATGTGAACTATGATGGTTCTAAAACAGTATATGATTAATAGAAGCTTTTGCCTTAAATATAAGGCACAGAACTAGAAGAGAAAAAGAAGTGACAGCCTTAGGTAAATTAACGTATTACCTGAACAAGTCAAAATCAATCCAGGAAGATGAACAAAAGAAAACAGAGCATGTCTCCTACTACCCTTTGCTTCTTTAAACACATCACAAATTATCTAGCACCATCATTGATTTCAGAACCAAGAATAATTTGAAAAAAAAGCAAAAGTTAGGATGACAAGGAGAACCTGATGTTATTATAGGGCTAAATATCAAGGTTTAGAAACAAAAATGAGAATTTTAATCCACTTCAACCAGATTTCAGATCATTAACTGATCCCATGGTGAAATCATCAAATATCTTTGCCATCACAGGACAACAGAAAAGGTTATGCAATTCTAAACTATTAAATATATGTAAGTAATAGAGTAAGAAGAGAGGGCGAGCCTTGGCGCAACGGTAAGGTTGCCACTGAGTGACCTGAAAGTCACGAATTCGAATTGGAAACAACCTCTCTGTAACAAAACAGGGATAAGGCTACGTACATCTACCCTCCCTAGACTCCACCTAATGGAAGCCTCGTGCACTGGGCTGCCCTTTTAATAGAGTAAGAAATATTTCTTTGAAGAAATCAACTGCAAGAGGAATGAAAATCTTGTGGAGGCTGCCAAAGTTTAATTAAGCTTGTTCTTCAAAATTTATTCACATCTGGCATACCCTACCAAAATGGTAGACAAAATCAGGAACATAATGTAAATCACATGTTTCAGTAAACCCTTTCTGTTCCCTATAATAGAAATTACTAGTCAATGAGCAATAATTGAGAACCATCCAAGAGTCAATAAATCAAATTAATAAAGAACTACAAAGGAAGAAGGAACAAAGATAGGTTAAGGCTCAAAAAATCAACAGCTAACAACGACATAAAGAAGCACGCATTTGCTAACTACATTAGGCAAATTTCAACATTGGCACTACAAGTATAACATAAATCAGGACAAAAGTATCTGACCTTGTTTTATTGTTTTGGAAGACCTCTAGTGATCATTTTATGAAGAAGCTTCCCACCTTGCATTCTTTCATTTTTCTCAAAAGAGCACAAACAAGTGTTTCATATGTTACTGAATTACAGAGGCAGCCGTTCTCTTTCATTTTTGAAAGCAAGGTCATTGCTTCATCAAACAAGCCTAAGGCAATTGATCATAATGCTATATGTGTGGACATCTAGATGATGGTCTTTGATCCAAAGATGCTGAAAAATCTCTTGTGAAGTATTTAACCACCTTCGCACAAACCGTCAAGAAGTATAGTGTATGTGCGCACATCAGGCTGAATTCTTTGATGGACAATTTACATATATAAATTGCCTTGTCAAGACGTTCTTTATTGCAATAAGTGTCTAACAAGATATTGTAAGTAATTAAATTGGGAACCAAGCTTTTGCAACACATTTACTTTAAGAGATCCATAGCTTCATCCACCATTTTAATTTTACAATATCCATTAATCAAGATAGACATAAGGTGCCAAACCACATTTGACCATCTTGTTGAACACCTTTTTCTTTTTTTGACTCATTAACATTGTTGATCAAATAGTGCCCATCAGCACTGTAAGTAACAAAATTAGGTTTCCAACCACACTTCATCATCATAGCAAACACAACTTGTGCTTCTATCCTTCTTTCTTTACAAAATGCATCAACCAATAACAAGATATTGTAAGTAATTAAATTGAGAACCAAGTTTTTGCAACACATTTCCTTTAAGAGATCCATAACTTCATTCACCATTTTAATTTTACAGTATCCATTAATCAAGATAGATATAAGGTGCCAAAAACACATTTGACCATCTTGTTGAACACTTTTTCCTTTTTTTTGACTCAATAACATTGTTGATCAAATAGTACCCATCCATTAAAGCATTGTAAGTAACAAAATTAGGTTTCCAACCACACTTCATCATCATAGCAAACGCAGCTTGTGCGTGATGGCATACTTCTTTCTTTACAAAATGCATCAACCAATAACTGAAGATGTAGACATCTAGGTAGATGTAAGTAATTGCTTCTAGCCATTGACCCATTCTTCAAGAGATACCATAGACCAAAGAGGTGTAAGTGAAAATATTTGCAAAAATCCTTCATCAATCATTTTTCAACACAAATCATGTGCCTCATTTACAAATCCATCTTTACAAAAGCAATCACTGTATTGTACATAACTACATGATGAATTGAGATCCATATCTCCCCTTGCTTTGCTAAACAGAGAAAGCACAATCCCAATCACTACTTAAAAAATAGGACACAACAATATAGAGGACATCAACAATTTAACGGCAACTCTTATTCTTTTGTTTTATATAACCCATTGATTAAGGTGCCACAACGCACTTCCTCTAATTGCAATCCTTTTGCCATTAGGTCATCATGAAAGTCTAGTGCTTTGCCCACTTACCTTATTATTGATACAGAGTCATTCCATTAGTATCGTCAAGGATATGATATCTGGTTCACTACCATTCCTGATAATCTCCCTCAATATAAAGAAAATGAAAGCCATCCGACCCACATGCCAAAAGCAATTGATTAAGAAGCTCAGAGTCATTAAAAATGGCGTAAAACCCTCAAATTCTGCTTGTGCAAAAAGCAAGATAGCAGTTCGATAGTGTTTGGTCTTTGCAACTGAACCCAGAATCCTATTAATTTCTACTATTGAGGTTGGGGGACGCATATGAAGCATGCGATTCAATGAAGCAACAGCAACGAGGATGTTCCTCGTATTGGGGGAATGAGAGTGAACACAGAACTTGTGATGCAGGGCACAGGGGAAAGAGAGAAGGAAGGAAGATGGAGAAGATTGAAGAAAGAGAGGAAATTTGGAGAAGGCATACCTCGTAGCTGTAGACACCAACATCTTCACCTCCGTTGTCAGATCCTTCAACAAAGGCTTCGATGATGGTCTCCGAAGGAAAAACGCAAGGAACTTGCCCTCAATAATCGAATAGGAGGCCATACAAAATTGGGTGCACAAAACGCCGCCGGCTCGGTTCCGTCTAATATTAGGTAGGGTTGGAGAGTGGATATGCTCACGTTGGTATGCTTCATTTTGTATCATGTCCCTTATAAAATTAAATTTTATTTTAATTTTTTAATTTTTTAGAGAGAATAGATCTTTTATTAGAGAGAACATGAGAGAATATGAAGGAATTCAACATGAGGAGATCCAAATTCGGTAGGGTTGGGCTGATTTCTGTGCTAATCAGCTAATTTTATTTTATTTAAAATTTTTAATAAAAATTATAAAGAGTAAATTATATAAATTTTGTTAAAATTATATAATTATTTTTTATCTTTTAAAAATATATAAATTTATTTTAAAATACAAATTATATTTTATTTTAGTTTAATTTTTATTTTTTGAATAAAGTGTTTTCTATTTAAAATTTTTTAGTTTTTTTTTCAACTTTTTTTTAATCAACAAATTTTTTAGTTAAAAATATGTATTTAGAATTAATAAAGAGTATTTTAGTTAAAAAAATTTTAAAGTAAACTAAAATGCAAACTAACATTTGTTTTAAAGGAGATTTATATATATCTTAAAAACAAAAAAAAATTTTAAAATTTTTTTTAAAAAAATTATGTAATTTATTTAATTATAAAATGACTTCTAAAAGATAAAATTTTAATATGAATTTTTGAAAATTACATTTTATATCTAAAAAATAAAATTTTTACATAAATCTCTTAAAATAATTTTCTCAAAAAAATTAATAGGATCAAGTCAAATTAAGCCAAATTTTTCTACATAGTTAGTTTAGTCATGTGACCTCCCTTAATCAATATATATATATATATATATATATATATATTGTTCAATTTAACCTAACTTGTTATAGTCAAGGGGGTTCAAACGGCAATTATGACCACCTTTAATATCAAAGCGTAGAAAGTGAAAGCTAATCAAAGATGTAATGTGTAGGCATGTATTTATAGGTAGTTACTTATTTGACATTTCAATTTAAATAACTTTAGCTTTGGGAATTGTTTACAATTAGCATGGAATGGGATTTCTCCAAGTTATCGTATAATGTGATTAATTTTGTCTCGAGGGAAAATATTTATTATAATTTTAATTATTTAAAAATTTAATAATATTATTATTTATATTTTGATAAATAGATAATTTTATTTACAATTGAATTACTAACTCAATCATAATTTAAAATTAAATTGCATACTTTTTTTATAAAAAATTAAATTAATTTATATAAAAATAAATAAATAACAATGGTACTAAATATTTAATAATTAGTATAATATAAGTATAAAAAAAGAAACTTATCTTATAGATCATGATTGATTTCTCTAAATTGTGGACATGTATTTAGTTGGTGACAGTCAATTACTCATTTGACCTTTCAATTTAAATAAATTTAGTTTTCTTATATAATTAATTATTACTAATTATTTAAATAAGATAATTTTCAAATAATCCAAATTAAACAATTGATACTAATTGAAAATTAAATCCTCTATATATTGTGCGGTGTAACAAAGTTAAAAGAAAATAATAAAATTTTTTATTTAAGAAAAAATATGATAGCCTTCTTATTTAAGAAGCATTGCATTTGTATTGTGCTTATTAGTGCAATGAAAGATTCGCTTTCATATTAATTATTATTAGACCATTCAAACATGAGTTCTAAAAGTTTAGAATGGTCCAATTAATTTCATTATGACTTAAAATTCAACATTACAAAGCATCAAACCAGGTATAATAATGGGAATAGTTGTCTCTAGTCATAGTGGGGTCATTTTGGATGAATCTTGGCCATCCGATGCATCAACGTCATTTGTGCATGCCATGTTGTTCAAATAACTAAAGTTAGCCAAAATCTCAACCATTCATGCCTCCAACTGCTCAGATCTTGCCATGTCACCTCTTGCCTCCTTCAAAATGCTAAAGTTGAACCAAATTTGTTGCGTTTGAAGAATCAAATGCTAAGGCCACCCAAATCAAAGACTGAAGCCGCTTAGTTATGAATGAAGCGTGCATTTTAAAATGGATTGAAGACTTGGTGATTTCAAAAATGGATTTGGGCTCCTCATTTGTAGTGAAGCTCTGCATTCTTTACTTATGGGATTTCAAAAATGGGATTGATGGGGAAGCTTTGTGATTTACGTTTTGGTGAAGCTTTGTATTTTTTTTATTAATTGAAGACTTGGGATTTAATCTGCTTAGACTGGCTACAAAGCTTCTTCTTGTTGTTAATTGAAGACTTGGGAATTTAGTTGTTGTTTTATTTTATTTTTAGTTAATTGAAAACTTAGGAGATGTGATAGTAGTTGTAGAGGCAAGCCACACTTGTGTAATTTTTGGGGAAATTGAGAAGTTTGGAAGTAGTATAGGTACCATTGTTACTTTAGGTGCTTTGTAACTGATTCTGTTGTAAGGACAATGTTTTTGCAAAGTCTACCAAGTGCAACATCTTTAGGAGGGTAATGACTCTTGGTTTGAAGTCACTTGGAATAATTTAGCCTTAGTTTTAGTCATTCTTTGCATTTTTGAAAATGGGACAGAGAATCTGTAAGCGCTACCATCACATTAACAATGGCTAACCTAAGAATAATATGTAAGGGCTACCTTCAATGGCTAACTTCACATTAACAAGGAGCCCAAAGGGTACATGGCAAGATCTAGTGGTTGGAGGTGTCAACAGCTGAGATTTTGATCAACTTTAGCTATTTGGATGATGTGGCATGCCTTGAGGATGTTTGTCTATCAAATTATGGAAAAAGAATCACAATCTCAACATGTATACACAATATCACAAGGCAATTAATAAAACAACCATTCTTGACAATCACATATTACATGCATAATAATCCAAAATGCACCCCAATTCCAACATTCCAAGGCTCAAACATAGAGCTAGGTTACCTGAACCATGGCTCTGATACCAACAAATGTCATACCATAATGAGATAGCATAATATTTATATTTAATGTGCTTAAAGTATCAATTTCTTCATATTCAGCACTTTTGGCCACGAAAGATACTGTTATTAAAGGTGCAAATTCTTCATTTTAGCTTAAATGCACCATTTCAACTTACCAATATCAAAATCCACCCTTAATATGTTTGCTCAATAGAAACATCACAAAAGAACAAAAATTCGAGTTTAAACCATGCATTAACAAATTAGCACCATAACATCATTTTTTATGGTTCTATAATTCAGTCATAATCTTAAAAAATTCATATCTTGAGTTAGAAAGCCCCAAATCATGTAAATGAGGACTCTATGGAAAGCTCAAGACATGAACTACATGATATAGAAATTCTAGATCAAAACAAGTTTGTTTGTGTCATGAAAATCCAATAGAACTATTAGAATTTTGTATATATATAGACCTAAAATTTTGAAAATGCATATTTTGAGTTACACAACTCCAAATTAAGTAATCTCAGTAGCTCTAGAAAGATTATAATTCCAAATATATGTTGTGAAATTTCATGAGTATTGGAGTTCATTTGACTCCTAAAATACACAAAAAAAACCAAAATTGACTAAATGAATAGTAACAGGGCAAATTTGCATTTTTCAGCCAACTTTAAAAAATCATAAGAAATTCTAAAAATATATAAATTTTATATTCTTTAGCTCTCTAAAAAGCTCTCAATGAGATTTAGATTTCTGCTAAATTTCATGCCAAAATTCATTCATTTGGTATGGTTTTGGTCTAGGGGTAGATTATGGTTCAAATTAATACTAAGGTAGCATCAAATGGTCCCAAATGGCTTCTTACATAACTTGTGACCATTTGAGCATGTCCAAAACATGAAAAACAATATGCATGACCATTCCATGAGGTCCCAAATATCATGCATCTCAATTTGACCTATCCACTTGGCTTTGTACACACACTTTCCATGCTACATACATACTCAAATCACATGTTCTCACATTTCCACAACCATAATTAATATTTACAACATAATCTCATACTTTTACAAGTGTGTGAAGGTTTACTTTACACAAATAGCAAGTTAAAATTCTCTTTGACAATATATTACACAAATTGTTAGACTATTATCAAAGTAGCGCACATCATGGTTGTTAGTCTCCATTCTTTGCTCCTTGAGAGTTCCCTAAGCATTGTGAGAAATAAAATGGGGAGAAGTGAGATTTTAAGAATCCCAATAACTCAATCATCCTTTAAATACACTAATATGGCATATTTTCATGTCAAAGAAAGTAAGCATACATCATATTCATCCAAACATCAAACATAATCATATTTATGAAATTAAATGAATCCATCAAGGTTAAAAAAAAGCTTTAGGGACTTTTGGTCTAGCGTTACCCAATTATGTGGGACTTTTAGATTAGCATCACCCATTTTAGGGACTTTTGAATTAGTCTCACTCAATCCATGAGATTTTTGGCCTTGTCTCACCCTTATTTAGGGATTTTTGGTTTCATCTCACCCAATTCAAGGGACTTTTGGCACAATTTCACTAATTAAGAGCCATAAACATTCCAAATGCATTTTAAGAACCATAATAATATCATATCATCAAACCAATAGCAATAGGAATAATTCATAGTTCAAATACACTTACAAGCAATTAATAACAATCAAACAACCAAGATAAGTATATAAGAATGGATGAAGAGCTACCTTTCTCAAGAATGTATCAAGTTCCTTCTTGGTTTCTAACTTCTCTTTTTAGCCTCACACATGCACTTAGGAGATGTTTGATTTGCTTGGCCTAGACATATCAAACAACACACAAAGGTATCAATGGAATCATCTTTAACCGCATACATGTCTTATATAAGCTACTTCTAGTTTTAAACTTCTATATGGTTCCATATTGTAGCATAATGAAGCAACTCATATAATTCATTATCTTGGCTTTAATTTCTCACTCAATCTAAGTTATATAACTCTATTTAAACTTATTAGAGTTATCATAAATTCAAACCAAGGGGCCTAGCACTAAAATTGCTTATTTATGCATAAAGAAACCTTAAATTTTCAACTTTCAAAATATGGTTCCTAAATTCAAACCAATAGTTCCTTTGGTAATAATTCATATTTAGACCACTTCTATCCTTAGAATCAAAGAAAACTCTCCCTAGGTGCCTCCTTTAGAGTTCGGCCAAGACATATAAGTATAATGGCACCCATGGAGTTTTGCTTACTTTCTTAGGGAATTTGGCATCCACGAAACTTCTTAGGTCTCTTATAAATTCAAACATTCTCTTACATAAGTTAAATTATCATTAGAAAGTTTCATAAATCCCTAGGTGCAATTAAAACCCTAATTTTCATAACTTGTTATCTATAACTTCTTTTTGAGTTCTACTTGTTCCATATGATTCTCCATGCATCAAAACTCCATTTCCTATCAAGTTTGGACCAAAATCAAACTCCTTACATGGTGCCCTAGTTCTGGTCGAAATGGAGAAGGCATGGGAGAATCATGAAAAGCAAGATTTCCATAGAAGAGCTTACCTTGTTTGCTTCCTTGTTAAATGGTGTTTCTCAAGCTTCCAAAGTTTCCTTTATACTCTTTCTTCCCTCTATTGAACCAGCCACAAAACACTTCCTTTTAGAACTTTAAAACCATTAGAAGAGAGAGGAGAAATATGAGAAGAATATTAGTGAACAGAAGAGCATGAAAAAGTAGCAAAATCTTACTCTTTTGGCATTGTTTTCTTCCTCTTCTTGTGTGCCTCCTCAAGCCAGTCTGGGTTCTATTTTGGAGCAAACCTAAGTTAGCCTAAATTAGTGGCTTAAAAGAAGATGGAGGACCATTTATAGTAATTTGAAAATTCCAACTATGTCCCTTAACTTTGGTTTCTTCATTTTGAGCTCATTTCAATTCCTTTTTTAGAATCATCTTTTCCATCACAAAATTTAGGTTCTTTAATTCATAAAATGCCTTTGGTTTCAAATTAATTGGATTCAAAACAACCTTGAATGATCTGGTCAAAATTTTGGTTAACCAATGACCTAAATCGTATATTGGAGGGGTTTTAACCATTCTAAGAGTTCCTTTAATTTCTAGGGCCTCTGAAAATCTTGGAAAACTCAATTTTTTCACTCGAAGCTCCTTCCTTTAAGTTTTCAAAAAGTTACCTGAAATTATAATTTTGTTATTACATTATTTCTTTAATTTGTTCAGCCATTTTGGGTCCGATTTCAAGCTATCTTTAAACTCTTAACCACAATTTTAGATATTCTAATTAATATTCTAATCTCAATTAGCCTCAATTCACTTTACTCTAGGGTCTTCATTCATTAATCAAATGGTTATGATTCCAATTTCTCATAATTTATACTGGTCTTCGCTAGGCCCATGATCCCTTTAAGTAACTCATTCCACTATTTAGGAATTATTTTGAATTTCTAAATTATAAGATATTACAACATTGATGCATTGGATGGCTAGGATTCATCTAAAATTACAATGTCATTTTCCTGCCATAACTAGAGACAATTCGTTCCCATAATGAATTGGTATGCCTCACTTTATCTAAATAGCAAAATTAACACAAGTTAGATCCTTCAACAAACTAACCCTAGGGGGTCGAATAGGAGGAAATACCAGTTACCAAAGCAGAGAAAATGATAGCAAAGTAAAGGTTGAAATGTCTATAAGGGTATCTAGTCAGTGATAGTCAATTACTCATTTAACCTTTAAATTTTGATAAATTCAGTTTTGGGATTGTTTACAATTAACGTGGATTAGGGATTTTGCTAAAGTTATTGTAAAATGTGACTTCTAACTAACTAACTAACTAACATGACTACAACCAATATATGAGGATCTTTAACTATATTTTCATCTAAGGGAAAATATTTATTGTATTTTTATATTATTAAAAAATATAATAATAATAATATTGTTTACATTTAATAAATAAATAGTTTTCTTATATAAAATTTAATTACCAAATCATCATGACTTAAAAATTAAATTATGTAATTCTTATAAAAAAATTCAAATTATCTTGTAAAATATAAATGACAACAATACTAAATACTTATTACAATATAAGTAACAAAAATAAATTTATCTTATAAATCCTATTTGGTGTCTCCAAATTAAACATGTTATCAAGAGCAAAATCATGCCATCAACTAATTAACAAATTGGAGTCTAGGCCACCTAAAGGTAGAGTTATCATTAATGTCACATGATTCAAATCCATGTACTAAAAAATTAGAATTTAACTAGTATCTACATCCATTTGTTTATTGATACAAAGTCTCATTGCATAATCAACGTCCATTAATCCTACTAGATTTTGGGCTATTTATGATAGGCTGACTTGATCCATTAATTAGAGGGATTAAAGGGAAAATTAATTTAATTTAATTAATTATTGTATTTTTGAATCATTTAATTGATTATTTCTTTTTTAAATTAATTATATTTTTGAATTTTGAAATTTAAAATTCAAATTACTTGATAAGTGGAAATCATTCAATTGATCATGCATCAATATATGCAACCCAATTCTCTCACTTTCATAAAAATTGACATAGAAGAAAAAACTCTCTCATAAGAAAAGGGAAAAAAATAGAGTCTACTTAATCAAAATTAATGTTTTTTGCTTTGAACAATGATCAAAATTCCATTTAGTGACTCCAATCAAAGTCACATGGGATAAAGACCGAGAAAGATCAAGATTATACTATGATCCAAGTAAGTATCCAAATCTACCTCAAAATGAATTTTAATTTCCTTCATTGGTATTAGAGTTAGGTTAGGCTTGGATTTACTGTTTTCATATGTTTTAATTGCCATTCAGTATGTTAATTTCATGCATAATATATAATACATGGGTTACAGATTGCATGAAATAAAAATTGAAGCAAGAACACCTTTAATGGAAATTTTTCATAGAGATAAAATTAGGCCACATAGTTAACACTAAAAGAAGCCTATAGTGTAGTGATTGTGTTGTAGAAAGGTGGTAGAAAACACACAAATCATATGAGAGAAATTAGGGCTTCAAAGTCTGGATCTTTAATGAAGAAGCTACAAATTTTCAAAGCTTGGCATTTTCACCATAGTCCACAATTTGAAGTAAGCTATACATTAGAAAGGTTCTTGAATAAGCCTTCCAATGCCACCAAGCTTGCCTTAAATGGATGCTAATAGAGGGAGATATGAGTGTTTGAACGTAGTTGTTCAAAATTGATTTTCTAGAAATCATGGTCAACTAGCCTTGTTTCAAGGGCTATTTTTCTCTTATCAGGCCATAGATCTATGCAATCCATATGTCATTAAAAAGATCATGTTGCAAGCTTTCTAACGACACTAACCTTGCATGAATCGAAGTTAAAACAAAGCACATATGAGTCTAAAGAAGCCCCCTCAACAATGGCGTTGTTGTAATTGTATAGAATAGTTGTAAAGGAGTAAGGTTTAAGAAGAAGTGGCTTAGCCACTCTCGAGGGTGGAGAGTATAATTCACCTCCACCTTTGTTTAACTTGAAACTTACACCAACAAAAAGAGAACATCAAGGCAAGTTTATTGGTGGAAAAATTTTAGTAAAAAACCACCTTTAAGTGGTGCACGGGTAACTTGGGAGTGTGGATTTCACTATTTTTTATTTTTTAGCCATTTTTTTTAAACAAAGAGGAAGAAAGGGTGTATGGGGGCATGTGCCACTTCTTATGAGGTTGGTTTTGGGCTTTAAAAATTCTTAATTTGGAGAGCTTCAAAGTGATATAGAATTTGCCTATCTTTAGGCATTGATTGGTCATATTCTAGTATTTTTAAGGTTGTAAAATGGTGATTTTATGTGCTGAACAATTTATAAAAAAATTAATTATGAATTTTAAAATCATATTTCCCCTGAAGGAGTAATTATAAACCTAGGGTATTATATATATATATATATATTATATCGACATATATTAATAAAAAAAGTACTTGGATTATTCCAAAAGTGCGAGGGATTGAAATTCTTTGGTTATCAAAGGTCTTAAGTTTGATAAAGCCACTCCCCAATAATATTTTAGAAGACATCAAATTAGTGAGTATTTTGGGAATAAATTTGGAGAGCCAAAATTATTATTTTTTAAATCAGTGTGCATTAAAGATATACCTTCGTAAAGAATATCATATTATCATAAATATTGATAAACTATTATGTTAGATAATGAAGTCGCTTGGACAGGTTGATTCATAAACCTGATCCATTTTTTTTTAGAAGAAATTGATTAATTAATTAATTAATGAAAATTTTTAATTAACTATTAATGAGTTATTACATCATTAATTTTTGAATTTAATATTTAGAGAAAGGGAAGGTTAATTTGATTAAGGAAAAAATTTGATTATTACTAATGCACATGAAAAAAATTAGAATGATCAAACTTATGAAATATATTTTATTATCTATGTTAATGTGACTTGTAGATGATTAGAAAAGTCATGTGATAGCCAAAGACAATTGAAAAGATTTGTAATAGCTAAAGACAATTGAATAGTCTTATAAGAGTCAAAGAAAAAAAATAATATGAGAATTAATAAACATTTTTAGAATGATGTCCCAAGCATATTGTTAATACGAATATAATTTATGAGTATATTGTATTAAATAAATAAAAAAGAGGAAAAATATTTTATTAAGTGGGAGTTTTTAGACTGGTAAACTTAGGATCATTTGAGAATTGAACAAATCTAGATAAGAGGATGTGAGAAACACTTGCATGAGTGAGAGTTCTTAGGTTGACAGTCCAAATGCTTATCTAAAGAACTATAATATAAATAATATTTTTAGATGAATTTGACAAAAAAGTAAGGAAATTCTTAGAAAACGTGAGATGGAAGTATACCAAGTATAAACTTTCAATGTGAACTTAATAATGTCATTATTCATCTGGTCAAAGTTCATTATAAATACAAGTGCAACATGGTGTATATGTTGGTCTTATATTCTATGTCTATGTAGAAATTAAATTATAATCATGGTTGTCAAAAAACATCATTACTTAGCTTGATAAGAGAAACAAGTTAGATAGTATTAATTAGAAAGATTGATATTGTAGGGTTCTTAGATCCTAAAGAAGAATAGGATACTAAAAAACTACTGAACAATGTTGTATAGAAGTTAAATATAAAAATATAACTTAACAAAGGTTATCATAAGGTCTTTACATATAAGCTAATAGCATATGAAAGTGAAAATGATTCATAAAAGAAGCATCATTTTGATAATGATTGCTTGTCATATAGAGCTTAGAGATGAGTGCTTAGAAGTTGCTAGACCTTTGAAAATACTTATATGACTAAAACTACTATGACTTCAAAGTCCAAGTATGCAAGAGAATGACACTTCTATATTAAAAGAGGATTTGACCAACATTTTAAGAAGGCCAACAAAGAATTAAGAAGAGAGGCAAATGTGGTAAAAAGAAGTTTGACATAATAAAATTTAAACATCATATCTGCCTAAGAGTGGGTCACTTTGCTCATGATTATGCCAAACAAAAATGAGTTAGAGAGGCCACAAACCACGTAGTTAAGGATTAAGAACCCTTAATAAAATATCGTTGGTTGTTTTTCAAAGCAGATAACTTTATGTAGGAAGGACTATAACAGTTGAAGTATAAGGGAATTGAAATATGTAAGATTAATTTTGCATAAGGACAAACTATCATACCTAGCTTACTTGGTTTAGTCATACAATATATGAAGATAATGGCAAAGTTCAAATTTATACATAAGGCTTTTAACATCAAAATTGGGCCATTTATGAGTCATTTTAAGCTATAAGGGTCTGAACTTGATTCTTTTCTTTTCTTAATTTATTTTCATCATAAATAAGTTTGTTCATAACCATTTCATCATGTTTAGCTCATGGAATATCCAAGAAGTGGCTAGAACCCGAAATAACAACAAAGACACAAAATTTGCACTAGCTTTAAAAAATTCATAACTTAGGCTATACAACTCCAAATCATGCAAATTAGGTATCTATGGAAAGCTTAGGATGTAAGCTACATGTTGTAAGAATTTCAAATGGAATTGAGTTCATTTGCCTAGTCATTGCAATATAGGTTGGAATTGGAGGCATGTAGTAGACCTAAACTTTGAAATTACATATCTTAAGTTACACAGCTCCATATTAGGTGCTTTTAGTGGCCATAAAAAGATTGAGATGAGACCTAAGTGTTGTAAAATTTCAAGAGCATTTGAGCTTATTTGGCCTACAAAAAACTTTTCATATTAGTGGCTACTATAGTACTTGGACATAATCAGACCCTTAACTTCAAAATTCATAACTTCCTCTATACAATTCTTTTTTATGTAAACTTAGTGGCCTTAGTAAGATTATAATGTCAACTATATGCTTGTAAAATTTCATAAGTATTGGACTTTATTTGGCCTTTAAAAAATTGAAACATCAAAACTATTTTGTGTGAATAGTACCAATACCTAATTGAAATTTTTGTACAATTTCAAAAATTTGTAAAATATTCTGTACAACTCCAAAAATTATGGTTCTCAGCTTGACAAAAAGCTTTGGGAGGGATCTAAATGTATGACAAATCTTTGGCTCAAATTGGATCATTTAGGCCACTTTTGGCATAGGAATTGTTTATAAAAAATTTAAGACCAATTGAGATCCAATTGGTTTTCTTCTACTTTGAGTATATTTCTTTCACCCTAAATGGCTTTTCTAACCATTCCATAACATACAAAAATGGTTGGATCAAATTTTGACCTCGTTAGCTCTCAATTATACACACATGCAACATGACTTATCATATGCCATTTACTTACATAAGGCTTATAACTTGTCATAAACCACCATAGATGCATATTATCATGCTAATACATAGATGTCCATTATAAAACCTAATATTATACATCATAAGACATCAAGTAGTCATAAATATGCATCAAGTGTGTTATCCATGCCATAGTTGGTATACAAATCAAAAGTGATACATAATAACATCCTAATACATAATAACTATCATCTAGGCTCTATCAATATCCTTCTCCTTACTTGGTGAACCTGAAAATGGTTAGTGGGAGAATATAGGTGAGATTTAGAAGACTCTCATTAGCTAATCTAAACCAATTTAATAGATACAAGAATGCCATGAGTGCATGCCATGCATATGGTACAAGGATGTTATACATATGTCTGATGTAAATCAAATGCATCATGTATCATAAAAATTTATTCATTTTCTAGCCATAGCTTCATCATAAACTTACTAGGCTCAACTGTTCTTAACTTAGGGCTAAAGAAGAGGTACTGCACTCAATTCCATGCCTTAGAGGAGTTAGAAGCCATCTCATTGCCTTTCATACACATATAATACTCATATGGTTCATATGGAAAACCTAATGAAACATTTCTCATGAAAACATCAAGTAACAATACACACAAGCATTTTAACTCATTCAAGCACTTGAATGTATGTAAAAAAAAGAGATAAAGCTACCTTATGATTCTAAGAACTTGAATCTATCACTAATCCATATGTTGGCTTCCTTTTCCTTTACTTTCTTTGGCTTGGCACTCATAATTGAGTGAGTTTGGATTACCTTAACCTACATATGACAATCAAATGACAAATTAATCCCTTAAAACTCACTCTAAGCTTCATAATTTTTACTTAATCTCATTAGGACTCAAAGTGCTAATTATAACTAGTTTAGATCCATGATGAAGCAACCTTTGGTTCTTGCTTTCCTAACCCCAAATTCCTGCTTTATACAAGTCTTATAATTCTAAAAATATCCATCTGGATCATTACATGCTTGGTTAGAAGGGTTTAGAACTAACTTTATTAACCTTATTTAAGCCTTTAAAATTTCAACTTTTATTTTAAGACTCCTAAATTCAATCCAATGCTTCCATAATTCTTTATTTATCATATCAAAGTTTCAAAATTTATTAGGACTTAAAGAAACACTCCCTAGCTATCCATTCCACCTCTTGGTCGAACCTTGACTTCCTTGGAAGCTATATGGAGTTTTGTTTGTTGTTCTTGGGAGTTTGATATATAGCCATAAACTTTGGCTTCTCCAGTGTCTAAACATGATCAAATATGGCTTGGGTTATCCTCTTAAAGTTTCAAAACTCTCAAGGTGCAATTGAAACCCTAACTTCTATAGCTTGTTTCCTAACGCTCCTTTCTTGAATCTAATTGCATAATTTAATTTCTCACACTCTAAAACCTTTTATTCTACCTTGTTACCATCCAAAACATTCTCATTCTTCATGGGCCTTATGGTGGCCGAACAAGAGAGGGAGAGAGAAGGCAATGAGAAGCCAATTTTGCACCTTGTTTCATACATCATCTTAAAGCTTTTCAAGAGAAGAATTTGGTGCAAAGCTTATTTTCCTTAAATCCTTTCCGTCTTCCACAAGTTTAGCCATGAAAATCCTCCACTTAGGAAACTAAAACCATGAGAAGAGAGAGCTTGAAGAGGAGAATCATCTTGGTGAAGGAAGAAGTATGAAAAAATGTCAAAATTCATACCTTTTCTTGGTTTGCTTTCTTCCTTCTCTCCCTTCTCCTTGGTGCACCTCTTACTGCTTGTTTAGGTGGTCTAGGTTTTTTTTTCGAGGGGTTTGGGTTGTGCTAGATAGATTTAAGAAGGAAGAGGTTAAGTTATAACATTTTTCATAATCTCTATTTTGCCCTTCAATTTTATTTTTTCCGTTTTCGCTCATTTTAGTTCTTTTTTGAGAATCGTCTTTTCCATATAAAAATTTAAGTCTTCTAGTTTATTAAAAACATAAAATTTTAATTTTATGGGCTTCAGAGCCATCTTAAATCATTTGGTTAAAGTTTGTGTCAACCAATAACCTAAAATACACATTGGAGAGATTTTAACCATTCTAAGGGTTCCTATGGTTTTTAGGGTCTTTGAGAATCCTGGGAAACTCAATTTTTTCATTTAAAACTTTCTCTTTTGAGTTTCTAAAAAGTTGCTCAAATTTACAAAAATGCTACTATGTTTTCGAATAATTTTATTTAGCTATTCAAGTTCTAGTTTGGGACATCTTTAACTTTGTATCCTTATTTCTAGATGTCTAAGATATTATTCTAATTTTGTTTAGTCTTTAATCCTTTGATTCTAGGGTCTTCCTTTTATAACTCATCGGTTTTGGTTCAATTTTAGAAAGACTAGGAATATACATATACCTTGTTCTATATAAAGTTTAAAGATTTGATAAAATTTAATATTTATGATTTCTATTTTTAATTTAATATTTGAGTGTTGATTTTTCATGAAAACTCCACTGACATAAGAAAAAAGGGACAAAGAATAAGATTTTAACTTCCATTGAAATGGTGTTATTATATTGGGCACAATTATGAAGCATGAGTGCTTTACCCTAATACTTGACTTCTAATCTAGTTTTGGATATTGATGAATGATGGGCTAGGCTAAGATCTTATAGGTGAAAAGAGAACAAGTAGACTAGAAAAACATTAGATGCTAAAGTTCATTTCTATTTTAGAAATGCTACTGTAAGAAAGTTGTCTAGTGGGTAAGGTAAATTAGAAAACTATCTTGGAAAGGAACTAAAACTAAGAATTTATTGCAATTAATTCATTCTAACATATGGGGTCTAAAGTAAGTGAGGGTAAGATACTAATTTGCAATATGGTTTAGTCCATTTAATCTATCATAAGTTAGAAGCACTTAGTGTTTTAGACATTATAAGAACATGGTCGAGAATCAAATAGATAATAAAATTGAAACTTTGAGATGTTTTAGAGAATGTGAATATTTGTCAAATTAGTTTTAAGAGAATTATGAAAGAAAGGAATCGTAATATTTTATATTTTGTAAACTAATATAATCCCTAAAGAATGAAAAGAATTAGTTAAAAACAGGTCACAAGGAGAGAAAGGGCTACTCAGGGTTAAAAGTGTCGATTCGATCTAATCGACCAAAAAATCAAGGATTTAGAAAATATGAGAATTAACTTAAGAAATAAATATTCCTCATCATAATAATATAAAATAAAGTTAGTAGATTAACTAAATGATGTTAGTTTGATTAAATCCCTAATGATGTATGGTTTAAGACCTCAAGTAGCAACAATTTTGATTGAAAATTTTAGACTATTTTAAATCTTGTAACCTCTAAGCAATATTTTTAATGAAGAAGAAAGTCTAAAGTTTAGTGTGGAGTTATCGGTTTCTAAAAATACTAAAAAATGAATTCAGATGAAAGAGTTAAAATTTAGGGCAAAATCGGTATTTTTGAAAAAGTTACAAAACTCTAGATTCTTCTATTTATAGCAAGCCACTTATCTCTTTTCTCTAATAATCGACTATGGGAAACAAGTTTCAGCTAGGTGGCATGAAAAAGGGAAGAAAGAGAAGGAAATTCCAAACTAAATAGGTAAAGATTTGTGCCAAATTTTACTATATCATAGTTATAAAACTTTTACTATTCATGCTTTCTCTCATGGTGGTTTTGGCTTTTCAAATTCCAATCCCTCATAGGTTCGGCTGTGAGAGAGAGAGAGAGAGAGGGAAGATGGCATGAACTTGAAGGAATCTTGATGAAACCAAGGGTTCAAAAGAGTAAAGAGTAAGAATATGTAAAGGGATTTAATTAAAAACCAAGAGAAATGCATGTGGCTTCATGTAGGGTTAAATTTGGCCTTGGTAAATTCAAAATCCTAGAAAGGTTGGCTAATCGCTATAATACCATAATTGAACTAGAAATGAATTATGGATATCCTAAAGCTATCAAATTCCCTATGAAATAAACAAAATCTCAAGGTTGGGAAACATGAAGGCCTTCTCGGCCAAGCTAAGAAGATGACACCTAAGAAAGTTTTTAATTTAGTTTCATGGTTTAAAAGGCCTAAATGAGTAATATAAAGCTAGATGAACGATTACTTTGAAAAAAAGAATAAGATTTTATGAAGTTACAAATTTGGTTCCATAAAAAAACCTAACTTGCCCTTGAATGAAATAAGTGACATGGCTAAACTTTTAGACTTGTTTTAGCCATGAAAAGTGAGTAAATTGAGATAGACAAATGATTGAATTATTACATAAAATGTGGCAAATGGAATGAGTTATTTTGACATACTTAACTTCACCTAAATCATGCTTTAAGTCCTAATATGCACATGTATTGCTAGAATGGGATTGAATATATTCTAATTGGTTATTTTACACCTTAATTGATGTGCCTAGGCCAAATAAGTAGAACTATGTCAGAGTGTGTGTGTGAGGTCATAGGATCAAGAGAAATAGAATAAGGGAACTGATTGGATTTTGCTTAATAAGGTAGCTTTTCCTTCATTCTTATATGTGTGGTTGGTTTGCTTAAGTCATTGGTTGCTTGTATATATTGTTTGCGATTATTTGGCTTGTTGATTGTTTAAGTAAAATATACAATTGCATGAGACCTACTTGGATTTCTGAGTGGGGTGGCTTTTTGTTAGGTGAGGCTAGGAAAGTGGGCATGGATTTACTCTACTTTGGGCCAAAAGTACTTAAGGGCATGGATTTTCTCTTGCTTGAGCCAATAAAACCCCCAAAGCATGGATTTGCTCTCTTATGTATGGATTGGCTATGATTGCATAACATGCATGCTTGCTTCCATGTGCTTGAATGAACCATATATGTGTTTAAATGGTAGTTTAGCTATTGAAATTCTTTGAATCTTATATTTCTCTATTTCTATTAACCATAGCCAGATGATGTGCAAAGCAAGGACAAGGATGAGCGAAACACTTAGAAAAGTCTATTATGGCAAGAGATTTGGCCTAGGATATGGTATTGCATATATGATTATGTAAACCTATATATTGATGTCATGTAATGTAAACATATGCAAGAATTCTAGATTGTGAATTTGAGACCTATATATATATATATATATATATCTCTGAGATGATGCAACATGATTTAGCATATGGATACTTATGTGGCTTACATGCATTTTCTCATGTGGAAGAGTGATTTTTAGTTACAAGACAAATTTTATATGATGAATCAATGATAGTTAGTGTATGTGTGGATTGAAATTTGCTCATGCCAAGAGATGACATCTTATAGCTCATACAGTGCAATTTGGAATCAAAATTTTGAATATTTGAGCCATAAAATGTTCCTCTATTCTTAATAGCCTTAATGACCGATAGCCTTAATGATTGAATTTAGGGCTAAAATTTGGTGAGCATTTAGAGGACATTTAGAGCTTTCAAAGTTTGTAATTTTTGGGATATTTGGAAAATTTCTAAAGTTGGCCTTAAAAAGTTGTTATAGCACTAGTACTGTTTATTTGGTTTAGACATGATTTTTATGGTTTTTGAGGCACAAAATGGATTTAGTTTAACTTGAAATTTTTATAGTAGAAAGGTCATTTCATAAGCTTTAAAATGACACCTAATTTGCCTTAATTAGAGTTTTATAACTCAAGTTATGAATTTTTGAAATTTGATACTCTATTATATGATTTATAGGAAAAAGACAGCAAATGGTTCTTTTTGCATGAAGTAACTCCATGTTAATGTTAATTTAGATGAAACTAAACATTTGAGTATGAATTTGTGATATGGAGTGATGACAATCCATTTTTGAGCATTATGAATCCTTTTACTATAATTAGTAATTGAATTTCCACTACTAAATGTTTGATTACAATTATTTTGCCACAAATGGACATATAAATATATATATATATATATATGTTATATATGTATTGAGAATATGAAACATATTAAGGTGTAATAGAATCATGAGTTAATTGACAATTTTCTAACGCTGTTTAGTAAATAGAAAAGCTAAGAGAGAAAATGAAAACCTTAAATTAGTGATGGCTCAAGCAATCTTACCCTTTTAGGATAATAAGTCACAAATTGATGTATTCAAACTTAACCATATGCCCTTTACAGAAGTTACCTTCAAACCCTATGATTAGTGGATATAATGATAAGCTATTTTTAAGCATCCCAAGACCATTAGGTTCACTACTTATATCCATGATAATTCTTAGAAGCATGAGAATCAGATATGAAGAGTAAGATATGTATCTTTACAAGATACTTAAACAAATCAAAGGGATATATCTTCAATGTTGAAAGTAAAGGTGGAAGTATGACAAAAATTGAGTTGAATATCACCAAATTTAGAAAATGAATTGCTAAGTAGGGAATAGATTAACAAGTATACATCTTTATATGAGATACGATGTTAAGTTAATGAGGATAAATAACTATATTTTGACTTGTTGATCTAAGTGGAAACTTGGTACAAGGTAAGAATGTTGCATAAATAACTATACTTTTTTTGAGTAACATAATAGTGTGCGTGAACATCTTTTTGAGATAAAAAATGCAACATTAAGAGGTACTCTACTAGACATTGAAGAGCTCAATACAATTCAAAAGGCCTAAATGTTCTCCACTAAAGGAAATTGGATCAGAGTAATGGGTCAAGAGATAAACCTAATAAGGATAAACTATGTTTAGGACATTGGTTGAACATCTATGTGATTGAAAAACATTTAAGATCAATGGTTCTTATGATAAAGAGAAGAGCATGAGAAGAACATAAGGAGTAATTAAGAGATAGAAGACACACTTAGTTACTAAGGGGTACATATGACAGAAAGGTATATATTATGTGAAAATATCTTCCCCTTTATTGTATAATTAGACTAGTCCTAGTTATAACTAAAAGCTTAGACTTATGACCACATCAAATGAATGTGAAAAATAGTATTCTTAAATAGAGAATAAGATAAAGAGAGTACATAAGGTGACCATTAGGTTTCATAGAAAAGGAATGGAAAACAAGGTTTAAAGGCTCTGTAGGTTCATTTAAAAACTAAAACAATCATAGATAGTGGATATTTGAAATTTCATCGAGTTAAGACCTTGAATGAATTTCAAATAATTAATACAGACCACTGTATTTGCAATAAGTGGTTTAAAAGAAGTTAGTTATATTATCCTTCGTATGGATAATATGCCATTAGCTGGAAATAGACAATCTTTTTTAATGGACATAAAAGAGTAGTTATCCTTAAATTATGAGATAAAAGATATAGGTAAAATAGAGTACATCTTTATAATTAAGATCCAAGAGAATTTCTCAAAAAAGTTAATTACTTTTTACAAGAGAATCAAAATTAGAAAGTCCTTAAATGATTAAGTAATAAAGTTTGTAAACCCGTCAGTACCCTTATAGTAAAAAGTGATAGTTTAGGTTATGGGATACATTCTTAAATTGATTCTACATTCAAAATGATGTAAGAAGCCCTATATTATAACACTATTGGATATTATGCAAAATGATGTGTACAAAGTTGGACATTTTATGAATAACTGACCTAGTGTACCAATAATAGTAAAATTCTAGTTAATAGCATAAGAGTACTATTAAGAGAATATCTATGATACTTGTTAGCTAATAGTATATTAGAAAAGAAATCTAGATGCATTAAATTAACTTTTGGATGTACATTTTTGCTGAATAGAGATGATATCTTTGAATAGCAAGAAGTAGCAATCATTATGTGTTCTACAATAGTGTAAAAAAGTTATATAGCTAAAGAGAGTTATAAGCTCTTGGGGATCATTGGTAGGATGTTGAGTCCATTATTGACCAATCATAGTATATAAGAAGCCATGACCAACTAAAGGACCTTAAGTATCATAATGAGAATGAATGCAGAGACACAAGAAGGAAAGAGATTAATAGCATAAAAAAGTATTACTTTATAATATGTCTATGTATAAAATGTTAATTGGTCCCCTAGGAAGGCCCTTACCTATAGATATATATGAGGAAAATGTAAAGTCTCTTGGTAATGCATAGGACATAGAGTATCACAACATATATATAAGTTAAATATTGACTAAGTAAATAAGTTATGCCATAATTATAGGTACCATATACACAATGATAGTATATCATACAGGTTGATGAGATTAACTCATTCATACAAGCAACGACCTTTAATGCTTACGAAGAATAAGTGAAGATGAAACATTTGTATTCGCTATACGAGACAGCAAAAGCACCAATATGGAATAGAAAAGAACATAAAGTATAAATATGTCATATTGACAAAAGAGAGAAAAAGGTCAAGATGAGATCTAAACATTGATATAAATATAGGTTGAATTATAAATTCCCACCATCCATAATATTTGTAACCAAATTCAAATTCTTTTTTAAGGTGTTATGAGAGGTGAGGATAATGGTATAATTTGAGTTAGATATTGTGTGTGTTTAGACCAAGATTTATATAGTGTTGATAAATAAATCAAATTGACATATGCTCTTATGAATTAAGAGAAACATCACAGCATGCAACTTATACTGTATGTGCTTAAGAAATGCAATAGGGAAGCAAGTGGATAGATCCTTGTTTCATTGTTGTGTAAGTCCCAAAAAGGATCAAATTCTTCCATAGATGCACTTATAACTTTGCCAATATCATAAGAAGATGAGTCAATATTTGCTACTTTAGTATACATCTTATGGTTATGATAGATTTAACCTAAAAAGATTAATGCGAAGAAAGTAATTGATTATGATCTAAATATTATGTAGGCCAAAGGAAGATTATTCGAGATATGCACAACTATGTTAGGATCTAAGGTATGCCCACTATGAATTGTTCTTAGTAATATCATAAATGGGGATACTATGATATGAAAAAGGCAATTTGAGTAATATTAAGTTTAAAAGGGATTAGATTGGTTGTGAGTGTATATATGGGTGAATTTAAGACATTTGAGGCGTATGAACAAGCATCTAAAGTATATCTAATGGATATCTAATGGATACGTCTCTCATGCTGATCCTATAATGGGATTTCTAGTGTGAGAGCTACTACAAATTCTACAAATATGGTCATGGCAAGCACTTAGTATAAAAGACCAATAGGAGTAGAAAATTTTGTTATTTATCTCATCATATGCGCGCATGATAAGTTGACTTGATCCATTAATTAGAGGGCTTAAGGGAAAATTAATTTAATTAATTATTATTTAAATTAATGAATTAATTATTTCTTTCTAAATTAATTATATTTTTAAAATTTGAATTTTACAAATCAAAATTCAAATCACTTAATAAGTGGGGATCAATTAAACGAATTGTGTCTTAGTGTGTGTAACCCGCCTCTCTCTCTTTCTAAAAAAAATTGACACAAAAGAAAAAAATCCCTCAAAAGAAAAGAGAAAAAACACAGAGTATTAATAACAATCAAAATTCCATTTAGTGAGTCTAGTCAGAACTGCATGGGACAGAGTTCAAGAAAAATTCGGATTCCATTGTATCCAAGTAAGTATTTGGATTCAACTTAGAATGAATTTTAATTTCCTTCAAATCTTAATTAGAGAATTATTTTCTCTCTCTCTCTTTCTCTCTCTGTCTCTCTGTCTCTCTCAATGTCTTAGTTATCTCCACTCAGTTCAAGAATTTGAAAATTAGATATGTTATTTGGTTGATAAGTTGCAAATAATCACAAGTTACATCAATACTTTAAGGCAATTAAATATTCCGTATGATATGTCTTACCAATGCAAAATATGTTTTTCAAACTACAAGTCTAGTAGCAAATAAAATTATCTGTAAGCTAAGCTGTATTTAATTAGATTCATGTACAAAATATGATGAACTAGCAAATTATATCTTTTATTTAAATCCTCATGGGTAAATTAATAAAAAACAACACTCATTATTCCACCCTAACTAATCATATAAAATATGATAACAATCTTGTAAAATAATGATTATTATATTAAATACAATTAATTACAAATTAATGTTATTTTCTTTAAGTGATCATAAATGTAATTTTAATGTCTTATGTATGATTTTCGAATAATTAAAGATGTTGTGACTAAATTCTAATTAAACTAAAATTATATAGATCACATGACATCATTATTAAAATTAAATGCTTGTATATGACTTAAATATAAGTGCATAAACAAATATTTAATAATGAGAATTAAACAGTTAATTAATTAATTAACTCCACAAAAACATGATTAATCAATTAATTAAATTCTCCCATTAATTTAATTTAACCCAAATGTGTCAAAATGATTACCTAAATATTAATTAACCAAAATTAGGCATAAATAAAATTATAAAAAAGATTAATTTTACAAAAAAAATTTTGACAAAAGGCCCATCAATGTTGTTAAAAATTAACTTCAATTGTCCAAAAAAATTTTAAAAATTGTTTAACTAAATTAAACAATGCTAAATAATTTTATGAATGTTTTTGATAAAGGTTTCACTAAATATTGTCAAAAATGTACTTATATTGTCCAAAATAAAGATTTGAAAAAAATTGCTATATTGGCTTATATCAACAATTTAATAATAGGCCCATATTATAAAGTAGCAAAAATAGAAGTCTTATTTCTTAAAAGGCCTAGAAAACAAAAAGCCCACATCTAGATTGGTTCAATTTTTTTTTTAATGAAATAGCATGATGCTTTAAAAAAAAAGTCCAAATTGTAGCAAGCCCAAAACGGAACCCCAGAAATCATTAAATGAAATGCATGCCATTTGCTGAAGGGTCCAAAACGTAGATATAAGCTAACCAAGAAATTTTCTTAGGTGCACCTGAAGCATGGTGCATCTAAGAAAATCAATGGACAGGATTGAATTTGTATAGGTAGGGTCCATGTGCAGTATAGGTGGGATCTACGTGCAGAGTAAATATGAATCATAGAGTGTATAAATGACATGGCGCACCAGGTGTACACAAGAATTACTTGCTAACCAATACCACATGTCGTTTACCATTGAAGCTCAAAATGACATGTTGCCTACATCATCCTTGACCTTTCGACAGGTCAATTCACTTGATCCAAATGTGTTTTAGACTTACCATGAAACTTGATAACATCTCATGTTATAGACCTCCATTTTTAATGCTCCAAATGCAAAATTGGTTAAAAGGGGATAATTTAATTATTTCCATAATCAAAATGAATTAAAGAAGCTTTAAAAATGCAACTTGAAATTGTAAGAAAGCAAAAAAATTTCAAGCTTAAAAAATGCGCAATGCAAAGGTATCAAAGGCTCTGGTACTAACTGTTAGGCTAAAATGAATATGCAAAATGAACATACAATATCCAGATGAATCAAAATGCAAAAAAACAAGCTACCTCCAGCCATTATCAAAACTTGAAGCTTGCTGTAATAAGGATGTTTCTAAGCTCTTTGTTTCTCTCACTAATGGTGTATATGATTGTTGTGAACTTAATTAGCTTGAAAAAAACTAAGCTTAGGGACCTTTATTTATGGAAAAAATGAGAAATATTTCTTTTTCTCAAAGATGTCTTAAGATAAGGTGGAGAAATCATGCTTTAATAGTGAGCTAAAATATGCTATGAATTGGAGACATGGTGCAAGGACAAGCCTTATTAAATGTTGCAAATTTTCTCATGTAACAACCTTAACTACTAAACACATTGATTAAACTTAATTGGTCTCTTAAACATGAGAATTTAAGGTTAAACATTATTAATAGTTCATTAATGGATGAAAACATGGGACAATTTGAACCTTTTTAATTATTCCTAATCACCAAATAGATAAGCAAGAAGATTCATAACTAAAGGATAATAAAATTCTCATATAAGATCTCAATTCCATTCACATTCAATTATAAGAAGCATAAAAACTCATTTACATTAGTCTACAAGTCAATACATGTCATTATCATAGTGAGAACCAAGGTTTCTAGGTTAAAATAGAGGTTTGGAGATTTAGGCCGTGACTTAAAGTAACTTCGCCATAGCCAAATTGGTTTCTAACAGCCTGGAACACAAATTTTTTATCTTATGCCATAGCCTAAAGTGCCCACGCCGTTACTTAACTAGCTACTAGAACCTAGAAATGGAAAATTGCTGTCTCTCGCCATGACACAAGCTTCTTCCATTGCAGCAAGGTTACCCTTTGAACCTTATTGCTCAAAATTTCCTAATTCTCATCATGACAAGCTTTCCTTGTGTTGTAGTGAGATGAGCTACTAGATTAGCTCTCTTTAAATTTCTCATGTTGTGTCATAGCTTGAAGACTTATGCTGCAGTGCAATTTGGTTTTATTGCCTTACCCAGGCAAAATTTTTTATCTGTGCCGCCTCGGTTCTATGAGAGCCTTAAGTAGTTTTGGCCACAGCTCAACCCCTCTTTGGTTTTTAACTCTTCATAATTCATTTCTACTTAATTATATCTCTCTCCAATTGATACCAAGGGTCTTCGTAAGATAAAATACAAAGTCTTAATGCAATAATTTCCCTTAGCACTCAAAAATTTATCAAATTCCCTGACTTAGGAACCTAGGTTTAGATTTGGGCAACTAAGGTTTGATTTATATTAGTAAATTCCCTTCTATGATAACAAGAAGGAATATGAACCTCAAGTGACTACTTTACATTGTGTAACTCCCTACCAACTGTCCTCAAATCACTTTGCACAAGTTTTAATGGACCAAACTAATATGTTCCTACTCTTAAGTTTGCCAAGTAATCTTAAATACAAGATTAAGCTATGGCACTCCCATATTTCCTATATCAGTTTCATAAGGAAGTTAAAGTCACATACATAAAACCCAAGTCAAAAATCCAAAAGTCATTATACCAACATCCATTAGTTTAACATAACATCTCCATACATGCATATAAGTTTCAGAAATACTTAATTGAATGCCATTACATCAAAATCTATAGAAATCTGAGTTTAGTTTCTTAAGAGAATAAATCCATAGTTATAAATGTCAAAATACCTTCACTTGGAAAAATGAATGCAACATGATGCTACACAAGTTTAGTTACAAAAAGAATAGCATCTAACTAAGTCCAAATACATCCAAGTGTAGAAATCTCACACAAAGCCTCAAATTAGGAATGCTCATCCACTTACTTCTTCTTTTCCTTAATTAAGGATCCTTTACCTGAAATTTGTTAGCCTATAAAAAGGGGTGAGACATAAATCTCAGTAACTAAAGGGAAATTTTGTAGATATGCACAAATTAATCAACATATGTGCATTTTAATCAAGTAAACATCATAATCATCCATCATATTAACAAATAAATTGGTTGAGCTACTAGTGACTACTCTTCCATAGTAGCAATTACACATAATATGTTAATGGCCAATAACACAGGGAAATGCCCATTCACAACATCAACTCCCTATCTAGCACGCTCACAACTTAATACATTCTTGAGTTTAATCACAACTCAGTGCTTAATTGAAACACAATGCATGAGTAGCAACTATACCATAGCTCTACCAAAGACTTGCTCACGATCTCAAAACAATAATTTAAGTAGCCAACCAATCATTTAGCATTTCAAAATTATATATGTGTAGCAAATATTAGATTAAAATGAACATATACATGGAATTAGAAAAAAAAACCCTCAATTGCCTCACTTGGTTGCCAAAATCTTTAAGAGCTAACAATAATGCCATGTCACCTTAGGAGCCCTCAATTAAATAAAACACCATTCTTAGTCAACATTCATAGTATAAGTTAGATACCCATGGGATTAAACTATTAAAAATTACCTAAAAATCACTTATCTAGCCACCAAAGGACTCCAAATGCGGATTTGAGCTTCCCACACCAGAAACTTCAAGGTCTCACTCCAAATTCTGGGTATTTTTGTACAAAATCAAAGCCTATTATGTAAGTCAACCATTAAGACCATCATCCAACAGAAAATATATCAAAATGAGGAAGAGATACCCACTAAATGGCTTTCTTAGCTTCCACATCCAAAAGTCAACAAGAATTCATCAAATAAGAAAGTTTAGATTTAAGAAGAAAATGAAAATCTTCCAAATGACAAACTAATTAAACCAAAATGTAGAGAAATAAGAGAGGATTAAGTTTCATATAACTCACATTGGCTAAATCCTCCTCTAGAAGTGAGAAATGGTGGCAATATGCTGAAGAAACCCTAGCTCCTTTTGGATATCTAAAATATCCTCTTGAGCCTCTTATGTATTTTGCAGAATGGGAAGGAGGCTATAGAGAGTTTAGGGTTTTAGTGAGGTATTGGGTTAACTCAAGGGCCTATGCTCTACTTGGGCCCATAGGCTACACATTGGGTCACAGTTACAAGAGTCAGAGTAAGTCTAAATGGATTGGGCTACCATAAGATGGGAATTGGACTTCTACATATAGTTCTTACCATAATTAAATTAATTATGGGGCCAAAGCATTCAATGTTTCCTTTTACTAAATTAATTTTTCTAATTGGGTCCATAACTATAATTAAATCTATTTTTATCCAATAATAGCCAAAAGTTATTATTTGCCTCAAAAGCCCAAAAATTCCATTTCCTTAAAATTCTTATTTCCTATAAATTTCTCAAATCTCCCTTTATAATTCCATAATCCTTTATAATTATTTTTAATAAATTTTGGGGTATTACAGCAGCTAACTTGTTTGACTTGCTTGTGAAGATTACCAACTTGCTCCAGTATTCACAAGCCACATTCTAAAACCTCATTCATTCATCATCTTGGCCAACATAGAGTTTAAGAAACTTTAAATACCATTAAAAAATGACACTAGGAAAAATGAAAATGTAACACACAAAAGAACTATCCTAAATGGAATAAAGTATCTTGATAGGCATTAATGGCAAAAAGCATTATTCAATCATTCCCAATCATTGGCTAATGGCTCTGTCAATATGGTCCCTTAACGTGTGACAAAATCCTTCATTTATTATGGATGCTTTCTTACCCGTTTAGGCTATCTTGCCTCTGCCACTTGTCCTACTCCTTCTTTGTCTTTTGGTTCATAACAATTCCCACCTTTTTAGACATAACCTTGTCCTGAATGTTGATTTTAGCAAATTGTTGAGTTGAGCAGTCCCAATCCTCCCACATTGCTCCTTCCCTTGGCTATCCCTTCCACTCAACTAAACTTGTAGGTGATGTTGTTATACTACTTTGATGTCAACAATTGCTCTAGGTTCATTTGCAGAGCTAGTGTTTGGTATAAGATTCTCTTCCACCTATGTAAGGTTGCCTTAAAATTTTTTGAGAAGAAAAATATGGAAGACATGATGAATTTTGCTTTCTTTAGGTGGTGTCAAGTTATATGCTACAAGTCCCATTCTGTTGACAACTTGATAGGTATAATAATACCTCTTGGAAAGTTCCTAATTTTCTCTTTGAACCATTAAGCTTTATTGTTATGGGAATAACTTGAGTTGTACTTAATCCTTAACCTAGAATTCTTTTTCCTTGTGGTGTGCAATGGCATATATTGTCATCTTGTTGACAAGTCTTGGTTAATTAAACCTTAAGGTGTTCCAATAATTTCCTTCTCTCTTTAAGTTGATCTTCCATAGTAGCTATGATCACCATACTTGGAACATATTTTATAAGTGTTAGTGATGGTACTTCATATAACACCTGGTATGGTGACATGTTTATAGTGGTATGGAGTGAGGTGTTATACTAGAATTTTGGCCATGAGAGATATGAACTCTATTGATGGGGCTTATCACAAACAAAGGCTCTTAAATATTGCTCCAAACACTCATTAGTGCTTTGATTTGCCCATTGGTTTGCAAATGGTGAGTTGTGCTAAAATGAAGGCTATTGGCACTACCTTTTTGCATTTGTTACTAGAACTTACTTAACAAAATTAGGTCTCTATTAGAGATAATGGATGTAAGGAAGCCAAATTCATGTAGCTTAACCACTATCTCACAAAAGAGTTAGATAGCAATTGCAACATTAAAGTAGCTGGGTAATGAGCCAAAGTATGCATACTTGCTTCATCTATTTAACGCCACAAGGATTATAGATTTTCCTTTAGAATTAAGTAACCTAGTTATAGAATCCATGGTTACATTAGTCTAAATAGAAGATGGAATGGGTAAGGGTTAAAGTAACCCAACTAGCTTAGATGCTATGTATTTAGTCTATTGACATATGGTGCATCTGGCCACAAACTCCTTAACTATTTTTTTCATTCCTTGTAAAAAGAAATGTTCACTATTTTTTTTAAAGTCTTTGTCACCCTTGCATGTCCCTCCAACAATGTAGATTGAAACAACAAGTTCTTGATAGATGGATCACACGTAATATACATCTTGCCATCAAAAGTGACACAATCCTCACTTTTGGCAAATCCCAATAGTGCTGTACATTATTGTATCTATTGTTTGATGCTAAAAGCTTAGTGTTATTTGAATTTTCATGCTTCAGAATCTTAATCATGTCCTTTTCAAATTGGTAAGACAAGGCACCTATAGTAACAAAAGTTTTCCCTAACTTGTAAACAATATTATAAGTGAAACTTAGTAATTTGGCGAGGTAATAATGTTGTTCTAGGTTTTGAATGGCTTGGTTCATGAGTTCCTTCAAGTTGGTTTGTAAAAATTGAAAAAAAAAAAAATCCTTCCTAATAGATAGTTTTGTCATTTGCCCATTGTAATACCATAATCTCATAGACCTCATACTGTAATGTCTAGTTTTCGTCAAATGACAAAAACGAGTATGTTTTCAAAGTAAGTCTCTTGAAATGAATTATTTAAGGTCTCAAAAAATTTAAGTAGCATTCTAGACTCCTAAAAAATGAGAATCCTAGACTCAGACGGAAAGAAAATAGAGTTAGAATGAAGAAACAAATTTCAACAAAAGGTTGATGAAACGAAATGACATTTTTGTAATTTAAAGCAAATTTTAGAATTCTCAAAGGAGAGCTTTTTAAATAAAAGGTTTGAGTTCTCTGGGTTTCTCAGAGGCCCTAAAAACCATGGAAAGACAATTAAAACCCATCCAGTGTACATTTTCTAATATCAGTTGACCCAAATTTTGACGGATTCGTTTGGGAATGTTTTAGCTCCAATTTGAGTGATTCCAATGGCATTTTATAAAATTGGGATCATAAATTTTATGATGAAAAAGATGATTCTAAAAAAGGAGTTAAAATGAACTAGAAACAAAAATGCCAAGATGAAGGGACAAAATTAGAATTTTTGAAAAGTTCTTCCTAACCTACCTATATATATAGGTCACACCCCACCTCCTCATTCATTTAGCCACATTTGTTTCTGACCTAATTCAGAGGAGAGAGCTAGGGTTTGAGGTGCACCAAGAGGAGAAGAAAAGGAGGAGAAAAAAAAGGGAAAGGGTATGGATTTCCTTGGTTTTTCATACTTTCTCCTTAGTAAACTCCTTCTCCTCCATCTTGCTTTCCTTCTTATGATTTTATTGAAGTTCTTGGATCTGTTTTGAGGGCAGAACAAAGGGTAAATTTTGAATTTGAGGTGAGGAAGCCAAGGAAGGTGAAAAACAAATAAGAAGAACTAAGGAAATCAAGGTATTTTGGCATCTCTTCACTTGATCTTCCTCCTTCCTTCTCTTGTGGGTGGTTCAACCTACATATGGCCAGCCCTAAGAGGTTAAGTTTCTAGCTAAAACAAAGATGAATATTAGGAATTTAAAGGTGGGGAACAAGAATATGCAAAGAAAATAACAAACTAGCTATTAGATTTCAAGATAGAAAATCTAGGGTTTCAAGTGTTCCTTGTAAAATCTGATTTGATACAATAATTCCTAAGCCTAAATGAGTGTCTGGATGAACTCCTAAGATCTATAGAAGGCTCCCGATATCCATCTTCCACTAAGAAAATAAAGCAAACTCTATAGGAGCCAAGAAGGGAGCATGCCTCGGCCTAAAGGGTTCAAGGCACCTAGGTGTAGTTCTAAATTTTTCCAAATTCATTTTTGAATCATATATGATGAATGGAGATGAAGGGAAATCTTGGAAAAATTTAGGAGGCCTAGGGAATGAATTGGCATCATAGGTTCTATAATATGACCTAAAAAAGCAACATATAGTTAGACTCCTTGTTTCAATTATTTGATGACTTCAAGAGGCTTAAAAGGAGTCAAGAATCATAAATGAAAGGAAAGAATGGAGCCTAATTGATGGATGTTGCTTCATTAGGTGCATTTAGGAACCATAAATAAACCATGAGACAAAGTTAGAGTTCCAAGTAGATAGGTGGCTTTGAAAATGGTCCCAAGAGCATGATTGGTTCCTATTTTATGTATTCAGGCTAAGAGAAACGAGTCTCACATCATTGTGAGTGTGTGGCCAAGGAAGGGAGTGCAATTCTAAAGAGAAAAATGTGTGGTTGCATCAAAGGTAGCTCTTTCCACTTTCTTTCATGTATGAATGTGTGCTTACCTTGTCTATGAATGTATGTATGTGTGTTTTAAGCCATGAAAAGTGTTTTAGCATATGCTTATGTCCTATGGTACCATGATGTTACATTATACTTTCAAATGATATTTTATATGCTTGCTTTGGTTTGCTTGAGTGTGGAAAAGCCAAGAACCCTTTAGCCATGGTAAGTGTCACACCCGAAAATGCGATCGCGTGGCGCTTAAATTAAAAATCAAAATTAAAAGTAAAAATCTTTAAAAAGAAATAGAGTACAAATAAATAAGGTTCATTTTGTAGGGTTCAGGAGTCACCACCAAAATTTTATTTTTGAAAAGGCAAAACTTTGGAAAAACCTTTTTAAGTTGAAAAATGGTCTGCGAATCAAAAAAATGGATTCGGGAGTCGATTGTGAGTGGGGAAGGTGTTAGGCACCCCACTACACCCGTTCTTAAGAACGGTTACCCTAAGTTAGTTGTGCAAAATTGATATGGCCTCAATTCTATTTTAATCTTCCCTAACCAATCACATGCAAAGAATAGAAGGAAAAATTTAAGAGAATAAAATTTAAGAGAAGAAAGAAAACTAAAAGCAAAACAAAAAGGAATTCAAAGAATAAAATAAAGAAAAAGGAATGAAATAAAAGAAATTAAGGAAATAAAATTAAGAAAAAAAAATGTTTATTTACAAAGGTGGACTTAACCTAAGATAAAAGCCTAGGGCCTACGTACCCTTATGAGAGATCAAAGTCCACGTAGTTCGGTTTTAAAAATGTATTCTTGTTGGTGTTGTTTTTTTTTTGGTTTTGTTTTGGTTTTGTTTTGTTTTTCAATTGATTTTATTATTTTTTTCTTTTTAATTTTTACTTCTGGTCTCTTCTTTTTTTTTTTTTATTCTTTACTCTTGTTTTTATATTGTTATTTATTTTTGTTTATTTTTTTTTCTCTTCTTTTTTTTTTGGTTAATGTTTTTTGTTTTGTTCTTTTTCTTTATGTTTTTGTTCTTATTCTTTGTTTTTATTTTATTTTTATTTTTTCTTTATTATTATTTTTTAATTAATTTTTTTTAGGTTTGGGTATTTTTTGGTAAAAATACAAAGAAAATAAATTACTTTTTCCTTTAACAAATAAAATAAATTTTGAAATTAGCTGAGGTGTTTTAATTTGCTAAAGAGTAATGTAATTTTACTTTTCTTTGTATTTTTCAATTTCCGTTTCCCCTTTTTTGTTTTTATTATCTTTCTTTTTTTTTTATTATGTCTTTTCTATCCTCTTTTTTTTTTGTCCTTTATTATTTTTTTAGTTTTCTATTTTGTTTTTGTTTTTGTCTTTGTCCTCCCTTTCTTTTTTTTTTTTTTTATTATTTTTACCTTCTCTTTCTTTTTACTTCTTCTCTTTTTTCTTTCTTTTTATTTACTTTTCTTTTGTTTTAGTTAATTGATTTTTCTAGTGTGTTTTATTCATTTTCACTTTTGCTTTTATTTTTTTTTTTTGTCTTTGTGTTTTTATATATTGTATTTTTATTTTTGTTTTGTTTTGTTTTAATCTTATTCGTTGTTTCTTTTTTGTTTTTGTTTTTGTTTTTGTCTCTTTTTTTTTTTTAAAAAAATTGCTAATCCTCCTTCTTTTGGGTTACTTTTTACGTTTTTTTTTTATTTTAGTATATTTTTACTTATTATTATTATTGTTATTTTTTTTTTGGTGTTTTGTTTTATGTTATCATCACTTTTTGTTTTGGGGATTTTGGCCACTTTTGTTGTTTTTAGTTATTATTATTATTTTATTATCTCAGTTAATCTTTACTTTTAATTTATTTTCCCTTTCTCGTTTTCTATTTTTTTCATTTTTGGTTGTTTTTGTACTATTATGTTACTTTTACTTTTTCGTTCTTTGCCTATTCGTTTTTGCTATGTTTCACTTTGTTTGTTTTTTTTTCTTTATACATATATATATTTTTAAGAAAAAGGACCGACTCTAAAAATATGCTTTGAGACTTTTACTATGCGCATTTTTTTTTTATTTTTGAAGAGACCCATTCTAAAGAAAAAATAACTTTTAAGACTCTAAATAATAATAAAAAATTTTTTAGAAAAGAAAACTTTCAAAGGGGGGCCATTGGAGCCCAAACAACTATGAAAATATAATTTCTCAACCCAAAAGGGTATCAAGGAGGCTTATTACCCCACATGGCCTTTTGGTTTATTCTTATAGGCCCAAGAGGATATGAAATCCCACATGGCCATACTAATAACTCAAATAATATATATAATGGTTAAAAGAAAATATCAAAATAAAATAAAATAAAATAAAAAAAGGAAAATGAAAAAGAACCAAAAAAAAAAAAATGAATAACTTATATTTGTGAGGGTGGGGTGCTCAGTGTTAGTATTCAGCATCATTGTTAGACAGATATACAAGATCCATAGAAAAAAAGGTACATGAATTACAACTGGATCTTCCAACGAGACCAACATGATCGTCCCTAAGCAATGCCATCGGGTTGCCTCCATTTTACTCCCTCAACATACTCGTGTTACCCGAAACGAGCGACATACCCCACAGAAATGCAACAACAACAATGGGAAAGAAAACATTCACCGGAGCAAAAGATTTTCAAAATTCCATTTGTATCAATAAAAATGATGTGAGCAAATAACATCAATCCACACGATGATCCCAGACCCCATAACACCAACAAAGTATAACTCAGTTGCATTTGAAAACAAGACAAAAAGGACTCAACCTACTGGAGCCTCATTCAGACACTTTGTAGAACATATACTAGGCTTTACCTGGGGATTGTATAAAATTCCATCTCTTATGGTGACCAGAAATAAACACATATCACACTGACGGTCAGACCATGAAATAAGCATCTAAAGCCTGTAAGAGCCAATACTAAGCAACATTTAAACCTTAGTTAACTTTTAAAGACTACGCAGATTAAAATCATCAATTAAAATTCGATAGCTAACCTAAATCAACAGCAAGGTTTAATCACACATCAACAGCAATGTTTTATCAGAAACCAATAGCAAGGTCTAATCACAAATCACAAACCAACAGTAATGTTTAATCCCAAATCAGCAGCAGTGTTTAATCATCAGTTACAATTCAAAGGTTCATCCCTGGTGCCAGGATTCGCAGCAAAGAAGATGGACCGAAACAACGTACCTTTCGACGCTTGCTCGCTCAGATTAAATGCTGGAATTATTGATTGATTCTGGGCAGATAGGAGCTATTCCTCTTCTCTCCAGAAAAAATCCCTTCTTCCCCGACTTCCTTCGCCTCGTCTTTCTCTGACCCGAAATTGCCTCCCCAAAAAAACCCCAGAAGCTATCCTTCCTCCTTCTGGTTCTTGGACTCCTTCTCAGCCACCGAAAATAGAACCTAAAAATCGCCTCTCTACTCCTCGTCTTCCCCTCCTTTGAGGAGAAATTCCCCGAAAACCCAAAAAGCCCCTCTGTCTCTTGCTATCGAATCTCACTCACTCCCCCCAGAAAACGAAAAAATTCCCTTTCTTTCGACTCTCTTCTCTATTTATAGCGGATCCGAGATTGGTCTCCACTCGCGATCCCGCATCTTACCCTCCTGTACCTCGTACGAGTTTGTTACGCTCCTCTGCCAGCCTCACCTCCGGTACGAATACACCCCCTCGCATCCGGAGATGCCTGCGAGAAGGGATCAGGGTAGAGCGAGGGAGAGAGAGGGGGGACCAGAGCCGTCTAGGGTTTTTTCGCATTTCTTCCAGATTGTCTTGCTTCCTTCGGGTAAACTGACGGGTTGGCGAAGCGGGGGGGAAGGGATCCAGAATTCTTGGGCTGGCCGAAAATGGGCTTCCTTTCTTTTTGTTTTGTTTTGTTTTATTTTATATCTTAAGCCCAATTCCTTCTTTTTTTCTGGCCTCCTCTTTTTCTTAATTTGTTTTTGTTTGTTTGTTTGTTTTTATTATTCCCTCTCTGATTTTTGTTCCAATTTTAGGATTAATGGGCCTTTATATACATTTTTTTTTTACTTTTATTGTTTTATTTTATTCAGATTTTTTCGTGATTTGATTTGATTTGATTTTTTTTATTATGTATATTTTTTATTTTCTTTTGGACCAATGTAACTTTGAATTCTTCATTCATCTATTATTATTATTATTATTATTATTATTATTATTATTATTATTATTATTATTATTTAATTAGTTTGATTTTTATGTTATTTTAAAGTACATCTGGACAAAATACGGTGTTCACAGTAAGGATGAGCCAAGAACCTTTAAGAGTGGTTAAGACAAAGTCTAGTGTCTCCTAAGAGCAAGGCATAGTTCAAGGCCTTTAAGAAAAAGGGTGAGCCAAGTCTAACAACCTTGAAGGGAATGGGTAAGGCTAATCCACTTACTTGACAAGTCTATGTATGCTTTGTGTGACTTGTTCAAATGCCAAGAATGCTTCTTGAATGATCATACACTTCATTATACTCATGCATGCTTTTTCAAGACTTGAATTGTATTCTTTATGTATGATTGAAAGGGAGATGAGCTAGTAGAATTCTTTGAATCTCATTCCCTTCTCTCCAATGTCTTAACATGCTAGGTAGACCAAATAAGCAAGGTAATGGAAGCCACCAAGTTGGGAGATAAGAGATTGACATCAAAATGTCTAGAATTGCCTAGAATTACTTCTTTTGTAGCCATACAAATGGTATATGATGTAACCTTATGATGGAATTGTTATGTAATCATTTGAACATGTGTAATTACCCAAATGTTTGATGTATGTATGAGTTTTAAGGCCAAATGAATGGTAATGTGCAATTTGGGTAGTAAATGGCAATTTAAAGCTTATGGATTCTTGTGTATGACATGGGGTGAGAGAGTGAGTTCTTAATTTTTGGATTTATGCACCTTTGAGACATGTTTAATAGACCATTTTGGTGCTTTCCCACATGCTCAAGTGGCCATGGTTGTCTTAGAAGCAATTTTGGACCATTTGGACCCCTTTGATGATACAAAATAGATCATTTCACATCCCAATGTCAAGATTTGACCAAATGAACGAATTTGCCCTTGAAACTTGGCATGCATATAGATCTTATCCAGGGATTTTTGGGAAGCCAAAGACTAGATTATTTGGAGCTTTATGGAATTAATTATGATTTTTCAAAATTGACATTTTTTTGCTAAATTGATGCAGACATTGTTCATATGATTAGTAACTTGGGCTGTGTCATTCGAGGGTTAAATAATATTCAATACTCATAAAATTTTATAATCATAAACTAGATATGTGAGCTTTCCATGGCCACCGAGATCACCCCAATTGGACCTCTAAGCAGGGAGATATGAATTTTTGAAGTTGGAAGACAATACGAGTAATGACAGGCGACCTCTGGTATTGTTCCATCAATTTTCAATGGCTATCAACCCCTTTTTGTCTAGATATATTTTTATCATAAAGTAAACATCTGTAGCTTTCCAGAATAATAAATTATGCTTGATTTCAATTTTTCTAAAATTAGTTATGATTTTTCAAAATTTATAATAGTAGGTTGGAATTTCTAGCTGAGGCTACACCTATTGTTTTTATGTATTCTATCCGCTTGCACGAGTTCTAGGCCACTTCTTGGGATGGTTATGAGTTGTATTCATGTAATTAAATATAATAATGAGAAGGATTAGTCTATATGGTCCACGAGAGACTGAATGAAAAATTTATCTGCTACGCAACACAATTTAATTATATTTTTCTATGGCTTTTCCTTGAGAATGTCATGTGCTTTATGGAAATAAGCCTACAAATGATATGAGATGAGTCTTATGAATATGGTGTTACACATACCATAGTAAAAAAAGCATTTTATACTTATTTACATGAAAATTTCAAACTTTGACAATGGAGTTACGCGTATTGGACACCGAAATAATTCAATCTTTGTCCACATGGGCCACTTAAACTTACCTCAATTCATTTCCATCCATAACATACTCAAACATATAAAAAACAATACAATTTAAGGCCCACAACACGGATCAAGAACCATTTCTCATGGATTTGCATTTTTGCTCTTTGGTTGCCATGACAATTTTTTGATATGAACTTTAGAAAATCATAAATATTTCTAAAAAAATAAAAATCATGTATATGATAGCTTTCTAGAAAGATCTAGATGTGGAATATTGAATAAAAATAGTTTTAGACCAAGAAAATACTATCTCAGCTATGAAAAATAATAGAATAGTAATATAGGTCTCTGCTACATCCTGCAACTGACCTCTAACTTCAAATATTTGGTTCTCTTTCTATAGAGTTCCAAATGAGGTACTCTTAATTGATACAGAAATCTTATAGTGTCTAGTTTATATTTGTAAAATTTTATAATTATTGGATATCATTTGGCCCTTGAATGATATAGAAACATAAACTGACCACATAAATAGTGCATATACCAGATCTGTAGAATTTTTCCAACTTTGAAAATTCATAATTAATTCTTTAGAGCTCCAAAAATAGTGATTATTTGCTAAAAAAAAAATGCTCTTGATGAGATTTATATTCACGCCAAATTTCAAGCTTAAACTCGTTCATTTGGTTAACTTAGGGTATAGGGTGCAAAAATTGCCTTTTTAAATGTCATAAAAGGTCAAAACAAGACCAAAAGCCCTCCTACTCTAACCATAACCAATTAGGCACATGTAAATGGCTAAAATTAGCATACAAGGGCTGTTCAAGAGGTCCAAATACTCATGCATCTCAAAACCACTTTCTAACTTGAGCTTATACACAAGACCACAAAGGCACAACTAGGCAGCTAAATGTCAAAATCTTACATACAAGTACATATGGTTCTAAAATCCTTTCATTCATTATAAATACATATTTTTACATATGTTCAACTATTTACATCACATATACATAATTTGTATACAATCTTTGACATCATAATACATGAATCTCTATCCTATTGTCAAAATTGCACTCCTCAAGGCATATGGCTTCCAATTCTTGCTCCTTGGGCTCCATCTAGATAGAAGTAGACATTTGAGGGAAAGTGTGAGATTTAAAGAATCTTAATAGCTCTTTTACTCTTTCAAACATATATATATGATTCATTTTCAAGTCAAGGAATGCAAGCATGCCATAAACTTTTCTAAAATATGCATAGCCATTTTTCTCATGTCATACAAATGTAAGTAACTCCAACATAGGCTCTAAGGGTCATTGGTTCAGTCTCACCCACATTTTTAGGACTTTTGGATTTGCCCCACCTATATCTAGGGACTTTTGACTTAGCCTCACTCTTTTTTGAGGCTTTTGGCTTTGTCTCATCCACTTTTAGGGACTTTTGGCTCTTTCTCACCCTTCTCAAGGGACTTTTGGCCTTACCAAGCCTGTTCAAGCCATTGCACAACAAAACAACTTCATAAAACAAGTCAAGGCACCAAGACTCAAATCCAATGGTCACAAACATTTCACAATTGTCAAACACACACACATGCAATCCAAGACAAGCAATGAATCAAGTAATGCATGAGAGAAAAGTTAAAAAGTTACCTCAAGCTAGCAATTTAAGCTTTTCCCTTTCTTTTTTTCCTTTCCTTTCCTTTCTCAGCCAAGCACTCACAAAGGGAGAGCTCTTGAATCTCTTGGCCTTGACACATCAAACATAACACATGTAACACCATAATATCACACCACTATCTAACCTCTCACATGGCTCGGTTCCATATGATTTCCAAAGAACTAATACCAATCCGTGGCATTTTCATGCTATGAAACGGGGTTTCATATACTCATCTTTAGCCCCGTGGGTCCTATGAACCCATCATTCATATTCTCAACTCAAACTCCACTTAAAAAACTCATACTTAGCTTAAAACAAGCCATAAGACACGGGTATGGAACCAAAAACCAGAAAATACAATTTCTCACATGGGCCCAAAAGTCAGATTTTTGGCTCTAACTTTGGAAAATCGTAACTAATTATAGAAAAATGGGAATCTAGTAAACTATAACTTTCTAGAAAGATCTAGGTGTTAAATTTATGCTAAAAATAATTCCCAATTGTAATCTCAGCGTTTGGACCATGTTTGACATCAAAAATCAGATAAAGGTCCGACTGTCTCTGTTTCTGGCCCAGTTTATTGTCATGGACTTCGAAAATTCAGAACTACATCCACAAAAATCCAATCTGGGTAATCTATACCAATTTGGAAAGTTACAGATGTCTACTAGAGGAGAAAAATAAGTCTAGATCAGTTCAATAGCCCCTAAACCCTAAAAACTGATGGAACAATAACGGAGGTCAGGTGGGCTCCCTGATGCTGATACAGAACTTCAGAAGGTTCATTCTCTCTCTATAGACCTCCGATTTAGGTGATTCTAATTGTTATAGGTCATTGTGATTGTCTAGTGTATGTGTATAAAAGTTCATGACATTTGGACCCCATTTGGTCTATGAATGACATAGAAACATTTTCGGACTAATAAAACAGTACCATGGCCAAACCACTAAAATCTCCCAATTTCAACAATTCACCAAATATTCTCTAAACCTCCAAATATTACCCACTTTAACTTCCCAAGAAGATCTCTACAAAATCTAGAGGCATGCCAAATTTCATAGCAAGAAGAGCTCGTTTGGTCATACTTTGACGGAGCTCACAAATTTGGCAGTTTTGGCACCCAAAAGGTCCGAAATGGGTCCAAATGGCCTCTAACATGTTCTAGCCACTCATAAACAAGTTTAAAAGCATGAAAATAGTCTATAAAACATGTTTAAGTGGTCTAAATAATCATACATCTCAAATTCACTATGCTACAGGTCAAAATGCACTATCACATACATTCAACAAAAGGGGCAAAACCCACATTTTCATTGATTTGGCTCTTTACATAGTTTGTACATCATATATCCATACTTTTACATTTTTTACACCATTTACATCTCAAAAATAGTGGGTGCACATTCATTTTGGCACCACTTTACAACAAAATAACTAAAATAAGCGATCATCTAACTAACATGTTCCTAGGCTCTTTGGTGTGTACTTGCTTCTCCTTGAGCTCCACCTAGCATGTTAAGTTGGGAGGGGAAGGGGTGAGATTCAGAGAATCTCAGTAGCTCATGCACTCATTCAAGTAAGCAATCAAGGCATGTAACAAGTCAAAGCATGTAATTTAGCATCCAAGCATTCTCAATCACATTATACAAGTTGTACATGCTATGGAGATCACAACAATGCCACAATAAGCTCTAGGGACTTTTGGTCTAGCCTCACCCGAGTTTAGGGACTTTTGGATGGCCTCACCCGAGTTTAGGGACTTTTGACTCGGCCTCACTCGGTTATGAGACTTTTGGCCTTGTCTCACCCATCTCAAGGGACTTTCGGCTTTACCTCACCCATCTCAAAGGACTTTCGGCACTACCTCACCCGAGCAATTCTCACAATTCAACATACAAGAACATTGGTAATAATGCATCATGGCAATAGCATATGGCATATCTCACATAACAAGCATATACATAAACATACAATGACTATTACATCTAAGAATGCAATAAGAAAGAGTGGAAAGAGAGCTACCTTTGGAGCCAACACAAGCCTTCCCTTTCAATTTCTCTTCTCCCTTCTTAGGTTCACAATCATACCTTGATGGAGGTGCTTCACTTGAGCCTAGATACAATCAAGAGTATGAAATTACTCTCTTAAAATGTAATTTTCAGAGCAACTCTCCTAACATACAAGAACTTAGGGGTTCTCTCTCTCTCTCTAGAATGCCATCAATTCTTTCTCTCTCTCAAGTTCCCATGGAAGTAAAATCATCATATTCAAGGAAAACAAAGAGGTTCAAGGGTGTTTTCCACTTTTCCCTCTTCTGACCCATGCTCAAAACCTCACTAATCTCACAAACAAAATCATAGAAAGAGAGGGCAAAGAGAGGAGATCAAGATTCTAAGTAGAAATGAGAGGAACTTGCTTACCTTTCCTTTGTTCTTCCTCCTTCTCTTGGTCTCTCTCACTCTCTATGCCTCTTTTCTCTCCTTGGGTCAAAGGTCTAGGGCAAATATGAGAGAAAGAATGAGTTGGAGCGTTTAAAGAAGTTAATTCCTCGCTTTTTACTCTCTTCCGGACTGACCCTCACTACGGCGAAAATTAACCTTAGCTACGGCGAGCTCGTGTTATTTGCCTTCGCTATAGCGAGGTTTAACTTTTACTACGGCGAGCACGTATAAATTTCATTCGCTATAGCGAGGTTTAACCTTCGCTACGGCGAGATCGTATTAGTTCCAGACCTCCACTCTCGCTATGGCGTACGCTACGGCGAGCAGCCCCCTGGTTTCTATATGGACTGCTGCCCGCACTCGCTATAGCTAGAATCACCTTCGCTATTGCGAACAGGCACTCTCGCTATAGCGAGACCATTTCTCGCTATTGCGAGCAGACTTAGCAAAATTTTTGGATTTCAAAAATTTCCAGCTTTCTACTTTCTTTTCCTTTTCCCTTTTCCCGGTTGTTACAACACAAATCAAGTCTTGGAACTAATTCTAGCTTCATAAAATCCTAAGCTAGCTCACTTGGTCTTAAATCATACATATGGTCCATTTAAGATGCAATGAAGCAACGACCTTAAATCTTGTTCTTGGCTCCCAACTTTCATTCTTTCTAGACTATATGGCTCCATATAGACTTATTGAAACCTTTTTAAACTTATTCTAGGAAGCCAAAGTCTAGGTTGCCTCATTATGCTTAAATTGGGACCTAAAATCTCAACTCTCAAAGCAAGCTTTCTAAATTCAATCTATTGGTTCATCTAGCACCTATAATTCATGTCTAAGCCTCTTATAACCTTAGAATAAAAAAAATCACTCCCTAGGCACAATATTCCTCTCTAGGCTGAGACTAACACCATAGGAGAAGACCCATGGAATAGCTTGCTTTTTCTTAGAGGAATGGCTTCCATAAATCTTCCTAGAGGTTTAATGGACTCATACAATGTTTTACATAAGCTAGAATGTCTCTAAGGAAAATTAGATTTGAGCATTTCTTCCATAAACTGCAAGATTCTATAACTTGAATTTCATTGCTTCCCAATTGCCTCAAGTGGACTATTCTTAATTCTCACACTCTCAAACACTTATTTCTCTCTTGCTAAGGTTAGAATTCATCTTCCTTTAAGTGGGCTAGGTCTAATCCAAACATGACTAAGAATAGAAAACAAGATGAAGTAAGAGAAGTCCATGGTTTCTTACCTTATTTGTTAGCATTTCAAGATCTCTATTTCATGCTCCGATGAGTTCTCTCAAATCTCCTCCTCCTTGCACTGCCTCAGCCATAAACCAGCACCAAGATAAACAATCAAACTATAGAAAAAGAGAGGAGAAAAGGGGGAATAAGTTTACGGAAGCAAAAAGCATGAAAAACCTTGAAATTCTTACTCTTTCACTTGCTTGCTCTTCTTTTTCTTGTGCATATCCTTGGCTGCCATTCAACTCTACTTCAGACAAAAAAAAAAAACATGATTGAGGGCTGGAGCAAGTGGCCGAACGTATAAAAAAGCCAAAAGGTAAAGTTATTCTATGTTTTCACATTTCAATTTAGTCCTTAAATCATAGTTTCTCCGTTTGGCCTCATTTCAAGTCCTTTTTGAAGGCTTTTCTATTATAAAATTTAGGTTCTTTAACTTATAAATTACCTTTGGTTTCACCCAAATTAGATTTAAAATTATTCCGAACCATTTTGTTAAAGTTCCAGTCAACTTTTTGTTGAAATTATTCACCGGAGGGGTTTTAATTGTTCTAGGGGTTCTCATAGTTTTCAGAGCCTTTGAGAACTCTAGAAAGCTTAAATTTTTTATTTAAAAATCTCTCGTGTGAGGTTTCCAAAATTTTCAAAAATTATAAAAATGCCTTAACTTATTTTCATAAATTTTCTTAGCTTTTCTGGCTTGAGTTTCAAGCAATTTAAGCCTCAAATTTTCATTTTTAAAGGTCTAGCTTATCCTTATAATTTTATTTGGCTACTATCCACTTGAATTTAGGGACCTCCTTTGAAAATCTAGCCTTTCTGGCCCTTTTACGGCAAACTGGGTTTACACCCATAGCTTGAGTTATTGCATATATCTTTCACGCATAAGTGGATGAATTGGCCATAAAATAAGCAATTAGTTGGTCTTCTTATAACAACACTACCCTTATACCTATACTTGAGGCTTTAGATTTTACATAAAAGAATTTAGAGAAGTTTAGTAAGTGAAGGACAAGTGTTGTGGTCATAACACTTTTAAGATTTAAGAATGCTTTCTTTGCCTAAGCATTCCCCCGGAAGGAGTTCCTTTTAAGCAACTAAGTCAAGGGAGCTACTACATAAGCATACCCTTTTATGAACTTCCTATAGGACCCTGTAAGTCCTAAGAAACCTTTTAACTATTTAATGATGGTTAGTCTAGACCATTGTAATATAATTCAATTTTAGTGGGATTCGATTTGACATCTTTAGTAGGCATTATGTGGCCCATGTATTCTTTTGAATGTTAGTAGAACTTACATTTTGATAACCTGACAAAGAAAGTGTTATATTGTAGGCATTGCAATACATCTTACAAATAGCAGTGGTGTGTTTCATAGGATAGGCCATACATTAGCATGTTGTTGAAGAAGACAGCCATAAATTTTCTGATAAATAAGTGGAAAATTTCATTCATAGCCACTTGAGAGATAGATAAAGCACTGGTTAAGCTACATGGCATAACCAAGAACTCATAATTGCCTAATAGGGTTTTAAAAGCAGTCTTATGGATATCATCTATTGCCATCTTCATTTAGTGGCAATTAGATCTAAGATCTAGCTTAGAGAACACCCATTTCCAATAAAGCTCATCTAACATTTCATCAATTATTGGAATGGGGAACTTGTCTTTGATTGTAATAAGATTGAGAGCTTAGTACTGCATTTAAAACCTCCAAGTTCCATCCTTTTTCTTGACTAAGAGCACAAAAGGATATAAAGCACTCTTATTTTGCCAAATGATGCCATGATCCATCATTTCTTGTACCGTTCTTTCCATCTTTTCTCTTTGAAAGTTTGAATACTAATAAGGTTTAAACTTTCATTGATGTTGCATTAGGAAAAATGTGAATTTGATGGTCCATACCTCTATAAGGTGGAAGCTTGGTTGGTTCAATGAAAACCAAGGAATGTGAGGAAAGTAATTGTTGAAATGCTTGGTCAAGCTCCAAATGGACATTGCCATTCATGTTAATTTCCATATTAGCAAGGCTCATGTGAGAGCAACAAGAGATAAAGTTTCTTGCAATTAAAGATTGAGGCTAAAAAATTGTTAATGGCTAAACACTTAAAGGTAATTGGTCATGTAAAGTAATATGCTTTCAATAAAAAATGAAGGACATAGTTAAGTCTTTAAAGTTAGAAACTATATGTGTTAAAGTTGCCAACCATTGAACCCTTGGCACCACATTTGCTCCCTCATTGTTTAGGATGTGAAAGCTAATGTTAAAGAGATGAACTTGTTAGGATAGTGGAACTTGAGTAGCCTTACGAGTGCATTCAAGATATTGCCTACTTCCCATTATGATTCCTAATGGTGAAATGGGCTAGAGTTTCAAATTCATAGTAGCAACTAATAATGGTTTAATAAAATTATGGGTAGATACAATATCCGCCAAAATGTGTGCTAAAGTATTACTAGTATTGCTTTGCAAATAGATAGTCTATAGTTGAAATTCTCCAGTAAGAGCCATCATACTCACTTCAAGGTTAATGACCTCCATTTCGGTTATAAGAATATCAATGTTAGTGTATACTTGGTCTTTCTAAAATTGAATTGGAATCAATGAGTTATAAAAAGGAAGACCCTAGAATCAAAGGAATAAAGGATAAATAAAATTAGAATAATAATATAAACATTTAGAAATGAGGATACAAGACCAAAGATACCCTAAAACCAGAGCCAGGATGGCTAAATAAAATCACCCAAAAAAGCAGTGGTATTTTTGTAATTTCGGGTAACTTTTTGAAAACTCAATGAAGGGAGCTTTAAATGGGAAACTTGACTTTTTCGGGGTTCTCAGAAGCCCCAAAAACTATAGGAATCCTTAGAATGGTTAAAACTTTTCCGATGCATGATTTAAGATGTTAGTTGACTTAAACTTTGACCAAATGTTTTAGTAAGATTTTAAATCTAATTTGGGTTAAACTAAATGCATTTTGTGAATTAGAGGATCTAAATTTTCATATGAAAAATATGGTTCTAAAAAAGGATTTAAAATGAGCCTAAACAATGCAGTCAAAGTTATGGGACATAAGGGGAATTTAGAAAAATGTTTAAAATATCTTGTTTCCTTCTTAAATCAGGCTAGCCACATCTTGCCACCTCTTAGATTGACCTAAGACACTCTAAAATAGAACCAAAGGTGTGCCAAAAGAGGGGAGGAAGAAGAAGAAAGAAAAGGCAAGAAATGTAAGATTTTAGCTGTTTTTTATGAGATTTTTTTCACCAAATTTCTCCTTTTAAAGGTCTTTCTATTGATGGTTTTAGCTTCTCAAAAAAAGTAAGTTTGTGGCTGAACTTTAGGAAGAAGGTGAAGATTTGAAGAAATAATTTGTAACATCAAATTTCTCTCTTGTTAACTTTAAGAAAAGGTAAGCATTCACGGCTAAAACTTGCTTCTTCTTGGTTCTTTCTTTTTGTGTATGTTCGGCCTAACCAAGAGGAAGGTGAAGGGAGAAGAATTTTGATCAAAATAGATTAAGAACAAAGGGTTTAAGGTATGGAGAGTTAGAAAATACAATTAGAATTCAAAAAGAAGCATTAGAAAGCAAAGTAAAAAAGTTAAGGTTTCAATTGCACCTTGAGAGTTTTGGAACTTTAAGAAGATAACCTAAGTCATATTTAATCTTGTCTAGACTCTAGAGAAACCAAGGAATAAGAATATGTGTCAAATTCCTAAGAGAAAGTAATAAAACTCCATAAAGCTTCCTATATACATATGGTTCGGCCAAGGAGAGAATGGATATCTAGGGAATAATTCTTTGAGTTCTAATAGATTTAGAGACTTAGATATGATAAATAAGGAATTATCGAAACAATGGATTGAATTTAGGAGTCTTAAAATGGAAGTTGAAATCTTAAAGGCCTAAATGAGGTATTGAAGCAAGTTAGTTCTAAAACTTTCTAATCAAGTATGTAATGATTCAAATGAGTCCCTTGAGAGTTCAAAGGCTTGAAGAAAGTAAGAGTTTGGGGTTAGGAAAGTAAAAACTAAAGGTTGCTTCATAATAGACCAAAACGAGCCTTATGTATCATATTGAATTCTAATGAGATTAAGTGAACATCTTGGAACCTAGAATGAGTTTTATAAGATTAATTTGCCTTATGATTGTTTTATGTAGGTTAAGTTAACCCAAACTCACTCATTTGTGGATGCCAAGGCAAAAACAATAAAGAAAAAGGAAGTTTATAAGTGGGATTGTGGTACTTCAAAGTTCTTAGAATCACAAGGTAGCTTTATCTACCTCTCTTACATACATTTGAATATTTACATGAGTTATAATGTTTGTATGTGTTGTTGTTTGGTGCATTCATGATGTATGTTTTAGCATAACTTCCATATTGAGCTATATGAATGAGAATGATAAATGTTTCGACTTTGAGCTCCCTTAAGGCTTGGAATTGAGCATAATAGCTCTTCCTTAGCCCCCGGGTTGAGAAAGTTAAGCCAAGCAAGTTTATGATGAAGCCATGGCTATGAAAGGAATGAGGTTTTATGTTTTATGATGCATTTGATTTATATGAGGCATAAGCATTGCATTCTTGCACCATATGCATATCATACATTCTTGTATGTATTAAGTTGCTTGAGATTAGCTACTAAGATTCTCCCAAATCTCACTCTACATGCTCCTATTAACCATTTCAAGTTATCCAAACCAAGGTCAAGATCCAAAGAAGCCATAGATAGTAGGAAATAATGTATTAGAATCTCATTTTATATTAAATTGTTGTATATGTATGTATATGACACTTGATATGAACCTTGATAGACTCATGATTTATATGATGATAATACTTCATGTTTTATGGTGGAGCCATGCATAAAACTAGGAGAATGTGGATGTAGAACAAGTTATGGCAATGTATGAACATTATGAAATTCCTAATAAGGATGTATGCATACTTGCATGTCAAATGTTCAAATTTTGATCCACCTATTTTAGAATGATATGGAATGGTTAGAGAAGCCATTTAGGATGAAAGAGATGTGCTCAAAGTGAAAGAAAACCAATTGGATCCTAAATGGTCCAAGTTGGTACCAATATTGGCCATAAAAAACTCTTATATTAAAAGTGGCTTAAATGATCTAATTTGAGCCTAGAATTTGGCATATATTTAGACCTTTTCTAGAGCTTTTTGTCAAACTAAGAGCCAAAATTTTTGGAGTTGTATATAATATTTTGCAATTTTCTAAAATTGGATAAAAAATTCATTTAGATTTTGGTACTGTTTACACAGAATAGATTTAGTGTCTCGAGTTTTTCAGGGATCAAATGAAGTCCAATACTCATGAAATTTTATACGTATATAGTTAACATTATAAAATTTCTAAGACCACTAAGTTTGTATAAAAAAGGGTTGTATAGAGGAAGTTATGAATTTTTGAAATTAAGGGTCTGACTATGCTTGAATACTGTAGCAGCCTCTAATATGCAATAGCTTTCATGGGCCAAATGAGTTCAGATGCTCTTAAAATTCTTATAGAAATTAGGTATCATTTAAAGCTTTTTGAGGCCACTAAGAACACCTAATTTGAAGTTGTCTAGGTTAAGATATGCAATTTCAAAGTTTAGGTTTACTACATGCCTCCATTTCTGACCTATGTTAGTGTTCCATTATATTTGACCTGGCAAATGAGCTCAATTTCACCCAAAATTTTTACTGCATGCATTTCACATTTTCACAGAAACCTAATTTATATGATTTGGAGTTGGACAGCCCAAGTTATAAATTTCCAAAGTTAGTGCAGATTTTTTGTCTTTGCTATCATTTTGGGTTCCATGGGAAATTCATGTGTTCCATGAGCTAACTATGGTAAAATAGACATAAACAAACTTGCTATGATGAAAATGAATTAAGGAAAGTAATACATCAAGTTTGGATCCTTATAGCTCAAAATGACTTGTCAGTGGCCCAATTTCGATGTTAAGAAGTTTATGAATGAATATGGCACTGCTTGTAACTTCTTATTTGCCATGAATGAGATAGTAAAAGTTAGGTATGTTAGTTAGTGTTACCTAACATTTCTTACAATTTCTTTTGACTAATGAGTAAGTATAATAAATTGGAATATTTATGATTAGGTGTGTACTTGTTGTGACAATAATAACACAAACCTTGTTCACATTTACGTTTGATTTTAGCAAGGTAAAGTTTCTTAAAAGATCAATGAGCTTGCTTTGGTCTTAGCCATGGAGGAGGTAGTATGTGTGGGGGTAGTAATGTTCAGGTTAAAGGATGAAGCAGAGTTAGCGGATGGCTTAGTGGGTAATGCTTTAAAATAGTGGATTAATTTGAGGTTGAGCAATTATTTTTTGGAGTTGGATATGCTTATTCTCAGGTCGTTGAGTCACAGCATGAAAATAAGTTTAAGGCTAGGCTAACAACAATTCACCATGCAAATAATCCTTAAGGCTAGAGATAAAGTAACTTACTAACCATGATTCAAAGAGACCATGTACCTTGATTAAGAGTTCTTCAAATCTAGCTTTGTAGTCCTCCACTATTGTTTGTTGTTTGAGCTCTTTAAGAGCATATCTAAGATCATCATAAAGGCTAGAGCCAAAGCATAGCAAAAGAACATTAAGAAATTCTTTCCTTGTGAATACCGAATCTCTCTTCATGAGCCATTTGTACTAAGCATATATAGGACTGGTCATATGGAAGGAAGTGATCTTTATGCGATGCGTAAGGTAAGTGTTGTATGCCCTAAAGATATTCTAGATTTTAAAAGCTTAATCTTCAGCATGGGTTTTGTCAAAATGAGGAATCTAAATCCTTATTCCTTTAGCCAAAAAGAAATTTGAGTAGAAAAGGAGAGTCCCATGATTGTCAACTAACGGTAGAGGGTTTTATGGATCGAGTGGAGTGGTTTATGGAGTAAAAGGAATGAGGTAAGGATGGAACAAGAAAAAAAAGGAGGGGGAATATATACTTAACATAAATACTAAAATTTATTAAAAAAAAGTGTAACTTTAGATATGTATTGAATTGATATAATAATAAGGTTCACTAAAATAAAAAAACAAAGACACATAATAATATAAAAAATAAGATAAGGATAATAATGTTAAAATAAATATAATTGCTTAAATACAAGAAAAGCACATACTTAAGGTCATGTGATATGTATTAGCCATCAGTATCATGCACTTCAAATCTTGATTGAATAAAATTTATCTATAATCTTTGTTGTAGAGAGATTGTAACAAATGTAATTTTCGTAAAATGACGAAATGAGTCGTATAAAAACAAGTTCTCTAAAATGAGCTAGATAATATTTCAAAAAAAATTTGGGTAGAGTTTTAGACTCCTAAAAATGATAATTTTAGGCTCAGACGAAAAGAAAAATGGAATTAGGACGATGAAAAAATTTGTTACGAAAACTAACGAAACGTAATAGCATTTTTGTAAATAAGTAAAACTTTTGGAAAAATACATAAGAGGGCTTTTTAAATGGAAAATTTGACTTGCCCAGGTTCTCAGAGGCCCAAAAAATCATGGGAAGCCTCAAGACTGGTAAAGCCCCTATGGTATACGTTTTCCAATGTCTGTGAGTTTGAACTTTAACGGATTCATTCGGGAAGGTTTTAGCTTTAATTTGAGTGATTCCAAAGGCATTTTATTAAATTAGGAACCTAAATTTTATAATGGAAAATAAAGTTCTAAAAAAGGAGTTAAAACAAAGCCAAAATGAAATTGCCATTATGGAAGGATGAAATTGGAATTTTTGAAAAAGCTAGCCTCTTGAATGTTCTATAAGCTTCTTATCTCTTCTCCCACCTTCTTAAGCATGATCCTTTCTGCTCAAAATACAGAAAATTTTCAGCTCCTTTAATTGCACCAAGAGAAGGAGAAAAAGAGGAAGAAAAAGGCAAGAAAGGTAAGAAAATCTAAGAAATTTCATGCTCCATCTTCTTCCAATTTTGTTCCTCTCCTCTCTTCCTCTCTTTCCATGGTTTATTTGAGTGAATTGATTTTTTTTTGAGTCCAGAACAAGAAGGAGTAGTTCGAATTGCTTGAGGAGAAGAAAACCAAGGAGAAAAAGTCTTGAAACCAAGTTTGAATCTAAGGTATTTCATGGTTTTGTTGTTTCTCCTCTTTGCTTCTTCCTTGTGTATGATTTCAACCAAATTAGAACCATATAAGAGGGAGATGTTCTGTCAAAAAACAAGAGAGGGACTAAGATTTTAGACTATAAGGAAGAGGAATATGGCAAGAAATTGCAAGAAAAACCTATGAAAAATAAGATAGAAAAGTGTAGGCTTCTTTAGGGTTTTATGAAATCTAATTTTATGTGAGTAATTCCTTGGCCATTTGAGTGTTTTCTTGAGCTCCTAAGACTTTTAGAAAGCCTCCCAAGTGGCTCTCCCATCAAGAAAATATTTGAAACTCCAAGAACCCCATTATTGCCTAGAGGTTCGGCCAAGCTATGATGGAAAGGGTAGAGGATGTTTTAATTTATTCTAGCCTTAGTTTGGGACTTTATATGATGTTAGAAGATGGGTGAAACCATTGGAAAAAATTTAGGAGCCATGGAATGGGAGATGGGACAATGGTATCCATAATGATGCTTTGTGAAGCAACTTGATTTTAAGCATGTGTAAATGATTGTGTGAGGGCTACAAGGACTTTGAATGAGGCCAAGAGGCTTAGAAATGGAAAGAGATGGGAGCCTAGAACTTGAATTGTGAAGGTTGCTTCAATAAGCCATTTATGGAACCATTATGTCACTTATGGAACTAACTGTGTATTCAAAAGGAAGTTTAGTATCTTGGCTTGCTTTAAGTGTGTAATTGTGTGTTCTTTATGGTGTCTAAGACAAAAGAACATATATCCACCTAGGTGTGCTTGTAGGACTAAAAAAGGGAAGGAAAAGGATCAAGAAAAGCTTGCATAAATATAAGGTAGCTCTCGACCTCATTCTCCTTGCATTCTTGTGTGCATATGTATGTAATTGTGTGCTTGTGTATGCTCTTGTGACTTGAGACCATGCCACTTGATGCCTTGACATTACATTGGTAGCAATGTGTTTCCTTTAATAGTTTTGGTTGTGGAAATGGCTCATAAGGGTGAGGTGATGCCAAAAGTCCCTTAATGAAGGTGAGGAGATGCCAAAAGTCTCATGGCATGGGTGAGACAAGGCCAAAAGTCTATTGGAAGGGTGAGGCCAAGTCAAAAGTCCCTAGACCAAGAGTGAGGCAAATCCAAAAGTCCTAGAAATGGGGTGAAGCAAAACCAAAAGTCCCTAGAGCATGATCTTGGCTTGAATGTGAATCAGTAGCATGGAAATTGTAACTTTGCATATTTTATGGTTGCCAAACCTTCCATACATATGCTTTGATGTGTATATGCCTGAATGTGTGTGTGAATGGATGTGTGAGTTATTGAAATTCAAGAAATCTCACTCCCCTTCCCCCTTCCATCTTGATATGTCTAGGTGGGTCCCAAGATACAAGAAAAATAAGCCAAGAGCCTTGAAGAGTTACAATAGGAATATTTTGTTATTCTCTGTGTATAAATGTCAAAATGAACTTGTACAAGTTATTTTTTTGTAATGTAAGACCTTGAGTAAATGTAATATGATGTATGAATGTTATGTAGCCCATATGTGACATTAAATCAATGCAAATGTGGAATTTGACTTCTTGAATGATTTATGTGTGTAGTGCATTAATGGATGTGGGATGGCCAAATTAAGATAAATGAGGCTTGGGACCACTTGGGTAGTACACACATGTCATAATTGTGCTTTTGAACTTGTCTAAGAGGAGCCAAACCATTGGAGAGGCCATTTGGACAAGGTTGACCCTTCACATGAAGCAAAATTGACCATCTGAGTGAGCTACATCACTTTCTATCTATGTGACGACCCTAAATTCTAACATTAGTAATTATAGTTAAATACATGATTAATAAATAATGATCAAGGTTTGGAGTCATTGCAACTAATCACATTAAGAATATATGGGGGAATTTAAACCTTGATACTACTAGGATCATCGACTAACAACCATAACGGGAACATGCATAAAAGGGGTGTACCATCATTAAAAGTTTATGATTCATCCATTAATCAATTTCAACCCACAAAAACATCCCACCAATGTACTTATACTATTCCCTAACATTAGCCTTACTGAAATTAAGGTTTTTAGGTCAAATATAGGAGTTTGGGGACCTGCGCCGCGACCTGGGGCCTTCCCGCCGCGGCTAAGTTAGGTTCTGGAGCTCAAAAACTAAGTTTTTAAACGTGCGCCGCAGCCAAGTTGCTCTCTGGAATTTTCCTGACTTTCGCCGCGGCGAGTTGGATCTGCGCCGCGGCGAGTTTTGCTACTGTAACCTCCCTAATTAATTTCCTCGACTCGCGCCGCAGCGAGACTTTTTACGCCGCGGCGAGGTTACGTTCTGTCACCCCCTGGGCGATTATTTTCACTCCGCGCCGCGGCGAGATTTCTCAAGCCACGGCGTCCCTCACCACTGTCACTCCCTAGGCCTCGGCGAAGCCTTCCTGGCCGCGGTGTGACTCCTTCCTGTAGCTACATTCCCCATATTTCGCCCCCTACACTCCATTTCTCTTCTTAGGAACACTCTAAGGTCACTTCCCCTCATTTTATATGGCTCTAATGGCATTTGTCTACCTTATTTACCTAGCTATCCTTCCAATTCCAATTCAAATCTTATATGCCCGTTTCTTTCCTCTAATTACCTTTTATCAGCAAGTTTATAAAGTATCAACAACAAAATATACATGAACTACCAGCAACTATCCTTTAATACACAATAAATGGAGGTTCCATATATTAGGGGCTCATATCAATATCTCAAGGGTTACATTTCCATTGATAAGCAATATTATAGGTCAATATCATTTATAGCAGATATCATGAGTCCGTACAACAATTACCAAATTAAGATGGGGTCTAACCCCTCAATACATACATTTTCAATAAGTCAAATGTTCAAGCCTACAGTTGGCAATATAGATATATGATGATTCTATATGAAACTAAACAAAACTCAGCATCTATCCTATTACACTCAAACCAAGTGCAGCCTCCCCACATTAGGCCTCAGCTCATGGATGTTCATCCACTTGCTTGCCCTTATCCTTACCCGAGGAACCTTCACCTGAAATTATAATCCCACAAAACGGGGTGAGATACACATCTCAGTAACCAAGGCAATTCCATCATATAATCCAGTTTAATCAACATACATGCATGAATCAAAATCCATATCAGAATCGTATCAGTCATTTCAGCAAATGAAACAATTAGGCTATCATGATTACTATCCCATACTAGCAATCATATAATTAATATGTTAAAGGCCATTAACACCGGGAGAGGCCCGTCCACAGCACCTACTTCCTATTGAGCACAACCAGGGCTCAGTGCATCTGGGGTTGATCATACCCGGTGCTCGATCGTAGCACATGCACGGGTGGCAGCCGCACCACAGCTCCACCATGGACTCACAAGGTCCAATCATAATACAACAGATAGCCAACCAATTCATTCAGCATTTCAAATCATTCATATACAGCAAATATGAAATTAAAATAGATACATGCATGGAATTAATGTAAACCCCGGTTACCTCACTTGTAGACAACTTGCAACAGCCACCACATATCTCAAATTCGGATTCAAGTATCTCCCACCAGAATTCTCAATGTTTCACCCAAAATCCTAAGCAAATTCGTACCAAATTAATACCCATAATATAAATAAGCTATGGGGGTCTCAAACTATCAAGGAAAGCATCAAAATGAGGGTTTAAACTCATCTAATATCAGCCCTAACCTCAACCTACGAATTTCATCAAGAAAATCCCCAAATCACCACATTTCAGATTTTGGGTAAAGTGAAAATCCTCTAAATGAAAAACTAATCAGACCAAATTAAAGAGAAAGATGAGGGAGTTAACTTCTATAACAATTACTTTGGCCAAATCTTACTCTAAGTGTGTGAAAATGCAGAGTTTTTGCCCCAAACCCTAGCCTCCTTCTCCACCTCCGAATTTCACTTTTGAGTTTCAGCAAATAGGATAAGTGGCTGAAGTATTAGGGTTTTAGATAGGTTTAAGTTAGGTCAAAAATGGGTTATGGGTTGCTCCAAGGTCCAAGTTCAAATGGGCTTTAGACTTTAGCTTATTGGGCCAGTTTTCACTTGTTGGGCTGCAGAATTATTTTGGGTCAGTTTAATACATTAGGTTGCTGAAATTTAATTGGGTTTGGGCCTAATTTGAAGGGCTCAAGGGCTTAGGTCTGCACAAGGGTAATTGGGCCACTTAATTGAGCCTATACAAGATAAATCTTGGGCCTCTATCTCATTAAATTAGTTTAGGTCTGCCTCTAATTCATTGGGCCTCCTTTAGCCTCTTATCATGATTTAATTAATTTGAGCCTAGATGTAAATCTCTATCCTAAATAAATTCTTAACGCATATTAACAATTTATTTCTCTAGAATACCTATTCGCTAACTTGCCCAATTATGCTCTATTAATTATCCTTAATTAATCTTAATCCATAATTAACACCTTAATTAATTTCGGGGTGTTACAGTCCAAATGAGCTCTTCTTGGTCTGAAATTTGGCATGCATCTAGAGCTTGTTGAGAGATTTTTAGGAAGCTAAAATTGGTATTATTTGGAGGTCTGTGGAATATTTTTCGGATCTTTGAAGTTGGAAAAATTTTCTAGTTTGGCCACTGGTACTGTACAATTGGTCTGAAAATGAATCTGTGTCAATCATGGGGCAAATGATGTCTAATTGCCACAAAATTTTACAGGGAGAAACTAGACCTTCCTAGTGACTTATGCCATAGAAGCACCTTATTTGGATTTCTAGAGAGAGATATATTAATTTTTGAAGTTGCTATCTAGTACCAAGTATACAGTCTGATTAATGGTATTGTTTGATTGATTTTTAGGGTTTAATGTTCTTGGATTGGCCTGAAACTATTTTATCCTCTAGGTAACATCTGTAACTTTCCAAATTGGTATAGATTGTATGGATTGGATTTTTTTGGAATTAATTATGAATTTCCAAGGATTATATCAATAACCTATAACAGTATTAGAGGGCAATCGGACCTTCCTACCTTTTCTATGGTCAAACATAGTACAAATGAAATTTTCGTGGCTGGGACTTATTTTTAGTGTGAAGCTAACACCCAAAACTTTCCAGAAAGCTATAGTTTGTGCGATTTCAATTTTTCTCCATTTAGTTATGATTTTTCAAAGTTTTCCTTAAAATCTGCCACTATACAGCCATGGAGAATGAAGGGAATTTTAGGGTTTTTGACTTGAAATCTGTAGATTGCTTGATAATTTGAGTTGATTGTGATCTGTTCCAATGATAAATGACTAGAGAATGTCATTGGATAATCCATGGGACCTACATAACTCAAATTGAAGAATTTTACCCCGATGCAACGCAGTAAAAGTGTATTATTTTCATACTTTCCCTCCCTTTTTGAGTACGGGACAAGTTGGAAAGCAAGCCAAGCCCCCCTAAAGAATGAGTTGAACCCTTGCATGAATTTCTTTGTCTCTTTTTTTTCCTAAGGCTTAGTAGAGGTAGCCGAATGGGACCTTATTTAAATAGGAATAAGGAAGCCCATTCAACACTTCTAAGAACGCTTTCCCCCCTTCCTGCCTTCTGAGTGGGATTCAGCTAACAAGGCATCTTTTCACTTTGGATAAACCTCAACGCCCTGCTCTGGACCTTCTTGGGTCTAACTTTTCGTTACTTTTGTCTTGTAAATGTGCACCAATTACTCTGAATGGAAGAGTATGATAATAAAAATATAAGGTATTATAGAAATTATTTGCAATCTTTTTTTTCAACATACACAGCCAAATTATTTGTAATAAAGTCATCCTCCATTTTTTCCAAAGCCATGCTTTTACAAGTTTCATTATAAAAAAAGCTTGCGTTGTAGATGCAATAGAGATTGGAAGTGTTAATACAATATGGCTTATCTTGTCAATCAAATGATAAAATTTTTATTTTTCCAAAAAATAATACTGCATAACTCAGAAAGGGTTGTAAGATTATGAAATTCAAGTTATTTTAGTACATCAAGCTCATAATGCTATAATTGAATCTTCAAATAAACCTTTTCATGCTCATTGAAATATTTTGGATAGTATGTTTCAACCAAATTACATACATTATAAATCTTTAAAGATTTGAAAGCATCTTGTGGATTTAAAATAGAGTTACGAAAGAGCAATTCCATAGCTTGATAACAAAATCTACTATTTAGCTCTTGCAATTGAAAGTCCATTGTAATTGTAAATATTTTATATTTGAAATGTTGCTCTATAGTAATAAAATTGTCAACATTTTGATGGTGAGGCTTACCTCAAGTTCTTAAGTATCTAGCATTCAAATAAAAAATATCAATGTCATTACTAGCACAAAATGATTGGGCATTATCAAGTAATGGCTCCCATCCATCATCCTTAAACTTTTGGATGAAAGACTTTGCAATTAATACTAAGTGTGCATCTATAATATCTTGAGATTATTGTTGCAAAGCTCAACATAAAATATCTATTATCTCTATACTTTTTTCTTCATTAAATGCAATATGAAAACAAACTCAAATGAGCTTAATGCTAAGTAAGCTACCTCTACATCACCTCTTTGAGAATAATTTGCTCTTCTTTCCTGGATTGAATTAGTAATTGAGCAAGTTGCTACATTCTTAACAAATTGCATATTGACTAAAAATGAGAACACCATCAACTATCTTTAGCTCTTTGCAAGTTGCCAACCCGATTTGCTCTTTTTCCAACATTTCTATATAACAAATTAGGATTTCTTTTCCCCACATGGCCTAATAAAGGATAACTCATTCCATCATTGACTTTCTTCCATTTGTTAAAACCTTGAACTATAAATGCATCTAAATGAGTAGAGTCATTCTTGGCAAATAGATAGCATGGCAAATAGTATATAGCATCATTTTTAGATTAATACTTTAACCATTATGAATGTGCATCAAGTCAAGAAGCTTGAAATTAGCGACGATTGGTCCCTTCTCAAAAGAAGAAAAAAAGGATACTCTATATTTTTAGACTAATATGAACCCATTTTGAGATAAACATTATGTATCTCATCTCATTGATTGAAAGGAAATTGTCATCTTTGTGGACGGAACTTGGGATCACGCTTTATATTGATAGCATCAATTTCTTGAGGCAATTTCAAAGGATCATTTCTAATAGGGAGAGGTTAACATTTGAAAGTTAAAGTGTAGCAAGTTGAGAATTATTATCATCTTTCTTCTTGAAGAAGAAAGAGAGACTTTTTTGTATTGCCATATTTTACTTGTACAACAAAAATACCATTTACAAAACTTAAAAATAAGCAACAAAATTTGTTCTATTTAATAAAACAACCATGATAAATAAATAAATAAATAAGTAACCATATATAAATAGATAAACAACCAAGTCAATTAATTTTCATGTTGTTCTTATTTTAAAATTTTTTAAATAGCTAAGCTTTATCATTTTTTAAAGAAACAAAATAAAAAAAATAAAAAAAATGAAATAGTGAAATACCGGTGGGGATGCGAATTGAAGCATCAGCCTTGAAGTGTCATGTGAAGGACGCCAAACAGGAAAAGGAATCGAAGAAGCATCTGGTGGGGGGACACCGACACCGAACAGGAAGAAGCAGCTCCTGTAATATGTTGGAGCTTTGGAGAGAGAGGAGTTGAAGAAACTTATGTTGGCGTGTTGCAATTGGTAAAATGAGAGAAATTGGCAAAGCTACTCTAGCCCTGCGCTGTCACATGGAGGGAAGAAAAGCTTATGTGGGAAGCTTTTTTGTTTGACTTTTCTTATTTTAATATATTTTATTTTAGTTGTTTTATAAAATATGTTATTTTGATCGAAGTTAAATACCGTTACGTCTGTAAAAACATGTATTAGACATTTCAAAAAATTAAAAAGGGCAAATTAAAAATTTTCGGAGACAATAATGATATATATATATATATACACATATAAATATATATATATATATATTTCATCTAAACGAGCATTTTGTGTTCCTTCGGCTATGAGAAATTCGGAAATGAAAGCAGCAAAATGTTAGATTAAGCAACAAGAATAACAGCAATAGAGAATAACCTTCATTCCAGTGAAGAGCCGCGCTCCAAAACTTCATTCATTCAACATCCTGACCAACACAGAGCCTGGGAAACTTTAAATACCATTATAAAACGACACTAGCAAAATGAAAAACGCAACACACAAAAGAAACACCCTAAATGCAAAAAGCATTATTCAATCATTCCCAATCATTGGCTAATTGTTCTATCAGTACGGTCCCTAACGTGTGACGAAATCCTTCATCCACTGTGGAGGCTTTCTTACTCGTCCAAGTTGTCCTGCTAGTGCCAGTTATCACTCTCCTTTTTTAATCTTTTGATTCATAACAAAGATTAATCACTAAAGCGTATGAAAACTTATATTTATATATATATATATATACATATATAATAATAATAATAATAATAATAATAATATACAGAGACGCATACTAATCTGCCTAGATAAATTGTCCTATTATTATCAACATAATAAAGTGAATGGTAATTATGTCAAGAGATTAGATAGAGCACAGGCCTATATTGTAACACCATACTCTTCTAGCCTATCCCATTTCAAGAACTTGGTTTCACAACATCACATGAAAAAAGGGATATATTTAATTTCATTTAATCACGTTACGTAAAACTTTAAAAATTAATCTTATACTCTATGGACCACATGAATTCATTAATATCATTCTCCACCCATAACACATTCATACAAGTCATAAACATCATAAAACATCTCATACATCTTGGGTTTGGCTTCATGCATTAGAAAAACAAAGGTTTGGCCTGGGTTCACTTTCCAAATTTCTTATATAAACTTTAAAAACTCATAACTAATTTTGGAAAAATTGAAATCATATATATGATAGCTTTTTGGAAAGCTATGGATGTTAACTAAAGAGTAAAAATAGTTTCAAACCAATGAAGTGGCATTTAACTTGTGAAAATTGATGAAACAATACCCAAGGTCACAATGCATTACTAGTACTATTATGCAACTTTAAAAATTTGGTTCTCCCTCTACAAAGCTCCAAATGAGGTAATCTTGGTGCATATGGAAAGCTTATGATATCTAGTTTATGTCTATAAAATTTCATAAGCATTGGATATCATTTGATCTACATGTGACATAGAAACATAAACTGACCATATGAACTATGTTGCTACCATTTCAGCAAAATTTTCCCAGTTTTGAAAAATCATAATAAATTTTCTAAAACTCCAAATTCAATTCTCTTTGACTTCTAAAAAGCTCTAGATGAGACTTATATTCATACCAAATTTTATGGAAAAATTCGTCTATTTAGTTAGTTTGGAGTTCATCTCATAATTTGGTCAGTTTTTGAGGTTCAAAATGGTTCTTAAGGCATCAAATGGCTCCTTTCTCATTCCATAACCACTTGAGCACATCCCATAGCACAAACATAGCCTAGGGAAGCATGCCAAATGGTCCCAACCCTCATGGAGCTAATTCTTACTATGCCACTTGCTATCATACACAAGCATTTCATATCACACAAGGGCTCCTTGGTGGTAAAAGCATACATATTCATTCATATGGTTCCAAAATAAGTTCATACATCATATTTACATACATTTAAATGTGCTCAAGCATCTACATAACATATACATCATATGGTAACAACATTTGATATTAATATGTCAACAAAATGGTTAATTAACTACTCTTTTGCCAAAATCTTGGTTTTCAAGGTTGTGTGTAACAACCAAAAAAAAAAAGAAAGCTGAAAATTTTCAAAATTCTAAAGTTTTCTAAGTCTACTAGCTATAGCAAGAAATGACCTAGCTATAGCGAATGTACCTATTCGCTATAATGAGAAATGGTCTAGCTATAGTGAATGTACCTGTTAGCTATAACGAGAATGCTTATAGCTATAGTGAGTGTGGGCATCCCATACAAAAACCAAGGAGTTGCTCGCCGTAGTGCGTGCCGTAGCGAAAACAGGGGAATGGTGTTACATTATGAGCCTCCATTTCTTAAACCACTTAGTTCACCTAGACATGATTAGATATTGGAGGGGGAGGAGTGGGAACCCAAGAATCCCAATAGCTCTTTACCTTTTCAAATATACATAATGGATGCTAAAACATATTAAAGAATGTATGTATGGCCTTTAGGCTATTAGTGAACATATATAAAGCATTTTCATGATCATAGAAACTCATACATATCATACATATGCTCTCAAGGGCATTGGTTTAACCTTACACATTTGCTTTAGGACTTTTGGACTTGTCTTACCCATTTTCAAAGGGCTTTTGAATAAGTCGCACTCTTCTTGAAACTTTTGGCTCATCTTCATCCTTACCAAGGGACTTTTGGTATCACTATACCCATTCAAGCCAAAACACATTCATAAAGCACATTTCAAGAACATCATGGTATCATAATATATAGGCAATAACTAGAAGCATTTCTCATGGCATAAATATACATACAAGCACTCAAAGACAAGCAATCATTCAAGGCATGCATGAGAGAAAGGTTAGAGAGTTACCTTGAAGCAAAACACAAGCTTTTTCCTTGATTACTCTTCCCCTCTCTTGGCCACACACTTGCAATGAGGTAGAGCTTGATTCCTTTGGTTTAGACACACCAAATAGGATACCATTACATCATTGAAGCAAGCTTTAGTATCACTCACAGTCTATGTGAAGGTACTTTGTCCTATGGCTACATAATAGTTCCATACAAGACCTAATGAAGCAACTATGAGAATTCATGATCTTGGATCTATTTTTTCCTTCAATCTATGACTCTTGAATCCATTTAGACTCCTTGGAGTCATCACACATTCATTTTGAGGAGCCTAGCTATGAGTTGCTTCCTTATGTCTCATTATGGAGCCTACACCTCCATCTCACAATCTAGGCTTCCTAAATTTTTCCCAAGGCTTCCTTTAATATTCTTCCATCATATCTAGTCCCATTCTAGGCTTAAAAGAAATTAAAACACTCCCTAGGTCCTAGAACTGTGTTTGGCTGAGACATAAGCATTGGTTTGGAGCCCATGGAATTTGCTTTCTTTTCTTGAAGGGGATGAAACTTAAGAGGCTTCCTAGATGTCTTAGGAACTCATATATACTCTTAGATAGCTCAAATTACTACTAAAAGGCTTCATACATATCAAGGTACACTTGAATCCCTAAGTCTTGCAACTTTAACTCCAATGCTTTTCTTTTAATTTTCAATACATAATCTTGTTTTCCACACTCTAAAACCTAGGTTTCATGCTTGGCTTGGGTCAAAATCAGTTCCCTTCTACATGCTCTCTAAGTGGCGAACCATCACTAGGGAAAACAAGGAAAGAAAAGCATGAAAATCCATGATAGTTACCTTGTTTCTTTGCTTGTTTCAAGAGCTTTTTCAATTGGTAAAATCTTCTCCTTCAAACTCTAACTTTTCTCCTCTAAACTAGTCCCAAAACAGCCCCTTATAAGTCACCAAAACAATAGAAGGAAAGGGGAGAAGGAGGAGAACATCTTTTGTAAAGGAAGAACCATAAAATTCTACACTTTTTCTTACCTTTTCTTGATTTTTCTTCCTCCCTCTTGGTGCGTCCTCCCCTGCTGGTTTTCTCTCTATTTTGGGTAACAAATAAGTCAATTAACTAGATGGGAGAAGGAGCACGTGTTATATGGAAGGAGAAGAGTCACTTTATGCACTTTTCTACTTTGCATTTTAGTCTCTTTTCTTGGTTCCTTTCATTTAGGCTCAATTCAACTCCTTCTCAAAATTCTTTTTTTCCATCATAATATTTAAGCTCTCAAACTTATAAATTGGCTTTGATTTCACTTAAATCGAATTTAAAGCCACTCTGAACCATTCGGTCAAAGTTTCAGTCAACCAACAGCTGAAATCGCTCACTGGAGAAGTTTCAACTATTCTGGGAGTTCTCATAATTTTTAGGGCCTTTGACAACCTCAAAAAGCTTAAATTTTTTGTTTAAAAAGTCTTCCAGTGAGTTTTTCAAAATTATCAAAAATTACAAAAATGCTCCAACTTTCTTTTACAAACTTTTTCTAGATCATCTGGCTCGGAATTCTAGGTAACTCAAACCTTAAATCTTTATTTTTTATTATTTAAAATTTTATCCTAATTTTATTTGGCCTTAAATCATTCATTTCAAGGGACTTACTTTTATAACTGACTCATTTCTGACATTTTAATGAAAACCAGATGTTACATATATATAAATGCAAAAAATTTGCATAAGTAATAATACTCAAGTACGTTACTTCATCTAGTAGAAAACATTTATATGAGTGGTGTACAATACATAAATATTATAATTCCAAATTTTAAAAATTATATTTACAAAATTCATGAAAGGTTAAAATTATTGCATGTAGTTTGATATCACCAATAGAAGAGCACTATTTTTTTTATATATTAAACTCAACCTTCCATAAATAAGATGCTAGAAATGGCCATGAAAGACAGGCTAAAAGGGGGGGAATGATTGAACACATACCAAAATGTTAGAAAAATAAAAGATAAGAAATGGAGAAATAGGCTCTAAGATGTGAAGAATCACTATATTTAAAGAGTGATTGTCCATATATTGGGGATTATAAATGATATTCTTCTAGGATACAACAAAATGTCTTGGAATATTAGTCAAATTCTTAGCATTTCTATCATGTAAGAAGGGATCTTTGTCACACCATATTATTTCTAACATTAATTTCCTTTATCAAAGTGGAATTACACAAATTAGCAAAGAAATCTAAAGAAATATACATTAAAACTAGGACTTTAATGGCATTATGTTGGGGTTAAAATTTTAAATTTTAATCCGTAGACCCCTGAAACTTACCAACAATATTCCTTAATTATTTTCCATTCATACAACTCATAAACATTTCAAAACTTCACATGAACCACGGATCAAAAACCAAAAATCACAGTTCCTCACGTTTTGCCTCGGGTTCTAGGGTGGCAGATTTTGAGGTAACTTTGAAAAATCATAACTAAATTTAGAAAAATCAAAATCAAGCAAACCATAGCTTTTTGAAAATTTTTAGATGTTAAATTTACATTAAAAATAATTTCTAGCCACAAGAATCTCATCTGAGGCATGTTTGACAATAGAAAAGGCACAATAGTTAGACTACCTGGAATACTAATATAGCTTATTGATGTAAAATTTGAAAATTCATAATTACTTCCAAACAAATCTAATTCATGAAAACTATACCAATTTGGAAAGCTACAGATGTTAGATAGAGGGGAAAAATAGTTCTGAATTGATCTAAGAGCATTCGGCCCCAAAAATTAATGAAACAATGCTGGAGGTCTAACTGGATGCTTGGAACAAAATATAAACTTCAAAAATTAATATCTCCTTCTTTAGACATCCAATTAAGGTTCTTCTAATTGGCATAAGTCACTGGAAAGGTCTAGTGTTTTCTTGTAAAATTTCACAACAATTAGATCTCATTTGCCTCATGAATGATAGAATTTCATTTCAAACCAATTGAACAGTAGCACTGACCAAAACCAAAAAATTTTTCAATTTTAAAAATTTGCCAAAAATTTCATAGACCTTCAAATATTTTGCACTTTAGCTTCCCAAAAAGATCTCAATAAACTCTAGACGCATGCTAAGTTTCAGATCAAAAAGAGCTCATTTAGACAAAAAGTAACACAGCCTTACGAATTGGCCAATTTTGGCTCCCATAATGCATCAACTTGGTCCAAATGGCTTCTATTATGGTTTGGCATCTCCTGGGCAAGTTTAAAAGCTTGAATACAACTTAGTGGACTACCCAAGTGTTCCCAAACCTTATGCATCTCATTTTGATCATTCCACATCCATTCATACACTATTACACACAAGCCACCAAAGAATCAATTTATATATTTACATTATTTTGGTGCCATCAAAGGTTCATACAACTTTCATACATCATTTTACATTTGCTCAAGGTCTTACATCTAAAAAATAACATGTATAAGCTTACTTTAACATTCAACTACAATTAGAATTACATAATTAACAAAGTATGACATATTAAACTCCTTGACTTGCATTCCTTTGATCTTGAGCACCATCTAGACATTTTAAGAATGCAGAGGGAAGGGAATGAGATTCATGAAATCTCAATAGCTCACACACCCATTCACACACACATTCAAGGCATATATACATCAATGCATAAGTGTGGAAAGTGAGACAACCATAAAGTATGCAAGATCATAATTTCTATGCCACCAATTTACATTAAGTCAAGAATATGCTCTAGGGACTTTTGGTTTTGCCTTACCCTATTTCTAAGACTCTTGGATTTGCCTCACCCTTGGCCTAGGGACTTTTGACTTGGCTTCACCCATCCAAGAGACTTTTAGCCTTGTCTCACCCATGCCATGAGACTTTTAGCATCTCCTCACCTTCATTAAGGGACTTTTGGCATTACCTTACCCTTATGATCCATTTCAACAATCAAAGCCATTCAAGAAGTCACATTGGTACCAATGCAATATCAAGACATCAAGTGGCATGTCATCAAGTCACAAGAACACACACAAACATACAATGACATACATATGCACACAAGAATGCAAGGAGAATGAGGTGGAGAGCTACCTTGAATTTATGCAAGCTTGGCTTCACTTTATTCTTTCCCTTTTTTGATTTTGCAATATCCGGTTCTTTAAAAATGAGAGATGATGTTATGTGACCATTAGAATGTATATTGAGCATGGAGTATGGCAATAGACCAAGTTAATTTAAGGGCTGAAATAGTATCTCATCACCTGGATCGAAGATCTTGTCGACAAAATCTTGTAATCTGTAGTACAAATTATGAGACCTTGTCGACAAAGTTTTTGCCAGCAAGTATAAGGTCTTCTTGTATAATGTGTTAAAACTTGTATGGCATGGAATTAGGTATAAAAGGTTTTTTAAATGAAATTTTTGAGTTCTCTGGGATTCCCAGAGGCCCTGAAAATGATGGGAAGTCCCAGGAGAACTAAAGCCCCTCCGATGAACATTTTTCAACGTCAGTTGACTCGAACTTTGACTGATTCATTCGACAAGGGTTTAGCTTCAATTTGAGTGATTCCAAAGGCATTTTACTAAATTGAGAACCTAAATTTTATAGTGGAAAAGACGATTCTCATAAAGGAGCTAAAACGAGTTAGAAACGAAAATGCCAAGAATGAAGGACAAAATATAAATTTTTTAAAAAGTCCTTCTTAAACCTATATATATATGAAGCGTCCTTCTGCTCCCCTCATTTAGATTGACCAAACTCTGCCCAAAAGCTAGATAAAGCTTAAAGGAAGGAGGCGTACAAGACTAAGGCAAAGGAGAAGGGAAATTTTCAAGAAAAAGGTAAGAATTTGTTAGAATTTCCTAATCTTCTCCTTAGGAAATCTCTTCTCCTCCTTCTCCCCTTTCTCCTTGTGGCTTTCTTAGAGTTTTTGGTGCTATTTTAAGGTCAGACCAAGAGGGGAAAATTCGCATTTGAAGAGAGGAAGCCAAAGAAAGTGAGAATCAAGTGAGAAAACAAAGAAAAATAAGGTAAATCTTCCATCCTATGGTAGATACTTCCTCCCTCTTCTTCTCCACATTTCTCCTCATATATGTAGATGCAAGAGGGCTAGAATTTTGAGGAGAACCAAGGGGTGAATTCTATGAATATAAGGGAGGAGAGTAAGAATATGCAAAGAAATCCAAGTAAAAACCATGATTTTGCAAGATAGAAAAGTTAAGATTTTGATTGCACCTTAAGCTTTATCATGAACCCTAGCCATATTTTATGATGTTTAAGTGTTCATATGAGTTCCTAAGACACCAAGAGAGCTTCCTACATGATTCTCCCATCAAAAGAAGTAAGGAAACTCCATTGGTGCCTTATGGAAGCATAACTTCGGCCAAGGAGAGTCCATGCACCTAGGGAATGTTTTAATTCCTTCTAAGCTTAGTTTTGTATCATATATGATGGGAGAGTATGAGAGAAAGCCTTGGAAGAAGTTTAGAAGTCATAGATAGTAAGATAGCCTTATATGTTCCATAATATGACTTAAAGAAGCAACACCTAGCAAGACTCTTAGAATTGATTATGTGATGACTCCAAGAGATTTAAATGGAGTCAAGAATCATGAATGAATATATAGAATGGAACCAAGATGATGTTTTCTTAAGGTTGCTTCATTAAGTACATTATGGAACCATGAAAGAGTTTTATGAGTCACCTAGCTTTTCTAGTGAATGTGTGGCCTTAGACTTTGTTTCAAAAGTGTAATTAGCTTCCATATGATATGTCTAGGCCAAGAGGAATGATCTCCACCTTCTTAGGTGTGTGAGGCCAAGGGAGAGGATTCAAGACTTAAGGAAAAAGTGTTCAAATACAAACAAGGTAGCTCTCTCCACCTTCTTTCATGCATAGATATGTGCTTACATTGTCTTGAATGTGTGTATGTATGTTTTAAGCCATGAAAAGTATTCTAGCATGATTTTATATGCCATAGTACTATAATGATGCATTATGTTTCTAAATAATATTTATAATGCTTGCTTTGGTTTGCTTGAGTGTGGTGAAGCCAAGAACCCTTAGCCATGGTGAGGATGAGCCAAAAACCTTTAGAATTGGTTAAGACAAAGTAAAGAGTCTCCTAAAAGTGAGGTTGACTCCTAAGAGTAAGGTTGAGTCTAAAAACCTCTTAAAGAATGGGTGAGGTAAGTCCAAAATCCACAAGTGAATGGATGAGGCTAATCCACTTGCTTGGCAAGCCGTTGTATGCTATGTATGACCTATCCAAATGTTAAAAATGCTTCTTTAATGATTGCACATGCTAATATACCCATGCATACATTTGTGAGACTTGTATTGCATGCTTTATGTGTGATTGAATGGGAGATGAGCTATTGGGATTCTTTGAATTTCATCCCCTCCTCTTCAATTTCTTAACATGCTGGGTGAAATAATTGAGCAAGGTATTGGAGGCCACCAAGCTTAGAAGAAGAAGATGGACATTAAAGTATATGGATATGCTTAGTTTTGCTTTCTTTTTAGCCATATACATGGTATATGATGTAATCTCATGATAAAATTGTTATGTAACCATATGAACATATGTAAATACCCAAATGTATAATGTATGAATGAACTTTGATGCCAAATGTATGAGATAGCATGTTTTGGGTATTGAATAACAAGTTTAGCTCTTGAATGGCTAGATAGATTAGTGTAATAATAGAAGTGGATTGGCTAAATTGAGATGCATGAGGTTTGAAACCATTTGGGTAGTTCATACAAGTCTTATTTATACTTTTAAACTTTCCCAAGAGGTGCCAAACACTAAGCAAGACCATTTGGGTACACTTGGTCTCTAATGTGGATCATAATTGACCATATTGGAAACCTATATCACTTTCTCCCAAATGAGCTCTTCTTGATCTACGATTTGGCATATATCTAGAGCTTGTTGAGAGATTTTTGGGAAGATAAAGTTCAGAATTTTTAGAGGTCTATAGAATATTTGATGAATTTTCAAAGTTGAAAAATTTTCTAGTTTTGGTCTGGTGTACTATTCACTCAGGTCTGAAAATGAAATTTGTCACTTAAGGGAAAAATGATGTCCAATTGCCACAAAATTTTATAAAGAGAAACTAGACACGTCCAATGACTTGTGCCAACTAGAAGCACCCCATTTGGATATCTAGAGAGGGAGATATGCATTTTTTAAATTTCTATCCAGCATCAGGCATCCAAACTGACCCAGGGTACTGTTTGATTGGTTTTCAATGCCTGGGCATGCATGGACTGGTATGACGTTATTTTTTCCCTCTATTTAACATCTTTAGCTTTCTAGATTGGTATCATTCGTGTGCATTGAATTTATGTGAAATTAATTGGATATTTTTGAATTTGCTGTAGAAGCCTGTGACAGGTCCAGTAGCTGGCCAGACCTCCGGCCCTTTTTGAATGTCAAATGTCTTTTGTGTGATGTTTCATAGCTTGGTTATATTTTTAGATAAAGTAGACATGTGTAGCTTCCCATAATGGCAAAGAACACATGATTTTGAATTTTATAGAATTAGTTATGATTTTCCAAAGTTTGTGATAGAAAAGAGGAAATTCTGGCAAAAAATGCAAACATGGGTTTTATGTGATCCTTTGCTTTCCACGAGTTGTAGGCCAAATTTGATGATGGAAATGAGTTTTATTTATGTGTTTAAGTATGATAATATGATAGATGAATTCATATGGCCCACGAGACTCTGAAAGAAAAATTTTACCTGTAGAGGAACGTATTTTAATTCATGACTCCCTATGCCATTATATTGTTTCCATAGAACAAACATAAGATGAGGCATGGGAATTGCATGAATTGAGTCCTAGAAGTATGGTGTTACAGGTTTCACAAGAGCACTTAGGTGGATTAAGATTCTCTTGGCCTAAACATCATAATTAACACACAATTATACATTTTCAGCAAGCTAAGATACCAAATTCATTCTCAAACACACACTTGATTCTATAGGCGGTATAATGGTTCTATAGATGGCCTATTGAAGCAACCTTCACAATTCAAGTTCTAGGCCCCATTCTCTTTTCATTTCTAGGCCTCTTGGCATCATTCAAAGCCATTAGAGCTATCACATATTCATTTGTACAAGCTTAAATTACAAGTTGTTTCTTAAGGCACCATTATGGACACCATTGTCCCATCTTCCAATCCATGGCTCCTAAATTTTTTCCAAGGGTTCCTCCAATCTTCTACCATCATATGAAGTCTCAAACCAAGGTTAGAACAAATTAAAACACATCATAACCTAATTATCCTAGCTTAGCCAAGACATACACACTAAGGAAGGTTCATGGAGCTTTTGATTTTTTTCTTGATGGGAGAGCCACTTGGAAGGCTTTCTAGAGGTCTTAGAGACTCAATAGAACACTTAAATAGCCTAAAAAAGTCATATATCAAATCAGATTTTACAAAACCCTAAAGAGTCCTACACTTTCCTAACTTGATTTTCATGGGTTTTTCTTGGAAATTCTTGGCATATTCCACTTCCCCATGGCCTAAAACCCTAGTTCCTCTCTTGTTTTTGGACAAAACTCCCTCCCTTCTCATGGTTCTAGTTTGGCTAAAAATGCACCAAGAGAAGAGCAAGAGAAGAAAACAACAAAAGGTAAAAGTTACCTTGGATTCAAGCTTGTTTCAAGAGGCTTTCTCCTTGATTTGCTTCTCCTTAACATTTTTGAACTATTCCCCCTTGTTCTGGACTTAAAACAGAACCAAAACCACTTAATAAAACTATGAAAAGAAAGCTTGAAGGGAGGAGAACAAAATTGGAAGAAGAAGCATGAAATTCCCTGAAATTGGTTACCTTTTCTTGGTTTTCTTCCTCCTTTCTCTCCTTCTCACCTAAGAGAGAGTTTCTTTTTTTTTTTTTTCTATTTTTTGGCAGAAGGTATGTTGGCCCTAATGAGGGGAGGAAGAGGAACGAAGCTTATGGAACATTCAAAAAACTAGCTTTTTCAAAAATTCTAATTTCATCCTTCCGTAATGACAATTTTATTTTGGCTTTATTTTAGTTCCTTTTTTAGAACCTTATTTTCCATTATAAAATTTAGGTTCCAAATTTAATAAAATGCCTTTGAAATCACTTAATTTGGAGCCAAAACCTTCCCGAATGAATCCATCAAAGTTTGGGTTCACCTCATTGGAAAATATACACCGGAGGGGCTTTAACTGTCCCAAGGCTTCTTATGGTTTTCAGGGCCTTTGAAAACCCTGGGAACTCAAATTTTCCATTTAAAAAGCCCTATTGTGTGTTTTTCCAAAATTTGCACATATTTACAAAAATGCCATTACGTTTTATCAATTTTGTAATAATTTTGTTTTGTCATCCTAGTTTCATTTTTCTTTCTGTCTGAGCCTAGAATTATTATTTTTAGTAGTCTAGGACATGACTCAATTTTTTTGGGACATAATTTAGTTTATTTCAAGGGACTTACTTTTATATAGCTCATTTCGTCGTTTTACGAAATTCAATATTCGTTACAATCTTAGTAGCATCCTCGATTAATAGAGGATGGGTCAGAGTCTCTTTCAATAGTATGCCTGACTAGTCATATCAGCTATGAAGAGATTAAGGAAGATATAGGTTGATGTCATATATACTTTGAGCAGTCACCTTTCAATAGTTGTCTATTTTCATATCAACAAGTATATTTTAATTTTAAAATATAAAATTCAAATTTAAAAGACATGTCATCTTAATTTTAAAATTTTAATTTTGAATTTTAAATTTATATAATGGGTTTGTTAGAGTAACACAACTTTATTTTCACAAAGGCCTAAGCCTGAGTCATATATATATATATATATATATGGATATAGAAGTTGGCTTCTCCTTATATACTCTTAACTTATTTATTCCTTTTCCAATGTGGAACTTCAACTCTCACCAATATTACAAACTACAATAACAATCTCCTACTAATTTGTAATATTACTTCATAATATCACACATACTAGAAAGTATCTTTTAATGATTTGAACCTTCTTTTAGTGTAAATACTTTCAAGTTTTGACGAAATTTTTGGTATGCTAAGATTTCAACCACAACTCTGTGTTAAAATTGAAGGTATCACTCACATGATATTATTAAGTTACTAAGATGTTCCAATGTCTTGCTCTAGCAATTTTATGACTATGTCCTAATCCTCGTTTTATGAATATTTACAAGATCAAGCCTTAAATCTTGTTTAAAGCGGCACCATTTTGATAGTCATATAGGTGGAATTTGTCATTATGTGCCTATTATTCCATGTTATATCATAAAAAGGAGATGTGACCGAGATGGAATACGAGGAGAACTTATATCCATAAGCTTGACAAACACCTCAATATTTATAAAATTCTAATGTATGATTGGATGTAAATAACAAGCTTAGCTTTTTATAGAAAATCCAGGAAAGTCTTTCTTGAATTTGGGACATCTAGGACTTGTCTACAGACAGTCAATCCAATGTTTACATATCATTGAGAGCTCTACTTTCAATTGTGCCATCAGTAACAAGACATAAATCATAAGGCGAGGATCCTACATGTGGTTTATGGAGCAGACTTTAGAGTAAAGCATACATATGGATAGGGATAACAGATCGTTAATACCAAATAAGTTTTTCACTAGCTCTTCACTAACAACACTCTGAGTTAAGTTGGAAAAACGTTTAAATATAGTTATACTATCTATAAGAATAAATAATGGAATAAGCTATGGTACTTAGTAAATAGAAGATAAAGCATGATAGCTGGAAGGAAGAGTAGGCACTGAGTTTTTCTACTAAAATAAGTTTTAAATTTGGATATAAGTTAGCAAGATATCAATGAAGATGAAATAGGCATTATACAAGTGTAGTGTATCATTTATATAATAAAGTCAAATGATAATGAGCCTGATAAATTACAGACTAAAATTATAAGGAAAATTTGTTTAGTGTATTGCGTATATAGTATGTACAAAATATATATGATTTAGTCAAGTTATGAATTGATAAAGCATAATTATGAGAAAATAAGAAAAATTAAGTTCATCCATTAAAAATTTAAATCATGAAATACAAGTAAACATCAATAAAGAAAACATTTTAATACAAGGATAGCAATAAGAAGGTTTGTGTAGAATTTTAATTTTTAACATATATCATATACTAATGTAATATCTAGCCTTTTTAGAACTGGACTGAAACTAACAAAATTACAAAAGAGGACCTCAGAATGAAATAATTAGAGGCTAAACAATATTAGAATAATAATTTAGACATTTAGAAATGAGAATATAGAGCTAATGATGGCCTAAAAGCGGCTCAACGAAGAAGCTGAAAACGTAGTGACATTTTCATAATTTTGAGGAATTTTTTGAAAACTCAAAGGAGGAAGCTTTAAATGATAAAATTAAGTTTTCCAAAATTTTCAAAAGCTCCAAAAATTATAGGAACCCTTAGAATGGTTAAAATCTCTCCGATGTATGATTTAAGTTGTCAGTTGACCAAAACTTTGACCAGATGGTTTGGTAAGGTTTTAAATTCAATTTGTGTGAAACCAGAGGCATTTTATGAATTAGATTATCTAAATTTTCATATGAAAAAGGAAATTCTAAAAAAGGAGATAAAATGTGTGAAAATGGGAAAAATGAAATTGAAGGGCAAAATAGGAATTATGAAAATATTATAACTTAACCCTTTCCTTCTTAATTCTATGTAGCATTACCCAAACCTTTCAAAACAGAACCTAGACCATCTAAACCAAAGGAGAGAGGCACACCAAGAAGAGGAGAAAGAAGAAGGAAAGAAGGCCAAGAAAAGATAAGAAAATGGCATTTTTTCATGCTCTTGCTTTCACTAACTTGGTTCTCCTCCTTGAGCTCTTTCTTTTGGTGGTTTTGGTTTTGAGAAAGAAGCATTTTTATGGTTGGCTTGTTGGAGGAAGGAGAGAGCTTGAAGAAACTAAGCCAACGATTAAATTTCTCTGTTAGAAGACATTAGAACAAGGTATGTTTTATAGTATGATTGTGCTCCACCTTGCCTCCTCCTTCTTCATGAGTTTTGGTCAGACTTAGGACCATATGAAAGTGGATGAGTTTTGGCCATAGCAAAGTAGGAACAAGGGTTTTAGAGCATGAGAAATAAGAATATGCAATTAGAACAAAAAGAAAAGATTTAGAATTTAATATATGGAAGTTAGGGTTTTAGTTGCACCTTAGAAATTATGGGATCATTAAAAGGCATTTAGAGCTATATGAATTCATGTCTAATGTAATGTCCAGTTTTCGTTAAACGATGGAAACGGGCACGCTTTCAAAGTAAGTCCCCTGAGATGAGTGATTCAAGGCCAAATAAAATTTGGATAAAATGTTAAATAATAAAAAATGAGGATTTGAGCCTTGAGTTTCCCAGAAACTGGGGTCGGAGTGATTCGAAAAATTTGCCGAAAGGCCAGTGGCATTTTCGTAAATAAGTGCAATTTTGGAAAAGCACCTAGGAGGGCTTTTTCAATGGAAATTTTGAGTTGTTCAGGGTTCTCAGAGGCCCCAAAAACCATGGGAAGCCCCAGGACCGGTAAAGACCCTCCGGTGTAAGTTTTCCAACGTCGATTGACCCGAACTTTGACAGATTCGTTCGGAAGGGTTTTCGCTCCGATTTGAGTGATTCCAAAGCCATTTTTCTTAATTGGGAATCTAGATGTTATAATGGAAAAGATGGTTTTAAAAAAGGAGCTAAAACAAAGGAGAAACAAAAAGGCAAAGTATGAAGGGCAAAATGGGAATTTTTAAAAAAGTCACTTTACCCTAGCTATATATAGGTGGCACCTCACACTCTCCTTCATTCACTTCATAATTTCTAGCCCCAAATCAGAAGCAAATCCCTTGGAGAGTGGCACACAAAGAGAAGGGAAGAAGGAGGAAAGATTCAAGCCTTTAGGTATGGAATTTTGCTTGTTTTTCATGCTTTCTCTCCACCACTTTCTTCTCCTCTTTTCCCTCTTCTTTTCCATGATTTTTTCTGAAGTTTTGAGGGCTGTTTTGAAGGGAGAACAGAGGGGAAGGTTCGAATTTCAAGTAAGGAGGCCAAGGAAAGCAAGAACAAGCAAGGAAATCCAAGGAAAACAAGGTATTTTGTGATTCTTCCACTTGGTCTTCTTCCTCCCTTCCTTGAGCATTTCGACCTAGACCTAGACAGACCTAAGGAGTCATATTTTTAGCCAAACCAAAGGTGATTCTTAGGTAATTGATGGAGAGGAATAAGAATATGCAAAGAAAACCAAGAAATAGGCATTAGAAATCAAGATGCAAAACCTAGAGTTTTAAGTGCACCTTCCAATTTCTGGATTTCTATAATGCTTCCTAGGTCTAAGTTAGAGTATAAATGAGTTCTTGAGACACCAAAAGATGCTCCCCACAAGCTTCCTCCTTCAAGAAAAGCAAGAGAACTCCAAGAAGCCCAAAGAAAGCCTATGTCTCGGCCTAGGCTTGTTTGTGTAGGTGGGGGGAGTTTTAATTTTTTTGAGGCCATTCTTGAGTTATATTTGATGAATGAAAATGAAGGGAGGCCTTGGAAAAAATTTAGAACTCATGGAAAGTGATTTAGTGTCTTAGGTTCCATAATATGACCTAAAGAAGCAACATGGTGCTAGGCCATTTGTTTTAATGATGCGATGACTCCAAGAGGCTTGAAAGGAATCAAGAATCATATTTGAAAGGAAAGAATAAGGTCTAGAAGTCATTTGAGGGGTGTTGCTTCATTAGGTGCCTTTATGGACCATAATGGGGATTATAGAGCAATCTAGTACTTAAGCAAGTTGTATGGCTTTAGAGAATGTTTCATGAACCTAATTGGCTCCCAAAAATTGTATTTAGGCCAAGAGAAATCATCTCCACCAAATTGTGGGTGTGTGGCCAAAAGAGGAGGTTTAAAAGCTAAGAAAAAAGTGTGCACTTGCATACAAGGTAGCTCTTTCCATCTTCTCTCATGCATGGATGTGTGTTTAGCTTGTTTTAGAATGTGTGTATATGTATTTTCAAGCTTTGAAAAGTATGCTAGCATGCCTTCATATGCCACGATGCTTGATGCCATGTTATGTGATAAGCATGATATTTTATATATTTTAATCCCCTAACTTAGGTGTCTTAGTATCCAATTATGGCTTTAGGAATTTAATTAAGTGGAATTTGATTTTAATTTGCCATTTTTACAATTGAGGAATCATTTTGCAAATTATTGATTCTTAATGCTTAAATTTATCTTAAATAAATTCCGAATATTTCCACTTAATACCTTCCAATTTTTGTGTGTAGAATTTCAATGGACAATTAAAGCTTGGATGGAAAATTGAATTGGGGAAGCTACAGAGAAGAAGCTGACGTGAAAAGGATGCATGTGGCCAATGGCTCAAGTAATTTATTCACGTACAGCTGGAGCACACAAGAAACATATACAAAACCACAAGTTGGAGCTGCAGAAACAAAGCACGAAGCACGTGCAGAACATCTAGTAGCTGAACAGAAATGGAAGAAAGAGCGTCGAATGCTTGCATGAGCTGAAATCAAGATGAAGAGACGCTGAAACAGAGACTGGACGCTGGACTCGAACTGGACAGCAGGAGCACGCCTGGAGCTTGAGAAAACGTTGGAGCTGGACGAGGAAAAATTTCATTCATTCATCTCTGGACTGGACAGCAATTCGAAGAGCAGAAGGAATGCACAGTGAAACGAAATGAAGCTTCTGATCAGAGAACCAGCTACAGCGTGATGAAGAAAAGCTTGTACAGAAGCTGAAGCAGAAACAAATACACATGAGCTGCAACCCGACGTGAACAAAAACAAAGAGGCATGCAGAAGCTACAGTAACCAATATGGGAATATTATATTTAGCTTTGAATGGGGCCCACACTCATGCATAATAGCTTCAGATAATTAAAATGAGAAGGAGGAGCATGTGGAATCACTTAAAGGACTCACATGAGAGGAGAAATACACGCCCATTCCATTCGCCCGGCCCATTCAACGCACATAAGGCCATTCATTCACTCATTACGTAAATTCAATTCACGACGTCATTTTATATATCCCATTCACGCTCAAACCCTAGCCGTCTTTGATAAATAGAGGCCTTCACACTATATTTCGACCATCATTCATTCAGGGGGATTGAACGTGAGAGGAGAGACGGCAGAAACAAAAGGGAGGTTCAGCGCTGAAAAAGAAGAGTTCTTTCTTTCTTGATGGCTGCCTCTTTGATTGATTCTCCTTTAATTGATCCTTCCATGGCAGCTTGAATTCCTTATGGTGGCTAGCTGAAGATTGAATTCTCCTAGATGAAGATTTGAGCTCTACATCTTCTATTGAATTTGGATAAAACTCCCTTGCCCAATCTTTTGATTTTAGCATTATTTCCTTTATTAAATTGTCTAGGTTTAGCTTTTTGGTTTAGGAATTTAATTGCTGGAATTACTGGATTGAATTAATTCTTGGAGAACTTGATTTGAATTTTGGAATTATTTTTTATCATCATGTGTTTGGAAAAATTCCAGAATTAATACTGTGCAATTGAACTCTAAATTCCTCTTGACTTTGGGCTAATTGATGCAATGGTTATTGGGTTAGTTAGCTGGAACTTTTGTGTAATTAATTGCTTAAGGGGTTAATTAATCTAATTGGTGAATTAGCATCTTTAGTGAATTGTGCAGTGGCTTTCATAAATCAATCAAATTTAGTGTAGTGTGTTCTTATTCTTAATTCAATTAATTAGTTGTTTAAGGTTTCTTGTGGTTGCAAAATTCTTTGAACAATTGATGAATTGAACCTTGGATGGTTATTCAAGAACCTTATGAGGAATGCACTAAAGAGCAAGAACTTAATCCTAAATTGGTAAGCTAAATAGAGCAAGGATAATTGAACTCTAGGGAATCCAATTGAAAGCTAGTTACCTCATTTACTTGATAAATCACTTGAACTTAGTTTTAGATTTCTAATTCTTGTCAATTAATTTTAGTTCGATTAAATTCTAGCATATCAAACCCCCAAATTAGATCCTAATAGTAATACTTAGAATATTCTTCCATAAACAATTTAAGACACAAACTCCTTGGAAAGATGACCTAGGTTGCACCATTATCTACAAAATTTATTTTGCTACCTAGTTTTATTTGAGATTGCACGACACGATCATCATTATGTTTTAAATGAATCCATGATGTTTGTATGAGTTTGCTTGAGTGTGGAGAGGCCAAGAACTCTTCCCTTGGGTGAGGATGAGCCAAGAACCCTTGAGCTTGGTTAAGACAAAGTAAAGAGTCTCCCAAAAGCAAAGTGGGCTCCCAAGAGTATGGTTGAGTCCAAAGTGCTCAAAGAATGGGTGAGGCAAGTCCAAAATCCATGAGGAGAAGTGTGAGGCCAATCCAAACACTTACTGAGCTCTTGAATGTCTTGTATGATTGATTCACATGCCAAGGTTGCTTTTAAAATGCCTATGATTTCTACTTTCTCCATGCATGTATTTGTGAAACTTGCTTGCACATATTATGTGTGATGGAATGGGAGATGAGCTATTGAGATTCTTGAATCTCATCCCCTCCTCTCCAATGATCTAACATGCTAGGTGGACCAAACAATTGTGGTGAAGGGAGCCAACAACCTTGAAGAGGGACAATTGACAAGCTTATGTCTTGTTTTGTCTATTTTGGAACCATAATGATAGTTCATCATGTATATGATGTTGTATATGTATTATGAACCTTGAGATATATGTAAACATACTATTATGTGATGTTTAGATGTATGGAAATGATATATGACCATTAGCACATGTTTTGAGTAGGCAAGGCCATGGTAAGAGAATTTAAAGTTTGATGAATATGTGTATGAATGTGGGTTGAATGGCCAAAATGAGATGCATGAGGTTTGAGACCATTTGGATAGCTCACACAAGTCTTAAATAAGCTTTTGGACTTGCCCAAAAGGTGCCACAACCAAGGGAAGGCCATTTGGCAAATTTGGTACCTCATATAGAGCCAAATTTGACCATAATAGAACCCTATATCACTTTTTGGTCAAATGAGTTAGTCTTGCCCTGAAATTTGACATGCAATTAGGTCTCATTGAGACCTTTCTGTGAAGCTAAAGATCATAATTTTCGGAAATCTAGGGAATATTTGATGAATTTTCAAAGTTGGCATTTTTCATGGATTCTGGTATGGGTACTGTTCATACTGGCAGTTTCGAATTCTGTGTCACCCGATGGCCAAATGGTGTCCAATGCTTATGAAATTTTATATGAATAAACTAGAGGTCATAAGCTTTCTGTGGCCACCTAAAGCACCTCATTTGGAGGTCTGAGCAGAGAGTTATGTATGTTTGAAGTTAACTGTCAGTATCAGTAGCGCCCCAGGAGCTTAATCACTGTTCCATCAGTTCCAGATATCTAAAAGTATCTGTTTCATTCTGGAATTATTTTTATTGTCAAGTTAACATTTGTAGATTTCCAGAATGACTGAGTGTGTGTGATTTAGATTTTTTTAGAATTAGTTACGAATTTCAGAAGTTTACATCAGTAACCTGAATCACAGCCCAGGCAGCCAGCGAGTCTGTAGATTTTTGGATGTCAAACGTCCTGTGTGATGAATGCTGTGACTTGGACATATTTTTAGTGTGAAGTAGACATCCTAATCTTTCAAGAATGACCAATATTTCATGATTTCGAATTTTCTAAATTTAGTTATGATTTTCCAAAGTTGGGTCAGAAAATGGAGCAAATCTGGCAGAAAATATGCTTGTTTATTTTGAGTTCCATTTCGGTTTCCATGGGTTGTAGGCATGTTTTTGATATGCAAATGAGTTGTAATAATGGAATTAAATATGAGGAAGTATAGTATAAGCTCACACGGTCCACGTGACACCGAATTGTATTTTTTTGATACGACGCAACGCGAAAATAATCATTATTTCTTTAGCGTTTCTATGGAATATTAATATGATTCATGATATTATGCCACTTGTTATGCCACTTGAAAGCATGAGATGAGCTAGAATTTATGGTGTTACATCTAAGATGTGGAGAAGTCAAGGATTTTGGGTATCCATCAAATTCCTAGAAGAATCAACAAAAATCCATGTTTGCTTCTCTTGTTATGGTGTCTTAACCAAGCTATGGAAAAGGCACTTAGGGAGTGTTTCTTTGAATTCTAATAAATTAGAGACTTAGATATGATGAATAAAGAATTATGGAAGCATTGGATTGAATTTAGGAGCCGTAAAATGGAAATTAAAATTTTAAGAGTCTAAATGAGGTTAATGAAGCAAATTGGTTCTAAAGCTTTCTAACCAAGTATGTAATGATTCAAATAAGTCTCTTGAGAGTTATAAGACTACGAAAGCGAGAGTTTGGGGTTAGAAAAGCAAGAACCAAAGGTTGCTTTATAATGGACCTAAATTATTCATAATTGATATCTTAAGTCCTAACGAGATTAGGTAAGCATCTTGGAACCTAGAATAAGTTCTATTGGATTAATTTGCCTTGTAATTGTCATATATAGGTCAAGGTAACTCAAACTCACTCATTTATGGGTGCCAAGGCAAAGAAAGTAAGGAAAAAGGAAGTCAACAAGTAGGTTAGTGGTATATCCAAGTCCCTAGAATTACAAGGTACCTTTATCTCCCTCTCTTGCATACATTTGAATGCTTGAATGAGTTGTAATGCTTGTATGTGTTGTTGCTTGATGCATTCATGATATATGTTTTAGCATAAGTTCCATATTGAGCTATATGAATGAAAATGATATATGTTTTAGCTCTTAGCTCTCCTAAGGCTTGGAATTGAGCATAGTAGCTCTTTCTTGGCCTTCGGGTTGAGAGAAGTTGAGCCTAGCAAGTTTATGACAATGCCATGGCCAAGAAAGAAATGAATTTTCGTGTTTTATGATGCATTTGACTCATATGAAGCATTAGCATTGCATTTTTGCACCACATGCATAGCATACACGCATGGCATTTTTTGTATGTATTGTGTTGGTTGAGATTAGCTACTGAGATTCTTCCAAATCTCACCCTCCATGCTCCCACTAACCATTTTAGGTTCTCTAAGCTAAGCTCAAGTCCAAGAGAGATCATAGATAGTAAGAAATTATGTATTAGAATCTTATCTTGTACTAGAATTTATGTATATGTATGCATATGATGCTTTACATGTACCATGACACATTTATGATGTATATGATAATGCTACTTCATGTTTTATAATGGAACCATGTATAAAATATGAGAATATGGATGTAGAACAAGCTATGAGAATTTATGAGTGTTATGATGACATATGGCTATGTTGATTCTAATCGAAACGTATGTATTCTTGTATGTCAAAAGGTTAAATTTTAATTTACCTATTTTGGAATGGTTAGAAAAGCTATTTAGGATGGAAGAAATGTGCTCAAAGTGAAAGAAACCCAATTGGATACCAAATGGTCCAAATTGGTACCTAAAAATGGTTTTAAATTTGCCATAAACAACTCTTATGTCAAAAGTAACTTAGATGACCTAGTTTGAGCCTAAGATTTGGCATGTATTTAGATCCCTCCTACAATTTTTTATCAAGCTAAGAACCATAATTTTTGGAGTTGTACAGAATATTTCACAAATTTCTAAAATTGGACAGAAATTTCAAATAAATCCTATCACTGTTCACACAGAATAGCTTTAGAATTTAGTGTCATTCAGGGGTCAAATGAGGTCTAATGCTCATGAAATTTTATAGGATATAGCTGACATTATAAACTTTCTAAGGCCGTCAAGTTTGCATGAAAAGGAGTTGTATAAAGGAAGTTATGAATTTTTTAAGTTGAAGATCTGATAGTGCCCGAATATTGTAGTAGCTTCTAATATGTAATAGATCTTGTAGGTCAAATGAGCTCAGATGTCCTTGAAATTTTTTTAACAATTAGTCTTATCTCAAGCTTTCTGTAGCTATTGAGAGCACCTAATTTGGAGTTGTGCAGCTCAAGATATGCAATTTCAAAGTTCAATCTGCTACATGCCTCCCATTTTTTACCTACGGTACTATTCCATTATATTTGACTAGGCAAATGAACCCAATTTTGCCTAAAATTTTACAGCATGTATTTCACATCCTAAACTTTCCATAGACACCTAATTTCCATGATTGGGAGTTGTATAGCCCAAGTTCAAAAATTTCAAAATTAATGCAGATTTTGGCACTCATGCTGTCATTTCGAGTTCCATGGGGATTTAAGGGATTCCATGAGTTTTGCACCATAATTTAAGTATGAACAAACTTGTTTATAATAAAAATGAGTTAAGGAAAGGTAAGAATTGAGTTTAGATCCCTATAGCTCAAAATGACCAATAAATGGCCCGATTTCTATCATACCTAGATAACCTATATCATTATCACAAGAAAAACCATGAGTTGATAATGTTATTATTCTAATTAGCCTACAGGTTCTTGCTTCATTGTGGGGAAAATGGAATTACTAAAACTTCAGCTTGCTCATAAGGCACAACCATACACCAATACATATCATACATGTTCTGTCATTTCAAGCCACTCAAGAAACCTCTATACAAGCTTAACCACGGTTACTTACTATTATTTTAGAATTGCTTCCAAGATTATGATAATCAGTTTCATGCAAATGCAATTATAAGAGATTATTTGTATATGGAGTTTGGTAGCCTTAATAAACGTCATTGCTAACTTATGGTAAATTCCTTATATGTAATATTTATACAAAAACTAACAAGAGATTAGTAAACAACACTCAGTATTCAACTAAAGTCAGACTTTTAGCATTTAACATTATTCAAGGAAATTACAACGAACTATAGTTAATACAATCTTCAAATTGGTTCAGTTATCCTCTGTCGGTTGGACTCCGTCTGTAATATGGATATTACCTAAAAAATGGTTAGCTTTATAATGGGATATAATCCCAGTAGATAACAATGGATTTAGGGTTTACAAATATAAAGAATACTGAATAAGAATACTTCGATGCACCATTCGGTGTAGGAGCATGCAAATCCCAAGGTAGCAGGGTACATTTGTTCGTTAGGCTATTATACTTTGGTTATTGGGCAATAACAATGATCTAGTACTCAAAAGAGTCACATTAGTGGGTATATATGCAGCCATGCACAGCATACAAAATTTAGAAAATCTTTCAGTGCAATTATGTATGTAAACAAACAGAATACCATGTTAACTACCTATTTTGTCACCATCGTTCTGTCACGTTATTCCTTAGTTCTTGCTGTCCCAATTGCCTTCCTAAATTTCAATCATGCATTGCCTTAATTAAGAATGAGTCATGGTTAATATTTACATTGCAATTAAATTACTAATCGCCCCATACGAAATCCTTAAACCCCTTTCGTTAGTTGACAATTGGAATTCCTAATTGTAGACAATCACATCTTCGTTTTCTTTTCCTTCTCATTAATTAGTTACTATCTAAGTTATTCATGTGTAGTCTAGTGCTTTGAAGTTAACTCCTTAGTCCTTATTTTCAAGCTTGATTCTCTAATTTACCATACAAATTCACACTACAATAGCAAAAAATGAAAACTACCATAGCCTCAATTTAACTACATTTTCGGACCTGTTTTTGTGAAATTTCTCTCCTCCACTAAATGACCTCCAAAAATCATAAAAATTGGTCAAATAACCCCTTATTATGTTAATTATAAGACACAGAAACAGTTTTCAAGAATTCCCAAGGATAACCCCTAAACTCCTACTGTTTTGGTCATTACCTTAGTTGAGCTCGCTGTACACTGCCCTTGCTGTTTCTGGCTTTGTTATCCTACCAAATGAGCTCAGAAAATTCTAAGACCTTTTAGACCTAAATTTATACGTCTTAGCTACCTCCCCACCAAATTTCGTGCACTAATTCCTTCATTCACCCATTTAACAAAATTCTTTATGAAATCAGCCCCAGGCTGTCCCATCCAGAAGCTAAATTGAATTAGAGGGTTGTTTCTTTGATCTACCTTGTTCCAAAAATTCTGTAATTTTCCAGATTTCAAGTATAAGGAATGGACAACCTGTTATAAAAATTTTGGCTTCAAAATCCTTTTCTAACTAATTCTACAAAGGGCAAAATGTTCTAGGTCCAGAATTTCGACTAGGTAAAAGAAGGAAGCAACTTAGGACATTCTAAATCTTCTACTTACCTTTATGGAGTCCTTGTACCTTGGTTCATCTTTCCATTTCTCCTCTTCTATGGCTGTCCGAGTTGTTCTTCTCCCCTCTTACCATTACTTCCCTCGGCCTAAAGTTAATTAAGTTGATCATCATCATACTAGGCAGCTCATGCTTCTCATCTTCCATTCAGTGCAAGTTTAGGTGTCCTCATTCTAAATTACTTAAGCTATTCATTTACATGCAAATTTTCATCCCTAGCTCCTCCACAGCTGAACGCACTACCTAAGGTAATCAAATGTCATCTGCCACATATACTCACACACCTTACACAAGGAAGCATGATGTGGCATTGGTATTTAATTCCCACATCCAAGGAAGAAGCAAGCCATGGTCAATTACCATTTATGTATATGAACGCACCACTTAAGGTAATGAAATGCCATCTACCACATATACTTACACATCTTACACAAGGAAGCATGAGGTGTCATTGGCATTTAATTCCCACATCCAAGAGAGAAGCAAGCCGTAGTCAATTATCATTTATATATATATATATATATATCTCTCTCTCTTGCATGGGCAATACATAAGATATAGATCTGCTTATTAAAGTTCATTTCCTCCATGGCCCACTCCACCGTTTATGCTTAATGTTTTATTCCTATCTTATTGCCTTAGATGAAACCTATGGCAGTCCACATGGCTAATTATTTCGGATAGCAAAAGCACACATGGATACATATATTTTGATGAGTCATGGCTTCATAAAATGTTTGGTTCTAGCATCCTAAAGCACTATTTAATGATGTATATATGTATATATTTTTATGGTAGACACTCCATGATGTTACACCGTCCCCTTTCCTATATGTCTACATCTCCTAATGCCTAGGCCATTAATCCAAGGGAGCTCCATGGCAAATTTTTATTCTACGGCTAAGTTAAGGTTCACTACCATGTCTAAATATGATCATCTAGGTGACAAGTTAATGGGATGTTAAGGTGGCATTGTCTTGTCCTTATTACCCCATGTTTGTTCGCTTGATCCTACCACTTCTTGTTCAGCCATGCATGTGTTAGAAATTTCAAAACTCATTCTAAGGTTTACGTAAGTTTTGTCTCGTACTATCCACGGTTAATAGAAGGGATTGTCACTTAACCAACCACCCATGCTTAGATGTATTCCAAGATGTGAAAATAATGAAGATGTTTTGATAGGAATGGTTGTAAGTTCATCTTGCTTCATGGACATATGCTTCCATGCTAACTAAGTGGTTAAGTTGATGTCTCAATTAAGCTTCCTAATACATGTCCTCATTCCTAGTCCTCATTAGGTTCTTTAGTTCCTAAATAACTTTGGTTAGTTCTCTAACATTTTCATTGAGGTTCTTCTTTAGCTAATTTGGTTACATTACCATTTACAGCAATTTAGAATGTGATGATTTCAGTGTTTAATTTCATGTAAATATATGTGATTCTTGTATTTATCCTTCATATATGTATAAATATGCTAAATAGGAACTAGTTATGACAACTAAGATGGACACATAACTTATAAGGGTAAATAACCATATATCCATACAAAAGCACTCAGCCTATAATTCATTAAGGAGCATCCAACTTAATACCTTTGTGGTGTTCAATCACAAATCCTATATGGTAATATCTAGGGTGCATTAAAGGCTAATGGGATGGCTATTAACAACTAACATTTTACACAATGCTACCTTATATGTATAATATCACATAATAAATATAATTCATACACCAAAATTTTCTAGATAAAGTGATCCACAATATAATTTAAAATTAATAGTATGGTATTTCATAATCATAAAACATTTAAACAAACCTATAAAAACATATCAAGATAACTTATCACCTTTCAATTTTGTAAAGGTAACACTTTAGTAATTGTACCAATTCATGTTCATTTGATAACACAAGCATATGTGGCATATCGTAGTTGAAAGATTTAATAATAATGGTATAGACATTGTAACACCATAGATTTCTAGCTTTGCCTCATGCTAATTTTAAGTCTCATGCCAAGCATTACATAGGGAAGCTAGAAAAATGGCATTAAAATATTGACTTTTCTTGCGTTGCGCTATGCATAAATTTTTTTCTTTTGGAGTCCCGTGGGCCATATGGACTCATATATCATATTTTCATATTTAATTACATAGATGCAACTCAAATCCATCACCAAAAGTGGCTTAGAACTTGTGTAAGTACAAGAAACACACAAAATATCCTAATGTAGCTTCGGCCAAAATTTTCCACTTTCTGTCCCAACTTTGAAAAATCATAACTAATTATACAAAAATCAAAATCATGCATTCTTTACTATTATGGAAAACTACAAATGTCTACTTTATGCTAAACATATGTCTAGGTCATGAAACATCAAATAGAAGACAACTAATATTCAAAAAGGTATAAAGGTATGACTGGCTACTGGTACTGATACAGATTTCTGCTATGAACTTTAAAAATATCCAATTAATTTCACAAAAATCCAATCCATGCAAATGATACCAATATGCAAAGTACGGATGTTAACTAAAGGAAAAAAAATAACTTTAGACCAATCTAGGTATGTCTAGGGCTAAAAAACCAATCAAATAGTAAGATAGGTTTGACTGGACGCCTGATACTAGACAGAAATTTCAAAAATTTATATCTCCCTATCTAGATATCCAAATGAGATGCCTCTAGTTGGTACAAGTCACTAGAAAGGTCTCATTTCTTTTCATAAAATTTCGTGACAATTGGACATCAATTGCCCCATGAATGATAGAGTTTCATTTCGGACCAGAATGAACAGTGCACTAAACTAAAATCAGAAAAATTCTCAACTTTGAAAATTCATCAAATATTATATAGATCTCCAAAAATTCTGTACTTTAACGTTCCAAAAATCTCTCAACAGGCTCTAGATGCATGCAAAATTTCAAACCAAGAAGAGCTCATTTGGACAAAAAGTGGTATAGGTTACCAGTATGGTCAATTTTGCTCCATATGAGATACCAAATGTGTCCAAATGGCCTCCTTTGATGTTTGGCTTCTCTTGGGTAAGTTTAAAAGCATGTATATGACTTGTATGAACTACCCAAGTGGTTATAAACCTCATGCATCTCAACTTAGCCATTCTACTTCCATTAATATATTAACACACCAAGCCATCAAGAAGCCAAACTTTCCATTTCTATTGATTTCATACCACATATAGTCTATACAAGATTCATACATCATTTTACATTCATACATGAACTCACATCTCAAAAATAATATATACAAAACTACTTTGCCATTCATATGGCCATAAAGAAGAAAAATTCATGCACTTTGTTATCATGATCTCATCTTCCAAGGTGTGGGCTCCAATTATCTTGTCCACTTAGTCTACCTAGCATGTTAGAATATTGGAAAGGAGGGAGTGAGATTCAAAGAATCCCAATAGCTTATCTCCTTTTTAATCATACATAAAGTATGTAATACAAGCCTTGAAAATATCATGCATCAACATATTAAAACATGTGAGCATTCAAGAAACATTATTGGCATTTGAACAAATCATACATAGCATACATAGGCTTGCTAAGCAAATGGATTAGCTTCACCCATTTACTTATGGATTTTGGACTTGCTTCACCCATTTTCTCTAAGAAGTCTTTACTCAACCTTACTCTTGGGTGTCAACCTCACTCTTGGGAGACTTTCTACTTTGTCTTAACTAAGTTCAATGGTTCTTGGCTCATCCTCACCATGGCTAAAGGGTTCTTGGCTTCTCCACACTCAAGTAAACCAATGCAGCACATAAAACATCATTTGAATGCATAAAATATTATCATGGCACCATGGAATAAAAGGTCATGCTAAAATACTTTTTATAGCTTAAAACATACTTACACACATTCAAAGAAAATGTAAGAACATATTCATGCATGAGAGAAGGTAGAGAGAGCTACCTTGATTGCATTTTTCCTTAAGCCTTGAGTCCTTTCCCTTGACCTCACACACACAAGGAGGTGGAGATCATTCCTCTTGGCCTAGACACATCATATGGAAGCCAATTATACTCTTGAATCATATTCTAAGGCCACACATTCACTAGAAAAGTTAGGTGGTTCTTATGGCTCTTTTATGGTTCTATAATGCACTTAATGAAGAAACCTTAAGAAAACATCATCTTTACTCCAATCTCTCCATCTATTTATGATTCTTGACTCTATTTAAACCTCTTGGAGTCATCAAACAATCAAATCAAAGAGCCTAGCTAGGTGTTGCTTCTTAGAGCCTAACTAGGTGTTGCTTCTTTAAGTCATATTATGGAACATACAAGGCCATCTCACTTTCTATGGCTTCTAAAATTTTTTCAAGGCTTTCTTTTATATGCTCCCATCATACATGATGTAAAACTAAGCTTGGAAGGAATTAAAATGTAACACCATATATTTCTAGGTTATTTCATAACATTCTCATGCATCACATCATGAATTCTATGAAGGAAGGGAGAAAAGTCCATTAACATAATGCATTTAATTGCGCTGTGTCGTGTATAAAAATTCCATTCAGTATCATATGGATTGTGTGAGCTCATACAATATATTCTCATATTTAATTACATGATTACAACTCATTTGCATCATAAAATATGGTCCACAACTCATGGAATTCAAAGGGAAGCTTAAAATACTCATGTATATTTTCGGCCAGAATATGGCTCTTTTCTGACTAAATTTTAGAAATTCATAACTAATTCTAAAAAAAATCAAAATCATGCATTCTTAGTCATTCTGAAAAGCTACAGATGTCTACTTCATACTAAAAATATATATAGATCATAACATTCATCACAGAGAACATTTGACATCCAAAATTGTCCAAAGGTCAAGCTGTCCACTGGTGTTGCCACAGATTTCTACAACAAATTTTAAAAATGTCCAATTAATTCCAAAAATCTAATCTATGTAAATGATACCAATATGGAAAGCTGTGGATGTTAGTTAGAGGGGAAAAATAACTCTAAGCTAGTTCAAGCATGCCCAGACCTCGAAATTCAATAGAATAGTAACTGAGGTTGGGTGATATTCCTAATACTTGATAGAATCTTTAAAAATTCATATCTCCCTCTCTAGACCTCCAAATGAGATGCTTCTAGTTATCACTAGTCACTAGAAATGTCTAGTTTCTTTGTATAAAAGTTCGTGATAATTGGACATCATTTGAGTCCAGTGTGATAGATTTCGTTTTTAGATCAATATGAACAGTGACATGACCAAAACCAAAAAAATTGTCAACTTTGAAAATTCATCAAATATTCTGTAGACTTCCAAAAATTTTATTCTTTAGCTTTCCAAAAAGATCTCAACAAGCTCTAATTTTATGCCAAGTCTCAAATCAAGAAGAGCTCATTTGGGTAAAAAGTGATATGTGGTTCCATTATGGTCAATTTTGGCTCCATATGGGATACCAAAATGTCCAAATGGCTTTCCTTGGGGTTTGGCACCTCTTAGGCAAGTCTAAAAGAATAATTAAGACTTATTTGAGCTGCCCAAATGGTTCCAAACTCCATGCCTCTCATTTTGGCTATGCCACATGCAATTATACACATACTTCCATAATGAAAACTTGCCAATACATAACCAAAATGTGCATATTTATACATACAACTTTAACTCTCATTCATACTTCACTTATTAACATAATTACACATGTTCAAGAGGTCATAGGTCATATACAACCACAGATGACAACATTTGCCACCTTGATGGCCTTAAAGAAGCAAATTTCATACATTTCAATGTCATACTCTCATCTCTCAAGTGGTTGGTGTAACATCCGATTTTTTGAAAATGAGAGAAAATGTAAGAAATGTAACGTACGATTTCTCCGTAAACAAACGAAACTCACCAGATACAAAAGGAAGTCCCTCAAGATGATGTAGTTAAAGTCTTGAAAAATTTGGGAAGCATTCTAGACTCCTAAAAATGAGAATCACAGGCTCAGATAGAAAGAAAAATGGAGCTAGAATGAAGAAACAATTTTTTATGAAAAGCTTGCGAAATGTAATGACATTTTTGTAATTTTGAGTAAATTTTGGAATTCACATAGGAGGGCTTTTTAAATGAAAGTTTTGAGTTCTCTGGGGTTCTTAGAGGTCCTAAAAACCATGGGAAGCCCCGGAATAGTTGAATCCCCTCCGGTGGACGTTTTCCAATGTCGGTGTACCCAAACTTTGACGGATTCATTCGAAAAGGTTTTAGCTCCGATTTGAGTGATTCCAAAGCCATTTTTCTTGATTGGGAATCTAAATTTTATAATAGAAAAGACAATTTTCAAAAAGGAGCTAAAACGAAGGAGAAACAAAAATACAAAGTATGAAGGAAAAAATGAGAATTTTTGAAATAGTCACTTTGCCTTAGCTATATATAGGTGCACCTCACGCTCTCCCTCATTTCACTTCAGAATTTCCAGCCCCAAATCAGAAGCAAAACCCTTGGAGAGTGGTGCACAAAGAGAAGAGAAGAAGGAGGAAAAATTCAAGACTTTAGGTATGGAATTTTTCTTGTTTTTCATGCTTTCTCTCTACCAATCTCTTCTCCTCTTTTTCCCTCTTCTTCTCCATGAATTTTCTGAAGTTTTGAGGGCTATTTTGAAGGAATAATAGAGGGGAATTTCTGGATTTGAAGAGAAGAGTTTGGAAAAGCCAAGATTCAAGCCAAACTAACTAAGAAAACAAGGTAAAAATGCATTCTATGGTTAGCTATGTTGATTTCTCCTTCTTCTCCATTTCGACCTAGCCTAAGAACCATAGGAAGATATGATTTTTAAGCCCAACCAAGCATGATTCTTAGGTATTTGATGGAGAGGAATAAGAATATGCAAAGGAAACCATGAAATAGGCATTAGGATTTAAGATGCAAAACCTAGGGTTTCTAGTGCACCTCTTAAATTCTGAATGAGTTCTTGAGACACCAAAGATGCTCCCCACAAGCTTTTCCCTTCAAGAAAACAAAGAAAACTCCATGGAGCCCAAATAATGCCATAGTCTCGGCCAAGCATGTTCCATGGTGATAGGGAGAGTTTTAAATTTTTCTAAGGCCATTCTTGAGTCATATTTGATGAATGAAAGTGAGGGAAGGCCTTGGAAAAAAATTTAAAACTCATAGAAATTGATTTGGTGTCTTAGGTTCCATATTATGACCTAAAGAAGCAACATGATGCTAGGCCTTTTGTTTTGATGATGTGATGACTCCAAGAGGCTTAAAAGGAGTCAAGAATCATATTTGAAAGGAAAGAATGAGGCCTAGAAAGTATTTGAGGGGTGTTGCTCTATTAGGTGCATTTATGGACCATAATAGAGCTTATAAAGCAATCTAGCATCTAAGCAAATTGTATGGTCTTAGAGATTGTCTCATAAACCTAATTGGCTCTCATAAATTGTATCTAGGCCAAGAGAAACGAGTGTGGCCGAAAGAGGAGGCTTGAATTTCAAGGAAAAGTGTGTGTTTGTATACAAGGTAGCTCTCTCCACCTTCTCTTATGCATGGATATGTGTTTAGCTTGTTTTAGAATGTGTGTATGTATATTTTCAAGCTATGAAAAGTACGTTAGCATGCCTTTACATATTATGCTTCTTGATGCCATGTTATGTTTTCAAATGTCTACATGATATTTGTATAAGTTTGCTTGAGTGTGAAGAGGCCAAGAACTTTTCCCTTGGGTGAGGATTAGCCAAGAACCCTTGAGCTTGGTTGAGACAAAGTAAAGAGTCTCCCAAAAGCAAAGTAGGCTCCGAAGAGTCTGGTTAAGTCCAAAGCTCTCAAAGAATGGGTGAGGCAAGTTTAAAATCTATGAAGAGAAGTTTGAGGCCAATCTAAGCACTTGGTGAGCTCTTGGATGTCTTGTATGATTGATTCACATGCTAAGATTATTTTTAAAATATGCATGTCTTTCATTTTCACCATGCATGCATTTGAAAAGCTTGCTTTGCACATATTATGTATGATTGAATGGGAGATGAGCTATTTGGATTCTTTGAATCTCATCCCCTCCTCTCCAATGGTCTAACATACTAGGTGGACCAAGTAGCTATGGCAATGGGAGCCAACAATAATGAAGAAGGAAGATTGACATTCATATGTCTAGTTTTTACTTTATGGAACCATAATGATGTTCAATGATGTATATGAATATTGTAAATGGCATATGACCCTTGAGACACATGTAATTATGCTATTCTATGATGTAGAAATGAGAATATGTGTTATGTGAATGATGGAATGTGAATTGAGCATGTAAGGTAAAGATAACTTCATGAATGAGTTTATGGAAATGTGCATAAGTATGAGTTAAAAGGCCAAAATGAGATGCATGAGGTTTGGGATCATTTGGGCAGCTCACACAAGTCTCAAACATACTTTTAGACCTGCCCAAAAGGTGCCACAACCAAGGGAAGGCCATTTGGCAAATTTGTACCTCATATAGAGCTAAATTTGACCATAATAAAACCCTATGTCACTTTTTAGCCAAATGAGCTAGTCTTGATCTGATATTTGGCATGAAATTAGGTCTCATTGAGAGCTTTCTAGAAATCTAAAGATCATAATTTTTGGAGTCTAGAGAATATTTGATGAATTTTCAAAGTTGAGAATTTTTTATGGATTTTGGTATGTGGACTATTCATACTGGCAGTTTTGTGTTTTGCATCACTCGATGGCCAAATGGTATCCAATGCTTATTATATTTTGTATAAATAAAATAGAGGTCATAATATTTCTATAAACACCAAGATCACCTCATTTTGAGGTCTGAGCAAAGAGTTATGCATGTTTTGAATTTGGCTGTCAGTAGCAGCGGCGCCCCAGAAGTTCAGTTATTGTTCCATAGGATTCCAATAACTAAATATATCTATTTCATTCTGGAATTATTTTTACCATTAAGTTAACATTTGTAGCTTTCTAGAATGACTGAATGTGTGTGATTTCAATTTTTATAAAATTAGTTATAAATTTTAGAAATTTGTATCAGTAATCTGAAATAGCAGCCCAGGCAGCAGCAACCTCTGGGCTTTTTTGGATATCAAACACCCTCTGTGATGAATGTTATGGTCTGGGAGTAGTTTTAGTATGAAGTAGACATATATATATTCCCATAATGACCAAGATTGCATGATTTTTATTTTGCTAGAATTAGTTCTGATTTTCCAAAGTTTGACCAGAAAAGAGGCCAAATTTGGCCGAAAATATACTCAATTATTTTGAGCTCCATTTCAGTTTCTATGAGTTGTAGGCATGATTTTAAGATGGAAATGAGTTGTATTGATGTATTTAAATATGAGAATGTATAGAATGAACTCACATGGTCCACGTGATACCGAGTGAAATTTTTAAGTATGACGCAACGCAAAGAAAGTCACTATTTTTTCCTTTTGCCTGATATCTTCATGAATATAATGCTGTGAGGCATGTATATATATGATATAATGAGCTAGAAGTTATGGTGTTATAATTGGCTTCCATCTCTTTACTCTCTTGGTCCATTTAGCATGCTAGAACATTGGAGATGAGGGAATGAGATTCAAAAAATTCCAATAACTTATCTCCCATTTAATCATACATAATGGATGCAACAAGTCTCATAAATGTATGTATGGTCATGTTGACATGTGCAAACATTCAAGAAGCATTTTCATCATTTGAGAATGTCATACATAGCATACAAAGGCTTACCAAGCAAGTGGATTGGCCTCACCCAATTTCTTGTGGATATTGGATTTGCCTCACCCATTCTTTAAGAGATTCTTAGACTCAACCACACTTTTGGGAGCCCATCTTTTTTTTAGGAGACTCTTTGCTTTGTATTAACCAATCTCAAGGGTTCTTGGCTCATCTTCACCATGGCTAAGGGTTCTTGGCCTTACCACATTCAAGCAAACCCAAGCACACATTAATAGCATCATATGAAAACATATTGTAACCTCATGGCACCATGGAATCAAAATCATGGTAGAACACTTTTCATGGCTTAAAAATACACATACACACATTCAAAGACAATGTAAGCACACATCTATGTATGAGAGAAGTGGAGAGAGCTACCTTGCTTGCATTTACACAATTTTTCCTTAAGTCTTGAATCCTCTCCCTTGACCTCACACACCCAAGAAGGTGGAGATCACTTCTCTTAGCCTAGACACATTATATGGAAGCTAATTATACTCTTGAATCACATTCTAAGGCCACACAGTCATTAGAAAAGTTAGGTGACTCATAAGGCTCTTTTATTGTTTCATAATGCACTTAATGAAGCAACCTTTGGAAAACATCATCTTGGCTCCATTCTCTCCATCTATTTATGATTCTTGACTCCATTTAAACCTCTTGGAGTCATCACACAATCAATTTTAGGAGCCTAGCTAGGTGTTGCTTCTTTAAGCCATATTATGGAACATGTAAGGCCATCTCACTATCTATGGTTTCTAAAAATTTTTCAAGTCTTCCTTTCATATTCTCCCATCAAACATGATACAAAACTAAGCTTAGAAAGAATTAAAACACTCCTTAGGTGCATGAACTCTCCTTGGCCAAAGCTATGCTTCCATATGGCACCAATAGAGTTGTTTTAATTTCTTTGATGGGAGAAGTATGTGGGAGGATCTCTTGGTGTCTTAGGAACTCATATATACTCTTAAACTACTTAAATTACTACTTGGAAGCTTTATCTTAACCTAGGTGCAATCAAATCCCGAAATTCCATAACTTGCATTCTAAAGCTCCCTTTTCAATTCTAGTTGTATATTCTTAATCCTCAAACTCTATAACCTTTAGTTCCATCAAGAACACATAAAAGAAAAACTCTCTTCCTCACTTTCTCTCTTTAGACCTAATCTTAAATGGCTTGGAAACACAAGATTTTGCAAGTGTTTCAAGTGAAGTCTTACCTTAAAACGGAGTTCTCTTTGTGTAGATTATTTCCCATTGATTGATTTCTTGAAAAGAGTTCCCTTTTGACTTGGGTTAGACCTTAATCTTCAAGTTTTCAAGAAAAGAAAACCACCATTAGAGAGCTCTTAGAGAGAGGAACAACTTTCCTAACTGGCGCCAGATGAAACGGGGCCGTTTACTTACCTAAATGGAAGCTTAAACTTCTTCTCTCTCCCCCCTCTTAATTTCAAGCCATTGTTGCTCCTTTTCTTGTAAATGGAAGGTTAGAGAAGGTGATGAGGTGTAATCTTACTTAAGAAGCCTCTTTTATAATTTTTCAAAATGACCATTTTGCACCTATGTGCTTGTTTGCTCCGTTTAGGCTCATTTTAACTCCTTTTTGAGAATAATCTTTTCCATCATAAAATTTAGGTTTCCAATTAAATAAAATACTTTTGGAATCACTCAAATTGGAGCTAAAACCTTCCCAAATGAATCAATCAATGTTCGGATCAACCGACATTGGAAAACGTCCACTTGAGGGGTTTTAGCTGTCCTGGGGCTTTCCATGGTTTTCAGGGCCTCTGAAAACCCCAGAGAACTCAAAACTTTCATTTAAAAAGCCCTCCTATATGAATTCCAAAATTTGCTCAAAATTATGAAAATACCATTACATTTCGTAAGCTTTTCATAAGAAATTATTTTTCATTCTAACTCCATTTTTCTTTCCATCTGAGCTTGGGATTCTCACTTTTAGGAGGCTAGAATGCTTTTCAAATTTTTTAAGATCTTAACTACATCATCTTGGGGGACTTCTTTTTGTATCCGGTGAATTTTAGTCATTTATGGAGAAACTGTCCGTTACGTTTCTCACATTTTCTATTATTTTCAGAGAACAAAATGTTATATAAAACACTCCTTAAGTGCATGAACTCTCCTTGGCTGAAGCTATGCTTCCATATGGCACCAATGGATTTGTTTTAATTTCTTTGATGGGAGAAGCATGTGAGAGGCTCTATTGGTGTCTCAGGAACTCATATATACTCTTCTGAGCTTCTAGTACCAGGCTACTCATACTTATCTCTAGGTGTTATCTATAAAGTACACTTTTCTAGGCCACTCACTATGTGCCTCACTATTGGTAGCCTTATCTTACGTAAATTTTAAGGCTACATTAACATTCCGTTGTTCAGTGTCTCACAGGATAGTACCCTAGGTTAAAGTCAATGCCTTAAAGGCGATTCTCAACAACCTTATTATTCCTGTGTCTAACACTTTTTAACATTAAGTTCTTTCTCAATTTCATCTACTAGGCCCACTAATCACATACTACTTACTAATCTTATGTGACCATTTACTACTCTTTTTCTCTACTGATACTAGGGGTTCCAGCTCTCTGTGGGTTGTCTGACTCCTTATATGACACAAAATGAGCCATTTCACAACCCAATAGTAATGTGACTTGAGTGCGTAGCAAATGATGACATCAATCACCAAAGTATCCCAATAATCAAAAGGTATTTTAGTTAGTTAGATAATGAGATAAGTCAGAAAAGAGAGGTAAAAGGATTCCAATAGCATCAGAATGATGAGAAAAAATATGTAGAAAGGAATCCCTAGTAGAGAATATTCAGATTCAGATAGCATGAGTTCAATATGCATAGCCTAAGTCCCTTATAGTATATGTAAATGAAATGAATAAGGACCAGTGTATAGCCTCTCTTATGCTAGAGATGTTAACCACATTTAGTGTGTGAAATGCCCTAGTGCCAAGGAACTCAAAGTAAAGTATGTGCATAGTCAAAAATTGCAAGATATGAGAGGAAAAGATAGTTTGTGGCTATATTTACGATAAGTAAGTTGTAGAATGGTCTTGAAGTAGATAGTGAATATCAGGAAAGGTTGGCCTCTAGAATAGCTTGAGCAAAGCTAAGGGATCTGATGGCTAGAGTTCTATGAAATATGATAGCTCGCTGGGATCAGTAGTAAGCCCTAGGTATGAATGATGAGAAATGATCTTGTTGTCATGAAGAGGCTTACTAGAAAGAGTATGTGAGGCCTAATTCTCCTAGTGGTCATACTCAGACTATTCCGAGATATCTCATATAATGCAGAGACGAGTAGTAATGTAGTGCAGTATGAGATGAGACTGCGACTACATAGGACTAGTCTAGAGGAGAAGTGAGAAAAAGAGTTACCCCTTAGCCATAACACCCAAATGTCTAGATAAGTTTTAGAGCCCAAAAGGTTAATTCCCTCAGGCCAGAGGTTTGAGTTACAAGCTACACCCCATGGAGCCCTGACAGCCCGGAGGTGATAATTAGCTATATATGAATAAAGTAAGAGGTAGAACCCTCTAGCTTGAGGATAGGCTGGACATAGAGGCAATGAGGCTCGGGTTATAGCTAAAGGTGAAGTTCCAACTCATAAGCAAACCAATTAACTATTTAGCCGCAGCCAATTAATCCATGAAGTAGCGAGGCAATTCAGAGAGTTCCTCGCCGTGGCCAATTAAGAAGTTAGCCGCAGTCAAACCTAAGATAGGAAACTAGGGTAAACCCGAGGCTAATTAGTCATGGTGAATGGCAATATGAATGCTTTGTTACTCATATTCAGGCCAACTTGAGAAATGAGTTGATAAGGTATCAGACAACCGATAGAGAGCGGAAACCCGTAATATCAGTAGAGAAAAATAGTAGTAAATGGTCATGGAAGATTAGTAAGTAGTATGTGATCAGTGGACCTAGTGTAACACCATAAATTATAGCTCATCTCATCATGTACACATGCCTTACATCATTCTATTCATGGAAGTATAAGGAAAAAGGAAAATAAATATTGACATTCTTTGCGTTGCGTCATACTTAAAAATTGCAATCGGTGTCACGTGGACCGTGTGAGCTCATACTTTATATTATAATATTTTATTATATAAAAAAAATCATTTGCATCACAATATCGTGTCCACAACTCATAGAAACCAAAATGGAGCATGAAATGGGCTTGTTTAATTTCGGCCAAATTTGCCCCCTATTCTCCCCAAATTTTGAAAAATCATAACTAATTCTAGAAAACTTGAAATCATGCAATATGGGTTATTCTGGGAAGCTATGGATGTCTAATTCACACTAAAAATATGTCTAGACCATAAAATTTATCATAGAGGATGTTTGACATCCAAAATAATCCACAGGTCATATTGCATCCTGGAACTGATACAGAATTCTATAGAAAACTTTGAAAATGTCTAATTAATTCCAAAAAAATCCAATCTATGCAAATGATATCAATCTAGAAATATGTGGATGTTAGCTAGAGAGGAAAAAATATCTCAAAACCAGTTTATCAAGCCCAAGCCTTGAAATTTAATAGAACAATACTTCAGGTTAGGCAAAATTTCTAATACTGGATAGAATGTTCAAAAATTCATATCTCCCTTTTTAAACCTTTAAATGAGGTGCTTCTAGTTGGTATAAGTCACTATGAATGTCTAGTTTCTCTGTATAAAATTTCATAGAAATTGGACATCATTTGGGCCTTATGTGACAGAATTCAATTTTGGACCAAATGAATAGTGCAGTAGACCAAAACCTTAAAATTGCCAATTTTGAAAAATCATCAAATATTCTGTAAACCTTAAAAAATTATGATCTTTAGCTTTCAAAAAATCTCTTAACGAGACCTAATTGCATACAAAATCTCAGATCAAGACTAACTTATTTGGCTAAAAAGTGATATAGGGTTCTATTATGGTTAATTTTGGCTCTATATGGGTACCAAAATTGTCAAACCCTTGGTTATGGCACCTTTTGGGCAAGTTTAAAAGTATATTTGAGACTTGTGTGAGCTGCCCAAATGGTCCCAAACCTCATGCATCTCATTTTGGCCATTCAACCCACACTTATGCACATTCACATCAAACTCCCAAATTGTATTGACGATCGTGTCGAGCAATCTCAAATAAAACTAGGTAGCAAAATAAATTTGTAGATAATAGTGTAACCTAGGTCATCTTCCCAAGGAGTTTGTGCCTTAAATTGTTTATGGAAAAGTGTTCTTAGTATTACTAATCAAGACTTATTTTGGGGGGTTTGAGATGCTAAAATTTAATTGAACTAAAATTAATTGACAAGAATTAGAAATCTAAAACTGAATTCAAGTGATTAATCAAATAAATGTGGTAACTAGCTTTTAATTGGATTCCCTAGAGTTCAATTATCCTTGCTCCTTTTTGTTTATTAATTTTGGATTAAGTTTTTGCTCTTTAGTGCATTCCTCATAAGGTTCTTGAATAACCATCCAAGATTCAATTCATCAATTGTTCAAAGAATTTTGCAACCACAAGAAACCTTAAACAACTAATTAATTGAATTAAAAATAAGAACACACTACAATATTTTTGATTAATTTATGAAAGCTACTGCACAATTCACTCAAGATGCTAATTCACCAATTAGATTAATTAATTCCTCGAGCAATTAATTTGCACAAAAGTTCCAGCTAACTAACCCAATAACCATTGCATTAATTAGCCTAAAGTCAAGAGGAATTTAGAGTTCAATTGCACAGCATTAATTCTGGAATTTTTCCAAACACATGATGATCATAAATAATTCCAAAATTCAATTCAAGTTCAATCCAAGAATTAATTCAATCCAGTAATTCCAGCAATTAAATTCCTAAACCAAAAAGCTAAACCTAGTCAAATTAATAAAGGAAATAATGCTAAAATCAAAAGATTGGGCAAGAGAGTTTTATCCAAATTCAATAGAAGATGTAGAGCTCAAATCTTCATCTAGGAGAATTCAATCTTCAGCTAGCCACCACAAGGAATTTAAGCTGTCATGGAGGGATCAAATGAAGGAGAATCGATCAAAGAGGCAGCCATCGAGAAAGAAAAACTCTTCTTCAGCGCTGGAAATCTCTCCTTTTTCTGCCGTCTCGCGTTCTCCTCCTCTCGATGTGTCTCCAGCCTCTTTTCTAGGTTTTATCTTCACGTCCTTCTCCTTATTAATCACGTCTCCCTCCTTCTGATTTTTGAACGCTGAAATCCCGCAACTAATCCTCATCTTCATCTTAATTCCTACGTCAGCTCGTAGCCTTCTTAATTCCACGTGCTCAGTTTTTTTTTATTTAAATTCCCTGCAGCTCCTTTGTTCCTTCTTTGCCCGAATGTATTTTCCTTCTTTTATTATTGAGTGTGGGCCCCATTGTGGATATAATAATCCATATGCAAACTGTAGCTTCTGCATGTATCTTCACGTAGCTTTCTTCTTCGTGGCTTTTGTATTTCGAGTCTGATTCTTCTCTTCATTTGCTGCTGGTTTGTGTTTCGTTTCCATCTCCTTCAACCCAGCTTTTGCTTCTTTCTTAACTCATGTTGCTTTCTTGAATTATGCAACACCTGTTTTCACGTTACCTCTTCATACAGCTCATGCTTTCATTCTCGGTTCTGCATGCGTGTGTTTCTGCACGTTTTCTACTGTTCGCGAGTTGCTCTCCTCTGTTTTGCTTTCTTCGAATCCAAGCATAGCTTCTTCTCTCTGTTCTACACAAAACCGTGGTTTGCTCTGTTCTCGTGGCTTTCATGTAAGTGCTGCAGCTCATTCCAGCTCAACACTTATTCTTCCACATCGTTTCTTTCCTTCTGCCAGCTCCAAGTTTTGGCTCTGCATATGTGTGTGTTTGTTGCTGTCATGTTGAGAAGTCCAGCATATCTCTTCATGTTTGCTTCATTTAATTCTCATGCAAATCCACACTAGCAATCACATAAGCTTTCTCTCCTTTACCCGTAGCTTTCCACATTAACTTCTGTATGAGTGTGTGAGCTGTTTGTGTTCTGCTTGCTTCATTCTTTAGCACAGGTGCTGCCTTTGTGTTCCACTCGAAGATACTTCATGGTTCTGTATTCTTTTTTTCACGTTAAACTTCATGCAGCTGCTCTTCGTTTCTCATCTTCACAACAACTCATTTCATCCACACCTCTGCTGTAGCCTGTAACTTCTTTTGCTGCTGCCTCCCACGTGAAACCTGTAGCTTGTGTCTCTTTTTGTTGTACATGAGAGTTGCCACTCTTTTTCCATGAACCATGAACCAAAGTCAAGAGATATGCAAAATGCTTCCAATTAAATTCCATCTGAGTTCCATTTACCAATAAAAATCTGCACAAAGAGTAGGAACAATTTAATAAAAAAAATTCACAAAATCATTTAAAGGGAATTCATGCATTAAAACTCAAAGATTTTGCAAATTAATTCATAAGGTGCAAGAATGGCTACTAAAATCAATTATCCATCTAAGTAAATCCATTAAGCCTTATTTAACTATCAAAATGGTTAAGTTAGGAGAATTAAAACATATAAAAATCATAGTTATCAAATTCCCCCACACTTAAACCTTTGCACTCCTGGGCAAAGCTCAAAATCCAAGAGAAAAGACTGAATGGAAACACCCGGCTAGCGGAATGGCAAGCGGAAAAAGAAATGGAAAAGAAAGTGTAAAAATCACAAGCTAGAGACTAATCATAACTCTTCAACACTTTAACAATCCAAATTAACTTCACTTGCATCAAGAAATCAAAATCCATGGCAATTTCATTTGAAAAGAATGAATTGAAATGCATAGCCTCTCACATCGTTTAGTGTTTGCCCTCAACTTTCAAGTGTTTATGGTAATGTAATTCACTCAAATTCCACCTATCAAAGCTCACTACCATAAGCTTGTCTAGCTTCTAAGTCTCCACCACCCATGCTAAATGCAATACATAAATCAATAGGACTTTATTTGGGGTTGTAATGGGGCTAGGGAATGAAATGAATGGATAACAAAAATAAGGGAAATACAAAACAAATGGATACCTTAGAACCTCAAGAGCACTCAATGAAGATTTAGGATAGGGAAAAATGTGCATTCAAGGCCTTATTTCTGATTAATACAAGTAACTATAAAATTAAATTAAAACACTTTTTTTTTTCATTGCTTTTCTTTTGCTTTCTTTTTTTTTTTTTTCCTTTGCAAGTGCATTTTTTTTTCTTTTTTTTTTTCAGAACATATTCCTTAACTCTTATTATCAATGGCCTAACTTGATGTAAAGCATACATTCTCTCATCCCAAACAAGTGCAATGCTCTTGAAATTCCTAAGGCATCCTAAAACACGGTAGGAAACACTTTTAAATGGCTATGGGTAACAAGAAAAGAAAATCAAAGCTCGAAGTGGCTAAAACAATGGATAAAATGCATATAGGGTTGGCTTTTTGGCTCACTAGCTAAAATAGAAAGGAATGCCTTATCATTTTCATGCATGCAAATGCAATTATGGTCTCAACAAAGAATCAAGACAAGTTCTAGAGTGAAACAAAGATAGGTGAAAACACACTAGAATTGAACAATTAAGGCTCAAATTCTCACCAGCTAATGGCTATCAAATAATTCATTGAAATCAAATTTATTGCCACTTCACTTGAATCAAAACACAAGATTCATTACTTGTCATGTCTAGGTGAATCCAAATTATAATCATCTCAACTTGCAACTTTCACAGGAAAACTGAAAAGAATCATACTATTTTTCAAAAATTTTTCAAAAATTTGTCAATTTTTTTTTTTTTACTGGAAAATAACATAAAACTAACTAAAAACCTAGAAACTATAAAAATAAACTAACCAAAATAAAACAAAACTAAAAATTTATTTGTATCCCCCCCACACTTAAACATTGCATTGTCCTCAATGCCAGCACACAATCCAGTAAACAGATAAAGACAACACACTATAAAAGGGGAAAGGGAAAGAGTACAACCGGGGTTTAGGGTGGGTTATGAAGTTGGAGCTCCTCCTTGTTATCCCTTGGAACTCCTTCATAAAAGTGTTTGAGCCGATGTCCATTAACTTTGAATTTAAATCCCGTTTGCTCATCCAAAAGCTCAACTGCACCAAAAGGGAAAACATTAGAAACTATATAAGGACCTTCCCATTTAGAACGAAGTTTACCTGGCATAAGCTTCAGACGGGATTTGTAGAGTAGGACTTTTTGGCCAACAACAAATTCTTTCCTTGCAATCATCTTGTCATGGAATACCTTTGTCTTCTCTTTATAGAGCCTTGCATTGTCATAGGCGTCCAATCTGATCTCTTCGAGCTCTTGGAGTTGGAATTTTCTGTGAAAACCTGCTTCATTCAAATTCAAATTGCATTTCTTCACAGCCCAGTAAGCTTTATGCTCCACTTCCACCGGTAAGTGACACGCCTTTCCAAATACCAGCCGATAGGGTGACATGCCAATAGGAGTCTTGTAGGCAGTCCTGTAGGCCCAAAGTGCATCATCTAGCCTTTTACTCCAATCTTTCCTATTCGGCTGCACTGTTTTCTCCAAAATTTGCTTTACCTCCCGGTTAGAAATTTCTGCTTGGCCATTTGTCTGAGGGTGGTATGGAGTAGCTACTTTATGCACAACACCATACTTGCTAAGCAAGCTATGCATACTCCGGTTACAAAAATGAGTGCCCTGGTCACTGATAATGGCTCTGGGAATGCCAAACCTACAAAAAATGTGAGAGCGAACGAATTCTACAACCACAGAAGAATCATCAGTCCTGGTAGGTTTGGCTTCCACCCACTTCGAAACATAATCAACGGCCAATAAAATGTATGAAAAGCCAAAAGAAGTGGGAAAAAGTCCCATAAAATTAATGCCCCACACATCAAAGACTTCACAAAATAAGATAGGGTGTTGTGGCATTTCATTTCTCCTAGATATGCTACCTGTTTGTTGACACCGAACACATCTTTTACAAAAATTAAAGGCATCACGAAACAGGGTAGGCCAATACAATCCACTATCTAGAACCTTCCTAGCTGTGCGTTTTGAACTAAAGTGACCTCCACATGCTAGTGCGTGACAAAAATTTAAAATAGAATCAAATTCTATATCGGGCACACAACGTCTAATCACTTGGTCACTACATATTCTCCATAAATATGGATCATCCCAAATATAATACCTAGCTTCACTCCTAAACTTATTCAACTGATGTTTAGTCAAATCAACAGGCAGTTCAGAAGCAGCTAGATAATTCACTAAGTCTACATACCATGGATAAAAACTATGCAAAGCACATAAATGCTCATCAGGGAAATCATCATCAATAGGTAAGGAATTTACCTTTAAAGCTTTAATTCTGCTCAAGTGGTTTGCTACTAAGTTTTCAGCTCCACTTTTATCCCGGATGTCAATGTCAAATTCTTGAAGTAGAAGCATCCATCTGATCAATCTTGGCTTTGCATCAGGCTTCTTCAGCAAGTACTTTAAGGCTGCATGATCAGTAAAAACAATGACTTTAGTATCAAGTAAATATGATCTAAATTTATCTAAAGCAAAAACAATAGCAAGAAGCTCTTTTTCTGTGGTTGTATAATTTGCTTGGGCCCCATCCAAAGTCTTGGATGCATAAGCAATCACATGGGACCGCTTATTCACTCTCTGGCTCAAGACTGCACCTACAGCAAAATTAGATGCGTCACATAAAAGCTCAAATGGGAGGGTCCAATCAGGAGGTTGAATAATGGGTGGGGAAGTCAAGCATTTCTTAAGTTCATCAAAAGTTGTTTTACATGCATCATCAAATTGGAAATCAACATCTTTTTGTAACAACTTAGACAATGGCAAAGCAATTTTACTAAAGTTCTGAATGAATCTTCTATAAAAACCTGCATGACCTAGAAAAGATCGGACCTCCCGAACACACGTTGGGTATGGTAGAGAAGTTATAACATCTATCTTAGCTTTATCTACCTCTATGCCCTGTTCAGATATAATATGACCCAATACAATGCCTTTCCGAACCATAAAATGACACTTTTCAAAATTAAGTACAAGGTTTTTCTCTATGCATCTAGCTAGGACTCTATCCAGACTACATAAGCAATCATCAAAAGAGTTCCCATATACAGTGAAATCATCCATAAAAATTTCTATACAATGTTCAAGGAAATCATTAAAAATGGAAACCATGCACCGCTAGAAGGTCCCAGGGGCATTGCAAAGACCAAAGGGCATTCGTCTGTAGGCATATGTTCCAAATGGGCATGTGAATGTCGTCTTCTCTTGATCCTCCGGGGCTATGCATATATGAAAATACCCTGAAAATCCATCCAGAAAACAGTAGTGAGATTTACCAGCTAAACGCTCAAGCATCTGATCAATAAATGGGAGGGGGTAATGATCTTTTCTAGTGACTAAATTAAGCCTCCTATAGTCAATGCAAACCCTCCAACTATTCTGTACACGGGTGGGCACCAATTCATTATTTTCATTCCGGATCACTGTGATCCCTGATTTCTTTGGAACTACCTGCACAGGACTAACCCACTGACTGTCAGAAATAGGATAATTATACCAGCAGATAAAAGTTTAGAAACTTCCTTTTTAACCACATCCAGAATAAGTGGGTTCAGTCGCCTTTGAGGTTGCCTTACTGGTTTTGCCCCATCTTCTAACAAAATTCTGTGCATGCATGTATCAGGGCTAATGCCAGGTATGTCAGCTAAGGTCCACCCTATTGCTTGTTTTCTCCTCCTTAAGACCTCTAGAAGCTTCTCTTCTTCCTCTGGAATAATGTCACTAGCCACAATTACTGGAAGCTTCTCATCTTCCCCCAAGTAGGTGTACTTGAGATTGTCTGGAAGCGGTTTGAGCTCTAAGGTGGGAGCTTGCTCAACCGAAGGTATAAGTTGTTTGATTTCAATCTCTTCCATGCCAAATACCTGTTCATATAACTCACAGACAGAAGAAACAACTTTCCCATCTTTGGGAATATCAGCAGAAGGAGTATTAACAAGAGAGCCAATAGCAATATCAACATCAGTATCACTAACAGATGAACTAGTTACACAGCATTTATTACCACTATCAATAGGCAATGTAAGAGTGGAAATAGATGAACTAGCACAATCAACATATCCAGAAGTGACATCAATATGCAACATATCCTGAGAATCAGTAAATTCAGCAACACCAGAACATTCAGGGAAGGCAATAGCATGCACATCGTCCTTAGAACAAGAAGATTGATCTAAATTAGTATAATCATCCAAATAAGTAAAAGGCTGACGAACAGTGAAATTAGCACAAAAGGAGGAGGTCTCAGAACCATGATAGTCAATACATGAAAGAGACTCACTATTCTCAATGAAAGCACTAATCTGGGAGCAATTATCACATATAGTAGTTCCAACACATGTACAGTCAAGAGAATCATCCAAGTCAGCAATATCACAGGAATCAGTCAATAAACTATCCCAAAAATCAGTGCTAGCATTATCAACTAGCATATCAACCAAGCTGATACTGAAAACAGAGTTATCATCACAGGGATATTTCATGGCATCAAATATATTGAATTGTATCACATTGCCAGCAAACTCCATTTGAAGAGTACCCTCATGCACATTTATAATTGTTTTAGCAGTTTTCAGGAAGGGTCTACCTAAAATGAGTGGGGCATGTCCACTAGATTTATATCTATCATCCTCCATATTAAGGACATAAAAATCAGCTGGAAAAATCAAATCCTTTACCTTAACTAGAACATCCTCCAAGACTCCTGAAGGATAAGCAATGCTCCTGTTTGCCAGCTGTACAACCACTCCGGTAGGTTTCAGCTCTCCCACCTGCAAAGATGAATAAACAGATTTAGGCATAACATTTATAGCAGCACCAAGATCAATCAAAGCATCAGAAAACTCAAAATTTCCAATGGTGCATGGAATTGTAAAAGTGCCCGGATCTTGACACTTGGTGGGCATTGTTGGCTGTATGAATGCTGAAACGTTCTTGCCAAAATTGACTTTTTCATTCCCTCTCAGACGCCTCTTGTTAGTACATATCTCCTTGAGAAACTTGGCATATTTAGGGATGGTCTTGATTGCCTCCAACAGGGGTATATTGACTTCAACCTTTTTAAAAGTCTTAAGAATCTCTTTTTCTGCATCTGCTTCAGTTTGCCTCTTTCCCAAGGTAGGTCTATGTGGGAAAGGCAAAATTTTCTTTGGCTCCTCTTCATTATTAGGCTCATTTGGTGCGACGTGTGTTTTTGATGACGCCGACTTATCCATGGTGGTGGTATCTGAGGATCCCTGAACTTCTTTTCCACTCCTAAGAGTGATGGCACTGACATTGCTACTATTCCTCGGATTAACAACTGTCTGTGAGGGTAATTGGCTTGAACCTTGGCTTTTTATCTCATTGAGAGAAGTAGCGAATTGTCCTATCTGAGTATCAACCCTTCTTTCTAAATTTTGCATCATTTGTGTGATTTGTGCTTGACTCTCCATAATACGCTTCATCATGTCTCCCATATTATTCCCTTTCTTTGGTTCCTCCTGTATAGGAGCTGGCTGCCTAATAGGTTGGGAAGACTGTGCACTAGGTCCTATAACATTGTATCTATTTTGTTGCCCTCCCCCATATCTCAAATTGGGGTGATCCCTCCATCCTAGATTGTATGTATTAGAATAGGGATCATATTTTTGTTGCCCTTGTTGCATCGGCCTAACTGGAAACATCCCAGCACAAGCTTCTACCCTGTCTTCTAACATAGGGCACTGATCAGTAGTATGTGTGGCTAAAGAGCATATATCACACAGGGGTCCTACCAAAGTAGTAGGGGTAGATGTTTGTCCAGATGCATAACACTGTGGATAAGAATATGTCTGAGTAGGGTAAGACTGTGGTGCACAAGTCTGAGAAGGAGCGGAGGATGACTGCTGCCGATCTAAAGCAAGCTTTTGGAGCACAGTAGACATTACTTCAAGTTTGCTCTCAATTCTCTGACCATAGTCTGGAGCATACAATTCATTTACTCCTCTTGCTGTTCGCATTGATCTGGATCCAAATTGCTGAGCATTCTGAGCCATCTTATCAATCAACTCCCAGGCTCCTGTAGGTGTCAGATCACCTAAGGCTCCCCCAGAGGCAGCATCAATCATATTTCTATCCATGATCAACAGCCCCTCATAGAAGTACTGGATAAGTAACTGATCAGAGATTTGATGGTGAGGACAACTAGCCAACAATCTTTTGAATCTTTCCCAGTACTCATATAAAGTCTCTCCACTATTCTGTCTGATCCCACATATCTCCTTCCTTATTGATGCAGTGCGAGATGCAGGAAAGAATTTCTCCAAAAATAACCTCTTCAGTTGGTCCCAAGAAGCAATGGCACCGGGAGGTAGATAGTACAACCAATCCTTGGCTAAACCATCCAAGGAAAAAGGGAATGCTCTGAGCTTGATTTGTTCCTCTGAGACACCTTGTGGCTTCATTGTAGAGCATACAACATGGAATTCTTTTAGATGTTTGTGAGGGTCATCTCCTGCAAGTCCCTGAAACTTAGGAAGTAAGTGAATCAATCTGGATTTAAGCTCAAAATTTGCATCTAATTCTGGATATTGTATGCAAAGATTTTGATAATGCACATTAGGAGCCGTCAATTCTCTAATAGTTCTAGCATGCATGTTATTATTCAAATTTGCATTCACATTCAAGTTAGCCTGAACATGCATATTCCTATTAGCATTTATTTGATCTTGTTCAGCCATATTATCACTAGCAAATTGAAGTGCACAATCAATTCCTTGCACAGAATCAAAAGCAGATGAATTAGAGCTATTAATTCCTACACTATCTTTGTTTTTCCTAATCTTTACTTGTCTTCTAAGGGTTTTTTCAATTTCTGGATCCAAATCAATTAATTTTTCACTAGAACTTCTTGTCATACACCAATTAGGCAAGCAAAAACTAAGAAGGAACACAAAAATTAACAAAGAAAAATTAAAACAAAAATTCCAGAAAAATTAGAAAAATCCTAGAAAATTCGAAAAAAATACTAAAAAATTCGAAAAAGTGCTCTAAACGTTGGAATTTGGCCAAAAAATGGTGCACCTAATAGCTATGCTATTACTTTTGCTCAAAACACCCAAAAACTTTGAAATACAGAATTTGAGAATTTTCTGGGCACTTTAAACGAAAACTCCAGCAAGCAGGCAAATTAATACGCAACACCGAAATTACCAAATTCCAAGCTCGAAACAGAGCAAAAATTTAGCTAAAATAGAATCAAAACAGAGATAAAACAAAACAAAAACACCTAGAAAACTTTCTCAAACAATTAAGAAACTAAACTCCCCGGCAACGGTGCCAAATTTGACGATCGTGTCGAGCAATCTCAAATAAAACTAGGTAGCAAAATAAATTTGTAGATAATGGTGCAACCTAGGTCATCTTCCCAAGGAGTTTGTGCCTTAAATTGTTTATGGAAGAGTGTTCTTAGTATTACTAATCAAGACTTATTTTGGGGGGTTTGAGATGCTAAAATTTAATTGAACTAAAATTAATTGACAAGAATTAGAAATCTAAAACTGAATTCAAGTGATTAATCAAATAAATGTGGTAACTAGCTTTTAATTGGATTCCCTAGAGTTCAATTATGCTTGCTCCTTTTTGTTTATTAATTTTGGATTAAGTTTTTGTTCTTTAGTGCATTCCTCATAAGGTTCTTGAATAACCATCCAAGATTCAATTCATCAATTGTTCAAAGAATTTTGCAACCACAAGAAACCTTAAACAACTAATTAATTGAATTAAAAATAAGAACACACTACAATAATTTTGATTGATTTATGAAAGCTACTGCACAATTCACTCAAGATGCTAATTCACCAATTAGATTAATTAATTCCTCGAGCAATTAATTTGCACAAAAGTTCCAGCTAACTAACCCAATAACCATTGCATTAATTAGCCTAAAGTCAAGAGGAATTTAGAGTTCAATTGCACAGCATTAATTCTGGAATTTTTCCAAACACATGATGATCATAAATAATTCCAAAATTCAATTCAAGTTCAATCCAAGAATTAATTCAATCCAGTAATTCCAGCAATTAAATTCCTAAACCAAAAAGCTAAACCTAGTCAAATTAATAAAGGAAATAATGCTAAAATCAAAAGATTGGGCAAGAGAGTTTTATCCAAATTCAATAGAAGATGTAGAGTTCAAATCTTCATCTAGGAGAATTCAATCTTCAGCTAGCCACCACAAGGAATTTAAGCTGTCATGGAGGGATCAAATGAAGGAGAATCGATCAAAGAGGCAGCCATCGAGAAAGAAAAACTCTTCTTCAGCGCTGGAAATCTCTCCTTTTTCTGCCGTCTCGCGTTCTCCTCCTCTCGATGTGTCTCCAGCCTCTTTTCTAGGTTTTATCTTCACGTCCTTCTCCTTATTAATCATGTCTCCCTCCTTCTGATTTTTGAACGCTGAAATCCCGCAACTAATCCTCATCTTCATCTTAATTCCCACGTCAGCTCGTAGCCTTCTTAATTCCACGTGCTCAGTTTTTTTTTTATTTAAATTCCCTGCAGCTCCTTTGTTCCTTCTTTGCCCGAATGTATTTTCCTTCTTTTATTATTGAGTGTGGGCCCCATTGTGGATATAATAATCCATATGCAAACTGTAGCTTCTGCATATATCTTCACGTAGCTTTCTTCTTCGTGGCTTTTGTATTTCGAGTCTGATTCTTCTCTTCATTTGCTGCTGGTTTGTGTTTCGTTTCCATCTCCTTCAACCCAGCTTTTGCTTCTTTCTTAACTCATGTTGCTTTCTTGAATTATGCAACTCTTGTTTTCACGTTACCTCTTCATACAGCTCATGCTTTCATTCTTGGTTCTGCATGCGTGTGTTTCTGCACGTTTTCTACTGTTCGCGAGTTGCTCTCCTCTGTTTTGCTTTCTTCGAATCCAAGCATAGCTTCTTCTCTCTGTTCTACACAAAACCGTGGTTTGCTCTGTTCTCGTGGCTTTCATGTAAGTGCTGCAGCTCATTCCAGCTCAACACTTATTCTTCCACATCGTTTCTTTCCTTCTGCCAGCTCCAAGTTTTGGCTCTGCATATGTGTGTGTTTGTTGCTGTCATGTTGAGAAGTCCAGCATATCTCTTCGTGTTTGCTTCATTTAATTCTCATGCAAATCCACACTAGCAATCACATAAGCTTTCTCTCCTTTACCCGTAGCTTTCCACATTAACTTCTGTATGAGTGTGTGAGCTGTTTGTGTTCTGCTTGCTTCATTCTTTAGCACAGGTGCTGCCTTTGTGTTCCACTCGAGATACTTCATGGTTCTGTATTCTTTTTTTCACGTTAAACTTCATGCAGCTGCTCTTCGTTTCTCATCTTCACAACAACTCATTTCATCCACACCTCTGCTGTAGCCTGTAACTTCTTTTGCTGCTGCCTCCCACGTGAAACCTGTAGCTTGTGTCTCTTTTTGTTGTACATGAGAGTTGCCACTCTTTTTCCATGAACCATGAACCAAAGTCAAGAGATATGCAAAATGCTTCCAATTAAATTCCATTTGAGTTCCATTTACCAATAAAAATCTGCACAAAGAGTAGGAACAATTTAATAAAAAAAATTCACAAAATCATTTAAAGGGAATTCATGCATTAAAACTCAAAGATTTTGCAAATTAATTCATAAGGTGCAAGAATGGCTACTAAAATCAATTATCCATCTAAGTAAATCCATTAAGCCTTATTTAACTATCAAAATGGTTAAGTTAGGAGAATTAAAACATATAAAAATCATAGTTATCATGTATACTTTGGCATTACATACTCAATTTCCATTCTAAAGGTCATACATCATATCCATATATTTATACATCACATAATCTCATATTTACACATGTTTCAAGGGTCATAGACCATTTACAACATCATATAGATCATGAAGCAACATTATGGTTCCAAAAAGAATAAAACTAGGCATATGGTTGTCAATCTTCCTTCTTCATTGTTGTTGGCTCCCATTCCCATAGCCACTTGGTCTACCTAGCATATTAGATCATTGGAGAGGAGGGAATGAGATTCAAAGAATCCCAATAGCTCACCTCCCATTCAATCATACATAATATATGTAAAGCAAGCCTTAAAAATGCATGCATGGACATAATACAAATCATGAACATTCAAGAAGCAAGCTTAACATGTAAACAAGTCATACAAAGCATTCAAGAGCTCAGCAAGTGTTTGGATTGGCCTCACACTTTTTCTCATGGATTTTAGAATTGCCTCACCCATTCTTTAAGAGCTTTAGACTCAACTATACTCTTGGGAGTCCATTTTGCTTTTGGGAGACTCTTTGCTTTATCTCAACCAAGCTTAAGGGTTCTTGGCTCATCCTCGCCATAGTTAAGAGTTCTTGGCCTCTCCATACTCAAGCAAACTCAAACAAACATCATGTACTCATTTGAAAACATATTATGACATCTTGAATTATGGCATATATAATCATGCTAGCATATTTTTCATGGCTTGAAAATACACATACACATATTCTAAGATAAGCTAAACACACATCCATGCATAAGAGAAGGTGGAGAGAGAGAGAGCTACCTTGCACACAATTACATACTTTCCCTTTTGGATTCAAGCCTCCTCTTTAGGCCACACACCCACAAATTGGTGGAGATGGTTTCTCTTGGCCTAGATACAATTTATGGGAGCCAATTAGGTTCATGAAACATATTCTAAGGCTACACAACTTGGTTAAACACTAGATTGCTCTATAACCCCCATTATGGTCCATAAATACACTTAATGAAGCAACACCCCTCAAATAATTTCTAGGCCTCATTATTTCCTTTTAAATATGATTCTTGACTCCTTTTAAACCTCTTGGAGTCATCACACCATTAAAACAAAGGGCCTAATATCATGTTGCTTCTTTAAGTCATAATTTGGAACCTAAGACACCAAATCAATTTCTATGAGTTCTAAATCTTTTCCAAGGCCTCCCTTCATTTTCATTCATCAAATATGACTCAAGAATGGCCTTAGAAAAATTTAAAACTCTCCCCCACTACACAACAGCCTAGGCCGAGACATAGGCTTCCTTGGCCACCATGGAAATTTCTTTACTTTCTTGAAGGAAGAAACTTGTGGGGAGCATCTTAGGTGTCTCAAGAACTCATTTAAACTCTTAATTAGACCTAGGAATCATCACATAAATTCAAAATTTGGAAGGTGCATAAAAAACCCTAAGTTTTGCATCTTGAATTCTAATGACTATTTCATTATTTTCTTTGCATATTCTTATTCTTCTCCATCAAATACCTAAGATTCATGCTTGGTTGGGCTTGAAAATTAAATACTCCTAGGGTTCTTGGTGTGTGTCGAAGTGGAGAAGAAAGGGAGATCAATATAGCTACCATAGGATGCAATTTTACCTTGTTTCCTCGGTTAGTTTAGCTTAAATCTTACTTTCTCCAAGCTCCTCTCTTCAAATCCGAAATTTCCCATATGTTCTTCCTTCAAAACAGCCCTCAAAAATTCATAAAAATCATGGAGAAGAAGAGGGAAAAAGTGGAGAAGAGATTGGCTAAGAGAAAGCATAAAAAACAAGTAAATTTCCATACCTAAATGCTTAAATTTTTTCTCCTTCTTCTCTTCCCTTGGTGTGCCACTCTCCTAGGGCTTTGTTTCTGGTTTGGGGCTGGAAAATCTGATGCTAAATGAGGGAAAGTGTGAGGGGCCATCTATATATAGCTAGGGCAAAAGGATTTTTTCAAAAATTCTAATTTTGCCCTTCATACTTTGCATTTTTGTTTCTCCTTCATTTTAACTTCTTTTTGAGAACCTTCTTTTCTATTATAAAATTTAGGTTCCCAATTAAGAAAAATGTCTTTGGAATCACTCAAATAAGAGCTAAAACCTTTCTGAATGAACCCGTCAAAGTTCAGGCACACTGACATTGGAAAACGTCCCCTTGAGGGGATTTAACTGTCCCGGGTCTTCCCATAGTTTTCAGGGCCTCTGAGAACCCCATAGAACTCAAAACTTTGGTTTAAAAAGCCCTCCTGTGTGAATTCCAAAAATTGCCCGAAATTACGAAAATGATATTATGTTTCGTAGGTTTTCTGTCAAAATTTGTTTCTCCATTCTAGCTCCATTTTTCCTTCTATCTGAGGCTAGAATTCTCATTTTTAGGAGTTTAAAATATTCCTCAAATTTTTTGGAACCTCAACTCATTCATTTTGAGGGACTTGCTTTGAAAATGTGCCTATTTTCGTTGTTTAATGAAAACTGAACATTTCACCTAGCAGATGAGATTGAGAAAGAACTTAACGTTAAAAAGTGTTAGACACAGGAATAATAAGGTTGTTGAGAACCGCCTTTAAGGCATTGACTCCAACCTAGGGTACTACCCTATGAGACACTGAACGATGGAATGTTAATGTAGCCTTAAAATTTACATAAGGCTACCAATAGTGAGGCACATAGTGAATGGCCTAGAAAGGTGTACCTTATAGGTAACACCTAGAGATGAGTATGAGTAGCTCGGTAACAGAAGCTCAAAAGAGTATATATGAGTTTCTAAGGTACCAAGAGAACCTTCCACATGCTTCTCCCATCAAAGAAATTAAAACAACTCCATTAGTGCCATATGGAAGCATAGCTTCGGACAAGGAGAGTTTATGCACCTAAAGAGTGTTTTAATTCCTTCTAAACTTATTTTTGCATCATGTATGATGGGAGAGTATGAGAGAAAGCCTTGGAAAAATTTTAAACAACATAGAAAGTGAGATGGCCTTATATGTTCCATAATATGGCTTAAAGAAATAACACCTAGCTAGGCTCTTTGATTTGATTGTGTGATGACTCCAAGAGGTTTAAATAGAGTCAAGAATCATAAATAGATGGAGAGATTGGAGTCAAGATGATGTTTTCTTAAGGTTTCTTTATTAAGTGCATTATGGAACCATAAAAGAGCCATAAGAACCATTTCACTTTTCTAGTGAATGTGTAGCCTTAGAATATGATTCAAGAGTATAATTAGCTTCCATATGATGTGTTTAGGCCAAGAGGAATAATTTCCACCTCCTTGTGTGTGTGAGGTCAAGGGAGAAGACTCAAGGCTTAAGGAAAAAGTGTGTAAATGCAAGTAAGGTAGCTCTCTCCGCCTTCTCTCATGCATGAATGTGTGCTTACATTGTTTTTGAATGTGTGTAAGTATGTTTTAAGCTATGAGAAGTATTTTAGTATGAGCTCTTATTCTATGGTACCATGATGATATTTTATGAATTCACATAATGTTTTATGTGCTTCCTTGGTTTGTTTGAATGTGGAGAAGCCAAGAATCCTCTAGCCATGGTAAGGATGAGTCAAGAACCCTTGAACTTGGTTAGGACAAAGTAGAGAGTCTTCCAAGAGTAAAGTTGACTCCCAAGAGTAAGGTTGAGTCAAGGCCTCTTAGAGAAAATGGATGAGGTAAATTCAAAATCTATAAGTGAATGGGTGAGGCTAATCCATTTGCTTGGCAAGCCTATGTATGATTTGTTCAAATGCCAAGAATGTTTCTTGAATGCTCACATGTTTCAATATATCCATGCATGCATTTTCAAGGCTTGTATTGCATACTTTATGTGTGATTGAAAGGGAGATGAGCTATTGGGATTCTTTGAATCATATCTCCATGTTCTAACATGCATGACACAAGATAATTTTCAACCTTGTATTGTAACACCATGAATTCTAGCTCATTCTAACTCATCTCATGCCTTTATATAACTTAATATCATGAATCATGTGAGTTTTGCATGAAAAAGGCAAAGAAATAATGCTCATTTTAGCATTGCACTAGGTCTTAAAATTCCATTTGGTGTCACGTGGATCGTGTGAGCTCATACTATACTTTCTCATATTTAATTTCATCATCACAACTCATTCGCATCACAAACTCTCCAATGTTCTAACATGCGAGGTGGACTAAGTAGACAAGATAATGAGAGCCCACACCTTGGAAGATAAGAGTATTGTAACACCATGAATTCTAGCTCATTCTAACTCATCTCATGCCTTTATATAACTTAATATCATGAATCATGTGAGTTTTGCATGAAAAAGGCAAAGAAATAATGCTCATTTTAGCATTGCACTGGGTCTCAAAATTCCATTCGGTATCACGTGGATTGTGTGAGCTCATACTATACTTTTTCATATTTAATTTCATCATCACAACTCATTTGCATCACAAAACATGCTTACAACCCATGGAAATCGAAATGGGGCATGGAAACTTAAAGATCATTCTCGGCCAGAATTGGTCCTTTTTCTGGGCAAACTTTGAAAAATCATAACTAAATCTAAAAATATCAAAACTATACAATCTTAGTCATTTTGGAAAAGATTGGGATGTCTACGTCATACTAAAAATATGTCCAAGTCACAATATTTATCACCCAGGACGTTTGACATTCAAAAAGCTACAGAGGTCTGACTGAAATCTGGAACTGTCACAGAATTCTGCAGAAAATTTGAAAATGTCTAATTAATTCCAAAAAAATCCAATCCATGCAAATGATATCAATCCAGATATCTGTAAATGTTAACTAGAGAGGAAAAATATCTCTAGATCAGTTCAATAAGCCCAGACTCCAAAATTCAATAGAATAGTACTTCTGGTCGGGCAATTTCACTGATACTGGACAGAAACTTCAAAAATTCATATCTCCCTCTCTAGACCTCCAAATGATGTGCTTCTAGTTGGCACGAGTCATTGTGATTGCTTAGTTTCTGTGTATAAAATTTTGTGACAATTAGACATCATTTGGGCCTTGTGTGACAGAAAATAATTTCGGACCAAATGAATAGTGCAGCAGACCAAATCCATAAAATTTTCCAATTTCGAAAAATCATCAAATATTCTATAGACCTCCAAAAATTGTGATCTTTAGCTTCCCAAAAATATCTCAATGAGATCTAATTGAATGACAAATTCCAGATTAAGACTAGCTCATTTGGCTAAAAAGTGACATAGGGTTCTATTATGGTCAAATGTGGCTCTATATGAGGTACCAAATATGCCAAATGGTCTTCCCTTGGTATTGGCACCTTTTGGGTAAGTCTAAAAGCACATTTAAGACTTGTGTGAGCTGCCCAAATGGTCCCAAACCTCATGCATCTCATTTTGGCCATTCAACCCATATTTATACACATATTCATCAAACTTTAAACTTGCATACTATGGCATTACATATTCAAAACATGTGCTAGTGGTCATATATCGTTTCCATATATCTAAAAATCACATAATAATATCTTTACATCTGTCTCAACATTCATAGTATATATACAACATCATATACATGATAAACCATCATTATGGTTCCAAAATGGCTAAAACCAAGGCATAAGTTTGTCAATCTCCTTCTTTTAGGGTTGTTGGTTCCCATTAGCATATCCACTTAGTTTACCTAGCATGTTAGATCATTGGAGAGGAGGGAATGAGATTCAAAGAATCCCAATAGCTCATCTCCCATTCAATCATACATAATATATGCAAAGCAAGCCTTTTAAATGCATGTATGAAGAAAATAGAAATCATAGACATTTTAAAGGCAACCTTGGCATGTGAATCAATCATACAAGACATTCAAGAGCTCACTAAATGTTTGGATTGACCTCACACTTCTCCTCATGGATTTTGGACTTGCCTTACCATTCTTTAAGCACTTTGGACTCAACCATACTCTTGGGAGCCCACTTTGCTTTTGGGAGACTCTTTACTTTGTCTTAACCAAGCTCAAGGGTTCTTGGCTTATCCTCACCCAAGGGAAGAGTTCTTGGCCTCTCTGCACTCAAGCAAACTCATACAAACATCATGGATTCATTTAAAAACATAATGTTGTATCAAGAATCATAACATATAAAGGCATGCTAGCATACTTTCCATAGCTTGAAAATACACATACACATATTCTAAAACAAGCTAGACACACGTCCATGCATGAGAGAAGGTGGAGAGAGCTACCTTGTATACAAGCACACACTTTTTCCTTAGCTTTCAAGCCTCCTCTTTTGGCCACACACCCACAACTTGGTGGAGATAGTTTCTCTTGGCCTAGATACAAATTACGGGAGCCAATTAAGTTCATGAAATAATTTCTAGGGCCATGCGACTTGCTTAAACCCTATATTACTCTACAACCTTTATTATAGTCCATATTGGCACCTAATGAAGCAACACCCCTCAAATGATTTCTAGGCCTCATTCTTTCTTTTCAAATATGATTCTTGACTCCTTTTAAGCCTCTTGGAGCATCACATCATCAAAACAAAAGGCCTAGCACCATGTTGCTTCTTTAGGTCATAATATAAAACCTAAGGCACCAAATCACTTTCTATGAGTTCTAAATTTTTTCCAAGGTCTCCCTTCATTTTCATTCATCAAATATGACTTAAGAATGGCCTTAGAAAAATTTAAAACTCTCCCTAGCTACCCCAATCTTGCTTGCCCGAGACTATGCCCCTTTTTGGCCTCCTTGGAATTCTCTTTGTTTTCTTGAAGGAGAAAGCATGTGGGGAGCATCTTAGGGATCTTAGGAGCTCATTTAAACTCTTAATTAGGCCTAGGAATTATCATACAAAATCAAATTTTACAAGGTGCAATTGAAACCCTAGAATTTGCATCTTGAAATCTAATGGCTTTTTGATAATTCCCTTTGCATATTCTTAATCTTCACACCCTTTATCCTTAGATTCATGCTTGGTTCTACCTAAAAATCATCTCTTCCTAGGGTTTTCTCAAGTGGGGCGAAATGGTGGAGAAGGGGACCAAAAATGACAACCATAGGAAGAGAAATTACCTTGTTTTCTTGCTTTTTCTCACTTGAATGTTGTGTTCTTTGAGCTCCTCTCTTCAAATCTGAACTTTCCCCTCAATTTCTCCTTTAAATCAGATTTATAAACCTCATTTTAATCATAGAAAACAAAGGAGAATGGAGGAGAAGAGGTTTGGAAGAGAAAGAGCATGAAAAACTACTAATTTCTATACCTTAAGCCTTTGATTTCTCCTCCTTTTCTTCCCTTTCTTGTGAGCCTTATCCCCTAGGGTTTTCTTCTGGTTTTAGGCAGAATATGGTCTTGCATAATGAAGGGATGAGAAGGGTGCATCATATATATAGGTGGGAATAAGTTACACTTTTCAAAAATTTCTATTTTGCTCTTCATACTTTGCATTTTTGTTTCTCCTTCGTTTTAGCTCCTTTTTTAGAAATATCTTTTCCATTATAAAATTTAGGTTCCTAATCAAGTAAAATGTCTTTGGAATCACTCAAATTGGAGCTAAAACCTTTCCGAACAAATTTGTCAAAGTTCGGGCACACTGACGTTAGAAAACATCCACCGGAGGGGCTTTAGCTGTCTTGGGGCTTTTCATAGTTTTTAGAGCCTCTAAGAACCCCATAGAACTCAAAAATTTCATTTAAAAAGTTATTCTGTGTGTTTTTCAAAAAGTACCCATATTTATGAAAATGCCATTGGCCTTTTGACAAATTTTTTGAATCACTCTGGCCTTGATTTCTGGGCAATTCAAGACTCAAATCCTCATTTTATAATATTTAAAATTTTATCATAATTTTAGTTAGCCCCAATTCCTTCTATTTCAAGGACTTCCTTTTGTATCTGGCCCATTTTTGCTTTTTACGGAGAAACCGAACATTGCGTTTCTTATATTTATGGAGGGATCAGATGTTACAAGTATGATAACAAAGTGCATGGATTTTTCTTCTTTATGGCCATATGAATGACAAAGTAGTTTTGTATATATTATTTTTGATATGTGAGTTCATGTATGAATGTAAAATGATGTATGACTCTTGTATAGACTATATGTGGTATGAAATCAATAGAAATAGAAAGTTTGGCTTCTTGATAGCTTGGTGTGTTAATGTATTAATAGAAGTGGAATGGCCAAATTGAGATGCATGAGGTTTGGAACCACTTGGGCAGTTCATACAAGTCATATACATGCTTTTAAACTTACTCAAGAGGAGCTAAACATCAAAGGAGTCCATTTGGACACATTCGGTATCTCATATGGAGCAAAATTGACCATATTGGTAACCTATACTACTTTTTATCCAAATGAGCTCTTCTTGGTCTGAAATTTGGCATGCATCTAAAGCTTGTTGAGAGATTTTTAGAAAGCTAAAGTGCAACATTTTTGTAGGTCTATGGAATATTTGATGAATTTTCAAATTTTGAGAATTTTTTTGATTTTGGTGCAGTGCACTGTTCATTCTGGTTCAAAATGAAACTCTGTCATTCATGGGGCAATTGATGTCCAATTGCTAAAAATTTTATAGGGAGAAACTAGACCTTTATAGTGACTTGTACCAATTAAAAACACCTCATTTAGATGTCTAGAGAAGGAGATATAAATTTTTGAAGTTTCTATCCAGTATCAAGCATCCAGTCAGACCTATGTTACTATTTGATTGGTTTTCAAGGCCTAGACATGCCTAGACTAGTCTAAAGTTATTTTTCTCCTCTAGTTAACATCTATAGCTTTCTAGATTGTATCATTTGCATGGATTGGATTTATGTGGAATTAATTGGATATTTTTGAAGTTCATAGCAAAAATTTATATCAATACTAGTAGCCAATCAAACCTTTATACTTTTTTAAATGTCAGTAATCTTCTATTTGACGTTTCAAGATCTAGACATATTTATAGCATAAAGTAGACATTTGTAGCTTTCTAGAATGGTAAAGAATGCATGATTTTGATTTTTTTTGAATTAGTTATGATTTTCCAAATTTGGGATAGAAAGTGGAAAATTCTGGCCAAAGCTACATTAGGATATTTTGTGTGTTTCTTGTACTTTGTACTTACACAAGTTCCAGGCCACTTTTGGTGATGGATTTGAGTTATATCTATGTAATTAAATATGAGAATATAATACATGAGTCCATATGGCCCACAAGACTCTAAAAGAAAAAAATTTATGCATAGTGTAATGCAAAAAAACTCAATATTTTAATGCCATTTTTCTAGCTTCCCTATGTAATGCTTAGCATGAGACTTAAAATTAGCATGAGATAAAGCTAGAAATCTATGGTGTTACACACATGAGGAATCATTACCTAGGAGGCTCATCCTAATGGACATGCAAAGTATAAAAAAGAGATAAAGGGAGTAAAAAATAGAAGAAAAATTTAAAACGTATCATATTTTATGAAACATTCTCCTCCCAATAAAATTTATTAAGTAATATTTATGTAATTTTAAAATAAATTAATTAAGATTAGAAAAGATGTAATGGTCAAATAATGAAGATTTAGTGAAAAATAAATTTATAAAACATAAAGAACATTTTCTAGAATTTTAGAGAATTTTCATGAATTATTTTTTTCTTAAATATTAAATGGAAAGTAGTTAGGAAATAAATACTTAAGGATTTAATTTTTAAAAACTCTCAAAGCCAAATATACTTTTAAAATAGAAGAAAAATTTGGGAAATAAAAATATTTAGATAAAATTTTAGAGTCAAAATGTAATTGTTAAAAGTTTAGAGCAAAAACATGTGATTTTCACGAGACTAAAGTGCAATTTTGGTGGGACCAAAACATAATTTTACCTTGTGCTAAAATATAACTCTTATGAGAAAAATAAAGCTACAGAAATAATGAGCATGAAAAGTTAAAGATTTTAATAGATTTCTTTACATAATTGGTAATAATTTTTACATATAGTATTAACTAAATAAAGTATTATTTCATCTGCAACTTGTACTTGTCAAACTAACTTCCTCACAAAGTTAATCGACAAAATGTACTTGAGAGGAAAAATGGGATCTTCAGTGGATCCATGGGAGAAAACAATACCTTTTATTTAATTCCTCCATTCTTCATTCCATCATTTCATTCCTTCATTAGAGAAATAAATTGAGAGATAGAATAGAGAGAAAGTGGGATGCAGAGAAGAGTGAAAGGAAAAAAAAGAAAAAGAAAGGACTTTTGAAGGAGAAGAAGGAGACTCAGGTCATAACTTAAGGTAAGACTCCTTATTTCATTGGGAACTCAAGTTGCATCTGTCCCTCATCTTCTCCATCTTCTTTGTTTCTCTCTCATTAAAGTTTGAAGCTTAAATGGTGAAAGTTGAAATATGCTTGTTTGTTGATCTTTGATGCTATAGAGGGTGTTTCTTTAAAGATTATATGTTTAAGACATCTTTAAGTCATCATCTTCTTCATCCTTTTTTGTTTCTTCTCTCTAAATTATTTCTATGGTAAATGTTACAATTGATTATATATCATTAATTTGGTACAATCAAATGTCCATTTTAGCCATAGTTTTCATTTAAAAACTTTTAACAGTGGAAAATCAACTATTAAATATATCAAATTAACTTCCAATGTCCAAAAGTGGTATTCTTCCCCATTTTAATTCATAATTTACATAATATTTGGTTTCATCTAATGGGTCATGTGTATAGCTCTTATATGCATAAAGGAACCAAATTGACCATTAGGCCCATAGTCACATATTGCAACATAAACTTCAAAAATTCAGAACTTGGGTTATACAACTCTGATTAATACAATTAGGTGTTTTTAAAGCTTATGATCTAAACTTTCTACTCTAAAAATTTCAAGTTAAAATGAATTCATTTCATCCCTTAAAGAACATGAAAACTAGATTTGATTTAATATAAACAATACCAAGGCCATAACAACTTTTTAGAGCCAATTTTCCAAATTTGCCAAATATTCTATAAAGTTCCAAAAAATACAAACTTTGCCATAGAAAGCTCTAAATGTCCTTTAAATTCTTACAAAATTTCAGCCCCAAACTTAGTCATTTAGGTAGTTAAGGGCAAGGATGTATTTTATGGCTCATTTAGACAAATTTTTAGTTCCAAAATGGTCTAGGTGAACTCTAATATGTTATCTCTTGCCATAAGCAACTTTCAACTCATATATACATTATCTATAAATAGTTCAACATATGAAAGTTGGCTAATGTCTAAAAATCACTATCTCACTTGTAGACAAGCATCTGGGATCAAGAATATTTTATACACTAAAACATAGTTCCATGACATAAATTTACATCAATTAGTAATATATTTATGGTCTAATGCTTTTGCATATGTGGCTATTACATTTTATCATAGTATACATAAAAAAGAATATATATATATATATAATACATTAATTAAAAAGAATATATATATAATACATGAACCCTATTTACTATTTTCTTTAAGCTCTTATCTCTTTCTCTTTCTTTTTCTCCTTGCTAGGTTCACTTGACTTGATTAGTTGGATATAGGGGGTGAGATTTTGGAGAGTATCTCAATAACAATAGTCAACCAATCCAATGCACACAATAAATAATTCAAGAATGAAATGCAAGCATGCAAGGCCATATGCACATAAACGTTATAAAACATGAAATTGGCATAAAATTTCTAAATTCATTAAGCCATGGCATAAAACATACTAACTAGGCTTATCTCTAGGTTAAGGAAGAACTATTGTCCTCAATTCTCTGCCACTCTTTCTAAGAGCCATAAAACATAACTCATACATGTATAAAACCCATCTTAAGAAAGCCAATTCAAGCATTAACTCAAGCAACTTATAAAACAACTAATGCACACAATATATCTCAACTAAAATACATCTAAATGCAAGGAAAGAAGGGAGAGTAAGTTATCTTTTATAGCTAGGAACCTTGATCAAACACTAACTCACTTGTTCATTTCGTTTTCCTTTGTTTTTCTCAAGTTGGCACACACACAAAGGTGTAATCACACTAGCTTGACCTAAACACATTAATTTAGATACAAAGTAACTAATTAGGACTTATTCCATCTCATTCCATCAATACATGTACATATTAGCACTTGGAGTTTAAATTTAGATTAGTTTAAATGCCTCAAGAGGTAACTTTTAAGATTCAACATTTAGGTTTTAAAATCTTGTCATATATAATTTGCATAACTCTAATAGAACTCATCAGAGCCATCATAAGTATGTTTAGACAGACATAGAATCAAATTACCCCATTTAGGAATTCTTGAATCCTAACTTTTCATTTATAAAAATGTGGTTTCTAAATTCATTCTAATGGTTTATCTAGCCTCTGTATTACTCACTTAGGCCTTTCAAATCATTAAACTAATTAAAAACTCTCTTAGATGCTCTTTTCTTGTCTAGGCTGAGACACCACCTCATTTGCCACATCTTGAAATTTTATTGAATTAAGAAGGGAATTGAAATATTTAGGATATCTATAATTCATTTCTAGTTCAATTATGACTTTACATGGTTCAACTCATCTTTCTAAGGTTTTGAAACTTTCATGACTCATCTTGCATCCTAGGTGACACTATCTTGCATTCTATGGCTTCCTAAGTAGATTTCTTTGCATATTTGTAATCCTCGTCCTTCTAAACCCTTGTTTTCATTAGGTTTTCCTTAAGTTCATGGTTTCTTCTCCCTCTCTCTTGGCTAAACCAACCATGCCTTAGGGTTCCAAAAATAACAATTTTTTTATAGCTAAATGATACCTTGTTTGAACGTTCCTTAGATGTAGATTCTTATGGTATATCTATGGTAAACAAAATTTCACTCGCAACTGTCGAACCAGCCAAGATTAGTGATGATTCACTAGTTTGTAGTATAATACTCACCAAGTCGCCTCCTGATGAGCTTTTAAGTAAATTAATTAGATTAAGAATAAAAAAAAATTAATGCTAAAATAAATGGGGTTTACATACAAAATTGCAAGAATAAATGAAAACAGAAAATTAATTATCAAAACTACAAAATTTGATAGAATGTTATCAATCCAGGATTCTTTCCCTAATATTTTTTCTTCCTTGTTATCTAAAAATTCTTAGTTCAATTTTAATCCTTTAGTTATTAATATCTAATGGCTCAAAGCTATTGCCTATGATTTTGATCGATTTGTTTCATTAATCCTGATGCAACCGTGCTAAAGTTAACAACATGAAATGATCCTATTTCACACACAACCTAAAAACGCACACAGATACCTCAACGTGATAATAGAATGAATTTGTTTAATTAATCAATCGATGAAATCAAACTAGGCTCTCAGATATCACAATTGAGTTAGTAATTATGCAACCAAAATCATCTAACCAAAATAATAAACATGACATGAAAATAGAGAGACACAGAAGTGAAAATTCACTTAAGATTAAAACCAAACCAATTTATATTATCAGAACTCCAGTATAATATTAGGTTTGAATCTAGGGTTGATTACAAAAGAAAGTTAGAAAGTCATTATAGAAAATTGCTCTAGAGGAAGAATATGTTTGTACAGTCAAAGAATCCCTTTGGAATCATAGCAAATAGAAGAATAATCATCTAACTAATATGACCTAAAGGGAATCTAAGGGATGAGATGGGCAGGGTACATCCAATGGTCCAAAAAATTTTGTTTAAAAGAAATACAATACTAATTTAAAAATAAAATAAGCCTGCATCCTTAGCCTAATACAAAATGTCCAATCCCCTCTATTGGTTCATCTAATCTGTAAAACAAAAATGCAAGTAATTGGGCCTTTATTGGAAAAATTCTAAAAATAGCAATTTAAACCCAAATTTAATAATAATGTAATTAAAACTCATTAATCCAAATTTGACCCAATCAACATAAAATGAACCTAAATTAATCACCACAAATTATTATAAAACTAAATATGAGAAGTGTAAAATGTATAAATACTTGGATCATCAAATTTCCCCGCACTTAGCATTTTGCACTCCTAGGCAAAACATAAATAACCAAAATAAACGCAAAAATGTGAAAACTGCAAGATCAAAGAGAATTCAAGCTCTATAGAATTTCAATAGTCAAAGACAGTATTTCTTACAATCTAAAAGAACAAGTAGCATAGCAATTTTATTTAACAAAAATGAATGAAGACAGTAGCCCTTCATTGGTTATTTGTATACTCTTAATTCTCTCAAGTATTGAAGATAAGTGTGCAAGGATTCCACATCCTTAGCATGACACTTCATAGAGAAAAAACATTAAGATAATGCCATATTCCACGTTATGTGGGATTCAAAAAAAAAATTTCTTTTATACTATGTGGAGCCCATGAATTCTCAAACATTATATTGTACTCATAATCCATCTATACAAGTCATAAACATCATAAAACATCTCATACAATTCAAATTTGGAGCCCTACACATTAGAAAATGCATGTTCAATTTTAGGTCCAGATTTCAATTTTCTGGGGCAGATTTTGAAAATTCATAATTAAATCTAGAAAAATCAAAATCTAATAAACCATAGCTTTTTAGAAATCCCTACATGTTAAATTTATGCTACAAATACTTTTAGGCCATGAAAACGTCATTTGGACCATGATTGACAACAAAAAAGCATCGCAGGTCTGACTGTCCTAAAGTTCTGATACAACTTACTAATATGGATTTAAAAAATTCATAACTAATTCTATAAAAATCCAAATCTAGTAAACTATACCAATCTAAAAAGTAACAAATGTCTAATTTAAGTAAAAATAGCTCCAGATCCAGAAAATGGCATTAAGCTAACAAAAATTGATGGAATAGTGCTCAAGGTCCTGCTACACTACTGATAGTAAATTTCAAATTGAGAAATGCATATCTCTCTCTACACACCTCCAAATGAGGTGCTTCTAGTGGCTATAGGTCACTGTCAATGTCTAGTTTCTTCATATAAAATTTCAAGACCATTGGATTTCATTTGTCTCTCAGATGACACAAAAAATAATTCTAACCAAATGAACAGTAACTCATACCAACATGCAAAACTTACTGAACTTCAAAAAATCATAATAAATTCTATAGACCTCCAAATAATGAAATTATTAGACCAAAAAAAGCCTCTATATGAGATCTATATTTTTCTAAAATCTTAGCCTCAAAATCGTTCATTTGGTTACTTTGTGACATAGGGCTGTAAAATGACACTTTTAAGCCTTCATATGTGTCATTTAGGTACCAAATGCTCTTCTAATATTATCATGACCATTTAAGCATGTGGAAAAACATAAAAACAACTCTTAAAACATGCTCAAAGGGTCCAAATACTCAGGTATCACAAATTCACTACCCCGCTTATTACTATACATAAGATTTACGACCATATCCATACATCTAAATGTCAAATGTAATATCCAGTTTTCATTAAACGATGAAAATAGAGACATTTTCAAAACAAAGTCCCCTGAAATGAATTATTTAAGGTCCCAAAAAATTTGAGTAACATTCTAGACTTCTAAAAATGAGAATCCCAAGCTCATACGGAAAGAAAAATGGAGCTAGAATGATGAAACAAATTTTGACAGAAAACTTACGAAACATAATAACATTTTTATAATTTTGAACAAATTTTGGAATTCACATAGGAGGCTTTTTAAATGAATATTTTAAGTTCTCTGGGGTTCTCAGAGGCTCTAAAAATTATGGGAAGCCCCAGGACAGTTAAAACCCCTCCAGTAGACGTTTTCCAATATCAATGTACCCAAACTTTAATGAATTCGTTCGGGAAAGTTTTAGCTTTGATTTGAGTGATTCCAAAAGTATTTTACTAACTTGGGAACCTAAATTTTATAATGGAAAATATGGTTCTAAAAAACGAGCTAAAATAAAAGGCAAAATAGAAATTTTTGAAAAGTCATTTTTCCTCCACCTATATATATAGGGCGCCTCACTCTCCCATTCACTTGGCATCATATTTTTATGCCCCAAACTAGAGAAGAAACCCTAGAAGAGTGGCGCACCAAGGGAAGAAGAAGAGGAGGAGAAATCAAGGCTTTAAGGTAAGGAATTTTGGTAGTTTTTCATGCTTTCTTTCTTCCAAACCTCTTCTCCTCTATTCTCCTTTGTTTCCTATGATTATAATGCAGTTTATAAATCTGTTTTAAGGGAGAAATTAAGGGAAAAATTAGGATTTGAAGAGAGGAGGCTAAAGAAGATAAGATTAAAGTGAGAAAATAAGGAAAAACAAGGTAATTTCTTCTTCCATGATTGCTACCCTTTACTTCCCTTCTCCCTATGGTTTGTCCCTCCCAAGAAGTCAGAGGAGGGCTTGGTTTTTAGGTAGAACCAATGGTGTTTCTTAGAAAAAAGAGTGTGGAGATTGAAAATATGTAAAGAGAATTAACAAATAACCATGAAAATTTAAGATGCAAATTCTACAATTTCATATGTACCTTATAAAATCTGATTTGATACCTTGATTTTTATGCTTAAATGAGAGTTTAAATGAACTCCTAAGATCCCTATAAGTCTCCCCATGTGCTTCCTCCATCAGGAAAACAAACCAAAATCCAAGAAGGCCAAAATGCTCCATAGGTTCGACCAAGTGAGTTTTGTATGCCTAGGGATAGTTTTAAATTTTTCTAAGCCTATTTTTGAGTCATACATGATGAGTGAAGCTGAGGGGAGGCCTTGGGAAAAATTTAGAAACCATAGAGGATGAGTTAGTACCTTATGTTCCATAATATGACTTAAAGAAGCAACATATAGTTAGGCTCTTTATTTTAATTGTGTGATGACTCCAAGAGGCTTAAAAGGAGTCAAGAATCATGTATGAAAGAAAAGAATGAAGCTTAGAACTTATTTAATGGGTGTTGCTTCATTAGATACATTCTTGGAACCATAAAGGGGTTTATAGGTTAAGCTAAAGTTTAAGCAAGTTGTATGGCCTTAGAATTAATTCCATGAACCTAATTGGCTTCCATAAATTGTGTCTAAGCCAAGAGAAATCATTCCCACACCTTTATGTGTGTGAGACCAAATAAGGGAGAGGAAACTCAAGAGAAAAAGTGTGTGCTTGCTTCCAAGGTCGCTCACTCCTCCTTCTCTCATGCATGATTGTATACTTGGCTTGTCATTGAATGTGTTTATGTGTCTTTTATGCCATGAAAAGTATTCTAGCATGATTCCACATGCCATGATACCTTAATGATGTATTATGTTTCCAAATGATATTTATGATCCTTGCTTTGGTTTGCTTAAGTGTGGTGAGGCCAAGAACCCTTAGCCATGGTGAAGATGAGCCAAGAACCCTTAGAATTGGTTGAAACAAAGTAAAAAGTCTCCCAAAAGTGAGGTTGACTCCCAAGAGCAAGGTTGAGTCCACAAGTGAATGGGTGAGGCCAATCTATTTACTTAGCAAGCCTTTGTATGCTATGTATGACTTACTTAAATGTTGAAGATGCCTCTTGAATGTTTGCACATGTTAATATGCCCATGCATGTATTTGTAAGATTGGTTTTGCATCTTTTATGTGTGATTGAAAGGGAGATGAGCTATTGAAATTCTTTGAATCTCATTTCCTCCTCTCCAATATTCTAACATACTAGGTGGACCAAGAGAGCAAGGGAATCGAAGCCAACTATATGAAAAATGAGAGCTTGACACTAAAGTGCATGGATTTGGCTACTTTAAGGCTTTATGAGTGATAATTAATATAATCTGTTATTGTATAGGACCCATGACCTCTTGAACATGTATAATTACATTAATATGTGATGTATAAATGAGAGATTATGTTATGTGACTATTATATTGAGCATGTAATGGCAAATTTTGCTTCTTGAAAGTTTGATGCATTAGTGTATAAATAGAAGTAGAATGGCCAAATTGAGATACATGAAGTTTGAGACCATTTAGGCAGTTCATACAAGTCATAATCATGCTTCTAGACTTGCCCAAGAGGTGCCAAACATCAAGGGAGATCATTTAGACACTTTGGTATCCTATATGGAGCAAAAATTGACCACATTGGAAACCTATGCCACTTTTTATCCAAATAAGCTCTTCTTGATCTAAGATTTGGTATACAATTAGAGCATTTGAGAGCTTTTTGAAAAGATAAAGTTCAAAATTTCAGAGGTCTAGGGAATATTTAAGGAATTTTTAAAAGTTGGAAAAAATTCTAATTTTGGTCATATTATTGTTCACACTGGTTCGAAAATTAAATCTATCACATAGGGCTCAAATGATGTCCAATTGCCATAAAATTTTATAAAGAGAAACTAGACATTCCTAATGAATTGTGACAACTAGAAACACTTCATTTGGATGTCTAGAGAGGGAGATATGAATTTTTAAAAATTCTGTCCAGTATCAGGTGCTTAAATTGACCTCAAGTATTGTTTGATTGGGTTTCGAGGTCTAGGCGTGTCTAAACTGGTCTAGAGTTATTTTTTCCTTCTAGCTAATATTTTTAGATTTCCATATTGGTATCATTTACATGGATTGGAGTTTTGTGGTTGGACATTTTTGAAATTTGTAGTAGAAAGCTATGATCATACTAGTAGCTAGATAGACCTTTGCAACTTTCGAATGTCAAACGCCTTCTGTGTTATGTTTCATGGTATTGACATATTTTTATCATAAAGTAGACATGTGTAGCTTTCTAGAATGATAAAGATTACATGATTTTGATTTTTCTATAATTAGTTATGATTTTCAAAATTTTGTGACAGAAGTGAGAAAATTCTGGCTGAAAATGTAATTATGTATTTTATGCTCCCCTTTGCTTTCCATGAATTGTAGGCCACTTTTGGTAATTGAAATGAGTTGTATCCATGTAATTAAATATGAGAATATGATGCATAAGTCCACATAGTCCACGGGACACCAAATGAAAATTTTATATGCGATGCAACGCTAAAAAATGCATTATTTTAATATCATTTCCCCTACTCCCTTGTACAATTCATGACATGAGACATGGAAGTAGCATAGAATGAGCCAGGAAATTATGGTGTTACATCAAAAAATTCATTCTCATTCATATACCTTTAGTTTCCATACATACATCACTTATTCATACATACATGTTCAAAGGGCTATACATGATATACATCATTGCATTATGTAATATCCAGTTTTCGTTAAACGATGAAAATGGGCACGTTTTAAAAAGCAAGTCCCCCGATATGAATGAGTTGAAGTCCCAAAAAATTTAAGTAACATTCTACACTCCTAAAAATGAGAATCCTCGGCTGAGACAGAAAGAAAAATGGAGCTAGAATGAAGAAACAAAATGTAACAGAAAACTTACGAAACATAATGGTATTTTTGTAACTTTTAGCAAATTTTGGAATTCACACAAGAGGGCTTTTCAAATGAAATTTTTGAGTTCTTTGGGGTTCTCAAAGGCCTTGAAAATCATGGGAAGCTCTGGGACAGTTAAAACTCCTCCAGTGAACGTTTTCCAACGTCGGTGTACCTGAACTTTAATGGATTCGTTTAAGGTTTTAACTCTATTTTAAGTGATTCCAAAGGCATTTTACTAAATTAGGAACCTAAATTTTGTAATGAAAAAGAAAGTTCTCAAAAAGGATTTAAAACAAATTAGAAATGAAAATGCCAAAAATGAAGGGCAAAATGGAAATGTTTTAAAAGTCTTCCTTCCTTCACTTATATATATAGAGCGCCCCACTCTCCCATTTATTTAGCTTCATATGTTTTTGCCCTAAACTAGAGAGGAAACCCTAGGAAAGTGGCACACAAGAGGAAGAGGAAGAGGAGGAGAAATCAAAGGCTAAAGGTATGGAATTTTGATAGTTTTTCATGCTTTTTCCTTTCTAAACCTCTTCTCCTCCATTCTCCTTTATTTCCTATGATTATATTGAAGTATATGAATTTGTTTTAAGGAAAAAATTAAGGGAAAAATTCGGATTTGAAGGGAGGAGGCTAAAGAAGACAAGATTCAAGTGAGAAAATAAGGAAAAATAAGGTAATTTCTTTTTCCATGGTTTCTACCCCTTGCTCCTCTTCTCTCCATATTTCGCCCCACTCAAGAAGTCATAGGAGGGCTTGGATTTTAGGTAGAACCAAGGGTGATTCTTAGGAAAAAGAGTGTGGAGAATAAGAATATGTAACGAAAATTAACAAATAACCATAGAAATTCAAGATGAAAATTCTAGGGTTTCATATATTCTTTGTAAAATATGATTTGATACCTTCATTTATATGCCTAAATGAGAGTATAAATGAGCTTCCAAGATCCCTAGAAGTCTCCCCATGTGCTTCCTCCATCAAGAAAATAAAGCAAAGTACATGGATGCCATAATGCTTCCTAGGTTCGGCCAAGAGGGGTTTGTATATCTAAGGAGAGTTTTAAATTTTTCTAAACCCATTTTTGAGTCATAAATGATGAGTGAAGATGAGGGAAGGCCTTGGGAAAAATTTAGAAACCATAGAAAGTGAGTTGGCCTTACATGTTCCATAATATGACCTAAAGAAGCATGTAGTTAGGCTTTTTATTTTAATTGTATGATGACTCCAAGAGGCTTAAAAGGAGTTAAGAATCATATATGAAAGGAAAGAATTGAGCCTAAAATTTATTTGATGGGTGTTGCTTCATTAGGTACATTCTTGGAATCATAAAGGGGTTAATGAGCCAAGTTAGTGTGTAAGTAAAATGTGTGGCCTTAGAATTAATTCCATGAACCTAATTGGCTTTTATAAATTGTGTTTAGGCCAAGAGAAATTATCTCCATACCTTTGTATGTGTGAGGCCGAGGAAGGGAGCATCATTTCAAAGAGAAAAATGTGTGGTTGTATCCAAGGTAGCTCACTCCTCCTTCTCTCATGCATAAATGTATGCTTGGGGTATGTTTGGTACACCGTATAAGACATGATAGTATAAGCTAATACAATACATTATGAACTTATAACTTGTTTGGTGCATGTAATGTATTATATAAGCTTATACATCATAGCTTTCTTATACATCAAAATGGCGTATAATCTAATCATGCCTTAGGGGGTGGGATTAGGCCTGATTAGATTTTAATGTATAAATACTTATTAATACTTTTCATTTTTAATCCCTCACCTATGGAATATTCCTTGGCTAGATTGGATCAGTTTTAATTAATACTAGTTGAGAGCGGGTTAGTTGGGTCATTTTTAAATTTTTGATAAAAATTATAAAATTATAAAGTAACCTTAAAAAAATAAAATTTTCATATAAGTTCTTATAAAATAATTTTTGATAAAAATTATAAAATGATCCTAAAAAATAAAATTTTTATATAAGCCTCTATAAAATTGTATTTTATCATTAAAAAATTTTTATATAAGTCTCTATAAAATAATTTTTTTTTTTAAATTAATAGGATTGGGATAAGTTCTGCAAAAACTAATTTAGAATTAAACTTAGTCTAATTAGTTTAGTATGAGATTAGGTTAAATTGATTTCTTAAACTAGTTAAGTCACTTTTTTTTTAATATTTGGTAAAAATTATAAATTGACTCTTAAAAAATAAAAAAATTTTATATAAGTCCTTATAAAATTATATTTTGTCCCTAAAAAAAATAAAAATTTTATATAAGTCTTTATAAAATTATATTTTAGCTATTTAGCTTGATGTAACCAGACGAGATCAGGTCACTCAAGTCACTAGGTTAGTCTAATTGGTTTAGTATGAGACTGGATTAGATTAGTCTCTTAAACTAGTTAAGCCACTTTTTTTTTTAATATTTGATAAAAAATTATAAATTGACTCTAAAAAAATAAAAATTTCATATGAGTCCTTATAAAATTATATTTTAACTATTTAGTCTAATGTGACCAGACGAGATCAGGTCACTTAAGTCATTAGGTTATCATGCATTATATGCAACCCTATTCACCCATACTTTTTTTAAAAAAAGTAATATAACACAGAAAGATATAGTATATTTTTTAAGCAAAGGTTATTTTTGTTAAAAGAGTTAATTTTTATCCTATCTAGTGTTATATAGTGCATCATCAAATAAATGATAATATTATCTTATACAATACATTATCTTATACAGTATCATACCAAACGCTGCATAGTCTTAAAATTTTATCAGGCTTTATCCTATCAGGCCTTATCCTATCAGGTCTTATACTATCAGACCTTATCCTATACATCATACCAAATGGGCCCTTGGTGTCACATTCTGAACTTTTCGTAACTGTTAACGTAACCCACGTTAATTCACTCAATCAAATAGCATGGAAGGAAGGGATTTTAATTATTTTAATTACACCCATTTGACACCATCACTACACAAGAGTATGAGCCTTCACTTGGTTACTTGGAATTATGTTTAGTTGTGGGAATTGGCATAGATTGCATGGACTTATCGGTTATATAACTTAGAGTAGAGACACCTAGTAAGCAACCGAGGAGAACCCATGAAATTCCTAAATAAATAAACCCTATGCACCTAACCATTATGTTTACAACGTAGCATATATATATGTGTGGCATTTGGTGTTATCTTTGTTGGAGATTGTGCCCTAGGCCAATAATTGTATTGCGAACATTGTTTTTTATTACGAAATAAGAGTTTTCTTTTTATTACATTATTATATTATTTGCATGTTTATATATAATAATATCCATGGATAAATTAATTTTTGAATTATCCAAAATGTCCCTAATCAATCATCCTTGTGGGAACAACAATGAATTAAGATTAGTATGATTTTGATTGATTAAGTGTTAATTATATATGATGACATGAATCAAAATCATAGGCATGTGTTAGAGAACAGGACGCTGGATAGACCTGTCATGAGATAAGCTACATGGATTAGGTTATAAGTTTATCTCATATATAACCATGTCATTGATCCCTTGGACCTGAGATCACCATAGATTCCTACATGAAGGACACTGTACTTTGGCATAGTCTAATGTCACCTTTAACTGGGTGATTATAAAGACTATGATCAAGTATAATGGAATCCATGCAGAGGAAGATGAGTGATCAAGATGGAATTTATTCCTCTAATTAATAGAGAGATATCTTTGGGCCCCTCGATGAGTGTGACTGAAAAATGCATAGCCATGCTCAAATGGAAAGGGTTCCATCTTATATCAGTCTACTTGGAGATTGAGAAAGTTATGATTAAGCAAGTTGAGAATGACATTTCCATGTCTCATACTCGATCAAGATATCGTGTGACAAAAGGGATATGATAGAACTATAAGATAGGTTGCATTGGATCACCGATCCCGTATGATTTGGGTAGTCACAATGTCTTGCTAGAGGCCGCTTGTGATTTGTGGGTCAAACAGTGTAATTGGCCCACTGCCAACATCATATGGGCCTGCAGGGTTACACACAAGAACGGACCAACTCAAGCTAAAATGTCCACATTCATTGAATCAGAAATATGTCTAGATTCAATGAATATCAAGGATGGAGGAATTATTTATATATATATAAATAATTAAATTCGAAATATTATATATATATATATATATATATGAATTAATTTAAATTTGATTCTATCAGATAGATTTAAATTTAAATTAATCAGATAATTTAAATTTGATTCTATCAGATATATTTAAATTTAAAATAATCAGATAATTTAAATTTGATTTGATTCTATCAGATAGGTTTAAATTTAATTCTATCAGATAGATTTAAATTTAAACTAATCAGATAATTTAAATTAAGCTCTAGATATTGTTAGTTTAAATTTAAACTATAGGATAGATTTGAATTTAAACTAATAGATATATTTAATTAATTTTGATTAATTAAATATACCTGAAACTCTAGTCTATAAATAGGGGTTTCCATATCAGAAAAATAGATAGAGTTAGAGCTAGAGCTGCCTCTAAAATCATTAGAGAGAGGAACATTGTACAGAATTGTACGGACTGTACGAAAATTGTACGGACATATTGCTAGCACACTGTTTTGAGTTGCTAAACCCCGTTCGTGTGGATACCAGTAGAGGGAGCTAATCTGCGGTCAGTTCCTGTGATCCAAATAAAAGTAAACAGTAAACTCAATCGGCAGAAAAAGGTAATTCTCTGAACCTATTCAGTTTAAATGATTTTGGCGAATCCTTGGTGGGAATTGGGATCAAAATTTTAAATGTTTTCGCTGTGTGCCTCCCATAATTCCCAACAGTGGTATCAGAGCCACGTCAATAATTGCTTAAATTGAATACCTGTGTGTTATAAGAATTTTATCTTATAATCAATTTTTTGCATGTGCTAATATAAGATATGTATGCGATATTGATTTGATCAAATTATTTTAAAAAGCATGAAATCTAAGCATAGAGGTTCTTTTAATGAATTCGTTTATATATATGATATATGTATAGCTTTCAATATGATTGGGAACATAATTATTAATCTACTACATATATATATTTGATATATTTTGTATAGATTATATTTCAATTCGAATTCGTTTTGCTATGTATGTGACACATTGAATGAATCCACCATTGCTATCTAATCCTAGCACAACACAATCTAATTGAAAATTAATTCACTAAATTTACAACCTTTCATATGAGATGAGATATTTGTAACATGTGTATTGTGATTTGCTTGGATGGGTATGGTGCATGATATGGCCCTAGGATACTTATGGTTTGTAATTTGTTAAATAAAAATAAAAAAAAATACGGCCTACGTGTCGTGCCTCTCTCTATTCATTATGAATGTACATTCTTTTCTCATCTCACACTCCCCTCGAATGTTTAAGCGAGATTTCTCTTTGATTTTATCTTAGAGGAATCCTCTCATTGGCTTAGGAGGAGATAGGATAGATGGGCCATATTGTGTCACATTTATTTTAAAATTTATGATGAGATCATATGTATGTATGTATGCTATCGTAGTATATAATTGTGTGACAACTAGTTTTATGAAATAATGAAATAAAATCCCTCATATAAAATTTTAAGTTACAATGCCGCCCACTAATAAACATCTGTCAAGACTTTGATCACCTAACTGTAGGTTCTACCAAAGTGGTATACACTTAGGTTATCTTAGTAAGGCAGCTTGGGTAATGGTGATACTCATAAGTTTCATAGTGGTTTGACTTAATTGAAACTATCAAAATGGTTTTGGGTTTTAAGGCATTAGATGGGATTAAACATGCCGAATCATGTGATGAATGAATCCTATAAAAGATCTAAGAGTTACATGTAATGTAATTGGTAAACGAGTTACCTACCTAAATAACTTAATTTTAAGCGTCTTGCCAAAGCAGACTTATAATTAAGTGAAATATGGGTCTTAGTCCACTAAATTAAATTGAGGGTTATTTTTAGTGGAAAGTTATTAATTTGATTTTTGCATATTCTGTTGTAGAAAAAAATGTCGACAAATAACTCTGCTGCACTATCATTGCGATCCGTCCTTGAGAAGGACAAACTCAATGGGACAAACTTTCTTGACTGGTTTAGGAACTTGAGAATTGTTCTCAAACAGGAAAGAAAGCTATATGTCCTAGATGAGCCCATTTCTGAGGAGCCTGTAGCCAATGCTCCAAGAGCACAGAAGGATGCCCACACCAAGCATCTCAATGATTCTGTAGATGTGGGATGCCTGATGTTAGCCACCATGGTCCCAGAACTTCAAAGAGATCTGGAACTTATGGAGGCTTATGAGATGATTGTGTATCTCAAGGAAATGTTCCAACAACAGGCAAGGCAGGAAAGGTTTGAAACCACCAAGGCCTTACATTCCTATAAAATGGCTGAAGGTGCATCAGTTAGCACTCATGTTTTAAAGATGAAAGGCTACCTTGATCACCTTGAGAGGCTCGGATTTCCCATAAGTCAGGAGTGATCTACAGATTTGATCTTAATCTCACTCCCTGAAAGTTATGACCAGTTTGTCATGAACTACAATATGAACAACATGAAGAAATCTGTTTCTGAACTGCATGGGATGCTTAAAACTGCCAAGCAAAATATTAAGAAAAATCCAAGCTCTGTTTTAATGGTTCAGAAAGGTAAAGGAATGAAAAAGAAAGGAAAAGGCAAAGGAAAGGGCTTGAACAATAACCAAAATAAGCCCAAACCCAAGCCTGAAGCCAAGAAGGCAAAGCCTCCCAAGGAAGGAGTTTATTTCTTTTGCAATGAGCCCGGTCATTGGAAAAGAAACTGCAAGCTCTACCTATAAGATCTAAAGAAAAAGAAGAATAGCAGGGCTATTACTTCAGGTATCTATGTTATAGAAATTAATCTTTCTACGTCTCCTACGTGGGTATTAGATACTGCATGTGGAACTTACATTTGTACAAATGTGCAGGGTCTCAAAAGGAGTAGAAAGTTGAAAAAGGGCGAAATAGACCTACGAATTGAAAATAGAGCAAGAGTTGCTGCTTTAGCCGTAGGCACTTATGAATTAGTTTTGTCTAATGGGCTTTTGTTAATTTTAAACAATTGCTATTATGTTCCTGCTTTGAGTAGAAACATAGTTTTACTTTCTTATTTGGATAAGGAAGGTTTTATTTCAATTATTGGGAATAATAAATGTTCTATTTATCGTAATGACATTTTTTATGCGGATGGTGATTTGCATGGTGGTCATTATTATTTAAATATTGATACTTCCAATAATCAAGATGTCTATAACATAACTACCAAGAGGATCAAGACTAACGACTTGAATCCGACCTATCTCTGGCACTGTCGTCTAGGCCACATAAATGAGAAACGCATTTCAAAGCTCCATCAAGATGGACTTCTGAAATCATTTGATTTTGAATCATTTGACACATGTGAATCTTGTATATTAGGAAAGATGACTAAGGCACCTTTCACTGGACACAGTGAGCGGGCCACTGACTTATTGGGCCTAGTACATACTGACGTATGTGGTCCACTAAGTACAACTGCTAGAGGATGCCACTTGTACTTTATTACTTTTATAGATGACTATAATAGATATGGTTACATCTATTTAATGAAACACAAATCTAAAGCTTTTGAAATGTTCAAAACATTCCAAAATGAAGTATAGAATCAGCTTGGCAAATCTATTAAAACACTTCGATCCAATCAAGGTGGTGAATATTTGAGCCAAGAGTTTATTGACCATCTTAGAAATTGTGGTATTGTCACACAATTAACCCCACCAGGAACACCACAATGGAATGGCATTTCTGAACGAAGGAACCGAACCTTATTAGATATGGTTCGATCCATGATGAGTCAAACGGATCTTCCACCATCCTTTTGGGGCTATGCATTAGAAACAGCTGTGTTTACACTAAACCGTGTTCCATCTAAGGCGGTTGAAAAGACACCATATGAGATATGGATTGGGAAAAAGCCCAGTTTATCTTTTCTCAAGATTTAGGGATGCGAGACATATGTTAAGCAACAGGCCTCAGATAAGTTAGCACTCAAATCTATAAAATGTCTTTTTGTGGGTTATCCTAAGCAAACTAAAGGATACTACTTTTACAACCCCATTGAGAACAAATTGTTTGTTGCTCGAAATAATATCTTTTTGAAAGAGAATTCATCTCTAAAAGAACTAGTGAGAGTAAGATACATCTTGAAGAAGTTCGAGAGCCACAAAATCACATTGAACCTGAGATGGAAAATCGAGAAGACTCACAACAAGTTGTTGAGCCTACTCAAGTAACACAAGGCCCACGAAGGTCTTATAGGACACAACATCAGCCTCAAAGATATCGTGATGTGTTGCTCATTAATCAAGATGAGCCAACCACCTATCAAAAGGCTATAATAGGATCAGACTCTGAGAAATGGCTAGAAGCCATGAAGTCTGAGATGCAATCCATGTATGACAATCACGTATGGACCTTGATTGACCCACCTGAAGGTATAAAAGCCATAGGGTGCAAGTGGGTTTTCAAGAAGAAAACTAACATGGATGGTCAAGTGCATACCTTCAAGGCACGATTGGTTGTAAAAGGATTCAAACAAACACATGGTATAGACTATGATGAAACCTTTTCACCAGTCACTATGATCAAATCAATCAGAATCCTTCTCGCCATTGCTACGTACTATGATTATGAGATTTGGCAAATGGACGTAAAAATAGCATTCCTTAATGGAAAGCTGCTTAAGGATGTGTATATGACACAACCTGAAGGTTTTATGTGTCCAAAGGATTCTGGGAAGGTTTGCAAGCTTCAAAAATTCATTTATGGATTGAAGCAAGCATCTCGGAGTTGGAATCATCATTTTGACGAAGTAGTCAAAGATTTTAGTTTTATCCAAAATATTGATGAACCTTGTGTTTACAAGAAGGTTAGTCGGAGCACAATTATATTTCTAGTGCTTTATGTTGATGACATCCTACTAATTAGAAATGACATTCCTACCTTGCAGATTGTCAAGTCTTGGTTAAGAAAGTGTTTCTCAATGAAAGACTTAGGCGAGGCCAATTACATCCTTGGGATTAGGATCTATAGAGATAGATCCAAGAGGCTAATTGATTTAAGTCAATGCACCTACATAGACAAGGTATTGCATAGATTTAGTATGCAAGATTTAAAAAGGGGTTTTATACCTATATCTCATGGCATCAATCTCAGCAAGACTCAGTGTCTGAGTACACGTGATGAGCGAGAGGGCATGAGTAAGATTCCATATGCCTCGGCTATTGGATCTATCATGTATGCCATGTTGTACACTCGACCAGATGTCTCATATGCCTTGAGTATGACTAGTAGATTTCAATCAAATCCAGGTAAGAATCACTGGACTGCCATCAAGAATATCCTAAAGTACTTGAGAAGAACTAAGGATGTATTCTTGGTGTATGGAGGATTGGATGACGAGCTTGTTATAAACAGTTACACAGATGCAAGTTTTCAATCTGACAAAGATGATTCTAAATCGCAATCAGGATTTATATTCTGTTTGAATGGTGGAGCAGTAAGTTGGAAGAGCTCAAAGCAAAGCACTGTGGCTGATTCTACAATAGAAGCTGAGTACCTAACAGCATCAGATGCAGCTAAGGAAGCTGTTTGGAATAAAAAGTTCATCACTGAGCTAGGGGTGGTGCCTACCATCTCAAATCCGATAGATTTGTTCTGTGACAACAATGGTGTAATAGCACAGGCTAAAGAACCTAGGTCATATCAAAGGACAAAACACATACTCAGGCGATATCACCTTATCAGCGAAATCATTGATAGAGGTGATATAAAGATATGCAAAATACCAACTGATGACAATGTTGTTGATCCTCTTAGTAAGCCACTTGCACAGGCTAAGCATGATCGTCATGTTAGGTCAATGGGTATTAGAAACATTAATGATTGAACCTAGTGCAAGTGGGAGTTGTTGGAGATTGTACCCTAGGCCAATCATTGTATTGCGAACATTATTTTTTATTACGAAATAAGAGTTTTCTTTTTATTACATTATTATATTATTTGCATGTTTATATATAATAATATCCATGGATAAATCAATTTTTGAATTATCCAAAATGTCCCTAATCAATCATCCTTGTGGGAACAACAATGAATTAAGATTAGTATGATTTTGATTGATTAAGTGTTAATTATATATGATGATATGAATCAAAATCATAGGCATGTGTTAGAGAACAGGACGCTGGATAGACCCGTCATGAGATAAGCTACATGGATTAGGTTATAAGTTTATCTCATATATAACCGTGTCATTGATCCCTTGGACCTGAGATCACCATAGATTCCTACATGAAGGACACTGTACTTTGGCATAGTCTAATGTCACCTTTAACCGGGTGATTATAAAGACTATGATCAAGTATAATGGAATCCATGCAGAGGAAGATGAGTGATCAAGATGGAATTTATCCCTCTAATTAATGGAGAGATATCTCTGGGCCCCTCGATGAGTGTGACTGAAAAATGCATAGCCATGCTCAAATGGAAAGGGTTCCATCTTATATCAGTCTACTCGGAGATTGAGAAAGTTATGATCGAGCAAGTTGAGAATGACATTTCCATGTCTCATACTCAATCAAGATATCGTGTGATAAAAGGGATATGATAGAACTATAAGATAGGTTGCATCGGATCACCGATCCCATATGATTTAGGTAGTCACAATGTCTTGCTAGAGGCCGCTTGTGATTTATGGGTCAAACAGTGTAGTTGGCCCACTGCCAACATCATATGGGCCTGCAGGGTTGCACACAAGAACGGACCAACTCAGGCTAAAATGTCCACATTCATTGAATCAGAAATGTGTCTAGATTCAATGAATATCAAGGATGGAGGAATTATTTATATATATATAAATAATTAAATTCGAAATATATTATATATATATATATATTATATTTGATATTATGTATATATATATATGAATTAATTTAAATTTGATTCTATCAGATAGATTTAAATTTAAATTAATCAAATAATTTAAATTTGATTCTATCAGATAGATTTAAATTTAAACCAATAAGATAATTTAAATTTGATTTGATTCTATTAGATAGATTTAAATTTAAACTAATCAGATAATTTAAATTAAGCTCTAGATATTGTTAATTTAAATTTAAACTATAGGATAGATTTGAATTTAAACTAATAGATATATTTAATTAATTTTGATTAATTAAATATACCTGAAACTCTAGTCTATAAATAGAGGTTTCCATATCAGAAAAATAGATAGAGCTAGATCTAGAACTGCCTCCAAAATCCTTAGAGAGAGGGACGTCGTACGGAATTGTACGGACAGATTACTGGCACACTGTTTTGAGTTGCTGAACCCCGTTTGTGTGGATACCAATAGAGGGAGCTGATCTGCGGTCAGTTCCTGTGATCCAAATAAAAGTAAACAGCAAACTCAATCGGCAGAAAAAGGCAATTCTCTAAACCTATTTAGTTTAAGTGATTTTGGCGGATCCTTGGTGGGAATTGGGATCAAAATTTTAAATGTTTCCACTGTATGCCTCCCATAATTCCCAACAATCTTTGGCTGTGGGAATTAGTATGGAAATTGCATGTAAAGGAATAGCTTATATGATCTAAAATGGAGATACCTATCTTACTCGATGGAGAAGTAAGTGGGAGAGAATAATTAAGAATAAAAACCCCTACACCTCATGCTTACACTATATATATGTGTGTCCATAAATATACTCCAATCTTACTCATAATCTGCATTGCCATGGGGATTAGGCATCATACACAATTTGTATATTAGATGGAGGTGATATATATATATTAATTGACCACAGCTTGCTTCTTCCTTGGATGTGGGAAATTACTACCAATGCCACCTCGTGCTTCCATGTGTAAGGCATGTGAGTATATGTGGTAGATGATATTTGATTACATTACATAGTACATTCAGCCGTGGAGGAGCTAGGAATGAAGGTTGCATGTAAATGAATGGCAGGTAATTTAGAATGAGGACACCTCATGCTTGCACCACCCACCTTCATATATACATATTCAATTGTAATTTGCTAATGCCCATATTTGGTTTGATAGTAGGAGTTAAATATTGCCTTTAATATATAGTTTAAATGAGAGTAAGACACATATCTGCTGCCACCTAGCAATAGCGCCGAGTCAAGGAATTGTGATTTGCCTTCATGCCACCTAATAGCGGTGAAAAAGCAAGAGCTGTCCGTTGCATTAGTTACCATTCACCTTAACTCATTTTAGGCTGAGGGAAGTAGTGGTAAGAAGGGAGAAAATTCGGACAGCCATAGAAGAGGAGAGAAGAGAAGATAAACCAAAGTACAAGGACTCCATAAAGGGTAAGTTCTAAGTTGCTTCCTTGCTCTGGACTGAAATATTTTGCCTTTATAGAATTAGTTAGAAAAGGATTTTGAAGCCAAAATGTTTATAACAAGTTGTCCCTCCCTTATACTTGGAATCTGGAAAATTACAGAATTTTTGGAACAAAAGGTAGATCAAAGAAACAGCCCACTAATTCAATTTAGCTTCTGGATGGGACAGCTTGGGGCTGATTTCATAAAGAATTTTTTTAAATAGATAAATCAAGGAATTAGTGCATGAAATTTGGTGGGGAGGTAGCTAAGACGTATAACTTTGGGTCTGCAAAGTCTTAGAATTTTCTGGGCTCATTTGATAGGATAACAAAGCCAGAAACAGCAAGGGCAGTGTACAGCGAGCTCAACTGAGGTAGTGACCAAAACAGTACGAGTTCAGGGGTTATCCTTTGGAATTCTTGAAAACTGTTTCTGTGGCTTATAATTAACATAATAAGGGGTCACTCTGCCAATTTTTATGATTTTTGGAGGTCATTTAGTGGAGGAAAGAAGTTTCACAAAAACAGGTCCGAAAATGTAGTTAAATTGAGACTATGGTAGTTTTCGTTTTTCACTGTTGTAGTGTGAATTTGTATGGAAAATTAGAGAATCCAGCTTGAAAATAAGGGCTAAGAACTTAACTTCGAAGCACTAGACCACACATGAATAACTTAGATAGTAATTAATTAATGAGAAGGAAAAGAAAACAAAGATGTGATTGTTTACAGTTAGGAATTCCAATCGTCAACCAACAAAAGGGGTTTAGGAATTTCGTACGGGTGATTAGTACTTTAATTTCAATGTAAATATTAACCATGACTCATCCTTAATTAAGGCAATGCATGATTGAATTTAGGAAGGCAATTGGGACAACAAGAACTGAGGAATAATGTGACCAAACGACAGTGACAAAACAGGTAGATAACACAACGTTCTGTCTGTTTACATATATAATTGCACTAAATGATTTTTCTAAATTTTGTATGCTGTGCATGATTGCATATACCCACTAATGTGAATCTCTTGAGTATTAGATCGCTGTTATTGGCCAATGACCGAAGTATAATAGCCTAACAAATGAATGTACGCTGCTATCTTAGGTTTGCATGCTCCTGTACCGAATGGTGTACTGAAGTATTCTTATTTAGTGTTCTCTGTATGTGTAAACTATGAACCCATTGTTATCTACTGGGATTATATCTCATTATAAAGCTAACTATTTTTCAAGCAATACCCATAGTACAGACGGAGCCCACTCTACAGAGGATAACTGAACCAATTTGAAGACCGTAGTAGCTATAGCTATTGTAACTTCCATGATAATGTTAAATGCTGAAAGCTTGACTGTAGTGAATACTTAATATTGTTTACTACCTCCTTGTTGGTTATGTATAAATATTACACAAGAGAAATTTACTATAAGTTAACTGTGATGTTTATTAGGGCTACCGAACTCCCTGTACAAGTAAACTCTTATTTTTGCATTTGCATGAAATTGATTATTATAACCATGGAAGTAGTTCTAGCATATTAACATTATCAACTTATGGTTTTTTTGTGAAAATGATGAAGGTTGTCTAGGTATGAAAATTATCCTCCTAGGTCTAGGATCTTGTTGACAGGATTTTGGACTTTACATTATGGAATTAAAGACCTTGTCGACAAGATCTTGGATTTTGCCTTGAAAAACTTAAGACCTTGTCAACAGGGTCTTCTGTTAGTAGTACAAGATCCTTCCATATGGTAAGTTATAGCATATGCAAAGTGTAGGTGTGACACTTGGCTTGTCTTTGAATGTGTGTATGTGTGTTTTAAGCCATGAAAAGTATTCTAGCATGATTTCATATGCTATGATACCATAATGATCTATTATGTTTTCAAATGATGTTTGTTATGTGTGCTTGGGTTTGCTTGAGTGTAGTGAGGCCAAAAACCCTTAGCCATGGTGAGGATGAGCCAAGAACCCTTAGAGTTTGGTTGAGACAAAGTAAAGAGTCTCCCAAAAGTGAGATTGACTCTCAAGAGTTAGGTAGAGTCAAGAATCTCTTAAAGAATGGGTGAGGCAAGTCCAAAATCCACAAATAAATGGGTGAGGCTAATCCACTTACTTGGGAAGCCTTTGTATGTTATATATGACTTGCTCAAATGTTGAAAATGTCTCTTGAATGATTGCAAATCCTATAATACTCATGCATGCATCTTTTATGTGTGATTGAAAGGGAGATGAGCTATTGAGATTCTTTGAATCTCATTCCCTCCTCTCCAGTATTCTAACATGCTAGGTGGACCAAGAGAGCAAGGAAATGGGAGCCAACCATTTGAGACATAAAAATGTGACATTAAAGTGCATGAATTTTGTTCTTTAAGACCATATAGATGGAAAATGATGTAATCTATGGTTGTATATATCCTATGATATTATAAATATATATAATTATGTTAATGTATCATGTATAAATGGGAGCTAAAGTTGTATGTATGGAAATGCTCATTTTGGACATGTAATGGCAAATTTGCATTATGGAAATGTATGTATAAATGGAAGTGAAGTGGCCAAATTGAGATGTATGAGGCTTAGGACAACTTGGGCAGTTCATACAAGTCATATTCATACTTTTAAACTTGCCCAAGAGGTGCCAAATATTAAGGGAAGTCATTTGGATACTTTGGTATCTTATATGGAGCAAAAATTGACCATATTGGAAACCTATACCACTTTTTATCCAAATGAGTTCTTCTTGATCTGAGACTTGGCATGCAATTAGAGCTTTTTGGAAAGCTAAAGTACAGAATTTTTGGAGATCTATGGAATATTTAATGAGTTTTCGAAGTTGGGAAAAATTCTGATTTTGGTTCATGGTACTATTTATACTGACTCAAAAATGAATTCTGTCACTCATGTGGCAAATGATATCCAATTGCCACAAAATTTTATAGGAGAAACTAAACATTTCGAGTGACTTGTGACAATTAGAAGCACCCCACTTGGATGTCTAGAGAAGGACCCATGTTACTATTTGATTAGTTTTCAATGCCTAGATATGCCTAAACTAGTCTAGGGTTATTTTTTCCCTCTAGATAACATTCTTACCTTTTCATATTGTATCATTTTATATGGATTGTATTATTGTGGAATTAATTGGATATTTTTGAAATTTATAACAGAAACCTGTAATAGTATCAGTAGCCAGTCAGACCTCTATACATTTTTGAATGCCAAACGTCTTTTATGTTAAGTTTCATGGTCTAGATATATTTTTAGCATAAATTAGACATGTGTAGCTTTCTATAATAGCAAAGAATGCATGATTTCGAGTTTTCTAGAATTAGTTATGATTTTTCAAAATTTGTGACAGAAAAAGAAAAATTCTAGCCAAAATAGTTACCATAAATTTTATGTGTTCCCTTGCTTTCCAAGAGTTGTAGGGCACTTTTGGTGATGAAAATGAGTTTTATCTATGTAATTAAATATGAGAATGTGATACATAAGCTCATATGGTCCACGAGACATTGAATAAAAATTTTATACGCAATACAATGCTAAGAAATTCATTATTTTAATTGATTTTCTTGCTCTCTTCATGGAATTTATGGCATGAAACATGGAGATAGTATGAAATAAGCTAGAAATATATGATGTTATACATTACATCACTTGAAATCCACATGGCTATAATACTAGCATTTTACAACTTCTTTGCCAACCTCCATGTCTTCAAATGTGATGGCTCCCAAATTCCTTGTTATTTTGATCCACTTAGACATGTTAGGTAATGAGGAGGGAGTGAGATTCAAAAAATCTCAATAACCCTATACACTTTCAATCATATATGATAGATGTAATTTCATGCAAAGGAATGCCATGCATGGTCTATGAGCTACATATGCATATCAAGAACATGGTCTCCATTTCATAAGTCTCAAATATATCAAAGTAAACTCTCAAGACCTTGGTTAGCCTCACCCACTTCTCTCAGGACTTTTGGACTTACCTTACCCATATCTTTTGGGAATTTTGACTAAGCCTTACTCCTCTTGAGACTTTTGGCTTGTCTTACCCATACTAAAGGGCTTTTGGCTCATCCTCATCCTTGTCAAGGGACTTTTGGCATTATCAAGTCCATTTAAGTTTTATGCACACATAAAAGCAATTCAAGACGCATAAATGGCACCACATATATCCTTACAAGCTAGACATGCTTTTCATAGTTCAACACATATACAAGCTTCCAAAGCAAGAAAACATCCACACACATACATGAGAGAAAGGTTAGAGGGCTACCTTGTAATGAATCACAATGCTATTCTCTTAGAATTCCCTTCCCCTTCTTGGTCACACTCTTGTAAGGAGGTAGGACTTGTTTCTCTTGGCCTATAAACACAAATGGAGTATAACTAAGTCATTAAAATAAAACTTAGCTCCTTACAACTCAAGACTAGACTACTTGACTTAAGGACCTCATTATGGTTCCATAATGCACCCAATGAGGCAACACATGGAGTTCTTGCTCTTGGCCCCAATTCTTGATCATTCTAGATCTCTTGACATAAATTAAGCTTTTGGGAGTCATCACAACTCAAATCCAAGGGTGCTAGACTTACAATGCTTCTTTGTGCTCTAATATGGAACCTATCAGTCCATCTTCTTCTATAAGCCTCTTAAATTCATTCCAAGGCTTCCTTTAAGGTTTCTTAGTCATAATTAGCCTCTTTTTAGCCTTAGAACAATTTAAATTACTCCCTAGATGTTTTAACTCCCTTGAGGCTAAGATATGTACATAAAAGGAGCCCATGGAGTTGCTTGCTTTTTCCCTTGAGGGAATGGCTCTTTATAATCTTCCTAGAGGTCTAATGGACTCATACAAGCTCTTAGATAAGCTAGAATGGCTCTAGGAAAATTAAACTTAAGCATTTGTCTTAAAACCCCTAGATTCTCAATCTTGAACTTCATTGCTTCCCATTTGATTCTAATGGACTATTCTTTATTCTCACACTCTCAAGCACTTGTTTCTGTCTTGCTAAAGTTAGAATTCATCTTCCTTTAAGTGGGCTAAGTCTGACCTAAATTTCACCAAAGAGAAACATCCAAGAAGAAGCCATTAAAACTCAAGAAGCTTACTTTGTTTGTGAGCTTTTTCAAGAGACTTCCCCTTGCAACAAGCCTCTTCTACCAAGACTTCCTTCTTTTACTTGGGTTGACCTCAAAACAAAACCATATCAACCTCTAGATTCAAGGAAAGAGAGAAGAGAAAATGGAGAAGAGACTTAGCATTAGAAGAAGCAAGGAAAGGAGTAAGGTTTCTTACCTTTTCAAGACTTCTTCTTCCTCTCTTAGCTCTCCTTCCTGTGAACCCCTCTCTCTAGCCTCTCTCTCTCTCCTTTCAGCCAGCTAAAAGTTAGTTCAAACGTGGGGGAGAGTTCTGGACATTTTTAAAAAGCAAATTTTACTTTTTCACATTTTTTTAGAATAAATCTTATTATATCAGGAAACACCCTTCGCTATAGTAAGCATTTATCAGTTTTAGGTCCCTCCATTCTCGCTATGATTGACACTATTATGAAAAATGTAACACCATAATTCTAGGACTCAATTCATGCAATTTCCATGCCTCATCTTATGTTTGTTCTATGGAAACAATCTAGTGGCATAGGGAGTTCTGAATTAAAATGCATTTCTCTACAGGTAAAATTTTTCTTTCGGAGTCCCGTGGGCCATATGAATGCATCTATCACCTTCTCATACTTAAATACATGAATATAGCTCATTTCCATCATCAAATTTGGTCTACAACTCGTGGCAAGCAAAGGAACACATTAAAATTCATGTTTGCATTTTCGTCCAGAATTTCCTCTTTTCCGTCACAAACTTTGGAAAATCATAACTAAATCTAGAAAAATCGTAATCATGTGTTCTTTATCATTATGGAAAGCTCAGGATGTCTAAGTCACAATAAAAATATGTCCAAGTCACAAAATTCATCACAAAGGACGTTTGACATCCAAAAAGCTACAGACTCGCTGGCTGCCTGGGCTGTGATTCAGTTTACTGATACAAACTTCTGAAATTCATAACTAATTCCAAAAAAATTTAAATCACACAAATTCAGTTATTATGGAAAGCTACAAATGTTATCTTGACAGTAAAAATAATTCCAGAATGAAACAGATACGTTTAGACATCTGGAATTGATGGAACAGTGATTGAGCTCTGGAGATGCCACTGTTACTGACAGCAAACTTCAAAAATTCATAACTCTCTGCTCGGACATCCAAATGAGATGATCTCAGTGGCCACAGAAATCTTATGACATCTAGTTTATGCATATAAAATTTCATAAGCATTGGACACCATTTGGCCATCGAGTGACACGAAAATCAAATCTGCCAGTATAAACAGTGCACATACCAGAAACCATAGAAAATCCCAAATTTGAAAATTCATCAAATATTCTCTAGACCTCCGAAAATTATGATCTTTAGCTTACCAGAAAGCTCTTAATGAGACCTAATTGTATGCCAAATTTTAGGGCAATACTAACTCATTTGGCCAAAAAGTGATATAGGGTTCCATTATGGTCAAATTTGGCTCCATATGAGGTACCAAATTTGCCAAATGGCCTTCCCTTGGTTGTGGCACCTTTTGGGCAAGTCTAAAAGTACATTTGAAACTTGTGTGAGCTGCCCAAATGGTCCCAAACCTCATGCATCTCATTTTGGCCATTCAACCCCTACTTATACACATATCCATCAAACTTTCAATTCTCATACTTTGGCATTAGATACTCAAAACATATGTTAGATGTCATACATCATATTCATACATATAAACATCATAGAATGGTGTATTTATACATGCCTCAAGGGTCATGGTACATTTACAACTCATTATAGGTTCAAAAAGAATGAAAGCTAGGCCTAGGCTTGTCAATCTCTTTCTTTCATGGTTGTTGGCTCCCTTCACCATAATTCCTTGGTCCACCTAGCATGTTAGAGCATTGAAGAGGAGGGGATGAGATTCAAAGAATCCCAATAGCTCATCTCTCATTCAATCATACATAATATGTGCAAGCAAGTTTCACAAATGCATGCATGGAGAAAGTAGAAATCATAGGCATTTTAAAAGCAATCTTAGCATGTGAATCAATCATACAAGACATTCAAGAGCTCACTAAGTGTTTGGATTGGCCTCACACTTCTCCTCATGGATTTTGGACTTGCCTCACCCATTCTTTGAATACTTTGGACTCAACTATACTCTTGGGAGCCCACTTTGCTTTTGGGAGACTCTTTACTTTGTCTCAACCAAGCTCAAGGGTTCTTGGCTCATCCTCACCCAAGGGAAGAGTTCTTGGCCTCTCTACACTCAGCAAACTCATACAAACATCATGGGTTCATTTAAAAACATAACATGGCATCAAGCATCATGGCATATAAAGGCATGCTAGCATACTTTTCAAAGCTTGAAAATACACATACACACATTCTAAAACAAGCTAAACACACATCCATGCATGAGAGAAGGTGGAGAGAGCTACCTTGCACAAAATGACACACTTTTTCCTTTGAATTCAAGCCTCCTCTTTCGGCCACACACCCATAAATTGGTGGAGATGGTTTCTCTTGGCCTAGACACAAATTATAGGAGCCAATTAAGTTCATGAACCACACTCTAAGGCTACACAACTTAATGAAATACTAGATTGCTCTATAGGTTCTATTATGGTCTATATTGGCACCTAATGAAGCAACACCGACCTCAAATGATTTCTAGGCCTCATTCTTTCTTTTCAAATATGATTCTTGACTCCTTTTAAACCTCTTGAAGTTGTCACATCATCAAAACAAAAGGCCTAGCACCATGTTGCTTCTTTAGGTCATAATATGGAACCTAAGGCACCAAATCACTTTCTATGAGTTCTAAATTTTTTCCAAGGCCTCCCCTCACTTTCATTCATCAAATATGACTCAAGAATGGCCTTAGAAAAATTTAAAACTCTCCCTAGCTAGGAGAACCCATCTAGGCCGAGGCTATGAAGCATATTGGGTTCCATGGAGCTTTCTTTGTTTTCTCAAGGGAAGAAGCATATGGGGAGCCTCTTAGGGATCTTGGAAGATCATTTAAACTCTTACTTAGGCCTAGGAATCATCATACAAAGTCAGATTTTACAAGGTGCAATTGAAACCCTAGAATTTGCATCTTGAAATCTAATGGCTTTTTGATAATTCCCTTTGCATATTCTTAATCTCCACACCCTTTTTCCTTAGATTCATGCTTGGTTCTGCTTAAAAATCATCTCCTCCTAGGGTTTTCTCAAGTGGGGCGAAATGGTGGAGAAGGGCACCAAAAATGACAACCATAGGAAGAGAAATTACCTTGTTTTCTTGCTTTTTCTCACTTGAATCTTGTGTTCTTTGAGCTCCTCTCTTCAAATCCGAACTTTCCCCTCAATTTCTCCCTTAAAACAGATTTATAAACTTCATTATAATCATAGGAAACAAAGGAGAATGGAGGAGAAGAGGTTTGGAAGAGAAAGAGCATGAAAAACTACTAATTTCCATACCTTAAGCCTTTGATTTCTCCTCCTTTTCTTCCCCTTCTTGTAAGCCTCATCCCCTAGGGTTTTCTTCTAGTTTTAGGCAGAAGATGGTCGTGCATAATGAAGGGAGGAGAAGGGTGCATCATATATATAGGTGGGAATAAGTTACACTTTTCAAAAATTCCCATTTTGCCCTTCATACTTTGCATTTTCGTTTCTTCTTCGTTTTAGCTACTTTTTGAGAACCGTCTTTTCCATTATAAAATTTAGGTTCCCAATCAAGTAAAATGGCTTTGGAATCGCTCAAATCGGAGCTAAAACCTTTCCGAACGAATCCGTCAAAGTTCGGGCACACTGACGTTGGAAAACGTCCACCGGATGGGCTTTAACTGTCCCAGGGCTTTCCATGGTATTTAGGGCCTCTAAAAACCCTGGAGAACTCAAAACTTTCATTTAAAAAGCCCTCCTGTGTGTTTTTCAAAAAGTACCCATATTTACGAAAATGCCACTGGCCTTTTGACAATTTTTTTGAGTTACTCTGGTCTTGATTTCTGGGCAACTCAAGGCTCAAATCCTCATTTTCTAATATTTAAAATTTTATCATAATTTTAGTTGGCCCCAATTCTTTCTATTTCAGGGACTTCCTTTGATATCTGGCCCATTTCTACTGTTTACGGAGAAACCGAACATTTCGTTTCTCAGGTTTACGGAAAGGCCGGATGTTACAAAAAACTCCTTGGATTTTGTATGAGCCATGAACTCAATATAGTGAACTGACATTCTTGCTATGGCAAATAGACACCCTCACTATAGTTAACAGGTATTCTCGTTATAGCTAAGGGACTTAGAAAAATTCTGAACCCTTGAGTTCTCATATCTATGAAAACTTGGATGTTGCATTTACCTAACATGTCTAGGTAGATCAAAATAGCAAGGAATTTAGGAGCCACCACATTGAAGACATGGAGGTTGGCAAAGAAGTTGTAAAATGCTAGTATTATAGCCATGTGGATGTCAAGTGATGTAATGCAATGATTTATATCATGTATAGCCCTTTGAACATGTATAAATGTATGAATAAGTGATGTATGTATGGAAACTTAAGGTATATGAATGAGAATGAATGTTTTTAACATTGAGATGCATGGATATAGTTGTAAATCTTATGTATAGTAACAAGTAGGGTAATGAATTTATGATGCATGAGTATTTGGACCCTTTGAGCATGTTTTGAGGGTTGTTTTTATGTTTTTCCACATGCTTAAATGGTCATGATGATATTAGAAGAGCATTTGGTACCTGAATGACACATATGAAGGCTTAAAAGTGCCATTTTACAAACATATATCACTAAGTGACCAAATGAATGATTTTGAGGCTAACATTTTACACACATATAGATCTCATATAAAGTTTTTTTTGGTCTAAGAACTACGTTATTTATTTGTCTATAAAATTTATTATGATTTTTTGAAATTCAGCAAGTTTTGCATGTCGGTATGATTTACTGTTCGTTTGGTTAGAATTGTTTTTATGTCATCTATGAGACAAATGAGATCCAATGGTCTTGAAATTTTACACAAAGAAACTAGACATTAACAGTGACTTGTAGCCACTAGAAGCACCTCATTTGGAGAATGTAGAGAGAGTTATGCATTTCTTAAGTTGGAATTTTTTGTTAGTAGCACAGCAAGACCTTGAGCACTATTCCATCAATTTTTGTCAGGTTAATGTCATTTTCTAGATCTATACATCTGTAGCTTTTCAGATTGGTATAGTCTACTTGATTTGAATTTTTATAGAATTAGTTATGAATTTTTGAAATCCATATTAGTAAGCTATATCAGAACTCCAGGACAACCAGACCTACAATGCTTTTCTATTCTCAATAATGGTCCAAATGATGTTTTCATGGCTGGAAAGTATTTTTAGAATAAATTTAACATACAGAGCTTTCTAGAAAACTATGGTTTGTTCGATTTTTATTTTTCTAGATTTAATTATGAATTTCCAAAATCTACCCCAGAAAATTGAAATCTAGACCCAAAATTAAACATGCATTTTCTGATGTGTGGGGCTCCAAATCTGAATTGCATAAGATGTTTTATGATGTTTATGACTTGTATAGATGGATTATGAGTAGAGTATAATGTTTGAGAATTCAAAAGGTCCATAGAGTATAAAAGAATTTTTTTTTTTTAATTCTCTCAAGTATTGAAGATAAGTGTTTTGTTTAAATTCAACCTATCAAAACTTCACTACCATAGGTTTGTATATCTTCTCAATTTCTACTAACTATATCATATGTAATACATAAATCAAAAGAGCTTATATTTAAGGTTGTAATGGTGAAAATATAGAAAAAAATAGGTAAATACCTAAAGAATTAAAAAGGCATTGATCATGTTAGCAAACACAATGGAACAACTGTACAACTATGCATCTTACTTATTTTTCATCAAGTAAACACACATACATATTTGTTCTCTTTTCTTTTCTTTCTTTCTTTCTCTGTCTTCTTTCTTTCTTTTCTTTCATAGGTTGAGTGCGTGTTACGTTCCATCTCAACCATTATATTTATTATCTTTCTCTTTTATGCAATGCATTTTTCTTTCAACAACCCAACTTGATGCACTAATTAATATTCACATTCCTAATCAAATGCAATGCCCTCCAATTCCTAAGCTAGGATAGGGGATATTTTGGATTTGGTTCATAGTGGGTTAAAATTTCAAGAAAAAGGCTAATAGCTTAAAAGGATTAAACAATGGATGATATGTATGGGTTGGCTATTTGGCTAAGTGGCTCACAAAGAATGCCTTAATCATCTTTATACATGCATGTACAACTATAATCTTAATCAAGATTCAAAACAAGCTATAGAGTGAAAATCATGATAGGTGAATGCTCATACAAGAAAGAAACAATAAAAGGCTCAAAATCCTCATAGGTCCAAGACTACCACAATTAATCTATTGAAATCAAATTCACTACCAATTTACTTAAGAAGGCAAGATTGACTCTTAATCATGTTGAAATACTTTCAAACCTAAATTGTTTTAACTTACAACTTTGACACAAAAAATAAAGGCAAAAGAAATAAAAAATGCAAGAAAAAAAAAGAAGAAAATAGCAAAAATAACAAAAGAGAAATCACACCAAATAACAAAAGTAAATCTTCTCCCCTACACTTAAAATTTACATTGTCCTTAATGTAGCAATAATCCAATCCACTAGTCAAGTATAGGATATGAAAATAAAATGAAAGGGAAAGAAATACAACTAGATGGGTTAGGTATAAGAAGCATTGAAGAGATGCAACTCCTCCACTGTATGCTCTTGAAATCCTTCATAGGAATGTTTCAACCTTGACCTATTCACTGTGAAGCACTTGTTGGTTGATTCATTCATTATTTCAACTGTACCATAAAAAAAACATAAGTAACTACAAATGGACCAATCCATCTAGAACATAGCTTACCAAACATCAACTTGAGGTGAGAATTATAGAAGAGGACTTTTTCACTAACATAGAACTCCTTCTTCTTAACCATCTTGTCATGTATAGCCTTGGTCTTCTCTTTATATATTTTGACATTCTTATAAGCTTCAAGATGGATTTCTTCAAGTTCTCAAAGTTGCAATTTTGTTTGAGAATTGGCTTAAGAGATATCCATGTTGCACTTCTTCACTAGCCAATAGGCCCTATGCTTAATCTTTATCGGCAAGTGACATGCTTTACCAAAAACTAACCTATAAGACAACATGCCTATAGGGGTTTTGTAAGCAGTACGATAAGCAAATAATGCATCCTTCAATCTCTTGCTTTAATCCTTTTTGTTAGACTACACCGTCTTCTCCAAAATTTACTTTATTTCTCTATTTTAGACCTTAGCTTGTCCATTTGTTTGTAGATGATAAAAAGTTGCTACTTTGTACATCACACCATACTTGTTGCAAAAATGGAAGCCTTTGATCACTAATGATTACTCTAAGGATGCTAGACCTATAGAGGATATGAGATCTAACAAAATCCACAACAACAGAAGAATCATCAATCCTAGTGGCTTTGGCCTCCACTGACTTTGAAACATAATCAATAGCTAGAAGAATATACCCAGAACTAAAGGAAATGGGAAATAGGCCTATGGAATTAATACCCTAAACATTAAATATCTCACAAAACAATAATGGTTGTTAAGGCATCTCATTCTTATGAAAAATGTTACCTATTTATTGGCATCATGCAAAATTCTTACAATATTCGTAGGCATCCTTAAACAAGGTAGGCCAATATAGTCTAGATTTTAAAACCTTTCGAGCAATATGGTAAGGACCAAAATGACCACTACATACAAGTGTATGAAAAAAATGCAAAAAGGATGTGAACTATAATCAGGAACACATCTCCTAATAAGTTGGTCACTGTACATGTGACGCAAGTAAGAATCATCATAAATATAGTATTTTGCCTCACTCTTAAACTTACAAATTTAATACTTTTTAAAATATGTAGGCAAGTTAGATGTAACCAGGAAATTTATCATATCCATATACTAAAGATCTTTACCATGCAATTGATAAAAGCTACTCATCAGAAAACTATCCCTGATAGCTGGAGACTCTGAAAGGTGAGAAATTTTGCTCAAGTGATCAACTACAAGATTTCTACTCCACTATTGTCTCTGATTTCAATGTCGAACTCCCATAGTAGAAATATTCATTAAATGAGTCTGGGCTTTACATTAAGCTTCTTGAGAAGGAACTTTTAAGTTTCATGATTAGAATAGAAAAAGAATTTAAAATCAAGTAAATAAGAATAAAATTTATCTAAAGCAAAAACAATAGCTAAAAACTCATTTTCAATGGTGGTATAGTAAGCCTAAGCTTCATCCTAGGTGCAAGATGCATAGAAGATCTCATGAGATTTCTTGTCCACCCATTGAGACAATATTGCACCCACTGCAAAATTTGGCACATAAGCTTAAAAGCAAAGTCCCAATTTGATGGCTAGATAATAGGTGAAGTAGTAAGCCTTCTCTTCAACTCATCAAAAGCAATTTTGCATTGTTCATCAAAATTAAAATTTGCATCTTTTTAAAGGATTCTAAAAAGTGGTAGAGCAATTTTGCTAAAGCCTTTGATGAATAGCCTATAGAAGCCTACATGGCCAAAAAAGGAACACACTTTCTACACACAAGTGGGGTACGATAAAAAGGCAATAACATTTACTTTAACTTTATCAACTTCAATGTTATTTTTAAAAACTACATATTCTAAAACAATGCCTTGCTCTACTATGAAATGACATTTCCTAAAATTTAAAACTAAGTTTTTTTCAATGTATCTCTCTAACAATTTACTTAAACTCATCAAACAGTCATCAAAGGAAGTGCTATAAACAATAAAGTTATCCATGAAAACTTTCATGTAATGTTCAAGAAAATCAAAAAAGATACTCACCATACATCACTGGGGTCATACCATTAAAAGAATGTGCACACATTTCATAGCACATTCCTTACATAACAACAATTTCTCATATTGAAAACTCTTGGCAACAGATATTCTCGTTATTAAAGGCCTAAAATTTCCAAATGTATATAATTACATAACTTCATCATAGAAATCCCCAAATTCATGGCAACCATGTTTGTTAGGCTTAGAATATAATAAAAAGAAGCTTAATTTTGGATTTCATTACATATGCTTTGAAACACATCTTTTGCACATATTAGACATCAAACTTGAAAAATCATATCTTGAGCTATACAACTCTAATTCCTACAAATTAGGTGTTTATAGAAAGCTTAGCATATGAAGTATATGCTGTAAAAAATTCAAATTCAAATGAATCCATTTGGCCCATTAAAATCCACAGAGATCAGTATTTGCTACAGTAAATGACCATAAACAAACCCTGAACTTCAATAATGCATATATTTGGCTATATAAATCTAATTTATGCAAACTTAGTGGTTATAGAAAGTAACTATACTCTTATAAAATTTTATGAGTATCAGAGTTTATTTGACCCCTCAAATACATGAAATATTAGAACTAACCAAATGAATAGTGCACAAAATTTTCTGTATTTTTTAGTCAATTTTGAAAATTCATACTAAATTCTACAAAGTTCTAAAAAATTATGTTCTTTAACTTTATGGAAAGCTATAAATAAGCGCTAAAGGCTTACTAAATTTCATCTAAAAATTTATCCATTTGATCAATTTTTGGTTCAGGTGCAAAATATGTCTCAAAATGGACCAAATTTGGTTCCAAATAGTTCATTTTGAACTATACCATGCTATGTCATGGTTTGACCAAGTTTTAAATAATAAATACTGCATATATGACTAGTTCATCATGCCCCAAACTTCATACAACTCAAATTCACACTCCTACTTGTCATTTTATACATGCATTTCATGGGTCATACATGGTCAAATTGCATAATCTTTTAGAATTACATTAAAAAAATGATATATACATCATAATCCAATGCTTTTAAATGTGTGGGAAATGTTACATCTTAAAATTTTCATATACATTCCTATATGTGCAACAAAATACACTAAAACTTTAACTATTGTCAAAATATGGCATGTCATGCTCTTTGGTCTCCATCTTTGCTTCTTTGATGATTGCCTAGACATAGTTAGGAAAAATATGGAGAGGAATGAGATTTTAAGAATCCCAATAGCTCATTTATCATTTAAGTACACTTAGATGGCACACTTAATGTTAATTAAAGCAAGCATACATAATAAGCAACCAATTATCAAACATAATCATGCATAAGGGATCATATGGCTCTATCAAAGTAAAAATAAGTTTTAGGGACTTTTGGTCTAGCCTCATCCAACTATTAGGGACTTTTAGTTTGGCCTCACCCACTTTTAAGGTCTTTTGCCTTAGCCTCACTCATAATTGAGACTTTTGGCTTTGTCTCACCTATATTTAAGGACTTTTGGCTTCACCTCACCCGAATCATGGGACTTTTAGCATAACCTTACCCATTAAGAGCCATTTCAATTCCAAATGCATTTTGATGCTATACAATTACGTAAAGTCATTACCCAATGAACAACATGCATAATTTGCAATCTATACACACACAAGCAATCAATAACACTTAAGCAACCAAAATAAGCATACAAGAATAGATGAAGAGTTACCTTTATGCAAAGAAGTAATTAAGTTCTCCTTTGACCCTTGACTTAGTGTTTTGGCCTCACACCCATACTTGAAGGAGATTTCACTTGCTTGGCCTAGACATCTCAAATATAACACAAAATTGTCAATGGAGCCATACTTGGACTCACTTAAGCCTTACACAACTTAGGTAAAGCTTTAGGTCCCTAAATGGCTCTATTAAGTGGCATAATGAAGCAAGCCTTGTAAATCATTATCTTAGCTCCAAGATCTTTCCGAATATGAGTTATATGGTTCCAATTAAACTCATTAAGGCCATCATAAACTTAATTCAAGGAGCCTAATACCAAGTTGCTTCTTTATGCATAATGGAACCCTAGATTTTCACCTTTCAAAATAAGGCTTCTAAATTTAAACTAATAGTTCATTTGATGTTTATAATTCATATCTAGACCACTTATAATCTTAAAATCAAAGAAAACTCTTCCTAAGTGTCCCAAAGAAATCTTGTCTAAGACATGCTTATCATTAGGCATCCATGGTGGTTTGCTTAATTCTCTTAGGAAATAGACACCTATAAAGCTTCCTTGGCCTCTTCTTATCTCACTTTTACTCTTACATAGATTGAAATATCATTCTAAAGCCTTATACTTTCTAAGGTGCAATGCAAGCCCTAGGTAGGGAATCTTATAACTTATATCCTTTTGGTTGTTTCCATTAGTTCCATATTTATCTCTACACTCTAAAACCTCAAAAATTACCATGGTTAAGTTAAGAATCAAATCCCTCTAAAGACTCCACATTTTGGCCAGACAAGAGAAAGCTTAGAAGACCTAGAAAGAGCAGGCCATGCATATGGAACCATACCTTATTCAATTCTTTGTTAAATGGTGGTTCTTATGCTCCCAATACTTCATCTAAATTCCTCTCTCCATCTACTAATCCAGCCACAAAATTTCACCTTTTAGAATATTAAAACCATAGAAAGAAAGATAAGAAAAACTTTTCCAAAGGCAAGAGAAGCTAAAACTCCATGTTTACGTACCTAGGATGCCTTGGTTTCCTCCCTTCTCTTTCTTCTCTTCTCCTAAGTTTTGGTTCTATTTAGAGATGGAGAAAGTTGATTTTGGGGGACTAAGGGATGTTTTGGCTTGATATAAAGGGAAAAAAAAGTGTTTTATAACAATTTTCAAAATGTCTACTATGCCCCTCCACTTAAAATGTCTCCAAGTACTCCTACAGGGTAGTCCATGCTTTTGTTTTCTAATTGAATCACCATTTTAGTAGGCTTTAACTCTCCAATTTACAAGGAAGAATACACAAACTTAGGTATTACATTAATTGAAACTCCTAAATTAACATAGTATTATTAAACTACATAATCCTTATTATGCATAGAATGGTGAATGTCCTAGGATCTTTGCATTTGGTAAGCATAGCTAGTTAAATTAAAACTAACACATTTCTACCCATGCTAAGTTTCTCATTGTCTTTCAATTTCCTCTTATGAATGTACAATTCTTTTACAAACTTGGCATATTTTATAATCTATTTAATTGCTTCCAAGAGAGGTATATTCACTTCCACCTTTCTGAACATCTCTATAATCTCTCTATCTAATTCTGCTTCAGTAATTTTCTTAAATTGAGTCATTCTGTTTGGAAATTAAAGGGGTCAACTATATATGGAATTTCCTCCCTTATATGTGTTATTTCTACTTAGCTACTTAGAACCTTGGATTGAAGGGGGCTATTATTCTCTGACACTCTCTTTTTCTTACAACAATTCTAATTGAGGGAAAGCTAGCCCACTCAATTCTTTACCACTCCATAGGGTTATAGCACTGACATTGCCTCTTGGATTAGTAATAGGCTGTGAAAGCAATTGACTAAAACCTTAACTCCTTAATTCATTAATGTCTATTACAAGCTGGCCAATCTGAGTCTCCACATTTTGAATTGTTGTTTCTGTTTGTTGTTAAAATTGGAGTATGTTTGTTGCTAGTTGCTTTACTATATCTTCCAAGCTTCTGATTTATTCATATGATGCATGGGTTGTCTCATAAGTTGTTGGTTGCTTAGGCTACAACATTAAATTTTTGTTACTACTGCTATTGATTGGAACCACCTCATATCTCAAATTCTAATGATCTCTTCGTCTAGGATTTATATGGCTGCACATGGATCATATCTATTCTACTGCTGCTATAAAAGTCTACTAAGGAAAATGCCATCACATGATTCTATATTATCTTGCAATTGAGGGCATTGGTCTGTGGTGTGTGTGGCTAATGAATAGATACCATATAGAGGTGCAAGAAATTGTTGTGGTTGCCTCTGTCTAAGTGCCAGTTATCTAACCATGAAAGCTAACTCTTTAAGTTTATTTTCTATTTTCTACTAACCTATTGGTGTAGCATAAATTTCATCAACACCTTAGGTTGGAATGATCAATCTAGTACTAAACTATTGTGCATTATAAGCTATATTTGCAATTAAATATCTAACAGTAGTTGGGTTTTGTTTACCAATGCTCCACCTACAATTACATCAACCATGCTTCTATCCATCGGTAGCAATCCTTCATAAAAGTACTAAATTAAAAGTTAGTCATTGATTTGATGGTGGGGTCAGCTTGCACACAGTTTCAAAAATCTCTTCTGGTACTCATATAAGGTCTCTTCATTCATCTGTCAATACCATAAATATCTTTTCAGATAGCAATAGTTCTTGAATCAAGAAAGAATTTCTCCAAGAACAACTTATGTATATGCCTTTAATTCGGCTTTGGATATTAAATACTAGCTCTTGATATCGCAACCACGTTATGCATAATTTATGGTACAAGTTGTAACACCATAACTTCTAGCTCATTTTATGTCATTTATAGGCTTTATATCATCAATCCCACAAGAGCATATGAGAAAGGGGATAAAATAATAGACTTTTCCACGTTGCGCTATATCTAAAAAAAATTCAATTTGGTGTCACGTGGACCGTGTGAGGTCATACTATATATTCTCATATTTAAATACATCATTACAACTCATTTTCATGACAAAATCATGCCCATAACTCATGGAAACCGAATTGGAGCTCAAAATAAGCAAGCATATTTTCGGCCAGATTTGCTCCATTTTCTGGCCCAACTTTGAAAAATCATAACTAAATCTAGAAAATTCGAAATCATGCAATCTTGGTCATTCTGGAAAGATTAGAATGTCTACTAAAAATAAGCCCATGTCACAACATTCATCACACAGAACGTTTGACATCCAAAAAGAAACAGAGTCTCTGGCTGCCTAGGCTGTTATTCAGTTTACTGATATAAATTTTTGAAATTCATAACTAATTCTAAAAAAATCTAAATCACACAAATTCAGTTATTATGGAAAGCTACAAATGTTAAATTGATACTAAAAATAATTCCAGAATGAAACAAATGCGTTTAGACATCTGGAACTGATAGAACAGTAACTGAGCTCCTGGGGCACTACTGATATTGATAGTTAATTTCAAACATGCATAACTCTCGACTCAGACTCCAAATGAGGTGATCTCGGTGGCCACAGAAAGCTCATAACCTCTAGTTTATGCATATAAAATTTCATAAGTATTGGACACCATTTGGCCATTGAGTGACACAAAAATAAAATCTGTCAGTATGAACAGTGCACATACCAGAAACCATAGAAAATCCCAACTTTGAAAATTTATCAAATATTCTCTAGACCTCCAAAAATTATGTTCTTTAGCTTCCTAAAAATATCTCAATGAGACCTAATTGCATGCCAAATTTCAGAGCAAGAATAACTCATTTGGCTAAAAAGTGACATAGGGTTCCATTATAGTCAATTTTGGCTCCATATTGGGTACCAAAATTGCCAAATGGATTTCCCTTGGTCTTTGTAACTTTTGGGCAAGTTTAAAAGCTTATTTGAGACTTGTGTGAGCTGCCTAAATGTTCTCAAACCTCATACATCTCATTTTGGTCATTCAACCCACACTTATGCATATTTTCAACAAACTTCCATATTGCACACTTTGGCATTACATACTCAAAATAGGTTCTAGAGGTCACACATCATATCCATACATTTAAACATCATATAATATCATATTTACACATGTCTCAAGGGTCATAGCCCATTTACTACATCATATATATCATATGGTACAATCATGGTCTTAAAGTGACAAAAGCTAAACACATGATTGTCAATCTCCTTCCCTTAGTGTTGTTGGCTCCCATTAGCATCTCCACTTAGTTCACCTAGCATGTTAGATCATTGGAGAGGAAGGGATGAGATTCAAAGAATTCCAATAGCTCATCTCTCATTCAATCATACATAATATGTGCAAGCAAGCTTTACCGATGCATGCATGGAGACAATAAAAGCCATGGACATTTTAGAAGCAAAGTTGGCATGTGAACAACTCATACAAATCATTTAAGAGCTCACTAAGTATTTGGATTGGCCTCACACTTCTCCTCATGGGTTTTGGATTGCCTCACCCATTTTTTGAGTACTTTGGACTCAACCATACTCTTGGGAGCCCACTTTGCTTTTGGGAGACTCTTTACTTTATCTCACCAAACTCAAGGGTTCTTGGCTCATCCTCACCAAAGAGAAGAGTTCTTAGCCTCTCCACACTCAAGCAAACTCATACAAACATCATGAAATCATTTAAACATAACATGGCATCAAGGATCATGACATGTAAAGGCATGTTAGCATACTTTTCAAAGCTTTAAAATACATATACACACATTCTAAAACAAGCTAAACACACATCCATGCATGAGAGAAGGTGGAGAGAGCTACCGTGCACAAAATGACACACTTTTTCCTTTGAATTCAAGCCTCCTCTTTCAGCCAAATACCCATAAATTGGTGGAGATAGTTTCTCTTGGCCTAGATAGAATTTATGGGAGCCAATTAGGTTCATGTAACAATCTCTAAGACCATACAACTTGCTTAAGTACTAGATTGCTCTATAACCCGCATTATGGTCCATATTGGCACCTAATGAAGCAACACCTCTCAAATGACTTCTAGGCCTCATTCTTTTCTTTCAAATATGATTCTTGACTCCCTTTTAAGCCTCTTGGAGTCATCACATCATCAAAATAAAAGGCCTAATACCATGTTGCTTCTTTAGGTCATAATATGGAACCTAAGACACCAAATCACTTTCTATGAGTTTTAATTTTTTTCCAAGGCTTCCCCTCACTTTCATTCATCAAATATGACTCAAGAATGGCCTTAGAAAAATTTAAAACTCTCCCTAGCTAGGAGAACCCATCTAGGCCGAGGCTATGAAGCATATTGGGTTCCATGGAGCTTTCTTTGTTTTCTCAAGGGAAGAAGCATATGGGGATCCTCTTAGGGATCTTGGGAGCTCATTTAAACTCTTACTTAGGCTTAGGAATCATCATACAAAGTCAGATTTTACAAGGTGCAATTGAAACCCTAGAATTTGCATCTTGAAATCTAATGGCTTTTTGATAATTCCCTTTGCATATTCTTAATCTCCACACCCTTTTTCCTTAGATTCATGCTTGGTTCTGCCTAAAAATCATCTCCTCCTAGGGTTTTCTCAAGTGGGGCGAAATGGTGGAGAAGGGGACCAAAAATGACAACTATAGGAAGAGAAAATACCTTGTTTTCTTGCTTTTTCTCACTTGAATCCGAACTTTCCCCTCAATTTCTCCTTTAAAAAAAATTTATAAACTTCATTATAATTATAGGAAACAAAGGCGAATGGAGGAGAAGAGGTTTGGAAGAGAAAGAGCATGAAAAACTACTAATTTCCATACCTTAAGCCTTTGATTTCTCCTCCTTTTCTTCCCCTTCTTGTGAGCCTCATCCCCTAGGGTTTTCTTCTAGTTTTAGGCAGAAGATGGTCGTGCATAATGAAGGGAGGAGAAGGGTGCATCATATATATAGGTGGGAATAAGTTACACTTTTCAAAAATTCCCATTTCACCCTTCATACTTTGCATTTCTGTTTCTCCTTCGTTTTAGCTCCATTTTGAGAACTGTCTTTTCCATTATAAAATTTAGGTTCCCAGACAAGTAAAATGTCTTTGGAATCACTCAAATTGGAGCTAAAACCTTTCCGAACGAATTCGTCAAAGTTCCGGTGCACTGACATTGGAAAACGTCCACCGGAGGGGCTTTAGCTATCCTGGGATTTTCCTTAATTTTTAGAGCCTCTGAGAACCCTGGAGAATTCAAAACTTTCATTTAAAAAGCCCTTCTGTGTGTTTTTCAAAAAGTGCCTATATTTACGAAAATGCCACTGGCCTTTTGACAAATTTTTCGAATCACTCTGGCTTTGATTTCTGGGCAACTCAAGGCTCAAGTCCTCATTTTCTAATATTTAAAATTTTATCATAATTTTGGTTGGCCCCAATCCCTTCTATTTCAGGGACTTCCTTTTGTATCTGGTCCATTTCTGCTGTTTACGGAGAAACCGAACATTGTGTTTCTCACATTTATGGAAAGGCCAGATGTTACACAAGTGACTATGATAATTTCCTAAAATGTTGAGATATTTGAGAAAATGAGTGGATAAGTGATATGCATGGCATGATTATGTGATGATTTTTATTAATGCCATCAAATGTTTTAGTTATTGACTTGCCATGCCATTTATGTTTCTATATATGTATGTTGCCTACTTTTCTTAGGTAGCAAGAGGATTAAAACTCTTTTCTATACACATGGCAACTAAACCATTATCTATTTTAAAATATAAGACTATCTTCCTAAGAAATATTATGATCCTCACTTTCATGTGATAATGTGTTTAAAGAATCAAGATGCCCATAACTAAGTATATAGTAAAAGTAGAGTGGGTGTATGTGCAACTTTGGGTTGTGGGTATGTTTGCTTAATCACTTATATGAAGACTATGATATCCATTGAGGATACATAGCCATGCCTTAGCCATACCAGACCTTAATAACTAGGCCTTAGATAGCTTAAGATACAACTAATATGGATCCTTTTGATTGTATACATATGTGCTACCATATGACTTTGTGATAAGTTAAGATACATTTTGATGTGTATATATATATATATGGGGCTTGAGTAATGATTAGCTACTAGACTTTTGTATGCATTAGTGATGAAAAACCTATGTAAGGTTGTTCATCTAACTTTCCAGAATTCTAAAATTTATGATAACCAAGTTAGTATGTTACAAGTTATGTAATTCCTTTCGATATATGACAATTTCATTATCAAAAATTAAATGACTTTTACTATGACTAATTAACTAATAAGATAATTAGATAATTAAATCAATACATGATAAGTAAAGGGGTTACAAATGATTGTACCCCTCACAGTTCCCTAATTCCTAAGCATGAAAGATGAAACTCCAAATGATTCCTATGCATAGAAGAGCAATGCATGAATATTAATGACCAAGATATGATTGTAATACTTTAACTTAGTAGTTCTTTATTTATTCATCTGAATTCGTTTATGAGTTTGGTTTACTCATACATATAGATACGAATCCAAAATTCACTGAAAACTTTCTATTACCTTTCCATTTCTAATACATCTCATCCATGATTTATTACTCACATAAGAACTTATTCCTCTCATTATTAGTAATGACCTTTACCAATTAACAAATATATTAGTGATTAATATCACTTTATACATTTTTTAGGAAAATTTAATAGAGTTTTCCCTTAAAATCTTAAAAATTTAGGCCATGTAATGGTCATAATTATAGCTTGAATTCTTAGTTCTTAGCATATACTTCTATATCCTTATTTCACCTATCTAACTCAGCACTTTAGGGCTCAATTATCAATTAGCCCATCTCAATGTGTACAAGCCATGCAACTTTACATATTCATACTCAAATACAACATAACTACTAAAACTATATAGCTCTCTAAATCACATGTAACGATAGGGAGATATAAAATTTAACTAGCATTATTAATGATAGGCCCATGAATGAAACAACACATAGCAATGATATACACATGCTTTACAAATCATTTGTAATTCTATTAACTACACATAAGCTAAATTATACTTGCTGTGGTCCTTGGCCTTAACATGTGTCTATCTCTAGCACTGAACTTCTTTATACTTAGCATGGATTAGTAGGAATAGAGGGGTTCTAGGGAGAATCTCAGTAGCTACATTTAACTACCAATACATACATGAAATAGTCAAGCAAAATAATGCAAGTATGTAAGGTCAAATATTCCAAGCATTAAAACTATCATATCATACTTACTTGGACTCAATTTCTCTATCATGGCTATGACACTCTAGCATGGCTTAGGCTCTTTCTATTAAGCCTTGAGTGAACTACTATCTTCAATCATGTGCCCCTTAGCTATTAGCCACAAGCCACAAATATAATTCATAATACATAGCTTGAAAATTAGTTTAACATATCATAAAGCATGTTATTAAAGTAACCAATACACACAATACACATAAAGTCTAAACAAGTCAACATGTATGAAAGGTAAGGAAGAGTAAGCTACCTAAAGAATGCTTAACCCAATGACAAAATTCACTTACTTATCTTATCTCCTCACTTGCTCTGCTTTTTTCCTTGCTTAAAAGGGCACCTCTCGGTCCCTACATCTAAAGGCTACTCATTTCAACATAATTTGGCTAAAAAATTAAAATAGGTAGTAACACTAATTAACTAAAATATAACCAAGCTCAAATTATCTATACATGGCACTTAGCATATATTAAAGGCCATTTAGGCACACTTTAGTCATATTCAATCTTAAACTTTGAAAAATTATAACCTGAGCTAAGAACCTCCACATTTAGCAATCTGTGTCTTATTAGAAAGCTCTATATATGTACTTTCTATTATATAAATTTTAGAGTTAGATGATTTCATTTAACCCCTAACATGGTTCAAAGACCAGATTTGGTATAAAGCTAAAAATCTTATTTATGACAACTTTTCTAATTCAAATTTGAAAGTTCATGAAATATTCTATAATATTCCAAAAATTATCATCTTTAGCTTAAATTAAAGCTCTATGTATCCTTTAAATGCATGCCAAGTTTTAGCCTAAAACTCTAACCATAAGGCTTTTAAGTGCATGCCTACATTTCCTTGCTCAAAATGGTTCTATTTTTAACATCTCAACATGCTAAACTTGAAATCTTTAGAGTTTCTAGTTATGGGAAAAATTCCTACCAATCATCTAGCTTATTAAATTGATTCATTAGTCAAAATTTGCCTTATAACTAAAATTGATATCTCACTTGTTATAACCCCCTTCATTTGGTCATTTATCTTACTTAAGTATATTTGTAACTTCAGGATTCTCAACCCTTCACTTAGGAACTTGAATCCTTTGGCTTCTAATCTTTATTCTAACCTCCTATATGACTCATTTTTCCCTAAGGAACTTAATTGAACCATCAAACTAAAGTTAGGATTCAAGTTTCCTCACAATGTTATACTTAGGTCTTATTATGCCACTTTAAGCTATATTAAGCATCATCAGTTCCTTAACTTCTAAACTTCATTCTATCATCATATATAATTCATTTAGCCTATAAGACACCCACTTAAACTGTAACAACCCTAATTTCTAATTGCAATGATTATGATTAATTAAGTGGTTAATAATCATAAATTAAGACCTAAAGTCAATAAATTTAATTACATTAGGAAAATAGTGGGAAATTTGGACTTTGATATTATTAGGGTTATTAACTAAACAACTATAACTAATCAAATCTACAAGTGATCATGATTATCAATTAAAAAATTATATTCATCTAACTATTGATTTAAACCCACAAAATTCCTCATATAAATATTCCCAAGTCATTATATAACACTATCATAGTAAATCTCAAGGTTTCTAAGTCAAAAATAAGGGTTTAAGAACCTTTGCCATAGCTTGAACCTTCCTTACCATGGCTAAGTTCGTTATGGAACCTAAAAACCAAGTTTGGGGACTCCTGCCACGACTTGGTACATCCGTACCATGGCATAAGTGGCTACTATAACTTGAAATTGAAATTTTGCACCTTACATCATAGCTTGGGTTTTCAACACCGTAGCAGAGAGCTCTTGGGGACCTACTATTTAGGTTTTCGCAACCTTTGCTGTGGCACCACGATAGAATAACCTTCTGGGACTAACCACTCAATTTATTTAACTCGTGCCACGACAAACCATCCTTGTGCCATGACAAGTTAAGCTACTAGAACTTACAATTTCTCTTCCCCCATTCCTTGTCGCGACTTGACCTCTCACACAGTGATGAACTTGCTCTCTATTACCCTCCCTAGGCAACTCTTTCATTTTGCACCACGGTGCTCCTCACCTCTGCTTGACACTTGGCAGCAACTTAGTCTATTTTAGCTATGGTGTGACCCTGTCTTGCACTCAGACTCTTGTTTTTATGCTTTCTAATCAATTCCCCATAGTCCTAAATGGATTCTAGGATCTTGATGGCTAACATACATAACCTTCTAGACCTCCCATCTCCCAGTGTATCATGATTCACTAATCCTTATTGTTTAGGGGTCTTGGATTGAATTAGAGCAATCATAACTTAATTTCATATCAGTTAATTCCCCTTCCATGATAGAAAACATGTTTCAACCATAAGATGTATAGGACTAAGCTTAATGGTTACACAATATCAAGTCATTCATCAAGTATTAGTCAGTTACAATCACAATATTCAATTCCATGGTAATTAGATTACATAACCAATCCCTATACTTGGCAATTCATGTTGCAATGTAGCAATTACATAAAAAACAATATTCTTGTTACACAAATCTAACCTTACAAGGTCTCTAAACCTATGTGTAACACCCCAAAATTTATTTAAGACTAATTATGGCAATTAGGGAGTAACATGGATTAATTAGCAAAATTAATTAAGAGGGGGGATTTTTACTTCGAACCATATCGAAAACTTAATTGAGTTTTGGACTAAATGTAGAAGCCCTATTATGCCATGAGCTTAGTAGGAGAGCCCAACACTAGTCTCCTTGTGGGCTTAACTTAAATTTTCTAAAAAGCCCAAACCTTATTAGTGAATTTAAGTGAGACAAGAGCCCATTTAGCCTTAGCCCAAATTTGGGGAAGTGAGGCCAATTAGGTCTTGGGCTATTGGATTAACACACTCCATCCCCAACACCCACACAAATTATGCAGCCCAAACTAATAAACCTTGGCTCAATTCTAAAAATAAATCAAACCATGGATAATATTTGAACCTAATGATTATAGGTACAGACCCAAAATAAATGGACTTTTGAAATTTGGCTTGACCCAACTACAACTCTATAGCCCAACTCATGAGATTTAGCCCAATTAACCCCAATCTTTGAAACTACTAGATTTTAGGCCTTTAAATCAGCACACTCTCCCTAACCTTAAGAGTCTCTACAGCCCATCTCACCTAGCACTAACCTACTTGAAATAATGGGCCCATTGGACCAGTCCATCTTTACTAAAACCCTAAGAAGTCTTCTCTCCACCCATTTGGCTACTAAGAAATTCATGTTCTGTAGACTTAGAAAGCTATTTTCGCACTTAAGAAGAGAGGCTAGGGTTTTTTTGCATTCCTCCACCATTTCTCACTTCTAGAGGAAGATTTGGCCACGGTAATCTATGTAAAACATGTCCTTCTCATTCTCCTCTTCATTTTGGTCCGATTAGTTTCTGGTTTTGAGCATTTTCATCTCCTTCTTAAATCTGAAATTTGTGGTTTGGGTGTTTCCTTAGAAGATTTTTAGAGTAGAAGCTAAAGGGGTAATTGGGTAAGTATTTCCCTCTCATTTTGTGTATTATTTCACTAGAAAATGTCCTCAAGGATTGATTTTCATAATGGGTTCTGCTGTTGTGTGAAATTATAAGGAAGTGAAGGTGAAACAATAAAATTTCTGGGCTTGATGACTTAAATTCGAATTTTAGAAAGACCCATGGTGTGTTCTTGGTAGTTGAGACTCAAACCAGTCTATTTGACCTTTTAGGTGTATGTGTAAGTGTTCCCCTTTCTCTTGTGTGGTGTATGTGCTGAATTCCTACATTTTGGATTGACTTTTGCTACATGGTTTGTACATGTGTGAAAATGGAGTTATGGGGAGTGAATCATGATGAGGTTTGATGTATAGACCCTAAATTAGTGTAATGGATCATTTAGAAGCTTGGGCCTAGTGTGCTTTAAATCATGATGGTAGCTAGAAGAAGAGTAATTGGCTTCATTGAGGTAACTAGGGTTATTTTCCTAATTCCATATATATGCTCATGTTAATCTAATCTTTGTTGCACATGCTTGATTTTAAAATGCTAAATGATTGGTTGACTACTTAAATTGTTATTGTGATTGGACCCTGTGAGTCCTTGGTGGAGCTATGGTGCGCCTACCACCCGTGCATGTGCTTCGATCGAGCATTGGATTATGATCAAAACCCAGATGCACTGAGCCCTAGTTGTGCTCATTAAGGAGTAGGTGCCGTGGACGGGCCTCTCCCGATGTTATTAGCCATTAACATGTTGTGTATGATTGCTGGTATAGGACAGTAGTCATTGGTAGCTCAACTAGTTCATTTGCAAATTGAATTGATGATTCTGGTATTAATGATATGAAATTGTATTGTATTGATTAATCTATACATATATATGGAATTTGCCTCTTGTTACTGAGATTGTATATCTCACCCTGATTATGGGCTAACATTTTCAGGACCGGACCTCTTAGTGACAAGGAGAAAATTAATGGAAGCTTATTATATGATTTAGTAGGAGGTAGGTTTAGAAACCTTGTCAGATTGTATTTGTATAACTAGACTACTAACTTTATGTAATTGTCGCATTGCATCATGAATTGCCAAGCATAGGGACTGTAATCATTTGATACATCATATGTCAACTTAAACTAGTGATGTATGGAATTTCTAATGGGATTTATGTTTGAATGGAAATGTGAATAGTGTATGAACTCTTTACTGTCATTGATCTATGAACTCAATGGTTTATGATGGCTAGAGGGTTAAGGATCGACATTTGAGTTTTGAATGGATAATGACAGATGTGTTAGGAAGATTAGGTAAAAGAAAGATACTAAATCTTCACAAACTAAGTTAAAGTGGCCTAGAGTATTGCTAGAGGGGGAATTGTAGAGCATGAGATAAAATCTTAAGAGTTGTAGGAATAGAAGGGAATTGGCCGCGACCAACATTTAATTAGCCTCAACCAAATGGTAACAGAGAGGAATTGGCCAGGGCCAAGATTTAATTAGCCTCAGCCAAATATGGCAAAGCTGTCAAGGAAGAAAACAAAAAGCAATTGGCCGCGGTGAACAGTGAGGTTAGCCACGGCTAAGTCTAATAAGCAGGTTTGGGGGTGTTCCAGAAGGTATTTGGCCACAGCGAAAGGGGTATTTGGCCGTGACAAAATGTGCAAAATTTATGACGGTGTAAAGAGCTAAACCCAAGAGTAATTGGCCATGGTGCGAAGGAATTTAGCCATGGCGAAAGTGCTCAATTTCTCATATTCACCTAGAAACCTTAGTTTCTTTTATGGTAATACTAAAGAATGATTTAGAAATACTTGTAAGATGTTTTTATGAGTTGGAATTGATGGATGAAAGAATCAAAGGCTCCTTATTGATGACTAAATTCACTTGCACATTCGAATAATTGTGGTTGTCTAATTAATGACCTTAATAATAACAAGGTTCAAATTTTCCTATATTTTTTAATATAATTAGTTGTAATGACTTTTAACCTTGATTTATGATTATTAATTATGTCTTTAACCTTAATTATGATGATTAAAAGTCAAGGTCGTTACAGTTAGTATCAGAGCAATGGTTCAGGAAAATCGTTCTAATTTAAATTCTATGACTAGAAGCTTAGCAATCATGATGCATATTTGGCATGGTATTAGCTCATGAGAATAGCTAATTAAGCAAACATATAGTTGATGTGCTTTATGTTCTGGAAGGAAATATAAAGGAATGATGATATGAGGCTTGTAATGCTTGATTAAAATGATTGTTTCTTGATTTTTATTTAGAACATCACCCATCACAATAAGTATACCCCAGAGAATAATAGAGTATAGTTAGATTCTAACTCATAACACTTTAGTAATACTAATTTTGAGACTTGAGGTTGTTAATGCCAATGAAAAGACTAGAATCTTGTCCTTCTTTTCTTCAGAGATTGGGTTACTGGTCTCAGTTTAGATAAACAACTGGTTGAGGCTTGTTGCTAATTGGCTACACAATAAATGCACTAGTCACTCACTGTGAGGCATAAGTTGACTGAATGAATGAGACTAGGTAACTGATGAGGATGATGAATAAAGCTACTAATAGCGTTTATGACCAGTTGACCGCCATTTATTAAGCAAGTCAATTGGGTATAGTCGACTAGTTGACTGGCCTATCGAAGTAGTCAACTGATCCTAACAAGAGCAGCACTTCTTTACCTAAGCAAAATTCTAAACTTTTCAAGGGCTATCTAGAGTAATGTTGAGAACTTAGAAGGCAACAAAACTGAGTAAAACTCTTGACTAGCTATAAAAACCTTACAGAATGGTAAGATGTAAACCTTACTTATGATTAGGAAATTGACAATGGAAGTTTGGGGGCCAGTGTGTAATAAATAAGTATGATTGATTAAATATATGAAGTGACGTACAATCTATAATGTGTTAGAATTATGTAGACTTCGAAAGGTCCCCAAGGTTGAAGCTTTCTAGGTACAAAGGTCCTAACCCACTTGCTTGATCCTGATTAGTAAAGAATGCAATTATTCAATCCTAGCTACCACAATTTTAGGCCTAATGAATATGGGTGATAAGAGCTAAAGAACATTTCAAATAGTTTTATTCAAACTATTGGAGTGAGTAAGCCATCTTTAGTTAATGATGACAAGAAAGGAGGGCAAGAAACCCTTAGGATTGCCAAATCCATTTCTAAATAAGGGATAATGACTTTAAAGTGAGAGATTAAGGGAGATGATGTTTTGGAAGGAATTTGAGAGCTTTGAGGCTCCTACCTTAGTGTACTATGGCAAAATAGGGAGATTATGATAAGGGGAAAGACGACCCCTTAGTGTGATCAGGGTGAGGTGCACCGGCACGGGGTGCTTGTGCATGTTGTCTCTTGTGTAATTTAGTTTACTTATGCTATGTGTTAACATGTATTTGGGTAGTGGTTAGAGGCACTTTACATGCATGATACACTCGGGGAGTGTAAGGTAAGATCCTATAGCACTCTGGTGCTAGAGGCATGTGGGACATGCTCATTCATCAGCACTTCAGTGCTAAGGGCATGCGAGGCGTGTCACTTATCATATGATTTGATGAATTTCAACCACCAAATCAGCGTCAAACTAGACTAAGTAGACTTTATACCTAAAAGGTAAAGAGGAGATCTTGATAGTAAGGATCCACCTAAAAAGAGAATAAAATGGTACCCGTGTGCATACAAGTAGTTGAGATACAGTTATCATGGGGTGATGAGCATGTGTATGGCCACAGAAAAGAATTGTTTGTTAATATTAAAGGCAAAGCCTAATTCTGCCACTAGTAATTTTATTGTCATGTGTCACGTATGGTGTGATTAAGGGGATAGAGACAACACTGGGAATTTGAGATGGACTACTACTTACGATAGTAGTAAAACTCCCTAACTTTGAAAGAGGACTCTCTGATCTAGAATAATAACCTGGGGGAAATGAATGAGAGATGGTAGTAATACGATTAACTTATATTATTACAATAAAATCTTAGTATAATGATTGATGAGGAAGGGTTAAACATTAGTAGTAAATGATACTTAAGTTCTTTCACTGGGAATCCCTACTTGATTTGTTGATAATTAAGGAATGTTTAATAATGAAAAGACTCACTAAGTTTCCTTATTATATTAATTTAACTCCCAATAGTCAGGCATGAAATTGAGGCCTAAACAAAAAATTTTAGGGGAGTGAAAGAGTTAGTTATGGTTGGCATTGGCCATTGTGTAAGGACAAAGACTATCATACCATCTCATATTATATGCTATAATGTATGGTCAAAAGACCTTGTACTTGCTGTCAGAGAACCTTATTGATAAGGTCTCAGATTTTACATTAATGAATATAAGATCTTGTTGATAGGATCTTAAACCTTGTTAACAAGATATTATTTCATTACTCTTTGAGAAATTATTATGAATTTCCAAACTAGAGAATATTAAAAAAAAAAGACTTAGTTGTATGTGAGGAGGTTTGAGAAAATTTGGAGTATCATGAAAAAGAAAAAAAGTAAGAAGTATGCTAATTGAAAAATAACTATACTTGTATGAAAATATCTTAGTTGGGGGTAGAAGATATGAAAGCGCAATCCTTTGGGACTATATAATGGCATAAAAACTAAGGAGATGTCTAGTTTGTAACACCATAGATTCTAGTCCATCTCATACATTTGAATGGCATAATATCATGAACTATGTAGGATTTCCATGGGAAAAGCGAGAAAAGTGGGATTATTTTCGTATTGCGCTATGTCTAAAAATTCATTTCGGTGTCACATGGACCATGTGAGCTCATACTATGCATCGTCATATTTAATTGCATAATTAAAACTCATTTAGATCCCAAAAATATGCCTCCAACCCATGGAAACCGAAATGGGGCATGAAAATTTGGAGATCCATTTTCGGCCAGAATTGGCCTCTTTCCTGGGCAAATTTCGGAAACTCATAACTAAATCTAGAAAATTCGAAATCATGAAATATTGGTCATTCTGGAAAGATTAGGATGTCTACTTCATAATAAAAATATTCCCAGGTAATAACATTCATCACACAGTACGTTTGACATCCAAGAAGATACAGAGTCGCTGACAGCCTGGGCTGTTACTCAGTTTACTGATACAAACTTCTGAAATTCATAACTAATTCTACAAAATTCAAAAATCACACACATTCAGTCATTATGGAAAGCTACAAATGTTAACTTGACACTAAAAATAATTCCAAAATGAAACAGATACGTTTAGACATCTGGAACTGATGGAACAGTGTTTGAGCTCTGGAGACGCCACTGTTACTGACAGCAAACTTCAAAAATGTATAACTCTCTTCTCAGACCTCCAAATGAGGTGATCTTGGTGGACACAGAAATCTTATGACCTCTAGTTTATGCATATAAAATTTCATAAGCATCGGACACTATTTGGCTATCGAGTAACACAAAAATCAAATCTGCCAGTATGAACAGTGCACATACCAGAAACCATAGAAAATCCCAATTTTGAAAATTCATCAAATATTCTCTAGACCTCCAAAAAGTATGATATTTAGCTTCCCAAAAAGCTCTTAATGAGACCTAATTGTATGCCAAATTTCAGGGCAAGAATAACTCATTGGCCAAAAAGTGACGTAGGGTTCCATAATGGTCAAATTTGGTTCCATATGAGGTACCAAATTTGCCAAATGGCCTTCCCTTTGTTGTGGCACCTTTTGGGCAAGTCTAAAAGTACATTTGAGACTTGTGTGAGCTGCCCAAATGGTCCCAAACCTCATGCATCTCATTTTGGCTATTCAACCCACACTGATGCATATTTCCAATAAACTCCCATATTGCACACTTTGGCATTACATACTCAAAATAGGTTCTAGACGTCACACATCATATCCATACATTTAAACATCATATAATATCATATTTACACATGTCTCAAAGGTCATAGCCCATTTACTACATCATATATATCATATGGTACAATCATGGTCTTAAAGTGACAAAAGCTAAACACATGATTGCCAATCTCCTTCCTTTAGTGTTGTTGGCTCCCATTAGCATATCCACTTGGTTCACCTAGCATGTTAGATCATTGGAGAGGAGGGGATGAGATTCAAAGAATCCCAATAGCTCATCTCCCATTCAATCATACATAATATGTGTAAGGCAAGTTTCATAAATGCATGCATGGAGGAAATAGAAGTCATAGATATTTTAAAAGCAAACTTAGCATGTAAATCAATCATACAAGACATTCAAGAGCTCACTAACTGTTTGGATTGGCCTCACACTTCTCCTCATGGATTTTGGACTTGCCTCACCCACTCTTTGAGCACTTTGGACTCAACCATACTCTTGGGAGCCCACTTTGCTTTTGAGAGACTCTTTCCTTTGTCTCAACCAAGCTAAAGGGTTCTTGGCTCATCCTCACCTAAGGGAAGAGTTCTTGGCCTCTCCGCACTCAAGCAAACTCATACAAACATCATGAAATCATTTAAACATAACATGGTATCAAGGATCATGACATGTAAAGGCATGCTAGCATACTTTTCAAAGCTTTAAAATACACATACACACATTCTAAAATAAGCTAAACACACATTCATGCATAAGAGAAGGTGGAGAGAGCTACCTTGCACAAAATGACACACTTTTTCCTTTGAATTCAAGCCTCCTCTTTCGGCCACACACCCATAAATTGGTGGAGATGGTTTCTCTTGGCCTAGATACAATTTATGGGAGCCAATTAGGTTCATGTAACAATCTCTAAGACCATACAACTTGCTTAAGTACTAGATTGCTCTATAACCCCCATTATGGTCCATATTGGCACCTAATGAAGCAACACCTCTCAAATGACTTCTAGGCCTCATTCTTTTCTTTCAAATATGATTCTTGACTCCCTTTTAAGCCTCTTGGAGTCATCACATCATCAAAATAAAAGGCCTAATACCATGTTGCTTCTTTAGGTCATAATATGGAACCTAAGACACCAAATCACTTTCTATGAGTTCTAATTTTTTTCCAAGGCTTCCCCTCACTTTCATTCATCAAATATGACTCAAGAATGGCCTTAGAAAAATTTAAAACTCTCCCTAGCTAGGAGAACCCATCTAGGCCGAGGCTATGAAGCATATTGGGTTCCATGGAGCTTTCTTTGTTTTCTCTTGGGAAGAAGCATATGGGGATCCTCTTAGGGATCTTGGGAGCTCATTTATACTCTTACTTAGGCCTAGAAATTATCATACAAAGTCAGATTTTACAAGGTACAATTGAAACCGTAGAACTTGCATCTTGAAATCTAATGGTTTTTTGTTAATTTCCTTTGCATATTCTTAATCTCCACACCCTTTTTTCTCAGATTCATGCTTGGTTCTGCCTAAAAATCATCTCTTCCTAGGGTTTTCTCAAGTAGGGCGAAATGGTGGAAAAGGGGGCCAAAAATGGCAACCATAGGAAGAGAAATTACCTTGTTTTCTTGCTTTTTCTCACTTGAATCTTGTGTTCTTTGAGCTCCTCTCTTCAAATCCGAACTTTCCCCTCAATTTCTCCCTTAAAACAGATTTATAAACTTCATTATAATCATAGAAAACAAAGGAGAATGGAGGAGAAGAGGCTTGGAGGAGAAAGAGCATGAAAAACTACTAATTTCCATACCTTAAGCCTTTGCTTTCTCCTCCTTTTCTTCCCCTTCTTGTAAGCCTCATCCCCTAGGGTTTTCTTCTGGTTTTAGGCAGAAGATGGTCGTGCATAATGAAGGGAGGAGAAGGGTGCATCATATATATAGGTGGGAATAAGTTACACTTTTCAAAAATTTCCATTTTGCCCTTCACACTTCGCATTTTCGTTTCTCCTTCGTTTTAGCTCCTTTTTTAGAACCGTCTTTTCCATTATAAAATTTAGATTTCCAATCAAGAAAAATGGCTTTGGAATCACTCAAATTGGAGTTAAAACCTTTCCGAATGGATCCAACAAAGTTCGAGCATACTGACGTTGAAAAATATCCACCGGAGGGGCTTTAGCTGTCTCGGGGCTTTCCATGGTTTTTAGGGCCTCTCAGAACCCCGGAGAACCTAAAAATTTCATTTAAAAAGCCCTCTTGTGTATTTTTCAAAAAGTACCCATATTTACGAAAATGCCACTAGCCTTTTGGCAAATTTTTTTTGAATCACTCTAGCCTTGATTTCTAAGAAACTCAAAGCTCAAATCTTTATTTTCTAATATTTAAAATTTTATTATAATTTTAGTTGGCCCCAAATCTTCAAAATTTTATTAAAATGAACCTTCTACTACTGGACAATAAATGAGGATAATACGTGCAATAATTTATGAGATAGTTGAATGTAAGACTTGAAAACTTAGAAGATGAACCTGTCAGAGGTAAAACCCATTTCAGTTAAGAAGGTTGGACTAAAGAAATGTGGGGGTAATCTAAGTGAAGGACAAATGGAACTTCATTATGAAATAAGGTCACTTACCTATGTTGCTATTAGTGGAATAAATACTAAAACGACTGACTAAGTGGAATTCCTTGTAGTTCTTGATATCAACTATTAGGGAGAGTTAAGCTAAAGTATCTAGGAGTCATCTCTTAAATGGATTAAGAGTTAAGAAGGAAAGGAAGTTAACATGAACATTCAATGATCAGCTAATGGAACAACAACAAAAAATGAGAAAGGGGATAAAGAAAAAGAAAAAAAAAAGGGAGATAAATATAAAACAGAACAAAATAAAAAGCTATGAAGGGAGAGAAAATTGGGATTTATTTAAGCTAGGTGTCTAGAGCTAGCTATAAGATGATCGAGTGTAGCTTGGTCCAGATCTCCTTAGCTGCGAACACAGAAGGAATACGATATGCTTAGATTGAAATATTATTTGACGTAGGTTGACTAGAGGGAATAGAATTATGGTTGCCAAGTGAAGTAGCAATATGACAAGAACACCATCTCCAAGAAAGTAGTAAGAAGGACTAGTCTCTGGTAAGACTATCAAGTTATCCAGGAAAAATTGTCTAACATTAATCGAGTAAGGTATGACTAATTTTGAGGATAAAATTCTTAAAAGGAAGGGAGAATGTAACACCCCAAAATTTATTTAAAACTAATTATGGCAATTAGGGAGTAACATGGATTCATTAGTAAAATTAATTAAGAGGGTGGACTCTTACTTCAGGCCATATAGAAAACTTAATCAAGTTTTGGACTAAATGTAGAAGCCCAATTATGCCATGAGCTTAGTAGGAGAGCCCAATACTAGTCTCCTTGTGGGCTTAACTTAAATTTTCTGGAAAGCCCAAACCTTATTAGTGAATTTAAGTGAGACGAGAGCCCATTTAGCCTTAGCCCAAATTTGGGGAAGTGAGGCCAATTAGGTCTTAGGCTATTGGATTAACACACTTCATCCCTAACACACAAAAAAATTCTGTAGCCCAAACTAATAAACCTTGGCCCAATTCTAAAAATAAATTAGACCATGGATAATATTTGGGCCCAATGATTATAGGTGCAGACCCAAAATAAATGGACTTTTGAAATTTGGCTTGACCCAACTATAACTCTATAGCCCAACTCATGAGATTTAGCCCAACTAATACCAATCTTTGAACCCACTAGATTTTAAGCCTTCAAATCAGCATACTCTTCCTAACCCTAAGAGTCTCTGCAGCCCATCTCACCTAGCACCAGCCGACTTGAAATAATGGGCCCATTGGACCAGCCCATCTTCACTAAAACCCTAAGAAGTCTTCTCTCCACCTATTTGGCTGCCAAGAAATTCATGTTCTGCACACTTCGAAAGCTATTTTCGCACTTGAGAAGAGGGGCTAGGGTTTTTCTGCATTCCTCCACCATTTCTCACTTCTAGAGGAAGATTTGGCTAAGGTAATCTATATAAAACATGTCCCTCTCATTCTCCTCTTCATTTTAGTCTAATTAGTTTCTGGTTTTGAGCATTTTCATCTCCTTCTCAAATTTGAAATTTGGTGTTTGGGTGTTTCCTTGAAAGATTTTTAGAGTAGAAGCTCAAAGGGTAATTGGGTAAGTATTTCCCTCTCATTTTGTATATTATTTCACTAGAAAATGTCCTCAAGGATTGATTTTCATAACAGGTTCTGCTGTTGTGTGAAATTATAAGGAGATGAAGGTGAAACAATGAAATTTCTGGGCTTGATGACTTAAATTCGAATTTTAGAAAGACCCATGGTGTGTTCTTGGTAGTTGAGGCTCAAACCAGTCCATTTGACCTTTTGAGTGTATGTGTAAGTGTTCCCCTTTCTCTTATATGGTGTATGTGCTGAATTCCTACATTTTGGATTGACTTTTGCTACATGGTTTGTACATATGCAAAAATGGAGTTGTGGGGAGTGAATCATGATGAGGTTTGATGTATGGACCCTAAATTAGTGTAATGGATCATTAGGAAGCTTAGGCCTGGTGTGCTTTGAATCATGATGGTAGCTAGAGGAAGAGAAATTAGCTTCATAGAGATAACTGGGGTTATTTTCCTAATTTTATGTATATGCTCATGTTAATCTGATCTTTGTTTCACATGCTTGATTTTGAAATGTTAAATGATTGGTTGACTACTTGAATTGTTATTGTAATTGGACCTTGTGAGTCCATGGTGGAGTTGTGGTGTGCCTGCTACCCATGCATGTGCTTCGATCGAGCACTAGGTTGTGATCAGACCCCAGATACACTGAGCCCTAATTGTGCTCATTAAGGAGTAAGTGCCGTGGACGGGCCTCTCCCGATGTTATTGGCCATTAACATGTTGTGTATGATTGCTGGTATAGGACAGTAGTCATTGGTAGCTCAACTAGTTCATTTGCAAATTGAATTGATGATTCTGGTATTAATGATATGAAATTGCATTGTATTAATTAATCTATACATATATATAGAATTTGCCTCTTGTTACTGAGATTGTATATTTCACCCCGATTGTGGGCTAACATTTTCAGAGACTGGACCTCTTAGTGACAAGGAGAAAATTAATGGAAGCTTATTATATGGCTTAGTAGTGAGTAGGTTTAGAAACCTTGTTAGATTGTATTTGTATAACTAGACTACTAACTTTATGTAATTGCTGCATTGCACCATGAATTGCCAAGCATAAGGACTGTAATCATTTGATACATCATATGTCAACTTAAACTAGTGATATATAGAATTTTTAATGGGACTTATGTTTGAATGGAAATATGAATAGTGTATGAACTCTTTGTTGTCATTGATCTATGAACTCACTGGTTTATGGTGGCTAGAGGATTAAAGATCCACATTTAAGTTTTGAATGGACAATGATAGATGTGTTAGGTAGATTAGGTAAAGGAAAGACACTAAATCTTCACAAACTAAGTTAAAGTGGCCTAGAGTGTTGCTATAGGGGGAATTAGAGAGCATGAAATGAAATCTTGAGAGTTATAGAAACAAAAGGGAATTAGCCGCAGCCAACATTTAATTTGCCTCGGCTAAAGGGGGGAAGCTGCCAAGGAAGAAAACAGAAAGCAATTGGCCACAGCGAACAGTGAGGTTAGTCGCGACTAAGTCTAATAGGCAAGTTTAAGGGTGTTCCAGAGAGTATTTGGCTGTAGTGAAAGGGGTATTTGGCCGTGGTGAAATGCTCAAAATATGTGAAGGTGTAAAGAGCTGAACCCAAGAGTAATTGGCCATGGTGCAAGAGAATTTAGCCTCGGCGAAGGTTCTCAATCTCTTATATTCACCTACAAACCTTAGTTTCTTTTACGGTAATACTAAGGAATGATTTAGAAACACTTGTAGGAGGTTTTTATGAGTTGGAATTGATGGATGGAAAAATCAAAGGCTCCTTATTGATGATTAAATTCACTTGCACATTCGAATAATTGTGGTTGTCTAATTAATGACCCTAATAACATCAAGGTTCAAATTTTTCTATATTTTTTAATATAATTAGTTTTAATGACTTTTAACCTTGATTTATGATTATTAATTACCTCTTTAACCTTAATTATGATGATTAAAAGTTAGAGTCGTTACACTATGTGCTATCAAGCCATACAATAGGCTTCCATTAATTCCTCTTTGCCACTAAGAGGTCCAGTCCTTGAAAATGTTAGCCCACAACTGGGGTGAGATATTTAATCTTAATAACACGAGACAAATTCCATATGTATATACATATTAATCAACATAATGCAATTATACAAAAAAAAATCGACATCATTAACATCATCAGCAAATGAACTAGTTAGACTACTAGTAACTACTGTTCTATACCAGCAATTACATACAACATGTTAAAGGCCAATAACACTGGGAGAGGCTTGTCCACGACACCAACTCCCTAATAAGCACAACCTGGGTTTAGTGCATTTAGGGGTCTAATCATAACCCAGTGCTCGATCAAAACATAATGCACGGGTGGCAGCCGCACCACAGCTCTACCATAGACTCACAAGGTCTAAACACAATATATCATATAGCCAACCATTCATTATGCATTTCAAAATCATTCATATACAGCAAATATCAAATTAAAATGAACATATACATGAAATTAGGAAATTAACCCCAGCTACCTCTATGAAGCCAAATACTCTACCTCTAGCTACCATCATGATCTGAAGTACACTAAGCCTAAGATAAGTATAATTATCAGCATTTAACTATCATTAGCAAGGAATTTTCTATCCATTAATTAATTTCATTAAAAATCTATCAAGAATTAGTTACCCAACTCCCAAAGAGTCTATTGTACCAATTTAAGGTCAAAATGCCAAGAATTCACAAAGGTTCACTCCCCACTCCTCCATTTTTGCATATGTAAAAGCCATGCACCAATAATTAATTTAAATGGCAAAATTTAAACATTTACACATCACAAAATGGTAGGAGACACTTACCCAATCATCCCTCTTACTTTTAACTCTGAAAATCTTGCAATAATTATCCAAAGACCAATTTTCAGATTTGAGAAGGAGATAAAAATTTACTAAATTAGAAACTAATTAGACCAAAATGAAGGGGAGAATGAGAAGATCAACTTATGTATAACTCATCTTAGCTAAATCTCCCTTTAAACTTGTAAATTGAAGCCTAGAAGATGAGGAACCCTAGCCACCTTCTCACATACGTGAATTTTATCCCTTTATTTTGCAGAACCCTCAAACTTCAGCACCCAAATAATGAAGTGATAGGTCCCCTAGGATTTTAGGGTAAGTGGGCCGGTCCATTGGGCCTAATATTACCCATGGTCTGATTTATTTTTAGAATTAAGCCAAGGTTCATTAGGTTAAGCTATAGAATTTTAAATGTTAGGGATGGAATGTGTTGATCCAATAGCCCATGACCTATTTAGACTCACTTCCCTAAGTTTAGGCTAATGCTAAATGGGCTTTGTCTCACTTAAATTCACTCATAACTGTTAGGCTTCTAGAAAATTTAAGTTAGGCCTCCAAGAAAACTAGTATTGGACTCTCCTACTAAGCTTATGACATAATTGGACTTCTATATTAAGCCCTAAATTGAATTAATCATAAGGCCCAAATTAAGTATCAATCTCCCTTTCCACTTAATTAACTTTATTAATTACCCAAATTAATTCCCTAATCCTTATAATTAGTCTTCATTAATTTCGAGTGTTACATAAACCATCATATCCATGCTAGAACATGGAATCCACTATATTGCTCAAGCAATATAGTGGATTCCATGTTCTAGCATGGATATGATGGTTTATGTAACACCCAAAATTTCTTGAACCTTAAAATCAAACGTTTTAAAATTACAAGATTCTCATTCAAACAATGGTTCATATCATCTCCATAATTCACAACTAAACCTCTTTTAACCTTAGATCCATCAAACAAAACTCTTAGACACCTTAAACATGGCTTGGCAAAAGTGGCCTCCTTATAGTTTTCCTTGGCATTTTTCAACACCTCAAGCCATTTTTGTAACGTCCAGTTTTCTGTTAAACGTCAGAACTAAGTCGATTATAAAAGCGGATCCCTTAAGATGAATGGTTTAAGGCAAAATAAAATTAGGATAAAATTTTAAATAATGAAAAATAAGGATTTAAATCTTAAGTTACCTGGAAACTAGAGCCACAATGGTTCAAAAAATTTACCGAAAGTATAGTGGCATTTTAGTAAATATGGGTACTTTTTGGAAAACTCACAGAAGGCTTTTTAAATAAAAGTTTTGAGCTTTTCGAGGTTCTCAGAGGTCTTAAAAATCATGGGAAGTCCCAAGACAATTAAAACCCCTTCGGTGTGTGGTTTTAAATGTCAGTTGACACAAATTTTGATCAATTCATTCAGGAAGATTTTAAATCCAAATTGAGTGCTTTCCAAAGCCATTTTATAAAATTGAGGACCTAAATTTTATAATAAAAAATAAAATTCTAAAAAAGGAGCTAAAATGAGTCTAAAACGAGTCTAAAACAAAATTGCCAAAAACAAGAGACGTAAACGTCATTTTTAATGAACAATTTTTTTATTTTCTCTTGCTATATGTGGCATCCCATTTCTTGTAACGACCCTAACTTCTAATCATTATAATTAAGGTTAAGTATGTGATTAATAACCATAAAATTTAAATTGGGGTTGAAAGTCATTACAACTAATTATATTCGAAAAAATGTCAGGAAATTTGAACCTTAATGTTATTAGGGTCATTAATTAGATAACCACAATTATTCAAATGTGCAAGTGAATTTAATCATTAATAAGGAGCCTGTGATTCTCCCATCCATCAATTCAAACTCATAAAAATATCTTACAAGTGTTTCTAAATCATTTCTTAATATTACCATAAAAGAAACTAAGGTTTCTAGGTGAATATAAGAAATTGAGCACCTTCGCCACGACTAAATTCCCTTTCACCATGGACAATTATTCTCGGGTTCAACTCCTTACATCTTTACAAATTTCACGCATTTTGCCGTGGCCAAATACCCTCTAGAACACCCCCAAACTTGCTTCTCAGACTTAGCCGCAGCTAACCTCACTATTCGCTGCGACTAATTTCTCTCTGTTTTCTTCCCTAGCAGGTTCTCCACATTTGGCTGACGTCAATTAAATATTGGCCGCGACCAATTCCTCTCTGTTACCATTTGGTCGAGGCCAATTAAATGTTAGCCGCAGCCAATTCCCTTCTATTCCTATAACTCCCAAGATTTCATCTTATGCTCTCCAATTCCCCCTCTAGCAACCCTCTAGGCCACTTTAACTTAGTTTGTGAAGATTTAATATCTTTCTTTTACCTAATCTACTTAACACATCTATCATTACACATTTAAAACTCAAATGTAGATCCTTAATCCTCTAGCCACCATAAATCAATGAGTTCATAGATCAATGACAGCAAATACTTCACGCACTACTCACATTTCCATTCAAACATAAGTCGCATTAGGAATTTCATACATCACCAGTTTAAATTAACATATGATGTATCAAATGATTACAGTCCCTATGCTTGGCAATTCATGATGCAATGCAACAATTATATAAAACTAGTAGTCTAGTTATACAAATACAATATGATGAGATTTCCAATCCTACCTACTACTAAACCATATAATAAGCTTCCATTAATTTTCTCGTTGCCACTAAGAGATCTGGTCCCTGAAAATGTTAGCCCACAATCGGGGTGAGATATATAATCTCAGTAACAAGAGGCAAATTCCATATATATGTACAGATTAATCAATACAATGCAATTTCATATTATCAATACCAGAATCATCAATTTAATTTGCAAATGAACTAGTTGAGCTACCAATGACTACTGTCCCATACCAGTAATCATACATAACATGTTAATAGCCAATAACATCGGGAGAGGTCCGTCCATGGCACCTACTCCATAATGAGCACAACCAGGGCTCAGTGCATATGGGGTTTGATCACAACGCGGTGCTCGATCGAAGCACATGCACGGGTGGTAGCCCCACCACAACTCCACCATAGACTCACAAGGTCAAATCACAATAACAATTCAAGTAGTCAACCAATCATTTAGCATTTCAAAATCAAGCATGTGTAACAAAGATCATATTAACATAAGCATATACAAGGAATTAGGAAAATAACCCCAGTTACCTCAATGAAGCCAATTACTCTGCCTCTAGCTACCATCATGATTCAAAGCACATCGGGCCTAATATAAGCATAATTATCATCATTTAACTATCATTAATTAGGAATTTCCCTATCCACAGATTAATCTTAACAAGAGTTCATTGAGAGCTTCTTACCCAAGATTCCTAATGATCTATTATACTAATTTAGGGTCCATACATCAAAGCCCATCATGATTTGTTCCCCATAACTCCATTTTCGCACATGCACAAACCATGCACCAAAAGTCAGTCTAAATGATGGAAACTCAGTATATATACCATATAAGAGAAGAGGGAACACTTACCCATATGCCTAAGGGGTTAAATGGACTAAGTTAAGCCTTAACTATTAAGAACACACCATGGGAAATTCCAAAATTCGGATTTCAGTCATCAAGCCCAGAAAATTCAGTTTTCCACCATTATCTCCTTGTAATTTCACACAATAGCAGAACCCATTATGATAATCAATCCTTAAGGACATTTTTTAGCAAAATAATACACAAAATGGAAGGGAAATGCTTACCTAATCATCCCTCTAACCTCCAACTCCGAAAATCTTGCAACAATCATCCAAGAACCATATTCTATCCTAAGAAGAGATGAAAGATTCTCAAAATGACAAACCAATCAGACCAAAATGAAGAGGAGAATGAGAGGGACATGTTTTATATAGATTACCTTGGCTAAATCTTCCTCTAGAAGTGAGAAACAGTGGAGGAATGCAGAAAACCCTAGCCTCCTCTCTTCCTATGCGAAAATGGAGTTCTCCCTTACCCAAGATTGAGTTGGTCTGCAGAATAGAGGGTAAGGGACTGAGTAAGTTAGAGTTTTAGATGGGTTTGGGCTAACCCTAAAGCCCAAAATCCACTTAGGTTCAGATATGTGCTTATTGGGCCATAAGTTGATGGATTTAGTTAATGAAATAAGAGTTGGGCTTTCAAGAAATGAGATTGGACCTTCTTACCATCTACAAGTAGGCTTTCTTACTTGGCTCATAGTAGAAATACATTAATCATAGGGCCCAAATTAAATGCTAACTCCCCTTAGTTAATTCCTTAATTAAACCCGTAACCATAATTAATATATATATATATATCCACTTAACAATAACTAGACATGATTATTAACTCGAAATGTCTAAAATAAATTCATTTGTTTAGAAACCTTATTTTTCTTATTATTATTATTATTATTTCCAAATCCTTGTCTTAATTCCTTAATTCACCACAATCCTTATTAATAAGTTCTGGGGTGTTACATTTCTGGTCTCCCATAACCGACTTATGGTTTTGCCTAAAACAGAGAAAGAAGCTAGAGAGAAGAATGCATAAGGAGAGCCCAAGAAAGAGGAGAAAGAAGCCAGGAAAAAGGTAGGAAAATGGAAGAATTTCTTGGCTTTTCCTTCTTTAATGTTATTCTCCTTCTCTCAAGCTCTCTTCCTATGGTTTTGGTTGTTTATTTGGTTCTGTTTTGGTCTTGGTTCAAAGGAAAAGGATTTAAGATTCAAAGAGAAGGCCAAAGCAAGAAAGGAAGCTATTGGGATAAGCTTGGAATTAAGGTAAATCTCCTTGCACCTTTGCTTCTTAATTCTCTCTCTTTATATGTGGTGTTTTGGCCAAAAATAGAACAGCCTAGGTGGAGAAAGTTCTGACCTAGAACTGGCAAGAAATCATTGATTTAGAATGTGGGAACCTAGGAAATGTAAAGAAAGTGGAAGAAAAACCATGGAAGAGAGAGCAACTAGGGATTCTTAAACACCTTGCAAATTTTGTTTTGATCCATGAATTCTCTAGCCTATGTGAGTGTTTGTTTAAGCTTCTAAGACCTCTAGGAAGTCTCCCAAGTACCTCTCCCATCAAGAAAAAATGTAAAACTCCATAAACTCCAAATGCCCTTCCTGTCTCAACCTAGAGCACTTAGGAGGGGGAGGGAGTGTTTTAATTTGTTCCAAGCTTAGCTTGGGACTTTATGTGATGGAAGAAAATAGGAGGAATCCTTGGAAAAAATTTAAAAGCCATAGATTGGGAGATGAGGCAATAGGTTCCATGATATAGCCTTAAGAAGCAACTTGTATCTAGCCCATTGGAAATGAGTTTATGATGGCCTCAAGGAGTCTAAATGGAACCAAGAGGCCTAGATATGAGAAGGAAATGGAACCAAGAACTTGAATTACTATAGTTGCTTCATTAGGCCATTAATGGAGCTATTATGTAACCAATAGACAAAGTGTGTTTCCTTAGTGTATATGTAATGTTCTAGGTTACTTCAAGAGTGTGACTGGATGCTATTTGTTGTATCTAGGCCAAAGAAAGCAAGCTCCATCTATTTATAGGTGTGTGACCGAGAAGGGAAAATCGTGTTTAATTGCCAAGGTAGCTCTCCATCCCTTTCTTATATGTAATATGGTTGTGTGAATGTCATTTGATGCAAGTATATGTGTTGGAATCTTAAGAAATGCCATGTGCTATTATTTGACTCCTATACCATTATGTTTCTTGATTGGCATTTGATTATGAAATTGTGTTCTATAGGTGAGGTTGTGCCAAAAGTCCCTTGTGATGGGTGAGGTGAAGCCAAAAGTCTCATAAATGAGTAAGGCAAAGTTAAAAGTCCCTAGACTAAGAGTGAGGCTAATCCAAAAGTCCCAAAATGAGGTGAGGCTAGACCAAAAGTCCCTTGAGCCTATTCTTTATTTTGATGTGTTATTATGGCATGGAAATGGTAAATGTAACACTTTTTTAAGATATGTAAAACATGCTTGTACCTTGTGACATGAATATACGCCTATTTGCTTGCTTGAAAAGGATGTTTGAGCAATTGAGATTGTATCATCTGGTTTTTTGAAAATAAGAAAAAATGTGAGAAACATAATGTATGGTGTAACACTAGATATTTCTAGCTTGCTTCTTATTATTTCTAAGTCTCACATGATGAATTGCACAAAAGGGAATGGAAAAATGGCATTAAAATAATGCCTTATTTCGCGTTGCGTCGCGTAAGAAAATTTCATTTGATGTCATGAGGACCATATGAGCTCATACATCACATTCTTATATTTAATTACATACATACAACTCATTTGCATCACCAAAGTTGGCCCACAACTCGTGGAATTCAAAAGGGAACATCAAATTCACTCTATTATTTTCGGCCAGAATTTCAATTTTTCTACCACAATTTCAGAAATTCATAACTAAATCCAAAAAAATTGAAATTATACATTATTGGCCATTATGGAGAGCTACACATGTCTAATTTATGCAAAAAAATATGTCCAGGCTATGAAACATAACACAGAAAGTTTTTGACATGCGAAAAGGGGCAAAGGTTCGGACAGCTACTGGTACTAATGCAAGTGTCTGCTATAAACTTTGAAAATGTCTAATTAATTCCACAAAACTCCAATACATGAAAATTATACCAATCTGAAAATATATGAATGTTAAATTTATGGTAAAAATAGGTTCAGACCATAGAAAGCACGTTTAGCACTGAAATTCAATGGAACAGTGACTCAGGTCGTGCTGTGCTACTGTTACTGTGCCAGAAATTCAAATACTCATATCTCTTAGCTCATACCTCCAAATGAGGTGCTTCTAGTTGTTACAAGTCACTTTGAATGTCTACTTTCTACCTACAAAATTTCGTAGCCATTGGACCACATTTGCCCCTCAAATGACACAATTTTACAACTGACTAAATGAACAGTACTGGTGCAAATCCGAAATTCTGATGCCAACTTTGAAAACTCATAGAAACTTCCACAGACCTCCAAATGACATGATCTTTATCTTGCCAGAAAGCTCTAGGAAAGATATAATGCATTCAAAATTTCAAGTAAAGAAGAGATCATTTGGTCAGACTTTGCCATAGCTCAAGATTATGGCAATTTGGTTCCAATAAAGGGGCAAATTTGGTTCAAATGGGCCATTCATTGTTCCACACACATTTGAGAGGAGAGGAGCAAGTCTCAAGAAGGAAGGATATGGAATTTCTTAAAGTTTCTTACCTTTTTCTTGAATTTCTTCCTCCAAAATCTTCCTCCTCTTGTGCACCTAAGAAGCTGGAGTTCTCCTTTGAAAATGGGCAGAAGCAAGTCGGTTTAGAGAGGGGGAGGCAGAACGCGGCATATAAAGAAGAAGAAAGAAGCTTCCTTTAACACTTTAATTCCAATTTTGCCCTTCGTTCTTAGCATTTTTGTTTCTCTTTCGTTTTAGCTCCTTTTTTAGGACCGTCTTTTCTATTATAAAAGTTAGATAATGCCAATTTTGCCCTTCGTTCTTAGAATTTTCGTTTTTCCTTCGTTTTAGCTCCTTTTTTAGGACCATATTTTCCATTATAAAATTTAGATTCCAAATTTAATAAAATGCCTTTGGAATCACTCAAATTGGAGCTAAAACCTTCCCAAACGAACTGGTCAAAGTTTAGGTCAACCGACGTCGGAAAGAGTACATCGGAGGGGCTTTACAGGTCCCGGGGCTTCCCATGGTTTTTGGGGCCTCTGAGAACCCTGGGCAACTCAAAATTTCCATTTAAAAAGCCCTCCTAGGCATTTTTCCAAAATTACACTTATTTACGAAAATGCCACTGGCCTTTCAGCAAATTTGTTGAATTACTTCAGCCCCAGTTTCTAGGCAAATCAAGGCTTAAATCCTTATTTTCTATTATTTAACATTTTATCCAAATTTTATTTGGCCTTGAATCACTCATCTCAGGGAACTTGCTTTTCAAACTGGCCCATTTCTGTGTTTTTACAATATACCGGGCATTACATTTGGTTTCTCTGTAAACGAACGAAACTCACCGAATACAAAAGGAAGTCCCCCGAAATGATGTAGTTAAGATTCCAAAAAATTTGGAAAGTATTCTAGACTCCTAAAAATAAGAATCCTAGACTCAAACAAAAAGAAAAATGGAGCTAGAATAAAGAAACAATTTCATACGAAAAGGTTACAAAACGTAATGGTATTTTTGTAATTTTGAGCAAATTTTGGAATTCACGTAGGAGGACTTTCTAAATGAAAGTTTTTAGTTCTCCAGGGTTCTCAAAGGCCTTGAAAACCAGAGAAAGCTCCCGAGATAGTTAAAACCCATCCAATGGATATTTTCCAACGTTGGTGTACCCAAACTTTGACGAATTCATTTGGGATAGTTTTAGTTCTGATTTAAGTGATTCCAAAGGTATTTTATTTAATTGGAAATCTAAGTTTCATAATGGAAAAGACAGTTCTCAAAAAGGAGCTAAAACGAAGGAGAAACAAAAATGCCAAGAACGAAGGGCAAAATAGAAATTTTTGAAAAAATACTTCTTCCTCCCTTATAAATAGGTGGCGCTTAACACTCTCCCTCACTTAGCTTCAGATTATTCTGCCCCAAATCAGAAGAAGAACCCAAGAGAGTGGTGCACCAAGGGAAGAAAAAAAGGGAGAGAAAATCCAAGCTTAATGTATGTTTCCATAGTAGTTTTTCATACTTTTCTTCATTCACACCTCCTCTCCTCCCTTCTCCTTTGTTTCCTTTGATTAAAATAGAGTTTATAAATCTGATTCAAGGGAGAAATTCAAGGAAAAATTTGGATTTGAAGAGAGGAGCTCAAAAAACATAAGATTCAAGTGAGAAAAAGCAAGAAAACAAGGTAGTTTCTCTTCCTATGGTTGTCATCTTTGGTTCCCTTCTCCACCATTTCGTCCCACTTGAGAAAACCCTGGGAAGAGACGATTTTTAGGCAGAACCAAGCATGAATCTAAGGAAAAAAGGTATGGAGATTAAGAATATGCAAAGAAAATTATCAAATAACCATTAGATTTCAAGATGCAAATTCTAAGGTTTTGTGTGCACCTTGTGAAATCTAATTTGGTGTGATGATTCCTAAGCCTAATTGAGAGTTTAAATGAGTTCTTAAGATCCCTAAGATGCTTCCCACATGCTTCCTCCTTCAAGAAAACAAAGATATTTCCAAGGAGGCCAAAAACCCCCATAGTCTTGGCCAAGTGTAATATCTAGTTCTTCGAAAACCAAAGAAAACGTAAGAAACGTAACGTACAGTTTCTCTGTAAACGAATGAAATTCACTGGGCACAAAAGGAAGTCCCCCAAAATGAGATAATTAAGGTCCTAAAAAATTTGGTAAGCATTCTAGACACCTAAAAATGAGAATCCCAGGCTCAAACGGAACGAAAAACAGAGCTAGAATGAAAAAACAATTTCTTACAAAAAGCTTATGAAACGTAATGGCATTTTTGTAATTTTGAGTTAATTTTGGAATTCACATAGGATGGCTTTTTAAATAAAACTTTTAAGTTCTCTGGAGTTCTCAAAGGCCCTGAAAACCATGGAAACCCCCGGGACAGTTAAAACCCCTCCGGTGGACGTTTTTTAATGTCGGTTAACTCGAACTTTGACTAATTCATTCGAGAAGGTTTTAGCTTCAATTTGATTGATTCCAAAGACATTTTACTAAATTTGGAACCTAAATTTCATAATGGAAAAGATGGTTCTCGAAAAAGAGCTAAAATGAAAGAGAAACAAAAATGCCAAGAACGAAGGGCAAAATAGGAATTTTTGAAAAGTGTAACTTCCTCCCACCTATATATATGATGTACCCTTCTTCTCCCTTCATTATGCACAACCATGTTCTGCCCAAAACCAGAGGAAAACCCTAGGGGATGAGGCACATAAGAGGAGGAAGAAAAGGAAGAGAAATTCAAGGTAGAAAGGTATGGATTTTCATGGTTTTTCATGCTCTTTCTCTTCCAAACCTCTTCTCCTCCATTCTCCTTTGTTTCTATTGATTAGCATGAAGTTTATAAATCTATTTTAAGGAAGAAATTGAGGGGAAAATTCAGATTTGAAGAGAAGAGCTTAAAGAACACAAGATTCAAGTGAGAAAAAGCAAGAAAACAAGGTAAATTCTCTTCCTATGGTTGTCATTTTTGGTTCCCTTCTCCACCATTTCGCCCCACTTGAGAAAACCCTCGGAGGAGATGATTTTTAGGCAGAACCAAACATGAATCTAAGGAAAAAGGGTGTGGAGATTAAGAATATGCAAAGGGAATTATCAAAAAATCATTAGATTTTCAAGATGCAAATTCTAGGGTTTTGTGTGCACCTTATAAAATCTGATTTTGTATGATAATTTCTAGGCTTAAATAAGAATTTAAATGAGCTCCCAAGATCCCTAAGAGGCTCCCAATATGCTTCTCCCCTTGAGAAAACAAAGAAAGCTCCAAGAAGGCCAAACTTGCTGTATGTCTCGGCCAAGCATGGATGGAGTAGCTAGGGAGAGTTTTAAATTTTTTTCAAATCCATTTTTGTGTCATATATGATGAATGAATATAAGGGGAGGCCTTGGAAAAAATTTAGAACCCATGAAAAGTGAATTAGTGCCTTAGGTTCCATATTATGACCTAAAGGAGCAACATGTAGTTAGGCTCTTTGTTTTACTTGTGTGATGACTTCAAGAGGCTTAAAAGGAGTCAAGAATCATATTTGAAAGGAAAGAATGAGGTCTAGAAATTATTTGAGGGGTGTTGCTTCATTAGGTACATTTATGGACCATAATGGGGATTATAGAGCAATCTAGTGTTTAACCAGGTTGTGTGGCCTTAGAATGTATTTCATGAACCTAATTGGCTCCTATAAATTGTATCTAGGCCAAGAGAAACCATCTCCACCAATTTTTGGGTGTGTGGCCGAAAGAGGAGGCTTGAATCCAAAGGGAAAAGTGTGTAATTGTATGCAAGGTAGCTCTCTCCACCTTCTCTCATGCATGGATGTGTGTTTAGCTTGTTTTAGAATGTGTGTATATGTATTTTCAAGCCATGAGAAGTATGCTAGCATGATCTTATATGCCATGATTTCATGATATCATGTTATGTTTTCAAATGAATGTATGATATTTATTGAGTTTGCTTGAGTGTGGAGAGGCCAAGAACTCTTAACCATGGTGAGGATGAGCCAAGAACCCTTGAGATTGGTTAAGACATAGCAAAGAGTCTCCCAAAAGTAAAGTGCACTCCTAAGAGTATGGTTGAGTCCAAAGCTCTTAAAAAATGGGTGAGGCAAGTCCAAAATCCATGAGAGAAAGTGTGAGGCTAATCCAAACACTTGATGAGCTCTTGAATGTCTTGTATGACTTGTTCACATGCTAAGCTTGCTTCTTGAATGTTCATGATTTGTATTATGTCCATGCATGCATTTTTAAGGCTTACTTTTCATATATTATATATGATTGAATGGAAGATAAGCTATTAGGATTCTTTGAATCTCATTCCCTCCTCTCCAATGATCTCACATGCTAGGTGGACCAAGTGGATATTTTAATGGGAGCCAACAACGTTGAAGGAGGAATATTGACATCCATATGTCTAGCTTTTTCCTTTTAAAGCCATAATGAACCATAATGATGTATATTAATGTTGTAAATGGTTTATGACCCTTGAGATGCATGTAATTATGCTATTATATGAAGCAAAAATGAAAGTATGTGTTATGTGAATGATGGAATGTGAATTGAGTATGTATGGCAAAGATAGCTTCATGGATGAGTTTATGGAAATGTGCATATGCATGCATGGAAAGGCCAAAATGAGATGCATGGGGTTTGGGACCATTTAGGCAGCTCACACAAGTCCTAAATGTGCTTTTAGACTTGCCCAAAAGGTGCCAAAGCCAAAGGAAAGCCATTTGGTAATTTTGGTATCTCATATGGAGCCAAAAAGAACCATAATGGAATCCCATGTCACTTTTTAGCCAAATGAGTTATTCTTGATCTGAGATTTGGCATGCAATTAGGTCTCATTAAGAGATTTTTAGAAACCTAAAGATCATAATTTTTAGAGGTCTATAGAATATTTGAGAATTTTCCAAAATTGGCAATTTTTCTGGTTTTGGTCTGCTGCACTATTCATTTGGTCTGAAAATGAATTCTATCACACGAGACTTAAATGATGTCCAATTATTATGAAATTTTATACAAAGAAACTAGACATTTACAGTGACTTATACCAACTAGAACCACCTCATTTGGAGATCTAGAGAGGGAGATATGAATTTTTGAACATTCTATCCAGCATCGGAAATTTTGCCCAACCTAAGTTACTGTTCCATTAAATTTTGAGGTCTGGACTTGATGAATTGGTATGAAGATTTTTTTTTCTTTAGCTAACATCTACAGATTTCTAGATTGGTATCATTTTCATGGATTGGATTTTTGTGGAAGTAATTGGACATTTTCAAATTTTCTACAGATTCTGTGACAGTTCCAGAATATAGTCTGACCTCCGGACCATTTTGTATGTCAAACGTCCTTTGTGATGGATGTTATGATCTAGGCATATTTTAGTGTGAATTAGATATCCGTAGCTTTCCAGAATGACCAAGATTTTATGATTTCAATTTTCTTAAATTAGTTATGATTTTCCATAGTTATGACAGAAATGGGAACAAATCTGGCCGAAATTCAATATGTGTATTTCATGCATTCCTTCAAATTCCTTGAGATGTAGGCCACTTTGGATGATGTAATTGAGTTGTATCCATGTAATTAAATGTGAGAATGTGTTACATGAGTCCATATGGCCCACGGAACTCCGAAAGAAAAATTTTATGTCTAGCGCAACTTAAGAGAACTCATTATTTTATGTCATTTTCCTAACTTCTTCATGTAACACATGACGTGAGATATGGAAATAGCATAAGATAAGCTAGAAAACAATGGTGTTACACCAAGCATGGATGGAATAGCTAGGGAGAGTTTTAAATTTTTTCAAACCTATTTTTATGTCATATATGATGAATAAATATGAGGGAAGGCCTTGGAAAAAATTTAGAACTCATAGAAAGTGAGTTGGGCTTTAGGTTCCATATTATGACCTAAAGAAGAAACATATTATTAGGCTCTTTGTTTTAATTATGTAATGACTCCAAGAGGATCAAAGGGAGTCAAGAATCATATTTGAAAGGAAATAATGGAGCTTAGAATTTATTTAAGGGGTGTTGCTTTATTGGGTGCATTTAAGGACTATAATGGGGTTTATAGAGCAACTTAGCGTCTAAGCAAGTTGTATGGCCTTAGAATTTATTTCATGAACCTAGTATCTAGGCTAAGAGAAACCTTCCCCATATGTTTGTGGGTGTGTGGCCGAAAGAGGAGGCTTGAATTCCAAGAAAAAAAGTATGTGATTGTATACAAGGTAGCTCTCTCCACCTTCTCTCATGCATGGATGTATGCTTAGCTTATCTTAGAATGTGTGTATGTGTATTTTCAAGCTATGAAAAGTATGCTAGCATGATTTTATATGCCATGATTTCATGATGACATATTATGTTTCATATGATGTTTTGATGTGTGCTTGGGTTTGCTTGAGTGTGGTAAGGCCAAGAACCCTTAATCATGGTGAGGATGAGCCAAGAACCCTTAAGATTGGTTAAGATAAAGCAAAGAATCTCTTAAAAGCAAAGTGGGCTCCTAAAAGCATGGTTGAGTCCAAGAATGCATTAAAGAATGGGTGAGACAAGTCCAATATCCACAAGAAATTAGGTGAGGCCAATCCACTTGCTCCGCAAGCCTTTGTATGCTATGTTTGACTTTCTTGAATGATGAAAATGATTCTTGAATGTTGCACATGTCCACATGCCATGCATGCATTTATGAGAATTGTTTGCATCCATTATGTATGATTGAATGAGAGATGAGCTATTGGTATTCTGTGAATCTCATTCCTTCCTCTCCAATGATCTCACATGCTAGGTGGATCAAGTGGACAAGGTAATGGAAGCCAACCACCTTGAAGGGAAGAGATTGACAACCAAATGCTTGAGTTTTGTCACTTTAAGGCAATATTTGTGTTAAGTAATGTAATCCAATGATGTATATGGTCTATGACTTCTTAGACATGTGTAATTATGACCATATGTGATGTGTAAATGCATGAATATGATGTATGAACCCTAGAACATAATTTAGGTATGTAATGCCAAGGTATGCATTTTGGAAAGTTTGATGTAATGTGCATATGTGTAGATGAAAATGCCAAAATAAGATGTATGAGATTTGGGACCATTTTGGCAACTCACACAAGTCCTAAATATGCTTTTAGACTTACCCAAAAAGTGCCAAAACCAAAGGAAAGCCATTTGGAAATTTTGCTACCCTATATGTAGCCAAAATTGACCATAATAGAACCCTATATCACTTTTTGGCCAAATGAGCTCTTCTTGATTTGAGATTTGGTAAAAATTTAGAGCTTATTGAGAGCTTTTTGGAAAGCTAAGGACCATAATTTTTAGAGTTCTATAGAATATTTGATAAATTTTTAAAGTTGGCAATTTTTCTGGTTTTGGTCTGCTACACTATTCATTTGGTCCGAAAATGAAATCTATCACACAAGGCTCAAATGATGTCCAATTGCCATGAAATTTTATAAAAAAAAAACTAGACATTCCCAGTGACTCGTTCCAACTAGAAGCACCCCATATAGAAGTCTAGATAGGGAGATATGAATTTTTAAAGATTCTAACCAGTATCAGGGAATTCAGCCGACCTGAGTTACTGTTCCATTGAATTCCGAGGCCTGGGCTGCCTGAGCTGGTCTAAAGCTATTTTTTCCCTCTAGCTAACATCTATAGCTTTCCATATTGGTATTATTTATATGGATTGGATTTTTATGAAATTAATTGGACATTTTCAAAATTTGTTACAGAAATCTGTGATAGTTCCAGAAGGCAGTTTGACCTTTAGACCTTTTCAGATGTCAAACATCCTCTATGATGGATGTTATGGTCTGAACATATTTTTAGTATGAAGTAGACATCTGTAGCTTCCCAGAATGACCAAGAATGCATGCTTTTTATTTTTTAAAAATTAGTTATAATTTTCCACAGTTTGGACAGAAAAGAGGCAAAATCTATCCAAAAATAAACATCCATATTTTATGCTTCATTTTGGTTTTCTTGAGATGTGGGCCATATTTATGATCCAAATGAGTTGTATTCATGTAATTAAATATAGAAATATATTGTATGGGCTCACACGATCCGTGTGACACCAAACAGAATTTTTATACACGACACAACGCAAGAAATTGAATTATTTTTACTCCTTTTCTTGCTCTTTCATGAAAATTATGAATGTGAGACATGTAAATGTTGTGATATAAGCTAGAAATATATAATGTTACAAAGATTCTTTGAATCTCACCCCCTTCCCTCTCCTATCTCAACATGTTTAGGTGGAGCACAAGAAGCCAAAGATGGAAGCCAAGGAGCATAGTTGACTATACTTTGACACTAGTGTAGTTTTTTATGTATTCTATTGTCAAAGTTTATATGTACATATTATTTTTGAGATGTGAGCCCTTGGGCAAATGTAAAATTGTGTAAAGATCATGTATGAATCAAAGTGGTAGCCAAATGAATGAGAAAATGCATTTTGACTACTTGGTGGCCTATCTTTGATTATGTATTCTTGTATGTGGCATAGTGAGATTATTATGTATAGTAGTTTAGACCATTTGGGAAGCTTGTATATGCTATTTTATTCTCCCAAACATGCTAATGTTGTAGTAGAACAATTAAGAAGCCAAATGGACCAATTTTGAACCATATATGGTGCCAAATTTGCCACATTTATGAGCTATGTCAAGATCAGACCAAATGAGCTCTTATTGGCTTGAAATTTGGCATGCATATAGGTCTTGTCTATATATTTTTGGAAAGCTAAAGTGCATAGTATTTAGACCTCTAGAGAATTTTTGGTGAATTTTCAAAGTTGGCAATTTGTGACAGATTTAGCCTGGGTATTGTGTAAATGGTCAGAATCTTTGCCTTTATCACTCATAGGACAAATGGTGTCCAATGGCTATGAAATTTTATAGGTATAAACTAGACATGATAAGCTTTCTGTAGCACTTAAGAGCATCTCATTTTGATTTATAGTGAGGGAGAAGCAAATTTTTGAAGTTCCAAATTAGTATCAGGAATGTAGTCAGACCTTTGTTAATATTCCATCAATTTTCTTGGTCTAATTGCTTCTATTTCAATTTGAACTTATTTTTTCCCTCAATTTAACATTCATATATTTCTATAATGGTATGGTTTTCTAAGTTTTGATTTTTTTGGAATTAGTTGTGAATTTTTAAAGTTCATATCAGTAAACTATGACAACAAACCTAAGCAACAAGACCTTTCGAGTTTTCCTAATGTCAATCATGGTCCAGCTAGATTTTCATGGCCTGGAATGATTTTTAACCTATATTTGAGATCTAGAGCTTGTCAAAAGGCTATCATTTACTTTATTTTCATATTTTGAGAATTAATTATAATTTTCCAAAATTGGTGTCAAAAATTTAAATTCTGGACCTGTAAGAAAATTGAAATTTTTCTGGTTTTTAGCTTCAAATCAATAGTTTATGAGTTATTTTATGATATGTATGAATTATATGGATGGAGAATTAGTAGAGAATACTATTGATGGGTCCAAGGGGTCCACAGGGTGAAGTATGAATTTTTAAAACACTACGTAATGCATAAAAATACTATTTTTATTCATTTTCTTTGGCATCATGTGAAATTGAGCTTAAATCTGTGTATATGGAGATAAAGGAAGTATGGTATTACAATTTTCATGGGAGATTAATGTTAGATTCTCATTTTATATGCTCTTAAACATCATTAGGCATATCATCCATCCCTTGTTCTTTCTTTATCTCTCTTGGTTGAATTCACGAGGACTTAGGGTTCCAAGAATGTCAAATTTCATGGCCAAAAACATACCTTGTATGAAAGTACTCTTTGAGAGGAATCTTTTATACCAATTGAAATCCCAAAAGGAGCACTTTCTTCCTTTAGTCTAGCCTTGAAGTTTAACCTTTTAAGATTTTTGGCTCATTAGAGAGCTCTCAAAGAGTAAAGCAGGTTTCCTAACTATGGAGAGATGAAAGAGTACATTTTCTTACCTTAATCTTGACTTGAAGCCTTTCTCTCTCCTCCCTCCATGGATAAACGTCCAAGCTCCATTTTCAGTTGGTTAGGCCATGCAAGGGCTAAAGGTTAAGGAGGCTTATATAATAAGCCTTTTTTATAATTTTTCTACATGATTATTCTGCCCCTAGGTGTCTGATCACTCTGTTCGGCCTCATTTTTTAGGTTTTTCAGGAACTGACCACTCCTTACATAATTTCAAGTGCTCTTTTACATAAAAACATTATTTTTGGGGTTTAAATGACTTAAAACAATAAAAAATGGCTCCACTTATAGTCACAATACTATCATCTCATTTTGCATGTTGTAAGGGTTGTAAGAATAGAGAAGCAATTACGTTGTAAGTGAAAAAAAGGTCTTATGGTTTTTAAGACCTCCAAAAAAATCCTATGAGCTTAATGGCACTTAAAACTATTTTCTTTGAATTTTTAAGATTTCATTTAAAATTATGATTTTACCACCGATTCATTATTTGGCTATATATAGCCACTTTGGCACCATTTTCACTTTGCGTGTGATTTCTTAACCCCATCTCTTGACTTCTTAATTGCTTCTCTACTCTTATTATACCTTAGCTTACTTTGATTAAGGAGTTTAAACCACTTATGGATACAGAGTATCCTCCATTATCACTTTCTTTTATATTATGTCACTATTCAGTGAAACCTTTTACATGTGGGGCCCTATTTCTTTATCTTATCAAGCTTCTAAATATGTAGGGCCCTTAATCTAACCCCATCTAGGAGTCTAGCCATTATAAAAATACTAGATGCTATAATGATAGAGCTAGATAACCTAGAATTGTGATCTTGAACAGACATAATATGGATTGAGGACCTTAAAATATGAAAAACATGGAAAATACTAAAAATGTTGATAACATCATCAGGCGAGTTCCATTAAAATCTATTAGACTATTCTTCATATTCATGTTTGTAAGCTTCCAAAGTGTGTATTTTAGTCTAATTAAGTTCTTTGATTCATGAGATGCCTGATTGATGCTTATGAATAAAATGACTCTTATGGATCTTCTGAATATGAATTATAGGATACATGATATCATGACTTTGTTTTTGGGCATGCTTAGGTTTTAGGACTTTAGATACTATTAGCATTCAAGAGAAATGATTTTTATAAGGATGATCCCTTCAGCTTTTCATATAGGATGGTTAGCTTCCCTAACAAGATGGATTAAGCTTTTCTACAGGGATAATTAGCTTCTCTTTGGAGATGGATTTAGCTTTTAATATGAGATGGTCAGCTTCCTCGTAGTGATGGTTTGCTTCTCTTTGAAAAGGGATTAGGAAACCTTAGCTATGCATGTGAAGTGGATCTAGTCTAAAGGACACCCTAGATAGCATGTTTATGGTTGATTTCTTATTATCATTAACTACTCTAATGGTTATTTTATGCAAATATGAAAAAGTTGACAAAAATAATCTTTTCTTCTTAGTTATATGACAATTTCAAAACTTAAGTCTATGCTCAATGGCATAGGACACTGGATGTAACTCCTATGAATATTCTTAATTTAACTCGATCATATTTCTAAGGTTGATGGAACCGTGTTTCTAAGAGATGAGATTTATGATAATTGCCCAACATGACAATTTATATGATTTTTAATTAGCATGAGATGTTATTGATATTCAAAATGCACAGTATAATTATTATAATGTGATTATTAGTTAACTCATGATGATTTGTTGAGTAAGTTGTTGCCATCCATTTCATATATGCCATATGTGTAATGTTCATTTTTCTAGAAGACAAGAGAAATGAAAATGCAAATATTTTTTTGCACACATGGTAGCTAAACTATTATTCATTTTCAAACTTATTACTGTCTTATTAAGAGTTTTTATTATTTTCACATATGTGGTAACGTATTCAAATAATAAGAATGCTGTCAACTAAGTACATTGTAGAGGTAAAGTGGATGCATTTGATTGTGCCAAGTATAGGTTAGGTACAAGTAATTATTGAGATAAAGACCTCAGTAGCTATTGAGGAGACCTAACTAATACCTCCAAGTAATGATTATGAAGCTTTTTTATTATATTATAATTGCTTCATAATCTGACATATGGTCTAAAGTCTTGAAGCCAATTATTTTTGTTATGTATATATATATATATATATGTTGGCTCATAGCCAATTTGACTTATGGGAGACCCTCTTTTGGTTGTATGTATGGGTCCAATAATCAAACATTAGATGTATATAGTGATAAGTCATATCAAATATTATGAAAGGCTTAAAAGTTTTAGTTGTGATGATTGTGTAATCGCCCTATTTAGACATTGTTTCTTTAGGTTCTGTATGTTAAAAAGATAAATTAAAACAATAAATTGCCTAATTAATTGAAGGAAATTATACTCTATAATCTACTTATAATGTTTTTCGAATGTTCATCAATTCTTTCATCACTAAACCACTATCACACCCTTCCATGAAATTACTTAAAAGGTTCCCTAGAAACAATCATAATAATTCTTTTAAAATTTCAAGTACTCAATTCAGGTTTCTTTTCCCTTTCCCATTAACTTAGTTAATATAGCCCACTTGATGCTAAGCCTTTGTCTTATTCTTCCTACAATTGGGTTCAATATCCTTCTAGCTACTTCTACTCCACCCTTACCTACTCCCTATCCTAGATGAATGATTTGCTACTTGGCTAATTTTCATTCTGCATAGTCACATTACTTGAATTATTAGTCAACCACCCAATACTTGGTTAAATCCTACTCAGATAATTTCTTGCTTAAATAATTGTCCTAGTTTAATATTCAATTTACTTTAGTTAGTTAACATCCAAGTTAATTCCTTTTTCAAGCATCAACCTTCTTAATATCATACTTCAGGTTAATCTACCTTATATTAAGTTCTACTATATTTCTACTCTAGTATTTTCTTTTTTAGACCTTGATTAATTCTTAACTTATTTGACCCTCTACTTAGTTCAACACCTACTGTAAGTGTTAGCTCTTTAAACATTTATGCTTTATATTAATTCTTCTTTAGAGAATGAGGGTTTACAACTTACTCCATTATTCCTTTTTACACTTTATCCTTAGTCTAGCTTATTAATTCCTTAGTATGTCTTGTCATTGGTAGTGGTCTTGGTTACCATTTCCACTCATTACTCTTACTTATCTTATAGTTCTATCACAACAAAATCGAAGACAATGATGCCCAAGCAAACCAAATATACTTATATTAAAATCATGTATTAAACTCATAGTAATTATCTAAGTTATCATATATAAGCATAGTGAAGAAAGGTAGCCATGGCTTTTGTATTGTTCTTTAATTACTTTTTATAGGTTCACTTCAAATTTTAAACTCATAGTAAATGTAGTAATTTGGATAATGATAAAAATCCTATAGCCCATAAATTAGAACCAACCTATAGAGAGAGTAAGATTAAAGTTCAACAATTAGCCAAAACTATTACAACCCAAGAAATCCCAATATCACTCCCATGACTATACAAGAGTAGAAAATGGTAACTATTAGAAGGAACAATTTGAGTTTTATATCATTGGATATAATCATCATAAAGGAAGGGTCTTACCAAATAAAGGAGATGTCCCACTTCCAAAAGCTCCTATGGATCTACCGTAGACTTACCTACAAATTTACAAATGTAGTAGAAGAAACTCTTTCCCTCAAGTAGCCAATAAGGAGAATAACCAAAAACTGAAATTTGGAAGGTACCATTTGAAAGGAAACATGCTTAGTGAAAGATAGAACTCAAAAATGCAACAACTAGTTCATGAATAGGATAGCTCAAGATTAAACACACCTATTGTGCATGTTTAGACAAAAGCTTAGGTGGCTAGAAAAAGACCTACACATGAGGAACCACATTGGAGAACTTAGAATAGAGGAGGATAAAGCAGTAGGAGTTGGAGGTGGTTTCAACCATTCTCACACAACATAAACTTGCACAGCACTACCAGACTCAAAGGAAAATGATAGAGCCAAGGAAGGGAGGCTTTAAATGACTTAAAAAGAGTAAAAGATAGTGTGTGAGAAATAGATAGAGGTTTAGAGTAGTAAGACAAAGACATAAAATAAGAACATAGAGGAAAGTTTAGGAAACTTTAAAGTTGAAGGAATGAAGTAAGTTGTGTAAAATAAGGGATGGAGTTTCAATCCTATGGCTAGGAGAAAGCCATATGTTTGCTAGGAAGAAAAAGATATATGAGGGATTAATTGGCAATATCAAGGAGATGCAGGCATTAAAGGCCATTCTTGAAAATTATAGTCTAAATGTTATAGCAGCATCTATTGTAACAAACGTAATTTTTGTAAAACAACAAAATGAGCCATATAAAAGCAAGTTGATTGGAATAAGCTAGAAAATATTTAGGAAAAATTGGGTAGAGTCCTAGGCTCCTAAAAATGATAATTCCAGGCTCATATGAAAAGAAAAATGGAGCTAGGATGGAGAAACAAAATTGTGACAAAAATTGACAAAACATAATGGCATTTTCATAAATGTAACACCTTATATTTCTAGCTTATTCCATCACATTTCCACGCTTTACATCTTCATCATATCAAGCAATTCACAAAGAGGCCAGGAAAATAGCATTAAATAATACATTTTCTAGTATTGCGTCACGTATAAAAATTTCATTCGATGTCATGTGGACCATGTGAGCTCATACATCACATTCTTATATTTAATTACATGAATACAACTCATTTGCATCATCAAAAGTAGCCTATATCTTGTAGAACTCAAAGGGAAGCATGAAATACATACATATATTTTCGACCATATTTTCCACATTTCTATCACAAATTTTAGAAAATCATAACTAATTCTTGAAAAATAGAAATCATACATTCTTGCCCATTCTGGAAAGCTACACATGTCTAATTCATGCTAAAAATATTTTTAGACCATAACATCCATCACAAAAGGCGTTTGACATTTGAAAAGGTCTAAAGGTTAGGCTGTTCATTAGTGCTGTCACAGAATTCTACAGCAAATTTTAAAAATATCCAATTAATTCAAAAAAAATCCAACCATGTAAATGATACCAATTTGGAAAGATGTGGATGTTAGCTAGATGAAAAAAATAACTCCAGACTGGTTCAAGCATGCCCAAACCTTAAAACTCAATCAAACAATAACTGAGGTCAGCTGGAGTTCTTGATACTGGACAGATTCTTAGAAAATTCATATCTCCCTCTCTAGATATCAAAATGAGGTGCTTCTAGTTGCCACAAGTCATTGGGAATATCTAGTTTGTCTTTAAAATTTGGTGGCAATTGGACATCATTTGAACGCTGTGTGATAGATTTCATTTTTAGACCAGTATGAATAGTGACATGACCAAAACAAAAAAAATTTCCCAATTTTCAAAATTCATCAAATATTCTATAAACCTCCAAAAATTTTGTTCTTTAGCTTTCCAAAAATCTCTCAACAAGATCTAATTGCATGCCAAATCTCATATCAAGAAGAGTTCATTTGGAAAAAAAGTGATATAGGGTTCTATTATGGTCAATTTTGGTTCCATATAGGATACCAAAATGTCCAAATGGCTTTCCTTGGGGTTTGGCACTTCTTGGGCAAATCTAAAAGCATAATTAGGACTTGTGTGAGCTGCCCAAATGGTCCCAACCCTCATGCATCTCATTTTAGCCATCTCACTCACACTTATACACAATTCCATAATACCATTCAAGAAGCAAATTTGCCATATCATACTCAAATCACATTCTAATGGTCATATATGATATCTTTCCATTTATACATCACATATTAATATAATTATACATGTTCAATAGGTCATAGACCATATACAATAATGGGTTACATCATTCGATATCAATATGGCTTCAAAGAACAAAAACTATGCATGTTGATGTCAAGCTCTTATCTTCAAGGTGGTTGGCTTCCATTACCTTGCTCTCTTAGTCCACCTAACATGTTAGAACATTAAAGAGGAGGGGATGAGATTCAAAGAATCCCAATAGCTCATCTCCCATTCAATCACACATAAAGCATGCAAAATAAGTCTCACAAATGTATGCATGGCATATGGGTATTGTAACATCCGATTTTCTAAAAACGAAAAAAAATATGAGAAACGTAACGTACAGTTTCTCGATAAACGAACGAAACTCACGAATATAAAAGGAAATCCCCCGAAATGAGATAGTTAAGGTCCTGAAAAATTTGGGAAGCATTCTAGACTCCTAAAAATGAGAATCTCAGGCTCAGATAGAAAGAAAAATGGACTTAGAATGAAGAAACAATTTCTTACGAACAGCCTATAAAACGTAATGGCATTTTCATAATTTTAGGCAATTTTTGGAATTCACACAGGAGGGCTTTTTAAACCAAATTTTTGAATTCTCCAGGGTTCTCAGAAGCCCAGAAAACTATGGGAAGCCCCGGCACAGTTAAATCCCCTCCAGTGGACGTTTTCCAATGTTAGTTGACCCGAACTTTGACAGGGTTCGTTTGGAAAGGTTTTAACTCCGATTTGAGTGATTCCAAAGGCATTTTTCTTAATTGGGAACCTAAATTTTATAATGGAAAAGAAGGTTCTCAAAAAGGAGCTAAGACGAAAAAGAAACAAAAATGAAAAGTATGAAGGGCAAAATTAGAATTTTTTAAAAAGTTACTTTTCCCTCTCTATATATAGGTGGCGCCCCACTTTCCTCCCCATTTGGAATCAGAAAATTTTGCATAATTTCATAAGGGAGAGCTAGGGTTTTGGGCGCACCAAGAGAGGAGGAGAAAGAGAAGAAATTCTAAGCTAAAGGTATGGAAATTTGCTTGTTTTTCATGCTTTCTCTCCACCAATCTCTTCTCCTCTTTTTCCCTCTTCTTCTCCATGATTTTTCTGAAGTTTTTAGGGCTATTTTAAAGGAAGAATAGAGGGGAACTTTTGGATTTGAAGAGAAGAGCTTGGAGAAAGCAAGATTCAAGCCAAACTAACTAAGGAAACAAGGTAAAAGTACATTCTATGGTAGCTATGTTGATGTTCCTTTCTTCTTCATTTCAACCTACACTAAGAACCCTAGGAATATCTGATTCTCAAGCCCAACCAAGCATGATTCTTAGATATTTGATGGAGAGGAATAAGAATATGCAAAGAAAACCATGAAATAGGCATTAGGATTTAAGATGCAAAACTTAGGGTTTCTAATGCACCTTTCAATTTTTGAATTTATGTGATGCTTCCTAGGTCTAATTAAGAGTTTATATGAGTTCTTGAGACACCTAAGATGCTCCCCACAAGCTTCTTCCTTCAAGAAAATAAAAAAAATTTCCATGGAGGCCAAGGAAGCCTATGCCTTGGCCTAGGCATGTTTATGTAGTGGGGTAGAGTTTTAAATTTTTCTAAGGCCATTCTTGAGTCATATTTGATGAATGAGAATGAAAGGAGGCCTTGAAAAAAATTTAGAACTCATAGAAAGTGATTTGGTGTCTTAGGTTCCATATTATGGCCTAAAGAAGCAACATGGTACTAGGCCTTTTTTTTTAATGATGTGATGGCTCCAAGAGGCTTGAAAGGAGTCAAGAATCATATTTGAAAAGAAAGAATGAGGTCTAGAAGTTATTTGAGGAGTGTTGCTTCATTAAGTGCCTTTATGGACAATAATGGAGCCTATAGAGCAATCTAGTATTTCATTAAGTTATGTAGCCTTAGAATGTGTTTCATGAACTTAATTAGCTCCCATAAATTGTATCTAGGCCAAGAGAAACCATCTCCACCAATTTTTGGGTGTCTGGTTGAAAGAGGAAGCTTGAATTTCAAGGAAAAAGTGTGTGAGTGTACACAAGGTAGCTCTTTACACCTTCTCTCATGCATGGATGTGTGTTTAGCTTGTTTTATAATGTATGTATATGTATTTTCAAGCTATGAAAAGTATGCTAGCATGCCTTTATATGCCATGATTCTTAATGCCATGTTATGTTTTCAAATTAGCACATGATGTTTGCTTGAGTTGCTTGAGTGTGAAGAGGCCAAGAACTCTTCACCATAGTGAGGATGAGCCAAGAACCCTTAAGCTTGGTTGAGACAAAGTAAAGAGTCTCCCAAAAGCAAAGTGGGCTCCTAAGAGTATGGTTAAGTCCAAAGCTCTCAAAGAATAGGTGAGGCAAGTCCAAAATGTATGAGGAGAAGTGTAAGGCCAATCCAAACACTTAGTGAGCTCTTGAATGTCTTGTATGATTTGTTCATATGCCAAGTTTGGTTTTAAAATATCCATGACTTCCATTTTCTCCATGCATGTATTTGAAAAGCTTGTTTTGCACATATTATATATGATTGAATGGGAGATGAGCTATTGGGATTCTTTGAATCTCATCCCCTCCTCTCCAATGATCTAACATGCTAGGTGGACTAAGTAACTATGGTGAAGGGAGCCAACATCAATGAAGCAGGAAGAATGACAAGTTTATGTCTAGCTTTAGCCATTTTGGAACCATAATTGTGTTTCTTGATGTATATGTTGTTGTAAATGTACCATGACCCTTGAGACATGTATAAATATGATATTATGTGATGTTTAAATGTATGAATATGATGTATGACCTTTAGCCTACATTTTGAGCATGAGATACCAAATTATGCAATGTGAAAGTATGATGGAAGTGTGCATAAATGTGGGTTAAATAGCCAAAATGAGATGCATGAGGTTTGGGACCATTTGGGCAGCTCCCACAAGTCTCAAATATGCTTTTAGACTTGCCCAAAGGGTGCCAAACACCAAGGGAAAGCCATTTGGCAAGTTTGGTACCCTATATAGAGCCAAATTTGACCATAATGGAACCCTATATCACTTTTTGGCCAAATGAGTTAGTCTTGATATGAAATTTGGCATGCAATTGGTCTCATTGAGAGATTTTTGGAAAGCTAAAGATCATAATTTTTGGAGATCTACAGAATATTTGATGATTTTGCAAAGTTGGCAAAAATTATGATTTTGGTCTGCTGCATTATTCATTTGGTCCGAAATTATTTTCTGTCACATGAGGCTTAAATGATGTCCAATTGCCATGAAATTTTATACAGAGAAACTAGGAAATCACAGTGACTCGTGCCAACTGGAAGAGCCTCATTTGGAGGTCTAGAGAGGGAGATGTGAATTTACACATACAGAGCCCTCACGAGTATTGTCCCTTCCTTCCCAGTTCGTGGGTCTTTGACCCTGCCTTCCCAGTTCATTGGGATTTATCCTTTCCTATAGGAAAAGTGCGCTTATGAGGGGGAGGATTCTCCCCACTTATATGGGCTAGTCACGAGCCCCTTCCAGCCGATGTGGGACTTTACAATCCACCCCCCTTTTAGGCTGACCCATTCTCGGGTCACACATGCGCCAGGATTGCTCTGATACCAACACATACAGAACCCTCATGAGTATTTTCCCTTCCTTCCCAGTTCGTGAGTCTTTGACCCTGCCTTCCCGATTCATTGGGATTTGTCCTTTCCTTTAGGAAAAGTGCACTCGTGAGGGGAAGGATTCTCCCCATTTATATGGGCTAGTCACAGGCCCCTTCCAGCCGCTATGGGACTCTACAGGTATGTGCAATCATTCAAGAAGCATTCTTAGCATTTGAAAAAGTCATACATAGCATACATAGACTTGCCAAGCAAGTGGATTAACCTCACCTATTTACTTGTGGATTTTGGACTTGCCTCACCCATTCTTTAAGAGGTTCTTAGACCATGCCCTTGGGAGTCAACCTCACTTTTAGGAGACTCTTTACTTTTTCTCAACCAATTCTTGGCTCTTCCTCACTATGGCTAAAGGTTCTTGGCCTCACCACACTCAAGCAAATCAAAGCAAACATCATAAACGTCATTTGAAAAATATAATGCATCATTATAGTACCATGGAGTAAGAGCTCATGCTAGAACATTTTTCAAGGCTTGAAATATATATACACACATTCAAAGACAAGTAAAGCAAGCAATCATGTATGAGAAAAGGTGGAGAGAGCTACCTTAAATATAATTACACACTTTTTTTCTTGAATCCAAGCTCCCTCTTTCTGCCACACACATACAAAAAAGTTTGGGGATGATTTCTCTTAGCCAAAACACATTTATGGAAGCCAATTAGGTTCATGGAATTAATTCTAAAGCCACACAACTTGCTTAGATACTAGCTTAATCTATAAACTTCATTATGGTTCCATAATTGCACCTAATAAAGTAACACCCCTCAAATAAATTCTAGACTCCATTCTTTCCTTTCAAATATGATTCTTGACTCCTTTTAAGCCTCTTGGAGTCATCACACAATCAAAACTAAAAGCCTAACTACATGTTGCTTCTTTAGGTTATATTATGGAACATAAAGCACTAACTCACTTTCCATCATTTTTAAATTTCTCCTAAGGCTTCCCCTCATATCCATTCATCATATATGACTCAAAAATGGATTTAGAAAAATTTAAAACTCTCCCTAGCTATGGTAACCCTTCTTAGCCAAGACAATGGAGCATAATGGGTTCCATGGAGCTTGCTTTGTTTTCTCAAGGGGAGAAGCACATGGGGAGACTTCTAGGGATCTTAGGAGCTCAATTAAACTCTTATTTAGGCCTAGGAATCATTGTATAAAATCATATTTTACAAGGTGCACTTAAAACCCTAAAAATTGCATCTTGAAATTTCATGGTTTTTTGTTAATTCCCTTTGCATATTCTTAATCTCCACACCCTTTTTCCTTAGAATTACCCTTGGTTCTACCTAAAAATCAAACCCTCCTAGGGTTTCTTAAGTGGGGCGAAATGGTAGAAGAAGGGGAGGAAGAGTTATCAACCATAGAAGAAAAATTACCTTGTTTTCTTACTTTTTCTCACTTGAATCTTGTCTTCTTCAAGCTCCTCTCTTCAAATCCAAATTTTCCCCTCAATTTCTCCCTTAAAATAGATTTTTAAACTTCATTTTAATCATAGGAAGAAAGCTCAAAAGGAGATGAACAAGTTTGGAAGAAGAAGGAGCATGAAAATCTATGGAATTCCTTACCTTTTCCTTGCTTTTTCTCCTCTTTTCTTCTCCTCCATGGTGTGCCTAAGAGAGCTAGTGTTTTCTCTGGTTTTTGGGTAGAATGGGTCATGTAAATGAAGGGTAGAAGAAATAAGAAACTTAAAGCGTGTTCAAGAAGCTTCCACTTTCTCAAAAATTTTAATTTTGCCCTTCATTTTTGGCATTTTTGTTTCTAACTCATTTTAGCTCCTTTTTTAGAACCGTCTTTTTCATTATGAAACTTAGATTCCTAATTTAGTAAAATGCCTTTGGAATCACTCAAATTAGAGCTAAAACCTTCCCAAGCGAATTAGTCAAAATTCAGGTTAACTAAGGTTAAAAATGTCCACCGGAGGGGTTTTAACTGTCCTGAAACTTCCCATGGTTTTTAGGGCCTCTAAGAACCTTGAAGAACTCAAAATTTTCATTCAAAAAGCCCTAATATGTGAATTTCAAAAATTGCTCAAAATTTTGAAAATACCATTATGTTTCGTAAGTTTTCCGTAAGAAATTGTTCCTTCATTCTAGCTTCATTTTTCTTTCTGTCTGAGCCTGAGATTCTCATTTTTAGGAGTCTAGAATGCTTTGCAAATTTTTTGAGACCATAACTACATCATTTCAGGTGACTTCCTTTTTATATCCGATGAGTTTTGTTCGTTGATGGAGAAACTATACATTACATTTCTCACATTTTCTCTCGTTTTCATAGAACTGAATGTTATAGTAAATATGGGCAAATTTTGGAAGAAATACATAGGAGAATTTTTTAAATAGAAACTTTGAATTGCCCAGGGTTCTCAAAGGCCCAAAATACTATAGGAAGCCCCAAGATTGGTAAAGCCCCTTTGGTGTATGTTTTCCAATGGCGGTGAACCCGAACTTTGATGGATTCGTTCGGGAAGGTTTTAGCTCCAATTTGAGTGATTCCAAAGGCATTTTATTAAATTGGGAACCTAAATTTTATGAAAAAGACAATTCTAAAAAAGGAGCTAAAATGAAGCCAGAACGAAATTGCCATTATGAAAGGACGAAATTGAAATTTTTGAAAAAGTTTGTATCTTGAACCTTCTACCACCTTCACGCCACTTCTTCTTATCTTCTTAGTCGACCTTTTTCTGCCCAAAATATAGAAAAGAAGGAGCTCCTTTAGGTGCACCAAGAGAGGGAGAAGAAGGAGGAAGAAAAGCCAAGAAAGGTAAGAAAATTTGGAGAAATTCATGCTTCTTCTTATTCCAACTTCATTCCTCTCCTTTCCTCCTCTCTTTTTATGGTTTATTTGAGATGAATGGTTCTGTTTTTGGTCCAAAACTTAGGGAAGGAGTTTGAATTGCTTGAGGAGAAGAAAACCAAGGAGAAAAAGTCTTGAAACCAAGCTTGAATCTAAGATATTTCATGGTTTTGTTGTTCCTCCTCTTTACTTCTTCCTTGTGCACATTTTTATCCAAACTAGAACCATTAGAGGGGAGGGAGTTCTGTCCAAAAACAATGGAGGAAGTGGAATATGCTAAGAAATTGCAAAAAAAAACCAATGGAAATCAAGTTAGGAAAGTGTAGGGTCCGTTAGGGTTTTATGGAATCTGATTTCAGACATGAACTTCCTTGGTTATTTAAGTGTTCCATTGAGCTCCTATTAGAAATCCTTCCAAGTGGCTCTCCTATAACACCATAATTCTATGACTCATCTCATATCATATGTAGGCTTGTCTCATGAAGCACATGAATTTCTCAAGGAAAAGCCATAGAAAAATACAAATAGATTGCATTACATCACAGATAAATTTTTCATTCAATGTTCTATGATCCATATAGAATCATCCATCTCATTCACATATCTAAATACATAATTAAAACTCATAACAAGCTCAAGGAGTGGCCTAGAACTCGAGGGAGTAGATATATAAGAACAAAGTGTGTAGCCTTAAGTTGGACTTCCAGATTCTGTGCCTAAACTTTGAAAAATCATAACTAACTCTAAAACAATCAAAATCAAGCACATTATACCATTTTAGAAAGTTACAAATGTCTAATTTATGCTAAAAATAAATCTAGACCACAACAAAGCTACTAGCTATCAGAAATTGATAAAATAGTACCAAAATCGACTATCATTATTGGTACTGTCCTCCAACTTCAAAAATTCATATCTCCCTGCTCAGATGTCCAATTTGGGTAATCTTGGTGGGCATGGAAAGCTTATCATTTCTAGTTTGTATCTATAGAATTTTATGAGCATTAGATATCATTTGCCCTATGAATAATATAGCCCAAGTTTCTAACCATATGAACAGTGTCTGCATCAGTTCAGTAGAAAAATACCTACTTTGGAAATTCATAATTAATTCCACAGAGCTCTAAATAATCTGGTCTTTAACTTCTCAAATTTCATGGGCAAATTCATTCATTTAGTTAGATCTTGACATTGGGTTGTGAAATGGTCATTTTTAAGTCATACAAATGGTCTATTTTGAGCTCTAAAGCAACCATGACCACTTGAGCATGTGGGAATACACCAAAATGACATTCTAAACTTGTCTCAAAGGTACACAAATCCATATTTCTCAAACTCATTCATTCACTCCATGATATACACAAGAATGCATAAGTCTAGTCTTGTCATTCCATACCTAAATCATGCTATATCATGCATATGGCATTAATTCTCATTCATACATCATACATATGAGTAATTACATATGCTCAAGTGATTACATAACAATTTTATCATAGGATTACATCATATGCCATGTGCATGGCTATAAAAGAGACAAAATTAGGCAATTCTAGGCACTTTGATGTTAATCTCCCATCTCCCAACTTGGTGGCTTCCATTACCTTGTTCATTTGCTCCACCTAGCATGTTAAGACATTGGAGAGAAGGGAATGAGATTCAAAGAATCCCAATAGCTCATTTTCCTTTCAATCACACATAAAGTATGTAATATAAGCCTTGAAAATGCATGCATGAGCATAATGAAAAGTATGATCATTCAAGAAGCATTCTTGGCATTTGAACAAGTCATACAAAGCATACATAGGCTTGCCAAGCAAGTGGATTAGCCTCACCCATTCTCTTGTGGATTTTGGACTTACCTCACCCATTTTCTCTAAGAGGTTTTAACTTAATCTCACTCTTGGGAGTCAACCTCACTCTTGGGACACTCTTTACTTTATCTCAACTAACTTTAAAAGTTATTGGCTCATCCTTACCATGGGTAAGGGTTCTTGGCTTCACCACACTTAAGCAAACCCAAGCACACATACTAAGTATCATTGAAAAACATATTACAACATCATGGTACTATGGAATAAAGGCATATACTAAAATAATTTTCATGGCTTAAAACACACATACACACATTCAAAGACAAAGTAAGTACACATTCATGCATGAGAGAAAGAAGAGAGAGTTACCTTTGCCACACAAGTATACTTTTTCTCTTGGAATTATACTCCCTCTCTCAGCCACACACTTATAACAATGTGAGGCTTGTTTCTCTTGGCCTAGACATATCATAGGGAAGCCAATTACACTTTTGAATCAAATTCTAAATCCATACATTCATTAGAAGCTGGGTAACTCATATGGCTCTTTTATGGTTCCATAATACACTTAATAAAGAAACCTTAAGAAAACATCATCTTGGCTCCATTCTCTCCTTTTATTTATGATTCTTGACTCTCTTTAAACCTCTTAAAGTCATCACACAATCAAATCAAGGAGCCTAACTAGATGTTGCTTCTTTAAGCCATAATATGGAAGCTATGATACCATCTCACTATCTATGGCTTCTAAAATTTTTCCAAGGCTTCTTCTCATCCTATTCCATTATATATGACTCAAAAATAAGCTTGGAACAAATTAAAACTACCCCTTGGTGCTTCATCTAGCCTAGGCCAAAACTATGCACTATATGACCACTAAGGGAGTTTGCTTTGTTTTCTTGATGGAAGATGCATATGAGGAGCCTTCTAGGGATCTCAAGAGCTCATCCAAACACTCATTTATACCTAGGAACAATTGTATCAAATCACATTTTGGTGGAGCACATGGAACCCTAACTTTGCTATCTTGAAAACTAATGGCTTTGTTAATTTTCTTTGCATATTTCATTCTCCACATCCAATTTCCTAGGATTCACCCTTGATTCTGCCCAAAATCCAAGCCCTCTTAGACTTCCCTAAGGTGGCCAAACCTACAAGAGAGAGGGGGAGGAAGAAGTTACCATGGGATGGAGATTTTACTTTGTTTTTCCTTAATTTCTTGCTTATTTCTTCCTTTCCTTGGCCTCCTCTCTTCAAATCCGAATTTTTCCCTTTGTTCTTCCCTAAAAAAGATCTAAAAACTTCAATAAAAACCATAGGAAAGAAGGGAAAATGGAGAAGAAGAGGTTTGCTAAAGAAAAAGCATGAAAAAAGGTAGAAAATCCATATCTCTTGTTTGTTTTTCTCCTTCCTTTCTCCTCCTTCTTGTGCACCACACCCTTAGGGTTCTTTTTCTAATTTAGGGTAGAAAAAAATGTGGCTAAATGAAGGAGGAGATGGGGAACCTCACATATATAGGCAGGTTTAAGAAACACTTTTCAAAAATTCTAATTTTGCCCCTTTGTCTTGGCATTTTTGTTTTTAATTTGTTTTAGCTCCTTTTTTAGAACCATCTTTTCTATCATAAAATTTAAGTTCTCAATCTTATAAAATGCCTTTGAAATCACTCAACTCAGAGCTAAAACCTTTTTGAATGAATCGATTAAAGTTCAGGTTCATTGCCATTAGAATATGTCTACCGGAGGGGCTTTAACTGTCTCAGGGCTTCCCATAGTTTTTAGGGCCTCTGAAAACCCTGAAGAACTTAAAAATTTTGTTTAAAAATCCTTCCAGTGCAAATTCCAAAATTTGCTCAAAATTATGAAAATGCCATTACCTTTCGTCAACCTTTCGTTTAATTTCATTTCTTTATTCTAGCTCCATTTTTCTTTCTGTTTGAGCCTAGGATTCTTATTTTTAGGAGTCTAGAATGCTACTTAAATTTTTTAGGACCTTAACTAATTCATTTCAGGGGACTTACTTCGAAAACGCATCTGTTTCCATTGTTTAACGAAAACTGGACATTACATCTCCCATCAAGGAAAAATCAAGAACTTTAAGAACCCCATTCTTGTCTATAGTTTCACTCAAGGCAAGAGCACTAGGTTAAGAGATATTTTAATTTGTTCTATCCTTAGTTTGGGACTTTATATAATGTTAGAAGACGGGAGGAACCATTGGCAAAAATTTAGAAGCCATAGATTAGGAGATAAGATAATGGTGTTTATAATGGTTCCTTGTGAAGCAACTTAGTTTCTAGCTTGTGGGAATGAATGTGTGATGGCTCCAAAGACCTTGAATGAGGTTAAGAAGCCTAAAAATGAAAAAAGAATGGAGCCTAGAACTTGAATTATGGAAGTTGCTTCAATAGGCTATTTATGGAGCCATTATGCCACCTATGGAATCAAGTGTGTGTTTAAGAGTGCAATTAGTGTCTTTGCTTGCTTCAATTATGTGATTTTGTTCTACTTATGATGTTTAGGCCAAGAGAACATCCAACCACCTAGGTTCACTTGTGAGGCCGAAAAGAAGGAGGGACAAGACCAAGTAAAGCTCATAAGATTCAAGGTAGCTCTCCACCTCATTCTCCTTGCATTCTTGTGTGCATATGTATGTCATTGTGTGCCTATGTGTAATTTTGTGACTTAATAGCATGCCACTTGATGTCTTGATATTACATTGGTATTAATGTGTGTTCTTGAATGGCTTTACTTATGGAAATTACTCATAAGGGTGAGGTGATGCCAAAAGTCCCTTAATATGAGTGAGGAGATGCCAAAAGTCTCTTGAATGGGTGAGACCGAGTCAAAAGTCCTTAGGCCAAGAGTGAGGCAAATCCAAAAGTCCTAGAAATGGGGTGAGACAAAACCAAAAGTCCCTATAGCTCTTCCTTCAGTCTGATGTAAGATGGTGGCATGGAAATGTGGTCTTATGTGTTTTATGCTTGAGGCACCCTTCATATTTGTATTCTTGATGTATATATGCCTTGAGTGTGTGTGTAAATGGGTGTGTGAGCTATTGAAATTCTAAGAATCTCACTCCCCTTCTCCCTTTCCTCTTAAAATGTTTAAGTGGTACCCAAGGTCAAGGGAATGCAAGCCAAGAGCCTTGAAAAGCCATATTTTGTTCATTATGTAGTTCTAATTGTAATTAAATGTCAAAGTAAGCTTGTACATATTATTTTTGTGATGTAAGATCATGAACAAATGTAAAATGATATACAGATGTTATGTAGACTATATATAACCTTAAATCAATGTAAATGTGGAATTTAGCTTCTTAAATAACTTATATGTGTAGTGCATTAAAGGATGTGGAATAGCCAAATTGAGATGCATGAGATTTGAGACCACTTAGGCAACTTATACAAGTCATATTTGTACTTTTAAACTTGACCAAGAGGTGCCAAACAATAAAAGAAACCATTTGGGCAGACTTGGTACTTCATATGAAGCAAAATAGGCCATTTTGGTGAGCTATACCACTTTCTGTCCAAATGAGCTCTTCTTGATCTAAATTTTGGCATGCATCTAGAGCTTGTTGAGAGATTTTTGGGAAGCCAAAGTGCAAAATATTTGGAGGTCTATGGAATTTTTGGCAAATTTTTTAAGTTGGCTAAAAAACCAAAATTTGTTGCTAGTACTGTTCATTTGATTTTAAATGAATCACTGTCACTCATGGATCAAATGAAGTTTTTATAAAGGGAAACTATAACTTCCCAGTGACCTATGACAATTAGAAGTACCTTAATTGGATATCTATAGAGAGAGATATGAACTTTTGAAATTGCTACTCTTGCCTAGGCCCTCAGTCAAACCCGTGTTACTGTTGGATTAGTTTTCAAGATCTGAATGCATTTAGGTTGGTTTGGAATTATTTTTTCCCTATATTTAACATATTTATATTTCTAAATTGGTATATTTTGCATGGATTATATTTTTGTAGAATTAATTACGAATTTTCAAAGTTTATATCAGTAAGTTATGTCATATTTCTGTATAGCTTGACCTCCCTGCCTTTTCTGATGTCAAGCGTGGTCCATATGAGATTTTCGTGGTTAGGAATTATTTTTATGTAAATTTAACATCTAGAGCTTTCCAACAAGCTATGGTTTGCTTAAGTTTGAATTTTCTATATTTAGTTATGATTTTTCAAATTTACAACTGAAATCTTGAGAAGAATAAGAGAAAATTCAAGGTTTTCACCTTTAGATATGTGGATTACGTGTTTTTTTTTTATTATTTGTTATTTTTATAAGTGGTAAATGACTATAAAATGATGTTGGAAAATCCATATGACCCATGTAACACGAATTGAAATTTTGAATCCTGATGTAACACGAAAAAGTGTATTAAATAATGGATTTTTCCTTGCTCATTTCCTAAGAATTTTTGAAATTCCCCATGAATGAGAATGTATGATAATGGAAAGTATATGGTATGACATCTATTATACATTTAGCAAAAACAAGAAAAAAGGATAAGCAAAACAAATGATTGAAATAGTAAAGGTGGCCTCAACAAAGGATTAAAATAGTAAAGGTGGCCTCACTAGAGTTTGAACTTGGATACCTACAACTCCAACCTTAACTTAACTAACTATTTACCCAGTACAGACAAATAAACACATTACGAAATGGAGATTCAATCCATGACATATATCTTAGTTGATCTACTTGACTTTTAAACTATGGTTCATGAGTCAGGTGCCAAGATGAAATTTCATCAAAACCCTCTTATGTACTTAGGATATAATCATTTACAACTCAAAAAACTACCCAATACACCATATAGATCAAATTGCCCAAAACATTTCCTTCATTACGACATGAGGGTAGTAATAGTAACAACATGGTATAATCTTTTACACAAAGCAATAGTCATATGACAATATCATCATAAGCACAATTAAGGTCTACTCATAAGTATGGGTGTAATACCATAAATTCTAGCTCATTTCATGACATTCATAAGCTTCACATCCTTATTTCCATAAGAGCACATGAAAAAGAGAATGAAAATAATGAGTTTGTTTACGTTGCGTCATACTTAAAAATTTACAATTAGTGTCACGTGGACCGTGTGAGCTGATGCTATGCATCCTCATATTTAAATACATCATTACAACTCATTTTCATCACAAAATCATGCCCACAACTCATGGAAACCGAAATGGAGTATGGAATATGGAGGTTCATTCTCGACCAGAATTGCTCCACTTTTTGACTAAACTTTGGAAAATCATAACTAAATGTCAAAAAATCAAAATCATGCAATCTTGGTCATTATGGAAAGCTTTGGATGTCTAATTCACAATAAAAATACGCACAGATCATGAAATTCATCAAAAAGGACGTTTGACATCCAAAATTGTGCAAAGGTCTGACTGAATTCTGGAACTATCACAGAATTCTGCAGAAAAATTTGAAAATGTCCAATTAATTCCACAAAAATCAAATCCATGCAAATGATACCAATCTAGAAATATGTTGATGTCAACTAGAGAGGGAAAAATATCACCAGATCAGTTCATCAAGCCCAAACCTCTTAATTCAATGGAACAGTATCTCTAGTCGGGTAAAATTACTGATACTGGATAGAAACTTCAAAAATTCATGTCTCCCTCTCTAGACCTCTAAATGAGGTGGTTCTAGTTGGCATGAGTCACCATAATTGTCTAGTTTCTCTGTATAAAATTTTATGACAATTGGACATCATTTGAGCCTCATGTGATAGAATACAATTTCGGACCAAATGAATAGTGTAGCAAACCAAAAATCATGAAAATTGCCAACTTTGAAAAATCATCAAATATTTTGTAGACCTCCAAAAATTATGATCTTTAGCTTCACAAAAATATCTCAATGAGATCTAATTTCATGCCAAATCTTAAATCAAGACCAACTCATTTGGCTAAAAAGTGATATAGGGTTCCATAATAGTCAATTTTGGCTCCATATAAGGTACCAAAGTTGCCAAATGGATTTCCCTTGGTCTTGACACCTTTTGGGCAAGTCTAAAAGTACATTTAAGACCTATGTGAGCTGCCCAAATGGTCTCAAACCTCATGCATCCCATTTTGGCTATTCAACCCACACTTATGCACATTTACATGAAACTTCCCAATTGCATACTTGGGCATTACATACTCAAATTGTATTCTAGAGTTCATACATCATATCTATACATTTAAACATTGCATAATATCTTATTTACACATGTCTGAAGGGTCATAGACCATTTACAACATCATATATATTGTGAAGCGTCATTATGGATTCAAAAAGAATAAAACTAGGCATATAGTTGTCAATCTTCCTTTCTCATTGTCGTTGACTCCCATTTCCATCACTACTTAGTCCACCTAGCATGTTAGGACATTGGAGAGGAGGGGATGAGAGTCAAAGAATTCCAATAGCTCATCTCCTATTCAATCATACATAATATATGCAAAGCAAGCCTTACAAATGTATGCATGGAGAAAATGGAAGTCATGGACATTTAAAAGCAAGCTTGGCATATGAACAAATCATACAAGACATTCAAGAGCTCACCAAGTGTTTGGATTGGCCTCACACTTCTCCTCATGGATTTTGGACTTGCCTCACCCATTCTTTGAGAGCTTTGGACTCACCCATACTCTTGGGAGCCCACTTTGCTTTTGGGAGACTCTTTACTTTGTCTCAACCAAGCTTAAGGGTTCTTGGCTCATCCTCACCACGGCGAAGAGTTCTTTGCCTCTCCATACTCAAGAAAACTTAAGAAACATCATATATTTACTTGAAAACATAACATGACATCATGAAATAATGGCAAACAAAATCATGCTAGCATATTTTTCATGGCTTGAAAATACACATACACACATTCTAAGACAAGCTAAACATACACCCATACATGAGAGAAGGTGGAGAGAGCTACCTTGTGTATAATCATACACTTTTCCTTTAAGATTCAAGCCTCCTCCTTTGGCCACATACCCACGAATTGGTGGAGATGGTTTCTTTTGGCCTAGATACAATTTATGGGAGCTAATTAGGATCATGAAATAATTTCTAGAGCCATGCAACTTGCTTAAACACTAGTTGGCTCTATAACCTCCATTATAGTCCATATTTGCACCTAATGAAGCAACACCCCTCAAACCATTTCTAGGCCTCATTCTTTCCTTTCAAATATGATTCTTGACTCCTTTTTAAGCCTCTTGGAGTCATCACACCATTAAAACAAAGGGTGTAACACTATGTTGCTTCTTTAGGTCATAATATGGAACCTAACGCACCAAATCAATCTCTATGAGTTCTAAATTTTTTCCAAGGCCTCCCTTCACTTTCATTCATCAAATATGTCTCAAGAATGGCCTTAGAAAAATTTAAAACTCTCCTGCACTACTAGAACCCTCCTTGGCCGAGACTATGAGCATCTTTGGGCCACTTGTAGTTCTCTTGGTTTTCTTGAAAGAGGAAGCTTGTGGAGAGCATCTTAGGTATCTCAAGAACTTATTTAAACTCTTAATTAAACCTAGGAACTATCATACACATTCAAATTTTGGAAAGTGCACATAAAACCCTAGGTTTTGCATCTTGAATCCTAATGGCTATTTCATGGGTTTATTTGCATATTCTTATTCTCCTCCATCAAATACCTAAGATTCACCCTTAGTTTGGTTGAAAATTTAACTCCCTAGGGCAGACCATATGTAGGTCAAAGTGGAAAAGAAAGGGGGGTCAATATAGCTACCATAGAATGTATTTTTACCTTGTTTCCTTGGTTAGTTTGGCTTGAATCTTGTTTTCTCCAAGCTCCTCTCTTCAAATCCGAAATTTCCCTTGAATATCTCCCTTGAATCAGATTTATAAATCTTATTTTAATTCAAGGAAACAAAGGAGAAGGGAGGAGAGGAGGTGTGGATGAAGAAAAACAAGGAAAAACACCATGAAAACATACCTTAAACTTGGATTTCTTCCTCCTTCTTCCTCTCTTGGGCACCTCTCCCTTAAGGTTTTGCTTCTGGTTTGGAGCTGAATTTTCTAAAGTTAATGAAGGCAAGTGTGAGGCGCCACCTATATATAGCTAGGGAAAAGTGACTTTTTCAAAAATTCTAATTTTACCCTTCATACTTTGCATTTTTGTTTCTCCTTCGTTTTAGCTCTTTTTTTAGAACTATCTTTTCTATTATAAAATTTAGGTTCCCAATTAAAAAAATGCCTTTGGAATCACTCAAATCGGAGCTAAAACCTTTCTGAATGAACCCGTCAAAGTTCATATACACCGACATTGGAAAACTTCCACCGGAGGGGATTTAACTGTCCCGAGGTTTCCCATGGTTTTTAGGGTCTTTGAGAACCCCGGAGAACTCAAAATTTTGATTTAAAAATCCCTCCTGTGTGAATTCTAAAAATTACCCAAAATTACAAAAATGCCATTATGTTTCGTAAGATTTCCGTCGAAATTTGTTTTTTCATTCTAGCTCCATTTTTTCGTCCATCTGAGGCTAGAATTCTCATTTTTAGAAGTCTAGAATATTTCTCAAATTTTTTGGGACCTTAACTAATTTATTTCGGGGGACTTGCTTTGAAAACACGTCACTTTCTGTCGTTTAACGAAAACTAGACATTACAATAAGGATATGGTAATGACAATTAGAAAAATAGTCAAGTAGGGCCTTCAAATTAAGTATATGAAAAAGTGGTTAGGGAAATGGATAGATATGCAAATTCCATAAGGAAAAATTAGTACAATACCATGGGGATCGTGAATGAATGAGGCAAGAAAGGAAGACCATTGAGTAGAAATTGATATAGCAAACTTAGAAAGTGGCCATTTGGAAGAAATTTTTTATCTTGAAATTTGATTTCAAACTAGATTTAAAGTCATGGGTAACTTGCTAGCAATAAAAGACTATTATGAAATAATAAAACTCCTTAATGCCATCCCCATTCCTATCTTGTCAAAGCAAAAGAACAAAATTCAAGTACTTATGACTTAATAAAACACACAAGGACTCAATAGAGCATTACTTAGAGCTGTATAATATGGAAGGACTCAATAGAACACTTATGGAAACAACAATGTGGGATAACCCATTCTTGTGCACACGAAGTTTTATTCAATTCCTATTTTAAATCCTATATTACCTTGTATACCAAGTTTCAATCTATATGCCTTAGCATGGCAATCATCAACAAAAATAATCCTTTTGAACCATAGGGTAATCATCCTAAGTCCACACAAGGAACAAGCACACAAATAGATTATAGACTAGCTTCAATTAAGATATCTACTAAAGTAATAGAACAATCTAGGAACCCAATCAAAGATTATGCATTAATATATACATAAACACTTATGATCAATGAAAATCCAATAAAGTATTTAACAACCACACACTCAACATTATACAAAAAAATTCATAACATTATGGCTTGTTGAAATTCATGTGCAATTTTAATCTACCTAAAGGTTTGGAAACATATGAATCAACACACTTGTATAGTAAACATTTGCTATTCCTTAAACCCTCATTTGACATAATACACATAGTCTTCTACTTGCATTGATAAAACAATACCAATTAGAAGCCATTTTGGCCTTAAGGAAAAAGTTAAAATAAGGTTTCATCAATTCAGAGTTTTAATAACAAAGACTTAAAATTTTCAAAAACAATTAGGAAGGGAAACTTTCTTAAAATTAGAGCACAATGATCACATTTATCAATTTGTCTATATATGTATTGTGTGTGTGTGTGTGTGTGTGTGTGTGTGTGTGTGTGTGTGTGTGTGTGTGTGTGTGTGTTTATAAACTGGAATTATCACCTTAGTCCCTAACTAGGATTTACAAGATGGGCCTCAACCTATAATTCACCCACTTAAAAGGATTTAAGGCAATATAAATCATTCTAACAATAAAGCACAAAAATGAAGCAAGAGACTTCACAAGCTTTCTATAATATCCGATCTCTTTAGAACTAAACTGAAACTAATGAATTATAAAAGGAAAACCCCAAAACCAAAGGAATAAAGGCTAAATAAAATTAGAATAATAATCTAGACATCTAGAAATGAGGATATAGAGCTAAATATGCCCTGAAACCAGAGATAGGATAGCTAAATAAAATTATTCGAAAATGCAGTGGTATTTTCATGATTTTAGGTAACTTTTTAAAAACTCAAAGGAAGAAGTTTTAAATGATAAAATTTAGTTTCTTAAGGTTCCTAGAGGTCCTAAAAACCATAGGAACCTTAAGAATAGTTAAAACCTCTTCGATGTGCATTTTAGGCCATTAACCTAAACTTTGACTAGATGATTCGAGATGGCTCCAAAGCTCATAAAATTGAATGTTTATGTTTTTAATAAACTGTATGACCTAAACTTTCATATGAAAAATATAGTTCTCAAAAAGAAGTTAAAATGAGTGAAAATAGGGAAACTTAAATTAAATGACAAAATGAGAATTGTGAAAAATATTATAAATCACCTCTTTCTTCTTAAATCTATCTAGCCATGACCCAAACCTCTCAAAATAGAACCTAGGCCATCTAAATGAGAGGAGAGAGGCGCACCAAGGAGAAGAGGAAGAAGAAGGAAAGAAGGCCAAGAAAAGGTAAAAGAATGGCACTTTTTCATGCTCTTACCTTCACCAACTTGGTTCTTTTCCTTGAGCTCTTTCTTTTGGAGATTTTAGTTTTTAGAAAGAAGCATTTTTATGGCTAGTCTATTAGAGGAAGGAGAGAGTTCGAAGAAACTAAGCCAAGCATCAAATTTCTCTCTTGAAAGGCATTAGAACAAGGTATGTTTTGTGGTATAATTATACTCTACCTTGCCTCCTCCTTCTTCATGAGTTTCGACCAAACCTAGGACCATATGAGAGTGGATGAGTTTCAACCATAGCAAGGTAGGAACAAGGTTTTTAGGGCATAAGAAATAAGAATATGCAATTGAAACCAAAGGAAAAGCTTTAGAATTTAAGATATGGGAGTTAGGGTTTTAGTTGCACCCTAAGAATTATGGGATCATTAGAAGGTATTTGGAGCTATATGAAATCATATCTAAGATGGAGAGAAGCCAAGGATGTTATCTACACATCAAATTCCTCACAAGAATCAACAAAAGTCCATATTTACTTCTCTTATTATGGTGTCTCGTCCAAACTATAGAAGAGTATAATACTCGGTTATTGTAAAACACTTGAAACTCAGGAAATTAGTAAAGCAAGTCTCTTAAGGAGAAAAATTTAAGGCCAAATGAAACTTGAATAATAATCTAGACGCCAAAAAAATGGGGATTTGAGACTTGAATTACCTAAAAAACTAAGCTAAAAGAGCTAGGAAAACTTTGCGAAAGAATGTGGGGCATTTTTGTAATTTTTGGAAAATTTGGAAAACTCATAAGAGTATTTTTTTAAATGAAAAATTTGAGCTTTCTGGGGTTTTCAGAGGCTTTAAAAACTATGAAAACCCCTAGAACAGGGAAAACTCCTCCGATTAGTGATTTTGGTTGTCAGTTGACCAAAATTTTGACCAAATAGCTCAAAATGATTTTAAATCCAATTTGGATGACACCAAAGTCATTTTATGAATTAAAGGATCCAAATTTTATGATAGAGAAGACAAATTTTAAAAAGGAATTGAAATGAACCCAAATGATAAAAACTAGGACAAAGGACTAAATTAAAAAGTTAAAAAGTTGTGCAAATAGACACTTGGCCTTATTAAAACATCCTAGATCTGCCCTCCACTCTAATCAAATCTCTTCCATGTTGAAACAACATCAAAGAGGGCTAAGAGTGGCACACAAAAAAGAGAGCTAAGGGAGGAAGAAGAATCCTTGAAAAGGTAAGAAAATAGACACTTTTTTACTTCTTCTTCTTCTCTAAACTTCTTCCACTCCTTCTCCTCTCTTCTTCTATTGTTTTAACACTTTGATTGGTCTTGTTTGGAAACTGAATCAATGGAGAGAAGGGAGGATTTGAGAGAGCTTTTGGTAGCATAAGGAAGCTCCCTTGAAAGGCTTATAAACAAGGTAAGCAAACTAAGATTTTGTTGCTTCTTCTTGATTTCATTTTCTTCTTGATTTTGGTCAGACTTTGGAGTATAGGTTAAGGAATTAATTCTGATCTAAACTTGATAGGAAATGTAGTCTTGAGGTAAGAGGAACCACATGGAGTCATTAGAACTCAAAAAGAATCTATAAACAACAAGATAGAAATTCTAGGGATTGGATTGTTCCTAGGGAGGTTTGAAGCTTTCTAATGTTAATTTAATTTATATAAGAGTATGTTTAAGTCCTTAAGACATCTAGGAAGCTTCACAAGTGGCTAATTCCCTAGAAAATTGAAAGAAAATCCATGGGCTCTCAAGGGTGTGTGTGTCTTGGCTTAAAGATGGTTGAAGGATTTAGGGAGAGTTTTTCTAGATTCCAAAGTTTAAAGTGGTCTAGATATGAATTATAGACACTAAAGGAACTAATGGTTTGAATTTAGAAACTATATTTTGAAAGTTGAAAACTTTAAGTTCCATTGGGCATAAAGAGGCAATATGATAATAGGCTCCTTAGATTAAGCTGGAGATGACTTTAATAAGTTTGAATGGAGTCATGTGACCTAGATTGAGTGAGGAATTGGAACCAAGATTTTGAATTACATGAGTTGCTTCATTATGCCTTGTATGGAACCATAATTGTGTCATAAGCTAGATATAACTTGTATAGTATTTATGTGAGGCTAGAGCTAGTTCCAATGATTGAATTGTGTCTTATTTGATGTGTTTAGGCCAAGTGAATCAAGTTCCTCCTAGATGTGGGTGTGAGGCTAAGCCAAGGAAGTGAGGAAACAAAGGAAGAATTTGTCTTCTTAAACTAAGGTAGCTCACCATCCTTTCTTGTGTGCATTTTATGGTTATATGATTGTCATTGGATGCTTGTATATGTGTTTGAATCTTGAAACATGCCATTTTCCATTGCTTGATTAATTTGGTACCATTATATTTCTTAGAGTGGCTTTTGTTTATGAAATTGCTCTTTGTGAGTGAAGTTATACGAAAAGTCCCTAAGAATGGATGAGACAAAATCAAGAGTCTAAAGAATGAGTGAGGCTAAGTCAAAAGCCTTTGAAAAAGGATGAGGTCAATCCAAAAGTCCTAAAAATGGGGTGAGAATAGACCAAAAGTCCCTAGAACTTGATCTTAACTTTGACATGTTTCGATAATATGGAGAATATGGTTTGTATGATTCTTGTTTATGTTGGATGTATACTTTTGTTCCTTAACATGATTATAGGCCTATATACTTACTTGAAAGGGTGTATAAGCTATTAAAATTCCTTGAATCTCACCCCCTTCCCTCTTTTATCTAACTATGTCTAGGTGGAACCCAAGAAAGCAAGAATGAGAACCAAGGAGCTTAAAAAGCTATCTCTTGACAATAACTTATTTTTTTAATGTAATTAAATGTCAAAGTTTATATGTATAAGTTATTTTTGAGATATAAACACTTGAGCAATTGAAAAAGTATGTAAATGTAGTGTATGAATCATATTTGGAGCCATGTGAATGAGAATATATGGTCTAGGGAGTTGGGAGCCCATTCTTGAACGTGTATTTATGTGTGTGGGATGGTGAGTTTTAGTTTCATGATGCCTTGGACCTTTTGGAATGCTTATATATGTTATGTTTATGCTATGGGATGTGTTCAAATGGTCATAGGTGTAACATCATAAATTTCTATCTCATTTCATACTATATCTATGCCTCACATCAAGTAATTCATACAAGAGGCAAGGAAATGGCATTATTTTAATGCATTTTTCAGCGCTGCGTCGCGTATAAAATTTTCTTTTGGAGTCATGTGGGCCATACAGACTCATACATCACATTTTCATATTTAATTACATGAATGCAACTCATTTGCATAATCAAAAGTGGCCTACATCTCGTGGAAGTCAAAGGGAAGCATAAAATACATACATATATTTTCGACCAGATTTTCCATATTTCTATCACAAATTTTGGAAAATCATAACTAATTCTAGAAAAATCAAAATCTTACATTCTTAGCCATTTTGGAAAGCTACACATGTCTACTTCATACTAAAATATGTCTAGACCATAACATCCATCATAGAAGGTGTCTAACATTCAAAAAGTTTCAGAGGTCAGGTTGTTCATTGGTGCTGTCATAGAATTCTACAGCAAACTTCAAAAATGTCCAATTAATTTCACAAAACCTCAATCTATGCAAATGATACCAATCTGTAAAGTTGTGAATGTTAGCTAGAGGTAAAAAAATAACTCCATACTAGTTCAGGCATGCCCATACCTCAAAACTTAATCAAACAATAACTGAGGTCGGGTGACGTTCTTGATACTGGATAGATTCTTTAAAAATTCATATCTCCCTCTCTAGATATTCAAATGAGGTGCTTCTAGTTGACATGAGTCACTAGGAATGTCTAGTTTCTTTATATAAAATTTTGTGACAATTGGAAATCATTTGAGCCCTATGTGACAAATTTCATTTTTGGGCCTAAGTGAATAGTGACATGACCAAAATCAAAAAATTTGCCAACTTTGAAAATTTGTCAAATATTCTGTAGACCTCCAAAATTTATGTTCTTTAGCTTCTCAAAAATCTCTCAACAAGCTCTAATTGCATGCCAATTCTTAGATCAAGAAGAGCTCATTTGGATAAAAAGTGACATAGGGTTTCATTATAGTCAAATTTTGGGTTTTGGCTCTATATAGGATACTAAAATGTCTAAATGGCTTTCCTTGGGGTTTGGCACCTCTTGGGTAAGTCTAAAAGCATAATTAGGACTTGTGTGAGCTGTCCAAATGGTCCCAACCCTCATGCATCTCATTTTGGCTATATCATCCATACTTATACACATTTCCATACTATCATTCAAGAAGCCACATTGCCATAACAAGCTCATTTTATATTCTAGTATTCACATGCCATAATCTCTCACTTATACATGATACATCAACATATTTATACATGTTCATAACTTCATAATACATATACATTCATGAATTACAATATATGCCATTCTTATAGCCTTAAAGTAACAAAATTTCCATATTTTAATGCCATTCCTTCATCTCTCATGTGGTTGGCTCCCATTGCCTTGTACTTTGGGTCCACCTAGCATATTAGAACATTGGAGAGGAGGGGATGAGATTCAAAGAATCCCAATAGCTCATCTTGTAACACCTTAAACTACTACCGCTACCTAGCCTCTCAATAGGCTCAGTTCCACATGATTTCCAAAGAATCACTACTCTTCCATGGCATTTGCATGCTATGAACCGGGGTTTCATATACTCATTATCTGCCCTGTGGGTCCTGTGAACCCATCTCAAGCATCCTCAACTCAAACTCCATATATACGACTCATACATAGCATAAAACAAATCATAAGCCACGGGTATAGAGCCAAAAACCAGAAAAAATACACTTTTCTCACTTGTGCCCAAAAGTCATGTTTTGGCTCTAACTTTGGAAAATCATAATTAATTGTAGAAAAATGGGAATGCAGCAAAATTTAGCTTTCTAGAAAGCTCTAAGTGTTAAATTTACATGAAAAATCATTTCCAATCAAAATCTCAGCATTTGGACAATGTTTGACATCGAAAATGGGAGGAAGGTCCGGCTGTCACTGTTTCTGGTGCAGCTTGCTGTCATGACTTTCGAAAATTCATAACTAAATCCACAAAACTCCAATCTGGGCACATTATACCAATTTGGAAAGCTACGGATGTCTACTAGAGGATAAAAATAAGTCCAGATCAGTTCAATAGCCCGTACACCCCGAAAATTGATGGAACAGTGACGGGGGTCAGAAGAGCTCCTTGATGCTGATATAGAACTTCAGATGGTTCAATTTCTCTCTATAGACCTCCGATTTGGGTGATTCCAGTTCCTATAAGTCACTTTGGTTTTCTAGTTTATGTGTATAAAATTTCACCACATTTAGAATCCATTTGGTCTAAGAATGCCACAGATTTCATTTCTGGTTTATATGAATAGTACATGACCAAACCATGAATTTTTCCCAAATTCAACAATTCGCTAAATATTCTCTCGTCCTCCGAATATTACCAACTTTAGCTTGTCAAGAAGCTTTCTACAAACTCTAGAGGCATGCCAAATTTCATGGCAAACGGAGCTCATCCGGTCATACTTTGACGGAGCTCTCAAAAATACTGGTTTTGGCACCCCAAAGGTCCAAAACGGGTCCAAATAACCTCTCACACACTCTAGCCACTCATGGACAAGTTTAAAAGCATAAAACTAGGATATATGACAAGTCCATATGGTCTAAATCAACATACATTCAAATCTCATTATGCTACGGGCCAAATTACACTATCTCATTCATTCATAAAAAGGGGCAAAACCCTCATTTCCATTCATTTGGCTATAAACATAGTTCATACAATATCCTTGCACATTTATACACATGTTACAACCTTTACATCTCAAAAATAGTGGGCGCATATTCATTTGGCACCACTTTACATCAAAGTACATCAAAATAACACTACATTTTCCTATACATGCTCCTAGGCTCCTTGGTGTGTGCTCGGTTCTCCTTGAGCTCCACCTAGCATATTAGTTAAGAGGGGAAGGGGTGAGATTCAGGGAATCTTAGTAGCTCATGCACTCAATCAAGTAAGCAATCAAGGCATATAACAAGTCAAAGCATTTGACGGGCTTGTCGTACAACCCTCAAAATAAAACTAGGTTGAATAAAAATATAGCAAGTGGCACAACCTAGGTCATCTCCCTTGGAAATAGAATTCAATATTCAATTAAGTTTCTAAGTGTTAAAAGATCCTATAACTATCTAGTTTGGGGGGTTTTTGAATGAATTAAACTATTCTAAACTGAATTGAAACAAATTTCCTAATGTCTACCTAATTAGATAAATTGTGGGTGGAGAATGGTCTTGTGACTAGCTTAGGAATCATCTTTTGGTATCCACTATCCTTATCCTATTCCAATTGTGATTAATTATGGCCTAAGAATTCCTAATTATGTTCATTAGCAAATGATCTTGAATAACCATTCAAGATTCAAGAGATTAATAATCTAATGTTGAATTGAGACCTCAATCCCGCATTAAACCGTTAACTCTTGTCCTTAAGATCAATGAACATCCACTTTGATTGATTAACTAATTAATTATCTTCTGATTCATCATCCAAAAAATGTTTAATTAACCAACTAAACACCAAGGAATTCTCAAATAAACATTTAAACACATAACCTTACTCATGCATTTCATCGAATACCTTCGTGGTATACATGGGAGATTAGAGAGAGAATAATGAAAAATCAAATTCAAATCCAACCAATTAATCAACAAAAAAGGTTTCCTAATCAGTGTCTAACCAGCCACTAATTAATTACACAAATTCCAAATCAAATACAACTCAACCGAGATTGTACAGAATAAGAAAAAGTGTAGGAAAAATAAGAAAATCTTAGCCAGAATTTTGCTTCTTCCCCAAGGATTCAAGCTTCTACTCAAGAGCTTCTTCCCTTGCTAGCCTCAAGGTGAATTAAAGCTTCATATTGGCGTGGAATGGAGATGGAGAATGGAATGGAGATGGAGAATGGAATGGAGATGGCGTCGTGTGGAGAGTGCTGGACGAAGGGATGGATGTGTGGATGGAGGCGAGGGTGTCTCTCCTCTGACGGCTAGGGTTTTTGTATGAATAAATAGACAATGGAATGGGGAGAAGATGTGAATGGGCTGGAGTCTGCGAGGTTGTGTTGCTGGAATGTGGTATGATGTGAGACGATGGGATTTGACGGAATGAGCCAATGAATGGCGTGATCCCCTTCTCACGTGAATTCTTAATTCCCTTCACATGCTCTCCTCTCTAATTTCAATCAGCTGAACCTTGCATGTGCATGTAACGTGGGTCCCACTTGAATATATTAATCCACGTTGGCTTCAGTGTTTTCTGATTCATGCTTCGTGCTTCTTTTATTCTGTTGCTACATGCTCTGTTCTGCGTTATTCTTCCATGTTTTGCTCGAGCTATAAGCTGCTTTTCCATGAGTTTTCTTCATCTGTTCTGCATGTTCTCCACGTGATTTTCTTCTTCCTTTGTGCCCAGATTTCCTTGTTTTAGCTGCTGGTTTGTCTTTCCACGAGTCTTCTTCTTTGTGTAGTTCCACGTTAGCTCTTACTTCTCTTCGCAGACCAGAACTCGAGCTCCAGCCACTGCATGTGTGTGTGTTTCTGTCGCTAGCTTGTAGCTCTATTCCTCCCCACGCTGTAACTGGTTTTCTATTTCTGCATTAGTGGGAGTTCACGTGGCCATGCTTCCTCATCTGTTTCGAGTTTGTTTCTTGCCCATTCTGCAGTTGCTCCATGTGTTTCTTCATTTTTCAGCTCAAAGCTTCTGCATGTGGCTTCTTCTCTATTCTGCAGCTTTTACGTGGTTCTGCAACTCATTTTCTCGTTTCTTCATCTGCAACGTTCATTCCTGTTCCAGCAACTTCATTTCGTGGCTTCAGATCTGCTTCGCCCAGCTGCTGTTTCTTCTCTCTTTTCTTCTCGTTAATTTCACGTTGCTGTCCAGCAGGCTCCTTCATTTCTCTTCCTTTCTTTCACTTTCATATCCACGTGTTTCTGCTGTTGCTTTATGCAGTTTTCCTATCTGTTTCAGCTCTGTTCTCTCTTTATGTTTCTCAGCTCTTGCTTCGTTGTTTTGTTTCTCTCTTAAACCCAGCCCACGTTTTCTTCTCTGTTTCTGCTGGTGTAACTTGCATGACAGCTGCTGTTTGCATGCTTGAAAGTGACATAGGGTGTCACTTTCTTCCTCTCAAATGCACCTTTTGCTCATCTTTGCTCTTGCTTCACATTCTCAAGTTTTTAGCTCCACAAAAAGTACACTTGAAGCTCAATCTTCTCCTTCAATTCAATTTCTCATTCAAGCTAATTGCTCATCAAAAATTCTGCACAAAAGAATAGAGAATATTCAATAGAATTATCCACAAAATTATTTAAAAGAATTTCATGCCTTAAAACTCAATAATTTTGCTAATTAATTCACAAAGTGCATAAGTGGCTAATAAAATCAAATTGTATCTAATTAAACCTTTAAAGCCATCTTTGATCATTAAAATGACTAAGTTAAGAAGAATAAAAGATATAAAATTCATGCTTATCAAGCATGTGAATAAGCACTTAGCCATTCTCAAACTACCAACACACGATGTACATGCTATGGAAATCATAACAATGCCAAAAATGAACTCCAAGGACTTTTGGTCTAGCCTCACCCAAGTTTAAGGACTTTTGACTTGGCCTCACTCGTTTGAGACTTTTGGCCTTGTCTCACCTATCTCAAGGGACTTTCGGCTTCACCTCACCCATCTCAAGGGACTTTCGGCATTACCTCACCCGAGCAATTCTCACATTTCAACACACAAGCATATTGGCATCAATGCATCAAAGCAATAACATATGGCATATTCCATACAACAAGCATATACATAAACATACAATGACTATTACATCCAAGAATGCAACAAGAAAGAGTGGGAAAAGAGAGCTACCTTATGAGCCAAAGCCAACACTAGCTTTTCCTTTCAATTTCTCCTCTCCCTCCTTAGATTCACAATCACACCTTGATGAAGGTGCTTCACTTGAGCCTAGACACACCAAAAGCATGCAATTACTCTCTCATAATTCAATCTTTCAGATCAAACTCTCCCAACATACCAAAACCTAGAGTTCTCTCTCTCTCTCTAGAATGCCATTAACTCTTTCTCTCTCTCAAGCTCCCATGGTAGTGAAAAAACCACATTTTCAAAGGAAACACAAAGATTCAAAAGAGTTTTCCACTTTCCCTCTTCTGACCCATGCCCAAAATCCGTCCATTTTCACAACTAAAACCGCAGAAAGAGAGGGTAAAGAGAGGGGATCAGAGTTCTAAAGAGAAATGGGAGAAGTTACCTTACCTTTCCCTTGATCTTCCTCTTTCTCTTGATCTCTCACACTCTCCACGCCTCTTTTCTCTCTTTGGGTCGAAGCTTAGGGTAGATATGAGAGAAGAAATGAGTTTGGGCGTTTAATGAAGTCTGATTCTCGCTATTTACTCTCTTTCGGACCGACCCTCGCTACGGCGAAAATTAACCTTCGCTATAGCGAGCTTGTGTAAACTGGCTTCGCTATGGCGAGGCTTAACCTTCGCTACGGCGAGATCGCATCAGTTCCCTTCGCTATGGCAAAATTTACCATTCGCTATGGCGAAATCGCGTTAGTTCCAGACTTCAATCTCGCTATGGCGCACGCTACGGCGAGCTGCCCCCTGGTTTCTGTATGGACTGCTGCCAGTACTCACTATAGCTAGAATCGCCTTCGCTGTTGCGAACTAGCTCTCTCGCTATAGCGAGACCATTTCTCGCTATTGCGAGAGGACTTAGCAGAAATTCTGGATTCCGAATCTTTTCAGCTTTCACTTTCTTTCTTTTTCCCTTTTTCCCGGTTGTTACACATCTCCCATTCAATCATACATAAAGCATGCAAAACAAGTCTCACAAATGCATGCATGGTATATGGACATGTGGAATCATTCAAGAAGCATTCATAACAATTAAAAAAGTCATACATAGCATACATAGGCTTGCCAAGCAAGTGGATTGGCCTCACCCATTTACTTATGGATTTTGGACTTGCCTCACCCATTCTTTAAGAGGTTCTAGAATCAACCATACTCTTGAGAGTCAACCTCACTTTTGGGAGACTCTTTACTTTGTCTCAACCAATCTTAAGGATTCTTGGCTCATCCTCACCTTGGCTAAGGGTTCTTAGCCTCACCACACTCAAGCAAACCACATCAAATATCATAAACATCATTTGGAAAATATAATGCATTATCATGGTACCATGGAATAAGAGCTCATGCTAGAATATTTTTCATGGCTTGAAATATATATACACATATTCAAAGACAAGTAAAGCAAGCAATCATGCATGAGAGAAGGTGGAGAGAGCTACCTTGGATACAAACACACACTTTTCTCCTTGAATCAAGGCTCTCTTTCTCGGCCTCACACACACAATGGTGTGGAAATGATTTCTCTTGGCCTAAACACAATTTATGGAAGCTAATTAGGTTCATGGAATTAATTCTAAGACCACACAATTTGCTTAGATGCTAGCTTGAACTATAAACCTCATTATAGTTCCATAATTACATCTAATGAAGCAACACCCCTCAAATAAATTCTAGGCTCTATTCTTTCCTTTCAAATATGATTCTTGACTCCATTTAAGCCTCTTGGAGTCATCACACAATCAAAACCAAGAGCCTAACTACATGTTGCTTCTTTAGGTCATATTATGGAACATAAGGCTCCATCTCACTTTCTATGCTTTCTAAACTTTTCCCAAGGCTTCCTCTCATATTCATTCATCATATATGACTCAAAAATGGGTCTAAAAAAATTTAAAACTCTCCCTAGCTACTCAAACTCCTTTAGGCCGAGGCTATAGAGGAATTAAGGCTTCATGGACTTTGCTTTGTTTTCTTGATGGAGGAAGCACATGGGGAGACTTCTAGGGATCTTAGGAGCTCAATTAAACTCTTATTTAGACCTAGAAATCATTGTACAAAATTAGATTTTACAAGGTACAATTGAAACCCTAAAAATTACATCTTGAAATTTCATGGTCTTTTGTCAATTCCCTTTGCATATTCTTAATCTCCACACTCTTTTTCCTTAGAATCACCCTTGGTTCTACCTAAAAATCAAACCCTCCTAGGGTTTCTTAGGTGGGGCGAAATGGTGGAGAAGGGGAAGAAAGGATATCAACCATGGAAGAAGAAATTACCTTATTTTCTTACTTTTTCTCACTTGAATCTTGCTTTCTCTAGGCTCCTCTCTTCAAATCCGAATTTTTACCTAACCATCTCCCTTAAAACAGATTTATAAACTGCATTATAATCAAAGGAAGAAAGCTCAAGAGGAGAGGAACAAGTTTGGAAGATGAAGGAGCATGAAAATCTATGAAATTCCTTACCTTTTCCTTGCTTTTTCTCCTCCTTTCTTCTCCTCCATGGTGCGCCTAAGAGAGCTGGTGTTTTCTCTAGTTTTTGGACAGAATTGGTCGTGCAAATGAAGGGGAGCAAAAATAGAAAACTTAAAGTATGTTCAAGAAGCTTCCACTTTCTCAAAAATTCTAATTTTAGCCCTTCATTTTTGGTATTTTTGTTTCTAATTCATTTTAGTACCTTTTGAGAACTGTCTTTTCCATTATAAAATTTAGGTTCCTAATTTAGTAAAATACTTTTGGAATCACTCAAATCAGAGCTAAAACCTTCCCAAACAAATCTATCAAAGTTTGGGTATACCGACATTGGAAAACGTCCACCAGAGGGGATTTAATTGTCCCAGGGCTTTCCATGATTTTTAGAGCCTCTGAGAACCCTGAAGAACTTAAAACTTTCATTTAAAAAGCCATCCCATGTGAATTCCAAAATTTTCTTAAAATGACAAAAATGCCCTCATGTTTCATTACAATTTATTTCTTCATTCTAACTCTATTTTTCTTTCTGTCTGAGCTTGGGATTCTCATTTTTAGGAGTCAAGAATGCTTCCAAAATTTTTTGGGACCTTAACTAATAAGTCATTTCGGGGGACTTCCTTCTGTATCCGGTGAGTTCGTTCGTTTACAAAGAAACTGTATGTTACGTTTCTCATGTTTTTTCTCATTTTTAGAAAATTAGATATTACAATAGGAGTTGTGGAAGACCATTTAAGGCATTTTTGACCCCTTTATGATACCAAAAGTGACATGTTCTTAAAGTGAACCAAAACCTGCCCAAATGGACTAGTCTTGGCATGAACTTTGGCATGAATATAGTTCTCATCTAGAGTTTTTCATAGAGCTAAAGTACATTTAATTTAGAGCTTTAGAGAATTTATTATGAATTTTCAAAATCGGTCAAATTATGCAGATCTGTCAATGTTACTATTTATATGGACAGTTTGCTTCCCTATGTCACATGTGGGCCAAATGAAGTCCAATACATATGAAACTTTACAAACATAAACTAGACATCATAAGATTTCCATACCCACTGAGATCACCCTATTTGGAGCTTTGTAGAGGGAGAACCAAATTTTTAAAGTTTTAGGTCCTAGAGTTGTCCAAGAAATGACTTATTGTACTGTTCTATTACTTTTTGTGGGGTAAATACTTCTTTCTTGGTCTAAAACTATTTTTAGCCATTAGTTAATAGCTAGATGATAAACATGATTTTTCATACACTTAATTCTCCTTAACTTAACCTTTGTAATAGATAAATGGCGCTTAATGGATTTACTTAATTGGAATTTGATTTTGGTAGCCATTGTTTGCACTTTAGAAAATAATTGACAAAATAATGGATTTTAATGCATAAATCATTTTAAATGAACTTTGTGAATTTTCTATTTCATCTTTCTCATTCTTTTGTGCAGAATTTTAAGGGGGCAAATGGAATTTAAAAGAGAAATTTATTTAGAGAAGAATAAAGCATTGAATCAAAGGAATTCAAATAAAGTGCACATGGGATGAGAAGAAGTCAATAAGAGAGATACAAGAAGGTGGAGTCTTAGGCTAACACGTTGTAGCACACTTCCATAAACACTCAAGCAGCTTTAACAAGGAAGTGCCACGGGTGTAGTGTTTTGAGCAGAATGTGGGCTGGAGAAAAAAGAGTCTCACGTGAGGAATGAGCTGAACGAAGACACATGGGCTGAAGGCAAGACATGGAAAGAAAAAGAAGCCATGGGTTCAGATTAAACACGAGAGGCAGCAGTACAAAATGAAGGAGAAGCTTGAGTTTTATGTGTTGTAAACAGAAGCTGGAAGAAGCGCCACAGTCCTAACGCGAGCTGGGAGAGGGGAATAAGGCAAGCTGAATGTGGCTGAACAAAGACGAAGCTGCATGAAGGCTGGAACTTTTGAGCAGAAATAGAGAGAAATGAAGCTCAAGCAAAATGTGAAGTAATTGCATAGAACGAGTTGAAAAACAAAGAAAGAAAGCCAAAGCTTTGGCTAAGAATTAAAGAAGCAACGAGCAGAATACGTGGAGGAAAGAATTAAAGTTACGGGTTCATTAAGTTTGAAATGGAAAGCTAAGATGAAGCCACGTTGCAAAATAAAGAGAAGCTATGAGTAGCACATGATTGATTAAGAAAAAAAACGCTAGAGCTGAGGAAAGGAGGACATGATTTTCAGCGTGAGAATAACGAGCTGTGGGTTCCAGGGGAGAGCTGGGAAGAACAACGTGGGAAGCTTGCATGAATCAAAATATGTGAAGCATGTGGAATATAATAAAATAAAATAAAGTAGGGCCCATATCATAAATATAATCACATGAAGGAGCTTCAGACAATTGGAATAAGAGAAGGAGCACGTGAAAAATAAAAAAACTCATATGAAAGGAGAATCACGCCGTCAGTACACATTCTATACGCATTTCATTCCATTCCATCATCATTATTCACACATCCAGCGTCATTCACTTTGTCCAGAGCACACTCCACCCCATTGCCTCCATTCTCCAATCTCCATCTCCATTTCCATCCACCCGATGAAGCTCTAGTCCTCCATTCCTTGTGATTAGCTTGGAAGACAACCTTGGCTGAAGCTTGAATCCATGGATGAACTCAGAATTTGGGCTAAGGATTTCTTAATTTTCCTACACCTTTTCTCTTTCTTGTATTTGTTTGGTTAAGTAGTATTGGATTGAGAATTTGTGTAATTGATTAGTAGCTAGCTAGGTACTAATTAGGAAAGCAATGATTATTTTAATTGATTAATTTCAACTCTGAATTGTTCAATTTCCTCTAATCTCCCATGTATGCCACGAAGGTGTTTGATGAAATACATGAGTGAGATTATGTGCTTGATTGTTTGATTTGAGGATTCCTTAGTGTTTAGTTGGTTATCTAAACATTTTTAGATAATGATTCAGGGACTAATTAATCATTTAATCAATCAATTTAAGTGTTCAAAGATTTTAAAGACAAGAGTTGACAATTTAATGCGGGGTTGAGGTTTCAATTCAACATTAGATTGGTAATTTCTTGATTCTTGCGTGGTAACTCAAGATACATTTGTATTGAACATAATTAGAGACTCTTAAACCAGAATTAATCATAATTGGACTAGGATAAGGATAGTGAATACCAAGGGACGATTTCAAAGCTAGTCACAAGATCATCTTCCACCCACAATTCACACAATTAGGTAGCAATTAGGAATTTTGATTCAATTTAGTTTTAGGTTAGTATAATTCAATCAAAAACCCCCAAATTAGATAGTTTTTAGGATTTTTAACATTTAGAAAACCCAATTGAACATTGAACTCTATTTCCAAGGGAGATGACCTAGGTTGTGCCACTAGCTACATATTTAGTTCAACCTAGTTTTATTTTGAGGGTTGCACGACGAGCCCATCAAAATTTGGCGCCGTTGCCGGGGAATTGGAGTTTTAATTATTTGAGAAAGTTTTCTAAGTGTTTTTGTTCTATTTTAGCTCTGTTTTGATTTAATTTTTGTTCTGTTTTGAACTTGGTATTGGATCATTTCAGTGTTTTGCATCAAGTGTCCTGCTTGCTAGAATTTTTTGTTTAAGGTGCCCAGAAAATTCTCAAACTTTGTTTTCCAAGGTTTTTAGGTTTTTTAAGCAAAAGTAATAGTATAATTATTAGGTGCACCATTTTTTGGCTAAATTCCAATGTTTGAGGCACTTTTTTCTAATTTTTTAGTATTTTCTCGAATTTTTTTAAGAATTTTTCAATTTTTTTGGATTTAATTTCTTTATTTTTTGTGAGTTTATTTTGTGTCATTAACCTCTATTTTAGAGTGTTTTTTATTGTTAGGAACTTCTTATCTTCATTTGAATTTTATTTTCTTGATTTAGAATTAATTTTAGTTATAATTTGTTATTAAATTGTTTTGTGCTAAAAGTGATTGAACTTCTCATTTTATTTGCTTTAAAATTGATCCATATTATTCTAATCAAGGTGTTTATGATTCTTGTGCAAAGCATAGGATTTCTCTGAAGTTGGATGACACCATGTCAATGCTTTAAGGTCTTCTTGAAAGACAAAGACGAGAACGACAAGCACAACAATATCAACAATTCCAACCACCATGTTACCAACCATACCACCATCCTTATGAAGTTCACACCAATTCGATTGAACCTTATCACCACCATCCATATGAGATTTGCCCTAACTACCACCATTATTATGAACCACGTCATAACTTCCATATGCAAGAGCCAGAGTATCATCCTTACAATTATCATGAGGGATACATGCAACAAGAGCCTCAGAGGGAACCAAGTTTGGAAGAGAGGATGATGCAGCTAATGGAAACCCTTGATCTTCGAATCCAACAAAAGGATGCCGACAATCTTCAATTCAAACAAGAACATGAACGGTGGTATCTTGAAACTCAACAAATGATGGATAACCTCAGGAAGGATTCAGGATTTCAAACGAATCAACCAACTTCAAGCGCTACTAAATTGACTGAGGAGCAAATTATAAGGGAATGTATAGAGGAGGAAGAGTCCTATTCATTGGGTAATATCCTTCCATCTTCTAATACATTACAATTTGTTGGAACTGACTCTAGTTTTCTTGATAGCACTGTGATTACTGATTATATAATGTTGTTAATTTTGAATTGCATGATAATGATGTTGATGAGGAAATAATTGTCGAATCTCTTGATTTGATTGATTGTGGTAATTCATTAAGCAAATTTGATACAATTGTTGATGTTCATGATTCCTTGTGTATTGATGCACTTGGTATGTCTACACCTAGCTATGACCATAGTGATAATTTCATTTTTGAGCCTGTTAATGATAAATCTATTGAGTCTAGGGTAGAAGATAAGTGTGGGGATGACCTAGAATGTGATGATCGTTCCATTCCTAGTCTAGGATTAGTTGATAAGCCTGTTGTTAATTTATCTTCTGAGTTTAAGGAAAACATGCCATCTAGACCATATGACATAGCTGATTTGGATGCATCTCTTGATTGTGTGTGTGCTGGATCCACTGTATGTGATAGATGCTCATAGATTAATTTTTTCATTGAGACTAGTGAGTTCCTCACATATACTGATCAACATGATTCTTCACTAGCATGTAATGGTATGAATGATGAAACAGTGAATGTAGCATGTGAAAAGAATATAGATAGTGAAATTGTTGGACAGCTTGTTGATAATTCAGACCCCACTTTTAAATGCTTATGTGATTATATGCATACATGTCCTATATGTGCTGAGATTAATGAGTTTTTAGAGTTTGATAAGTTTGTTGAATCTAAAGAGTGCTTGGTTTGCACTGAAACTATTGATAAGACTAATTCTACTGATCATACTAGTGTTAATTAGAGTATGCATAGAGATAGCCCTGATGTTGAAAATTTTGTTGATGCTTGTGCTGTTGTTGATACTAGTGAGAGACTGAATTTTGTTGTTGATCATTGTTTAGGATATTGTGAACCTACTAATGTCTCTTTGGTCAGGGAAGATACTGTTTCTCTTCTTGAGAGTCTGAAACAAATTCTTGAAGTTAATGAGCTAAGTCCCAACAATCAACAGACTCTCCAAGCTTAGACGAAGCAACTGCCAGATACCTTGAATACCTTGAACTCAAAAGGCTATGAGAAGTTGCAATTTAATTTTCTTATTGATGTAGTGACTCTTACTGATGGGAGTCTAGTAGATTTCATTGGATTTGATAGATTTTTAGAAAGTTTTGATTTTAAATTTTCTTTCTTTGGTTTTAAATGTCTTAAATTTGATTTTTCTTCTTTTCTTGTTCCTAAATATGCTGAATATGACTTTCTTAGACTACTGATGGTTGAGAAAGTCCATAAGTCATCACTGAATGATCAATCAAAATGTTTTAAAGTGGTTAGACTCAAATTTGTCTAGTTGAGAAGGAATAAAGTAGTTTTGATTTTGGTTTTTGATACTTATGATTAGTTAGTCTCATATAGTGTTCTCTTTAGTTTAGGATGTAGTTTTCTTTGTCTTTTCTATATTACAGTTTCTTTTATTTCTTTTTTGTAGGTAATAAAAGGTTACTAACCAACTATATGGGAATCTAAGCCTACCTTGAGATCTTTGATTCAAGTTCATCCGGTTGTATTCTCTCTTTTCACTCTCTTTATATTGTGTTGTTTATCTGTTGATTGGATTATGTGCTGACATTGAGGACAATGCAATATTTAAGTGTGGGGGGAGAGTCATTTCATCTTCCATCTTTTCCTTGTTTTGAAAAAAAAAAACTGAAAATTTTTTAGAAATTTTTTAAAAATAGCGTGATTTTTTTCAAATTTTCTGTAAAAGTTGCAAGTTGAGATGATTATAGCTTGGATTTACTTAGACATGATAAGCAATGAATCTTGTGTTCTGATTTAAGTGAAGTAGCAATGAATTTGATTTCAATGAATTATTTGATAGCCATTAGCTGGTGAGGATTTGAGCCTTAATTGTTTATTTCTAGTGTGTATTCACCTATCACTGCTTCCACTCTAGAACTTGTCTTGATTCTTTGTTGAGATCATATTTGCATTTGCATGCACGAAAATGATAAGGTATTCATTTCTTTTGTAGCTAGTGAGCCGAAAAGCCAACCCTACATACATCTTATCCTTTGTTTTAGCCACTTTGGGCTTGTATTTTCTTTTCTTATTGAACCTATAGCCATTTAAAATGTTTTCCACCCTGTTTTAAGATGCCTTAAGGATTTTAAGGAGCATTACACTTGTTTGGGAAGAGAGAATGTGTGTTTTACATCAATTTAGGCCATTGATAATAAAAGTTCAAGAAAAGAAAAATGCAAAGAGAAGAAAAGATAGAAAAGCAAAAAGAAAGCAAAAGAAAAGGAATTAAAAAAAAAAAAGAGAAAAGCAACAGAAAATCAAAGAAAGAAATGTTTCAAATTGATTTTGTAATTTCCTATAGTGATAGGAAATAAGGCCTAGAAGCACATTCTTCCCTATCCTAAATCTCTATTTTATTGCTCTTTAAATTTTAAGGTATCTATTTTTTTTGTCTTTGTTTTTATGTCCATTCATTCCACTCCCTTAACCCCATTACAACCCTAAATAAGTCCTCTTAATTTGTGCATTGCATTTGGCATGGGTGGTGGAGACTTAGAAGCTAGAAAAGCTTATGGTAGTAAGCTTTGATAGGTGAAGTTTGAGTGATTCACATTGCCTAAACACTTGAAAGATGAGAATAAACACAATCCGTGTAAGGGGCTATGCATTTTGATTCATTCGTTTCAAATGAAATTGCCATGGAACTTATTTCTTGATGCAAGTGAAGTTAGCTATGATTGTTGAAGTGTTGAAGAGTTGTGATTATTCTCTAGCTTGTGATTTCTACACTTCCTTTTTCATTTTCCTCTTTCCACTTGTCATTCCATTAGACTTCCTTTGATTTTGAGCTTTGTCCAGGAGTGCAAAGGTTTAAGTGTGGGGGAATTTGATAAACATGATTTTTCATACACTTAATTCTCCTTAACTTAACCTTTTTAATAGATAAATGAGCTTAATGGATTTACTTAATTGGGATTTGATTTTGGTAGCCATTGTTTGCACTTTAGAAAGTAATTGACAAAATAATGAATTTTAATGCATAAATCATTTTAAATGAACTTTGTGAATTTTCTATTTCATCTTTCCCATTCTTTTGTGCAGAATTTTAAGGGGGTAAATGGAATTTAAAAGAGAAATTTATTTGGAGAAGAATTGAGCATTGAATCAAAGGAATTCAAATAAATTGCACATGGGATGAGAAGAAGTCAAGAAGAGAGATACAAGAAGGTGGAGTCTTAGGCTAACACGTTGTAGCACACTTCCATAAACACTCAAGTAGCTTTAACAAGGAAGTGCCATGAGTGTAGTGTTTTGAGCAGAATGTGGGCTGGAGAAAAGAGAGTCTCACGTGAGGAATGAGCTGAATGAAGACACATGGGCTAAAGGCAAGACATGGAAAGAAAAAGAAGCCATGGGTTCAGATTAAACACGAGGGGCAGCAGTACAAAATAGAGGAGAAGCTTGAGTTTTATGTGCTGTGAACAGAAGCTGGAAGAAGTGCCACAGTCCTAACGTGAGCTGGGAGAGGGGAATAAGGCAAGCTAAATGTGGCTGAACAAAGACGAAGCTACATAAAGGCTAAAATTTTTGAGCAGAAACAGAGAGAAATGAAGCTCAGGAAAAACGTGAAGCAGCTGTATAGAACGAGTTGAAAAACGAAGAAAGAAAGCCAAAGCTTTGGCTGAGAATTAAAGAAGCAACGAGCAGAATACGTGGAGGAAAGAATTAAAGTTACGGGTTCATTAAGTTTGAAATGGAAAGCTAAGATGAAACCACGTTGTAAAATAAAGAAAAGCTATGAGTAGCATATGATTGATTAAGAAAAAAAATGCTGGAGCTGAGGAAAGGAGGACATGATTTTCAAAGTGAGAATAACGAGCTGTGGGTTCCAAGGGAGAGCTGGGAAGAACAACGTGGGAAGCTTGCATGAATCAAAATATGTGAAGCATGTGGAATATAATAAAATAAAATGAAGTGGGGCCCATATCATAAATATAATCACATGAAGGAGCTTCAGACAATTGGAATAAGAGAGGGAGCACGTGAAAAATAAAAAACTCACATGAAAGGAGAATCACATTATCAGCACACATTCTATACGCATTTCATTCCATTCCATCATCATTATTCACACATCCAGCGTCATTCACTTCATCCAGAGCACACTCCACCCCATTCCCTCCATTCTCCAATCTCCATCTCCATTTCCATCCACCCGATAAAGCTCTAGTCCTCTATTCCTTGTGATTAGCTTGGAAGACAACCTTGGCTGAAGCTTGAATCCATGGATAAACTCAGAATTTGGGCTAAGGATTTCTTAATTTTTCTACACATTTTCTCTTTCTTGTATTTGCTTGGTTAAATAGTATTGGATTGAGAATTTGTATAATTGATTAGTAGCTAGCTAGGTACTAATTAGGAAAGCAATGATTATTTTAATTGATTAATTTCAACTCTGAATTGTTCAATTTCCTCTAATCTCCCATGTATGCCACGAAGGTGTTCGATGAAATGCATAAGTGAGATTATGTGCTTGATTGTTTGATTTGAGGATTCCTTAGTATTTAGTTGGTTATCTAAACATTTTTAGATAATGATTCAGAGGCTAATTAATCATTTAATCAATCAATTTAAGTGTTCAAAGATTTTAAAGACAAGAGTTAATAATTTAATGCGGGGTTGAGGTTTTAATTCAACATTAGATTGGTAATTTCTTGATTCTTGCGTGGCAACTCAAGATACATTTGTATTGAACACAATTAGGGACTCTTAGACCAAAATTAATTATAATTGGACTAGGATAAGGATAGTGGATACCAAGGGACGATTCCAAAGCTAGTCACAAGACCATCTTCCACCCACAATTCACACAATTAGGTAGCAATTAGGAATTTCGATTCAATTTAGTTTTAGGTTAGTTTAATTCAATCAAAATCCCCAAATTAGATAGTTTTTACGATTTTTAACATTTAAAAAATCCAATTGAACATTGAACTCCATTTCTAAGGGAGATGACCTAGGTTGTGCCACTAGCTACATATTTAGTTCAACCTAGTTTTATTTTAAAGGTTGCACGACAAGCCCATCACTAGATATTTCTAGAAAGCTATCTTATGTATGATTTTGATTTTTTTAGAATTAGTTATAAATTTTCAAAATTGATAGGAAAAAGTTGTGACAGCAAACTCGAGAGCAACTTCTTATTTTTCTGGTGCATGGTTCCAAATCCGTGGTATATGAGATGAGTTGTGATGTTTATGATATGATTGGATATGTTATGGATGAAAAATCATATTAGTGAGTTCACATGGTTCTTTAAACTAAGAATGATGTATATGGCTTCCCAACTATGCAAATCATCATGTATAAAAATGTCACTTCCTTATAATTGTGCGCTAATATACCATATATATGTTAGGATAGCCTACGTGACCATTGTGTTTCTTTGAATTCTAATGAATTTAGAGACTTAGACATGATGAATAAATAATTATGAAAACATTGGATTGAAATTAGGAGGCTGAGAATAAAAGTTGAAATTTTAAGGGCCTAAATGAGGTTAATGAAAAAAGTTGATTCTAAACCCTTCAAACGAAGTATATAATGATTCAAATAAGTTTTTTAAGAGTTATAAGACATGTAGAAAGCAAGATTGTGGGGTTTGGAAAGCAAGAAACAAGGGTAGCTTCATTATAGGCCGAAAACTAGCTTTATGTACCATATAGAGCTCTAATGAGACTAAGTAAGAATCATGAAGCTTGAATGAGTTCCATTAGATTAATTTGTCTTAAAATTGACATATGCAGGTCAAGATAACCCAAACTCCCTTACTTATGGATGTCAAGCCAAAGAAAGTAAAAAAGAAAAGCTAAGTTCAAGCGGTTAGTGGTGGATTCAAGATCCTAACATCACAAGGTAGCTTTTTCTCCACTTCTTGCATGCAATTGAGTGCTTGAATGAGTTGATATACTTATGTGTGTTGTTTCTTGATAATTTCATGAAGTATTATAATACCATATTTATTTGACTCATCTCATACTATTCTAGCTTGCCTTTCCTTGGTCTAACACATTTACTTAAGAAAAAGCAATAAAAATATTCAATTATTGTGCATTACATCATGTATAACTTTTTTATTTTGTGTCTTGTTGACCAAATGAACTCATCCATCTTATTCTCATTTTTAAATACACAAATACAACTTATGACCATCTTAAGAAGTGGCCAAGAACTTGAGCTGATGGAATATATACATAAAAATAACATGTGCAGCCTCGAGTTGGTATTTCATCTTTCTGTCATGAATTTCAAAAAATCATAATTAGTTATAGAAATATCAAAATCAAGCAAATTATACCATTCTAGAAAGCTACAAATTTCAATGTTATGTTAAAAATAATTCTAGACTACAACAGGGATGTCTAGCCCCTAGAAATAAATGAAATAGTAACTAAGGTTGCCCATTGCTACTGGTGCTGTCATAGAATTTCAAAACTTCATATCTCCCTACTCAGACATTCAATTGGGGTGATCTTGGTGGGCATATAAATCTTATCATGTTTAGTTTGTGCTTGTAAAATTTCATGAGCATTGGACACTATTTATCCCTTGAATGACACAGGAGAAGAAATTGACCATATGAACAATAACCATACCAGAACAGTTGAAATTTGGCAACTTTGAAAAATCATAATTAATTACATAGAGCTCCAAATAATCTTTAGCTTCCCAAAAATCTCTAGATGAAATCTATACGCATGCCAAATTTCATAGGTAAATTCATTTATTTGGTCAGATCTTGACATTGGATTGCAAAAATACTCTTTTAAGCTTCTTAATAGGTCTCAAGAAGGTCAATTTTGGTTCCAAGCTCCCATGGCCACTTGACCACGTGGGAAAGCACCAAAATGGTCTATTAAACATGTCTCAAAGGTGTATAAATCCAGATTTCACAAACTCACACTCTCACCCCAAGGTATACACAAGAACACATAAGCTCATCCTTGGCATTCAATGTCCAAATCATGCAATATCATTCATATAGCCCTAATTCTCATACATGCACAATATATCCATGTATTTACAAGTTTTCATAAGCTCATACATCATATAAAATGTTGGAGTAAATCATATGCCATCCATATGGCTACAAAATAGACATTTCCACACACTTTATTGTCAATTTCCTTCATTTATGCTTGCTGGCTTCCACTTCTTAGCTCACTTGGTCCACCTAGTCATGTTAGACAAATGGGGAGGAAGGGATGAGATTCTAGAAATCCTCTCCCTTTCAACCATATATAAAGAATGCAAATCTAAGTCTAAAAATGCATGCATAGATATCATGAAACATGTAATCATTCATGGAATGTTTCTGGCATTCAAGAAGTCATATGAAACATACATAGGCTTGCCAAGCAAGTGGTTTAGCCTCACCCCATCTCTTTGGGGAATTTTGGACTTGCCTCATCCATTTTCTTAAAGGCTTTTAACTAAGCCTTACTCTTGGGAGACTTTTAACTTTACCTCAACCATTCTTGGAGACTTTTGACTCATCCTCACCCTAACTAGGAGACTTTTGGCTTTAGCACACTCAAGCAAACTAAAGCAATTTCACAAAGAATCATTTGAATGTATAACATAACAACATGGTACCATGGCATTTAAACACTTGCTAAAATATTTTTCATGGCTCAAACCATACATACACACATTCAAAAACAAAATGACCATCTACTTATGCATGAGAGAAAGAAGATAGAGCTACCTTTATTACAACAACACACTTTTTCCTTTTGAAATGCTTCCTTTTCCATGGCCACACACTCATAAGGATGTGAGACTTGTTTTCCTTAGCCTAGACACATCATATGGAAGCCAATTACACTCTTAGAACAAATTCTAAAGCTATACATTTATTAGAAAAGTTAGGTGATTCATATAGCTCTTTTATGGTTCCATAATGCACCTAATGAAGCAACCTTAAGAAAACATTATCTTTGCTCCATTCTTTCTATCTCTCTAAGGTTCTTGACTCCTTTTAAGCCACTTGGAGCCATCACACAATTAATTCAAGAAGCTTAGTTAGGTGTTACTTCTTTAAGTCATAATATGGAACCTATTACTACATCTCACTATCCAGGGCTTCTAAATTTTTCCAAGGCTTCCTCTTATCCTTTCCTATCATATATGACTCAAAATCAAGCTTGGAATAAATTAAAACTACCCCTTGGTGCTCCAACCTCTCTAGGCCATGGCTATGTATCAAGGAGGCACCACGTGAGTTTGTTTTGTTTTCTTGATGGGAGATGCATGTGAGGAGCTTCTTAGGGATCTCTAGAGCTCATTCAAACACTCATTTTAGCTTAGGAACTCTTACATTAATGGTTATTTGATTGTTTCCTTTGCATATTATTATTCTTCTCCCTCATTTTCCTAAGATTCACTCTTGTTTTAGCTAGAAATTTAACTCCTTAAGGCTGGTCTTATATGGGGCAAAAATCACATAAGAGAAGGAATGGAAGAACAAGCTTGAAACATAGCAAATTACCTTGGTTTCTTAGCTTCACTTTGCTTGCTTCTTCTCCTTGAATTCAAAAATTCTCTTTCTATTATAGACTCAAAATAGAACTAAACATCTCAGTAAATCCATAAGAAGAGAGGAGAAAAAAATAGGAAGAAGTTTTCTAAAGGAAGAGCAAATATTTCTATGAATTTCTCACCTTTTTCTTAGGCTTTCTCCTACTCTTTTCCTTTTTTTCTTGTGCGCCTCCCTCTCTTGAGTCTTCTCTAGTTTTTGGATAGAAATGAAGTCAATGGAGAAAGAGGAAGAAGAAGAGTGAATTATAAAGAAGGTTCAAGAAGCAAATTGTTCATAAAAATTCCAAATATGTCTCTTAATCTTGGTATTTTTCGTTTCTAGTTCATTTTATCTCCTTTTTTAGAATCATCTTTTCTATCATAAAATTTAGTCCTCAATCTTATAAAATGCCTCTAGAATCACTCAAATTGGAGTTAAAATCTTCTCGGACTAAAGGTTCAAAGTTCGAGTCAACCGACGTTAAAAAATGTACACCAGAAAGGTTTTAACTGTCCTGGAGCTTCCCATGATTTTTAAAGCCTTTGAGAACTCTGGAAAACTCAAATTTTCCATTTAAAAAGCCCTTCTATGAAAATTTCAAAATTTTTCCAAAATTACAAAAATGCCATTACGTTACGTAGTTATTTTGTTAATTTTCATTTGGTTTGCCATCTGTTTCAGGGTACCTCTAGCCTCCTAAATTCATTACTTAATGTCTAGATCATTATTCTAATTTTTTTTATCTTAATTAATTCATTTTAGAGGACTTACTTTGAAAACATATCCATTTTCATCATTTTTATGAAAACTGGACATTACAAGTATGACCCATTATGTTTTTTATATGAGCTTTATGTGCACCTTATGTTTATGAAATGTTTATATGATAGCTCCTAGCTCCCCATGGCATGGAATTGAACATAGTAGCTCTTCTTTGGGCCCAGGTTGAGATTGGTAGAACCTAGCTAGTTTTATGATGTTACCATGGCTAGAAATGAATGAGTTTTCATGTTATATAATGTATATAATTTATATGATGTATGTGCATAGCATTCTTGCACCACATATATTGCATTCACTCATGGAATTCTTACTTGCATTAATTTGGATGAGTTGTGCTACTGAGATTCTCCCGATCTCACCCCCCATGCTCCCACTAATCATTTCAGGTCATTAAGTCAAGCCCAAAATCATGAGAAGCCATGGATACTAGAAAATGATGTATTAGAACCTCATTTTGTACTAAATTATTGCATATGTATGTATATGATACTTTACATGTATCATGACACACTTATGATGTATATGATGGTGCTACTTCATGTTCAATGATGGAATCATGTTCAAAAGTATAAGAACACTAATGTATGACTATTTGTAGCAATGTATATCTATTATGGTAGAGTTTGATCTATGAGAAAACATGTTGTATGTATGTATTCTTAGGTATTCAAGGGTCAAATTTTGATCCACCTATTTTGGAATGATATGGAATGGCTAGAAAAGCCATTTAGAATACAAGAAATGTGCTTAAAGTGGAAGGAAACCAATTGGACACTAAATGGTCCAAATTGGTACCTAAAATGGTCTTTAATTTTTTTTAAACAACTCCTATGTCAAAAGTAGTCTAAACGATCTAGTTTGAGGGTAAAATTTGGTATGCATTTAGACCCCTCTTAGAGATTTTTATTATGACAAGAACCATAACTTTTGGTGCTTTACAGAATATTTTACAAATTTTTGAAATTGGAATATTTTACAAATTTTTGAAATTGGACAGAAATTTCAATTAGGTCCTGTCATTATTTACACAAAACAGCTTTGTAATTTTGTGTCTTTCAAGGACCAAATGAAGTCCAATACTTATGAAATTTTATAAGCATATAACTAACATTATAAGCTTTCTATAGCCATCAAGTTTACATGAAAAATAGTTGTATAGAGGAAGTTATGAAGTTTTTAAATTAGGAGTCTGATCATGCCTAAGTACTATAGTAGCCACTGATACGTAATGCTTTTCATGGGCCAAATAAGCTCAAAGGCTCTTGAAAGTTTTCTAACACTTAATTCTCATCTCAAGACTTTTGTGGCCACTGAGATCACCTAATTTAGAGTTGTGTAGCTCAAGATACGCAATTTCAAAATTTAAGTCTGCTACTTGCCTCCATTTATAACCTGTGTTACTGTTTCATTGCATTTGACCGAGCAAATGAATTCAATTTCACCTGAAATTTTTATAGCATATGGTTCACATACTAAGCTTTCCATAGACACCTAATTTGTATGATTTGGAGTTGCCAAGTTATGAATTTTCAAAGTTAGTGTAGATTTTGTGTCTTTGCTGTCATTTCAGGTTCAATGGGAAAATTCATGTGTTCCATGAGCTAACTAAGGTAAAATAGACATGAATAAACTTATTTTATGATGAAAATGAATTGAGGAAAGTAAAGAATCAAGTTTGGACCTTTATAGCTCAAATTAACCCACAAATGGCCCGATTTCAGTGTTAAAAAGCTTATGGATGAACGTGGCACTTATGTGTAACTTTTTATTTGCCATGTATGAGATAGTGAAAGTTAGGTATGACACTTAACTTTCACACCAATCATAATGCATGGACAATAATTACAAATTCAAAGGCGCATAATATATCCAACTAGTATTATTTTATGCCTTAAGGTTATTACTATTATTATCTCTTAGCTCTTACAATGGAAGAGTTTTATTAGGCATTCTACACACAATTTGAGGTAAGTTTTAACTGTCAACAATTCATTGATAGTTTTCACTTTTTGTAATTATCTTGTCTAATCTAGCAAAGTCATGGAAAGACCTCGAAAAGACAATAGCCATTACCTATGTGGCATGAGCAAATGATTTAACTTATAAGCACTAAGCCATACGCTATTAGATGGCATATATACACTCCCTATATAATTAAGGCCCTAGGCAAGTTTACAAGCAGTGTTTAGTTTAGTCCTTCGTATGAATTATCAAAATTGACAATTAAAATGTTAAATTCATTATATTAGCCTTCCAGCAAAAACTACTTTAAAGGAACTCATATGAGCTTGAAATTAAAATACTCAAGGAAATATACAAAATTTGACTACATTATAAGGTAACTCAATTTTAAGTGGTTGAGAAAATCAATAGCAAAAGTCATTACAATCCTAGTTTTAATTAAAGAGTGACAAGTAAGTTGGAGGCCTACAAACCTACATCAATAAGTATAGGTGTCCATATTCAAAATCTTAAAACTTGTAGTGGCTAGGCCTATAGCATAATGGGATATACTGACCAAGTTTTTTAGCATTTCAAATTTGTTGAACACCATTTCATATGAACTAAACAATTAAATAATGAATACAAGCTTAATTCCTAACTAATTGCAATATTCTAACATTTCCAACAATTGTGAATAGAAGCAAATAAATGTATAAGAATTTCTTCTTATAATTTCTACATATTTCAACCTTCTCTAGTATTGCCATAGTAAGCCCCCAAAAAAATTGCATACATATAAAATCTATGACTACTATGGCATTAGGAATTAAGGACGCAACTTTATAACATATAAGGACTTTTAGTCACCATGGACTCCAGATAGGAAATTGACCGTGTCTATCACACAAAGCATTGAACAACAAAATTATGTAGTCAATAGTTTATTCAAAGTTATCTTTATATTAGAAGTCGCTATATTATGAAGATGATCTAGAAAACACCAGACACACTAAACATACATTTCCACACCAACATACCAAATTCTTGGTATTTCAAGTAACAACATAAACAAAAATTCCAATGACTCATTATAGATACTTAGTACCACATCATCATTTCTCAATTTTCAATCATGTAATTAAGTGAGGAAAACATATAGTTACCTACTAGTGTAAGGCATAACCCAAAGATAGATTCAATAGAATTGTCATGATAATGGCAAGAATAAAGGGTCCATTCCCTTATGATTCTCCTATATTAACAAAATCATTTCATCATGCTACAATATCATTCTTTAGTCATGAGACTAGCTTAGGTAAGTTCTCTAGCTTGATATAAATAACCAATCTTACATTTGCATATATAATACTAAGATGTCTAGGTTATATAGCTTCTATGATTAACTGTATGTTGATAATACGCCAATCATATCAAGTTAATATAAATGGAACATAGGTCGATAGAAATCTTAATACATGCAAAAAAAAAGGGTTTGCTTATTGTGAACTTAGGTTGAATTAAAATGACAATAAGGTCAAGCACAATATCTTCTACATTTAAGCCATGGTAGTAAAAGTCATTAACCTAATCCCACGGGAACTGTGATAAGCATTTACATAATTTTTTTCAAACTAAAAGTTCATTAATTAAAACCACATATATGAGGTAAAATAAGAATTAAAGCCAACCAAACAAATCTACCAAACAAGTAAGTTCATTTAAACAACTTCATCACGATACATTGTTTATTGTAAGGAGTAGTCTATAGCAAAGAAATTTCACAAAGCATTACTCTTTCAACCTTCTTAATATCTTTAACATCTCTTATTCAAGGGTCTATAATTTGTAACTTACTAGAGGTATTTTAAAGTAACAAACTTAAGTCCTATAAAGTCATTAGTATTTCATACAAGCATCACAACTTATACAGGGAATTTTAAGGTGGCAAACATTATCCCTAACCACTAGTTTGGCATAAAAATTCAAGGTAAAAATCAAATTTTAATCATGTTCAAATCATTGCAAATTCAAACATGAATTTATTTAGAACTTAAACTCTTAATAGAAATTTAAAGACTAGGCTAATCCATGCCAAATACAGTTGAATAGCAGTAATCAGTTTAGTCTAGAGTTTTAAATCCAATTTCAACTCAAGCTTAAACTACTGTAAAGCATATTGACCACAAGATCAAGAGGTTTTTGATTCAACTCATACTTACTAATTTATATTATCAAGATCATACTAAATCATAACAAGCTATGCCCTTAGGTAGACATAAGACCTAGTGGCATGAGTCAAAGCATCAATATATATATATATATATAATTCAAATACTTGCTAAACATAATTCACTCTTTAACATTTTGGCAAGACCTAACTCTCATTAGCTTAAGTAGCCAAAAGATGGTACAAATCAAAGTACTATAGGTGGGAATCATCAATGGGATTAATACTGTCATCCCTACAAGGCCCCTAAAGGCATCACACCCATTATAGCAATAACATGAAGCAATCCAATAGTTTAGGATATACTCAAAATCTAGTCTACGTATATCTACAAAACCTAGTATCCACTGGCAAAATAACTCAAAAAGGAAAACAAATAGACATCTTATAAGGTCTTTAGTGATACTTTAATTATGATTATGCCTATGTTTTATAATGATAATTGAGGTTCTACTAAAAAGTACTTGCGTCATAGGCTACAGGAAAACCTAAGCTCTAATACCAATTTTATGTTTGTTAAGTCTAAAATTATGATTAGCACAAAATGAGAAAATCTTATGTTTGTTAAGTCTAACAAACACCAATATTTATAAAATTCTAATGTATGATTAGGTTAAAGTAACAATTTCAAGCCAAAGAATAATTCCTTTAATTACTTTCATTCATATCAAGTTCATCTTTCATAGTATTCATAATTCATTTAAAAAATCTAGATTAACTTTTTGTTGAAAATCCAATAAATTCCTTATTGAATTTGGGACAACTTGGACTTGTCGATAAACAATCAACGCATTGTTTACACACCATAGAGAGACTTACTCTCAATTGTGCCATTAGTAATAAGATATAAACTGTAGGGACAAGGATGCTACTTATAGTCTATGCAGTGGACTCTAGGGTAAGATATACACATGTATAGGGACAATAGATCATTAATGCTAAACAAGTTTACTATTAAGCCTTCACTAACAACACTTGGAGCTAAAGTGGAAGATGATTTAAATATAAATCCATTATCTCCAAGAATAAATAACGGAATGAGCTATAAAGCATGATAACTAAAGGGACAAATGGGCATAAAATTTTCTACTAAAATACATTTTAAATTTGGACATAAGTTGGCCAGAAATCAATAAAGAAGAAATAGGCATTATATAAGTGTAATGTATCATTTATTTAATCAAGTTAAATGATAATAAGCTTGATAAATTACATATTAAAATTATTTTAAAAAAACTAGTTTACTCAATTATCAAAGGGAAACAAGTATATAGTACGTACAAAACATATATGATTTAATCAAGTTATAAAACTAACAAAGCACAGTTATGAGAAAATAGGAATAATTAAATTTATGCATTAAAATTTTAAATGATGAAATGCAAGCAAATATCAATAATGAAAAAATTTTAATACACTTATAGCAACAAGGAAATCCATGTAGAACTTTAGGGCTTGTTTAATTATGTTTTGGTTTTAATGTTTTCAAAACAAATATTTTTTTAGAACAAATTTTCAAAACAAAAAAATTAAAAAATCTGTTTGAAACATTATTTTGAAAAATTACTATTTTCTATTTTTTTTCTTGATTCTACAGAACAAAAGTTACAAAACACCTAAAAAATATTCTGATTTTTCTGTTTCTGAAAACATAATTCTATTTTTTTGTTTTACAAAACACTTCATTAAAAACACATCATCAAACAAGTTATTTTGTTTTTTTGTTCTTAAAAATAGAAAACTATTCTAGAAATAGGAAATCAAACAGGTCCTAATTTCTAACATATATCTTATACTTACATGTGCATACTACACATAAGGGTAAAACTATATATCCATACATGAGCACTTAGCCTATAATCCATCAAGGAGCATCCTACTCAGTAGCCTTTCAGTACTCAATCACATAAATCATGTAGTAATATCTAGGGTGTACTAAGAGCTAATAAGAGTGTTGTTAGCAACCAATGTTCTACACAATCCTTTCTGATATGTATAATATCACATGATAAAATATGATTCATACATCAAAATCTTCTAGATAAAGAGATCCACAATATAAATTTACACAATTAATAGTATGGTATTTCATAAACATAAAACATTTAAACAAACCCATAAGGACATATTAAGGTAACTTATTACCTTTTGAATTTTGAAAGGCAAAACTTTTTGTAATCATATGAATTCATATCCATTTAATAACACAAGCATACATGGCATATTGTAGTTTAAAAGATTTAAATAATAATGATATACATGTGATGAAGCACTACCTAATAGACCCATCCTAATGGATACACAGAGTAGAAACAAGAGATAGAAGGAGTAAAAAAATAGAAAGAAAGTTAAAAACATACCATGCCTTATAATATACTCAGTATTTGTCAAACAGTTTTTAATTCTTTTGTCATTGAACCACCATCACACCCTTCCACAAAATTACTTCAATGGTTCCCTAAAAACAATTATGATAATTCTTTTAAAATTTCAAGTACTTAATTTAGGTTTCCTTTTTTCTTTCCCTTTAACTTATACATTACTTCAGAGGTTCACTTGGTTGAATGCTACCAAATAATTTCCTACTTTAATAATTGTCCTAGTTTAATATTCAATTTACTTTACTTTAGTTAGTTAGTGAAAGAAAGAACCCAAATATGTAGCACAAAAAGCTAGTTCATGAAGAAGATAGCTCAAGGTTAAACCCACCTATTGTGCATGTATAGACGTAAGCTTAGGTAAGTAGAAAAGGAATTGCACATAAGGAATAACATAGAAGAAGTCAAAACAAAGGAGGATGAAGCAACTGAATTTAAAGGTGACTTTGATCATTCTCGCATAGTATTGAACTTACATAGTAATGCTAGACTTGGAGCAAAATGATAGAGCTAAGGAAAGCTTCAAATGACTTTAAAAGAGGGGGAAAATAGCCTATTTGTGAGAAGTAGATAGAAATTCATAGTTCGTTGCAAAGTAGGAAGACAATGACATATAAGGAAAACAAAAAGAAAACTTTAGGAAACTCTAAGGCTAAAAAGGCTAAGCAAGTCATGTAAAGTATGGGATGGAGTTTTAGTCTTATGGTTAAGAGAAAGCCATATGTTTATTAGGGGAAAAAATCTGAGGGATTAGTGGGCATTATTAAGGAGATGCAAGCCTTAAGGGTCATTCTTAAAAATTGCACTTTAGACTCTATAGTGACGCTACGATATGTTCTATAAGAAGCAAAAAAAAAGGGAGAAGCAAAACAAGGAATGAAAATGGCAAAGGTGGCCTCACTAGAGTTTGAACTTGGTTGCCCATAACTCTGGCCCAAACTCATGACCACTAGAACTATGATCAAATCTTGCATCTTATTCCCACTTAGTTATAGTTCTTCCTACACTACACTTTATTTATCTAAATTAGTTTACTATTTCCATTATCATTATTATTGATCCCACATTGCAACTTAATCACTATCCTTATTAAATTTAGTTTCCTTATTATTTCAATTTCCCAATTTATTAGGTCATTGCACTTTAGACATTTAACATTTTCATTAAAAACTTTGTCAACCTCTTCTTATAATAGTATGCTCTATGGAGTTTGTCATTATGCCACACTTATTAACTTTATTAATTCTTCTTGTAATAGTTTGCACAACACACTCTACTATAAAGGTTTAAGAACAGAGTCTTGCTCTTGATTAACACATAGTAACCTATTGTTATTGTAACACTCCAAAATTAATTAAGAATAATCATGATTAACTAGGGATTAATATGAGTTTAATTAGAAAATTACTTGAGAGAGGTGGACATTAATTTGGGCCTTATGGTTAATTTAATTATGCTTTGGGTTAAGTGTAGAAGCTCAATTTTAGCCTTAAAGGGATCCAATTCCATTTCTTAGAGGCCCAATATTTATTTGTGTAGACCCAAATGTTAATGGACCTTTTTAGCTTAGCCCAACTCTCATATATAACCAATGTAATCTTATAATCTATGGCCCAACAAGGATAAAACTAAACCCATTTAGAATTGTGCTTTTGGGTCAACCCAAGACCCAAAATTAAACTCTAAACCCTTAGTAACCCCTTCCCCCATTCTGCAGAAACAAAACACATAAGAAGTACAAGAAAATTCAAAGGCTTTGGAGAAAGGCTAAGGTTCTTGGTAAAAATCCATCTTCTTCCACTTCTAGAGTCAAAATCAGCCAAGGTGACTATTATATGACTTAATCCTCTCCTCTTTCTCTTTAAGTTAACCTAATTGGTTTCTCATTTAGAGCATTTTCACAACACCCAAAATCTAATATGGATTCTTTGATGTTTTCTTAAAGGATTTTCAGAGATTGAGACCAATAGGGATATTGGGTAAGTGTAAACTCCTCATTTTGATGCATTTTCTACTAGTTTAAGACCCCCATAGTTGATTTATAGTATGGATATTAATTTTATATGAATTTTCTTAGGATTTAGAGTGATACTCTAAAGCTACTAGTGGGGGGAAACATCCAATCCGAATTTTGTTCTTGTAGTAGCTGGGTAAGTGTCCTCTAGGTAGCTGTTGGTGATTTAATTCTTTGAGTATTTGGTTGCTACTATAATTGAAGAATAGGAATGGTAATAGTCTGATTTTGTGTTCATAGACTAAGGTAGCATTGTTGTTAACTCTCAAGGAATTGTTTACAAGTAAGGTAATTGGAGTTAATGTTAAATTCTATGCATGGCTACTTTAATTTTATATCTACTACATAATTATAACTTTGAATGTATAATGAATGATTGGCTGTCTGGTATATTGTGTTTGAACCTTGTGAGTCCATGGTAGAGCTATGATAAGGCTGCCACCCTTGCATTATGTTTAGATCGGGCACCAGATTGTGATATGACCCTTACATGCACTGAGCCCAGGTTGTGCTCATTAGGGAGTTGGTACCATGGATGGGCCTCTCTTGGTGTTATTGGCCTTTAACATGTGGATATGTGATTGCTAATATGGGATAGTAGTCACTGGTAGCCCAATTACTTCATTTATTGATATGATTATTATTTTTTAGGCTTATTTGATTAATTACATATATGTTAATTAGATTGGAATATATGAATGGAATTTGCCTTTGGTTACTAAGATTTGCATCTCACCCCATTTCATGGGCTAACTATTTCAGATGAAGGCTTTTCGGGTAAGGATAAAAGGAAGCAAATGGATGAACATCCATGAGCTAAGACCATGTGCAGGAAGTTCCGCACTTGGATAGATCTAATTTAGGATAGATACTAATTTTTGTTATTCTTTTGTATAACATCATCATCATCTAATCATATTGCCAAGCATAGGTATTTTGTGTTTTGTTAACTTACGATGTATCTAATAAGGAGTTAGGCCTTATATAAATCTGGTATATGGTGTATGTATTTATTTATATGTGATATAGAACTTCCTTAATATGAATGTATGACTTGAATCTTGAGAGCATACTTTTATATTTCCATGAATAATAATATTAGTTATTTAGGGATCTTGTTGCTGTTAATACTTCATGAATTTACTGATGCATGATAGTTTAATGAGTAGGAATCAACCCCTAAGTTTTGAATTGGTAATGATAGGGATGTTGGGTAAACCAGATGGATGAAAGCTATTAGAGTCTCACAAACTAAGGTAAAGTGGTCTTAGATTGTTACTAAAGGGAGAGTTAGATTGTATAAGACAAAACTTAGGGAGAAATAGTACAAAAGAAGGTCACGCCGTGGCCAAGGAGAGTTAAGCCACAGCTAGGTGTCAAGTAAGGGCAAGGAGTGCCATAGGGCGAGGTGTTTCGTCGCAACATAAAATGAAAATGTTGCCTATGAAGGGTAACAGAAAGCAACCTGGCTATAGTGCAATAAGTTCTGCCATGGTACAAGTTGAGAAAATCAGGTGATGAATGTCCCAGTAGCTAGTTTCACCACAGTGTGACTTGTGAAAATTGCTACAGTAGCTCCAGGATGCATTTCTGCTGTGGCGAGGGTCTAACTCGTCCAACTATCACCATGATGAGATTTGCAAAGATGTGAGAAGTTGAATCTGAGAGTAACTTTTTCGTGGTGTAAGATGTGAAACTTGGTTTTTAGGTTCCAATAACCAACTTAGCCACGACGGGGAAAGTCTAAGCCGTAGTCAAGGTTCCCAAACTCTTATTTTTGACATAGAAACCTTGAATTTCACTATGTTAAGATTGTGTAATGACTTAGGAATATTCATAAAAGGTTTTTGATGAGTTGAAATCAATTATGAGATGAACCAAAAGTCTTAACTGATAATTATGATCACTCTGGGCTTGTTTAGTTGTAGTTATTTAGCTAATGACCCTAATGATATCGAGGTTCAAATTTTTTCCACTTTCTCTTATTTTAATTAATCACAATGACTTTAGACCTTAATTTGTGATTACTAATCATGTTATTAAACCTAATTATAATAATTAAGAATTAGGGTCATTACAGTTATCCATTGAACTTGTATTGTTAAAGTATATACCAACTCAAAGGTGGTTTCCCATTACTAGTGTTTCTCAGCTTAAGGATTTTAGCCCTATTTTCTCGGAAGTTTGTTATGTAACATCTCTTACAAGTGCTTTGATAAGAGGATCAACTAAATTCTTACTTGATCTTACATAGACTATTGTTATTGTCCCATTTTTAACTAATTCTCTTATATAAGCATGTCTTAAACTTATGTCTTAATTTCCCACTATACATCTTGTTATAAGTTATACACATGGTAGCCTCACTATCACAAGATATAAAAATGGCTGGCATAAATTATGGCTATAAATTTATACCTATTAACATGTTCCTTAGCCATTCTACTTCTGTCCAGTAGCTCCTAGTGTAATGAGTTCAAATTCCATAATAGAAGGGAAAATACAATTTTGCTTCACTAAAGCCTACCTAATGGTGCCTAAGGCGAATATCCACCCTAATATGGAATTATTGTCATTTATACCTATTATGCAATCAGCATTAGAATAACCCTCTAACATTGCAAGAAAACCACTATAATGGATTCCTAAGTGTCTTTTTTTTTTTAGATATCTAAGCACTCTAATAATTGCTTTCCAATTATCACTACTTGGATTGCTTGTAAATCTTGAGAGTTTACAGACAACAAATGCTATGTCTAGTTAGTACAATGTAATACATACATTATATTACCTATTGCACTTATACACTCTAATTGTGCTACTGATCTCCTAAATTTTTTAGTTAACTTGACATTAGAATCATAAGGAGAATTAAACTCCTTTATTCCTAAGTATTTGAACTTGTCTAGCATTTTATTTATATAATGTGACTATGTTAAAGTCACTCCTTTATTGTCTGTTATAACATTTATACCCTTAGATTGTTTCTACATCATTCAAGTCTTTCATTTTAAAGATTAAAGTTAGATACTTCTTAATTTCAAATATACCAGGCATATTTGTACCAAATATCAACATGCCATCAACATATAGACAAATTATAACACCATATTCCTTCTTAAATTTAGAGTAAATGCATTTGTTTGTACGATTATGTATGAAACCATTTGATAATATAGCTTTGGTTCTTGTCTCAAACCATAAAGAAATTTTATTAGTTTTCAAGCTTTATTTTCATTTCTAAAGAGAATAAAACCTTCAAATTGTTGCATATAAATTTCTTCACTTAAATCTCCATTAAAGAATACTCTTTTAACATTCATATGCTGTACATATAAACCATATAATAAAGCTAGAGACAAAAATACTCTAATTGATGGTATACTTGCTACAAGTGCATGTGTCAAAATAATCAATGTTTCTTTTTATGTGAACTTTTAGCCATTGATCTTGCTTTGAAAGTTTAAATAAAACCATCTGTATTATATTTTCATTTAAATACCCAATTACAACATATAGCGTTTGAACCATGAGGTAAATAATCTAAAACCCATGCATTGTTAAATATGATTAAGTCCATCTCATCATTTATAGCCTCTTTCCAAATCGCTGTATCTCTAAAAGATGGGTATTTTGCTACATATGTTATTTCCATTTCCTTTAACAAGAAATACTATTGATTGTGAAGAGACAAAATTTGAGTCAAGATGTTTTTTTTTCCTAACTTTTTTATTCCTCTTAAGTTTTTGGCGAGTGCCAAAATTATCTTTATTGGTAGCAACATCTAAAGAAGCCAATACTCTGTATGTATCAAGATGAGAGTTGTGAGCCAAGATGTTTTTTTTTCCTAACTCGTTGATTCCTTCTAAGTTTTAAGTGAGTGCTAGAATTATCTTTGTTGGTAACAATATTTGAAGGAGATATCTTAAATGCATCAAAACTATTTTGCCTTTCTTCAGATAAAAACTTATCCATATAATCATTTATAAATTTATTTTCAATAAATTCAATGTGTATAGATTCTATAATCATATTTGATTGTAAATCCAAAAGCTTCTATATTTTTTAATTCTATGTATATCCTATCAAAATACTTTTGATACCTCTAGGTCCTAACTTTGTTATTTGATGATAAAGAAGTTTATAGTATGAAATACATCTCCACACTTTGAAATAATCTAAATTTGGTTTTCTATTATTATAAAGTTCATTAATTGAAGTATTTATAATTTTTGAAGGCACTTTATTCAATATATGACATGTAGTTAATGGTGCTTCTTCCTATAAATTATGTGATAAGTATGCATTTATCAACATAGCATTAATCATCTCTACTAAAGTCATATTTCTTCTTTAAGCCAATTCATTTTGTTGTGGTGTATAAGGAGCACTCCTTTAATGAGTTATACCATGCTCTTCTCAAATTTTATCAAATTCAATGGGAAAATATTTTCCTCTTATATCATTACATAGATCTTTATTGTCCTATTCGTATGATTTTCCACAATAGATTTGTATTCTTTAAATTTTTGAAATATTTCATCTTTTGTTCTAATTAAATAAACAAATGTGAATATGGAAAAATCATCTATCAATGTAATAATATATCTTTTACCACCCCTTATTGCTTCTCCATTTTAATTAACATATATCATAGTGTATTAAATATAATAGTGTTGTATTTTTTTCAACCTTAAGAAAAGGCTTTTTGGTCATTTTTGCTTATGTACAAATCTCACACTTTTCAACATTTTGGTATTTGCAATTAATATGACCATTTTTTCACATGAGCTTTAATAACCCAAAATTCAAATGTCCTAATGTAGCATGCCATTGAATATAATTAGACTCAACAATATGAGTAGAAACATAATTTATTACATTAACACTTAGTTTGAACATTCTATCACAATTATAATCTTTTCCTACAAATATTTCTACCACAATTATAATCTTTTCGAACAAATAATTCATTCTTAAATACTATTACATTATAAAATTCAATTACAATCTTGAAACCTTTTTTAGATAGCAAATAGACACCAAATTCTTTTGAATTTCTGTCACATGGAACATATTTATCAATATTAATTTCTATTTATACATGAAGTTAATCTTCATAAACCCTTTTCCTGACACTTTGATTGTGACATGATTTCCCATTAGAACTTTCTCGGGTTCCTTGACCTCTACGTTGGTCTTAAACCAATTTCTATCACTACGTATATGAAATATTACACTAGAATCCAACCATCAATCTTGGTTTTTGGTTATTGTACTTTCCTTGTTTGATTTTGTTATCATCCTAACTTGAAGTGCAAATATCATGGCAACCATGTCTTGGACAGTATTCTCCACCATGTTAGGCTTTCTCATAATTCCTAATACTGAAATTAATTCTCATTTTTATAAATCTGCACTCACAAATTATATAGCCTTACTTTCCATGGTTGAAACAATGTAAATGATTTCTCTTCCTCTTAAGAGAATTATTGGATGCTTCTTATATTATTGTTTCCATTGTAAAAATTCTTTCTAGATTTCTTCTCACTAACATAATTATATGTAGAATTAGAAACCAAAAAATATGCATCACCTTTATGAGTTTCAATCTCAATTTGAAGATGAGTTTGAAACTACTTGTAAGGTTAATTATTAGTAGAACATAAACTTTTTTCCTATAATCATTCCAACAAGAAGGCAATTTAAAAAGTGTTGTACCAATTTGCAATGCATCAGGAATTTTCACATCAAGATCTCTTAATTTAAAAATTAAGACTTGTAATTCATGAATTTGATCCATAATAAGCTTAAAATTAGACATTTTGAATTCAAAATATTGTAGTGCAAAGAATTTATCCATACTTCAATTTTTAGCATAGTATGTAGTATCCAGGGCAAACTATATCTCTTTTGGTGACTTCAAACTAGAATACAAATCATACAAACGATTGGTCAATGTATTCAAAGTATGTCTACAACACATCAATTAATCTTCTTCACACTTCTTTCTCTACATTTTGATTTTGTCAAAATCCATCACGTGGGTTCTGACAATACTGGCAATAATGGATCTAAAACATAATAAATCTTCAAAGTAATGAATAACAACACCATCTTTTCTTTTCTAACTAGTGAAGTTGGTGCCATCAAACCGATTAAGTTTGATGAACTCTTTCAAATTTTCTATTGTAATCACTCTTTCTATTGGAATCACTCTTTAAAATTGTTAGAAAAATAGAAGAACACAAAATTGAGAAATAGGCTTTGATGTGTGAAGATCACCATCTTCAAAAGAGTGATTTCCTATACATTACAATGTTCTTTCAATATACAACAAAACCTTTTGAGATATTAGTCAAATTCTTAGCACTTTTGTCATGAAAAAAGAGTTTTATATGTTCTAAATTGTCACCTTTCAACCACTGTCTATTTTTATATCAATAGATATATTTTAATTTTAAAATATAAAATTCAAACTTAACAAACATGTCCTTTTAATTTTAAAATTTGAAATTAAATAACACACACATATATACAACTTATTCATTCCCTTTCCAATGTGGGACTTCAAGTCTCACCAATATTACAAATTACACTAAAACAAGACACTTATGGCTTGGGAAGAAGACAATATGGAGAGTTTTTCTTACTTGCTAATATACAATTTATGAAATATTAGCAAGTAAGACTTAAGCTCGTACTCGAGGATAATTTAGGGGCTTATGCGGTGGTCCTTTTTGGGGGTGGTTGAGTATATTCCCTAGGCCCAGCTGGTGGTACTGAGGGTTCCTCACTTACCTGTCTCTTATTTGGGAATCGAGAGCTACCATCAACTTTGTTTAATCTAGGCAACAACATAAAATATTACTCAGGTTATGATTCACATTTCTGGTATTAACAATAGGATTTTGAATAGGACGAATAGTTACTTAAATTTGTAATAAATGAAAGCATGGATTTATTAAGAGATTTATTAACAGATCAATGGTATTACCTCGTCCATTGTCATTGTTCGACACAAACCTTTCAACCCACTTCAATTTATCTTCTCAGCTCATATTACTAAAAGCTACTTGTTCACTGCTGCTACTTAAAGCATCAAGAGAGTAGCAGATTAGGGTGCCCCGATCTATTACCCCTTCCACTAGTCGGAGTCTTGAAACAACTGGGACAAGCACTGCAGCAACAAGAATCCATTGCTTGGCTAGAGAAATAATGAGAATATACTACAGGGAAAATTAGTTTCAATGGAGAGAAATATGCAATAACTTCCCTGTACTTATTATGTTTCGGCATTGTTGCTACATAATAACTAACAGGAAGAATTCAGCATAAAAAAGTTATAAGAAAACCCAAAGAGAAAACATTTTCAGGAACGAAATGACCTGTTGCGTCAGATTGTTATGATTAAAGACCACAGAACCAGTTGCTTGAATAAAATTAAGGTTATGCGTCTTCAACTCGGTGAAGAATGAGTTGAATGACTTCTCTGCTGCTTTATAGAGATCAGCCACATCATTACTTGTATATAGAATTTTCTGGCCGCACATTACCATTTCTTCTGTGGATAAGAAAGAGAATAGACATAAATGGACAATAAGATATACTTCCAATTCTGAAAAAGAAAACAAAAGAAAGTCATAATACTGAAACCAGGGAAAAAAAAAATTACTAGCATGTTCCACTGCTGGATTAATTACTTTGAAAGTTCCTTGTCCGTTGGTTGACAAGTTATATTTTGCTCAGAAATTGGCTTGAGCAAGGAAAGCAAAATTTTCATTGCAAAACACGTAACTACGACTTAGGCATGCAACCGAAATTTCCAAGTGAATCAAATGTCAATTTTGATGTTTGACTTGTATGATATCTACTTCAAACTGTTAAGGCTGCTCTAGCAGCTTGTTTGTAAAGGCAAATTATGAAGTTTTTGGCTATAGTCACCCATTCCTACATTGTTCGTGGGCTTGAAATTGTTGCAATAGGATGTTTAGTTCATTTAATGATTAGTGGTTTTTAATGTTTTAATAATTCTTTTAATTTCTAGTGAATTTATGTAAACCATATTGGCAAGCTTAATGTTATAAGTATGATTGTCAAAGTTGTGAGTTGACTTGTTGAGTTTATATTTTTATTTTAAAAAAATATGTCAAATTATTTATAAACTTGAAATTAGAGCTAACTGGTATAAATTCATAACTAATTCGTATAGATTTATAATTGTCAAAAGTCGTAAATTGACTTATCGTGTTTATATTTTACCTAAGTAAATTGTATTAAATCATTGGTAGACTCAAAATCAAAGTTAACTTATGTACACTCATAATTGACTTATGTAGACTCATGTAAAATCAATTGATTTGAAAAATTCGAACCAAATTAGGCGAGTTTGAAGATATGACATTAAGGAAGAATATTATGATGATGATATTGATGATAATGATGATGGTGGTGATATAAGTGAAGATTGAAGATGATGGTGGTGAAGTAGGTGGAGATGATGATACTAATGGTGAAAATGACGGAGATGACACAATGCAAGTAGTAATAAACCTGCTGTTGTTACGTATGCATAGGTCATGTATACACCCCTTTGTTCCATGTTGCTCTGATTTAGGATTTGAATTATGAACTCATATTTGGGAGCTAAACATCAAATCAAAAGAATTTACTCAGATTGAATTTTCCTTTGTTGACTTCGGGTAGAGTTATTAAACAGAAGACAATAGGAATTAACATCCCCTTTGCCTCCAACTAAATATAGAACTAGTATCGTGAGTCGTTGATTAGGATCGTCTTCCAGTGGGACAAACATTTACATGTAACATGCCGCAATCCTACAATTACTCTTTCTTAACATTCATATTCAATAGTTAGGTCTCATTCTCAGAGTAGTTTCTTAGATGTAAAGGATTTTATCTCTAAAATCTGGTACTGCTGTTGTACATTTGCGCAATGCAAGGAATTTTTAAAAAGGCACAGAGTGACGAGGATGAAATTAGAAGGGAACTATGTTGGTTGCACAAAAACAATGCATCCTAGACTTCTCACTAGTTTCAATTTAAGAGAGAAAAACTTTTATCCATCATATATATATATATAAAACTTATGCGGATCCGTACTGATATTTTATATCAAGTTATGTTTGTATAAGCCTTTTGGTTTAATTTTTTTTGTTTAACTATTTTTTGAAATTTTGAATGTTGACAGTCTCCAAGAGTCTCCAAGTATAGACTCACCATTTTAGTTTCACTTAAAGTATGGAAAACAGAAAAAAAAAATTCAGTTTAAAACTTTAAATTGAAAAAATTGACGGTTAATAATCTTTTTACAACTTTTTACAATTTAGTCTCTCTAAAGTTACAATTAGATCTTCTCGAAATTATAATCAGGTCCCTCCTAAAATAATTTTTTCAAACTTAAAGTCCTTCATTGGAATTTTTCTCCCATAAAATTTGAGACTTTGATTTCTATGAAGAATCTGTATCTCATATTGTTGTGAAAGTAAATAGGAACAATTCCCCTTTTGATAAAAGGAAAAGATATGCATGTTAACATAAATCCTTTTTTCTTTTTCCCCAACGGCTTCCTGCTTGAAGGTAATTCTTTTTTTAAGATATAATGGTGGCTTTTTTTTTTCAAAACTGAAAAATAAAGATACCGGGAAGCCATTGGGAAAAAACGATTTTGTTCCTCTCCAGTTCAGTTCAGGCTGTAGAAGCCACTTGCTTTTGTTTATATTTTTTAATAGTTTTTGAAGCTCATTCAAGAAAAAACACAGTAAAATTTGATTGCTTGGTCCTACAGGAAGTATGTGAACATATTAGAGTGTGTATGGTTATTTTGGACAGTTATGAAGAAGCATGAAGAAGAGAGATGATGTTCTCGTGTGCTTGTACTTGGAGATTTACACAGTAAAAAATAACCCTCCACTTGTCTATGTATGATTTTGCTTCTTCATATTTTCTTCTAGTTGTAAAATGTGTTTGTTTAAGTGCATGAATTTTCTACCAGACAGTCTTTTAATCTTTTTGTGTAGCTGGGAATTCTTTGTCCTACTGTATGTTTATTACCAAATCAGGCTTTACAGTAATCAAGATCAGTTTCCTTTCTGCTTTAATAAAATAATCATCGACAGTAGAAAAATAAAATAGTGTGAACCATAAACGGATGACTAAAACATGTGGTTAACAGAGAGCCTGAAAGATTCTTCTCTTTAAACAAAGAGCTATGCACTTTTCTGATTCTTCTAGATGGATACCCAGCCACAATAAAAGCCGAACCAGGAAGCCCACGACGCAGTCACCCAGAAGCTTCCTGATATTGCAAAGATGGTAGAGAATTGGGTTCGTTTTGAAACCAGTTTTCCAAGGGAGGGATAGGTTCGCGAAACGCATCGTTCTATCGCATGAAAACAGTTCGTTTTGAAGGGATGAAGGCGACGTGGCACAAAAGCAACGGCTTGATCACTTTAACAGCCAAGATTTGACAAATACGAGAGGATCCGTTCACGGAAAAACACTTGGTTTTGAATAAATTACCAGTTTTAGAATATGAAGTTTGCTTGGAAAAGACGGTATGTTCAAACGCTATATCCAATGTTCATAAGAAACTAGAAGCGGCCCGTGCTACCTAATAACAGCACGGGTCACAATGAAAAAAAAAATTAAATTCAGAAAACAAATTGAAAGAATGTAAAAATAAATTGCATGCAGTTCCAGAAGTAGTCGGTTACTGTTTCAAAGCCGATGAACAGTAAGCAACTTTTACAAAGTTTATAAATATATAAATTCTCAAGTAAAAATAATAAGCTAATAAGATAATCACATGGGAGATGCTAAAAACAAAATTTAAAATTTAAATTCAGAAAAAAATTGTAAGAATGTAAAAATAAATTACACGCAGCTCGAGAAACAATAGTCGGTTACTGTTCCAAAGTCGATGAATAGTAATCGACTTCTTACAAAATGTATAAATATACAAATTCTTGAGTAAAAATAGTAGGCTAATGAGATAATCACATGGGAGATGCTAAAAAGAAAATTTACCAAAAAGTTACGCCATGCGTCCTCGCAATTCAACTATATATCTCAAATGGATTATGCATACCAGGGAATTTCGGCATTGAAATATTTTAAATGGTTAATCTTGCATGGAATTTTTTAGTATCAACATACAGGGCATCATCTAAAGCAAAATTAGATTTCATGCTGTCCATAATACAGAGAACTTGTTACTACAAGAAAATAAGCAAGTTACATCAGAAGAAGCCATCAAACCAGACCAAGCTAGTGCTAGAGATTAGATTGTCATTACATGAAATCATCGTGGCGCAACATAAGCTTGGGTTGAGTCATATTGGGGATATGTAGGCTGAGGTGACAATGTCTTGCCATATGCAGCTGTAGCAGTCGCTTGTACAGCTCCATAAGCTGCTGTTTGTGGGTTAGACTGATCATACCCAGTTTGAGTAGAAGCCGGTTGAACATAACCTGGCTGTGCAGTTGGTGCTGCACTATATGCCTGTGCAGCACCACTGCTGTAACCGGGATCTTGGTAACCATAACCTGCATTGTTAGGAGCTGGCTGCTGCTCAGGGTAAGCTTGCTGCGAAGATGGATATGACCCATAACCCCCGGGAGGAGCAACTTGGCCATAACTAGGTGCCTGCTGGGTTCCAGGCTGACCATAACTGGGCTGACCCCCTGGCTGTGCATAAAAAGGGCCAGATGCAGGTGGTGGGTGGCTGTAGCCATCAGCAACTGGGGCAGACCCATAGGCAGGATATGCTGCTTGTGATGGCCCACTGGATACATATGGGTATGGCTGCTGTGATGGCATATTCGTACCATATGATTGGGCAGGAGTAGAACTTTGATAAGGCATATCCCCTGGTTGAGGGGCTCTTGGGGCGCCATAAGATTGTGGAGGCTGTCCCTGTGATGGCATGCCGTATAATGGTGGCTTACCATATTGCTGCTGTGCAACAAAATTAGGTTGAGTGCCAGCCTGTGGATAAGTTGGTTGAGAACCTACATGCCCCCCATAGGGATGTTGGGTGGGAGCACGATTATCAAACTTCGATTCATCATATCCATGTCCATAACCTTGTTGAGGAAACCCTGCTTGAGAATACGGCACCTGATGACCATAATCCGGGCCTTGTGGCTGTCCATAATTGTAATTCACCTGAGCTGGGGGTGGGGCCATAGAGGGTACAGGGGAAGGACCAGCACCATGTGGGGGTAATGAACCAGGATGTGGATTAGATGGCGGAGCATCTGATAAATGCCCTTGTCCTCCATAATACTCATAACTTCCACTGTGTGGGGGTGGGCCCTGCATGCTAGGGTGAGGCCTTTGCTCCCAACCAGAGCCAAAGTTACTTCTTGGAGCCATATGTTGGGGATAATTTCCATATGTTGGAGGTGCATACGGCGGATTATGAGAATGATATGGTCCTCGTTGCTGATTATCATATGCTGTAGGGTGGGCATAATGAGAACCTCGCTGACCCCATTGGGCTGCACCAACAGATCCTCGGGGTGGACGGTAACCCTGCTGGCCAAAACCCCCAGTTGATGGCCTGACAGGCTATTCAAGTAAAGCAGAAAACAGATATATCAGTTAATTGAATATGTTTCATAATCAGGAAACCAAAATGCATTTTAATAGAGTGGAATTAACAAGACGTCGCTGCTTTAATTGGAGACCACATCATCTTCCCAAAATGGTGAGATTACAGATAAATCCAGTAAGCGATGATGAACTGATAAGGGTTACTAAAGATCAACCCATTTGATACCCATAATTACTTGGATTACCCAATAAAAGGGCTGGGAAGAAAGCAAATTCATTACTTTAACAATTGCTATAGGCTGTCCACGGTGCACATAGACAGACATAAGAATTATTATAATTAAAGCTGAAACTGTATGGAACTGACAAAATAACATACAGCAGGCTGTCAAAATGGTGCAATACCTAGAGCATGTCACGTCACCAGTGCAAACCTACAGAAGCTAGACTAAACTCTAGACAAAACCATACCATATGTTAGATCTTATCACACAGAGAAAAGGATCTCACCTCAGCACAAAGGGGAAACAAGGAAGGAGCCTGAAAAATGCCCAAAGCAAAACTCAGAACAAGCGTCTATAGAAGCTAAATCTCACCCCACCATCCATCAATTTCTTGAGAGCCTTCTATCAATTAATTCAAGAATAAGTAGCCAAAGCTACCTGATCTTACAAGGCACCTCAAAATTTAACTACCATGGTTTAACAACATACTACTTTCTTCTTTTACATACTGTCCAAAATTGAAAACAGGGGAGACAGAAAAGGACTATCAGGTTGATATATAATGAGGGACTAATACATACATCGAATATGTCACGATTGCCTACAACCACTGGTAAGAATTAAACCACAAAAGCTTGCCATTCTAAAATGAAGTTCCACAAAAATCACATTCAAGCAATGAATATAAGTCAACAATGACAATTGCATCAAATCATATCAGTTTTAATAATAAGTTGCAAACATTTATATTGAGATTTCAAGTTTTAATGAACCAACATGATCAATTAGGTTTATGTAATCTCCACTACTGTTACCAATTCAACTGCCATTTAAATATACATCTTTCATCCTCAAGCATCATAAGGCAAAAAGATTTTTGTTAGAAGAAAGGTAATGGTAACCTTATATACTTGCACTAATCCTAGTCACATGGCAGCTAAAGTAGCAATTCCCCAACCTCAATACATATACCAATGACAGCGATTGTTTATATGTGTATTATTCAGCACAAATTCAAAGAGATGCAAAGGAATACAGCTCCGGCACAAGTAAAAGAATCATCATTTCATGACTTCACCAGGTATGAAACTTTTCTTCCAAAAGGCCTCATGCAAATAACAAAGCGGCTCTATTTGATTACCAAGTCCAGTACAATATAGTCTTACTGAATCATGATTTTTAACTTTCAAGTCTTGAAGCAATCTTACCAACCATTAACATCCTGCAATCCGAGGTTTTAATGCCTGCCACCTCTCTTCGGTGGATGAGAGTGAATATGTTGTTAATGCTACATCAAGAAAGCAATGCTGACCCCAGGGAAAAGGCAATATAGCCAAATCTGCATTTTTAAAGCCAACCAATGCAAAATTGGCACCTTCAAGATAAATAAATCATTGCAACTGACATCTTGGTTTGCATATATGATCATCCTAGAAGAATTCAATTGACCTTGGCATGGATCATTGATCAATTTCCAAACTCTTATGAGGCACTGTTTTAGGTGTTCTATCTCACACTCCTATGGCAGCAATTGATATAATACTTCCATAAATGGATCATACAGGCATCACATAAATGTAATGGTCCCTTGCACAAAATCATGTTATGACCTCAAATTTGTATTGCTTTGGCAAAGGCAACAGTAGAGAAGCACTGATCCCAAATATAAGAAGCATAACCATGGATTATATTTTTCTCTAGATCCCTAATTTTTTCAAGCACAGGAGATGTAGGATCATTGATATTGAAATTACAACAGCGCAATCACTCTTGTTTTCTTGCAAGTTCAGTTAAAGAAGATATACGTAGACCTCATAACTATAGCACCATCGGTCACCACAATCAGATGTAAAATCGTGTTGCATTCTATCATGCAGTTGTAAATGTGTGATGATACTACACAATAAATCAACACAATATATAAAGCTCGGGTTCTTAGTCCAAGAAGAGAAGAACTTCATGTAGCATAAAATATAGATCAGCGGTGCAATAGTAGAAATTAAAAAAAAAATACCAAGTCTACATAAGTTACATGCATATTGATCAGCCACATGTACCACATAATCATACAAGCTAACTCATCATTTCCTAACATTATATCACAGGCAAAAGCCAATACAAAAATGTATCCAAATATGTTATAGATAACTCAAGAATCAAGAATCAACATAAGGCATAAGAACCATGGTCAAAGCCTCTAAATTAATAATCAGAACTTTAAAACTGCAAGCTTTTTCAACATAAGTGACATAGAACCAGAAACAAACCTGACTCATGACTTCCTTTATCATTTCTCGTGCAATCTCGACTTGCCTCTTATCACCAGTAACTTGCACAGTCCTTTCTTTAGAATCATCCCCTTCCGCAAGATGTTGAGGTATCAACTGAATTATGAACATCAGAATGCTTTAGCAACAGAAAAATAAAAGGGATTTGGGGAGGGGGTGAAAGGAGTTGTGTAGAAGAATATATCATACAGAAAGAACATCGATCTCGCACTCCCCCCCAAATTTTGTGATATCTTCCTTAAAGATTGAATTAATAAGCTACCAAAACACTAGAGCAACACTTAATTACTAAAGGATAATATTTCAAAAGTAATTAAATTACATGAAATGTTAACTCGCCAAACTTCTAAAAATGTTCAAGCCCCAAATGGCATGCCAAAAAATCAACAAAATTTATAAATGACGCAAAGAGATGAAAGGCAAGAGCCAGTAAAATCCACACTATTTGGTGTCAAACTAAGTAACATAATTGCATTTTCCATTTATTTATGGCTAGGTATTATACCTATAAAATGGTAACTATAAATAGATCAAAGACCCAACCAATCACATGAATAAATGTAAAACAAATTATTGGATTTAATTTAATTTAATTACATGTAATCATAAACAATCACTAATTTATCCATGTCAAATACACACAGTTTATGCATGCCAAACATTTCGAGGAACTCCAAAATGGGTCAAAACAAAAACATTTAAGAATGAATTACAAAGTAACTAAATCAAAATGTTAAGAAATGCCAAACAAAGGTTCTGAAACAAAATGAAAGTGCAACAATGTCACCAAAGACTAAGCAAAATGCACTGTAAGGTCACAATATATACAGCATATGATATATAAATTTTCTTATAGATGAACATATACAGCATAACATTTTTTCAATATGTCAACACTAATAACATTTATTCATTTATGAATACACGCACACAATTTTTAACATTTTATTAAAATTAATAATTTATTAATCCGCCTGAACAGTTTTCCGACTTCTATGGCACCACTGGCTAAGTTCAAAACATAGATGGAATCATATTATGCGGTTAAATTCTTCATTTTATAATGACCTTAAATATAGTTCATTTTATTTATAGAACTTCAAGGACAGTTATTGACTCCACAATAAATTCTAAAAAGAGATAGCTTCATGGTATTGAATTACTTCCATTATTTCACCACAAAAGTCAACATCTAACACTAATGTCAATTTATAATATTCAACATATAGCTCAACATTAACTTATTGATCTTATCCCAAGCTAGATGTCACCAGAAGCACACAAATTCAGATCATAAAAGTTCATGGTATATGATATCAACTACCTGAATACGTGCCCCAGATTTGGTCTGAAGACCTTTAATGGTTTCACCACCTCTCCCTATGATTAATCCAACCTGTGCAAAAGAGATTTACATGACTCAAGGTTGGAACATACCTCAACACATATCATCCATGAATAGAAATATATATTTTTTTTTTTTCACTTTGATATAACATGAATATCACCATGATCACCTTTTCATTTGGAACTTGTATCTGAATTTGTTCAGCGCCTGCAGCAGCCTGTGCAGAGGAGAGACCTCGAGCTACAAGTGCCGGAGACCCCCCAGCATCAGCCTGCATAATCTCCAAATAAAACAGGAAAATGTAAGCACGCAAGTGAGAGAAAATGGCAAGCAATACTAGAAATAAAGTTTGGATATGGCATCTGACCTCCGCAATCACAGCATTTATTAGCTTTTCTGCCTTCTCAATACTATCCAAACTTCCTATTAGTTCCACGGGCCTTGTAGCAGAGTGGGGATCAGCATCAGCATCTCTTGTGATCTGAATCTTTGCCCCTGAATTATACTGCAGGTATCTTATGGTATCCCCAGCCTTACCAATAAGAACACCAACCTGCAAATGAATAGAATACATACATCAACAAAATTGCTTTCCAAAATTACACAGAAGACCAATTACAGAATACAGGTTCTAGTGCAGATAAAAGCATTACATATGCCTGAGTGGACCAATAAAACATCATTTGCCAAGGACGCAAAGCTATGGTTCGAGACTCATGCAAAAGGGTTCATTGAATAAACAAGAGAAAAGGAGGGAGGACTGTCATCATTCATCACTAAGATAAAGAACCTATAATTGTGAAAACAAACCCCATAACCCAATGGTGGACAAGCTAAAAGGGTTGCAAATTTGAAACCTTCAAACACCCTGCCAAATGCTAGTATCTCTCCAACCAAATGCAGCACATCAGACAAAAGAATTTAAACTCATATGACCTCAGTAATACAACATTAAGGAAATAAGGCAGCCAGGAGGTTTTCTACATTCATACTGATAGGCTCCAAAGGTCAAACCAGTACATACTTTCAGCAAGCACAGTTGATACTTAAGCGCACTCAAGACATTGATGCCATATTAACCCAATAACACAAGAATCCACAATTAAGGACACAAAACATATGTTTTTTCCAGGGGAAATTTTTTTTTTTGTGGTTTTGGGGGGAGGGGGGTTAAAACACTTGATACTATTATAAATATAAAAGAAATATCAAACTAAAAAAGATTAACAAAATATTGATCCTTGATTAGGAAAACGTTTTAGTATTATAAATTAAGACCAACTAACAGAAGAGAAATATAGATATAAATACATAGGACAGGTAAATAATTAAAAAGGAGCAAAATATTAAGGCAGGTATTTGTTTAAATTATAGTTTTCAGGTTGTTTAACAATGGAAACCCACATAAAACTCTTGTATAGCTACAATCATACGCCCACTTAAGTTAGAAAGCAAGGCTCATCACAAGTTACAGCATTTAATTGATAAAACCTAGGCTTTTTCTCAAGAAACCTTCCAGCTGCCACCATTATTACCCTCATTCTAAACAGCTTCACAGTATCACTAAGTGCAGGACAACACCTTACATCAACACCCAACTCTTTCTTCTTCTCTCCTTCATAGTTGTCTTTCTCACTAGCCAATAAGAAAGGGGGGGTTTTCTCAAACTTGTGCAAACACGATTGTCCTTTTAACTCAAGAAGAAATAATTGGCAGTGCTTAAATATCTGGTACCACAGTCCTGGGTTGGCTGAGGAATTAAAATCTGATCTGAGCCCAGATCTATGTATGAGCCATGTTGAAAACATTTTAGAGAAACACAAGTGCATGTCAGTCCACCATGTTTGTCTCATGAACTGTAATATGGATTTGACAAAAAGGATACAAATCATAATAAAAGGGAAATATCTCAGGGGCAAAACAGTTCACCAGAGAAAAATGTCCAATTTTTCCACTAATATTGACAATAATTATCTAACATGCTTCAGCCCATGACATAGAGCTTACAGATGTTATACATAATTCACAGACCTTATTGTTGGGAACCTCAATTTTCCGTGACGTTATCTCAGCCACAGATGTTGGATACTCTTGCCCACCAGAAGCATCTTGCTGAAAACAAGTACAACAAGTTCAGATAAATAACAGAGAGGAAGATTTTAGTGCAAAATACAGAAAAGTAAGAATAACAATGATCTTCTAATATCAAGAAAATCACAACATATACAATTATTAAACACATCTTAGACATGGAGTGACAAAAACTCAGCTTAATACTCAGCACCTTATTGTCGGGAACCTCCACATTATTAATCGTAATATCAACAGATTCAGGTTGCTTTTCTCCAGAAGAAACATCTTGCTCGGTAGACTCTACATGGGGTTGTTGAGTTTCTTTAGACGGCTCCTCAGCATTTTCTTGTCCAGAGTCCTCGACAGGAAATTCTTTGGCAACAGCTTGCTCAGCAATTACACTAGAGGTATGTTCATCAGTGGCTGACTCTGTAAGCTCGTTGGATGAAGGTTGACCATCCTGCGAAAGAACATTCTCAAGAGGGGATCTTTCTCCTTTTTCCTTTATGGGTTCACCAACCTGCTCATCTTGGTACCCATTTTTACTTGCTGTTGACACCACAAACATAGCATTAGTAACACAATTTTTTTTGCGAAAGAATGATCACCTACATCGAATTCCATTAAACACAAAGAAACGGAATTTTCATGGAATTTTAATACCCAAGAACTTGGCTTTTCTTAATTGCATGTACCCAAATCATAACATTTCACTTAATACCCATGAAGGGAAAATTAAATATATGCAAACATCATTCTTTAGCTTCATATCAAAATCAGGGGTTAATAGCCTCTTAAATGAATAATAGAAATTTATATTATAATGTTGTTCTGGAGAAGAACATTTGATTTTTTTTCTTCTTTTTCTACCACCATTATAGCAACAGTACAAGCAGCAAATTAAATCGACTGTAGCTATACCTAGTGCATCAAGCTCCTCGTCGATGCGAGGACGTTTCCTCTCCCCCTCGTCGGAAGGGGAAACCGCCGAATCGGCCTTTCCACCATCATCGGGCTCCGAGATGGAATTTGCATTCGACTCAAGATGCTGTTGTTGCTCGGGGGGTTGTTGTTGGGGAGCTTCGGGCTCCAAATCTTCTAACTTGCGCTTGAGATCAGAGGGAACAGGGCTCGCACCACATGCCACAACCTGCTCCTCCGCCATGGGAATGAGATTCACTCAAGAGTCGCTACGCTGTGTCTCTCTCTCTATCTAGAAGCGAAGCGCGGGAGTGAAAGATGATGAGAACAGGAGCAAATGAGGGCAGACGAAGAATTGTGGGTGTAGCCGCTAGGCAACGCAAGATCCGAAGGAAACAGATATTTCGGAGACTGGTTTGGATTTTTTAGGGTTACGGGAGCACCGGTTGTGGGTAGAACGAACTCATAGTATCATAGCCCAATGGGCCTTTTGATGGGGGCATGAGAGATTTGCCCCTGAACAGAAGTGCAACATTTTTCTGACCCAAAAAAAAAGAAAATTGCGCCTCATTTTGTGATTTATCATTGAATTTACTTTTTTTTAATTATTTGAATCTCTTGTTACTAATAAGGAATTCTGGGAGTGGTGATTGAATTGATTTTTATTGATAATTGATGATTAATTTGTGATGCTTAAAATAGGGTAAATTACAATTTATTAATGTTGTATGATAAATCTTCACTTGATTATTTCATGAGTCAAAAGCTTTCACTCAAGTAATTTGTGATTTGTTTTGATACTTTGAAATCCCGTGCTCTGTTTGCTCCATTTTTTTTTTTCTTCTCAACTAAATGCGCTCATTTCCCCACTATGCATCAAATCTTCTGAGCCCCTCAAGACTAAAATCCCTTTCAAATTCACCTCAATATTGCCCTAAATATATATATATATATATATATATATATATATATATATATATATATCAAATGCTACTGTAATGGGTGTGCTGTTGAAGTTCAGAATGGATATAAGCAGAAGGACGAGTATAACTGATAATTGATGACAGAACTCTCCTAGTCAACCGACATAGATTCACATTGCATTAGGGTTCTTCGTTAATATCAGTGTCCTCATTTTGTCATTTGTTGGATTCATGACTAGCACCTAGATATTTTTATTTGCAATAGTGTCAATTGCAGAACAATAAATAGCATAAGAGCATTTGAATATGTGCACTTGCTTTCGTACAAACTTCATGAATATGTAAATTTTGGCTTCATTTTCATAGTCACAAGCATAGCCCATGCCCATTCCGTTCAAAATCTAACAAATTGTGTAAGATACCAAAAATCTTACCGGATCAAAGCACAAGTCACTAGAGTGAAAGCTTTTGAAGCATAAGGTAGTCGAATGAAATTGAGCTACATCACGATACAATAAACTATAATTTACCGTTAAAATATTCAATGTTAATCCTAAATGTGAATTAAAAGAAACTAGTAAGCATTTAATAAAATAAATAGGATTATACTTGAAAATTATAGTACTTTTACAAATTAAATTAGAAAGTCTGTGTTGTAGAAAGTTTCCCATTTGCTGAATGTTATTCATACTTGTTCACTTAATATCGGTTTTTGTACATAAAATAATCAATTTGGAATTTAAAAAATACCAAAAATAATTTTTAATGCTTTGGTTTTTTTTTTTAAATAAGTATTTAAACACGTCCATTTTTCACACGGAGGAATCTAATATATATATATATAGAGTGGAGGAGAATGATTATTTTTTACTATTTAAACTATACTGTTTATTACTGTTTTTGCGACCCACGCAATTTTCTTTCTGCTGGACGCACAACAATTTTTGCCGTGGGACTCACATAAATTTTAATTGGCCGTGTATTTGCACAAGTGGCATTCTAGTTGACTCAAATGATTATGGGAGATAGTATCTTTGTTTAATCATAAAAGAAAAAGAAGAGCGTGTCCTTTTCTCTTCATCAGATCTCTACGTCTGCGCTAGATATCTGCTCCAACTTTGACTCTGTCCTTTGACCGTTAGCACCTTATTAAGGGTTTCTTTTGAGAATCACTAGTATAAGATCGAAACCCATCTTTAGACTCCAAACTAGGCACCGCATGGTTAGTAGCAATATAGACAAAATATATTTACATAATTTATATAAGGTTTATTATATTTTTTATTTTTTTATTATATTTATCAAATTACTATTTTAAATGTTAAATTATTTTTAAAAAAATAACAACACTAAAGTAATTTTTTATTTTACCTATCCACTTTTTATATTATTTTTTTTATTATCTAACCAAACAGGCCCCTAAAACTTTGAAGATCACTGTCTTAGAATTGCTTTCAAATATAGATTTAGGATAACATATGGAACTATAGGTTTGGCTAAGAAACCTTAATGGACTCTTTGGGTCTTCGTGATTATGGTCGCATTGCTTGGTTTGGCTAAGAAAGCAGTTAACAACAAATCCAATGGATTCAAATACAATAATAGCTAATAGAACCTAGCTATGTCTTTCCCTTGTCTCATTACAAAGCCGTTAGAAAAAAATTATTTTATTACCTTTTTAACTGGCAGCATTTTTTACATTTTATCTTCATTTCTTTATATTTTTTTATTATTTTTAGTCAACTAAACATATGAATGCAATAGCATTCCCAATAATTTTTGTGTCGTACCAAACATTATTCATTTCACTCCATTCACATCATCAACCCCTTTCCAATTCCTTCCAACACTATTCTATATATCAAACGAGACTTAATGAAGGTAGAAATGAAGAAGGATGTCTAATTTTGATTTTATAATAAGTATATAATTTTTTAATTAGAACATGCCAATTATAATATCTTAAACTTTTCAGAAGTGTTACAAAACTCATTCATTTATCAAAGTAGTAAAATTTTAACAAAAATTTTCAACATTAAAAACTTTACTATTTTGTACTTCTCTTCTCATTTTCTATTCACACATTAGTGTTATCTATGCACATGGGCATCATCTAATTGAGTTTGTACATTCCATAGTATAATAATACAATAATAGCATTTAGGCATTAGTACATAACAACACATAGCTCACATTTAGGCTATAACTTGATTATTATTATTACAAACATCTAACTAGTAAAATTATTATATCTTCATAATGTTATCATCTATCTCTTGGCACTTTGGTTTACTCTTAGTACTTTTGTAACGACCCTAACTTCTAATTATCATAATTAAAGTTAAGTACATGATTAATAATCACAAATTAAGGTTTGAAGTCATTAAGATTAATTACATCGGGAAAAAGTGAGGAAATTTGAAACCTTAATATTGTTAGGGTCATTAGCTAGAAAACTAAAATTTTTCAAATGTGCAAGTAAATTTAATCATTAATAAGGAGCCATTGATTCTCCCATCCATCAATTCCAACTCATAAAAATCTCTTACAAGGGTTTCTAAATCATTTCTTATTATTACCATAAAAGAAACTAAGGTTTCTAGGTGAATATGAGAAATTGAGCACCTTCGCCGCGGCCAATTACTCTCGGATTCAAGTCCTGACACCTCCATAAATTTCATGCATTTTGCCGCGGCTAAATACCCCTTTCGTCGCGGCCAAATACCCTATGGAACACCCCCAAACTTGTTTCCCAGGCTTAGCCGCGACTAACATCACTATTCGCCGTGGCCAATTTTTCTCTGTTTTCTTCCCTGGCAGGTTCGCCACATTTGGCCGAGGCCAATTAATTGTTGGCCGCGGCCAATTCTTCTCTATTTCTATTTGGCCTAAGCCAATTAAATGTTGGTCGCGGCCAATTCCTTTCTGTTCCTATAACTCTCAAAATTTCATCTCATGCTCTCCAATTTCCCTCCAATATCACTCTAGGGTCATTCTACCTTAATTTATACAACTCTAATGGTAATTATGTACCTTAATTACTCAACTAATCTATCATTATCCATTTAACATTTAGATGTGGATTTTCTTACTCATCCATGGGATTTTATGTCAGCAAATTATAAATCTCCCACAATGGTCATTCAATCATACTTTCATTGGGTATTTATTGCATTAATAGTCAAGTCTATAAGGAACATATCATGGGATTACATTCTATGTTAACAAAATACTTCTACACTTGGCAATTCATGATGCAATGCAACAATGGTACAAAACTTGTAAATTAGTTATATTACAATTTGACAAGGCTCTCAAACCTATGTGCTACCAAACCATTTAACAAGCTCTCGATAATTTTCTCCTTGCCATTAAGAGGTCCGGTCCCTGAAAATGTTAGCCCACAACAGGGTGAGATATACAATCTCAGTAACAAAAGGAAATTTCCATATATATGTACAAGTCAATCAATCCAAAACAATCTCATGTCATTAATATCAGAATCATCAATTTAATTGGCAAATGAACTAGTTGAACTACTAATGACTACTGTCCCATACCAGCAATCATATACAACATGTTAATGGCCAATAACACTGGGAGAGGCCCGTCCACGGCACCTACTCCATAATGAGCACAACCAGGGCTCAGTGCATCGAGGTCTGATCACAACTCAGTGCTCGATCGAAGCATATGCACGGGTGGCAGCCGCACCACAGCTCCACCATGGACTCACAAGATCCAATCACAATAACAATCAAGTAGTCAACCAGTCATTTAATATTTCAAAATCAAGCATATGTAACAAATAGCAGATTAACATGAGCATATACATAGAATTAAGAAAATAACCCAGTTACCTCAATGAAGCCAATTACTCTTCCCCTAGCTACTATAATAATCCAAATGCACACCAAGCCTATAACAAGCATCATTATCATCATTTCTGATCACAATCAAATATCCAAAGAGTTGAACTACTAATGATAAACTAGAGGTTATTCACCTAATTATCAAGAGATTTAATTTCGGATTCCAACTTTCCTACACCAGAAATTGCCATAGTTCACTCCAATTTTTGGGTAATTTCACATGAAACCAAAGCCCATATCATAGGTCAACTATAGGAGTCCTAAACTAACAGAAAATGCATCAAAATGGAAAGGAGATACTCACTTAACAACACCCATAGCCTCACCTCCGAAAATCCACCATGGAAGCACCAAAATTCGCATTTCAATCATCAAGCCCAGAAAATTTAGTTTTCCACCATTATCTCCTTATAATCTCACACAACAACAGAACCCATTTTGATAATACATCCTTAGGGGCATTTTCTAGCAAAGTGATACACAAAATGGAAGGGAAAAGCTTACCTAATCCTCCCTCTAACCTCCAAGTCCAAAAATCTTGTAAGGAATCACCCAACACCAAATTTCAGATTTGAGAAGAAGATGAAAATGCTCAAACCCAGAAATTAATCAGACCAAAATGAAGAGGAGGATGAGAGGGTCAAGTTATATATAACTCACCTTGGCTAAATCATCCTCTAGAAGTAAAAAATGAAGCTTCCATATTGGTAGAACCCTAGCCTCCCCTAAACCTTCGAATTTTCTCCCTTGCCTCTTGTGTTTTCTGCTGAATGGGGAGGGAGGCTGCTGACCCTTTAGGGTTTTGAATAAGAAATGGGCTAACTCATTAGCCCAAGGTCCAATTAGGCCCATCTCTAGTGATTGGGTCATGGTTTAATGAATGGGCTGCAGAGAATTTAAAGCTAGAAGTGGAATGTGCTGACCCAATGGCCCAATTCCTTGTGGGTTCAGATTTTTATACTTGTTAGGCCTTATCTCATAAGTTGGGCTAAATCTCATGAGTTGGGCTACAGAAATTTGACTGGGTTAGGCCAAGTTCCAAAAGTTAATCCAACTGAGGTCTGCATAATGTGTGTTGGGCCAACTATAAGAGCTCATGTAAATTGGGTCTTGGGCCTCTATTTCACTAAATCAAATTGAGCTTTTGCTAGGTAATCTCTCTTGGCCCAAGTCTCATGATAAGGAGTTGGGCTTGCATATAAAATCATTGGGCCTCTATAAGCCTCTTCTCATGATCTCCTACATTAATTTGGGTCTAGATGTAGTTTCTATCCCAATCAATTCTCAACTCATATTATTGATTTATTTCTCAAAATTACCATTCACTTAACTTGCCCACTTATCCCATATTAATTATTCCTAATTAATCTAAATCTATGATTAACACCTTAATTAATTTTGAGGTGTTACAACTTTGGTCTTTTAATAGTTTTGAATCAATAGATCTCGAAGCTATATCTAAACACATTATTAAGCATAGTAAAAATTTACATTTTCAATAAAAACACAATAAATTTTGAAAAATTAATAATGGTTTAACTACCATGTGTGTAAAATATGTTTTTTTCTTTATTCCCTTGCCTAAGGCATACAAAGATAGCAACATATCACAAGTATTCAACATACTAGTATATTAGGAATACATTCATATATGTCTATTTACTTAACTTGTTTAAACTATATAGGAACAATTTTGCATATGAAACAATCGTGCTAAACTTACCATACCCAGGTATCTTGAGTCTTATGATAGTTAGTATAAGATTGCATATAGATATCAAAATACACATATGAAGCATTTTATCATATATTATCACAAACTATCTTTTAAGTAATATTAGTTTAGTTTAGTCTCTTTAGGTTTAATCAATCATATCTATTGTACCACATGAAGTTGGTACCTATTAACATATTTCATCATATCATGACACAATGTATGCTCTCCTAAGGAGACACATGATCCTACCTTGAAGGCATTGGTGAGAAAAAAAACTAACTCCTAAGTTTTATACTAAGCATCTCCTACTACTTAATATGGACTTAGCTTTTTATGATCATAAGTAATCCACCAAGCACTGCATACTACTTGATATGGACTTAAGTTTTTATAATCATAGATGACCCATGAAACATCCCATATTATTTGATTGAGACCTAGGATTTTAGGATTATCAAAGAGGAAGACTATTTTCTTTAATGTCTATGATCATCAAAACATAACAACATGAACAAGAATATACATAGCTAGGATGTCCCCTAGTGTGGATTCACAAATTATAATATGAAACTTAGACTTGAAGACACATGAAAGTCTCTTATCCTTTAGTGACCCCTTATCATAATCTTGTCCTTAGAAAATCAAAACTAAACCTAAGAGGGACTATAATTCTTTTGTTCTTATACAATCATACCTTTACTTCTTTTTATATGTAGAAAGTTGTTTTTTTCTATATAGATTAGCTTCTATTTGATAAAGAATATATCATTGAAATTTCATCTCATGAGAATTCTATATTTTAAAGACTTATTATAAAATTGAAAATTTATAAAATCTTATTTCCAAAAATTATCTCCTTAGGAGTCCATTCTTTAAGAATCCTATCTCCACCCTAAACTCTTTTCCTATTCTAACATCAAATTGACATCACATCCATAATTATCTAGCCATTTAATTATATTTCAAGATATTCAAGTCATGTTTCATGGTAAACAATTTATGCAATATCAGCAACATAATTGAAAGCTCATATTTGAATAGCCATAGATAAGCCACATATACATATTCATGACTCATATATAATACCATAATTCACGTGTTCAATAAAAGATAAATAATCTATGTTTGTCATTATAAAAAGGAAACAAAATATGTTAATCCACTTAGTGCCTATTTGGAATCATGTTCAAAACCCACGTTTGCATAAAAGCTTTATTTTATTGCTTCCTGTGAAATGTAGTTTAGAAGTTTCCAAACACGTTTCCAAACACAGCTTTAAACATTCAGATGGCATATGAATATTTTAGATTAAACATGCACTTAAACATATACTTGCATATTAAATCAAGCATCACATATAAGTATGTTTTTATTTAAATATATTCTTGATTATCTAAGTCATATTCATAGGGGCATAGATGTTCCTTCTTTATAATTATCAATCCATACTAACACATGCTTATTAAGATGTAGATATGCATATATGTATCAATTATAATAATAATAACCAATGCATATTTCAATGAATTAGAAGATTCATAAAGAATTGGTCAGGCAAATAAAAGGATATATACATAGCGCTATTGATAAAAATATTTTAAAATAATAAACTCTTCGAGAACTATAACTCTTGTGATAACTTTTCTATTTTCAATGTTTTTATAAGGTCTTTGTTTATGCCCTTTCAATCTGAGGTACAAATATGTTCATATTATTTTCTAAGTCGCGTATAAGTCTATCTCCAAAGAAAAGTCCAAGTCATATAAAAATCTCGATTATGATTATATAGAAATCTTGTGTTTTTAAATCTGTACACTAAAACTTTGATAGCATTTGAAGTCATTTAGGTCAAACATGATAAGAATGCAAGTTTTGAAAATAAACTTAGTGCACGTGTAGAAAAAGTTAGGGCTCGCTAAGGAAAATCGAGGCAGCCACGTTCCTACTTTACCACCATGGTGCCCCTTATCCCTTTGTTTGGTTTGAGGGGAGGAGGGCCCTCCCCTTGTTTGGTATAAATTTTTAGAGGAGAGGGGAGGGAACGTTTAATGAAAATTTTCCTCCCCTCCCCCTCTCTCTTGTCCCTCTAATTTGAGGGAATTGGGAAGAAAAGTTATAAAAAAAAAATTTAGATTAAAATGTCCCTATCTTTATTACTAATTCCATGTTTCATAGAATTTTTACAGGTATGGTTGAAAAAACATTTTAACGTACCAATTACCATGGGTATATTACTATATTGAAGAAAAAGTAAATATGCCAATGTTTTTAACTCAAATGCATTTTGATTTTATGAAATAAAACATGTTAAATTATACATTTGTTAAAATAATTGTTTAGTAAGTTTCATTTGTTTACAAATTTTTTTAAATAATTATAATTATAGATAATTTCTAACATTTGTTTAATTTGATGATAAAAATATTTAAATATTAAAAATAAAAAAGATAATTAATTATATTATCATTACTTTTAAAATATATAAAAATAAAATAATCTATATATTATTATTTTTCCTCCCTTTCTTTGGCTCCGTTTGGTTCAATAGAGGGGAGGGGAAGGGAGGGTGTTTAATGAGTTTTGTTTGGTTGGAAGGGAGGGAAATGGAGAGAAGGAGAGATTATTATTTAGTTCAAAAAGGGAGGAGAGGGGAGGGGAGGGGAGGAGAAGGGAGGAGAGATAATTATATTTAGACAAATTTATCCTTTATATTATTTTAATTTTATTTTTTATAAAAAAAATTATTTATATCAATAATTTTTTTAAAAAAATTATAAATTCTAATTTTTTTTACTTTTAATTTTTGATAAAAAATTATTTTAATTTTTATTAAATATTAAAAAAATAAAAAAATAAATTAAAAGTTAAAAAATACCCTGTCTCTTCCCTCCCCTCCAAAACCTCCTAATTTAGAAGGAAGACAAATTTGGCATCTTCCCCTCCTCTTCTTTCCCCTCTCATTTTATTCAACCAAACATCTTATTCCCTTTCCCTCTCCTCCCCCTAAAAAACTCTAACCAAACGCAACCTTAGAACAAACAATAACCGATGTATCTTTAAAATCCCTCTCTCCCCTCGAACAAGGCAATGTCCCCTTGCAGTTTGGCACCGTCTTCCTCATTTAGTTCATTTCTCCAAACTTTTTAGGGAGTGTTTGGTTGGGGGTTTTTGGAGAGAAGGGGATGGGGATAGAGTGTTTGGTTGGATAAAATTGGAGGGGAGGGGAGGGGAGGGAAATGAGGCTAATTTTGCCTCCCCTCCAAATTGGAGGGTTTTGGAGGGGAGGGGAGGGGAAGGGGTGGGGTATTTTTTAAATGTTAATTTATTTTTTTACCCCTTTTAGTTTTTTAATATTTTAATATATTAATATTTAATAAAATTAAGATAAATTTTTTTATCAGAAATTAAAAATAAAAAAAGATTAAAATTTATAATTTTTTTTAAAAATTACTAATATAAATAATTTTTTATAAAAAATAAAATTAAAATAATATAAAAAGTAAATTTATCCAAATATAATTATCTTTCCTCCCCTCCCCTCCCCCGGTTGAACCAAACGGAGCCTTGGCCTTGTTTGGTTCAGAGGAAGGGAGGGGAGGGGAGGGGGAGGGGAGGGGAGGGGGAGGGAGGGGAGGGATTTTAATGAAAGGGGAGGGGGGGGGGATTTTAATGAAGGGGAGGGGAGGGGAGAGGGAAGAGGGGAGGGAGGAAAATAATAATATATAGACCATTTTACTCCTTATATATTTTAAAAGTAATGATAATATAATTAATTATTTTTTTATTTTTAAAAATTTAATATGTTCACCACCAAATTAAACAAATGTCAAAAATTATTTATAATTATAATTATTTAAAAAAATTAGTACATAAATAAAACTAATTAAATAATTATTTTAACAAATATATAATTTAATATATTTTATTTTATGAAATTATAATGTATCTGAGTTAGGAATATTGACATATTTATTTTTTTCTCAATATGACAATATACCTATATTAATTAATAAGTTAAAATTTTTCTTCAATTATACTTATAAAAATTTTATAAAATATAAAATTAATAATTAAAAAAAAAATATTTTAATCTTTTTTTTAACTTTCTCTTCCAATCTTCCCAAATTGAAAGAAGAGATTCCCTCCCAATCCTCCCAAATTGAAGGAAGAGGAAAAAAAAAAAAAAAAATTTAATAAAACTTTTCCTCCCCTCCCCTCCAAAAACACATGCCACATGCCAAACAAGGGGAGGGGAGGAGTTCCTCCCTCAAACCAAACAAGGGGTTAGCGTCGTCTCGCTCGGCAAAAGCTCCACCAATGGCGTCGTTTGACGAGGCACCTCCCGGCAATTCCAAGGCTGGAGAGAAAATCTTCAAAACCAAGTGCGATCAGTGTCACACTGCTGACAAAGGTGCCGGCCACAAGCAAGGTAACACTTTCCATTCCCTTCTTCTCCGAATATGCTGAAAACTTGTTGTTCAGCGATCGCCGTTGCCGTGTGTAAATTATGTGTGCTGGACAATATCTATTTGGATGTGTAGACTTGTCTTTGGATCTTCGTAATACTGATTGCTAAATACGGCTCAGATCTAGTAGCCGAAATGCAGATTCACAATTTAGCTTTTGTATCAATATGGTTTGATTACGAAGAGATATGTGATGGAATTTAGAAATTAGGTGTTAGGTGTAACTTATTTTGAAGTTGCGTGGGTTTGTGTTGGATTTTAATCTTAACTCTTGAGCTGTTAGATTTTCTATGTCTTATGTCTAGTAGGGGAGTGAAGTGGGAAATATTCAAATTTTTTTCCTATCTTGTGACTCATATATCTGGTCCGCAGATGATTGACCATTTACTCCATTTCATCGAATTAACATAAAAGATTGATTTGCTTTCGTTAAACTGGTTAGAGACCTTTGACGTCTCCCTGCTTTGGCTGATTTGTTTAAAAACCATGGAAATTTCCTTAAAAATTTGTCACTGATAAGCACTTTCGGTATTCTTTGAGACCTGCAGAAGACGACATAAAAAGATGTGTAACAAAATCGTTTCCTGACTTCTGAGTTTGTATATGTTTTGTATGTTGATCACCTTAATCATGAAATTTGTCGTTAATGTGGAGATTCTTCAGAATTTTTCTGAAACCTCTTGGGTTGAACAGTCAAATTGAACCCAATTGAAACAATATCTTAAAACTAAATTGAATTTGAACATATCATGTTCTGTCGGTTGGTTGGTGAGGTATAAATTGACTCTCGTATATAGATTGAAAACTCAGTTTATGCCTTTTGGTTTGGTTTTGTCATAAACCAGATAAATTGCCCTTTCAATATCAACTCATCTATAGCTTTTAAATTTGCCCACCTTCCCAACCCCTTTTTTTTTTGGTCTTATTGTTTACTTATCTTGGATCACATTTATCCTCTCCACTGTCATCAATGTTTTTCCTTTTCCCGAATTTTCTTGGCCTCCTCTTCTCCATTGCAGAATGAATTCTAGGCTTGCAGCCACAAACTCAACTCATCATGTGGCTTTTTCACGTTACCCATTTTGTAACTCTCCCCACCTTGTTTTTTAAAAATCTAGTTAGGTTTGCATTCAAATTAGGGCATAATTGTTTACTTATCTTAGCAACCTGAGTTTCATGAGGATTTAGTCAGCCATGCTTATTGGTAAAATCTATGATAGACTGATAATGTAGTGCAGCTGTGGTAAAATCTCATGTGACCAAATACTAGAGTTTAGACTTTAGATGTAGTGGATATCATTGATTTATTGATTTCAAAGTTTATATTTGGGAGTGTGACATTTACCGATGTATTTATATGAACATTTTGCGTGTATCAATGTCTGAAATTTCGTTCTCCACCTTCAATTCATGAGACCTAATATTTCCTACCAAAGCATATTTCATTGTTGGACAGGTGGCTAACATGGTTCCCCAATCCAATGTTTGCCGATGTGTGATTTTTTTTACACCCACAATTGGTTTTTGGCCTGTTGAGATTGCACTATTCCTAATTCTTTCCCCCTTAAACAATTTAACTATGGTGGCAGTAGGATCGGATTAGGTATAATATTTATGTGTTTTTTTCTTTTTCTTGGGAAAGTTCTATAATGCCCAATTTTTGTTGAATTTGGATATCTCTAGGCTTCCTAATTCAAATTTCATTATTTTTTACTTGGTTCATCACCCTTTATATTTCATAATTTTGAAAATTTTGGCACATATAACTATTACAGTTTCAAAATATATCTTTTGGTGAGCTTAAGGTTCATTCTTTTTCCTTGTTTCTGTCTCAGGTTTCATAAAATAAACAGTCTAATTTTATACATAAAAGAACAATAAACCCAAGGATCTTTCATTTGTGGATTCTAACTCTTAGTAATAAGTGGCTCTTTTCCCCATATGATTTAGTTTACCGGTGTCAATTTGTTGTTAACTATTTAACAGAGCATAGTTTATATTAGAAGTCACATATTGTAAATTTTTTGTTTCAATTTTTTTGTCTGTTAAGTATATTTTTAGGTACTGTATGAACTATTCTAATGAAAAAAGAAAAAAAAAAAAAAGAAAATCTGCCATAATGGTTGACATTTTCAGGGCCCAATTTGAACGGTTTGTTTGGAAGGCAATCTGGCACTACTCCTGGATATTCCTATTCTGCAGCTAACAAGAGCATGGCTGTGACTTGGGAGGAAAAGACGCTGTATGATTACTTGCTCAACCCCAAAAAGGTAATTGAATTGGCTTTTCTATATTGAGTGGCTTTTTAATAAATGTTGCTTATTGAGTGGTTATTTACTCATACACACACACACACACACCGTGATGTATCCCCTCTTTTTTTGAAGATTGATGTGTCAACATCAGTGTCCTTGCTTCATAAATTCTTGTAGGACCTAAAGACAAATGCCTAAAACACTACAACTAAGTTTTGTCCCTATTTATATTCTATTTGATGTGTCATCATCAGTGTCCTTGCTTTATAAATTCTTGTAGGACATAAAGAAAATGCCGAAAACACTACAACAAAGTTTTCTCCCTATTCATATTCTATATATACCCTATTGATTCTGTTGTACTTGTAAAGTTCAGCGGCTACATTCCAAGGTGAGAGTTGAATCTTCTTTCCAAGCCTGTGCTGTAAAACTGATAAATGTTTATATTTTTATCTCTGTTATGCAGTATATTCCAGGGACTAAGATGGTATTTCCAGGTCTTAAAAAGCCACAGGAACGTGCTAACCTTATTGCGTATTTGAAAGATGCCACTGCATGATAAATTTTTTTTCTCATCAGTTTTGCCGTGTAGTTTAGCTCTGCGGTGCTGACAAACACTCCGTCCCTTACTAAAATAAAGAAGACTAGATAGGTTCGCAATGCTATTTTGCTCATTCAGCATTGTTGTTCCTTGTTTCTCCTCAAGAGTTGAAAGAGATTTTGCAATTGCGGATGTAGTAACATTCATTCAATTTAGCTCTTGCCCCTTTCCCATAAATATCTGAAGTGTAATACACATTTATGCCATTCTTTGCATGATAATGGAATCCATAGAAATGAAATTTCATTTCTATTTGTTGGTATTATTCAACTGTTATTTTGTCTATGTTCTATTGGATAGAGGCAGAACTTAAGATGCTTGATATAAGCAACAAAGACTGACTCGGTTATTAAAATCAAGCTGCGTTGCTAAAGGATATTTTTGAATGGTTCTTACTAAAATTTTCTTATTAACTGGCATATGAAAATTGTGGTGCGCCTTGCCTTGGAGTTGATATAATCTATTTTCCTTCTAAATATTTGTATATTAAAATGAAATAAAGTGCTTTTGTCCCTTAATTAAACACATTGAAAGTTACAGAATAAAGAGCATATCTACCGGGAAGGTAAATACGAAAGTGCTTTACATATAGTATGAAGTAACAGTATTTATACTATGCCTTACAAACTGCCACCGTGTGGAGAGTAGTTGCATTGTGAACTAGATCTACGTTTGGGTGATATAAGGGAAGTGATTCTGGATAAACATTTGTTAGATGTTTAAGATGTCACTGCACAATAACCATATTCACACGTACCAAACAAATGTGCTATCAAAACCATAACATATTGATCTAACAAAGTTAGCCGTGGACAAAGATCCTTTACATTTCATGGTGTTAATTGATCTCCTGATTTGGCCATTGCTTTCATTGATGGATCAATTCGGATCGTCTTCATTGTTTTGTCCCTCAGTTGTGGCTCCAATTCGAAGATCCTCACCCTCTGCGTCATCCAACGACCACCTGAGAATGCTGCATTCTTTTCACTTCCAAAACACCCGTTCTTGGGTAAGGAAACAACGGTGCATTTTAGCAATTGAGAAATTGTGGTTGCACACAAAGGCTAGGTCTTCATCTTCTTGGAGGTTGCATTTTTAGCCACATTCTTCCTCTCTCCTTCTTCAATGATCCTTGGCCCTACCACCACTACGGGGGTGCAAATTGGTTGAGAAGGAAAGGTCCTCAATGGTAGCATCCTCGATTGTAGCATTCTTTATCATCGAGAAGAAAAGTTTGATTAACTATAAATTCATGCCCTATTTTTCAATTTTTCTTTGTTGGCTTTTCTTTGATAGCGTTCTAAATCTTTCATCTTCAAATAATGTTGACATATAGTATTTTTAGTAGATACCAATTGGCTGAGTTTGAGGTAATTAATCCTTTCCCTTCATGAACTCTGGTTAGAAAGCAAATTCTCATATTACAATAAATGAAATTTTAAATGTTGTTTTAATGATTTCTTGTAGCTATGTGTTCTTGGAAATCTTTGCCCAGAAATAGTTTATTGCTCTTTTTGATGTCTAGTCTGCACACGAACTTTTTCTTATAATGGTTCATCTTCTAATAAAAAATTTATATTTTTCAACATGTATTAATACCCTTTGAAAAATTTTGTATCTCTTTAGCTACGATTATGATTGCATAGAAACATGTATTGCTACTTGTGTTTATCTATTTCTAGAGTTAAAATTGTTAAAACATAATGGTAAAAGTTGAATGCTTTTCAATCGATGTGTTATAATGAATAAACTTGTGTAAATGTCAATTTTTGGAGCAACTGGTTCAACTGATGTCTTTTCTTGATCCATATATTTTCTGGTTTTATTCATGAAGGAATAATTTTGTGAATATTTAAGTAATCTAGATGAGAAAGTAGAACATTGGTGGCTAACATTGGTATTGGTATCTTAAAAGAGTTATTAGTGAGTTGTCATAAGTGGTGCTACTTAAAGTTCTCATGTTTCTTTATGAACAAGGCTCCATTTTGTTGGATGCATTGCGAAGTTATTTCTTTTATATAACTTGTAAAATGTCTATTATACCTCTATATTTATTATTCTATCAATCAAATCATTTTTTTTTAAAATAAAGATAAAACATTTATTTCTTATCTTACCTACTCCTACCTACCCACTCACATTTTACATTCCTTTCACCATTATATCCTGCAACCAAGCGAAGTAGAGCGTTGTCTTGAGTAGATAAGCTGATATTGATCTACCTTTTTCTTCCCTTCTTTTATGATGATACTTCCATTTTTTCCTTTTATCTGGCTTATTCAATGAAGTTTTTTTACCCAATTTGTGATGAAGAAGTCTTTTCAATTATGAGAAGTTATTGAGCAGAATTTTACATTTATTATGGAATAGATTGGTGGTCTTCCAAATTTGTACTAGTTTAGTTTGCTCTTCTAAATTTGTGCTAATTTGGTTTGTAATATAATTCCATTTAAGCTATAAGGCTTATTCATTCTCTTAGTTAATATGGTTTAGTATTTGTAGCATATTTAAGGTTGTGGACTATTATATACACCTACATTGAGCTAAAGTTTAAGCATTAACTTTTTTGGGGTTGTAATTTCGTTTGTGAACTTTGGTTTTGGAGATAATGCAATAAATGAAGTTATACCTTTATCCTTTTTCATGCCAAAACAATTTTTTTCCTTTTGTTTTTCTCTTTTAATGTTTTTAAAGCAAAAGTTAAGCTAAAGTGCTCCTTTGTGTATATTTCTTTCTAAATTCAATATAATCTACAAATGTCTTTTGTTGCAAATGCTACATGTTGAACCAAACACTTACATTTCCACATTGTATTATGAAAATCATAGATTAATAAATTTTGATCTTTGTAAAATGCAACATTTGGTTGGTGGATGTTTGGTATTGCATAGTCTTACTTTGATAGGTTTATGTGGACTAGGTGCAATTTTTATGATAATGGATGTAAGGCAAATGGCAATGAAGCTACTGTAATTTTGCTTCCTTCAAATAATACAGTTTTCACTCTAGATTTCTTAAGATTTGAACTCTTCAAAGGGGAGCATTTCACTCTAGGCCATGCAACTAAGTACAAAATAGCAAGTGAAGATGCTATTAGGGAAATGCCATGCTGTGTTGTACTTAGAGCACCAAATGCAATTGGGTTTTGTAACTAAGTTTAAAACAACAAATTAAACAGGAAAGCTACAAATATATTCATTGTATTCCATGTGCTTGAACATTCTATGTACAAATTAGTTTCTTCATTGTATTCATCTCTTCATTATAGTCACAATTCTGTAAGAGTGGCAATGAAAAAAAAAAAAACCAAGAGTTTAAATTAATCTCTTTATTATAGCTTAAATTTAGACAATGTACAAAAGCTTTGGCCAAATATTACAACATAAAGCCATGCATAAAATCATGGCATTTCTACAACTCTATTTAGTAATCCTACATCCTATACAATAATCACCAAATAATCTACATCTTATACAATAACATAATAGAAATTTCTCCTCTGCAAAGATTAGCATCCAATATCCACTTTTATTGCTTTCTTATATATCCAGACTAAACCATAGTATGACAAATGTTGAGGCTTTTGATATAGAGTAGTTGCAAGTGAAAAGGTTGTAAGTTTTATTCTCAGATTAGAATTACTACAACACAGTAAGAAATGGAAGCATATTCGGCAAACTGAAGAAATTCCTTAGTAAATTTTAAACACTAGAGTATGTAAATTAATATAGCTTTTATTTTTATTGCAAATTGGAATTGAAATAAGTTACAAGAAATACGTTAAAAGAATGACATTTTTCTCCTACGTGGATATAATCAACTAGCTAGTATTGTTGCAATAATATCTTAAAGCCTTAAAAGCTCAATTTTAGATGAAAGAAAGATCTTAATAAAAGAGCAAGCTTCTTATAAAGCCACTGAAAGAACTTCAAGAGTCAACCCCCATCAAGTCATCATCATCAAATGCATAGAAGTTACTAAAAGTTATGAACATTATACTTAATAAAAAAAAAAAATCTTTTTTTCCCCAATAATTGCTAGTGATTTCTTGGCAGAAGGCAATACAATTGAAAGGTATTGCCTCACTTACATATTCTTTCAACAACATTCATAAGTTCTAAGTAACAAAATTAGAGGTTAAAGGAAGAATACATATAGAAAACAATTATTCAAATGGAATAATGGTGTCCATAGAAATTAAACATGAGAAATATACCATAAAGGAGCAAAACTAAACTAAAGAGATTAAATTACATGCCAGCAAAACAAAGATTATATCCAATTAATAAACTTGTATCAAGAGGCATGTATAACTAAGGTGGTGAATAATGCATTTAAAAACAATAACGATTATTCCGTGAAATTTTGCCCTACCAATTCTAATTCTTTAATTTAACATCACCGTGTGATTTCATTCTCAAAAACCCACCACAAAATTCATACCATATAATGAATCAACGTTTCATTCTCAAAAAACCACCACAAAATTTGAATAAACAGGGGAGAAGAAGCCAAATATAAGATTGAAAGTAACAACTATTACTGCTAATGTTGGAAAAGAAAGAATCTTCTAGAAAATTGACAAATAGTAAAACATGATTGCTGGGTCATCCGAGAATGGGTGTTGTTGCTAGCTTTAATCTTATTGATTATTGGACAATAGCTTTTTAAAGCTTTTTTAAGGGGTTTCCGTAGATGTTGATCCTAATTGGTTAATTTCAATTGACATCTACATAAGAAATTAAAAAAAAAAAATCACTAAGCAATATAGTTCATACCAAATAATAAATCAACATTTCATTCTCAATATCCTACTATAGAATTTCACTAAACAAGGAAGAAGAAGCAAAATATGCATTTGAAATAAACAACCCTTACTAAAAATGAAATAATCTACTAGAAAAATACGCAAATATTAAAACATAACTACTGCATCACCAGACAATGGGCGTTGTTGACGGCTTTAACCTTCTTGATTGACAACCAATAGCTTTTATTGATGGCTTTAAGAAATGACGGGACACTATCTATTCGTTTGTTGATGTGGGTGAAGAACAAGCAGAGGTGCAAGAGAGAGATAATCGAAAGAGAGAGGCATTGCGTTTATGGATCTCAGATTGCCAAATTTTTAATAGCCAAAAACGGTGTGTTTTTACAGGGGCAAAAGCGTCTCCCCATGCCAACTATTAGATGAAGCAAATGGTGTGGATTTCAGCACTGGAGGCACAGTTGAGGGAATATGCAATGGAGACGATCCAAGTTGTTAATGGATGCGATACCGTTATGTCATCTCAAACCTTCCCAAACACAGTGTTTTAAGTTCGGATGAAGCTGGTGACTATCAGAGGATGAAACGCAACATGTATGAGCCAAATAAGACATTGATATGATAACTCATACCTATACTTCAAAAAATGTTGAATAAGAAACTAACAAAAATGGAGAGATGAATTTTTTGAGCATTAGATGAATTAAAACAAGCAAAATGATGTAGTTTAGCTCCAAGTTATATCAAGACTATCACTTAAGCATTTTATTATTCAGCTTATAGAGTTATATGCCATGTCATGAAAGACACATCCATCAATAAAATTGACAGCACTTGAAAAAAAAAATATTAAACACTTTTAAAACTTTAAGAACTATAGTGATTCAAAATAAAGTAATGAAATTTCAACAAAACCTAGTTGGAATGACAATTTGGCCAAGAATAATTATGTTTGGTGCCAAAATTGACTTGGACCTTTCACACCCACAATTTGGATTCTCTCGTGTTTGGTATGAACAAAATATTGTCCTATTAGATAGATAGAAAGAACAAGAAAAAATAAGTAAAAAGAAAAAAAAAGTGAATTTCATATTCTCGGCCTCTTCATAATGCTTTCTCTCCCCCTCTTTGTAATAGAATAAAAACCACTAATAAGGAAAAGATCAAATTAAAAATAATACTGAAACATCATAAAAATATGCAGCGTTACTAACACGCCACGTCACTTGACGAAAAAGTTAGGGCTGGCTTTGGAGGACCGTGGCAACCGCGTTCTTAAGCTCCTCATTTCTCGCCTCTCGCCAACTCGTCTGCGCTTTGCCTCTGTTTCTCGAAACTTCAGCCTGGGCTAACTCTCTCTCTCTCTCTCTCTGGTTTTCTCCAACAGCTTCAGAAATGGCGTCATTCGATCAAGCGCCTCCTGGCGATGCCAAGGCTGGAGAGAAAATCTTCAAAACCAAGTGTGCTCAGTGCCACACCGTTGACAAAGGTGCCGGTCACAAGCAGGGTATGCCTTTCTCTTCTCCTTCTCTTGTTTATGTTCGATTTGGGTCTTAGGCTTTGCGCATTGAATTGTGTTTGGATGTCTGTTTAGTAGATTGCTTTCCTTTGTGAGTTTAGAAAGATAAGGATTGCCGACGAATTGAAAATCGAAATAGGTGTCAAATGTCGGGTTGTAGTTTGAACTTTTCGAGATTGACGTTTTAGAACATTTATCAAAGCGAAAATACACAATTTGGTCAAGAAAGATATACCTCCTTGTTTTTGTTCTTCGGTTTTATTCCTCTACATTGGTCCCTCAATTTTGTAACTCATTAAACATCAGTCTCTTTCTTGGATTTATGCCTCTTCACGTGTAACAAATTACAAAACTTGAGAGACTAATTGGTATAGAGGAATAAATCAAGCATTGAAGTGTAGGATGTATATTTGCCCAGGAGCAAATTGTATATTTACTCTATCTTTCAAGGCACTGGATATCCTATCATTCTTTGCCTTTCTAACCCTTTGCTCTTACCTGCCCTATATGAGAAAGGAACGCAAAATCTTTAAATTGAATGCGGCATGTGTGACATGACAATTTTTGGTAGCCTATTTCCACTTTTGGGTGCTCAACAGACCTCTGCTTGTTCAGTTGCTAAATTTTATGGTAGATCAATGACTGGGAATTTATTAATCTGATTGTCTTTTGAGTTATTTATTCATCTCTCTCTCTCTTTTTAAAGCTTTGATTTTGTTATTAATGAGTAGTGGGATGTGATATGGTGAATTGTCTTGCCTATGGTACAAGAGTATCTAATTGTTTTCTTGTCTAATCTTATTCTTTCTATATCTCCTGTATAAACTTACTTTCAAATTTTTTTTCCAATATGTAAAAATTAAGATTCGGTTAGAAACATTGATTCATCCATGTGAATGCTCATCAACTTAAAGCTTAAGAGTGAAGCTGTAAGATTTTAATAACTTTTCGCATGCACTACTTTATCCTCATATTTTTATTGAATTGTTGAGGCAATGCGTCTCTCTGAAGTTTGGAACCTGAAGGTATAAACTTCCTGTAACTTTGTCTCGATCTTTTGATTTGAGGACATGATCAGTGCACAAAAGCAAGAATTTATCAAGCCATGAGGAACAATATCAAATTAGCTATAAATGAAACAAGTTTAGCAGTGAAAGGATTTCATACTCCTTGTTAGGACTAGGAATTATGATATATAAGATTGACCTCATTGGCTTGGTTATTAAAGGCCGGAACAGATTAGGTTCTTCCATCAATCTTAAATTAAAAGAAATTTGGAAATACTTTTTGTATCAAATTTGATCTTAAAGGGTATTCTCTCTGTTGTATTGTAATTTTAAGAGAAAAAGAGAGAAGAAAAGCATTAAAGCAGCATTTCAAAGCACAAAACTGTATTCTCTCTATTGTATTGTAATTTTTTATTTGAGAGAAAAAAGAGAGAAGAAAAGCATTAAAGCAGCATTTGAGTGAACAAAACTCTAAACAAATTGATGTCCAGTTTTTAGTGCCTATGGTTAGGAAATAATGTGGTTCAACTCATTATAGGAAGTTTTGAAATTAATTGAATACTTTTCAGCTTAAAATTCTTAGCTCTAAAATAAAATTTAAGCTCTAGTCTGTTCACTATTTACTTTTAAGTTTTATTAAACACCGCTTTAATTTTTGGGTTTTGCCAACAGTTTCTTACCTGGAGGACATGAGGAAAAAGATATCACAGAAATATTTTTCTACCTTCTCAATTTTAAAATTTCACTAATTTATTAATCTCTTTATGCATAAAGTTTGTAATTAAATCAGAAATTCTCAAGCTTGTGCTGAGAACTCTATGGATTAAGCTTAAGCCAAGCCAAGCCACCCAAAAATCTGTACAAGCCAACTGAAAATAGTAGGCTTGGTTGGTCTGTTGATATGGTGGGGTACTGGGGTTAATTTTTGGCTATATATCTTAAATCATTAGTTCAGGCTGTTGGTTCAGTTTTCTGTATATATTAGACCAAATGAAACCAAATTGGCTGTATGGTCCATATCAAAATATGACCTTTAGTCCTAAAACTTTTTACACTCTCGCCACCATTCTTGATCTCACTGTTTACTAAGTGTCAATCACATTTCCCTCTCCCATGAAATTTTTATGTTTTCTGTCCCAGATCAGTCTCTCCTCCATTACAGGCCTACTTTGAGATTTCTAGCCCAAAACTCATCAAGTGGCAGTCTCGCACTTCCTGTTGTTGTGTGTCTTGTTCCCAGTGTCCTTGATTTTGTTTAACCAAGTTTGGTGTCTGGATCACACCCAAGTCATGCTAAACCTACATGGGTCTGCAACCTGACTTCCATGAAAATGGAGGTATCCTTGTTTGATGGTGAAATCTGTGACCTTGGGAAACAGCTGCATGAAATATCATGGCATGTTGTGTTCTGATTGGATATTAGTATTATTGATTTACTGTTTTTGATGTTCTATAAATGAGATTCTGATATTCACTCACCGCTATATTGCTATATGTATATTGTATGTATTGATGTCTGAAGTTTTCTTCTACATATTCAATTCTCTAGATCTGAAACATCCAACCAAATCCGATCAAACGATATTTTGATGTCAGATGGTTGGTTAGCTTGGTATCTCTAGTCTAATTAGTCAGCCATAGTTAGCTTTTTCTTCATCTGATTTGTGTTTAGTGCGTTGTGGATGATGTTAGGGGTACTGTTTATGTTAGTTTTCCTTTATAAAGTTCTATGGTGCATTTCTATTTATTGGAAATCTATTGTGTTTCTGATTTTAAGGCACTTTAATTCTGCCCTTGGCTCAACGAGAAAGCTTTTACATTGTCAAGAAATAAATTTACCTTGAATTTTAATTTTAATACATTTCATAATTTTCATTTCGTTCTTCTGCATTTAAATATTTCATTTGTTAATTGAGAAAATACAGGCCAAATAACTTGTGTTTTAAATTATATATTATTTTTATGTAGAGATACTTTCTTTTCATTTTTCCTTAATAAGTTTTGTAGATTAGATATTGCCTATGATTTTCTTATTGTGACTTGGATTCTGTTTCTGTGCCCCCATGTGTTTTATTTTATGGCTGTCGATCTGTTGGCATTGATTTTTGGAAAGTTTCTTTTTTAAGTCTTATTATAAATTTTCTTGTTTCCTTTCTTTGTCTCCTTTCCTTATATTATATCCTTATGTACTATCCTAATGACAAACATATCTGCTTTAATCGTTGACAAACGCAGGACCCAATCTTAATGGTTTGTTTGGAAGGCAATCTGGCACCACTCCTGGATATTCCTACTCTGCAGCTAACAAGAACATGGCTGTGATTTGGGAGGAAAAGACTTTATATGATTACTTGCTTAACCCCAAAAAGGTATTGAATTTGAATTGATATTTCGTATCTAATGGCTTTTCATGACCATGGCATATTTAAGTATGAGTTCTATTTTTACATAATCCAAAGCCAATCTTCTCTTGGAGTAAACGGTTCACTTATATCTAGTAAATATAGTTTTCATTGTGGATTTAGGTTTTTCTACTGTCATTGAGGTTTTATGACATGTCAAATTTCGTGTTAATGTTTCCAGTTGACATTGGAAATCTTTTTCCGCTGATACCTATGCTTTTTGAAAATCTTTCTGTTGTGCAGTATATTCCTGGGACGAAGATGGTCTTTCCTGGCCTCAAGAAGCCACAGGAACGGGCTGACCTTATAGCATATTTGAAAGAATCCACTGCACAATGATTATATTTTCACAGTTATGCTCTGTCAATCAAGTTCTGGCGTTTGAATCTTCAGACATTAATTTTGCAGTGCTGATAAGTACTGTCTCTTGGCAAATAAAGTAGACTGATATTTTCGCAATGCTATTTTGTTCCTCTAGCATTGCAGCTCATTACTTCTAATTCTTAAGAGGTTGCCGTATATTGGCAGATGTAACGTGCAATTAAATTAGCCGTTGAAACTTTATTATCAATATATTTGTGAAGCACTCCGCAGGATAAGTGGAATTATTAAGTTATTGCAATTTCTTCCCTTGTTTTGTTCGGCCTGGTTTAGTTCCACGGAATCTGCTATCTGTTTGCTCGTGCTACAGAAATTTACAGACACAGAAATATTAAAAAGCACCCAGTTTGTGCTTTGTCTAGACAAACAAAAAGACAACGGGATTTATTTTTCATTTTGCTTGCGAGAGAGAAATAAGAGTATTTCTTATAAAGTAAAATCTTAATTCGGATAAAACCTGCAAACAAATTTAACAAATATTATTTGATTCTATTTAAAAATATCGTAATAATTTAAGAAAATATATTAATGATTGATAAAAAGATTGATGAGATATTGTATCAATTAATAACTTTCTTTTTTCAAAACATTCTTTTAATTGATTTTTATAAATAATTTTAAACTTGATTATACCAATTTGACTTATTTATTGCGCTAGCATGTTACATTTCCCTTGTTTGAAGCTCCCAACAAGGGGACAAAGTAGAATAATTAACCTATCCTTCGACAGTTTTTCTGAAAAATAAGAAAAATTTTAAGGTATATTTAATTACATATATATATATATATATAACAGTCAAGACTTTTTCGTACGTATATAATGTAGTAAATGTACATATATAGAGTAAATTTTGATTGTTGGATATATGTGCTCCTAATATATACAAAAGTTCCTCAAAAAATGAGAGTGAGTGAAAAGTTTTCTTGCCTTCTTTTTAGCAACCTAAATAGATTAGCAAGATTGAGGATAATAGTTATATCGTCTTTGTAACGACTATGATTTTAGCTAAGGCTTTTTCACTTAAATATGGCTTGTTTTTATCAAATTATTTTAAATGATCATTTATTAATTTAATTTATACAATGTTGTATTTGGCCGAGTGATATGAAAAAAAAAGATGTAAAATATGAGTAAATAGAAAAATAAATAAATTTTATGCCCTTATTTTTTAAAAGATGATTTGATGGTTAAAATGATAATATGATAGATAAAATAAAAAATATAAACGTATAATATACATTATACAAATTATGTAAAAAAAATGTGTTCATCACACAAGTTTTATGATTATTTGTATGATCTAGACATATCAATATCTTTCTTTTTATTTTTAAAATTTATCTAGGTATCTCATGTCGCCCCTACTCAAGAAAGCCCAAAAGTTTATTTTATTTATTCAAAAAATATTAGATTCAAATTTATTACATAATAATATAATCAACAAATTTGTAGGTGAGAAGATAGAAACTGTAAAATATAATTTTTCAGCACAAAAGTATGTTTAAGTTGAGAAGAACAGAGGAGATAAAAATTGTTTCAATTTTGTCCTTTTAACTTTATGTAAGTTTTATTTTTGTTCATTTTTATTTTGTTCAAATTTGCTTCTATATCTTAATAAAACCACTCAATTGTTTCCTTTTTAACCCCTCAACTGTTATTTCGGATTTACAAAACATTATGGGCAGTAATAGAAAAGGTACTATAATAGGTAAATCAAATTTGACAATAAGTTAATAGAATTAAGTTATTACAGAGTTATGCAATATTTTTTAGTTAAATATTTTAATTTGATAATATTAGAGAGAAAGAAACATTTGAATAATTTTTCAAAGTTAAGGAGTTAAATTAGAATAAAATAAAATAAATTAATAAAAATGAAATTTAAAGTAAAATTTGTAATACCTTACTCATTAGCCTTCTCAACTCATCACCAAGACTAGTTTCATACCCTCACATAAAAAATAAGCATATTTAATAGTAATAAATTGTGTTACGTAAGGACTTGAAGTTTCATTTCATACTTCATGGACCATATGAATTCATCCATATCATTTTCTATCCATAACATATCCATACAAGTCATAAATATCACAAAACATCTCATACTCCATGGATTTAGCATTATGAATAAGAAAAATAATAGTTTGCTCTCGGGTTTGCCAAGACAACTTTCTGATAAGAATTTTGAAAAATCATAACTAATTTTAGAAAAATCAAAATTAAGCAAATGATAGCTTTTCTGGAAAGTGTTGAATGTCAACTAAAGATTAAAAATCATTCCAGACCATGACAACATCAATGGGATTGCGAAAAACCATAGAACAATACCAAAGGTCTAGTTACCATGTTTGCTATCATAGGTTTCTGATATAAATTTTGAAAATTCATAAGTAATTCCAAAAAATTCAAAATCAAGCAAACCATACCATTTTGGAAAGCTCTAGATGTTAGCCAATGAATAAAAATAATTACAAATCATGTAGACATCATTTGAATTGAGAAAAATAATGAAATAGTACCAAAGGTCTGTCTACGCTACTAGTATTGTCCTCTAACTTAAAAAATTCGGTCCTCTCTCTATAAAACTCCAAATGAGGTAATCTTGGTGGCTATAGAAAGCTTATGGTGTCTACTCTATGTTTATAAATTGTATGGCCATTGGACTTCATTTGGCCCACTTGTGACATAGAAACAAAATCTAACCATATAAATAGTATACATTACCATTCTGCATAATTTGACTAACTTTGAAAAATCATAATAAATTTTTTAAAGCTCCAAATTGGGTGCTCTTTGACTATGTGAAAAGCTCTTGATGAGTCTTAGTTTGTGGCCCAATTTCATGCAAAAACTTATTCATTTGGTTAGATTTTGGTTCATCTTATGATTTGGTCACTTTTAATGACCAAAGTGGGTTCATAAGGCACCATTTGACCTTCCTCTTATTCCATAGCCACTTGAACACATCTCATAGCATAAATACAGCCTAAGAAAGTATGGTAAATGGTTTAAATTATCATAGAGCTCAAACTCACCATGTCGCTTGCATTCACACACAAGTACATACTAGCACAAGGGTGGCAAATTCTCATATTTCCATACATTTGGCTTCAAGATTCATACATACATCATAATTATATACATTTAATCTTGCTCAAATGGATACATCTCATATAATCACATGGATATATTTCTTGACATCAATATACTATTGAATTGCCTATTTCTATACTTTCTTGTCAAAAATCATGCTCCAAGCCATTTGGTTTCCTTTCTTTGGCCTTCTTGGCTCACCTAGACATGAATAAGCATATGGAAGGGGAAGAGTGTAATGTCCAGTTTTCATAAAAATGACGAAAATAGGCCAGATATAAAAAAGAATCCCCTAAAATGAATCAGTTAAGGCTAAATAAAATTTATATAAAATTCTAAATATTAGAAAATGGGGAATCAAGGCTTAAAATGCCCAGAAATCGGAGCTGAAATGGCTAAAGAAATTTCTAACAAAATGCAGTGGCATTTTTGTAATTTTAGGTAACTTTTAGAAAACTCAAAGGATGGACCTTTAAATGAAAAAATTAAGTTTCTTGGGGTTCTCAGAGGCCTTGAAAACTATAGGAACCCCTATAACATTTTAAACCCCTATGGTTTACGTTTTTAAATGTCGGTGACCCTGAACTTTAACCCTTTCTTTTGAAAAGGTTTTAGACCTGATTTTAAGTGATTCCAAAGACTATTTATAGGTTAAAAAACCTAAATTTTATGATAAAAAATATAATTTTTAAAAAGGAGTTAAAATAAGCCTTGAACAAAAAAGTTAAGAATGAAGGATAAAATTGACATTTTAAAAAGTCCCTTAAGAATCCCTAGCTATATATATGTGGTGCCTCACTTATCCCTCACATTTGGTCGACCTAAATTTTGTCCAAGACTTGGGAGAAATTTTGCAAAAAAGTGGTGCATAAGGAGGAGCACAAAAGGAGGAGAAAAACTTAAGAAAAGGTAAAGAAAATCAAGGAATTTCTTACTCCTTCCTTCACTGAACGTGCTCTCCTTCTTCTCCTCTCTCTTTCTATGGTTTTGATACATGTTTTGGATCTGTTTTGAGTCCTATTCAGAGGGGAGAGGTTCAAAATTTCAAGAAAGAGTGAAGATAAGGGAAAAAGCTCTTAAAAGGGCTAAAGAATTAAGGTATTTCTATGGCTTTCCTTGCTTCTTCCTTCTTGTTCTTTCATAGATCATTTTTGGCCTCATATAGAACTAGTAAGAGGGAGCAAAATCTGACCCAAACCAAGCATGAAACCTAGGTTTTTAAGGGTGAGGAACAAGTAGATGCAAAGAAATTCCAAAAAGAACCATTAGTTTTCAAGTTTCCAAAACCTAGGATTTCCTTTACACCTTAGTATGTATAAAGCTTTCTAGTAATATTTTTAATTGTCTATAAGTGTATATGGATTCTTGAGATGCCAAGAAAGCCTCACATGTGTCAATTCCTTCAAGAAAACAAAACTGACCCCATGGGTCCATAAATGAGTACATGTCTCGGCCTAGTCAACAAGAAACACCTAGGGAGAGTTTTACATTTTTCTAAGGGTAGAAAGAGACTAAACATGATGAGAGAACATCAAAGAAAGGCTTGGAAAAATTTCAAGAACCTTGGTTTGTATGATGGAAGTGTATGCACCATAATAAAACTTAAAGAAGCAACTTAGGTCTAGGTTCTTGAGAATGAAATTATGATGACTCCAAGAGACTCAAATGGGATCAAGAGACCTAGATGAAAGGAGAAAATGGAGCTAAGACCTTGAATTCTAACACTTGCTTCATTAGGTCTTATATGACACCATTATGCAACCATAGGATAAAGTGAGCTCCCATAGTGAATGAGTGATGATAGAACTTACTTCCATGATGTAATTGTGCCCTATTTAATGTGTTTAGGCCAAGAGAACCAAGCCCCATCTCATTGCAAGTGTGTGGCTGAAAAGGGGGAGGAATACTAAAGAAAAAAGTGTTGAACTTTTGCTTTAAAGTAGCTCTCTCTTCTTTCTCTCATGCATGAGTAGATATTTATCTTATCTTGAATGTGTGTGTGAATGTTTTAAGCTATGAAAGAGGTCCTAGCATGTATCTATATGCCATGGTGCCATGAAGCTTTGTTATGTGCTTGAATGATGTTTTATGAATATGTTTTGGTTTGTTTGAGTGTGGTGAAGCCAAAAGCCCCTTAGCAATGGCGAGGATGAGCCAAAAATCTCCAAGAATGGTTGAGACAAAGCCAAAGGTCTCCCGAGACAAAGCCAACTTTTAAGAAAATGGGTGAGGCAAGTCCAAAATCCACAAAGATGATAGGTGAGGCTAAACCACTTATTTGGCAAGCCTATGTATGCTTTGTGTGTTCTCTTGAGTGCAAAAATGTTTCATGAATGATTATACATTCCATGTTGTCTATGCATGCACTTTTAGACTTGCATTTGCATATTTTATGTATGGTTGAAAGGGAGAAGAGCTATTGGGATTTCTAGAATCTCATCCCTTCCTCCCCATTGTCTAACATGTCTAGGTGGACCAAATGAGCCAAAGAATGGGAGCCACCAAGCTTGAAGGAGAAAAATTGACAAGAAAGTATGCTATTTTGCTTACTTTGTAGTCATATGGATGGAAAAAGATGTAATTCAATATTGTATATGATGTATGAACCCATAAACATTTGTAAATATGTAGTTATATTATGTATGTATGAGAATTAATGCCATATGTATGATATAGTGGTTTTTGGACCTTGAATGGCAAGATGAGGCTTGTATGTTATTGTGTAAGTCTTAGGGTGGATGAGTGAGCTTATGAAATTTGGGTTTATGCACCTTTGAGACAAATTCAATAGACCATTTTGATGCTTTCCCACATGCTCAAGTGACCATCGTTGTCTTAGAAGTCAAACTGGACCATTTGAGACCATTAGGAAGCAAGAAATTGGTCATTTTGGAACCCAATGTTAATATCAAACGAAATAAACGAATTTACTCATGAAATTTGGCATGAAAATAGATCTCATTTAGAGATTTTTGGGAAGTTAAAAGACCAAATTATTTAAAATTCTATGGAATTAATTATGATTTTTTAAAGTTGTCATTTTTCTACTATTCTGGTATAAAAACTGTTCATATAGTCATTTTCTTGTGCTATGTCATTGAGGGTCAAATGGTGTTTAATAGTCATGATATTTTATAAGCATAAACTAGACATGACAAGCTTTCTGTGGCCACTAAGATCACTCTAATTAGACATTTGAGTAGGGAGATATGAATTTTTGAAATTCAAGGACAATATTAATAGTGACAGGCGACCTTGGTTACTGTTCCATCAATTTTTGGTGACTAGACATCCCTGTTGTGGCTGGATTTATTTTTAGTATAAAGTAAACATTTTTATCTTTCCAGAAGAGTATAGTGTGCTTGATTTCAATTTTTCTAGAATCATTTATGAATTTTCAAAGTTGATGATAGAAAATTGGCCCTTGAACCCGAGGCTGCACTTGTGAATTTTGTGTATATATTCCATTAGCTCAAGTTCTTGGCCACTTCTTGAAATGGTTATGAGTTGTAATTGTGCATTTAAATATGAGAATGAGATGGATGAGTTCATATGGTGTGAACACCGTATTTTGTCCGGATATTTAATAAAAAAAATATAAAAAAGTAAAAAAAATCAAAACCAAAAACCAAAAGAAAATCAAATGGAAAAAATAAATATTTCAAAAAAATAAATAGAAAAAAAGAAAAGAGAAAAAAGAGTAAAACTAATTGAAAAAAATAAAATAAAATAAAAGTTACTCACTACAGCCCAACTCATTCAAGCCCATTAATCTCAATGAAAAAATACAAGTAAATCAAAAAATACATTCAGCCCAAAAAAAAAAAGGAAAAGTAATCCAAATTTGAAAAGGAACCTGTAGCCAACTCTTTAAACCCAGCCATCAACTCAGACAAAAAAAAAAAAAAAAAAAAAGAGAATATAGATTTTTTTTAAAGAAAATTAAAAATACAAGAAAATGAAAAAAAAAAAAAAAAAAAAGAAAAAAAGAGAAAGAGGCCCAAAGTGCTACACAAAAAAAAAAAAAGAGAGAAAAGATAGGGATGTGAGCCCAAATTTTGGACCCCAAAACCTCCTTCCTCGAATTGGGCCTTTGGACCATTGGGCCAGATTCTATTCTTCTGATTGAGTCATTGGGCCAGCTGGAACAACCTATTACCCTACCCATATCTCTCTCCCTGGCAGCCTCAAACTCACTCCCACCCTCAAGACACACAAGACGACACAGACAGAGGGGCAGAGCATCGAAGCACAAAAAGGGAAGGTTCAGCATCTCAGGAGAGCAGACACAGACACGACTGGAGAGTTCAGGGGAAGCAGACCACAATGCCTCAGAGGAGTCTAGGCGACAGGCTGGCAGCAAGGGGCTCAAGGAGTTGACTCCCTCCTCATGTCACATTCACCATCGAAGCCGAGAGGAGAAGGGGAAACGGGGAGAAAAGGGAGAAACAGAGGAGAAGAACGGGGGATCAGAGGAGGAAGAGTTTCAAGAATGAAAAACATCAGAGGGAGGCGACTGGAGATAAAGAAGGGGGTTTTTCGGCTCAAATAAAAAGGAAAGGAAAGGAAAGGAAGAGAGTCGAAAAAAAAGGGGGCCTTCGGATTTGGGGGGGATGAAAATCGAAGGAGGAGGTCAAAAAAAAAAAAATCGAGAGAGAAAGAGGTTCAAAAAATCGAGGGAATTCAGAGAGAGGGAAACCGAAAAAAAAACGGACAGACGGGAGGCTGAGAGGAAGAAGAAGACTGAGATTGAGGGAGTGAGAGACGGAGGCTGAAAAAAAGAGTGAGAGGCCAAAAAATCGAGAGGGCGAGGATTTTTGGGTCTGGAGAATGGGATGAATCGAAGGATAGAGGGGAACAGAGAACGAGAAAAAAAGGATTCAAAAAACAAAGGGGTTTTCGGGTTTGAGAAGTGCAGAGCAGAGAGCCAAGAGTAGAGAACGAAAGGGAGAATCACAGAATTTCTGGTTCAGGAGAGCGAGACTCAAGAGGCAAGAACTGGAAGAAGAAAACTGAGAGTGAAGGTTGGGATTGAGACCGAGAAGGAGGCGCAGAGGAAGAGCCCATTCTTCCCCTAAATTCCCTACAGGTAAGCCACGATTCTGGCTTAGTTTCTTATCAAGGGAACCCCCTTTGTGATTGCTGGTGATGTGAACTGGGAATGGGAGGTTGAAGTATGAAATATTGTGTCTCCTTTGTATCCGAGGACATGCACCATAGGTGCTCGAGGAAATGCCGGATAGAAGGCTGGGGTAGTGCGTGGTCATTGTTGTTGCATCTGTTAAATTCCAATGTATTAACCTGGACTCTCTCCCTGTTGTGTTTTTATTGTAAATGGATGCTTGCCCCTGAGCTGAATGCATGATGTTTCTCTTATTGCCCGACATGGGTGTTATGTATACTATTGGGGAAGGTATCTGGGAACTTCCAAGTGAGGGTTTTGAGGGGAAGAGGAGCCTTGTGCTTCAGTACCCTCCATGTCTATTTGTATAAGATAAAATGTGCATGCATAAGCCCAATGTCTTTAATCTTTGGCTTTACTTGGGAGAAGGGCAGTCCTCATATCATCATATGAAGTGGGTTTTAGTTATAGATGGAATTGGTTATAAATTCTTTGGGATCACTGTCTAAGTGATATAATCTTGCCCATTTCCTCGCTTTGCTTTGGTTGATGTTAAAAGTTATTGATGTGTGCCCAGGAGTTTGCAATCCGGATACTTTAACCATATGCGGGTGAAAAGAGATGTGTTTCGTATTTTTATTTCCGTGATTAAATGATCTGAGCTCATACGGGATTGAGAACTTTCATCATGGAATGGGAGTTAATCTCATGACTCACATTCCGATATTGCCCATGGATTCTCTTTCTTTTATCTTGTATATTCTGAATAAGAAATTGTTCTGATCAATGATGTCCAGCGATTTAATCTCTTTAAGTATTTGGGATAATAATTGTTGATTATTGTTGATTGTTGTCCGCATAAATGGTTCTCAGGCCAACCTATAATGTCTTTGTAATTGTGCCTTAATTATGAAGTTGACATAATTCTTGGAGGTATTCCCCGTTCTCACCCGAATGTTCGCCTTTTGTTGCATGTGAGCCATGTATTGGGAGAGGCTTATTGGGAGCTAAACAAAGATTGAAGAAACGACCAAGATGGAGCTTCACTGGTTCGTCTCTTGTTATCCAAAAAGGTTTATGTAATATGATATATGCTTACATGAGGATTGCCTGGATACACTTTAAAGCACATGCAACCAATAATTGTTTACTTACAAATGTCCTGTTTATCTCCTACCTGAAGTATTCTTATTTTCTGTTATAAATTTTCCTTTCAGACTAGTCGTGTGGGAGTTCTTGTCCCCTCAGACATATAGGATTACCCGGAGAACCATGTGAGGCAATAAGCCTCCTTGATGCCCGTCAGAATAAATTTACACATTTGGGTTTCAAAGGCCCTTATCAAGTGCTTCTTCAAAGAGAAAAACAAAAAAAAAATAAAAAAAAAAAAATAAAAAAGGTAAAGAGGATATTCACATGGAAGGAAAAATTGATTAAACGAACTTTTTGAATTTAGAAGTTAAATTTTAAGTAAACATCTTTTTTTAGAAAGAATTAAAGGATCAAAACAAAAAAAGAGTTGAAAAAGAAAGCATCATTTAAACGAATAAAAAAAAATACTAATAAAAAATAAGATAAAGAAATAACATTGCAAATTAAAACATATCAATCAATGTTAATTTTGTTTTATTAGCTAAAGATAATGTTTATTTTCTTTATCTTTTCATCTAAAAAAAAAAGGAGAAGAAAGGGAGAAAACAGTCCAAAAACAATAGGATTAAAATGAAAAGAATAGAAAATCCAAAAAGAAAAAAAAAGAACCAAAAAAAAAAAAACAATGAAAAAGGAAACATTGAAAAAGCAAGGAAAGTAAGATTATTTTTATCTTTTACAAATCAAAATACATCTACTAAGGTTCAAACTCATTTTATTTGTTAAAGGAAAAATTAATTAACTTTTTCACTCAAAAACAAAATAAAAACAAAGAAATAAATAAATAAATAAAAAAGAACTCTTTCTCTATAAATAATAAAAAATTTAAAATTTAGCTTTTCTTTTAAAGATTTGCCTAAACCAAAAGAAAATTAATAAAAAAAAGAAAATTAATAAAAAAATATATAAAAATAATAATAAAATAATAAAAATGGAAGAAATGGTTAAGAAGTAAAGGTAATTCAGGTTTTTTGTAAATTAAAACACACTTTAAAATTGTATTGATTGCAAGAGTCTAAATGACCTTTACTTTCTTTCTCTTTTCAAAAAAATATGATGATAAAACAAAAGCCAAAAAAAAAAAATAAAAACAAACAAACGAACACACAAAAAAAACAAAAGAAAAAACATAAAGCAAAACAAAAACGAACGAACAAATATAGTTTTCGTCGAACTACGTGGACTTTGATCCCTCTCAGAGGGTACATAGGCTCTAGGCTTTCATCCTAGGTCAAATCTGTCCTTGTAAATAAAATTTTCTTTTCAATTTTTATTTTTTTAAAATTCTCTTCTTTTATGTTGTTCTTCCCATTTTGTTTCTTTAATTTCTTTCTTCCTTTTTATTTTATTTTATTTTTTGATTTCGTCTCTTTTATTTCTGTTTCTTATTTTGCATGTGACTTGTTAGGAGAATTAAAATAGACTAAATGCCATATTGATTTTGTACAACTGACTTAGGGTAACCGTTCTTAGCAATGGGTGTTGTGGGGGTGCCTAACACCTTCTCCACTCACAATCGACTCCCAAATTTATTCTCTGGTTCGCAGACCATTTTTTCTTATTTTCTAAATAAAAAGGCTTTTCCAAAGTTTTGCCTTTTTAAAAATTAAAATTTTGGTGGCGACTCTACTACTTATTTTGATTTTGATTTTAGTCTTCATTTTCTTTAGAAATTGAATCAAAATTTCTTTTTTGAAATTTTCTTTGTTAAGCGCCACGCGTTCGTATTTTCGGGTGTGACAATATGACGACTCCACTGGGAAAGATTTGAGAGTCAAGCCCAATTTTAAGTTAGTTGTACAAGATATTATGGCCTCCTCTTTATTTTGATTCTCCTTTTGATTGTTGTTTGCCCGACATGGTTAGGGTAGACAACATGTCTTTCACATACTTGCTTTATATGTTTTACTTTCTTTATCGTATATGTAACATGTGTTAGGATAGATAACATGCGGAATAAGACCTTAGGGTAGACGACCATACCTGTACATTTTACGTATTTACTTACTTACTTATTTATTTATTCATTTGTTGTTACTTTCATCTGTATACATGCTTTGCTCTTCCAATTGTTCTGTCAATCTGCCTAGTAGATGAGGGTTGGATAGTTCATAGGGTGAAGAGGTGAATACTCTCCTCTCACACATTCCTGAGACACAAATAACTCACACACGTTATGGGCCCTATACCCGGGTCTGAGTGTTCCCTAGGTTAGTGGAGGTTTATATTGATTTTCCTGTGAAGTCTTGTGCTTCCTAAGGTTATCATGAAGACCTCACCTAAATTGTGCCTTATTATATAGGTTTGACATGTGTAGGATCTTTTTCCTCTCAATGTCAAATTTATATAGTGAGATCTTCACCTTATGGTGGGGGCAATTTAGGGACCAATGTTTAGGAGTCATAGATCTACCTGAAAAATTTACACTGATAGTCAAGCTATAGATGCCTACAAAATAGTTAGAGTCAGGCTCCCATGACCACAACCTAGGATCTACCTATGTTAGGACAAAGGAGGGCACTTTTAATTGTTTGTTAATCACATCCATGCGTCCAATGAAACTTATAGAGAAGGTGATACACCGTCACTGTTTACTAGAGTAGCTAACGAGATTTCATCACACAATTAGACATATGTTAGCTATGATGAAGGTAAGAGCTAATTAAACCAACGTTTGCCTAGTGGGGTTTCCAACTCTGAAGAATCCATAACCACATTCATCACAATCCCTTGAAAGGGAAACATTTACTCTCATTTATGTTCTTCATACACAATTAAAAAAGGGAAGAAAATAAAATAGAATAATAAATAATGTACAATTCAATTTTATTTCTTGAGAAAAAAATTCAATTCAAAATTTCCATCTCTATAAAATGATAAAATTTTCAGTTAAAATAAAAAAAGAAAGAAAAAGTTTTTTTTTTAATTTCTGAGAAATCATAATACCCATAAGTCTCACCGCATCAATAAACGAATATCATGTCTTGGTTAGAAATTGGAATCATTTTCTCTCGGGGCATCAATCGTGTGGAAAAGCCATATTTCTCTCGGTTTGATTGTCAACTGCTTTTTCTCCAATGAAACGATAAGTTTCTCGAGAAAAAGTAAAGTTTTCTTCCTTTTTTATACTAGGACATGGCTCTCAATGATGTATTAGCACGTACACAATATTAGTAGATCATTAGATTGGCCTATCGGTATTAAATGTTATCGAAGCCAGAGTCTAAGCATCAACTGTGAAGGAACCATCCCTTCTTAAGCGGAGCAATTAACCACAACATCTTATGGATCAATAAACTCTAAGAGAAAAGTGAGAGAATATCAGTTAATTCTCCACTGATTAATCAGAAAAGCTAATCTTAGGTGACCTATACAAAGATAGCAAGTTTTAACACAATATCATGTGCTCCATTCCAAAATAAGTAAGGGCCAAATCGATTACAAGGGTTGAGATGGCTAAGAGTCCAATTTGATGCTGAACGATACTATTAACTTCATCCTTTATGGAAAAATAATAAGATCCTAAAGCAAGTTGGAGGATTTGAAATGACCCCATAAGTTGTCAAAAGAAATCCAGATTGGCTAGACTTTTCCCTAGACAACATCCATGTGGAATTTAGCATATTCCCTTTAGGATGATTTGCCAACTTTGTTCATCCCTGTGTGCAATAAACATATGAGGAGAATAAAGGTTTAATGATAAAAATAGTCACCATAAATGTAAATGGGAAAAGCCTAATTTTTCCTCTTAAGTCAATTTTTAGTTCTAATATACCTTATAGAGGCAACAGATTCCTTAAATAATAATAATAATAATAATAATAATAATAATAATAATAATAATAATAATAATAATAATAATAATAGTAATAAAAATCCCTGACTCTTAGAGGCTCTCATACTAAATACATCCATCAATTCATAGGTCAGACAACGTAATAAACTTGCATTCATATATAGTCATAAAGGCATTCTTAAAATTTGTGAAATATGAGATTTTTGGCTTTTTGCAACGGAAAGATCCACTCAAACAAAATCTAACTTTCCATACCACCATATCCTTCAATTTATGACTATTGCCCATCTCCCTCTTCTCCACTTCAAGGAAATTCGAGCCATCCATTTCAAAACTCACTAACATCTATCAAACTTGACCATGTTAAACGCCCCAAGCCATTTCAATCAAGACACTTGTCACTTGCCTCAATGATGACACGAGCCATTTGCCCAACTTTCACATGAGTAGCTCTAACAACAAGTAGGATGTCTTATTCAATGGCCTTTACTCTACACCCAAAATAGCATTGTCCAAAAATTGTGAACTTAATCCTAAGGCAATGGGGTACTCTAAAAAAAAAAGAAAAGAAAAGTTGCAACCTCTTCATGAATAAGGTATAGAAGGACATGGGAAATAGGATTTATTGGTAATTGAGCTCTCAAAGAAATTGTGTGTCATATTATAATCATTTAATGCTTGTTTGGGTCAATATCCTTCTGTATAGCTAAAATTTAAAGCTAACAGAAGTTGATTCTTTCCATTGGACCTTATCTTATTTAACTTTGTCAATACGATGGTTATATGTTCTCATTCTCCCCTTTTGTGCATCCTTCCATTTCATTAGTCATGTTGACATAACCTCTTTCTTTGCATGTTTTTCCTAAATGATCAAAAACCCAAAAATAATAATGTCCAGAACTCCTGATGAAGAGATTTAATCGATGTGGAGAAGGGTCAAATCTAATACCAATTATATGCCCCAAATTCGATTACAAAAAAAATCAAATTAGAGATACCGATGCATGTCCTACAGGCAAATTATGTCTAGGATACAAGGCATTCTTTGTCTTCCCAAATACAAAGGAGTAACCTCTAGTCACCTCAATTGAGCCAGGAGTGATGTTTATTTCCTTCACCCTAATCATGAAACATTTGGGATGGGAAGTCTTTAATAGATTTTTATACTGATAATTTGAATACCAAGAGAGGGTCAAGTTTTTTCAATTATCCAAACACTTCTTAACCGTTGCTAACCACTTTGGGCCTGAAAAAAATCCTTTAAATACCAAACATGAATCGGACCCGAGAAGCAATGAGAATTCGACATAAAGAAAAAGCATTTTGGCACCATAGAGGATTCCTTCCAGAAAAAAAGATTAGATGAAAAAAGGAAACAAATTGGAGGAAGAAAAAAAAACCACAGGAGGAAGGAAATTCTCAAAAAGGAATCTCCCGCGGATTAAATTTTGAAAAAGTAAAAGCTTTTAAGAGAGAGCTTCGCCTTAGCATGCAATCAAGGGGCAAAATTCTTAAAGAAGTGTCTCATGTGGCATAAGAGGTCAAAAAAAAAAAAAGAGGGAGAATTCTCCAGAGGAGAGTTGAGCTGAACAAAAATATCTTTTAAAAGAAAAGGTTGAGTTAACTGTCATAAGCTAATTGGTTCTGCCAAGATGGTACAATTACTAGGCAAAATTCTCATTGTGAACTTACATGAATGTTTGGGCCTTGTCACCTTTCTTTCTTCAGCTACATTTTACCTATTAAACCCCATTACAACCTTGAGACTTCCTCTCTTGTTAAGTGAATTTTGAGTATAGAATGTTGTTAAAGCAATGGGAGAAGGAGGTTAATAGGAGACTTGACGGAGGGATGTTAATTCTTGAACCTAATATCTTTTATTTCATAAACCCTTTTACCAAAGCCACACTACAAGTATCAAAAGTCCTTGTTGAGATTTAGCTTGTTTGAAAAACAATGGGGCAGATCTTCTTGAAGGAAACAATTAAAAAAAAATCAAAATAATTGAAATTGGGCAAAAAGTTTGATTCAAAGCAAATTTTTTTTAACCACATTCATTATGTCTTTCAAAAGGAGTTTAAATCCAAAAGTAAAACTCCTCTCTATCCTATCATATCCATATCCTCAGCATTTTCCTTCTTTATTGTTCAAAGGAGAATACTTCAAGTGTAGAACTGAGGCATCTTCCCAAGTCATTGTCTATTTCATTTCTTTGCTCCCAGAACATTTTACATAACCCCATTCCTCATTAGCCCTTACATCCCTCTAATGTTAAGGGCTATTTTTCATCTTAAGCTCAGTTATTTGTGTCCCTTAATGCATGACTGCATTGACATTGTTAAATAAAGTAAGTGTGGATTTAACTTATTGACCTTTCAAGCATTAACGATGGAGAATTGACAAGAGGAGAGTTGACAAATTTGGTAGGATAATCAAAAGTCTAATTCTTCTCACTAGGGCACGTGAAGAGCTAGTGTGAGAAATTTCTTCAAATACAAATGGCCAAAAATCCTATATTTTGACAAACTTTGAGATTTTTCATGCATCACGTGTTTGTGTTGAATTTATACATAGATGAAGTATCTTTTCCTTTCAAGTCAAATTGATAAAAAAAAATTAAAAAAAAAGATCACATTATTTCTCATCAATTCATTGTCCCAAAAAAAAAAAAAAGAACAAAATGTCCAAAATTCAAAATTGGTTTAAAGCCATTCAGAAATAATGCCCCTTCTCTTTCCTTTTCCTTCTCTTTCCTTTTTCATTTGATATGATTTTGTTTGCATAAATTAAAAAAAAATAAAGGGTTTAAAATTCAAAATCAATCCAAAAACATCTAGAAATGAGGCTCCTTCTTTTCCTTCTTCCTTAGAGATAATCTTATGTGCATTAAGAAATGGGGTTCAAAACTCCAAATCAATTTAAGGATGTTTAAATATGGTGTCCTCATCTTTTTCTCTATTTGGAGTTAAGTTCACTTGCATAAATTGCGCATATTCTAGAAATAAAAAAATTCAAGCTTAAAAAGTAAAAAAAAAATAAAAATAAAACAACTTGCATCTCACATGCATTACATATCGCCAGATCCATACAGAGATAAAGAAAAACATACATTTGAGGGAAGTAGAACAACTTGCATCTCATATGCATCCTGCATCCCATATTTGCATACATCACATAGCCTTTAGTTCACTGTGGCAAGGCAAAAGCAAACATTTGCATCTCATGAAACAAAATATCACATATGCTTTTTGTACTTCATACATGCATACACTATGTGAACCTTGAACTCATATTGAGGCAAGCAAAACAAGCATTTTGCATGTTATAAAGCATCTTATATGCTTCATACATCTTACATAGGCTCTTATTATGGGTACCTCAAATTCATATTAAGGCAAAGAAAAAGAAAAATTATGCATTCCATATGTTGTAGCATCCCACATATTTCATGCTTCTAACATCTACAATGACCCCGATTTATATCGGGGCAAAATTGAGTTGTTGAGCTCAGAAGTCAAGCATATTGCATGCATTGCACATTTGCATATAAGTACATTACCTTGCATAAAATTTAGATAAATGAAGTAAAGTTCTTATATTTAGAAAAATTCCCAAAAAAAGAGATCATCTTTAAAGACCTGCACAAGTCAGGCAATCTCCTTAAAGCCCTACATTGGTTAGGCACTTTTCAAGCCCTACATTGGCTAGGCACTTTCCAAGCCCTACATTGGCTAGGCACTTTCCAAGCCCTACATTGGTTAGGCACCCTTAAAACCCTGCATTGGCCAGGCACCTTTCAAGTCCTACATTGGCTAGGCATCTTTCAAGCCCTACATTGGCTAGGCACTTTTCAAGCCCTACATTGGCTAGGCATCCTTAAAGCCCTACATTGGCTAGGCACTTTTCAAGCCTTACATTGGCTAGGCACCCTTAAAGCCCTACATTGGCTAGGCACCCTTCAAGCCCTACATTGGCTAGGCATCCTTAAAGCCCTACATTGGCTAGGCACCTTTCAAGCCCTACATTGGCTAAGCACTTTTCAAGCCCTACATTGGCTAGGCATCCTTAAAGCCCTACATTGGCTAGGCACCTTTCAAGCCCTACATTAGCTAGGCACCTTTCAAGTCCTACATTGGCTAGGCATCCTTAAAGCCCTGCATTGGCCAAGCACTTTTCAAGTCCTACATTGGCTAGGCACTTTTCAAACCCTACATTGGCTAGGCACCTTTCAAGTCCTACATTGGCTAGGCATCCTTAAAGCCCTGCATTGGCCAAGCACTTTTCAAGTCCTACATTGGCTAGGCACTTTTCAAACCCTACATTGGCTAGGCACCCTTAAAGCCCTGCATAGACCAGGCACTTTTTAAGCCCTACATTGGTTAGGCACCCTTAAAACCCTATATTGGCTAGGCACTTTTCAAGCCCTACATTGACTAGGCACCCTTAAAGCCCTACATTGGCTAGGCACCCTTAAAGCCCGGCATTGGCCAGGCACTTTTTAAGTCCTACATTGGCTAGGCACCCTTCAAGCCCTACATTGGTTAGGCACTTTTCAAGTCCTACATTGGCTAGGCACCTTTCAAGCCCTACATTGGCTAGGCATTCTTCAAGTCCTACATTGGCTAGGTATCCTTAAAGCCTTACATTGGCTAGGCACCTTTCAAGCCCTACATTGGCTAGGCATTCTTCAAGTCCTACATTGGCTAGGTATCCTTAAAGCCTTACATTGGCTAGGCACTTTTCAAGCCTTACATTGGCTAAGTACTTTTCAAGTCCTACATTGGCTAGGCACCTTTCAAGCCCTACATTAGCCAAGCACCCTTCAAGTCCTACATTGGCTAGGCATCCTTAAAGCCCTGCATTGGCCAGGCACTTTTCAAGTCCTACATTAGCTAGGCACTTTTCAAGTCCTACATTGGTTAGGCACTTTTCAAGCCCTATATTGGCTAGGCACTTTTCAAGCCCTACATTGGCTAGGCACCTTTCAAGTCCTACATTGGCTAAGCACCCTTAAAACCCTACATTGGCTAGGCACTTTTCAAGCCCTACATTGGCTAGGCACCCTTAAAGCCCTACATTGGCTAGGCACTTTTTAAGTTCTACATTGGCTAGGCACCCTTCAAGCCCTACATTGGCTAGGCACTTTTAAAGCCCTACACAGGCTAGGCACACCCTTTCAAAGTCCTGCACAGGCCAGGCACATCCTTAAAGCCCTGCACAGGCCAGGCACCCCTTTCAAAGTTCTGGACCAACAAAAAGGTACCAATAAAAGTTCTGTTTTAGAACAGGCATCCTCTTCAGAATTACATTACTTCTTTTCTCTTTAATCAGGTCACAATATTTTCAGGTAAGGTAGCTCCCCAAACAAAATCCATGTTTCCATCTTTATTTGTTCTTAAGTTAAGGATATCAAAAATTATATTTTTGCTCTCCTTACTTAAAGAATAAATAAAGAGGGAAAACTGTAAACACCATATTTTGTTTGGGTCGCTTTCTCATCCTAGACAAAATACGTGTTCTTGTCTTTACTTGTTTCTTATGCAAAAATATCAAAAATTATATTTTTAATTTCCTTGCCCAAGAAACAAGTAAAGAGGAGCAACTGTGAACACCGTATTTTGTTCGGATATTTAATAAAAAAAATATAAAAAATAAAAAAAATCAAAACCAAAAACCAAAAGAAAATCAAATGGAAAAAATAAATATTTCAAAAAAATAAAAAGAAAAAAAGAAAAGAGAAAAAAGAGTAAAACTAATTGAAAAAAATAAAATAAAATAAAAGTTACTCACTACAGCCCAACTCATTCAAGCCCATTAATCTCAATGAAAAAAAACAAGCAAATCAAAAAATACCTTCAGCCCAAAAAAAAAAAGGAAAAGTAATCCAAATTTGAAAAGGAACCTGTAGCCAACTCTTTTAAACTCAGCCATCAACTCAGACAAAAAAAAAAAGAAGAAGAGAATATAGATTTTTTTTAAAGAAAATTAAAAATACAAGAAAATGAAAAAAAAGAAAAAAAAAAAAAGAAAAAAGAGAAAGAGGCCCAAAGTGCTACACAAAAAAAAAAAAAGAGAGAAAAGATAGGGATGTGAGCCTAAATTTTGGACCCCAAAACCTCCTTCCTCGAATTGGGCCTTTGGACCATTGGGCCAGATTCTATTCTTCTGATTGGGTCATTGGGCCAGCTGGATCAACCCATTACCCTACCCATATCTCTCTCCCTGGCAGCCTCAAACTCACTCCCACCCTCAAGACACACAAGACGACACAGATAGAGGGGCAGAGCATCGAAGCATAAAAAGGGAAGGTTCAGCATCTCAAGAGAGCAGACACAGACACGACTGGAGAGTTTAGGGGAAGCAAACCACAATGCCTCAGAGGAGTCTAGGCGACAGGCTGGCAGCGAGGGGCTGAAGGAGTTGACTCCCTCCTCATGTCGCCTTCACCATCGAAGCCGAGAGGAGAAGGGGAAACGGGGAGAAAAGGGAGAAACAGAGGAGGAGAACGGGGGATCAGAGGAGGAAGAGTTTTGAGAATGAAAAACATCAGAGGGAGGCGACTGGAGATAAAGAAAGGGGTTTTTCGGCTCAAATAAAAAGGAAAGGAAAGGAAGAGAGTTGAAAAAAAAGGGGGCCTTCGGATTTGGGGGGGATGAAAATCGAAGGAGGAGGTCGAAAAAAAAATCAAAACAGAAGGGGGTTCGAAAAATCGAGGGAACTCAGAGAGAGGGAAACCGAAAAAAAAAATGGACAGACGGGAGGCTGAGAGGAAGAAGAAGACTGAGATTGAGGGAGCAAGAGACGGAGGCTAAAAAAAAGAGTGAGAGGCCGAAAAATTGAGAGGGGGAGGATTTTTAGGTCTGGAGAATGGGAAGAATCGAAGGATAGAGGGTAACAGAGAACGAAAAAAAAAGGATTCGAAAAACAGAGGGGTTTTCGGGTTTGAGAAGTGCAGAGCAGAGAGCCAAGAATAGAGAACGAAAGGGAGAAGCACAGAATTTCTGGTTCAGGAGAGCGAGACTCAAGAGGCAAGAACTGGAAGAAGAAAATCGAGAGTGAAGGTTGGGATTGAGACCGAGAAGGAGGCGCAGAGGAAGAGCCCATTCTTCCCCTAAATTCCCTACAGGTAAGCCACGATTCTGGCTTAGTTTCTTATCAAGGGAACCCCCTTTGTGATTGCTGGTGATGTGAACTGGGAATGGGAGGTTGAAGTATGAAATACTGTGTCTCCTTCGTATCCGAGGACATGCACCATAGGTGCTCGAGGAAATGCCGGATAGAAGGCTGGGGTAGTGCGTGGTCATTGTTGTTGCATCTATTAAATTCCAATGTATTAACCTGGACTCTCTCCCTATTGTGTTTTTATTGTAAATGGATGCTTGCCCCTGAGCTGAATGCATGATGTTTCTCTTATTGCCCGACATGGGTGTTATGTATACTATTGGGGAAGGTATCTGGGAACTTCCAAGTGAGGGTTTCGAGGGGAAGAGGAGCCTTTTGCTTCAGTACTCTCCATGTCTATTTGTATAAGATAAAATGTGCATGCATAAGCCCAATGTCTTTAATCTTTGGCTTTACTTAGGAGAAGGGCAGTCCTCATATCATCATATGAAGTGGGTTTTAGTTATAGATGGAATTGGTTATAAATTCTTTGGGATCACTGTCTAAGTGATATAATCTTGCCCATTTCCTCGCTTTGCTTTGGTTGATGTTAAAAGTTATTGATGTGTGCCTAGGAGTTTGCAATTCGGATACTTTAACCCATATGCGGGTGAAAAGAGATGTGTTTCGTATTTTTGTTTCTGTGATTAAATGATCTGAGCTCATACGGGATTGAGAACTTTCATCATGGAATGGGAGTTAATATCATGACTCACATTCCGATATTGCCCATGGATTCTCTTTCAAAATGTATATTCTGAATAAGAAATTGTTCTGATCAATGATGTCCAGCGATTTAATCTCTTTAAGTATTTGGGATAATAATTGTTGATTATTGTTGATTGTTGTCCGCATAAATGGTTCTCAGGCCAACCTATAATGTCTTTGTAATTGTGCCTTAATTATGAAGTTGACATAATTCTTGGAGGTATTCCCTGTTCTCACCCGAATGTTCGCCTTTTGTTGCATGTGAGCCATGTATTGGGAGAGGCTTATTGGGAGCTAAACAAAGATTGAAGAAACGACCAAGATGGAGCTTCACTGGTTCGTCTCTTGTTATCCAAAAAGGTTTATGTAATATGATATATGCTTACATAAGGATTGCCTGGATACACTTTAAAGCACATGCAACCAATAATTGTTTACTTACAAATGTCCTGTTTATCTCCTATCTGAAGTATTCTTATTTTCTGTTATAAATTTTCCTTTTAGACTCGTCGTGTGGGAGTTCTTGTCCCTTCAGACTTATAGGATTACCCAGAGAACCATGTGAGGCAATAAGCCTCCTTGATGCCCGTCAGAATAAATTTACACATTTGGGTTTCAAAGGCCCTTATCAAGTGCTTCTTCAAAGAGAAAAACAAAAAAATAATGAAAAAAAATAAAAAAGGTAAAGAGGATATTCACATGGAAGGAAAAATTGATTAAACGAACTTTTTGAATTTAGAAGTTAAATTTTAAGTAAACATCTTTTTTTAAAAAGAATAAAAGGATCAAAACAAAAAAAAGAGTTGAAAAAGAAAGCATCATTTAAACGAATAAAAAAAATACTAATAAACAATAAGATAAAGAAATAACATTGCAAATTAAAACATATCAATCAATGTTAATTTTGTTTTATTAGCTAAAGATAATGTTTATTTTCTTTATCTTTTCATCTAAAAAAAAAGGAGAAGAAAGGGAGAAAATAGTCCAAAAACAATAGGATTAAAATGAAAAGAATAGAAAATCCAAAAAGAAAAAAAAAGAACAAAAAAAAAAAAAAAACAATGAAAAAGGAAACATTGAAAAAGCAAGGAAAGTAAGATTATTTTTATCTTTAACAAATCAAAATACATCTACTAAGGTTCAAACTCATTTTATTTGTTAAAGGAAAAATTAATTAACTTTTTCACTCAAAAACAAAATATAAACAATGAAATAAATAAATAAATAAAAAAGAAGTCTTTCTCTATAAATAATAAAAAATTTTAAAATTTAGCTTTTCTTTTAAAGATTTGCCTAAACCAAAAGAAAATTAATTAAAAAAAGAAAATTAATTAAAAAAAAGAAAATTAATAAAAATATATATATAAAAATAATAATAAAATAATAAAAATGGAAGAAATGGTTAAGAATTAAAGGTAATTCAGGTTTTTGTAAATTAAAACACACTTTAAAATTGTATTGATTGCAAGAGTCTAAATGACCTTTGCTTTCTTTCTCTTTTCAAAAAATATGATGATAAAACAAAAGCGAAAAAAAATAAAAAAATAAAAACAAACAAACGAACACCAAAAAAAAAAAAATAAAAAAAAAACATAAAGCAAAACAAAAACAAATGAACAAACACAGTTTTCGTCGAACTACGTGGACTTTGATCCCTCTCAGAGGGTACGTAGGCTCTAGGCTTTCATCTTAGGTCAAGTTCGTCCTTGTAAATAAAATTTTCTTTTCAATTTTTATTTTTTTAAAATTCTCTTCTTTTATGTTGTTCTTCCCATTTTGTTTCTTTAATTTCTTTCTTCCTTTTTATTTTATTTTATTTTTTGATTTCGTCTCTTTTATTTCTGTTTCTTATTTTGCATGTGATTTGTTAGGAGAATTAAAATAGACTAAATGCCATATTGATTTTGTACAACTGACTTAGGGTAACCGTTCTTAGCAACGGGTGTTGTGGGGGTGCCTAACACCTTCCACACTCACAATCGACTCCCAAATTTATTCTCTGGTTCGCAGACCATTTTTTCTTATTTTCTAAATAAAAAAGTTTTTCCAAAGTTTTGCCTTTTCAAAAATTAAAATTTTGGTGGCGACTCTACTACTTATTTTGATTTCAGTCTTCATTTTCTTTGGAGATTGAATCAAAATTTCTTTTTTGAAATTTTCTTTGTTAAGCGCCACGCAGTCGCATTTTTGGGTGTGACATATGGTTCATGGGATATGGAATGAAAATTTATCTATGACGTAACACAAAAAAATTTCATTATTTTTATTGTATTTTCCTTGAGAAAATAGCTTGGCCAATGAATATGCACTAGAAATGAGATGAGATAGTCTATATGAATATGGTGTTACAAAAAGTAAGATATAAAGAATCTCAATAGCTTTTAACCCTTTCAAATATACATAATAGATATATATACATATCAAAGAATGCATGCATGACTTTTTAGCCACTAGTGAACATATACATAACATTTTCCATGTTCAAAAAACTTATAAATAAAATACTTAGACTTTTAAGGCCATTGGTTTAGTCTCACCCATTTTCTTTTGGACTTTTGGACTTGCTTCACTTACTTTCAAGGGATTTTTGACTAAGCTTCACTCTTCTAGAGACTTTTGGCTCTATCTCATCCAATTTTAGGGACTTTTTGTTCATCCTCACCCTTACTAAGGGATTTTTGGCATCACCATACTCATTCAAGTCAAAACACATTCACAAAAAAATATTTCAAGAATATCATAGTACCATGGTATGTAGGCAATAGCTAGAAACATTTCTCATGGAATAAACATACATACAATCATTCAAAGACAAGAAAACATTCAACCACGTATGAGAGAAAAGTTAGAGAGCTACCTTAGAGCAATTGTACACACTTTTTTCTTAGAATTCCTCTCCCTCTTCTTAGCCAAGCCTTGCAACTAGGTGGCCTTTGGTTCTCTTAGCCTAAACACATCAAAAGAGACATGGATCACTCATGGGAACAAGCACTAGCCTTATATAATTACTATGGAAGCTTACCTTGTTCTATGGCTCCATTATGCTTCCATACAAGACCTTATGAAACAATTATAAGAATTAATGATCTTGGCTCCCATTTCTCATTCATTCTAGGTCTTTTGACTCCCTTTAGATTCTTTGGAGTCATCACACATTATTTTAAGGAGCCTAGTTATAAGTTGCTTCCTAATGTCTTATTATGGAGCCTACACCTCCATTTCATATTCCAAGGCTTCTAAAATTTTTTCAAAGCTTCCTTTGATATTTTTCCTTCATATCTAGTTCCAATCTAGGTTTAGAAAAATTTAAAACACTTCCTAGGTCCTCCAAGTGTGTTTAGTTGAGACATGTGTAAGGTGTGAAGCCCATGGACCTTGTTTCATTTTCTTGAAGGAGATGGCACTTAGTAAGCTTTCTAGATATCTTAGAAACTCAATTAAGGCCTCACATAAGCTAGAGTATTCTTGGAAGAAATCAGATTTTGCCATATGCCTAAGAATCCCTAGGTTCTCATTCTAGAGTTCTAATAGTTTTTCTTCGGATTTAATTGCATAATCTTGTTTCCCACACTCTACAACCTAGGTTCCTTGCTTGCTTTTGGTCAGAATTTAATCCATCCTAATTGCTCTCTATTTGGCCGAACAACACACCAAAGAAACAAGGAAGAGAAAGCAACAAAAGTAAGAAAGTTGACCTTGATTCCTTAGCTTCTTTAAGAGCTCTTCCTTTTGCTATAGGCTTATGTTTGAAATTCTATTCTCCTCCCTTTGTACTAGACCCAAAATAGTCTCACATCATTCATGAAAGCCATAAAAAGAAAGAGGAGAAGGAGGAGAATAAAGTTTGTGAAGCAAGTACCATGAAATTCCAAGGATTTCTCATCTTTTTTCTAGCTTTTTCCTTCCTCCTTGGCTTCCTCCTTGTGCGTTACTTTTGCTGGTCTCTCTTCTGTTTGGACAGAACCAAAGTCAGTTTAAGTGGAGGAGAAGAGTGGGACACTATATAAGGAGTAAGCTTCCTTAAAATTGTCTTTTATAAATTCCCTTTATGTCCCCTATTTTGGTTTTTCCGTTTTAGGCTTATTTCAACTCCTTTTCGAGAACTGTATTTTCCATTATAAAATTTAATTCTCTAACTTATAAAATGCATTTGAAATCACTCAATTTTGATTTAAAACCTTTTCCGAATGAACTGGTTAAAATTTGGGTCAACCAACGTTGTAAAACATCAATTAGAGGGGTTTGAACCATTTTAGAAGTTCCTATCATTTTTAGGCCTCTGTAAACCCTAAGAAACTCATTTTTTTATTTAAAAATTTTTCTTTTGAGTTTTCTAATAAATACTCAAAATTACGAAAATACCATTATACTTTCGGCAATTTTATTAAACCACTCTTGCTTTAGTTTATGAATAACTCAAATATTAAATCCCCATTTTTCATTATTTAAAATTTTATCCTAATTGTATTTGGCTTTAAATCATTTATTTTAGGGAACTTACTTTTATATTTGGTGAGTTTCATGCATTTATAGAGAAACTGAATGTTATAAAATTAATGAGCTGATTTAGAACGAAAAAAAAAAATAAAGGATAAAAGGAAAACTAAAATAAAATAAGAGAAGAAATTAAAATTAAATGGAGTAAAAATATGAAAGTAAAACTTTAAATAAAATTAAGAAACCAAAAAAATATTTTTACTTTTTAATTATTTAATTAAACTTTGATTTGATTTGGTTGTTAATTTAGGAATTAAAATTTTGTTTTATTTTAGATTGTATAACAATATTTTTTTTAGGGTTTTTAATATAGAGTTTTTTTTTAGGGTTTTTATTTTAGTTGTCTTAGAGTTTCGCAGTCTATATGCCTATAAATAAAATCACTAAGTCATAATTTGTTCACCCTTTGTTTCTATTAATTAACACTATTGATAGAGTTTTCTATAATTTCTCCTCTAAACAGTGCACCATTTTTTTACCAAATAATTTCTCCTCATATATCGTGTGCAAGTTGTCTGCACATCTCCAAAGATATGCAAGCAGTGCACAAATTTTGTAAGTTATCCAGATTAATTTAGACAGCCCACATTCTTTAATTTTTTTTTTCCAAAAGTTTTGATAATTTTTTTAATTTTAAAAGATATAAAATACAGAATAAAATATATTTTTAATTGTAAATTAAAAAAATAATGACTTAAATTAAAAAAATTTAAAATAAAATACTTAAAATCTAATCTGTTTAAGTCAAATGTGAACCGTTCAGTTAAGATGTGCACATTTCTTAAAATATGCTGAGAAATGAGATCCTCATATATCTAGGCAACAAGCCTTGTTTCCACTAACAACTTTGGGGCTTTGATTGAAATTCACCTCCATTCATACTCAGCTTAGTGGTGCTGCATGGTGGATTCTTGGAGCGGCGTTTCGTGTATCTACAATAATTCTCACTCTCACATTCTTGGATCTTTGATTTTTTAAGATAATTTTTGAGTTTAATCTTAATTTTAGATAATAAAAAAGGGTTTAAGATGTAACTAACATAAGTAGTATCCATGGAGCTAAACATTTTGGGCTTTAGCTTACAGTTTAAAAAACATCGCTAAACATGATAGATACATTGACACACGCCCCTAATTCTCCGCAGTACACGGTAGAATCGAAGTCTTGGCTGCCGTTATGAGTAGATAATGTTGGGAAGGTTCAACAAGCCTTGTTTGTGATTGGGATGGTTTTTTTGTTTGTGATTGGGAAGGTTCAACAAGTCTCCGCAGTACACTTCCTTCGAATTCGAATTCATCTAGATCCATGGCGCCACTGGTGATGGTTTTTTTGTTTTTGCTTTTTTTGTTTTAACGTTTAGATGATCAATCTGCTTGGATTCGTGCTGATTGTACTCAAATTGGACATAAACCTGATGCTTGTGATTGGGATGCTCTGGAAAATCAGATGAATTATTATTTAATACCACACCAATGGAAGTTCATGCCCTTGTCATCCGCGCCACTGGTGATGGTTAGTATTGTTATTATTTCATTTTTTATTGAATATTTTTGGATTTCAGAATAATATTCTAATTCATTTTATTTTGAATAATGGGTACTGCATAAATAAGGAAGATAGTTGACCACAAACCTAGCCAATTAATCTCAACTAAAAAGGAAACAAACAAAGAAGTAAATGTAAAATTAAAACACAATAACACAAGGATATATCATAAGGGAAAAAGCTGTTTGAATATTCAACCTTAAAGCTTACATAATCAGTCATTAACTAGATCTATAGTCAACAGAAGTACTAAAAATCTACTAGAAAATTATTGAAAATATCAATAATCCCTCTCCAGCCAGGCATAGCTTGGAGTTAACATTACCAATCATCTTTACAAATCCCAAGTCTAGTTTGAGCATAGGAATTAGACCCAACAATCTTAGAATTGTTTAGGTCCTTTTGATCCTTATATTTGAGTGATTTTTTCAACAATTCTTATTGCTCTTTGAAAAATAGATTATAGGTATTTCCTTAGTGGTCATTGTTGACTCACTTGTTTTATCCTTTTATTTTGACTTCCAATTTATTAGTTTCCCATGGATTTTCTAGCATTTCTCCTTAGTGTGACTCGATTTACTATAGTGATCACACCATGCATAAGTCTATTCTTTTAGCTTGCTATTAGCTCCAAAAAGAAAAAAAGGTTCATTGAGCAACAAGCGTAGATGATTCATTGGAACTGGAAATGGAAGTTTTTAGCATTAGCTTCTTTCCAGCCTCTTCATGCCTAACCTCAGAGCAAACTTCATTAAGTGAAGGAAGAGAGGTTCTTGCAAGAATTCTCCTACCAATTTCATCATAGGTGTTGTTGAAGCCCATCAAGGATTTGTAAATATGCTTCTTTTTGAACAATTTTTTGATAGTTAACTACATCACTTAGGCATTCCCATGTGTAGGTCTCAAATGTATCAAGTTGCTGCCAGTATTTTGCCAAATTGTTGTAATATTGATCTATTGGCATTTTTCCCTATTTCAGGTCATGTATAAGGCTCTTTACTTCAAAGGTTAACAACACTTTCATGAATAAAGCAGGATTCATGAGTGCATTCTTATATATCATGGGATGACTTATAGTAAATGTTAAGTTCTCTAATTTTAGTACTTATGGAATTAACCAACCATGACATTACAAGGTTATTCTCAGCATACCATTTGTGTACTTAGGGTCACTTTTTTCAGGAGGAACAACTTCACCACTCAAGTATTCCTCTTTCCCTCTACCACTTATAAACATCCACACGAACTAACTCCATTAGGGATAAATGTGTTTGTTAAGTTTGTGAGTAGTAACAATTGTTATGATGAGTCAAAGCCTCCTTAGGTCAACCACATCATCTATATAGAGTTTCCTTTGTTCTATGATGCCATTTTAGTAGTAGTCTCTACCTTTTCTTCCCCACCAAAGATTGTGTTATACTGTATTTAGTCATACCAGTGGTTTAGGTTGATGGGTTTTGTTCTAGAACAAGTGGAACCCCAAAAAAAAAGAAGAGAGATTTTGTTTTAGAGACAAGTTTAAGGAAGCTAGACAATGAAGGTCCAGTTTAGATGAAGCAAAAGTAGAGTCTCTATTTTCGAACAAGTAGAATAGAGAGGAAATAAAAACTAAACAAATGCTCTATTTTCAAAATGAAGAAACGGAGGAAGGATGAACATTAGAGTAAGATGGGTATCTCACAGATAATCTATTTTTGAACATGAAAAACAAAGTGAGAAACAAAAACTCATAGATACTTTGATACCATAAAGATTTTTGGAATTCAAAATAATATTTTGATTTATTTTATTTTGAATAATGAGCAATACATAAATAAGGGAGATTGTACCTATAACATCTTGAATTAATAAATCATTGAACATAATTTAATTAGGGATTTACAAATTAATTTCGATTATACTAAATATTAAGTAGGCATGTAAGATGTGAAAAAAGGAGTATTTAGGTATCTATTAGTATTTTTATTGATTTATTATTCAAGGATTTGGCTAGGTCTGATTTATTTTAATGTTGGTTAATTAAGGACTAGTTTCATTAATTGAGAATTTAAGGAGTTAGTGGATATTTTATTATCTAAATAATTAGGAAATTATGGAGGTTTATTTTATTAAATGGAATATTGAAAAATAAGATAGGTGGGCTAATATGTTTATTGGGTTTAGATAAAGATAGGAAAATTAATAAAAGGCAGATGGTTTAGTTTAGTCAAATAAAAATATGAAGAGGCCAATAGTTATTTAAATTACTAGAGCCTAATTGTAATTATTAAATGAATTGCAATAGCCCAATAGTAACTTTTTAAGTGAGTTACCATGGCCCAACATAAATTTTAATGGATTTAACTCAAGATCCATGGATTAAACCCACCCAAATACTTACCCATGTCATCTTTTATTTTCTTTTTGATATTTTTTTTCAAATATGAAAATCTTGCCCCTAAAGTGATGCCACATTAGAGTAAAATAGGAAGGGAATAGTTGACTTTTACTAAGAGGCAAAATAAGAGAGAGAACAAGGATATAGCATCCACAGATGCAACATTTTGAGCTCAAGTTTGGATGATTTCTTGGAAGATTTAACTAAGGTAATAGAAGAATAAATTATTCTACTTATCTCTGGCTTTCTTTTGAATTGATTAAAATTTGAAATAGTTGATGTTCAAATTCTAAGTTGATGATAATTAGGGAATTTTGTACATAAGGTTATAATTGAGTAATTAATGTATAGTTCACTCTCTAGTGATCTAATTGGTTGGGTTGAATTAGCAAGAGGACATTTAATTTATGATACTTGTAATGCCTGTTTATTTTAAAACGTCCAAAACTAAGGAAATTACTAAAGGAGGTCCCTTAAATAGAAAGATTTGAGGCCATATAAAATTAGGACAATAATCTAGAAAATTGGAAATGAGGATACAAGGCTTAAGATGTCCAAAAACTAGAGCTAGAGTGGTTAAATAAAATCAGACGAAAAATAGTGGCATTTTCGTAATTTTGGACACTTTTTACAAAACATAAAAGAGAAATCTTTAAATGAAAAAATTAAGTTTCTTGAGGTTCTCAGAGGCCCTAAAAATCATAGGAATCCTTAGAATAGTTAAAACCTCTCCGGTATCAACTTTAAAGCATTAGTTGACTAAAACTTTGATTGATTGTTTAGGAAGGTTTTAAATCCAATTTGGATGAAACCAAAGGCATTTTATGAATTAGAGGATCTAAATTTCATGATAGAAAAGATGGTTCTAAAAAAGGATTTAAAATGAGCTTAAATGGAAAGAAGTAAGAAGAGGGACTGAATTGTAATTTTTAAAAGTTGTAAAAGTGATTCTTTGGCTTCTTAAAAAGTCCCCCCTTTTGCCCTCTCTCTTGATTGACTCACTTGTACTCTAAAATAGATTCAAGAGCTGATCTAATAGGTGCATAAGAAGAGAAGCAAAGGGAGGAAGAAGAAGCCTTGAAAAGGGTAAGAAACCAACACTTTCTCATGCTTCTTCATTTGCTAACCTTGTTCTACTCCTTCTCCTCTCTTCTCCTATAGTTATATTGATTTATTTGAGGTTGTTTTGTGGTTAGTCTAGTTAGTGGAAAAGAGAATTTGAATTAGAAGCAAGTGAAAGTTCTTTAGAACAAGCTTGAAATCAAGGTAGCTTTCATGGTCTTTCTTGATTCTTCTTGGTTGTTCTCCTTAGGCATGATTTCAGCCAGACCTAGGCCCAATCAGTAGGGAAGGAATTCAATCCATAGCAAGGTAAAGACAAGGGTTTTAGACCATGAGGAATAGGAATATGCAATTGAAACTAAAAAGGGAGCCTTAAAATTCAAGTTGTGATGTTTAGGGCTCTTGATGCACTTAGCCAATTTTGAAGCTTTCTAAGGATAGTCTAGCTTATATAAGAGTTTGTATGAGTCCATAAGACATCTAAAAAGCTTCATAGTGGCTATTTCCCTAAAGAAACCAAGATAACTCCATGGCCCCAAGTGTGTATGTGTGTGTGTCTCAGCTAAAGAAAGAGTGAGCACCTAGGAAAATTTTTCTTTGGTTCTAAAGATGGAAATAACCTAGATATGATTAGTAAACACTAAGGAAATCATTGGTTTGAATTTAGAAGCCATGGTTTATGAGATGGAAGTTTAGGCTCCATTTTAAGGCATAAGGAAGCAATTTGAGTTTAAGCTCCTTGAATTGATTTGAGATGACTTTAATGAGTTTAATTGGAGTCATATGACCTAGAATGAATGATGAATTAGAGCCAAGATCATGAATTCTAGAGGTTACTTCATTATGCTCTTATATGGAACTATATTGATGTCATAAGATAAAGTAGACTTGTATAGAGTTTGTGTGAAATTAGAATTGTTCTAATGATTAAATTGTGTCTAATTGATTTTTCTAGACCAAGCAAATCAAGATGCCCCTAGTTGTGTGTGTATGGCCGAGAAGGAGAAGGAGAAACTCAAGGGAAAATGTTTGCTTCTTGACTTGAGGTAGCTCTTTAACCTTTCTTGCATGCATTCTTTGGATGCTAGAGTGTCATTGGATGCTTGTGTGTATGTTTGAACCATGAGATATGTTCATAGCCATTGATTACATGTTATGGTACCATTATATTTTTTCAAATGTATTTTTGAATGCAAAGTAGCTTGAATAGATATGGCCAAAAATCCTTTAGAAGCCAAAAGTCCCTATGAATGGGTGAGATAAAACCAAAAGTCTCAAAAAAGAGTCAAGCTAAGTCAAAAGTCCTTAAAAGTGGGCGAGACAAATCTAAAAGTTCTAAAGAAATTGGGTGAGGCTAAACCAATATCTTTTAAAGCCTATCTTTGGTTTGTATAAGTCTATGTAATATGTAAATATGCTCATGTATGTTTATTAGAAGTTTTTATGGCATGCTTGCATTCTTTGACGTGTAAGTGTATTAGATATGTATGTGTAAAAGGGTAAAGAGCTATTGGGATTCTTTGAATCTCACTTTTCCTTATATTATGTCTAACTATGTCTAGGTGAGTTAAGTGGAGCAAAAAATAGAGGCTAAGCACGTTGAAGACTAGAACTTTAGTAATAGTTTAGGAAATTTTGCTTCTTGATGTCAAAGTTTGTAATTATATGATTTATATGTGATATAAACCTTTGACATATTTAAATATATGTAACTATGATGTATGTATCAATTTTGAAGTCAAATGAATGTTTACGTAGATTTTTGACATTATGGAGCCCTTATGCATATGTGTATGAATTCAAGTAGGAAGTTGTTTTTGAGATGTATGATGATTTAGATCATTTGAGATGCTCTCATAGGCTGTGTTTATGCTTTTGGATGTGCTTAAATGGTTGTGGAATGATTAGAAGACCATTTGGTGCAATTTTGACCCCTTTATGGTTCTAAGAGTGACATAATCTTGAGCTGAACCATAAATTGACCAAATGAAAAATCTAGTGCATGAAATTTGACATGATTATAGTTCTCGCTGAGAGCTTTTTACAAAGTCAAAGAGTATCCAATTTGAAGCTCTAGAGAATTTATCATGAATTTTTAAAGTTTTCCAAATTATGCAGAATTGTCAAGGTTATTGTTCATATGGTTAGTTTGCATTCCTGTATCACCCGTAGGTCAAATGAACTCTATAACACCATAAATTTTGTATCACCTGTAGGTCAAATGAACTTTGCAACACCATAAATTCTAACTCATCTCATGCCTGTAAATGACTTAATATCATGAATCATGTAAGTTTCCCATGAAAAAGGTAAGGAAATAATGACTATTTTCGCATTGCGTCATATCTAAAAATTTCATTCGGTTTCATGTGGATTGTGTGAGATCATACTATATATTCTCATATTTAATTACATCAATACAACTCATTTGCATTATAAAATCATGCCTACAACTCATGGAAACCGAAATGGAGCATAAAATATGGAGGACTACTTTCGGCCAGATTTGGCCCTTTTTCTGGTCAAAATTTGAAAAATCATAACTAATTCTAAAAAAATTAAAATTATACAATCTTAGTTATTTTGGAAAGATATGGATGTCTAATTCACACTAAAAATATGCCCAGACCATAAAATCCATCACAGAGGACGTTTGACATCCAAAATGGTCTAGAGGTCAGACTGTATTCTGGAACTATCACAAAATTCTGCAGAAAAATTTGAAAATGTCCAATTAATTTCAAAAAAATCCAATCCATGCAAATGATACCAATTTGGAAAGCTGTAGATGTTATCTAGAGAGGAAAAATATCTCCAGACTAGTTCATCAAGCCTAAGCCTCAAATTTAATGGAATAATAACTTAGGTCGGGCAAAATTCCTAATACTGGATAGAATGTTCAACAATTCATATCTCCCTTTCTAGACCTCCAAATGAGGTGCTTCTAGTTGGCACAAGTGACTGTGAATATTTAGTTTCTTTGTATAAAATTTTATGGCAATTGGACATCATTTGAGCCTCGTGTGACAGAATTCATTTTTGGACCAAATGAATAGTGCAGCAGACCAAAACCATAAAAATTGTCAACTTTGAAAAATAATCAAATATTATGTAGACCTATGAAAATTATGATCTTTATCTTCCCAAAAAGCTCTCAATGAGACCTTATTGCATGCCAAATCTCAAATCAAGAATAACTCATTTGGCCAAAAAGTGACATAGGGTTCCATTATAGTCAGTTTTGGCTCCATATAGGATACCAAAATTGCCAAATGGCTTTCCTTTGGTTGTGGCACCTTTTCGGCAAGTATAAAAGCACATTTGACTTGCATAAGCTACCCAAATGGTTCCAAACCTCATGCATCTCATTTTGGCTATTTAACCCATACTTATGCACATTTTTATAAAACCATTCATGAAGCTATCTTTGCCATATATACTCAATTCACATTCCATCATTCACATAACACATTCTTTCATTTCTACATCATATAATATCATAATTACATATGTCTCAAGGGTCATATACTATTTACAACAATAATATACATCATGAAGCATCATTATGGTTCTAAAAAGCAAAAGCTAGACATGTTGATGTCAATCTCCTTCCTTCAATGTTGTTTGTAACACCCCGAAATTAATTAAGGTGTTAATCATGGATTAAGATTAATTAAGAATAATTAATAGGGATGATTGGGCAAGTTGAGTAAATAGGGATTTTAAATAGATAAATTATTAATATGGGCTTGAGAATTAATTGAGATAGAAACTTCACCTAGGCCCAAATTAATGAAATGTGATAAGAGACTAATGGAGGCCTAATGAGTTAGGGGCAGACCCAAACTAATTTAATGAGATAGAGGCCCAAGATTTATCTTGTATAGGCTCAATTAAGTGGCCTAATAACCCTTGTGCAGACCCAAGCCCTTGAGCCCTTCAAATTGGGCCCAAACACCATTAAACTTCAGCAACCCAATGTATAAAACCGGCCCAATTAAATTCTGCAGCCCAACAATTAAAAACTGGCCCAATAAGCAAAATCTGAAAACCCAATTGGGTTTGGACTTGGAGCAACCCATGACCCAGCCCCTTGACCCAACTTAAACCCACATAAAACCCTAATTGTTTCAGCCACTTTTCATTTTGCTGAACCACAAGAGAAATTCGGAGGTGGAGAAGGAGGCTAGGGTTTAGGGCAAGAATTCTGCATTTTCTCACACTTAGAGCAAGATTCAGCCAAGGTAATAGTTATACAACTTAATCCCCTCATCTTTCTCTTTAATTTGGTCCAATTAGTTTTTCATTTGGAGTAATTTCATTATACCCAAAATCTGAAATGTGGGTGTTTGGGGATTTCCTTGAGGAAATTCGTAGGTTGAGGTTGGGGTTGGTATTAGGTGAGTTTAAACCCCCATTTTGATGCATTTTTTGTTAGTTTGAGACTCCTATAGTTGACCTATGATATGGGCTTTGGTTTCATGTGAAATTACCCAGAAATTGGAGTGAACTATGGAAATTTCTAGTGTGGGGAAGTTGGAATCCGAAGTTAAATCCCTTGGTAATTGGGTGAGTAACCTCTAGTCTGTTATTAGTAGTTCAACTCTTTGAATATTTAATTGTGATCAAGAATGATGATAATGATGCTTGTTATAGGCTTGGTGTGCATTTGGATTATTATGGTAGCTAGGGGAAGAGTAATTGGCTTCATTGAGGTAACTGGGTTATTTTCCTAAATTCCATGTATATGCTCATGTTAATCTGCTATTTGTTACACATGCTTGATTTTGAAATGTTAAATGACTGGTTGACTACTTGATTGTTATTGTGATTGGACCTTATGAGTCCATGGTGGAGCTGTGGTGCGGCTGCCACCCGTGTATGTGCTACGATCGAGCACCGGGTATGATCAACCCCAGATGCACTGAGCCTTGGTTGTGCTCAATAGGGAGTAGGTGCCGTGGACGAGTAGGTTCCGTGGACGGGCCTCTCCCGGTGTTATTGGCCATTAACATGTTATGTATGATTGCTGGTATGGGACAGTAGTCATTAGTAGTTCAACTAGTTCATTTGCCAATTGAATTGATGATTCTGATATTGATGACATGAGATTGTCTTGGATTGATTGACCTGTACATATATATGGAAATTTTCTTTTGTTACTGAGATTGTATATCTCACCCCGTTGTGAGCTAACATTTTCAGGGATCGGACCTCTTAGTGGCAAGGAGAAAATTAACAAGAGCTTGTTAAATGGTTTGGTAGCACATAGGTCTGGGAACTTTGGCAAAATGTATTGTAATTAAATTGTTAGTTTTGTATCATTGCTGCATTGCATCATGAGTTGCCAAGTATAGGGATTGTATATGTAATTTGATTATCATGGAATTGAACCTTATGATTGTAATTGGCTAATAATGGAAAGTGTATCAAATGTTAAATATCAACGGTGAATGATTGGTGTTGTTATTATTCCATAAACTTGCTGATAGGAGGTAATTAGAGGAAAGAGATGGGCATATAAGTTTTGAATGGGTAATGGAAGCATAGCTAAATAAATAAGGTAGATAAATGCCATTAGAGCCATGTAAAATGAGGGGAAGTGATCTTAGGGTGTCCCTAAGAAGAGAAATGGAGTGTAGGGGGCGAAATATAGTGAAAATAGCTACAGAAGGGAGTCACGCTGCGGCCAAGAAGGCTTCGCCGCGTCCTAGGGAGTGACAGTGGCGAGGGACGCCGCGGCTTGAGAAATCTCACCGCGGCGCGGAGTGAAAATAATCGCCTAGGGGTGACAGAACGTAACCTCACCGCGGTGTAAGAAGTCTCGCCGCAGCGCGAGTCAAGGAAATTAATTACAGAGGTTACAGTAGCAAAACTTGCCGCGGCGCCACATAGGTTGGCCGCGGCGCAGATCCAACTCGCCGCGGCGAAACTCAGGAAAATTCCAGGAAGCAACTTGGCCGCGGCGCAAGAGTTCCAGACCGCGGCGCAAGTCTAAAAACTTAGTTTTTGAGCTCTAGAACCTAGGTTAGCCGCGGCGGGAAGGTTCCAGGTTGCGGCGCAGGTCCCCAAACACCCATATTTGACCTGGAAACCTTAATTTCATTAATGTTAAGGTTAGGGAATAGCTTGAGTACATTAATGGGAGGTTGTAGTGGGTTGAAATTGATAAATGGATTAATTATAAATCTCTAATGATGGTACAAACCTTCCTATGCATGTTCCCGTTATGGTTGTTAGTTGATGACCCTAAGAGTATCAAGGTTTAAGTTTCCCCTATATTTTCTTAATGTGATTAACTGTAATGACTTCAAACCTTGATTATTATTTATTAATCGTGTATTTAACTATAATTACTGATATTAGAAGTTAGGGTCGTCACATTGTTGGCTCCCATTACCACATCCACTTGGTCCACCTAGCATATTAGATCATTGGAGAGGAGGGAATAAGATTCAAAGAATCCTAATAGCTCATCTCCCATTCAATCATACATAACATGTGCAAAGCAAGTCTTAAAAATGCATGCATGGACATAATACAAATCATGAACATTCAAGAAGCAAGCTTAGCATGTGAATAAGTCATACAAGACATTCAAGAGCTCACCAAGTGCTTAGATTGGCCTCACACTTCTCTTCATAGATTTTGGACTTGCCTTACCCATTCTTTGAGAGCTTTGAACTCAACCATACTCTTGGGAGCCCACTTTGCTTTTGGGAGACTCTTTACTTTGTCTCAACCAATCTCAAGGGTTCTTGGCTCATCCTCACCATGGTGAAGAGTTCTTGGCCTCTCCATACTCAAGCAAACTCAACAAACATCATACATTCATTTGAAAACATAACATGACATCATGAAATCATGGCATATAAAATCATGCTAGCATACTTTTTATGGTTTGAAAATACTCATACACATATTCTAAGACAAGCAAAACACACATCCATACATGAAAGAAGATGGAGAGAGCTACCTTGCACACAATTATACACTTTTTCCTTTAGATTCAAGCCTCCTCTTTCGGCCACACATCCACAAATTGGTGGAAATGGCTTCTCTTGGCCTAGATACAATTTGTGGAAGCCAATTAGGTTCATGAAACATATTCTAAGGCTACATAACTTGCTTAAACACTAGATTGCTCTATAGACTCTATTATGGTTCATAATTGCATCTAATGAAGCAACACCCTTCAAATGACTTCTAGGCTCCATTCTTTCCTTTCAAATATGATTCTTGACTCCTTTTAAGCCTCTTGGAGATATCACACAATTAAAACAAAGGGCCTAGCATCATGGTGCTTCTTTAGGTCATAATATGGAATCTAAAGCAGCAAATCAATTTCTATGAGTTCTAAACTTTTTCCAAGGCCTCCCTTCACTTTCATTCATCAAATATGACTCAAGAATGGCCTTAGAAAAATTTAAAACTCTCCCTAACTACAAGAACCCCCTTTGGCCGAGACACAGGGCATCTTTGGCCAACATAGAGATTTCTTTATTTTTTTGAAGGAGGAAGCTTGTGGGGAGTATCTTAGAGGCCTCAAGAACTCATTTAAACTCTTAATTAAACCTAAGAATCATTATACAAAATCAAAATTTAGAAGGTGCATGTAACATCTAGTTTTCTGAAAACAAGAGAAAATGTGAGAAACGTAACGTACGGTTTCTCTGTAAATGAACGAAACTCACCAGATGCAAAAGGAAGTCCCCCAGAATGAGATAATTAAGGTCCCAAAAAATTTGGAAAGCATTCTAGACTCCTAAAAATGAGAATCCTAGGCTTAGACGGAAAGAAAAATAGAGCTAGAATGAAGAAATAATTTCTTACGAAAAGCCTATGAAACATAATGGCATTTTCATAATTTTGAGTAATTTTTGGAATTTACACAGTAGGACTTTTTAAATGAAAGTTTTGAGTTCTCTGGGGTTCTCAAAGGCCTTGGAAACCATAGAAACACCTGGGACAGTTAAAACCCCTCCGGTGGCTGTTTTCCAAAGTCGATGTGCTTGAACTTTGACGGATCAATTCGAGAAGGTTTTAGCTCCGATTTGAGTAATTTTAAATGCATTTTTATTAATTGGGAATCTAAATTTATAATGGAAAAGATGGTTCTAAAAAAGGGAGTTAAAATAAGGGAGAAATGAAAATACAAAGTACGAAGGGCAAAATTAGAATTTTTGAAAAAGTCACTTTGCCCTAGCTATATATAGGTTGCACCTCACACTCTCCCTCATTCAACTTCAGATTTTCCAACCCCAAACCAGAAGCAAAGCCCTAGGAGAGTGGCACACCAAGAGAAGAGAATAAGGAGGAAAAATTCAAGTCCTTAGGTATGGAAATTTACTTGTTTTTCATGCTTTCTCTCCACCAATCTCTTCTCCTCTTTTTTCCTCTTCTTCTCCATGATTTTTATGAAGTTTTGAGGGCTATTTTAAAGGAAGAACAGAGGGGAATTTTTGGATTCGAAGAGAAGAGCTTAGAGAAAGCAAGATTCAAGCCAAACTAACTAAGGAAACAAGGTAAAAATGCATTCTATTGTAGCTATGTTGGTGTGCCTTTCTTCTCTATTTCAACCTACACTAAGAACCCTAGGAAGATCTAATTTTCAAGCCCAACCAAGCATGATTATTAGGTATTTGATGGAGAGGAATAAGAATATGCAAAGAAAACCATGAAATAGGCATTAGGATTCAAGATGCAAGACTTAGGGTTTCTAGTGCACCTTTCAAAATTTGAATTTATGTGATGTTTCCTAGGTCTAATTAAGAGTTTATATGAGTTCTTGAGACACTTAAGATGCTCCCCATAAGCTTCTTCCCTCAAGAAAACAAAGAAAACTCCATGTGGCCCAATTGATACCTATGTCTCGGCCAAGAGGGGTTCTTATAGGTGAAGGGAGTTTTAAATCTTTCTTAGGCCATTATTGAGTCATAATTGATGAATGAAAATGTAAGGAGGCCTTGGAAAAATTTAGAACTCATAGAAAGTGATTTGGTATCTTAGGTTCCATATTATGACCTAAAGAAGCAACATGATGCGAGGCCTTTTGTTTTGATGGTGTGATGACTCCAAGAGGCTTAAAAGGAGTCAAGAATTATATTTGAAAAGAAAGAATGAGTCCTAGAAATCATTTGAGGGGTGTTGCTTTATTAGGTGCAATTATGGACCATAATGAAGTTTATAGAGCAATCTAGTGTTTCATCAAGTTATGTAGCCTTAAAATGTGTTTCATGAACCTAATTAGCTCCCATAAATTGTATCTAGGCCAAGAGAAACCATCTCCACCAATTTGTGAGTGTGTGGTCGAAAAAGGATGCTTGAATCTAAAAGGAAGAGTGTGTAATTGTGTGCAAGGTAGCTCTCTCCACCTTCTCATGCATAGATGTGTGTTTAGCTTGTTTTAGAATTTTTGTATGTGTATTTTCAAGCTATGAAAAGTATGCTAGCATGCCTTTATATGCTATGACTCTTGATGCCATGTTATGTTTCTAAATGAGTACATGATGTTTGCTTTAGTTTGCTTGAGTGTGGAGAGGCCAAGAACTCTTCCCTTTGGTGAGGATGAGCCAAGAACCCTTGAGCTTAGTTAAGACAAAGTAAAGAGTCTCCCAAAAGCAAAGTGGGCTGCCAAGAGTATGGTTGAGTCCAAAGCTCTTAAAGAATGGGTGAGGCAAGTCCAAAATCCATGAGGAGAAGTGTGAGGCCAATCCAAGTACTTGGGAAGCTTTTAAATGTCTTGTATGATGTGTTCACATGCCAAACTTGTTTTAAAAATGTCCATGATTTTCATTTTCTTCATGCATGCATTTGTAAAGCTTGCTTTGCACATATTATGTATGATTGAATAGGAGATGAGCTATTGGGATTCTTTGAATTTTATCCCCTCCTTTCTAATGATCTAACATGTTGGGTGGACCAAGTAATTATGGTGAAGGGAGCCAACAATAATAAGGAAGAGAGATTGACAAGCTTATGCCTTGTTTTATCTATTTTGGAACCTAATGATGGTTCATGATGTATATGATATTGGAAATGTACTATAAACCTTGAGACATGTATAAATATACTATTATGTAATGTTTAGATGTATGAATATGATATATGACCTCTAGCATTTATTTTGAGTATGTAATGCCAAAGTGTACAATGTGGAAGTTTGATGGAAATATGCATAAGTGTGGGTTGGATGGCCAAAATGAGATGCATGAGATTTAGGACCATTTGGGCAGTTTATACAAGTCTTAAATATACTTTTAGACTTACCCAAAAGGTGCCAACACCAAGGGAAGGCCATTTGGCAAGTTTGGTACCCTATATGGAGTCAAATTTGACCATAATGGAATTCTATATCACTTTTTAGCCAAATGAGTTAGTCTTGATCTGAAATTTGGCATGTAATTATCTCTCATTGAGAAATTTTTGGGAAGCTAAAGATCATAATTTTTGGAGGTCTACAGAATATTTGATGATTTTTCAAAGTTGATAATTTTCATGGTTTCTGGTTTGCTGCACTAATCATTTGGTCCGAATTTGCATTCTATCACACGAGGCTCAGATGATACTCAATTGCCATGAAATTTTATAAAGAGAAACTAGGCAATCACAATGACTCGTGCTAACTAGAAGCACCTCATTTGGAGGTCTAGAGAGGTAGATATGAATTTTTAAATTTTCTGTCCAGTATCAGTAATTTTGCCTAACCAGGAGTAATGTTCCATTAAATTTCGAAGTCTGGGCTTGATGAACTAATCTGGAGCTATTTTTTCTCTCTAGTTAACATTTGTAGCTTTTAGAATTGGTATCTTTTGATGGATTGGATTTTTTTGGAATTAATTGGACATTTTCAATGTTTTTTGCAAAACTCTGTGATAGCTTTGAATTTAGTCAGATCTTTAGACTATTTTGGATGTCAAACGTCCTCTGTGGTGGATGTCATGGTCTTGGCATATTTTTATTGTGAAGTAGACATCCTAGGCTTTCCAGAATGACCAAGAATACATGTTTTCAATTTTTCTAGATTTAGTTATGATTTTTCAAAGTTTGGTTAGAAAGTGGAGCAAATCTGGCAGAGAATGAACCTTTATATTCCATGCTCTATTTCGGTTTCCATGAGTTGTGGACATGATTTTGTGATGCAAAGGATTTGTATTAATGTAATTAAATATGAGAAAGTATAGAGTGTGCCCATATGGCCTAAGAAACTTTGAAAGAAAAATTTATACATAGCACAATGTAAGGAAATGCCTTATTTTAATGCCATCTTCTCTTATTTTTGTGTAATTCATGGCATGAGACTTATAAGTAGTATGAGACAAAGCTAGAAAGTTATGGTGTTACAGTGCACCTAAAACCCTAGAATTTACATCTTGTATTCTAATAGTTATTTTGTTGTTTTATTTGCATATTTTTGTTCTTCTCCATCAAATACCTAAGATTCATGCTTGGTTGGGCTTGAAAATAAGATCTTCCTATGACTCCTAGGGTTAGGCGAAATGGAGAAGAAGGGTGATGGAAAATATCAACCATAAGACACAATTTTACCTTGTTTCCTTGCTTAGTTTGGGTTAAATCTTACTTTCTCTAAGCTCCTCTCTTCAAATCCGAAATTTCCCTTCAATTTCTCCCTTGAATCAGATTCATAAACTTCATTTTAATTGAAGGAAATCAAGGAGGATGAAGGAGAGGTGGTGTGGATGGAGAAGAGCATGAAAAACAATCATAAAAACATACCTTTGGCTTGGATTTCTTCCTTCTTCTTCTTCCTCTCTTGGGCACCTCTCTCTTTGGGTTTTGCTTCTGATTTGGGGCTGAGAAATCTGATGCCAAATGAGGGAGAGTGTGAGGTGCCACTTATATATAGGTAGGAAAAATGACTTTTTCAAAAATTCTAATTTTGCCCTTCGTACTTTGCATTTTTATTTCTCCTTCATTTTAGCTCCTTTTTGAGAATCGTCTTTTCTATTATAAAATTTAGATTCTTAATTAAGAAAAATGCCTTTGGAATAACTCAAATTGGAGCTAAAATATTTTCGAATGGATCTGTCAAAGTTCGGGCACATCGACATTGGAAAACATCCACCAGAGGGGATTTAACTATTCCAGGGCTTCCCATGGTTTTTAGGGCCTCTGAGAATCTTGTAGAACTCAAAAATTTCATTTAAAAAGCCCTCCCGTCTGAATTCTAAAAATTACTCAAAATTACGAAAATGTCATTACGTTTCGTAGGATTTTTGTCAAAATTTGTTTCTTCATTCTAGCTCTATTTTTCCTTCTGCTTGAGGCTAAAATTCTCATTTTTAGGAAGCTAGAATATTACTCAAATTTTTTTGGAGCGTTAGCTAAATCATTTCAGTGGACTTGCTTTGAAAACGCGCCCGTTTCCGTCGTTTAATGAAAACAGAACATTACAAACTCCAATGCTTATAAAATTTCACAAAAATAAACTAGACATAATCTTTCTATAGCCATTGAGAGCACCTCATTTGGAGCTTTGTAGAGGGAGATATGAATTTTTAAAGTTAGGAGTCAGCTGTAGGATACATCAGTGACTTGATGTATTATTTCATTGAATTTCATAAGGCAAATCTAGTTGTTTTAATAAAAAATTTTTATGATAGTTAGAGGACATCCTGAGCTTTCTAGAATGGTATAATTTATATGATTTCTATTTTTCTAGAAATAATTATGATTTTTCAAAGTTCATATATGAATATAGAAAATTTGGAAAAATGCAAAGCCACATGCCATTTTGTGTTGCATGGCTTAGATCTGACTTTTGGGCTTTAAATTGAGTTAGTTCTGGTTGAGCATATGTGTTAAGGTCTAAAGATAAATATGGTAAGCTTATATGGCCCATTTGGCAAATAATGATTTATTTTGGCTTTTCACATCGGTTATTCTCGCTACTTAAAGTGTAAATTTTATTAAAATGGACTCTTGGACCCCTTTGGCATGCATATTAAGTAGCCTCTAGATATGGTATGATAGTAGTCAATATATATGGATACAAAGTATTTGATAAAATGTCTTGATGAAATTGGACTTTAGCTATGAGTTGAGTTTGGATAAGTTTTATATTTCATAATTATTTTAATTTATATTTAATGCAATTAAATTAATAATGATGGTTTAATTCATTAATTTGGTGTGGATGATTGAAGATAAAGTGTTGCACAAGGAAGGTTATAGCATATTGGAGGATGAATTGGCTTATTTAGAATTGACCATTATGGTAAGTGGATAAATTAAGGTAGTTTAATTAATTAGGATATATTATATTGCTATTATATTGTATTAAATATATTTAATTTATATATTGTAAATTGTTAGCTTAAGATTATTGAAGCTTGCTTGGCAAGTGTTCATTTGACTCCTAATTGAGGCAACTAATCTATAAATATAATTTTATATGCTTTCCCATATTTTATAGAATGGATTTTATTAAATATTGTTTTAATTCAAGATCTTGATGAAATTTATTTAATGGAATTTGTTTGATGGAAATGGATTTCATGAGATTGAGAATGATGGAAAATGATGTTGTTATATTTATGAAAGGTGGCATATTGCTCTTGAATTTAAAATGTTTTATATGCTATGTGAATGTTTTTCAAATGTATGCTCATATTGCTTATGTGATATGAACCTTAAGGTGAAGACCTAAAGAATGTTATTTATTTGATGATGATAATAGAGAGGCTTAATTTCGTATGATATGTTGGCTTAAGGCCACAATTTGAGGGGATGGGTGTCACATCCTAAATTTTCCTTGAATGGTAACATAACCAAATTAACCAAAGAAAAAACATTAAGGGACAACCTCAAGTAAGCATTAGGAAACTAATTAAGGTTAATTAGGGGCTAATTGATTTAATTAGGACTAAAGAGGAGGATAAATATTAAAAGACCTTTAATGAGACATTAGCATGTTATTTTGACTAAGATAGAAGCATATCGAAATGCATTTCATAATGGTTACATATTAAGTGACTTATATGCATGTCACAAGTGACTGAAACACCACCACTCAATTACTAGCCACGTGACATCTCATAGCCCATATTTACATTAGTATAGATGCATGTGGGCACTTGGTTAATATGTATTACTCTTGACCATGTAAACAAAGAAATAGCCATACATGGTGGTCAAATGAATTGTGCTTTAGGAGAAAAAAAGGAAGAGGCAAAATTAGGAATATGCATGTGTTTATGATTTGGTTGTACATGTAGACTTGAGCCCATGCAAATTTTCAATAAGAAAAACAAACAAAGTGCTAGGATGAACATGGGAGCATTGTGTCTTGTATGGCCGAGAAAACGGGTATAGGAAGAAGCAAACAGATAAGAGATAATGAGGACAAAACCTTGCCACCTTGACATTCCACTACTTCACTATATATATAATCATATTCTATCATGGCATTACATACAATAAGGGGACACCTAGCATAACATGGTGGATGGGGCCAAGTGAGGGAAAATAGGATAAACAATTGTAATCTTACATCCCTTCAATGCTATTACCATACAAGAGCATGTAAATTTACTCGGTCACTTACATATGTGTTTCTAGTTATGGAAGTCATGGATTATCCATTAAACATATATTACTTGGATGGGAAAGAAAATACCTCTATGGTTATATGACACCTATTATATCACCGAATGAGAAATGGGAGGGAATGAATTTTTAATTACCTTAATTACATCCACTTTCAGTTAGGAAGCTTAATGTAGCAATTGCAATATACTTCTTCACATTAGTTTCATTGAGGCCAAAAGTAATAGTGAGAGGAAAGGAAGAGAGCCTCAGTTAGCCATGGAGATGGAGGGATGAGAGAATAAATTGTGGGTGTAAGGGACTTCATCAAAGGTAAGAATAGAAAAATCTAGTCTATCTTCAATTTGCTTTCATTCCACCTAGTTGAAATTTTGAATTAGGACCTTTTGCTATTGTTGGACAACCATAACACATTAAGGAAACAAACACTAGGGGAGTTTGGAAGGTAAGTGTTTAAACTCTTCTCCTCTGAAACCAATTAGGCTAAGAATGGTGGAGTGAAAAGAAGATATATGTATGATTGGGTTGGCCATGAGGACTTTGCCATATGAATGTCTTAAATTGAATTAGATGGAGAGAACCAAAAGGGTAGAACATAGGAAGAATGTTTTGACACTGAATGGGACCATATATTAGATATTATGGAAAGTGTGGGGTAGATGATTACCACAATTGGAAATGGATGTACCAAGGCTAGGAAAGCCAATAGCTAGTGAACTAAATTGCCAATCCAATATGGATTAGAGGTTGGATTTTAAGGCTTTGAACTCAATATGATTAATTCAAAAGGGTATTAAATTGATGAGGAGAAAAGGAAATAAAAACTAATTAATTTCAAATTAGGAATTCAAATTTCCAACTAATGGAAGTGAATTATGATTTACTGTGTGGGAAATTAGTAGCTTAATTTTGTTCCAATCTTGGCCATGATTTGTTTTTAGTTAGGTTACTATGTGATTGAAATTATAAGGAAACAATTGTGATAACACGGGCTAAAGACTATCTTGACAGAACAGCGATAACAAAGCAGGTAGTTAACACTGTATTCAAGATGTATATTTACGTAATTACACTAAATGAATTCTTGAATTTCCAATGTTATGTATGGTTGAATGTATGTCCAATTGCTAATTAAAGTGGCTCTTATAAGTATTAGACCTCTGTTATTAGCCAATAACAAAGCACGTTAGCCTAATAATTAATGTATGCTGCGACTTGATGATTGCATGCTCTTACACTGAAATTTGCATTGACCATATTCTGGATGGTATTTAGTGCTGTTTATATATATACACTCTTTGAATGCATTGTTAACTATTGGGATTTTATCTCACTACAAAGCTAACTCTTTTTTAAGGTATTAGTGATATAGTAGACAGAGCCAAACCTATAGAAAATAGACTGGCAAAATAATAGACTGTGCATAGTTAATATAGCTAGCTTTCGTAAATCTTTTGAAAAATGTGAAAGTGAACATATGAATTTGGTTATGGGAAAGTAGTTGTATTTTCTAATCATCTACCTTGGATATGTGTGATAATGAAACATGAATAGCTTTCTGTTTAGCTTGACGGTGACATCTAATAGAAATGCAAAATTTTATACAAAAGTAACTTTAATTGTCATTTTTGCATGAAACTGATTAGCATATTTTGGGAATAACTTTAGAATGATAGTAGGTACTTAGTGGATGCCAGAGAACACATTTTGAAAATCTTTTGCAAGGATTCTCTGAGTTTAGTTGAATATTAACAGGGTACACTCATTTGGAACGTCAAATTAGTATGTAATCTAGGTGCCTAACATTTGTCTCTTGTAGAGGTAATTGGAGACAGGCTTTTGAGTCCAAATTTTTATGATGAGTTCTCTAGCCTTTGAAATTAAGATATGGAAAATTTCAAAATTTTTAGAAAAGTTGGATCATGGAAACTAGGCACCAATTCAACTATACATCTATACTAGACAACATTGAGTAGGATCCATAATAAATTTCATTAAATAGGTAAATGAATAAATTAATGCACAAAATTTTATGGGAAGGTAGGTAAGACCTATGAACTTAGATCTGGAAAGGTTTAAAATTTTTAGAGTTCATTTACTAGGCCAACTAAGTTAAAAACAGAGAGGGTAGTGTGCAGCAAATTCAAACTAGGTAGTGGTCCAAAGGGCACTGGTTAATAGATGATCCATATGAATTTTCAAAAACTGTTTTAATGGCTTTTGATTAACATTATATGGAATCATTGTACCAAGTTTCATGATTTTTGGATGACATTTGATGGGGTAAAGAAATTTCTCAAAAATAGGCCTTAAAAATGAGGTTAACGGTGTCTTATTTAGCTTTCATTTCTCCCCAATGGAAGGAATATTATTAGGGTAAGGAGACAACAAAATTAAATACTATTGAGTTTAAAATTGTAGTGTTGAGATGTTATTTTATTATAATATTAATGTTTGAGCTATTTAAATTTATGATGATGTTTGAATTTAGCTTTCACAGTTAAATGTGTTAAATTTATAATTTAAAGTAGCATTCATTTAAAAATACTAAATCTAGATGTTACAATTTGGTATCGGAGCAATGGTTTAGGCAAAATCATCAAACTCCATATGAGTTACAATTGTTTAAGGTTATTTGAGGATGTAATACATTGTGTGTCAAGGTAAACATATGTGATAATTTATGTTCATAGGTTAGGTACAACAAATAGGTAAGAGCAGATTGAAATGATGCAAGAGATGAAGAGAGCCATTGAAGCAATGGCTAACGAGATGGAAGGCTAAAAGGCAGTTTTGATTGAGATCACTAGGTTACTTTAGGAGTTGAAGAAGGATGTTAGGAGAGGTAAACAAGTTAAAAGAGAGGGAAGGAATGAGGCAATACCTAGATAAGTATAGGTAGCTATAGGAGGAGGACAAGCTATTGCTTAAGGAAGTCAAGTAGGAGGTCAGGTGAGAGGATAAGCTGAGTTAGACTACAAATTGATTGGAAAATTCTTGAAGAATAATCTATGTCAATCTTGAGGGCTTATGATCCATTTGTAGCTAAATAGTGGATCAGATAGCTAGAGAATATTTTTAGAGTGACGCAATTCTTGGACAAAGAAAAGGTATTATTGGGAATCTATAATTAGAGGGAGCAGTTGTGGATTGGTGGAGAGGAAAAGAGCAATTATTGAAGGAAAAGGAGTGATATTGACTTTAGCTATTTTTCAGTCATCATTTTTCAAAAAGTATTTCCTAGATCATGTAAGGAGTGCAAATGAGAGAGAGTTCATGTACCTTGAATAGAGAGACATGTATGTGTGCCAATATGAGGAGAAGAATAAATAATTATCTAAGATTTGTAGCCACTTGAATCATACCCATGATGAAGAGTGGAAGGCTATGAATTTTCAAAAGAGTTTGAAACCAAAGATAAAGGCTAAGTGGTAGGATATGAAATTAAGAGCTTTGTTATGCTAGTCAATAAGGCTAAAGTGATTGAAAAAGGGATTCTGGGGTTTACACTAGACATTTCCATCCCATCACTTGGAAAGAAAAGTAGTGGGAGTACTTTGTAGATTAGGAGGCTGGAAATAGGCTATGGGACAAAAACCAAGACATGGGAATTTTCATAAAGGCTTTCAATGGAAAAGAAAAGCTCTAATTGTTGTGGGCTGAGTGTGTGCAAAGTGTGTGAAGTCTCATGGTGATAAACCATGTTTGAAGGGTTAGAATTTATGCTTTCAATATGGCAGGCTTGACCATTATGCGAGAGAGTGTCTAAAATAAAGGGAGCTAGTGTAATAACCTTAGTTCTTAATTACTGTGATTAGGCTTAATTATGTGGTTAATGATTATAAATTAAGGTTTAAAGTCATTACAATTAATTAAATTGGGAAAAAGTAAAAAAATTTGAACCTTGATATTATTAGGGTCATTAGCTAAACAACTAAAACCATTTGATCCCACAAGTAACTCCAATTATTAATTAAGACATTTATAATACCTTAACCTCTTAGCTATTATACCATGGTCTCATTGTCTATCCCCACATATCTCATATGTATTGGAGCACAAATATAAGGAAATGTACACTTCACATGAAAAATAATGAATATTTTATGGTGTTTAGTTGTGTTACATAAGGTCTCATTGCTTCATCTTATGCTCCATGGACCATGTGAACTCATCAATGTCATTTTCTATCCATAACAAATCCATACAAGTCATAACACTCTTAAAACATCTCAAGAACCTCGGGTTTTCAGCCATATCCTATAAAATCCATGTTTTACTCTCTGGTTCACTTTCCAAATTTTTGATATAAATTTTGAAAATTCATAAATAATTCTAAAAAAATTGAAATCAAGCAAACCATATCATTATAGAAAGCCGTGGATGTATACAAAAATAATTCTAGACCAATGTTATAGCCTTTAACCTATGGAAATTGATGGAACAGTAACTCAGGTTAGGCTACATTATTAATACTTTAAAGCAAGTTCAAAAATTCATTTCTCCCTCTACAGAGCTCTAAATGGGGTGATCTCAGTGGCTATGGAAAGATTATGATATCTAGTTTATTTATGTAAACTTTTATGAGTAGTAGACTTCATTTGTCCTATGTGTGACAAAGAGAAGCAAACTAACCAAATGAACAGTAACCATATCATTTCTATAAAATTTGCCCAACTTTGAAAAATCATAATGAATTCTCTAGGGCTTCAAATTGAGTGATCTTTGGCTTTATGGAAATTTATAGATGAGAGCTACTTGCAGGCCAAATTTCATGAAAAAAATCACTCATTTGATTAGATTTTGGTTTTGCTCACTATTTGGTCAAATTTGAAGTCCAAAATGGGCATTTCAAGTATCAAATGATTTTGTACACTTTCCATCACCACATGGGAAAATTCAAAAGTACAAATATAACATATAAAAGTATGCCAAATGATCCAAATTACCGTGGAGCTCAATCTCACCTTGCCACTTGCATACATATACATATACATGGACATCACATCTTATAAAGGCTCTTTGGTGGCAAGAACATGCGTATTCATTCATCTAGCTTCCATATTGGTACATACACCATTTATATGTACATTAGAACATGATCAATGGTTTAAATCATATATACATCTCAAGATTACATAGTTTGACATCAATGTGTCATCAAAATGCCTATTTTTCATCACCCTTTTGTCAAAGTCTTGATCTTCAAGGTTGTTGGCCTCCATTTCTTTGTTCACTTGGCTCACCTAGATATGATTAGGCATATACAAGTCTTGATCTTCAAGGTTCAAAGAATGCTAATAGCTCTTAACCCTTTCAAACATACATAATGGATGCATATACAAGTCAAAGAATGCATGCATGACATTCAAGCTATTAATGAGCATATATAAAACATTTTCCTTATCACATAAATTTATACATAACAAACATAAGCTTTCAAGGGTATTGGTCTAACCTTACTCATCTTTCTTAGAACTTTTGGATTTGCCTCACATACTTTTAAGGGACTTTTGGTTTAGCCTCACTCTTCTTGAGACTTTTTGTAATACCTTGACCTCTTAGCTATTTTATCATGGTCTTATTATCCATTTCAATGCATTTCATATGGATTGGAGCATAATCATATAAAGAAGCCAACATTTCCCTTTCATCTAGCTTCCATATTGATACACACACTATTTACACGTACATTAGAATATGCTTGAGGGTTTACTTCATGTATCCATCTTATAGTTACATAGTTTAACATCAAAATACAATTAAACAAGCCATTTCTCTATCTTGTTATCACAATCGTATTTCTCATGCTTGTTGACTTCCATTTCTTTGCCTACTTTGCTTACCTAAATATGGTTAGACATGTGTGAGGGAAGAGTGAGATTTAAAGAATCCTAATAGCTCTTAACCCTTTCAAACATACATAATGGATGTTAGAATATGTCAAAGAATGCATGCATGATATTCAAGCAATTAATGAACATGTATAAGGCATTTTCCTTGTCACCTAAACTCATATATAACAAACATAAGCTCTCAAGGTCATTCGTCTAGCCTCACCTATCTTTCTTAATACTTTTGGATTTGCCTCACCCACTTTTGAGGGACTTTTGACTAAGCCTCACTCTTCTTAAGATTTTTGGCTTTATCTCACTTATTTCTAAGGACTTTTGCCTCATCCTCACCCTTGCTAAGGGACTTTTAGCATAATCAAACCTAAGCAAGCCATAATGCAATTATATACACATTTTTTAGAAATATAATGGTACCATAACATGTAAGCATGGGCTAGAAACATTTCTCATAGCTCAAACATACACACAAGCACTCAGAGACAAGTAAACATCTAAGCCATGCATGAGAGAAAGGTTAAAGAGCTATCTTGAGGCAAGAACACAACATTTTCTCTTGAAATTCTTCATCCTTTTTTTTGGCTAAGCTTTGCAATTAGGTGGCCCTTGGTTCTCTTGGCCTAGACACATTAAAAGAGACGTAAATTACTCATGGAAACAATCCTTGGCATCATACGCACTCTATATGAAGCTACTTTATTCTATAGCTCCATTATTCTTCCATACAAGACCTTATGAAGCAACTAGGAGAATTCATGCTCTTGGGTCCCATTTCTCATTCATTCTAGGTCTCTTGACTCCCTTTAGACTCCTTGGAGTCATCACACATTCATTTTAAGAAGCCTAGCTATAAGTTGCTTTATAATGTCACATTATGGAGCCTACATCTCTATCTCACATTCCATGACTTCTAAATTTTTTTCAAGGCTTCCGCTAATATTCTTCTATCATATTTAGTCCCATTCTAGGCTTAGAACAAATTAAAACACTCCCTAGGTACACGAGGTGGGTTAGGCCGAGACATGAAGAGCATTATGCACCCATAGAGTTTACTTGCTTCTTTTAGGGAATTAGCACTTGTGAAGTTTTTTAGATGTCTTGAGAACTCATATATACTCTTAGACAACTTAAATTACTATTAGGAAGTTTTATCTTAGCCTAGGTGCAACCAAATCTCTCAATTCTATAACTTGCATTCTAAAGCGTCCTTTTCAATTCTAGTTGTATATTCTTAATCCTCGCACTTCATAACCCTTGGTTCCATCAATAACATATGAAGAAAAACTCTCCTCCTCACTTTCTCTCTTTAGACCGAGGCTTAAATGGCTTGGAAACATAAGATTTTGCAAGTGTTTCAAGTAAAGTCTTACCTTAAAACAAAGTTATCTTCGCATAGATTATTTTTCACTGATTCGTTTCTTGAAAAGAGTTCCTTTTTAGCTTGGGTCAGGCCTAAATCTTCAAGTTTTCAAGAAAAGAAAACCACTATTAGAGAGCTCTTAGAAAGAGGAAAAACTTTCCTAATTGACACGAGATGAAACGGGGCCGTTCACTTATCTAAATGGAAGCTTAAACTTCTTCTCTCTCTCCCCTCGTAGTGTCATGCCATAACTCTCTAAAAATCTAAAAGTGAAAGCTGGAGAAGATAATGAGGTGTAATCTTAAGAAACCTCTTTTATAATTTTTCAAAATATCCATTTTGCCCTTACGCACTTGTTTGCTTAGTTTAGGCTTATTTTAACTCTTTTTTTAGAACCGTATTTTTCATCATAAAATTTAGGTCTTTTAATTCATAAAATGCCTTTTGTTTCATCTAAATTGGATTAAAAACTTTACAAACAAATCGGTCAAAGTTCGGATCAACTGATACTGTGAAACATAAATTGAAAGGGTTTAAACCATTCTAAGGGTTTCTATGATTTTTAGAGCATTTGAGAAACCCAGGAAACTTATTTTTTTCATTTAAAAATTCCTCCTTTGAGTTTTAAAAAGTGACTAAAATTACAAAAATGCCATTGCATCTTCGTTGAATTTCGTCTGATTATTCTAGCTCTGTTTTTAGGACCTCTGACCTTAGATCCTCATTATTTGAGGTCTAGATTATTATTCTAATTTTATTAGACCTTAAATCCTTCTATTTAGGGGACATCCTTTTATATCCGGTGTGTTTTATATGTTTATAGAGAAACTGGACATTACATTTCTCACGTTTACAGAGGAACTATATGTTACACTTTTGGTTTTGTCTCACCTATTTCTAGGGACTTTTGGCACAACCAAACCCATTCAAGCCATAATGCATACATAAACACATTTCAAGAAGTATAATGGTACCCTAGCTTGTAATCAAGAGCTAGAAACATTTCTCATGATTCAAACATACACACAAGTACTCAAAGACAAGTAAACATCTAAGCCATGTATGAGAGAAATGTTAGAGGGCTATCTTGAATCAAGATTCACACACTTTTTCCTTAGTTATTCCTTCCCCTTTTTAGCCACACACATGCAACTAGGTGGAAGTTGATTCCTTTGGCCTAAACACATCAAATAGGACACAATTACATCATTGAAGCAAGCTCTAGCATCACATATACTCTATGGAAGGCTACTTTGTTCTATGGTTCAATTATGGTTCCATACAAGACCTAATGAAACAACTACTAGAATTTATGATCTTGGCTCCATTTTCTCCTTTTATCTAGGTTTCTTGACTCCATTTAGACTTCTTGGAATCATCATAAATTCATTCCTAAAAGCTTAGATACAAGTTGCTTCTTTAAATCTTACTATGGAGCCTCTAATTCCATCACACAAACTAAGGCTTCTTAATTTTTTCCAAGACTTCCTTTGATGTTCTTCTATCATATTTAGTCCCTTTTTACCCATAGAAAATTTTAAAACTCTCCCAAAGTGCTTCTTCTTGTCTAGGCCAAGACCATGGACATCTTGGAACACCCATGGATTTTGCAACTTCTCTTGAAGGAAATGGCACATGTAAGGCTTTTTAGGTGTCTCAAGAACTCATATATACTCTTAGATAATTAAAAATACTACTAGAAAGCTTCATACATACCATGGTGCAATAAAAGCCCTAGGTTTTGGAAATTTAATTTCTAATGCCTTTTTTGGGAATCTTGTTGCATATACTTGTTTCTCATTCTCAAAAGTCTAGGTTTCATGCTTGGTTTAGGTCATAAATTATTCCCTCTTGGTTGCTCTATATGAGGCCAAAACTACCTATGAAGGAACAAGAAGAAGGAAGCAAGGAAGGCCATGAAATTACCTTGATTATTTATCCTTTTCAAGAAATTTCTCCTTGGCTATAGCTTCTCCTTGGAATTTGAAACTTCCTCCCTCTAAACATGACTCAAAATAGTCCCAAATCATGCACTAAAACCATAGGAAAAAAGCGGAGGAGGAGAACAAGTTTGCTAAAGGGAGGAGCATGAAATTTCAAGGATTTTCTTACCTTTTTGCTTAGTTTTTCGTTTCCCTTTGAGCTCCTTCTGGTTAGGATATAATATAAGTAAGCTAAGTGTGAGGGAGAAGTGGGATGCCTCGTATATATAGCTAGGGAATTAATTAAGACATTTCAAAATACCAATTTTGCCCTTCATTTTTGGCTTCTTCCCTCAAGGGTCATTTGAACTCCTTTCCAAAAACTATCTTTTCTATCATAAAATTTATTTTCTCTAACTTATAAATTGCCTTTGGAATCACTCAAATTGGATCTAAAACCTTTTCAAACAAAAGGATCAAAGTTTGGATCCACCAACATTCTAAAATGTGAACCAGAGGGGTTTGAACTATTCTAGAGGTTCCTATAGTTTTTAGGGCTTTTGAAAACCCCAAAAAGCTCAAATTTTCCATTTAAAGATCTCTCATTTGAGTTTTCTAAAAGTTACCCAAAATTATGAAAATGCCACTGCATTTCGTCAAAATTTCTTTAGCCACTCTGGTTTTGATTTCTGGGTATCCTAAGCCTTGGACCCTTGTTTTCTAATATTTATAATTTTATCATAATTTTATTTAGTCTTAATTCATTCATTTTAGATGACTCTCCTTTATATCTGACCTATTTTCGTCGTTTTTACGAAAATTGGGTGTTACAACATTTGGTTCACATTACCATTAATCTTAAGCATCACAAAATCCTTTTACAAATGCTCCCAAGTCATTATATATCATGTTCATAGTAAAATCTAAGGTTTCTAAGAAAAAATAAGAGTTTGAGGGACTTAGGCCGTGACTTGAACCTTTCTCGCCGTGGCTAAGTTGGTTACTGGAACTTGAAATCAAAACTATGAACCTTGCGCCATAACGATAGTGCTTTTAGGAACCTATTGTTCAAACTTTCATGATTCTTGCCGCGGTGAGAGAGCCTCTTGGAACTCTCCAAGCTTGCCTTTCGATGCTTGCCACTGTAAGTTTGCTTTTTATTACTCTCCCTGGGCAACTTTCTTGCGTTGCGTTGCAGCAAGGCATCTCGTGCAGTAGTGCTCTTAGCTTCTAGATCTCCTTTGGTCGCGACTTAGGTAGTTTTGGCCATAGCTCAATCCCCTATTGAACTTAAACTTTCTAAATTTTGTCCCCCATGTAACACCACAATTCTAAGACTCAACTTATGCAATTTCCATGCCTTATCTTATGCTAGTTCTATAGGAAGTAACATAATGGCATTGGAAATCATGAATAAAGTTGTATTATGTCATAGATAAATTTTTCATTTGATGTCTCATGGGCCATATGGACTCATCCATCTTATCTTCATATTTAAATACACAATTACAACTTATAACAAGCTTAAGAAGTGGCTTATACCTCGAGCAAAGGGAGTAGATACATAAAATACAATGGTGTAGCCTCGGACTGATTTTTCAAATTCTGTGCCTGAATTTTGAAAAATTATAACTAAATCTAGAAAGATCAAAATTAGGCACACTATACCATTTGGGAAAGCTATAGATGTCTACTTTATGTAAAAATAAATTTAGACCATGACAGAGGCTTCTAACCACTAGAAATCGATGGAACAGTACTAGATGTCAACTGTTATTACTGGTATTGACCTCCAACTTAAAAAAATTCATATCTCCCTGTTTAGAGGTCTAACTAGGGTGATCTTAGTGGTCATGGAAATCTTATCATGTCTACTTTATGCTTATAAAATTTCATGAGCATTGGACATCATTGGACCCATGAATGACACAGCCTAATTTTTTGACCATATGAACAGTGTCTACATCAGTTTAGTAGAAAATTGCCAACTTTGGAAATTCATAATTAATTCTATAGAGCTCTAAATAATCTAGTCTTTAACATCCCAAAAATATCTAGATAGGATCTATATGTGTGCCAAATTTCATGGGCAAATTCATTCATTTGGTTAAATCCTGACATTGGGTTGTAAAATGGCTCATTTTGTGTCATCAAAGGGGTCCAAATAATCCATTTCAAGTTCTAAGACAACCATGACCATTTGAGTACGTGGGAATACACCAAAATGGTTTTATAAACTTGTTTTAAAGGTGCATAGATCCATATTTCTCAAACTCACTCTCTCACCCCATGCCATACACAAGCATGCATACACCTTCTCTTGCCATTCAATACCAAAAAACTACATTATCATTCATTTAGCATCAAACCTCATTCATACATCAAATATATGGGTATTTACACATGTTCAAATGATTTCATAACAATTTCATCATGGCATTACATCATATACCATGTGTATGGCTACAAAAGAAACAAAACTAGACATTTTCATACACTTTGATGTCAATTTCTTTCTTCTAGACTTGGTGGCTTCCATTACCTTGCTCAATTACTCCACCTAGCATGTTAAGATATTAGAGAGGAGGAGATGAGATTTAAAGAATCCCAATAGCTCATCTCCCTTTCAATCACATATAAAGTATGCAATACAAGTCTTGAAAATACATGTATGGACATATTGAAATGTATGAGCATTCAAGAAACATCCTTGGCATTTGAACAAGTCATACATAGGCTTGCCAAGTGAGTGGATTAGCCTCACCCATTTACTTATGGATTTTGGACTTGCCTTACCTATTTTCTTTAAGACATTTTTGACTCAACCTTACTCTTGGTAGTCAACCTCACTCTTGGGAGACTCTTTACTTTGTCTCAACCAACTTTAAGGGTTCTTGACTCATTCTCACCATGGCTAAAAGTTCTTAGCTTCTCCACACTCAAGAAAACTAAGGCAAGCATATAAAATATTATTTGAATGCATAAAACATCATTATGGTATCATGGCATATGAAATCATGCTAGAACACTTTTCATGGCTTAAAACATACATACACACATGCAAAGATAAGGCAAACACATATTCATGTATGAGAAAAAAGTGGAGAGAGTTACCTTTGCTATACAAGCATGTTTTTTCTCTTAGAATTATGCTCCCTCTCTTAGCCACACACTCACAATAATATGAGGCTTATTTCTCTTAGCCTAAACACATTATATGAAAGCCAATTATACTCTTGAATTAAATTTTAAGGCCATACATTCACTAGAAGAGTAACACATTATATGGAAGCCAATTATACTCTTGAATCAGGCCATACATTCACTAGAAGAGCTAGGTGTAACATCCATTTTTCTGAAAACGAGAAAAAAACGTGAGAAACGTGACGTACGATTTCTCTATAAATGAACAAAATTCATCGGATACAAAAGCAAATCCCTTAAAATGAATTAGCTAAGGTCCCAAAAAATTTAGAAAGCACTCTAGACTCTTAAAAATAAGAATTCCAAGCTCAGACAGAAAGAAAAATGGAGCTAGAATGAAGAAACAATTTCTTACGAAAAACTTACAAAATGTAATGGTATTTTCGTAATTTTGAGAAAATCATGGAATTCACACATCAAGACTTTTTAAATGAAATTTTTGAGTTCTCTGGGTTTTCAGAGGTCCTGAAAATCATGGAAAGCGCTGAAATAGTTAAAACTCTTCCGGTGGACATTTTCTAATGTTGGTTGACCCAAACTTTGACTGATTCGTGTAGGAACGTTTTAGCTCCGATTTGAGTGATTCCAAAGGTATTTTACTAAATTGGGAGCCTACATTTCATAATAAAAAAGATGATTTTAAAAAAGGAGCTAAAATGAGTTAGAAACAAAAATGCCAAAAATGAAGGGCAAAATTAGAATTTTTGAGAAAGTGGAAGCTTCTTGAACACACTTTAAGTTTCTTATTTCTTCTCCCCTTCATTTGCACGACCCATTCTGTCCAAAAACCAAAGAAAACACCAGCTCTCTTAGGCACACCATAGAGGAGAAGAAAGGAGGAGAAAAAGCAAGGAAAAAGTAAGGAATTTCATGGATTTTCATGCTCCTTCTTCTTCCAAACTTGTTCCTCTCCTCTTGAGCTTTCTTCCTATGATTATAATGAAGTTTATAAATCTATTTTAAGGGATAAATTAAGGGGAAAATTCAGATTTGAAGAGAAGAGCTTGAAGAAGACAACATTTGAGTGAGAAAAAGCAAGAAAATAAGATAATTTCTTCTTCCATAGTTGCTATCCCTTGCTCCTTTTCCTCCACCATTTTTCCCCATTTAAGAAACCCTAAGAGGGTTTGATTTTTAGGTAGAACCAAGGGTGATTCTTCAGAAAAAGGGTTTGCAGATTAAGAATATGCAAAGAGAATTATAAAAAAAATCATAGAACTTCAAGATGTGATTTTTAGGGCTTCAAGTGTTTCTTCCAAAATATGATTTGATCTCTTAATTCCTATGCCTAAATAAGTGTTTGAATGAGTTCTTAAGATCCCTAGAAAACTCCCCATGTGCTTCCTCAATCAAGAAAACAAAGCAAACCCATGGAAGCTAAAGTCTTCCATAGCCTCGGCCTAAAGGGGTTTATATAGCTAGGGATACTTTTAAATTTTTCTAAGCCCATTTTTGAGTTATATATGATGAATGAATATGAGGTGAAGCCTTGGGAAAAATTTAGGAAGCTTAGAGAATGAGTTGGTGCTTTATGTTCTATAATATGACCTAAAGAAGTAACATGTAGTTAGGCTCTTTATTTTAATTGTGTAATGACTCCAAAAGGCTAAAAAGGAGTCAAGAATCATATTTGAAAGGAAAGAATGGAGTCTAGAATTTATTTGATAGGTGTTGCTTCATTAGGTGCATTCTTGGAAACATAAAAAGACTAATGAGCCAAACTAGTGTCTAAGCAAGTTGTGTGGCCTTAGACTTTACTTCAAGAATATAATTAGCTTCCATATGATGTGTCTAGGCCAAGAGAAGTGATCTCCACCTTCTTGGGTGTATGATGTCAAGGGAGAGGATTCAAGGCTTAAGGAAAAAGTATACAAATGCTAGCAAGGTAGCTCTCTCCATCTTCTCTCATGCATGATTGTTTGCTTTACTAGTCTTTGAATGTGTATTTTAAGCCATGAAAAATGTTTTAGCATGAGCTCTTATTTCATGGTACCATGATGATACATTATGTTTTCCAAATAATGTTTATGATGTTTGTTTTGGTTTTCTTGAGCATAGTGAGGCCAAGAACTCTTAACCATGATGAGGATGAGCCAAGAACCTTTAAGATTGGTTAAGGAAAAGTAAAAAGTCTCCCAAAAGTGAGGTTGACTCCTAAGAGCAAGGTTGAGTCTAAGAACCTCTTAAAGAATGGGTGAGGCAAGTCTGAAATCCACAAGTAAATGGGTGAGTCCAATCAACTTGCTTGGCAAGCCTTTGTATGCTATATATGACTTGTTCAAATGTTAAAAATGCTTCTTGAATGCTTGCACATGTTAGTATGACCATGCATGCATTTGTAAGACTTGTTTTGCATGCTTTATGTATGATTGAATGGGAGATGAGCTATTGGGATTCTTTGAATCTCATCCTCTCCTCTCCAATGTTGTAACATGCTAGATGGACCAAGAGAGCAAGGTAATGGAAGCCAACCACCTTGAAGATGAGAGCATGACATCAAAGTGTCTTGAAATTGCTACTTTAAGGCCTTATGGATAGCAATTGATGAAATCCCTAGTTGTATATGACCTATGATGTTATGAGCATATATAATTATGTTAAAGTATTGTGTATAAATGAGAGCTAGCGTTATATGTATGGAAATACTCATTTTAGTCATGTAATGGCAATTTTGCATTATGGAATTTCATGTATGAATAGAAGTGGAATAGCCAAAATGAGATACATGAGGTTTGAGATTATTTGGAAAGTTCACACAAGTCCTAATTATACTTTTAGACCAACCCAAGAGTTGCCACCCCAAGGAAAGCCATTTGGACATTTTGGTATCCTATATGGAGCTAAAATTTACCATAATGGAGTCCTATATCACTTTTTGTCCAAATGAGCTCTTTTTGATCTGAGATTTGGCATGCAATTAGAGCTTATTGAGAGATTTTTGGGAAGCTAAAGAATATAATTTTCAAAGGTCTAGAAAATATTTAATGAATTTTCAAAATTAGCAAAAATTCTGGTTTTGGTCAGATGCACTATTCACTTGGTCTAAAAATAATTTCTGTCACACAGGGCCCAAATGATGTCCAATTGTCACAAAAATTTATATAGAGAAACTAGATATTGCTAGTGACTTATGCCAACTAGAAGCACCTCATTTGAAGGTCTAAAGAGGGAGATATGAATTTTCAAAGAACCTGTCCAGTACCAGACACTCCAACTAACCTCAGGTATTGTTTGATTGAATTTCGAGGTCTAGGCATGTCTGAGCTGGTCTAGAGTTATTTTTTCTCTTTAGATAACATCAAAAATTTCTAGATTGGTATCATTTGTATAAATTGGATTTTTATGGAATTAATTGGAAATGTTTTAAGTTTGTTGCAGAATTCTGTGATAACACCAGTGGACAGCCAGACCTCTAGACCATTTTGAATGTCAAACATCTTTTATGTTGTATTTCATGGTTGAGACATATTTTTAGCATAATGTAGACATGTGTAGCTTTCCATAACAGTCAAGAATGAATGATTTTGATTTTTTTAGAATTAGTTATGAAGTTCCAAAGCTTGTGATAGAAATGAGGAAAATCTGGCTGAAAAAATATATATGTATTTTATGGTTCTCTTTGATTTCCACGAGTTGTAAGCCACTTTTAGTGATGAAAATGAGTTGTATCAATATAATTGAATATGAGAATGTGATACATAAGTCCATATGGCCCACGAGACTCCAAAGAAAAATTTTATACGTGACGCAACGCTAAGAAATGCATTATTTTAATGCCATATTTCTTACTCTTTTATGGATTGCATGATATGAGACATGAAAGTAGTATGAAAGAAGCTAGAAATATATGGTGTTACACTAGGTGATTCATATAGCTCTTTTATGGTTCTATAATGCACTTAATGAAGCAACCTTGAGAAAACATTATCTTAGCTCTATTCCTTCCATCTATTTATGATTCTTGACTCCATTTAAACCTCTTGGAGTCATCACACAATCAAATCAAGGAGCCTAGCTAGGTGTTGCTTCTTTAAGCCGTAATATGGAACCTATAATACTATCTCACTATCCATGCTTCTAAAATTTTTCCAAGGCTTCCTCTCATCCTCTTCCATCATATATGACTCAAAACTAAGCTTGGAACAAATTAAAACTTCCCCTCGGTACTCTCTCTAACCTAGGCCAAAACTATGCTCCATATGAGTACCAAGTGGGTTTGCTTCATTTTCTTGATGGAAGATGCATATGCGGAGCCTTCTAGGGATCTCAAGAGCTCATCCAAATACTCATTTAGGCCTAAGAATAATTACATCAAATCAAATTTTTAAGGGAGCTCATGAAACGCCAGGTTTGCTATCTTGAAAATTAATGACTTTTACTTAAATTTCTTTGCATATTCTTATTCTCCTCCCTTAAATTACTAGGATTCATCCTTGGTTCTACCCAAAATTCAAGCCCTCTTGAAGCTACATACATGGGGCGAACCAAGGAGAAGAAGGGAGCAAGAGGTAGCTACCATGGACTGAAGATTTACCTTGCTTCCTTAGCTTTTCTTGCTTGTTTCTCACTTTCCTTGGCCTCCTTTCTTAAAATCCGAATTTCCCCCCTATTCTTCCCTTAGAATAGATCCAAAAACTTCAATTAAACTATAGGAAAGAAGGGGAATGGAGAAGAAGAGGTTTGCTAAAGAGAAAATATGAAAAAACCAAGAAAATCCATACTTTTTACCTTGCTTTTCTCCTTCCTTTCTCCTCCTCTTAGTGCACCTCAAACCCTAGCTCTCTCCTCTAGTTTAGGGCAAAATAATTGTGGCTAAATGAAGGAGGAGATGGGGCACCTCATATATATATATATAGGTAGGTTTAAGAAATACTTTTCAAAAATTTCAATTTTGCTCCTTCGTCTTGGCATTTTCGCTTTCGGTTTGTTTTAGCTCCTTTTTTAGAATTGTATTTTCTATTATGAAATTTAAGTTCCCAATTTAATAAAATACCTTTAGAACCACTCAAATCGAAGCTTAAACATTCCTAAATGAATCCGTCAAAATTTGGGTCAACCAACATTAGAAAACGTGCACTAGAGGGGTTTTAACTGTTCTGAGGCTTCCCATGGTTTTTAGTGCCTCTAAGAATATTAGAGAACTTAAAAATTTTATTTAAAAAGCCCTCCTATGAGAATTCTAAAATTTTCTCAAAATTATGAAAATGTCATTACGTTTTGTTAACTTTTTGTTCAAATCCATTTCTTCATTCTAGTTCCGTTTTTCTTTCCGTCTAAGCCTGGGATTCTCATTTTTAGGAGTCTAAAATGCTACTTAAATTTTTTGGGACCTTAAATAATTCATTTTAAAAGACTTCCTTTTGTATTTAGTGAATTTTATAAGTTTACAGAGAAAACGTACGTTACGTTTCTCATATTTTCTCTCATTTTTCGAGAACCAGATATTACATTTGTCTCCCCTTAAATAAATTTTGTTATCAAAATTTAAGGTACTCTTTCCTCTTACTCTTTTATATTTTATCTAACTGTTCCTTTCTTTCCCTTTTTCTTAGTTCTATATGCTTTTCTTAGCAATTTCACTCTTTTGAGTTTCTTTCAGCTAGGGAATTTTCATTATAGGCTAGTTCTTTTCATAAGGGAAAGAAGTTTCTGAATTTGAAGGCATATCTTGGGAGAGCTTACTAATTACATTGGATTATTCTCAACCTGTTTGTAAGGGTTAGCATTCTTTTCAGTGGACTTATTTACATATCTCGGGAGGTAATTTATTTAGTATCAAATCTCTCATATCCTCTTCCAATGGCTTCTCATAAGGTCTCATAATCTTTTTTTTATTATTACAGCCATTGAAGGTTTCTATCTATTTACTTACTTATTTAAATATACTATCCACTGTCTATTTCTATGTTATTTCTTATTAGCTCATCTCCTAATCATAATTCACACTTATTTTTATCATAGGCCTCGTATCTCAATTGGGATTACAACTCCTTCGGGGAGTTTCCACTTTTAATGATCCTAGTTTCTTAGTTTACTAATGTATTTGTCTCTTTAGGCCGGGACTTTTTCTTACTCTTATTGTTCATTGAGGAGTGGGCATTTTGTAGGCCCTCATCTTAATACTAGTAGGCCTAATTTATATTTCTCATACTAGCATCGAAAAGCAACTACCACTGACTAATGTTGGACTCTAGTGGGATGCTAACTATACTCATTGTCTCGATCATTGGAGATGTATTGTACCATTTACCTCATTTAAAACTACACCTAAGCCCTTTTTGAATACATAATCCAGCATATAGAGATCTCTCTATCCCTCGATCAGGGTGAATATCTGTTGGGTAGTAGTTTAGTTGGCTTTAGCTTTGGAAAGCTACTTTCTTACTTTCTTCATCTCACATACTGTGCTTATCTAGCAAGGGTATAGTCAGTGGTTTAATTATCTGAGTATAGCCTCGCTGTCTTTGATGGCAATAGTATACCAAACTTAAGAGATCTCTAGTCTCTGAGATAAAAGCTAACTGAAACTATACTGGTCTTTGAGATTAACTACTCTGTAAAAACTATCTTAGGCTGTCATTTCACCAGAGAATTATCATACTATAACTGAGGGCACTTTGTAACTCTGTGGGATCTACTGCGACCTCTAGGTGTACTACGACCTATTAGAGCCCTGCTAGGGTCTACTGTAACCCGTTGTGCTATGCTAGGATCTACTACTATCTATCTCTAGAAGACATCAAAGCCTAAGATCACTCTATCTGACAGTAAAACATATGCTCACTAAGTCCAGTAACTATTGCTCATAATCTCTAAGGCTCAACTCAGATATCTTTCATGCTTTTCATGCAAAGTAGGTTCTATATCATCTGATTCTCTATGATCCCATCATACTACTATTCAGGAGTATTTTAACTTTCCTTTACTACTCCTTATGAGATCCTCAAGTTCCCACTTCAGCCTTTTTTTATTTAGGCTTTCTTTTCTTGCTTTAATTGTACTCGGCTATCTTTCCTCTCATATCCTGCAATTTGTGACTATGCCCATGTTTTGCTTTTGAGTGTTAAGACACTTAAACATCTCACACACTGAGTGTACCTAACATCTCTGGTAGAAGAGAGGCTATACACTGGTCCCTTCTCATTTCATTTATTTATACTATAAGGAACTCAAGCTATACATATTAAACTTATGCTATCTAAATCTGAACATTCTTTACTATTAGCACATTTTGTTTTATATTGCTATTCTTTACTGGGGATTCCTTTCTGCATGCTTTTCTTACTGTTTTGATACTACTGGAATCCCTTTACTTCTCTTTTTTAACTTATCTCATGATTTAACTAACTAGAATACCTTTCAATTATCGGGACACTTTGGTGATTGATGCCATCGTTCACTGTGCACTCAAGTCACTTACTACTAGGTTGGCCAGACCCAATATCATGTAACTATTATTGCAAGTAAATCATAACATTAAACACTAATACATGGGGGCCTTATGACTGAGCTCAAAGCCACTATCGCCTGTATATTATAAGTTTTCTAATAGTCTAAAGTATTCTTCTCTTACTTTTCTTAATCTGTTCTATTCTCATAAGATACTCAGAGAAAATAAGACTCTTCCTCTACTTCATCCTGAGATCACTTTACATTGCCTAACTATTTTTGTTTCGGGCACTATCATGTTAAGAGCGCATCTATGCCAAGGGCAAGTGTGCTTTCTTAAGTACTCAAGCACATCAACTCGATATTTATTCTTTATCTATTATGTCCTCGCTTTGAACATCATCATATATTCTCTCTCTTTTTACTAGACTATCCTTTTACTTAGGTAAAAGGATGCTCTATTGTTGACTGTCCTTCATGCTAATTCGTGTTTCTTTACGCTCAAGAGCACTTGCATTTTTCTTAGATTCCTCTACTTGTTCACTCTCTATAACATCAAGAAGGTCTACTTGTAACACCTTAAAATTAATTAAGGTGTTAATCATGGATTTAGATTAATTAGGAATAATTAATATGGATAATTGGGCAAGTTAAGTGAATGGAGATTTTAGAGAGATAAATTATTAATATAGGTTTAAGATTTAATTGGGATAGAAAATTCATCTATGCCTAAATTAAATTAAGTAGGCCAAGGTTAAGACTAATGGAGGCCCAATAATTATATGTGCAGACCAACCTTTTTATTGTGAGACTTGGCCCAAGAGAGAATACCTAGTGACGGCCCAATAGCCCTTGTGCAGACCCAAATCCTTGAGCTCTTCAAACTTGGCCCAAACTTAATTAAAATTTAGTTGCCTAATGCATAAAAGCTGGCCCAAGAAAGCTCAAATTTAAAACCCATTAGGAGTTGGATCTTTGGAGTAACCCATGACCCAACTTAACCTAACTAAAACCCTAAATACTTCAGCCACTTTCTCATTTTGCTAAAACTCAAGAAGGAAAATTGGAGGTGTGAAGGGAGGCTAGGGTTTGGAGCAAGAATTCCACATTTTCTCTACATTTTCTCACATTTAAAGCAAGATTCAGCCAAGGTAATAGTTATATAACTTAATCCTCTCATCTTTCTCTTTAATTTGGCCTGATTAGTTTTTCATTTATAGTATTTTCACCATACCCAAAATCTGAAATGTGGTTGTTTAGAATTTTTTTGGTGAAATTCGTAGGTTGAGGCTAGGGCTGACATTAGGTAAGTATAAAACTTCCATTTTGATGCTTTCCTTGCTAATTTGAGACCCCCACAGCTGATTTATAATATGGGTATTAATTTTGTACGAATTTATTTAGGATTTTGGGTGAAATATTGAGGTTTCTGGTAGAGGACACTTCAATCCGAATTTGGGACTTGTAGTGGCTGGGTAAGTGTTCTCTAGGTAGTCATTAGCATTTTAAATTCTTTGGGTACTTGTTGCAACTATTAATGATGAATTAGAGTAGTAGTTCTCTAATGCTATGGTTATAGGGAGATTTTGTACCCGTGGTGGCTGTTGCAATTGTCTACAAGTGAGGTAACCGGGATTTACATTAATTCCATGCATATATCTATTTTTAATTTCATATTTGTGGTATATGAATGATTTGAAATACTGAATGAATTGGTTGGCTATCTATGTATTGTGATTGGACCTTGTGAGTCCATGGTGGAGCTGTGGTGCCGCTGCCACCCGTGCATGTGCTTTGATCGGGCATCGGGTTATAATTAAACCTCAGATATACTGAGCCTTGGTTGTGCTCAATGGGGAGTAGGTGCAGTGGATGAGCCTCTCCCAGTGTTAATGGCCTTTAACATGTAGAAATATGATTGCTAGTATGGGATAGTAATCATGATAACCTAATTATTTCATTTACTGATATGACTGGTATGTTTCTAATGCTTATGTGAAATTATGCGTATATGTTAATTAAACTGGAATATATGATGGAATTGCCTTGGTTACTGAGATTCATATCTCACCCCATTTCATGGGTTAAACATTTCAGGTGAAAGTTCTTCAGGTAAGGATAAGGGTAAGCAAATGGATGAACATGCATGAGTTGAGACCTAGTGTAGGGGAGCTACACTTAGTCTGAGTAGAATAGAATAGATGTTAATTTTGTTAAGTCTTGTATAGCATCATCATGTATTTGTATTGCCAAGTGTAGGAGTTTGTATTTTGTTAACATAGAATGTAACTATTAAGAAATAGGCATTATATTAGCTGCTGATGGATGTATGAATCCCATAACACCTGATATAGGAATGTTGTTGAATTTATGATATGGTATACTATTGGAAACATAATTATGTGATGTATTAGATATTGATATGAATCATTGATATATGGAACCTCTAACAGAATGTGTATCGGATGTTAATTGTCATTATTGATATGAATTCTTGTTACTATTACTCTATGGACTTGCTGATATAGGGTAATTGGGGGAGTAGAAATGGACACTTAAGTTTTGAGCTAGTAATGATAGATTAGTTGGGTGATTAAGGTACATAACTACCATTAGAGTTGCATAAATTAAGGTAGAATGGCCCTAAGGTGTTATTGGAGGGAGAGTGGAGAGTATGAGACAAGAATTTAGGAGTTGTAGGACCAGAAGGCAATTCGTCGCGGGTAAAATGGAGTTAGCCGCGGCCAATAGAGGCGAGGTTGCCCAGGGAGAGTGCTAGAGAGGAATTTGCCACAATGAAATGTGTAATTAGCCGCAGTGAAATGAGAGAGGCTAAACTGGGAGTCGTCCAGAGGGAAATTCGCCGCAGCGAATGGGGGAATTGGCTGCGGCAAACTTTTACAAAAATGTCCCAGGCATTCCAGAGAGGAATTGGCCACAACCAATATTGAGAGGCAAGTGAGGTAGGCTCCAGGAGGCTTCGTCGCCGTGACGCCATGTACTTCGCCGCGGCTAAATTTGTAACAATGCGAGGGGTGAAGCTGAGGGGAATTGGCCACGGCTAATGGGAAATAGGCCGCGGCGAACATCCTGAAACCCTTATATTGGCTAGGAAATCTTAGTTTTTCATATGGTAATATCAAGGGATGATTTAGAGACATTGGGATGAGTTATAACTGATGAGTAATAGAATCAAAGGCTTATAAATAAATGTTTATTTCCCTTATGAACATAAGTGTTTATAATTGTATGATTGATGACTCTAATCATATTAAGGTTCAAATTTTCCCGCATTTTCATAACCTATGATTATTAATCACTTGTTTAACCTTAATTACAATGTTTAGAAATTAAGGTCATCACACTACTATCTCTCATACTCTTGCTTTGCTCTTAACTAGACTGTCCCTCTGTAAGAAAAATTCTATTTTATGTAATCCCAGGAATTACATTCTGCAGTGCTTTTGACTTATCCTTCTTCTCTGTGTAATACAAAGACTCATATTCTCAGGCAGTCTTTGGCTCTCTCGAGCTTCTCTAAGGGTACTAAGGTACTAATTGTTTATCTCAACTCATTTCTATGTTCGGATTATAGCTAGGCTTTCTCTTGTTTAATCTTTTACTCTTATCCCTAGGAGCACAATATACTGATTTAAGATTTTTCTAACCCAATCCAGGACATGTAGTCTCAATGTCCGGATTCTACCTTACTGAAAACTTATGCTTTATTAGGTACTCTGATTACTCATGTGCTTTAATCTTATATTATTCTCATATTAGGAAGCTCGTCTAACTAACTACTGGACCCCTATTTATTTACTTTTCTATGCTCAGTCTATTGATTTAGTCATTACTAAAGCAAGGGTATTTGTTTTGTGGACTAGCTTCTCAATTCTTCCCCACTTCTTTTATCATTGTACTCTACATTTTAGGGGGTCTATCTAGGGGAATTGGCTACCCACTACCGGGTGATTTCTCTAGCTCAGGATATCTTACTTTCCCTTTCTCGATCTAAGGAAAACTTTCACTGAGCTTTCAGTTAACTTAATTTCTCCTTTTACCTGTATTCTCTTCAGACTCTGTTACTAGGCTACCCATACTCATTTTTAGGTGTTACCTATAAGATACATATCTTTCTAGGGCGTAAGGGGTCTGTCTAAGGGAATTGGCTACCCACTACTGGGTGATTTCTCTAGCTCAGGAGATCTTACTTTCCCTTTCTCGATCTAGGGAGAACTTTCACTGAGCTTTCAGTTAACTTAATTTCTCCTTTTACCTGTATTCTCTTCTGACTCTGTTACTAGGCTACCCATACTCATTTTTAGGTGTTACCTATAAGGTACATACCTTTCTAGGGTGCTCACTATATTCCTCATTACTAATAGCCTTACCTTACGTGAATTTTCAAGGCTATATTAACACCCCGTCAACAGGGTCCAGGATCTCATCAACAAGATCTCATATATTGCAGTGTAAAATTCAAGACCCTGTCAACAAGGTTTTCCTGACAATGTCTACATAATCTTAAATTCATCATATTTGCCCATCATTCAGTGTTTCACAAGGTAGCACCCTAGGTTGGAGTCAATGCCTTGAAGGCAAGTCTTAACAACCTTATTATTCCTATGTCTAACACTTTCTAACGTTGAGTTCTTTTTCAGTCTTAACTACTAGGCCCACTGATCACATGCTACTTACTGATCTTCCGTGACCATTTCCTACTCTCTTTCTTTACTTGTGATAGGGGTTCTTGCTCTCTGTTCGTCGATTGACCTCATAGCAACTCATTCCTCATGTTTGGCCTGAATATGGCTAACAAGGCCATTCATACTACAATACACTCCACTATAACTGAGAGTTTTATCTTTAGCTATGAAACTTGAGCCCTTCTGCCTTTGTACGTAGCCCATCCTCAAAGTCAGAGGGTTTTACCTCTTACTTCATTCATGCATAACTAGCTGTCATCTCTGGGTAGTCGAGTGTAACACCATAAATTCTAAGACTCAACTCATATAATCCCCATGCCTCATCTCATGCTTGTTCTATAGAAAGCAACCTAATGGCATAGGAAGTCATGAATCAAAGTGTATTTCGCCACAAGTAAAAATTTTGTTTTAGTATCTCATGGGTCATATGGACTTCTCCATCTCATTCTCACATTTAAATACATAAATCACCTACACCTCGAGCAAAGGGAGCAAATACGCAATATATACTAGTGCAGCCTCAGGCTGGTTTTCCAAATTTTGTGCCTAAATTTTGAAAAATCATAACTAATTTTAGAAAAATCAAAATCAAGCAACCTATACCATTATGGAAAGCTACGGATGTCTAATTTATGATAAAAATAATTCTAGACCACAAAAGAGGCTATTAGCTACTAGAAATTAATGGAATAGTACCATAGGTCAGTTATCATTCCTAGTACTAATCTCCAATTTCAAAAATTTATATCGCCTTGCTTAGAGGTCCAATTGGGGTTATCTCAATGGATATGGAAAGATTTTCATGTCTAGTTTATGATTCTAACATTACATGAGCATTAGACATCATTTGACCTATGAATGACATAGCCCAAGTTTCTAACCATATGAACAGTACTTGTATTAGTTCAACAGAAAAATGGCAACTTTGGAAATTTATAATTAATTCTACAGAGTTCCAAATAATTTGGTATTTGGATTCCCAAAAAGCTTTGGATAGGATCTACATGTGTGCCAAATTTTATGAGCAAATTCATTCATTTGGTTAGATCTTGACGTTGGGTTGTGAAATGACTCATTTTGTGTCATATAAGGGGTCCAAACGGTCCAATTCAAGTTCTAAGGAAACCATGGCCACTTGAGTATGTAGGAATGCACCAAAATGACTCTCTAAACTTGTATCAAAGGTGTATAAACCCAAATTTCTCAAACTCACTCATCCATCCCGTGATATACACAAGATTGCATATACTAGCTTTGGCCATCCAATACCTAAATCATGCTATCTCATACATTTGGCATCAAATCTCATTCATGCATCATACATTTTGGTATTTACACAGGTTCATATAATTACATAACAAATTCATCATGGGATTACATCATATGCCATGTGTATAGCTACAAAAGAGACATAACTAGGCCATTTCATATATTTTGATGTCAATCTCCTTCTCCTTGGCTTAGTGGCTTCCATTACCTTACTCAATTGATTCACCTAATATGTTAAGACATTGAAGAGGAGGGAATGAGATTCAAAGAATCCCAATAGTTCATCTCCCTTTCAATCACACATAAAGTATGTAATACAAGCCTTAAAAATGCATGCATAAACATGTTAACATATGTGAGCATTTAAGAAACATTCTTGGCATTTGAACAAGTCATACATAACATACATAGGCTTGCCAAGTGAATGGATTAGCCTTACCTATTCACTTGTGGATTTTGGACTTGACTTATCCATTTTCTTTAAGAGGTTTTTGACTTAACCTCACTCTTGGTAGTCAACCTCACTCTTGGGAGACTCTGTAATACCCTAAAATTAATTAAGGTGTTAACCATGGATTTGGGTTAATTAAGAATAATTAATATAGAATGATTGGGTAAGTTAAGTGAATGAAAATTTTAGAGAAATAAATTATTAATATGAGTTTGAGATTTAATTAAGTTAGAAAACCCATCTAGGTCCAAATTAAATTAAGTAGGCTAAGGTTAGGAGCTAATGGAGGCCCAATAACCCTTGTGTAGACCCAAATCAATTGAGTTCTTCAAACTTGGCCAAACCTAATTAAAATTCTGTAGCCCAACACATGAAAGCTAGCCTAACAAGGCTTAAATCTGAAACCCACTTGGTATTGGACCTTTGGGTTAGCCCATGACCCATATTAGGCCCAACTTAAAACGCTCAAAACCAATTAGCCACCCCTATTCTACAGAAACATAAGAAACAAAAGAGAAATTCGGAGGTCCAAAGGGGAAGCTAGGGTTCTTGACATATTTTCTCCATTTCCCACTTCTAGAGCAAGATTCAGGCAAGGTAATAGTTGTATAACTTAATTCCATTCTCTTTCTCTTCATTTTGGCCCGATTAGTTTTTCATTCAGGCAAGGTAATGGTTGTTTGGGATTTTCTTGGTGAATTTTCCTAGGTTGGGGCTGAGGGTGTTATTAGGTAAGTATAAAATATTCATTTTAATGCTTTCTCTATTAGTTTGAGACCCCTATAGCTGATTTATAATATGGGTATTTTTTTTATACAAATTTCCTCAGAATTTGAGGTGTTATTTTGAGATTTCTGGGGTAGGCTCAACCAAATTCGAATTTGGTTTTAGTGGTAATTAGGTAAGTGTTTCTGAGTAGTCCTATATAGTTTAACTCTTTAAGTGATGAGTTTGCTGATACAAATTGTGATTAAGGATAGTAATGGCTTGGTTTTGTATCCATAGGCCGAAGTAGCATTCAATTGGCCCTTAGAGGATTGGCTACAAGTGAGGTAACTAGGGATTTTATTAAGTCCATTCATATACCAGCTTTAATTTATATTTGCTGCACAATTATGATTTTGAAATGTTAAATGAATTGGTTAGCTATCTGTTATTTGTGTTTAGACCATGTGAGTCCATGGTGGAGCTGTGGTGCGGTTGTTACCCATGCATGTATTTTGATCGGGCATCGGGTTATAATTAGAGCCCAAATGCACTAAGCCTTAGTTGTGCTCATTGGGGAGTGGGTGCCGTGGACAAACCTCTCCTGGTGTTATTAGACTTTAACATATGGAAATATGATTGCTAGTATAGGATGGTAATCATAGTAGCCTAACTATTTCCTTTGCTGATATGACAGATATGATTCTGATGTTGATTTTGATTCATGCATATATGTTAATTAAAATGGATTATATGAATGAAAATTTTCTTAGTTACTGAGATTCGCATCTCACCCTGTTTCATGGGATCATACTTTCAAGTGAAAGCTCTTCGAGTAAGGATAAATGGAAGCAAGTGGATGAAAATTCATGAGCTCCAACCATGTGGGAAGAAGGCTACACTTAGACTGGTTTAACTAGAATAGATGCTAAATTTTGTATTCTTTTTGTATAGCATCATCATGTAATCATGTTGCCAAGTGTAGGAGTCTGTATTTTGATAATATAACATGTATCTATTGAGGAGTAGGCCTTACTTTATTTTGGTATTGGATGTATGAATTTATGATATCTGCTGTGAACTCTGTTGAACTTATAACATGATTTACCATTTGGGCACTGTAATTATGTGACACATTGGATGTGGACCTGAATTAGTGATGCAGGAAATCTCTCATGGAATATATATATATATATATATATATTTGAATAATAATTGTTGGTAGCTTATGAAATTCTTGCTATCATTAATCTATGAATTTGCTTACATATGGTAGTTGGAGGAGTAGGAATTAATACTTAAGTTTTGAATTGGTAATGGTAGAATAGCTGGGTAAATAAGATAGATGAATACCATTAAAGTCGTATAAAATAAGGGGGAGTGGTCTTAGGGTGTTCTTAGGAAGAGAATGGGAGTGTATGGGATGAAATTTGGGAGATGTAGTTACAGGAAGGAGTCATGCAGTGGTTAGGAAGGCTTTGCTGTAACACTATAAATTCTAGCTCATCTCATGCTTTTGAGTGGCATGATATCATGAAATATATATGATTCCCATAAAAAAGTAAGGAAAGAATGAGATTATTTTCACATTGCGCTATATCTAGAAATTTTATTCAGTGTCACGTGGACCGTGTGAGCTCATACTATACATTCTCATATTTAATTATATCATTACAACTCAATTGCATCACAAAATCATACCCACAACTCATAGAAACCGAAATGAAGTAAGGAAAATAGAAGTTCATTCTCGGCCAGAATTGGCCTCTTTTCTAGGCAAATTTTGAAAAATCATAACTAAATTTAGAAAAATTGAAATAATGCAATCTTGGTTATTATGGAAAGCTTAATATTTACACTAAAAATATGATCAGACCATAATATTCATCACAAAGGACGTTTGACATCCAAAATGGTCCAAAGGTCTAACTAAATTCTGGAGCTGTCATAGAGTTCTGTAGAAACAGTTGAAAATATCCAATTAATTTCACAATAATCAAATCCATGAAAATGATACCAATTTGGAAAGATGTGGATGTTAACTAGAGAGAAAAAATATCTTCAGATCAATTCATCAAGCTTAGATCTCAGAATTCAATGGAACAATACTTCTGGTCGGGTAAATTTACTAATACTGGATAGAAAATTCAAAAATTCATATCTCCCTCTCTAAACCTCCAAATGAGTTGCTTCTAGTTGAGACGAGTCACTGTGATTGTCTAATTTCTCTGTATAAAATTTCATGATAATTGGACATCATTTGAGTATCATGTGATAGAATGCAATTTCGGACCAAATGAATAGTATAACAAACCAAAAACATGAAAATTGCCAACTTTGAAAAATCATTAAATATTATGTAGACCTTCAAAAATTATGATATTTAACTTCCCAAAAAGATCTCAATGAGACCTATTTTCAGGCCAAATCTCAAATCAAGACTACTTCATTTGGCTAAAAAGTGATATAGGGTTCTATTATGGTCAAATTTGGCTCCATATGAGGTACCAAATTTGCCAAATAGTTTTCCCTTGGTTAAGGCACCTTTTGGGCAAGTCTAAAAGCATATTTAAGACTTGTGTAAGCTGCCTAAATGGTCCCAAACCTCATGCATCTCATTTTGGCCAATCAACCCACACTTATGAACATTTCCATTAAACTTCCAAATTGCATACTTAGGCATCACATACTCAAAATAGGTTCTAGAGGTCATACATCATATCCATATATTTAAACATCACATAATAGCATATTTGCACATGTTTCAAGGGTCATAGACCATTTACAACATCATATACATTGTGAAGTATCATTATGAATTCAAAAAGAACAAAACTAGGCATATGCTTGTTAATCTCCTTCTCTCATTGTTGTTGGCTCCCTTCACCATAGCTACTTAGTCCACCTAGCATGTTAGAACATTGGAGAGAGGGGATGAGATTCAAAGAATTCCAATAGCTCATCTCCCATTCAATTATACATAATATGTACAAAGCAAGCTTTACAAAAGCATGTATGAAGAAAATGGAAGTCATGGACATTTTAAAGGCAAACTTGGTATATGAACAAATCATACAAGACATTCAAGAGCTCCCCAAGTGTTTGGATTGGCCTCACACTTCTTTTCATGGATTTTGGACTTGCCTCACCCATTCTTTAAGAGTTTTGGACTCAACCATACTCTTAGGAGCCCACTTTGCTTTTGGGAGGCTCTTTACTTTGTCTCAACCAAGCTCAAGGGTTCTTGGCTCATCCTCACCAAAGGGAAGAGTTCTTGGCCTCTCCACACTTAAGCAAACTTAAACAAATATCATGTACTCATTTAGAAACATAATATGGCATCATGAATCATAGCATATAAATGCATATTGGCATACTTTTCATAGCTTGAAAATGCACATACATACATTATAAAACAAGCTAAACACATATCCATGCATGAGAGAAGGTGGAGAGGGCTACCTTACACACAAATACACATTTTTCCTTTTGGATTCAAGCCTCCTCTTTCAGCCACACATTTACAAATTGGTGGAGATAGTTTCTCTTGGCCTAGATACAATTTTTGGGAGCCAATTAGGTTCATAAAACATTCTCTAAAGCCATACGACTTGTTTAAGTATTAGATTGCTCTATAACCCCCATTATGGTCCATAAATGCACCTAATGAAGCAACACCCCTCAAATAATTTCTAGGCCTCATTCTTTCCTTTCAAATATGATTCTTGACTCCTTTTAAGCCTCTTGGAATTATCACACCATTAAAACAAAGGGCCTAGCATCATGTTGCTTCTTTAGGTCATAATATGGAACCTAAGACACCAAATCACTTTCTATGAGTTCTAAATTTTTTCCAAGGCCTCCCCTCATTTTCATTCATCAAATATGACTCAAGAATGACCTTAGAAAAATTTAAAACTCTCCCCCACTACAAGAACCCTCTTTGGCCGAGACTATGTGCTTCTTTGGCCTTCTTGGAGTTCTCTTAGTCTTCTTGAAGGAGGAAGCTTGTGAGGAGCATCTTAGATGTCTCAAGAACTCATTTAAACTCTTAATTAAGCCTAGGAATCATCATACAAAATTAGAATTTGGAAGGTGCACATAAAACCCTTGAATTTGCATCTTGATTTCTAATGGTTATTTTGTTGTTTTCTTTGCATATTCTTAATCTCCACACCCTTTTTTCTTAGATTCATGCTTGGTTCTGCCTAAAAATCATCTCTTCCTAGGGTTTTCTCAAGTGGGGCAAAATGGAGGAGGAGGGAACCAAAGATGACAACCATAGGAAGAGAAATTACTTTGTTTTCTTGCTTTTTCTCACTTGAATCTTGTGTTCTTTGAGCTCCTCTCTTCAAATCCGAATTTTCCCCTTAATATCTCCCTTAAAACAGATTTATAAACTGCATTATAATCATAGGAAAGAAGGAGGAATGGGGAAGGAGAGGTTTGGAAAGGAGAAAGCATGAAAAACCATGAAATTCCTTACCTTTTCCTTGCTTTTTCTTCTCCTTTCTTCTCCTCCATGGTGTGCCTAAGAGAGCTGGTGTTTTCTTTGGTTTTTGGGTAGAATGGGTCGTGAAAATGGAGGGGAGAAGAAATAAGAAACTTAAAGTGTGTTCAAGAAGCTTTCACTTTCTCAAAAATTTTAATTTTGCCCTTCGTATTTTGTATTTTTGTTTCTCTTTCGTTTTAGCTCCTTTTTGAGAACTATCTTTTCTATTATAAAATTTAGGTTTCCAATTAAGAAAAATGCCTTTGGAATCACTCAAATCAGAGTTGAAACCTTACCGAATAAACTGATCAAAGTTTGGGTCAACTGACGTTGGAAAACGTCTACCGAAGGGAATTTAACTGTCCTAGGGCTTCCCATGGTATTTACGGCCACTAAGAACCTCAAAGAACTCAAAATTTTTATTTAAAAAGCCCTCCTATGTGAATTCCAAAATTTGCTCAAAATTACGAAAATACCATTACGTTTTGTAGGCTTTTAGTAAGAAATTATTTCTTCATTCTAGCTCCGTTTTTCTTTCCATTTGAGCCTGGGATTCTTATTTTCAGAGTCTAGAATGCTTTCCAAATTTTTTGGGACCTTAACTACATCATCTTGGGGGACGTTCTTTTGTATCTGGTGAATTTTGTTCGTTTATGAAAAAATCGTACGTTACGTTTCTCATGTTTTCTTTGATTTTTGGAGAACTAGATATTAAACTCGCCATGGCCTGGAAAGTGACAGTGACGAGGAATGCTGCGACTCAGCGTGAAAAAAATCGCCCAGGAGGGTGGTAGAGAGAAACCTCGCCGAGGCACAATAGGTCTTGCCGCAGTGCAAGTCGAGAAAACTAGGTAAGGAGTGTCCAGTAGCGAGCCTCACTGCAGTGCAAGTGTATTCCAGCGAGGCAAGAATTGTGGGACTTCAAACAGTAGCTCCAGGAGGCATTTCCGCCGTGAAGCCATGTAGATTTACTGCGGCGACGGTCCAACTCATTGCGGCGATGAGTACAAATTTCAATTGCTCAATGAATCTATTGATTTGGAATCACAGGATGGGTAGATGTCACAAATGATAAATGGATTTCTTACCTATGTCACTATATTCTTGTTCATCTACAATGATTGATTGATGAATCAAAAACTTTCAATTGTATTTTGTAAGTGGTATTTTTGCTTATCTTTCTATCTTTCTTTCAAAAATGGTAACTTAGGGAAGTGCTTTTTAAACATATGTATAAAAAGAACATATTTCATTTAGCCTCTTTATGCCCACTATAACTAGTTATTTTGATTTTCTACTTGCAGCTTTAACTATAACCTCGCAATTTTAGAGAGACGCAAGAGTGAAAGCCTATGGGGCTGCTTATGTAACTGGATAACCAGCACTGAAAGCTGTCTTTACATTGGATGGTTTGGTGTTTTGATAATCCCTACCTTATTGACTACAACTTTTGTATTTATTATCGCTTTCATTGCTGCCCCTTTAGCAGATATTGATGGTATTCGTGAGCCTATTTCTGGATCTCTACTTTATGGAAATAATATTATTTTTGGTGCCATTATTCCTACTTCCGCGGCTATAAGTTTATTAGCTCTTATTTGTGGTGTACAATTTCGTGGAATGTGATCGATTCGATAGAAAAGAGGGAATAGTGTGTATTTTTTGTTGGGGATTTCATGTACTTGTTTTAAGTGCTTATTTATTTTCTATCAGTATCTATGGATTGATCATGAGCCAAAATATAGTTAGAGCCCTTATGTGTCTTGAACTTATACTGAATGTGGTTAATATCAATTTTGTAGCTTTTTTTGATTTTTTTTATAGTCACCAATTAAAAGGAAATATTTTTTTAATTTTTGTTATAGCTATCGCAGTCGTTGAAGCAGCTATTGGATCAGCTATTGTTTCATCAATTTATCATAACAGAAAATCAACTCGTATCAATCAATCAAATTTGTTGAATAAATAGTATTAATCAGAAAAATTCGAATTTCAAATATTGAAATTCTAATATTTATCAATTCAAATTCGCATCTATGATACACAACATATGATCATGTTTACGAAAACGTAAGAAATCAAAGTATCTTGGCCTTTTCTTATGAATTGATCCAGAGGTAGATTAATTAGAAAAATTCTGGTAAATCATTGATTCGTCTGGTGTCGAAATATATGATTCATTTACAAGTTTACTAGAGCGAAAATTGCTGATGTTCAAAAATTAATAGATCCAATGTCACATTCAGTAAAGATTTATGATACATGTATAGGATGTACTCAATGTGTCTAAGCCTGCCCCACGATGTATTAGAAATGATACCTTAGGATAGATGTAAAGCTAAGCAAATAGCTTATAATCCAAGAACAGAGGACTGTCGTGTGAGTTGCCCAATAAGATTCTCGAGAGTAACTTTGTTGTAGCGCAGAAAGTTAGGGCTGTGGCGCAAAGTGAAAAACTTATTTTTCGAGCTTCAGTACTTAACTTAGCCGCAGTGGGAAAATTTCAAGTCACAGTGAAGGTTCCTAAACTCTTACCTTTAGCCTAGAAACCCCAGTTTTCTTCAATGGTAATGCTAGGAAATGATATAGGAACACTTGTGAGAGGTTTTTGTATGTTGAAATTGATGGATGGATGAATCACAAACCTCTCATGATAGTACAATTTCTTTTATGCATTCTCACATTTGTGGTTGTGCAGTTAATAAACCTAATATTATTGAGGTCCAAAGTTCCTTATAATTTTCATGATGTATTTAATTTTAATGACTCTAAACCTTGATCCTTAAGCATTAATTGTGTATTTAACCATAATTACCATAATTAGAAGATAGAGTTGTTACAGACTCTTTACTTTGTCTCAACCAAGTTTAAGGATTCTTGGCTCATCCTCCCTATAGCTAGAGGGTTCTTGGCTTCTCCACACTCATGCAAGCTAAGGCAAACATATAAAATATCATTTGAATGCATAAAACATCATCATGCTGCCATGGAATAAAAGCTCATGCTAAAATACTTTTCATAGCTCAAAACATATATATACACATTCACAGACAATGTAAGCACATATTCATGCATGAGAGAAGGTGGAGAGAGCTACCTTTACCATACAAGTGCACTTTTTCCTTAAGTCTTGAGTCCTCTCCCTCAACCTCACACACACAAGGAGGTGGAGATCATTTCTCTTGGCTTAGACACATCATACGGAAGCTAATTATACTCTTGAATCACATTCTAAGGCCATACATTCATTAGAAAAGCTAGGTGACTCATAAGGCTTTGTTATGGTTCCATAATACACTTAATGAAGCAACCTTAATAAAAACATCATCTTGGCTCCACTCTATCTATTCATTTATGATTCTTGACTCCATTTAAATCTCTTGGAGTCATCACATAATTAAATCGAGGAGTCTAGCTAAGTGTTGCTTCTTTAAGCCATAATATAGAACATATAAGGCCATCTCAATTTCTATGGTTTCTAAAATTTTTCCAAGGCTTCCTCTCATACTTTCCCATCATACATGACTTAAAATAAGTTTAGAATAAATTAAAACTACCCTTAGGTGCCATTTCTACTCTAGGCTAAAGCATATACTCTTCTTGGCATCTTTGGAGTTTCTTTTCTTCCTTTGATGGGAAAATCATGTAAAAAGCTCTCTTGTTGTCTTAGGATCTCATATGAACACTTAAACATCATAAAATATGGCTAGGGTTCATGGTAAATTTCATGGTAGAGTTCAAGGTGCAATTAAAACCCTAAATTCCATAACTTGCATTCTAAATCTCCCTTTTCAATTCTAATTGCATATTCTTAATCCTCACACTCCATAACCTTTAATTCCATCAAGAACAACACATAAAAAAAACTCTCCTCCTTACTTTCTCTCTCTAGATCGAAGCTTAAGTGGCTTGGAAACACAAGATTTTGCAAGTGTTTTAAGTAAAGTCTTACCTTAAAATAGAGCTCTCTTTGCATAGATTATTAATTGATTTCTTGAAAAGAGTTCCTTTTTGTCTTGGGTAAGACTTGAATCTTTAAGTTTTCAAGGAAAGAAAACCACCATTAGAGAACTCTTAGAGAGAGGAACAATTTTCCTAACTAGCATGGGATAAAGCGGGGTCGTTTACTTAGCTAAATAGAAGCTTAAACTTGTTCTCTCTCCCCTCTCTTAATGTCATGCCATGGCTGCCCATTTTTCTGCAAATGGAAGCTTGGAGAAAGTGATGAGGTGTAATCTTACTTAAGAAGCCTCGTTTATAATTGTTTAAAATGACCATTTTGCTCCTACTTGCTTGTTTGCTTCATTTAGGCTCATTTTAACTCCTTTTTTAGAACTGTCATTTCCATCATAAGATTTAGGTCTTCTAATTCATAAAATGCCTTTGGCTTCATCCAAATTGGATTTAAAACCTTTTTGAATGAACTGGTCAAAGTTTAGGTCAATCGACATTGGAAAATGTTCATCGGAGGGGCTTTAGCTATCTCGGGGCTTTCCATGATTTTCAAGGCCTCTGAGAACCTTAGAGAACTTAAAAATTTCATTTAAAAATTCCTCCTATAAGAATTCCAAAATTTTCTCAAAGTAAGGAAAATGTCCTTACGTTTTGTTAACCTTTCGTTATATTTCGTTTCTTCACTCTAACTCTATTTTTCTTTCTATTTTGTGCCTAAGATTCTCATTTTTGGGAGTTTAGAATGCTTCCCAAATTTTTTGAGATCTTAACTAAGTCATTTTAAGGGACTTTCTTTTGTATTCGATGAATTACATACGTTGATGGAGAAGCCATACGTTATGTTTCACACGTTTTCTTTCGTTTTCAGAGAATCATATATTACATCGGGGCTCTATAGAGTGTAGCTTATAACTTAACTTCTGGATTGAGCAAATAGCCTTTTGGGTTTTATAATTCATCTAGACATTTGGGTGTTGTGGCTAGAGGGTAACTCTTTTTTTTATTTCCCCTCTAAATTGGTCCTGTGCAGTAACAGTCTCATCTTATACTGCACTGCATCACTACTTGTCTCTGCATTAAGCAAGACATCTTGGAATGGTTTGAGTATGACCACTAGGAGAATTAGACCTCACATACTCTCTCTAGCAAGCCTCTTCATATCAACAAGATTATTTCTCATTGTTTACACTTAGGGCTTGCTATCGATCCTGGCAAGCTATCATATTTTGTACAGCTCTAGCCGTTGGATCACTTAGCTTTGCTCAAGTTATTCTAGAGGCCAACCTTACTCGATGTTCACTATCTACTCTAAGACCATTCTATAACTTACTTATCATAAACATAGCCATGCACTACCTTCACACACCCAAAATGCCTCTTATAAGGCTTTACATAACTGTACAAGCCTTTCTATAGCTTTATCACCATATCCTTAAGCCAAATCCAACCTTAGAAAGCTTGAAAATTTGCTCTGATACCAATAAATATAACACCATAATTCTAAAACTCAACTCATGCAATTTCCATACCTTATCTTATGCTAGTTCTATAAGAAGTAACATAATGGCATTGGAAATCATGAATAAAGTTGTATTACATTACAGATAAATTTTTCATTTCATGTCTCGTGGGTCATATGGACTCATCCATCTCATATTTGAATACATAATTACAAATCATAACAAGCTTAAGAAGTGGCTTATACCTTGAGCAAAGGGAGTAGATACACAAAATACAATGGTGTAGCCTTAGACTGATTTTCCAGATTCTATGCCTGAATTTTGAAAAATCATAACTAATTCTAAAAACATCAAAATCAAGCAAACTATACCATTCTAGAAAGATGCAGATGTCTACTTTATGTAAAAATAAATTCAGATCACCATAAAGGCTGCTAGCCACCAAAAATTGATGGAACAGTACTAGAGGTTGACTGTTATTATTGGTACTAATCTCCAATTTAAAAAATTCATATCTCCCTGCTCAGAGGTCCAATTAGGATGATCTTGGTGACCATGGAAAGATTAACATGTCTAGTTTATGCTTGTAAAATTTCATGAGCATTGGACATCACTGAACTCATAAGTGACACAACCCAAATTTCTGACCATATGAATAGTGTCTGCATTAGTTTAACAAAAAAATGCCAATTTTGGAAATTTATAATTAATTCCACAGAGCTCCAAATAATTTGGTCTTTTACTTTCTAAAAATATCTAGATAGGATCTATATATCTGCCAAATTTCATGGGAAAATTCATTCATTTGGTCAGATCTTGACATTAGGTTGAAAAAGGGCTCATTTTGTATTATCAAAGGGGTCCAAATGGTCTATTTCAAGTTCTAAGGCAACCATGAACATTTGAGCACATGGGAATGCACCAAAATGGTTCTCTAAATTTGTCTCAAAGGTGTATAAACCTAGATTTCTCAAACTCACTCTCTTACCCCATGCCATACACAGGCGTGCATACACTTTCTCTTGCCATTCAATACCCAAAAACTACATTATCATTTATTTAGCATCAAACCTCACTCATACATCAAATATATGGGTGTTTACACATGTTCAAATGATTTCATAACAATTTCATCATGGGATTACATCATATGCCATGTGTATGGCTACAAAAGAAACAAAACTAGGCATTTTCATACACTTTGATGTCAATCTCCTTCTTTTACACTTGGTGGCTTCCATTACCTTACTCAATTGCTCCATCTAGCATGTTAAGACATTAGAGAGGAGGGGATGAGATTTAAAGAATCCCAATAGCTCATCTCCCTTTTAATCACACATAAAGTATGCAATACAAGTCTTGAAAATGCATGCATGGACATATTGAAATGTATAAGCATTCAAGAAACATCCTTGGCATTTGAACAAGTCATACATAGCATAAATAGGCTTGCCAAGTGAGTGGATTAGCCTTACCCATTCACTTGTGGATTTTGGACTTGCCTCACCCATTTTCTTTAAGAGATTTTTTACTCAACCTTACTCTTGGGAGTCAACCTCACTCTTGGGAGACTCTTTACTTTGTCTTAACCAACTTTAAGGGCTCTTGGCTCATCTTCACCATGGCTTGGAGTTCTTGGTTTCTCTACACTCAAACAGACCAAGACAAGCATATAAAACATCATTTGAATGCATTAAACATCATCATGGTACCATGGCATATGAAATCATGCTGGAACACTTTTTATGGCTTAAAACATGCATACATATGCAAACACAAGGCAAGCACACATTCATGCATGAGAGAAAAGTGGAGAGAGCTACCTTTGCCACACAAACACACTTTTTCTCTTAGAATTATGCTCCCTCTCTTGGCCACACACTCACAATGTTGTGAGGCTTGTTTCTCTTGGCCTAAACATATTATATGGAAGCCAATTATACTCTTGAATCAAATTCTAAGGCCATACATTTACTGGAAGAGCTAAGTGGTTCATATGGCTCTTTTATGGTTTCATAATCGACTTAATGAAGCAAACTTAAGAAAACATCATCTTGGCTCCATTCCCTCCATCTATTTATGATTCTTGACTCCATTTAAACCTCTTGGAGTCATTACACAATCAAATCAAGGAGCCTAGCTAGGTATTGCTTCTTTAATCCATAATATGGAACTTATGATACCATCTCACTATCCATGGCTTCTAAAATTTTTCCAAGGCTTTCTCTCATCCTCTTCCATCACATATGACCCAAAACTAAGCTTAGAACAAATTAAAACTCCCCCTTGGTACTCTTTCTAGCCTAGGCTAAAACTATGCTCCATATGAGTACCACGTGGGTTTGCTTCATTTTCTTGATGGAAGATGCATATGATGAGCCTACTAGGGGTCTCAAGAGGTCATCCAAACACTCATTTAGGCCTAGGAACAATTACATCAAATCAGATTTTTAAGGGAGCTCATGAGACCCTAGGTTTACTATCTTGAAAATTAATGGCTTTTACTTGAATTTCTTTGCATATTCTTATTCTCCTCCCTTAAATTCCTCGGATTCACCCTTGGTTTTGCCTAAAATTCAAGCCCTCTTGAAGTTACATACATGGGGCAAACCAAGGAGATGAAGGGAGCAAGAGGTAGCTACCATGGAATGAAGATTTACCTTGTTTCCTTGGCTTTTCTTGCTTGTTTCTCACTTTCCTTGGTCTCCTCTCTTCAAATTCGAGTTTTCTCCTCTATTCTTCCCTCAAAAAAGATCCAAAAACTTCAATAAAAACTATAAGAAAGAAGAAGAAATGGAGAAGAAGAGGTTTACTAAAGAGAAAATATGAAAAAACCAAGAAATCCATACTTTTTACCTTGCTTTTCTTCTTCCTTTCTCCTCCTCTTGGTGCGCCTCAAACCCTAGCTCTCTCCTCTGGTTTAGGCTAGAAACAATTGTGGCTAAATGAAGGAGGAGATAGGGCACCTCACATATATATATATATATATAGGTAGGCTTAAGAAACACTTTTCAATAATTTCAATTTTGCCCCTTCGTCTTGGCATTTTTGTTTTTGGTTCGATATAGCTCCTTTTTGAGAACTTTCTTTTCCATTATTAAATTTAGTTCCTAATTTAATAAAATTCCTTTAAAATCACTCAAATCAGAGCTAAGACCTTATCAAACAAATTTGTCAAAATTTAGGTGAATTAACGTTGAAAAATGTCCACCAGAGGGGTTTTAACTATGTCGGGGCTTCCCATGGTTTTCAGTGCCTCTGAGAATCCTAGAGAACTAAAATATATCATTTAAAAAGCCCTCCTATGAGAATTTCAAAATTTTCTCAAAATTACGAAATTGCCATTACGTTTTGTCAACTTTTCGTTCAAATCTGTTTCTTCATTCTAGTTCCATTTTTCTTTCTGTTTGAACCTGTAATTCTCATTTTTAAGAGTCTAGAATACTACTTAAATTTTTTAGAACCTTAGCTAATTTATTTCATGGGATTTCCTTTTATATCTGGTGAATTTCGTATGTTTACAGAGAAATCGTATGTTACATTTTTCACGTTTTCTCTCATTTTTTGAGAATCGGATATTACACCCCATATACCATACCTCCCTCTAGTACCATCCTGGGGTCATTTTACCTTAATTTGTGGGGTTTTAATGGCATCCTACTATTTCAATTACTCAGCATACCAATTCTAATCAATTTAAAACTTAGGTTTTGATCTCTACCTATCCATCTACCACATATTAGCAAATCATGGACTTTGATACAAGGAATATTAAAAGCCACTACTATTATCATTCAAATGTAAATTCCAACAGAGGTTCCATGCAATACTAGTCTAAGTCAACATTTAAGGCAATGCATGATTATATTCTCAAATAATAAATCATATCTTAAAGTTAGCAAGGTTCCATATTAGATGTAAATGAGTGCATACATTAGATTCTAAATTTGTATAAAGCCTAACTCCTTATTAGATACATCATAGATCACAAAATACAAAACTACTATACTTAGCAATATGATTACATGATGATACTATATAAAAGAATGACAAAATTAACATCTACCCTGAGTTAGATTAACCTAAGTGTAACTTTCTCCACATAAGGTCTTAGCTTATAGATGTTCATCCATTTGCTTTCCTTTATCCTTACTCGAAGAGCTTTCATTTGAAATAGTTAGCCCATGAAAAGGGGTGAGATATAAATCTCAGTAACTAGAGGTAAATTTTATTCATATGCTTCAAATTAATCAACATATATGCATTAAATTGGATAAGTATTAGAAATAACATAATATCAGCAAAATGCAATAGTTGATCTACTAGTGATTATTATCCCATACTAGTAATCACATACATGTTAAAGGCCATTAACACTAGGAAAGGCCTGTCCATGGTGCCACTTCCCTACTAAGCACAACCAGGACTTAGTGCATTCAAAGGTTTGATCACAACTCAGTACTTGAGCACGATGCATGGGTGGTAGCCACAGCATAGCTCCACTATGGACTCCCAAGATCCAATCACAACATATTAGATAGCCAATCATTCATTTAGCATTCAAAATCATATATGTACAATAGATATAAGATTAAATTGAATATACGCAAGGAATAAAAATTAATCACAGTTACCTCACTTTATGGACAATCTTTGAAGGCTAACAATAGTGCCAAAATCGCCTTATGATCATAAAATCAGACAATCACTGCTCTTAATCATCATTTATAGTAGCAAATCAGATACCTATAGAATAAACTACTAAGGACTACTTAGAGGACACATACCTAGCCATAACAAGCTTTAAATTTGAATTTGATGTTCCTCACACTATAAACCAGTTGAACTTTTAAGGTTGGGGATGGAATGTACTGATCCAATAGCCCAAGATCCATTTGGACCCATTTCTTTAAGTTTTGGGCTAAGGCTAAATGGGTTCTTATTTCACTCAAATCCATTTCCAAGTTTTAGGCTTATTAAAATTAAGTTAGGCTTATAAGAAGACTAGTGTTGAGCTCTCCTACTTATCTCATGGTATAATTGGTTTAATCATATGGCCCAAATTAAATATCCATCTCCCCATTCCACTTAATTAATTTTACTAATTTTTCATATTAATTCCCTAATTCATTATAATTATTCTTAATTAATTTTAAGGTGTTACAGCTAGTCTCATTTTTAAGACCACAGAACCAAAGTTGTCTCTTTACTTTAAGTCAATAAGAGGCCAGTCAATTTCTAAACTTAATTTGGGGTGCATTTAAGATAAAAAATCATATTATAGATGCATTGCTTGATTCTGGGGCAACCCATTCTTTTATTTCATAAGGCTATGTGAAATGTTTAGGGTTAGCTTATAAGTAACTTACCTTTTAATTTGTCTACTATTGCTCCTATGAAAGGAAAAGTTAGGACTTCCAGAGTTTATTTAAATTGCACAGTGAGTTTTATAAGCAATCTTAGACTCTTGATTTAATTTGTAGTCCTTTGGTTGATATCGATGTTATTATTGGCTTGGCTTGATTGTTTACTAATAATGTTATGCTTGACTGTTCTAGAAAGACTATATCTCTACCTATTTATGTGTTTAGTGTTGAAAATTTTGTTTGTTTGTTTTATCTATCTAACATCCAAGTTGAGAGATATTTTAGAAGGGGATGTCAAAGGTTTATGGTTTGCTTTTCCATATAGGTTGAGATAGAAGAGGGTATAGAAAGTATACCAATTATGAGTGAATAATAAAAGGTTTTTCCTAAAAAAATTAGTGGATTACCACTAAACAGGGAGTTAGAATTTGTAATAGATTTGGTGCTAGAGACCAGACTCATATTTAAAACCTCTCATAGAATGGAACCTATAAAATTAGCTAAACTATAAAAGTAGATTGAGGAGTTATTAGAGAAAGGGTTCATTAGGCCTAGTATATCCCCTTAGGGTGCATCAGTGTTATTTGTTAAAAAGAAAGATGAAAGTATGAGGCAATGTATAGATTGTAAGTAGTTGGACAAGGTTACTATTAAGAACAATTATCCATTGCCTAGGATAGCTGACTTATTAGATTAGTTGTCAAGAGCAATTGTCTTTTCTAAGATAGATCTTAAGTTTGGGTGTCATCAGCTGAGAGTTAGAGCTAAGGACATACCTAAGACAACTTTTAGGACTAGGTATGGTCACTAAGGATTTTTTATTGTGCCCTTTGGTTTAACCCGTACTTTGGAGATCTTTATGAATTATATGAATAGGATATTTTAGCCCTACTTAGATTAGTTTATTGTGATTTTTATAGATGATATCTGATGAATGCTAGTTTTATATACATGAATCCTCCTAATTTTGGGTTTTTAATGATTAAATATGGTTTTTAGATTTTAATTAGATGAGATTTTATTTTAATAGCCATTTCTGCACTCAAGGAATTTTATTTACAAAACTTTGAATTTTAATGCATAAATTTCATTGAAATATTTCCTTTGTGAATTCTTCATTCTTAATATTTTGTTTTGTTTTGTTTTGCTTTATTTTATTTTATTTTATTTTTGTTGTGCAGATTTTAATTGAAAAAGATTTAAAATGGAGTTGATACAGAACGTGAGGAACCAGAGAAGAAGCATGAGATGCTTGTGAGAAAAAGAAGTGACGTGATGAGCAGATTTGAAAGGAGCTACATGAAGAGAGCACACTTGAGCAAAACAGCCACTTCTTCTGCTTCAGCAACCCACACACTTACATGAAGTCACGTGATCATCACACACATGTATGACTCAAGAAGAAAGAGCCATGAGTTGGATTGAAAGAGGTGCAGAAGCATATAGCCACGGGTTAAAGGAGCTTTCGAAAAGAAGCTCAGCTGGAAAAGTTACGGGTTACACGAGAACAGAGCATTAGCAGAGGAAGATAAACTTCAATGAATGAAGCATACTTGAGCAAAACAGAGGAGAAGCCACTGTTTAAGAGAAGAAGGAAGCTCGAGTTGAAGGAGCTTAGGAGCTTGTAAGGATAATGAGCAACGTGAAGAAGCTGGCTGAAGGAGAAAACATGTTAGAAGCATGCAGAACACATGGGAGGCAGCATCAAAGGAAGCTAGAGGAGAAGCTCAAGTTTTATTTGTTGTGAATAGAAGCTTGCATGAGCTGGAAAATGAGAAGCCAAGAGTTCTTGCAGCTTAAAACAATTACACATATAGAGAAAAGAAGCTACAGGGAAGCCCACAAAGAGAAGGTATACAAACAGAAAAAAAGCACTAGTTACAGGCTACAACAGAGGTGTGGATGAAATGAGTTGTTACGAAGAGCTACGAGTTAGCGACAGAAATACACACACATGCAGAGGCTGAACTCAAGGGCTGGAATGAGCTAAATAAGAGAAGCAACGTGGCTGGAACTTGAGAAAGCAAGGAGAAGTAACGCAATGAGTAGAAGAAGCAAGAGCTGGGAATGAACACGTAAGAATGGACGTGGGAGCAATTAAATAATCCACATGAACAGTGATAAAGCTTGAGATGAAGAACAACGAGGAAAATGAACTGGAAGAGCGTGGGATTTACGTGATGAAGGCTCCAAATACATGCAAAGCTAATGTGGAAGAGAAGCAGATGAAGATGTGGAATAACTTGAGCTCACATGGAAGAAACATGAGACCAGTAGCTGAAGAAATTTTTCGAACAAATGAATGAGAGAAAAGATGTAAAAAACACGAAGAAGCTATATGCAGAAGTTATATGGAATGGGAGATAAGGAAAAGAAGAAGCAACGTGAGTGTAATAAAAGGAATAAAGTAAAGCTTACATGGGAAGGAATAGGGCCTACACTCATATAAACAAAAGAAGAAAAATAACTTAGGGCAATTGGGCACAAGTTGAGCTTTGAGAAGATGAACACGTGATTCATGAAGGAATACTAGCCATTGGATCATTTAATCAATCCATCTTATGCGTCCATTATTGAAGAGGAGAAATACACATCCAGACGCTACATTCGGGGGATCACCCTTCGTCCATTCACAATTCATTCACAACGTCATTCACCTCTCACGCCTTGATTCCACTTTGTCCATACCATGCAGAGCCACTCCACTCCATTTTCTCATCCTCCATTTCTGCTGCATCCATTCTCCAATGAAGCTCTAATTTCCATCTTAAGGCTAGCTTGGAAGACAACCTTGAGTTGAAGTTTGAATCCCTTGGAGAAGAATGCAGAATTTTGGTTAAGACTTTTTTAATTTTCCTACACCTTTTCTCTTTCTTGTATTTGCTTAGTTAAGTAGTATTGGATTGAGAATTTGTGTAATTGATTAGTAGCTAGTTAGGTACTAATTAGGAAAGCAATTGTTATTTTAATTGATTAATTTCAGTTCTGAATTGTTCATTTCTCTCTAATCTCCCATGTATGCCACGAAGGTGTTCGATGAAATGCATGAGTGAGATTATGTGCTTGATTGTTTGATTTGAGAATTCCTTGGTATTTAGTTGGTTAATTAAACATCTTTGGATGATGATTTAGAGGCTAATTAATCAGTTAATCAATCAATTCAAGTGTTCATAGATCTTAATAACAAGAGTTAGCGATTTAATACGGGGTTGAGGTTTCAATTCAACATTAGATTGTTAATCTCTTGATTCTTGCATGGTAACTCAAAATACATTTGTATTGAACATAATTAGGGATTCTTAGACCAGAATTAATCACAATTAGATTAGGATAAGGATAGTGGATACCAAGGGACGATTCCAAAGCTAGTCACAAGACCATTCTCCACCCATAATTCATCCAATTAGGTAGAAATTAAGAAATTTATTTCAATTTAGTTTTAGGTTAGTTTAATTCAATAAAAAACCCCCCAAATTAGATAGTTTTTAGGATCTTGAACATTTAGAAAACCTAATTAAATATTGAACTCCATTTCCAAGGGAGATGACCTAGGTTGTGCCACTAGCTACATATTTTTAATTCAACTTAGTTTTATTTTGAGGGTTACGTGACGAGCCTCTCAATATCCTTATCTACTCTAGAAGCTTTGAGAATCATAAGAAACATCTTAGGATAATGCTCTAGGTGTTGAAGGAGAAACAGCTCTTTTCCACACTTAGTAAATGTAAGTTTTAACTTAGAGAGATGAAATTTCTAGGACATGTTATCTTCACAGTAGGGGTATCTATAGACTATAGTAAGATTAAGGTAGTTATGAGTTACGAGAGGCCTAAGTTAGTAATTAAGGTTATAAGTTTCTTAAGATTAGTTGGGTATTATCAAAGGTTCATTAAAAAATTTTCCTAATTAGTTATACCTTTGACTAGGCTAATCAAGAAAGATAGACCTTTTGAGTGGGATGGTAAGTGTGAGAAATGTTTTAGGAGCTAAAGGTTATGTTAACTTCTACCTAGCATTGATAATTCCTAACCCACAAGAAAGTTTTGTAGTGTATAGTGATCCATCCAAGAAGGCTTTAGGGTGTGTATTGATGTAGCAAGGAAGGGTAGTAGTCCATGCCATTAGACATAGACCACACAAGGAAAGCTATCTTACCTATGATCTAGTGTTAGCTACTGTAGTGTTTACATTGAAAATCTAAAGACATTACATTTATAGAGTGTCATTGGAGGTCTTTAGTGATCATATGTGTTTTAAGTACTTGTTTGGCCAGAGGGAGTTGAAAATAAGACAAAAAATATAGGTAAAATTCCTTAAGAACTACGATTTGTTCTCATGTATCACCTAGGGAAAGCTAACATTATAGCTAATGTCTTGACTAGGAAATCAATCCCTATAGCTGTGATGATGATTAGAGAATAACAATTGATTAAGGATTTGGGGATTTGAACCTATTTATCTCTGTTAATCTAAGAAGCCTTTGGTTGAGACAGCTTAAAAGTTAGAGTGATTTTAGAAACTAGATTAGGAGTGCTCAATTTTAGGACAAATTTGTGAAAAAGATTAGAGAGAAAATTCCTCTATGTAAATTTCAAGAGTTTAATGTTACTGAGGATGGTGTGATTTTGTACTAGGATAGATTGTGCATTTTAGAAGGTGATGATAAAAGAGATGTGGTTTTAGTTAAAGACTATAAGAGTAGATATACCATTCATCTAGGTACTATCAAGATGTATCAAGATCTTTGGAAAATCTTTAGGTGACTTGGTATGAAACTAGATGTAGCTAAGTATGTGTCTAAGTGGTTGAATTGTTAAAGGGTTAAGATAGAATATTAGAAGCTAGCTAGAGTGTTGCAATACTTATAAATACCTTGGTGGAAATGGGATGGTACTTTAAAGAACTTTGTGATAGGGTTACCTAAGACATGTTTAGGCTTTGATGTTATTTTGGTAGTTGTGGATAAACTGACTAAGTCTCCCTATTTCTTACCTATCAAGTCTACTTATCCTTTAGATAAATTAACACATGTCCACATTAGGGAGATAGTGAGGCTTCATGGGATATCCAATAATATAATGTCTAATAGAGATCCTAAATTTATCTCTAGATTTTGGAAAGCACTTTAAGTAGCCCTAGAAACTAGATTGAACTTTTGTATAACCTATCACTCTTGGTCAAATAGATAGACTAAGCAGATCATTCAGATGTTAAAGGATATGCTAAGGGCTTGTGTGTTAGATCTTAAGGGAACTGGAATGCGTATCTACCATTAGCTAAGTTTGCTTATAACAATAGTTACTATTCTAGTACTCAAATGGAACCCTTTTAAGGTTTATGTATGGGAGAAAGTGGAAGCCTCCACTTTGTTAGGTCAAGTTAGGGAAGAGAAGTTTACTAGGTCTAGATATTATAGATAAGACTTCTAGGTGTGATAACTTACTATACTTCATTTATTCAATACAAGTTAGTGTCAATTTATATGGAAACATTCATTACAATTTTTTTTGTAGTGATAATTTTGCTATTGAATCCTTAAATGAAACCCAGATGCCCAAAAATGGTATTTTTTTCTCATTAAAATTCATAACTCCCATACACATATATGTTTTGATCCATTGGACTATGTATATGAATTCCATGCATATAAAAGAATCAAATGAGCATACTTGACCATAGTCATATAATATGGCCTAAATTTTAAAAATTCACAACTTTGTGGCTACATAAGTCCAATTAATGCAAATTAGGTATCCTTAGAAAGCTTATAATGAGAATTATCTACTATAAAACTTAATCCATTTGACCCCTCAAAGAATAAAAAATTCATAGCCATACCAATATGAATAGTATAATAATGCATAATAGCTTTTTAGGGCCTAGTTTGAAAATTCACTAAATGTTCTATAGAGTTCTAAAAAATACAATTTTTGGCTCTAGAAAAAGCTCTATATGCTCACAAAATTTTAGCCCCAAACTCCATCAATTTAAGTTATCAAGGGCAAGGATACATTTTATGGCTCATTTCAATAAATTTTTTATTTCAAAGTGGTTTATTTGGGCTTTAATGTGCAATTTCCAACCATAAGCAACTTTCAAATCATACTTACATCATCTACACATGATTCAATATATGGAAGTTTCCTAGCATCTAAAAATCACCATTTGACTTGTAAAAAAGCATAAGGAACCATGGACATAACATATACTAAAACATGTTCGAATTACATATATATACATCAAGTTGGCATACATTTGTGTCTATTATTTATCCATGGATTGCCATTACATTTTATCATTGTAAACATCAATAATATACATATATTACATATCAAAAGAACATCTATATCTTATGGACTTTAACTACTCTTCCTTTAATTCATTGTTTCTTTTCCTTTCTCCTCCTTGCTAGGCTTACTTGACATGGTTAGTGGGAGATCAAAGGGTGAGATTTGGGGGGGGGGGGAATCTTAGTAGCTACACTCAATCTAATTTAATGCACACAATATATGATTCAAGCATTAAAAGCGATGCAAGTATGTAGGGTCATATGCACATAAAACAACTTAAACATATAATTGGCATAAAACTTTTATACTCATCTAGCCATAATATAAAATTATACTAGCTAGGCTTATCTCTAGGCAAGGGAAGAACTACTATGCTAAATTCTTTGCCATTCTTGCTAATAGCCAAGACATAATTGATGCATATATAAAGCTCATATTGTAAAGGCAATTAAAACATAACTTAAGCAATCATAAAATAACCAATAGACACAATGCATATAATTCAAGGAAGGAAGAGTAAGCTACTTTTTAAAGCTAAGAATCTTGACCCTTCACTAGCTCACTTGTTCTTTCTCTTTTGTTTTGCTTTCCTCAGCCCTTCCCCCCACACACAAGGGAATGTTCACTTTAACTTGGCCTAAACATATTGATGGAGATATAAAGTAACCTATTAGGACTTAATCTAACTCATTCTACCACTACATATACATATTAAAACTTAAAGTGTTCCTTAGGCCATTTTGAATGCCTTAAGGGATAACTCTCAAAATTCAACTTATAGGCCTCAAGATCTATTCATACGTGAGTTATATTACTCTAATGGAACTCACTAGGGATATCATAAGCATATTGCCCATTTAGGTATCTTTGAATCCTAATTTTTTACTTATAAATATAGGGATTCTAAATTCATTCCAATGGTTCCATTATTCTTTATATTTCATATCTAGACAATCTAAAACTTTAGAATCAATAGAATAACTTCTTATGCATTCAAACTCTTCAGCTGACACACACCTTTTCTTGCCTAGCCATGGAATTTTTGTTTGCTTAATAGAGAATTTGGAGGATTTAGGATACCCATGGCTCATTTCTAGTTCAATTATGGCCTTAGAGAGTTCAAATAATCTTTCTAGGGTTTTGAAACTTTCATGGCTCATCTGAAACTCTAGGTGACCCTAACTTAATTTCTATAGCTTCCTTTGTGATTTTCTTTATATAATCTTACTCCTCATCCTTCTAAACCCTTGTTTCTATCAAGTTTTACCTAGGCTCAAGTCTTCTCCTCTTTCCCTCCCTCTTTCTCTAGGCTGACCTATCTCAAGGTTTAGGGTTCAAAGAATAACAATTCACATGCCTTGGTGCATACCTTATTTGAAAGCTCTTTACTTGTAGTTTCTTGTGGTGTATTTAGCTTCCTCAAATCTCTTCTTTTGTTAAGAGGCCAACCATAAATTTAGCTTTTCAAGAAACTAAAACCATTATTAGAAAGAGCATGAAGAAGAGAAGAGTTTTACTAATTAGTATATGATGAAAATTTGCATATTTTCTTACCTCATTTGCCTTCCTTCTCCTTCTCTCTTTTTCTCCTTTTCATGTCTCCATGGATCTATTTTGAATTGCTAAAAGTTTGTTCTACATGATGGGGAAGAAGGGTATGACTAGAAGAAAAATATAAGATATTTTTAACAACTTTAAAAATACTGATTATGTCCCTTTGTTTTATTTCCTTCGTTTGAGCTCATTTTTCATTTATTTAAAAAATTGATTGCTCCATACTAAATTTTAGAGTCCCTTCTTCATTAAAAATATTTTCTCTAAGGTTTCAGGGACTTAAAGTGATATGGAAAAGTCTAATGTAAAATATAGCTATTGAAAATATTAATTTGTACACTGTCAGAGATTTAACTAATTTGACCCCATCCGGTAAATCTACTAGTCGTATATTATCATATTATGATGATGGATATGCGTTTCTCAATTTAAATCTCATAATATTTAAATCTATGATTTTTCTTGCTTTTCTATTAGGCTGGCTCCTTTTTCCTCTTGTCTCTCATAATATTTAAATAAAATTTTTGAGTTGCCTAAGGTTCTAAGAGGCCCCAAAAATTATGGGAAGCCTCGGGACTAGTAAAGCCCCTTCCGGTGTATATTTTTCAATGTCAGTTGACCCAAACTTTAAACAATTCGTTCGGTAAGGTTTTAGCTCCAAATTGAGTGATTCTAAAGGCATTTTATTAAATTGGGAACCTAAATTTTATGATGGAAAAGAAAATTCTAAAAAAGGAGCTAAAACGAAGTCGAAACAAAATTGCTATTATGGAAGGGCAAAATTAGAATTTATGATTTTTTGAATGTTCTAAAGAGTTCCACACTTTTCTCTCTTCTTCTTCTCTTTAATAAGCATGACCCTTTCTGCCCAAAATATAGAAAATCATCAGCTCTCTTAGGCACACAAGAAGGAGGAGAAAAAGAAGAAGAAAGCCAAGGAGAAACTAGGTAATTTCATAGAATTTCTTGCTCCATCTTCCTCCAATCTTGTTCTCCTCTCTTCCTCCTTTCTTTCCATGGATTTTTTGAATGATTTGGTTATATTTTGAGGTCAAACCAACAAGGGAAATTTCGTGTTTAGAGAACAGATGCCAACCAAGGGAAGAAACATCCAAGAAATAAACGAAAAATAAGGTAAAATCTCATTCCTATGGTAGCCTCTTTATGTCCCTTCTTCTTATATGTTTCGGCCAACCTAGGATGGGATAGGAGGGGCTAGATTTTGGGCAAAACCAAGAGAGAAACCTAGGAAAAAGAGTGCAAGGATTAAGAATATGGCAAGAAATTCAAGTAAAAACCAAAGGAAAACAAGTTAGAAAAGTGTAGTGCTTTCTAGGGTTTTACAAAATCTAATTTTGTGTGAATGTTTCTTTGGCTATTTGAATATTCTCTTGGGCTCCTAAGACCTCTAGAAAGCCTCCCAAGTGGCTCTCCTATCAAGGAAAAATCACAAAGTCTATGAACCTTTCTTATGGTGCATATTTCGGCCAAGCTAGGTTCATTAGGCTAGGGGATGTTTTAAATTGTTCTAGCCTTGGTTAGGACTTTATATGATGTTAGAAGATGGGAGAAACTATTAGGAAAAATTTAGGAGCCATAGATTGGGAGATGGGACAATGGTGTCCATAATGGTGCTTTATGAAGCAACTTGGTCTTTCAATGGTGCAATTGAATATGTGATGGCTCTAAGGACCTTAAGTGAGTCCAATAAGTCTAGAAATAAGAAGAGAATAGAGCCTAGCACTTAAATGATATGAATTGCTTCAATAGGTCATTTATGGAACCAATATGTCCATTATGGAACCAAGTATGTGATAAGCTTTAGTTTAATGTCTTGGCTTGCTTTAAGAATGTGATTGTGTGTTATTTGTGATGTCTAGGTCAAGAGAACCTTACTCCACCTAAGTGCTTTTGTGAAACCATAGAGGGGAAGGAAATTGCAAAGTGAGCTTGCATAAATTAAAAGGTAGCTCTCCACCTCATTCTCTTTGCATTCTTGTGTGCATATGTATATCTTAGTGTGCTTGCATAATAACATGTTACTTGATCCTTGTTGTGCATTGGTACCAATGTGGTGTCTTAAATGACTATGGATGTGGAAAGAGCTCATAAGGGTGAGGTGATACCAAAAGTCCCTTGATGAAGGTGAGGAGATGCCAAAAGTCTCATGGCATGGGTAAGATAAGGCCAAAAGTCCCTTGAATGGGTGAGGCTAGGTCAAAAGTCCATTGGCTAAGAGTGAGGCAAATCCAAAATTCCTAGAAATGGGGTGCGACTAAACCAAAAGTCCCTAGAGCATGAAAGTGATATTGACATGTGAATGTGGCATGGAATAGAATTTCTTACACACTTTATGCTTATATAGTATGAATTTGATGTATGTATACCTTGAATGTGGTGTGAGTGGGTGTGTGCTCATTGAGATTCTTGGAATCTCACTCCCCTTTCCCCCTCATCCTTGAATTGTCTAGGTGGTGTTCTAAGTCAAGGAGATGCATGCCAAGGATATTGAACATCTTTATTTTGGTGTATTATATACTTTAAATAGTGGTTGAATGTCAAAGTAATGATGCATGTAATGCTTTTGTGATGTAAGACCATGAACAAGTGTAAAATGATGTATGAACATGATGTAGACTTTATATGACACTAAAAGTAATAGAATTATGCAAATTGGCTCTTTGATGATTTGATGTAACTATGCACAAATGAATGTTGAGAGACCAAAATAAAATTCATGAGGTTTGGGATCACTTGGGCAGTCTCTACAAGTCATATTTATACTTTGAAACCTGCCCAAGAGGTGCCAAACAATTAAGAAAGCCATTTGGACAAATTGGTTACCTATATGGAACAAAAACTTACCATTTTAGGAGGCTATATCACTTTTTGTCCAAATGAGTTTTTCTTAGTCTGAAATTTGGCATGCATCTAGAGATTATTGAGAGATTTTTTGGAAAGATAAATTTGTTAATTTTTAGAGGTCTATGGAATATTTGGCGAATTATTGAAGTTGAAAATTTTTCTGGTTTTGGTCTTTGGTACTGTAGCACTGGTATGAAATTAAACTCCATCATTCATGGGGAAAATGATGTCCAATTGCCACAAAATTTTAGACAAAGAAACTAGACACTCAAAGGACTTGCTTTAACTATAAGCATCGCATTTGGAGTTCTAGAGAAGGAGATATAATTTTTCAAAAATTCAGTCTAGTGTTAGGCGTCCAACTAGACCTTAGTCATTGTTTGATCAAAATTTAGGGTCTGGGTGAGCTTGAACTGGTCTAGAGTTATTTTTCCCCTCTAACTAACATCTGTAGATTTCTAGATTGGTATCATTCACTCAATTTGGAATTTTTTGGAATTAATTTGGAATTTTTGAATTTTATATAAGTAAATTATGATAGCATCAGAACCTAGTCTGACCTCCAGATCATTTCGCATGTTAAATGTTTGGTGTGTGGCATGTTATGAATTGTACCTATTTGTATCATAAAGTAGATATCCAAATCTTTCCAAAATGACCAAGATTACATGATTTCAATTTTTCTAGATTTACTTATGATTTTCCAAAGTTTTGGATAGAATGATGGCAAATCTGGCCGAACTTCAATGAGTTCCATTCATGCTCCATTTCAGTTTCCTTAAGTTATGAGCAAGATTTTGTGATGAAAATGGGTTGTAATAATGTATTTAAATATAAGGATGCATGGTATAAACCTACACGATCCACGTGTCACCGATTTAAAATTTTTAAGCATGACGCAATGTGATTAAATCCATTATTGTTAGTTCCTTTTCCATGTACTCTTATGAAAATGATGATAGGGAGCTTATGAATGCCATGAATGGGTTTAGATATATATGGTATTATATTTATTGGTATCAGAGCAAAGGGTCAAGCACTTTTGCTAGATATTTGGCTTTTGAGTGATGTAATTGGTTTGCTTTCGGGTAGAATATTGATGTATATGTGTTTACATTGTGTTGTGGGGCTAAGATTGTGATTATTTTTTAGTGAACATGGTTGAAACGAGAAGAGGTAGAGGCAGGGGCAGACCACGTAAAGAACTAGAAGTTGAGTCTGTAGACTCCTTACGGGCTGTCACAAATCGAATTGATAGATTTGAGAATATGATGGCCCAGCTACAATATCTTATCCAACAACAGCATGAGATGATTGTGCGGCTGCAGGAGTCTCTAGCTAGATAGGAGGAAGCCAGCAGAGAGGTTCCTCAACCTCAGCCTTCTACTTCTGCCACCCCACAGCCTTCCACCTCAGGTGTTCCGCCCCCACCTCCCTAAGAGTCAGCTCAGACTCCACCATTCATTCAGAAACAACTAAATCAGTTAAAAAAAAAACAACCTACCCATATTTGATGGAGAGTTAGATGTAGACAAGGCAGAGGCTTGGGTAAGGGAGATAGAGAAAATCTTCATAGTGATAGATTGCACCTCAGAACAGAAAGTTCAATTAGTAATTTTTATGCTACAAAAGGAAGCTGATAATTGGTGGCTTAGTGCAAAGTCCTTAATGGAGGCTAGAAATTTATAGATGACTTAGGAAAACTTCTTAGTACAATTTTATGAAAAGTATTTCCCTAGTTCTGTAAGGAAACAAAAAGAGGTGCAATTTATGGGATTAAAGTAGACTGATGACATGGCTGTAGACCAATACGTGGCAAGATTTATAAAATTATCTCGATATTCTTCTTACCTTCAGAGGTATGATGATGAGCCTTGGAGGTGCGAATAATTTGAACTTGGATTGAAACCCCAGGTCAGAGATAGAGTGACTCCACAAAAAATCTGGAACTTCAATGCTATTGTGGAGATCAGCAAGGTAATCGAGAATAATTTGATAGAGATTATGCCTGCTGTCACGGCATCTGGCCAGAGGGAAGCCCTGGAGTTAAAGAGACTGAGACTAGAGGAAAGAGCCAGCTCTGCACCTTTTAGCAAAAAGAAGAGCAAGGTGCCGTGGAACAAGAAGCCACCAAAAGGAAAGAAGGTACAGCCTCAGAGGACTTAGGCATCCACAGAGCAATCCACAGTGGCGTGTTACAAGTGTGGGAAGCTGAGGCACATTGCCAAAAACTGCCCTCAAGTGGATACAGTGCCTCCATTTAGACCACCTCCTCCCAGGCCACAGATCCAGGGCAGGGTATTTGCCCTTTCTCAGCAGGAGGTTAGTGCCTCTCCTAGTCTTATCTGAGGTACGCTCATAGCAAATGATTTTCCTGTGATTGCAATTTTTGATTTGGGTGCTAGTCACTCATTTATATCCTATGACTGTGTGAGATGTTTGGGTCTGGGCATTAGTACTCTGCTATTTGATTTGTCTATTACCATACCTACTGGAGGCCACGTTGTTACTTCCCATACTTGTCTAAATGTTACTGTACAGTTTAATCATTGTCATACTACCATTGATTTGATTTGTATGCCATTTCATGATATTAATTTAATTATTGGCATGAACTGAATGATTACTAATAATGCTGTCCTTGATTGTGAACACCAAACCATATTTGTACCTTCTTGTGGGACCATACCTAAGATAGGGGCTGAGTTATCTTTTATGACTACTACCTAGGCTAAGAGACACTTAGAGCATAGATGTCAAGGGTTTCTAGTATTTTTTTCTCTATTTAGGCCGAGGTAGAAAAAGGGATAGATGAGATCCCAATAGTTAGGGAATTCCAAGAGGTCTTCCTTAAAAATTTTGACTTTAGTGGCTTACCTCCTAAAAGAGAGATAGAATTTCCTATAGATATAGTGCCTAGGGCTAGACCAGTGTTCAAGGCTCCCTATATGATGACTCCCACCGAGCTTGCTGAATTAAAGAAACAGATAGAGGAGTTATTAGAAAAAGGGTTCATATGCCCTAGTGTGTCACCTTGGGGAGCTCTAGTGTTATTTGTGAAAAAGAAAGATGGTAGCTTGAGATTGTGCATAGATTATAGAGAACTGAATAAAGTTAGCATAAAGAATAAGTATCCTCTCCCTAAAATAGATGACCTGTTAGATTAGTTGGTTAGGGCATCGGTATTTTCTAAGATAGATCTTAGATTTGGGTATCACCAACTAAGGGTGAGAGCTGAAGACGTCCCAAAGACAGCCTTCAGAACTAGATATGGGCATTATGAGTTCCTTGTGATGCCATTCGGGCTAACGAATACGCCCGCTGTGTTTATGGATTATATGAATAGAGTATTCAGATTGTATCTGGATAAATTTGTTGTAGTCTTTATTGATGATATTTTAGTATACTCCAGATCTTTTGAAGAGTATGAAAGACATCTGAGATTAGTCCTAGAAACTTTGAGAGATAAGAGATTATATGCCAAACTGAGTAAATGTGAGTTCTGGCTAATTGGGGTGAAATTCTTAAGTCATGTAATCTCACAAGACGGGGTCGCAATAGATCCCCATAAAGTTCAGGCTATGTTACAGTGGGATAGACCTAGGACTATCACTGAGTTTAAAAGTTTCTTGGTTTGGTAGGATACTACAGACGATTTATTCAAGGCTTTTCTCAGATAGCCTTTCCTTTTACGAGGCTGACTCGGAAAGATACACCTTTTGTGTGGGTCGAGAGATGTGAGAGGAGTTTCTAGGAGTTGAAACTCCGATTGACCACTGCCCCTATGTTGATTATTCCTGACCCTAGTGTGCCATTTGTGGTATATAGTAATGCCTCGAGGAGAGGGTTAGGATGTGTGTTGATATAGCAGGGTAGGATAGTGGCATATGCCTCTAGAAAATTGAGGCCTCACGAGGAGAATTATCTCACATATGATCTAGAGTTAGCCGCCGTAGTATTTGCTCTTAAGATTTGGAGACATTATCTATATGGTGCGAGTATAGAAATCTATAGTGACCACAAGAGTCTGAAATACTTATTCGATCAGAAGGAACTCAATATGAGATAGAGGAGATGGATGGAATTCTTGAAGGATTATGACTATGTATTGAAATATCATCTAGGCAAGGCTAACGTAGTGGCTAATGCCTTGAGTAGGAAGTCCATCCATGCTACCCATATGATGATTAGGGAGCAGGAGCTCCTAGAGAAATTTAGAAATTTAAATCTTTCTTGCCAACTGGTACCGGGTAGATTATATTTGAGTGAGACCTAGATTGAGAATGAATTGAGAACCCAAATCTTAGATGCCCAGAAAGAGGATGAATACTTGAGACAGATTAGGAGTAAAATCTCCTAGGGTAGGACCTCAGAGTTTAAGATATCTGGGCATGGGGTGATAGTATATCGAAATAGAATCTGTGTGCCTAGTAGTAATGAGTTGAGAGAAAGAATCTTAGAAGAGGCACATAAGAGTAAATATACTATCCACCTAGGTGCCACCAAGATGTATTAAGATTTAAAGAAAACTTTCTAGTGGCCAAGAATGAGAAATGACGTCATGAATTATGTGACGAGATGTTTAGTGTGCCAGAGGGTTAAGATAGAACATTAGATATCACAGAGTGGAAATGGGATAGTATTGCTATGGATTTCATTATGGGGCTACCTAGGACATCCTCTGGACACGATGCTATCTGGGTAATTGTAGATAGATTGACGAAGTCTGTACATTTCTTAGTGATCAGGGCTACTTACTTATTAGATAGATTAGCCCAGTTATATATACGTGAGATAGTGCAACTTCATGGAGTACCCAATAACATAGTATCTGATAAAGACCCTAGGTTCACATTGAACTTCTGGAGGTCATTACAACAAGCCTTAGGGACCAGGTTGCGATTTAAAACTGCTTATCATCCCTAGACAGATGGTCAGACTGAGAGGACCATCTAGACCCTAGAGGATATGTTAAGGTCATGTGTATTAGAGACGAGGGGTAATTGGGATACGTATCTGCCACTAGCAGAGTTTGCTTATAATAACAGCTACCATTCCAGTACCCAGATAGCCCCTTATAAGGCTCTATATAGGAGAAAGTGTAGATCTCCATTATGTTAGGTTGAGCTAGGTGAGAAGAGTTTACTAGGACCTGAATTAGTTAACCAAACCACCCAGCAAATAGAGATGATTAAAAGGAAACTCCTTATGGCTCAGAGTAGATAGAAGAGTTATGCCAATAGAAGAAGGAGGCCATTAGAGTTCAAGATTAGAGACCATGTATTCATTCGGGTGTCTCCAGTGAGTGAAGTAGGTAGATCTATGAGGGTAAGAACGCTCAGTCCTAGGTATATCGGCTCATTTGAAATCCTAGAGAAAATTAGACCCGTGGCCTACCAGATAGCCTTACCTCCCAACCTAGCCCAAATCCATAACGTTTTTCATGTCTCCCAATTGAAAAAGTACTTACCAGACCCCTCACATATAATAAAATATGAGCATGTTCAATTGCAAGAAAACCTTTCCTATGTAGTGAAACCAGAGAGGATTGTAGATGCCAAGCTGAAACAGCTGAGAAATAAGAACATCCCTCTGGTAAAAGTGATCTGGAAGGGTCTGACGTCTGAAGAGGCAACCTGGGAGCTGGAGAATAAGATGAGATAGAAATGTCCAGAACTATTTCCCTAAGGTATGTATTTAAATTTCAAGGACGAAATTTATTTTAAGGGGGTGGAAAATGTAACGAACGTAATTTTTGTAAAACGACAAACTGAGCCATATAAAAGTAAGTCCTCTGAAATGACCTAAATAATATCCTAAAAAATTTGGGTTGAGTCCTAGATTCTTAAAAGTGATAATTCTAGGCTCTGACAGAAAGAAAAATGGAGTTAGGATGGAGAAATAATTTGCAACGGAAACTAATGAAACATAATGGCATTTTCGTAAATAAGTGTAATTTTGGAAAACTACATAGGAGGGCTTTTTAAATGAAAGTTCTGAGTTGTCCAAGGTTCTCAGAGGCCCAAAAAACTATGGCAAGCCTGAGGACTGGTAAAGCCCCTTCGGTGTATATTTTTCAATGTCGACTGACCTAAACTTTGACAGATTTATTCGGTAAAGTTTTAGCTCTAAATTGAGTGATTCCAAAGGCATTTTATTAAATTGAGAACCTAAATTTTATGATGGAAAAAATGGTTCTAAAAAAGGAGCTAAAACAAAGCTAAAACAAAATTGCTATTACGGAAGGGCAAAATTAGAATTTATGGTTTTTTGAATATTCTAAAGAGTTCCACACTTTTCTCTCTTCTTCTTCTCTTTAATAAGCATGACCCTTTCTGCCCAAAATATAGAAAATCATCAGCTCTCTTAGGCACACAAGAAGGAGGAGAAAAAGAAGAAGAAAGCCAAGGAGAAACTAGGTAATTTCATAGAATTTCTTGCTCCATCTTCCTCCAATCTTGTTCTCCTCTTTTCCTCCTTTCTTTCCATGGATTTTTTGAATGATTTGGTTATATTTTGAGGTCAAACCAACGAGGGAAATTTCATGTTTAGAGAACAGATGCCAACCAAGGGAAGAAACATCCAAGAAATAAAGGAAAAATAAGGTAAAATCTCATTCCTATGGTAGCTTCTTTATGTCCCTTCTTCTTATATGTTTCGGCCAACTTAGGATGGGATAGGAGGGGCTGGATTTTAGGTAGAACCAAGAGAGAAACCTAGGAAAAAGAGTGCAAGGATTAAGAATATGGCAAGAAATTCAAGTAAAAACTAAAGGAAAACAATTTAGAAAAGTGTAGTGCTTTCTAGGGTTTTGCAAAATCTGATTTTGTGTGAATGTTTTATTGGCTATTTGAATATTCCCTTGGGCTCCTAAGACCTCTAGAAAGCCTCCCAAGTGGCTCTCCTATCAAGGAAAAATCACAAAGTCTATGAACCTTCCTTATGGTGCATATTTCGACCAAGCTAGGTTCATTAGGCTAGGGGATGTTTTAAATTGTTCTAGCCTTGGTTGGGACTTTATATGATGTTAGAAGATTGGAGAAACCATTGGAAAAAATTTAGGAGCCATAGATTGGGAGATGGGACAATGGTGTCCATAATGGTGCCTTATGAAGCAACTTGGTCTTTCAATAGTGCAATTGAATATGTGATGGCTCCAAGGACCTTAAATAAGTCCAAGAAGTCTAGAAATAACAAGAGAATGGAGCTTAGGACTTGAATGATATGAATTGCTTTAATAGGTCATTTATGGAACCAATATGTCCATTATGGAACCAAGTATGTGATAAGCTTTAGTTTAATATCTTAGCTTGTTCAAGGATGTGATTGTGTGTTATTTGTGATGTCTAGGTCAAGAGAACCTTACTCCACCTAATTGCTCTTTTGAAACCAAGGAGGGAAAGGAAATTGCAAAGTGAGCTTGTATAAATTAAAAGGTAGCTCTCCACCTCATTCTCTTTGCATTCTTGTGTGCATATGTATGTCTTAGTGTGCTGGCATGTATTCTTGATGCTTGATAACATACCACTTGATCCTCGTTGTGCATTGGTACCAATGTGGCGTCTTAAATGACTATGGATGTGGAAAGAGCTTATAAGGGTGAGGTGATGCCAAAAGTCCCTTGATGAAGGTGAGGAGATGCCAAAAGTCTCATGACATTGGTGAGACAAGGCCAAAAGTCCCTAGGCCAAGAGTGAGGCAAATCCAAAAGTCCTAGAAATAGGGTGAGGCTAAACCAAAAGTCCCTAAAGCATGAAAGTGGTCTTGACATGTGAATGTAACATGGAATGGGATTTCTTGCACACTTTATGCTTATATAGTATGAATTTGATGTATGTATGCCTTGATTGTGGTGTGAGTGGGTATGTGAGCTATTGAGATTCTTGGAATCTCACTCCCCTTTCCCCCTCATCCTTGAATTGTGTAGGTGGTGTTCCAAGTCAAAGAGATGCAAGCCAAGGATATTGAACATCTTTATTTTGGTGTATTATGTACTTTAAGTAGTGGTTGAATGTCAAAGTAATGATGCATGTAATGTTTTTGTGATGTAAGACCATGAATAACTGTAAAATGATGTATGAACATGATGTAGACTTTATATGACACTAAAAGTAATGGAATTATGCAAATTGGCTCTTTGATGATTTGATGTAAATATGCACAAATGGATGTTGAGAGACCAAAATAAAATTCATGAGATTTGGGATCACTTGGGCAGTCTCTACAAGTCATATTTATACTTTGAAACTTGCCCAATAGGTGCCAAACAATTAAGAAATCCACTTGGACAAATTGGTTACCTATATGGAACAAAAACTTACCATTTTAGGAGGCTATACCACTTTTTGTCCAAATGAGCTCTTCTTAGTCTGAAATTTAGCATGCATCTAGAGCTTATTAAGAGCTTTTTGAGAATCTAAATTTGGTATTTTTTGGAGGTTTGTAGAATATTTGGCGAATTATTAAATTTGAAAATTTTTCTGGTTTTGGTCCTTGGTACTGTAGCATTGGTTCAAAATTAAACTCTGTCATTCATGGGGCAAATGATATCCTATTGTCACGAAATTTTATACAGAGAATTTAGATACTCCCATTGACTTTTTACAACTATAAGCATCGCATTTGGAGTTCTAGAGAGGGCGATACAATTTTTCAAAGATTCAATCCAGTGTCAGGCATCCAACCAGACTTTAGTCACTGTTTGATCAAAATTCAGGGTCTGGGCAAGCTTGAACTGGTCTAGAGTTATTTTTTCCCTCTAGCTAACATCCTTAGATTTCTAGATTGGTATTATTCACTCAATTTGGAATTTTTTGTAATTAATTGAATATTTTTGAAATTTATATCAGTAAATTGTGACAGCATTAGGACCCAGTCTGACCTCTAGATTATTTTACATGTCAAAAGTTTGGTGTGTGGGATGTTATGACTTGTACCTATTTTTAACATAAATTAGACATCTCAAGATTTTCAAAATGACTAAGATTATAGGATTTTGATTTTTTTAGATTTAATTATGATTTTCCAAAGTTTTGGACAGAATGATGGCAAATCTGGCCGAACTTCAATGAGTTCCATTCATGCTCCATTTCAATTTCCTTGAGTTATGAGCAAGATTTTTTGATGCAAATGGGTTGTAATAATGAATTTAAATATGAGGATGCATGGTATGAACCTACACGGTCTACGTGTTACCGATTTAAAATTTTTAAGTATGACACAATGCGATTAAATCTATTACTGTTGGTTCCTTTTCCATGTACTCTTATGAAAATGATGATACGGAGCTTATGAATGCCATGAATGGGGTTAGATATATATGGTATTACACACACAAAGGCTTTCTAGGCAAGTGGATTGGCCTCACCCATTTACTTGTGAATTTTGGACTTGCCTCACCCATTCTTTAAGAGATTCTTGGACTTAACCTTACTCTTGGGAGTCAACCTCATTTTTGGGAGACTCTTTACTTTGTCTGAACCAATCTTAAAGGTTCTAGGCTTATCCTCACCATGGCTAAGGGTTCTTGGCCTCACCACACTCAATCAAACCAAAGCAAACATCTTAAACATCATTTGAAAACATAATACATCATCATGATACCATGGAGTACATTTTTCATGGCTTGAAATACACATGCACACATTCAAAGACAAGTAAAGCAAGCAATCATGCATGAGAGAAGGTGGAGAGAGCTACCTTACTTACATTTACACACTTTTTTATTGAGTCTTGAATCCTCTCCTTTGACCTCACACACCCAAAGAGGTGGAGATCATTTCTCTTAGCCTAGACACATTATATAGAAGCTAATTAAACTCTTGAATAAAATTCTAAGGCCACACAATCACTAGAAAAGCTAAGTGACTTATAAAGCTCTTTTATGGTTCCATAATGTACTTAATGAAGCAACGTTAAGAAAACATCATCTTGGCTCCATTCTCTCCATTTATTTATAATTCTTGACTCCTTTTAAGTCTCTTGGAGTCATTACGCAATCAAATCAAAGAGCCTAGCTAAGTGTTGCTTCTTTAAGCCATAATATTGAACCTATGATACCATCTCACTATCTATAGTTTCTAAAATTTTTCCAAGGCTTCTTCTCATACTCTCTCATCATATATGATGCAAAATTAAGTTTGGAAGGAATTAAAACACTCCCTAGGCACATGAACTCTCTTTGGGCCTAGCTATGCTTCCATATGGCATTAATGGAGTTATTTTGATTTCTTTGATGGGAGAAGCATATGGGAGGCTCTCTTGGTGTAACATCTGGTCCTTCCGTAAACGTGAGAAACGCAATGTTCAGTTTCTCCGTAAACGGCAAAAATAGGCCAGATACAAAAGAAAGTCCCTGAAATAGAAGGAATTGGGGCCAACTAAAATTATGATAAAATTTTAAATATTAGAAAATGAGAATTTGAGCCTTGAGTTGCCTAGAAATCAAGGCTAGAGTGATTCAAAAAATTTGCCAAAAGGCCAGTGGCATTTTCGTAAATATGGGTACTTTTTGAAAAACACACAGGAGGGCTTTTTAAATGAAATTTTTGAGTTCTCCGGGGTTCTCAGAGGCTCTAAAAACTATGGAAAGCCCCAGGATAGCTAAAGCCCCTTTGGTGGACGTTTTCTAACTTCAGTGTACTCGACCTTTGACGGATCCGTTCGAAAAGGTTTTAGCTCCAATTTGAGTGATTCCAAAGCCATTTTTCTTGATTGGGAACCTAAATTTTATAATGGAAAAGACGGTTCTCAAAAAGGAGCTAAATCGAAGGAGAAAAAAAATGCAAAGTATGAAGGGCAAAATGGGAACTTTTGAAAGTGTAACTTATTCCCACCTATATATATGATGCACCATTCTCCTCCCTTCATTATGCACGACCATCTTCTACCTAAAGCCAGAAGAAAACCTTAGGGGATGAGGCTCACAAGAAGGGGAAGAAAAGGAGGAGAAATCAAAGGCTTAAGGTATGGAAATGAGTAGTTTTTCATGTTCTTTCTCTTCCAAACCTCTTCTCCTCCATTCTCCTTTGTTTCCTATGATTATAATGAAGTCTATAAATCTGTTTTAAGGGAGATATTGAGGGGAAAGTTTGGATTTGAAGAGATGAGCTCAAAGAACACAAGATTCAAGTGAGAAAAAGCAAGAAAACAAGGTAATTTCTCTTCCTATGGTTGTCATTTTTGGTCCCCTTCTCCACCATTTCGCCCTACTTGAGAAAACCCTAGGAGGAGATGATTTTTAGGCAGAACCAAGCATGAATCTAAGGAAAAAGGGTGTGGAGATTAAGAATATGCAAAGGGAATTATCAAAAAGCCATTAGATTTCAAGATGCAAATTCTAGGGTTTCAATTGCACCTTGTAAAATATGACTTTGTATGATGATTCCTAGGCCTAAGTAAGAGTTTAAATGAGCTCCCAAGATCCCTAAGAGGCTCCCCATATGCTTCTTCCCTTGAGAAAACAAAGAAAGCTCCATGGAACTCAATATGCTTCATAGCCTCGGCCTAGATGGATTCTCCTAGCTAGGGAGAGTTTTAAATTTTTCTAAGGCCATTCATGAGTCATATTTGATGAATGAAAGTGAGGGGAGGCCTTGGAAAAAATTTAGAACTCATAGAAAGTGATTTGGTGCCTTAGATTCCATATTATGACCTAAAGAAGCAACATGGTGCTAGGCCTTTTGTTTTGATGATGTGATGACTCCAAGAGGCTTAGAAGGAGTCAAGAATCATATTTGAAAAGAAAGAATGAGGCCTAGAAATCATTTGAGGGGTGTTGCTTCATTAGGTGCCAATATGGACCATAATGGAACTTATAGAGCAATCTAGTGTTTCATCAAGTTGTGTAGCCTTAAAGTGTGGTTCATGAACTTAATTGGCTCCCATAATTTGTATCTAGGCCAAGAGAAACTATCTCCACCAATTTTTGGGTGTGTGGCCGAAAGAGGAGGCTTGAGTCCAAAGGAAAAAGTGTGTAATTGTGTGCAAGGTAGCTCTCTCCACATTCTCTCATGCATGAATGTGTGTTTAGCTTGTTTTAGAATGTGCGTATGTGTCTTTCCAAGCTTTGAAAAGTATGCTAGCATGCCTTTATATGCCATGATGCTTGATGCCATGTTATGTTTTTAAATGAATCCATGATGTTTGTATGAGTTTGCTTGAGTGTGGAAAGGCCAAGAACTCTTCCCTTGGGTGAGGATGAGCCAAGAACCCTTGAGCTTGGTTGAGACAAAGTAAAGAGTCTCCCAAAAGCAAAGTGGGCTCCCAAGAGTATGGTTGAGTCCAAAGTGCTTAAAGAATGGGTGAGGCAAGTCCAAAATCTATAAGGAGAAGTGTGAGGCCAATCTAAACACTTAGTGAGCTCTTGAATGTCTTGTATGATTGATTCACATGCCAAAGTTGCTTTTTAAATGTCTATGATTTCTAATTTTTCCATGCATGCATTTGTGAAACTTGCTTTGCACATATTATGTATGATTGAATAGGAGATGAGCTATTGGGATTCTTTGAATCTCATTCCCTCCTCTCCAATGATCTAACATGCTAGGTGGACCAAGTAATTATGGTGAAGGGAGCTAACAACCATGAAGAGCAAAGATTGACAAGCTTATGTCTTGTTTTGCCTATTTTGGAACCATAATGATGGTTCATAATGTATATGAGGTTGTATATGTATTATAAATATTGAGACATATGTAAAGATACTATTATGTGATGTTTAGATGTATGGAAATGATGTATGACTAATAGCACATGTTTTGAGTATGAAATGCCATGGTATGAGAATGTAAAGTTTAGTGATTATGTGTATAAGTGTGGGTTGAATGGCCAAAATGAGATGCATGAGGTTTGGGACCATTTGGACAGCTCACACAAGTCTCAAATAAGCTTTTAAACTTGCCCAAAAGGTGCCAAGACCAAGGAAAATCCATTTGGTAATTTTGGTACCCAATATGGAGCCAAAATTGACCATAATGGAACCCTATGTCACTTTTTGGCCAAATGAGTTAGTCTTGCCCTGAAATTTGGCATACAATTAAGTCTCATTAAGCTTTTTGGGAAGCTAAAGATCATAATTTTTGGAGGTCTAGAGAATATTTGATGAATTTTCAAAGTTGGGATTTTTTATAGTTTCTGGTATGTGCACTGTTCATACTGGTAGTTTTGAATTCTGTGTCACCCGATGGCCAAATGATATCCAATGCTTATGAAATTTTATATAAATATACTAGAGTTTATAATATTTCTGTGGCCACTGAGATCACCTCATTTGGAGGTCTGAGCAGAGAGTTATGTATGTTTGAAGTTAACTGTCAGTATCAGTAGCGTCCCAGGAGCTTAGTTATTGTTCCATCAGGTCCAGACATCTAAACGTATCTTTTTCATTTTGGAATTATTTTTAGTGTTAAGTTAATATTTTTATCTTTCCACAATGACTGAATTTTTGTGATTTTTATTTTTTTAGAATTAGTTATGAATTTTAGAAGTTTGTATCAGTAAACTAAATAACAGCCCAGGCAGCCAGCAACTCTGTAGCTTTTTGGATGTCAAACGTTCTGTGTGATGAATGATGTGACCTGGGCGTATTTTTATTTTGAAGTAGACATCCTAATCGTTCTAGAATGACCAAGATTGAATGATTTTTAATTTTCTAGATTTAGTTATGATTTTCCAAAATTGTGCCAGAAAATAGAGCAAATCTGGCCGAAAATATGCTTGCTTATTTTGAGCTCCAATTCGGTTTCCATGAGTTATGGGCATGATTTTGTAATGAAAATGAATTGTAATTATGTATTTGAATATGAGAATACATAGCATGAACTCACACAGTCCACGTGACACCGATTGCAAATTTTTAGGTATGACGCTATGCAAATAAATTCATTATTTTCATGCCCTTTTTCATGTGCCCTTATGGAAATGATGATGTAAAGCTTATAAATGACATATAATGGAGCTAGAAGTTATGGTGTTACACTTGGTATCTTAGGAACTCATATATACTCTTAGACAACTTAAATTACTACTAGGAAGCTTCATCTTAGCCTAAGTGTAACCAAATCCCTAAATTCCGTAACTTGCATTCTAAAGTTCCCTTTTCAATTTTAGTTGTATATTCTTAATCCTCACACTCCATAACCTTTGGTTCCATCAAAAATACATAAAGAAAACTCTCCCCCTCACTTTCTCTCTCTAGACCTAAGCTTAAATGGCTTGAAAATACATGATTTTACAAGTGCTTCAAGTGAAGTCTTACCTTAAAACAGAGCTCTCTTTGCGTAGATTATTTTTCACCAATTAATTTCTTGAAAAGATTTCCTTTTTGGATTGGGTTAGACCTGAATCTTCAAGTTTTCAAGAAAAGAAAACCACCATTAGAGAGCTCTTAAAGAGAGGAACAACTTTCCTAATTGGCGTGGGATGAAACGGGGCTATTTACTTACCTATACGGAAGCTTAAACTTCTTCTCTCTCTCCCTTCTTAATGTCACACCATTGTTGCCCCTTTTTTTGCAAATGGAAGCTTGGATAAGGTGATGAGGTGTAGTCTTACTTAAGAAGGCTCTTTTATAATTTTTCAAAATGACCATTTTGCCCCTGCTCCGTTTAGGCTCATTTTAACTTCTTTTTTAGAACCGTATTCTCCATCATAAAATTTAGGTTCCCAATTAAATAAAATGCCTTTGGAATCGCTCAAATTAGAGCTAAAACCTTCCTAAAAGAATTAGTTAAAGTTTGGGTCAACCGACGTTGGAAAACGTCCACCGGCGGGGTTTTAACTATCTTAGGGTTTCCTATGGTTTTTCAGGGCCTCTGAGAACCCTGGAAAACTCAAAACTTTGATTTAAAAATCCCTCCTATGAGAATTCTAAAATTTGCTCAAAATGACAAAAATGCCCTTACATTTCGTTAATCTTTCGTCATAATTTGTTTCTTCATTCTAGCTTCATTTTTCTTTTTGTCAAAGCTTGGGATTCTCATTTTTAAAAGTCTAAAATGCTTCCTAATTTTTTGGGACCTTAACTAAGTCATTTCAGGGAACTTTCTTTTATATCTAGTGAATTTTATTCCTTTACAGAGAAATCATATATTATATTTCTCACGTTTTCTCTCATTTTCAAAGAACTAGATATTACAAACCTTGAGGTGAAGACCCAATGAATGTTATTTTCTTGATGATGATGATAAATGGGCAATGCCATATGATATGTTAGCTTAGGGCATAACTTAAGGGTATAGGGTTAATGCATGCCTACATCCAGTGAACCAGGCATAATGTCATATGATCTCACTCTATTACAAGATGGATTGAGTGGGGGTGCTATAGCTCATAATGCAGTACTATTTTATGGGTAGACAGGGTCTAGATATTTATGAGAGTTTCACCTATTGTACCAGGGGAGCATATGGTTTTCCAAAACCCTAGATTATTTTTAAAGGATTTGCAAAGATAAGCAAATTTTTTGTTTTTCATAAATTAGGTTGTGAAATCATGCTAATTCACATAACTAACTTATGAGAAATGCATGCTTTTATTTAAAGTTAATTGTGTTACACCGTAATATATTACATATTCTCTTTATTTATATAAGTCCATTCATGGTAAAATTGTTGGTAACAATAATTTTAGCAACGAAAATTTTGGTTACTAAAAACACCAATAGCTCCAAAATATTGAAACATGGATTTCCACCATTTTATCTCACCAATTCACACATAATCAGTTAATTGCAACCAAGATAACATGTATGTGGACTTGAAACTCTTCAAAGTGATCATTTGCTCAGATTAGTCAAAGAACATATAATGAAGTCCAAATATTAGAAATTTATGACTTGAGCTATGCAATTTTGATTAATGCAAATTATGTGTCCTTAAAAAGCTTATGATGTGAAATTTTTACTATAAAAATTTCTAGTCAAAATTAATTTATTTGGTCTGAAACCTTAACTCCTAATTTAAGTAATCATGCATAATTTTATTTCTAGTTAGTTGCAATTAAGATTTAATTTGGATAATGAGTGGACAATTGGTGAAAAATGGGAAAATTTGAAATTTCATATCATCATTATTCACTATCAAGGCATACATGAGGATTTATGCTCATAGGAAATCAAACTTCTCATTAACACTTTTTATCTCAACCAAAATGCCTTCAAGTAGCATAAACTCATGTATGTTGGACTACAAGTCATTACTCATCATTAATATATTGGAAACCAAGTTATTATAGCTGAATTAAGGGTTTTAGGACTTAAGTCGTGTCTTAGTTTCCTTTTAATTCTAGCACATTAACCCTAAGCATGTCCTTAAGAGTCTAAATAGTCCTTTCAATTTGTCCATTTAACTGAGGGTGATAGGCGGTGCTAAAGTTAAGACTTGTATCTAAGGCTCACTACAAAGGTGGCCAAAATGTCGATGTGAACCTAAGGTCTTTATTAGACATAGTGCTATTTGGAACACTTGTAGTCTCACAATTTCATGGATATAAAGCCATGCTAGTCTATCTAAAGGATAATTGGCTTTAATAGATAAAAAGTGGGTAGACTTTGTTAACTTATCCATGATCACCCAAATAGCATCATAACCCGAGAATGTCTTAGGCAAACCTATCATGAAATCCATGGATATACTATCTCATGTCCATTCCAGAATCTTTAAAGTGGGCAATAAGCCAGTGGGCTTTTGGTGTTCAATCTTAACTTTTCAACAAATTAGACACTTAGTAATATAATATGCTATGTCCAATTTCATTCTAAGCCACCAAAAACTTTTCTTAATGTCTTTTTAAATTTTTGTGGTGTCTATATGAATGGTGTACCTACTCTTATAAGCCTTAGATAGCATTAAATTCCTTATCTCCTCATCCCTAGGTATGCACTCTCTACCTTGCTACCTTACCAGACCATCCTAGATAGATCAAAGTCCTTAACCTTTCTATTTCCCAATTACTTTCTAGTTCTAGCCAAGTGTTCATCTAACTCCTAGGCCTATTTAATTCTCTTCCTAAAGTCACTTTCTATCCTTAACTCACCCAAAGGAAGACTATTATAGTGTACAATAATGGACAAATTCAAATCCCTCTACTCTTCAATTAATTTTTGTTCCTGAAGTATTATTATTCCCATGTGAATAGATTTCCTATCCAAGGCATCGGCGACTACATTTGCCTTTCCTAGATGATACTTCAAATAAAAGCCATAATCCTTAAAGAATTCTATAGACCTCTTTTGCCTCATATTAAGCTCTTTTTTATCAAACAAATATTTCAAACTTTTATAGTCATGATACACCTCAAATTGTGCACCATAAAGATAGTGCTTCCAAATCTTAAGGGTAATAACTATGGTAGCTAACTTTAAGTCATCGATGGGATAATTTTCCTCATGAAGCCTAAGTTGTCTAGAAGCATATGCTATCATCCTACCTTGTTGCATCAAGACATAACCCAATCCCTTCTTAGATGTATCACTATCGATTGTAAAGGTCTCTTTTAGGTCAAGTATAACTAACATAGGTGCAGAGGTTAATCTACTATTGAGTTCTTGAAAGGTATCCTCACACTTAGCACCCTACACAAAAGGTTAGTCCTTTTTAGTCAACTTAGTCAAAGGCATTGTTCATTGGGAAAATTCATTAGAGAACCTTTTATAGTAACTAGTTAACCTTAAGACACTACGAAATTTAGTCATTGACTTAGGTCTCTCCCAATCCTGTATTGCCTCTACCTAACTAGGATCTATTGCTACCTCTTGCTTTGATATCACATGACCTAAAAATTTTACCTCTTGTAACCAAAACTCACACTTGCTAAGTTTTACATACAACTGATGCTCTTTTAAAGTCTGAAGAACTATCCTAAGATGCTCTTCATGTTCCTCCTTACTCTTTGAATAGACAAGGATATCATCAATTGACACTACTACAAATTGGTTAAGATAAGGCTTAAAGATCTTATTCATGTAGTCCATAAAGATGGCAGGGGCATTTGTTAACCCAAATAGAATTACTAAAAACTTATCATGGTCGTATTGGGTTCTGAAAGCAGTTTTAGGTATGTCCTCAACATTTACCTTAAGCAAGTAACATCCTGACCTAAGATTAATCCTTGAAAAGACTAATGCTCTTGCCAATTGGTCAAGAAAATTATCAATCCTAGGCAAAGGATATTTATTCTTGATAGTCACTTAGTTCAACTTCCTATAATTAATGCAAAGTGTAAGACTACTATCCTTCTTCTTAACAAACAATACTAGTGCACCCTATGAAGACATACTTAGCTTAATGAATCCCTTTTAAAATAACTCTTTTATTTGACTCTTTAACTTAACAAATTAAGCTGTGCCATTTTATATAAGGCCTTAGAAATTAGACCAGTACCAGGAACTAAGTTAATGGAAAACTTTAACTCTCTTTATGGGTAGTCCACTAATCTTTTTAAGGAAAAACTCTAGGAACTCCTTAATCATAGGTATATCCTATTACCCATCTTCAACCTTAACATGCAAGGAGAAGAATACAAGGAACTCTTGGCAACTATGCTTAAGGTATCGTCTAACTTGGGCAATAGATACATAAGCAAGCTTAGTCAATGGACAAGATTTGGGAATAATAGTAGGCAATGAAACAACCTTATGGTTACAATCAAATATCACATTATTCGCTGACAACGAATCCATACCGATGATTACATCAAAATAATGCAAGGAATCAGTTCTTAGGTAGTACAATGGCTATCTAATTGTACAACATAATTCAAACACACTTCATATGTAATAATAGAATTTCTAGTAGGCAAACATAGACAATTCAAATGGCAACAAACTAATTTCAAGAACCAGATGCTTGACATAATCATATGAGATAAATGCAAAGGTTGCACCTAAGTCAAATAATGCATCTAGAATATGATTATAGATAAGAAAAGTACCTAGGATCAGACTAGGGGATCCATTAACCTCTTGCTGTGTAAGTGAGGACACTCATCCTTGTGCAGGTGGTTTAACAGATGAAGCTTACTCCTATAACGCTATGTAATTTTAAACATAGTGTCTCAATTTCCCACAATTATAGCACACATGGCAAAGACCACTTCCATAGCTCTTTCCATACTTGTTACATGCTGATGAGGTATTCATTAAACTTTTTAGGGGTCCTACATTCTTCTTTTATAGAAGATGTCTTAGAGGTGGCCTCTTACCCTCAGAGCCACTTCTACTACTCATCCTCTTCTTGCTCCTACCCCTGAAGGGCTCCTACCTCGATCATATTTATTCTCAAGTGCCTTCTTTTTCTTAGCCTTTAAGGCCTTTTTTGACACCGTACACTTCTGTACCAATTTATTAAAGTTGTGAATTTGGAAAGGGAAATCTTGTCTTTTTAATTCAGGCTTAAGACCCCTCTCAAACTTAGTGGCCTTCCAAGAGTCATCATAAAAAAACTTCAAATATAAAGAAAAATGGCACAGTTAAATAATTTTGCAGCATATTAGTCTGCCATAATTTCTCCTTGCTCTCAAAATTAAATTTAGCTTCCTTATCGGCCATTACTAATGGTCAAACATATTTACTCTTAAAGGTTACTTGGAAGCTTTCCCAAGTCAAGGTTAGCTTATAAATGGCCAATCTAACATTTTATTTGGTGGTACAAGTCATAACTTCAAAGATCTTCTCCAATGGCATCAGCCACCTTTTAGCTTTATCAATGTCTAACTCTCCCAAGAACATAAAAGGGTTAGCTTTCTTAAACTTGGCCAATATCACCGATAAATCATCTTCTTCCTTATGGCTTACCTCACTGGGTATTTGGCTCACACTAACTAGGTTACCTTTAAGCACCTTTTGGTTTTGCTTATTTAGCATCTCATGCAATTGTTGCAACACTTTAGCAGTAGCTGCATAGACCTGAGCTTACCCTTGAAGCTCATTAGTCATAGCCCTCACAGTAGCCTCATAGGCCTCTGCCTGCTCCCTTATATGGTTGGTGATCGCAGTCATGGGCTCCTACACTTCCCTTAACATCTTAACGGTTTCATGGCATGTAGCCATTGTGCCCTACAATGCTACAACTACAACAATAAGCTCCACAAGGACAAGTCTAAATATAACCTCAGTTATGGTACCTCTAGGTAAAAGTAATCTCACAAGATTAAATTACTCATATTCCTAACATGCATGCATCATAATTGCCAAGTTTTTAACCATGAAGTCCATAATCTAGCATAGTTTTCCTAAACCATTGCTTTGATATTAAATGTAATAACCTTAACTCCTAATTAAGCTAATTATCACAATTATATTTCTAATCAATTGCAATTAAGATTTAATTTGGAAAATGAGTTAGCAGTAGGTGAAAATATAGGGAAATTTGAACCTTTATATCATCATTATTCACTATTAAGGAATACACGAGGATTTATGTTCATGGGAAATCAAAATTATTATTAACACTTTTTATGTCAACCAAAATGCCTTCAAGGAGCATAAAACTCATGTTTGTTAGACTACAAGTCACTACTCATCACTAATATGTTGGAAACCAAGTTATCATAGTTGAATTGGGGGGTTTTAGGACTTAGGTTATGGCTTAAAATGGTTAGATTACAACCAATTTGGCCTTTGAAACTTTCAAAACCAAAATTTCATACTTGCATTGCGATTCAAAAGACTCATGTCATGGCTAAACTCAGGCCTAGAATCAAGACCTCACAAGAGACAATTCTTACTACAACTGAGGATATTCATGCCATGAATAGATTACTCTCGGCCAGTACTCACACACATCCACTCAAGTTTCACTATGACAAGCCTCTATGGCACTACGGTGAGATTGCTCTCTAAAGCACATCTCCCTTATCTCCCTTGATCCATACTGCAACTAAACCTCTTATGTCATAGCATGTTTCATTTTTGGTACCTTTTACCTATGCTTTGGTTGCGACTCAAATTCTTACTATCATCCAAACCTTTAGATACAAGAACTAACCTATTTATAACTCACCAAATTCCTTTCTAAGACTATTTTATAGCTAAAATGCAAAAGTTTTAAGGTGATAAACTTCACAACCTTCGACCAATAGACTTTCATGATCCAAGGACTTAAAAGCTAACTACACTAACTAAATTTCATACCATACCACCACATAATTTAGTTATGATAGCAAGGCAAGATATAACCCTAAGTGGTAGCCCTAAATCCCCATTACACCAGCTAATGTCCTCAAACATCTATGAGAAAAATTCAATTGACTAATTAGACCCGTCCACAACCTCAAAACCTTAACACATTTCCAAATTCAATATATGACTATGGCACTTTCTAAAGTCACACATAAGGGGCTTAAGATAACAAATAAACCAAAATGCACCCAAAAGATGGACCAATGCATATCTTTCTTAACCAAAACAACCAACCCAATTCTATAATATCTGGTTCTTTGAAAATGAGAGAAAATGTAAGAAATGTAACATACAGTTTCTCCATAAATGCATGAAATCCATCGGATACAAAAGGAAAGTCCCCCAGGTAGAGTGATTTGAGATCCAATAAAATTAGAATAATATTCTAGACCTCAAATAAAGGTGATTCAAAGTTAGAGGTTCCTTGAAACTAGAGCCAATAGCTAGACAGATTTTTACGGAAAGGTAACGAAATGCAATGGCATTTTTGTAATTTTGGGAAAATTTTAAAATTCTCACAGAAAGGCTTTTTAAATGAAAAATTTAAGTTTTTCAAGGTTCTCAGAGGCCCTGAAAATCATAAAAAGCTCCGAGATAGTCAAAGTCCCTCCAGTAGATATTTTCTATCAACGGTTAGCCTGAACTTTAACCGATTCATTCGAGAAGGTTTTAGCTCCAAATTGAGTTATTCCGAAAGAATTTTATAAGATTGAGGACCTAAATTTTATGATGGAAAAGACAATTCTCAAAAAGGAACTAAAACAAATTAGAAATGAAAATACCAAAAACGAAGGGCAAAATTAGAATTTTTAAGAAAGTGAAAGCTTCTTAAATACTCTTTAAGTTTCATGTTTCTTCTCCTCATTATTTGCATGGCTTGTTTTGCCCAAAAAAATAGAGAAATACCAGCTCTCTTAGGCATACCAAGGAGGAGAAAAAGCAAGAAAAAGATAAGAAATTTCATAGATTTTCATGCTCCTTCTTCTTCCAAACTTGTTCCTATCCTCTCAAGCTTCCTTTCCATGGTTTTAATGAGGAGTTGGTTCTTTTTTTAGGGCAGAATAGAGAGAGGAATTTTGTGTTTGAGGAAAGGAAGCCAATCAAGTGAAGAAAAAGCAAGAAAATATGGTATTTTGTCATTCCTACACTTGATTCTCCTTGTTTCTTCTATGGTGCATGTTTTGCTTATTAGCTAAACCAATGGTGAATGTTAGGAAAATGAGGGAGGAGAACAAGAATATTCAAAGGAAACAATCAAATAGCCATTAGATTTCAAGATAGCAAAGTTAGGGTTTCAAGTGCTTCACTAAAAATCTGATTTGATACAATAATTCCTAGGCTTAAATGAGTGTTTGGATGAGCTCTTGAGATCCCTAGAAGACTCCTCATATACATCTTTCATCAAGAAAATGAAGCAAACCCACTTGGTACTTACATGGAGCATGGTTTCGGCCTAGGCTAGAAGAGTACCAAGGGGAAGTTTTAATTTATTCCAAGCTTATTTTTGAGTCATATATGATGGAAGAGGATGAGAGGAAGCTTTGGAAAAATTTTAGAAGCCATAGAAAGTGAGATGGTATCATAGGTTCCATATTATGGCTTAAAGAAGTAACACCTAGCTAAGCTCCTTGATTTGATTATGTAATGACTCCAAGAGGCCTAAAAGGAGTCAATAATCATAAATGAATGAAGAGAATAGAGCAAAGATCATGTTTCCATAGGTTGCTTCATTAAGTGCATTATGAAACTATAAAAGAGCCATATGAATTGCCTAGCTTTTCTAGTGAATGTGTAGCTTTAGAATTTTGTTCAAGAGTATAATTGGCTTCTATATGATGTGTCTAGGCTAAAGGAAACACATCCCACCTTCTTGTGAGTGTGTGGCTGTGGGAGAGAAACTAAGTTCAAGGAAGAAAGTATGCAAGTGAGATAAAGGTAGCTCTTTCTCCTTTCTTTCATGCATGGATGAATGTTATCTTGTTTTTGAATGTGTGTAATGATGTGTTAAGCCATGAAAATGTGTTTTAGCATGATTTTATATGCCATGATACCATAATATTGTTCTGTGCATTCAAATGATGTCTTGTAACTTTGCTTTGGTTTGCTTGAGCATAGTGAAGCCAAGAACCCTCTAGCCATAGTGAGGATGAGCCAAGAACCCTTAAGAATGGTTGAGACAAAGCTAAGAGTCTCCCAAGAGCAAGGCTTAGTTCAAAGCCTTAAAGAAAAAGGGTGAGGCAAGTCTAAGATCCTTGAAGAGAATGGATGAGGCCAAACCACTGGCTTGGCAAGCCTATGTATGTTTAATGTGACTCTTTGAATGCTAATAATGCTTCTTAAATGATCACGTTCCTTATGATAGTCATGCATGCATTTCTAGACTTAGTTTTGCATTCTTTATATGTGATTGAAAGGGAGAAGAGCTATTGGGATTCTTAGAATCTCATTCCTTCCTCCCCACATGTTTAGGTGGACCAAGGAGCCAAAGAATGAGAGCCACAAAGCTAGAAGGAGAAAGTGTGACAATCAAGTGTGTAAAAATGCAAATTTATAGCCATATGAATGGCACATGATGTAATCTCATATCATATATGTTTTATGACCTTATGAACACATGTAAATATGTAAATGTATCATGTATGTATGAGATTTAATGTTATGTGTATAATATAGTGCATTTTGGGCATTGGATGGCAAGCCTTGATATGCATGCTCTTATGTATAACTTGGGGTGGATGAGTGAGTTTGAGAAATCTAGATTTTTGTTCCTTTGAGATGAGTTTATTAGACCATTTTGGTGTTTTCCCACATACTCAAGTGTCCATGGTTGTCTTAGAAGCAAATTTGGACCATTTGAGACCCTTACATGACACAAAATGAGCCATTTTGTAACCCAATGTCAAGATCTGACCAAATGAATGATTTTGCCCATGAAATTTGACATGCATATAGATCCTATCCAAGGCTTTTTAAGAAGTCAAAGACCAAATTATTTGCAGCTCTGTGGAATCAATTATGATTTTTCAAAGTTGGCATTTTTCTGCTGAACTGATGCGCAGACACTGTTCATATGGTCAGTAACTTGGGATGTATCATTCATGGACCAAATGATGTCCAATGCTCATGAAATTTTACAGGAACATACTAGACATGATAGGCTTTACGTGCCACGATCACTCAAATTGGACATCTGAGTAGAGAGATATGAATTTTTGAAGTTGAAAGACAGTACCAGTAATGACAGACGACCTTTGGTACTCTTCCATCAATATCCAGTGGCTATTAGCCTCTATTGTGGCTAGATTTATTTTTACATAAAGTAGACATCTGTACCTTTCCATAATGGTAAAGTATGTATGATTTTTATTTTTTTAGAATTAGTTATAGTTTTTCAAAATTTATGTCAATATGCTGGGTTTTCTAGTTGAGGCTACACCATTGTATTTCATGTATTCCATGCTCTTGCACGAGTTCTAGGCCACTTCTTGGGATGGTTATGAGTTTTATTTGTATAATTAAATATAAGAATGAGAAGGATGAGTTCATATGGCTCACAGAACACTGAATGAAAATTTTATCTGTGACATAATGCAATTTAATAAATATTTTTAATACTTTTTCCTTAGCAAACTTGTATAATCCAAGGAAGTGAACTTAGAAATGAGGTAAGATGAGCTTAGTAAATATGGTGTTACAAATTCTAAGGCTACCTTCACACAATTTCATACCAACTTTCCTTTATACACAAACATTAATCCTTAAAATTAACCATGTATGATAGCAATATAATCAATGATAGCAATAAAACCACCAATAAAAATGTCTCATGACCATATTCATTAAATGATAAAGAAATCTTCCATACATGCTTATTTGGCTACAATTCCTTAATTGTAATTGAATTCATTAAATTTAATAGAAAGCTTAGGCCTATGAGTTCATGGCAAGTTACAAAAAACTAAAATATCTACACTTGGTGATATGAATGCATCATGATGCTATACAAAATAAATTACAAAATGTTAGCATCTACACTAATCAAATGTCTAAGTGCAAAAGTCCCATACAAGGCCTTAGATTAGGGATGATCATCTACTAGCTTCCCTCTTTTCCTTAGCCAAAGAACCTTTACTTGAAATTGTTAGCCTATAATAGAAGTGAGATGTAAATCTCAATAATCAAGAGAAAATTCCATTTATATCTGCAAATTAATCAACATAAATGCATTTCATAGAGATAAATATCAGAAACATATCGAGTAAATCAGCAAATGAGTAAGTTTGACTATCGATAACTATTATCCCATACTAGTAATCATATACAACATACTAATGGCCAAGAACAAAAAGAAAAGGCACAATCATGGCACTAACTCCTTAGTGAGCATGTTCATGGCTTAGCGCATTCCAACAAGTATGATCACAACTTAGTGCATGATCACGAAACAATGTATGAGTGGAAGTATGATCATATCTCTACATAAGGATATGATCACTGTAACACCCTATTATTTTAAAACTAAACTAGAATTGAGAGGTTAATGAAAGAAGATCCTCGAATAAAATGAATTAAGGCTAAGCAATGATAGAATATTAATTAAAATATCCATAAATGAGGATAAGAAGTTAGTAATGGCCCAAAATTGGAGTGGAAGTAGCTAAACAAAGAAACCAATAATGTAGTGGCAAAAATTTAATTTTGGGTAAAATTTTAGAAACTCAAAAAAGAGAGTTTTAAATGCAAAAATTAAGCTCACTAGAGTTTTTAAAGATCCCAAAAACTATAGGAACTCTCAAAATGGCTAAAATTCTGATGGTATATGATTTAGGATGTTAGTTGACTAAAATTTTTACTAAGCCATTTAGGATTGTTTTATATCTCAAAAATTTTAAAGTAAATATTTTTAATAAATTAAGGAACCTAAATTTTTATATGAAATTAAAATTTTTCAAAAAGGATTTAAAACAAGTTCAAACAGAGTAGTCAAAGTTTTGGGATGTAATCATTATTTTTAAAATTGTTTAAAAGATTTTCCTTCTCTTTATTATATAGCATGCCACCTAGTCCTTCCTCTTAAACCGACATTCCAAGCTCTCAATGGACAGCCACGCCATGATGAATAAGGGGTGGAGAGAGAAGAGAAAGAAAGGCATATAAGGTAAAGAAAAAGGCTAAATTTCATGCTTTGGTAGTTAGCAAAATTTTTCTATTTTTCATGCCCTTTCTAATGATGATTTCAACTTCTTGAAAGGAAGACTTTGGTAGTTGACATCTTGAGGAAAGGAGGAGACTTAAAGCAACCACATATGACACAAGAATCAACATTCAACAAGCTTCCAAATGAGGTATGATATAAGCCATGATATTGCCACCTCCTTGGTCCTTTTCTCCTTCTATAATTTGGCCTAAAGAGAAAGTGAGAAGGAGACTTTGGTTTGATGAAAGCTTGAGAGAACTGGGGGTTTTGAATGGTGCGAAGTAAGATTATATAATTGGAATTAATTAAGAAGTCATAAAACTTAAGTTAAGGTACCGAGTGTTCTATTTGCACCGAGGAAGTTATGAAACTCTGGGAAGATGTTTTAAGCTACCTAATATCAAATTTGAGCTGGAAAAGAGCCATGGATATTCAATGTATGTCAAATTCCCTAAGAGAATGACAAGAACTCCCATTAGGCCAATATGGGTGCTAGGTTTGGCCATGGTGGGGATAGAGTATCTATAGAGTTGTTTTATTGATTCTAAGTGATCTAGATATGAATTATAAACACTAATGGGACCATTGGATTTAGTTTAGGAACCCTAAATTGAAAGGTGAAATTTTATTGTTCAAATGGGTAAAGAAGCAAGATAGTCTTAGACATGTTTAATCAAGCATATGATGGCCTTAATGAGTTCCATTAGAGTTATATGACTCATAGCAAGTGAGAATTTGGAGCCTAGAAATTGAAATCCAAAAGTTTCCTCTTAAGGGACCTAAACCAGTTCAAAGTTGCACATTAGGCTTTAATAGAATTAAGTAATAATGACAAGACTTAGAATGGATCCTAATGAGTTATCTTGTCTTGTAATTGCTATATGTAGGCTAACCTAGCCCAAGCTTACTTATTTGTGGGTGTCAAGCAAATGAAAGCTAAGGGAAAAACAAAAGCCAAGTGGCTTAGTGGTAATCCAAAGTCTCCAAAGTCATAAGGTAATTTTATTTCCCTATCTTGCATGCATTTGAATGTTGGGATGAGTTGATATGTTTGTATGTGTGGTTGCTTGATGTATTTATGAGTTGTGCTTTGCTATATTTTATATCATAAGTTTCATGCTTATTATGCTTTGTATAATTTTAGCTCCTAACTCTTTATATTGGTGAATTGAGCGTAGTAACTCTACCTTGGTCCAAAGTTGAGCTTAGCCAGTATGTTTGATGCCATGGCTTGATAAGAAATGAATTTTCATGTTAGATGTTATGTTTGAGTTACATGGTCCACATGAATCACATGCTTGCATCACATGCATTGCATTTCCTCATGGCATTCTTGTATGCATTGATGTGGTTGAAATTAGCTATGAAGATTCTCCTCAGAATCTTACCAATGTTCCTCCCACTAACCATTTCAGGTTTCTCAAGCAAAGAAAAGGAAAATGAGAAGTAATAAAATGTAGGAACCGTGTAATGGAAAGCTTTGTTGCAATTATGTATTAGATATTGTATAAGATACTTTAGCCGTGAGATATGATGTATATAATAAGATTATGTATTGATATCATTGTATGAGCTTGAGCACATGAATATGAGTCATTTTGATACATAAAATTGCCATTAGTTCATAATTTTTATATGTGATGCATTATGGCCAATGTGTGCACTTGGATGATGAATAGTCATATTTTGATGCAAGCTTTATTTCATGCACTAGATCTTATGGAAATGATGTTTAGAATGATTAAAATTTACTGAAAATGAGATAATGAAATTTGAAGGCCAAATGAACTAATTTAAAACCAAAATTGGTTCAAATGTGCCATAAATTACACCTCTACCATTAATACCCAAAATGACCTAGTTTAGAGCTGGAATTTGGTATATAATTAGAGAATTTATAAAGCTTTCTAACAAGCTAAGAATGAAAGTTTTTGGAGCAATACAAAATATTTTATGAATTTTTAAAGTTGGCAAAATTATGCAAAATTGGCAACCATTATTTATGTGATTTTTAAGGGGCCAAATGAATTCATTTTTTCTTTAAGTCTTTACAGCATAAAGTTCATACCAAGAGCTTTTCATTAATACTTAATTTGCATAAATTAGAGTTATATAGCTGAAGTTATGAATATTTTTTAAGTTTAGGCCCTAATATGTCAAAAGTGGAAAACGTGGTTATATGACTACTATATGGATATGAGGTTCATGACTTGATTTTATGGATCAGAACAAATTTGTTTATAGTAGAAAAGAGTGAAAAAGAAAAAGAATTCAAATTTTGACCCCTATAGTTCCACATGGTTTATGAAACGAGTTAAAATTATTGCCGAAAGTTTAGTAACATTTGAAGTTTGTTGCCATAAGAATGGAATAATATAAGATTTGCTACATAATATATGTTATGACAATCATGGTCGAACAACATTAAGTAGCCAAACCAATCATTTATTATGGAAAACCTATATGTGTAGCAATTATAAGATTAACATAAATATATACATGGAATTAAAGCTCTTGGTTACCAACAAATGTCACAATACCCTAAATGTAATACTATAGGTAGATAACACTTGATTCATAACACAGAGTGCCTAAATTATCTATTTTTGTAATTTCAATACTTTTAGCAGCGAAATTTACTGACATTAAATGTTAAATAATTCATTTCTGATTAAATGAATCACTTTAACTTATCGAACTCATTTATCATCCTTAATACACTTGTTCATACAAAAACATCACAAAAGAGGCATGGAATTCGGATATAAATCATGCATCGCATAGTAGCCCAAGTTGCACACTTTTTCTAGCTCCTATAATTCTATCACAATCTCTAAAAGATCATAACCTGAGTTAGAAAACTCTAAATCATGCAAACTAGGACTCTATGGAAAGCTCATGATATAATATAACTACTTTAAAATTTTCAAATTAAAAAAATATCATTTGGTACATAAAATCCCAATGGAATAGTATTTCATCCAAGCACAGACCAAAAACTTTAAAAATTTATATCTCACGCTACAAAGCTCCAAATTGAGTGATCTTAATGACTATGGAAAGCTTATGATGCCAAATATGTGGCTATAAAATTTCATTACTACTAGAATTTATTTCTCCCCTTAAAAATACTAAAAACTAGATTGACCAAGTGAACAGTGCACTAATGGCTTTTATATAATTTGACCAATTTTGAAAAATCATAATAAATTCTACAAGGTTCTAAAAGTTAGGTTGTTTAGCTTTATGAAAAGCTCCACATGAGATATATATGCCTGCCAAATCTCATGCTAAAATTCATCTATTTTGCTTAGTTTTGGTTTATGGGAAAAATATGGCTCCAAATGGTGCACAAGAAGGTTCAAATGGTTCAAAATAACTTCTCCTGGTGAAGGTGACCATTTAACCATGTCCAAAACCTCAAATACACAATAGATCCAAGACACCCTAGAACTTAAAAACACTCTCTCCCTTGATCATATACACATGCATTCTATGACTCAAGGATGTAAAAAGCTCAAGATCCCATACAATTGATTTCAAATATGGTTTATACAACATATTTACATGCTTTTATACATGAGCAAAGGGTTACATCTCATAAATAACATATACATTTATACTCTGACATCAATTTACACAAAATCCTATTTTATTGTCAGAGTAACATATCTCAAGCTTCTTGGCCTCCATTTTTGGCTCCATAAGAGTTACCTAAACAATGTTAGATATAAAGTAGGGGAGAGTAAGATTCAAATAATCTCAATAGCTCATTCACCTTTTCAAGAATGTATATGTGGCATGTTATCATGTCAAAGAGTGCAAGCATACATCAAATACTTCCAAATATCAAACATATTCATATTTTCAAAGTCATATAGATTCACAAAGTTCAAGAGCAAGCTCTAGGGTCTTTTGGTCTAATCTCACCTAATTATATGGGACTTTTGGATTAGTCTCGCCCATTTCAAGGAATTTTGACTTAGCCTCACACATTCCATGAGACTTTTGGCCTTGTGCCACTTTTACATAGGGACTTTTAGCTTCACCTCACCTAATTTGTAACACCATAATTTCTAGCTCATCTTATGCCTTTAAATACTTCATTTCTAAGAATCATAGAAATGCTCAAGGAAAAAGGCATTAAAATAATGACTATCTTAGCGTTACGTTGCATATAAAAATTTCGTTCAGTGTCACGTGGACCGTGTGAGCTTATACCATACATTCTCATATTTAATTATATGAATACAACTCATTTGTATCATAAAATGTGACCCACAACTCATGGAACTCGAAGGAAAACTTAAAATAGGCATATTAAATTTCGGCCAGAATTGATCCCTTTTTTGACCAAATTTTGGAAATTCAACACTAATTCTAAACAAATTGAAATCATGCATTATTGGTCATTATGGAAAAATATGGATATCTAATTCATACTAAAAATATGTTCAGACCATAACATCCACCACAGAGGACGTTTGACATTTGAAAATATTCAGAGGTCAAACTGCCTTCTGATGCTACCATAGATTTCTGCAACAAAATTTGAAAATATCCAATTAATTTCACAAAAATCAAACCCATGAAAATGATACCAATATAGAAATATGTGAATGTTAGCTAGAGGAAAAAAATATTTCCAGACAGCTTAGGTAGCCTAGACCTCAGAATTCAATAGAATAGTACCTGAGGTTGGGTAAAACTCCTGATACTGGATAGAATTTTCAAAAATTTATATCTCCCTCTCTAGACCTTCAAATGAGGTACTTCTAGTTGGCACAAGTCACTGGAAATGTCTAATTTCTTTGTACAAAATTTTATAGTAATTGGACATCATTTGAGTCTTGTGTGACAGATTTCATTTTCAGACCAAATGAATAGTATAGCATACCAAAACTAGAAAATTTGCCAACTTTGAAAATTCACCAAATATTCTGTAGACCTTTAAAAATTATGTTTTTTAGCTTCCCAGAAAGCTCTTAACAAGCTCTAATTTGATGCTAAATATCAAATCAAGAAGATCTCATTTGGATAAAAAGTTATATAGGGTTCCATTATGGTCATTTTTGACTCTATATAGGGTACCAAAGTAACCAAATGGCTTTCCTTGTATTTTGGCACCTTTTGGGCAAGTCTAAAAGCATAATTGCAACTTGTGTGAACTACCCAAATGGTCCCAAATCTCATGCATCACATTTTGGCGATTTCATCCACACATATGCATAATTCCATAAAACCATTCATGAAGCTAGTTTGCCATCATATACTCAAATCACATTCTAATGGCCACATGACATATTCTCTCATTCATACATGACATATTATCATAATTACATATGCTTAAGAGGTTATAGACTATACACAATAGTGGGTTACATCATTTGACATACATATGGCCTTAAAGAACTAAAACCATACATTATGTTGTCTAGCTCTCTTCTTTAAGGTGGTTGACTTCCATTACCTTGTTCACTTGACCCACCTAGCATGTTAGAACATTAGAGAGGAGGGAATAAGATTCAAAGAATCCCAATGGCTCATCCCATTCAATCATACATAATGGATGCAAACAAGTCTCATAAATGCATGTGTGGTCATGTTGACATGTGTAAACATTCAAGAGACATTTTCATCACTCGAGAAAGTCATGCATAGCATACAAAGGCTTGCCAAGCAAGTGGATTGGCCTTACCCAATTTCTTGTAGATATTGGACTTCCCTCACCCATTCTTTAAGAGATTCTTTGACTTAACCATACTCTTAGGAGCCCATCTTGCTTTTGAGAGACTCTTTGTTTTGTCTCAACCAATCTCAAGGGTTCTTGGCTCATCCTCACCATAGCTAAGGGTTCTTGGCCTCACCATACTTCAGCAAACCCAAGCACACATAAAAAATATCATATAAGAGCATATTGTAACATCATGGCATCATGGAATTAAAGTCATGCTAGAACACTTTTCATGGCTAAAAAATACACGTACATACATTCAAGATAAGATAAACACACATCCATGCATGAGAGAAGGTGGAGAGAGCTACCTTGCTTACATTTTGCACACTTTTTCCTTAAGCCTTGAATCCTCTCCCTTGACCTCACACACCCTAGAAGGTGGAGATCATTTCTTTTAGCCTAAACACAATTTATGGAAGCCAATTAGTTTCATGGAATTAATTCTAAGGCCACACAACTTGCTTAGACCCTAGCTTAGTCTATAAACCTTATTATGGTTCTATAATTGCACCTAATGAAGCAACACCCCTCAATTAAAATTTAGGCTCCATTCTTTTCTTTCAAATATAATTCTTGACTCCTTTTAAGCTTCTTGGAGTCATCACACAATCAAAACTAAGAGCCTAACTATATGTTGCTTCTTTAGGTCATCATATGGAACCTAAAGCACCAACTTATTTTCTATGGGTTCTAAATTTTTTTCAAGGCTCCCCTGACGGGCTCGTCGTGCAACCCTCAAAATAAAACTAGGTTGAATTAAATATGTAGCTAGTGGCACAACTTAGGTCATCTCCCTTAGAAATGGAGTTCAATATTTAATTAGGTTTTCTAAATGTTCAAAGATCATATAACTACCTAATTTGGGGGATTTTTAATTGAATCAAACTAATTAAAATGAAATCAAATTAAAATTCCTAATTGCTACCTAATTGTGCGAATTATGGATGATAATAGGCTTGTGACTAACTTAGGATTTGTCCCTTGGTATCCACTATCCTTATCCTAATCTAATTGTGATTAATTCTAGCCTAAGAGTCCATAATTGTGTTCAATACAAATGTATCTTGAGTTACCACGCAAGAATCAAAAGATTAACAATCTAATGTAGAATTAAAACCTTAATCCCACATTAAATCATAAACTCTTGTCTTTAAGATCTTTGAACACTTAAGTTGATTGATTAACTGATTAATTAGCCTCTGAATTATTATCCAAAAATGTTTAATTAACCAACCAAACATCAAGGAATCCTTAATTCAAACAATTAAACACTCAATTTCTCACATGCATTTCATCAAACACCTTGACTATATACATGGATAATTGTAGAAAATTAGAAAATCCAGTACTAAATCAATCAAATAATCAGTCAAATAATATCCTAATTAGTGTCTAACCAGCCACTAATTAATTACACAAATTCTCAATCCAATATTCCTTAACTAAGCAAATACAAGTGCTGGAGAAATAAGAAAATCTTAGCCAAAAATGTTGCTCATCCATGGATTCAAGCTTCAGCCAAGGTTCTTCGTCCTAGCTAGCTCAAGATGGAGAATTAGAGCTTCATTGTGGTGGTGAGATGTGTAACACCCTGAAATTAATTAAGGTGTTAATCATGGATTAAGATTAATTAAGAATAATTAATATAGGATGATTGGGCAAGTTAAGTGAATGGGGATTTTTAGAGAGATAAATTATTAACATGGGTTTGAGAATTAATTAGGATAGAAATTGCATCTAGGCCCAAATTAATGAACCATGAAAAGAGGCTAATGGAGGCCCAATGAATTAGGTGCAGACCCAAACCCTTGAACCCTTCAAACTTGGCCCAAACCCAATTAAACTTCAGCAACCCAATGCATAAGAGCTGGCCCAAAGAAATTCTGCAGTCCAACACTTTAAAACTGGCCCAATAAGCTAAAGTCTGAAACCCATTTGAACTTGGACCTTGGAGCAACCCATAACCCATCTTTGACCTAACTTAAACCCACCTAAAACCCTAATGCTTCAGCCACTTTCTCATTTCCTGAAACTCAAAGAAGCAAATTCGGAGGTTGAGAAGGAGGCTAGGGTTGGGGGTAAGAATCTCATATTTTCTCATACTTAGAGCAAGATTCAGCCAAGGTAATAGTTATACAACTTAATCCCCTCATCTTTCTCTTTAATTTGGTCTGATTAGTTTTTCATTTGGAGGTTTTTCACCCTACCCAAAATCTGAAATGTGGTTATTTGGGGTTTTCTTGATGAAATTCGTAGGTTGAGGCTAGGGCTGACATTAGGTGAGTTTAAACCCTCTATTTTGATGTTATCCTTGCTAATTTGAGACCCCCAAAGCTGATTTATAATATGGGTATTAATTTTGTATGAATTTGCTTAGGATTTTAGGTGAAACATTGAGATTTCTGGTGGGAGATACTTGAATATGAATTTGAGACTTGTAGTGACTGGATAAGTGCTATTTAGGTAGATATTAGCATTTAAATTCCTTGGGTACTTATTGCTACTATTAATGATGAATTAGAGTGGTAATTTTCTGATGCTATGGTTATAGGAATTTTGTACCATTGGTGGCTATTGCAAATTTGTCTACAAGTGAGGTAACCAGGGTTTACATTAATTCCATGCATATGTCGGTTTAAATTTCATACTTGCTGTATATGAATGATTTGAAATGTTGAATGAATTGGTTGGTTATCTATTGTATGATGATTGGACCTTGTGAGTCCATGGTGGAGCTATGGTGCGGCTGCCACCCGTGCATGTGCTTCGATCGGGCACTGGGTTATGATCAAACCCTAGATGCATTGAGCCCTGGTTGTGCTCAATGGGGAGTAGGTGCCGTGGACGGGCCTCTCCCGGTGTTAATTGCCTTTAACATGTTAAATATATGATTGTTAGTATGGGATAGTAATCATGATAGCCTAATTGTTTCATTTGCTGAAATGACTAATATGATTCTGATATGGATTTTGATTCATGCATATATGTTAATTAAAGATTATATGATGGAATTGCCTTGGTTACTGAGATGTGTATCTCACCTCATTTTATGGGATTACAATTTCAGGTGAAGGTTCCTTGGGTAAGGATAAGGGCAAGCAAGTAGATGAACATCCATGAGCTGAGGCCTAGTGTGGGGAGGCTACACTTGGTCTGAGTGTAATAGGGTAGATGCTAAATTTTGTTTAGTCTTGTATAACATCATCATGTATCTGTACTGCCAAGTGTAGGCGTTCATATTTTGGTTTCTGAAGATGTATGTATTGAGGGGTTAGACCTCATCTTAATTTGGTAATTGCCGTATGGATTCATGATATCTGCTGTAAATTATGTGGACCTACAATATGGCTATTAATGGAAATGTAACCATTGAGATATTGATATGAACCCCTATTGTATGGAACCCCCATTGATTGAGTATTTAAGGATAGCTGTTGGTAGTTCATGTATAATCTGTTGTTGTTACTTTATAAACTTGTTGATAGAAGGTAATTAGAGGAAAGAAATGGGCATATAAGTTTTGAGTTAGTAATGGAAGCATAGCTAAGTAAATAAGGTAGATAAATGCCATTAGAGCCATATAAAATGAGGGGAAGTGACCTTAGAGTGTCCCTAAGAAGAGAAATGGAGTGTAGGGGGCAAAATATAGGGAAAACAACTACAGAAGGAGTCACGCTGCGGCCAGGAAGGCTTCGCCGCGGCCTAGGGAGTGACAGTGGCGAGGGACGCCACAGCTTGATAACTCTCGCCGCGGCGCAGAGCAAAAAAAATCACCCAGGAGGGTGACAGAATGTAACCTCGCCGCAGCGCAAGAAGTCCTACCACGGCGCGGGTCAAGGAAATTAATTAGGGAGGTTACAATAGCAAAACTCGCCGCGACGCCACATAGGTTGGCCGCGGCGCAGATCTAACTCGCCGCGGCGATCAGGAAATTTCCCGAGAGCAACTTAGCTGCGGCACAAAAGGTCTGGGCCATGGCGCAAGTTTAAAAACTTAGTTTTCGAGCTCCAGAACCTAACTTAGCCGCGGCGGGAAGGTTCCAGGTCGCGGCGCAAGTCCCTAAACTCCTATATTTGACCTAGAAATCCTAATTTCAGTAAGGCTAATGTTAGGGAATAGCATGAGTACATTGGTGGGATGTTTTTGTGGGTTGAAATTGATTAATGGATGAATCCTAAACCTTTAATGATGGTGCAAACCCTTTTATGCATGTTCCCATTAAGGTTGTTAGTTGATGATCCTAGTAGTATCAAGGTTTAACTTTCCCCTATATTTTCTTAATATAATTAATTGTAACGACTCCAAACCTTGATCATTATTTATTAATTGTGTATTTAGCTATAATCACTGATATTAGAATTTAAGGTCGTCACAAGATGGAAGATGGAATGGAGGAAGTGGTGTAGAGTGTCTCTGTGTGTGAAGAATGGACGAAGGTGAATACGATGGATGAAGGGGCGTGTGTAATGACATGAATGATGTGTATCACGTGATGATGGAATGACGGGGTCCTCGAATGCTGATGGCATGATTCCCCTTCTACTTCCAGCCTCTTTTCACGTGATAATGTTAATGATTCCACGTGCTTGCCCAGCTCAATTGCTCAAAGGCATTTTCTTAATTCCCCTTGTGAGAAACACGTGCTTCCCCTTCCCATTTCAATTGTCTAAAGCTTGCATGTGATATAAGGTGGGACCCACTTTATTTTGCATTATTATAATATTCCTTGTAAATCTCACGTTGCTTCCTCTGTCCAGCCATGCTTCGTATTGCTTCTTCCTCCATTTTCCACATTGGTTTCACGTTCCTCTTTCTGCATGTGAGCTTCTTCGTGTTGCTTTGGTTCTGCCCCATAGATAATTCTTGCTCTGCATTGCTTCATTCTTTTTGCATCAGACCCATAGCTTCCTTCTCTCGATGCTCCATCTTTGTGTGGTTCTTCTCTCTATTTTTGCTGGCACAGCTTCATCTCATGCTCGTGGTATGTAGAACTCGTGTTGCATGCTTTTCTTTTCTTAAGTTCAGTCCACTTCTGCTCGAAATTCTGCATGCTTCTTCTTTATTTGCTTCCAAACTCCTTCCACCCAGCTTGTGTAACTTGCATGACAGCTGCCCAAGCTCTGTACCTGTGGAAACTCAACTCGCTGCATGCTACATCTTCTCCAAACTAACCTCCATTGAAGCTCAAAACTCTCCACCTGTGGCACTTCTTCCAGCTTCTGTTCACAGCACATAAAACTTGAGCTTTATGTTGCAGCTGTTGCATCTTCTTTTCACGTTTCTTTTACGTGGTTTTCTTCTTGTGTTTTTATTCCAGTAGCTCGAGCTCTCTTCTCTATTCTGCATGTAGCTCTTCTCTTCACAAACTAGAACTCGAGCCTCCTTCTATAGTTGTTGTGCTCACGTGTTCATTTTTCTTTTGCCAACTTTCTTCCTTTATTTTGCTTCACATTCTCAAATTTGTAGCTCTACAAAAAGAACACTTGAAGCTCAATCTTCACCTTCCATTCAACTTCCCACACTTAAGCTATTTGCCCATAAAAAATTCTGCACAAATAATAAGAACAATTTAATAGGAAAATTCACAAAATCATTTAAAGAAATTTATGTATTAAAACTCAATAATTTTGCCAATTGATTCACAAAGTGTATAAGTGGTTGATGAATTCAAATTGAATCTAATTAAACCCTTAAGACCATATTTCATCATCAAAATGCCAAAATTAAGAGGATTAAAGTGTATAAAAATCATGCTTATCAAACTCCCCCACACTTAAACCTTTGCACTCCTGGGCAAAGCTCAAAATCCAAGATGAAAGAATGAATTGGAACACCCAGCTGGTAGATTGGCAAGTGGAAAATGGAAATAGAAAAGAAAGTGTAAAAATCACAAGCTAGAGACTAATCAGAACTTTTCATCACTTCAACAATCAAAGTTAACTTCACTTGCATCAAGAATTAAGCTCCATGGCAATTTCATTTGAAACGAATGAATTGGAATACATAGCCTCTCACATGGTTAGTGTTTACTCTCAGCTTTCAAGTATTTTAAGGGAAATGTATATCACTTAATTTCCACCTATCAAAGTTCACTACCATAAGCTTGTCTAGCTTCTAAATGTCCACCACCTATGCCAAATGCAATGCACAAATCAAAGGACTTTATTTAGGGTTGTAGTAGTGTAACACCATAGATTCTAGTCCATCTCATACCTTTACATGGAATAATATCATGAACTATGTAGGATTTCCATGGGAAAAGCAAGAAAAGTGGGATCATTTTCGCATTGCGCTATGCCTCAAAATTCATTTCGGTGTCGCATGGACCATATGAGTTCATATTATGCATCATCATATTTAATTGCATCATTACAACTCATTTAGACCCCAAAACATGCCTCCAACCCATGGAAACCAAAATGGAGCATGTAAATTTGGAGATCCATTTTCGGCCAGAATTGGCCTCTTTCCTGGGAAAACTTTGGAAAATCATAACTAAATCTAGAAAACTCAAAATCATGCAATCTTGGTTATTCTAGAAAGCTTAGGATGTCTACTTCACACTAAAAATACGTCCAAGTCACAGCATTCATCACACAGGACGTTTGACATCCAAAAAAATACAAACTCGCTGGCTGCCTGGGCTGTGATTCAGGTTACTGATGTAAACTTCTGAAATTCATAACTAATTCCAAAAAAATCGAAATCACACACATCCAGTCATTCTGGAAATCTACAAATTTTAACTTGACACTAAAAATAATTCCAGAATGAAACCGATACGTTTAGATATCTGGAACTGATGGAACAGTGATTTAGCTCTGGAGATGCCACTGTTACTGACAGCAAACTTCAAAAATTCATAACTCTCTGGTCAGACCTCCAAATGAGGTGATCTCGGTGGCCACAGAAAGCTTATAACCTCTAGTTTGTGTGTATAAAATTTCATAAGCATTGGACGCCATTTGGCCATCGAGTGACACGAAAATCAAATCTGCCAGTATGAACAGTGCACATACCAGAAACCATGAAAAATTCCAACTTTGAAAATTCATCAAATATTCTCTAGGTCTCCGAAAATTATGATCTTTAGCTTCTCAGAAAACTCTTAATGAGACCTAATTGTATGCCAAATTTCAGGACAAGACTAACTCATTTGGCCAAAAAGTGGCATAGGGTTCCATTTTGGTCAATTTTGGCTCCATATTGGGTACCAAAATTGCCAAATGGATTTCCTTTGGTCTTGGCACCTTTTGGGCAAGTTTAAAAGCATGTTTAAGACTTGGGGAAGCTGCCCAAATGGTCCCAAACCATTTGCATCTCATTTTGGCCTTTTCACCCTCACTTATACACATTTCCATCAAACTTTACATTCTCATATCATGGCATTTCATACTCAAAACATGTGCTATTAGTCATACACCATACTCATTCATTTATCTATCACATAATATCATTTTTTTCATTTGTTCAAGGGGTCATAGACTATTTACAATAATAATATACATCATGAAGTCTCCTTATGACTCAAAAGACCAAAAATCAAGCATAAGGATGGCAATCTTCTTTCTTCAAGGTGGTTGGCTCCCATTGCCATGTCCACTTGGTCCACCTAGCATATTAGGACATTTAAGAGGAGGGAGTGAGATTCAAGAATCTCAATAGCTCATCTCCCATTCCATCACACATAATATGTGCAAGCAAGTTTCACAATGGCATGCATGGAGAAAGTAGAAATCATAGGCATTTTAAAAGCAACCTTGGCATGTGAATCAATCATACAAGACATTCAAGAGCTCACTAAGTGTTTGGATTGGCCTCACACTTCTCCTCATGGATTTTGGATTTGCCTCACCCATTCTTTGAGCACTTTGGGCTCAACCATACTCTTGGGAGCCCACTTTGCTTTGGGAGACTCTTTACTTTGTCTCAACCAAGCTCAAGGGTTCTTGGCTCCTCCTCACCCAAGGGAAGAGTTCTTGGCCTCTCCACACTCAAGCAAACTCATACAAACATCATGGATTCATTTAAAACATAACATGGCATCAAGGATCATGACATGTAAAGGCATGCTAGCATACTTTTCAAAGCTTGAAAATACACATACAAGCATTCTAAAACAAGCTAAACACACATCCATGCATGAGAGAAGGTGGAGAGAGCTACCTTGTACACAAGCACACACTTTTTCCTTATCTTTCAAGCCTCCTCTTTAGCCACACACCCACAAGTTGGTGGAGATGGTTTCTCTTGGCCTAAATACAATTTTTGAGAGCCAATTAGGTTCATGAAACATTCTCTAAAGCCATACAACTTGCTTAAGTACTAGAGTGCTCTATAATCCCCATTATGGTCCATAAAGGCACCTAATGAAGCAACACCCCTCAAATGATTTCTAGGCCTCATTCTTTCTTTTCAAATATGATTCTTGACTCCTTTTAAGCCTCTTGGAGTCATCACATAATTAAAACAAAGGGCCTAACATTATGTTGCTTCCTTAGGTCACAATATGGAACCTAAAGCACCAACTCATTCTCTAAGCTTCCTAAATTTTTCCCAAGGTTTCCCCTCACATTCATTCATCATCTTTGACTCAAAAATGGGTTTGAAACAATTTAAAACTCTCCCTAACTATGCCATCCCTACTTGGCCGAAAGTTAGAGCATAAATGGGATTTCATGGCTTCTTGATTTTTCCTTGATGGGGGAACCATTTAGGGAGGTTGTTAAGAGTTGTAGGAGGTCAAGGAAACACTTAAACAACCAAGGGAACTTATAGATTAAATCAGTTTTTACAATCCCCTTAAGTGCTCTACACTTTTCCAACTTTTAGGTTCATGACTTTCCATGGGGTTTTGTTCATTTTATGGAGGAATAGACATATGGGGGACCTCTTAGGGATCTTAGGAGCACATTTAAACATTCATTTAAGCCTAAGAACATTTATATAAACTCAGATTTGCAAGGGAGCATTTGGATCCCTAATGATTCCATTTTGTTTCCTAATGCTCCTTTCTTGATTCTATTGGTTCATTCTTAATCCTTGCCATCTAAAACCCCTAATCCCTCCATAAATTGGACAGAAAACAGCCCCTAAGAATTGGGCTCATGGTGGTCAAATTCGTGCAAGAGGAAGGGGAAGGGAGAAAGTACCAAAGATTGGAAGTTTTACCTTGTTTTCTTGCTTCCTTTGGCTTGTTCTTCCACTTGGTTGGCTTACTCCCTAAATTTTCGAAATTCCCCCCTCTGTTCTGCCCCAAAAACAGCACCAAACTCTCCATTAAAACCATAGAAAGAAAGCTTGAGAGGAGAGGAGCAAGGTTCAAGAAGGAAGGATATGGAATTTCTTAAAGTTTCTTACCTTTCTCTTGAATTTCTTCCTCCAAAATCCTCCTCCTCTTGTGCGCCTAAGGAGCTGGAGTTCTCCTCTGAAAATGGGCAGAAGCAAGTCGGTTTGGAGAGGAGAGAAAGAACGTGGCATATAAAGAAGCTTCCTTTAACACTTTAATGCCAATTTTGCCCTTCGTTCTTAGCATTTTCGTTTCTCCTTCGTTTTAGCTCCTTTGAGAACCGTCTTTTCCATCATAACAAGGAGGTTCCCAATTTAATAAAATGCCTTTGGAATCACTCAAATCGGAGCTAAAACCGTCCCGAACGAATTGGTCAAAGTTCGGGTCAATCGACATCGGAAAGAGTACACCGGATGGGCTTTACTGGTCCCGGGGCTTCCCATGGTTTTTGAGGCCTCTGAGAACCCTGGGCAACTCAAAATTTCCATTTAAAAAGCCCTCCTAGGTGCTTTTCCAAAATTACACTTATTTACGAAAATGCCACTGGCCTTTCGGCAAATTTTTTGAATCCCTTTGGCCTTCGTTTCTGGGAAACTCAAAGCTCAAATCCTCATTTTCTAATATTTAAAATTTTATCATGGTTTTAGTTGGCCCCAATTCCCTCTATTTCAAGGACTTCCTTTTGTATCTGGCCTATTTCTGCCATTTACGGAGAAACCGAATATTGCGTTTCTCACGTTTACGAAGGGACTGGATGTTACAAGTAGGGCTAAGGAATGAACTGAATGGATAGCAAAAACAAGGGGAAAAACAAATAGATACCTTAGAACCTCAAGAGCAATCAATGGAGATTTAGAATAGGGAAGAATGTGTTTCAAGGCCTTATTTCCAACAAGTATAATCAGCTACAAAATCAATTTGAAACACTTTTTTTTTCTATGGCTTCCTTTTCTTTTCTTTTTCTCATTGCTTTTCTTTTGCCTTTCCATCTTTTCTTCTCTTTTGCAATTTTTTTTTTTTCAAGACAGTTTCCTCAACTTTGATTAACAATGGCCAAGCTTAATGTAAGATATACATTCATCATCTTAAACAAGTGTAATGCTCCTTAAAGTCCTTAAGGCATCTTAAAACAAGGTGGAAAACATTTTTAAATGGCTATGGCTAACAAGAAAATGAAATCAAGTCCAAAGTGGCTAAACAATGGATAAAGTGTATGTAGGTTGGCTTTTTGGCTAACCAGCTAGAAAAGAAATGAATGCCTTATCATTTTCATGCATGCAAATGCAAATGTGACCTCAACAAAGAATCAAGACAAGTTCTAGAGTGAAAACAGTGATAGGTGAATACACACTAGAATTGAACAATTAAGGCTCAAATTCTTACCAGCAAATAGCTATCAAATAATTCATTGAAATCAAATTCATTGCCACTTCACTTGAATCAAAACACAAGATTCATTGCTTATCATGTCTAAGTGAATCTAAGCTATAATCATTTCAACTTGCAACTTTTACAGAAAAACTAAAAAAAAATCATGCTATTTTTTACAAAAATTTTCTCAAAAATTTTCAATTTGTTTTTTTAAAAAACAAGGAAAAGATGGATGGAATGACTCTCCCCTCCACACTTAAATATTGCATTATCCTCAATGCCAGCACACAGTCTAGTAAACAAATAAACAACACAAGATAAAGGGCAAAAGGAAAGAATACAACCGGATGAACTTGACAATAAAGATCTCAAGGTAGGCTCAGATTCCTATGTAGCTGGTTAGCAATTTATTTCCTACAAAACAGAAAAAAAAACAAACTGTAATGTGGAAAAGAAAAGAAAACTACATCCTAAACTAAAAAGAGGTCTATCAAAGACTAACTAATCATAAGTATCAAAAACCAAGATTAAAACAACTTTAATCCTTCTTAACTGAACAAATTTGAGTCTAACCACTTTAAACATTTTGATTGATCATGCAGTGATGACCCATGGACTTTCTCAACCATCAGTAGTGTAGGAAAGTCATTTTCAACAAATTCAGAACCAAGAAAAGAAGAAAAATCAAATCTAAGACATTTAAAACCAAAGAAAGAAAATTTAAAATCAAATTTAAACTTTGAACTCTCTAGAAATTTATCAAAACCAATAAAATCTACTGGACTCTAATCAGTAAGAGTAACTACATCCACAGAAAAATCTAATTGCAACTTCTCACAGTCCTTTGAATTCAAGGTGTCTGACAGTTGTTTTTCCTCTACTGGGAGAGTCTATGATTTGTTGGGAACTACTTCACCAACCTCAAGAATCTGTTCAGGACTCTCAACAATAGAGATAATATCTTCCCTGACCAAAGAGACATCAGTAGGCTCATAATATTCTAAATAATGATCTACAACAGAATTCAGTCTCTCACTAGTATCAATAACATCATAAGAATCAATAGGATTTTCAACATCAGCACTATCACTATGCATGCCCTCATCAATACTAGTATGATTAGTAGAATCAGTCTGATCAATAATTTCAGTGCAAGCAAAGGATTCTATGGATTCAGTAGACTTATCAGACTCCAGAAACTCATTAATCTCAATACACATAGGACATGTATGCAATTCATCACATAAGCATTGCAAATTAGAGACTGAATTATCAACAAGCTGTCTAACAATTTCACTATCTATATCCTTTTCACATGCTAAACCTACCACTTCAGCAGTCATACCATCACAGGCTAGTGAGGAATCATGTTGATCAGTATATGTGATGGACTCACTAGTCTCAATGGAAGAATTAATTTGGGAGCATCTATCACATATAGCAGATTCAACACACACAATCAAGAAATGCATCCAAATCAGCTATGTCACATGATCCAGATGGTATGCTATCCTTAAACTTAGAAGATGCATCATCAATAGGCTTATCAACCAATTCCAGACTAGAAATAGAATAATCATCACATTCCAAGTCACCCTTACACTTATCTACTACCCTAGACTCAATAGATTCATCAATTGGTTCAAAAATAAAATTTTCACTATAATCACAGCTAGGTGTAGACATACCAAGTGCATCAGTACACAAGGGTTCATGAACATCAATAAATGTGTCAATTGTGTTTAATGAGCTACCACAATCAACCATATCAGGAGATTCAACAATAATTTTCTCATCAACAACATCATCATCAAATTCAAAATCAACAACATTATATGCATCAGTAATCATAGTGCTATCATGTATACTAGAATCAGTTCCAACAGATTGTAATGTATTAGAAGATGGAAGGATATTACCCAGTGAATAGGACTCTTCCTCCTCCATTCATTCCCTTCTAATTTGCTCTTCAATTGATTCATTAGCACTTGAAGTCAATTGATTCAATTGAATTCCCAATCCTTTATGACGTTATCCGCCATTTGTTGGTCGTGGAGTTACAACCGTTTAGTTATCCGTTGGGCTATTTGCTACATTTATTGGTATTAAATATTACAGGCTTCCATTAGCTGCGTCATCCTCTCTTCTAAACTCAGTTCCCTCTGGGGCTCTTGTTGCATGTATCCCTCATGGTAATTGTAAGGATGACATTATGGCTCTTGCCTATGGTAATCATGGTATGGCTCTTGCATATGGAAGTTATGATATGGCATATAATGATGGTAGTAATTTAGGTGTACTCCATATAGATTGTGGTATGGTCGGTAGCTGGGTTGAACTTCATAGGAATGATGGTGTGGTTGGTAGCATGGTGGTTGGACTTGTTGATATTGTTGTGCTTATCGTTCTCGTCTTTGTTGTTCAAGAAGACCTTGAAGCATGGACATGGTGTTATCCAACTTCTGGGAAATCCTATCATTTGCATAAGGATCATAAACACCTTGATTAGAATAATAAGGATCCATTTAAAGCAAAGAAAAATGAGAAGCACAATTAATTTCAGCACAAAATAAATCACAAACAAATTATAACTAAAATTAACTCAAAATTAAGAAAATAAAATTCCAAAGAAGCTAATAACTTCCTAACAATCTAAAACACTCCTAAACAGAGGTTAGTGACATAAAAAAAACTCACAAAAAATAAAGAAATTAAATCCAGAAAAATTGAAAAATTCCTAAAAAAATTCAAAAAAATACTAAAAAATTAGAAAAAGTGCCTCAAACGTTGGAATTTGGCCAAAAAAATTGGTGCACCTAATAGCTTTGCTATTAATTTTGCTTTAAACACCCAAAAATCATGGAAAACAAAGTTTGAGAATTTTCTGGGCACTTCAAACAAAAATTCCAGCAAGCAGAACACTTGACGCGTAACACCGAAATGACTCGATTCCAAGTTTGAAATAGAACAAAAACTAAGCTAAAATAGAACCAAAACAGAGCTAAAACAAAACAAAAACACTTAAAAAACTTTCTCAAACAATTAAAACTCCAAATCCCAGGCAACGGTGCCAAATTTTGACAGGCTCGTCACGCAACCCTCAAAATAAAACTAGGTTGAATTAAATATGTAGCTAGTGGCACAACCTAGGTCATCTCCCTTAGAAATGGAGTTTAATGTTTAATTAGGTTTTCTAAATGTTCAAAGATCCTATAAGTACCTAATTTAGGGGATTTTTAATTGAATTAAACTAATTAAAATCAAATCAAATTAAAATTCCTAATTGCTACCTAATTGTGCGAATTATGGATGATAATGGGCTTGTGACTAGCTTAGGATTCGTCCCTTGGTATCCACTATCCTTATCCTAATCTAATTGTGATTAATTCTGGCCTAAGAGTCCCTAATTATGTTCAATACAAATGTATCTTGAGTTACCACGCAAGAATCAAAAGATTAACAATCTAATGTTGAACTAAAACCTTAATCCCACATTAAATCATCAACTCTTGTCCTTAAGATCTTTGAACACTTAAATTGATTGATTAACTAATTAATTAGCCTCTGAATCAGCATCCAAAAATGTTTAACTAACCAACTAAATATAAAGGAATCCTTAATTCAAACAATTAGACACTCAATTTCTCACATGCATTTCATCAAACACCTTGACTGCATACATGGATAATTATAGGAAATTAGAAAATCCAGTACTAAATCAATCAAATAATCAATCAAACAACATCCTAATTAGTGTCTAACCAGCCACTAATTAATTACACAAATTCTCAATCCAATATTCCTTAACCAAGAAAATACAAGAAAGAGAAAAAAGTGCTGGAGAAATAAGAAAATCTTAGCCAAAAATGTTGCTCATCCATGGATTCAAGCTTCATCCAAGGTTCTTCATCCTAGCTAGCCTCAAGATGGAAAATTAGAGCTTCATCATGGTGGTGAGATGGCAGATGGAATGGAGGAAGTGGTGTGGAGTGTCTCTGTGTATGAAGAATGGACGAAGGTGAATATGATGGATGAAGGGGCGTATGTAATGACGTGAATGATGTGTATCACGTGATGATGGAAGGACGGGGTCCTCGAATGCTGATGGCATGATTCCCCTTCTGCTTCCAGCCTCCTTTCACGTGATAATGTTAATGATTCCTCATGCTTGCTCAGCTCAATTGCTCGAAGGCATTTTCTTAATTCCCTTATGAGAAACACGTGCTCCCCCTTCCCATTTCAATTGTTTGAAGCTTGCATGTGATATAAGGTGGGACCCACTTTATTTTGCATTATTATAATATTCCTTGTAAATCTCACGTTACTTCCTCTGTCCAACCATGCTTCGTATTGTTTTTTCCTCCATTTTCCACATTGGTTTCACGTTCCTCTCTCTGCATGTGAGGTTCTTCGTGTTGCTTTAGTTCTGCCCCATAGATAGTTCTTGCTCTGCGTTGCTTCATTCCTTTTGCATCAGACCCATAGCTTCCTTCTCTCGATGCTTTATCTTTGCATGGTTCTTCTCTCTATTTCTACTGGCACAGCTTCATCTCATGCTCATGGTATGTAGAACTCGTGCTACATGCTTTTCTTTTCTTAAGTTCAGTCCACTTCTGCTTGAAATTCTGCATGCTTCTTCTTCATTTGCTTCTAAGCTCCTTCAACCCAACTCGTGTAACTTGCATGACAGCTGCCCAAGCTCTGTACCTATGGAAACTTAACTCGCTGCATGCTACATCTTCTCTAAACCAACCTCCATTCAAGCTCAAAACTCTCCACCTGTGGCACTTCTTCCAGCTTTTGTTCACAGCACATAAAACTCGAGCTTTATTTTACAGCTGCTGCATCTTCTTTTCACGTTGCTTTTACATGGTTTTCTTCTTGCGTTTTTATTCCAGTAGCTCGAGCTCTTTTCTCTGTTCTGCATGTAGCTCTTCTCTTCACAAACCAGAACTCGAGCCTCCTTCTGTAGTTGTTGTGCTCACGTGTTCATTTTTCTTTTGCTAGCTTTCTTCCTTTGTTTTGCTTCACATTCTCAAATTTTTAGCCCCACAAAAAGAACACTTGAAGCTCAATCTTCACCATCCATTCAATTTCCCACACTCAAGCTATTTGCCCATAAAAAATTATGCCGAAATAATAAGAACAATTCAATAGGAAAATTCACAAAATCATTTAAAGAAATTTATGCATTAAAACTCAATAATTTTGCCAATTAATTCACAAAGTGCATAAGTGGCTGATGAATTCAAATTGAATCTAATTAAACCCTTAAGATCATATTCCATCATCAAAATGCCAAAATTAAGAGGATTAAAGTGTATAAAAATCATGCTTATCACCCCCTTCATATTCATTCATCATATATGACTTAAGAATGGCCTTAGAAAAATTTAAAACTCTCCCTAACTACCCCATCCATACTTGGTTGAGAGATAGAGCAAGTTTGGCCTTCTTGGAGCTTTCTTTGTTTTCTCAAGGGGAAAAGCATATGGGGAGCCTCTTAGGGATCTTGGGAGCTCATTTAAACTCTTATTTAGGTCTAGGAATTATCATACAAAGTCAGATTTTACAAGGTGCATACAAAATCCTAGAATTTGCATATTGAAATCTAATGGTTTTTTGTTAATTCTCTTTGCATATTCTTAATCTCCACACACTTTTTCCTTAGAATCACCCTTGGTTCTACCTAAAAATAAACTCCTCTTAAGTCTTCTCAAGTGGGGCAAAATGGTGGAGAAGGGGCGCAAAGGGTAGCAACCATAGAGGAAGAAAATACCTTGTTTTTCATGGCTTTTCTCACTTGAATCTTGTGTTCTTTGAGCTCCTCTCTTCAAATCTGAATTTCCCCCCCAATTTCTCCCTTAAAATAGATTTGTAAATTTCATTTTAATCAAGGGAAATAAAGGAGAATGAAGGAGAGGAGGTTTGGAAGAGAAAGAGCATGAAAAACTACTAAATTTCCATACCTTAAGCCTTTGATTTCTCCTCCTCTTTGCCTTCCTCTTGTATGCCACTCTCCCTAGGATTTTCCTCTAGTTTTAAGCAGAACTTGGTCATGCATAATGAAGGGAGAAGAAGGGTGCATCATATATATAGGTTGTGACGACCCTAAATTCTAATACCAGTGATTATAGCTAAATACACAATTAATAAGTAATGATCAAGGGTTGGAGTCGTTGCAATTAATTATATTAAGAAAATATAGAAGAAATTTAAACCTTGATACTACTAGGATCATCAATTAACAACCATAACGGAAACATGCATAAAAGGGTTCGTACCATCATTAAAGGTTTAGGATTCATCCATTAATCAATTTCAACCCACAAAACATCCCACCAATGTCCCCATGCTACTCCCTAACATTAGCCTTACTGAAATTAGGGTTTCTAGGTCAAATATAAAAGTTTGGGGACCTGCGCCGCGACCTGAAACTTTTTCGCCGCGGCTAAGCTAGGTTCTGGAGCTTAAAAATCAAGTTTTTAAACTTGCGCCGCGGCCAAGTTACTCTCTGGAATTTTCCTGACTTTCACCGCGGCGAGTTGGATCTGCGCCGCGGCCAACCTATGTGGCGCCGCGGCGAGTTTTGCTACTATAACCTCCCTAATTAATTTCCTCGACTCGTGTCGCGGTGAGGTTATGTTCTGTCACCCCCTGGGTGATTATTTTCACTCCGCGCTGCGGCGAGATTTCTCAAGCCACGCCGTCCCTCGCCACTGTCACTCCCTAGGCCGCGGTGAAGCCTTCTTGGCCGCGGCGTGACTCCCTTCTGTAGCTATTTTCCCTATATTTCGCCCCCTACACTCCATTTCTCTTCTTAGGGACACCCTAAGGTCACTTCCCCTCATTTTATATGGCGCTAATGGCATTTATCTATCTTATTTACTTAGCTACGCTTCCATTACCAACTCAAATCTTATATGCCCATTTATTTCCTCCAATTACCTTCTATCAGCAAGTTTATAAAGTAACAACAATAGATTATACATGAACTACCATCAGCCATCCATAAATACTCAATCAATGGGGGTTCCATACATTAGGGGTTCATATCAATATCTCAAGAGTCACATTTCCATTAATAAGCAATATTATAGGTCAGCATCAATTATAGCAGAAATCATGAGTCCATACAACAATTTCTAAATTAGGATGAGGTCTAACCCCTCATTACATACATCCTCAATTAATCAATTGTGCAAGCCTACACTTGGCAATGCAGATACATGATGATGCTATAGATGACTTAACAAAATTAGCATCTACCCTATTACACTCAGACCAAGTGTAGCCTCCCCACACTAGGCCTCAGCTTATGGATGTTCATCCACTTGCTTGCCCTTATCCTTACCCGAGGAACCTTCACCTGAAATATTAATCCCATAAAATGGGGTGAGATATAAATCTCAGTAACCATGACAATTCCATCATATAATCCAGTTTAATCAACATATATGCATGAATCAAAAATCCATATCAGAATCATATCAGTCATTTCAGCAAATGAAACAATTAGGCTATCATGATTACTATCCCATACTAGCAATCATAATTTTTAACATGTTAAAGGCCATTAACACTGGGAGAGGCCCGTCCACGGCACCTACTCCCCATTGAGCACAACCAGGGCTCAGTGCATCTGGGTTTGATCATAACCCGGTGCCCGATCGTGGCACATGCACGGGTGGCAGCCGCACTACAGCTCCACCATGGACTCACAAGGTCCAATCATAATACAACAGATAGCCAACCGATTCATTCAACATTTCAAATCATTCATATATAGCAAATATGAAATTAAATTAGATACATGCATGGAATTAATGTTAACTTCTGTTACCTCACTTGCAGACAATTGCAACAGCCACCACAAATCCCAAATTCTGATTCAAGTATCTCCCACTAGAATTTTCAATGTGTCACCCAAAATCCTAAGCAAATTCGTACCAAATTAATGCCCATAATATAAATAAGCTATGGAGGTCTCAAATCATCAAAGAAAGCATCAAAATAGGGGGTTTAAAGTCTCCTAATACCGACCCCAACCTCAACCTACGAATTTTCCCAAGAAAATCTCCAAACAACCACATTTCAGATTTGGGGTATGATAAAAATTCTCCAAATGAAAAACTAATCGGACCAAATTAAAGAGAAAGATGAGGGGATTAAGTTGTATAACTATTACCTTGGCCAAATCTTGCTCTAAGTGTGTGAAAATGCAGAATTTTTGCCCCAAACCCTAGCCTCCTTCTCCACCTCCGAATTTCACTTTTGAGTTTCAGCAAATGGGATAAGTGGCTGAAGTATTAGGGTTTTAGATGGGTTTAAGTTGGGTCAAGGGGTTGGGTCATGGGTTGCTCCAAGCCCAAATCCAATTGGGTTTCAGATTTTGCTTATTGGGCCAGTTTTCAATTGTTGGGCTGCAGAATTTCATTGGGCCAGTTTTATACATTGGGTTGCTGAAGTTTAATGGGGTTTGGGCCTAATTTGAAGGGCTCAAGGGTTTGGATCTGCACAAGGATAATTGGCCACTTAATTGAGCCTATACAAGATAAATCTTGGGCCTCTATCTCATTAAATTAGTTTGGGTCTGCCTCTAATTCATTGGACCTCCATTAGCCTCTTATCATGATTCATTAATTTGGACCTAGGTGAAGTTTCTATCCCAAATAAATTCTTAACCCAGATTAACAATTTATCTCTCTAGAATACCTATTCACTAACTTGCCCAATTATCCTCTATTAATTATCCTTAATTAACCTTAATTCATGATTAACACCTTAATTAATTTCGGGGTGTTACATAGGTGGGAGGAAGTTACACTTTTCAAAAATTCTCATTTTGCCCTTCGTTCTTAATATTTTCGTTTCTCCTTCGTTTTAGCTCCTTTTTTAGAACCATCTTTTCTATTATGAAATTTAGGTTCCCAATTTAGTAAAATACCTTTGGAATCACTCAAATCAAAGCTAAACCTTCCCAAATGAATCTATCAAAGATTGGTCACACCGATATTGCAAAACATCCACTAGAGGGGCTTTAGCTGTCCTGGGCCTTCCCATGGTTTTCAGGGCCTCTAAGAACCTTGGAGAACTCAAAACTTTCATTTAAAAAGCTCTCTTTTATGAATTCCAAAATTTGCTCAAAATTACGAAAATGCCATTACATTTCGTAAGCTTTTCGTAAGAAATTATTTTTTCATTCTAGCTCCATTTTTCTTTCCATCTGAGCTTGGGATTCTCATTTTTTGGAGTTTAAGATACTTCCCAAATTTTTTGAGATCTTAACTACATCATCTCAGGGGACTTCCTTTTGTATTCGGTGAATTTTGTTCGTTGACGGAGAAACCGTACGTTACGTTTCTTACGTTTTCTCTCATTTTCAGAGAATCGGATGTTACACAATTCAAGGGACTTTTGGCACAACCTCACCCATCAAGAACTATAATATACTTTCAAAACAATTCAAGAAGCATAATATCATCAAATCATTAAACTAATAGCAATATTCATACTTCATGGTTTAAACACACACATAAGCAATCAAAGACAATCAAACAACTAAGACATGCATGCAAGAATGGATGAAAAGATAACTTGGATCAAGAAGCACAAATTCTTCCTTTGATTCCTAGTTTCTTGGTTTGGCCGCACATACACACTTGGAGGAGGCTTGATTTGTTTGGTCAAAACATATCAAACAAGACACAAACACGTCAATGATACCATTTCTAACCTTACATAAGCTCTATACAAACTACTTCTAGTTTATGGCATGTATATAGTTCCATACAAGGGCATAATGAAGCAACTCATATAATTTATCATCTTGGCTCTAATTTCTCACTCAATCTAAATCTCATGAGTCTCTTTAAACTCATTAGATTCATTACAAACTTAATCTAAAGGGCCAAACACTAAGTTGCTTCTTTGTGCCTAAAAGGAACCTAACAATTGCAACTTTCAAATATGATTTCTAAATTCAAACTAATGGTTCCTTTGATGTCTCTAATCCATATTTAGACCATATCTATCAATGAAATCAAAGAAAACACTCCTTAGGTACTCTCTTTCATGCTTGGCCGAGACATACACCTTTTTGGAGGCCCACAGAGTTTTGTTATATTTTCTAAGGAATTTGCCACTTGTGAAGTTTCCTAGGTCTCTTATAAACTTAAACATACTCTTACACAACCTAAAATATCATTAGAAAGCTTCAAATTTCCTTAGTTGTAATTAAAACCCTAATTTTCTATAACTTGTTACCAATTGCTTCTTTTTGAATTCTAATTGTTCTATATAATTATTCATGCTTCAAAACCCCAATTCCTATCAATTTTAGACCAACATAAAACTCCCTATACATGACCCTAGTTTTAGCCAAAATAAGGGATGGGGAGGAGAGCCAAAAAGAACAAGTTTAGCCATGGAAAAATTACCTTGTTTCAAAGCTTATCAAGATTGCTTTTTTAAGCATCCAAGAGTTTCCTCAATTCCTCTCTTCCTTGTCATTCCATATCAAGACATCTCCCAATTCATATTACAAATGGCATAAGACAATTATTTTCATGAATTTCACACTTTTGGCAACGGAAATAACCATTATCATAAGCCCAAATAATTCAATTTCAATTAAATGGGCCATATGGGTTTACTAATATCATCTTCCATCCATAACACACCTAATGGTATAGAAACATCATAGATTAAAGCTTTCATTTTGGATTTAAGTCAAGCAATACAATTCCATAAAGTAAAGTTGTAGATTTTTTGATTCCATATTTTGATATAAAATTCAAAACTTCATAACTAATTTTTAAAAAAATAAAAATCATGCAAATTATACCATTTTGATGTCCCCTAAATACCATAAAAATTTCAAATCAAAATAACCACTCAAAAAATTCAATGAAATAGTACATCAGGTTTGGGTGGCATCCTACAGCTGAACCAGAATTTCATAAATTCATATCTCCGTCTTCACAAGTCCAAATAGAGTGCTCTCAGTGGCTATGGGAAGCTTTAGATGTCTACTATATGCTTGTAAAATTTCATGAGTATTGGACTTCATTTGACCCACAAATGACACAGAAATGAAAACTAACCATATGAACTGTGACTGTGACAGATTTTGTATAATTTGGCCAATTTTGAAAAATTATAATAAATTCTCAATAGCTCTAAATTGGGTACTTTTTAGCTTTGTGAAAAGATCTAGATGAGACCTATATTTATCCCAAATTTCATGCACAAAATCATCATTGGTCAATTTGTGGTTCAGCTCAAGAATATGGCAATTTTTTTATATATAATAAGGTCAAATTGCACCAAATGGTCTCCCACACTGTCCATGACCATTTGAGTATGTCCCATAGCACAAACACAGCATATAGAAGCTTCACAAATGATTCAATTTATCATTCTAGTTGCATATATACACATTCACGTCAAGGCATAAGGATGTCAAAAATCCACATAAGCTTACATTTGGTTTCAAATTCCATTCATACATGATATTTACACACTTTTACATTTTTTCAAGGGTTTACATCTCAAAAATAACCCATGCATACAAAATTTGATATTTAATTACATTAAAAGCTATTCTATTGTCAAAATGTGGCAAATCCCAATAGATATTTAATTACATTTTCTTCCTTGGACTTCACCTAGACATAATTAGATGGAAAATGGGGGAGAGTGAGATTCAAGAAATCCCAATAGCTCTTTCACCCTTTCAAGTAAACAAACAAGACATATATTCATGTCAAAGAACATAAGCATGCTATAAGCTCTTCCAAGAATTGTTTAATTTATAATTTCTATACCATACAAACATGTCAAAGCCAAGAACAAGCTTTATGGACTTTTGGTCTAGCCTTACCCTATTATTTGGGACTTTTAGATTAGCCTCACCCACTTTCTAGAGACTTTTGACTTAGTCTCACTCATTCTTGAGACTTTTGGCATTGTCTCAAATATTTTTAGGGACTTTTGGCTTCACCTCACTTAATCCAATGGACTTTTGGCACAACTTCACCCATAAAGAGCAATCTCACATTTCAAAAGCAAATCAAAAAGCATAATGGTACTATAGCAACAAACCAATAGCAAATGGCATGTCTCATAATTCAAACACACATACAAGTATTTAATTACAATCATACAACCAAGAAATGCACACAAGAAAGAGTGGAGAGCTATCTTGGTTCAAGATGTACAAATTTCTCTTTGCTTTCTTATCTCCTTGGCTCGGCCTCACACCCACACCTAAGAGGAACTTGGTTTGCTTAGCCTAGACACATCAAACAAGATACAAACACATCAATGGAACCATCTCTAACCTCATATAAACTCTACACAAGCTATCTCTAGTTTATAACACCATTATGGTTCCATACAAGACATAATGAAGCAACTAATATAATTCAAGCTATTGGCTCCAATTTGTCACTCAATCTAAGTCATATGACTCCATTTAAACTCATTAGATTCATCATAAACTCACTCTAAAGAGCTAAACACTAAGTTGTTTCTTTATACTTAAAATGGAACCTAAACTCCTATCATTCAAAATATGGTTTCTAAATTCAAACTAATGATTCTTTTAGTGTTTGTTATTCATATTTGGGTCATTTCTATACTTAGAATCAAAGAAAAATCTCCCTAGGTGTCACTTCCTCCCTTAGGCCGAGATGCATATCAAGTGAAGTACCCATGGAGTTTTCTTCCATTTCTTAGGAATTTTGCCATCCATGAAACTTCCTAAATGTCTTGTAAACTCATTCATAGTCTTAGACATCCTAAATTACCATTAGGAAGCTTCTTGTTTGCCAAGGTGCAATAAAATCTTTAATTTCCATAACTTATTATCTAATGATTCTTTTTGAATCCTAATTGCTTCCTTGGATTCTTTAGGCTTCAAAACCCCCATCCCTAGCAAGTTAAGGTTGAGATAAACTCTCTAACATCTCCCTCTATTTTGGTCAAAATGGTAGAAAAGAAGGAAAGCCAAGAGGAACAAGCTTTAGTAATGAGAAATTACCTTATTTGGAAGCTTTTCAAATGCCCTTGCTTGTGCTTTCAAGAGCTTTCCCAAATTCTCCATCTCCTTTCCTGAACTAGTCATTAAACATGTCAAAACAAACCATTAAGACCATGGGAGAAGAGAGGAGAAAGAGGGCAAAAACATTAGTGAAGGAGAAGACATGAGAAAACATGGAAATCTTACACTTGTTTCCTTGAATCTTCTTTTCCTTACTCCTTTGCTTGGTGTGCCACTCAAGACTCTCCCAGAATCTATTTGGACCAGAACAAGTTAATGGTGAAGGCTGGAGAAGAGAGGGACGTGATTTAAGAAGTCGAGGAGTCCATTTACAATATTTTCCAAAATTACAATTTAGTCCTTTATCTTGGTTCTTTCCATTTGGGCTTATTTCAACTCTTTTTTTAGAATCATCTTTTCCATCATAAAATCTAGGTCCTCTAATTCATAAAATGTCTTTGGTTTCAACCAAACTAGATTTAAAACCTCATTGAACAATTTGATTAAAGTTTTGATCAACTGACACTTTAAAATTCAAACCGGAGGGGTTTTGACCATTTTAAGAGTTCTTAAGCTTTTTAGGGCCTTTGAGAACTCTAGGAAACTCAATTTTGTCATTTAAAGATCCCTCCTTTGAGTTTTCTAAAATTTACCTAAAATTACAAAAATGCCATTGGCCTTTGTCACTTTCTGTTTAGTTGTTTTGGCTCTGGTTTCGGGCTAGCCTTAAGCTCTAATCTACATTTTAAGATTTTTCAATTTATATTGTAGTCTCATTTAGACTCTAATTACCATTACTTTAGGGTGTTCCTCTTTTAGTTCATCGAGTTCAATTCAATTTAGAAGTTACCGGTTATTACATTCCCTCTACTGAACTAGCCACAAAATAGCACTAATTAAGTCACCAAAACTAAGAGAAGAGAGAGGAGAAAGAGGAGAATCAGTTTAGTGAAGGGAAAAGCATGAAAAAGTAGAAAAATCTTACACTTTCGAGCCTTAGTTTCTTCCTCCCTTACACCTCCTTTGGTGCACCACTTAGAATTGCCGTTAGTTTTGTTTTAGACCAAATGGAAGTCAGTTAAAAGGAGGGAGAGAAGTGGGATGTGATTTAAGGAGGTGGGGGGCCTACTTATGGCATTTTTCAAATTTTCACTTTAGTCCCTTATCTTGATTTTCTTCATTTGAGCTTATCCAACTCCCTTTTAAGAACCATCTTTTTTATTAAGAAATTTAAGTCCTCTAATCATAAAATATCTGTGGTTTCACCTAAATTGGATTTAAAACCTTATTGAACTATTCATTCAAAGTTTCAGCCAACTGATAACATAAATCGCACACTAAAAGAGTTTTAACCATTCTAGGTGTTCTTATGACTTTTAGGGCCTCTGAGAACATGAGAAGCTCAATTTTTCCTTTTAAAACTCCCTCATTTGAGTTTTCAAAAGTTTTCAAAAATTATGATTTTGCTACAATGTTTTTGGCTCCTCTGTTTTGCCATTTTGGTTTCAGTTTTAGGCTATTCTTAGTTTCCTACCCACACTTTTTAGATGCTCTAATTAACATCCTAATTTTGTTTGGCCTCAATTTGCTCTACTTTAGGGTGTTTCAGTATCAATCTATTGGGTTCAGTTTAATTTTTGAATTACCAATTATTACACTAAAGGTCCTAAATCAACCAAAATGCAACCTTTAGTCATTATTCACCACAAGAAGCATGTACTCATTCATTCCAATCATTAAGAACTACTTAGAAAACACTTACCCAAACTTCCAATGAGTTCAATGTTGAGATTTAAGCCTTTAAAACCCATAATATACAATGGGTCACACTAATTCCTTGCAATTTCACACTTTAATGGAACCCAACACAAAAATCAGTCATAGGGGCTAAGTTTTAGCATATTCATACTTCAAAACAGAGGAAAATACTTACTCAATAGTTCCTCTAGCCTCAAGCTCCAAAAATCATGCAAAAAAAATATTAAAACATCCATTTTTAGATTTAGCGTTGGGATAAAAATCTACCAAATGAAGAACTAATTGGACCAAAATGAAGAAAAAGATGAGAGAAACAACTTTTGTATAACTTGTCTTGGTTAAATCTCCCTTTTAGAATGCATATCAAAGCCACAATAATGAAGAACCTTACCCTTTCCCTCTATGTGTGAAAATTCTTTCTCCCTTGGCTGACCAAATGTTTTTTGTAGAATAAATGGAGTAGCTATACTAATATTAAGGTTTTGTGGAAGAATGGTGGACTTGGGGGCATTTTTGTCCAAGTGGATCTTGTTTTCAGTACTTAGGCCCAAATGATCGATAAAACTTAAACAGGCCTTCTACAATTTACTCTTGGCATAATAAAATTAATTATAGAGCTCCAATTAAAATCTAAACCAATTAAATTCAAATCCGCAATAATATTTTATTTTTTTAAACCAAAAATTGATAGGTAATAATCATTTGCCTCAAAATGCCCAAAACAATTATTTTCCTTAAAAAGTCCTATTTTCCATAATTTTTTTCATTTTTCATAATAATTCCTTATTTTCTCAAATTAAATCCTTAATTCTCACCAATCTCATTTAATTAATTTTTGGAATTTACAAGGCCAACTTTGAAATTTTGCCAAATATCCTATAGAGCTCCAAAAATTATAATTTTTTCTTTATAGAAAGTTTTAAATGTTCTCTAAATTCTTACCTAATTCCAGCCCCAAATTCGATTATTAAGGCCATTGAAGGTAAGGCCATCAAGGGTAAAATGACATTTTATGGCTTAAATGGTAAAAATTTTGATTTCAATTAGTACCAAATGAGTTAAAAAATGCCATTTATCCTGATAAGTAAATTTCAATCCTTATTTACATCATGTAGCAATGATCCATCATAAAAAATTTGTCATGCAACTAAAAATTACTATCTCACGTGTAAGAATACATATAAACCTTATGGAACCTCATATAACAAATCATGTTCTATCATGTCATATATACTTTAGATGGTCATTAAATCATGGTCTAGGGCTCTAGAACATGTTTGCATCTCTCAATACATCAAAGTATAGAATTACATAATTATATATAGAAGAACATATCCTAGCCTAATTTCCTTGTCATAAATAACTTCTCTAGGCCTTTTAATCATCTTTGCCTTTGCTTTGAGTATCACTTGACCATGGTTAATGAAGATAAGGAAGAATGAGATTCAAAGAATTCCAATAGCTAATCTAACATTTAAACACACATATGGTTCACTAAAGCACATGGAAGTAAGTATGCATGTCATACAATTATAGCCAAATCATAATCCATGTTCTAGAGGTCTCATGGCTCAAGTAAAAGGAAATCCATGCTCTAGGGGCTTTTGAACTAATCTCAACCAATATTTAGGGACTTTTGGTCTAGCCTTATCTACATTTAAGGACTTTAGACTTACCCTCACACAATATCAAGAGACTTTTGGCATAGCATTATCCATAAAAGAGCCACCCTAATCACAAATGTAAAGAAGTTTCATGCAATTGCATATTATACTCAAACAATCAATACATCATATATTTGCAGACAATATATAGAAACAACCAAGACTTAAGCAAACCAACCACATATATAAGAATGAAAAAAGAGCTACCTTATTACACAACTTAACTCAATTTCCCTTGCTCTCCTTTCTTGATTCCCATAGCCTCACAAACACACTTTGAGGTGGTTTCACTTGTTTGGCCTAGATACATCAATTAAGACATATTCAATCTTATGTTAACATTCAAGTCATATTTAGGTCTTTAGATATAGCTTATGGTCTCTTTAGATGCCTTAAGTAGTAACTTTTGAATTTCAAATCTTAGGCTTTAAAATCTTACCATATATGATCTTCATAATTCCAATAAAACTCATTAGAGTCATCAAAAGTTTAATTAAACATGCTTAGAGCCATATGGTCCCATTAGGCATCCTTGAACCCTAATTTTTTACTTTAAAAAATAGAGTTTGTATATCCATTCCAATGGCTTTATTAGTGTTTATATTTCATATCTAGATCATTCAAAACCTTAGAATCAATGGAAGAATTCCATAAGTACCTAAACCATCTCTTGGCCAAGACACGCTCTATAAGTACCAACTTGGAGTTTTTGTTAAATTCTTAGGGAATTTCAAGGCTTTAGGGTATCCATACTTCATTTCTATTTCCATTACGATATTAGAAGGATTAATTAACTCTCCTAGGGTTTTAAATCTCTTAAAGCCAAAACCAAACCCTAAGTGAGCCCTATGCCTTTTTTTATTTTTTTTAATCAATTCTAAATGCATATTCTTATTCTTCACCCTTTAAAACCCTTAGTTTCACCATGGTTTCATCAAACTCAAATCTCTTTACCTCTCCTTCTTGGCCAAACCTATACATGGCTAAGGTTTCGAGATTACATAATTTTCTTAGCCTAAACCATATCTTACTTTGATGTACTCTAAATGAAAAGTATTTTGGTATAATTGGTTTCCCCAACAGTGCTTCTTCATCTAAGAGTCCAGCCACAAAATCAATTTTTTTAAGAAACCAAATCCATCAAGAGAAAGAGGAGAAAGAGAAGAAAAAAAGTTTACAACTACATCATAATCAAATTTGCCATATTTGCTTACCTATAGTAGCTTCTTCCTCCTTCTTTTCCCTCCTTCCTTCACACCACTTTAGGTCTTGTTTTAGAGCTACTCAAATTAGCTAAGAGAAGAAGAAATGTGAGATGTGCCATATATATATTGGAAAACTAGGGTTTTAATAAAAAATATCAATTTTGCCCCTACACTATAATTCCTCCGTTTGATTTCATTTCCTAGTGTTTTTAGAAATCAACAGCTATACACCAAAATTTAGACTCTACTCTTTATAAAAAATATTTGCTTTGAGGTTACGGGGATTTAAAATAGTCTAGAAAAGTTCAGCCAAAGTTATGGTCAAATAAAACCTTAAACCATACATCATCAGGGATTTAATCAAACCAACCGCATCTGCTTAATCTACTAACCTTATTTCATCATATTATGATGAGGAATATTCATTTCTCAAGTCAATTCTCATATTTTCTAAGTCTTTAAAATTTTTATTGATTAGGCTTGTATTGATTCCTTTTAATTTTGACTGGCCCTTTCTTACCTTGTGACCTTTTTTTAATTAACCCATTCCATTCTTTAGGGACTATATTGATTTACAAAACATAGAATATTGCCAACTATTTATGAAAAGCTTTATATTTATAGTTAGGAATGCATGTTTTAGAACTCCACTAGCTATTGAGAATTTTATCTCATTTGCACTTTTCTGAATTAGCATTTTTAGAATGATAGACTGACACCAAAAAGGGAAGGTTTCATAATGATTACCTTAGCCAAAAAGGTTTGTTAGTTGAGATATATTAGAGTATATGTTTGATGTAATGTAATAAGAGATTTATTATATAATATCTTTAGTTTACTATGTCGTTTGGATTAGTTTTAGGATTAATCTTAAATACTATAAGTTTAAAGTTGATTGTTAAGATGTTATTGATTATGGGTTATTTTATTAGAATACTAATGTTTAAGATATTTGGATCTAGAATAATGTTTAAATTTATCTTTCATAATTAAATGTGTCAAATTTATTATTTAAAATAGTATTAATTTAAAATATTAAATCTAAGTGTCACATAGCCAACCAATCTCAACTAAAAGAGAAACAAAGAAAGAAGTAAATGCAAAATTAAAACACAATAAAATAAGGAAATAAAAAGGAAAAAAAACTATTTGAATTTTCAGCCTTAAAGCCCACATAATTACTAATTAACCAAATCTAATAGTCAACAAGAGCATTAAAAAATCTAGCAGGAAATCACTACAAATAGCAACATTTATATTTAATAATATTAAGCATTAGAGATTATTTGAAAAGTTCTTGTTTAGAGAGTTCTTCATGAGTTTCCCTTATTAGTTTTACATCATTGTGATATTGGATTGTTTGATTAGATGATGTGAAGAGAAAGGAATGTAAAAAATAGGTAGGTGTTACAGGAAATGGCTTTTCTATTATTATTTTTTAAAAAATAATTTGATGGTTAAAATGATGATTTAATGGATGGAATAATAATTACAAGGCATAATAAAACATTACACAAATTATGTAAAAAGAATACATTTGCAACTCACTAAACCAAATGAAGCATAGGTTCATGAACCCTAGAAAATAATCCTTCATTAATCTGTAAATTTTGAAAATGAATATTTTAGGTGAAAGTTAATCTTTTCATCATTATTATATAAGGATAAAATATAGCCTAAAAAATAAAATTTCTAGTTTAGATTTAATAAGAAAATTCTAAGACTATAGGAAGAAGGATGTTTTTAAAAGGTCTTTATAGTATGTAATTGTAAGGTTAAAGGATTAAGCAAGTAAAATATTAGTTTTAGGAATTAAAGCTAGGTCAAAATATGAGAAAAGGTAGTGTAAATCATAATTTTTTCCATTTTTCAAAATAAAAATGTGTTTTGTGCATTCTTTGCACCATTTTTGCACACTTTTTTTCTTCCTTCATTTTTGTCATCCAACTTCATCCTTTCTTCCTCCCTCACTTTCTTTTTCAGCATACTATTAAGGCAAGTCACTTATCTTTAGTTTTATAGGGATTATAGTAAGTTTTACATGATTTCTTTCCTTTGTTAGTCTCTTTATTGTCTATGGAGTTTTGTTTCTCTTATGGTATGAAATCTTCATCCTAAATCTCTACCCACTCACTCCTAAAGATACTTAACCATGATTGAGACTTGATTTATCATCTATAGGGAATGAATTTCATTCCTATAGTTTTAAATTGTGAATTGATTACTTGGTTTCATTTCTTCCAACTTCTAGCTATGGGTAGAAATTAACTTCATGGTATATGTATGTCTTAAAGGTAGAAGTATGATATAGAAATTATTATGGGACATATATATATCATAGGTAATGAGTTAGAAACAAGTTTAGAGTTAGATTTTCTACTATATCAAATATTTTAAAATTTTAAAATTTTTGGGCTAAGTAAGAATATTCCTATGACAATATATTAAATATTTTCCTTCCTCTTTTGGCTTTAAGAATGTCAGAGACTATGCCATTAGGTTTCATATAAACTCTAACAGTAAGTTCAAACTTTACTTTGTTTTTTGCCATTATTGTGAGTGGAAACTATATGATTACTTAGCAAGCCTATTCTATTCCATCTTAGTCCTATCAGTTGGGCTGCCCCAACAAGCAATTCTTTAGCTCTTGCAATCTACGAATGCAAGCTGTCTGGCTATTTAGTCTGGCTTTTGAAGCATACTCCTAATGCTTGTGCTTTACTAGTTTGGTAATCATAATTATTTTTATGGAATATTTATAATTTTATTTGAAATATTTCCATAGACTATGAATAACTAGAGTGATATTTATTTATTCATATTAATAGAAAGCATCTATGTGATTTACATTATGAAAGCAACTAATATATGATGTTAGATACATCTCGTACTCATTCCAAATATAATTTATGTTAAATTTATATTTTGAAGATCATAGATGATTATGCGTTGAACACTTTGGAAATGTGACAATTTATTTTACTTATCTCTTAGCATGCCAGTTACACTAAATATACTCATTTAATTAGTCAAGGTGGATAATTCCCTTAACTCTAGATTGACTCATTTAGTTAGTCAAAGAAAATGATTGTCTAGCTCTAGTTTGTTATATTTAATTAGTCATGGAGAATTTCCTAACTCCAGCTTTGTTATGATGCATGATTCCTAATTAGTTAAGATGAATTATTATCTAACTCTAATTTGAAATGAATCAGTTAGAAGAACATAACTCCTTGACTCCAAATATGATGTCATAGCATATATGTTTTCCCTAATTGTTGGATTTAGAGCACCTATGATGAGATGACCCAATTTAGGATCTAATCCAATTGATTAATTTAATTAACTGAATTAATGAAGTTGTTGGTATAATTAACTATTAGGATAATAAATTATTATATTAAAAGGTTGGGATAATTAATTAGTTATTATTTAATAATTAATTTTAGATCTTGAATTTATGAAATTCAAGATAGGTTATCACTATTCTATCTTATCACTTTGAAGATAAGTTATTAGTATCCTATTATATCTATTTTTAAGAGATATAAAGAGAGGACTAGGTGTTATATCTTAACCCTTGTTGAAACATAAGAGAACAATGTGTAGAGCAAGAAAGCAACCATTTTCATTTAGGGACTTTGGGTGCACTTGCTAAGAAAATAATGCAAGGTCTAAAAGGGTAACTTCCCATCATATAGTTCAATTATGCTGTAAAAGTTTTATAAATAATGGACAAGATCAGTCTTTCCATCATGTAGTTCAATTAAAATGGGTTTATACCTCCTCAGGGGATGTGCCCTTCAAACATCTTCCATGAATGGCAAGTTGTTAAACCAGTTATTAAATGTAACATCCTTCTCCCAATTAAGAATTATTTAATAATATTTAAGCAATTTAAAATAAATTAAATAATATCAAGAGAACAATTAAGAGTCAATGTATGACCAAATAATGGAAAAGTAATAAGTTTCTATTTATAAAACTTGAAGAAAATTATCTATAATTTTTTGGGATTTAATAGGATTTTTTTTGGAATTTTCATGCATTATTTGGAATTAATTATAATTAGGCAAATAGTTGAAATTATGAAATAAATATTGGGAAGTTAATTTTCTAAGAACTTCTAAGACTAAAAATACCTTAAAAATATAAGAAAAACATTCGAGAGATAAAATTTTTTAGGTGAAATTCTAGATGCCAAAATGTAATTTGTAAAATTTTAAAGCAAAAATATATAGTTTTCACAAGATTAAAATGTAATTTTGGTGGGACTAAAGTGCAATTTTAGCCTACACCAAAATATAATCCTTACAAACAAATTAAAGCTACACTAATTATGAAGTCAAAAAGAGGAAAATTTTAATACACATCTTTTTTATAATTGGTAGTAATTTTTATACTTAGTATTAACCAAGGAAGTTAGGAGCGTGCAAGAGAGAAGTAAGCTAGAATTCAATAGATTTAAGGGAGACCAACAGTATATTAAAGAAAGTGAGAGATTAGAAATAGAGAAAAGTAAGAGAGAAAGAGAAAGAAATAGAGTTGAAGAGAAGAAAACACAAAAGAACAAAGGAGGAAGAACAAGGAAGGAAAAGTAGATTTGTGAGCCAAATTTGAAGCCTACAAAGGTAAGACACTACTTGTGAGTTTCATATTAGTTAATGATTCTCCCTTCTTTTTCTCTCTTTTTTTTATGTTTTATTTCTTTCTTTAGACTTGCTTAAAGAAAACTCCCTTAAAGATAAAATGGTAACAACTTGGTTTGATGCTTTTGGAAGTTATAGATGATGCTTTAGGTATGGTTGAATCGTTCCTATATGAATAATTGATGACAAAGTTCCGTCTTCTTCATACTTCATGCTTTCTCTCACTAATAGGTGCTATGGTGACCTTTTAAACCTTTGAGTTTAACCTTAGTTTTTCCCTTGAATGCTATCCCTAATAAGTTAAATGGTTATGTTATAGATGGAATGAGTCATAAGCTTTATATACTCACCATATTCATTTTCTCTCTCTAAGAACCTAGCTATGGTCAAACTTGAAATCCTTGGTTTTGATTGATAAATTATGATCGATAAATTATGATCCAAAGCATGTACTTGCGATTCATAAATGATTTTAAAGCATTAGAATGCCTTTGGGGTAATAGAAAATGCATAGGTAAAAAATCTACAACTGCTAAAGGTACAAGATAACTCAGCATTGTGGTGTTGAGTCCTTTATCCCACGAGAGAAATCTCATGTGGCATCGTGGCACCAAAGCTATTGTTTAGTGAGAAAAAGTATTTTCTTTCCATTTTGATTGGGTTTTCTTATGGTATTTAATTCACATGAAAATTAAGATTTGTTGGATATTAGGAAGCCTCATTTAGGTTCCTTAAACTTGAAATTTCTTTTTTGGTTGTTTATCACACAAGTGGCTTTGTTTTACTTGGAACCCTATTAAATGTTAATAAATGAAGGTTAACATGAGTTAAACTTCTATATTAGACTATATGATTGGGCCCCATGCATAGATGATTTCACTACAAATAGTACCTATTCATGGATGCAACCATACTTCCTTATAGATTATGATTCCTATTCATGGAGGATTAAACTCCAGACAATGCTTGTGTATAGATGACTATATTCCCTTATATACTAGTATTCTTATGTTCAAAAGATTAGGCCCTTAACAATACCAATGTATGGATAACCAGTGCTTAGGACTACCAAAGACACTAAAAGATATTACAAGAAAGAAATGGGTTCCAATGGAAATTAGGAACACTTTATGACTTATTTACTATGTAATGATATCTATGTTGATATATATATATATACTTTGATAAATTTATATGAATTGTTAAGTTATTCTACTGAGAATAAATGTTTTGCATTTCATGGCACTGCAATTAAATTTTAGGCATTTTATTTGATTATTAGATGCCACTAGTATCCATAAGAGCTTATAATTTAGGGATGATCTCTATATCAGCTCCTCTTCAGAGATGGATAAGGAAATCTTATTTCTTTTACTTGTAATGTGGATCCATTCTAAGGAACACCCTAGATAGCATGTTTTATGTTTGTTTTTCTTTTTTATATTTATTATGGATATTCTAATGGTTAATTTTATGTGTAGATTTGATGAACTAAGGAAAATGCTCATCCACCCTTAGTTATATGACACTTACGAAAACTTAAGCCTGTACTTAGTGGTATGAGATATTGGGTATAGAGTCTATATATCTTTTAATTTTACTTTAACCATGTCACTAAGGGTGATGGAGCTATGTTTCTTGTCATACCATTATATGCTATATGCTACACTTACTATATCAGACAACCTTGTACTTACTGTCAAAAAACTTTGTTAACAAGGTCTTGGATTTCATATTGCAGAATACAAAATCTTGTCAACAAGATCCTTAACCTTGTTGAAAAGATATCATCTTAGCTCTTATATTGACAAGGTCTGATGCTAACTTATCCAACTAACTTATGCATATCAATCTTGGAGTTTCAAGTAAAATCCACATCCATTCGTAAGTTTTCAACACCTAAATCGACCTCTTCTAGGTCATTTTAAGCTATAGAGATCCAAACTTCATTTTTTCTTTTCCTTAACTTAATTTTATCATAAACAAGTTTGTTCATACTCATTTTAACATGTTTAACTCATAAAACCCCATAATAAGATCAAATACCTAAAATGGACGTAGTCACTAAAGATCTGCACTAACTTTGAAAATTCATAACTTAAATTATACAAGTTCAAATCATGCAAACTTGGTGTCTATAGAAAGCTTAGGATGTAAACTATGTGCTGTAAACTTTTAGAGAAAATTGAGTTCATTTGCCTTGCATATGATATATCTAAGCTTTAAAATTCCATATCTTAGGCTACACAACTCCATTTTAAGTGATCTCAGTGGCCATGGAAAGCTTGAAATGGGATCTATATGTTGTAAAAATTTCAAAAGCATCTGAGCTCATTTGACCTATGAAAAACCTTACATATCAATGACTACTATAGTACTCAGACATAATCAGACCTTTAATTTTAAAAATTCATAACTTTTTCTATACAACTCCTTTTTATGCAAACATAGTGACCTTAGAAAGATTATAATTTCAAATATATGCTTGTACAATTTTATAAGTGTTGGAGTTCATTTGGCCCTTCAAATCCACTAAAACAAGAACTGCCATATGAATAGTACCAGGGATTGTTCTGCATAATTTTTAGAACTTTGGAAATTCATAGAATATTCTGTGAATCTCTAAAAATTATGGTTTCTAGTTTGTTAGAAAGCTCTTTTAAGGGTCTATATGCATTTCAAATTTTAAACTCCAACTAAGTCACTTGGGCCACTTTGGGTATATGAGTTGTTTAGAGTCTTTTTATGCTTAACCTTGGTATCCTTTTGGACCATTTGGCATCCAAATGAAATTCTTCCACTTGGAGCAAGTTGTAATCATCCTAAATAGTATTTCTAACTATTTCATATTATGCCAAAAGAATTGGATCAAAATTTGAGCCTTTGGCGCCTAACTAACACATGCTTTTCAATAACATTCCATACATCATCTTAGCCATTCATTGCCAAGTCATACATTCACATAACTAACATATATGTTCTCATACTCAAATACTTAGTTCCATTCATAAATATAATTAAATACATAAATAACCATAATCTATACATACTTGTCTAGTTATACATACACTCTTGGCAAAGATTGGACTATTTACATTATAAGCTTCATAATACGTCAATTTCTATAGTCTAATGCCTCTCAACCTTTTTCCCTTTGCTTGAGCAACCTAAACATGTTAGTGGGAGCATCAGGGAGAATCTAAGTAGTATAAACTCATCTAATTTAATGCACACAAGAATGCCATGAGTGAATGCAATGTATGTGGTGCAAGAATGCTATGCATATGCATCATATAAATCATATGCATCGTATAACATAAAAACTCATTCATTTCCTGCCATGGCAACATCATAAAACTAGCTGGACTCTACCAATCTCAACCTCAGGCCAAGGAAGAGCTACTATGTAACACTATAAATTTTATCTCATCTGATGCTTTTAAATGGCTTAATATCATGAATCATGTAGGTTTCCCATGAAAAAGCCAAAGAAATAATGATTAATTTCGTGTTGCGTCGTATCTAAAAATTTCATTCAGTGTCATGTGGACCGTGTGAGCTCATGCTATGCATTTTCATATTTAATTACATCAATAAACCTCATTTACATCACAAAATCATGCCCACAACTGATAGAAACCAAAATAGAGTTCAAAATAACCAAATGCATTTTCTGCCAGATTTGCCCCTTTTTCTGACCAAAATTTGAAAAATCATAACTAATTCTAAAAAAATCTAAATCATGCAATCTTGGTCATTATGGAAAGCTTTAGATATCTACTTCATACTAAAAATATGACTAGATCATAACGTCTCTCATAGAGGACGTTTGACATCCAAAATTATTCAGAGATCAGACTGCATTATGGAATTGTCACAAAATTCTGTAGAAAACTTTGAAAATGTCCAATTAATTCCACAAATATCCAAACCATGCAAATGATACCAATCTGAAAATCTGTGGATGTTAGCTAGAGGGAAAAAATATTTTTAAATCAGTTCATTAAGCCTAGGCCTTGGAATTTAATGAAATAGTACTTCAAGTTGGGCAAAATTCCTGATACTGGATAGAATGTTCAAAAATTCATATCTCCCTCTCCAGACTTCCAAATGAGGTGCTTCCACTTGGCACGAGTCTTTGTGAATTTCTAGTTTCTCTTGCAAAATTTCATGACAATTGGACATCATTTGGACCTTGTGTGACAAAATTCAATTTTGGACCAAATGAATAGTGCAGCAGACCAAAACCATAAAAATTGCCAACTTTGAAAAATCATCAAATATTCTGTAGACCTTTAAAAATTATGATCTTTAGCTTTCCAAAAAGCTCTCAATGAGACCTAATTGCATGCCAAATCTTAGATCAAGACTAACTCATTTGGCCAAAAAGTGATATAGGGTTCTATTATGGTCAATTTTGGCTCCATATAGGGTACCAAAATTGCCAAATGGCTTTCCCTTGGTTTTTGCACCTTTTGGGCAAGTCTAAAAGTACATTTAAGACTTGTGTGAGCTGCCCAAATGGTCCCAAACCTCATGCATCTTATTTTGGCCTCTTAACCCACATTAGGGACAAGAAGGAGCTTCAAAGAAGGAGAAAAACCTAGGAAAAGGTATGAAAAATCAAGGAATTTCTTGCTCCTTCCTTCATTAAACTTGTTCTCCTTCTTCTCATCTTTCTTTCCATAGGTTTGATGCATGATTTAGATCTGTTTTGAGCCTTTTATAGAGGGGAGAAGTTTGAAATTTCTAGGAGGAGTGAAAGCAAGGGAGAAAGCTCTTGAAAAGGCTAAGGTATCAAGGTATTTTCATGGCTTTCCTTGCTTCTTCCTTCTTGTTCCTCCATAGCTAAGTTTTGGCCTCATATAGAACAAGCAAGAGCGATGAAAATCTAACCTAAAACAAGCATGAAACCTAGGTTTTTAAGAGTGAGGAACAAGTAGATGCAAAGAAATTCCAAAAAGAACCATTAGTTTTCATGTTTCCAATACCTAGGGTTTTCTTTGCATCATGGTATGTATGAAGCTTTCTAGTGGTATTTCTAATTGTCTAAGAGTATATATGAGTTCTTGAGATGCTTAGAAAGTTTCACATGTGCCACTTCCTTCAAGAGAACAAAAATAACTCCATGGGTCTGACAATGAGTCCATGTCTCAGCCAAGCATGGTTCTTGTACCTAGGGAGAGTTTTAAATTTTTCTAAGAGTAGAAAGGGACTAAATATGATAAAAGAAAATCAAAGGAAGGCTTGGAAAAAATTAGAAGCCTTGGTTTGTGTGATGGAAGTGTAAACTCCATAATAAGACCTAAAGAAACAACTTGTATCTAGGCTCTTGGGAGTGAGTTTGTGATGACTCCAAGAGGCTTAAATGGAGTCAAGAGACCTAGATGGGAGGAGAGAATGGAGCCAAGACCTTGAATTCTAGCACTTACTTTATTAGGTCTCATATGGAATTATTATGTAACCATAGAACAGAGTGAGCTTCCATAAAGAGTGTGTGATACTAAAGCTTGCTTCCATAATGTAATTGTGTCCTATTTGATGTGTTTAGGCCAACGAAACTAATTCCATCTAATTGTAAGTGTGTGGCCAAAAAGGGGGAGGAATAACTGAGGAAAAAGTATGTGAATCTTGCTTTAAGGTAGCTTTTTAACCTTTCACTCATGCATGGGTTGGATATTTGCTTGTCTTTGAGTTCTTGTGTGTATGTTTAAGCCATGAGAAATTTTTCTAGCCTATGCTTACATGTTATGGTACTATTATGCTTCTTGAAATGTGTTTATGATTGCATTATAGCTTGCATGGGTTTGGTTATGCTAAAAGTCCCTTAGCAAGGGTGAGGATGAGCCAAAAGTCTCTAGAAATGGGTAAGACAAAGCCAAAAGTTTGAAGAAAAGTAAGACTTAGTTAAAAGTCCCTTGAAAGTGGGTGAGGCAAATCTAAAAGGCCCAGAAAGATGGGTAAGGCTAGACCAATACCCTTGAGAGCTTATACTTGTTATGTATAAGTTTATGTGACAAGGAAAATGCCTTATACATGTGTATTAGTAGCTTGAATATTGTGCATGCATTCTTTGACATGTTTTAACATCCATTATATATGTTTCAAAGGGTTAAGAGCTATTGGGATTCTTTCAATCTCACTCTTTCCCCACACATGTCTAACCATGTCTAAGTGAGTCAAGTAGACAAGGAAATGGAAGTCAACAAGCATGTGAAGCAAGATTGTGCTAATAAGATAGAGAAATGAGCTTTTTGCTTGTATTTCAATGTCAAACTATGTAACCATGAGATATATATATGATGTAAACCCTTGAGCATTGTAAGGTCCCACATCGGCTGGAAGGGGCCTGTGATGAGCGCTTATAAAGGGGTGCGAAGCGCTCTCTTCCAGACGCGCGTTTTCCTGTGAGTTAAGCAGGCAAGCGACAAAACCAACTGAACAGGGAAGGCTGGGTCAAAGACCCTCGAACCCGGAAGGAAGGGACAATATCTTGGTGGCTCTGTGTGGTGTCAACAACCTACAGAGCCTCCAGATGTATTGTCCCGTCCTTCTTGGTTCGAGGGTCATAGACCCAGCCTTCCCGGTTCAGTGGATTTTATCGATTGCCAGCTTAACTCATAGGAAAACGTGCATCTGGAAGAGAGTGCTTCGCACCCCTTTATAAGCGCTCAGCACAAGCCCCTTCAAGCCGATGTGGAACTTTACAATCCATCCCCTTTTGGGGCTGACCAGTCCTCGGGTTGCACATGGGCCAAGATTACGCTGATACCAAATAACCTACAGAGCCTCCAACAATATTGTCCTCGAGCAGCACGTTGGCCCAAGGGGTTTTGTTCTTCCCTGCCTTCCGGGTTTGAGGGTCTTCGACCCAACCTTCCCACTTATATGGGCCGTTCCCAAGACCAAACCATCCTATATGGGACTTTACAATCCACTCCCCTTTAGGGCCGACCGGTCCTCGGGTCACACATGCGAACGCCCAGCTCTGATACTAACACACCTTTTGGGCCGACCCATCCTTGGGTCGCACATGGGCCAAAATTGCTCTGATACCAACACCACACAGAGCCACCAAGATATTGTCTCTTCCTTCCGGGTTCGAGGGTCATAGACTCAGCCTTCTTGGTTCAGTGGGTTTTGTCGCTTGCCCCCTTAACTCACAGGAAAATGACAAAACCAACTGAACGGGGAAGGCTAGATCAAAGACCCCTGAACCAGGAAGGAAGGGACAATATCTTGGTGGCTCTGTGTGGTGTAATTTTGAGACCCAGTGCAATGCTAAAATGAGCATTATTTCTTTGCCTTTTTCATGCAAAACTCACATGATTCATGATATTAAGTTATATAAAGGCACTTGATGAGTTAAAATGAGATAGAATTCATGGTGTTACATTTATTGGTATCGGACAGAGCCACCAAGATATTGTCCCTTCCTTCCGGGTTCGAGGGTCTTTAACCCAGCCTTCCCTGTTCAGTTGGGTTTTGCCTTCCCTGGGCAGGACATTTAACCACGTTCCCAGGAAAATACGTCTTGGTGGGGAGAGCTTTGCCCCCACTTATATGGGCTAGCCACAGGCCCCTTCCAACCGATGTAGGACTTTACAATCCACCCCTCTTTTGGGCCGACCCATCCTCAGGTCCCACATGGGCCAGGATAGCTTTGATACCAACACCACACAGAGCCACCAAGATATTATCCCTTCCTTCTGGGTTTGAGGGTCTTTGACCCAACCTTCCCCATTCAGTTGGGTTTTGCCTTCCCTGGGTAGGACATTTAACCACATCCTAGGAAAACGCGTCTGGGTGGGGAGAGCTTTGCCCCCACTTATATGGGCTAGCCACAGGCCCCTTCCAGCCGATGTGGGACTTTACAAGCATGTTCTAATGTATTTATAAATAGTGTGTGTAATGACGGGCTCGTCGTGTAACCTTCAAAATAAAACTAGGTTTAACTAAATATGTAGCTAGTGGCACAACCTAGGTCATCTCCCTTAAAAATGGAGTTCAATGTTTAATTGGGTTTTCTAAGTGTTGAAAGACTCTAGAACTACTTGATTTGGGGGTTTTTTTTATTGAATTAAACTAACCTAAAACTAAATTGAAATAAATTTCCTAATTTCTACCTAATTGGATGAACTATGGTTGATAATGGGCTTGTGACTAGCTTTGGAGTCGTCCCTTGGTATCCACTATCCTTATCTTAATCCAACTGTGATTAATCCTTGCCTAAGAGTCCCTAATTGTGTTCATTGGCAAATGATCTTGAACTACCATTCAAGATTCAAGAGACTAGCAATTTGATGTTAATTGAGACCTCAATTCCCATTAAATTACTAATTCTTGTGATTAAGATCTTTGAACACTCAAATTGATTGATTAACTGATTAATTAGCCTCTGAACTATTACCTTGACATGTTTAATTAACCAACTAAATACTAAGGAATCCTCAAATCAAACAATCAAGTACATAATCTCACTTAAGCATTTCATCAAACACCTTCGTGGCATACATGGAAAATTAAAGGAAAATGAACAATTCAGAACTTGATGCAATCAATTAATCAACAAAAACAATCTCATAATTAATGTCTAACCAGCCACTAATTATAAACAACACAAATCTTCAATCTAATACATTCTTAACCAAGAAAATACAAGAAAGAGAAAAGTGTAGAAAGAGATGAGAATCTTAGCCAAAATTCCCTTTCTAATCAATGGATTCAAGCTTTAGCCAAGGTTGTCTTCCAAGCTTATCACAATCTTCAATTAAGCTCTCATGGAGGTGGAATGAGAATGGAGGAGTGGATGATGAAAAATGGCTATGGCGTGGGCTCTGTAACACCCCGAAATTAATTAAGGTGTTAATCATGGATTAAGGTTAATTAAGGATAATTAATAGAGGATAATTGGGCAAGTTAGTGAATAGGTATTCTAGAGAGATAAATTGTTAATCTGGGTTAAGAATTTATTTGGGATAGAAACTTCACCTAGGTCTAAATTAATGAATCATGATAAGAGGCTAATGGAGGCCCAATGAATTAGAGGAAGACCCACACTAATTTAATGAGATAGAGGCCCAAGATTTATCTTGTATAGGCTCAATTAAGTGGCCCAATTACCCTTGTGCAGACCCAAACCCTTGAGCCCTTCAAGTTTGGCCCAAAACCCATTAAACTTCAGCAACCCAATGTATTAAACTGGCCCAAAATAATTCTGCAGCCCAACAAGTGAAAACTGGCCCAATAAGCTAAAGTCTGAAGCCCATTTGAACTTGGACCTTGGAGCAACCCATAACCCATTTTTGACCCAACTTAAACCCATCTAAAACCCTAATACTTCAGCCACTTATCCCATTTGCTGAAACTCAAAAGTGAAATTCGGAGGTGGAGAAGGAGGCTAGGGTTTGGGGCAAGAATTCTACATTTTCACACATTTAGAGCAAGATTTGGCCAAGGTAACAGTTATAAAACTTAATCCCCTCATCTTTCTCTTTAATTTGGTCCGATTAGTTTTTCATTTAGAGGATTTTCACTTTACCCAAAATCTGAAATATGGTTATTTGGGGATTTTCTTGATGAAATTCGTAGGTTGAGGCTAGGGCTGACATTAAGTGAGTTTAAACCCCTCATTTTGATGCTTTGTTTGATGGTTGAGACCCCTATAGCTTATTTATATTATGGGTATTAATTTGGTACGAATTTGCTTAGGATTTTGGGTGAAACATTGAGAATTCTAGTGGGAGATACTTGAATCCGAATTTGGGAAGTGTGGTGGCTGTTGCAATTGTCTGCAAGTGAGGTAACTGGGGTTTACATTAATTCCATGTATATATCTATGTTAATTTCATATTTGCTGTATATGAATGATTTGAAATTGCTGAATGAATTGGTTGGCTATCTATTGTATGATGATTGGACCTTGTGAGTCCATGGTGGAGCTGTGGTGCGGCTGCCACCCGTGCATGTGCTACGATCGAGCACCAGGTATGATTAACCCCAGATGCACTGAGCCCTGGTTGTGCTCAATAGGGAGTAGGTGCCGTGGACGGGCCTCTCCCGGTGTTAATGGCTTTTAACATGTTAAAAATATGATTGCTAGTATGGGATAGTAATCATGATAGCCTAATCGTTTCATTTGCTGAAATGACTGATATGATTCTGATATGGATTTTGATTCATGCATATATGTTGATTAAACTGGATTATATGATGGAATTGTCTTAGTTACTGAGATGTGTATCTCACCCCGTTTTGTGGGATTAATATTTCAGGTGAAAGTTCCTCGGGTAAGGATAAGGGTAAGCAGGTGGATGAGAATCCATAAGTTCCCACTTATGGGGAGATGGCTACACCTAGGCTGACTTAGCTAGTATAGATGCTAATTTTGTATTCCCTAATGTATAGCATCATCATGTATCTATATTGCCAAGTGTAGGCTTGAACATTTGATTTATTGAGAATGTATGTACTGAAAGGCTAGACTTTATCTTAACTTGATAATTGTTGTATGGACTCATGATTTCTACTGTAATTGGTGCTGACCTATAATGTTGCTTATTAATGGAAATGTAACCCTTGAGATATTGATATGAACCCCTAATGTGTGGAGCCCCCATTGATTGAGTATTTAAGGATAGATGTTGGTAGTTCATGTATAATCTGTTGTTGTTACTTTATAAACTTGCTGATAGAAGGTAATTAAAGGAAAGAAAGGGGCATATAAGTTTTGAGTTGGTAATGGAAGTATAGCTAAGTAAATAAGGTAGATAAATGCCATTAGAGCCATATAAAATGAGGGGAAGTGACCTTAGAGTATCCCTAAGAAGAGAAATGGAGTGTAGGGGGCGAAATATAGGGAAAATAGCTACAGAAGGGAGTCACGCCACGGCCAGGAATGCTTCGCCGCGGCCTAAGGAGTGACAGTGGCGAGGGATGCCGCGGCTTGAGAAATCTCGCCGCGGCACAGAGTGAAAATAATCACCCAGGGGGTGACAGAACGTAACCTTGCTGCGGCGCGAGTCGAGAAAATTAATTAGGGAGGTTACAGTAGCAAAACTCGTCACGACGCAGATCCAACTCGCCGCGTCAAGAAAATTCCAGAGAGCAACTTGGCCGCGGCTCAAGAGTTCCAGGCCGCGGCGCAAGTTAGAAAACTCAGTTTTCAAGCTCCAGAACCTAACTTAGCTGCGGCGGGAAGGTTCCAGGCCGCGGCGCAGGTCCCCAAACTCCTATATTTGACCTAGAATCCTTAATTTCAGTAAGGCTAATGTTAGGGAATAGTATGAGTACATTGGTGGGATGTTTTTGTTGGTTGAAATTGATTAATGGATGAATTCTAAACCTTTAATGATGGTACAACCCTTTTATGCATGTTCCTGTTATAGTTGTTAGTTGATGATCCTAGTAGTATCAAGGTTTAAATTCCCCCATATTTTCTTAATGGGATTAGTTGCAATGACTCCAAACATTGATCATTAATTATTAATAGCATGTTTAACCTTAACTATTGAGATTAGAAACTAGGGTCGTCACAGGCTCGCTGGACGGAGGAGTGAAGTATGTGTGGATGCTGGATGGAGAATGACGTGATTGTGTCAATATGTATCCGTATGGAATAAGTCACGCGTTCTTTTATTCGATGAATCCTTCCTCCTCCTAATATGCTACCCACGTTCCTTGTTCTCACGTGATTCTTTTTATTTTTCTCGTGTCCTCTTCAGCGCTTCTCCACGAATGAATCACGTTCTTCCTTCTTGTGTTATTTCCATTTACTAATCACATGTGCTGCCCTTTCACAAGTTGCCTCAACTGTACATGAACAGATTACATCATCCCATGGTCACATGCATTGCTTCCACATCATTCATATTCCCATATGCTTTTTGACTCCTCTCATTCACAGCTTCTTCACGTCATCCCTTGGCACTCCATTTGTGTTTCCTCCTCTGTTTCAGCCACGTTCTATCCTCCAACCCTGTAGCTTCTGCCTTGTGTGCATGAAACATGGAGCTGTTGTGACGTGAGAGAAGCCCAGCCCATGCATGATGGTGTGTGCTTGAGTGAGCTAACTACTGTAAGTGTGTTTCTTGTGTGAGTGCAGAACCCGTGGCAATGTGCTGGACGAGTGCATGAGTGTAAGTTGTAGCTGCAGCTTGGAGTGCAGTGAGTGAGCAAGTGATGTGTACGTGTAAGTGCCTTGAGTGAGTCTAGCTTTCATTCCTTTGAAGCCTGTGGGTGTTAAAAAGTGATGATCCTGTCCTTTGGAGTGTATCTGATGATGGCTATGTGGTCCTTTGCATGAACATGCTTGAATGTGAGTTTGTGAATGAATGAATGCCATGAATCAATGTGGAGCCATGCATTGTGTTGCTTGGATGTGTGAATGTTGAAGTAATACACGTGGGCCAACATGGATGATGTGCTAGACCTGATGCAACGTGAGAGTGAGTTTGAGTGTATAACTTGTGCATGAGCTAGGGGAGAGGGAAATGGAAGCTTCTTCTTTTCCTTTAATCAAATGCTCATTCAAGCTACTTGTCCATCAGAAATTCTACACAAAAGAATGGAAAAATTAAGTAGGAAAAATTCACACAATTATTAAGAAGAAAAGTATGCATTAAAATTCAAGAATTTGTAAATAAGTTCCTTGAGTGCTGAATTGGCTATAAAGATAAATTCTTATCTAATTAAAGTCTTAGAACCATATTTGATCATTAAAATGCCCAAGTTTAGGGGAATAAAATAGATAAAAATATGTGTTTATCAAATTCCCCCACACTTAAACCTTTGCACTCCTGGGCAAAGCTCAAAATCAAAGGAAGACTAATGGAATGCCAAATGGGAAAATGAAAGTGAACAATCACAAGCTAAGGAATGACCAAGACTCTTCAACACTTCAACAATCTAAGTTCACTTCACTTGCATCAAGAAATCAAATTCCATGGCAATTTCATTTGAAAATAATGAATTGAATGTATAGCCTCTCATATGAGTTAGTGTTTACTCTCAACTCTCAAGTGTTTAGGCAATATAATTCACTCAAGTTCCACCTATCAAAAGCTCACTACCATAAGCTTGTCAAGCTTCTAAATCTCCACCACCTATGCTAAATGCAAGACACCAATCAAAGGACTTTATTTAGGGTTGTAATGGGGCTAAGGAAAGAATTGAATGGATACAAAAACAAGGGTAAAACAAATAGATACCTTAGAATTTCAGGAGCAATAAATGGAACCTAGGATAGAGAATTTCTAGGCCTTATTTCCCACGAGTATAGGCAACTACAAAATCAATTTGAAACACTTTTTTTTTCTTTTCAATTGCTTTTCTCTTGTTTTTTTTTTCATTACTTTTCTTTTTGTTTTTCTATCTCTTCTTTTCTTTTGCAATTTGTTTTTTCAAGACAATTTCCTTAACTTTGATTAACAATGGCCTAGCTTAATGTAAAGCATACATTCTCTCATCCTAAACAAGTGTAATGCTCTTTGAAATTGCTAAGGCATCTTAAAACAAGGTGGGAAAACATGTTAAATGGCTATAGGCTAACAAGAAAAGAAAACCAAGGCTAAAACAATGGATAAGATGCATGTATGGTTGGCTTTTTGGCTCACTAGTTATAAAATAAATGAATGCCTTATCATTTTTATGCATGCAAATGCAAATGTGGTCTCAACAAAGAATTAAGACAAGTTTTAGAGTGAACACCTGATGGGTGAATACACACTAGAAATGAACAATTAAGGCTCAAATTCTCACCAGCTAATGGCTATCAAATAATTCATTAAAATCAAATTCATTGCCACTTCACTTGAATCAAGACACAAGATCCATCACTTATCATGTCTAAGTGAATCCAAGCTACAATTATCTCAGCTTGCAACTTTCACAGAAAAGCTGAAAAAAAAACACGCTATTTTTCAAAAATTTTCTCATAAATTTTTCAAATTTTTTTTCAAAACAAAGAAAAGATGGATGGAATGAAATGACTCTCCCTCACACACTTAAATATTGTATTGTCCTCAATGTCAGCACACAGTCCAGTCAATAGATAAACAACACAAGATAAAGAGTGAAAAGAGAGAATACAACTGGATGAACTTGAAAATAGAGATCTCAAGGTAGGCTCAGATTCCCATGTAGTTAGTTAGCAATTTATTTCCTACAAAGTAGAAACAAAACAACCAGTAATGCAGAAAAGAAAAAGAAAAACTAAATCCTAAACTAAAAAGAACTTTTATTAGAGATGACCTAATCATAAATATCAAAAACCAAGATTAAAACTGCTGTATTCCTTCTTAATTGAACAAATTTGAGTCTCATTACTTTAAAGCATTTTGATTGATCATGCAAGGATGACCCATGGACTTCCTCAACCATCAGTAGTCTCAGAAAGTCATTTTCAGCATATTCAGGAACAGTGAGAAAGGAAAAATGAGACTTAGGACATTCAAAACTAAAGAAAGAAAATTTAAAATCAAAATTAAAAATACTAGACTCTAAACTCTCTAAATATCTATCAAAGCCAATAAAATCTACTGGACTCTCATTAGTAAGAGTCACTGCATCAATAGAAAAGTTAAATTGCAACTTCTCATAGCCTTTTGAGTTCAAGGTGTCTGACAGTTGCTTTTTCTCAATTAGGAGAGACTGTTGATTGTTGGGAATTAGCTCACCAACTTCAAGAATCTGTTTCGGACTCTCAACAATAGAGACAACATCTTCCCTAACTAAAGAGACATCAGTAGGCTCATAAAATTTTAAACAATGATCAACAACTAAATCTAGTCTCTCACTAATATCAATAACAACACAAGGATCAATAAGATTTTTAACATCAACACTATCACTATGCATACTATCATCAATACTAGTATGATCAGAAGAATCAGTCTTATCAATAATTCCAGTGCAAACCAAGGATTCTATGGATTCAACAGACTTATCAGACTCAAGAACTCATTTATCTCAGCACACATAGGACATGTATACATATCATCACATAAGCATTTAAAATTAGAGTCTGATTCATTAACAATAAACTGCTCAACAATTTCACTGTCTATATCATTATCACATGCTACTCTCACTATTTCATCAATCATACCATTACATGCTAGTGAAGAATCATGTTGATCAGTATATGTGAGGAACTCACTAGTCTCAATGAAAAAATTAATCTGTGAGTATCTATCACATACAGTGGATCCAACACACACACAATCAAGAGATGCATCCAAATCAGCTATGTCACATGGTCTAGATGGTATGCTATCCTTAAACTTAGAAGATGCATTATCAATAGGCTTATCAACCAATTCCAGACTAGGAATAGCATGATTAGCACATTTTAAATCACCCCCACACTTATCTACTACCCTAGACTTACCAGAATCATCATTAACAGGTTCGGAAATAGAATTATCACTAAGGTCACAACTAGGTGTAGACATACCAAGTGCATCAGTACACAAGGGTTTATGAACATCAATAAATGTGTCAATTTTGTTCAATCAATTACCACAATCAATCAAATTAGGAGATTTAACAATAATTTCCTCATCAACATCATCATCATGCAATTCAGAATCAACAACATTGTATGCATTAGTAGTCACAGTGCTATCAAGAAAACTAGATTCAGTTCCAACAAATTGTAAAGTATTAGAAGATGGAAGGATATTACCCAATGAATAGGACTCTTCCTCCTTTATACATTCCCTTCTAATTTACTTTTCAATTGATTCATTAGCGCTTGAAGTCGGTTGATTCATTTGAAATTCTGAATCCTTCATGAGGTTATCCATCATTTGTTGGTCATGGAGTTGCAACCATTCAGTTCCTTGTTGGATCATTTGCTATAATTGTTGGTTTTGAATATTACAAGCTTCCATTAGCTGCATCATCCTCTCTTCTGAACTCAATTCCCTCTTAGGCTCTTGTTACATGTACCCCTCATGGTAATTGTAAGGATGATATTCTAGCTCTTGCCTATGGAAGTTATGATATGGCTCATAATGATGGTGATAATTTGGGTGAATCTCATATGGATTGTGGCATGGTTGGTAGCAGGGGTGAACTTCAAAGGAATGATGGTATGGTTGGTAGCATGGTTATTAGACTTGTTGATATTGTTGTGCTTGTCGTTCTTGTCTTTGTCTTTCAAGCGAGCCTTAAAGCATTGTATGGAGATCATCCAACTGCCTAAGGATCCCATCATTTGTATAAGAATCATAAACACCTAATAGAATAATAAGGATCCATTTAAAGCCAATAAAAAGAGAAGTACAATCAAATTTAGTACAAGAAAAATCACTAGCAAATTACAACTAAAATTAACTCAAAATCAAGAAAATAAAATTCAAATGAAGCTAAGACTTACTTAACTATGAAAAACACTCTTAAATAAAGGTTAATGACATAAAACAAACTCAAAAAATAAAGAAATTAAATCCTAAAAAATTGAAAAATTCCTAAAAAATTCGAGAAAATACCAAAAAATTAGAAAAACTGCCTTAAACGTTGGAATTTGGCCTAAAAATGGCGCATCTAATAGTTTTGCTATTACTTTTGCTTAAAACACTTAAAAACCTTGGAAAACAAAGTTTGAGAATTTTTTGGGCACTTTAAACAAAAATTCCAGCAAACAGATCAATTGACGCGTAATACCAAAATTACCCAATTCCAAGCTCGAAACAAAACCAAAATAGGGTTAAAATAAAACAAAAACACTCAGAAAACTTTCTCAAACAATTAAAACTCCAATTCTCCCGCAACGGTGCCAAATTTTGACAAGCTCATCGTGCAATCCTCAAAATAAAACTATGTTGAACTAAATATGTAACTAGTGGCACAACTTAAGTCATCTCCCTTAGAAATAGAGTTCAATATTTAATTGGGTTTTCTAAGTGTTAAAAGAATCAAGAACTACTTGATTTGGGGGTTTTTTGATTGAATTAAACTAACCTAAAACTAAATTGAAATAAATTTTCTAATTTCTACTTAATTGGATGAACTATGGTTGATAATGAGCTTGTGACTAACTTTGGAATCGTCCCTTGGTATCCACTATCCTTATCCTAATCCAATTGTGATTAATTCTGGCCTAAGAGTCCCTAATTGTGTTCATTGGCAAATGATCTTGAACTACCATTCAAGATTCAAAAGACTAGCAATTTGATGTTAATTGAGACCTCAATTCCCATTAAATTACTAATTCTTGTGACTAAGATCTTTGAACACTCAAATTGATTGATTAAATGATTAATTAGCCTCTGAACTATCACCTTAAAATGTTTAATTAACTAACTAAATACTAAGGAATCCTCAAATCAAACAATCAAGTACATAATCTCACTCATGCATTTTATCGAACACCTTCGTGACATACATGGAAAATTAAAGGAAAATGAACAATTCAGAACTTTATTCAATCAATTAATCAACAAAAATAATCTCCTAATTAATGTCTAACTAGCTACTAATTATAAAAAACACAAATCTTCAATCTAATATATTCTTAACCAAGAAAATACAAGAAAGAGAAAAGTGTAGAAAGAGATAAGAATCTTAGCCAAAATTCCCTTTCTAATCAATGGATTCAAGCTTCAGCCAAGGTTGTCTTCCAAGCTAATCACAATCTTCAATTAAGCTCTCATAGAGGTGGAATGAGAATGGAGGAGTGGATGATGAAAAATGGCTACGACTTGGGCTCTTTGGACGAAAGAGTGAAGTATGTGTGGACGCTGGATGGAGAATGACATGATTGTGTCGATGTGTATCCGTATGGAATAAATCACGCATTCTTTTATTCGATGAATCCTTCCTCCTCCTAATGTGCTACCCACGTGCCTTGTTCTCACGTGATTCTTTTTATTTTTCATGTGTCCTCTTTAGCACTTCTCTACAATGAATCACGTTCTTCCTTCTTGTGTTATTTCCATTTACTAATCACATGTGCTGCCCTTTCACATGTTGCCTCAGCTGTACATGAACAAATTACATCAACCCATGGTCACATGCATTGCTTCCACGTCATTCATAGCTTCTTCACGTCGTCCCATGGCACTCCATTTGTGTTTCCTCCTCTGTTTCAGCCACGTTCTATCCTCTAGCCCTGTAGCTTCTACCTTGTGTGCATGAAATGTGAAGCTGCTATGACGTGAGAGAAGCCCAGCCCATGGATGATGGTGTGTGCTTGAGTGAGCTAACTACTGTAAGTGCATTTCTTGTGTGAGTGCAGAACCCGTGGCAACGTACTGGATGAGTGCATGAGTGTGAGTTGCAGCCGCAGTTTGGAGTGCAGTGAGTAAGCAAGTGCTGTGTACGTGTAAGTGCCTTGAGTGAGTCTAGCTTTCATTCCCTTGAAGCCCGTGGGTGTCAAGAAGTGATGATCCTGTCCTTTAGAGTGTATCTGATGATGACTATGTGGTCATTTGCATGAACATGCTTAAATGTGAGTTTGTGAATGAATGAATGCGATGAATCAATGTGGAGCCATGCATTGTGTTGCTTAGATGTATGAATGTTGAAATAATACACGTGGGCCAACGTGGATGATGTGCTAGACCTGATGCAACATGAGAGTGAGTGTGAGTGTATAATGTAACGTCCCACATCGGCTGGAAGGGGCCTGTGCTGAGCGCTTATAAAGGGGTTCGAAGCGCTCTCTTCCAGACGCGCGTTTTGGGCTGAAATTAGAGTAAGCCCAAGGCGACAAAACCCCTCCCTTCCCAGGTGAAATGAGAGTAACCTGATGGGGGACGTAGGGGACAATAAGTCTGGCGGCTCTGTAAGTTGTGTGGTATCAGAGTAATCCTGGCCCATGTGCAACCCGAGGACGGGTTGGCCCTAAGGGGGATGGATTGTAACGTCCCACATCGGCTGGAAGGGGCCTGTGCTGAGCGCTTATAAAGGGGTGCGAAGCGCTCTCTTCCAGACGCGCGTTTTGGGCTGAAATTAGAGTAAGCCCAAGGCGACAAAACCCCTCCCTTCCCGGGTGAAATGAGAGTAGCCTGATGGGGGACGTAGGGGACAATACGTCTGGTGGCTCTGTAAGTTATTTGGTATCAAAGCAATCCTGGCCCATGTGCAACCCGAGGACGGGTTGGCCCCAAGGGGGGTGGATTGTAACGTCCCACATCGGCTGGAAGGGGCCTGTGCTGAGCGCTTATAAAGGGGTGCGAAGCGCTCTCTTCCAGACGCGCGTTTTGGGCTGAAATTAGAGTAAGCCCAAGGCGACAAAACCCCTCCCTTCCCGGGTGAAATGAGAGTAGCCTGATGGGGGACGTAGAGGACAATACGTCTGGTGGCTCTGTAACTTGTTTGGTATCAGAACAATCCTGGCCCATGTGCAACCCGAGGACGGGTTGGCCCCAAGGGGGGTGGATTGTAACATCCCACATCGGCTGGAAGGGGCCTGTGCTGAGCGCTTATAAAGGGGTGCGAAGCGCTCTCTTCCAGACGCGTGTTTTGGGCTGAAATTAGAGTAAGCCTAAGGCGACAAAACCCCTTCCTTCTCGGGTGAAATGAGAGTAGCCTTATGGGGGACGTAGGGGACAATACGTCTGGCGGCTCTGTAAGTTGTGGAGCGCTTCGCACCCCTTTATAAGCGCTCAGCACAGGCCCCTTCCAGCCGATGTGGGACGTTACAATCCACCCCCCTTGGGGCCAACCCGTCCTCGGGTTGCACATTCGAACGGCCGGCTCTGATACCAAGTCCATACAGAGCCCCTGGCGATATTGTCCCCGTTACGGCGCCCCGTGCTTCGCACGTGGAGGGGTTTTGTTCCTGGGCCGATCTGCCACTTGGAGATCCACACCCAAAAGGCCTCGCCAAGAGGGAGAGCTTTGCCCCCTCTTATATGGCCCGTTCCCAAGACCAATCCATCCGATGTGGGACTTTACATTCCACCCCCCTTGGGGCCAACTCGTCCTCGGGTTGCACATTCGAACGGCCGGCTCTGATACCAAGTCCATACAGAGCCCCTGGCGATATTGTCCCCGTTACGGCGCGCCGTGCTTCGCACGTGGAGGGGTTTTGTTCCTGGGCCGATCTGCCACTTGGAGATCCGCACCCAAAAGGCCTCGCCAAAGTTAAAGCACAACCGGCTCTGATACCAAGTCCATACAGAGCCCCTGGCGATATTGTCCCCGTTACGACGCCCCGTGCTTCGCACGTGGAGGGGTTTTGTTCCTGGGCCGATCTGCCACTTGGAGATCCGCACCCAAAAGGCCTCGCCAAAGTCAAAGTACAACCGGCTCTGATACCAAACAACTTACAGAGCCGCCAGACGTATTGTCCCCTACGTCCCCCATCAGGCTACTCTCATTTCACCCGGGAAGGGAGGGGTTTTGTCGCCTTGGGCTTACTCTAATTTCAGCCCAAAACATGCGTCTGGAAGAGAGCGCTTCGCACCCCTTTATAAGCACTCAGCACAGGCCCCTTCCAGCCGATGTGGGACGTTACAATCCACCCCCCTTGGGGCCAACCCGTCCTCGGGTTGCACATGGGCCAGGATTGCTCTGATACCAAACAACTTACAGAGCCGCCAGACGTATTGTCCCCTACGTCCCCCATCAGGCTACTCTCATTTCACCCGGGAAGGGAGGGGTTTTGTCGCCTTGGGCTTACTCTAATTTCAGCCCAAAACGCGCGTCTGGAAGAGAGCGCTTCGCACCCCTTTATAAGCGCTCAGCACAGGCCCCTTCCAACCGATGTGGGACGTTACAATCCACCCCCTTTGGGGCCAACCCGTCCTCGGGTTGCACATGGGCCAGGATTGCTCTGATACCAAATAACTTACAGAGCCGCCAGACGTATTGTCCCCTACGTCCCCCATCAGGCTACTCTCATTTCACCCAGGAAGGGAGGGGTTTTGTCGCCTTGGGCTTACTCTAATTTCAGCCCAAAACGCGCGTCTGGAAGAGAGCGCTTCGCACCCCTTTATAAGCGCTCAGCACAGGCCCCTTCCAGCCGATGTGGGACGTTACATATAACTTGTGCATAAGCTAGGGGAGAGGGAAGTGGAAGCTTCTTCTTTTCCTTTAATCAAATGCTCATTCAAGCTACTTGCCCATCAGAAATTCTGCACAAAAGAATGGAAAATTAAGTAGGAAAAATTCACACAATTATTAAGAAGAAAAGTATGCATTAAAATTCAAGAATTTGTAAATAAATTCCTTGAGTGTTGAATTGGCTATAAAATTAAATTCTTATCTAATTAAGCCTTAGAACCATATTTGATCATTAAAATTCCCAAGTTTAGGAGAATAAAATAGATAGAAATACGTGTTTATCATGTATCAATATGGAAGCTAGATGAATGGAAATGTGAGATTTTGCCATTCCTTTACCATTATGTGACTTGATGTTCTTGTGTATATATGGATGTGGCAAGGTGAGATTAAGCTCCATAAGGATTTGGATCACTTGGAATTCTTTTATGTATGGTTTTTATGCTTCTAAACTTGCCCAAGTGGTTGTGAAAAGCAAAAAAGGCCATTTGGTGCCTTGAGATGCCATTTGAGACTTCAAAATTGACCAAATAGAGAGTTAAATCAAAGTATGACCAAATGAATGAGTTTTTCCATGAAATGTGGCCAACAAGTAGGTCCCATCTAGAGCTTTTCACTGAGCTAAAGAGCACTCAATTTAAAGTTTTAGAGAATTTATTATGATTTTTCAAAGTTGGCCAAATTATGCAGAAATGGTATGGTTACTGTTTATTTGGTCAGTCTGCTTCTCTATGTCACATATGGGTCAAATGAAGTCCACTACTCATAAAATTTTATAGGCATAAACTAGAAATTATAAGATTTCCATAGCTACTAAGATCACCTCATTGGAATTCTGTAGAGGGAGATATGAATTTTTTAAAGTTGCAGATAGTATCAATAATGCAGCCTGACCTATGTTATTGTTCCATCAATTTCTACTGCCTTGGTCTGAACTTATTTTTAGTCAAAAGTAGACATCCATAGTTTCTAGAATAGTATGGTTTGCTTGATTTTTATTTTTTTAGAATTAGTTATGAATTTCCAAAATTTGTATCAAAAAACTGAAATTGGAATCTAAGAGCAAACCATGAGCTTTGTGTGATATAGTTTCAAACCCAAAATGAATGAGATCAATTATGATTTGTATGACTTGTATGGATGTTTTATGGCTAGAAAATGATGTTGATAAGTTCACATGGTTCATGGAGCATAAAATGAGAAAATAGGACCTTACATAATGCAAATAATCCCATTAAAATAATGCCTTTTTTCATGAGAAATGCTTACTTCTTTATATGATTATACTCTAATCCATATGAAATATATTGAGATGGATAATGAGATCATGGTATAATAGTTAAGAGGTTAAGGTATTACACTAAGTACTTCATCTAGCTTTAGGCCAAGACAAGCACTCCTTTGGCTTCCCTTAAGCTTTTGCTGTTTTCTTGAGTAATTTGAGGCATATAAGACGTCCTTAGCTCTTTTCAAATTCAAATATGGCCTTAGAGAATTCAATTTACCTTCATATGGTTTTACATCTTCCATAACTCAATTGGAAACCCTAGGTGCTATGACGTACTCTCTATGGCATTCTATGGTGTTTTCTTTGTATAATCTTAATCTTCTCCCATCTAAAATCTTATTTTTATCAATTTTTTATTGAATTCAAGCTCTCCCCTCTGCCTTTCTCTCTAGGCCAAAACATAAGGAGGATGAAAGTCCAAGGAACATTAAGTTTTCTAACTTATGACATACCTTGTTTGAAAGCTTGTTCAATGGTGATTCCTGAGCCATAATTGGTGGCTTCAAACTTTCACTTTTCCTCAAGAGGTCAGCCATCAAACTCCTTTTTTCAAAAATATAAAACCATCAAAGAGAAAGAGAATGAAGAGAGGAGAAGTTTCATAACTAGTTTGTTGCAAAATTCCATATATTTTCATATCTTTTTGCCTTCCCTTTTCTTCTCTCTCTTCCCTTCCTTCATCACACCATAGCTACTGATCTTGGGCAGAAACTAAGTCGACAATACCAGAGGGAGATGGCATGGAAAGGATAAAAAGGGTGTGAGGGATATTTTTAACTTTTCTCATAATTACAATTTTGCCACTATATTTCAAATTTCTTGTTTGAGCTTGTTTTAGCTCTTTTTTTTAGAACTATCTTTTCTATATAAAAATTTAGGTCCTCTATATTTTATTAAAGACATTTTCTTTCAATTTTATGGAGTTTGGAACTATCCCAAATCATTCAATCAAAGTTTCGGTCAACCCTTTATCAAAATCACCTACTATAAGAGTTTTAACCATTTTGATAGTTCTTGTGGTTTTCAAGACCTTTGAGAACCCTAGTGACCTCAATTTTATCATTTAAAAATCTTTCCTTTAAATTTTTGAGAAGTTGCTTGAAATTACGATTTATGCCACTAGATTTTGTATTAAGCCGTTTAGCCACTTTAGCTCTGATTTTGGGCTACCTTTGGCTCCTTACCCTCATTTCTAGATACTCTGTTTATTAATATAACCTTATTTTACCTTATTTCATTTCATTCTAGGGGTTTCTCTTTTGTAATCTCGCCAGTTTCAGTTTTGTTCTAAAGAGACCAAATATCACATTTCCACTAAATAAGTTTATGATTAATGCCCTAGCATGCTAAGATACTTGATTATAAGAACCTTTAGTGATGACATATAAGAATGGCTATTAATGTGATTATTGTTCTTATTGGCATCGAATGTACTAGTTATGTGCTATAAGTTTGCCATGACATTTATTCTTCTTTATATATGATGTTAATTGATCTTAGATAAACAAGAAGACTAAAATATTTCCTAAACATGAGGTAGCTAGACTATTATCTATTTTTAAACTTATGATTATCTCACTAAGACTTATTATGACTCTAACTTAGTGTGATAATGTAGTCAGAGAATTAAGATTCCTATAACTAAATATGTGGTAAAGATAAAACAGATTTATGTGTAGACTTTGGGCATCAATCAAGTTCAAGTCATTATAGGTATGAAGACTACAGTATCTATGAAGGAGACATAGCAGGTGCCTTTAAGTCTTAGTAATGCTGTACCTAAATAATTAAGTCCTAGGGCTTTAGTATGTAGTAGTATCTAGCACTCTTTTTGCTTGTATATCTTTGCATCTTAGCTAAGAAGTGACTTTTGATTCAAGGATTCCTTTTGGTTATATGATATGTACATATGTCTGCCTTCAATAATGACTATCTAAATGATATGATGATGATGTATGTATGGTGATATCCTCACTATAAAGATATCCACCTAATGCTATGATGTTTATGCCTGTACTATCTTAGTGACATAAAAAAGATTTAGATTTCCTATTTACAAGTTGTGTATTTTTCTTATTGTTTATGTTGTAAATGAGAGATTAAATAACTTTTACTATAATTAAACTAAATAATTAATAATTAAATTATACATAATCAATAAAATGTTTACATTAACCTCAAGAAGCTTGCATCTTTGAAGTGATTGGCCTATAATGTATTCCTACTTCCTTGGCTTAAATAGCTTCCATAGTGTCTTATTTTTCTTTGGATTTGTTGCTCTTCCTCATTCTTCTTAGCTTGTATAAATTTTGTTGTCTCTCTTGTACATACCCTAACTTTATTGAATACCCGAAGACATTTTCCTTGTTGGGACTTTCTGGTTTCACTAACTTCTTAATGAGTGTTACCTTACCAAGAAATTTTGGACCTTTCTTTAGGACTTCTTCAAGCATTCTCTTGAGTTTCTTCATGACTCCTTCTCTCGTGGGAGATATCATGCACACTATCACCCCTTACTTAGGACTTGTAATCATTGTCTTAATCATTGTCTTCCTCTTTCAAGAGTACCTAGTCTTCATTAGAGGGTTCATCTTATTCTCTTCTTTTTTTCTTTTCCTCTAGCAACTCATATCTGGCTCACTTGGGAACTCTAGTTTATTGCTTAGGCAAACCACTTCATTGTTAATAGCTTGAACTTTTTAGGTGTGTTCATTTTAGAAAGAACATTGTTGTATATAGCCACTAGTCATTCTTGCATTTCTATTATGTATTGTTGTGGTTGGTACCACCTATGAAGAAGTCTAGGGTTGTCTACTTATTGGTTGGTAAAGGTACCCACCATGGTGAGATTGAAGGCATTACTTATCATTGTTGCATTAAAGGCATTACCCAACAATGAATTAGTGGATGCACTCAATTGGGCGTTACCCACCTATATCCAAACAACAATGTTACTTACAAGTCTCATTCTCGCCATGTTTAATAGATTTGCATAGTCTTACATGTGGAGAGGATTTTGGACAATAAGATGTTCATTTCTTTCATCTTATGACAAAGGATATAGCTAGCAATAGTCCTCAAAATGAACCTTACTACAAACCCTAGTATTTCAATCATTGCTCTGAGTATTAGAATTCTTTTTCCTCATTTGAGCCATGTACGTTAGAGAACTATTAGATATAAGCCTCAGGCCTCTTACTTGGTATGCCAAATGTTCGTGTTGATGTTATAACAAAAGAGTTATGAAGAAGCTTAGCCAAGTCAAAATGTATTATTTAGATTAAATAATGTTGAAGGTACAAGTTCTTTCCTTTCCTAGCTAAAAGGTAAGAAAGGCAGTCTATTACTTCAATATATAATAGTATTCTCAATAAGGTAAGTAATTTTAGAGATGATGAATGCTACCAAAGTTTTCTCTTGTTTGAATTAGGCCTTATTTTCCTTTTATAGCTAGGAATTTGTGCTAATTCTTATTAGGCTCCTTGGAGTTAATGAAGTTGTGCTAGTAATGTGGGTCTTGACAATGTGAAATGAACCATTTTGAGGCTATGTAGATATTGAGTTTACTTTACTACTACTACTACTATTACTATTATTATTATTAATGCACTTTATGTAACCTTATGTATTGTCTTTTTCTTCCTCTAAATTTGTCTCCAAATTTCATCAAGAACAAGTGGGATAGGATATGGGATCAACTGTGTAACTTTAAGGAGAACAAAAATAAGAAAAAATTGCTTACATAGACCTCATATTATTAAGATTCATATTGATCAACATCAAATAATAAATATTGTACATGTAAAAAATCACAATATCAAGTTTCTAATCATTCTATTTGAACATGTAGGTAAAAGGCTTCTAAAAAGACTAAAAAAAAAAAGAAAAAAAAAGAAGCTTTTTATGTCATAGACTAAATTTGACCATGGCAGTACAACCCCGCAAGATCCCTATGGATTTCATGGACACGCATTAGCAAGTGTTTCATTGGCCAATCAATTCAAGTCAAAAGTAAGATAATGTCATTTAGGATATGATTTATTAATTCCAAACTAAATTAAACAAATCTTTTAATTAGTCAATGTTGAGGATGCATGCTTCCTATCTCTTTATGCATGTTGTCGCTGTTTCTCCTAATACATTGAAGTATTTCTTTTCCTTAATTATTCTTAATTAGACCAAAGATCTCTACGTGGGCTCAATTTTTTATACTTTAAGTTGTCAGAATTCAATCTTTATACATGACTTTTATAATGGATATTATTATGGAAAGATATCTATAAAATTATTTTTGACACTGACATGTATTGTTACTTATACATAATTGGCCAATTAGAAAAACTGTTACTTGTAGATTATAGGCAACATTTTACAAGACATTGAATATTCAATGATAGGAACCAATAAAAACATTTGTTAAATATACATAATTGATCATGCTTCATCTAGTTGAGTTAGGATAGCGAATTGATCAACCTAAAATTTGTTAAGTAGGTTGGTCAATTTTGATTTGGGGTCTTAATAAGGTGCCAGGTCATTTGCTTTCATGCTGCATTTTCTTTAAAATGCCATGGGAAAGGTTTGAATTCGGACCTCTTTGTTCAAAGTGAGGAAGTTTTACCATCAAGATGAACTTTTATTCTTTTGTTTATGTTAGAAAAATTAGTAAACATACCTTATGTGATTTTCTTGGTTTAAAGGAAGTACTCACTTTTCGAATCTAGATGTACCCTATACATAGATAATGATCTAATGAACTCCTTCCTTCTTTTGGTTATAAAGCAACTACTAGAATCCTCCCTAATATTTTTACATGTCCCAAATCTCTAAGGCCTAATGATAGTGCCTCAGAAGAGCTACTAGAAAGATAATATAAAGATGAGAAAGGCTACTTTTAAGGAAAGGTTTTGCTTAACACGAGTCTAATACCTTTACTTGTAAGGGGTTTTAGAGTATTTGAAATTTAGATAAAATATATCCTTACTAGGAACAAATCCTATCAATTAAATTTGAATAGAACAAATTTTATTCAAATTTAGTTAATCAAACCAAATTTCAAATAATTTTTTAATTCAAATAATTATTTGACTTTTATTCAAATAAATTATTTGAATTTATTTGAATTATTTAATTAAAACTTGTTGAATAATAATTAATTAATTACTTAAATTAATTGTTATACAAATTCCTATTATCAAAACCTATCTGATTATTGAAAATCATATTTGAATTCAATTGATCCCTTTATATTAGAATATGTCTAATATAATAATTACTTAAATTAATTAAGTCTCTCTTATCAAAACTTATCTGATTAAATTAATTAATTACATAAATTAATTAATAACAAATATTGCATGAGATGTGGATGCATCCTATGGTTATTTTGCAATATCTCCTACTTGTACACCTAAGTATCAACATATCATATCTATTTTTCACAGTCTTGTTCTTATGGTCATACAGAAGAAATGGGACATGCAACTATACGAGAAAGTATACTTGTAAGTAATGTTATAAAACCACCATGTAACTAACATAACACCCACTTAATGTATTTATATACCCTATATCATCTTGATCACACTTAATTTTTGCACCCTGGTCCCTTTAATCAAAGAGCCATGCAAAATATTCCTTTAAATTTGTACTCATGGTTAAATTCCCAATTGATGTTTATGTAACTGCCCAGGCTATGAGTTGTAAATCACATGTGAGATATCATATGAGTTTTCCTTAAATTCTTATGTTAATTCAAAGGGATTAGGAATCGATTTGTAGTCATGTTGTAGTAGATCGCATTACTATCTATCTTAAGAGATCATGCCAAAGTTCCAATGCCTAACCTAAATTTTTAAACATAAATCTAAGTCCCAAAGGGTATAAATGTGGACTAAGAGTCCAAAGTGTAACACCATAATTACTTGACCTTTCTTACTCATTTCTTAGTGACATTCCATGGAAAGGGAAGTTGGCAAAGAAATTCAATTAAAATATTCCATTATTTTTATGTTACGTCAGACTTAAAATTTTCATTTCATGTCTTGGGGACTTTTGAGCTTCCCATATCATTATCAAATTTAATTACATACATACAACTTAAAATCATCTTAAAATGTTACCAAAACCTCGAGTTTATAGCATACATACACAAAATAATGCAAGTTAGTCTCGAGTTCTGTCACCAAGTTCTGGTGCCAATTTTGAAAAATCATAACTAAATCTAGAAAGATTAAAATCATTCACACTATACCATTCTGCAAAGATACAGATGTTAAATTTATGCTAAAAATAATTCCATGCCAAAATAGGGAAATTTAGCCACTTGAAATCAATGGAACAATACCAAAGATACCACTACATTACTGGTACTAACTCTGAATTTAAAAAATTCATATCTCTCTACTCAAACATCCAATTATGGTGATCTTAGTGGCCATAGAAAGCTTATCATGTCTATTTTATGTTTACAAATTTTTATGAGAATTGGATACCATTTGGCACTTGAATGATATAGAAGAAGAAACTAACAATATGAACAATAACCATATCAGAACAATAGAAATTTGGCAACTTTGAAAATTCATAATGTATTCCATAGAGATCCAAATAATCTAGACTTTATCTTTCCAAAAAGATCTAGATAAGATCTATATACATGCCAACTTTCATGAGAAAATTTCATTTGGTCAATTTGTGTCATAGGGTTGTAATTTGGTCCATTTATGCTTCTTTAAAGGTCACAAAAGGTCCAAATTTGCTTCCAAGGCTTCCAAGGCCATTTGAGTACATGTAAAAGTATCAAAATAGCCTATTAAACATGTCTCAAAGGTCCACAAATCCAAATCTCACAAACTCGCTCTCCCACTCTAAGGTGTACACTAGAACATACAAGCTCTACCTTGCCATTCAATGCTAAAAACATGCTATATCATTCCAATGGTGTCAATTCTCAAATATACATCATATATCCATATATTTATACACGTTCAAAGGGTTATACATCATTGGATTACATCTTATGACAACAAAGTAGTTACAAAAGAGAAAAATAATACATTTCCTTGTCATTCTTTCATCTTCCAACTTGGTAGCTCCCATTTCCTTGCTCACTTGGTCCACCTAGACATGTTAGGTAATAGGGAGGAAAGAATGAGATTTTAGGAATCCCAATAGCTTTTCTCCTTTTCAAGCACACACAATGGATGCAAATTCAAGTCTAAAAATGCATGCATGGCTATCTTAAGTTTCATAAACATACATGGAACATTTCTTGCATTTAAGAGGTGACATATAACATATATAAGCTTGCTAAAACCATGGTTTAGCCTCACCCATTTTCTTAAGAGATTTTTGACTAAGCCTCACTCTTTAGAGACTTTTGGCTTTATCTTACCCCTTCTTAGGGACTTTTGGCACATCCTCACCTTAGCTAAGAGACTTTTGGCTTCACTACACTTAAGCAAACCAAAACATGTTCATAAAATATCTTTTAAGCATATAAGCATAGCAACATGGTACCATGGCATGTGATCATTTACTAGAAACATATTTCATAGCTTGAACATACACACATACACATTTAAAGACAAGAAAACATCTAACCATGTGTAAAAGAAAGAAGAGAGATCTACCTTGGTGGCAAAAGCACACTTTAACCCTTAGAAACACTTCCTCTCCCTCGGCCACACACTTATGAAGATGTGGAACTTTATTTCTTTGGCCTAAACACATTACATGGAAGCCAATTACACTATTGGAACAATTTCTAAAGCTCTACACATACACTTAAAAAGTTAGATTGCTTCTAAGGTTCAATTATGGTTCTATAAGGCACCTAATAAAGCAACCATGGGAAAATATGATTTTGGCTCCATTCTCTCCCTTAATCTATGACTCTTGACTCCATTTAGACTCCTCAGAGCCATCACATATTCATTTCAAGGAGCCTAGCTATGTGTTGCTTCATTATGCTATAATATGGAATCTATAATGCCATCTCATTATCCATGACTTCTAAAATTTTTTCAAGGCTTCCTCTCATACTCTTCCATCATATATGATGCAAAACCAATCTTGGAAGAAATTGAAACATCCCTTAAGCATTGGTTCTGCCCTAGGCCGAGACATGCTTCATTAAAGGGGACCAAGGAGTTTTCTTTATTTCCTTAATAGGAGATGCATGTGGGAAGCTCTCTAGGGGTTCCTAGAGCTCATACAAACATTCACCTTGGCCTAGAAAATCTTGGAACAAAATAGAATTTTGCTTAAGTTCTTGAATCCCTAACTTTTCTTTCTTAAAAATTAATAGCTATTTCTAGTTCTCTTTGCATAATCTTATTTCCCACACTTTAATTCCTAATATTCAACCTTGGTTTGATTCAAAACTCACTCCTTCTTAGCTATCCATATATAGGGCGAACCATACACTTACAAGAACAAGGAAGAAGAAGCATGAATACTAGCATTTTACCTTGGTTTTCTAGGTTTCTTCAAAAGCTCTTCTTTTTGCTTGGCTTCCCTTCTTGAAACTCAAACTCCTCGCCTCTGGTCTGAGCTCAAAATAGACCCAAATACATCAAGAAATCTATAAAAAGAAAAAGGAGAAGCAGGAGAGGAAGTTTGCTAAAGAGAAGATTAAGAATTTCCTTGAATTTCCTACCTTTTTCTTGGCTTTTCTTCTTCCTTTTTCCTCTTCCATGGTGCGCTACTATCTTTAGGTCTCCTCTCTAGTTTTTAGGTAGAAGTAAATCGATCTAAGAAGGAGAGGGGTGGGACATCCAATTTAAGAAACTTTAAGAAAGAATTTGTTCTAAAAAAATTTTATTTATGTCCTGTAAACTTGGCATTTTTGTTTTAGGTTCATTTTAGCTTCTTTTTTAGAACTGTCTTTTCCATCATAAAATTTAGGTTCTCTAACTTATAAAATGCCTTTGGAATTACTCAATTTTGAGCTAAAGTCTTCCCAAACGAAAGGGTCAAATTTAAGTTAACCATCATTAGAAAACGTACACTGGAGGGGTTTTACTTGTCTCGGGGCTTCCCATAGTTTTCAAGGCCTCTAAGAATCCCGAAGAACTCAAATTTTTCATTTAAAAACCCTTTTTGTGTGCATTCTAAAAATTTCCCAAAATTACAAAATTACCATTACATTACGTAACCATTTCGTTAAATTTTGTCTAGTTATTTTGCCTTCTATTTCAGGGTGCCTCCAGTCTCCTATTTTCTTTACTTAAGGTCTAGATCATTATTCTAATTTTTGTGAACCTTAACCAATTTATTTCAGAGGACTTACTTTTAAAATGTATTTGTTTCCGTTGTTTTCATGAAAATCAGGCATTACACAAAGGTCTCACATAATAATGAAGCAGGGATCCATTTAATCACTCCCTTTTTATAATTATATTTTAGCACTTGTAGTATAAATTACATGATATGGTGGAGCCCCACTTAAGGATTGTCATTTACATTGTATGCAACATGATCAATCATAAAGATTGACTTCAATCACTTAGATTCAAATTTGACTTTATATAGGCTTCATAGAGTATGGACACCTTTATGTTTGATTTGTAAAGGCTCATCCTAGCACTTAGCTATGGTGACATAATGTTGATACAATGATCTTTACTCATCATGTAGACAATAAAGAGATCATAGTAACTTGGTAGTTGGTGATCATTTATGTCATACCAAAATATGATAGCATATAATTTACATGTCCAAATGCTTATAATGTTCATTTTAATATTTTCAACACTTTTAGCAATGGAAAATACCAACATTAAAGGTGCAAATACTTGAATTTAGCTTAAATACACCACTTCAACTTACCAATCTCAAAATTCATCCTTAATATATTTGGTTAACCAGAAACATTACAAAAAGAAGCAAGGAATTTAGGTTTAAGCCATGCATCAAAAGTTAGTACCATTTCTTCAATCCATGCATATCCATAATTTTGTCACTAACTTCAAAATTTCATAACTTAAGTTAGAGAACTCCAAATCATACAAATGAGGACTTTCTGGAAAGATCATGACATAAGCCACATGATGTAAAACTTTTAGATAAAAAAATTGTTTGGGTGACAAAAATCTAATGGAACAATAACACTGTTAAGATTTGGTGCATATGTAGACCTAAACTTTTGATCTTAAGCTGCAAAACTCCAAATTGAGTGATCTTAGTGGCTATGGAAAGTTTATAATGTCAAATATACACCCGTAAAATTTCATAAGTATTGAAGTTCATTTGGCCCCTTAAATATGTAACATCATATATCTCTATCCCATTTCTATCACATTACCATGCTTCACATCATAAATCCCATGGAGGAGCATGAAAAAAGGGATTAAAATAATACATTTTCTTGCATAGTGTGGTATGTAAAAATTTCAATCGGTGTCATGTGGACCATGTGAGCTCATACCATACATTCTTATATTTAATTACATGAATACAACTCATTTGCATCATAAAATGTGGTTCAAAAATCATGGAACTCAAAGAAAAGCTCAAAATACTCATGTATATTTTCAGCCAGAATTTGGCTCTTTTCTGACCAAACTTTGGAAATTCATAATTAATTTTAGAAAAATCTAAATCATATATTATTGGTTATTCTAGAAAGCTAAAAATGTCTACTTCCCACTAAAAATATTTCTAAACCATAACATCTATCACAGAGGACGTTTGACATCTGAAATAGTCCAGAGGTCAAACTATCACTGATATTGTCATAGATTTCTACAGTAAATTTTGAAAATATCCAATTAATTCCAAAAAAATCCAATCCATTCAAATGATACCAATTTGGAAATCTGTAGATGTTATCTAAAGGAAAAAAATAACTCCAGACTAGATTAGCTCAAACCTTAGAATTGAATAGAATAATAACAAAGGTTGGGTAAAACTCCTAATACTGGACAAAATCTTTAAAAATTCATATCTCCCTCTCTAGGCCTCCAAATGAGGTTCTTCTAGTTTTCACAATTCATTGGGAATGTTTAGTTTCTTTGTATAAAATTTTGTGGCAATTGGACATCATTTTAGCCCTATGTGATAAATTTCATTTTCGGACCAAATGAATAGTGCATCAGACCAAAACCAGAAAATTTGCTAACTTTAAAAATTTATCAAATATTCTATAGACCTCCAAAAATTATGTTCTTTATCTTTCCAAAAATATCTAATTGCATGCCAAATCTCATATCAAGAAGAACTCATTTGGCTAAAAAGTGACATATGGTTTCATTATGGTCAATTTTGGCTCCATATGAGATACCAAAGTGACCCAATGGCCTTCCCTAGGGTTTGGCACCTTTTGGGAAAGTCTAAAAGCACAATTAAGACTTGTGTAAGCTACCCAAATGGTCCCAAACTCTATGCATCTCATTTTGGCTGTTTCATCCACACATATGCATACTTACATCAACTTTTCAAGAAGCATACCTTGGCATTATATACCTAAATTACATTCTAGGGTTTACATATCATATCCATTCATTTATACATCATATAATACCATAGTTACACATGTCCAAGAGGTCATAGACCATATACATCATTGGATTACATTATTTGGCACAATTATGGCCTTAAAGAACTAAAAATTATGCATTTGGTTGTCAAGCTCTTTCCTTCCAGGTGGATGGCTTCCATTACCTTGTCCACGTGATCCACCTAGCATGTGAGATCATTAGAAAGGAGGGAATAAGATTCAAAGAATCCCAATAGCTCATCTCCCATTCAATCATACATAACATATGCAAAACAAGCCTAAAAAATTCATGCATGGAGATGATAGACATCATGAACATTTAAGAAGCAAGCTTAGCATGTGAATAAGTCATACAAGACATTCAAGAGCTTGCCAAGTGGATGGATTGGACTCACCCTTTTCCTCATGGATTTTGGACTTGCCTCACCCATTCTTTAAGAGATTCTTGGACTCAACCATACTCTTGGGAGCCCACATTCCTTTTAGGAGACTCTTTGCTTTGTCTCAACCAATCTCAAGGGTTCTTGGCTCATCCTCACCATAGTTAAGAGTTCTTGGCCTCTCCATACTCAAGCAAACTCAAACAAATATCATAGCATCATTTAGAAACATAATATGTAATCATGAAATCATGGCATATAAAATCATGCTAACATACTTTTCAGGGCTTGAAAATATATATACACACATTCTAAAACAAGCTAAACACACATCCATGATGAGAGAAGGTGGAGAGAGCTACCTTGCACACAATCACATACTTTTCCCTTTAGATTCAAGCTCCTCTCTTTGGCCATAGACACACAAACTTGTGGAGATGCTTTCTCTTGGCCTAGACACAATTTATAGAAGCCAATTAGGTTCGTGAAACACATTTTAAGGCCACACAACTTGCTTAGACACTAGATTGTTCTATAATCCTCATTACACGTTTTTCCAAATACCAGCCGATAGGGTGACATGCCAATAGAAGTCTTGTAGGCAGTCCTGTAGGCCCAAAGTGCATCATCTAGCCTTTTACTCCAATCTTTCCTATTCGGCTGCACTGTTTTCTCCAAAATTTGCTTCACCTCCCAGTTAGAAATTTCTGCTTGGCCATTTGTCTGAGGGTGGTATGGAGTAGCTACTTTATGCACAACACCATACTTGCTAAGCAAGCTATGCATACTCTGGTTACAAAAGTGAGTGCCCTGGTCACTGATAATGGCTCTGGGAATGCCAAACCTACAGAAAATGTGAGAGCGAACGAATTCTACAACCACAGAAGAATCATCAGTCCTGGTAGGTTTGGCTTCCACCCACTTCGAAACATAATCAACAGCCAATAAAATGTATGAAAAGCCAAAAGAAGTGGGAAAAGGTCCCATAAAATCAATGCCCCACACATCAAAGACTTCACAAAATAAGATAGGGTGTTGTGGCATTTCATTTCTCCTAGATATGCTACTTGTTTGTTGACACGGAACACATCTTTTACAAAAATTAAAGGCATCACGAAACAGGGTAGGCCAATACAATCCACTATCTAGAACCTTCCTAGCTGTGCGTTTTGAACTAAAGTGACCTCCACATGCTAGTGCGTGACAAAAATTTAAAACAGAATCAAATTCTATATCGGGCACACAACGTCTAATCACTTGGTCACTACATAGTCTCCATAAATATGGATCATCCCAAATATAATACCTAGCTTCACTCCTAAACTTATTCAACTGATGTTTAGTCAAATCAACAGGCAGTTCAGAAGCAGCTAGATAATTCACTAAGTCTGCATACCATGGATAAAAACTATGCAAAGCACATAAATGCTCATCAGGGAAATCATCATCAATAGGTAAGGAATTTACCTTTAAAGCTTCAATTCTGCTCAAGTGGTCTGCTACTAAGTTTTCAGCTCCACTTTTATCCCGGATGTCAATGTCAAATTCTTGAAGTAGAAGCATCCATCTGATCAATCTTGGCTTTGCATCAGGCTTCTTCAGTAAGTACTTTAAGGCTGCATGATCAGTAAAAACAATGACTTTAGTATCAAGTAAATATGATCTAAATTTATCTAAAGCAAAAACAATAGCAAGAAGCTCTTTTTCTGTGGTTGTATAATTTGCTTGGGCCCCATCCAAAGTCTTGGATGCATAAGCAATCACATGGGACCGCTTATTCACTCTCTGGCTCAAGACTGCACCTACAGCAAAATTAGATGCGTCACATAAAAGCTCAAATGGGAGGGTCCAATCAGGAGGTTGAATAATGGGTGGGGAAGTCAAGCATTTCTTAAGTTCATCAAAAGCTGTTTTACATGCATCATCAAATTGGAAATCAACATCTTTTTGTAACAACTTAGACAATGGCAAAGTAATTTTACTAAAGTTCTGAATGAATCTTCTATAAAAACCTGCATGACCTAGAAAAGATCGGATCTCCCGAACACATGTCGGGTATGGTAGAGAGGTTATAACATCTATCTTAGCTTTATCTACCTCTATGCCCTGTTCAGATATAATATGACCTAATACAATGCCTTTCCGAACCATAAAATGACACTTTTCAAAATTAAGTACAAGGTTTTTCTCTATGCATCTAGCTAGGACTCTATCCAGACTACATAAGCAATCATCAAAAGAGTTCCCATATACAGTGAAATCATCCATAAAAATTTCTATACAATGTTCAAGGAAATCACTAAAAATGGAAACCATGCACCGCTGGAAGGTCTCAGGGGCATTGCAAAGACCAAAGGGCATTCGTCTGTAGGCATATGTTCCAAATGGGCATGTGAATGTCGTCTTCTCTTGATCCTCCGGGGCTATGCATATCTGAAAATACCCTAAAAATCCATCCAGAAAACAGTAGTGAGATTTACCAGCTAAACGCTCAAGCATCTGATATATAAATGGGAGAGGGTAATGATCTTTTCTAGTGACTAAATTTAGTCTCCTATAGTCAATGCAAACCCTCCAACTATTCTGTACACGGGTGGTCACCAATTCATTATTTTCATTTCGGATCACTGTGATCCCTGATTTCTTTGGAACTACCTGCACAGGACTAACCCACTGACTGTTAGAAATAGGATATATTATACCAGCAGATAAAAGTTTAGAAACTTCCTTTTTAACCACATCCAGAATAAGTGGGTTCAGTCGCCTTTGAGGTTGCCTTACTGGTTTTGCCCCATCTTCCAACAAAATTCTGTGCATGCATGTATCAGGGCTAATGCCAGGTATGTCAGCTAAGGTCCACCCTATTGCTTGTTTTCTCCTCCTTAAGACCTCTAGAAGCTTCTCTTCTTCCTCTGGAATAATGTCACTAGCCACAATTACTGGAAGCTTCTCATCTTCCCCCAAGTAGGTGTACTTGAGATTGTCTGGAAGCGGTTTGAGCTCTAAGGTGGGAGCTTGCTCAACCGAAGGTATATATTATACCAGCAGATAAAAGTTTAGAAACTTCCTTTTTAACCACATCCAGAATAAGTGGGTTCAGTCGCCTTTGAGGTTGCCTTACTGGTTTTGCCCCATCTTCCAACAAAATTCTGTGCATGCATGTATCAGGGCTAATGCCAGGTATGTCAGCTAAGGTCCACCCTATTGCTTGTTTTCTCCTCCTTAAGACCTCTAGAAGCTTCTCTTCTTCCTCTGGAATAATGTCACTAGCCACAATTACTGGAAGCTTCTCATCTTCCCCCAAGTAGGTGTACTTGAGATTGTCTGGAAGCGGTTTGAGCTCTAAGGTGGGAGCTTGCTCAACCGAAGGTATGAGTTGTTTGATTTCAATCTCTTCCATGCCAAATACCTGTTCAGACAACTCACAGACAGAAGAAACAACTTTCCCATCTTTGGGAATATCAGCAGAAGGAGTATTAACAAGAGAGCCAATAGCAATATCAACATTAGTATCACTAACAGATGAACTAGTTACACAGCATTTATTACCACTATCAATAGGCAATGTAAGAGTGGAAATAGATGAACTAGCACAATCAACATATCCAGAAGTGACATCAATATGCAACATATCCTGAGAATCAGTAAATCCAGCAACACCAGAACATTCAGGGAAGGCAATAGCATGCACATCGTCCTTAGAACAAGAAGATTGATCTAAATTAGTATAATCATCCAAATCAGTAAAAGGCTGACCAACAGTGAAATTAGCACAAAAGGAGGAGGTCTCAGAACCATGATAGTCAATACATGAAAGAGACTCACTATTCTCAATGAAAGCACTAATCTGGGAGCAATTATCACATATAGTAGTTCAAACACATGTACAGTCAAGAGAATCATCCAAGTCAGCAATATCACAGGAATCAGTCAATAAACTATCCCAAAAATCAGTGCTAGCATTATCAACTAGCATATCAACCAAGCTGATACTGAAAACAGAGTTATCATCACAGGGATATTTCATGACATCAAATATATTGAATTGTATCACATTGCCAGCAAACTCCATTTGAAGAGTACCCTCATGCACATTTATAATTGTTTTGGCAGTTTTCAGGAAGGGTCTACCTAAAATGAGTGGGGCATGTCCACTAGATTTATATCTATCATCCTCCATATTAAGGACATAAAAATCAGCTGGAAAAATCAAATCCTTTACCTTAACTAGAACATCCTCCAAGACTCCTGAAGGATAAGCAATGCTCCTATTTGCCAGCTGTACAACCACTCCGGTAGGTTTCAGCTCTCCCACCTGCAAAGATGAATAAACAGATTTAGGCATAACATTTATAGCAGCACCAAGATCAATCAAAGCATCAGAAAACTCAAAATTCCCAATGGTGCATGGAATTGTAAAAGTGCCCGGATCTTGACACTTGGTGGGCATTGTTGGCTGTATGAGTGCTGAAACGTTCTTGCCAAAATTGACTTTTTCATTCCCTCTCAGACGCCTCTTGTTAGTACATATCTCCTTGAGAAACTTGGCATATTTAGGGATGGTCTTGATTGCATCCAACAGGGGTATATTGACTTCAACCTTTTTAAAAGTCTCAAGAATCTCTTTTTCTGCATCTGCTTCAGTTTGCTTCTTTCCCAAGGTAGGTCTATGTGGGAAAGGCAAAATTTTCTTTGGCTCTTCTTCTTTGTTAGGCTCAATTGGTGCGACGTGTGTTTTTGATGACGCCGACTTATCCATGGTGGTGGTATCTAAGGATCCCTGAACTTCTTTTCCACTCCTAAGAGTGATGGCACTGACATTGCTACTATTCCTTGGATTAACAACTGTCTGTGAGGGTAATTGGCTTGAACCTTGGCTTTTTATCTCATTGAGAGAAGTAGCAAATTGGCCTATCTGAGTATCAACCCTCCTTTCTAAGTTTTGCAAGTTCACCTGAATCTGTTGTTGGTGGTGCAACATTTGTGCAAATTGTGCCTTACTCTCCATAATATGCTTCATTATGTCTCCCATATTATCCTCTTTCTTTGGTTCCTCCTGTACAGGAACTGGCTGCCTAATAGGTTGGGAAGACTGTGCACTAGGTCCTGCAACATTGTATCTATTTTGTTGCCCTCCCCCATATCTTAGATTGGGGTGATCCCTCCATCCTGGATTGTATGTATTAGAATAGGGATCATATTTTTGTTGCCCTTGTTGCATTGGCCTAACTGGAAACATCCCAGCATAAGCCTCTACCCTGTCTTCTAACATAGGGCACTGATCAGTAGTATGTGTGGCCAAAGAGCATATATCACACAGGGGTCCTACCAAGGTAGTAGAGGTAGATGTCTGTCCAGATGCATAACACTGTGGATAAGAATATGTCTGAGTAGGGTAGGACTGTGGTGCACAAGTCTGAGAAGGGGTGGAGGATGACTGCTGCCGATCTAAAGCAAGCTTTTGGAGCACAGTAGACATTACTTCAAGTTTGCTCTCAATTCTCTGACCATAATCTGGAGCACACAATTCATTGACTCCTCTTACTGTTTGCATTGATCTGGACCCAAATTGCTGAGCATTCTGAGCCATCTTATTAATCAACTCCTAGGCTCCTGCAGGTGTCAGATCACCTAAGGCTCCCCCAGAGGCAGCATCAATCATATTTCTGTCCATGATCAACAGCCCCTCATAGAAGTACTGGATAAGCAACTGATCAGAGATTTGATGGTGAGGACAACTAGCCAACAATCTTTTGAATCTTTCCTAGTACTCATATAAAGTCTCTCCACTATTCTGTCTGATCCCACATATCTCCTTCCTTATTGATGCAGTGCGAGATGCAGGAAAGAATTTCTCCAAAAATAACCTCTTCAGTTGGTCCCAAGAAGTAATGGCACCGGGAGGTAGATAATACAACCAATCCTTGGCTAAACCATCCAACGAAAAAGGGAATGCTCTGAGCTTGATTTGTTCCTCTGAGACACCCTGTGGCTTCATTGTAGAGCATACAACATGGAATTCTTTTAGATGTTTGTGAGGGTCATCTCCTGCAAGTCCATGAAACTTGGGAAGTAAGTGAATTAAACCAGATTTAAGCTCAAAATTTGCATCTAATTCTGGATATTGTATGCAAAGATTTTGATAATGCACATTAGGAGCTGTCAACTCTCTAATAGTTCTAGCATGAATGTTATTATTCAAATTTGCATTCACATTCAAGTTAGCCTGAACATGCATATTCCTGTTAGCATTTATTTGATCTTGTTCAGCCATATTATCACTAGCAAATTGAAGTGCACAATCAATTCCTTGCACAGAATCAAAAGCAGATGAATTAGAGCTATTAATTCCTACACTATCTTTGTTTTTCCTAATCCTTACTTGTCTTCTAAGGGTTTTTTCAATTTCTGGATCCAAATCAATTAATTTTTCACCAGAGCTTCTTGTCATACACTAATTAGACAAGCAAAAATAAAGAAGGAACACAAAAATCAACAAAGAAAAATTAAAACAGAAAATCTAGAAAAATTAGAAAAATCCTAGAAAATTCGAAAAAATACTAAAAAATTCGAAAAAGTGCTTTAAACGTTGGAATTTGGCCAAAAAATGGTGCACCTAATAGCTATGCTATTACTTTTGCTCAAAATACCCAAAAACTTTGAAATACAGAATTTGAGAATTTTCTGGGCACTTTAAACGAAAACTCCAGCAAGCAGGCAAATTAATACACAACACCGAAATTACCCAATTCCAAGCTCGAAATAGAGCAAAAATTCAGCTAAAATAGAATCAAAATAGAGATAAAACAAAACAAAAACACCTAGAAAACTTTCTCAAACAATTAAGAAACTAAACTCCCCGGCAACGGCGCCAAATTTGATGATCGTGTCGCGCAATCTCAAATAAAACTAGGTAGCAAAATAAAATTTGTAGATAATGGTGCAACCTAGGTCATCTTCCCAAGGAGTTTGTGCCTTAAATTGTTTATGGAAGAGTGTTCTTAGTATTACTAATTAAGACTTATTTTGGGGGGGGTTTGAGATGCTAGAATTTAATTGAACTAAAATTAATTGACAAGAATTAGAAATCTAAAACTAAATTCAAGTGATTGATCAAGTAAATGTGGTAACTAGCTTTCAATTGGATTCCCTAGAGTTCAATTATCCTTGCTCTTTTTGACTTACCAATTTTGGATTAAGTTCTTGCTCTTTAGTGCATTCCTCATAAGGTTCTTGCTCTTTAGTGCATTCCTCGTAAGGTTCTTGAATAACCATCCAAGATTCAATTCATCAATTGTTCAAAGAATTTTGCAACCACAAGAAACCTTAAACAACTAATTAATTGAATTAAAAATAAGAACACACTACAATAATTTTGATTGATTTATGAAAGCTACTGCACAATTCACTTAAGATGCTGATTCACCAATTAGATTAATTAATCCCTCAAGCAATTAATTTGCACAAAAGTTCCAGCTAACTAACCCAATAACCATTGCATCAATTAGCCTAAAGTCAAGAGGAATTTAGAGTTCAATTGCACAGCATTAATTCTGGAATTTTTCCAAACACATAATGATTACAAATAATTCCAAAATTCAAATCAAGTTCAATCCAAGAATTAATTCAATCCAGTAATTCCAGCAATTAAATTCCTAAACCAAAAAGCTAAACCTAGTCAAATTAATAAAGGAAATAATGCTAAAATCAAAAGATTGGGCAAGAGAGTTTTATCCAAATTCAATAGGAGATGTAGAGCTCAAATCTTCATCTAGGAGAATTCAATCTTCAGCTAGCCACCACAAGGAATTTAAGCTGTCATGGAGGGATCAAATGAAGGAGAATCGATCAAAGAGGCAGCTATCGAGAAAGAAAAATTCTTCTTCTTCAGCGCTGGAACCTCTCCTTTTTGTTTCTGCCGTCTCGCCTTGTTCCTTCGTAGTGTTCTCTCTAGGTTTTATTTTCACCTTCTCCTCATTAATCACGTCTCCCTCCTTCTGATTTTGCACGCTAAAATCACGCAATTAATCCTCATCTTCCAGCTCAATTCCCACGTCAGCCCGTAGCCTTCTTAATTCCAAATCTGAAGCTCCTTCATGTGTGTATAAAGTGTGGGTCCCATTCCTTTTATTTTATTATTTTGCTTTATATATTCTGATTCATGCTTTCAGACGTAACTCCAGCCACAGCACGTAACTTCTGCATGTGTTTCTTTCTTCGTGCGTTACTGTCTCTGTTTCACGTTGCTGTCCAGGCGTAGCCTCAGCTCTTCCATCGTGATGTTTTCCACGTTGGCTGCTTTGTTCTTTTCGTGTTTCTTCTTCAAACCAGAAATCACAGCTTCTCTCGCCTTCTCCTTCAACGTCAGCTCCTTGTTCTTCATTTTCTTCTCCTTTGTGTATCTTAGTCCAGGCTTCCACATTCTGCAGTTTTCCCACGTGAAACTCCTTGCTTATTTTATTCCAGTGTGCATTCTTCTTCCTCACATGTTTTCATGCGTATTTCTCAAGCCTCAGCCACGTTGCTTCTGCATGTTTTTGGAGCGTTGCTGCATTCTTTTCATTTACTTCCCACGTAGCCTGCTATTCTTTCTTCTCTGTTTCTGCCATGTAGAACCTGCTCAGCTGCTCTGGAATCACGCCTTGCATTCATTATCAACCAGAACTTCCAGCACTTCTTCTTCTTCTCTTCACAGACTTCCTCGAGTTCCAGCCACTGCATGTGTGTGTGTTTCTCTTATCTAACTCATTCTCAAGTTCAGCCTCTGCTCGATGTATTCCCACTCCTTTCACGTTCCAGTCATCTCCAGTTTTTCCACGTTGGCTCTACTCTTCTAGCTTCAACTTGTGGCTTCATGCTTCTCTGTTTTGGTGTGTGATTGCTATAAATGGAGCCACATGTGGAAGTCCATCCCATGCATGAAACTAAGAAGACCCAATGATCTGCACACCAAGAAAGGAAAGAAAGATTAAGTAGGAAAAGCTTCAAACTTATTTATTGAAATTTATGCATTAAAAATCTAAGATTTTGTGACTTATTTTCTAGAATGCAAAGAATGGCTATTAAAATCAAATTTCAACTAATTAAACCTCTAAAGCCACATTTGATCATTAAAATGTCCAAGTTTAGGAGAATAAAATAGATAAAAATATGTATTTATCAGCTCCATTCTTTCCTTTCAAATATGATTCTTGACTCATTTTAAGCCTCTTGGAGTCATCACACAATTAAAACAAAGGCCTAACAATATTTTGCTTCTTTAGGTCATAATATGGAATCTAAAGCACCAACTCACTTTCCATGAGTTCTAAATTTATTCTAAGCCTCCCCTCATATTCATTCATCATATATGACTCAAGAATGGCCTTAGAAAATTTTAAAACTCTCTCTAGCTATGTAGACTTGCCTAGGTCGAGACTTTAAGGGTTTTTGGCCTCCTTGGAGTTTACTTGGTTTTCTTGAAGGAGGAAGCATGTGGGAAGTATCTTAGGAATCTTAGAAGCTCATTTAAACTCTTAATTAGGCCTAGGAATTATCATACAAAGTCAGATTTTTCAAAGTGCACACAAAATCCTAGAATTTACATCTTGAAATCTAATGGCTAGTTTGTTGTTTCCTTTGCATATTCTTGTTCTTTTCCCTCAAATACCTAAGATTAAACCTTGGTTTGGTTGAAAATTTAACTCCCTAAGGCTAACCATATATGGGTCGAAGTATGCACAAGAGAAGGGAGAAGGAAGATCAAGTGAAGGGATTGCATAATACCTTGTTTTCCTTGAACTTCCTTGCTTTCCTTGGCTCCTCACTTGATTTTCGAAATTTCCACTCTGTTCTTCCATCAAAACAGCCCTTAAAAATTTAGAAAAATCATAGGGAAGAAGAGGGAAAAATAAGATAAGAGATTGACTATGAGAAAGCATGAAAAACAAGTAAATTTTCATACCTAAAAGCTTGAATTTCTCCTTCTTCTTCTCTCCTGTTGGTGTGCCACTCTCCTAGGGTTTTTCTTCTAATTTGGGACAGAATAATCTAAAGCTAAATGAGGAAGAGTGTGAGGCGCCACCTATTTATAGGTAGGAAGAAATGGCTTTTTCAAAAATTTTAATTTCACCCTTCATTCTTTGCATTTTCGTTTCTCCTTCGTTTTAGCTCCTTTTTTAGAACCGTCTTTCTAATTATAAAATTTAGGTTCCTAATTAAATAAAATGCCTTTAGAATCACTCAAATCGGAGCTAAAACCTTCCCAAATGAATTCATCAAAGTTCAGATACATCGACATTGAAAAACATCCACCAGAGGGAATTTAACTATCCCAAGGCTTTCCATGGTTTTTAGGGCCTCTGAGAACCCCAGAGAACTCAAAACTTTCATTTAAAATTCCTCCTATTTGAATTCCAAAAAGTACTCAAAATTACAAAAATGCCATTACATTTCGTAAGATTTCCATCAAAATTTATTTCTTCATTCTAGCTCCGTTTTTCCTTTTGTTTGAAGTTAGGATTCTCATTTTTAGGAGTCTAGAATATTACTCAAATTTTTTAGGACCTTAACTAATTCATTTCAAGGGACTTGCTTTGAAAATGCATATATTTTCATCATTTAACGAAAATTGGATATTACAAAATACACAAAAACAAGAATTGACTAAATAAACAGTGCACAAGCAAATATGCATGATTTAGCCAACTTTAAAAAATCATAAGAAATTCTACAGAGTCTAAAAATTATGTTCTTTGGCTCTGTGAAAAGCTCTAAATGATATCTAAATGCTTGTCAAATTTTATGCCTAATCTCGTTTATTGATTTGGTTTTGGTTTAAGGGTAGTTTATGGCTCAAAATGGCATCCATATAGCACCAAATGGTTCAAAATGACTTTTTTTAATGTAAGTGGCCATTTGAGCATGTCTAAAACATGAAACACAGTATGTAAGACCATCTAATAAGGTCTCAAATATCATGCAACTCAAAATGACGTATCTACTTGGCAATATACTTACACTTTCCATAGCACATACATGGTCAATTTGAACAATTTGGCATATAAACATCCATCATTGGTATCTATATCATAAACATATTTTTTTACATATAAGTGAATGTTTACATTACAAAAATAACATGTACAACCATTCTTGTGCACAAAATTACATAAATTCCTAAACCATTGTCAAAGTAGCACCATTTATGCTTGTTGGCTCCCATCTATGGTTTTTTAAGATTTCCTTAGACATGGTTAGAAACAATATAGGGGAGAGTGAGATTTTAAAAATCCCAATAGCTCATTCATCCTTTCAAGCATACTTATAAGGTATATCTTCATGTTAAAGAAAGCAAGCATGCATTATATTTATCCAAAGGTCAAACATAATCATACTTAAGAAATCATATGGATCCATGAAAATCAAGCCCAAACTCTAGGGACTTTTAGTTTAACCTCACCCAATTATGTGAGACTTTTAAATTAGCCTTACCCATTTTAGAAACATTTGACTTATCCTCACTTATTCCTTAAGACTTTTGGCCTTGTCTCACCTTTGTCTAAGGACTTTTGGCTTCACTTCACCCAATTTAAGGGACTTTTGGCACAACCTCACCCATTAAAGGCCATTCACATTCCATATGCATTTTAAGAGACATAATGACATCATATCATCAAATCATTAGCAATGGGCATGTTTCATGATTCAAACACACATACAACAATTCAATGACAATCAAACAACCAAGATAAGCATATAAGAATGGATGAAGAGCTACCTTTCTCAAGAAGCACAAAATTCCTTTCTTGGTTCCTACTTCCCTGCCTTGGCCTCCCAAGCATACTTAGAAGGAGCTTGATTTGCTTGGCCTACACATATCAAATAAGACACAAATGCTTCAATAGAACCATCTTTAGCTTTACACGAGCTTTATATAAATTACTTCTAATTCTAGGCTTCCATATGGCTCCATTTAATGGCATAATAAAGTAACTCATATAATTCATCATCTTGGTTCCAATTTTTACTCAATCTAAGTCATATGACTCCATTTAAACTTATTATAGTTATTAAAAACTCAAATCAAGGAGCCTAACACCAAATTGCTTCTTTACGCATAATGAAATCCTAAACTTTCAACTTTTAAAATATGGTTACTAAATTCAAATCAATGGTTCCTTTGCTATTTATAATTCATATTTAGACTATTTCTCTCCTTAGAATCAAATAAAACTCTTTTTAGGTGGTTCCTTTAGAGTTTGGCTGAAACACACACACATAATGGCACCCATGGAGTTTTACTTGCTTTTTTAGGGTATTTAGAACATATATGAGTTCCTTAGCCTCTTTTTAACCCAATCATACTCTTACATAGTCTAAAATATCATTTTTAAGCTTCAAATTTTTCTAGGTGTAATTAAAACCCTAATTTCTCATTTATGCATTCCATGGCTTCTTACTTTGTTCTAATGGAAAAATCTTAATATCCACATTCCAAAACCTTAATTCCTAGCATGATTTAGTGAAAAATCAACTCCCCCTATATCTCTTTTTAGTTGGCCAAAACTATAAGATGGTGGAGAAACAAGGAAAAGCAATCTTCCATATTAAAGCACATACCAAAGGAAAAGGCTTCCTATGATAGTTAATTTGGTGTGTTTGGTCTCTTGTTAAAAGCCATTCTCTCCATGAGTTTAATTCAAAACACTTTCTTTTGAGATGTCAAAACCATAGAGAAAAATAAGAGAAAGAATAAAAACTAGATAATAAGAACATCATAGACAAATTCCTTACTCCCTTGAGTTTTAATGCTATTTAGGGTGTCCTTTGGGTCTAGTTCAGAGCTGGAAGTTTTAGCCAAATGAAGGAGAAGAAAGTGGAGGGGGCTATTTATATGAAAAAGCTAGGCTTTCACATATAGTCAATATTTCAACTTTGCCCTTGAACTTTGTTTTCTTTGTTTGAGCTCAATTCAAATCTTTTTTTAGAATTGTCTTTTCCATCATAAAATTAAGGTCCTCTAATTCATAAAATGCCTTTGGTTTTACATTAGTTGGATTCAAAATAATCTCAAATGATCTAGTTAAAGTTCTGATCAACTAATGACCTAAAACATACACTATAGAGGTTTTAACCATTCTAAGGGTCCTATGATTTTTAGGGCCTCTAAAAATCTTAGAAAACTTAATTTCTCCATTTAAAACTCCCTCCTTTGAGTTTTCAAAATGTTACCTAAAATTATAATTTTGCCACTACATTATTTCTTAATTCATTCAGCCATTTTGACTTTATTTTTGGACTATCCTTAAGCTCTTAACCACATTTTTAGGTGTTTTAATTAATATTCTAATCTCAATCAAGGTCAATTTACTTTGCTTTAGAGTGTTCTCATATCAATTAATAGATTTTAGTTCAACTTTTGAAAAACTGGTTATTACAATTTAGGTTTCATCCTACTCACTTTCTTAGTGTTAGGACAATTTCCTATGATATAAAGACAATCCAAAAGCCTGGTAAAAATCTTAGATATGTGCTTTTATAATTAAACATTATATGAGTTGACAAAGACTAGAAAATAAATATCTTTTATTGTATAATCAATGTTTTGATACATAAACAAATTCTCATCAAACTTAAACTCCTAACATGCTTTTAAAAAGAACTTTAGCTATAGGTTTGGTAAATGAGTCAACAATCATTTTGATTATTGAGACATGCCTTAATACAATCCAACACTGTGTAATGATGCCATGAATGAAGTGGTAGTGAGTATCCATGTGCTTTGTCTTTCCATGGTACTTGGGATCCTTTGCATAAGCTATAGCGATTGTGTTATCACAATAGATTACAAAAGGTTCATGAAGATGTGGAGTGAGGTTTAATCTTTGTAAGGATCTCCTCAATCAAACTACCTTCTACACTACAATAGTACATGCAACATATTTTGACTTTATTAGCATCAGTGTCGCTGATCTACTTAAGGTAACCACCTTGGTAACATAAAACCATGTTGGTGGTTCCTTTTAGATATCTAAGTAACCTTTTAATTGCAACTCAATACATTAGTCCATAATTACTTTGATATCTATTAACCATTCTTACTACAAAGCAAATGTTGGGTTAACTACATAACATAACATAACATACACCAAACTATTAACAATGCTAGCATATGGCACCTTAGTCATCTATCTTTTCTTTTCTCTTATCTTAGGGCATTGCTTTATGCTAAGCTGATAGCCCTTATCCATAAGAGTGTCAATGGGTTTATCATCATGCATATGAAAACATTCTAAGATTTTTTTCTTTTAATATATGTTTCTTGAGATAAACTCAAAAACTTCTAATATAATCTCTTGAGATTTTTACCCCAAGCACATAATCTACTTGGCCTATGTTCATCTCAAATGTAAAGGATATCCACTTTTGAGTAATGGCTATTAACCTTTGTCATTTCTAGCTAGGAATATATTGTCCACATATAATGAGAGAATGAGAAACTTACTCTCAAGTCTCCAGATATACACACAATGGTCGTCTTCAGTCATAATGAAGAATACTAAAGCAATAGCTCAATGAAACCAAGGATGCCATTGTTTGGATGATTGTTTTAAACTATAAATAGAATATTTCAAGTAACACACTTTGTGCTCTTATCCTTTAGCATAAAACTCAATGAGTTGATCCATATAAATCTCTTTATCTATTTCTCTATAGAGAAATGTTGTCTTTACATCTATTTGAAACAATTCCAAATCTAAATATGTGATAATAGCTAGAATAAGCCATAGAGAAAATGGCTTTTTATAGTTATCACCTTCCTTTTACATGCAATTTTTAACTACTAGTCAAGCCTTATACTTGTCAATTGACATACTAGCCTTTCATTTGACTTTTTAAGACCTATTTGGTTTTAATGGTCTTGCACCCAGTTGGTAGATAAACTAACTGATACACAAGTTTCTTAGCCATGGAGTTCATCTCATCTTCCATTATAGCTAACCACATATATGTATTAGAGTGACTTATTACTTCTATATAAGAAGAAGGATTATTAGTATCCATGGATAAGCTTAAAAAGAACTCACCTTCAATGTCAAAGCATTTTCTTGGAACATTTCCATGCTTACTCATTCTAGGCTGTGGATCCTATGGTGTGCTCCCACTATTCTAAACTATCTTAGGAATTAGTTGTGTTTTCTCTTCTAATTCAAAAGGTTGGGGTACACTGTCTTAAGGTTATTCGAGCTCATAGAGCTCAAGATCCTTTTTAACCTCACAAATATTAGGGCAATCATCTTTTAGAAACTCAATGTCATAGGCTTCTATCTCAGTCAGTCCTTTATCAAGTTGATCACCATACATCACATGGCCCTTAAGGAATTCAAAATACCTAATAAAGATACTTTTATTAACTTTAAGACCTAGCTTCCTAAACTTATGAAAAGGGTCATGAACGTATCTTGTGGACCCCTAAAGGTATAGGCTATCCAAAATCAGCTTAGCTCTATTCCACAACTCATATAGAGTGAAGTGAATTGATTTTGAAGGGACCTAGTTAAGGATATGTGCTATTGTCAAAAAATCATCTCCCCAAAAACTAATTAGTAGGCTGGCTCATGCCATCATTGACCTAACCATTTCCAACAAAGTATGATTCCTTCTTTCTAAAACATATTTTATTACAAAGTTCTATGTGTCATTAACTATTGGTGTATTCACGTTGTTTCACATAAGTCTCTAGACTAGTCAAAGAGATATTCTCAGCCTTGATCAATAGGAAGAATCTTGACGTTCTTCTCATTATGATTCTCAACCTATGCTATGAAACATTTGAAATAATCCAAAGCTTTAAAAAGGTGAGCTAACAGAAAGTTTGAACCATATTATGAGTACTTATTTATCAATATGATAGATAAGATATGCCATGTCTCACTTTTACATTTATAAGCTTGTTCATGTCTGAATGGACAAGTTCTAAAGGATGAGTAACCTTTTTAGCCTTATCAAAAGGCTTCCTTCTAGACTTTCCAAAAAGACTAGATTCACAGATAGAGAGATTTACTTTAAAGAAAGAGAGAGAGAGAGAGAGAGAGAGAGAGAGACCGATAGCCCTTTTCTAACTAATTCAAACATTCCTTCTTATCCAATATACCCTAACCTAATATGTCATTTTATTGATTTTAACATAATATCAAAAGAAGTAAATAAAAATAATGTTGAGTAGTCATTATGAGATACTTAATTTATATTAAGCATGAATAGTCCATCCTTTACAAAACCATGACCATATAAAGTCTTATTATGGAAAATAAAGAAACCATTAATTATAAAATTAAAGGAAAAACCTAAGTCTATTAATGCAAAACTAAAAGTAGATTACATCAAATAGAAGGCACATAAAGCACATCATGCTAATGCAACATGTGCCCTTTGCATAAGGTAAATGATAGGTTCCTACACTTAGGACCTCTTCCTCTACTCTATTACCCATCACAACTAAATGTCTACTCACTATAATCGATGGTAATCTACAAAGGCTACACGATTAAAGTTTATGTGTTTTATTGCTCCTGTATCTACAATCCAACCATGGAAAGAATGAGCTATAAATACATGTGTACAAACATAAGAGAAAGAATGGTTAAGATTAGGGTAAACCTTCTTTGGCTTAAGACAATCCTAAACAAAATGGCCCTTCTTTTAATAGTTGTAGCATTTAAGCTGTATCTTTCTTACCACCATGCTTACCTCTTTGGCTCTTGTTTACCTTCTCAACCCTAAGCCTTTACTTTCTTTGCTGTCTCTTAGGTTGGGAACTATTCCCATTACATTGTCTAGCTCATACAACTAATGTAGTGCTATGGTTTACTTTTGTACATTGCACCTCAAGCTTTAAATGGTAAAAGATGTCCTTAAAGGTTTTTATACCTTCATTATGCATAAGCATGAACTTCACTTGACTCTAAGGGGGTTTAAGGAGTGACCTAAGGATAGCAAAGCCTATTGCTCATATAAGAGCTTATATCTAGCTAATTTTTCATGTCCATTATCATAATAGCTATAACTCTAAAGTGCTCAATCATGCTATATTTCAAGTCCATTACATACCAATTTAATTTCAGTGTTAGGTAGATGTACCACCAAATTTGAGACGTAGTTGTTCCCATATTTCCTTGGCAGTTGGACAATGCTCAAACTCCGTAATAAGATTGTCGTGCTTGCAGTTTAACAAGTTAAAGTGCACACTTCGATCTTTCTTATAAGAGAGATCATAGGCCTCTTGGTCCCGACAATACTAGTTCATATTCCTAGCCATAGGTGGGGCCATGCTTTTGGTCAGATGTTCTACTAAGATTTGATCATTAAGAAGGTATGTAATCCTCCTACGCCATATGTCATAATTCTTGTTGTCAAGTTTTTCTTTGTTTAGGTAAGCTATTACACTTTTGGATGCCATTTCACTATATCATCACATTAGTTTAATTAGGCATATATCCAATTTATGCTAATTTAATCAAACCACTTAATTTTAACTTATATTATTATATCAAAAATTTCACATGTTAGCTAGTAAGCAACTCTAAGTGTTTACTTAAGTGTTTAAGTGATTCAAGCCTCACATTTTCGAAATATCTCCCAATATCCTCGTTAAGGGTATTGCATGCATTTATTCATACATTCATCACTAAGTCCAAATGAGAGACTCCACTGATATTTCAGTGCTTATGTCGAAAACAAAAATAATATATATGAATTTTGTAACACCCCAAAATTAATTAAGGTGTTAATCATGGATTTGGAGTAATTAAGAATAATTAATAGAGGATAATTGGGCAAGTTAGTGAATGAAAATTTTAGAGAGATAAATTGTTAACATGGGTTTAAGAATTAATTGTGATAGAAATTTCATCTAGGCCCAAATTAATAGATCATGATGAGAGGCTAATGGAGGCCCAATGAGTTAGGTACAGATCCAACCTAATTTAGTGTGATAGAGGCCCAAGATCCACCTTGTATAGGCTCTTATAAGTGGCACAATTACCCTTGTGCAAATCCAAACCCTTGAGCTCTTCAAACTTGGCCCAAATCCCATTAAATTTCAGTAACCCAATGTATAAAACTGGCCCAATAAAATCCTGCAGCCCAACAAAGCTAAAAATCTGAAGCCCATTAGGAGTTGGACTTGGAGCAACCCATGACCCATCCCTTGACCCAATTTAACCCCACTAAAACCCTAAAAAATTGACCAGCCACCCCCCATTCTGCAAAACATAAAAACATAAGGAAAATTCGGAGGTGAGGAGGAGAGGCTAGGGTTCTTGGCATAAATCCACATTTTCTTACATTTGGAGCAAGATTTAGCCAAGGTAATAGTTATACAACTTAATTCCCTCATCTTTCTCTTTAATTTGGTCTAATTAGTTTTTCAATTGGAGTATTTTCATCATACCCAAAATCTGAAATGTGGGTATTTGGAGATTTTCTTAGTGAAATTCGTATGTTGAGGTTGGGGCTGGTATTAGGTGAGTTTAAACCCCCCATTTTGATGCCTTCTTTGTTGGTTTGAGACCCCCATAGCTTATTTATATTATGGGTATTAATTTTGTACAAATTTTCTTAGGATTTTGGGTGGAATATTGAGATTTCTGGAAGAGGACACTTAAATCCGAATTTGGTATTTGTGGTAGCTGGGTAAGTGTTCTTTAGGTAGTTAGTAGCATTTAAATTCCTTGGAAACTTGTTGTAACTATTAATGATGAATTAGAGTAGTAATTATCTGATGTTATGATTATAGGGAGACTTTGTACCATTAGTGGCTGTTGCAAATCTGTCTACGAGTGAGGTAACCGGGATTTACATTAATTCCATGCATATGTCGGTTTAAATTTCATACTTGCTGTATATGAATGATTTGAAATGTTGAATGAATTGGTTGGCTATCTATTGTATGATGATTGGACCTTGTGAGTCCATGGTGGAGCTGTGGTACGGCTGCCACCCGTGCATGTGCTACGATCGAGCACCGGGTTATGATCAAACCCCAGATGCACTGAGCCTTGGTTGTGCTCAATGGGGAGTAAGTGCCATGGACGGGCCTCTCTCGGTGTTAATGGCCTTTAACATGTGAAAATATGATTGCTAGTATGGGATAGTAATCATGATAGCCTAATTGTTTCATTTGCTGAGATGACTGATATGATTTTGATTCATACATATATGTTAATTAAACTGGATTATATGATGAAATTGTCGTAGTTACTGAGATTATTATCTCACCCCGTTTTATGGGATTACAATTTCAAGTGAAGATTCCTCAGGTAAGGATAAGGGCAAGCAAGTGGATGAAGATCCATGAGCTGAGGCCTAGTGTGGGGAGTTACACTTGGTCTGAGTGTAATAAAGTAGATGCTAATTTTGTTAAGTCTTGTATAGCATCATCATGTATCTGTATTGTCAAGTGTAGGAGTCTGTATTTTGATAATATGATATGTACCTATTGAGGAGTAGGCCTTACTTTAAATTGGTAATTGATGTATGAGTTTATGATATCTGTTGTAAACCTTATTGAACTTATGATATGACTTACCATTTGGGAATGTAACCTTGAGATATTGATATGAATCACTGATGTATGGAACCTCTAATGGAAAGTGTATCTAATATGAAATGTCAATGGTGCATGAATTGTGTCGTTGTTATTCCCTGGATTTGCTGATATAGGGTAATTAGAGAAAAGAAATTGACCCTTGAATATTGAATTAGAATGGATAGATTAGCCGGATGAATTAGGCTAATAAAAGCTATTTGAGCCCACAAATAAGGTAGAGGGGCCCTAGGGTGAGATTAGAGGGAAAAAGGAGAGTATGAGTCCAGATTTTCAAAGTGTAGGACTAGAAGGTACTTCGCCGCGGCTAAAATATAGTTGGTCACGGCCAATAGAGGCGAAGTTGCCCAGGGAGAGTGCCAGAGAGTAATTCGCCGCGGCGAAATGTAAATTGGCCGTGGCGAAATGTGAGAGGTCAAACTGGGAGTCATCCAGAGAGAAATTAACCGCGGCGAATTATGGAATTGGCTGCTGCGAACTTTTAGGAAAATATCCCCGGCATTCCAAAGAGGAATTGGCCGCGGCGGAAGGAGGAATTGGCCACGGCCAATATCAAAAGGCGAGCGAGGAAGTTCCAAGAGGCTTCTTCGCCGCAGTGCCAGGTAGGTTGGCCGCGGCGAAGGTCCATAGCCGCGGCGAAACTAGAGCTGAAGAAAGGGGTAAAACAGAAAGGAATTGGCCGCAGCTAGGAGTAATTTGGCCGCGGCGAACATGCTGAAATACTTATATTAACTAGAAAACCTTGGTTTTCCATATGTTAATCACAAGGGATGATCTAGAGTCATTAGAATGAGTTATAATTTATGCGTAATAGATTTCAAGGCTTATAAATGGATGTTTAATTCCCTTATGAACCTAGTGTATGTAATCATATGATTGATGACTCTAATCACCGTAAGGTTTAAATTTCTCCACATTTTCATAACCTATGATGATTAATCGCGTGTTTAACCTTAATTATGATGATAAGAAATTAGGGTCGTCACAAATTTAGTGTGTCAAGACATCCCTTTAAAAGGCCTTAATTAATTCAATACATTCCTATAATTATTACAATAGTTAAAACCTACAAAATCAATCTACTATATGAAAAATAGGGATACTACACCATTTCCATATATAAGTAATTATTCTAGAAATTCATATGTCATACAATGTAGGCACTTAAACAAAATATTAATGCTCTCCGTTAAAATATAGTGAGAAAGGGTTATAATAAAAAGGTCAATCTTACCACCTAAGGAAGAAGCCATGGCTTTAGGGTGCATTTAAGTGTACCTATATACAATAAAAAAAATTCTATTTAACAAATAAATAAAAAGAATTATATTTATAATTGATATAAATATTCTAAGTGTTGGTGTGTTAATTAAAGTAAGTCAATCCAAAATTCAAAAATATTTTTTTAAAAAATTATTTCACAATTATTAAGCCTCCTATGTCTTTGTCATGCATCTTAACACTATTAAAAATTACCAAAATATAATCATATTATACTTGATTTTAGAAAAATTTCAAGACAAAAATTACTTTAAAAGACCATGGCACATGCCCTTATATGCCATATTAAGGTTTTTGTCCATAAAAATTTCTAAAAAAAATAAAATGGAATTTTTCACATGCCTTGGGTTGGTGCTTGTCCTTGATGGACCACCTCACCAATGTTTTTTGACATTGAAGTTTGTTTCATTATTTTTCCCTTGGCTTTGTCTCTCTGTTGGAATGCTCATTTGGCCAATCAAAGGTTAGGGTGAGGCTCACATGCCTCCTATAATAGTGGGTCTACCACTTTTTCTTCAACCTTCAACTACCCCTTTTTCCAAAATTTTCAATTTTTCCCATGGCCAAACCAACAAATTCAATAGTTGATATCTCTCTTGCTTTGTATCCAAATTGTGCATGATATATATTGTTGGAAAGCTTACTTTTTAATGACATATGGTCCACACATAGGAATGGCTTAAGGAGAGAATGCTACCCTCGAAACAAAGGTTATTGAACACCTTTTCAAAAAACATAAATTTTAATTTTTTAATATAATGGTTTATCCAATTAATCCCACATTTCATATGCAAGTTTATTATGTTATAAGGGTTATATTTATGTAATTTTTATGGCCTAAAACATCTTATTTTGAAAGGAAAAAAAAAAAGACCACTAAAGGTCCTTTTAGAATATTTAAGGAATAATTCTTTAATTAACATAACAACACTTTATAGGGCCCATGCGATGGATGAAAGTGAGCAATTAAGGCTTTGATACCATTATTGGAAAAACTAATAGACATACCTTATGTGATGCTCTTGGTCTCAAGGAAGTGCTCACTTTGCGAATTCGAATGTATCCTATGTGTATATCATGATCTAATGAACTCCTCCCTTCTCATGGTTGTGGGACAACTACCAAAGTCCTTCATGATATTTATACATATATTAAATCTTCAAGGCCAAGTAATGGTATCTCAACCAAAGAGAGAGAATATAGAAATGAGAATGACTTTTTTAAGATAGGTTTTACTTGACACAAAAGTATGATACCTTTGAAGAAAGGATCTCAATAAATGAGTTACAACTTCTATGAGCCTCTCTATTTGTAGAGAGTTTTAGGGTTTTTGAAATTTGGATGGAATATATGTAACACCCTGGAATTAATTAATAATAATTATTTAGGGATTATGAAATTATTAAGAGGGATTTAAGAAAAATCATGAGGAAATAGGAACCTTAAGAAAAATGGCAAATTTGAGTATCTTAATATAATAATTATTAATGGAACCATTTTGAGGGAAGTAAAATGATGTTTATGGATTTAAGTATGATTTGGGTCTATGATTAATTTATGTATGCTAAGAACATTATTAGAAGCCTAAACTTATTATATGAAGGCTCAACTTTATCTAAATATGACCCAACTCTATTCTTAGGGAAGTCCAACCCATTTTGAACTTAAATAACCTATATATCATGGCCTAACATGTTAAGCATCAGCCCATTTGGAATAATGGACCCTTAAGGCTTGGTCTAATCCTCATTTAAACCATGTAACCCTAGAATCTATGGCCCAACCTAACCAAAATCTGAACCCACAAGGAATTAGGTCTTTGGGTCAGCATATTTCTTTCCAACCCCAAGAGTTTCTGTAGCCCACTTAATCAAGCAATGGCCCAACAATTAGAAATGAGCCTAATTGGACCTTGACCTGATGGGTTAACCCATTTCTTACTAATAACTCTAAAGATTCAATAGCCACACCCATTTGTGAGAGCAAAACACTTGGTTCTACAAAAGTGAAAACCTATTTTCGCACCTTGAGGAGAGGTTAGGGTTTCCATCACTATTTTGGCTCCATTTCTCCCACCTAGAGCAAGATTAAGCTAAGGTAACCTTCATGAAACTTAATCCTCTTTTCTCTCTCTTCAATTTGACTCAATTGATTTTTCATTTGGAGCATTTTTTTCTTTCATCTAAAATTAAAACATGTTGTTTGGTGCTTCCATGATGGATTTCAGAGGTTGAGGCTATGGGTGTTGTTAGGTAAGTATCCTCTTCCTATTTTGATGCATCTATTGCTAGATTGAAACCCCCATAGTTGATTTATAATATGGGCCTTTATTTTATGTGAAATTACCCAAAAATTAGAGTGAACTATTGTGATTTCTGGTGTGGGTAAGCTAGAACTTGAAATTGGAATCCATTGGTGGATAGGCAAGTAACCTTTAGGTAGTCATTGGTAGTTCAACTCTTTAGGTATCTAATTTGTTGCTAGAAATGATAATAACTATACTTATCTTAGGTTTGGTGTGCATTTGGATCATGATAGTAGCTAAAATTTGGCTTCATTAAGGTAATCAGGATTAATATCCTAATTTCATGTATATGTTCATTTTAATATGACATTTTGCTATACGTGTATGATTTTGAAATGCTAAATGATTGGTTAGCTACTTGAATTGTGTTATTATTAGACCTTGTGAATCCATAGTGGAGCTATGATGCTGCTACCACCGGTGCATTGTACTTCAATCAGGCACCAGGTTATGATCAGACCTTTGAATGCATCGAGCCCAAGTTGTGTTCATTAGGGGAGTTGGTACTATGGATGGGTCTCTCTTGGTGTTATTGACTTTTGGCATGTTTGATGTGATTGTTAGTATGAGACAATAGTCACTCGTAACTCAACTAGTTTATTTGCTAATTGAATTGATGATTTTGGTATTGGATGATATGAAAATGCATTATATTGATTAATTTGCACATATATATAAAATTTGCCTCTTGTTACTAAAATTGTATATCTCACCCCAGTTGTGGGCTAACATTTTCAGGAATCGGACCTCTTAGTGGCAAGGAGAAATTAATGGAAGTCTATTGTATAGCTTGGTAGCACATAGGTTTGGAAACCTTGTAAAGTTGGATTTGTGTAACAAGAATATTAGTTTTTATGTATTTTTCGCATTGCATCATGAATTACCAAGTATAAGGACTAGTTATATAATCTAATTACCATGGAATCCATCATTGTGATTGAATCTGACTAATACTTGATGAATGATTTGATATTGTGTAACCATTAAGCTTAGTCCTATGCATCTGGTAGTTGAAACACTTTTGCTATCATGGGAGGGGGAATTAACTGATATGAAATTAAGTTTTGATTGTTCTAATTCAATCCAAGACCCGTAAATAATGAGGATTAGTGAATCATGATACAATGGGACATGGGAGGTCTAGAAGGCCATGTATGTTAGCTATTAAGATCTTAGAATCCATTTAGGACTAGTGGGAATTGATTAGAGAGCATAAAAATAAGATTCTAGATGAAAGATGGGATTGAACCATAGCCAAAATGACTCAAGTGGCAACCAAGGGTCAGTCAGAAGTGAGGAACGCTATGGCGTGAGTTGTCTCATCGCGGCTTTGGGTGAAAAATTCACCCAGGAGGGTAATAGTAAGCAATCTCGCTATGGGGCAAAGGAAGCTTGTTATGGTGAGCATCAAGAGGCGAGCTTGGAATGCTCCAGGAGGGTCTCTCACTACAACGCCATATAGGCTTGCACAGCGAGGCTCAAACTCGCCGCGATGAGAATCGCGAAAACATGAATAGTAGGTCATAGAGAGCACTTCGCCGTAGCGCAGAAACCTAAGTTGCAGCACAAGGTGTGAAATTTTAGTTTTGAGTTACAATAGCCACTTATGCCATATTTACGGCGAAAAAAGTTCAAGTCATAGCAAAGGTTCCCAAACTCCTATTTTTGACCTAGAAACCTTGAGATTTACTATGATAATATCATGAAATGACTTGAGAATATTTATAAGAGGTTTTGATGAGTTGAAATCAATAGTATGATTAATTAAAAGTCTTAATTGATAATCATGATCACTTATGGATTCAATTAGTGGTTGTTGCTTAATTAATAACTCTAATGATATCAAGGTCCAAATTTTTTCAATTTTTTTTCTATTTTAATTATATAGTGACTTTAAACCTTGTTTTACGATCAGTGACCGCATAATTAAACCTAATATGGTAATTAAAAATTAGGGTTGTTACAATTTATCTTTATTAGAAAGAAATCCTATTAATTAAATTTGAATAGAACAAATATTGTTCAAATTTAGTTTGCTAAACCAAATTTCAAATAATTTGTTTATTCAAATAATTATTTGATTTATTTAGATAACTAATTTAAATCTATTTAATTAGAATGTATCTACCACCACCACCACCACTAATAATAATAATAATAATAATAATAATAATAATAAATTACTTAAATTAATTGTGCTACAAATTCATATTATTAAAACTTATTGGATTATGGATAATCCTATCCAAATTCAATTGATCCTTTTATATTATAACATATATAATAATAGTTAATTAAATTAATTAATTCTCCCTTATCAAAACTTATTTGATTAAATTAATTAATAAAAAAATGTTACATACCATGTGGGTGCATCCCATGATCATTTTGCAACAATTTATTTACACTTTGTCTCACCATTATATTTCTCCCCAGAGACCTCTATTCTCATATCCTAGTAAATTGTCACTCTTTCAATCTCTCAATCCTTTAATTCTTTCTTTGCCTAAATCATGATATCTCGAACCAAAATAATTATGAAATTAATTAAATTAATTCATACTTTTTTCTAATAAAATAGCTATAATCTAATTTTTTATTGAAAAATTAATTTTAATAAAACATAAAAAATTGACATAAGCATTCATGCATGCTAAATAATAATAAAAAACCACTAGTTTAAGAATATCACCTTGATTACTATGTTTTTATACATTTTTTTAATCAAAATAACGAATACTATGCATGCCCAAAAACAATATCCAGTTTCTGTTCATTCTATTTGAACAGGTGGGTGAAAAACCTTCAAAGAAAAAACTAAAAACAAAAACTTTTTATGTCAAAGACTATAATTTGACCACAACATCGCTATTCGTAAGCAATGCAGCCCCACAAGATAAACACACCGGCACTCATTGGCCAATCAATTTGAGTCAAAAGTAAGATAATGTCATTTAGGATTTAACTCATTAAGTACAAACTAAATTAATCGAATCTTTTACTTAGACAATGCTGAAGATGCATGCTTCCTATCTCTCTATGTGTGTTGCAGCTGTTTCCCTCAGTACATCGATGTTGTTCTCTTCCTTAATTATTCTTAGTTAAACCAAAGGTTTCTACGTGTTCTTTACCTTGGTTAATAACTTTACTTAATTATGCGCATTAAAAAATAATCACTCTATATATTTTATATGGATATCTAGAAAATATCCCTTTCTTTCTTTCCATTGAAACGAGACATATGGCTTCATATGTTTTGAATCACGTGGTGAAGATTCCAGAATTAATTTGTAGTATTAGGACCATTAAACATAAACGTGGGCCCATTTTTTTTCCTTGGATATTAAGAAATATTTTAATGAGAAATGAAGGAATGTTTTATTAGCATCTTCCGGTTATTTATGATTGATTTTATTTAATATTATTGTTACTTCTAAAGCAAATATTGTCGGTGGCACGAAAGATTGTACTTTGTTCAGTGAATGAAGACCTTGACTGGTTAATTGAGTGACTAATTATATCCAATTATAAGTACTAATTAAATAATCTTTATTTCCCACACTAATACACACCAACAATTATAAAGGGGAATCACTAAGTGTGATTTATTATATGGGGAAGAATAAGTTCCGTAGTTTACAAAATGTAATGGTTTGATCATTAGTGGCACTACAATGTACCAACAATAATTTAAGAAATATTACAGAAAAAATAAACTAGTTAACAAAAAAATTGAATGGTTTTATCATTTTATTATAAAAAAATGTTTCTGAAATTTTCAGATTTTAACATTTATTTACGATTTGGTTATTTTTTGAAACTCATCTTTGAATCACCAACTTTTATCGGGTTGATCAGTTTAAATAGGGTGACTGAGATAGTAATCTTTGTTGAATATCAATTCAAACTAGATTTGATCATTGGGTGGGCATGTTTCAAGTTTTATTTCTCATAAAAATTTATTACATTTCAGAATAAATTATTCTTTTCTCTCTTAACAAGATGTCTAAATAATATAGTTTTGTTCTATATTATAAAAATATATACAAACTTTTCTTAAAGTTAAAAAAAATAAAAATAAAAATACTCTCGAAGAGAGTATTAATTATTTTTTATTAAAAATATAATATTTAAAAATATTTTTAAATTTTTATTTTGATATTATTTATTTTGTATGAAAAAATAATATATATATATATATATATATATATTTAATACTTATTATTTTATATAGGTAATAAATATAAAAATACTTTAATCAAAATAAATGTAATTATAACTTATTTTTTGTTATTAGAAAGGTCAATTTGTAGTACATCTTTTGATTTTAAAAAAAGAAGAACATAATTTTTTTAAAATAAAAAAAGAGTGATGCGTAATTTTTATATTTCTTATGAGAAGAAAAAGTAATTTACTATTGATTTTATGTTTGATATGTTTAAATATTTGTATTATAATTACAATCTGTCATCCAAAGAATTAACTCAATGGATAAGAGAATAAAGTAGGGGTGTTCATTGGCCACTTAGGCCCTAGGGACCCGTCCTAACTCTGCTTAAGTAAGGCAGTCCAAGTCGGACAAAAAATATAAATGGCCAAAACTTTAAACAGAACTATATCGAATTGGACAAGACTATAGATGAAGACATGTGTCTACCAAACTTGGCCAAATAATAACTTCTTTTTAGTTATTAATATATTATCATCTTATATATAAATATATATTTTTATTTTTATTTTACCTAATTTTCTTTGTATATTGTAACTTTCATTATTTATCTATACCCTCCTTAATTCTTAATTATTTTTATTATTGATGTGCATGCTTACTGTGTCAGATAATGAAAATAAACATGTTTACTGAAGATTAATTATGTTAGTATAGTTTATATTTTACTTGATAATACCAAGTTATTTTTTTATTATTGATAAAAACATGAGAATTCTAAAAGCCAATTGTTTTAAAATATATGCCTATGAGTTTGCAAAAAGATATTTTTATATTATAAGTATCAATTCATAGAGAAAAAAAATGCCCCGAGTAGTCTTAACCCATCCTAATCTAACATAAAACTAGACTTGTTTGGGCCGAGCAAGGTCATGGGCATATAAAAATAAGTTTGATATCTTAATTGAGCTAGGCATGGGACATACTAAATATCCAACCCGACCTTACTCATGAACAGTCCTAGAACAAAGTATCCCACCTTATTAATTTAGGTTTCATTCATGTAAAGAGCAATAAAATTGTATTTGAATCAATATGATGTAATAGAGTATTTCTTTAAAATCATTTAAAGAAAAAATTAAAGTCAAATAAAATTAAAAAATGTCTCAACCACAACAACAACAAAACATACAGTCCGTCACATACTGATATTTTGATCAAACAGTTAAACCAATGGGGTTAGTACAAGTTTTAATTAGAACATAAATATCAATTTTAGCTTTAAAAAATAATTGAGTTGGTCGCCCCTCCGTCCCCCGTTTGCCCCTTTTTGTAGTTTGTACGCGAAAGCTCTATAGTAACAGACAAAATCAATCTCGTCACTAAAACTCAATGCTTCAGTTGACTAAGAAAGAGATGGAAGAGGAATTGATGATCAAAGACCAAGTCGTGGAGAACGCGGAGATCGTGTTGTATCCAACTTTTTTGAAGATTTTGTGTGGACTTTTATTTCTTGTGGAGGCTGTGTGGTTTGTTTATTTGTTTCAAAAAAGTTGATGACAATTAATTCTTCTGATAACGAAGTCTCCATTCAATTATTTTATTCAATGACTTTGTTGAACCTTGCCATGATCCAGCTGTTCTCAAACTCAACCTCTTTCATTAACAATACCATACCATTATATATCCTCCATTTTTTTTTCAATCTTTCACGTCATTAGCTTCTTTATTCTTTTAATAAAAATCAAACAACTTAGCTTAAAAATTAAATAGTCATACTAGATGATTATTAAAGGGAAGAAATTTTAAATTTTATTTGACTAAACTAAAATTAATTACAAAATTAATACATGAATTTTTTAAATGTAACAATATTTCCAAACTAGAATTTTGATGTAAATCTCACTTAGAATTAAGTACAAGAAGCTGCTTCTTTACTTCATTATGAAATGACATTCCGTTGGAATGAAAATATAAATGTATAACAGACTACGTATACATCATGACATTCAATTAATTTTAAATAAATATATATACACTTTTAAATAAATATATACCTGTTTTTGGGTGGAGAACGATAGTGGCTTAGACAAAAGAGTTTGCATTAAAGGTTCTTGAGAGACATATATAATGACAAGACAAAATAAAAACTATAATTCTTAAGATTAATAGTGTCTTGATCGAATTGCTCGTGTGTTGTTGTAATAGCTAGGATGCCACATATTACAACATGTATTTTATTACGTTTTAAAATTTAGGTATTAATTTTATTGTTAAACTTAAATATAAGGGGTAAAATAAAATTTCTCATGAAAATAAAGATAGTAACACTAAATTTTTGTGTGGCAAAAATAATCCAAGTAATGATTGCCTAGTGAGTTATTCCCCATAAAGATACGGACATTGGCTTGAATAATGGGCAATTGAGAGTGCTTTCTTTATAATTATCCACCAAAATTTCTTAAACCTTTGCAAACATGGGTTCACGCTGATGGCTGCAGTGGACTCTGTCATCTCCACTTCTCAAAGATTTTTATTTTTTTATTCTTTTTTATTTTACTGTTTAATTTTGGTGTGAAAAACTTCCGCGTAAAGCTACGTGAACAAAAACAGGTAAAGTTAGATAATTTTATTTGCAAAATAGTGATTGATCTTAAAAGTATATAATAATTTGTAATGACTTTCAAGTGTTATTCTAATCAGCACTTTTTTGGTTGCAAATTCTAATCTGCTTGCGTCATTATTTTTCTAACCAGTTATTATTCTCCCCTTATAAATTAATCTGAAAAAACGTTTAATTATTTGAAAAATTTATTCTCATACCCATCTAGATCTTTACTCCCAATTATAATTTTGCTTTCAGTCAATTAATTTAACCATTACAAACGTTTATCACCCACCGTTTAAATTGGACGTTATCTTTAATTAAATTGAGACACTATATGCACATCACATTATTATATAATAGATTTATTACTTTGATTTTTATCTTTAAGTACAATTTTTTCCTAATCAATTTTAAAGGTAATTCTATGAGATTTGCACTATAGGAATAATATAGTACATCATCATATAGTTTTAAAATATATATTTAATAAATAAGAAATAAATAAATTTAATAATGAAATTAACGAACAGAATCCTCATTCAAATATTCCGTAATGTTATGTTGGTAGTGATTGTCTCCTTTAACTCTGTAATTTTTAATTAAAAAATGATAATAAATCTTGTCATTCCAAGACATGGTATGGATTTTCTCTAAAACAATTATGACATCTAACTTATGGAACCCAAAAAAATTAGAAATTTCTTATAATTTTGTCGGTAGTAAATGCTAAATGCCCTTACTTATATAAAGACGTTGTTCTTTTTTTGTTTTTTTGTTTTTCCTTCTTGGTCAGAATATAAAGACATTGTTTAATCAATTAGCACAACATAAATTTTAGGTTACATTAATATTTTGTTCATTTAACTTTATTTAATATTTTAAATTAATCCCTTAACTGTGAAGTATTTTAAAATTATTCTCTAATTTTATTTAATATTTCAAATTGATCCCTTAAGTTTAAAGTGTTTCAAAATGATCTTTTAAAAAGCTAATTTATTATTAAAAATATTTAGTTTAATCACTTGAATAAAAAATATTTTTTATAAAATTTCAAAAACTAAAAAATACTTAAAACATTCACTAAAATAAAACACTTTAAGAAATAATATTTATTTTAATATGAAATCATATTAAAATAAATATTATTTTAAAAGTATTCTACTTTAATGAAATTTTTAAGTATTTTTTTATTTTTAAAATTATATAATAAGTGTTTTTTTATTTAAATGATTAAACTAAAAAAATGCATTTGCATGACTTTTTCTAATAATTTTATTTATAAAAAGAACTTTTATATATTTTTATATTACTTATTTTAAATATTTCATATTAAAATAAATATTTTAAATTAAAAAGTTCTTTGAAATATTTTAAATTAGTTCCTTAATTTTTAAAATTAAAAGACTAATTTGAAATATTAAATACAATAATATTTTATAAATTAAAGGACTAATTTAAAATATTAAATAAAATTAAAGGACTTTTTTAAAACACTTCAAATTTAAAAGATTAATTTAAAACATGAAATAAAATTAGAGAATCATTTTAAAGGACTAATTTAAAATATAAAATAAAGTTAAGGAACTAAAATATTAATTTAACCTAAATTTTAAAATAGAAAGATCCTGTATTTGTACACCCATGGATGCATACTCACGGCCCATGACAATTTTTATACTGGATTTTTTAAATCTAATTAAATATTACTACCTGTCTTACCATCTATCACTATCTAATCTTAAAAATTTATCATTATACCCTTTTAATTAATTAAACGTTCAAAAACCCTTCAAATATGATTTATATTTTCTAAACTTTATTTATTGCATTCGATTCTCATTCATTTACTTAATTATGAGAGCATTTGTAAATCCTACACCTCCCTTCAAATCACGCACATTAACAGTATACACTCTTTTGAAAATTTGTATATATTGAGACAATGGCAAAATAAAATAAAATAAGAAATGAATTCATCATTAGCAAACTCGTACAATTAAGGGAATGAACTTTTTTTACTACCATAGAACTTCTCAAATCCTCAATAAAAATAAATTAAATTAGATAAACTTCTTATAATTTTTTTTGGAAATTACAAAAATTTCCTTTTTTATTTTGAAAAGATTCACTTTATAATAATTTAAATTTTTTTAACTAAAATATTTTCATTAACCTAAATATACAAAAGATTATGATTATTTGTAGTTTATCATATTTTTACCATCAAGTATTTTACATTGTGTGTGTGTGTTTGAAATTATTTAAGTAGAATGTGCGATACTTAGATAATATTCGCGTGAGGTGTTCTACCAGGTGTTCTACCCTTCAATGTTTGGTCTAAAATAAAAATAATAATAACATGATATATATAAGTTTTTGCAAATAAGTGTATATTTCTTTTAATTAAATTATATACTTATCATGTTTTAATTAGATAATCTAATAACAAAGGTATAAAAAGCTGCACCGTAATTGATATATAAATATGTATTTTATCCAAGTATGTAAAATAAAAATAAAAATAAAAATTTTATTTTCAAATATACACAAATAAAAATAAAAGAAGTAATCTTTTTAAAGGTTAATAAAGAGTATTTTAATCAAAAATTTAAAATTAAATGAAAGTGTAGTATATTTTTTATTTCAAAATTTTTTTTAGATATTTAAAAAAAAAAAGAGGTTCATATAATTTTAACAAAATTAAAAAGAATCCATCTAATTTACTCTAAAAATAACATGAATATAAAAATTTGGCCAATGCTGTACGGAGTTCCATATGCAATGTCAAGCCGTAATTAACAAACTGCTGCCACATCATCGACGATGGCCTAAAAATATAATAATTCATAAAATGTTGAAGTGAATCTAAATATGATCTCGGAATTAAACTAAGCTCATCTACTGTACAAAAATCTTTTTAGAATTTGGTTGAAATCATATAAATTTAGTTTTTATTTTCAAATTATATATAATTTTTTAAAAATAAAAATTACCTTACATTTACGTTTAATTCAAAAATTTTTTAAATAAAATATTATTTATTAACTTAAATATATATTTTTAAAATTAAAAAAATTAAACAGAGAATAGTTTAGTGAAAAATAATTTTAAATTAAACTAAGATAAATAGCAACTTTCTATTTCAAAAAGTTTGTGTATATTAAAAAATTATATAATTTTAATAAAACTGAGAAGATACTTCTAATTTACTCTAAAAGAATTCATGTACGTCATATTTTGTCATTTGTTGTAGTCCATTTGATTTAGTGTGTATATTTCATTTTCTTTGTCTAGTTTCCTCTAAATTCAAAGCCCCTATGGTTGACACCACTAAAATAGAGACTGATAAACAATCATATTTTTATCTCCAAATAAACTTCATTTGTACCAAAAATACTCCACAAAAATTATTGAACTTGACTTTTACACTCACCTTATTCCTAAACGCGAATAACATAATTTTTATCAGATAAAAAATATTAATTGAAACATACACATTTTGAACACTATCTTATTGCAATAAAAAAAGAAAAAAGAAAAACAGCTACTCTTCCAAATTTGCAACCCCAACAGATTTTGTAACATGCGAGAACCATCTTAAAAATAGGTTTAGATCAAAGTGTCACAATTAAATTTTATTTTTAATGAAATTTTCAAATCTATATATATATACACTAAAAATAAACAGAGAAAAATTTATTTGATTTTCCATAACATTTTAAAAAAAATTTAAAAAAAATCCCTTAAACTTTGAGACACTTGTAATTAGCACCGTGAACTTGTAAAACTAAAAAATAGGTCCCTCAATTTAAAAAAAAAAATATAATTTATGTTTATTTTCTTCTTAATGATGTTAATTCAAACATCACATTAGACTTCTTTATAAATCACATGACAAACTCCTATTTATCTCCAATTTTGACATGTTCACAAAAAAATATATATAAAAAAGGAAATTATCCATAATTTCGCATCTAATCTCCATGCATGTAAAATAGATAGAAAAATATTTTTTAAATGTGAAAGTTGGTGAAAGTTGGATAATTTGTTTTTTGATAATTCAAAATGTTATTTGTAATTAACCCAAAGAAGAGGACTTTTTATATTTTTTCCAACATTTTATAATCTTTCTTTCTCTCTTTCTTTTTTCAATCTCCCCATATTGCCGCTTTTACATCAAATTATTTCTCCCTTACTCCGTTGGATTAGATTTAATGATTTATACTGCACGTACCCGTCTGTTATATTATCTTTTCTTGTTGGGGCATTCTGCGGAACTATAAGCCGAAAACTACAAATGAGTCCCCACGTAAGATAAAATCTTAAAATGTTAAATCTAACCCAACCGAGTAACTAGTTTAATATTAAAAATGATAATTTATAGATTAAGACGCTGTCAAAAAATTGATTGAGCGATCTAATGTACAAGACAAGGAAGACATCTTTTAGTTGCAAACTGATTAATTCACTCTTAATTAAATTTTAAATAAAAAAAGAAATAAATTAATATGATGAAGATATAATTACTATTAATTTCAAGAGCTATATATATATATATATATAAACATAAGGAATATATAGTTAAAATGGTCATTTAATTAACTAATTTTTTTTTAAAAAAATCATATATCATAAGTCAAAAATCATTGTCAATTATTTGTGAGATTCATCCCTAATTCCATGTGGAAAAAAGCCCATCCATTTTCAATGTTTGATAAAGATTAAAATTATGAAAACTGCTATAAATGTAATATTAGAATGTGCAAAGTGAATATTGAGAAAATAGTATATATCAGATATTGGTCCTACATGACTTGGGTAATTGATCAGTGTAGGAGTGTTGAGAATGATTCTTCTTTTGCACTTGAAGGTCAACCCACGAACCCACAGGGAAATTAAAGAGCAAAAAGGATGACACAGTTGCTTCATTAATTTGGAACCAGAAGTGCAGAAGTTATGGATGTTAGTGGAAATTTAGGACTCTGATTGAGTCAATATTAGTACAGAGGCTAATTAATCTTTGGGACAAGACATAAAAGGTAGTGCTACAACCCTTTGTGGGGTTCTTTCTTTTTGTGTTAAGTTGAGGTGGGTAGGTGACCATTGTTTCTACCTTAAAATGGTTTCTAACTATGTCGAAATATGGATCCCATTTTTGCATTCAGTGGTTTAGAGGGGCAAAAAAAAATTTGAAAACTGATTTTTACATATTCATAAGTAATTATCAAATAATTCTTTATAGAGTAACTTACTTTTCTCTCTCTCTAAAAGATACTTAAATTACATAGCTCTCCATGAAAATATACATAAATTCTCCTAAGGCTAAAATATGACCAAAATGCTCTTAAAAGTAATATTATTTTTATTTAAAACATCACTTATTAAAAATATAATTTTAAACTTTTTATTTTAATGTTATTTATTTTGTGTTAAAAATTATATATTTAATTCATTTCATATTTAAAATAATTGACTACTTTTATATTGGTGAAATATATATTTCATACATTTTATATTATATATAATACATATAAAGATATTTTAGTTAAAATGAATGTAAATATAATTTATCTTTAACTGCAAGGAAGGAGAGGAAAGGAGGGGAAATGTATATTTTCAAAATAAATGACAGTGCCATAATTTAAATATTTCTCAAGAAAAGAAAGTATAATGTATTTTACTTCATAAATATTTGAACCGTAGATTTTTTTTTTCATTCATAAATATTACTTAGTTGCATGTTAATTTGAAATTCACAAAATGCACTTTACAAAACCAAATCCAAGTATTGAGGCACAAACATGAAAACCCATAGTAAAAAGAAAAGGAAAAAGTGCAATATATAGTAACAATAACTTTTTCAACCACCAGGCAATCGAATTTCAAAAGGCATATTATATCTAACAGCTGAATGTCGGTAAGGACTTTAGAAAGGGCCGTTTAATCATGATCTAATGTTTGCTTTATAGCACTGAAATACAGGAACAACCACAGGACTGGGACATGGTTTACCTGGGTATATTGATGATGATGATGATTGCTAAATTTTTTATTTTGTTTTCGTTTTCATATACTCATCATAAAGGCTTCCTGGACGATTTCCTTTGTCCATAAGAGCGCAAGAATTCAGGTTGTTATCTTACAAGAAATTTTAGAGTTTTGGCCTCATATGGATGGACCTATTAGAATCCTATTAGAGGTTTTACTTTACTAAGCACTTATGAATTAACAAGTACATGCTGGAATTATTTTTATTATGATATGGATTGTTAATGGATTTAGAAGAACAATCTTGGAGGCTTTAATACATGTGAAAACTCAAACTATTCTCGAGGCAAGATTTGCCTCCTAAATAATGTTGCAGAGCATTGGCAAATATGTTTATAGGATTAATCTAAAGTATCATAGAGATATCACACTTAACAAATAACCTAATTCTCACATTCTAGAGTAAACAAAGGTTGAGAAAGTTTGGGAGTAAGAGAGAATAATTCAGTTGTCTTGTCAAAATTAAAACTTTTGTATGTATAGATCCACAAATCAATTATCATGTCTTTTCACTCATTGTACTTTGAAATTCAATGAGTTAATTCAGAATAACTGAACTTTCTTATAGTCACTTGACTATTTAAAATGAAACATGATTATCCAACAAAGAAAATACCCAACCAATTGTAACTTTTCAAGTTTTTGACTCTTCATATCGACTAGTTGATTGATCTCAAAGGACCAGTCGACTATTGTGTCAACGGTCACTTTATAATGATTTTTTGAAAGCATGCTAGTCGACAGGTTTGGTCATTAGTTGACTATTCTCAATCAACTAGTTGATTGATATCAGTCAACTATTACATTATTTTGTTGAACTTTATCTCTCTCACTTAGACTAGTTGACTCCTATCATAATCAGTTGACTAGTTTATCATGCCAGTCAATTGATACTTATAGGGACAGAATTTGTTCCATTCTGTAATGGAATAGTAGGCTGATTCATGTTTGCTAATCATTTTATCTCCCTTTGACATTATTTATCACTAGCCTAGGAAGATGAATCTTAGGTGGTAGATAACCTTAAATCAATTTTCTCTTGATTTCTTCTTTTCTCATGGTTGAAACTTGCTAAAATCCAGTAAATCTTGGATGAAATCTCATTGTTTCGGTGTGTTCTTGGTATGGGTATGATATTTGCTGATATATACTATCATTAGCCTTATCAAATGCTTGGAAGTTTTGTCATTTGGAGTTAAATTGAAGGTTTTGGCACAAAAACTAGACTTTTCTATTCATTCGTACTATGACCAACCTTATAGTTAGTTTGGCTTGTAATCAAGAGCTTTCCTCTTAGGTCCTATATGGCTAACATATGTGCATTTAGAAAATTGAAATCTTATACTCCTAATTTGACATTCTTATATTGGGAAATTGATAGTGAGATTGTTGTCAGAGTATGATTGTGTACCCTTGAACACTTTGTAATCTTTATGAGCCTTTGGCATCTTCTGATTATGTATTTTGGGTTTGGTTGTAGAGATGTCTTAGCGAACTAAAATTGAAATAATTGTTGGTTGATAAATACAGACACGTGCACACGCATGCACGCATATGCTTTGGCACATTGAAAGATTTAAACCCTTAACACTACTTATATCCTTACTTCACCCCTATCACATGTGTTATCTCAAGTGTATCTATTGAAGCTTCTACTTTACTAATTAAGCACTTATTAATTGATAATTGCTATGTGTATGTGTGTGTGTGTGTTTGTTTGTTTGTTCGGATTAACTTATTATAATTACTTACAATGTTTCTCCATCAACTACTTTTAAGTTATTTTTGTTGGAAACAAACAACATAAGCTTGAAGCACTTACCTGTAGCAATATATCTTATTAAATTATTATCCTTAGATGGTAAATTATAGTTACAGGTCAAACTTTAATTTTAGATTCACAAAGAGGAGTGTTCTTAGAAAGTTATATCCTCTCTAAACTCTCTCTCTAATATATAATCGAATTAAAAGATTCTCTCTCTTTTATGTTATTTGTATATTTTAAAATATGAGATAACTCTATCTCATAATCCTAAAAATTAAGTTTGTTATCTTATCTCACTAAGATAATGTAATTGATTACTACTTTTAATTTTCCAAATAATTCAAAATAAATAATTGGATAACAATAATTATTATTATATTAATTAATCATAAAATAATTAATTATTCAATTAATTATTCCTTTTGGATTTTCTTAATGGATCCAGGTTAAACCATCATGGATAGCCCAATATTCTAATATTTCTCACTCACACATGATGGGATGAACAACATGAAATTTTCTACTCTTTTTGAACTTTAATAATAGGTGTTCTACTATGACAGCATGGATATAGTATTTAAGAATTTTTATACTAGGAATCTTATCATAAGACTAGCATAAGAGACTAGGAACTTTAATAATATGTGATGTACTTATTTATGTTCCTCAAATTCCTTAAAATTCATTCAACTCTCAGCAAATCTAATCACCCTAAGTTTCATTAATACTTATGTTGCCTTTCTCATATGCATAGTATCAACACTTATGATGTTACCAAAATAACTTCATAATAGACATATCTTAGATACTAACACGGTTATGTATTGCTTAAGTGATCTTCCTTTCTCACATATACCATTTAGAGCAAAATTAATTGATTTCCTAGCATCATTCTTTTAGATTGTATTTATCATAACCATAGGATATGTGCTAAAGTAGCAAGAACCAACTCATTTTCTTATGATGTTGTCAAGGTTAAACAGGCATCTATAAAAGGATTTGCTCTTTTTTAAGATTCACATAGTAATGAAGCAGGGATCTATTCACTTGCTTTCCAATTGTGGTCCTTAAGCACATGCAACATGAATTGTATGCTGTAGTGTTTCTTTTACCTTGTAAGAGTGTTTATCAATTTTATTTATTAGTTAAGACTATACAAATTATAGTCTAGACACACACAATATCTAACTTGAATTCTACCATTTCACTTGCCTTTTAAGTGAAATGGTAGAATTCAATCTATATAATTATACTTTTTGGATCTCATCTCGATTTACTCCTTTTCTTTGTCAAGGCAACATCTTTTTATTATGTTTTTATGGTCTTTCTTTTTTTGTCAAATCAATGCTTTTGTTGCCTCACATGGCTTCTTGTATTACTACTAAACATGTTATGAACTATGCTTCCATGGTTGATAGTGCAATGCATCTATGCTTGTTGCTGCTCCATGATATCACTCCCTTGTTTAGAAAGAATGTGTATTTGGAAGTCAATTTTCACTCATTAAAATTTTTTCCCCAGTCTATATCAAAGTATCATACCAAGTGCAAATCACTTCCTTGACAACATAATGTATAGTTAGTAGTACCATTCAAGTATCTTAAGATTCTCTTGACAACTTTCCAATGCTTTTGATCTATATTTGACTGGTACCAGCTCATAATGCCAATTGCATAACAAATATCCTATCTTTTATGCATCATTGCATATGTTAAGCTGCTAACAACATTGAAGTAAATGACGTTTTCGATAACTTTCCTTTTAGATTTAGTCTAAGGACACATCTTATAACTTAAATTATTGCCTCTTACTATAGGGGTATTTATGGATTTGTAGTCTTTCATGTTAAAATGCTTAGAAATTTTCTTAATGTTATTTTCTTGTGAAAGAGAAATCAATAATCAATTTCTCTAAGTGATCTTTATTAATTTCCACTTCAAGAATATATTCTACCTCACCTATATCCTTTATCCAAAAATCTAAAGATAGCCAGTCTTTAACAATTAAGATTGACTCTAGATTGTTAGTTAACAGAACATCATGCATATAAAGGGATAATATCACAATGATCTTCATCAATCATTTGAAATTCATATGATGTCATTGTTTGATAAAATTTCAAATATCATTGTCTAGATGATTGTCTTTTTGTTCTATTCCCTTTTCAACAAAACCTAAAAGTTGTCCTGTATAAATATTTTTATATAGTTGTCTATTTAAAAATGTAATTTTTTATATCTATTTGATATAGTTCCAAGTCTAGACTTGCAACTACAGCTAGAATTAATCTAATCAAATTAAATCAAATAACAGGTGAGAAGGTATCTTTGTAATCTATAACTTCCTGCTGTGTATACCCCTTAGCAACTAAATGAACCTTATATTTTTCAATAGCTCCATCTAATTTCCTTTTAATCTTGAAAATCCACTTGTTTGCAATTTCCCTTTGGCCAAATGGCAAACTAGTTAAGTCTCAAACTTTGTTTGTCCTCAAAGAATCCATTTCTTCTTCCATTGTTCCCTTCCATTTTTCCTTAAGAAGGAATTGTAGCATTTCATCATCTTGTAGAATAACTATTAATGTTGCCCTTTCAATCTCGAGCTATCATTTGGGTACATTTACATCCTGAAAAATATGTAAAATGGATTATAAAGGAAAAATAATTAAATTATGGATCATTAAGGAAAAATAATTTAAATAAGATATTACTAAGGAAAAATAAATGTATTAAGGACTTTTGAGGAGAAATAATTTATTTAGGAAATTTTGAGAAAAATAGATTTATTTATTGGCTTTAAATTGATCAAATGAAAATTAATAAGTGGCTTTATGGAAAAATAATTAGAGCTAATTATCCCCTAAGGTTTAGTTAAACATGATTAGAAGGGCCTAAAAATGGAGAACAAGCTGAAACCCATTAAGATAATAAAGCCAGTGTCCCTATAACCTATAACTAATGACATAACTCACTAAAAACACCCAGTTAAACCTAACTCTCTTCCTTCACTTAGCCAAATGCATGTACAATACAGAAGAAAGAATGTAGAAAATGTTGAAGAGAAGAGCAAGTAGAGGGCTTGGATTTAGGTCTCTGATCCGATAAGAAGGAGGCATTTTTGGCTCAAGTAAGTGTTAAGAAAAATGATCCTCTCCTTCTCCTCTTTCTTTTGAATTGAATAGCTCATGATTTGATGGTGCTTTATAAGACCCTTAATTGAAGAATTTGGGATTTTTGCAATGTTTTTAGTGAAGAAGTGAAGGAAGAGGCTATAACACACATTGGGTAAGTATTTCCCCTCCATTTGTGATGTTATCTTGTTTAAACTTCATCTTAAAGGTTGCCTTTGATGTGGTGGCATTTGTATATGCGAAAATTCAAGAGACCCATTATGGAAACTTTGGATCTTGAACTTATATAAGTGTTCTAGGACTATAGGAAGTTTGGCTAAGGTAAAACTATATGATTTATAATGTATTTGGTTAATAGGATTAAGGTTTCCATTGGATTAATGAGTATATGTTTGTGTTCATGATTGCTTTAGGCTTGTGTTGCTTCTTAGAAGGTAACGATAGCTAGTTAGAGAGTTGCAGATATTATTTGAGGTAATTGGGGTTAATTTCATTCATATTTGTTTGAGTAATCATGATTGATAGCTTATACATATATGTTGGTATTTATATGATGTGTTTAAGTTTGACTAATTGTTATATTTCATTGTGCACCTTGTTAATGTTTCCTAATTATCATCATGGACCTTGTTAGTATGTTTTGATGGGAGGGAAAGTAGTGGACCTTGTCAGTATGTCCGAACTGCTTGTGAGAAATAGTGAACTTTGTTGGTGTGTCTTGCACACTAAAAGTGATTGCCAATGACTATGTTATATACAGTAGTAACATAATTGATATTAAACTTATTTAGTATGGTTGCTTGAATATGGCACATTTTATGATTTTTGTATGTTCAACATTGATCCTAATTGTATATATAAATGTGAATGGAATTGCTTGTTGGTTACTAGGATTTTATGTCTCATCCTTTTTGTGAGCTAACATTTCTAGGTGAAGGACCAAGCTTTAACAAGGAGAACCAAGTGACGAACTAACTAGTTAAACTAGGCATATTTTGTAATAGCTGATGTTTTAATTCATGTTTTGGTAACTTGTAATTATCTTGCAATTTGTGATATGAAATGCCAAGTGTAGGATTTCTTTTGTGTTTTGTACATGTAAGAATAGCAACTAGGACCCTATATAATACTTAATTCTTTTATAAAGGGATTTTACATGCAATTATGGTTTACCTTGTAATTGTCATGCGAATGATAGTGGATTATACGTATTGATGACTTTTTAGCATGATTGGACTTATTGGGGTGTTGATCCCTACCTTGTTGGTTATGTATAAGGTTCCTGTGTATGGTTTTTGAGGATGTGGAATGGTTGATGAAATGGTTGATAATTGGATACTTAAAGGCTAGGGAAAGTTACCAGGTTAAATTTTGATTTATAGAGATTTAAGCCATAAAGGTAGCACTTTAAGGTTAGTTTTAGGTATTGAAATTTGCCCTAATAGGTTATAATGGTGATGGTAAAGGTTAGAATGGGTTTAGAACCATGGCAAATTACTTTGTGGCATTTTTAGGGTTTTGGTGGAAAGGTGTGCACTTGGAGGACAAAATGGTTTAGTTTTGGAAGAGTGAGCCTTATAGTGTTATCAGGTCCTTGTGTATGCTTATGGATGGTTTTTGGGTGGTAGAATTACTAGGAAGAGCTTGTCATGAGAGGATTGGGTGTTTTTCCTTAGTGCAGAATTTAGGTTACTAGTTCTGTCATGACCAATTAACTAATGTGGCTTTTAAGAAAATGTATCATTCTGTAAGGGACTAATCAACAACTTGCTTAAGACTAATTGGTCGAGCTTCCATTAATAGTTGACCACTCTGTGGAGGCTAGTCAACTACTTTACCCAAGAGTAGCCATTTTTCTAAGCAATATAAATCAAGCCTTTCAACAATCCTTTTAGGAAGTTTTAGTGTTTTAGGAAGTTTTACGAAGGAGAAACGAAAATGCAAAGTATGAAGGGAAAAATGAAAATTTTTGAAACGTATAACTTATTTCCACCTATATATATGATGCACCCTTCTCCTCCCTTCATTATGCACGACCATCTTCTTCCTAAAACCAGAAGAAAACCCTAGGGGATGAGGCTCACAAGAAGGAGAAGAAAAGAAGGAGAAATCAAAGGCTTAAGATATAGAAATTAGTAGTTTTTCATGCTCTTTCTCTTCTAAACCTCTTCTTCTCCATTCTCCTTTGTTTCTTATGATTAAAATGAGGTTTATAAATCTGATTCAAGGGAGATATTCAAGGAAAAGTTCAGATTTGAAGAGAGGAGCTTGGAGAAATCAATATTTAAGCCAAACTAAGCAAGAAAATGAGGTAAAAATGTATCCTATGGTTCATATCTTTCATGGCCCTTCTTCTCCATTTCGACCTAGATTTAGACAGATCTAAGGAGTAAGATTTTTAACTAAACCAAAGGTGATTCTTAGGTATTTGATGGAGGCCCCAATTCCTTCTATTTTAAAGACTTCCTTTTGTATCTGGCCCATTTCTGCCGTTTACGGAGAAACCAAACATTGCGTTTCTCACGTTTACGGAAGGACCGGATGTTACACAACCCATCACAAGTAATACAACTAACATAAATCTACCAATGGGAGTGTCAATAATCTGAACTCAATCGGCACTCTAATACTAATGTTGGAAACAAACAACATAAGAATATAGACCTAAAATACTTATTTACAGCAATGGATTTTTGTCATTATTGCCCCACATGGTAGACTATAGTCACAAATTGGATTCTAATCTCAAGTTCATAATACAAATAGCTTAGATTCTAAGAAAGTGAAAGAGGGAGTGTTCTTAAAAAAGTTCTATCTTCTCTGAACTCTCTATCTTAGAAACATAATTAAATAAAACAAAATTTCTCTTTTTTGTATTATTTATATATTTTAAAATATGAGATAACTCTATCTTATAATCCCAAGAATCTAGTGAGTTATCTTTTCTCCCTAAGATAATATAACCAACTGCTACTTTAAATTTCTCAAATAAGTTGTTACAACAATAATTAATTAATTTAATTAATCATAAAATAATTAATTATTTAATTAATGTTCCTTTTAAGATTTCTTAATAGATCTAGATCAGTTCATCACGAGTAGTCTAATATTCCAACAATTTTCATAATTTTCAAATTATAGCTTCATTAGAACAGTCTCAGCATAGATTGTTTTTAAATTGATTTCGAACAAATTTATCCTCATTAATTTTTTAACAACATAAGCACTCGTAGTACATCAATTCAAACGGAGATTATTTGATTTGAAACGGCGCTGACGGTAGTAAAACTTATTTTATAAGCTCTCTTCTTCAACAAATACTTATTTATGAATGGGCCCTTAGTTTAAGTACTCAAGGTGAACAATTTTAAAGTTTAATTAATTAATGATGTCATAATTCAACAGCGATACGTCATATTAAAGTTTTATTTAGTTTCTGCAACAAAGCTGTAGACCCAGAATATATTAGACATGAGTCACTGCTTCAATCTCCAGTATTATTTTTGGCATATGTCATTCCCAAATACAAAAACTGAAAAAGTTTCAAATGTTGAAAGATTTTCTTTTTTAGTTTCTAATGATGGAAGTTGTTTGCCTTCAAGTTTATATATATATATATATATATATTTTACTTGCAAACCTTGTTTTTACTTGTTAAATGCAAGAGATTCAAATTAATATATCATTGTGTCTATTGCTAAATTAATGTATTAATCTAATGAATAAATTTTTCATTACGTAGATAATAGCGTATGTCAAAGAAATATACAAAGCAAAAATAAACCCTCCCTATCACTTCAAATATAATATGTAGACGCTGATCTAAGATCATTTCTGAGAGTTGTATGAAATTGGATTAGTGGGTCCTATCTCCTAACCCCATATGACACCTAAGATCCCAAAACGCGTTTTGAACAGGAAAACCACTTTTGTCTCATGTCTCAAATCCCATTTCTTTGTTTCTTCTCCATCAATTTTTCAGAATGCTCGTCATTCCCTGCTTTATTACTGTCTTCACAATTTCACTTTCCACCATTAAACAAAAAATCCCGACCAAATTTAAAAAAATTAAAAAAATCTTCTCCGACCTCTCTCGATTTTGTACTTTTTTCTCCTTCTTTGGAAGCATCAAGCACAGCATAGATTTTGAACATGCACTGGTGCAACTACCAGGAAGCTCAGTCAAATCAAACCCCTTTGTAATCTATTCAATTTGCACGCATGCTCACCTCTATAAATACCTCTAACTGGCTCACACTATCTTTCACTACCAACTTTCCAACAATTTGACACAATTCTCTTTTAGCTTCCGAGCTTTTGTGCATGGATACGCCTTCTTCTTCAAGTAGTACCACCCATGGTGCTGCAACTTCTCCCTACAGAGGTGTTCGCAAGAGGAAGTGGGGCAAATGGGTGTCTGAAATCCGCGAGCCAGGCACCAAGACCAGAATTTGGTTAGGCAGCTTTGAGACGCCGGAAATGGCTGCGGCAGCCTACGACGTTGCAGCCTTGCACTTCCGGGGACGCGAGGCGAGGCTCAACTTCCAGGAGCTGGCCAACAGCCTTCCCCGTCCGGCGACCAACAATGCCGACGACATTCGCATGGCGGCACATGAGGCTGCCTTGAGGCTGAGGACCAATACTAGTGCGGTGGCAGCAGCAGCAGGAGGCGGCGGTTCTGCTGGTTCAGTCGGTGCCCCTGCGATGGCGGCGCCGGTCACCTTGAGGCTGTCGCCAACGCAGATTCAGGCGATCAATGAGTCGCCACTGGACTCACCCAAGATGTGGATGCAAATGTCTGAGACACTCATGCTGGAGGAACAGTCCATGATGTTTGAGGGAAGTGAATGGGAGAATATGCAGAGTGATTCTCTTTGGGATCCTTAGATCATGGGTAACTTAATTGTTATTAATAGTTTATTATGGCATATATGATATGGCATAACATAAAAATATTAGTAATTAATTATTGTTGACAAATTAATTGTTTAAGTGAAGAGGGAAAGAAGGTATAAGGAGATATAGTACTTTAATCAGCTTTGCTATCCATTTGTATTGCATTAATTAGCAATAGTATTTTCTTTTTTGGAAAAAAAAAGAGAATATTTTATATATTGTTATAGTATTATTTAAATACTATTTTCTATCACTGCTACCAGTTTAAACATATAGCATAGATACATAAAAATTTGTATGTTAAATTAGTTTAGACTGGTGCCAATGGTTGAACATATATATTTTAGAACACTTGAAGTATTAAAAAATTTCTCTTCGAAATATGGATATGGATATGTGGCATAATCAAGGAAAACTTACTATTTCATGGAATAGTAGTAGAGGACTAATTGTTTAAGGGAAGGCCATCTGTATTGTCTAAGAAGTGGCAAAATTTATGCAGGGTCCCATTTAATTGACTATTGTAAGGACGGGGTGAAATGTATTTGTGTGCTGAAAGGGCCACTGTCAGCTGTGGAAGAGTGTGGTGTGTTTTTTATTTTATTATTAAACTGATGTATTAGAATTCCACTTGTCATAAAGATGAAGTTCTTGATTATATGATTATTTAATAATTGTTCTATTTCTTTGTACTCTTGGGCTAGGCTTCTTAGATATTTAGGCTATTTTGTGAGACAAGTTTGATTCGGCTTGATGTATTTTGTATGACAACTGGGCCTTTTGTGGGGTCTGATAATTTAGGTCTTCTCTTATTTTGGACTTGGAATCGGAGGCATGACATAGAAAATATATAATTACTTATCACATGAATTCAATTCTAATTATAGATGTACCAGGATCATATTGTGAGGATGTGTGCTTTTATCGCTTGAAAAAGAAATTTTTATCTAAATAAAGTTCAAGAATAATTCTAATTGTAATAATTGTCACCGGTCTAAAATTTGTCACTTTAACAATCTTAATATTTTATTATAAGAATTGATTTTTATTAATCTAATTGTTCGATTGGAATTAATAACTATGTTAATTTCCATGTCAAATTTTATAAAAATTAGACATTTCAAATTATATAATCAAATAATTAATAATTTCTTATATTTGAAATGCATATTTTATGTTAAATTTTGGATAATACTGATAAAGCATCAAGCAACTTTGGATTAATGACAAATCTTCAATGGAAGATATTCATGATAGGAGTTTTTATTCTAACGGTGGACTTTGTAAAATATTCATCCCAAAAATTATTTAAAGTTGTAAAAGACTAATTTTGATTGACATCAACGTTTATATATATATGTTAAAAGACAAGATGAATATACAACTATTTAAATTATCTTTTCATAATCTACATTTATAGTGGTGTGAGGAAATGACTAAAATAATTCAGCATCAAGAATACCTTTATGATGAAATAACTTAAATACACTTATATTTATTTCATCAAAATTATAATCCCAAACCCTCATCTTCGAATCTGCTTCCTCCCCCCCCCCCCCCTCTTCTCTCTCTCCAAAAAAAAAAAAAATCTACTCTGCTCCATTTGGACTCCTACACTCATCAAGACCTTATATTCCGGGGAAAACTACTAGCCCTATAAATCTCTGAAAAACCTTTTAACTTTCACACTAAAGCACCCTTTTCACTTCATTTGAAGCAAAGGATAAGATATTTGAAATATGATAAGTGGAACCATGATGCTAGAGCTACATTTGATATTCTATAATTCATAAAGCTCAAAGCTTATGACACAACAAAATTATTTCAATGTGATTTATTTTGCGTTTAAAACCAACCTTAATTTATTTTAAAATCTGTTAAATTTATGATGATGCTTTTGTTTATTAACATATATGTTATTGGAGAAATTAAATATTATTAATTTTATCTTTGAATTAATGAATTTTAAAAAATTATTTTGTGAATATTTTCTTTATTTTTAGTCATTATTTATTTTTTATCAAATTATTTTACAATTTTTCAATTTAAAAATGTGACTATTTTTCAAAATAAATATTTAGCACTTAGTTATATTATATAATTATTAGATATAAGGGTATTTTGGTCAAAATAGAAGTAATTGTATTTGTGGGAATGGAGCCAAATTCTCGTCAACTACCTAGTCGAGAGCATTAGGCTAGAAAAAGGAATTGGCTAACTTTTATGGTTCTTATTTTATAAGTGGATAGTATAGATGTAACACTAGATTATTTTAACTCTTCCTTTCCATATATTAATTCCATTTCCTTGAAATAGCAAAATCCCTTCAAGAAATTCCATTAAAATAATATAATATTTTATGTTACATAGGGTTTAAAATTTTTGTTTCACATCCCGTGGATCACATAAACTCATCCATATTATTTTCTTCTCCAAATACATGTATACAAATCAAAACCATCCTAAAATGTTCCCTAAATCCCAAGGTTGGAGCATTTATACACAAAATTACAAAGTTCAATCTCGGGCTAGTGTGCCAAGTTTCCGGTGCAAACTTTGAAAAATTATAATTAATTTTAAAAAAATTAAAATCAAGTAAATGATAGCTTTCTAGAAAACTCTAAATGTTAACTCTAGGTTAAAAATTATTCCAAGCCATGTGAACATCATCTAGACCACGATTGACAACAGAAAAGCACTAAAGGTCTAGCTGCCCTGGTTTGCTATCACAGGTTACTGATATAAATTTTAAAAATTCATAACTAATTTTATAAAAATCAAAATCCAGCAAACCATACCATTATAGAAAGCCATGGATGTCTACTAGAGGCTAAAAATAAGTTCAGACCAAGATAAGGGTGTTTAGCCTATAGAAATTGATAGAACAATACCAAGTGTCCTGCTACATTATTGGTACTATCTCTAAACTTTAAAAATTCATATCTCTTTCTATAGATCTCCAAATGGGGTGATCTCAATGGCCATGGAAAGCTTATTATGTCAGTAAAGTTTTATGAGCATTAGATAACATTGGCCCTTAGATGACACATGAGAAAAAACTGACATATAAACAGTAATAGGACCAATTTAGCAACTTTTTGCCAACTTTGGAAATTCATAATTAGTTCTCTAGAGTTCTAAATAATATGATTTTTAGCTTTCCAAAAAGCTCTAGATGAAACCTATGTGCATGCCAAATTTCATGGAAAAATTCATCTATTTAGTCAGTTTGTGGTATAAGGTTGTAAAATGGCACTTTTATGCCTCTTTAAAGGTCAAATGTGGACCATTTTGGCTTCTAGCTTTTCTAAGACTACTTGAGCATGTGGGAAAGCCTAAGAACAGTCCTCTAGACATGTCCAAAGGGTCTAAATAACCATACATTACAAAACCACTCTCTCACTTGTTGGTATACACAAGAAGCTTACATACATATCTTTGCATTTCAATGTCAAAAACATGTAATCTCATTCATATGCTTCCAATTCTCATACATACATCATATATCCATGTATTTACATGTGCTCAAGTACCTATTTATCATATATATAATGAGATTACATCATTTGACAACAAAATGGTTACAATACAAGCATTTAACAATCTTCTTGCCTTCAAGTATGGTGGCTTCCATTTCTTTACTCACTTGGTCCACTTAGACATGTTAGGGAAATGGAGAAGGAAGAGTGAGATTTTAAGAATCCAAATGACTTTTCACCCTTTCAAACATGCATAATAAATGCAATTTCAAATCTAAGAATGAATGCATGGCAAACTTCCAATTTAGGAACATACATAATACATTTGTCAAGACAATAGTTTAGCCTCACCCATTCTCTTTGGGACTTTTGGACATGTCTCATCCACTTTTAAGGGACTTTTGACTAAACCTCACTCTTTTAGAGACTTTTGGTTTTGTCTCACTTATTCTTAGGGACTTTTGGCCCATCCTTATGCTTGTTAGGGGACTTTTACCTTCACTAAGCTCATGCAAGCTAAAACACCTTCATAAACATCTTTCAAAGGCATAACAAAGGCATCATGGTAACATGGAATAGAAACATTTACTAGAAACATTTTTCATAGCATAAGCACACACACACATATCCAAAGACAAGAAAACACCCAAAGATGCATGAGAGAAAGGAGAGAGAGCTACCTTGAATACAAGAACACACTTTTTCCTTTGGATTTTCTTCCTCTCCTTCGGCCAAACACTCACAATGGGGTAGAGATTAATTTCTTTGGTTTAAACACATCAAATAGGGTCTAATTATACTCTTGAAAAAATTTCTAATGCCACACACACTCTAGAAGAACTTGGTTGCTCATATAGTTTAATTATGGTTCCATAAAGCATCTAATGAAGCAACAATAGAAATTCATGATCTTGGCTTCATTTTTTCTTCCAATTTATGATTCTTGACTCTATTTAGACTCCTTGAAGCCATCATATATTCATTTGAGGAGCCTAGCTAAGAGTTGCTTCATTATACTACATTATGGAGCCTATACCTTCATCTCACATTTGAGGCTTCCTAAATTTTTTTCCAAGGCATCCTCTCATATTCTCCCATCATATATGATGAAAATCTAGGCTTAGAAAATTTTAAAACATTCCCTAAGTGCATAAATCCCTCTAGGCCGAGACATTACATCCATTTAGTACCTAAGGACTTTGTTTTGTTTCCTTGATGGGAGATGCAGGTGGGAGGCTTCTTTGATGTCTTAAGGACCCATACAAACTCTTAGACACCTTAAATTATGGTTAGAAAGCATCCTACAAGCCAAGGTACAACTAAAACACTAGGTTAGGCATCTTGAAAATTCATGGTTCTTTCTTTGTTTTCTTTGCATATTCTTGTTTCCCACACTCTAAATCATATGTTTTACTCGTGGTTTAGTTCAAATTTTATCTCCCCTTAGCTGTCCTAGGAGTGGTCGAACCATACATGTATAGAAACAAGAAGAAGCAAGCATGGAAAAAAATGATTTCTACCTTGATTCAAGCTTTTTCCAAGAGCCTTTTCCTTTGCTTTAGCTCTCTTCTTGAAATTCAAACTCCCTCCCCCTCTATATGTGGCTCAAAATAGAACCAAACACTTCAATAAAACCATGGAAAGAAAGAGAAGGAGGAGAACAAGTTTGCTAAAGGAAAGAACGAGAAATTTCATCAATTTTCATATCTTTTGCTTAGTTTTTCTTCTCCCTTTTTCTCTTCCTTTGTGCACCTCTCTCCCTTGGTCTCACTCTCTATTTTGGGCAGCAAGAAGGTCAGCTAACATAGAGAGAAGTAGGACGCATCACTTAAATACGAAAGGATTAAAAATTGTTTCTTTAAAATTCCTATTACGTCCTATTTTCTTGGCATTTTCATTTTAGGTTCGTTTTAGCTCCTTTACTAGAACTACCTTTTTTATCATAAAATTTAAATTCTCTAACTCATAAAAGGCCTTTGGAATCATTTAATTTGGAACTAAAACTTTCCCGAATGAAAAGGTCAAATTTCGAGTCAATCGACATTAGAAAACATATACCAGAGAGAGTTTAAATTATTTTAGGGGTTCCTATGATTTTTAACTAGCTCTTTCTTTTAGTTATCATTTATAGTCATAATGTTAGCTGTGATTTTAGATGCTAACCTTTTGCTTCCCTCACACCTTTTGATATGGTTTAACTGATTCTAGAATATCAAGAGGCATGATCTTCCTTATTCAAAATTTTAATTTCCTTCATCTTGTAGCTAACACATGGCCTCTTTGGCTTCCTATCAATAATTGATCTTTTAATTCTACTGTCCTTGTAAGTTCTGATCAAGGCACCATGCTTTCATTGTCACTTTGCATCATGCTTGATGTTGCCTTTTTCTTGTAATCATTATGTTGGCTTCCAACTTTCTATTTGACTCCTAAAACCCTTTCTTAAGTTCTCCTTTGAACTTGAACTCTGATTTGGGTTCATCGACATCGTCCCCTCCTAAGGAAATGCCAAAGCTTACCCTTCCTTATTCGATCCTCAACTAGTTGCTAGGATTGAATTAGCAATGATTGAGGAAATTTTTGTAGGTTTAGACTTACCTATGAATACTTATGCTTTTAGCCCTCTGCTTTCATCTTTAAAAGTTAGCCTTAAAGAATTAAATATTTTTTTTAATTCCATTTAGGCACTCTTTAAGATTTCTTAGATGTCACCAATCAATACTTGCTAATCTCTATTCTCATACATGGCCAATGTGTTTGCTTGCTTATAAAATGTGGTATTTAACACCCCAAAATTTACTTAAGATGTTAATCATGGATCTAGACTAATTAAGAATATTTATTATGGAATAATTGGGTAAGTTATGTGAATGAGAATTATAGAAAGATAAATTATTAATATGGGTTTGAGATTTAATTAGGTTAAAAACCTCATCTAGACCTAAATTAAATTAAGTAAGTCATTGCTAGAGACTAATGGAGGCCCAATGACTATGGTTGCAGACCCAACTTCTTATTATAAGACTTGGCCCAAGAGAGAGCACCTATTAATGGCCCAATCTGATTTATTGAGATACAGGCCCAAGACCCAACTTACATGAGCTCTTATAGTTGGCCCAACATTGATTATACAGACCCAAGTTAGAGTGACTCTTGAAATTTGGCCTAACCCAATTAGAATCTTACAACCCAACTCATGAAATCTGGCCCAATAAGTATAAATTCTGAAACTCATGGATGTGGGCTTTTAAGTCAACCCATAACCCATCTAGTACCCAATTTAAACTTAACTAAACCCTACATACCTTCAGGCCCTCCCTCTATTATGAAGAAAAACAAAACATAAGAAGAAAATTCGGAGGTCTCTTGAAGGCTAGGTTTTCATCACCTTCTTGGCCCTATTTCCCCTATCTTGACCAAGATTTAGCCAAGGTGAGTATTATATAACTTGACCCTCTCCTCTTCCTCTACATTTTGACCTAATTAGTTTTTCGTTTGGAGCATTTCACCCATAGTCAAAATCTAAAATTTTGTTGTTTGGTATTTTCATGGCGAAATTTTGGAGGTTAAGGCTAGGGGTATTCTTTTTTCTACTAATTAGAAACCCCTATTGTTGATTTATAGTATGGGCATTAATTTTGTGCAAATTTGCCTAAAGTTTGAAGTGATAGTTTGAAGTTTTTAGTCTAGGGAAGGCAAAATCCAAAAATTGAGTCTCTTGGTAGTTGGGTAAGTGTCTTTTAGGCAATTATTAATGGGTTAATTCTTTAAGCATTGAGTTATTACCATAATTGATGAATAGGAATGGTAATGGTTTGATTTTTGGTGTTTATAGGCTAAAAAGCATTATTGTCGATTCTCTAAAAAATTGTCCACGAGTGAGGTAACCGTGGTTATTTTTCTTAATTCAATGTATATGCTCATTGATAACCATGATATTTTATATATTTTATTCTCCTAAACTTAGACATTTTAGTTCCAAATATGGTTTTAGGGGTTTAATTAGAGGGAATTCTGTTTTAGTAGCTATTTTCTGCACTTTAAGAATTAAATTGCAAAATCACTCTTTCATAAACAAATTAAGGCACAAACTCCTTGGGAAAATGACCTAGGTTCCATCATTATCTACAAATTTATTTTGTCACTTAGTTTTATTTGAGATTGCGCAACACAATCATCAAATTTGGTGCTGTTGCCGGGGATCGAACCCGGGTCACCCGCGTGACAGGCGGGAACACTCACCACTATACTACAAATGTGATTTATCTATTGTCTTTATCTATTTACTGGATTGTGTGCTGGCATTGAGGACAATGCAATGTTTAAGTGTGGGGGGGATACAAATAAAATTTTTAGTTTTATTTTATTTTGGTTAGTTAATTTTTCTAGTTTCTAGGTTTTTAGTCAGTTTTGTGTTATTTTCCAGTTAAAAAAAAACCAAAAACCAAAAACTATGCTTTTGTGTAAGTTGCTAGCATTAAGGGGATCCTGGCTTTGATATATCTTGATTTGATAGGGATTTGACCTTGCGTTAAGAATGCAAGTTAAGTGGCAATTAGCTTTGCTTTAATGAAATTTGATGATAGTCAATTTACCTTGTGAGATTTTTGAACCTATTGCTTATTCATTTCTAGTGTGTATCCCCTATCTTACTTTTACTCTAGAACTTGGCTTGAATCTTATTCAAGGTCACATTTATTCATTTTCCATGTATGAAAAGGATTAAGGCATTCATTGTTATTTTGTTTTAGCTAGAGCCAAAAAATTATCCTTCATGTGTTTAATCCATTTGTTTTTCCCATTTGAGCATTATATTTTTCCTTTTTAGCCTTCTAGCCATGAAAATCAAATCAATGTTCTTCCTACCTTGATTAGGATGCTTTTGATTGTTAAGGGCATTGTATCTTGTTAAGGTGGGTGGAGGTGCACTTTTCACATCATTTATAGGCCATTTGTTTCTTCTTCTTCAAGAGTATTCCAAAAAAAGAAAAAAAGAAAAGAATAATAAATAAATTAAAAAAAAAAAGAGAAACAAAGAAAAAGAGAAGCAGTTGAAAAAAGAAAAAAAATGAAAAATGATGAAAAATGGAAGAGAAAGAAAAAAAGGGAAAAAAGAGGAAAAAGGAAAGAAAAGTTGTTCTCTTAGTGCATATTTTTCTATTTGTGTTAAAAGGGTCTTAAGATGCACTTTCACTCCATCCTTATTCTTATTTTAATGCTCTTGATGATTTTAAGCATCTAATTTGCTTTTGAATCTCTTTCATTCTTTTGTTTACCACTTGTTTCATACCTTAGCCTACGTTACAACCATAATAAAGCCCTTTTGATTCATTCACTGGCATTTGATTTTAGTGGTGGAGATGTAGATGATTGCCAAGCTTATGGTAGTAAGGTTGGGTAGGATGGAATTTGAGAGTAAGCACTTCATCCTAAACACTAAAGAGGAGAGTGATAAACACGAATCCAAGTAAGGGACTGATGATCATGTCGTGCAATCTCAAATAAAACTAGGTAGCAAAATAAATTTGTAGATAATGGTGCAACCTAGATCATCTTTCCAAGGAGTTTGTGCCTTAAATTGTTTATGGAAGAGTGTTCTAAGTATTACTAATTAGGACTTATTTTGGGGATTTTGATATGCTAGAATTTAATTGAACTAAAGTTAATTGACAAGAATTAGAAATCTAAAACTAAGTTCAAGTGATTAATCAAGTAAATGTAGTAACTAGCTTTCAATTGGATTCCCTAGAGTTCAATTATCCTTGCTCTTTTTAGCTTACCAATTTTGGATTAAGTTCTTACTCTTTAGTATATTCCTCATAAGGCTCTTGAATAACCATCCAAGATTCAATTCATCAATTGTTCAAAGAGTTTTGCAACCACAAGAAACCTTAAACAACTAATTAATTGAATTAAAAATAAGAACACACTACACTAATTTTGATTGATTTATGAAAGTCACTGTACAATTCACTCAAGATGCTAATTCACCAATTAGATTAATTAATCCCTCAAGCAATTAATTGCACAAAAGTTCTAGCCAACTAATCCAATAACCATTGCATCAATTAGCCTAAATCAAGAGGAATTTAGAGGTCAATTGTACGGCATTAATTCTGGAATTTCTACAAACAGATAATGATCACAAATAAAATTCTGAAATTCGATTTAAGATCAATCCAAGAATTAACTCAATCCGGTAATTCCAGCAATTAAATTCCTAAACCAATAAGCTAAACCTAATCAAATTAATAAAGGAAATAATGCTAAAATTAAAAGATTGGGCAAGAGAGTTTTATCCAAATTCAATAGGAGATGTAGAGCTCAAATCTTCATCTAGGAGAATTCAATCTTCAGCTAGCCACAAAAAGGAATTCAAGCTGCCATAGGGGAATCAATTGAAGGAGAATCGATCAAAGAGGCAGCCATCAAGAAAGAAAAATTCTTCTCCTTCAGCGCTGGAACCTCTCGTTCTTTTTCTGCCGTATCGCGTTCTTCTTCTTCCGTAGCGTCTCTCTAGGTTTTATTTTCACCTTCTTCTGATTAATCACGTGCCCCTCAGCTTCTGATTTTGCACGCTAAAGTTACGCAATTAATCCTCATCTTCCAGCTCAATTCCCACGTCAGCCCAAATGCGTTTTTCTTCTTTGCTTATGTGAATGTGGGCCCTATTTTATTTTATTATTATTTTCCATATGCATTCAGACGTAGCCCAGCCATAACACGTAACTTCTGCATGTGTTTCTTTCTTCGTGCGTTGCTGTCCAAGCGTAGCTTCAGCTCTTTCTTCGAACCAGACCATGGCTTTCTTCATTTTTTTTAGCTCGAAGCTTCTGTTCACAGCACCTAAATTCAAGCTTCTCACGTTGGCTCTGCTCACGCAAGCTTTCATGTCCAGACTTCACGTGTTTTTCTCCATGTTGGCTGCTGTGCTTCATCCTTCGTTTCTGTCACGTTACTTCTCCCCTGTTTCTGCAGCTTCTTCACATTCTGTAATCACGTTTATTCTGCAGCTTTCATTCATGTGTTCTGGATAGCTCCACGTCAGTTCCTTCATGTATCTTCTTCTTCATCATCTGCTGGTTTGTATTTTGTTTCCATCTCCTTCAACCCGTAGCTTTCCATGTTAATTTATGCATGAGTGTATGAGCTGTTCGTGTTGCTGTCCAGCCCTTCATTCCACGTTAACTCTTCCTTTCATTCTTGGTCTGTGTTGCTTCGTGGATGGCTTTGTTTTGAGTTTGTTTCTTGCTCATTCTGCAGCTGCTGGATGGAGAAAAAATGGACGAAGGGATCGTGTATGCATGTGGCAGCCTCCTTCCTCTGTTTAAAGTCTTCATGCACAGCTGGTTCTCTTTTTATTCAACTCAAAACTGTCCATAATCAACACTTCTTCTTTCCTTTAAATCAAATGCTCATTCAAATATTATTAGCCCATTGAAATTCTGCACATGAAAATAAGAAAAACTAAGTAGGAAAAATTCATACAATTATTTAGAAGAAAAGTATGCATTAAAATCATTCATTTTGCAATTTAACTTCTAAAGTGTATAAATGGCTACTAAAATAAAATCTTATCTAATTAAAACCCTAAAGCCATATTTGGACACTAAAATGCCTAAGTTAGGGGATTAAAATATATAAAATATCATGGTTATCAGGGACTTTCATTGCGTTTCATTTTTGATTAAGTGTATTGCCATGGTACTTGTTGCATTAATGCAAGTGACATGACTTGGAGAATTGAGCTATTGATTTGCTTTGAGCTTCCTTGTGTTAAGTGACTTATACAACTCCATTTCTCTTGATTTCCTTTCCATTATCTCTTCCTTGAAGCTTTAGTTTTCTTTTGCCTAGGAGTGCAAAGGTTTAAGTGTGGGGGAATTTGATAACCATGATATTTTATATATTTTATTCTCCTAAACTTAGACATTTTAGTTCCAAATATAGTTTTAGGGGTTTAATTAGAGGGAATTCTGTTTTAGTGGCCATTTTCTGCACTTTAAGAATTAAATTGCAAAATCATTGAGTTTTAATGCATGAATTCCTTTTAAATGATTTTGTGAATTTTTCTATTAAATTGTTCCTACTCTTTGTGCAAATTTTTTATTGGTAAATGGAATTTAGATGGAATTTAATTAGAAGCATTTTGCATATCTCTTAATTTTGGTTCATGGTTCATGGAAAAAGAATGGCAACTCTCATGTACAGCAAATAGAAACACGTCCCTACAAGTTCCAACTCCCTTGTTTACACATGGAATGCACTCACGTAACAACACAAGCCAGCCCACCATTCACACCATTTCTCTCACTCGAGCACATTCACTCACTCTCACTTAACTTCACTATATGTAGCCACGGGTTACTCCACGTTGCAGCACACAAACACACACCTTCCACGTAACACACACATGCAGAAACGAAGAACACAAAGCTACAGGTTCCACGTTGATGTTTTGTTTTGGGTGCAGAAGCAGGTAGCCACTGGTTAAAGAAGCAACTCCAAACCAGAAAGAAGAAGCTTTGGGCTAGAAGAATTAAAGGAGAGGAAGGAAACACAACGTGGGAAACTTACAGGGAAGGGCTGGACAGCAACATGAGATTTACGTAGAAGATGAGCTGAAAACAGAGCATGGATGGAGGTAACACGAAGGCTGGAACTTTTGAGCAGAAACAAAGGAAAGCCATGAGCTCGAGTTAATGGAAGCAACGCGAGCTAAGAAAGAAGCATGAACTGGGTTTTAAGTGTGAGAAAAGGAGCTGAAATACAAACAGAACTAACCACGGTTTTATGCAGAAGAGAAAGAAGTGAGAAGCTAATACAGAGGAGAAGCTCGAGTTATTGGTTCAAACATGGAGAAGGAGCAGCAGCAAAATGAAGAGAAGCAGAACGAGCTTGGTTTTGAAGTAGCAAGGTGAAGAAGCTGGCTCGAGTTTCTGGTTTGTAGAGGAAGAAGCTCACACGTAAACATGGGTTCTGTTTCTTTGAGAGAAAGCAACGGACTAAATATGAAAGTGAATGAAGGCTGCCACATTCAAACACTCATTCCAACTCGAAGAAGCAGAAGTAAGAAGCACATGAAGAAGCTTGGAGAACATGCAGAGAGCAAGACAGAACGAAGGAAGCAAGCCACGAGTAATGAAGCAAGAGCTGGGAAGTGAACACGTGGAAAACCAAAAGAAGAACGTCAGCGAGAGTGCCACGAGCTGGATTTAGCTACGGGAAAGTTGAAGAACCATGTGGAGGCAGCACTTAAACGTGGAGCTGAGCACGTGGAATTAAGGAAAGCTGGAAATCATGTGGATTAATGAATCATAAGCTGACTGGAGCATGTATAAGGAGCTGAAGGAAAAAAATGTGTACAGCGTGAGAAGGCTACGGGCTGACGTGGGAAATGAGCTGGGAGATGAGAAAAAATGCGTGATTTCAGCGTGCAAAATGAGGAGCTGAGGGGCACGTGATTAATTAATGAGAAGGAGAGAAAAAAACGCTGGAGGAGGGACTCGGGCAGAACGTGACTCGAGAAAGAGAGAGCTGGAGATTCATCGGGTTCAGAAAGGCAGCAGAGAGACGAGGTGAAAATAGCGAGAGGTTCCAGCGCTGAAGGAGGAAGAATTTATCATTGAATTCTCGATGGCTGCAGCTTCCTTGATCGATTCTCCTCCAATTGATTCCTTCATGGCAGCTTGAATTTCATTTGGTGGCTAGCTGAAGATAGGATTCTCCTAGATGAAGATTTGAGCTCCACATCTCTTTATCAATTTGGATAAAACTCTCTTGTTCAATCTTTTAATTTCAGCATTATTTCTTCTATTAATTTGACTAGGTTTAACTTATTGGTTTAGGAATTTAATTGCTAGAAATTACTGGATTGAATTAATTTTTGGATTGCGCTTAATTTGAATTTTGAAATTTTATTTGTGATCATCATATGTTTGTAAAATTTTCAAAATTAGTGCTGCACAATTTACCTCTAAATTCCTCTTGATTTTAAGCTAATTGATGCAATGGTTATTGGATTAGTTGGCTGAAATTTTTGTACAATTAATTATTTGAGGGATTAATTAATCTAATTGGTGAATTAGCATCTTGAATAGATTGTGCAGTAGATTTCATTAATCAATCAAAAATTGGTTGTAGTGTGTTCTTATTTTTAATTCAATTAATTAGTTGTTCAAGGTTTCTTGTGGTTGCAAAATTCCTTGAATAATTGATGAATTGAATCTTGGATAGTTATTCAAAAGCCTTATGAGGAATGCACTAAAGAGCAAGAACTTAATCCAAAATTAGTAAACTAAAAAGAGTAAGGATAATTGAACTCTAGGGAATCCAATTGAAAGCTAGCTACCACATTTACTTGACTATTCACTTGAATTTAGTTTTAAGTTTTTAATTCTTGTCAATTAACTTTAGTTCAATTAAATTCTAGCATTTTAAAATCCCCCCAAAGCAAGTCCTAATTAGTAATACTTATAATACTCTTTCATAAACAAATTGAGGCACAAACTCCTTGGGAAAATGACCTAGGTTGCACCATTATCTACAAGTTTATTTTGCCACCTAGTTTTATTTGAGATTGCGCGACACAATCATCACTCATATTAATCTGATATTTGTTACATATACTTGATTTTGAAATGATAAATGATTAGTTGACTACTTGAATTATGATTGTGATTGGACCTTGTAAGTCTATGGTAGAACTGTGGTGTACCTGCCACCTGTGCATGTTCTCTGATCAGGCACCAGGTTATGATCAGACCCCAGATGCACTGAGCCCTAGTTATACTCATTATGGAGTAAGTGCCGTGGACGGACCTCTCCTAATGTTATTGGCCATTAATATGTTATGTGTGATTACTGGTAGGGATAATAGTCATTAGCAGCTCAACTAGTTCATTTGCAAATTGAATTAATAATTTTGGTATTGATGATATGAAATTACATTGTATTGATGAATCTGTACATATATATGGAATTTGCCTCTTGTTAATGAGATTGTATATCTCACCCCAATTGTGGGCTAACATTTTCAGAGACTGAACCTTTTAGTGGCACAGAGAAATTAATGGAAGCTTATTATATAGTTTGGTAGCATATAGGTTTGGAAACCTTGTCAAATTGATTGTGTAATTAGATTACTAGTTTTATATAATTGCCGCATTTCATCATGAATTACCAAGTATAGGGACTGTACATGTAATATAATTATCATGGAATTGAACATTATGGTTATAATTAGCTAATAATAGATGAGTGACTTGATCTTGTATGAACATTAAGCATTGGCCCTACGTTCCTTGTGGTCGAAACACTTTTGCTGTTACTAAATTATGGAATTTGCTTATATATCATAGTTTTGTGAGTAGAAATTAACACTTAAATCTTGAAGTGGATAATGATAGATTAGCTAGGTAAATCAAGTAAATAAATGCCATTAGAGTTTCACAAATTAAGGGAGAGTGATTCTAGAGTATTCCTAGAAGGAGAATTGGAGTGCATGGGAGGGAATTTGAGAGTTACAAGAACAGAGGGGAATTGGCTGTGGCTAAGAGTAATGTTAGCCTTGGCAAAATGTGAGAGACAAGTTTAGTGGTGTTCCAAAGGATAATTCGCCGCAGTGAAAGGGGCATTTGGTTGCGGCCAAATGTGTGAAATTTGTGAAGGTGTAAGGAGTTGAACTCGAGAGTAATTGGTCGCAGCACGAGAGAATTTAGCCATGGCAAAGGTGTTCAATTTCTCATATTCACCTAGAAACTTTGGTTTTCTCTATGGAAATGATAAGGAATGATTTAGAAGCACTTGTAGGAGGTTCTTGTGAGTTGGAATTAATGAATGATAGGATTAAAAGTTTATAATTATGGGTTTGATTCCCTCATATACCTAAATGGTTATGAATAATTAGTTAATGAATCTAACAATATCAAGGTTTAAATTTCCTCACATTTTCCTAATGTAAGTAATCTCATAATGACTTTAAACCTCGATTTATGATTATTAATCGCGTCTTTAACCTTAATTACCATGATTAGAAGTTAGGGTCATCACATGGTATGCTCAAATAGAGCCACATTACATCTCTTTATGGAACAAACTAAAATGGCTAATTGTTAAACTATTCTCTTTAGAGCTATACTTGGAAATCTTTGCTTAACCAAAATACAATGCAATGGAATTCCTACGAATAAGTGTTATTTATTTATTTACAAAATTACTAGTCAATTTAAACTTTAAACTTTTATTTTCTATCTAAAGCTTAAAATATTATAAGGAATCATGAATCTACCTAGAAATCTTATCAACAAGGTCTAGATCTTGTTAATAAGGTCATAGATCATAGTACTAAAACATAACCAAAAACCAGTCACATTAGTCTACAAGATCTAAAATCTTGTTAACAAGGTCCTCCAATAGTTTACAAGATCCTAAATCAAATCTCAAACTTTAATCAAGCCAAAGGATTAAAGGAAAAATTTTGACAATGAAATTCAAGTAGGCACACCTAAGCAAAATTATAATAAAAGTTCTTAAAAATCCCCCAAAATCTTAACCACAAAACCATACTATATATGAGTTGTTACAAGCATATAAAGATCCCTAAAATGTATCTAATCATATGAACTAAACCTCAACTAGTCCATGACGAAAACATGACATATTTGGTAGTAAAAGCCTATAAAAGCATACTTTTTTCTTATCTAAGCTGTAACACCCCAAAATTAATTAAGGTATTAATCATGGATTAAGTATAATTAAAAATAATTGGGCAAACTATATGAATAGAAATCTAGAGAGAAGTAAATTAATGATATGGGTTTTAGATTTAATTGGACTAGAAACTTCATTTAGGCCCAAATTAAATTAAGTAGGCCATGATTAGAGGCTAATGGAGTCCCAATAATTTTAGGTGCATACCCAACCTTTTAATGTGAGATTTGGCCCAAAAAAAAGCACCTAGGGAGAGCCCAATCTAATTTAATGAGATAGAGGCCCAAGACCCAACTTATATAAACTCTTATAATTGGCCCGACAACCCTCATGCAGACCCAACTCAAATGTCCTCTTAAAACTTAGCCTAATCCAATCAAAATTCTGCAGCCCAATAAATGAAACCTTGCCTAACAAGCATAAAATCTAAACCCAATTGGAGTTGGACCTTTGGACCAGCCAATACCATTTTAGACCCAACTTAAACCCTAAACACATATAGCCTCCTCCTACCATTCTGCTGAAACAAAAAACATAAACACAAGAGGCATTTTCGCACCTTGAGAGGAAGGCTAGGGTTCTAAGTAAGAAATCTATCATTTCTCACTTCTAGGCTTAAAATCAACCAAGGTAATAGTTACATAACTTAATCCCCTTCTCTTTCTCTTCATTTTGACTTAATTAGTTTCTCATTTGGAGTATTTTCACCATACCCAAAATCTAAAATGTGGTTGTTTAGGATTTTCTTGGTGAAATTTCGTAGGTTGAGGTTAGGGGTGTTGTTAGGTAAGTATAAACTCTTCATTTTGATGCTTTCTCTACTAGTTTGGGACCCTTATAGCTGATTTATAATGTAGGTATTGTTTTATACGAATTTACTCAGAATTTGAAGTGTTGTTTTGAGATTTCTGGGGTAGACTTAACCAAATCCAAATTTGGTTTTTGTGCAATTAGGTAAGTATTTCTGAGTAATCTTATATAGCTAAACTCCTTGAGTAATGGGTTTGCTAATATAAATTGTAATTAGGGATAATAATGGATTGGTTTTGTGTCTATAGGCTGAAGTAACATTCAATTGGCTCTCAGAAGATTGGCTACAAGTGAGGTAACTGGGGACTATATTAATTCCATACATATATATCCACTTTAATTTCATATTTGCTACACATGAATGATTTGAAATACTAAATGAATTAGTTAGCTATCTATTGTATTTGTGTTTGGACCTTAAGAGTCCATGGTGGAGCTATGATGCGGTTGTCACCTATGCATGTGCTTCGATCGGGCATCAGGTTATGATTAGATTCCAGATGCACTAAGCCCTAGTTGTGCTCATTAGGGAGTGGGTGCTGTGGACAAGCCTCTCCCGGTGTTATTGGCTTCTAACATGTTGAAATATGATTATTAGTATGAGATGGTAATCATAGTAGCCCAACCATTTCCTTTGCTGATATGGCTTATATGATTCTGATGTTAATTTTGATTCATACGTGTATGTTAATTAAATTGGATTATATGAATGAAAATTTTCTTGGTTACTGAGATTTACATCTCACCCTATTTCATGAGATCATACTTTCAGGTGAAGGCCCTTCGGGTAAGGATAAGGGGAAGCAAATGGATGAAAATCTATGAGCTCTAACCATTTGTGGAGGAAGCTACACTTGAGCTGATCTGAGTAGAGTAAATGCAAATTTTGTTATTCTTTTTATAGCATCATCATGTAATCATATTGCCAAGTATAAGTGTTTGTATTTTGATTACTTAGAATGTATCTATTGAGGAGTTAGGTCTCATTTTTGCTCAGTATTGGATGTATAGACTTATAACATCTGTTATGAATTTTGTTGGACCTATGATATGGTTTACCATTTGGGAAATGTAATTATGTGATACATTGGATGTAGACATGAACTAGTGGTGCATGAGATCTTTAATGGAATATATATTCGAATGATAATTGTTGATAGCTTATGAAATTCTTGTTTTCAATAATCCATGAACTTGCTAATATATGGTAGTAGGATGAGTAGGAATTTATACTTAAGTCTTGAATGAGTAACAATAGATGAGTTAGGTAAATTAGGCTAATGAAAGCTATTAAAGCCCCACAAATTAAGGTAGAGTGGCCCTATGGTATCATTGAAGGGAGAGTGGAAAGTATGAGACAAGATTTTAGAAGTTGTAAGATCAGAAGGCATTTCACTGCGGCCAATAAAGGCAAAGTTACCCAAGGGGAGGTCCAAAGAGCAATTCGCCATGGCGAGAAGTGGAATTAGCTATGATGAAATGTGAGAAACTAAACTAGAAGTTGTCTAGAGGGTAATTTATCGCAGCTAAATGGGGAATTGGTAGCGACAAAATTAGTAATGATGTAAGGAGTGAACCTGAGAGTAATTGGCTGAGGTGTAAAAGTATGTAGCCACGGCAAGCATCCTAAAACTCTTGTATTAACCTAAAAACCTTGGTTTTTCCTATGGCAACATTAAGGGATAACTTAGAAGCACTTGTGAAGGGTTTTTGAGAGTTGAAAATGAATGAGAATAGATTTAAAGGCTTTTAATTGGTGATTTGTTTCACTTATGTACATGAATTCTTGTAAGTACTTGGTTAATGATTCTAATAACATTAAAGTTCAAATTTTCTTACTTTTTCCTAAATTGATTAATTTAAATGGTACTAGACCTTAATTTATAACTATTAATCACATGTTTAAACTTAATTACTACAATTAGAAGTTAGGGTTGTTACATAAGTACCCTTAAAACACCTTAAAACTTCCTTTCACTCTTCTACATTCTAACATCTACCTAAATCAATGTCTACAATATCAAGAACCAAAGAAAAATAACTTGGATAGCCACTACCATGCTAGGACAGCAAGTACAAAATTTTTTATAGCAAGGTCTGCACAAAGAAAGAAAATTATCACCTAAAACCAACTCATAGTCATCCAAAACTCCTAGAACAACTTCTATGCATCCTTAGGTATAAAATAACATCTATTTCTATCAAAGAATCCATGAGAAAGTGAAGAAAACCATGCAAGAGACTTAGGACAACAAGCAAAATAGACACAAAACATGACAGCAATAAAAATGCACTAAGACACTATAATTCCCAAACTTTTACTTCCTTGATCTCACACTAAGCTCACCAAGATTCCCCTTAATTATTATGCATTATCTCTAAGCACCCTAAATAGCCTTAAACTCTCAAAATATGTTCCAAAGTAGTACAAAATCAAGGTCTCTCAACTATGATAGCACAAAAGCCAAAAACACAGAGAAAAAAAAAACACTTAAAACCTTGTATACAAAAGCCAAAAATTTAACCACACATCCAATTGGCACCAAATCATTTAAAGCAAGTTTAAAACACTTAAAGAAAGTTTTCTGAGTACAAAAGTCTCATACTTGGGTCCTAAATCAAATTTTAACCTCTCAACCCACATATTTGGCATTTTTTGGCTTTTAAAAGGTATAATACTTAGGTTTTGCATACCTAAATTTTGCTAACACTTCCTAAAAGATTTTAAACCTTGACTACCATTTTTCTTTCACTAAAATAAAGTTGCTTAAAAAGTAAAAATCACAATTTTTCTTTTATATAAAAAATTTGCTATAGTAACCTATATAAAGTTAAATAATGGTTAGTAAGGGAGTCAACTTATATTTTACAAGATTTTACTTTGTCTAACCACTTCAAACATAAGCCAAAGGACTAATGCATACTTAAAATACTTCCAAAAGCCAAAAATACTAGCTAGGACACTATGGGACTCATAGCAGGCACTAAGTCCCTAAATATACATATTTCAAATCATATATGCCTATATGCAAAACTAGCTTTTTGTTTCATATATAATCATTAACATAGGATTGACCAATAATAAAATGAGGTTATCATACTTCCAATTCTTAATATATTGCAAGGTCATAACATACACAAGGGATATTGCATTATGTATCCATCATTCTTCCATATATATATAGTTACATCCCAAAATAGCTGTTATGGCTTAAAAGAAGTAGATCATGTCAAACATTTATATATATTGATCATCAAAATTCATATTATACATTAAAAACTATGTACAACTTCCTACACTTCCCTTTACAACCCTACTCAGGCTGCAAGCTGCTTCTTGAGCCTTCTATTTGAACTCTTCCTTGAAAATGATTGTAAAAAGTGTTCCCTTAAAGGGATGAGAAACACTTTTAGTAATTGCATTATCTTTCCAAAACATATTTCAAAGCAACAAAGCACAAAGAACTATTATTGCATAAAAGGAAACATATTCATCATATATGATATATTTGATTGCATACAAGAGTCATATAATAATATCATACATCACATATCATCATGGAACTCATCTCAGTCATGTTTATCGTACATTTCTCATATCTATAGTGAGACATGGCCTTCTCACTAACATAATCCTTCCACCATGTAAATGATACAGTGAGGCATGGTCTTCTCACTAATTTTAAGCATATGTATCATCATCAAGTGGAAAGGAATGGTCTTCTCCTTGAACATAACCTTCCATTGATACATCCTACTATATGTCATCCACTTTGTACCATTTAGGTGAAAATACACATCACATTATAGATCCCTTAAACAATGGAATTTAGCTATCAAATACATCAAATGGGCTTGTGATACTCTAAAACAAATTCTCTACAATGTCCACACATAATTCAATTCCAAGTAGTTGGTTCCATGCCAAATATCATGTAAGTAAAACTCAAACACATGAAGGGAACCACTTCTTCACTTTAGCCATAATATACATAAGTGTAAATTTTAAAAATTCATAACTTGAGTTATAAAATTCCAATTAAAGCAAATTAGGTGTCATTTTAAAGCTTCTAATATGGACTTCATCCTATAAGTTTCAAGTCAAAATAAATTCAGTTGGTCCTTTAAAACCCACAAAACCAAATCTAGTGTAGAATGAGCTATGACAGCTTCTTGGGGCCAACTTTGAAAATTTTCCAAATATTTTATAGAGTTCTAAATGCTCAAGAAGTTTCACCCCCAAATTCATTCATTAAGTTAGTTAAGGGCAAATGAAGATTTTATGGCTCAATTGGACAAATTTTTTGTTCTAAAATGCTCTACTTGAGCTTTAATATGCCACATCTTGCAATGACCAAATTTCAACTCATAAATGAAACATCTACGAATGGTCCATCATGTGAAATATGCCTTGCATCTAAAAATCACCATTTCACTTGAAGATAATCATATAGGTTCAAGGGAATTTAATTCATCAAATCATATTCCTATGTCATATACATCTATCCCATTGTCATCCATTTATAATGTAACATCCTAAAATTAATTAAGAGTAATTATGGAGAATAAAGGAATTATTATGAGGAATCTATGAAGATTATGGAAAGTAGAAATTTTAAAGAAAAGGATTATATTAGGCATTTTTAAGAGAAAAATAATTATTTGGTAATATTTGGAGACAAATAAAAATATTATTGTGGATTTGAATTTAATTGGGTTAGAGATTTAATTTAGGCCCAAGACTAACTCAAATGCATCTAGGATTGATTGTAGAGGCCCAATTTTGCTTTATAGAGGCCCAATGCATTAGGCTTACCTAACTGTAGCTCAACATTTAGGGAAAATCTTACCATTTAGATAATGGGCCCAATATACTAGCCCATTTTCCCTAAAACCCTAAGAACTTATTTACCTTTTTATTTTTGGTGTCGAAACATAATGGTTTTCTAGAAAGACAAGAGCATTTTTTCACATTGTGTAACAACCAGAATTGTTAAAAATTTTCTAAGTCTTGAAATTTTTTCTAAATCTACTGGCTCCAGCCCAGCTATAGTGAATATACCTATTTGCTATAGCGAGAATTCACCTAACTATAGCGAATGTACCTGTTCGCTATAGCAAGAATGCTTCTAGCTATAGTGAGTTCAAGCATCCCATACTAAAACCAGGGAGTTCCACGCAGTAACACATGCAATAACGAGAACAAGGCCTGGGACTGATACATGCTCGCCGTAACGAGGGTTATTTTTCGCTATAGTGAGGGTTAGTCTGAAAAAATGTGACAAAGGATAATTTTACTTTTTAAAGAGTCTAGATCTTCTCCTTTTCTTCTAACTGACTTATCCTTCGACCAAACAGAGAAAAGGGCTAGGGAGAGAGAGAAATTAAGAGAAGCTAAGAGAGAAGGAAGGAAACTAAGGAAAAGGTAAACAAACTTAAGATTTCCATAGCTTTTCTCCTTAAAATTTTGTGCTTCTCTCTTTGCTCTCTCTTTCTATGGTTTTATTGAATTAGTTTTGTTTTGAGCTTGGTTTAGAAGAGGGAGAGTGGAGAATAAAAAGGAAGGTGAAGGCAAAAGAGAACCACTCTTGAAAGAAGCTAAAACTCAAGGTAGATGCTTATGTATCTTGCCTCTTCTTCTTTGCTTCTTATGTATGTTTATTCTACCAACTTGAGAGCTTGAGAGAAGAAGGAAGTTCTAACCTAAAGCAAGTAAGAAATCCTTGAATTAGAGTGTAGGAAGTTGAGAAATACAAAAGAACTAGGAGAAGGGCTAGTAAAATTCTAGAGGGAGAAACTAGGGATTTAATCTCCTAGCCATTATGAGTAATTGTTTGAGTTCCAAGAGAGTAATTGCATGCTATTTGTTGTGTTTAGGCTCAAGAGAATCAGCTCCATCTAGTTGTGATTGTGAGACCAAGAAGGGAGAAGAGAAATTGAAAGGGAAGGCTTGTATTGGCTTCTAAGGTAGCTTTTCACTCTTTTTTGTTGCATTCTTGGATGTATAATAGTCATTGTATGCTTGTGTATGTACCTGTATTGTGAGACATGCCATTTGATGTTGCCTTGATGCATTGGTACCAATATGCTTATGTTTGTGGATTGTGAAAATTGCTCGGGTGAGGTAATGCTAAAAGTCTCTTGTGATGGGTGAGGTAGAGCCAAAAGTCCCCAAAAATATGTGAGACAAGGCCAAAAGTCTCATGAATGAGTGAGGCCAAGTCAAAAGTCCCTACCCAAGGGTGAGGCCATCCAAAAGTCCCTAAAATGGGGTGAGGCTGGACAAAAAGTCCCTAGACCTCATTCTTGGCATTGATATGATATTCATGACATGTAAATCATGTGCTGCATGATTATGAATGGTTAGATACCTACTTGCATGCTTTGACTTATTTATGTGCCTTAATTGTTTCCTATAATGAGTGTATGAGCTATTGAAATTCTATGAATCTCACCCCCTCCCCTCTCCTATCTCATATGGTCCAGGTGGAGCTCAAGAGCCAAAGAGTAGAGGCCATGAGGCATAAATAGCCATTTCTTGACATTTTTGCATAATTATACATAGTTTGATGTGTAGGAAAGCCAAAGTGCTTATGCATACATATTCTTTTTGAGATGTAAATATTTGAACAAGTGTGAAAGCATGTATAAATGATGTATGAACCATGTATAGAACCCAATGAAAATTTGAGATTTAGCTCCTTTGTGGCTTGTACATAGTAGTGTATTTTCACTTGTACAATGGTGAGTTTGAGATGTGTGATGGTTCAAACCACTTGGACAATTCATATATATTGTTTTTATACTTTAAAACTTGCCCAAGGGGTGCTAGAGCATGTAGGAGGCTATTTAGACCCACTTTGAACCATAAATGGTGTCAAATTTGCCAAATTTGTGAGCTTTGTCAAGATATGACCAAATGAGCTCTTCTTGAAATGAAATTTTGCATGTATCTAGAGTTTATTAAGATCTTTTTGGGAAGTTATAGTATAGATTATTTGGAGGTCTAGGAAATATTTGGCAAATTGTTGAAGTTGGAGAAATTTCTGATTTTGGTTAGTGCACTGTTACCATGAGTCCAAAAATAAATTGGTGTCATTCATAGGGCAAAAGATGTCCAATTGTCATGAAATTTTATGGACATAAACTAGACATCTACAGTGACTTATACCAACTAGAATCACCTCAATTAGAGGTCTATAGAGGGAGAAATAACTTTCTAAAATTCTATATCAGTATAAGGGATGCCATCTGACCTTCGTTACTGTTCCATTAGTTTTTGAGATCCAAAGCCTACTGAAATGATTTAAAATTATTATTTTTCCTCTATTTAACATCTTTATCTTTCTAAATTGATATAGTTTGACCAGATTGGATTTTTTTGGAATTAGTTATGAATTTTTGAAGTTTGTGACAGCAAGCTATATCAGTACCAGGGATAGCCAGATCTCTATCTCTTTTTTTATGTCAAACATGATTCAAAAACTGATATTGTGGTTTGGAATTTTTTTTAATGTAAATTTAACATTTATATCTTTTTAGAAAGCTATGGTTTACTTAATACCCATTTTTCTAAAATTAGTTATAATTTTCCAAAGTTAGAGCCAAAAATCTAACTTTTGGGCCAGTTTTGGGAAATTGCATTTTCTATTTTTTGGCTTCATATCCATGGTTCATGGGTTGTTTTATGATATGTATGAGTTGTATGAATGGATTTTGAGTAGAAAATGTGATTAACAAGTTCATGAGACCCACGGGGCAAAGTATGACCGTTTAAACCCCCGACACATAGCATTGAAATGCCACGATTTTTGCTCTTTTCTTTGGAATTTCATGGAATCAAGCCTAAGAGGAAATTAGTTGAGGTTAATATACTATGGTGTTACACATTGAGAGGAAGATTAGGGCTTTTTCAGCATTTTGCTATTATTTTGCACTCTTAGAGGGAGATTTAGCCAAAATAAGCTATATAAAGCTTTGCCTTTTCATCCTACTCTATATTTTGGTTTGATTGACATTTTGTTTAGAGAATTTTTACCTTCTTTCCAAATCTGAAAATAGTTATTTGGATAGTTTCTTACATGATTTTTAGAGCTTAAAGGTATAGACACCATTGGGTAAGTATCTTCTCTTTATTTTAATTTATTTCATGTTAGAAATCGGCCCTAATGATTGATTTTTATGAGGTGTTCTATTAATGTACGAAAATAATAAGAATTTAGAGTGGACATTAAGGTTTTTGGTGTTGAAAGCCTAAATTTAAATTTGAAATTCATTGGAGACTAAGTAAGTGATTCTTGAGTAGTTCTTGATACTAGGAATGAATGAGTAGATTTTTGTAATTGATGATGACTTAGAAATTGGTTTTAGTAATTTAAGACCTCTAAAGTGTTAGAAATTAATCTTGGCTTTTAAGAATTTGATGCAACTAAGTAAGATAACTGGGGTTTAATTATAATTCCTTACATATATTCATTTTAATCAAATATTTGTGTACCTATATGGTTTCAATGCTAAATGATTAGTTAGCTATTTGATTGTGTTTGGACTATGATCATGTCTCTAATGGAGCTATGGTCACTCTGCTACACATGCATTATGCTGTGATTGTATATTGAGTTATAATTAGACTTAATGGAATGAACTAAGCTATGAGTATGCTCATTAGGGAGTTGGCACCATAGACAGGTCTTTCCCTCTATTTTTGGCCATTAACATATTGTATATAATTGCTAGTATGGGGCAATAGTCACTAGTAGTCCAACTAGTTCAATTGCTAATTATATTGATCCTTTTAATAGTTTTTTGTATACATGGCATTTATGTTGATTATTTTGCACATATGTTTGGAAATTTCTCTTTGGTTATTGAGATTCACATCTCACCTCATTTCATGGGCTAAAAAATTTTAGGTAAGAATTTCTCGGTTAAAGAAAGCGAAAACAAGTGGATGATCATCCCTAGCTTAAGACCTTGTATGGGAAATTCTACACTTAAAGGCTTAATTAAGTGTAGTGGCCATTCTTTGGTAACTTATTTTGTATAGCATTGATACATTCATATTGCTAGGTGCAGGTATTCTAATGTTTTTGTAACCAAGGATGTAACAGTAGGAGGCTAGACTTTATATTACATGGAATGTGATGTATTTATCTAATGCTAATCTAATATGGCTTGCGATGAATGTATAAAGTTTGAATGGCTAATCTATGAATAAGGATTTGTAATACCCTATCTTTCTAAAATTGAACCAAAACTAATGAGTTATAAAAGAAAGAGCCCAAAATGAAATGATTAAAGGCTAAGTAAAATTAGAATAATAATTTAAACATTTAGAAATAAGGATACAAAGCTAAAGATACCCTGAAATTGGGGCCAGGATGGCTAAATAAAATTATTTAGAATGCAGTGGCAATTTTGTAATTTTGAACAACCTTTTAGAAACTCAAAGGAGTGATCTTTGAATGAAAAAATTGAATTTTTCAGGATTCTCAGAGGCCACAAAAACCATAGGAACCCTTAGAATAATTAAAACACCTCTAATGTATGCTTTAGTTTGTCGATTGACTCGAACTTTGATCGAATGATTCGAGATGGCTCCAAAGCCCATAAAATTGAAAGTTTATGTTTTTACTTGAGGACCAAAGTTTTCATATGGAAAAGACGATTCTTAAAAAAAAGATAAAATGAGAAAAAATGGAAAAATAAAGTTGAAAGGCAAAATGGGGATTATAAAAAATGTTATAACTGAACCCCTTCTTCTTAAATTTGTCCAACATGACCCAAAGTCCTTAAAATAGAACTAGAACCTTCTGAACCAAAAGAGAAAGGCACACAAGGAGGGAGAGGAAGGAAGGAGAAAAACTAAGCAAAAAGGTAAGATTTAGCTACTTTTTCATGAGATTTCTTTTATTAAACTTCTTCTTTTCTCAAAGCTCTTTCTATTGATGGTTTTAGCTTCTTGAGAGGAGTATCTTTATGGCTGAACTTTAGGAAGAAGGTGAAGATTTGAGAGAGCAAGTTGTAGCATCAAATTCCTCTCTTAATAAGTTTTAAGACAAGATATGATATTATACATGAAACATGCTTTTTCTTGTTCCTTTTGGATTCTTCTTGTTCGGCCAACTTTAGGAGAGTATGAGGGGAGATGATTCTTGACTAAAACAAACTATGAACAAAGGTTTTAAGACATAGGGAGTTAAAAAATGCAATTAGAATCAAGAAAGGAGCATTAGGAAATAAGAGAGAGAAATTAGGATTTCAATTGTACATTGAAAATTTTGGAACTTTAAGAAGATAACCCAAGCCATATTTAATTATGTCTAGACTCTAGAGACATCAAGGAATATGGGTATGTATCAAATTCCTAAAGGAAAAAAAAACTCCATTTAGTCTCCATGTAAGGTATAAGTTTGGCCAAGCTGTCCAAGAAGCACCTAGGAAGTGTTTCTTTGAGTTCTAATTAATTTAGAAATTTAAATATGATGAAAAAAGAATTATAGAAGCATTAGATTGAATTTAGAAGCCTTAGAATGGAGTTGAAATTTTAAAGCCTAAAAGAGGTTAATGAAGCAAGTTAGTTCTAAACCCCTCTAACCAAACATCCAATGATTCAAATGAGTTATTTGAGAGTTATAAGACTTGTAGAAAGCAAGAGTTAGGGTTAGAAAAGCAAGAACCAATGGTAGCTTCATTATGGATCTAAAACTAGCTTTATGTGTTGCCTTGAGCTTTAATAAGATTCAAGAAGGGTAATGAAGCCTAGAATGAGTCCTATGGGATTAACTTGTCTTGAAATTTTTATGTGTAGGCCAATCTAGCTCAAACACTCCTAAGTGTAAGTGCCAAGAGAAGGAAAATCAAGAGAAAAGTTAGAACCAAGTGGGTAGTGGCTAATTGAATCCTTATAAGCTTCAAAGTAGCTTTATGTCCGTTTCTTACATACTTTGAGTGCTTGAATGAGTTTGAATACTTGTATGTATTGCTGCTTGATGCATTCATAAACTATGTTAGCATGATTTCCATAATATGTTTTATGTATGAGTATGAGATGTTTTTGGCTTCTACCTCCCTTGAGGCATGAAATTAAGCACAATAGCTTTTCCTTAGTCCCCAAATTGAATAGAGTTGAGCCTAGCAAGTTTCTAATGATGCCATGGCCGAGAAATGAACGTTTTATGTTTTATGATGCATTTGATTCATATAAAGCATAAACATAGCATCCTTGCACCACATGCATGGCATATGCTCATGGAATTCTTATATGTATTGAATTAGTTGAGATTAGCTGCGGAGATTATCCTGAATCTCTCCTCTATGCTCTTATTAACCATTTTAGGTTGACCAAGTCAAAGTCAATATCAAGAGAGAACTTAAACACTAGGAAATTATTGTATTAGCCATTATGTTGTAATAGATTATGTTACATGTATGCATATGATGCTTTACATGTACCATGATAGACCTATAATGTATGCCATGTCTTATTATAATATTCGATTTTCATTAAATGATGGAAACGAGTGTGCTTTCAAAGCAAGTCCCCTGAAATGAATTAGTTAAGATCCTAAAAAATTTAAGTAGCATTCTAGACTTCTAAAAATGAGAATCTAAGGCTCAAACGGAAAGAAAAATGAAGTTAAAATGAAGAAATGAATTTGAACGAAAGATTGATGAAACATAATGAAATTTTCGTAATTTTGAGCAAATTTTAGAATTCACAAAGGAAGGGTTTTAAATGAAATTTTTGAGTTCTCTGGGGTTCTTAAAGGCCCTAGAAACCATGGGAAGGCCCAAGACAGTTAAAATCCCTTCAGTGAATGTTTTCCAATGTCAGTTGACCCGAACTTTAATGGATTCATTCAGGAAGGTTTTAGCTCTGATTTGAGTGATTCTAAAGGCAATTTATTAAATTAGAAACCTAAATTTTATAATAAAAAAGATGGTTCTCAAAAAAGAGTTCAAACGAATTAGAAACGAAAATGCCAAAACGAAATGGCAAAATTGAAATTTTTGAAAGATCTTTCTTAAACCTCCCTATATATATAAGGTGCCCCACCTCCTCACTCATTTAGACACAATTGTTTCTACCCTAAACTAGAGGAGAGAGCTAGGGTTTGAGGCGCACCAAGAGGAAGAGAAAGGAAGGAAAAAATAAGGTAGAAAGGAATGGATTTTCTTGGTTTTTCATGTTTTCTCTTTAGCAAACCACTTCTTCTTTATTTCTCCTTCTTTCCTATAGCTTTATTGAAGTAATTATATCTATTTTGAGGGTAGAACAAAGGGAAAATTTCAAAATTGAGGTGAGGAAGCTAAGGAAGGTGAAGAACAAGTAAGAAGAACTAAGGAAATCAAGGTATTTTGGCATCTCTTCACTTAATCTTCCTCCTTCCTTCTCTTGTGGGTGGTTCGACCTACATATGGCCAGCCCCTAGGAAGTTGAATTTCTAGCTAAACCAAGGATGAATATTAGGAATTTAAGGGAGGAGAATAAAAATATGCAAAGAAAACAACAAAAGAACCATGAAAAATTAAGATGGCAAAGCTAGGGTTTTAAGTGTCATTTGCAAAATCTGATTTGATACAATAATTCCTAGACCTAAATTAGTATTTGAATGAGCTCCTAAGAACCCTAGAAGGCTCCCCATATGCTTCTTCCACCAAGAAAATAAAGCAAGTTCCATGGGTACTAAGAAGAAGCCTAGTTTTGGCCTAGAAGAGTTAGGGTATCTAGGGATAGTTTTAAATTTTTTCAACCTCATTTTTGAGTCATATATGATGAGTGAAGATGAGAAGAGACCTTGAAAAAAATTTAGAAGGCCTAGATAATGAATTGGTGTCATAAGTTCTATAATATAACTTAATAAAGCAACATATAGTTAGGCTCTTTATTTTAATTGTGTGATGACTCCAAGAGACTTAAAAGGAGTCAAGAATCATAAATGAAATGAAAGAATGGAGCCTAGAATTTATTTGATGGTTGTTGCTTCATTAGGTGTATTTAGGAACCATTAATGAACCATAAGATAAAACTAAAGTTACAAGTAGATGTGTGGCCTTAGAAATGATTCTAAGAACCTAATTGGCTTCCATATATTGTGTTTAGGCCAAGAGAAACTAATCCCACACCTTTGTGTATGTGAGGTTAAGGAAGGGAGAGCATTTCCAAGAGAAAAATTGTGTGATTGCAATAAAGGTAGCTCACTTCTCCTTCTTTTATGTATGAATGTGTGCTAATTTGTCTTTGAATGTGTGTATGTATGTCTTAAGCCATGAAAAGTGTTCTAGCATGTGCATATGTATTATGGTGCCATGATGTTGTAATATATTTTCAAATGATGCCTAATATGTGTTCTTGGATTTGCTTGAGTGTGGTGAAGCCAAAAACCTTTAGCTATGGTGAGGATGAGCCAAGAACCCTTAAAGTTGGCTGAGACAAAGTAAAGAGTCTCTCAAGAGTGAAGTTGACTCCCAAGAATGTGGTTGAGTCAAAAATTCTTAGAGAAAATGAGTGAGGTAAGTCCAAAATCCACAAGAGAATGGGTGAGACTAATCCACTTACTTGGCAAGCCTATGTATGCTTTGTGTGACTTGTTCAAGTGCCAAGAATGCTTCTTGAATGATCATGCATTTCATAATGCTCATGCATGCGTTTTTAAGACTTGTTTTGCATCCTTTATTTGTGATTGAAAGGGAGATGAGCTATTAGAATTTTTTGAATCTCATTCCCTCCTCTCCAATGTTCTAGCATGCTAGATGGACCAAGTGAGCAAGGTAATGAAAGCCATCAACTTAGAAGATGAAAGTATGACACCAAAGTGCATAGATTTTGCTTTTTTATGGCCATATGAGTGGCAAATGTTGTAATCCATTATTGTATATGTTCTATGGCCTTATGAATATATGTAATTATTCAAATGTATCATGTACAAATGAGATTTAATGTTATATGTATGATATAATGCATTTTGGACATCGAGGTGCAAGACTAGCCTTGTGTGATCTTGTGTATGGCATGGGGTGAGAGAGTGACTTTTGAAATTCTGGGTTATGCACCTTTAAGACAAGTTTAGAAGGTCATTTTGGTGCACTTCCACATGCTTAAGTGATTATGGTTGTTTTAGAACTCGAAATAGACCATTTAGACACCTTTGGTGACATAAAATGAGCCATTTTGCAACTTAATGTTAAAATCTGACCAAATGAACGAATTTGCCCATGAAATTTGGCACTCATTTACATCTTATCTAGATCTTTTTAGAAAGCTAAAGACCAGATTATTTAGAACTCTATGAAATTTATTATGAATTTCCAAAGTTGGCATTTTTTTGTTAAACTGATGCAGACACTATTCATATGATCAAAAACTTGGGCTGTATCATTCAAGGGCTAAATGATGTCCAATGCTCAAGAAATAAACTAGACATAATAATATTTTCATGGCCACTGAGATCACCCCAATTGGACCTCTGAGCAGGGAGATATGAATTTTTGAAGTTGGAAGTTAGTACCAGGGATGATAGTCGACCTCTGGCACTGTTCCATCAATTTTCGGTGGCTAGCAGCCCCTGTTGAGGTCAGGACATATTTTTAGCATAAATTATACATCTGTAACTTCCATAATGGTAAAGAATTCATGATTTCTATTTTTTTTTAAATTAGTTATGATTTTTCAAAATTCATAATAGTAAATTGAAATTTCTAGTTGAGCCTATACTCTTGAATTTTATGTACTCCATCCACTTGCACAAGTTCTAGGCCACTTCCTTAGATGATTTTGAGTTGTATTAGTATAATTAAATTTGAGAATGAGTTGAGTGAGTTTATATAGTCCACAGGACACCGAATGAAGAATTTATATGCTATACAACGCAAAGAAATTGATTATTTTAATGAGTTTTTCCTTCCTCTTCTTGTATGGTAATGGGAGGAACTTTAATAGTCATATGAAATGAGTTCTAGAATTATGGTGTTACACTTATGACAAAACCATGTGTAAAACTTTAAGAATAGCAATATATGACTATTTGTGGTAATGTACATGTATTATGGCAGAGTTTGATATATGGGATGACATGATGGATGCATGTAATCTTAGGGATCCAAGGATCAAATATTGATCCAACCATTTTGGAATGTTTTGGAATGATTAGATAGGTCATTTAAGATGGAAGAAATGTTTCCAAAGTGGAAGAAAACTAATTAGACACCAAATGGTCTAAATTGATACCAAAAGTAGTCTTAAGTTTGTTATAAATAACTCTCATGTCAAAAGTGGCTTCAATGACTTAGTTTAAGCTTAAGATTTGGCTTGAATTTAGACCGCTCCTAGAGATTTTTGTTAAGCCAAGAATCATAATTTATGGAGCTGTACAGAATATTTTAAAATTTTTTGAAATTGTGCAAAATTTTCAACTAGGTTCTGATACTATTCACACAAAACAATTATGATATTTTGTGTCTTTCAGGGCTTCCATGGCCACTGAAAACACTTAATTTGGAATTGTGTGGCTCAAGATATGCAATTTTAAAGTTTTGGTTTGCTACATGCCTCTAATTTTGACCCATGGTACTATTCCATTGTATTTGGTAGGGTAAATGAACTCAATTTTGCCTAAGATGTTTACAGCATGTAATTCACATCCTAAACTTTCCATAGACACCTAATTTGCATAATTTGGAGTTATATTGCCCAAGTTATGAGTTTTCAAAGTTAGCGCAAATTTTAAGTGTATAAAGTCATTTTGGGTGATATGGGGTTTTTATGTATTCCACAAGCTAACCATGGTAAAATGAATATGAACAAACTTGTTTATGATGAAAATGAATTTAGGAAAAGAAAGAATCAAGTTTGGACCCTTATAGCTCAAAATGACCTATAAATGACTCGATTTCAGTGTTAAAAAGCTTATGTGTGGATATGAACTTTGCTATTATCTTTCTATATGGCATGAATGAACTAATTAAGCTAGCTATGACAGGATTATATTATTATTTGAATGTCTAGCCTAAATTTTTTATGTATAAAAATTCTTGTTGATATTGATGCCTTATATGTGGATTTGTTTATGTCATAGCTATATTTCATATATAAGGATACCTTAGCAATTTGAAATTAGGAACAAATTTATTTGGTCTATTAAAATTTGTCCAAAGTGGTATGAGATCAAATGAAAGGGAATCGCTACTATGTAGTGAGGTCTAATTGATTTAAACCATCCTTAAGTCCTTAAGTGATAAAAGTTAGTAAGTTGAGGTATATAGAAGTTAGTAGGACATTAAAACCATATGTTTCAGCCATAGAAGGACCCTAGAGCTTAATTTAAGGTAGTGACAAGGAGTTAGGGCGTGAACTTAAGAGTTTAGATTTAAAGGTTGGCTGAGTCACCGCTAAAACTACTTAAGTCACCACCTAAGTTTTCAATCCTCCATTTTAGCTTTTAAATCCTAGTTTTACTATGTTAATGATAAGTAATGACTTATAAACCAATATAAAGGAGTTTTGTGCTTCTAGATCCATTTATGGATGAGTTGAAAGTTCTAAATGAGAAATTAAATTTCCTATGAATTTAGATTTTTTAGCTTATATGAATAGTAGTCATTAATTATTAAAAAGTTCAAATTTTCTTATATTTTCATTCATTAATAAACTTATATTTGCTTTAGACTTTAAGTATTGATTATCAATCATATAATTATGCTTAATTGGTGTGATTAGGAGTTAGGGTTGTTACATTTGGTATCCGAGCAATGATTCAAGAAACTAAGATAAATTTTAAATTTGTGGCTAGAACACTTAGCAATTATAATGCATGCATGTTAAGACTAAGAACATTGTGGTCCAACAATGTCATTCATATCTGTATATACATGCCCTAAATGGAGTTGTGCTTGGATTTGCCTTAAAGGTAGTGGCTTAATAGGAAGCCTCTTGTGTGCTTATGACATTGTAAGGTACCATGGCTGCACATCATGAAATTGCTGAAATGTTAAGGGAAGTGCAAGAGACCATGACTACAATGGGCAACCATATGAGAGAGCAAGCTAAGGCCTATAAGGCTATTTTAAGGGTAATAATTGATCGGCTTCAAGAGCAAATTAAGGTCCATGCAGCCATTGTTCAAGTGCTATAACAATTATATCAGACCATAAACAAGTAAAATCAAGAATGGCCTATAGAAAATCAAGTTAGTGCAGGCCAAAACCTTGGTGTAGGGTATCAATGAGGAGAAGATGATATCTTGATTATATTGGCCAAGTTTAGAAAGGTTGATCCTTCATCATTCTAGGGGAGTTAGACACTAAAAAGGCTGAGAGGTGGTTAGAATAGATTTTTAAGGTTATGACTAGCACCTTTAAGCAAAAGACTAGATTAGCCATTTATAAGCTGGAAAGTGAGACAGAGCACTGGTGGCATAGTGCATATAAGTTGCTAGAGTCAAGGGGAGTAGCCTTGACTTGGGAGAGCTTCTAAGTAACCTTTGAGAACAAATGCTTTCCTCCATTAATAAGGGCTAATAAAGAGGCTAAATTTAACTTCCTTGAGTAAGGTAAGATAACAGTGGACCAATATACAACGAAGTTTATCCAGTTGTCTTGTTTCTCCTTATAACTAAAATAGTTTGATGATGAGCCTTGGAAAGCTAATAAGTTTGAGAGAGGCCTTAAACCAAAATTAAAGGAAAAAAAGTACGTCCCTTTAGATTCATAACTTTGATGAGCTAGTTGAAAAGTGTAGGATATTAAAGAGGGCCCTAATGGAAATTGAAACTAAGAAGAAGAGGTGCTTAAGGCCAAGCATGGTTAAGGCATAGAGCCTTTTAGGGGCGAAAGTAAGAAGGGGATTAGTAGTGGTAGTGGCTCTTGAGGTAGGAAGCCACCCCCAAGAAATATCCCTTAAAGGAAGAATATGGGACCCTCAAAAAGTTCAGTGAATATCCCATTAGATGTAACAATTGTGGGAAGAACTATAGGATTAGGCCATGCTCTATGTGCTATAATTGTAGGAAACCAAGATACTATACATGGACTTATATAGTGTCATGAGAGTCAGCCTTATCTGTCAAACCAATTACACAAGGATGGGTGTTTGTACTGATGCAGTAGGAGGCTAATAGATCCCTTAGTCTGATCTAAGGTACTTTCTTTGTCTATAACCACATTGTAGATGTATTATTTGATTCAAGTGTGACTTGCTTATTCATCTTATATGGCTGTGTTAAGCGTCTAGCTTATTGCCATTTGAATTATCTGTGTTTACCCTTACAATTAGATAGCCATTATACCACCCTTGACTTGATTTATATCCTTTTGCATGACCTTGATATGATCATTGATATAGATTGGTTGTTAACCAATAATGTGATACTTGATTGCAACTATAAAACTATTTCCTTACCTATTAATAAACCTAAATCTTGTCCTATAACTAAGCTTGCTTACGTGTCTACTGCCCAAGCCAGGAGGTACCTTAAGCGTGATTGCCAAGGGTTTCTTATGTTCTTTTCCTTGTATGTAGAGGTTGAGGATGGTTAGAGGATATACCTAGAAAGGTCTTCCCTAAAGAAATTAATGGTCTACCCTCGTAGAGAGTTAGAATTTTCCATTAACTTAGTTTCTAGTACAAGTCTAATCTCTAAGGCCCCCATATAAAATGGTGCCTATGAAACTCGTTAACTTAGAAAGTCAGATAGAGGAATTGTTTGAAAAGGGATTCATTAAGCTGAGTGTGTCTCCATGGGGAGTACCAATATTGTTTATCAAGAAGAAAGATGGTAGTCATAGGCTTTGCATTGATTATAGATAATTAAACCAATTGACCATCAAGAATAAATACCTTTTACCTAGGATCGATGATTTGCTTGACCAATTAGCAGGAGTGTCAGTCTTTTAAAGATTAATCTTAGATCTAGATACTATCAACTTAGAGTAAAAGCAAAGGACATGCCTAAAACCTCTTTTAGGACTTAATATGGCCTTTATGAGTTTCTGGTCATGCCATATAGGTTAACTAACGCCCTTGCCATTTTTATGGACTACATGAATAGGATTTTTAGGCTATACTTTGATTGGTTTATAGTAGTATTTATTAACAATATCCTTGTCTACTCGAAGAGTAGTAAGGAACAACTTAGGATAGTTCTTCAAACCTTGAGGGAGCATCAGTTGTGTACCAAAATTAGCAAGTGTGAATTTTGGTTGCAAGAAGTAAAGTTCTTAGGTCATGTGATATTAGAACAAGGGGTATCGATAAATCTTAGTAAGGTGGAGGTGGTACTAAATTGGGAGAGACCTAAGATAATAACTAAAATCTATAGTATTTTAAGTTTAACAAGCTACTATAAGAGGTTAATTGAGGAATTTTTTCAACTAGTAATGCCATTGATTAAGTTGATTAGGATTGCTTTTGTGTGGAATACCAAGTGTGAGGATGCCTTTCAAGAACTTAAGAATATATTGACCTCCACGCTTATGTTAGTGATACTATACCCTAAAGAGACTTACTATATATAGTGATGCATCTAAGAAGGGTTTAGGTTGTGTTTTGATGTAATAAGGTAATGTGATAGCCTATGTTTCTAGATAACTTATACCTCAGGAGGAAAAATATCCCACCTATAGTCTAGATTTAGTTTCATGGTCTTTGCCTTTAAGATTTAGAGGCACTATTTTATGGTGCAATAGTGACCATAAAAGTTTAAAACATTTGTTTGACCAAAAGAAGCTAAATATAAGACAAAGAAGGTAGACGGAGTTCCTTAAGGATTATGACTTCTCCTTGAAGTATCATCCAGGAAAGGCAAATATTGTTGCCAATGCCTTAAGTAGAAAATCTATTCATATGGCAATGACAATGCTTAGGAAATAAAGGTTGATTGAGGAACTTAGTGATTTGAATATTTCTATGACTATGCACCTTACTAGCCTTCTTTTGGGTGAGTTGAGGATAGAGAGTGATTTTAATAAGAGAATTAAGGAGGCCTAAGAACTAGATGAGCATTTGGTAGGATTATAGAGCAATTAGGGAGTGGAGAAGTTAAGGATTTTAACTTATCTACTGATGGTTTGGTGAGGTATCAAGGTAACATGTGTACACCTAAAGATGAAGAGATAAGAAATTTAGTGCTATCTTAAGTCAACAAGAGTAGGTACACTATTATCCTAGTACCATTATGATGTATAGAGATCTTAAGAAAAGTTTTTGTTAACGTAGTATAAAGTTGGACATAATGGATTTTGATGCTAGATGTCTAGTTTGGTAAAGGGTTAAGATTGAATGTAGAAAACCCATAGGATTTTTACACCCTTTAGAGATTCCAGAACGGAAATGGAATAGTATATCCATAGATTTTGTAATAGGTTTACATAGGATATCCTCAAGTTATGATGTTATTTGAGTGATTGTGGATAGGCTAACAAAGCTTGCCCACTTTCTACCTATCAGAGCCACTTGTTCTTTAGATAAACTAGCACAACTTTATATCCGTAAGATTGTGAGGTTGTGTGATGTCCCCAATAGCATTATGTCTGATAGAAACCTCGAGTTTACATCAAAATTTTAGCAATCTTTGCAGGAAGCCTTAGGCATTAACATTAATTTTAGCACTACTTATCACCCTCAGCCAAATGGATAGACTGAGAAGATTATTTAAACCCTTAAAGATATGCTTAGGCCAAGTGTGCTAGAGTTAAAGGGAAACTCGAACGTATATCTGCCTTTAGCTAAGTTTGCCTATAATAATAGTTACCATTCTAGCATCCAAATGGCATCATTTGAGACACTTTATAGGAGAAAGTGTAGATCACCCTTATGCAGGGTAGAACTTAGTGAAAATAGCCTCTTAGGACTAGATATAGTAGACCAAATCACCCATCAAATTGAAATCATCAGAAAGAAGTTGTTATCTGCTCAGGGTAGACAAAAAAGTTATGTGAATAAGTGAAGAAAACTTTTAAAATTTGAGACAAGATACCATGTGTTCTTTACGACTACCCTAATAATAGACATAGGGTGATCTATTAAGTCAAGAAAGCTCAGTCTTTATTATCTTAGTCCCTTTCAAATCCTTGAGCGGATAGGACCTGTGGCCTATAGAGTGGCTTTGCTTCCAAATTTGAACCAATTGCATGATGTATTCCATGTATCCCATTGAAAAAGTATCACCTGGACCCTTTGCATATCATTGAGCATGAAAATGAGTATCTACAAGATAACTTGTCTTATGTGATTAAGCTAAAGAGGATAGTGGACTCAAAAGTCAAATAGCTACGTAGTAAGAACATCCTCCTAGTAAAAGTGATATGGAAAGGACTAACTCTTAATGAAGCAACTAAGGTACATTTAATTTTAAGGATAAAATTCTTAAAAACAAGGGGGAATGTAATATCTCAAAATTAATTAAGAGTAATTATGGAGAATTAAGGAATTATTATAAGGAATTTAGAAAGATTATGAAAAATAAGAATTTAAAGGAAAAATATTATTTTGGACATTTTTAAGACAAAAATTATTATTTGGTAATGTTTGGAGAAAAATAAAATACTACTGTGAATTTAAATTTAATTGGCTTAGAGATTTAATTTAAGCACAAGATTAACTTAAATACATTCAGGATCAATTGTAGAGGTGTAATTTTATTTTATGTTGGGCTTGCCTAACTTTGGCCCAACACTTATGGAAAATTTGACCACTTGGATAATGGGCCCAATGGGCTAGCCCATTTTCCCTAAAATCCTAATAAGCTTATTTGCCCTTTTTTTTGGTGTTGAAACATAATGGTTCTGAAGAAAAACAAGAGCATTTTTGCACCTTGAGAGGAAGCCTAAGGTTTTTTAGTATATTGCCATTGTTTTGCACTTCTAGAGGAAGATTAGCTAGGGTAAGCTATATAAAACTTGACTTTCTCATCTTCCTCTTTATTTTGGTCTAATTGACTTTTGATTAGAGAATTTTCACATTTTTACCAATTTTAAAATAGTTGTTTTGATAGTTTCTTGCATGATTTTTGGAGCTTACGGGTAGAAGGACCATTGGGTAAGTATCTTCTCTTTATTTTGATGTGTTTTATGCTATAAATTGGTCTGAACGACTAATTTTCATGATGGGTTCTATTAATGTACAAAAATACTAAGAATTTAAAGTAGGACATTGAAGTTTCTAGTATTGGAATACCCAAGTCTGAATTTGAAATTTATTGGAAACTAGATAAGTGATTCTTGAGTAGTTCTTAATGCTAGAAATGAATAAGTAGTTGATTTATGTAATGCATGATGATTTGGAAATTGGTTTTGGTAATTTAAGACCTCTAAAGTGTTGGAAATTAATCTTGACTTTTGAGAATTTGACATAACTAAGTGAGATGACTAGGGTTTAATTCTAATTCCTTATATATGTTCATTTTAATTTGATATTTACTATACATATATGTTTTTAATGCTAAGTGATTGATTGGCTACTAAATTATATTTAGACTATGATCGTGTCCTTAGTGGAGCTATAGTCAAGCTCCCACTTATGCATTGTGCCATAATCGTGCACTAAGTTATGACCAAACTTAATGGAAAACACCAAGTCATGAGCGTGCTCATTAGGGAGTTAGCACTGCAGACGGGCCTTTCCCTCTGTCTTTAGCCATTAACATGTTGTATATAATTGTTAGTATTAGATAGTAGTTACTTGTAGTCAATTTGCTAATTATATTGATGCTTCTGCTATTTTTCTTTATAAATGGGATTTATGTTGATTATTTTTCACATATGTATGGAAATTTCTCTTTAATTACTAAGATTCACATCTCATCCCATTTTATAAGCTAAACAATTTCAAGTGAAAGTTCCTCAGTTAAAGAAAAGGGAAAACAAGTGATGATAACTCCTAACTTAAGACCTTGTGTAGGAAACTCTACACTTAGAGTCTTAATTTAATATAGATGCTATTCTTTTGTAACTTATTTTGTAACATCATGATGCATTCATATTGTCAAGTTTAGGTATTTTGATATTTTTCTAACTAAGGATGTAACCAGTAGGAGGCTAGACTTTAAATTACATAGAATCTAATGCATTTACCTAATGCTAATCTAATACGGATTGCGGTAAATGTATGAAATTTAAATGGCTAATCTATGAATGACAATTATGCTATTATATGAATGTTTAGCCCAAATTTCTAATGTATGGAGATTCTTCTTAATATTGATGCCTTGTATATGGATTTGCTCTATGTCATAGCTATGTTTCATATCTAATCATACCTTAACAATTTGAGATTAGGAACAAGTTTATTTAGTCTAGTAAAACTTGTCCAAAGTGTTCTGAGATCATATGGTAGGAAATTGCTGACATATAGTGAGATTTAATTTATTTAAACATTCTTAAGTCCCTAAATGATGAGAGTTAGTAAGTTAAGGTATATAGAATTTAGTAGGGCATTAAAACCATGTATTTCAGCCATAAAAAGACCCTAAAGCTTAATTTAAGGTAGTGGCAAAGAGTGAGGATGTGAACTTAAGGGTTTAGATTTCAGGGTTAGTTAAGTCACGGCCAAAACTACTTAAGTTGTCGCCTAAGTCCGCAAACCCTCATTTTAGCTTCTAAATTCTAGTTTCACTATGTTAATGATAAATAATGATTTGTAAAGCAATATAAAGGAGTTTTGTTCTTCTAGATTCATTGTGGATGAGTTGAAAGTTCTACATGAGAAATTAAATTTCCTATGAACTGATATCTTCTAGCTTATATGAATAGTGATCATTAATTATTAAAATGTTCAAATTTCTCCATATTTTCATCCATTAGTAAGCTAGTAGCTACTTTAAACTTTAAGTATTGATTATCAATTGTATGATTATGCTTAATTAGCGTGATTAAGAGTTAGAGTTGTTACATATAATCTATCACTTTTGCATATGTTGCTATTACATTACATTAGAATATACATTTGCATATCTACATATACATTATCAAATTCTATACTAATCTCTTGATAAACTTGGTCTTTCTAGGTCTTTGTCTCATCATCTTCTTTGTTTGCTCTTTACCTAGCCATAGTTAGTATGATACAAAGGGTGAGATTCTAGGAAGAATCTCAGTAGTAATACTCAACTATCCCAATGCGTACAATAGACAATTCAAGAATGAAATGCAAGCATGCATGGTCATGTTCATATAAAACTCATAACACATTGAATGGGCATAAAACATTTGAACTTGTCGAGCCATGGCATGAAGCATACTAGGAGGCTCATATCTAGGTTAGGGAAAAATTACTATGCTCATTCCCTGCCAATCTTGTTAAGAGCCAAAAATATATCTTATACATCTGTAAAACTAATACTATTATAGCCAACTCAAATATAAACTCAATCTATTCATAAAGCAACTAATACACACAATGCATCTTAACTCAAATACATCTAAAAGCATGTAAGGAAGAAAAAGTAAGGTACCTGTTAAAGGTAAGAATCTTGATCGAGCATTAGCTCACTTGTTTTTTTTATCTTTTTCTTTGCTTTTCTCAGTTCCACACACACACACATACACAAAAGGGTGTGGTTGTACTAGCTTAGCCTAAACGTATAAATTAAGATATATAATTACTAATTAGGACCTATTTCATCTAATTCTATCAATATTTGAATATATTAGAACTTACAGTACAAATTTAAGTTACTTTAAATGCTGCAAGGTGCCTTTTCCCATGTGCTACACTTCATGTAGCATTTTTATCATTCAACTATGTTATTCTTACTTAATTTTTATGTCTAAAACAAGTCTAAGACTTAGCTATATCACGTTCGATTCATAGGGCACATTAAAGTTTCTAAGGTACCATACATTCTACTTCATCAAATCTCATTCTTTTTCTTAAACTAATGGTTAATCTAGCCTTTATATTATTCCCTTAAGCCTTTTACATCATTAAACTAAATTAAAAGCTTCTCTAATTGCCTTTTTCATCCCTTGGTCAAGACTTCTCTCTTAATGCCCTAAGCTTGGAATTTTGTTTATTTAATAAGGAATTTGAAGCTTTAAGATATTCATGATTTATTTCTAGTTCAATTATGACATTACTGAGATTAAATAGTCCTTTTAGACTTTTAAAATGTTCATGGCTCAACATAAATCCTATATGAACCTACCTTGCCTTATCTTGGTTTTTAAGTGAGTTTCTTTACATATTCTCTATCCTCACTCTTTTAAACCTTTGATTTCATCGAGCTTTTATCAAAAACATATGCTTCCCTCACACTCTCTCTCTTGGCCAAACCAACAAGTGCTAGGGTTCAAAGAAATAAAAATTTTCCATGGCTAAATCATACGTTGTCTTGAAACTCTCTTAATGTAAGCTCATTTGGTATATTTGGTTTCCTCAAATAAGCTTTTTTGCTTAAGATGATTGCCACAAAATTTACTATTTTTAGAAACCGAACCCATTATGAGAGAAAGCATGTATAGTAGAAGAAGTTTTATAACTATAACATAGCAAAATTTAATATATTTTCTTACCTATTTTGGCTTTTGTAATATCTGAAAATTTTTTTAAGAAAAATAATAGAGAATTAAGTAATTAATTAGAGAAGAATAAAGAATTATTATAGAATTTGGGATTAAATTATAAGAAGCCATCATTTTGGGCATCTTAAGATAAATAATAATTATTGGCCATTTAGACTAAAAATAAATTTAATTATGGATTTAGGCTTAATTCAAACAAATTAATTAAGTAAAGGGGAATATTAAATGCTTGGGCCCTATGATTAATTTGTTTTTGTTAACAACCTTTATTAGAGGCCCAACTACATTTTTGTAGAGACTCAACCCAAATAAACCCATTTAACCTTGGCCCAACACTTAGGAAATAGGCCCAATTGGATCATGGACTTATAGGTCTACCCATTTCAAACTAAAACCCTAAAACCACCACCCTAAAATCTTTGAGGCAAAACACTTGTTTTGCAGAACACACAAGAGCATTTTCACATCTTCAAGGGAAGGCTAGGGTTTCTTCACTTTGTGGCAGCTTTGATTTACACTCTTAAAGGGAGATTTGACTAAGGTGAGTTATATAAAAATTAATCATCTCATCTTCCTTTACAATATTGTTCAATTAGTTTCAAGTTTAGTGGATTTTCACCTCATCACCAAATCTGAAATTGGATGTTTTAATAGATTCGTACATGATTTTGGAAGGTTGAGGTTATAAGGACCATTGGGTAAGTAATTCATTTTCATTTTGATGTGTTATATGCTAGAAGTTGGTCACAAAGACTAATTTTCATATTGGGTTTTATTTATATGTGAAATTGCTGGCCTTTGGAGTGAACCATTGTAGTTTTTAGTATAGGAAGGGTCAAGTCCAAATTTAAGGTCCATTAGAGACTAGATAAATGATTCTTTAGTAGTTTTTTATGCTAGAAATGCATGAGTAGTTGATTGCTATAATAGATAATGATTTAGAATATGAATTTGAGTAATTGAGGACCTTTAGAGTGTTGGAAATTAATCTTGGCTTCTGAGAAATTGACAAAACTAAGTGAGGTAACTAGGATTTATTTTTAATTCCTTACATATTTTCATTTTTAATATGATATTTGTTGCACATATATGTTTTCTATGCTATATAATTAGTTGGCTACTTGATTGTGCTGGACCATGATCAAGTCCTTGGTGAAGATGTGATCAAGTTGACATGCATGCATTGTGTTGCAATTGTGTACTAAGTTTTGATCAGACTTAATGAATGCACTGAGCCATGAGTGTACCCAATGGGGAGTTGGCATGGTGGATAGGCCTTTCCCTCTGTTATTGGCTATTAACATGTTGTATGTAATTGTTAGTATATGATAGTAGTCACTAGTAGTCTAACTAGTTCATTTGCTGATTGAATTGATGATTCTGGTAATTTGCTCATATGTATGGAATTTTTCCTTTAGTTATTAAGAATCACATCTCACCCTATTTCATGGACTAACAATTTCAAGTAAAGGTTCTTCAGCTAAGAAAAAGGGGAAGTTAATGGATGACCATCCCTAGCTTAAGATGTTGTGTGGGAATTTTGCACTTGAAGGCTTGATTTAATGTAGATGTTATTCTTTTATAACTTATTTTACATAGCATCATGATGCATTTATATTGCCAAGTATAGGTATTTTGTTTTTTTGTAACTAAGGATGTAATCCATTGGGAAGCTAGACTTTAAATTACATGGACTCCAATGTATATACCTACTACTGATCTAATATGGATTTTTTGTTAATGTATGAAGTTCGAATGGCTAATTTATGATTGCGGGTTTTATTATTTTACGAATGACTAGCCTAATTGTGATACATGGAGTTTATGCTAATATATATATACATATATGTATGCCTTGTAGGAGGAATTGACTTGTGCCATAGTCATAAATTGCATTTAAGGTTTCCTTAGAGCTTCGATAGTAGGAACATATTTAATTAGTCCACTAAAACTTACTCTAAGTGATCTTAGGTTAGTTGATTTGGAATTGTGCATTTGAAGTTGCCACTTGAGGCTTTATAAGCCATTTTGCTATCATATTAGTGAAGTTCTTGAAAAAATATATGATTTGATAGATCCAATTAGCCCCTAGATATGCTAATATATATATACATATGTACATATATATTTGCCTTTGAGGAGGAATTGACTTGTGCCATAGTTATAAATTGCATTTAAGGTTTCCCTAGAGCTTTGATAGTAGGAACATATTTAATTAGTCCACTAAAACTTGCTCTAAGTGACCTTAGGTCAGTTGATTTGGAATTGTGCACTTGAAGTTGCCACTTGAGGCTTTATAAGCCATTTTGCTATCATATTAGTGAAGTTATTGATAAAATATATAATTCGATGGATCCAATTAGCCCCTAGACCTTTAAGTGATATAGCACCATAATTTGAGGTCTATGAGAGATTTTATGCTAATAAAGCCATGTATTTTAGCCAAGTACCCTAGGATTCAATTAGAGTTGTTGGCAAATGGTTGAGAATGTATAACCAAGAGCTTAAGATCAAAAGGGAGTGGAGTCGCAGCAAAAATGTTCTAAGACGAGGCCAAAATGAGTTTAGAAGGTAACAAAAGCAAAGTGTACCATAGCAGAGGTATTTTGGTTGTGGCACAACCTTAGAAAGTTATAGAGAGTGTTCTCTAGAGAGTAGATCCATCATGGCAAGAATCGTGAAATCTTGAACCGTGCATCCAAGAAGGCACTTTGCCATGGCATGACCACCTTGAGACGCAAGCTGAACCATAGTGAAGATCGGGGAAATTTAGTGTTTTTTATTTGAGTAGCGAGCTAAACCACAACTGTAACATTCCAAAATTTATTAAGAGTAATTATAGGCAATCAAAGAAGTATTATGAGGATAATTAGGCAAACTATGGGAAATAGTAATTTATAGAGAAATAAATTATTAATATAGATTTAAAATTCAATTAGATTAGAAATTTAATCTGGACCATAAATAATTTAAACATGTCAAGAATAAATATTTATGGAAACCCAACTTTATTTTAAAAGGCTTAGCCCAAGGGAACTCACTTAACATTGGCCCAACTTAATTCTTAGAAGCCTAAAACTCAGAAAAATGGGCTTAAGTGAGACATGGACCCATTTAACCTAGGCCAATAAACCAAATTTTGAACCCACTCAAAATATGGGCTAGTAGGTTAACCCAAAACCCATCTAAAACCTCAAAACCCTTTTTTCCCTTGCCTTATCCTACAAAAACATAAGAAAACTCAAGAGGAAATTTGGAGGTCCAAAGGACAATAGAGTTTCTTCAACACATTCCCATCATTTCTCTCTTTTAGAGCATGATTTAGCCAAGGTAATCTATATGAAACTTATTCCTCTCATGCTCCCTTACAATTTGACCTCAATAGCTTTTGGTTTAGTGAATTTTTATCTTCTTCCTAAATCTGAAATGATTGTTTTGGTGGTTTCATGGCTGATTTTGGGAAGTTAAGGTTACGAAGGTTATTAGGTAAGGATCATTCCCCTATTTTGATGCATTTACTACTGGTTAGAGACCCCAATAGCTAAGTTATGATATGAACCTTGTTTCTATGTGAAAATATCCATAATTTAGGGTGATATTTTGAAGTTTTTAGTGTGGAGAAGATCAAATCCGAATTTAGAGTCTCTTAGTGGCTGGATAAGTGTTTTCTAGGTAGCTTATTATGATTGGATCCTATGGTGTCTGATTATGTTGTAATTAGCATATAAGAATAATTTAATTTAATTTAGGTCCTTTAAAGTGTGGAGATATACTTTTGGTTACAGAATTTGGCTCAGCTAAGTAAGGTAACTAGGGACTTTCTAATTCCATTTGTATGTTCATTTTGATCTTATAATTGCTACATATATGTTTTATATGCCAAATGATTGGTTGACTATTTAAATTATTGTGTTTGGATCATGTGTGAGTCTTTGGTAGAGCTATGGTACAGCTGCCACTCGTGCATTATACTTCAATCAGGCACCGAGTTTTAATCAAACTTTTGAATGTACTGAACCCAAGTTATGCTCATTAGGGAATTAGAGTCATGGATAGGCATCTCTTGGTGTTATTAGCTACTAATATGATATATGTGATTGCTAGTATAGGATAGTAGTTATTAGTAGCCCAACTAATTCATTTATAGATGATGATGATGATGATGATGTTTTCAGTAACTAATTTCATATGCATTTACTTTGATTAAATTGTACATATGCATGAAATTTCACTTTGGTTACTGAGATTCATATCTCACCCCATTTTATGGGCTAACAATTTCAGTTAGAGGTTCTTTGGGTAAGGAAAAAGGAAAGTAAGTGGATAAACATTCATGAGTTGAACTTATATGTGGAAACTCTATACTTGGATTAATTTGACTAAGAATAGATGCTAATTTTTGTGATTCATTTTGTATGGCATCATCATGTACTCATATTGCCAAATATAGGTATTTTGATATTTTGTAATCAAGGATGTTACTAATAGAAGAACAGACCTTACAGTAGTTGAAACAAGATGTATGTACTTACTTATAATCTAATGTGGAACCTTGCTAATATAGAAGTATGACTTGTCACTTAAGAGTATAATCATGTGTTACCCTAAATGATTATCTTGAATAGCATTGTATGTAACCTTTGTTGCAATACATATCTAAATGATGTTATTAGGATTTGTGTATCTTTGCCTCCATAATATATTCATGTGCTGGTATGTATGGTGGTAATCAATTATCATGAATTCCCCTTAAGCCTATGATTAGTGTGGGTTAATAATTGGGCATTTGGGAGCTAGGAGGTCTAAAGAAATCATGAATAATGGTTAGGGAGGCCTTCGAATTCACTGGGAGTGATGGGTTTATGGTTAGGAAGTGAGAGAGTAAGAGCATAGGATCAAAGGGGGTTTGAGTCATGGCCAAGACTACATAAGTCGTAGCTAGGACCATTACAAAACTGTGGTTTGCCATAGCGTAACATGCCTCATCACAACACAAGGAGAGAACTTTGCCCAGGGACGATTCCAAAGAGCAACTTTGCCATGGTAAGAATCAAGAAGACCAACGATAGTATCCTAGTAGCTCACCTCGTTGTGGCACAAGAAAAGCTGGCCATAGCATGGATCGAGAAATCTTGAACGGTAAGGTCTAGAGAGTAATCTCGCCATAATGCTAAAGGCCTAGGTTGTCATACCTAAAGGATTCCTATCATATTTACAAGAAAACATAGGTTCATAACTTTGTTATTCTCCTTACCATAAAAATTCTCATTCCGTTGAGGAGAAATGAAAGCTAACAAAGTTATCACTAACCTAAATTTTTGGACCTGTTTTTGTGAAATTTCTTTACCCCATCAAATGTCATCCAAAAAATCATAAAAATTGGTAGGATGAGTCTTTATAATGTAAATCAAAAGCCACTAAAACAATTTTTGAAAATTCCTAGGGATGCCCCCTTAACCAGTGCCATTTAGCACTACCTAGTTTGAACTTGTTGTACCCTATGTTCCCTATTTTTGACTTAGTTGAACTCAAAAAATTATAAAACTTTCCAAATTTGAGTTTATATGTCTTAGCTACATTCTTATAAAATTTCATGAATTAATTCATTCATTTACCTATTTAACAAGATTTATTATGAATCCTGCTTAGAGTTGTCCCATACAAAAGTTAAGTTGAATTAGTACATTGTTTCCATGATCTAACTTGTTCCAAAAATTATATACCTTTTTAAATCTTAAGTTCAAAGGATGGATAACTCATTATACAAATTTGGGCTTTGAAATCCCCCATCTAACTATTTCTACAAGAGGTAGACATTAAGTGCCTATAGTGCATACAAATCTAACGTTCTAGCTGGATATACTTTATCATTTTTCAACCAAACTCAGAGAATTCATGCATAAATTTTAAAATGGTATCCCTAACATCAACCAAGCATAGGCCATTGTTCCAGAATTATTCGTAAGATTATGATAACCAATTTCATGCAAAAACAATAATTAAAGTTATTTTTACATGCAAATCAACACTTTTGTTAGGGATTGTCATCAAATTGCATGGAAAGTTATTCATGTGCTATTATCATATAGATACAAAATAGAGGATTACAAAACAACTCTACATTCTCAAAAATAAGGTCATACTTTAACATTTTACCCTATTTAAAGGATTCATAAAACTAGTTATAAGAACAACACGTAGTATACTAGTTTGTTTATTTATTTTTTGCTTGTTTGACTCCGTTTGTGGTATAACTGATACCTAGAAAAATAGTTAGCTTTGTAATGAGATAAAATCCCAATAGATAATAATGTATACAAAGAGTGTGCATATAAACAACACTGAATATCATGTAGGGTACATTCGATACACAATTTAATGTAAGAGCATGCAATTACCAAATAGTAGCATACATTCATTCATTAGGCTAATGTGCTTTAGTCATTGGCCAATAATAGTGATCTAATACTCATAAGAGCCAATTTAGTAGACATAGATGCAACCATACACAGCATAGAAAATTTAGGAATTATTCAGTGCAATTACATACATAAACAGAAAGAATACATTGTTAACTACATGTTCCGTTACTGCAATTCTGTCAATTTAGTCCCTAGCCCTTGTTGTCACAATTCTTTCCATATAATTTCAATCACATAATATCTTAACTAAGAACAAGTCATGAGCAAGATTTGAATTACAATTAAGCTATGAATTTCCTATACGTACATCCTAATTCTTTTCCATTAGTTGGAAATTTGAGTTCTTAATTTGAAAATAATCACATCTTCGTTTCCTTTTCTTCTCATTAATTGAATACCAATTGAATTAATTGTGTTGAGTTCAAGGCCCTAAAATCTAGTTCCAAATCTTTATTTGTATGGCAATTTAGTCCCTAATTACTAGTTTTCCTAGCCTTGGTATATCCATTTCCAATGGTGGCAATTATGTATATATGTACTTTGCATAATATCTAACTACATGGTTCCACTTGGTGTCAAAACATCCTTCATACATGTTTCCCTTTTGTGTTATCCCTTTTATTCAATTTAAAACATTCCTAAGGTGCTATTCTCATAGCCAACTAGGTATACATAATATCCTTTCCATTTCACCCTCACTCTCGATCTAATTGGTTTCAAAAGGGAAGAGTTGAAGCACTTACCTTTCAAGATCTGTGGCTTCCTCCCAAGTTCCTCTAATGTTTGTTTCTTGAATGTTCTATGGCTATCCAACAATGCAAAGTATCCTAATTCAGAATTTTAACTAGGTAGAATGAAAGCAATTTGAAGAAAAACTAAATTTTCTATTCTTACCTTTGATGAAATCTTTTGTACTTACGATTTATTTTCTCATCCTTTCATTCCCATGGCTATTCGAGCTCTTTTTCTCTTCTTATCACGATTTCTTTTGGCCTAAATGGAGTTAAGGTGAAGGATGATTATTGCAATGGACACATCATACTTCCTAACGTATAGTGGATACAATTAAACAAATTTAAAATTCATTCCTCCCACTTCTTGTTTGGTACTATGCAAGGTGGCAACATATATATATATATATATCTTTCCCATCCAATTAAGGTATATTGAAAGGATAATCCATAGGCCCACAGCTAGAAATATATATATATATATATATATATGTATATGTATAAGTATAAGTGTCCGAGTGGGTTTCCATGCACACATGTGGTGAAATTTTTCAAATGGCTGCTTATGATTTAATTATTTTATTTCTCCTCCACTTGTCCCTTCCCCACCATGCATGCTAGGTGTCTTCATCTTAGATTAGATAAGCTATTATATTAGGTGTGATTCATGACAATTTCTCATGATTGAATTGTAATACCCAGTTTGCGGTAAAAGGGCTAGGAAGGTGAGATTTTCAAAGGAGGTCATTGAAATTGAATGGAGAGTGGCCAAATAAAATTAGAAGGATAAATTAGACCTTTAAAAATGAGGATTGGATGCTTAAGTTACCCAAAACCCCAAGCCAAAAGAGCAAAGAAAATTTGCAAAAATAGGTTGGGCTATTTTCATAATTTTTGAAAATTTTGGAAAACTCACACAAGAGACTTTTAAACAAAAAAATTTGAACTTTTTGGGGTTCTCAGAGGATCTAAAAACTTTGAGAACTCCTAAAACAGTTAAAACCCCTCTGGTGAGCAATTTTGATAAAAGGGTTAATCAAAATTTTGATCGAATGATTCAGAATGATTTCAAACTCCATTTGGGTGAAATAAAGGCAATTTATAAGTTAGAAGACCCAAATTTTATAATGGAAAAGATGGTTCTCAAAAAAAGTTGAAATAAGAACAAACGAAAAAACCACGTTTTAAGGACTAAAGTGAAAAGTTAAAAAAGTGTGACAACTTTACTTTATGGCTCTTAAAACACATTTAGCTCTTCTCCTACCTCTCCATCGACATTTTTTTGGTTTGGGTAGATTTAGAAAGAAAGGCTAAGAGGTGCTCAAGAGAGAAGAGAAGGAAGCTTCTAAAAGGGTAAGATTTTCTAATTTTTTTCATGCCATTTGCTTCTTTAAACTTGTTCCTCTCTTCCTCCTCTCTCTTTCTATGGTCTGATTATTTGCTATGATGCTGGTTTATGGCTGTGGCAGTGGAGGGAGGAGAATGTTTGAGAGAACTCTTAGAAGCATGAGAAAGAGCTCTTGGAAAGCTTGAAAATAAGGTATGATACATGATGTGGTTTTGTTTCCTTTTACTTATTCTCTTCCCATGAGTTTTGCCCATATGTAGGGGTCTAGGTAAAAGGCTTAGTTTTGATTTAAACATGCTAGGGAAAGAGGTTTTGAAGCCTAAGGAACCTAAAGGAAGCAATAGAATGTAAAAAGAACCAAGAAACAACAAGTTTTAGCATTTACGGATTTTGATATACCTATGAAAATCTAAAACTTCCTAAGGGTCCTATGACTTATGTAAGAGTATAAATGAGGTCCCAAGGTATTTAGGAAACTTCACAAGTAGCTAATTGCACAAGAAAACAAACAAAACTGCATAGGCTCCCTTATGAAGCATTGTCTCGGCCAAGAAGCTCTTTGTATATCTAAGGAGGGTTTTTCTTGGTCTTAAGGTTAAGAGTGGTTTAGATATGAATTATAGACACCAAGGGAACCATTGGGTTAAATTTAGAAAGCTTGGTTTGTGAGATGGAAGTTTAGATCCCATTTAGACATAAAGAAGTAACCTAGAGTTTGACTTCTTAAATTGAGTTCATGATGGCTCCAATGAGTTTAGATGGAGTCATATGACCTAGAAAGAATGAGAGTTGGGAGCCAAGATCATGATTTCAAGTGGTTGCTTCCTATGCCAATATGGACTATATTAGTGTTTTAAGACCAAGTGAGCTAGCATAGAGGTTGTATAAAGCTAGAATTGGTTCCAATGATTGATTTGAGTCTCATTTGATGTGTCTTGGCTAAGAGAATCAAGAACTCCCCTATTGGTATATGTTGGCCGAGAAGGTGCAAGGGAAAAGTTATGTTTCCTAGTATGAGGTAGCTCTCTAACATTTCTCACGTGCATTTCTTGATTTGTTGCTTGTCTTATATTACTTTGTATGTGTGTTTGAATTATGTGAATTGTTTATAGCCATTGATTTAGTATCTTGGTGCCATAATGTGCTTTTAAACTTGTTTGAAAGATGTAATGGCTTGAGTTAACTTGGTAAGGCCAAAAGTCCCTGAGAATGGGTGAGACAAGGCCAAAAGTCTCAAGAAAGAGTGAGACCAAGTCAAAAGTCCCTAAAAATAAGTGAAGCAAATCCAAAAGTCCTAAGAATTTGGGTGAGGCTGAACTAACAACTTTTAGAGCCTACGTTTGATTTGTATGAACTTGTGTAACATAAAAAAATGGCTATGTATGTTTTCTAGAAAGTTTTATGACATGCTTGCATTTATTGACTTGAAAATGCATCATATATATATATATATATATCTTTGAAAGGATAAAAGAGCTATTGAGATTCTTTGAATCTTACTCTTTCCCTCACATGTCTATTTTTGCCTAGGTGAAGCCCAAGGACCAAGTGGAAGGAGCCATATGCCTTGAAGAGAGACATTATGACAATAGGATAGGAAATTTTGTAAAATGATGTCAAGAATTGTATATAAATGATGTATATGAGATGTACATACTCAGACATGTATAAAAGCATGTGTTTGTGATGTCTAAATGGAAATTGGAACCATATATGCACTTATGTAAGTTTTGGACATCCATATGCTTTAGTGTGCTTGTATGTAAGCTTAACTTGGGAAGTGATTTTGAGATGTAGGTGTTTTGGATCACTTGGGAAGCCTTTGCATGTTATTTTTATCCTTTTAGACATGCCCAGGTGATTGTGGTATGAGTAGGAGAGCAAATAGATCAATTTGACCCCTTTTAAGTGCCATAAAACACCTCTTTTACTACCTAAACTCCAAACTAACCAAATGGATGAATTGAACCATGAAATTTAACATAAATATAATCTCATCTAGAGCTTTTTGCTGAGCTAAGAAGCACTATTTTTGGAGCTCTAGAGAATAAATTATGAATTTTCAAAGTTGGGAAAATTCTGCAAATTTGGCATGTATACTGTTCATATGATCAGTTTACTTTTCTATATTATTCATAAGTCAAATGAAATCCAATGCTCATAAAATTTTATAGGCATAAATCAAACACCATAAAATTTCTGTAGCAATTAAGAGCACCTCATTTGGAGCTCTGTAAAGAGAGAACCTAATTTTTTAAGTTTATCATTAGTATTAGGATGTAGCAAACACCTCTAGTACTATTTATTATTTCTTGTGGTCCAGATGGTGTTTTCTTGGTCTAGAATTATTTTTTATTAGTATTTAACATCCAGAGCTTTCTAGAAAGCTATCATGTGAGTGATTTTGATTTTTCTAAAATTAGTTATGATTTTTCAAAGTTCATATTAGAAAACTATCATGGCAACCCAAAAGTAAAAAATGGAATTTCATGTGAAATGGTTCTCAATCCGTGTTGTAAGCCACTAATTGTGTTATTTCTAATATGTTTGAGTATGCTATGGATGGACAAGAATTTAGTTAAGTAAAAATGATTCTCATGGACATTTATGCATGGGTTTGGTTACCAATATCTGATAAATCCACTACTAAAGTTGTAAACTTTAATGCCTTTGTATGTTATATGTTAGTTGTGCCATGAGTTGAAGTTTGAGGAGTTATGGTATTACATGAATGGAGGATAATTCCATGATCGAATAAGCTAATGCATATAGTAATTTAGTGGAATGTCAAGGTGTCACATTTTTGTCCTTATTATCTCTTATTTGTTTACCTCTTCCTACACCAATCACTTGGCCATGCAAGATGCTAATGGTATCAAGATTGATTCAAGTGTTTATTTAAGCATTAGTTCTTGATATGCATAGCTAAATGGATGGGCTATCACATGACCTAATGTACATACCTATATTTCCATGTATGTGAAGGTAATGAAATATTATGATAAGAATGGTCACAAGCTTGTCTTGAATTATTTCTATATGCTTCCATATTAAATGAATTGACGTACCAATATCTCATTAAGGCTTCCTAACATATATCTTCCTCTTTAGTACTAATTAAATCAATTAGCTCTTAATTAACCTAGGTTAGTTCCCTAATGCTTACTTGAGGCTGTTCGCTGATGTTTTTCTTTAATTAGTTTGGTTATGTTACCATTTAAAGAAAATTTAGAATGAGACATGGGTCATGACGTAGATCATATATTTTTTATTTTGAACTCCAATAACCACTCAGGTTGTGGCGCGGTTAAACCAAGTCATGATGCAAATCCAAAAACTTAGCTTTTAGGTTCCAGTAGTCAACTTAGCTTTGACAAGAATGTCCAAGTTGCAACCTAAGATACTAAACTCCTATTTTTAGTCTCCAAAACCTAATTTTCTTAAGGTTAATAGTATGTAATGACTTAGGAACAATTATAAGAGGGTTTTGTGATAATAGAATTAGTGATAAAATAAATCGAAGGTTTTATTTGATAACTTAAATTACTTGTAGGATTAAATTGCTTTGTTCTTTGATTAATAATCCCCAATAATAATAAGGATCAATTTTTTGCATTATTTTCTCTAAATAGCTATTTGTACAAATATTAAACCTTGATTTATGATCATTAACTGTTAAGCTTAATCACTATAAAAAGGAGTTCGGGTTGTTACAATAGCAAGGGTACTTTAGATTGCAATGTAAGTCTAAAACTTTAGTTTCAGAGTTACAGAATCAAATTAAGTCATGGTAGGGAGTACCCAAGTCACAATTTCAATATATCCTATTGCTTATTGTAATATCCAATCTCTCTGGAACTTAATTGAAACCAATGAGATTATAAAAGAGGACCCTAGAATGAAATGATTAAGGGCTAAACAAAATTAGAATAATAATCTAGCCATTTAGAAATGAGAATACACAACTAATGATGGCCCAAAATCAGACCGAAAGTGGCTAAATGATTTTTGTAATTTCGGGTAACATTTTGAAAACTCAAAAGATAGAGCTTTAAATGATAAAATTGAGTTTTCCAAGATTCTCAAAGGCTCCAAAAATCATAGGAACCCTTAAAATAGTTAAAACCCTTCCTGTGTATAATTTTTGTCGTTAGTTGATTGAAAATTTGACTAGATAGTTCAATAAGGTTTTAAATCCAATTTGGGTAAAACCAAAAGTATTTTATAATTAAAGAACCTAAATTTTCATATGAAAAAGATAGTTTTTAAAAAGGATTTAAAACGAGTTTAAACGACATAGTCAAAATGTAGTGGCAAATTGGTAATTAGGAGAAGAAGTCAAAATATCTATTTAATTATGATGCACAAGCCATTTCTTCTTCATCTCCACCAACCTAAACTAGTGCTAAATGGAATGGAAATGGTGGGAGAAATGGGAGAAGAGAGAGAAGAAAAAGAAAGGTAAATAGGTAAGCATAAATGTAAAATCTTATGTTATGGTAGTTAATAACTTTGCTCTACTCTTCATATTCTTTCTAGTAGTGGTTTCAACTTATTAAAAGATGATTTTGATGGCCAACCTCATGAGAAAAAGTAGAGGTTTGGAATAACCAAATAGAGCAAGAAAATCACCATTTAATAAGCTTTCAAAATTTGCGCAACATGGGTTTTTGCAACAATGCAGATAAAGAGCCAAAAGAATATATATATATATATATATATATATATAATGCAGCTGTGCATCACGTTTTTCGCAGCTGCAATTATAAACATCTCATGAAACCCATAAAGGAGGATGTACAACTACGATTCACTCCTTCTTGCAACTGTGCTGAGCTTATTTTCTATAATTTGTTAATCTATATTTTTATTATAACTTTTATAATTCCAAATAATAAAAATAAGTAAATATATAAATTAAGATTTCCTAAAATAAAATAAAAATCCTAAACTCATGTTTATTTTAATTTATAATTTTTCAAATTCTACAAGTTAAACCAAAAATCCCTAAAAATACTTGAAAACTAAATTTTAATTTTGTGTAAATTAAAAATTCTAGGTTATAAAAATTTTATTATTCTAAAATTTCCTAAAATTTAAAAGTTTCCAAATTTAAAATAAAAATTCCTATCCTCATTATATACAAATGATTGCTTGGAAAAGCAATCTAATTTTAAAGTTCACTGTGGTTGCTCTTTTTAAAGTTTGCAACTATATTGCATTATTTGTCAGCGCAATGAGAATTGACAATGCAGTGAGTGTCGAAACTCTTTAAAAAAATTTCTTTCTATACTAGACATAGGACATCTAGTGTTCAGAAAGGAACAATACATCATCTCATTATTATCTATTTTAAATTGTGTAGCAATAATAAAAATTTAAAATAGAATTCATAGCATAACTCAAAATTATCCACACATTAGCATGTGGGTTTAACACAGCACTTCAGTATGCTAAAATATTGTTTGCATTCATATTAGTTCAATTAATACAACATTCAAAAATATAATCTAAATACAACTTACTCATGTTGTTTGCGCCTCAATATGCAAACATTCAACAATAACTACCACTACTCCTAAAATTTATAATTAAAACACTACTAATAAAATTTAAAAACAATTGAACTAAAGAAATAAAAAGAATAAGGAGCTTCCCTTATTATTCCCAAGTGAGCTTGTGACAAACTGTGCATAACCTCCAAAGTGACATATTTGAGTTCCAACTATAACATCCTCCTCCAAATAAAATTATTTAGAATAGTTTTAATTAATAAAGGATACAATAATTAATATTAGGAGTTCTTTAAATGTTAATTTTGAGTAAAATCATAAGAATTTTAAGAATTATGAATTTTTTGAATATGACAAAATTTACTTAAGGCCATTAAGAATTTAGTAATAATTATTAGGAATTACTTGGAAATGATTCTAATTTATCAATTAATAAATAATTTATTAACAAATATTTAGGAAAATAATTTTTGTAAATTCCCTAGACCTTTGGAGCTTAAAAAATATAAAAAAAAATTAAAGAATAAAAATATTAGATGAAATTTTTGTTAGACTAATCAACTAGTCAATCAATGTCTATAAAGATGATTCTTTTTGCTTTTATGTTGTACCTAATCAGTCCACTAGGCTAGATCAAAACTTTACTTTTCACAAAGTTTTTTAAAATATTCTCAACAATCTCTCATTAGTTTAAAAACTAAGTAATTTTTCTTCTTATAGAATCATGTATAAGAAAAGTATCTTTCAACTTGGACCTCCTATTAGTATAAATAACTCAAAGTTTTAAGAAATTGATAGAAAAGTTATCATTGAACTATGATACTTAAGTTAAAATCAAAATTACTATACACATGACCCTAAATACCTTAACAATACTCACTAAAAAGTTAGCACATGTATGACCTACCCTTTAGATTTTATGAACATTTTTCACAAATTAAATTTCCATGTTTGAGAAGAGCAGTCTCACTTTCTATATGTTCATATAGGTGAAGTTTCCTTTAAAACCTTATAGGTGCTTTATTAAGAGTTATACACTCACCCTCCTAACCTTTATTTTGCACTACTTAGATTTGATTGACCATTCCTTAGTGGTTTTGAGCCATTTATCAGTTACTTGTTATTACTACATTAAACTTCTCAATTAGATTTAGTTTAAGAAAAAGTTGAGTTTCCATTACTAATGTACTATAGGTTTTGATCTGATATTTTTCAAAATTTTCTCACAACTTCCTTTATAAGCTCCTTTGAAAGCACATCTACAAAGTTATATCTTGGTCTCATATGTTACATTTGTGATTAAACTATCACAAGTCAAACACATATATTTCAAGCTATTATGTCTAGATGTTTGTTGAAATCTATAGTACACCAAACATTTTGCAGCACAGACACATCACAAAGAAATGATTGGATTTGGTTGTTATCACAATTTGTTATTTATTGTTTCATCATTTTTCTCTTTTTTCACTATTTTATAATTTACTCATATTCCTTTGATGGAATGAGTTATACTAGTTATCAAACTAGTCACAATTTATCCGTTAAGTGCTACATGAAAGTGTTTAAAATTTTAGTTTAAAATTTATATTATTCTCAATATATCCTTGGACTTATCCTTCACTTTCAACAAGTAGTAATTTTTGTTGTTTTGTAGTTTATAAATTATGAAACATATTTACTTTCAATATATGTCAAATCTGTACACACTATAAGGATTCAATGGCTCTAACAATATACATGTGTGAATCACCATAAGGGGTCTTTTATCTCTTTGAACCAAGTTATTATATTTAATGACCTTTAATAACTTCAAAGGATAAACTCTGCTATGTTTTCTATTTTAAATATAGGATAAAATTTATCTCACAATTTCATTTTCCTTTTGTAATAACATAGATATTTCTCTCATTAATTCACAACAGCCAATGTGATTTCAAACCACCATTCATGATTTCTAAGCATAGAACTTTAGTAGATAAATTTACTCCTTATCTTGCACCTTACCATATATGCGGTGAATCATAATATAAATTAGACAAGAACTATCTATCTACTTAATTATTTAAAATAGTTTTTTTTTTTCTACTAGATATAAGCATGACAAACCACGTACTTAACTAAAACCATAAGCATATAATCTTAACATGTCATTTTACTATATTGTCAATACACATATAATAATTCTGAATAAAATTAGAGTTTCACAACATAATTATTATCCATTCTAACTAAATTAAAATTTTACAAGATATTATCTACCAATCTAATTAAATTAGAATTTTCAGGATGTTATCTACAAGTCTAATTAGAATTAGAATTTTGCAAGATAATTATCAACTATTCTAATTAATATTAAAAATTTATATGATAATTATCAGTCACTTATATACCATTATTTAAATACATTAAAAACATATCTAATTTTATACAACCAAATTAGATAAATTAACACTCAAATAAGAATATATGATAAACAGTCTTTACAATAAAAAAATTATAAAATGTAAACCTAATCTCAAAAAAATTTCTTGACAGTTAACCGTCTCTACTTTATTTTCTCCAACGCTATCCATCAAAAATTTCTTCTCTATCTTTGATAAATATTTAATAATTCCACAAAGTAAATTTCGAATTTGCAGATACAAAGTGTTACATCAAAAAAATTAAATTAAACATACACCTTAAATAATCCATTGGCATAAACCAATAAATCCATTAAAGTTTCAAAACCACAATTTTCTTCTCACCATTACTCACTCTGTCCTTTTCATAGCCCACATTTCTTCTCCAACACATAAGAGCAACTAAATCCATAATCCATAAAAGACAGATTTCATTTTCCATTTTCTGTGAATATAATATTGCAAAACCTTTTTCCATCTTTCAACGTCAATGTCAGCATATATATACACCAAACTGTAAACAAAGTTACAACACCCATGGAAACAAGTTGTTGTTACTCGACCAATTTCATATTAGATAGAAATATATATATATATATATATATCCTTTTCTTTTACCAAATATTGTATTATTTCCAGAATTGAGTAACACTTAGCAATTCAAATGAACAATCATGACAATGGCCTACAATTTGTGGTACTGAACCCAATTCTAAAGATGTCAAATTTGGGATTTTACATGATACCAAATACATTATCATTTATCCGTACCGCCATATCAATCTATTATAATACTGGAAACACATTAATGCCTTCTTAATTTTGAATATTGCAATTTCTACTGGATCTGACAATCACCAGAGAACAAAGCTTTCAAACAACATGACGAGAGGCTTGACTTCATCAAACATTATATATATGTGAAGACGCATTCCAATTCTACCGGATCCAATTCAATTATAATTTCAATGTCTTAATTTTTAAATGAACCAAAAATCATAATTGATTTGAGATTCATATATATATATATATATATATATGCCATGTTGACAAAACATGTTACTTTCCATATGAAGACATTTAAACAGGAGCGTAGTGTTTTGGCCAACAAAACTACGAAATTTGGAAATGCATATGCCTCCAGAGATTCGATTTGCACGCTAATTCCCTCTTACCCCACAATTTGCAGTTTCTTCGTTTATTGCACATCAGACACTCTTCGTCCTTCTCCGCATCATACAAGGATTAAATCCCAACGCCACACAATGCCTCATTTTGACTCCATTAGAAACCAAAATCTTGCTTTTAAGATAGCTAGGAAATTGAGACAGCAATGGAGTCATAAAATTAAATAGAAAATTAGATTAAAGGCTTTAAAACATGTGAAATTTCACCCTTTTCTTAAAACAAAATTTGTTCTCTATTAATACTGCAACTTATTAACAAAGCTGCTTTTTGGAGTTATCAAAGCATTTTGGAAAAATACTGAATCTCTCTCTCTTTTTAGAATGTGGTTTTGGCTCAAAGAATAGAAGAAAATAGAAAACCTATTCATGTTTCGATCATCTAATTACTTTTTATATGTGTGCAAAATCAATTTTTCATAAAGTTGATTTTGAACTGTTTTGTCGTTTCATGAGTTTGAAATTGACATTATAAAAAGTCCTCCTATTTAGTGCCGGTATTTTCCAACAATTTTTTAAAACTACCAGAAATTACACGTTTACTGTGGTATGTTTAAATTTTTGTTATTGCCTTGCTGTATTAGTTCCATTATGAATTGGTTGCGTCAACGTCAGTAAGGCTATTTGCATCGTTTTAAAATAACTACCCGTTAATAGTTAGTTACTACGTCGGGTATGTATAGCTTGATCTGCCTGGTGATCGAGTATGCAAAAACAGAACTTCCTTTACTCGTTACTCTATCTCTTCTTCTTCTCTTCCCAATCCTTCTTCCTCTTTTCTATTCCATTATTCCTATATCATTTCCGGTTGTACCATTGGTATCAGAGCAAAGATCCATAGCAGAAGGAACTCGCTCGCAGATGCGGGTGTGAAAATTAGAAGATCGCTTACGTGACGAATTTTCCCAAAAGTTAGGAGCGATGGAGCAACACTTCGAGGGCTTACAAGAATTGGTGCGTGGGTTATCCCTATAGATTATGGATATGGTTAATGATAATAGAGATCGAGGCAAGAACGAACATCGGGGAAATGATTACCAGATTTCTACTCAGTTTACTAAAGTGGATCTTCCAAGATTCTCGGAAGATGATGTTAATGGGTGGATTTCGAAGTGTGAGTGTTTCTTTCTACTTGACGGTACTCCAGAAGCTAATAAAGTGATCTTGGCAAGTTTGGCAGTGGATGAGAAGGCGTACAAATGGTTCTAGTATTATGAAAAGAGTGTGCAAGGAAATTTGAACTGGGAGACACTTGGAGAGGTAATGAAAACCCGCTTTGCACCCTTATATGAGGATCCAATGGAGGAATTAATGCAACTAAAGCAGACGGGGCCACTGAGTGAATTCCAAACACTGTTTGATAATCTAATTTGTAAGGTAGAACTAACTGAGACACAGAAACTCGGTTGTTTTCTCGGGGCTTTGAAACCAAAGCTGGCTTCAGGAGTAAATTGCTCAAGCCTCATACTCAACTCGAAGCAACAAGAATGGCCAAATTACAGGAAGCTAATCTACAGTTGTTGCAAAGGACATTTGGTGCGAAGATGGTAGGGTATTCGAAGGGTACTGAGAAAACACAACATACCCCTAACTTCAATGATAAGGGGAAGTCTGCAATGACAGAAGGAAGGAAGTGGCAGGGAGAAAACAAACAAGGAACTTCAAAGAGCATCCTAGGCCAACCTGGTATAAGATTCCAACGAAGATTAACCCCAGAAGAGATGGATGATCATCGGGCCAAGAATTTGTGCTACTTTTGCCATGAAAAGTATGCTTCTGGCCATGATTGTCCACAAAGAAAAAGAATGCAAGTATATTTGATGGAAATTGAGGAGAGGAATACAGAAGATACGAGAAAAGTCAATGAAGTTATTGTGGGACCCTCAGTAGAAGAAACCATAACTCCTGACCACCTAGTAATCTCTCTTCATGCATTGTCAGGTACCCCTGCTTATTCCACTCTAAGAATCACTGGTACATGTGGTAAAAGATTGTTGCATATTTTGATAGATACCAGAAGCACCCATAACTTTCTGGATGAGAGTTTTAGTGAATAAGGGATAGGTGAAATTAAACCAATACAGGGGGTCATGGTGACAGTAGCTAATGGTGATAAACTGTAGGGAAAACGTGGTTGTAAATGGTTGAAATGGATTACACAAGGTATCGAGTTTGAGGCTGATGTTATCTTGTTGCCATTAGTGAGGTGTGATATGGTTCTGGGTATGCAATGGATGAGGACTTTGGGTATCATTAATATGGATTGTAGGAATCTAACCATGGAGTTTGAATGGAAAGGAAAAAGAGTTCAGCTCAACGCTGCCAGTGGAGCTAAAAGTCGGGTGATTAATGAGGAGAAGATCTTCAAAATGATGTGGGGACAATCCCAAACCTACATGCTGCAGCTTATTCCTAACGCTCAGGGAGCAACGTTCTATGCAATGACAGCCGTATCAACAGAAAAGACCCCACCAGTCATTATGGAGCTACTGGAGGAGTTCTGCAGGATTTTTGAAGAACCACAAGGCTTACCCCCAAAGCGAGGACATTATGATCATCAGATAACACTCAAAGAGGGAACAAACCTAGTGAGGCCATACAGATACCCAGCCATGCAGAAGGATGTTAGCGAAAGATTAATAAAAGATATGCTGGACAGTGGAATAATTCAGCACAGCAGTAGCCTATTTGCTTCCCCGGTTGTTTTGGTCAAGAAAAAAGATGATAGTTGGTGCTTGTGCATGGATTACAGATCACTTAATCAGGCCACAATCCGAAACAGCTTTCCCATTCCTCTGATCGAAGATTTACTCGATGAATTGGGGAAATCTAAAATATTCTCTAAATTGGATTTAAGAGCTGGCTATCATCAGATCCGTATGCATGAGAAGGACATCTATAAAACTGCCTTTCAAACTCACTCTGGTCACTACGAACACTTGGTCATGCCATTTGGTCTGACAAACGCACCCTGAACTTTCTAGGGAATCATGAATGCAATATTCAAAGATCTCTTAAGAAAGTATGTGTTGGTATTTTTTGACGATATTCTTGTTTACAGTAGGGATCTGGCTACGCATGTGCAGCATCTAGGAACAGTTTTTAATATCCTAGCAACTAATCAGTTCTACGTTAAAAGAAGCAAATGTGCATTCGCAACCCAGCAGGTCGAATACTTGGGTCATATAATTAATTCTCAAGGTGTGGCTATCGACCCCAATAAAATTAAAACCGTTGCAGAGTGGCTGAAACCAACCAAGGTGAGGGAATTAAGAGGGGTTTTAGGGCTATCAGGGTACTATTAAGAGGTACAGCAGTATAGCTCAGCCTCTCACAAACCTACTCAAAAGAGACAACTTCGTGTGGACTCAGGAAGCAGAGGAAGCTTTCAACAACCTTAAAATCGCTTTAACCAAGGCACCTGTATTGTACCTGCTGAACTTAACTCAACCCTTTACCATTGAAACCGATGCTCCCAATGTAGGCATTAGTGCAGTACTCATGCAGCAGGGACATCCTATAGCGTATGTAAGCAAGACCCTATCTCCAAAGCACCTATTAATGTTTGTGTATGATCGAGAACTATTGGCCATAGTGTATGCGGTTAGCAAATGGCATCAATACTTGTGCATCCAACCTTTCACCATACTCACTGAGCAGAAAAGCTTCAAGTATCTCTTGGAACAGAGGCTGTCCACTCCATCTCAATACAACTGGATCACTAGATTGGGTTAACCTATGTCATCAGCTATAAGAAGGGAAAGGATAATTTGGCAGTAGATGCACTTTCTCGGGCAACTCATGGAGAATTATTGCAATTGTGTGTTTCATCTATGTCAACTGAGTTGTAGAAAGAGATTAAGGACCAATGGCAATCTGATACAGACTTGCAAAAGTTGATAGCAGAGATTATTCAAAATCCTGGACTGCATCCCAAGTATAAATTGCAGAATGAGATGTTAACGTGGAAAGGAAGGTTGGTGATTGCAAGCTCAAAGATGACTTTAAAACAAATTATATTAACTTGGTTACACTCTTCACCTCAAGGGGGACACTCAGGTAATAAAGCTACCTTGAAGAGAATAAAAGCGATTTTCTTTTGGAAAGGAATGGCTAACAATGTTAAAGCCTTTTTATCCAAATGTGAGACGTGCCTTAGATGTAAGTACGAAAATGTCACTTACCCTGAGTTGCTACAACTGCTACCAGTTCCAGAGGGTGTTTGGCAGAGCATTGCAATGGATTTCATAGAACAACTCCCTAAATCTGATGGTAAGGATATAGTGTGGTTAGTAGTGGATCGCCTGAGTAAATATGCTCACTTTGTGGTGCTCTGCCACCCTTACACAGCCAATACGTTAGCCTAGATTTTCATGGATTGTATATACAAGTTGCATGGAGCACCAGCGACCATAATCAGTGACAGAGATCCTATATTCACCCGTAAATTCTGGCAAGAGTTCCTTCTTCGTCTTGGAGTCACTCAAAATCTCTCAACAGCCTACCGTCCTCAAACTGACGGGCAGAGTGAGGTACTCAACCGCTGCTTAGAGCACTACCTTTGTAGCTTTACCTGGCAATCTCCCAGAGAGTGGACAAGGTTGTTGCCCCTTGCGGAATAGTGTTACAATACCACATATCATATGACAACAAGGATCACTCCATATAAGGTCATGTATGGTCAACCACCCCCTCTGTAGCTACCATATTTACCATATAAATCATCAATGGATGTTATTGACCTCAGCTTTTTGGCACAGGAGGTAATAATTAACAAGTTAAAACAGAACCTAAACATGGTTGCCAATCGCATGAAACAGTATGCCGATCGTGGAAGAACCAAAAAACACTTTGAGGTGGGGGATTGGGTATTTCTCAATCTGCAACCACATAGACAAGTTTCGGTTGAAAGGAGGATCTCAGAGAAGCTGTCTCCAAGATACTATGGACCGTACCAGATTATCTCTAAGGTTGGGATGGTTGCTTACACTCTGCAGCTGCCCCTAACATCCAACATTCACCCCACCTTCCATGTTTCACTTTTGAGAAAGTGTCCAGAGCCAAATGTGCCCCAATATCCACTACCTGATGATTTGAGCTCTCTCATGGAAATTAAGCAACTAGAAGCTATTCTAGAGAGGCGTATAGTGCAACGCCATAATCATGTGGTTACTCAGGTGCTCATCCAATGGAAGGGAGGATTACCAGAGGAAGCTACTTGGGAGTTTTGGTACGACTTTCAACGTAGATTCCCAGATTTCGCTCGATCGAAGCACCCTTGAGGTCAAGGGTGAACTGAAGGGGGAGTAGTTGATACGTTTAAATTTTTGTTATTACCTTGCTGTATTAGTTCCGTTATGAATTGGTTGCGTCAGCGTCAGTAAGGCTATTTGCATCTTTTTAAAATAACTACCCGTTAATAGTTAGTTACTGCATCGGGTATGTATAGCGTGATCTGCCTGGTGATCGGGCATGCAAAAACAGAACTTCCTTTACTCGTTATTCTATCTCTTCTTCTTCTCTTCCCAATCCTTCTTCCTCTTTTCTGTTCCATTATTTCTATCTCATTTCCGGCTCTTCTTCTCTTCGTCAATTACCAGCGGTTTTATTGCATTTGCCGGCGGTTTGATGACCGCTCTAAATGAAATATAGAGGGCCCCATGCTCGACCCTCTCTATTTCTATTTCCCCATCATCAGCAAAGAGAATAGCATGAAAATCGACTTGGTCCTCGCCGTCTTCGTCACTTTCTTGCTTGCCCATAATTTTTTTTTTTTTTTCCAAATGTATTCTAGGTTTTAACAAATTGATTGTTGTTTTTTCTTTCTTACTTGGTTTGCGTTTAATTTTGCTGTTATGAGCTTCTGATTCAACTTGTTGTCTTCGGCCCGCAAATAGATCGATTCATTCTGAATAGGTCAGCCATGGACTTCAACTTCGCTCACTGCATGCTTACTCAGGCAAATAAAAGCAAAGAGAACTGTACTTCGACCTGGCTATTGACCTCTCAATCACGGGAAGGAGGAAACGCCAGGGAAGAAGCAGAAATTGAAGAGTATTGGAAGGCAATTTCATCCTCCATTTTTGTTTTCCCTTCATTCTTAAAAGAGACATCTTAAGAAATCAGGGAGCAGTGAGAGAAGAACATAGAGACACAGCCAACATAATGGAGTCATCTGATTGTGTTCATATAATTAAAAGGTACAAATAGTAAAGGGGTGATTTGAGAAAAGAAAACAACAACAACAACGATAACAAGGTCTTTTCCCATTAAGTGAGGTCGGCTACATGGATCAATCGACGCCATAAATCCCTATCATAAATTATATTTGTAGACAAACCATTTAAATCTAAATCTCTCTTAATAATTTCTCTTATAGTTTTTCTTGGTCTTTCTCTACCTCTACTTATTGGACTATTCTCTATCACATCTACTCTCCTAACGGGGGCTTCTATAGATCTCCTTTCCATGTGACTAAACCACCTAAGTCTCGATTCTACAATCTTTTCTACAATAGGTGCGACTTTCACCTTCTCTCTAATGCATTCATTTCTAATCCTATCTCGTCTAGTGTGTCCACTTATCCACCGCAATATTCTCATCTTTGTAACATTAAACTTATTTTCTTGTTGACTTTTTATTGCCCAACACTCAGTTCCATACAGTATTGCAGGTCTTATAACTGTGCAGTAGAATTTACCTTTAAGTTTGAGTGGTACTCTTCTATCACAAATAACACCCGAAGCACTCTTCCATTTCATCCACCCCGCTTGAATCCTATACTTTACATCTTCTTCTATTTTCCCGTTATATTGTATGATGGATCCAAGATACTTAAATCGTGTGACTTGTGGTAAGATATGTTCTCCAATTTTTACTTCTACGTTAGAAGTGGTGTGCCTCTTACTAAACTTACACTCTATATATTTCGTTTTACTTCTACTAAAACGAAAACCATGAGCTTCCAAAGTTTGTCTCCACCTCTCCAACTTCTCATTCATTTCCTCTCTCGATTCTCCAACTAGGACAATATCATCTGCAAAAAGCATACACTGTGGCACCGGCTCTTGGATATGTTCAGTAAGCACATCCAAAACTAAGGTAAAAAGATAAGGGCTCAAAGTTGACCCTTGATGTAAACCAATAGTTATCGAAAAATCTTCTGTAAGTCCACCTTTTGTTACTACGCTAATTGTAACCTTATCATACATGTCTTGGATTGCTCGAATATAAGCTATACGAACTCCTTTTTTCTCCAAAGCCTTCCATAGAACTCCTCTTGGCACTCTATCATATGCTTTTTCTAAATCAATAAACACCATGTGTAAATCTCTTTGATTCTCCCTATATCTCTCCATTAATCTTCGCAACAAGTATATTGTTTCCATAGTTGACCTTCCTGGTATAAAACCAAATTGATTCTCCGTAACTTGACTCTCTTTCCTTAACCTTCGCTCAATTACTCTTTCCCACAATTTCATAATGTGGCTCATGAGTTTAATTCCTCTATAATTTGCACAATTTTGAATGTCCCCTTTACTCTTCTAAATAGGGATTAAAGTACTTTTCCTCCACTCATCTGGCATCCTCTTAGATCTCATAATTCCATTAAATAACTTTGTGAGCTAACTTATACCTTTCATTCCCAAACTCTTCCATACTTCAATGGGTATATTATCCGGTCCAACTGTTCTGTCATTCTCCATTCGCTTTAATGCTTCTTTTACCTCTACCTCACAAATTCTACGGTAAAAAGTATAATTTCGATCCTCTTCTTCTGTGTCTAGCTTATCCGATTGCAATAAAATCTCATGCCCTTCATTAAAAAGCCTATGAAAATAACCCTTCCATCGTTCTCTGATATCTCGTTCCGTGACTAACACTTTCCCGTCTTCATCCTTAATGCATTTCACTTTATCCATATCTCTTGTATTTCTTTTCTTACTTTTAGTTAACTTGTAAATACTTTTTTCTCCAACTTTAGTACCTAAAGATTGGTATAACCTATCAAATGCCCTCACTCTCGCTTCGCTCACTGTCTTCTTAGTGTCTTTCTTAGCTACCTTATATTTTTTCCAATTTTCATTACTCTTACATAATGACCACACTTTATAACACTCTCTTTTAACTTTAACCTTATCTTGTACACTTGCATCCAACCACCAATATTCTTTATCCCTAAGTCCAAAACCTTCTGATTCACCTAATATTTCTTTTGCCACATTCCTAATCTCTTTAGCCATTTCATTCCACTTATCGATAGCCCCAAGGTTCTTCTTCTATAATCCTTCTCTGCAAATTCTTTTCTTTATCTCCCTTTAGTTGCCACCACTTAGTCCTTACCACTCTACCTTCACATTTACTTTTTACTCTCCTCCTAACTCTTACATCCATAACCAAAACTCTATGTTGAGTAGTTAAACTCTCTCTCGGTATAACTTTGCAATCAATACAAAATTTTTTATCCGATTTCTTTATAAGAAAGAAATCAATTTGAGAACATACCCTACCACTTTTATACGTGATAAGATGTTCTTTACGCTTTTTAAAACAAGTGTTAGCTAATATAAGATCGAACACTAATGAAAAGTCTAAAATAGTTTTACCCTCTGCATTTACTTCTCCTATACCATGTCCTCCACGAACACCCTCGTAGCCTGAAGATACCCTTCCTACATGATCATTTAGATCCCCTCCTAAAATAATCTTTTCTCTTAATAGTATTTCCTGAACTAAACATTCTAAATATTCCCATAACTTTACCTTATGAGATTCTTCTAACCCTACTTGTGGTGCCTAAACACTAATAATATTAAAGATTTCCTTTTCTACTACAAACTTTAATGCAATGATTCTATCTCCTAACCTTTTGACATCTATTACAGTATTCTTCCAAAATTTATCTACAATTATACCTACCCCATTTCTAGATTTATATTTACTAATATACCAAAGTTTAAAACCTAAAATATCTAATTCTTTTATTTTTTCTCCTACCCATTTAGTTTCTTATAAACACATAAAATTAATCCTTCTCCTAATTGTAGTATTTACTATTTCCATAGACTTACCCGTAAGTGTACCTATATTCCAAGTTCCAAAACGAATCCTTCTCTTATGAACTAACTTCTTTAGCCCCATTCGTTTACGAAAATGTGGTAGCCCTTACTTATTTTTCACTGCATCCAAGCGATGATGCAGCGGCTCTTACTCACTTCTCACTGTACTCGAGCTATACAGCACGTTACTTACGGGCAACGACCTAACCTTACGTCTAATATATCGATTGTCCATTTCATAAAGATTCGAAAAAGTTTTACGTTGACTATCGACTGCCTAACACAATAAAAAAAGAAAAAAAAAAAAAGAAAAAAGGAAGAAGAAGAAAGAGAAACCTTACTTGACTCAATAATATGCTTCTAGATTAGGTACTCAACAATGGGTAGTTCTTCGCTGATAAATCTTGTATGTTTGGTGAAACCCCCCCAATTTCTTGAAGAGGCTCGCAATTATCCAAATAAAGCTCTCTCAATAGGTGAAATTCTTTGGTGCATGTAGGAAGAATTGTGAAATTACTACGCTGTAAACTCAAAATTTTCACATTGGAAAACCAGGCAAGATATATTGAAAGAGATTCGTCAGATATATTGCACTGCTGAGGGCAATCATATTCCAAGTTCGGGCACATTATCAAACTCCCCATTTCTTTACTTTGGTCCTGTTTAGATAATTGCAACTCTCCACAATTTACAATACATAACTGATTCAATTCTGGCAACATAACAATGGTAATTGGTAGCTGAATCCTTCTGCAACATTGCATTTCTAATAATTGAAGCCTAGTTAAGTAGTGTTAAGTATATGTTTTGCAATTATTAGATTCTTAAATTGTTGGCATTCTAAGTAGTGTTAAGGAGTAAGTCTCCTTCCCTTTGTTGTTCGATTTATTTTGGGTTTTGGTCCCTGATTTTTGCTATGGTTTTCAATGTTATGCAAATGAGCAAATGAATTAGGTTAATCTATGCACATTGCTCAAGTCTGCTGTGGTTTTGGTTCTGGTGGGAAGGGTGGCATATTCTTACTATGGTGTTTGGTTTAGCATATTCATGTGGATTAAAGCTTGGCGACTTGAGATTACTTATATAGGAAGTTTTGATGCAGAAGAAATATGTTTATATCTATTAAAATGGTTGTAGTCAATTGCTTGGATGATATGCTATTCGGTGAGACTGTTTTTAATTGGTCAAGTCTTGTCTGATATGGTGTGTTTGGGTTAATCGATTTCTTCAATCTAGATTAATTTGTGTTAATTACTCCGGCATAGATGATTAGACTGCAAACTGTGGATGTTAGAATGATTTTCTTATGAAAGCCGCAAAGAAAAAGGTGATAAGTCTATGTGTGCCTTATGTTGACTGAATTGAGCGCCTAATCTAAACCAAAATTAAGGGGCTTCATGAAATTTTCTATTGTCAGAGGATGCTATATTATGAATAAGCAATTCATGACTAATAATTATTTTGCTTCATTAGAGGTTTAATTTTGGTTTGGAATGAGAAATTTTAAATACCTTGACGGCAGAGATATAAAAGTTACGGAAGCTTTGATATCCCTATCCTGTGATTGAAAGGGAATTAAAGATAGAGATGGTGATATATTGGATCAAGGTGCAGAAACACAATGCTGGCCTAGCTGAAGTTGGGTCATGGTCTATTGAACAGGGGCATGGAAGGTACGTTTTTCAAATTAATGCATATCTTTTATTTTTGTAGACAATACAAGTCTTGTATTTTGTTAATTCATGATGCTCTGTTTTCAAACATAAAAAACTTGTCTGACATATGAATAGAAAAAACAAAAAGATAGATAATTATTATTTAAGGCTTCATTAATATCCGTTTAGATCTTCTAATCTGTGAAGTGCTAACAAAGATGCTCATTTTGAGTGCTTTTTAATATCATTTAATGAATTTCATACTTGCTACCATCACCTGTGCTGCATAAAAGAATATGAAAACTTACTGTACTCTTTCCATTGGCAGCATAGCCCTGTACTGGATCCTTGATGTAACATCATTTGATTCTGCAAAAGTGAGTAGCCAATGATATTTTCACTTGTCTTAAGGGTCTGGTGACATAATGATCTTGATCCTTGGTTCCTAGAACTTTCTTGTAATTCTTAAACTTATTTTTTAAGTCTACTGGTTGGACTTTGCACTATTTACTCGTGAATACACACCATTATTTGGCTTTGCGTTTTCTTGTAATATATATGTAGATACACACACTAATAGTTTCCGTTTGTAATACTCATTTAGCTGTCACTTTCACTTCGATGGATTCTACATGGAGTCTAGAATATTGAACAATGAGAGCCAATTGGGTAAAGGAGGCTATACAATGATGCCTAGCCAGTCTCAGTTTCAGTCCCATAAAATTATTGGAATACTTTTTATTTTATTTAATTGTTTTGATACATATGTCTAACTTAGAAAGTAATGATCTGTTGGGTTTTGAAGAGAACCTTTTTTTTTAAATAGAGCTTCTTTTTCGGTATATTTATTTCACTAACATGCTTGATTCTGATCTTGTTAAGACTTGAGAGAGAGCTAGATGCCCTTATTCTTATACATTACTGTGTAGATTCTGTAGAAAGCATTCAAAAGCATGCTCAGATGCTCTTATTCTTCGCAAAATGATATTCTATTCTGCAAGTTTATTTATTTAGTTGCAGTACAGAATCAGAACTGCCTTTCTTTGGTTATTTTTTTAATTTTTTTTCCACAAGGTAAATAGGAGTCTTTCAGAGGGTAAAGTGAACCATGATCATGCTTCCAACATGCTGAAAAGTAGTTAGGAAAAAAAAGGGCTATTCTTTTCTGCATTGTTGTGTTGCCAAAATTTTTTTGTTGATTGGGAAGGAACTCAATATTACAGGTAATAGTAACACTTTCTTTGGTGTTATTTTTAAACTAAGATTTCTTTGAAGTTTGTACTCTGTACATATATTGTGTTCATTGACTGTGAAGCGTGAACAATGACCAAACAAGCACCACCGTTCTTGGTTGTCAACAAATTATTAAGTTATTCAACCAACTGCAGAACTTTGAGCATGGTATATGACTTTACCTTTTGGTTCAATACTCATTACTTGTGATTTGGAACTTCCATTTTTTTGTTCCTTTTTCCCTGATGAATTGTCTTGTCAACTATAGAACTTTGAGCATTTGATTTTCTTAATTAAATACTTTGGTCTTTGGCTCTAGATTCAAGCTTATTTTTATTTTATTTTTTTCAATTATGTACCATGTATTTTTTTAGTTATGCTTCTGAAAGTGACCAAGCACAACTAATTAGATGTGCATGATTAGGTTATTAAACTAACTGTAGAAACTAAGTTATTGTAAAGGCCTCATATCTGCAATAATCTAAAACAATTTTTTTCCAATATAAAATTATATCTCAAATCATCATAAGCCTTCTCTATATTGATCTTGCATGGTGGGCCTACAGTGCCACAAACCTTGAATGAATACACTTATTAGCAATATTTTGAAAATTTGAGCCATTGTCTGGTTTGGTCCTCAAGAGTCAGAACCATGCTTACCCGCAGCGATACTTGATGTGGAATTTGTATGACTCTAGCATGGGCATCATTTTTTTAAATAGCACATTTGAGCTTCCCTCAGCTTCACGCTGATTTTTAATTTTTAAATTTAAGAGAATATTTACAAGGTGTTTTTACTTTTTCTTTCCGATTCTTATTTATGTTACCTGGTGACTATTATTTAGAAAGTCTTTTGTGGTAATTGAAGTTGGATAATGAAGGGACAAGGGATGTAAAGTTGAGTTTTGAGAAACATAAAAAAGGGGGGTATTCCCAGAATCGAACTCGGGATCTCTCGCACCCAAAGTGAGAATCATACCACTAGACCAAATGCCCACTTAGCTTTGTTTTTCTTTTTCTTAGGCAGCCTGTGGTTATTTAACAAGGTTGCATTTGCAGGAATTTATCAAAAGAAAATCAATTTACTCACCCCCTCTCTCTCTCTCTCTCTCTCTCTCTCTCTCTCTCTCTCTCTCTCTCTCTCTCTCTCTCTCTCTCTCTCTCTCTCTATATATATATATATATCAAAATGCTTAATACGTCAGCAAGTGCATCAACGGTCTTAATTCATTACCATTTATTTTTTGGCCATGTTGTTAAGTTATATGAGGTGAGTGTACCCTTGCATTTTTTTTATTTAAGGTCTAATATAATTTAAAATTGTAAATATTTGTGAGCTTAATTAAAATTTCAAACATTCTAATTTATTCAAGAAGCAATTTAAATTGATTATAGGTATATTTTCTTAAATAGTGTTCCAAACACTGAAAAATGTGGAATGAAATTTGAGTCTGTTCAGTTACTCAATTATCTTTGATCATTTAAAAGCATTGGAAAAAAAAAAAAATCCACCCTCACTTGCATGCATATATATGGTGAAGCACTAAAGCGAGTCTATCGAGGGCAGATCTTCTCCCTTGCCTTTCTCTCCAATGCGTCTCCTATGCCATGAAATCCAGCCGTCTGACATTGAAAATAAAAATGCACTGTACCAACAAGTAAAACGATGCGTCTTGTATTATTAAAAATAATAAAATTGTAGGAAGATCATAACACCCCGTTTTAAAGCAAAAAATCTGATGCAAAACTTAGTTCAATTGTATTTTAGCATGACAACATTTTAGTGCCAAGAGTTCTTAGTGGTGAAGGAGAAAAATGGCTGAATTTGTATTCTAACTCCATTTTTCTTACTTAGCCTTCATTCCTCTCTTTCAAAGCTTCTATTAAGGGTGTTCATTGGCTTATCAGACCCTACAGATCTGTCTTAATTCGGTCTAATCAGGTCAAGCAAAAAATATAAATAAATAAAATTTTAAACAAAACTATATCGAGTTAAATCAAGTTACGGGTGAAGACATGTTTTGTCTAACCTGTCCTAATAATTTTTTTTAGTTATCAATATCTTATTATCTTATATATAAATATATATATATATTATTCTTATTTTATCTGATTCTTTGTGCATGTTGCTGCTTTCATTACATATCCAAACCCTCCCTATTTCTTAATTATTTTTGTTATTGATATGCATACTCACTAATATTCCTTTTGTTGAATAATAAAAATATACATATTTATCTAAGACTAACTATACTAGTAATATCAGACTATTTTTTTATTACTGATAAAAACATTAGAGTTATAAAAACTCACTGTTTTGAAATATATGTCTATAAGTTTACAAAAAGATATTTTTATATTATAAGTATCAGTTCATAAAGAAAAAAAAAAGATTCGGGCAGCCCTAACCAGCCCTAACCAGCCCTAACTTAATATAAAATTGGGCTTGTTCAAGTTGGGTTAGGCTATAGGCATAAAACAAGCCCGATGTCTTAATAGAATCGTGTATCGAGCCTATTAAATATTCGGTCCGACCCTACCCATGAACAGTCCTAGTTTTTATCTTGCTTCTTATGGATGTATATCAAGTTTGAGGTAAAAAATTTTTGGTACTCAATTTTTTTTTGGATACTCCTATAAGAAAAAAAAACTTATATAATATATAGTAAAAATTATTTATTTTTCTTTTTCTTTTATTTTTCTCAAAGGGGAAATTAAAGTAGTTGTAATATTATTTTTATATCTGGTAGGAAGACCATTTGTAGCCATTGATTTTTTTTTTCCATTTTACCATTTGTAAAGACCTTTGCAAAATAAAGTGTTTTTATTTTTTATTTTTATGTTTAGTAGAAGTTTGCTAGATCTCTTTGGTCTCAATTTTATTGTATTATAAGAGTAATTCAAAATTAAAATTTTTTAGTAATACTACTAATATATAAGTTGAAGAAGAAATATTAGTAGAATTTTTAGTTAAAATTTTTTAGAGAGTTTAGAGTAATAGTATTGTAAATCATTGCTTTATATTTTATGCTTATGGCAAGCATCTCATCAATGTAGGAACAAACTTGCAAAGGGACCTTCAAGTTGACTAGTCACTTCACAAAAATTTATCCATTATGTATGTGTATGGCATTGCTTAATTCAATTCAATGTTGTTATATGATTTGCGGGGAATTAGGTATGTCAAGGTTTCCTTTAACAAAACATGCTAATATTAATGCTGATTGGAAGCTAAAATTAGGGATGGTGTTTGATAGCTTATAGGCTATTTGGAAGTTTTTGGTTGCTTATGGTGAAAGAGATGGAGTTGGAGTTAGGAAATAATACCATAACAAGAGAAAAAAGATGGCTCCATTGGGTCATGCAAGTTTGTTTGTTGTAAAAAGGGTCAGCAGAAGCACGACAAAAGATATTATCTAATAACTAATCTGTAACCTGAGACCAAAACAAGTTGTCAAGCGAGGATGGGAGTCATGAACATTAGGGGAAAATTTAGAATGCATGACTTATAACCATATTCTTCATCTTTAAGAAACAAACCATATGTTGGTATGTTAGCAGAATCTATCTAAAGTTTAATGCCATTAGATTCATCTAGCAGATGATGTCAGTTTGCAACAAAGAGCCTTATTTGATTTGATGAGTACCCAAGCAGGAGGAAGAATTAATCGTGGCTATACCCACTTAGATCAAAAGAATTATTTGTGAACTAAAAGGCAAAGGAGCTTAGTATATGGGGAAGCAGGTTGTTTGATGATAGTTGGTGGAAAACCCATCCTTCTACCATGCCTATTATATGGATTCATATGAACAAATAACAAATGTGTTTTGAGTATATGTAAGGATACTTATTAATTATGAATATTTTAGTGATGTTGTCTCCCTTGATACTACACATTGTACTAACTGTGCACACAGACCGCTTGCAATATTTTTAGGATTGAACCATCATTAAGGAGCAATTATTTTTGGAACCACTTTATTATATGATGAGACTATAAAGTCTTTCAAATGGTTGTTAGAAACATTGTCTAAAGCCTACAATTAAAAAAAAAAAGCCTCAAATCATTTTCAATGATCAAGATAAAGCCATGGCCCTAACACTTAGAAAGGTTTGGCCTAACACATACCATGGACTTTGTACATGGTACTTGAGGTAAAATAACATTAAGCACTTAGGCAATTTGATAAAGGATGAATCTTGTTTCTTAACTGACTTCAATAAGTGCATGTATGACTACAAGGATGAAGCACAGTTTAAGAAAGCTTGATGCAACTTGCTTGTAAAATATGATGTGCATGAGAATGCTTAGTTGAGCCATATGTATAGCATAAAAGAAAAGTGTGCTATATGTTACATGAAGAAAGTGTTTACACTGGGTATGCAAAGTATGTAGATAAGTGAAAGTGTAAATGCAAACATCACGAATTATATGAATGTGACATTGGATATCATTAAGTTTTTCAAGCAATTTGAAAAGGTGGTGGAAGATAAGCGATATAATAAGTTAAAGTGTGAGTTTGAATCATAGCAAAAAATGCCAATATTGAAAAGTCAATATTCCCCTATATTGCTTGAGATGACACAAATTTACACACCCACAATTTTTGTCTTATTCCAAAAAAAGTAAGAAAAATACGAAGCTACTTGTATAAAGCATAAGACAAAGACTCCTCTAGTAATTGACTATGTCATTACCATGGTCTACCATGCAAGTGAATGGAGGGTTTTATTTAACCTAGATGAAAAGTCTACTTCTTGCTCATATAGGAAATTTGAGACCATTGGTATATTATGTTGTCATATATTAAAAGTATTTAGTGTCATGGATGTCAAATTAGCTCTTGATCAATATATTTTAAAAAATGTGGACAAAAGAAGTAAGAAGTTGTGCTATGCATGATGTTAGAGGAAATAAAGCCACAAAATATACCATGCTAGCTACCACATAGTGCTATAGAGAAATTTGTCTAGAGCTTGTATGGATAATGACTGAAGGTTCTAGGAGTGAAAAAGCATTCTTGTTTCTATGTAAAGCTGTTGCTAAATTGTGCAAACAAATATTAGAGATTTGTAATTGGCAAATCAATGTGGACAATAGCCTGGGAAAATCCTGCAATGATTCCAAGCAATAATGAATTCGTGGCACGAGTGAATGGATTTAGGAAAAGGAAGGGTAAAAAACAATCAAAACGGTTCAAAAGTTGTCTTGAGTATGGGAAAAAGAGGAAAAAATTATTCAAGTTTTGATACATTACAAAGTCAACAACATTTTACAATAACATGAAGTAATGATTGTTACCTTGTAGTTAGTCTTTGCTAATGTTTCACGTCAAGAATAACTCAAGTATCAATAATTTATTTTTCATTTTACTTGTAGGGCCACAATGATGCTCAAAGTCGAGTGGAAGATCGAATATCCCATCTAATAGCTCCCTCAAGTGTTAATTTAACTTACAATTAGCAATTCATGGTATGTAATGTTATTCTTGTCACCTTTTTTTTGTTTACTTATTTACTTTCATTAATTAAGTCATTTTCTTTTGTTTTACTTGTAGAACCACAGCATTACTCAAGGTCAAGTGCAATATGAGATACCCCCTACAGTCACTCCTGCACTGGTCACTGTTCCTTACAATTACCATTTCATGGTATATATAGTTATTCTTGGCACCATATAGTTATTTCACATTATTGGCTTCATTAAATAATCAAAAGCTATACCTTTTTTTTGTAGGACAATGATTTTTTGAGGCAATATGGTTTGACTAGTTACACTAGTTTTTTTATGGTAAGTTGTAATAAAAATAATATTATTTTCATGGTACTTAAGATTTTTTGTTTTTTCCTTTGCAATATAGGCTCTAATTGATCAACCTTGTCAATCACATCAGGTACTAAGTCTCTCTAGTAATGTTACAAATCTAAGTAGGAATGAAGATTAATTGGTTTTGTTTTGTAATTTTCTTATTTTAGATGTTCTATTTTCTTTAGCAAGGTTCTTATTGTTTTGTAATATCTATCAAATCAGAAATAGAAAGTTACACATTCAATGAAAGAGAAATGCACCATTTTATTGCATAGTATATATTCATTACAATTTTGTGTCTTTACACTTTCATTCAAAGCCTAACTTCCTGGGTACAACTTCATTACAAGTTAGATTCATTCCTATCCCCCCTAACCATACACTTTCCTTCTTATACTAAAGTTGGCTTCAATCTTAATCTTCAATCTTAGATCTTTGCTAGCACTCTGCACAAAAATATGTACAAAACTTGAACTTTATAAGCCTAAAATAGTTTTCCAATCTTGAACGTAGAATTTGAATCTTCACCCTTATTGCAAAGGATGGGATTCCATTAAAGCAACTTCATTGGTATATCTTCACACAGTGTGCCTTGGTTGAAGCCAAGCCTGTTTTATCAAAAAAAAAAAAAAAGCAAAAAAGCAATTGTAACTAACATTTAAAGAAACTAGCCCAAAAGCAAACTATAGTGATAATATAAAATAGTATGCATGGCTAAATATGTGCTTTACTAACACAGTCATTTCAAGCATAACTGATGAAATCAAAGGTCTAATGCAATGACTTCAATAAGTGATGTTTAAAGCATTTTGTGATTAGCCTATCTCTTTTATTTTTGGATAATTACTTTGTTTATAGTAGTATGCATGTTTGAGACATTTAATGAAAAAAAATAGAATACCTAACACATAAATGATAGTAACCATATAAATTAATTGATAGGACATTGAATAAATGACAATTTTACGAGACATTACAAAATTATAGTTGCATGAAAAGTTTCCTTAGAACTATAGCTTAATGATGACCTTGAATCATGCCACTATATATACTATTTTATATTACCAAATAAAACCAATTGGAGGAAAAACTTGTCATTATGAGCATCTCACTCTGAAGTGCCTAAACCAGCTGGAGGATAAACACAAGTTATACTTGTTCAGCCAAATTCCTAGCATAAAAATTATAAGTCATAGTTATACTATGAAGAAAGATTAGTTTCAAATAATTAGGATGTGCAATAATCTTCAAAGTTAAAATAATTAGTAGCCACCATTGTGTTATTACATCTTAGAATTTGGCAGTCTAACTTGAGATAAAAATAACGAACCAATCAATTTCAATTATAGATAAAAACACCAATTATCACCATTTTAGAATAGTCACTTTAATTAAGCACAATATTATTATGCAACCAAATTATCACCATGTCGAAAATCCATAACAACAATATAGCATAAAACAAGATGCCCATAACTTTGGCCACGAGATAGAATGCTCACATGACAAGAAATAGTAGCCTCAACACTAAAAAATATTATCTTATTATTAATAGTTCTTATATTACAACAGAGGTCAGAGAAAGAACAAAAGTTACCTCAATTGGTAGTCTAACTTGAGATAAAAATACAAACCACTTAATTTCAATTATAGATAAAAATTCCAATTCTCACCATTTCGGAATAGTCACCTTAATTGAGCACAATATCATTAAAGCCAAATTATCACCAAGTTAAAAATCCATAACAGCAATATAGCATAAAAACAAGATACCCATAACTCTAGCTGCAACATAGAATGCTCACATAACAAGAAATAGCTACCTTAGCACTCAAAAATGCCATCTCATTACTAACAATTCTTATATTACAATAAAGGTCAAAGAAACAACCAAAGTTACCCCAATTTCTACCCATTTTTAAATAGCCACCTCTTTTCTCAAAGCATGTATACCTCAATTTGCCTTAGTTACCCACCATCTCTATTGAATTCTCAACAATCTTTAACTGAATAATATAGAAAGAATGAACCATAAACCAGAGACCCTCTCCATGGCTAAGTTAACAGAAGCTACCAAATAAGCAAAGATCTTCAAGGGGATCCTGAATCATGGCTCCAATGGCCGAATCAATCGTGGCTCAAAATACCAAGCTCGTGAAGGGAAGAGCAAATATCCTATGGCTGAATGTTAAGGAAGCCCAAATTTGAAGAATGAAGTTGCTACATCTATTGTGTCAAAGACTGAAGTTGCTGAGAGAAGTTGCATCTCTTCTGTGTTTTGTTTTTTGCTGCATCTCCTTTAGTGTTTGCCTTTTGCAACTATGAACACCATATTTTTGTCCAGGTATGATCCAAGAAAAAAAAAATTAGCAAAAAATATCAAAACAAAAAAAGAGAGGAAGAATTAATTCAAAAAAAAAAAGAGAAAAAAAAAGGAGGAACAAAATCAAATCGGGCATTTTTAGCCCCTTTATCCCAAGAAAAAGAAACAAATAACGAGGAATATTATTAAAAAAAGAAAAGAAAAAGAACAAAAAATAAAATACCCAAATTCCAAAAGTTTAAATAACCAAAGTTTGAATAATTCAAACAGTTTCACCCCAAATTAAATTTGAAAATCAAATCAAAATATAATATCAAACAAACAAAAAACACAAAAAAGCAAAAAAAAAAATCACCCATAAAAAATGACTAGAAAAAGAAGAAAATTAAAACAAAAAAACAAAAAGAAAACAACTTCAACCTAAATTAAAAAAACAAAAACAAAAACTAATTAAAAACTGGAACTAAGTTACTAACTTCAACCCAGTTCCTCTTAGCTCACCAGCCCAATGCCTAAACTAACAAGACAAAAAACAAAAAAAAATAGAAAAACAAAAGAACAAAAGAAGGGATCAAAACATAGGGTTCCTGCGTGTTTTGACCTAACCCCCTTGGGTCTGAATTCCCTCATTTTTTGGAGGGAAAATGGTAGTCATTTTTACAATATCATGACTGTCCGTTTCATCTGATAGTTATTACTTTATCATATTTTATCTATGAGGTAAAGACAAAATTTGTTTGTATAAAAAACTTGTATAACTCTTCAATCTAAAAAGGGCGTTTGCCTCTACTCTAATATCTTTTTAATAAAGTTTTTATTAATTTTATATTGTTTGTTCATATCTCATTTTATTTTATAATTAATAATTTTAAAATTTTTTATTTGTTTTTTAACATGGGTATTATTTCACATGATATTTTTTTATTAATTTGAGAGTAAGTTAAAATAATTATAATATTAAAAAAAAGCTATACAGAATTAGAATAAAACAGTTAAATTTAATATATTAAAATTTTCATAATAAAATTTTAAGATATATTTTTAATTGAGAAATATATGTTATATAATATAGACAGACTACTCTAGTTTTTTTACCACTCTTTTATAAATATTATTAATTAAAAAATTATCTTAAAATTTTATTATATAACATATGAAAATTTTAATATATTGAATTTAAGTGTTATATTCTAATTTTGTACAATTTTTTATTATAATTATTTTAAATTTCTCTTAAATTAATAAAAAAAATCATATAAAGTAATATCTATGTTAAAAGATGAATAAAAAATTTAAAACTATTAATTATAAAATAAAATGAGATATGAATAAATAATATAAAATTAATAAAAACTAAAATACATGAGAGGTAATAGCTCCCTGTTGAGCGAAGAGTTTCGGACACGAGGGAATCTCTTTCTCTACCTCATGGATGAGACATGGCAAAGCAATAACTATCAAATGAAACGGAGGGCCACGATCTTGTAAAAATGACTGTTACCTTCCCTCGCAAAAATGAGGGAATCCGGACCCAACCCCCTTTCATTTGTTTGGTTCCTGCCATCGACGGCGAACAGATCGAAGATACAGAACAAAAGGCAAAAATGGGAAACGGCAGACCAACGTCTCAGGAGGTCCGAGAGGGTCAGATTTACAGTGAGGGGCTCGAGGAGTTGATCTCCTTCTCTGGTCCCTTTCACCATCGAAGGCAGAGAAGCGATAACTCCAAAATGGAAAAAGGATGAGGGCGGAGATCGATGAAGGGAAAAGAGGCAGCAAACGACGGACTGGAGGAAAGAAGAGGAGAACAGGGACCAAGGATTGGAGAGGTTGGAACCCGATAAAGAGAGGAAGGAGACCAGAACTAGGGGAGAGTTTTCGGATTGAAGGATAGAGGGACGGAGACCGAGAGACAAGAAAAACGATAGGGAGACCGAGGAGAAAAGCAACAAAAATCGAGAGATTGAGAGAAAAAAGGAAAAAAAAAAAAAAGAACCGAGAGGGCAAAGTTGGATTGCTTTAGTCAGAGAAGAGGAAACTAATGGATATCCAGGGAAGAAGCTTCGCAGATTCAGGGGCGAATTGAGAGGAGGTTTCAATCTCTGGCTAGGGGAAGGGAAGCTCGGGATTTTTAGGCCCAACATAGAAATTGGACATACACCGAGAGGTATATTCCTTCCGTGCTCCTTCTTCATTTGTTGGCTTGTATATTCCCTGTTTTTAGTCTTTGTATTGTGGTATAACTTAACCTGGTTGGGGTTTGAGCTTTGATAATTTTTGCTGTTGTTGTTGTCGCTGGAATCATAATTATATAAAGGATTTGTGTTGCCTCTCCCTGTTCATTGTGATACATGAATCTAAAAAAGTCTGTGTGCACTGCTTAGTTTTAAATTTAGATGCCTGTTCTCTTTGAGAAGGATCACAATTCATGGATGATTTAGATTTAAATTCTTGGAAAGTTGGCCCAATGAAAATAAAATTAGTATTAAAGCTTCCCTGTTGTTTGAAATATGATATTGAGTGCTGAATTGTGTGCCACGGTAATGTTGTTAGTGGCCATACATCAAGTGGTTACAGTGAGGTGTAAAATCCCATCTCTATACGTTTCCCAAAGAACGCTCAGCAGGTGCTTGATAAAATGCTTGAAAGATTTGTCAATTAGGCTTAGATATTTGACTATTATAATTTCTGTGTTAATAGTGCGATCCGTTGAGCTTGATAGGGCCATGGTGCGTTAAATTTGATATTCCTACTGCTGTGATTTCGTGATTAATGTATGTACGTTTTGAACTGATGCTTACATAAATGTCTCAGTTTTTTCAGGGTTAGTGATTTGCATCTTGAATTGATAAAAATGGTCGCACTGCTAGGGACCTCATGATTTGGATGAGTATGATTTGCTGTTAGCGTCTCATTTTGATTTGGAGCTGATCCTATTTCATGTTTCCTGTTTGCTCAACTGGATCATGGGCTGTGTAAACTATGGGAGAAAGTGTTTTTTGTTGGGGGGGGTGGGGTGGTGGAATTTTTAGATGGAAGGCTGAAGGAAGAAAATCTCTTTGATACATTACCTTCCCTATTCGTATGATGTAACATATGCTTGAAATATTATGATTTTGACTTTGCACGATACACACACAAATACAAATGTTGTATGCCTGTAAAAAAGATTGGTTTTATTTTACTTTTTTATTCTTATCTAGATTTGCCGTGTGAGATTCTGTATGTTCAGATGGTGCAAAGGGGTCATCTTGAGAATAATGTGAGATAATAAGTCTTTTTAGTACTTGATGAGTTTTATAATCATCTTTCCATCAATTTTTGAATTCCAACAATTTATATTTAACTAATTTCAAAACGTATTCAAGGAAAGAAAAAATTAACATATTTTTTTTTAAATAATAACAAAGGAAGAGAAAAAAAGAAGATCCAAAAAATATATAATATAGTTTCAAAAATGAATAAAGGATGATGAAAGTTCAAAAACGAAAATGGCCTCTTTATAATATCAGATGATTTTTTTTTTTTTAAATCAATCTTCTTTAGAAAAATAGTAATCCTCTTTAGAACTAAATAGACTTCATTTAAAAAAAATCAACCCTCTTTTAAGAATTAAATGAATTTCTTCCGTTTGAGGATTCTCTAAAAAGGAGAAAAAACTAAAAAATCATTTCATAAAAAAAACAATGTCATTCAAAAAATCAAAATTAAAAATTAAAAGAAAGAAGGAAAAAGAGACTAATCCCTTATACTCAAATGAAAAAAACAAAAAATAATAAAAAGTGATAAAAAAAAGATCAAAAATTGAAAATCAATCATAAAAAAATCAAGTAAAAAAATCATTGAAAAAAAGAGAATGTAAAGAAGTAAAATTGATCAATCAATTTTAAAGTTATTGTGCTTGCAAAAGGCAAAAGTAATTTTACTTTACAAAAAAAGTAAAAAAAAAAAAAAAAGGTCCCTTTTTTCTTAAGTAAAAATGTCGTTCCAAAAAAATAGAAAAAAAAAAGAAAAAAGAAAAAAATTCTCTTTATTTAAATAAAAAGTATTGAGAAATACAAAAAAATACAAAAATACAAAATCAAATATCAAACAAAAAAAAATACCAAAAAGTCAAAAATAAAAAAAATGAAAAAGTCATTGAAAACAAAGAAGAGAAAGCAAAGAAGTAGAATTAATTTAGTTTTACAAATTAAACATATAAGTCAATTTCAAAGTTGTTTTATTTGCAAAAACCTAAAATGAGTTTCATTTTCTTTCTTTCTTTCTTTCTTCACAATAAATAAATAAATATTTAAAAAGAAAAAAATCAACTAATATTGTTTTATGTTTTGTCGAATTACATAAACTTTGATCCCTTCTATAGGGTACGTAAACCCTAAAATATTTCGTCTCTTTTATTTTTTTTCTTAATTTTACTTTTTTTTTTTTTACTTTTGCATGTGATTGTTAAAGAAATTAAAATAATATTAAGGCCATTTTAATTTTGTACAATTAACTTAAGGTAACTATTTCTAGGAACGGGTGTTGTGGGATGTTTAACACTTTTTGCACACACAACCAACTCCTGAACTTATTTCTGGTTGGTAGACCATGTTTCTTACAAAAAAGGGTTTTTTCTAAAATTTTACCTTTTAAAAATTAAAATTTTGGTGGCGACTCTACTTCACTTCATTCGTTTTTTCGTTTTTGGAAATTAAATCAAAATTTGAAATTTTGCTAGTACCATGTGATCACATTTCGGGTGTGACAGTAGCATCTCCCTTATGTTTTCCTTATGCATCAATTTGCCTCTTTTCTCTTGAAATGGTCCTTCTTTTTTGTTTGATTGACGTTGTAGCTTGCGACTCGTGGTAGTGTGAAGCATGCCCAATGTAGGCCTCAAGAGCTATGATATGTTCCTCCCATGGCCATGTGATGACACAGACACTGTAGATTTATGCACAGGAGACACACTAGACGTTGTGGGCACGGAAGAGGAAATGTTCTCAAGTCTATCGCATGCATGATGCCATAAGTACAATGAAAGTTCTAAAGGCTTGGCTGCATTTCAACACATTAGAATCATGGACTCTATATACCTACTTATCTCCTTCATCAATGTAGTTGCCACTTTATAGAGAGTGATGGTATTGTGTAAGGACACCAAGGAGGTAATAATTGCTAGAGTTGTCAAATGAACTAATTCGACTTAAAATGAGTTGGGTTACAAGTTAGATAAATTCGTCTATTTAAACCTAACAAGTTAAACATATTAGGATTTTAAATCTAGTTCATTAAGTAACATGTTTAACCTATCAAAGGGGGAAAAACCTAAAGCAAGTCCTTTTTTTTCCCAACAATTTCAAGGGAATGTACATTTGTTTATTTTCCTAGAGAAATACAAATTGAAATAAACAAACTCAACTAAACAACCCTAATTATTTTAATAGGATCAAAGATAAAATACATTGTTTAGCACTAAATTGAGAGAAAACTATATGAATTGCAAAAAGAAATATATAGATTTACTTTAGAAACAATAATGTGTAACACCATAATCATTAAGCACATCTCACATCATTACTAGACTCATTTCCTTGGATTATACAAAGTTCCCAAAGATAAGCTATTAAAATATTCCATTAAATTACATGACGTTGTGGATAAATTTTTCATTTCATGACTTGTGGATCACATGAAGTCATCTATCTTATTCTCATATTTAAATATACAAATACAACTCAAAACTATCTTAAGAAGTGGCTAGAAACTTGAGCTCATGAAGCACATACACAAAATTTAAATGTGTAGTATTGGGTTTGTGGTCCAGTTTTCTGTCATCAACTTTGAAAAATCATAACTAATTCTAAAAAAATCATAATCAAGCATACTATACCATTCTGAAAAGCTATAGATGTTTATTTTATGCTAGAAATAATTCTAGACCACAATATGGACGTCTAACTACTAGAAATCGATAGAATAGTAACCAAGGTCGCCTGGTGCTATTAGTACTATCACAAAACTTCAAAAATTCATATCTCCCTGTTCAGATATCCAATTCGGGTGATCTTAATAGCCATAGAAAACTTCTCATGTCTAGTTTATGTTTGTAACATTTCATGAGTATGAATGACATAAGAGAAGAAACTAACCATATGAATAGTAACCATACTAGAATAGCTAAAATTTGGAAAATTTGAAAATTCATAATTAATTTCATAGAGCTCCAAATAATTTGGTTTTTAACTTCCCAAAAATTTATGGAAGAAATCTATATGCATGCCAAATTTCATGGGTAAATTCGTTCATTTGGTTAGATTTTGATATTGGGTTCTAAAATGGCCAATTTGGCGCCTTCGAAGGGTCTCAAATGATTCACATTGGCTTCTAAGACATTCATGGCCATTTGAGCAAATGGGAAAGCACTAAAATGGTCTAATAAACTTTTCTCAAAGATAAAAAAATTCAGATTTTACAAACTCACACTCTCACCCAAGGTATACACAAGAATACATATGCTTCATCTTGCCATTTAATGCCTAAAAATTCCTATATCATACATATGGCATCAAGTCTTAGATATACATAATATATTCATATATTTACAAGTATTCATAGGCTTATACATTATATACAATATTGGATTACATTATATGCCACTAATATGGCTACAAAATGGACATTTTCACACACTTTGTTGTCAAACTCTCTTCTTCAAGCTTGGTGGCTTCCATTCTTTGGCTCACTTGGTCAACCTAGACATGTTAGACAATGTGGAGGAAGGAATGAGATTCTAGGAATTCCAATAGCTCTTCTCCCTTTCAACCATACATAAAAGATACAAATACAAGTCTAAAAATGCATGCATGGATATCATAGGACATGTAATCATTCATGGAATATTTCTAGCATTTAAGAAGTCATATGAAACATACATAGGCTTGCCAAGCAAGTGGCTTAGCCTCACCCAATCTCTTTGAGAAATTTTGGACTTGCTTCACCCATTTTCTTAAAGCCTTTTAACTAAGTCTTACTTTTGGGAGACCTTTGGCTTTGTCTCAACCATTCTTGGAGACTTTTACCTCATCCTTACCCTTGTTAGGGGACTTTTGGTTTACCACACTCAAGCAAACCAAAACATGTTCATAAAATATCATTCAAGTACATTATAAAGCTTCAAGTACCATGGCATATATATACATGCTAAGACCTCTTTCATAGCTTAAAACATACACACACACACATTCAAGATAAGATAAATATCCACTCATGTATGAGAGAAAGAAGAGAAAGCTACCTTGAAGCAAGAGTTCAACACTTTTTCCTTAGGTATTCCTCCCCCTTTTCGGCCACAAACTTGAAATGAGATGAGACTTGGTTCTCTTGGCCTAAACACATTAAATAGGGCACAATTACGTCATGGAAGTAAGTTCTATCATCATTCACTCACTATAGGAGCTCACTTTATTCTATGGTTGCATAATGGTGTCATATAAAGCCTAATGAAGAAAGTGCTAGCATTCAAGGTCTTGGCTTCATTTTCTTCTTCCATATAGGTCTCTTGATCTCATTTAAACCTCTTGGAGTCATCATAATTTCATTCCCAAAGGCCTAGACCTAAATTGCTTCTTTAAGCTTTATTATGGAGCATACACTTCCATCACACCAACCAAGGTTTCTAAAATTTTTCTAAACCTTTCTTTGGTGTTCTCTTATCATGTTTAGTCTCTTTCTACCCTTAGAAAAATTTTAAAACTCTCTCTAGGCACAAAACCAAGCTTGGTCGAGACATATGCTTAGTTTTAGGCTCATGGAGCTAACTCTATTTTCTTGAAAGAAATGACACATGTGAGGCTTTCTTGGCATCTCAAGAACCCATACACACTTATAGACAATTAAAAATATCACTAGAAAGCTTTATACATACTAAGGTGCAAAGGAAACCTTAGATTTTGGAAACTTGAAAACTAATGGTTCTTTTTGGAATTTCTTTGCATCTACTTGTTTCTCACCCTTAAAAACCTAGGTTTCATGCTTGGTTTGGGTCAGATTTTGCTCCCTCTTACTTGTTCTATATGAGGCCAAAAATGAGCTATGGAGAAACAAGAAGGAAGAAGCAAGGAAAGACATGGAAATACCTTGATTCCTTAGCCTTTTCAAGAGCTTTTTCCCTTGTCTTCACTCTTCCTTGAAATTTCAAACTTAAATGATGAGAGACCCTCTAGGAACCTTGTCCTAGGAACCTTCAACAAGATGATCCTTTGCCCGGGACCCGCTAAAATACAAGAATGTTGGTCAAAGGAAAGACCCTAAGAGAACTTGTCTCTTAGAACCCTAGCCTCAAGACGCTACAAAGGAAGACCAATCCTTTGATAAGTCACGTGAATTCTCAGAGAACACAAAGAAGCAAAAGCCTCACAAAGTATTGAATAATACTCAAATTCATTCATTCATTCATTCATCTATGTTCCATAACATAAATTTAACATCTATAGCTTTCCAGAATGACCAAATATGTTTGATTTCAATTTTTATAGAATTAGTTATGAATTTTGAAATTTCATATCAGTAATCTAAAATAATAGCCTAGACAGCAGAGACCTCAGTGGCTTTTCAGATATAAAATATTTTCCCCTTAATGATTCATAGGTTGAAATTATTTTTACCATGGGGTAGACATCCAGAGCATTTTGGAATGGTAAAGTTTCTTGGATTTGATTTTTGTGGATTTAGTTATAAATTTCTGAAATTGTGACAGAAAAATTGAAAATCTGACCATGGCTAATTCATAGAAATTGGTGTGTTTCACCCACTTGTATGAGTTCCAAGCCACTTTCTTGGATGGTTTTGAATTGTATTAGTGTAATTAAATATGAAAACAAGTTTAATAAGTCCCCTTGGTCCATGGAATGCCAGATGAAAAATTTATCCGCTATACAATGCAAGAAAACTTAATATTTTAATATCTTTTTGTTGAGAATTCACATGCTCCATGAAATAGAACCTAGAAATGGCATGAAATGCATCATGATATGATGGTGTTATGTGAACTTACCCATGGAAAGAGTAAAAGAAGGAAATAAGAAGAGCCATTAGACATACCTTGACTCTGGCTTAATTCAAGAGCTCTTTCTATTAGTTTGCTCCTCTCTGTCAAACTCTATCTTCCTCTGAATCAGACCCAAAGCAGCATCATATCACATATAAAAACCATAGGGAGAAGGTGGGAAGGAGGGGAATAACATTAAGGAAGGGAGAACCATGAAAATTCTTCATTTTCCTTACCTTTTTGCCTTATCTTTCTCCCTCTTCTTCTCTTCTTTTGGTGAGTCTCTCTCCCTATTCTTTCTCTCTCTATTTGGGCAAAAAAAGGTCGACTAGAAAGAGGAGCAAATTCTGGACATTTTAAGAAGATAGGGTTCCACTTTTGCCACTTTTCATATTACGCTTTAATCCCTATTTATTAGTTTTGTCTCGTTTGGCTCATTTTAACTCTTTTTTGAAAATCATCTTTTTCATTATAAAATTTAGGTTCTCTAACCTATAAAATGGTTTTGGAACTACTCAATTTGGATTTAAATTCTTCTTGAACCATTCTGTCAAAATTTAGGTCAACCCTTTGCTGAAATTGCTCACTAGAGGGATTTAAACCATTCCAGAGGTTCCTATAGTTTTTAAAGCCTCTAAGAACCCTGGGTAGCTCAAAATTTCTATTTAAAAATCCCTTCTTAGTGTTTTCTTAATCAAGTTTTACCATAGCAAGAGACACATCTAGCTATTGCAAGAGCTTCCCAATTGTTCTCATCACAGCTTACACTATTGCTAGAAATTCCCTAAATTTTGTATGAGCCACGAACTCGCTATAGCGAGCTAGCATCCTCGCTATAGTGAACTAGTATCCTATCTATACCAAACAGGTATCCTAGTTATAGTGATTAAGTATCCTAGCTATAACGAGGAGACTTAAAGAAATTTTGAAAACTTGAGTCCTCACTTCTACGAAAATTCAGATGTTACATTTTACCTAGAAACATAATATCTTTTTGCATAAATTAATAAAGTCTCATCTACTAAATGAATTCATCAACCTTTTGCAAAATGGTTGTATTCATAAGCTATAATTGTAAATTAAAATGTTATATATCATAAATCTTATTTGTTATTAGAAAAGTGAATGGAGGTCAATTATCTCACTTGTCTCTAGTTTCATCTCAATATTGTATTTTTAATTTTTGAGTAATGGAGTGTTATTATTTTTCTATTATAAAACATTATTCTATTATTTTCTATTCAAATTTAGCTAATTTAAAGTGCAAACAAATATCCAAAAACCAATAGACAATAGCTACATATGAAAAGCTACTTTAGGCTTTTATTTACCTCTTTTTTTTAATTTTTAAGCTTTCACTCTTAACTACATCTGAATAATAATGTATGGAGGATGTGTGATAAGGATAACACCACTTTAATAACACCGTATATGAAAGGAGGAAATACACTTAATTGCAATCCATTCTGAAGCATGTATATGATCAAGCTTTTATTAACCCTAAAATCATTTTGTTCTTGTTCTATTTGTTGATGGTGTCAAGATACTAAACAAAAGTCCAAGTGTCTATTTTTAGTAATGAATTCTCAAGGCTTTCAATATAACTCTTAAACATAGCTTTAGCCTAAATCATAATTACATTATTAAGCCATTCTTTATGCAGAGTTCCAAGTTAAACATGCTAGTGAAGAAGTAAATGAGTCTCTAATGCCTCACTATAGTAAGACAAGCATATACTCACTTTGTTTCAGATGATATCCTTTTATTATGGTGAATTATCTTGCAATACTAAAAGCACTAGTTGGACTGCTTACATACATAAGATTGAAATAATATTTAAAGGCACCCCTAGCACTAGTAGCAAAGTAAGGAAACATACAATAAATATTACTCATTTCTTATTGGATTTTTTATGCAACACCAAGATTATAAAAAAACTTAAGTAGTAGTTATGTGGAAGAACTTATAAAAAGAATACCAATACATACACATACACACACATATGGTGTGCTTAGAAAGCCTAAAAATGGGAATGAGAATGGATGGAGAAGAGTAAAATTTACAAAAATATAAATCAAAGATCATGTTCAGAATTCATAATTTTTCAAACATAATAATATTGTCAATTCTCATTCCTTTTTATCTCTCTAAGTTCTTCCATTTTCATCTCCATAAAGCATGCTTCTAAATAGTTTATAATTAATAATAAGATCAATTATTATGTTTATGTAGGCCAGCTACCATAAGAAAATGGTAAGCTGAGATGGAGTTTGTGATTTTTCAAGATCATTTGAAGGAGAGTGTGCATGCCTCCCTTCATATGTTGTTCTCACCATCCTTGGATCCCCTGCTAACCTCTCCACCTTTTTCTTTGCTCTACAATTATCTTATGTGCAATGATAGTAGCTCCTACACTCAATGCACCTATAGCATGTGTGTAATTAATTACATAACACACATGCACACACACACACACACACACACACACACACATTATAGTCTTAACCAGAATACACAAAAAAACATGGCAAACATGAGTAAAGTGCTTATTTTGCCATGTTGCCCAATACAAGCCTATTTTCTAACTTCATATTCTTTTTCTATCACAAGATTTGATTTTGAACTATTGTCAGTGTTTTAAGTATTAGCATGATAATACTTAAATAGCATATATATAAATATAATTCAATTTAGAGAAATTTTTGGCCTTAATTATAATTAATATTTTATCTAAAGATCATCAAATAATATTATAGATCTTTAGAACCTCTCATAAGATCAAACTATCCACTACAACACCTAGTTTTTCTTTGGTGCATTGTATTGTTGGTAATGGTTATTCTTCTTAATCTTGCTTTCTCTATTACATTATTGTGCTCCTTTAAATTGAGAACCTTGTTTTGTTCATGTGATAGGTTCAACAATAGTAACTAGGTGAAATTTAATTGCTATGTATTAAACTATAGTTTTATTTTTTTTTTCATGTGTCACCTTATCAATGATTTCCTTTGAACTATGCCAAGGACTAAGAGCTACAAGTATTCTATTAAGGAAACTTTATCAATGTCAACATCAAATGCAAGGGAAGCATTGGCAATTGTCACAAATTTAGTGCTGACACTTAATGCACAATTAGCTCTCACCCTAAATGATGGTCCACCTCAAACACCACTAAGTTTAGTGCCTACTTTACTAGCACCACTACCTTTTACAACTAATGCTAATCCACCTCAACTATAACAACTGGCACCATAACATCGTTCAACTCATAAACACTAATCTAATAGATATTGGATGATGGATATAATAGATTTAGGTTGAGCTTTGATTGTTGAATTCTAATGTTATTTCTCAAACATAGTATTCTTCTCTTTAATTATCCCTTCTGTTCAACCTTTTTTACATAGTATTCTTTTTCTAGATGATGTAGGTGTTGTCAACACTGCTAAGCTAAAGGTGAATGAGATCTAGGGTTTGCCATTTGGTTAGTGGATAGTTTTGCAATTTAATCGGTCTTGCTAACCAATAAGCAAGGCAAACAGGCTAGTAGGAGGCTTCATAAAGGAAATGGCATCTGATGTGAAATTGTTCCCTATTTATAAAAACTAGAAACAAGTTCCAGAAGCTAATAATGAAAAATATTATAAGGAGATTATAAAGGTAATAGGTATTGTATTGTAAATTTATCTATTTTAATTTTTTTTGTATGCTTCTAAATAACCTAAATAGTTATGATTTTATCTTACAAACTTAACAAAACAATTATCATGTACTAAAAATACTTTTTAGAACACTTAAAAGTTCCTTTATTAATTCTATTTAGTAATTTTGTTTGTTAAAACTAACCTTTATTAATTTTGTTTGTTATGCTATAAAGGGAAAATTTCATTCTGAGTATCCCATTAGAAAGAAATGGATAATAAGACAAATTGCAAAGAACTAGAAGGGCAATTGGTGCAATTTGTTCAAACAATGTTATTAAGTAGAATAAAATTGGGAAGAAAATATCTTAGCACACCTTGATTGGATTCTTTAAGAGTAGTTGACAAATTTCATTAATTACCAATTGAAACTGAAGACATTGGTAAATGCAAAATTTTTTTTTGCCTTAAAATTATTGCTATAATACTAAAACCATTCATTTGAATTATAGAAAATGGTTGTGACAAATGTGGCAAATAGATAAAAGCAAGTGACTCTACCTATCAGAAGATCTAAAAGCTTCACCAAAAAGAGGCATGAGATGGTAAGAGTTTGTACATACATTGTAAATAGTGAAATAATGTAAATCTAACATTTAATTGATCAATCTTAGGAAAGTAAAAAAGGAAAAAAAGTAAGCCAAAGTGAATTCTATATTGAGACTTATAAGAAGGATGATGACTCATATGTCAATGAGGTTACAAGGTCTATTGATGTAAGTCTAAAATGAGCATATTATGTTAATTCCATAACTATTTATGGATAAGATTCATAAATTAGTTATTTTGGCTAAATTTCTAATAATTGTTTATAGAAAAGCATTCAGACTTTTAAGTTGCAAGATGGCTCAATAGCTACAATTGGCCAACATGATGCTCTGAGACAAATTTTAAACTTAGAGCATTTAGGCAAGGCATACCATCCTAAGTGTTTGGAACAAATAAACACAACGTTGGCGGTGGTGTTAACAACCAGAGGAATGACGATCAAGCTTTGATGCAAGCTAAAGATAATGAAATACTAGCACTGAAGAATGTTATATAGCATATCTTTAAAATTCTTTTAAAAAATGTTCCCTCATTAGTTAAGTTTACACACATCATCAATGCTGAGGTATAATGCTCAAATTTCTAACTTTAAAAGTTTAGGTCTATGTTATTTTATTGTTTTGGATACTTGTACTAAAAAACTCAAATAGGAGTGATTGCTCACATAATAAAAGTTAGTGTTATGCAAATGAAGGTTATAAGAAGAAATAAATATTGGTGTCGTTGATTTTCTACATAATTTTTTGTTATGATAGAACCATTTTTTTATGTTAATAACTCAATGTTTGTGCTGTAATAGTGCTAAAATTTGTTCATTTATGTTCTGAACTTTCATTGTAACATTATGTTGAAAAATTTTCATTATGCGATGTTAATGATTTTCCTCCTTCCATTATGTGTTGTAATTTTATTGAGTTTGCTTCATCTTGCTTTGGTTTCAATGTCAATAAGTGGACTATATAGGAGGAGAGTAGAGAAACTAGATAGTGCAATAGAAGTAGACAAGATTATTTGTGACTTAGGAAATTTCATTATTTTCAAATTGTGTAAAGTAAGAGGCATAAAATGAAGAGATTCTTTTTAGAATTGTAAGCCTTAAGCTTGAGCATGAATTCTTTTCATTTGTAAGCTTGTGTGGCTCTATAATTAATTTCATAGGCCTTTAAGGCTTATTGGTCTTGATTCAAGCCTAGTTATAATTTTTTGTGTTTAAATATTAGTAATTATCTTTTGTTATTAGTTCTTTATTTTTTTTAGGCTATTTTAATTGGTATATTTCCCTTTTTTAAAAACTTTTACTTTGTGTTCATTTAGGTATGAAAATAATAAAGAATGATATTAATAAGTTTAGTGAGTTATGTAGTCAATTCTATGGGGGTGACTTGTTCATCTTTGTTGCCAACTAGTTCTCTAGTTCTTTACTACTTCTTTTTCCTTTTTTGAATTTTCTAGCCATTTGACCTTCATATGAAACCACTTTACAAAATATTCTTTCTTCCTTCCTTAGTAAATATAGCAACTTATTTGATAATTTAATGGATAAAAATGAGAGCCTCAAATATATATTCAATCACTTTCCAAGCATATCACATGGTTTTGAACCTTAAAGTTACATAGTGTAATACCTTAAGCCCCTAAGGTATCTTTTCTATAAACAAGCTTCACACATTTGATATTCATAGGAAAAATAATAAAACAATGTCATATCTTTACGTTTTGTAGTACTTTAAAATTTTCAATTTCGTTCTGTAGACCCCGTGGACTCTTTAATATTATCTCCTTCTCATTTTCCATCTAAACAAGTCATAACCACTGCAAAACATTCCATACATTTTGGTTTAGGAGTCAAACATCATAAAAATGGAGTTTTTGCCCTGGGTCCAAAATTCAAGTTTCTATCACTAATTTTGAAAAATTATAATTAATTCTAGAAAAATTAAAATCATCAAAATGATAGCTTTTTGAAAAGCTTTAGATGTAAACTATAGGTTAAAAATTATTCTAGGCCAATAAAAACACCAGCTAGACCATGATTGATAATAGAAAAGCCCTAAAGGTTTAGCTACCCTGGTTTGCTATTATAGATTACTGATATAAACTTCAAAAATTCATAACTAATTTTAAAAAACTCAAAACCCAAAAAAACCATACCATTCTAGAAAGCCATGGATGTTAAATGTATGGGAAAAATAAGTTCAACCCATGCTAAACTCGTTTAGAAGCTGAATTATAATGAAATAGTACATAAGGTTGGCTGGTGTAACTAGTTGTAATGTAACACTTCAAAAATTCATTTCTTTTGCTACAGACCGCCAAATGAGATGCTTCTAGTTGTTATAGATCATGGTGCAATCCAATTTTTTCATGTAAAATTTTAGAACAGTTAGACCTCGTTTGACCATCGGATGACATGAAAATGAAATCTGCTCAAGTTAACAGAGCCCAGACTAAAACTAACTTCTGATATAAAATTTAAAAAATCATAAGAAATTCTATAAATCTCCAAATAATGTGGTTTTTAGACCAGCAAAAAGCTCCATATGAGATCTATATGTGTACAAAATCTTAATCTCAAAATCGCTCATTTGGTCAGGTCGGGGTTCAACTCACAAAATAGGTCTTTTTTGTCCAAAAATAGTTCATTTATGTGCCAAATGATCTTCCCTTTGAACCAAGACTACTTGGGCATGTGGGTTATAACACCATATATTTCTAACTTATTTTGTACACATTTGCAAGCTCATATGATGTATTTCATGAAGGGAGTGAGAAAAATTCATTAAAATAATACATTTCTTTACATTACATCGTGTATAAAAATTCCATTCATTGTTACGTGGACCATGTTAGCTCATACAACACATTCTTATATTTAATTACACAAATACAACTCATTTGAATCATGAAATATGGCCCACAACTCATGGAACTCAGAGAAAAAATCAAAATAGGCATATTAAATTTCGGCCAAAATTTGCTCCTTTTCTAACCCAAATTTGGAAAATCATAACTAATTCTAGATAAATTGAAATCATGCATTCTTCATCCTTCTAGAAAGCTACAAGTGTCTACTTCATATTAAAAATATGTCTAGACTATAACATTCATCACAAAGGACGTTTAACATCCAAAAAAGTCCAGAGGTCAAACTGCCTTCTGATGCTGTCACAGATTTCTGCAGCAAATTTCAAAAATATCCAATTAATTCCAAAAAAATCCAATACATGCAAATAATACCAATCTAGAAATTTATGGATATTAGTTAGAGGGGAAAAATAACTCTAGACCAATTCAGGCAACCCCGACCTTAGAATTTAATAGAATATAACGGAGGTCTAGTGAAATCCCTTATACTGGATAGAATCTTTAAAAATTCATATCTCTCTCTCTAAACCTCCAAATGAGGTGCTTCTAGTAGACACAAGTCACTGTGAATGTATAGTTTCTCTGTATAAAATTTCATGGCAATTGGACATCATTTGAGCCATGAGTGATAGATTTCATTTTCGGACCAAATGAATAGTGGAGTAGACCAAAATCAGAAAATTTGCCAACTTTGGAAATTCATCAAATATTCTATAAACCTCTAAAAATTATGTTCTTTAGCTTCCCAAAAAGGTCTCAATAATCTCTAATTGCATGCCAAATCTTAGATCAAGAAGAGCTCATTTGGCTAAAGAGTGACATAAGGTTCCATTATAGTCAATTTTGGCTCCATATGGGGTACCAAAGTAACCAAATGGCTTTCCCTAAAGTTTGGCATCCTTTGGGCAAGTCTATAAGCATGATTAAGACTTGTGTAAACTACCCAAATGGTCCCAAACTTCATGCATCTCATTTTGACTATTTCATCCACACATATGCATAATTCTATCAAACCACCAATGAAACTAATTTGTCACCATATACCCATTTCACATTCTAATGACTATAAAACATATTCGCTCATTCATAGATAGCATAATATCATAATTACACATGTCTAATAGGTCATAGACCATATACATCAAGGGATTACAACATTTGACATCATTATAGTTTTAAAAAGTAAAAACTAAGATGTTGGTGTCAAACTCTTTTCTTCAAGGTGGTTGGCTTCCATTACCTTATCCACTTGGTCTACCTAGCATGTAAGATCATTGGAGAGGAGTGAATGAGATTCAAAGAATCCCAATAGCTCATCTTCCACTCAATCATACATAATGGATGCAAAGAAGTCTCATAAATGCATGTATAGTCATGTAGACATGTGCAAGCATTGAAGAAATATTTTCATCATTTAAGAAAGTCATACATAGCATACAAAGGCTTGCCAAGCAAGTGGATTGGCCTCACCTAATTTCTTGTGGATATTGGACTTGCCTCACCCATTCTTTAATGCATTCTTGGACTCAACCATGCTTTTAGGAGCCCACTTTGCTTTTGGAAGACTCTTTCCTTTGTCTCAACTAATCTTAAGTATTGTTGGCTCATCCTTACCATGGCTAAGGATTCTTGGCCTCACCACACTTAAGCAACCCAAGCACACATCAAAACATCATATGAAACATAATATGTTATCATAAAACCATGGCATATGAAATCATGCTATCACACTTTTCATGGCTTGAAAATGCACATACACACATTCTAAGACAAGCTAAGCATACATTCATGCATAAGAGAAGGTGGAGAGAGCTACCTTGTACATAATTACACACTTTTCTTCTTGAATCAAGGCTTCCTCTTTTGGCCACACACACACAAACTTGTGGAGATACTTTCTCTTGGCCTAGACACAATTTATGGAAACCAATTAGGTTCATGGAATCAATTTTAAGGCCACACACTTGCTTGAACTCTAGCTTGATCTAGAAACCTCATTATAGTTTCATAATTGCACCTAATGAAGCAACACCCCTCAAATAAATTCTAGGCTCCATTCTTTCCTTTCAAATATGATTCTTGACTCCTTTTAAACCTCTTAGAGTCATCACAAAATTAAAATCAAAAGCCTAACTACATGTTGCTTCTTTAGGTCATAATATAGAACTTAAAGCATCAACTCACTTTCTATGAGTTCTAAAGTTTTCCCAAGGCCTCCCTTCATTTTCATTCATCATATATGACTCAATAATGGGCTTAGAATAATTTAAAACTCTCCCTAGCTATGCTATCCTTGCTTGGCTGAGGCTATGGAGGAAATGGAGCTCCTTGGAGTTTGCTTTGTTTCTCAAGGGAAGAAGCATATGGGGAGCCTCTTAGGGATCTTAGTAGCTCATTTAAACTCTTATTTAGGCCTAGGAATCATCATACAAAATCAGATTTTACAAGGTGCAATTGAAACCCTAAAACTTGCATCTTGAAATCTAATGATTTTTTATTGATTCCCTTTGCATATTCTTAATCTCTACACCCTTTTTCCTTAGATTCACCCTTGGTTCTGCCTAAAAGTCAAGTCCTCCTAGGGTTTTCTCATGTTAGGTGAAATGGAGGAGGAGGGAACCAAAGATGACAACCATAGGAAGAGAAATTACCTTGTTTTCTTGTTTTTTCTCACTTGAATCTTGTGTTCTTTGAACTCCTCTCTTCAAATCCGAATTTTTCTCTCAATTTCTCTTTTAAAACAGATCCATATACTTCATTATAATCATAGGAAATAAAGGAGAATGAAAGAGAAGAGGTTTGGAAGAGAGAGAGCATGAAAATCCATACCTTTCTACCTTGAATTTCTCCTCCTTTTCTTCCTCCTCTTGTGTGCCTCATCCTTTAGGGTTTTCTTCTAGTTTTGGGCAGAACATGGTCATGCATAATTAAGGGAGAAGAAGGGTGCATCATATATATAGGTGGGAGTACGTTACACTTTTCAAAAATTTTCATTTTGCCCTTCATTTTTGGCATTTTCGATTCTCTTTCGTTTTAGCTCCTTTTTTAGAACCGTCTTTTCCATTTTGAAATTTAGGTTCCCAATTTAGTAAAATATCTTTGGAATCACTCAAATTGAAACTCAAACCTTCTCGAATGAATCCGTTAAAGTTTGAGTACACTGACATTGGAAAACGTCCACTGGAGACCTTTTAACTGTCCCAGGGCTTTCCATCATCTTCAGGGCCTCTAAGAACCCTGGAGAACTCAAAACTTTCATTTAAAAAGCTCTCCTGTGTGAATTCCAAAATTTTCTCAAAATTACGAAAATACCATTACGTTTCGTAAGTTTTTCGTAAGAATTTATTTCTTCATTCTAGCTCTATTTTTTTTCTATCTGAACCTAGGATTTTCATTTTTAGGAATCTATAATGCTTCCCAAATTTTTTGAGACCTTAACTACATCATTTCGGGGGAATTCCTTTTATATCCAGTGAGTTTTGTTCGTTCATAAAGAAACTGTATGTTACATTTATCACGTTTTCTCTCATTTTCAAAAAACCGAATGTTACATAGGAAAGCTTCAAAATAGTCCATTAAACTTGTCTAAAGAGTCTAAGTATCCATACATCACAAAACCACTACCTTACTTGCTCACATACACAAGTTCTTAAAGACACATCCATGCATCTCAATGTCAAGAATATCTATTCTCATTTATATGCTTTCAATTCTCATACATATATCATATTTGCATGTATATACATATATTCAAGTAGCTACACATCATTTACAACATGGGTTTCATCATTTTCCAATAATATAGTTACAAAATGGCTAGATACATAATTCTTTTATCAATTCTTCTCTTCAAGTGTGATGGCTTCCATCTCTTTGCTCACTTGGTCCACTTAGATATGTTAGGCAATAAAGAGGGGCAAGTGAGATTCTAAGAATCCCAATAGCTCTTAACCCTTTTAATCATACATAATAGCCATGCTTTCAAGCTAAAGGATGCATATATGGACATTTTGCGACTAATAACCATATATAAAATCATTTTCACATGCAAGAAACTTATACACATCATATGTTGGCCTTCAAGAAGATTGGTTTAGCCTCATCCTCTTTCCTTAGGACTTTTAGACTTACCTCGCTCAATTTTAAGGGACTTTTAACTAAGTCTCACTCTTTTTAAGACTTTTGGCTTTGTCTCGCCCAATCCTAGAGACTTTTGGCTTATCCTCACCTTTGTTAAGGGATTTTTGGCTTCACCAAGTTCATTCAAGCTCACCATCATTCATAAAACACATATTATGCACATAATGGTACCATGCATGTAGAAAATCACTAAAAATATTTCTCATGGTAAAATCATACATACGCACATCTAAAAACAAAAAAAAAAACAACTAAAAATGCATGAGAGAAAGGTTAGAGAGTTACCATAAATGCAAAAACACACACTTTTGCTTGATTTCTCTTCCCTTCCTTTAGCTACACCCTTACAAGTGGGTGGTGTAGGATTCCTTTGGCCTAAACACATCAAATAGGACTCAATTACACTCTTGAAATAAACTCTAACATCACATACTTTAGAAAAGCTTGGTTTCTTATTTGGTTCAATTATGGTTCCATAAAGCACCTAATAAAGCAACCTTAAGAATTCATGATCTTGGTTCCATTCTCTCCTTTAATCTATGACTTTTGACTCCATTTAGACTTCTTGGAGCCATCACACAATCATTTTGAAAAGCCTAGCTATGTGTTACTTTGTTGTGCCACATTATGGAACCTATAGCTCCAACTCTCAATCTATGGCTTCTAAAATTTTTCTAAGGCTTCCTTTCATACTCTCCCATCATATATGATGCACATCTAGACTTAGAAAAATTTAAAACATTCCTTAGGTGCTACTTCCCTTCTAAGCTAAAACCATGCTCTTTTTTGGTACCCATGGACTTTGTTTTGTTTCTTTGATGGGAGATGCATGTGGGAGGCTTTCTTGATGTCTTAGGAACTTATACAAACTCTTAGACAATAGAAAATAACACTAGAAAGCTTCACACAAACCATGGTATAACAAAATCCCTAGAAATTATATCTTGAATTTCAATGGGTTATCTTCAAGTTTCTTTGCATTTCCCAGCTTCTCATAGTCTGAAACCTAGAATTCTCACTTGCTCTAGGTCAGAAACTTCACCCCTTTGGCTCTATATAAGGCCTAAACACCCTCATGGAAGAAGCAAAGATAGGAAGCAAGAAAACCATGATTCATACCTTGATTCGAAGCTTATTTCAAGAGCTTCTTCCTTTGCTATAGCTTCCTTCATGAAATTTTAATCTTCCTCCTCTGAACCAAGGCCAAAACAATCCTATATCATCCATCAAAACCATGGAAAGAAAGATTAAAGAGAGGAGAAGAATATATATAAAGGAAAATCCATGAAACTTTAGCCTTTCTTACCTTTTCCCTGGTTCCTTCCTTTATCCTTTTGTCCTTCTCTTGGGTGACTCTCTCTTAGGTAGAAGTTCCCTCTATTTTGGGTAGAATAAGTCGGTTAGAAAAAGCTCCAAGTGGGATGCCTTTTGTGGAGGAAATAAGAAGAAAATTTATTCATTAAAATATCATTTACATCCCGTCTTTTGGAAAAATCATTTAAAGTTTATTTTAGCTCATTTTTTAGAACCATATTTTCCATCATAAAACATAAGTCTTCAATTTTATAAAATAGCTTTAGAATCACTCTATTTGAATTAAAAACCTTCCTAAATGAAAAAAGTTAAAGTTTAGGTCAACTGACATTAGAAAATATATACTAGACGGGGTTTAACCCATTCTAAGGGTTCCTATAGTTTTTAAGGCCTCTGAGAATCTCAGGCAATTCAATCTTTTCATTTAAAAAATCCCTTCTTGGTGTTTTCTAAAATGAGTTTCACTATAGTGAGAGACACCTCTCATTATTGTGAGAGCTTCCTAACTATTCTCGCCATAATTGGCACTATTATGAGACGTTCTCTAAATCTTGTATGGGCCATAAACTCGTTATAGCGATCTGGTATCCTCACTATAGTGAGGAGACTTTATTTGGCCTCAATTCTTCTCATTTTAGGAGACTTGTTTTTTAAACTAACTCATTTTAGTGGTTTTTTTTTTACAAACTACCAGATGTTACATATAACAATTTTACTTGTTACATTATCACTACTAACACTTTTTGGTTTTTGGTTTAACCTTACTGCGCCCTTAATGAAAATGTTATAGACTTGAAGCTTAGGTCAAATATGTCATAATGTTATGCTTTATTAAATGTATACTTATTTAAATATTTCTTTTAGGATTTTATTCATGATCTGCATTCTTCATCCTCTTCTAGCCATGCACAGAAATGATTATGTTTTTCATTTTGGAATATTTTGTGAACTTGCAGTGTTTTCTTAATTTCATATGCTTACTTAAACATTATCTTTAACTTGTAGTGTTTTCTTAGTTTCAAATGTTTACTTAAACATTTTCTCGAACTGGTGTGCTTTTTTTAAAAAACTTTGTTGAAGTAGCCAATTTACCAAAGTTCAGGCATTTAGCAATTATTATATATATAATTAATTATGGATTTAATATAATAAATAACCCAAAAAAAAGAATGCCTATAATATAAATATCAGTGTTAATGCCAAATAAAAAACTCATCATTAGTAGCAATTTTTAGATCGTCGCTAAATGCAAGCAAATAACCCCACACCAAATTTCAATGGTCATGAAAACAACCACCAATCACAAAATCCATTTCTAGCAACTAATATGTATAACTAACTTTTTAAAGATGATTTTGGTAGATAATAACTATCAAAAAGTGACACATAAACTACTATAAAATATGCAAAGTAACAACCTTGACCTTCCTATTGGCAATGGTTTATGATTGCCGCTAAATGCATAAGTAACCATTGCTAATTGCATATGACAATTGGTGGCAGTAATTCCTGTGGTCAAAAGTAATTGCCACTAATTAAGTATTCAAGGTGGTAAAGGAATCAACTAGCCAACCGCCACTTTATCATTTAGTGGTGGTCAATAACTATCACTAAACAACAAAAAACCATTGTTAAAGAACACTTTTTTTTATAGTGATTCTTCCTTAAGCTCAAGCTCATTGACTTTTTGACCTATCTCCCAAAAGTGCATGATTCTCCAAGTATCCTCTTGACTCCTCTTGTAACATTTCCAAATTTTATAACTAATTAATTAAGGCTAATATAATTATTAGAAATTATTAATATGAATTCATAGTGGAATCTTGAGAATTTAAGTAAACTATGTTTTCCAAAGCACTTTAGAATTTTATCTAGACTATTATGAATTTTTTAGAATTTTTTAGGGATTATTAGTAATTTATTTTGAATTAGTTCCTAAATATCAAATAATAAATAATTATGAAATAAATACTGAGGGAATGAATTTATAGAAATTCATTCAACCCTTAAAGGCCAAAAAAAAGAAAATTATTTAGGAAATAAAAATATTTAAATGAAATTAAGGGGTCAAAATATAGATACTAAAAGTTTAAGACTCAAAATGCAATTTCAACTAAAGACCAAGTTACAATTTTTTTAGGAGAAAATATGATTTTTCCTAAATTAAAAATGGTGTACTTAAGAAGAGATCTTTATATAAAAATACCATATTCATGATTAGAACAACTTTCACAATCGGAGTTCTCTGCAAATCAAAATGCTACTCCACAGAAACTAAATTAACACTTAATCAACTAGAAGCTTTTTAGACTCACTGTAAAAGAAAAATTGAGGAAATTGAGTAACTTCTCTAAGAAGTCAAATGCCTCCTTCCCCTTCTATAAATAGGTCCCTTCTCAGCTTAGAAACTCACTTGCATACACACCCCACCATTATTCTACTAAAATTGTGTACATGTGTGTGTGAGAAAGAAAGAGAAACCTAGCAAGAAAGAGAAATGTGAGCCAAGAGAGAAACATAAGGAGAGTCATGGAAGAGAAAAGAGAGAAATTAAAGCAAGAAGGAAGTTATCTTGATCCTCCATACCTTTTACACCACTTCTAAATGTAGAGGGAGCTCAAGAAAAAGAAAGCAAGAAAAGGTAAGAACACCTACTTTGTTCCTTTTTCTCTCTCCTTTTCTCATCTTAGTTTAAAAGGAGTTAGACACTCCATTTTTTCTCTCTTATGTTCCTTAGTTATTTATGAAGTTTTGATGGTTACACTAGGTTCTTTAAATTACAAGAGACTTATGAGAAGCTTGTAGGAAACATAAAAACCATGAACTTTTCACCAAAGCCTCCTATGGAACCTGTAGCTTGAGAATCTCATTGTAAGGTTTGCATATCTTGTTTGAGTTCATTTTGGTATCTTAGTGAGTCTACATATAAATAGGAATGGTAAGAAAAAGGTTAAAAGCCAGCCAGATAACAAAATGGGTCTGTTGTTGATAAAAAAGCCAAAAGTAGGTACAAATTTAGGCTTAGATGTTTAAGGGTCAAACGAGGTTCAAATGGGTTGAAATTTTTGTATTTTAGGCTTTCTATATAAAATACATAGCTTGCCAAATTTTCCAAATTTAAGAGTTCATTTGGTCACTCAACTTAGCCCTAAAAGTTCATTTTTCAAATAATTTAATCATTTCCCTAACACTTTTGCAAAAATGAAGAGTTGAGGGTTTATACAAATCCTTTTTACTTTAGCCTTTTCCTACACTTAAATAACAACTAAAAGTATCTCTTGGTCAAATTTCATGAAGTTTGGTGTTCTGTAGAAAAAATGGTAGACATCTAAACTTGGTTATCAAAAAAGGATGTTGAACAAAGTATGAAATGCTTTGTGGGCACTACAATGCCCTTATGCAATGCTACAGTACCATGCATTTTATCTAAGGACTCTGAACAGTCTAAATTTTGGATTGGGCTATGGTGCCAAGGTCTCAAGCCATGGTTCCATCTTCCTTTTTAATGTTTTTTTTAGAATTTTTCTTACATGTTTTGAAAGATTATGATATTATATGCTAAAGACAAATTTAGAGAAAGTTAAATGGTAATTAAATAAGCATAAAATCATTGGTTAAAACCCCTAAGTTAGGCCATGATTTTATATACTTATGTACCCAATATATGCAAGGTTGTCTTTAGGTATCTTTATATGATTAAGGATGCTTGTATGAAATGTTTTGTAACTTGAATTGCTTGTGCATGTTTAGCAGATTGTTAGCCTTGGGGAACCTAGAAATTAATTAAAAAGAGAAGGAATTAAATATGTTCTAAAGTGAAGAATATATATACATGTATATTGTAACACCTTAATCTACAACCGCTACCTAGCCTCTCACTGGGCTCGGTTCCATATGATTTCCAAAGAATCAACACTAGTCCGTGGCATTTTTATGCTAGGAAACAGGGTTTCATACACTCAACTTCTATCCCGTGGGTCCTGTGAACCCATCATTTATATTCTCAACTCAAAGTCCACTTATACAACTCATACATAGCATAAATCAAACCATAAGCCACGGGTATGGAGCCAAAAACCAGAAAATGCACTTTTCTCACTTGTGCCCAAAAGTTTTATTTTGGTTCTAACTTTGAAACATCATAAGTAATTGTAGAAAAATGGGAATGCAGCAAACTTTAGCTTTCTTGAAAGCTCTAAGTGTTAAATTTACACTAAAAATAATTTCCAGTCAAAATCTCAGCATTTGAACCATGTTTGACATCGAAAATGGGAGGGAGGTCCGGCTGTCACTGTTTCTGGTGCAGCTTTCTGTCATGACTTCGAAAATTCATAACTAAATCCAAAAAAATCCAATCTGGGCACACTATACCAATTTGAAAAGCTACGGATGTCTACTAGAGAAGAAAAATAAGTCCAGATCATTTCAGTAGCCTCTACACCCGGAAAACTGATGGAACAGTGACGGGGGTCAGGAGAGCTCCCTGATGCTGATACAGAACTTCAGATGATTCAATCTCTCTCTACAGAACTCCAATTTAGGTGATTCTAGTTCCTATAAGTCACTGTGGTTATCTAGTTTATGTGTATAAAATTTCACCACATTTGGAATCCATTTGGTCTATGAATGCCACAGATTTCATTTCTGGTTTATATGAACAGTACATGACCAATTCATTGAATTTTCCCAAATTCAACAATTCACCAAATATTCTCTTGACCTCCGAATATTACCCACTTTAGCTTCTCAAGAAGCTTTCTCCAAACTCTAGAGATATGCCAAATTTCATGGCAAGAGGAGCTCATCCGGTCATACTTTGACAGAGCTCACAAATTTACTGGTTTTGGCACCCAAGAGGTCCAAAACGGGTTCAAATGGCCTCTCACACACTCTAGCCACTCATGGACAAGTTTAAAAGCATAAAACTAGGATATATAACAATTTCATGTGATCCAAATCAACATACATTCAAATCTCGCTATGCTACGGCCAAATATACACTACTTCATTCATTCAACAAAAGGGGCAAAACTCTCATTTCCATTAATTTGGCTATAAACATAGTTCATACAATATCCTTTCATACATTTACACTTGTTACAACCTTTACATCTCAAAAATAGTGGGCGCATATTCATTTGGCACCACTTTATATCAAAATACATTAAAATATCCAAAAGAAAGTAATATCTAACTAAGCATGCTCCTAGGCTCCTTGGTGTGTGCTCGGTTCTCCTTGAGCTCCACCTAGCATATTTAGTGGGAGGGGAAGGGGTGAGATTCAGGGAATCTCAGTAGCTCATGCACTCAATCAAGTAAGCAATCAAGGCATATAACAAGTCAATGTAACACCTCGAAATTAATTAAGGTGTTAATCATGGATTAAGATTAATTAAGAATAATTAATATAGGATGATTGGGCAAGTTAAGTGAATAGGTATTCTAGAGAGATAAATTGTTAATTTGGGTTAAGAATTTATTTGGGATAGAAACTTCACCTAGGTCCAAATTAATGAATCATGATAAGAGGCTAATGGAGGCCCAATGAATTAGAGGCAGACCCAAACTAATTTAATGAGATAGAGGCCCAAGATTTATCTTGTAAAGGCTCAATTAAGTGGCCCAATTACCCTTGTGCAAACCCAAGCCCTTGAGCCCTTCAAGTTTGGCCCAAAACCCATAAAACTTCAGCAACCCAATGTATTAAACTGGCCCAAAATAATTCTGTAGCCCAACAAGTGAAAACTGGCCCAATAAGCTAAAGTCTGAAGCCCATTTGAACTTGGACCTTGGAGCAACCCATAACCCATTTTTGACCCAACTAAAACCCATCTAAAACCCTAATACTTCAGCCACTTATCCCATTTGCTGAAACTCAAAAGTGAAATTCGGAGGTGGAGAAGGAGGCTAGGGTTTGGGGCAAAAACTCTGTATTTTCACCCACTTAGAGTAAGATTTGGCCAAGGTAATAGTTATAGAACTTAACCCCCTCATCTTTCTCTTTAATTTGGTCTAATTAGTTTTTCATTTAGAGGATTTTCACTTTACCCAAAATCTGAAATGTGGTTATTTGGGGATTTTCTTGATGAAATTCGTAGGTTGAGGTTAGGGCTGATATTAGATGAGTTTAAACCCTCATTTTGATGCTTTCTTTGATGGTTTGAGACCCCCATAGCTTATTTATATTATGGGTATTAATTTGGTATGAATTTGCTTAGGATTTTGGGTGAAACATTGAGAATTCTGGTGGGAGATACTTGAATCCGAATTTGGGATTTGTGGTGGCTGTTACAAGTTGTCTACAAGTGAGGTAATCGGGGTTTGCATTAATTCCATGCATGTATCTATTTTAATTTCATATTTGCTATATATGAATGATTTAAAATGTTAAATGAATTGGTTGGCTATCTGTTATATAATGATTGGACCTTGTGAGTCCATAGTGGAGCTGTGGTGCAGCTGCCACCCGTGCATGTGCTACGATCGAGCACCGGGTATGATCAACCCCAGATGCACTAAGCCCTAGTTGTGCTCAATAGGGAGTAGGTGCCGTGGATGGGCCTCTCTCCGGTGTTAATGGCCTTTAACATGTTAAATATATGATTGCTAGTATGGGATAGTAATCATGATAGCCTAATTGTTTCATTTGCTGAAATGACTGATATGATTCTGATATGGATTTTGATTCATGCATATATGTTGATTAAACTAGATTATATGATGGAATTGTCTTGATTACTGAGATGTGTATCTCACCCCGTTTTGTGGGATTATAATTTCAGGTGAAGGTTCCTCGGGTAAGGATAAGGGTAAGCAAGTGAATGAACATCCATGAGCTGTGGGGAGGCTACACTTGGTCTGAGTGTAATAGGGTAGATGCAAATTTTGTTAAGTCATCTATAGCATCATCATGTATCTGCATTGCCAAGTGTAGGCTTGCACATTTGATTTATTGAGGATGTATGTAATGAGGGGTTAGACCTCATCCTAATTTAGAAATTGTTGTATGGACTCATTATTCCTGCTGTAATTGATGCTGACCTATAACATTGCCTATTAGTGGAAATGTGACCCTTGAGATATTGATATGAACCCCTAATGTATGGAACCCCCATTGATTGAGTATTTATGGATGGCTGATGGTAGTTTATGTATAATCTATTGTTGTTACTTTATAAACTTGCTGATAGAAGGTAATTGGAGGAAAGAAATGGGCATATACGATTTGAGTTAGTAATGGAAGCATAGCTAAGTAAATAAGGTAGATAAATGCCATTAGAGCCATATAAAATGAGGGGAAGTGACCTTAGGGTGTCCCTAAGAAGAGAAATGGAGTGTAGGAGGCGAAATATAGGGAAAATAGCTACAGAAGGGAGTCACGCCGCGGCCAAGAAGGCTTCGCCGCGGCCTAGGGAGTGACAGTGGCGAGGGATGCCGCGGCTTGAGAAATCTCGCCGCGGCGCGGAGTGAAAATAATCGCCCAGGGGGTGACAGAACGTGACCTCGCCGCGGCGCGAGTTGAGGAAATTAATTAAGGAGGTTACAGTAGCAAAACTCACCGCGGCGCCACATAGGTTGGCCGCGGCGCAGATCCAACTCGCTGCGGGGAAAGTCAGAAAAATTCTCAAGAGCAACTTGGCCGTGGCGCAATAGTTCCAGGCCGCGGCGTAAGTTTAAAAACTCAATTTTTGAGTTCCAGAACCTAACTTAGCCGCGGCGGGAAGGTTCCAGGCCGCGGCGTAGGTCCCCAAACTCCTATATTTGACCTAGAAACCTTAATTTCAGTAAGGCCAATGTTAGGGAATAGTATGAGTACATTGGTGGGATGTTTTTGCGGGTTGAAATTGATTAATGGATGAATCCTAAACCTTTAATGATGGTACAACCCTTTTATGCATGTTCCCGTTATGGTTGGTAGTTGATGATCCTAGTAGTATCAAGGTTTAAATTCCCCCATATTTTCTTAATGTGATTAGTTACAATGACTCCAAACCTTGATCATTATTTATTTATCATGTATTTAATTATAATTACCGATGTTAGAATTTAGGGTCGTCACAGTCAAAGCATGTGAATAAGTACTTAGCTATTCTCAAACAACCAACACACGATGTACATGCTATGGAAATCACAACAATGCCAAAAATGGGCTCCAGGGACTTTTGGTCTAGCCTCACCCGAGTTTAGGGACTTTTGGATGGCCTCACCCGAGTTTAAGGACTTTTGACTTGGCCTCACTCATTTGAGACTTTTGGCCTTGTCTCACCTATCTCAAGGGACTTTCGGCTTCACCTCACCCATCTCAAGGGACTTTCGGCGCTACCGCACCCGAGCAATTCTCACAATTCAACACACAAGTACATTGGCATCAATGCATCAAAGCAATAGCATATGGCATATTCCACACAATAAGCATATACATAAATATACAATGACTATCATATCCAAGAATGCAACAAGAAAGAGTGGAAAGAAAGAGCTACCTTTGGAGCCAAAGCCAACACAAGCCTTCCCTTTCAATTTCTCTTCTCCTTTCTTAATTTCACACTCACACCTTGATGAAGGTGCTTCACTTGAGCCTAGACACAATTAAAGAGCGTGGAATTACTCTCTTAACATGGAATCATCAGATCAAACTCTCCTATATACCAGAACCTAGAGTTCTCTCTCTCTCTCTAGAATGCCATAAACTCTTTCTCTCTCTCAAGCTCTCATGGTAGTGGAAAATAACATTTTCAAAGAAAACACAAAGATTCAAAGGTGTTTTCCACTTTCCCTCTTCTAACCCATGCCCAAAATTCAACCATTTTCACAAACAAAACCGCAGAAAAAGAGGGCAAAGAGAGGGGATCAGAAATCTAAAGAGAAATGGGGGAAATTTCCTTACCTTTCCCTTGCTCTTCCTCCTTCTCTTGATCTCTCTCACTCTCCACGCCTCTTTTCTCTCCTTGGGTCGAAGTCTAGGCCAGATATGAGAGAAGAAATGAGTTTGGGCGTTTAATGAAGTCTAATTCTCGCTATTTACTCTCTTCCGGACTGACCCTCGCTACGGCAAAAATTAACCTTCGCTATAGCGAGCTCGTGTTATCTGGCTTCGCTATGACGAGGTGTAACCTTCGCTACGGCGAGATCATATCAGTTTCCTTCGCTATGGCGAGATTTACCATTCGCTATGGCGAACTCGCGTCAGTTCCAGACCTCACTCTCGCTATGGTGCACGCTACGGCGAGCAACTCCCTGGTTTCTGAATGGACTGCTGCCAGCACTCGCTATAGCTAGAACCTCATTCGCTATTGCGAGGAGACATTCTCGCAACAGCGAGGCCTTTTCTCGCTATTGCGAGGAGACTTGGCAAAATTTCTAGATTTCGAATTTTTCCAGCTTTCACTTTCTTTCTTTTCCTTTTCTTTTCTTTTTCCCGGTTATTACATTTCTACCCCTCTTAAAAGAAATTTTGTCCTCGAAATTTAAAAACTTACCTCAAGGGAATAACTCTGGATATTTTTGCCTCATTTCATCCGCCAAGTCCCAGGTTGCTTCCTCAGATGTCAGACCTCTCCAGATCACTTTCACTAGAGGAATGCTCTTGCTTCTCAGCTGTTTCAGCTTAGCATCTACAATTCTCTCCGGTTTCACTACATAGGAAAGATCTTCCTGCAATTGCATATGCTCATATTCTATGACATGTGAGGAGTCTGGTAAATACTTTTTCAACTGGGAGACATGAAAAACACCGTGGATTTGGGCTAGGTTAGGAGGCAAGGCTATTCGGTAAGCCACGGGTCCAATTTTCTCAAGGATTTCAAACGGACCAATATACCTAGGACTGAGCTTCCTTACCCTCATTGACCGACCTACTCCCGTCATTGGAGATATTCGAATGAACACTTGGTCTCCAACCTCAAACTCTAACAGCCTCCTACGCTTATCAACATAGCTTTTCTGTCTACTCTGGGCCGTGAGGAGCCTCTTTCTAATCAATTCTATTTGTCAGGTGGTCTGGTCCACAATCTCAGGTCCTATCATACTCCTCTCACCTAACTCAACCCAACATAGAGGGGATCTGCACTTTCTCCCATACAAAGCCTCATAAGGGGCCATCTGGATACTGGAATGGTAACTGTTATTGTACGCAAACTCTGCTAACGGTAAATATGCATCCCAGTTCCCCTTCATCTCTAGCACACATGCCCTCAACATATCTTCCAATGTCTGGATGGTCCTTTCAGTCTGACCATCTGTCTGGGGGTGATATGCAGTACTAAACCGCAATCTGGTCCCTAAGGCATGCTGCAATGACCTCCAAAAGTTCGATGTGAACCTGGGGTCTCTATCCGAAACTATGCTATTGGGTACTCCATGAAGTCGCACTATTTCTCTGATATACAACTGGGCCAATCTATCCAGTGTATGAGTAGCCCTGATAGCTAAAAAGTATGCAGACTTCGTCAGTCTATCCACAACTACCCAAATAGCATCGTGTCCAGAGGATGTATTGGGTAACCCCATAACAAAATCCATGGCTATACTATCCCACTTCCACTCAGGGATATCTAGAGGTTGCAACAACCCAGCCGGTTTCTGATGTTCAATATTTATCCTCTGACACACTAGGCATCTAGCCACATAATCCGTCACATGGCTCTTCATCCCTGGCCACCAAAAAATCTTTTTCACGTCTTGATACATCTTAGTGGTGCCTGGGTGGATAGTATACTTACTCTTATATGCCTCTTCTAGAATGTTTTCTCTCAACTCATTCTGACTAGGCACATAGATTCTATCTCGATATACTATCATGCCATCCTCAGACACCTTAAAATCTGAGGTCTTACCTTGGGTAATCTCATTCCTGATCCGTTTCAGAAATTTATCCTCTCTCTGGGCATCTAAGATCTGGGTTCTCAATATATTTTCAATTCAGGTTTCACTCAGATACAATCTACCCGATACCACCTGACAAGAGAGGTTCAAATTTCTGAACTTCTCTAGGAGCTCTTGCTCCCTAATCATCATATGGGCTACATGGATGGTTTTTCTACTCAGGGCGTCTGCCACCACATTGGCCTTACCCGGATGATATTTCAACATATAATCATAATCTTTCAAGAATTCCATCCATCTCCTCTGTCTCATATTGAGTTCTTTCTGATCAAACAGTTATTTCAGACTCTTGTGGTCACTATAGATCTCTATGGTCGCACCATACAGATAGTGTCTCCAAATTTTAAGAGCAAACACTACGGCAGCTAACTCCAGGTCATGTGTGGGGTAATTCTCCTCATGAGGTCTCAACTGCCTCGAGGCATATGCCACTACTCGGCCCTGCTGCATCAACACACATCCTAACCCTTTACCCGAAGCATCACAATAAACCACAAATGGTTCACTAGGGTCAGGGATAATCAGTACAAGGGCAGTGGTCAAACAGAGTTTCAACTCCTGGAAACTCTTCTCACATCTCTCATCCCACACAAATAGTGTATATTTCCTGGTTAGCCTCATCAGTGGTAAGGCCATTCGAGAAAAGTCCTGAATAAACCGTCTATAATACCCTGCCAAACTTAGAAAACTCCTAACCTCGGTGATCGTTCTAGGTCTATCCCACTGCAACACAGCCTCAACCTTATGGGGATCAACCGCAACCCTATCTCGTGAGATCACATGACCTAAGAATCGCACCTCGGTCAGCCAAAACTCACATTTACTAAGTTTGGCATACAACCTTTTCTCTCTCAAGGTGTCTAGGACTAGTCTCAAATGCCTCTCGTGCTCCTCAAAAGATCGGGAGTACACTAAAATATCATCAATAAAGACCACCACAAACTGATCTAGATACGGTCTGAATACCCTGTTCATATAATCCAAGCAGGCGCATTCGTCAACCCGAATGGCATCACAAGGAACTCATAGTGCCTATATCTCGTTCTGAAAGCCGTCTTAGAGACATCTTCAGTTCTTACTCTCAACTGGTGGTAACCAGATCTAAGATCTATCTTAAAAAACACAGATGCCCCAGCCAACTGATCTAACAGATCATCAATTCTAGGGAGAGGATATTTATTCTTAATGGTAACCTTATTCAACTCTCTGTAATCTATACACAACCGCAAGCTACCATCTTTCTTTTTCACAAACAACACCGGAGCTCCCCAAGGTGAAACACTAGGGTGGATAAACCCTTTTCTCTAACAATTCCTCTATCTGTTCTTTCAACTCAGCAAGCTCGGCGGGAGCCATCCTGTAAGGAGCTTTGGACATCGGTCCAGCACCAGGCACTATGTCTATAGGGAACTCTAATTCTCTCTCAGGGGGTAGGCTACTAAAATCAAACTCTCTAGGGAAAACCTCCTGGAATTCCTTAACAATTGGGATCTCCTCTATCCCTTCTTCTACCTCTGCCTGAATAGAGAAAAAGACTAGAAACCCTTGACATCCACACTCCAAATATCTTTCAGCCTGGGTAGTAGTCATAAAAGATAACTCAGCTCCTACCCTAGGTATGGTCCTACAAGCAGGTAGGGAAATAGTTCGGTGTTCACAATCAAGTATGGCATTATTTACAGCCAACCAGTTCATACCAATAATCAAATCAATATCATGAAAATGCATACAAACCAAATCAAGAGTGGTATGACAATGGTTAAATTGGACAGTGACATTCAAGCAAGTATGGGAAGTAACCACGTGGCCTCCAGTGGGTGTAATGACAGACAAGTCAAATGGCAAGATACTAACAACCAGACCCAATTTCCTTACACAATCATAAGATATAAACGAGTGACTAGCACCCGAATCAAACATAGCAACTACAGGAAAGCCATTCACTAATAGCGTACCTGGGATCAAACTGGGAGATGCGCTAGCTTCCTCCTGAGTAAGGGCGAACACTCGGCCCTGGGTCTGTGGTCTAGGAAGAGGCGCTGTCTCCATCTGAGGACAGTGTCTAGCAATGTGCCCCAGCTTCCCACACTTGTAACATGTCACCGGAGACTGTTGGAAGGATGACTGGCCTCTTGGAAGTGGCACACTTCGCTGTGGTTTTCTATTCCATGGCCCTTTGCCTCTCCTCTTAGTACTACAGGTCAAACTAGAACCCTCTTCTGGTTTCGGCCTTTTCAAATCCGGAACCCTCTTCTGACTAGCCGTAGTCGCAGTAGGCATAATAGCTTGCAAATTCGTCTCAATCACCCTACTGACCTCCACAAGAGTATTAAACTTTCTGATCCGCTGTGGAGTGACTCTGTCGCTAATCAGGGGCCTCAAACCAGTCTCAAACTGCTCACATCTCCAGGGTTCATCATTATACCTCTGGAGGTAAGAGGAATACCGAGACAACTCAATAAACTTGGCCATATACTGATCCACAGTCATCTCATCCGTCTGTCTCAAGCCCATGAACTCTATCTCTTTCTTTTTCCTCACTGAACTTGGGACATACTTCTCATAAAACTTAACCAAGAAAGTCTCCCAAGTTATCTGTATATTCTTGGTCTCCATAAGGGGTTTTGCACTATCCCACCATCTATCAGCTTCCTTTTCTAGCATGAAGGTGGCTAGCTGGGCTTTCTGCTCGGTAGTACAATCCATCACCGAGAATATCTTCTTAAGCTGCATCACCCAAGCCTCTGCCTTATCCGCATCCAATTCCCCGTCAAATGAGAGTGGATTGTTCTGCCTAAACTGCTTCAATACTTTTTGGATTGGCGTCTGGGTCTGAGGAGCAGTAGGCTCCTGGGGAGGTACAGGTGGAATGCTGGATGTAGATGGTTGAGGTACAGGGGCATCCCTTCTGGCTTCTTCTTGCCTAGCCAGGGTGTCTTACAAATGCATGATCATATCATGCTGCTGCTGGGCAATGTATCTCTGCTGTTCCAGCATTTCCTGATGCTGGCCCATCATGGCCTCATACCGATCAAGTCTATCCATGATGGCCTGCAGAGGATCCCTAGTCTCAATGGAACCTCTGGCTCATCTCTCTGAGCCCTGGGCGGTCTGCCTCTGCCTCTACCCCTGCCCCGTCTAGTCTCAACCATGTCTGAAAAGAAGTAGCAATCCTCAGTTCACAATACTATCACAACACATATGCATATGGATGCTACAACTTCCATGACCATTCACACCAAACACCAGTAAATCATAGCATTCAAGAGCCTAATATTAAGCAAAAGTGCCTGAACCTTTGCTCTGATACCAAAAATGTAACACCTTAATCTACAACCGCTACCTAGCCTCTCACTGGGCTCGGTTCCATATGATTTCCAAAGAATCAACACTAGTCCGTGGCATTTTTATGCTAGGAAACGGGGTTTCATACACTCAACTTCTGCCCCGTGGGTCCTGTGAACCCATCATTTATATTCTCAACTCAAAGTCCACTTATACAACTCATACATAGCATAAATCAAACCATAAGCCACGGGTATGGAGCCAAAAACCAGAAAATGCACTTTTCTCACTTGTGCCCAAAAGTCTTATTTTGGCTCTAATTTTGGAAAATCATAAGTAATTGTAGAAAAATGGGAATGCAACAAACTTTAGCTTTCTTGAAATTTCTAAGTGTTAACTTTACACTAAAAATCATTCCCAATCAAAATCTCAGCATTTGGACCATGTTTGACATCGAAAATGGGAGGGAGGTCCGGCTTTCACTGTTTCTGGTGCAGCTTTCTGTCATGACTTTTGAAAATTCATAACTAAATCTAAAAAATTCCAATCTAGGCACACTATACCAATTTGGAAAGCTACGGATGTCTAATAGAGGAAAAAAATAAGTCTAGATCAGTTCAGTAGCCCTTACACCCCGAAAACTGATGGAACAGTGACGGGGGTAAGGAGAGCTCCCTGATGCTGATACAGAACTTCAGATGGTTCAATCTCTCTCTACAGACCTCCGATTTAGGTGATTCTAGTTTTTATAAGTCACTGTGGTTGTCTAGTTTATGTGTATAAAATTTCACCACATTTGGAATCCATTTGGTCTATGAATGCCACAGATTTCATTTCTGGTTTATATGAACAGTACATGACCAATTCATTGAATTTTCCCAAATTCAACAATTCACCAAATATTCTCTCGACCTCTGAATATTACCCACTTTAGCTTCTCAAGAAGCTTTCTACAAACTCTAGAGGCATGCCAAATTTCATGGCAAGAGGAGCTCATCCGGTCATACTTTGATGGAGCTCACAAATTTACCGGTTTTGGCACCCAAGAGGTCCAAAACGGGTCCAAATGGCCTCTCACACACTCTAGCCACTCATGGACAAGTTTAAAAGCATAAAACTAGGATATATAACAAGTCCATATGGTCCAAATCAACATACATTCAAATCTCGCTATGCTACGACCAAATATACACTACTTCATTCATTCAACAAAAGGGGCAAAACCCTCATTTCCATTAATTTGGCTATAAACATAGTTCATACAATATCCTTTCATACATTTACACTTGTTACAACCTTTGCATCTCAAAAATAGTGGGCGCATATTCATTTGGTACCACTTTACATTAAAATACATCAAAATATCCAAAAGAAAGTAATATCTAACTAAGCATGCTCCTAGGCTCCTTGGTGTGTGCTCGGTTCTCCTTGAGCTCCACCTAGCATATTTAGTGGGAGGGGAAGGGGTGAGATTCAGGAAATCTTAGTAGCTCATGCACTCAATCAAGTAAGCAATCAAGGCATATAACAAGTCAAAGCATGTGAATAAGCACTTAGCTATTCTCAAACAACCAACACACGATGTACATGCTATGAAAATCACAACAATGCCAAAAATGGGCTCCAGGGACTTTTGGTCTAGCCTCACCCGAGTTTAGGGACTTTTGGATGGCCTCACCCGAGTGTAAGGACTTTTGACTTGGCTTCACTCATTTGAGACTTTTGGCCTTGTCTCACCTATCTCAAGGGACTTTCGGCTTCACCTCACCCATCTCAAGGGACTTTCGGCGCTACCGCACCCGAGCAATTCTCATAATTCAACACACAAACACATTGGCATCAATGCATCAAAGCAATAGCATATGACATATTCCACACAATAAGCATATACATAAACATACAATGACTATCATATCCAAGAATGCAACAAGAAAGAGTGGAAAGAAAGAGCTACCTTTGGAGCCAAAGCCAACACAAGCCTTCCCTTTCAATTTCTCTTCTCCCTTCTTAATTTCATACTCACACCTTGATGGAGGTGCTTCACTTGAGCCTAGACACAATTAAAGAGCGTGGAATTACTCTCTTAACATGGAATCATCAGATCAAACTCTCCTACATACCAGAACCTAGAGTTCTCTCTCTCTCTCTAGAATGCCATCAACTCTTTCTCTCTCTCAAGCTCCCATGGTAGTGGAAAACAACATTTTCAAAGAAAGCATAAAGATTCAAAGGTGTTTTCCACTTTCCCTCTTCTGACCCATGCCCAAAATTCAACCATTTTCACAAACAAAATCGCAGAAAAAAAGGGCAAAGAGAGGGGATCAGAAATCTAAAGAGAAATGGGAGAAATTTCCTTACCTTTCCCTTACTCTTCCTCCTTCTCTTGATCTCTCTCACTCTCCACGCCTCTTTTCTCTCCTTGGGTCGAAGTGTAGGGCAGATATGAGAGAAGAAATGAGTTTGGGCGTTTAATGAAGTCTAATTCTCGCTATTTACTCTCTTCCGGACTGACCCTCACTACGGCGAAAATTAACCTTCGCTATAGCGAGCTCGTGTTATCTGGCTTCGCTATGGCGAGGTGTAACCTTCGCTACGGCGAGATCGTATCAGTTCCCTTCGCTATGGCGAGATTTACCATTCGCTATGGTGAACTCGCGTCAGTTCCAGACTTCACTCTCGCTATGGCGCACGCTACGGCGAGCAACTCCCTGGTTTCTGTATGGACTGCTACCAGCACTCGCTATAGCTAGAACCTCATTCGCTATTGCGATGAGACATTCTCGCGACAGCGAGGCCTTTTCTCGCTATTGCAAGGAGACTTGGCAAAATTTTCAGATTTCGAATTTTTCCAGCTTTCACTTTCTTTCTTTTCCTTTTCTTTTCTTTTTCCTGGTTGTTACATATATATGCTTATATACATATAAGTATATCTATACTTAAAGACATATAAGATTTCTATATAACCATGATTGGGATAGTTACATGACTTGGACCCTTTTTTAGACATGGACTTATATGTGACCCAAAAGATTAATATAGATATATTTGTATCATGAGACTCAAGGACATGAATAAGGACCTTAAAAGACACTAAAAATAGAAAAGTCATATAATAATTATGGTTCTTAAAGAGTTTACTATTTGTAGCTATTTTGTTAGTAACCTTGTGAACATGTCTTCATTTGCATGATCAAATCCTTTTTGTATACAAATATTGTTAAACATTATGAAGTTTGTGTAGATATATATACATGTTTGCATCTTGATAACATGTGTTGTTCTACATTCAATAGTTGCAAAGAAAGAATATGACCTAGATAATCTAGACTGTGATTTAATTAAGAGAATGATTGTGCATGTAATGCTAGTACTAGTAGAGATATATGGCTTAGATATATAAATGTTGATACATATTATGCACATGGATGTTGATGTATCTAATTGCATTTTATTTGGTATGAGCTTGCATATAAAAATAGTTCCTATAAGTGAAGTAGCTTTAAGATAAAGATAAGGCTCTCAGAGGATAAAATCCCAATAAAGGTTAAATATATAGAAAGAAACATCTCTTTATTTATATAAAGATGCAAAGATATGATCATATGAGAACAAGGGAGTTAGAGTCCCTTTCATGTTTATGTCTTGTTCTCCTTAGGACAAGATTTTGACAAAGGAGTCACTAAACATAGGAAAACCTTTATGTCACTTTAGATTTTAGATTTCATATTATAGTTGTGGATCCACACTAGGAGATACCCCAGCTATGTTTATTCTTGCCTATGATGTTATGTTCCAATGATCATAAAGACCAAGGAGAATAGTCTTTCCCTTAATGGCACTGAAAATTTAAATCTCACACCAAGTAATATAGGATACTTGGTAGATTACCTATGATCATGAAAACCTAGGTTTATATAAAGAAGTATAGGATACTTGGTACGAGACTTGGGAGTTAGTTTCCTCTATTACTGATGCATTCAAGGTAAAACCATATATGTTTCCTTAAAAAGGCATATATAGTGGCATTATATGTTAAAGGATGCCAATATGTACTAAATTTAGGAGGTACAATGGAGATGATTCATTAAGCATAGTAAGCCAAGTTAAATTAATATGGCTTGAAAGAAATTTGTGAAGACATATAATATGGTGCTTCACATATGTATTATGATATCTGCATACAATTAAGTATTGATTGCCATGAGGCCTATGATATCTGGATATGGTAAGTGGCATGATAATAAAGTAAACATATGCATTATTATGTCTAAATTTCATTATGAATAGTACGCTAATCATCGTGCGTACAAGTATAGTAATCATGCCAATGATATATGATTACGATATTTAGGCCATGTTAATTCATATGCTAAGATGATTTTATTAATAATGATAAACAATCTAGAATGAAGGTGCTCATATACATTTCATATGATTTGATACACATATGATTTCCTGTATCTATTATTATGTTGCGTAATGTGTCTACTATCCTTTTGTGTTATGAATAAAAGGAAAAGAGAAAGAGAATGTTTTTTATACACATGGTAGTTAGACCATTATTAGTTTTCTAAACCAGTAAGTGTTGTTGCTGAGAATGTAAATTCTTAATACACTTGCTAATGTGTTCAAATAAGATTCAAGATTAGTTTATTCAAAGCTATTAGTAAACCAAAGTGCTAGAAGTATACCAATCTTCCAAAATTTAGAAGATAGCATTATGAGGACTTGGAGACTTTATTGCTTCTATCAAATGATTGTAATAATAATTAGGAGACATTATCCTACTTTAAGTAATCTAGGCTAGGAATGGATTGTATAAATTTTACTGATATTAAAGTACTATTAAGGTTATTTAGTGATATTTTTAATAATATTTGTAATTCTATAGTATGGGATGTACGAATTTAGTTATATGAAATCCATGTTAATAAATGATCTCAGTGCTCAAATAAAAGTGAGAAGAGAAATTAAACAAATGAAGTTTTTAATGCTTAAATTTTTATTAGAATTTCCTAACATAAAGTAAAAGGTTTAATGGCACCCTAATAAGTAAAGGTCTTACGCCTCTCCTCATCTTGGCTACATATTTTCTCTATAGTCTTTAAAGTTAGGTCCTGATTAACTGGCATCCCCTTTGAGAACTAATCAACTTTAAGAACACTCACACTAGGAAGAAGGAAAACAAAGTTAGGAAAACCTTACAAATTAGGTACATTATTGCATGATTATAACTTTACTTACAAGAATAATGAATCGACATGAGATGCTTAACCTCACACTATCACTTAAGATTTAGTAATTAAGTTTAGTATGTGCATTAAAAATATGGTCTGTGACTTAACGCCATGACTTAAGCTTAAGAATCTTGCTTGGTATGTGCACTAAAAATTACTTTGAAATCCTTGTATGCAATGCAATTGATAACTGAAAACAAACAATGCTCTAATAAATGAGTACTTATTAAAAATATTATTAATTATTGACATGATCAATTATATATTGGTTTATATCCTTTATATTATTGTAAAAGTCCAAACCTGAGCACACTTTAATAGCACTTTGGATGTGTGACGACCCTAACTTCTAATCATTATAACTAAAGTTAAATACATAATTAACAATCATAAATCTGGATTACAAGTCATTACAACTAATTACGTTCTGAAAATGCGAGGGAATTTGAACTTTAATGTTATTAGAGTCATCAACCATACAACTACAAGCATTCATGTACATAAAGGAAACAACGCTCATTTATAGGCCTTTGATTCTATTGCTTATTAATTTCAATTCACAAGAATCTTCTACCAATGTTTCTAAGTCATTCCTTGAGATTACCATATGAAAAACTAAGATTTCCTAGTTAATATAAAGGTTTCAGGATGTTTGTCGCGGCCAATTCCCATTTAGCCGCAGCCAATTACTCTTAGGTTCACTCCTTACATTATCACTGATCGCCGCGGCGAGTTGCACCTTCGCCACGACTAACCTACATGGCGTTATGGTGGGGAAGCCTCCTAGAACTTACTTCGCTCGCCTCTCACTATTGGCCGCAGCCAATTCCTCCTTTCACTGTGGCTAATTCCTTTCTGGAATGCCTAGTAAATTCTCATAAAAGTTCCCCACAGCCAATTCCTATTTAGCCGCAGTGCACCCTCTGGACGACTCCCAATTTTGTCTCTCACATTTCGCTACGGCTAATTCAACTTTTGACTGTGGCGAATTGCTCTCTGGTACTCTTCCTGGGCAACTTCGCCTCTATTGGTCGTGGCTAATCCTATGTTGGCCACGACGAAATGCCTTTTGATCCTACAACTCCTAAAATCTTATCTCATACTCTTCACTCTCCATCTAGGGGCTCTCTAAGGCCACTCTTCCACTTGTTATGAGATTCTAATAGCATCTATCTAGCTGATTTGCCCCAGACATTATGTCATTACCTATCCCACATTTAAAGGTGGATTCTCCTACTCATTCATTAGTCTTATATAAGCAAATTTATAAATTTCTCACAATGGTCATTCAGTCATGTTTTCATCAAATAATTCATGCATCGCTAGCTCAAATCCACAATTCATATATCACATGCTTTCATAACTTAAATAATTAGTTAAAACATAGGTTTACAAACCATAATAAGTGTCATAACTCATACATCCATCAACAACTAATATGAAGCCTATTTATCACTGGTTACATTCTATGTTATCAAAATACAAACTCCTACACTTGGTAATACAGATACATGATTATGCTATACAGGGGTTAACAAAATTAGCATCTACTTTATTCCACTCAGACCAAGTGTAACTCCCCATACCAGGCCTCAACACATGGATGTTCATTCAGTTGCTTACTCTTATCTTACCCGAAGAACCTTCACCTGAAATATTTAATCCCATAAAATAGAGTGAGATGCAATCTCAGTAACCAAGGAAAATTCCATCATACATTCCAGTTTAATTAACATATATGCATAATTCCACATAAGCATCAGAAAACATACCAGTTATATCAGTAAATAAAATAATTAGGCTATCATGATTACTATCCCGTACTAGCAATCATATTTTCACATGTTAAAGGCTAATAATACCGAGAGAGGCCTGTCCACAGCACCTACTCCCTATTGAGCACAACCAGGGCTCAGTGCATCTGGGATTTAATCATAACTCGGTGCCCGATTGAAGCACATGCACGGGTGGCAGCCGTACCACAGCTCCACCATGGACTTATAAGGTCCAATCATAATACAATAGATAGCCAACCAATTCATTCAGCATTTCAAATCATTCATGTATAGTCAATATGAAATTAAAGCAAATATATGCATAGAATTACTATAGTCCTGGTTACCTCACTTATAGTCAATCCTCTAAGAACCAATTAAGTGCTACTTCAGCCTATGAACATAAAACCTAGCTATTACTATCCTTAATCGCAATTTGTATCAGCAAACCCATCATTTAAAGAGTTAAGCTATATAGGACTACTCAGAAACACTTACTCAGTCACTACTAAACCAAATTCGGATTTGGTTGAACCTACCCAGAAACGTCAAAACAACACCTCAAATTCTGAGTAAATTCGCATAAAAATAATACCCATATTATAAATCAACTATAGAGGTCTCAAACTAGTAAAGAAAACATCAAAATGGAGAGTTTACATTTACCTAACAACACCCTTAGTCCTAACCTACGAAATTTCACCATAGAAACATCAAATTGAAAGTTTCAGATTTTGGATATGGTGAAAATACTCTAAATAAAAAACTAATCAAGCTAAATAAAGAGAAAGGGAAGGGGATTAAGTTATATAACTATTACCTTGGCTGATTTTGAGCTTAGAAGTGAGAAATGGTGGATTTCTTGCCCCAAACCCTAGCCTCCCTTTAAACCTTCGAAAATGGGTTGTGTTCTTATGTTTCAACAAAATGGGGAAGGGGTTGAAGTGTTTAGGGTTTTAATTGGGTTTAAGTTGGGTCAAAGATGGGTCATGGGCTGACCCAAGGGTCCAATTACAAGTGGGTTCTGATTTAAACCTTGCTAGGCTAGCTTTAATCTCTTAGGCTATAGAAATGTAATTGGGCCAGACCAAGTTTAAAGAACTCAATTGATTTGGGTCTGCACAAGGGTTATTAGGCCAACTATAAGAGCCTATAAAAAGTGGATCTTGGGCCTCTATTACATTGAATTAGATTGGGTTTACACCTAACTTATTGGGCCTCTATTAGCTTTTTATCATGATCTCCTACATTAATTTGGGCCTAAGTGAAGTTTCTATCCCAATTAAATCTCAAACTCATATTAATAATTTATCTCTTTAAAATTTTCATTCACTTAACTTACCCAATTATTTTATATTAATTATTCATAATTAACCTAAATCCATTACTAATACTTTAATTAATTTTGAGGTATTATAGGATGCCTTTCTTAAACCCATTAACATATGTAGCTTGACCTAACATAACCTTGTCTATTTTTTTCTTAGGGAATTCTTAAGCTCATACAAATATTCCCCAAACAAACTTGCAAAAGTCTCTCCCTCCACATCATCCTCAAAATCACAAGATGATTTACTCGTTTCCATATCATCCTCAAAAGAGTGAGCTAAAGAAGCCATGAATAAAGTACTAGCCAAAGAAGCAGTAGCTGGAGAAGCAATAATAAGAGGAGCTTTTGAAGTAATTGTAGGACTACTCAAACTAGTGTACCTACAGAGCTGCATGCATATGCTATAATCTTAAGGCAATGTTAGGTTATCATAAGTAAAATAATGATTCACCTCGACATCCTTCAACACTAGTTCTGAGGTCACTGAACTTAAAGAAATCTCATCCAACTAGAATTTTCTATGCACATCCAACAAGATAGCTACATTATCCTTAACAATACACTTGCTCTACCTCCTTACATTATTAAGATTGTAACTAATTCTGTCAGCATAATAATGAACAAAGAAAAAAGGACCAATAATATTTTGTATGTACGAAAATAATAAACCACAACAAACTCAAACTCATAAAACATCTAATAAAGAAACAACGATGATTAGGTCTACTAATAATAGTAAACATACCATCAATATTGGCATATTCATGAACATTAAAAAAATGGCAAAACAAAGGAAAAACATCTCTATCCTTGTATAACAACACACAGCCACAAGACTCAACACATACTACATTGGTAGTGGGGTTAGGTGACAAAAAGAAACCCTAATTAAAGCTATTATAGAGTAGAAACACCCATTGGGAAGCACACTCCTAAAAAAATATCCTTACACAGCACCATACAAGCTCCATCCTTTATATAAAAAATGTAAGTGCACTAAATTTAAGAATTTAGATAATTAGGATTAGAAATAATAATTATGTTACTAATAATTTAATTAAACAAATTAAATGATTTATAGGTTAAAGTTTATCTTTTTTGAATGGAGAGATATATGCAAATTTGCCATAGCTTTATTGGCCAACTCCTTGTACTACATCTCCTTAAAACCTATGTTCAAGCCCAGTTAAGACCACTCTCAATAGTTTCTTCTATTTTCTCTTCAAAAAGATAAAATAAAATAAATTTATTAAGTAAAATAAGTATATCAAAAAATAAAAATTAAATTAAATTCTTTTCATATGTCTTTACATCTATTACCTGTGTGCTTTTATGTAGCAACCATACTGCCATTTTTTATTTATATTTGCTCCCCAGCCCTTGAACTTTTTTAGATTTACAAATTGGTCCGTTTGATATTTTTGCATTAGAGCATATGGCTTCATCTAAGTTTTATACTTCAAAGCTTCCTTTGTATGCTGTTTTCTTTTTTTATGTATGATCAGGAACAATTACTATGTTCTTTCTCTTCATTACTTCATTATTCTTCAAAATTCTACCATGAAGGGGAGCTTCCTCTTCTATTCTTTTCCATCTTCCTTTCTTAATTTCATTCTGTAAAGCTTTCAACCTCCCCCTATTCGCACAAGTCCCATTATTCCTTTATCTTGGTGGCTCTACTCATCTCCTCTAATAACACCTAAATGCCTTTCTAATAGAACCTACATTGTTGTCGCTCAACCTCTTAAGGTTAATAGTTATATCAAGAATAATTCTCCTTGCTTCTAAGCTTATAGCACCAAATCCTCAACCTTCAACACGGCTTGGGTGGATTTTCATCTCTTCCTTATGTTTAGTGTTCTGAGTAGTTCTTTATTTTTATGTGTAGTTAACTTTGAAATTAGAGTTTGAATCATAACACTTGAGTGTTTTAAGCTATCCAAATAAGTAGATATAGCTGTTGTTGACTTTCCCTTCCTTCCTTGCTTAATCAAGACTTTGGAAAGTGCATTTTCGATGTTTATCTCTATAACTTGTGGTGTTCTATAGTCACTTCAAAGTTTCTTATGTAGATTCATAATTTCAAAGGTTATGAAATTTACTAAAGCGTTAATAAGAAAGAATCTTGAAATTTTAGTAGTTCTTATATTTCTTTTGATTCCCTTTGCCTTAATTAAACTAGAGCACCCCAACTACTACAATGGTTTGTTGTGGCTATTCATTATGTTAGATTGTTCTTTGCTAATTGTTGGATTATGGATTGGACTGTGATGTTATGAACTTCAAACTCATTGAATTTGGCTTTGAGTTAGGGTGTTGGGTGTTTATGTATGAGGAAAAGCTCTATAAATGTAAGTGGATCAAGAATATCTTGTAACAAGTAGCAATATATTTTATTACATCACTTCCACATTCATTATGTATAAATAGAAAAAAAATTGCCAATTTAAAATCATATTAGGTGGACAAGATTTATGTCCTTTCATTAGGATTTAAAATATTACAACAACTTGATAATACACCCCCAAATTAGGATACTGCCCTTTATCTTATACATAATGCAAGATAAAAAGGGGGACTAGATGTTTGAGAATTGTTAACTAATTTGGATAGATTGGTGCCACAAAGATTCTTGTTGTGTTTGTTGGATATATATATACAGAGTGATAGTTCCAAGTTAATTCCCAATGAGAATTTATTTATGGTTTGTTGTCTGTTAGTAAAAGCTTGTGGACCAAATAAGTTAAAGTTGGAAATGTAAGTGGCAAGTTGGATTCTTTAATTAAGTCTTGTAGGATGCTCAATAAATTAGGGTTTGTTCATTATTGAGTAATTTAGCTCACTTAATGCCTTAGAATTAAATTTGAATGATTTGAAGAAAAATTAGAATTAAATTTGAATGGTTTGAAGAAAAATCAAATTAAGTGTAAGGGTTAAGCTTTAGATAGAAAGAGCAATAATCAACTTATGTAAGTGTTTGATAATTAGACCACACCTTGTAAATGGTAAAAGGGAAGTTTAAAATGGTCTTCACTAATTGAAGTGTTGGTGAGAGAAGCAACTTCAGATTCAAATGTAATTATAAGGCAATTAGTGACAGTATTAATATTATGGATAATTTTAGAAATCTTTGGAGATACTACTTTTCCATGTAAAAGGATTGAGATGATACTAGAAAAGCCTTCTAAGGTTTAATTGGTCGACAAGTAGAAAACATTCTATTGCATAATTCATCTTGTCACATTTTTTTTCCATCTTGCATTTCAGTTATTTTGAGAAATATCATGTTTTTCTCAAATCTTAAATTCCTAATTGCATTCATATTCATTGAAGAAGCATTTTATTTATATTGAAATTATTAATTCCAAAGATGTTAAAACATGTATAGAATCAATAGGAGTAATCCAAAAAAAATTTTACAAATCTTTCTGCTGATTACATATAATAAATGTTCGAGTATTAATTTGAGTTAGAGTGATTTCATACATGATGATAATATTTTATAGAGGGACTATAAACAAAACACTAGTTGTTGATACCAGTTTTGTTAAAATGCACCTTGGCTAAACCTTAGCTAGTAGGGGGCACATGAGATATTAACCTCATGTTTCAACCATCACATATGGAACAACATAAGCTGAGGATTTACAATGGATTTTATTTTACATGAGTTGAGGACTTACGATGAACATTATTTTATGTAAGTTAGCAATACATAATAGACTGGTTATTTATCCACGTGGGCTATGTGCCCATAACAACTATTCTATTCTAAGGAAGTCTTTTAAATAGAAATGTTTGAAAGAATATGTTTTGAAAAATCATTGTGAATACCGTATTTTGTCCAAACCAATTACAAAAATAATAAAATTAAAAAAAAAAAAGAAAATATAAAATTAAGAGCAAAAAAAAAACAAAACAAATGAAAAAATTAATTAAAATAAAAAAAAAGCTTAAGAAAACAATATAAAAAAAATCAATTAATAAAAAAAGAAGCAGCCCAAAACCCAAAAAGGAAAAAAGAAGACAGAAATTGAGAATGAGGTCGGAAATTAAAAAAAAAAAAAAAAAAAGAAGGGCCCTAACCAGATAAAATAAAATAGGAAAAAGTAAAGAAAATAATTTAATTTTTTTTTAAAAAAAAAAAAAGAAGAGTGATGATGAACAAAATAAAAGAAAGAAAAAATACTTAAAACTTTAAAAAAAAAAAAAAGAGAGGCCAATTTGAAGCCCAAAACTCCCAGGCCCACCTTGTTAAATCCAGCCCAACCCCCTTCTGAAGCCCAACCCGGAGCCAGATCAACCCATTACTCTCTCCCCGGCACTCCTACTCCTGGAGACACACAAGACGACACACTCAGAGGAGGGCAGAGGATTGAAAGACAAGAAGGGAAGGTTCAGTGACTCCTGAAAAAACGCTGAGCAAGAGCAGAAGGGTCGGGGAGAAGGTTCAGGCGGCGAGGGGCTCAAGGAGTTGACTCCCTCCTCATGTCGCCTTCATCATCAAAGCCGAGAGAAGGGGACAGGGAACGACCAGACAAACCGAAGAGGGGAAAGCCAGAAAAAGGGGAAAAGGCAGAGGAGAATCAGAAACCAGGAGCAAAATAAAAGGGGAATGGAGGGACAGAGAAACGGAGGATGGCGAAGCAGAGGAGAATCGAAAAATCAAAGGTAGAGAGAGTGTGAACAGAGAGAGCGAGAGAGAGGGAGACTGAGGACGAAGAGACAGAGAGGGGTTTTTCTTCAGATTCAAATCAGGGGAAACGGAATCAAGAGGAAGTCGAGAGCAGGGGATTCGAAATTTAAAAAGCAGAGGAGGAGATCGAGAGGCGAAGAACCAAGGAGAGAATGTCTGAAAAATTGAAGGGAAGCCGCGATACCTATCTGGAATAGAAGCTCCTGGTTTCGAGTGGAGAGGGAACAACAGATATACCCCATTCAGTCCGAGGCTTAAGCGTGAAGGAGGAATCCGTTCTGGTGCAGTGATCCCACAGGTAAGCCACTAGAAATTTTCTCTAGCTTTTGATGAATACTGCTTAAAGTTACTGGTGATCTGAAACTGAATGGGTAAACTGGAGTTTAGAATGCGATGATTCATTGTATATTCGGAGATAAGCACACTAGATGCTCGACGAAATGCCCAAGAGAAAACTCAAGTCAGGCTTTTATATTTGATGTTTATAAACTGTGTTGGATCTGTGTAGATGTTCCCCTGCCATGATTTAGTGATGAACGTTGATATGTTTCAGAGTTAAAAAAAAAAAAACAAACAAACTGTATAAAGGTCTATGTATGATGAATGGTGTTATATCTCGCGTGGGATGGGGTGGTGTTAATCTGTAATTTAGTTTTGCTTGATCTCATCTTTGTTTGAATGCTGAGTGAAAACAAAACCTACCCCTGAGAGGATCCTTACTGCATGAGTAGGTCCATACAAATCTTAGCCCCGCCTTGGTTTAGGTGTTTGATTTTGCTTAAAGTTCATGGTCACCCCATATTCAGCACGATGTTTAGTTAAACGAGAAGAATAAAAGAAATGGAAATCTTCATAACGTAGGGCGGTGTTCAATCAAAAAGTAGGATCAAAGAATAAAATATATATATATATATATATAGCAAAGTGACAATGAAAATCTTGAACAGACGAAAGGAGTAAAAGAAACGAGTCGGAAGGTGTTCTTCATAAACTTAAAATCCTTTCATAATTTGCAAATAGAAGCCCAAACGATATAGACGGATCATCTGTGTTCAAACATGCATAGCGCTGACGTATGAATGTTGACATTACCGTGGTTGTTTTTATCTCATTTTTTTTTTTTCGTTGCATTTTGTTTCATTTTAAGTATTTTAGCTGTGTGGGATTTTTTGTCCCCTCAGACATAGGTGAATCAATTTGATGGTCATGTGTGGCAATATGCCTCCTTCGCATCTTTGGTTTTCAAATTCACGTTCTAATGAATTTCTTTTTAAGGCAAAAATCCGATTTCAAAATAACAAATGTAATAAAATCAAACAAACAAAAACAAAAAAAAAAAACTAAAAAATTAGAATGTGTGGAAACCAAAAAATTAAAACCCAATTGAGTGAGGAATTCGAAAAAATGCAAATAAAAAGAAGGAACCAAGTTTTTCTGTTTTTGTTTCATTAAAAAAAAAATACAAAAATATAAAACTAAAAAAATGAGGATCAATTATTTCCTTTATCTTTTCACAAAAATTTTTCAGTAAAAAAAATATATGATAACCAAAACAAATAAAAAAAAAGTAAATAAAATAAATAAATAAATAAAAACAAATAAAACACACAAAAAAAACCTTAAAAAAACAAATAAAAGAAGCGAAAAAAAGAAGCAAAAAAAAGGGTAGTAAAAAAAAAAGAAAGAGAAAAAGAAAAATAATGGAAAAGCAAAGGAGTAAATTTAATTTTACATTTAACAAATTAAAATATATCAATCAATTTCAAGATTCGTTTTATTTGTTAAAGGAAAAATTAATTTTTATTTTCTCTGTCTTTTTCCCAAAGAAAAAAATAAAAAAAAAACAACACAAACAACAAAAAAAGAGAAGAGAAAAAAAAACAAGAATAAAATAACAACACAAAAATTGAAAAAAGAAAAAAAAAACAATAAAAACAAATGAAACGAAAATGATTAAAAGGAAAAATAAGCAGGAGAGAGGAAAAATTTAGAAATGCAAGAAAAATTAAATGAAATTTTCTTTTAGTAAGTTAAAATACATCAATCAATATCAAAACCTGTTTTGTTTGCTAAAAGAAAAGGTAATTTATTTTTCTTCATTCTTTTTTTTTTAAGGAAAAAAAAACACTCAAGCAAAAATTAAATATAAAAAAATAAATAAATAAAAGTGAAGAAAATAATAAAAGAAAAAAATAAAGAACATTAAGAAAAAAACAAAACAAAAACAAAACAAAAAAAATAATTAAAAAAAATCATTCGAATGAGTGAAAAATCAAGAGAAAAATGAAAATAATAATTAAGGAAAAAGAGGAGAAATTAGAAAAATGGGGAAAGGATAAAGAAATGAGATAAATTCTATCTTTAGCAGATTAAAGTATTTCAACCAATGTTAAGCTCGTTTTGTTTGCTAAGGTAAAAATGATTTTTATTATCTTTCTTTTTTTCACCACAAAAAAAAACAAAATGTGACAAAACAAAACAAAAAATAAAAATAAAAATAAAAACAAATAAAAGGCACAAAAAAAATCCTAAAAATAATAAAAATAATAAAAAAAATCAAACAAAAGCCAAATAAAAGAAAAAATAAACAAAAATAAACAAAAAAATAAAAATAAAACCCAATTGAACTACGTGGACTTTAATCCCTCTCAGAGGGTACGTAGGCTCTAGGCTTCCATCCTAGGTCAAGTCCGTCCTTGTAAATAAAATTTTCTTTTCAATTTTCATTTTTGTAAAATTCTCTTCTTTTATGTTGTTCTTCCCATTTTGTTTCTTTAATTTCCTTCTTCTTTTTTTTTTTTTTGATTTCGTCTCTTTTATTTCTGTTTCTTATTCTGCATGTGATTTGTTAGGAGAATTAAAATAGACTAAAGGCCATATTGATTTTGTACAACTGACTTAGGGTAACCGTTCTTAGCAACGGGTGTTATGAGGTGCCTAACACCTTCCCCACTCACAATCGACTCTCGAACCCATTTTTTGATTCGTAGACCATTTTTCTTATTTTTCAAATAAAAAGGCTTTTCCAAAGTTTTGCCTTTTTAAAAATTAAAATTTTGGTGGCGACTCTACTACTTATTTTGATTTTGATTTCAGTCTTCATTTCTTGGAGATTGAATCAAAATTTCTTTTTAGAAATTTTCTTTGTTAAAGCGCCACGCGGTCGCATTTTCGGGTGTGACAATCATTAATATATTCTTTGAAACTTGCATGTTTATTCTGTTACCATCATCATTTCTCATTGATTCATGATTGTCATAGCAACAAATATCTAGCAAACATTTTCATGTTTTAGGCACTCATAAATTGATCATATATTGAGAAGCATGAATTACATATTTATGGCATTTCATTTGATTATTTACTTATGTACTTATTCTTTTATTTATTTATTTATTTATTTATTTATTGTGGGATGTTATTTACTCAGTAAATATTTGATATTTCATATGACAAGCTTGACCGAGAATCCTTGTCGATGGCATAGAAAGAACTAGCTGTTGGAGATTGTGCCCTAGGCCAATCATTGTATTTCGAATATTGTTTTTTATTACGAAATAAGAGTTTTCTTTTTATTACATTATTATATTATTTTCATGTTTATATATAATAATATCCATGGATAAATCAATTTTTGAATTATCCAAAATATCCCTAATCAATCATCCTTGTGGGAACAACGATGAATTAAGATTAGTATGATTTTGATTGATTAAGTGTTAATTATATATAATGATATGAATCAAAATCATAGGCGTGTATTAGAAAACACAATACTGGATAGACCCATCATGAGATAAGCTACATGGATTAGGTCATAAGTTTATCTCATATATAACCGTGTCATTGATCCCTTGGACCTGAGATCACCATAGATTTCTACATGAAGGACACTGTACTTTGGTATAGTCTAATGTCACCTTTAACCGAGTGATTATAAAGACTATGATCAAGTATAATGGAATCCATGCAAAGGAAGATGAGTGATCAAGATGGAATTTGTCCCTCTAATTAATAGAGAGATATCTCTGGGCCGCTCGATGAGTGTGACTGAGAAATGCATGGCTATGCTCAAATGGAAAGGGTTCCATCTTATATCAATCTACTCGGAGATCGAGAAAGTTATGACCGAGTAAGTTGAGAATGACATTTCCATGTCTCATACTCGATCTAGATATTGTGTGACAAAAGGGATATGATAGGGTTATAAAATAGGTTGCATTGGATCACCGATCCCGTATGATTTGGGTAGTCACAATGTCTTGCTAGAGGCCGCTTGTGATTTGTGGGTCAAACAGTGTAGTTGGCCCACTGCCAATATCATATGGGCCTGCAGGGTCGCACACAAGAACGAACCAACTCAGGCTAAAATGTCCACATTTATTGAATCAGAAATGTGTCTAAATTCAATGAATATCTAGGATAGAGGAATTATTTATATATATATATATATATATAAATAATTAAATTCAAAATATATTATATATATATATATATTATATTTGATATTATATATATATATATATAAAAATTAATTTAAATTTGATTCTATCAGATAGATTTAAATTTAAACTAATCAGATAATTTAAATTTAATTTGATTCTATCAAATAGGTTTAAATTTAATTCTATCAGATAGATTTAAATTTAAATTAATCAGATAATTTAAATTAAGCTCTAGATATTGTTAGTTTAAATTTAAATTATAGGATAGATTTGAATTTAAACTAATAGATATATTTAATTAATTTTGATTAATTAAATATACCTGAAACTCTAGTCTATAAATAGAGGTTTCCATATCAGAAAAATAGATAGAGCTAGAGCTAGAGTTGCCTCCAAAATCCTTAGAGAGAGGGACGTCGTACGAAACTGTACGGGAATTGTACGGACAGATTGCTAGCACACTGTTTTGAGTTGCTGAACCCCGTTCGTGTGGATACCAGTAGAGGGAGCTGATTTGCGGTCAGTTCTTATGATTCAAATAAAAGTAAACAGCAAACTCAATCGGCAGAAAAAGGTAATTCTTTGAACCTATTCAGTTTAAGTGATTTTGGCGGATCCTTGGTGGGAATTGGGATCAAAATTTTAAATGTTTCCGATGTGTGTCTCCCATAATTCCCAACACTAGCCTCTCATGATGAGCCTTATTTTGGCTCTATGCTAGTATTCCTTTTTTTTTGCTTTGTTTATATATGAACATATTGAATAATTTAGATCTAGCTCCATAACACCTATATGCAAGATCTCCCAACTCTAATGTAGATGGTACATCTAATAATGACTGAGATCAAACTCCCTTTTGTTTAATTATTGTGTTTATGCTATTGTAGAAATTTTAAGATGTTCTATTTTTAGGATACCCTTTGCCAAAATTTTTGTAGGATAATAGGATCAAATTAATCCTAAAATGATTTAACTGAAGGAATTTAATCTCCTTCTTGTTAGTAATTTGATTTGATAAGGAATTATTATTTCAAAGCATTTCACTAGGCTTACAGATGTAAGATTTATCTCTAACCCTATGCCAATCATACCTCTAGTTTTGGGGTGTGACAGAAAACCTCCTACTAACCCGAAGGAAATGATGGAATAACATTTAACAATAAGTTATAACCTTCTTAAGACTAGTAAAGATCATCCTTTAACATATTGCTTTTGTAATCACCAAGAAAAGGCATAGCCATTACACTTGACAAGACCAACATATGGAAATGCAAATGAAGTAGATAAGTAGCACATAGGCAAACAAAAGATGAAATAGAGAAGTAGCACACAAATAGACATAATTATAGTCAACAAGACTTAAAAGGACTAGTAAATGAACTTTTAATCCCTATAACTTCTTACATTCTATGGAGCACATTATATGAATGTGAAGAATCAAAGGGATGTGAAGTGAAAACGATAGGTTTTTGACCCATATGTATTTAAAAACAAACAAACATATATATAACCCTAAAAACTATTTCCTTATATATATAACTCAATTTTTTTTTTTTAACAAACGCAGAGCCTATAACTTCGCATTTGTTTTTTTCTTTTAACTAAAAAAAAAGGATGGGGAGTTGTGTCCCTATTTTATTTTTTTATTTTTAAGGCATTTTTAATTAATAAATTTTATTTTTTAATATATTCTACTGACTCTTGGGTCAATTAAGGATCAATGATTTTATGACCCTCGACTTAGTAAAATTAAAAAAAAATTGTAAATTTTCAATAATTCCCTGATTCTCATATTATATTTTTTTAATTATGAAGTAAATTTTTATTTATATTTTGAGAAATATAATTTTTTTAATTTGTATATATATTTTTTTAAAATTTTATAATTTTGTAATATTTGTGTTTTAAAAAATATAAATTATTAATTTGTATATATAATTTTTTTAACTTTGTAATTTTGAAATATTTGTATTGTGAGAAATATTAATTTATTAGTTTAAATTTTAGAGAAAAATATTTTTATTTTTTATTGTTATTGTATATAATAAAATTATTATAAATGAAATAAAATGTATGAAATTAAATTTATACAAAAGAATTAATATTACTTATTTATAAGATAATTAATTTAATTTAATATTATTGTTTATGTAAATGTAATTTCTTAAATTGTTAGATAAATTTGTTAGAAATATTACAAATTAAAATTAAATAATTTGTTATATATATTATGCATAAGTGTATATTGTAATAAATATATTATTGATTAAAATATAAATTGATGTTAGCTTAAAAAAAGTATTGTAAAAAATATATTTAAATATATAATTCAATAATATGAATGAGTATAGAATTTGAAATGTATAGTGAGAAAAAAAAATAATGTCAGTCATCAGTCATAATGGTTGTTTGTCTCACACTTAGACCTTTTCTTTATTTGTTGTGATTGTTATTCCTCTTGTTGTTCATCCTTCTTCTCTTCATCTTTATCTTCTTCCTTGTCCTCTTATTCGGACGATTCAACTTTCACCTGATTATGAATTTGTTGAGAAGTTACATTCCATTAAAGGGATTGAATAGGCGAAATCAATTAATTTGGGATGAAAAAGCCCTGTTGAGGTTGGTAGGGCACCCATCGTGGGAAAGAAATATTATCATACTCAACACTAAATGTAATTGGATTTATAAATAATGATGTAAATGATACCTCACTAGTTTGCATTGCCTGTGGTGGTGGTGTGAAGAAGGATGACTCCATATAAATGAACGAAGGCAATGCTGGTGAATAGTAAGGTGCAAACGAAGATGGATCAACACCTTTAACGTCTGTGAATGGTGGAAAAGAAGAAGAACTAGTATCTCCAATGACTATTTGTGGTAGAATAGCAGAAGGACTAGCATAATCAAAATCTCCTTGCATAGGAGTTGTTATGTAAAATGACAATGGCATATTTGCATGAACTCCACTAATGTTGCCACTAGATATTAGTTCCCTGGATAAGATAAACCTATAGCCTATTTTTCCTGGTCTAACCTATGGCTCTAGAGGTTTGGATAGATCATGTGCTGGTAGAGTTGGTTGAGAGACAAGCATATCTCAATGTTCGCCTAGAACACACGACATGATTTGGATATTGCTACTTTCCTCTACCTGAAGTCCCCATAGCTGAATGGTGGTGGGGCAGCAATAGTAAGCTTGTATATGTTTTCCAACACATCAACTTGTTAAATAAAAAATCAATTATTAAAAATTATATATATATATATATATTAAAAGAGAAAATATAAAGATAAAAACTATGTAAAAGTCATACCATAAAACTCTAAAAACCACTAGCAGGATAGATCCACTGTCACATATGTCGCTAATACTAACGCATGTAGTCCGACATGTATGCGAACATACATCTCCTAGTTATCATTCAGATCAATGGCACCTTTCATATCGAGCATCTCAAATTCACTCACATCATCATTATCAATCTAAGATAGGAAAGCAAATGCCCAATTAAAATACTAGTTTAATGGAGTGTTTGGATCTCTTTCAGCATTAATACCATTGATATCATTGTCTACATATTCGTTGGTATTTGGTAGAGCATCATATTCATTTTTAGCCTCAAACTCATTCATTATATCTTTGGTTACATTTAGGGGACTTAAATGATTGTTATTACACATTAATAGTGTCATACCATAATGATATAGCACCAAATTTATATTATAACATACTTACAATATCAATTTTCTTATTTCTAACACTTTTAGCAGTAAAAAATACTAACATTAAAGGCCCAAATAATCAATTTAAGCGTAAATGCATGACTTTTGCGTATAGATCTCAAAAAAAGCTCTTGTAAGTCTTGTGACCATTTAAGCATGTCCCAAATATGAAACACAATATGTAAGACCTTCTCATCAAATACTAAACATCATGCAACTCAAAACCACTCATCCACTTGTATTTAAACTCACACTTTCCATAGCACACTTATGGTCAATTTGTACATTCTTACACATATACATCCAAAAATGATATTTATATCATAGTCTCATACTTTTACATATGTGAGAATATTCACATTACAAAAATAACATACAACCTCTCATTGAGAATATATTACATAAATTCTTAAACCATTGTAAAGTATTGCCCATCACACTTATTGGTCTCCCATCCTTAGCTTCTTGAAAGTTCTCTAAACATGGTTAGCAATAATATAGGAGAGAGTGAGATTCTATAAATCCTTATAGCTCATTCACCCTGCAATCATACTTATAAGACATGTTATCATGTCAAAGAAAGTAAACATGTATTATAAGTATCCTATCAAATATAAACATATTTATGAAATCATATAGATCCATTATGTAAAAGGAAGAGCATGAAAAGAGAGCATTTTCTTATCCTTTTTGCTTAATTTTCTTCCTCCTTTCTCCTCTTTCTTGTGCTCCATAAAGAGCTAGCCTTGGCTATGTTTTGGGACAAAATGAAGTCAATTTAGATAAGGGGAAGAGTGGTATGCTATATATGGAGGAAGAAGGCCCATTATAACATTTAAAAAATTTCAACTATGTCCTTTAAATTTTGATTTCACCATTTGACCTCATTTCAACTCCATTTTAAGAACCATCTCTTCCATCATAAAATTTAGATCCTCTAACCCATTAAAAGCCTTTGGTTTCACATTAATTGGATTTAGAATAATCCCAAATGATCTGATCAAAATTTCGGTTAATTGATGACATAAATTATAAACCTGAAGAGTTTTAACTATTTTGATAGTTCTTATAGTTTTCTATATCTCTGAAAATTCTAGTGAGTTTAATTTTATCATTTAAAACTCCTTCCTTTGAGTTTTCAAAAAGTTGCTTGAAATTATTATTTTGCCATTACGTTTATCCTTTAATTTATTCAACCATTTTGACTCTATTTTTGGGCTATCCTTAAGTTCTTAACCACATTTTTAGATGTTCTAAATAATCTCTTATTCTTAATTAGTCTCAATTTTCTTTACTTTAGGGTAATCTATATCAATTTATCGATTTTAGTTTAGTTTTTTGTAAAACCAATTAGTACATATAGTTTGGATGAACTCATCTGGTATATGTCATTGACAAGTAGCATTTGTCGAGTATTAGAAGGTTGGGGCTCAAATAGATGAACATCTCTGATATAAGAACTAGACAAGGCAACCAGTTCATCAGGTTTATCAATCTAACTTGCATATGAATTTGTCAATGATTCAATGACATCATTCTCTTTGACACTTGGGCCCACATCATTAGTTGAGATGTGTACATATAATTTTAGTACCCCCAATTGGGTTGGAAAGTACCAATTTACTTACCATATGGTTTGGATATCTAAATTGTCCTCTAATATATATGAGAAGTACCAAGTTGGATTAAGTAACCGTGGGTATCAATATACCAACTTAGACACAAATTGTCTTAATTAAAGTCATAGCTTTTCTCCAACTATGACCTTCAACCGTTCGAGACTAATGTCAGAGTTGACTTTTAATAATTTTGTCTTGTCACATATAAATATTGTTCTCTCATTGGTATAAAATTTTTTTTCATTTGCATAAATACATATAATCTCCTTCATTCTACTCATTGTAAATCTTATCCCAATATCTATGTGTAAATAACAATCGAACACAATATGTTAATATTTCACGAATCTTATCCCATTTGCATAACCTTCAATCTTAATTAATGTTAACATTTCATGAAATCTTAACAATTAAACACAATAGATAAGCTATAAAAAATTATAAGAGATAAAATATACGGAGAATATTACAATGAACTCTAAAAATTGAAAGTGTGTGCAAAATAAGAGCTCCTCATATTCCATTTAAAATTAAAAAGAAAAACAAATAATAAAAATTCCTAAGAAAAAAAATTGATAGCAAATGAGAAGAAATTTTAAAAAAAAAGTATGTGAAAATGAAATGCAAACCTCAAAAAATAAAAGAGGGATGATTTGAAGGTGAAGTCTTGAATGTAAAAGCTGGAAAGGGGAAGAATAAAAATATAAATGTGAAGGTTGAAAGGAGATGAAGAAACATATATAAGGAAGGCAGAGGAGAAGAGGCTATGAAGAAATATTCTCAGATAAGTGGAAATATATATAAGGCTGGGGGAGGGGGGAGAGGAGAGGAAAAGAGGCAGAAAATATAATTTGTTTCAAAAATTTATCTACTAACTTGAAGGTCAATGCAAAATTTTTTAAAAAATTATTTTTTAAAAAAATAAAATAAAAGGGACATGGAGCCATAAAACAATTATTAAAAAATTTTGAGGGATGTGGAACCATAGGCTCTGCATCCGTCAAGCATAAAAAATTTTTTTAAAAAAATTAAGGGATGTGGAGCCACCCAATTATCATTTACAAGAAAACAATGAGGAGCCACATGCTCCCCGTTGTAAAAATGAAAAATTTTAGTCATATATATAGGGAATTAATTTTTAAGATTATATATATTTTTATTTTGTTTATATATATATATATATATGGGTCAAAAAACAAAAAATGATGCCAACATTAATCACACAACAATTAAGGCACACACATTATGTCATACCATTATATATTATGTATTTTACTTTTATGTGATTGAGACCTTGTTGACAAGATCTGGGTGGAGTTGCTGAAATCTTAGGCTTCTCCAAGTTTTCTCAATTAAAGAATATCTTGTCATGAGATAAAAGATCTTGCTGACAAGGTTCTAAATTCTTCTTTGCTAAATCTGAGACTATGTTGACAGGATTTTTAATCTTATCAATAGCATTTTATACATTGTCAACAATATAGTTTACTTTGTTAACAACATCTTATTTGCAACTCTAGTAAAGGGATTACTTATTCTATATAGTCATTCTTATGTCATTTACCTTAAAAAACATCAAAACACAACCTAACATCCAATATTTAGCAATGGTCTTACCAGCTTTCCATATATGAGATGGAATTATAGGGCCAAAACTAAAATTTTCTTCTACTTCAATCTCTGAACTCTATAAACATATTTGGTTTAACTCACTTGAATATAAAATAGGCTTTATTTGCATGAGAGAGTCATATAACCATTTTTAGCCCCTTTTGACATAATATGAGCCAAACTTTAAAAATTCATAATTTTGGCTATAAAACTCTTATTTATGCATTTAGGTGTCCATGAAAAACTTACATTGGGAAGTATTTACTATAAAAATTTTAGATCAAAGTGAGTTCATTTAGTCTTTCAAAAACCCAGAAATCTAAAACTGCACTATATGAACATTGTACTATAAAATTCTACATAATTCAGCCAAATTAAAAAATTCATTAAATATTCTATAGAGCTTCAAAAATGATGATCTTTAGCTCTATAGAAACCTCTTAATGCCTCTAAATTCTTGTCAAATTTCAACTTAATACTCATTCATTTGAGCTGTCAAAAGGTACATGGGCATATTATGACTCAAGTAAGAAATTTTGATCCAAAAGTGTATAAAATGAGTCATAATACATCTTTTCTCCTCATGGGCACGTTTCAAATGACAAATACATCATATATGGCCAGTTCAACATGTTCCAAATATCATGCAATTCAAATTTAGATTCCCACTTGCAAATACACACACATTCACTTAGGAACTCAAAGTGCCAAGTTACAATATATCATATATTACAATCCATAAATGGCCTTTACATCATATTCTCATACTTTTAAATGTGTTGGCATAATCATACAATAAAACATACCAATACATATTCATATATGCAATAATATTGTTCAAACTACACTCCATTATCTAAGTTGCTATATTTAAGCCTTTTGTTCATCATTTTTGTCCCCTTGAGAGCCACCTAATCATGGTTAGAAGAAACGAGGGGAAAAATGAGATTTCAAAAATCTTAGTAGCTAATCCAACATTCAACCACAAATACAAGGTTCACCCAAGTACATGAAAGCAAGTATTCATATCTTACAATCTTAGCAAAAACATATTTCATGCTTTAGGGATCCCATGGCTTATTCAAGAGGAAAACCAAGTTTTAAGGACTTTTGGCCTACCTTCACTTAACATTTAGGATCTTTTGGTTTAGCGATTTACTTTTATGAACTTTTGACTTAGGCTCGTCCATAATTAGGATTTTTGGCCTAGTCTCACTCACTTTAGGAAACTTTTGGTTTCACCTCACTCATCTCAAAGGACTTTGGCATAACTTCACTCATCCAAGAGCCAATCTAAACTCAAATGCAAATAAATGCCATGCCATTGCATAATATACTTAAACAATCAACAAATCACATAAGTGGCAAACAACACATACAAGCAACCAAGAAACTTACCAATCATACATAGGAGAGTGAAGGAAAAGCTATGTTATCACACAATGATCCAATTGGTTCCCCTTGGTACCTCTCTCTTGGTTCCATGACTCTATAGGCATACTTTGATATGCTCTTACTTGTTTGGCCTAGACATATCACATAGAATACAAAGCAATCAATAGAATTATATTTATACTTATACTAGCTTTACATGCATAAGTTAAGGTTTTAGGTGTACTTATGGCCATACTTGTATACTTTACGAGACAACTCTTGTAACTCAAGTTCTTACCTCTAAAACCTCACTTAATATGAACCATATGACTCTAATAGAGTTCATTAGAGCCATCACATATATGACTCTAAAAAATTTGCTTTTCAAAGTCAGGCTTATAAATTTAAATCAATGGTTCCATTTGTGTTCATAATTTATATTTAGACCATTTATAACTTTGAAATTATTGAAAACTCTTCCCAGATACTACTTTAACCCCTTCGCCAAACCTATTCTTCAATGGAGAGCTTGGGAGTTTTGCCATTTCTTTTAGGGAATTTAGCATTTATGAAAGTCCTTAGCTTTTTTCTAGTTTAATTGTAATCTTACATAACTTGAAATACCTTTCTAAGGTTCTAAACTTCCTAAAGTACAACCAAAATCCTAATTAGTATATCTTGCATCCTATAGTCTTTCAATGGATTCTCTTAGATCCATATTAATTTCCATACTCTTAAACCCCCAATTCCTTTTAAGTTTAAGCCAAAAACCAATTCCCTCTATGGTCTTCTCAAGTTAGCTAAACTATAGAGAGCATAAGAAGTAAGGAGGGAACAAATTTCTTATGCTATGTTATATGCCATTTAAAAATGCTCTAAATTGAGATTATTATGGTGTAATTAGTTTCCCTTAAAGAGCTTCTTCTTCCATAAATTCATTCACAAAAATCCCTCTTTTAGAGAACCAAAACCATAGAAAGAAAGAGGATAAGGAGTAGAATAACTTTTACAAGAGCAAGATAAGGAAAATCTCCCTATTTACTTACCTTTTGATGGCTTTTTTCTCCCTTCTTCCTTGGTTCTTCTTCACGCCTCTTAGTTCCATTTGGAGTAGAGGAAAGTTAGTTATGGGTGTCCAAGGACATGGTTAAACACATATAAAGGGACGAAGGGTATTTTATAATAATTCCAAAATTCCTATTATATCCTTCAATTTCATTTCCTTTATTTGAGTTCATTTTAAATCTTTTTTTAGAATTGTCTTTTCCATCATAAAATAAAAACTTTCTAGTTTATTAAAAATACTTAATTTCAAATTTATGTGATTCAGAATAATCTTAAACATTCCAATCAAATTTTGGATCAACTAACGACTTAAATCACATGCCAGAAAGATTTTAATTATTTTCATAGTTCCTATAATTTTTAAGACTTTTAAAAATTTCAATAAATTTAATTTTACCATTTAAAACTTTTTTTTTACGTTTCTAAAAATTTTACTTAAAATTATGATTTTATCCCTAATTTTTGATTCATTCTATTTAACCATTTTGACTCTAATTTTGACTCATTTTTTGTTTTCATTCCATTCTTTAAGGATTAATTTAATTTCTAAAATATAGGATATTACGCATTACACTCTTACCAAGCTCAACACTTTATTAGCGAACTTGAGAGCAAGTATTATTGGTGTCATCTAGCTAAGGGTTTGGATTAATTCAGCCCCCTGAATCTAGAATGCCCAAAACACTCGAGCTACCATTTATCAAGTCTCATTCAAGGAATTAACATAAAAGGTCACCTAAGCTACTTTGAGCAAAATGACTTCAACACAACTAACCACCTAAAGATGTGTTTGGAAACGCAGTGGCTTTCCCTAAAATGATGTTTCACACAAAGCAAAAATTTGTTACTTTTATATAAGCGCGATTTTTCACCATATATCCAAACCAATACTAATTAGACAACTTTTACAACTTCCTTAATCAAGTTGGCCTGGTTATCATCAATAGTTCATTGCCATTGAAACTTATAAATAGAGACTTTTATAACCACATTAAGTGAGAACAAGAAATTCATCATGAGACTTACTCCATAAGCAATCAACTTAGTGTCCACTAAGGCTATAAATTATAGTTTTCACTTTATTTAACTATTATATCTTAATCTCTTTATATCCTTAAATATAAGTTATCATCTTTTTATCATCTCTTTCTTTCACCCTTTATTATTATGCTTGTCCATTACTGTGATCCACCTAGATGAAACTACAAAAAATTCTATATCACTCATTTCACATAAATTTATTGATATATACAAAATATTTTAATTAATTTTTATATTTTTAAATATAATTTTTTATCTATTTTAAATATTATTTTATAATATATGTATTCATTTAATTGCAAAATATTATATACTTATATTTTTATATATATTTACAATGAAAATTTAACCCCATTCGACTATAATTGAAGCATTCAACCGTAAACCTTTTCCTAATCTGTCTCCAATTTAATTAGTGATCCAGTTTTTGAAACGAATTTATTGTGGGAAGATCCGCCAGAGAGGTGGGTGGTGGACCAGTAATCAATCTACCTGATTCGATTCCATGTGAAAAGCCCGCGCGTCTTAAACGTCGGCTCACTGGTCCGAGGCCGTTGAGTGTTGGCCGGTGTAGGTCTTTTTCGCCTTTACACCTTTCATTTGCCACCGATCAAAAAAGGGGTTTCAAAAACAATAACAGAGCACGTGCCATTCATACTTTGCGGTTGTGAATAAACGAGAAACTCGCTCCCTCTCTTACTCTCTCATTCTCCGCCACTGAGGTTCGGGACGCCGAATCTCTCGGTGTCTCCGTTTTCTCTCTAGATTTCCTCGCTGAACTCTTCCATTTCTCTTTCCTTCCCTCCCAATATCACTTGGAAACTAGAGTTGTGCCATCGAGACGGTGAATTTTCCGGCGAAATGTCGGCGATCCTGAATTGTTCCTCGTGCTGCACCGGCGGCGGCGCGGTTGGTAGTTCAGGAAGGAAGATGAGTTGTGTATCGAATTCATGGAGGAATTCGAAGGCCATGCCGAGGGTTTTGCGGCTATCGGAGGTACGTTTCTGGTTCATTCTTGTGTTTTTCTTGTTTTCTTGGGTTACTTCGTTTCTAATGCATTGGCGAGTGTCCATTATACATATGGCATTAATTGTGTGTTTGTTTGATTGGATATCTTGGTCATATTTGTGCTGTTCTATATCCATTCTGTTATAACGGTTTTAATTTATGCTTCATTTACCTGTGGTAGCTCAAGCTGTTGGGTGGTTAGGGGGTATGGGTATCGATTTGATTTTCCTCTTCTCTCGTATCGAAAACGAAAAGGCTTCATTTGCGATCTAGAACTTCTGATATGATTCTATTACTTGCCGAATTGTTTATACGATTGTAGCGAATAATTACGTGAATATTGTTAGTATTGTTGAAATGTTGAGTAAGGAAAAAAATTATGACAATGTAAGTACTACAAACATTGAAGAAAGCTTGCTGTATTGATGTAGCTAACATTGAAGAAAGAAATTAAAAGAAGAGCAGTTACAGTTCAGGTTTCTACACTGGCGTTGTTTTATTTACCATTGCAATGTTTGTCAATGGTTTTTGATAGAAGTTTATTGTTCGTTTGTGTTTCCTAATTGTATTTCAAGGATTAGTATTACTATTAATTATCTATTTGTGGACTAATATATTTTTAAAAATGAAAAAAGAAAATGTGCATGACAATGATACTTCAACACGTCATTGGTTATTTCTGGATTTAATGTACAACAGAAGCATAAGAAATATCCCTTATTCTGGTCTTATGAGACCGTTACTTGCAATAAAATTTTCTGATAGAGAAATAAGTTGCAGTAAGGTGATCATTCTTGGTACTTCTACTTTTCAAGCGAAACAAAATATTACCAGTTGAAGATTTTTTTTTTCCAATTTTTATATGAAGAGAAAGAATATTATATATGAATCACCTATTAGTGCAAAGTGGTTGCACTTTTACCTTGGCATTGATTGTTTCCGTGTTAGTAAAGGTGCTTAATATTGTGCTAGTGGTGGTGGTGTTTTTAGCTCCTCTATAAAGTGGTGGTGGCTGTGGGTAAACTTGGAGTTGTGAAAGGTAGTGACAGGTGAGATTGTATTTAAAAAACAAAATTGATAGTTGCGGCCTTTTGGGTTTGAGTTTTTTCATGTGCATATTTTGGTCTATGATATTTGCTTGGTGGTATTGCCTCAGTCATGCCTGAGTCAGTGTTGGAGCTATGCTTTTACTATTATGGCCTTGTATAAAGAAGGGTTTATGCTGTAGGCGTTCAGCCAAATTAAGTTATAGATTTACTTGAGCAACCTGTGATCCAAACACATGCATGATATTATATGTTATGATTTCCTTACAAATGTCTCTATTAAAAGTTTCATTTGACATAATATATACATGCATTTGGACGTGTATAATATGTCTGCCTCAGTGTGAAGGGACTATTTTCCTTCTTTGATTGCAGAAACAAGTTTTAAGATTGTCAAGGGTAATACTATTATTATAAGTGGTTTATTACGTTTCTGATGCTATGTGCATAGCAGCACGTTACGTGGTATTTTTTTACATATGTGGAAAATAGAAACTGCTAGCATGAGCAATATGAAGATAACATGAATTTGAGATTAATCTTCTTGTGTTAAGCATTTCTTTTTTTCAATTTGTTGCTATTTTGTTTCAGTTGGTTTCTTCTATTATAACAACAATCTGTGAACAGAAGAATTTACTTTTCAATTTAGTGACTGACTCTTAGATGAGCTTGTTGGTAGTCTCATCAATGTGATAACTGCAGAAGGAGGCTGCGAAACTTGAAAAGATATGTGGTACTGGAAGTTCTTCAATAACTTCTCTGTTTTTTTTTTTTTTTTCTGATTTTTGCTGTAGGATGACAAATTCAATGTCTGTTGGTTGGCTCCTAGCTTCTGTAGCAGGGCAGTCAAATACCACACAATATCAATGGCATTAGTGGATGAAAAGCTAGCGCACAAGGGCAATGTGGTCAGCTCTTCTGGTATCTTGGTAATGGGACTGATCTTTTCATGCATTGTTATGCATAGTTCATATGTTGGTAGATAGAACAACAAAGGGAAAAAATTTTTATCATAATTTTCTAGTTGTAATGAAGGCCAACCATCAATTTCATTTAATATGTTGAGTAGGTAGATGCCAGAATGAGGACTTCTAAAATACTAGTGAGAAAATTTATTTAATTCTACCGATGTTTCTGTCAACTAAAAGTTTTGTTGTTTCTTTGCAGACATATGATTTGATTCAAGGAGAACTCGTAAGTATTATCTGTTTATTGGTTCTCAATTGCATATAAGAGTATTCATTGGTTGCTGGAGGGTAAATTATTTGTTCTATTCAATCAATGGATTTTAGCATGGTCTTGATTTCTAAGATAGTGTTACACAAATCTGTATCATGTTTGATTGGTGATAGTCGGCAATGCTAGAAGATAGGGTGTGTTTGAGAAAATAACTTTTTTTTAATTCTCTATTTTTATCTTTTAAAAATAGTTTTCAGTTTCTTTTCATTTTTTTTTGGTAACTTTTAGAAAATATGTTTGCTTTCACTTCTTACTATTGTTTTCATTTTCAGTTTTATATCTTTTAGATGCATTATCTCCTTAGCATAGATGAGATTATAAAGCAAAACCCAGTTATGAGGTTATAAAGCAAAACCCGGTTACACTTTCTCATAAAATATGAGATAGGAATTGAATTCTTGGTCTAAATTGCATGTCAATACTAAAAAAAAAAAGTCACTAAAATGGCTTATGGTGGTGCTGGCTTTGGCTTAGAGAGAGAAAGGGAAAGAGGTGCTGATGGAGGAAAGGGAAAAAGAAAGAACAAGTTGGTGGCACAGAGAGAGAGAGAGAGAGAGTTACACTATCAGTCATGTACAGGAGGAATGGTGGTGATGTGAGGTAAAAAGAAAATTGCAGCTTTGGCATATTTAATGGAGATCTATGGTGATTTTTTGGGGGGGGGGGGGGGAGGAATGTTGGCCTTGGTGGAGGTCTATGGTGGTGATAAGTGTAATACTATAAGTTCTAGCTCATTTCATGCTATTTTATAAGCTTTGTATTATCAATCCCACAAGAGCATATGAGAAAGGAGATAAAAATAATAGACTTTTTTGCATGTGCTATATCTAAAAAATTCAATTCGGTGTCACGTGGACCGTGTGAGCTCATACTATACTTCCTCATATTTAATTTCATCATTACAACTCATTTGCATAACAAAAACATGCTTACAACCCATGGAAACCGAAATGGGGCATGGAAACTTAAAGATTATTCTCGGCCAGAATTGGTCCTTTTTCTGGGCAAACTTTAAAAAATCATAACTAAATCTAGAAAAATCAAAACCATGCAATCTTGATCATTCTGGAAAGTTTGAGATGTCTACTTCACACTAAAACTACGCCCAGGTTACAATATTTATCACCCAGGACGTTTGACATCCAAAAAGCTACAGAGGTCCGACTGAAATTCGGAACTGTCATAGAATTCTGTAGAAAACTTTGAAAATGTCCAATTAATTTCACAAAAATCCAATCTGTGCAAATGATACCAATCTGGAAAGTTATGAATGTTAACTAGAGAGGAAAAATATCTTCAGATCAGTTCATCAAGCCCAGACTCTGGAATTCAATAGAATAGTACTTCTGGTCGGGCAATTTCACTGATACTAGACAGAAGCTTCAAAAATTCATATCTCCCTCTCTAGACATCCAAATGAGGTGCTTCTAGTTGGCACAAGTCACTGTGATTGCCTAGTTTCTATGTATAAAATTTCGTGGCAGTTGGACATCATTTGGGTCTCGTGTGACAGAAAACAATTTCGGACCAAATGAATAGTGCAGCAGACCAAATCCATAAAATTTGCCAATTTCGAAAAATTACCAAATATTCTGTAGACCTCCAAAAATTATGATCTTTAGCTTCTCAGAAATCTCTCAATGAGACCTAATTGTATGCCAAATTTCAAATTAAGTCCCACATCGGATGGTTTGGTCCTGGGAATGGCCCATATAAGTGGGGGCGAAGCTTCCTCTACCAAGGCGCGCTTTTTCTACGGGAAAGGACAAACCCCACGAACCGGGAAGGCAGGGTCAAAGACCCACGAATCGGGAAGGAAGAGACAATACCTTGGTGGCTCTGTGTGGTGTTGGTATCAGAGCTGGCTGTTCGCACGTGCGACCCGAGGGGGGTAGATTGTAAAGTCCCACATCAGATGGTTTGGTCCTGGGAACGACTCATATAAGTGGGGGCGAAGCTTCCCCCACCAAGGCGCGCTTTTCCTACGGGAAAGGACAAACCCCACGAACTGGGAAGGCAGGGTCAAAGACCCACGAACCGAGAAGGAAGGGATAATACCTTGGTGGTTTTGTGTCTCATTTGACCAAAAAGTGACATAGGGTTCCATTATGGTCAAATTTGGCTCCATGTGAGGTACCAAACTTGCCAAATGGTATTCTCTTGGTATTGACACCTTTGGGACAAGTCTAAAAGCATATTTAAGACTTGTGTGAGCTGTCCAAATGGTCCTAAACCTCATGCATTTCATTTTGGCATTCAACACACACTTATATACATAATCACCAAACTTTACATTCTCATACCATGGCATTTCATACTCAAAACATGTGCTAGTAGTCATAATCATTTTCCATACATCTAAACATCACATAATAGTATATCTACATATGTCTTAAGGTTCATAGTACATATACAACATCATATACATCTTGAACCATTATTATAGTTCCAAAATAGACAAAATAAAGAAGCTTGTCAATCTCCTTCCTTTAGTGTTATTGGCTCCCATTAGCATATCCACTTGGTTCATCTAGCATGTTAGATCATTGGAAAGGAGGGGATGAGATTCAAAGAATCCCAATAGCTCATCTCCCATTCAATCATACATAATATGTGCAAAGCAAACCTTTTAAATGCATGTATGGAGAAAATGGAAATTATAGACATTTTAAAGACAACTTTGGCATGTGAATCAATCATACAAGACATTCAAGAGCTCACTAAGTGTTTGGATTGGCCTTACACTTCTCCTCATGGATTTTGGACTTACCTCACCCATTCTTTGAGCACTTTGGATTCAACCATACTTCTGGGAGCCCATTTTGCTTTTGCGAGAGACTCTTTACTTTGTCTCAACTAAGATCAAGGGTTCTTGGCTCATCCTCACCCAAGGGAAGAGTTCTTGGCCTCTCCACACTCAAGCAAGCTCATACAAATATCATGTAATCATTTGAAAACATAACATGGCATCAAGCATTATGGCATATAAAGGCATGCTAGCATACTTTTCAAAGCTTGAAATTAGACATACACGCATTCTAAAACAAGATAAACACACATCCATGCATGAGAGAAGGTGGAGAGAGTTACCTTGTATACAAGCACACACTTTTTCGTTAACTTTCAACCCTCCTCTTTGGGCCACACATCCACAAGTTGGTGGAGATAGTTTCTCTTGGCCTAGATACAAATTATGGGAGCCAATTAAGTTCATGAACCACACTCTAAGGCTACACAACTTAATGAAACATTAGATTGTTCTATAGGTTCCATTATGGTTCATATTGGAATCTAATGAAGCAACGCCCCTCAAATGATTTCTAGGCCTCATTCTTTCCTTTCAAATATGATTCTTGACTCTTTTTAAACCTCTTGGAGTCATCACATCATTAAAACAAATGGCCTAGCACAATGTTGCTTCTTTAGGTCATAATATAAAATCTAAGACACTAAATCACTTTCCATGAGTTCTAAATTTTTTCTAAGGCTTCCTTTCATTTTCATTCATCAAATATGACTCAAGAATGGCCTTAGAAAAATTTAAAACTCCCCTCACCTACACAAACAAGCCTAGGCTGAGACATAGGCTTCCTTTGGGTTTCTTGGAGTTCTCTTGCTTTTCTTGAAGGAGGAAGCTTATGGGGAGCGTCTTTGGTGTCTCAAGAACTCATTTATACTCTAATTTAGACCTAGGAAGCATCATACAAATTCAGAAATTGGAAGGTGCACTTAAAACTCTAAGTTTTGCATCTTGATTTTTAATGCATATTTCTTGATTTTTTTTGCATATTCTTATTCCTCTCCATCAAATACCTAAGAATCACCTTTGGTTTGGTTAAAAATTTGACTCCTTAGGTCTGTCTAAGTTTAGGTCGAAATGGAGAAGAAGGGCCATGGAAGGTATCAACCATAGGATGCATTTTTACCTTGTTTCCTTGCTTAGTTTGGCTTGAATCTTGATTTCTCCAAGCTCCTCTCTTCAAATCCGAACTTTCCTTTGAATATCTCCCTTGAATCAGATTTATAAATTTCATTATAATCATAGGAAAGAAATGGAAATGGAGAAGGAGAGGTTTGGAAAAGAGAAAGCATGAAAAACTATGAGATTCCTTACCATTTCCTTACTTTTTCTCCTCCTTTCTTCTCCTCCATGGTGTGCCTAAGAGAGTTGGTTTCTTTTCTGGTTTTTGGGCAGAATGGGTCGTGCAAATGGAGAGGAGAAGAAATAAGAAACTTAAAGTGTGTTCAAGAAACTTCCACTTTCTCAAAAATTTCAATTTTGCCCTTCGTTTTTGGCATTTTTGTTTCTCTTTCGTTTTAGCTCTTTTTTGAGAACCGTCTTTTCCATTATGAAATTTGAGTTTCTTATTTAGTAAAATGTCTTTGGAATCACTCAAATTGGAGCTAAAACTTTCTCAAACGAATCAGTCAAAGTTCGGGTCAACTGACATTAGAAAACGTCCCCCGAAGGGGTTTTAACTGTCCCAGGGCTTTTCATGGTTTTCAGGGCCTCTGTGAACCCCGAAAAACTCAAAATTTTCATTTAAAAAGCCCTCTTGTGTGAATTCGGAAAATTACTCAAAATTACGAAAATGCCATTATGTTTCGTAGGCTTTTTGTAAGAATTTATTTCTTCATTCTATCTTCGTTTTTTCTTTCGTCTTAGGCTAAAATTCTCATTTTTAGGAATCTAGAATGCTTCCCAAATTTTTCGGGATCTTAACTACATTATCTTGGAGGACTTCTTTTTGTATGTAGTGAATTTTGTTCGTTTACAGAGAAACCGTACATTACGTTTCTCACGTTTTCTCTGGTTTTCAGAAAACTAGATGTTACAATAAGAGGGAGAGAACAAATGGGGAAAGTGGTGGCCTTGATGGTGGAGACAAACTCCAATAGAAAGACTTAATAGAAACGAAGATAGTGGTGAGACGGCAATAGAAAGATTATTAGTCCCTATGAACCTCCTTTTATCAACATTTCAGATAATTACAAATTAATCATTGTATTTTGAGTGAAAATGTTGAATATAACCTTTTGGACGTTCCTGTTTCCAGGTTTAAGAAACATTTGCTGAAAATAGTTTCTACCTAGGAAGCATGGATATTAACACTGAATGGGGCATGACGACGCGACAAATTTTGAAGTGTTCATATGTAATTTGAAGTATTGCATAGTGTTAAGTCATGTTTTAATACGAGTGTTTGATATTTGCCAGACACAGACTCTTTTTCTGAAGCTTTTGTGCTTCATAGTTTCCTACTACCTCCTACTTTAACCAATCACATTTCACTCATGTTTTTTTTTTTTTTTTGCTTGAAAATTAAAATATAAATTGCCAAAGCAAACAGGTTCTTAGTCTTCAGTGGTTGCTATGTTGTTCGATGCCATCGTGCTTAGGTGATCTTAGGTCTTAGGTTAGGTCCTTGCCTTTTTGGGTTGTTTCCTTCTGTAGTTTGTGTTCATTGTTGCTCAATCAATAAAAATCATTCTAGTAAAATGCTAAGGGTGCAGCTCTACTGCAGTTCATACTACTGCAGTTTAAAGTTACTTTTGTGCCACCTCAGTTTTGTAGCGGAAAACTTACTGTAGAAGATATAATTGATCTGGCTGAATATGGGCTATCAGATTTATATTACCTGAGGTAGTGGACTAACAACTGTAAATTGTTGCCAACTGCTGGGCTATCAGATTTATATTACCTGAGGTAGTGGACTAACAACTGTAAATTGTTGCCAACTGCTGGGCTATCGATTCTAGGCCGCAACTGAGCCTTGCCTCTCTCTCTCTCTCTCTCTCTATATATATATATGTATATATATTGAGATCATGATTCATTGGAAAATGTTATGGGAGCCTTGCAGGCATAGGAGTCTCACAGGTCCACAAATGACCCAACCCACTCTGCCTAGGCCCAAAAAAAACCAACAGTTCTAAATCCACAAGTCTCATAATGTACCAACACAAACAACTTGCCTTAAATAGTATGGCTTAGACCAGCTCTACATCGCAATACACTCTAGTCAATTGGTTTCTTTGGCTTCACTAGGTCACTTGACTTTCATCATTAGCATACTTTTTAGAATAATATAAATAGGAAGCTCCCTCATAGTGAAAGAAGACGGTTCAAAACTAGAATTTATCTCAATACTACTTTCTTACCATAACTTCTCTCTTATTTGATAATCCCATTCTAAAAGTATACCCTATCTCTTTGTAATAATGAATGTTGCATAAACTGCTGGAAATCTGATCAGTAGTTCTGCTGAATTATGTTGGACATTTGAAATAAAGAAAAAGGAGGTTGGTTTCCTTTTTATTAAATTCTCTCAAATTGAAATTTGAATTGTGACTTTGCAATGGTTAAAATTTTGCTTTGCAATAGTGTAATGATACTAATTACTGATATATTGGATAAAAAATGTCATTACTGCAAAATCATTAGTTATTAACTAATTTGGTTAAAAGGATTGTTAATTTGTTAAATAACATTAAAGAATCTTAAATAAAAAAGATTCAGATCTGTATCAGAGTGTTGAAGGAAAAAGATTATTAGAAGTTGGACATTCTGGTCTGGGAGCAATCTACATATTTAAGGCTTTGATGAGACCCATTAATCTGCTTTTAATGGTTTTCTCTCTTGCATTTAGATGGACCTCAACCCCCCCTTAAAAAAACAACCGAAAAAAAAAGGAAAAAAGCTGGGACCATTCCTAATAGTTTGTTACAAAGAGTATATGGTGGCAAATCATTTTTAAAAGACTAAAATACAGAAACATTTCGGTGTGCAGGTGAGATGGAGTTCTGTTATGGACAGGCCTTTACCTGATCCACCAACAGCTGTTTTTCTGCATGGGATCCTAGGTAGCAGGAAAAACTGGGGTGCGTTTTACGTGTTATTCATGAGCCTTTTATGATTATGACTTGTATTCTCCTGTGTTATTTATTTTTTAATTAATTAATTAATGGATTTTTGTATATAATGTGAATGACTCATCTTGTTGCAAAGGCTTATATTAAAATTACCTGATGCAGTTATTCCTCTCTCTTTCTCTCTTTATATCTATCTATCTATCTACATTTTTTTAATACTAATATATAATTTTTACTAACTTTTGAGTCTTAATGATAAAAAATGGAGGAATATATGCAATTCTTTGCAATTATTTTTACTTAGGATAAACAATCTTTATCTTCTCCTATTTTCGAAATAGCCCTATAGTAGAAGCAAGAAACTAGGTGTTCTCAACTAGTTTGGTTTCAGTGGGATTGATATTAATCAAATTGCATGAAGATGGAATTGATGAAATAGAAAATGTACTATAGGCTGTAAACATTATTTTTTTAAAAGACATTTTACACCATTGAGCCCACTCACAAGTCTAGCAAAATAAATCTGATGCCCTAAATGGCTTATGCTGTGATCAAAACCTGCTATATATAAATTTGAATTCCCTGAAACATCACGACTTCAACTTTTTTCTCTGTGCCACATTTATTTAGACCATTCAGTGGCTTGTGACAATGACTGCTAATTCTGATTCTCTAAACCTTAGTTCTGTGGTCCTATGATCAGTGTGGAGAAACAAAATACGCACAAAAAAACCAACAAAAAATTAGAAAAATTTCAAGAAAATTTACGATCAATTGTCCTCCTCCCACTCTCCCAAACCCCATATTCAAAGCTCAAAAGGCTTGGAGATTTAATTCAACCAATAATTTTTTAATTGGTTTTTTTTTTTTTAAATTAAAGTTTTGATTTGTGTTTTAAAAATTTGCTTTCTGATACTTTGACCACTGTGATGGATGGAAGATAGTGTCACAGCATCTAGTGGAAGGAAGATGATAGTGGGATTTACAATTCTTGGAGAGGGACCTTGGAAATCTTGCTCCTACATGGAAATTTAGATATGGATTCATAGAGCAAAAAATCTTACTAATATGCACAAAATCACCCCAGACACATTAAGTAGGAATAGAATTCAGTCTGGAATTGCTTTTAAGTAAAACCTTCTGTAGAGAGATTCATCAAACAATGCACACAATGATTCTGGAGGCGCACAGAACACAGAAAACATATACATCTATGGTAATATTTATTTCTGATAAATTTATATAAAAATTGACCCTGAAACTGAAATCTTTCATTTGCTGGGTTTCTACTTCCTGACAGTTTTTGAAATTTGAGGTCCATTTACAAGGTACATTTTTGAGATCTGAGACCCAGCAAGAAGAAGAAAGAAAAAGAAGAAAGAAGGGAAGAAGAAAGGTCAAATGTCTGGTACTGGTTAGGAGGAGGATTAGCCAAGTCAGCATGCCATGTCAGAGTTCATGGATTTGGGTTCTATTTGGAACAATTGGGGAACTTATGGATTTATTTGGGGAAAAAATTACTTTAGGGACCAATATGAAACTTTAAATATACTTTGAGGACCAAAATAGGATTTTGGCCATAAATAAATAAAGTTAAAAAATGAAAGTGTGAATTTGAGGGATTCTCACTTCTGCATGTAAATTTGTGAAAAAGATTTACAATCTATTGGCAGGGATAAATTTGGTAATTCAATATGCAATCTTATCCCTTCCTTTGATGTAGTTTTCCTGTGATTTGTGACATTTCAACATGGTCTCTGCTAAATTTATGATCAAGTATGTCTAGCTCTCAGGTTTAGATAATATGGAAAAGAATGAGTTTTCACATACACTTCTGAAAGTATGATATTGCAGGAACTTTTGCTCAGAGATTGGTGCAAGAATTTCCTACATGGCAGGTATTTTTCTATATGTTTTTATGCTAAGAGTTATTGAGCATTAGTTTGTTATAGCAATTATTCTATGCAATATCAGTTACTGGGTTGTAGACTGCGTATCACAAATTTTAGATTATTTATTTTAGGATCTGCTGCAGCAGGATGGGATATAAGAATATTTAGACTTACATCAATCTGAATCTTATATGTTTGTTTTGTTTGTATTGACAGTTTCTTTTAGTAGACCTGCGATGTCATGGCAATTCATCATCAATCAAGAAGAGGGGCCCCCATACTGTTGCCTCTGCTGCTCTTGATGTTCTGAAACTGGTGTGCTTCCTTCAACATTCGGCATCATTTGTTTTAATACAGTGGGCTACTGAAATTTTGCATGTTAGCTAACTGTAGTACCTAAATATCTTGTGCCCTTTATCAAAGTTAAATAGTGTGCTCAAATTTCATGTATCTCTTATTTGAAATCATCAAGTTGCTTTTCTCTTTGTAAAACATTAGTGCCTATTTCTTGTTGAAAAATACTTAAACTTCTACTTGAACATTCATTTTATACAGTATGACTCCCTTGCCAGAATAATTTTACTTTTCTGGCTATGCATCTGAGCCTTCCTTCATAGATGAGCTTTATTTTATCTTTAATCACATTCCCAGCTCTGGTTATCTTTGCATGTTGAGTTTTGTTGATAAAATCATTCTTCTAATTTCAAGATTTTATTTCAGCCTTTAGACTGTTATGAAAATTTTGAAAAACATATACAACCAAGGAGTTCCATGTATTCATGAACCTCAAAGGAAGATGGATTTTCTGGCGGACTTTTTCCTAGGATTTTTTGGAATTTAATAGACTTCTTAGTGATCTTGATAAAGTTGACAGACACATTTGTATTTTAGCCCTAAATTCAGCTTATAGCTAAACTACCTTTTGGACCACTTTGAGGGCTTTTCTTGCCCAATTGATTATTCGATGTTAGAAACTTAGAATAGAGTACATATGATGGTTAGAATAGTGTAGATATTAGTTCTTGTACTTGTTGTACTACACATTGTACTGCACCTTGTATAGCTATAAGATAGAAAAGCAAGGAGTTACTCACTTACGTATTCCAAACAATTGTGTCTCTTTTTCCTTTCCTGAATTTTTAATGGTGTCAGAGCTAGGTTATGATCCCTTCTAATAGTGTCTCCTTCCTTAGCTGTGTCTCATTTCAGCATTAACTTCCTTTTTTCTTTCAAATCCCTAGGTTTTTACGAGTGTCCAAGAGAGTCCACCTTGGTCCCATTTGCTCAGATCTGATCGCTGTGAATCCCTCTACTGATTTCGGGCCTCCATTGGTCCTATCTCTACACTTTTTAGTGTTGCTATATTACCAAAGGTATATTTTGAGAGCTGCTTTCCATCCAAACAACCACAAGTTCGGAAGCCATGGTTTTGCTTGAGAACCAGTTGTCTCAATCCATTACTCTGACTAGAGATGACTATAACAAGTATTTGCAAAAGCTATGGTCCTCTATCAATAAATTTGTTGCTTAGACTAGTGATGCTACTGCTTGCCTTGCCAGGTCTTCTTCTCTTGGACCATGGGTTCTGAATTAGGTGCCTCCGGTAACAAACACCTTTTCTCACATATTTCCACTTCTTCTTCCCTTCCTTGTGTGACTTTGGCTAATGGCTCAAAAACTGTTGCTAAAGGAATTGTTTAGGCCAAATTTCTTCATTCCATAACTTTAGGTTCTGTTCTTTATGTACTTGAATGTCCCTTTAACCTTGTTTTTGTTAGTCAGTCTTGTGACCTTAGTTGTTCAATAACCTTTGTTGATAAGTATGTCCTCGGGCAAGACTAAAGTACGGGATGAATGATTGGCATAGGTTGTGAGTCACAATGTCTCTACCATCTTTCATACATCTCTAGTAGCCTACACCATCACTTGCTCTCCATCTCTTGTTCTTACTCACTTGGGTCATCCTAGCCTTTCCAAACTCTAGAAGATGGTCCTGTCTCTTTCCACCTTGTCATCATTGCATAATGAGTCATATCAACCTGGCAAACAAGCTCGTTCTTCATTTCCCACATTTATCAATAATCAAGTTGCATCTCCTTTCAAATTTGTTCATTCAAATGTTTGGGGTCCATGTTGTATCTCTTCTCATTTAGGTTTCCAATACTTTGTAACCTTTATTGATGACTATTTTTGTTGCATTTGGCTTTATTTGATGAAATTTTTTTTTGAAGTTTTCTATATTCTCCAATCTTTTTGTGCTAAGGTACAAAATCAATTTGGCACCTCCATATCTATTTTATGCAGCGATAATGCTAAGGAATGTTCATCTATGCCTTTAAAAAATTGTCTTCACAAGGGATTCTCCACCAAACTTCATGCACACAGATTCTACAACAAAATGGAGTTGTTGAGCATAAGAGTCATTATCTTCTTTAGACAGCTTGTACTTTACTTCTTCATGATAATGTACCCCTTCGTTTAAAGAGTGATGTTCTTATTGCATGTTATTTGATTAATCATATGCCTTCTTCGGTATTATATAATCAAATTTCTCATTACCTTCTGTTTCCAAATGAGCTTCTTGAACTCCTTCTTCCTTGTATTTTTGGTTGCATATATTTTTTTCTAACCCCAAACAAAGATAAACTCCAGCCAAGTCTATCAAGTGTATCTTCCTTGGTTATGCTTGCCTTAAGAAAGGGTATTGTTGCCACTGTCCAGACACTAGACATTGCTTTACCTCTGTTGATTTCACATTCTTTGAGACCACCCCTTTCTTTTGTTATACCACTTTTGAGCTCATCTATGTGTTTGAAGCTCTCCCAATTCCCTTCATTGCCTCTCTTGAAGTCATGATGTCTTTTGAAGTTACTCCTGTTCATTCCTTTCAAACCTACCACGGTCATCCACACCCTGATCTTCTTATAGGCTTTGTTGATGTATGTGTTGACGCATTGCCTACTCTAACCACGTCCCCTACCTTGGTCCGGCTTCCACTTGATAGTCCTTGCATTGCCCTTCATAAAGGTATTTGCTCAACTCATAATACTCATTTTGTTTACAATTTTTAGAGTCATCAATGTTTATCTACACCCTATTATTCTTTTTTATTTTCCTTGGATTCTATTTCTATTCCTAAAACTACCAATGAGGCAGTTTCTCATCTCGGGTGGAAGCAAGCGATGCTCTATGAAATGGCTGCTTTGCATTATAATGGCACTTGGGATCTAGTGTGTTTACCTTAAGGCAAATCTATGGTTGGTTGTTGATGGGTGTACACTGTTAAAGTTGATCTTGATGGGCAAATTGATTGTCTGAAGGCTTGCCTTATTGCTCAAGGATACACTCAAATCATTCGTTTGGATTATGGTGATACCTTTTCTCTTGTGGCTAAAATTTCTTTTGTCAATTGTTTCTCTTCATGATTGCTACGCGTAATTGGCCCCTTTTCTAGTTCGATATTAAAAATGTCTTTCTCTATGGTGAACTTAGTTTTATATGAAGCAATCACTTGGTTTTGTTGCCCTAGGGAGTTTGGGAAGTTATGTCAATCACATTCTCTTTATGGATTAAAGCAATTTCTTCAAGCTTGGTTTGGACAGTTCAGCTCAGTTATTCAAAAGTTTGGGTTGGTTTGCAGTGAAGCAGATTATTCTGTTTTCTATTGCCACACTTCATTAGATCAATGTATTTATTTGGTTGTTTATATGGTTCACATAAATTAGAGGTGATGATTAGGATGGCATTCTTTAGCTTAAGCAACACTTTGCATTTTCAGACTACAAGATCTAGGGAAGCCCAAGTATTTTCTGGGTATTGAAGTTGACCAATCTAGTATTGGAGTTGCTATCTCACAAAGGAGGTATGCGTTGAACTTATTGGATGAAACTGGTTTGATAGACCATAAATTGGTCAATACTCCTGTAGATCCAAATGTCAAACTATTGCCAGGAGAGGAAGAGCGTCTTATGTACCTTGGTAGGTATTGGAGACTAGTTGGGAAACTTAATTACCTTATTATTACTTGGCCCAACATCTCTTTTGCTGTAAGTGTAGTGGTCAATTTCTATATCTCTGTGTGATAGTCATTGGGATGTTGTATTTCGCATTCTTAGATACATCAAAGGAGCTCTAAGGATTATTATATGATAGATGTTATACCTCGGGGTGTTGTGTTTTTATTGGCAGTAATCTAGTACCTTGGAAGAGCAAGAAGCAAGATGTGTTTGTTGGGTCTAGTGCTGAAGCTAAATACTGTGCCATGGCTTTGGTAATATGTAAACTCATATGGTTAAAGCAACTACTTGTCTACTTCATGAATTGAAATTTGGAAGTATGGGACAATTGAAGTAGATGTTTGACAACCAAGCAGTTATGCACATTGTCTCCAACCTTGTGTTTCATGAGAGGATCAAATATGTTGAAATTGATTGTCACTTTATTAGAGAGAGATTCAGTCTGGATGTATTGCTACTAGGTTTGTCAACCCAAATGATCAATTAGCAAATATATTTACTAAATCTCTTAGAGGTCCCTGAATTAACTACATTTGTAACAAGTTTGGTGCATATGACATATATTCTATAGCTTAAAGTGTACATGTAGTTAGAATAGTGTCCTTGTGCTAGTGGTACTATAGTTGTACTACACATTATACTACATTTTGTATAGCTCTATAAATAAGATAGAAACATAAGGAGTTACTCACTTACGTATGCCAAACAATTGTGTCTCCTTATTCTTTCCTAAATTTTACACGAAGAATATGAAATGTGGAAAAACAGAGCAATTGTTGTGGCTTTGTGTTCTATCTATTCAGAATGAAAGCATGATACAAATATATGGGAAGTTGGCTACAATGCGTTCAACCAACTAGACCCACACAAGAAGGAAGCCATAGAAAAAAAAGGGAAAATAACCTAATTGAAATAAAAAGGAAAGAAATAGTAATAATGAGTTGACTACAGACCAGACCAAATCATAATGAAAAGGGAAGCAAAATAAATAGAATATCACACAATAAAAGGAAATAATACTCTGAATTAGTAATCAGTGCATCATTAGCAACATTCCTTCTCAAATTAGGGAGTAAATGTTAATCATTCCCAATTTGCGGTTCAATTGTTTAAACTTTACTCTTGATAATGACTTGGTGAACACATCAGCTACTTGAGAACTAATGGAGACATACTTCACTTCAATGAGGCTTGAGTCAATCTTTTGCTTGATAAAGTGTCTATCAATCTTAATGTATTTGATCCTATTACGATGAATAGGATTCTTCACTATCCCAATAGTTGCCATGTTATTGCAAAAAACTTTCATAGGTACATCCACATTGAAGTTTAATTCCTTAAGGAGTTTCAATATTCACATTCCATCATAAATTTCAAGTGCTAGGGCTCGAAATTCAGCCATTGCATAGCTTCTAGCAAGCACAGGTTGCTTTTTGTTTCTCTAGGAAACTAAGTTACCCCACACAAAGGTACAATAATCAGTTGTAGATTGCCTATCAACCATTGAACTAGCCCAATCTACATTTGAGATCACCTCAACATCTCTATGGTGTCCTTTTTAAAAATGCAATCCCTTACCAGCTGTCATCTTAAGATACTTCAGTATCTTGCCTCCAAATGCTCCTCATTTGGTTTGTTCATGAACTTACTCACCACACTAACAAAGAAGCTGATATTAGGACGAGTATGAGTTAGGTAGATCAATTTCCCATAAACCTTTCACATCTCAGTATCAATTGAAGCACTTTCTAGTTTGAGACCAAGCTTATAGTTAGCTTCTGTGGGGGGTGTCTGCTGGCTTGCACCCCAACATACCTGTCTCCTCAAGCAAATCAAGTGTATACTTCTTTTGGAAGATAGAAGTACCTTCTTTGGTTTGAGCAACCTCCATGCCAAGAAAATATCTTAAGTGGCCAAAATCCTTAACTTCAAACTCCTGTGCAAGGGATTTCTTTAATCTGACAATTTAATTCACATGATCTTCAGTAATCATTATGTCATTCACATAGACTATCAAGATTGCTAAATTCTGGTCTGGTCCTCGTTTGACGAATAAGGTGTAATCAGTTTGACATTGTGTATACCCTTGAGTCTTAACAATTGTGGTGAATTTTTCAAACCATGCGCTTAGAGACTATTTGAGCCCATATAGGGAATTATGAATTTTGCACATCCTTTTTGAGCTATTTTCCCACTTTACCCCTTCAAGAATATCCATATAGACATCTTTCAAATCTCCATTCAAAAAGGTGTTTTTAACATCCAATTGATGGAAAAGCCAATCTAGACTTGCAGCAATAGAAAGTGACACGTTAGTAGTGTTAAATTTGACCCCAAGAGCAAAAGTTTCTTGGTAATTAATTCCATTGGTTTGTGTGTACCCTTTTGCAACTAGTCTTGCCTTGTATCTGTTGATACTCCCATCAAAATTATATTCTATTGTGAAAATCCACTTACATCCTATTGTGGTCTGGCCAAGAGGAAGATCAACTATGTTCCAAGTTTTGTTCTTCTCAAGGGTAGCTAACTTATCTTCAATGCCACTTCACTTTTCCTTCTCAAGTGCAACATTGTTTATAAAAGCTTGCAACATTGGAGATAGTTTGTCATAAAGACAAAGTTACTAAAGGCATGTTTGGTGCAGTTTCATACTCCCTTCCTCAAGGTGATAGGTATGTCTAACTCTTCTTCAGAATTTGGGGTAAGGGAAATGAGTTGACTATGTATAGAACATGTGCCATTTTCAGTCTCTTGAATAGCCCCTGTAATGTGATGTTCTAACCTTTGAACTTGTTGTCTTCTAGTGTAAACCAACAATTCTTGCTATTGTGTGGCATTAGGATAGGCCATAGGTGTGGACTCTTTGGAACAAATAGTACCCTTCGCCTATGATTCATCCCTTTCTCCCTTTCTCCCCCTCCCAAAAAAAAAAAAAAAAAAGCCTTGCACGATTTCCTTTGGAGGCTACACAATGTGGGGGTAGCCTCTTCCTTACCCTAACTACTCTTAATGGGATTTGAACGTGGGATCCCAAGAACCATTGTGATGTTCCCTTGAGGATTTGTCCCCCACCCCTTTATATGTCTTTGGTGTTTTTTGGTTATGATGAATGCCTCAATTAGTTATTGGTATTATTTAATGGTTAGTTGACAACGAATAGGCTAGCAATTTCAGTTGTGGGGACTAGAATTTTATGAGTCTTTTGCTCAGAAAATGTAGGTTGACTTCGATAGTTATGTTTATAATAACATGAATTTTCATGCAATGCATTGTAAACTGATAGTACCTAAGGAGGCATGGGGAACCCACCTTTAAAATTGTGTTATCAAGGGGAAAACCCACCTTGCATAAGTACCAAATCAGCATTCTATATTATTTGATATAGGATTTAGGCATCTCATACTACCTAATCCTTATCATAGCACCGCTCTTGAAGAGCCAACATCTTGGCAACTGTGTTCTGCGACACTTCACTTTGCCTTCTCGTTAGCCAGAACCCTTCATAGGTAACTTCTCTGAGTTGTCGGCCAACCGACTCTAATACCAAATGATAAGACCTAAGGAAGTGAGGGGAACCCACACTTAAAATTGTGTTATCAAGGAGAAAGAGCCACTCTCCTTAAGTATCACATCAAGTATCTCATACTACGTATGAGGCTTAGGCATCTGATGGAAACATCCAACTCTAATATTATTTCAACCTCCTCTCCTTTAGCTAAAGAAGAAGGAAGGAATTTATCATTACAAAGCTGGAAATGGAAGAAAAAGGATAACAAAAAGGATTCTTGGCTTTTGAGAGGGCAAGTTTTCTCCAAGATTCCCAAAACTTTCCCTACCCCTCCCACATGAGCCAACTTGTTATAACCACCTTTCCCATAGCTCAACAATCATGCACAACACACCAGAGTCAGTTACTCTCATCTAATTTCCTATTTTGCCCATCCCTTGCCACCTCACCACTAGTATTCTTATTTTTTCATTTCACAAACTCTCCCCCAATTTCTACTTGATTCAAGCTTGTTCTATCTCCTCTTACAGACTTGGCCCATTTCATAAGTAGGCCCATCAGCATCTCATATTGTCCAATCCTTATCATAAACTTGTTGTATTTCATAGATTTTGTTTTAGGGTAGCTGATTAGATGCATATTATGAGTATATAATTTATTTTCGCATTTTCATGGAATGACATCCTTTTTGTTCTTGTGGCTAGGTTCGAGAGCTAAGAATAACACCTCGTGTGTTGGTTGGTCATAGTTTTGGAGGAAAAGGTTTTTAGTCCTTTTATTTTATATTTATTTTGAGTCTATAGAGGTGTCATTTTGAACTTCTATGCTATTTTCTATAGCTTTCCTTGCAAGTCATTTTACTTAGGTTGCTCTGATTTCACAGTTGTCTTGAGCATGGTGGATCAGGCTGCAAAACCTCTTGCACGGCCAGTTAAAGTAAGTTTAAACTTTGATTGCAGATGCTGAAATAGTTTTTAATTAGCTTTATGTGTGATCTACATCTTCATGTAATTATTGAATGTTCAGAATTTTGAAGGGAAATAAATATGTTCGAATTGTTTTTTTTTTCTTTGTGGTAGAAATATGGGGCTGTTTGGTTTCTTGTTTTCAGAATAGTTTTTTGTTTTTAAGAACAAAAAAACAATTCTTTTTTGATAATGTGTTTTTATTGAAGTGTTTCATAAAACAAAAAAATGGAATTTTGTTTTCGGAAACAGAAAAATCAGAACAGTTTTTAGGTATTTTGTAACTTTTGTTCTGCAGAATAAAAAAAAAAAACAGAAAACAACTACTTTTCATAATGATGATTCAAATGGATTTTTTAATATATTTTTTCTCAAAATTTGTTCTAAAAAACATCTGTTTTGAAAACAATAAAACAAAAACGAAATCAAACAGGCCCATGGTAATTTATTGTTTTAGGGTATTTTTTTCTCCCCTAAAGTGTTCGCTGCAAGATTTGACGAGGATATAGGGAGGTAATATGGAGGACCTTAGGAAAGAAAGGATCTCCCTTTGATCATACTAGTACTATAGGATATGTGTATAATGCACAGTAGACAACGTAAGATTGGAAGGGGAGCCATAGGAAAAATTTCCTCTTATGACAAGATTGTTTCAGAAGAAAATCCCAGATAGGATTGAATCCTTAAGTGAATCTATCTTGTAGGATGGTCAGAACATCAATTAAGGATCTCTTGGGTAGCTCCAAGCATCTGGAATTAAGGCTATTTGTTGTAGGTAAATCCTAAAGTGTGTTGTAAGTTCTAGCCACTTCTTTTGGCCATATATCTAATGAGATATTGGGAAGTTGTCAGAAAATAATATTTTGTTGATCTGGGGATCTATTTTCAAATTGGTTACTGTGGGGGACCTGGAAGTTGTATGTTTTTCATTATTTTCAAATCCCCTTTGTAGGGTGCATGAGGGGGACCTTAGAGACCTGAGCTATATTACAGATTGCATCTACTATTAAAATCTTGGTAGGGAAGGGTGAATGGAAGTTAAATATGGATTTTATATTTATGTTTTCTATCTTGTTTGTTTGCATTTATGTATCAGTGTCTCTGAGTTGTATCTTATTTGCTTATATGCTATTTCAAGGTCTGGGTTTTGGATGCAACTCCTGGAAAAGTTCGAGCAGGTGGAGATGGAGAGGACCACCCTGCAAAACTCATATCTTTCCTAAGTAGTTTGCCAAATGAGGTAGTAGATCTCTAATTTATTCTTCTTTTGCTTTTCCCAATTAATGTGTCCTGGGAGAAATTGGGCAAAATATTGAATGATAATTTCTTTCAACATGCTGCATATGATTTAGTTCCTTTAGAACTTGTTGCTTTGGCATGTTGCTGTAAGATAAAAGAGAGAAAATGGAAAAGATGACAGAGGAAACTAATCAAACCATCGAAAAAGGAAAAGAAGAGAGGATGAGAGCAGAAGTTAGAGGGATGCAAGTGTTGGTCAATCAGGGAACCACAAATATTTAGTTACTCATCCAAGACTGCATTCCTTGGTAACAGTTCCTGTGTTGTAATAGAATAAGAAAATCTAATTTTGTACCCAACAAACCTGATGCTAATAGAAAATGTTAGTTGCTTCAATGGAGATTTTGATACTCTTTTTCTCCTTTTATTTACATTTTCCTTTCTAAATTTATCTTGTATTGTCCATTATCTATCAACTTAGTCTAACAATGGACTTGGTTCATAGACTGAGGTGTGCAAGGGTTGTCATTGGTTTGGTAATGTCCTAACATGTCACATGTATGTGTTGAACAATAGTTGGCTCAATATTAATAATATGTAATTAGGATATGGAACGATACGAAAAAAACAATACGACAAGACATGGGAATAAGGGATGGAAGAAAAATACAATGAATAAAGTATTGTTATCTTGGCAAGTTCCTTTCCTCATGATATTTTATATTGCTTTTGGAATATGATGAAAGATTGAATATGAGGGTGTAATCAGACTTACATATCTCATGCTTCCTTCATTATCTGCTCCATCCCAGCACGGAACTTATGCATTTTTGCTAGCAAAGATATTATATGCATTGCATTGTGACAGAAATCATGCCAATTTTGAGTTAACTTTGGTTAGTATGTATGTTCTGACCAAAGTAGCCAAAGGGTTCACGAAATGGATTTCACAATGAATAAATGTGACTTTGACTTACCCATTTTGGGAAAAAAAAATTGGAAGGTTTTAGGGATTCTTAAGTATCACTCAACAACTATACATACTCTGGAACTGTATCATGCTATTTATTAAGCAAGAAAAAATGTGTTGTGCTATTAAGCAAGAAGATTCTTTTTGCGGTTTTTAATAAAAATTCTGGGTAGATGGTGAATGTGATAGATAGTGCTTGACAGAAGGGAGAAAGAGAGGGAGGAGAGAGAGAGAGAGAGAAGGAACGAAGATAGGCGAGAGGAGAATAATGGAGATATCATTAATGGTTAAAAAAAAAAACATTCTAGTAGCATTCAGAACTCCTATTTATAGAGTCAGATAGCTGGGTAACGGTAATAACTAACTACCTAACAAATTCTCCTTACTTTCATAATTATGTAACAATGTCCCCCCTCTCAAAAGACCCTTGTCCTCAAGGGGTAGGAATATCAAAAGTAGGAAATTGCTGATGAAATTGGAACAATGGAACCCAAGTGGCCTCTTCATCTGGTAATCCCCTCCATTGCACCAAAATTTCTGTAAGTATTCTACCCTTCTTCCTTCCAACCTGCTTGTTCAATATCTTCTCTAGAAAGGTAGTTGTAGGTGTTGCTGGCCAATCTATAGGTGAGTGACACTGCTTAACCAAAGGTTCGGGACACAACTTTAAAAGAGATACATGAAATGTCGGGTGAATTCTGGATTCTGGTGGTAGTTCCAGCTTATAGGCGACTGATCCAATCCTTTGTAGAATCCCGTAGGGTCCATAATACCTAGGAGCAAGTTTTTGAGAACTCCTAGTTGTTGCCTAGATTTGTGTATAGGGTTGAAGCTTCAAAAATACCCATTGACCCACCTCAACTTCCCTTTCAGTTCTCTTAAGATCAGCCCTTTGCTTCATCCTATTTGCTACAAGTGATGCTTAAGAATGGCAATCATTGCCTCCCTAGCTACAAAATTCCTGTCCAACACATTCATTACTGATTCTCTAGGAAGGTATGGAACATGCATAGGTGCCTTTTGTCCATATAAAATTTCATATGGGGTAGCCTTGGTTGCCGTATGAAAAGTGGTATTATACCACCATTCAGCTAGCAAAAGGCATCTGCTCCATTCCTTGGGATTTTCCCAGCACATATATCTCAAATAAGTTTCTAATCCCCTATTCAAAACTTCAGATTGACTATCCGTTTGAGAATGATAAGCAGAAGCAAATTTTTGATCCATCTTTAAGGCCTTAGAAAATTCCTTCCAAAAAATACTGATGAATAGAAGATCTCTATCACTTATAATCTCCATTGGTGCTCCATGAAGCTTATACACATGATCTAAAAACTGCTGTGCAAGTGTTGCTGCTGTATATGGGTCGGAGAGAGCTAGGAAATGTGCATATTTACTCATCCAATCAATAACTATCCAAATTGTGTCCTTCCCACTGGATCTTGGTAAGCCCTCTACAAAGTCCATAGTAATACTTCCCCAAAACCTACTTGGAATTGGAAGTGGCTGCAATAATCCCAGAGAAGCCACTGCTTCATATTTACACCAAGCATATGTATCACACTGTTTGATGAAGTCCCTCACCTCATTGAACATCTTCCACCAAAACAATCCTTTCAACTTCTGGTAAGTTGCTTGAACCCCTGAATGCCTCCTTGCGGACTGGCATGCATCCATTCTAACAATTCCTACCTTAGGGAGGGAATATTACCGATAACTAGCGGTCCTTTCCCAGGTAAAATTCTCTCCTGCACTATTTTACTGCTGTAATTGCAGGATTAAGGCCCTTAAATCTACATCCTCTTCCCAGCTTTGCTTAATCTTCCTCAAAAGCTCAGGTGAGGTTGTTGAAAGTGTTATTTGCTAAAGTTGAGACCCCTGCATTCAAGACAAGGCATCAGCTGTACTGTTATCATTTCCCTTCTTATAATGAATCTCATGTTCATATCCCATAAGCTTAGCTACTCACTACATTTGAAAAGAAGTTTTTAATTTCTGATCAAGCAAAAATTTGAGACTTTGCTGATCTGTTTTGATAACGAACTTCCTTCCCTCCAAATATTGATGCCAATGTTCAACTGCCTACACCACCACTAGGAGTTCCTTCTCATATACCTATAAACTCAAATGTCTTGGCGCTAAAGCCTTGCTGAAGAAAGCTAAAGGCTGACCTTCTTGCATCAAAATTGCCCCAATTTCAGACCCACACGGATTGGTCTCAACTACAAATACCTATTGAAGTCTAAAAGTGCCAAAATTGGTACTGAAACTAATGTTTCTTTTAACTTCCTAAATGTTACAGTAGCTTGGTCTAACCAACTAAACCCATTTTTCTTTAACAGATCAGTCAAAGGTTTTGTTAACTCGCTATATCCTCTGATGAAGCGTCTATAATGTCTTGCTAACCCCAGAAAAGGACCGTATTTGCTTCATGGTTGATGGCTTTGGCCAGTCCAAAACAGCCTTAATTTTTTGGGGGTCAGTGGCTATCATCCCACTGCTAATTATATGCCTGAGATATTCTACTTGTGTTGTAACAAACGTACACTTACTTTCCTTCACAGAACAGCAATTGTCTCTTAAAATTCCCAGCACTATTCCTAAGTGTTGTACATGCATATCCATAGACGAGCTGTAAACCAATCTGTCATTGAAGAAAACAAATACAAACTTCCTTAAATGTGGTCTGAAAATGCTATTCATAGCACCTTGAAAAGTGGTCAAGGCATTAGTTAATTCAAATGGCATCACTAACCATTCATAGTGTCACGAATGCGTTTTAAATGTTGTTTTATAAATATCTCTGGGATCCATTCTATTTTGATGATAACCATCTCTTAGATCTAGTTTAGTAAACCACTTTACTTCCTTTAACTCATCCAACAGTTTTTGAACAAGAGGAATAGGATACTTATTCTTCACTGTCTTTTTATTGAGCTCTCTATAATAATACACATTCTCCATGATCCATTTTTTCTCTTGACCAAGACTATTGGAGTGGAGAAAGGTGAGGAGCTTTCTTGGATGACCCCTCATTGAAGCAATTCACCCACATCTTTTGTATTACATCCTTCTAGGTTGATGGGTATCTGTAAGGCTTGAGATTAACTGGATCAGTCCCTTCTTGCAGCACAATGGGGTGATTATGCCCTTTTCTTAGAGGAGGGAGGCCCTTTGGCTTAGTGAACACATCTCCAAATTTTGATAGAAGGCCATTAATTTTAGTAGGAATGCCCTTAGTACCCTTCACAGCAAAGCATTGTAGTTGCTTTATGTTCCTCTTCACAAGCTGGAGCAGAAATAATTGCCCTCTTGCCTCCTCTACAACTTCAACCCTTTTGTGGTCAACCAAATGCCACACACTCGGAGACATAGCTTGCAGCTTTATCATTTTTCCATTGTACCAAAAATACATGGAAAGAGAAGTGTAATCCCAGAATGCACATTGAAGACTTTTAAGCTAGGTCAATCCCAACGTTATATCATATGTTCAGATGCTCATCACCCTCAGGTCACGGGCAAATTCTTCCCCTTTCATTTTCCATTTAAATCCTCTCTATAATCCATAAACCTTCAGCCTCTTGCCTCTTGCAACTTCAACACTAACAGAGGTGTCTTTTTGCCCTTTCCATCCCAATATCTTTGCTAAATCATAATCTAGGAAATCATGATTGCTCTCATTATTTATCATAATTTGTACTGTCCTTTGGTCTACATGGCCTCGGACTCTCATGGAAGACGCCCCCACTTCCCCTTCGATGGCGTGCAAGGAAATTCGAAAGCATTTAGCAGTCTCCCCATTTTTATCGCACTTTGCCCCTTTTTCCTCGTTGCCTACATCTGACTCAGAGTCTAACTCAATGAGTTGGAGTTGCATTTTACGGCTTTGAGGACAATTGTGGCCCTTAGAAAACTTCTCATGGCAGTAGAAGCATAAGTTCTGGGCCCGATGATCCTCAACTTCCTCTGGCCTCATTAACTTACTAAGCTTTGTTGCTGATTTTGGAGGAAGCGAGATAGAACCCTTTGAACTGAACGAAACAGGGGCGTTCTTTGAAGCAAATGATAAAATAGGGACATTTCTTGACCAAGACCCATTCTTTCCTTTCTGATTCAGGGACCCACTAGCCATTGTTGTCATTTTTATAGTCTTTCACCTGTCCAGACCACTCATCAACGAGTTAATGTCCCCAAGAAAACTACCATGTATTCCCTTACCCGTTGTCCTGGCCTCTACTTCTCTTTCCACGTGGATCTCCTATAAGCGAGCCAAGTTTCGGGCTTCTTGGAGGGATATGGGTTTAAACAATTGGATAGACCTAGCAAAATCTTCCTCCAGGTTAGCAATATACGCATGAACTAAATATTCCTCAGGAAGTTGCAGTTTACAAGCTATATTATCGGAGCGATTGTTGTATTTGGAGAGGGAGCCATGTTGTCGCAGACGCATAAGGTCTTCCATTAGGGCTTCATAAGATGGACCAAATTGAGATTTCACAACCTCTGCGTACTCGTCCCATCTTGACGCTTCTTCCTCCTAGGTTCACTCAAAGGCTTGATGCCATTGAAAGGTGTTTTCATTGAGATGGTGGCTGGCCATGGTCTCCTTTAATTTCACTAGCGTCTCATCAAGGAGGAAATATCTTTCGCACTTCAAAAGCCATCCCAAGATATTGTTTTTTCAGAACCTCAAAAACTCCATCTTAGTAAATCTTGTGGGCGTATGATAGTCATGGGGCTCAAGGCTCTGTTCTTGGACGTACCCATGAGCGACGAGTCAAATTTGCTGAAGCTTCCCCATGCGTAGATTCCTTATGGTCCTGCAAAAGCCTTGCCACCTGTGTTGATAGCCCTTGCACGATATCAGGTAACATTGTTAATTGTTGAAGATTTTGAACATTCTCTTCCTAACATTTGGAGGTGCTCATTTGTTCGCTCAGCCATGACATGTTGGTTTGCTTGAGATCAAGTTTTGGACATAGGAAGTCAGGTCGAGGAAGGCCTGCTTTGATACCACTAATAGATAGTGCTAGACAGATGGGCAGAGAGAGAGAGAGAGAGAGAGAGAGGATATGAGTGTGCGGGGTGTCTGTTATAAGGGTGAGTTTTTGGTTGTTTTGGGAGAGGCCCTGGTCTCTTGAATATGAGGGAGCGCTTTTACCTTTCCTTTTCTTCCATTCTAGGGCTGTCTTCAAGCTCTATTATTGTAACGCAGCTCCTTTTCTCCATTTATAAGAGGAAGCAGCTGGTATTTGGTTCATAAATAATATCAAAATAATATCAGAGCTGAGTTTTCCATCACTTGGTATTAGAGCAGCGATGATTGGGGTATGGTTGGCACAAGGATGGCTAATTGCAGCTCCTTTTCTCAGTTTATAAGAGGAAGCAGCTGTTATTTGGTTCATAAATACTATAAGAGCTGAGTTTTCCATCACTTAACCTACCATGTGATGATTTAGAGATTAAAGAAGTCAGCTAAAATATCTTTAACCACCAGAGTTGAGCCACACCCAAGCTTTGTAGCTATGGTTAAGTGATACAATGCCTAATGTTCAAGTCTTGCTAAAATTTCGCATAAATGCATAATATTATGATAGTTTCTTGAATGAATGGTTCTTTAATACAAAATGGATTGTCAAAATCCTTCGATCTCATTAATTTCCACATATTTCCTCCTTGAGACCAATTTATATTTTTTTCTTCTTGCATCTTTGTAAAATATATATAGTATATAATCCCAAAGAATTAGCAGCCTCAATATGACTTCAAATTTGGACTAGATTTCAGTGTTTCTATACTTAATGTTACTTGATTGCCAGCCCTCAAATTTTTATCTCAAGTTTAATTAATTATGTGATTTGGTTCTTCATTCAATTTTGTATTTCTCCTTTTCTTTTGGGGGTTTAAATGGATATTTTTCTGTTTTTTTGCATTGTTTGCTTATATTCTTGTTGCAAGGACCTGACATTATTCTTTTAGCATCACTAGCCCTCATCTTATGTTTAATTAATTATGTGATCTGGTTCTTCATTCAATTTTGTATATCTTTTTTTTTTTGGGGGGGGGGGGGGACATTGAATGGTTGGAACCCTTAACATCACTCATATCTCTACCCCACCCAGGCGGGTGTATATGGATTATTTTTTATTTAAATAGATGTTTTTCCTTTTTTGCATTGTTGCTTAAATTATTGTTGCAAGGACCTAACATGGAAATAAGGAATAAAATTGATCACAATTGTTGGAGAGTGGTAGGGCCAGCCATATTAAAACTTATAAGAGGCGTACAAAGGTGGTGAATCTGAAAAAGAGAAGGTATATTCCAGAAGAACAAGGGGAGGTTGGGCTGGAGTTGAGAAAGAGAGGGAAATTCAAACCCATAACCGACTGTAAGTGGTGGTTGAGGGCCTGAGTTGGCAGTTACTGAGAAAAAAGAGCAGTTAGTGGTAGGGGTGTTCATTGGCCCGGTTGGCCCTAGGGGCCCGCCCTAGCCCGGCTTAATCGGGTCGGGTTGGACCGGGCTAAAAATATAAATGGGTAAAACTTTAAACAAAACTATATCGGGTCGGGTCGGGCCACTGGCAAATACATTATGCCTAATTTGCCTTAATATTTTTTTTTAGTTATTAATATCTTGTCATCTTATATATATATATATATTTTTATGTTTATTTTATCTAATTCTTTTTACATATTGTAACTTTCATTATCTATTTAAATTCTCCCTATTTCTTAATTGTTTTTATTATTGACGTACATGCTTACTGACATTCCTTTTATTGAATAATGAAAATACACGTATTTACTTAAAGCTAATTATGTTAGTATAGCTTATATTTTGTTTGATAATACTAAGTTATTTTTTTATTATTGATAAAAATATGAAATTTCCAAAAGCCTATTGTTTTGAAGTATATGCCTATGAGTCTACAAAAAAATATTTTTATATTAAGTATCAATTTATAAAAAAAAAAATTTCGGGCAGCCCTAAACCGCCCTAACCTGTCCTAAAATCGGGCTTGTTTCGGGCCGGGCCGGGTCGGGCCGGGCCACGGGCATAAAAACAAGCCCGATATCTTAATCGGGCCGGGCATCGGGCATACTAGATGTCCGGCCCGGCTCGGCCCTACCTATGAACACCCCTAGCGGTTATTTGGGAGGGTAAGTTGCTGACAGGTGTTGAAAATATTGGAGAAAGTGTCTAGGAGAGTTGCTAGCCTTTTGAATGCTAGTGGGTTTGTTCACTGTGTTCCTGTACTTAAATTTCTGGGCTGCTGTTCATTTATTTTCTTCATTTCGCTGCTCTCTGTGTGTCTTCATGTTATTTTCTGGGTGCAGTGATGCTGTTTGGCTGAATGTGTTGCTGAAAACTTGGTTTGTGGTTTTCTATTTGGCTGTGTTGGTGTTCTCCAAATTATAGTGTGGGATGTAGTGTATTTTGTTGTGTATAAGGTTGTTGCTACTGTAGAAGGTATTATTCAGTGTAAAATTTCGTCTTGTTGCATATGTTCTGTGTTAAATCCACTGTGAAGTAGTAGAAGCCTCTCAGAGAGGAATGCAATAAAGGAGTCTGTCCCTTGAGTAGTTGTGGGAGACAATTGTGTTTATGACTTATGTTTGATGTTCTTCTCATGACCTTTTTAACGGGGTGGCACCTTTTGATATTTGGAGAGATTGGACTGCTTGGTTGCTTGCTTGATAGCTATGGTTTTCTTTTTGTTCCCTCTCTCTCTCTCTCTCTCTCTCTCTCTCTCTTTTTCTCTCTCTTTTTGGGGTGAATTTTTCTCTGTCTGTCTTTCTTTAGAGTATATCTTAGCCTCCTCTCTTGTCTTGCTAATAAAATTTCTTCTCTATCAGAAAATAAATTTGACCACAATTTTGTGCATGTCAATCATGCTAGTTCTCATTCTTTATTTTACCAGGATTCTCTAAGCACTTTGTATATCTTTGATTGTCATTTTAGTAACATATTAACTGTTTCCTTCCACCCTTTTTTATGTATTGATAGCAATATATTGTTAAAAACTTTTAACCTTTGGCTGTGAGAAAGATTTTAATTGGTCTATGTTTTTTTTCTTAAGGAAGGTCTCTTCGAAGAGGGATGTTGTTAAAGCTCTTATTCAACAAGGGTTTTCCAATGATGTTGCACAGGTACATACCAACATTATATGTCAATATTGACTACTATTTGGTTTCTCCTTTGTCTGATATTTGGTTACACTTGCTGCTATAGCATGTTATGTTAGAATGCTACTGCTACAATAACTATAAAATATAAATGAGTAAAAATGTAATATTAATAATATTTTAATCAAGCTAATCGAAAGCATTATGAGTTGAGGAAACCATGTTCAAGTTTGGTTTATATTGAACTATTCTGTATGACTATTCACTTGAATTGAATCAGTTAGCAATTCAAAGTGACTTCAACTTAGCTTTTCTGGGTAGGCTTTTAGTATACACTAGCAGCTCACTTCATTTTCATTCTAAGTCAATGCATCCTATCTCACACTAATACAGATCTTGATCATAAACTGGAGTGGGATCTTGTGGAAAAGTGTTTCTTGTTGGGTAGTGTTGGTGTATGCCCTAAAAGCCTATCATAAGATGATTGTACTAACATACATTTTATCACGTTTTGATAAATAAAGGAATTTCAATTATTGTATTTAATATTATATATGTATAATATAAATAAATATATTAATTGTCTTTAGAATAATTTATTATTTTTGAATTGTCTTTAGTCGAGTATTATTGTAAATTAGAATAACAATAATACAACGAGACTAATATATATATTGACTTATGACCACAGTCATGGATATGAGATATCAAGTCATTACATGGGTATATGTTAGAAAACAAATGTACCAGACAAACTCGCTATGAGGGTGCTTCATGGATAACTATGTGTCATACATAATTTTCATGAGGAGCTATATATTTTGATGCCATCAAGCGTCACCTTTAATAGGGATGACAAAAAATGCGGTAATTAGGTGTATTGCAAATTATGTAGAGGGATGTGAGTGATACTGATGGGATTTTGTCCCTCTGATATAAGAGGAGTAATATCTCTAGGTCCTATGATTGGGTAAGACCAAGAAGGTCATGGTTAAATGGATCAATATGTGATATTGATTCATTTGTTTTGATTTAGTCTATTCAGAGATCAAGATACACATAAATTGAATTATAAAGAAGATGAAAGAGACTAAACTATATAGAATATTGGTCATAGATTAGGTATGTCGAATCATAGATATTCTTATTATTTGGGTGGCAATGATATATTGTTAGATACCACTTACTGTCTGTGATACTAAAATAGGATTTTTTTTTGGATCACTACCAATGTAATAAAAACCCATAGGGTCACACACAAAGAGTAAAGTAAAATTGAAGTTAATGTAATATAATTTAGATTTTAGTTGGACTAGAGATCTTAAAAATATAGCTCAAAATATATATCATAATATCATATAATTATTATATTATATTATAATATATTATTTTATGTTAAAGTAATATTACATTCTTTTGGGATTTATTATATTACTTTCTTTTTTGGACAATTGTTATTAGACTGGGTTAATAACTAAAGCTCAATTATCTCTCCACTCATCATCGATTTGGCTAGGGGCCATTAGTTGGACATCACAAATCCCTAGGCGTTTATCTATAAATAAACAACGAAGGGTTTGGTGGCTGTATAGACGAAATCAAGAGTGAGTCGCTATATAGAGTGAAAAAGAGTCTTCTAATAGAGACTAAGAGAGGAGAGAGACTTTGTCCACTCATTCTAGGATTGGAGTTTTGGCCTACTTGAGTGCAGATACCGTAGAGATGCAGAGATGCAGGTTCATTGATTTGTGTTTGTAATTGCCTGCATGCATTTGAAGGGGTTCATGTGTTCGTGGGACTAGGAGATCATGAGTTGAACAGATGCAGACTCAACTGTAGGAAGCGATCTACACAAAATGTAATATTTCTATCACCAGTTTATGCCCTTTCTACAAAGATCCTTGGTGGCTTTCATAAAACTTCTAAATTTATTCTGCTATGCTTGTACTTCGAAACCCAACAGGTAGTTTGGCCAAGAACTTAATAGGGGAATGCTGATACTTGATGTGGTTGATAGCGAATACAATAAGGTCAAGGAAGAGTGATCAAATGGGCTTATATGAAAGATTTGGTTACTTTTAGTTGGCTTTACACAAATACTGTAGTCAACAGTTAACCAATGGACAGCAATGGATAGATAGCAATACAATTTGATGAGAAATGGATGGTGTACATTAGATAAGATTATGCATTAGAAAACACCCTTGAGTTCACAATGTATTGATGAGAATTTGAGGCACCAAAGAGCAAGAGAATAATGAGAACTAAGGGGATTACAACTGAAGAGAGGACGCATATCTATTAAGATTTCTAACTATTCCTAACTTTCACCTCTCTGATTTGGAACTTTAAATAATATAAGTACGAACTAAACCTAGGAAATTATAGATAATCTATGTGTGGCATAATAGAGAAACAAAAAGAATTGTTATTCATAAATGAATTTTCATATTGATTGTAAATTTATGCTACCGTAGGACTAAATCAGTATCAATCATCAGATACTTAGGCCAATTTCTGTTTGTTTTTTCTGAATTGACATAATTGCATTCAAGTCTGTTGAGAAGGTTTTTGTATATATGATACTTCCTTTTGATGAGTGATTGAAAATTTACAATATCATACGTAGCTTTTTGCCTTTATCAACTTAGAAATCATGAGAAGGACATAATTCACATAAAAAAATGATGAAGATATTATTAATGATCACCTGACAATAATTTTATTTCCCTCTGAATTTCTTACATTTATTTTTTTGCATGCAGTGGGTAGTGACTAACCTACGACCTACCAGTTCTTTTGGTTCACAATCATCAAGCTTCTCATGGGTGTTTGACCTGAAAGGGATTGCTGAAATGTATCAATCATATGAAGAAACAAATTTGTGGTACTTGTTATGAGCTGTGACAATAACTGTAATTAATGTAATTTTGATCACCCCGACTTCTCTGCATGAGGGATGGGGTCAATCCTGCCATGAATTATTATGACGTAAATGCTGTATGCAAGTTAAATTGCAAATGTACTCTGAATAGCTGGAGAAATAATTTCTTATTTAGTATATTTATGGATGTCAAAATTAATGATATATGCACTCACATTTAAATAAAAATAATGCATTCCAGAAAAGTTTGTTTATGAAGCCAATAATTTATTTTATTCCTTTTTTTTCCCATAGGAAAATTGTTGAAGATGTGCCCCGTGGTGTGCATGTGAACTTTTTGAAAGCAGAAAGAAGCTTACATAGGTGGGCTCTTGAAGATCTTCAACGAATCCATGCTGCTGAGGAGCTGGCTGCTGAGGAGGGAGGGGGAGTTGAAATGCATGTCCTTGAAGATGCTGGCCACTGGGTAAGTTGGTTATATGGATAAGTTTTTTGCTTGGACTATGCTCTCCCCCTTTGCACGTATCTCACTTTAAATGTTTTCCTATGGTTGTGATTAGACCTGTTCATCGGCTGAGTCACACCAGGCTTTAGGCCATAGCCTAATCGGATTTTGGGCTCTGGGCCTAGGCTCAGGCTGAAAGCCATCTTAGCCTGATTATTAGATGTTAGGTAATAACTCAAGTCCATGGGTAGAGCTTATGCTTGGCCCATGTTTATTTGGTTGTAGATATAGTTTTGCTTAACTTGATAATGAAAAAACTTAGTTGAGTGAATCTGACAATTTTTACAACAAAATAGCGTTTTTTTAAATTAGAAAAATGTCAAAAGATTAATTTATAGTGTCACATGTATATAAGGAGAATTTTTGGTCTAGTAGTAACATTTATGTCATGTTTGCAAATATTAGGAAAGAAAAAGGAATTTATAGAGAAAAAATGAAGAAAGGAACATAATGAAAGGGAATATAAAGAATGAGAGTAAATAAATGAATTTAATGCAAACTTTAGAGTGTAAATAAATTGATGAATTATATTGTTGGGAAGCTCGGGGAAAGCCCTAGCAAAAGCCCAATTTTGCCTTCTAAGTTTTTTAGATTCCTTAATTAAGAGATATGGAGTAGTTTAGTGGGAATTGGGCTATAGGGATTGGCTTGGTTACATAATTGCATGGAGTATGGTGGTGAGTGAGGGACGCGTGGAGGGCAACAAGCAAACTTCTGAAGTTGGTTGGGCTATTAGAAATAGACAGGGGGTGAGGGCAGAGTGAGAGAGGTAGAATTAGGATATATATGTGGGAGGTTCTAGCCCCCAGTTGCTAGGAACGTTTGTTTGTTTTCTTCTCCCTTTTTTACCATTTTATGTGTTGGATTTCTACTTGAAATTCAAGGGAAATACTGGGTTCCTAACAAAATTGTATAAGCCTATATGCTTGGATTTGATTTTAAGCCCATTGACCCACTAGTTAGGCCTTGGTCTAACCTGACTGAATTGGGCTAGGTATATCTATGGTCAACCTGGCTCATGGATAGCTCTAGTCCTGATATCAAAGGATACTTGCAAATATTGTCAGTAGCCATAGAGCATAATATATATATATATATATATATATATATATATAACATAATGTGGCTACCAAATGTCATTTTGTTCACATGCATGATTAAGATGAAATCTGAAATATGAGGCAATGACGTTGGTAACCTGATTTGCTTTCTTCAGTTGATCCTTTATGCTCGTTGGCGTGTTTGTTGGTCCCCACTTTTGAGTGTTTCACATTTATGTCTATTTTGGAGACAAAGGTCCACCCTCTGGGACAAGATAAGGATAAAATTATATATATATATATATATATATATATATATAACGTAATTAGCAGCAATTTATATTGAAATGGTATTAAGTAAACTGGAACTAGACTAGAATTTAATGTGTATGTGGAAGACTTGTTAATTTGAGCATCGTGCAACATTTAGATTGAGGGTAGCTTGCTCATCACATTAATGGGAATGGGAGGATAGGATGCTTAGAGCGATGTAATATTAGCCATATGGTTTCCAGTGGCAGAAATTTCCTGGAATAGCTCGACTTATAGACAGTTGTGAGTTATGAGTCATACGTAGATCCTTTTACTGTCCAGCGTTCTCCTGGGTCTATTAATTACGATTCAAGTAGAGATAAGCACTTTTCTTAGTTTTCTTCATTGAGATTTATGTTCTAGCATACTTGGTGATTATATATTAAATGGAAACGAGGGTGTATTGTGTTATAGTGGCTTGCCATGATATAAAGTAACTAACTTCACCCGTTCAACAGGTACACGCAGATAACCCAGATGGACTCTTCAGGATACTGTCGTCCTCTTTCCAGAGAGTCAAGGCCTAAGTTTACAAACATGTACACTTTTCATGTTAGTGCTCTTGTTTTGGGTTTTGGGGGGTGGCGTCACAGTCTAATGTTATTTTATTTCTTTTCCCCTAAAATTGTTCGGGCTAATTTATTTCCCATTCTATTGTTTGGATGTAATTTTTTGCTTTCATCTTGCACATCTACATCTGACTGTTACTCCATGGAAACATTACCCAACACAGCTGTTTCCAAAATTTGTTAGACCTTAGGTTGTGAGCAGCCTTGATTTGTTTTTCATTATATAATGAATATATCCTTGAGGAGTTGTTTGATATGCGGGAACTTTAAGTATCTCAGAAACTTAGATATAGGATATTTGAAAAGAAACAATAGTAATTTTGTATGTTTCAATTTTCATACTAAATATAGCAGATTTTGAAATTTCATTATTTAAGTTACTTCCAGATTTTTGGATATTTGAGATTCATAATTTCTCCACACCAAATTCTATTTTATTTTACATGCTTAACAGTTGGGAAGGTTAAAATATAGTTCTACATGGAATTGACATCCCCTGGGTAAATGCCAAAATAGAAAGCATGGAAAGGACTGACGAGATGCATCATTGAGAACGAAGGGGGTGGATTTCTACTGCAACGACGCAGTCCAAAGTCTAGAAACTACTGGGTCTAGAAGGAAGAAAAGACCAGAGTATCTGAAAGATTATGAAGTGAACTGGCCCAAGAAGTTGATTGAAGTAGATGAAATGTTCGGGGGTTAAAAGCACATTCTAGCAAGTATTTAGTTATTCTTTTTCCTGTCTTAGATTTGGTCAAATTATTTTTTTAATCTTGTTTTAAAACATCATTTGACTCTTCTGATATTTAATATATATTGTAAATTTTTTGAATTTATTGTGTTAATAAAATTTACTTATATATAATGTGTTTCTTATGGCAATAGAATTTAGTATTATTGTCATAAAAAATAAAATAAAATCAAAATTTGATATATAAAAACGTAATTTTATTAATACATTGTAAATAAAATGGGAGATTTTTGTAATATATATCAATTTTTAGGAGAATTTAATGATATTTTTAAAATAAAAAGATTATCAAATGTAGTTTAGTTAAATCTAAGGAGAGTGATACGACTAATATACTAATCAAACAAATAATTCAACAGTGAATATTGTTCTCACAAGAAATATTTTAAATATATCATGAATTAGGTGTGCGAACAAAGAATATATCTACGTACAAACTAGTGAATGCTGGGAAGACTAACTAATGTCCTAGGTGATCCTAATTACCAGCAAACGAATTAATTGATGAAAAATAAACAAGATCCAAAATACAAAGATAAACAATAAAGAAGGAATAACGCAAGTTTCAAACCACACGCAGAGGCTCAAGACTCATAATGGATCCAACGCGTTCTTTAAGTTATTGTGACTCTTGAAGCAAAAGTTTAATGAATGATCATGCATGAGTTAGCAAATTTCCTAAAAATCAATTACCCCTTCATTTATAATTGATATAACTTAATCATAATCAACCTAAGTAACTCTCTCGATTTCTATCTAAGATAATCGCTGTTAATTTGTTTAAACTTTATTGAATTCTTTTAAGCTAAACAATACTAGCCTTTTAATTTACTAATAATTGTAGCGCATGCCATAGAATTGTACTTAGCAAGAACAATCTCTCTCGTTTGCTTATCCTAACCAAGCTTCCATAGAAAGCTAAATTTAGACCTAAGAAAAAGTTTAGGTTTAGTGCCCCTTTTGTCTTAAACTCCAACAAGCACATAAATCACGAATTCATCAACCATGGCATAAAGATAATAACTTACACTCAACATGCAAGAATTTTCAACATAAACTTTATTAAACTCTATAATCAAATTAACATAAGAGTTAAATATATGCAAAAGCAAAATAAAAACAAAAAAGGGTAGAAGAAGAGATTGATGAAAAATATCACTCAAGACAAGTGTCTTGAATAAATGATAAAAGGTAGACAATTAGGGTTGGGGAAGGATGTCTTGTCACTAGACTTTTCCTTGCTCCTAGTAGTGTCTTCCCTCTAATTATCATACCCCAGAGCATTGGCAAAAGCATCTATTTATTGATAGCCAAGCTCGGGTCAGAAGACTAGGGTTTACTTCTCCAATAGGAATAGGAATGGCGTCATTTTGTCATAAGTCCTTGTCCAACAAGACACTCTTATTTCCTATCACAAATTTTCCTATTTACATTAGACTTTAGATACAAGAGCTTTCTATTGCCTTTTTATGCTACAGCTAGGACTCCTTTTGCTTAGCCTTTAAGTAGTTGACTTCTGCTACTTAAGCTAGGTAAATAAATTCTTTCTTTTGGACTTTGGTCTTGTTGTTATGCCTCCTCTATTGTTTTGAGCTCCAATGTAACTCTTGGGCTTCCTTTTTAGTCTTGGCATCACTTTATACTACTTTCTGAGATAGACTTTGGACATTTTTAGTGTGCTTATTTAAGGGTTTTAGACTTTACCTTTGGATTTCATCCATTGGTCTTTGTGATATCCAAACAGTAGCACTTAAACTTTTAGAATATTTTAAGCTCACTTGCAAAATAAGAGTTCAAATTAGGATTCTTCACAACAATTTAACATAACATTTGCAATTTAATTGTAAAAACAAATTAACATCAAAATAATAATATTATTAAAAATATTAGCATAAATTACTTGTTAAGTTACCTTAAAATGATATTAAAAAGTATAGTGTAATTTTTCTAGTTACAATGTTTTACATAAGAAGAAGGGCTTGAATTGAAATGCAATTAAGTTGAGAAAATTTTGTAACAGCTTAAGATTTTAAGTTGGAATAATCCTTAACATGGTATTCTATCGCAAAATCATGTTTCACTAAACTAGAAAGTTCTTCACAAACACTAGAAGCCTTAGTTTGATAATTCAATTGGATCTAGCTTGTTTGACGATCCCAAAGCTGCCCTAAAAAATTGTAAGCATGAAACATTGGTAGTTGATTGTCAATCCCCTTTTAGGGTATTTCCTAAGGTTGCAGGTATCTCTAAACCTTGGCTTATTAGTTTCTTCATAGTTGGCTTGCTTGATCATCTAAGATGTGAATTGTTAGTTACTCAACCCACTTCTGGTTTCCATGTAGTTTCCCTATCTAAGTTATATCTTTAATCTTAGTCGCACTTCTCAAAAAACTTTATCTCCATCTAAATCTCTTTCATCACCTATTATTCACACTCAACCCCTGAAACATTGTACCTTTGTTTTAGCCCCAAGGCCATTACAATTTACACTTGTCCTTTCACTAACTAATACACTTCCCTCTTTCGAACCATCATATATTTGCTCAAAAAAATGATAGCAACAATTCTTAGAGAAAAACGTGGCAAGGGCAATGATAAGTATAGCCCTACACAAATGCAAACCTTAATTGTTGACTTAAGTCTCTAAATATATTTTAATTATGTCAAAAAAAAAAAATCATCAAGATGTGAAAATAATCCTTGGAAAATTAGAGTTTATGAATTTGGACCAAAACGTGTCTTTATACAATATTCCAGACGCATATAGGCCAAAGCTTTCTTAATACAATTGTTAATGGATGAATGTGTTTTTAATCACTATGTTAGGCCAAAGTTTTTCTTGATAAAAATATTATTTGGGTCAAAATACTTTGATGAGCCAGAAAGAATATTATGCAATCAAAGTAATCTAGGCCCATTTCATGTTTTACCTGAAGTTGACATTAGCCTTTATGTTTGACCAAGAGTTAGTAACCAGGAGGGAAAAACAAGAAATGTGCAAGTGGAAGAGGCATTAAAAGGAAAGCCTGAAGCTTGTCTTCCCTAAAAATACAAAGTATACATAAAAGAGGAAGTGCCAAAAATAGTTGTTAAGTTGTCTTGTCCACTTTAAATGAAAATTATGTTACAATAAAGAGATAAACAAAATGGCTTAACCAAAAAAGTTCTTTATCTCTCTTCACTTCTGCTTAATCTTTACGAAGTAAGAGAAACTGAAGCCATTATACGCTACATCATTTAAAGCTTCAAGCAAATGTTGAGAAAAGTGCATCAGCTCAAGCATTCATTGAAGATCTTCTAGCTATTGGGAACAATATGAAAACAAAGGAATAATGTCTCTCTAGTGACGACTCTTCGATGGTGATTAAGTATTTAAAAAGAGCACTGGAGAAGAAAGAAGTAAGAGAGAGAACACACAAAGCATTCATTGATTCTTATATTCTTCAAATACTTGTTAGCTAAGTTTTTATTGCCATTGATATTTTAAGTGAGATTTAAGCTTGCATTCTGAGTGCTCTTGGTGAGCCAACATTTCATTTGCTTATTCTTTAACATTTCATTTAGATTATTAGAAACCTTTGAGAATCCTAGGGAACTTTTTGAGATTGTAAAAGTCCTTAGATTGAATTTGTGATATTTGGTTACCTTGTAATTAGGGAATAAAAGCCATTGGGTTGAACCAAACTATGTAGGTTATCTTGTGTACTTAGGTTGTAAAACACCTATGTAATCTCTTGACTTTACCTTGTAATTAAGGAGTAAAAGCCTTTTGGCTTAGCCTCAAGAAGGGTTACCTAAAATGATTACTTAGATATAAAATTTCCTTACTTTGTATTTGAGAAGTGGATATAGGGCCACCTTGATTTGAACTTACATAAATTTTATGGTGTGATTTTCCCTATACCATGCACTCTTAGGTTTTTTTAATCTTTACTAGCTCCAAAATTTGAAAGAAAATCATTTTGTTCACTTATGTTCCTACCTGCAACACTATTTTGAAAAATTTTGTATTGATCACACAGTTTTTCAAGAAGTTAACTTTCACTCAACTTTATAAGTAACTTGAAAGCTTTTAGTCAAAATTCAAAAATACCATAATTCTTAGGAGTCTAATTCAAAATTCAAACCCTCCTTCTCAGTCTCTTCTAGACTAACATCAATGTTTTCTACTAGTGGGATTAGAGGGTGATAATGATTGTTTTTCTAATCTACCTCGATTAGAGATTTTTTTTCTCTCCAAGACATGCCCTTGCTAATTTTGAGTCATGTTCTTTAAGATTAGTCTTAATGCACTAGCAAGGCAAATCAATACTCAAACCCTTCAAATCAAAGGTTTATGTAAAAACTAGTCTCTTAGTGTCTTGATTTATGGATTTAGCACGCATAATTTCCCTAAACTTAATTTAGTAAAGAAACTTGGCCTTTACACTAAACCTATCAAGGAATTTGAAGTGATCATTAGAAGTGGTGACTCATAGATTTGTAATTTAAAATTTTATACTATCTCAATTTCTCTATAAGGTTAGCAATTCATTATTGATATCTATGTTTTTCTAATGTATGAAGTCAACCTTATTTTATGAGTCTAATGACTAGCTATACTAGGTCCCATTGTATTTGAGTACAAAGATCTTTAAATGTAGCTTACTTGGATCATCAAACAATTGTTGTTACAAATGGATACATTAATCTCACAAGAACCAATATCATTGAAATAGTAGGAGAAAATGATCACTGATTACAAAGTAACTTCCTTGTTTCATTCGACTGTTGTGCCTATTTTTCCTATGAAAAGTTAGGCTCGTATTCTTGATAGAATCCAATCTATTTTAGCCAAGTTATAGGAGGTTTATAATGAACTAATGAGATTGCCTCCTCAAGCTATATTCATTATCCTCATTTTCAAAAATATGAAATTTGGAAGATGGTGCAAGATGTGATGGACAAGGAATACTCAAGATAGCCAAAGTCCATTATCTCTATGAATGAAAGAATGATAGTTCTTGGTGATTCTATGTTGATTATAAATCCCTTAACAATCTGACCACCATGGATGGATTTCCAACTTCAACCATTGATAAGCTCTCAAATGAATTGTATGAAGCTATTATATTCTCCAAGCTAGACCTAAGGGTTGGGTATCACCAAATCCGAATGAGGGAAGAATATACTGTTATAATAGTTTTTAGAACTTATAAAAGGCATCATGGTTTGTTAGATATATATATATATATATTAGTGATATCCTCATTTATAGTAAAGACATGATAACAAGTACTTAGGAACATGCCTTATTTGTTAGGCATAGCAAATATACTTTTGGATAGCCATGCATTGAGTCTTTGGGACACATTGTTACCACTCAAGGAGTCTAAAGAAAATAAAAGATATGTTGAATTGGCCAATACATGAGACATTGTCACTAATAAAGGATTTTACAAATCTTAAAGAAATTAAATTTTAGTGGACATCCTTAGCAAAAAAGCTTTTGGTAATTTAACTGCAAAGCTTACTTTAACACTAATACTAGCCCTCCTGAACTTCAATATACCATTTAAAGTGGGAACTAGCACTTCCAAATTTGACATAGGAGCATTTCTCTCTCATTCGCATCATCCTATTGTTTTCTTTATCAAGAAACTAGGTCTAAACTATCCTTAGCCTTTGCCTATGTCTAAGAACTCTATGCCTTTATACAAGTTGCGCATAAATAGAGACAACAACCATATAATCACTTATCGTAAAGCTTCAAAATTTTTTATGAATCAGATTGTCCAAACCCTATAACAACATTAATATCTTAGTAGTTCCAATTATATGATCATATATCGCCTCGAAAAATAAAACAAATGGGAGTGCTGTTTTGAATCAAAAGCCAAAACCCAACCAACTACAAAAGGTACACTTTGCTCTATGTTTACCTTACAATTTCAGTTAATCATAACATTAAAATAAGAAACTCGAGACAGTACAAAATTACACAATACATGGAATTTTCACAAAATCTTTTTGGCCAGGTCTTAGACAAGATGTCAAAACCTTTGCGCAAAATTGTGATTTCTATTAAACAGAACAAATATTTGCCAAACAAACCATTTAGCCTTCTCTAACCCTAAAAATTAGTTAAATAAACATAATGTACCACATAGCTATACAAAAAATCAATAGGAATTCGTCAAAGTGGGTGTGTTAGTGAATCCCACTACTTGCAACATTGTTTTTAATAAGTTTTTATTAACTTGTTGTATAGTCACATAATACATTATATGTAACTTAGTATTCTCTTCCAACCCCTTCTAGTTCCTAATGCTACGTGGATTGACATAACCATGGATTTTAAGGGCTTCCAAAATCTATTGGTTTTATTGTGACATGTTATTTTGAGAAAGTTATCCAAATATGCCCATTTTAGACCTCTAGCCATATCATATACTCCTCAAATGTAGCCTTATTATTTCTCCAAATGGTAGTTAAACTACATTGTTTTCCCTCTATCATATTCACTAACAAAAATGTTGTGTTCATGAGTAAATTTTAGAGCTAGTTGCTTGCTAACAGTGGCACTACTTTGAAATATTCCATAACTTACCATCCTCAAATAGATGAGCAAACTAAGGTCCTTAATAGGTGTTTGGAATAATACTTACAAGCATTTATGTTTCTAATCCCGTAGCTTGGATTCCTACTTACACTAGGCTAAATTATGTTACAGTAATTTTCACCAATCTTCAATTTTCATGACTCTTTATAAAACCACCATCTTTTTTGCCAAGCTATCAACTTGAGAATTCAAGCATTATGTAACACCCTGAAATTAATTAAGGTGTTAATCATGGATTAAGATTAATTAAGAATAATTAATATGGGATGATTGGACAAGTTAAGTAAATAGGGATTTTAGATAGATAGATTATTAATATGGGCTTGAGAATTAATTGAGATAGAAACTTCACCTAGGCCCAAATTAATGAAATATGACAAGAGGCTAATGGAGGCCTAATGAGTTAGGTGCAGACCCAACCAAATTTAATGTGAGAGAGGCCCAAGATCCACCTTATATAGGCTCTTATAAGTGGCCCAATAACCCTTATGCAGACCCAAACCCTTGAGCTCTTCAAACTTGGCCCAAAACCAATTAAAACTTTAGCAACCCAATGTATGAAACTGGCCTAATAGAATTCTGCAGCCCAACACTTCAAAACTGGCCCAACAAGCTAAAATCTGAAACCCAATTGGATCTGGACCTTGGAGCAGCCCATGACCCATCCCTTGACCCAACTTAAACCCACCTAAAACCCTAATGCTTCAGCCACTTTCTCATTTGCTGAAACTTGAGAAGTAAAATTCAGAGGTTGAGAAGGAGGCTAGGGTTAGGGGCAAGAATTCTGCATTTTCTCACATTTAGAGCAAGATTCAGCCAAGGTAATAGTTATACAACTTAATCCCCTCATCTTTCTCTTTAATTTGGTTCGATTAGTTTTTCATTTGGAGAGTTATCACCATACCCAAAATCTGAAATGTGGTTGTTTGGTGTTTCTATGGTGGAAATTCGTAGGTTGAGGTTAGTGCTAGCATTAGGTGAGTTTAAACCCTCCATTTTGATGCTTTCTTTGTTAATTTGAGACCCCCATAGCTGGTTTATAAAATGAGTATTAATTATGTACGAATTTGCTTAGGAACTTGAGTGATATAGTGAAATTCTGGTAGAGGACATACTCAATCCGAATTTGGGGATTTGTGGTGACTGGGTAAGTATTCTTTAGGTAGTTAATAGCATTTAAATTCCTTAAGTACTTGTTGTAGCTGTTAATGATGAATTAGAGTGGTAATTTTCTGATGCTATGGTTATAGGAATTTTTGCACTATTGGTGGCTGTTGCAAATTGCTTTCAAGTGAGGTAACCGGGGTTTACATTAATTCTATGCATGTATCTATTTTAATTTCATACTTGCTGTATATGAATGATTTGAAATGCTGAATGAATTGGTTGGCTATCTATTGTATTATGATTGGACCTTGTGAGTCCATGATGGAGCTGTGGTGCGGCTGCCACCCGTGCATGTGCTACGATCAAGCACTGGGTTATGATCAAACCCCAGATGCACTGAGCCCTGGTTGTGCTCAATGGGGAGTAGGTGTCGTGAACGGGCCTCTCCCGGTGTTAATGGCCTTTAACATGTTAAAAATATGATTGCTAGTATGGGATAGTAATCATGATAGCCTAATTGTTTCATTTGCTGAGATGACTGATATGATTCTGATGTTGATTTTGATTCACGCATATATGTCAATTAAACTGGATTATATGATGGAATTGCTTTGGTTACTGAGATGTGTATCTCACCCCGTTTTATGGGATTACAATTTCAGGTAAAGGTTTCTCGGGTAAGGATAAGGGCAAGCAAGTGGATGAACATCCATGAGCTGAGGCCTAGTGTGGGGAGGCTACACTTGGTCTGAGTGTAATAGAGTAGATGCTAGTTTTATTAAGTCTTGTATAGCATCATCATGTATCTGTATTGCCAAGTGTAGGCTTGCACATTTGATTTATTGAGGATGTATGTATTGAGGGGTTAGACCTCATCTTAATTTGGTAATTGTCGTATGGACTCATGATATCTGCTGTAAATGATGTGGACCTATAATATTGCTTATCAATGGAAATGTAACCCTTGAGATATTGATATGAACCCCTAATGTATGGAACCCCCATTTATTGAGTATTAAAGGATAGCTGCTGGTAGTTCATAGATATTATGTTGTTGTTACTTCATAAACTTGCTGATAGAGGGTAATTAGAGAAAGGAAATGGGCATATAAGTTTTGAATTGGTAATGGAAGCCTAGCTAAGTAAATAAGGTAGATAAATGCCACTAGAGCCATATAAAATGAGGGGGAGTAACCTTAGAATGTCCCTAAGAAGAGAAATGGAGTGTAGGGGGTGAACTATAGGGAAAACAGCTACAGAAGAGAGTTACGCTATGGCTAGGAAGGCCTCGCCGCGGCCTAGGAAGTGACAGTGGTGAGGGACGCCGCGGCTTGAGAAAACTCGCCGCGGCGCAGAGCGAAAAAAATCACCCAGGAGGGTGACAGAATGTCACCTCGCTGCGGCGCGATAAGTCCCGTCGCGGCGCAAGTTGAGAAAATTAATTATGGAAGATACAGTAGCAAAACTCGCCGCGGCGCCACATAGGTTGGCCGCGGTGCAGATCCAACTCGCTGCGGCAAGCGATTTTCAAAAGCAACTTGGCCGCGGCGCAAAATGTCTGGGCCGCGGCGCAAGGGTAAAAGCTTAGATTTAGAGCTCTAGGACCTAACTTAGCCGTGGCGGGAAAGTTCCAGGTCGCGGCGGAGGTCTCCAAACTCCTATCTTTGACCTAGAAACCCTAATTTCATTGAGGCAAATGTTAGGGAATAATATGAGATCATTGGTGGGAAGTTTTCGTGGGTTGAAACCGATGAATGGATGAATCACAAACTTTTAATGATGGTACAAACCCTTTTATACATGTTCCCATTTATCGTTGTTTAATTGATGGCCCTAATAACATCAAGGTTCAAATTTCCCTATATTTCTACAAAGTATTAGATCGTAGCAACCCCAAACCTTGATCATTAATTATTAATCATGTATTTAACTATAATTACCGATATTAGAACTTAGGGTCGTCACACATTAAAGCTATGGATACTGATTTACAAACTAAATGGAAATTTTAAAACCAACTTAAGCAAAACTTGCAAGAGGCATAAGATTGAATAAAGAACAAGGCATACATAGATAAATATCTATTTTCAAATTGGAGGATGGTTTTGAGTTAAATTGCATCCTTGTGGACAACAAAGCTTTACTCTCAAAATCTATAGCAAGTTCTCAAGCAAATATGCGGATCTAGCTTAGATCTTAGACAATATATGCCCTTTGCTTATAAGCTAAATCAAGTATTTTAAATTGCATCCTTCTGGACAACAAAGCTTTACTCTCAAAATCCACAGCAAGTTCTCAAGAAAATATGCAGATCTAGCTCATAGCTTAAACAATATAGGCCCTTTGCTTATAAACTAAATCTTTAAGCAAAATCAAGTATTCACCCTGATGTTCCATATCAGTTTCATCAAACCTTACAGGGAAGACCCTTATGTACCTTCTTCTTATAGATCCTATTACGAATACACCTTACATTGAAGATTCTTGTTGAGTGATGAAAATGTTATTGTTGCTTCAAAACTATTAATCTATTAGGTCTATATTGTGGTTAGCTTCCTTTGCCCAAGCTACCTTATCCTTGAAATTGAAGTTAGGGAAGTCTTGAGTATGAGTAAGTTTTCCCATGATGCATCTTCAGGGGATAAGTTTTGCTAATCAACTAACATTTCTTCAAATTTTGGGGACTTTTGAAGTTACAGCCTTATAAAAAGTAGTTCTTGGAGAATCAAACTTTTGAAAATCTCTCTCTATAATATTATGAACCTTATGAAGTCATAGCTTGTGTGGGTTCTATAGCATATACTCACAAGGCAATTACTAAAGCTATGATTAAGTGGAAGGATTGTTTTGATAAAGATGTTGCATGACAAATTTCATTTGATATCCAAAGAAGATTTCCAATGTTTGCTTTGTCAGCTCACCCTTGTCATCAAGGGAATTTTGTTAGGGATTAAATTTATTCATGTGATATTCTTCTACTAGTACAGATTTTAGTTTTCTTACTTGAATAAGTGGGGATATATAGTACTATTAGTTTACTTCTAAGTGGTGGTTATTTGGTTAGTAGTTGTTGCCCAGTTAGCTTGGTGGTCTTTAGGACACTAAAAGCAGCTATAAGGCAAACTTGTCTACACTGAGGGCATGTTGAATCAATAAAGTGAATTCTTTCTCATTTCCTCTTTTTCTTTTCTCCCTTTTGTTTCCAAACCATACCACTTAAAGTATGATTTTTTGTTTCATTTAGCGCTTATGATTACCACCTACTAGGAAAAGACTTGTTATTGTTATTGTTAACGCTTGTGATTTAGGTATAATTTGGAGATTTTTGGGATTTAGATTTATGTACATTGCTTTTCTATTTTCTTTAATAAATTTTAAAACAACCAAGAGTTGCCATGTAGCTAAGTAATGGCATCCAAGTTACAAAGATATAGGAGTTTTACGTATTAAGAACCTACACAAATGGCATCATCTAATGTTTGTTTGTCATATTGGCATTAAATCTCATTTCTTTTAACAGGTAAAAATGGAAACTAAAGTAAGATAAAAACTTTTCTTTCCCTACCAGTCTTATTTTCTTCAACTTGTTTACTTATTTTTTCTTTCTTCCTCCCTCCTCTTCATATATTGAAGCCCATTTCCTCAAAATTCTAAATTGACTTCATACAATGTTTTCTTCTAGACTCTCCATCTCCTTCCCTTAAGTTGAAGCCCCAATTGTCAAAATCCCTAAATCAAAATTTCCTCATATAGCTTTGGTTGGCTCTTGTGCCTTAATTGATATGCAAACTTCTTTTTTTGGGTAAGACAGGAAAATCAAATTAACATAACAAAATGGATAAAAATGCACTTTTGTTCTTTTAATTTTATTTGAGGGTTCAATTTCATCCTTTAAGTTTATTTGGTTTGAACGTAGTTCCTTAACTTTATTTGGTTTTAGTTTAATCTTTTAACTTTACCTCAATTTCACTTTCATCTATTATTATTTTATTTCTAATTTGGTCTTTGAACTTTCAAATACTACACATATGTTTTCATTTGTCTAACATTGTCAAATTAAGATCCAAGTTGATTAAAGGTTATCAAAGTTAAGCCATTGAGGAGCCTCATAAAAAAATTTGTATTAAACGATTTAGTATTAGAGAGAAGGAAATATTTGAGTGGTTTGTATAAGTTAAAATACCAAATTGAAATAAAATAAAATTAAGGGAATGAAAGTAAAACCTAGAGTAAAATCAAGAGACAACATTGAAACAAAATGAAATTAAGAGACAAAAATGAAATATGAGATAAAGTTAAGGGACCAAATTCAAACAAAATAAAATTAAGAACCAAAAGTGAAATCTTTGGGAAAGTTAAGGGATCATAAGTATATTTTAGCCTAACAAAATATACATGAAATTCGTACTCTCCATTAAAGAGTACAAAAACAGAGACACATGATAAAATATATATAAAAAAAATGAAGTCCAATAAATTGCAAGAGTAAACATGAGGACAATAACAAGAAAGGAAAATCCATTAGGCTCCATTGCAAAAAGCATGAAATTAATCTAGGGCTAAGAAAGATTCCTTCAAACAAGCACATTTTTTCAAAGGGTGCTTATCACAATAAGCTGCACAATTATAAAATGTCATCTAAGAACAAACATAGAATTGAGTTTTCACTTAACCATGGCGTAACACCTTTACTTTTTAGTGTTAAGTATCTTCCATCAAGTAAGTGATGGAGATATCGTGGAATGTTTATCATAATTTAATTAAAATTTCTTGTTACATCATTTGGCTATTTTATCATTAAACTATTAACATTCAGTGGGCGATATATAGTATGTAATTAACTTTATTTATCAAATATTCATGCATTACTTTGAATAGTATTACTAATAGGAATTTTTTACTTTAAGGCTTTGTTTAAAATATGAGGTAATATTAAAGATACGATGACTTCTATATAGACAAATAAGCATACTCTACTGTCATAGCATTATTATTAGAAAAATCGAACAGAAAAGATAAGTCTTGTCTACCTTTATTTTGTACCATATACCAACATTCATAGTTACTTGAATCCAATATGTTAATCTATTATCAACATAGTGTTAACAAAACAGAGATCCTTATTAGAACACAATATCAGGTGTAGTGAGAATTTACATTTTTAGTAAGAACACTATTAGTTTTGAAAACTAGTAATGGTCCAGTTGCCATATGTGCAAAAAAAAAAAGAAATATATTTATTTATTTTGTATCCTTTTGTCCATGGTATATAAAAATAGCTAGCACATAATATAATACACATAATTGCATTCAGGTATGTAACACCATAAACTACTACTGTTATCTAGCCTCCCTCTGGGCTCGGTTCCATATGATTTCCAAAGAACCAATACCAATCCGTGGCATTTTTATACTATGAAATGGAGTTTCAACCACTCATCTTTTGCCCCATGGGTCCTGTGAACCCATCATTCATATTATTAATTCAAAATCCATTTATACAACTCATACATAGCATAAAAAAAAGCCATAAGCCACGGGAATGGAGCCAAAAACCAGAAAAACGCATTTTCTCACTTGTGCCCAAAAGTAATTTTTGGCTCTAACTTTGGAAAATCATAACTAATTATAGAAAAATGGGAATCTAGTAATCTATAGCTCTCTGGAAAGCTCTAAGTGTTATCTTTACACTAAAAATAATTCGCAACTATATTCTCAGCGTTTGGACCATGTTTGACATAAAAAATCAGACAAAGGTCCGGCTATCTCTGTTTTTGGCGCAGCTTACTGTCATGAACTTCGAAAATTCGTAACTAAATCCACAAAAATCCAATCTGGGTACACTATACCAATTTGAAAAGCTACAGATATCTACTAGAGGAAAAAAATGAGTCTAGATCAGTTTAGTAGCCCTTAGCCCCGAAAAACTGATAGAACAGTAACAGAGGTTGGATGGGCTCTCTGATGCTGATATAGAACTTCAGAAGGTTCATTCTCTCTCTACAGACCTCCGATTTAGGTGATTCTAGTTGGTATAGGTCACTGTGGTTTTCTAGTTTATTTGTATAAAATTTCATGACAGTTGGCCACTGTTTGGTCTATGTATGGCATGGATTTCATTTCTAACCTATAGGAACAGTACATGACCAAACTACCAAAATTTTCCAATTTCAACAATTCACCAAATATTCTCTAGACCTCCGAATATTACCTACTTTAGCTTCTCAAGAAGATTTCTACAAACTCTAGAGGCATGCCAAATTTCATAGCAAGAAGAGCTCGTTTGGTCATACTTTGACAGAGCTCACAAACTTGGCAGTTTTGGCACCCAAAAGGTCCAAAATGGGTCCAAATGGCCTCTCACATGTTCTAGCCACTCATGGACAAGTTTAAAAGCATAAAAATAGTCTATATAACATGTTCAAGTGGTCTAAATCATCATACATTCCAAACTCACTATGCTACAGGCCAAATTACACTATCTCATACATTCAACAAAAGGGGCAAAACCCACATTTCCATTAATTTGGCTCTCTACATAGTTTGTACATCATATATTCATGCATTTACACTTGCTACAACATGTACATCTCAAAAATAGAAGGTGCATATTCATTTTGGCACCTCTTTACATCAAAATTTCATTAAAATAGTCAAAACAAAGCTAACATCTAGCTACACATGCTTCTAGGCTCCTTGGTGTGCACTTGGTTCTCCTTGAGCTCCACCTAGCATGTTAAGTTAGGAGGGGAAGGGGTGAGATTCATGGAATCTCAGTAGCTCATGCACTCATTCAAGTAAGCAATCAAGACATATAACAAGTCAAAGCATGTAATTTAGCATCCAAGCATACTCAATCACATTATACATGTTGTACATGCTATGGAGATCACAACAATGCCACAAATAAGTTTTAGGGACTTTTGATCTAGCCTCACCCGAGTTTAGGGACTTTTGGATGGCCTCACCCGAGTTTAGGGACTTTTGACTTGGCCTCACTCAGTTGTGAGACTTTTGGCCTTGTCTTACCCATCTCAAGGGACTTTCGGTTTCACCTCACCCATCTCAAGGGACTTTCGGCACTACCTCACCCGAGCAAATCTCACAATTCATCACACAAGCACATTGGCATCAATGCATCAAAGCAATAGGATAGGGCATATTCCACACAATAGCACATACATAAACATACAATGACTATTACATCCAAGAATGCAATAAGAAAGAGTGGAAAGAGAGCTACCTTTGGAGCCAACACTAGCTTTTCCTTTCAATTCCTCTTCTCCCTTCTTAGTTTCACACTCACACCTTGATGGAGGTGCTTCACTTGAGCCTAGGCACAATCAAGAACATAGAATTACTCTCTTAGAATGTAATTTTCAGAGCAACCCTCCTAACATATAAGAACCTAGGGTTCTCTTTCTCTCTCTAGAATGCCATCAACTCTTCCTCTCTCTCAAGCTCTTAAGGTAGTGGAAACCACATTTTCAAAGAAAACAAAGAGATTCAAGGGTGTTTTCCACTTTTCCTCTTCTGACCCATGCCCAAAATCTAACTAATTTTACAAACAAAACTATAGGAAAAGAGAGCAAAGAGAGGAGATCAGAATTCTAAGAAGAAATGAGAGGAACTTGCTTACCTTTCCTTTACTCTTCCTCCTTCTCTTGGTTTCTTTCACTCGCCATGCCTTTTTCTCTCCTTGGGTCAAAGTCTAGGGCAAATATGAGAGAAAGAATGAGTTGGAGCGTTTTAAGAAGTCATTTTCTCGCTCTTTACTTTTTTTCGGACTGACCCTCGCTATGGCGAAAATTAACCTTTATTACAGCGAACTCGCGTCAGTTCCAGACCTCCACTCTCGCTATGGCGTACGCTACGGCGAGCAGCCCCCTAGATTTTGTATGGAATGCTCGCACGCACTCGCTATAGCTAGAATCACCTTCGCTATTGCGAACAGGCACTCTCGCTATAGCGAGACCATTTCTCGCTATTGCGAGAAGATTTAGCAAAATTTCTGGATTTCGAAAATTTCCAGCTTTCTTCTTTCTTTTCCTTTTCCCTTTTCCCGGTTGTTACAAGGTACAACAATATGCATATTAAATAAAGTTGCATAAGGTCATATGTTAAGCTATATTAACATTAGTTGATCATTTTTGTCATGAAGTAACATACCTAGATCACCATACTTGCATATCACGTAAACATGGGATAGGTTAGCATGCTTCATTGTTATATACATAAAATGTTAGCAAGTTTCATACTTTACATAAAACAATACTTTAACAAGTACATAAATATAATAAGGTAATTATGTCATATAACTGTGCATGTACTTATAAGGAGACACAAATGATCTTTCCTTAAAAGTGATATTTGTAAGGAAAACTATTTCCATAAGTACTGTACCAAGCATCCCATACTACTTTAAGTTTTTGAACTCATAGGTGACCTATAAAGTATCCCATACAACTTGATGTGAGACCTAGGTTTTTAGCATAGTCAAGTAAAAAGAACTACTTTCCTTAATCATCATGATATCGAAATACCTTTACATTTTTGCAAGTAGAAAGAAACATGCTAAGGTATCCCCTAAAATTGATCTACAAAAACTTAACCTAAAATTTAGAGTCAATTGAGGGTCTCCCACCCCTCGTGACTCTCTTGTCATAATCTTATCCCTAAGAAATTAGGACTTTAACTTGGGAGGGATTTTAACCCTTAATACTCTCTTTCTAGATAATCATATTCTTCTTTCCTTATATATAATTTCTTATAGGGCCTCTACCCCTGAGAATACTGTCTTTGTTGATGAAAACCATCCCTTAATGGAATTTTATCCCCTGAGAACCTTGTCTCTTGGAGACTATTTTGAAACTAGGATCCAAGAATCTTGTCTCCTAGAGATAATCTCTTATTGGGATTTTGTTCCTTGAGAACCCTATCTCCATCTTGAAATTCTCTTCTATTTTGGTATCATTATTGTAAAGTGTGATACAAGATTGCATATAATCATCATATTACTTGAATTCATATTCTAGGTTATCTATGTCATATTTCATGGTCAATCATATACCACTTAGATACAAATATTTCTTTATACAGAGATCAACCACAAACACATAAAATCATCAGGTATAATTACAAATCCATATTTAGTGAAAACATTAGTATTGCACCAATAGATTATTTATCACTAACATGTATGTAGATACTACTTACCTACCATGAACAAGAGTGAGTACTAATATAATTTTAAGATATTTTTGTCATACAAATTTGATATGTCACTAAACTTAATCAATGGTTGCCTAAACAAACTCAAATGGAACCCTTTTCTTTTTATCATATCTTTTATTGTCTTAAGTATCTTTTAAGGTATGTAATCCCAATCCACGCCAAGGAACTCCATAGCTAAGGTCATCCATGCATAGAAATAGTTTATGGTTCAGTTATCCATGCATGGAGTCTAGATAAACTCCTTTGCACAAAGGATTAATTAAGGTATTACTTAAGTTCTTCAAGTTCCAAAAAAATTTAAATAGGCAACCGTATATGTTTGAGTATCTAAACATCAATCATACTATGTGCATAAACATTCAACATTCAATCAAGCAAGCATTTACTTCATATAGCATGAAAATCTGATTCTTTTCACTTACTTGAGAATCACATGGCCCGTGTGGGTTCACACAGCTAGATCGTGAAATTTTGGAGCATTTTCCACATGAAAACAGGGAGAAATTACATGGGTCATGTACTCCCTTAATGCCAAGTCATGGTGCAACACATGGCCTAGTCATGCAATTTTAGTCACTATTGCATGGCCCATGTGCTATTACATGGCTAGGCCATGTAACAAAGTCCTGCTTCACAAATTTTTGTTGTAACTTCCTAAATTTTGCTATATCCTAACTAAGCAAGCATGATTATTTTCCAACTAAACAATAAGAACAACTTATTCATCAAGTAAACACATGGAATCTAAAGACTTAAGATGAGATTCATACATTTCCAATTTCTCTTATAGCTTTACTCAAGTAGCTTTTGAGACTTTTAAGAAAGGAAGAAGAGGTTTAGGTCAAAACAAGTTATTCATGTTTGCCATATGAAAAAAGGGTGTGATCTTGCCTCCTAATTATAAGATTTCATTCTTCACCTTTCTCTGTAGTTCTTTCTCTAGTTTCTCTCCTTCATGCTGCTCTTTCACTTTCTCCTTCATTATGTTCCTTTGGCAAATATTAGTAAAAGTAACTGATTTGCAGTTTAATGCCCACCAAGTCGTTTGTCAAAGAGCTTTGATAAAATCAATTAATTTAAAATTTCCTAGAAACATACTTTATTCAAAAATAGCAATGACTAATTAATAACAAAAATTCAGTTAATTTCATTTGAGAGTTGGTAGATCCCCCCTCCTCCCTCAAATTTGTACACTATATATGTGTAGGTATTAGATTTTAGATCATACCCTCCAGTCTTTTTTTGATTTTGCACTATTGGTATTTACGAGAGAATTTGAGATATTTGATTTTTAAATGAAAGAAAGTTTCAATATTTGGAAAAGGGAGAACCTTGACACAATCACTTAGGAAAAATGTACAAAAAAAAAAAAGAGAACAGAGGGAGAAGGTGTGAATTTAACTCATAGTTTAAATAAAGAAATTGAAGAATCACAACATGATAGAAAGGGGAAACCAATTGGGAGGAGAGAGAGGCAAGAGACAGGTGGCATGATTGAAATATAGTGGATGAATGAAGTCATTTTTAATATTTATAAAATCTTGGGAATGAGACATATTGCTATATATATATATATTTTACGTTATCTATTTTTTATCAAAATATTTATTTGATTTTTATTTATTTTTAATTTCTTTATATTTTTAATAAAATCATTCCTTATTTATATTTGTTTAAATTATGATTTTAAATTTGTGAAGTATTTTAGTATTTATATGATTTAGAATATACAAATTATAAATTTTCTGAATTTTGAATACAAACAGATATCGTTTATTAACTATAAAATGATTAAGCACATTAGTACTTATCAAATTTTATTATTTTGATATTTAAATCATTAAATTATTAATTTATAATTTAAATTATAATATATAAAAAATTAAGTTGTTAAATTATAATATGTGTATAAATAGAATTAAAAATATTCAAAAATATTATATCATATAAATCATTAAAAAAAATTAAATTATCATTTGTGACGGATTTAGCAACGGATTAGCAACAAAAAATTTTGTGACAAAAAGTTCCATCATTAATTTCGTTGCTAAAATATTGACGGAATATTTTGTCGCAAAACAAGAATTCACTATTCTACTCAATGGTGATGGAATTTTTTGTCGTATTAGTGATGGAATTGTTTGTGGCAAAAAATTTCGTCGCTAATTTTAGCAATAGATTTATGATGGATTGGCGACGAAATAGTGACGAAAAATAATTTTGTTGCTAATTTGTTGTTTTTTTTTTAGTGAAGTGAAATTTTTTCTTTTTAATTTCCTTCTTATATCATCATATTGCATCCCCACTTAAAAATTTTACACCTACATTTGTCATTGCTTTGTTAAGACACGTGTAAATCCCAAACAAGTGTGCCAACCCACAATGACAACACATTAAAATTTTTTTTCTTGAAAGTATACCATTTGTGTGTTGCCATTGCCATTGCGCACACACAATGCGTGTGCATTAAGTGACAATGATGACACACATAGCCAAATTTGCACACAATGCTTGGGTTGTCGTTCCCATTGTTCACACACATTCTATGTGTTTAATGGCAATAACGACACATGCATGTCCACATTTTTTTAACCTAATTTGGCTGTTAAAAATTAACCATCATAAAATCTAATAGTATACATTTAAATGTGGGCCATGGATGCATCAGTATAAATGAAGCTTGAGTATATTGGCCAAAAACACAACATCAATTAGGATTTCTGTCATTCTCCCATTCATTTGATTATCTGAAAGGAAATTAAAAGAAGGGAGAAATAGTTTTTCTTATCTTTGAAGAATTGCATAGAAGGTAGTTAATTTAATTTAAACTATTAATTAATACATGCTAAATATTAAAAAATGCATATACAAATGTAATAATTAACTATTTATAGTCATATGTAATTGTAGAAGTTGACATATATTTGTATATTTATAGGATTCAACATGTTGTTCGTATGTATCCAAATAGCATTACATTTTAAGGGGTAGGGAGTCACCTCCTGTATGATGCAACTATACATACAAGAATTAATTAGGACACATCTTTAATTGTACTGGTTGTCCATTGCAAGTTAACATAGCAGCCAAATCAAGTGGTGCTACAACCAATATACATGATTCCTGATAAGTTAATCCTCCAATGTATAATTCATTCTAAATGTCAAATGATGAGGGTGTTAAGGTGATGGCTAAATGTCACACACAATTCAATGAGATACTGTCCTCTATGGAGTTTTCTGTGAAGATAGAAAAAATTGACATCGACTTAAATGAGCAAGTGCTAGAAGTTGAGGATTATGTATCATCTACATATTTCCCTTTAAATTACTCCACCATCATGTAACCCTTTTACTTATTTTATATTTCAATTATGTTATGTATAGTGAAAGCTAAAATATTTCTATAACTCATATCATAATAGTAAAGAGATTATACATACAAACTTATAATCATATCTGATGTTATTTACTATTATATTTAGTTTGTAGTATTATGTCAAGTCTCTATATAAGTCACTTGTTATATAGCTCATACATACCACTTTTAAAATTCAAAACACTATTTAGATATAGAGCTAATATTTGCATAAATACATAAATCAAAAAGGACTTCATAGGTGATTTTTGCTACTAAAGTATGACATCTATTCCTACACAGTTATCTAAAGTTGGAGGGGTCGAAGGAGGAGGTGTTTGCTGAACATTGTTAGAAATAGTCATCATCTTTGGTTTTATATTTACCATAATTTGTCATTGACATTTTTACTATCTTAACACATTACCCAAAAAGGTGAGAATTTCAAAATTCTTAGTAAGATATGATAAAATTTTGAAAACAAATAATGGCCTAGTTGCTTTGTGTGTTGAAAATATTTTAGATTTATGCCTTGTTTGTCTGAGAATATCATCTTAAGCAAAATATTCAACAATTCAGGCAAGAATTCATAAATATATACAAGGTAACCTAGTTAACAACATAATTATAAAATAGTATCCTACACAAGTCATATATCTCATATGCAAGATACTAATACGCATAAATTTTATAACTCACAATAATCTATAGCTCATATACAATGGCAAAGTCATTAAACAAATCGTTTTAAGGAATTGTAGTTAATCACATCTAAGAATACTATTCGATACAAAAAAAGTTTCATAGACATCATATCAAGCATCCCATACTATTTGATATAAACCATCATATAAGGAATCCCATACTACTTAATAAGGAACTGAGGTTTTTAGCATTTTTAAGATTAAATAACTACCTTTCTTATCCTTACAAATCATGAAATCTGTTAGTACAATAAACTAAATAATATGATCGCATACTAGGGCATGCTCTAGTGGTGGATCCATTTACTGCAATTAACTAAAATTCATGAGGGACCTTTTTCCTCCAAGATAATCCTTTAAAATGTGATGCTAATAGTAAGGGACCTTTGTTCCTTAATTACATACTAATTTCATCCACATAGTCATAACTTTTACTATCATTTTCTACATATCAAACTTCAAAGTAAAACTATCTACATATCCTTTTCATAAGAGCTGTAGGTGGTATTAATTAGTCATACTTAAAGCTACATGTAATCATGGTTAGATAAATATATCAAGCAAAACATCATAATCATTAACAATTCTTGTTTATTTCACATGAATTTTAACTCAACAATTAGCCTAAAATTACTAATTTCATGTTTAAAGAAGTTCCATAACCAATAAGTATGCATAAAGGCAAAATTGGTAACTTAAAATATGCTAAATAGTATAACTACCAAAATTGCATAGCCTCATGCACTTTTGCACACTAGAGAGGGGCATCGACTTGCAAATCTCTGAAAGGTAGGTCCTATTACACCATACAATCTTCCCATGTGTTTTTCTAGGTTTTGGGCATGGCCTATGCTTCATAGCATGAAGTGGCCATTTCTAGACATCTATTTTGTTTCATTCATTATAAAATGTGGGTTTTCAAGCTTTTAACTTGTTTACTTCATCCCATACAGCCCAAACATCATGCATACAGCAAAACAAGATAGTTGCCATGTTAAAGATTTACATCCCTTAAACTTTCTCCCAAAACTTCATAACTATACTCTTTCACTATATTCATGCTTCCCTTGAAGTTATCACTTTAAAAAGGATGAAGAAGAGAGTGATTCAACCATCCCAATGTTGCCAACGACCAATGTAACAACAACATAGAGGATTTTACATAACACATTTATCCATACAAGATATCAAAGAAGAAGGAAGAAATAAGATGGAAATGAAAATGGAAAGGATGAGGAGATGAGGAAGATGATAGGGATAGTGAAGGAGATGCATGAATCATAATAAGATTAGAGATTTGTCTTACCAATTGCTTAATTCCAAAAGCCTTCTTCTTCTTCTTCTTCTTCTTTTCTTCCTCTCCATTCTCTTGCCCCTTTTCGTTTTCTCACGTTATCTCTCTTTCTTAAAGTAATCAAGTTTTAGGAAGTTTGTGGAAATGAGTGTTAGGAAACAAAGTAGCAAAGATATAGGACATGTTGGTGTGTTAATTATGAAGGAAGAAGGTAAGCTTTTATAAAGAAATAAGGTGGCTCTTTCTCTCTTTTTCCTAGACGCATCACTTAAGAGAGGAGAAAAATCTCCTCTCTTATAGATACTTTTCATATTTCTTCACATATTTTAATACGTGATGTCTTCATATAGAGGGAGATTTAGACAATGTGATGGTTATAAAAGTTGTTTGTCTAACAATAATGATCAATTTGAGTAATTCGATTGTCCATAGTTTGCCAAATTTTATTTGGCTAAAATTACAACTTTTGCCTAGAAATATTATATTTTGATCTAACTAATATTGTATTTTGGCCTTAGCTAAAATTATAATTTTGAATCCTAAACTCTTGTTATATTTTAACTCCTAAAATTTAGCTAAATATTTTATTTTCCAAATAATTTTCTTATATTTTTAGGGCTTTGATGGCTTTGGAATTCTATAATATTTCATTCCCTAAGTATTTATTTTTTAATTTTCTATTATTTAATAAATTAATTTTATTTCTAAATAAATCCTAAAAACTCATAAAAATTTCAATTAAATCCCTAATAGCTTCAAAAAATTCTGATTTCTTTTTCAAAATTTATAAATTCCCAACTTTACCTATTAAGGCCTTATTTTCTTAATTTAAGGGTCCCTAATCTAGTTAATTTGATTTAACTAATCTAATAAAATAATAAAATTTCCATTTTAAGGATGATGTTAAACATAGGTTCTCACTAACATAAGAGGTTCCACTTATAACAAGGCTAAAGTTAATGTACATGGCAATGAGATGTTGTAGTACCATTCATTTGCACCTTTAGATAAACCATATTATCGTGTTCCCATTGGGCATGCTTATATGCATCCTACATAGTGCATGTGCACATTGAGTTATCATGTCTACATCCTTGAGACATAGTAGATGACACAAATGTAGACAAATTAAGGATGTTATTGGGGATTCTAGAAGTGATTTAGGTTCAAGACGTGACAAAGGCAATGATGATGCTATCCTATCCTCCTTTATCTTGAATTATGGCTCAGGGAGTGCGATAACTCAAATATTATTTATATTTATACCCATTAATTGTGGACTTTTTGTTAATGAATTGATGATGTTTTGAGTTTTAGTGGATATTATTTGGATTAGGAAATAAAATCTCATCTTTTGAAATTTTATTGAATAAATTGAGCATTTCAATGATTTTATTTTCTAAGATAACTATTTCATTTTATGGGCTTTGATTTTTTTATTTCTTTTTCTTTTTATTTAGGGAATTTTATGAATGGAATGTATGAAGGAATGAGGTTACATGGATATTTCACGTGGGGGATGAAAAGGTCATGAAATTATACACATGGGCTTCCAATGAAATGGATGAAGGCTCAGGTCAAGAAGCAAGTCCAACCCATCATTCACACTTCCAGGAAGTTTGTACCAGGCTGAAGGAATGGATGCACACATAAGAACATCACAACACTCCACACAGCACTTACACGAGTTCCAAGTCTTATGTACATGGCTTCATTCACTTAAATACATGTAATAGACTCATGCTCACACTCACATGCACGGGTACACTTATTCTTCCATGTAAACACAGCACCAGAACAAGAAGAGGCTTCACATCTTTCATTCACTCACGTCTGTCATCCACACACACACGTCCTACATACAATAAAGTTCACATGCAGCACCAGGACGCATAAAGGCTTGGAGGCATGATGGAATGAGCTTGGACAGAGAAGAAATACACACACAGTAGCTCCACGTAACACCAGTCCACACACCTGCATCTACACGTTGCTCTTAACTGCATAAACACACACGGGCTGGGGAAAGAAGGTAGCAGCTCTCATCCATTCATAACAGCTGCATGTGGGAAGTCACGATAGGAGGCAATCTCGGGTTCTAGGGAATGAAAGAGCAACACACATAACAACTTATGTGGAAGCAACAAGAGACACCAGTCCATGCATAGCTCACTCCACTCACGGGTCCAGAGCACAATGGTTCTGCTTTGGGGAGAAAGAGAAGCTCAGGTACAAAACATGGGCAGAAGGTATGTGGAAGATACATATGAGCAGAATAAAACATGAGCAAGTCATGGATTAATGAGGAGAAAAGAATGAGGCAAAACACAGGTAGAAATAAGAAGCCACCATTGAAGGATTTGCAAACACGTAAAGGATGTAAAAGAGAACGTGAGAGAGGTCTGGGCAGTAAGGAGGCTCGGGCAGCAGTGAATAAAAGGAAGAGAAAAGGGAGATGAAGTTGGGAAAGAAGAATGCTCTCAGGATTTGTAAGCTCTAGGATATGGAGAAAGATTAAAAAAAAAGCACGTGATGAGAAATGAGGTGAAGCTATGAGATCATGGAGGAAGAAGCTTTAAGGGGAGCATGGTAGTAAGGATATAAACGTGCTGCATAGCTAGCTAGAGGAATAAGAAGCACGAACAGATTTTATATTATATTCTAACACTTCAACATCACAAGGGGGCCCACAATTATATACATAAAAAGGAGCACGTGAGGAAGAGGCTAGTATTAAAAGAGGAGAAAGTACATGATATTAAAGGGATAAGAGGCTCAGGGGGTAGGTAGAGACGGATCATCCAATCATTCCATCATCCATTCATTCACGGACCATTAATCCATTCCATATGCTCCATTCACTCTTCTCTATTGTCGTGACTCCATTCCATCTTCCTCCATCATTCTTCTCTCAATGAGAGCTTAATTGTATTGAGTGGCTAGCTTGGATGCAACCCTTGGATGGAAGCTTGAATCTAAGAAGACTGTTTTCTATTTCATTATTTTTTCTTTTTAGCACTTTTCTTTTTCTTGTACTATCTTGGTTAAGATGTATTGGATTGAGAATTTATGATGTTTATAATTAGTGGCTAGTTAGACACTAATTAAAAGATTATTTGATGATTAATGGATTGAATTAAGTGCTAAATTTTTCATTCTCATCCAATTTCCCATATATGCAATCAAGGTGTTTAATGAAAAGTGTAATGTCTAATTTTCGTTAAACGACAGAAATGGGCACGTTTACAAAACAAGTTCCTCGAAATGAATTAGTTAAGGTCCTAAAAAATTTAAGTAGCATTCTAGACTCCTAAAAATGAGAATCCTAGGCTCAGATGAAAAGAAAAATAGAGGTAGAATGAAGATACAAAATTGAACAAAAGACATACGAAACATAATAGTATTTTTGTAATTTTGAACAAATTTTGGAATTCACACAGGAGGACTTTTTAAATGAAATTTTTGATTTTTTCGAGGTTTTTAGAGGTTCTAAAAATTATGGGAAGTCCCGAGATAGTTAAAACTCCTCCAATGGACGTTTTCCAAAGTTGGGAAACCCAAATTTTGACAGATTCATTCGGGAAGGTTTTAACTCTGATTTGAGTGATTCCAAAGGCATTTTACTAAATTGGGAACCTAAATTTTATAATGGAAAAGACGGTAAAAAGGAGTTAAAACGAATTAGAAAAGAAAATGGCAAGAATAAAGGGCAAAATTTTATAAGTAATGCCCCACCTCTTCATTAATTCAGCCCATTATGTTTATGCCCTAAACCAGAGAAAAACCTTAAGGAGAGAGGCGCACAAGAGGAAGAGGAATAGAAGGAGAAATCAAAGGCAAAAGGTATAGATTTTTAGTTATTTTTTATGCTTTCTCTTTAGCAAACCTCTTCTCCTCCATTTCCTTTTCTTTCCTACGGCTTTATTGAAGTATATGGATCTATTTTAAGGGAAGAACAAAGGGGAAAATTTAGATTTGAAGAGAGGAGGCCAAAAAAAGGAAGATTCAAGCAAGAAAACAAGGAAAAACAAGGTAATTTCTCCTTCCATGAAAGCTACCCCTTGCTCCTCTTCTCCCCTTGGTTCACCCCATTCAAGAAGCTATGGGAGGGCTTGGATTTTAGGTAGAACCAAGGGTGAATCTTAGGAAAAGAAGTGTGAAGAATAAGAATATGCAAAGGGAATTAACAAATAACCATAGAAATTCAAGATGGCAAACCTAGGTTTCATGTGTTTTTTGAAAAATATGACTTGATACCTTAATTTTTATGCCTAAATGAATATTTAAATGAGCTCCTAAGATCCTAAAGGTCTCCCTATATGCATCTTCCATGTAGAAAACAAAGCAAAGTCTATTGGTGCCATATTGCTTCTTAGTCTCGGCCTAGAAGGGTTAGCGCACCTAGGGAGAGTTTTAATTTGTTCCAAGCCTATTTTTAAGTCATATATGATGAGTAAAGATAAGGGGAAGCCTTGGAAAAAATTTAGAAATCATAGAAAGTGAGATGGCCTCATATGTTCCATAATATGACCTAAAGAAGCAACATGTAGTTAGGCTCTTTGTTTTAATTATGTGATAACTCCAAGAGACTTAAAATGAGTCAAGAATCATATATGAAAAGAAAGAATAGAGTCTAGTATTTATTTGATGGGTGTTGCTTCATTAGGTGCATTCCTGGAACTATAAAAGAGTTAATAGACCAAGTTAGTATTTAAGGAAAACGTGTGGTCTTAGAATTAATTTTATTAACCTAATGGGCTTCCATAAATTGTGTTTAGGCCAAAAGAAATCAATCCCACAACTTTGTGTGTATGAATCGAGGGAGAGCAAATTCAAGAAAAAAAGTGTATGGTTGCATCCAAGGTAGCTTACTCCTCCTTCTCTCATGCATAAATGTATGCTTGATTTATCTTTAAATGTGTGTATATGTGTTTTAAACTATAAAAAGTGTTCTAGCATGAGCTTTTATCCCATGGTATCATAATGATGCATTATGTTTTCAAATGATGTTTATTATGTTTCTTGAGTGTGGAGAAGTCAAGAACCTTTAGTCATGGTGAGGATGAGCTAAGAACTCTTAAAGTTGGTTAAGACAAAGTAAATAATCTCTCAAAAGTGAGGTTGACTCCCAAGAGTAAGGTTGAGTTAAAGACTTCTTAAAGAAATGGGTGAGTGTAATGTCCCACATCGGATGGAATGGTCCTGGGAACGGCCCATATAAGTGGGAGTGGTACTCTCCCCACTAGACGCGCGTTTTGGGTTGAAATTAGAGTAAGCCCAAGGCTATAAAATCCCTCCCTCCCTAGGTGAAATGTGTGACACCTTAATCTACTACCGCTACCTAGCCTCTCACTGGGCTCGGTTCCGTATGATTTCCAAAGAATCAACACCAATCCGTGGCATTTGTATGTTATGAACCAAGATTTCATACACTTATCTTTTGCCCCATGGGTCCTGTGAACCCATATTCGCATCCTCAACTCAAACTCCATATATACGACTCATACATAGCATAAAACAATCCATAAGCCACGGGTATAGAGCCAAAAACCAGAAAAATACACTTTTCTCACTTGTGCCCAAAAGTCATATTTTGGCTTTAACTTTGGAAAATCATAACTAATTTTACAAAAATGGAAATCCAGTAAACTTTAGTTCTCTGGCAAGCTCTAAGTGTTGACCTTACACTAAAAATAATTCCCAATCAAAATCTTAGCATTTGGACCATGTTTGACATCGAAAATGGGAGGAAGGTCCAGCTGTCACTGTTTCTGGTGCAGCTTTCTGTCATGACCTTCGGAAATCCATAATTAAATCCAAAAAAATCCAATCTGGGCAAACTATACCAATTTGGAAAGCTACAGATGTTTACTAGAGGAAACAAATAAGTCCAGATCAGTTCAGTAGCTCCTGCACCCCGAAAACCAATGGAACAGTGACGGGGGTCAGAAGAGCTCCCTGATGCTGATATAGAACTTCAGACGGTTCAATCTCTCTCTATAGACCTCCGATTTAGGTGATTCTAGTTGGTACAGGTCACTTTGGTTTCCTAATTTATGTATATAAAATTTCATGACAGTTGGACTCCATTTGGTCTATGTATGACATAGTTTTCATTTCTGAACTATATGAACGGTACATGACCAAACCATAGATTTTTCCCAAATTCAAAAATTTTCCAAATATTCTCTAGACCTCCGAATATTACCAACTTTAGCTTCTCAAGAAGCTTTCTACAAACTCTAGAGGCACGCCAAATTTCATGGCAAGAGGAGCTCATCCAGTCATACTTTGACGGAGCTCTCAAATTTCCCGGTTTTGGCACCCCAAAGGTCCAAAACGGGTCCAAATGGCCTCTCACACACTCTAGCCACTCATGGACAAGTTTAAAAGCATAAAACTAGGATATATAACAAGTCCATGTGGTCCAAATCAACATACATTCCAATTTCGCTATGCTACGGCCAAATATACACTATTTCATGCATTCAACAAAAGGGGCAAAACCCTCATTTCCATTCATTTGGCTATAAACATAGTTCATACAATATCCTTTCATATTTCTACACATGTTACAACCTTTACATCTCAAAAATAGTGGGCGCATATTCATTTGGCACCACTTTACATCAAAATTACATCAAAATATCCAAAAGAAAGTAATATCTAACTATGCATGCTCCTAGGCTCCTTGGTGTGCTCCTAGGCTCCTTGATGTGTGCTCGGTTCTCCTTGAGCTCCACCTAGCATATTAAGTTAGGAGGGGAAGGGGTGAGATTCAGGGAATCTCAGTAGATCATGCACTCAATCAAGTAAGCAATCAAGGCATATAACAGGTCAAAGCATGTGAATAAGCATTAAGCCATTCTCAATCATCCAACACACATTGTACATGCTATGGGAATCACAACAATGCCAAAAATGGGCTCCAGGGACTTTTGGTCTAGCCTCACCCGAGTTTAGGGACTTTTGGATGGCCTTACCCGAGTTTAAGGACTTTTGACTTGGCCTCACTCGTTTGAGACTTTTGGCCTTGTCTCACCTATCCCAAGGGACTTTCGGCTTCACCTCACCCATCTCATGAGACTTTCGGCACTACCGCACCCGAGCAATTCTCACAATTCATCACACAAGCATATTGGCATCAATGCATTAAAGCAATAGCATATGGCATATTCCACACAATAAGCATATACATAATCATACAATGACTATCATATCCAAGAAAACAATAAGAAAGAGTGGGAAAAGAGAGCTACCTTATGAGCCAAAGCTAACACTAGCTTTTCCTTTCAATTTCTCCTCTCCCTCCTTAGGTTCACAATCACACCTTGATGGAGGTATTTCTCTTGAGCCTAGACACACAAAAGTATGCAATTACTCTCTTAGAATGTAATCATCATATCAAACTCTCCTACACACCAGAACCTAGAGTCCTCTCTCTCTCTCTAGAATGCCATCAACCCTTTCTCTCTCTCAAGCTCCCATGGTAGTGGAAAACAACATTTTCAAAGAAAACACAAAGATTCAAAGGTGTTTTCCACTTTCCCTCTTCTGACCCATGCCAAAAAACCATCCATTTTTATAAACAAAACCGTAGGAAAAGAGGGCAAAGGGAGGGGATCAGAAATCTAAAAAGAAATGGGGGAAGTTTCCTTACCTTTCCCTTGCTCTTCCTCCTTCTCTTGATCTCTCTCACTCTCCACGCCTCTTTTCTCTCCTTGGGTCAAAGTCTAGGGCAGATATGAGAGAAGAAATGAGTTTGGGCGTTTAATGAAGTCTAAATCTCGCTATTTACTCTCTTCCGGACTGACTCTCGCTACGGCGAAAACTAACCTTCGCTATAGCGAGCTCGTGTAATCTGGCTTCGCTATGGCGAGGTGTAACCTTCGCTACGGCGAGCTCGTGTCAGTTCCCTTCGCTATAGCGAGATATACCATTCGCTATGGCGAACTCACGTCAGTTCCAGACCTCACTCTTGCTATGGCGCACGCTACAGCGAGCAACTCCCTGGTTTTTGTATGGACTGCTGCCAGCACTCGCTATAGCTAGAATCGCCTTCGCTATTGCGAACAAGCACTCTCGCTGTAGCGAGACCATTTCTCGCTATTGCGAGAGGACTTGGCAGAAATTCTAGATTCCGAAAATTTCCAGCTTTCACTTTCTTTCTTTTCCCTTTTCTTTTCTTTTTCCCGGTTGTTACATTTCTACCCCTCTTAAAAGAAATTTCGTCCTCGAAATTTAAAAGACTTACCTCAAGGGAATAACTCTGGATATTTTCGCCTCATTTCATCTGCCAATTCCCAAGTTACTTCCTCAGATGTCAGACCTCTCCAGATCACTTTCACCAAAGGAATGCTCTTGCTTCTCAGCTATTTAAGCTTAGCATCCACAATTCTCTCCGGTTTCACTACATAGGAAAGATCTTCCTGCAATTGCACATGCTCATATTCTATGACATGTGAGGAGTCTGGTAAATACTTTTTCAACTGGGAGACATGAAAAACACTGTGTGTTTGGGCTAGGTTTGGAGGTAAGGCTATTCGGTAAGCCACGGGTCCAATTTTCTCAAGGATTTCAAATAGACCAATATACCTAGGACTGAGCTTCCTTACCCTCATTGACCGACCTACTCCCGTCATTGGAGATATTCGAATGAATACATGGTCTCCAATCTCAAACTCTAACGGCCTCCTACGCTTATCAGCATAGCTTTTCTGTCTGCTCTGGGCCGTGAGGAGCCTCTTTCTAATCAATTCTATCTGTCGGGTGGTCTGGTCCACAATCTCAGGTCCTATCATACTCCTCTCACCTAACTCAACCCAACACAGAGGGGATCTGCACTTTCTCCCATACAAAGCCTCATAAGGGGCCATCTGGATACTGGAATGGTAACTGTTATTGTACGTAAACTCTGCTAACGGTAAATACGCATCCCAGTTCCCCTTCATTTCTAGCACACATGCCCTCAACATATCTTCTAATGTCTGGATGGTCCTTTCAGTCTGACCATCTGTCTGGGGGTGATATGCAGTACTAAACCGCAATCTGGTCCCTAAGGCATGCTACAATGACCTCCAAAAGTTCGATGTGAACCTGAGGTCTCTATCCGAAACTATGCTATTGGGTATTCCATGAAGTCGCACTATCTCTTTGATATACATCTGGGCCAATCTATCCAGTGTATAAGTAGCCTTAATAGCTAAAAAGTATGCAGACTTCGTCAGTCTATCCACAACTACCCATATAGCATCGTGTCCAGAGGATGTCCTGGGTAATCCCATGATAAAATCCATTGCTATACTATCCTACTTCCACTCAGGGATATCTAGAGGTTGCAACAACCCAGCCGGTTTTTGATGTTCAATCTTTATCCTCTGACACACTAGACATCTAGCCACATAATCCGTCACATGGCTCTTCATCCCTGGCCACCAGAAAATCTTTTTCAAATCCTGATACATCTTGGTGGCACCTGGGTGGATAGTATACTTACTCTTATGCGCCTCTTCTAGAATGCTTTCTCTCAACTCATTCTGACTAAGCACATAGATTCTATCCCGATATACTATCATGCCATCCTCAGACAACTTGAAATCTGAGGTCTTACCTTGGGTATCTCATTCCTGATCCGTTTCAGGAACTCATCCTCTCTCTGGGCATTTAAGATCTGGGTTCTTAAGATATTCTCAACTCGGGTTTCACTCAGACACAATCTACCTGATACCACCTGACACGAGAGGTTCAAATCTCTGAACTTCTCTAGGAGCTCCTGCTCCCTAATTATTATATGGGCTACATGGATGGATTTTCTACTCAGGGCGTCTGCCACCACATTGGCCTTACCGGGATGATATTTCAACACATAATCATAATCTTTCAAGAATTCCATCCATCTCCTCTGTCTCATATTGAGTTCTTTCTGATCAAACAGGTATTTCAGACTCTTGTGGTCACTATAGATCTCTATGGTCGCACCATACAGATAGTGTCTCCAAATTTTAAGAGCAAACACTATGGCAGCTAACTCCAGGTCATGTGTGGGGTAATTCTCCTCATGAGGCCTCAACTGCCTCGAGGCATATGCCACTACTCTACCCTGTTACATCAACACACATCCTAACCCTTTGCTCGAGGCATCACAATAAACCACAAATGGTTCACTAGGGTCAGGGATAATCAGCACAGGGGCAGTGGTCAAACAGAGTTTTAACTCCTGGAAACTCTTCTCACATCTCTCATCCCACACAAATGGTGTATCTTTCCTGGTTAGCCTCGTCAGTGGTAAGGCCATTAGAGAAAAGTCCTGAACAAATCTTCTATAATACCCTGTCAAACCTAGGAAACTCCTAACCTCGGTGATCGTTCTAGGTCTATCCCACTGTAACACAGCCTCAACTTTATGGGGATCCACCGCGACCCCATCTTGTGAGATCACATGACCTAAGAATCGCACCTCGGTCAGCCAAAACTCACATTTACTAAGTTTGGCATACAACCTTTTCTCTCTCAAGGTGTCTAGGACTAGTCTCAAATGCCTCTCGTGCTCCTCAAAAGATCAGGAGTACACTAAAATATCATCAATAAAGACCACCACAAACTGATCTAGATACGGTCTGAATACCCTGTTCATATAATCCATGAACACAGCAGGCGCATTCGTCAACCCGAATGGCATCACAAGGAACTCATAGTGCCCATATCTCGTTCTGAAAGCTGTCTTAGAGACGTCTTCAGTTCTCACTCTCAACTGGTGGTAACCAGACCTAAGATCTATCTTAGAAAACATAGATGCCCCAGCCAACTGATCTAACAGATCATTAATCCTAGGGAGAGGATATTTATTCTTGATGGTAACCTTATTCAACTCTCTGTAATCTATACACAAACGCAAGCTACCATATTTCTTTTTCACAAACAACACCGGAGCACCCCAAGGTGAAACACTAGGGCGGATAAACCCTTTCTCTAACAATTTCTCTATCTGCTCTTTCAACTCAGCAAACTCGGCGGGAGCCATCCTATAAGGAGCTTTGGACACCGGTCCAGCACCAGGCACTATGTCTATAGGGAACTCTAATTCTCTCTCAGGAGGTAGGCCATTAAAATCAAACTCTCTAGGGAAAACCTCCTGGAATTCCCTGACAACTGGGATCTCCTCTATCCCTTCTTCTACCTCAGTCCAAATAGAGAAAAAGACTAGAAACCCTTGACATCCACACTCCAAATATCTCTCAGCCTGGGTAGTAGTCATAAAAGATAACTCAGCTCCTACCCTAGGTATGGTCCCACAAGCAGGTAAGGAAATGGTTCGGTGTTCACAATCAAGTATGGCATTATTTGCAGCCAACCAGTTCATACCAATAATCAAGTCAATTTCATGGAAAGGCATACAAACCAAATCAAGAGTGGTATGACAATGGTTAAATTGGACAGTGACATTCAAGCAAGTATGGGAAGTGACCACGTGGCTTCCAGTGGGTGTAATGACAGACAAGTCAAATGGCAAGACACTAACAACCAGACCCAATTTCCTCACACAATCATAAGATATAAACGAGTGACTAGCACCCGAATCAAACATAGCAACTACAGGAAAGCCATTCACTAACAGCGTACCTCGGATCAAACTGGGAGATGCGCTGGCTTCCTGCTGAGTAAGGGCAAACACTCGGCCCTAGGTCTGTGGTCTAGGAGGAGGCGCTGTCTCCATCTGAGGACAGTGTCTAGCAATGTGCCCCGGCTTCCCACACTTGTAACATGTCACCGGAGACTGCTGGAAGGATGACTGGCCCCGCGGAGGTGGCACACCTCACTGTGGTTTTCTATTCCATGGCCCTTTGCCTCTCCTCTTAATACTAGGGGTCAAACTAGAACCCTCTTCTGGTTTCGGCCTTTTCAAATCCGGAACCCTCTTCTGACTAGCCGTCGTCGCAGTAGGCATAATAACTTGCAAGTTCATCTCAATCACCCTACTGACCTCCACAAGAGTATTAAACTTTCTGATACGTTGTGGGGTGACTCTGTCGCTAATTAGGGGCCTCAAACCAGTCTCAAACTGTTCACATCTCCAGGGTTCATCATCATACCTCTGGAGGTAAGAGGAATATCGAGACAACTCTATGAACTTGGCCACATACTGATCCACAGTCATCTCATCCGTCTGTGTCAAGCCCATAAACTCCATCTCTTTCTTCTTCCTCACTGAACTTGGGACATACTTCTCATAAAATTGACCAAGAAAGTCTCCCAAGTTATCTGTATATTCTTGGTCTCCATCAGTGGTTTCGCACTATCCCACCATCTATCAGCTTCCTTTTCTAGCATAAAGGTGGCTAGCTAGGCTTTCTGCTCGGTAGTACAATCCATCACCGAGAATATTTTCTTAAGCTGCATCACCCAAGCTTCCGCCTTATCCGCATCCAACTCCCCATCAAATGAGGGTGGATTATTTTGCCTAAACTGCTTCAATACTTTCTGGATAGGCGTCTGGGTCTGAGGAGCAGCAGGCTCCTAGGGAGGTACAGGTGGAATGCTGGATGTAAATAGTTGAGGTACAGGGGCATCCCTTCTGGCTTCTTCTTGCCTAGCTAGGGTGTCTCACAAATGCATGATCATATCATGCTGCTGCTGGGCAATATACCTCTGTTGTTCCAGCATCTCCTGATGCTGGCCCATCATGGCCTCATACCGGTCAAGTCTATCCATGATGGCCCGCAGAGGATCTTCAGTCTCAACAGGAACCTCTGGCTCAGCTCTTTGAGCCCTAGGCGGTCTGCCTCTGCCTCTACCCCTACCCCATCTAGTCTCAACCATGTCTGAAAGAAGTAGCAATCCTCAGTTCATAACACTATCACAACACATATGCATATGGATGCTACAACTTCCATGACCATTCTCACCAAATACAACAATTCACATCATTCAAGAGCCTAACATCGAGCAAAAGTGCCTGAACCTTCCCTCTGATACCAAAAATGTGACATCTTAATCTACTACAGCTACCTAGCCTCTCACTGGGCTCGGTTCCGTATGATTTCCAAAGAATCAACACCAATCCGTGGCATTTGTATGCTATGAACCGGGGTTTCATACACTCATCTTTTGCCCCGTGGGTCCTGTGAACCCATCATTCATATCCTCAACTCAAACTCTATATATATGACTCATACATAGCATAAAACAATCCATAAGCCATGGGTATAGAGCCAAAAACCAGAAAAATGCACATTTCTCACTTGTGCCCAAAAGTCATATTTTGGCTCTAACTTTGGAAAATCATAACTAATTCTATAAAAATGGGAATCCAATAAACTTTAGCTCTATAGCAAGCTCTAAGTGTTGAATTTACACTAAAAATCATTCCCAATCAAAATCTTAGCATTTGGACCATGTTTGACATCGAAAATGGGAGGAAGGTCCAGCTGTCACTGTTTCTAGTGCAGCTTTCTGTCATGAGCTTCAGAAATCCATAATTAAATCCAAAAAAATCCAATCTGGGCACACTATACCAATTTGGAAAGCTACGGATGTCTACTAGAGGATAAAAATAAGTTCAATAGCTCCTACACCCCAAAAACGGATGGAACAGTGACGGGGGTCAAAAGAGCTCCCTGATGCTGATACAGAATTTCAGACGGTTCAATCTCTCTCTATAGACCTCCGATTTGGGTGATTCTAGTTGCTACAGATCACTGTTGTTTACTAGTTTATGTGTATAAAATTTCATGATAGTTGGACTCCATTTGGTCTATGTATGACATGGTTTGCATTTCTGAACTATATGAACAGTACATGACCAAACCATAGATTTTTCCCAAATTCAACAATTTCCCAAATATTCTCTAGACCTCCGAATATTACCAACTTTATCTTCTCAAGAATCTTTCTACAAACTCTAGAGGCACGCCAAATTTCATGGCAAGAGGAGCTCATCCGGTCATACTTTGACGGAGCTCTCAAATTTCCCGGTTTTAGCACCCCAAAGGTCTAAAACAGGTCCAAATGGCCTCTCACACACTCTAGCCACTCATGGACAAGTTTAAAAGCATAAAACTAGGATATATAACAAGTTCATGTGGTCCAAATCAACATACATTCCAATCTCGCTATGCTACGGCCAAATATACACTACTTCATGCATTCAACAAAAGGGGCAAAACCCTCATTTCCATTCATTTGGCTATAAACAAAGTTCATACAATATCCTTTCACATTTATACACATGTTACAACCTTTACATCTAAAAAATAGTGGGCGTATATTCATTTGGCACCACTTTACATCAAAATTATATCAAAATATCCAAAAGAAAGTAATATCTAACTATGCATGCTCCTAGGCTCCTTGGTGTGTGCTCGGTTCTCCTTGAGCTCCACCTAGCATATTAAGTTAGGAGGAGAAGGGGTGAGATTCAGGGAATCTCAGTAGCTCATGCACTCAATCAAGTAAGCAATCAAGGCATATAACAGGTCAAAGCATGTGAATAAGCATTAAGTCATTCTCAATCATCCAACACACATTGTACATGCTATGGGAATCACAACAATGCCAAAAATGGGCTCCAGGGACTTTTGGTCTAGCCTCACCCGAGTTTAGGGACTTTTGGATGGCCTCACCAGAGTTTAAGGACTTTTGACTTGGCCTCACTCGTTTGAGACTTTTGGCCTTGTCTCACCTATCCCAAGGGACTTTTGGCTTCACCTCATAAATCTCATGGGACTTTCGGCACTACCGCACCCGAGCAATTCTCATAATTCATCACACAAGCATATTGGCATCAATGCATCAAAGCAATAGCATATGGCATATTCCACACAATAAGCATATACATAATCATACAATGACTATCATATCCAAGAAAGCAACAAGAAAGAGTGGGAAAAGAGAGCTACCTTATGAGCCAAAGCTAACACTAGTTTTTCCTTTCAATTTTTCCTCTCCCTCCTTAGGTTCACAATCACACCTTGATGGAGGTATTTCTCTTGAGCCTAGACACACAAAAGCATGCAATTACTCTCTTAGAATGTAATCATCATATCAAACTCTCCTACACACCAGAACCTAGAGTTATCTCTCTCTCTCTAGAATGCCATAAACCCTTTCTCTCTCTCAAGCTCCCATGGTAGTGGAAAACAACATTTTCAAAGAAAACACAAAGATTCAAAGGTGTTTTCCACTTTCCCTCTTCTGACCCATGCCCAAAAACCATCCATTTTTACAAACAAAATCGTAGGAAAAGAGGGCAAAGGGAGGGGATCAGAAATCTAAAGAGAAATAGGGGAAGTTTCCTTACCTTTCCTTTGCTCTTCCTCCTTCTCTTGATCTCTCTCACTCTCCATGCCTCTTTTCTCTCCTTGGGTCGAAGTCTAGGGCAGATATGAGAGAAGAAATGAGTTTGGGTGTTTAATGAAGTCTAAATCTTGCTATTTACTCTTTTTTCGGACTAACTCTCGCTACGGCGAAAACTAACCTTCGCTATAGCGAGCTCGTGTAATCTGGCTTCGCTATGGCGAGGTGTAACCTTCGCTACAGCGAGCTCTTGTCAGTTTCCTTGGCTATGGCGAGATATACCATTCGCTATGGCGAACTCGCGTCAGTTCCAGACCTCACTCTTGCTATGGCGCACGCTACAGTGAGCAACTCCCTGGTTTTTGTATGGACTGCTGCCAGCACTCGCTATAGCTAGAATCGCCTTCGCTATTGCGAACAAGCACTCTCGCTGTAGCGAGACCATTTCTCGCTATTGCGAGAGGACTTGGCAGAAATTCTGGATTCCGAAAATTTCCAGCTTTCACTTTCTTTCTTTTCCCTTTTCTTTTCTTTTTCCCGGTTGTTACAAAATGAGAGTAGCTTGATGGGGGACGTAGGGGACAATACGTCTGGAGGCTCTGTAGGTGTTGGTATCAGAGCAATCCTGACCCATGTGCAACCCGAGGACGGGTCAGCCCAAAAAAAGGGGGTGGAATGTAAAGTCCCACATCGGCTGGAAGGGGCTTATGCTGAGCGCTTATAAAGGGGTGCGAAGCGCTCTTTTCCAGACGCGCGTTTTGGGATAAAATTAGAGTAAGCCCAAGGCAACAAAACCCCTCCCTTCCTAGGTGAAATGAGAGTAGCCTGATGGGAGACGTAGGGGACAATATGTCTGGAGGCTCTGTGTGGTGTTGGTATCAGAGCAATCCTGACCCATGTGCGACCCGAGGACGGGTCGGCCTGAAAAGGGGGGTAGATTGTAAAGTCCCACATCGGTTGGAAGGAGCCTGTAGCTAGCCCATATAAGTGGGGGCAAAGCTCTCCCTACTAAGATGCATTTTCTTGGGAATGTGGTTAAATTTCTTGCCTAGGGAAGGCAAAACCCAACTAAACGGGGAAGACTGGGTCAGTGACCCTCAAACTTGGAAGGAAGGGACAATATCTTAATGGCTCTGTAGGTTGTTTGGTATCAGAGCAATCCTGGCCCATGTGCGACCTGAGGACGGGTTGGCCCCAAAAAGGGGGGTGGAATGTAAAGTCCCACATCGGCTGGAAGGGGCCTGTGCTGAGCGCTTATAAAGGGGTGCGAAGCGCTCTCTTCCAGACGCGCATTTTGAGCTGAAATTAGAGTGAGCCCAAAGGCGAAAAAACCTCTCCCTTCTTGGGTGAAATGAGAGTAGCCTGGTGGGAGACGTAAGGGACAATACGTCTGGAGGCTCTGTGTGGTGTTTGTATCAGAGCAATCCTGAGCTGGTCTATTGAAATTTAGGGTCTGGGCATGCCTGAGCTGGTCTAGAAATATTTTTTCCCTCTAGCTAACATCCATAGCTTTCCATATTGGTATCATTTTCATGGACTAGATTTTTTGGAATTAATTGAACATTTTTTAAATTTGCTACAGAAATCTATGACAGCACCAGTGAGCAATTGACCTATGCATTTTTTGAATGTCAAATGTCCTCTGTGATGAAAGTTATGGTCTGAACATATTTTTAGTGTGAAATAGACATTTGTATCTTTCCAAAATGACCAAGAATATATTATTTTTATTTTTTAGAATTAGTTATGATTTTCCAAAGTTTGATAAGAAAAGAGCCCAAAATGGATATGAATATTTTATGCTTCCTTTCGTGATTCTTAAGTTGTAGGCCACTTTTAATGATGCAAATGAGTTGTATTCATGCAATTAAATATCAGAATGTGATGTTTGAGCTCATATGGTCCATGTGACACCGAATGGAATTTTTATACGTAACATAACGCTAAGAAATGCATTAAAACAATGCCATTTTCTTGCCTCTTGTATTAATTGCTTGATGTGAGGCATAGATATAGTATGAAATGAGCTAGAAAAATAATGGTGTTACATAGTGAGCTTACTTGGTGCTGTGGCAAGATTTCTCAATAGAGCCTCACCAAGACTCTCACTCAATTCTTGCCATGACGAGACCCTCTTATGTTGTAGTGTGATTGCTCTCGAGAGCACTCTCACCCTATTTTTCACAATTTATGCCATGGCTGGAAAACTTGCACTATGGCATGCTTCACTTCTATTACCCTCTAGACTTAGTTTAGTTGCAACTCAAAGACATTTTGGCCTTGACTTAGTATACCTATAATCTTAAACTCTTAAATGCATGTTCCAACCATTTAGCACTTTTTCTAATTGAACTTTAATGTCTTTCTATGCCTAAAAGGCATGGTTGTATTAGCATAAAACCTCATATATGCCTCAACATACTAACTTCCATCTTTTAGGAACTTAAAGCTTAACCAAACCAATCAACCTTTCCTTATATCAGCAATTTACCCATTGTGATAGCAAAAAAGGTACATAGAGCCACTAGTGAACATATCCAAGTGTGAAATTCCCTACCATTTGACCTTAGACTGCTCTAAACAAGTCTTACTAAACTAGAAGAACTTCTAACCATAACTTGCTAAAGTAGCCTCAATATAATTATAGCTATGACACTCCACAATTCTACATATAAGGCATCAACATCAACATGAATCTTCATACATCAAGATCTTAGGCTGGCATTCATATAATAACAAAATCCTCATTCATAGATTAACCGTTTAAACTCCATACATTTTACTTCACCATTTGGTGAATACATCAGAATCCATGTAATTTAAAGTCTAGTCTCCTAATGGTTATATCCTTAGTTATAAAACATCAAAATATTTGTACTTAACAATATGAATGTATCATAATGCTATACTAAATAAATTACAAAAAGAATAGTATCTACTCCAAATCAAAATGGTTCAAGTGCAGAAATCCCACACAAGGCCTCAGATTATGGATGTTCATCCACTTACTTTCGCCTTTTCCTTAACCAAAAAACTTTCATCTGAAATTGTCAACCCATAAGATAGGGTAATATATTAATCTCAGTAACCAAAGGGAAATTCCATACATATGAACAAATTAATCAAATAAATGCATTTTATATCATTAAATATCAAATTTATTAATTCAATTAACAAATGAACTAGTTAGACTATCAGTTACTACTATCCTATACTAGCAATCACAGACAATATGTTAGTAGCTAATAATAAAGGGAAAGACCCATCTACGACACCAACTCCCTATCAAGCATACTTATGGCTCAATGCATTCATGAGTCTGATCATAACTTGGTACCTGACTAAAGCATAATGCATAGGTGGCAACTAGACTATAGCTCCACCAAGGACACACTCATGGTCCAAAACAACAATCGAGTAGCTAACTAATCATTTAATATAAAAAAACATATTATGTAGAAAATATCATATTAAAAATAAACATATGTAAGGAATTAAATTCAACTCCAGTTACCTCACTTAGTTGTGTCAAATTTTGAGGCCAAGATAAACTTTTAACTCTCTAGACATCTTAATTTACCAAAACCAATTTCTTAGTCAACATTTAATATAAAAATTAGCTATCCATCATTCCTAGCATCAAGAACTATCCAAGAGTCACTTACCTTGGCTCCAATGAACTTCAAATTTGGACTTATATCTTCATATACCAAAAACTTCAATGTCCTACTCTTAATTTATAGCATTTTTGCATAAAATTAAAGTCTATTATATAATTTAGTCATTAGGGCTAATATTCAGCAAAAAATGCATCAAAATAAGGAAAAGATACCTATCTAATAGTCTCTGTAGCATCAACCTCCAAAAATTATGTAAGAAACTATTGAAACATCAAATTTTAGATTTGGTGTTGAGGTAAAAATCCAATTAACCAGAAACCAATTAGACCAACATATAGAGGAGGATGAGAGGATCAAGTTTTATACAACTTACCTTTGCTAAATCTCCTCTTAGAAGTGCGAAATGGTGGAAAGATACTGAAAAAACCCAAGCCTCCTTCCCAAGCACAATTTTCTCTCTTGGTTTTACTACCCACGCTTTATTTCAGCACATGAGTAATAAGTGGCTGCCTCCTTTTAGGTTTTCTAAACAATATGGACTAACTCAAAAGGCCTAGTTTCATTTGAGCCTAAAAATTTGCATATTGGGCTAAGGGTATAAGGGTTCAAGTTTATCTAAATAAGTTAGGCCTTTATGAAAACTAAGGTTAGGCTTCCCTAGTTGGTTCTTAGCATCATTAAACTAACTATAGAACCCAAATATTAAACATCCTCCTTCACTTAATCAATCTTTCTTAATCAAGCCCCAAAACACTATTAAAATTTATTTTCACTCAATAATGGCCAATAATTAATATTTACCTCAAAATATCCTAGATGATAGCTTCCATAATTTATTCCAAAATCCCTACAATAATTCTTTATCCTCCCCTAATTAATTACTTAATTCTCTATTATTTTCCTTAATAAATTTTTTAGATGTTATGGCATTAATCTGTTTGGAATTAAATCTACAACACCATCCACTTGTTCATGATTCTCAATAGAAGAAACAATAGCTCTTAGAAGCACATTATAATCAGAGTCAAATGGAATGACAAAACCAGAAACAAAATCATCAACAATTACAAAATTAGCATCAAAATCAAAACTAGAATTAAAAGCAAAGCCAAAATGTAAATCTGCATCAATCTTAAAATATGTAGCACATTTATTAAGTCTATCATAACATTTTAAACATTGAATTACATCTATAAACTCAACAATGTTAAGAAATTTAGTAACCATATCATCATAAACATCAGTAACTAGAAAGCTCCTCTCAATTTTAGGATTAAATTCAACTAAATCTCTATTGTAAGATCTTGTCATACACCAAGAATGAAATAAATCAAAGAAAACACCCAAAAATTACCAAGGAAAATTAAAATAAATTGAAGAAAAATGGAAAAATAGCTAAAAATGAAAGCAAAACAAAATTACTAAAAAGTTGAAAAGCGATCTAAATGATGGAATTTGGCCAAAAAGTGGCCTAATTCATGACTTTTGCTCCTCACAACACCTAGAACCTATATACTAAGTTTTAGCTTAATCTAAGTTAGTCACCTCTGATGTCAGTATTGCCCAGAATACCCGTAGAACACCAAAAACTAGCCACAAACACTTAGTAAAAAGGCTAAAATTAAAATTAAAACTAAGAAAATTACTATTTTAATTGATTATGATTAATTGGCTCCTTGGCAACATTGCCAAAATCTACGTAAAGAAAATTTTCACTCGCACTTGTCGAATTGGCAAAGATTAGTAATATTTTGTTGGTTTACAATATAATGCCCACTAGGTTGTCTTCCAAGGATATCTTAATCAAATCAATTGGTTTACGAATCCACAACAAAATAGATAAGGTTGTGCACGAAATGAAAAAAATGAATAGAAACATAAAATCAATTAACGAAAAACTTTTTAGTAACTAACAGAACATAATCAATCCAGAATTTTTCCCCTGATATCTTCCCTTCCTTATCATCTAAAAATATCTTTGGTTTGATTTTAATCCTTTAGTTATTAATGTTTAATGTTCCTAAACTACCACGTAGGATCTTGATATGTTTGTATCATTAATCCTAATGCAATTGAGTTTAAGCTAAAAATACGAAGCAATTATATAAACAAAAAATGCATATAGAAACCTCAATGTGGTTTAGAATGAATTTTGTTCATTTAATCAATCAATTAAATCAAACTAGGCTTTTAGATAATACAAGTAAATCAATAATCATGCAACCTAAATCATCTAAAAAAAATAACAAAAATTGCATAAAAATAGAGAGAACAAGAATGAAATTTGTTTGACATTAAAACCAAAACCATTTATAACATTAAAATGTAAACTTCAATACAATATCATTTTTTAATCTAGGATTGGTTACAAGAGGAAATTCAAAAGGCCATTATAAAATGTTACTCTAGAAGAATATGTTCGTACAATCATGAAAAGCCTTTAGAATGACAATTTACAGAATAATCCACCTCTGACTAATATGACCTAAAGGGAATCTAAGGGGTCAAATGGGCTAGGTACATCCTATGGTCCAGAAAAGTTTAATTAAAATAAACAAAATATTAATTATGAAATAAAAAAAGCTCATGTTCTTAGCCCAATATGAAATGTCTACTCTAATTTGCTGGTTCATCTAAGCTACAAAACAAAAATACGAATTAGGCCTCTGTTGGAAAAATTGTAATAATGGCAATTTAAACCCAAATATAATAATGCAATTAAAACTCATTAGTTTAAATTTAACCTAATTAATATAAAATGCTTCTAAATCAGTCACAATGAATTATTATAAAACTAAATATGAGGGGTATAAAATGCATAAATACTCATATTACCAGTATCCTTACAAACCATCCTCTTAAAGTGTTTGGATATGTTGCATATATTCACATCCTTTAACAACAAAGAAGTAAACTTGACCCAAAGTCTATAAATTGTATTTTCCTCTAATGTTCCAAATATAAAAAAGGTTACAGAGGTTATTCTCCTTTCACTTGAAAATTCTATACTTCGTAGATATTTCCTTTCTTAAACAAGTGCCATACTACCTTAAAATTCATATTTAGTTGGAAGTTATCTCTCATACACTTGAGCCTATGCCAAGCTACTTACCTAAATTGGAGACTCCTAATGAGGTGTATTTAAGACATAATAAGCAAGTTAAGCAGTACTACACTATCAAAGAGCATTACTAATCTAGCCCTAGTCCAACAAAGTAACCAAGGTAATGATGATCTTGAAGTCTCTACTGATCTTTATCTCCTTATTGGATGGAGAAAGGGAACTAGATCATGTAACCAACACCCCATCTCTCACTTTGTATCCTATGAAAAGTTGTTTCCTTATTACAAGGAGTTTATAACTAACTTGGATAGCTTTGAACTTCCAAATACTATAGAAGAAGCCCTCAAGCACTTGAAGTGGAGAAAGGTTGTGAATAAAGAGCTCTAAGCTCTTAAATAGAATGGTATATGGTAACTTGCTTAAGGTGTAACACCATATTCATTTAGGTTATCTCATATCATTTCGATGCTTCCTTCCATGCATAACACAAGATTTCCAAGGAAAAGCCATTAAAAGTTCAATTAAATTGCGTTACATTGTAGATAAATTTTTCATTTCATATCCTGTGGACCATATGAAGTCATCCATCTCATTCTTATATTTAATTACACAAATACAACTCATAACCATCTCAAGAAGTGGCCAAAAAATTGAGTTCATGAAGCATATACACAAAATTTATATATGCAGCCTCAGGTTCATGGTCCAACTTTCTGTCATGAACTTTGAAAAATCATAACTAATTCTAAAAAAATTAAAATCAAAAAAATTATACCATTATGGAAAGCTACCTATGTCTACTTTATGTTAAAAATAATTCTAGACCACAATAGGGATGTCTATCTACTAGAAATAGATGGAATAGTTACTAAGGTTGCCTATCACTATTGGTACTATCATTGAACTTCAAAAATTCATATCTTCCTACTCAGATGTCCAATTAGGGTGATCTTAGTGGCCATAAAAATATTATCATGTCTAGTTTATATCTATAAAATTTTATGAGCATTGGACACCATTTGGCCCTTGAATGATATAACACAAGAAACTAACCATATGAACAATGCTTATACTAGAATAGCAGAAAAATGGAAAATTTGAAAAATCATAATTAATTTCATAAATCTCCAAATAATCTGATCTTTATCTTTCCAAAAATATCTAGATAAGATCTCTATGCACACCAAATTTGATGAGCAAATTCATTCATTTGGTTGGATCTTGACATTGGGTTGCACAACTACTCTTTTTGTGTCTTCTACAGATCTCAAATGGTCCACATTGGCTTCTAAGACAACCATGGCCACTTGAGTACGTGAGAAAGCACCAAAATGGCCTACTAAATGTCTCAAAGGAGTAAAAACCCAGATTTCACAAACTCACACTCTCACCCTAAAGTATACACAAGAACACACATGCTTCATCTTGCCATTACATGCTCAAAAGTTGCTATCTCATACATATGGCATCCAATCTCATACATACACAATATATCCATATATTTACAAGTGTTCATAGGCTCATACATCATATGCAATATTAGATTACGTCATATGCCATTCTTATGGCTACAAAATGGCAAAATCACACACTTGTTGTTAATCTCCTTCTTTTAGACTTGATGGCTTCCATTGAAAATGGAGAGGAAGGGATGAAATTCTAGGAATCCCAATGGCTCTTCTCCCTTTTAACCAGACATAAAGAATGCAAATCTATGTCCAAAAATACATGCATGGCTACCATGAAACATATAATCATTCATGAAACATTTTCTAGCATTTAAGAAGTCATACAAAGCATACATAGGGTGCCATGCAAGTAGTTTAGCCTCACCCATCGCTTTTTAAGGATTTTAGACTTACCTAATCCACTTTCTGAGAGGCCTTTTTACTATGTCTTACTCTTAGGAGACTTTTAGTTTTGTCTCAACTATTCTTGAAGGTTTTTAGCTCATTCTCGCTATAGTTAGGGGACTTTTAGCTTCACCATACTCAAGCAAACTAAAGCAAATTCACAAGACATCATTTGAATGCATAACATATCATCATGGTACCATGGCTTCTAAATACATGGTAAAACAATTTTCATGGCTCAAAACATATATACACACATTCAAAGACAAGGCAAACATCCATTCATATATGAGAGAAAGAAGAAAGAGCTACCTTTGTTACAAATGCACACTTTTCTTCTTGAACTTGGTTCCTCTTCCTCGGCTACACACACACAAGAAGGTGGAACTTAGTTTCTTTGGCCTAAACACATAATATGGAAGCCAATTACGCTCTTAGAACAAATTCTAAAGCTACACATTCATTAGAAAAGCTAAATGGTTCTTATGGCTCTTTTATGGTTCCATAATACACCTAATGAAGCAAACTTAGAAAAACATGATCTTGGCTCCATTCTTTCCATTCATCTAAGGTTCTTGACTCCTTTTAAGCCTCTTGGAGTCATCACACAATTAATTCTAGAAGCTTAGTTAGGTGTTGCTTCTTTAAGGTATAACATGGAACCTATAACTACACCTCACTATCCATGGCTTCTAAAATTTTTTGAAGGCTTCCTCTCATCCTCTCCCATCATGTATGACTCAAAATCAAGCTTGGAACAAATTAAAACTACCCCTTGGTACTTCATCTAGTCTAGGCCGTGGCTATGGACCAAGTGAACACGAAGTGTGTTTGCTTTGTTTTCTTGATGGGAGATACATGTGGGAAGCTTCTTAGGGATGTCTAGAGCTTATTCAAATACTCAATTTAGGCCTAGAAACTCTTGAATCAAAACAAAATTTTTAGGGAACACTTGAAACCCTAATTTTTCTATCTTAAAATCTATTAGTTATTTTGTTGTTTCCTTTGCATATTCTTGTTCTTCTCCCTCATTTTCCTAAGATTCACTCTTGGTTTTGCTAGAAATTCAACCCTTCTTTGCTGGTCTTACATAAGGCGAAACACACACAAGAGAAGGAACAAGGAGGATTAAGCATAAAGATGGCAAAATACCTAGTTTTCTTAGTTTCCTTTGCTTGTTTTTCACCTTGCTTGGCTTCTTCTCCTTGAATTCAAAAATTCTCTCTCTATTCTAAACTCAAAATAGAACTAAACATCTCACAAAGTTTATAGGAAGAGAGAAGGAAAGGAGAAGAAGAAGTTTTATAAAGAAAGAGTAAGAATTTTCATGAATTTCTCACCTTTTTCTTGGCTTTTCTCCTCCTCTTTTCCCTTTTTTCTTGTGTGCCTCCTTCTCTTGAGTCTTCTCTAGTTTAGATCAAAAATAAAATGGGCTAAGTTAGGAGAAGAGTGGGGCATGGGGCTATATATAGCTAGGGTTCAAGACTTGCTTCCAAAAATTTCAATTTTGTCCTTTAATCTTGGCATTTTCGTTTCTAGTTCGTTTTAGCTTCTTTTTGAAAATTATCTTTTTTATCATAAAATTTAGGTCTTAAATCTTATTAAATGCCTTTGGAATCACTCAAATTGAAGTTAAAACCTTCTCGAATGAAGATGTCAAAGTTTAGGTCAACTGACATTAGAAAACGTACACCGAAGGGGTTTTAACTGTGCCGAGGCTTCTTATGGTTTTCAAGGCTTCTGAAAACCTTGGAGAACTCAAATTTGCCATTTAAAAATCTCTCCTATAAAATTTCTAAAATTTGCCCAAAATTACAAAAATGTCACTACGTTATGTAACTATTCCGTTAATTTTCGTTTGATTATTTTAGCCTCCATTTCAAGGTACCTCTGGCCTCCTAATTTCATTATTTAATGTCTAGATCATTATTCTAATTTTTCTAGACCTTAACCAGTTTATTTTAGAGGACTTACTTTACAAACATATCCATTTTCGTTGTTTTAACGAAAATCGAACATTACATAAGGGCCTTAAGGGAAATAGCTTGTGAATTACAAATGGTTGTTCAATGTGAAATACAAGGTCGATAGTGGTGTTTAAAGGTACAAAGCAAAATTAGTTGCAAAAGGCTTCATCCAAACACATGGAGCAAATTATCAAATAACATTTGCTTCTTTAACAAAGTTAAATACAATCTCAATTCTCATATCTATTGCAGCTAATCTTAATTAGAAGCTTTATTAGCTTGATGTTAAGAATGCATTCGTTAATGGGGATCAAGATAATGAAGTTTATGTTATGCCATAATATTTATCTTACTCACTTAATACCATTAGATGTCCATAAAGGTCAAAGTAAGCATTACGTAGTCCTTTGCAATGGAAATTCAAATATTAAAATGCATCAAATGACCTCTTAATGCCTAAATATGGTTTTCCATAATTTCAATTCATAAATTAAAGTTCATGTATTGGGTTTGATCCAATTTATCATGTACATAGAGCTCAATCATATTAAACAGGCAACTTGCTCACTTTAGCCACCATTCAAATAATTACGCATAAACTTCCAAAAATTCATAACTTAAGCTATACAATTCCGATTGAAGCAAACTAGGCGTCATTTTAAAGTTTATATATGAACTATCTACTATAACAATTTCAAGTCAAATTGAATCCATTTAGTCCTTCAAATCATGCAAAACCTAGAACTATCACAGAGTGAACAATATTAGCCATATCAACATTTTGGGGCCAAATTCAAAAATTTGCTGAATATTCTACAAAGCTCTAAAAATTACAAACTTCTACTAAAGCTTTGGATATCTTCTAAATGCTCACCAAATTTCAACCCCAAATTGGTTCATTAGGGTAGTTAAAGGCGAAAAGGATATTTTATTCTCAAACGGTCAAAATTTTGGTTGCAAAATGCACTAAATGAGATGTGCCACTTCTTGCCATGAGAAAATTTCAATTCATTCATACATCAACTATGAATGGTTCATTATATGAAATTTGCCTTGCAACAAAAAATTACCATTCCACTTGAAAATATGCATGTAAACTCAATGGATTTCTATATATTAAATTATGTTTTAGTGTCATATACATGTATCCATTGGTCATACATTCACAATCTAACACTTTTGCACAAGCTACCATTACATTACATGAAAAGATGAATTTACAACATATAGATAACTTTAAGTCCTAGGCCAAACTCTTGTTGAATTCGACCCTTTTAGGTCTTTGTCTATTAATCCTCATTACTTTGCATTTTACTTGGCTATGGTTAGTATAGATAAGGAAATATGATATTTAAATTATCCTAGTAGCTAAACCAATATTTAAACATACATGCGATTCATATAGAAGCATGTATGTTATGCAATCATAGCCTATCACAACTCAGGAGAGCAAATCTATGTTCTAGGGGCTTCCTTGGCTCAAACAAGAGCAGATCCATACTCTCAAAGGACTTTTGGCCTAAGATAGAGAAAATCTATTCTCATTTCCCTAGCCTCTCCCAACATTAGAGCCACCCCTCTTGCAATCCAAGTAGGTCTAATGCAATGGCATAGTCTACTCAAACAATCACTAAGCTAAACAATTGCAAACAATATACACAAGCAACCAATGACTCAAGTAAACCAATCATACATATAAGAACAAAAGATAAGTTACCTTATCAAGTAAATTCAATCAATTCCTTTGTTCTCCTTCTCTTGATCCCATGGTTTCACATACACCCTTTGATGTGGTTCTACTTGCTTAGCTTAAGCACATCAATTAAGGTATAAACTAACCAATTAAGACATATGTAATCTCACTTTATCAATATATGTACATATTAAGACTTAGAGTATGATTTAGATTACTTTAAGTGTCTCAAAGTGCCTCTTCTCATTTGCTATACTTCCTATAGCAATTCCATCATCCATCTATCTCATTTTACTTAATTTTCCCTACTAAAACAAGTCTAAAAGCCTAGTCATATCACACATTCCATTCGTATGGCAAATTAGAGTTTTTATCGAACTATAATCTTAACATCATCAAATCTCATTCTCTTTTGCGAACCAATGACTCATCTAACCCTTATAAAATTTATTTAAGCTCTTAATTCATTAAACTAAATTGAAAACTTCCCTAGATACAATTTTCTTAGCTTAGCCCATATCCCTCCTTAAGGTTCACATCATGATATTTTGTTTATTTAAGAAAGAATTTAAGATCATTAGGATATTTGTAATCTATTTCTAGTTCAATTATGATATTATAAGGATCAACTAATTCTCCTAGTGTTTTGAAATGCTTAAGGTCGAACCAAATCCTAATGGACCCAAAATTCAATTTCTTAGTTTTTAGGTTAATTTATTGACTTATTTTCCTCATTCTTCTAAACCCTTGATTATACCCAATTTTCATCAAATACATATTTCCTTCCTTTACTCTCCCTCTTGGCCGAACAAGTAAAAAGCTAAGGTTCTAAGGATACAAATTTTTCCTAACTTTAGTTATACCTTGCTTTGATGAACTTTTCATAAAGATTCTTTTGATGTAATTGGCTTCTTCAAAAGAGCTATTTCACTCAAGTTAACTACCAAAAACATCACTTTTTTGAGAAACCAAACCCACCATGAGAGCATGAAGAGTAGAGAAAGTTTCATAACTATAGCATAGTAAAATTTGGCATATTTACTTACCTATTATGGCTTTCTTTCCCTTCTCTCTCCTCCCTTCTTCACGCCACCATGGAAGCTTGAAATTGCTAGAAAATGTTTATTATGGAAGGAAAAAGAGATTAGGAATGCTATATATATATATATATATATATATATATATATATATATATCTAGGATTTTATAACTTTTCAAAAATAACCATTTTATTCCTACATTTTAATTCTCTTACTTGAACTCTTTTTTCAGTCCTTTCAAAAATTAACTATTCCATACCAAATTTAAACTCTAATTTTCATTAAAAATATATGTTTAAAAGTTACAATAATTTAAAATAGTTTAAAAAAGACTGGTCAAAATATTATTACTGAGAGTCCTAACTTGTGCACCGTCAGGGATTTTATCAAACCAACCTCATATAATTAATTTACTAGCCTTATTTATAATATTATGATGAAGAGTATTTATTTCTTAAGTCAATTCTAATATTTTTTAAATCTTTAATTTTTCTCCCAATTAGGCCCAAATCAACTCTTAGTCCTGAATGGTCCCTTTTCTCCCCATGAACTCCTTTCTTTTCATTCTTTACAAACTACATTAGCTTACAAATATAGGATACTACAATTTACATAAAGATACCTTTAAGTTTGAAAATTCCAACAATATCAACCTAGTATGCATATTACAAAAGTCTTTATATGGGCTTAGGCAATTCCTAAGAGCATGGTTTGAAAAGTTTACCAAGGTAATCAAGTAGCTTGGGTTGGCAGATAGATCACACCCTTTTTCATCATCATAGGGTGAGATCATTGTTCTCATTGTCTATGTAAACGATATTATTGTAACTGAGAACAATGAAGAATAAGTTATTCACCTCTAAAAGGTCCCAAGCAAAGACTTTGAGACTAAAGATTTAGGAGCTTTAAAGTACTTTCTAGATATGGAAGTGGCTCAATCCAACAAAAGTATTTCAATATCCCAAAGAAAATATACCCTTGATTTGCTAAGCCAAACTAGTATGCTTGGTAGTAAACGAACTAATACTTCTATAGGTTCATCTAACAAATTTTGGGCAAGAGAAAATTCCACCCTAATTGATAAAAGGATGTACTAAAGATTAGTGGGGATATTTATATATCTTTCTCATATTAGACCAGATATTAGTTTTATAATGAGTGTGACAAGCTAGTTTATGAATAGTCCTATTAAAGAACACCTAGAAGCAATAAATTAAATCCTTCAGTACTTAAAAATGACACCAAGAAAGGGGTTATTTTTCAAGAAAGGAATTAACAAGAGCATAGAAGTATTCTCTAGTGCTAATAATATTGATAAGGCTAGATGTCCTATTGATAAATGGTCAGCCTCAGTGTATTGTACCTGTATCTAGGGTAACCTTGTTACCTAGAGGAGCTAGAAGCAATTAGTTCTAGCTTGCAGCAGCACTAAGGCCAAATTTTGAGCTATGATTTATGGAATCTATGAAGGTATATGGTTGAAAAGGCTTGTAAAAGAACTTTAATTTCCTACTTTAACATCCATGAAATTATTATGTGACAACTAAGTTGCAATAACCATTACAAAGAACCCAGTCCATCATGACAAAACTAAAAATGTTAAAATTTATCAATATTTTATCAAACAAAAAAAGAAAAGAGACCATTGAGGTGATTTATACACCTACGCATCAATAAACAACTAATATTCTAACCAAAGTCATTTCAAGAACTAAATTTGATGTTCACTTATCTAAACTGGACATGATTAACCTATTCTCCTTAGCTTAAAAGGGAGTGTAGAAGTCTTATTTTCTTTTATTTATTGAGTATTTATTTTTCTTGGGTTTCTTGTAAATAACCTTATTCCTAAAGGTACTATTATAAATCTCCTTAACTCTAGGCCTATAAATAGGGTACCCATTACTTATAAAACTCACTACAGTATTCATTCTCTTATAGAATACATTTCTTAGCCCCTTTTCTACCTTTCCTCAATAGCAATAAAGATGCATAATATCAAGAGGCATTAAAACTTTAAGGTAGAGAAGTCTACATCAAAATCTATCAAGGCTAAGTGCCCTAACTTCAGAAATGGTTGTAATTAAAGGGAAAGGGCATGCTTGAAGGCCTCTTTCAATAAGTGGCAAATTACAAAATGCAATGGAGATCATGCTTGTGCTTCTTCATCAATATGTCAAGACCATTGTAAAATTGATTTTAATAAGACCGTTAGCTGCATAATATGCATGGTGAATGAATTCCTTGACATTTCAATCTATAGATCATCTAAAGAATTAAAGATCAATTATCATACATTATTTCATCCAAGATGGCATGGATCATCAAGCAAAAGGCTATTGCCATAAGATATAAAAAATGGGAGGCTTTTTATGACCTATTACATGTTTGAATGGCTATTATCTAACAAGATGTGCTTGATACAGTGGTTGAATTCCAAACACAAAGGTGTGGGGGAAGAAAGAAGCACAAAGATCTTCCATTGAGTGTTTTGGTCATATAAACCATGCATTGATGCCTTTAGGCACTTAAAATTGATGGTTCAAAACAAAGAGACTTTCTTATATGATAAATATTGTGTGGCACATTGTTAATATTGATAGCTTAAAATGGCAATCAAAATATTATGCTCATTGCTTTTTTTATAGTAGAGGAAGAAACCCTAAGAGTGTCGTCACATTAAGAAAGACAAAAGTAGCATTTATTTTATTTCCGATAGGCACTCATCAATTCTTATAGCCATTAGCAATAAGCATCTCAATTGACATTTGTAACACCCTAAAAAAATTTAATATGGACTTTAAAGGAAAAATAAATATAATAATAGGTTATTAAAATTTAATAAATTACGAATTCGATGGAAAATATATTTATTTTTGGGTTTTTATTTAATTACCTGGAACTTTAATTATTTATCCTTAAGAAAAAACCAATTAGATATTTTATTCCTGCTTAAATTAAATTATATTAGAAAAGCCTTAAAATAGGATTTAGAGGAACCTTGATTAGAAATTAACAAAGCCTATAAGCCAGATGGCCAATTTCTAATATATCTGCAACCCAAACCCAACTCCCACATAACTAAACACACATTCTCTCTCTCCCCTTCATTTTAGCCATGTTCATGACACAACTAAAGAAAAGAACAAGAAAACAAAGAGAAGGAGAAAGGGTTCAAGGGCAATGTTCAAGACGAGATTTGAGAAAGAAGATGCGACTTTTGTCTCAAGTAAGTAAAAAGAAACTTCATCTACTCTTCTTCCTTTGCATTTTGGCCTAGTTGGTTTTTTGTTACATTATTGTTTATGGAATCATAAGTTGGTGGATTTATTTATCAATTATTATTATTATTATTATTATTATTATTATTATTATTATTATTATTATCATTTGTGATTTTGGTGGAAAAGGAGAAGTGAATCCAAGGCATTGGTAAGCTTGACCATTCCATTTTTTGTTATTTCCTTCATACATCTTGAATTTGGTGGTTGAAAGTATAGGTTTGTGATCTTTATAGAGCTTAGGAAGGTAAATGGCTTAATTTAGTAGGACTTGATAGGATATGGTGGTGGTATTCTTTTAATTAGGTATTATTGCTTGTATGTGGTTAAGCTAGACTTAAATTGGGCACTTTAAGTGTGTTTATAGCTAGTAAGAGACTAAAAGCATCATTGGAGGTAACTATAAGTTTAATTCCATTTATGTTTACTATGAAATCATGTTTAATAGCTTGTCCATGCATACACACATTGATATCTGATGCCTGATTAAGTTTAACTACTTGTGATATATTTCATTGTGGACCTTGATGTATGTTTTGATAGAATAGGAAAGCCATGAATTTTTATATGTATTTTAACTACGTATGCGAAGTTGTGGACCTTGATGTATGTCTTGCCCATTAAGTAATTGGCCAATAACTATATTGCATACATACTAGTATGGGTAATAGTGGTATTGTAGTCTAACTCAATTAGTTCATTCATTTAAACATGTCATGTTTCATGATTTTCGGATGCAAGGCATTAATATTGATAGCACTAGATAAATGTGAATTGAATTTGCTTGTGGTTACTACGATTTCATATCTTACCTGCAATGTAGGCTAACTTTTAAAGTGAATGTCCTCTGGTGGTGGGAAGGAAAAGGCATCAAAGAGCTAGCCTTAGTGTTCTAGATTTATGTAGGCCTAATATTTTGAGTTTTTGTACCAAATGGATGTAACTGACAAAACTGGTGCTTATGAATTCTTTTGTATAAAATAATGTGCATCATGACTTGCTAAATATAGGTTTCCCCATGCTTCAAACATATAAGGTTGATATCCCTTAAGTTAATCTTCTAATTCTTTTATAGATGGTTCTTGGTTGTAGTTATGGTTTGAATGAGACACACATACATATGTGGATTTATCTCTTTTCCAATGGCAAGCACATCATGGAAATCTTTTTATTGTGGTTGCATGTGGGTATTCTATATGGGTTATTGTTGTTATGCATTGATAGTATGGTTTGGCATGGCCAAAATTGGCATTTTAGTTATAGATGAATATTTAAGGCTTGAAAGAGAAAGAATAAGTTATCAAAACCCAACTAGTGAAGTTGTATTTTGTTGTAAAATTTCGCCTCAAAGGGTGTTAAGTATGCAAGTGGCATTTAACCTACTCCAGTTTTGCAATCCTTAGGGTGCTTGGAAGTGAACACCTTACTAACATCACTTATGGAATTTCATAGTTTTCTCCAAAATGTGCTTCCTTATAAAGATTGGCTTATTTATTTCCAAACGTCACCCCTCTTAAAGGCCATATATAAAACCTTGGTAGAGGTCCTAAATGCTTTACCATAGGTTGCAACCATGTTGTTTTAGATATAAAGTATTGTATAGTAGAAATTTTTTTGTTTGGATAGTAAATAACAAAGTTGTAACCTTATTGTTCCAAAGTTCAAACTTTAGTCATGTCCCTGGTGTAGAATTGAACCATAGCCCAATAAAGTCACAACCTTACTATTCCAAAGTTGCGACTTTGTTCATAAATTCCATATATGAGTTCTTATGCCCTATTTTCTCTTGTGTATCAAAGTGTATTGTTCAGAGACTTAACTTTCATTTAGTTAAGCTTACTAAATAGATATTTAAAGGTATAAAATGAGAAATAAGTTAGAGGAAATAAAATGAACATTGAATCCTAATCTTATTCAAAATGTTAGGATTATATAAGGATTCAAATGAAGCACTTATTATAGAAGATTACTTAATAACTTTACTAGCTAGTTAGTACATATCAATTGTCTAATTAGAGTTAACTCTTTAAATAATTGATGAAGATGATCAAATTTGGAGTTCATTCTAAACATACATAGCTAAAATAAGATTAACTAATATTAGTGACTTAGAGTTAACTACATCGTAAACTAAATTAACTTTAACCTAGGTAGCTATTTGAAGTCTAGTTTATCGAAACCCAAGGCTAAGATTAGATGTTATACCAAGTTAAGTGAATTTAAAAGTTCAATTTGGCTTACATTTTTGTAGCTGTAGACGTTTGATTTCTACTTCCACAATAGTTTAGCAAGAGTATGATAATTAAACACCAAGTTACACTTTATAAGAGGTAGGGTTTACATTTTTGGTATCAAAACAATAGTTTAAGAAAAACTTTGCTTAAAGATAGGATATTAGCTAGATACTATGCATTCATATCACATGTTTGGCTTAGCACTAGCCTAAATATGTAGTTGCCTTTGTAAGCTTAAGGTTGTGTGTTTTATATTGGCTTGGGAAGTTAAATTTTGGCAACCTTTAGTTCTTATATGCGGTCTAACATGTGTTTCTATTATTGTTGCATATGGTATTATAGGACCCCATGGCAAAAAGAGGGGAAACCACTGAGATGATGAGAGAATTAAGGGAAATCATATATGAAATGACTCAAGGTTTATGAGAACAAGGTGAAAGCTAAGTAGACATAATGTAAGCACTTTAAATGATGTAAGAACAAGTGAACAAGAAGAAAGAGGATACAAGTGCGGAAAGCAACAAAGTTAGAAAGGGGGTTTAGGCTTGAAATGAGAAAGAAAGTCATGTCCTTAAAGATAACAAACTTTGATAAATTGGTTTATTAAAATTAGAGTAGATGAAAAGGGTATGTTGGATATGGAGGTTTAGATAAAGAAATCCTAAGAAAGGAAGAGAGAAAAGGAAGTAGAGACCTCCAATAGGAGCAACAAGAGAGGAGAAAGTAGTGGTAGTAGTAGGTCTTGAAGTAAAGGGCCTAATTTTAGAAGCATTTAAAGAAGAAAGAATCTGCCCCCTAAAGAATTTGGTGAGCATTCCAATTGTATGCAATAAATATGGAAGGAATCATAGGAAAAGATATACTTGGTGTGCTACAATTATAGTAAATTAAGCCATATGGCTAGGCAATGTATGGCATTACAGGAGTTAACTTCCAATGTCAAGCCACTAACCCAAGGAAGAGTATTCACTCTTATATGGCTAAAGGCCAGCAAGTCTCCTAGTTTGATCCAAGATACACTTTTATTACACAATTGTATGGCAAATGTATTCTTTGATTCAAGTGTCACCCACTTTTTCATTTCATATGATTGCATCAAGCATCTAGGTTTGAAAATTAGCACATTACCCTTTGATTTATCTATATCTACTTTTACAAGAGGTTTGTTGTCACATCTAGAGTGTGTTTACGTTATGATGTTCAATTTGATAGTCATTATACCACTTTAGACCTCATTAGTATTCTATTACATGATATTGATATAATCATTAGCATCAATTGGTTGTTAGTAAACAACATAATTCTTGATTGTACTTACCAATTAGTTTCCTTACTCCCTTACACTCCTGAACCATAGTCTTTTACTAAGCTTGTTTGTTTATCCATTGCCCAAGCTAATAGATATTTTAGAAAGTGTTGCCAAGTCTTTTTGGTTTCTTCTCCTTCCAAGCCGAGGTAGAAGAAAGGGAATACCATGATGTTTTCCCTAGAGAAATTAGTGGCCTTCCTCTTGAAAGAGTGAGAGTGACTTAATTCCAAGGATCTCATCTCCACGGCTTCATATAGAATGTCACATACTAAGTTAGTGTAGTTAAAGAAGCAAATAAAGGAGTCGCTATAAAAAAAGGTACAATAGGTTGAGTATATCCCAGCAGGATGCACTGATATTATTTGTGAAGAAGAAAGATGATAGTTTGAGACTTTATATAAATTATAGGCAGTTGAACCAAGTGACCATAAAAATAAGTACCCTCTACCTAGGATAGATGATTTACTCAACTAATTAGTAGGGGTCTTAAAGTTTTCTAAGATAGATTTAAAATTAGGTTACCACTAGCTTATGGTGTAAGTAAATAATATACAATGACCACTTTTAGGACTTGCTATGGACATTATGAGTTTTGGTAATACCTTTTAGAATGACAAATGCCCTATCTATTTTCATGGACCATATGAATAAGATTTTTAGGCCTTACCTTGATCAATTTTTGATAGTCTTCATTGATCACATCCTTATTTATTCAAGGAGTATAGAAAAGCATGAGAGTACCTTAAAATAGTTCTACAAATGTTAAGGGAGCATTAATTGTCTGCCAAACTCAGTAAGTGTCAATTTTGGCTAAGAAAGGTGAGATTTGTAGATCATATAATTTCAGAATAAGGAGTATTGGTTGATCTTATTAAAGTAAAGGTAGTGCTAAACTTGGAAAAGCTTAAGTTAGTGACCGAAATCCATAGGATTTGAAGATTAATAGGCTACTATAAAAGGTTCATTAAGGGATTCTCCCATTTAGTGACCTCTTTGACTAAATTAACTAAGAAGGACTAACCATTTGTTTAGAATGGGAGATGTGAAAGTGCTTGCTGGAAGCTTAAGGCTAGATTGACTTTTACACCTATTTTAGCTATTCCTATTTCTAGTGAAACTTTTACAATTTATAGTGATATTTCTAACGAGGGTTTAAGGTGTGTTCTAGTGTCAGAGGGTAGAGTAGTGACCTTTGCTTCTAGGAAACTTAAATTCTACAAAAAGAACTATCCCACACATGATTTAGAATTAGCCATTGTAGTTTTCACCCTTAAGATTAGGAGGCACTATCTTTATGGTGTAAAGTTTAAGTTATTTGGTAACCATAAGAGCCTTAAGTATTTTTTTGACTAGAAGGAGCTAAATTTGAGGCAAAGATGATAGATGGAGTTCTAAAAGAATTAAAACTTTACCGTGAAGTATCATCCTAGAAAGGTGAATGTAGTCATCAATGCTTTGAGTAGAAAATACATCCATATAGCTATGATGATGCTTTAAGAGCAAAAGTTGATTGAGGATTTGAGAGATTTGAGCTTGTCCATTTTTGTACACCCTAGTAGCTTACTTTTAAGTGAGCTTAGGATAAAGAATGACCTAAGCCAGTAAAGTAGGGATACCTAATTATCTGATGAGTTTTCTAAAGAGATTAGAGTGCAAGTAGAGTAAGGTGAGTCCCGAGAGTTTGATATTTTTTTATGATAAGCTGTTAAGATACTAGGGTAGAGTATGTGCACTTAAGGATGAGGAGTTGAGAAATATAATCCTTTTGAAAGCCCATAGAAGCAAATATATGATTCATTTAGGCAGCACTAAGATGTATCAAGACTTAAAGAAGAGTTTTGGTACTTTGGGATGAAATTAGGCATAGCTAGTTTGTAAAAGAGTAAAAATAAAGCATCAGAAGCCCATAGGACTATTATAGCCCTTAGATATCCCTAAGTGAAAATATGATAACATTTTTATAGATTTTATTATGAGTTAGCCTATGACGTTTTCAAGATGCTATTTGAGCGATTATGGATAGATTAACAATTTTTTATTTATTTTAACAATTATTTGTAGTTTCTTTTTAATTATTTTTATCAAGTTTAATGAGTTATCTAATCATTAATCAAAAAGAAAAATAAACTAAACAGATAATTATATTATAATTATTTAATTTCTAATTAAAAAGATAATTATGAAATAAATTTGTACTATATTTATTAAAAATTTAACAATTTTCTTATAAATATTAATTTAATTTAATTTAATTATCTCAAAAAATATATTTATCACTTAAACTATTTTTTATATGAATTATTGATAGTCTCTTTTTATTTATTCTTTATCTAATTTTATGAGTTATTATATCATTAATAAAAAAAGATTATTTTATTTTATTATTTAATCTATAATTTAAAAGATAATTTTTTAAGGATAGATATAATATAAATTAAATAACAAAATTTAAATCAAGGGAGTTAAAATTAATAAATTAACACTAATATATATTAATATTAATAAATTAAAAAAACTAAGACAAAAATGCAAGGCGTCTTGCATTTTGGCAAACACCATATTCTCTTCCTTTTTTTCATCAACTTCATTGTAGGCAAAGACCTAAATCCCAAACTTCAATTTTTGCTCTTATATCTCTGGTTTCATAGCATCACTATGGCTTCAGTTTGTAAATCTTGCATAAAGATGGTCTCTTTTCTCACATCCTTAATCTTTTACATTACCTTTCATTGCTCACTCTTCTTCTTTTACATGACATCTTCCTTTTTCTTCTTGTCTTCTTGTTCCCTTGATTATGTATCTAGCCATTGTCCAACCATCATGCTATCACCTGCGATGTCGACTTACTCACTAGAGCTCCTTCCTTTATATATCATACATGGGTCTATAGAGTGAAGCTATGGATGTGCTGAATCCATTTATGGTGAGTTTTCTCTTATTCCCTTTAATCTTGCTCCACTTTTCTCTCTTCTTTCTTTCTTTTCTAGCTCGTTTCCTTCTAATGGAGGCCATATGTGATGGGAAGTTTTCTTGATTGTGAACTTACTTCTCTTGAGAAAGGGGGGTTTTCAGATTTAGAGCTTAGATTACATTGGGATGTTGTCTTCACCTTAAATTTCTAATTCTTAGGTCTTCAAGTTATACTCTGAGTCCAATTTATAGGTTGGCAATAAGATATGAAGAAACCTAGACCAAGGGTTAGTTGTTAAAATGGGAAAAAAGAGGTTGTAAAGGGGGGCTTTAGGGTGGTTAACTATTGTTAAGCAAGATAGAGCTTAGGAATAGTTTGATTGAGATTTATATGTGCATATGAGTTTAAGATTGGAAGCATTCATCTTCACTAACTTGTATATATCCTTGCAAAATGTTACTAATAGTTCAATTTACAGTGAAGGCTGAGATTTGTCCTTAATATATTAAGAGAAGTTGGAGATTTGGTGAGGAGTGGATTTACACTAAATAACTCTAACTAGTAAGTCTTTCATAGGAGGCTTGAAGTTATGCACAAATAGGCAATGATTATGTTGAAGCAAATGGTTTCAACAGAAAGGTATTAAATTATTGCCTTGTATTGTTTATTGATAATTTCATTGGTTTGTTTTGTTTAGGAAACATCTATAAAAACTATTCTACTTTTGTCTGAAAGATTCCTTTTATAGCTTATATAGATGAACATGAGTCTTTTTAATGATTGCCAAAATGATACTCTTTCTTACAAAATATAGGTATTTGTTTTAAATGTTAGAAATTCAAAAAAAAAAAAGGACCACAAATCATTTATTCCTTGCATTTGAGAAAAATCCTACAACTTGATAAGTTTCTTCAAATCTTTTGTTCTCTTTCAAAATTAGAAAAGTATAGAAGGAACCATGATATGTTATGCTTATCACTACCAAAAAAGTGGCATTTTGCAGCAATTCTTTATGGGCTTCATTGAAAACTTTAGCAGCAGTTGCAAGATACATAGCTAAAAGCTTGATCAGGAGTTACATTGCAACACTTGTTTTCAACCATGGGAACAACCGTCACAAAAGGTTTTTTTACAATGGTTATGGTGCAATTACTACAAGTTATGGTGATAATTTAGCAATGATTATGACACAAACATAGCCCCAAAAAAATGAATCCCTTTAGTAAAATTTTAACCATCGCTAATGCAATCTTTAGCTATTTTTTTTTACCAGATTTTTGTTTTTATTTTTTATTTTTGGTTATATTCGAACTTTATTATAAACATAACCAAAAATAACTAGTACATAGTAACCATAAGAATTATAAACTTTAAATTATAATTAGATATATTAAAAATTAGATCTAGTACATACGCTATAATACTATCATAGAAATAGCAATCCTACAAGTCAATAAATAAGTCATACAAATATAATATCATTTAATAAATAATTCTACAAGTGATAAACCTACTGATGGTCTTCTTCTTGATTAAAAAATTTACTTACACTTGCTCGATACTCACTTCCTGGATCATGTACTTAAATTAAAAATATAAATATTATTATAAATAAATAAAAATTAAATTATAAAAAATATTATTTAATGAATCTATTATAAATATTACTATTGGAATTTAAAAGAAAGTTAGCTCAAAAGGGAGGTGATCTTGATAATTTTAGAGAGACTTGACTTTCTAACTCTGCAGTAGAGCTAGTCCCATTATAAGAATGGGTGGAACATCCAAACATTTGATATGGCTAATTCAACAACCTACAACATTGCCAAACACAAATCACAATTACAAAAAATTCCAAGTATGACTACTTCCATAACTCATAGTCATAATATTATCAACTATTCTCAATTCCACAACCTAAGTAATATGTTACCAAGTTCATAAACCATAATCAAGATATTACCAAGTATGGCAAAGTCAACAACTTAAAATCATAATATTTCCAAATATATATGTATTACCAAAATCATAATAACAATATTGCCAAATACAAATTATAATTATAAAAATTACCAAGTATAAACAATTTTATAACTCATAGTCACAATATTGCCAACTATTCTCAATTTCACAAACCCCAAGCAACATATTACTAAATCTACAACTCATAATCAAGATTAACATGGCCAATTCAACGATTCAAAATCACAATATATCCAAATATGAATTTATTACCAAAACCATTATCACCATATTGCCAAACACAAACCACAATAACAAAAATTGCCAAGTATGATCAATTTCACAATCTATAGTCACAATATTGCCAATTACTCTTAATTCCACAAACCTTAAATAATATATTACCAAGCCCACAACCTATAATAAATTAAGAAAAAAAAAACATATATGAGATTTGATAAAAAAAATATTGGGATTAAGTTTAAGTAATAAATTAAGATAAAAATGAGATAAAGTGGGAAAAAAAGGAAAGGAAATCAACAAATAAATTCCAAATGCATATATAATTAATAGTCCTTAATCTAAAACTCAAATAATTAGCTAAACTTTTTCTAGTTTGTCAAATTAATTTTACAACCAGTACAATTCTCAATAGTTAGGTATTTAAGAAAATTTCACATTTACAATAAATCTAATTGAAAGACTACACAAAATATAGAGATAAAGAGATATTGGCCAAGTTTTAAAAAAAAAAATCAAAGAATGGAGAAAATAAACATTGTAAAAATGGGGGCTTTAAGCAAATAATGTTTCATATATGTATAACAATAACAAAGAATCAAACAATAAAAATGACTTATTTTAATCCCAAAAAAAATCAAATAAGAAAAACTCAAATCAACACAAAAAGTTTAAATAATCCTTAAGATTCAGCACAAATTAACCAATTCCAACCAACAAAAAATCAATATATCTCAAAAATGAAAAAAATCTTTTAAAAAACTACCTCAAATCAATTGAAAATTGAAAAGAAAAATGGAGAAGATAGAGCTAAAATAGTGTAAATAGCTAGTGGTGGATGGTGGACTGCATGGCGAATGGTGGATGACAATTGACGATGCGATGGTGATGACACGACATTGCTATGGACGACGATGGTCTTCATGACACTGGACCTTCTCCTTACAGCAACTTGGTGATTCAAATTTAAACTCCAAATCTAAATCTGTCAGAGGGGGAAAGGGGACTATTTTAATTAATGAATTTAGCAATGGTTGAAATCGCTACTAAAGAAAGCAGCAAAATTGCAGTTGCCATTATAACTAAGCCATTGCAGCACATATTTTAGAATTGTGCAAGTTTGTAGGGGTTGTCAAGAATGAAATGTCATTATGTTTGTTTTTAGTCAAAATCAATGCTATACAACCGTCACAAAATCCCTTTTTTTGTATTGTATTGTATTGTGTTTTCTAATCTTCCTAAATTGTTCTTGGCTTACAATTTATTATGAGATATCAAGGAAAACCTTTTTGTTCTCTCTCCTTGAGGGTTTTACTATCATTACTATGTCTGTTTGTGATGAAAGCTAAACCAAACAAATGAGAAAAGGTTTAAAAAAGCTTTGAATTCCAAAAATTGATTATAAGGACCTTAGCCCCAAAAAAAATTATTTTGGCTCCTATAGTATTATCATATAACTGGTATTGTTAAAGATGATTCTACTTCATTCCCTTTTAGGTGTTAGGGTAATTTTTAAAAAGAAAATTGAGTAATGCTTAATGTTAAATATTTGCTCACACCAAAAGATAATAAATATATAATATGCTCTTATAACTTGCATTCATATATAATTTCATAAATGACTTATTAAAAAAATTATTTATGAAAAAAATTATTTTTTTCATAAATATGATTTAATGTAATTAATTTTCTAACGTGAAAACTTTGGCTTAGCTATTGGAAATCTTATAGAAGTATTATAATTTAAAAATTGCCACAATCATCAGTTATTTACATAGCTCACAAGTAAAAGGAACTACTCAAACAGATAGATGCAAATGTTTTCACATTCTTTAAAATCTCTTTGATGGAAAGGCTTCACATTCATAATTTTGGTTTGTTCCTTAGATTAATTTTATATGACCTTTTTTATTAATCTAAATCCATATTTTGCAAAATAACTAATCTATATAATGGATTTTTTTGGTATATTGATTTAATTTTGCAAATATTGGAATTTCATATCTCTCTAATACTATGATATTTGTGATATTTATTTACATTTTTATTTCGTCTTTTATCAAAAAAATTAAAATAGTTTTATATAATGTTATTAGTTCAGTTGGGCCGTGTCATGTATGGAATTCTAGTTTTACCATTAGTTTTATGTTGATTTTACATTGTAATTCATTGTTTAACATTCCCAGCCCAATAACTTTAGGATTTCCATCTGTGTGATATAGCTTTCTGTTCAAGTGTTGAACGTTTACTATTCTTAAAATCGTTGTTATACTAGGGCACATGATACATGAGGACTAGCCGATCTATTACATAGGTTTCCTTGTTAGTTAGTTGCCTTGGCTTGTGTTTGTTGGCACTTCTCTTACTCTTTCCACTTTCCATATACTTTTATTAGTATAAAATGAAAAGAGTTTATTTGGTGGTAGTAAATGTTGTCTAAGCTCTCACCTTAGCCTAGAAGGGGAGGTTTAGAGGGAAGGTCAAGGGTTACCTTCCTACTATGTGATCTTCTATAACACCATAAATTTTTAGATTATCTCATGCTATCTCCATGTCTCATATCATGTATTTCATGAAAAAGCAAGAAAAATGGAATTAAAATAATCCATTTCTTTGCGTTGCGTAATGTATAAATTTTTTATTCAGTGTCTCGTGGACCATGTGAGCTCATGTATTACATTCTCATATTTAATTATATAAATACAACTCAATTCATCACCAAAAGTGGCCTACAACTCATGCAAGTGAAAGAAACACACAAAATACCATAGTGCAGCCTTGCCCAAAATTTCAATTTTCTATCACAAACTTTGAAAAATTATAACTAATTCTAAAAAAATAAAAATCATGAATTTTTTACCATTCTAGAAAGCTAAATATGTCTACTTTATGGTACAAATAATTTTAGATCATGAGAAATCAAGTATAAGATGTTTGACATTTAAAAATCACCCAAGGTCTCAGCTATCTAGGCTACTATCACAGGTTACTGTCATGAATTTTGGAAATTTATAACTAATTCTAGAAAAATTGAAATCATGAAAATTTGGTCATTATGAGAATCTAAAGATGTTAAAGATGTTAACCCTAAGATAAAAATATCTCTAGACCATGCCAAGCTCATTTAGGAACTAAATTATGATAAAATAGTATGGGAGGTCAAGTGGTGCTACTATACAAATATTAAATTTCAAAAATTCATAACTCTCTGCTCAGACCTCCAAATGAGGTGATCTTGGTGGTCATAGAAATATTATAACCTCTAGTTTATTTTTGTACAATTTCATAATCATTGGACACCATTTGGCCCTCAGATGACACAGAATATGAAACTAACTATATGAACAGTACATACACCAGAACAGCAGAAAAATTTTAACTTTAAAAATTCATAATTAATTCTATAGAGCTCTGATTTCTCTAAACTTTAGCTTCTCAAAAATCTCTCAATGAATTCTACATGTCTGCCAAATTTCATGGGAAGATTCATCCATTTAGTCAGTTTGTGCCACAGAGTTCTGGTTTGGTCATTTTTATGGTCTCTACTAGCATTAAAGTTCCAAATTTGCTTCCCGAGCTTGTGTGGCCACTTGAGCATGTGGGAATGCACCAAAATAACATTATAAACTTGTCTCAAAGGTGTACAAACCCATATTTCTCAAACTCACTCATCCACCCCAAGTTATACACAAGGTTACATGATGCTAGTCTTGCCATTCCATACTCAAAAAGCATTACACCATTCATATAATATTAAATCTCATTTGTACAAGATACATTTTCATAATTACATATGTTCATAAGGTCATAGGACATATACAATAATAGATTACAACATTTGCCACTCATATGGTGTAACGAACGTAATTTTTGTAAAATGACAAAATGAGCTATATAAAAGCAAGTCCTTTGAAATGACCTAGATAATGCCCCAAAAAAATTTAGATAGAATCCTAGACTCCTAAAAATGATAATTTTAGGCTCAGACAAAAAGAAAAATGGAGTTAGGATGGAGAAATAATTTATAACAGAAACCGATGAAACATAATGGCATTTTTGTAAATAAGTGCAACTTTTGGAAAAACATATAGGAGGGCTTTTTAAATGAAATTTTTAAGTTGCTCAAGATTCTCAAAGGCCTCAAAAATCATGGGAAGCCCTGAGACTGGTAAAACCCCTCCAGTGTACGTTTTTTAACGTTAGTTGACCCAAACTTTGATCAGTTCGTTCGATAAGGTTTTAGCTCCAATTTGAGTGATTCCAAAGGCATTTTATTAAATTGGGAACTAAATTTTATAATGGAAACTACGGTTCTCAAAAAAGAGCTAAAACGAAGCTGAAACAAAATTACCATTACGGAAGGATGAAATTGAAATTTTTAGAAAAGTATGCTTCTAGAAGCTCCCACACATTTCTCCTTTCTTCTCCCACCTTCTTAATCAAGAAATTTTTTGCCCAAAATATAGAATATGATCTGCTCTCTTAGCACACAAGAAGGGGAAAAAAAGGAGGAGAAAAATCAAGAAAAAGGTAAGGAAATTTGTAGAATTTCATACTCTTTCTTCTTCCAATTCTCTTCCTCTCCTTCTTGGCTTTCTTTCTATGGTTTTCCTAAGATGATTGGTTCTATTTTTGGGCCAGAACACAAGGGGGAAATTCAAATTTCATAAAAGGAAGCAAACCAAGGAAAAAGAGATTGAAAGGAAGCTTAAAACTAAGGTAATTACTTCTTGTTGTTATTGCTTCTCCTTGTTGCTTCTTTCTTGGTGGATTTTTTGCCTAAACCAGAACCATATGGGGGATGGAATTTCTATCCAAAATCAAGAGAGAAACAATGGTTTTAGGCCATGGGGAGATGGAATATGGCAAGAAATTCTAAGGAAAACTAATAGAAAATAAGATAGAAAAGTATGGAGTTTTCTAGGAGTTTGTAAAATCTAATTTTGTGTGAATGTTTCCTTGATTATTTGAATATTTCCTTGAGCTCCTAAGACCCTTAGAAACCTCCCCAAATGGCTCTTCTATCAAGGAAAAATCAAGAAGCTCTTGAACCCCATTATGCTCACTAATCTCAACCAAGGCAAGAGCATGAGGTTAAAGGATGTTTTAATTTGTTCTAGCCTTGGTTTGAGACTTTATATCATGTTAGAAGATGGGAGAAACCATTGAAAAAAATTTAAGAGCCATGGAATGAGAGATAGAGCAATAGTGTCCATAATGGTGCTTTATGAAGCAACTTGGATTTCTAATTGTACAAATGAATGTTTGATGGCTCCAAGGACCTTAAATGAGTCCAAGAAGTCTAGAAATAATAAGAGAATGGAACCTAGAAATTGAATTCCAAGAGCTGCTTCATTAGACTAATTATGGAACTATAATGCAAAGTATGAAACCAAGTGTGTGTTTAAGCTTTAGTTTAATGTCTTGGCTTACTTCAATTATGTGATTGTGTGTTCCTTGTGATGTTTAGGCCAAGAGAATAATCAACCACCTAAGTGCTCATGTGAAATCAAGGAAGGGAAGGAATTAGCAAAGTAAGCTTGCATAAATTAAAAGGTAGCTCTTCACCTTATTCTTCATACTTTCTTGTATGCATATATATGTCATTGTATGCTTGTATATGTTCTTATCATTTGGTAATATGCCACATGATCTCATGGAATTACATTGGTACCAATGTGTGCTCTTGAATGCCTTTGAATGTGAGATTGGCTCATAAGGGTGAGGTGATGCCAAAAGTCCCTTAAAGTGGGTGAGGATGTACCAAAAGTCTCAAGGCATGGGTGAGACTAGATCAAAAGTCTCTTGGATGGGTGAGGCTAAGTTAAAAGTCCTTAAACTAAGAGTGAGGCAATTCCAAAAGTCCTAGAAATGGGGTGAAGCAAAACCATAAGTCCCTAGAGCATGGGAATGATCTTGATGTGTAGATGTGGAATGAAATGGTAGCCTTGCACACCCTATGTTTCATAATTGTGTCATTGATATATGTATGCCTTGAATGTATGTGAATGGATGTGTGTGAGCTATTGGGATTCTTGGAATCTCACTCCCCTTTCCCGTTTCCATCTTGAAATGTCTAGATGGCTCTCAAGATACAAGGAAGGCAAGCCAAGAACTCTAACTAGCTACACTTGGGAGATGTTGTAGTTTTCTTTGTATTTAAATATCAAAGTGGTCTTGTATATATTATTTTGGTGATGTAAGACCTTGAGTAATGGTAATATGATGTATGAATATTATGTAGCCTGTGCATGACATTAAATCAATGCAAATCATGGAAATTGCCTCTTGTGTGGTTATGGTTACACATATACTATTGGATGTGGAGTGGCCAAATTAAGATGCACAAGGTTTGGGACCACTTGGGTAATTCCTACAAGTCATAATTATGCTTTTAAATTTGTCCAAAAGGTGCCAAACTCAAGAGGAGGCCATTTGGACCAAAGTGACTCTTGATAGGGAACAAAAATGACCATTTCATGAGGCTAAGTCACTTTTTGTCCAAATAAACTCTTCTTGGTCCAAAATTTAGCATGCATCTAGAACTTATTGAGAGATTTCTGGAAAGATAAAGTAGGTAATTTTTAGAGGTCTATAAAATATTTGGTGAATTGTTGAAGTTGGAAATTTTTCTGGTTTTGGTCATTGGAACTATAGTATTGGTCCAAAATTGAATTCTGTCACTCATGGGGTAAATGATGTCCAATTGCCACAAAATTTTATAGGAAGAAACCAGACACTCCCAGTGACTATGCCAACTAGAAGTACCTCATTTGGATGTCTAGAGAGGGAGATATGAATTTTCCAAGTTCCTATCTAGTACTAGGCATTCAGACTGACCTCAGGTATTGTTTGATTAATTTTTAAGATCTAGGCATACCTAAACTAGTCTGAAGTTATTTTTATCCTCTAGATAACATCTTTATCTTTCTAGATTGGTATCATTTGCATAGATTGGATTTTTATAAAATTAATTGGACATTTTTTAAATTTGCTATAAAAACTTGTGACAATACCAGTGGACAACTAGACCTCTGAACTTTTTCAAATGTCAAATATCCTTTGTATTGTGTTTCATGGCTAGGACGTATTTGTAGCATAAAGTAAACATATGTAGCTTTCCAAAATGACCAAGAATGTAAAATTTCAATTTTTTTAGAATTAGTTATGATTTTTCAAAGTTTGTGACAAAAATGGCAAAATTCTAGCCAAAAATACAAATATGAGTTTTATGCTTCCTTTTAGTTTCCACAAGTTGTAGGCCACTTTTGGTGATGAAAATGAGTTGTACCCATATAATTAAATATGAGAATATAATATATGAGCTCATATGGTCCACGTGGCGCAGAATGAGATTTTCATACACGACGCAATGCTAAATAATACATTATTTTAATATCATTTTGCTACTCCCTTTGTGCAATTCATGATATGAGACTTGGAAATGATAGGAAGTAAGCTAGAAATTATGGTATTACATATAGCCATAAAGAAGTAAAATCTATGTAAATTATTGTCAATCTCTTATCTTTCAAGTTGTTGGATCCCATTACCTCATTCACTTGGTCTACCTAGTATGTTATGACATTAGAGAGGAGAGAATGAGATTCAAAAAATTCTAATAACTCATCTCCCTTTCAATCATACATAAAATATGCAAAACAAGTATTAAAAATGCATGCATGAGCATAATATATTGTAATACCATATATATCTAACCCCATTCATGACATTCATAAGCTCCCTATCATCATTTTCATAGGAGTACATGGAAAATGGACCAACAATAATAGATTTATTCACATTGTGTTATGTTTAAAAATTTTAAATCGGTGACACGAGGGCCGTGTAGGTTTATACCATGCATTTTCATATATAAATACATTATTACAACCCATTTGCATCACAAAATCTTGCTCATAACTCAAGGAAACCGAAATGGAGCATGAATGGAACTCATTGAATTTCGGCCAGATTTGCTACTATTCTATCCAAAACTTTGAAAAATCATAAGTAATTCTAAAAAAATTGAAATCATATAATATTGGTCATTTTGGAAAGCTTGGGATGTATAATTTATGATAAAAATAGTTATAAGTCATAAAATCCCACAAACCGAATGTTTGACACCCGAAATGGTCTAGAGGTCGGACTGGGTCCTGATACTATCACAGTTTACTGATATGAACTTCAAAAATGTCCAATTAATTCCACAAAATTCCAAATTGATTGAATGATACCAATTTGGAAATATGGAGATGTTAGATAGAGGGAAAAAATAATTCCAGACCAGTTAAAGCTCTCCCAGGTCATGAATTTCGATCAAACAGTGACTAAGGTCTGGTTAGACGCCTGACACTAGGCTGAATCTTTGGAAAATCGTATCTCCCTCTCTAGACCTCCAAATGAGGTACTTCTAGTTGGATCAAGTCACTGGGAATTTCTAATTTCTCTGTATAAAATTTCGTGGCAATTGTACATCATTTTCCCTATGAGTGATAGAGTTTAATTTCGGACCAATGCTACAGTACCAAGGACCAAAACCAGAAAAAATCTCAACTTCAACAATTCACCAAATATTCCACAGACCTCCAAAAATTACCAACTTTAGCTTCCCAAAAATCTCTCAATAAGCTCTAGATGCATGCCAAATTTCAGACCAAGAAGAGCTCATTTGGACAAAAAGTGACATAGCCTCATGAAATGGTCATTTTTGCTTCCCATCAAGAGTCACTTTGCACCAAATGGCCTCTTCTTGAGTTTGGCACCCCTTGAGCAAGTTTCAAAGCACAAATACGACTTGTAAAGACTGCCCAAGTGATCCCAAATCTCATACATCTTATTTTGGTCTCTCAACATCCATTTGTGCATAGTTACATCAAACCATCAAAGAGCCAATTTGCATAATTCCATTACTTTTAGTGTCATATAAAGTCTACGTCATGTTCATACATCATTTTACACTTGTTCATGGTCTTACATCACAAAAACATTACATGCATCATTACTTTGACATTCAACCATTACTTAAAGTACATAATACATCAAAATAAAGATGTTCAATATCCTTAGCTTGCATCTCCTTGGCTTGGAATACCACCTAGACAATTCAAGGACGAGAGGGAAAGGGGAGTGAGATTCCAAGAATCTCAATAGCTCACACACCCACTCACATCACATTCAAGGCACACATACATCAAATTCATACTATGTAAGCATAAAGTGTGCAATAAATTCCATTCCATGCCACATTCACATGTCAAGACCACTTTCATGCTCTAGGGACTTTTGGTTTAGCCTCACCCCATTTCTAGGACTTTTGGATTTGCCTCACTCTTGGCCTAGGGACTTTTGACCTAGCCTCACTTATTCAAGGGACTTTTGGCCTTGTCTCACCCATGCCATGAGACTTTTGGCATCTCCTCACCTTCATCAAGGGACTTTTGGCATCACCTCACCCTTAAGAGCTCTTTTCACATTCATGGTCATTCAAGACACCACATTGGTACCAATGCACAACAAGGATCAAGTGGCATGTTATCAAGCATCAAGAATGCATGCAAGCACACTAAAACATACATATGGACACAAAAATGCAAAGAGAATAACGTGGAGAGCTACCTTTTAAGTTATGCAAGCTCACTTTGCAATTTCCTTCCCCTTGTTGGTTTCACAAGAGCACTTAAGTGGATTAAGGTTCTCTTGCCCTAGACATCACAAATAACACACAATCACATCCTTGAAGCAAGCCAAGATATTAAACTAAAGCTTATCACATACTTGGTTCCATAATGGACATATTGGTTCCATAAGTGACCTACTGAAGCAATTCATATCATTCAAGTGCTAGGCTCAATTCTCTTGTTATTTCTAGACTTCTTTGACTCATTTAAGGTCCTTGGAGCCATCACATATTCAATTGCACCATTGAAATACCAAGTTGCTTCATAAAGCACCATTATGGACACCATTGTCCCATCTCCTAATCTATGGTTCCTAAATTTTTCCTAATGGTTTCTCCTATCTTCTAACATCATATAAAGTCCCAAACCAAGGCTAGAACAATTTAAAACATCCCCTAGCCCAATGAACCTAGCTTGGCCAAAATATGCACCATAAGGAAGGTTCATGGGCTCTGTGATTTTTCCTTGATGGGAGAGCCCCTTGGGAGGCTTTCTAGAGGTCTTAGGAGCTCAAGGGAATATTCAAATACCCAAGGAAACATTCACACAAAATCAGATTTTACAAAACCCTAGAAAGCACTACACTTTTCTAACTTGTTTTCCTTTGGTTTTTACTTGAATTTCTTGCCATATTCCTAATCCTTGCACTCTTTTTCCTAGGCTTCTCTCTTGGTTCTGCCCAAAATCTAGCCCCTCCTATCCCATCCTATGTTGGCTGAAACATATAAGAAGAAGGGACAAGAAAAGGCTACCATAGGAATGAGATTTTACCTTGTTTTTCCTTAGTTTCTTGGATGTTTCATCCCTTGGTTGGCTTCTCTTCTCCAAACGCGAAATTTCCCTCCTTGGTCTAACCTCAAAACAGAACCAAATCATTCAAAAAATCCATGGAAAGAAAGGAGGAAGAGAGGAGAACAAGATTGGAGGAAAATGGAGCAAGAAATTCTATGAAACTACCTAGTTTCTCCTTGGCTTTCTTTCTCTTTTTCTCCTCCTTCTTGTGTGCCTAAGAGAGCTGAAGATTTTCTGTATTTTGGGTAGAAAGGGTCGTGCTTATTAAAGAGGAGAAGAAGGGAGAAAAGTGTGGAACTCTTTAGAACATTCAAGAAACCATAAATTTCAATTTTGCCCTTTCGTAATGGCAACTTCATTTTAGCTTCGTTTTAGCTCCATTTTGAGAACCGTCTTTTCCATCATAAAATTTAGATTCCCAATTTAATAAAATACCCTTTGGAATCACTCAATTTGAAACTAAAACTTTACCGAACGAATCGGTCAAAGTTCAGGTCAACCGACGTTAAAAAATATACACCGGAGGGGCTTTACCAATCCCGGGGCTTCCCATAGTATTTGGGGCCTCTGAGAACCTTGGGTAACTCAAAAATTTCATTTAAAAAACCCTCCTATGTGGTTTTCCAAAAGTTTCACTTATTTACGAAAATGCCATTACAGTTCGTCAGTTTCCGTCACAAATTATTTCTCCATCCTAACTCCATTTTTCTTTCCGTTTGAGCCTAGAATTATCATTTTTAGGAATCTAAAACTCAACCCAAATTTTTTTAGATATTATCTAGGTCATTTCAGAGGACTTACTTTTATATGACTTATTTCGTCATTTTACGAAATTTATGTTCATTACATAGATGACATGATCATTCAAAAAGTAATCTTGGCATATGAGTAAATCATATAAGGCATCCATAGGCTTGCCAAGTAAGTGGATTAGCCTCATTCTTTCATTTATGGATTTTGAACTTACAGCACCTATTTTCTCAAGGAGGTTTTGGCCTAACCTCACTTTTAGGAGACACTTTACTTTGTCTCAACCATTTCTAGGGGTTCTTGGCTCATCATCACTATGGTTAACTATGGTTAAGAGTTCTTGGTTTCTCTGCACTCAAGCAAAGCCAAGCAAATAAATATCATTTGAAAACATAATGCATCATTATGGTACCATAGAATAAGAGCTCACGCTAGAACACTTTTCATAGCTTAAAGCACACATACACACATTCAAAGACATGTCAAGCATGCATTCATGCATGAGAGAAGGAGTGAGCTAGTTTTGGCGTAACCACACACTTTTCTTCTTGAAACAATGCTCCCTTCCTTGGCCTCACACACACAAGGGTATGAAATTGGTTTCTCTTGGCCTAAACACAATTTATAGAAGCCAATTAGGTCATGGAATCAATTCTAAGGTCACACATCTTCCTTAAGTACTAACTTGGTCTAATAACTCCTTTATGGTTCCAAAAATGTACCTAATGAAGCAACACCTATCAAATGAGTTCTAGGCTCCATTATTTCTTTTCATTTATGATTCTTGACTCCTTTTAAGTCTCTTAGAGTCATCACACAATTAAAACAAAGAGCCTAACTATATGTTGCTTCCTTAGGTCATATTATGGAATATATAAGGCCATCTCACTTTCTATGGTTTCTAATTTTTTCCTAAGGCTTCCTCTCATCTTCACCCATCATATATGACTCAAAAATGGGCTTGAAAAATTTTAAAACTCTCCCTAGGTGCCTCAACCCCTTTTGGCCGAGATTATAGAGCATTTGGCTCCATGGAAGTGTGCTTTGTTTTCTTGATAAAGGATGCATATGGGGAGCCTTCTAGGAATCTTAGAAGCTCATGCAAACACTTATTTAGGCCTAGAAATTAAGATATCAAATTAGATTTTACAAGAAACACTTGAAACCCCAGATTTACTATCTTGAAATCTAATGGCTAGTTTGCTATTTTCTTTGCATATCCTTGTTCTTCTCCCTTAAATTCTTAAGATTCACCCTTGGTTTAGTTAGAAACCTAACTCCTTAGGGCTGGCCATATGTAGGTCGAAACACTCATAAGAGAAGGGAGGAGGAAGATCAAGTAAAGAGATGGAAAAATACCTTGATTTCCTTAGTTCTTCTTGCTTGTTCTTTACCTTCCTTGGCTTGCTCACCTCAATTTCAAAATTTCCCCTCTGTTTTTCCCTCAAAACAGATCCATAAACTTCAATATAACCATAGGAAAGAAGGAAAAATGGAAGAGAAGAGGTTTGCTAAAGAAAAAGTACAAAAAACAATCAAGAATCCATACCTTTTACCTTGTCTTTCTCCTTCTCTTCCTCTCCCTCTTGTGCACCTAACTCTTAGGGTTCCTTCTCTAGTTTAAGGCAGAAACATATGTGGCTAAGTGAGTGAGGAGGTGGGGTGCCCTATATATATAGGTGGGAGTCTAACAAAGACTTTTTAAAATTTTCAATTTTGTCTTTTCATCTTGGCATTTTTGTTTCTAGTTTGTTTTAGCTCCTTTTTTAGAATCATCTTTTCCTTCATAAAATTTAGGTTCCTAATTTAGTAAAATACCTTTGAAATCACTCAAATTAGAGCTAAAACCTTCCAAAATAAATTCGTTAAAGTTTAGGTCTACCGTCATTGGAAAACATCCATCAGAAGGGTTTTAACTGTCTCGAGACTTCCCATGGTTTTCAAGGCCTCTGAGAATCCCAAAAGACTCAAAAATTTCATTTAAAAAGACCTCCTATATAAATTTCAAAATTTGCTCAAAATTACGAAAATGTTATTATGTTTCATAAGTCTTTCGTTCAATTTCATTTCTTCATTCTAACTCCATTTTTCTTTCCATCTGAGCCTAGGATTCTCATTTTTAAAAGTCTAGAATGTTATTTAAATTTTTTAGGACCTTTACTAATTTATTTCAGGGGACTTGCTTTGAAAATGTACCTGTTTCTGTCGTTTGATGAAAACTAGACATTACACCCTCGTAGATGTATATTAAAAAAAAACAAAAATTGTCAAAGCAAGTGAACCATGTTTCCTCTAAATTTGGCTTTCTTTTCTTTTTTGGTTTGGGGTTTTTTTTTTTGTTATTTATATTAAAGTAGTGATGTTTCAAATTATGATTTTTTTCTTCACTTACATTTTGCAAATCAGATATCAAATCTGTTTTGTGTGGCTTTCTGAACACCTTCTCCATGAAGTACTCCTTTTTACTTTTCAACAAGAAGCATGTAAAAGCAATTCTTGTAGAAATTGGCATACAAAAATCTGTAAAGGATGCTCAATATATTTAAACTTTCATGAACATATTGGTGGTAAGAAAATGTCAATATTACATGTCTCAGCCTTATTTAGATGGTTCTCAAATGTTTGTATTTGTGTATTTTGTTATGAAAAACTTCCACCTTTCAACTCTTTGTAGAAGAAAGGTGGGGGTGAACAAAAAGGTTTCTAACTTCAATACCTTCATTTGTAATGATTGCTTGCTATTGATTAATAATATTTGTGGTTAGAGTAATTTTGTCATGTACGTTAGAAATTTAAGATGCTTGTAATTTTCCATTGCCTGCCTCTTCTAAAACTTGTTTTAAGTGCATATTATGAAATGCATTAGCAAGCATGGAAAATAGTAATTGGAAAGCGTTCCCGGGAGTAGCATTCTCTTAATATGTACAACATCAAACACAATAACAAAATGCATTGCAGCTCAACTTTGCACTTTTAGCTTGCCTTGGGTTGTCTACTAGCAATTATTATTATATGAATTATTTGTATTTTTAGATCTATTTAGTTATGGTCAGAAGGTGCGGATGGATCTAGTTGGCACATATTACCTTGCAATGTACGTGAAAATTTTGTTAGTATCTTTTTTTTGAAATTTTCAAAGTATACACCTTGCTTTTGGAGCAAAAATAAACAATCTCTATATGTTATTGTTCTCATATATTGTCTTCCATATATTTCCTTCTGGCTAACTACTATAACGTTAGGCTTGCATCATATTTGATCAATCCATGGAAATGAAATAAATGAACCTACATGTTTCAATAAGAAATTTTCAAGACAAGGAAAGATATATCATTCATAAACATTATGGTGATTTCTAGAAATAAAATTTGCAAATAATAACAACTAAGGATTATAAAATAAATTTTTGAAAAAATCTTTAGTTGCTACTAAAATTTTTTTAAATAAAAAATAAATTGACTATTATCACTATTGAAAGTTTCCTTTAGTGGCAACTTCAATGCTATTACTAAAGGATACTTTTAGTGTAATGTCCGATTTTCGTTAAACGACAGAAACGGGTATGTTTTCAAAGCAAGTCCCCTGAAATGAAGTAGTTAAGGTCCTAAAAAATTTGAGTAACATTCTAAACTCCTAAAAATGAGAATCCTAGCCTAAGATAAAAGGAAAAATGAAACTAGAATGAAGAAACAAATTTTGACGGAAACCTTACAAAACATAAGGGCATTTTCGTAATTTTAGAAAAAATTTTAGAATTCACACAAGAGGGCTTTTTAAATGAAAGTTTTGAGTTATCCAGTGTTCTCAGAGGCTCTGAAAACTATAAGAAGCCCTGGGACAGTTAAATCCCCTCCGGTAGACATTTTATAATGTCAATGTGCCTAAACTTTGATGGATCTATTCGGAAAAGTTTTAGCTCTGATTTGAGCAATTATAAAGGTATTTTTCTTAATTGGGAACCTTGATGGAAAAGACAGTCCTAAAAAAGGAGCTAAAATGAAAGAGAAATGAAAATGTAAAATACGAAGTGTAAAATTAGAATTTTTGAAAAAGTCACCTACCTATATATAGGTGGTGCCCCACTTTCCTCCCCATTTGGAATCAGAAAATTTTGCATAATTTCAGAAGGGAGAGCTAGGGTTTTGGATGCACCAAGAGAGAGGAGAAGAAGAAGAATTTCCAAGCTTAAGGTATGTTTTTGTGGTTGTTTTCCATGCTTTTCTCCATCTCCACCACCTCTCCTTCATCCTCCTTTATTTCCTTGGATTAAAATGAAGTTTACAAATTTGATTCAAGGTAGAAATTCAAGGGAAAGTTCGGATTTGAAGAGAAGAGTTTGGAGAAATCAAGATTTAAGCCAAACTAAGCAAGGAAATAAGGTAAAAATGCATCCTATGGTTGATACCTTCCATCACTCTTCTTCTCCATTTCGCCTAACCCTAGAAGTCATAGGAGGATCTGATTTTCAAGCCCAATCAAGCATGAATCTTAGGTATTTGATAAAGAAGAACAAGAATATGCAAAGAAAATAACAAAATAACCATTAGATTTCAATATGCAAATTCTAGGATTTTGTATGCACCTTTCAAATTATAAATTTATGTGTTGCTCCCTAGGACTAATTAGAGTATAAATGAGTTCTCCAGGCACCAAAGATGCTCCCTACAAGCTTCTTCCTTCAAGAAAATAAAGAAAACTCCATATGGCCCAAATGATGTCTATGTCTCGACCAAGAGGGGATTTTGTAGGTGGGGGGAGTTTTAAATTTTTCTAAGGCCATTCTTGAGTCATATTTGATGAATGAAAATGAAAGAAGGCCTTGGAAAAATTTTAGAACTCATGAAAAGTGTTTTGGTGTCTTAGGCTTCATATTATACCTAAAGAAACAACATGGTGCTAGGCCTTTGTTTTAATGATGTGATGACTCCAAGAGGCTTAAAAGGAGTCAAGAATCATATTTGAAAGGAAAGAATGAGGCCTAGAAATCATTTGAGGGGTGTTGCTTCATTAGGTGCCTTTATGGACCATAATGGGGGCTATAGAGCAATCTAGTGTTTCACCTAGTTATGTGACCTTAGAATGTGTTTCATGAACTTAATTGGCTCCCATAAATTGCATTTAGGCCAAAAGAAATCACCTCCACCAATTTGTGGGTGTGTGCCCGAAAGAGGAGGCTTGAATTTCAAGGAAAAAGTGTGTGAGTGTATACAAGGTAGCTCTCTCCACCTTCTCTCATGCATAGATGTATGTTTGGCTTGTTTTAGAATGTTTGTATGTGTAATTTCAAACTTCAAAAAGTATGCTAGCATGCCTTTATATGCCATGAACCTTAATGCCATGTTATGTTTCTAAATGAGCACATGATATTTGTTTGAGTTTACTTGAGTGTAGAGAGGCCAAGAACTCTTCCCTTTGGTAAGAATGAGCCAAGAACCCTTGAGTTTAGTTGAGATAAAGTAAAGAGTCTCCCAAAAGCAAAGTGGGCTCCCAAGAGTATAGGTGAGTCCAAAGCTCTTAAAGAATGGGTGAGGCAAGTCCAAAATCCATGAGGAGAAGTGTGAGGCCAATCTAAACACTTGGTGAGCTCTTAAATGTTTTGTATGATTGATTCACATGCCAAAGTTGCTTTTAAAATATCCATGCTTTCTATTTTCTCCATATATGCATTTGTAAAGCTTGCTTGTTATATTATGTATGATTAAATGGGAGATAAGCTATTGGGATTCTTTGAATCTCATCCCCTCCTCTCCAATGATCTCACATGCTAGGTGGACCAAGTGGATATGCCAATGAGAGCCAACAACAATAAAGAGGAAAGATTGACAAGCTTATGCTTTATTTTGTTCATTTTGGAACCATAATGATGGTTCATGGTGTATATGATGTTGTAAATATATTATGAACCTTGATACATGTATAAATATGCTATTATGTGATGTTTATAACTATGGATATGATGTATGAGCTCTAGTATATAATTTGAGTTTGTAATGTCCAAATATGCAATGTGGAAGTATGATGTAAATATGCATAAGTGTGTGTTGAATGGCCAAAATGAGATTCATGAGGTTTAGGACCCTTTAAGAAGCTCATACAAGTCTTAAATATGCTTTTAGACTTTCCCAAAAGGTGCCAACACTAGGGGGAGGCCATTTGGCAAGTTTGGTACCTCATATGGAGCCAAATTTGACCAAAATAAAACCCTACGTCACTTTTTATCCAAATGACTTAGTCTTGATCTGAAATTTGGCATGCAATTAGGTCTCATTGAGAGCTTTTTGGGAAGTTAAAGATTATAATTTTTGGAGGTCTACAGAATATTTGATGATTTTTCAAAGTTAGCAAAATTTATGATTTTGGTCTGCTGTACTATTCATTTGATCCGAAGTTGTTTTCTATCACATGAGGCTCAAATGATGTCTAATTTTGCTGTACTATTCATTTAATCTGAAATTGTTTTTTGTCACATGAGGCTCAAATGATGTCTAATTGTTATGAAATTTTATATAGATAAACTAGACAATCACAGTGACTGGTGCCAACTGGAAGCATCTCATTTAGAGGTCTAAGAAGGATATATGAATTTTTAAAATTTCTATCCAGTATTAATAAATTTGCCCAACCAGAACTACTATTCCATTGAATTACAAAGTCTGAGCTTGATAAACTGATTTGGAGATATTTTTCTTCTCTAGTTAACATCCACAACTTTCCATATTGGTATCATTTTCATGGATTGGATTTTTTTTGGAATTAATTGGATATTTTCAAAGTTTTCTACAGAATTCTGTAACAGTTCCAAATTTTAGTCAGACCTTTGGACCATTTTAGATGCTAAACGTCCTTCATGATGCAAGTTATAGTCTGGGCATATTTTTAGTGTAAAGTAGACATTTGAAGCTTTCCAGAATGACCAAGATTGCATGATTTTGATTTTTCTAGATTTAGTTATGATTTTCCAAAATTTGCTTAGAAAAAAGGCCAATTCTGGCCGAGAATGAACTTCCATTTTCCATGCTCCATTTTGGTTTCCATAAGTTGCATACATGTTTTTGGGATGCAAATGAGTTGTAATGATGTAATTAAATATGAGGATGCATAGCATGAGCCCACATGGTCCACATGACACGGAAATGAATTTTTAGATACAACGCAAAGTGAAATTAATCCTATTTTTCTTACTTTTTCTATGGGAAACCTATATGGATCATGATATAATGCTTAAGAATGGCATGAAATGAACTAGAATTTATGGTGTTTCATTTAGCAACTACTTTTTATTGCCATTAAAATTCTCTTTGGGTAGTAATCTTTTTCAAAAGTCAAATTATTAGAGCTTTAGTGGCAACTTAATAGTTTTAATGTGACTTTTGTTGCCACTAAATATTATTTTTATTAGTGACTTTTTATGTTGTCACTACAGATCTTTTGTTACATTGGTATTAGTTACAATATAGCACTAAAAAATTTTTAGGGCAATTTTTGTACTTTTAATGGCAATAAAAGTTGCCACTAAGAGCATTTTTTTTTTGTAGTGTTTACAACTAAATGCTACAAGGAAATTAGAGGCTGCTCAAGCTCGGTAGGTGGCACTAGCTAATTATCAATTGATTATGACTAAGTCATACACAACCACCAATTTATAAAATAATTAACATTGATCGTTTGTGGAAAAAAAATAACACAAATAGCCACATTCTTCTATCTACTACATTAATAGTATCTAACAATTATCCTAACACATTGTTGCTACAACAAAGTTCCAAAAATTAATCTAATAGTATCAAATAACTTTTTTAAGAAAAAAAAGGCTATGTACATTATACGTTGCACACATTGAGAAGATCTCAACGCACATCTAAAAGGAACTCCAAGTATTATAGAGAGGATATTGATTGAGATGTGGCACAAGTTGTTGCAAACATGAAGCACATCGCATGGTCATAGAGTTGTAGTGTGTTGCATGCAATCATGTAGTAATAGGAATAGCTATTACTTATTGATTATTTTATTGATTTAGAATATTTTAATTCAAAGTAGAATAATAGGAAGTAAGTTAGTTGTAGGTCTAAGATGTATTTAAGAACATTACTAGCGGTGCACTCTACAACAAAAAAAATAGCATTATCTTATCAAATATTCTTTTTAGTTTTGACTAGGACCTATCATTGGTATTAGAGTTGCAACTTTCATGGATTCCAACTATGAGAGAACTGATAACTTGGAAGCAAGCTTAGGTGAGCTTGGACAAGGTAAGAATTAGATGGAGTTAAGCCTTACAGATAAACTCCAAAATATGGAGCAAACAATCAATCATTTATTTAAAGCCTCACTCTCTAATCGAGAAAGGGCTAGTAGCAATGCTAATGGTCGTAGTGGACATTCTCGAGGAGTCTAAGATAAAACTCAAATGACAATGAAAGGAGGATGACCAATTTTTTCTTCCAAGTAGGAGAAACTTGAATTTCTGAAGTTCTCTAACAGTGACCCCATGATATAGTTTAATCATGTTAACCAATTTTTTAAATTTCAAGATACACCGATAACACACAAAGTCTTGCTTGCTTCCTTTCATCTTGAAGGGGAGGCAAATCATTGGTGACAATGGATCCATCGCACTTATGTTAATGATGGTATAGAGATCACCTGAACAATTTTTGAAGAAGAATTAGGGGCTCAATTTGGGCCCACTGCATGTGAGGACTTCAACAAGGCTCTCTCTAAGATAAAGTAGGTAGGACCTTTGTGACGACCCTAACTTCTAATCCCAGTAATTATGGTTAAATACACATTTAATAATTAAAAATCAAGGTTTGGAGTCATTACAATCAATTACATTAAGAAAATGTAGGGAAATTTGAACCTTGATGTTATTAGGGCCATCAATTAAGAAACCATAAATGGGAACATGTATAAAAGGGTTTGTACCATCATTAAAGGTTTGTGATTCATCTATCCATCGATTTCTACACACAAAAATCTCTCACAAGTGTTCCTATATCATTCCCTAGTATTAGCATTAAAGAAATTAGGGTTTCTACGTTAAATGGGGGTTTAGGGACCTGCGCCACGACCGGGACCCTTCCCGCCACAGCTAAGTTAGGTCATGGAGCTAGAAAACTAAGTTTTTAACCTTGCATTGCGGCCCAGACCTTTTGCGTCGCGGCTAAGTTGCTCTCGGGAATCACTGGGTAACTTACTCAAATTTTCCCACAGCTTGGATCTGCGTTGCGGCCAACCTACGTGGCGTCGCGGTGAGGTTTCATTCTGTCTCCCTCCTGGGCATTTTTTTTCACTTTGCACCACGGCGAGATTTCTCAAGCTGCGGTGTCCCTCGCCACTGTCACTCTTTAGGCCGCGGCGTGACTCCCTCCTGTAGCTATATCTCCTACATTTCGTCCCATGCACTCCAAGTTTGTTCTTAGGAGCACCCTAGGACCACTTCCTCCCTTTTTATATGACTCTAATGGTAGTATCTACCTTATTCTCCCATCTATTCTTCCATTACCAATTTAAAACTTATGTGTCCATTTCTTTCCTCTAATTACCCTCTATCAGCAAGTTTATAAAGTAACCATAACAGAATTACATGAACTACCAGCAGCTATCCTTTAATACATAATCAATGGGGGTTTTGTACGGGTTCATATCAATATCTCAAGGGTTACATTTCCAATGATAAGCCATATTGTAGTTCAACAAAGTTTACAGCAGATATCATAAATCCATACATCAAATACCAAATTAAGATGAGGTCTAACCCCTCAATACATACATCCTTAGTAATCAAAATATGAAAGCCTACACTTGGCAACATGAATACAAGATGATGCTATATAATAAGGAATACAAAATTAGCATCTACACTAACTAAATCAGCCTAAGTGTAGCATTCTCCCCACACGTTAGAGCTCATAGATTTTCATCCACTTACTTCCATTTATCCTTACCCGAAGAACCTTCACCTGAAATATTAATCCTATGAAACAGGGTGAGATATAAATCTTAGTAACCAAGGCAATTCCATCAGATAATCTAGTTTAATTAACATATATGCATGAATCAAAATCAACATTTGAATCATATTAGTCATACCAGTAAATGAAGCAATTAGGCTATCATGATTACTATCACATACTAACAATCATATTTTCACATGTTAAAGGCCAATAACACCGGGAGAGGCCCGTCCACGGTACCTACTCCCCATTGAACACAACCAGGGCTCAATGCATCTGGGGTTTGATCACAACCCGGTGCTCGATCGAAGCACATACACAGGTGGCAGTAGCACCACAGCTCCACCATGGACTCACAAGGTCCAATCATAATACAATAGATAGCCAACTAATTCATTCAGCATTTCAAATCATTCATATACAGCAAATATGAAATTAAAACAGATACATGCATGAAATTAATGTAACCCCGGTTACCTCACTTGTAGACAATTGCAACAGCCACCAATTGTACAAAAATCCCTATAACTATAGCATCAGAGAATTACCACTCTAATTCATCATTAACAGTAGTAACAAGCACCCAAAGAATTTACAAGCTAATAACTACCTAAATAACACTTACCTAATCACCACAAATCTCCAAATTCGGATTGAGTATGTCCTCTGCTAGAAACTCCAATATATCACTCAAATTCCTAAGCAAATTCATACATAATTAACACCCATACTATAAATCAACCATAAGAGTCTTAAACCAGCAAAAAATACACTAAAATGGATAGTTTACACTTACCCAATGCAAGCTCTAACCTCAACCTACGAATTTCACTAAGAAAATCCCAAATAACCACATTTCAGATCTTGGGTAGAGTGAAAATACTCCAAATGAAAAACTAATTAGACCAAATTAAAGAGAAAGATGAGGGGATTAAGTTGTATAACTATTACCTTGGCTAAATCTTGCTCTAAATGTGAGAAAATATAGAATTCTTGCCCCAAACCCTAGCCTCATTCTCAACCTCCGAATTTTGCTTCTTGAGTTTCAGCAAAATGAAAAAGTGGCTGAAGCATTAGGGTTTTAGTTGGGTTTAAGTTAGGTCAAAAATGGGTCATGGGTTGCTCCAAGGTCCAACTCCAAATGAGCTTCAGATTTTAGCTTGTTGGGCCAGTTTTAAAGTGTTGGGCTGCAAGATTTTAATTAAGTTTTGGCCAAATTTGAAGAGCTCAAGGATTTGGGTCTCTACAAGGGTTATTGGGCCAATTATAAGAGCCTATACAAGGTGGATCTTGGGCCCCTATCACATTACATTGGGTTGGGTCTGCACCTAATTCATTGGGCCTCCACTAGCCTCTTATCATGATTCATTAATTTAGGCCTAGATAAAATTTCTATCCTAATTAAATCTCAAACCCATTTTAATAATTTATATCTCTAAAATCCTCATTCCCTTAACTTACCCAATTATCCCATATTAATTATTTTTAATTAATCTAAATCCATGATTAACACCTTAATTAATTTTGGGGTGTTACAACCTTTCCGTGATTACCTGTAGGAGTTTGAATGTTTGGGTAACCAAGTCCACAGTTGGCCTCTGAAGGCTCTCACTGGGGCTTTTATGGGAGGACTAAAACCTAAGATCATATATGGCATTTGAATGTTTAAACCTAAGACATTGAAGGAAGCAATCTCATTAGCATGTGTTTGAAAAGAGTAACTCTTTCGTCAGAGGCATGAATCCAAGCTGATCACTTGTGTGACTACTACTTCATTGAAGGCTTAATCTTCTTTGACCACTAAGTGACTCACATGGAATAAGATGCAGAAACATCATGCATAGGGGCTCTGTTTTAATTGTGATGAAAAATTTACCCCTGGCCATAGGTGTCATAAACTTCAACTCCTCCTTTTGGAAGGTAGTACATCAAGCCCACATGAATATGAGGAGGAAGGTGAATTGGAGGACTCTAAAGATCTCCAGGCTAAAATATCACTGCATGCACTCTCTGGTTGGTCTCTTTCCAAAACAATGCAAATCTTAGCCACCATTGGTCAAAAAAAAGTGGTTTGTGCTAATTGATAGTGGGTCCACCCATAAATTTATTAATACCAATTTTGTAGACATCTTATAGCTTTCTATTATTTCAACTAAGCCATTTGATGTCAAGGTGGCAAATGGACTTGGTCCATTAAAAGTATCACTGGAAAGTCGAAAGGGTTCCTATAACATTGCAAGGTATATCTTTTTCCCTTACTCTTTATATTCTACCACTAATCAGTTTGGACATGGTGTTAGGAGTACAATGGTTAGAACAATTGAGGGCTATACTTTGTAATTGGAAAGAGTTAACTATAGAGTTTCAATGGAATAATCAACCTCAAAAAATTACATAGGTTGACTTCTTAAGCAATTCAACCAGCTTTTGTTCATGCATTTTCAAAGGAGGCTTGACATGGTGTAACACCATAATTTCTAACTCATCTTATAATATTCTTATGCATCACATTTTTGAATCCATGAAGGAAGTAGAAAAAGTTTATTGAAATAATGTATTTAATTGTGCTGCGTCGTGTATAAAAATTTTGCTCAGTGTCACGTGGATTGTGTGAGCTCATACAATATATTCCCATATTTAATTACATGAATACAACTCATTTGGATCATAAAATATGGGCCACATCTCAAGAAAATCGAAATAAAGCATAAAATATGGAGGTTTATTTTCGGACAGATTTTGCCTCTTTTCTATCCAAATTTGGAAAATCATAACTAATTTTTAAAAAAATTGAAAACATACATTCTTGGTCATTCTGGAAAGCTATGAATGTCTAATTCATACTACAAATATTTTTAGACCATAACATCGATCACAGAGGATGTTTGACATCCGAAAACATCCAGATGTCAAACTATATTCTAGAACTATCACAAAATTCTGTAGCAAATTTTGAAAATGTCCAATTAATTTCACAAAAATCCAATCCATGCAAATGATACCAATATGGAAATCTGTGGATGTTATCTAGGGGAGAAAAATATTTCCAAACTAGTTCATTATGCCTAGACCTTGGAATTTAATAGAACAGTAACTCAGGTTGGGCAAAACTCCTGATACTGGGCAGAATGTTCAAAAATTCATATCTCCCTCTCTAGACTTCCATTAAGGTGCTTCTAGTTGGTACAAGTTACTATGAATGCATAGTATCTCTATATAAACTTTCATGGCAATTGGACATCATTTGGACCTTGTGTGATATAATTTATTTTTGGACCAAATGAATAGTACAACAGACCAAAGTCAGAAAAATTATCAACTTTGAAAATTTATCAAATATTCTATAGACCTCCGAAAATTATGGTCTTTAACTTCCCAAAAAGCTCTTAATAAGACCTAATTGCATGCCACATCTCAGATCAAGAATAACTCATTTGGCCAAAAAGTGACATAGGGTTTCATTATGGTCATTTTTGACTCCATATGGGATACCAAAGTGACCAAATGATTTTTCCTTGGTCTTGGCACCTTTTGGGCAAGTCTAAAAGCACATTTAGGACTTGTATGAGCTGCCCAAATGGTCTCAAACCTCATGCATCTCATTTTGGCCTTTTTATCCACACTTATGCACATTAGATCAAACTTTCCAACATGCATACTTTGGCATTACATATCCAAATTCTATTCTAGAGTTCATACATCATATCCATACATTAATACATCACATAATATCATAATTACACATGCCTAAGAAGTCATAAACCATATACATCATTGGAATACACTCTTGGACACAAATATGGCTTTAAAATGACAAAACTCCAATACTTTGATGTCAAACTCTTTCCTTCAAGGTGGTTGGCTTCCATTACCATGATCACTTGGTCAACCTAGTATGTGAGATCATTGGAAAGGAGGGAATGAGATTCAAATAATCCTAATAACTCATTTCCAATTCAATCATACATAATATATGTAAAGCAAGTTTTAAAAATGCATGCATGGATATCATGGAAGTCATGAACATTCAAGGAGCAAGCTTGGTATGTGAACAAGTCATACAAAACATTCAAGAGCTCACCAAGTGTTTGAATTGGCCTCACACTTTTTCTCATGAACTTTGGACTTGCCTCACCCATTCTTTAAGAGATTCTTAGACTCAACCATACTTTTGGGAGCCCACTTTGCTTTTGGGAGACTTTTGCTTTGTCTCAACCAATCTCAAGGGTTCTTGGCTCATCCTCACCATGGTTAAGAGTTCTTAGCCTTTCCATACTCAAGCAAACTCAAACAAATATTATACATTCATTTGAAAACATAATATGTCATCATGAAATCATGACATATAAAATCATGCTAGCATACTTTTCATCGCTTGAAAATATATATACACACATTCTAAGACAAGCTAAACATATATTCATGCATGAGAGAAGGTGGAGAGAACTACCTTGCACACAATCACACATTTTTTCTCTTAGAATTCCCTCCTTTGCTTCAGCCACAAACCCACAAACTTGTGGAGATAGTTTCTCTTAGCCTAGACACAATTTATGGAAGCCAATTAGATTCATGAAACAATTTCTATGGCCACACAACTTGCTTAGATACTAGGTTGTTCTATAAGTCTCATTATGGTCCATAAATGTACCTAATGAAGTAACACCCCTCAAATAATATTTAGGCTTCATTCTTTCCTTTCAAATATGATTCTTGACTCCTTTTAAGCCTTTTGGAGTCATCACACAATTAAAACCAAGGGTCTATCATCATGTTACTTCTTTAGGTCATAATATGGAACCTAAAGCACTAAATCACTTTCTATGAGTTCTAAATTTTTTCCAAGGCCTCCCTTCATTTTCATTCATCATATATGACACAAAAATGGGCTTGAAAAAATTTAAAACTCTCCCTAGCCATGTAATCTCATTTTGGCCAAGACTATGGGTTTCCTTGGCCTCTTTAGAATTTTCTTGGTTTTCTTGAAGGAGGAAGCATGTGGGGAGCATCTTAGGGATCTTAAGAACTAATTTAAACTCTTAATTAGGCTTAGGAATCATCATATAAAATCATATTTGGGAAGTGCACACAAAATCCTAGAACTTGCATCTTGAAATCTAATGGCTAGTTTGTTGTTTTCTTTGCATATTCTTGTTCTTGTCCCTCAAATACCTAAAATTCACCCTTGGTTTGGTTGAAAATTTAACTCCCTAAGGCTAACCATATATGGGTCAAAATATGCACAAGAGAAGGGAGGAAGAAGATCAAGTGGAGGGATTGCATGATACCTTGTTTTCCTTGAACTTCCTTGCTTGTTCCTTGCTTTCCTTGGCCTCCTCACTTAATTTTCAAAATTTTCCCTCTGTTATTCCATCAAAAAAGCCCTCAAAACTTCAGAAAAATCATGGACAAGAAGAGGGGAAAAGAGGAGAAGAGATTGGCTAAGAGAAAGCATGAAAAACAAGCAAATTTCCATACTTAAGATTAGATTTTCTCCTCCTTCTCTTCTTCCCTTTGTGCGCCACTCTCCTAGGGCTTTTTTTCTGATTTGGGGCACAATAATCTGAAGCTAAATGAGGGAAAGTGTGAGGCGCCACCTATTTATAGGTAAGAAGAAATGGTTTTTTCAAAAATTTTAATTTTGCCCTTCGTTCTTTGCATTTTTGTTTCTCCTTCGTTTTAGCTCCTTTTTTAGAACCATCTTTTCCATTATGAAATTTAAGTTTCCAATTTAATAAAATGCCTTTGGAATCACTCAAATCAGAGCTAAAACCTTATCAAATGAATTTGTCAAAGTTCGGGTACACCGACTTTGGAAAACATCCACTGGAGGGGATTTAACTGTCCCGGAGCTTCTCATGGTTTTTAGGGCTTCTAAGAATCCCAAAGAACTCAAATTTTTTATTTAAAAATCTCTCCTATGTGAATTCCAAAAATTACTCAAAATTACGAAAATACCATTACATTTCGTAGGTTTTCCGTCAAAATTTGTTTCTTCATTCTAGTTTCATTTTTCCTTTTGTCTGAGGCTAGGATTCTCATTTTTAGGAGTCTAGAATGTTACTCAAATTTTTCAAAACTTTAACTCATTCATTTCAAAGGACTTGCTTTGAAAACATGTCTGTTTCCGTCGTTTAACGAAAAAGGGACATTACATATGGGACTTCTTTATTTGTATTTTGTCTTAGTTTAACAAGCCAAGGCAACTTCCAAAATGTTCCTACTGAGCTACAACAACTAATGGCTGAGTACGATGATTTATTCTAAAAGCTGTAATATCCAAATTTTATAAAATTGATCTGATTATAAAAGGCGATCCTCAGAAAGAAATGAAATAAGGTAAAATAAGATTAGATTAATAAATAGAGCATCTAAAAATGAGAATAATGAACTAAAGGTGGTTCGAAATTGGAGCCAAAATAGCTAAACGATATGAAATGAAAAGCAGTGGCAAAACTGTAATTTTTGGTAACTTTTTGAAAACTCAAAAAAGAGAGTCTAAATGGAAAAATGAAGCTCACTCGGGTTCTCAGAAGTACCAAAACCATAGGAACTATCAAAATGACCAAAGCCCTTTTAATGTACTTTTTAAATTGTCAATTGACAAGAATTTTGACAAGATAATTCGACAAGGTTCTAAACTCCATAAAAGTGAAAGTAAATGTTTTTAATAAACTAGAAGATCTAGATTTACTAAAATTTCATACCTAGCTTTAATTATATCTTTCATACTATTTTTACCCATTAGCCATTACATTTACAATAATTATAAAATTCTCGTTACATCCTGTAACTTTGATTGCTCTATTTGGGCTCGTTTTAGATTATTTTTTAAAACCGTCTTTTTCATATAAAAATTTATGTCCTCTATTTTTTAAAAAAATTATTTTCAATTTTATGGGGTTTGAAATCTTGTCAAATTATTTGGTTAAAGTTATGGTCAACTAACGGCTTAAAAGGTACATTGAAGGGGTTTTGGTCATTTTAATGGTTCCTATGGTTTTTGAGGCTCTGAGAATCTTAGTAAGCTTAATTTTTTTCATTTAAAACTTCATTCTTTGAGTTTTCAAAAAGTTACCTAAAATTACAATTTTGCCACTACTTTTCATTTCATATCATTTAGCCATTTCAATTTCGAGCCACCTCTGGTTCCTTATCCTCATTTATAGATGCTTTGTTTATTAATCTAACCTTATTTTACCTTATTCATTTCATTTTGGAGGTTCTCTTTTATAATATGATCAGTTTCAGTTTAATTTTAGAAGATCTGGATATTATAGAAGCCATTAAAACTTCCACCACCTAGAGAGATTGAACACCATATCAATCTTAAGGATAGCATAAAACCTATCAACGTGCATCCTTACAGCTATGTCTATTTTCAAAAAGTTAAAATTGAAAGATAGGTTCAAGATATGCTCAAATTAGGGTTAATAAGACAAGTCTTAGTCCATTCTCTTCACTTGTTCTTTTAGTCAAGAAAAAAAAAGGGACATGGTGTTTTTACACCGATTATGGAGCATTAAATGTTGCAACTATCAAATATAGGTTACTAATCCTCATTATTGATGATATGTTGGATGAACTTTATGGGGCTTCTTATTTTGCCAAACTTGATTTACGGACAAGTTCCATCAGGTATGCATTTATGAACCAGATATTCATAAAATCGCATTTCATACTCATAATAGGCATTACGAATATTTGGTTATGCCTTTTGGCCTTTGCAATGCTTCCTCTACCTTTCAAGCAATTATGAACTCTATTTTTTGGCCTCACTTGCATAAATTTATCTTGGTCTTTTTTTATGATATCTTAATTTATAGCTCCAATTGGTCTAAGCACCTTGAACATGTTAAAACGGCTTTTAAATTTTATGGCATCATTAATTTTATATTAAGCTCAACAAATGTGCCTTTGGTCGACAATAGCTAGAATACTTAAGTCACATTCTTACTCTTGATGGTGTCAAGGTGGACTAGAAAAAAATACAAGCTATGCTTCAATGGCCTCAACTAACTAAGGTTTTCTGACTTGCATGGATTTCAAGGTATTATAGGTTACTATTGCAAGTTTGTTCAAAATTATGACTTGATAGTTCGTCCTTTAACCAACCTTTTGAAGAAAAGGGACAATTTTAGTGGACATAAGAGGCTAAGAAGGCTTTTCAAAATCTCAAGGAGGCAATGACCACGACACCCATGTTAGCTTTGCCAAATTTTCAAGAACCCTTTATGATTGAGTCTAACACTTCTAAAGATGGCATTGGTGCTAATCTCACTTAGCAAGGCTGCTCTATTACTTTTATGAGTCGTGCTTTAGGTGTGACTAAACATGCTTGGTCTGTGTATGCTAGGGAAATGTTGGCAATTATCACTGCTATTTAGACTTGGTGTCCCTACTTACTTGGTAGAAAATTTTATATTCAAAATGATCAGAGGAGCCTTAACTATTTATTAGAGCAACAAGTCACAACACCTGAACAACAAAAATGGGTAACAAAACTTTTGGGTTATGATTATGAAATCCCATATAAGCTTGGAAAGACTAATAATGCTGCCGATGCTTTATCCCAAGTAGTAGGAAGCCCAAGTCTTGATTCTTTATTTGTTTCTTACTCCTCACTTTAGGATGCAATAAAGCAAGACTCACGACATAACCTTATATGCAGCAGATTGGTCAAATGGCTACTGACAATCCTGGAAATCCTTATTATTGGCATAACGTGTTAATTTGCTATAAACAGCATGTGGTGGTGCCCCCAACTTCTACTGCTATTCAGCAACTTCTTTATGAGTTTCACAATTCACCTCATGGGGATCACTTAGGTGTATTGCATACATTCAAGTGGTTGGCATAACAATTCTATTGACCTTCAATGTATCATACCATTAAGCAGTATGTAGCTACTTGTGATACCTGTCAACGCATTAAAGCCAAAACACTCTCTCCAATAGGCCTCCTTCAGCCACTTCGAATCCCTCTTTCACATGATAAGAATGTTATTCTCGTTATGGTAGGTGGATTAAGTAAATACGCTCACTTCTTGTCTCTCTCTCTCTCTCACCCTTATCTAGCACAAACTATTACCACTTTATTTGTTGATGGAGTTGTCAAGCTTCATGGGATGCCAAGATCAATTATTAGTGATTGCAACCCACTCTTTTTAAGCCAATTTTGGCATGAGTTCTTCCATATGTCTGGCTCTAAGCTAAAAATGAGTTCTGCATATCATCCATTGACAAACGGACAATCCAAAGTGGTTAATTGATGCCTTGAATAGTACCTATGATGCTTCAATCATCAACAACCTCAAAAATGGGTTGATTTCCTTCTGTGAGCCGAATTTTGGTATAATATAACATTTTATGCATCTATTGGGATGACCCCATCCCAAGCTCTTTATGGCCGAACACCCCCACTTATTCCATGTTATGAAAAAGGTAGTTGTCCAGTCAACACAATTGATCGAAGCCTTCTTGACCGTGATGCAGTACTGCAGCAATTAAAGCTTAATTTACCAGCTGCCAATAATAAGATGAAGCAACAAGCAAACTACAGACAACGAGACATGGAGTTTCAAGTTGGAGATCTAGTCTACCTAAAGCTGCACCCCTATCGCCAACAATCAGTTTTTAAAAGAGCTTATCAAAAGCTGGCGAGCAAATATTATGGCCCATACTTAATTGAAAAATGCATCAGCTAAGTTGCTTATAGGCTCCGTTTGCCTCCTGGATCTCGTATTCACCCTGTCTTCCACATCTTGTTGCAAAAACAAAAAGTAGGAGAAACTATCAAGCCAAGTTCAAAAGTTCCTCCATTTGCAGATGAGGAAGAAATATTTCTCGAGCCCCAAGGCAATTTTGATACTTATTGGGTTAAGTGGGATACTAAACTCATTGAAGAAAGCTTAGTTTATTAGAGGTCTCTTCCAGTAGAAAGTGTCATATGGGAGCCTACCACACAACTTCGAGAATGTTTTCCTGCATTAAACCTTGGGGACAAGGTTTCTTTGAAAGAAGGAGGTATTGATACGTTGCACACATTGCAAAGATCTCAACGCACATCTAAGAAAAACTTCAAGTATCATGGAGAGGATATTGCATGAGATGTGGCACGAGTCATTGGGGAACATGAAGCACGTAGCATAGTTGTTGAGTTGTAGTCCATTGCATGCAGTCACATAGTAATAGGAATAACTATTATCTATTGATTATTTTATTGAGTTAGAATAGATTTATAACATTTTAATTCAAAGTCGTGTAGGCAAAATAATCGGAAGTTAGTTGTGGGTCGAGGATGTATTTAAGAACGTTAATAGCGGTGTAATATACAGCCAAAAAATAGCATTATCCCATCAAATATTCTTTTGAATTCTGACTGGGACCTATTAGTACAGAAGAGAGGAAAAATAATGGAGGAGTGGTCTCTCTTTGTTGGCTTGTAAAAAGCTGTGTATGGCTTCAAATGGGATACCAAAGAAGGAGAAAGAAATTGGGTGGTGGGCACGAAACTGCTCCTGATGAGAAGAGGAACAAACGAAGGGGAGAAGAGGTTTGTGATGAGTTGATATGGTAAGGGACACATGGCATGTTTTGATTGAACGAATTCTTATCACGTGAGAATGCATGCTATTTGACGGCACAAGAGAGGAAAAAAAAAATCCATTGTGGCCCAATTTAGTGCTTGCCCATGTATTTGGGAAAAAAGAATTAGAACGCTTTTGATAATAGAAAGAATTTATGATACTCACTTTTTTTTTAGTAGTTTTCTTTATTATATGATGAGGGTATTCTCATGTAAACTTGTACGTCACCAGAGACTAAATTCTTCTTTGGATGATCTTAGGATCAGCATACCTCTTACATTATCCAGTGTATTTAAAAAAATAATTTTTTTTAAATATTAATATTAAAATATAAATCCAAATATTTAAGATAAAAACATACCTCATTGACCACTATGATACCCTTAAGAAGATTATCTTACCCCACTTTTTTAATCGAAGAATTTGCAAACAAACAATAGAAAGGAACAATTTTTTTTTTAATCATAGTGGGTCAGTTTTCAAGCCCATTGATAAAGTGCTTTAGGTATTCACAGTGATGGTCTCGAGGTCAAAATTCACGTTGAATAGGTCCACCATTTGTCTTGGACAGTTTTTCACTTTTCCATGTTCTGAAATGGTGATAAAGGCAACGCACTTCTGCCGTATACGGCGAACTTATGCTAACACGTGGTGGTTATCTACGAATATTATTTGACCATGTTTCACCGTTGAATGGCCGATTGAGAACTAAGCAAATAAAAAATAAATAGATAGATTATATTAATTTCTCTTAAATTTTATTAAAATTATACAAATTTTTTATTTTTATAATATATACATGTATTTTAAAATAAAAATACTATCTTATACTTTAGTTTAATTTTAATTTTTTTATTAAAATACTTTCAATTCACTTAAATATATATATATATATATATATTAAACAATTAAATGGAGGGTGTTTTAATAAATTTTAAAATTAAACTAAAATATAAGATAACTTTTTATTTTAAAAGAAGTTTATATATATTTTAAAAATAAAAAAAATTATATAATTTCAATAAAATTTATAGAATGTCTATGTAAATTACTCCCAAAAAATAAAAAAAAAAAGTACATTTATGAAAGGGAATATATGTTTAGAGTAAATATCGAGGTCAAAGTCGTTTTGATGCAAATCTTTTTTACTTAAATTAAACTTAAACTATACTAATTTATACAAAATATTCGAATCCTAAAGTAATTATTTTTTTTATTTTGCTTTTTGAATTTGGCTAAATTAAGATAAGCTATAAGCCATCATCATGAAAATTCATGGATAAATTTTGGAAAATTAATTATATATAACATGCAATATGCATTACATATCAAATCTAATTAAAAATTATTAGAAATGAAAATAAAGAATCTAACACATAGTGCATCGATAAAAGTTACAGCATGACACATTTTATCTCAGTAATTACCACACACTTACTATCACTTAATTAACTGATTAAGAAAACTTACATATTGAAGAGATGGTAACAAAAAGTTAATTTATCAGTTATATATCAGTAAAATATGCTGACAAATTTATTGCAATGTTATATAGAAAACCAATTAAGTTAATAACAACCAAAAAGAAAAAGTATTATGCAAATGCAGAACCCTTAACAGTTTTTTTTTAAACGAAAGAACGCGTAATAGTTAAATGATATGTTATTATAAATTTATGATAAAGAAAAAAATCACATTTCCACGCCCTAGAGAAACAACGTTTTTTCACTTCGTTGTTATCGATTCATTTATCTGTTGACCTTTTCCCCCAACAAGGTGACAAGGAACTTTTTCTCATGACGTCATCGCTTACCCTTTTAGCCATTACTTGATCATCCGCGTCCACGCGCGGGGTGCTTCATATTAATTGAAAAAATTACACTTCTTCAAATTCAATTGTAATTTTTTTTATTGAATTATTGATTTTTCTATTTTCTTAGGCGCAACTAAGTATCACTTTTTGGATGATTTTAAAGATCAGACTAGAAGATCGAGGATTAGTCCTTCTACAAGTTTGGATGAACCATAAAACTGTCAAAAAGACTAATAATACTTTTGGGTTATGATTATAAAATCCTATATAAGTTTAAAAAGACTAATAATATTACGGATGCTTTATCTCAAATAGTAGGAAGCTGAAGTCTTAATTCTTTATTTGTTTCTCACTTCTCACTTTGGGATACAATAAAGCAAGACTCACGAGATAACCTTATATGTGGCAGATATGTGGCAGATCGATCAAATGGCTACTTACAAATTTTACCTATAAAGCAAACCCACCTCATTGATGATTATTGTAACACCCAATTAATGGGAAGTGGGATACCACCCAATTAATTAGGAATTTTTTTTAAGTTTAGAAACGGATTTAGCAATGTTTATCCATTTTTAGATTTTAGCGACAGACAAGGAGATTGCTAATTTGTGCTAATTGTGCACTTTTATGAAAAAAAATGAGTGGCTAATTCTATTGTTAAAAGAGATTTAAAAACGGATCCATTTTTTGTCACTAAATTCTGTTGGTAAATTACAATTTTTTAGTAGTGGTTAATTTCAATAATAGAATATAAATTAGAGAAGATCTAGGTATAATCTTTCAAATAAAAAAATTATGTATAATTTAATTAAACTTGAAAAGGCATTAGTATTATAGTTTACTATAAATAATAATAATGGTAATAAATTTTTGTTAGGTTAGAAGTTAGGATGTGGTCATTCTCGTTTGCAAAAGACGCTGAACCGCGCGTTGGCTTTGTGATTCGTTTACCAAACCTTAACATTAAAAGACGCAATAATTTCAAATACCTGTTTCCTAGTCTAGTTTTGGACGCCACAGGCCCTGCCCTCAAATTTCAAGCAACTTGGATCTCAGGTGCCTTAAAAGTCCAATACCTCAAGTTCCCTCAAAAAAAATTTTTTATTTAAATAAATCAATAGATGAGATTAAATTTATATAGATAAAATATATATATAGTACAAGTGAGATTTACGTATAAAATAAATCTAAATCGTAAAGTATACAAATAACGTAGCACTATACGTAAAAATTATTCCCACTCAAAACCTTAACCCCAGAAAGCTCACAAGTTGAAATTCACCGTCCAGCAAATCCCCTATTTAATAAATTCTTTTAATTGTGTGCTGCACTCATTAACCTAAAAATGTTCAGAGGGCGATATTTGAAGAAAAAAAAATTCATGTGACTTACCAAACTTGGAATGACACCAACGAAAGATAAGACTTTGAAGCTAAAATTGTTCATCTAGGAATATATCCAAAAAAACAAATATTTAAGGGATAAAAGTAAAATTTAATAAATAAAAAATTATTATTTAATAAAAAAATTTTAAATTAATTAAATTTTGTTGAATTTGAAAAATTAATATAATTTGTTAAAAGAATGAATTGATGCATGTGATATATTTTTTTTGAACATTGACCTTTGAATATTTTTGACTTTACTTTCATGAGTTGAAATAGTGTTCAAACTATTTTAATCTATCTCACAACTTAATATTTAGACCAGTTCAAATTGGGTGGTTTAGGATATTTATAATTTTTCATTCACTTTTTAAACCTTTCCCACTTTCTTAGTTTTATAAAATGGTAAACATCACAAAATAATATTAAAAATTTCACTTGTAAACCCAATTCACTCTATTGATAACATTGTAATATTCAATTAGTGAAGAATGGAATACCATCTTCTTCTTCTTTTTAAATTAAACTTCTAATCAATGAAGTGGGTTTGTTTTATGGGGTGGCACCCTACTTACATCAAAACTTTCAATCAAGATCTAGGACATTTGAGTTTACGACAAAGCTATCAATTTCCTCATAATAAAAAACTCAACACACTTAGAGAATTGGCAAATTATTGCTCATCAACTTAGAAAAAAAATAGAATAATTAAATAAGCTTATCTCGAATTGGTTAAATTACATTTGATATCTTTTGATTTCAAAAATTATATTTGATTTTTTTTGACATTTTGGTATATATTATAAAAACCTCTTCTCATTAAAAAAAAAAGTTAACTTTTTGCGCAACAATGATTTTATGCCTGGTATGATATTAAAATTAAAGATAATCAAATTAATGTTAAACTCTAACCTAATAAATACAATTAAGTGATTTTATTTTAGAATTTTGTAGAAAGTTAATCTAGTAATAGAATATAAATTAGAGAAAAATTAAGTATAATTTTTAAATACAAGAAATATTATATACAATTTAATCAATTTTTAAAAGGGGTTAGCATAATTTACTAAAGGAAAATAATTGTAACAAAATGTAGTTAGCTTAAGAGTTAGGACGTGGTCAGCCTCCTTTGTGAAAGACGGTGAACTGCGCGTTGGCTTTGTAATTCGTTTACCAAGCCTTAAAAAGAAGCAATAATATCAAGTTCCTATTTCCAAGCCCACTTCCACACCACAAGCTGTGTCCTCACATTTCAAGCAGCCTAAAAACCCAGAAGCGGCTTTTTGACTCACATTCTATTATTTTATTTGAATTTGACTCAAAATCACTTTGAAGAAAAATATTATGTAGTATTTTTAATACATCCAGTTCTGACTTTGAATATTTTATTATTTTATATTTAAATATAGATTTCTATAAATTCTTTTTCTAAATTTGCAGAAATTAAAAAAACAGGAGGAGAGTAAATGCATGTTTGGTTTAACTTTTGCTTTTCTCAAATCTTGATTTTGGCCAAAGTAATAAAATATAATTTTTGTATTTTATAGATTACAAATTATAATTTGAGAGTATTTAAAAATATTTCCCAACATGAGTGATTCGCAGTCTGGGGACTCGGAAAGCACCAAATATGGCGACAGAGTGATTCTCCCCGCATGTGAATCTCTATGCACAAAATGTAGCCTCTGATACTATTGCTTCCCACCTCATCATTTTCATCTTTTTGCATTCCCCACCTCCCGCCCCCAAAAAAACAACTTGTTATATTAAAAAGGCAACAATATTGTTTGATATACATGAAAATAAAAATAAAAATAAATAATTTTATGAATAAAAATTACTTTCATATTTTATTTTAAAAATAATAAAAATATTATTATTAAATAATAATTATAAAAAAATTATTTTATTTTTTATTTATGAAGAGTTTAACTTTTCAGGGACATTTTAAGATTCAAACCATCTCTTAAAATTTAAAATGATATACACAGTATTAAAAAAGTGATCAGAGAGTGAAAAGCTCAAGTTTCAAAAGTCTCCACCCTCCATGTGGGGTTGAAAAAAGAGGCTTTGACAGCCTGAAATTAACTTATTTATTTTTATACTTAAAAACGAACTCCTTATTTATGATTAGCCCCAGTTCAATCAAGTTCAGTCATTGTACGTTTAAAGATAGGGTAAAAAATAGAAAAAAAAATTATATATAAATATTCAAATTCAACAAAAATTGTAATAAATATCTTAAAAATTCAAACTGTATTTCAAAGACTTAATTTTATGTCATGACAGGTCTAATGCCTATCCAAATTAATTTGTTACTAATTGTGGCCATTAATGACTTTAACATGTAATGCTCATGTGAAGCAATTTAGCGGTTTTCATAAGTCAATGCTAACTAAATTTATATTAAATTTGTTACTCGTATTATTATTAAAGATAATAAATTAATTATAAGAATAAATTACATTAACTGTTCTTTGATTAAATTACATTTGATATCCTTTTATTTCAAAAATATATATATCAAGGCTTTTAGCAATTTATATTTTATCAGTAGCATTTAACTTTTTTTTTTTTAATTTTACTTTTTAACCACCTCACTCTATTGATAATATTATAATATTCAATTAGCAGGGAGTGAGATACCACCTTTTCTTTTCTTTTTTTTAATTAAACTTTCAATCAAATGGAGTGGATTGTCTACCCACATGTGGGGGTGGCGCCCACTTACATGGAAACTCTCGACCTCTATTTGGTTTAATGGAGGAGAGGAGAAGGTTTAATAAGTTCTGTTTGATTGGAGGGGAGAGGAAGGGAGGGGAGATTATTGTTTGGTTCGAGAGGGAGGAGAGAAGAGATAATTATATTTGAACAAATTTACCTTTATATTATTTTAATTTTTTTATAAAAAAAATTATTTATATCAATATTTTAAAAAAAATTATGAATTTTAATCTTTTTTCATTTTTAATTTTTGACAAAAAAAAATTATCTTAATTTTTATTAAATATTAATACATTAAAAAAATAAGGGACAATAAAATAAATTATAACTTAAAAAATATCTCTCCCCTTCCCTCCAATTTTTTTAACCAAATATCTTATCTCCCTTCCTTTCTCTTCTAAAAACTTTCATCCAAACACACCCTTAACCAAGAATTAGGACATTTCAGTTTACAGCAAAACTATCAATTCCCTCACAATAAAAAACTCAACACATTAGAGAATTGGCGAATTATTGTTCATTAACTTCTTTTTTCAGAAAACAATAGAGTGATTAAATAAGATAATGTCAATTTAGTTAAATTACATTTGATATATATTTTTTTAAAAAAATTATACTTGATTCATCTGACATTTTGATATATATTGTAAAAAAAAATTCTATTTATTATCATAAAAAAAGTTAACCTTCTACACAACAACAAAGATTGCATTCCTCATATAATATTAAAAACAACTAAATCGATATTAAATTTTAACATACGATTGTGATTTCAAACGTAATATGATAATAAATACAGTTAAATAATTTTATTTGAGAAGAAATATATATATTTTGTACAAAGTTAATCCTGTAATAGATTATAAATAAGACAAAAGTTAAGTATCTTTTTAAATAAAAGAAATTAATGTATAATTTAATTAATTTTTGAAAAGGATTAGCATAATTTACTAAAGAAAAATAATTATAACAAAAGTTCGGAGTTAGGACGTGGTCATCCTCGTTTGTGAGAGACGGTGAACTGCGCGTCGGCTTTGTAATTCATTTACCACGCCTTAAAAGGATTGAATAATTTCAAATTCCTATTTCCTAGCCCACTCCCACACCACAAGCTGCGTCCTCAAATTTCAAGCAGCCTAAAATCCCACAAGGGAATATTCACCGTCAAGAAAATCCTCCAGTTAATTAATTAGTTTTTGTGGATGCTTAATTCATTTTCTATAAGAAACTGCTATATTAGTTTTTAAATTATATATGTTGTATCAACTTAGTTTTTACAAAAGAATTTGAAATTTTATAATGTAGAATTATAATTTATTAATTTAATTACATATTAATTATACATAATACATTTTTTGGATAACAATAATATCTGATACATTTTTTTGGATAACAATACATTACATTTCTATAATTCTTTAATATAATATAATATAATTAATATACTTCATTTAATATTTTAATTTATATTAATTATATCTATGTTCATATGTACAATATACCAGTATCTTTTTTAGGTTTGGCAATTTTTTTTGGCGAGGCGGTAATGATTTTAATAAATAGATAAGAATAGTAATAATGAGATATATTAAAATTTTTTTAAAATATTTATTATATTATTTTTAAATACTATTTATGCATAATAACATGTTGAAATAACAATAAAAAATTTACTTTTTCTTTCATAAGTTCTTTTAATTATGTGGCGCAGTCATGGGTAGTGTATGTAAGATTTACCCCCAAAATGTCTGGTCGACGATCTATTTTGTTTTGTTAAATTTCACGTGACTTACAAAATTTGGAATGACACCAATGAAAGAGAAAAGACTTTGAAACTAAAATTGCAAATCTAGGAACCATATTATCATATTATATATATATATAATTATTTTTAATATTTTCTTTTAAATTTAAATAGTGGGACACAGCCCGCGAGGGACTTATTTAGTATGCCAAAAATTAAAAAAAAAAATACTTGAGGGATAAAAATAAAATTTAATAGACAAAAAATGATTTCTTAATTAAATTTTGTTGAATTTGAAAAATGCAGATATATTTATTGAAAGAGTGAATTGACGCATGTGATATATTATTTTAACATTGACCTTTGAATAGTTCATGGTCTAGAACCCAACCTTCAACACTCTTGACAGCCATGCGGCAAGTTGCCTTGTCTTTTTGACTCTCACACGGCCATAATCCTCAACCTTTATAAGCCACTCCCTCGCTTCTGCTCTTCAACGAAAACCCAATCTGCCATCTTCGTCTCTCACATTAGCAAACAGAAAGATGAGCAGTGGATCATGCACAACAATGGAGAGAAAGTTCAAGGGAGTTCGGCGTCGAAAGTGGGGCAAGTGGGTGTCGGAGATCCGCGTGCCGGGGTCACAGGAACGCCTGTGGTTGGGCACATACGCTTCGCCGGAGGCTGCAGCCGTCGCTCACGATGTAGCTTTCTATTGCCTGAGAAGACCGTCGTCGATGGAGAAGCTCAACTTTCCGGCCATGCTGCCTTCTTATTGTGTCCAGCACTACAGAGACATGTCGCCGAGGTCTGTGCAGAAGGGGGCATCGGATGCCGGCATGGCTGTTGATGCGCAGAGGATTGTAGGGAAGCCATTGACGATGGTGACAGATAATCAAGCTTATGAGAACGAGAGAAGTGAGGCTGATCGCATACACATCAGGGAACCAGTGAGTGTTGATTCCGTAGAACTAGAATTTTCTCCAACAATGAAGAATCCGAATTTGAATTCAAGTCAAAATCAAAAGAACATACACAGAAGGGTGTGTGAGGAGGATCATAGTGATGATGGGTTTTGGTGGGGAGGTGGGGGAGACGACGGTGGCACTTGGGATCATAGAGAAGGTGAGGGATTGAGCATTTCCATAGAGGATTATATGTATCAATTTAGAAGTTGAAGATTGAAGCTGCTGGCTAGTCTTCTCTTATGTTAATTATCTCCTGGTTGTTTAACTAGTGTTGTTGCTCCAATTACATATGTGGGGCTTAAACTTAGAAGGTTCTAGATGCTAAGAAACACAGGTCAATTCAGTGTGCAAAAATTGGCATATTGTACATATCCTGCAACAACTGGACTTTATTATAGAGTGAAATATTTTGACGTCTCTTAAGTTTAGCATTAAATATTATATTTTATAAAAATATATACAATTTAAAATCAAATAATTTTTCTTTTGGGAACAAACAGACTGGCTACTAGTAGAAACGATGAAAGGCAAATGAAAATTAATATTTAAACGAACACCGCAACCAAGGGAGAGGAGAACTCATGATAAGCAAGAGAAAGCGAGTGAGCAAGATTAGCCATCCAACTTCCCGTTGACCATCCATGGTACCTCTTATCTCTGACAAGGAGTAGCACAAGGGTGATGACAATTACATCCCTTTCGAAGATAAGCAACCTTTCTTGCTTGTACAATGCAAATGGAAGGGCAAGACTGTAGCCCACCGTATAGATGAATGGCTGAAAGGTTTGTTTTGATAGATGATAAGAAATAAAATGATCAATATGGGTTAAATTATTATTTAAGATTTTTTTTTCTTTAAGATGAAATAGAATAACAAAAGTAAAATTCTAAGATCTCCCTTTTCGTCATCCAAAACTCAACTCTTTTTGTCCCCTCTAAACTGGTGGTTTGGAATGGAATAGAATAGATAAGTAATATAATTATGACTATATTTTTTTTTATTAAAAACTTACTAAAACTATATTTTGGCACAATACAACATTTCATGCATCTATTGGGATGACCCCATTCCAAGCTCTTTATGGCCGACCACCCCCCACTTATTTTATGTTATGAAGAAGGTAGTTGTCCAGTCAACACAATTGATCAAAGCCTTCTCAACCGTGATGCAATACTTCAGCAGTTGAAGCTTAATTTACCAACTGCCAATAATAAGATGAAGCAACAAGCAAACTGCAGACAATGAGATATTGAGTTTCAAGTTGGAGATCTAGTCTACTTGAAGCTGCACCCCTATTGCCAACAATCAATTTTTAAAATACCTCATCAAAAGCTAGTGAGCAAGTATTATAACCCATACTTAATTGAAGAATGCATCAGCCAAGTTGCTTATAGGCTCCGTTTGCCTCCTGGATCTCATATTCACCCTGTCTTCCACATTTTTTTGCTAAAACAAAAAGTAGGAGAAACTATCAAGCCATGTTTGGAAGTTCCACCATTTGCATATAAGGAAGAAATATTTCTCGAGCCCCAAGGCATTTTGGATACTCGTTGGGTTAAGTGGGGTACTAAATTCATTGAAGAAAGCTTGGTTTATTGAGGGTCTCTTCCAGTAGAAGGTGCTACATGGGAGCCTACCACACAACTTCAAGAACGTTTTTCTACATTGAACCTTGGGGACAAGGTTCCTGTGAAAGAGGGAGGTATTTATACATTGCACACGTTGCAAAGATCTCAACGCACATCTAAAGAAACTCTAAGTATCACGAAGAGGATATTGTTAGAGTAGATGTGTCAAAAGTGTGTCAAAAGCCTAAATCCCACATTGCCTAAAACAAAGAGAAACTTAGTGTATATATATTAAGATGTGATATTGGGCAAGTAAATGAGCCAAGAAGAGGAGTAGGCTCGCACACACAACAACAGGCCAACACAAGGGTAACGCAGTTGAAAATCTCCGATTTCCCCCCTGTGCATGAATTAGACGCGAAACTGAGCATTTTTTTGTTGCAATTATTTTTGTATTTTACAAAAATATTTTATAAATAGGCTTATCGGAAAAACCTTGTTTTCAGCAGTTTTGAAATTGGGACCATGAATTTATTAATTCTCTGAACATTGAAAATTTAAATTTATCCGCTTTAATTTTTCATTAACCGGCTTTAATCTCAATGTTCAGAAACGGCCGCCACTTTTAATCCTAACATTCAAAACGGATTTTCATTAAACCGTGATTAAGCTGTCATTAATTATTTTTTAATTGCTCAACGTTTCTTGTTTCCGCCTTCGGCCTATAAAAGGCAGTGTGTGGTGTGGTTCATAGTACACTGAGCTCTCGGACATCTTTGGAGCTCTTTCCTCTCCTCTCCCTTCACTTTTTTGCAGTCTTCAGTTTTTGCTGTTCTGTTCCCCTATTATAAGAAAAGGTCCGTTTAATCCTAGAGAGTTACTGACTTGTGGTAAAATAACTCTTAAAGACAGTATCCTCGGGCACGACTCAGATCAATTTATACTAACAGTCTTGTTTGTTGCAGATTACAATCTTAAGAGTTATTATGGAACCACACCGAGTTAGTTCTGATGATCATGTTAATGTTACTACTGCAAGTCCCGGTGGAGGCAGTGGTGCTACTGCTCCAACCTTCATTCCGAATCTAGTACCTGTTGTGACGCTGCCCAAGCCATTCCCAGATATATCCAAGATTGAAGTGTTTGATGGGGAGAACTTTAAAAGGTGGCAAGAGTGGATCTTCTCTATCCTAAACATGCACGGAGTTGCAATGGCACAAACCTAATCTAAACATGTCCCTGATTGTGACCAAAACCAAAGAATTGCTTAGGAATATGCTAATAAGGTCTGTAGACACACAATTATTAGTACTTTATCTAACGATCTGTTCGATATGTACTGTGTCTACAAGAAGGCCAACAAAATTTAAGAGTCACTAATCACGAAGTACACCACTGAGGATGCTAGAAAACAGAAATTCATGATTGGAAATTATTACCGATGGGAGATGTCCGAGGATAAAGACATCAAGCTACAAATCAACGAATACCATAGGTAGTTAGAAGAACTCCAAGCTGAAAAGATTAACCTTTCAGATGAATTTATAGTTGGGATCCTGATTGAGAAATTGCTGAATTCATGGAAAGACTACAAACAACAACTCAAATACAAGCAAAAGCAACTGTCACTGTCAGATCTCATCACTCATATCATCATCAAAGACACCAATCGGAAAGAGGTTCGAGTTGCAAAAGGAAGGGAAATAGCCTCAAAGGCAAATTTGGTGGAAACAAACCACACAACAAGAGGTATGATTCTCATAAAAAACCTGGTTACAATCCCAAGATTTTTAACTCCAAATTCAAAAAGAAGGGCAATTTCTTTGTTTATGGCAAGCCAGGACATCATGCTGCACAATGTAAAAAGAGAGTTAGAAATAATAATCCTACTAAACCGAATGTAAATTCAAGGAGATGAGAACAATGATGATGTCATTGTGGCAGTTATTTCTCAAGCTCTCATTGCCTCTGATGTGAGAAAATGGGTGGTAGACTCTGAGGCTACCAAGCACATCTATACAAATAAGAAAATTTTTACCTTCTATGATCCTATCAAAGAAGGAGAAGATTACATTTATCTTGCTGATTCCCAAACTACAAAGTTCTTAGGAAAGGAAAAGTGATTTTTAAACTCACATCTGGAAAGACTTTAGCTCTCAATGATGTTCTGCATGTGCCCGATGTTAGAGCGAACTTAATTTCTGTAGTTCTTTTGGGAAAGGCTGAGGTTAAAGTGTCATTCGAATCTGACAAGATAGTAATGACAAAAAGTAATGTTTTTGTGAGAAAGAGATATTGTAACTAGGGACTATTTGTACTGAATGTTGTTAAAATGAATGAAAATGCATCCTCTTCTACTTACTTGCCTGTTTATATGATTGATTCGTTTGATGTGTGACATGCTAGATTAGGACATGTTAGTAAATCTTATATTAAGAAAATGCAACAACTTGGTTTAATTTTTAGAATTAAAAATGATTGTTTAAACAAATGTGAAGTATGTGTCAAAGCTAAGATAACTAAAAAATCACACTTTTTACACAAAAAGAAACTGAATTGCTTTCTTTAATATTGTGAACACTGTATTTTGTCTGGGCAAACTACAAAAATAATAATAAAATCAAGTATAAAAAAAAAAGAGAAAAGAAGAACAAAAGAAAGAAAATAGAAATTACGAGAAAGTGGAAAAAATGATAAAACATACAAAAAAAATTAAATTAAAAACTAATAAAAAAAAAGTTTTTGAAAAAAAAGGGAAAAAAGGAAAACAAGCACACAAAAAAAAACTAGAGAAAGGAAACTTCCAGCCCATTTCTTTAAAATCCGGCCCATTAATCTTAATGTCACAAAAAAAGGGGGGGATAGCTTTAGCCCAGTTTCAGAGAAAACCCACACTCGGCCCATTAACCTGAAAAAGGGCAAAACGCAGGAGCCCTGCGTTTTGACCCAGCTTCCTTCAGCATATTGCATCTTCTGCCACCAGCAGAAGGAAACACGAAAAAGAACGAGGCACAGAGGGCAGAGACCGGCTAGCTTGCTCAGGGAAACACAAGAATGGCAAAAGTCTTTGCAGTGTTTCAGAGGAGTCGGCGAGGAAAGGGGCAGAGGGTCTGCAGCGACGGGCTCGAGGCGTGGACCTTCCCTCCGGTCTCTTTCACTATCAAATGCAAAGAATGACCAAGGCAAAAATAAAAAAGGAGAAAGTTGAAAATCAGGGGGGATCGGAGAGAGAGGAGAATCAGAAGAAGGGGACCGAAAAAATTTTGGGGAGAGATTGAAAAAAAACTAAGAGACAGAGGGGAAGGTTCGAAAAGGGGAGGAAACATCGTAAAGGAACCAAAAAGAAATCAAGAAGCAGAGGAAAGGAGTGAAGAGAGGCTGAGAGGATCAGGTAGGGGTTTTCAAAATAGGAAGGAGGAGATTCCAGATAACGAGGGAGAAGAGGTCTGGAGAACGGGTTCTCAGAGAGAGGAGAATTGAGGGAGCTACAGGGAGAAGCAAAGATTTCTGCGATTGAAGGAAGGATCCATCCTCTTGCCGTCGGCCCCCCACAGGTAAGTTACTAGAAATCTTCACTAACTTCCGATGAATTCTGATTGAGGTTGCTAGTGATCTGAAATTGAAATGGGTAAACTAGAGATTGAAATGTGGTGATTCATTGTACATTCGGAGTATGCGCACTAGGTGCTCGAGGAAATGCCTGAGAGAAAACTCGAGTTAAACTTTTATATTTGATGATTATAAACCGTAGCTGGATTTGTTTAAGTTTTTCCTCTGCTGTGATTTCGTGCTGAATTTTTATATATGATGAATGGTGGCATATTTCGTATATGATGGGGTGATTTTAATCCGTGATTTAGCTTTGTTTTTTATTTCATCTTCATTGAATACTGAGCGAGAACGAAACTTATCCCTGAGAGGATCCTTGCTACCTCTCTTGCTGCATGAGTAGGTCTATACAAATCTTAGCATCGCCTTGGTTTAGATGTTTGTTTCTGTTTGAAGCTCGTGGTTACCCCTAATCCAGCCCGACGTTTAGTGAACAATGTTTAGTTAATGCATGCTTTATGAAAATACCGAGAGGTCAAGAAATAAAAAAGGTCGGAACGAAATTCAATCAAGAAAAAAATCAAAAAATTATTTCTGGAAAATCATAAAGAGAATAACAAAATAAGAAAAAACCTTTTTTGTTTCAAAAAAATCTTGTTCCAGGTTTGAAAATAAAAAGGTGGGTAAGCAAATGTAAACTAGTGCCTCTGGATCTCTTTAGTGAGTAATTTGCAAAAAGTATCCAAAATGATACAAAGGTATTACCTAAGCTCAAGCATACATAACACAAATATTTGGACGTTGACATTGCTATTGTTTTTATTTTTGGGTTTCATTTTATCTCACTTTTGAATTGTCGTGTGGGACTTCTTATCCCCTCAGACACCTATGAATCAACTCAAGGATATGTGTGGCAATAAGCCTCCTTAACCATTATCGAGGTTTATGGTTATGTTTTAATAAATCAAGGACAAGAATCAAACCTGAGAAAAGGGTTAAAAAAAAAGGGGTAAGAAAAGAGTAAAAAAAAAAATGAAATGAAAAAAAAAAAAAAAAGATAAGAATAAAAATGGAACACAAAATGAAAATTAGCCAAAAGGAAACAAATACAAAAAAAAACAAGAAAAGATAATGTTAATTAAAATGAAAAAAGAAATGAGAAATAGAGAAAAAAAAACAAGAATATAAAGAAAGAGAAAAACAAGAATAAAACAATAACAAAAATTTAAAAAAAAAAAGGGAAGGAAAACAGAATAAGACGAAAAGAGCAATTAAAAAAAAACAAAACAACAAAAAATAATGGAATAAAAATGAATGAAAAACAAAAAGCGAGAGAAGGAAAAAGAAAATTGAAAATGCAAGAAAAATTAAATTAAATTTTCCTTTAACAAATGGAAGTATATCAACTAGTTTCAAACCTGTCTAATTTGTTAAAGAAAACGTAATTTATTTTTCTTCATCTTTTCCAAAAAAAAATCAACACCCAAATAAACAAATTAAATGAAGAAAAACTAAATAAAAAATAGAAAAAAAAACAACAAAGAACAAAAAACAAAAACAAACACAAACACAAACAAAAAAAAACACAAAAAAAAAAGCAAAACATAAAACCAAAAAAAAGAAAAGAAAAAAATAAACAAAACATTAAAAAAAAAAACAACCAGCAAATATGATTTCTAATCGAACTACGTGGATTTTGATCCCTTTGAGGGGTACGTAGGCTCTAGGCTTTCATCCTAGGTCAAGTCCGCCCTTGTAAATAAAATTTTCTGTTCAATTTTCATTCTCTTAATTTCTTTCCTTTCATTTTGTCGTTTCCAATTTTGTTTCTTTAATTTCTTTCTTCCTTTTTATTTTTAATTTCGCTTCTTTTATTTTTCTTTTTTTATCTTGCCTGTGATTTGTTAAAAGAATTAAAATAGACTAAAGGCTATATTGATTTTGTACAACTAACTTTGGGTAACCGTTCTTAGCAATGGGTGTTATGGAGTACCTAACACCTTCCCCACTCACAATTGACTGCCAAACCTATTTCCTGGTTCATAGATCATTTTTCTTATTTTTCACATAAAAAGACTTTTCCAAAGTTTTGCCTTTCAAAAAATTAAAATTTTTGTGACGACTCTACTACTTATCTTAATTTTGATTTCAGTTTTCATTTTCTTTGAAAATTGAATCGAAATTTATTTGTTTAAATTCTCTTTTTAAAAAATTTCTCTTTTAAAAGCACCACGCGGTCACATTTTCGGGTGTGACAAATACACACTGATTTAGGTGATTTAAAATAAACAATGACTAGAGGTAGTAAAAAATATTATATTACTTTTATTGATGATTTTTCAAGGTATACTAAAATGTATTTATTGAGAAATAAAGATGAAGCATTTGAAAAATTTCTTTTATATAAAACAGAGGTAGAAAATCAACTAAATAAAAAGATTAAAAAAGTAAGGTTGGATAGAGGAGGAGAATATGTTTTATTAAATGATTTTTGTGAAAAAGAAGGAATTATCCATAAAGTAACTCCTCCATATTCACCTAAGTCTAATGGTATAGCAGAAAGAAAAAATAGAACTTTAAAAAAAATGATGAATGTTATGCTTAAGCTCTTCTGCACCAAATAATTTATGGGGTGAAGCGTTGCTATCTGCCCTTTTTTTGCAAAATAAAATACCCTAGAAGAAAGCAAATAAGACACCTTATGAATTATGAAAAGGTTATATACCTAACCTAAAATATTTAAAAGTGTGGGAGTGTCTTGCTAAAATAATGTTGCTTGATCCTAAGAAAAAAAAAAAATTGGATCTAAAACTTCTGATTGCATGTTTATTGGGTATACTGAACATAGTATAGCTTATAAATTTCTGGTTTTGAAAAGTGATGTTTTGGATCATAACACTATTATAGAAACTAAAGATGTAGAATTTTTTGAACATATCTTTCCTTTGAAAATTGAACATAATCCTAAAAATTTGGAAATGTCTACTTATTCTCTTGAACTAAATACAAATGAAGATTTGGCAGAAAATTTAAGAAGTAAGAGGCAAAGGAAAGAATCTTCTTTTGGAGATGATTTTTATGCTTATATGGTACAAGATGATCCTTTAAATTTTTATGAAGCTATTTTTTCTTCGGATGCTCATCTTTGGAAATAAGCTATTAAGGCTGAAATTGATTCTCTTAGTCAAAATAAAACTTGGGTTTTAATAGACTTGCCTCCAAAAGCTAAGCCCATTGGTTGTAAATGGGTTTTTAGGAAGAAATTTAATCCTGATGGATCTATTGATAAATATAAAGCTAGGTTAGTAGCTAAAGGTTTTACTCAAAAATAAAATATTGATTATTTTGATACGTTTTCTCTGGTTACAAGAATTTCTTCTATAAGAATTCTGATTGCTTTAGCTTCAATACATAAGCTTTATATTCATCAAATGGATGTTAAAACTTCTTTCTTAAATAGTGTTTTAGAAGAAGAAATTTATATGGTACAACCTGAAGGATGTGTCGCTCTTGGACAAGAAAATAAAGTGTGTAAACTTGTTAAATCTTTATATGGATTAAAACAAGCACCTAAACAATGGCATGAAAAATTAGATCAAGTTTTGACAAGTGATGGTTTTGCTACTGTTGAAGTAGAAAGACGTGTTTATACAAAACTTGTAAATAACGATTGTGTGATTATTTGCCTATATGTGGATGACATGCTTATTTTTGGTACTAGCATGAATGTTGTAATTGAAACTAAGAGCTTTCTTACATCTAAATTTGATATAAAAGATATGGATTAAATAAGAGTGATTTTGGGTGTTAAAATCATAAGGATTAAAAATGGCATCTTACTTTCTCAAGAACATTATGTGGAGAAAATTCTTAAAAAGTTTGGACATTTTGATGATTCTCCTTTAAACACTCCTTATGATTATAGCATACAATTATCAAAATATAAAGGTGATTTAATAGCTCAATCTAAATATGCACAGATTATTGGAAGTCTGTTGCATCTGATGAATTTTACCAAGTCTGATATAGCATATGCTGCATGTAGATTGAGTAGATATACCCACTGTCTAGACAGTGAGCATTGGATGGCTCTGGTTAGATTAATGAGATATTTGAGAGGTACCATGAACTATGGTATATTTTATAGTGGATTTTTCATTGTACTAAAAGGATACAGTGATGCTAACTGGATCTCAGATTCAGATGAGATTAAATCAACTAGTGGCTATGTATTCACTCTTAGTGGTAGTGCAGTATCTTGGAGATCAACCAAATAAAGTATTATCACAAAATCCTTAAGGGATTCAAAGTTTATTGCTATGGAACTGGCTGGTACTAAGGCTGAGTGGTTGAAAAACTTCTTAGCAAATATTCTATTAGAAGAAAAACCAACACCATCAGTGTCTTTGCATTGCGATAGCTAATCAGCGATGGCTACAGCTACAAATAAGACCTTTAATGGCAAAAACAAACACATTCGGTTGAGACATAATATTATAAGGCAATTGCTAAAAGATGAAGTGATCTCAATCGAATTTGTAAGCTCAGAAGTAAATCTGGCAGATCCATTGACTAAACCCTTAGGGAAGAAACAAATTGATAACACATCAAAGAGAATGGGACTTAAGCCAATATGAAATTAACAACAATGGTAACCTAACCTTTGTGATTGGAGATCCCATGAAAGAGGTTCATATGGGTAAGAACAAATCATATCTTAATTCTGCTAGCACTAAAATTATTGTCCCTTCCTATAGTTTGGAAAAGTGCTAGAATGCATTATTGGAGAGGCTAAGCAAAGCTCTTAATGATTTCATATTCCTTATGGATGGTGTATTCATTGTAGATACACTTGATGAAATCACCTAGATGAATGTGAAATGGGGCCACTTCTATGAGACTGTGGCAAAGTTTCTAGAGTATTCATTAAACACCAAGCATGCGCACGGCCGTTTAAAACTCAAAACCACCGTTAATAGCAGAAACTGTGGGAGTATACTCTGACTAATAAAACCTCCAGTACATAACAAATATTTGTTAGTTTATAAAAACGTATGTTTCACTGACATTTTTGTGTACTAAGTGCTATTGGTTTAGGTCTGGTTCATAGTCCAAAAGACACCATATTCGAAATGGTTATACTCATGCATGTAACTCAGATGATAATGTCCTTTTGACACATGTGGAGGATTGTTAGAGTAGGTGTGTCAAAAGCCTAAGTCTCACATTGCCTAGAACAAAGAGAAACTTAGTGTATATATACTAAGATGTGATATTAGGCAAGTAAATGGGCCAAGAAGAGGAGTGGGCTCGCGTGCACAACAACAGGCTAATGCAGGAGTAACACAGTTGAAAATCTCCGATTTTCCTCCCTGCGCACAAATTAGATGCGGAAGTGGGCATTTTTTTGTTACAACTATTTTTGTATTTTACAAAAATATTTTATAAATAAGCTTACCAAAAAAACTTATTTTCAGTAGTTTTAAAATTGAGACCATGAATTTATTAATTCTCTGAACATTGAAAATTTAAATTTATCCACTTTAATTTTTTATTAACCAGCTTTAATCTCAACATTCAGAAATGGCCGCTGCTTTTAATCCTAACGTTCAAAACAAATTTTCATTAAATCGTGATTAAGTCGCCATTAATTATTTTTTAATTGCCTAACGTTTCTTATTTCTATCTTCAGCTTATAAAAGGCAGTGCGTGGTGCGATTTATAGTACACCGAGCTCTCAGACATTTTCGGAGCTCTCTCCTCTCCTCTCCCTTCGCTCTTCTGCGTTCTTCAATTTTTGCTGTTCTATTCCCTTATTATAGGAAGGGTCCATTTAATCCTGAGGAGTTACCAACTTGTGGCAGAATAACACTTAAGGATAGTATCCTCGGGTACGACTCGAATCAATTTATACTAACAGTCTTGTTTGTTACAGCCTACAGATATTGCATGAGATGTGGCACGAGTCATTGGAGAACATGAAGCATGTAGCATAGTTGTTGAGTTGTAGTACGTTGCATGCAGTCACATAGTAATAGGAATAACTATTATTTGTTGATTTAGAATAGATTTAGAATATTTTAATTCAAAGTCATGTAGGCAAAATAATCAGAAGTTAGTTGTGGGTTCGGAATGTATTTCCACACAGAGCAATTCATACACCTGGTGTGTTACATTATTTGTACACTCAATGATTAAGATTTACTTTATACGTGGATCCTACATGTACAACACATAAATTCCACCAATACAAAATCAATTTTAGCCATTGATATTTTTAGATGTATTATGCTCTAGATTATCTCAGAAAATTTCTTAAGAACGTTAATTAATTAATAGTGGTACAATATACAGCCAAAAAATAGCATTATCCTATCAAATATTCTTTTCAATTCTGACTGGGACCTATCAGTACAGAAGAGAGAGGAAAAATAATGAAGGAGCGATCCCTCTTTGCTGGCTTGTAAAAGCTGTGCGTGGCTTCAAATGGGATACCAAAGAAGGAGAAAGAAATTGGGTGGTGGGCACGAAACTGCTCCTGATGAGAAGAGGGACGAACGAAGGGGAGAAGAGGTTTGTGATGAGTTGATATGGTAAGGGACACATGGCATGTTTTGATTGAACGAATTCTTATCACGTGAGAATGCATGCTATTTGACAGCACAAGAGAGGAAAACAAAAAAATCCATTGTAGCCCAATTCAGTGCTTGCCCATGTATTTGGAAAAAAAGAATTAGAACACTTTCGATAATAAAAAGAATTTATGATACTCACTTTTTTTTTAGTAGTTTTCTTTATTATATGATGAGGGTATTCTCATGTAAACTTGTACGTCACCTGAGACTAAATTCTTCTTTGGATGATCTTAGGATCAGCATACCTCTTACATTATCCAGTGTATTTACAAAAATAAATTTTCTTAAATATTAATATTAAAATCTAAATCCAAATATTTAAGATAAAAATATATCTCATTGACCACTATGATACCCATATGATCATCTTACCCCACTTTTTTAACCGAAGAATTTGCAAACAAACAGTAGAAAGGAATTTTTTTTTTTTTTTTAATCTTAGTAGTTCGGTTTTCAAGCCCATCGATAAAGTGCTCTAGGTATTCATAGTGATGGCCACGAGGTCAAAATTCACGTTGAATAGGTCCACCATTCTCTTGGACAGTTTTTCACTTTTCCATGTTACGAAATGGTGATAAAGGCAACGCACTTCTGCCATATACGGCGAACTTATGCTAACACGGGGTGGTTATCCACAAATATTATTTGACCATGATTCACCGTTGATTGGCCGATTGAGAACTCGGCAAATAAAAAATAAATAGATATTAATTTCTCTTAAATTTTATTAAAATTATACAAAATTTTTTATTTTTATAATATATATAGATGTCTTTTAAAATAAAAATATTATCTTATACTTTAGTCTAATTTTAAATTTTTTTATTAAAATACTTTTAATTCACTTAAATATATATTTTTAATTAAAAAAATTAAATGGAGGGTATTTTAATAAATCTTAAAATGAAATTAAAATATAAGATAACTTTTTATTTTAAAAGAAGTTTATATATTTTTTAAAAATAAAAAATTTATATAATTTCAATAAAACTTATAGAATGTCTATGTAAATTACTCCCAAAAAAAAAACAGCACATTTAAAAAAGGGAATATTTGTTTAGAGTAAATATCGAGGTCAAAGTCATTTTTGATGCAAATCTTTTTGACCTAAATTCAACTTAAACTATACTAATTTATACAAAATATTCGAATCATAAAGTATTCTTTTTTATTTTGCTTTTTGAATTTGGCTAAATTAAGATAAGCTATAAGCCATCATCATGAAAATTCATGGATAAATTTTGGAAAATTAATTATATATAACATGCAATATTTATTACATATAAAATCTAATTAAAAATTATTAGAGACGAAAATAAAGAATCTAACACAGAGTGCATCAATAAAAGTTACACCATGACACATTTTATCTCAGTAATTACTACACACCTATTATCACTTAATTAACTGATTAAGAAAACTTACATATTGAAGAGATGCTAACAAAAAGTTAATTTATCAGTTATATATCAGTAAACTATGCTGACAAATTGATTGCAATGTTATATAGAAAAGCAATTAAGTTAATAACAACCAAAAGGAAAAAGCATTATGGAAATGTAGAACCTTTAACATTTTTTTTTAAATGAAAGAACACGTAATAGTTAAATGATATGTTATTATTAATTTATGATAAAAAAAAAAATCACATTCCCACGCATCAGAAAAAAACGTGTTTTTCACTTTGTTGCTATCGATTCATTTATCTGTTGACCTTTTCCCCCAACAAGGTGACAGGGAACTTTTTCTCATGACGTCATGGCTCACCTTTTTAGCCATTACTTTATCATCCACGTCCGTGCGCAGGTTGCTTCATATTAATTGAAAAAATTAGGAAAAATGAGTACGAAAGACTTAAAATACCTAATATTTACAAAGATGTACCTTAAAAGTTAATATTATTTTGCAAAACCAAGTGAAAATCGATAGACAAAAATGCCTTTTCTGTTGCCAAGCCGTATGAAGCTTGTGTAATTTACTCCAACCATCGGTTCTTCTTCTTCTGCCATTTTTGTTCCTCACGAATTTTGACTTTCTCCATAATCTTTCTCCCTTTATTTCATGAGCTTTCTTCTGTTCAGCTCGTCATCCTTCTTCCCTTCATTTCTTTATCTTTCCTCCCCCTATTTCTTCCACCCTTCATCTGGTCCTCTCGTCATCCCGTAAGTTTTTTCTCTAGTCTTGTTATTTGAAGCTACTCATAGTCTTGGCGTGAGTAGAACAAAATGACTTAAAAAGACTTATTAATATGCTAATATTAAAGGCCTTTTTGTAAAATTTAGTAATGCTATGTCTCTCAAATTTTCATAGTTAATGATAATGGCTTCTTTTTGTGCTTGTTAAGGATAGTTTGTATAGAGTTACAAGGACTTTTAATAATTTTACTACCATTATTTATGTTTCATACCATTTGAAAGAATGCAATAATTGTTAGAAATATTATTACTTCTTTTTAGGAATATTACTACTTACTTTTAGCTTTATTCTCATTGATATTATTGTTTTGGTTCCAAAAATAATAAACAAGCTTGAACCTTTTTTATTTTTTTTGGATGTAGTTGTGATAAGTAGAGGACGGAAAATCAGGCATGCTAAGAATGACTCCCTTCACTTAAAAATAAAGAGAAGCTGCTGCAGCTGCTATGTAGGGTAAAAAAAGAAGATTAGCTAACAACATTTCTGGTGATGCACACATTATAACTAAGACAGAGGGACTGCTTGCTACCATACATACCAATAAACCTTAAGTACTCTTTTCTGGACTTTCCCTCCACCAAGGCCACAACAAAAGCAGCAATAGAAGTATCACTTGCTCAAACAATAGTTTTACTTGTTTTCATGGTCTTTTCACTCAAGCTCATTTAATTTGTGTAACTAGAAAATTTCATATATCATATGTAAATATGACATTATTTTTTTCAAATATTCTTCTTGGTTGGAAAACCAATATCTAAGTAATTGGTTTATCTTTCCCTGTAAAGATGAACATTGTTGGTTTTTATTTTAGGAATAAGAGCTACATTATTGCTGTTACAAGGCAGAGGGGGATTGATTTTTTGTGCTCAATGATGAATCCATGCATGAAACTCCTACACTTGTTGTACTCAAAGTTGTTTAATGTCAAGGGCATAGTTGAAAAGAATCTGAATGCAGCTGTTATTCATTGTTGCATTAAAATTCCAACTTATTTTACTGATCTTCAGATAAGGGCAATTTTAGATGCAGCCAAGATTGGTGGTTTTTACCCTTTATGCCTGATTCATGAAACAACAGCAACTACCTTAACTTATGAAATTTACACATCTTCTTGAAAATAATTAACTGAATGTTGCCTTTGTTGATATTGGACATGTTTGCATGCAAGTATGCATTAATAGCTTGAAAAAGGGGCAGCTGAAAGTATTGACCCATTCATTTGATAGGTCTGTAGGTGGTAGAAAGTTTGATGCGATTTTAGTCAATCACTTTGGTGCAATATTTAAGGAGCAGTATAAGATTAAGGTTTTCCAGAATGTCAGGGCTTGTTTTAGGCTCAGGGTTGCATGTGAGAAGCTGAAGAAGGTTCTCAGTACAAATCCAAAGACACCTCTGAACATTGAATGCTTAATGGATGAGAAGGATGTTAGGGGATTCATCAAGCGTGAGGACTCTGAGCAATTAAGTGTTACAATTTTGGATCTTATGAAGATACCTTTGGAGAAGGCTTTAGCAGAAGTAACCTTTACAGTTAAGAATGTCCTCATGGTTAAGGTGGTTGGCTCGATTTTACTTATGATATACTGATGATGCTTATTTGTTATTGACAGTCTTAGTGTCTTCCCATTACATCCTGAAAAATAGTGTCATCTGATTATATTTGAAGTATACGATGCTCAATAATAATGGCCATGCAAGGTTTGTCTTTATGCTAGTATTTTGGATAATTGAAAATATTTAAAAATTAAATATCTTATATTTGATATATTATGTATTAATATTTAAGATATTTATATATCTAATAAATGAATATTTGAAATAATTTAATGTCATTTAAGATAATAGAATAGATAAAATGATTTTTTTTTTTAAAATTAAGAGGCAGAGAAGAATACACGAGATTTCCAATAGTTACTATTACAAAATAATAGAGGTCATTTGGCCAGTTTGTCTTGTAAGACTAAAAAAAAGCAACTCTTAAATATATCTTTCCTTATGCCCTCCTCTTAATTTTCATGTTGAAGGATGTTTTCATTTCATATTTAAAGAGAATTATTGGGTGAGAAAGTATTCTCCTCTAATTTTCATTTTTGTAAATCTTTTTTCTTATTTTAGGTTCATAATCTAATGGTATAAAGTTTTAGGACTATTACTATAAAGCTTAGAAGTGTTACATTATATTTAAGGAAATTTATGCCTAATTTTAGGGATTGTCCAGAGTATAGTTGCTAGTGTGGATTAAGTCCATTACTACAAATTTTAGAGATGTTACTAGTGGATTTCAGGGAATTTACTACCGTGTTCTGGCTATCTGACCGTTAATGCCAGTGACATGACCTAGTGGACCTTAAAAAAATAGATGATTATGGTAGCAGATAAAAGAAATTCAAGGAATTTTATAATCTTATTATATTCATAACAATCAAATATTTACAACCATCTTTTTACAAGCCTCATAGCAAGATGTTCTTATCTATAACTATAATAATACAAAATCTAGGGGACGAAACAACAGGGGAAGAAACAATCAATGCATCACGTCTTTTTTATTTACTTCCCTTTGGTTATTACTATTGCAGCTGCAATTACATCACCATGGCACTTGTTCAGTGGATGGTTCAATAGGTCCCACATGAGTTGGACACGAAACAACTTTTCCTGAAACCAAAGCCTGAATGTTGGCATGGCGAGCCCTCCCCATCCAGGCTTTGGTTTCTCAGTCCACGATTACAAGTATTTTATCAAATAAATTCCACAGTCATTACTGAGTAACAAATGTGATGTCATAAAGTCAGGTTTTATACATGTAATATTACAAATAATGAAAGTTTAAAGTAGTTCACTTACATATTTGGTTGGGCAACTCAACGTATTTGACGCTGATAATTGGGCTCACCACCACAAATATGTCAGGTTTTAGCAGCTTTAACAACGTGGTCAATCAATCTTTTTATTATATCACTTATACACAGTAACATACAGTTACAATTAACTTTAACAACTAAATGTCATTACAATATAACAAAATTTTACTATAATATGGGCCATTTTCTTTTGACTTGCATTGGTTCTTTGACTCAATGAGTCAACGATGTATAGAATGCATATATGAGGGTCCAAAATAAAATAGAACCAATGATTCAGAAACAACACTGGAGCAAATACCTGTAAACATTTTCAAATAAGCAATACTGTCCAAGATACAATCCAACACAATACAACTAATACCCTACAAATACGTTACCAAGGTGCAACCTATGATGTTATAACCCACTTTGTCGGGCCACAGTTTTTCTGGCAAATCATCCACATTGTACTACCTTATAGGTTTTAAGAGATTTATCTACACTAATAAGTTCAAAAACTACATCAAATAAGGATTTAAAGCAAAGGATCATTAAAGGTGATATGAAAGGGAAGGCATATTAGTTACCATGAGTTCCTCATCCAAAATGTGTCGTCTGACACCTAAGTTCTCCCGCCTTTAGTCTTCTATCGACACTTTAGATACCATGGTTATCACCCACACACACCTAATGAAGGCAAGTATAAAATAATCACTTTTAAAAACATTACACTAATTGAGGCATGCAAAAGTTAGACTTGTTTACCTATAATTAATAGAGATTTTATTGGAACATCAAAGACTATAACAAGCTTGATGCATGAGTCCCTTAATAGAGTTTAGAATGTCAAATTTAGCAAATTTTCAAACCCCATTTCCTCCACCAACTTATTGAGCACATTGTTCTTTCCGATGAATTCTACAACTTCCTTAAACTAAGATGGCAAACAACTTATAACAAATGGTATCTATAGAACACAAATAATTCAGTAAAATAGTATTAACTCATTAAATGAGGGATTATAGGGATGTATAATAATGAATACTTCCTTACCCGAGAATTTCCTGGAACATGCTTCCTCTTATGCTCTATTCGCTCTTCATATGCTTCATCCTTATACCTCTTTGGCTCACTTGGTTCCAAATTCTTCCACTTTACTAGAATTGCAACATTCCCCTATAAAAGGATGACAAACAATCTTATTTATTTCCCTCACTATATTTTGGACATCATTTGCTCTACAACAATTATATTGCTTACCTCTTTAACATTATGAAACTTGCCTTTGTTTTTCCTATAAAATTTAGCCCTGGAAATGAAAACATATGCCTGATTACTACCACATTTATGGATATTACTCATGTGCTTAAAGACATTTACTACTAAGTTTAGTTCTGTTACTACTACATTTCAACAAATTTACTATTATGTTTAGGGATTTCGCATAGAATACTTATAGTTTTAGAACTCTTGCTCACAAGTTTAGGGACTTTGCTAATTGAATTAGGAAATTTTACTCCCAAGTTTAGACCCATTACTACTGTTGCTATTAGATTATCATAACTTATTCCAAAATGCAAAACTTATCCCAAATTCAGGTTTTAAATAAATCAACAATACCCAATACACAATAGCATAAAAGCCAATAGGAATTTCATATCCACAAGTCCAAATCTAGAGTCTCGTCATTCACTGCCCAAATTCCCTTAGCCAATAATACTGAGACAAACATTCGATTCTAATGTAAAAGCATATACATACTAGCATTTTAGAAGGAATGAAAGTTCGAATCTTGTGACCTATCGAATGAGAAGAAGAGGTGCTGCTTACCATTGATTCTCACATATTTGCGAGCGCGAGAGAACCTGTCGAAGGCTAGGTCTGGCACACGTCCTTGAAATCGTTGAAGGATGACCGTCCAGTGAAAAATCGTCTAGGGATTTTAATTGACCAGTTGCGAGAGAAACTGTCTAAGAATTCTCAATTACCAATTGTAGGAGAAAATAGTTGAATGCGGCAATGGAGGGCCGAGGAGGAAGAGAATCGTGTTAGGAGGGCTTTTGAATTCGTTTTGATTCGAATGGCTTATATTACAGAGAAGGGCATTTTTGTCTATTGGTTTTTACTTGGTCCTGTAGAGTAATATTGATTTTTAAGGCCCTTCCTAGTAAATATTAGGTGGTCTAGGTCCTCCGTACTAATTTTTCCAAAAAAGTACACTTTTTCAAATTCAATTGTAATTTTTTTTATTGAATTATTGATTTATCTATTTTCTTAGGCAAAACTAAGTATCACTTTTTGGATTGTAGTCTAGTTACTATGATTTTGAAGATCAGACTAGAAGATCAAGAATTAGTCCTTCTACAAGCTTGGATGAACCATAAAACTGTCAAAAAAGAAACTACTGAAAATTTGTTCAAACTAATTAAAATTGAATAGTTTAAAAATTCAAACAATTCAAGATAGAAAGAAAGATAGAAGATTAAGAGAGAGATGGAATTAATGTGATTCTCTTTATATATATATATATATATATATATATGAGAGTTTGCTAGTCGAATAAATAGTATAGTGATAAATATAATATCATTCACACGAAAATTTTTATTACTTATGTTTTAAAATTTTTTAATGTTTTTTTCAATGTACAGTTAATTGCAAGTATGTGCAACTAAAATACTAAGTTACCTTAATTACTAAATGCAAGTAAGATATAAAGACATAATAAGGACTCAAAGACAAATAAAGACATAAACAAAGATAAAAAGCACAAAGAAGACTCAAGACTTAACTATGGAATATTAGATATCGCCTTGATAACAACTCTCACTAACACTTAAAGTTCAACATTAACTTCTCATTCATTATGGATAGCAACAATCTCTAATGTATCAACCCTCTAATCCAATACGAATTGAACTATCCTAAACCTAATGACTTTTAAATAACCCATATGTGATCTAACTAAATTCAATTATTCATAGAAAATATTATTTTTAGTGGATTCAAGTTTAATTCACACAAAAAACTCTTACTAGATGAAATCACAACTAACTAAACTTAGGTACCTAAATCAAACATGGACTAATATGAATATATTAATGGCATATGCTATATCTTTGGTTACCCTAACGTCAACTCACCTATTCAATACCTATTCACACGAAGATTCAATTGCAAATTTTTCAAGTTTCTTAACAACATCTTAACTTAAAAACTCCTACTAAACAAATCCAAGTTACAAAAATCAACTAGGATTCAAGAAATAATCAACAAAGGCATGAAACACATAGCATACGCTCATGAATAAGAAAGATGATAAATCATTACTAATAAAGTGCAATTAAATTCCATGTAGGCTTAAGAAAATGATTAATATGAAAAAATAAAATAAAATAAAATAAAAGTAGAACAAGAATGATAAAGAACATTGCCTAAGACAAATATCTTAAGTGAATGACTAAGAGAGTAGGCTAGGGTTACAAGAATTCCTTCAAGGTTTGCAAGCCTTCGAGCTACTCTATTATGTCCTTCACGAGGCTTCAATGTTGGCTTAAGACGCATACTTATTATTGTGCCAAACAAGAGTTTCATAGCTACTAGTTTTATCTTTTCCTTGTAAGAATAAGAGATGCCACATTGCTTGTTCTTCAAGTAGAAATCCTTATCTTGCAAGGCATGTCTAATTCCTATTACAAATTTCCTAATGACATCAGGTCTCTAAATACAAGGATTTCTGTTACCTTTTTTCTTATTATTCCTTTACTTAGCCTCCATGTAGTTAACTTAAAGTATCCAAGATAGGATAGAAGACTCCTTTAGTGGACTTATGTTTAGTCATGGATGCTTCCCTATAAGTGGATGGGGCCTCCAATTGGCTCTTTAGACTTCCTCCTTAGGTTGGAGGTCACTTTGCACTATCCCTCTAGAAAAGGTTTTAGACATCTTCCTATGTGCCTATTTGAGAGATTTTAGGCCTTTGCCTTTGGATTTCACTCAATCGAGTCTCCATTTATGGTCTCTAAACATCAATACTTAGGCTGTTTGGGCATTTTATGCTCATCTACAAAAACAAGAATTCAAAAGTATGGTTTTTCTACAATAATTTACATAAGTTCAAATAAACCCTAAAGGTAAACTAACCTCAAAATAAATATACAATATGAAATATTACCAAAAAAAATACAAGATAAATTCCTATAAAAATGATATTAAAATAACAATATAAACAAAACTTATCAAGAATTCAAATTTAAGAAGGGCGAAAGGGACTTAATTGGTATGTATGACTATGAGTAAGGATGAGGATTCTTTCCATTTAGTAGAAAATGTCAAGTTCTCCCAATCTTAACCATCCAAGCTCACCATTCAATCCTAACCATTATTATTATTATTATTATTATTATTATTATTATTATTATTATTATTATTATTATCTCTTTCTTCAGTCTTATCTCGTCTTCCCCTCTCTCACTTGTCTTTCTCTTTTTCATACTCACCGACACTTGGGAAAGTATTTGGGTGCAAATTTTTTCCATGGAAAAGAGACCACTTTATCTTTTTAAATTATCATAAAAGTTGAAAATGTTATATATCAATTAAAAAATAATGTTAAAAAATCACACAATAATCTCGTGATATCTTATGTCTCCATCATGTTTCTTAACTTTCCCTTTGCACAATATGTAACATAATAATCATGTGGCCAACTTATGATGTTAACTTATAGTGTTATTAGGAAGATAGTTTAAAAGTGAGGTAGGGTAGGGGTGGGGTGGGATGGGATGGGATGGTTTGAACATATCTACTATTGATTAACTTTTTGTTTTTAACCCTTTCCACTAGCCTAATTTTATAAAAAGGTTAACATTACAAAAATAATATTGAAAATTTCACCCTTTAAATGTGCTTTACCTTATTGATGACATTGTAATATCCAACTAATAGAAAGTGGGATACCATTCATTTTTTTCATTGAAGTTCTAATCAATGGTGCTAGTTACTTCATAACTCCCAATCAAGATCTTACATATTTTAGGATGTGATAGATCCATCAATTCACTCATAATGTTCTCTATCCAAAAAAAATTGCTTCTAGAGTCACCGCTAAAAGTCAATAAGTCACCCATAAATACTTTTAATGGCAACATTTGGTTATTGCTAGGTTTTCACTAAAACTTTTGTAACAAAAGGTCTTTAGTGATGACAAAAAAATCATTAATAAAAATAATATTTAATAACAACAAAAGTCACTACTAAAACTATTTAGTGGCAACAATTGTCATCACTAAAACCCCATTAATTTAGTTTTTATGAAAGGTAGCCACTAGAAGGGACTTTTAGTGGTGACAATAGTTGCCACTAAAAGTTTCTTTCAAAAAAAGGTTTGCTAAAGAGTTTTTTTTTTTAATTTTTTTAAAAATAATTTCATAATACTAGTTGGCAAATATAATGTTTCTACCAGCAATTTTCCAATACTCTTTCTATTTAAACTTTTAGACCAATATCATCACAATAACCTCTTTTAAAGTTACTCATCACAACTAACTCTACATAACAAAAATATATCAACTAACTCTATATAACACTTTCCTTTTATACCAGTGCAATAACACAAGCAATCCTACCTTGCATTCAATATAATTAGGAGAAATAGAATAATATTTCAATCAAAAGCCCTTTTTTCATATTAGCTTGAACCACAACCATAAGAGGAAGGAAAATTAGTGGTACTAATCCATCAAAACCAACTACCATCAAACTCACAATTTAAGAGACAAAGAAAAATCAAAGATGAAAGAATGAATATTACCTATTCTTCTATTAAACCCATAATAGCTTTCGAGATAAGACACTTAAATTTAGACAAAGATACATGTAGACCTCAATTTATTTGTGTTCACAACATGGATTTGTTTTGCATCAATAATCTACCACTAGAATCAAAATCAAATAATTTGATATAAGCTTAATTCTTTTCTCACAGATTAATAATATCATTTGATTCATATACTCATCATCTTTTTTCCAACACAAAGAAGAATGGCCAATTCTGACCATCCCTACCAGACATAATTTTGCTTTTTGCAATGAATGATTTCCTAATGAGCAAAAATCCAATATAGAAATTCTTTTTTATATGTCCATTGAACGTCGTGACATAAAGAGTAGGCAATTTAATATAAAACTTAATGTCCAAGATCAAAATGATAAGACCATATATAACTGTTAATGATACTCTTAGGATTCATTGGGGTTCATCTGAGGTTTGCTGCTTAGAATGTTGTTGTATCTCTAGATGTCATATTCTATTTTGGAATCTTCCAAACTACAAGATGGCATCTAGAAATATCAAATATTCTAAGCATTAGACAACATATGGGCCCTAGTGAATCTTGACAACATTAACTATTGTGGTCTTATTATGCTAATCTTAAGCACTACAGTTTATGTCAAACTACCACTCTTTATATCGTAGCCTTCAACAATTATAGCAACAAGTCCATTTTTAACTTAGAATTTTTTATTAATGGACAAAGGCAAATCTAATAGCAAATTCATATATATAGCCAACTAAAGGGGACATTATATGTACAAGAATTATGCTAAAGATGCATGTTTGACTTTGGAGTCGACACTTAAGTTTATTTGTTTTTATGTAAGCTTCTACTTGTGTCCTTTTCTCTTTTTTTTTTTTTAGAAATTAAAGTTTTTTTTAAGCCAATATTTTGTAAACTAAAAATGTGATCAAGAGAAGTAATTAGTGAAAAAGATGCAACTTAATTACAATTAGAAAAATAGTTGTAATTTTTTTTCATGAGATTCACATTATCTTTAATTCTTAGGTAAGAACCACCATTCCCATTGGACTTTCATTGCAAAACTTTATATTTGGCCGTACTTTTTTTTTTTTACATGTTAATTACAAAATCCCATGCAAAGCATTTGAATTTAGATTGCTCATTGATTCAGTAGTAGGTTCAAATCACTAAAATTGGTTAACTTAATATATACATATATATGTATGTATATGTATATGTATATATAAATTCAAATAATAAAGTTATTTATTCTAAAACTACATACACAATTAAATAATAAAAAAAGTCATAAGTGATTAAAATAAGAAAAACAAACAATTTATGTTTGTTCCTAAGTTCACATTTCACACTGCAAGTTAAAGCTCAAACTATATGTACCATTAAATAAAAACATCAAGTTACATTGAAAGTAATCCAAACAAGTATAAGCAAACAACTTATTGATAAGGGAACAATAACAAAGTAATTGAAAAACACTAATGAGAAACACAACTAAGCTAATAGAGTAAACAAACTATAAAGGAACAATAACAGAGTTAGCAAACTACAATTACAAACACAAGGAAACACTAATAGGGTAAGCAAACTACAAGGGAACAATAACAGAGTAACATTTACAAACACAAGGGAACACTAATAGTAGTTTTTTTTTGGGTGAGGTTAAATTATCTAATTTTAAATTGCATAATTAAATTAAATCTTAAATTTTAAGTGAACATTATTAATTTATCGAAATATGAATGATAATCAAGATTTCAATAGTGATTCAACAATCATATGGAACACATAGGAGCATATAGAAAATTTTATCACTAAATCAAGCTGCCAAAGCCATGGCAGGCGAAGTGATTTAGTAACAAGAAAAATAATGAATACTGCATAAAACACAAAATTGTTGAAAACCATAAAAAGAGAGAAAAAGGTGCATGGAGAATCAAATGGTTACTATAGGTGGCGACAAAATGAACTTACTTGCTCTGAGAATCATAGGGGTTTGTTCGTGGAAGGTGAATTGCAGTTTTATTTGACCAAACTTGCAGCAAATCCAACAAGATCTCAGCCCAAATGGAGGAGGAAAGCCATAGGTTTTTCTAATAAGTTTTTGTTCTTTGATGAGGATGTATTGGCTGGATGATGAAGACACAATGGATGATTGATGAAGATGAAGGAGGAAGAAGATAGGACGCTTGCGATAGTGAGAATAGAAAGGGAAAAAATGATGCATTTAAGAGATAGATGGGTTTTCTAAAGTTATTTGTGGTAACAAAAGTTAACATTAAAGCCACTTTCAGTGTTGACATTGTGAGGTCACCACGAAAATTACTTTTAGCGATGACAATATGAGATTGCCCCTAAAACAATAATATGTCATAATTAAAGGTCTTTCATCGCCACTGAACATTACTTTTAGCGATGACAATGTGAGATTGCCCCTAAAACAACAATATGTCACCATTAAAAGTCTTTTGTGGTAGCCATAAGTTGTCACCCACAAAAGCATTTTTTGTTGGCAACAATTTTGTCACCACAAAAGACTTTTAGTAATAAATTTTTCATATGTCGCTACTAAAAGATATGTTGTGGCAACATTTTGTAAAAGATTCCTAATGATGACTTTATTGTATAGCCACTAAAAGTGTTGGCAAAACAAGAGATACCTTTTGAGTGACGACTAAAAAATTGTTGTCACCAAAATTGTACTTTTAAAGACAACTTTGTTTAGTTGCTGCTAAAAGTTGTCGCTAAAAACATGTTTTTTTAGTAGTAATTGACCCTTTTCTCTTTTGTAAGATTTAGAAAAAAAAAAAAAATTACAAACCTCTAGAGAATTGAAAAATTAATGTCTATCAACTTTAAAAGAAAAAAATAGAGTAAATTATGCTAATCTCTCCTAAAGTTTGGTTAAATTATACATGATATGTTTCTTGTTTCAAAAATTATAATCAATTCCACTAACATTTTGATATATATTGTAAAAACCTCTCTTCGAATTTATTTTCTATAAAAAAAAGTTAACTTTTTGCATAACATGAAAATATGATTTTATTCTTCATATGATAATAAACCACTTTTAACCCATCTCACTCCTCAATTTTTAGAGCACTCTAACTTGGCTTTTGTAACATTTGTAATAATGCACCGTGCAATTAAGGGAGTGTGTGTGACTCAGGAGGGAAAATGTATATGAGGCCTTCTTCCTTTCTTTTCATTCACTTTCTCTTTTCTCTTTATCTCTCTGCAAATGTAAGATGTGAATTTATTTGCTAAATACAAAGGATCTAGACTCTCCAAATTGAGTGATTTAAGTTCTTTATAATTTTTCATTTCCTTTTTTAATCATATCCACTTGCATAGTTTTACAAAAATGTTAAGATCACAAAGATAATATTACAACTTTTACCTATAAAGCAAACCCACCTTATTGATGACTATTGGAACACCCAATTAATGGGAAGTGGGATACCATCCAATTAATTAGGAATTTTTTTTTTAACTTTAGAAATGGATTTAGCAATGTTTATCCATTTTTATATTTTAGCAACGGACAAGGAGATCGCTAATTTGTGCTAACTGTGCACTTTTATGAAAAAAAAAATCAGTGGCTAATTCCATTGTTAAATGAGATTTAAAAATGGATCCATTTTCTGTCAATTCTGTTGTTAAATTGCAATTTTTTAGTAGTGGTTAATTTCAATAATAGAATATAAATTAGAGAAGATCTAGGTGTAATCTTTCAAATAAACAAATCATGTATAATTTAGTTAAACTCTAAAAGACATTAGTATTATAGTTTACTATAAATAATAATGGTAATAACTTTTTGTTAGGTTAGGAGTTAGGATGTGGTCATTCTCCTTTGCAAAAGACGGTGAACTGCGCGTTGGCTTTGTGATTCGTTTACCAAACCTTAACATTAAAACAGGCAATAATTTCAAATACCGTTTTCCTAGTCTTGTTTTAGATGCCACAGGCCCTGCCCTCAAATTTCAAGCAACTTGGATCTCAGGTGCCTAAAAGTCCAATACCTCAAGTTCCACTCAAGACCCTAATCCCAGAAAGCTCACAAGTTGAAATTCACCGTCCACCAAATCCCCTATTGACTAATTTCTTTGAATTATGTGCCACACTTATTGATTAGTATATGTAAGATTAACCTAAAAATGTTTGGAGGGCGATATTTAAAAAAAAAAAATCACGTGACTTACGAAACTTGGAATGTCACCAACGAAAGATAAGACTTTGAAACTAAAATTGTTCATCTAGGAATATATCCCAAAAAAATATTTAAGGGATAAAAGTAAATTTTAATAAATAAAAAATTATTATTTAATAACTTTTTTAAATTAATTAAATTTTGTTGAATTTGAAAAATTAATATAATTTGTTAAAAGAATGAATTGATGCACGTGATATATTATTTTTGAACATTGACCTTTGAATATTTTTGACTTTATTTTCATGAGTTAAAATAGTGTTCAAACTATTTTAATCCATCTCACACCTTAATTTTTAGACCAGTCCAAATTGGGTGGTTTAGGATATTTATAATTTTTCATTCACTTTTTTAACCTTTCCCACTTTCTTACTTTTATAAATGGCAAACATCACAAAATAATATTAAAATTTTCACTTTTAAACCCAATTCACTCTATTGATAACATTGTAATATTCAATTAGTGGAGAATGGAATACCATCTATTTTTTTTTTAAATTAAACTTCTAATCAATGAAATGGGTTATTTCTGCCGCCCCCTTCTTCGTCGTTCCACCCATGGGGTGGCACCCCGCTCACATCAAAACTTTCAATCAAGAGACATTTGAGTTTACAACAAAGCTATCAATTTCCTCATAATCAAAAACTCTAACACAGCTTGTTTGGTTTGCCAATGAAATACGAAAATGAAAATGAGGTGAAAAGTTTGGTGAAATTTTATTTTTATTTATATGATCATTATTTAATATTATATATCAATTATTATTCAATCATTAAAAATAAGAATATTATAAGTATTTTTTATCTATAAAATTATCTTTTTTTTTTATCCTTAACTTTTTAAATACTAAGCGGGTTGTTAGAGAATTGACAAATTATTACTCATCAACTTAGAAAAAAAATAGAATAATTAAATAAGCTCATCGATTTGGTTAAATTACATTTGATATCTTTTGATTTCAAAAATTATATTTTATTTTTTTGACATTTTGGTATATATTATAAAAACCTCTTCTCATAAAAAAAGTTAACTTTTTGCGCAACAATGATTTTATGGCTGGTATGATATTAAAATTAGAGATAATCAAATTAATGTTAAACTCTAACATAATAAATACAATTAAGTAATTGTATTTTAGAATTTTGTAGAAAGTTAATCTAGTAATAGAATATAAATTAGAGAAAAATTAAGTATAATTTTTAAATACAAGAAATATTATATACAATTTAATCAATTTTTAAAAGGGTTTAGCATAATTTACTAAAGGAAAATAATTGCAACAAAATGTAGTTAGGTTAAGAGTTAGGACGTGGTCATCCTCCTTTGTAACAGTCGGTGAACTGCGAGTTGGCTTTGTAAGTGTGTGTTTGGATCGATGGTGAGTAAAATTGATTTTGGTAAACTTGATTTTGCAAAAATAATTTTGTGTAAAAGTGGGTTTATATGAACGTGATTTATGTTTAAAAATTTTAGTTAAAAAATGATTCTGGTAAAATTGATTTTGTTTGGATATTATATACTAAAATCACTTTTAAGTGTGAAATTATCAGAAAAAATAGTCAGATCATTTTATTTGATTTATTTCTATAATATTACTTCTTTTTTTTTAAATAGCATTTGACAAATGATATAACATAATATATATATATTTTTATTTTTGTTTATACTAAAATTAAAATATAAATTAAAAAAGACATTTTAGGTAAGTCTACAAATATGTGCAGCATAAAAATAGAGTATCTTAAACAAGCTTTTGCATTGTTACTTTTTCACAAAAGTCAACCTATGGAATTGAGAAATATTTATGGTGTGTTTGCTTTCACGTTTTCGAAACTTAAAACCGCGTTTCTAAAGAAGCGATAAATTTTTGTTTTTGCACAAACGTGAATTTCAAACGTATTTCCAAACACGCATTTAAAATAAACACAAAAAAAACGGAGCAGAAGGAAGGCAACAAAACAAAGAAGGTTCAGATTGTGAGGGGTAAAAGTGAGAAGGGATTATTGGCGAAATTAATTTCACCTACAATGCATGTCTCACCAACATAGAAGCAGGTCTTGGCTACAATTGTCAAACGGGGTTTGGAACGAAAAAACATGATTTGATAGAACAGGATAACGCCGAACCAAACAGATTTTTATTTTCACAAACTCATGAAACGGGCTTCTAGGCTTCACAAGCGCCAAACCAAACACGTACTAATTCATTTACCAAGCCTTAAAAAGAAGCAATAATTTCAAATTCCTATTTCCTAGCCCACTCCCACACCACAAGCTGCGTCCTCAAATTTCAAGCAGCCTAAAATCCCACATGCTCACAAGGTAATATTCACCGTCCAGAAAATCCTCCAGTTAATTAATTAGTTTTTGTGGATGCTTAATTCATTTTTTATAAGAAACTGCAATGTTAGTTTTTAAATTATACATGTTGTATCAACTTAGATTTTACAAAAGAATTTGAAATTTTATAATGCAGAATTATAATTTATTAATTTAATTACATATTAATTATACATAATACAATTTTTGGATAACAATAATATTTAACACATTTTTTTGGATAATAATACATTTAGATTTCTATAATTCTTTAACATAATATAATATAATTAATATTCTTCATTTAATATTTTAATTTATATTAGTTATATCTATGTTCATACGTACAATATACCAGTGTCTTTTTTAGGTTTGGCAATTTTTTTTGGTGAGGCGGTAATGATTTTAATAAATAGATAAGAATAGTAATAACGAGATATATTAAAAGTTTTTAAAAATATTTATTATATTATTTTTAAATACTAGTTATGCATAATAACATGTTGAAATAACAATAAAAAATTTACTTTTCCTTTCATAAGTTCTTTTAATTATGTGGCGCAGTCATGGGTAGTGTATGTAAGATTTACCCCCAAAATGTTTGGTCGACGATCTATTTTGTTTTGTTAAATTTCACGTGGCTTACAAAATTTGGAATGACACCAATGAAAGAGAAAAGACTTTGAAACTAAAATTGTAAATCTAGGAACCATTTTATCATATTATATATATATATATATAATTATTTTTAATATTTTCTTTTAAATTTAAATAGTGGAACACAGCCCACGAGGGACTTATTTAGTATGCCAAAAATTAAGAAAAAAATACTTGAGGGATAAAACTAAAATTTAATAAACAAAAAATGATTTCTTAATTAAATTTTGTTGAATTTGAAAAATGCAGATATATTTATTGAAAGAGTGAATTGACGCATGCAATATATTATTTTAACATTGACCTTTGAATAGTTTGACTTTATTTTCATGGTCTAGAACCCAACTTTCAACACTCTTGAGTCTTGACAGCCATGCGGCAAGTTGCCTTGCTTTTTCGACTCTCACACAGCCATAATCCTCAACCTTTATAAGCCACTCCCTCGCTTCTGCTCTTCAACGAAAACCCAATCTGCCATCTTCGTCTCTCACATTAGCAAACAGAAAGATGAGCAGTGGATCATGCACAACAATGGAGAGCAAGTTCAAGGGAGTTCGGCGTCGAAAGTGGGTGTCGGAGATCCGCGTGCCGGGGTCACAGGAACGCCTGTGGTTGGGCACATACGCTTCGCCGGAGGCTGCCGCCGTCGCTCACGATATAGCTTTCTATTGCCTGAGAAGACCGTCGTCGATGGAGAAGCTCAACTTTCCGGCCATGCTGCCTTCTTATTGTGTCCAGCACTACAGAGACATGTCGCCGAGGTCTGCGCAGAAGGCGGCATCGGATGCCGGCATGGCTGTTGATGCGCAGAGGATTGTAGGGAAGCCATTGACGATGGTGACAGATAATCAAGCTTATGAGAACGAGGGAAGTGAGGCTGATCGCATACACAGCAGAGAACCAGTGAGTGTTGACTCCGTAGAACTAGAATTTTCTCCAACAATGAAGAATCCGAGTTTGAATTCAAGTCAAAATCAAAAGAACATACACAGAAGGGTGTGTGAGGAGGATCACAGTGATGATGGGTTTTGGTGGGGAGGTGGGGGAGACGACGGTGGCACTTGGGATCATAGAGAAGGTGAGGGATTGAGCATTTCCGTAGAGGATTATATGTATTAATTTAGAAGTTGAAGATTGAAGCTGCTGGCCAGTCTTCTCTTATGTTAATTTTCTCCTGGTTGTATAACTAGTGTTGTTGCTCCAATTACATATGTGGGGCTTAAATTTAGAAGGTTCTAGACGCTAAGAAACACATAGGTCAATTCAGTGTGCAAAAATTGGCATATTGTATATATCCTGCAACAACTGGACTGTTATTATAGAGTAAAATATTTTGACTTCTCTTAAGTTTAGCATTAAATAATATATTTTATAAAAATATATACAAATTAAAATCAAATAATTTTTTTTTTTGGGAACAAACAAACTGGCTACTAGTAGAAACGAGGAAAGGCAAATGAAAATTAATATTTAAACGAACACCACAACCAAGGGAGAGGTGAACTCAGGATAACCAAGAGAAAGCGATTGAGCAAGATTAGCCATCCAACTTCCCGTTGACCATCTATGATACCTCTTATCTCTGACAAGGAGTAGCACAAGGGTGATGACAATTACATCCCTTTTGAAGATAAGCAACCTCTCTTGCTTGTACAATGGAAATGGAAGGGCAAGACTGTGGCCCAACCGTACAGATGAATGGCTGAAAGGTTTGTTTAGATAGATGATAAGAAATAAAATGATTAACATGGGTTAAATAATTATTTAAGAGTTTTTTTTAAGATGAAATAAAATAACAAAAGTAAAATTCTAAAATCTCCCTTTTCGTCATCCAAAACTCAACCCCTTTTGTCCCCCTTGGTAGTTTGGAATGGAATAGAATAGATAAGTAATATAATTATGATTATATTTTTTTTATTAAAAACTTACTAAAATTATATTATAAGAGTAATATTAAAAAAATAATTTATAAGGTATTCTAGTTTATTACTGACTCTCTCCTTTCTCTCATTAAACACCAAAACAATGTAATGACATGACTTGTTGTTTAACTCTTTGTCTTTTCATTCTATTATATATTTATCATTTCATTTTATTTCCTCATAAACTCTCAAATATAGCTTAAATTTATGAGCAATTTTTTTATATTTTATTATTAAATTTTTCAATAAAATTATAATATATAAAATACCTTTTTAAAAATTTAATTATGTGATATTAAGTTGTGGAAAACTAACTATATATTTGTTTTTGTTAATATTAAAATATAATACACTTGTTAATTTTAATAAGTAAATTATACAAATCTAGCCTTGAGTTTTAATGAAATTATATAAACTTTCGTTCTATTTTTTTTTTAAAATATTTTCCTATCCTAAAACAAAATTTACTTTATACTTTAATTTAATTTTAATTTTTTTAACTAAAATATCCTTTATTAACTTAAATACATATTTTTTTAAAACTAAAATATCCTCCTTCAAATCCAGCAATTCAAGAAATAGATTTGATGATTAAAAAAATTATTACTGAAAACAAAAATTATACTTAAAACTAATTTTTGCAAGTCAAAATATTTTATTTAATGGAGAGTATTTTAGTTAAAAAATTAAAATTGAACTAAAGTGTATGTTTTAAAATAAATAAAAATTTTATATAACTTTAGTAAAATTGGGTTATATAATTTAATTTATTTTAATTAAAAATTTAATAACAAAAATATAAATAAGTACATTTGAGAAAAAAAAACCTAGTTAAAATGACTATGGTGTTGTCTTCTATATGATGACGTGGTAAGTGATGGTTGTGGGGTTTGGACAGCTGGGTAAGCATGTCAGTTTGACCAATAATTCCGCTGCTGAAAGCACAAGTTGCATATGCTAGAATATTATGAGACAAAAGCACTTTTAAATATGGAGAATGCGAACGATTTGATTATAAGATAGGGGCCATTGGGATCGACGAAGCGGATCCTCTAAAGTGGTAAACACGTGCATCGCCTCTGCTATGGAAGCGGATCATCTGAAGTGAGGAAGTGGTGAAGTGTCTCTAAAGTGTGAAATCCAACGGTTCAAGATGCACATGTGGAAGCACAATGATCCAAATCCAACTGTCCATATAACATAGCAAAATGCACTGTTTATCGTTCATATTTCAGCCAAAAAATCCAAAGAAAATACCTTGGTGTCTCTGTTTCTCGCTGCCAAAGCTGTCTCCTTCGTGTCTTGATGGCAATAGCTTGCATTTCTCTTTTGTTGGCTTCTTCTAAGGAGAATTGCCTATAGTAAATGTAGCTACTTGGCATAAACGTGAGATCTTCTCTTACGGGTAAAATTTTCTATATGTGACCCGTGGACTAAATTCATATTTGGAGAGTCCAATAATACATGATGTCTTTGCTTGTTCATGGAATAGTTTTTCTTACCTTAAGAAGCCGTGACTATCGCAGGTGTTTGCACTAGTGGATCTTTTCGGGACATTCAATCGTAATTATTTAAAAAACTTATCACCACTTTGATTTTATTTTTCTTTTCTGTTTTCAAAAGTTGAAAGAATATATTTGCAAATGGGCAAAGATCTTAATATTAGCTTTGTGCTGTGTTTAGGCTACAGGAGAAGGCTGAAAATGAAGTTTTGTCTTTGAAAAGAAAAAAGCAAGTTTTGTATACCATAGATGGATGTTTAAACTTAGAAGAAATTTGTGTTAGATGTAAAATCTGCGTCCATTTGATCTTTCTTTGCTGCTGATGCTCGAACTTGGCACCATTTAGAAAAGAAAAATGGAGGGAATGTGCTCAGATTGAAGATGAAAGCAGGCTCCCCTGTTTTATTGCAAAAATGATGATCCTAGCGTTCATCTCATCAATGGATCTGTCTGTGCGCCACGTGGCTCGTTCTGCATCGTCTAATCTTTCAATGGTCCAGATTATAGTGCGTTAGTTGCCAAATGACAAAACACATGATTTCATTTAATGAAATGGTGCATTTTGATATGTTATATGGACAGTTGGATTTGGATCGTTGTGCTTCCACGTGGTGCATCTAGGACTGTTGGATTTTGCACTTTAGAGATCACCGCTTGCCCACTGCCGATGATCTGCTTCCCTCTGCTATAAGACTAAATTGAAGCGTTTTGGGGAGTGAAGGTGACGTGGCGTTAGCGTAGCTGTTAATGGAAGAACAAGTAGGATTAGATGAAATTGGGTTTGAAACGCAATTGAGGCTTCTCCCTTTAGACCAGAACCAAACGCTGGTTTCAATGATCGTCTCTGCTTGCCTCTTCAGGGAGATCAGGTTTTGGTTCCTTCGATTGCTAAGTCAACGTTGCCTGATATGCAATTTGGTAGGATATCGCAGATGAGTACGAATAGGGAGTATGCTGATTTATATAATTTTGGTATGAAAAAGGTATACCTAATTAGTATGTTAATTTAATATATAATATACTACAAAATTATAAATATCTACTTTATATAATATTTTTATATATTTAATAGATGAATAATTTAAAGAAATAGTTAACAAATATAATTACATAAAAAAATGAACAATTAAAAATTTAGTCTTTAAATTCATAACATAAATTTATAATTTAAATCCTAATTAAATAAGTTTAAAAAAAATACACAAATGAAAAATTTATATATTTCAAATCAATTATTATATTATATATTAATTTTTTCATCTATCATATTATTATCAAAATAATATATTTTAAATTCGTTAAATGATATATTTTAATTCCCTTTGTTGGTAACTGTAACAGTCTCCATTTTCCTCATCTTTCTTAATTCTTTTGATCTTGAGGAAGAACAGTACAACTCCCTTCTTCCCTTCAGTGAAAGCGCAAGATAGCAAGATGAAATCAAGATGAACAAGTGAGTTGCTTTTATGTATCTCCCCATTGGTCCAACAAAAATGCTTTTGTTTGTCAAGTTTTCTAATAAAGGTAGTAATGACAGTGCTTAACTTCAGGTAAATTAAAGATTTTTATTGTTAATAGGCTTGATTTTGTTTGAAATTCTGGATTCCCTCTTTTTCTTCTTCAATTTATTGGCTGTGGGTTGTTTAGGCTTGTGGTGTTTGTTGTGCTTTGGATCTAGAGATTCTAATTTTTGAATACTCCCTCAGTCCCTCTTCCTTTTCCACAAAACTGCATTTGGAGCTCCCACATGATTTGTGAACAAACCCCATTTTGGTCCTGATGAATGGATACAGAGTTCATAGGCCTAATTAATGAATTAGGCAACATTGGGCTAAACTGTCAATGGCTCTATTTGGGTTCAGGTGATTGTTTAAATTTTGCTCTCCATTCACCTCTTCCGTGAACCAATGATTGTTTGTGTTTTGATATGGTCCAAGTTTTAATTGTTTGCATTCAGTGAGATCCATAGACAACATCCATGGTTGTATTTTACTTGACTAACTGATTGTTTGTGTTTTGTTGAAATTTTGAGAATCGGGCTACGTACCTAAATGTTGGAATATCAGTTACATGCATGAATGTCTATCTGCTATTTATAAATGTGTATATGCTGCTTGATTTTGCAATAGCATCAATTTTTTGATTAGGAGCTTTCAATGGCTATTTGCTATTTATGAATGCCTCCATGTTCCAACCCATGAATTTTTATTCGATGTTTATGAATATTAAATTTTCTTGGCAAGTAAAATTATGCCGTGATCAAGACTATTCTATTTTGGTTGAATATGCAATTGCTTGTAATGTTTAATTTTCTTCAAAATGAATATTTTTAGGTTTCATTGCATTGGTACAAATTATTCTTTTATTAATGGTCATGTTTTATTTAGGGAAAATTATGTTTAAGGATCAAGAAGTGAAAAAATTTATTTTTAAGGATCTTTATCACTAGGTTCAACTGATTGTTGTTAAACTCAGTGGTAATTATCCTAAAATAAGTGGTAACAAGTTTTTAAAATAAATTTCTTCACTTTTTAGTCCTTTATTATAATTATCCCTTTTATCTGCCTTGATCTCATTGAATGGTCTTGTTTTTTATTTGGTTTAGTTTGCAATAGCAACTTATTATCAAGAAAATGAGGACATTAAGAAGCAAAAAAGTGAATAGTAATTGCTATTCTATAGCACTATATTCGTGTAAACAATTCTTTTATTGATAACTAATTCTATGCTTTCATCTACTTGAATGGTGTTGTTTTTTACTTAGTTTATAATGTTTTAACAACTTTTATGAAGAAAATAATGACACCCTAAGAAGTGAAAAGGCAATAATGAGTGCTTTTCTCTATCATAACATTTGGACTATGGACTAGATAATAAAAAGGACATTTTGAAAAGTAAAAAGGCTAATAGTGATTGTTGTTCTATATCGTTACATCTGAACTAGCTAATAAAGAGGATACTTAGAGAAGTGAAAAGGTGTCATTTTTTTTTCTTTTATTTATTGTTTAGTTATGTTAAAGGATAATCAAATTATCCCAGACAAAATATATATTCTTATTTTTGTTTGTTTTTTATACAAAAACATCAAAATTTTATTTTTAATTTTCTTATCTAAGAAACAAGTAAATAGGAGTAATTGTAGTCTAAAGATGCTTCAAAATAATAATAAAATCAAAGAATAAAAATAAAAAGAAATCACACCCAAAAAAAAAGAGAAAAACAAAAGCAAGAAAAGGATAAAAAATGAAAAAAAAAAAACCTACATACACAGAAGCACAAGCATCATAGTGGTCCTTCTCTCTCTCATAGTTTTGGCAGAAGCATTGAACAGGCACTGAGCCACAGACACACAGGAGTAGAGGAGTGACAGGGGATATTTTTAGACGCACACCTGAGAAGGATGTGAGGATCACGCGAAGAAGGCCTATAAAGGCAAATGAACTAAAAATGTAAGTGGGGGAGCAAAAGGTAAAGAGAGAAGGACTGAGAGTGGTTCTTTCTAGGGAAAATTAGTATGGAGGATCCAAACATTGCAAATATTATTATGAAGGACCAGAAAATTGAATATTACACTGAAGGACTAAAGGAACTTTGACGGACAAGAATGCCCTTTGTTAATAAGCCTTCTGAAACTCGCACAATCTACTCCATCGGGTCTCTCCTGCCATTTTTGTTCCCCACAAGGTCCAGCAACCTCCATGATCGTCCTCCTTTGTTTCTGGAGCTGTCTGCCCTTTAGTTCGTCAGCCTTCTTCCCTTCATTTCTTCATCCGTCCTCCCCCTATTTCTTCCACCTTTCATCAGATTCTCTTGTCATCCCGCATCTTCATCTGTCATAGTGTGAGTAGAGGAGAACAGAACGGTCTAGCCTTTTTGTATGATTGAGTAAGTAGCAATTTATGATATGCGACGTCTCTCAAATTCTCATGGTTAATGGCAACTTCTTCTTCCTGTGCTTGTTAAGGATAGTCTTGACTTGGAGCTATACAGGTTTATGAGCATTATTGATTTTTTGTTTCTCAGAAAGAATGCAATACCAATAGAAATATTATTACTTCTTTTTAGGAATATTACTATCTACTTTTAGCTTTATTCCTACTGATATTATTGTTTTGGTGTAAAAAATGATGAGCAAAGTCTAAAGGTTTCTAATTTTTTTAGGTGTGGTTGTAATGATTAGAGGATGGAAAATCAAATGTCAGGTGAGGTGTTCTGCTATTTTCATTTAGGTAGACAAATCTTAAAAGATTCAAGGGAGAAGATCCAATACCGGGGGGGTTGAATATGTGGAAGACTGATAAAGGAAGGTATATCATTAGAAGAATTAAAGAGAAAAGTAAGATTATGCATGGACTGTGATGACAATGGAATGGAAATGAAATACATTTTGAAATTTGATGGCTCTCAGTTATTGGACCTGGTGGACGATAATGGTGTGCAACAATGGATTAAATACAATGATCAATGTGCACATATATATATATATATATAATCAATGGGGAACAAACCAGAGCATCACCATCCCACTTGGTAACAGGGTGAGTCTTTTATGACTTGTCCAGTAAATATTTACTATATGTTATAATTTTAATTGGTATACTTGGTATCGCACCTAAACTAACAAAAAGTGAAATGAATGAAAATGTAGAATGAATTCAAATTCAGTTCATTCCACTACTGGGTCTCCTTCAAACCGGGAACTTATACTTCATCCATGTGCCATACAAAGTGTCCCTTCACCAATGACTGAATTAAATTCTGCCAAATGGACAGATTTGATTGTTGGGTGCGGGCAAATTTTTTTGAATGCTGTTGAATTAAGGTAAGCACTGTATAAGTATAGTATTACTCATAAATTTGGATACACTTTCCTAAAAAATAGCCCCCACAAGATGATTGTCAAGTGCAATGTGAAAGGATGCAAGTGGAAGCTAACAGTGTATACAGTGGCTAAAAGCACACCCTTCCTAAGTATGCGAACCTTTTATAGTCAGCATGTACACTCAACACAAGATAACTTGATAGTAACTCACAAGTAAATGGTAGACTTAGTAGCATCTATAATGGTTGAGAGTGTCAGATCAAGTAGAGATAAAACATTAAATGATATCCGTGGGGAGTTGTTTAGAGAATATGGATTGGAATTAAGTTATCATTAAGCATGGTGGGGGAAGGAGAAAGCTTTAGTCGATATTGATGGACCAGTAGACCGGTCATACATGCTAATTCCTTGGTTGTGCAACCGTTTAATGGAAACAGATTCAGAAATTATTGCAATGTGGACTTCATCGACGAACAACCGTTTTGAAAGGTTGTTCATTGCATATGAATGCTGTATAACTGGCTTCATGCTTGGTGCACGATCGATATTGTACATTGATGGTTGCCACCTCAGCGGACCATACTTCGGGACTCTCTTAGCTGCATCTATGTATGATGTAGACAATGACTTGTTTCCACTTGCTTATGCAATTGTAGGTGCAAAAATATTTGATGATTGGGTGTGGTTCCTTCAAAAGGCTAAAGACTTAATTAGTGGTATAGAAATAACTCTAGTTTCGGATTGCCACAATGCCGTAATCGTTGCAGTAAGAGAAGTGTTTAGTGGGGAGAGACATGTATTTTGCTATAGGCATATAAAGGAGAACTTTAGTAGTGAGTTCTTAAAAGTTTGCAAAGGGAAAAGAAGACAGTGTAAGAATGATGCACTGAAATTGCTAGATGGGATTGCGTATGCTCGGTTGGACACGGACTATGTGAAAACATTGGAGAAATTGAGGTCATTCTCCCTTGAGTTGGGTAGATGGGTGGAGACCCGGGCTGATGTTGATAAGTGGGCATTAGCCAGATTTCCATACTGACAGTGGGATAACATCACCACGAACCTTGCTGAATCTTTTAATACATTGATAGTAAAAGAGAGGAAGGACAATGTTTGTGTATTAATCAATGAGCACAAGGATAAGCTAGCTAAAAAATTATATGCTAGCAAGGAAGGCATGGCTAAATGGACAAATATGGTGGGCCCAAGGGTTGAGGCAATGCTGAAGGAGAATGTTGCAAGGGCAGAAAATATGATAGTAGAGCACTATAGTATTAATTGGCTCCTAGTTCGAATACGAAGCAATGATTTAAGGGTGAATGTGGCATTAAGAGAGTGTACTTGTCAAGTTTGGCAAATATCTGGCATCCCATGTCCTCATGCATATGCAGCGATAAAAGAAAGTGCATAGGAATGTGTACTCATATGTGGAAGAATGCTACTCATTGAGCTCACAGCAAAAGATGTATATAAATACTATGATTCCTATAAAGACTCATGACTCATGATATGCCAAACCTGAACAATCTTTCAATTGACGATTATGCTAACAACATCTTCCTACTACCACCCATCACCAGCCGTCTAGCAAGGAGACCGCAGAAAAGCGACGTGAATCACAATTTCAAGATAAGGCTAAATACATGTGTTCTCGTTGTCAAGAGGTAGGGCATAACAGAGTTAGGTGCAAAACTCCCAATCCTTCTTTATCTTGATGCTGTAAATGTCAAAGTAGCTCATAGGTGGTTATACATTGGTGTTTTCTGAAGGAAGTGGTTAGTAGTATTGTAAATGTGTGAAAGTTAGGCTCTATTTGTACATGGGTAGACATAACTTTTTTTTGTTTGGAGGTCTAGAAGTTGGGCTCTTTTGTACATGGTAGACAGAACCTATTTTTTAAAGTTATGACAGTTAGGCTCGCTTTTATACATGGGTAAACATAACTGATTTTTTGTACATGCATCAGGGACATGTAAAGTTTCTTTGTAATGGTTCTTTATAGTAGTTGCAGAGAAGTGAAATCCGAATTTGTTGGGCTATTGGCAACTGTATTTAATACGAATGGAAAGTAATGAAAATGAAATATATGTTACAAGTGCTATATGTATGTAATATTTGTTTATGTCGAATTTCTGTGCACAAGTTATGAAAAGAATTTATAGCATATTAGTATTTGATGGAACTGATCATTAAAGCCTCCAGTGGAAGGTTTAGGTGTAGGCATGTTTGTGTATTTTTTCCCTTTGTTGGTTTTGCAACTTTTCCTTTCCAAATATAAGTGGAGGTTGATCATTTTTAACTTTCCTTGGGGTCTAGAGCAAACAAAGAAAATATGCCTTTATAGCAGACAATGCATTTTCATCCATGCATGGAACTCTTGCACTTGAGGTACTCAAGTTATTTTATTTCAAGAGCATGGCTAAAAAGCATCTAATGCAGTCGTTGTTCATTGTTGTATCAGAACTCTAGCTTATTTTACTGTATGTGAATCACAATTTTAGCTGCAGCCAACATTACTGGTTTGCACCCTCTATGCCTTGTTAATGAAAAAATAGCAACTAGCTTGGCTGATGAGATTTATAACACACAGCTTCCTGAAAATGATCAACCCAGATAGTACCACACACAGGAAATCTAGAGGCACCGTTGAACTCTGAGGATTCACCAAGCTGGAGAAGGATGTCAAGAGATTCAGCCAGCGTGAGAATTTTCAGCAACTAAGTGTTCAGATTTTAGATTTTGGATTTTGTTTAGTATCCAGGGATTGATCTTACAATCCACCATTGGAATAATACCAAACAACAATCCACCATTGGCAGGTCATCAGAAAGAAAGAAAAAAAAATACAGCCAGCAGGTCAATTATTCCTCCTCTGGTTTTTGTTTTTGCGAATCCTTGTTGTTCACAATCCAGTGGGATAGAGTTTTAGGACTATTACCATGAGGTTTAGGGGGATCACTACTAGATTTAAGCACATTTCCGTCCATTTGTAAGGACCTTCCAAAAGCTAATTACTAGTGTTGTTTACGCCCGTCGCTACATGTTTTTGAGATATTACTAGTGGCCTTCAGGAATTTTACTACCATATTCAGGGAATAAGTTTAGGACATTAATGGTTAACTTAGTGATATGCCATGCCTCGATGGACCTTAAGCAAATAGATTATAATATGTAGTCAAAAAGAAAAATCAACTCAAGAAATTTCATAATCTTGTTATAATCATAGGCCCATGAATACTAGATTCATTGTTATTCATTCACAAGCTTTGAGTTGCTACAACTTTATCCAACAGAAATTACATAATCTTTGCCAATAAAATCTAAACAAACTTCAATCTGAATATACTTAAATCTGAACAATCTTAAATCTAAGCTAACTTTGACTTATTCAAAAATTACACAAACAAAATATTGTAAAGCCACAAAATCAGTAGTTAAAGTTGCACAAATCAACACTCCCCCTTACCATTTTTGCTATAAACACCCATCCATCCTCGCTTTCAGATATTCAAATCTGGCCTTTGACAAAGCCTTTGTCATAATGTCTGCAAGTTGTTCAGCTTAGTTGCCTCACTTTGAACATGTTTCAAATTTGCCAAAATGCAATTGATAAGTTAAATGGCATGCTGGTAAATGATAAACAGGTCTATGTTTAGCATTTTCATTGCTTTGATACCAGTTTATTGATACTACAAAGGAAAAATTGCAATGATAGAAAATTAGAGGCTGGATTCATAGTTGTTCATTCACAAGCTATTTACAACTGTCAGTTTAAAAGGTTTACAAGTTTACAATTTTTGTCTGCAACTATAATAGGATAAAGTTTTGGGGAGGAAACTATCAATGTATCACAACTTCCTGGTTTGCTTCCCTTTGATTGTCGCCCTTGCAACTGCCATTACATCACCTTGCCTTTTGTTTAGTGGATGGTTCACCAAGTCCCACATGAGTTAGACACGAAACGCATCCAACTCTTCTTGAAATCACAACCATTTACCCATGAGCCACCAGACAGTAAACTATAATAAACAATAAAAGATATGCTCAAACCAAAGTATATGTTGGTATGGTGCGCCCTTCCCACTCAGGCTTTGCTTCCCCAGTCCACAGTTGCAAGTATTTTATCAAATATATGCCACAATCATCACTGAGCAATAGATGAGATATCATAAAGTCAGGCTATCTAGACAGTACTACAAATATTGTGAGTTCAAAGTAATTAATTCACTTACATGTTTGGCTGTTAGGGCAAGTCAATGTATTTCACCATGACAACTGGGCCTGATGCCACAAATCTCTTCGGTTTCAACAATTTTAATATCGTGGCTAACCGATTTTTCTATTATATCACCCAAAAAGTATCACACACAAAGTATCACACACAGCTTAATCATGACAATTAACTTTAACAACTACATTCTAGTACAACACAGCCTAATCTTACTGTGATGTGGGCCATCTTTCTCTGACCTGCATTGGTCTTTTGACTCAATGAGTCAAGGATGTATAGAATGCATGCATGAGGGTCCAGAGCAAAGTAGAACCAGTGGTCCATAAATAGCACAAGGGCGAATATCTGCAACCATTTCCAAATGACCAACACATTTTAGGGGGACAGGCCAACAGAAAATTACAAATACCCTATAAGTACGTTATTAAGGTGTAGTTCATGATGTTATAACCCACTTTATTAGGCCACAGTTTTTCCAGCAAATGATACTACCTGATAAGTTTTAAGAGGGTTCTCTATACTAATAATTTCATAAAGTGTATCAAAGCAGGGCTTAAAAGTAAAGGATCATTAACGGTAATATGGTGTGAAGGAAAGACATATTAGTTACCATGAAATCTCCATCCAGAATGTGTCATCTGAGAGTCAAGTTCTCCTGCTTTTGGTCTTTCAGAAGCACTCTGCACACTATGGTTATCACCTATAAACACCCAACAAACACAAGCATACATTAATCACTTTTAAAAATTTTACACTAGTTGAGACATGCAAAGGTTAGACTCACTCTTATGTTGATCCACTTCCATCTACCAAGGCACTGGCACTCCGCACCGGTGAGGTAAAAGTCAAACAAATCAACTACTACCATAGTAATAAAGCAGACACATTCACTCACTAATATTAGTATATTAAATATATTTCCACTGTCAGCGATATCAAATGAAATAACCAACCTAAATTATATAAACATATGAATTTTTCCATACTAATACACATACTCATTGCTATTTGCCCGAGCAGCACGTGAAGTGCAATATTCATACACTGCCTTTTTCTCTTTCTCTGTTCTGGCGTTGAGGGCTTCCTTCACAGATAGTGACCATTTGACGGCTTTTTGACATTGTCGTACTGACCTGCGTGGGTGTTCTTGTCCCTCAACTTTGTCCTTCGGCCTGGGGGCATTTGGTGTTTTCCTCTTCTTTAGCTCAGTCTCACTAGCCCTTCTGGATGATTCATCCAATTCATCATCCTCCCTATCTCCGCTTAACATGCGCCTAGGTGATGCAGCTGCTTCTTCTCCATCCCCTGCCTCATCACTAGCCACGTTGCCTGCAGAGGTTCCCTCCATGTCACCCACAAAAGTCACTGTATGGGTAGGGGCTGGTAAGTTCTGTCTGTAGTATCAGCAAATCTTCAGCAAAGCCGTGAGCAAATGTTAGGAGTCTTTTATATATTTTCTTAATACCCTACAAGGTTCCCACAGATAATAGTTAGTTCACAGATGCTTAAGAACCCTTAACATAATTGATATTCAAGGAGAATTAACGTTGAGGATCTAAATATAGAGAAAAATTCCTTAACAGGACCTGTTACCACTGGGTTTAGGATAGATTACCATTGACTTAAAGCAAAACACCTTTAACCCAGTGGTAATAGGTCCTTCACAGTAGAAATACGTCAACTCCAATTCTTCCTTAAGTTACTTCAAATATAGGAAGTGGCACTAGATGTTGAAATGTAGATTCCGAAGGGAGTGCATGTGGGCCTTTGTTATTAAAGATTCCCTGCATCCACAAGTAATGTCAGAACAGTTAGTAAATTACCAAATCATCGTATATAGTATCATTATCATATATATCCAAATAGAGAGTAACTTACCTGAGCATGCTCCTTCTCAAGTTTAACCCTTTCTTGGATGCGTTGTTGAGTTTAAAACTTGAGAGTATTAGCATTGCTGGGCAGAACTACATCTCCAAGAGGAAAATGTTATAGGAAAAATACTGACCAAAATTGAACATGTTAGATGTGTGAAATAATAGGTCAAATAAATATACAGGTAACAAACCATACCATTAAGAATGGTAAATATCCTCCAATGCTCTTTTTCTCCACTCTTTTACATGGAGCTTTTTTAAAGCTTACCACTTTCTTTACAAGAGTAGACAGGATAAGTTCTATCCAATCATACGTGGCTGCATGGTCGATGTCCACAATTGTAGGAAGCATTTTGTCATTTACGTATAAGCTAGAGGTCGGGCATAGGAAAGTCTCTAAGGTAAATAGCAAAAAAGCCCGCTTGAAGTCTCTACCAGCTTTGCCTCTTAATATAATATCTTTCACATCCTTCAACTTTTTTCCCTTGAACTTTCTTCTGACTGCATCCATGCCTTCTCCCTCTAAACTATTAGGTATAAGCTGGTCATCGATGGGAATACCCATTATGCCATGGACATCTTCGGCTTTGAGCGGTACTCGTTTACCTTTGATGGATAGGGATCCAGTTAGAACATCAAAGGCTGCAACAAGCTCCATGCACAAGTCCCTTGATAGGGTTTGGAATGCCAAATCTAGCAATTTTCCAAACCCCATTTCCTTCACCAATTTATTGCGCACAGTGTTATCTCTAATAAATTCAACAACTTCCTTGAACTGAGAGGGTGAGCCCCTTGTCTCAATTGGTATCTATAGAACACAAATAATTTAATAACATAGCATGAACTCATTAAATGAGAGATTTCAGGGATGTTTAACAATGAATTTTTCCTTACATGGGATTTTCCACAAACATACTCCTTCTTGTGCTCCATTCGCTCTTCATAAGCTTCATCCTTATACCTCTTTTGCTCACTTGGCTCTAACTTCTGCCACTCTGCTAGTACTACAGCATTCTCTTGTAGAAGGATAACCAACGATGTTACTCATTTTTCCACCATATTTTGGACATCATTTGCTCTATAACAATTATGTTGCCTACCTCTTTAACATTGTGGAATTTCCCTTAGTTTTTTTTATAAAATTCAGCCCTGGAAATAAAAACACCTACCTGATTAAGTCTTTTTTTAATTACCTTAAATCATTATCATGTCATAAAATATAAAAAAAAGAGCACCTAAACTTCTGCAATCCAGATCTATATTTGTGTAAGGTATTGTCATTATCCTCCATTGTACTTTATCCTGACAGTCATAAATCAGTACCATAGCCATAAACAACCAAAGAAACCATCACTAATATCTTTCTATACAATCAACCAAGTCTGATTAACAATGACTCCACACATGCCAGTTACAAGTAATACAACCATTGCATTATAACTAATAAGCAAAATAGGAAATTTGTGTAGCACACATGCTTGTCATATATGTTGCATTATACAATTAAATTATGAATATTCTATACTCAACCTCCATTAATAATTCATACATTCATTTTGTCACATTATTACCAACTTTAGTGCTGTAGCCCATTACTACTAGATTTAAGTGTGTTACTATTGCACTTCAGGAAAAATACTGCTATGTTTAGGGATATTCACACATACTGCCCTACTTCGTTTGAACACATTTAGAACTATGCTACGTTTAAGGAAATTTATTAGGAACCATGGACAACCATTACTACCATATTTATGGATGTTACTCCTGTACTTAAGGATATTTACTATCAGGTTTTAGGAACTGTCGTCTACTATTGGCTTTTAGGCGATTTACTTCCAACTTTAGTTATGTTACTACTTAATTTTAGCAAATTCACTACCATGTTTAGGGATTTACCATAGCATTATTAAAGTTTTAGAACTCTTACTCCCAGGTTTAAGGACTTTGCCAATGGAATTAGGAAATTTTACACCACCGAGTTCCAAACACATCACTCGCTACGGGATCATCAAATTGAAATTCCAGTATCCTCAACTTATCCCTAAATTCCAAACACATTATCCCCCAACTTATCCCATATCCCAAATTCCAAATCCAGGATTCAAACAATATCTAATACACAATAGCTTTCATCTAACGCCAAAAGGAATTTCACATCTACAGGTCTAAAGCCTCGCCATTCACTGCCTAAATCCTCTTTGCCAACGATACCCACTCACTGCCTAAATCCTCTTTGCCAACGATACCCACATTTCCTTTTGATGTAAAAGCGTGTAAATGCTATCATTTATGAAGGAATGAAAGTACGAAGGAGAGGTGTTGCTTACCTTACTTTTCATAGATTTTCGAGTGTAGGAGAACCCGTTGAAGACACGCCTTTGAAGAATGCCTCTCTGGCGAGAAGCTATCTATGGATTTCGACCAGTTGCGATAGAAAACTTCCAATGATTTTTACTTACCAATTACAGGAGAAATTGACAATGGAGGGCAATAGAGGGAGGGAGAAGCGACTAGTGTCATCTGGGTCTGGAGGGCAAAGGCAACGATTTGATTTGATTTAGGCGCTTATTCAGTAGAGAAGCTAAGGCTATTTTTGTCTGTCAAAGTTCCTTTGGTCCTTCAGCGTAATATTCAATTTTCCAGTCCTTCATAATAATATTTACAATGTTTGGGTCTTCCGTACTAATTTTCCCTTCTTTCTAAGTTGGCTTTAGATTAGAGAGTAGAGATTCAAAAAACAAATGGGACTTACGCAAAAGAGAAAGAGAGAGAGAGAAAGAAGGAATTTTATGGTTGAGGGATTTCTAGGTTTTGTTTCGATACAAGGTTGTATTTGGAGAGAAGAGAAGCCAAGAGGTAGTAATAGAAATTGAGAGGTTTTTTCTTTGTTTTGGGATTTTTGGCTGAAAGGAAAGACATTTAGTTGAAGGACTTTAGTGGAAATTTAAAGGAAAGAAAGAAAGTGAGAAGGAAAGACATTCAGTTGAAGGACTTTTCGATCCAAGAAGGGAGGTTTGGCTATTGGAAGGACCATAACAAAGGAAAGAAGGTAGAGGAAGTGAAGTTAGCATGACATGAAAATGGGCTAAAAGCTGCTGTAACTTGGCAGAGAAAGGAAATTCAATGAGGTATGGTCCTTTTTATTTTGTTACCACTTTTATTTGTCTCTTCACCTTTGGAATTATGAAGCCATTAATGTACTCTGTGTTTGGTGCTGAAATATAGGCTTATGTGTTCTTGGTAGTTCAAATTATTTAAATGAGGCTAAGATTTTGATGTTGTTGATTCAGAGGTTTGATCAAGATTCATGCTATTGTTTTTAGTCATCCTATATTTGCTCAGCCTAAAATGGGAAGATCATGTTCCTCGAGTTTATGTGTGCACGGTTAGGATTCATTAGGTTTAGATAAAATTCCTGCAGATTGGGTTTGGGCTTGTGTTTAATGAATATGGGAGTGGTTTAAGCAACTATAATTGTTTGCTTGAATTTGAATTGAAAATCTCGTTTTGCTCATATATCATCAGAGTGTCATTTGGTTATTACCCCTCTTCCTTCATTTCGGCCTGTGATGATAAGTGGATTTGGGCAACCATAATGTCTAAAGTCTCGTTTACTTAGAAATTTGGTTCACATTTTAAGTAATTTTTCTTGAGAAAATTTTAAGGCTACACATAGCTTGGTTTGTTGATTGCAACAGGAATTTGTTCATGACCTTTTATTCTTTGATTGGATATGTTTCTGATGGATGCTTGCTGTTTTAAGATTCGTTGGCTATTAAGATTATGTAAGTGTAGAGATCTTTTTTTTTTTTTAACTACAAGCTAACATTTTCCTTTGCTTTTGTCACATGAGTAAGACCTTTGATATGGTGGAGTAGCAACATGTGAGAAGCTTGGCAAGGAGAGTAGATGAATGGTTGGAAGGGATAGCTCACTGGTCTTCTTGTTGACTCATTCACGCAATATGAAAATAATGTAACATATGCTTGGAATAACATGATTGTTTGATATGGAACACAAACACCCACAATCACAAGGTGCTATTTATTTGTAAGTTTTATTTTATTTTATTTTATTGTTAGAATTAGCTGTGCGGAATTATTTGTCTCTTCAGGCATATAGAGGTTAGCTGAAGAACTGTGTAATGCAATAAATCTTCTTGATCTTTGTCAAGTTTTGTAATCGCCCCTTTATCAAATTTTTTTTTTTTCATTTTTGGGTTCACATGGCCCCTTTTATCTTATCAAATGAGTTCAAATAATAAATAAATAAATAAATAGCAAACACAAAACAAAAAAATAAATAAAACAATTATATGTCAAAATAAAAGTTAAATGACCCATTTTTCTTTGAAAATTTTCTAAATTCTAAAGTTCTTACTTAAAAAAAAATTATGAAAATCATTTGGCTTTAAAATCTTAAAAGTTACAAAAAAAGAGGTCAAAATGTCATACTTCACGAATGAAAAAAGATAAAAATTAAAAAATTAAAATAATGATGAATAAATAAATAAAACTGAAAAAGTGTCATTTCTCAAAATGAATGTCATTATAAAAGTTTGAATAATAAAAAATTAATAAATAAAAAAAATCAACCATACAAATCATACAAACATCACGAAAAGCAAAATAAAATTTAAAATTTAAAAATAATAAAAATTAAAAATTAAAACAAAAATGAAAGCAAAGAAATAAAAATAAAGATAAGCCATAAAAAACCAAGAATAAAAAAATCAAATAAAAAACCAGAAAAAAGAAAAATCTTTTTAAAAAAGGGAAAATCATTAATAAAATAAAAAATATAAATAGTCTCAAAAATCGAAAATCAAAAATAAAATCCAAAATCCAAAAAAATATAAAATATAAAATAACCAAAAAAATAAAAAAATCAATTATTAAGATAAGAAATATCAAAAAATCAAAAATGAAAAAAAAGAAAATAACTGAAAATCATTAAAAAAATAAAAAATATATATCAGAAAATTTAAAAAAAAAACCAAAAATCATAAAAATAAAAAAATCGCGATCATAAAAATAATAAAATAAAAAAAGAAAAGAGTTATAAAATAGAATTAATTTAGTTTTTGCAAATTAAAACATTCAAATTAACTTCAAAGCCTTTTTGTTTGCAATAATTTAGAGTAATTTCTACTTTCTTTCTCTTTTCACAAAAATTAAAAAACACTAGCAAATTGGCACAGTTTTCTACTCGGTTGAATTGCATGAATTTTGATAAGGTATTCAGACCCTAAACTCTCATCTTAGGTTAAATTCACGTTTGTAAATAAACATTTTTTCTCTGTTATTTCTTTTCTTAATTTCATTTCTTTTTTCTACTTTTGTATGTGATTATTAAGGAGAATCAAAATAAGATCAAAGTTATTTTAATTTTGCACAATTAACTTAGAATAACCATTTTTAAGAAAGGGTATTGTGGGATGTTTAACATTTTTTTCACATACAATTGATTCTCGAATCCATTTCTGATTTGTAAATCATTTTTTTACAAAAAAAGTTTTTTTAAAGTTTTGCCTTTTAAAAAATTAAAATTTCAGTAGCGACTCTACTACTTAATTTGGTTCTTGTTTTTTGAAAATCAAAATGCTTCAATTTTTTCTAGAGCCACGCAGTCACATTGTGAGTGTGACAGTTTGACAACTCCACTGGGGAGTTAATTAGAAGGTGAAGCCAAATTTAAGTTAATTGCAAAATATTATAACCTTCCTTTTATTTTGATTCTCCTTTTGTTTATTGTTTGTCTCACATGATTAAAGTAGATAACATACTATTCATATGTTTATTTCATATGTTTTATTCTATTGATTGTGTATATAATATGTGTTAAGGTTAGATAGCATGTAGAACAAAGCGTTAGGGTAGATGACCATATTTGTATATATATTTTACATCTTTTGCTTATATCTATATATATGCTTTTCTTCCTTTTGTTATGCTAACTTGCCCAGCAGATGAAGGTTGGATAATCGATAGGGTCAAAGGTAAATGCTCTTTCACACATATCACTAAGACATAAATATCTCACATATATTATGGGCTCTATACCTGGGTCTGAGTGTACCATAGGTTAATAAAGGTTTATATTGATTTTCCTATGAAGCCTTGTGCTTCTTAACACTATCATGAAGATCTCGCATAAATTGTACCTTATTATGTGGGTTTGACCTGTGTAGGATATTTTTCCTCTCAAGGTAAAATTTATATAGTGAGATTCTCATCTTATGATAGGGTAATTTTGGAGATCAATAATTTTAGGAGTTTATAGACTTACCCTGAAACCTTGCACTAATAGTCCAACTATAGATCCCTTTCAAATAGTTAGAGTTAGACTTTTGTAAATCAGTGGCCTCAACTTAGGATTTACCCATATTAGGACAAAAGAGAGCATTTTTTAACTTGTTCCTCACACGTTTATGCATTTAAAAAAGCCTATAAGGAAAGTGATACATCATCACTATTTATTGGGGGTAATTAATGAAATGTCATTATACAGTTAGATATATATTAACTATGATGAAAGTATGCATTAGTTAAACTAACCCTAATCCAGTTGGTTTTCAACCTTAAAAGGTCACATCATACTCATAATAACCATTTTAAAAGGAAATCTTTAGCAAATATTTATTTTTCCTTAAACATACCAAAAAATAAGAAAGAAAGAAACGAGATAAGATAAAATAATAAATGATGCACAATCCAATTTTATTGAAATTAAGCTAAAAAAAACATTTCTTTAAAATTTTCATCCCAATAAGGTAACAAATTTTGCATAGAAAAGAAGAAATTTTGAAATTATGGGGAATTACAATATTCACAATTTTTAATACATCATCAAGTAAGTATCACATCTTGGTTAGTGATCTTAATTGTCTTTTTTTTTTTGGACATTAATTGTTTAGAAAAGCATATTTCTCTTAGATTGATTGTTAACTATTTTTTTCTTTCATAAAGTAATAACTCCTTGAGAAAAAGTACAAAGTTTTTTTTTCTTATACCAAGACATTATTCTCAATGATGTATAAGCAAACATTTAATACAAAATTTATCATATGTTAGCGGGTCATTATATTAGCTTGTTAATTGAGTCCTAAAGACTATACCTTTATGGAACAACAAGTTCCTTGAGGAATGTGTGGAGTTATCAAGTTCATAATAATAATCCACTAACCAATAATCCCTGATGTACTAACCTGTGTATTTTAAAATAGTGAATTGTTATACAAGTTGATTACCATAACAAAAGAAATGAAACCTTTGGGCAATAAGCAACATCTGCATCCAAGTCGAACAAGGCTAGTTGCAATTGGAGTAAAGATCAAAGTCAAGGCAAAAGTAGAGTCAGTTGAAAGTTTGATTATATTGAGTAAGAAACTAAAAGGAAGACATATTCAATACTTTTAAAGGGATTATTGGGATATCTTGGATTTATTGCAAATACCAGTCCAACCAAAAGCACTTTCAGCCTTAGCTCAATATTGGGACAATTCTCTAAGGTGTATTACATTTCCTACATTCCAAATTACGCCTACTTTAGAAGAATATAGAAGTTTTGTAAATATACCTATGGGAAAGAATGCATTGGTTTATGTAACATCTGGTTTTCTGAAAACCAGAGAAAACGTGAGAAACGTAACGTGTGGTTTCTCCGTAAATAAACAAAATTTACCGGATACAAAAGGAAGTCCCCCAAGACGATGTAGTTAAGGTTTTGAAAAATTTGGAAAGCATTCTAGACTCCTAAAATGAGAATTGTAGCCTCAGATGGAAGAAAAAACGGAGCTAGAATGAAGAAATAAATTCTTACGAAAAGCCTATGAAACATAATGGCATTTTCGTAATTTTGAGCAATTTTTAGAATTCACACAGGAGGGCTTCTTAAATGAAATTTTTGAGTTCTCCGAAGTTTTTAGAGGCCCTAAAAATCATGGAATGCCCCAAGACAGCTAAAACCCCTCCGGTGGACGTTTTCTAACATCGGTGTGGCTTAATTTTGAAGGATTCTTTCGGGAAGGTTTTAGCTTCAATTTGAGTGATTCCAAAGGTATTTTACTAAATTGGGAACCTAAATTTTACAATGGAAAAGACAGTTTTAAAAAAGGAGCTAAAATGAAGGAGAAACAAAAATACAAAGTATGAAGGGCAAAATAAGAATTTTTAAAAAGTGTAACTTATTCCCACCTATATATATGATGCACCCTTCTCCTCCCTTCATTATGCATGACCATGTTTTGCCTAAAACTAGAAGGAAACCCTAGAGGTTGAGGCTCACAAGAAGGGAAAGAAATGGAGGAGAAATCAAAGGCTTAAGGTATAGAAATTAGTAGTTTTTCATACTCTTTCTCTTCCAAACCTCTTCTCCTCCATTCTCCTTTGTTTCCTATGATTAAAATGAAGTTTATAAATCTATTTTAAGGGAGAAATTGAGAGAAAAATTTGGATTTGAAGAGAGGAGCTCAAAGAACATAAGATTCAAGTGAGAAAAAGCAAGATAATAAGGTAATTTCTCTTCTTATGGTTGTCATTTTTGGTTCCCTTCTCCACCATTTCTCCCCACTTGAGAAAACCTTAGGAGGAGATGATTTTTAGGCAGAACCAAGCATGAATCTAAGGAAAAATGGTGTGGAGATTAAGAATATGTAAAGAGAATTATCAAAAACCCATTAGATTTCAAGATGCAAATTCTAGGGTTTTGTGTACACCTTCCAAAATATGATTTCATATGATAATTCCTAGGCCTAATTAAGAGTTTAAATGAGCTCCTAAGATTCCTAAGATGCTCCCCACATGCTTCCTCCTTCAAGAAAACAAAGAGAATTCCAAGGAGGCCAAAAAGGGCATAGTCTCAACCAAGCAAGGTTGGGGTAGTGAGGGAGAGTTTTAAATTTTTCTAAGGCCATTCTTGAGTCATATTTGATGAATGAAATTGAAGGGAGGCCTTAAAAAAAAAAACAGAACTCATGGAAAGTGATTTAGTGTCTTAGGTTCCATAATATGACCTAAAGAAGCAACATGCTGCTAGGCCTTTTGTTTTAATGATGTGATGACTCCAAGAGACTTAAAAGGAGTCAAGAATCATATTTGAAAAGAAAGAATGAGGCCTAGAATTCATTTGAGGGGTGTTGCTTTATTAAGTGCCTTTATGGACCATAATGGAGCTTATAGAGCAATCTAGTGTTTTACCAAGTGATGTAGCCTTAGAATATATTTCATAGACCTAATTGGTTCCCATAAATTGTATCTAGGCCAAGATAAACCATCTCCACCAAATTGTGGGTGTGTGGTCAAAAGAGGAGACTTGAAAGCTAAGAAAAAGTGTGTGAGTGTACACAAGGTAGCTCTCTCCACCTTCTCTCACGCATGGATGTGTGTTTAGCTTGTTTTGGAATGTATGTATGTGTATTTTCAAGCTATGAAAAGTATGCTAGCATGCCTTTACATATTATGCTTCTTAATGCCATGTTATGTTTTCAAATGTTTACATGATGTTTATATGAGTTTGCTTGAGTGTGGAGAGGCCAAGAACTCTTCCCTTTGGTGAAGATGAGCCAAGAACCTTTGAGCTTGGTTAAGACAAAGTAAAGAGTCTCTCAAAAGCAAAGTGGGCTCCCAAGAGTATGGTTAAGTCCAAAGCTCTTAAAAAATGGGTGAGAGAAGTCCAAGATCCATGAGGAGAAGTGTGAGACCAATCCGAACACTTTGTGAGCTCTTGAATGTCTTGAATGATTGATTCACATGCCAAGTTTGCTTTCAAAATGTCCATGCCTTCTATTTTCTCCATACATGCATTTATAAAGCTTGCTTTGCACATATTATGTATGATTGAATAGGAGATGAGCTATTAAGATTCTTTGAATCTCATCCCCTCCTCTCCAATGATCTAACATGCTATGTGGACCAAGTAATTATGGTAAAGGGAGCCAACAACCATGAAGAGGAAAGATTGACAAGCTTATGCATGGTTTTGTCCATTTTGGAACCATAATGATAGTTCATATTGTATATGATGTTGCATATGTACAATGCACCTTGAGACATATGTAAATATACTATTATGTAATGTTTAGAGCCATGGATATGATTTATGAGCTTTAGAACACAAATTGAGTTTTGAATGTCCAATTATGCATTATAGAAGTTTGATGGAAATATGCATAAGTGTGGGTTGAATAACCAAAATGAGATGCATAAGGTTTGGGACCATTTGGGTAGCTCACACAAGTCTCAAATAAGCTTTTAAACTTGCCCAAAAGGTGCCAAGACTAAGGGAAATCCATTTGGCAACTTTGGTACTCAATATGGAGCCAAAATTGACCATAATGGAACCCTATGTCAGTTTTTGGCCAAATGAGTTAGTCTCACTTTGAAATTTGGCATGTAATTAGGTCTCATTGAGAGATTTTTGGAAAACTAAATAACATAATTTTTGGAGCTCTAGAGAATATTTGATAAATTTTCAAAGTTGAGATTTTCTATTAATTCTAGTATGTGCACTGTTCACACTAGCAGATTTATGTTTTGTGTCACTCGATAGTCAAATGGTGTCCAATCCTTGTGAAATTTTATAAAAATAAACCAGAGGTCATAAGATTTATGTAGCCACCGAGATCATCTCATTTGGAGGTCTGAGCAAAGAGTTATGCATTTTTGAAATTGGCTGTCAATAGTAGTGGTGCCCCAAGAGTTCTGTTACTGTTCTATAGGATTCTAATGGCTAAACATGTATGTTTCATTCTGGAATTATTTTTATATAAATTTAACATTTTTAGCTTTCCATAATGACCAAATTTGTATAATTTTTATTTTTATAGAATTAGTAATGAATTTTAAAAATTTATATCAGTAATCTGAACAGCAGCCCAAGCAGCCAGCGACCTCAGTAGCTTTTCGGATGTCAAACATCTTCCATGATGAATGTTATGGTCTGGGCATATTTTTAGTGTGAATTCAACATCCATAGCTTCCTATAATGAATAAGATTGTAGGATTTTGATTTTTTTAGAATTAGTTATGATTTTCCAAAGTTTGAAGAGGCCAAATCTGGCCGAAAATATACTCAATCATTTTGAGCTCCATTTTGGTTTCTATGACTTTTGGACATGATTTTGAGATGGAAATGAGTTGTATTGATGTATTTAAATATAAGAATGTATATAATGAACTCACACGATCCACGTGACACCAAATGGAATTTTTAAGTACGACGCAACGTAAAGAAAGTCACTATTTTCCCCTTTTGCCTTATATCTTCATGAATATAATGCTGTGAGGCATGTATATATATGATATGATGAGCTAGAAATTATGGTGTTACAGTTTATTCTTACCCTAGGTATTTACCATCAAAGAGGGTGGTGACATAGATTTTAGAAGATCTTGGTAGAGTCCAATTACACCAAAAGGGACAGATTAAAGGCTTTTTAAGAAAATACATAGAGAAGCGTATGGAAATTCTAGCAGAAAAAAGGGGTTGGAATACTTTTCAGAGAGTCTTAACCTTAGCAATATATGGATTAGTGTTATTTCCATCAATAGTAAGGATAATTGATTTGGCTACCATAAGTATATTTTGGATAGTGGAAAATCACCATGTAAATCCCCGTGCCAGTTGTCCTAGCAGAGACATTTTTGACACTAAGCTTTTCCCAAGAAGAAAAGAGAGGAAAATTGAAATGTTATATGCATCTCTTAACCATATGGATTTTCAATCACATTTATGGGAGGAAATATCAATTTGGTCAAAGATATGACACCATCCATCATCCAATTAGAGATTTCTTCAGTCGTGAAGGTTCTATGTTATCATCTACAAAGATGAAACATGATGATTGGGCTCGATTGCTTAGTCAATTAGATAAAAACACATTTTGAGGGAAGATTGCCTAGTACGAAAGTGAAGAAATCATATATTATTATGGAGAATTTTTTAAATATGCTCTTGAAGAGTCCTTGTGGTTGTATTCATTACAATTCATTAGTTATTCTTCAACAATTTGTGTATAGGCAAGATATTCCATCTAAAGAAGCAACATGCAAGATTCACTTTTACCATAGTGATTTAAAAGCTAAAATGCAAAGCCAGAAAATAAGGAGTGTGTGGAACAAAGTGATGTACAAAGGAAAATTTGAATTGGGCAAGCACATCGTGGCTATGACTAAAGAATATCAAGAATAACTGAAAGAAAGGACCAAAGGTGCTAACCCCTCTTTTAGGCCACCTAATCCTTTACTTGGAAATGACATGGAAGTGATTGATAAGAAATTAGTAAGATAAGTGGAAGATAAAAAGGCAAAATTAAAAAATTTTGAAGAAGAAAGCCAAGAGCGGCTAAATGGCCTAAATTAGATGCAGAATGAATATGCAATCTTGAGAGCAGAAGAAACTAGAGTAAAAAAATATAAGGGAAGCATGGGAAGTACCGAAATGAAAAGGCTGAAGGAAGAAAACAAAAAGGTAAAGGATGCTATAGAAGAAGCACAACAGTGGATAAAGGAAAATAGAAGAAAAATGCATAATAATAAGGCTAAGTTAATGAAGGTTGTTAAAGAAAGGCATTTATTGGAAAGGCAAATGCAAAAGTTCAAATCAAGAGAAGCTCAACAAGAAATTAATATGCTAACTAAATAATTGGAGAAGAGAATGAATAAGCTAGCCACTATCAGGATTGACAATGCCACAGTGATGTAGAATTTAATAAAGTAACTTAATCGACAAGTAGAAATCATAGAGGCATGGAAAGCTCTTTATACTGAACAAATGATAGAAAAGGAAAGGCTTATGAGTTGGTAAGAAAGTTGATTCTCCTAATTAATGATATTGTCTCTAATTTCACAAGTGCACTTACGGAAGTTGAAGGCTTGACTAATCTGCCAAATATATCGATAGAGATAACATAATTCTTTATTTTATGCAATAATGTTGTAATAAAATTGAAAAAATTTAATAATTATTAATTTTCCAAGTATTGTTGTAATTTATTGCCAAACTATTGTTATGAAATTTTAAAATTTTCTGTAATTAATTAATAGATCCATTTTCTTTATATGGAATGAGTGTTCGATAAAAGTGAAGAATGACTCAGATGAATGCAAAGACACTAATCATGTACGGATTCAAATTCCCTTTTGCATTAGGTGACATTTTAATTTTCTATGTGGGTTACTAAAACGTCTTAAGAAATCAAAGGTCCCAATGTTCTTCTGCTATTATGCCAAAACAGCTAGTCTAAATCACTGTTTTGATTCAAAATAAAGTATTTCCTAAAATAATTAAATTTCTCTTATTCTTTCAAAAAAGAGCAAAGTAAGAAGGGGAAGACAATATTATGCCTTCGAAATGCAATCCATCTAACCAAACTTGTCCTCCTATCAGAGTCTACAGCACTCACTCGAGAAGCAAACTCATGGAAGGACATCAGATGGAAAGAAGTCAAAGAGCTGAAGAAGATACAGTTGCACTAAATGGTTGCATAATGACAATGGAAAATCAAATGGCCCAAATGAATGTGATGATGAAAATGTTAGTTAAGGCCTTAAAGGGAAAAGGTGTTGATAACCTATCCAATGCATCTAGTCATCTCCTTGTTATGGTAAAAATGGCAGAAATAAGAACAAGCTCGCTAGGGGTGATCATAACAGAGGCACACTTTAGTCAAATGATGGATGGTACTTGGAGACAAAAGAATGCACAAGATTCTCTGAAAAAGTAACAGACAGACAAGGTTTCCATGATGAGGCAAAAGATGTGAAAGAATTTCCCAGTTATAATGCTACATACACATTCTAGATTCCAACTGCAAAAGCCAAAGAGAAGGCTAATAATCTTAAGGAAGAATGGGAAAAAGAGTTGGGGGAAGTTAAAGACCAATTGCATAATTTACGAGGATCAAACTCATAGGGGTTGCTAAATATGGAAGAACTATGCTTGATTCCAAAAATTTTGATCCCAAAGAAATTTAAGGTCCTAAATTTTGATAAGTATGATGGCATTGGCAATCTAATTTACCATTTGAAATCGTACTATACTAAGATGATTGTCTAGTTAAGAGATGAAAAGTTTTTGATAAACTTTTTCCCAAAGAGTTTGATGGGGTTTGTTCTATTATAGTACATGCAATTAGACCAGTTGAAGATTTACAAGTGGAGGGATCAGACAGATGCTTTTATGAAGCAATATAAATTTAATCTTGATACTATTCTAACTAGAAAGTAATTGAAGAGGATGAACAAGAAACTGACTGAGTCGTTTAAGGAATATGCACAATGGTAGAAATTAATGACATCCCAGGTCTAGCCCCTAATAATTGGATCTGAATTCTGTTTATACTTCATTGGGACTCTCTCCGATCCATTTTACAAAATTATGTTAAGGACTCATGTTATGGATTTTGCTGATTTCATTGAGATTGGAGAAAGAATTAAAGTAGACCTTTGAGACAGGAAACTCGTATCTCCTCAGATAGAAGGCAGCTTTAGAAAAGGATAAAGTGTGAAGAAAAAAGAAAGGGATCTAAATTAAATCCAGCCCTCAAGACCATTTCCAGATAACCTATTTCTTATCAAATTAGTAGAAGGAACCAAGGGCAAGGCCAGTTTAGAATGACTATGAATAGGCAAGGATAATACGAGAAGGTGACTAACATATGACTAAAGGATAATCGCCCATGGCCTAATTTCAACTCCATTAATGTAGAGTTGTATCGAAAGCTATTTGATACAAAGCTTATAGGGTTGTGACACATAAAAGGGATGTAACCACCATACCCAGCTTAGATAATCCCAATATTTCTTATGAATACTATATGGGCACTCTAGGGCACTCGATTGAGGACCATGTTACTTTTAAAAGGACTGTGTTAGATTTAATAGAGTCCAACCATATTTAGCTCAAACCTAGATAGGACTCAACAATCGCTGCCAATCTATTACGTAGTTATGGGTGATAAGTGAGCATTATTAAGAAGGAGCCAGAGTTTTCCAAAAACCTTAATACCATTAAGTTACTTATGAAAACTTTGTTAGCTAGTCTCCAATCAACTAGGTACATGATTGAGTTACAAGAAGAAGGGATTGTCGAAACTATCATTGGACCACCAATTAAGTTTTGTGATTTTCACCAAGAAGACACAAACCATGACATTGAGAATTATGGGTAATTTCGTAAGGCAGTAAAGAAATTGATGACATTAGGAATTATAGTTGTAGGGAAACTAGAGGAAGAAATCTGTGTAATGGACAAAAAGTGTGTTGATATTGTCATTCCACTTAGACAATCGAGAATAATTACTCTAACTATTGATAAGCCTATCTCGACATTAGTTTCACCCCATCCACTAACTTTCGGGTAACCATCAGTGATTATAAATATGTTAGCTCCTTTCCTATGTCAAAGCAATCATGTTGTGCCATGGAGATATGAGAAAATTATTGAACACCCTTCAAGTCGGGCGATGGTTGATAAGGCAAAAGGAGAGCCTATCACGAATATAGTTGAAGCAATGGGAATCACTCAGAGTGGAAAGGCCTACCTCCTGGCAAAGATTGACAAAAATGTGAAGGGGAAAAGGATAGATAGTAATGATTGGAAGAAAGGGAAAGAGGAAAAAGTAGAAAACACTTACAAAGAATTCTTACAGATTATAAAGCAAAGTGAATATGATGTTATAGAACAATTAAAGAAAACCTCAGCCTAAATTTCAATGTAGTCCCTAATTATGAGTTCAAAGGTGCATCACCAAACTCTATAAAAAGTTTTAAAAGAAGCATTTGTGTGACCTCACATCACATAGGAAAAGGTAGCCAGTGTTATAAACACTGTCAAGTCCATATCTACCATTTCATTTTCAGGAGAGGGAATTGTGAGAACGTTAGCTAACTGATCGAAGGCTTTGCATAACACTTTAAAGTACAATGGGTTCATAATTGTGAAGATCTTGATTGATGGTGGGTCAGCACTAAATGTGTTACCACTAACTACATTTGAGCAACCAGCAATAGAAGCATCACACATTAAAAAGAGTGATATAATGGTTAGAGCATTTGATGGCTACAAAAGAGTAGCGATTGGCATTATCTATTTGTCTTTGGAGATTGGCAAAAAAATGTTCTTAGTGGACTTCCAGGTAATGGACATCAAGCCATCTTATACTATGTTGTTAGGGAGACCATAGGTCCATTTAACTAGTGTTGCACCTTCCATTGTACATCAAAAAGTTAATTTCATTGATAATAGAAGGATTATCATTGTTAAAGGAAAAGAGATAATGTTGAGTAAACCAAGTTCCCCGCCATATATTGAAGCCACTGAACAAGCCACTAAAATGCCATTTCAAAGCCTGAAAGTGGATAAATCCAAGATAACCATTGAAAGCGTTAACCAAGTTGTAATGAAAATGCTAGAGAAAAATGGATTTAAATATGGAAAAGGACTAAGTGCATAGCTACAAAGGGTTAAGCAATACATTGATCTTCCAAAGAATCCCAATCTTCATAAAGTGGGATACGAACCTCTACTGTTAGATCACCCGAAGGAGTAAATAAGGGGTAAAGGAAATAAGAAGTATGAGAAGCAGAAAACCCCTAATATCAAAGAAACATTCCCGTATCCCTTAGAAGTAATGAACCAGCTGAGTATCTCAATGCTTAATGATGAAGCTTTACAGGGAGTCAATGTTTGGATCTCGGTTGATGATTCTGGAGTAGGACTAGATAATTGGAAAATTGAAGATGTCTTAGATGTCGTTGCTTTAGAGTAACTATTTTAATTATGTTGTTCTTTTGTTTTAATTTGCCTATAGCTAGTAGGCACTTTTCTTTACAATTAAGGGCAGTATTTTATATGAACTATGAATGACAGTAATTAGTGTAAATGAAATTTTGATTATTTTGATATCTCATTCCCTTTCTTTTACTCCTATCTATTCGGTCATTTCTTTTTATTTCTCCCTCTACGGAATTAATTCCTTAGAACTCTTGTCCAACGCAAAGGTTCCTAAAATCCCATTGAATGATTTATGTGTTGCTAGGGATATGCATGATTCTAAATCTGATAATAAAAAATTGACCTAAATTTTTGAAAAAATGCTTAATTTTGTGGATAAAGGAATATATCTGAATGAAGAAGTAATTGAAAATATAATTTTAGGGACAAAGGAAGATAAAAAAAAAAGGTTAAAATGATGGATAATCTAGAAAAAGAGAAAATGATTCAACTCTTCAAAGAGTACATGGACATATTCACATGGTCCTATTAAGACATGCCGGGACTTTATCCAAAAATTAATTCTCATAAGATTCCTTTACTTCCAAACATTAGCTAAAGAAGTAAAAATTACAAAGAATGAGCCTTAACATGTCCCTGAAGATGAAGGAAAAGGTCATTAAGCAATTAGAAGTAGCTTTTCTTCAAGTATCCACATATCCTTAATGGGTAACAAATATTGTACCTATCCTTAAAATGGATAGAAGGGTTCACATGTGTGTTGATTATAGGGATCTGAACAAAGTTAGCCTAAAGGATGACTTTCCATTGCCCTACACTAACATTTTAGTTGATAATATGGCAAGAGCCCATCGATATTCATTCATGGATGGTTATTCAAGATATAATCAGATTCCTATGTATGAAGACAATAAAGAAAAGACTACTTTCATCACATCGTAGGGACTTACTTCTAGAAAGTGATGCCATTTAGATTAAAGAATGTTGTGCTACTTATCAACGAGCTATGATAGCACTTTTTCACAATATGATGCATAAGGAGGTTAAAGTATAAGTAAATGATATAGTGGCTAAATCTACACTAGGAAGAAGTCGTGTAGTGGTCTTTAGAAGGTTGTTTCAAAGGCTGCATGAATACAAGTTCCAGTTGAACCCCAATAAATGCATCTTTAGGGCTTTAATGGGGAAGTTGTTGGGTTTTATGGTGAGTCAAAAATAAATAGAAGTAGACCCTGACAAGGTAAAAGCAATTTGAGAAATGCTACTTCCCTGAACAAAAAAAGAAGTACTTAGCTTTTTAAGTCGACTAAACTATATAGCAAGGTTCATTGCCAATTTGATCACAACTTGTAAACCAATCTTCAAATTGTTGAAGAAAAATTACACAGGAGAATGGCATAGTAATTGTCAGCAGGCCTTTGACTTTGCTAAATCCCCTGATTTTGGTTCCTCCCACACTAGGGCGACATTTGATTCCTTACCTAACAATCTTGCCAAGGTTAATGGGTGTTATATTAGGGTAACATGATGCCTCTAGAAAGAAAGAGCAAGTAATTTATTACTTGAGCAAAAAGTTTAATGAATGCAAAACTCATTACCTGTTGATTGAAAAGATTTGTTATGGGCTAGTATGGATAACTAGGTGATTATGATGGTACATGTTTTATTACACCACTTGGTTGATTTCCAGAATGGATACTATAAAGCATATCTTTAAGAGCCCACATGTTTCTGGAAGAGTCTCGAAATGGCAAGTGATCCTTTCCAAGTATGTCAAGTACATGACTTAGAAGTCTATTAAAGGAAGTGTTATAGCATACCATTTAGCCAAAAATCCTCTAGATGGATACCAATTGTTGGATTTTCACTTCCCTAATGAAGATATATGATAAACAAGATTTTTATACACTTTATTCCTCCTAACTTAACCTTTTTAATAATTAAATGTGGCTTAATGAAGGCAATTGAATGGAATTTGATTTTAATTGGCTATTTTTACGTTTAAGGAATTAAGTTGCAAATAATTAATTTTAAATACATAAATCATTTTAAATGAACTTTGTGATTTTTCTCCTTTGTTTTTATGCAGATTTTGGGCAATGGAATTTAAAGGAGGAAATTTATTTGAAGAAGGAATGGAGTTGAAGTGAACATGCATGGATCTTTGGATGAATATATTATGAAGGACCAGGATGCACATGGCTTTGCTCAAGGAAACAACTCCAGAACAGAGAGAAGAAGGGCTGGAACAAGCTGAAAAATGAAAGAGAACTCCACGTGAGAAGGTGGAGTTTGAGCTGAACAGATAAGATGCCATGAGACCATGAATCTGAGTTGGAAAACTAACGTGGCAATCATAGCAAGCAGCTCATGCAGAAACAGAGATGAAGACGTGGAAAAGGGAGCAATACGATGCGACGTCTGTACAGCAGCACAAAACGAGAAAGAAGAAAGAGCCATGTGGAGATTGGTACATGGAAGCAGCATGGGAACTCACGAAAGGAAAGAAAGCATGTGATTCATTAAAGAGCAGCCCATAAGCAAGAAGATCTCCACGGGTCTTGAGCTGATACAGAATACACAAAGCAGAGGAAAGGAAACATGAAAAGAAGAAGCTATGCACATGCAGAATTGAGAGTGAAGGCAGAATTAACGTGGAAAACATGCAGAACAGAAAAGCTGGCTCGAGTTCTGGTCTATGAAGAAGGGCTGCTGATCAGAGAACCAGCTACAGCGTGGGGAAGGAGAAAATGAAGAGAAATAGCAACGTGAAATGCGACATGCAGAAGCAACGTGGATGCATGAATATGAATGAAGAAGCACGAGTTGCTTCTGAGAAAAAGAAATAAAGTGATGAGCTGGGAGCTGGAGAGTCGAGAGGTCTGAACGTGGATCTGAAACACGTGGGGAGCTTGGGCAAAACGCTGAAGCAAAAGGTTGAAATTATATTTAACTTAGAATGGGGCCCACGCTCACATAATCAAAGAAGAAAAATACATTCAGGCATGAAGGAATTAAAGAGCTGAAGTAAGCACGTGAAAAATAAAAAAAAATTCACGTGAGAATGAGGCAAGTAGCACGTGAATAACGCCATCACTTCGTCCATTACAAACAGAGCCCACATCCCATTCATTCCACACTCATTCACGCTCATTCGACCACTTCGCCCACACCCACGCCCATTTCCATTCGCCCATTCCATCCCTTCGTCCAGAACCATTCCCCACACTCCATTCGCCAGCCCTTCGTCCAATTCGCTCATTCACGCCTCACACTCCTTCAGTCCTCGCCCATCCACGCCCCCTGGGGCCTTGACCCCTTCGTCTAACTCCATCCACCCTCCATCCTCCATCTCCTCCATCTCTATCCACATTTCCACCTCCATTCCACCGTAAAATGGAGCTCTAATCCACCTTGAGGCTAGCTTGGAAGTATCCTTGGAGAAGCTTGAATCCAAGATTTGGAATGCAAATTCTGGCTAAGATTTTCTTTAATTTTCCAGCACCTTTTTCTCTTTCTTGTATTTGCTTGTTTAAGGAATATTTGATTGAGAATTTGTGTAATTAATTAGTGGCTGTTTAGACACTGATTAGGACACATTTTTGTTGATTAATTGGTTGGATTGAATCTGATTTTTCATTATTCTCTCTAATCTTCCATGTATGCCACGAAGTTGTTCGATAAAATGCATGAGTGAGATTTTGTGCTTGATTGTTTGATTTGAGAATTCCTTAGTGTTTAGTTGTTTAATTAAACATTTTTGGATGATGAATCAGAGGCTAATTAATCAGTTAATCAATCAAATTGGATGTTCATTGATCTTAAAGACAAGAGTTAATGGTTTAATGCGGGATTGAGTTCTCAATTCAACATTAGATTATTAATCTCTTTATTCTTGTGTGTTAACTCAAGATTACTTGTAATGAACATAATTAGGAACTCTTAAGCCAGAATTAATCAAAATTGGATTAGGATAAGGATAGCGGACACCAAGAGACCATTTCTAAGCTAGTCACAAGACCATTCTCCACCCAAAATTTATTCAATTAGGTAGACATTAGGAATTTTGTTTCAATTTCATTTTAGGTTAGTTTAAATCAATCAAAAACCCCCCCAAATCAAGTAGCCTTTAGGACTTTTAACACTTAGAAAACCCAATTAGGCATTGAATTCCATTTCCAAGGGAGATGACCTAGGTTGTGCCACTTGCTATATTTTTAGTCAACCTAGTTTTATTTTGAGGGTTGTACGACAAGCCCGTCAATATATTTGCTATAAAAGGTGATGGAGGTGACTAAGACAATAATGAGGCGACCTGGAATGTACTTTGATGGTACTGCCAATATGCATGGATATGGCATTAGAGCAGTGATTGTATCCCTGAAGGAAAACAATTCCCAATTGCCATTAAACTAGAATTTAAATGCACCAATAATATAACTAAATATAAAACTTATATCAATGGGTTGCATGCAACTATAGTCCTTGGTATAAAAAAGTTTAAAAGTTTTTAGTGACTTAGCCCTTATAATTCATCAAGTGACTAGAAAATGGCAAACCAAGGTTCAAAATTGATCTCATATAAAAAGTTCCTGGTTGAGTTGATTAATCAGTTTGACAAAATCAACTTCCATCATGTGACTCGAGATAAGAATCAATTTGTTAATGCTTTAACCACTTTAGCAGCAATGATTTGACTTGATTATGAGGTCCAAGTCCAACCACTCTAAATATAAGCTAGAAGTTTACCAACATACTACTTGAATATAGAAGAAGAATGCATTAGGAACCCATGGTATAATGACATCAAAACCTACATGGCAAGTAGAGAATATCTAGTTAAAGCCACAGAAAGTGACAAAAAGATAATTCAGCAACTAACTATGAATTTCTCTATCAATAATGATGTTTGTACAAAAGAAGTCATGATGGTGCATTACTACGATGCGTGGACACAAAGGAGGTGCAAAAAATTGTGATTGAAGTTTATAAAGAAATATGTGGCACACATGCAAATGGTCATGCCTTGGCCAAACAAATCCAGAGATGTGGGTATTTCTGGTTGACAATGGAGAAAGATTGCATTAAATATGTTGGGAAGTGTCATAAATGCCAAATTTACTCAGATAAAATCAATGGCCCACTAGTATCATTACATAATCTAGTGGCATCTTGGCCATTCTCAATATGGGCATTGACGTAATTAGTCTAATTAATCCTAAGGCTTCCAACGGACACTATTTTATTCTTGTTGCCATTGATTATCTCACCAACTAGATAGAAGCTAATTCTTTAACTAGTGTTGCTCAAAAAGCTTTCTACAAATTCCTCAAAGAAAATATCATTTGCCGTTATAAATTACTCGATAGGATTATCATAGACAACACTCCAAACTTGAATAGGGTAAAAGTCTCTAAACTTTATGAACGATTCAAGATCAAGTATCATAATTCAGTGCCATATCAGCCATAGATGAATGGAGTAGTGGAAGTAGCAAATAGGAATATGAAGAAGATCATTGCTAAGATGACAATCATCTACAAAGATTAGCACGAAATGCTCCCGTATGCACTATACAGTTACTGGACTACTGTGTATACCTTAACTAAGGCAACTCTTTATTCCTTAATCTATGGAATGGTGGCCATCACACCAATTGAGGTTAAAATCCCATCTTTATTGGTGTCAATTGAAGCTAATTTGGATGAAAGTGATTGTGTAAAAACCTAATACGAGTAGTTGAATATAATTAAAGAACGAAGACTTACTACTATATGCTATGGACAATTGTATCAGAAGCGAATGGTAAGAGCTTTCAACAAAAAGCTTCATCCTAGAAGATCTTAAAGTTGATGATCTAGTCCTAAAAAAGATTCTATTGAACCAAGATAATGCTTGGGGCAAATGGGCTTCCACCTATGAGGGGTTTTACATTGTTAAGCATACTTTTGCAAGAGATGCACTGGTTTTAGTTGACATGGATGGTCATAAATTGGCTAAGCCATTCAATTCTGACACTGTTAAAAGGTATTTTACATGAAAAGGAAATGCGCACTTAATTGAAAACTTGAAAGGATAGCTTAGACAAAAGTTAGAGCACAAAAATTAAAGAAGCTCACTAGGTTGAGAACTTGAAAAGACAACCTAGGTAAAAGTTAAAACACAGCAAAAGCTTACCAGATTGAACCCAAAAAGGCAACCTAGGCAAAAGTTAGAGCAAAAAAAAAAAAAAACAAAGAGAAGAAAAGACAAGGGAAAGGGAAAGCTCGCTAGGCAATGAAAAAGAATGCCTAGGCAAAAGTTAAGGCGAAGTCTAAAATCCGACTTTGGGAGAAATAAGGGAGTAATGGATGGAGACAAATTGAACAAGATTGGGGTTCTCAAATAGAGGATTAATGAAATGCATATCTCTAGTAGTATGACAGATTATTCCATGGGAATATATAGGACCAACAATAGAGGACATTCTTCTAAAAAACTTTTTATGCCAAGTTCTTTTATTTTTCCTTATCTTAAAGTTACTTGTCGTCTTTGCCACAAATATGCTTTGTTTGAAATACTTATTAATGAGGATTATTCTTTTGATAATTTCTCATTTATCATACCTGCATCTCATTTTAATTCATGCCATGACTACTGCATTCATTCTTCATATAAATAAACTAATAACTAAGGAACGACACTTATTAAAATAGTAACCTTATGCAATGCAGTTGATGCTTTCTTTGGACCACTTATCTTTCACAAAGCTCCTAATCATCACTAGGAAGGAAGACCAAGGCCAAAAGTTAGACATAGGTAATTAGATGCCTTTGTCATCCCAAATTTCATTGTCATGGCATTGAGGAATGATGTGCCTAGTGACTTTTCTTGCCTAAACAACAATTAAAAAGGGGTAATTGTGGATTTCCAAGGCAACACTCAAAAATTTTTTGCTTGATAGTAAATTCCATTGGCAAAATCTCAAGGGTCACAAATTAGAGATAGTAAAAAATACTATAAGTCTGGTTAGATGAACGTCATGCCTAGGAAGTGCAATATACTTCCCCTCTATGATTGCTTATTTAAAAATTCAACACCTTCTATTATTTTTTGACACAAGGTAATATTACCCTTCCTCTCACTCAAGCAACTTACGTACAAATTATCATTTGATAGTCCACAAGTGTTATACATTTCGTACATATTCATACCAGGGTGAGTAAAAGCAAGAATTTACATGGCAATAATAAAACATCTCACATGTCTTACACATCCTATACATACATCCTTTGCCTTAAAGTCAAACTCATGACAGGGCAAGAATAAGGCAAAATTTGCATATCTTATGTTTCATGCATTCCAAGCTCGCATGCATTAACTCTAAGTTATTTTAGGGAAAACAAAGAATTAATTAGTTGCATTCTCGATAAGGCCTTCCACACCAATGAAGACTAAAGTTGTTATACTCAAGAATTGAAAAAAAAATAAACTTCTTAAAATCCAATAAAATCAAGGGCAAGAAAGAAAAATCAAGCATAAAATTGGATCTTTTTCATCCTCTATGCATCTTATATATATGCCTTTAATATTAACTCTCAAAATCCTACACAAGAACTGGCACCTTTAAGTCCTGCATAAGAACAAGAACCTTTCAAAGCCTTACACAAGAATAGGCACCTTTAACTCTTACACAAGAATAGGCACCTTTCAAAGCCCTACACAAGAATAGGCACTCTTAAATCCTGCACAAATTGGGCACCCTTAAAGTCTTACATAGAACATCACCCTTTAAACCATGCATAGACCAAGCACTCTTTGCATGTTGCGTAGACTAGACATCTACCCAAAAGCCTTGTAGTGGAAAGTATCTTTACCTTTCATTAGGTTCTAGCATTTCCAGGTAAGTTAGCTCAACTTGATCTATTAGCTCTCTAAACCAAATACACGTTTCCATCTTTACTTATTCTTAAGTTAAGAATATCAAAAATTGCATTTTTTATTTCATCATTTAAAGAATAAGTAAAGAAGGGTAACTTGTAAATATCATATTTTGTTTGGGTCATTTTTTTTTCTTTTATTTACTATCTAGTTGTGTCAAAGGGCAATCAAATCATTCTAAACAAAATATATGTTCCTATCTTTGCTTGTTCTTTACACAAAAACATCAAATTTTCATTTTTAATTTCCTTGCCTAAGAAATAAGTAAAAAAAAAGTAACTGTGAATACTGTATTTTATCCAAGCATGTTTCAAAATAATAATCAAATGAAAGAGTAAAAACAAATAAAAAAAGAAAAGGGAAAGTCACCCAAAAAAAGAGAAAAGCAAAAGCAAGAAAAATATGAAAAAAAAATAATACCCATTCTTTTTTCCTCCAAATTCTAAAAAGTTCAAATAACCTAAATCCATATAATGTAATACCTAAAAAAGAAAATCAAATCAAATAAAAAATCAATCAAAATGAAAATGAAAAAAAAAGAAAGAAAAGAGAAAAAATATAAAAAAAAAAAAAAAAGGAAAAACCTAATGTAGCCTAATTTGTCAAGCCTAAATCTTTCCAAGTCTACATAAACTACGTAATTCCTTCAGCCTATTATCTCAAATCTAGATAACCCAAAATTAAAAACCAAAAATAAAATATGAAGAAGAAAGAATAACTAAAGACAAAAAAGAAGAAGAAGAAGGCTTAGCCTAATAAAATAAAAAGGAAAGAAAAGAATCAAAAAGCTCAAATTCTTTTGGGCTATGACTATGACACTCAACCTAAGTCCCATGTTGCTACACTAGATTAGGTTGGGATCCTTTATTTTAGGCCTCATGCTCTTGAACCCTACTTGTTTCTACAATAGCTAGTCCCCTCCTCTTTAGCTCTTTCTCGGGTACTCCAAACAGTCCTCAACTACACACATAAAAGCCTAGGCATCATAGGACGCAAGCACCTCCTCGACTACATACATAAAAGCACAGGCATCATAATGGTCCTTCTATCTCTCATAGTTTTAGCAGAAGCATCGAACATGCACTGTACCACAAACACACAAGAGCAAACGAGTGATAGGGGATATTTGTAGACATACACTTAAGAAGGATGTGAGGATCACGTGAGGAAGGCCTGTAAAGGCAGCATGAACCAAAAACACAAGTGGGGGAGAAAAAGGTAGAGAGAGAAGGACTAAGAGTGGTTCTGGTACAGAGGAGGAAAAGATGGTACTCGATACCAGAAGTAGAGTGTTATTACTAAAAGTTCAATTACACTTATACAATATGCTAATTCCTATTTATTTCCACGGAGGTGGCAGGACTTACAACTAGGAATATAACAAACTAATAGCCACTAATAGGAACAACTACTAACAGATTTAATGAGTTATAAGCAAAATAACAGAAATAGTAATAGCTTCCCTATGGAGAGGATCCGTATATTAGCTCTGCCACATATCAACTTCCTCCCCCTATGGAGAGGATCCTTGACCTCAAGGATCCGTATCAGCTATAGGACATAAGTGAGGAAATTGTTGACGTATAGCAGCCTAAGACTCCTAAGTAGCATCCTCTAGTGCAGTATGCTTTTAGTGGATTAGAACCTATGTTAATAGCAAGTTATGCTTCTTTATAACTCGTCGAGCCTGAATGCGTTCAGGTTCCAATGAGAAGTACCCATCTTCATCTAGCTGAGGTAATTAGGAATGAACTGGATCTGCTCCCACATGTTTCTTTAAAAGTGAAACATGAAAAACTGGATGAATTCTTGTGTCTGATGGAAGGTTCAGTTCAGATGCAACTGAACCAATTTTTTGCACATCCTAGAAGGGCCCATAATACTTAGTTGCTACTTTATGCAAAGCTAAATTATTAATTTTATTCCTTCTAAAAGGATAAAGCTTAAGATAAACCATGTCCCCTTTTTCAAATTGTCAGTTTGTCATCTTCGTATTAAACAACTAAACTATCCTATTTTGAGCCTTCTTAAGATGGTATTGAAGTAATTGTAATGTAGTCTCTTGATCCCTCAAACTCCTATCAATAACATTATTATCACAATCTCCAGCCAAGTAGGGTAAGTGGATAGGAGGAGTAAAACTGTAGATAGCTTCAAATGGGGTCATGTCGATGGCAGTATGAAAGGAAGTGTTATACCAAAAGTCAACCAATTAACCCAATCTTTAGGATGATCACCGGTCATGCACCGAAGGTAATATTCCAAAAACTTATTCAACACCTCTGTTTGGGGATGAAAAGCAGAAGAATATAAAAGTTTCACTTTATTAAATTGAAAGAGGGACCTTCAAAAATTCCCATAGAAAATAGGGTCCCTATCAGTGACAATGGAGTGTAGGAAGCCATGGAGTTCCATGACATTATCTAAAAAAAGTTGGGCTATGTCCATGGCACCAAAAGGATGTTGTAAGGCCATAAAATGTCTAGCTTTAGATAATCTATCAACAACTACCAAAATAACTATTTTGCCATGAGACCTTGGTAGTCCCATGATGAAAATCCATGCTAATATCAGTCCAAATGGTGGTTAGAATAGGTAAGGGCTGGATTAACCCCAGGGAAGCAACATTTTTTGGTTTAAAGCATTGGTAAGTGGAACATCCTCAAATAAAAGATCAGACATCCTTCTCCATTCCTTTCCAATAAAATACAACATATAACCATTTATGTGTGGCAACCATCCCCAAATGTCCCCTTAAGGAATCACCATGAAAATGATGGAGTAATTCTGAACAAAGCTATTGGTCAGCTCCTACCATTAACTTCCCCTTCCTTCTAAGAATCCGACCATGCCAAGAAAATTTAGGATGGGAAGTGGCATCTATTTCCAAATTTGAAATGACTTGTTGCAGTGTTGTATCTTGTTTGCAAGAAGCTACTACTCTCTGGTTCAAGCTGGAAATGATAGAGATCACAACAAAAAATGAAGAGGGCTAATTACAACAGCAAGACAACGCATTAGCCACTAGATTTTCTCATCTTTTCCTATATACAATCTCATATTCAAGTCCATCAAGCTTGCTGACCCACCTATATTGTTCAGGTGTGATATTCTTTTGTTCCAATAATTGTTTCAAAGGCAAATGATCCGTTATAATAGTAAACTTCTTGCCAAACAAATATTGCCACCAATGTCTCACAGTAGATACCAAAGCTGTCAACTCTCTTTCATATGTAGAAGCATGTTGTTTCTTAGGGGATAAAGCCCTGCTTATAAAGGCTATAGGATGCCCTTGCTGAGATAGGATAGCCCCTATACCTAAATTAGAAGTGTTTGTTTCTACTTGAAAGAAAAGGGAAAAATTAGGTAATGCTAATACTGGTGTTGAAGCCATGAGGTCCTTGAGCCATGTGAAAGCCTTGTTAGCCATGTGAAAACGTGTCCGCCTGAAGAATTAATCTTTGTCTGCTACTTTTTTATTTTTTTTGAGCTTTGGATTTTACTAAGAATTTGGTATAGAGGAGGAAGAGCTGGTACTCAATACTAGAAGTAGAGTGTTATTACTGAAAGTTCAATCACGCTTATATAATATGCTAATTCCTATTTATTTCCATAGAGGTGGTGGGACTTACAACTAGGAATATAACAAACTAACAGCCACTAACAAGAACAACTCTAATAAATTTAATGAGTCATAAGGAAAATAATAGAAACAACAACAACTTCCTTGGTATATTAGCTCTACCACGTATCAGGTTCTTTTTGAGTTGGTTTTGGATTGGAGAGTAGAGATTTGAAAAATGAAGGGGACTCACATAAGAAAGAGAAAGAGAGAGAGGGAATTTTATGGTTGAGGGCTTTTTGGGTTCTATTTTGATACAAGGCTATATTTGGAGAGAAGAAGAAAAGTCGAGAGGGAACAATAGAAATTAAGAGGTTTTTTCTTTGTTTTGGGATTTTAGGCTAAAAGATTTGGGGAAAGAGACTGAGAGGATGGATCAGTGGAAATTGGAAGGAAAGAAAGAAAATGAGAGGGAAAGACATATGGTTAGAGGATTTCTCGATCTAGGAAGGGAAATTTGGCTATTAAGAGGACCATAATTAAGGAAAGAATGTAGAGGAATCAAATTTGGCAGAACATGAAAACAAGCTAAAAGCTACTGTACCTTGGCAAAAAAAGAAAATTTAGTAAGGTATGATCCTTTTTATTTTGTTGCCACTTTTATTCATCTCTTCACCTTTGGAATTATGAAGCCATTGGTGTACTCTGTGTTTGGTGTTGAAATCAAGGCTTCTGTGTTCTTGGTAGTTCAAATTATTTAGATGAGGCTAAGATGATGATGTTTGTTGCTTCAGAGGTTTGATCAAGATTCATGCTATTATTTTTTGTCATCCTACATTTGCTCAGCCTAAAATGGGAAGATCATGTTCCTCAAGTTTATGTGTGCATAGTTAGGATTCATTAGGTTTAGATAAAATTCCTACATATTGGCTTTGGGCTTGTGTTTAATAAATATGGGAGTGGTTTGAGTAACTATAATTGTTTAGTTGAATTTGAATTGAAAATCTCGTTCTGTTCATGTATCACCAGACATAGGAGTGTCATTTGGTTATTACCCCTCCTTTTTCATTTTGGCCCATGATGATAGGCGGATCTAGGCAACCATAATGTCTAAAGTCCTGTTTAATTAGAAATTTGGTTCGCATTTCATGTAATTTTTCTTGGGAAAATTTTAAGGCTACACATACCTTGGTTTATTGATTACAACAAGAATTTGTTCATGACCTTTTATTCTTTGACTGGATATGTTTCTTATGGCTACTTGTTGTTTTAAGATCTGTTGGCTATTAAGATTACATAAGTATTGAGATCTATATTTTTTTTTCTTTTCTTTAACTACAAGCTAACGTTCTCCTTTACTTTTGTCATATAAGTGAGACCTTTAATTTGGTGGAGTAGCAATGTATGAGAACCTTGGCAATGAGAGTAGATGAATAGTTAGAAAGGATAGCTCACTGGTATTCCTGTTGACTCATTCATGCAATATGAAAATAATGTAACATATGCTTGGAATAATGTAATGTTCAGTTTTTGTAAAAACAATGGAAATATACATGTTTTAAAAGTAAGTTCTCTGAAATGAATTGGCTAAAGTCTAGAAAAATTAGAATAATAATTTAGACATTAAGTAATGAAATTAGAAGGCCAGAGGTGCACTGAAACAGATGCTAAAATAATTAGACGAAATTTAATGAAATATCTACGTAATGTAATAGTATTTTTGTAATTTCAGGAAAATTTTGAAATACTTATAGGAGAGCTTTTTAAATGAAAATTTTGAGTTCTCTAGAGTTTTCAAAGGCCTTGAAAACCATGGGAAGTCCTGAGACAGTTAAAACCCCTCTGATATAAGTTTTCTAATGTTAATTGACCTGAACTTTGACCCTTGTTATTCGGAAACATTTTTGTTCCAAATTGAGTGATTTCAAATGTATTTTATAAGATTGAGAACCTAAATTTTATAATGAAAAAGACAATTCTCAAAAAGAAGCTAAAACAGACTAGAAAACGAAAATGGCAAATTACGGGACATAAATGAAATTTTCTTGAAACAACTTTTAAACCCTACTTATATATATGGTGCACCCCACTCTTCTCTTCATTTGGCTGGTTTTATTTCTACCCTAAACTAGAAGAGAGTCCTAGGGAGAGAGTTGCACAAGAGAAGAGAAGAGGAAGAGCAGAACAAGGCAAGAAAGGTATATTTTCCATAGAATTTCCTTGCCTTCTCTTTAGCAAACTTGCTCTCCTCTTTCTCTTCCTTCTTTCTATGGATTTATTGATGTATTTAGGTTTATTTTAAGGTTAGAATAAGGGAAAAAATTTTATGTTTGAGGAGAAGAATCCAAGCAAAAGGAAGAGCATCCAAGAAAGGCTAAGAAAACAAGGTAGTTTGGTTGTTTTCATGCTTCTGCTTCCATGTTCTTCTTCTTGTACATTTCACCCTATGTGTGGACAACCAAGAGGAGTAAAACTTCTAACCAAATCAAGGATTAATCTTAGGAAAATGAGTGAGGAGAATAAGAATATGCAAAGGAAACAAAGAAAGAACCATGAAATTGTAAGATAGAAAAGCTAGGGTTTTTGTTGCACTTTGGTTTGTAAGATGAGTTCTAGCCATAAATTAAGGTGTTTAAGAGTTTATATGAGCTTCTAAGACACCAAGAGAGCCTCCCACATGTTTCTCCCATAAAAAAAATCAAAACAACTCCATTGGTGATCCAAAGAGACAGCCTCGGCCTAGGGCAGAACCAATAGCTAAGGAGTGTTTTAAATTCTTTTAAACTTGGTTTTGCATCATATATAATGGGAGAGTATGAAAGGAAGCCTTAGAAAAAATTTAGGAAGCCTATGGAGTAAGATGGTAGCATAGGTTCCATATTGTGACATAAAGAAGCAATATGTAGTTAGGCTCCTTAAAATAATTGTGTGATGCCTCAAAAAGGTTTAAATGGAGTCAAGAACCATAAATTGATGGAAAGAATGGAGCCAAGATCATAGATTATGGGTATTGCTTCATTAGGTGCATTATGGAACTATAAATGAGCCATAAGAATAATCTAGCTTTTAAAATGAATGTGTGGCTTTAGAAATTGTTCCAAGAGTGTAATGGGCTTCCATATGATGTGTCTAGGCCAAAGGAATCAAGTCTCACATCCTTATGAGTGTGTGGCCGAGGGAGAGGAAGCATTTTCAAACGGAAAAGTGTGTTGTTATGCACCAAGGTAGCTCTCTCTTCTTTCTTTTATACATGAATGGGTGTTTATCTTGTCTTTGAATGTGTGTGTGTCTATTTTAAGCCATGAAGAATGTTTTAACATGTATCTATATGCCATGGTACCATGTTGCTATGTTATGCACTTAAATAATGTCTTATGAACATGTTTTGGTTTGTTTGAGTGTGGTGAAACCAAAAGTCCCTTAGCTAGAGTGAGGATGAGCTAAATGTCCCCAAGAATAGGTGAGACAAAGCCGAAAGTCTCTAAAAAGTGAGGCTTAGTCAAAAGTCCCTTAAGAAAAATGGGTGAGGCAAGTCCAAAATCCCAAAGAGAGTGGGTGAAGCTAAACCATCTTCTTAGCAAGCCTATGTATGTTTTATGTGACTTCTTGGATGCAAGAATTATTCCATCAATGATTATGCAATCTATGAAATCCATGCATGCATTTTTAGACTTGAATTTGCATCTTTTATGTATGGTTGAAAGGGAGAAGAGCTATTGGAATTCTTAAAATCTCATTCCTTCCTCCTCATTGCCTAACATGTCTAAGTGGACTAAGTGAACCAAGGAATGGGAGCCACCAAGTTTGAAGGAGGAAGATTGACAAGAAATGTGATTTTGTTCACTTTGTAACAATTTCGATGGCATATAATGTAATCATATGATGAATATGTTTTATAACCATTTGAACATTTGTAATTACCTAGATACATTATGTATATATGAGAATTGATGCCATGTGAATGATGTAGCAAATTCTTGACATGGAATGACAAGATGAAGCTTGTATGTTCTTGTATATACCTTGGGGTGGGAGAGTGAGTTTGTGAAATCTGGGTCTGTGCACCTTTGAGACATGTTTAATAGACCATTTTGGTGCTTTCCCGCATGCTCAAGTAGCCATGGAAGCCTTGGAAGCAAATTTGGACCTTTTGTGACCCTTTAAGAAGCATAAATGGACCAATTTGCAACCCTATCGCACAATCTGACCAAATGAATGAATTTCCTCATGAAATTTGGCATGCATATAGATCTCATCCAGAGCTTTTTAAGAAGTAAAAGACTAGATTATTTGGAGCTTTGTGGAATTAATTATGAATTTCCAAATTTTCCATAGTTTAGCTATTCTGGTGTGATTACTATTCATATGGTCAGTTACTTCTCCTATGTCATTCGAGAGACAAATAGTGTCCAATGCTCATGAAATTTTACAAGCATAAATTAGATATGATAAGCTTTCTATAGCCATTGAGATTAGCCCAATTGGACATCTAAGTAAAGAGATATGAATTTTTGAAGTTCTGTGTCAGTACTAGTAGCACCAGCTGAGTCTAGGTATTGTTCCATTGATTTTTAGTGGCTAGACATTCCTGTTTTGGTTTGGACTTATTTTTAGCATAAAGTAAACATCTATAACTTTCAAAAATAGTATAGTGTGTATGATTTTGATTTTTTTAAAATTAATTATGATTTTTTAAAGTTAATGATAGAATCTGGCACATGCATCCGGGGTTGAACATGTGATTTATATATATATGTGTTATGAGCTCGAGTTTTTGGCAGCAACTTAAGATGGTTATGAGTTGCATGTTTGTAATTAAATATGAGAACGAGATGGATGAGTTCATATGATTCACAGGACACGAAAATGAAAATTTTATCCATGATGTAACGCAAAAATAATTGAATATTTTAATAGAGTTTTCTTGAAAAACTTGTGATCTCAATGGAAGGAAGTTAAGATATCAATAAGGTAAGGTAGTTAAATATGGTGTTACAAATAACATGATTGTTTGATATGGAACACAAACACACAACACAAACACCCATAATCACAAGTTGTTGTGTGTTTGTAAGTTTTATTTTATTTTATTTTGTTGTTAGAATTACCTGTGTGGGATTTTTTGTTCCTTCAAGCATATTTGGATTATCCAAGAAACTATGTGAGGCAATAAGTCTTCTTGATGTTTGTCAAGTTTTATAATCACCTTTTTATCAATTTTTTTCTTTTTTGGGCTCACATGGCCCCTTTTATCATATCAAATGAGTTCCAAAAAAACAAGTTAATAATAATAATAATAATAAATAAAAAAACACAAAATACAAAAATAAATAAATAATTTTATTTTAAAATAAAAGTTAAATGACCCTCTTTTCTTTAAAAATTTCCTAAATTCAGAAGTTCTTACTTCAAAAATAAAATTGTGAAAATCATTTTGATTTAAAATCTTAAATTTAAAAAAAGAAAAAGAAAAAGAGGTCAAAATGTTGTACTTCACAAACAATAAAAAATTAAAATAACAATAAATAAATAAATAAAACTAAAAAATGTCATAATAAAAATTTCCTATCATAAAAAATTAATAAATAAAAAAATCAACCATAAAAATCATACAAACATCATGGAAAGCAAAAATAATAATAAATAAAAATAAATTAGAAGAAATAAAAATAAAAAAAGCCATAAAAAAACCTAGAATCAAAAACGAAAAATTCAATCAAAAATAAAAAAAGGAAAATTCTTTTTGAAAAAGGGAAAATCATAAAAATATATAATATAAAATATAAAAAGTCTAAAAAATCAAAAAGGAAAAAGTAAAAAAAATCAAGAATAAAAAAATAATTATTAAAAAAATAAAAATATATCAAAAATTAAATATATATATATCAAAAAATTAAAAAAAAAATCATAAAAATAAAAAAATCACAATCATAAAAATCATTAAATAAAAAAAAAGAAAAGAGTAATGAAGTGGAATTAATTCAGTTTGTGCAAATTAAAACATACAAATCAATTTTAAAATCATTTTATTTGCAAAACTGTAGAATAATTTTTTTCTCTTTTCACAAAAATTAAAAAACACCAATCAATTAACACAATTTTTTACTCAATCGAATTATGTGAATTTTAATCCCTTTCACAAAGTACGTAAACCCTAGGTTCTCATTCTAAATTAAATTCATCGTTGTAAATACACATTTTTTTATTATTTCTTTTTCTTAATTTCATTTCATTTCTTTACTTTTACATGTGATTGCTGGGGGAAATTAAAATAAGATTAAGGCCATTTTAATTTTGCAAATTAACTTAGGATAACCAATTTAAGGAATGATGTTATGGGATGCCTAACACTTTTTCCACAAACAATCGACTTCCAAATACATTTTTGGTTTGTAAATTTTTTTTAAATAAAAAAAGTTTTTATAAAGTTTTCTCTTTAAAAAAATTAAAATTTTAGTGGTGACTCTACTACTTGATTTGGTTTTCATTTTTCAAAAGTCAATATGTTTAAAATTTGTCTAGTAGCACACGATCCTATTACGAGTGTGACAAGGCCAATAAAGAAAATGTTAAAGATTTTATATTGTGATAAAGTTAAATATAAGATAGGAATGAAGTTGTAACAAAGTGATAATGTTGAATGTATTGTTAAGCTAAATTGAGGTTGTACGTTAATATTTGGGATATGAATGAAGTTGCAATAAGGTACTTAGGATTTTCATTACTTGCAAGTGTACAATAAAGGCATACAAATGTACTAAAACTATTTCTTTAATGTAACAAAGCTGTTTATGCACTTGCAATTCTTTACAATACTCTTGGTTGATATTTAGTTGAAAATACAAGAGTGGCTTAATGGCATCCTTAAACCAAGAGTCCAACTACACAAAAAATACCCAAAATAACTCAGCATTTTTTCTCCCCTCTATACATTCCCCACTCTACAAGAATCATTCACACTCCCTGTACAAAGAACTCTCACCCGTATAAAGTACTTGGTTGTTCCTCAATGCCTCAAATGAGCTGGTGAACCCTTCATAGAGTTTGCAGGGTGGCTTCATGACCTTTTTGATGCATTCATATCCTACATATTCAAAATTGCAAATCCACAAGTATATAATGATCAATCCCAAGAGCATTTTTTATTTTGTCTACAAAATTTAAGAAATATTTAGGTGTAAGATACAGAGCTATAAAATTCCTATCTGTCTAATATATATATATATATATATATATGCAGAGTTTAGTTTAACTATGACATTTAAAGCATTGTATTTCAAAATTTATTCACAATATATAGGTTTATAAATAGACAACCTGATAGGAACCATGAAGGCCCAAAAGTTCTATTAGAGGAAATGGAAGGCCCAAACAATAGCTATGATCTAATAAACCAAGCCCTACTAATGACTACAATTCAGCAAAGGAGGGAGAAGTAGCAACGAAAGCTCAGAAGCAGAGGATTCGCTTTGGTAGAGAGAGAAGACCACCTTCATGGACACATAATTATCAAATGAATGGCAAATGATTGCTTGGAAGATTAAGGAGTACCATACATCATAAAACTATTAGAATGCTTACCTGTAGCAACATGATAATGTAATCCCATTACCTTCTTTTTATTTATGTTTGGCTATAAAAGGGAGGGAAGAAGATCTTTGTAATCCCATTATAGAGGAGGAGTTTCCTTCTTGACTCAAATAGGAGGAATACAATTTCTAATATATTTTGTTCATCATTTGCATACATTCCTTTTGTCATTTATATTCCTTGTATCATTTGGTGCTCTCATTGAGAGGTAACTATGGTAGAAGGAAGTTGATTTTCAAAACTAGAAATGGCTTAAGGTGAGATGCAAAAAATAATAGAAGCCATGGATGACCGAATGAGCTAACTAGAGGAGACAGTTAATGGAGTTAGAGAATCATTTAGAAATATGAAAATCATGATGAGGAACTTACTACAGACACAAAAACAAGCGGAGACAAGCTCAGCACAATCTGCTTTAAGGGAAGACAAGATATTAGGTTTCAATCAGACATTCAATATGGGGAACAACTTGAAGATTGAGATATCTCACTTTGATGGTACTGATATGGAAAACTAGTTGTTTAAAATCCAGGAATTTTTTGACACCTATCAAGTACCAGTGGCATAAAGGATTAGAGTTGCTTCTTTCCATATGAGTGACTGCTTATTCCTGGTATAAGTGGGTTGTGAAAAATAATTTCGTGCAAAATTGGGAGGAATTTCTAGCTGCATTGAAGCTACGTTTTGGCTCTACTTTTGTATGAAGATCCAAAGGGAGCTCTTAAGGAGTTGAAACAAACTACCACCATAGCTGAATATCAAAGAAAGTTCGAGGATTTATCTATCAAGGTAACTGGTTTGTCCGAACAATGGTTAATTAGTATTTTTATTGCTGGATTACAAGAATACATTAAGTGTGAATTATTGTTGGCACAACCGGAATCCTACTTTCATGCTGTGTCATTAGCCAAACTCCATGAACAAAAACACCTTCAACTACGATCTTCCCTTAAACACAATCCCATTTCACTTCATATTTCAACCAAATCATTTCCACAGCACTCTTAGACAACAACCAATTTTTCACCAAGAACTACCATTCAATACAACTATACCAAGAGCACTTATTCAACCAACTCTTCACATGCTTCTGCCCAAAGTAATAATCATCCCTTCAAAAGATTAACAGCAACAGAACTTAGATCCAAGAGAGAAAAAGGATTATGCTATTATTGTGATGAAGAATACAACTCTAGTCATAAATGCAAGAGTGTCTTCTCTTAGTGGGATAGGAAGAAGTGGAGGAGATCTTACAAGAACCTCAAAGTGAGTTTCAGGGATGAAATAGAAGAGGATGCAGCAGTGGAAGTAGCCCTTGAAATCAACTTTAATACATTAGCTGGACAGTTTCATCCCAGTACTTTGAGGATGATGGGAATGTGTAGGAGAAAACTAGTAAAGGTGTTGATTGATAATGGATGTACCTACAACTTCATCAGACCAAATGTTGCCCAAGACTTGGGAATTCCCTTACTACCAACTAAAGCCTTCAAAGTATTTGTAGGAAGTAGGGCATATTTATTTAGCAACCAAAAGTGTGTAGATGTGTAGTTGGACATACAATAACATCTATTCAACATTGATTTCTATACTTTAGAATTAAAGGGATCCAATATTGTTTTGGGAGTTCAATGGTTAATGACTTTTAGACCAGTCATCATTAACCATAAAGACTTAACCATTGAATTTGAGTATAAGGGGGCAAGAGTGAAATTGCAAGGTAGTTCACTAATGAATGATAGACCTTTGAATTGCAAATCTCTTAACCTGATGTTGGTAGAACAATGTGCGTCTTCCCTTTACCATGTATGCATGAAGGCAGAACCGGAGGTTTCCAAAAATGAAAACTTGCCATAAGAAATTACTGATGTGGTAGAGAAGTATAAAAAAGTGTTTGATGAACCATAACAGCTTCCCCCGTGTAGAACAATTAATCACTGTATACCCATTAAGCTAGGAGCAGGACCTGTGAATGTTCGACCATATAAATACCCACACTTCCAGAAGATAGAAATTGAAAAGATGGTGGAGAAGATGCTGAAGTGTGGCATAATCAGAGATAGCCAAAGCCCTTATTCCTCACATGTTTTGCTAATGAAGAAAAAGCATGGAAGTTAGCGATTTTGCATTGATTATAGGACACTCAATGATATTACTGTGAAAGACAAATTCTTTATCCCAACAATCAATGAAATCCTTGATGAGCTTCATGCCTTTGTCTTCTTTTCCAAGCTAGACCTTCGATTCAGATATCATCAAATTTGTATATGGGATCCTGATATACATAAAACAACTTTTAGAACACACTTGGGTCATTATGAATTTGTAGTCATGCTGTTCGGATTAACTAATGCACCCTCTACCTTTTAAACTGCCATGAACAAGGTTTTTCGACCATTCTTATGAAAATTTATGGCTGTGTTCTTTAATGACATTCTGGTATTCATTAGAACCTTGCATGAACATGCACTGCACTTTTTTGAGGTACTAAAGCTCTTGCAACAGAATTTGTTATTTGTTAAGAGGTTTAAATGTTTTTTCTGTTAAGAGGAGATTGAATATCTTGGACACATTGTCACTGCAGAACGTGTAAAGGCAGACCCCAAGAAAATCAAGCCTATGGAAGAATGGCCTGTTCCTACTTCAATCACTCAACTTAGAGGATTCTTGGGGCTCATCGAGTACTACTACAAATTCATCGAAGATTATGCTATAATTGCTTATCCCTTAATGGAGTTGTTAAAAAAATGCATTGCAATGGTAGGGACAAGCACAAGTAGCCTTCAAAACATTGAAGTCCAAGATGACCCAAGCTCCTGTACTCTCATTACCAAATTTCTCTAAGGAATTCACAATAGAAACATATGCATCCCAAGTAGGAATAGGAGTTGTGCTCACTCAAGAGGGACACCCGATAGCATATTTCAGTAAAAAAATCCACTACTAGGCTTTCTTCATCATCGACCTACATAAGGGAGCTCTATGCTATCACTCAAGCAGTCATGAAGTGGCGGCATTATTTACTATAAAGGAAGTTTATCATTAAAACTGACCACCAAAGCCTAAAAGAATTGATGCATCAAATAGTGCAGACACCAAAGCAACAATACTACCTAACTAAACTAATGGGATTTGACTATGAAATTATTTATAAGAGTGGGAAGCTTAACAAGGTAGCAGATGCTTTGTCTCAGGTTTACGGTAAGACAGACACAGAGATAGAAGGAGAATTTCATACTATAATAATGCTACATAATAATCATATTGATAGTATTAACAAAGCTAACCTTGAGAATGAAGAATTACAGCTGATACACTAGCAATACCAACAGAACTTACTTCCTAAGAGGTACATAGTCAAGGGCAATCTTTTATATTATGATGACCAAATATTAGTCCCTGCAGACAAAGCCCTCCATAATCAAATATTACATGAATTCCATTGCACTCCCTTGGCTAGTCATGCTAGAATGCTTAAAACCTATCAGTGAATAGCTGAGATTTTCTATTGGCAAGGAATGAAGGAGGACATCAAGCAATATGTTTCTCAATGTCTCATCTGTCAACGAACTAAATATGAGACTTCAAGACCAAAGGGACTATTACAACCTTTATCCATTCTTAATAAACCTTGGCATGATCTCACCATGGACTTTATTGTGGGATTGCCAAACTTAGCTGGGTATATTGCAATATTGGTGGTCATTGATCGATTTACCAAGGTAGGAAACTTTGGAGCATTGAAAATAGGATATACATCAAATATACATCAGGGGTGGTAGCTAATCTATTCACTAACATTGTAGTGAAACATCATGATTTTCTAAGATTAATAATTTCTGATAGAGACCCCTTTTTTCTTAGCCATTTTTGGAGACAATTACTCAAGCATTGTGGAACTACCCTTCTTTACAGCACCTCCCATCATCCCCAAACAGATGGGCAATCAGAGGTTCTAAACCAATGCTTAAAACGATACCTCAAAGCTTTTACAGCTCAAATCCTCATCATTGGCATGGGTATTTACTTTGGCTGAACTTTCATACAACTCATTTTATCATACAGCTATCAACATGACTCCCCATCAAGCTCTATATGGAGTGAATGCTAATATTTTCCCTGGTTATACTCCAGGAAAATCAATAGTGGCAGCTGTTTATGAGCTAATTATACAACAGCAGAAACTTCAAGAGCAATTAAAACAGAATCTGCAAGTTACTCAGGAGAGGATGAAGAAAAATGCAGATAAGAAGAGGCAAGAGAAAGAATTTATGGTTAGAACTTGGGTTCTGGTGAAGTTATACAAATATGGACAACTAACGCTAGCTAACAGATTAAATTTTAAACTGGCTCAGCATTATTATGAACCATATCAAATCATTCAAAGAATTGGGAAAGTGGCATATAAGTTACAATTTCCTGAGACCAGCAAGGTTCACCCAGTTTTTCATGTCTTTTTATTAAAGGAGTTTCATGTAAAGGTGCCAGACAACACAACACCCTTATCACTCCTTGAAAATCATCCCTTACCAGCTACTATTGTGGATCATAGGTTCATTTCTACATATGGAAATCACCAGGTCCTAGTTGAATGGCAAGATAAAGATTGCGAAGAGGCTACGTGGGCGGATTTACAAGCACTGAAAGAGATGTTTCCAACTATCAACCTTAAGGGCAAGGTTATTTTCAAAGGAGGAAATCTGATAGGAACCATGAAGGCCTAAAAGTTTCGTTAGAGGAAATGGAAGGCCTAAACAGTAGCTACGATCCAATAAACGCAAGCCCCACCAATGACTACAACTCAGCAAAGGAGGGAGAAGTAGCAACAGAAGCTGAGAAGCAGAGGATTCGCTCTAGTAGAGAGAGAAGACCACCTTCATGGACACATGATTATCAAATGAATGGCGAATGATTGCTTGAAAGATTCAGGAGTACCACACATCATAAAACCATTAGAATTCTTACCTGTAGTGACATTAGAATGTAATCCCATTGCCTTCTTTTTATTTGTGTTTGGCTGTGAAGGGGAGGGAGGAAGATCTTTGTAATCCCATAACGGAGGAGGAGTTGCCTTCCTGACTCAAATAGGAGGAATACAATTTCTAATATATTTCTTTCGTCATTTGCATACATTCCTTTTGTCATTTATATTCCTTGTATCACAACCAATTAACATTTGTTATCTTCATATTTGAATTATTATTTCTCACATATAGACATACAGAATTTAGCTAAATGAACTAGATAAGCATTACATAGTGACCCTAAATACCAGGTGGCAAACCAGAATCTTATAACCAAAATTGCTCAATATTTTATGAGCAGAATCATACCTCGTTTCTATAACCATATCAAAACATAATATAACACGGTACACGTAATTTTCATACAAAGTAGTTCCTAAACTAAGTAAATTCATTTGACAGCAAAAAAAGAAAATTAGGCTGAATATGCCCAACAAATTTGCAATTAAACATGAAGTTTCAAATAAGCAAAAGCCATCTCTTCTGATATATTACGACTATATGTCTCAGATTTTTCCTTGTCATTATTCATTTCTGCACTGGACATAGAACCAGAAGCAAAATGCAAATAAGAGGCGAACTGAGTTGTTGACGGTTTAACCGTTAAAGGAACCAAAATCCGATCTCGCTGAAGGGGCAAATAGAGACAATCATTGGATCAACCATCGACGGAACCAGCGCTTGGTTTTGGTTTAAAAGGAGAAGCCTTAGCAGCGTTTCAAATCTCATCTCACTTCATCCCAGCCATTGCATTAATGCCCCATCGCTCTCAATCACCAAAATGCGGCGTTTTGCTCTTACTGTAAAGGCACTGCACACGTTTACCACGAGGATCCGCTGCCCTAAGATCGATGAATCAGAGCCGAGGGTGATCAATAGCCGACTGGAAGGATTTGGGCTTACTATTGGCCCAAAAGAGAAAACAAAAACTAGGCTTACATCCCACGTGGCCATCACCAAATGATATTGATGGAAGGTAGGACCTATTGTCTTCGATCTATTTGGTTGTTTCTGGCATATTCCATTATAATTCCATTTCTTGTAGGACCATGGAATGATTAGTTTGCCTTTGTTCCAAGGCAAAAAAAACTTGTGGGGAGAATTTTTTTTAGATGTATTATTATTTTATTTTTTTAAACTATTGTTAACAGTTATTATACACCAATAGGTAGAATTGCGCATAAGTTAAGTTAGACCAAACATTTATTAAGCTCAGGGCCTAGTTTAAGATTGGGTTGAGTTGACTTAGGCCAACTTGCATTATTTTTTGATAAAAATTTAAAATGATTCTAAACAATAAAGTTCAAAATAGTCTTGATTAACAATATTTAAAATTTTAATAACTTTTCAAAGAAAATTAGTATGTATAACTTTACTCTCAACCTTTTTAAATAAACATGAGTAATTTTTAAGCAATTATATACAATAAGTTAGGGCTATTTTAAGAAATTGATAAATAAATCTATCATATTATCACTTAATGAATCCAACAATTGGTGAGCATGTAATATCTCATATTTTTAAAATGAAAAATATATGTATATATATATAATGTTAAATCCAAAAATATCAAAGTATTTTACATTTTTTTTATTTACTAATTATTTATTTCATTTTAAAAAACTATATCAATTCAAAAAATTCATTAATATAATATTGTTTAAGGAGAGGATATGGTAGTAAACTAATATAAGAATAAGAGCCTTAGAGGTAATGTATAAGTAAATTTGTGGGAATGTTAGTTATGTGTGATGGGTTAAACTATGTAGATCTTGGGTGTCTTAGCTCTTATTGTTTTGGTCCCTTTTACCTTTAAAAGACTTATATTTATAATATTCCTTAAGGGTAAGTTAATGATGATAATTAGATCAAGTGGCCTAATGGAATCATAAAAGCTGTTTGTTCAAAGTAACTTATCATAATTAGTTGTTTCAAATTGCATTATTCAGATAAACTTATTATGTCAGTTCACTATATGTGACTTATTATATTGTAGTCGTAGAGCTCTTTAGGCCTTGGTGGTGTAGATAAGACCATTTTGGACATATAAAACTTTTCCCCAAATTTGCTAGTTGAATTATTGGGTGGATGAACTAATAAAGGAGGAGCTTTATGAGTTTGCTTTGGGTTTGGATCTTTGATGATAGCATCATCTAGAGGTTGCCTTGGTAGTGTCATTGCCCTTGAAAAATGGTTACTCTTGCTTGCTAATTGAGTTTGTCATTTGTTGTCTTGGTTGTTTGAGGAACTCCTATTAGGTTGAACAATGGCAAGGTCTATTTGCGAAGTTAAGAAATGGTTAGGTCTTCCTGCAAGGTTGATTTTCTATAGGGTGAATTTTCTTATCCATGTTTCAATGGTTTGATATATATATATGGCACTTGGTTTTGGTGCGTAGTCCTATATTCCCTCCTCTTCACTCTCTCCTTTTTTCCTTTATATATATATACAAACATTTTTTGAGCCTTAGCGTTACTCAAGGTTACTAGAGATGTATTGCTTTTCACCTTTAGTGTGATTCGAGGTAACTTGGAATTATTTGAAAAGGACCCTTCAAGGCTAGTCACAAATAAATGGTAGGTTATGTGTCATCATGTTAATGGCATAGCTACAGGCACGTGACACATCATCCTTATGACTTAGGATACACTTTCACATCTTCTTTGATTGATTACTGTTAGCAGTCTATCTTCCTTCTTTCTCTCTTCTATTTCCTTCGTTTACTACTTGTGTCATATTTTTCATTTTATGGATTCTTGCAATTTCACCTTCTCTTTGGCAATGATTAAGTCTAAAGGAAAAACTCCAAGGAGAATTTCTACCTTCACTTACCATATGAAATCTTTTAAGAGTAGGCTTATTGACAAAGACTGAATGTAATTGCTAAACAAATCTTCCTAGAAGCATTATTTTGGAGCTTTCTTTTAAAGATCAGAGTATTTTTGACATTGGGAATGATAGCATTAATATTAGGTTTTTTCGAGGAGTTTTTTCTAAGTGGTCTCAGGTTTCCCTTAAACCCCTTATTTTTGTCATATTGTTATTGCTTTAGGTTTTGCTTACTTATTATGTGGGGGATGAGGGTGATTCTTGCCTTTGTTGCCTCGTGTAATTTGGTAGGAATAGAACCATCATTTGCTTTGTTTAATTATTATGTTAGTGTAAGGACTTACTCTTCGATTAAAGGTCTTTTTTCTATAATGGGTCATGCCTATTGTACTACGGGGCCATTTGGTTGGAGGATATAAAGGTGGAGGAAATGTAAAAAATGGGTAGGTGAAAGTAGGTAAGATAGAAAAAAACTTTTTTGCCCCTACTTTTAAAAAGTTGATTTGATAGATAGAAAAATAATTGTAAGGGTAAAATAAATATTCTACAAGTTATGTAAACAGAATGCGTTCGCCTTGCAGTGAACCAAACGATCCCTATATTTTTGTTAGATTGCAGGCTCTTGTTGGCATGGCTATTTTGTTAAAGATGCAAATTTTGATGCACCTTTCTCGTTCGTTCAATCAAGATTGTGTTGAGGTGGAATGTGAGTTAGAAAAGTATTCGAAAGGAGACTTAGGGGACTCGCCCCATCTTGTTTGAGAATATAATTCTGAAGGTATTTCTCTTAGTCTTATTAGTTCAAAGTTGGTGTTAATGCATACTGGGGGTCACCAACACCTAAATAATAGCTTTATGTAACCCTTTTTTTTAATCATTTCATGAATTTGTGCAATTGCTCTAAAAGAGCAAGAAGAATTTTTACATATGCTAAAATTGAGCAAGAGGGTTAATCTCTAAGGTTTTTGCTGTTTCATTGTTACTAGTATTACATTGTAAGCTACACCTAGCGATTTTTTTTTTTTTAATTTGAAGACGAGGAATCAGCTTTTGGTGCTTTCTATGTGGTAAAGGCATTCTTGAGGATTTTGTTTTCCTTCTTAAATTTTTGTTTCAAGTTTTAAAATTTAAACTCAATTTGGGCCCAAAGTGTTGCCATGATAGCCTTTCATAATGTTATTGGCCTATAATAAGTAACAATGGTGAAGGTAAGTTTATAGTAACTAGTTGAAGAAAATATAGAAATTATTTTTATACTTTTTTTAATGAAATATTTTTAAAAATGAAGTTTTGGATCATTAATTTTCTTTTTTTAAAAAAAGAACTTATTTTCTAATAAAACAAACACAAGAACATCTTCACATCAATATGTTTCCAGAAAAAAAATCCTATAAAACAAAATAAGCCTTAAAGAAAAACATTTTTGTGGTTTGATTCAATTAAAAAAATTATCAATTTTTTTTTATTTAGGCCTAAATATAGAGAGAACTTGATGATCATGTTAACCCCTGGTAAATAACAGTAGTTAAAGAGAACTAATAATGGGCTAAAGTGAAAAATGGGAACATTTTTTTATTTATTTTAAAATTTATTTTTGAAAAATTTATATTGGTAGAAAAAACCACAAGAAAATTTATTTTTTAAAAAAAATTTTGTGAAAAAATCTTCAATAAACCAAACACTGTGTACAAAATTTAAGACCTATAGAATAAAAATTTAGCCATTACTTATTATTGAGCCATAAAAATATTTTTTATTTTTAAAAATTTCATAATCAAGTTGCAAGAATTTTTGTTTATGATTTTATTTTGAAAAAAAATTCAACGTGAATGACTTGAAGAAAATCAAATTTAAAGTAAAACTAGTTGAAAAATGCTGACAAATTAATTGCAACTTTGAACAAAAGGCTAATCAAATAATGACAACCAAAAAGGAAAGAGAACATTACAACAGATTTTAAGTTTGCAAAATTTATAATAAAAGATTTTGTTACAAGTTGATTTTTTTAAAGTTAGAATTAGGTCTTTCCTAAAATAATTTTTGCAGACTTAAGGTCTTTAAATATAATTTTTCCAAAAGAAAAAGTCTTATCGAAGTTTACAACATGTAATAATTAAATTATTCATGTATTTTTAATGTATGATATAGCAACAATAATTTTTATTTAATTTTTAAAAAAAAATTTTAAAAAAATTGAAGCACAATTTATATTGGTAGAAACAAAACAAACATAAGAAAATTTATTTTGGAAAAAGTTAATGAAAAGGTATTTCAATAAAATAAACACAATATATGGAAAAAAAATAAAGACTTATAAAATAAAAAATTAGTTATCGTTTTTTTTGTGAGTCTTATAGGCCTAACATTTTCTTAAGCCACAATGATTTAAGTTATGTTGTCAAAACCTATATAATTAAAGAGACATTATAAAATCTTAGGAAGCTAGACAACGGGTGACATGAATCCCTAACTATATAAGAGACATAAATCCTAAAATATAGGGACCAAATCATCTACTATCTTTAGAAAGTGGTCACCCTACCTTAAGCAACATAAAACATACGAACAACTATAAGCAACCTTAACTAGAGAATGGATTACAAAAGAATATGGAATTAAATCAAATGCATATACAAATATTAGGAACTTGGTACCATTTGAAAAGGGGTGAAAAAGATATTATGAATAAAATTATAAGAATGAGAAAGGACCTCAATCAAATTCAACAAGCTTTGATAAGTCAAATGAAACAATGAAATGTATGTAATGGAAGCAACTGATGAAATATGGGAGGTAATTTTTTTATCCTTGCTATACTATTTTATAATTTGTTTAACTTTTCTGAATTTGTAATGTAATATATGTCTAATATATACACTTTGTTTATTTTTTTATAGGTAAATCAGAATATGGCATACTTGAACAACAAACAATTTTTATATTATAACAAATTGGAGACTATGTTTGGAAGATTATAATCACTTTGTAATAAACAATTTGTAAAGTTCACCTTATGCCTTTCTTTCCCCTTGGTCGAACCATTTTTATGTCTTGTGCTCCATGAACATGTTGTGATTTATTTTCTTTCAAAATCTGTGAATGAGATTTTTTTTTAAGCTAATGTGCTATTGAGGAAAAGTTCATGAAACTAATGCAGTAGAAAATTGTCCAATTCTATTCAAGTTAAATTCACTTATTAGATGGAATAGCATTTCAAATTAAGCATGATGAGACTCAATAAGCATATTCTTGTACCTAGTTGGAGGGTATTAAGCATATGTGATTTAATCAATCAAATTTTGTTTATATATTAATAAAAATTAAATTTGAATTTATTAAAATTTTTGTTTAAAGGTATTTAAAAGAACATTTATTTACAAATAAAAATATTAATTTCCTAACCTTGGAGAATTTTATTTCCCTAAAAAATAATATAGCATAACATATTTAGATAAATATAGTATAGTTTTAAATAAAAGATATTTTTGTTAAAAGGATTAAATTTTATTTTATCTAGTATTACATATGATAACATTATTTTAAATGATATAATATCTTATACAATTTTATACCAAATACTGTATAATATTAAAATCTTATCAAGCATTATCCTATATGATATATCAAATGAACTTTTACTCTTCACAAAGCCAAAAGAAAAAATTTCTTATATTTTACTTCGACCAAGTAATACAATATTTTTAAATTAGGCAAAGTTTCTTTGTTTTTTTTTTCTTTTAAATCATACTCTTGACCAATGTTTTTAAAATTAAATCGATCATTGAACCAGTAGAAATATTGGTTCATGGTTCATTGGTCGAACTGATAATAATTAAATATATTTTTGTAAAATTTTATATATTAAAATTTTAATGTAAGAAATAAATATTAGTAAATTTTAAATATTTAATTACTAATACAATATTTCTTAAGATATTATAGAGTTTCTAAATTTTATTAAGATTTTACTTATCATTAAAAAATAAAATAATAAATAATAAATAATAAATAATAAATAATTTTTATTAAATATATTGATATTTGAAAGAAATGTTACTAGAAAATAAAATATAAACATAATGAAAAGTAATTATAAAAAAATAGTCAATTATGCACATTTTACTTTTTTTATATTTTCTCTTTTTTTAAAAAAAATTATATTTCAATCTCTCCTTTTTTTTATTACCTTCTATTTTTAATTTTTTAAATTTATTTGGGATGAATTATTCTATTATATAAAAAAAATCTAAAAAAAGATTTGTTATAGATCGATTTAAACATTTTGGTTAATTTTGATTGATTTGACAGAATTTTTGACTTTTTAATTTTTTGGACTAATTAAATTGGATTAGGAATCGGTTTCTAATTAAACTGACCAGTCCAATCAGGTTTTTAAAACCTTGCTCTTGATAACAACAAATTTATTATTGAACCATTAAAAATATTTTTATTTATTACACTTTTATACTCAAGTTGCAAAAAAATTTATTTATGATTTTTAAAAAAAATCCATGAACGTCTTGAGTAAAATTTAAAAGTAAAAATAGTTGAAAAATGCCAACAAATTAATTGCAACTTTGAATAAAAGTTAATTAAAAATATGACAACCAAAAAGAAAAAGTCTTACGAAGTGTGGAATACGCAATAATTAAATTATTAATGTATAATAATTTGTGATGTAGAAAAAAATTGATAAACATTCATATCATATATTCAACATTTATCATTCATCACTATACATTCACGTGCTTTTGACTTTTTACCAACGACGTGGACAATTTGACATAAAACTTAGACTTATGACGTCATGGCTAATCTTATCACTTCCGCCTCGCTATGGCCATTTTCGCGCTGAGTGATTCATAGAATTAAAAGTATGGTTATAATATATATATTTATTAAAGGCATAGTTTAACATGTTTAGGTTATTAAATGTTAACCTAACCTTAAAATTATCCGGCTCAAAATAATTAATAATTAATTTCAAACAATTTACCATCGTTACTTTTGTTCTGTTATAAAAAAAACGCGAAGTCTTGAGAATAAAAAATTAAGAAAAAGGAAAAAAGAACAAGATTACAGTATTAATTCCTTAACTTTATATCAAATATTAGTATTGTCTTTAAAATCTATTTATTTTTATTTTAATTCTTTAACTGTTAAAAATCAATAATTTTTTTGTTTCACTTCTATCACCATTAATTTATTTAACAGAAAATATTAAATAAAATTTAATACACTTAGCATATAAAAAAATTCTTGCTAGTCATTGCCACCATTAATCAAACGTTATACATCGATCATAAAAAAATTGAATCATTTTTTGGTGATGCAATCGCTCGAGCTGTGGCTTTCTTCTTCTATACGTTGCTGACAATCTGACATTCACTTCCTTTTCTTATTTAAATCCACCAATCACGTACCAAAATGAAGAAATCGCTTCTTCGTCTGCTTCTGCTTTCCCATTTCCCCAAACCAGCGCTTCTAGATTTTTCTCTTATGAGAGCTGTGCCTCTCTGCTCTGAATTACATTTCAAGCTTTTTTCATTTTTTCATTTTTCACTGCTTTCTATTTTTGGGTCTCATTGTGTATGTAAACCTCGGTTTATGCATTTACAGATTCCATCGATGTAAAAGTTTGAGAGTTTTTTGCGTATTGAAATGGTTATAAACGAACAGAAATTCTTGTTGTTTTATTCTTTTTTTTTTTCATTGTACTTTCTAGAGTAGTCTTTTAAAGTTTTTGTTGGAAAAACCAGAGCTTTTTGAGGCTCATGGTTTGAATTCTGATGGAGTTAGCGAACGAGAATATCCTATTTATGAAGGAATGACATTGTCTATCTAATGTTGGTGAGAGCTTTCTCATGCTAAGCCCATCTAAGTAAATTTTGTAACTAAATTGGGTATTCCTTGTAACTATGTGGACATAAAGTTTTGGAACGTCTATAATTAAATAAGGGTATATGTATGTAATCTTCTTAATACGCCTTGGGTGGCTGACGCTGGATCATAATGCTAGGTTATGCGAACTCATGTATCTTAGGGCTATTTATGGACTCACAGGGTTATGTATCCTTATAATTTTTAATTGGTAATTACATATTAAATCTTATAAGATATGCTAATTTTCACGAGGTTATAAGTTTTGAAGTTTTTATGAGGAATAGTATTAGGAGGTCTTACGTTTTCCTTTACCGTATGTCAGAGATGCTGCTTTGGTGTGTGTAATGTTATCATGACCTTTCAAGATATTTTTTTTTTTATATTTTTTTGCTTTCGTGTGTTTTTTTGAAATTTTAATCCTATTTAATAATCATGGCTTAACTAAAAAGCCTCATTGTATTTTATCAGGATATGTGCCTATTGTTTTAGGGGTCTTTTCTATTGACATCCATTTCCTTCCATGGTAAATTTCGTTTGGTACTCTTGATTGTTCTTATATGCTTGACTTTTTTATCCTTGGGTATCCTTTTTTACATATGGGAATAAAGCAAACTCCTTTTCATGCCATAAATTTGAAAGATGTTTCTAAAGGATAAAGGATTATGTAGACTTTTAGAGAGAATGTTGGGAGTGAGTTAGACTGATGCCACTAGCTGTTGGGGCTTTCATTCTTTCCAAGAGGCTGTCAAGGGTAATAGGTGTGCCCAGTGTTTGTTACATACTTTACTTGTGAAAAATGGAGCCCTGATGACAAATGTTACTAGTGGTATTAGGTATTCAATTTATCCCTCTTGGTGTGTTGCTATCATTGTTCACAGATGACGAAGATAACTAAGGATGTTGGCTTTTATATAATGCTCATTTTGCAGCGAAGTCATGGGACTAAATGGCCTTTCCGTGTTGCTGTTGGTAATTACTAGTAATAGCAGTTTAAACGTCCAAAGGCTATGGACTTATCACAACTTTTCTACGTAAGCAATATGTGGCTTGTGTTTTCTAACCCTCTGGATTGCTTTTGGAAGTTACTTGTTTTTTTCCTAATTCATATGAGTAGCATTTTCTCTTAATTTACAGACATTTAAGAGATTATAACTTATACTATTTGTGTAAGGCCATGTAGGTTATCAATATCATTTATAACTTATCGTAAATATTTGTATGGTTGCGAATAAAAGATGTAGCTTTGATCGTATATCTTCACTAGCTTTGCTTGGATCAGTTTTGCAAGTTTGTCTATACCAATTTATGGAATACAGATAAAGTGGAAGAATGTTAGCCATTGCCTTCAGAATGTTGGCAACAAAGTGAACATTGCAAACAAATCAGCAATGTCTCCTTAGGTGGTTCGAAAAATTTGATTTTCCAAGGTTTATGTTAAAGGAATATGCCCTCCACCTTGCATAAAAGAAGGGCCTCTTTGATGGGAAGACACCAAAATTTTGTCGCTATATAATTTGGGTCCCTAGGCTTGATTTCACCACACCTAACGTCAAAACTCAGCTTGAAAGCATCCCGCAGGCAGAGAAAGCTTCACTGACGAGCAATGGCTGGAGCTCAATTTATATTCCACATTTAATAAATTCGGATATTGTTTAAGCGTTTTTGCATATCCTGTGTTAGCTTACACATTTTCAGTGGTCTAAAATGCTTTGACTACCAACTCCCCAATTTTTACGGCGTTTGACACATGATGGGGGCATTAATTGAACCGTGCAAATCCTCATTGCATCATTTTAAATTTGAACCTTCAATTCTTTGAAGATAATCCTGCCAATTTGCATACTGTAAAATTTCAAACCTTAACAATTTAGAACCATTTGTTTCTCTTCTCAGCTTCCACGAAGAGAAGTCCTCTTCACTTCGGTGGGTTCTCTGAAGACAAAGGTGAGTTTTGCTATTCTTCACTTTTTCTCACCCTTTTCATCTAATGCTTCAGTTTGGAAGACGATAGTTAAGTTCTTGTTGTACACCTTTTTTCTCGTAATTTAAGCGTTGATGGGTTCTCGGACCTTCCAAATCTGAATCGCTCCCCATTATTCTTCTACATTATCTGCCCATCTATCTCTTATGTTTGGGATTCAATCTGTAGACTCCTCAGTCTCGATCCTCATGGCCAGATCCAACATCCTAAAAACGCAGCAGACTTCAGATTGAAACACTCGAGAGACTTTTCGAGTTCATCGTTTGTTGTACGATCTTCTCGAGTTCAAGAAAAGTAATGTTCCTAAAATGTTGTGTATCGTTCTCTGCATCTCACATGCCATTATCTACTGATTTATTCTGTGGATTGTGATGACTTGACATTGAAATGTGTCTTTTATGTGTGGATTTGTTTGTATATGACATGTTCAGGTTCCAAGATTTTCTTTTTGGTGAGTTCTATTTTAGTGGGCCTACGACATATTGCTGTTTCTCATTACTCACTCTATTATTGGGCCTTCCTTCAGGCCAGCTCCATTAGTAGGCCTTCATTCAGGCCCAATTCTATAAGTGGGCCTAAATTATCTACACTCCAAATATGCCTAGTTGTCTGGACTAATTTTCCCACTGAAGGTAGCAACAATGTTACAGACTATGCATGAACAAATTAGGTTTACAAACATGAAAGTACATAATGGTGGATAAGATGGCAGCGATATGAAAGATAATTGATAAAATTATTGTGTTGATTCCTAGAGTTTTATTTAATTTTAATTCATTCTCTTCTAATTTTTAATTTGACCGCTGTTATTAAACTTTCTTGAGTGATCATTAAATTCTCTAGCTATGACCAATTATATATCATGTTAATACTCTAAATATGCATAATTCATGCAAATTATAAAAGTAAAAATAGATGAAACAAATAAAATTCTCTCACTTATACATCATATAATATGCCAGTTAAGTAACTATAAGATGAGTTGACTTAGATAATGTACATTCAGAGTTTTAATATAACACATAATTAGGGGAATCAATTGAATTTAACATCATTTTATCGTATTAAGTTTTAAAGAGGGACCAATTATATGGATTCAATCACAATCTTTTAAATTATAATGACCTCATTAAAAAGGAAATAAAATTATAAAAATTGACGTGATAATTTAACCAAGACACTTTATAACCGGCTGGTCTTCTTAGGCAAGCTTCCCATCGCCTTAGCCTTCTCTTTAAGAACATATTTCTGTGTCTTACCAGTTGATGTCTTTGGCAGATCTTGAAAAACCACAGTTTTAGGAGCCATATAACGAGGCAAACGTTTCTGACAGAACTGTATAATTTCCTCCTCTGTGGCACTATATCCTTCCTTCAACTTCACAAATGCACATGGTGTCTCTCCCCAATAGTCATCAGGCCTCCCTACAACGGCTGCATCAAAAACTGCAGGATGACTGAAAATTACACCTTCCAATTCTATGGAGCTTATGTTTTCTCCCCCGGAGATTATTATATCCTTTGAGCGATCCTTGAGTTCTATGTACCCATCAGGATGCTTCACTCCTAAGTCACCACTTCTAAACCATCCACCTTTAAATGCCTCTTGTGTTGCTTCCAAATTCTTTAAATATCCATTCATGACGGTGTTGCCTCTGAACATTACCTCTCCTATGGTTTTTGCATCAGGTGGTACACTCTTCATTGTCGCAGGATCTTTCACATCAAGCTCATCAAGGCCTAAATGGTATACTCCTTGACGTGCTTTGATTTTGGCTTGTGCGTCTCTAGGTAGAGTGTCCCATTCTGGTTTCCAAGTGCAAACTGTTCCTGGACCATAAGTTTCTGTCAAACCATATGAATGTGTCACGCTGAATCCTAGTTCTTCCATCTTGAAGAGGACCTCTGATGGCGGTGGAGCACCACCTGTCATTACCATTACCTTCCCGGCAAGCAGCTTCCGAACATCTGGAGGCGAATTTATTATCATATTCAAAACTGTCGGCGCACCACCTGTGTGGGTTACCTTGTACTTAGAAATATTGTCAAATATTGATTTGGCAGTTACACTTCGTTGGCAGACATTTGTACCACCCTGAGCAGCAATGCCCCATGGGAGACACCATCCATTGCAATGAAACATGGGAACACACCATAAATACACCGGCATAGACCTCATCTCATTGAGAAGAACTGTGGCCAAAGCATTAAGATAGGCACCTCTATGGCTGAAGATTACACCTTTCGGGCTTGATGTAGTTCCAGAAGTGTAATTGAGCGAGATAGGATCACATTCGTCCTTTGGTTTTCTCACTTCAAAATCAAGTTTTCCTTTAGCTAGGAGGTGCTCATATTCCAACATTCCAGAAGAGGGTGCGTTGTTGTGACTAATACCACACTCTGGAATTAAGACCAAAAGGGGAAGCTTGGTGGTTGTTTTGGAAAGGAGATCAAGTGCTCGTTGAGCAATATCAAGCATTTGATAGTCTGCAAAAAGAATTTTAGCCTCTGAATGTTTTAATAGCAGTGAAATCATTGGAGAATCATGACGTGTGTTTAGAGTGCAGAGAACTGCTCCTGACATTGGAACACCAAAATGAAGCTCATACATAGCCGGAGTATTTGGTGCAATTACAGCAACCTGATCAAGTAAAGTGGAAATTCTTAGTTAATACGATCAACAACACTGGTTTAGCAGTGTCATAAGGGACAAATTAGGTTCTAATACAACCAAACCAGATCAAGAGAGAGGGATCAAAAACAAAATTGTACCATCAATACATGGGAAATATTTGTTGTACCAACTACTAAGTATTATCGCCATTTATATTTTGACAAATAAGCAAATAAGCAATTCTTAGCTAAAATTTAAGATTCAATTAGAAAAGATTTAAAACTATTTTACATGGCTTCGAGCAAAAAATCTGATTAGACTAATGTCAATATATAAATGGCAATAGTAGCAAGTGCACGTACCATAGGAGTACCAAAAAGAAAATCCAATACATGACGCTGAATGAGAGAAATTCAAGTGCAAAGTCAGATCTGTTTCTTTTCTTCTTTTATAAATGATAATCACTGCCTAAAAGCAGCTTCAGTGAGAGGCAGAATCGAAGAACAAAAGTAACCTACAGTTTATTTCTCACAATCGCTCATTCTAGAAGACTTCGATGACAAATTGACCAAAGTCAGAAATCCAAAACCGTCGAATTACAGACTACAAATACCCAGAACAGCAAACATGATCGAAACAAAAGAGGATTTGCGAAAACTGACCACATCGCCGCGAGAAACTCCGAGCTGGGCAATAGCACAAGCAAGTTTAGTGCATCGTTGAAGGGTCTGTTTCCATGTATACTTCACGTCACCATACACAATAGAAAGGCTGTCTCTGTAGACTATGGCGGATCGCTCCAAGAAGCTGATGGGAGTAAGAGGAACGTAGTTGGCTGAGCACCTGATTGTACCCTCCATAGCCATGGATAGAACTCACGAATTTCCACTCCCCAGAGGTGTTGGAGAAATTTTCAAGAGATGGAGATATCATCATTATATTAAATATAATAAAAAAAAGGTTTTGAATTACTGTTTCTTTACTTTTCCAAGATGTGACTTTTTTCATCCCTTTTTTTTTTGCCATTTATGCGGGATTCACAATTTAAATTCTTTTTTTATTTTCCTCGAACTCCGTACCCGGGTACCACACATTGTCGAAACACGGCCCTTGATAGGGATCCCATTGAAAGAGATTTTAATATATCAGTTTTGGAGCGGATAGAAATAACACATACGTACGAAGAGATGGAATCCAAGAGATAAGGATTAATTTTGCATTCATTACCGTCATGAGTGCCTGACAAGCGTCGATATCTTTGGTTTGGCCATTTACCAAAATTCCTAGTTTTGGAAATCCATTCCCGTTTAGCTTCTTCTCAATTCCCATTTTTCCATCATCATCTTTTTTTTTTTTCTAATTCTTTTGATCTAGAAAAGTTATCAGTATAATAAAATATTTGATTATTTAAAAAAATCATGTAGGTATGAATTAATTTTGAAATGAGTAATTTTTTGTTTAAAAAAAAATTATTATTTTTGTCTTGTTTTTTTACATTGATTTATATAAACATGATGGGACAGAATAACAATGGACTATACAAACAAGATATGTTTGCCTTTTTGAGATAAGTAAAAAACTTGAACAGAATACAAGAAAGTAAGAAAATTATATTTTTTGTTTTAAGAGAGAGAAATATAATCTTACAAAAAAAAAGCTGCGTAATTAGATTTTTTAAAAATTAATTTTGTTTAAGAATCAAGTTAATTAAATCTTGAACGGATAATAACTAAATATCTGAAAGGACCTTCGTTGTTTTTTTTTCAACTGAATTAAGTTTCTTTTAATATTATATTTGTTAAATGATTAAATTGATGTAATTATTATATTTCAAAAAACAAAATCACAATTTATATTTTAAAATAATTATTTAAGAAAAATTAGTTGGGAAAGACGTGCAAGAAATAATAACGCATGTTGCATGTGTTTAGCTGTCAAATTCATTGCAATAAGATATCGATTTAAACTTTTAATTTTTTTATTAAATGAAGAGGATTCTAGAAGGGGAAGAATCTCTATATTTAGATGGGAGGGGAGAAAAGTAGAAAGGGAGAAAAGTGAGAAAAAAATGGAAGAAGATAAAAGTGAGGAAATTTTTTTTTTTTTTTTTTATATTTAGATGCGACGAGAGAGAATATAAAAAAAGAGAAATTTATTAATTTTTTTAAAATAATTTTGCCTTTATTGTAGAACTAAGTCGGATCAAATGATGCCAAAACTTTTTGAAAGCCTATTGATAAACAGAAAATGTTATGTTATATATATAAATTAATTATTTTAGATTTGTATATATATATATAATATTTTAAATATGTTTATTAGTTTAGAAACAATTAATTGAATGACAAAATTTATAAGAAATTAATGTTAAATTGAGATTTAAAAATAATAAACATAACTAATTGCTCTATTTAGCAATTAAAAATATATGTTTTAATAGTTTGTATTAGTTTCACATCAATTAACTGAATAACTAATTCCATATTAATTTCACCTTCACTTGCATTTAAAATATTATTTCATATTACTAATTATTTTAGTTAAGTTGCCTTTACAAATAATTAAAGTCCAAACAAATTTTTAAATAGATAATTATATTTCTATATATATGTATTACTTAGTTAAATAATAACTATTTGGGATAATAATTTTTAAATTACATGTGAATATAATATATATATATATATAGGTAAAATATTGCTATATTAGTGCAAACAAACAAAATTGCTTGACTTCACGTAGCTAACTTAACTTTTTTTCTTGATTTGTCCTCACTTGCATCCAAAGTTATTTCGTCCTTATCTTTGCCATGCTTTGAAGCTTCACGTGAAGAGTATTGTATAATTCACATGGAGGCATGAAACACTTTGTCTTTATCCATGGGATGACTTAGCATGTAATGATTTGCAAGTGATAAAAAGCTTTATCATTTGTCTCAGGATACATAGGAGTGAATGAAGGGAGGACCTATGCCATGCAGTAGTTGCAATGGAGGTGCTATAGTATGGCAACTCACGTGAAGTTGAAGACAAAATAATATGATGCATTTGACCTACATATCCTTATGTAATTCTCCATTTAGCTGATGCATCATGTATGAGTGCTATTCTCTTACGAGGCTCGCTTTTATTACTGCAAATATAGGAGGTAATATGTAACACCATATTTATAGAACTCATCTCATATAAATTCTAAACTTCCTTCCATGAACAACACAAGAGGAAGAAGGAAAACCATTAAAAATAATCAATTTGATTGTGTTATGTCATGGATAAAATTTTCATTTAGTGTTTCGTAGGCCAATTAGACTCACTTAAGTCATCATCTACTTTAATTACATACATGCAATGTGAAACTATCTCAAAATGTTTCCAAAACCTTGAATTCATAGCATTCATATAGGAAATTCCACATGGTTGTCTCGAGTCAAATTTCTAGAATTTATGTACTAACTTTGGAAAATTGTAATTAATTCCAAAAAAATCAAAATCTAGCAATCTATACCATTCTGGAAAGCTCTGAATGTCTACCATATGATAAAAATAATTTTAGGTCATGAAACATCAAGTGGAAGATGTTTGATATTCAAAAAGCACTTAAAGTCTCAGCTGTCTGGGCTACTATCATAAACTTTAAAAATTCATAACTAATTTTAGAAAAATTCAAATCATGCAAATTTGGTTATTCTTAGAAGATAGAAGTGTTGACTCTAAGGGAAAAATATCTCTAGACCACACCAAGTTCATTTAGGGACTGAATTATAATGGAACAATATAGGAGGTCAAGTGGCTCTACTTGTATTGACACTAAACTTCAAAAATTTATAACTCTCTACTCAGACCCCCAAATGAGGTGATCGTAGTGGCCACAGAAAGCTTATAACCTCTATTTTATTCTTGTAAAATTTCACAAGTATTGGAAATCATTTAACTATCAAATAACATAGAACACAAAACTAACAATATAAACAGTGCATGCACCATAATAGTAGAAAAATCCCAAATTTGAAAATTCATAATTAATTTTATAGAGCTCTAAATAATATGATCCTTAGCTTCCCAAAAATATCTAGATAAGATCTATATGTATGCCAAATTTCATAAGCAAATTCGTTTATTTGGCCAGATTTTGACATTATGTTGTGAAATAGTCACTTTTAAGTCTTACAAAGGGTCTAAATAGTTTATTTTGAGTTTCAAGGCAACCATGACCACTTGAGCACATGGAAATGCACCAAAATGACTTTCTAAACTTGTCTCAAAGATACATAAACCCAGAAATTGAAAACTCACTCTTTTACCCCATGCCATATACAAGTTTTCACATGCTTCACATTGCCATCCAAGGTCCAAAAACTACATTATCATTCATTTGGCATCAAACCTCATATGTACATAAAATATATGAGTAATTACACATGTTCAAATGATTATACAATATTTTCATCATAGTATTACATCATATGCCATGTGTATGGCTATAAAAGGAGTGATTCTAGGCAATTCTAAACACTTTGATGTCAATCTCTTACCTTCTAACTTGGTGGCTTCCATTACCTTGTTCATTTGCTCCACCTAGCATGTTAAGACATTAGAGAGGAGGGAGTGAGATTTAAAGAATTCCAATAGCTTATCTCCCTTTCAATCACACATAAAGAATGTAATTCATGTCTTAAAAATGCATGCATGGGGGATAATGGAATGTATGATCATTCAAGAAGCATTCTTAGCATTTGAACAAGTCATACAAAGCATACATAGGCTTGCCAAGTAAGTGGATTAGCCTCACCCATTCTCTTATGGATTTTGGACTTGCCTCACCCACATTCTATAAGAGGTTTTGACTCAACCTCATTCTTGGGAGACTCTTTACTTTGTCTCAACCATTTTTAAGGGTTCTTGGCTCATCCTTACCATAGTTAAGGATTCTTGGTTTCACCACACTCAAGCAAACCCAAGCAAACATACTAGGCATCATTGGAAAACATATTACAACATCATGGTACCATGGAGTAAAGGCACATGCTAGAACACTTTTCATGGCTCAAAATACACATACACACATTCAAAGACAAAGTAAGCACACATTCATACATGAGAGAAAGTGGAGAGAGCTACCTTTGTTACACTTGCACACTTTCTTCCTTGAACTTAGTTCCTCTCCCATGGGCACACTCTCACAAGGAGGTGAGGTGTGTTTCTCTTAGCCTAGACACATCATATGGAAACCAATTATGCTCTTGAATCAAATTCTAAAGCCATACATTTACTAAAAAAGTTAGGTAGTTCATATGGCTCTTTTATGGTTTTATAATACACTTAATGAAGCAACCTTAAGAAAACATCATCTTGGCTCCATTCTCTCTATCCATTTATGATTGTTGACTCCATTTAAAACTCTTGGAGTCATCACACAATCAAATCAAGGAGCATAACTAGGTGTTGCTTCTTTAAGCCATAATATGAAACCTATGATACCATTTCACTATTTATGGCTTCTAAATTTTTTCTAAGGCTTCCTCTCATCCTCTTCCATCATATATGACTCAAAAATAAGTTTGGAACAAATTAAAACTATCCCTAGGTGCTCTATTTAACTTAGGCCGAGGCCAGGCTTTAAGGAAGCACCAAATGGATTTGCTTTGTTTTCTTGATGGAAGATGCATATGAGGAGCCTTTTAGGGATCTCAAGAGCTCATCCAAACACTCATTTAAGCCTAAGGATTATTGTATTAAATCAGATTTTTAGTGGAACATTTGAAACCCTAACTTTGCTATCTTGAAATCTAATGGCTATTTGATTGTTTCTTTTGCACATTCTTGTTCTCCTCCCTCATTTTTCTAAAATTCACCCTTGGTTTAGCTAGAAATGGCTAGTTTCACAAAGGGTAAAACATGCACTGTAGAAGGAACAAGGAGAATCAAGTGTAAGAATGACAAAATACCTTGTTTTCTTGCTTATTCTTCACTTGGTTGGATTCCTTTCCTCAAACATGAAATTCCTCTCTTTGTTCTGCCCTCAAAATAGAAGCAAACTCCTCATTAAAACTATGGAAAGGGAGCTTGAAAGGAGAGGAACAAGTTTGGAAGAGGAAGGAGTATGAAAATCTATGAAATTCCTTACCTTTTTTTTTTGCTTTTTCTCCTCCTTTCTTCTCCTCCTCGATGCACCTAAGAGAGCTGGTATTTTTTGATTTTTGGGCAGAACAAGTCGTGCAAATAATGAGGAGAAGAGACATGAAACTTAAAGAGTATTCAAGAAGTTTCCACTTTCTTAAAAATTCTAATTTTGTCCTTCTTTGTAGCATTTTTGTTTTAGCTTTGCTTTAGCTCCTTTTTTAGAATTGTCTTTTCTATCATAAAATTTAGGTTCCTAATTTTATAAAATACCTTTGAAATCACTCAGTTTAGAGATAAAACATTCCCGAATGAATCGATCAAAGTTTGGGCTCACTGCCATTAAAAAATGTTTATCGGAGGGGCTTTAACTATCCCGGGGCTTTCTATGATTTTCAGGGCTTTTGAGAACCCCAAAAAAACTCAAATTTACCATTTAAAAAGCCCTCATATGAGAATTCTAAAAATTATCCGAAATTACGAAAATACCATTACGTTTTGTTGCTTTTTCGTAAAAATCTATTTGGCTATTCTGGCTCTTGTTTCAAGGCACCTCTGACCTTGAATCACCATTATTTAAGGTTTAGAATATTATTCTAATTTTATTGGACCCCAAATCACTCTATCTAGGGGACTTCCTTTTTTATCCGATAAATTTCGTACATTTATGGAGAAACCATACATTGCATTTCTTGCATTTTTTCTTATTTTCAAAGAACCAGATATTACATAATATATTTGTATAATTATTTGATGTGAAGAATGTATGTTGGCATGCTTCTTTCATCTTCCTCTAATGTTATTTTCCTTGTAGATGGATAGAAGAACTTACAGAGTAGTTTTGTATTCCCAAATTCGCGAAGGAGTTGATATAAGAAAACAATTTATTTACCCAAATGGAGAAACATTGTAACACTATAAATTTCTAGCTTGTCTCATGCTATCTTCATGTCTCATACCATGTATTTCATGAAGAAGCAAGAAAAATGGTGTTAAAATAATGAATATATTTTGTGTTGCGTAGCTAGTAAATTTTTCATCCAGTGTCCTATGGACCATATGAACTCATTCAACTCATTCTAATATTTAATTACACCAATACAACTCAAAACCATCTAAGGAAGTGGCCTAGAACTCGTGCAAGTGGATGGATTACACAAAAATACTAGATGTAGCCTCAGCCAGAATTTTCAACTTTCTGTCACAAACTTTGAAAAATTATAACTAATTCTAAAAAAAATCAAAATCATGCATTATTTACTATTCTAGAAAGCCACAGATATCTATTTTATACCAAAAAATATGTCCAAACCTCAACAGGGGCTAATAGCTATAAAAAATTGATGAAACAGTACTAGAGGTCAACTGTCATCCCTAGTACTGACTTCCAACTTTAAAACTTCATATCTCCCTGCTCAGAGGTCTAACCATGGAAAGCTTATCATGTCTAGTTTATGCTTGTAAAGTTCATGAGCATTGGACATTATTTGATCCATGAATAACATAGATAAAGTCCATATGAACAATACCTGTATCAGTTCAACAAAAAAATGCAAACTTTGAAAATTCATTATAATTCCACAGAGCTCCAAATAATCTAATCTTTGGTTTCCCCAAAAGCTCTAGATAAGATCTACATGTGTGCCAAATTTCATGGGCAAATTCGTTCATTTGGTCAGATCTTGACATTAGGTTGCAAAATGGCTCAATTTGTGTCACTAAAGGGGTCCAAATGGTCCATTTTGAGTTTCTAAGCAACCATGACCATTTGAGCAAGTGGGAGTGCACCAAAATGACATTCTAAACTTGTCTCAAAGGTGTATAAACCCAAAATTTAAAAACTCACTCTCTTATCCCATACCATACACAATAACATACAAGGTTAGTCTTGCCATTGCATACCCAAAATGCACCATACCATTCATATAATAGTAAATCTCATTTGTACATAATGCATTTGCATAATTACATATGTTCATAAGATCATAGGACATATACAATAATAGATTACAACAATTGCCATTCATATGGCTATAAAGAAGCAAAATCAAGACAGTTTGTTATCATACTTTCATCTTTCAACTTGATGGCTTCTATTACCTTGCTCACTTGGTCCACCTAGCATATTAGAACATTGGAGAGGAGGGAATGAGATTCAAAGAATCCCAATTACTCATCTCCGTTTTAATCACATATAAAATATGCAAAACAAGTCTTGAAAATCATGCATGGACATATTGAAATGTGTGAGCATTCAAAAAACATCCTTGGCATTTGGATAAGTCATACATAGCACAAATAGGCTTGCCAAGTAAGTAGATTAGCCTCACCCATTCACTTATGAATTTTGGACTTGCCTCACCTAGTTTTTCTAGGAGGTTTTAACTCTACCTCACTCTTGGGAGATACTTTGCTTTGTCTCAACCATTTCTAAGGGTTCTTAACTCATCCACACTATGGCTAAGGGTTCTTGGCTTCTCTACACTTAAGCAAACCCAAGCAAACATATTAGGCATTATTTGAAAACATAATGCATCATCATGGTACCATGGAATAAAAGCTCATGCTAGAATACTTTTCATAGCTTAAAACACATATACACATTCAAAGACAAGTCAAGCATACATTCATGTATGAAAGAAGGAGAAGTGAGCTACCTTTGTTGCAACCACACACTTTTCCTCTTGAAACAATGCTCTCTTCCTCGGTCTCATACACATAAAGGTGTGAGATTTGCTTCTCTTGGGCTAAATACAATTTATGGAAGTCAATTAAGTTCTTGAAGTCATTTCTAAGGCCATACATCTACTTGGGATTCTAACTTTACCTTATGGTTCATTTATGGTTCCTAAATACACAACACCCATCAAATAAGTTTTAAGCTCTATTTTTTCCTTTCATATATGATTCTTGACTCCTTTTAAACCTCTTGGAGTTATCACACAATTAAAACAAAGATCCTAACTACATGTTGCTTTCTTAAGTCATATTATGGAACCTATGATGCCAATTCATTCTTTAGGCCTTCTAAACTTTTTCTAAGGTTTCCCCTCATCTTCACTCAACATATATGACTCAAAAATAGGTTTGGAACAAATTAAAACTATCCCTAGGTACTCTAACTATATTAGGTTGTGGCTATAGAGTAATAGGGTACCAAGGGAGTTTGCTTTATTTTCTTGGTGAAAGATGCATATGGGGAGCCTTCTAGGGATCTTAAGAGTTCAGTTAAACATTCATTTAGATCTAGGAATCATGGTATCAAATCAAATTTTACAATGAACACTAGAAACCTTAACTTTGCTATCTTGATTTTCCATGGTCTTTTGTTGTCTTCTTTGCATATTCTTATTCTCCTCCTTTAAATTCCTAAGATTCATCATTGGTTTAGCTAGAAATTTAACTCCCTAGGACTAGCCATATATAGGTCGAACCAAGGAAGAAAGGGGAGAAGAAGTGGCTACCATGGGATGGAGATTTTACCTTGTTTTTCCTTGTTTTCTTGATTTTTTCTTCCTTTCCTTGGCCTCCTCTCTTCAAATCCAAATTTCCCCCATTGTTCTTCCCTCAAAATAGATCCAATAACTTCAATAAAACCATAGGAAAGAAGGGAAAATGGAGGATAAGAGGTTTGCTAAAGAGAAAGCATGAAAAACCAAGAAAATTTATACCTTTCTACCTTGTATTTCTCCTTCCTTTCTCCTCCTCTTGGTGCACTTCACTCTTAGGGTTCTTCCTCTGATTTAGGGCAGAAACATATATGGCTAAGTGAAGGAGGAGGTGGGGCATGACACCTATATATAGGGAAGTTAAGAAAGATTTTTCAAAAATTTCAATTTTGCCCTTTTGATTTGGCATTTTCGTTTCCGGTCCGTTTTAGCTTCTTTTTGAGAACCGTCTTTTCCATTATAAGATTTAGATTCCCAATTTAATAAAATGTCTTTGGAATCACTCAAATCGGAGTTAAAATCTTTTTGAACAAATCTATTAAAATTCGAGTCAATCGATATTGGAAAACGTCCACCGGAGGGGTTTTAACTGTCCTGGGGCTTCCTATGATTTTTAGGACTTCTGAGAACCCAGAGAACTCAAAATTTTCATTTAAAAAGTCCTCTTGTGAAAATTTCAAAATTTACTCAAAATTACGAAAATGCCATTACATTTCGTCAACCTTTCGTTCAAATTCCTTTCTTCATTCTAGCTCTATTTTTCTTTTTGTCTGAGCCTGGGATTCTTAATTTTAGGAGTCTAGAATGCTACTTAAATTTTTTGGGATCTTAACTATTTCATTTTGGGGGACTTGCTTTGAAAATACACCCGTTTCCATTGTTTAACGAAAACTAGATATTACAAACATGCTATGGATTTTTATTTCAATATTAAAAAATTTTTAGTTTAATCATAATTTTGTTATATGCATTGATCAGATTTGGACTCGAAGGAAATGATGCCGTTGAGTATATAGTATTAGTGATAAAACATAATTACTTAGGGCCTTATAATTCATGGAAAGAAGTTCCTGAATCCGTTCGCCAATTATGGTTTGAAGAATTCCAGGTAAATTTCAATTTCATAACCAATACCAAATTTGTTATACCCACCATGTTCGAATACATGGATTTGTAGATATTTTTGGGTGTAATGGATAGAAATATTATATATGGATAATAGAGAATCATCTTCAAATCCATAAAAACTTTAAAGATCAAATAAGAAATTGCCTAAAAGATTTAATCTGTTATGTTTAAGATAAAGGAAAGCGTCCTACTTGGATTAATGAACACATCTTAAATAATTTATGTGTTAGTTAGAACAAGGTAGAATTTAAACAGAAAAGTGAACTTGCCAAGAAGAATAGAGCTTTAAACTTTGTCCACGGGCCATCTTTCCATACTGGTGGAAATATTCCTTTTATAGATCATGCTGCAACTTTAGCTAAAGAATTAGGTAGGCCTGTGACTCCAGTAGAGCTTCACGTTCGAACTCATAAAAAACCAGTGTCTGAAAAATGAGTTGACAAAAAACATGAAAATACTTTTGTAAGTATCATATTTTTTGAAACTTCTATTAAATGTTCTTACATATATATCATAACTATGTAACATCATCCATTATTTTTTTTGTTTCAGAACGAATAAATGTCACACCATAATTTATTAGGCTTCATACACTCATATCCAAGCTTGGTCTCATGTGAAATCAATGAAAAACCAAGAAAAGGAATTAAAAAAAATGAGATTTTCTTGTATTACGTTGGAGTTTAACAATTCATTTCACATCTCGTGAACCCTGTGAACTCACCCATATTTGTCTCTACTCATGCTCCATCCATACAAGTTACAAACATTTCAAAACATTCCATAAACCACGAATTTGGAACCAAAAACTAGAAAAATCACATTTCAGCCTCGGGTCCAGAATTCAATTTACTAATAGTAAATTTGGAAAATCATAATTAATTTTAGAAAAATTGAAATTAAACAACCCTTAGGTTTCTAAAAAGTTCTAGATGTTAAATTTATAATAAAAATAATTCCAAGCTATGATAACATCATTTGGACTATGTTTGACAATAGAAAATTGACATAGGTTAGACTGCCTAGCGTTTCGATATAGTTTACTGATACAAATTTCAAAAATTTATAACTAATTCAAAAAAATCCAATTTGAGAAAACTATATGAATTTGGAAAGTTACAAATGTTAAATAGAGGGAAAAAATAAGTTTGGACTAATTCAGAAGCATTCAAATCTCAAAAACTGATGGACAATGACTGAGGTTTGACTGCACCCCTGATATTGACCTAGAACTTAAAAAAATTAGTTCTCCTTCTATAGACCTCCAATTGAGGTGAATCTAGTTGGTAGTCACTATAAATGTCTAGTTTTTTCTTGTAAAATTTCACAGCTATTGGACATCATTTGACTTGCAAGTGACAAAGGTAAAGCTACTGACCATTTGTACAATATCACTGTCAAATTGGAAAAATTTTGCCAACTTTGAAATTCACCAAATATTCTATAAAGCTTCAAATAATAGGAACTTTAGCTTTTCAAAAAGCTCTAGATAAGGCCTATATACAAGCCAAATTTCAGGCCAAGAAGAGTTCATTTGGATAGATTTGGCTATAGCTCACCATTATAGTCATTTTAGCCTCATATAAGTGCCCAACTTTGTCCAAATGATCTCCTAAGGCCTCTTCCACACCTTGAGCAAATTTTAAAGCTAAAAAATAGTATGTATGTGATTCTCAAATGGTTTAAACCACCATGTATCATGAATTCACTATGTCACATCCCATAATACACAATCCCAACTAAGCTACCAAGTGGTCTAAATGCAATTTCTCATTCATTAGGCTACTACTTTAGTTCATACACTATCTTTACATACTTTTACAACTGTCCAACTATTTACATCTCAAAATAACATATACATATAGACTTTGACATTTAAGTACAATAAAAAAACTAAATTTTTATCAAAGTATGGTCCCTCAAAGCTCCTTGGCTTGCACTTTTCTCTCCTTGGGCACCACCTAGGCATGTTAAAATGGAGGAGGGAAAGGAGTGAAATTCATGGAATCTCAATAGTTTAGACACTTATTCAAGTAGGTAATCAAGGCATATAACATGTCAAGGAACACAAGTATGCATTCTAACACAACATAAAGCATTCATTTCAATATTTCCATGTCATAAAATCATATCAAGGCTAAGAGCAAGCTCTAGGGACTTTTGGGTCTTGCCTCACCCCATTCTTGGGACTTTTGGATTAGCCTCACCCTTGGTTTAGGGACTTTTGACTTGGCCTCATTCATCTAAGAAACTTTTAGTCTTGTCTTACCTATTCCTAGGGACTTTTGGCTTCACCTCACCCATATAAAAGGACTTTTGGCACCATCTCACCCTTAAGAGCAATTTTCATAACCAAAATAACATTCAAGGAAACATACTGGTACCAATGCAACAAGGCAATATCATATTGCATATCTCATGATACAAATACACATACAAGTATTCAAAGGTATGTACACAACCAAGAATGCAAACAAGAAAGAGTAAAAAGCTACCTTAGCAACTAAACACAAGTTTTCCTTTGGCTATTCCTTCTCTTTTTTGGCTACACACCCACAACTAGATGAAGTTTGATTTCCTTGGCCTAAACACAACAAATAACATTTAATTACTCCCTTGGAACAAGTTAAAACATTAAACACACTCTTCAAAAACATACTCGGTCTATAGGTTACCTAATAGTTCCATTAATGGCCTAATGAAGCAACTACTATAGTTCAAGTTCTTAACTTCTTTCTCTTCTCACATCTAGATCTCTTGGTTCCATTTAGACTCCTTAAAGTCCTCACAAGCCTATTTCCAAGAGTCTAGGTGCAAGTTACTTCTTATGGCTACATTATAGAACCTATTGCCTCATCTCCCAATCTATGGCTTCTAAATTTTTCCCCAAGCTTCCTCCCACCTTCTTCTATTACATAAAGTCATACACCAAGTTTGGAACAATTTAAAACACACCAACCCTTCACCTGTCCTAGGTTGAGGCAAGCATACATTTTGGGGCCCATGGAATTTTTGATTTTTCCTTGATGGGAGAGGCACTTGGGAGGCTTCTTAGGGTTCTTAGGACTCAAACAAACACTCACATAGGCTAGAAAATTCATGAATCAAATTGGTTTTTACAATATGCTCAAGAGTTTTGCACTTTCCTATCTTGAAATTCACTTGCTTTCCTTCCAATTTCTTTGCATTTTCTAACTCCCTATGGTCTAAAACCTAAGATTCTCTCTTGTTTTTGGATAGAAACTCCTCCCTCTTGAATGTTTTTATTCTTGGCCATGACAATCAAAGGAGAGCAAGGGGAGAAGAAGCAACAAAAGGAAGAAAACTACCTTGAATCCAAGCTTCTATCAAGGGTCTCTTACTTAGCTCTTGGTCCCTTTTTGAAACTCTAATCTTTCCCCTCTGAATCAAGGCCAAAATAGAACCAAACCATCTATTAAAATCATAGGAAGAGAGAGCAAAGAGAGAAAAACAAGGTTTCAAGAAGGAAGACCATGAAAATTATTAAATTTTCATACCTTTCCTTAGCTCTTTCTTCCTCCTTTTATGCTTCTCCTTGTACGACTAGTTTGGGTAGAACCTCCTTCTGTTTTGGACAAAGCAAGTCGGTTAGAAGAAGTAAGGGAGTAGGATGCTTAAATAAAAGAAGATTCAAGAGACAATTGTTTCAATAAATGACATTTATGTCTTGCGTTTGTGGCATTTTCATTTTAACTCCTTTTTGAGAACCATCTTTTCCATCATAAAATTTTGTTCTCAATTTTATAAAATATCTTTAGAAGCACTCAGTTTGGATTAAAAACCTTCCCAAATAAATTAGTTAAAGTTCGGGTTAACCTACATTCAAAATCATACACCAGAGAGGTTGTAATTATCCTAGGGCTTTCCATGGTTTTTAAGGCCTTTGAGAACCTCAGAAGCTTAAATTTTTCATTTAAAAAGCCCTTATGTAAGTTTTCCAAAAAGTGCCCATATTTATGAAAATTTCACTAGAATTTCGGCAAATTTTTTGAACCATTCTGGCCCCGGTTTCTAAGCAACTCAATATTCAAATCTTCATTTTTCATTATTTAAAATTTTATCCACATTTTATTTGGCCTTAAATCATTCATTTCAAGGGACTTACTTTTCAAACTGACTCATTACATTATTTTTACGAAATACTGGACGTTACAATATGTAAAACTTAAAACTAGCAAAGCAAATGCGGCTAATGTACAAAATCTTTCATTGGTAAATGAAGTTGCTCCATGAGGATAAGAACCCTTAGCCATGGTGAGGATGAGCTAAGAACCCTTAAGATTAGTTGAGACAAAGCAAAGAGTCTCCCAAAAGCAAGATGGACTCCTAAGAGCATGGTTGAGTTCAAGAATCTCTTAAAGAATGGGAAAGGCAAGTCCAACATCCACAAGAAATTAGGTGAAGCCAATCCACTTGCTTGGTAAGCCTTTGTATGCTATGTATGACTTTCTCAAATGATGAAAATGTCTCTTGAATATTCGCACATGTCAACATGACCATACATACATTTATGAGACTTGTTTGCATCCATTATGTATGATTGAATGGGATATAAGCTATTGGGATTCTTTGAAACTCATTCCCTCCTCTCCAATGTTCCAACATGTTAGGTGGACCAAGTGGACAAGGTAATGGAAGCCAACCACTTTGAGGAGAAGAGCTTGACACCAATATGCCTAGCTTTTGCTTTTTAAAGCCATAATGATGTCTAATAATGTAAATTAGTGTTGTATATGGTCTATAACCTTTGGAACATATGTACTTATGATAATATATTATGTTTAAATGGGAGAATGTATTATGTGACCATTAGAGTGCAAATTGAGTATGTATGGCCAATGTAGCTTCTTGAATTAGTTTGTGGAATTATGCATATATGTGGATGAGATGGGTAAAATGAGATGCATGAGAGTTGGGACCATTTGGGCAACTCACACAAGTCCTAAATATGCTTTTAGACTTACCTAAGAGGTGCCAAATCCCAAAGAAAGCCATTTGGTCATTTTGGTATCCCATATGGAGCCAAAATTGACCAATTTAGAACCCTATATCACTTTTTGTCAAAATGAGCTCTTCTTGATTTGAGATTTGGCATGCAATTAGAGTTTGTTAAGAGCTTTTTGGAAACCTAAAGAATATAATTTTTAGAGGTCAACAGAATAGTTGATGAAATTCTGAAATTGGAAAATTTTTTAGTTTTGATCATGTCATTGTTCACTCAGGTCTGAAAATGAAATTTGTTACACAGGCCTCAAATGATGTCCAATTGCCACAAAATTTTATACAAAAAAACTAGATATTTCTAGTGACTTGTGCCAACTAGAAGCACCCTATTTGGAGGTCTAGAGAGGGAGATATGAATTTTCAAAGATCCTATCTAGTATCAAGAACTTTAGCCTCTGTTACTGTTTGATTGGATTTCGAGGTCTGGGCGTGCCTGAGTCAGTTTGGAGTTATTTTTTCCCTCTAGCTAACATCCATAGATTTCTAGATTAGTATCATTTGTTTAGATTAGATTTTTGTGGAATTAATTAGACATTTTAAAAGTTTGCTGTAGAATTTTGTGACAGCACCAGTGGACAACCTGACCTCTAGGCCTTTTCGATTGTCAAATGTCCTTTATGTTGGATGTTATGGTCTGGACATATTTTTAGTATGAAGTAGATATCTGTAGTTTTCTAGAATGCCAAGAATGCATGATTTCAATTTTTCTAAAATTAGTTATGATTTTCTAAAGTTGTGACAGAAAAGTGGAAAAAATCTGGCCAAAATTATGTATGTATATTTTATGCTTCCCTTCGAGTTCCTTTAGATGTAGGACACTTTTGATGATACAAATGAGTTGTATCCATATAATTAAATATGAGAATGTGTTATATGAATTCATATGATCTACATGACACCGAATAAAATTTTTATACACGACGCAAGGCAAAGAAATATATTATTTTAATCCCTTTTTTTTACTCCTTCATGGAATTGATGATGTAAAGTATGAGAATGTTATGAAATGAGCTAGAAATATATGGTGTTACAAAATAACCCCCCTACAATTATCATCACAAAATGACGTTGATAACTTAACAACATCAAAAAAGCATTCAACTACCATTATCTGCTTTAAGAAATTCCAGCATTACTCATCATCATCTTTATCAATGTTTGCAATCGCAGATGATGTGGAACTCCAAAAAAAGTTCGCTTACTTTTTTCTTCATTACATAAATAGAAATAACATTTTAAATTATAATTTTCAATTACTCCAATTTGCTCAAGTTCTGCCTATACTTCTTCTTTGCTATAATGTTGAGGCCTACTTTTCTCAAGTATTGCAAGGCCTTTTTTGCCAATCTCAACTTGTTTCTTAGTAACAAAAACCTACCTTTTAGATAATGACATAGATTTATCATGCAAAGAATTACCATCTCTCATGACTTCAGCTAATTCTTTGATTCTGAGCATAATTTTCTCATATTTGTCTTTAATACTATCAATCATTGTTTTCTTGCGCTTTTGTCATTTAAAAGATGTAGTTCTAGTTGATTGATTTGAGTTGCCATATATGGGACTAAACTAATCCATATTAGCTCCATAGTTTGTGGCCTCGTACCCCCAATTAAAATCACATTCACTCATTATTTTATTCATTGTTGCTTCTTCAAAATAGTCATTTAAATTAGTGCACTCCTTCTGCCACCGTTTTAGTTTATCCTTTGCACTTTCAACATATTTTCCTGTTGCTTTGTCTACACCAAACAATTCATATAACTTATCATAATGTAATATAGGTGCAGTTGTCCACTTTCTTGGTTAGGTTTTTTTTTTTTGCAAATACATAATAAATGTGCAAATTTCTATGTTATACTAGTGTAAATAAAAGCATATTCCAAACAAAGCTATGAATAGAGTAATTAACAAGGATATCAAAGTAATTAATATCAACTAGTCTAATTAACAAGATGGAATTACCTCAATCAAATCATTCTAAATTTGATTTTCAGCTTTAAACATTTTTGTAATTGGGCTCCAAGAAAAGCCACTTTATTCATTGAATAAATCATAAAGCTCTCCAAATCGTTGTGACAATGTCTTTTTTCTATTTTTCAAATATTACTTCGTAATATATGACCTAAAAGAATTTCTCAGAGCTTGCAACACATTATCATATTCAAATGTTGTAAATGTCCTATTAGAATGATTTCCTTTCATCATCTTTTCTAATAAAATATCAAGAAAAGCTTCATCCATCTCAGGTGACTATCTCAAATTGTCCTTTACTAAACCCTTCTACTTTAGGGCCATTATTGAATTTCTGCATGAAATAAAACAACATGAAGTCTCAAACAATATAAAGAATACAATGTTAATAGTCCATGTCATCTACTTTGACAATTATGCAAATTTTTGAAAATATACCAAACAATTTTATTGATAACATACTTCAACAATTCAAATAACATTAATATACATCGTAAAACAAAGCTCTAATTAAAGTATGAAACTATTATATAAGAAATCATAATCTATGTTGATAGTCATTCCACATCTAGCTTACTATACTATCTCTTAAAATTAATCCTTGTCTATATTCCTCTTCTTGACCGTGACTAAAGTAAGCCTCAATATTATCATAGGGGTTAAGTTGTAATTCACGATCAACTTCAGCAATCAAGTTCTCATCAGGATCTACGCTCATAAAAAAATTGTGTAATATGTAACAAGCTATTACAATATCAGTCATAGTTTGGAAGGAATAATGTGGTTCAGTGCCACTAGCTATGATCAGAAATCTTTTTTTTCAAAATTCCAAATATTTGTTTAATGACATTTCGTAAATGAGGCATATCGATGATTAAAAATTTCCTTTTCATTCTATGGTGATTGTGTCAAATATTCCTTCAAGTGATAACAAACTCCTCTATAAGGTGTTAATAGACTAGGCATGAGTGGAAAGCTAGCATCTCCAAGATAAAATTTTCCTACAAATGTAAAACATTGATTAACGAATAAAGAATTAAAAAATTCTACACCTAATACTATCAACTATAAATGTATAGTAGCATACAGACCTTGTGGAATTATAAGAGAAAGCATATAGACATTGGGGAATTATAGGATTATCTTCTCAGGACAAAACATTTTTTAAAATTCTTGAATATGTAGCTATTCCTTCTTAACCAGCTAAGACATAGGTGGATTTCATGTTAAATGAATATGCAGCAAAAATATTTTGCATAGGATAATCTTTTCATCCTTAAAATTGAGTAGCTTCTTCTCTAGGTACTTTTGCTCGAACATGAGTTCCATCTATAGCTCCCACGCAATCCTATCATTTAAAATTGGTTAAAAGTAATATATTATGAAACATTTATTTTATTCATAAAATGTATAGATATAAAAATAAATGTATACCTTAAAATATGGGTGGAATCTACTATTGTTGAAAATTTAGATAGGAACTTCTGATCTAGAAGGTTGTGAAAGAAACTCAGCTTCAAGTGAAATCACTGTGCATAAAACATTCAAAAAATGGAAACTAATAGTCTCCCCTGATTGATGGTAGTAAAAGCATAGTGTTCTATTTTTTACATTATGTGGTAATATGTGGAGAAATTTGGCAACTTGTTTTTCAACTATAACCCACCATGAATCTTTAACTCTTCCAGTGGTTCGAAGTTTCTCACATAACTCCTTAAAAGCTTGTGAGCCCATGTGCAAAACATCATAGCAATTTTTTTCATCTTATAGCCATATCATTAACTTTTTCTCATGGTATATTGATCAATATTGCTAACACTTATAGATTTAATAACTAGAGTTGACATCTCTTTCAATAAATGAATTGCATGCAAAATCAAACAAATAAGACGTACCACATATATACGCTTATGCCTTTCCAAATCTTTTATTAAATGGTCCAAATTTGAACCTCCATTACATCCTTCATGAATTCCATATTGTAACATTCGGTACCTTTGTAAACGTGAGAAACATAATACCTGGTTTCTCTGTAAACGTACATAATTCACTGGATACAAAGGGAAGTCCCTCAGATAGAATGATTGCAGGTCTAATAAAATTAGAATAATATTCTAGACATCAAATAATGATGATCCAAGTTTAGAGGTGCCCTGAAACCAAAGTTAGAATAACCAGACAGAATTTAACAAAAATGTAACGGAATGTAATGGCATTTTCTTAATTTTGGGTGCCTTTTAGAAAACTCAAAGGAGGGATTTTTAAATGAGAAAAATGAGTTTTCTGGGGTTCTTAGAGGCCCTAAAAATCATAGGAACTCCTAGAATAGTTTAGACCCCTCTAGTTTACGTTTTAGAGCATCGGTTGACCCGAACTTTAACTGATTTATTTGGGAAGGTTTTAAATTCAATTTGGATGAAACCAAAGGTATTTTATGAATTAGAGATCTAAATTTTATGATGGAAAATATGATTTTCAAAAAGGAGTTGTAATGAGCCTAAACGAAGCAAATAGGCACGTAGGGGCAAAATGGTCATTTTGAAAAATTGTAAAAGAGGCTTTTTAGCTAAAATTACACCTCATCACCTTCTCTAAGCTTCCATTTGCAGAAATTGGAGCAAACATGGCATGACATTAAGAAGGGAGAGAGAGAAGTTTAAGCTTATGTTTAGGTAAGTAAACGACCCGGTTTCATCTTGCGCTAGTTAGGAAAGTTGTTCCTCTCTCTGAGAGCTCTCTAATGGTGGTTTTCTTTTCTTAAAAACTTGAAGATTCAAGTTTGTTCCAAGCTAAAAAGAAACTCTTTTCAAAAAACTAATCAGTGGAAAATAATCCGTGCGAAGGGAGCTTTGTTTTAAGGTAAGAGTTCACTTGAAAAACTTGCAAAATCTTGTGTTTCCAAGGTATTTAAGCTTCGGTCTAGAGAGAGAAAGTGGGAAAGAGAGTTTTTCTTCATTTATTCTTGATGGAACCAAGGGTTATGGAGTGTGAGGAATAAGTATATGCAAAGAAATCTAAGAAAGAATCATTGATTTGCAAGATGTCTAGTCTAGAGTTTCACTTGCACCTTGGTTTGTAGAAAGCTTTCTAGCCATGATTTCAAGTGTCTAAGAGTTTGTGTGAGTCCCTAAGACATCAAGAAATCCTCCCACATGCTTCTCCCATCAAAGAAATCAACCAAACTCCATTGGTGTTAATTGGAAGCGTAGCCTCGACTTAAAGGGGTTCATACACCTAGAGAGTGTTTTATTTTCTTCCAAACTCAGTTTTGCATCATGTATGATGGAAGAGTATTAGAGGAAGCCTTAGAAAAATTTTAGAAAGCCCAAAAAGTGTAATGGAGATATAAGTTCCATATTATAGCATAAAGAAGCAACACCTACCTAGGCTCTTTGAAATAATTATGTGATAACTCCAAGAGGTCTAAATGGAGTCAAGAGTCATAAATTAAAGGAAAGAATGGAGCCAAGATTATGTTTTCCCAAGGTTGCTTCATTAGGTGCCTTATAGAACCATAATTGAACCATTTGAGCCATCTAGCTTTTCAAGTGCATGTGTAGCTTTAGAAATTATTTCAAGAGTGTAATTGGCTTCTATGTAATGTGTTTAGGCCAAAGGAATCAAGTTCCACCTTTTTGTGAGTGCTTGACCGAGGGAGAGGAACCATTTTCAAGGAGAAAAGTGTGTTGCTGTGCACCGAGGTAGCTCTCTCTTATTTCTCTCATGCATGAGTGGATGTTTATCTTGTCTTTGAATGTATGTATGTGTGTTTTAAGCCATGAAAAATGTTTTAGCATGTATCTAAATACCATGGTACCATGATGTTATGTTATGCATTCAAATGATGTTTTGTGAACTTGCTTTGGTTTGTTTGAGTGTGGTGAAGCCAAAAGTTCCCTAGCCATGGTGAGGATAAGCCAAAAGTCCCCAAGAATGGTTAAGACAAAGCCAAAGGTCTCCCAAGAGTAAGACTTAGTTAAAAGCCTTTAAAAAAATAGGTGAGGCAAGTCCAAAATCCCTAAAGAGAATGGGTGAGGCTAAACTACTTGCTTGGCAAGCCTATGTATGTTTTGTATGACTTCTTGAATGCTAGAAATATTTCATGAATGATTACATGTTCCATGATAGCCATGCATATAGTTTTAGACTTGAATTTGCATTCTTTATGTATGGTTGAAAGGGAGAAGAGCTATGGAATTCCTAGAATCTCATCCCTTCCTCTGCATTTGTCTAACATGACTAGGTGAACTAAGTGAGCCAAGCAATGGAAGCCATCAAGCATAAAGGAAGGAGGTTGACATCAAAATGTGTAGAAATGTCCATTTTGTAGCATATGAATGGCATATGATGTAATCTAATGTTATATATGTTGTATGAGTCCATGACCACTTGTAATTATATGAATATTTGATGTATGAATGAGATTTGATGCCATATAGATGATATTGCATGATTTGGACATTGAATGGCAAGAACTAGCTTATGAACTCTTGTGTATATCTTGGGGTGAGAGTGTGAGTTTGTGAAATCTGATTTTTTGCACCTTTAAGACATGTTGAGTATACCATTTTAGTGCTTTCCCACGTGCTCAACTAGCCATGAAAGCCTTAGAAGCAATTTTAGATCCTTTGAGACCTATTGAAGACACAAAAAGTGCCATTTTGCAACCTAATGTCAAGATCTGACCAAATGAATGAATTTACCCATGAAATTTGGCATGAATATAGATATCATCTAGAGCTTTTTGTGAAGCTAAAAACTAAATTATTTAGAGCTTTGTGGAATTAATTATGACTTTTCAAACAATTTTCTGCTATTCTGGTATAAGCACTGTTCATATGGTTAGTTTTTTGTGTTGTGTCATTTGAGAGTCCAATGTTGTCCAATGCTTATGAAATTTTATAGATATAAAATATACATGATAAAATTTCTATAGCCACTAAGAGCACCCCAATTGGATGTCTGAGCAGAGAGATACAAATTTTTGAAGTTGAAGGATAGTACCAGTAATGACAGACCACCTTTGTTACTATTACATCAATTTCTGATGGCTAGACGTCCCTATTGTGATCTAGAATTATTTTATCATAAATCAGAAATTTGTAGCTTTCCGGAATGATATAGTGTGCTTGATTTTGATTTTTCTAGAATTAGTTATGATTTTTCAAAATTTATGACAAAAAGTTAGAATTTCAGTCCGAGGCTGCACACATTATTTTCATGCATATATTTCATTAGCTCGAGTCCTAAGCTACTTCTTGAGATTGTTATGAGTTATATTTGTGTATCTAAATATGATAATGAGATGGATAAATTCATATAGTCCATGGGACATGAAACGCAAATTTTATGCACAATGTAATGCAATTAAAATGAATATTTTTAATGACTTTCTTTGGCAAGCTTGTATGATCCAAGGAAGTGAACTTAGAAATGATGTAATATGAGCTAGAGAATTATGATGTTACACATATTATTGTAGTTGTTACTCTATTAAACAATTATACAAAGTATGTAAATGCATACTTTATAAAAACAAAAATAAAAAATTATGAATAAGTATATACAAAGTTGCCAGGAAGGATCAATGCTATAATTAATTATGTTAACTCTAGGTCATATGAGAGATAAAGATATGGAAAGTGGCATCTCTCTTTTATGACACTTAAAATACCTAAAAAGGAAGGCTACAACGCCAATATTCCAGATAGTTTAACCATCAACATTTCATACAGTTTAATAGTGTTTCTCATTTTGCCAATTTTCTTAACACATTGTGCAACAAAGCCTAAAAATATTGCTAAGTCTAGCAGCAATTCAACATAAGGTACTTGACATTGTAATTGAGCTATAAAGGGCAATGTGGGTTCCAAGAAAAGGAGAAAAGTTTATTTGTAGTCTCTTGTTTCAGACAGCCAAAGTTAGTTGTCTCAAATTTTATACCAAAATCTGGGAGAAGGAATAACTACAAAAAAAATTTCTAGCCTTAAATATAGAGAAACTTATTCAGAGAAACTTATTCATATATAGAGTAGGCCAAAACTCGACTATTAGCTCTGAATCATAGTAACTTAATCCATAACAATATGAGGTCGAAGAGGATAAATGAAACCCATAACCATATAATATTAATATTATGACAACAATACAAACGCATACATATAACCATCTATTGGTAAAAATTTACTTGTTTCACTAACCTTTCGGCATAGGTGTGCAAAACCAAAACTTAAAATTTACAAATTTACCCTTCAAATTTCAAACTATCTTTTTTATCCCTTTTCTGTAGATCAAATTTTTGTTTTCAAATAAGTCAGTCATGGAAAAGATTTTGAAATAATCAACCCATCGTATGTAAACACTACAACAATACAATAAAATTTCTTCTAGAGGCATTAATGAAATATGACATGAAAAAATGACAATAAAATTTCTTCTAGAGGCATCAATGAAATATAAAATGAAAAAAGTGGAGATACTAGATGACACTGCGAAGCTTGGAGGAGAAAATGGAAGGTGAAGCCAAAACGAGGAATTTCTGTAGAAAATGGAAGAATGAAAACTAGGGTTGTATGGGCCATTTATTGGGAATGAAGACATAAAGAATGGGATTTTTATGAAGGGTAATTAGGGAAAATAAAGGATAGATTACGTTAGTTGGAAGTTTTCTCCTCAAAATCTCTCCATATTAGGGGAGAAAAAATTCAAGTGGGTACTCTCATTTTCTTTCCAATTTTTCTCTTCTTCGGTTTCTTCTCAATCCAAATGGGGGAAAACACCATTTCTCTCCACTGATTTTCTCTCTTCCCTCATTTTCTCCCCATCCAAACATAGTTTTAGTCTTATTAGGTAACTCATATAATAAAACAAATTAAATATTGCTGTTAGCATTTCTTGTTAAGTGAAAATCATGGGAATCCTTTTAAGATCCATTGAATTTTGAATGGGAGCAAGTAAAATGATAATAATAAATAAAAACTAACATACATGGAAAGAAAAGTTCTAAGTACCTTTTATCCGTCTAAGTATTTTTTTTTATCCATAAAAAAAAAACTTTCTATGTATAATTTATTTCTATATTATTGGTTTTTAGTATTTTGTCATACTTAGAGAGTTTTGAATTTTATTATTAAGTCAAATGAAATTTATACTCCATTTTCTTTCATCCTAGCAACATTTTTTGATTTTGACAAAAGACCGGATCTTAGGAAAGGCACAATTAACTTTGTCTTGATATCTGTCCTTATGTATTTTCTTTGACCTGTCAAACATTATCCAAGTTTTATGGAATTTGGTAGGAAGCCATCTTGTGAGGTTAAATAAAAGCCATACAAATAGTTTTTAAAAATTATCACGGGTGACCCCTTAACCAAACATGTTTTGGACACTATACGGTTTTGAGCTTCTACATACTATCTCTTTGGAATTCAATTTAAATAACTGGTAAATAAACTCTAAAAATTCTTAAAATTTCTAGACTTGAGTTTATATATCTTAGCTATCCTTCCATAAAAATTCATGTATAAATTCCTTTATTTACCTATTCAACTAACTTAAGTACGGTTCTATTAGTGCATGGTTTCAAAGATCTAACCTGCTCTAAAAATTCTATAATTTTCTAGATTTTAAGTTCAAAGATTTAGGAACTCATTATAAAAATTTGGACTAAGAAATTCCTCTCTAAATTTCTTAACAAAAGCCAAATGTTAGATAGTTTGGACTGCATGCTAATTCAATGTCCTATATTAATATACTATGTTTTGTTTAACTAAAACCCAAATGATACATGCATAGAATTTCCAATTAGGTTCTTGGACATTAGCTATGCATAAAGCTATTTCAAGTTTGTGATAATTATTTTTATGCAAAAATGATAATTTAAATTATTTTTATTTACAACATTGCATTTATGTTAGATACGGTTGTCAAACTAAATGAAAGGCTACCTTTGTATCATTGCAACATAGTAGCATGACACAAATCTACATAGGCGAAACCACCTTCCCCAAAACTAGGTTAATTCTTTAATATTTACATTTTCCAAAAGATTTATGAAAGCTAATCATACAAATAATATGTAGACTAATGTTCCACTTATTTATTTTCCATTGATTCGGCTTTGTCAGCTGCAGAACTAATTCTTGGAAAGAAGAGTTAGTTTTCTAATGAGATGATAATTCTAGTAGTTAACATCATATTTGAGAGTATATAAATAAAACTGAACAAAATTCAAATCACATTTAGTGCACATTTTCAAAATAGAAATCATTCAGTTGTTAGATAGTAGTTTATAATCCTCCATTAGGCTATCATGCTTAGATCATTGGCCAATGACAAAAGCGATAGTGCCCATAGCATCTACCCTATGCAAGAAATAGACATAAAAGAAACCAAGCATAGCTTGGTACAATAATTTTGTGAATTCAATTTAGTGTACAATATATATATATATATAAACAAAAATGGTGTTAACTACCTATTTAGCCAACCCAAGGTCTATCAAGCTCCTAATTCTTGTTGTGGAATCTCTTTCCTTACAATTATAACCACATGCACCCTAGCTAAGGATATGCCTCAGCCAAAACTCAAAACCAAGATAAATTTGCTAAATTCAAATGCTACAAATTATTGTTTGTTTTTAACAAATCAGAAATTAGGATTTCTAATCTGGGATCAATTGAACGTCCCCTTTTTCTCCTCTGTATTAAATTAATCTTATTGGGATTAATTATAGAAATTCCAAAAATCCTAAAGGCTAGCTCCTAAACACAATTTGGATGATAATTAGACTCATTAAGATTTTTCTTCCCTTGCTATAAGGCTTTCCCTTAATTATGGCAATCAAGCATGTATATTCCATCATCCAAATACCTATATAATTTCATTTAGTGCCAAGATAGCCTATGCACATTCTGCCTCTTCCCTTTTCTCAAGTCACCACTTATTAATGCTACAATTTACTTGCTCCATACACAAGCCTACCATAATTACAATTGACCCTACTCAACTAGCTATATCTAATTAGGAAAGCATTGGGTTTCTTTACCTTATATGACATCTCCCTTTATCAACTTGTTTGATAGCCTTCCAAGATAACTTCCTTCATTCCCTTGTCTAGGACAGCTCTCCACCTCTAAATTCTCAACTGAATAGAACCAAAATGACATGACTAAAAATTTAATTGGTGGAAGGAGTTCATATGGTTTAGACTAACTTTGCCTTCTACAAGCTTAATGAAAAATCTCAATTCTTACCTCTTGTAGCCACTTTTTTCCCCATGCCTTCAAGACACCAAGGCAGCTATGGAAATCTTCTCTCCTTTTTTTTTTTCAAAGGTGGTCTCAATTGCTAAGAATAAGAGAGATTAAATGATGCAATTAGATGGCTAACCCCACAATGCTTTGCGAGCCATAGATTACATCCAAGGAATCAATCAAATTTAGTGTTTTTAATTGATTTAATTGGTTTCCCTAAATTTCACTGGTTATGCATAGTGTCATGCCATTTATAGGTTTTATTCCATGCATTTCATAATGAAGTAAGAAAGGTAGCATGAGAACAATGAATGTACATGCACTTTGCCACGGATAAAATTTTTTCTTCGGAGTACCGTGGGCTATATGACTCATGTATCACATTCTTATATTTAATTACATAGATCAATTCCATCGCCAAAAGTGGCCTAGAACTCGTGCAAGTGCAAGAAACACATAAAATATCATAGTGTAGCTTCGGCCAGAATTTCATGGTTTCTATCACAAACTTTGAAAACTCATAACTAATTCTAAAAAAATCAAAATCATGTGTTCTTTACCATTATGGAAAGATAAAGATGTCTAATTTATGATAAAAATATTTCTAGGTCATAAAACTCCAAGTAGAAGACTTTTGACATTTGAAAAGCACACAAGGTCTTAGCTACCTAGGCTACTATCACAACTTACTGTCATAAATTTTGAAAATTCATAACTAATTCTAAAAAAATCAAAATCATGAAAATTAAATCAATTGGAGATAGATATAGATGTTAAATTTAAGGGAAAAATAGTTCCAAATCATGGAAAGTCCATTTAGGAACTAAATTATGATGGAATAGTATTGGAGGTCCAGTGCCATTATTAGTACTGACATGAAACTTCAAAACTTTATAACTCTCTGCTCAGACTTCAAATGAGGTGATCTTTATGGCCATAGAAAGATTATAATCTCTAGTTTGTGGCTGTAAAACTTCACAAGCATTGGACACCATTTGGCCATCAGATGACATAGAACACAAAATTGACCATATAAATAGTACATACACCAAAACAATAGAAAAATCTTAATTTTGAAAATTCATAATTAATTTTGTAGAGCTCCAATTTTTATGCACTTTAGCTTCCCAAAAATCTCTCAATGAATCCTAAATTTTTGCAAAATTTCATGGGAAGATTCATCCATTTGGTTAGTTTGTGATATAGGGTTCCGATTTGGTCATTGTCATGGTCCTTACAAGTATCAAAGTATCCAAATTTACTTTCCAAGCTTATGTGGCCACTTGAGCATGTGGGATTGCACCAAAATGACATTTAAACTTGTATCAAAGGTGAAAAAACTCAGAATTTGCAAACTCACTCTCACCCCATGCCATACACACATTTCCATATTGCTAGTCTTGCTATTACATGCTCAATTTGCATTGTAACATTCACAAAACATAAACTCTCATTTGTACATAATACATTAGTACAATTACACATGTTCATAAGGTCATAAGATATATGAAACAATAGATTACAAAATTTTCCACTCATATGACCTTAAGGAAGCAAGATTCATACACTTTGTTATCAAGCTCTTATCTTTCAAGGTGTTGGGTCCCATTACCTTGTTCTCTTGATTCACCTAGCATGTTAGAACATTGGAGAGGAGGGAGTGAGATTCAAATAATCCCAATAGCTCATCACCCATTTCCACCATACATAAAGTGTAACATCCAATTCTTTGAAAACGAGAGAAAACGTGAGAAACGTAAAGTACGGTTTCTCCGTAAACGAACGAAACTCATCGGATACAAAAGAAGTCCCTCAAAATGATGTATTTAGGGTTCCAAATAATTTTAGAAGCATTCTAGACTCCTAAAAATGAGAATTCTAGTCTCAAACGGAAAGAAAAATGTGCTAGAATGAAGAAACAACTTCTTACGGAAAACTTCAAAACGTAATGGCATTTTTGTAAATTTGAGCAAATTTTGGAGTTCACATAGGAGGGCTTTTTAAATGAAAATTTTAAGTTCCCTAGGGTTCTCAAAGGCCCTGAAAACCATGGAAAAGCTCGGGATAGCCAAAGCCCCTCCGGTGAACGTTTTCCAATGTCAGTGTATCCAAACTTTGACGGATTCGTTTAGGAAGGTTTTAACTCCGATTTGAGTGATTCTAAAGGCATTTTACTAAATTGGGAACCTAAATTTCATAATGGAAAAGATGGTTCTAAAAAAAAAGCTAAAATGAGTTAGAAACAAAAATGCCAAAAATGAAGGGCAAAATTAGAATTTTTGAGAAAGTGGAAGCTTCTTGAACACACTTTAAGTTTCTTATTTCTTCTCCCCTTCATTTTCATGACCCATTCTGCCCAAAAACCAGAGAAAACACTAGCTCTCTTAGGCACACCATGAAGGAGAAGAAAGGGGGAGAAAAAGCAAGGAAAAGGTAAGGAATTTCATGGATTTTCATGCTCCTTCTTCTTCCAAACTTATTCCTCACCTCTTAAGCTTTCTTCCTATGATTATAATGAAATTTATAAATCTATTTTAAGGGAGAAATTAAGGTAAAAATTAGGATTTGAAGAGAGGATCTCAAAGAACACAAGATTCAAGTGAGAAAAAGTAAGAAAATAAGGTAATTTCTTCTTCCGTGGTTGCTACCCCTTGCTCCCCTTCTCCACCATTTCACCTCACTTGAGAAGACCTAAGAGTATTTGATTTTTAGGTAGAACCAAGGGTGATTCTTAGGAAAAAGGGTATGGAGATTAAGAATATGTAAAGAGAATTAACAAATAACCATGGAAATTCAAGATGCAAAGTCTAGGGTTTCATATGTTCTTTACAAAATTTGATTTGATACCTTGATTCCTATGTATAAATAAGAGTTTAAATGAGCTCCTAAGATTCCTAGAAGTCTCCCCATGTGCTTACTCCATCAAGAAAACAAAGCAAAGTTCAAGAAGATCATAAAGCTTCCTAGTCTCAACCTAAAGGAGTTTGTGTACCTAGGGATAGTTTTAATTTGTTCCAAGCCCATTTTTGAGTCATATATGATGAGTGAAGATGAGGGGAAGCCTTAGAAAAAATTTAGAAACTATAGAAAGTGAGTTAGTGATTTATGTTCCATAATATGACCTAAAGAAGCAACATGTAGTTAGGCTTTTTATTTTAATTGTGTGATGACTCCAAGAGGCTTAAAAGGAGTCAAGAATCATATTTGAAAGAAAAGAATGGAGCCTAGAATTTAATTGATGAGTGTTGCTTCATTAGGTGCATTCTTGGAAACATAAAGGGGTTTATAGACCAAGCTAGAGTCTAAACAAGTTATGTGGCCTTAGAATTAATTCCATGAACCTAATTAGCTTTCATAAATTGTGTCTAGGTCAAGAGGAATGATCTCCACCTTCTAAGATGTGTGAGGTCAAGGGAGAGGATTCAAGACTTAAGGAAAAAGTATACAAATGCTAGCAAAGTAGCTCTCTCCACCTTCTCTCATGCATGATTGCTTGCTTTACTTTTCTTTAAATGTGTGTATATGTATTTCAAGCCATGAAAAATGTTCTAACATGAGCATTTACTCCATGGTACCATGATAATGCATTACGTTTTCCAAATAATATTTATGATGTTTGTTTTGGTTTGCTTGAGCATGGTGAAGCCAAGAACCCTTAGCCATGGTGAGGATGAGCTAAGAACCCTTAAGATTGGTTGAGACAAAATAAAGAGTCTCCCAAAAGTGAGGTTGACTCCTAAGAGCATGGTTGAGTCCAAGAACCTCTTAAAGAATAGGTGAGGCAAGTTCAAAATCCACAAGTAAATGGGTGAGGCCAATCCACTTGCTTGGCAAGCCTATGTATGTTATGTATGACTTTTTCAAATGCTAAGAATGCTTCTTGAATGATTGCACATGTCCATATGCCGTGCATACATTTGTGAGACTTGTTTTGCATGCTTTATGTATGATTGAATGGGAGATGAGCTATTGGGATTCTTTGAATCTTATCCCCTCCTCTTTAATGTTCTAACACCAAGAGACCAAGGGAATGGAAGCCAATTACATGTGAAATGAAAGCATGACACTAAAGTGTTGGAATTTTGTTCTTTAAGGCCATATTGAGGTTAAATGATGTAACCCATTGTTGTATATGGTCTATGACCTCTTGAACATGTATAATTATATTGATGTGTGATGTATAAATGAGAGGATATATTATGTGAATGCTAGAATGTGATTTGAGTATGTAATGGCAAATTGTGCATCTTGAAAGTTTGATGCAAGCATGTATAAATGCAAGTGAGATGGACAAATTGAGAGGCATGAGGTTTGGGATCATTTGGGCAGCTCACACAAGTCCTAATTATGCTTTTATACTTGCCCAAGAAGTGCCAAACCCTAAGAAAAGCCATTTGGATGTTTTGGTATTCTATATGGAGCCAAAATTGACTATATTGGAACCCTATATCACTTTTTGTCCAAGTGAGCTCTTTTTGATATGAGATTTTGCATGTAATTAGAGCCTGTTGAGAGATTTTTAGGAAGTTCAAGAACAGAATTTTTTGAGGTCTATAAAATATTTGATGAATTTTCAAAGTTGAAAAATTTTCTAGTTTTGGTTATGTCACTGTTCATATTGGTCCAAAAATGAAATCTGTCACACAGGACTCAAATGACGTCCAATTGTCACATAATTTTATACAAAGAAACTATGTATTCCCAGTGACTTGTTACAACTAGAAGCACCTCATTTGGATGTCTAGAGAGGGAAATATGAATTTTCAAAAAATCTGTCCAGTATTAGGAACTTCAGTTATTGTTTGATTGAGTTTTGAGGTCTGGGCATGCCTGAACTAGTTTGAAGTTATTTTTCTCCTCTATCTAACATCCACATATTTCCAAATTGGTATCATTTTCTTGGATTAGATTTTTTTAGAATTAATTGGATATTTTTGAAATTTGCTACGAAATTCTGTGATAGCACCAGTGGACAGTAAGACCTCTGGCCCATTTTGAATGTCAAACATCTTTTGTATTTTTTTTCTTGGTTGAAACATATTTTTAACATAAATTAGACATGTGTAGATTTCTAGAATATCTAAGAATGCATGAGTTCGATTTTTCAAGAATTAGTTATGATTTTCCAAAGTTTGTGACAAAAATGAGCAAATTCTGGCAAAAAATGTATGTATGTATTTTATACTTCCCTTTGATTTCCATGAGATATAGGCCACTTTTAGTGATGAAAATGAGTTATATCCATATAATTAAATATGAGAATATGATTTATGAGCTCACATGGTTCACGTGATACTGAATAAAAATTTTAGACGCGACGCAGCGCTAAGAAATGTATTTTTTTAATGCCATTATTTTGCCTCTTATATGAGTTGTATGATGTGAGGCATAGATATAGCATGAAATGAGATAGAAATATATGGTGTTACATAAAGTATGCAAACCATGTCTTAAAAATGTATACATGGGCATATTAAACAATATGAACATTCAAGAAGCAATCTTAGCATGTGAGTAAGTCATACAAGGCATCCATAGGCTTGCTAAGTAAGTAGATTAGCCTCACCCATTCACTTGTAGATTTTAGACTTGTCTCACCCATTTCTTTTAAGAGGTTTTTGGACTCAACCTTACTCTTGGAAGTAAACCTCACTTTTGGGAGACTTTTTACTTTGTCTCAATTAACTTTAAGAGTTTTTGACTCATCCTCACTATGGCTAAGGATTTTTGACTTCTCCACACTCAAGCAAACCAAGGCAAGCATAATAAACATCATTTGAAAACATAATGCATTATCATGGTTCCATGGAATAAGAACTCATGCTAAAACACTTTTCATAGCTTAAAACACACATACACACATTCAAAGACAAGTCAAGCATGATAATGATTGAGTGACATTGCTTCCAATTCCAAAATGGGGTCAATTTTCTAATTAAGAAATTATCAAAAAAGAATCATTATTCATTTAAATTCATTAAAATGAAAAAAATTCTAATTTAAATTTGTAGTATATTATATATTATTAATATTATGTATTTATATATATTTAAAATTTTTATTTTCTATTCAATCTATTTAATGAAAAATTGTCAAAAAAAAAAGGATGGGAATTAATGTAGAAATACTAAATCATTCTATAGTGAATTGGAAAAATTTTTTTCTTCTCTAAATTTTTTATATTTTATAATGCATATACGAGTAACCCATGGATCATACCTTCATACATGAGAGAAGGTGGAAAGAGCTACCTTGGTTACAATCACACACTTTTCTTCTTGAATTTCCTCTCCCTTCCTTGGCCTCACACACACAAGGATGTGGGATTGGTTTCTCTTGGCCCAAACACAATTTATGGAAGCTAATTAGGTTCATGGAGTTAATTCTAAGGCCACACATCTTTCTTAAATACTAACTTGGTCTATCAACCCCTTTATGGTTCCAAGAATGCACCTAATGAAGCAACACCCATCAAATGAGTTCTAGGCTCCATTCTTTCTTTTCATATATGATTGTTGACTCCTTTTAAATCTTTTGGAGTCATCACACAATTAAAACAAAGAGCCTAACTACATGTTACTCCTTTAGGTCATATTATGGAACCTAAGACACCAATTCATTCTCTAGACCTCCTAAATTTTTCCCAAAGTTCCCTATCATTTTCATTCATCATATATGACTCAAAAATGGGTTTGAAAAAATTTAAAACTCTCCCTAGGTCTCCCATCCCCTTTAGGCCGATACTATGTAGCATTTGGCCTCTATAGATGTTTGCTTTGATTTCTTGATGGAGGATGCATATGAGGAGACTTCTAGGGATCTTAGGAACTCATTTAAACATTCATTTAGGCCTAGGAATAATTACATCAAATCAAATTTTCAAAGGAACCCATGAAACCCTAGGTGTGCCACCTTAAAAATCAATGGCCTTTTCTTGACTCTCTTTGCATATTCTTACTCTCCTCCCTTAAATTCATAGGATTCACCCTTGGTTCTATCCAAAATTCAAGCCCTCTCATAGCTACATGTATGGGGTGAAATAGGGAGAAGAAAGGGGAAGGAGTAGCTACCATAGGATATAGATTTTACCTTGTTTTTCCTTATTTTCTTGCTTGATTCTTGCTTTCCTTGGCCTTCTCTCTTCAAATGCCAAATTTTCCCTCTGTTGTTCCCTCAAAAAAGATCCAAAAACTTTAATAAAACCATAAGGAAGAAAGCTTAAGAGGAGAGGAACAAGTTTGGAAGAAGAAGGAGCATGAAAATCCATGAAATTCCTTACCTTTTTCTTGGTTTTTCTCCTCCCCTAAGAGAGTTGGTGTTTTCTCTAGTTTTTAGGTAGAATAAGTTGTGCAAATGAAGGGAAGAAGAAATAAAAAACTTAAAGAGTATTCAAGAAGCTTCCACTTTCTTAAAAATTTCAATTTTGCCCTTGTTCTTAACATTTTTATTTCTAACTCGTTTTATCTCCTTTTTGAGAACTGTCTTTTCCATTATGAAATTTAGGTTCCCAATTTAGTAAAATGCCTTTGGAATCACTTAAATTGGAGCTAAAACCTTCTCGAACGAATCTGTCAAAGTTCGGGTGCATCGACGTTTGAAAACGTTTATTGGAAGGGCTTTAGCTATCCTAGGACTTTCCATAGTTTTTAGGGCCTCTAAGAACCCTTAAGAACTCAAAAATTTCATTTAAAAATCCCTCCTATGTGAATTCCAAAATTTGTTGAAAATGACAAAAATTCCCTTATGTTTCGTCAACTTTTTGTCGCAATTCATTTCTTCATTATAGCTCTATTTTTCTTTCTGTTTGAGCATAGGATTCTCATTTTTAAGAGTCTAGAATGCTACCTAAATTTTTTGAGACCTTAACTAATTCATTTAGGGGGACTTGCTTTTGTATCTGGTGAATTTTATTCGTTTACAGAGAAACCATACGTTACATTTCTCGCATTCTTTCTCGTTTTTAGAAAACTGGATATTACACCTAGGTGTCATTTGTAACATCTAAGGTTTTATAATTTTTCTAAATCTTCTTTCTATAGCGAACAAATAGCTAGGATCCTTGTTCACTATAGCGAAGGTGTTAGTTTGCTACAGCAAGGGTGCCAATTCGCTATAGCAAGGATGCAGTCCGCTATAGCGAGTTTGTGCCCTATATAAAATCCAGGGAGTTTCTTGCAATAGCGTTAGCTATGGCAAGAATCATGGGACCTGGAACTGATAAGTTCTCACTGTAGCAAGAGGTGCTTCCCACTATAGTGAGACTTGTTTCGAAAAAAGCGTGAAAAAGTGGAATTTTACTTCTTAAGAAACCCAGAAGCCTCTCCTTTCTTCTAACTGACTTTAGGCTGATTAAATATAGAAGAAGCTCTGCCTAAGAGAGAGAGAGAGAGATAAGGGGAAATTCAAGCAGAGCCAAGAAAGATCAAGAAGAAAGGTAAGAGAATTCTTAAAATTTAAGCTTCTTCCTTTGGCAAATTCATTCTCCTCCTCTTTCTCTCCCTTTTCATAGTTTTGGTTGTTAAATTGGTTTTGTTTTAAGCCGTGTACATAGGGGAAAAGTTGAGAAATTTCAAGAGAAGACTAAGGCAAAGAGGAAGACTTTGAAAAAGCAAGGAAAACAAGGTATGATTTATAGTTTCTTTTGCTCTTCTTCCCTTGCTCTTCATGTGTGCTATTTTGACCAAGGAGGAGAGCTTATAGGGGGAGGAAGTTTTGACCTAGAACTAGCAAGAAACCATTAATTTAGAGTGTGAGAGCTTGGGAAATGCAAAGAAAATGGAAGAAAAGCTAGTGCATTCCAAGAGAGAGCAACTAGGGATTCTTGAACATCTTGTAAATTCTATTTTGATTCAAGAATTTCCTAGCTTATGTGAGTGTTTGTTTGAGTTCCTAAGACTCTTAGGAAGCCTCCCAAGTGCCTCTCCCTTCAAGGAAAAGCCTAGAAGCTATAGATTAAGAGTTGAAGCAATAAGTTCCATAATGTAGCCTTAAGAAGAAACTTGTATCTAGACTCTTAGGAATAAGTTTGTGATGACCTCAAAGAGTCTAAATGGAACCAAGAGACCTAGATATGAGAAGAAAATGAAGCTAAGAGATTGAATTATGGTACTTGCTTCATTAGGCCATCAATGGAGCTATTATGGAACCAATAAACCAAGTATGCTTCTTAAGTGTGTGTTTAATGCTTTGACTTGCTCCATGAGTATAATTGAATCCCCTTTGTTATGTCTAGGCCAAAGAAATCAAGCTCCATCTATTTGTGGGCATGAGACTGAGAAGGGAAAAGAGAAATCAAAAGGGAAGAATTGTGTTTAATTGCCAAGGTAGCTCTTCACTCTTTCTTGTTTGCATTCTTGTATGTATGATGGTCATTGTATGCTTGTATGTACATTTGTATTATGAGACATGCCACTTGATGTCGCCTTGTTACATTGGTGCCAATATGTTTATGTTTTGGATGTGAAAATTGCTCTTAAGGGTGAGGTGATGCCAAAAGTCCCTTGAGATGGGTGAGGTGGAGCCAAAAGTCCCTAAGAATGGGTGAGACAAGGCCAAAATTCTCATGGATGAGTGAGGCCAAGTCAAAAGTCCTTAAACCAAGGGTAAGGCTAATCCAAAAGTCCTAAAATGGAGTGAGGCTAGACCAAGAGTCCTTAGAGCTTATTCTTGACTTTGAAATAATTCTTATAGCGTATAAATTATGTGTTGAATGATTCTTGATGATGTTGGATGCCTACTTGCATACTTTGACATATTTATATGCCTTGATTACTTCCTTAAATGAGTGTATGAGCTATTGAGATTCTTTAAATCTCACTACCTTCCTTCTCCCATCTCACCATGTCTAGGTGGTGTTTAAGAGGCTAAAGATGGAAGCCAAGGAGCTTGAAGGACTATCTCTTGACAATTGTATAGTTTTGTATGATTTTTTATGTAAAGAGATGTCAAAATTTATATGTACATGTTATTTTTGAGATCTAAACATGTGAGCAAATGTAAAAGTATGTAAATATAGTGTATGAACCAAAGTGGTGATTAAAGCAATGAGAATATGAGTTTTGGGTGCTTGGTGGCTTGTATATGACAGTGTATTATGGCATGTAGCATAGTGAGTTTGAGATGTATGATAGTTTGGCCCACTTGGGCAGTTCTTATATGTTGTGTTTATGTTTTAAAGTTTGTCCAAGAGGTGGTAGAGGATTTAAGAAGACATTTGAACCATTTTTGACCCATATAGGGTGTTAAATTTGCCATATTTGTGAGCTATATCAAGACCTGACCAAATGAGCTCTTCTTGGCTTGAAATTTGGCATACATATAGGTCTTACCTAGAGCTTTTTGAAAAGTTAAAGTACATATTATTTGGAGCTCTAAAGAATTTTTGGTGAATTTTCAAAATTGGCAAATTTTGATAGAATTGGCATTGTTATTGTGCAAATAGTCAAATCTTTTGCCTTTGTCATTCATGGGTCAAATGATGTCCAATGGCTATGAATTTTATAGGCATAAACTATACATGATAAGCTCTCTGTAGCATGGCACTTGAGAGCACCTCATTTGGATTTATAGAGAGGGATAAACTAATTTTTAAAGTTCCAAATCAGTACCAAAGGTGTAGCCTGACCTCGTGCTTTAGTTTTTCATGCCTTAATTGCATTTATTTTGGTTTGGAACTATTTTTTTTCCTTTAATTAACATCTGTAGCTTTCCAAATTGGTATAGTTTTCTTGAATTGGATTTTTTTGGAATTAGTTATGAATTTGTGAAATTCATATAAGTAAACTGTATCAGAAACATTGGGTAGTCTAACCTTTTGAGCTTTTCTATTGTCAAACATGATCCAAATGATGTTATTATGACTTAGAAAATTTAGTATAAATTTAACATCTAGATATTTCCAAAAAGCTATCACTTGCTTGATTTTTATTTTTTTTTACAATTAATTATGATTTTTCAAAGTTGGGGTCAAAAACTTGAATTTTGAACTCACGAGCAAAATGTAATTTTTCTGGGTTTTGGCTTCAAATCTGTGGTTCATGGATTGTTTTTTGCTATGTATGAATTGTATGAATGGAGTTTGAGTAGAAAATGTGATTGGTAGGGTGGGTTCGTGAGACTCATAGGGTGAAGAATGAACATTTAAACCCTGAAGTAACGTAATAAAATGCCATAGTTTTACTCTTTTTCTTTGGAATTATATGGAATCAAGTTTAAGTGAAGGATAATTGAGGCTGATACATTATAGTTTACATTTTTGGTATTAGAACAAAGGTACAGGCACTTTTGCTTAGTGTTTGGCTCTTGAATGGTGTGAATAGCTTATGTTTGGTGTGAATTGTCATAGAAGTGATGATATATATATGCCTATGTACTGGAAATATAATTGTGAACTAAGATTGTGATTCTTTTTAAATCAGATAGTTGAAGGGGCAAAGGCAGGGGCACCTAGGGATCAGAAAGCTAAGCCAGAGGTTTTGGTTGGGCTTGAGGATCCTCTATGTACCATCATAGAGAGGCATGACAGACAGGAGATGATGATGGGCCAGTAACAGGAGATACTGGAATGATAGTAGCATATAATGTAGCATCAGCATGATATTATCATGCAATTGCAAAATGTCCCAGCTAGGCAAGAGAAAATGTGGAGAGAAGCCACTGTGCCCCAGCCATCTATCTATAGTATTCCACTTGTACCTCCCCAGGGGCCAACTCTGACCTAGATGCCTATCCAGAAACTATTGAATCAGTTTAGGAAGAATAGTGCACCTTCATTTGACGAGGAGTTAGATGCAGATAAGGCAGAGGCATTAGGGAAAACCTCCAAGAATTCCCTGACTACTGGGATCTCTTCTATCCCTTCCTCTACCTCAGTCTAAATTGAGAAAAAGACTAGAAACCCTTTACATCCATGCTTTAAATGCCTTTCAGCTTGGGCAATAGTCATAAAGGATAACTCAGCTCCTACCTTAGGTATGGTCCTACAAGTAGGTAAGAAAATGATTTGGTGTTCACAATCAAGCATAGCATTATTTTTGGCTATCCAGTTCATGCCAATAATCAAATCAATATCATGTAAGGGCATACAAATCAAATCAATGGTAGTATAGCAATGACTAAACTGAATAGTGACATTTAAACAAGCATAGGAAGTAATAACGTAGCCTTTAATGGGTGTAATGACAAATAAGTCATATGGTAAAGTTCTAATGGCTAGACCCAATTGCCTTGCACAATTATAAGATATAAATGAGTGACTAGCAACCGAATCAAAGATAGTAAATATAGGAAAGCCGTTCACTATTAGGGACCTTAGATTAAACTAGAAGACTCACTGGCCTCCTATTGAGTGAAGGCGAACGCTCTGCTCTAGGTCTGTGGCCTGGGTGGAGGCACTATATCCATTTAGGAACAGTTCCTGGCAATATGCCCCAGCTTCCTACACTTAAAGCATGTCATCGGAGACTGCTAGGTAGATGACTGGCTCTGAGGAGGCAGTATCTTCTTGCCCTTTTATAGCCTTCTATTCCACGGCACCTTGCCTCTCCTCTTGCTGCTAGGTATCATGCTAGAGCCCTCCTCAGGTTTCAATTTTTTCAATTCTGGAGCCCCCTTCTGACTAGCTGATGTCGCAGTAGGTATGATAGCTCGCAGGTTATTCTCAATCACCCTGTTGACCTTCACAAGGGTATTAAACTTTCTAATCTGCTGTGGAGTAACTCTATCGCTAATCAGGGGCTTTAACTCCATCTCAAACTGCTCATATCTCCAGGGTTCATCATCATACCTTTGGGGGTAGGAGGAATCCCGAGACAACTTTATGAATTTGGCCACATATTGATCCACTATCATCTTATTAGTCTGCCTCAAGCCCATAAATTCCATCTCTTTCGTTGTTTCTCACCGAATTGGGGAATATTTTTCATAAAACTCCACCAAGAAGTTTTCCCAATTAATTTGAATATTCTTAGTTTGCATTAGGGGTTTTATGCTGCGCCACCACCTATCGGCTTCTTTTTATTACATAAATGTAGCAAGCTGAACTTTCTGCTCTGTGGTATAATTTATCATTGAAAATATTTTCTCTAACTCTAAGAGCTAAAGTTCCCTATAGACATAATGCCTAAGGCTGGACCAGTGTCTAAGGCTCATTACAGGATGGCTCCCACCAAGCTTATTGAGTTGAAAAAGTAAATAAAGGAATTATTAGAAAAATAGTTCACATGCTATAGTGTTTCACCTTGGGGAGCTCCGATGTTATTTATGAAGAAGAATGATGGTAGCTTATGGTTGTCTATAAACTACAGAGAGTTGAATAAAGTTACCATCAAGAATAAATATCCTCTCCTTAGAATTGATAACTTGTTAGACTAGTTAGCTGGGGCATCTGTATTTTCCAAGATAGGTCTTAGATCTAGATGTCACTAGCTAAGAGTGAAAATTGAAGACATCTGAAAGATGGCTTTTACAATGAGATATGGCCATTATGAGTTCCTAGTGATGCCATTCAGGCTAACGAATATACCCACAGTGTTTATGAATTATATGAACAGGGTATTCAGACCATACTTAGATAAGTTTGTTGTGGTTTTCATTGATGACATTTTAATATACTCCAAATCATTTAAGGAGCATGAGAGGCATCTGAGACTAGTCATAGAGACCTTGAAAGATAAGAGATTTATGCTAAACTTAGCAAATTTGGGTTTTGGCTAACCGAGGTGAGATTTTTAAGTCACGTGATATCCTAAGCAGGTGTTGCAGTTGATCCCCATAAAGTAGAAGTTGTGTTATAGTGGGATAGACCTAGAAACAAAACCAATTCAATAACCAAAACTATGAAAAGGGAGAGGGGGAGGAGGAGAATGAATTTACTAAAGGAAGGAGCTTGAATTTCAAGAATTCTCTTACCTTTCTCCTTGATCTTTCTTGGCTTTCCTTAAATTTCTCCTTATCTCTCTCTCTCTCTTAGGCAAAGCTTTTTCTATATTTAATTAGTCTAAAGTCAATCAAAAGAAAAGGAGAGGTTTCTGGGTTCTTTAAGAAGCAAAATTCTACTTTTTCACGCTTTTTTCAGAATAAGTCTCGCTATAGCAAGAAGCACCTCTCACTATGCGCGAGAACTTATCAATTCCAGGTCCCATTGTTCTCGCCATAGTTGGCGCTATTGCGAGAAATTTCTTGGATTTTGTATGGGACACGAACTCGCTACAACAGACTACATCCTTGCTATAGAGAATTGGCACCCTTGCTATAACTAACAGGGATCCTAGTTATAGCGGGAAGACTTAGAAAAATTCTAAAACCTTGGATGTTATATTTCTACCCCCTTTAAATAAATTTTGTTCTCAAAATTTAAACACATACCTTAAGGGAAAAGTTCTGGATATTTCGTTCTCATCTCTTCTTTCAATTTCCAAGTTACTTCCTCAGATGTTAGACCCTTCCAAACCACTTTCACCAGAGGAATATTCTTACTCCTCAGCTGTTTCAGCTTAGCATCCATAATTCTCTCTGGTTTTACTACATAGGAAATATTTTCTTATAATTGAATATGTTCATATTCTATGACATGTGAGGGGCTAGTAAGTACTTTTTTAATTGGGAAACATGAAAAACATTGTAGATTTGGGCTAGGTTAGGAGGTAGGGCAATCTAGTAAGCCACGGGTCTAATTTTCTCAAGGATTTCAAATGGAGCAATATACCTAGGACTGAGTTGCCTTACCCTCATAAAGCGACCTACCCCTATCACTAAAGACACTAGGATGAACACATGGTCTCTAATCTCAAACTCTAACAGCCTCATTCTCTTATTGGCATAGCTATTCTACCTACTTTGGGCTGTGAGGAGTTTCTTTCTAATTAATTTTATCTGTCGGGTAGTCTGGTCTACAATCTCAACTCCTATCAAGCTCCTCTCAGCTAACTGAACCCAATATAGAGGGGATCTATACTTTTTACCTATACAAAGCCTCCAAAGGGGCCATTTGAATGCTAGAATGGCAACTGTTATTATATGCAAATTCTGGTAATGGTAAATACACATCCCAGTTACCCTTCATCTCTAACACACATGCCTTTAACATGTCTTCCAGGGTCTGGATGGTCCTTTCAGTTTGACCATCTGTCTGGGGGTGATATATAGTACTAAATAGCAACTTGGTCCCTAATGCATACTGCAATGACCTCCAGAAGTTTGATGTGAACTTGGGATCTCAATTCGAAACTATGCTACTGAGTACTGTATGAAGTCGCACTATCTCTTTCATATACAACTGGGCTAGTTTATCTAGTGTGTGAGTAGCCCTAATAGCTAAAAAGTGTGCTAACTTTGTCAGTCTATCCATAACTACCCAGATAGCATCATGTCCAGAGGATGTCCTAAGTAACCCTATAATAAAATCTATAGTTATGCTATCCCACTTCCACTCGGGGTTATCTAGGGATTGCAACAACCCAGTAGGTCTTTGATGGTCTATCTTTACCCTTGACACACTAGGCATCTAGCCATAAACTCAGTTATATCATTATTCATTCTTGGCCATTAGAAAATCCTTTTTAAATCTTGATACATTTTGGTGGCACCTGGATGGATAGTATACTTACTCTTGTGTGCCTCTTCTAAAATTCTTTCTCTCAATTTATTTTGACTAGGCACACAAATTCTATCCTAGTATACTATCACCCCATCCTCAAAAACCTTGAAATTTGAAGTTCTATCTTAGGAAATTTCATTCCTGACCCGTCTCTGGAACTTATCCTCTCTTTAAGCATCTAAGATCTAGGTTCTCAATTTATTCTCAATTCGGGTCTCACTTAGATATAATTTATCTAATACCACTTGATAGGAGAGGTTCCTGTTTCTAAACTTCCCTAGAAGTTCTTGCTCCCTAATCATCATATAGGATGCATGGATGGACTTCCTACTCAGGGCATCTGCCACCATATTGGCCTTACCTGAATGATACTTTAAGGTATAATCATAATTCTTTAGGAATTCTATCCATCTCCTCTGTCTCATACTTAATTCCTTCTGATCAAATAGGTACTTCAAACTTTTATAGTCACTATAAATTTCTATGGTTGCACCATAAAGATAGTGCCTCTATATTTTAAGAACAAACACCACAGTGGCTAACTCTAACTCATGTGTGGGATAATTCTCTTGATGAGGCCTCAGCTGCTTAGAGGTATATGCTGCTACTCTACCTTGCTGCATCAAAACACATCCTAACCTTTTACCCAAGGTATCACAATAAACCACAAATGGTTCACTAAGGTCAGGGACAATCAGTATAGAAGTAGTGGTCAAATAGAGTTCTAACTCCTAGAAACTCCTTTCACATCTATCATCCTACATGAAAGGTGTCTCTTTCCTAGTTAGCCTTGTTAGTAGTAAGGCCATCTAAGAAAAGCCCTGAAGAAACAAATTTTTAAAGTTTCAAATCAGTACTAGGGGTGCAACCTAACCTCTGTTATTGTTCCATAGGTTTTCGTGCCCTAATTGCTTTTTTTTTTGTCTAGACTTATTTTTTCCCTCTAGATAACATTTGTAGCTTTCTAAATTGGTATAGTTTGCTAGAATTGGATTTTTGTAGGTTAGTTATGAATTTTTAAAGTTCATATCTGTAAACTATATTAGAAATCCTGGGTAGTCTGACCTTTCAAGATTTTCTATCATCAAATATGATCCAAATGATTTTATTATAGCTTGGAACTATTTTTACTATAATGTTAACATCTAGAGCTTTCTAGAAAGCTATCACTTGCTTAGTTTCTATTTTTGTAGAATTAATTATGATTTTCCAAAGTTGGGGTAAAAAACTTGAATTCTAAACTTGCGAGCAAAATGCAATTTTTTTCGTTTTTGGCAATCCATGATTCATCGATTGTTTTATTCTATGTATGGCTTGTATAAATGGGGTTTGAGTGGAGAATGTAATTGGTGGGTTCACGAGACCTATAGGGGAAAAGTATGAACATTTAAACCCTGATATAACACAATGAAATGCCACAATCTTACTCTTTTTCTTTGGAATTATATGGAATCAAGCTTAAGTGAAGGATAATTGAGGCTAATACATTATGGTGTTACAACATTTACTTCATATTGCATTAAAGTGGTTTATTTACATGAAGTTCCTTGATTTGTGGTGCTTCATAACTAACATACACACGCACACATATGGTGGAGGGACTAAAATAATATAAGCTTAGGAATTGTTTATCTTATTTCCTTCACATGGTCCCCACACCATCGTTTATGCTAGGTGTCCCATTCCCATATTGCATAAACCATTCATTTAAGTAAATCTCATGGTAATTCACACAGCTAAGTGAGTGGGTTGCATAACCGAATACAAACACATTTAAGCATTTAAATATTCCTATGGTTAAATGGTGGAATAGTCAAGCAACAAGGAGTTGTAATTTATTCATCCCCAACATTGGCCACATCACATGCTTTATGATCCCTTTTATAATATATTCAATTGAAGCTTCATACCCTTTGCAAGGCTAAATAAAATCCTAAGGCTATAACCGAATGCACATGCATATGTATATATACCTATATATGTGGAGATAGTGGAAGGTTAAGATGGTAATGGTCACAAGCTTTGTCTTTTGGTTATTTCCTAAATTATGTAACCCATGGCTATTGTATCCATTAGATTAGGTGTCATGTACTCTTATTTTCAACAAGTATCCTATTTAAATAAGGCTTACTCCTTACATGGCTAAGGAATCCCAAGGCCACCCAAAATTGAATGCATAGTTATATGTGTGCCTATTTATTCCTGTCCAATCTCATAAAAACTTTCCTTCAATTTTCTTCTTGAGTTGTGATTGCATCTAAACTTAAATAGCAAAAATGAATTTAAATGGGTCGCCTATAAAAATTAAGGGTTTTTTTATTGCATAAAGAGCATTTTTTTTTGTTGGGGTGGGGGATGTTTCATAGAATATGATTATTTCAATTGTCATTAGAGTATACCTGAGACTTATGATATTTTGATCATCATCCTAAATTATCAACTCGAGAAAGTGAGATGATGCCTGAGATTACCCTCAGAAAGATAAAACAAATGATTGAAACAAACATTTTGATTTTTTTAATGTAAAATGGTCTCAAAGTTTGATTGTGTCACATCAAGAAAACTATAAATTCAAACGCAAGTATGATTAAAGAGTTACTTTCTCACCTGTCAATAGTCAATACTCATCAATATTCTACTATTTAAAACTATTCCTTTAATTTAAATTGAAAGTTAAATAGTTACTTGACAACAACAAAGAGGGATGATAATGAATGTTCATGATTTATACATTTATCTAAACTATTTATGAAATTATTTGTCTTAGTTCATCTTTTTCTTTTTCTTTTTTTTTTAAATGTGGAAAGCTAGATACAAATAGAGAATTAAACAGGATATGTAAGTGGAGGGGGCATAAAAGAGTGAATGCTTCTAAAGAAACCTACGTACCCAGAATTGAATCTTTTAAAAGAATTGGTGAGATGTTGGACATCCATGAAGACGTGTTCCATGCTCGGTTAGTTACTATTGTGAGAAGTCATTATGACTGCACTTTTCTTGTGGAGGAAGAGGAACTGTAGAGCATAGTGGTTAGATTAAATCTGGAACCATATTTTCTATTATGCACTGTGTGCACAGCACAATGTTGTGCACCCTAAAATCATAGTTTGAAGGTTTTTCTTTTGAAAGAAAAAAAGTAAATTTTTGGATCCACAACATAATGTATTGCACTGTAGAGGATATGTTGGATTAAATTTATAGTAGGGATTTAAGAAAGAAATCTCTATATCACCCACAAAGAAGCTAGTTCCATGGATTGCAATTTAGAGTGATCTCATTCAAAGCATCTTACTAGTCCCAAGTTGAACAATATTATGGCTTATGATTTGAAACAGTACCTTCCCTACCTTTTCCATTTATCAAACTTCTAAATGATTGACCAACCATCGCTGCTTAGTTGTAGCTTTAGAAAGGAGATTTGTTGATAAGGGAGTTTGTTGGAGCATCTTTGGTCATGATCGAATATTTGCTAAGCAAAAGAGTTGAGACTAAGGATTGATTTGACTTTGTGAGTGAGTGAAGTCGAATTCGCAGTGGCAGTGTCATGAATGATGCATCTTGATCTTCTAGATTTTATAAAGGATGAAGATAATGGTCTTGATCAAGTGCTCCCAATGGTAAAGATTGTGATGGAATCCCATGTGTAATATCTGGTCCTCCGAAAATGTGAGAAGATGCAAGAAACGTAACGTTCAGTTTCTCCGTAAATGTACAAAACTTACCAAATACAAAAGAAAGTCCTCTAAAGAGAAGGATTTGAGGTCTAATAAAATTATAATAATATTCTAGACTTCAAATAATGATGATCCAAGGCTAGAGGTACCCTGAAACATAGGCTAAAATAACAAGACGAAAATTAATGAAGTAGCTACATAACGTAATGGTATTTTCATAATTTTGAGCAAATTTTAGAATTCTCATAGGAGGGCTTTTTAAATGGAAGATTTGAATTCTTTGAGGTTCCCAGAGGCCCTGAAAACCATGGGAAGCTCCAGAATCGTAAATCCCTCTAGTTTATGATTTAGAACATCGGTAGACCCAAACTTTGACCCTTTTGTTCAGGAAGGTTTTAGCTCCAATTTGAGTAATTCCAAAGGCATTTTATGAGATTGAGGACTTGAATTTTATGATGGAAAGATGGTTCTAAAAAAAAAGTTAAAATGAATTGAAAACAAAAATGCCAAGATTAAGGGACATAAATGGAATTTTTTAAAACAAATTGCCTCTTAAAGCTTCTATATGTTTTATGCCACTTCTTCTCATTTCTCCACTGACTTCATTTCTACCCAAAAATAGAGAAGACACAATAGAGGGAGCGCATAAGAATAAGGGAAAAGAGGAGGAGAAAAGCCAAGAAAAAGGTGAGAAACTCATGGAAATTCTTACTCTTCCTTTAGAAAACTTCTTCCTCTCCTTTCCTTTCTTTCTTTCTATGGATTTGAGTCCAGAATAGAAGGGGATAGTTCAAATTTTTTGAGGAGAAGCTAAGCAAGGAGAAGAGTATTCAAGAAAAACCAAGAAACCAAGGTAAATTGCTATGCTTCAAGCTTGATTTCTCTTGTTCTTCCTTTTGTATATTTTGCCTCATAGAAGACCAGCCTTAAGGGGTTGAATTTCTAGCCAAACCAAGAGTGAATCTTAGGAAAATGAGGGAGAAGAACAATAATATGCAAAGGAAATAATCAAATAACCATTAGATTTCAAGATAGCAAAGTTAGGGTTTCAAGTATTCCCTTAAAATTCTATTTTGATGCAAGAGTTCCTAGGCCAAAATGAGTGTTTGAATAAGCTCTAGAGATCCCGGAGAAGCTCCTCACATGCATCTTCGATCAAGAAAACAAAACAAACTCACTTGGTGTCCTTATGGTCCATAGCCATGGCCTAGAGAGGTTGGAGCACCAAGGGGTAGTTTTAATTCATTCCAAGCTTGATTTTGAGTCATATATGATGGGAGAGGGTGAGAGAAAGCCTTGGAAAAATTTTAGAAGCCATGGATAGTAAGATGCAGTCATAGGTTCCATATTATAGCTTAAAGAAGCAACACCTAGCTAGGCTCCTTGAATTAATTGTGTGATGACTCCAAGAGGCTTAAAAGGAGTCAAGAACCTTATAGGGATAGAAAGAATGGGGCAAAGATCATGTTTTCCTAAGGTTGCTTCATTAGGTGCATTATAGAACCATAACAGAGCCATATGAACCACCTAGCTTTTTTAATGAATGTATAGCTTTAGAATTTGTTCCAAGAGTGTAATTGGCTTTCGTATAATATGTCTAGGCCAAAGGAAACAAGTCTCACATCTTTGTAAGTGTGTGGCCATAGGAGAGGAAGCATTTCAAAAGGAAAAAGTGTGTTGTAACAAAGGTAGCTCTCTCTTCTTTCTCTCATGCATGAGTAGATGTTTATCTTGTCTTTGAATGTGTGTATGTATGTTTTGAGCCATGAAAAATGTTTTAGCAAGAGTCTAAATGTCATGGTACCATGATGTTATGTTATGCATTCAAATGATGCTTTGTGAAATTACTTTAGTTTACTTGAGTGTGGTGAAGCCAAAAGTCCCCTAGCCATAGTGAGGATGAGCCAAGAACCCTCAAGAATGGTTGATACAAAGCTAAAAGCCTACCAAGAGTAAAGCTTAGTTAAAAGCTTTTAAGAAAATGGGCGAGGCAAGTCCAAAATCTCTAAAGAAAATGGGTGAGGCTAAACCATTTGCTTGGTTTCACATTTTAGATTTTCTGTAACTATCAACGTAACCAAACTAACTAATGAAGAACATCAAGGAGAATATTAAGGAACTACCCTAAGTTAATTAGAACTAAGGAATTAAATTAGGACCCAAAAAGGGAAGACACATGTCAAGAAGCCTTACTAAGACTTTAGTTTGATAATTTCTATAGCAGGGAAGTATGTAACCATAGGTCAAGACAAGGTTGGGACCATTAGTATCATAATGTCTCATTATTTCCATATACATAGAATAATAGGTAGGCATCCTCAGTTATGTGACAACCATCTCCTTAGCTGTGTATAGTAAGGACCAAGATCTAGAGAAACACTTAAATTAATCTAAGTATCATAAACTCCTTGCATGGCTGAGAAGGTGATGTAGGAATAGGCAAAACAATCAAATGATAATAAAGACAAAACATTGCCACCTTGACTTCCATTCATCCATAATGTGCATTAGTTGTTTAGTTATTTCAATTTTATATTCAGTCGTGGGGAAATTGGTAGGAGATTGCATGACAAGGAATGGCTTAAATGTTGTAGGAGAGGACACCTAGCATGGCAACTAAACAGGAAATGAATTAGGAGGATTTAAATTAAACAAAATCCCTTACCACCTCATGCTTGCACCATCCACCTATATGTATATTCAAGTAGGATTTGGTTAGTGCCCTGAGTTCTGCAATTATTGTGGAAGTCAAGTACTATGTATAATATATATATTAAGTGGGGATAAGATGGAGGGGAAGGCTACCATGTGGCTTAGACTAAGTAAAAAGTTGGTGGGAGGAGTATTTAATTATTCCAATGACTTCCCTTTAATACCGTCATCATGCAAGTGTGTATATTTTCATTTGGTGTCCAGCCGTGGGGATCATGTAGTGCCAATTAAGGGCACATTTTGGAAGGAATAATATATGTGTGTGTGTGTGTGTGTGTGTGTGTGTGTGCTGCCACCTAATCTTGCACCAAATAGGTAATGAAGAGAAGGAATTTGAAATTAATTTAATGACATTCAAGGGTGGTGAGAAGTATGAGTTGTCTATTATGATGATTACCATCCACCTTAATTCATTTTAGGCTAAGAGAAAAGGGAGAGAAGGAGGGGGAAAGGCCTCGGGTAAGCCATTGGAGGAAAGAGACTGCATAATGAGAGGAAAACCTGAACATAGAAGAAAATACAAGAAGGCCATTGGAAGATAAGTATAGGAAAGCATCCATTTTCAATTAACTTTCATTCCATTTAAGTAAAATTCTAGATTAAAAGATTTTGTTATGGGGATAGCCACGAAGCTTGGAGGGAACAAATACTAGAGAGCTTGGGAGGAAGCTACGGATACCTAAAGGTAAGTAACTTAATTTTGCTCCCTTGAATCTAAATGATGTCAAGAGAACAAAGGAAATGAGTCTTTGTGTGTGAGAGTTAGTAGTGATGTTTTGTCATAGGAATGCTTCCAATTCAATTAGGAAAATAGCATAATAAGGGTTGAACTCTAAGGCTAGGAACTCCACCCAAGTGCTTCACTAGATTGTTAATTATAAGACCAAAAGAAATGAAAATGTAAATGTTTACGAATTAGGAACTCAAATTAGCAACTAATGAAAGAAAAAATTTGAACCACTATAAAGAAGATAGTAGCTTAGTTTAACTTAAGTTTTATTATTAATAATTCTCATTTTTGGTAGTGCATGACTAAAATTTTAAGGGAAACATTTGGAACAGCAAGGAATAAAGAATAACTCGATGTAACAATGATAAAGAAAGAGGTAGTTAACATGGTATTTTTTTGTTTACATACATAAGTCCACTGAATGATTTTTTTAATTTCTTATACTGTGTATGGTTGTATATATACCCACTAAAGTGACTCTTATGAGTATTAGATCACTGTTATTGGCCAATGACCGAAGTGTATTAGCCTAACAAATGAAAGTACCTTACTACCTGGGATTTACATGCTCCTACATTGAACTGTGCATTGATTATACCTTGTTTAATATTAAGTGTTCCTTATATGTGTATATCATGAATATGCTGTTATCTAATGGGATTATATCTCATTATAAAGCAAACCATTTATTTCAAGTAGTATCGATTCGACAGATGGAGTTCGACCGATAGAGGATAACCGAACTAATTAAAGGACTATGTACTGACTATAGTTAGTTGTAATTTCCAGAATAATGTTAAATGCTAAAGTCTAACTCTAGTTGAGTATTTAGTGTTATCTTACTCGCCTGTCGTTGGTTTCTGTATAAATATCATACATGAGAAATTTACTATGGTATAACGATGATGGGTATTAGAACCACTGAACTCTATGTACAAGTAATTCCTCATAATTGCTTGTGCATGAAACTGATTATCACAATTTTGAAAGTAATTCTAGAATAATGGTATGTATTTAACTAGTGTGGAAAAGACTATGTTAAAGTTTGTACAGAGACTTATTGAATGGACAAAAATAATAAAACGTATGTAATACGACGTTGTCATGTTGCTGTGTTTTAGAGATAGCTAACATTTTCCTCTTGTGGACATAGTTAGAGGAGGATTTTAACATCCAACTTTCTATAGTAGGTTGTCCTTTTCTTGAATTGCAAATCTGGAAAATTTGGGAATTTTTAGGGTAAGACAGATTAGGAAATTAATCTATTATTGTCATAGATTGAGAATATTAAGAATAGAGGAGAATTGGCCGTGGCCAAAGTGACAAAGTTGCTAATGAAGGAAACAAAGAGGAAATGGTTGCAGCTAAAAGTGAAGTTAGCCGTGGCAAAATATGAGAAACTAAACTATAAGTCCTCCAAAGAATAATCGGCTGAAGCACGAAGGGTAATTAGTCATGGCTAAGGCACTCAATTCCTCATAACAACCTAGTAACCTTGGTTTTTCCTATAGCTACGTCAAGGGATGACTTGGAAACATTAGTAGGAGATTCCTGAGAGTTAAAAATTAATGGGTAATAAATTTAAAGACTTTTAATTAAGGGTCAGTTTCTTTTATGTATATGAATATTTGTAAATGTTTGGTTAATGACTCTAATAATATCAAGGTTCAAATTTCCTCACTTTTTCCTAAATTGATTAATTTAAATAGTGCTAAACCTTGATTTATGATTATTAACCATATGTTCAAGCCTAATTACCATGATTAAAAGTAAGGGTCATCATACTTGGCAAGCTTATATATGTTTCATATGACTTTTTGAATGCTAGAAATACTCCATGAATAATTACATATTCTATGATATCTATGCATGCATTTTTAGGCTTGGATTTGCATTCTTTATGTATGGTTGAAAGGGAGAAGAGCTATTGGGATTTCTAGAATCTCATCCCTTCCTCCTCATTTATCTAACTTGACTAGGTGGACCAAGTGAGCTAAGAAATGGAAGACACTAAACATAAAGGAAGGAGATTGACAAAAAAGTGTGTGGAAATGTCCATTTTGTAGTCATATGAATGGCATATGATGTACTCCAATATTGTATACGATGTATGATGTAATATTCGGTTCTCTGAAACAAGAAAAAACGTGAGAAACGTAACGTACGATTTCTCTGTAAATAAACAAAATTTATCGGATACAAATGCAAGTCCCTTGAAATGAATTAGTTAAGGTCCCAAAAAATTTGGGAAGCATTCTAGACTCTTAAAAATGAGAATCTCAAGCTCAGACAAAAGGAAAAATGGAGCTAGAATGAAGAAACGAATTTAAACGAAAGGTTGACAAAATGTAAGGGTATTTTTGTCATTTTGAGCAAATTTTGGACTTCACACAAGAGGGCTTTCTACATGAAAATTTTGAGTTTTCCAGGGTTCTCAGGGGCTTTGAAAATCATGAGAAGCCTCGGGACAGTTAAAACGCCTTCGGTGGACGTTTTTTAACGTCAGTTGACCTGAACTTTGACTGACCAGTTCGGGAGGGTTTTAGCTCTGATTTGAGTGATTCCAAAGGCATTTTACTAAATTGGAAACCTAAATTTCATAATGAAAAAAAAGGTTCTAAAAAAGAAGCTAAAACGAGTTAGAAATGAAAATGCTAAAAACAAAGGGCAAAATTGAAATTTTTCAGAAAGTGGAAGCTTCTTGAACACTCTTTAAGTTTCTTATTTCTTCTCCCCTTCATTTGCATGACCTATTCTGCCTAAAAACTAGAGAAAACACCAGCTCTCTTAGGCATACCACAGAGGAGAAGAAAGGAGGAGAAAAAGCAAGGAAAAGGTAAGGAGTTTCATGGATTTTCATGCTCCTGCTTCTTCCAAACTTATTCCTCTCCTCTTAAGCTTTCTTCCTATGGTTTTATTGAAGTTTTTGGATCTGTTTTGAGGGAAGAATAGAGGGGGAAATTCGGATTTGAAGAGAAGAGGCCAAGGAAAGTGAGACTCAAGCAAGAAAGCAAGGAAAAATAAGGTAAATCTTCCATCTCATGGTAGCTACTTCCTCCCCCTTCTTTTCCCTATTTCACCCCATGTATGTATCTGGGCTTGAATTTTAGGCAAAACCAAGGGTGAATCTTAGGAATTTAAGGGAGGAGAATAAGAATATGCAAAGAAAATAAAGTAAAACCCATGGATTTGCAAGACAGGGAGGCTAGGGTTTTGATTGCACCTTGAACTTTATCACGAACCTTAGCCATATTTTATGATGTTTAAGTGTTCATATGAGTTCCTAAGACACCAAGAGAGCTTCCTACATGTTTCTCCCATCAAAGGAAGTAAAGAAACTCCAAGGGTGCCAAGAAGAGTACATGCTTTGGCTAAGAAGATTCTATGCACCTAGGGAGTATTTTAATTCCTTCCAAGCTTAGTTTTGCATCATGTGTGATGGGAGAATATGAGAGGAAGCCTTGGAAAAATTTTACAAACCATAGATAGTGAGATGGCCTTATATGTTCCATAATATAGCTTAAAGAAGTAACACCTAGCTAGGCTCCTAGAATTGATTGTGTGATGACTCTAGGAGGTTTAAATGGAGTCAAGAATCATAAATAGATGGAGAGAATGGAGCCAATATGATGTTTTCTAAAGGTTGCTTCATTAAGTGCATTATAGAACCATAAAAGAGCATTATGAGTCACCTAACTTTTTTAGTGATTGTGTGGCCTTAGAATTTGATTCAAGAATATAATTAGCTTCCATATAATGTGTCTAGGCCAAGAGAACTGATCTCCACCTTCTTGGGTGTGTGAGGTCAAGGGAGAGGCCTCAAGGCTCAAGGAAAAAGTGTGTAAATGCAAGCAAGGTAGCTCACTCCTCCTTTTCTCATGCATGAATGTATGCTTAGCTTATCTTTAAATGTGTATATGTGTAATTTTAAGCCATAAAAAGTATTCTAGCATGACTTTTATTCCATGGTACCATGATGTTACTATATGATTTCATATGATGTTTCTTATGTGTGCTCGGGTTTGCTTGAGTGTAGTGAAGCCAAGAACCCTTAGTAATGGTGAGGATGAGCCAAGAACCCTTAGAATTGGTTGAGACAAAGTAAAGAGTCTCCCAAAAGTGAGGTTGACTCCCAGGAGTAAGGTTGAGTCAAAAACCTCTTAAAGAAATGGGTGAGGCAAGTCCAAAATCCATAAGTGAATGGGTGAGGCTAATCCACTTACTTGGCAAACCTATGTATGACTTGCTCAAATGTTAAAAATGTCTCTTGAATGATTACACATGTCAACATGCTCATGCGTGCATTTGTAAGACTTGTTTTGTATCTTTTATGTGTGATTGAAGGGGAGATGAGCTATTGGAATTCTTCGAATCTCACTCCCTCCTCTTCAATGTTCTAACATACTAAGTGGACTAAGAGAACAAGGAAATGGGAGCCAACCAATTGAGAGATGAGAATATGACATCAAAGTGTATAGATTTTGTTTTTTAAGGCCATATAAGCGGCAAATGTTGTAACCCATTATTGTATATGCCCTATGATGTTATAAACATGTATAATTATGCTAATGTATCATGCATAAATGAGATTTAAGGTTATATGTATGAAAATGTGCATCTTGGACATGTAATGACAAACTAGCATCTTGAATTATATGTAATAATGGAAGTGGAATAACCAAATTGAGATGCATGAGATTTGGGACCACTTGGATAGTTCACGCAAGTCATATTCATGCTTTTAAACTTGTCCAAGAGATGCCAAACATCAAGAAAGACCATTTGGACACATTTGGTATCTAATATGGACCAAAATTGACTATATTGGAAACCTATACCACTTTTTGTCCAAATGAGCTCTTCTTGGTCTAAGATTTGGCATACATTTAGAGCTTGTTGAGATATTTTTTTGAAGTTAAAGTGCAGAATTTTTGGAGGTTTATGGAATATTTGATGAATTTTCAAAGTTGGAAATTTTCTAAAATTGGTTAGTGCACTGTTCACTTAGGTCCGAAATTAAATTCTGTCACTTAGGGAACAAATGATGTCCAATTGTCATGAAATTTTATAAGGAGAAATAAGACATTCCCAGTGACTTGTTCCAACTAGAAGCACCCCATTTGGATGTCTAGAGAGGAAGATATGAAGTTTTAAAATTTCTACCCAGTATCAGGCATTTAGACAGACCTCAGGTATTGTTTGATTAGTTTTTGAGGTCTGGATGTGTTTGGACTAGTCTAAATTTTTTTTCCCTCTATCTAACATCATTATATTTCTAGATTGGTATTATTTATATGAATTGAATTTTTTTGGAATTAAATGGACATTTTTGAAGTTCATAGTAGAAACCTATATTAGTAACAATAGCTAGTCGGACCTCTACACATTTTAGAATGTCAAACATCTTTTGTATTATGTTTCATGGCCTAAAAAAATTTTTAGTACAAAGTAGAAATCTGTAGCTTTCTAGAATGGTAAAGAATGCATGATTTTGATTTTTCTAGAATAAGTTATGATTTTCCAAAATTTGTGACAGAAAAGGAAAAATTCTAGTTGAGGTAACTACCATGGATTTTGTGTATTCCTTTGCCTTGCACGAGTTATAAGCCACATTTGGTGATGGAATTGAGTTGTATCTATGTAATTAAATATGATAATGTGATACATGAGCTCACATGGTCTATGGGGCATCAAAGGAAAAATTCATACACTACGCAACAAAAAAAATATTTATTATTTAATGCCATTTTTCCTTGCTTCTTCATGAAATACATTATGTGAGACATAGAGATAGCATGAGATAAGTTAGAAAGTTATGGTGTTACATTTATTGGTATCAAAGCAAATTTCCAAGCTCTTTTTGATTGGATTTGGCTTGAGGATGTAGTAATAAGGTTATGTAAAGGGCTAGTATAGTTATGTAGAGCCTTGTATGAGATATTTTGGGTGTGTGAAGATAGTTTGTGACTATATTTATGATAAGTAAGTTATTGTAGTAGAGTTTTAGAGTAGATAGTGAACATCAATAAAGGTTGGCCTCTAAAATAGCTTGAGCAAAGCTATGAGATCCGACGGCTAGAGCTCTATGAGATATCATAGCTCACCAGGATCAGTAGCAAGCCTTAGGTATAAACGATGATAAATGATCTTGTAGATATGAAGTGGCTTGCTAGAGAGAGTATGTGAGGCCTAGTTCTCCCTGGTGGTTATACTTAGACCATTCTGAGATGTCTTACTTAATGCAGAGATAGGTAGTGATGCAGTGAGGTATGAGATGAGATTGCGACTGCTCAAGATTAGCTTAGAGGGGATGTGAGAAAAAGAGTTACTCCCAAGCCACAACACCCAAATCTCTAGATAAGTTTTCGAGCCCAAAAAGCTAATTTCCTCAGGCCAGAGGTTAAGTTACAAGCTACACCCTTTAGAGGCCAATAGCCTAAAGGTGACAACTAGTTATGTATGAATGAAGTAGGAGATAAAACTCTCTAACTTTGATGATGGGCTAAATGTAGAGGCAATGGGGCTCGACTTTTATAGCTAAAGGTGTAGTTCTAACTCATGAAGAAGCAAGCCAACCAGAGGCTGTTAGCAGCGGCTAATTAACTACTTAGCCGCGACCAATTATTCTAGGAAGCAGCTAGGGAATCCAAAGGATTCCACACCATGGCCAATTAAGAAGTTAGCCACAGCCAATACTTAGATAGGAAACTAGGGTAAACTCGAGGCTAATTAGCCACGGTGAGTGATGTACTAGCTGCGATGAATAGCAGTATGAAAGGCCTTGTTAGTCATATTCAGACCAACTTGAGAAATGAGTTACTAAGGGATCAATCGATCCACAGAGAGCGAGAACCCTTAGTATAAGTAGACAAAAAAGAGTAGTAAATAGTCACGGAAAGTTAGTAAGAAATTAGTGGGCCTAGTAGTTAAGATTGAGAAAGAGCTTAGCATTAGAGAAAGTTAGACACATGCACGATAAGGTTATTGAGACCCACCTTTAAGGTATTGACTCCAACTTAGGGTGCTACCCTGTGAGACACTAAATAATGAAATGTTAATAAAGCCTTAAAATTTACGTAAGATAAGGCTATCAATAGTGAGTCACATAGTAAGTGGCCGAGAAAGGTGTACCTCATAGGTAATACTTAGATATGAATATGGGTAGCCCAGTGATAGAAGCTCAGAAGAGAATGAGGATAGCTTAGAAAGCACTAATTTATTGCAAGTTACAGGTCTGATGAGATAGGCAGCTTAGACTAAATATAAGCTGAAGCTTACAGGAAGTGACCAGTAGCATTGTCCAGGTGAGATGAGTAGAAAGAGATATTAATTTGACTAAAGGCGTAGCAAAAGTTTTCCTTGGATCGAAAAAGGAAAGATAAGACATCCTGAGTTAGGGAGGCCGCTTATAGTGGTTAACAAATCTCTTTAGATAGACCCCATTGAGTTGTAAAGTATAATGATAAAGGAAGTGAGGAAGAGCTTAGAAACTAGCTACAGAAGAAATGCCCTCACTTTAGTAATGACTAAATGAGTAGACTGAGCCCAGAAAAGTAACAGACAAGGGTCTGATAGTTAGTTAGATGAGCTCCTTAATATGAGAATAATGTAGGGTTAAGACACATGTATGATTAAAGCACCCAGTAGAGCATAAGTTTTCAATAAAGTAAAATTTGGACATTGAGAGCACGTGTCCTAGATTGGGTTATTAAAACCCTAAAATTCGTATATTGTACTCCTGGGGATGAGGCTAAAGGGATTAAATAGAGAGAAAGCCTAGCTCTAATCCGAACGTAGAAATGAGCTAAGATAAATAATTAGTGCCTTAGTAGTACCCTCAAGGAAGCTCGAGGGAGTTAGAGATTGCCTAAGAAGACGAGCTTTGCATTATGTAGAGAAAGAGTGAAAGCCGAGAGTGCTATAGAATGTAATTCTTGGGATTCCATGTGTAAAGTCCCACATCGGATGGTTTAGTCCTGGGAACGGCCCATATAAGTGGGGGCAAAGCTTCCCCCACCAGATGCGCATTTTCCCGTGAGTTAAGCAGGCAAGCGACAAAACCCACTGAACCGGGAAGGCTGGGTCGAAGACCCTCGAACCGGGAAGGACGGGACAATACGTCTGGTGGCTCTGTGTGTGGTTGGTATCAGAGCTGGCCATTCGCATGTGCGACCCGAGGACGGGTCGGCCCCAAAGGGGGGTGGAATGTAAAGTCCCACATCGGATGGTTTAGTCCTGGGAACGACCCATATAAGTGGGGGCAAAGCTTCCCCCACCAGACGCGTGTTTTCCCGTGAGTTAAGCAGGCAAGCGACAAAACCCACTGAACCGGGAAGGCTGGGTCGAAGACCCTCGAACCGGGAAGGACGGGACAATACGTCTGGTGGCTCTGTGTGTGGTTGGTATCAGAGCTGGCCGTTCGCATGTGCGACCCGAGGACGGGTCGGCCCCAAAGGGGGGTGGAATGTAAAGTCCCACATCGGATGGTTTAGTCCTGGGAACGGCCCATATAAGTGGGGGCAAAGCTTCCCCCACCAGACGCGCGTTTTCCCGTGAGTTAAGCGGGCAAGCGACAAAACCCATTGAACTGGGAAGGCTGGGTCGAAGACCCTCGAACCGGGAAGGACGGGACAATACGTCTGGTGGCTCTGTGTGTGGTAATAATAATATACATCATGAAGTCTCTTTATGACTCAAAATGTAACACCATAGATTCTAGTCCATCTCATACATTTACATGGAATAATATCATGAACTATGTAGGATTTCCATGGGAAAAGCAAGAAAAGTGAGATTATTTTCGCATTGCGCTATGCCTCAAAATTCATTTCGGTGTCGCATGGACCATATGAGTTCATATTATGCATCATCATATTTAATTGCATCATTACAACTCATTTAGACCCCAAAACATGCCTCCAACCCATGGAAACCAAAATGGAGCATGTAAATTTGGAGATCCATTTTCGGCCAGAATTGGCCTCTTTCCTGGGCAAACTTTGGAAAATCATAACTAAATCTAGAAAACTCAAAATCATGCAATCTTGGTCATTCTGGAAAGCTTAGGATGTCTACTTCACACTAAAAATACGTCAAAGTCACAGCATTCATCACACAGGACGTTTGACATCCAAAAAGATACAAACTCGCTGGCTACCTGGGCTGTGATTCAGGTTACTGATGTAAACGTCTAAAATTCATAACTAATTCCACAAAAATCAAAATCACACAAATTCAGTCATTCTGGAAAGATACAAATGTTAACTTGACACTAAAAATAATTCCAGAATGAAACAGATACTTTTAGATATCTGGAACTGATGGAACAGTGATTTAGCTCTGGAGATACCACTGTTACTGACAGCAAACTTCAAAAATTCATAACTCTCTGCTCAGACCTCCAAATGAGGTGATCTCGGTGGCCACAGAAAGCTTATAACCTCTAGTTTGTGTGTATAACATTTCATAAGCATTGGACACCATTTGGCCATCGAGTGACACGAAAATCAAATCTGCCAGTATGAACAGTGCACATACCAGAAACCATGAAAAATTCCAACTTTGAAAATTCATCAAATATTCTCTAGGTCTCCGAAAATTATGATCTTTAGCTTCCCAGAAAACTCTTAATGAGACCTAATTGTATGCCAAATTTCAGGGCAAGACTAACTCATTTGGCCAAAAAGTGGCATAGGGTTCCATTTTGGTCAATTTTGGCTCCATGTTGGGTACCAAAATTGCCAAATGGATTTCCTTTGGTCTTGGCACCTTTTGGGCAAGTTTAAAAGCATGTTTAAGACTTGGGGAAGCTGCCCAAATGGTTCCAAACCATTTGCATCTCATTTTGGCCATTCAACCCATACTTATACACATAATCACCAAACTTTACATTCTCATATCATGGCATTTCATACTCAAAACATGTGCTATTGGTCATACATCATATCCATACATTTAAACATCATATAATATCATATTTACACATGTCTCAAGGGTCATATCCCATTTACAATATTCATATACATCATTGAACATCATTATGGTTCCATAAAGCAAAAACTAGACATATGAATGTTAATCTCCTTCCTCTAGTGTTGTTGGCTCCCATTGGCATATCCACTTGGTTCACCTAGCATGTTAGGACATTTAAGAGGAGGGAGTGAGATTCAAGAATCTCAATAGCTCATCTCCCATTCCATCACACATAATATGTGCAAGCAAGTTTCACAATGGCATGCATGGAGAAAGTAGAAATCATAGGCATTTTAAAAGCAACCTTGGCATGTGAATCAATCATACAAGACATTCAAGAGCTCACTAAGTGTTTGGATTGGCCTCACACTTCTCCTCATGGATTTTGGATTTGCCTCACCCATTCTTTGAGCACTTTCGGCTCAACCATACTCTTGGGAGCCCACTTTGCTTTTGGGAGACTCTTTACTTTGTCTCAACCAAGCTCAAGGGTTATTGGCTCCTCCTCACCCAAGGGAAGAGTTCTTGGCCTCTCCACACTCAAGCAAACTCATACAAACATCATGGATTCATTTAAAACATAACATGGCATCAAGGATCATGACATGTAAAGGCATGCTAGCATACTTTTCAAATCTTGAAAATACACATACAAGCATTCTAAAACAAGCTAAACACACATCCATGCATGAGAGAAGGTGGAGAGAGCTACCTTGTATACAAACACACACTTTTTCCTTAGCTTTCAAGCCTCCTCTTTTAGCCACACACCCACAAGTTAGTGGAGATAGTTTCACTTGGCCTAGACACAAATTATGGGAGCCAATTAAGTTCATGAAACAATTTCTAGGGCTATGCAACTTGCTTAAACCCTAGATTACTCTACAACCTCCATTATGGTCCATATTAGCACCTAATGAAGCAACACCCCTCAAATGACTTCTAGGCCTCATTCTTTCTTTTCAAATATGATTCTTGACTCCTTTTAAGCCTCTTGGAGTCATCACATAATTAAAACAAATGGCCTAACATTATGTTGCTTCCTTAGGTCACAATATGGAACCTAAAGCACTAACTCATTCTCTAAGCTTCCTAAATTTTTTCCAAGGTTTCCCCTCACATTCATTCATCATGTAGGACTCAAAAATGGGTTTGAAACAATTTAAAACTCTCCCTAACTATGCCATCCCTACTTGGCCGAAAGTTAGAGCATAAATGGGATTTTATGGCTTCTTGATTTTTCCTTGATGGGGGAACCATTTAGGGAGGTTGTTAAGAGTTGTAGGAGGTCAAGGAAACACTTAAACAACCAAGGGAACTTATAGATTAAATCAGTTTTTACAATCCCCTTAAATGCTCTACACTTTTCCAACTTTTAGGTTCATGACTTTCCATGGGGTTTTGTTCATTTTATGGAGGAAGAGACATATGGGGGACCTCTTAGGGATCTTAGGAGCACATTTAAACATTCATTTAAGCCTAAGAACATTTATATAAAATCAGATTTGCAAGGGAGCATTTGGATCCCTAATGATTCCATTTTGTTTCCTAATGCTCCTTTCTTGATTCTATTGGTTCATTCTTAATCCTTGCCATCTAAAACCCCTAATCCCTCCATAAATTGGACAGAAAACAGCCCCTAAGAATTGGGCTCATGGTGGTCAAATTCGTGCAAGAGTAAGGGGGAGGGAGAAACTACCAAAGAATGGAAGTTTTACCTTGTTTTCTTGCTTCCTTTGGCTTGTTCTTCCACTTGGTTGGCTTACTCCCTCAATTTTCGAAATTCCCCTCTCTGTTCTGCCCCAAAAACAGCACCAAACTCTCCATTAAAACCATAGAAAGAAAGCTTGAGAGGAGAGGAGCAAGGTTCAAGAAGGAAGGATATGGAATGTCTTAAAGTTCCTTACCTTTTGCTTGAATTTCTTCCTCCAAAATCCTCCTCCTCTTGTGCGCCTAAGGAGTTGGAGTTCTCCTCTGAAAATGGACAGAAGCAAGTCGGTTTAGAGAGGGCAAAGCAGAACGTGGCATATAAAGAAGCTTCCTTTAACACTTTAATGCCAATTTTGCCCTTCGTTCTTAGCATTTTCGTTTCTCCTTCGTTTTAGCTCCTTTTTGAGAACCGTCTTTTCCATCATAACAAATAGGTTCCCAATTTAATAAAATGCCTTTGGAATCACTCAAATCGGAGCTAAAACCTTTCCGAACGAACCGGTCAAAGTTTAGGTCAATCGACGTCGGAAAGAGTACACTGGAAGGGCTTTACTGGTCCCGGGGCTTCCCATGGTTTTTGGGGCCTCTGAGAACCCTGGGCAACTCAAAATTTCCATTTAAAAAGCCCTCCTAGGTGCTTTTCCAAAATTACACTTATTTACAAAAATGCCACTGGCCTTTCGGCAAATTTTTTGAATCCCTTTGGCCTTCGTTTCTGGGCAACTCAAAGCTCAAATCCTCATTTTCTAATATTTAAAATTTTATCATGATTTTAGTTGGCCCCAATTCCCTCTATTTCAAGGACTTCCTTTTGTATCTGGCCTATTTCTGCCATTTACGGAGAAACCGAACATTGCGTTTCTCACGTTTACGAAGGGACTGGATGTTACATTCCTCCCCCCTTAAATAAATTTCGTCCTCGAAATTTAGGGGTACACTTTCTCTTACTCTTTTATATTCTGACTAACTGTTCCTTTCTTTCCCTTCTTCCTGGCTCCATATATTTTTCTCTCTGGTTTTGCTTGTTTATGTTTTCTCTTAGCCATGGAATTTTCATTGCTAGCTCTTAATGAGGGCTCTATCATTATAGAGTACATGCTAGTTCCTCTCATAAGGGAAATAAATTTCTGACTCTGGAGGCCTATCCTGGGAGAGCTTACTAATCACATCGGGTTAGTCTTAACCCATCGTAGGAGTTATCATTCTTTTCAGTGGACTCACTTACATATCTTGGGAGGTAACTTATTTCGTATCAAATCTCCCGTACCATCTCCTAATGGCTTCTCATAAGGTCTCATCATCTTTTTCTAATCATTAGAGCCATCGGAGGTTTCTGTCTGTCTACTTATTTATTTACATATTCCATCCACTTTTCATCTCTGCGTTCTTCTTACTAGCTCATCCCATGATTATAATTCACATTTCTTTCTAGCATAGGCCTCACATCTTAGTTACTTACTGGGATTACAACTCCTTTGAGGAGTTTCTGCTTTTAATGATCCCAGTTTCTTATAGGCCGGGACTTTTCTCATTTTCTTTGCTCACTTGCTGTGGCATTTTATAGTCCCTCATTTCAACACTGATAGGCCTAACTTGTATGTCTCATATTAGCACTGAAGAGCTACTACCACTGACTATTGCTGGGCTCTGATGGGATGCTAGCTGTTCTCACAGTTTTGCTCACTGGAGACATACCACTTACCTCATATAAGAACTGCACCTGACCCCTTTTCTGAATACATAAGCTAGCATACAGGGATCTCTCTATCCCTTGGTCAGGGCTACTATCTGCTAGGTAGTGGTTCATTTGGTTCTATCTCTGGAAAGCTTATTTCTTGCTTTCCTCATCCCATATACTATGCTCATCTCTAACGAGAGCTAATCAGTGGTCTAACTATCTGAGTAAAGCCTTCATATCTTTGTAGCAACAGTCTACCAGACTCAGGAGGTCTATAGTCTCTGAGACAAAGACTAGCTGAAACTGTACTGGTCTCTGAGACTAACTGCTTTGTAAAAACTATCTCAGGCTATCATCTCTACCAGAGATCTATCATGCTGTGGCTAGGGCTCTCTATAACTCTGTGGGATCTACTGTGACCCCTGGGTCTACTGCGACCTCTCAGAGCCCTGCTAGGGTCTACTGCAATCCGCTGTACTATGCTGGGATCTACTGCGATCCATCTCTGGGAGACGTGAAAGCCTAAGATTCCTGTATCTGACAGTAAAATACATGCTCACTAAGTCCAGTTACCATCGCTCATAATAGCTGAGGCTAAACTCAAAAGTACATCATGCTCTTCGTGTGAAGTGGGTTCTGTGTCATCTAGAGAATCATACTAATACTAGGGAGCATTTTAATTTTCGTTCATCGCTCCTCATAGGATCATTTCAGCCCTTTTTTCACTTAGGCTTTCTTTTCTTACTCTATTGACTTACTTACTTACTTACTTACATATACTTGTTTTAGCCCTCCTCTCATATCCTACAGTTTTTAACTATGCACACGTTCTACTTTTAAATGCCTTAGCACTAGGGCATCTCACACTGAGTGTGGTTAACATCTCTGGCAGGAGAGAGGCTATGCATTGGTCCCTCTTTATTTTATTTATACATATTATAAGGGACTCAAGCTATGAATACTGAATCTGAACATTTTCTATTGGGGATTCCTTTCTGCATGCTTTCTTTACCATTCTGATATTACTGGAATCCCTTTACCTATCTTTTCTAACTTATCTCTTTATCTAGCCAACTAAGATACCTTTTGATTATCGGGACACTTTGGTGATTGATGTCATTATTTGCTATGCACTTAAGTCACATTACTATTAGGTTGATCAGGCCTAATATCATGTGACCATTGTTGCAAGAAAACCATAACATCAAACACTAATACACAGGCACCTCATGACTGAGCTCAAAGCCATTATCACCTGTATATTGCAAGTTTTCCAATAATCTAAAGTACCATTCTCTTACTTTTCTCTATCTACCCTATTCTCGTAGAGTACTCAGGGAAAGTAGGATTCTTCCTCTACTATATCCTGAGATTTCTCGGTATCGCCCAGCTATTTACACTTTGGGCAATATCATGTTAGAAGGGCATCTACGCCAAGGACAAGTGTGCTTTCTTAAGTACTCAAGCACATTAACTGAATGTCTATTCTCAATGTAATATGTCCTTGACTTTAACATTGTCATACCTTCTCTTTCTACCTTTCTTTATCCTCTTACTTAAGTAAAAGGGTATTCTACGACTAGCTGTTTCTGTTGTCAGTTCAGGTTTCTTTACGCTTAAGAGCACCTACATTTTCCCAGGATTCCTCCACTTAATCCCTCTCTGTAACATCAAGGGGGTCTACTTTTTACTCATACTCTTGCTCTGCTCTTAGCTAGACCATCCCTTGGTAAGGAGGATTCTATTTCATAAAATCCTAGGAATGTCATTCTATAGTGCTCTTGGCTTACATTCTTTCTCTAGGCTTACCTTCTTTCTCTACATAAGACGAGGCTCGCCTTCTTAGGCGGTCTCTAGCTTTCTCGAACTTCCCTGAGGGTACTAAGGCACTAACTGTCTGTCTCAGCTTGCGTTTATATTTGGATCAGAGCTAGGCTTTCTCTCCATTCAGCCTCTTTAGCTTTACCCCAGGAGCACAATATACTATTTTTAAGGTTCTGCTAACTCAATCCAGAACACATACTCTCAATGTCTGGATTCTACTTCACAGAAGCTGATGCTCTACTGGGTGCTCTAATCACTCATGTGCCTTAACCTTATATTATTCTCCTATTAGGGAGCTCGTCTGACTAATTATCTGACCCCTATCTGTTTATCTTTCTAAGCTTACCTTACTCATCTAATCATGACTAAAGTGAGGGCATCTTTTCTGTAGCTTGTTTCTTAGCTCTTCCTCGCTTCCCTTTATGACTCAGGGGGTCTATCTGGGGAAATTTACTAACCACTATTGGGTGGTTTCCCTGACATCAGGATGTCTTATCTTTCCTTTTTCGCTCCAAGGAGAATTTTCACTGAGCCTTTCATTCACATATCTCACCTGGATGATGCTACTGGTCATTTCCTCCACGCTTTAGTTATGCTTAGCCTAGGCTAGCCATCTCATCGGACTTGTAGCTTATTAACTATCCTCATTCTTTTCTGAGCCTTGGTTACTGGCTATTCATACTTACTTCTTTTCCTTACTTATACTAAGGGTTCCCGCTCGTTGTGGGTTGTCTTACCCCTTATCAACTCCTTTCTCAAGTTAGCTTGAATATGACCAACAAGGCGTTTACACTGCCATGTGCCATAACTAACGGCCTCTGATTAGGTTACTCTTCTAAGGATTGGATTTTTATCTTTAGCTACCAACCCGAGCCTCACCGCCTCTATAACCGACTCGTCCATAAGCTAGAGGGTTCTACCTCTTGCTTCATTCATGCATAACTAGCTATCACCTCCAGGCTGTCAGGCTCCAGGGTGTAGCTTATAACTTAACCTCTAGCCTGAGGAAACTAACCTTTCGAGCTCTAATACTTATCTAGATATTTGGGTGTTGTGGCTAGGGGGTGACTCTCTTTCTCACTTCCCCTCTAAACTGGTCCTATGCAGCCGCAATCTTATCTTATGCCATGCTGCATCGCTACTTCTCTCTGCATTAAGCAGGACATCTCGGAATGGCCTGAGTATGACTACCAAGAAGAATTAGGCCTTACATACTTTCTCTAGCAAGCCGCTTCCTATCAACAAGATCATTCTCATCGTTCATATCTAGGGCTTGCCACTGATCCCGGTGAGCTATCATATCTCATCAAGCTCTAACCGTTGGATCCGTCAACCCTGCTCAAACTTAACTCTACTCAAGCTGCTCTAGAGGCCATTCTTTCCCGGTGTACACTACTACTCTAAGACCATCCTATAACTTTCGCATTATGAACAAAGCCACAACCATCCTCACACACCCAACATGTCTCATACAAGGCTTTACCTATCCATTCAAGCCTTTTACATAGCTCTATTACAACATCCTCAAGCCAAATCCAATCCGGGAGAGCCTGGAACTTTGCTCTGATACCAATAAATGTAACACCATAGATTCTAGTCCATCTCATACATTTACATGGAATAATATCATATTTACACATGTCTCAAGGGTCATAGCCCATTTACAATATTCATATACATCATTGAACATCATTATGGTTCCATAAAGCAAAAACTAGACATATGAATGTCAATCTCCTTCCTCTAGTGTTGTTGGCTCCCATTGGTATATCCACTTGGTTCACCTAGCATGTTAGGACATTTAAGAGGAGGGAGTGAGATTCAAGAATCTCAATAGCTCATCTCCCATTCCATCACACATAATATGTGCAAGCAAGTTTCACAATGGCATGCATGGAGAAAGTAGAAATCATAGGCATTTTAAAAGCAACCTTGGCATGTGAATCAATCATACAAGACATTCAAGAGCTCACTAAGTGTTTGGATTGGCCTCACACTTCTCCTCATGGATTTTGGATTTGCCTCACCCATTCTTTGAGCACTTTCGGCTCAACCATACTCTTGGGAGCCCACTTTGCTTTTGGGAGACTCTTTACTTTGTCTCAACCAAGCTCAAGGGTTATTGGCTCCTCCTCACCCAAGGGAAGAGTTCTTGGCCTCTCCACACTCAAGCAAACTCATACAAACATCATGGATTCATTTAAAACATAACATGGCATCAAGGATCATGACATGTAAAGGCATGCTAGCATACTTTTCAAAGCTTGAAAATACACATACAAGCATTCTAAAACAAGCTAAACACACATCCATGCATGAGAGAAGGTGGAGAGAGCTACCTTGTATACAAACACACACTTTTTCCTTAGCTTTCAAGCCTCCTCTTTTAGCCACACACCCACAAGTTAGTGGAGATAGTTTCACTTGGCCTAGACACAAATTATGGGAGCCAATTAAGTTCATGAAACAATTTCTAAGGCTATGCAACTTGCTTAAACCCTAGATTACTCTACAACCTCCATTATGGTCCATATTAGCACCTAATGAAGCAACACCCCTCAAATGACTTCTAGGCCTCATTCTTTCTTTTCAAATATGATTCTTGACTCCTTTTAAGCCTCTTGGAGTCATCACATAATTAAAACAAATGGCCTAACATTATGTTGCTTCCTTAGGTCACAATATGGAACCTAAAGTACTAACTCATTCTCTAAGCTTCCTAAATTTTTCCCAAGGTTTCCCCTCACATTTATTCATCATGTAGGACTCAAAAATGGGCTTGAAACAATTTAAAACTCTCCCTAACTATGCCATCCCTACTTGGCCGAAAGTTAGAGCATAAATGGGATTTTATGGCTTCTTGATTTTTCCTTGATGGGGGAACCATTTAGGGAGGTTGTTAAGAGTTGTAGGAGGTCAAGGAAACACTTAAACAACCAAGGGAACTTATAGATTAAATCAGTTTTTACAATCCCCTTAAGTGCTCTATACTTTTCCAACTTTTAGGTTCATGACTTTTCATGGGGTTTTGTTCATTTTATGGAGGAAGAGACATATGGGGGACCTCTTAGGGATCTTAGGAGCACATTTAAACATTCATTTAAGCCTAAGAACATTTATATAAAATCAGATTTGCAAGGGAGCATTTGGATCCCTAATGATTCCATTTTGTTTCCTAATGCTCCTTTCTTGATTCTATTGGTTCATTCTTAATCCTTGCCATCTAAAACCCCTAATCCCTCCATAAATTGGACAGAAAATAGCCCCTAAGAATTGGGCTCATGGTGGTCAAATTCGTGCAAGAGTAAGGGGGAGGGAGAAACTACCAAAGAATGGAAGTTTTACCTTGTTTTCTTGCTTCCTTTGGCTTGTTCTTCCACTTGGTTGGCTTACTCCCTCAATTTTCGAAATTCCCCTCTCTGTTCTGCCCCAAAAACAGCACCAAACTCTCCATTAAAACCATAGAAAGAAAGCTTGAGAGGAGAGGAGCAAGGTTCAAGAAGGAAGGATATGGAATGTCTTAAAGTTTCTTACCTTTTTCTTGAATTTCTTCCTCCAAAATCCTCCTCCTCTTGTGCGCCTAAGGAGTTGGAGTTCTCCTCTGAAAATGGACAGAAGCAAGTCGGTTTAGAGAGGGCAAAGCAGAACGTGGCATATAAAGAAGCTTCCTTTAACACTTTAATGCCAATTTTGCCCTTCGTTCTTAGCATTTTCGTTTCTCCTTCGTTTTAGCTCCTTTTTGAGAACCGTCTTTTCCATCATAACAAATAGGTTCCCAATTTAATAAAATGCCTTTGGAATCACTCAAATCGGAGCTAAAACCTTTCCGAACGAACCGGTCAAAGTTTAGGTCAATCGACGTCGGAAAGAGTACACTGGAAGGGCTTTACTGGTCCCGGGGCTTCCCATGGTTTTTGAGGCCTCTGAGAACCCTGGGCAACTCAAAATTTCCATTTAAAAAGCCCTCCTAGGTGCTTTTCCAAAATTACACTTATTTACAAAAATGCCACTGGCCTTTCGGCAAATTTTTTGAATCCCTTTGGCCTTCGTTTCTGGGCAACTCAAAGCTCAAATCCTCATTTTCTAATATTTAAAATTTTATCATGATTTTAGTTGGCCCCAATTCCCTCTATTTCAAGGACTTCCTTTTGTATCTGGCCTATTTCTGCCATTTACGGAGAAACCGAACATTGCGTTTCTCACGTTTACGAAGGGACTGGATGTTACACCATGAAATAGAATTTCCTTACCGAGGGACAGTTTAGTTCGAAGCAGAGTAAGAGTATAAGAAAGTAGACCCCCTTGATATTACAAAAAGTGAACAAGTAGAGGAACCTAAGAAAAATGCAAGTGCTCTTGAGCATGAAGAAACCTAAACTGGCAACAGAGACAGTCAATAGTAGAGCATCCTTTTACTTAAGTAAAAGGATAGGAAAGGTAAAAGAGAGAGAAAATATGACAGTATTCAAGTCGAGGACATAATAGATTAAGAACAAATATCTAGTTGATGTGTTTGAGTACTTAAGGAAGCACACTTTGTAACACCATAATTTCTTAGCTCATTTTATACTATCTCCACGTTTAACATCATGCATTTCATGGAAGAACCAAGAAAATAGCATAAAAATAATAAATATTTTAGCATTGTGTCGTGTATAAAAATTTTATTTGGTGTCACGTGGAGCATGTGAACTTATGTATCACATTCTCATATTTAATTACATAGATACAACTCATTTCCATAATCAAAAGTGGTCTACAACTCGTCGAAGGCAAAGGGAAGCATAAAACTCATTATACATTTTCGGCCAGAATTTCCCTTTCTCTGTCACAAATTTTAAAAAATCATAACTAATTTTAGAAAAATTAAAATTATGAATTCTTTGCTATTCTGGAAATATAAACATGTTTATTTTATGGTAAAAATATGTCTAGAACATAAAACATGACACAGAAGACGTTTGACATATAAAAAGGTGCAGAGGTTTGGCTGGCTACTGGTACTTTCATAGCTTTCTGCTACAAACTTCAAAAATGTCCAATTAATTCCAAAAAAATCCAATCTATACAAATAATACCAATCTAGAAATTTAAAGATGTTAGATAGAGGAGATAAATAACTCCAAACCAGTTTAGGCATGTCCAGACCTTGAAACCCAATCAAACAATACCTAAGGTCATTTTGAGTGCCTGATATTGGGCAGAATCTTTAAAAATTTATATCTCCCTCTCTAGGCATCCAAATGTGGTGCTTCTAGTTGGCACAACTCATTGAGAATGTTTAGTTTTTTCATATAAAATTTCATGATAATTGGACATCATTTGGCCCCTGAGTGACAAATCATTTTTGGACCTGAGTGAACAGTATATCAGACCAAAACTAAAATTTTTCCCAACTTTGAAAATTTATCAAATATTCTATAGATCTCCAAAAATTCTGTTCATTAGCTTCTCAAAAAGCTCTTAACAAGCTCTAATTGCATGCCAAATCTCAGGTTAAGAAGAGCTCATTTGGACAAAAGGTGGTATAGGTTTCCAATATGGTTAATTTTTGCTCCATATAGGATACCAAAGTGTCCAAATGATTTTCCTTGATGTTTGGAACCTCTTGGGTAAGTGTAAAAGCATGATTATGACTTGTATGAATTGCCCAAATGGTCCTAAACCTCATGCATCTCAATTTAGCTATCCCACTTGCATTTATACACACACTTTCATAAATACAAACTTGCCATTACATGACTAAAATGTGTATTTCCATTCATACAACCTTAGCTCTCAATTATACGTGACACATTAACATAGTTATACATGTTCATAACATCATGGGACATATACAACCATTGATGGCAACATTTTCCATTCATATGGCTTTAAAGTAACAAAATTCAAACACTTTAGTGTCATGCTCTCATTTTTCATTTAGTTGGCTTCCATTCCTTTCCTCTCTTGGTCCACCTAACATGTTAGAACATTGGAAAGGAGGGAATGAGATTCAAAGAATCCCAATAGCTCATCTCCCATTCAATCATACATAGAAGATGTAAAACAAGTCTTACAATTATATGCATGGGCATATTGACATGTGCAAATATTCAAGGAGCATTTTCAACATTTTAGTAAGTCATATGTAGGATACAAAGGCTTGCCAAGCAAGTGGATTTGCCTCACCTATTCACTTGGACTTGCCTTACCCATTCTTTAAGAGGTTTTTGGACTCAACCTTGCTTTTGGGAGTCAACCTCATTTTTGGGAGACTCTTTACTTTGTTTTGACCAATCTTAAGAGTTCTTAGCTCATCCTCACCATAGCTAAGGATTCTTGGTCTCACCACACTTAAGCAAACCAAAACAAGTATCATAAATATCATTTGAAAACATAATACATCATCATGGTATCATAGAGTAAGAGCTCATGCTAGAACATTTTTCATAGCTTAAAATACACATACACACATTCAAAGACAAGTAAAGTAAATAATCATACATGAGAGAAGGAGGAGTGAGTTATCTTGGAAGCAAACACACACTTTTTCTCTTGAATTTTCTCTCCCTTCTTCAGCCTCACACACACAATGGTGTGGGAATGATTTCTCTTGGCCTAAACACAATTTATGGAAGCTAATTAGGTTTATGAAATTAATTCTAAAGCCACACAACTTGCTTAGACTCTAGCTTAACCTATAAACCCCTTTATGATTCCAAAAATGCACCTAATGAAGCAGCACCCATAAAATAAATTCTAGGCTCTATTTTTTCCTTTCAAATATGATTTTTGACTCCTTTTAAGCCTCTTAGAGTCATCACAAAATTAAAAAAAGAGCCTAACTACATGTTGCTTCTTTAGGTCATATTATGGAACATAAAGCACCAACTCATTCTCTAAGTTTCCTAAATTTTTTTCAAGGCTTCTTCTCATATTCATTTATCATATATGACTAAAAAATGGGCTTAGAAAATTTAAAACTCTCCTTAGGTACACAAACCACCTTAGGCTGAGAAATGGAGGATTTTAGGCTTCATGGACTTTGCTGGAAGCACATGGGGAGACTTCTAGGGATCTTTAGAGCTCATTCAAATACTTATTTAAGTCTAGGAATCATTGTATAAAATAAGATTTTGCAAGAACACTTGAAACCCTAGAATTTACATCTTGAATTTCCATGGTTATTTGTTAATTCTCTTTGCATATTCTTAATCTCCACACCCTTTCTCCTAAGAATCATCCTTAGTTCTATGTAAAAACCAAGCCCTCCTAGGACTTCTTGTGTAGGGCAAAATGGGTAGAGAAGAGGAGTAAGGGGTAGCAACCATGGAAGAATAAATTACCTTATTTTTCCTTATTTTCTCACTTGAATCTTGTCTTCTTTGGGCTCCTCTCTTCAAATCCGAATTTTTTTCTTAATTTCTCCATTAAAATAGATTTATAAATTTCATTATAATAATAGGAAACGAAGAAAAATGGAGGAGAAGAGGTTTGGAAAGAAGAAAGTATGGAAAATTACTAAAATTCCTTACCTTTAAGCCTTGATTTCTCCTCCTCTTCTTCTTCCCTTGGTGCACCACTCTCCTAGGGTTTCTTCTCTAGTTTGGGGCAGAAAAATATGAGGCTAAGTGAATGGGAGAGTGGGGCACCGTCTATTTATAGGTGGAGGAGAATGGCTTTTTCAAAAATTTCCATTTTGCCCTTCGTTTTTGGCATTTTTGTTTCTACTTTGTTTTAGCTCCTTTTTGAGAACTATATTTTCCATTATAAAATTTAGGTTCCTAATTTAGTAAAATGCCTTTGGAATAACTCAAATCAGAGCTAAAACCTTGCTAAACAAATCCGTTAAAGTTTGGGTATACTGACATTGGAAAACGTCCACCAGAGGGAATTTAACTGTCCTGGGGCTTCCTACAATTTTTAGGGCCTCTGAGAACCCTGAATAACTCAAAAATTTCATTTAAAAAGCCCTCCTATGTGAATTCCAAAATTTGCTTAAAATTACAAAAATGCCATTACGTTTCTTAAGTTTTTCATAAGAAATTGTTTATTCATTCTAGCTCCATTTTTCTTTCCGTCTGAGGCTAGAATTCTCATTTTTAGGAGTCTACAATGTTTCTAAAGATTTTTAGGACTTTAACTAATTCATTTTGGGGGACTTGCTTTGAAAATACACTTATTTTTGTCGTTTAACGAAAATCGGACATTACAATTCTCCCCCATTTAAAAAATTTTGTCCTCAAAATTTAGATAACATAGTCATGGGAAGAGTTCTGGATGCTTCTTTCTTATATCATCTTCTAGTTCCCATGTAACCTGTTCGAGAGATAACCCATTCCAAACCACTTTCACTAATAGTATCGTCTTATTCTGTAACTGCTTGAGTTTAACATCCACGATTAGATCTGGTGATACTATATATGATAGATTATCCTATAATTACACATTCTCATATTCTATGACATGTGAGGGGTCAAGCTGGTACTTTTTGAGTTGTGAAACGTGGAATATATTATGCACTTGGCTCAAATTTGGGGGAAGGGCTAGTTTGTAGGCCACAGGTCCTACTTTATCAAGAATTTGGAAAGGACCTATGTATTTTAGACTGAGTTTTTTGTTTTTAATAGACCGACCTATCCCTGTGACTGGAGACACTCTAATGAAGACATGGTCCCCAATCTCAAACTCTAACGGCCATCTACGTTTATCTACATAACTTTTCTGTCTACTCTAGGTCGTTAGGAGTTTCTTTCTAATGGTCTTAATCTATCTAGAAGTTTGGTCCACTAACTCTGAGCCTATTAGGCTCTGCTTTCCTTGCTCAACCTAACACATCAGAAACTTACACTTCTTCCTATATAATGTCTTATATGGTGCCATCTATATACTTGCATGATAACTATTGTTATAGGCAAACTCCGCTAAAGGCAAGTATGTATCTTAGCTTCCTTTCATCTCTAGCACACACGCCCTCAACATGTCTTCTAGGGTTTGGATGGTTCTCTCTATTTGTCTATCCGTCTGTGGGTGATAGGCTGTACTAAATCTAAGTCTGGTACCTAGAGCATCCTGTAATGATCTCTAAAAATTCGAAATGAATTTGGGATCTTCATCTGACATTATGCTCCTAGGTACACCATGTAATCTAACTATCTCCCTGATGTACAGCTGGGCTAGCTTATCTAGGGTATAAGTGGCTTTCATGGTAAGAAAATATGCTGACTTTGTTAATCTATCCACTATTACCCATATTGCATTGTGCCCCGATGATGTTCTGGGTAAATCTATGATAAAATCCATAGCTATACTATCCCACTTCCACTCTGGGATATCCAGGGGCTGAAGTAACCCAGCTAGCTTCTAGTGTTCTATTTTAACTCTCTGGCATACTAGACATCGGGATACATACTCTGCTATATCTGTTTTCATTCAAGGCCACCAGAACATTTTCTTTAAGTCCTGATACATTTTATTACTACCTAGATAAATGATATATTTACTCTTATGTGACTTATCTAATATTATCTCTCTGATTTTTGTATTTCTAGGCATATACAACCTATCTCTATACCTCACTCTATCATCCTCAAACAGATTAAACTCCTGAGTGCTACCTTGGGCTATTTGGGTTCTAATGTTATTTACATAGTCATCTGTCTATTGGGCCTCTCTTATTTGTTCCCTCAAGTCATTTTTTATTCGGGTTTCACTCATTAATAATTTCCATGAATACACCTCATAGGAGAGTCTCAGATATTTGAATTTCTCAATCAATTCCTATTCCTGAATCATCATACAGGCCATATGTATAGATTTTCTACTTAGGGTATTAGCTACCACATTAGCCTTATTGGGATGGTATTTCAGTGTGAAATCATAGTCTTTCAAAAATTTTAACCATCTCCGCTGTCTCATATTCAGCTCTTTTTGTTCAAATAAATATTTAAGGCTCTTATGGTCACTGTAAATTTCTATAACTGCCTCGTATAAGTAGTGTCTCTATATTTTCAAAGCAAACACCACTGCGGCTAACTCTAGGTCATGTGTAGGGTAGTTTTCTTTATGAGGTTTCAACTATCTAGAAGCATAAGCTACCACTCGGCCTTTCTGCATAAGGACATATCCTAACCCTTTCTTTAAGGCATCACTGTAGACTACAAAAGTCTTTCTAGGGTTAGGGAGTACTAGGATTGGGGCCATGGTTAACTTGTGCTTCAACTCCTGAAAACTACTCTTACATTTTTCATTCCACACAAATGGTACATTCTTTCTAGTAAGTGGGGTCTGTGGCATCACTATCTCAGAAAAGCCCTGAATGAACCTCCTACAGTAACCTGCTAAGCCTAGGAAGCTCCTAATCTTTGTCATTATCCTAGGGCTTTCCCACTGTAACACTACCTCTACTTTATGGGGATCCACTACGACCCTTACCTGGGAGATCACATGACCTAGAAACTGAACTTCAGTGAGCCAGAACTCACATTTACTAAGTTTAGCGTACAACTGTCTCTCTCTTAAGGTCTCCAAGGCTAATCTCAAGTGTTGCTCATGTTCCTTTCTACTTTTTGAGTAGATGAGGATGTCATCTATGAAGATAACTATAAATCTGTCTAAATATGGTCTGAAGACTCTGTTCATATAATCCATGAATATTGCAAGTGCATTCGTCAACCCGAAGGGCATAACTAAAAATTCATAATGCTCGTATCTAGTCCTAAATGCTATTTTGGGAATATCCTCAGCCTTTGTTCTAAGTTGATGGTATTCCGACCTGAAGTCTATCTTAGAGAAAACTGACACTCTTACTAACTAATCTAAAAGGTCATCTATATGAGGGAGAGGGTACTTATTCTTAATAGTTATCTTGTTGAGTTTCTGGTAATCTATACATAGCCTAAGGCTCCTATCTGACACTGGGTCTGATAAAACCCTTCTCTAAGAGCTCTTCTATCTATTTCTTAAGCTTAGCTAGCTCGATGGAAGCCATCTTATACGGGGCCTTAGACATTAGTCCTGCCCCAGGTATAATGTCTATAGCAAACTCGATCTCTTTCTTTGGGGGTAGTCCGCTAATCTCTCTAGGAAATACCTCTGGGAACTCCCTTACTACTTGAATCTCATCTATACCCTCTTCTACCTTAGCCTGGATTGAAAAGAAAACTAGATACCTCTGACAACCATGCCCTAGAGACCTCTCAGCTTAGGAGGTGGTCATAACAGATAACTTAGTCCTCATACTGGGCATAGTCCCACACTCAGGTAAACTAATACATCTGTGGCTACAATCTAGTGTGGCATTATTTACAAACATCCAGTTCATGCCAATGATCACATCAATATCAATAAGGGGCATACAAATCAAATCAAGGGTGGTAAGGCAATGATTAAACTGAATCATGTAACAACCGAGAAAAAGAAAAGAAAAGGGGAAAGAAAGAAAATGAAAGCTGGAAATTTTCGGAATCCAAAACTTCTGCCAAGTCCTCTCGCAATAGCGAGAAACGATCTCGCTACAGCGAGAGAGCTAGTTCGCAACAGCGAAGGCGATTCTAGCTATAGCGAATGCTGGCAGCAGTCTATATAGAAATCAGGAAGTTGCTCGCTGTAGCGTGCGCCATAGCGAGAGTGAGGTCTGGAACTAACGCGATTTCGCCATAGCGAGTGGTAAATCTCACCATAGCGAAGAGAACTGACACAATCTCGCCGTAGCGAAGGCTACACCTCGCCATAGCGAAGCCAGATTATACGAGCTCGCTATAGCGAAGGTTAATTTTTGCCGTAGCGAGGGTTGGTCCGGAAGAGAGTAAATAGCAAGAATCAGACTTCATTAAACACCCAAACTCATTTCTTCTCTCATATCTGCCCTAAGCTTCGACCCAAAGAGAGAAAAGAGGCGTGGAGAGTGTGAGAGATCAAGAGAAGGAGGAATATCAAGGGAAAGGTAAGGTAACTTCTCCCATTTCTTCTTAGAACTCTGATCCCCTCCCTTTGCCCTCTCTTTCTGCGGTTTTAATTATGAAAATGGACGGATTTTGGGCATGGGTCAGAAGAGGGAAAGTGGAAAACTCTTTTGAATCCTTGAGTTCTCTTTGAAAATGAGGTTTTCCACTACCATAGGAGCTTGAGAGAGAGAAAGGGGTAATGGCATTCTAGAGAGAGAACCCTAGGTTGTGTGTGATAGAGGGTTACTCTAAATTAAATTACAAGAGAGTAATTGCATGCTTTTGGTGTGTCTAGGCTCAAGTGAAACACTTACATCAAGGTGTGTTTGTGAACCTAAGGAGAGAAAGGAGACATTGAAAGGAAAAGCTTGTGTTAGCTTTGGCTCCAAAGGTAGCTCTCTTTTTCACTCTTTCTTGTTGCATTCTTGGATATGATAGTCATTGTATGATATGTATATGCTGAATGTGTGGAATATGCCATATGCTATTGCTTTGATGCATTGAATGTCAATATGCTTGTATGTTGAAATGTGAGATTACTCGAGTGAGGTAGTGCCGAAAGTCCCATGAGATGGGTGAGGTGAAGCCGAAAGTCCCTTGAGATAGGTGAGACAAGGCCAAAAGTCTCCAACGAGTGAGGCCAAGTCAAAAGTCCTTAAACTCGGGTGAGGCCATCCAAAAGTCCCTAGACTCGGGTGAGGCTAGACCAAAAGTCCTTGGAGCTCATTTTTGGCATTGTTGTGATTCCATAGCATGTACATTGTGTGTTGGTTGATTGAGAATGGCTAAGTGCTTATTCACATGCTATGACTTATTATATGCCTTGATTGCTTACTTGATTGAGTGCATGAGCTACTGAGATTCCCTGAATCTCACCCCTTTCCCTTCCCAACTAATATGCTAGGTAGAGCTCAAGGAGAACCGAGCACACACCAAGGAGCCTAGGAGCATGCGTAGCTAATTATGAGTTTATGTTTTGATATTTTGATGTATATATGATGTAAAGTGGTGCCAAATGAAGATGTGCCCACTATTTTTGAGTTGTAAGGGTTGTGACTAATGTAAATGTACGAAAGGATATTGTATGAACTATGTTTATCGCCAAAGGAATGGAAATGAGGGTTTTACCCCTTTTTGTTGCATGTATGGAATAGTGCATAATTGGCCATAGCATAGTGAGATTTGGATGTATGATGATTTGGATTATATGGACATGTTAGATATACTAGTTTTATGCTTTTAAACTTGTCCATGTGGAGTGAGAGTGTGTGAGAGGCCATTTGGACCCGTTTTGGACCTTTGGGGTGCCAAAACCGAGAAATTTGAGAGCTCCGTCAAAGTATGACCGGATGAGCTCCGTTTGCCATGAAATTTGGCATGCCTCTAGAGTTTGTAGAAAGCTTCTTGAGAAGCTAAAGTGGGTAATATTCGGAGGATTATAGAATATTTGGGGAATTGTTGAATTTGGGAGAATTTAATGGATTGTTCATGTACTGTTCATCTAAACCAGAAAATAAAATCTGTGGCACTTTTAGACCAAATGGATTCCAAATGTGGTGAAATTTTATACACATAAACTAGAAAACCAAAGTGACTTGTAGGAACTAGAATCACCCAAATCGTAGGTCTGTGGAGAGAGATTGAATTGACTGAAGTTCTGTATCAGTATTAGTGAGCTTATCTGACCCCCATCACTGTTCCATCGATTTTCTGGGTGCAGGATCTATTGAACTGATCTGGACTTATTTTTCTCCTCTAGTAGACATCCGTATCTTTCTGAATTGGTATAATATGCCTAGATTGGATTTTTGTGGATTTAGTTATGTATTTTAGAAAGTCATGACAGAAAGATGCACCAGAAACAGTGACAGCTGGACCTTCCTCCCCTTTTCGATGTCAAACATGGCCCAAAGGATGTGTTTGTAGTCAGGAATGATTTTTAGTGTAAATTTGACACTTAGAGATTTCCAGAAAGCTAAAGTTTTCTGCATTCCCATTTTTCTACAATTTCTTATGATTTTCCAAACTTAGAGCCAAAATATGACTTTTGGGCCCAAGTGAGAAAATGTAATTTTTATGGTTTTCAGCTCTATACCCGTGGCTTATGGTTTGTTTCATGCTATGTATGAGTCGTATATATGGAGTTTGAGTTGAGGATGCTTGAGATGGGTTCACAGGACCCACGGGGTGAAAGATGAGTATATGAAACCCCGGTTCATAGCATGTAAATGCCATGAAAGAGTAGTGATCCTTTGGAAATCATATGGAACCGAGCCTATAGAGAGGCTAGGTAGCGGTAGTAGATTGAGGTGTTACATTTTTGGTATCAGAGCAAAGGTTCAGGCACTTTTGCTTAATGTTAGGCTCTTGAAGTAGGTGAATTGCTTGTGTTTGGTGTGAATGGTCATGGAAGTTGTAGCATCCATATGCATATGTGTTGTGATAGTGTTGTGAACTGAGGATTGCTACTTCTTTTCAGACATGGTTGAGACTAGACGGGGCAGGGGTAGAGGCAGAGGCAGAGGCAGACTGCCCAGAGCTCAGAGAGATGAGCCAGAGGTTCCTACTGAGACTAGGGTTCCTCTGCAGGCCATCATGGATAGACTTGACCGGTATGAGGCCATGATGGGCCAGCACCAAGAGATGCTGGAGCAACAAAGATACATTGCCCAGCAGCAACATGATATGATCATGCATCTGCAAAACACCCTGGCTAGGCAAGAAGAAGCCAGAAGGGATGCCCCTGGACCGCAACCATCTACCTTCAGCATTCCACCTATACCTCCCCAGGAGCCTACTGCTTCACAGACCCATGCGCCTATCCAAAAAGTATTGAAGCAGTTTAGGCAGAACAATCCACCCTCGTTTGACGGGGAATTGGATGCGGATAAGGCGGAGGCTTGGGTGATGCAGCTTAAGAAAATATTCTCAGTGATGGATTGTACCACTGAGCAAAAAGCCCAGTTAGCCACCTTCATGCTAGAGAAGGAAGCTGATAGATGGTGGGAGAGTGCGAAACCACTGATGGAGACCAAGAATATACCGATCACTTAGGAGACCTTCTTGGTCGAATTTTATGAGAAGTATGTCCCAAGTTCAGTGAGGAAAAAGAAAGAGATGGAGTTCATGAGTTTGAGACAAATTGATAAGATGACTGTGGACCAGTATGTGGCCAAGTTTATAGAGCTGTCTCGGTATTCCTCTTACCTCCAGAGGTATGATGATGAACCCTGGAGATGTGAGCAGTTTGAGACTAGTTTGAGGGCCCTGATTAGCGATAGAGTCACTCCACAGCGGATCAGGAAGTTTAATACTCTTGTGGAGGTCAGTAGGGTGATTGAGACGAATTTGCAAGTTATCATGCCTACTGTGACGACGGCTAGTCAGAAGAGGGTTCCGGATTTGAAAAGGCCGAAACCAGATGAGGGTTCTAGTTTGACCCCTAGTAATAAGAGGAGAGGCAAAGGGCCATGGAATAGAAAACCACAGCGAGGTGTGCCACCTCTGCGTGGCCAGTCATCCTTCCAGCAGTCTCTGGTGACATGTTTTAAGTGTGGGAAGCCGGGACACATTGCTAGACACTGTCCTCAGATGGAGACAGCGCCTCCTCCTAGACCACAGACCCAGGGCCGAGTGTTCGCCCTTACTCAGCAGGAAGCCAGCGCATCTCCCAGTTTGATTCGAGGTACGCTGATAGTGAATGGCTTTCCTGTAGTTGCTATGTTTGACTCGGGTGCTAGTCACTCGTTTATATCTTATGATTGTGTGAGGAAATTGGGTCTGGTTGTTAGTGTCTTGCCCTTTGACTTGTCTGTCATTACACCCACTGGAGGCCACGTGGTTACTTCCCATACTTGCTTAAATGTCACTGTCCAATTTAACCATTGTCATACCACTATTGATTTGGTTTGTATGCCTTTTCATGAAATTGACTTGATTATTGGTATGAACTGGTTAGCTGCGAATAATGCCATACTTGATTGTGAACACCGAACCATCTCCTTACCTGCTTGTGGGACCATACCTAGGGTAGGAGTTGAGTTATCTTTTATGACTACTACCCAGGCTGAGAGATATTTAGAGTGTGGATGTTAAGGGTTTCTAGTCTTTTTCTCTAATCAAGCAGAGGTAGAAGAAGGGATAGGGGAGATCCCAGTTGTTAGGGAATTCTAGGAGGTTTTCCCTAGAGAGTTTGATTTTAGTGGCCTACCCCCTGAGAGAGAATTAAAGTTCCCTATAGACATAGTGCCTGGTGCTGGACCGGTGTCCAAAGCTCCTTACAAGATGGCTCTCGCCGAGCTTGCTGAGTTGAAAGCACAGGTAGAGGAATTGTTAGAGAAAGGGTTTATCCGCCCTAGTGTTTCACCTTGGGGTGCTCCGGTGTTGTTTGTGAAAAAGAAAGATGGTAGCTTGTGGTTATGTATAGATTACCGAGAGTTGAATAAAGTTACCATCAAGAATAAATATCCTCTCCCTAGAATTGATGATCTGTTAGATCAGTTGGCTGGGGCATCTGTGTTTTCTAAGATAGATCTTAGATCTGGTTACCACCAGTTGAGAGTGAGAACTGAAGACGTCTCTAAGACGGCTTTCAGAACGAGATATGGGCACTATGAGTTCCTTGTGATGCCATTCGGGTTGACGAATGCGCCTGCTGTGTTCATGGATTATATGAACAGGGTATTCAGACTGTATCTAGATCAGTTTGTGGTGGTCTTCATTGATGATATTTTAGTGTACTTCCAATCTTTTGAGGAGCACGAGAGGCATTTGAGACTAGTCCTAGACACCTTGAGAGAGAAAAGGTTGTATGCCAAACTTAGTAAATGTGAGTTTTGGCTGACCGAGGTGCGATTCTTAGGTCATGTGATCTCACGAGATGGGGTTGCGGTGGATCCCCATAAAGTTGAGGCTGTGTTATAGTGGGATAGACCTAGAACGATCACCGAAGTCAGGAGTTTCCTAGGTTTGGTAGGGTATTACAGACGATTTATTTAAGACTTTTCTCGAATGGCCTTACCACTGACGAGGCTAACCAGGAAAGATACACCGTTTGTGTGGGATGAGAGATGTGAGAAGAGTTTCCAGGAGTTGAAACTCTGTTTGACCACTGCCCCTGTGCTGATTATCCCTGACCCTAGTAAACCATTTGTGGTTTATTGTGATGCTTCGGGCAAAGGGTTAGGATGTGTGCTGATGCAGCAGGGTAGAGTAGTGGCATATGCCTCGAGGCAGTTTGAGACCTCATGAGGAGAATTACCCCACACATAGTTAGCTGCCGTAGTGTTTGCTCTTAAAATTTGGAGACACTATCTGTATGGTGTGACCATAGAGATTTATAGTGACCACAAGAGTCTGAAATACCTGTTTGATCAGAGAGAACTCAATATGAGACAGAGGAGATGGATGGAATTTTTGAAAGATTATGATTATGTGTTGAAATACCATCCAGGCAAGGCCAATGTGGTGGCGGATGCCCTGAGTAGAAAATCCATCCATGTAGCCCATATGATGATTAGGGAGCAAGAGCTCCTAAAGAAGTTCAGAGAGTTGAACCTCTCTTGTCAGGTGGTATCGAGTAGATTGTGTTTGAGTGAAACCCGAATTGAGAATGTCTTGAGGACCCAGATCTTAGATGCCCAGAGAGAGGATGAGTTCCTGAAACGGATCAGGAATGAGATCACCCAAGGTAAGACCTCAGATTTCAAGTTGTCTGAGGATGGCATGATAGTATATCGGGATAGAATCTGTGTGCCTAGTCAGAATGAGTTGAGAAAAAGCATTCTAGAAGAGGCGCATAAGAGTAAGTATACTATCCACCTATGTGTCACCAAGATGTATCAGGATGTGAAAAGAATTTTCTGGTGGCCAGGGATGAAGAGCCATGTGACGGAGTATGTGGCTAGATGCCTAGTGTGTCAGAGGATAAAGATTGAACACTAGAAACTGGCTGGGTTGTTGCAACCTCTAGATATCCCTGAGTGGAAGTGGGATAGTATAGCCATGGATTTTGTCATGGGGTTACCCAGGACATCCTCTGGACACGATGCTATATGGGTAGTTGTGGATAGACTGATAAAATCTGTACACTTTTTAGCTATTAAGGCTACTTATACACTGGATAGATTTGCCCAGTTGTATATCAGAGAGATAGTGCGACTTCATGGAGTGCCCAATAGCATAGTTTCGGATAGAGACCCCAGGTTCACATCGAACTTTTGGAGGTCATTGCAACATGCCTTAGGGACCAGATTGCGGTTTAGTACTGCATATCACCCCTAGACAGATGGTCAGACTGAAAGGACCATCCAGACATTAGAAGATATGTTGAGGGCATGTGTGCTAGAGATGAAGGGGAACTGGGATGCGTATTTGCCGTTAGCAGAGTTTGCTTATAATAACAGTTACCATTCCAGTATCCAGATGGCCCCTTATGAGGCTTTGTATGGGAGAAAGTGCAGATCCCCTCTATGTTGGGTTGAGTTAGGTGAGAGGAGTATGATAGGACTTGAGATTGTGGACAAGACCACCCGACAGATAGAATTGATTAAAAAGAGGCTCCTCACGGCCCAGAGTAGACAGAAAAGCTATGCTGATAAGCGTAGGAGGCCGTTAGAGTTTGAGGTTGGAGACCATGTATTCATTCAAATATCTCCAATGACGGGAGTAGGTCGGTCAATGAGGGTAAGGAAGCTCAGTCCTAGGTATATTGGTCCGTTTGAAATCCTTGAGAAAATTGGACCCGTGGCTTACCGAATAGCCTTACCTCCTAACCTAGCCCAAATACACAGTGTTTTTCATGTCTCCCAGTTGAAAAAGTATTTACCAGATTCCTCACATGTCATAGAATATGAGCATGTGCAATTGCAGGAAGATCTTTCCTACGTAGTGAAACCGGAGAGAATTGTGGATGCTAAGCTTAAACAGCTGAGAAGCAAGAGCATTCCTCTGGTGAAAGTGATCTGGAGAGGTCTGACATCTGAGGAAGCAACCTGGGAATTGGCAGATGAGATGAGGTAGAAATATCCAGAATTATTCCCTTGAGGTAAGTTTTTAAATTTCGAAGACGAAATTTCTTTTAAGAGGGGTAGAAATGTAACAACCGGGAAAAAGAAAAGAAAAGGGGAAAGAAAGAAAATGAAAGCTGGAAATTTTCAGAATCCAGAATTTCTGCCAAGTCCTCTCGCAATAGCGAGAAACGGTCTCGCTACAGCGAGAGAGCTAGTTCGCAACAGCGAAGGCGATTCTAGCTATAGCGAATGCTGGCAGCAGTCCATATAGAAACCAGGGAGTTGCTCGCTGTAGCGTGGCCATAGTGAGAGTGAGGTCTGGAACTAACGCGATTTCGCCATAGCAAGTGGTAAATCTCGCCATAGCGAAGAGAACTGACGCAATCTCGCCGTAGCGAAGGCTACACCTCGCCATAGCGAAGCCAGATTACACGAGCTCGCTATAGTGAAGGTTAATTTTCGCCGTAGCGAGGGTCGGTCCGAAAGAGAGTAAATAGCGAGAATCAGACTTCATTAAATGCCCAAACTCATTTCTTCTCTCATATCTGCCCTAAGCTTCGACCCAAAGAGAGAAAAGAGGCATGGAGAGTGTGAGAGATCAAGAGAAGGAGGAAGATCAAGGGAAAGGTAAGGTAACTTCTCCCATTTCTTCTTAGAACTCTGATCCCCTCCCTTTGCCCTCTCTTTCTGCGGTTTTAATTGTGAAAATGGACGGATTTTGGGCATAGGTCAGAAGAGGGAAAGTGGAAAACTCTTTTGAATCCTTGAGTTCTCTTTAAAAATGAGGTTTTCCACTACCATGGGAGCTTGAGAGAGAGAAAGGGGTAATGGCATTCTAGAGAGAGAACCCTAGGTTGTGTATGATAGAGGGTTGCTCTAAATTAAATTACAAGAGAGTAATTGCATGCTTTTGGTGTGTCTAGGCTCAAGTGAAACACTTACATCAAGGTGAGTTTGTGAACCTAAGGAGGGAAAGGAGACATTGAAAGGAAAAGCTTGTGTTAGCTTTGGCTCCAAAGGTAGCTCTCTTTTTCACTCTTTCTTGTTGCATTCTTAGATATGATAGTCATTGTATGATATGTATATGCTGAATGTGTGGAATATGCCATATGCTATTGCTTTGATGCATTGAATGTCAATATGCTTGTATATTGAAATGTGAGATTGCTCGGGTGAGGTAGTGCCGAAAGTCCCATGAGATGGGTGAGGTGAAGCCGAAAGTCCCTTGAGATAGGTGAGACAAGGCCAAAAGTCTCCAACGAGTGAGGCCAAGTCAAAAGTCCTTAAACTCGGGTGAGGCCATCCAAAAGTCCCTAGACTCGGGTGAGGCTAGACCAAAAGTCCCTGGAGCTCATTTTTGGCATTGTTGTGATTTCATAGCATGTACATTGTGTGTTGGTTGATTGAGAATGGCTAAGTGCTTATTCACATGCTATGACTTGTTATATGCCTTGATTGCTTACTTGATTGAGTGCATGAGCTACTGAGATTCCCTGAATCTCACCCCTTTCCCCTCCCAACTAATATGCTAGGTGGAGCTCAAGGAGAACCGAGCACACACCAAGGAGCCTAGGAGCATGCGTAACTAGTTATGAGTTTATATTTTGATATTTTGATGTATATATGATGTAAAGTGGTGCCAAATGAAGATGTGCCCACTATTTTTGAGTTGTAAGGGTTGTGACTAATGTAAATGTACGAAAGGATATTGTATAAACTATGTTTATCGCCAAAGGAATGGAAATGAGGGTTTTACCTCTTTTTGTTGCATGTATGGAATAGTGCATAATTGGCCATAGCATAGTGAGATTTGGATGTATGATGATTTGGATCATATGGACATGTTAGATATACTAGTTTTATGCTTTTAAACTTATCCATGTGGAGTGAGAGTGTGTGAGAGGCCATTTGGACCCGTTTTGGACCTTTGGGGTGCCAAAATCGAGAAATTTGAGAGCTCCGTCAAAGTATGACCGGATGAGCTCCGTTTGCCATGAAATTTGGCATGCCTCTAGAGTTTGTAGAAAGCTTCTTGAGAAGCTAAAGTGGGTAATATTCGGAGGATTATAGAATATTTGGGGAATTGTTGAATTTGGGAGAATTTAATGGATTGGTCATGTACTGTTCATCTAAACCAGAAAATGAAATCTGTGGCACTTTTAGACCAAATGGATTCCAAATGTGGTGAAATTTTACACACATAAACTATAAAACCAAAGTGACTTGTAGGAACTAGAATCACCCAAATCGAAGGTCGGTAGAGAGAGATTGAACCGACTGAAGTTCTGTATCAGCATCAGTGAGCTTATCTGACCCCCATCACTGTTCCATCAGTTTTCAGGGTGTAGGAGCTATTGAACTGATCTGGACTTATTTTTCTCCTCTAGTAGACATCCGTATGTTTCCGAATTGGTATAATATACCTAGATTGAATTTTTTTGGATTTAGTTATGTATTTTCGAAAGTCATGACAGAAAGCTGCACCAGAAACAGTGACAGCTGGACCTTCCTCCCATTTTCGATGTCAAACATGGTCCAAACGATGTGTTTGTAGTTAGGAATGATTTTTAGTGTAAATTTGACACTTATAGCTTTCCAGAAAGCTAAAGTTTGCTACATTCCCATTTTTCTACAATTTCTTATGAGTTTCCAAACTTAGAGCCAAAATATGACTTTTGGGCCCAAGTGAGAAAATGTAATTTTTATGGTTTTCGGCTCTATACCCGTGGCTTATGGTTTGTTTCATGCTATGTATGAGTCGTATATATGGAGTTTGAGTTGAGGATGCTTGAGATGGGTTCACAGGACCCACGAGGTGAAAGATGAGTATATGAAACCCCAGTTCATAGCATGTAAATGCCACGAAAGAGTAGTGATCCTTTGGAAATCATATGGAACCGAGCCTATAGAGAGGCTAGGTAGCGATAGTAGATTGAGGTGTCACAAATCACACAATTCAAACGAGCATGGAAGGTAATGGCTTGGTTTCCTGTGGGTGTAGCTATATGCAAATCATATGGTAGTGTATGCATACTCAGACCTAACCTCCTAGCATAGTCATATGATATGAAGGAATGGCTAGCACCCAAATCAAATAATATAGTTATAGAAAAATCATTTATTCTAATAGTACCTTAGATCAAACTCGGGGACCGGCTATCCTCCTGCTGTGACAGGATAAAGACTCTGCCCTGGGTCTGAGGTTTAGAAGCAAGAGCCATCTCCCTCTATTGTGTAAACTGTAGAAGAGCCTGTGTGCAATCCCTGGCCATGTGTCCTAACCTACCACACCTGAAACATACATTTTGCCTTGTATAGCATAGTCTGGTTCCGTGGTTTTTGCCATACTAGGGACATATGATAGGTGTGAAGCTACCTTTACTGGACTGAGTCCTCCGTCTCTTGCCTTTTGGGCTCCACTAGCTTCTGCCACCTCTCCTGCTAGTAATTACAACCTGTGATCCCTCTTTAGGTCTTTTAGGCTCAGGGAGGGGTAGTCTAGCACTGGAAATAGGCTGCATTGTTCTAAGGTTTGCCTCCGTCACTCTGCATATCTCAACAAGGGTGTTAAAGTGCCTAATTCTCTGTGGCACTACCTTATCTCTGATCTCAGAAAGTAGACATTTTTCTAGCCTATCTACTCTCCACTACTCATCATCATGTCTTTGCAAATAAGAAGAATATCGGGAGAGCTCTATAAATTTCGCCACATATTAGTTCACGAACATCCCCTTTGTCTATTTCAGGAGTATAAATTCTGACTCTTTCTCATCCCTGACTGAGCTGGGGAAATATTTCTCATGGAATACCTAGAGGAACGCCTTCTATGTAATCAAAAGGTTCCTCGCCCTCAGGATAGGCTCGGTGCCCTTCCACCAATAATCTGCTTCTTTCTGCAACTGAAAAATAGCTATCTTGGCTTTCTGCTTAGACATGCACTCTATCACCTTGAAGATCTTCTCTAACTACATAATCCAGGCCTTATCTTTTTCTAAATTCATCTTATCATCAAAAGTGGGAGGCCCAAACTTTTTGAACTGGGTAATGATCTTTCTAGTCGAGGGCTGCTCCTGAGCTGAAAGTGTCTAAGCTGGTGGAATAGGGGCAACCATCTGGATATGTGGTTGTGAATCTGGGTGTGTCACCCCTGAATGTTCGCAATGATTTGGGTGGTGAGGTGGCTATGGAGGAGGAGGTGTAGGGCCCTGACTATCTCTCTCAACAAGCCATTCCTATAACTACATAATAATAGCCTGTTGCTGATTCAGGCAAGCCATAATAGACTGTAGGGCTCCAGCAATTAGATCATTAGGCTCGACTCTATCATTTGCACTAGCCTCTCTAGAGGGCCGACCTCTCATAGTGTTCACCATCTTGTTGAAACATCATAACAAACTTTAACATGAAAAGGGAACACTTTCACACTATCACACACTTAATTCATCCATAAACAAGCTCATGTACATCTAGGCAACTCATAAACAAAACCCACAACCCACATCAAGATCCTGAACCTTTGCTTTGATACCAATAAATGTAACACCATAATTTTTTAGCTCATTTCATACTATCTCCATGTTTAACATCATGCATTTGATGGAAGAACCAAGAAAATAACATAAAAATAATGAATATTTTAGCATTGTGTCGCGTATAAAAATTTCATTCAGTATCACGTGGACCATATGAGCTCATGTATCACATTCTCATATTTAATTATATAGATAAAACTTATTTCTATCATAAAAAATGGCCTACAACTCGTGGAAGGCAAAAGGAAGCATAAAACTCATATATACATTTTCGGCCAGAATTTCCCTTTCACTATCACAAACTTTAGAAAATCATAACTAATTCTAGAAAAATTGAAATCATACATTCTTTGCCATTATAGAAAGTTATACATGTCTATTTTATGGTCAAAATACGTCCAGACCATGAAACATAACATAGAAGATGTTTGATATTCGAAAAAGTGCAGAGGTCTTGTTGGCTACTAGTACTGTCATAGCTTTTTGTTACAAATTTCAAAAATATCCAATTAATTCCACAAAAATCTAATATATGAAAATGATACCAATCTAGAAATATAAAGAAGTTAGCTAGAGAAGATAAATAACTCCAAACCAGGCCAGGTACGCCAATTTTGTAGCAATTGGACATCATTTGTCCCCTAAGTGGTAAAAATCATTTTTGGACCTAAGTGAACAGTACATCATACCAAAACCAGAATTTTTTCCAACTTTGAAAATTCATCAAATATTCTATAGACCTCCAAAAAATTTGTTCTTTAGTTTTCTAAAAATTTCTTAATAAGCTCTATTTGCATGCCAAATCTCAGATCAAGAAGAGCTCATTTGGACAAAAAGTGGTATAGGTTTCCAATATGGTCATTTTTTCTCCATATAGGATACCAAAGTGTCCAAATGATTTCCCTTGATGTTTGGCACCTCTTGGGCAAGTCTAAAAGTATGATTATGACTTGTATGAACTACTCAAATGGTCCCAAATCTCATGTATCTCAATTTGACCATCCCACTTGCATTTATACAGACACTTTCATAATAGAAACTTGCCATTACATGACTAAAATGTGTATTTCCATTCATACAACCTTAGCTCTCAATTATACATGACACATTAACATAGTTTATACATGTTCATAACATCATGGGACATATACAACCATTGATGACAACATTTTCCATTCATATGGCTTTAAAGTAATAAAATTCATATAAAACATGCATAGACTTGCTAAGCAAGTGGTTTAGCCTCATCTATTCTCTTTAAAGATCTTGGACTTGCCTCACCCATTTCTTAAAGGCTTTTAACTAAGCCTTACTCTTGGGAGACTTTTAACTTTGTCTCAACCATCCTTGAGAGGTCTTGGCTCATCCTCACCATGGCTAGGGGGTTCTTGGTTTCACCACACTCAAGCAAACCAAAGTAAATTCACAAAGCATCATTTGAATGCATAACATAACATCATGGTACCTTGGCTTTTAGATGCTTGCTAAAACATTTTTCATGACTCAAATCATACATACACACATTTAAAGACAAGATAAACTTCCACTCATGCATGAGAGAAAGAAGAGAGAGCTACCTTTGTTACAAATGCACACTTTTCCTCTTGAACTTGGTTCCTCTTCCTTGGCCACACACACAAAAGAAGGTGGAACTTGGTTTCTTTAGCCTAGACACATCATATGGAAGCCAATTACACTTTTGGAACAATTTATAAAGCCACATAGTTATTAGAAAAACTAGCTTATTTTTAAGGTTCATTTATGGTTCCATCATGCACCTAATGAATCAAACTTATCAAAGCATCACCTTTTCTTGATTCTTTCCATCCATTTAAGGTTCTTGACTCCTTTTAAACCTCTTGGAGTCATCACACCTTCATTTCATGGAGGCTAATTAGGTGTTGCTTATTTAAGGCATAATATGGAACTTATGATACCATCTCACTATCCATGGCTTTTAAAATTTTTCCAAGGCTTCCTCTCATCCTCTCCCATCATATATGACTCAAAATCAAGTTTGGAATAAATTGAAACTACCTCTTGGTGCTTTATCTAGCCTAGGTCGTGGCTATGAACCAAGTGAACACCAAGTGTGTTTGCTTTGTTTTCTTGATGAGAGATGAATGTGGGAAGCTTCTTAGGGATCTCTAGAGCTCATTAAAACACTCATTTATGCCTAGGAACTCTTGAATCAAAACACAATTTTAAGGGAACACATGAAACCCTACCTTTTCTATCTTGAAATCTAATGGTTGTTTTGTTGTTGCCTTTGCAAATTCTTGTTCTTCTCCCTCATTTTCCTAAGATTCACTCTTGGTTTGGCTAGAAATTCAACCCCTCTTGGCTGGTCTTATATAGGGCGAAACACACACAAGAGAAGGAACAAGGAGGATCAAGCATAAAGATGGCAAAATACCTAGTTTCCTTTGCTTGTTTTTCACCTTACTTGGCTTCTTCTCCTTGAATTCAAAAATTCTCTCTCTATTCTGGACTCAAAATAGAACCAAACATCTCACAAAATCCATAGGAAGAGAGGAGGAAAGGAGAGGAAGAAGTTTTCTAAAGGAAGAGCAAGAATTTCCATGAATTTCTCAGCTTTTTCTTGGCTTTTCTCCTCCTTTTTCCCTTTGTTCTTGTGCACCTCCTTCTCTTAAGTCTTCTCTGGTTTAGGGCAGAAATAAAATGAGCTAAGTGAGGAGAAGAGTGGGGCATGGTCATATATATAGCTAGGATTCAAGACTTGCTTCTAAAAATTCCAATTTTGTCCCTTAATCTTGGTATTTTCATTTCTAGTCTATTTTAGCTCCTTCTTAAGAACTATCTTTTTCATCATAAAATTTAGGTCCTCAATCTTATAAAAATCCTTTGAAATCACTCAAATTGGAGCTAAAGCCTTTCCAAACAAAATGGTCAAAGTTCGAGTCAACCGACATTAGAAAATGTACACGAGAGAGGTTTTAACTCTCCTGGGGCTTCTTATGGTTTTCAGGGCATCTGAGAACCCCAAAGAACTTAAATTTTTCATTTAAAAAGCCCTCCTATGAGAATTCTAAAATTTGCCCAAAATTACGAAAATGCCATTAAATTATGTAGTTATTTCGTTAATTTCTGTCTGGTTATTTTAGCCTCTGTTTTAAGGCACCTTTGGCCTCCTAATTTCATTACTTAATGTCTAGATCATTATTCTAATTATTTTGGACCTTAATCAATTCATTTCAGAAGACTTACTTTGAAAACATATCTGTTTCTGTCATTTTTATGAAAACTGGACATTACAGTTCACACACATCTTTCAAAATCCATCCTTCTTAGGTAGAGGCAAAACAGGTACAACATATGGACTCATGCTTTCCCTCACATATCCTTTTGCTATTAACTCCTTGACTTGCTTTTAAATTTCCTTTGTTTCCTTAGGACTAGTTTGAAAAGCTAGTTAATTGAAGGTTTAGGTATGAAATCAATTTGATGCTTGATCCCTTTCAATGGTGGTAAGCCACTTGGAACCTCTTTAGGAAGGTCATCATCAAATTCCTAAAAAAGTGAAAAAACATAGTGAGGCAAAGAAGGGTTAAGCTCATTAGCACTCAACTAGGCCTTCTTATACATAAATATAATCATAGGTTGCTTAGAAAAGAATGCTCTCTTAACCTTGCTTTCCCTTGCATAAAAGCTCAATTTTCTCTTTGAAGTAGCTTCCTTATTCTTTTTCAAGATCTTAATTTCACTCTTACTCTATTTCTTTTGCTTTTGTTTATTACCACTCAAATATGCTTTGTTCTCACTTTTTCTTTCAAGCTTGCTTTTTATCCTGATTCGATCTTCATACACTTGATGAAGTTTCAATGGTATGATAGTTCAATATTATTATATTTTATATTTCTCATATTTAATCTTAATAATAAATCATTATGGGTAATTTGATGACTTTGGGCTTATTTTATATTAAGTGGGCTAAATTTAGATTAATGGACTTTAAATGCATTTTTATTATATTTATCCAACGGATGCCTAATTATTTTTTTAATTGTATTTTGCAAGATAGAAGATTTCTAAAAGGATTAGGATAAAAGACTCCCAAAAGGATTTGGACATTATCTTATTAAGTTCTTAAAGAATTTGGATATTATCTTATTGTTACTTTAAGAATGGTATTGGATTTCTTGAGAAAGAAGGCAACGTCATCTATTTAAGGAGGAGAAGATGTCATCATAGAACACACTTCATCTTCTCTACTTCTCATTATTGTTTTCATCCTTTCATGGCTGTCTAATTTTCTTGGTGATCAATTAAAAGTCTGAACCTGATAAAGAACTTTAGTCCATGGTTGTCTAGAACTCACTCTAGTTTTGATTTTAATTTCAGAAGTATTTCATTTTGTTTTCTTTGTTTTCATGCAATTATTATCATTTTGGTTAGATAATTTTTTTTACATGAATTCTAATTCATCTAATTTATTTGAGAATATATTTTGATATAATCAGTTGATTAATCAATTAAATTCATTCTAAACCACATTAAAAGTGCGAAACAGTTTGGCTTTGTGTTGTTGACAAAAGTGCGGTTGCATTCTGATTAGCAATACAAACTAATTAAAATCTTGAATGGTAGTTTAAGAATATTAATAAAAAATAACTAAAGCTACTTTTAGGTGACAAGGATAGGGAACTATTAGGGAAAGAATTTTGGATTGGTTATGTATTATTTTGATTGAATTTTATTCTTTTGCTTCATTGATTTGCTATTCGGTTTAATTAGTGCAATTTTATACTCAAATCCCCAATCATTCTATTTTTATATTTTCACTTCCTGAACTAATTAATTTGATTAAAAGCTCCTTGGGAGATGACTTGGTAAGCATTATACTACAAACCAATAAAAATTTACTAATCTTGGCTAGTTTGACAACTGCGAGTGAACAATAAATTTCTTTACCAAGATTTTGACACAATTTTTGGGGAGCCAATCAATCACAATCAATTAGAATAGGAAATTTTTTCGTTTCAATTTTGTTTTTTGCATTTTTATTTAGTGTTTGTGGTCAATTTTCGGTGCTTTTTATAACATCTGGTTCTTCGAAAATTAGAGAAAACATGAGAAACGTAACGTACAGTTTCTCTATTAATGAATGAAACTCACTGGATACAAAAGGAAGTCCCCCAAAATGATGTAGTTATGGTCCTGAAAAATTTGAGAAGTATTCTAGACTCTTAAAAGTGAGAATCCCAGGCTCAGATGGAAAGAAAAATAGAGCTAGAATGAAAAATAATTTCTTACAAAAAACTTACAAAACGTAATGGCATTTTCGTAATTTTGAGCAAATTTTGGAATTAACACAGGAGGGCTTTTTAAATGAAAGTTTTGAGTTCTCTGGGGTTCTCAGAGGCTCTAAAAACAACGAAAATCCCCAGGACAGTTAAAACCCCTTTGGTGGACGTTTCTAACGTCGGTTGACCTAAACTTTGATTAATTCATTCAGGAAGGTTTTATCTCCAATTTGAGTGATTTCAAAGGCATTTTACTAAATTGGGAACCTAAATTTCATAATGGAAAAGACAATTCTTAAAAAGGAGCTAAAACGAAGGAGAAACGAAAATGCCAAGAACGAAGGGCAAAATTGAAATTTTTGAAAAGTGTAACTTCCTCCCACCTATATATATGATGCACCCTTCTTCTCCCTTCATGTTGCACGACCAAGTTCTGCCCAAAACCAGAGGAAAACCCTAGGGGGAGTGGCACATAAGAGGAAAGCAAAATGGAGGAGAAATCAAAGGCTTAAGGTATGGAAATTAGTAGTTTTTCATGCTCTTTCTCTTCCAAACCTCTTCTCCTCCATTCTCCTTTTTTTCCTATGATTATAATGAAATTTATAAATCTATTTTAAGGGAGAAATTGAGGGGAAAATTCGGATTTGAAGAGAGGAGCTCAAAGAACACAAGATTCAAGTGAGAAAAAGCAAGAAAACAAGATAATTTCTCTTCCTATGGTTGTCATCTTTGGTTCCCTCCTCCACCATTTCGCCCCACTTGAGAAAACCCTAGGAGGAGATGATTTTTAGGCAAAACCAAGCATGAATCTAAGGAAAAAGGGTGTGGAGATTAAGAATAGGCAAAGGGAATTAACGAAAACTATTAGATTTCAAGATGCAAGTTCTAGGGTTTCAATTGCACCTTATAAAATCTGATTTTGTATGATGATTCCTAGGCCTAAATAAGAGTTTAAATGAGCTCCTAAGATCCCTAAGAGGCTCCCCATATGCTTCTTCCCTTGAGAAAACAAAGAAAGCCCCATGGAACCTAATATGCTTCATAACCTTGGCCTAGATGGGTTCTCCTAGCTAGGGAGAGTTTTAAATTTTTCTAAGGCCATTCTTGAGTCATATTTGATGAATGAAAATGAGGGGAGGCCTTGGAAAAAATTTAGAACTCATAGAAAGTGATTTGGTGCCTTAGGTTTCATATTATGACTTAAAGAAGCAATATAATGTTAGGCTCTTTGTTTTAATTGTGTGATGACTCTAAAAGGCTTAAAAGGAGTCAAGAATTATATTTGAAAGGAAAGAATGAAGCTTAGAATTTATTTAAGGGGTGTTGCTTCATTAGGTGCAATTATGGACCATAATAGAACCTATAGAGCAATCTAGCATCTAAGCAAGTTGTATGGCCTTAGAAATTGTTTCATGAACCTAATTGGCTCCCATAAATTGTATATAGGCCAAGAGAAACCATCTCCACCAATTTGTGGGTGTGTGGCTGAAAGAGAAGGCTTGAATTTCAAGGAAAAAGTGTGTGAGTGTACACAAGGTAGCTCTCTCCACCTTCTCTCATGCATGGTTATGTGTTTAGCTTGCTTTAAAATATGTTTATGTGTATTTTCAAGCTATGAAAAGTATGCTAGCATGCCTTTATATGCTATGATTCTTGATGCCATGTTATGGTTCTAAATGAGTACATGATGTTTGTTTGAGTTTGTTTAAGTGTGGAGAGGCCAAGAACTCTTCCCTTTGGTGAGGATGAGCCAAGAACCCTTGAGCTTGGTTGAAACATAGCAAGGAGTCTCCCAAAAGTAAAGTGGGCTCCCAAGAGTATGGTTGAGTCTAAAAGTCTTAAAGAATGGGTGAGACAAGTCCAAAATCCATGAGGAGAAGTGTGAGGCTAATCCAAACACTTAGTGAGCTCTTGAATGTCTTGTATGATTTGTTCACATGCCAAGTTTGCTTTTAAAATGTCCATGATTTCCATTTTCTCTATGCATACATTTGTAAAGCTTGCTTTGCACATATTATGTATGATTGAATGGGAGATGAGCTATTGGAATTCTTTGAATCTTATCCCCTCCTCCCCAATGATCTAACATGCTAGGTGGACCAAGTAGCTATGGTGAAGGGAGTCAACAACAATGAAAGAGGAAGATTGACAAGTTTATGCCTAGCTTTATCCATTTTGGAACCATAATTATGTTTCATGATGTATATGATGTTGTAAATGGTCCATAACCCTTCAGACATGTATAAATATGCTATTATGTGATGTTTATATCTATGGATATGATGTATGAGCTTTAGCATATATTTTGAGTATGAAATGCCAAATTGTGCAATGTGGAAGTATGATGTAAATATTCATAAGTGTGGGTTGAATGGCTTAAATGCATGAGGTTTGGAACCATTTGGACAGCTCATACAAGTCTCAAATGTGCTTTTAGACTTGCCCAAAAGGTGTCAACACCAAGGGAAAGCTATTTGGCAAGTTCGGTACCTTATATGGAACCAAAATTGACCATAATGGAACCCTATATCACTTTTTAGCCAAATGAGTTAGTCTTGGTCTAAAATTTGGCATGCAATTAGATCTCATTGAGAGCTTTTTAAAAAGCTAAAGATCATAATTTTTGGAGGTTTACAAAATATTTGATGATTTTTTGAATTTAGCAATTTTCATGGTTTCTGGTTTGCTACACTATTCATTTGGTCTAAAATTTTTTTCTATCACACAAGGCCCAAATAATGTCTAATTGCCATAAAATTTTATATAAAGAAACGAGATGATCACAGTGATTTGCACCAACTAGAAACACCTCACTTGGAGGTCTAGAGAGGGAGATATGAATTTTTACAGTTTTTGTCCAGTATCAGTAAATTTGCCCGACTAGAAGTACTGTTACATTCAATTTTGAGGTTTAGGCTTGATGAACTGATCTGGAGATATTTTTTCGCTCTAGTTAACATCCATAGCTTTCTAGATTGGTATCATTTGCATGGATTGGATTTTTGTGGAAGTAATTGGACATTTTCCAAGTTTTCTACAGAATTTTATAATAGTTCCAGAATTCAGTCAAACCTTTGGATCATTCTGGATGTCAAAGGTCCTCTGTGATACATGTTATGGTATGGGCATATTTTTAATTTGTATTAGACATCTTAAGCTTTTGAGAATGACCAAGATTGCATGATTTCAATTTTGCTAGATTTAGTTATAATTTTCCAAAGTTTGGTTAGAAAGTGGATCAATTCTGGTCAAGAATGAAACTCCATGTTCTATGCTCCATTTCAGTTTCCATGAATTGTGGGCATGATTTTGTGATGGAAAGGAGTTGTATTGATGTAATTAAATATGGAAAAGTATAGTATGTGCCCATATGGCCATGAAACTCCGAAAGAAAAATTTATACATAGCGCAATGTAAGGAAATGCCTTATTTTAATGCCATCTTCTCTTATTCTTGTGTACTTTATGGCATGAGATTTAGTAGTATGAGACAAAGCTAGAAATTTATAGCGTTACACTTTTAGTGTCTTATGATTGTTTTGGGCAATATTGGCATAAGGGGTGACTAACTCTGATTGAGCTGAAACTTGGTATATAGGTTGTGAAAATTCAAAATTGCAGCATAATTGCGTGCTAGGCCACTTTTTGGCTAAATTCCATAGTTTAGACCACTTTTTCAATTTTTTAGTATTTTTTCCTTTAATTTTTTTTGGTGATTTCTATTTTTTTTTTAATTTATTTTGTTATTCTTGGTAATTTTTGGGTGTTTTCTTGTTGCTTTTTACTTCATTCATGGTGTATGACAAGATTTTTCAATAGATTTAGTTGAGTTTAATCTAGAGATTGATAGGAGTTTTCATACACAATTTAGAAATAGTAAGATTAAAGAAGCTATGACTACTAATTTGATTTCTATGATAATAGACAATATAAGAAGTAATTGTGAATTGAATTTAGATTTGGATTTAGATTTGGATTTGGATTTGAATTTTAATTCTGAAGTAGTAGATATGATTAGTAATAATGATAGGACTCTTAGGGAATTAGCTGCACCTGATGTTAATTACCAACCATTGTGTATTTAATATCCTGAACTTGATGCTACTTTTAAACTTAAATCTGGATTTATACATTTGCTTCCAAAGTTCCATGGTCTTACAGGTGAGGATCCCCGCAAGCATCTCAAAGAGTTCCATGTGGTTTGTTTCACCATGAAGCTACAAGGAGTTTCAAAAGAACACATCAAACTTAGAGTGTTTCCCTTCTCACTGGATGGGGCAGCTAAAGATTGGCTTTATTATCTTCAACCTAAAGCCATAACTTCATGGAATGAATTGAAGAGGATATTTTTGGAGAAATTCTTCCTTGCCTCAAGAATTATTGCCATTCGAAAAAAGATTAGTAGTATTGGACAAATGAATAGAGAAACATTATATGAGTATTGGGAGAGGTTTAAGAAACTGTGTTTAAGTTATTCTCACCATCAGATCAGTGACCAACTTCTGATTCAATACTTTTATGAAGGCTTTGATGTTGCCTTAGTCGCTTAAGCACTCAATTAAATTAAGATTGATTTAATGCAGTATAAATCAACCCTAGGTTATTCTTCCCAAGGAGCAATTTAGGGGATAGTTAGATTAAATTTAGGTGATTATTTGATGCTTAAAATGTTATGCAAATCCTAGAAAATTATCTCTATGCTAGATGCAAAATTAATTGAACTAAATGCATGCAAATAGGGGGTTTTGAATTGAGAAATTAAATTTCAATAAAAAGAGAAAAAAAAACTAAACAAGTAATTAAACTAAAATGTTCTAAATTGAAATTAAAATGATTGTGAAAATGCAAAGAACTAATAGGAGGCAACCAAGGTTTTGCAAGGAGATTTCGGCTCTCATCACTCACCAAAGATTAATTGAGACCAAGAGAATTGATTAAATAATAGACCAATGAATTTAATTAATTTAATCCAAGGATAGCAAAACCCTAAACTCAAATGCCCATCACTTGACTTAACTAGGAAACCCATAGCTAATTCAAATAATTTGCAAGTAATTAAGCTAATTAAACTCATCAAATCCTTCAATAATTGGATTCAATTAATTCTAGAAAATTTGGTTTTAATTACCTAATTGAACAATTAAGCAACTATACTATCCAATTCAATAATCAAGTAGCGCAAGAGACCAAGATATGCAATTAAAATCATAATATTAATCAAATCAATGCAAGAGAACTCGAACATCAATCCAATCAACATTATAAGGTCTAGAAACCAAACTTCCAGCGACCATAAAACATAATTCCAATCCCAAATAACACTAATTCCAATTACAATTCAAGACAAAATTATTGTCCAACCTAAAACTAGGTCTCAATATTAAATCCATATAGAAATTCCTAAAACTAGAAAATCTCTAAGTTCTTGAAATTGAAAGAGGAAAAGGGTAGAAAAAATAAACTCCCCAATGGTCTTCAATCCATGTAAAATCAAGAGCTTAAGCCTTCTTCCTCCATGCTTCACCTTGGTGCCATCCCCTCTTTAAGCTTCCATGAAATTAGTTCTTTTACACCCTTTCAATCTTGCTGCCATGAAGAGATGATGATGGAAAATAGATGGATGATGGTGAATCAGCTGGGAGGGTAACGTGTGGAGTCCAACAAAACTAAAGAAGAATGAAGCAATTCTTAATTCCTCTGCTCCAGGTCCAGCTTTGACTTTTGTTCCTCCAGGTGTTGACTCTCACGTGAAGTCCAGAGCTAAAGAATGAATAAATGAAACTGCTCCAATGTCTTCTCAAGCTCCAAGCATGCCTCCATCGTTCAGTACGAAGGCCAGAAAAGCATAATGAAGTAGCAAATTAGCGTCCTCCAGGTTTGGTCTCTCCCAGCGTCTGTGTAGTCCAAAGAATGAAGAATGAATAATGCAATCCCTCTCCCCAAATTTCAGCGTCTTCCTGTGTCTATGTATATAAAGGCAAGAAGAATCAAAACAGTAGCCTCCTTCTCCCGTATTTTGGCGCCTTTACCCCCTAAAGTCCAGCCCCCAAATAAGAATGAAATAGTCCCCTCAATGCTCCAACGCCTGGCATCCTTCGTGCAGCTGACTCCTCACAAAAAAAAAAAAAAGAAAGAAATGAAAACCTAATCCTATTTACAAAAAATGCCATCATCAAGTAATAAAAATAATAAAAATTCTGCTCCATTTTTTTTTTCCTTGATCCATTTTAAATCCTCAATTCATTTGCCCAAAATTATCTTCACCATTAATTCCTAATTTATCTCCAAAAATTTGCACAAAATTAATAAATATTTTAAAGATTGGAAATATTTAATCCCTCAAAGAAATATAGAAAATAAGATATTAGCAATTTAAATCCAAAAATTCTCCTAATTAATTCAAAATTATTTTATTTTCTAAAATTGATCAAAAATTCAAATATTGTATAATAAATCCATTTGAGCTCAAATTAATCATTAAAAGCAATAATAAATGTGGGTAAAAATATATAAAAATTAGCATTTATCAAGCTTACTACTTGTGGATAGAAGTATGGTTAATGCAGCTACAGGAGGAGCATTAGTTAACAAAATCTCAGCTACTGCCAAAGATCTCATTGCTTATATGGCACAGAATACATAACAATTTGGCACCAAAATAAATACACCAACCAAAGGTGTAAACGAAATCTATGCCACTCATATGGATTAACAAAAAATAGAAAATAAACTTAAGGAGTTGGCTTCCATGGTCAGACAGCTGGCACTTGGGCAAAGACAACCTCAATAACTCCCTACACCTTTATGTGGTATTTGTTTGTTCACCACACATGCCACAAATTAGTGTCCCTGTGACAACCCTAACTTTTAATCGTAGTAATTAAGCTTAAACACATGGTCAAAGATCATAAACTAAGGCAAGAGTCATTTCAAATCATCAAATTAGCAAAAAGCAAGGAAATTTGAACCTTAATGTTGTTAGAATTATTAACTAAAATAATTACAACCATTTATGCGCATAAGAGAATCAAACCCTTAATTATAAGCCTCAAATTCTATTACCCATTAATTTCAACTCACAAGAATCTCCTACCAATGTTTCCAAGTCATCCCTTGATATTAGCTTAGGAAAAACCAAGGTTTTTAGGTTAATATAAAAGTTTGAGAACTTTTACATGTGGCTAAATGCTTTCGCGTCCCAGCCAATTACTCTCGGGCTCACTTCTTACATCTTCACTGTGGTGAGAGGACCTCTTAGAGCCTACCTAACGTGCCCCTCATCATTGGCCGCGACCAACTTCTCTTTTCGCCATGGTGAATTACTCTTTGGGTCACCTCTAGTTTAGCCTTTTGACTCTCACTACAATAAATTACTTTCTGTTACCCTCCCTGGGCAACTTCTCTGTAGCTTAGCCCATTTTGGCCGCAGCAAAATCCCTTATGTCCTTAGAATTCCTAGAATTTCATCCCATATACTCTTAACTCTCCCTTTAAGAACATTTTAGGATCACTCTCCCTCAATTCATGAGACTCTAATGGCATTTATCTACTTGATTTTCCCAGTTAATTTAACATTACCCATTTCAAGATCTAAGTATTGATCCCTAATCTTCAATCTACCATATATCAGCAAGTACCATGTGATATTAATAAACAACCAGATTCATAAACAACCAATATAGTCATTCAAATAGGAATATCAATCTAAGTTATCATACAAGTTAACATATGATTACATTTCCAGATAGTGAACCATATCATAGGATTAACTAAGTCCTATATCAGCTACTATAAGTTTGTACATCATAAATCAGTTTAATGTGAGGCCTCACCCCTCAACAGATACAGATTAGGTTATCAAAATATAAGCCCCTACATTGGCAACATGATTACATGATGATGCTATACAAAAGAATACAAAATTAGCATCTATCCTAAGTTAGGTCAATCCAAGTGCAGCTTCCCCACATATGGTTTCAGCTTATGGATGCTCATCCACTTGCTTACCCTTATCCTTATTAGATGATCATTCACCTAAAATAGTTAGCCCATGAAATGAGATGAGATGCAAATCTCACTAAGCAAAGACAAGTTCCATTCATATATTCTAATTTAATTAACATATGCACATGAATTCAAATGAGCATAAGAAAATATACCAGTCATATTAGAAAATGAAATATTTAGGCTATCTATGATTACTATCCCATACTAGCAATCATATTTTCACATGTTAAAGGCCAATAACACTAGGAGGGGCCCGTCCATGGTACCTTCTCCCTAGTGAGCACAACTAGGGCTCAGTGCATTTGGGGTTTGATTATAACCCGGCACCCGATCAAAACACATGCACGGGTGACAGCCGCACCATAACTCCTTCATGGAACAAGGTCCAATCACAATATAACAAATAGCCAACTAATTCATTTAGCATTTCAAATTATTCATGTGTAGCAAATATAAATTAAAGCACATATATGCATGAAATTAACATAATCTCCAATTACCTCACTTGTATACAATTCTTTAGGAGTCAACAACATGCTACTTCAACTTATGGACATAAAACCAAACCATTACTATCCCTAATCATCATTTATGTTAGCAAACTCATTATTTAGGACGTTAAATTACAAGGGACTACTTAGAAAACACTTACCCAATTGCTACAAAAACTAAATTTGGATTGGATTGTTCCCACACCAGAAACTTCAGAATATCACTTCACACTCTAGGCAAATTCGCACAAAATCAATGTCCATACTATAAATCAACTATGGGGGTCTTTAACTAGTAGAAAAAGCATCAAAATAAGGAGTTTATACTTACCTAACAACACCTCTAGCTCCAACCTCCAAAATTTCACCATGAAAACATAAAATAACAAGTTTCAAATTTTGGGTGTGGGTGAAATGCTCCAAATGAAAAACTAATTAGGTTAAATTGAAGAGAAAGAGAAGAGGATTAAGTTATATAACATTCACCTTGGCCGATTTTGACTCTAGAAGTGGAACATGATGAAAATGTGTCAAGAACCCTAGCCTCCACCTTAAACCTTTGAAAATTACCTTATGTTTCTTGTGGTTCTGCAGAATGGGGAGTGGCTAGACTGATTTTTAGGGTTTAAGTTGGGTCTTGGGCTAAGGTTTTAATTTATTGGGCCAACTATAAGAGTTCAAATTTTTAGTTGGGTTGGGTCAAGTTTCAAGAGTCCATTTAGTTTGGGTCTGCATAAGGAATGTTAGGTCAATTATAAGAGTTCATGTAAATTAGGTCTTAGGCCTCTATCTCTTTAAATCAAATTGGGCCATTGCTAAGTGGTCTCTTTTAGGCCAAGTCTCACAATGGGAAGTCAGGTCTACACCTAAAATTATTGAGCTTTAATTGGTCTTTATCTTTAATCTACTTAAATTAATTATTGGCCTAAATGAAGCTTCTATCCCAATTGCATCTTAAACCCCTATTAATAATTTATTTCTCTATAAATTTCCATTCACATAGCTTGCCCGATTATTTGATAATAATTATCCTTAATTAGTCCAAATCCATGATTAATACCTTAATTAATTTTGAGGTGTTACAATGCCCAGTTGCAAGATAATACAGAATCATGTGCTGGCATCTTTCTTAGTAGACCTTTATAGTAGTAATAGAATAGATACGACCCTTATGCAGCAACATACAATTTCAGATGGAGAGATCATTTGAATTTGAGATATGGTAGCAGGTCTAACCAACAATAGTAGCAACAAAAATTCAATGCCCCTAGCCCAAGTAACTAACAGTTTATGAGACAATCCATGCAATAGATGAACAAGTCAAAACCAAGTCTAGAAGATATAATTAAGCAGTTGACAACAAATATAATCCAATTCCAGCAGTGAACAGAGACAACAATCCAAAGTTTGGAGACCGAAATTGGCCAACTTGCAAAAAATATCAATGAGTTGAGAAGTTAAGGTTCTAGCCAATTACCTTCATAGCTTGTGACCAATGCAAGAGGTAATGTTAGTGCAATAACCTTGAAGAGTGGTAAGCAAATAAATGGGCCTATCACACCTTAAACAAAGGCATTACAAGAAAAAGAAGATGACATAGAACAATAGCCCCCTTCAATCCAAGGCAAGAACAACATAGAAAAGGGAGAGAATTTCACATACACCAGACCCTTTCCATTCCCCAACCGAATTACACAATCCAAGAAAATCACAGAAGTTGAATTGGATAAGGAAATTATAGAGACATTCAGAAAAGTGGAATAAATATCCCTATCTTAGAAGCAATCAAACAGATTCCAAAATATGCGAACTTCTTAAGGAGCTATGTACACATAAGAGGAAGTTGAAAAGGAATAAGAAAGTTAGTATAGGAAGAAATGTATCAACTTTGATTTAACCAGCTATACCTATTAAATGCAAAGATCCTGGCACATTCACCATTGCTTGCATAATAGGGAATATATAGTTTAATAATGCTATGTTAGATTTAGGAGCTTCCATTAATGTAATGCCTAAATTTTTGTATTCTTCTTTGTATATTGGAGAATTAAAGTCTATGGGAGTGGTAATTCAGTTAACAAACAAAATCATAGCCTACACTACAAGAGTACTTGAAGACATTCTAGTACGAGTAAAAGATTTAACTTTCCCTATTGATTTTTATGTTTTGAACATGTAGGATGACAATATACATGGACATGCATTACTGATTCTAAGTAAACCATTTTTGAAAACTACTAAAATAATAATAAATATGCATGATGGTAATTTATCAATGGAATTTGGTGGTGATATTGTTCATTTTAACATTCTTGATACCATGAAACACCCTTCAGAAGAAGACTCCATGTTGCATGTAAATATGATACACTTGTTAGTTGTTGATAAGTGGATACTGAACTTCCTAACATTGTTGAATCTATAGATGCAATTCAATATTCATAATATTATGATGGACTTAATAAATGTACTGCTTGTTCTAAGATTGATGCATTCTTGAATTCTAACTCTGCTTCTAATTTTGATCTTGATTCTATCAGTTTAATTGATATTGTTTCCTCTACTAAGAAAAATGAACAAGTGGAGGCTGTTGTATATTTAAATTCACAAAGATTAGTACCTTCCATACAGTAATTATCCATAGTTGAACTTAAACCTTTACCTGACAATCTCAAATATGCTTTCTTGGAAGAAGAAAATAAATTACCAATAATAATAATAAATAACCTTCCGCCTGATCATGAAATAAGGTTGTTAGAGTTGTTAAGGGAAAAGAAAAAAGCAATAGGTTGGACATTGGCAAATATTCCAGGGATTAGCCTTTCCATGTGTATGTAGAGAATTTTATTGGAAGAAGGAGCCAAACTAGTGAGGCAACTATAGAGAAGATTCAATCACATGATCTTAGATGTCGTGAAGAAAAAGGTAAGTAAATTACTTTTCAATTAGTATTATTTATCCAATATCTAACAGGAAATGGGTGAGTCTAGTGTAGGTAGTCCCCAAGAAGACTAGTATCACAGTAGTGCCCAATGAAAAGAATGAGCTTATCCCTATGAGAGTTCAGAATAGTTGGAGAGTCTGCATTGATTGTAGAAAGTTGAATCAAGCCATTAGAAAAGACTATTTTCCTCTTCCTTTCATAGATCAAATGTTAGAGAGATTGGTAGGCAAATCTCATTACTGCTTTTTAGATGGCTGTTTTGGTTACTTTTAGATTTACATTGCGCTAGAAGACCAGGAAAAGACTATATTTACCTACCCATTTGGTACCTTTGCACATCGGAGGATGCCATTTGGACTTTGTAATGCTCCAGCTTTAAAGTTCCTACTCAAAAAGCCTAATGTGAAACCGAGACTCATTAGGTGAATGTTGCTCCTATAGGAATTTGATATAGAAATCAAAGATAAGAGTAGAGCAAAAAATCTTGTAGCTAATTATTTAAGTAGAATACCTCACTCTTCAGATTCATTTGTTATCAAGGATAGTTTTCAGATGAGCAGTTATACTTATTGCATGGTAAAGATCCCTGATATGTAGATTTGGTAAATTTCTTAGTTGCTTTTGAATTGCCTCTTAAAAAGCACAAAATTAATAAACTTAAGAGTAAGGCAAAATATTATGTTTGGGATGACCCTTACTTATGGCGCATGTGTAGAGACCAGATTATTAGGAAATGTGTTCCTAACCATAAGTTTATATCTGTTTTGCATTTTTGTCATACACTTGCATGTGGTGGCCATTTTGGTCTATAGCGTACTATTAGGAAGGTTCTAGATTCTGGACTATTCTGGCCCACCTTGTTTAAGGATACATATGCATATGCTTTGTGAGAACTATACTCGATGCCAACAGAAAGGTAATATTTCTCGTAAGAATGAGATGCCTCAATAACTATTATTGTTCTGTGAGATATTTGATGTTTGGGGTATTGACTTCATAGGACCATTTCCTATTTCTTTTGGTTTCATGTATATTCTTTTAATTGTTGATTATATTTCAAAGTAGATGGAAGCAAAAGCCACCAAAACTGATGATTCTTCTATTGTTGTAGACTTTGTTAGATCTCATATTTTTTGTAGGTTTGGTATACCTAGAGCAATCATTAGCGATCAAAGCTCCCACTTTTGTAATAGAAATATGCAAGCCCTCCTTCACAAGTATGGTGTGCTCCATAAAGTAGCCACCCCCTACCATGCACAAATGAATGGTCAAGTAAAGGTTTCAAATAGAGAGATAAAATAAATTCTAGAGAAAACAATGCAACCTAATAGAAAGCATTGGAGTAAAAGATTCGAAGATGCACTATGGGCTTACCGTACTGCCTACAAAACTCCTATAGGCATGTCACCCTATAGGTTGATTTTTGGTAAAGCATGTCACTTACCAGTTGAGATTGAGCATAAAGCCTATTAGGCAATTAAAAAGTGTAATATAGATTTATCTCAAGCTGGTTCTCAAAGAAAATTGCAACTTCAATAGCTTAAAGAAATTCAGTTGGAAGCCTACGAAAACTTTAGAATTTATAAGGAGAAAACCAAGGTTGTGCATGACAAGATGATTGAAAGAAAGGAGCTTCATGTTGGTGAAAGAGTCCTCCTCTACAATTCTCACCTAAAGATGATACCAGTAAGGCATGTTCTAGATGGATTAGTCCACTTATAGTTGCTCATGTTTTTCTTGATGGTGCAGTTAAGATTATGAATGAGTCAACAAACAAGCACTTCATGGTAAATGGGCAATGGCTTAAACATTTTTATGGGGGATTTCAGGAGCAAACAGTGGAAGAGCTACATCTTTCCAACGCTCTATACACTTAAACCACGTAGCTATATTTCTTTCCCTCCTCTTTTCCTTTCTTATTTTCTCTTTAATTTTTAAATTATATTGCTGTTACATTAAGGATAATGTAAATATTAAGTGTGGGAAGGGGGAGAGGAATCATTCTACTTTCTTTTTGGTTTGGTCTTTCTTTTTTGGTAATTCTATTATTTTTTTTCTTTTTTCTCAAAATTTTTAGATTTTTAGGTTTCTTCTTAAAAAAAATAAGCTAAAGCAATTTAAGTTTGGAAGTATTTCAACATGATTAGGAATCAATCTTGTTTTCTAGAATTTAAGTAAACTGGTAATGAATTTGATTTCAATGATTTCATGTGGTAGTTTTAAACCCGTGAAGATTTTGGGCCTTATATTGTTTTTTTCTTCTGAAAGTATTTGCCTATCATAATTTTCACTCTAAAACTTGTCTTGATTCTTAATTGAAACTACATTTGCACAAACATTTATAAAGATGATTAAGGCATTCTTTCTTCTTTTCTTTTATTGTAGACAAAGCCAAATAGCTATCCCACCAATGTTTTATCTTTTGATTTTGTTTCCTTTTTTAGCACTTTATGTTTTCTTTTTTTTACCCCTTTAGCCATGAAAAAAAATATTTCCCACCTTGTTTAAGATACTTTTAATGATGAAGAGCATTATATCTTGATAAGGTGGGTAGATGTGCAGTTTACATCAATTTTGAGCCAATTAACTTGTTCACTTTAGAGATGTCTAAAAAAAAAGAAAAGAAAAGAAAATCTTTATGGAAAAAAAGAGAGAAGAAAAAGAAAAAAAAATGAATGAAAAAAAATTGAGAAAAGAAAATCACTTTGATTTTCATTGAGCTTTTTTGTTGAGTATGTATTGGTTTACAATAAATAAAAGCTTGAGATGTACATTTATTCCATCTTCTATTTTTTTTATTGCTCTTGATGATTTTAAGTGTCTACTTTTTGTCTCTTGTTATGTCCTTAGTTTTTTTCGTTTACTCATTTTTTCATACCTTAGCCCCATTACAATATTAAATAAAAATCCTTTTAGTTTATGTTTTGCTTATGACTTAGTTAGTGGAGATTGAGAAGATATACAACCCTATAATAGTGATGTTGTGGAAGGTTGAATTTGAGAGGAATGCTTAACCTAATCACTTAAGAGAATTGAGAGTAAACACATAACTAGTAAGGAGCTGCCACTTTGATTCTTTTTTTTTTTTTTTTATCAATTGGAATTACCATGCTACTTGTTCTTCTTCGATTAGCAAGAAAGATTGTCTTTGACTATTAAATATTTGAAAAGCTTGAATTGTATTTAAGTTGGCAATTTTACATTTTGGTTTTGTTTTCCTTTTTAATTTTTTTTTTGTGTTTTGGTCAGGAGTACAAAAGCCTAAGTGTGAGGGAATTTGATATTTTGATATTATTATATTTTATATTTCCCATATTTAGTCTTAATAATAAATCATTATGGGTAATTTGATAAATTTGGGCTTATTTTATATTAAGTGGGCTAAATTTAGATTAATGAACTTTAAATGTATTTTTATTATACTTATCTAACGGAGGCCTAATTATTTTTTTAATTTTATTTTGCATGATAGAAAATTCCTAAAAGAGTTAGGATAGAAGACTCTTAAAAGGATTTAGATATTATCTTATTGTTACTTCTAGAATGATATTGGATTTCTTAAGGGAGAAGGCAACGTCATCTATTTAAGGAGGAGAAGATGTCATTATAGAACACACTTCATCTTTTCTACTTCTCATTCTTGTTTTTATCCTTTCATGGCTTTCTAATTTTCTTGGTGATCAATCAAGAGTCTGAATTTGATAGGGAACTTAAGTCTATGGTTGTATAGAACTTTGGTTTAGATTTTAATTTCAAAAGTATTTCATTTTTGTTCTTTTTATTTTCATGTAATTATTATCATTCTAGTTAAATGATTTTTGTTGCATGAATTCTTATTCGTTTGATTTATCTAAAAATGTCTTTTGATTTAATCAGTTGATTAATCAATTAAATTTATTATAAACCACATTAGGATTCTGCGTGCATCTTTGGTTAAATGCAAAATAGTTTGGCTTTGTGTTATTGATAGATGCGCGGTTACGCTCTAATTAGCAATACGAACTAATTAAAATCTTGAATGGTAGTTTAAAAATATTAATAAAAATAACCAGAGGATTAAAATCAAATCAAAAGTATTTTTAGGTGACAAGGATAGAGAACTATTGAGGGAAGAAATTTGGATTGGTTATGTATTATTCTGATTGAATTTTATCTTATTACGTTTTGTTCATTGATTTGCTATTCGATTTAATTGATGCAATTTTTAATTCAAACCCCCAATCATCGTAATTTTATATTTTCATATCCTAAACTAATTGATTTGATTAAAAGCTCCTTGGGGGATGACTTGATGGACATTATATCGCAAACTAGTAAAATGCACTAATCTTTGCTAGTTTGATAACTGCAAATAAACAGTAAATTTCTTTACCATGGTACAAGAGTGATGGGTTTGCCTTCCATAACAACTGAATACTTGTTAGTTTACCCATCATAACTAGTCCTCCTATCAAACTGTTATGGGTATTTTAAAAGTATATGAGCAGCCTACATGGGCACTACATTACAAGGAACTTCATCCTTATACCTCCCAATGGAAAAGACACTAATCCTTGCCTATTGACTCTAACCTCCCCACAATCATTCAACCATTGTAACTTATAAAGGTTTATATTTTTGATAATAGGTAAGTTTAGTTTCTTTACCATCATAATGATAGCTACATTATTACAACTACTGCTATATGTAATACCATATATATCTAACCCCATTCATGGCATTCATAAGCTCTATATCATCATGTTAATAATAGCATATGGAAAAAGGAACCAACACTAATGGATTTAATCGTGTATGTCATGTTTAAAAATTTACAATTGGTGCCACATGGACCGTGTGGGTTCATACCATGCATCCTTATATTTAAATACATCATTAAAACTCATTTGAATCACAAAATCTTGCTCATAACTCAAGGAAATCGAAATGGAGCATAAATTAAACTTATTGAATTTCGGCCAGATTTGCCCCCATTCTATCCAAAACTTTAGAAAATCATAACTAAATCTAAAAAAATTGAAATTGTGTCATCTTTATCATTCTAGAAATCTTAGGATATCTACTTTATGCTAAAAATATTTATAAGTCATAACATTCCACACACAGAGCGTTTGACATGAGAAATAGTCTAGAGCTCGGACTGGGTCCTAGTGCTATCACAGTTTACTAATATAAATTTTAAAAATGTCTAATTAATTCCAAAAAATTCTAAATCTAGTGAATGATACTAATCTAGAAATCTGAGGATGTTAGCTAGAGGAAAAAAATAACTCTAGACTAGTTCAAGTTTGCCCAGACCCTGAATTTTGATCAAACAATGACTAAGGTCTGGTTGGATGCCTAGCACTAGGCTGAATCTTTGAAAAAATGAATCTCCCTTTCTAGACCTCCAAATAAAGTTCTTCTAGTTGGAAAAAGTCACAGGGAGTGTCTAGTTTCTTTGTATAAAATTTCGTGGCGATTGGACATCATTTGCCCCATGAGTGACAAAGTTTAATTTTGGACCAGTGCTATAGTACCAAGGACCAAAACCAAAAAAATTTTCAATTTTAACAATTCGCCAAATATTCCACAGACTTCCAACAATTACGAACTTTAGCTTCTCAAAAAGCTCTAGAAGCATGATAAATTTTAGACCAAGAAGAGCTCATTTGAGTAAAAAGTGATATAACCTCATGAAATGGTCATTTTTACTTCCTATCAAGAGTCACTTTGCACCAAATGGCCTCTTCTTGAGTTTGGCACCCTTTGAGCAAGTTTCAAAGCACAAATATGACTTGTGGAGACTGCCCAAGTGATTCCAAACCTTATGCATCTCGTTTTGGTCTCTCAACATCCATTTGTGCATAGTTACATCAAGTCATCCAAAGCCAATTTGCACAATGCTATTGATTTAGTGTCATATAAAGTCTACATCATATACATACATCATTTTAGACTTGTCCATGGTCTTACATCACAAAAATATTACATACATCATTACTTTGACATTTAACCACCACTTAAAGTACATGTAATACACTAAAATGAAGACGTTCAATGTCCTTAGCTTGCATCTCCTTGACTTGGAACATCACCTAGACAATTCAAGGATGAGAGGGAAAGGGGAGTGAGATTCCAAGAATCTCAATAGCTCACACCGCCATTCACACCACATTCAAGGCATACATACATCAAATTCATAACTATGCAAGCATAAAGTATGCAATAAACTCCATTCCATGCCACATTCACATGTCAAGATCACTTTCATGCTCTAGGGACTTTTGATTTAGCCTCACCCCATTTCTAGGACTTTTGGATTTGCCTCACTCTTGGTCTATGGACTTTTGATCTTGTTTCACCCATTCAAGGGACTTTTGGCATCTCTTCACCTTTATCAAGGGACTTTTGGCATCACCTCACCCTTATGAGCTCTTTCTATGACCATAGTTATTCAAGACAACACATTGGTACCAATGCACAACAAGGATCAAGTGGCATATTATCAAGCATCAAGAATGCATGCAAGTACACTAAGACATACATATGCACACAAGAATGCAAAGAGAATGAGGTGCAGAGCTACCTTTTTATTTATGCAAGCTCACTTTGTAATTTTCTTACCCTCCTTGGTTTCATAAGAGCACTTAGGTGGAGTAGGGTTCTCTTGGCCTAGACATTACAAACATTACACAATTACATACTTGAAGTAAGCCAAGACATTAAACTAAAGCTTATTACACACTTGGTTCCATAATGGACATATTGGTTCCATAAATGGCATATTGAAGCAACTCATATCATTCAAGTGCTAAGCTCCATCCTCTTGTTATTTTTAGACTTCTTGGACTCATTTAAGGTCCTTAAAGCCATCATCAATTCAATTGCACCATTGGAAGACCAAGTTGCTTCATAAAGCACCATTATGGACACCATTGTCCCATCTCTCAATCCATGGCTCCTAAATTTTTTCCAATGGTTCCTCCCATCTTCTAATACCATATGGAGTCCCAAATCAAGGCTAGAACAAATTAAAACACTCCCTAGCCCATTAAACCCTTCTTGGCCGAGACAAGCATGAATTTGGGCTTCTTGGAGTTTCAAAATTTTCCTTGATGGGAGAACCACTTGGGAAGGTTTCTAGGGGTCTTAGGCGCTCAAGGAAACATTTAAATAGTCAAGGAATTACTCACACCAAATCAGATTTTACAAAACCCTAAGAAAGCCTACACTTTTCTATCTTGATTTCCTTTGGTTTCTTGGAATTTCTTGCCATATTCTTAATCCTTGCACTCTTTTTCTTAGGTTTCTCTCTTGGTTCTACCCAAAATCTAGCCCCTTCTACCCCATCCTAGGTTGGCCAAAACATACAAGAAGAAGGGACAAGAAGAGGCTACCATAGGAATGATATTTTACCTTATTTTTCCTTAGTTTCTTGGATGTTTCTTCCCTTGGTTAGCTTCTCCTCTCTAAACACGAAATTTTCCTCCTTGGACTGACCTCAAAAAAGACCCAAATTGTTCAAAAAATCCATAGAAAGAAAGGAGGAAGAGAGGAGAACAAGATTGGAGGAAGATGGAGCAAGAAAATCCATGAAATTACCTAGTTTCTCCTTGGCTTTCTTCCTCTTTTTCTCCTCCCTTTGGTGCGCCTAAGAGAGCTGAATATTTTTTGTATTTTGGGCAGAAAGGTTCGTGCTTATTAAAGAGGAGAAGAAGGGAGAAAAGTGTGGAACTTTTTAGAACATTCAAGAAACCATAAATTCTAATTTTGCCCTTCTATAATGGCAATTTTGTTTCGGCTTCATTTTAGCTCCTTTTTTAGAACCGTCTTTTCCATCATAAAATTTAGGTTTTCAATTTAATAAAATACCTTTGGAATCATTCAATTTGGAGCTAAAACCTTACCGAATGAACCAGTCAAAGTTCGGGTCAACTAACATTGAAAAACATACATCAAAAAGGCTTTACTAGTGCCGGGGCTTCCCATAGTTTTTGGGGCCTCTGAGAACCTTGGGCAACTTAAAACTTTCATTTAAAAAGCCCTTATAAGTGGTTTTCCAAAAGTTGCACTTATTTATGAAAATGCCATTACATTTCGTCAGTTTCGGTCGCAAATTATTTCTCCATCCTAACTCCATTTTTCTTTCCTTTTGAGCCTAGAATTATCATTTTTAGGAGTCTAAGACTCTAACCAAATTTTTTTGGGACATTATCTAGGTCATTTTAGAAGATTTACTTTTATATAGCTCATTTCGTCATTTTACGAAAATTATGTTCGTTACATTTTCCACCCACCTTAAAATAAATTTCGTCCTCAAAATTTAAATGCATACCTTAGGGAAATAGTTCTGGATATTTCTGTCTCATCTCATTCTCCAGCTCCCAGGTTGCCTCTTCAGACATCAGACCCTTCCAGATCACTTTCATTAGAGGGATGCTCTTATTTCTTAGCTGTTTCAGCTTGGCATCCACAATTCTCTTTGGTTTCACTACATAGGAAAGATTTTCCTACAATTGAACATGCTCATATTCTATGATATGTGAAGGGTCTAGTAAGTACTTTTTCAGTTGGGAGACATGAAAAACGTTGTGGATTTGGGCTAGGTTAGGAGGTAGGGCTATCCAGTAGGCCACGGGCCCAATTTTCTCAAGGATTTCAAATGGACCAATATACCTAGGACTGAGCTTTCTAACCTTCATAGACTGACCTACCCCAGTTATTGGAGACACTCAGATGAATACATGGTCTCTAATCTCAAACTCTAATGGCCTCCGTCTCTTATCAGCATAACTTTTTTGCCTACTCTGGGCCGTAAGGAGTTTCTTTCTAATCAGTTCTATCTGCTTGGTGGTTTGGTCAACTATCTTAGGCCCTATTAAGCTCCTCTTACCTATCTCAATCCAATATAATGGAGATCTACACTTTCTCCCATATAGAGCCTCATAAGGAGCCATCTAGATACTGGAATGATAACTGTTATTATAAGCAAACTCTGTTAGTGGCAGATATGTATCCTAGTTACCCCTTGTCTCTAATACACATGCCCTCAGCATATCTTCTAGGATCTGGATGGTCCTCTCAGTCTGACCATCTGTCTGGGGGTAATAAGCAATGCTAAATCACAACCTGGTCCTTAAGGCTTGCTGTATTGACCTCTAGAAGTTTAATGTGAACCTAGGGTCCCTATCAGATACTATGCTACTAGGTACTCCATGAAATCGCACTATCTCATGTATATATAACTGGGCTAATCTATCCAATGAGTAAGTAGCCTTAATCGTTAAGAAATGTGCAAACTTTGTCAATCTATCCACAATTACCTAGATAGCATCGTGTCCAGAGAATGTCCTGGGTAACCCCATAATGAAACCCATAGCTATACTATCCTATTTCCACTCTGGGTTATCTAGGGATTGTAGTAACCTAGCGGGTCTCTGATGTTCTATCTTAACCCTCTGGTACACTAAACATCTCGCCACATACTCCGTGACGTCATTTCTCATTCCTGGCCACCAGAAAGTTATCTTTAAATCTTGATACATCTTGGTGGCACTGGGGTGGATAGCATATTTACTTTTGTGTGCCTCTTCTAAGATTATTTCTCTCAACTCATTACTACTAGGCATATAGATTTTATTTTCGTATACTATCACCCCATCCCCAGATATCTTGAACTCTGAGGTCTTACCCTGGGAGATTTCACTCCTAATCTGTCTCAAGTATTCATCCTCTCTCTAGGCATCTAAGAACTGGGCTCTTAGTTCATTCTTAATCTGGGTCTCACTCAGGAATAATCTACCCGATACTAGCTAGTAAGAGAAGTTTAGATTTCTAAATTTCTTTAGAAGCTCATGGTCCTTAATCATCATATGGGCAGCATGAATGGACTTCCTACTCAAGGCATCGGCTACTACATTGGCCTTACCTAGATGGTACTTCAATACATAATCATAATCTTTTAAGAACTTCATCCATCTCCTCTATCTCATATTGAGTTCCTTTTGATCGAATAAGTATTTTAGACTTTTGTGGTCACTATAGATTTCTATACTTACACCATATAGATAGTGCCTCCAAATCTTAAGAGAAAATACTACAGTAGCTAACTCTAGGTTATGTGTGGGATAATTCTCCTTATGAGGCTTCAACTGCCTAGAGGCATACGCCACTACCCTACCATGCTGCGTCAGCATACATCCTAACCCTTTCTTGGAGGCATCACTATATACAATAAATGGCATACTAGGGTTAGGAATAATCAACACAGGGGCAGTGGTCAATCGAAGTTTTAGCTCCTGGAAACTCCTCTCACATCTCTCATCCTACACAAAAGGTGTATCTTTCCGAGTCAGCCTCATAAGAGGTAAGGCTATCTGAGAAAAGCCCTGAACGAATCGTCTGTAATATCCTGCCAAACCAAGAAAACTCCTAACCTCAATGATAGTCCTAGGTCTATCCCACTGTAACACAGCCTTAACTTTATAGGGATCTACCGCAACCCCATCTCATGAGATTACATAACCTAAGAATTTCACCTCAATTAGCCAAAACTCACATCTACTCAGTTTAGCATATAATCTCTTATCTCTCAAGGTCTCTAGGACTAATCTCAGATGCCTCTCATGCTCCTCAAAAGATCTGGAGTACACTAGAATATCATCAATAAAGACCATAACAAATTTATCTAGATACGGTCTGAATACTCTATTCATATAATCCATAAACACAGCGGGCGCATTTGTCAGCCCGAGTGGCATCACAAGGAACTCATAATGCCCATATATAGTTCTAAATGCCATCTTTGGGATGTCTTCAGCTTTCACCCTTAGTTGGTGATACCTAGATCTAAAATCTATCTTAAAAAATACCAATGCCCCAGCCAACTGATCTAACAAGTCATCTATTCTAGGGAGAGGATATTTATTCTTGATGGTAGCTTTATTCAGTTCTCTATAATCTATACACAATCTCAAGCTACCATCTTTCTTTTTCAGGAATAATACTGGAGCTCCCCAGGGTGACACATTAGGGCTTATAAGCCCTTTTTCTAATAACTCCTCTATCTATTTCTTTAATTCAACAAGCTCAGTGGGAGCCATTCTATAGGGAGCCTTGGACATTGGTCTAGCCCCAAGCACTATATCTATAAGGAACTCTATCTCTCTCTCAGGGGCCAGGCCACTAAAGTCAAAATCTTTTAGGAAGACCTTTGGGAATTCCCTAACTATCAGGATCTCTTCTATCCCTTCTTCTACCTTAGCCTGAATAGAGAAAAAGACTAGAAACCCCTAACATCCATGCTCTAGGTATCTCTCAGCCTGGGTAGTAGTTATGAAAGATAACTCAGCCCCTATCCTAGGCATGGTCCCACAAGAAGGTACAGATATGGTTTGGTGTTCACAATCAAGAACGGCATTATTAGCAATCATCTAGTTCATGCCAACAATTAAATCAATATCATGAAATGGCATACAAATCAAATCAATAGTAGTATGACAATGATTAAACTGTACAATGACATTCAGACAAGCATGGGAAGTAATGACATGGCCTCTAGTAAGTGTGGTAATAGACAAATCGAATGGTAGATTACTAATGGCTAGACCCAAACATCTCACACAATCATAAGATATAAACGAGTGACTATCACCCAAATCAAACATTACAATCACAGAAAAATCATTTACTATGAGCGTACCTCAGATAAGATTGGGAGACGCACTAGCCTCCTACTAAGAAAGGGTAAACACCTGCCCTGGGTCTGTGGCCTGGGAGGAGGCAGTCTGAATGGAGGTGCTGCATCCACCTGGGGGCAGTTTCTAATAATGTGCCCTGTAACACCATAACTTCTAGCTCTATTACATGCCATTTATAAGCTTCACATCATGATTTCCATGAGGGCACATGAAAAAGGGGATAGAAATAATCGACTTTTTCCGCGTTGTGCTATATCTAAAAAAATTCAATTCAGTGTCACGTAGACAGTGTGAGCTTATACTATACTTCCTCATATTTACTTTTATTATTACAACTCATTTTCATCACAAAAACATGCCTACAATTCATGGAAACCGAAATGGAGCTCAAAATAAGCAAGCATATTTTCGGCCAGATTTGCTCCATTTTCTGACCCAACTTTGGAAAATCATAACTAAATCTAGAAAATTCGAAATCATAAAATCTTTGTCACTATAGAAAGCTTAGGATGTCTAATTCACACTACAAATACGTCCAAGTCATAGCATTCATCACACAAGACTTTTGACATCCAAAAAGCTACAGACTCACTGGCTGCCTGGGCTGTGATTCAGGTTACTGATGTAAACTTCTGAAATTCGTAACTAATTTTACAAAAATATAAATCATACAAATTCAGTCATTATGGGAAGCTACAAATGTTAACTTGACACTAAAAATAATTTCTGAATGAAACAGATACATTTAGGCATCTGGAACTGATGGAACAGTGATTGAGCTCTGGAGTCGCCACTGTTACTGACAGCAAACTTCAAAAATGCATAACTCTCTGGTCAGACCTCCAAATGAGGTGATCTTGGTGGCCGCAGAAATCTTATGACCTCTAGTTTATGGATATAAGATTTCATAAGCATTGGACACCATTTGGCCATCGAGTGACACGAAAATCAAATCTGCCAGTATAAACAGTGCACATACCAGAAACCATGGAAAATCCCAACTTTGAAAATTCATCAAATATTATCTAGTTCTCCGAAAATTATGATCTTTAGCTTTCCAAAAATATCTTAATGATACCTAATTGTATGCCAAATTTTAGGGCAAGAATAACTCATTTGGCCAAAAAGTGACATAGGGTTCCATTATGGTCAATTTTGGCTCTATATTGGGTACCAAAATTGCCAAATGGATTTTCCTTGATCTTGGTACCTTTTGGGCAAGTTTAAAAGCTTATTTAAGATTGTGTGAGCTGCCCAAAGGGTCCCAAACCTCATGTATCTAATTTTGACTATTCAACCCACATTTATACACATATTCATCAAACTTTAAATTCTCTTACCATGGCCTTGCCTACTCAAAACATGTGCTAATGGTCATATATCATTTCCATACATCTAAACATCACATAATAGTATGTTTACATATATCTCAAGGCTCATAATACATATACAACATCATATACATGATGAACTATCATTATGGTTCCAAAATAGACAAAACAAGACATAAGTTTGTCAATTGTCCCTCTTCAAGGTTGTTGGCTCCCTTCACCATAATTGCTTGGTCCACCTAGCATGTTAGATCGTTGGAGAGGAGGGGATGAGGTTCAAGAATCTCAATAGCTCATCTCCCATTCCATCACACATAATATGTACAAGCAAGTTTCACAAATACATGCATGGAGAAAGTAGAAATCATAGGCATTTTAAAAGCAACCTTAGCATGTGAATCAATCATACAAGACATTCAAGGGCTCACTAAGTGTTTGGATTGGCCTCACACTTCTTCTCATGGATTTTGGACTTGCCTCACCCATTCTTTGAACACTTTGGACTCAACCATACTCTTGGGAGCCCACTTTGCTTTTGGGAGACTCTTTACTTTGTCTCAACCAAGCTCAAGGGTTCTTGGCTCATCCTCACCCAAGGGAAGAGTTCTTGGCCTTTCCACACTCAAGCAAACTCATACAAACATCATGGGTTCATTTAAAAACATAACATGGCATCAAGCATCATAGCATATAAAGGCATGCTAGCATACTTTTCAAAGCTTGAAAATACACATACACACATTCTAAAACAAGCTAAACACACATTCATGCATGAGAGAAGGTGGAGAGAGCTACCTTGTATACAAGTACACACTTTTTCCTTAGCTTTCAAGCCTCCTCTTTTAGCCACACACCCACAAGTTGGTGAAAATAGTGTCTCTTGGCCTAAACACAAATTATGGGAGCCAATTAAATTCATGAAACAATTTCTAGGGCCATGCAACTTGCTTAAACCCTAGATTACTCTACAACCTCTATTATGGTCCATATTGGCACCTAATGAAGCAACACCCCTCAAATGATTTCTAGGCCTCATTCTTTACTCTCAAATATGATTCTTGACTCCTTTTAAGCCTCTTGGAGTCATCACATCATTAAAACAAATGGCCTAGCACCATGTTGCTTCTTTAGGTCATATTATGGAACCTAAGACACCAAATCACTTTCCATGAGTTCTAAATTTTTTCCAAGGCCTCCTCTCATTTTCATTCCTCAATTATGACTCAAGAATGGCCTTAGAAAAATTTAAAACTCTCCCTAGCTATGAGAAACTCTTTAGGCCGAGGCTATGGAGCTTAATGGCCTTCATGGAGTTTGCTTAGTTTTCTTGAAGGGGGAAGCTTGTGGGGAGACTCTTTGGTGTCTCAAGAACTTATTTATACTCTAACTTAGACCTAGGAAGCATCTTACAAATTCAGAAATTGAAAGGTGCACTTGAAACCCTAGGTTTTGCATCTTGCTTTCTAATGCCTTTTTCTTAGTTTTCTTTGCATATTCTTATTCCTCTCCATCAAATACCTAAGAATCACCTTTGGTTTGGTTAAAAATCTGAATCCTTAGATCTATCCAAGTGTAGGTCGAAATGCTCAAGGAAGGGAGGAAGAAGACCAAGTGGAAGAATTGCAAAATACCTTGTTTTCCTTGGATTTTCTTGCTTGTTCTTGCTTTCCTTGGCCTCCTTACTTGAAATTCGAAATTTCCCCTCTGTTCTCCCTTCAAAACAGCCCTTAAAACTTCAGAGAAATCATGGAGAAGAAGAGGAAAAAAGAGGAGAAGAAAGTGGTGGAGAAAAAGCATGAAAAACAAGCAAAATTCCATACCTAAAGTCTTGAATCTTTCCTCCTTCTTCCCTTCTCTTTGTGTGCCACTCTCCAAGGGATTTGCTTCTGATTTGGGGCTAGAAATTCTGAAGTGAATGAAGGAGAGTGTGAGGTGCCACCTATATATAGCTAGGGTAAAGTGACTTTTTTTAAAAATTCCCATTTTGTCCTTCATACTTTGCCTTTTTGTTTCTCCTTTGTTTTAGCTCCTTTTTGAGAACAATCTTTTCCATTATAACATCTAGATTCCCAATTAAGAAAAATGGCTCTGGAATCACTCAAATCGGAGCTAAAACCCTTCCAAATGAATCGGTCAAAGTTCGGGTCAACTGACGTTAGAAAACTTACACCGGAGGATCTTTACCAGTCCCGGGGCTTCCCATGGTTTTTGGGGCCTCTGAGAACCCTGGGCAACTCAAAATTTCCATTTAAAAAGCCCTCCTAGGTGCTTTGCCAAAATTGCACTTATTTACGAAAATGCCACTAGCCTTTCGACAAATTTTTTGAACTACTCCAACCCCGGTTTCTGGGCAACTCAAGGCTTAAATCCTCATTTTCTAATATTTAAAATTTTATCCAAATTTTATTTGGCCTTGAGTCACTCATCTCAGGGGGTTTGCTTTGAAAACGTGTCATTTTCTGTCGTTTAACGAAAACTGGATGTTACATGCCCTGGCTTCCCACACTTGTAACACGTCACCGTAGATTGCTGTGTGGACCATAATGAAGCTTATAAGGCAAGTTAGGGTCTAGGTAATTTGTGTAGCTTTAGAATTCATTACATGAGCCTAATTAACTTCCTTAAATCATGTATAGGCTAAGAGAAACCCTCCCCACACTTTTGTGGGTGTATAACCGAGGCAAAGGAGGGAAATCCAAGAAGAAAAATGTGTAGATTTGTACAAGGTAGCTCTCTCCACCTTCTCTCATGAATGGATGTGTCTTTAACTTGTTTTAGAATGTGTGTATGCGTATTTTTAAGCTTTGAAAAATATACTAGCATGCCTTTATATGACATGATGCCTGATGCCATGTTATGTTTTCAAATGATTACATGACATTTATATGAGTTTGCTTGAGTGTGGAGAGGCCAAGAACTCTTCCCTTAGGTGAGGATGAGCTAAGAACCCTTGAGTTTAGTTGATACAAAGTAAAGAGTCTTCCAAAAGCAAAGTGAGCTCCCAAGAGTATGGTTGAGTCCAAAGCTCTTAAAGAATGGGCGAGGCAAGTCCAAAATCCATGAGGAGAAGTGTGAGGCCAATCTAAGCACTTGGTGAGCTCTTGGATGTCTTGTCTGATTGATTCACATGCCAAGATTGTTTTTAAAATGTGCATGTCTTACATTTTCACCATGCATGCATTTGAAAAGCCTACTTTGCACATATTATGTATGATTGAATGGGAGATGAGCTATTGGGATTCTTTGAATCTCATTCCCTCATCTCCAATGATCTAACATGCTAGGTGAACTAAGTAATTATGGTGAAGGGAGCCAACAACCATGAAGAGGAAATACTAACAAGCTTATGCATGATTTCGTCCATTTTGGAACCATAATGATGGTTCATATTGTATATGATGTTGTATATGTATAATGAACCTTGAGACATGTGTAAATATACTATTATGTAATGTTTAGAGCCATGGATATGATGTATGAGCTTTAGAATACAATTTGAGTTTTGAATGTCCAATTATGCATTATGGAAGTTTGATGGAAATATGCATAAGTGTAAGTTGAGTGGCCAAAATGAGATGCATGAGGTTTGGGACCATTTGGGTAACTCACACAAGTCTCAAAAAAGCTTTTAAACTTTCCCAGAATGTGCCAAGTGTAACACCCCAAAATTAATTAAGGTGTTAATAATAGATTTAGAGTAATTAAGAATAATTAATAGAGGATAATTGGGTAAGTTAGTGAATAGGAATTTTATAGAGTTAAAATTATTAATATGGGTTTGAGAATTAATTGGGATAAAAACCTCATCTAGGCCCAAATTAATAAATCATGATAAGAGGTTAATGGAGGCCCAATGAGTTAGGTGCAAGCCCAATCTAATTTAATGTGATAGAGGCTCAAGATCCACCTTGCATAGACTCTTATAAGTGGCCCAATAACCCTTGTGCAGACCCAAATTCTTGAGCTCTTCAAACTTGGCCTAAACATAATTAAACTTCAGCAACCCAATGCATAAAAGTTGGCCCAATGAAATTCTGCACCCCAACACTTTAAAACTGGCCCAACAAGCAAAAATCTGAAGCCCATTTGGAGTTGGACCTTGGAGCAACCCATGACCCATCTTTGACCCAACTTAAACCCTAATGCTTAAGCCACTTTCTCATTTGCTGAAACTCAAGAAGCATAATTCAGAGGTTGAGAGGGAGGCTAGAGTTTGAGGCAAGAATCCCATATTTCCTCATACCTAGAGCAAGATTCAGCCAAGGTAATAGTTATACAACTTAATCCCCTCATCTTTTTCATTAATTTGGTCCCATTAGTTTTGCATTTAGAGTATTTTCACCATACCCAAATTTTGAAATAGAGTTGTTTGGTGTTTTCCTAGAGAAAATTCGTAGGTTGAGGTTGGGGCTGGCATTGGGTAAGTGTAAACTATCCATTCTAGTGTATTTTATGCTCGTTTAAGACCTCCATAGTTAATTTATAGTATGGGTGTTAATTATGTATGAATTTGCTTAAGAATTTGAGTGATAAATTGAAGTTTCTGGTAGAGGACATACTCAATCCGAATTTGGAGATTTGTGGTGATTGGGTAAGTGTTATTTAGGTAGTTATTAGCATTTAAATTCCTTGGGTACTTGTTGTTACTGTTAATGATGAATTAGAGTGGTAATTTTCTGATGCTATGGTTATAGGGATTTTTGTACCATTAGTGGCTGTTGCAAGTTGTCTACAAGTGAGGTAACCAGGGTTTACATTAATTCCATGCATGTATCTGTTTTAATTTCATATTTGTTGTATATGAATAATTTGAAATGCTAAATGAATTGGTTAGCTATCTATTGTATTATGATTGGACCTTGTGAGTCCATGGTGGAGCTATGGTGCGGCTGCCACCCATGCATGTGCTTCGATCGAGCACCGGGTTATGATCAAACCCCAGATGCACTGAGCCCTGGTTGTGCTCAATGGGGAGTAGGTGCCGTGGACGGGCCTCTCCCGGTGTTAATAGCCTTTAACATGTGATAATATGATTGCTAGTATGAGATAGTAATCATGATAGCCTGATTATTTCATTTACTGATATGATTGATATGATTCTGATGTTGATTTTGATTCATGCATATATGCTAATTAAACTGGATTATATGATGGAATTGCCTTGGTTACTGAGATTTGTATCTCACCCCATTTTATGGGATTACAATTTCAGGTGAAGGCTCCTCGGGTAAGGATAAGGGCAAGCAAGTGGATGAACATCCATGAGCTGGGGCCTAGTGTGGGAAGCTACACTTAGTCTGAGTGTAATAGGGTAGATGCTAATTTTTATTAAGACTTGTATAGCATCATTATGTATCTGTATTGCTAAGTGTAAGCTTTCATATTTTGATTACTGAGGATGTATGTATTGAGGGTTAGACCTCATCTTAATTTAGTATTTGATGTATGGTTTCATGATATCTGCTGTAAACTTGGTTGACCTATAATATGGCTTATCATTGGAAATGTAACCCTTGAGATATTGATATGAACCCTTAATGTACAGAACCCCCATTTATTGTGTATTAAAGGATAGCTGCTAGTAGTTCATGTATTTCTATTATTGTTACCTCACAAACTCGCCGATAGAGGGTAATTAGAGAAAAGAATTGGGCACATAAGTTTTAAATTGGTAATGGAAGAATAGTTAGGTAAATAAGGCAGATGAATACCATTAGAGCCATATAAAATAAGGGGAAGTGATCACAGGGTGTCCCTAAGAAGAGACCTGGAGTGTAAGGGACAAAATGTAGGAGATATAGCTACAGGAGGGTGTCACGCCGCGGCTAAGAAGGCCTCGCCGTGGCCTAAAGAGTGACAGTGGCGAGGGATGCTGTGGCGCAGAGTGAAAAAAATGCTCGGGAGGGTGACAAAATGAAACCTCGTTGCTGCGCAATACGTCCTACCGTGGCGTAAGTCGAGGAAATTAATTAAGGAGGGTACAGTAGCAAAACTCGCTACGGTCGAAGGAGGGTACAGTAGTAAAACTCGCCGCGGCGATCCGAGTAAGTTACCCAGTGATTCTTGAGAGCAACTTAGCCGCGGCGTAAAAGGTCTAGGCCGTGGCGCAAGGTTAAAAACTTAATTTTTGAGCTCTAGGACCTAACTTAGCCGCGGCAGGAAGGTTCCAGGTCGCGACACAGGTCCCCAAACTCCCACCTTTGACCTAGAAACCCTAATTTCTTTAATACTAATGCTAGGGAATGATATAGGAACACTTGTGGGAGGTTTTTGTGTATTAGAATCAATGGATTGATGAATCACAAACCCTCTTATACATTTTCCTATTTATAGTTGTTTAATTGATGACCCTAATAACATAAATGTTCAAATTTCTCTATATTTTCTTAATGTAATTAATTGTAATGACTCCAAACCTTAATCATTATTTATTAATCATGTATTTAACTATAATTACGGAGATTAGAAGTTAGGGTCGTCACAGTTGGTATCAGAGTAATGGTTTAGGCAAGTGTGTTTGACTTACATCTTTGTTATTAGAAAACTTGGCAATCATGATGCATGCATGATAGGAATAGGGACATTATAACCTGATTATTACTCTCATACCTATATATATATCTGCCATGGGTGGAGTGTGTTTTATTTGCCTTGGGCTGTAGCTTAATGGGGGATGCTTGTGGTTATACTTGTAGCATTGCAAAGTTAGATGGCTACACATAGAGAAACAACTGAAATGCTAAGAGAGATGCAAGAGGTCATGGCTGCAATGGCCAACCGAATGAGGGAACAAGCTGAGGCCCATAAAACTACAATGAGGGCAATGACTGACCAGCTTCAAGAGCAAGCCGAGGCTCATGTAGCGACTATGCAAGTGCTGCAACAGCTTCATAAGAACATGAATAAGTAGAATCAAAAGGTGCTAATGGAAAACTGTGTAGGGGCTGGTCATAACCCTAGTGCGGGACACCAAGGGGAGGATGGTGACCTCTTTATTGTGTTGGCCAAATTCAAAAAGACCGATCCTCCATCATTTTTGGGGGAGTTAGACATTGAGAAAGCCGAGAAATGGCTTATGCAACTGGAGAAAATCTTTGAGGTTATGACCTACACCACAGAACAAAAGGAAAAGTTGGTCATCTACAAGTTAGAGGGTGAGGCTAAGCATTGGTGAAGGAATACCTCCAGATTGTTTATTGCAAAGGAGATACCCTTGACTTGGGAAAGTTTTCAAACTACTTTTGAGAGTAAATATTTCCCACCATCAGTGAGGGCCGACAAGGAAGCTGAGTTTAACTTCCTTGAGCAAGGGGATATGAATGTAGATCAATATACGGCTAAATTCATTTAGTTGTCTCACTTCTCCTCCTACTTGAAAAGGTTTGATGATGAGCCATGGAAAGCTAAAAAGTTTGAGAGAGGCTTGAGACCATAAATCAAAGACAAGATTGTATCTCTACAAATCCGCAATTTTGATGAATTGGTGGAGAAGTGTAGAGTAACAGAGAGGGCTATGATAGAAAGTGAGGCCAAAAGAAAGAAGACCCTGGAAGGAAAACGTGACCGCGGCATAGAGCCCTTTAGGGACGGAAGTAAGAAAGGAGCCAATAGTGGGAGTGGCTCTTGGGGTAGGAGACCACCCCCAAGAAATGTCCCTCAAAGAAGAAGCATGGGACCACCAAGAAGTGCAATGAGTGCCCCACCCACTTGTGCCAAGTGTGGGAAGAACCATGGGAATGGGCCATGCCCAGTGTATTATAATTGTGGGAAGCCGGGACACTATGCGCGGACTTGCACAGTGTCACATGAATCAGCCTCATCAGTTAAGCCACCTATCCAGGGAAGGGTGTTTGCACTTACGCAGCAAGAGGCTAGTAGATCCCCTAGTCTGATCCTAAGTACTTTACTTGTCCATGATCATATCGTAGATGCATTATTTAACTTGGGTGCGACCCACTCATTCATCTCATATGACTGTGTTAAGTGTCTGGGTCTTAAAATTAGCCTGTTTCCATTTGAATTATCTGTGTCCACCCCTACTGGATATTTTATGATTACATCTGATGTATGCTTAAATTGTACTATACAATTGGATAGCCATTGTACTACCCTTGACTTGATTTGTATCCCTTTATGTGATTTTGGTATAAACATTGGTATGGACTAGTTGTCTACTAATAATATGATACTTGACTACAACCATAAGACTATTTCCTTACCTGCAAACATACCTGAAACTTGTCCTGTGACTGAGCTTACTTGTGTGTCGATCGCCCAAGCCCGGAGGTGCCTTAGGCGTGGATGCCAAGGGTTTCTAGTGTTTTTCTCGTTGCATGTTAAAGTTGATGATGGGTTAGAGGATATACCTGTGATTAGGGAGTTTCCTGAGGTTTTCCCTAAAGAGTTTAGTGTACTACCTCCAGAGAGAAAGCTAGAATTTTCTATTGATTTGGTACCCGGTACTGGTCCAATCTCTAAGGTCCCATATAGAATGGCGCCTGCTGAGTTGGTTAAGTTGAAGAGTCAATTAGAAGAGTTACTTGAGAAAGGATTTATTAGGCCAAGTGTGTCCCCATGGGGAGCACTAGTGTTATTTGTCAATAAGAAGGATGGTAGCCTTAAACTTTGCATTGACTATAGGCAATTGAACTAAGCGACTGTCAAGAATAAATACCCTTTGCCTAGAATTGATGACTTACTTGACCAATTAGCTAGAGCATCGGTCTTTTCAAAGATTGACCTTAGATCGGGATATCACCAACTTAAAGTCAAGGCTGAGGATGTACCTAAAACTGCCTTTAGGACTCGATATGGCCATTATGAATTCCTAGTTATGCCTTTTGGGTTAACCAATGCCCTTGCCATTTTTATGGACTATATGAATAGGATTTTTTGGCCTTATCTTGACCAATTTGTGGTAGTATTCATTGATGACATTCTTATCTACTCTAAAAGTAGTGAAGAGTATGAAGAGCATCTTAGGATAGTTCTTCAAACCTTGAAAGAGTATCAGTTGTATGCTAAGTTGAGCAAGTGTGAGTTTTGGTTGCGGGAGGTCAAATTTCTAGGTCATGTGATATCGGAACAAGGGGTGGCAGTAGATCCCAGCAAGGTAGAAGCGGTACTGAATTGGGAGAGACCCAAAATGGTGACCGAAATCCGTAGCTTCTTAGGTCTAGCCAGTTACTATAGGAGATTCATTAAGGGATTTTCTCAGTTAGCCATGCCTTTGACAAAATTGACTAGGAAGGATCAACCATTTGTGTGGGATGCTAAGTGTGAGAATGCCTTTCAAGAGCTTAAGGATAGGCTTACCACCGCACCTGTGTTAGTGATACCTGACCCTAAAGAGACATTCATAATCTATAGTAATGCTTCCAAGAAGGGATTAGGGTATGTCTTAATGCAACAAGGTAGGGTGATAGCCTATGCTTCTAAACAACTTAGACCCCATGAGGAAAATTACCCCACCCACAACCTAGAACTACCGACTGTAGTTTTTGCCCTTAAGATTTAGAGGCACTATCTCTATGGTGCCCAATTTGAGGTGTATAATGATCATAAAAGTCTGAAGTACTTGTTTGACCAAAAGGAGTTGAACATGAGGCAAAGGAGGTGGATGGAATTCCTTAAGGACTATGATTTTTCCTTAAAGTATCATCCAGGGAAGGCGAATGTGGTCGCCGATGCCTTGAGTAGGAAATCTATTCACATGGCAATGATGATGCTTAGAGAGTAAAGGTTGATTGAGGAGATAAGAGATTTGAATTTATCAATTTCAATGAACCCTAGTAGTCTTCTTTTGGGAGAATTGAGGATAGAAAATGACCTTAGAAAAAGGATTAAAGAGGCCCAAGAGCTAGATGCCTACTTAGGAGGAATTAGAGAGCAACTAGGGAGTGGTGAGGTCAGAGATTTTGACCTTTTCGAAGATGGGTTGGTGAGGTACCAGGGTAGAGTGTGCATACCTAAAGATGAAGAGTTGAGAGATTTAGTGTTGTCAGAAGCTCATAAGAGTAGGTACACCATTCATCCGGGCACCACTAAGATATATAGGGATTTAAAGAAGAGCTTTTGGTGGCCTGGAATGAAATCAGACATAGCAAAGTTTGTTGCTAGGTGTTTAATTTGTCAAAGGGTTAAGATTGAGCACCAAAAACCCGCAGGTTTGTTACAGCCTTTAGAGATTCTGGAATGGAAATGGGATAGTATATCTATGGATTTTGTGATGGGTTTACCTAGAACGTCCTCGGGTTATTATGCTATTTAGGTGATTGTGGATAGATTGACGAAATCTGCTCACTTTCTACCTATTAAAGCTACTTATCCCCTAGATAGACTAGCTCAACTGTATGTTCGTGAGATTGTAAGATTATATGGTGTTCCTAATAGCATTGTGTCAGATAGAGACCTAAGATTCACATCGAAATTTTGGCGGTCTCTACAAGAAGCTTTAGGTACTAGTCTTAACTTTAGCACTGCCTATCATCCTCAGTCTGATGGACAGACTGAGAGGACCATTCAGACTCTTGAGGACATGCTTAGAGCTAGTGTACTAGAGTTAAAGGAGAGTTGGGATGTGTACTTGCCTTTAGCTGAGTTTGCTTATAATAACAGTTACCATTCCAGTATCCAGATGGCACCATTTAAGGCACTTTATGGGAGGAAATGTCGGTCACCCTTGTGTTGGGTAGAGCTGGGTGAGAGGGGTCTCTTAGGTCCAGATATAGTGGACCAAACCACCCATCAAATAGAACTCATCAGAAAGAAGTTACTGGCTGCCCAGAGTAGGCAAAAGAGTTATATGGATAAGAAAAGGAGACCCTTAGAATTTGAGGTAGGAGACCATGTGTTTCTTAAAGCTACTTTGGTGACGGGTGTAGGACGGTCTATCTGGACAAGAAAGCTCAGTCCTCGTTATTTTGGTCCTTTTCAAATCCTTGAAAGGATAGGACCCGTGGCCTATAGAGTTGCTTTACCTCCAAACCTGGCTAAATTGCATGATGTGTTCCATGTGTCCCAACTGAAAAAGTACCACCCGGACCCTTTGCATGTCATTAAGCATGAGAATATGCATCTACAAGATGATTTATCTTATGTGGTTGAGCCGAAAAGGATTGTGGACTCAAAAGTCAAACAGCTGCGTAATAAGGACATCCTCTTGGTAAAGGTAGTATGGAAGGGACTTACTCCAGATGAAGCAACTTGGGAAACAGACGAAGTAATGAGGAAGGATTATCCTGCATTATTTGAGTAAGGTATGTCTAATTTTGAGGACAAAATTTCTAAAAGGAGGGGAGAATGTAACATCCCAAAATTAATTAAGGTGTTAATCATAGATTTAGAGTAATTAAGAATAATTAATAGAGGATAATTGGGTAAGTTAGTGAATAGAAATTTTAGAGAGTTAAAATTATTAATATGGGTTTGAGAATTAATTGGGATAGAAACTTCATCTAGGCCCAAATTAATAAATCATGATAAGAGGCTAATGGAGGCCCAATGAGTTACGTGCAGGCCCAATCTAATTTAATATGATAGAGGCCCAAGATCCACCTTGCATAGACTCTTATAAGTGGCCTAATAACCTTTGTGCAAACCCAAATTCTTGAGCTCTTCAAACTTGGCCCAAACCTAATTAAACTTCAGCAACCCAATGCATAAGAGTTGGCCCAATGAAATTCTGCAGCCCAACACTAATTAGGGGCAAAATGGTCATTTTAAAAAATTGTAAAAGAGGCTTCCTAATTAAGATTACACCTCATCACCTTCTCCAAGCTTCCATTTGTAGAAAATTAAGTAGCCATGGAGTGACATTAAGAGGGGGGAGAGAGAAGAAGTTTAAACTTTCATTTAGGTAAGTAAACGGCCCCGTTTCATCCCGCGCCAGTTAGGAAAATTGTTTCTCTCTTTAAGTGCCCTCTAATGGTGGTTTTCTTTTCTTGAAAACTTGAAGATTTAGGTTTGACCTAAGCCTAAAGGAAGTCTTTTCAAGAAACCAATCGGTGGAAAATAATCTACGCGAAGAGAGCTCCATTTTAAGGTAAGACTTTACTTGAAACACTTGCAAAATCTTGTGTTTCCAAGCCATTTAAGCTTTAATCTAGAGAGCTAAAGTGAAAAGGAGAGTATTTCTTCATGTATTCTTGATGGAACTAAAGGTTATGGAGTGTGAGGAATAAGTATATGCAAAGAAATCCAAGAAAGAACCATTAGTTAGCAAGATATCTAGCTTAGGGTTTCACTTGCACCTTGGTTTGAAGGAAGCTTTCTAGCTATAATTTAAGGTGTCTAAGGGTTTGTGTGAGTCCCTAAGACACTAAGAGAGCCTCCCACATGCTTCTCCCATCAAAGAAATCAAAACAACTCCTTTAGTGTCCTTAAGAAGCATAGCCTCGGGCAAGGAGGGTGCATGCACCTAGGGAGTGTTTTAATTTCTTTCAAACTTAGTTTTGCATCATATATGATGGGAGAGGATGAGAGGAAGCCTTGGAAAAAATTTAGAAGCCATGGATAGTGAGATAGTATCTTAAGTTCCATATTATGGCTTAAAGAAGCAACACCTAGCTAGGCTCCTTGATTTGATTGTGTGATGACTCCAAGAGGCTTAAAAGGAGTCAAGAATCATAAATGAATAAAAAGAATAGGGAAAAGATCATTTTTTCATAGGGTTGCTTCATTAGGTGCATTATGGAACCATAAAAGAGCCATATGAACCACCTAGCTTTTCTAATGAATGTGTAGCTTTAGAATTTAGTCCAAAAGCATAATTGGCTTCCATATGATGTGTCTAGGCCAAGGGAAACAAGTCTCACATCATTATGAGTGTGTGGCCGTGGGAGAGGAAACATTCCAAAAGGAAAAAGTATGTAATTGTGACAAAGGTAGCTCTCTCTTCTTTCTCTCACGCATGAATGGATGTTTGCCTTGTCTTGAATGTGTGTATGTATGTTGTTGAGCCATGAGAAATATTTTAGCATGTGTCTAAATACCATGGTACCATGATAATTTGTTATGCATTCATATGACACTTTGTGAACTTGCTTTGGTTTACTTGAGTGTGGTAAAACCAAAAACCTTCTAGCCATGGTGAGGATGAGCCAAGAACCCTCAAGAATGGTTGAGAGAAAGCAAAGATTCTCCCAAGAGCAAGGCTTAGTTCAAAGCCTTTAAGAAAAAGGGTGAGGCAAGTCCAAAATCCTTGAAAAAAATGGGTAAGACTAAACAACTTACTTGGCAAGCCTATTGATGTTTTGTATGACTTCTTGAATGCTAGAAAAGTTTCCTGAATGATTTATATGCCACATGATAGCCATGCATGCATTTCTAGGCATGGATTTGCATTCTTTATGTATGTTTGAAAGGGAGAAGAGCTATTGGGATTCTTAGAATCTCATCCCTTCCTCCCCATATGTTTAACATGTTTAGGTGGACCAAGTGAGCCAAGAAATGGAAGCCACCAAGCATAAAGGAAGGAGATTGACAACCAAGTGTGTGATTTTGCTATTTTTTAGCCACATGAGTGGTATATGATATAATCCAATATTGTATATGATGTATGAGCTTATGAACATATGTAATTACATGAATATTTGATGTATGAATGAGATGTGATGCCATATGGATGATATTGCATGATTTGGATATTGAATGCCATAGTTGAGCTTATATGTTTTTATGTATACCTTAGGGTGAAAGTGTAAGTTTGTTAAATCTGGGTTTATGCACCTTTGAGACATGTTTAATAAACCATTTTGGTGCTTTCTCACGTGCTCAAGTGGCTATAGTTGTCTTAGAAGCAATTTTTTTACCATTTGAGACCTTTTGAAGACACCAAAATGGCATATTTGTAACCCAACATCAAAATCTGACCAAATGAATGAATTTTCTCATGAAATTTGGCATGCATATAGATCTCATTCAGAGATTTTTGGGAAGCCAATGACCAGATTATTTGGAGCTCTTTGGAATTAATTATGATTTTTCAAAGTTGGCATTTTTCTATTGTTCTAGTATAAGCACTGTTCATATGGTCAGTTTCTTGTGCTGTGTTGTTCAAGAGCCAAATAGTGTCCAATTATTATGAAAGTTTACAATTATAAACTAGATATGATAAGCTTTCTATGGCAATCAAGATCACCCTAATTGGACATTTGAGCAGGGAGATATGAATTTCTGAAATTCAAGGACTGTACCAATAGTGACAAACGACCTTGGTTACTATTCCATCTATTTCTAGTTGCTAGACGTCCCTTTAGTGGTCTATATTTATTTTTAACCTGAAGTAGACATCTCTATCTTTCTAGAATGTTATAGTGTACTTGATTTCAATTTTTACAGAATTAGTTATGATTTTTCAAATTTCACGATAGAAAGCTGGAAAATCAACCCGAGGCTGCACACATTATTTTCATGCATATACTCTATTAGCTCGAGTTCTAGGCCACTTCTTGGGATGGCCTTGAGTTTTATTTGTGTATTTAAATATGAGAATGGGATGGATGAGTTCATATGGTCCACAGGACATAAAATGAAAAAATTTATCCGCTACGTAACACAAAATAAATGAATATTTTTAATAGTTTTCCTTGGCAAGCTTCTTTGATCCAAGGAAGTGAGACTAGAAATGATGAAAGATGAGCTTCTATAAATATGGTGTCACATCTCCACTTCAATTTGCAACACCAAATCTCTTGTCTTGCAGTCCATATAAGAACCAAGTAAATCATTTGTAGAATTATCGAAGGCATCAATGCCACACTTCCTTCACCACATTTTTTAAGAACTTTACCAATATGTCTCTATAGAACCTATAAAGCACCAGAGGATAACTCCTCATAATCATCCTCAACAATATGAGTGACTCAAGTCGACTTAGCAACTTCAATAAGTAGAACCTTGAAAATTAGTTGCCATTATTAATGGATTTAGGTTAACCCTCTTGCTTATCTGAACAAATGGAAACAGTCACTTTGCTCTCCTAGATATGTTGCACAAAATCACTAATCTATCATAAAGCCCAATCCTTACTATATAGAATACAAATTGATAAAAAAAAAAAATAACAAAGGAGAATTCATTCAATCTTCCTTTGTAAGCTCACTTTTAAAAGACTTTATATGAAGTGAAATGTCACATATGATATTCTATATTGGGCCAAATTCCTAGAGAGGAGTAAGAGGAAGGATTAAAAGTGATTAAAAGCCCAAACAAGGTGAAGGATTAGGACCATGAATGAGAGAAAGGCCCAAAAAGGTAATCGCAAGAGGTTATGGTGTAGCTAGAGAAATAACCAAAAAAAAAAATTAGAAGAAGGCATAATGCAACGACCCTAATTTCTAATCATGGTAATTAAGCTTAAACATGTCATGAATAATCATAAATCAAGGTTTAGAACCATTTAAATTAATCAATTTAAGAAAAAGTGAAGAAAATTGAACCTTAATATTATTAGAGTCATTAACCCAATATTTACAGCCATTCATGTACATAAGCGAAAAAAATCCCCAATTAAAAGCCTTTAAATCTATTACCCAATAATTTTCAACACTCAAGAACCCCTTACAAATATCTTTAAGTCATCCCTTGATGTTGCCATAAGAAAACCAAGGTTTCTAGGTAAATATAAGAGTTTAAGAACCTTCACCGTGATTAATTACCTTCATGCTGTAGCCAATTGCTCTCAAGTTGATTTCTTAAATTTTAAGAAATTTCGCCGCAACAAGCTTATGTGGCACTGTGGCGAGAGGACCTCCTGGAGCCTACCTAACTCGCCCTCGATATTAGCCGCAACCAACTCCCCTTTTAGCTGCGGTGAATTACTCTCTGGATCACTTCCAGCTTAGCCTCTCAACTCTCGCTACGGTGAGCCCCACTTCACATTGTAGCAAATTAGCCTCTGTTACCCACCCTGAGCAACTTTGTCGTGACTCAACCCAATCTGGTGACGGTGAAACCCCTTTTATTCCTATAACTCCTAAAATTTCGTCCCATGCACTCCAACTCTCCCTCTATGGGACTCTAAGACCACTCTCCCTCAATTTGTGAGACTCTAATGGTATTTATTTACTTGATTCACCTAACTAATCTATCATTTCTTGTACAAGAGTTAAGTGTTGATTTCAACTTATTCATCTATCCTATAATCGTAATTTCATAAATTAATGTCAGTAAGGATTTATAAACTATCAACAATTGTCATTAAAATACACATACCATTAAAGGTTCCATTAAGTCAACACCCAATATATCATGTGATTACATTTCTAAAAAGTAAACCATATCATAGGATCCATAAAAGTTCTACGTTAGATGTTATAAATTCATACATTAAATATCCATTTAATATAAGGCATAACTCCTCAATAGATACATTCTATATTGTCAAAATACAAACTTCTACACTTGGTAACATGATTACTTGATGATGCTATATAAAAGAATAACAAAATTTGCATCTACTCTACTCAGATCAGCCCAAGTATAGCCTCCCCCACACATGGTTGGAGCTCATAGATTTTCATCCACTTGCTTCCCCTTGTCCTTACCTAAAGGACCTTCACCTAAAATAGTTAGCCCATGAAATGGGGTGAGATGTAAATTATAGTAACTAAAGGCAAGTTCCATTCATATATGCTAATTTAATTAATATATATACATGAATTAAAATGAGTATCAAAATTATATCAAATCATATCAGCAAATAAAATGATTAGGCTACTATGATTACCATCCCATACTAGTAATCATATTTCCACATGTTAAAGGCCAATTGTAACACCATAGATTCTAGTCCATCTCATACATTTACATGGAATAATATCATGAACTATGTAAGATTTCCATGGGAAAAGCAAGAAAAGTGGGATTATTTTCGCATTGCGCTATGCCTCAAAATTCATTTCGGTGTCGCATGGACCATATGAGTTCATATTATGCATCATCATATTTAATTGCATCATTACAACTCATTTAGACCCCAAAACATGCCTCCAACCCATGGAAACCAAAATGGAGCATGTAAATTTGGAGATCCATTTTCGGCCAGAATTGGCCTCTTTCCTGGGCAAATTTTGGAAAATCATAACTAAATCTAGAAAACTCAAAATCATGCAATCTTGGTCATTCTGGAAAGCTTAGGATGTCTACTTCACACTAAAAATACGTCCAAGTCACAGCATTCATCACACAGGACGTTTAACATCCAAAAAGATACAAACTCGCTGGCTGCCTGGGCTGTGATTCAGGTTACTGATGTAAACTTCTGAAATTCATAACTAATTCCACAAAAATCTAAATCACACACATTCCGTCATTCTGGAAAGCTACAAATGTTAACGTGACAATAAAAATAATTCCAGAATGAAACAGATACGTTTAGATATCTGGAACTGATGGAACAGTGATTGAGCTCTGGAGATGCCACTGTTACTGACAGCAAACTTCAAAAATTCATAACTCTCTTCTCAGACCTCCAAATGAGGTGATCTAGATGGCCACAGAAAGCTTATAACCTCTAGTTTGTGTGTATAAAATTTTATAAGCATTGGACACCATTTGGCCATTGAGTGACACGAAAATCAAATCTGCAGTATAAACAGTGCACATACCAGAAACCATAGAAAATCCCAACTTTGAAAATTCATCAAATATTCTCTAGGTCTGTGAAAATTATGATCTTTAGCTTCCCAGAAAGCTCTTAATAAGACCTAATTGTATGCCAAATTTCAGGGCAAGACTAACTCATTTGGCAAAAAAGTGGCATAGGGTTCCATTTTGGTCAATTTTGGCTCCATGTTGGGTACCAAAATTGCCAAATGGATTTCCTTTGGTTTTGGCACCTTTTGGGCAAGTTTAAAAGCATGTTTAAGACTTGGGGAAGCTGCCCAAATGGTTCCAAACTATTTGTATCTCATTTTGGCCATTCAACCCATACTTATACACATAATCACCAAACTTTACATTCTCATATCATGGCATTTCATACTCAAAACATGTGCTATTAGTCATACACCATACTCATTCATTTATCTATCACATAATATCATTTTTACATTTGTTCAAGGGGTCATAGACTATTTACAATAATAATATACATCATGAAGTCTCCTTATGACTCAAAAGACCAAAAATCAAGCATAAGGATGGCAATCTTCTTTCTTCAAGGTGGTTGGCTCCCATTGCCATGTCCACTTGGTCCACCTAGCATATTAGGACATTTAAGAGGAGGGAGTGAGATTCAAGAATCTCAATAGCTCATCTCCCATTCCATCACACATAATATGTGCAAGCAAGTTTCACAATTGCATGCATGGAGAAAGTAGAAATCATAGGCATTTTAAAAGCAAACTTGGCATGTGAATCAATCATACAAGACATTCAAGAGCTCACTAAGTGTTTGGATTGGCCTCACACTTCTCCTCATGGATTTTGGACTTGCCTCACCCATTCTTTGAGCACTTTGGACTCAACCATACTCTTGGGAGCCCACTTTGCTTTTGGGAGACTCTTTACTTTGTCTCAACCAAGCTCAAAGGTTCTTGGCTCCTCCTCACCCAAGGGAAGAGTTCTTGGCCTCTCCACACTCAAGCAAACTCATACAAACATCATGGATTCATTTAAAACATAACATGGCATCAAGGATCATGACATGTAAAGGCATGCTAGCATACTTTTCAAAGCTTGAAAATACACATACAAGCATTCTAAAACAAGCTAAACACACATCCATGCATGAGAGAAGGTGGAGGAGCTACCTTGTATGCAAGTACACACTTTTTCCTTAGCTTTTAAACCTCCTCTTTTGGCCACACACCCACAATTTGGTGGAGATGGTTTCTCTTGGCCTAAATACAATTTTTGGGAGCCAATTAGATTCATGAAACATTCTCTAAAGCCATACAACTTGCTTAAGTACTAGAGTGCTCTATAATCCCCATTATGGTCCATAAAGGCACCTAATGAAGCAACACCCCTCAAATGATTTCTAGGCCTCATTCTTTCTTTTCAAATATGATTCTTGACTCCTTTTAAGCCTCTTGGAGTCATCACATAATTAAAACAAAGGGCCTAACATTATGTTGCTTCCTTAGGTCACAATATGGAACCTAAAGCACCAACTCATTCTCTAAGCTTCCTAAATTTTTCCCAAGGTTTCCCCTCGCATTCATTCATCATGTATGACTCAAAAATGGGCTTGAAACAATTTAAAACTCTCCCTAACTATGCCATCCCTACTTGGCCGAAAGTTAGAGCATAAATGGGATTTCATGGCTTCTTGATTTTTCCTTGATGGGGGAACTATTTAGGGAGGTTGTTAAGAGTTGTAAGAGGTCAAGGAAACACTTAAACAACCAAGGGAACTTATAGATTAAATCAGTTTTTACAATCCCCTTAAGTGCTCTACACTTTTCCAACTTTTAGGTTCATGACTTTCCATGGGGTTTTGTTCATTTTATGGAGGAAGAGACATATGGGGGACCTCTTAGGGATCTTAGGAGGACATTTAAACATTCATTTAAGCCTAAGAACATTTATATAAAATCAGATTTGCAAGGGAGCATTTGGATCCCTAATGATTCCATTTTGTTTCCTAATGCTCCTTTCTTGATTCTATTGGTTCATTCTTAATCCTTGCCATCTAAAACCCCTAATCCCTCCATAAATTGGACAGAAAACAGCCCCTAAGAATTGGGCTCATGGTGGTCAAATTCGTGCAAGAGGAAGGGGGAGGGAGAAACTACCAAAGAATGGAAGTTTTACCTTGTTTTCTTGCTTCCTTTGGCTTGTTCTTCCACTTGGTTGGCTTACTCCCTCAATTTTCGAAATTCCCCTCCCTGTTCTGCCCCAAAAACAACACCAAACTCTCCATTAAAACCATAGAAAGAAAGCTTGAGAGGAGAGGAGCAAGGTTCAAGAAGGAAGGATATGGAATTTCTTAAAGTTTCTTACCTTTTTCTTGAATTTCTTCCTCCAAAATCCTCCTCCTCTTGTGCGCCTAAGGAGCTGGAGTTCTCCTCTGAAAATGGGCAGAAGCAAGTCGGTTTAGAGAGGAGAGAAAGAACGTGGCATATAAAGAAGCTTCCTTTAACACTTTAATGCCAATTTTGTCCTTCATTCTTAGCATTTTCGTTTCTCCTTCGTTTTAGCTCCTTTTTGAGAACCATCTTTTCCATCATAACAAATAGGTTCCCAATTTAATAAAATGCCTTTGGAATCACTCAAATCGGAGCTAAAACCTTTTCGAACGAACCGGTCAAAGTTTAGGTCAATCGACGTCGGAAAGAGTACACTGGAAGGGCTTTACTGGTCCCGGGGCTTCCCATGGTTTTTGAGGCCTCTGAGAACCCTGGGCAACTCAAAATTTCCATTTAAAAAGCCCTCCTAGGTGCTTTTCCAAAATTACACTTATTTACGAAAATGCCACTGGCCTTTCGGCAAATTTTTCGAATCGCTCCGACCCCGGTTTCTGGGCAACTCAAGGCTCAAATCCTCGTTTTCTATTATTTGAAATTTTATCTAAATTTTATTTGGCCTTGAATCACTCATCTCAGGGGACTTGCTTTGAAAACGTGCCAATTTCCATCGTTTAATGAAAACGGGACATTACACCAATAACACCGAGAGAGGCCTGTCCATGACAATCACTCTCAGATGAGCACAACCAGGGCTTAGTGCATCTAGGGTCTGATCATAACTTGGTGCCCGATCGAAACACGTGCACGGGTGGCAGCTGCACCGCAGCTCTACTATGGACTCACAAGGTCCAAAACACAATACAATAAATAGCTAATCAATTCATTTAGCATTTCAAATCTTTTATGTGCAGAAAATATAAAATTAAAGCAGATATATGCATGGAATTACATAATCCCTAGTTACCTCACTTGTAGCCAATTTAGGGAGCTAACAGTAGTACCAAAATCTGCCTATAATCACAACATCAGAAAATTACCATTCTAAATTAGTCCATTACCATTCCCATTCATCAATTATGGTAACAACCCAATAGTCAAAGAATTAATCCATCGATAATTGCCTAAGGGATACTTAACTAACCACCAAGAAACTTAAATTTCGAATTTTACCTTCCTTAGACTAGAAACTTCAAAATATCATCCTACATTATGATTATTTTCACATATAAATAGAGTCTATATCATAAGTCAGCTAATAGGGTCTCTAACTAGTAAAGAAAGTATCAAAGTGAGGAGTTTATACTTACTTAACAACACGCCTCAACCTATAAAATTTCACCATGAAAATACCAAATAACAAGTTTCAAATGTTGGGGTGTGGGTGAAATACTCTAAACGAAACATTAATTGGGTCAAATTAAAGAGAAAGAGGAAAGGATTAAGTTATATAACAAGTACCTTGGCTAATTTTGAGCCTAGAAGTGAGAAATGGTGAAAATGTGTCAAGAACCCTAGCCCCTCTCCAAGACCTCCGAATTTTGCTTTGCCTCTTTGTGTTTTTTTGGCAGAATAGGTGTAACATCCGGTTCTTTGAAAATGAGAAATAATGTGAGAAATGCAACGTACGATTTCTTCGTCAACGAACGAAATTTACCGGATATAAAAGGAAGTCCCCTAAAATGAATTAGTTAAGGTCCCAAAAAATTTGGAAAGCATTCTAGACTCCCAAAAATGAGAATCTCAGGCTCAGATGAAAAGAAAAATGGAGCTAGAATGAAGAAACAAATTATGACGAAAGGTTAACGAAACATAAGGGCATTTTCGTCATTTAAAGCAAAATTTGAAATTCACATATGAGGGCTTTTTAAATGAAAGTTTTGAGTTCTCTAGGGTTCTCAGAGGTCCTAAAAATCATGAAAAGCCCCGGGACAGTTAAAGCCCTTTAGGTGGATGTTTTTCAACGTCAATTAACTTGAACTTTGACTGATTCGTTCAGGAAGGTTTTAGCTCCAAATTGACTGATTTCAAAGGTATTTTACTAAATTGGGAACCAAAATTTCATAATGAAAAATACAGTTCTAAAAAATGAGCTAAAACGAGTTAGAAACGAAAATGCCAAGAACAAAGGATAAAATAGGAATTTTTGAAAAGTTCTTATTCCTCCTTTATATATATAAGTGGCGCCCCACTCTCACCCTTATGTAGCTTCATATGTTTTTGCCCTAAACCAGAGAAAGAAGCCCTAGGATGAGGCACACCAAGAGGAGGATGAAGGAAGGAAGAAAACAAGGTAGAAAGGTATAGATTTTCATAATTTTTCATGCTTTCTTCCATCCATTCTCCTTTATTTCCTTTGATTATAATGAAGTTTATAAATCTGTTTTAAGAGAGAAATTAAGGGTAAAATTCAGATTTGAAAAGAAGAGCTCAAAGAAGACAAGATTTAAGTGAGAAAATGTAACATCTGGTTTTCTGGAAATGAAAGAGAACATGAGAAACGTAGCATACGGTTTCTTTGTCAACGAATGAAATTCACTATATACAAAGGAAGTCCCCTGAAATAAATTAGTTAAGGTCCCAAAAAATTTGGGAAGTATTCTAGACTCCTAAAAATGAGAATCCCAAGCTCAGACGGAAAAAAAAATAGAGCTAGAATGAAGAAATAATTTCTTACGAAAAACTTACAAAACGTATTGGCATTTTCGTAATTTTGAGCAAATTTTGGAATTTACATAGGAAAGCTTTTTAAATGAAAGTTTTGAGTTCCCCAGGGTTCTCAGAGGCCCTAAAAACCATAGAAAGGCCCAGGACAGCTAAAGCCCCTCTGGTGGACGTTTTCCAACGTCGGTGTCCCTAAACTTTGACGGATTTGTTCGGGAAGGTTTTAGCTCCAATTTGAGTGATTCCAAAGGAATTTTACTAAATTAGGAACCTAAATTTCATAATGGAAAAGACAGTTCTAAAAAAGGAGCTAAAACGAAGGAGAAACGAAAATGTCAAGATGAAGGGAAAAATGGAAATTTTTTAAAAGTGTAACTTCCTCCTACCTATATATATGATGCGCCCTTCTTCTCCCTTCATGTTGCACAACCAAGTTCTACCCAAAACCAGAGAAAAACCCTAGGGAGAGTGGCACACAAGAGGGAGGCAAAAAGGAGGAGAAATCAAAGGCTTAAGGTATGTAAATTTAGTAGTTTTTCATGCTCTTTCTCTTCCAAACCTCTTCTCCTTCATTCTCCTTTATTTCCCATGATTATAATGAAGTCTATGAATCTGTTTTAAGGAAGAAATTGAGGGGAAATTTTGGATTTAAAGAGAGAGGAGCTCAAAGAACACAAGATTCAAGTGAGAAAAAGCAAGAAAATAAGGTAATTTCCTCTTCTATGGTTGATACCCTTTCTTCCTCTTCTCCACCATTTTGCCCCACTTGAGAAGACCTAAGAGGATTTGATTTTTAGGCAAAACCAAGGGTGAATCTAAGGACAAAGGGTGTGGAGATTAAGAATATGCAAAAGAAATTAACAAAAAATCATTAAATTTCAAGATACAATTTATAGGGTTTTAATTGTACCTTGTAAAATATGATTTTGTATGATGATTCCTAGGCCTAAATAAGAGTTTAAATGAGCTCCCAAGATCCTTAAGAAGCTACCCACATGCATCCTCTCTTGAGAAAATAAAGCAAACTCCAAGAAACCCCATTTCCTCTATAGCCTCGGCCTAAAGGGGTTTGTGTAGTTAGGGAAAGTTTTAAATTTTTCTAAACCCATTTTTGAGTCATATATGATGAATGAAAATGAGGGGAGGCCTTGGGAAAAATTTAGAACCCATAGAAAGTGAGTTGGTGCTTTAAGTTCCATATTATAACCTAAAGAAGCAACATGTAGTTAGGCTCTTGGTTTTAATTATGTGATGACTCCAAGAGGCTTAAAAGAAGTTAAGAATCATATTTGAAAGGAAAGAATGGAGCCTAGAATTTATTTGAAGGGTGTTGCTTCATTAGGTGCAATTATGGAACCATAATGAAGTTTATAGAGCAAGTTAGTGTCTAGGTGAGTTGTGTGGCCTTAGAATTAATTCCATAAACCTAATTGGTTTCCATAAATTGTGTTTAGGCCAAGAGAAACCATCCCCACACTTTTGTGTGTGTGTAGCCGAAAGAGGGAGCCTTGACTCAAGAAGAAAAGTGTGTGATTATGTACAAGGTAGCTCTCTCCACCTTCTCTCATGCATGAATGTGTGCTTAGCTTGTTTTGAATGTATGTATGTGTATTTTTTAGCCATGAAAAGTGTTCTTGCATGATTTTAATTCCATGGTGCCATAATGTTACAATATGCTCTTATATGATATTTTTGATGTGTGCTTGGGTTTGCTTGAGTGTGGTCAGACCAAGAACCCTTAAGATTAGTTGAGACAAAATAAAGAGACTCTCAAAAGCATGATGGGCTCCCAATAGCATGGTTGAGTCCAAGAATGTCTTAAAGAATGGGTGAGGCAAGTCCAATATCCACAAGAAATTGGGTGAGGCCAATCCACTTGCTTGGCAAGCCTTTGCATGCTATGTATGACTTTCTCAAAGGATGAAAATATTTCTTGAATGCTTGTACATGTCCACATAACCATACATGCATTTATGAGACTTGTTTGCATCCATTATGTATGATTGAATGGGAGATGAGCTATTGGAATTCTTTGAATCTCATCCTCTCCTCTCCAATGTTCTAACATGCTAGGTGGACCAAGAAAGCAAGGAGATGGAAGCCAACCACTTGAGAGATGAGAGAATGACATTGAAATGTATGAAATTTACTTCATTAAGGCCATCAAGGTGGCAAATGTTATCATCTATGGTTGTATATGATCTATGACCTCTTGAACATATGTAATTATAATAATATGTTATGTTTAAATGGGAGAATGTATTATGTGACCATTAGAATGCAATTTGAGTATGTAATGCTAAGTTATGCTTCTTGGAAGTTTGATGTGAGTATGTATAATTGAATGTGGCATGCCCAAAATGAGAGACATGGAGTTTGGGACCAGTTGGGTAGCTCACAAAAGTCTTAATTATTCTTTTGGACTAGCCCAAGAGGTGCCAAACCCCAAGGAAAGCCATTTGGACATTTTGGTATCCCATATAGAGCCAAAATTGACCATAATGGAATCCTATATCACTTTTTATCCAAATGAGCACTTCTTAATCTAATATTTGGCATGCAATTAGAGTTTATTGAGATATTTTTGGGAAGCTAAAGAATATAATTTTTAGAGGCCTAGAGAATATTTGATGAATTTTTAAAGTTGAAAAATTTTCTAGTTTTGGTCATGTCACTGTTCATACTGGTCTGAAAATGAAATATGTCACACAGGAATCAAATGATATCCAATTTTCATGAAACTTTATACAAAGAAACTAAACGTTTACAGTGACTTGTGCCAACTAGAAGAAACTCATTTGGAGGTCTAAAGAGGGATATATGAATTTTTAAAGATTCTGTCCAGTATCAGGAACTTTAGCCGATCTCTGTTACTATTTGATTGGATTTCGAGGTCTGAACATACCTAAGCTAATCTTGAGTTATTTTTTCCCTCTAGATAACATCCACATCTTTCCATATTGGTATCATTTGTATGGATTGGATATTTTTGGAATTAATTGGACATTTTTGAAGTTTGCTGTAGAATTCTATGATAGCACCAGTGGATAGCCTGACCTCTGGATTATTTCCAATGTCAAACATCTTCTAAGTTGGATGTTATGGTATGGACATATTTTTATCATGAAGTAGACATGTAGCTTTCCAAAATGGCCAAGAATGTGTGATTTCGATTTTTCTAGAATTAGTTATGATTTTCTAAAGTTGTGATAGAATTGAGCCAAATTCTAGTCAAAAATATGTATGTATATTTTAAGCTTCCTTTCAAGTTCCATGAGTTGTAAGCCACATTTCATGATACAAATGAGTTTTATCCATGTAATTAAATATGAGAATGCATTGTATGAGCTCACATGGTCCACGTGACATCGAATGAAATTTTTATACAAAACGCAACGCAAGAAAATGTATTATTTTAATCCCTTTTTCTTACTTCTTCATGGGATTGATGATGTAAAGCATGGAAATGTTATGAAATAAGCTAGAAATATATGGTGTTTCAAAAAAAGCAAGAAAACAAGGTAATTTCTTCTTCTATGGTTGCTACTCCTTGCTTCTCTTCTCCACCCATTTCGCCCCACTTAAGAAGACCTAGGAGGGCTTGGTTTTTTAGCAAACCAAGGGTGATTCTTACAAAAAAGAGTGTGGAGATTAAGAATATGCAAAAAGAATTAACATATAACCATGGAAATTCAAGATGTAAATTCTAAGGTTTCAAGTGTTCCTTACAAAATCTGATTTGATCTCTTAATTTTTATGCCTAAATGAGAGTTGAAATGAGTTCTTAAGATCCCTAGAAGTCTCCCCATATGCTTTCTCCATTAAGAAAACAAACCAAAGTTCATGGAAGCCCATTTCCTTCATTGTCTCGGCCTACGAGGGTTTGCATACCTAAAGAGAGTTTTAAATTTTTCTAAACCCATTTTTTAGTCATATATGATGAGTGAAGATGAGAGGAGGCCTTGGAAAACATTTAGAAACCATATAAAATGAGTTGGTGCCTTATGTTTCATAATATGACATAAAGAAACAACATGTAGTTAGGCTCTTTATTTTAATTGTGTGATAACTCCAAGAGGCTGAAAAGGAGTCAAAAATCATATTTGAAAGGAAAGAATGGAACATAGAATTTACTTGATGGGTGTTACTTCATTAGGTGCATTCTTGGAAACATAAAGGGGCTAATGAGCCAAAATAGTATTTAAGCAAGTGTGTGGCCTTAAACTTTGCTTCAAGAATATAATTAGCTTCCATATGATGTGTAGGCCAGGAGGAATGATCTCCACCTTCTTGGGTATGTGAGGTCAAGGGAGAGGATTCAAGGCTTAAGGAAAAAATGTACAAATACTAGCAAGGTAACTCACTCCACCTTCTCTCATGCATGATTGCTTGCTTTACTTGTCTTTGAATGTGTGTATGTGTATTTTAAGTCATGAAAAATGTTCTAGCATGAGCTCTTACTCCATGGTACCATGATGGTGCATTATGTTTCTAAATGATGTCTATGATGCTTGTTTTGGTTTGCTTGAGTGTGGTGAAGCCAAGAACCCTTAAAATTGGTCGAGACAAAATAAAGAGTTTCCCAAAAGTGAGGTTGACTCCCAAGAGCAAGGTTAAGTCTAAGAACCTCTTAGAGAATGGGTGAAGTAAGTCTAAAATCTACAAGTGAATAGGTAAAGCTAATCCACTTGCTTGGCAAGCCTTTGTATGCTATGTATGACTTGTTCCAATGTTGAAAATGCTTCTTGAATGTTTACACATGACAATATGCCCATACATATATTTGTAAGACTTGTTTTTGCATGCTTTACATATGATTGAATGAGAGATGAGCTATTGGGATTCTTTGAATCTCATCCCCTCCTCTCCAATGTCTTAACATGCTAGGTGAAACAATTGAGCAAGATAATAGAGGTCGTCAAACCTAAAAGAAGAAGATTGACATGTATATGAATATGCCTAGTTTTACTTCCTTTTTAGCCATACATATGGCATATGATGTAATCCCGTGATGAAATTGTGATGTAACGATATGAGCATATGTAATTATGTTGATATGTTATGTATAAATGAGAGCTGAGGTCATATCCATGAGAATGTACAGTTTTGACATGTAATGGTGAACTAGCATAATGGAAATACATGTATAAATGGAAGTGGAATGACCAAAATGAGGTACATGAGGTTTGGGACCATTTAGGCAGTTCATACAAGTCCTATTTATGCTTTTAGACCTTCCCAAGAGGTGCCAAACCCTAAGGAAAGTCATTTGGACATTTTAGTATCTTGTATGGACCAAGAATTGACTAACGTAGAATCTTATACCACTTTTTATCCAAATGAGCTCTTCTTGATCTGACATTTGGCATGGAATTAGAGCTTGTTGAGATCTTTTTGGGAAGCTAAAGAATAGAATTTTTGGAGGTTTAGAGAATATTTGATGAATTTTTAAAATTGAAAAAATTTCTAGTTTTGGTCTGATGTACTGTTCACTTGGTCCAAAATTGATTTCTATTACACAAGGCTCAAATGATGTCAAATTGCCATAAACATTTATATAGAGAAACTAAACATTCCCAATGACTTGTGCTAATTGGAAGCATCTCATTTCGAGATTTAGAGAGGGAGATATGAATTTTTAAAAATTTTACCCAGTATTAGGCGCCCTGACTGACCTTAAGTAGTGTTTGATTAGATTTTAAGTGAACTGCCTGAAATGGTCTGGAGTTATTTTTTTTCTTCTAGATAACATCTGTAACTTTCTATATTGGTATCATTAACATGGATTGGATTTTTGTAAAATTAATTGGACATTTTTTTAATTTACTATAGAAACTTGTGATAGTACTAATGGATAGCCAGACCTCTAGACCTTTTTTAATGTGAAACATCTCTTGTCTAGTGATTCATGGTCTGAATATATTTTAAGCATAAAGTAGACATATGTAGCTTTCCAGAATGGCCAAGAATGCATGATTTCAAATTTTTTAGAATTAGTTATGATTTTTCAAATTTTGTGATAGAGAAAGGAAAATTCTGGCCGAAAATGCATATATGAATTTTATGCTTTCCTTTGCTTTTCGCAAGTCGTAGGCCACTTTTAGTGATGAAAATGAGTTGTATCCATGTAATTAAATATGATAATATGATGTATAAGCTCATATGGTGTACATGACACCAAATGAAATTTTCATACGCGATGTAACACTAAATAACGCATTATTTTAATGCCATTATTTTTGCCTCTTATATAAGTTGCATGATGTGAGGCATGGATATAGTATGAAATGAGCTAAGAAATTATGGTGTTACAATGGGGAGGAGGCTAAGTATATTTTGGGTTTATATAGGTTTAAGTTGGGTTCTAAATGGGTTATAGGTTGACCTAAAAGCCTAAATCCATATGGGTTCAGATTTTATGCTTGTTGGGCCAGATTTCATAAGTTGGACTGCGAAAATTTGATTGGCTTAGACTAAGTTTCAAGAGTCAATCCAATTTGGATTTGCATAATATGTGTTGGGCCAACGATAAGGGCTCATGTAAATTGGGTCTTAGGCTTCTATCTCATTAAATCAAATTGGGTCATTACTAGGTGATCTCTCTTGGCCCAAGTCTCACAATAAAGAGTTGGGTCTACACCTAAAATCATTAAGCCTCCATTAGTCTCTGACCATGGCTCACTTAATTTAATTTAGGCCTAGATGAAGTTTCTAACCCAATTAAATCTCAAACCCATATTAATAATTTATTTTTCTCTAGATTTCCATTCACATGGTTTGCCCGATTATTTTATAATAATTATTCTTAATTATGTCTAATTCATGATTAGCACCTTAATTAATTTTAGGGTGTTACATATCCTATATTTTAAATTGAGTATAGATCTCCTAATAAATCACAAGAGTGTGAGAAAATGAGTAGAAGACTAACTAAAGAAAGAAAACAATAAGAAAAGTTGAGAAACAAACAAAAATAAGGATACCTATACAAGGTACAACAACAACAACAACAAAGCCTTTTCCCACTAAGTGGGGTCGACTACATGGATCAATCGACGTCATAAATCCCTATCGTAAATCATATTTCTAGACAAACCATTTAAATCTAAATCTACCTATACAAGGTAGTATACCGTAAAATCGAAAATATAGGGAGTTAAATAAAAAAGTAAAAAAGAGTGAGATAAAACTATTTCTCTCTATATGTGAGTTAAATGACCTAACCAGAAAGCCCAGGAAGCATATAATAGGCCAAAACACTGACAGCATGAAAAATGAGAAAGCTAGTACTGTAGTGTTGTTTGAGCTGTTTTACACTATTTTAAGTCCTTGTAACCTAGGAAAGTTGACCTAAGGATTTTAAGACCTTCTATATAAGAATATAAAGTCCAAATCTGTAGAAAAATTGAGGTAGAAAGCAAAAAAAATGAGTAAGTCAAAAGAGTAAGGGTAAAATGGTCATAAAAGTCAACAAGTCAACACCTTAATTCTCCTTTTTATATATGATTCATTTAGCCCTTTCTTCCACCGCCTCTCTCTTATTTTACAATAATTTCAAGGTCTCTTCCATGGTGCCATATGGAGAAGAAGAGAGAGAAATAAAAGGCAAGCAAATAAGTATGATTTTTAAGCTCTTTTCAAGATATGTAGTTAAGAAAAATATTTCTCTCATCAAGAGCTTTAATTTAGTGGTTTTAAATTTTATTATAGAGGGGGTTGAGTTGCCATCAAGGGGGAAAAAAGTCCTCTTTTTAGAATTTTAAACAAGGGAAAACATAGAATCTGAAGCAAGCTTCAAGACAAGGGATATCTTCCTATGGTTCAAGCTTGATTTTCTTGAGTTTTCCTCCCTCTTGTTTTCGTGTAGAGAGAAAGAGTCTCCCTCTCTATATTCCCTTGATTGTAATTGATCATATGGAGCATGTAAAATTTACCTACTTTGAAAAAGTGAGGAGAAATTGTTATAGAAAGCAAAAAAACTCATAGTGGCACAATAAATCTAATGTCTCAACTACCCCTAGGAAATGTGACCAAATGAGTTTGTGTTTGAGTTCTAATGAATTTATGACTCTCATGAGAATTATATAGGCTACAGAAAGCATTGGTTTCAATTATAGAGTCCATTTGTGAAAGGTTAAATTTTTTATGTGTACCTAAAACCATAAGTGTGCAAAAAAGGAGAAATAGTAATGTGGCTGCTCTAGGAAGTGTAAAATGACCTAAGAATAATGTGCAAGTCATGAGATTAGAGTCAATAAAATGCATTATGGCTACCCATCATGTAAAATGCTAAAATAAAGGTTTAAGCTAACTAAACAAGTGGCATAGCTATATTTTGATATAGGCCATATTTTATATTAGATACTAGTTAAATAAATTATTTGCTAATTAAGAAACTTGTTTAAAAGAAGAAAATTGCATGAATAATTAATATGGCAAGTTTGGAGCCTAAAATGATCAAAGCAGGCCTAAAATGAGTTTGAAAATGTATCTTTACCCATGGAGGCCTTAATGGATGAATTTGTGCATGAAACTTGGTATAAATTTAGAGGACATGCCAAAGTTTCATATAACTCAAAGTTTGTAATTTTTGGGCTAGTATAAAATATTTTATGAATTTTTAAAGTTGCCACAATAAAGCTACCTTGTATCAGTTTTGGCCTTTGGTATAGTAATAGTTTTCATGTTCTTTAAGGGGCTAAATAAATTTTTACAGTAGCTAAGTCATATCAAAAGTTTTCCAATAAATCTTAGTTTGCCTAATTTGGACACCTCTAACTAAAATTATGAATTTTCAAAATTAGCATTAGAAAATTGTTCTGTAATAGAAACCAGCCATGGTTTTGTTGTTTCAAGGGGACCATATAAATTCAACTAAATTTAATATTTTTACAATCAAAGTGTATTATTTGCCTAATTTAGAAGTCCCTAGCCAAAGTTATGCATTTTTTAAAGTTAAGCCATAATATGTGATATATGGGGCAATTGAAAGGAATATGAGCAAGTTAATTTTGATATGCATTGGTTACTTATTTTTCATACTTAATATGATATTTTAGGCATGTGGAAAAGGCTGGAATGGTGTTTAGGCAAGAAGACTAAGAAGTGGAGAATTAAGCTAGTAAATGCCAAGCAAAAGAGACAAATAAAGAGAGATAGTCAAGGCAAGAGGCAAAGTAAGAAGTTTAACATTAACTTTCCATCTCCTAGGTAGCATCTCCCCCTTCTTCTTCTTCTTCTTCTTTTTTTTTTTTTTTGCATTGAGTGTTTGGATGCCTTATGTACTATGACATGTTGTATGATACTATACTTGCATGTTTAAGCTATTTTGATATGATGTGTTTTGTTTAGTATGTGTTATAGTATTAATGATGCCTAGAGAGGGAATTGAGCATGATAGCTCTTCCTTAAGTGAAAGTTAGTTAATTTATGTTTTGAGAGTAATTGCCACTAACTGATTGAGCAAGTATATATATGTTAGCATTAGTATTTCATGAGTTATGTTGTATGTGCACTTGTGTTCCTTATACTTAGGTGACTTGATGTATGCGTTGAATATGGAGTATGCTACTAAGATTCTCTCCAGAATCTCACTCTTTTATTCACTAACCCCCTTGCTAGGTGAAAGTAATAAGCCAGATCAAGGAAAGTCTATAGTTCTATGAAGGCATATGTAATTGATAATGTATCTTTTATATATTTTGCTAGACTGTACTTTGTGACCATTATGTATTTAGCAATGATGATGTATACATTGTGAGCCTAGATGTGACTGTATAGAGATGGATTACAAAGTATATAGCTATTTCCAATAATGTAAATGTTATTTGATGTGTTTATGATTATTTAATATTCTTAACTATTTAAGTAGTTTAGGTCCAAAAGGGGCTAGCTGATAATTGAACCCTAAGACATTTGAAATTGAATATATTGAACATGAGTTATATGTAGGTATTGGTTTATTAGAAATGAGGGTTATAGTGCTAAAGTAGCATAGGGTTTCTAGCCAATATGTTGTTGGATTTTTTTTTTTAGTAAATTAGAATGCCTGACCATATGATTTAAGTATTAGTATTAATTTGCAATGTATCATGTAATTGTGTAACGATCAAGAAAAGGGTTTAGGAACTTAGAAGTAGATCTAGACTATTGAGATTTACCTTTAGCATTGACTCCAATTTAGAATACCATCTGGGCTTATATTGAAAGAGTGAGACGCAAATTTAAAGTTTAGATAGTGCCCAAAGAGTTTTTTTTTTTAAGAAAAAAATTTCCATGTATCTTCTACTATTAAGTTTCTTTAATTAGTGATTTATTGTAACATTGAACTTAAATGTATAAGATGAGACTTAGTAAAACTAGTTTTGACATAAAAGGGTGTAAACCCTCCCTTGGCTCTTTCCCTTTGACCATGATACATGTGAAAATTACAAGAAAATGAAGAATTTTAACATAGGAAGTGTAAAACAAAGGAGAAAAGGAAGAATGCTAATAGACGAAAGAGGCAAAACAATGTAGTAAGACAAATTGCCAAAAACAAAGGATATAAAGAGGAAATGATCAAACACACCTTATTGAACAAGCCATAGAGATAACATGTCACATGCTTATAAGTGTGCCATTCACATAGTGACAGAAGGCTTCACGGTTATTACCTAGAGGGGAAATGATTAAACAAATCATAACAACCTCAAGTAACAATGAAGTTCATCCAAAAAACAAGAAAAGAGTCAGGAGGAAGAGATGGAAAAAAACAAAATTTGGAAAACCACAAAGAATCATTACACACTACTCAACTTAAATGTGAGTAGAAATTCCCACCACAAATTCCTACAAGTTTCTAGTAAACTTAAGCCAACAAAGTCATCAATCCTTAAGCAATGAGATTACTAAGGACTACTAAGATCACCCTAAGGTGACTTCACTTAAGCTCTAACAAAAATTTGGTGTTAACTTAAAAAATGCTTCTTTTAAAGCTTGCTTAGCTCATTACTTCACTAGCATATGTGGGAGCAAGTACTATTGGAGCCTTACAAACATATGTTGAACTAACACCATAACTTGCCTTAAATAGTGTGTCTTAGAATGACTCTACATAGCAAGATACTTTAGTCAAGCAGCTTCTATGATTCCATTAACCCACTTGATATTATTATCATCATTACCTTATGTTTAAGAAGGTTTATAAGACAGCCTCTCTCCCCCACTTTTCCCTAAGGTTCCTCTCTCTGTCTATAACCTGATCTTTACAAAAACAATTAGCACTACCTAAAAGTCGTATAAATTAGAATAATTAACTAAAAACATATGTATATATATATAATCAATTTATAAAAAGCCCAAACACCCTAATTTAACACAAGCTTACCCACAATCAAATAAGTTGAACAAGTTCCTATTTTGCTCCAATTTTCGCACCCAATTTGAAGGAAAAGGTTTCTCCACCCTTAATTTTCATCCATGGCTTTCAAGGAGAGAGAAAAATGGTAGAAAGAGTGTGTAGAGGTTTAGTTTTCAATCACTCACTTTGAGGGATTTGAGTGAAGTTTTGTGAAAAAATGGAAGAGAAATGAGAGAAAGAGAGGGAGGGGCTGCCAAATGTGATAGAAAAGTATAGAAGAAGAATTGAGTATATTTCTTTGTTTTGCCAAAATTGTAATTCTACTCCTCCAAAACTTTTACCTTGTCAAATATCTCCCTGGAATATTTTAAAAAGGTCTCTACCTTGTATTTTTTAAAAAAATATTTAAAATTTTGATTCAAAATTGAATATTTGAAAGAATGACATTACAAAACAATATTTCTATAACCAAATCATATTTTTCTTCCATAATAAATTTTATAAAAATATTTAACACTTTACTCATAATATATAAATCCACTACCACTTGTAAACTAGCAACATAACGAAAATAAATTTTAATGTAACTAATGTGCCAGAAATATTCAAGACTCCCAACCTCTATTTGAGATTAAGTTTGAGCTTTAGAAACTCTCCCCAAAAATCATAATCTATGTAAAACATGGGGTGTAACCTATTCAATTTAATACTCATACTATCAAACTATTTTAGAACTACTTAAATAAGAAATTGGTAATAGATATACATTACATTATTTTCATAAGATATGAATAATTTTTTTATCTTGCTATATAACTATTATATGGTCAAAAGTTACGGTACAAACTATAAAATATAAATATTAGTTGGTTGTTTAAAAAAAAACCATTCAAGTTGACCTTGGCCCAATCAAGCCCAACCCTTTGGCCCACTATGGGTCAGCTAAAAAGTCTCTTAAAAAAAATAATCTTGACCTTTATATTCGATATATATTATAAAAATCTCAATTTATTATTGATAATCTATCAATGAAGTTAATTTTATCTAATAAGGTAAGTTTCCTCTAGACCACATTGTTAATTTTTCAATCATTATTTGATGTGTTTATTATGCCAGTTACATTTTTTGTTAAAATATCTAGTCAGAGGACATAGCCATAATGTGTGGGATAGGGGATACCAGGGATGAGGAGTTTTAATGGGGTAAAGGGGTAGGGTTTCAGGTCACATTAAATAAAATGTTTATCTTATATATATATATATATATGGCAACACTACAAACGGAAAATTTGAATGTCTCAAGCTTTAGTGAAATTTAAAAAGAAATGGTGTCAAAATACTTGATCATCATAATATTTGGTATATTTACGTAAATGAAATAAAACTAAAGATTCTCTGAAACACTCAATAGAAAACAGTGATATCCAAGTAAAAGAAACAAAATCCTAAATTTTCCTCGAGGTGAAGCAAAATAACCAAGAATGCCAGCTTCAAATTGACAAGTCATGAACAAGAAACAAAGAAATTCGCACGTCAATAATGGCTGAGTCTATGACTTACTAAGATAAGCTTGTTTCACACTAAATTTGATGTCTAACCATCAGCATCAGGGTGCCCAAATTATCATTTCATTGGTGCTGTAGCTCTTGGTGCTCTGGAAGAATTCTAAAGGCATAAACGTAAAACGGAAAACTTGATTTCATACTTGCGTTGAGCTATATAACAAGCATAATGACAAAAGCCCCGATAGAGTAAGATTCCTATTTAAACAAATAATGCAAAAGGAGTGGAGGAGAAATATATCCAAGTATTTTGCATCAAAGAGAACTTATGTACATTTTTGGCTTCACAACATCCTGATTACAAAGCATGCTTCATTTGTCAAGATAGACTTTAATTCCTGAAGCATAGAAATGTTAGTAACTACATATCTTGCTTCGGCTTCCGGCTCAATTCAGAGTAGTGGCCACCCATTAGCTGCAAAATCTCCTCCCACAAATTTTCCGAAGAGTCCGTTGAAGCCCCACAAAGCAAACTTGAGCTACATGCAGCCACATACCAATAATCTGACTCAATCTCCTCTCTCAACTGATCCAGTTGCCATCCAGCATAGCCAACAAAGAATTTGAAATCCTCAGGCTTGAGTATCCCCTTCTTCGCGAGAACTGCTGCTTCAACCAAACTGTTTCGAGCTCCAAAGCATAGGCCAGGGATCACCTCTTCAAATCCTGGAAGCTTCAACTTCTCCCCTGTTCTTAACAAAAACATGCTTGCCTCGAGGGGTCCACCAAAATGCAAAGAACAGTCAGAGAAAGTGGTTGCTAGATCAAGATTTGTAGGATTTATGTGTTTAATCTTTTTGTGAAGTGGGCGGTTGATGACAACTCCAAAAGGCCCTTCTTGTGGGTGTCTAGTTCCTGATCTGAGAAGAAGAACAACAGTTCTTTCGAAGGTACGAACACCATCAAGCTTTTCCGTGGCAACAAGTACACAGCCAGTCTCAGGCACTGGAATAGGGTGAGCCCACTTTGCGCCGAGAGGTTTGGAACTGTGCAATGTCCCACCTTGATTGTGAGCATCAGATTCTGCTACTTCTTTCTGTTGATGAAGTGAAAGCTTTCAGTTAATGAAGCACAAATAAAAGTAGCGCTTTGTTATTTCTTCTTATGTATGCCTGTTATAAATAGTAGATTCCACATAAAGAATGATTGGTACCATGTCCAGTGCATGTCTGAGCCAGAGAAGAGGGGGGGGGGGGGGGATCTTGTCACTCAGACACATACCTAATCCACCTGAAAATAGGTGCCCATCCTATATAGAGTATAACAAATGTTCTCAAATGCAAGTATCAAAATGCATAAAATCAAAACTATCCACTTGAAATGAACATACAAGAGCTCCAGAAAAATAAGAGATGACAGCCAGAGATCCTTTCAAGGAGCAGATATATTACCAGCTCATCTCTAAACAGCTTTGCTCGGAATTCTCTCCAGTCCAAATGAGATTTCCCAGAATTAGTGTCTGATCTGTTGCCATCAGAGGAATTGTTATCTCCAACCCCATCTCCTTCTGGGATGGACTGCTCACCATTTCCTGTAATGATCAATATATCCATAAAAGGGAAGAAGATTTTACTCATAAGACCTAGTGAAAGTGTATTTACTATGGAAGTCAAAGCAGTGATAAGAAAAGGAAAAACGAAGGCCAACATGTTACTTCATGTCAGGCTGGGATCAAGAACTTAACATCATTAATCTTGGTTCAGAAGCAATTCTTCTAACTTCTAACAATCCACAGTTTTTCTGAAAAAACCAAAAACAGGCAATATATTTAAGCAATATTGTATAAAACTAATTTGATTTTTTCAACCGTTCACTGGTCATAGTCCCATCAAAACAAGACAATGCACTTGTAGTTCCCGAAGGTTCAATTGCTAACTCATCTTCCTCTACAACTTATAATCTTGATTATGATGTCAAATACTTAATGAGTATTGAGCGATCAGTCCAAACTCCCAGTGCTGCCGTATGGAAGTTTCCAACCCCGCGATCCCCTAACTCCAAATCCGAGTAACCATAGATGCCCACATAGTTTTTCGCCAAAATTTATTAGCTGCTGCTATCCTATGGCAGAAAGAAGCCAATCAATGTGCCTCTCTTCAGGTTAATTTTTATTTTCAAAATAAACAAGAAATATGGGACAATTGAAAAGGACCAAAGTTAGCTGAGTATGTCGAGCCAACGAATGCATTCTCAAGATACAAATGCTTTCTCAAGATAGAGGCAGTTAATTATCACCGAGTTCTGGCCAAGAAAACATGCCAAGAAAATGAATCGAGGAGAAGATAGAGATAAGGATACCCCAACATCCAATTCCTATGATGATGACCAAAAACAAATTTTTTTGCGAATATCAACATAGGTTTCCTATCCAAGACCAGCTCATATAAACAAATATTTTCCTTTCCTTCCATTGAAGAGTGGAAAAGATATTTTTCTGTTATTTGCATAATAAAATGTTTAGTGTTATAAAATAAATATTTAATAAAATATATGAAAACAAGTTTAGGAAATGAGCTTCCACAATGAACCATCAAAGTTATTTTCAAATTTAGAGGCTCAAACATTGAATTGGAGAGAAGCAAGCAAAATACGTGTAATAAACTGCATCCTGAAGATCATGAAAAAAGGAATTCAAAAAAAAAAAAAAGAATTATGCAGTGATCATGTAAAACCTCAATTAACACATAAAGGGAGAAAAGGGTCTTCAATCAGTATAAGAATGCCTCCTTTTTAATAAAATTAATTACTTTAGCCTGCAAGGTTGTATAAGATTGCTGATAGGGAAAGAAACCTCGAATTATAATTTATATCAAGATGAAAATGCAAGGAGTTAAAAGTCTATATCCTGTTCCCATTAGGGTGTTGGGACAGCAAAATAACACGGAGATATCTGGTGAAAAGAAGCTTTAATCTCACTCTTCACCCTACTCAAGTGGAATGTGGACCTTTTATATTCAAAGTTCATTTGCACGAACAAAATATATCCTCTGCCCCTTAATGAACTTGAATAGATAGCAACAAATCATTGCTAGAAGGCAAAAGCTGTTCTGGAAGAAACTGTCACAAGTAGCACTCAACAATGCTGTCCAATATGGGAAGAGCATAAAATGGGGGGTAGTCAATAAAACGTTACTACCAACAAAAAAAAGTTAATCAACAACTCTTTTCACATATAATTATGATAAAATTCTTGACATCTCACAAGTTTGAGGGTTCATAAGACAAAATTTGAGTGACAGTTCGTAAAAATTAGATAATATTTTAAAAGGATCATCATATCACCCAAGTTGGCAGCTTTACACTGACATGGAGTGAATAGGAAGCACCTACAACACACGAATCATAGTGGCCCGCTTGGTTGGATGATGTAAAGAAGAAGGGAATGTAAAATGTAAGTAAGTAGGATAGAAAATAACTTTTGTATCTCTATTTTTAAAAAGATGATTTGATGGTTAAAATGGTGATTTAATGGATAAAATAATAAATATAGGGGTATAATAGAAATTATACAAACTATGTAAATGTAGCACATCTATCTTGCAGTGAACCAAACAGGCTCTAGATTTCCACTAAATTCTGATCTCATATTTCATAATAATCTCTAATAAATAGATACCCAGGTAGAAACCAATGGGACAAATTTTCCACATTGTAAAACCAATTCAAGACCCTTCTAGAAGGACAAATTGACAGAAAGTAACTTATCAACAAAAAAAGGGATGCTGCTGATGATATTTCAGGCCGTGATGGTAAGAAACTGTCATGAAGCTAAAGCCTGTAAAACACACAGTCTTCAATTTCTCAATAATAAAATGCAATTAGTGGGATCCAAACCCATTATAGACTTTGCATGATGTCTTATATCCATCAACTACCTTAACATATTCATAAGCACCCAAATGTCCAATTCAATAATCTTATAAGCTTAATAACCAATTAGACATTTGAGTGTACAAAAAGAAGTAGATCAAAACTTCAAGCATAAATCTAACTAATAAGCTGAACATCATTTAAGAGTTTTAACCAGGAATTAAAAAGTCATTTGGTAATGTCCGGATACCATAGTAGAGGAAATCAAGGTATATGATACAATGTTATGTAAGATTCTCATATTTGGTATGAAATTGTAAGTCATCATTGAATTAATACAATTGGTATTTTGTAGAAATTAGGAAAGATGATATGAATCCCCAAAGTTGTTGGGTGGTATAAGTACCATAGTTATTCATAGCCAGCAATAGCTCCTACTACAGCCTATAGCCATTTGCAACAGGTCCTTATGCTACGCTATCTGCATAACATAGCAACTTCTGTATTGCTCATTTACAGTAACCTGTCTGTATCACTCGCTATAGGAAATGAGGCAAAATTCAAATTACTGCCTTTGACCTAATTTAAAGGTAAAGGTCAGCACTGTCTTTGGAGGAAATTTTTGACAGCCCTAAGGTGGCAGCAACATCTCATCTGTCTTTCAGGGACTCTTTCTTGCCTTCCTTTATTTTCTTACTCTCATATTTGTTCCTCATTTTCTGGTCATGGCAAGGCTGGCAGGCCCTAGGAAGAACCTTTAAAAAAAATAAAAAATAAGAAATAGACTTCTTTTAAATCTTCATATGAATTCTCCATTTGTATTTGTCAGTTTTTTGCAGCACCCTACTATGATGTGCAAGCTTCAAGTCTTATGCAACTAATAAATTTTCAACCTTGCCCTTGATTCAATCTTTACATTTTCAGCCAAACAAGGCATATTATATGGCTCTTGACATCTAACATAGCAGGATGAAACAACTGTGTACCAAAAGGCTTCTAATTTGTAAGTGCATCTAGCAAATTGATGTTGTTCTAGGTTCATGAAACCTGTTGACAGTTGAATGATGATAAACATTCCTGTATTTCAGTGTTATCAGTGGAGTACGTAGGCCTGTAGTGGCAAGCACCAAAAATGCCATGGTGGATGGCATGGTGGGAGCCATATTGAGGCATGGCAGCCTTTTCAAGAAATATTCCAAAGGCTTAAATACACTTTTGATCACTCTAAAACACTCTAGTACTGTAAAAGCTTCAATTTGATCCCTCTGTTTTAAATTGAGCATACGTTATCCTTCAACCTTTAAAAATAATGCAATTACGTCTTTTCAAATTAGTTTTGCTATTGTGAAAACAAAAAAAGATGTTTTAGTCAACTCACTTACATAGACACAATTTGGGCCATGTTGATTCGTTGGATGACAAGTAATCAAGTAAGATCCTACTTTAGTCGTGATCTCCTTCCCTAATCCAATTTCCTCCCATGTTTTGAGTAGAATTTAACTTGATTACTTGTCATCTGGTGAGTCCTTGTGGCCAAAATCATATCCATGTAATTATTATTATTTTTTGGGTCATCATAAAAACATAACTACAACAAAAGGACTTGCATTATTTATGAATATTGAAAGACAACATCACCTTGATTAAAACCAAAGGAACTAAATTGAAGTTTTTACAATGCTAGAAGGACCAAAAGTGTATTTAAGGCTATTTAAAAATGAAAAATTTTACGAAACACAGAAAAATAAAGTAAATAAACAAGCAGAGTGGAGTAATCATCACATGAAGTCTCTATACAAGTTCGACTCATCACCCTCATACCCCAAATTACAGCACCACCATTGCTTTCATCATTACTAATAGACTTCAGACCTTCTTTTTCTTCACCTGAAGGTTGTAGCTTTTGAATTGCTATCATCAATTTCATTTGAAGAGGAGATCTTGGCAGAATGTTCAAAATAATAAAGGGAAACATAAAGCAGATTAGAGGTTAAAGAATCTCACTAGTAACCTGGATGAGGATTCAGCCAGGTCTTAAGAGCTTGAGGATCCTTCATTGCATCCCTCTAGTTTGAAGCCTCAGTCATAAAGCAAGAACGCTGAGAAAAAATTGTATTGGTGTGTTCTCTGTTTTTACTTTTGCTGCTTTTGTTTTTGTTTTTGTTTTTTTTTGGTTTAATCACAGACATTGTCAATGGACCCTTTTACCCCTAAAAACAACAAGCCCATTGGCTATAGGTAAGGAAAAAAAAAAACAAATTGAGGACAAAGGTGACAAATCTTGTCTGCCCACCATTTTCAATATGGCAACCACCATAGTTGATGGCTGCCACAGCCATAGCAGCTGCCATGCCTTGAGGGTTTTATAGGAGGGACTCAAATCAATCAGTCCCTAAACCACCATGCCATTCCGCCATCATAGCCACCATTGACAACATTACTGCAACTTTGAAACACACATGTCAAGGAAACACAGTATCTCAAAAAAAAAATCTCTTCCCTTACACCCTGTTCAAGTTGTGAACCAAGTGTAGTCATTACAAGGAACACATCTTGAAACTTCAAGATATACACTCTCAAGGAACCACATAGTCCTTTCTCAAAGACAAAAGAAAGTCTCCTGCACCATGTTTAGACAGTGAACCAAGTTTAAATCTTAACAACATCAATAGAGGACATAGCATTTGACTTTAGGGGTTTCTAAATTCAAAATTATATCAATACACAATAGATGTAAGAAAAATCATATTTTATTTTCCTCACGTTAATATAAACCCCTATCTCAAACGGGAAGAATGAAGTTCTTGACTAAAATTTCAACTCATTGTCCAGAATGAACTCCAACAGCAACTTTGCTTCTGGGATTAACTCTTTCATTTGATGTATTCTCTTCCAATTTAAAATTGTGTTTTCAAGTTTCAATCCAATTATCTTAATGGTGGAAGAAGGTGTAGGAACATAGTCTTGGCAAATGGTATGTACAGAAACAAATATTTGCATTCTAAAGATAGTTGTGCCTTCCAACAAGTCACTTTTGTGGAAGGAAAGAAAGGTAGTAAGTCAAAATCTATATGAACTTCTAGCTAAAGGGGAGAAAATGGGAAATAACAGTTATAAAGTTCTACAAAAAGTAACTATCAATTTAGCACATAACAGCTCAGGTCTTGAACCAGCAAAGACAAGTGTTAAAATATGAAACCAGATGAAACTATCGTTAAGCGACTTAAATAAAAATAAATAAATAAATAATAAATAAAATCATATGAAACAACTTACAGTTCAAGTGAGGAATGAAGGTTTCATTGTCATATTAGTGTACCTCATTTCCATATTCAGCAACATGTGAAAATCTAGGGAACACTTGTTATTTAACAAGATATGTGGATGACAGACCCAATTTCCTCTGTATGGAAAGATCAAACTTTTCATTCCCAAAAAAAAAAACTTTCTTTTTTCTTTCACACCATTCCCCAATGCAATAAAGCTGATGAAATTCTCCGCAAGCCCCCATCGCACCTATTTTCTGCTAATTTAAGTTGACTATCTTTTATTGAATAAGATATTTTCACAAGATTGAATGCAATTGTGATGCACGGGAAGTTTTACAGTCCATTTCTGTCTTTATTATCTCATAGCTTTTCAGTAACCAATGAAACGATTAAAAAGATCTTCTTAGGCCAAACAATTATTAAGTATTTCAGAAAATTCAAATCCTTCAAAGATCAAAGAACTTCAACAGACATGTTGACACACTAATATGCCACACTTCCTGCAGTTTCAAGGCCCCCAAAATGAAAAAGAAGCCAAACTTTCCACTAATAAAAGGAAATGTTATGAAAAATGCAATACAATAATAAAATTGTAACAAAGAACAATCCAAATAGGGAATCAAGTAAATTCCGGATATATGAAATTAAAGCAACCTGAAGACGACGAATTGTCATGATTCTTCTTCCCCAGAGCTTTGACAGCAAATGGCTGATACCCTTTATAGCAAACCTTGCGCTTCAAAATTTTGATCTCAAAAACACGCCCATCTTCAACTCTGAAAGAAACTCCCGTCCTTCCCAAACTCCAGGAAGAAGCGGGTCTCTCGCAAAACGAGTTTCTGAACAAAAGAGGGCTCCGAGTAATGTTCTTGACATGAACAGCACACAGATCCATACCAAAACCCTCCCAATAGAGCTTTTCCCTGAAAAGGTGATTCCAGATTTTCTTCTGGATTTTAGTGTTTACGGATGATTTTCAATCTCAGCGTTGGAAATGACGACGAAGAAAAAAAATCTTTAACGGACAGAAAAAATAAAAAGGAAAAAAATATTTAAGAAGAAAAGAAAAAAGCTGAAAGGGAAACAAACAAACAAATAAATAAAGGAGTGGCGAAACAGAGGAAGATCAGAAAGACAGATGAAACTAAGAAAGTGACGCTCTGGAAGAGGGAGAGAGAGTGTGTGCGTGTGTGCGCGAGAATATGCTGTTCGTGCTTTTTTTAACCGATTTTGTGTGGAGTTCTTCGAGTGTGCAGCATCAGCGCATGTTAGCGTGAGGTAGTGTTGTGACGTAAACATGCGCCGGCGGCTAGACTGAAGCACACTGACTAAGTAATTTACGGTGAAGTTTAGCCGCGCCAGCCACGCGTTGTTACTTATCGACTCCGTGGAATCAATGTAGTTCCCGTTCATTTCTTTGTGGACATATCCAAACGCGCGAGCTACATTATTGATGTCAGGACGATTTATAAATTTTTATAGTGTATAATTGAAACTTTTTCAATATTTTATAATTGGATTTCATAAAAATTATAAAATTAAAACTAATATATATATATATATTGTCTTTTTATAGACGCGTGATTATAGAATTCGCATAATCAATCAAGCTTTTAATTAGTGTTTCAACAGTAAGAAAAGAATCCTTGTAGGATTCCCAACTGCTGAGCTAACAGGCGCTGTTCCTTTTTTTTTTTTAATTAATATATTTGATAGGACTAAATAAACAAAGTTTCTTCCGTATTTATTAGCAGGTTCACCAATAAATATATCATATATAAAGGAAACTATTTTAAAGAAATGATTTATGTGATATTTAGTTGTAATAAATATTCATTTATTATAATTCTATTATAACAAATTTTAACAAACACGTAGAAATTGTATGTATATTTTGTCATTTTAGATATGAATGTACCTTACTACTATGGGTGTCTTATTAGTTTAATACTCTTGTAGAATCAGAACTATCTTTACGTTGGCAATGCTCACATTACTAGAGTAACCTTATGTAATCCTATGGAGACTAATAACAGCTAAAACAAATCTTGATTTCTAAAGAGAGATTGAATTCTAACTAAATTTATTTTCTAAGTATATCATTGTGTATTAGCAACTACAGAATGTCTTCCTTTTCTCTTAGCTCATAAAAGAAAGAGCTTATATTCTTAGCACTCTAGGCAATACATCATTTTTTTTCACTAGACTAAGCTTCCTTATCTCTATTTTGCCATATTCCCAATACCAATACCTGGATAGACCCAAATTTATTACCTCTTTGAGGACCAGCTATGGTTCATATGAGGAAAAAATCATTCTAGTAACTAGAACAATGATCCGAATACTAGAGTTTGCAAAGAAGTTCATCTAAGGGTTGTCACCTTGCCACATCTTCACCACGAAATGGCATAAATAAATGACATGACACTCAAAACCCTCCCAGCATGTAAGGCCAGGTAAATCCACCAAACCTAATAGGAGTCATGCTAATGGATAACATACCAATCTATTGATGAGTAATGCCATCAACCTGGTAATGGTTAACACAATTGACCTTGCTATGGTGGGTACCTCCATAAATATGCAAGTTGAAATATAAAATGTTCAACATGGGGAAGTGATAAGTCTTAAGTTTACTTATTTTTATATGCTTATTTGAAGACTTATCATAGGCTTCTATTATAATTTTTTAGCCTTTTAGGTTAACTTTCTATTATTTTGTAATTAGGTAGTAAATAGTAAGAAATATTAGATTTTATGGATTTCTAGCTATTTTTATAATTTTTAGGAAATTTAATAATAGCTAATAGATTTGGGCTTTAATTGCAGGCATTGAGAAAAAGACTAGAGCTAAATGGAATAATGGAGGCCCAAGAGCTAACAAAGTTAAAGGCCCATCACCTAGGTGATGCAGAAGCTAAAGGAGCAATTTATGAAGCTTGCATCACCTAACCAATACAATTCTAGCACCTAGGTGATGCATTAAAATCAATAAAATTCTCAAGTGCTCTAATTTAAATTCATACCTAAGTAATCAATTGAAGGACTTTGGGCTAGAGGAGGAAGTCATAGAGTAAAAGCATGTTTAAAAGTTGATCTCAAGATCAAATTTGGTGGCTTAAAGGAAGATTTCACATATTAAAAAGGTGCAAGAGCATATTCTTTGGCTTAATTGATTCTTACCTTCTCTGTCAATTGTCTAGTTCTTATTTTAAGTTTATATCTTTTAATTTGTTAGATTAATTTAGGATTCTTGTTGATTTGATAGAGATTTGTTATTATAACAATGAGTTGTAATGATATATTGATGTTTATGTGATTATGGTGCTATATGATTGTGATTCCTCATGCCTTATTGCTTGTGTTATTAATTCCAGTTATTATTTGTGATCTAGCTTAATTACAAGGCACATAGCTATTCTGTAGAGGTAATTTAGGATGAGATAATAATGATAGGATTGAGTTTAAGTGTAATATAATTGTGAGGCTTATTACATTTAAATGCTTAAGATGACACCTTATACCATTTTTAGGATAATGCTTATAAGGTGTTTGATGGAGTTTAGCAATGGTATGTTTAGGTGCAAGGTAATTGCAAGGCACATCTAACCGCTAAGTTACTCCATAGTTTTCTAAAGTACTTGAATGCATCTTATTAATAATTCAAATTATGTAATTGCAAGGCACATTCTAAGGGAATATTATTAGTAAAATAGGTTGATAATTGTGAGACACATTCGACATTAAAGCTTGCTAGTATGTAATAATGGGGACACTAATATTGAGCATAGGCATAATGGTCACATCATCATAGCAATTAGGTTTACCCTTTTGACTCTTTTCTATTTTAAAATCTTAAGTCTTTAATTTTAGATTAGATGCACTAACACTTCACACTTATGTTTTGGTCATTAGCAACCAAGAGATTAGCACACTAGTTGTAGATAATTCATGTCTTTCTTCTCTTTTCCTTATAGGTCAAGAAACTTTCATGTCATTTCCTAACTCCTTATAGGATTGACACTTAGACTTAACATCCATTATATATTACTTGAGTGATTAATATACTTACTTATAATATCTTATGGTAATTAATAGGCTATATTGTCATGATTAGGAAGGCCTTAAGAAATATCTTCAGCCAGGTAAGGAACTAACCTCAAAAGAGTCAACAAGGTTAAAGGAATTTTTTAAAGGAGAATAGTGATGTCTTTACATGGTCAACATTAAACATGCCAAGAATTAAACCTAAGGTAATTGTCCACAAGCTAGTAATTAACCCTATCAAGAAGCCTGTCAAGCAAAAAAGAAATTCAATAAGCTTAAGAAAATCACTATTAAGTAGGAAATGCTAAAACTTTTGAAGGCCAATTTTATCAAAGAAGTTCTTTACCCATAATGGCTAGCTGACCTTATCATGGTAAATAAAGCCATTGGAAAATGGCAAATGTACATCGACTTCACCAACCTCAATAAGGCTTGCCCAAAAGATAGTTATCCCTTTCTTAACATTGATAGATTTGTGGATGATTCATTAGGATGCAAGCTCTTAAGCTTTATGGATGCCTACTTTAAGTACAGCCAAAGTAGGATGGTAAAAGAACATGTTGAAGATACTACTTTCATAACTAAAGAAGGAACTTACTGTTATGAGGTCATGCCATTGGGTCTAAAACATACTAGAGCAACTTATTAAACACTAGTTAACAATGTCTTTTAAAAGTAAGTAGGTAGAAACATAGAAGTCTACATCACTGACATGCTAGTCAAAAGTAAAGAAGAGAAAGACCATATAAACAATTTGATAGAAACCTTTAACACAATTCAAACTTACAATATAATGTTGAATCCCACCCATTGCACATTCATAGTGAAGGTGAGGAAGTTTTTGGGCTTCATGATAGCCCAAAGAAGAGTTGAAGCCAATTGGAAAAACTTCAATGCAACCTAGATTTATTTCAAAAATGGCAAGCAAATACCTTCCCTTCTTTAAGATTTTAAGGGGGACAAAGAGTTCAAATGGACTAAAAAATGTAAGTAAGCATTCTAGTAGTTAAAGGAGTATCTCATATCACCTTTATTGTTGATAGCCTATCATTAAAAAGCCCTATATATATCTATTTGTTAGTCATACAAGAATTCATAGCCTTAACACTAATGCAAGAAAAAGAAGGGAATTAACATCACATATGCTTCATGAGCAAGATTTTACATACCATAAAAAACAATTATACAGTGCTAGAAAAGTTGGCATTTTGCTTGGTTGTAATTGTTAAAATATTTTGCTTCTACTTTCAAGCTACTTTATCATCATGTTCATAAATCAACCACTGAGGTCAACTCTGCATAAACATGAACTCTTATGTGTTGGTCAAATAGGTAGTAGAACATTCTAAGTTCAATATCTCCTACCAACTTCACATTATAAGGTCAAGTCTTAACATATTGATGATTCCTCCAATAGCAAGTGTAGAGGGGGTCGAACTAGTCTTAATCGATCTATTTTGGCAAGATCTTTAAATTTGCATTGAAATTTGGATTCTGAGCATCTAACAACATCAAAAAATTAAAACACTAATTGCAAGCCTAAACCTAGCCAAAAAGCGAAAGCCAAACACTTACAAGTGTACATGGACTCTTAATTAATAGAAAAATAACTTACTGGGGTTGTAGGAAACCAAAATAGTAAACATGGCCAAGTACATAAAAAATGTTAAAAAGTTAATGGTCAACTTTGAAAAGGTTAAAGTCACTCACATCTCTTAAAGCGAAAACATATAAGCTGATGCCCTTTTGAAGTTAGCAAATTTGAAGGCCCTCAATAGAAATTAAGTCATCTATATGGACCATCGAGCCTTCCTTAATATTGAAGAAGCTAAAGTACTTACCATTGAAGAAGATAATAATTGGAACTAGCAAACTCCTATTGAGCTTTATTTGAAAGACAATTATCTCCCTGATGACCTTGAGCAAATGAGAAACACAATGAAACAAGTTATTCACGACATTTTGGTCAATGGAGAATTGTAGTATAGATCCCATGGAAGACCTCTATTAAAGTGCCTAACCGCACGTGAAATAGAGCATGTTCTAAGAGAGTTGCATGGAAGAGACACTGCCACTCACATCGATAGAAAAGCACTTACCTAGAAGATCATATACCTTGGCTACTATTGGCTGAGCTTATTCATAGAAGCTAGGGATCATATTAAAACCTATGATAAATACCAAACATTTAGCAATTACATCTACATATTTAAAAAAAAAAGCTTTAAAACATTTGAAGCCTCTATCCCTAACATTATAGGCCAATTCAATCAAGCCACAAGTAAGTAAATTTTTTCCATAATAGTAGTAAATTACTTCTTCAAGTGGCTAGAGGCTTAGGCCATTGCTTTAATAAGCACAAGTTATTTCCTTTATGCATGATCATATCACCACTAGATTTAAGATCCTTATAATACTAATCTTAGACAATGGAATCCAATTTGCTAGTTGCAAATTGTAACGACCCTAAATTCTAATCATGGTAATTAAGCTTAAACATGTAGTTAATAATCATAAATCAAAGTCTAGCACCAATTAAATTAATCAATTTAGGAAAAAGTAACCAAATATTTACAAGTATTCACGTACATACAATTGAATCCAATTTCCCAAGTAAAGCCTTTAAATCTATTATCTATTAATTTCAAGTCTCAAGAACCCTTTACGAGTGTTTCTGAACCATCTCTTAGCTTTACCATAAAAAGAATCAAGGTTTTCTAGGTCGATAAAAGAATTTAAGAGCCTTAGCCACGTCTAAATGTTTTCGCACTATGGCTAATTGCCTTTGGGTTCACTTCCTCACATCTGTATAATATTGGTTGCGGCCAACTCCCCCTTTTGCCACGGCAAATTACTTTTTGGATGACTTCCAGTTTAGCCTCTTGACTTTTGCTGCAGCGAGCTCCACTTCTTGCTGCGATGAATTACTCTTTATTACCTTCCCTGGGCAACTTTGCCGCTTTTCGCTACAACTTAGCCCTTTTTTGGCCATGGCAAAATACCTTCTGTACCTACATCTCAAACTTCCATCCTGTACATTCAAACTCTTCCTCTAGGCACACTCTAGGACCATTCTCCCTCAATTTATGGGACTCTAATGGCATTTATCTACATGAGTTACCCTGTTAATCTAACATTACCCATTTCAAGATTTAAGTACTGATTCCTACTCTTTAATCTACCCTATATTAGCAAGTACTATATGATATTAATGAACAACCAGATTCATAAACAACTAATATAGTCATTCAAATAGAAATCCCAATAGGGCACAATGCATTATCAATCTAAGTCATCGTACAAGTTAACATATGATTACAATTCCTGATAGCAAACCATATCATAGGATTAACCAAGTCCTATATTAGCTACTATAAGTTTATACATCATAAACTAGTTTAATGTGAGGCCTCACCCTTCAATAGATACAGATTAGGTTATCAAAATATAAGCCCTTACACTTGGCAATATGATTACATGATGATGCTATACCAAAAAATAACAAAATTAGCATTTATCCTAAGTTAGGTTAATCCAAGTGTAGCTTCCCCACACATGGTTTCAGCTCATAGATGCTCATCCACTTGCTTACCTTTATCTTTACTAGAGGATCCTTCACCTAAAATAGTTAGTCTATGAAATGGAGTGAGATGCAAATCTCAGTAACCGGGATAATTTCCATTCATATAAATCAATTTAATTAATATATATGCATGAATCAAAATGAGCATCATAATCATATAAGTCATATTAGCAAATGAAATTATTAGGCTACTATGATTACCATCCCATACTAGTAATCACATTTCCACATGTTAAAGGTCAATAACACAGGAAGAGGCCCGTCCATGGTGCCCACCCTCCAATGAGCACAACCAGGGCTCAGTACTTCTAGGGTCTGATTATAACCTAGTACCCGATCGAAGAACATGCATGGGTGGTAGCTGTAACACAGCTCCACCATGGACTCACAAGGTCCAAACACAATACAACAAATGGCCAATTAATTCATTTAGTAATTCAAATCTTTCATGTGCAGTAAATATAAAATTAAAGCAGATATATTCATGGAATTACATAATCTCCAGTTATCTCACTCGTAGCCAATTTGGGAAGCTAACAGCAGTACCAAAATCCTCTGATAATCACAACATCAGAAAATTACTACTCTAAGTCAGTTTATTACCATCCCCATTCATCAATTATGGCAACAACTCCAATAATCAAAGAATTAATCCATCAATAATTGCCTAAGGGACACTTACCCAACCACCAAGGGACTCAATTTCGGATTTTACCTCCCATAAACTAGAAACTTCAAACTATCACTTCAAACTCTAGGCAAATTTGCACAAAATTAATGTCCATATTATAAATCAACTATGGGGGCATCTAATTAGCAGAAAAAGCATTAAAATAAGGAGTTTATACTTACCTAACAACACCTCTAACCTCTACCTCTGAAATTTCACTATGAAAACACCAATCAACAAGTTTTAGATTTTGAGTGTTGGTGAAATGCTCTAAACGAAAGACTAATCAGGTCAAAATATGGAGAAAGAGGAGAGGGTCAAGTTATATAACACTCACCTTAGTTGAATCTTAGCCTAGATAGGGGAAATGGGGCCAAGAAGGTGGTAAAAACCCTAGCATCCAAGAGACATCCGAATTTGCTTCTTATGTTTTTTTTTTTTTTGCACAATAGGGGGTGGCCAAATTGATTTTAAGGTTTTAAGTTAGGTCCTAAATGGGTTATGGGTTGACCTATCAGCCTAAGGACCTATTGGGCTTCTACTAGTTGTTAGGCTAAGGTTTTTAATTTGTTGGGTCAACTATAAGAGATCAGATTTTTAGTTAGGTTGGGCCAAGTTTCAAGAGTCCATTTGGTTTGGGTTTGCATTTAAGTTCATTGGGCTTTCATTGGTCTTTATCCATCATCTACTTAAATAAATTATGGGTCTAAATGAAGCTTCTATCCCAATTGAATATTAAATCCCTATTAATAATTTATTTCCCTTTGAATTCCTATTCATATGGTTTGCCCAATTGTTCTATAATAATTATTCTTAATTATGTCTAACCCTTGATTAACACCTTAATTAAATTTTAGGGCATTACATTCTCTCCTCTTTTCAGAAATTTTATTCTCAAAATTAGACATACCTTACTCAAATAATGTTAGATAATCCTTCCTTATTACTTTCTTTGTCTCCCAAGTTACTTCATTTGGGGTAAGTTCCTTCTATACCACTTTTACCAAGAGGATGTCCTTATTACGTAGTTGTTTGACTTTTGAGTTCACAATCCTTTCTGCCTTAATCACATAAGACAAATCATCTTGTAGATGCACACTCTCATGCTTAATGACATGTGAAAGGTTTGGGTTATACTTTTTCAATTGGGACACGTGGAATATATCATGCAATTTGGCCTGGTTTGGAGGCAAACCAATTCTATAGGCTATAGGTCCTATCCTTCCAAGGATTTGGAAAGGACCAAGATAATGAGGACTAAGCTTTCTTATTCTAAGGGTCTTCTTTTTTATCAGCATAACTTTTTTGCCTACTTTAGATAGCCAACAACTTCTTCTTGATAAGTTCTATTTGGTGGGTGGTTTAGTCCACTATGTTTGGTCCTAAGAGACTTCTCTCACTGGGTCTACCCAACATAAGGGTGACCTATACTTTCTCCCATAAAGTGCCTTAAATAGTGCTATCTAGAAACTGGAATGGTAACTATTATTGTAGGCAAATTCAATTAAGGGTAAGTACACATCCCAATTCTCCTTCAATTCTAACATACTGGCTTTAAGCATGCCTTCAAGGGTTTGAATAGTTCTCTCTATTTGTCCATCTAACTGGGGATGATAGGCAGTTCTAAAATTAAGACTAATACCTAAAGCTTCTTGTAGAGACCACTAAAATTTCGATGTAAATCTTGGGTCTCTATTTGACACAATACTATTAGGGACACTATGTAATTTGACAATTTCACAAACATACAATTGGGCTAGTCTATCTAAAGGATAAGTGACTCTAATAGGTAAAAAGTGGGCAAACTTTGTCAATCTATCCACAATCACCTAAATAACATTGTAACCCAAGGATGTTCTAGGCAAACCCATTATAAAATCTATGGATATGCTATCCTATTTCCATTCTAGAATCTCTAAAGGGTGTAACAAACTTATAGGTCTTTGGTGTTCAATCTTAACCCTCTGACAAACTAGACATTTAGCAACGAACTCTGCTATGTCCAACTTCATCTTGAGCCACCAAAAACTCTTTTTAAGATCCCCATACATCTTAGTGGTGCCTAGATGAATGGTGTACTTACTCTTATGAGCTTCCGACAACACTATATTCCTTAACTCTTCATCCTTGGATATGCACACTTTACCCTGGTATCTCACTAAGCCATCTTTTGATAGGTCAAAATCTTTGACCTCACTACTCCTCAATTGCTCTCTAATTCTTCCCTAGTGTTCATCTATCTCTTGGGCCTCTTTAATCCTCTTCCTAAGGTCATTTTCTATCCTTAATTCTCCCAAAAGAAGGCTACTAGAATGTACTGAAAATGGATAAGTTCAAATCTCTCAATTCCTCAATCAACTTTTACTCCCTAAGCATCATCATTGCCATATGAATAGATTTCCTACTCAAGGCATTGGTGACCACATTCACCTTTCCTGGATGATACTTGAAAGAGAAATCATAGTCCTTAAGGAATTCCATTTACCTTCTTTGCCTCATGTTCAGCTCCTTTTAGTCAAATAGATACTTCAAACTCTTATGGTCACTATATACCTCAAATTGTGCACCATAGAGATAATGCTTCTAAATCTTAAGGGCAAAAACTATAACTGCTAGCTCTAGGTCATAGGTGGGGTAATTTTCCTCATGAGGTCTAAGTTGCCTAGAAGTATAGGCTATCACTCTACCTTATTGCATTAAAACACACCCTACTCCCTTCTTAGAAGCATCACTATAGATTGTGAATGTCTCTTTAGGGTCAGGTATCACTAACATAGGTTTGGTGGTAAGCCTATCCTTAAGCTCTTGAAAAGCATTCTCACATTTGGCATCCTACATAAATGGTTGGTCCTTCCTAGTTAATTTAGTTAAAGGCATGGCTAATTGAGAGAATCCTTTAATGAATCTTCTATAGTAGCTAACTAGACTTAAGAAGCTATGGATTTCATCACCATTTTGGGTCTCTCCCAATTTAGTACCACTTCTACCTTGCTAGGATCTACCGCTCTCCTTTGTTTTGATATCATATGACCTAGAAATTTATCTTCCCATAACCAAAACTCGCACTTACTCTACTTAGCATACAACTGATGTTCTCTCAATATTTGAAAAACTATCCTAAGATGTTCTTCATGCTCTTCACTACTTTTAGAGTAGAAAGGGATGTCATTAATGAACACTACCATAAACTGATCAAGATAGGGCCTAAAGATCCTATTCATGTAATCCATGAAAATGGTAGGGGTATTGGTTAACCCAAAAGGCATAACTAGGAACTCATAATGGCCATATTGAGTCTTAAAGGCGGTTTTAGGTACATCTTCAGCCCTGACTCTAAGTTGGTGATATCCTGATCTAAGGTCAATCTTTGAAAAAACTAATACTCCAACTAATTGGTTAAGTAAGTTATCAATTCTAGGCAAAGGGTATTTATTCTTGATGGTCGCTTGGTTCAATTGCCTATAGTCAATACAAAGCTTAAGGCTACCATCATTCTTCTTGACAAAAACATTATTGCTCCCTATGGAGACACACTTAGCCTAATAAACCCTTTCTCAAGTAACTCCTCTAATTAACTCTTCAACTCAACTAACTCGACAGGTGCCATTCTATACGGGTGATGAATGCTAGTTTTATATACATGAATCCTTCTAATTTTGGCATTTTAATAATTAAATATGGCTTAATGGATGTAATTGAATGGAATTTGATTTTAATTAGCTATTTTCTACATTTTAGAAATTAATTTACAAATTATTGGTTTTTAATGCTCAATTTTATCTTAAATAATTTTCGTGAATATTCCTATTTGATTTTTTTGTCTATTATTTTTGTAGAGTTTTTATGGGTAATTAAATTTCTAATGGTGGAGATTAATCAGAACATGAATGGGAAGTTTCAAGTTTGAATAAATTGGTCAAGGAGATTTACATTCACACTTTATACATGCAGATCATATATACATTAGCTTTACCAAATCATAGACTCTTGGATTGAGATGCACATTCAAGTTCATCACGTGGGGCTGGAAGACACAAGAAGCAATGCAAGCTAATGAATGTAAGAAGAAAATGAAGAACATGGAACAACATATGAGATGCATGTGACCATGGGTTCATGAATTCAGCTAAGGCAACACGAAAAAAGGTTGACGTGGAAGAATCATATGAACATACCATGGGTTTGATGCTAAAGGAGAGAGGTCTCGAGGTGTTTCATGTAGCCTACTCTCTCATCTCACTCACGGGTTAGATACACTCATCCACCCATCTGCATCTCACACTTTTATACATGTCCAGCTCCTTCATTCATATTCATGCACACACAAAGCTCACGTGGGCAGGTGAAATAAGGGAGACACATGATTAAGAAAAGACTTAGTTTTAACGTGAAAAGGAGCCATGGGTTCTATTCTTTTTGTAGGAGGAAGCTTCACGATGATTGCTAGCACGTTCCCATAAGTCTAGCCTCTATACATTCGCATGTTACATCACACTTTTAAAAACACAAATGAGGCATGGGTTCACCATAAACACGAGTTACTGATGCAAGAGAAGTCTCGAGTTTCATAGGAGAAGAGGCATGGAGATTAACATGTAAAAGAAGCTAGAGCACATGGAAAGGAGGTTGGGTTGAAGGAGCTTAGAAGCAACACGAAAGAGGAGAAGCAAGCAAAGAGGAGGAAGAATGAGCTGGGGAGAAGTCCAGGCCACAAACACACGCACATGCAGAATAGAGAAAAAGGTGAGTGCTTAGGTTTCTGGACGTGGGAAGTAAATGAAGAAGAAGCTGCACGAAGGAGCAGCCACATGGGAATGATTAAAGTTGAATGGGCTAGGAGATAAAGCTAAAGAAGATGCTTATTAGAAGCCATAAGATCATAAAGTTGAGCTAGAAAAGAAGTGTGAGCAGAAGTGTGGGATTATATCAAGAAGAAAAAGCTTTTGTGGAAACAATACATGGGAATGAATAGATGAAGACAGCTCACGTGAAAGATGATTATTATATTTGCTTTGGGCCCACACTTATACACACAAGAAGATTGCTATAGGCAATTGGCATGAAAGAAATAGCACATGAAAAAGAATTAATGAAGCACGCGATTCATGAAGGAATATTAGCCATTAGATCATTTTATCAACCTATCTCTACATCGATTATTAAGAGAGGGTAAGTGTGTGAATAAAAGAAATACATTCGGGCAGAGGTAGGGGACATCCATCGAATAAAAAGACTCCAGTCATTGTCATTCATTCCATCCAGAGACCACACCTCCACCACACTGTAGCTTCATCCTCACTCCATTCTCCACCATTTCTCCATTCTAATGAAGTTGTAATTCTCCCTTGTGGCTAGCTGGGAAAAGGACCTTGGAGAAACTTGAATCCATGGATTAGAAAAGGATTTTTGGCTAAGATTCTTATCTCTTTCTACACTTTTCTATTTTCTTGTACATGCTTGGTTGAGATTTATTAGATTGAGATTAGTGTAGTTTGTAATTAGTGACTAGTTAGACACTAATTAAGAGAGTAATTGATGTTTAATTGATTAATTTTTGTGCTAAATTTTTATTTTCCTACCATTTTCCATGTGTGCAATCAAGGTATTTGATGAAATGCATGTGAGAATTGGTGTGTTTAATTGTCTAATTTGAGAATCCATTAGAGTTTAATTAGTTAATTGAATCTCCTAGAGTGTTAATTCAGAGGGTAATTGATCAATTAATCTTTCAATTCAAGTGTTCATTGATCATAATGACAAGAGTTAGCGATTTGATGTGGGATTGAGGTTTCAATGCAACATTACTTTATTAGTCTCTTGATTCTTGAGTAGTAACCCAAGATAACTTGTTATGGACACAATTAAGGACTCTTAGACTAGAATTAATCACAATTGAATTAGGATAAGGATAGTGGATACCAAGGGACTAATCCAAAGCTAGTCACAAGTCCATCATTCAACCATAACTCATGCAATTAGGTAGAGTTTAGGAACTTTATTTCAATTTCATTTTAGATAGTTTAATTATATCAAAAACCCCCCATAAATTAAGTAATTCTAAGATCTTTATACACTTAGGAAATCCAATTAAACATTGAACTCCATTTCCAAAGGAGATGACTTAGGTTGTGCTACTAACTATAAATTTTAATTTAGCTTAGTTTTATTTTAAGGGTTGAGCGACATGACAGTCAACGGGGCCTTAGAAATTGGACCTGTACCAAGTATCAAATCAATGAAAAATTCTAACTCTTTCTCCAAAGGTAGTCCACTAAACTCCTTAGGAAAAATCTCAGGAAACTCTCTAATCACAGGTATATCCTCTAACCCATCATCAACCTCAACATGTAATGAAAAGAATACTAGAAACCCTTGGTAACTACGCCTTAGGTACCTCTTGGCTTGGGCGGTAGAAATACAAGCAAGCTCAGTCACAAGACAAGTTTCAGGTATATTTGTAGGTAAAGAAATAGTCTTACGGTTACAATCAAGTATCACATTATTAATCGACAAGTAGTCTATACCAATGATGACATCAAAGTCACACAAAGGGATACAAATCAAGTCAAGGGTAGTACAATGGCTATCCAATTGTACAATGCAATTCAAGCACACATCAGATGTAACTATAGAATATCCAGTAGGGGTGGATACAAATAGTTCAAATGGCAACAGGCTAATTTTAAGACCCAAATGCTTAACACAATCATATGAGATGAATGAATGGGTCACCCTGAATCAAACAATACATCTATAACATGATTATGGACAAGTAAAGTACTCAGATCAGACTAGGGGATCTACTAGTCTCTTGCTGCATAAGTGTAAACACCCTTCCTTATATAGGTAGTTTAATAGATGAGGTTAACTCTCGTGATATCATACAAGTCTGTGTATAGTGTCCAGGCTTCCTACAATTATAGCATACCGGGCATGGTCCATTACCATGGTTCTTCCCACACTTGGCACAAGTTGGTGGGGCACTTGGTATACTTCTTGGGGTCCCATGCTTCTTCTTTAAGGGACATTCTTTAGGGGTTATCTCCTACCCCAAGAGCCACTATCAATGCTAGCTCCCTTTTTAATTCCACCCTTAAAAGGCTTTATGCTTCAGTCACGCTTATCTTCTATGGTCTTCTTTTGTTAGGCTTCACTTTCAATCATGGCCCTCTCTGTTACTCTACATTTCTCCATCAATTCATCGAAATTACAGATTTGTAGGGATACAATTTTGTCCTTCAACTCTGATTTCAGGCCTCTTTTAAATTTTTCAGCCTTCTATGGCTCATCATCAAACTGTTTCAAGTAGGAGGGAAAGTGAGACAATTAGATAAACTTAGTTGTATATTGATCTACATTCATGTCCCTTTGTTTAAGAAAGTTAAACTCAGCTTCCTTGTCAGCCCTTACCAAAAGTGGGAAATACTTGCCCTCAAAGGCGATTTGGAAGCTTTCCCAAGTCAAGGGTATCCCCCTTAAAGTCAATAGCCTGGAGGCACTCCTCCACCAATGCTCAGCCTCACCTTCCAGTTTATATATAGCTAACTTTGCCTTTTCCTCTGTGGTGTATGTCATGACCTAAAAGATCTCAGTTTTCTCAGTGTCTAACTCCCCTAAAAACAATAGAGGATTAGCCTTTCTAAACTTGGTTAACATAATAGAGAGGTCACCATCCTCCCCTTGGTGTCCCACATCAAGGTTCTGACCAGCACCTACACGGTTCTCCATCGGCATTGTCCTAACTGTAGCTTTATAGGCCTCAGCTTGTTCTGTTATTCGGTTGGCCATTGCAGCCATGGCCTCTTGCATTTCTCTTAGCATCTCAGCAATTTCTCTACGTGCAGCCATCTTACTCTACAATGCCATAAGCACAACCATAAGCATCCCCTATTAAGCTATAGTTCAAGGCAATCTAAACACAACTCCACCCATAATAAGTATATACAAGTATAAGAGTTATCACAAGATCACAATGTTCCCATTCCTAACATGCATGCATCATGATTGCTAAGTTTACTAGCCACAAAGTTTTAAATCCAACACAATTTCCTGAATTAAATCCAACACAACCATAAGCATCCCCTATTAAGCTATAGTTCAAGGCAATCTAAACACAACTCCACCCATAATAGGTATATACAAGTATAAGAGTTATCACTAGATCACAATGTTCCTATTCCTAACATGCATGCATCATGATTGCTAAGTTTACTAGCCACAAAGTTTTAAATCCAACACAATTTCCTGAATTATTGCTCTGATACCAAATGTAACGACCCTAACTTTTAATCATGGTAATTAAGCTTAAACATGCGGTTAATAATTATAAATCAAGGTCTAGCACCAATTAAATTAATCAATTTAGGAAACAGTAAGAAAATTTGAACCTTAATGTTATTAGAATCATTAACCAAATATTTACAAGCATTTATATACATATAATTGAATCCAATTTCCCAAGTAAAACCTTTAAATATGTTATCTATTAATTTTAAGCCTCAAGAACCCCTTACAAGTGTTTTTGAACCATTTCTTAGCTTTACCATAGAAAGAACTAAGGTTTTCTAGGTTGATAGAAGAATTTAAGAACCTTAGCCATGGCTAAATGTTTTCGCACCATGGCTAATTGCCCTCGGGTTCACTTCTCCCATCTGCATAATATTGGCCACGACCAACTCCCCTTTTTACTGTGGTGAATTACTCTCTGGATGATTTCCAGTTTAGCCTCTTAACTTTTGCCATATCGAGCTCCACTTCTCGTCATGAAGAATTGTTCTATGTTATCCTCCCTAGGCAACTTCGCCACTTTTTGCCATGGCTTAACCCCTTTTTGGCTGTGGCAAAATACCTTCTGTTCCTACATCTCAAAATTTCATCCCATACATTCAAACTCTCCCTCTAGGCACACTTTAGGACCACTCTCCCTTAATTTGTGGGACTTTAATGGCATTCATCTAGTTGAGTTACCTTGTTAATCTAACATTACCCATTTCAAGATTCAAGTATTGATTCCTACTCTTCAATCTATCCTATATCAGCAAGTACTATATGATATTAATGAACAACCAGATTCATAAACAACCAATATAGTCATTCAAATAGAAATCCCAATAGGGCATAATGCATTATCAATCTAAATCATCATACGAGTTAACATATGATTACAATTTTAGATAGTGAACCATATCATAGGATTAACCAAGTCCTATATCAGTTACTATAAGTTTATACATCATAAACTAGTTTAATGTGAGGCCTTACCCTTCAATAGATACAGACTAGGTTATCAAAATATAAGCCTTTACACTTGGCAACATGATTAAATGATGATGCTATACCAAAGAATAACAAAATTAGCATCTATCCTAAGTTAGCTCAATCCAAGTGTAGCTTCCCTACACATGGTTTTAGCTCATGGATGCTCATCCACTTGCTTACCCTTATCCTTACCAGAGGATCTTTCACCTGAAATAGTTAGCCCATGAAATGGGGTGAGATGCAAATCTCAATAATCGAGGTAATTTCCATTCATATAATCTAATTTAATTAACATATATGTATGAATCAAAATGAGCATCAGAATCATATCAGTCTTATCAGCAAATAAAATTATTAAGTTACTATGATTACCATCCTATACTAACAATTACATTTCCATATGTTAAAGGCCAATGACACCAGGAGAAGCTCGTCCATGGCACCCACTCCCCAATGAGCACAACCAGGACTTAGTGTATCTAAGGTCTAATTATAACCTGGTGCCCGATCGAACCACATGCATAGGTGACAACCGCAGCACAGCTCCACCATGGACTCACGAGGTCCAAACATAATACAATAAATAGCCAATTAATTCATTTAGCAATTCAAATCTTTCATGTGCAACAAATATAAAATTAAAGTAGATATATGCATGAAATTACATAATCTCTGGTTACCTTACTTGTAGCCAATTTGGGAAGCTAACAACAATACCAAAATCCTACAATAATCACAACATCAGAAAATTACTATTCTAAGTTAGTCCATTTCCATTCCCATTCATCAATTATGGCAATAACCTAATAATCAAAGAATTAATCCATTAATAATTGCCTAAGGGACACTTACCTAATCACCAAGGGACTCAATTTCGGATTTTGCCTTCCTTAGACTAGACACTTCAAACTATCACTTCAAGCTCTAGGCAAATTCAAACAAAATTAATGCTCATACTAAAAATCAACTATAGGGGTCTCTAATTAGCAGAAAAAGCATTAAAATAAGGATTTTATACTTACCTAACAACACCTTTAACCTCTACCTCTGAAATTTCACTATAAAAACACCAAAAAATAAGTTTCAGATTTTAGGTGTAGGTAAAATGCTTTAAACAAAAAACTAATCAGGTCAAAATATGAAGGAAGAGGAGAGGGTCAAGTTATATAACACTTACCTTGGCTGAATCTTAGTTTAAATAGGGGAAATTGGGGCAAAAAGGTGGTGGAAACCCTAGCCTCCAAGAAACCTTCAAATTTGCTTCTTATGTTTTGTTTTTTTTCACAATAGGGGGTGCCCAAATGGATTTTTGGGTTTTAAGTTGGGTCCTAAATGGGTTATGGGTTGACCTATCAGCCTAAGGACCTATTGGGCTCCTATTAGTTGCTGGGCTAAGGTTTTTAATTTGTTGGGCCAACTATAAGAGTTTAGGTGTTTAGTTGGGTTCGACCAAGTTTCAAGAATCTATTTAGTTTGGGTCTGCATCAAGTTCATTGGGCTTTTATTGGTCTTTATCCATCATCTACTTAAATAAATTATGGGCATAAATGAAGCTTCTATCCTAATTGAATCTTAAATCCTTAAAAAATTATTTCTCTCTGAATTTCCATTCACATAGTTTGCCCAATTATTTCATAATAATTATTCTCAATTATGTCTAATCCTTGATTAACACCTTAATTAAATTTTAAGGTATTACACAAATTTAGATGATTCTATTTGAAGTATAGAATGGAACAAAGATTTATACGAGTTAGCCATCAATAGACTAATGCCTTGGTTAAAGCAATGAAGGAAAAAATAGTCAATGGCTTAAATTTAAGGTTGAATCGAGCAAAAGGTTTATGCGTAGAGGAGCTACTAAAAGTTTTTAAGCTATGTGCACAATGCTCAAAACTACCATTGAGGACTCACCTTTCAACCTAGCTTATCAGATAGAAGCCATCATCTTTTGGGTGATTGTAATACCCTCAATTTGGGTCTGAAACTATGACAAAGGAATCAATGATTAAAAGTTGTTAGACAACTTAAACTTAATTGAAGAAGTCCACATTGAGGTAAAGATAAGAAGTAAAAATCATAGAAGAAAGATGTGTTATAACAAGAAGGTTAAATAAAGACAATTTATAGTTAATGACTTTGTGCTTAGAAAATAGAAGGCATTGGCCAACTTGAAGCCTAATAGATGTTGGCCTCTAATTAGGAAGGTCCCTTTGTAATAATGGAGGTTTTAGAAGGAGAGGCAATCCTACGGTGATGGAATGTGGAAAATTTGAAGTGGAGTTACTTTTGAACAAGAAAAAAGTGAGGTAATACTCATAAATGTTGACCTATATGCAAATTTAGGATAACACTTAGTTTTCCTATAAACCTAGGATATTGCTTAATACCTTTAGCAAACTTGGGGTGACATGAGGTAACATCTAATATCTCTTGTAAATATGGGTTAGCACTTTAACCCAAAAAAAAATTGCCATAGAAATTACCACACTATCCAACTGTGTACTCATTTTGCTATAATTACAAGGTAACCACTATGCAATTTTATATTGATAAATATTCAATAAGAAGAGGTTACACTCTTAAAGAGGTCTTAACCTTGCTTAAGAAGGGTGATAACCCCATAGGGCTGCTCTTATTGCTCTTCCTCCAATAGGCCTCAAGATTGCATGTCCTATGAGATCTTTCCTTGCCATCAATTGAAGCTCACCAAAATCTTCAAGGTTAAGTGGACAAACACCATGCTTCTCTAGAAGGAGCACCAAAGATGGCCTCCCCATTGCAGCAAATTACAAAACAACCAAGTCCTGACTAGTTAAATTAGGAGAGAACAAGATATATTAAAAGTTATAACTTAAGTAATTCAATAGAAATGATAAAGAGATTCACTTCCAACTTAAACACAACATAGTATTTTAAAGAGAAAAGGGGAAAAAATTTTAAGGTATAAGCCAAAAAGCTTGATAAGTCAAAAGTTAATTAAGTATAGCCTTAAAGAATGCAAATCCAAAGTGCCACTTAACCCAACATTTAGCAATAAGAGAATATGAATAACAAGATGCAAGGTAAAAATAGAATATGCACAAAAAAAGACAAAGAATATACAAAATGGCTGATATTGCATTCATGGTTTATAAAGTTCTTACAGGTTTGACTTATAGAGCTATAAGAAATCCTATGATAAAAAGGAAACCACAAAGCTCTTAAAACATATAAGCTTGAGGAGCTACCTATTAACATCTTTTTAAAAAGAAAGTGGTTGCACCACCACCAAACACTGATGCACTTCAAGAGCAATTACAACTTTAACCTAGCAAAAATATCAAGATTGATGCCTCCTGGACTATGTTGTAAAGGCCTTAGAGGTCAACTTCACTATAAGCTTGCCTATAAGCTAAAGCACTTAGACAAAGTCCTCAGCAAGCTTTGTTGCAATTTGAAAGCATCATGTAAAGAAAAATAAGACATATATATGCCCCATGACATTAGATTCAACCTTTATTTGTCCACACAATGATGCCAGCCCTAACTAATCCAACACAAGTGCTTCCTAAATGTGGAACAATTGAGGCTAGAACAATGGGACATCACCACAAAGTTTAAAGATTGCCTCAAAGTTTCACTAAAAAGGCCAAGACCACCATAAAAGTCTACATAACAAATATGAACAACTTCCCCTTTGTATTCCTCTTCTTGTAACATATAAAGTGCCCATACAATATCAAATGTCAATGAAAGTTAAATCACACGAGCACTTGACAGTGAAAGGATGATGTGAAATCAAAGCTTACAATATAAATGGTCTTCATATAAGCATCGCATCAATGACCTTATGTCCAAGAAAACACACAAGCCTTCTTGTAATGACAAATGAAACCTATGAGGCATATTGAATTCAACATGTAAAAACTTTAGATTGTCTTTAGTCATCATAGACATCACAAATAATGCAAAAGCACATAGTAATGAAACAAACTTGAAGAAGATTCCATCTCAAAAGGCAATAGGAAAGTAAAATGATAGAGAAATGAAAAAATCTTTTTTCTTAAGGAGGAAAAAACATATTGCAACTACTTAACAACACTCCAACCACCCAAAATATGAATTTCCAAGTTTAACATTTTGACACTAAAGCCTAAATACACACTTCTTTTAAAGCTCCTTAGCTTGTAACCTAGCTAATAAACTTAAGGGCAAGTGTTATGTGTAATACCTTAGTCTCTTTACCCTTATATATTAGTACCATAAGCTATCTCGTTCATAACATACATGATGGAGCACCATTTCAAAGAAGAACATACCTTACATAAAGAAAATATTGAATATTTAATTGTATATATTTTTGTTACGTAAGGTTTCATTTTCTCATCTTATGCTCCATGGACCGTGTGAACTCATTCATATTATTTTCTAGTCATAGCACATCCATACAAGTCATACTCATCATATTTGATCTCATTCACTTCGAGTTTGAAGCTACATCACACAAATTCCATGGTTTGCTCTTGGGTTTAGAATTCAATTTTCTAATACAAATATTGAAAATTCATAACTAATTCTAAAAAAATAAAAATCAAGAAAACCATGCCATTTTGGAAATTTGTGGACATCTAATTTTCACTAAAAATAATTCCAGACCAATGAAGTAACCTTAAGCCATTAGAAATTGATGGAATAGTAGCAAAGGTCAGGCTGCATTACTAGTACTATCATGCAATTTTAAAAATTTATATCTCCCTCTACAGAACTCCAAATGAGGTGATCTTAGTAGATATGAAAAGATTATGATATCTATTTTATGCCTATAAAATTTCATGAGCATTGGACTTCATTGGCCTGACATGTGACACAGAGAAGTAAATTGACCAAATAAATAGTAACCTTACCATTTTTGCATAATTTGGCTAACTTTGAAAAATCATAATAAATTCTCTAAAGCTCCAAATTAAGTTATTTTTAGCTCTATGAAAAGCTCTAGATGATACCTACTTTTTGGCCAAATTTCATGGAAAAACTCATTCATTTGGTCATACTTTGGTTTAAAACATCATTTGGTCAATTTTAAAGTCTCAAATGGCATCTCAAGACACCAAATGGCCCTTCTTGCTTTCCATAACCACTTGGGCAAGTTTAAAAGCATAAACACCATACATAAAAGCATGCCAAGTGATCCAAATCCTCATGGAGCTTAATCTTACCTTGCCACATCCATATATACATAAAAACATCCAGTCACATAATGGCCAAGGAGTGGCAAAATCTCACTTTCTCATTCATCTAGCTTCCATATTGCTAGACACACTATTTATACATACGTTAGAATATGGTCAAGGGTTTACATCATATATACATCTCATGGGTACATAGTTTGACATCAAAATATAAATAAAAAGTCCATTTCTCTATCCATTTGTCAAGATCTTGCTTTTCATGCTTGTTGGCTTCCATTTTCTTATCTACTTAGCTCATCTAGACATGGTTAGATATATGTGGAGGAAGAGTGAGATTCAAAGAATTCTAATAGCTCTTAACCCTTTCAAACATACATAATGGATGCATAAACAAGTCAAAGAATGCATGCATGTTATTCAAGCAACTAGTGAACATGTTCAAGACATTTTCCTTGTCACATAACTCATACATCACAAGTATAAGCTCTCAAGGGCATTGGTCTTGTCTCACTCATCTTTCTTGGGACTTTTGGATTTGCCTCATCTACTTTCAAGGGACTTTTGACTAAGCCTCCCTCTTCTTGAGACTTTTAGCTTTGTCTCACCTATTTCTAGGGACTTTTCGCTCATCCTCACCATTACTAGGGGACTTTTGGCTTAACTAAACCCATGCAAGCCATAATGCACTTATAAAGATATTTCAAAAAATATAATGGTACTATAACATGTAAGAATAGGCTAGAAACATTTCTCATGGCTCAAACACACATACAAACACTCATTGACAAGAAAACAACTAAGCTATACGTGTGAGAAAGGTTAGAAAGCTACCTTGAAGCAAGATTCACACACCTTTTCCTTAGCTATTTCTCCTCCTTTTCAGCCACACACTTGGAATGGGATGGAACTTGATTCTCTTGGCCTAAACACATTAAATAGGGCACAATTATATCATGGAAGCAAGCTCTAACATCACACACTATCTATGGAAGCTCACTTTGTTCTATGGTTACATAATAGTTTCATATGAGACCTAATGAAGCAAGTGCTAGAATTCAAGGTCTTTGCTCCATTCTCTCCTTTCATCTAGGTCTATTGACTCCATTTAAGCCTCTTATGGTCATCATAAACTCACTCCCAAGAGCCTAAACACAAGTTGTTTCTTTAGGTCTTATTATGGAGCTTACACTTCCATCACCCGAACCAAGGCTTCTAAATGTTTTCCAAGCCTTCCTTTGATGTTCTTTTATCATATTTAGTCCCTTTCTACCCTTAGAAAAATTTAAAACTCTCCCTAGGTACCTCTTCTTGTCTAATGTAACACCATATCTATATAACACATCTCATTCCTTGTCTAAGCATATTCCCAAGAATTACACAAATTTTAAAGGAAAAAGCATTAAAAATAATGAATATTTTTGCGTTGCATAGCATATAAATTTTTCATTCAGTCTCCTGTAGACCATGTGAGCTCATGTATCACATTATCATATTTAATTACATAGATACAACTCAAATCCATCACCAAAAGTGGCCTAGAAATCATGCAAGTGTAAGAAATACACAAAATTCATAGTTGTAGCCTTAGGTAGAATTTTCTCTTTTCTGTTACAAAATTTGAAAAATCATAACTAATTCTAAAAAAATCAAAATCATGCATTCTTTACCATTATGGAAAGAAATAGATGTATAATTTATGATAAAAGTATTTCCAGGTCATGAAACACCAATAAGAAGACGTGTGACATTTAAAAATCACCCAAGGTCACAACTGCCTGGGCTACTGTCACAGGTTACTGTCATAAATTTGAAAATTCATAAATAATTCTACAAAAATCCAAATCATGAAAATTAGGTCAATCTAAGAGACTAAAGATGTTAAATTTAAGGGAAAAATATCTATAGCCCACTCCAAGTTCATTTGGGGACTTAATTATGATGGAACAGTACTAGAGGTCTAGTGGCATTATTGGTACTGACATTAAATTTCAAAAATTCATAACTCTCTGCTCAGATCTCCAAATGAGATGATCTAGGTGGCCATAGAAAGCTTATAACCTCTAGTTTATGACTATAAAATTTTGCAAGCATTGGATGCCATCTGACTATCAAAAGACATAGAACACAGAACTAACTATATGAACAATACATGCACCAGAATAGTAGAAAAATCCCAACTTTGAAAATTCATAATTAATTCTGTAGAGCTTCAATTTTTTTTCACTTTAGCTTTAAAAAAATCTCTCAATGAGCCTTACATGTTTGCAAAATTTCATGGGAATATTCATCCATTTGGCCAATTTGTACCATAGCGTTCTGGTTTGGTCATTTTCTTGGTCTTAACTAGCTTCAAAGTGTCCAATTTTACTTCCTAAGCTTGTGTGGCCACTTGAGCACATAGAATTGTACCAAAATGGCATTTTAAAATTGCCTCAAAGGTGTACAAATCCATAATTTAGAAACTCACACTCTCACCCCATGCCATACACACATTTCCATAATGCTAGTCTTGCCACTACATAGTCAAATTGCATTGTAACAATCACATAACCTAAAATCTCATTTGTACATGATACATTAGCATAATTACACATGTTCATAAGTTTATAAGACATGCAACAATAGATTACAACATTTGCCACTCATATGGCCTTAAAGAAGTAAAATTCATGCACTTTGTTGTTATAATCTCATCTCCCAAGTTGTTGGCGTCCATTATCTTATCCACTTGGTCCACCTAGCATGTTAAAATATTGGAGAGGAGGGAATGGGATTCATAGAATCCCAATAGCTCATCTCCCATTTCAACCATACATAAAATATGCAAACCATGTCTTACAAATGCATGTATAGGCATATTAAACAACATGAAAATTCAAGGAACAATCTTGGCATGTGAGTAAGTCATTCAAGGCATCCATAGGCTTGCTAAGTAAGTGGAGTAGCCTCACCTATTTACTTGTTGATTTTGGACTTGCCCCACCCATTTCTTTAAGAGGTTTTTGACTCAACCTTACTCTTGAGAGTCAACCTCACTCTTGGGAGATTCTTTACTTTGTCTCAACTAAACTTTAAGGGTTCTTGGCATATTCTCACCATGGCTAAGGGTTCTTGGCTTCTCTACACTTAAGCAAACCCAAATAAACATAACAAACATAAATTGAAAGTATAATGCATCATCATGGTACCATGGGATAAGAGCTTATGCTAGAACATTTTTTATAACTTAAAACACATATACACACATTTAAAGACAAGTCAAGCATACATTCATGCATGAGAGAAGAAAGAGTGAGCTACCTTGGATGCAACCACACACTTTTCTCCTTGAATTTACTCTCTCTTCCTCGGCCTCACATACACAAAGGTGTGGGATTGGTTTCTCTTGGCCTAAACATAATTTATGGAAGCCAATTAGGTTTATGAAATTAATTTTAAGGCTACACATCTTCCTTAAATACTAACTCGGTCTATTAACCCCTTTATGGTTCCAAGAATGCACCTAATGAAGCAACACCCATCATATAAGTTTGAGGCTCTTCCTTTCATATATGATTTTTGACTCCTTTTAAGCCTCTTGGAGTCACCATACAATTAAAACAAAGAGCCTAACTACATGTTACTTATTTAAGTCATATTATGGAACATACAAGGCTATCTCACTTTCTATAGTTTTTAAATTTTTCTAAGGCTTCCCCTCATTTTCATTCATCATATATGACTCAAAACTGGGTTTGGAAAAATTTAAAACTCTCCTTAGGTGTGCTAGCCCTTTTAGGCTGAGACTAGGAAGCAATATGGCATCCATAGACTTTGCTTTATTTTCCACATGGAAGATGCATATGGGTAGATTTTTAGGGATCTTAGAAGCTCATTTTGACATTCATTTAGGTATATGAATTAAGATATCAAGTCAGATTTTACAAGGAACATATGAAACCCTAGATTTGCTATCTTGAAATTCTATAGTTATTTTGTTATTTTCTTTGCATATTCTTATTCTTCTCCCCCAAATTCCTAAGATTCACCCTTGGTTTAGTTGAAACTCCCTAGGGCTAGCCATATGTAGGTCAAAATACTCACAAGAGAAGGAAGGAGGAAGATCAAGTGAAGAGATAGCAAAATACCTTGATTTCCTTGGTTCTTCTTGCTTGTTCTTCACCTTCCTTGGCTTTCTCACCACAATTTCGAAATTTACCCTCTGTTCTTCCCTCAAAATAGATCCATAAACTTCAATATAATCATAGGAAAGAAAGGGAAATGGAAGAGAAGAGGTTTGCTAAAGAAAGAGCATGAAAAATAACCAAAAATCCATACCTTTTACCTTTGATTTCTCTTTCTCTTCCTCTCCCTCTTGTGCGCCTCTCTCCTTAAGTGCCTAAGTGAGTGGAGAGGTGGGGTGCCCTATATATATAAGTGGGAGGAAGGAAGACTTTTAAAAAATTTCAATTTTGCGTTTTCATTTTGGCATTTTTGTTTTTGGTTTCTTTTTAGCTCCTTTTTGAGAACTGTCTTTTCCATTATAAAATTTAGGTTTCTAATTTAGTAAAATTCCTTTGGAATCACTCAAATCAGAGCTAAAACCTTCCCAAACGAATCTGTCAAAGTTTGAGTACATCGATATTAGAAAACGTCCACCGGAGGGGTTTTAACTGTCCTGGGGCTTCCCATAGTTTTCAGGACCTTTGAGAATCCTGAAGAACTTAAAACTTTCATTTGAAAAGCCCTCCTGTGTGAATTCTAAAATTTGCTCAAAATTACAAAAATGCCATTTCGTTTCGTAAGTCTTTCGTCAAATTTTGTTTCTTCAATTTAGCTCTATTTTTATTTCTATTTGAGCCTGAGATTCTCATTTTTAGGAGTCTAGAATGCTACTTAAATTTTTTGGTACCTTCACTAATTCATTTTGGGAGACTTACTTTGAAAATTTACATGTTTTCGTCGTTTAATGAAAATCGAATATTACAATTCTCCCCCTTTAAAAAATTTTGTCCTCGAAATTTAGATAACATACCTCATGGAAAGAGCTCTGGATATTTCTTTCTCATTTCTTCCTCTAGCTCCCAGGTGGGTTCCTCGGGAGATAACCCCTTTCAAACCACTTTCATCAGTGATATCGTCTTATTCCGTAACTGCTTGAGTCTAATATCCATGATCTGAACTGATAATACTATGTATGATAGATCATCATGTAACTACACATTCTCATATTCTATTACATGTGAAGGGTCGAGTTGGTACTTTTTGAGCTGTGAAATATGGAATACATTATGTACTTGGCTTAGGTTTGGGGGAAGGGCAAGTCAATAGGCCACAGGTCCTATTTTATCAAGAATCTGGAATGGACCTATATACTTTGGACTAAGCTTTCTACTCTTAATGGACTAACCTATCCCTATGAATGGAGACACTCTAATGAAGACATGGTCTCTAATCTCAAACTCTAACAACCATCTACATCTATTTGCATAACCTTTTTGTCTACTCTGGGTTGTCAGGAGTTTCTTTCTGATGGTTTCAATTTGTCTAGAAGTCTGGTCCACTAACTCTAGGCCTATAAGGCTCCACTCTCCTAATTCAGCCTAACACATCAGAGACCTACACTTCCTCCCATACAGTGCCATCTGTATACTTGCATGATAGCTATTATTATAGGCAAACTTCGCTAGAGGCAAGTATGTATCCTAGTTTTCTTTCATTTCTAAGACACACGCCCTTAACATGTCCTTTAGGGTTTTGATGGTTTTCTCCATATGACCATCTATTTGGGGGTGATAGGCAGTGCTGAATCAAAGCCTGGTACCTAGAGCATCCTATAATGATTTTCAGAAATTCAAAGTGAATCAGGGATGTCTATTTGAAACTATGCTCCTAGGTACACCATGCAATCTAACTATCTCCCATATGTACAGCTGGGCTAGTTTGTCTAAGGTATAAGTAGCTTTTATGGCTAAAAATTATGTTAACTTTGTTAATCTATCAACTATTACTCATATTGTATCTGCCCCGATGATGTCCTGGGTAAACCTATGACAAAATCTATTACTATGCTATCCCATTTTCATTTCAGGATATTTAAGGGCTAAAGTAACCTAGCTAGTTTTTGGTGTTCTATCTTAACTCTTTGACATACTAGAAATCAGGAGACATACTCTACTATATTTGCTTCATCCCAAGCCATCAGAACATTTTCTTTAAATCTTGGTACATTTTATTACTGCCTGGATGAATGGTATACTTAGTCTTATGTGCCTCATCTAATATTTCTCTCTAATCTCTATATTTCTAGGCATATACAACATATCCCTGTATCTTACTATATCATCCTCAGACAAATTAAACTCTTGGATGCTACCCTGGGCTATCTGGGCTTTAATCTTATTTATATGATCATCTATTTGTTGAGCCTCTCTTATCTGCTCCCTTAGGTCATTTTATATTTGGGTTTTGCTTATTAATAGCTTCCCCAAATGCACCTTACACAAGAGACTCATATCCCTGAATCTCTCAATCAATTCTTGCTCTCGGATCATCATACAGGCCATGTGTATGGATTTTCTACTCAGGGCATCAGCTACCACATTAACTTTACCGGGATGGTATTTCAATGTAAAATCGTAGTCTTTCAAAAATTCTAACCATCTCCGCTGTCTCATATTCAACTCTTTCTATTCAAATAAATATTTAAGGCTTTTATGGTCGTTCTAAATTTCTATAACTACCCCATATAAGTAGTGTCTCTATATTTTCAAAGAAAATACCACTACAGCTAGCTCTAAGTCATGTGTGGGGCAATTTGTCTCATGAGGTTTTAGCTGTCTAGAAGTATAAGCTACCACTTGGCCTTTCTGCATAAGCACACATCCTAACCCTTTCTTAGAGGTATCACTATAGGCTACAAAAGTCTCTCTAGGGTCAGGGAGTATTAAAACTAGGGTCGTGGTTAACTTGTGCTTCAACTCCTGAAAACTTTTCTCATATTTTTCATCCCACACAAATGACATATTCCTTCTAATGAGCTGGGTCAGTGGCATCGTTATCTGAGAAAAACCCTGAATGTACCTTCTGTAATAACCTGCTAAATCTAGAAAGCTCTTGATCTCTGTCACTATCTTAGGTCTCTCTCACTGTAATATGTAATACCATAAATTTTAGCTCGTCTTATGCTTTTGAATGCTATAATATCATGAAGCATATAGGATTTCTATAGAAAAGCAAGGAAAAATGAGATTATCTTTGCATCGCGTCATAATAAAAATTTCAATCAATGTCACGTGGACCATGTGAGCTCATGCTATGCATCCACATATTTAAACACATCATTAAAACTCATTTTCATCCCAAAATTATGCCTACAACTCATGAAAACTGAAAATAAAGCATAGGAAATGGGAGTTCATTCTTGGCCAAAATCGGCCTCTTTTCTGGGCAAGTTTCAAAAAATCATAACTAAATCTAGAACAATCAAAATCATGCAATCTTGGTCATTCTAGGAAGCTTAAGATGTCTACTTCACACTAAAAATATGCCCAGGTCATAACATTCATCACACAGGATGTTTGACATAAAAAATGGTTCAAAGGTCTGACTGAAATCTGGAACTATCACAGAATTCTGTAGAAAACTTTGAAAATATCCAATTAATTCCACAAAAATCTAATCCATGCAAATGATACCAATATAGAAAGATGTGGATGTTAAATAGAGAGTAAAAATATCTCCAGATCAGTCCATCAAGCCTAAACCTTATAATTCAATGGAACAGTACTTCTGATTGAGCAAATTTACTAATATTGGAAAGAAAAGTTAAAAATTCATATCTCCCTCTCTAGACCTCCAAATGAGGTGTTTCCTGTTGGCATGAGTCATGTGATTGTCTAGTTTTTCTATATAAAATTTCATGGCAATTGGATATCGTTTGAGTCTTGTGTGACAAAGTACAAATTCGAACCAAATGAATAATACAACAAACCAGAAACTATGAAAATTTCCAACTTTGAAAAATCATCAAATATTCTATAGACCTCCAAAAATTATGATCTTTAGCTTCCCAAAAATCTCTCAATAAGACCTAATTTCATGCTAAAGTTTAGATCAAGTCTAGCTCATTTGGCCAAAAAGTGACGTAGGCCATTATGGTCAAATTTGGCTCCATATGAGGTACCAAACTTGCCAAATGGCCTTCCCTTGGTTGTGGCACCTTTTGGGCAAGTCTAAAAGTACATTTGAGACTTAGGTGAGCTGCCCAAATGGTCCCAAACCTCATACATCTCATTTTGGCCTTTTAACCCATACTTATGCACATTTCCATAAACTCATTCATGAAGTTATCTTTACCATACATGCTCGATTCACATTCTATCATTCACGTAACATATATTCTCATTTCTAAATGATAGAATAGCATAATTACATGTGTCTCAAGGGTCATATGCCATTTACAATATTCATATATATCATTGAACATCATTATGGTTCCATAAAGCAAAAACTAGACATATGAATGTTAATCTCCTTCCTCTAGTGTTGTTGGCTCCTATAGGGATATCCACTTGGTTCACCTAGCATGTGAGATCATTGGAGAGGAGGGAATGAGATTCAAAAAATTCCAATAGCTCATCTCCCATTCAATCATACATAATATGTGCAAAGCAAGTTTTACAAATGCATACATGGAAAAGATGGAAGTCATGGACATTTTAAAAGTAAACTTGGCATATAAACAAATCATACAAGACATTCAAGAGCTCACCAAGTGTTTGGATTGGCCTCACACTTCTCCTCATGGATTTTGGACTTGCCTCACCTATTCTTTAAGAGCTTTGGACTCGACCATACTCTTGGGAGCCCAATTTGCTTTTGGGAGACTCTTTACTTTGTCTCAACTAAGCTTAAGGGTTCTTGCCTCATCCTCACCTAAAGGAAGAGTTCTTGGCCTTTCCACATTCAAGCAAACTCATACAAACATCATGTGCTCATTTGAAAATATAACATGGCATCAAGAATCATGGCATATAAAGGCATGCTAGCATACTTTTCATAGCTTGAAAATACACATACATACATTCTAAAATAAGCTAAACACACATCCATGCATGAGAGAAGGTGGAGAGAGCTACCTTGTGTACGCTTACACACTTTTTCCTTGAAATTCAACCCTCCTCTTTCGGCCACACACCTACAAATTGGTGGAGATAGTTTCTCTTGGCCTAGATACAATTTATGGGAGCCAATTAGGTTCATGAAATAATTTCTAAGGACATACAACTTACTTAGATGCTAGATTGCTCTATAGGTTCTATTATGGTCCATAATTGTACCTAATGAAGCAACACCCCTTAAATAAATTTTAGGCTCTATTCTTTCCTTTCAAATATGATTCTTGACTCCTTTTAAGCCTCTTGGAGTCATCACACAATTAAAACAAAGAGCCTAACATCATGTTACTTCTTTAGGTCATAATATTGAACCTAAGGCACCAAATCACTTTTTATGAGATCTAAATTTTTTCCATGACTTCCCCTCATTTTCATTTATCAAATATGACTTAAGAATGGCCTTATAAAAATTTAAAACTCTCCCTAGCTAGGAGAACCCATCTAGGCCGAGGCTATGAAGCATATTGGGTTCCATGGAGCTTTTTTTGTTTTCTCAAGGGAAGAAGCATATGGGGAGCCTCTGAGGGATCTTGGAAGATCATTTAAACTCTTACTTAGGCCTAGCAATCATCATACAGAATCATATTTTACAAGGTAAAATTAAAACCCTAAAACTTGCATCTTGAAATCTAATGGTTTTTTGTCAATTCTCTTTGCATATTCTTAATCTCCGCACCCTTTTTCCTTAGATTCATGTTTGGTTCTACCTAAAAATCATCTTCTCCTAGGGTTTTCTCAAGTGGGGCGAAATGGTGGAGAAAGGAACCAAAGATGACAACTATAGGAAGAGAAATTACCTTGTTTTCTTGCTTTTTCTCACTTGAATCTTGTGTTCTTTGAGCTCCTCTCTTCAAATCCGAATTTCTCCCTCAATTTTCTCCTTAAAACAGATTTATAAACTTCATTATAACCATAGAAAAGAAAGGGGAATGGAGAAGGAGAGGTTTGGAAAGGAGAAAGCATGAAAAATCATGAAATTCCTTACCTTTTCCTTACTTTTTCTCCTCTTTTCTTCTCCTCCATGGTGTGCCTAAGAGAGCTGGTGTTTTTTCTAGTTTTTGGGCAGAATGGGTCATGCAAATGGTCTGGAGAAGAAATAAGAAACTTAAAGTGTGTTCAAGAAGCTTCCACTTTCTCAAAAATTCTAAATTTGCCTTTTCATTTTTGGCATTTTTGTTTCTCCGTTGTTTTAGCTCATTTTTGAGAACCGTCTTTTCCATTATAAAATTTAGGTTCCTAATTAAATAAAATGGTTTTGTAATCACTCAAATTAGACCTAAAACCTTCCTGAATAAATCAGTCAAAGTTCAGGTCAACTGACGTTAGAAAACATCCACCGGAGGGGTTTTAACTGTCCCAGGACTTTCCATGGTTTTCAGGGCCTCTGAGAACCCTGGAGAACTCAAAAATTTCATTTAAAAAGCATTTCTATATGAATTCCAAAATTTACTCAAAATTATGAAGATGCTATTACATTTCGTAAGCTTTTCGTAAGAAATTGTTTCTTCATATTAGCTCTATTTTTCTTTCCGTCTGAGCCTGTGATTCTCATATTTAGGAGTCTAGAATGTTCCCAAATTTTTTAGGACCTTAACTACATCATTTCAGGAGACTTCCTTTTGTATCCAGTGAGTTTCACTCATTAACAGAGAAATCGTACGTTACATTTCTCACGTTTTCTCTAGTTTTTGGAGAACTGGATGTTATTTCTCCCCCTTAAATAAATTTTGTCCTCAAAATTTGGGGTATGTTTTCCTCTTACTCTTTTCTTTTTCTGGCTAACTACTATTTGCTTTCCCTTCTTCCTGGCTTTATACGCTTGCTTAGCGATATCATTCTTTGAAATTTTCTCTTGGCCAGGGAACTTTTATTACTAGCCTTTAATGAGGGCTCTATTGCCATGTTGTACTGGCTAGTTCTCTTTCATAAGGGAAAGCAATTTCTGACTTTAGAGGCCTTTCCTGGGAGAGCTTACTATTTATATTGGATTAGTCTAAACCCATTCGTAGAGGTTAACATTTCTTTTAGTGGACTTATTTACACATCTTAGGAGGTAACTTATTTTATATCACATCTCCCGTATCCTCTTTTAATGGCTTCTCATAACATCTCATCATTTTTTCTAATCAATAGAGCCATCAGAGGTTTCTATCTATTTGCTTATTTACATATTCCATCCACTGTTTATCTCTGTGTTCTTTCTTATTAGCTCATCCCGTGATTACAATTCACATTCTTTCTGTCACAAGCTTCACATCTCAATTACTTACTGGGATTACAACTCTTTTGAGGAGTTTCTACTTTTAATGATCCTAACTTCTCTATTTACTACTACATCTGTCTTTATAGGTTGGGACTTTTTCTCACTTTCTTTACTCACTTATAGTGGCATTTTATAATCCCTCAATTCAATAATGATTGACCTAACATATATCTCATACTAGCACTGAAGAGCTACTACCACTGACTACTGCTGGGCTCTGACGAGATGCTAGCTATTCTCATAGTTTTGCTCACTGGAAATATGTTGTACCACTTACCTCATATAAAAACTATACCTGACCCCTTTCTGAATACATAAGCTAGTATGCAGGGATCTCTCTATCCTTCGGTCAAGGCTACTGTCTGCTAGGTAGTGGTTCATCTGGCTCTAACTCTGGAAAGCTAATTTCTTGCTTTCCTCATCCCATGCATTATGCTCATCTCTAAAGAGAGCTAGTCAGTGGTTTAATTGTCTGAGTAAAGCCTTCATATCTTTATGACAATGATCTACCAGACTTAGGAGGTCTTTAGTCTCTGAGATAAAAGCTACCTGAAACTGTACTGGTCTCTGAGACTAACTATTCTATAAAACTATCTTAGACTGTCATCTCTATCAGAGATCTATCATGCTATGGCTAGGGCTCTCTGTAACTTTGTGGGATCTACTATGACCCCTAGGTCTGCTGTAACCTCTGAAAGCCCCGTTAAGGTCTATTGCAACCCGCTATGCTATGCTGGGATCTACTATAATCCATCTCTGGGAGATGTCAAAGCCTAAGATCAATGTATCTGATAGTAAAATACATGCTCACTAAGTCCAATAACCATCGCTCATAATAGCTGAGGCTAAACTCAGAAGTACATCATGCTCTTCATGCAAAGTGGATTCTTTGTCATTTGATTCTCTAGGATCCTGTCATACCAATACTAGGGAGCATTTCAATTTTCACTCGTCGCTCCTCGTAGGATCCTCAGATTCCCACTTCAGCCCCTTTTTCACTTGGGCTTTCTTTTCTTACTCTATTAACTTACTTACTTTGCATGTACTCGTTCTAACTTTCCTCTCATACCCTGTAGTTTCTAACTATGCCCACATTTTGCTTTTAAATGCCTTAGCACTAGAGCATCTCACACACTGGATATGGCTAGCATTTCTGGTAGGAGAGAGGTTATACATTGGTCCCTTCTCATTTCGTTTACATATACTATAAGGGACTCGAGCTATGCATACTGAATCTGAACATTCTCTATTAGGGATTCTCTTCTACATGCTTTTGTTACTATTTTGATACTGGAATCCTTTTATCTTTTTTCTCTGGCTCGTCTCATTCTTTAACTAACTAGGATACTCTTTGATTACTGGGACGCTTTGGTGATTAATGTCATCGTTTGCTATGCACTCAAGTTACATTACTATTAGGTTAATTAGGCCTAATATCATGTAACCATTGTTGCAAGCAAATCATAACATCAAACACTAATACCCGGGTGCCTCATGACTGAGCTCAAGGCCACTATCGCCTGTATATTACAAGTTTCCCAATAATCTAAAGTACCCCTCTCTTACTTTTCTCTATCTGCCTTATTCTTGTAGAATACTCGGGGAAAGTAAGATTCTTCCTCTACTACATCTCGAGATCTCTCTGCATTACCTGGCTATTCTTTACTTTGAGCGCTATTATACTAGAAGGGCATCTATGCCAAGGACAGATGTGCCTTTTTAAGTACTCGGGTATATTAACTGAATATCTATTTTCAATCTAATATGTTCTCAGCTTGAACACTGTCATACCTTTTCTTTTTACCTTTCCTATCCTCTTACTTAGGTAAAAGGATGTTTTACTACTGGCTGTTTCTATTGCTAGTTCAGATTTCTTTATGCTCAAGAGCACCTATATTTTCCCACGGTTCATCCACTTATTCACTTTCTATAATATCAAGGGGGTCTACTTTTCACACACACTCTTACTCTGCTCTTAGTTAGACCATCCCTTGGTAAGAATGATTCTATTTCATATAATCATAGGGATTTCATTCTATAGAGCTCTTGGCTTACATTCTTTCTCTACATAAGACGAGGCTTGCTTTCTTAGGAGGTCTCTAGCTTTCTCGAGCTTCCCTAAGGGTACTAAGGCACTAACTGTCTGTCTCAACTTATTTCTATGTTTGGATCAAAGCTGGGCTTTTTCTCTGTTCAGTCTCTTTAGCCTCATCCCCAAGAGCATAGTATACTCTTTCTAGGGTTCTGTTAACCTGATCCAGGACACGTGCTCTCAATGTCTGGATTCTATCTCATAAAACTTATGCTCTACTGGGTGCTCTGACCATGCATGTGCCTTAACCTTATACTATTCTCATATTAGGGAACTCATCTAACTAACTATTAGACCCCTATTCGTTTACCTTTCTGAGCTTAATCTATACATTTGGTTATTACTAAAGCGTGGGCATATCTTATATGGTTAATTTCTTAGCTCTTCCACGCTTCTTTGCTCACTATACTCTACAATAGGGGGTCTATCTAGGGAAATTACTAACCACTACTAGGTGGTTTCCCTGACATGAGGATGTCTTATCTTTCTTTTTTCGCTCCAGGGAGAACTTTCACTGAACCTTTCATTCCCATATCTCACATGGATGATGCTACTGGTCATCTCCTCGAGGCTTTGGCTTATGCTTAGCCTAGGTTAGCCATCTCATTGGACCTGTAGCTTATTAACTATCCTCATTCTTCCCTGGGTCTCTGTTACTAGTTACTTATTCTTACTTCTAGGTGTTACCTATGAGGTACACCTTTCTAGGCCACTCACTATGTGCCTCACTGCTACTAGTCTTATCTTACATTATTTCGAGGCTACATTAACATTTTATCATTCAGTGTCTTATTGGGTAGCACTCTAGGTTGGAGTCAACACCTTAAACGTGGGTTTCAACAACCTCATCATCCTTATGTCTAACTTTCTCTGTGTTGAGCTCTTTCCTCAGTTTCAACTACTAGGCCCATAGATTTCTTACCAATTTTTCATAACTATTAACTATTCTTTTCTCTATTTATACCAAGGGTCCCGCTTTTTATAGGTTGTTTGACCCCTTATCAACTTCTTTCTTAAGTTGGCTTGAATATGACCAACAAGGCATTCATGGTGCCCTTCGCCGCGGCTAACACATCCTTCACTGTGGCTAATTAGCCTCGCTGTTTCTATGGAATAATTGGCCGCGACTAAGCAACTAATTGGTCGTAGCTAATGACCTCTGATTGGCTTATTTTTCAGGGATTGGATTTTCATCTTTAGCTACTAACTCGAGCCTCAATGCCTCTATATCTAGCCCATCATCAAGCTAGAAGGTTTCACCTCTTGCTTTATTCATGCATAACTATCTATCATTTTAGGGTTGTCGGGCTCTAAAGGGTGTAGCTTATAACTTAAACTCCTGGCCTGAGGGAATAAACTTTTTGAGCTCTGAAATTTATCTAGACATTTGGGTGTTGTGGCTAGGGGATAACTCTCTTCTGCATTTCCTTCTGAATTGGTCCTGTGCAGCCATAGTCTCATCTCACACCGCAGTGTATCATTACTTGTCTCTACATTAAGTAGGACATCTTGGAATGGCCTGAGTATGACTACTAGGGACTACCAGGGAGAATTAGGCCTCAAGTACTTTCTCTAGCAAGCCTCTTCCTATTAACGAAATCATTTCTCATTGTTTATATCTAGGGTTTGCCACTGATCTCGACGAGCTATCATATTACATAGAGCTCTAGCCGTCAGATCCTTTAACTCCGCTCAAGCTTAGCTTTGCTTAAGCTACTTTAGAGGCCACTCTTTCTCGATTTTCACTAACTACTCTAAGACCATTCTATCACTTACTCATCATGAATAAAGCCACAAACTACTTTCCTACACCCAATATATCTCATATAAGACTATCTATTCATTTGAGCCTTTACATAGCCCTAATGCTACTTCTTCAAGCTAATCCAATCCAAAAGAGCCTAGAACTTTGCTTTGATACCAATAAATGTAATATCATAAATTCCAGCTCGTCTTATGCTTTTGAATGCTATAATATCTTGAAGCATATAGGATTTCCATAAAAAAGCAAGGAAAAATGAGATTATCTTCGCATCGCGTCATACTAAAAATTTCAATTGGTGTCACGAGGACCATGTGAGCTCATGCTATGCATCCTCATTTTTAAAAATATCATTACAACTCATTTGCATCCCAAAATTATGCCTACAACTCATGAAAACTGAAATGGAGCATGGGAAATGGGAGTTCATTCTCAGCTAGAATCAGCCTCTTTTCTAGGCAAGATTTGGAAAATCATAATTAAATCTAGAAACATTGAAATCATGCAATCTTAGTCATTTTGGGAAGTTTAGGATGTCTACTTCACACTAAAAATATGTCCAGGTCATAAAATTTATCACACATGATGTTTGACATCCAAAATGGTCCAAAGGTCTGACTGAAATCTGGAACTATCACAGAATTTTGCAGAAAACTTTGAAAATGTCCAATTAATTCCAAAAAAATCTAATCCATGCAAATGATACTAATCTTGAAAACTATGGATGTTACCTAGAGAGTACAAATATCTCTAGACCAGTCCATCAAGCCCAAACCTAAGAATTCAATTGAACAGTACTTCTAGTCGGGTAAATTTACTGATACTGGAAAGAAACTTCAAAAATTCATATCTCCCTCTCTAGACCTCCAAATGAGGTGCTTCTAGTTGGCATGGGTCAGTGGGATTGTCTAGTTTCTTTGTATAAAATTTCATAACAATTGGATATCGTTTGATTCTCGTGTGATAGAGTGCAAATTCGGACCAAATGAATAGTGCAGCAAACTAGAAACCATGAAAATTTCCAACTTTAAAAATCATCAAATATTCTGTAGTCCTCCAAAAATTATGATCTTTAACTTCCCAAAAATATCTCAATAAGACCTAATATCATGCCAAATTTTAGATCAAGACTAACTCATTTGGCCAAAAAGTGACATAGGGATCCATTATGGTCAAATTTGGCTCCATATGAGGTACCAAACTTGCCAAATGGCCTTCCCTTAGTTATGGCACCTTTTGGGCAAGTCTAAAAGTAAATTTAAGACTTGTGTGAGCTGCACAAATGGTCCCAAATCTCATGCATCTCATTTTGGCCTTTTAACCCATACTTATGCACATTTCCATAAACTCATTCATGAAGTTATCATTACCATACATGCTCAATTCACATTCCATCATTCACGTAACACATATTCTCATTTCCAGATGATAGACTAGCATAATTACATGTGTCTCAAGGGTCATATGCCATTTACAATATTCACATACATCATTGAACATCATTATGGTTCCATAAAGCAAAAACTAGACATATGAATGTCAATCTCCTTCCTCTAGTGTTGTTGGCTCCCATTGGCATATCCACTTGGTTCACCTAGCATGTGAGATCATTGGAGAGGAGGGAATGAGATTCAAAAAATCCCAATAGCTCATCTCCCATTCAATCATACATAATATGTGCAAAGCAAGCTTTACAAATGCATGCATAGAAAAGATAGAAGTCATAGATATTTTAAAAGCAAACTTGGCATATGAACAAATCATACAAGACATTCAAGAGCTTACCAAGTGTTTGGATTGGCCTCACACTTCTCCTCATGGATTTTGGACTTGCCTTACTCATTCTTTAAGAGCTTTAGACTCAACTATACTCTTAGGAGCCCACTTTGCTTTTGGGAGACTTTTTACTTTGTCTTAACCAAGCTCAAGGGTTCTTGCCTCATCCTCATCTAAGGAAAGAGTTCTTGGCCTCTCCACACTCAAGCAAACTCAAATAAACATCATGTGCTCATTTGAAAACATAACATGGCATCAAGAATCATGGCATATAAAGGCATGTGAGCATACTTTTCATAGCTTGAAAATATACATACACACATTATAAAACAAGCTAAACACATATCCATGCATGAGAGAAGGTGGAGAGAGCTACCTTGTGTACGCTCACACACTTTTTCCTTGAAATTCAAGCCTCCTCTTTCGGCCACACACCCACAAATTAGTGAAGATGGTTTCTCTTAGCCTAGATATAATTTATGGGAGCCAATTAGGTTAATGAAATAATTTCTAGGGCCATACAACTTGCTTAGATGCTAGATAACTCTATAGGTTCTATTATAGTCCATAATTGCACCTAATGAAGCAACACCCTTTAAATAAATTCTAGGCTCCATTCTTTCCTTTCAAATATGATTCTTGACTCCTTTTAAGCCTTTTGGAGTCATCACACAATTAAAACAAAGAGCCTAACATCATGTTACTTCTTTAGGTCATATTATGGAACCTAAGGCACCAAATCACTTTCTATGAGTTCTAAATTTTTTTCAAGGCCTCCCCTCATTTTCATTCATCAAATATGACTCAAGAATGACCTTAAAAAAATTTAAAACTCTCCCTAGTTAGGAGAACCCATCTAGGCCGATGCTATGATGCATATTGGGTTCCATGGAGCTTTCTTTGTTTTCTCAAGGGAAGAAGCATATGGGGAGCCTCTTAGGGATCTTGGGAGCTCATTTAAACTCTTACTTAGGCCTAGGAATCATCATACAAAATCAGATTTTACAAGATACAATTGAAACCCTTGAAATCTAATAATTTTTTGTTAATTCCCTTTGCATATTCTTAATCTCCACACCCTTTTTCCTTAGATTCATACTTGGTTCTGCCTAAAAATCATCTCTTCCTAGGGTTTTCTCAAGTAGGGTGAAATGATGGAGAAAGGAACCAAAGATGACAACCATAGGAAGAGAAATTACCTTGTTTTCTTGCTTTTTCTCACTTGAATCTTGTGTTCTTTGAGCTCCTCTCTTCAAATCCGAATTTTCCCCTCAATTTCTCCCTTAAAACAGATTTATAAACTTCAATATAATCATAGGAAAGAAAGGGGAATGGAGAAGGAGAGGTTTGGAAAGGAGAAAGCATGAAAAATCATGAAATTCCTTACCTTTTCCCTACTTTTTCTCCTCCTTTCTTCTCTTCCATGGTGTGCCTAAGAAAACTATGTTTTTTCTAGTTTTTAGGTAGAATGGGTCGTGCAAATTGAGGGGAGAAGAAATAAGAAATTTAAAGTGTGTTCAAGAAGCTTCCACTTTCTCTAAAATTCCAATTTTGCCTTTCGTTTTTGGCATTTTCGTTTCTCCTTCATTTTAGCTCCTTTTTGAGAACCATCTTTTCTATTATAAAATTTAGGTTTCCAATTAAATAAAATGGCTTTGGAATCACTCAAATTGGACTTAAAACCTTTTCGAATGAATCAGTCAAAGTTTGGGTCAACTAACATTAGAAAACATCCACCGGAGGGGTTTTAACTGTCCTAGGGCTTTCCATGGTTTTCAAGGCCTCTAAGAACTCTGGAGAACTGAAAAATTTTATTTAAAAAGCCCTTCTGTGTGAATTCCAAAATTTGCTCAGAATTACGAAAATGCCATTATATTTCGTAAGCTTTTTGTAAGAAATTGTTTCTTCATTTTAGCTCCATTTTTCTTTCTGTCTGAGCCTGGGATTCTCATATGTAGGAGTCTAGAATACTTCTTAAATTTTTTGGGACCTTAACTACATTATTTTGAGGGACTTCCTTTTGTATCTGGTGAGGTTCATTCATTAATGGAGAAATTGTACGTTACATTTCTCATGTTTTCTCTGGTTTTCAGAGAACTGGATATTACATAATACTACCTTTACCTTATGGGGATCTATTGTAACCCCTGCTTGGGAGATCACATGATCTAAAATTGTACTTCAGTAAGCCAAAACTCACATTTACTAAGTTTAGTATATAACTGTTTCTCTCTTAGGGTCTCCAAGGCTAATCTCATATGTTGTTCATGTTCTTCTCTTCTATTTGAATAGATGAGAATGTTATTTATAAAGAGAACTACAAATCTATCTAAGTATGGCCTGAAGACTCTGTTCATATAATCCATGAACACTGTAGCTGCATTCGTCAACCCGAAGGGTATAATTAAAAATTTATAGAGCTTATATCTAGTTCTAAGTGCTGTTTTGGGAATATCTTCAGCCTTTATTCTAAGCTGATGGTATCCTAACCTGAGGTCTATCTTAAAAAATATAGATGCTTCTACTAACTGATCTAGGAGGTCATTTATGCGAGGGAGACGGTACTTGTTCTTAATAGTTATCTTATTAAGTTCCCTATAATCTATACACAGTCTAAGGCTCCCATTTTTCTTCTTTTCAAATAAGACTGGAGCTCCCCATAGTGAGACACTGGGTCTGATAAAACCCTTTTTTAAGAGCTCTTCTATTTTTTTTAAGCTCAGCTAGCTCGGTAAGGGCCATCCTATATGGGGCCTTAGACACTGGACTTGTCCCAGGTACAATGTTTACAGGAAACTCAACCTCTCTCTCTTAGGGTAGTCCATTAATCTTTTTAGGGAATACCTCTAAGAACTCTCTCACTACTGGGATTTCCCTTATACCCTCTTCTACCTCAACTTGAACTGAGAAGAAAATTAGATATCCCTAACAACTATGCCTTAAAGACCTTTCAGTCTAGAAGGTGTTCATGATAGATAACTTAGTCCTCATACTAGGCATAGTCCCATACTCAGGTAAAGTAATACATCTGTGGCTATAATCTAGTGTAGCATTATTTGCAGACATCTAATTTATGTTAATGATCAAATCAATATCAATAAGGGGCATACAAATCAAATCAAGGGTGATAAGGCAATGATTAAACTGGACCACACAATTCAAGCAAGCATGGAAGGTGATGGCTCGGTTTCTTATGGGGGTAGATACATGCAAGTTATATGGTAGTGTATGCATACTCAAACCCAACCTCTTAGCATAGTCATATGATATGAAAGAATGGCTAACACCCGAATAAAATAATGCAGTCACAGAAAAATCATTTATTCTAATAGTACCTTGGATTAGACTCAAGGACTGGCTAGCCTCCTGCTGCGATAGGGCAAAGACTCTACCCTGGATCTGAGGTCTAGGAGCAGGAGCCATCTCCCTCTACTATGTGAACTGTTAAGGAGCCTGGGTGTAGTCCCTAGCCATATGTCCTGGCCTACCACACCAGAAACATACATTCTGCCCCGTGTAGCATGGTCTATTTCCATGATTCTTACCACACTGGAGACATACCATAGGTGCAAAAACTACTTATACTGGACTAAGTTATCCGTCTCTTACCCTTTCAGCTCCACTGACTTCTGCCACCTCTCCTACTAGTAACTACGGCCTGTGATCCCTCTCTAGGTCTCTTGGGCTCAGAGAGGGGTGGTTTGGCACTGGAGGTAGGCTGCATCATTCTAAGGTTCACCTCCATCACTCTGCATATCTCAACTAGGGTGTTAACATGCCTGATTCTCTATGGAACTATGCTATCTCTAATTTCTAGAAGCAAACCTTTATCTAGCCTACCTGCTCTCCATCATTCATCATGATGCCTTTGCAAATAGGAGGAATATCTAAAGAGTTCTACAAATTTGGCTACATACTAGTCCACAGACATCCCCTCTGTCTATTTTAAGAGTATAAATTCTGACTCCTTCTCATCTCTGACTGAGCTATGGAAGTACCTCTCATAAAAAGCCTGAAGGAATGCCACCCATGTGATTGGAAGGTTCTTCGCCCTTAAAATAGGCTCAGTGCCCCTCCACCAGTAATCTGTTTCTCTCTCCAGCTAGAAAATAGCCATGGTGGCTTTCTGCCATCACCCAGAAGATTTTCTATAATTGCATAATCCAAGCCTCAACTTCCTCTGTGTTCATCTCACCATCAAAGGTGGGAGGCTCGAATTTCTTAAACTGAGTAGTAACCTAGCTAATAGAGGACTGCTCTTAGGCTGGAGGCGTCTAAACTGGTGGAATAGGGGCAACCATCTATACATATGGCTGCAAGTCTGGGTGAGTCACCCCTGAGTGTTCAGGATAATCTAAGTGGTGAGGTGGCTATAGAGGAGAAGGTGTAGGGCACTGTCTATCTCTCTTAGCAAGCTATTCCTATAACTGTATAATCATGGGCTGCTACTGATCCAGGCAAGCCATAATTGACTATAAGGCTCCAGCTGCTGGATCATTGGGCTTGGCTCTATCATTTGCATGAGCCTTTCTAGAGGGTCGACCTCTCTTAGTGTTCACCATAACACTGAAATATCATAACAAACTTTAGCATGAAAAGGAAACACTTTCACCATCAACACACTCAATTCATCCACAAAATAACTCATATACACCTAAGCAACTCATAAATGCAAGCCACAACCCATATTAAGAGCCTGGACCTCTACTTTGATACCAATAAATGTAACACCATATCTATATAGCACATCTCATTCCTTGTCTAAGCTCATTCCCAAGAATTATATAAATTCTCAAAGAAAAAGCATTAAAAATAATGATATTTTTACGTTGCATAACGTATAAATTTTTTATTCGATGTCCCATGGACCATGTGAGCTCATGTATCACATTCTCATATTTAATTATATAGACACAACTCAAATCCATCACCAAAAGTGGCCTAAAACTTCGTGCAAGTGCAAGAAATACATAAAATTCATAGTTGCAGCCTCAGCCAGAATTTTCCTTTTTCTGTCACAAATTTTAAAAAATTATAACTAATTCTAGAAAAATTGAAATCATGCATTCTTTACCCTTCTAGAAAGTTACAAATGTCTACTTTATGCTAAAATATGTCTAGGTCATGAAACACCAAGAATAAGACTTTTGACATTCAAAAAGCACCCAAGGTCACAATTGTCTGGGCTACTGTCATAGGCTACTGTCATAGGTTACTGTCATAAATTTTGAAAATTCATAACTAATTCTAAAAAAATAAAAATCATGAAAATTAAGTTAATCAAAGAAGCTACAGATGTTAAATTTAAGAGAAGAATATCTTCAGCCCATGCCAAGTTCATTTTGGGACTTAATTATGATGAAATAGTACTGGAGATCCAGCAGTGTTACTCAGACTGACATTAAACTTCAAAAATTAATAACTCTCTGCTTAGACCTCCAAATGAGGTGATCTTGGTGGAAACAAAAAGATTATAACTTCTATTTTATGTCTTAAAATTTCACAAGCATTGGCCACCATTTGACCATCAACTGACACATAATACAAAACTAACTATATGAACAGTACATGCACCAGAACAGCAAAAAAATCCTAGCTTTGAAAATTTATAATTAATTTTGTAGAGCTCCAATTTTTTTGCACCTTAGCTTCTCAAAGAGCTCTCAATGAGCCCTACATGTTTGCAAAATTTTATGGGAAGATTCATGCATTTGGTCAGTTTGTGCTATAGGGTTCTGGTTTGGTCATTTTCTTGGTCTTAACTAGCTTCAAAGTGTCCAATTTACTTCCTAAGCTTGTGTGGCCACTTAAGCACGTGGAATTGCACCAAAATGATATTTTAAACTTGTCTCAAAGGTGCACAAACCCAAAATTTAGAAACTCACATTGTCACCCTATGCCATACACACATTTCCATAATGCTAGTCTTGCCATTACATAGTCAAATTGCATTATAACAATCATATAACCTAAACTTTTATTTGTACATGATACATTAGCATAATTACACATATTCATAAGGTCATAAGACATATGTAACAATAGATTACAAAATTTGCCACTCATTTGGCCTTAAAGAAGCAAAATTCATGCACTTTGTTGTCATAATCTCATATCTCAAGTTATTGGTTTCCATTATCTTATCCACTTGGTTCACCTAGCATGTTAGACCATTGGAGAGGAGGGAATGAGATTCATAGAATCCCAATAGCTTATCTCCCATTTCAACCATACATAAAGTATGTAAACCAAGTCTTACAAATGTATGCATGGGCATATTAAACAACATGAACATTCAAGGAACAATCTTAGCATGTGAGTAAGTCATTCAAGGCATCCATAGGCTTGCTAAGTAAGTGGATTAGTCTCACCTATTTACTTGTGGATTTTGGACTTGCCTCACCTATTTCTTTAAGTGGTTTTTGACTCAACCTTACTCTTGAGAGTCAACCTCACTCTTGGGAGACTCTTTACTTTGTCTCAACCAAACTTTAAGGGTTCTTGGCACATCCTCACCATGGCTAAGGGTTCTTGGTTTCTCCACACTCAAGCAAACCCAAAAAAATATAACAAATATCAATTGAAAAATAATGTATTATCATGGTACCATGGAATAAGAGCTAATAACCATGATATTTTATATATTTTAATCCCCTAACTTGGGCATTTTAACAATGAAATATGGCTTTAAAACTTTAATTAGATAAGATTTCTTGTTAATAGCCATTTCTATACTTTAAGAGTTTAATTGCAAAATTTAGGAATTTTAATGCACAATTTTATTTTAAATGATTTTGTAAATTTTCCTATTGAATTGTTCTTATTCTTTGTGCAGATTTTTGTTGGGCAATTAGAGCTTTGAAGGAAAGCCACAAACTAAAAGGGTTGTAGCCACATAAAGAAGAAGCAAGGAACAGAACCATGCATGAAGGCTGGAACTTTTAAGCAGGAAAACACACACACATCAGCCCACGTGAACTCCCACTCATGCGAAACAGAGGAGAGGAATGAGGGCTCGAGCAAGGCAACATCCAGTAGTGAATGAGAGGAATTACGTTGAAATGAAATGAAGCAAGAACTGGGTGCTTGGCTGGTGGGGAAGAAACACGAAATGAAGATGCAGAAAGCATGAAGCAAAACAAGAAGAGTACGAGGAAGTATTAGTCACTTGTGGGGAGAGGAAGCCACGTAAAGAAAGAGAGAACAACTTACAGGAAGAGAATGAAAGGAAGAATAACGTGTTAAGGCTGGAAGGAACAAGTAACATGAAGAGAATAGGCTGCAGAATACGTAAAAGATGTATGAAGAGGATGAAGCAAGAAACTACATGCTCTCGTGTGAAAGAAAAGGCCACGGGCAGAAGAAAAGCAAGCACATAGGAGCTGGATTCATAAAAGAAAAGGGAGAGCTCATCATTCTTTCAATTCCATCGACAATCCAGAGCCATCCACGAAGCACTTGAATGAAACGCTAAAGAAGCAACCATATGGAGAACTCACTTGAGCAGAACACGAATGAACAAAGGAGGTTCAGAAGCAGCACAGAATAAATGAAGAAGCTATGGGTTCTCGTTCGAAAAGGGGCAGCAACACATACAAGCAGATGAAGCAAACTTGAGCTCGAGTTCTACGTGAATGAGAACAAAATAAAAGCAGCTCATGAAGAAACAGATATGAAGTCCTGGAAATGAAGCTAAACACGTGGGAAAGCTACAGCTGAACGAACGAAGAAAGCTTGCATGGAGCTCACAAGCTCGAGCAAAACAGAGGAGAAGTAACGTGATGAGCAGAAAAAAAACTTGAGCTCACATGGAAGAAACGCGAGACTTTGGCTGGGGATGGAAGCTCCAAAACGAAGAAGAGAAGCTACATGTTGAGATAAGGAGAAACACATATGCAGAATCACGTCTGGATAGCAGCAAAATGAAGAGAAGCAACGTGGAACCCGACGTGAACATGAATGAAGAGACATACAGAAGCTACAGTAGCCAACGTGGATTATAATAAAATAAAAGCAATGGGGCCCATACTTTATACACACATGAAGGAGCTTTAGACTTGGAATAAGAAAGGGAGCACGTGATTGATTAAGAAGGAAATGCTGAAGCTCGGTAGGGGCAAAAAAATCACTCATCCACCACGTCATTATTCACGCTTCATTCACGCCATTCATTCCATTCATCCAGATCGTCCAGTCCCCTTTTCATCCAGAGGCCATCCCTCGTCACACATTCCATTCCATTAGTATTATGCCCATCCCCTTCGCCCAGTCCAGAACCATTCCATTTCACAACGAGCCTGTCAAGAGCTCATGCTAGAACATTTTTCATAACTTAAAACACAAATACACACATTCAAAGACAAGTTAAGCATACATTCATGCATAAGAAAAGGAGGAGTAAGCTATCTTGGATGCAACCACACACTTTTCTCCTTGAATTTGCTCTCCTTCCTTGGCCTCACACACACAAAGGTGTAGGATTGGTTTTGCTTGGCCTAAATATAATTTATGGAAGCCAATTAGGTTCATGAAATTAATTCTAAGGCCACACATCTTCCTTAAATACTAACTTGGTCTATTAACTCCTTTATGGTTCTAAGAATGCACTTAATGAAGCAACACCCATCATATAAGTTCTAGGCTTCATTTTTTCCTTTTATTTATGATTCTTGACTCCTTTTAAGCCTCTTGGAGACAATTAAAACAAAGAGCCTAATTACATATTGCTTCTTTAGGTCATATTATGGAACATATAAGGCCATCTCACTTTCTATGGTTTTTAAATTTTTTCCAAGGCTTCCCCTCATTTTCATTCATCATATATGATTGAAAAATGGGCTTGAAAAAATTTAAACTCTCCCTAGGTGTGCTAAACCTCTTAGGCCAAGACTAGGAAGCAATATGGCATCCATGGACTTTGCTTTGTTTTCTATATGGAAGATGCATATGGGGAGACTTCTAGGGACCTTAGAAGCTCATTTAAACTTTTATTTAGGCATAAGAATTAAGGTATCAAGTCAGATTTTACAAGGAATATATGAAACCCTAGATTTGCTATCTTAAAATTCCATGGTTATTTTGTTATTTTCTTTACATATTCTTATTCTTCTCCCTCAAATTCCTAAGATCCACCCTTGGTTTAGCTAAAAACTCAACTCCCTAGGGCTAGCCATATGTACGTCAAAATACTCATAAGAGAAGGGAGGAGGAAGATCAAGTGAAAAGATAGCAAAATACCTTAATTTCCTTAGTTTTTCTTGCTTGTTCTTCACCTTCCTTGGGTTCCTCACCTCAATTTCAAAATTTTTCCCTCTATTCTTCCCTTAAAATAGATCCATAAACTTCAATATAATCATAAGAAAGAAAGAAAAATGGAGGAGAAGAGGTTTGCTAAAGAAAGAGCATGAAAAGTAATAAAAAATCTATACCTTTTGCCTTTGATTTCTCCTTCTCTTCCTCTCCCTCTTGTGCACCTTGCTCCTTAGGGATTTTCTTTGGTTTAAGGTAGAAACATAAGTGGCTAAGTGAGTGGAGAGGTCGGGCACCTTATATTCATAGGTGGGAGGAAGGAAGACTTTTCAAAAATTTCAATTTTACCCTTTCGTTTTGGCATTTTTGTTTCTGGTCCATTTTAACTTGTTTTTGAGAACCATATTTTCCATTATAAAATGTAGGTTCCTGATTTAGTAAAATGCCTTTGGAATTACTCAAATCGAAGCTAAAACCTTCCCGAATGAATCTGTCAAATTTTGGGTACACCGACATTGGAAAATGTCCACCAGAGGGGTTTAACTATCCCGGGGCTTCTCATGTTTTTTAGGGCCTCTGAGAGCCCTTGGGAAATCAAAACTTTCATTTAAAAAGTGCTCCTATGTGAATTCCAAAATTTGCTCAAAATTACAAAAATGCTATTACGTTTCATAAGTCTTTTGTCAAATTTCATTTATTAATTCTAGCTCCATTTTTCTTTTTGTTTGAGCTTGGGATTCTCATTTTTAGGAGTCTAAAATGTTATTTAAATTTTTTGAAACCTTAACTAATTCATTTCAGGGGACTTTCTTTGAAAACATATCCATTTTCGTCGTTTAACGAAAACTGGATATTACATCTTGGTCGAGACATAGGCTCATTTAGGGACCCATGGAGTTAGCTTTGTTTCCTTGAAGGAAGTGGCATAGGTGAGGCTTTCTAGGCATCTCAAGAACCCATATGTACTCTTAGACAATGAGAAATATCACTAGAAAGCTTCATACCTATTATGGTGCAAAGAAAACCCTAGGTTTTGGAAACTTGAAAACTAATGATTCTTTTTGGAATTTCTTTGCATCTACTTGTTCTTCACCCTTGAAAACCTAGGTTTAATGCTTGGTTTAGGTCATATTTTTCTCCTTCTTTCTTGTTCTATATAAGGTTGAAACTAGCTATGGAAGAGCAAGAAAGAAGAAGCATGGAAAGCCATGGAAATGCCTTGATTCCCTAGCCTTTTCAAGAGCTTTCTCCCTTGCTTTCACTCCTTCTTGAAATTTTGAACTTCTCCCCTCTAAACATGGATCAAAACAGATCTAAATCATGCACCAAAACCATAAAAAGAAAAAGGAGAAGAAGGAGAACAAGTTCAATGAAGGAAGGAGCAAGAAATTCCTTAATTTTCATACCTTTTCCTAGGTTTTTCTCCTACCTTGAAGCTCCCTCTTATGCACCACTTTTTGCAGAACTTCTCCCTAGTTTTGGATAGAATTTAGGCTGGCCAAATGTGAGGGAGAAGTGGGGCGCCACCTATATATAGTTAGGGATTTTTAAGAAGCTTTTTAAAATGCCAATTTTGTCCCTCATCCTTGACTTTTTCTTTTTAGGCTCATTTCAACTCATTTTTTAAAAATTGTCTTTTTTATCATAAAATTTAGGTTCTCTAACATCTAAATAGCCTTTGGAATCACTCAAATCGTGTCTAAAAACTTCTCGAATGAAAAGGTCAAAGTTCAAGTTTACTAACATTCTAAAACATAAACTAGAAGGGTTTCAACTATTCTATGGGTTCTTATAGTTTTTAGGGCCTCTGAAAACCCTGAGAAACTCAATTTTCTTATTTAAAGATCCCTCATTTGAGTTTTCTAAAAGTTGCCTAAAATTACAAAAATACCACTACATTTTGTTAGGATTTTCTTTAACCATTCTAACTTTGGTTTCTAGGCACCCTATGTAACACCCCGAAATTAATTAAGGTGTTAATTATAGATTAAGATTAATTAAGAATAATTAATAGAGCATAATTGGGCAAGTTAGTGAATAGGTATTCTAGGGAGATAAATTGTTAATATGGGTTAAGGATTTATGTAGGATAGGGATTTACATCTAGGCCCAACTTAATTAAATCATGACAAGAGGCTAATGGAGGCCCAATGAACTAGAGGTAGACCCAAATTAATTTAATGAGATAGAGGCCCAAGATTTATCTTGTGTAGGCTCAATTAAGTGGCCCAATTACCCTTGTGCAGACCCAAGCCCTTGAGCCCTTTAAATGAGGCCCAAAACCTATTAAACTTCAACAACCCAATGAGTGAAAACTGGCCCAACAGAATTATGCAGCCCAACAATTAAAAACTGGCCCAACAAGGAAAATCTGAAACCCAATTGGATTTGGACTTGGAGCAACCCATGACCCAACCCCTTGACCCAACTTAAACCCATCTAAAACCCTAATGCTTCAGCCACACCTTTATTTTTCTGAAACTCAAGAGGCAAATTCGGAGGTTGAGAAGGAGGCTAGGGTTTGGGGCAAGATTTTTGCATTTTCACACACTTAGAGCAAGATTCAGCCAAGGTAATAGTTATACAACTTAATCCCCTCATCTTTCTCTTTAATTTGGTCTGATTAGTTTTTCATTTGGAGAGATTTCATTATACCCAAAATCTGAAAAGTGAGTGTTTGGAGGTTTCCTTGAGGAAATTCGTAAGTTGAGGTTGGGGTTAGTATTAGGTGAGTTTAAACCCCCATTTTGATGCATTTTTTGTTAGTTTGAGACCCCTAAAGTTAACCTATGACATGGGATTTGGTTTCATGTGAAATTACCCAGAAATTAGAATAAACTATGGCAATTTCTGGTGTGGGAAAGTTGGAGTCCGAAATTAAATCCCTTAGTGATTAGGTAAGTAACCTCTACTTGTCATTAGTAGTTTAACTCCATGGATATTTGATTATGATTAGAAATGATGATGATTATGCTTGTTATAGGCTTGATGTGCATTTGGATTATTATGGTAGCTAGAGGACGAGTAATTGGCTTCAATGAGGTAACTGGGGTTATTTTCCTGACTTCATATATATGCTCATGTTAATCTGCTACTTGTTACACATGCTTGATTTTGAAATGCTAAATGACTGGTTGACTACTTGATTGTGATTGTAATTGGACCTTGTGAGTCCATGGTGGAGCTGTGGTGCGACTGCCACCCGTGCATGTGCTTCGATCGGGCACCGGGTATGATCAACCCCAGATGCACTGAGCCCTGGTGTGCTCAATGGGGAGTAGGTGCCGTGGACGGGCCTCTCCCGGTGTTATTGGCCATTAACATGTTATGTATGATTGCTGGTATGGGACAGTAGTCATTGGTAGCTCAACTAGTTCATTTGCCAATTGAATTGATAATTCTGATATTGATGACATGAGATTGTCTTGGATTGATTGACTTGTACATATATATGGGAATTACCTTTTGTTACTGAGATTGTATATCTCACCCCGTTGTGGGCTAACATTTTCAGGGACCGGACCTCTTAGTGGCAAGGAGAAAATTAACCAGAGCCGGTTAAATGGTTTGGTAGCACATAGGTCTGGGAGTTTTACAAAATGTATTGTAATTAAACTGTCAGTTTTGTATCAGTGCTGCATTGCATCATGAGTTGCCAAGTATAGGGATTGTATATGTAATTCGATTGTCATGGAATTGAACCTTATGATTGTAATTGGCTAATAATGGAAAGTGTATCTAATGTTAAATATCCACGGTGCATGATTGGTGTTGTTATTATTCCATAAACTTGCTGATAGGAGTTAATTAGAGGAAAGAAATGGGCACATAAGTTTTGAATGGGTAATGGAAGCATAGCTAAATAAATAAGGTAGATAAATGCCATTAGAGCCATATAAAATAAGGGCAAGTGACCTTAGAGTGTCCCTAAGAAGAGAAATGGAGAGTAGAGGACGAAATATAGTGAAAACAGTGACAGAGGGGAATCATGCCGCGGCCAAGAAGGCTTCGCTGCGGCCTAGGGAGTGACAGTGGCGAGGGACGCCGCGGCTTGAGGAATCTCGCCGTGGCGCGGAGTGAAAATAATCGCCCAGGGGGTGACAGAACGTAACCTCGCCGCGGCGCGAGTCGAGGAAATTAATTACGGAGGTTACAGTAGCAAAACTCGCCGCGGCGCCACATAGGTTGGCCGCGGCGCAGATCCAACTCGCCGCGGAAGGTCAGGAAAATTCCAGGGAGCAACTTGGCCGCGGCACAAGAGTTCTAGGCCGCGGCGCAAGTCTTAAAACTCAGTTTTCAAGCTCCAGAACCTAGCTTAGCCGTGGCGGAAAAGTTCCAAGTCGCGGCGCAGGTCCCCAAACTCCTATATTTGACCTGGAAACCCTAATTTCATTAATGTTAAGGTTAGGGAATAGCTTGAGTACATTAATGGGAGGTTGTAGTGGGTTGAAATTGATGAATGGATTAATTATAAATCTCTAATGATGGTACAAACCTTCCTATGCATGTTCCCGTTATGGTTGTTAGATGATGACCCTAAGAGTATCAAGGTTTAAGTTTCCCCTATATTTTCTTAATGGGATTAACTGTAATGACTCCAAACCTTAATCATTATTTATTAATCGTGTATTTAACTATAATTACCGATATTAGAATCTAGGGTCGTCACACCCTAAGCCTTGATTCCTTGTTTTCTAATATTTAAAATTTTATCCTAATTTTATTTGGCCTTAACTAACTCATTTTAGAAGACTCTCTTTTATATCTGGCCCGTTTTTGTTGTTTTTACGAAAACTGGGTGTTACACTATGGGTGTCTTATAGGCCTAATATTCTCATAAACCTAAAACAATCCAGTTCACATTGCTAAGATCCACATTATGAGGGTAGCCCCCTATAACTCAAAGGATACTAATAACAATTGGCATAAATCCCTAGCTATAAAAGCATAGAATTCTAAAAGGATATTAAATTATGGCAAAATTTGTTATCTTGCTAAATATATCACTATATATCAATGGCTATAGTCTACCTCCCATTCCCTTTAGTTCCTACAGGAAAGAACTTGTATTCCTAGCACACTAACCAATGCATCATTTTCTTACTTGACTAAGCTTCCTTATCTCTATTTTACTATATCCATAACACCAACAATTACATATATACATTATTGGCTAACCATTTTATAGTTTTGAAACCAAAAGAGGTTCCAATGTATTTCTTGATTAAAAATGGGGGCCTGAAGCCTAAAACATAAAAAATGGTAAATTTTTTCTCTTCATTTGAAAAAAATTTAAATTACATATTCTTTTTCTTTATTATGAAAATATATACATATCTCTCATAAAATCCAAAAATAACTAAAATAACTTCAAGGATAATATAGAGTTCTTTTATTATAAATACAATTTATCAAAATGCATTTGTTAAATTTTTATTTTTGTTTTATTATTTTGTGTTGGAAACTATAACTTAAATTTATCAAATTTATGACAATACTTATTGTTGACATGGAGATTATGGTAAAGAAAGAATGAGGAAGTTTAGCCCAACACAAGAGCTTTGTATTTGTATTAATTAGTTCTTAGAATGGTATATAAGGGATTTTCTCTCTTGGCTGAAAAGAGAATTAGGGGTTGTCTACATCCATCATTGTGTGTTGTGTATGTATGGGATGTGGTGACTATTTCTTAAAGGTAGTGGCCTATTATAAGAGTGATGTCCTTATATTTTAGGATTTGTGTCTTCATATACCTATGGATTGGTGCCAATTGTTGCCTATTCTTCAAGTTTTGTGATGTCTCTTTTCTCTTATAGGCGTTAGTAATGTAGGCTGAATTATTTTGGGCTTATGCAATTAAGATGCCTGTAAGGCTCCCATAACATTTGCCCCTAAGTCTGTTAGCAAATTCTCGAGCTGAGAAAGCTTAGTAATGTATTTTTAAGCTTCTTATTTTGAAACTTTGGGTGGTTGCATTGCTTGTGTCATCTTAGTGATGATTGGGGCTTTTGTTGCTTTCTTCCCTATAAAGGAATTTGCTTATCTACTTTAGGGTTATCCATGATGGTTGGTCTTGTTATAGTGTCTCCATTGAAAGTAAATTATAGTAAAGGCAAAGTTGAGATGTAATGTCTTAACATATAAGTTAGTTAAATAATTCATTTTGATGTGTTTAGTGCTTTCATTAATCCTTCTTGAGCAATGGCCTGGTGCCGGCCCTTGTTGTAAAGTTAGTAATTCTGGGTCACACGTTAGTTTTGGCTATATTATGATGTTGAGTTATTTCACCTAAATGCCAAGAGTGACCTTACTTTTCTCTGCACTTAGTAGTAGTACTTCTTTAGGCTTTTCACATTCCAAGACCCTTGAACCATAGTCCCTTTTAAGGTTTGTAGGTGGTAAGCTCTTCCTTCGAAGACCTTAACTATCATAAATAGGCCTTCCCATTTAGGAGCTAGTTTTTCTTAGGCTTCTAGCTTGTCTATGCCTTTAAGCTTTCTAAGTACAAGGTTGCCAACATGGAAGAGCTTATTTGACCTTTTTGTTGTAATAGCTTTCAATCTTCCTTATGTGTTTCTCACTTATATACTTTGCTTCAAGTTAATGCCCTTTGATTAGGTGTAACTTGTCTATAAACTCCTAATCATTTATCTTCTCACTTATCCTCCTTATGTGCTTCTCTTCGAGGTCAATTTTTCTTCCTGTAATGGGAATTTCAAAAATAAAAACTATCAAGACTTGGCCTTTGATTGTCATATAGGGCTTATTGGAAATATTGAACTAAGATAACTTCGCCACCCATTTAACTAGTCATCCTAACAATTCTAACTTATAGAGAATATATCTCAATGACTAACTTGTGAGCATAGTAGTGGAGTAGGCTTAGAAGTATAGGCGTAATCTTTTGGATGCTATGATAAAACAAATTGCCAATTTTTCTAGCTTTGTGTAGTTGTTCTTAGTTGCCGATACATGTTGTAAATTTTATATTTTGTAAACTAATGTAGTCTTTAAAGAATAAAAAGAGACAGTTAAAAGGGGTTCATAAGGAGAAAGGACTAGTTAAGACTAAAAGAACTGGTTAAGGCCTAATCAAGAAAAAAGTTAGGGATTTAAAAAATATAAGAAATGACTTAAGAAATGTATATCCCTCATTATAATATTATGAAATAAGGCTAGTAAATTAACTTAAGGAGTTGGTTTAATTAAATCCCTAACAATTTATGATTTAAGACCCTTGGTGATAAGATTTTTGTTTAGACTATTCCAGACCATTTTTAAGTCACTTTAACCCTTAAATAAATATTTTTAATGAATAAAAGAGCTTAAAATTTGGTATAGAGCAATCAATTTCTAAAAACACAAAAAAAATAAATTAAAGTATAAGGGTAAAAGGGCTATTTGTGAAAAATTATAAACCTTAGTTTTCTTATATGCCAATTACGCCTCTTCCTTCTTCCTTACTTAAACAACTTTTTGTAGCTCTAAGCTTTCTTGGTGGTGTGAAAGGGGAAGGAGAGAGAAAGGAAAATTGTAATACCCTAGAATTTATTAATGATGATTATGGTGAATTAAGGAATTAATACAAGGATTTGGAAAAAAATAAGGAAAATAAGGTTTCTAAAGAAATGGATTTATTTTAGACATTTTGAGTTAATAATCATGTTTAGTTATTGTTAGGTGGAGATATATTAATCATGGTTATGGGTTTAATTAAGGAATTAACTAAAAGGAGTTAGACATTTAATTTGGGCCTTATGATCAATGTATTTATGCCATAAGCCAAATAAGAAAGCCTACTTCTAGTTTGTAAGAAGGTCCAATCTCAATTTTTAAGAGCCTAACTCTCATTTCATCAACTAAACCCTTCAACTTATGGCCCAATAAATATATATCTGAACCTAAGTGGATTTTGGGCTTTAGGGTTAGCCTAAACCCATCTAAAACCCTAACTTACTTAGCCCCTTATCCTCTATTTTGCAGACCAACTCAATTTTAGGCAAAGGAGAACTCTATTTTTGCATAAGAAGAGAGGAGGTTAGGGTTTTCTGCATTCCTCCACCATTTCTCACTTCTAGAGGAAGTTTTGGCCAAAGTAATCTATATAAAACATGTCCCTCTCATTCTCCTCTTCATTTTAGTCTAATTAGTTTTTGGTTTTGGGTATTTTCATCTCCTTTTCAAATCTGAAATTTGGTGTTTGAGTGATTCCTTCCAAGATTTTTGGAGTTGAAGGTTGGAGGGATGATTAGGTAAGAATTTCCCTTCCATTTTATATATTATTTTTCTTGAAAATGTCTCTAAGGATTGATTTTCATAATGGGTTCTACTATTATGCGAAATTACAAGGAGATGAAGGTGAAACTAAAATTTCTGGACTTGATGACTTAACTTCGAATTTAGGAGTGTCCCATGGTGTGCTTTTGGTAGTTAAGGCTCAACTCAATCCATTTGACCTCTTGGGTGTATGGGTAAGTGTTCCTTCTTCTCTTGTGTGGTGTATGTACTGAATTCCCACATTTTGGATTGACTTTTACTGTATGGTTTGTACGTGTGCGAAAATGGAGTTGTGGGGAGTGAATCATGGTGAGCTTTGATGTAACCAGGTTTATTTTTTTTAATTCTATGTATATGCTCATGTTAATATGATATTTTTTACGCATGTATAATTTTGAAATGCTAAATGATTGGTTGACTACATGAATTGTTGTTGCGACTTGACCTTGTGAGTTCATGGTGGAGTTGTGGTGCGGCTGCCACTTGTGCATGTGCTTCGATCAGACATTAGGTTGTGATCAGACCCCAGATGCACTAAGCCCTAGTTGTACTCATTATGGAGTAGGTGCTGTGGACAGACCTCTCCTGGTATTATTGGCCATTAACATGTTATGTGTGATTGCTAGTATGGAACAGTAATCATTGGTAAATCAACTAGTTCATTTGTAAATTGAATTGATGATTCTGGTATTGATGATATGAAATTGCATTGTTGATTAATCTGTACATATATATGGAATTTGTCTTTTGTTACTGAGATTGTATATCTCACCCCTATTATGGGCTAACATTTTTAGGGACCAGACCTCTTAATGGCAAGGAGAAAATTAATAGAAGCTTACTATATGGTTTAGTAGTAGGTAGGTTTGGAAACCTTGTTAGATTGTATTGTGTAATTAGATTACTAGTTTTATATAATTACCGCATTGCATCATGAATTGCCAAGCATAGGGACTGTAATGCTTTGATACATCAGATGTCAACTTAAACTAGTGATGTATGAAATTTCTACTGGGATTTATGTTTGAAGGGAAATGTGAGTAGCGTATGAACTCTTTGCTGTCATTGATCTATGAACTCACTGGTTTATGGTGGCTAGAGGGTTAAGGATTCACACTTTATTTTTGAATGGGTAATGATAGATGTGTTAGGTAGATTAGGTAAAAGAAAGACACTAAATCTTCATAAACTAAGCTAAAGTGACCTAGAGTGTTACTAGAGGGAGAATTAGAGAGCATGGGATGAAATCTTAGGAGTTATAGGAGTAGAAGGGAATTAGCCACAGCCAAAATTAAATTAGCAGAGGCCAAAAGCGACACAGTAGCCTAGGGAAGGAAACATAGAGCAATTGGTCGTGGTGAAAGGTGAGGTTGGTCGTGGTGAATTGTGCAAGGCAAATCTGGTAGTATTCCAGAAGGTAATTCACCGCGGCTAAAATGTGCAAAATGTGTGAAATTTGAGAAGGTGCTCAATTCCTCATATTCACCTAGAAACCTTAGTTTCTCTCATGGCAATGCTAAGGAATGATATATAAACACTTGTAGAAGGTTTTTATGAGTTGGAAATGATGGATGGAGGAATCAAAGGTTCCTCATTGATAATTAAATTCACTTGCACATTCGAATAATTGTAGTTGTTTAGTTAATGACCCTAATAATGTCAAGGTTCAAATTTCCCTACATTTTTTGAATGTAATTAGTTGTAATGACTTTTAACCTTGATTTATGGTTATTAATCGCGTATTTAACCTTGATTATGATGATTAGAAGTTAGGGTCGTTACAAAAATAAGCTTAAGAAAGGTAAGAAAATATGTCAAATTTTGCTATACTTTAGTTATAAAACTCTTTACTCATCATACTCCTTCCTATGTGTGTTTGGCTTCTAAAAAAGGGGAAGTTTGTGGCTATCATCATGAGTGAAAGAGTTCATTTGATGAAATAAATCATACTAAGAGAATCTTCACCAAAAGCTCATCAAAATAAGGTGTGATTCAAACCATGAAAAATTAATATTCTTGGAACCCTAAACTATTGCATCTTTGGTCAAGAGAGAGAGTGAGAGAAGGGTATGTGTATTTGATGAAATCTTAATACAATTAAGGGTTTAAAAGAGTGAGGAATAAGAATATGCCAAGGGATTAACCTAAAAACCAAGACAAATGCATGTTGGCTTCCCCTAGACTTTAGGTTTGGCCTTGAGTACTTTAAAATGCTAAGAGGATTAGTTAATCCCTATAATACTATAGTTGAATTGGAAATGAATCATGGATATCCTAATGACCTTAAATTTCATCTTAAATAAACAAAATCTCAAAATTGGACTAAAAAGGGGAGCTTTTGGCCAAGATATATAAGTGGTATTTAGGGGAGCTTTTAATTTAGTCTAATGATTTGAGAGGCTTAAGTGAGTGACATAAAGGTTAGATGAGCCACTAGTTTGAGAGGAAAAGAAAAAAGAGATTTGATGATTTGAGAGCCTTGGTTTCATATAACCCTAATTTGCCTTATAAATGGAAAGTGGATCCTAACCTAATTCCATAAGCCCTAGATAATTCCTCTAAGTTAGGCAAGTTGAAAATAGCCTAAAAAATAAGAATAGAAAGTAGAGAAAGTAAAAGTTTTAACTAGAGAGTCATAAAGCAAAATGATGCCTAAATGAAGTTAAGTGAAATGAGTGACATGGCTATGCTTTTAGACTTGTTTTACCTATGAAAGTGAGTAAGAATGATATAAATGAATGATGGAATTGCTACATGAAATATAGCAAATGGGATGAGGCACTTTGGAACACTTAAGGTTACCTAAACCATATTGAAGCCCCTAATATGCATGTATATTGATAGATTGAGATTAGATATATCCTAATTAGTTGTTTTGCATCTTAGTTAATGTGCCTAGACCAAGCAAGTAGAACCATACCAAGATGTGTATGTGAGGTTGTAGAACCAAGTGAAGGAGAACAAGAGAATTAAATTAAATTTTGCTTGATAAGGTAGATTTTCCATCATTCTTGTATGTATGTTTGGTTTTCTTGAGTCTTCAATTGCTTTTATGTATTGCTTTCAATAATTGTTTAAGTAAACTATGAAATTGCATGAAATCTACTTGGATTTATGAGAAGGGTGGCTTTAATTTTGGGTGAGTGTAGGGAAGTGAGCATGGATTTACTTTACCTTAGGCCAAAAGTCTTTTAAGAGCATAGCTTTGCTCTCACTTGAGCTAAGGAAGCCCCTAGAACATGGATTTGCTATATTGTGTTGTGATTAGCTATTATTGCATAACATGCATGCAGGCTTCAATGTACTTGAGTGAACCGTATGTGTGCTTGAATATTAGTTTAGCTACTAAGATTCTTTGAATCTCATATTTCCCTATCTCCATTAATCATGGCTAGATGAAATGTAAAGTAAGAAGAAAGAAGAGACAAAGACCTAAAAAAGTCTAATGTTTCAAGAGATTAGCCTAAGATTTGGTGTTGTATATGTGATTATATAAATTTATATTTTGATGTAATGTAATGGTAACATGTGTAAAAATGGTAGATCATGATTGTATGACCAATAAATATATGTAGAAGACTTTGGAACATGATTTTGCATATTGAAAGCCATTAAGTTTACATGTATATTTGCAAGGAGGATAGTGATTTTTAGGTGTAAAGCAAATTTCATGTGATGAACCATTCATAATTGAAGCATGTATGAATTTAAATTTGCTTATTACAAGAAGTTACATAATAGAGCTCATTTGATACACATTGGAGCCAAAAATATGATTATTTGCATAGTAAAATGTCCCTTTACCCTTAATTACCTTAGTGACCAAATTTGGGGTTAAATTTTGGTGAGCATCTAGATAACATTTAGAGCTTTTTATAACGTCAAATTTTGTAATTTTTGGAGTTTTATAAAATATTTAGTGAATTTTTGAAGTTAGTACTAAAAAGCTTATATGCCTGGTACTATTCATTTTGCAATTAGTTTTAGTTCTTTTCATGTTTTGGGAGACCAACTGAATTTAATTTAACTTGAAATTTTTACAATAGAAAGCTCATATCATAAGTTTTAAAATGATATAATTTGCTTATGATGGGCTTGGTTTCTTAAAAAGGTGAAAGTTGTGGTTGTTACCTTAAGCAAGAGATGTGATTTAAGGAAACCAAATATACCACAAGAATCTACATTTAGGGAGCTTCCAAACAAGGTATTTATCAAGCTAAGAAAATTGTTATTTTTGGAAACCTAAGGCATGGTTGTTTCAGCCGAGAGAGAGAGGAAAAGGCATGAACTTGAAAAAAATTTGATGAAAACAAGGGTTTAGAAGGATGAGGATTAAAAATATACCAAAAAAATCCACTTAGGAAGCCATATAATGCAAGATATTTTTAACTATAGAGTTCAAGATGAGACATGATCTATTTTTAATGAATGTGATGATTTAGGAAGTTTCTTAGAATAATTTTAAGACCATATGAGTCATTGGATTGGTTAAAAATATAGTATGTTATATTATGGAACCATAAACCTTAATTAAGCATAAAATGAGTTATAGGTTCTATAAGTTTACACAAAATGAGAAATGGCCATATAACTAGTCTATCAAGTGTAAAATAACCTAAAAATAATGTGCAAGTCATGAGATTAAAGTTAATGAAATGTAATACGACTACCAAGGGTGCAAAATGGTAAGATAAAAGTCTAAGCAAAATAAACAAGTGGTATATTTGTATTTTGATGTAGGCCATATCTTATGTTAGAGACTAGTTAAATGAGGTAATTCTAGTTAAAAAAGTTACTTAAAAGGAGAAATTGCATGAATAACTAATATGTCAAATTTTGAAATCATGAATAGCCAAAATAGATTTATAATGAGTCTGAAAATGTATCTCTACCTATGGAAGCCTTAATGGATGAATTTGGGCATGAAACTTTGCAGTCATTTAGAGGACATCCTAAAGGCTCATATGAGACATAGTTTGTAGTTTTTGGAGTAGTACAAAGTATTTTATGAATTTTCAAATTTGCCTTAGAAAATCTATCCTATGTCAATTTTTGTCTCCAAATAGTCCTAACTTTTGACTCTTTTTAAGGACCAAATGATCTAATTTAAACTTAAAATTTATGTAATAGCTAGGGCACATCAAGATCTTTCTAATTAGTTTTGCCCAATTTGGGCACTCCTAGCCAAAGTTATGCATTTTCAAAACTAGTCTAAAAAGTTGTCATGCATCAAACTTTTGCCCTATAACAGATCTAATTTTTTATGCATTTTAGGGAATAAATGGATGAGTTTTGAATTTAAATTTTTACAGTAGATAGTTCATGAGTAAAGCTTTCCAATAAGCTATAATTTGCTAAATTTGAAGGTCCCTAATTTAAGATATGATTTTCTAAAGTAAGGGACTTAGATAAAGTATTAGTAAAATTTTAAGGAAAAGTAATGAATTGAATTAGATAGTGTTCTAGTTATATATATTATTGCCTATTTTGATGATTTAGGTCATTTTAGTGGCTTTAATGGATCCTTAAGGTAGTGAAGTAGAGAATAAGTTAAAGTAGAGTAAAAGAAGTTCAAAGTTACATGGCATTGGGTTTGAGTTTTTCAGGTAGCATCTCCTTCCCTTATGTATGCATATTTGTTGCTAGAGTGTTAGATGCTTGTATGTGTGTTATCTATGCTTTATAATGATCATACTTTTATGTTTGAGTTGGGATGTACGAACATGTCTTATGTGCCCTTGAGGCAAGAATGTGCTTTATGCCATCAGTTATGTTTAGAAAAGGAGTTAAGCGTAGTAACTCTTCCTTCAGTATGCCTAGAGAGGGATTAAGCACAGTAGCTCTTCTCTGAGTAAAGCATAGACTAGTACAATGTTTTAAAAGCCATTGCCATTAAGTGAATGCATTTTATACTAGCTCTAGTGTGTTATAAGGTATGTTTTATGCATGCTTATGTCCTTAAGCTTGAGGGACTTATATATGCATTGAGTGTGGAGTTTGCTACTGAGATTCTTTTTAAAACCTCATCTGATTTTTTTCAATATCTACTAACACATGTTAGGTAAAGAGAATATTAGAGATAAAAGGAAAGCAACAATTATGTGAAAGTTAAAGATCTGGCAAGAGAATTATGAATGCATTTGAAAAGTTTGATGTATATATATACAATTTGGAACTTATGTAAATGATTTAATATTGTACCTATGGTTGATGATTAGATATCTTATCAAGTTTATGCCTTGCCTTGAGTTATAAATGTATTTATAATTTTGCTAAAAAGGCTACCTATTAACTTAGCCCTAAAGTGCTAGCTTATGTTAGAAATCAATAATATGAACAAGATTGAAAATTGAGACCTTTATAAGGTTAGGGCCCCTAGAGGATAATGGGAGACTTTAGCAAAATTTTTGAAAAAGTTTTAATTTATTCTTTTGCAAAGTACCTTAATTATGCAAAATTCATAGTAATGGGCTTAAAGCATATAAGAAAGTACAATATAAGAAAGTAATGGGCTTATGCAAAATTTATTCTGTTGCATAGTACCTCATATTCCTCATCTTCCTCTATCATTTGGATTTGGTTATACATTGAGTAGGCATTGATGAAGCTTAGATGTTGATACCTTGATGATCCATCCACTAGGCTGTCTATTTGGGAGAGAGGATAGTTGTCCTTTAGGTAAGCATTATTAAGACCAATGAAGTGCCAATTACTATTAGCTTTCTTCACCATGATCATATTGGGTAGCCATTTGGGCTTAGGAGTTTCTACACCACTTGCTCGATGGCAATCCTCTTTGGTTCAATAAAGATTCTTTTCTTTTCCTTGATAGGTTTATTGATAGGGTTTACTACCAACCTATGTGTTATTACTTTGGGGTTTGTCCCTAGCATGTTTGATGTTGACAATGTAAAGACTTCAATGTTTTTAAGTAAAAATGCTTTTAATCTTGTAGATTGTTCTGGTGTTAGCTCGTTGCTATGTTGCACATATTTTTTAAGTTTACAACAACCTAAATTTTCTCAAGGTCATCTTGCACTTTTGATCGCAACTCTCACTATTCACTTCAGATTTCTAAGTCCTCTACCATTAGTATTTTTGCCTTATTGTTTTCCTTAATGAGATTCCTATAAGGTTGTTTCCTCGTACAAATTGCAAGCAATTCTTTAAAATTCAAATATAAATCAACTAACTTCTCAACTCTTTTGAGCTTTCTTCATTACATTGTGTAAGTAAAAAGCATCTTCTCTAGCCCGTGTTCCTATAGGCATGCTCTTCTTTCCTTTTGATCTTGATGGTGTTCACCATGCAGTGTCAAGCTATCTTTTGTCACTCTAAACAATACCCTACTTGTCAAGCATGTTGAGTTTCAGAGAAAGGTTGTAAGGGCAAATTGTTACTCTTAGTTTGTTCATTCTAATTTGCCTCAAAATCAAGTTATAACCATATTGTATTTCCATAACATAACATATAATGAAGGCAGTCACTTTGTGGTCTCCTTCCTCTAGGGTTATAAGGAGAGCTATCATCCCTTCCACTCATAGTTAAGGTCCTCCAAATCTGCATAGTGACTTGTTTGCTAGGTGGAGGTCAAACTTAAAAAGGCCTATATCTTTTAGAACATCAAGCTATAGAATGTTTATACTACTCCCATATCTACCATGATGTGTTTCACCATCTAATGGCCAATTAAGGTTGTTATCACTAGGGAATCATCCTCATTGTTGATCACCATGTTTGAGGCTCCCTTATAGAAGGACTATTTTAGGATAAAGCCTGGACATTATCATTAATAGCCATTACTTCATTGAGGTAGTGCCTTGTATCTCTTTATGTACTACAAGGTTGTATTAAGATGACATTGATAATGCCTATTGGTATAGCAAGAAGGAGAGCTCATGCTTGATTTTGAGGTTGTCTTTACATTCCTTTTATTTCTCCTATTTTGTCTTATCTTCTATCATTATTACACCTTTACCTATTATTTACCCTTTTGTTATCATCTCTAGTGATGTACTTTCACAAGTAACCTTTTTGGATGAGGTCTTTTATGTCATCATTTTGTCCTTAAACCACTCTATGTCATGGTTGATGTCATGGTGATAGTGGCAAAACTGATTTTGGTCATGTTCCGCCTTCCGTGCTTTCCACATTCATTAGAATCTTAACCAAAAAGATAATTAATGGGATATAGAATTCATACTATGGTTGTTGCAATCTAGGTTCCTAAAGTTAATTCTTCCTCCTAACCTATCTTTCATGTGCTTCTAGGGCTATTTAGTTTTCTTCTACTCTCTAGACATTTGATCTTCCTTCCTTCTTTCTTTCCTCCGAAGATTACATATAGTTTTTTGCTTATATATGCTATGAAACATTTTACATAAGCTTAAGTGCAGTTTTTGGGCACTTCTTGTTCACGGAGAACTTAAGTTTTCAATATCATAAGGCCAATCATGGCTTTGATGACCATGCATTAATATGGGTTTCTAATCATATACAATTTCTTGTTGAAGCATTTCATGAACTCTTCTAGATTTTTTTCCTCCTTCTGGTACATCCTAAGGAGTGCAATGCACCTAGGGTTTGGATTTGCTTAGAGTAAATTAAGCCTATAATCACTTAAGAAGCTAACCAAAGCTACCAATCGAGTTGTGGGGTAGGTTGTTAAACCACATCGTAGTTTTGTCTTTCAAAGTTATCAACTCTAGCAATACTCGAGCTAGATCCATCTATTTGGTAGGTTAGCTTTTTTATTTTACAACATTTTTAAGGATGTGCCCTTCAAATGTCATTTGTGAAAGGGAGTTGTTAAACCCTAAGAAACTAGTGTCTTAAAAGTAGTCTACCTAAAAGGTATTTTTACTTTTTTGCATCAAAATGGCTTCCATCATAGATTGCTTTTCCTTTTAAGCTCATTGCTCTTTTATTAGTCTCCTTAGTTCTCATAAAACCCCATCGTTTCCTCTTGGCATTCTCTAACTTCACTTGTTATTTAAGGAGTGTTACTCTAGTGAGGTTTTTAACCCTACTTGCTTGTAGGAGTGTAATAGCTTATAGGGAGTTTTTTCCTTTTTTATTCTATGACTTCTATAGGAAGTGTCTTCTATAATATCTTTTTCTTCCAAAGTGCCATGGTCTGTCTCATCCTCTTTAGAGGGGACATTGTCTTCATTTGTGGAAGTACTTTGTGCTTGCCTCCTTTCCCTATCTGCTTAGATATGGATACCTCAAGAGCATTCTTCTGGAGTTAGAGCAGCTTACCTGCCATCAACAACTTTTCCTTGTCAAGCTAACTCAACTTGATCATCATAAAGTTTATCCCTAGATATTACTAGTTGTTCTTACATTTTTATCATGTACTGCCACTACTGATAGAGTCTTTAAAAGATATTAGTGTTACCAACCTGAGGTTAAGCTAAGGTATCTACCATGGCTAGGTTGAGTGTAATCACATTGAAGGTGTTATCAATCAATGGGCCAATGGCATTAGCTACTCTGGTGGGGCCAAGAATGCCATCTTTTTGCACTGAGGCAATATATTGCTAATTGACCTAGTTTTAGTCAAAATTTGTAGATTTATTGAGTGTTACACATTTAGGAAACTTTAAACATTATAGTGCCCCTTCTTACCATCTTGAGGGGAAGAGATAACTTGGTGACAATCTTTGGCATATTCTTTGCTTGGACTTTTGTGTTTCAGTCATTGTGATGATTACTAGAATGGTTGCTCCTCGTTTGGGCCATAAGTCTCAAATGACCAATGGGTTCAAGTTATGAAGTCTCCTACCTAGTGCACCAAATGTTGGCATTAAGAATATTGCTTATTTCTTAAAATGAGATACAATTGATATCATCTCTTGGCTAAGAGGAGAACTAAGGGCTATCTATAGCCACCAATGTATGTTGTGTGTGCTTAGGATGGGATGGCTATTTCCTAGGGATAACAACTAATTGCAAGAGTCTTATCCATTTGTTTCAAGATTTATGTCTCTATATGCCTTGGGTTTGGTGCCACCTATTGCTTGGTTTTAAGGTTTTGTAATGTCTTCTTTATCTTATAGGCCTTAGCAATGTAAGTTGGGTCATCTTGGGCTTATCGGATTTATATGCTTGTAAGATTCCTATAACACTTATGTTTATTAATATATATTTAATACACAACTTAAATTTTAAATTAAATATCAATATCAATTTTTAATTAGTTAATCATAAAAAAATAATTTGTGAATATATTCTTTCTTTTTAATATTTTTTTATCAAATGATTTCATAATTTGCTAAATTTAGGAAAGTTCTATATTATATTGATCAAATATATGTTTAATACTTGTTATATTATATAAGTGATAAATATAAGAATATTTTAGTCAAATATGTATAATTTTGGCTTTTCTTTTGTTACATGAAATATTAATGTAGAGCATTTTTATATTTTAAGAAAGAAAGTGCAATTTATTAAAATAAGGAAAAAAACATTTTGTGTAATTTATTTATAAAAAAAAACTTACTCAAAGATAAATTGCAAGGTAAAAGTTCTAACTAGAAAAAAAAAAGATAAAATGTTATATATGTGATTCATTTTGTCATTCAAAAAAAAGTAATTCCTTTTAATGTTGCAACTTGCTTTTGAGTGGCTCTTTCAATAGTATAGAAGATTATGGCCCAAGCTTGTCTAAAAAAGGACTAGGTTTTGTTGGTATTAAACATTTTTTGGTGATTTTTTATGCATATTTAGGCATGAGCCTAGCTTGATTTTAGGGAAGAAAAGCCTAATCTAGCCTTTTTTTAAGATTGTGTTTTTTTTTATAGTCATAATGTAACACTATAATTGTCTAACTCATCTCATGTTATTTCTAAGCTCATTTCCTTGGATTACACAAGTTTTCAAAGAAGAGACATTAAAAATATTCAATTATTTTGCGTTGCGTCTTGTATGAGTTTTTCATTCTATATCCTATGGACCATATGGACTCATCCATCTCATTCCCATATTTAAATACACAAGTACAACTCATAACCATCTCAAGAAGTGGCCAAGAACTCAAGCTAATGGAGTATATACATGAAAATAATACATGTAGCCTCGGGTGTGCATTTCAGTTTTCTGTCATGAATTTTGAAAAATTATAACTAATTTTAGAAAAATTGAAATCAAGCACACTATACCATATACCATTCTGGAAAAGCTACAAATGTCTATTTTATGCTAAAAATAATTCCATACCACAATAGGGACATCTAACTATTAGAAATAGATGGAATAGTAACCAAGGTCACCTGTCACTACTAGTACTGTCTATAAATTTCAAAAATTCATATCTCCTTGCTCAGATGTCCAATTAGGGTGATCTTGGTGGCCATAGAAATCTTATTATTTCTAGTTTATACTTGTAAAATTTCATGAGCATTAGATACCATTTGGCTCTCAAATGATATAGCACAAGAAACTGACCATATGAACAGTGTTTATATCAGTATAGCAGAAAAATGCCAACTTTGAAAAATCATAATTAATTCCACAGAGCTCTAAATAATCTAGTATTTAGCTTCCCAAAAATCTTTGAATGAGATCTATTAGCATGCCAAATTTCATGAGCAAATTCGTTCATTTGGTTAGATCTTAACATTAGATTGCAAATATACTCTTTTTGTGTCATATAAGGGCTCCAATTGGTCCACTTTAGCTTCTAATGCAACCATGGCCACTTGAGCACATAGAAACGCACCAAAATGGTCTACTAAGCATGTCTCAAAGGTGCACAAACCTAGATTTCAGAAACTCACTCATCCACCCCAGGATATACGCAAGATTACACATACTAGTTCTTGCCATTCCATACCCAAAGTTTGCTATACCATACATATGGCATCAAATCTCATATATACATAATATATTTGCATATTTACATGTGTTCATGAGGTCATAACAATAAGGGATTACATCATATGCCACTCATATGATTATAAAATAGGAATTTTCCACAATTTATTGTCAATCTTCTTCCTTTAGGCTTGGTGGCTTCCATTCTTTAGCTCACTTGGTCCACCTAGACATGTTAGATATGTGGGGAGGAAGGAATGAGATTCTAGGAATCCCAATAGCTGTTCTCTCTTTCAACCATACATAAAGAATGTAAATCCATGCCTAAAAATGCATGCATGAACATCATGGAGTATGTAATCATTCAAGAAACATTTCTAGCATTCAAGGAGTCATACAAGGCATACATAGGCTTGCTAAGTAAGTGGTTTAGCCTCACCCATTCTCTTCAAGGATTTTAGACTTGCCTCACCCTTTTTCTTAAAGGCTTTGAACTAAGCCTTACTCTTGGGAGACTCTTGGCTTTGTCTTAACCATTCTTGAGGGTTCTTGGCTCATCCTCACCATGGCTAGAGGGTTCTTGGCTTCATCACACTCAAGCAAACCCAAGCAAATACACAAAGTATCATTTGAATGCATAAAACAACATCATGGTACCATGGCATATGAGTTCATGTTAGAACACTTTTTCATGGCTTAACACATACATGTACACATTTTAAGACAAGATAGACATCTACTCATGCATGAGAGAAAGGAGAGAGAGCTACCTTTGTTACAACAACACACTTTTTTCTCTTGAATTTGGTTGCTCTTCCTCAGCCATACACACACAAGAAGGTGGGACTTGTTTCTCTTAGCCTAGTTTCCTTGGTTCCCTTTGCTTGTTTTTCACCTTGCTTGGCTTTTTCTCCTTGAATTCCAAAATTTTCCCTATGTTCTACCCTCAAAACAGATCCAAAAACTTCAACAAAACCATAGGAAATAAAGGAAGATGGAGGAGGAGGAGTTTGCTAAAGAGAAAGCATGAAAATCCATGAAAAATCATACTTTTTCCTTGCTTTTTCTCCTTCCTTTCTTCTCTCCCTTGTGCACCTCACTTTTTTGGTTCTTTCTTTGGTTTAGGGCAAAAATAAAATAGGCTAAGTGAAGGGGAGAGTGGGGCGTTAGACTATATATAGGTAGGTTTAAGAAATAGTTTCCAAAAATTTCAATTTTCTCCTTCAATCTTGGCATTTTTATTTTTAGTTTGTTTTATCTCCTTTTTTAGAACTATCTTTTTCATCATAAAATTTAGGTCCTCAATCTTATAAAATGCCTTTGGAATCACTGAAATCATAACTAAAACCTTTCCGAATGAAAAGGTTAAAGTTCAGGTTAACCAATATTAGAAAATGTATACCAGAGGGGTTTTAACTGTCATGAGGCTTTCTGTAATATCTGGTTATCTGAAAACGAAAGAAAACATGAGAAACATAATGTACAGTTTCTCCATTAACGAACAAAACTCGCCAGATACAAAAAGAAGTCCTCTGAAATGATGTAGTTACGGTCCTAAAAAATTTGGGAAGCATTCTAAATTCCTAAAAATGAGAATCCCAAGCTCAGATGAAAAGAAAAATAGAGCTAGAATGAAGAAACAATTTCTTACGAAAAGCTTACAAAATGTAATAGCATTTTCGTAATTTTGAGTAAATTTTGGAATTTACACAGGAGGGCTTTTTAAATGAAAATTTTGATTTCTTTGGGGTTCTTAGAGGCCCTAAAAACAATAAAAAACCCCCCAAGACAGTTAAAACCCCTCCGGTGGACGCTTTCTAACGTCAATTGATCCGAACTTTGACTGATTCGTTCAGGAAAGTTTTAGCTCCAATTTGAGTGATTCCAAAGGCATTTTACTAAATTGGGAACCTAAATTTCATAATGGAAAAGACAGTTCTAAAAAAGGAGCTAAAACAAAGGAGAAACGAAAATGCCAAGAACGAAGGGTAAAATTGGAATTTTTGAAAAGTGTAACTTCCTCCTATCTATATATATGATGCACCCTTCTTCTCCCTTCATGTTACACGACCAAGTTCTGCCCAAAATGAGAGGAAAACCCTAGGGGGAGTGGCACACAAGAGGAACGCAAAGAGGAGGAGAAATCAAAGGCTTAAAGTATGGAAATTAGTACTTTTTCATGCTCTTTCTCTTCCAAACCTCTTTTCCTCCATTCCCCTTTGTTTCCTATGATTATAATGAAGTTTTTAAATCTGTCTTAAGGGATAAATTGAGGGGAAAATTCGGATTTGAAAAGAGGAGCTCAAAGAACACAAGATTCAAGTGAGAAAAAGCAAGAAAACAAGGTAATTTCTCTTCCTATGGTTGTCACTTTTGGTTCCCTTCTCCACCATTTCGCCCCACTTGAGAAAACCCTAGGAGAAGATGATTTTTACGCAGAACCAAGCATGAATCTAAGGAAAAAGGGTGTAGAGATTAAGAATATACAAAAGGAATTATCAAAAAACTATTAGATTTCAAGATGCAAGTTCTAGGGTTTCAATTGCACCTTGTAAAATCTGATTTTGTATGATGATCCCTAGGCCTAAGTAAGAGTGTAAATGAGCTCCCAAGATCCCTAAGAGGCTCCCTATATGCTTCTTCCCTTGAGAAAACAAAGAAAGCTCCATGGAACCCAATATGCTTCATAGCCTCAGCCTAAATTGGTTCTCCTAGCTAGGGAGAGTTTTAAATTTTTCTAAGGGCATTCTTGAGTCATATTTGATGAATGAAAATGAGGGGAGGCCTTGGAAAAAATTTAGAACTCATATAAAGTGATTTGGTGCCTTAGGTTCCATATTATGACCAAAAGAAGTAACATGATGTTAAGCTCTTTGTTTTAATTGTGTGATGACTCCAAGAGGCTTAAAAGGAGTCAAGAATCATATTTGAAAGGAAATAATGAAGCCTAGAATTTATTTAAGGGGTCTTGCTTCATTAGGTGCAATTATGAACCATAATAGAACCTATAGAGCAATCTAGCATCTAAGCAAGTTGTATGGCCTTAGAAATTGTTTCATGAACCTGATTAGCTCCCATAAATTATATCTAAGCCAAGAGAAACCATCTCCACCAATTTGTGGGTGTGTGGCCGAAAGAGGAGGCTTGAATTTCAAGGAAAAAGATTGTGAGTGTACACAAGGTAGCTCTTTCCACCTTCTCTCATGCATAGATGTGTGTTTAGCTTGCTTTAAAATATGTGTATGTGTATTTTCAAGCTATGAAAAGTGTGCTAGCATGCCTTTATATGCTATGATTCTTGATGCCATGTTATGGTTCTAAATGAGTACATGATATTTGTTTGAGTTTACTTGAGTGTGGAGAGGCTAAGAACTCTTCCCTTTGGCGAGGATGAGCCAAGAACCCTTAAGCTTGGTTGAGACAAAGTAAAGAGTTTCCCAAAAGCAAAGTGGGCTTCCAAGAGTATGGTAGAGGGTCTCAAAGAATGGGTGAGGTAAGTCCAAAATCCATGAGGAGAAGTGCGAGGCCAATCCAAACACTTAGTGAGCTCTTGAATGTCTTGTATGATTTGTTCATATGCCAAGTTTGCTTTTAAAATGTCCATGACTTCCATTTTCTCCATGCATGCATTTGTAAAGCTTGCTTTGCACATATTATGTATGATTGAATGGGAGATGAGCTATTGGGATTCTTTGAATCTCATCCCCTTCTCTCCAATGATCTAACATGCTAGATGGACCAAGTAGCTATGGTGAAGGGAGCCAACAACAATGAAAGAGGAAGATTGACAAGTTTATACCTAACTTTATCCATTTTGGAACCATAATTATGTTTCATGATGTATATGATGTTGTAAATGGTCCATGACCCTTGAGACATGTATAAATATACTATTATGTGATGTTTATATCTATGGATATGATGTATGAGCTTTAGCATAAATTTTGAGTATGAGATGCCAAATTGTGCAATGTGGAAGTATGATGTAAATATGCATAAGTGTGGGTTGAATGGCCAAAATGAGATACATGAGGTTTGGAACCATTTGGACAGCTCGCACAAGTCTCAAATGTGCTTTTAGACTTGCCCAAAAGGTGCCAACACCAAGGGAAAGCCATTTGGCAAGTTTGGTACCCTATATGAAGCCAAAATTGACCATAATGGAACCCTATGTCACTTTTTAGCCAAATGAGTTAGTCTTGGTCTGAAATTTAGCATGCAATTAGATCTCATTGAGAGCTTTTTGGGAAGCTAAATATCATAGTTTTTGGAGGTCTACAGAATATTTGATGATTTTTTTAAGTTGGAAATTTTCATGGTTTCTGGTTTGCTGCACTATTCATTTGGTCCGAAATTATTTTCTATCACATAATGCTCAAATAATGTCCAATTGCCACAAAATTTATACAAAGAAACTAGATGATCATAGTGATTTGTGCCAACTGGAAGTACCTCATTTGGAGGTCTAGAGAGGGAGATATGAATTTTTAAAGTTTCTATTTAGTATCAGTAAATTTGCCCGACCAGAAGTACTGTTCCATTGAATTTTGAGATTTTGGCTTGATTAACTGATCTAGAGATATTTTTTCTCTCTAGTTAACATCCACAAATTTCCAGATTGGTATCATTTTACATGGAATGGATTTTTGTGGAATTAATTGGACATTTTCAAATTTTCTACAGAATTCTATGATAGTTCCAGAATTCAGTCAGACCTTTGGACTATTTTGGATGTCAAACGTCCTCTGTGATGCATGTTATGGTCTAGGCATATTTTTAGTGTGAATTAGACATCTTAAGATTTCCAGAATGACCAAGATTGCATGATTTCAATTTTTCTAAATTTAGTTATGATTTTTCAAAGTTTGGTCAAAAAGTGGAGAAATTCTGGCCGAGAATGAAACTCCATGTTTTATGCTCCATTTCGGTTTCCATGAATTGTGGGCATGATTTTATGATGGAAAGGAGTTGTATTGATGTAATTAAATATGGGAAAGTATATCATATGCCCATATGGCCATCGAACTTTGAAAGAAAAATTTATACATAGCGCAATACAAGGAAATGCCTTATTTTAATGTCATCTTCTCTTATTCTTGTGTACTTTATGGCATGAGATTTAGAAGTAGCATGAGACAAAGCTAGAAAGTTATAGTGTTACACTTTCCATGGTTTTCAGAGCCTCTGAGAAACCTGAAAAACTCAAATTTTCCATTTAAAAAGCCTTCCTATGAAAATTCTAAAATTTGCCTAAAATTACAAAAATGCCATTATGTTTTTGTAACTATTTCGTTAATTTCCATCTGACCATTTTAGCCCCTGTTTTAGGGTACCTTTAAGCTCTTAAATTTATTATTTAATGTCTATATTATTATTCTAAATTTTTTGGACCTTAACCAACTCATTTTAGAGGACCCGCTTTAAAAACGTATTCATTTCTGTCGTTTTAACGAAAACCAGATATTACATATAAGGCCTAAGAAAGGTCTCTAAAGCTTGTCACACATATTGGAAATTTTTGTACACTATCAATATACTATACAAATTGGATGGTTCCTTAATGGCAAAGATAAAATGTCCAAAATTAGCAAAAGAAGGAAAGAAATATAGAGACTAGTACATACTCTAAAGTTTGGATGCTAAAGTCAATTCTTCAAACAATATGTAACATGTTACATTGTTTAACTACTTTTTGCTTCTTTAAGGTAACAAAGAATAAGTTATGTGTACTTAATCTAATACTAACATTGAGATAATGAATAGGCAACCATATGTAACTATGAAAAACTAAAAAAGTTAATATATTTACTTAATGTTACCTAAAGAGAAAGGCATATTTAACTATAAGAACTGTAATGAGTTAAGAGATATGGGGAAGATGGAAAGGATAGTTAGCAACATTTTTAATGTTCTAATTCTACTCAATATATATATATATATATATATATATATATATATATATATATATATATACAGCAAGTTAGGCTAGGCTTAAAAAAAGCTCAAGCGTGACCCATTTTAATTGTTAGGCTTTTTAAGATGGATTTTTCTATTAGGCTTTATTTTCCAAACTTATATGCTCGGGTCTACCAGTAGTCAATACTCTTACAATATAAAAAGGTGAGAAAGTGTAAAGGATTCACTTTCCCGAGTTCTTAACCTAATTGTCAGCATATATTTTGTTATTGATATTTTGTAGTTGCATATTTTTCTTCTGTATTATAAGTTTATATCTGTTCAATCAATCTTACTATTTTATAACCATGACTGACAATAATTTTTGTGAGCCACCTAACTAACATATGCTTACAATTTCATGCTTCTTATGATGATCATATGCCTTTTTTATTACTCGTCTTTGAAGCATGTTTATAAAAACTGAAATGAACTAGCTAGTTCATCCAAAAAAGAGATGAAACAGCCATGAGTCCAATCCATTTGAGCTATGAAACCAACTTGTAAAAAATCAATTAAAAACTAAAAAAATAAAATTGAACCATAGGTCACTTGATTTTGAACAATGAGACCTTAGACCATGGGCCTCGTTTACAACCTATTAGCCCAATAAGTAAGGTAATGGAAGATAGATTTAGTTTTCTATTTATAATTAGATACTTTGCTTTTATTCTCACATTTACACAATGTCAGACAAGCCTTCTTTTTAAAGTAGAGATGGTAGTTGAACCTTGTAAATAATATAAGGATAAGTACTATTAGGTATCAACATCAATCCCCCATTTAGCAATGTAATGGTAATTTCAAATTAACAATTTGCTAATGTCTTAAGGAAATCAAAACAAAGGTTCTTTCATACTACATGAAAATCTACATGAAAATCATTCAAGAAGGGAGGAAAAGTACCAAAACCATTTCAAAGCCTTCTTTATTACAAGTCCTTTAAACTTTCTAGCTAATTAGAGAGAGAGAGAGAGAGAGAGAGAGAGATTATAGGATTAAAGGGTACATCAATGGAGTTTTCTTTGTTGATTTCATAGCCAGGCAAGTTGTCAGAGATGCTAATGATGCCATTGCGTGCTACATGTCATACACTACTAGGTTGCTCAATTTCTTAGTGGTATCATTAAGACTCTCTTGCTTAGGCTTGTCACCAATAACATGGTATATCTTTTTTTTTCTTTTGATAACAAGACAAATAGCTATAAACAATAAACAATACATCATTCCTAAACAAGTTTCATAACCTAGATTGCAAAGATTTTGATATGTAATACCATCTAACTAAAAACAATTGAGAAAGCAAAATCCAAATATCCTGTCTTATTACTTGCACCTATGCTAAAAAAAACCTTGTGTAGATAAAAGCCTATAATGAGATTTTGCAAATAACATAAGGTGCAAAGGATATCTATAAGGATTAAAGATTACTTCTTGCTAATTGATGAAGTGTAAAGCATGATGAATTACTTCAACCGAAGCTAAAATTTTGATTTGGCCCTTAGGAACCACCCACACCTATTTATAAAAAATTGTATACCTAAATTAGGCTTATATAAGGACATGGTTCTTTGTAGTTCAAGAATATCCTTTTGCTATCCAAAATATGACTTGATAATGATTAGAATAGAGTTAGCAGGTCCATGTCTCTGTGAATTCCTTTTTTGCATGTCCTCATGGATTATTCAGCTGAATAGGTAACTTGTTTAACATTGTTCTCCTAGTTAGGAATTATTTAATGATATTTAATAATATTTGAACAACTTAAAGTAAATTGAATAATATTAAGAAAATAATTAGTGTAATATCATAATTTCTTAGCTCATTTCGTGCTATCTATATGCCTCACATCAAGCAATTCACATAAAAGGCAAGAAAAATAGCATTAAAAGTGAATATTTTAGCGTTGCATCGCATATCAATTATACATTCGATGTCCCGTGGATCATGTGAGCTCATGTATCATATTCTCATATTTAATTACATAGATACAACTTATTTCCATCACCAAAATTGGGCTAGACCTCATGTATGGCAAGGGGATACATAAAATTCATATATGTAATTTCGGCCAGAATTTTCTTACTTCTATCACAAATTTTGGAAAATCATAACTAATTTCAAAAAAATCAAAATCATACATTCTTTGCCATTCTGGAAAGCTACACATGTCTCTTTATGCTAAAAATATTTCTAGGCCATGAAACACAACAAAGAAGACATTTGACATTCAAAAAGGTGCAGAGGTCTGACTAGCTACTAGTACTGTCACAAGTTTCTGCTACAAACTTCCAAAACGTTTAATTAATTTTAAAAAAATCTAATTCATGTAAATGATATCAATATAGAAAGCTATAGATGTTAGATAGAGGGAAAAAATAACTTTAGACTAGTCCAGGAACACCTAGACCTCGAAACCCAATCGAACATTACCTGAGGTCAATTTAGGAGCCTGATACTGGACAGAAATTGCAAAAATTCAAATCTCCCTCTCTAGACATCCAAATGAGGTGCTTCTAGTTGAAACAAGTCACTAGAAATGTTTAGTTTCTCCCTATAAAAGTTCATGGCAATTGGACATCATTTGCCTCCTGAGTGACAGAATTCATTTTTGGATAAGTATGAATAGTACCCTTGACCAAAATCAAAAAATTTTTCAACTTTGAAAATCCATCAAATATTCTATAAACCTCCAAAAATTCTGCACTTTAACTTCCCAAAAATCTCTCAACAAGTTCTAATTGCATGCTAAGTCTCAGATCAAGAAGCATTTATTTGGATAAAAAGTGGTATAGGTTTCCAATATGGTCAATTTTTACTCCATATAAGATACCAAAGTGTCTAAATGACTTCCTTTAGTGTTTGGCACCTCTTAGGAAAGTTTAAAAGCATGATTATGACTTTTATGAACTGCCCAAATGGTTCCAAACTTCATACATCTCAATTTAGCCATTCCACTTCCATTTGTATATAATTGCACAAAGCTATTCAAGAAGCTAGTTTGTCGTAACATACTTAATTTACATTCTAATGGTCACATTTTTATCTCTCAAGTGGTTGGCTCCCATTTTCTTACTCTCTTGGTCCACCTAGCATGTTAGAACATTGGAAAGGAGGGAATGAGATTCAAAGAATCCCAATAGCTCATCTCCCTTTCAATCACACATAAAAGATGCAAAACCAATCTTCAAAATGCATGCATGGGCATATTTCATAACATGGACATTCAAGAAGCAATCTTAGCATTTAGAAAAGTCACACACAGCATACATAGGCTTGCCAAGCATATGGATTAGCCTCACCCATTTATTTATAGATTTTGGACTTGCCTCACCCATTCTTTAAGAGGCTCTTAGACTCAACCTTACTTTTAAGAGTCAACCTCACTTTTGGTAGACTCTTTACTTTGTCTCGACTAATTCTAATGGTTCTTGACTCATCCTCACCATGGCTAAGGGCTCTTGACCTCAGCACACTCAAGCAAACCCAAGCACATATAACAAACATCATTTGAAAACATAATGGGTCATCATGGTACCCTGGCATATGAAATCATACTAGAATACTTTTCATAGCTTAAAACACACATACACACATTTAAAGACAAGCCAAGAAAACATTCATACATGAGAAAAGGAGGAGTGAGCTACGTTGGGTGCAAGCACACACTTTTTCTTGAATTTCCTCTCCCTTCTTCGGCCTTACACACACAAAGGTGTGGGAATGATTTATTAGCTCATTTTTGCTATCTCTATGCCTCATATCAAACAATTCACATAAGAGGCAAGAAAAATGGCATTAAAAGTGAATATTTTAGCATTGCGTCACGTATCAATTCTTCATTCGGTGTCCTGTGAACCATGTGAGCTCATGTATCATATTCTCATATTTAATTACATAGATACAACTAATTTCCATCACCAAAATTGGCCTAGACCTCGTGTATGGCAAGGGGATACATAAAATTCATATATGCAATTTCGGCTGGAATTTTCTCACTTCTATCACAAACTTTGGAACATCATAACTAATTCTAGAAAAATTAAAATCATGCATTCTTTGGCATTCTAGAAAGCTACACATGTCTACTTTATGCTAAAAATATGTTCAGGCTATGAAACACAATATAGAAGACATTTGACATTCAAAAATGTGCAGAGGTCTGATTGGCTATTGGTGCTGTCATAGGTTTCTGCTACAAACATAAAAAATGTCCAATTAATTTCAAAAAAATCCCATCCATGAAAATGATACCAATCTAGAAAGCATGGATGTTAGCTAGAGGGTAAAAATAACTTTAGACCAGTACAGATACACCTAGACCTCGAAATCTAATCAAATAATACCTGAGGTCAGTTTCGACACTTGATACTGGATAGAAAATTCAAAAATTCATATCTCCCTCTCTAGACATCCAAATGAGGTGCTTCTAGTTGTCAAGAGTCATTGGAAATGTCTAGTTTCTCTCTATAAAATTTTGTGGCAATTGGACATCATTTGCCCCTTGAGTGATAGAATTCATTTTTGGATCAGTATGAATAGTACCTTTGACCAAAATCAAAAAAATTTTCAACTTTGAAAATTCATTAAATATTCTATAGACTTCCAAAAATTCTGCACTTTAGCTTTCCAAAATGATCTCAACAAGCTCTAATTGGATGCCAAGTCTCAAATCAAGAAGAGTTCATTTGGACAAAAAATGGTATAGGTTTCCAATATGGTCAATTTTTACTCCATATAGGATACCCAAGTGTCCAAATGAATTCCCTTGGTGTTTGGCACCCCTTGGGCAAGTTTAAAAGTATGATTATAACTTGTATGAACTACCCAAATGGTTCCAAATTTCATGCATCTCAATTTGGCTATTCCACTTTCATTTGTACATAATTGCACAAAGCCATTCAAGAAGCTAGTTTGCCATAACATACTCAATTTACATTCTAATGGTTACATTTTTAACTCAAAAGTGGTTGGCTCCCATTTCCTTGCTCTCTTGGTCCACTTAGCACTTTAAAACATTGGAGAGGAGGGAATGAGATTCAAAGAATTCTAATAGCTCATCTTCCTTTCAATCACAAATAAAAGATGCAAAACCAATTTTCAAAATGCAGGCATGGGCATATTTCATAACATGGACATTTAAGAAGCAATCTTAGCATTTAAAAAAGTCACACATAGCATACATAGGCTTGCCAAGTATGTAGATTAGCCTTACCCATTCACTTGTTGATTTTGGACTTGCCTCACCCATTCTTTAAGAGGTTCTTGGACTCAACTTTACTCTTGGGAGTCAACCTCACTTTTAGGAGATTGTTTACTTTGTCTCAACCAATTCTAAAGGTTCTTGGCTCATCCTCACCATGGTTGAGGGTTCTTGGCCTCACCACACTCAAGCAAACCCAAACACACATAACAAACATCATTTGAAAACATAATGGATCATCATGGTACCATGGCATATGAAATCATGCTAGAATACTTTTCATGGCTTAAAATACACATACACACATTCAAAGACAAGCCAAGTATACATTCATGCATGAGAGAAGGAGGAGTGAGCTACATTGGATGCAAGCACACACTTTTTCTCTTGAATTTCCTCTCCCTTCTTCGGCCTCACACACACAAAAGGTGTGGGAATGATTTCTCTTGGCCTAAACACAATTTATGAAAGCCAATTACATTCATGGAATTAATTCTAAGGCCACACAACTTGCTTAGTCACTAACTTGGCTCATTAACTCCTTTATGTTTCCAAGAATGCACCTAATGAAGTAACACCTATCAAATAAATTCTAGGCTCTATTCTTTCCTTTCATATATTATTTTTTACTCCTTTTAAGCCTCTTGGAGTCATCACACAATTAAAATAAGGAGTCTAACTATATGTTGCTTCTTTAGGTCATATTATGGAACATATAAGGCCAACTCACTTTCTATGGTTTGTAAAATTTTCCCAAGGCCTCCCCTTATCTTCACTCATCATATATGACTCAAAAATGGACTTGGAACAAATTAAAACTATCCCTTGGTACCTAAACCTCTTTTGGCCAAAACTAGGAAGCTTTATGGCCTTCTTGAACTTTGCTTTGTTTTCTTGATGGAGGAAGCATGTAACACCATAAATTCTAGCTCATTCCATGCTAGCTTTATGCTTGTCATTAGAAATCTCATGGAAGAACCAAGGAAATAGCATAAAAATAATAAATATTTTTGCGTTGCTTTGTGTATAAAAATTCCATTCGGTGTCATGTGGACCGTATGAACTCATATCATACATTTTCATGTTTAATTACATGAATATAACTCATTTGCATCATAAAATGGGGCTCACAACTCAATAAAACTGAGATGGAGTATAAAATATGGATGTTTATTTTCAGACAGATTTTGCCTCTTTTCTGTCCAAATTTAGAAAATCATAACTAATTCTAGAAAAGTCAAAAACATGCATTCCTAGTCATTCTGGAAAGCTACAGATGTCTACTTCACACTAAAAATATGTTTAGACTATGAAATCCATCACAAAGGATATTTGACATCCAAAAAGGTCCAAAGGTCAAACTGCATTCTGGAATTGTCACAGATTTCTGCAGCAAACTTTGAAAATATCCAATTAATTCCAAAAAAATCCAATACATGAAAGTGATACCAATCTAGAAAGATATGGATGTTAGCTAGAGGGAAAAAATATTTCTAGACCAATTCAGGTAGCCCAGACCTTGAAATTTAATGGAACAGTAACTCAGGTTGGGTAAAACTCTTGATACTGGGCAGAATGTTTAAAAATTCATATCTCCCTCTCTAGACATTTAAATGAGGTGCTTTTAGTTGGTATGAGTCAAAGTGAATTTCTAGTTTTCTATATAAAATTTCATAGCAATTGGACATCATTTGAGCTCTGTGTGATAGATTTCATTTTCGGACCAAATGAATAGTGCAGCAGACCAAAACTAGAAAAATTGCCAACTTTGGAAATTCCTTAAATATTCTATAGACTACTAAAAATTATGGTCTTTAGCTTCCCAAAAAGCTCTTAACAAGCTCTAAGTTTTTGCCAAATATCAGATCAAGAAGAGCTCATTTGGCTAAAAAGTAACATAGGGTTCCATTATGGTCATTTTTAGCTCCATATAGGATACCAAAGGGACCAAATGGTTTTCCTTTAGCCTTGGCACCTTTTGGGCAAGTCTAAAAGCACATTTAGGACTTGTGTAAGTTGCCCAAATGGTCTCATACCTCATGCATGTCATTTTGGCCTTTTTATCCACACTTATACACATTTACATCGAACTTCCAAAATGCATACATTAGCATTACACACCCAAATTCTATTCTAGGGTTCATGCATCATATCCATACATTTATACATCACATAATATCATAATTACATATGTCTAAGAGGTCATAGACCATATATATCATTGAATTACATTATTGGACACAAATATGGCCTTAAAGTGACAAAACTCCAATACTTTGTTGTCAAACTCTTTCCTTCAAGGTGGTTGGCTTCCATTAACATGTCCACTTAGTCCACCTAGCATGTGAGATCATTGGAGAGGAGGGAATGAGATTCAAAGAATCCCAATAGCTCATCTCCCATTCAATCATACATAATATATGTAAAGCAAGCCCTAAAAATGTATGCATAGATAAAATGAAAGTCATGAACATTCAAGAAGCAAGCTTGGCATGTGAATAAGTCATACAAGACATTCAAGAGCTCACCAAGTGGATGAATTGGCCTCACCCTTTTCCACATGGATTTTGGACTTGCCTCACCCATTCTTTAAGAGCTTTGGACTCAACCATACTCTTGGGAGCCCACTTTACTTTTGGAAGACTCTTTACTTTGTCTCAACCAATTCTAAGGGTTCTTGACTCATCCTCACCATGATTAAGAGTTCTTAGCCTCTCCACACTCAAGCAAACTCAAGCAAACATCATACATTCATTCGAAAAACATAATATGTCATCATGAAATCATAGCATATAAAATCATACTAGCATACTTTTCATGGCTTGAAAATATACATACACATATTCTAAGACAAGCTAAACATATCCATGCATGAGAGAAGGTGGAGAGAGCTACCTTATATACAATTACACACTTTTTCTTTAGGATTCAAGCCTCCTCTTTTAGCCACACACACAAAAACTTGTGGAGATACTTTCTTTTGGCCTAGACACAATTTATGGAAGCCAATTAGGTTCATGAAATAATTTCTAAGGTCACACAACTTGCTTAGACACTAGGTAGTTCTATGAACCCCATTATGGTCCATAAATGCACCTAATAAAGTAACACCGCTCAAATAATTTCTAGGCTCCATTCTTTCCTTTCAAATATGATTCTTGACTCCTTTTAAGCTTCTTGGAGTCATCACACAATAAAAACAAAGGGTCTAACTATATATTGCTTCTTTAAGTCATAATATGGAACCTAAAGCACCAACTCACTTCTATGGGTTCTAAATTTTTTCAAGGCCTTCTCTCATATTCATTCATCATATGTGACACAAAAATGGGCTTGGAAAAATTTAAAACTCTCCCTAGCTACTCCATCCATGCTTAGCCGAGACACAGGGCTTCTTTGGCCTCTTTGGAATTGCTTTGTTTTCTTGAAGGAGAAAGCATGTGAGGAGCATCTTAGGGATCTCAAGAACTCATTTAAACTCTTAATTAGACCTAGAAATTATCACACAAAATTAGATTTTACAAGGTGCACACAAAACCCTAGAATTTGCATCTTGAAATCTAATGGTTATTTTGTTGTTTTCTTTGCATATTCTTGTTCTTCTCCCTCAAATACCTAAGATGCATTCTTGGTTTGGCTTAAAAATCAGATCCTCCTAGGGTTCCTTATGTGTGTCAAATTGGAGAAGAAGAGGAATCAAGAATAGCAACTATAGATGAAATTTTACCTAGTTTCCTTGCTTATTTTTGCTTGAATCTTGCTTTCTCCAAGCTCCTCTCTTCAAATCCGAAATTTTCTTTGAATTTCTCCTTTGGATCAGATTTAGAAACTCCATTTTAATCAAAGGAAACAAAGGAGAAGGGAGGAAAGGAGGTGTGGATGAAGAAAAGCATGAAAAACAACCATGAAAACATACCTTTAAGCTTGATTTCTTCCTCCTTCTTCTTCCTCTCTTGTGCACCTCTCTCCTAGGGTTTTTCTTCTAGTTTGGGGCTGAATAATCTGAAGCTAAATGAGGGAAAGTGTGAGGCGCCACCTATATATAGGTGTAGGAAATGACTTTTTCAAAAATTTCAATTTTACCCTTTGTTCTTTGAAATTTTGTTTCTCCTTCGTTTTAGCTCCTTTTTTAAAACTGTCTTTTCCATTATAAAATTTAGATTCCCAATTAAATAAAATGCCTTTGGAATCACTCAAATCGGAGCTAAAACCTTCCTAAACGAATCGGTCAAAGTTTGGATGCATTGACGTTGAAAAACATCCACCGGAGGGGATTCAACTGTCCCGGGACTTCCCATGGTTTTCAAGGCCTCTGAGAACCCTGGAGAACTCAAAAATTTCATTAAAAAGCCTTCCTTTGTGAATTCCAAAAAGTGTTCAAATTTACGAAAATACCATTTCATTTGGTAAGGTTTTCGTCAAAATTTGTTTCTTTATTCTAGCTCTATTTTTCCTTTCATCTAAGGCTAAAATTCTCATTTTTAGGAGTCTAGAATGTTGCTCAATTTTTTTGGGACCTTAACTAATTCATTTCAGGAGACTTGCTTTGAAAACGTGCCCATTTATGTCGTTTAACAAAAATCAGACATTACAAAGCACATGGAGAGACTTCTAGGGATCTTAGGAGCTCATTTAAAATCTCATTTAGGCATAGAAATCAAGGTATCAAATTAGATTTTACAAGGAGCATGTGAAACCCTAGAATTTGCATCTTGAATTTTCACGGTTATTTGTTAATTTCCTTTGCATATTCTTAATCTCCACACCCTTTTTCCTAAGAATCACCCTTAGTTCTACCTAAAAACCAAGCCCTCTTATGACTTCTTGAATGAGGTGAAATATGGAGAGAAGAGGAGCAAGGGGTAGCAACCATGGAAGAAGAAATTGCCTTGTTTTTCCTTGTTTTCTCACTTGAATCTTGTTTTGTTTGGCCTCCTCTCTTCAAATCTGAGTTTTTCCCTTCATTTCTCCCTTAAAATAGATCCATATACTTTAATATAATCATAAGAAATAAAGGAGAATGGAGGAGAAAATGTTTAGAAAGGAAAGAGCATGAAAAACTATCAAAATTACATACCTTCAAGCTTTGATTTCTCCTCCTCTTCCTTTTACTCTTGTTCGCCACTCTCCTAGGGCTTTTTCTCTGGTTTAGGGTAGAAACATATTAGGCTAAATGAATGGGAGAGTGGGGCGCCCTATATATATAGGTGGAGGAAGAACGACTTTTCAAAAATTCCTGTTTTGCCCTTCGTTTTTGGCATTTTCATTTCTAATTCATTTTAGCTCCTTTTTGAGAACTGTCTTCTCTATTATAAAATTTAGTTTCTAGTTTAGTAAAATGCCTTTGGAATCATAGAAATCAAAATTAAAACCTTCTCGAACGAATTCATCAAAGTTTGGGTACACCGACATTAGAAAACATCCACCGGAAGAGGTTTTAACTGTCCCGGGGTTTCCCATGGTTTTCAGGACCTTTAAGAACCCCAGAGAACTCAAAATTTTCATTTAAAAAGCTCTCCTGTATGAATTCCAAAATTTGCTTAAAATTACAAAAATGCTATTACGTTTCGTAAGTTTTTCATTAAATTTTATTTTTTCATTCTAGCTTCGTTTTTCTTTCTATTTGAGTTTGAAATTCTTTTTTTAGGAGTCTAGAATGTTACTCAAATCTTTCGGGACTTAATTAATTCATTTCAGGGGACTTGCTTTGAAAACGCGTCCGTTTCCATCGTTTAACGAAAATCGGACATCACAATTAGGAAACAAGATATGGCAAAATAATGAAGATTTAGTGAGTTTTATATTTATAAAACTTAATAAAAATTCACTATAGGAAAATAGGGATTTTCTCATAGAAAATTATCTATGAGAATTTGTCACAGAAATTCTCAGTGTTGACAAAATTTGTAGTGTTCTCATGGAAAATTCTCGTAGTAAAATTTCTATGAGAATACTCTGAGAGAATTTGGATAGAAATATTGTGAGAGAGGTGCCACGAAATGGTAGGAACATGCTCTTGTAGTATTTTTTCTATGAGAAAAAAAAAGAGGAAAAATATATTTATATGGTAGAAGGTTCTCATAGAATTTTTTCATTAGAATAGTCATGAGATTTTACCGCAAAAGCATGAAATACAAATTGCTTATGATTAAATACCATGAGAAAAGAAAATTGCAATTGTTTTTTGGTTTCTCATGGTACTTCTGGGAGAGAAAAACCTTGAGAAATTTAAAAAAATATTCAAATTTTAGAGGGAAAATGAATGTCATTGTCACGGTTTTTTTTTAATGAGAAAACAAAATTTAATATGCTTTTTTTTCCTAAAGGTTTTGTTTTGCCAGAAAATCGAAAAAGAAGGAATTTTTTTTTATTTTATCATGGAAATATTCTGTGAGAGTAGTTCTCACAGAATAATATGTAAGAAACAAAAAAAAATTAAATTCTTTTATTTTCCCATGGTATTGTTCCATGAGAAAGATTAAAAAATAAACAAATTACTTGCTTTCTCATAGAATTTTTCATGAGAAAATTCCGCAAGAATGTTTTAATTATATCAAGGTTTCTCCTACCAAAGATTCATCCTATTTTGCTATCTTCAACTGCAGTGTCCACAACTCAACTTCCTTGCTTGGATTTGCCACTTCCTCCACCATCCAAATACTGTGAACTCACTAAGAACATTCAACCACCCACCATAGCCCTTCCTAGAGTCCATCGCAAGTTGCTTCATCATGAAGGCTAAAGGTGAGCTTTCCATCCACTCTTTTTTTTTTTTGTGCTTTTCCTTCCTCCCATGTCATGATTTCATCATTTCCACCATGATTTCGTCCTTCACATCATTTTCCCTCTGATCGACTAATAAATTTGTTGTTGGTATCTTGGCTATTCATTATTCTTATGTTTCCCTAATTTCCCCAATTTTTTGTGCTTATAATAGCCAAACATGAAGATGATGGCTTTTAATTTGAAGCAGATTATAGAGTTTTTATACAAATTCCCTAGTTGGTAAAATTCATAAGAAAATCACAACTTATTTAACTTTAATTTGTTAATCTTGCTATGAGTTCCATTGGAAAATGCCTAAAGGAATAAAAGCAAAAATAGCAAATATTGTAGAAAATGGAAAATATCCAGTGAACTATTATTTGGGTTTTCTTGCTAAGGATGAAGGTCATAGCAAAAGACATTAATTTTCTATTTGTAATTTTTAATTATTGTATTAATAATATATCCTAAAATTTGTAGGCTGAAGATAGTTTGTATAATTTTTTATATTATGTTTTTATATATATGATTTAGTTTATTAATCTCTTATAAATTAAGTTATTTTTTTGAATTCTCATTAATATATTTAATCATTTTTTATGAGTTATGAGACTAAAATGAAACAAATATCAATTAGTACTCTTAAAGTTTTATTATTTACTTTAAGACTTGAAATGATACAATTTGATTTATTTTATTTTTTAAACAATATTAAAATGACTCATGCATAGTAAAAGAAAAAGTAAGAAAACCTAGACAGCCAACTGTTAAAATAAGACAAACTTCTTCCCATTTATAATGAAAGAGGGTTTTGTGTCTACCAAAATCGCCACATAAGAGATCATTTAAACCTATATGTAATGTATGTATCTATAGTTGTGGTTGATGATGTCGACATTTGTTGAACAAATTAATAAAAACAAGAAGTTGGACCATGCCATTATATGATGCAAAATTATGAATGTTATTGTGTCAATTCAATTAGTGCTAATGAAGAAAGAAGTGAACATGAATTAGAAAATGGTTGGCAAAAGGCAAAGGTATGGAGTATGAAAAGGGAAGTCCTTCATTAAAGTGGCCCATTCATGTCCAAAAGTAGATGCTTAAAGAAGTTTTTTGGAATCCAAAAATCTTAGCCAATGGACTTAAAAAAAATGTGACAATTTTAAGCCTCAAATCAACACTTTTTACACCTAATAAATTTAACATCAATTTTGCCTCTCCAAAGCATGAACAACACCCAATAAATTTTCAATTCTTTTTAAATACCCCAAAGTTTAGAAATCCAATATAGGGAACATTTACTTTCCAATTTAAAGCTTAATTCCCAACATTTTCCAAGCTACATTTAAGCTTAACATGACAAATGCTTCTCCCTCTGTCACTTTTAATTCTTAGCCTAAAACATAAGAGAATAGTCATAAAATTCTAACTCCCAATTTAATCAAAATTAAAGGTCAAATTAATTGAAAGTTTGCCTTGATTATAAAAATTCCTCTCCTTCCTCAAAATCTAATCAATCAAGGAATGAGAAACTATTCGATACAATTCCAAGTATCATATTTTTTATGAATCTCCAATATCATTATTTTGATTTCTAAAGTTATTTATAATTTTGTTTCATTTTTTGTGTTGGCAAAAGGTGAAGTGGAAGTGGTGATTTGTGAGAAGGAATACTACTTGAAAGGCATTTAATTAAGGCATTTGTTGCAACTTTTTTAGGAATTAAGTCTAATGGATCTTCTTGAATATCAGCGTTGGATGTATAATAGAATAGAGGGTAATCATCAAAGAATTACACAAGAGTTCTTTGTGGGTATAGAGGAGTAGTTCAATTTGCAGTCATTTATATGTATTTAAACAAGAAAAGAGGTTTAGACGTCTTTGCATAAAATGCAAATGTATAAGGCATCATAATCCATATGAAGTTAGAATGCATTTGTATAAAAAAAAATTATGCCTGATTATTACTATTGGTATAATCATGGAGAGGAATGTCTACCATCAAATTCAATTGAGATTGACCTTTGTATGAATTTTAATCCATATAAGCAGCTGGTTAAAGATGAGACTAAGGCATCATTTAAGAGATATTACATGCTTAAAGACCCTAATCCAAGTTTTGCAAAGTTTTATGACATGTTAAGAGCTGCACAAACTCTATTGTGGGATGGGTGTAAAAATCACATAGTGTAGTCAGTGGCTGTGAGATTGTTAAGCATCAAATCTAATTATAACATTCTTGAGGCATGTGCTAATGAAATTAGTACCTTAATGACTGAAATCTTACCTACTAATCATCAAATGCCTGCTAACTTATACCAAACTAAAAAATTGGCTTGAAAACTTGGTTATCATTATTAAAAGATTGACTACTATAGTAAAGGATCTATGTTGTATTATGGTGAGGCAGCCAATGGTAGAAAATGTTGATTTTGCTATAAAGCTAGATTTAAGGAGGTAAGAGTAGGAAAATAGAGGTTTAGGGAGGTGCCCAACAAATAAATGTCGTATTTACTAATTGTTCCAAGACTTCAAAGATTGTTTGCCTTTAATACCTCAACTAACTATATGAGATGGTATCATGAAAATCATCAAGATGAAGGCATGTTGTCGCATCCATTAGACAGGAATGCTTGAAAATATTTTGATCAAACTCATCCAAAATCTACATAAGAGTAGAGGAATGTCAAGTTAGGTCTTTGTGCTTATGGTTTTACTCCATTTACTTTGAGTTCCAAGTTGTACTTTTGTTGGTCTGTAATTGTTACCCTATATAATCTTTCAACTACCATATATATATAATGAACATATATGTTTTTAACAATAATAATACTTGGGCCTTATAATCTAGAAAGTAATAGTGATAGTTTCTTACAACCTCTAATTGATTATTTGAAGTTACTTTGGGAAAGGGGTGTGCAAACATATGACATATCTATGAAACAAAATTTCAAGTTAAAAGCTACCCTTATATGGACTATCAATTATTTTCTAACTTATAGCATGTTGAATGGTTAGCAAACTACAGGGAAGTTGGATTGTCCTATTTGCATGGGTTGTTCAAAGGCATTCCAATTGAAGTATAGAGGAAAAACTTGTTATGTTGATTACCATTGTCAATTCTTGCTAATGAATAATCCAATTTGCTAGAATAAATAAAACTTCTTAAAGAATACCACAGAGACTTCACAATCACCATTGAGGTATTCAAGAGAGGAATTGTATGAGCAAGTTAGGAGATTTCCTAAAATAACAGAACCTCCAAGCCTATCTTTGGAAGAGTATGGTTAAAATTATAATTAGACTAAATGTAATATTTTTTAGGGCCTTCCTTATTGGCGTGAGTTGTTGACTCTACATATTATAGATGTAATGTGTATAAAAGGTAATATTTTTTAGAATGTGTTGAACACAGTGATAGATGTAAAGAGTAAGACAAAAGATAATGTAAAAATAAGGTTATATTTGATTGTATACTATAAACGACCTACCTTACACATAGGGCATAAAGGCAATAGTAAAATGGCAAAGCACAAGGCAATATACACATTTAATATGGAGCAAAAATGGGTGATATGTGAATGGGTTAAAACTCTGAAACTTCCAAATGGTTATGCATCCAACTTGGGACATTATGTTGATGTGAAGAGTTGCACTTTAATACGGATGAAAAGTCATAATTGTCATGTTTTCATGGAATGGCTATTACCAATTATATACAATGGATTACCAACCTTGATCTCTGATACCTTAATGGAGTTAAGCCATTTCTTTTAAGATCTTTGTGCTCTTACTTTACAACTAAATAACCTTAATATGATAAAACAAAGCATTCCTGACATTTTATGTAAACTTGAGAAGAAATTCTCTCCTAGTTTCTTTTATATCATAGAGCACTTATCTATTCACTTAGTGTAAAAGCAATAATGGATGGACTTGTATAATATAGGCATATGTATCCATTTGAGAAATTTTTATATACATTAAAGAGAAATGTTAAAAGAAAGACACATGTTGAAGGACCTATTTGCATAGTATATATACTTAAAGAAACTTCAACTTTCTGTTCTTATTTTTTTGAGTCACATGTTCACTCAAGAACTAGGATAGCTCCTCAAAATGATAATGGTAGGGAGTGGATGATCATCCTCTCATATCTATTTTCAACTATCCTTGCCAGCCTCATGAAAGAACTACTAGTAACACTTGTCATCTTACTGATAATGAGGCTAATGTTATAACATAATATATTTTTCTCAATTGTCTAGAGGTTAAACCTTTTCTCAAGTAAGATTCTCTCCTAGTTTGATTAAATATATAATTATCTTTTCAAATGTAATAATTTAACTATTTGGGGTTAATCCCTTTGTGATATATTGCAATTTGTTTGTTAAGACATTGTTTCCATAAACCCGACCTTATCTAATAAGGCAATTAATAAGCATATTTTATTTGAATTTCATGAATGGTTTAAAACTCATGTAAGTTCATATGAATTTCATAAAGGGAGACTATAAATTCATGAAACTAAGCTTCTTATATTATATTTCCATGATGTTTATTTTTTTATTAGATTTTGAACCCTCTAAATGGAATATAATATGCTTTGTTAGTTTCTTTGGTTTGGGGTCCTTTGAGACTTATACATACATGGGATCAATGGTCTATTAATAGCTATAAGTTTTACACAACCTCTTAGGCAAAAAGGAGGAAGACAAGCAATAGTAAAGTATATGTAAAAGGAAATAGTTATTGTGAAGTTGAATTCCCATATCATGGTGTGTTGAAGGAGATTATACAATTAGAGTTTATTGGCTTATCAATTAAGTAGTTAACAATCTTCAATTATGATTAATATAATCCTACCAATCAAAGGACTCAAGTTTGCCCTAAATATGGTATTGTGGAGTTCAAGGCATATAAGGGCATTAACCTTATTATATTTGCCCAACAAATCAATCAAATATACTTTACACCATATCCAAAATTGATACCTAATAAAAAAGGTTGGCGTGTTGTGATTAAAACAAAAACAAGGAATAAGATTAATGCCCTTAATGATAATAATCTAGATGCACCATTCTAAGATGAGAGCAAAGGTTCACCTCAGCTAGTTGATACTGACATTGATGAGTTAGATCTAAGAGATAACATCAGTCAAGGTGAAGAAGTAAGTGGTGTACATATTAGTTCTTTTATTGATGAAACAGGTGAAAGTGAAGAAGAAGAAGAAGAAAGCAATGAAGTCTTATAGGAGGAACTATTAGATAGTGACTTATCTAATACTAAAAAGGATCCTCCTAGTGATTATTATTTAGTAAGCAATTGATAAATTTGTGTACAAACTTGTTGCTATTACTTAACAATTTATTTGACTTACATGAATTATTTACTCATGCTTACTTCTAAAATATTTTTTCATTTTTCTTTTTAGATGTCAGATGGAAGATGCAACCGAATGGAGGATCTTCTGCAACCTAAAAAGGCAAAAGGAAATTTATGTGGCAATTTGAGCCAATTTAGATACTATTAGCTACTGCACAGTCATCACTTATGCAATTATCTCCATATGTTGGGACCCCTCCTAGATCAACATCTACATCATCTTTTTTTTCCATTTCCATACATTCAGACACCACCCAACTTCATAATTTTCATTGGTTTAAAAGGGCCTTCCATGTATATTCTATGTACAGATGCAATTGGCTCATCTTCTCATCCCATTAGATATGAGCCAGGGGTAAGACTGAGTGATGGATGATTGGTTATTAAAGGTCATAGGTTAATGACTAAAAATCTTTTAAATACATTTTTTTTGTATTGTAATTATTCCATTATTTATACTTTTGCTGTATAACTCTCTCGATTCCACAAGTTTTATCCATATGTTCCACTAATCACTATATTGTCTTAGATCACCTATAGTAAGTTTAAGCATGAGTGGTTAGCATTTATTAAAGTGCTAGATATTGTGAAGAACTTATGATTTGTAGAATTCAAGGCAAGCTAATCCATAACTCTTTAGGTGTTATAGTAACCATAGTTAATGTGTTACCATTATTCTTTATGACATCAGCTTTACTTATTTCTAATGTAAAAAAATATGTGCTTGGGATCTATATACTGAGTGAAAGATTTACAAGATATGAAGGAAAAAGTGTAGTGCTACATGCGGATATCCTTTAAAGATATTCATACTAGAAAAACCAAAGGCAACTAATTATCTGTAGTAGCCCAAGCTGAACTAAATGAGTATTGGTAAAGTGATGAGTTCAAAACTAAGTCTACATGCAATAAGGCAAACATGGTTACAGATACTAGAGGATGTGTATATAGAGATGGGTGTGTGCCATTCTCAAAGCATAAGAGAAGGACGGTAAGCATTCTTTGAATGTGTTTGTTTCATTGGATTAATGTTTATATTGTTTTAGTTAATGTAATTCTAATATGCTTTACCTAAGTGTTATAGGAGATGGAGTTAGTTAAGGAGGTTTAGATCCCTGAAGTATTCACAAAGATATAACACAATGAGAAAAAAGGGTTTGGGTTCATAAAAAAGCCTTTGAAACTTACGTAAGTCACTTAACTAGTTTATAAATAAAATTACTTTTATTATTTGTTTATGTACCTAATATTTACCTATTCTTGGTTGTTACAAGGCCAGTATAAATAGATGAAGTAGACCCAAGAATTAGGGTTAGATGACACTAGTTCTTCTATATGGCTCAAGGTTGTCAGTGGAAAGAACAAAAGAGTTCATGCATATAGGTTTGGATTAGAAGCTAGTTTCCTTAGTTCTAATGGCACATTGCACTTTGGATATGGCCCTAGTGAGCTTTCACAAATGAGAGTGCACTTATAAGCCTTATTTGAAAAGAAATTAAAGAAAAAACTATCAAAACACGCCTAAATTTATGAGGCAAGGCTTGCTAAGATGCAAAAGGCCCACAAGGACAAGATAAAAGCTTTTTATGAAATAGATTATGTCTCACATGAGTATAGGCATTGAGAGAGGTAGCACTTCCCAACCTCAAACCACCTATGATGATAAAGATAAAGAAGATAACCAATGCTTCTATGACTATTATTTATGTGACATTATGAATTTATGATTTGTAGCTTTGTAATTTTAATTACATATTTGTCTTAACTTTGATATACTTTGTGATATTTTTAACACATATTTACTAAGTTGTGGCTTTATTATTGGTCAGTTGAATTCAGATATTATGATTCCTGACTCTTTAAATAAGTTTTACTTGTTTAAATAGGGGTTAATATACAAAAGCAATGCTAATCACAAAAATTTGTAGCTTTTTCATGGAATTTTTTTATAAGAAATTTGGGAATATGAATCTTTCTTAACTTTCTCACAGTATTATATCATGAGAAAATAATTCTGGTGGTAAATGTTTGTGAGAAATCTATTATTCTCAGACTATTCTTACCATAAGAAACTTTCTCATAGTATAAATTCATGAGAAAGACCTCACTAATTTTCTCCCAAATTATTCCATGAGAAATTTGGAAAGAAAGCCACAAAATTTTACAACTTTCAAACCACTTTTTTTCCTCATGGAATTTTTTTGGGGAAGAATTTTGCGAGAAGATTTTCTTACAAAAAATTTTTGAGAATTTTGAATTCTTATAACCTTTTTCTTTAAAACCCAAAATACGTGGGAATTCCCACAAGAATACCTTTTCTCACAAATTATGTGGGTTTTTTTAATGGAAAAATATTGCAAGAAAATACCATTTTTCTTGTAGTGATTTCTTGGAATTTTCTAACAATTAACAATAATTTTTAGGATTTATGAAGAATTGATTGGTATTCTTGGTAAATAGGAAATTAGATGAAATTAATATATAAATACTTAAAGAATTAATTTTTAGAAATTACTAAGGCCAAAATATCCTAAAGATATGAAAAAATATTTAAGGGAATAATAGTTTTCAGACAAAATTTTAAGGGGTCAAAATATAAATACTAAAAGATTAGGGTTAAAACTCATAATTTTAGCCAAGGTCAAATTATAATTTTAGCATCAGTCAAAGTGAGAATTTTGACTTTTGTCCACATAAACATTGCCTAAAAAAGAACATTGCCAAAATTATAAGCATAATAAAACACAATTTTTTATATACGCTTTTCCTTAAATAAAGATACTTTTTATACTGGGCATTCAACAAATACCATTTTATCTACAAAAATGCTTGACAAATTGCCTTCACCCTATCAACAACTCAACACATGTCTAGAACTAGATTTTAAAAGGATATAAAAAAGAGTCATGCATTGATTTCACACATATTTAATTCCTTCATATCTTTTCACCCCTTCAAAACGAAATAGAGAGAGAGAGAGAGGGAGAGAAAGTTAAGATTTATGGAGCATGTGAAACAAAGAGTAAGGAATGAAAAGAGGAGGAAATGAAGGAGGAAAAAAGAGCTTATGTCCATTTTCAGCCAAATTCAAGAGGTAAGACCCTTGTCTTACTAAGCTTTTATAGCCATGCTGTAATACTATATTATTTCTAACATTGAACCCTCTTCTTGCAAGTGAGATGATACAATTCATCCAAGAAATCTCAAGAAAATACATTAAAATAATGAATTAAATTGTGTTACATAGTGGATAAATTCTTCATTTCGCGTCTCCGGGACCCCATGAACTCATCAACAACATTCTCTAATTATTTTTCATACATATAATTCATAACATTCTCAAAACTTAGCACAAACCACTGATCAAGGGTAAAAAAAACCAAAATATTCAGGTTTTGCCTTGGGTTCTAGGGTGGCAGAAATTAAGGCAACTTTGAAAAATCATAACTAAATGTAAGAAAATCGAAATCACACAAACCATAGCTTTTTGGAAAGCTTTGGATGTCAAATTTACATAAAAATAAGTCCCAACCATGAAAATTCCATTTGGAACATGTTTGATAACAAAATAGCCACAAAGGTTGGGTTGCCCTTTGATACTGATACAATTTACTATCATAAATTTAAAAAATATCCAATTAATTCCACAAAAATTCAATCCATGCAAATGATACCAATCTAAAAAGATACAGATGTTAGATAGAGGTGAAAATAACTCCAAAATAATCCAAGAATGGTCAGGGCTAAAGAAACAATCAAATAGCAACATGGGTCTGACTAGTTGCCTAGTACTGGATAGCAAATTCAAAAATTAATATCTCCTTCTCTAGACATCCAAATGAGGTGCTTCTAATTAGTACAACTCATTGGGAAGTCTGGTTTCTACCTATGAAATTTTGTGGCAATTGGATATCATTTGCCCTATGAATGATAAAGAACAAATTTCGGACTATATGAACAGTACCAGTGGCCAAACCAAAAAAATATTTCAATTTCAAAAATTCACTAAATATTTTGTAAATATCCAAATAATATCCATTTTAGCTTCCCAAAAAGATCTCAACAAGCTCTAGATACATGCCAAATTTTAGACTAAGAAGAGCTCATTTGGACAGAAAGTGACATATCTCACCAAAATGGCCAATTTTGTCTCTCATAAGGTATCACTTTGGTCCAAATGGCCTTCCTTTAAGCTTGGCACCTCTTAGGCAAATTTAAAAGTATGAATATAACTTGTATGAACTGCCCAAGTGGTTCCAAACCTCATACATCTTGATTTGGCCATTCCACTTTCATTAATGCACTAATACATCAAGTTATCAAGAAACTAAAATTCCCATTTCCATTGATTTCATGCCATATATGGTCTATACAAGAGTCATACATCATATTACATTTATTCATGATCTTACATCACAAAAATAATATGTACAAAACAACTTTGGCATTTAAATACATAACAAGCTACATAATGGACAAAGTATGACTTTTCAATGCTCTTGGTTTGCCTTCCTTGCTTTTTAGATATCACCTAGGCATTTCAAGATAATGGAGGGAAGAGGAGTGAAATTTCTTGAATCTCAATAGCTTACACACCCATTCACACACACATTTAGGGTATATACACATCAAAGCATATGTATGGAAGGTTTGGCAACCATAAAGTATGCAAAGTCACAATTTCCATGCCACTCATTCACATTCAAGCTAAGACCATGCTCTAGGGACTTTTGGTTTTGCCTCACCCAATTTCTAGGACTTTTGGATTTGCCTCACTCTTGGCCTAGGAACTTTTGACTTGGCCTCACCCTTCCAAGAGACTTTTGGCCTTGTCTTACCTATGCCATGAGACTTTTGGCATTTTCTCACCTTCAATAAAGGACTTTTGGCATCATTTTACCCTTATGAACCATTTCCACAACCATAGTCATTCAAGAAGACATATTGGTACCAATGTAATGTCAAGGTATCAAGTGGCATGTCATCAAGTCATAAGAACACACACAAGCATACAATAACATCCATATGCACACAAGAATGCAAGGAAAATGAGGTGGAAAGTTACCTTTCAATGGATGCAAGCTTCCTTTGCTTTACTTCCTCCCTTTCTCAGCCTCACAAGAACACTTAGGTAGGTTGGTGTTCTCTTGGCCTAGACACCATGAACAACATACAATTACACATTTGAAGCAAGCTAAGACACCAAAGATACTCTTAAAAGTATACTTAATCCTACAAGTGGCATAATAGTTCCATAATTAGCCTATTGAAGCAACTCTCACATTTCAAGTTCTAGTATAACACCATAACTTTCTAGCTTATCTCATATTACCTCCATTTTTTATCTCATGCATTTCATGAAGGAGCAAGAAAATGGCATTAAAACAATGAATTTCCCTGCATTGCGTAGCGATAAATTTTTCATTTAGTGTCTGTGGACCATGTGAGCTCATATATCACATTTTCATATTTAATTACATAGATACAACTCAATTCCATCACCAAAGGTGGCCTAGAACTCATGCAAGTGCAAGGAACACATAAAATATTATAGTGTAACCTCGGCCAAAATTTCATATTTTTTGTCACAAATTTTGAAAAATCATAACTAATTCTAGAAAACTCAAAATCATACATTCTTTACCATTCTGGAAATCTACATATGTCTACTTTATGTTAAAAATATGTCCAAGTCATGAAACATCAAGTAGAAGATGTTTGACATTCAAAGAGTACTCAAGGTCTCAACTACTTGGGCTACTGTCACATATTACTATCATAAACTTTGGAAAACCATAACTAATTTTACAAAAATCTAAATCATGTAAGTTCAGTCAATCTAAGAAGCTACAGATATTTTAAGGAAAAATATCTCCATCCCTTACCAAGTTTGTTTAGGAACTGAATTATGATGGAATAGTACTAGAGGTCCGGTGGCATTACTAGTACTGATATGATATTTTAAAAATTCATAACTCTCTACTCAAACCTCCAAATGAGGTGATCTTGGTGGCCATAGAAAACTTATAACCTCTAGTTTATGACTATAAAATTTCACAAGCATTAGACACTATTTGTCTATCATATGACATAGAACACAAAACTGACCATATGAACAGTACATGCACCAGAACAGCAAAAAAATCCCAACTTTGAAAATTCATAATTAATTCTATAGAGCTCTAATTTTTCTGCACTTTAGCTTCCCAAAAATCTATGAATAATATCTACAAGTGCGCCAAATTTTATGGGCAAATTCATCCATTTGGTGAGTTTGTGCTATAGGGTTCCAGTTTGGTCATTTTAATAGTCTTAACTAGTATCAAAGTATCCAATTTTACTTCCCAAGCTTGTGTGGCCACTTGAGCACGTGGGGTTACACCAAAATGACATTTTAAAGTTGTCTCAATGGTGTACAAACCTATTTTAGAAACTCACACTCTCACCCCATGCCATACACAAGTATACAAAATGCTAGTTTTGCCATTTCATGTCCAAAATTCACATTCCTATACATATAACCTTAAATCTCATTTATACATGATACATTAGTGTAATTACATGTGTTCATAATGTCATAGGACATATACAATAATATATTACAATGTTTGTTACTTCTATGGCAATAAAGAGGCAAAATCCATGCAAATTGTTATCAGTCTCTTAACTTCCAAGTTGTTGGCTCCCATTACCTTGTCCACTTGGTCCACCTAGCATGTTAGAATATTGGAGAGGAGGGAATGAGATTCAAAGAATCCCAATAGCTCATCTCCCTTTCAATCACACATAAAGTATGCAAACCAAGTCTTACAAATGCATGTTTGGGCATATTGAATAACATGAACATTCAAGAAGCAATATTGGCATGTGAGCAAGTCATACATAGCATATATAGGCTTGCCAAGTAAGTGGATTTACCTTACCCATTCACTTATGGATTTTAGACTTGCCTCACCCATTTTTCTAAGAGATTTTTGACTCAACCTTACTCTTGGGAGACTCTTTACTTTGTTTCAACTAACTTTAAGGGTTCTTGGCTTATCCTCACCATGGCTAAGGATTTTTGGCTTCTCCTCACTTAAGCAAATCCAAGCACAGATAATAAACATCATTTGGAAACATAATGCATCATCATGGTACCATGGAATAAGAGCTCATGCTAGAACATTTTTCATAGCTTAAAACATACATAAATACATTCGAAGACAAGTCAAGCATACATTTATGTATGAGAGAAGGAGGAGTGAGCTACCTTGGATGCAACTACACACTTTTCTCCTTGAATTTGCTCTCCTTTCCTCTTCCTCACACACATAAAGGTGTGGGATTGGTTTCTCTTGGCCTAAACACAATTCATGGAAGCCAATTAGGTTCATGGAATTAATTCTAAGGCCATACATCTTCCTTAAACACTAACTTAGTCTATTAACCCCTTTATAGTTCCAAGAATGCACCTAATGAAGCAACATCAATCAAATGAGTTCTAGGCATTATTCCTTCCTCTCATATATGATTTTTAACTCCTTTTAAGTCTCTTAGAGTTATCACACAATTAAAACAAAGAGCCTAACTACATGTTGCTTATTTAGGTCATATTATAGAACCTAAGACACCAATTCATTCTCTAGGCCTCCTAAATTTTTCTCAAGGCTTCCCCTCATCTTCAGTCAAAAGTATATGACTCAAAAGTAGGCTTGAAAAAATTTAAAACTCTCCCTAGGTGTCCTAACCCTCTTAGGCCAATACTAGCTCCCTCTTTAGCATCCATAGACTTTGCGTTGTTTTCTTGATAGAAGATGCACTTGGGGAGAATTCTAGGGATCTTAGGAGTTCATTCAAATACTTATTTAGGCTTAGGAATTAAGGTATCAAATCAGATTTTACAAGGAATACTTAAAACCCTAGATTTGCTATCTTAAATTTCCATGGTTCTTTTGTTGTTTTCTTTGTATATTCTTATTCTCCTCCCTTAAATTCTTAAGATTCACCTTTGGTTTAGATAGAATTTTAACTCCCTATGGCTGGCCATATATAGGTCGAAACATCCATGAGTGAAGGAAGAAGGAAGATCAAGTGAAGAGATAGCAAAATACCTTGATTTCCTTGGTTCTTTTTGCTTGTTCTTCACCTTCCATGGCTTCCTCACTTAAATTTTGAAATGTTCCCTCCGTTCTTCCTTCAAAATAGATCCAAAAAATTCAATAAAACCATAAGAAAGAAAGGGAAAAAGGAGGATAAGAGATTGGCTAAAAAGAAAGCATGAAAAACTAAGAATTTCCATACTTTTCACCTTGTTTTTCTCCCTCCTTTCTTCTCCTTCTTGTGCACCTCACCCTTAGGTTTCTTCTTTTGATTTAAGGCAAAAACTAAATGAGCTGAATGAATGAGGAGGTAGGGTGCTACTTATATATGGGTGGGAGAAAGAAAGATTTTTCAAAAATTCTAATTTTGCCTTTTTGTTTTGATATTTTCGTTTTTAGTTCCTTTTTTAGAACCATCTTTTCTATTATAAAATTTAGATTTCCAATTTAATAAAATACCTTTGGAATCACTCAAATAAGAGCCAAAACCTTCCTAAACAAATCTGTCAAAGTTTGGGTTCATCATTGTTAGAAAACATCCACCAAAGGGGTTTTAACTGTCCTAGGGCTTCCCATGGTTTTTAGGGCCTCTAAGAACCCTGGAGAACTTAAAATTTTCATTTAAAAAGCCCTCCTGTGTGAATTCTAAAATTTGCTCAAAATTACGAAAATGCCATTACGTTTTGTAAGTCTTTCATCAAATTTTGTTTCTACATTCTAGCTCTGTTTTTCTTTCAGTCTGAGCCTAGGATTCTCATTTTTAGGAGTCTAGAATATTACTTAACTTTTTTGGGACCTTAACTAATTCATTTCAAGGGACTTACTTTGTAAACGCATTCGTTTCTGTCGTTTAATGAAAACTAGACATTACATCTAGGCTCCATTCTTTTGTTATTTTTAAACTTTTTGGACTCATTTAAGTTCCTTGGAGCCCTCACACATTCACTTGCACAATTAAACCAAGTTGCTTCATAAGACACCATTATTCCATCTTATAATCCATGGGTCCTAAATTTTTTTCAATGGTTTCTCCCATCTTCTAACATCATGTAAATTCCTAAACTAAGGCTAGAACAATTTAAAACACTCCCTTGCCTATAGAACTAGTCTAGGCCGAAGCAAGCACCATAATGGAGGTTCACAAGCTTCTTGATTTTTCCTTTATAGGAGAGTCACTTGGGAGGGTTTCTAAAGGTCTTAGGAGCTCAAGGAAATATTCAAATAGCCAAGGAATTACTCACAGAAAATCAAAATTTTCAAAACTCTAGAAAATACCACACTTTACTAACTTGATTTCTATTAGTTTTTCTTGTAATTTCTTGCCATATTCCTCTTCCTCATGGTCTAAAACCCTGGCTTCTCTCTTGTTTTTAGGAAGAAAATCCTCCTCTTATATGGTTCTATTCTTGGCCGAAATATATACCAAGAAGAAGCAAGAGAAGGAAGCAACCAAGGTGAGAATTTACCTTAGATTCAAGTATGTTTTCTAAGCTTTTTCTTCTTGGTTTGTTCCACTACAAGGAATTCAAACTCCTCCTTTAATTTCTGGACCAAAAGAAAACCATTCATCTTAAATCAACCATGGAAAGAGAGGAGGAAATGAGAGGAACAAGATTGGAGGAAGATGGAGCATGAAATTCCTTAGATTTCCTTACCTTTCTCTTAATTTTTCTCCTCTTTCTTAACCTCTCCTTGTGCACATAGAAGAGCTGCTCCATTTTTGTATTTTGGGTAGAAAAATTCGTGCTTAAGAAGGTGGGAAAAAAAGGGAGAAGTGTGTGGAAGTTTCAAGAAACACACTTTTTCAAAAATACCAATTTCATCCTTTCATAATGGTAATTTCATTTTGGCTTTGTTTAAGCTCCCTTTTTAGAACTGTATTTTCCATTATAAAATTTAGGTTCCCAATTTAATAAAATGTCTTTGGAATCACTCAAATTGGAGATAAAACCTTCCCAAACGAATCTGTCAAAGTTTGGGCTCACCGTCATTGGAAAACATATACCGAAGGGGCTTTACCAGTCTCAGGGCTTCCCATGATTTTTGGGGCCTTTGAGAACCTTAGGCAACTCAAATTTCCCATTTAAAAATTCTGCCTATGTGTTTTTCTAAAATTTGCACTTATTTATGAAAATATCATTATATTTCGTCAGTTTTCGTCACAAATTGTTTCACCATCCTAGCTCTATTTTTCTTTCCGTATAAGCCTAGAATTATCATTTTTAGGAGCCTAGGACACTATCCAAATTTTTTAGGACACTATTTAGCTCATTTCAGAGGACATGCTTTTATACAGCTTATTTCATCGTTTTACTAAAATTATGTTCATTACACATGCACTCTCTTCTTCCTCACCATCTCTTCCATTCTCTCTCACTAGGTGTGATGTGTATTCTTGGTGAAACTTCACATGCTCCTTTTTTATGATTGTTGTATGGCTAGATGAGGTTCTTGTTGAGTTTAAAAGCTTACTGCATACACATAAACATTTAAACACTCAATTTTCCTCATGCTCTTAAGTTTGCTCTCTCTAATAGGTGCTTAAAGATGAAAATGGTGTAAGCTTGACCTTGCTCTTTTGAAATGGTTTGATGTTAGGGTAGTGTTCATATTAAGGGTAGATAGCTCTAGGTTACTCAAAGCTCAATACAACTCTCATTTTTCACATCCTTATCACTTTCTATTTCTAGCCCACTTTTTTGGGGTAAAAATGGCATCTTATATTTTGGATCTTTTAAATTGGTTTTAATGGTTGTTTTAAGATCCTAGGATTCATATAAGTTGAGTACAATGGTTATTTGGGATATACATGACCAAAAATGGAGTTTTAGGAGCAAAAATAGTGATTTTCAAGCTTTTGGAGTGCTAGACATGACTAGGCCATGTCATCTAGCACGAGTTATGTCCAAAGAGTAGTTTTTCACTCCTCAGTAGTCCTAACATAGCCAAGCCATACTAGACTATCTTTTGCCTAAAAAATTGAGTTTTTGCATGAACCCTTGATCCTTTCATGATATGGGAGGTTTAGGGTGTCTTAATAGCTTCTTTTAAAACCTAAAAAGTATAAGATGTCTAAATAATTAATTATATATGTATATATATATACATGCAAATGTAATGGACAAAGAGATGGATTAAGAAGTTATCGGACTTGAACTTTGATTCATGATACTTGAACCTTTACATGACTTAATCTTATATATATGAGACTTGAACATACTTTGATCTTAGACATATGACATTTGAACTTTTCTTAAGATTCTTAATACGTGTGACTTGAACAATGATTAGATGAAATGAATACTAGAAACCATGACATGACCAAGGTAACCTGGAATTATGACCATATATAGACTAAGGACCTTAAAATACATAAGACTCAGAAAACATTAAACTCTACTCTAATATGAATAGATGGATTCCATTAGAATCTATCAAACTACCATTTTATTGTTGCTTGAAAGTTTCCAATGCATGAATACTATTTTGACTAAATTCTTTGATTTACAAGTTTTATGCTAACTTTGGCACTTATGATGGCACTTATGTTAATAGTAATGATGATATTGATATTAATATATGTTCTGATAAATATGCATGCATGAATGAGTTACTCTTTTAAGAATGAAGATTTAACATCTAAGTAATATTATAGGTATAGAAATGGTAATTGATTGGTAATTTATGAATACTAAGGAGATAAGGTTCTAAAAGGAAGATGGTCTCCCAAAGATAGAGTTCTCAAAAGGAGATAGTCTTCAATTGCTTAATGTTATGGATCCACTCTAGAGGATGCCCTAGTAGGCAATCTATATTTTATGTCTTATATATGGTACTAACATGTGTTAAGGGATGTAAGTTAAAGATTTCCTTACCTTCATGAGCTATACATGTGAAATGAGGAAATTCCAAGATTCGTAATATACATGGCTAATGATATGTGATTACTCCTTTGATTATGGAATTAAGCAAATTATTAATTGCCATGCCTTTATTTTGATTTATGATGATGATAGATCTTAGATAGATAAGAGGAAATATATATCTTCCACACATGTGCCAGCCAAACCATTATTTATTTAAACTTATCTTACTTAAACTTATTGTGATTTTCATTTTTGTGTTGTAATGTGCTTAGATAAGTCGTCATGCTAGTGACCAGCTATATTACATAAGTAAAGTGGATATCCATTGAGTTACCAAGGATCAAGCAAGTTCAAGTAATAGTAGAAATGCATAACTAGGTGGTAGTGGAAGATACACAAATCATCTTACCTAATGTCGAGATACCACCTCTCACTAAAATACTACCTCCTTAGATTTGCCCTAGTAGGAATTAGTTAGATCTGAACATCTAGATCCTTCATATTAGAAAATATAAAAGTAGAGCCCTTTTTGGTTGTATACAATAGCTCCATTACAATAGCCTATTCATGATCTTTTGTTATATCTTATTATCTACTCTAACACTAATTAATTGATCCTATCTAGATGATTGTACTATGAATGACTAACATTCCAATAAAGTAGGCTAATAATTGCACTCCATGGAAGTAGTTGAAATTATTCATAAAAGCTTGTGTAATTTTCTTTAATCTTACCTACTTAGAAGACAAGACAGTTTCAACATACACTTACACTAATTGAAAATGAAAATTTTTAGAAAATTAAGTAACTTAATTAATAAATTATTTAAGAGAGTTACAACTCAAGATACTAGTAGCTTAGAGAATGAACCATCTTTAACATAAATTCAGGCCCACAAGCCTTATCCTAAAAAATTTACAATTTCGGCTAAACCAAATGATGTACAAAATGATAATCAATTGCATAGTATATAAATCAATCGCTACATTTTGTTCTAATATTGGCACTATCTATTTCTAAACCCATACCATAATGTCAAATGGTTGTAACATGTCACTACGTGAGCCCAACTAAGAATGAAACCATGCTGTTTAGTGAACAAGCATGTTAAGAAGAGATGATTAATATATTCTCATTGTTGTTGACAAAATTAGCATGTCTCCTCCATTGATAAATGATCTACATAAAGAATTTGAGTTTTTGATAAAACATTTCATAATACTTTCCGTAAAAAAAAAAAATAATATGAAGTGGAAGATAAAGTTTCCAAATTCAATCCTAATTTATATCAAGTAACTGTGCCCTAAGTTGTGAATCATATAGCAATAAGCAATACCCATTTGCAACCTTGTAGTTTCTTGAAGAATTACGCTCCTAAAAATCTCTTATAAGTGTTCCCAAGTTATTACATAGCATTAACATAGTACAATTCAAGGTTTCTAGGTCAAATTAAGAGTTTGGGGAAACTTCACCACAACTTGGACTCACCCTGCTGTAGCTAACTTGGTTACTAGAATCTAAAAACCAAGTTTGGAAACTTAAGTCATGACTTGGTATGCTTGTTCCATGATGTAAGTGACTACTGGAACTCAGAATCAAAAATACAAACCTTGCACTATGACTTAGGCCTTCCACATTGTGGTGAAAGTGCTCTCGAGAACTTACTGTTTAGACTTTCACAATTCTCGTAATGGCTAGCTGGACTCCTGCCGTGGTGAGCCTATGTGGTGCCACTATGAGAGAGCCTTTTAGAACTCTCCAAACTTTACTCCCAACAGTTGCCAAAATGAGCTTCTCTTGCACCGCGATGAGTTTGCTTTCTGTTACCTTATTGGGTGAAAATTTGGTATTGTGCCACGGCCTGGAAGAGCTTTGGCCACAGTTTAGAGAGTTTTAGCCGCGGCTTAACTTCATTCTACACCTAGACTCTCATTTTCCTACTCCCCAATCAAATCCCCCTAATCCTAGATAAATTCTAGGATCTTAATGGCTAACATACATACATGGTTTTCTAGATCTCCCAACTCCCAAATATCATGATTCACTAATTCTCATTGTCTAGGGATCAAAGATTGAATTAGTATAATCAAAACTTAATTTTGTATCAGTCAATTCCCCTCCCATGATGGCAAAAGTGTTTGAATCACAATGTACATAGGGCTAAAGCTTAATGGTTACAAAATATCAAGTCATTCAACAAGTATTTGTCAAATATAATCACAATGTTTAATCCCATGATAATTATGTTATATAGCCAATCCCTATATTTGGCAATTCATGATGCAATGTGGCAAATATATAAAAGCTAGTATTCTCATTACACAAACCCAGTCTGACAAGGTTTCTAAACCTAAGTACTACTAAACCATATAATAGGTTACCATTAATTTCTTCTTGCCACTAATAGGTCCGATCCCTGAAAATGTTAGCCCACAACTAGGGTGAGATTTACAATCTCAATAACAAGAGGCAAATTTCATATATATGTACAGATTAATTAACATAATGCAATTATATAGAAAAACATACTGAAGGCATCAATATCATCATTAAATGAACTAGTTGAACTACCAATAACTACTATCCCATACTAGCAATCATATATAACATGTTTAAGGGCATTAACATTGGGAGAGGCCCATCCATGGCACTAACTACTCAATAAGCACAACCTAAGCACAGTGCACTTAAGGGTTTGATCATAACCTGGTGTCCAATCGAAACATAATGTATAGGTGGCAGTCATACCATAGCTTTACCAAGAAGTCACTCAAGGTCCAAACACAACAATTCAAATAGCCAACCATTCATTTAGCATTCAAAATCATACATGTACAACAAGTATCGAATCAAAATCAGTATATACATTGAATTAGGAAATTAACCCTAATTATCTTAATGAATCCAATTACTCTTCCTCTAGCTACTATCATGATCTAAATGCACACCAAGCCTATAATAAGCATAGTTATCATCATTTCTAACAACAAATTAGATACCCAAAGAGCTGAACTACCAATGACTGCCTAAAGGTTACTTATCTAACCACTCATGGATTTTAATTTTGGGTTCTAGCTTCCCCACACCAAAAACCACAATAGTTCACTCCAATTTTTAGCTAATTTTGCACAAAACCAAAGCCCATATCATAAGTCAACTATAGAGGTTTCCATCTAATAGAAAATATATCAAAATGAGGAGAAGATACTTACCCAATAACCCTCTTAGCTTTAACCTTCAAAAATCCACCATGAAAGCACCAAACAACAAATTTCAGAATTGGGTTCAAGGTGAAAATACTCCAAAGAAAAAACTAATCAGTTCAATTTGAAAAGAAAGAAGAAAGGGTTAAGTTCTATATAGGTTACCATGGTTGAATCTTTTTTTAGAAGGGAGAAATAGAGCCAAAATGTTAATGAAAACCTTAGCCTCTCCTCAAAGTGCGAAAATGAGTTTTTCTTTTACAGAACCAAGTGTTTTGATCTCAATAAACTGGTGTGGTAGCTGGTCCCTTATGTGACGACCCTAAATTCTAATATCGGTGATTATGGCTAAATACTCAATTAATAAGTAATTATCAAGGTCTGGAGTCGTTGCAATTAATTACATCAAGACAATATAGGAGAAATTTAAACCTTGATACTATTAGGATCATCAACTAACAACCATAACGGGAACATGCATAAAAGGGTTTGTACCATCATTTAAGGTTTAGGATTCATCCATTAATCAATTTCAACCCACCAAACATCTCACCAATATCCCCATGCCATACCCTAACATTTGCCTTACTGAAATTAGGGTTTCTAGGTCAAATATAGGAGTTTGGGAACCTGCGCCACGACTTGGGACCTTCCCGCCGCGGCTAAGTTAGGTTCTGGAGCTCAAAAATCAAGTTTTTATACTTGTGCCGCGGCTCAGAACTTTTGCGCCGCGGCCAAGTTACTCTCGGGAGGCCGCGGCGAGTTTTGCTACTGTAACCTCCCTAATTAATTTTCTCGACTCGCGCCGCGGCAAGGTTACGTTCTGTCACCTCCTGGGCGATTATTTTCACTCCGCACCGAGGCGAGATTTCTCAAGCCGCGGCGTCCCTCGCCACTGTCACTCCCTAGGCCGCGGCGAAGCCTTTTTGGCCGCGGCGTGATTCCCTTCTGTCACTGGTTTCACTATATTTCGCCCCCTAAAGTCTATTTCTCTTCTTAGGGACACTCTAAGGTCACTTCCCCTCATTTTATATAGCTCTAATGACATTTATCTACCTTATTTACTTAGCTATTCTTCCATTACCAATTCAAACCTTATATGCCCATTTCCGTTCTCTAATCACCCTCTATTAGCAAGATTATAAAGTATCAACGACAAAATATACATGAACTACCAGCAGCTATCCTTTAATACACAATAAATGGGGGTTCCATATATTAGGGGCTCATATCAATATCTCAAGGGTTACATTTCCATTGATAAGCAATATTACATGTCAGCACCAAATACAACAGAAATCATGAGTCCATACAACAACTATCAAATTAAGATGAGGTCTAACCCCTCAATTCATACATCCTTAATAAATCAAATGTTCAAGCCTACACTTGGCAATGCAGATACATGATGATGCTATACATTAAGGAATACAAAATTAGCATCTATACTAGCTAAGTCAGCCCAAGTGTAGCCATCTCCCCATAGGTGGGAACTCATGGATTGTCATCCACTTGCTTACCCTTATCCTTACCCGAGGAACTTTCACCTGAAATATTAATCCCACAACACGGGGTGAGATATAAATCTCAGTAACCAAAACAATTCCATCATATAATCCAGTTTAATCAACATATATGCATGAATCAAAATCCATATCAGTCATTTCAGCAAATGAAACAATTAGGCTATCATGATTACTATCCCATACTAGCAATCATATAATTAACATGTTAAAGGCCATTAACACCGGGAGAGGCCCGTCCACGGCACCTACTCCCCATTGAGCACAACCAGGGCTCAGTGCATCTGGGGTTGATCATACCCGGTGCCCGATCGTGGCACATGCACGGGTGGCAGCCGCACCACAGCTCCACCATGGACTCACAAGGTCCAATCATAATACAACAGATAGCCAACCAATTCATTCAACATTTCAAATCATTCATATATAGCAAATATGAAACTAAAATAGATACATGCATGGAATTACTGTGAACCCCGGTTACCTCACTTGCAGATAATTGCAACAGCCACCACAAATCCCAAATTCGGATTCAAGTATCTCCCACCAGAATTTTCAATGTGTCACCTACAATCCTAAGCAAATTCGTATAGAATTAGTACCCATAATATAAATCAGCTATGGGGGTCTCAAACCAACAAAGAAAGCATCAAAATGGGGGGTTTAAGTCCACCTAATACTAACCCCAACCTCAACCTACGAATTTCACTAAGAAAACCTCCAACCACTCACTTTTCAGATTTTGGGTAATATGAAATCTCTCCAAATGAAAAACTAATCAGACCAAATTAAAGAGAAAGATGAGGGGGTTAAGTTCTATAACTATTACCTTGGCCAAATCTTGCTCTAAGTGTGTGGAAATGCAGAATCTTTGCCCCAAACCCTAGCCTCCTTCTCAACCTCCGAATTTGCCTCTTGAGTTTCAGAAAAATGAAGGTGTGGCTGAAGCATTAGGGTTTAGATGGGTTTAAGTTGGGTCAAAAGGCTGGGTCATGGGTTGCTCCAAGTCCAAATCTAATTGGGTTTCAAATTTTGCTTATTGGGCCAGTTTTTAAGTGTTAGGCTGCATAATTCTGTTGGGCCAGTTTCCACACATTGGGTTGCTGAAGTTTAATGAGTTTTGGGCCAAACTTAAAGGGCTCAAGGGCTTGGATCTGCACAAGGGTAATTGGGCCACTTAATTGAGCCTATACAAGATAAATCTTGGGCCTCTATCTCATTAAATTAGTTTAGGTTTACCTCTAATTCATTGGGCCTCCATTAGCCTCTTATCATGATTTAATTAATTGGGGCCTAGATGTAAATCTCCATCCTAAATAAATTCTCAACCCATATTAACAATTTATCTCTCTAGAATACCTATTCACTAACTTGCCCAATTATGCTCTATTAATTATCCTTAATTAATCTTAATCTATAATTAACACCTTAATTAATTTCGGGGTGTTACATCTTAAGGTTTTAGGTTAGCAATGGGTTGGCCCATTAGCCTAAGATCTAATTGGGCATATTCCTAGCTATTTAACTAATGTTTAGTGGGTTGTACTGCAGAACACTTAAGGTTGGGATGGAATGTGCTGACCCAAGGCCCAGAATCTAATTGGGTATAGATGTGAACTTATTGAGCCAATTAATTGATGAGCTTGTGGAGGTCTTGGGCTAACTTAAGGGTCCATGTTTCATTTGGGCCCATTTTTTGAGTTTTAAGCTTTTAAGAATTAGGTTAGGGCAATGCTAAGTGGGTTCGTTTAGGGATAAGCCTCTTAAGATGAGATTAGGTTATATTAAGATGAAGTTGTGCCTTCATAAGAATAAGACTAGGCTTCTAATAATGTTCTTGGCACACATAAATCAATCATAGGCCCAAATCATACTTAAATCGATAATTATTATTTTGCTTCCCTCAAAATTATCTAATTAATAATTATTTTGTTAAAATAATCCAATTTGCTATTTTCCTTAACACTCCTATCTCCTCATAAATTTTTCTTAAACCCCTCTTAATAATTTCATAATCCCCAAATAATCACTGTTAATTATTTTCAAAGTGTTACATGTAATGTTCGATTTTCTTAAAACTATTAGAAACGGGCCAGATATAAAAGAGAGTCTCCTACATAGAAAGATTTCATGTTAAATAACATTAGAAGAAAATTATAAATAATGAAAAATGAGGATCCAAGGCTTAAAATGTCCAGAAATTAGAGCCGAAGTAGCTAAATAAAATCAGATGAAAGGTAGTGGCATTTTCATAATTTTCGGCACTTTTTTGAAAACTCAAAGGAGAAATCTTTAAATGGAAATTTTGAGTTTCTCGGAGTTCTTGAAGGCCCTAAAAACTATAAAAACCCCTAAAAGGATTCAAAACCCTCAGATTTACATTTTAGAGTATCAATTGACCGTAATTTTGACGAGTTCATTTGAAAAGGTTTTAAATTTAATTTGAGTGAAACCAAAGGCATTTTATAAGTTAGAACACCTAAATTTTATGATGGAAAAGATGGTTCTCAAAAAGAAGTTAAAATAAACCCAAATAGAAGGAACTAAGAAAGAGAACAAAATTAGAATTTTGAAATATTCTAAGGGTTCCTATGGTTTTTAGAGCTTCTGAGAACCCCGGGAAACTCAATTTTTTCATTTAAATATCTCTCCTTTAAGTTTTCTAAAAAGTGCCTGAAATAATGAAAATGCTACTACCTTTCGTTTGATTTTATTTAACTACTCCGACTCCAGTTTCTGGCCATCTTAAACCTTGGGTCCTCATTTTTTCATTATTTAGAATTTTTTCCTAATTTTATTTAGCTCAAATCTTTCTATTTAGGGGACTATTTTTTATATGTGGCCTATTTCTAACAATCTCAAGAAAACCTGGTCATTACATTACACAAATCCCACATACATGACACAATTTTTTTTCAATTGCTAAGAAAGATGAAACCTCAATTAGCGAAAAATAAAAATTATACTTGAAGAAGATACTTAGGAGATTTTTTTCCTTACAAGTTATTGAGAGTACTAGTTAATTAATTTTGAGTCTGAATCAACACTTTAATCCATGCCTTATAAGTTTTATAGTAAATTACACTTGCATCTTGAAAGATGTTATTATAATCAATTTAGTATAATTATATTTTAATATTTTTAAAATAAATTATTTTATTTATGAGTTAAAAGTTCATTGTTATCAGTTTGATTTTATTTAATTTAGGACTATAATTATAATTAAAATAATATATATTTTAAAAATTAGGATAAAATGAATAAGAATGCATTTTTAAGAATTAAAGTAATAATAGTGTTTTCTTTAGAAAAAACTAACATAATAGTTTATTATTTAAGTGTGCTAATTGTAACATCCTCCTTCCCATTAGCATTTATTAGATAATATTTAAACAATTCTCGATAAATTACTCAACATTAAAAAATATTTAGAAACTACATTGTGACCAAATAATGAGCAATTGATGGATTAGAGATTTATAGAACATAAAGAAAATTTTCTAGAGTTATCTAGAATTTATTAAGAATTTTAGAGAATTTTTAAAGATTATTTGGTATTTTTTTCTAATTGTTAAATAGAAAAAAATTATGAAATAATTATTAGGAATTTAAATTGTAGAAACTCCTAAGGCCAAAAATATCCTAAAAATATAAGAAAAATATTTGGGGAACAAAAGTTTTTAGATGAAATTTTGAGGTCAAAATATAATTGCTAAAAGTTTAGATTGCAATGTCATAATTTTCACCAAGACTAAAAATAAAACTTTTGTAGGATCAAAGTCTAATTTTAATCTAAGCCAAAATATAATTTTTCCCAAGAAAAGAAAATTGCAAAAAATAACGAGCCTAAAGAGTTAGGAATTTTGATATATATCTTTTTATAATTAGAAACAACTTTTATACCTAGTACTAAGCAAATGAGGTATCATTTTACCTACAAATCATCGCATGTCAAATTTGTTTACTAACTTCCTTAAGAAGCCAAAAAACATGCTAATAGAAGGGAAGATACACAAGATCTAGGGGAGACCAAATGAAGCTTCATACACTTCCTACTTATTCATTCGTTCCATTCCGTTCTCCTACACACCATCAGATGATAGAAAGAAAGAGAAACTATGAGTGAGAGATGCAGAGAATAGAGGAAGGGAGGAGCAAGAAGAAAAGAAGAATGTAAGGAAAAGAAAAGAGAAACTTGATGCAAATTCAAGCCATAATCAAGGTAAGACTTTCTTGTCTTACTAGAAACCATTGTTGAGCTTCATCTTCTCTCCACTCTCTTTAAAAGTTAATGGCTTCCATGGCAAAACTTGTGGATCTTAGTTGTGTTGATTTTTTGTACCTTAAATGTTGCTTTTGATGAGTTTAGATGCTATTCATTTGCTTGGAATACTCCATGGTTTCACTTCTTCATCATATCCTCACCTCTTCTTCTTTCTCTCTCGAATGGATGTTTGTGGTAAAGCTTTCAAACTTTCATTTTAATGTTGTTTTAAGCTTTAAATGAGATCTATGTTGAGACTAAATGGTGATGATATGTTTAGAACTTGTTAAGAGTTTCATCTCCTTCATTTTCTTCATCTTCTCTCTCTAACCTATTCTCATGGCAAAAATGGCAATTCTTGTTCTAGATCCTTGAATCATGCTTTAAAGGTTGTTTTGCTATCATATGATGCTTATGAAATGCTTAAATGGATCATAAGGATCACTAAGTTCAAGGTGGAAAAGTTTGCATGATGAATAGTAACTTCGTAGAACTAGAGGTCTAAACGAGGCCAAGCCATAGAGAGCTACACGACTATGTCCAACATATTTTTCTCCTCTTGGCAATACCCCACACAGCTAGGTTGTTTAGGTTGAAGGTCCAACATGACGAGGTCGTGTTGGACACTATTTTCTAAAAATGAGGTATTTAGGTGTCTTATTAACTTTGATTGGAACCCTAAAGGCATGAAAGAGATGTTTAACATGAATCACTCGCCTATATATACATATGTGCATGTATTAAACACAACTTGATAAAAAGTATGCTTGGACATGAACACAAATGACTATGACATAATGATTCAACCTAAACCTATGACTTGACCTTTGATATACGAGACTTGAACTTGATATGAATAACTTGATATCATTGACATAAATACCAATGACCAAGATATGACAGACCTAGATAGCTTAGAATTGTGTTCGTGAAAGGACTTTATATAGACTAAGGACTTTCAATTACGGAAGACACAAAAAATAGTAAAAGAAATAGTAATGTGATCAAATCGGTTCCATTAAAATCTATCATATTACTCTTCATGTTATTGTTTGCAAGCTTCCCATGTGTGTATGTTATTCTAGTTGTGCTACTTAATCCATGATATGTCTAATTGATATATCTCATTAGGAGGAATGATTTTAGAGAATCATCTAAGTATGATCTTTAGCATATAAGATGTTCTAGTTATGTTTTTAGGCATACTTGAGTTTTGGAATTCTAGATACCATTAACATACATGAAAAATGATTCTTCCAGGGATAATTTCCATACCAACTTCTTTTCAAAGATGTAACAACTTCTCTTTGTAAATGTACCATGAAACCTTATTTATACATGTGATGTAAAGCCCCTCTAAGGGATATCCTAGATAATATGATCATGGCTTGGCTTCTTTATATTGTGGATGCTCTAATGGATATCGTTTTATACAAATATGAAGACCTAGGGAAACTATTCTTTCACCCTCAATTATATAGTGACTTCTAAAACTTAGGTCTATGTTCAGTGGTATGAGACTTTGGATATAGTACCTTGGATATTATTGTTAATTAGACCATATTCCTAAGGATAATGGAGTCATGTTTCCATATGACAAGGTTATAATGATTGCCCAAATTATGCTGAATTTAAATGATGATTATGAGAAGTTTAAGTAATGACTTATATGCCTAGCCTATCTTTATGATATTTCATTATGTTCTCATCTGATAATATGAGTACAAATTATTTGTGTGATGCCAAACGATATGTTAAATTTATGCCAAGCATGTATCATAAGATATTTACTAATAGCTTTTAGCTACAACTTGATAATTCACGAGTTTGCTATCAAATGATATGAATAGTTCATATATTTATATGATGCTATGTATTTGATTGCATGATATTATGGTTTGTCATATAAACAAGAGAAAGGAAAATGTTTTCTGCACACGTGGCAACTAAACCATTCTCTTTTTTTAAAACTACTATCATCTTATTGAGAATTTTATAACTTTCACTCTTTTCGGTAATGTGTCTAAATAGTTAGGATGCCTATGACACATTACATCATAGAGATTGCATGGATGACCATAGAGATACTAGGAGGAGGACCAATTTAAGTCATATTTAACATGAAGAAAACCACTATCATAAAGGAGAGTTAACCCGCACCTCCCTTTCCCTGACTAGTTGCTTGACCTAGCTATGTCAAAATCATGGAGCTAGTTTTTGTTTTATACATATGTGTGTGTGTTGGGGGGGATAGTTCCATGAAACTAACTATAATAATATTTTGTGAACTTTGACATATGACTAAATATTTTTAGAAAAGTGGACTAATAAGTCTCATTTCTTGAAAATATTTTGAAGTTATCTAGAAATAGTTACATGATTTTTCCTTACTTTTACTCGATGAACTAACAAGTTAGCCTTTGTGTGTGTTAAAAACTAATAAACTAATACTAGTAATTTGGTAAAATAAATATGAAATGCAAGGGGAGTTACACTAGTGAGTGTTTAAAAATAATAAATTTATTGCACATTAATTTGTTCTTTAAAAATATTGTTAATATATAAAATTAATATATATATATATATATATATAAATATTACCAATTCAACCACAGTCAAACCAATAAGCCATAAACTAGTACCTCCATTAATTCAATAACTAGTCCAGTTTAAAAACATTGATTTAAAGCCATATCCTACCATGCCCTTTCACTATTGGTTTATCTTTGTTGTTGGTTTACTTTTCTAGTTATGTCTAAAACCTTGTTTAGGCCAACATGATGCATTATTATCCTAAATAGATATAAACTAGCAAGTGCACTAGTAACATAAGTAATAAAATGGACAAAGAATCTAAGTATCAATCCGATAAGGACTATTAAAGCAATGGAGAAGAGTTTATACATAAGGAAAGAATGAATGAATAGGGAACCTAGTTAATTACAGATATTTTAAACATACAAACTACTATTGTAAGTCTCCTTGGTCACTAGTAAACAAATGTTTGTATAAAAGAAATAAAAGGACTCATGACTTCAGACTTCAACTTAACAAGAAAAGACTCAAAAGGTGGATTAAATAAATTATACTAAGTTCATTAATAGCATAGTGCTCAATACCTATTGCCTCATGACTATGGATAGTTATGTCCTAATGTAATAGCAAAAAATATAGTGAACCTACTATTCTATCCTAATTCTTAATCTACCTTAAGAAGTTGAAAATAGATCTTCCCTTAGTTCAATTAGTTATAGGAAGTATTACCATACACAAATTTGTAAATTACCATAAAATTTAACATAGTGACCTATTTGAACTATCTTCTTTCTACTCTCACCTTAAGTAGCCAAATATAGATCTTGCCCAAATTTAATTAGTTATAAGATGCATTATGAACTAGTAAATTCAAGATTAATTATAATTGATTAGACTCTTTAAGAAATAAATTCAATTACAATTAGTTTAAGGTACATCTATCATAGACAATGAAATAGTATTCATCATCTAACATCCCTACACAATAACCCCTCAGGAGATGCCACCACATAAAAACTCAATTGTAGTGTCACACCTTGAAATCAAAGGTGTGACCAACACAGGTATGAGATTAATCTCATATCTATAAGCTTAACAAAACCTCTAGATTTATACTTTCTTTCATGTAGAAGGACTAACAAGATGAATATTATATTTTATTATTTCATTTTCATCTTACGACAAAATTTCGATGGAATGTCCCTTTAAAGTAGAACATCTTGAAATTTCCTCCAGTAGCCATAACTCAATAATACAATTATGAGAGTTTCACTCTCAAATCAATTAACTTTATTACCTACATTAGGGTAGGGGATCTAGTGCAAATTGTTTGCATTGGATTATGCACGCATGAAATGGTTACTATGCTTTGTAGATATATAATAAAATTATTAAGTGAGATTAACCAATTAAATTAACAAGCCTTACTCTAGCAAGTATACTAGTCATTCCAAATAATATAATGTCTCAAGTATGAGGTTAACTCCATAGAGAATGTATATTAACTAACTATTATTCTTATGTTTGCCTAAGTGACATTGCCCTAACCTAACTAGTGTTATAGAATAAATCTAGTTATTAGGGATCAAAAGGAGAAAAGTAATATTACTATCCTAAATGCAACCTAATCTAATATGCATGAGACTTAAAACTATCTAGCCTAGACTTTGCTCACCAAAATACCAAATAAATCTTACATAAACAAATCTTTAACTACAGAGCTTATTCTTAACAATGTAATGGTTATGGTCAACTAATTCCTTTTATCATCATTATGTAGCCTCAATATAATAACCTTACTAATCCAAAGATGTCATCTCAATCCTCTTATAAATACATGTATAACACCCCCAAAGTTAATTAATAATTATTATTTGGGGATTATGAAATTATTAAGAGGGATTTAAGGAAAAATTATGAGGAAATAGGAATTTTAAGGAAAATGGAAAATTTGAGTATCTTAACATAATAATTATTAATTGGATCATTTTGGGGAAAAGTAAAATAATATTTATGGATTTAAGTATGATTAGGGCCCAAGATTAAGTTATATGTGCCAAGAACATTATTAGAAGCTTAGTCTTATCCTTATGAAGGCTCAACTTCATCTTACTATGACTCAACTCTATTCTTATGAAAGCCTAACCCATTTTGAATCCAATTAAACCTACTTAACATTGCCCCAACAATGAGTAATGAGCCCAATTAGACCTTGGGCTGATGGGTCAACCCAATTCCATCCTAAAACCCTAAAAAACCTAGTTTCATTCACTTTGGTGTTGAAAAAACATAAGGGTTCTATAGACCACAAGAGCATTTTCGCACCTTGAGGAGAGGTTAGGGTTTTCATTAACATTTTGGCTCAATTCAGTGCTTCTAAAAGAGGATTCAACTAAGGTAACCTATATAGAACTTAACCTTCTCATTCTCCTTTACAATTTAGTCTGATTAGTTACTGGTTAATAGATTTTCATCTTCTTCTCAAATCTGAACATGGGCATTTTGATGATTCCTTGCAAAATTTTTAGAATTTAGAGTGAGTGAAGTTATTAGGTAGTGTTTTGCTTCATTTTGTAGTGTAACCTTGCTCATATTTCATGTTATAGGCTGACTTTGGTATATGGCTAATGGTATGTGCGAAAATTCAAGTTTTTAGAATATCCCATAGTGTGTTCTTAGTAGTTAAGGCTCAACCAAGTCTATTTGATCTCCTAAATGTATGGGTAAGTGTTTCATCTCCTTTTGTGAAGTATATATGTTGAATTTCTATCATTTTTATTGGCTTTTGGTGCATGACTATCACATGTGCGAAAATGGAAAGGTTAGGAATGACCCATTGCGAATTCTTGGTGTTTTGACCTTCATTGGTGTAATGGATTCTTTGGAAACTCAGGTAAGTGATTCCTAATAGATTCTTGATGAAATGGATCAAAGAATAGGAAACTCTTTTATTGATAATGGTTAAATGATGATAATTATACTTTTCATAGGTTTGATGGGTCCTTGGATTATGTTGATAGCCAAAGGAAGAGTAATTGGGCTTTATTAAGGTAACCAGGGTAAATTTCCTAATTTCATGTATATGCTCATTTAAATCTAATATTTGTTACACATGTATGATTTTAACATGTTAGATGATTTTTTGGCTACTTGAATTGTTGCTGTGGACTGTGAGCGTGTCCTCAGTGGAGCTGTGGTGCAATTGCCCCTGGTGCATTGTGCTTAAATTGGGCACCAAGTTATGATCAGACTCATGAATGCACTGGACAGGGCTTTTCCCTATGCTATTAGCCTCAACATGTTGTATGTAATTGCTTGTATAGGATAATAATCATTGATAGTCCAACTAGTTCATTTGCTAATGATATTGATATCTTCGGTATGCTTTTCTATATAAATGCATTATGCAGATTAATTTGTACATGTATATGGAACTTGCATTTTGTTACTGAGATTGTAGATCTCACCCCACTTGTAGGCTAACATTTTTAGGGACCAGACCTCTTAGTAGCAAGGAGAAGCTAATGGAAGTCTACTATGATGGTTTAGTAATATATAGGCTTGAATGCCCTAGTTAAATTGGGTTTGTATAATAGGTATGTGAGCATTACTTATTGTGTAGTATAATTGCCACATTGCATCATGTATTGCCAAGTATAAGAATTGATTTTATAATATGAGACATCATGGAATTGGCACTTGTGATTGTATCTAGATGATTATTAATGAGCACCCTAATATTTAATAACCTCTAAATAATTAGTATTGTGAAATTGATGTTTGAGCTGTTAATATAAAAGATTTGAAGGTTAGGCTAGTTTAAATGTGTTTTTTACACCTGCTTAAGTTGTTTAGAGGAATTTAGAAGTCATCCCTTGGATTTTGAGTTGTCACTTGTAAGTTTTAAAAGTAACTCTTTTTTTTTTTTATTGTCATTATAGTCATTTTATTATCATATAAGGTGTAAAGTGGACATCAATGCTTGGCTAATTATGTTTCTGAGTTTGGTTATGGTTTAGGAGTCTTTAGGGACATGGTTAGGTTATTTTGGTCATGTTTGTTGTGAGTTAATCCATCCCTTGGGCATACCTCAGCTTATTTGCATAGTAATAATGTAACCATTTGCATAGTAATAATGCTAATTTTGTCAAAATTTGCCAATTTTGAAATTTCACTAAAAACTCTCTAGAGCTCCAAATAATATGTACTTTAGCTTCCTAAAAGGCTCTAGATAAGACCTATAAGTATGCAAAATTTTAGGTCAAGAGGAATTCATTTGGTCAGATCTTGACATAGCTTACGAATATGGCAAATTTAACACTCTATATGGGTCAAAAGTGGTTCAAATAGCTTCTTAAATGCACTACCACCTCTTGGATAAGTTTTAAAGTATAAACAAAACATATAAGAATTGTCCAAGTGATCCAAATCATCATACATCTCAAACTCACCATGCTATATGCAAGAATGCACTACTACATACAAGCCACTAAGCACCCAAAACTTATTTTCTCATTGATTTGGTTCATACACCACATATACACACTTTTATATTCGCTCCATGGTTTACATCTTAAAAAATAATATATACATAAACACCTGACATTTCTTTACATAAAAAATTATACAAAACTATACAATTGTCTAGAGATAGTCCTTCAAGCTCCTTGGCTTCCATCCTTAGCCTCTTGAATACCACCTAGACATGGTGAGATGGAGAGGGAAGGGGATGAGATTCAAAGAATCTTAATAGCTTATATACTCTTTCAAGCAAGCAATCAAGGCATATAAACATGTTAAAGTATATAAGTAGGCATCCAATACCATTAAGACTCATTCAACATATAATTTATATGCCATGAACATCATATCAAGCCAAGAATAAGCTCTAAGGACTATTGGTCTAGCCTCACTCTATTTTTAGGACTTTTAGATTAGTCTCACCCTTGGTTTAGGGATTTTTGACTTGGCTTCACTCATCTATGAGACTTTTGGCCTTTTCTCACCCATTCCTAAGGACTTTTGGCTCCACCTCACCCATCTCAAAAGACTTTTGCTACCACCTCACCCTTAAGAGTCATTTTCACAACTAAGACATAAACATATTGGTATAAATGCAACAAGGCAATATCAAATGGCATGTCTCATAATACAAATGCACATATAAGTTTACAAAGACCATTATACATCCAAGAATGCAAACAAGAAAGAGTGAAGAGCTATCTTGGTAATTAAACACAAGCTTCCCTCTTGATTACTCTCTTCCCTTTTTGGTCTCACACCCATAATTAAATGGAGCTTGATCTCTTTGGCCTAGGCATAACAAATAGCATTCAATTACTCTCTTGGAACAAGCCAAACCATTAAACATACACTTAAAAGGCATACTTGGTCTATTGGTTCCATAATAGCTCCATTAATGGCCTAATGAAGCAAATACCATAATTCAAGCTCTTAGCTTCATTTCCTTCTCATATCTAGGCCTCTTGATGCCATTTAGACTCCTTGAAGTCATCACAAACTCATTCTCAAGAGACTAGATACAAGTTGCTTCTTAAAGCTATATTATAGAACCTATTAATCTAACTCTTGATCTATGGCTTCCAAATTTTCCCCAAGGGTTCCTCTCATCTTTTTCCATCACATATGACCCCAAACCAAGTTTAGAACCAATTAAAACACTCCCTACCCCTCCCAAATGCTCTCGGTCGAGCCATGTAGAGTATTTGGAGTCCAGGGAATTTTCAATTTTTCCTTGACAGAAGGGGCTCATAGGAGGCTTCCTAGGGGTCTCAAGAACTCAAACAAGCAATCACATATACTAGGGGAATCATAAATTAAAATAGAATTTACAAAGTGTTCAAGAATCCCTAGTTGTTCTCTCTTAAACTTCACTAGCTTTTCTTCCATTTTCTTTGCATTTCCTAAGTTCCCACACTCTAATTCATAGCTTTCTTTCTTAATCTAGGTTAGAACTTCCTCCCTCTACAAACTCTCCTCTTGGCTGAAACACACACATAAAGGAAACAAGAAGAGAAAAGCAAGAAAGGAGTGAAACTACCTTGAATCCAAGCTTCCTCTAAGAGCTTCCTCCTTGCCTTAGCCTTCCTTTTTGAAACTCTAAACTTTCTCCTTTGAACTAAGCCCCAAACAAACCCAATTCATCCATCAAACCATGGAAAGGAAGAGCATGGAGAGGAAAATAAGATATGTAAAGGAAATTCCATAAATATCCTTAGTTTTTCTCACTTTTTTCCTTGCTTCTTTCTCTTCTTGAATTCCCCTTATCTCTCTCTCTTTTAGGCAGAGTTTCTTCTATTCTTAGCTAGCTTAAAGTCAGTCAGAAAAAGGAGAGGGTTTTGAACTCCTTAAGAAGCAAAATTCTACTTTTTTATAATTTTTCTGGAACTAATCTTGCCATAGCAGAAAGCACCTCTCACTACAGCAAGAGCTTATTAGTTCCAGGTCCCAACTCTTCTCGCCACAGAGAAACTCCCTGGATTTTGCATGGGACACAAACTCACTATAGCAAACTGGCATCCTTGCTGTAGCGAATTGGCATCCTTGCTATAGCGAATAGGGATCTTGGCTATAACAAGAAGACTTAGAAAAATTCTAAAACCTTTGATGTCATAGTTCTAATAGCGATTTTGGCCAACGCACAAGCACTTTGCCACGGTGCAAAATCATCTAAAGATTAATTTGGTCACGGCGTAAGTATTTCGGCCGCGACACAAGCAGTTTGCTGCAGTGTAAATATTTTTGGCTGTGGTGTAAATTGTGTTTGTGCTAAAATTTGATCCAAATCCAAGTTTAGTTGCGACATAAGTTCTTCAAGTTGCGGCGTAAGTGTAGAATTTAGTTTTTAGAGATTCCAGAGGCCAAGTTGGCCATAGCGCAACCATTCTAAGCTGCAACCTAAGTCTTGAAATCCCCAATTTAGTTATAAATCCTTAATTTTCACTATGGTAGTGATGAGTAATGACTTTTAGTCTAACATATATAAGTTTTTAGCCTTCTTAGAGGTATTTTGGTTGAGACAAAATTATCAATAAGAGTTTCAAATAACTAGAAACAATAATCTCGTTGTACAACTTGATGGTGAATATTGATTATTTAAAGGTTCAAATTTTCTCGTATTTTCATCCATTGCTAACTTATTAACCGAATTAGACCTTAAGCGCACTCGATTAAGAACACAATTATGCATGATTAACTTTATTAGTAGTTAAAGTTGCTACAATGTGTATTAAGATTAGTGAATTACTAGACTAACTAATAAGGATTGCTTATCTTAATGCATCCTATACTAATTGCCTAGGCCTCAATTTATTAAACACCTTGAGTGTATAAAAATCAATATTTCCATTATATGTAAAATAGTGAGCTTTAACTAATACTATTGTGTTTACATTCCTTAATCCTTACCTAATCAACAATCAAGTATTTTCATCCAATTAATTAACTCTCAAACTCATAACCATGATATTGAATGCCAATTAAAGGACTAATGCAAGAAAAATCAAATAGGAGCAATGAGTATATGCAACTATACTATAAACCATACATAGATCTAGAAGAAATCATCACCCACTAGTAATTTATCAACATAAAACAAGATTTAATTAGTAAAATTAATCTTAAAAAAATCAAAAGACTGATGAAAATCTATAGGAAATGGAATTAGATCAAAGTAGAACATAGAATTGATCATTACAAATGTAACTCCTAACTTCCAAGGTGCTACGTGTCATATAACTATCAAAATAGTGAAAATTTTAATTGTAAAAATGCCCTTATCATTGTCAATTTCCAATTTTAAAATGATTTCCATAAGCATTTACTCAACTATATATCTATAAACTAATTTCATATATATAATATTCATAAAATTACATAATTAAAAATGAGACCATTGAAGTGTTTCGATGTCAGTATATAAAAGTACAACTAGTTCTTAGGCTAGACAACTAAATATGTGTCAGTGTCTCAAAATTACTATTTTAAATATTCCAAGGTAACTAGTATTTATTTGTCTTGGCTTGTTAGGGTTGACATTGATATATGTATTAACTTGACTTTGGCCTATATCACTCATGCTAACATACTATCATCATAGCATCATCAAAATTAGGGTCCCTATCTGAAACACATTATCAAATGTAGTGAGAATTTATATTCTTAGTATGAATACAATCATTTTTGGAATACTAGTAATGGTTTAACTATCATGTGCACAGAAAATATTTTTCTTTTTATTCACCTTCTTATTTATGGCATATAAGGATAGTGGACAAATCATAGCATACAGAGGATTATACATACATAGTAACATCAAACATAAGAAATACATATATTTGCAAGCCCTTCAATGAATTCATTTCTACATATGAAATAACATGTTATATATGTCATCTCCAAACATCACAATTTATGGCATGACTAAATATTTTTGCTAATGATAATCGGCATGTTATATATAATCGCATTAAATAGCTACACATTTAGGTATAATAGCACCAATATTTACTATAATAGCATTCATCATTTTCAAAGTTATACTTTTAAACAATATGTAACAATATATGCAACAAGCTTAGCTCATTACTTATAAGTAAAATATAAACTTGTTACATACTGACATACTCCAAAATTACATTTGTAAGGCCTTACCATGGTCTATATATAATAGTACTCCAATGAGTATGTCATCAAATCATATCACTATGCATGTCCTTTTAAAGAGATGCATATAATCCTACATTGAAAGCATTGATCATGTGGAAAAATAATTTCCTAAGTACTATATTAAGCATCCTATGCTACTTGGTATAGACTTAGGTTTTCGTAATCATAGGTAACCCACCAAGCATCCTATACTACCTAGTGTGACACTTAGGAAGACTATTCTTCTTAGTCATTATGATCACTAGAATCTTCATGTTTAATGGATAAGAGTAAACATTACTAGGGCATCCTCTCGAGTGGATCTATAAACCTCAACCTAAAATCTAAAACTTGAAGCCACATGAGGGCTTCTCAACTCTCCTCTATCCTCTTATCATAACCTTGTCCTTAGGAGAATGGGACTAAACTTGTGAGGGACTCTAACCTTCAATGTTAACTCCAAATGATTATATACTTCCTTTTGTATAGACATAAATTTTATAGCTATTAATGAAGACCATCTTTGGAACTTCATCCATCAAGAACTCCATCTTCTGAAGACTTATTATAAAATTGGGAATTCATAGAATTCCATCTTTGAAGACTATCTTTTATTAGGAATCCATTCCTTGATAACCTTGTCTCTACACTAAAGTTCCTTTCACCTATAGAGAACTTATCTTATGTATAACAAGTAAATACCATATAATTCAATATACCAACAACCAAATAGAATTACATATAATAACACCACATATATCACTTAATTTTCAAATTATAGGTTATCCAGGCCATGTGCCATGGTTAAAACATAATTATTCTCTTTAATATAAAATAACATCAGTAAACAAAGGCATAAATACATCACAGTCAATAAGCAAGATATCTTTAGTGTCTTAATTAAGTCCATATCAAGGTATTCTATAGCTAAGGTCATCTATACATGAGAATATTCTAGAGTTTACACATCCATGCATAGGAATTTATTCAAGGCATCCCATGTCTCAATTATCTAGACATAGGGATAGTTTGGGGTGAGTTTTCAATGCATAGGCCTTCAAAGAACTCCTTCCACAGGGAATTATATGGAATTTTATTTGATTTATAGCCTTCAAGTTCCATAAGAATTTAGTAAGACAATCCATATGATTATGCAAGAATTATATAACATGTAAAGCATACCAAAGAAAAATCACAAAGTTCAACCATCATACATCCTTAGACAATAAAAAACAACCCCTTAAAACACTACCCTTTAATGGTATTGAATCTAGAAACAAAAATGAACACAAAAATTGTAACACCTCAAAATTAATTAAAAGTAATCATGAAGAATTAAGGAATTATTATGGGAATTTGGAAAGATTAAGGAAAATAAGGATTTCTAAAAAAATAGATTTATTTTAGACATTTTGAGATAATAATAATTATTTGGCCATTATTAGGTGAAAATAGATTAATTATAGATTTGGCTGGATTTAGAAAATCAATTAAGGGAAGGTGGACATTAAAATTGAGCCTCATGATTGATTTATTTATGGCAAGGAACCTTTATAGGAGCCCAACCCACTTTTGAACCCAATTATACCCATATACCATGGCCTAACATCAAAAGATTTAACCCACTTAGAACTTAAAGCCCATTAGACTAGCCCACCTACTCTAAAACCCTAAAAGGCTTATTATCCTTTTGTCTTAGTGCTAAAACTTGGGGGTTCTATAGAAGAAGAAAGTATTTTCGCATCTTTGGGTGGAGGTTAAGGCTTCATCATAGTTTAGCTCCATTTTGCACTCTTAGAGGAAGAATCAGCTAATGTAAATTATATAAAACATGTTCCTCTCATTTTCCTATACAATCTAGTCTAAATGGTTTCTAGTTTAGTGAATTTTCACTCTCCCCCAAATATAAAACTTGTTGCTTTGTTGGGTTCTTGTTGATTTTTAGAGCTTGAGGTTAGGGAGACTATTAGGTGAGTATTTCTCTTGCATTTTAATGCATTTTCTACTGAATGTTGGCCACAAGGGCTGATTTATATAATGAACTTTCATTTTGCATGAAAATACTAAGATTTAGGTGAAAAACATCAAAGTTTCTGGAGTAGGGAGACCCAAGTCTGAATTTGAGTTCCTTGGAGTCTAGTTAAGTTCCTCTTAAATAGTTTATGATGATAGAATGATGGGTAACTGATTTTTGTATTAGGTGTTGACTAACAAATTGGTATTGATAAATTAGGATCATTAAAGAGTTAGAAACTAGTCTTAACTTTGGAATTTGATGCAATTGAGTGAGATAACCAAGGTTTTTCAAATTCCATGTATATACTCATTTTAATCTCATGTTTGCTATACATGTATGATTTTGAAATGCTAAGTGATTAGTTGGCAAATTAAACTATTGTTTTAAGATAATAAGCAAGTCCTTAGTGGAGCTATGAGGTGACTATCACCCGTACATTGTGCTTCGATCAAGCACCAACTTGTGATCAAACTCATGAATGCACCAAGCCATAAGTGTACTCGATAAGGAGTTGGCATCATAAATGAGCCTTTCCCTTGGTCTTTGGCCCATTAACATGTTGTATGTGATTACTAGTATGAGATAGTAGTCACCAGTAGTTTAACTAGTTCATTTGTTAATTAAATTGATTATTTTGGTATTTGTTGATATAAAATGCATACATGTTGATTAATGTGTTCATATGTACGTGTTTTTCCCTTTGGTTACTAAAATTCATATCTTACCCCATTTCATAGGCTAATAATTTCATATGAAGGTTCCTTAAGTAAGAAAAAAGGAAAGCAAGTGGATGAATGTCCCTAGGTTTAGGCCTAGTATAGGACTCCTACACTTGGAAGGCTTTTAAATTATATAGATGTTAATTTTGTTTAACTTTTATAGTATAGCATCATGATATATCCATTTTTTCCAAGTGTGGGTATCTTGACATTTTGTAACTTGGGATGTATTCCTTAAGGCTAGGCTTTAATTTACATGAATTTTAATGTAATGTTATTATTGACCAATTATGGACTAACATGTATATATGAAGCTTAATGGTATTTTATGATTGAGAATGTTGTTATCATATGAAAACATGGTTTGAATTTCTATTTCAAGAAGGTCTTTACGGATAGCTATGCCTTGGGTGTGAAATGGGTAGGATAATATAGCCATTTGAGGTAAGAACTACTCTATTTGGACCAATGAAACTTGTCCAAGGTGGTCTGAGGTTAGATGGTAAGGAATTACACATCTTGATATGATCATTAGTGACTATAGGTATCCCTTTGCAATCACATTTAATGAATTACTGATATATGCCAAGGTATATTGGTTTGATCAATTCATAAGTCCCTAAATAGTGAGACTTTGTAATTTTAGAATTATAAGAGCTAGCAAGTCATTAAAACTAAGTATTTTAGCTATAGAGACCCTAAAATCCATCTAAAGTTTATGGTAAATGGTTAGGGAGTGTATAACCAAGAGAATAGGATTAGAAGGGAGTGGAGTCGCAATCAGGAGTCTTTGAGTCACGATCAAAAATGGAGTTTAGAGAAATAAAGGCTAAGAGCATCACGGCACAAGTTTTTAAGTCGCAACACAACATGAGAGAATTAGACTCTAAGGGTTCCCTAAAGCAATCTTGCCATGGTAAGAGTTAGGCAAAATCCTTGGGGAAGTTCCAGTAGGCTCACTGTGACAAGAGTCAAGAAATTTTGAATAATGACATTTAGGGGAGAACCTCACCATGGCATGGGGAGTTTAAGTCATAGCAAGGGTCAGAGAAAATTTGGCTTTAAGTTCCATTAGCAAGTTAGGCTACGGCATAAGTCCCTTAAGTCACAGTGTAAGTTCAATATTTCATTTTTTTTAAGTCTCAGTAGCCAATTCAACCATGACAAAGTTTGTCTAAGTCATGGCCTAGGACCTCAAACCTCTATTTTACCTTTTAGAACCTGGTTTTCCCTTATGATGAGGATAAGTAAGGGTTGTAAATAATTATATGGGGTTTTATGCTTCTAGATTTTGCTATGGATAAACTAAAAGGCTAAAATGAGAGGTTACATTCCCTATGAACTTTAACCTTCTAGTTTATATGAATAGGAGTGATTAATTATTAAAAAGTTCAAATTTCCCTATAAATTTCATTTGTTGATAATTAGTATCAACTTTAGACCTTAAGTATCAATTATTAATTATGTATTTATGCATAATTAATGTCATTAGAAATTAGGATCATTATAAAAATAACATATTAAAATTTTCAAGCTAGCACTACAATGTGGAATTTAGCTAGCACGATGCCCCTCGTTAAATTCCTAAATCAATGTGATTCTCATGACTAAGGCTGTGATGTGGGCATCATGATGCTGCAATGCCATTGCTTGTTGATCTAAAAAATAGTTTCTAGAATTTATTCATACAACCCTATATTTCTCTACTCAACTTGACCATGTAAAGACCCTTTGTTATATGATTTTGGTTGCAACTCAACCCAAAGCCACTTCTTTTTTCCAGCTCACTAGTTTATATGATTATAGAAACATTTAAGCATTCAAAAAGTACACCAAGAAGCACTTGATTATATGAATATTTCTACCAACAAACTCAACTCTCAATTAAATAGATGAAGCATAAAAAGGATAAGATAGACATGAAGGTGAAAAGGAAAGGCTAAGGTATAATCTCTTGTCTCTTTAGAACTAGATTGAAACTGATGAGATTACAAAAGGTAGCCCCTTAAGTTGAATGATTAGAGGCCAAATAAAATTAGAGTAATAATCTAGACATTTAAAAATGAGAATACAAAGCTAATGATGGCCCAAAAATGAAGCGATAGCAGCTACGAAAAAGCTTAACAAGTAGTGGTACTTTTGTAATTTCTAGAAACTTTTTGAAAACTTTAAAAAATAATTCTTTAAATGAGAAAATTGAGTTTCTCGGAGTTTTCGGAGGCCCTAAAAACTACAAGAATCCCTAAAATGGATAAAACCGCTCCAGTATACATTTTAGAATGTCAATTGACCAAAATTTTGACTGAATCATTTGGTAAGGTCTTAAATCCAATTTGGATAAAACCAAAAGCATTTTATGAATTAGAGAATCTAAATTTTCATATGGAAAAAATGGTTCCCAAAAAGAAGTTGAAATGAGCCCAAATGATAAAAACCAAGATGAAGGAGTAAATTAGAATTTTGAAAAAGTGTTATAACTTGGCCTTTTTCTCTTTATATCATGTCCTACTTCTGCCCAGCCTTCTAATTGACTTTTCTTTAGTCCAAAATAGATTCAAGGGTAGCTCAAAGTGGCACACTAAGTGAGGGAGCAAGGGGAAGAGACAGAAGCCTTGAAAGTGTAAGAATTACACACTTTTTCATGCCTTCTCCTTCACCAAACTTCTTCTCCTCTTTCTCCTCGCTCTTCCCATGGTATTGATAACTTAATTAGACATGTTTTGAGACCATTTCAATAGAGGAGAGGGAGAATTTGAAAGGAAGCATTGAAGTATAAGAAAGTACTCTTGAAAAGCTTGCAAATAAGGTAAGAAAACTATGGTCTAAGTGCTTCTTATTGGTTCCTCCTTGTCTTTTCATGTTCAGCCAGACCTAGCACTATATATAAGGGATTTTATTTTTATCCAAACTTGATAGAAATTGGGGTCTTGAAGCATAAGGAATCAAATGGAACAATTAGGATTAAAAAAGAATCAATAGACGACAAGTTATGACAATTAGGGTTTTGGTTGTACTTAGGAATTTATGAAACTTTCTAATGGTAATTTAGACTATCTAAGACCATGTTTAAGTTCTCAAGACATCTAGGAAGCTTCACAAGTGGCAAATTCCCTAGGAAATTGAATGAAACTCTATAGGCTCGCACACTTTGCTATGTCTCTACCAAAGGAAGGATTAGGCACCTAGGGAGAATTTTATTTGATTCCAAGGATGTGAATGGTCTAGATATAAATAATAAACACCAAAGGAACCATTAGTTTGAATTTAGAACCATAGTTTGAAAGATGGAAGTTTAGGTTCCTTTTTAGGCATAAAGAAGCAACTTGGTGTTTGGCTCCTTGATTTACATTTATTATGACTTTAATGAGTTTAAATGGAGTCATATGACTTAGATCAAGTGAGAAATTGAAGCTAGGATCATGAATTCTAGGGGTTGCTTCATTATGCCTATGTATGGAACCATAATCATGCCATAAGTTAGAATATGTTTGTGTAGAGATTATGTAAGGCTAGAATAGGTTCCAATGATGTGTTTGTGTCTTATTTGATGTATCTAGGCTAAGCAAATCAAGCTCCTCCTAGGTGTGTGTATGTGTGTGAGGCTGAGAAGGGGAAGAAAAGCTCAAGGAAGAAAGTTTGTGATTCTTAACTCAAGATAGCTCTCCATCCTTTCTTGTATGCATTGCTTGGTTTTTTTCATTGTCATTGGATACTTGTATGTATGTTTAAATTATGAGATATGCTTATAGCTATTAGTTTAATGCTTTGGCACCATTATGTTTCTTAAATAACAATTTGAATGTGTATGGCTCTTAATGGGTAAGGTTATACCAAAAGTCCCTTATAATGGGTGAGGAAGAACCAAAAGTCCTTAAGAATGGGTGAGACAAAGCCAAAAGTCCCAAAAATGAGTGAGGCTAAGCCAAAAGTCCCTAAAAGTGGGTGAGACAAATCCAAAAGTCCCAAAGAAATGGGTAAAGATAGGCCAAAGGCCCTTAAAGACTATACTTGACTTGAATGAGTTTATGTGACATGAAAATATGCTTATATATGTTTATTAAAAGTTTTTATGGCATGCTTACATTCTTTGACTTGAAAATGTGCCATATATGTATGCTTAAAAGGGTAAAAGAGCTATTAGGATTCTTTGAATTTCACTCTTCCTCACATTATGCCTAACTATGTCTAAGTGAGCCTCATGGAGTAAGAAATGGAAGCCAAAGAGTTTGGAGAATGAGATTTTGACAATAGAATAGAATTTTATGTAATTTGATGTCAAAGTTTGTATGTATAAGTAAATTTATAAGCTGTAAACTCTTGACCATGTATAAATGTCATTATGATTTATGAATCAAATTTAGAACCTAATGTATGAATATGTGAGCTTTTGACATCCTTGAACCTTAGTGTATATGTGTATAAGAACAAGGGAAAGGGTGATTTTGATTTTCATAATGGTATAGACCTATTTTGATGCTTCTATATACTATAATTGAAGTGTTGGACCTGTCAAATGGTCATGGTTCAAAAGGAAAGTCATTTTGGACCATTTGGAACCATTATGTGACTATTTTGAGCCATATTCTTGTCCTAAACCAAAGTCTAACCAAATGGACAAGATTCTGCATGAAATTTGGTGGGCATATAGGTGTCTTCTAGAGCTTTTCATAGAGCTAAAGAGCATTATCTTTGTTCCTCTAGAGAATCTATTATAAATTTTTAAAATTGGCCAAATTACGCAGAAACTGTCACTATTACTGTTCATATAGTCAGTTTAATTTTTGGTGTCATCCAAGGGCTAAATGAAGTCAAATGCCTATAAAATTTTATAGTCATATAGCTAAAATCATAAATTTCCATAGCCACCAAGAGCACTCAATTTGGATCTGTATAGAGAGAGATATAAAATTTTGATAATTCTAATTTGCTGCAGAATGCCCTCCAGACCTAAAGTACTGTTTCATCAGATTTTATGGGCTAAACGTGGTTATTTTGATCTAAAATTTTTATGGCAGTAAGAGGACATCCTAAGCTTTCCAAAAAGCTATAACTTTCATGATTTGGAGTTTTCTAAAATTAGTTATGAATTTTCAAAATTTATATCAAAATATGGAACATGTGGAAAATTGCAAGTGTGATGTAATTTTGTTATGTATGCCTTGGATCTGAAATTTACAGTTCAAGTTATGATATTTTTTATTGAACAAATGTATTATGGATGGAAAATGAGTTTGGTAAGTCCACATGGTCCATTTAGCCAAAGATGAATTATTTTGGCTTTTAATAATGGCAAATTCTGCTGTTAAAAGTGTTAATTTCATATAAATAGATACTTTTTGCTTGTCTTAGTACATATTAAATGCTAGATAGATATGGTAATACATAAGGGAAAGAAGCTCATGCTATCTTAATATCCCAATTAAAAAGGGGGTGTTCTTACTTTAAAGCTCCTTGAATCATTTTCTTTTTTTCTTCTTTTTCATCCTTTTATCTTTATTCTTACCACACTCTCTTTACTTTTCTAATTCTCTTACTTTCTCAAACTTTCTTTGCATGTTTTAGGAAATGACAAGGAGGCTAAGAGTTTCTTGAATGGAGGGTGTAAGTGGGTTAAGTTTTCCTTTCTTTCTCTGTTTCCTCTCCCCCTCTCACTTTCTCTTTTTCTTCCATGCTCTCTCTCTCTCTCTCACACACACACACACATACACAGAGTATTGAGGCTAAGTAAGGATATGGGTAATTTAAGTAAGGAAAACAAATGGTTAGGGGTCTTATCTATAAAAGATATAGGATGAGTAGTTTCCTCAAAAAGCTTTTTGATGGGCTTGTCGTGCAACCCTCAAAATAAAACTAGGTTGAATTAAAAATGCATCTAGTGGCACAACCTAGGTCATCTCCCTTGGAAATAGAGTTCAATGTTCAATTGAGTTTCTAAGTGTTCAAAGATCCTATAACTACCTAATTTGGGGGTTTTTTGATTGAATTAAACTATCTAAAACTAAATTGAAATAAATTTCCTAATTTCTACCTAATTAGATGAATTATGGGTGAATGATGGTCTTGTGACTAGTTTTGAAATCGTCTCTTAGTATCCACTATCCTTATCCTGATCAAATTGTGATTAATTATGGTATAAGAGTTCCTAATTGTGTTCATTAGCAAATGATCTTGAATTACCATTCAAGATTCAAGAGACTAGCAATTTGATGTTAATTGAGACCTCAACTCCCATTAAATTACTAATTCTTATTATTAAGATCTTTAAACACTTGAATTGATTGATTAATTGATTAATTAGCCTCTGAATCACCATCCAAAAATGTTTAATTAACCAACTAAACACCAAAGAATCCTTAATTCAAATAATTAAACACTTAATTTCTCACATGAATTTTATCAAACACCTTGACTGCATACAGGAATAATTGTAGGAAATTGAAAAATCCAATACTAAATCAATCAAATAATCAGTCAAACGACATCCTAATTAGTGTCTAACTAGCCACTAATCAATTACACAAATTCTCAATTCAATACTACTTAACCAAGCAAATACAAGAAAGAGAAAAGGTGTAGGAAAATTAAGAAGTCCTTGGCCCAAATTCTGCTTGTAATTCTATGGATTCAAGCTTCTTCAAGAGCTTCCTCCCTTACTAGTCACAGATGAGAAATAAAGCATCATTGGGTGAAGATGGAGTGGGAATGGAGTGGAGGAGATGGCTCTGGACGAAGAAGGGGCGAATGGAGTGTATATGACGTTGTGAATGTGGTGAATGCACAAAGTGAATGGGCTGGATGATGTGTATATATCACGATGGATTGATCTGATGATGGAATGGTTGGACAATGTGGATTGGATGCTCCTCTCACGTGGATTTTAATGATTTCACGTGCTCTCTTTAGCTCTTCATTTTGCACGCCAAAACCACATTTAATTTTCTTCTATTATGCATGAGTGTGGGCCCCATTGTGAATATAATAATCCACATTGCTTTTCTTCATTCTACTGCTGTCCAGACTTCAGTTTGTTGCTTCATTTGGTTCTGTCCATGTGTGGTTCTTCCACGTTACAGCCTCTTTTCTCAAGCTCGAGCTTCGTCCTTCTTCTTCTTTGTTTTGTAGCTGCTTCACATTTTGCTTGAGCTTCATTTCTCTCTGTTTCTACTCATTTTCTACTGCAGTTTTTCTCTACTCGCCAGCTCCCAGCTCGCTGAATACTCTCTGCTTCTTGTAGTTACTGTAGCCCGTGGTTAATTTGTCATTCACTCAACATGTGGCTTTTGAATCTTCCATCTTTCTAGCCCTTCATTCTTTAGTGTTTTCTTCTTCTCCTTGATTCATCCACCAAAGCTCGACCTCTCTTCATTTCTCCTAGCCTCAGTCCCCCAGTTACATTCTTTTCACACCTTGTTCATGAGTTACTCTCCACAACCCGAGAGAGTGTGCTGCTACTTCCTTCATTCAGCTCATTTCTCTCCAGCTTTTCCACATTGGCTGCTTCTATGTTTCTCATCGTGGTTCAGCTTCATATCCTTCACATAGCTATCCAGTTGCTTGTGTACATGGAATGTACATGATTTTTCTCCTCTGTTTTGAGTTTGCTTCTTGCTTTGCCTTCTCATCAAAAGAACCCCATAGCTTTTTCTTTGTTCTTGCTCACTCAGCCCTTCTCATTTCTTTATGTTTTTCCACGTCAACTTTTCCTCCATCTACTCTATTTTCAGCTTATCTTCCACGTTATTTCCACATTACTTCTTCTCATGCTGTGTTTTCCTTCACTTTTCTCCCATGCCTGAGGCTACATTCTTTATTTTCTCAACTCCCTCTACACGAGTTCCTTCTTCTTCGCATGTTTCTTTCCATTCTCTAGCTTATGTCTTTACTTTTAGTTCTCATCACACCATCCCACGTGGCTTTTCTTGCTTCCTGTAACTCTCTTCTTGACTTCTTCTCATCCCATGTGCACCTCTCTTGCATAAAATTCCCTTGATTCAATCCTTAATTCTTCCCCAAATAAATTCCTCTTTTAAATTCCATTTGCCCCTTAAAAATCTGCACAAAAGAATGGAAAATATTCAATAGAATTATTCACAAAATTATTTAAAAGAAATTCATGCATTAAAACTCAATGATTTTGTAAATTAATTCATAAGGTGCAAGAATGGCTACTAAAATCAATTATCCATCTAAGTAAATCCACTAAGCCTTATTTAACTATTAAAATGATTAAGTTAGGAGAATTAAAACATATAAAAATCATAGTTATCACTTTTCCTCCCTCTTTTTTGTTGCAACTTTGTGAGGCTTCTCAAAGAAGTTTTTATTTAACTAGTCTTTGACTCAGATTTTAGGGAGTTATGTTTTGATTGATAAAAACTCCAATTATGAAAGTTCTTTTAGTCCTCGATATGGTCATTTTCATATAAGGATATCTTCTTAATTCGACTATTTTCGTATTGATAAAATCATATTTTAACCCCAAGAAAATTATACTTTAGTCCCAATTAAAATTATACTTCAACCCTAAGCTTTTGGTAATTATATTTTGACATCTAAATTTTACCTAAATACTTTTATTTCCTAAATAATTTTCTTATATTTTTAAGGCTCTAATGGTCCAAGGGATTTACTAAAATTCCTTTCCTAAGTATTTATTATGTAATTACCTATTATTCAATAATTTAAAATAATGCCTAAAAATACCTATTAAGTCTCTAATTAATCTTAGAAAATTCTATTATATTCCTAATAAATTTCTAAACATTCCTTGTACCTAAAACTCAGAAAATTATTATATTATTTCTTGTAAATATCAATTAATTATTTAATTCATCTTATATTGAATGTTCAATTTTTGGTATATTATAACAAAGCATAATCTACCGATACAAATCTTAAGAATTACCTCCTTAAGATGATCTAATCTAAAATCCCTTTCAAATGCTCTTATATGTAGATTAAATTGAAAGAACTACTCTAAAGAAATCTCAAAAAAAATAGAAAGCGTAACATCCCTAAAATTAGGATTTTTAATTATTTAGTATTTTATGTAATAAATTTATTAAGTTTTAATAAGATGAATTTGAACAAAGAAACTTTGTAAATGAGAAATATAAGATGAATAGGACTCATAAAAATTTTTGAGATTTTAGGAGGGTCTAGGAGGCCCAAAGGCAAAATTGTCATTTATCACCCAAATGAACTTTGACAATTTTTCAAGAAGAAAGAGAAATTCAAAACTAGTCTAATATATGTATCAATAGTTAGAAAATAATATGCAAAAAATTATAAAATTTATTTCATAAAATTTTAAAATTATTAAAACCAAAAAATAGCCCCAAACAATTAAGAGCTTATACAGAGATGAACGAAACCCCTAAAGTTGAGTCAACTACCTCAAGAAATTCTGGGCAAAAAGATCTACAAGATGGTGGTGATGAAATCCATAAATGCGAAGTTAAGACGAAAATATAAGCAAAAAATAAACAAAGGTGCTTGTCTGTTATGTCACAACTAAAGGCAAAATAGTCATTTAGATCCTAAAATAATAAAATATTAGGAAAATAAAAATAATAATAAAATATATGGTTGGAGTCTAATGACCCTAATTCTTAATTATAGTGATTATGCTTAATTAAATGGTTAATAATCATAAATTAAGGCCTAAAATCAATACAATTAATTAGATTGAGAAAAATAATGGAAAATTTTGAATTTTGATATTATTAGGGTTATTAGCTAAACAACCACAACTAATCGAATCCACAAATAATCATGATTTCCAATTAAGACATTGGATTCATCGTACTATTGGTTTAAACCTACGAAAACCTCATATAAATATTCTCAAGTCATTACATAACACTATCAGTCAAAAATAGAAGTTTGGAAACCGTCGTTGTGACTTAGACCTTCCCCGCCATGGCTAAGTTGGTTACTAGAACCTAAAAACCAAGTTTGGGGACTTCCGCTGCGACTTAGGTTTTCCCCGCCTTGGCGAAGTGCTCCCAGAGACCTACTGTTCACATTTTTGCCATTCTCACCATGGCAAGTTGAACCCTCACTGCAGTGAGCCTATGTGGCACCACGATGGGTACACTTCCTGGGACTCCGAACCTAAGTTATTCAAATTGCGCTGTGGCAAAAATATCTGTGCTGCAATAGAGTTGCATTCATCAGCCTCCTTGGGTAAAATTTTTATCTTGCACCGCGGCGAGGTTCCGTTCTGTCACTCACCCTAGATGGATTTTTCGTTTTATGCTACAGTGCTCCTTACTTCTAACTAACTCTTGGCTACGACTCAGCCATTATTAGCCATGGTGTAACCCTCTTATACACCTATACCTCCTAAATTTTGTCCTATACACTCCAACTCACCCTTTAGTAAAACTCTAAGGCCACTTTACCTTAATTTGTAAGGCTCTAATAGAATTAATCTAACTGATTTACCTAATAGACCTATCATTACCAATTCAAGACTTAGGTGTTGATTCCTCCTCATCAAACTATCATGCATTAGTAAATTCATAAAGTATTGATAGTAGCAAGATCTAAAAGCAACTAATATTATCATTCATGGAGATATAAAAGCATGCTCTCAAGATTCAAGTCATAAATTCATATCAAAGAGGTTCCATATTAGATTGCAAGTTCATACATCAGATACTAGATTGTATAAGGCCTAGCTTTCTATTAGATACATCATAAGTTACTAAAACATAAAACTCCTACACTTAGCAATATGATTACATGATGATGCTATACAAAAAGGTAATACAAAATCAACATCTACCCTAAATTAACTCAACCCAAGTGTAGCTTGCCATACAAGGCCTCAGCTCATAGATGTGTATCCACTTACTTTTCCTTATCCTTACCTGAAGAGCCTTCACCTGAAAATAGTTAGCCCATGAAATGAGGTGAGATGCAAATCTCAGCAACCAAAGGCAAACTCCATTCATATATTCTAATTTAATTAACATATATGCATAAAATCATATAAGCATCAGAAAAATATACCAGTCATATCAGCAAAAGAAACAATTAGGCTATCAGTGACTACTATCCTATACTAGTAATCACATTTCTATATGTTAAAGGCCATTAACACCAGGAAAGACTTGTCCACGGCACTAACTCCCCAATGAGCACAACTTAGGCTTAGTGCATGTAAGGGTCTAATCACAACCAGGTACCTGATTGAAGCACAATGCACGGATGGCAGCCGCACCACAGCTCCACCATGGACTCATAAGGTCCAATCACAATATATCATACAGCTACCATTCAGTTAGCATTCAAAATCATACATGTGCAACAGGTATAAAATTAAAATAGACATATGCATGGAATTTAACATTGACCTCAGTTACCTCATTTGTAGACAATTCCTTGAGAACAAACAATAATACTACCTCAGCTTATGAATACAAAATTAGACCATTACCATTCCTATTCATCAATTATAGTAGCAACCTAATACTCAAAGAATTAAACCACTAATAGCTACCTAGAGGACACTTACCCAACCACTACAAGTCTCCAATTTCATATTCGATTGTTTCACCACCAGTAACTTCATAATATCACTTTTAATTCTAGGTAAATTCACACAAAATTAATACCTATACTATAAATCAACTATGGAGGACCTAAACCAGCAGAAAATGTATCAAAATGAGGAGTTTATACTTATCTAATATCCCTCCTCGCCTTAACCTCTAAAAATCCTCCAAAGAAACACCAAAAAACCCATATTAGATTTAAGGTGTGGTGAAAATGCTCCAATTGAAAAACCAATCAGGCTAAATTGAAGAGGAAGAGAAGGGGGTCAAGTTATATAACACTCACCTTTGCTGATTTTGACTCTAGAAGTGGGAGAAGATGGATTTTTGCCAAGAATCCTAGCCTCTCTCTAAACCTCCAAAAATGCTTTATGTGTTTCTTGTGTGTTTTGTGATTTTGCAAAGTAAGAAGGGCTGAAAGCTAGTTTTAGGGTTTAATTTGAGTCCTAAATGGGTTATGAGGCCCAAATCCATATAGGGGTTTAGATTGTGTCTTGCTGGGCTAGATTCATAAGTTGGGCTACAGAATTTTTAGGATTTTAGTAGGGTCTTAGGCCTTTAACTCATTAAACTAAATTGGGCCATTGCTAAGTGGTCTCCCTTAGGCTAAGTCTCACAATAGGAAGTTAGGTCTGCACTTGAAATTATTAGGGCCTCTATTAATCTTTATCCATGACCTACTTAAATTAATTATGGGACTAAATTAAGTTCCAACCTAATTGAATCTTAAACCTACATTAATTATTTATTTCTCCATAAACACCTATTCACATAGCTTACCTAATTATTCTATAATAATTATTCTTAATTAGTCTAAATCCACGATTAATATCTTAATTAATTTTAAGGTGTTACATGGAGATATTAAATGGGACACATGTAAGCCCAAATAATATTAAAATATAGTGGAGAACCTAGAGAACGCTGGCTAAGTAAAATATTATGGAAAACCTACCAAAAGATACATTAGCAATTTTGTAAATTCTAATCGAGGAAGTGTTGATATGACACCAAGGAGTAAGGAAAGTGCTGATGTGGCACGTTGAGTAGGGAAAAATGGTGATGTAGTGACATGTGTAGGAAGACTTTGGGGACTGCACAAATTACGAAGCAATGACACAAGCTTACATAAGCAAATCTTAATAAATCTCACATATTACAAAAAAGATACGGCTAATATTAGGATGACATAAATGCTGACTTAAGTAACATTAAATGCAACCTTATCTTCCTACATTACGAAAAAGTAACCATGGTTAAAAGTAAACTAGAGTTAATGTGACACCTTAAACTACTACCACTACCTAGCCTCTCACCGGGCTCGGTTCCATATGATTTCCAAAGAATCACTACTCTTCCGTGGCATTTACATGCTATGAACCGGGGTTTCATATACTCATCTTTTGCCCTGTGGGTCCTGTGAACCCATCTCAAGTATCCTCAACTCAAACTCCATATATACGACTTATACATAGCATAAAAAAAAACCATAAGCCACGGGTATAGAGCCAAAAACCAGAAAAATTTCATTTTCTCACTTGGGCCCAAAAGTCATATTTTGGCTCTAACTTGGGAAAATCATAAGAAATTGTAGAAAAATGGGAATGCAGAAAACTTTAGATTTCTAGAAAGCTCTAAGTGTCAACTTTACACTAAAAATCATTCCCAACCACAAACACATTGTTTGGACCATGTTTGACATCAAAAATGGGAGGAAGGTCCAGCTGTCACTGTTTCTGGTGCAGCTTCCTGTCATGACTTTCGAAAATTCATAACTAAATCCACAAAAATCCAATCTGGGAACATTATACCAATTCAGAAAGATACGGATGTCTACTAGAGGAGAAAAATAAGTCTAGATCAGTTCAGTAGCTTCTACACCCCAGAAATCGATGGAACAGTGATGGGGATCAGGTAAGCTCCCTGATGCTAATACAGAACTTCAGATGGTCCAATCTCTCTCTACAGACCTCCGATTTAGATGATTATAGTTCCTACAAGTCACTGTGGTGGTTTAGTTTATGTGTATAAAATTTCACCACATTTGGAATCCATTTGGTCTAATAATGCTATAGATTTCATTTCTGAACTATATGAACAGTACATGACCAATCCCTTAAATTCTCCCAAATTCAACAATTCTCCAAATATTCTCTAGACCTCTAAATATTACCAACTTTAGCTTCTCAAGAAGCTTCCTACAAACTCTAGAGGCATGCCAAATTTCGTGGCAAACGGAGCTCATCCGGTCATACTTTGACGGAGCTCTCAAATTTCCCGGTTTTGGCACCCCAAAGGTCCAAAATGGGTCCACATAGCCTCTCACACATTCTCACTCCACATAGACAAGTTTAAAAGCATAAAAGTAGTATATCTAACATGTCCATATGATCCAAATCATCATACATCCAAATCTCACTATGCTATGGCCAATTATGCACTATTCCATACATGCAACAAAAAAGGGTAAAACCCTCATTTCCCTTCATTTGGCTATAAACATAGTTCATACAATATCCTTTCATACATTTACATTAGTTACAACCCTTACAACTCAAAAATAGTGGGCACATCTTCATTTGGCACCACTTTACATCATATTTACATCAAAATATCAAAACAAAGCTAGCAACTAGCTAACTAAGCATGCTCCTAGGCTCCTTGGTGTGTGCTCGGTTCTCCTTGAGCTCCACCTAGCATATTTAGTTGGGGAGGGAAAGGGGTGAGATTCAGGGAATCTCAGTAGCTCATACACTCAATCAAGTAAACAATCCAGGCATATAACAAGTCAAAGCATGTGAATAAGCAATTAGCCATTCTCAACTACCAACACACATTGTACATGCTATGGAATTCTCAACAATGCCAAAAATGAGCTCCAGGGACTTTTGGTCTAGCCTTACCCGAGTCTAGGGACTTTTGGATGGCCTCACCCGAGTTTAAGGACTTTTGACTTGGCCTCACTCGTTTGAGACTTTTGGCCTTGTCTCACCTATCTCAAGGGACTTTCGGCTTCACCTCACCCATCTCATGGGACTTTCGGCACTACCGCACCCGAGCAAGTCTCACATTTCAACACACAAGCATATTGGCATCAATGCATCAAAGCAATAACATATGGCATATTCCATACAACAAGCATATACATATTATACAATGACTATCATATCCAAGAATGCAACAAGAAAGAGTGAAGGAGAGAGCTACCTTTGGAGCCAAAGCCAACACTAGCTTTTCCTTTCAATTTCTCCTCTCCCTCCTTAGGTTCACAAACACACCTTGATGTAAGTGTTTCACTTGAGCCTAGACACACAAAAGCATGCAATTACTCTCTTATAATTTAATTTAGAGCAACCCTTCTATCACATACAACCTAGGGTTCTTTCTCTAGAATGCCATTAACCCTTTCTCTCTCTCAAGCTCCCATGGTAGTGGAAAACCTCATTTTCAAAGAAAACTCAAGGATTCAAAAGAGTTTTCCACTTTCCCTCTTCTGACCCATGCCCAAAATCCGTCCATTTTCACAAATAAAACCGCAGAAAGAGAGGGCAAAGGGAGGGGATCAGAGTTCTAAGAAAAAAAAGAAGTTACCTTACCTTTCCCTTAATCTTCCTCCTTCTCTTGATCTCTCACACTCTCCACGCCTCTTTTCTCTCTTTGGGTCAAAGCTTAGGGCAGATATGAGAGAAGAAATGAGTTTGGGCATTTAATGAAGTCTGATTCTCACTATTTACTCTCTTTCGGACCGACCCTTGCTACGGAGAAAATTAACCTTCGCTATAGCGAGCTCGTGTAATCTGGCTTCGCTATAGCGAGGTGTAGCCTTCGCTACGGCGAGATCGCGTCAGTTCCCTTCGCTATGGCGAGATTTACCACTCGCTATGGCGAAATCACGTTAGTTCCAGACTTCACTTTCGCTATGGCGCACGCTACAGCGGGCAACTCCCTAGTTTTTGTATGGGCTGCTGCCAGCACTCGCTATAGCTAGAATCGCCTTCGCTATTGCAAACAAGCACTCTCGCTGTAGCGAGACCATTTCTCGCTATTGTGAGAAGACTTGGCAGAAATTCTGGATTCCGAAAATTTTCAGCTTTCACTTTCTTTCTTTTCCCTTTTCTTTTCTTTTTCCCGGTTGTTACAGTTAAAATCCAACAGCTAAAATATGATGCAATCTTAACCGTTGATGTAATCTAATGGCTAAGATTACCTTATTGCTTAAGATCAAATCACAACACTTGATCTAACCTAAAGGCCCGTATTAAATCTCTAAAATCAAGATTAAATCCTAGCCATCCAATGGATCCAAAGGCATAAATTTAACATCAAATAACATAACAAATCCTAGCCATCCCTTTGCAAATAAACCTTACAAACACACTTTCATGCCACACTCACTCACAAAACACACACACACACACAATTAAGCCAATACAAGAATAAGAAGGAGGGAGAGCACAACCTAAGGAAAAAGAGAAGGAAGGAAGAAGAAAGGGAAAAAAGCTACCAGAGAAAAATAAACACTGCAAAGTCAAAGTAACATACATGAACTTTCTTCTTCTTGATTTTTCTTCTATTTTTCTCTAAGAATTTTTCTCTTCTCTTCCTTTTTAAGTTTTAGCCATGGCAAGAACAAAGGAGGAATTTTTTTGTTTTCATGAATTCGAGCTAAGAAAAGATGGAGAAATTATATATATGGCTTATGGATCATGTGATTCTTGAAAATTCTTACTCTTGGCAATCTTTCTACAAATCATGAAACTTTGGATTTCAAGAAGCCATGGGAGAAATTGAAGAGAAAATAAATGGAAGAACAATAAGAGGAAGCCTAAGGAAGAGAAAGATTAATATAACTTTGATTTTCATGAAAATTTTGGCAATAAATCCTTGAATTTTAATTTGAGAAAATTGTAGAATATAAATGAAATTTCTAAAAATTGATTAAGGGCTTTTGTTCATCTCCCTTGAATATGTATGTATGGCTATTTGGTGACATAAAAATAAAACAAAATCATATACTTCCCTTGATACATAAGTTTGGCCAACACATGTATATATACCTAGGGAATATTTTTCCAAAATCCAACTAAATTATGTAAATCTACACTAAAAATAAGGCTTATGGTAAAATTTTGGTGAATTATGAAACACTATATAAAAGGTCAAATTTTTGAGAAAAAGTGTTGACCAAGAAGTTCTTGAATTTTTACCTATGTTATTTGATATGTTTCTAATATATTCTACATGCTATCTAGATTATGCTAATATTTATTTTGTAAATTTTGGATCCTGTTAGTGATAGTTAGAAATTTATGAAGCATGACATCAAGAATGGAATATGTGATGAACATGTATTTTGGATTTGTGCTGTTTGCTGTACCGATATACTACTTACTATCTGATTTCTTAACATAAAAATATGCTGCTCACTATCTGATTTTATAAATTTTGGTTATATGGTAAAGGACTGGCCATTGTTTATATATATAATATGATGGAGTAGCCTTATTCAGAGGATGAATCCTGTGTGTGCCAAAGTTGGCCACTGGACAGTTGCTATTGTGTTGGATATCTAATTTTAATTAAGAAAGATATTTAAAAATATTTAAATTACTAATTAGAATTGGTAAGGGCCATTCGGATATTTTGGACTTACTGGGCTTTATTAAGCTTTTTGTATATTTAAACGAGCCTTTTGTGGTTATATTAGACTTTATTTTGTACCTTGATGTTGAACCCTGATTTATGGATTATTTTAGACACTAAATGGGTCCCAGGACAAATCTAGATTTAGAAAAGTAAAAAGATAATTTTAAGTATTTAAGTATAATTTTTTCGGACTCCAATACACTATTACGCTATTGAGATTATTTAATTATCCATAGAGTTATGTAAGGTAGTTCTTTATCAAATATACTTATTATGTCTTGATCAAATAATAGCTTAAATGATATATTATTGTAATATTTTTATATAAATTTCCTTGGATATCCACTGAGGGATGCCTTAGTAAAGGAAGTAGGGGTGAGCCTGCTAAGTCATGGCAGTGCAACATGATCTGGGTATTCAGCTTGGTAGTCTCCAAGGACTAATGGTCAAACTAAACAATTGTTGATTTTTGTATTTTCTATTTTCTATATTTTGTGCATATTATCTTGCTTTCTATATTTATGTATTTATATGTGCAAAGCTTGAAATTTACAAGATATATTTCATTATATGATTGTATAATACCCTCTATTACCAATCATTATGTTATACTGTATTCCTGTTAAATATTACAAAATTTGGAATGTTTTCTGTTTACATTATTCTGTAAATTAATTATTTTTTGTAAAGTTCTCTGTTTATATTAATTGTTGTTTGTTAAATTTGTTCTTAACGTTTCTTCATAAATATTATGTCATATTAATCCTATCTATGTTATTGAGAAAATTATTTCTCACTCTGTAGTGGTTTATATTTTTCTTAGATGCCAATTTACTATGTGACTCTAGAACTTCAGGTGAGATGGATTTAGTTCCCATTTTGAGGATGGATCTTTGTCATCTACAACATATGAATCATATCATGTGATGACGTCGTTCGTACTGTTCCTATGTATTCTATGGCCTCGAAAAGCTTAAATCTCACTCATTCCCATTAGGTGGATTTGAACCTCTAGCTCTTCTATATCCATGAGTAGTAGCCCAGTCACTAACATTGACCTTTTGTGAATAGAGGATGACCTTTATAGACTCTTTTTGGCTATTTGGGGATTCTTTTTTGGTAGTGTAGACTAAATCCCCAATGTTATATTTTGGTCTATACTCATATGGATCCCGCCCCTTATACTGGAACTTTTAATCAATCTGTAATAATTATAGTTATTTCTATTACTTTCATATCCCACTATGCTATAGAGAAATTTTATGGTGGAAGAACGATTAAGATAGAAAAAGTAATTAAACTCAAATTAATTAGAATTTTTGTTAAAGCTAAAAAATTTTCACTAAAAATAGGCAATTAGAAAAGGTGTTACAGAAGGTCCTTTATTTACACACATTGGAAGCAATATATAAAAAATTTAAAAAGAATTTTTATTGTAGCAATGAAAAATTGATGCTGCAGATTTCGAATCTGGAGTCACTCATCATGAAGAGCAAGAGGTGTAAACTTTTTCAAAGAATATGCAAAAGTCATTATTTACATATAAGTCGCTACAAAACAAATAAAACAAAAAAATTAAAAGTATTTAAACTATTAAATAAAACTAACAAGAAATAATTATTTACAAGAATATACTATAGGTTTCCATGAAAACATAGTTTGCCACAAAACCTATTTTACAAGTAAAAGCTAATTTTTGAATATTATTTCATTTCAGTCCTAATTTGGAGGATTTTCACAATTTAACTCTAAATTACACCAAAATAAACAATATTACAAATTTATATAAAAATGGGTGTCAAAAAGCTAAAAATCATCTAAAAACCTTAGACAAATCTCTTAAAATACTACTAAAAATTAGTGCTTTTTGGGACTTATCAAACCCTTACACTTAGCTTTTTATTGCTCAAGTAAAATAGTAATCAACCTATCAAGAATTGAAGTTTCTTAGAAAGATAAGACTTTAAGCCCTTAGAAATTACTCTAGGCAATATGCATGATATCACAATCTAAATTTTCTTAGCCTATGACACTAGTAGAATTAAGAATTAGGAAAATAAATCCCTAATTCAAAGAATAACAAGAAATTAAGGAATAGAATATGAAAAAATATAAATAGTGAGGATTTAATCTTATTAGAGACAAAATGAATTAATTAAATAACTTTAAATGGGAAACTAGGACAAAGGGAATTTTGTGCATTAGAGAAATTATTTGTATAAATTAAAAATGCAAAATTTTCTCACCTTATATTACACCATGCCATATTACATATTCTCTTATTATAGACAAGTCCATTCATTGCAAAATAATGGTAAGCAAACCTTTAGCAATAGAATTCCTAGTTACTAAAAGCATTAAATGGCTCTATAATGCTCAAATATGGATTTTTACCATTTTATCTCATAATTTCATGCATAACCATCTTATTCCATCCAAGATTACATGTAGATAAGGATTAAATCCACAAAATTAGTCACATCTTATTTGACTATAGAACACATAATAGAGTTCAAACTTTGACAATTATACAACTCCAATTAACACAAATTAGATGTCCTTAGAAAGCTCATTATATGAACTTCCTACTATAATAATTTTCAGTTAAATTGAATTCATTAGGTCCCTTAAAGAAGAAAAAATCCTAGACCAAATTAGAATGAACAATAAAAGGCCTTGACAGCTTTTGGGGGCCAATTTTAAAAATTCACCAAATATCCTATAAAGGTATGAAAATTATGATCTTTGACTCTATAGAATGCTCTAGATATTCTCTAAATGCTCACCAAATTTCAACCCCAATTTGTCATTAAGGTTGTCAAGGATATTTTATAGATCAAATAGTCAAAATTTTAGTTCCAATTTATACCAAATGAGCTCTAAAATGCCATTTATTTTTATGAGCATATTTCAATCCATATTTGCATTATGTAGCAATGGTTTATCACACAAAAATAGCCTTGCATTAAAAAGTCACTATCCTACATGTGAAAGTACATATAAACCTCATGGCATTCCATATATCAATTCATGTTCTCTCATCTCATACACATATCTAATAGTCATATAACTATGGGTTAACACTTTTAAACATGTTTGTATTTCATTACATCAAAATATAAAGATACGTAAATATATATATATATATATATGCCATATCAAATCCTAAGTTAATTCCCTTGTCATAAATGGCTTCTTTAAGCCTTTGACTCATCTTTGTCCTTGTTTGCACATCACCTAACAATAGTTAGTGGAAATAGGGGTATGTGAGATTCAAAGAATCTCAATAACTCAACTATCATTCAAACATATATATGGTTCAGTCAAGCACATGGAAGCAAGCATGCATGTTATGCAATCATAGCCAAATCATACACAAGAGAAGCAAATCCATGCTCTAAGGGTTTCCTTGGCTTAAACAAGAGCAAATCCATGCCCTTAAGGGATTTTTGGCCTAAAGTAGAGCAATCCCAATCTCACTTCCCTAACCTCACCCAATAGAGCAATCCTAATCTCACTTCCCTAGCCTTACCTAAGAAAAAGTCACCCCATTCACAAATGCAAATAGGCATCATGCAATTGCATATTTCATTCAACAATCAATAAGCCAATCCTTTACAAACAGTACACACAAGCAACCAAGGATTCAAACAAACCAACCATACATATAAGAATAAAGGAAAAGCTGCTTTATCAAGTAAAAATTAATCAATCCCTTTGTCTCCTTTCCTTGATTCCACAGTCTCATAAACACACTTTGATATGGTACCACTTTGGCATAGACACATCAATTGAAGCATAAAATAATCAATTAAAGCATATTTAACCTCATGCTAACACTCATGTGCATATTTAGGTCTTTAAGTATAACTTTAAATCACTTTGAATGCCTTAAGAGGTAACTCTCAAAATTCAATTTCTAGACTTCCAAATCTCATCATATAAGATCTTTATGATTCTAATGGAACTCATTAGAGCCATCAAAAACATACTTAAACATGCGCAAAGCCATATGGTTGTTATGATGACCCTAATTTCTAATCATTGTAATTAAGGTTAAATACGTGATTAATAATCATAGATTGGGGTTACAAGGCATTACGACTAATTACATTGTGAAAATGCAGGGAAATTTGAACCTTAATGTTACTAGAGTCATCAACTATATAATTACAAGCACTTATGTATATCAGGAAAATAAATATTTATTTATAAGCCTTTAATTCTATTACCCATTGATTCCAACTCACAAGAATCTTCTACAAATGTTTTTAAGTCATCCCTTGAGGTTACCACATGAAAAACTAAGATTTCCTAATTAATATAAGGGTTTGAGGATGTTCACCGAGGCTAAATTACACTTAGCTGCAGCCAATTACTCTCGGCTTCACCCCTTACATTGTGACTAATTTTATCGCGGCGAGTTCGACCTTCGCCGTTGCCAACCTACGTGGCGCCACGGCGAAAATGCCTCTTAGAGCTATTGTTTGAAGTCCTTCGATTCTCGCCTCGATGGAATACACTTGCACCATAGTAAGTTTTGCTACTATACACTCTATATCTAGTTTCCTCGACTTGTACCGCGACAAGACCTATTGCACCGTGGTGAGGTTTTATTTTGTCACCCTCCTGGGCAGTTTTTTTCGCACTGCCCCATGGCGAGATTTCTTAAGCCACGCCGTTCCTAGCCACTGTTACTCTCCAGGCCAATTTTCTTCACTTGGCCATAGCGAGATGCCTCATGCTGCGGCACCCCTCGCCTCTGTCACTCATTTGGCCGCGACAAGGCCTTATTAGCCGCGGCGTGACTCCCTCTTGTAACTACATCTCCCAAATTCCATCCTATACACTCCAACTCTCATCTTAGGAACACCCTAGGACCACTTCTTCTCATTTTATATGACTCTAATGGTATTTATCTACCCTATTCACCCAGCTATTCTACCATTACCAATTCAAAACTTAGATGTAAATTTTCACTCCTTCAACTACCCTATATCAACAAGTCCATAAAGAAATAACAATAAGAATTCATGCACTAATGATAATTAACATTCGATACACATTCTGTTAGAGATTTCATACCTCAATGATTCATATCAATATCTAATACATCACATAATTATATTTCTAACAGTATACCATACCATAAATTCAGTAAAATTCATACATCAGGTGTTATGGGTTCATACATCCAATATCAAGTTATGATGAGACCTAACTCTTCAATAAATACATCCTAAGTAATCAAAATATAAAAGCCTACACTTGGCAACATGATTACATGATGATGCTATACAGAAAGGAATACAAAATTTAGCATCTATACAAAATAAATTGGCCTAAGTGTAGCCTTCTCCCCATATGGTTGGAACTCATGGATTTTCATCCACTTGCTTCCCCTTATCCTTACCTGAAGAGCTTTCACTTGAAAGTATAATCCCATGAAATGGAGTGAGATGCGAATCTCAGTAACCAAGAGAATTTCCATTGATAATATCCAATTTAATTAACATATATGCATGAATCAAAATTAACATCAGAATCATAACAGTCATATCAGCAAAGAACATGGTTAGGCTACTATGATTACCATCCCCATACTAACAATCATAATTCCATGTGTTAAAAGCTAATAACACCAGGAGAGGCCTGTCCACGGCACCCACTCCCTAATGAGCAAAACTAGGGCTCAGTGCATCCAGGGTTTGATCATAACCCAGTGCCCGATCAAAGCACATGCATAGGTGGCAGCCACACCACAGCTCCACCATAGACTCACAAGGTCCAATCACACATAACAGATAGCTAACCAATTCATTTAGCATCAAAATCATAATCATTCAGTAAATATGAAATTAAAATAGAACATATGCATGGAATCAGCGTAAACCCTGGTTACCTCACTTGTAGACAATTTGCAAAAGCCACCAATGGTACAAAAATCTCCTCAGCCACTACAAATTCCCAAAATTCAGAATGAAGGGGTCTTCTACCAAAAACTTCAATATATCACCCTAAATCCTAAGCAAATTCATGAAAAATTAATACCCATACTATAATCCAATCATTAGGGTCTCAAATAAGCAGAAATACCTCAAAAAAAAGAGTTTGTACTTACCTAATGTCAACACTAGCCTCAACCTACGAAATTTCACCATGGAAACATCAAATGGCAAGTTTCAGATTTTGGGTGTGGGTGAAAATACTCCAAATGAAAAGCTAATCAGGCCAAAATAAAGAGAAAGATGAGAGGATTAAGTTATATAACCATTACCTTGGCTGAATCTTACTCTAGAAGTGATAAATGATGGATTTCTTACCCCAAACCCTAGCCTCCCTTCAAACTTCCAAATTTCTCTCTTGTATTTTTGTGTTCTGTAGAATAAGGGGTGGCGAGGTTAGTTTTTAGGGTTTAAGTTGGGTCAAATATGGGTCATGGGCTGCTCCAAAGATTAACTCCAAATGGGCTTCAGATTTTAGCTTTGTTGGGCTAGCTTTAAGGTGTTGGGCTGCATAATTTCATTGGGCCAGACCAAGTTTGAAGGACTCATCTGATTTGGGTTTGCTCAAGGGTTATTGGACCAATTACATAGGCTTATGGAAGTTAGGTCTTGGGTCTCTAATTCATTAAATTGAATTGGGCCATCACTAGATGCTACCTCTTAGGCTAAGCCTCACAATAAAAGGTTAGGTCTACATCTAAAATTATTGGGCCTCCATTAGTCCCTAATCTTGGCCTACTTAATTTAATTTGGACCTAAATAGGGTTTATAACTCAATTAAACCTCAAACTCATATTATTTTTACTTGCCCAATTATCCCATATTAACTATTCTTAATTAACCCAAATCCATGATTAACACCTTAATTAATTTTAGGGTGTTACAGTTGTGTTAGGCATTCTTGAAACCTAATTTTTCACATATAAAAATAAAGTTCCTAAATATATTCAAATAGTTCCATTAGTGTTTATATTTCATATGTAGACCATTTAAAACCTTAGAATCAATGAAATAATTCCCTAGGCATCAAATCCATCTCTTTATTGAGACATACCCCTTAGTCTCCATTCTTGGAGTTTTGTTTACTTCTTTGGGAATTTGATGATTTTGGGATCTTATGAACGATTGTATCGTGCAACCAAAATAAACTAGGTTAAGTAAATTTTGTAGTTAGTGATGCAACCTAGATCGTTTTTCTTATAAATGGATTTCAATGTTTAATTGAGTTTTCTAAGTGCAAATGGAAATCTAAAAGCTACCAAACTAAAGGGGACTTTGATTGAATTAAAATTCTAACTACTAACTAATTTGCATGAGTTAATCGGTAACTAATGGACTTGTGACTAGCTTTGGATTCATCTTTTGGTATTCACTATCCTTATCCTAATTCAATTATCATTGATTCTGGTTTAAAAGTCCTTATTTGTGTTCATGGCAAATGATCTTGAGTTAGCACTTAAGATTCAAGAAATTAATAATTTGACGTTAATTGAGATCTCAACTCCCATTAAATTACCAATTCTTGTGATTAAGATCTTTAAACACTTAAATGAGTGATTAATCAATCAATTAGCCTCTAAATTTTCATCCTAGGATATTCAATTAACCAATCAAACTCCAAGAAAACCTCAAATTAGACATTCAAGCATTCAATCTCTCACATGCATTTCATCAAACACTTTGATTGCATACATGGATAATTATAGGAAATTAAAAATCCAGCACTTAATTCAATCCATTAATCATCCCAATACTCTCCTAATTAATATCTAACCAGCCACTAATTACAAACCGCATCAATCTTAGTCAATTACAAGCTCAAACAAGAAAGTATAAGAACAAAAATTGATGTAGAAAGAGAGAAAATAAAATAGAAATCTTAGCCTAAAATCCATTGCTAATCTTTATGGATTTAAGCTTCCATCCATGGGCTATATCCAAGCTAGCCACATAATACAATTAACCCCTCATAGACTAAAGAATAAGGGAGGAAGATGGATAGAGATGAGCCACGACTAAAGGGGATGAAATGGAGTGAATGATGAATGAATAATGTGCGTGGATGAATGGATGGAGCTGATTCCCTTGGCTACTGCCTAAGTCTATTTCTTTGTCCCTCTTCACATGCTTCTTTAATTTCTTTTAATCATCACATGTCCTGCTACCTTTACACTCTTCACGTGTTTGCTTTTGTATCTCTCCCATCCCACATGTTCATTTTAGCTAGCTTCTTATGTGTTTTCTTGGATGCTGCCTGAGCTTCTTTTCATTCTTCTTTCTCTCACGTGCTTCATTTATATACTCAAGTCCCTTCACGTGTTATTCTCCTCTCATTCCACATAAAACCTGAAACTACCTCCTCCTTCTAGTTATGCATGTGCTCTTCCATCTTATTTCCAAGTCAAACCCATGCCTTGAGTGTGAATGGTTAAAGCTTCCTTTGTGTGTGAGGTGAATTAACTGCGATGTGTCTTTTGAACAAAGTAAGCTACATGGAAGAGTGAATGAATATAAGGCAAATTGATTATGGATGATGAATCGTGAATGAATGAAAAAAATGGATCCTTCCTGCGTGCTGAATCTGAGACTCTCTTTTATGTGTTGGAGTATTCTGTGTATTTTCTGGGTGCATCATTGTGACAGCCTAAACTCCTCCTTTGTGTAAGCATGTGTTTGTTCCTTTAAACCCATAGCTTCATTTATTGCTTTCATATGAGCTCCCCATGCTTCCACACTAAACATCATGTGTTTTGCCATTTATATGTGTGCTTGTGTGAATACTGGGTAGAGAGAGCTCATGCATATGCTTCTCCCTTCTCACAAACCCAAGCCACACTCACATACTGCCTCTCCATGCTTCTTCCTCCCTTATCTGTTCATGTTCTATTCTCCACCTAAGCCACGTGTGTGTGTTTATAGAGTGATTAGTGCTTCGTGCTAATTAGTGAATGTGCTATAGGCGAGTGAGAGAAACCCATGAGTTAAGTGAGCTGCCTATTATGACGTGGTGCTTCATGCTGGTACGTGTATAAGCTGCAGCCCTTCTCATGTATATGCAAATGGTGCTCTTCCCTCATGCTCCCCATCACGTGCTGCTAGAACACCATGTGTATATACCATGTGGAAAGCTGCCTACGTGAACCCATGCAAGTGAGTGTGAAGCTGTTAGACTTGATGCATGTTTTGTGAGTGTGATGAAACTATTGGACAAGTGTTATTTTGTGCATGTATACTTCTTATGTGTGAATGATCCACATGGAAGAGGCACTTGATGATGACCACGTGCTCCCTTGTATGAGTGTGCTTAAGTATGATTTTACGAGTGAAGCCATGAGTTGCATGTGTGGAGTGTGAATGTAAATCCTTTTAGCCATTTATTCAAAATTGAAACTTCCAATTCTTGTTCAGATTAATCACAACCATTAAAAATTTAATTACCTATTAAAAATATGCACAATGAAGAGAAAATTTTTAGTATGAAATTCAAAATTATTTAAAACAAAATTTATATAATAAGAACCCAAAATTGTGTAAATGAACTCTTAGAGTGTAAAAATGACTACTATAATAAAATGTTATCTAATTAAAACTCATCAAGCCATATTTAATCATCAAAATATCCAAATCAAGGGAAAATAAGATGTAGAAAAGTGGCATTTATCACTCCATAATTTATTTCTAACTCAATTATGGTATTAAAGGGATTAGTTAAATCTCTTAAGGTTTTGAATCTCTCAAAGCTAAAACCAAACCCTAGGTGAAGTCATATGCCATTCCTTTGGGTCTTTACTATTTCTATTTGTATATTCTTATTCTTTACCTTTCAAAACCGTTAATTTTATCAAGTTTTTTATTAAGCTCAAGTCTACTTCCCTCCGTCCCTCTCTTGGCCAAAATCATCTGTGGCTGGGGTTCCAAGAATACAAAATTTTTGTAGCCTAAGCCATAGCTTACTTTAATGTACTTTTAATGAGCATTATTTGGCATAATTGATTTCCTTAAAAGAGCTTCCTCACCCAAGGGTTCAGCCACAAAATTCTCCTTTTTGGGAAATCAAAGCACCATGAGAAAAAAGAGAAAGAGTAGGAGAAAGTTTATGAAAACATCATATTCAAATCTAGGATGTTTGCTTACCTATATGTGACTTCTTTCCTTCTTCTTCTTCCTTTCTTCTTCATGCATCCAAGAAATGTTTCTAAGGCTGCCAAGGTTAATTATGGGGTGAGGGAAGAGTGGGGCATGCCACCCATATATATATGTATAAGGTTTTATAATTGTTCAAAATACCAATTTTGTCCTTACACTTTAATTCCACCATTTGAACTCATTTCTCTGTATTTTCAAAAATTGATAGCTTCATACTAAAATTTGAACTTTACTCTTCATTGAAAATATATGTTTTGAGGTTACAAGGACTTAAAATACTCTAAAAAATTTTGGTCAAAGTTATGACTACCTTAGGTCCTAAACCATACACTATTAGAGATTTAGTCAAACCAACCTCATCTAATTAATCCACTACCCTTATTACATAATATTATGATGAGGTATATTTATTTATCAAGCCAATTTTCATGTTTTCTAAATCCTTGATTTTTCCATCAGCTTGGCTCGAATCATTCTTTTAGTTCTAATTGGCTTTTTCTCTCCTTGTGAACCCATTCTTTAGAGACTATATATTAGTTCACAAAATATAGCATATTACACCTTACATGTATGACCGAACCATTAATTAGGAGAATACATGAAGTCTTGTATTACATTAAGCTTAAATATTAGTCTACTTATTCTTGGGGCTTCAAGACATGAGCATAAAATTCCTTTACCATTGATCGTACAGCTACTTGAAGCAAACTACAAAATTGGAAAAATTACAAAGAAGGACCTAGCTTTTGCAAAAAATTATAATGAGGGACTTTAAAAATCAAAATTATTTCGTAGGCCCTAAGGACCTTACTTTGTGACTCAAAAGACAAAAATGCCCTTTATCTTAAGAAGTAAAGAAAGATGCCCTAAATCTCTCTCAATAAAAAATCTCATCTTCTCTCCTACTCAATGACTAAGTCTCACAATACATGGCTTATGACTGATAGACTTACAAACCCATGGTAGCTCACAACAGATAGTTTACTCAATGGCATCATCAAAGGACTCAACGACAAGGTCCAACGTCATTGCACATCCCTGGATAAGCTAAGAAAGTTTTAGATCACCGTGATAAGTTCTATTTCCTATTTCTTTGACTTTCCTTCTTCTTTGTCTTTTCTTTCTTCATGATGTAACACCCCAAAATTAATTAAGGTATTAATCATGGATTTAGAGTAATTAAGAATAATTAATAGAGGATAATTAGGCAAGTTAGTGAATAGAAATTTTGGAGAGATAAATTATTAATATGAGTTTGAGGTTTAATTGAGTTAAACCTCATCTAGGCCCAAATTAAATTAAGTAGGCCAAGATTAGGGACTAATAGAGGCCTAATAATTTTAGATGCAGACCCAACCTTTTATTATGATGCTTGGCCCAAAAGGTAGCATCTAGTGATGACCCAATTTAATTTAATGAATCAGAGACCCAAGACCCAAGTTGCATAAGCCCATGTAATTGGCCCAATAACCCTTGAGCAGACCCAAATCAAATGAGTCTTTCAAACTTGGTCTGACCTAATTGAATTTCAACAACCCAATACATGAGCTGGCCTAACAAAACTAAAATCTAAAGCCCATTAGGAGTTGGATCTTTGGAGAAGCCCATGACCCATATTTCACCCAACTTAAACTTTAAAAACTAACCTAGCCACCCCCCATTCTGTAGAACCACAAGAGACACACACAAAATTCGGAGGTCCAAAGGAGAGGCTAGGGTTCTTGGCATATTTCCACATTTTCCCACTTCTAAAGTAAGATTCAACCAAGGTAATAGTTATATAACTTAATCCTCTCATCTTTTTCTTTAATTTGAACTAATTAATGTTCCAATTAGAGCATTTTCACCCACAGCCCAAAATCTGAAACTTGCCATTTGGTGTTTCTATGGTGAAAATTCATAGGTTAAGGTTAGGACTAACATTAGGTAAGTATAAACTCTTCTTTTTTAGGTATTTCTATTGGTTTGAGACCCCAATGATTAGATTATAGTATAGGTATTAATTTTGTACGAATTTGCTTAGGATTTTAGGTGAAATATTGAAGTTTCTGGTGGAGGACATTTCAATCCGAATTTGGAGACTTGTAGTGGTTGGGTAAGTGTTCCCTAGGTGATCATTAGCATTTTAAATTCTTTGGGTACTTGTTGCTACTATAAATGATGAATTAAAGTAGTAATTCTTTGATACTATGGTTATAGGGGGAATTTTGTACCATTGGTGGCTATTGCAAATTTATCTACAAGTGAGATAACCGAGACTATAATAATTCCATGCATATATCTATTTTAATTTCATATTTGTTGTACATGAATGATTTGAAATGCTGAATGAATTGGTTGGCTATCTATTGTATTGTAATTGGACCTTGTGAGTCCATAGTGGAGCTGTGCTGCGGCTGCCACCCATGCATATGCTTCGATCGGGCACCGGGTTATGATCAAACCCTAGATGCACTGAGCTCTAGTTGTGCTCAATGGGGAGTAAGTATCGTGGACGGGCCTCTCCCGGTGTTATTGGCCTTTAACATGTAAAAATATGATTACTAGTATGGGATAGTAATCATGATAACCTAATTGTTTCATTTACTGATATGACTGATATGATTCTGATGTTGATTTTGATTCATGCATATATGTTAATTAAACTGGATATAATGAATGGAAATTTCCTTAGTTACTGAGATTCATATCTCACCCCGTTTCATGGGATTAATATTTCAGGTGAAGGTTCATCGGGTAAGGATAAGGGGAAGCAAGTAGATGAAAATCCATGAGCTCCAACATGTGGGGAGAAGGCTACACTTAGGCTAATTTATTTAGTATAGGTGCTAAATTTTGTAATCATTTTTGTATAGCATCATCATGTAATCATGTTGCCAAGTGTAGGCTTTTATATTTTGATTATTTAGGATGTATTTATTGAGGAGTTAGGCCTCATCATAACTTGATATTGGATGTATGAATCCTATAACACCTAATGTATGAATTTTACTAAATTTATGATATGGTATACTGTTGGAAACATAATTATGTGATGTATTAGATATTGATATGAATCATCGATGTATGAAACCTCTAACGGAATGTGTATCGAATGTTAATTTGCAATAGTGCATGAATTCTTGTTGCTATTATTCTGTGGGCTTACTGATATAGGGTAGTTGGAGGAGAGGAAATTTACATTTAAGTTTTGAATTGGTAATGGTAGCATAGCTGGGTGAATAGGGTGGATAAATACCATTAAAGTCATATAAAATAAGAAGAAATATCGCGGTAGCATAGCTGGCTTACTGACAGTGGTGAGAGACACTGCGGCTTAAGAAATATCACCGCAGCATAGTGCGAAAAAAAATTCGCCCAAGAGGGTGACAAAATGAAACCTCGCCGCAGCGCAATAGGTCCTGTCGTGGCGCAAGTCGAGGAAACTAGACAAGGAGTGTACAGTAGTAAAACTCGCTGCGGCACAAGTGCATTCTGTTGAGGTGAGAATCATGGACTTCAAACAGTAGCTCCATGAGGCATTTTCACCGCGACAAAGGTCTGTAATACCCTAAAAATTAATTAAGGTGTTAATCATGGATTCAGATTAATTAGGAATAATTAATATGGGATGATTGGGCAAGTTAAGTGAATGGAGATTTTAGAGAGATGAATTATTAATATGGGTTTGAGAATTAATTAGGATAGAAACTTCATCTAGGCCCAAATTAAGAAATCATAAGAAGAGGCTAATGGGGGCCCAATGAATTAGGTGCAGACCAATCTAATTCCATATGATAGAGGCACAAGATCCACCTTGCATAGGCTCCTATGAGTGGCCCAATAACCTTTGTGCAAACCCAAATCCTTGAGCTCTTCAAACTTGGCCCAAACTTGATTAAAATTCAGCAGCCCAATACATTTGAGCTGGACCAACAAAGCAAAAATTTGAAGCCCAACTCATGAGATTCAGCCCAACTTATGAGATAAGGCCCAACAAGTATAAAAAATCTGAACCCACAAGGAATTGGGCCATTGGGTCAGCACATTCCACTTGTAGCTCTAAATTTTCTGCAGCCCATTCATTAAACCATGGCCCAATCACTAGAGATGAGCCCAATTAGACCTTGGGCTGATGGGTTAGCCCATTTCTCATTAAAAACCCTAAAGGGTCAGTAGCCTCCCTCCCAATTCAACAGAAAACACAAGAGGCAAGGGAGAAAATTCGGAGGTTTAAGGGAGGCTAGGGTTCTACCAACATGGAAGCTCCATTTTTGACTCATAGAGGATGATTTAGCCAAGGTAAGTTATATATAACTTGACCCTCTCATCCTCCTCTTCATTTTGGTCCGATTAATTTCTGGATTTGAGCATTTTCATCTTCTTCTCAAATCTGAAATTTGGTGTTGGGTGATTCCTTGCAAGATTTTCGGACTTGGAGGTTAGAGGGAGGATTAGGTAAGCTTTTCCCTTCCATTTTGTGAATCACTTTGCTGGAAAATACCCTTAAGGATGTATTATCATAATGGGTTCTGTTATTGTGTGAGATTACAAGGAGATAATGGTGGAAAACTGAATTTTCTGGGCTTGATGATTGAAATGCGAATTTTGGTGCTTCCATGGTGGATTTTCGGAGGTGAGGCTATGGGTGTTATTAAGTGAGTATCTTCTTCCCATTTTGATGCATTTTCTGTGAGTGTGAGACCCCTATAGTTAACCTATGATATGGGCTTTGGTTTCATTTGAAATTACCCAGAAATTGGAGTGAACTATGGCAATTTCTGGTGTGGGAAAGTTGGAATCCGAAATTAAATCCCTTGGTAATTAGGTGAGTAACCTCTAGTCTGTCATTAGTAGTTCAACTCTTTGGATATTTGATTGTGATTAGAAATGATGATAATTATGCTTGTTATAGGCTTGGTATGCATTTGGATTATTATGGTAGCTAGGGGAAGAGTAATTGGCTTCATTGAGGTAACTGAGGTAATTTTTCTAATTCCATGTATATGCTCATGTTAATCTGCTATTTGTTATACATGCTTGATTTTGAAATGCTAAATGTCTAGTTAACTACTTGATTGTTATTGTAATTGGACCTTGTGAGTCCATGGTAGAGCTGTGGTGCGGCTGCCACCCGTGCATGTGCTTCGATTGAGCACCGGGTTGTGATCAAACCCCAGATACACTGAGCCCTAGTTGTGCTCATTATGGAGTAGATGCCGTGGACGGACCTCTCCTGGTGTTATTGGCCATTAACATGTTGTGTATGATTGCTGGTATGGGACAGTAGTCATTGGTAGCTCAACTAGTTCATTTGCAAATTGAATTGATGATTCTGGTATTGATGACATGAAATTGCATTGGATTGATTGACTTGTACATATATATGGAAATTGCCTTTTGTTACTGAGATTATATATCTCACCCCGTTGTGGGCTAACATTTTCAGGGACCGGACCTCTTAGTGGCAAGGAGAAAATTAATAGAAGATCATTAAATGGTTTGGTAGCATATAGGCTTGGGAGCTTTGACAAAATGTATTGTAACTAAATTGTTAGTTCTGTATCATTGCTGCATTGCATCATGAGTTGCCAAGTATAGGGATTGTATATGTAATTTGATTATCATGGAATTGAACATTATGATTGTAATTGGCTAATAATGGATAAGTGATTTGACTTTATATGAACATTAAGCATTGACCCCATGCACCTTGTGACCATAATACATTTGCTGTCATTAATTTATGAACTCACTAGTTTATGGTAGCTAGAGGGTTAAGGATCCACATTTGAATTTTAAATGTGTAATGATATATATGTTAAGTAGATTAGGTGAAAGAAAGACATTAAATCTTCACAAACTAAGTTAAAGTGGCCCAGAGGGTTGTTAGAAGGGCAATTGGAGAGCATGAGATGAAATTTTAGGAGTTATAGGAACAGAAGGGAATTGGTCGCGGCTAACATTTAATTGGCATAGGCCAAATAGAAACAGAGAAGAATTAGCCGCGGCCAACAATTAATTGGCCTCGGCCAAATGTGGCGAACCTGCCAGGAAAGAAAACAAAGAGAAATTGGCCGCGGCGAATAGTGATGTTGGCCACGGCTAAGCTTAGGAAACAAGTTTAGGGGTGTTCCAGAGGGTATTTGGCCTCGGAGAAAGGGGTATTTGGCCGCGGCAAAATGCGTAAAATTTATGGAGGTGTAAGGACTTGAATCTGAAAGTAATTGGCCACGGTGAAGGGGGATTTAGCTGCGGCGAAGGTGCTCAATTTCTCATATTCACTTAGAAACTTTAATTTCTTTTATGGTAATACTAAGGAATGATTTAGAAATACTTGTAAAAGGTTTTATGAGTTGGAATTAATGGATGGGAGAATCAAAGGCTCCTTATTAATGATTAAATTCACTTGCACTTCTGAATAATTGTGGTTGCCTAATTAATGACCCTAATAACATTCAGGTTTAAATTTCCTAACATTTTTCGAATATAATTAGTTGTAATGACTTTCAACCCTAATTGAAATTTTATGGTTAGTAATCACATACTTAACCTTAATTATGATTATTAGAAGTTAGGGTCGTTACAAGATCCAACTCAGCCACAGTGAAATTCAAGATAATTACCCAATGATTCCCCAGAGCAACTTAGCTGCGGCGCAGAAGGTTGAGGCCGCGGCACAAAGTGAAAAACTTAGTTTTTGAGCTCCAATATCTAACTTAGCCGCGGCGGGGATGTTTCAAATTGCGGCGTAGGTCCCCAAACTCTCACCTTTAGCCTAGAAACCCCAATTTCTTCAATGGTAATGTTAGAAAATGATATAGGAACACTTGTGAGTGGTTTTAGTGTGTATTGAAACTGATGGATGGATGAATCACAAACCCCTGATGATAGTGCAATTCTTTTTATGCATTCTCCCATTTATGGTTATTTAGTTGATGACCCTAATAACATCAAGGTTCAAATTTCTCTATATTTTCTTAATGTAATTAATTGTAACAACTCCAAACCTTGATCATTAATTATTAATCGTGTATTTAACCATAATTATCAGGATTAAAAGTTAGGGTCGTCACACATGACTTTTCTCTCATTTCTTGTAACGGTTCTAATTTCATCGTAGATTGTTAGTCCTCTTTCATTCCCTCTTTGTCATTAGTGAGCAAGCTAGTTTGTGGTTCTTCCTTTCCCCTATCATCTACTAAGGTGTGGTAATGTAATGCTATTATGATTTTGGTTTGCATTATTCTTGCTTTATTTTGAAACTAAGATTTTCCTATTTTCTTGATTAAGCCTCTAGTTCCATATGCATTAAATTCCAATTTTTGTTATAATCCCTATAAATAATGAATTTGCTTTGGCCAATGTAATAAGGAATAGAGACATGCCACTTACCACATTATAATTGGTTTTAGTTTTATTATCATAATAATATGACCAAACTTTTGTGGCATGAATTGTTGATCATTGGAGGTTTAATTATTAAAGCATGTCACTAATAAGGGCGGTTGACATGTTATGATGAATTTAGTTTCCTAATTTACTTGAATTTTGATATTAGTTGGAAAAGGTTTTCAATATAATTGCAAAGGATTTTGTTATTACTTTTATTGCTGGAAAGAGGAAGTAGAAAGGATAGCCAAATAGAATGTAATAATGAATTTTGTTTCCTCACTCGCAAAGTTGGCATGCCTTAAGAATTTATCACACCATGCTCAACTTTAAGATGTTGAGTTACATCTGTCTTTTAAAATAGGCTTTATTTATTGTATATATTGTATATAGAGTTACAATAGCTCACTTTAGTTAAATGGGTAAAACATGAAATTATTGAACTTTTAGTTATTTTGATGAAGGAAACTAGGGAACCATCCATTTAAGTGGTGACATAATAGATACTTAAAGATTTTGTCATTGAATTATAATTGCATAATTTACATTCAGTAAACTAAGTATTATACCTTGATTATATTTATCAAGAACTTTTCTTTATTGCCTGTCTTTTTTAAAACATGGATTCTATTTTAAGTGCTGTTCATCATTTACCTTTTTTATATTTGTAAACTTCTTTCTATTGATTCTTGATAGTTATTTTTAGGAACAATTTCATGAGTTTTGAAAGGAAATTTTGTAGAACCTATTTGACAACCCAAGAGGGATCATATAAGGACCTTCATGTTGGCAATAAAGAAAAGGAAGAGGTAGGCACTAAATGAAGGCTTCACCCTATTATTATTTTCAAGATGATAGTGTTTACTATAAAGTTAGTAATTCAGTAATTGTTTATAGATCTTTATTGTATATTTCTTGCTACAAATTACTAAATAGATAGATGTTCTGGATTAAGTATTCTCCATTCTTTTTGAAATTATATTTCTCTTTTTGATGTCACAAGAAGGAAAGGAAGGATAAATGCCTACAATTTATATATTTCTTATCAATGGATCCATTAACTGAATAGTAGAATACTACTCCAAGCAAAGGCATCAAGAAAAGCAATAAACATATCCTAAGAAATGAAATAAGGTATAAAGAATACAACTAACTAAATGTAACTAAATGTAAGTGCGATTAAAATGTCGTAGTAACTCTCTTGTGATAAGGTAGAAATCCACCTAAAAAAGGGGGCAACTTTTGTAAAGCATGGTAATAACACTACTCAAACTTGATGATAAGTTTCCTATAGCCTAATATTGTAGCAACTTTCCTATACCTAATGGTAGCTTTTGTGAAACTTAAAATATGGTAGTAACATGCTTGAATCCTAGTAATAACTTTGCTTAAATCTGATAGTACATTCCTTAAACCCTTATGGCAATTTTCGTTTTACCTAAAATATGCTAGTAACATGCCTAAACCCTAGTAATAACCCTGGTTAAACTTGACAATAATTTCCTTAAACTTGATGGTAACTTTCATAAGACCTAAAACATAATAGTAACATGCTTGAACCTTGGTAGTGACTTTTCTTAGACTTGATATTAACTTTCCATAAACCCTAATGGTAACTTTTGTTTTACCTAAAATATGGTAGTAACATGCCTGAACCGTAGTACTAACCTTGATTAAACCTGATAGTAACATAGTAGTAACATGCCTAACTTATTTGACAATTAGCAAGAAGACAATGCAATTGCATTATCATAATAATGTTTACACCTCACTTAATGGGGATTCAAGAATCAATAACAACCAAAGACACTTTATACAAGGGACTTTAGTATTGTTGTTATAGAATTTGTTCTATTTTGGTGGTGTTAATTTTAGCTAGAGCTTGTAAATTGAATCATTGAAAATATTTGTTTTGATGATATAGCATGAGAGGCTATAGTTTTTTTTTTTTTTGTTCAGAAGCTTGAATTTTGAAAACAAAAGGATTCTATTAATGTTATGAAAATATTCAAAGCCCTTTGTGTTTCTTCTATATTGCACTCTCTTTACTTTAAACCTATTTACAATGATGTTGTTTGTTGGCTATCTTAATTCCATAAAACTATAAGTGGAAGTTGCAAAAAGATGTAAATAATGTTACATTTAATATTAATATTAATAGTATGTAAGGGTTTTGCTTTTGATATGAAATTTCGTGTTATGCATTTTAAGATTAAATAGAAGCATAAAGTTTCAGTAATGTTACAATGTTTTGTTTGCCACAAATGGGTTTTAGTATTGTTACCATTAGATTTTATGAAAGTTACTACTAGATTTAAAAAAAAAAAATAACTATTTGGTTTTAAGAAACTTATAACCTTGCAACCTATACATTGGAAGGTTACCATTAAATTTTAGTATCATTACTATCAAGTATTAGGAAACTTACTACTAGAACTATAGAAGGTCACTAGTCGATTTAAAGGAAATTATAATCTTGGGAAAGTTACTATTATATTTTAGTAGTATTATTATTATCAAGTTTTTTAGGAAAGTTACTACTAAATTTAAAAAAAGTTACTAGAGGATTTTAGGGAACTTATAACTTTTCAAACCATACGTTGGAGAGTTACTATTAAGTATTAATACCATTACTATCAAATTTTAAGAAAATTACTACTAAATTTAAAGAAAGTTATTAGTTAGTTTTAAGGAAACTACAATCTTAGAAAAGTTACTATTATGTTTTAGTGTTATTACTATCGGGTTTTATAAAAGTTACAACTAGATTTAAAGAAAATTACTAGTGGATTTTAGAGAACCTACATACTATTAAGTGTTAGGAAAGTTACCATAAGGTTTTAGGAAAATTCCTACTAAATTTAAGGAAAGTTATTAGTTAGTTTTAGGGGAATGGCAACTTTGGAAAGTTACTATTACATTTTAATATTATTATTATCAAGTTATAGAAAAGTTACTACTAAATTCAAGGAAAGTTACTAGTATGTTTTAGAGAATTTATAGCCTTGCAATCCACGTTGGAAAGCTACTATTACATTTTAGTATTATTATTATTAGATTTTAAGAAAGTTACTACTAGATTTAAGAAAAGTTACTAGCAAATTTAAGAAAAATTACAGGGCAATGTTGTGCGAGTGTTTAGTCCTTCAATGGTAGAGAGCTAGTTATTGAAGATCTGATTCTTTGATGGAGCAACAACACGAAGATGGTAAGGCAGCAAAATAGCAAAGAGGAAATGACACAACAACAACACTAGTCCTTCGGAGGTGTAGCAGGAAGAAGGCAAGGGAACAACACAGCAGAGAAAAAAAAACATTGAGACGACGCTAGTTCTTTAATGGTGCAACATAGAGGCAGACAACAAGGCAATATGGGAAACATAAGAAGACTTCATTAATTGGCGTTTTGGTGTTATTAGCAAAATTAAAAATAATTTTAATTTTTAAGGTCTTTTATAATAAATATAACAAATTTATGTCCTTATTTGTAATTTTTCTTACAAAATTTAGCATGTGGATCTCCTACAGTAGGGGATTTTACCACACAGGATCTTGTAATGCCCTTTAAGTGTTCAAACTTTTTTAATGATTTAGGAATAGATATAGAGAATAAAAATTTTAATTATAAAAAAAATACACTTTAAATTTTTTAATTATATTGCGTTGTTAAAATTTTTAAAATATGATTTTTTTAATATAATTAAAATTTTTAAAATATAAATTTTTTTACAGTTAAAATTTTTATCTTTATAATTATAATTTTTATCTTTCATATTTATTTCTAAACCTTAAAAAAAATTAAAAACAACTCTTAAATGTTACAAATACAATAAAATCCCCTATTAAAAGGATCTGATGCCAAAATTCATCCTAGCCCCTTTGCAAGCCTCACAAACAGTCCAAAATTACGGCCCAGTGCAAAGTAAAACCTCTTTCTGGCACCGGTTTCTTCTAGCATACGAATTTATCAAAACGCTTCCAAGTCGCAATTGACACCTACTGGCCTCATAAGAACCAGAGTTGACAGAACGAGGGCTCTGCGGTCCCATAAGTGCTCAATCAATTTACAAACTTTGAAATGAAAAGATATTTCCTAAATTAGAGCACTCAGGAATCCTAGGCGAAAAAGTTTCTATTGTGAAATTATTGAAAACTTTGGAAATGAAAGTTTAGAAAAATTTACAAAATTAACCAATTTTCAGATTGACCTCAATTTTTTTGAAATTTGACAATTGACAACAAAAGTTTCAAAATTTACAAATTTGACCACAAATTCTGAAAATTGCAGATTAACCCCTTTATTTTCAAAATTTGACAGAATTTCCCCTAAAACCCCAAATTCCTTTCAACTCAGTCCCAACCAATTTTCAACACAGATTAAAATCGTCCTAGGTGTTTTTCGATCTCTATACTCTGAAAAGCACAAAAAATTTACCTAAAAATGATTAAAAAGATCACTAGAAATTGAAGTTTCCTTTTGGATCCACCAAAAACCCTTAGAAAACTAGGTTTTAGTCGGTCCAAATGTGTTAGAATTGTAAATAAACGGTGGAAATGGGGTGCTATAGCTGGAAAATCAACTAAAAATCCACTGGGATTGAGAGAAGATCTAGAGGAAATATACGCATTGCAGCCGCGCAAAACCCTAATTTCAAATTCCCAAAAAGTGGATGATCGTGTCGCAGCTGCAATAAAGTTATGTTTTAGAAAAATTTAAATATATTTTTTTGTATTTTCTAATTTTTATATTTATATATATTTTTAATTTTTTAAAATTCACAGAATTTATAAAAAGGAGAATAAAAATTCTCAAACTTTTAGAAAATCAAAATTAAAAAAATCCTAAATTGATTGTTATTTTTATGTTCTAATTTTTATATTTTAATTTAAAAACTCTAAAAATTAAACTTAAACATCTTAAAATACTAAGAAGCTAAAACTTAATTCCTGAAATTTTTTAAATTACTTTAAAAATAATCTAAAAATTCCTATCCTAAATATATATACACACACACACACAAATGGTTGCTTAGAAAGCAATTAATTAGGAGCAATTCTTATATACACCTGGTGCGCCACGTCATCTGTACACTCAACGGTTCTGATTTATTTTGCATATGGACCCCACTTGTACTACGCATGAACCCCACTTGTACAAATTTAATTCTGACCCTTAATTTTCTTAGGTGCACCATGCTCCAGGTGCACCTAAGAAAATTTCATTAATTGGTTTCTCTCACTACATTTTAGAGCTACACTATAATTCTGTCTGAAGTTCAACGAAAATTGATAATACAACGAGTACCAATATTGCAAAAAAAATTTGTTCATATTAAAACTAGACCTAGGAGCGTCTAATATTCCTAATTACACAAATATACAATGGAATATATCAAGAAGGTACATTATAGCACATAGTATACTATAAACCAAATTGTGCACAACTAATAATCAATCAACATAACAATTTTCTAAGCACAATTTTAAAAACTATCCACACATCAGTACGTGGACATAACTCTCAACATTTTAGTGTGCTTATGTACCTGCATTTACATCAATAAAGCAATATGGCATTCAATCACACAATCCAAATACAAGATCAATTATTGGTTTGCACATTACTATGCACATCTCATCAAACTACCTTATACTATTAATTTTTTTATAAATTCAAATTTTCTTCTTTTTTTTTAATCAAATTATGATTAACTAGCCTAGCTAGCAAGCATTTTTAGTAAATTAATCATTCATCAAGATAATCAAATGCACAAACTAAAAAATATCCAACACATAAAATATTTACAAAAATTTAAAACAAAGTAAGAAAACTCATAAAATGTTGCTCCATTTAAAGTCCAGAGTTGGACTCTTTATCAAGTCATTGGGATGAAGCAGAAGGAGCTGAGCTACCTTGCTTGCTCACATCTTTTGAGTTTGCCTTAATATTGCTCGGAAGAGTGCCCTTTTTACTACCAGAAAGCATACTTGCAATTTGCCTAATTTGGGTTTCCAAGTTCTTTAGTGATGCTTCATGGTTTGACATTCTTGTCTCATTTAAGGAAATGAACTTGTTGATCAGATCTTCAAGATTGATCTTCTCTATAACTTGTTATTGACAGTTTTGATGAATCAGTTGCAATTGAACCAGCATATCTTGTTTTGGTCCAATTTGCCTCCCTGTGTCATTTGGGTGGTTCCTCCAACCTAGATTGTATGTGTTTGTGTACAGGTTTCCTTGAGGCCTACCATAAGAAACAAAACACATATAAATTGTAGGACAATCAGCAAAAACATGATCTATAGCATGGCAAAGTTCACAGAGTATCAAAACTAGAAGTAGGAATAGTAGAAGATGGGTGAGAAGAAGTGGAACTCATACTCTCTAACCTTTTTAGGAATGCTTCTACCTATGCTATCAATGTTATAACAGGTTCTACAGTTAAGACTCCAACATGTCTTCTAAGACTCCTTTCAAGCACTCTATACATATTGGCAATCGTGTTCTCAAATAAAGCCATTAGCTCTTTAGGAATCTTGGTCATAATGGTTCCACTCACTATGGTGTCAACCATTACTCTATCAGACCATCATAAAAGTTCTACATAAGCACCAAAGTTGGGAATCCATGGTGTGAACATTTCTTAAGCATATCCTTATATCAATCATAAGCTTCATAGAATGGCTATTTCTTAGCATGAGTGAAAGTAATGACATCTATTCTCAACTTACTCGTCTTTGAAGGTGGGAAATACTTTTCTCAGTCATCTTATCCGAAGTAGATATGCTTCAAGGCTGGCAAAAATGTAGCTAGGATCTTGCCTTGTTGTGCAAGGAAAATGGGAACAAACACAGGTGTATTACATCATCTGACGTGCCATTGGCCTTAAAAGTTGATCATATCTTAAGAAATAGAGATAAATGCTTATTTAGTTCTTCATCGGCCAACCCTCCAAATTGTACTAATGTTTAGACTATAGTAATAATAGTTGGTTTGATCTCAAAATTGTTCTCATTTATCAAGGGTTTGCAAATACTAGATTCCAAACTCTTAATAGAAAGTATGGTATATTACCTCATAGTCTTTGGAGGTAAATGAACCTTTTCTTGCTTAGCATTAACCCTTTCAACCATATTTTCTTAGCCAAAAAATGAATAAAGCAAGATATGAATGAATCAGCTAAACACTGATCAAGTTGATAACTAGCCTTCCAGAAAATGAATATATATATACACAAATTAGTTACATGACCTCCTATCATTTAATGATAGGTGGCAAATAAAAAAACCAATCAATATTTACAAAATAGAATTATAACAAAAAAACAACAAATAACTTCCTCTATGTAGAATCCTCCTTCTGTTGCTTATATGTATTACGCTTCTTCTTTTGCATCTATTGTTGCGTATTTATCCTAATATCCTCCCTCAAACTGGAGGGTGGAGAACACACTCTAAGTTTGTTTCTTAAGACCCAAAATTTTGAATGTGACAATGCTTTAGTCAAACCATGTATAGTCTGTTCTGGTGATAGAATATAAGGAATGGCTAACTGCTTGTTAATGACTTTATCACATGTATAGTGAACATCAAGCCCAGTATGCTTAGTACGAGCATTAAAGACAAGATTTGAAGCCAAGGCAGTTACACTAAGATTGTTACACCAAATGATTGGTGTTTTTTTGAGAGAAAAGACTATTTCTTAAAGTAATGACTAAATCCAAGCCAATTTTGTTACCAATGTTGCGAAAGACCTATATTCAAATTTAGTAATGGACTTTGCAATTACTTATTGCTTCTTTGATGACTAAGATATTAGAAAATCACTAAGATATGCACAATATCCTGCTACTGACCTTTGGGTGTCAGGACAAGCTCCCCAATTCGTGTCTGAATAACTTAAGGCAACAAAGTTTCAAATGGTTTAATGTGCAATCCATAAGTCATAATCCCTTTAAGATATTGAAGTATCCTCTTCATAGCTTGCCAATGCATCTTTATAGGTGAGCTAAGAAAATGGCTAAGCTTGTTTACTACAAAACTTATACCTAGTCATGTATTTATCAAATATTTTAAGGCTCCAATGGTGCTTCTATAAACTGAAGGCTGCTATAATGGCACACCATCATGTAACAACAACTACTTCCCAACTATCATAGGAGTCAAACAAGGCTTTATGTTAAGCATGTGAAGCTTTTGAAGCAAATTCTCAATGTATCTTGCTTGATTCAAGTAAAGACTAGTATTGTCTCTATCATACCATATATTTTATACCGTTATACTCTCTCATTCAAGGTAGTTGTATATATATATTTCCTAAAAATGCAAGGAAAAGTATGAAAATAATGCCATTTAGTTGTGTTACATCAGGGTTCAATTTCAATTCACGTTACGTGGGCCCTAAGGATTTTTCCAACAATATTCTCTAGTCATTTATCACTTATACTAATCATGCATAACTCAAAACATCACACAATCTACGGTTTCAAGCTCAAAACCCCAAATGTCCCCTTATTCTTCTCGGATAGCACGTGGCAGATTTTAGGAGAAATTTTGAAAAATCAAAACTAAATCTAGAAAAATCAAAATCAAGAAAACCATAGCTTGTTGGAAATCTCTAAATGTAAAATTCACACAAAAAATAATTTCTAGGCATGAAAATCTTATCTAGACTATGCTTGATATCAGAAAAGACACAAGGTCAAGCTATCTAGAATTCTAATACAGATTACTGATATAAATTTTGAAAATTCATAATTAATTCCAAAAAAATCCATTCCATGTAATCTATACCAATTTGAAAAGTTGCAGATGTTTACTAGAGGTGAAAAATAGTTCTAGATTAATCCAAGAGCATTCAGATCTGAAATATTGATAGAACAATACTGAGGGTCTAGAGGTGCACCTAGAACAGAATAGCAACTTCAAAAATTCATATCTCTCTCTTAGACATCCAATTAAGGTGTTTCAAATTGGTATAGGTCTCTAAGAAGATCTAGTATTCCCCTATAAAATTTCATAGCAATTAGATTTCATTTGGCTCATGAGTGATAGATATTCATTTCAGACCAAATGAACAGTAACATCAGCAAATTTTGGTTTTTCAACCAACTTTAAAAATTTGCCAAAATTTCCATAAACCTCCAAATAATACCCACTTTATATTCCTAAAAATATTTTAACAAGCTCTAGATATATACCAAATCTCAAACCAAGAAGAACTCATTTGGACTAAAAGTGACATAGCTCCACAAAATAGTCATTTTTGCTTCTTACAAGATGTCAACTTTGTCCAAATGACTTCCTTAATGGTTTGGCATCTCTTGAGAAAGTTTAAAAGCACAATTACCACTTGTATGAACTGCCCCAAGTGGTCCTAAACACCATGAATCTCAAATTGACCATTTCATACTCAAGGATACACAATTATCACAAGTCATTCCATGGTCAAATTTCACATTTCCATTACTTTAGCACCATATAAGGTTCATACCTCATTTACATATGATATTATAATTGTTCAATGATTTATAACTCAAAAATAATATTTACATAGCTATTTTGACCATTAGGTACAACAGAAATGACATAAAAATCAAGTCATGGTCTCTTTAAGTTGCTTGGCTTGCATCCCTTGGTTCTTAAACACCACCTATTTATTTCAAGATGAAGGAGAGGAGGGGAGTGAGATTCTTAGAATCTCAATAGCTCATACACCCATTCACATATACATTCAAGGTATACATATATCAAATGTATAAATACAAAAATGATATGAACATAAAATATACTAGAAGACCATTTCCATGCCACCATTACACATCAATTCAAAAACTTGCTCCAGGGACTTATGGTTTTGTCTCACCCCACTTCTAGGACTTTTGGATTTGTCTCACCCTTGGCTTAGGAACTTTTGACTTGGCCTTACCCATTCAAGAGACTTTTGGCCTAGGCTCACCCTTAACTTGAGACTTTTGACATCTCCTCACCCTTGCCTTGAGACTTTTGACATCTCCTCACCCACATTAAAGGTCTTTTGACATCACCTCACCCTTGTTAGCAATTTCCACAAGCCAAGCCATTCAAGAACACACATTAGTACCAATGCAATCTCAAAGCATCAAGTGGCATGTTCTCCAATCACATAGACACATATGTGCACACAAGGACATACATAGACACAAGAATGTAAGAAGAATGAGGTGGAGAGCTACCTTAAATCTTATGTAAGCCTTACTTTGCTTGTTCCTTCCCCTTTTTAGTTACACAAGAGCACTTAAGTAGAGTAGGGTTCTCTTGACCTAAACATCACAAATAGCACACAATTATGCACTTGAAGCAAGCTAAGATACCAAACTCATTCTTAAACACACACTTGGTTCTATAAGTGGCATAATAGTTCCATAAATTGCCTATTGAAGCAACTCTTATTATTCAAACCTTAGGCTCCATTCTCTTTTCATTTCTAGGCCTCTTGATCTCATTCAAGGTCCTTGGAGCCCTCGCACATTCATTTGTACAATTGAAAAACTAAGTTGCTTCATGAGGCACCATTATGGACACCATTATCCCATCTCTTGATCCATGGCTCCTAAATTTTTTTCAATGGTTTCTCCTATCTTCTAACATCATATGAAGTTCCAAACTAATGCTAGAACAATTTAAAACACTCTCTAAGCTTCTCTTTCTAGCTTAGTCGAGACATGCTTCAAGAAAAGGGTTCAAGGAGATTTTGATTTTTCCTTGATGGGAGAGCCACTTGGGAGGCTCTTAGGAGCTTAATGAAACACTTAAATGGCCAAGGAAATTCACACAAAGAATCAGATTTCATAATTCCTTCAAGAACCCCACACCTTTCTAAATCAATTTCCATTGGTTTTTACTTTGATTTCTTTGCATAATCTTAATCCTCACACTCTTTTTTCTAGGATTTTCCCTTGGTTTTGCCCAAAATCCAACCCCTCCTACTCTTCCCTAGGTTGGCCGAAATTGTGCACAAGAAGGAACAAGAGGAAGAAGCAATTAAACCATGAATTTAGCTTGGATTCTAGCTTGATTTCAAGACTTTTTCTCCTTAGTTTGCTTCCTCTCAAGCAATTCTAACTCTTCCCCTATGTTCTGGACCAAAAACAGAACCATTCATCTCAAATAAACTATGGAAAGAGAGGAAGAAAAGAGAAAAATAAAATTGGAAGAAGGAGAAGCATGAATTTCCTTGAATTTTCTCACCTTTCTTGGCTTTTCTTCCTCCTTCTTCTCCCTCTCTTGGTGCACCTAAGGAGTTGCTTCTCTTCTCTAAATTTGGGTAGAAGAAAGTTGGCCAAAGAAATATGAAGAAGTGGCGTGAAGATTTTAGAACATTCAAGAAGCTTACTTTTTCAAAAATTTCAATTTCATCCTTTCGTAATGGCATTTTCAATTTAGCTTAGTTTTAGCTCCTTTTTTAGAACCATTTTTTTCATCATAAAATTTAGGTTCCTAATTTAATAAAATGCCTTTGAAATCACTCAAATAAGAGCTAAAACCTTCTCGAACGAATCCATCAAAGTTTGAGTTCACTGCTATTAGAAAACGTACACCGAAGGGGCTTTACCAGTCCTGAGGTTTCCTATGGTTTTCAGAGCCTCTGAAAATGCAACTTAAATTTTTCATTTAAAAAGGCCTCCTATATGTTTTTCCAAAAGTTTCATATAATTACAAAAATTTTATTACATTTCGTCAAATTCAGTAATAATTTCATTTCTCTAACCCAAACTTTTTGGAGCCTAAGAAATCACCCAAATTTTTTGGGACATTTTTTAAGGTCATTTCAAGGGACTTGCCTTTATACAACTCATTTCGTCATTTTATAGAATTTACCATTTGTTATAGTCTCTATGAGCTTGAATTCCCAAAAAAATAGTGAAGGCTTCCTAGATCCTTTAGTCTAGTCCAAATCTTTGTTAACTTTGAGAGCTACTCCCTCTTATTACAATATCATTTACATAAATTAAGACAAAGAGAATTTATGAGTTGTCCTTAAAATAGAACAAGGAATTATTTGCCTTAGAATTAATGAAGCCCCAAGTTAATAATGTATCTCTTAGTGCCTAGTTCAATCCATATAAAGCCTTAGATAACTTACATATGTAATTTGGTTTAGACTGATCAACAAATCCAACTGATTATGTCATGTATACAGTTTCATGTAATAAGCTATTTAATAAGTCATTATTGATGTCAAGCTGTCATATCTCCCAATCATAAGCTACAATAATGGTGAAAATAATTATAATTGTTGAAGCCTTCACCATAGGACTAAAGGTTTTCCCATAGTCAAAAACTGGGATCTTGTTAGAATCCCTTTGCTACTAACTATGCTTTATGTCTTTGTATAATGCTGTCTGAGTTATATTTCAATTTGCAAATCCATTTAAATTCAACAAGTTTTTCTTGCCCAATAAAGGGAACTAGTGTCCATGTTGTGACGAACCTAACCCCCAATCTCGATAATTAAGGTTAAACATACAATTAATCCTCATTAATTATGAAAATATAGAAAAATTTAAACCCTAATATGATTAGAGTCATCAATCGTTCAATTACATACTCCTATGTTCATAAGGGAATAAAACATCTATTAATAGGCCTTGGATTCTATTACTCATTAGTTATGACTCACCCTAGTGACTCTAGATCATCCTTTATGATTAATCCATGGAAATCTAGGCTTTTCTAGTTAATATAACTGTTTTAGCATGTTAGCCGCGGCCAAATTACCCCTTAGCCGCGGCCAATTCCCTTCTGGTTTTACCCCTTTTTCATCACAAATTTTGCCGCGGCGAAGAAGCCTCCTGGAACTTCCTCGCTCGCCTATCGATATTGGCCGCGGCCAATTTCACATCTCGCCGCGGCCAATTCCTCTCTGGAATGCCGGGGACATTTTCTCAAAAGTTCGCCGCGGCCAATTCCCTGATTCGCCGCGGCGAATTCCCCTCTGGATGACTCCCAATTTGACCTCTCAAACTTCGCCGCGGCCAATTAACATTTCGCCGCGGCGAATTACTCTCTGGAACTCTCCCTGGGCAACCTCGCCACTATTGGCCGCGGCCAACCATAATTTAGCCGCGGCTAAACTCCCCCTGATCCTATAACTCCGAATTTCTTGCCTCCTACTCTCCACTCTCCTTCCATTAACACCCTAGGGCCCCCTTTACCTTCCTTTTGGGGCTCATTACCCTTCATTAGCCTAGTTTCTTCAGCTAATCTATCATTATTAGTTCAAGACCCAAGGGCCAATTCCCCTTTCTCTAATTATCCTATGACAACAAGTCCATATACCAGTAAGTTTGTAAAATAACAATAACATGAGTTCATAGTAATATATATATCAGGATTTCATTTCCATTAATAAGCAATGATATAAGTCAGCATCAATTACAGTGGAAATAATGAGTCCATACATCAAATACTAAGTCAAGAGGGGGATCAACCCTTTAGTACATACATTCTCAATAAATCGAATGTTCAAGCCTATACTTGGCAATGCAGATACATGATGATGCTATACATTAAGGAATACAAAATTAGCACCTATACTAGCTAGTCAGCCCAAGTGTAGCCCTCTCCCCATAGGTTGAAACTTATGGATTTTCATCCACTTGCTTACCCTTATCCTTACCCGAAGAACCTTCACCTGAAATGTTAATCCCATAACATGGGGTGAGATATAAATCTCAATAACCATGGCAATTCCACCATATGATCCAGTTTAATATACATATATGCATGAATCAAAATCATCATTCAGAATCATATCAGTCATTTCAGCAAATGAATTAATCAGGCTATCATGATTACTATCCCATACTAGCAATCATATAATCACATGTTAAAGGCCATTAATATTAGGAGAGGCCCGTCCACGGCACCTACTCCCCATTGAGCACAACTAGGGCTCAGTGCATCTGGGGTTGATCATACCCGGTGCCCGATCGCGGCACATGCACGGGTGGCAGCCGCACCACAGCTCCACCATGGACTCACAAGGTCCAACCATCATACAACAGATAGCCAATCATTTCATTCAACAATTTCAAACCATTCAAATATAGCAGATATGAAATTAAACAGATACATGCATGGAATTAATATAAACCCTGGTTACCTCACTTGCAGATAATTGCAACAGCCACCAAAAATTCCAAATTCGGATTCAAGTATCTCCCACCAGAAATCTCAATGTTTCCCCCAAAATCCTAAGCAAATTCGTACAAAATTAATACCCATAATATAAATCAGCTTTGAGGGTCTCAACCCAACAAGGAAAGCATTAAAATGGAGGGTTTAAAGTCACCTAACACCAGCCCTAACCCCAACATACGAATTTCACCAAGAAAATCCCCAAACACTCACATTTCAGATTTTGGGTAAGATGAAAATCCTCCAAATGAAAATCTAATCGGACCAAATTAAAGGAAAAGATGAGGGGATTAAGTTGTATAACTATTACCTTGACCAAATCTTACTCCAAATGTGAGAAAATGTGGAATTAAGTGAAGAACCCTAGCCTCTCCTCCTCACCTCCGAATTTCTCTTTGTGGTTCAGCAAAAATGAGGGTTGGCTGAAGTATTAGGGTTTTAGATGGGTTTTAGTTGGGTCATGGGTTGGGTCATGGGTTGCTCCAAGTCCAAATCCAATTGGGTTTCAGATTTTTGCTTATTGGGCCAGTTTTTTAAGTGTTGGGCTGCATAATTCTGTTGGGCCAGTTTTCACACATTGGGTGGCTGAAGTTTAATGAGTTTTGGGCCTAATTTGAAGGGCTCAAGGGCTTGGGTCTGCACAAGGATCATTAGGCCACTTAATTGAGCCTACACAAGATAAATCTTGGGCCTCAATCTCATTAAATTAATTTGGGTCTACCTCTAGTTCATTGGGCCTCCATTAGCCTCTTATCAGGATTTAATTAATTTGGGCCTAGAGGTAATTCTCTATCCTAAATAAATCCTTAACCCATATTAATAATTTATCTATTTGAAATCCCTATTTCCTTAACTAGCCCAATCATGCTCTATTAATTATCCTTGATTAATCTTAATCTATGATTAACACCTTAATTAATTTCGGGGTGTTACACATGTTTTATGATTAACCAAGGCCCTGTACTTACTCTCCATAGCCTTCCTCCATTCAGTAAATTTCAAAGCATCTTCAATTGAACTAGGTTCAAATTAAGAAATGTTTTTTATTATGATTAGACTAATAAAAGGAAACTTGGTTGTGTAAATTCCACTTTTGCTCTGAGTAATCATATTATGACTTCCTTCAGCCTTTTAATGTTGACTGTTGTTGTTGTCATTAGATAATGAATTTGAATGAGAAAAATTGTTGGCAGAGGAGATGCTATTTAAGTCATCATGAGAACTAGGTGATAATGAATCTGAATGAGAAGATTTGCTATCTAAAGATGATAATTTAGTTCCATAAGAAGGAAAAGAGTCTTTATCTATGGTGGCTTTATTTCACTACTGAGATTCTGTTTTACAATTAGATAAAACGGAATTGAAGTTTTCATTTTAATATTGTCCATCAAGGGAAGGTAGCTTGAAGAAAGCTACTGGTTGAATAGCTTTTGTAGGTGTTTGGTTGGTATTTAAAAAGCTTGAAACAGAGGGAAATTCTAATTCATTAAACATAACATGCCAAGACAGAAGCACTCTTCTAGTAGGACTTAAACATTTAAACACTTTGTGAATATTGATGTAACCAAGGAATTATGTGGTACTTCAATTTATGCTGGTTATATGGCTTCAGATAAGGGAAACAAGAGCAGCCAAAAATATGTAGAGACTTGTAATTAGAATGCTTGTTGTAAATTTTGAAATAAGGTGACACTCCTCCCAAAATGGCTAAAGGTAACCTATTAATTAGGAAAGTGGTAGTGTTGAATGCCTCCCACCAATAGTGAAATGGCATTTAGGCTTGAGCTAGAAGAGTAAGCCTAACTTCTACTATATCTTTGTGCTTTCTTTTTGCTGGGTTGTTTTGTGGAGAGGTGTAGGGGTAAGAATGCCCTAATAAGATGCCAGATTTTTGAATTAGGTTGGTAAAACTTTTGAACTCACCACCTATTCACTTTGTAGTATTTTGATTTTTGTATCAAATTGATCCTCCACCAAGTTTTTAAATTTTGTAAATGCATTCAGAGCTTCATTCTTAGATTTTAAAGGATAGATCCAAGTGTTCCTACCGTAATCATCAAGAAAAAGGATATAAAACCAAAAACCATTAGTGGAAGCATTAGGTGCTAGTCCTCAGATATCAGTATGTATAGTTTCTAAGAGTTTAGATGCATAAGACTAAGATGCTTTAAAGGGAAGAGAATGCAACTTTCCATATTGACAAGAATAACAAAAGTCTAATTTCTCATTCTTATTAACTTTCACCTTATATTCCTTTAATACTTGACTTAATACATGATTAGAAGGATGTCCAAGTTTTTTATGCCATTCCTCTTTAACAAAGAAACATAAGAGCATTAGCATAATTATTGACATAGGTGTTGTATCCTAAAAGTCTCAAGCTACCAATCTTAGAAAGTCCATCTTCAACACTTCTTTGTAACAGCACATCACCAATGGCTTTGTCCTTCACCAAGCATCTTTTCGAGTCAAATTTAATAAAGATAGCATTGTTAGAAGTGAGTTTGGAAATAGTTAATAGGTTTTTAGTTATTTAAGGAATGTATAGAACATCATTCATTAGAATAGGTTTTCCCATGTCATAATGCAATTTAGAATTTCTTATGCCTAAACACTAATTTCCTCTCCATTACCTACAATAATTTTCATCTTACCATTGTGGTTAGTAAGATGTTGATTGAGAGAGCCATCATTGTAAATGTGATTGCTTACATCATTACCAAAATACTAGAAACTGTCATTGACCATGTCACACCATCACATATCATATGTTATAACTTGCTATATTAAAGAACCTTGTACTACTAATAAAATACTTTGTTGGCAAGGTCTCATATTTCACAGTGTAGAATATAAGATCTTGTCAACAAGATCTTGGACCTTGTTGACAAGATATTATCTCAGCCTTTAAATTGACTTGATTTGATGCTAACTCATTTTTAATAAACTTACTCAACCAAAAATATCACAAAAGAAGCATGGAGTTTAAGGTCAAGCATCACAAGTTAGCACAAGTACACCATCCCATGCAATTTCATAATTTTGTCACTAGATTCAAAAATTCATAACCTAAGTTAGAGAACTCCAAATCATGCAAGTTAGACTTTCTAGAAATTTCAAAACATAATCTAACTACTATAAAAATTTTAAATCAAAATAAGATTATTTGGCTCACGAAAACTAATAGAATAGTAACTGAGGTCTGTTTCTCTTACTATAGCAGACATGCAACTTTAAAAATTCATATCTCATAGTACAAAGTTCCAAATTAAGTGATCTGAGTGGCTATAGAAAGCTCATGATGCCAACTACATGCCTATAAAATTTCATGAGCATTAGACTTCATTTTCCCCTTCAAAGACACTGAAAACCAGACTACCCAAAAGAACAGTACACTAACAATTTCTATATAATTTGGCTAACTTTGAAAAATTATAAAATGTTCTATAGAGCTCCAAAAATTATGATCTTTGGCTTTGTGAAATTCTCTCAATGAGATCTATATGGCTTCCAAATTGCATACCAAAAATTGTTCATTTGATCTAGTTTTGGTTTAATGGCAAAATATGACTTATAATAATAACTAAATGGCTCCAAATGGTACCAAATGGCCTCCTAGATGAACCATAACTATTTAAGCAAGTCCAAAAGTTCAAATACAATGAGTAGAAGCATCATAACAAGTCTAAATCCTTATGGAACTCAAATCCACCATCCCACATACTTTTATACATAAGCACACCATGGCTCAATGATGTCAAAACCATGCATTCTCATACATTTAGCTCTAAATTCATTACATACAACATATTTACATGCTTTTACATATGTTCAAAAGTTTACATCTTATATATAACTTGTACATACATACTTTTACACTAAATTACACAAAATCCTATTCTATTATCAAAGTATCATCAATCATGCTCCTTGGCTCCCATTCTTTACTCCATGAGCTTTACCTAGACAAAGTTAGATGGAAGTGGGAGAGAGTGAGATTCAAAAAATCCCAATAGCTCTTTTACCCTTACAAGTAGGCATAAATGGCATATTATCATATCAAAGAACACAAGCATGCACTAAAAGATTTCAAGAATCAAACATAAACATGTTTTCAAGATCACATAAACATGTTAAGATCAAAATCAAGCTCTAAGGACTTTTGATTTAGTCTCACCCAACTATTTGAGATTTTTGGATTAGCCTCTCCTATTTTTTAGGGACTTTTGACTTAACTTCACTTATTCTAAGAGACTTGTAGTCTTGTCTCACCCATTCCCAAGGACTTTAGGTGTCACTTCACCCATTCTAAGCGATTTTTGGTATCACTTTACCCATACATACAAGCATTCAATGACAATCAAACAACCAAGAAATGCATACAAAAAAGGATGGAGAGCTACCTCGAATCAAGAAGTACAACTTTTCATTTGATTTCTTTAGCCTTTTGGTTTGACCTCACATGCACACTTGAAGGAGGCTTGGTTTGCTTGGCGTAGACACATCAAACAAGATACAAACACATCAATAGAACTATCTCCAGTCTCAAATAAACTCCACACAAGCTATTTTTAGTTTATGCCATGCTTATGGTTCCATACAAAAGCATAATGAAGCAACTCACATAATTCATGATCTTGGTTCCAATTTCTTACTCAATCTAAGTCACATGACTCAATTTAAACTCATTAGAGTCATTATAAGTTCAATTCAAGGAGCCTAGCATGAAGTTGCCTTTTTATGCATAGAAGGAACTTAAACTTTCAACTTTTAAAATATGGTTTCTAAATTCATACCAATAGTTCCTTTGGTGTCTATTATTCATTTCTAAGTCATTTCTATCTTTGGAATCAAAGAAAACTCTCCCTAGGTACTATCTCCCTTCTTTGGTTGAGACATAGAACTTATTGAGAGCCCATGGGGTTTCGTTGGTTTTCATAGGGAATTTGTCACTTGTGAAACTTCCTAGATGTCTTGAGAACTCAAACATACTCTTATGTAAGTTAAATTACCCTTTGAAAGCTTCATAAATACCTAGGTACAACTAAAACCCTAACTTCCATAACTTAATTTCTAAAGTTTTTTTTCTTTGTTCCAATTGCATATTCTTATTCCTTATGCTCCAAAACCCCAAATCCTATCAAGTTTGGATCAAAACAAAGTCCCTTACATATACCCCTAATTCACGCCGAAACATGAAGGAAGAGAAAAGCCAAGAAGAAACAATTTCTTATAGCAAAGCTTGCCTTGTTTCAAGATTTTCAAGAGAGCTTTCACAAACTTCTAAGAGTTCTTCTAAACACTCTCTTTCCTCTACTGAACCAACTACAAAGCATGTCTAATTAAGTCACCAAAACCATGAGGAGAGAGAGGTGAAGAAGTTTAATGAAAGGAGAAACATGAAAAAGAGACAATTTCTTATGCTTTTCAAACTTGGTTTCCCTCCCTTTTGCTCCCTCTTTGGTGCACTACTTAGGGCCAGTTTTGTTTCTGTGTCAAAGTGAAAATGAGTCAGTTAAGATGGAAAGTAGAAATGGGACGTTATTTAAGAGGTGGAAGACCATTTATAACAATTCCCAAAATTCCAACTATGTTCTTAAACTTTGTTTTCTCTATTTGAGCTCATTTTATATCCTTTTTTAGTACTATCTTTTTCATCATAAAATTTAGGTCTTTTAATTCATAAAATGTCTTTGGTTTTACTCAAATTTGATTTAAAATCTAACCAAAATGTCTAGTCAAAATTTTAGTTAACTAACACTTTAAAATACAAATCGGAGGGGTTTTGACCATTCTGGGAGTTCCTATGATTTTTAAGGCCTCTGAGAATCTCAGAAAACTCAATTTTCTCATTTAAAGATCACTCCTTTGAGTTTTCTAAGAGCTGTCTGAAATTACAAAAATGCCATTAACCTTTATAACTCTCTCTTTGGCCGTTTTGGCTCCGATTACGAGCTAACATTAGGCTCCAAACCACATTTTAGATGCTCTAATCAACATCCTAATCTTATTAGCCTCAATTTACTCCACTTTAGGATGTTCCAACATCAATTTATCAAGTTCAATTTAGTTTTTGAATTACCGGATATTACAAACCACATTTGGTGAAGCAACTAAGATTGAGCTTGTGTGTCTTGTGCCATCCTTTTTGCCTGCATCAACAAAGCCAGTGTAGTTTTTATCAAATCTAAAATAGCAATTATTGGTTGTATGACTTATCTTACTACAAAGTTGACAAGTAGGCTTGTTGTTTTTGAAGGTTCTTCCATAGCCCTTGGTTCATCTAAAATTTATTTGTCCTATGTCATGTCAATAGCCCCTACTTTGCTCAAAATTCTGAGATCTAGTGTAAACTTTGCCCACATTAGCCATTGTAGGTCCTATTGATAGATTATAAAGTGCATTTAATTGTTTTAGATGACTTTCATAGGTAAAAAAAAGAGGCCTACAAATCAATCCATGATTAGTTGTCTTTGTTAGAGAGCTGAACTACAATAAGAGTGTAATCTGAGTCATGTCCAGTTAGTACTTGAGAAATTAAATCTTGAAAAGATACAAGACACCCTGTAAGTGCTAGATTATCTTAAATGCTTTTTATCTTTACAAGATACTTCTTCATTTTCATGTTTCCTTTTTCAGCGTGATGAAATTCACCTTTGTACAAGGTCACCTAAGACTTGGTATAAGCTCCAACAAGATCTTTAACTACAGTCCAAACTTCTTGAGCTATCATACAGTGAGTCATCTGATAAGCTACATCAAGGATCATTGTATTTAGGAGCCAACCTAATAATAAGTGGTCCATGGCAACCCATTCTTCATAAGCTAGGTTGAGTTTCATCTCTGCCTCGCCTGAAACGAATCATGGAGGATAAGGTATTGTTCCTAGAATGAAACCTTCCAACTTGTGTCCTTTGATCAAGGACTACCAAATCAAGAAATTTATTTAATCTAGCTTGATTAAATAGATCTAGTTGAGTGAACTAAGAATAGAGTTTCTTTTTATTATTAGCATTGATGATAATGGATGATTCAGCCTCAATTGCAAGTTCACTGTTGATTGAAGTTGGAGTAGTTGAAGAAGCCATGGCACATGCCTCTATACAGCTCTTATACCAAGTTAAAAAATTAACGAATCTACTAGACACTAGTCAAGTTGATGACTGGGCTTTCAAAAAATGAATATATATATATATATATATTAGTTACATGACCTCCTATCATTTAATGATAAGTGGCAAATAAAAAACCAGTCAATATTAAGCTTTAATATGCATTATGCTTCTTCTTCCATAGCTATTGTTGTGTATTTGTCCTAACGCTCTTATAGCTCAACATCAATCCTTTTATTTTCTCTTCTTGCTTGAAATAAAAACCTCTTCGTCTTAGCCTCAAATGGACCAAGTTCAATGCTCCCACTCCTTCTCATACACAAATAGCACCTACATCATATGGAACAACACAATCAACGAAATATGTGTTAACCAAGTTCAACAAATAATTGGCCAAAAGAATATTCCATAGAACATAAATATTCATGGGAAAAGCATAGCATAAGCATCAAAGCATATAATATCAAAAATTTTCAAGCAATTTTTTCAATAGACATGTCTACATATCTTGTAAAAGTAACATAAGTGAAATTGATAGAACAAATATACCAAGTTGAAAGTGTAACAAATACATAATGCTATTGAGCTTTAAAAATGAAATTAATTTTTATATATAAAGAAGACATATCATATCAAAAGACAAATCCTCAAAAATTCATATGCAAAATCTTTTCCAATAATTCCTAGAAAATTAATCAATTCAACTCTTATTCATGCAAAAATAGAATTTGAAAAATGGACAGCATAAAAACTAAATTCAAAAAAATTAGTAAAACACCTTTAAAAATTCTACAAAATTAATTGAAGATACTAGACATACATAACATCTCTGCAAAATTTCTGAGCTAAATTCTATACCTATCATTCCTAAAAATTCATTGAAGATTGACTTCAACTGAGAGAACTCAAGAATAGAGCTCCTTGAGCATTGTTTAGAAATTCATGCATTTTACATATGAAAACGACCCAGAAAAATATGGAAAAATTCCATATGATTCCTAAGATATTAAACAAGAATCTTACCAAAATCATTGCCAAATTGTATGTATTGAAGCCATAGTAAATTGGAAAGTTAGCATGAAGAATAGCTCTATTCCAGAAGAATTCAACAGCCCATGTTTTATTTCAAAAATAAATTTTACATACTAAATAAATTCTAAAAAAAATAGAAACTATGCAGCTCTATTCCTAAACATGTTAACAATCCAACCAAATAAAGAAACCTAGAAACAAAGTGCAAAAAGTTAGCAATACTTATCAAATAATGCAAGAAACTCAATAAAAATGTAAATAAAATGGAAAGTGAAAAATATGGATATTATGAAAATCATACAAATATTCACATCTCAATTATCCTGATTATATTACACTATCAACTTGTGAAAAAGAAATCAACAAAGAAATGCAATTACAAATTTCAAACAATAATATACAACATCTAATTATCAACAAACAAAAGGAAAGAAGTATATCATATATAAAATAAAAGAAAATATTTGTTGCTTTCCCTATCACACAAACAACCTCATTATCTATAAATTTTGATAATTATTACATCAAAAAATTGTTTTTCAACAATCCCCGGCAACAACAGAAAAAAAACATGTTGCATGACTATCTTAAATAGATATAAGTTAACAAGTGTTCTAGTTGTACAAGTAATAAAATGAATAGAGAATCTAAGTACCAATCTCACAAAGGAGAATTGTTAGGGCAATAGAGAAAATTTTATACATAAGGATGAATGAAGAGGGAACCTAATTAATTACAAGTAGTCTAAATATATTAGTATCCCAAGTCTTCTTGGTTAGCTATAAATGAATATTTGTATAAAAGAAATAAAAAGACTTAGGACTTTAACTCAAAAAGAAAAGACTCAAAAGGCATATTAAATAAACTATATTGAGTCCATTAACAATGCAATGCTCAATACCCCATGCCTCATTACTGTGGATAGTTATGTCCTAATGTAACAACAATCGACATAATAGACAATTATTCAATCCTAATTTCTAATATACTTTAAGAAGACGAAATAGATCTTCTCTTAGTTCAATTAGTTAGAGGAAGCATTACTGTACACAAATTCCTACATTATCAAACAATCGATATAACGAACCTATCCAGGCAATCTTACTTCGAATCTCACCCAAGTGGCCAAATACATATTTCACCCATATTAAATTAGTTATAAGATGCATTATGGATTAGTGAATTCAAGATTAATTAAAATTGACTAGTCTCCTTAATGTACAAATTTAATTACAATTATCCTAAGCTATATCTCATTATAGAAAATGAAATAGTATACACTCATCACCTATCCCTACACAATAACTCCTGTATGGATACCACCACATAAGAATTCAATTGCACTATCATTCATAGTACAAAAATGAATATCATTATCTAATAACATCTCAACAAATGCCATGAGATAACAATGGCCAATCTAAATCATGAATAATATCAACAAAGGCATTAAATATAAATGCATACTTCGTAAGTAATAAAACATAATGATATATCATCCCAGCAATTCAGATGGTATTTACTCAATGCAAATTAGATAATCCTAAATTAATACAATAATTGAAAAAGACAAATATAACAATAGAGATTGGAGAGAATGGGGAGACATTGCTTAGGACCGAAGCCTTAAGCAACTAACTATAGGACAATATAAATTTTTGACCTTGCTTCACTCCAAATAGTACCCCCAACACCAGCAGTAGTCCAATCCTCCAAATTGGCACTCCAACAGCACTCATGTACTCCGCTGATGTCTCTTTCTCATCACTGTACATCCTAAGGTCCTATTATAGACAGATGGTAGGGTTAAAGGAGGCCGTGTCATTTTTGTATAAGATACATATTGCAATTGTGATACGATGCATCACAGCTGCACAAATCTCGTCCTAGGGTTTTAAAGGCTTTCGCATAACAGCCACACATAGGTACTCATCACAGATATGGAAACATTGTGACTTCAACTCTGTTTAACACTTTGGCTTTTTGATTTGACCCTGAGTTGACTCTGCCTCAACTCTATATTTACACCAATAAACACAATTTTATTAGACTCATTGTATTTACTAAAAGTCTATTTTATTTAATATTTACACAAAATATAAAAATAATAGAAAATATACTAAAAATACTACAAAAATAACTGAAAATCTATGATAAATCCTTAAAATGAATACAAAAATATAAGTATAAATTGGGCCTTATCACAGAAGCTTCCAACCTTTCATTCTAATTTTGGTATTCCTCTTGTATCTTAATTGTGTTGGAATCAGTCAAAGAAATGATATCACGTACTTCATAGTATCTTATATGTTCAAAAGCATACATCATATAATGACGTGTGTGGCATAAATGTTAGAGGGTCTTAATATATATGAGATTGATTGCTATCGCGCCTCTTTTCTTATTCTCAATTCTCAAAATTTTACGCTTCTTTTGTAATAAAAAAAAAAAATTGTTTACTGAAGGAATTTTTTTCAAAGTACTTCTACTCCTATAATTCTTAAAATTATATCATTGATCACACACACTCGTGCGCTTACATGCACGCACATATATAAATATATACACATACATGATGGCAAAATTTCAAAATTAATTTAATAAAATACTATTTACATATAGCGTCCTAAATAATTGTGATTGTAAAATTATTCAGTAATAGTAGATCTGTTGTGAGTCAAATATTTCAAAACCTACTAATACATTTTCTTCCAAACTGATACATCTTTAAAAGAATTATTGAAAAGCGGTAGAGGACTTTCGTAATGATGCTCTAGTCAAATCAATCAATCAATAGTTGCCATTTGATTGCCAATCATGTTTTCTTTCACAGTAAATTTGTTAGGAATGTTTGCGTTGACTAAAGAATTGCACGTTATTACACACAATATTTTATTGTAATACATTTTGTAATAATAAACCTTGTGATTAGGTCTCATTATAGGTCAAAAAATTTGCCTAATCCAAAAAAATATATGAGCCTAAAAAAAATCCTCTAAAAAAATAATCATTTTAAAAATAAACTAAGCTCAAATATTTTTTTTAAAATCCAGTTAGAGTCAAACTCAATCCATTTTGCTTTTATATATATATATATATATATATATATATATTAATCAATAATTATATTGATTAATAATTTAATATCTATGCAAATGCCCTTGATCCCCTAAACAATAATGCCAACAATTATATAGCGTTAATCCTGAACTCCTGTAATGCAAAATCTTTACATGTTACACATAGGCTCCCTAATTTCAAAAAATAAATTGACAAGCATCAGTAGAAATTAGAAGTTTTTGGCTGAACATTTTCATGGAGGATGTTGGATCAAATATTTATTATTGGGCCAAAAACTATGATGAGCCCATGATGCATGCATGCTTATGTAATTCATACTATGTCACAATATTTTATTAGAATTTCATATTATTTTACACAATTTTCATATTTGGCATTGTTAGATTTATTTTTTCAAAATATTCCTATAACTAATTTTTATACGAGTTAATCTAAGTTTAGTCCATTTTTAACCCAGTCAGGCCTAGATCCAAGCCCACTTTTTTTGACTTTTTCTTTTGTAGGCGTGACTGGTGACCAGATATATTTGTGATAAAGAATGAACCCTGTATTATACCATTATTCTAACATTTTCCTTTAAAGATGGCAATTTCGACCTACCTCACCGAGCCCTATCCATAATATGTGTGTGTGTGTGTGTGTGTGTGTGTGTGTGTCATTTTTTATCAAAAGGTTTAAGCATTTATTATTTGATCAATTATTTAATTTCATTTATATCTTGATATAATATTGCATGGTCAAAACTGTCCACTTCATCATTTTATTCATCCACTTTGATATTGTGTCTTGCAAGTCTATTCTTTTACCAAATTTACGATAAACAAGTATTCTATCCCCCCAAACAAAAAAAAATCCTCACAAAGTACAGGTATGGGAAAAAGGAAAAAAAAAAAATTCACGAGGATATAGAGCAGGAATAAAGCAAGCTAAGTAAATAAGATGGGGAGCAATAATAAAAAAATACTTGCCATATCTGTCGCATTTTCATCCCTATTTTTCTCCCACTTGATGCAACTTCATTTTATTAAACATGTCAATCACCTCCCTTATAGATTATGAAGGAAGAGGAACAAAGAAATAAAACAGAACAGAGTGGAAGAATTGCTAGTTCCAAGAAGAGGAGACACGTGGAATTCTATGTCCAAGGTTGGATGTGCTATGATCGTGGCATCCAAGTTCTTGGAAGTATGGACCTTCAACGGTATCACATCAAGTACTGTCAGCGATGTTCTGTTCTCATGTGAACTAGTGCCTTAATGATCCGTTTTGTTAGAGTCATGATTTAATAAATAAAGTAACAAACACAGATTATATTAGAAAAAATACATCCATATTGCTATAAATCAAACGAGTTGTTACATGTTACAATCGACGTAGTGTTAAAATACGAATCAATAATGTTATATCTTTTATTATCCTTACAATGTCCGTGTCTCATTTCACATCAAGGAAATCAAAGTCGAACAAAGTTTAAACCTTCCGTCACTGCCAGAAACATGTCATAATCCATCAGAAATGACAAACATCAAAAGCATCATCAACATTTCCCAAAATAATTCAAATGTAAAGATTCTAATACTCCCGATCAAGAAAGTATTACTAATAGACATTTAACAGTACAGTCAGAGCCTGTTGAATCTACTTTGCAATGATCGTCAATAAGACCCTCCACCTTCTACACAGAATTCATTAGCAAAAGATTTAAAAGAAACATGAGATAACTTAGAAGCATGAATGAGTCGTACATACAGTAACATTTTAATTATTCTCATTGCTAATATCAATTACTAATCCACCTTAACTCCGGCCAAGGCCAATATCTTCCTTACATCTAAGAATATGCTGCATTTTCCTATATTTTTAACATATTCCAAAAACAGCGGTATGAAAAAGATTTACTTTTGAAGAGAGAAGGGATTGTAATGCAGATTAAAATCCTTTTAGTGTTAAATCAACAAATCTCTTTTCGTTGGATTCAATTGGCTGCACATATCTCAGCTTGCATAGAGATAAACCTTTTCCTTGTAAAAAGGTTGTGCATCAGGGATATGCAGCCAATATGAGATTTAGCACAATCACATGTTTGTTTTACTAAATATACTTGATGTATCATATGTCTAAGATCCATTGACACTTTCAATGAGTGCTTCCTATTGATATTGGATAATTCATCCTCATTACCGGCTACACAACACATGCTTCCAAAATTCATATGCTGCAATGAAAATAAAATAAAATAAATATTCATGTGAAAATGAAACAATCGTCCTAAGGAATAAGACAAGATGCTTTTCTTAGGGCCAGACAAGTCTACTTATTATTGGCTATATAAATTGAATATCAACACTACAACTAAAAAAAATGCTAGAAGAAAAGACAAATTTATGAATATGAGATAGCCGAGTTCTTAGTTAGAGATCTAAATTTAGAAAATACAACATTATGCTCTACAACTAGTATTTATAATCCATCACATGTGACACAATATCATCATATTCATAGCAATACATAAAGTCATTATACATAAACAACTTGTAAAGCTTAGTACAAAAAGCAAATCTACTAATATAGTTGTATCAAATGGAAATGTAAAAGATAAGTAGTCGAAATCACATGATGTGACTGCATCTACCAAAGTCTTATAAAGATATTTAATTTTATTTCATTGCTATGGGTTACACAATGGGAGGTAACCCTCTCCCTACGAATCAAAATTTCAAATTCTCAATAAAAACAATTTGCCTTCCAGGTGCCTTTCCTTTCCTTTAAAAGTCTTTTTTGCCTGGGATTTCCAACCCCTCTAATTTCTATTACACCTTCACTGCTCATCTCATCTTCTCCCAAAGTAATATAGACTTGTCCGGTGAAGACCCAAAATTCATTCTACTATTTCTTTGGCCTTGTTAGCTAATAATGCAAAAATCTTTTCATAATCAACTACCTGAACTCTCCTCTTCAATTTTAATCTTTTCTAAAAATTTACAGCTTTTCACATAACTAGTCATATTTTTCTATACATATATTTTTATTTTAATTCCACTCCTTTCATAAATTTAATAAAATCTAAATACCAATTATTCTTTGAAATAATAAATTATATTATGTTAATTTTTTAAATTATTTAATCTTAAATCAAAACCATTACAATTATAATCTTTAATGATGAGTGGTATTAAAAATATATTTTAATTTTACAATATCCATTCTCATTCCACACATCATAGTCCATCACAAATGACAAAATATGCATCGTCAACATTACTTGAAATAATGAAACCGTAAGGATTCTGATTTTCCTCTTGTCGATTTCTGGATCAATATGGATCATGCGAGTAGAATACCTTTGAACGGCAGAAGAGATCTCAGAAAGAAAACCAACTCTTAAAGAAGAGAGAAGACAAAAGTAGAAGTTGCAGCAGAAAAAACCTTTCCTTATGATCAACACGAGCGTTACAAGGAGTTTTCTTGGTTTCTCTGATTCTTCTTCTTTCGCTCTTTGAAGCAATGGAAGAGTAGTATTGGTGGTAGCGGCGTAGGGAATGCCTCATTTGACCTAATCTCTATTTATTTATAGTCCAGATTGTTCAGGAACTTTCTTTTCTTATGAAAAAAAAAAAAAAAAAGGTAAGCATATATGATGTATCTTGTGATTTGCAAACTACGCCGCTTGATTGCAATTTGGAAATAATACTCTATTTGAGTCTGATTATTATGCGAAACAGTAAAGTCTGATTGTACAATTTTAACTTATCATAGGAAAGATATCACTTTAGTTTATTTATATGTCTATCCTACAATTAACTATTTTTTAAATACAAAATATAAACTTATTAAAAATATAAAACTTAAATATTCTCTTAGTCATTCTAGCATTGTTGAAGCTTCAAATTTATTCCTTTAATTTTAATTGATAATCACAAGGATTGAATTAAAATATAAAGATTTAAGTATGTTGTTTTTAAATGTTAAAAAATAATACTCACTTAACTAAAATAAAAGAGAACAAACTAAAAGTTTTATAATATTAAAAGGACTAAAATTGCATCTATGTAATAATTGTTGAAATTAATTTTTCTTAAACATTTTGGTGTAATAATACATATTGTTCCTATTATTAAATGAAAATAACAAAAGTGCCTAATTTTATAAGTATTATAAGTTGTAGTTATACCCTTGATTTGTCTATTCCCAAGTTCTTTCTGTTATGTTAATATTTTGAACAAATTAATGATTTAATTTTAAAAATTTATTTTTTTAATTAAATCTTCTACAGATAAATTTTTTAATTTAATGCTTGAAATATCATTATTCTCTGAACTTAGTTTTCTAAAAATAAAATTTTTTAATTTAGTACTCTAAATATTTTTTTAATTAAAATAATTCCTTTTGAGAATCATTTGTAACTCTTTGTTATATTGAAATCTAACTTTAATACAAAACCAACATTATTTTTAAAGTTAAAGAAACCTAAGCAAATGGATATCATTAGTTAAAGGTTATATAAATCTTGTATTTATCTAATGAATGGACTTTTTGGTTGAGAAAAAAAAATTTAGAAAATATATTTTCAGAAACTAAATTAAGAAGAAAGTAATTTTTTAGTAACTAAATTGATAGGCTCCACCTTTGAAAGATCAAATTAAAAGAGGAGTGATATTTTAGGGACTAAATTTACTTTAATAATTTTAATTCTTCAAAAAATCCTTAACTAATTAATTAGTGTCCCCTTAAAAACAAAAAACTGCACCTTTTGTTATTAAAGAAAATTGGCATAAGTTACATAATGAAAAATAATTACCTCTTGTTTATTTTGTCAAACTCTTTTCAGTCTAATGAATGCGCGTATTGAACTTAAATCCTGACAGCCATGATTTTAATAACCTAATGGTCGAAAAAAGTTCTTTGTTTCATTAGAAGTCGACACAATTCTACCGTAAGCAAAATATTAAGAAAGAAATAAAAGTTTGAGAAGGAAGAAAGAATTATTGATCAAAAAACCCAGCTCACCTGGATTGGCCATCCCGAGCCAGGTTCTTGGTGAGTTGGGTTGAGCTGACCCATTTTAAATGGGTTTGCATTTGTGCAATTTGGTTCTTCTAAGGAGTTAGATGGATTTTTGGCCCAAAAACAAAAAAGAAAAAAGGAGTTAGATGGATTGACTTATCTAACTCTCAAAATAAATAAAAAAAGGCAGCAAATTAGTAACAAAGGAGAAACACAAGTAAAATACAAATTCAATTAATTCATTAGTATATTATCAAAGTAGTCTAAAAAGTCTTGACTCAAATGAAGAAAATTAAATTCAAGAATTCAAATTATATAAAATTTATAATAAGGGATTTTAAAATTTTTAAATTACTTTTAAGACCTAAGTTAAAATAGACTTTTTTAATTTGGGCTTTAGAAATAATTTAAAATTTTAAGATCTTTTATTATTAATTTTACAAAGTCTAGGCCCTACAATTTAATTTTTGCTGATACTTTTTCTAAATATTAGTGTTCTTCTTTTCTCATTTTTTTGCATTCGAGGTTTTGTGTCTCTTTTATTAAAAAAAAAATTTAAAAGTTAAAAAAAATGCAAAAAAGGATAACTTATAATTTTGAATTAAAAATATTTATATTAAAAATTTTAAATTTTTTTAAAAAATATATAATTAAAAATGTAAATTATATAAAAAATTATAATTTAAGATTTTAAATTAAAATTTTTAAAATCATACAAAAAAATCCTTCCATTAATTCTTTTCTTCAAGATAATTAAAATCGGACCGAATCATACCAACCAATTTAATCGGTTGGACTAGAAATCAGACTTTGGTCCAATCCAAAAAATTCCTTTAATTGGTAAAATCTATCAACATCGATCAAAAATTGAGTTTGACCCATTGATTTTTGGCAACAACCGATATATATGACTTGTCATCATCCCATGCATCCAAAACATTCATTTGCCATCAAACTTGCGAAACAACTTCAATTTATATGTACAAATTAAACATATAAAATATTCAAATGTTACTTGCGTTTTTCTTAACAAAAATGGTCGATAGCAGCGTTTAACCGTGACCCTAGGAAAGAATTCCACACTTCAACCACTATTCTACTTTGTTTCCTTTGTTAAAATTAAGCATACTATTATATAAATATTCTTATAATATTTCCTTTAAAATTTATAATATTTAAGTTAAACATTTATCAACTACTTTTTTTTTTTACATTATGTTTAAATCTTCTATAACCAATTAAATTTTATTATATAAATTTTTTTTGAAATATAATAATAAATTAATATATTGAGTAGTTAATATTTTAATTTTTATACTTGTTTCAACAAATTAATATTTGATAATTATATTTATTAATAAATAAATTATTTTAGACTCAAATTTTGAAATTAAAATTTTAATTAAATTTAAATATTATGTTATATTTAATTTATTTTTATATATATTTAATAATAAAATAATAAAATATTTTAAATTTTATTAATATTTATTTATTGTTAGTATTCATATTTAAATATATAATTATTATTGACACGATTAAATCAATAAATTATAAATAAGTATCTTGATCAACATAATATTGATTTGACTTTAAAAACGTTACTTTTCGTGCAAATGGGTAGAGTTGGATAACCCCAGCATGTCAATCAATGCAAATGTAACGAAGTTTGTGAAGGACTGGTCGCAGAGGGGACAGAGGGCCAAGGGTGCATTCAGATATGGAACTAAAATCAAAGACCTTGCAATTGAGAATAGGCTGGCGATTATGGCCTATAGAGCTAAGCTTTCAACCACCTTTTGACGTGTTAAAAAGGGAAAAAGTTAAATCGCAATTTTCTTAATTAAAAGGTATCCAATAAGCAATAATCGATATTTTCTAAGAAAAAAAAATGCATTTAAGACTAGGTGAAAAAATAAAATCATTTTGTATCACGATGTTCATGTGGTTGTTTTTAATACTGAACTTGTGATAAAAAGATAAATTGCTATTACTCTCCCCAAATTGAGAGTCAATTATGTAATTAAACTTTAGATTTTTTATATTTAACTTGAAAGCTTGTAACATTACCAAATATTTATCCGTAATATTTTTTTAAAACCATAAAATATTAAATTTCATTAAATTACTTTTATATGGTTTTAAGCTTTCAAAATAAAATTCAAATAAACTCAAGTTTAAATAATTCGTGGCTCAAAATCAAGTTCAATATTTCTACTTATACTTATAATCGGTTTAAATTGAATCTTCCCCTAATTAACTTCGAGCGAATCACCTATGAACGTAAAAGCACTATACAAGTAGAGTCCAAAGGAACAGAAGATCAACTTTAATTTTTTACATCAACTTAAAAAGACTAAGAAACAATGTGGCAAAAAAACAACATTATAGCTTGCATTCGAAAAGAAGGGGCTTCATTATGAACATTGTCCCTCCAGCTCTGTCTTTCTTCTTCATGGACCCAGCCCCGTTGATGCAATCAAAAACTTGATAACATCGAGTGAACATCATCATGTCCCACCACCTGCAAATTGAGCCAAGCATTTTGACCCCTGTGCCTCGAATGGCAAAAATATATTATTAAAAAATTTAGTTGTCAAAATGTTTATCTCTAAATGTATCATTTATTTATTTATTTTTAAAAAATGTGGAAGGGTTGCCGCTACGTTTAATTTTTTTTTTCTTTAAAATATGCCGAATGTAAAGAAAGTCCCTTTGCGTTCGGCAAAAAGTTTTGGGGAAGGGGATGGGATTTTTTTTGGGGAGGTTTTTGGGTTTTTGTTTTCTTGGGGGGAGGGGTGTGAGAGGAGGAGGGGGAGTCGTGGGTTTGGGGGATGATGGGATATATTACTAATATATACATACATACATACATATATATATATATATATATTATAATATATAATATATTTTATATAATAAATATTATATTGTTTCTAGCAATATGTTTCTGTCGTCAGGATGCAGTTAAAAAGCCAAAGGAGTTGAACTAATATGTAATGATTATCTTCCAGGAAGCGTATTTGCATTTTGTTATTAGTGGGGTGAAGAATGAGGTCAGATTGAACAATCCACCCCAAGACTTTCCTATGGCCACAATGCTAAGCTCTCTATTATGCATATCTTTGCAGTCCCAACCCCTGCTTCTAGTTAAGGAATTTTAAAAAATCATTATTATTTAGTATTGCATTAATCTGTTTAACGACCTTCTCAGGATCCGACCTGACGCCTTCATAAATGACCCAGTTCTTGGTAGAGTAGATGAAATAAAGAGTTGCAATAATGTGTTTCAAGAACCACACAGTGTTATCAGATCTCCCTTTCTTTGGGAGATTAATAGCCCATAGGAACTACTAATTGCAGAGAAGGATACTTTTAAAATTTGACTCTTACTTAAAGGGAAGGGGAAGGGGTGGGGGGGAGAGAGGGAGAGAGGGAGAGAGTACCCTCATTCACATTGTAATCCTCCAACCTACTAGTAGTCGTTTTTACATCAACTTAAAAGAATTTGTTTGAAAGTTAAAAGATACAAGCACAAAGGAGATGAAAAGATTATGAAGGGTTAAAATAGTAAATGCCCAATTTGGTCCAAGGAAAATATACTCTTGATGATATAGACCTTGAATTTATTTTCCTGCACCAGTTAGTCCTTTAAAGTTTGTAACTCATTACCTGTTAATCGCTTTATGAGATCAAAATATATATTTACTTTGTTTTCAGGAACTAACTTTATGTAGTTGTGGAAACGAATGCCCGCAAATTTATTATGTCAATCATGACTAACGCACCATTAGAAACCTTATAAAATGTCAAGTTTCCTTTTTTCTTTAACATTTCTTCACTAGGTACTGGGGTAGGTGTATAAGTACTTTGGATTGACACATGGTTGAACTTTAGTTTGACAATCATGTTTGCCTTGTGTTCAATTTGTGTAATGGGCTCAGGCATTTCTTTAATGGGCCTTCAAACTTGATATTTTGTATATATTTTAACTTAAAACTTTGTTGTTTGTTGCATTGTGAATGTGCTGGCATGTAGATTAATCATGGTGATGATGCGTCTTTAAAACATTTGTGTGAATAAAGTTAGTTTTTTAATTTTAGATAATAGATTAGAAATGCCTAATTGGTTTGGCGTGATCCTCTTTTTATGCCAACTAGACTAAGAAACACCAGAAGTCTAACTAGCATAATCAACTAAAAGCATATTAACCAAATGTTTGCTATGAAAAATCAATCAAGGACTTCTTGAGGTAGACTAATAGAGAATATGTGCTTAAAGTTAATTAATTTGGGCAAAAATAAAGGTTTATACCGTATATTCTGTTTTCTCTTATTTTCATGAATTGTAAGCTTTAGGGCGATGGATTTTGAGAAGAATTGAGTATTAATGTTAAAAACAACCTTGGGGGCAAAATGCATTTTATTCTCACCAAATATAAAAATATACAATTTGCTTATAATTAATGTATACTAAAAATTTTTACTCCCTATAATAAAGGTCACTAGTGCCAAGAAAGCACAAACTTAAGCATCAAGTCATCTAAGCTGTTGGGTTTAAGTGTTGATATTAGGAATAATTGTGTTGTTCTGTAACTTTACTAAATTTTAGTATTTACAATTAGGAGGATTATAAGGTTGTTACTTTAGACTTGGTTGATTTTATATGATGTCATATGGGAATTTCAATAAGACCTATATTTCCTTGCCCTGGAATTTATTTAGCTTTCAATTTGCTACTTTGTTAATTAGTATTATTAAGAAACTATGACATAGAACAAAACCTAATATTAGAATGACAATTTATAGATTTATTAGAACTATTCTAAGACTTTCTTTTAGTGGAAGGTAAGTTTTATGAGATAAAGCATCTAAGTGCTCTCTTCCTTGGTGGTAATGCAGTCAAATCACTAGGTCAAATGCCTAAGATAATTCTCTTCTTATGTAGAGGCTTGCTTCCCCTTGTTTTGAATGTGTTTCAACCTTAATGTTTTAGTGAGATTTGGTGCAAAAAACTTGATTACTAGTGTCTTGCTGATTCTAGTATGGTCTAGCCATGGTTACAATTAGTCATGGCTAAGACGCATCCTAGTCATGGTTAATTTTAACCTAGGCTAGACCTTTTAGTGACCTATCCATGGTTACATGGTAATCATGGCTAAGTTAAGTTATATACCTATGGCTAGGATTCAAGTGTCCTAACTATAGTTTTAGAAAATCATGGTTAGGCCTCATCCTAACTACAGTTATTTTATAATCATGGTTAAAATGGTGTCCTAGCCAAGGTTAAAATAACTATGGTTAAGATGAGGCCTAACCACAGTTTTGATAAATATGGTTAAGACACTATCACGAAAATTCCTCTTTTTTTCACTTTTATAGTGATTGGGTTTTGCTAAAGTAGGTTATTATGTTCCTACCTTGTTTGAATTGGTTCTTGAGATTGTGAAAAGCCTTGCTTGCCTTTTTGTTTACTAAAACTATACTGCATCATTCATGGTTTTCTTTGATATTCTTATTTGAAGGACCTCTTTGAAAATCTTTCTCTTTTTACATTCATCAAAACTTTAATAGGGGATACTGTTAAAGGGGGTGTAATAATTGTATCAACATTTTCAATGGTCCTTACTCCTTGCATTAATTCTTCCTCCTAACTTGTCCGTGACAAGTTGTCAAGGTTGTTTTTTATTCCTCTTTTGGTCTCAAAGCTTCCTTTCTTCTTTGGCTTTGAAGTATCTTACTATCTATAGATGTTGTGACATCTTTTGCATGAGCTTGGCTATAGTTTTAGGTCAGCTATTTGCTAAAGAGAATTTCAACTTTTGTGCCCTAAATGTTATAGTCATGATAGTGATAATTGTTCCTTGATTGAGGTTTTCTAATGGTGTACAATTTTTTTTGTTGAAATACTTCATGTACCTATCCAGACTTTTGTCCTCTTTCTCATACATCCCAAAAAGGGCGAATAGATGCATAGTTTGAATTTTGCTTATTACAAATTTAGTTTGGAAGTGTTCATCAAGCTTAATGAAACCATTAAGTTTCTAGGCATGTCATTAAGCCACATCCTTGCTTTATCTTTCAAGGTTGTAGGAAATAGTTTGCAGTTGTACTCTACTAATATTCGAGATAGGTCTATTGGTATGGTAAAGTTTGAAGATGATGGATAGGGTTAGCCTTTCCATCATATTGTTCAAGTGTTATAAGCTTATACCTTCTTAAAGGGTTTGCCTTTAAGATTTCTTCAATGAACAAAGAGTTATTAAAGGCATGTTTGGCACACTATATAAGACATGATAATATAAGTTAATACAATACATTATGGACTTATCACTTATTTGGTACAAGTAATGTATTGTATAAACTTATACATTATACCTCTCTTATACATTAAAATGATGTATAACTTAATCATATCTTGGAGGTAAAGATATGTTTGGTACACCGTATAAGACTTGATAATATAAGCTAATACAGTACATTATGAACTTATAACTTGTTTGGTGCATATAATGTGTTGTATAAGTTTATACATCATAGCTTTCTTATACATCAAAATGATGTATAACCTAATCATGTCTTGGGGGTAGGATTAGGCCTGATTAGGTTTTAATGTATAAATACTTATCAATACTTTTCGATTTTAATCTCTCACCTATGGAATATTCATTGCCTAGATTGGATCAATTTTAATTAATACTAGTTGAAATCAGGTTAGTTGGGTCATTTTTAATTTTTTTTTAAGAAATTATAAAATTATAAAATGACCCTAAAAAAATAAAATTTTCATATAAGTCCTTATAAAATAATTTTTAATAAAAATTATAAAATGACCTTGAAAAATAAAATTTTTATATAAGCCCCTATAAAATTACATTTTACCATTAAAAAATTTTTATATAAGTCCCTATAAAATAATTTTTTTAAAAAAATTAATAGGATTAGGATAAGCTCTACAAAAACTAATTTAGTATTAAACTCAGTCTAATTGGTTTAGTATGAGATTGTGTTAGATTGGTTTCTTAAACTAGTTAAGCCACTTTGTTTTAATATTTGGTAAAAATTATAAATTGACTTTTAAAAAATAAAAATTTCATATAAGTCCTTATAAAATTATATTTTGCCCCTAAAAAAATAAAAATTTTATATAAGTCCTTATAAAATTATATTTTAGCTATTTAGCTTGATGTGACCAGACGAGATCAGGTCACTCAAGTCATTAGGTTATCATATACTATATGTAACCCTATTCACTTATAATTTTTTAAAAAGATTAATATAACACAGAAAAATATAGTATATTTTTTAAGTAAGGGTTATTTTTGTTAAAAGAGTTAATTTTTATCCCATTTAGTGTTATATAGTGCATCATCAAATAAATGATAATATTATCTTATACAGTATCATACAAAACACTGCATAGTCTTAAAATTTTATCAAGTTTTATCCTAACAAGCCTTATTCTATACATCATATCAAACGGACCCTAAGATTAAGCCTGATTAGATCTTAATGTATAAGACCTTATTAATACTTTTTTATTTTAACCTCTCACCCCTAGTGATATTCATTGGTTAGGTCGGGTTGGGTGATCATGGGTAGGATATTAAATTAGCCTAATGTTTGGCTTGCTTTTGCATTAGACTCCTTTTTTTAGGTCTAATACCTAGGCTAGGTTAGGTTTAATTAATATTAATTGGGATTAGGTTAGATGGGCCATTTTTAAATTTTTGGTAAAAATTATAAAATTATAAAATGATCTTAAAAAAATAAAATTTTCATTTAAGTCCCTATAAAATAATTTTTGGTAAAAATTATAAAATGACCCTAAAAAAATAAAATTTTTATATAAGTCTCTATAAAATTATATATTACTAGGAAATAATTTTATATAAATCCCTATAAAATAATTTCTTAAAAAAATTAATCAGATTGGGTTAGACCACGTAAAAACTGATTTAGTACCAGATTTGATCGAATTGGTTTAATATGAGGTTAGGTTAGATTAGTTTCTCAAGCTAACTAAGTTACTTTTTTTTAATGTTTGATAAAAATTATAAATTGACTCTTAAAAAATAAAAATTTTATATAAGTTCTTATAAAATTATATTTTGTCCCTAAAAAAATAAAATTTTTATATAAGTTCTTAAAAAAATAAATATTTTTTAAAAAAATTATAAGAATGGGTCAGGTTAGCTCAGTTAACATAACCAACCCAATCTAATCTACCTAAATTATTTTTTAGCTATTTAACCTGATATAACCAGGGGGGATCAAATCGCCCAGATTGTTAGGTTATTATGCACTATATGCAACCATATTCATTTATGTTTTCTGTCTAAAAATTAATATAATATAATACATTTACATAAATATAGTTTATATTTAAGTAAAGGGTATTTTTGTCAAAAGGGTTATTTTTTATCTTATCGAATGTTATACAGTGTATTACCAAATAAATGATAGTATTATCTTATACGATACATTATCTTATACAGTATCATATTAAATACTATATAGTTTTAAAATTTTATCCGGCATTATCCTATCAATTTTTATACTATCAAGTTTTATCTTATACATCATACCAAATGAACCCTAAACTTTGAAAAGCAATGTATTCTCACTCTTTGGTCCCAGTATGACTTCTAGATCTTCTTGTTTCTTCTTTCTGGCTTGCTACTCTTCCCTCAATCTTTTGACTCCAGGCAAGAGTTCGTTTTCCCTTTTCATTAACTACGTCAATGTAAAAAGCCAATAACAATTTTGACTACTTACTAATTACATCATTTTTTTAAATTAAAATTTGGCTGACTTTCAATCAAAGATATACAAAATTATTACATGGCATAAACATGACTTATTTTATTTTATTTTTCATCCAAAGGCTACAAGTTTGCGGCTTTTCATGGTAGGAGTGATTAAAAAATATTTTTAAAATTTATAATTAATATTTTCATCAAAACACTTATTATTTTATTTTATATACACTAATATTTAAATATATATTAAATTAAAGGGTTTAAATTTATTATTAATACACAATAATATATACAGTGTATATTTCTAAAATAATATATATATAAAACTTGAATATATGTGAAATTAAAATATTTCAATATATTATTAAAATATAATTAATATTATATATATTATATGTGTATTGAATTATGTAGTAAATAAATAAAAAATATAACAATAAAATATGAATTTAATATAATAAATTAAAAATTTTTTAAAAAATTCATATTACAATTGAAAGTTCTTTGGCCAAAGTGGGGCCGACTGAATTTAGGCCAATTAGAACTTGGTCGGGCATGTGGCCAATTGGTTTTTTATAGTTTTCTTATTTGTTTTATAAATTTGATAGTTTTCTTTTTCTTAAACTTAAATAGTTTTATAATTTTTTAGTTCAAATAAAATTTATAATATCTATACTTTGTTTAGTTTAAATATTATAATATATATTATTTTTACTTTGTTTATTTTAAATAAAAATGTAAATTTTAACAAATATATTATTTAATAGATATTAAATTAGTTAATTACATATTATTATTTTAAATGCTGAAATACATGAAGAAATGCAATTTTCACATTTTTATTATTAAAAAATTGCCCACACTTTCTAAATTAAACAGCTATTACATTAATAGCCATCAATATACAGCAGTTGCAAAATATCGTGAGATTCTTCTCACATTCAATAAATATTAACATTATAAAATTACACATTCTTCTTATCTTTTGTATTCCTTCTTTGCTCTCCTTTTCTTCTTGTTGTCCATTAGTTGTTGGAATTCACCATTCTTCAACTTCTTTGTCCTACCAATATTATTCTCCATTCGTCGTTGGAGTTCATCATTGTTTAGCTTCTTCATCTCACAAATATTGTTTCTTCAACAATATATAGAAATAATTACTTAATAATTTTTTATGAAACAATTTTTATTATTTATTTTTTTATTATTTATTATTTTTGTGATGATATAATTGAGAATTTTTTGTTTATTAATATTTTTAAATATTTTATGATAATACAATATAAAAAATGAAAATTTTTAACAATTAAAGGTAGATCTATGATAAATTGAATCTTGAACGTAAAGAATATACTGATAAATTTTAAGAAGGGGTAGAAGAATTTATTATTTTTGCTTGTGAAAAAAGGGGCATTTTAGGAAATGAAAAGAAAAAAGATGTTCATGTTCTAAATATAAAACTAGCAACTGACAAGGTAAAGATTAATCTTAAAAAAAAAGGTTTCAACTTGGATATTAGTATTAGATATGCCATGATGAGATTAAACCACTAGCAACTAATATATAAGTTGAAACTACATCTAGCTTAGAATTAATAAATGAAGAACATAGTAATATATATGTGTGTGTGTGCAAGAATGATTTTTTGATAGAGGTGGATCTGATTTTAATGTTGGTAACTATAATGAAGTAGATTTTGATGATAATATTAATCATGTTGAAGAGTTTCTAAATTTAGAAGCTCGAAAATACATATCAACAACTACTGTGGCCAAGATGTAATAATTAGTCTATGCTATCTATTTCCATAAGAATGTTAAGTAATAAATTTGACCATAACATGTTACAATAATGTTTTGATGAGTTTGCAAGTCTTATAAAATAATGTTGCTCAAATGATAATGTCATACCCTATAATTGGTAGAGAAAAAAGAAGTTAGTATCAAAAGAAGTTAGTATCAAAACTTAGTCTTTCTACCAAAAAATTGATGTATGTCTAAATGGATGTATGTTGTACTATAAAGATAACATAAATGAGATAATGTATAAATTTTGCAAAACACCTTGATATAAAACCAGTCAAACTAGTCAAGGACAAAATTCTAAGGAGATTTCAATAAAAGGAATGCATTATTTTTCAATTATTCCTAGATTGCAAAGTTTTTATGCCTCAACAAGTTCTACTACTCTTATGTGATGGCTTTGGAATAACTGAAGACATGAAAGTATACTATGTCATCTTTCAAATAGAAAAGTATGGAAACATTTTGATTGGGTATCTCCCAATTTTGCCATGAAACTACAAAATGTTATACTAAATTAATTTAAAAATGGGTTAACTTCTTCCAGTCAATTTGCTTCACCATGTTCATGTTGGCTTGTGATACTTATTTCTTATAATCTTCCTCCTAAATTGTATATAACTATTCCTTCCTTATTTTTTACAGCAATCATTCTTGGACTATAAAATCCAAAGATTAAGATTAATGTGTTCTTGCAACTATTAATTAATAAGTTAAAATTATCATAGGATAAAGGAGTATCAACCTTTGATGTTTCCAAAATGCAAGATTTTTAGATAAAAGTAGTATTAATATGGATAATAAATAACTCTAACATACAAAATGTTGCTGGGATAAAGTATTACTAGAAAATTGGCTTATTATGATTGTATGGATAATAGAAAAGCTTTTACTTTAAAGTATAAGGGAAATAACTCCTATTTCAATTGTGATATCTAGATTTTGCCTATAAACCATGTTTTTATAAAGAATAAAAATGCATTCAAAAAAAAAAATAGAGATCCCTTATCCCAAGATCAGATAGGGAAGAACTTTGGCAACATGTTAATACCCTTCATAAAATAGTAGAGCATGGGTTTTAGATTACTAGACTATGAGAAAAATGACAATTAGATAAAACAAAATATATTTTCGGAGCTTTTATATTGGAAATCACCATAATGATGCACGTAGAGAAACATATGTTTGATAATATATTTAATACTATTGTAGATATCAAAGTGAAGACAAAAGATAATATAAAAGTCAGGATAGATTTGAAGGAATATTATAGACAAAGAGATTTAAAGCTATAAGAATTAGCTACTGAGTAAGTGTTTAAGCTGAAAACTAAATTCACTTTCACATTAAAACAACAAAGGGCTATTTGTGAGTAGGTAAAAAGATTAAAAATACTTGATAAATATTCCTCAAGTTTGTCAAGATATATGAATTCAAATAAAGGAAAGTTATTTGGATTGAAAAATCATGTTTGTCGTATCTTTGTGAAATATTTGTTGTTGATTGCTTTTAATGCACTACTTGAGCAAATTGGGAGATTTTTAAAGGTGGATGACTTAATGAAAATGAAATACAATATTCCCATCATTCTCTAAAAGTCAAAAAAAAAATATTTCTACTTGGATTCTTTGATTTTATGGAACATTTATCAATTTATTTGCTATTTTAGGCTAGGATTGGTAGCCTAGATAAATGTATCTCTTTGAATTGTAATTGGTGTTTGGGTTATATTCTAACAATTTCTAATTAGTTTATATTGTAACAATTTTCTAGTTCTCTCTAACTACTTATAATCATGTAGGTTTTTAAAAATTAAAATGGACTATTAAAACTAAAGCTTCTGTGAAAGGTCCTATCTATGAGATGTATTTGTCATAAGAGGTATCACTCTTTCGTTTATACTATTTTAAGTATATTCTATATCAACAAGAGTTACTTGAATAATTATGTGGCGGAAGAAAAGGTAAGTAAGATAACTTTATCAATTTTTAGTAAAGTTGGATGTCTATTTGGAAAATGCTCAACTCATTATTTGAATGATAGATAACTAGGCATCGCTCATCTTCATGTCCTGTTAAATTGCGATAAAGTCAAGTCATATATTGAGTAAGACACATATTTGTCACCATGTCAATATTAAGTATTATTTGTGTACAAAAATTTAAATCGCATCACAGGTTCTTTGAGCAAGATTTGAGAAGATTAAATCTGAATATGAGCTTTAAAGAAACTGACTTTATTATTGAGTAGAAATTTGCTCCGTGGTTTGAAAACTTTGTGTATGGTAAAATCATTATTGCTTTTGATTTCATATATAGTTATTTGTTTGCATAAAATTACTTAATTTTGTCCTCAAATAGATCCTTAATCAACCAATTTTTACTGACAATATATATTTGAAAGACTTAGCCTGAGGATGATTTATAGAGGTACAAACATGACCAACATACCAAATTTTGGAGCATTATGAAAAAGATAATAAATAGTAAAGTATGTGTAAAAAGTATGGTACAAGATGAAGAAAACAAACATTTTGACATTTTTAAAAAAGTAGTACAGTTATGATATTCATAAGGATCTATATAAAAAGAAATTAATCTTATTTTATTATGATTAGTTTGATTATATTATAAATCACAAGATGAAGGTGTACATATAGAATTATTAAAATTAAACATATCATAAGATATGAAAGTGATGAATGACAAAAGGAAGATTAATTATTTGTATTATAATATGTATGTAAATAATATTTGATTAAATATTATTTTAAATTTTTTTGAATGACAAATCATTTCTTACTTTTCAGATTAAATAGAAAAAAATCCATGCTTTGCAAGGCGCAACATAAAAAATTTCCATTTCCACGTTTACTTTCTATATATACATGACTTCTCTTCTTATCTCATCTTTCTTTGCAACTCTCACTCTCATCTTCATCCCTGCAACACTCTTTCTTGCCTTCATCGTAATTCTTTCTTTGCCTTCATCTTTTTCTTTTTCTTCTCTATATGTTCATTTCTTTTCATCAATTTTTCAACTTTTAATTTTACATCATTCTTCTTCTACTTTATTTTCCCTTTATCATTTCTTTTATTTTTTTTATAGATGATTAGTTGGAATATATAGAATTTACATAGGGTAAGATTAATTTGAGCTTCTAATGTGTGTTATATATTTTTTATAAATTAATATATTTTCATATTATTTTGTTGAAGTTGAATCTAAATGTCAAAACAAAGAATAGTAAAATAAAGATGAAGGATAGCAAAATGAAGATGAAGATTAAAAAGAAAGAAAAAGGTAAATGGAAATGAAAAAAAGAAAATAAAGATATTATTTGGTTTAATTTTGAAATAGTACCAAAAATGGGAGAGGTTAAATGCAAAACGAAAATACACAGAAGCAACATAAATAATATAGAAAAATTCAGAATATTATTAATTATTTACATTAGACATTAATTATCAATGCATGGAAAACTGATTAGTAATAATTATCAATCACAAATTAATGAATAAATAAATAATATAATTTTAAAATATAAATATATTTACAAATAAACAAAATGACGAAGAATTGAAAGAAAAATGACAATTCGGCTGAAAATCGTTTAGTCTTTTTTTTTTCCTTTTTAGTTTCTTCTTTCATAAATTCTTTCAGATCATTTTTAAAATTTTATTTTTAAAATATATTAATTATAATTTATATAAATGATTATTTAAAATATTAAATATATATTAAAAATAATAAAAATAATTATGCCTTGATTTTATTAATACAATATAATAATAAATTATCATTAAATAAACGTTTATTAAAAATACAATGTATTAATATATATATATATATATTAAACTAAATTATTTTCCATTAATAAAATTATAGAATATTAAATCATGAAATGTTATATTAAAATATATTAGTTATCTTGTTTATTAAAAAGTTGTAAAGTCAGAGAGTGTCAAGAGAAATTGTAGACTTATATTATTATATTCGAGCTACTGTTTTCCAACCACAAATTTGTTGGTAACCACTTACTGACAAGAAAAAATCTAATTGGTCCTCTTGATTATTTTGTCAATAACAATTTATGTCTTTCTGACTAATTTTGTAACTTTTTTGACTAATTCTTCAATTGGTATTTGAAGTATTTGTTGTAATGGTCCCCTTTTCATCTTTGACATTCTTAGGACAAGAAATTAGGATTACCTAGCAGAGAATTTTTGGATCATTTGGTTGGGCTTCTTCAGGTGTCCTTTTGAGCCTTTCCACACTATATATATTTTTTTCCCCGCTTAATGAAAAACACTATCTACGCTATTTTTTAAGGATTCAAAGTTAGTCCTCATCTAAAGAGACCTCATGTGTTCTCCCTATTCTTTTATTGTTTCAAACTTGACTTACTCAGGATCATTCTTCTGCGGTCTAGGTAGCATCCTCATTGTCAATCGTCCGACAACCTCATCTTGACGGGGCCTTTCTTGTAGAGTTGCTAGTTGCTTCTACATGTCATTCATGGTTTGTTGTTATTGGTACAACATTTGAAAAATCTTGAAATCGTTTATTTATGAGTTGGCAAAGGTGCCCACCATGACTTGACTTGTGAGGTTACCCACCAGTGATGAATTAAAGGTGCTGTCTTTTTGAGGTAGCTTAGCTATGTTACCAACCTACGCCATGTTTGTGGCGTTTTCTACTGTCATGGCTTCAGTTGGGTTTTGACTTTGTGTGGTGTGGTGGTTTTAGGCATTGCATTGTTTGTCATGTGATGCAAGAGTGGCTTGGTGGTGTCCTGGGAATGAACTTCACTTTTTGCTCTAGTGCTTTGATCGTTGTTTTAGTTACTAGAATAGTTTCTTCTGTCTGAGTCATGATCCTTTGATTATCAATGGAGTGAGCCCTTACATGGCACACAAGATGTTATGGATAAGGGTTAGAGTAGCAAGTAGTGGAAGTAATGTATAAGCTAGGAAGAATTATCTCCTCCTTGATGTAATGGGAGGGCTCTATTTATATAAGGAAAAAAAGTAAATTAATCATGACTTCAATTAAAATGGTATATCTCTTTTGTCAAAGTTGTACTATTCAAACCATCCTATTATCTCGATATATTGTATGTGATTTGATGGGACTTGAGATTCTATGACCTTAGATTTTTGGACCTTCATAATGTGGGTTGAACCATTTTAAGGTTTTAAGAATGTAGGGCTCGTAAGACATTTATGACAAATAATATATTACTTTTTTAACATATTCAATGAGTAGACTTAAAAGCAAATTGAGTGAAAAAAAAAACAGGATGTTTAATAATTCCCATTAACATTTCACAGAAGAATGTAATAGAAAAAACAATAAAGAAATAAACAAGTAGTCTTTTCTTTTAATACGATAAGATACTCTCAAATTAGTTTGTGCATCAATCAAGGCAAAGTCTATTATTGGACAATCTTAACCCTACATTAGGCTAGGGCATTTAGAAGAATAAATTATTAGATATCAACTGACTGCAAAGATTTGAAAAATAATTAAAGCAAAGAGCATGCTATAAAAGTTTACTTTAAGGGAGAAAAATATTTTGATCTCTCTTCTTTTTTAAAAAAAAAAATCTTTTATTAAAGTTATATAGAATATATTTTTTAAATACAATTAATTATTAAATATATAAAATAATACTTTTTTAAATAATTACTTTTAAATATCAACTTATTTGATAATTAATAGCTTTTAAAAGAATTAATTTGATTTATATATAATTAATGAATACAATTATAATAATAAATCTATTAAAATAGATAAAATATTTTTCTATATTTAGTAATATTTAATAATTAATTATGTACATTAATATTTGAATCTTCACCGTCTTGGGTTTCAGCAGAACTTCACCGCCGTATTCAACAATTGATTTGACTTTTTCTTCAACATCAATCGCCTGCTTATCTTCACTCTGAGACTCTACTTTCTGGGTCTCTTCGACAGATGCTTCCATTTTGTCATGAGCTGCAGAGACAGAAGCCTCTTTTTCTCCTCTTCAACTACCAAACACGGACACTTTTCACTATGGGGCCTCGGGTTAATTCCCATTATGCCCATTTTGCTCCCTCAGGATTTTCAGATCAACCTCGCCTAAGCCAGTTTATTAAGACCAAAAAAAGAAAAAAAGGAACAGTGTGAATGCAGGAATAAGAAATCAAATTTTAGAACATACAATCAAAGATAACCATCATAGACGTAATAAGGAAGCAATCATAAAGAAGTAACGGGAGATAGGGAGACACGGTGGATGAAGAATTAATAAGAGAGAGAGAAGAATAAATCACCTTGGGATTGAACAGCAGGCGAAGAATGGTGGTTGGGTTTTGTAGTAGTAGTCAAATGCTTCGCTTGTTTGGTTTGTCTGTTTGATTTCCTCCTTGAAGATGAACGTGGAGGCATAGCTGGCTGGCTCGCTCGCTGATCGGTTGGTTGGTGATCTCAGAATTCAGAGAGAGAATGGTAGATGAAGGAATATAGATAGATGCCTTTCGAATCGCTTATCATTCTTTAGCCTTCTTTTTTTTCGCTGTGTGTTTGTGCATATAAGGTTATGTATGGGGAAGTGATTTGAAATTGAAACAGCGATGGAGGGAACATAAAGCGTTACAGCAAACTAGGTTGGGAACTCCAAACCTATGTTAGAATAAATTATGTTGGAAATATATCTTCCCATAAACATAAGATCATCACTCTTTTTTTTAGGCCTCCCTTATTTAAAATAAGCTACATATAACTCATATTTTAAAGAAATTAACATAATATTTAATTTGTTGTTATCCATTTAAAAATATGAAAATAACCTTAAATGAATTCTCTTATGTTTTTAAAACCTATAATAACTTCTTATTTTTATTTTAAAAAACACACATATATAATTCTAATTTAAAAAATAATCATAAAATTTGTCAAATTAATATTCTATAAAAATAATAATTTTATATAAATTAACATATATCATAACAAAATTGACAAATTGAATTTAAAAAAAATTGAGCATAAAGGTAACCTTTTTTGTTTTTAAATGATAATGCGTTTTTTTCTCTAAATATAATTTTTAATCGGAATAGTGATAGCATACTAGGTTTTTATGCCTCTTTTTTATCATGAATTGATGCACTTTTACAAAGTTTAAGAGTTAATACTACTAGATATTTTAAAAGAAGGAGGACGGTAAGATATATACCTAAATATTATTCACAATTTCGCTCACATATATTAAAATTTTCTGCTATGAAGAGAAAATTATGTTTGTAGAATATTAATATGATAAAATTTATTATTTTTTTAAAATTATAGTTATGTGTGCTTTTCCAAATATAAAAAATAAAAGAGAAGGCAATGATATTTTGGAATTTTTAAATAGGTAGAGCAAGTTAACCATTGATCTTTGGCAACTATGTTATAATTTTTTTAAATAAAAGTTGTATAGCTTGTTTTAAAATATAAGAGATTTAAGAAATAGAGGGTAAGTTTGTATAATATTAGATAAGTAGAAGGGATGTTGAAGTGTTTTAGTGTTTAAAATAACCCTTTTTTTGTCTTTTGAGAGAGAAGTGACTGTAATTCAGATAAACGTTCCAGTAGTTATAGCCTATATCCCTTGTATTTATTCAAACAGAAAACCATGCCAAGTGTTTTTAGTCCCCAAATCTCTTCTCGGTGGGTTCAATTTGTTGCACGTTGACATTTGAGACATCTCAGCTTGTATATTAGCATATTATTCGCAGTAGGAAAAGTAAGACAAATCTTTTCCTTAAAAAAACTTTGTGCATCAAGGGCTGCAGCCAGTTATAAGATTCGGCGCAATCACAAGTTTATTTTGTTACATATGCTTGATCGATCTATCACGTGTACAAGATCTATTGATATTGGATAATTCCAAAGAATTATAAGATGAGAAAGATAATCATCCCAAAGAATAAGAAAGGAAAACTTTTTAACGCAAGACAAGACAAGACGACCTATTATTAGCTACATACATTGAGTATCTACTAAAGCAAAATAATGCAAGCAGAAAAGAGAAGTTTATGAATATGATAAAGTCCCCTTGCCCTATCAGTTCTTAATTAGCTGCCATAATTTGTTGAACGTAGTGGAGAGAATACAACATAATGCTTTACAACAAATCAAGTAATTATATACAAACCAATGAAATTGCAGCATTATATCCCTAAGAATCATGACAATGCATATAGTCATTGTAGATAAACAACTTATAAAGCATAATAATCACATCTACAGCCCGTTTGGTAGTTCGACTGAAAGTGAAACTAAAAGAGATTTTATTGTGATATCTTGTTTGGTACAGGGAAACAACGGAGGCCAATTGGATGAAAATTTGATTTCTTGCCCTATTACATGCAAAAGGAAAAAGTTTTTATAAGTAAAATCGTGAATTGTCGAATATGCCTTTGTGTGGATAAGCAACACCAAGGTCCCTTCTCTCTCATAGCTACTCTCATCTTTGCATCCTCATGATGCCCAACCTCATTGGTTGTGAGACGTCTTTTAATATCCTCTTCACCTTTAATTATTAACTTAGTCCTTATTTTTAAAGCTTATATCAAGTTTAAGTGAATAATATTATCATGGTTGCTAGTTTAAGTGATAAAATATAATAAAAACGCAGAATCATGAAAAACTTTTTCTTTGTGAACTCTTTACTAATTAAACAATCATATATATACAACTTTAACAGTCTTTATGCCCAGATGGTACACTAGATTGGAGTCAACACCCAAGGCAGATCTCAACAATCTAAAACTACTTCTAATTTGCTATACCTCTCTTGCTAATTGTAACACTCCAAAATTTATTAAGGTGTTAATCATGGATTAAGGTTAATTAAGGATAATTAATAAAGGATAATTGGACAAGTTAGTGAATAGGTATTTTAGATAGATAAATTATTTATATGGGTTTGAGAGTTAATTGGAATAGAAACTTCATTAGGGCCCAAATTAATAAATCATGATGAGAGGTTGATGGAGGCCCAATGCATTAGAGGTAGACCCAAACTAATTTAATGAGATAGAGGCCCAAGATTTATCTTGTATAGGCCCAATTAAGTGGCCCAATTACCCTTGTCCCTTCAAATTAGGCCCAAAACCCATTAAACTTTAGCAACCCAATGTGTGAAAACTGGCCCAACAGAATTATGCAGCCCAACAATTAAAAACTGGCTCAACAAGGAAAATCTGAAACCCAATTGGATTTGGACTTGGAGCAACCCATGACCCAACCCCTTGACCCAACTGGCTCAACAAGGAAAATCTAAAACCCTAATGCTTCAGCCACCTTTCCCTTCATTTGCTGAAACACAAAAATAGAAGAGAAATTCGGAGGTGAGGAGAGGAGGCTAGGGTTCTTGATTTAATTCCATCTTTTCTCACATTTGGAGCAAGATTTGGCCAAGGTAATAGTTATACAACTTAATCCCCTCATCTTCCTCTTTAATTTGGTCCGATTAGTTTTTCATTTGGAGAGATTTCATTATACCCAAAATCTGAAAAGTGAGTGGTTAGGGGTTTTCTTGGTGAAATTCGTAGGTTGAGGGTGGGGCTGGTATTTGGTGACTTTAAACCCCCCCCATTTTGATGCTTTCTTTGTTGGTTTGAGACCCCCATAGCTTATTTATATTATGGGTATTAACTTGGTACGAATTTGCTTAGGATTTTGGGTGAAACATTGAGAATTCTAGTGGGAGATACTTGAATCCGAATTTGGGATTTGTGGTGGCTGTTGCAATTATCTGCAAGTAAGGTAACCGGGGTTTACAGTAATTCCATGCATGTATCTATTTTAATTTCATATTTGCTATATATATGAATGATTTGAAATATTGAATGAATTGGTTGGCTATCTGTTGTATTATATTGGACCTTGTGAGTCCATGGTGGAGCTGTGGTGCGGCTGCCACCCGTGCATGTGCCACGATCGGGCACCGGGTATGATCAACCCCAGATGCACTGAGCCCTAGTTGTGCTCAATGGGGAGTAGGTGCCGTGGACGGGCCTCTCCCAGTGTTAATGGCCTTTAACATGTAAATATATGATTGCTAGTATGGGATAGTAATCATGATAGCCTAATTGTTTCATTTGCTGAAATGACTGATATGATTCTGGTATGGATTTTGATTCATGCATATATGTTGATTAAACTGGATTATATGATGGAATTATTTTAGTTACTGAGATTTATATCTCACCCCGTGTTATGGGACCAATATTTCAGGTGAAGGTTCATCGGGTAAGGATAAGGGTAAGCAAGTGGATGAAAATCTATAAGCTTCAACCTATGGGGAGATGGCTACACTTGGGCTGACTTAGCTAGCATAGATGCTAATTTTGTATTCCTTAATGTATAGCATCATCATGTATCTGCATTGCCAAGTGTAGGCTTGAACATTTAATTTATTGAGAATGTATGTACTAAAGGGTTAGACCCCCTCTTGACTTAGTATTTGATGTATGGATTCATATGATCTGCTGTAAACTATGTTGACCTATAATATGGTTGTCAATGGAAATGTAACTCTTGAGATATTGGTATGAACCCCCATTGTATGGAACCCCTATTGATTGAGTATTAAAGGATAGTTGTTGGTAATTCATATATATTCTGTTGTTGCTATTTTATAAACTTGCTAATAGAGGGTGATTAGAGAACGGAAATGGGCATATAAGTTTTGAATTGGTAATGGAAGAATAGCTAAGTAAATAAGGTAGATAAATGCCATTAGAGCTATAAAAAATGAGGGGAAGTGACCTTAGAGTGTCCCTAAGAAGAGAAATGGAGTGTAGGGGGCGAAATATAGTGAAACTAGTGACAGAAGGGAATCACGCCGCGGCCAAGAAGGCTTCGCCGCGGCTTAGGAAGTGACAGTGGCGAGGGACGCCGCGGCTTGTGAAATCTCGCCGCGGCGCAGAGTGAAAATAATCGCCCAGGGGGTGACAGAACGTAACCTCGCCGCGGCGCAAGAAGTCTCGTCGCAGCGTGAGTCGAGAAAATTAATTAGGGAGGTTACAGTAGCAAAACTCGCTGCGGCGCCACATAGGTTGGCCGCGGCGCAAGTCCAACTTGCCGCGGCGCCGCGGCGAAAGTCAGGAAAATTTCTGAGAGCAACTTGGCCGCAGCGCAAGAGTTCTAGGCCGCGGCGCAAGTCTAAAAAACTCAGTTTTCAAGCTCCAGAACCTAGTTTAGCCGCGGCAGAAAAGCTCCAAGTCGCGGCGCAGGTCCCCAAACTCCTATATTTGACCTAGAAACCTTAATTTCAGTAAGGCTAATGTTAGCGAATAGTATGAGTACATTGGTGGGATGTTTTTGTGGGTTGAAATTGATTAATGGATGAATCCTAAACCTTTAATGATGGTACAACCCCTTTCATGCATGTTCCCGTTATGGTTGTTAGTTGATGATCCTGGTAGTATCAAGGTTTAAATTTCCCCTATATTTCCCTAATGTAATTAATTGCAATGACTCCAAACCTTGATCATTATTTATTAATCGTGTATTCAGCTATAATCACTGATATTAGAATCTAGGGTCGTCACACTAATCTTTACATATTCAAATATAATATTTCAAGCCCATATCTGCACTTAAATCATTTGGCCATGCATTCTAGTTTACTGAAAATCTGGCAACATAACGGCTAGAAACTGGATGTTGCCTAGGCATTGTAGCCCTTTCTTCTAGAAAAACCAATTGTTTGTATAAGATTCAGGGCTATAATACTTAGTTCTAGTAGTTAAAGGGCTCAATTATCAACTAACCCTTAAACCCAATTTCATTAGTCACTAAAATATCAATATGCTCATAAATTGATAAATAAGTAACTACATTACTAAGAATATTCATACATTCATTGGTCCATCAAATAATTGTCATAATTAGGGTTACATTATCATCAAATACATACTATCTCAAAATACATTTACATGGCATTTAAAACAACACTAAATCAAGCACCACATTCTTTAAGGCACTATGAGCTATTCTCTGTCTATTCTATGCTATTACTTGGCATTGGGTTAGTGGATAAAGGAGTGAGATTCTAAGAAGAATCTCATTAACATAATCTTACTCTAACGTGCAATAACCACTCAAGCACAAAGGTATGCATGTATGTAGCTTTCCTAACATCAAAGCTTTCTCTCACCTAAAAACATGCATGCATGTAGCTAAAATCTGGCCAAGCTTATTGGACTTTTTCCTGAGTGACTTTGATACTTTGCATGGGGAAGAACTTCTATGATTAATTCCCTAGCCTTCTTCTCTTAGCCATCATCAAGTAAAACTTCGCTTGCCATCATCAAGTAAAACTTCGCTTATTAGGCTAGAAACTCATAAAAATATCATAAAACTCAATCAAACATCAAGTAAACATGACACATAAACAACCAAGCACTTTAGCAGTAAAAAAACATGAAAGAGAGGAGGAAAATGCTACCTACTATGAGTTTATCCCCTATACTGCAAGTACTAGTCTTCTCTTTCTTCTGTTTTTTCTCTTTACCAGCCAAGTATTGACACTATGATTCCTTTCTATTTTGATAGCTTACAATGTCACATTACATCTAAATTAGTGCTGAGGTTTCAATATACTGACTATATGCTTTTTTAAGCTATAGGTTAAGCAATTCTTGCTCTTTGGAGGTATTTTAGAACTCGTTTTCTAGAACTTTCTTTCCTTAACTAAATGATCAAATTTCTAGGGCTTAACTAGCTCACCATTTGCCTTTAAATGGAGCTTAAAACTTTTTTTTTAAAAAAATTTTGGTTGCCTAGCTAGCTTTTCTTACTTGCCCTTTGTTTAGGCCCTAAATTAAGATTTCACATAGGCAACTTTTTCTAAGCAACTCAAGCTCCTTAAATTCTTATTTTAAGCCCAAAATTGACATTTTACTATTTATTTGGTCATTGCACTATTCCTTTGATTATTTCTCAACTTGACATATTTGGTAGTTTTAGGTCATTTTTGCCAAACTCACTCCTATACCTCTAAACTTTATTTTAACATTATAGATAGCTTATTAGAATCAATTTGAGCTCATTAGAAGCCTTAAACACAGTGCTATACACAAGAATCCTCATCCACTAAGGTTAGGATTTCAAGTGTATCTAAAAATTTTGACTTTCACATATGGCCTTTATGATTTGAATTGATATTTTCTCTCGCCTCTATAATTTTCTAGAGGCCCTCTAAATTTATTAGATCATAAAAACACACTTATTGTGGCCACCAAACTATAGGGTAGCATAAAAGCACTATGGACAGGGTAGCTTGGAGTTTTCTTGATTCCTATAGCAAATTCTCTTCGTTGTCTTAGCCTATATGGCTTTTATGTGACGACCCTAGATTCTAATATCAGTGATTATAGCTGAATACACGATTAATAAATAATGATCAAGGTTTGGAGTCATTGCAATTAATTACATTAGGGAAATGTAGGGGAAATTTAAACCTTGATACTACTAGGATCATCAACTAACAACCATAACGGGAACATGCATGAAAGGGGTTGTACCATCATTAAAGGTTTAGGATTCATCCGTTAATCAATTTCAACCCACAAAAATATCCCACCAATGTACTCATACTATTCCCTAACATTAGCCTTATTGAAATTAAGGTTTCTAGGTCAAATATAGGAGTTTGGGGACCTGCGCCGCGACTTGGAACTTTTTCGCCGCGGCTAAGCTAGGTTCTGGAGTTTGAAAATTGAGTTTTTAGACTTGCGCCGCGACCTAAAACGCTTGCGCCGTGGCCAAGTTGCTCTCGGGAATTTTCTTGACTTTCGCCGCAGCGAGTTGGACCTGCGCCGCAGCCAACCTATGTGGCGCCGCGGCGAGTTTTGCTACTGTAACCTCCCTAATTAATTTTCTCGACTCGCGCCGTAGTGAGGTTACGTCCTGTCACATCTTGGGCGATTATTTTCACTCCGCGCCGCGGCGAGATTTCTCAAGCCGCGGCGTCCCTCGCCACTGTCACTTCCTAGGCCGCGGCGAAGCCTTCCTGGCCGCGGCATGATTCCCTTCTGTCACTAGTTTCACTATATTTCGCCCCCTACACTCCATTTCTCTTCTTAGGGACACTCTAAGGTTACTTCTCCTCATTTTATATAGCTCTAATGGCATTTATCTACCTTATTTACTTAGCTATTCTTCCATTACCAATTCAAAACTTATATGCCCATTTCCGTTCTCTAATCACCCTCTATTAGCAAGTTTATAAAATAGCAACAACAGAATATACATGAATTACCAGCAACTATCCTTTAATACTCAATCAATAAGGGTTCCATACAATGGGGGTTCATACCAATATCTCAAGAGTTACATTTCCATTGACAACCATATTATTGGTCAACATAGTTTACAGCAGATCATATGAATCCATACATCAAATACTAAGTCAAGAGGGGGTCTAACCCTTTAGTACATACATTCTCAATAAATTAAATGTTCAAGCCTACACTTGGCAATGCAGATACATGATGATGCTATACATTAAGGAATACAAAATTAGCATCTATGCTAGCTAAGTCAGCCCAAGTGTAGCCATCTCCCCATAGGTTGAAGCTTATGGATTTTCATCCACTTGCTTACCCTTATCCTTACCCGATGAACCTTCACCTGAAATATTGGTCCCATAACACGAGGTGAGATATAAATCTCAGTAACTAAAATAATTCCATCATATAATCCAGTTTAATCAACATATATGCATGAATCAAAATCCATACCAGAATCATATCAGTCATTTCAGCAAATGAAACAATTAGGCTATCATGATTACTATCCCATACTAGCAATCATATATTTACATGTTAAAGGCCATTAACACTGGGAGAGGCCCGTCCACGGCACCTACTCCCCATTGAGCACAACTAGGGCTCAGTGCATCTGGGGTTGATCATACCCGGTGCCCAATCGTGGCACATGCACGGGTGGCAGCCGCACCACAGCTCCACCATGGACTCACAAGGTCCAATATAATACAACAGATAGCCAACCAATTCATTCAATATTTCAAATCATTCATATATATAGCAAATATGAAATTAAAATAGATACATGCATGGAATTACTGTAAACCCCGGTTACCTCACTTGCAGATAATTGCAACAGCCACCACAAATCCCAAATTCGGATTCAAGTATCTCCCACTAGAATTCTCAATGTTTCACCCAAAATCCTAAGCAAATTCGTACCAAGTTAATACCCATAATATAAATAAGCTATGGGGGTCTCAAACCAACAAAGAAAGCATCAAAATGGGGGGGTTTAAAGTCACCAAATACCAGCCCCACCCTCAACCTACGAATTTCACCAAGAAAACCCCCAACCACTCACTTTTTAGATTTTGGGTATAATGAAATCTCTCCAAATGAAAAACTAATCGGACCAAATTAAAGAGGAAGATGAGGGGATTAAGTTGTATAACTATTACCTTGGCCAAATCTTGCTCCAAATGTGAGAAAAGATGGAATTAAGTCAAGAACCCTAGCCTCCTCTCCTCACCTCACCTCCGAATTTCTCTTCTATTTTTGTGTTTCAGCAAATGAAGGGAAAGGTGGCTGAAGCATTAGGGTTTTAGGTGGGTTTAAGTTGGGTCAAGGGGTTGGGTCATGGGTTGCTCCAAGTCCAAATCCAATTGGGTTTCAGATTTTCCTTGTTGGGCCAGTTTTTAATTGTTGGGCTGCATAATTCTGTTGGGCCAGTTTTCACATATTGGGTTGCTAAAGTTTAATGGGTTTTGGGCCTAATTTGAAGGGCTCAAGGGCTTGGGTCTGCACAAGGGTAATTGGGCCACTTAATTGGGCCTATACAAGATAAATCTTGGGCCTCTATCTCATTAAATTAGTTTGGGTCTACCTGTAATGCATTGGGCCTCCATCAACCTCTCATCATGATTCATTAATTTGGGCCCTAATGAAGTTTCTATTCCAATTAACTCTCAAACCCATATAAATAATTTATCTATCTAAAATACCTATTCACTAACTTGCCCAATTATCCTTTATTAATTATCCTTAATTAACCTTAATCCATGATTAACACCTTAATTAATTTCGGGGTGTTACATTTTACACTCTCTAAACCATCAAATACATGTAAGGGAATGTAGAGAGAGAGAGAGATTTTCCCTTTTTGGGCATGATGAATGAGGCTTAGAACTCATGGAAATCATGCTTGAAACATAGCAAGTTATATCTCTATTCGAAGCTCTTTCAGTGCTCTTCATTTTCCCTCGATTGGTTTCTTGAAAATAGTAGTCTCTTCCCTTCAAGTAGCAGTTGAGGTACCTGTAAATCAGAATTTTAAACCATCAAATTAAAGCTCATAAAGAGGGGAATAAATTTCATAATTAGTGTTAAGTGAAATAGGGGCTTTTTCTGACCTATTTTTGGCTTTTCTTAACTTTCTCTCACCTCTCTCTACCTTGGAGGCCACGGGAGCTACTTAGGCCAGTATGAAATAAAGCCAAGGTTAGTGGGACGGAGAGGTGGACAAAGGATCGTGATAATATATCAAAAAGTAGCTTTATGATAATTCAAAAATTCCCATTTTTTCCTACTTCTCTTACACATAAATTTTGTGCATTCTAACTCAAATTTTCTACAAATTTAAGCTCCATATTCTATTTTAGAATGTCTTAAAACCCTTTGGTCAACTTTCTTGAGTTATAAGGGTTCAGAATAATATAAAATAACTCAAAATAACACTACAATACTGCTTTCTTGTTTTTTGTGCCATTAGTGTTTTGACCTATTTTATACTTCTTAGATATTTTGGATAACTCATTTAACTCATATATGGTGGGAAATGACATTAACTCAATGTAATTAACATTTTATTAAAATTTATGTATTCTACTTTTTTGAGCAACCTTTGTTTAGATTCCCCTAATTCTTGTTCTTTTTTTAGATTTTTTTTTTCTATTTTCTTTCTTTAGTTGTCCTTTTATTCCTTTTCTCATGTTCTTGTGACTTATTAGGAGACCTATACTCAAATGAAAAATAGAAGATATGCCTTACATGACTTTTCCAATACTTTTCTTGCCACTTCGCAAACCCTTTATGATTACCTCTTTTGGGCCTTTCTCTCATTCCTAGCCCAATCCTTTATCTTGATTGGGCTTCTAATCCGTTTTAATCCTCCATCTTACTCCTTTCTAGGAGTTTGGCCCAATATAAAGTACCGGATATGACATTCATTCCTGCCCTTAAGCTATATGTGGTTACTGCTCCTCCCTTTGCTAGTCGCCATCAAAGGTCCAACCGTCAAATCCTCTACCCAAATCAATAAGTTTCTCCCTTTGCCTTGCCTTCTCACACTTTCCTCTATTGAAGGGTTTGAGTTAAGTGTTCGGACAAATCATTTGGGGCATTTTCTTCTTTCAAGGTTGCTGGTTGAGGAGCTAAAGAACTTGGATTACTCGTTAAAGAACTTGATAATTGTTGGCCCCAACATAAGTCTATTTCATACTTTGTTTATACTTTATGAAGCATGGAGATGGATAGACCATTTTAAATTATTAGTACCTGACGTGAATATTTTTCCAAAAAACAAAAGTCTATTGAATTAAAAGATGTTAGACTGTATTATTTGAATTATTCATATATAAATTGAAGAAAAAAAAAATTAGGATAGAACTTTTATTATGTCATCGACATGGCTTTTCTAGTATACCCAAAGGGGTTAGTTTAGTTAGACATAAGGATTTTAGCTTAAAGAATGTAAAGCATTTTATACTTGATAAGTGTGACAAGATGCTTGAATCACCTCGTAACTCTCTACCTTCTCTGTTTGTGTGCATGTGTGGTTTTGCATTTATTTATAAGACTTGACAAAATTACATGATTTCTTATTCTTTTATTTGATTATATCTCCTTTTAATCATTGTAGACATGAGAAGAGATGTGCAAGAAATTTAAAAAATTACTCCCCATGATAAGCAAGTGATTATCTTTTAGCTACACTCAATAATGAAATTTGCCCTGTTTGAAGGAAATTTATGCAAGATGTAATATTCTCTCTATGTGGTGACTCTTTGATTTTCTATTGGAGCAAGTATATTCATTATTCTACGTACCATGAGTTGCTATTATGGTAACATCATCATAATCATTGCACTTTCTTTGTTGAATGTCCTAAACATTAGTGCAGATGGAGGCATTTTTGTTGTTTGGGATTCCTATAGGGAGTATCATCCTATAACTTGTTAACATCTTTACCGTGGGCACTTGTTTGGACAACATATAATTCAGCCATTTTTTCTTTATTTGGTATGATGTTACAAATAAGAAGAATTGAGTATTATATATGTAGCTCTTGCACTATTGTTTATGATTAATTTCTACTAACTTGAGAATGGTATCTTGACATATTATTAAAGATCTTCTTTCCTTTCAACCAATGGAGATTTATGTAGATGATAAGGCTAAATTGACTCTTCATGGCCTAGTACAGTTGTAATTTCTTAATTCCATTTTATATTTTTATTGTTGTTTTGTTTTCCTCTCATTGATGCTTTCTTTTGTTTGCTTGCTAATATCTCACTATATCTTGAATAACTAATTTTACATATCTGCTATGGACGGTTGAAACTATGTATATATATATATACACACACAGATAAATAAATATGTAAAATTCAAAAAGACATTTAAGTATTTCAAAAATTGATTTAAGGGGCTACAAAATGTTTTAACTGGTCTTAGTCTTTTTCATTTTTTAGAAAGTGATCACTGAAAAAAATGTAAATATTCTTGATATGATTATAAATTTTTTTTAAAAGTAGTTATAGTAATTGAGAGGTTGGGCTTGCAAAAATTAGTAATGAATTTTTATCAAAGGTATTTTAATCTTTTTATATATTTTATTTTTCATTAATTGTTTTTCTTCTACCAAACATATGAGAGAAGGGAATTTTGTTTTCTTATCGCGTGTTTGGAAAAGCGTCGGAGGCATTCCAAACCACGTTTTTTATTTAAACTTTTACTAAAACGTAGTTTCCCAACATATTTTCAAACGGACGCTTAATATGTCATACCAAACGGGTTTCAACATTTATTTTTTATTTTTATTAAACTATTTTCTATGAGCCAAATGGACTACTATTGATATAGTTATTTCAACTAATGGAATGTATTCTTCAAAAAAATGTAATCACAATGCTAGCAGTCTATTGTTTATAAAAATATTTTATTTATTTCATTAGTGTGGGTTACACAATGGGAGGTAACCCTCTCCCTTCTTTCAAATCGTGCATTCAAGCTACTGTTCCCCCTTGTAAGGGGTAATAAATTTGGAAATACAAACTTAGCATTCTACGTCTTAATCAAGGAAATCACAATTAAAATTTTAGAAGTAACAATATTAGAAAATCTGCGAATGAAAAATTAAATTTAATCACTCCTAAAAATTCATTACAAAGGTGTTGGGATACGAAAAAATAAGATTAATCCTTTTTAATCTTACAGAATCCATATCTCACCCCACACCTGTCTGTTGAAATCTATAATCAAAGAAATCACAGTCGGACAAAGCTTCAATAATCTATCTCTTCTGAAAAAAACATCATAGTCCATCCCGGATGACGAAAAGCTCAAAAGCACATCATCAATATTTCTTGAAATAAAACAACTGTAAGGATATCGATTTTCCTCTTACTGGTTTCTGGACGAACATAGATCGTGCGAGTAGAATAACTTTAAACGGCAGAAGAGATCCCAAATCCAAAGAAAGTAAAATGAACGGATTCACAAAATACAAAACAAGAGATGTTCTGGAATCAGCAGAAATAAGAAAAAATAGAAGTTGCAACAGAGGAACCTTTTCCTAGCATCACCACGAGCGTTTGAAGGGGTTCTCTTCGTTGTTCTGTTCTTCACTGCCTCCTGCGAATTTATAATCAAGATGGACGATGGTTCCCGAATTCTTGAAAAAAGCAACGCAGTTATGGAAACTGCGAATACGGAGGAGGAGAAGAATCAGCCGAATGTCTCGAGACTTGTTGCCAATTGAGAATCAGTCAATAGTTAATTTGTTGTTATCCATTTAAAAATCTGAAAATACTAAAAATGAATTTTTTTAATGTTTTAAAACCTATAGTAACTTCTCTTATTTTTATTTAAAAGACATATATAACTAATTTAAAATTTAAAATTAATAATAAAATTTATTAAACTAATATTCTACAGACGTAATAGTATCATATGAATTAACATACTGTCACAAGATTTACAAATTAAATTTAAATTTTATTGAGCTTAATGAAGGGTACCCTTTTTTATTATTTTTAAATGATAATGCTTTTTTTCATTTTTAAATATATCTCTTGTAATTGAATAGTGCTAGCATGGTAGGTTTTTATGGCTCCTTTTTTTTTTTTTCTTAATATCAAGAATTGATTTGCCGTTACGCAGTTTAAGATTTAGTACTACTCTGTTAATCGCCGTTGGGAGGTCTTTCTCCTTCACGTCTATCAAGGGGCACATAGTTATGCTGATTGACTTGCTAATTAATTATACCCACGTTCTTCCGTTTGGATGTTATAGGTTCATGGGCCCCTTGGCTGTAATGCTAGTACTCTTGCTTATGTACAAGGCAAGACATTCTCGTTTTTGACATATTTAATTATTGATTATTTGGGCATTTGGCCCTTGCTCATTTAAAAAAAATAAAAAATAAAAAAGAGCGATAGGAGAAAGATATCTACTTAAAATACTATTTATAAACTCAACATATACTAATTAATTTTTTTTTCAAAGAAGATAAAATTATGTTTATAAAATATTAATATAATAAATTTTATTTATATTTTTAAAATTGTAATTATGTGTGCTTTTCGAAAATTAAAAATAGAAGAATCGGTTGTACGTTTTAAAAACATACGAGAGTTTATTTTTAGGATATTTTTGAATTTTTAAATGGCACAGCAAGTTTATTATTAGCTTTTACCGACTGTGTTATGCTTTTTTTTTTTTAAGGTTGTATAGTGCGTTTTAAAATATAAAAGAGGTCTGGTAGGATGGTAAAGGAAAACAAAATTCCCAATTTCCATATTAGGCCCAATTATTTTTAATGTTATATTTTTAATAAAAATAAATTTTATTTTTTAGAGTATTTTAATTAGATTTTAGTTTCAAGAATAAATATATATTTGCAAAACATAGAAAATATTATATAATTTATACGTCTTCTAATGGGAGAAAATGTAATTTACTCTAATCATAATAATGACAATGTTTTGTTCTCCATCGGTGCCACTCGAGTTTATCTCGAGCAGCCTTAAGGCCCTTTGATTCTTTTTTAAATTTTTTTTATGAAGTCATATCATGAATTTAATTTCATAGAATTCTAGGGATACAGGTTCAAAATTCCTTACCCCGCTATCAGAGATCTTACGACTTGTTTGGTTTTTTTTATGCAATATTTATTACATTATTATTAAATAATATTTATTTTTATTAATTTTTTAAAGCAAAAATAAAAAAAAAATTATTTTCACAATCAAAATCTTTTTTTCCATTCCCTCTTTTAAAATATTTTTTTTCCTATTATGTATTCTAAATGTATTATGTAGCCATATTTCATTATATTTTGGCCTTATTATTTTTAAACATTTTTCTTTCACGTGTACGTGATGTTTTATATTTCTTGACGTTTGATGTGTCATGTGTGCGTGTGGGTGTTGTGTTATGTTTATGGTTTTTTTATTTTAAATTTAAACTATCACATGTCATATTATATGTGTTTAATGTCATGTTTTATATTTTTAAAGTTTGATGTGTCATGTGTGTATGTAAATAAATGTGACATTTTTGTTTTATTGGTTGATAAGTCATACAAATCAATGAAAAATAATAAATGGAAGTTCATAGGAGGTGCTGAGGGAAGCTTCAAGATTTAAAAAAAAAAAAACATTGGTTCTTATTTATTTTATCTTATAATTGTACATGAATAAATGTTTCTCAAATGAACACGAGCATACACTTACACTACTCTTTTTGATACATTGCAGGAAAAACCTAACAAATTACATTACAATATTATAAGAGTCTGGACTAAGAATTATGATATTCGATGGTGCTTGTTGAACAAAAGCATCCTTTAAAAGCGTCCATGGTAAAATAACCCTACTCAGTCTGGGACAAAATAAAAACCAACGACATCCATGCTGCTTCTAAGATAAGTTGCATCCTGAAGGACCTATGACAGTATTTCCAATTCCATATTCACACTAATTCATTTTGAAATCTCCTACTTCTGCGAGAAACCCAAATTCGAGTAGTCCACCCACAAGAATTATGCAATCCACCAACATATAATGGAAGTATCAACATATGAAGCAACTCTCGAGATAATGTCTTACCCTAATAGAACCATGGGAAACGATAAGATTTTCTTGTACTTCTCAAAATATTGATTTTGCCCTTATACTTTAATTCCACCATTTGAGTTTATTTTTTCCCATTTTTAGAAACTGATCGCTCCATAATTAAATTTAGACTCTACTCATTGAAAATATTTATTTTGATATTACAAAAACTTAAAACAATTTAAAAAAAGTCTAGTCAAAATTACAGTCAACCAAAACCCTAAACCATACATCAGTAGAGATTTAATCAAATTAATATCATATGACATAATTCATTATATTATAACAAGGGATATTCATATCTCAAGACAATTCTCATATTTTCTAAATCCCTAAATTTTCTGTTGGTTAGACTTGTATCGATTTTTTTAAATTTTGATTAGTCTTTTCTATCCATGTGACCTCTTTTTAATTAATCCATTCCATCCTTTCGAGACTATATTCATTTACAAAGCATAGAATATTACACCTTGTGGGATAAAGGAACGACAACTAGAAAGAGGTCTAAGCAAGGAAAGAAAAAGGAAGGAAAGAGAAAACACAAGATTTAAAGGTAAAAATCTTACGTAAAATACATATCTCTTGTATTGCATATATCATTGGCTTAATCATCTTGTTTAGGGTTACTAAACAACTCATTTGAGTTGATTGATTGTGATAAAAAAGCTAGTTATGGTTGAATTTGCAGTTGGGATGTTAGGATCCCAAATTTTCCATGAAAGTTCCATTTTTGTAAGAATTGGTTTGGGGTTATCCTAGCTTGTTTTGCCTTGAATTTTGGATGTGTTATGCCTAACATATGGAAGAACTACCATCTTAAACTTTGTGAAATTCTCAACTGGTTTGATCCTCAAATATCATGCCCAAAAGGTGCATATTTCCTATTTAGAGCAATTTAAGGGAATTTTACAAAGTTGATTAATTAAATAAACAAATGAACTTGTTTTGATATGAATTTTTTACTATAATTAGTTAGCATATGAAGGATATTCCATGTCAAAAATTATAATTTTTGGAGCTCTACATAAAATCTAGAAATTTCACAAGTTTAGGGGCTGAAAATGCATTTTTGAAATGCTATCCAAGGGACAATGTCATGGAACCCGTGCCCAAGCCTCTATGCTCACTTTTGCATGGCAATTGAAAGGCAAAATTGTGACACCAATGGCTGAGTTTGTAATGCTAACCCCTTTTTCTTAGGAATTTACCTAATTTTTCCTATGCTTTGACCTAATTGCTTAGGGAATTGCTAAGGATTATTTTCAAGCATATTTATGGATGTTCTATGAGTTAATTAGGTGCATATAAGATGATTGAAAATTAATTTGTCACTTGCATTGTTTCTAATGATTTCCTAACATGTATATTTTGAAGTCTTTTTGCATGTGTTATGGATTAGCCCTTGTGTTGAACATTTTAAGAAGGAGAGTTATTTAGAGATAGCCTATTCTTGGTAAACCTAGCAAACTTAAAGAAAAACCTAAGGACCATGGATTTATAAAAATACAAGAGAAAGAATAGTATATTTATATATATGGTTAATTGAACACTAATTCTTTGACTGATGAAAGATGACTTATGACCCTAATTCATAATCTATATGAACACATTTGGGACTCTATGACTTTATGACATATTAACATGACCCTATACATAGACTTTGATTGGATTGGACATATTCCATGAACCATTGACTCATATTGACATATATCAGGCTTTGACTTAAGACTTTATGACATTTGGACAAGGACTATAAAAGCATCTACAATAGAGAAAGATATGATAAGATACAAGGTTTCCCAAGGATTTGGTAATCTTAGAAAATTATATTGGTGTCTACACGTGTGTTTTTCATAGTTTAGTTGTATGATAATTGTTCATGTATGCTAAGTTTTGTTTTGTTTGTTGAATCGACTATATGATGCTATTTGTGAGATTGTGTTGGAAAAGAAAGAAATTTGCTACACTAAGGTAGGTATATTAGTAATATTGCATATATCTTCCATAACTTTGTTGTACGATTGTTTCTCTAAATGTGGAGATATGCAAGTCTATGTAATTACCTACATTAGACTATTTGTGTGTGTTTATTGCTACACAAAAAGAAAAATATCAAAGCTAGTAGAATGTAACCTTGATTCCTAAGACTATGAATCAGGACCTGGATAACCTGGAATATAATCTTGTAATGGTATGATTTTACTCTAATAGATCTGTGTAGCTTGATTCTAGGGTATTTACCTTATATAATTTTTACCTTGCTCTTTAGCATTTATGAATATGATGTTTGAGCTAAGACTTAGTAGGCCAAAGAGTGTTACAGAAGAACATATTCATCTAGAAACACTAAGGTAAAAGACCCTTAAAAGGGAGGCAGGCTTTATGAATGAGAAATGACCCTAAAAAGGGAGTTGACCTCAAATTGCAAGAGTTTATGTAGATCCACTCTAAAGGATACCTTGACATGAGTTATTGATGTTTATGTAATCATGTTTCTTAATGATATGCTATAAGTATGCTAATATATCCATATGATAGTTCTTTGAGGAGAGTAGTTTTTTCACCTTGACTATGTTGAAGACATATATCTCACATTAAGTAATATAAGATGCTTGGTGCATGACCTATGAGTTTGAAAACCTAAGTTTACACCAAGTAGTATGAGATGCTTGGGACAATACTAATAAAGACAGTTTTCCTTCAAACAAAACTTTTAAGGATGGATCACATGTGTCTCTTAAGCTGAACAAAGATATCCCCAGGATTATGATATTAGAATGAGCACTAGCCACAAGGTAAGAATGCAGCTATATTTGTAAATGTTCTTGGAATTTTATTATTACATATATGAGAATGTAAGACTATGCAATTATCAACAGTCGTACGTTTAGCTATCTATGTATGTATTTATATATACCGTTCATGTTATCTTTTATAAGCACTAAACAAAAGGAAGAAAACAACATTTATTTTTTGTATTTCATACTGATAGACTATTACATGAATTTCAAACCTAATGCATTTTATTATGAATGAAAATTCTCACTATTTTATTGTAATGTGTTTAAATAAGAATTCAAGTTTAGCCAACACTATGCTTAATCCATGAAGTGGTCTGGATAAAGGTTGACAAGCTAGGAGTAAGCTCAGGATAAGTAGTCAAGAATGTTACCTGGATAGTAATAGATAAAGGCAGAAGAGCTTTATTTCTTCTTTAGATACTTTTAGTAGCTTATAAGACACTAAAATATGTTTAGTTGTCTAATTTAGTGAACAATTATATCTTATAATATTACTACAATATAATTATAAACTTATCAGAGGTTGTTATTGCCACTATAGCACTTTCATTATGATGATGTGATTGCATGAATATTTGATATATGGGAATTCCATTTATACCTACCACGTTATACCTTTTAATTAGTAGTATATGATACTTTTGTAACATGAGTAATTCACGATGCAAAAAAAAAAAAAAAAAGATCCCCCCAAGTGAATAAGGTAAATTAAATAGGAAATCAAGTCAAAGTGTTATACATTCAAGGATATCTCCTTATATTGCCATGTAAAAACTTCTAACTAAGGCAAGATTCCTAAGCCATCTCTCTAAGGATTACTACCACCTAGTGTCAATCCACTCACTTTTATTGCTACTAATTGATCCCTAGGACCTTTTGGATAGAGATGTTGATGCTGTCAATGATGCAGTTAACCTTGAGGCTACTAAGGATTTGGTAAGTAGGCTACAATGTAATCTTGTTTTACGATATCTATTATATCTTTGTAATTATTACTCAATAGTACATTAATTTTTTATCTCTTTTTCAAGGCACGAGTGTCATTTCTTATCTTAGCTTTCCACTTTTTACATTCTCTTTCCCTTTATATGCCTAACATTTTACCAACCAAACGAGTCTTATGAAACATTTTTAGTGGCGTAGGATGAGGTTAGATATTGCTAAGTTTGCATCCAAGTGTCTAATTTATTAGAAGGTTAAAGTAAAGCACTGAAAAACTTGTAAGATTAGTCCAACCCTTAGATATCCTTAAATGGAAATAGGACAACATTTTTATAGAGTTTATTTTAGGTTTACCTAAGAATTCTTTAAGTTATGATTCCATTTGGTTGATAGTGATAGACTAACTAGATATGCCCACTTTTTACCAATCAAGCCTTCTTATACCTTAAAAGCTTGATTATATATCAGTAAGATTTTAAGGTTTCATGGTGTTCTAAGAAATATCATCTTAGATAGAAATCCTAGAGTCACTTATAAGTTTTAGAGGTCCTTATAAGAAGCCTTAAGTACCAAGCTTAGCTTTAGTACAATGGACCACCCTTAGTCTAATGGCTAAAATGATAGAACCATCCATACCATAGAAAATATGTTGAGAGCTTATGTTTTAGAGATAAAAGGGAACTAAATTGTGCATTTACCTTTATCTAAGTTTACCTACAATAATAGTTATCATTTTAGTATCCAAATAACTTTTTATGAAGCTTTACATGGGAGAAAGTGTAGATTACCATTATGTTAGGAGATTTTTTAAACTAGACCACTAGACATATAGAACTCATTAGGGAAAGACTACTCTGAGCTCAAAGTAGGTGAAATAGCTATATAGATAGAAAAAGAAGACCTTTAGAGTTTGATATAGGCAACCATGTTTTCCTTAGGGTTGCTCCAGTCACATGTGGACAAATCTTTAAAAGTTAAAAAGCTAGGCCCTCAATATCTCAATCCTTTCCAAATTCTTCTTCGGATAGGAACCATAGCCTACAGACTTACTTTACCTTTAAATCTTTCCCAAATCCCTAATGTTTTTCATGTTTCTTAACTCAAGAAGTACCAACTAGTGAGTGAAAAATATACATGTTTTTCCTAAAATAAAAATGATTAATTGAATCTAAATTATATGATTGTTATATTCTTTGTGTATCATTTAATCAAGAATAAATGAAAGTGGGAAAGCAAGAGAGATTTAATAGAAAATCAAGCAATTTTAGCAAGTTGCATGGCCTAACCATGTTGGTGAACATAAGCATGTAAAAAGAGGGTAGTTTTAATCAAACCAAGGGTGAACACATGCTGACAATGTCCATTTACTTAGGTATGTGTGAAGGCACTGAATTAAAGTGTCTACTAAATGGCAAATTGAGCATGCTGTCATTTAGGTGATGTTGACATGGCTACCCATGTTTGACTAAAATTGAAGGCTTTTGTGATGTAGTTGCAAAATTGCAAGGAGCGAGTTAAGATTATACCTAAAGAAGCATAGAGGAGGTCAAGAACATTTTGAGGGAAGCTTTGGAGATCTATTGGGAGATCTAAAGTTTCTACCAATAAATCACTAATTTCAACTATTAGTTTCATTCTTACACTTTCCTTTAGCTTTAAGATTTAGGATTCATTTATTTCCAATGTTTCTTTACTATGAATTCTCATGATGAGTAACTAGATTTTATAGATTTGGAATTTAGATAGACTTATTTACTAATTGAGTTAAATTTGGAATGCTCTTATGATGATTTTAATTAAATTAATCTATTACCTTTTTTCCTTGCTCATAAATAATTGGCCACCATTTATCTCATATATTATGAGAAGATTAAGAGATCAATCACGATATAAATCATTATAGTAGTAGACTTAAATGATAATTTTATAAAGATATAAGTTGCATCTTAGCAGTTTGTAAATATTATCTTGCATTGATTCCTTATATGTAATAGGTTTGTATTAGGTGTATGGTTAGAAAATAGACATAGGCTTAATAAGAGTAAGGTAATTTATCTTAAGAGAAAATTTCGCAAAATTGTTGTTAATCCAATTGAATTTAGTTACAAAAATCTATTTTGAGTTATGCTTAAGATGTAAATAGATTATTCTAAATTCCAAAGTCTTTTCATTCATAACTCAATTTGTTAGTTAATGAATTTGATTACTTTTAGTTTATGTTGTTGATCTTAAATTCATATGATAATTTAGATAATAAGATTAAATATTTCATAATAGGTAATTAAACTCTTTCCTTAAGGGAACAATACTATATTGACTTTATTACTACTGTGTAACTCAGGTACTTGTGGAATTAGCACAATACCAACCAAACCCTTCACATGTCATAGAATATGAGTTAGTGTATTTGCAAGACAAATTTGTCTTATGTTTTAGAGTAAAAAAGGATCATAGATGCTAGGATCAAACAACTCCATAATAAGAACATCTCGTTGGTTAAAGTGGTTTAGAAGGAATTATCACTAGAAGAAGCCACATGAGGAACAAAATAAGAGATTAAGAAGTTGTATCCGACATTGTTAGGTAACTAAGTTTTAGAGACAAAATTCTTTAAAAGAGGGGGAGAATTGTAACATTTATATCTTCTGACCTTAGATCACATGGCTAAATCACTCTTAGTGTGTTCTAGGAAAGGAGGAAGTCTAAGGAGACTAAAGAGATAAGAAAAAAATAGAATAAAATTAAGGAAAATTTAATAAGGTAATTTCTTATTATATTTAGACTTTTCTTTTAATTAACCAATCCTAATTAGTATGTAAATACTACCTCTACTATCTCTTACTAACCCATTTTAATTGATTAAACATTTTTATTATTTCTATTTAGTGACCATGAGTTACTTGAAAGAAAAAGGAATGAGACTTGAAGCATTTCCATGTAATATAGGTTGACCAACACCATATATTTTGACTTTAACCTACTCCATCTTCATCCCCCAAAAAAAGAAGAAATGTTTTATTGCCTTGGTGAGTAAAAAAGAAATGTTCTATGCCTTGCAAGCTTCATAATGATCTAACTATTTTAGGGATTGGTGTTGTAAGGAAACGTAAATTTAGAGAGAGGAAGTGGAAACCATTGTTATGAAGAGGGAGAAGAAAGAGAATTTTGGTAATGTTTCTTCTCTATATTTGGTTCCTTAATCTTGGTCTAAGCATAAACTTTACCATTTTCTTATACTTTTCTACAAATGGCCAAAATGAGAGTGAACTTGGAAGAAAAGGGATATTTGTTGTTTGAGTTAGTTTATTTAGACAATTGGTAACTTTCTTTGAAGTAAATTATTTAGAATTTGGAATGTTGATCTTGTTATGGATTAGAATGTGTTCGAAATGGCTTAGATAACCTTTTTGGGATGGGAAGTGAAGTTGTTTGAGAAAAAGACTAAGTTGCTTAGGAAGAGGAAGGCATTCAGGCAAATCATTAATGTAGTTAGTAATTTGCAAAGTATGAATTGAATGTTTTAATTTCTATCAATGGCAAATCCAAAGTGCATTATGATATATTTGTTAGCTAGCTTGAATTTGATTATGATTATTTTTTAAATGAGTTAATGATATAAATTGTATTAATATTATGTATAATTGAATTTGGTTTATTCTTGTCTAATATGTTATGTTATGTTGAAGGGAAGTAGCTTAAGGTCATATCCCTTATAGTATGTAATTGAAATTGAAGTCCAAAGTACTACTTTCAAGTTAATTGGCCATCAACTAAAGCAAGAGAGATCCTTTGTAAGAATGGGATTGTATTTGGAAAAACTAATACAAGTTAGCCTTTTTGTAGATATGGAACAACATCTAAAAGAACTAATTTAGATCAAAGAGTGAATGATACATGGCATATTTTATCAAATTTAATGCGGGCTAAAAGTTCTTAGTATTGTGTTTTGTTTTTCAGTTTTTAAAGCACTCACCTAAAATAGATTTTAATTAACTAAAAATGTTGGAAATACTCATATTTTTATGTTTTTATTAAATAGATTTTAGTTTTCAAGATGTGTGTATATACAAGATTGAATAGCTCAACTTAGGAGAACATAGGCTTAGTTTATGCAACCTAAACAAGGAGACATTACTATGGACTAGTATAAAGCCCAGGTTAAAGAATCATCTAAATTCTCATCTTACTTGATATACATCCATGATGAGAGCTAGAAGGTTAGGGAATTTGAGTAGGGTCTTAGGCCAAAGATAAGATAAGAAGAAAAATTTTGCTAAGTAAGTGAATAAGTATACGTTAGTTGAAAAAGGTATGTTAAAGGTTAATGTTAAGCAAATGAAATATTCTAGTGATAACAAGGGTGGAAAAAGTGATCCACAAACATAAAGTAAAGCTTTAGCTCTTACTTAATAAGAGGTTAGTCAATATCCTAGTTTGACCTAAGGTATAGGTCTAATCTAAAGATTATTTAGTAACTGACTAGTTGACTTTGGAATAATCTATCCTTTTATCTTTTATAATTGTGATAGAAATTTTGACCTAAAATCTACACTTTACCCCTACGATTTATTTGTTTTTACACTTATAAAGGATAAAGTAGTTACTTCCTAAATTTGTTTGAATAGTATTGCTTAGCTTGAAAATAGATATAGTACTTTAAATTTAGTTTGTCTCCCACTGAATGATATTGATATCATTATTGGTATGAATTAGTTATCTACTAATAATGCAATTTTTTATTGTTCCTCTAAGCCTGGTACTTACTTGCTTATGTGCCTAATTCTTAATCACAAACTAAGCTATTACATTTATCCATTGTTAAGGCTAAGAGATACTTTAGGAAAGGTTGTTAAGAGTTCTTAGTTTTCTTTTCTTTATAGACTAAGGCCAAAAAGGGAATAAAGAGTATACCAGTAGTTAATGGATTCACTGAGGCTTTCCTCAAAGAGATTTGTGGCCTCTCACTTGAAAGAGAGATAGAATTTTCCATACACCTAGCACTTAGTATAGGTCCTATTCCTAGAACTCCTTATAGGATGGCCTCTATAAATTTAGTAAAGTCAAGACGCAAATAGAAAGAGTATTCAAAAAAGGTTTTTATTAGCCCAAATATATCTCAGTACAATTTATTTATTTTGTTGTTAAAATGACAGATAGAAGTCTGAGATTATGCATAGATTATAGGCAATTGAACAAGGTAACCATAATAAGTAATTACCTATTACCTAGTATAGATAACCTCTTAGATCACCTAGTAAGAGCCTTGATCTTTTCAAAGATAGACTTAAGGCCATGCTATCATCAATTAAGAGTTAAAGTTGAGGATATTCCTAAGATAGACTTTAGTGTTAGGTATGGGCATTATGAATTTTATCATGCTATATGAGCTAACCAATTCCCCCCTATTTTTATGAATTATAAGAATAGGATTCTTAGACTCTACTTGGATTAGTTTATTGTAATTGTCATAGATGATATCCATATCTGTTTTAAAAGCCCTAAGGAGTATGAGAGACATCTTAGTATAGTGCTTCAAATCCTAAGAGAGAAGTAGCTATATGCCAAACTTAGCAAATGTAAGTTTTGATTGAAAAAAATAAGCTTCAAGGTCATGTTATCTCTAAGGAAGGGATAGTAATAGATTCTCGTAAAGTAGTAGCTATTGTAATACCCCAAAATTAATTAAGACTAATTACAATGATTAGAAAATTAATCTAGGTAATTAGCAAAACCAAGTAAGTGGAAAGGTGAGGAGAAACTTATAGAGGAATAAATTGTTAATATGAATTTAATTAGAAAAATTAATTAAGAAAGGGGAGCATTAAATTGGGCCTCATAATTAATTTAATTTTTACTTTAGATTAAGTGTAAAAGCTCAGTTTTAGCCATAAAGAGATCCAATCCCATTTCTTAGAAGCCCAATATTTATTTGTGTAGGCCCAAATATTAATGGACTTTTATAATAGGCCCAACTCTCATATATAACCTACGTAACCTTATAACCCATAGCCCAATAAGCTTATGACTAAACCCACTTAGATTTTGGGCCCTTAGGTCAGCCCATGACCCATCTAAACCCTAATTTTACCTTAGCCCTTCCACCCTTGTGTAAAAACATTTAGAGACATAAAGCAAAAATTCAGAGGTCTTTTGGAGGCTAGGGTTTTCACCATCTTCTTGGCCTCATTTCCCACTTCTAGACTCAAAATCAGCTAAGGTAATTGTTATATAACTTAATTGTCTCCTCTTCCTCTTCGATTTGAAACTTGTTATTTGCTATTTTCATGGTAGAATTTCGAAGGTTAAAGCTAGAGGTGTTATTAGGTAAGTATAAACTTCTCATTTTGATGCATTTTCTGCTAGTTTGTGACCCCTATAGTTGATTTATGATATGGATATTGTTTTTATGCAAATTTACTCAGAATTTGGAGTGTTGTTTTGAGGTTACTGGTGTAGGCACAACTAAATCTGAATTTGGTTCTTGTAGTAGTTGGATAAGTATTTTCTAAGCAGTCCTTTATAGTTTAACTCCTTGAATAATGGGTTTGCTGATATAAATAATGATTAGGGATAGTAATTGTGAACACCGTATTTTGTCCGAACCAATTACAAAAAATAATAAAATTAACAAAATCAAATTAGCAAAAATGCAAATCCAAAAAAAAAAGAATAAAAGAAAGAAAATAGGAATTAGGAGAAAACAAGAAAAAATGAAAAAATAAATTAAAAGCTTTAGAAAACAAAGTAATTGAAAAACATTAAAAAAAAAAGAAAAAAACCAAAGCCTAAGAAAAAAAAAGAAGATAAAAGATAAAATTGTAAAAGATTAAAAAAAACGAAAAAGGAAAAATAGGGACAATTTGAAGCCCAAATCTCCTTCCCCCAGTGCAGGCCCATTTTACCAAACCCTAGCCTAAAAAAAAAATTTTAGTTTCTCCAAGCCCATTAAGCAAATGAAAAAAAACAATGAGCTTTCAGACCAATAAAAGGTAAAAATAAAAAATAAAAATAAAAATAATAAAAATAAAAAAGTAGCCCAGGTTCAAAAGAACCCCACAGCCCATTTCTTTGAAATCAGGCCCAATCCCCTTCTGAAGCCCCAAGGCCAAAAAATAGATAGCTTTAGCCCATTTCCACTAAACTCCAGCCCAATCCCCTTCTGAAGCCCAACCCGGAGCCAGATCAACCCATTACTCTCTCCCTGGCACTCCTACCCCTGGAGACACACAAGACGACACACACAGAGGGGCAGAGGATCGAAACACAAGAAGGGAAGGTTCAATGACTCCAGAAAAAACGCTGAGCACAGACAAAGCAGGAAAGGAAGAGCAGAAGAGTCTGGGAGAAAGTTCAGGCGACGAGGGGCTCAAGGAGTTGACTCCCTCCTCATGTCGCCTTCACCATCAAAGCCGAGAGAAGGGGACAGAGAACGACCAGACAAATCGGAGAGGGGGAAGCTAGAAAAAGGGGGAAAAGCAGAGGATGAGAGGAAGGAGTTGACCCCCCTCGTGTCGCCTTCATCGTCAGAAATCGGGAGCAAAGAGGGATATTGAGGACGAAAATAAAAGGGGAGGGGGAACAAAAGGGAGAGAAGGACAGAGGCCGAAAGAAAATCGAAACCCAGAGAGAGGGAAACCAGAAGAAAAATTGAGAGATAGGAGGCAGAGAAGAGGAGGTGGAGACCGAAAAATTTTGGAGACATTGGGGAAGGAAAAATCGAGAGGAGCAGAGCAGGAGGAGGAGAGAGCAGGAGCGCGAACGAACAGGGGGGAGATCAAAAAATTGGAGGCAGAGGGGATCGAAAAACAACCAGGAGACGGAGAGTATTCTCTTATTCGGATTCGAATCAAGGATTTCGTAGGGGACAGAAAGATTCTGGAAACACCGGGGGTTCGAATAACGGAGGGGAGAAGAGTCTTCAAGATTTGAGGATTGTTGAGTGGAAGAGACAGAGAGGTAGCGCGACAAGGATCCAGATCATCCATTCACCTGTTGTGGTTCCTATAGGTAAGCTATGAATGCTCTTTTCTCTCTTTGTCTGGCAATGAGATTTCCTGGTGACTGCTGATTATACGAAATGGAAATGGAGGATTAAGTGGCCTCCCTATACTGAACAATCAAGAACGAAATTTGAATGGCTATGTTCTGTATATGTCTTTGAATTGAATATGCACTGTAGGTGCTCGATGAAACGCCTAATAGAAGGCCGATTTGAGTTTTGGTATTTAATCATTGCCCTGAAATCTATTGTGTCTGATAAAGCTGTAGAACCTTGGCTTTAATTCCCCCGGCCATATTTTCATGATAATTGTATGTGTGTTTCAGAACTAAAGCCTGCATGAATGTCTTTGTTTCTCAAGTTTGCTTGGTTGGTATTTGGAAGTGGTAGAAATCATAGCACCGCTATAAAATGTTAGGAGTTGGATGAATATAGCCACTACTATGGATTGATAGCCTGGATCTTATTGGTTTATCATTTTTTTAGTACTCTTAACCTCTGATTCCAACTTGCCTGGGTTTCGGGTTTGTTTTGGGTTGTTGTATTTCTGTGACCAAGAAATGTGGCTCATATCGCTAGGCTCATGGCCTGGAGTTTGAATGGAAATGAGTTCAGGGTTCAGCTAGGTACATGACGTGCCAGGATTAAGAGTTTGAACTGATTTCCCCCCTGCGTTTTCTTTGTTTTAAAAAAAATGATAGTAATAAAAACAAGAAAAGCAAAAATAAAGATAACAGCAATTTAAAAATAATAATAATAATAATAATAAAGTAAAAATATCCATACAGGCATAGTAGATATGTACGGTCATGAGTGTTGATGATTTTGTTCCGTTGGCTATAGGTAAGTTTGGGTTTATGCCTATTGATATTAGGGTCTACTATGTCGGTCCTCTCACAATGTATGGTATCATTTGAGTTTGGCACACGCTGAGTGTTTTCCTGATAGTCTTCAGCATGAATTGTATCAAAAGTGGGTCTATTTACTGCTTGGGGAGATTTATTTTCAAGGTACTCTTCCAATGTTCGCAAATCATTATAGTGTAACTGGTGTGAAATAACAATTTTAAATAACGCAAAACATAGGTGTTATATGCACGTTAATGCTTTTATTTTTATTAAAAATTGTCGTGTGGGATTATTTGTCCCCTTAGACACATGAGAATCAATTCAAGGATCATGTGTAGCAATAAGCTTCCTTGTTATCCGGTGGATTCCAAATTTACGCTCTAAATAATTTTGGGTTTCAATGGCCCACACCAAATCGATTTTCTTTAAAGGATTTCTTTTTTGAAAGAGGGATATTAAAAAAAAAAAGAAGAAGAAAGTCCTTTACTTAGGCAAAAATCTGAATTCAAAATAAAAAAAAATAGTGTAAGGATCATAACAAACAAAAATCAAGGAAACTCAAAGATTAGAATACAAGGAAATCAAAGATTAAAATCCAATGAAATAAGAAATTTAAAAGAAAAAAAAATGCAAAAAGAGGAAAAATCTTTTTTGTTTTATTTTCAATTCATAAGAACACACAAAAAAAAAATTATGTTTCAAAACTTTAGTAGAGATAAAAAAAAAGGGTGAGGTTGATTCTGTAGGAGCTCTTGTTAGGAAAATTTCCTTAGTGATCCTCATCCAAAAAAAAAATCAAGAACAAAAATCAAATCTGATAAAAGAATAAGAAAAAAAAGGGAAAGAAAAACTTGATTTCACTTAAAAGAAAAGTAGAAAATATATAAGAGCTAAAAATTAAACGAAATTAAAAAACAAATAATACAAAAACCAAAAATTGAGAAAACAAAAAAAAAAGATAAGTAAATTAATTAAAAACCAAAAGATAAGAGTTCTCTTATCGTAAATTAATTAAAATCAAAAAAGAAAAAAATTGTTTCAATCGTAAGAGTTTAAATTATTTTTATGTTTTCCCTTTCAACCCAAAACATAATAAAAAAAAAGAAGGTAATAAAAAACAATGAAATAAAAAAACAAAGAAGAGAGAGAACAAGAAAATCAAAGATACGAGAAAAATTAAATTATATTTTTTTTAACAAATTAAAACACATCGACCAATTTCAAAACTCGTTTTATTCGTTAAAGAAAAAATAATAATTTATTTTTCTTTATCTTTTGAAAAAAAACAATATCAAAACAAAAAATTAAATTAAAAATTAAAATATTAAAGAACAAAAAAAACATAAGATAAAAAAAAAACAACGAAACATAAAATAAAAAAATAAAAAAGCTTAAAAAAACAAATAAAAAAACAAAAAAGCAAAAAAACAAAAAACAAAACGAAACAAAACAAAAACAAATCTCAATCAAAATATATTTTTCAGCCAATCGAACTACATGGACTTTGATCCCTATTGGAGGGTACATAGGCTCTAGGCTCTTATCCTAGGTCAAGTCCGACCTTGTAAATAAAATTTTCTGTTCAATTTTCATTTCCTTAATTTCTTTCCTTTCATTTCGTCTTTTCAAATTTTGTTTCTTTAGTTTATTTCCTCTTTTTCCTTTTCAACTTCATTCCCTTTATCTTTATTTCTTATTTTGCATGTGATTTGTTAGGAGAATTAAAATAGACTAAAGGCCATATTGATTTTGCACAACTAGCTTTGGGTAACCGTTCTTAGCAACGGGTGTTGTGGGGTGCCTAACACCTTCCCCACTCACAATCGACTCCCGAACCTATTTTCTGATTCGTAGACTATTTTTCTTATTTTCTAAATAAAAAAGCTTTTCCAAAGTTTTGCCTTTCCAAAAATTAAAATTTTGGTGGCAACTCTACTACTTATCTTGATTTTGATTTTAGTCTTCATTTTTTTTGGAGATTGAATCGAAATGGTTTCTTTTAAAAGTTTTCTTTTTTAAAAGCACCACGCGGTCGCATTTTCGGGTATGACAGTAATGGTTTAGTTTTGTATCCGTAGGCTGAAATAACATTTTGTTGGCTCTTAAAGAATTGTCTACAAGTGAGATAATTAGGGTTATTATTAATTCCATACATATGTCTACTTTAATTTGATATTTGCTACAAATGTATGATTTTTGAATGTTAAATGAATAGTTAGCTATCTGATATATATTATGTTTGGACCTTGTGAGTCCATGGTGGAGCTATGGTATGACTGTCACCCATGCATCATGCTTCGATCGGGCACCCAGTTATGATCAGACCCTTGTATGCATTGAGCCTAGGTTATATTCATTGGAGAGTTGGTACTGTGGATGGACCTATCCCAGTATTAATGGTCTTTAACATGTAGAATGTGATTTCTAGTATGGAATAATAGTAATTAATAGTCTAATTGTTTTATTTGCTTATATGACTGGTATATTTTCTAATACTTATTTGAATTCATGCACATATGTTAATTAAATTGGAATATCTAAAAGGAATTTGCCTTTGGTTTCTGAAATTTACATCCCACCCCATTTCATAGGCTAACTATTTCAGGTGAAGGTCTTTTGGGTAAGGATAAAAGGAAACTAGTGGATGAACATCCATGAGCTCAAACCTTGGGTAAGGAATGCTACACTCGAGTTAATTTAACTTAGGATAAGTGCTAATTTTGGTTATTCTTTTGTATAGCATCATCATGTAATCATATTGCCAAGTGTAGGAGCTTTTTGTTTTGTATGCACATATATATATGATATGGAACTTAGTTAGTCTTAAGATATGGTCTATTATTTAAGAATATAATCATGTGATACCTTAATTATTGACTTAAACTAGTAATGCATGGAACCTATATTGACATTTATATTTGGATGATAATTGTTAGTAGTCATGAATCTTTCTTATAGTCATTGATACGTAAATTGTTGGTGTATGATAGTTGATGAGTAGGCATCAAACCCTAAGTCTTGAATTGGTAATGATAGGCATGTTGGGTAAATCAAGTAGATTAATGTAGTGGAAGTTTTAGAGTGTATGAGACTAAATTTGATAATTTTGGGTGTAGTAGGGGGATTAGCCGTAACCAAATATCACAAGTCGCGACCAAGGGTCAGTCAGAAGTGAGTTTCGCTGTAGCATGAGGAGTTTAGGTGAAATCCCATCCAGGGAGGGTAACAAAACTGAATTCACCGTGACAAAATTTGAAATATTTTAAGGCAAGTACCAAGAGGTATCTCGCCGCGGTGCTATATAAGTTAGCCATGGTAGGACTCGAGTTAGTGAGAAAACTCACTGTGGCACAAAGGATGCTAGCCACGGTGAGGGTCCAATTCGCTGCGGTGTGAAAACATGAACAGTAGGTTCTGAGGGTACTCCGTCATAGCATAAAAAAACCTAAGTCATGACGAAGATTCCTAAACTCCCATTTTGACTTAGAAACTTTGAGATTCATGATGATAATATTGCATAATGACTTGGGGATATTTGTAAGAGGTTTTGTGAGTTGAAATTCGATAGTAAGATGAATCGAAGGCCTTAATTGGTATTTATGATCACTTGTAGATTTAATTAGCTGTAGTTATTTAGTTAATAGCCCTAATGATATTAAGGTTTAAATTTTTTTCACTTTTTCTTAATCTAATTAATTATAATCAGACTTTAGGCCTTGATTTGTGATTGTTAACCACTTAATTTAGCTAAATCATGGTAATTAGGAATTATAGTCATCATAGCTATTATCTATTGGCAGAGACCTAAATCAATCATAGAGATTTAAGAGTTTTTTAGGTAAAACGGGTATTATATAAGGTTTAAAGGATTTTCTCAGGTAGTTACACCCTTAACCAGACTAACTAAGAAAGATCAGCCTTTTGTCTAAGATGGCCGATGCAAGGACAATTTTCCAGAGTTAAAGGTTAGGTAAACCTATAACCCAATAATAGTATTACCTAACCCTATGGAAATCTTTGTTAGTGATGCATCTAAGAAGGATTTAGGATGTGTTTTGATGCAACAAGATAAAGATATGGCCTATGCCTCCAAACAACTTAAACCACAAGAGGAAAATTATCCCACCTATGAGTTAGAATTAGTTATTGTAGTTTTTAACTAAATGACTTAGTGGCATTATCTGTATGGTATAAAATTTAAAGTATTTTTTTAGTGACTATAAATGTAATTTCTAATTCTTCTAAAAACTATATTAAAACTAGTAAGATAATGAAAGAGGACACCAAAATAAAATGAAGAAAGGATAATTAAACTAAAACTAGAATATTAATTAAAACATTCAAAAATAAAATCATGAAACTATGAATGGCCTAAAACTGAAGTCAAAATGGTTAAACAAAATAAATCAATTAAGTAATGGCAAAATCATAATTTCAGGTAAAATTTTAGAAACTAAAAGAAGAGAGTGTTAAATGCTAAAATTAAACTCACTAAAGTTTTCAAAGATCCTGAAAACTATAATAACTGTCAAAATGGCCAAAACTCTTACAGTGCATGATTTAAAACATTGATTAACCAGAATTTTGACCAAATTGTATCAAATTATTTTAAAGTCCAAAAATTTGGAAGTAAATATTTTTAATAAATTAGAGAGCTTTAATTTTATTATGGAAAAGACGATTCTTAGAAAAAATTTAAAATGAGTTCAAACACAGGGATTAAAGTTTCAAGACATAATGGGAATTTTGCAAATTATTTTAAAACTTCTATTTTCCCTTATATAAGTGTCACGCCAGCCACCTAGCCCTTATATCTAACTTATTCTACTTCTATTTTAGACCTTAGAAATGTACAAAGAGAAATGAGAAAAAAAGAGGAAGAAAAGGTAAGAAATCTTGCACTTTTTCATTTCATGGTAGTCAGAAACCTTTTCCTCCTCTTTAAACTCTTTCCATTGATGGTTTTAGTTTTTTGAAAGGAGCTTTTTGGTGGTTGAATACTTAAAGAAAGAAAGGAGCTTGAAGCAACTAATTCCACCACTAGAATCTCCATTTGATAAGGATCCAAACAAGGTTTATTTTGAATTAGAAAACTTACTTCTCCTTGTGTTCCATCCTTCTCACCATTTTGACCTAACCATAGAGAACTTAAAGTGAGTTTGATTTTGGTTGAAACATGATAGGATTAGGGGTTTAAGAGCATGGAGGTTAAGATAATGCAAAAAGAATCAACTAAAAAGCTATAGAATATAAGATAGAGTACCTAAGGTTTTTGTTACACCTTGTAAATCTTGGAATCCTAAGAAGATATTTTAAGCTATTTAAGGCTAATCTTGAACTAGAAAAGAGTCAAAGAACCTCTATATGTGTCAAAATTCCTAAGAGAAATAAGAGAATTCCATTAGGCTCTCATATGGACATAGTCTCAGCCTCTGACAAGTAGCACCTAGGGATAGCTTTCATGGATTCTAAGGTGTTAATAGGCCCAAATGCGATAAATAAATACTAATGAATTATTAGATTGAATTTAGGGTCCTATATTGAAAGATGAAATTTCAGAGTTCAAATGGGCCCAAAGAATCAAGATAGCTTTTGGTTAGTATAATTGTAACATCATAAAATTAATTAAAGTATTAATCATAGATTTGGACTAATTAAAAATAATTATTATAGAATAATTAGACAAATTATATGGATAGGAGTTTATGGAGAAATAAATAATTAATGTAGGTTTAAAATTTAATTGGGTTAGAACTTAATTTAGGCCCATAATTAATTTAAGTAAGTTATGGATAAAGACTAATGAAGACCCAATAATTTTAGATGTAGACCCAATTTACATCCACTCTTATAGTTGGCCTAATATTCATTATGCAAGTCCAAATTAGATTAACTCTTGGAACTTGGTCTAATCCAATCAAAATTCTGCAAACCTAACTTTTTATTGTAGGACTTGACCCAAGAGAGACCACCTAAGTAATGACCCAATCTAGTTTAGTGAGTTAGGAGCCCAAAACTAAACTAAAATCCTAGAATCCAAGGCCCAACAAGCATAAATCTAAAACCCACTTGAAATTTGGGCCTTTAGGTTAGCCCAAACCCATCCTAACCCTAAACATATTCAGCCCCTTCTATTAATTCTGTAGAAACAAGACATACAATAAACATAAGAAGTAATTTTCAAATGTTTGGAGAAAGGCTAAGGTTCTTAGCAAGAAATTCATCATTTCTCATTTATAAAGCCAAAATCAGTCAGGGTGAGTGTCATATAACGTGACCCTACCCTCTCCTCTTCCTCTTTAATTTAGCATGATTAGCTTTCCATTTGGAGCATTTTCATTATATCCAAAATCTGAAATGTGTTGTTTGGTGTTTTCTTAGAGAAGGTTGAGGCTATGAGGGATTTTGGGTAAGTATAAACTTTTTATTTTGATGCATTTACTACTAGTTAGAGACCTCAATAGTTGACTTATGATATAGACTCTATTTTTATATGAAAATACCTATAATGTAGGGTCATATTTTGAAATTTCTGGTCTAGGAAAGACAAAATATGAAATTAGAGTCTCTTGGTGGTTGAGTAAGTATTTTTCTAGGTAGCTTATAATAGTTGGATCTTATGGGATCTAAGAATATGCTTTGATTTAATATAGGACTTTTAGAGTTTAGAGATATACTTTTGGTTGCAGAACTTGACTCAATTAAGTGAGGTAACCAGGGTTCATATTAAATTTTATACATATGCCCATTTTAATTTTATATTTACTGCACATGTATGATTTTAAATACTAAATAAATTAGTTGACTATCTATTATATTGTATTTGAGGTTTGTGAGTCTATGGTGGAGCTATGGTGCGGTTGCCACCTATGCATGTGCTTTGATTGGGCATTTAGTTATGATCAGACTCTAAATATATTGAGCCCTGGTTGTACTCATTAGGGAGTAGGTGCCGTGGATGGGCCTCTCCCGGTGTTATTGGCCTTTTAACATATGAATTTTTTATTGCTAGTATGAGATAGTAGTCACTAATAGCCTAATTGTTTCATTTGTTGATGTGACTGGTGTATTTTCTAATATTTATATGATTTTATGCACATATGTTAATTAAATTAGAATATATGAATGAAATTTGCCTTAGTTACTGATATTTACATCTCACCCCATTTCATGGGTTAACTATTTCAGGTGAAGGTTCTTTGGGTAAGGATAAAGACAAGTAAGTGGATGAACATCCATGAGCTGAGACCTAGTGTGGGAAGCTATACTTGGACAGAGCTAATTTAGTGTAAATGCTAATTTTGTTACTTTTTTGTATAGCATTATCATGTAATCATATTACCAAGTGTAAAAGATTGTGTTTTGTTAACTTAGAATGTATTTATGGAGAAGTTAGACCTCATACTAAATTGGTATCTAATGTATGAACTTATATATCTGACATGGAACCTAGCTGATGGTAAGATATGGTTAACTATTTGGAAATGTAATCGCATGATAACTTAAATGATGACTTAGACTGGTAATGCATGGTATCCCAATATAGACTAGTAATGCATGGTACCCTATTGGGATTTATATTTGAATGATAATATTAGTTGTATATGAATTTAGTTGCTTGTTATTATCATATAGAATTTGCTTATGCATGATAGTTTAGGAGTAGAAATCAACATCTAAGTGTTGAATTGGTAAGGTTAGATATGTTGGGTAAATTAAGTAGATAAATGCCATTAGAGTCTCACAAATTGAAAGAGAGTGGTCCTAGAGTGTTCCTAAAGGGAGAATTAGAGTGCATGGGATGAAATTTTGGAGGTATAGGCACAGGAGAGAGTCACGTAGTGGCTAGGAAGGGCTTATCACGGCTAAGAAAGTAACAAAAGCGAGGAGTACCACAGCACGAGATGTCTCGCCACGGCAAAAAATGAAAATGTTGCCCAAGAAGGGTAACAAAGAGCAACTTGCCACAGTGCAAGATGTTCTACTATAGCATAAGTCGAGAGAATTAGGTGATGAGTCTTCCAATAGCTAATTTTACTGCAGTGCAAATCATGAAACTTTATACAGTAGCTTCAGGGGGTGTTTTCTACCATGGCACCATATAGGCTGGTCGCGGCGAGGGTCTAACTCGTGAAAATTTTAGAAGTGGAACCCAAAAGCAATTTCGCCATGGCGCAAATATCTTAGACCACTACACAAGATGTGAAACTTGATTTTTAAGTTCTAGTAGCCAACTTAGCTGTGGCGACAAGGTTTCAAGTTGCATTGAAGGTTTCCAAACTCTTACTTTTAGCCTAGAAACTTTAGTTTTTCCTATGGTAATGCTAAGGAATGATTTAGAAACACTTGTAGGAGGTTTTTGTGAGTTGGAATTAATGGATAAATGAATTAAAGGCTTTTGATTGAAGATTAGATTTGCTTATGCGCATAAATAATTGTGATTATTTGGTTAATGACTCTAATAACATCAAAATTCAAATTCTCTTACATTTCCTTAAATCAATTAATTAAAATGATTCTAGACCTTGATTTATGATTATTAATCAAGTATTTAAGCTTAACTACTATGATTATATTACAATAATCATGTAAATGATGGCCTTAATAAATTCTATTAGAGTTATATGGCTCATAACAAGTAAGAGTTTGGAGTCTAGAAAGTAAAATCTAAGAGTTATCTCTTAAAGAACCTAAAAATGACCTAAAATGGCATATTGAGTCCTAATAGGATTAGATAATAGTAATAAGACTAAAAATGGATACTAAGGGCTTATTTTGCCTTATAAATGAATATATGTAGGCCAAGCTAGCCCAAGCTCACCTATTTGTGGGTTTCAAGTAAAGGAAAGATAAAAGCCAAGTGGGTTAGTGGTAATTTCAAGCTTTCCAATTCATGGGGTAGCTATATCTCCTTATCTTGTTTGCATTTAAATGTTTGAATGAATTGAGATGCTTGAATATGTAGTTACTTAATGTATTCATTAGTGCTTTGATGTGGTTTTCATCGTGAGTTTTATGCATGAGTATTATATGTTTTTGGCTCCTACCTTTTTATAACGGAAAATTAAGTGCAATAGCTCTTCCTTAACCTAAAAATGCATCTAGTTAAGCCTGACTAGTATGTTAAGATGCCATGGTTTGATGAGAAATGAGTTTTCATATTAGAAGTTATGTTTGAATTACATGATATATATGATTCATATATTTGCACCACATGTATTGCATTTCCTCATGGCATTCTTGTATGCAGTGATTTGATTGAGATTTGTTATTAAGATTCTCCCCAGAATCTCTCCCATGTTCTTCTTGCTAACCATTTTGGGTTTTCTAAGCAAAGGAAAAGAAATTAAGAAGAGTTAGGCAATATAAAATGGTGCAATTAGGATTTTTGTGATGTAAACATGCTTAATGTATATGATAGTCCCAAATGGATAATAAGCATATGTATATGTGATGAACTTTATGTAAATCACATGGTTATGTAATAAAAATATGCATATAAGGGTGAGAACATGAATATGAGCCATTTTGGTGTATGATTGGATCATTGGTACATGAACTTGTGCATGTGAAGGAATATGGTCTATGTGTACATTTGGATGTCGAAAGGTCATATTTTGATGCAACTTTTATTTATATGATGAACCTTATAGAATAGATGCTTAGAATGATTAAATTTTGCTCAAAGTGGGAGAGTGCAAATTAGAGGTCAACTTAGCCACTTTAGAACCAATTTTTGGTCCAAATAAGTCATAAATTGTACCTCTACCCTTAACAGCCCAAATGACTTATTTTAGAGTTGAAATTTGACATACAATTAGAAAATTTGTAGAGTTTTCTAATAAGCCAAAGATGGTATTTTTCAAAGATCTAAGAATATTTTATGAATTTTTTAAATTGGCAAAATTATGTAGATTTTGACAATTACTGTTTACTTATGGCAACCATGGATTTCATGTATTTTAAAATTCAATTTTACTTGAAATTTTTATAGCATCAATTTTAGATCATAAGCTTTTCATAGACATCTAATTTGCATAAATCAGAGTTATATAGTAAAAGTTATGAATTTTTGAAATTTTAGATTCTATTATGTCCAAAGGGCTGAAATGAGTTATATATCTTCCATATGCAAATAGATCCCATATTCTAGTTTTATGAATCAAAGTAAAGTTGTCTATGATAACCATGAGTGAGAGGAAAGAAATTTAAAATTTGACCCCTATAATAGCATTTGAAGTGTAAGAAATGCCAAAATTGCTATAAAAAATTTGGTAACAATTACATTTTTGTTACCATTGAGAATAAATGGTATGCATGAGTTTATACAAAGCTAGTTATGACAATAAGAGTTTGAATTACATGTTTGATCTAAAAGAGCTTAATACGAGATAAAAGATATGGATAAGATTCTAAAGGATTATGATTTCAATCTTAAGTATCACCCAAGCAAGGCAAATGCAGTTGCAGATGCCTTGAGTAAGAAATCAATATATAAGGCTTAGTTATGCTTAAATAGTAGCAATTAATTAGGAACTTTAGAAATATGAATACTTTTATCTTCTTGCTCCCTAGTAGCCTTTATGTGAGCGAGCTTAGGATTCGGTGTGATTTGAAAGATCAAATCAAAAAAGTTCAACTCTTTAAAAAAAATTTTAGTGATATTAGGACTTAGTCATCTCAAGGGAAGGCTAAAGAATTTAATATCTCTAAGAATGGTTTGGTAAGGTATCATGATAGGTTGTACGTACCTAGGAGTAGGGATATAAGAGATATCATATTAGTTAAGGCCTATGAAAGTAGGTATACCCTTTATTTGGGAACCACCAAGATGTATCAAGATCCTATAAAACATTTTTAGTGGCTTAGGATGAAATTAGATACTGCTAAGTTTATATCCAAGTGTCTAGTTTGTTCAATTTAGTTTTGCATAGTGCTGGTTTATGTTTAAGGAAAAACATGGTAGTTTTAGAAATTTGATAAGTTGAAATGGTTAAATAGTGGAATTTTTGTATAAAATTTAAGTGACTTTTAGTTAAGACCCTAAGGAGAAGATTTGGAAAGTTCCATAATTTTTTTAAGTTGATTTGCTAACTCTGGTAGAATCAAAACAATGCAAGTAAAGAATTACAACCTAAATAGGATAACAATGTAAATTAGTTGAGTTAAGGGGCCAAATGAATGAATTTTTATTTGAAATTTGGCCATAATGAAGCTAATATATAATCTTCAAGTCTAGGAAGTTTGGGAATTTTTAGAATGTGATAGCTATTTCTTTCAATTTTTCTAAAGCTAGCAAAATTTTGGAAATTTTCTAAGAGTACCAACCTTGCCTAAAGTAGGATTGTAGTCTAAAGTAATTTTTGTTATGATTTTCACCTTTGTGAAGACAAGGCCAAAATTGGAAGGTGGTAGTTAGTACTTCACATCATCCTAAACTTGTCAATTAAAACCTAAAGAAACAACTTATGAGTTAATTGAACCTTATAAGAAATTTGTATGTAAGTCCTTTTCTCAAACTTCCTTAAATACTTTTATTAGAATATTTGTACTTAACACTTACAACTAGTGGTTAAAATTCACGTTTCATTTTCTCTTATTAATAATTTTATCATTAATTAGCATGAGATAGCTAGTTAATCAAACCTAGTTATTGCATAAGGTAAAACAAAAATGGATATTATTGGGTTATATATAGGTTAAGTATGACAAGCCAAAATAACTCTAGAATTATGCAAATTAGAAAATTTTAAATGTAACCTACCATTTTGGTAAGTTAAAAAGGCAAGCTTGGTGAGTTTAACCCATTTTAACAATTTCACCATTTTCCTTTAATGTATCTTTCTTTTAGCCTTAGAATAACACTTTTTTTTGGATGCCACGTTAGAGGTGTGAGATAGTGTACATATAATCCCTTCTCTCTTACACATTAGTACTTTACATGCCAACTAGATGATTAACGAGACATATTAGCTAATCAGTGAAGAGAAAATGACCTAACATGACAAAGTGAATAATGTTCAATGAGACTAAAACTTTCAAGGGCTAAATTGTGAAGAGATATACTTTCAAGGACTAAATAATTGACCTACAGATCTTTTAGTAGGGATGGACAAAATATTGTATCCTTTAAGTACTTCCAAAAATTAGTGACTTGGGTTTACATATGGGATGAAAAATGGATATAGGTATACATATTTTTCTGGGCATTTTTAAACATTTGAATTTAGGTTTGGGTAGATGATTGTCACCTCTGACAACCCATTGAAAGTTTAGCATAATGCAAATGGCTAGAAAAAAAAGAAAAAATAAATTGATTTCCAAAAATAATTTCAAAAACCAATTTGGAGTCACTAAAATTTTAATCAAAGGTAAAACTTAAAAAAAAAATCTTTTCAAAATAAAAAAGTGAAAGGTAGTGTGCAAACTAGATATGAGTTCAAAAATCTATTTGCATTATAAGGAATGTGTTAAGCACTTCACAACACCTATTTTAAAGAACAGTTGCTTTAAATTAACTTTGCAAAATAGATATAGCTTTAATTTTATTTAAACTACTATAATCAAAACACATGTAAAATACAAGAGAAAGGAAATAACAAAAAGAAAATTAAATTAAAATAAAATAAAAATTAGAAAAGGGAAAAAATAAAAAATACAAATGAAGCATTTACAAAAGCAAATAAAATAAACTAAAATAAAATATTCACGAAAATAAAAAATAAAATATTTATAAAAATGGACTTGACCTAGAAATATGACATAAAGTCTACGTATTTGATGAAGAAATAAAAGTCCATATAGTTTGAATGGGGTTAAAAATCATATCATTTTCTTGGTGTCATTTATTTATTTTTGTAAAAAGAGAAAGAAATTAGGACTAATTTTTGTATCTTTTTTTTTTTTTTGACAACCAAGACTAATTTTGATTTCACAAACAAGACAAAATTGATGTTGGTTAATGTGTTTTAGCTTATGAAATCTAAATCATTCTCGCTCTCTTTTTCTCTTTAGTTTTTCTTTTTTTTATCAATTTTTTATTTATGAAAATAAGATTATTTTTGTTTATTTAAAGATGATTTAACTAATTTCCTAAAAGTCATTTTTTAAAATTTTTAATTTTTGATTTAAACATAATTATGCAACTAAATCGATATTTAATAAAAACTTAAGAAGATTTATTGTCATGCATAGCCTTTATTGATTGATACCCTATATATCTAATAAGACATTAGGTCTCACATGACAAACTTTTTTAAAAAATTAATAAAATATAAACAAGAAAAACAAGCATATAGTATATTGTGAGTGCATGTTGTTGTCAATCAAATGTTATTTCAAGTACCTATCATCACAATAGCACATCACTTGAATAAAATAAATAAGATAAAAAAACTAGTGAAGCCTTCTCTCCAACTATCCTTTTAGTCCCTATTAATAATTCCCAAGCATTTTCTCCTTGTAATTATTGCAACACATATGCCAAAAAGAAAGAAAGAAAAAACTTTGGATTAGTATCCAATGTAGAGACCACTTGACAAGGCAATAACAATAATTCAAATTTTCAAATGAATTTTAATCATTAAAACATGCACATAAACATATAAGGGAATGATTAACAAATGATCTTCTTGAACCTAAAAACTCATTTAATTATGTTCCTAAAAAGCAGGACCACCAAGTAAACATGAAAATATGATTATAGCATTCCTAAGATTGTAAACCAAAATATTATGGAAAAGAAAGACAAATTTTAATTTTGATGCATGAACTAAATGTCCATCTAGTAAAGCCAACTATCATGTCATAACAATGGACATGATATGCACTTAATTTGCATAAAAATTGAGGCTCTAAACAACCATGAAATAATGATACAAGAGTCATAAGAATAGGGTAACTCTTTTACTAATGTTAATCAATTTAGTAGGTATTATGCGCCGAAGAATTAAAATTAATAAATTTTGCAACATAAAAGTAAAGAGATCACACATATACATAACATAATAACTAATATTCTCTAATATCCTATACATATCATACTATCTAGTTGAAGTGTCAGTTTAGTGAACAACCTTCCATATAGTCCATACAACATAGCTTAAGGTCAAAACATTATTTAATTATGGAGCTAATATCTATATTTATTTATAGCCATCACAACTCCCATGAAGTCAAACTACACTATTGGGACCATTAAGCAGGTAAATCATGCTAATAGGGTCGAAGAAGGGGAGAAGGCAGTATTGGCTAGCTATCTTCTGTGATTGTCATGGACTTCGTATTAATTATCCCCTACACTTGGCCTATCCTCGAAATATCCATGTATATCCATTCAACCTTGATTATGTAGCATGTCACTAGCATCTTTCTTATCTAAACACATTACCAAAACATGTTAGATTTTGAAAATTCTCAATAGCACATACAATATTTTTAAAACAAGTAATGGTTCCACTATCAAGTGTGTAAAAAAGCATTTTTCATTTTTACCCCTTGTTAGTATCAGAAAATCACCTTAAAGTAAACTAAATAATAACACGGTTGCAGTTATGGAACCAATATTTAACAAGATAACCTATATGGTAGCATAAACATAAAATAATATCCTGCATAAGTTATACTACTGATATGCACTAGCAAATGCAATAGATGATTCTTTTTGAGGAACTGTAGTTAATCACATTTGAAAGTTCTTTTTTTAAGATAGATAAAGTTCTATAGGTATTGTATCAAGTATCAAATACTACATAATACACTATTGGGACCATTAAGCAAGTAAATCATGCTGGTAGGATTGAAGAAGGGGAGAAGGCAGTATTGGCTAGCTATCTTCTGTGACTGTCATGGACTTCATATTAATTATCCCCTTCACTTGGCCTACCCTTGAAATATCCACGTATATCTATTCAACCTTGATTATGTAGCATGTCACTAGCATCTTTCTTATCTAAACACATTACCAAAACATGTTAGATTTTGAAAATTCTCAATAACACATACAATATTTTTAAAACAAGTAATGGTTCAACTATCAAGTGTGTAAAAAAACATTTTTCATTTTTACCCCTTGTCAGTATCAGAAAATCACCTTAAAGTAAACTAAATAATAACACGCTTGCATTTATGGAACCAATATTTAACAAGATAACCTATGTGGTAGCATAAACATAAAATAATATCCTACATAAGTTATACTACTGATATGCACTAGCAAATGCAATAGATGATTCTTTTTGAGGAATTGTAGTTAATCACATTTGAAAGTTCTTTTTTCAAGATAGATAAAGTTCCATAGGTATTGTATCAAGTATCAAATACTACATAATACAGATCTAGATTTTGAAAATAAAAAGCATCACGTCAAGTATCCTATACAGCCAAATGTAAAACTTAAGTTTTTAGCATTTTTAAGATTGAATAACTACCTTCCTTATCTCTGCATATTATAAAATCTATTAGCACGATTAGTATTCATAGCTATTCATTTTATGATTGCAAACTAGAGCATCTCCTATTGTGAATTCGCATAAAAGCAATCTAAGATCACCTTCTTTTCAAGACTCTAACGCATCATGGACTCTAATGTTTGTGACCATCTTGTAAAATATAATATTAAAAGTAAGGGACTCTAACCCTTAATACCATAGTAACATAAGCAAGATAATAATACTTACCTATCAAATATCATTGCTAGGCATACTAGCCTATGGGATAAAAACCATCTATATATGTAATTCTTAAAAGCTATGGAGAATATTAATTCATCATCGATATATCATGCCAAACAAATCAAGATATCAACTCATAGTTTTCTTAAATAAATTTTAATGAAACCTTTTGTTTTCATATTAACATATCTTTTCTTAAGAGTCCAAATATTAGTCCAAGTCATGGCATTCGACAAACATGGTCATCTATGCATGGGAGTAGTCTAAGGTATAGTCATCCATGCATAAGAATTAAAATTCTAGTTAAGGTATTTCAATGGTCAACCATGCATAGGTATCATTGCAGATTTAGTCTTTTTATGGATGGGGTTAAGGAAAAACATCATTACTTAAGGAATTAATGACATATCAACTTAATATTTTAGGGTTTCAGAAGAATTTACAAAAGCACAATTATACACATCAAATAATTAATAATCATGTAATGAATTCAACTTCTAATTTAGTCTAAAACTCTTAAATTTCGATTTTATATGACCCATACAAGCTGTGTGAGGTTACATGATTAGATTGTGTAGATTTTTATGAAAAAGTTTAGGCAAACAACTACCCCTGGCACTACCTCATATCTAGAAACACCTTTCTCTAGCATAACTCCATGCTGAGACCTTAACACAACTCGTGTTTGTGAGCACGAGGGCCCATGTTGAAGGCCCCTATTTTATGAAATAGGTATAGTTCATTATCTGTTTCCATAGGTTCTTTAAACAATCCTTTCCAAACATGTAAATCAACAATGAAGCAACTAAAACAAGTTTATTTTATACTAACCCACGATCTTTAACTCCTCAAGTCCTTTCCCAAGCTCAACTCTTCCCACATGAAACTCTTTCCCCATAACCAAACCTTCAAGATAAGACTAAAGAGATGACACCTAAAACTCCCTAGCTTCCCTTATCAGTCAAAAAACAACCCAACAAACATTTAATAACAATAATTTGAGATCTTTGCTTTTAAAAAACCATTAACTTTTTATATCAATAAGAAAAGAAGAGGTGAGATGATGAAGTAGATAAGATGAAGAAGAAGATGGGGAAGACAAGATAATCAACACAAATTATTAGAAAGAAAAGGTTTTTGTCTTACTAGTTGGTTGACTTGAAACCTTCTTCTTCTTCCTTCTTTATGTTCCTTCTTTTTTGTTGCACCCTTTCTCAAACTCTTGCTTTCTCTCTCTTGAATTTCAAAGGATCAACATTTTAGGAAGTGTTAGGAGTATGGGTGCAGAGAAGATGAAGAGTTTATATAGAATATAAAAGCAATGGCTTCTCCTATGTCTTTTCTTTCTTTGCACAACTCTATTCCACCTTCCACTACAAGAAAAATAGAAATTAGCACCTTCCACTACAAGGAAAATAGAAATTAGCGACGAAATTTTTCCGTCCCTAATTCATTTACGATGGAATGTTTAATTCCATCACTAATTAGTGACGGAATATTCCATCACAAAAAAAAAAAAATCGTCTCTAATTGTGAGAATAACATATTCTAGATTAGTGACGAATTAACAACGGAATATTTTGTGATTGATTAGTGACAGAATACTCCTTTGATGATTAGCGATGGATTAATGACCGAATATTCCGTCACTAATCATTAAAATAGTATTCCGTCGCTAATCCACTCAGTGATGAATCAGCAATTTGTTGCTAATTTATGACGTATTAGCAACAAAATTTATCATTGCTAATTTAATTTTTCTTTTTTTATATACATATATATAACGATTTTTTTTATTTTTAATTTTTTGTTGCTAATTTAATTTTTCTTTATATATATATAATGGTTTTTTTTTAATTTTAGCCTTAATATTATAGTGTTACTTTGTTACATGTCTAGTAAAGTACAATAAAACATAATAAAAGAAGGCCAATTGATAATAATGTTATTATTGAATAATAAAATCAAAGTCTAAATATTTCTTCCTTTTAGCAAAGTACAATAACATAACAATATTCAATTAGAAAGTAACAAATATATTAAATTATCGACTAAAAGCACATAACTTAAGGAAAGAGGAATAAAATCATCCCATTGAAGGAGGACAATTATCAGGGCCTATCTTCTAAGCTACTGAGTCTTCTGGTATGGGATATGATGGGGCACGAAATAATCATAATTCAAGTTCTTTCAACCTATTAAGTGTTTGCTAATGTGGATCTAGTAGAGACAATATTTGTTGATGCTATATGTTGATTCTGCTCTTTAAGTTCTTGGTTCTCTTGTCTCAAAGGTGCTATCTTTGTGGCAATCCTCTTATGTAATTCCTCTTCATATTTTCAACCCTAAAGAAGCATAAAAGTATATTAGCAACTACCCTTTACTTTCAATTACCTTAATTATCATTACAGATTCCTAAATGAATATGACTTTGATGGACATTGGAAGCCAAATAATAGTACAAAAGATAAATCTTTTACATTGGCCCACAAAAGAGTATTTCTAGCTTATCCAATGAAAATTTAACTGGAGTAAGTATCAATCTACTAATAAATAGTTTAAGGACACATTTGAAGTTGCCTTTAAAAGTAGATTTTATTAATATGAAGTTATATTTATTGTTACTAAGTTAAAATACATATTTGGATTTTGCATGAAGGAAATCACTGTTATGACATATATATCATTTTCCTATTTATATAAGAATAATGCACAAAAAAATTCTCATTATGTTTCTAATAAAACCTTGGGTATAGAAGGCTAGAATTACAGAAGAGCAGTATCTCATAAGTAATTATCACAAAATTAAATCATCAACAAAAAAAATGGTCACTAAAAATCATCTTTTGATGGAATAAACAAAAAGAAAATTTGAGACAATCAAATTTTTATCAGAAAAATCTTATGACTATATTACAAAAAGGAGTTGATATAATTTATCATCAAGGTCCCTGAAAATGATTAACAATTTTATGTTCAAAATAAAATGAGTCAATATAGAGAAATATCAAATTACCTGAGTAGATGGAGAAACAAGCAAGTCATGACCCAACACCAACTCAAGAGGAAAGTGCATAGGCTTGTGCAACTTTGTGCTTCCCTGGCTACCATAATCGAAAGGAAGGGATCAAATTTGAAGGCGAAATTCACAAACATCAAACCAACCCTAGGCACCACCAAATGTGCAATGACAAAATCTAGATATGCTTACAGTGCACATATATATGTGGATTCACGAACACCAAAAGGTTGATAGACACTAACATCTTAAGATATAAAAATATACCTGTCAATAATTTTACCAAAACAACATGATAAAAAAGGAGAAGAAATTATTAACAAGACAAAAAACCATGAATTCAAGAATGTAAAGACACGTAGCAATGACAATGCAATTGAAAGAGCAAGCTAAAGAAGAGAATCCAATTCTTCTGAATACCATGAGAAAAATCAAGTGTTGAATTCATAAAAATAGTCATTTCTTTTCTTTTAAAAGAAGAAAAAGGAGAAAGCACCCTAATTTGAACCTAATTTAAATTTTAATGAAAGAAATGAATCAAACTAAAGTTGGTAAGAGGCAAGAGAAAGAATAACTTCAAACCCAATCAGAAAGTGAAAGAAAGTAAATCAAGAAGTAAACTAATACTATAGAGAAGTCCAAAGTCCAATGACAAATAATTTTAATTCTTCATTTCTTTTGTCAATTAGATACAAGTTATAAGTTATCATCTGAGGCTGAAAAACCATATTGAGCAGAAGATCTACCTTGAGGTTATATGGTGTATTGACTTTCACTTCATACTCCAAAACGATTTCTGTCATTTTCTTTTAAATTCTTAATTTTTATGTCTATGTTAGTCAATTTCAAATTTTATTCACCAGAATTGATGTCACTCATTTCTTTCTTTGCCTTCTTGTTATTCTGATTTCTAAGATCTTCATTAAACTCTTACTACACAACTGAATTCTTGGGGTTGCAACACCAAAACCACTTCCAACTAGTTTTAAATCTCAACTTAATCACTGCAACTCATAATGAGAGCTCCATTGATCAATAAAATTCAGTGATTAAATTGAAAAATGCCCTAATATTTAAGATGACAAAGTATATGAATGCAAGAATCATACCTAGCACAATTAGGAGTAAAAATGAAAAAATGTGAAAACAAAATCAACAGGTAATATCAAAATCTAATAAGAGCAAAAGAAAAACAATGTTCAGTGTCAGATTCAACAAAATTGGTACTTCTCTGAGTTTAAAAGAAAGATTGTTTTCTTCATCACTATCTGTAATTAAAATTTCTACGCCACTAGTTCCTTTCTAATAAAACAAAAGTGAGAACTACTCTTAGACATGAAAATAGTAAGGTATCTCAACAAAATTTGTCCATAACTGACAAGAGTAGACTTAGACAAGATTTTTTAGCAATAAAGAAGATCATTACTCTAAATTCTAGAATTTCTACATTTGACAAGGCTATCATATGATTATTCAAGTAGAGCTATTACTTGGTTAGGAGTGGTAGCAACAAGACGATTTTCCTTTTCATCTTCTGATCCAAACCATATTCTTTCACCAGGGGTTGCTTCCTCAAGAGGAAAAAGAAGTTGAACATTCTCATGCTTTGCACCAAAAGCAGCCATCAGCATTCTGGAAGACTTGACACCATGCATATTCCTTGGCTTCAGATTAGAAAGAACAATAACCTTTTTGCCCTACATATGTGAATTATTAGTTATTATGTTGTACAAAGTTATACAACCAATATACTATAGTCACAACTTTAAATTCATTTCTGCAACCTGACTATAAATTTAAAAACAACTACTCCAGTAGACAAAATTATGTCTATCTAATCTATTATTATATATATTATTTGCAAAACACCAAGTGTCTTGCTAATAGAAATCACATTTCAAGAAGTAATAAATGACAAACTTTTAAAGTTATGATAGAAAATAATTATTTTTCTCTATAGGCCATCCAAGAAGACAAATTCACATGGAAGACCTATGGATGATGCATCTTACAGTTTTCTTTTGATCAAAACTTTAAAAACACAAATGAATCTTGATATATACTCTCACCCAAATATCTTGTTAATTCTTGTATTATATTTATAAGAATGTCAAGTTCCAAATCCCATTTTTCCAAGGCAGAGAAGTTAGAAAGACACCTGCCAAATACATTTAGCATGCATCAAAGTATGAATCAGAAGGCAAAAACAAAATAAAAATACAAATTTATGTAAGCATGTGATGAAAAGTATATTAAATTTAGTAAATAATGTGTTTATGTAAAGTATAATATGACAAGGAGTTGTACTTCAAGCTCCAATCAGATCTGACGGTACACTTCATTTGCAACCTCATCCATAAACATAAAACAAGGACTTAATCAAATGAAAATATGTTCTACTTTAATACTATATGCACCAACTAAAGAGAATATAATCATTGATTCTTCTATAATGTATAGCATTGTTAATATGCAATACAGGTTCTGCAAGTAATTAAAGAGAACACATAATTATATGCTCCGAAAAAAAAAATTAATAAGGAACCCCACACTGCCATTTAGAATAACATTAGGATGATGATATAATAAGCTAAATGAACTTTCCTATATAAAAACGCATTTTTTCCATAAGATTAAAAGAGAATTCAAAACTACCTCAACATACTAAGAAAAATTTCCTCGTTCCCTGAGGATTTTTGACAAAGAATACTCATACTTTAAAGTTTGAATACATGCAAGTAAACATAAGTGTACACCTTAACTTTGGAAGTACTTGAAAATATATTTACAACATCTTTAGGTATGAAATATATGAGATGCATCAATACTCAAAACAAAGCATTGGATCTTAAATTTTTATATATGTCACACTCAAATATCTCAGATAGGTTTCCAAATAGTTAAGACTATTAATATGTCCACTTATTGGATGTCACTAAAAGGAACTCTTAAGAAGCCTCATTCAAGAGCAATTAATCTTGAAACACATACCTTAACAAAGGTTTTCCTGTCACTTTGAGGCCTCTTGAACTTTGTGACATGCTTCTTTACAATTTTTGTAATGTCCAGTTTTCGTTAAACAACAAAAACGGACGCGTTTTCAAAGCAAGTCTCCCAAAATGAATGAGTTAAGGTCCCAAAAAATTTGAGTAATATTCTAACCCCCTAAATGAGAATTCTAGCCTTAGATGGAAGGAAAAATAGAGCTAGAATGAAGAAACAAATTTTGACGGAAACCTTACGAAACGTAATGGTATTTTTGTAATTTCGGGTAATTTTTGGAATTCACACAAGAGGGCTTTTTAAATCAAATTTTTGAGTTCTCTAGGGTTCTTAGAAACTTTGAAAACCACGGGAAGCCCTGGGACAGTCAAATCTCCTCCAGTGGATGTTTTCCAATGTCGGTGAGCCCGAACTTTGACGGATCTGTTCGGGAAACTTTTAGCTCCGATTTGAGTGATTCCAAAGGTATTTTTCTTAATTGGTAACCTAAATTTTATAATAGAAAAGAAAATTCTCAAAAAGGAGCTAAAACAAAGGAGAAATGAAAATGCAAAGTATGAAGGGCAAAATTAGAATTTTTGAAAAAGTCACTTTTCCCTGCCTATATATAGGTGGCACCTCACACTTGCCTTCATTTCTCTTCAGATTGTCCAGCCCCAAATCAGAAGCAAAGCCCTAAGGGAGAGGCACCCAAGAAAGGAAGAAGAAGGAGGAAGAAAGCCAAGTGTAAGGTATGTTTTCATGGTGATTTTCCTTGCTTTTCTTCATCCACACTTCTTCTCCTCCCTTCTCCTTTATTTCCTTGGATTAAAATGAATTTTACAAATCTGATTCAAGGGAGAAATTCAAGGGAAAGTTCGGATTTGAAGAGAGGAGCTTGGAAAAATTAAGATTCAAGCCAAATTAAGCAAGGAAACAAGGTAAAAATGCATCCTATGGTTGATACCTTCCATCAACCTTCTTCTCCATTTTGACCTACACTAAGAACCCTAGGAAGATCTAATTTTCAAGCCCAACCAAGCATGATTCTTAGGTATTTGATGGAGAAGAACAAGAATATGCAAAGAAAACAACAAAGTCACCATTAGAATTCAAGATGCAAAACCTAGGGTTTCTAGTACACCTTTCAAATTCTGAATTTATGTGATGCTTCTTAGGTCTAAGTTAGAGTATAAATGAGTTCTTGAGATATCAAAGATACTCCCCACAAGCTTCTCCCTTCAAGAAAACAAAGAAAACTCCATGGAGCCAAAACCTAGGCATGTCTCGGCCAAGAGAGGATCTTGTAGGTGAGGGGAGTTTTAAATTTTTCTAAGACCATTCTTGAGTCATATTTGATGAATGAAAATGAAAGGAGGCCTTGGAAAAATTTTAGAACTCATGAAAAGTGATTTGGTGTCTTAGGTTCCATATTATGACCTAAAGAAGCAACATGATACTATGCCTTTTGTGTTAATGATATGATGACTCCAAGAGGCTTAAAATGAGTCAAGAATCATATTTGAAAGGAAATAATGAGGCTTAGAAGTCATTTGAGGGGTGTTGCTTCATTAGGTTCAAATATGGACTATAATAAGGGTTGTAGAGTAATCTAGGGTTTAAGCAAATTGTGTAGCCTTAGAATGTGTTCTATGAACCTAATTGGCTCTTATAAATTGTATCTAGGCCAAGAGAAACCATCTCCACTAACTTATGGGTGTGTGGTTGAAAGAGGAGGCTCGAAAACTAAGGAAAAAGTGTGTGAGTATACACAAGGTAGCTCTCTCCACCTTCTTTTATGCATGGATGTGTGTTTAGAATGTGTGTATGTGTATTTTCAAGCTATGAAAAGTACGTTAGCATGCCTTTACATGTCATAATCCTTGATGTCATGTTATGTTTTCAAATGATTACATGATGTTTGTATGAATTTGCTTGAGTGTGGAGGGGCCAAGAACTCTTCCCTTTGGTGAGAATAAGCCAAGAACCCTTGAGCTTGGTTGAGACAAAGTAAAGAGCCTCCCAAAAGCAAAGTGGGCTCCCAAGAGTATGGTTGAGTCCAAAGCTCTTAAAAAATACGTGAGGCAAGTCCAAAATCCATGAGGAGAAGTATGAGGCCAATCCAAACACTTGGTGAGCTCTTGGATGTCTTGTATGATTGATTCACATGCCAAGTTTGCGTTCAAAATGTCCATGACTTCTATTTTCTCTATGCATGCATTTATAAAGCTTGCTTTGCACATATTATGTATGATTGAATGGGAGATGAGCTATTGGGATTCTTTGAATCTCATCTCCTCTTCTCCAATGATCTTACATGCTAGGTGGACTAAGTAGATATGCCAATGAGAGCCAACAACCATGAAGAGGGGAGATTGACAAGCATATGTCTAGCTTTAGTTATTTTGGAACCATACTTATGTTCCTTGATGTATATGATGATGTAGATAGTCTAAGAACCTTGAGACATGTATAAATATGCTATTATGTGATGTTTATAACTATGGATATGATGTATAAGCTTTAGAATACAATTTGAGTTTGTAATGTCCAAATGTGCAATGTGGCAATATGATGCAAATATGTATAAGTGTGGGTTGAACGGCCAAAATGAGATGTATAAGGTTTGGGACCCTTTGGGCAGCTCATACAAGTCTTAAATATGTTTTTAGACTTGTCCAAAAGGTGCTAATACTAAGGGGAGGCTATTTGGTAAATTTGGTATCGTATATGGAGTCAAATTTGACCATAATGGAACCTTATGTCACTTTTTGGCCAACTAAATTAGTCTTGATTGGAAATTTGGCATACAAGTAGATCTCATTGAGAGCTTTTTGGAAAGCTAAAGAACATAATTTTTGGAAGTCTTGAGAATATTTGATAAATTTTCAAAGTTGAGATTTTCTATTGATTCTGGTATGTGCACTGTTTACACTGACAGATTTGTGTTTTGTGTCATTCGATGGCCAAATGGTGTCCAATGCTTGTAAAACTTTATAGGCATAAACTAAAGGTCATGAGATTTCTGTGGCCACCTAGATCACCTTATTTGGAGGTCTGAGCAAAGAGTTATGTATTTTTGAAATTGGCTGTCAGTAGTAATAACGCCCCAGGAGTTCAGTCATTATTCCATAAGATTCTAATGGTTAAATGTATCTATTTCATTCTGAAATTATTTTTACTATCAAGTTAACATTTTTAGCTTTCCAAAATGACTAAATTTGTATGATTTCAATTTTTATAGAATTAGTTTTGAATTTTAAAAGTTTGTATCAGTAATCTGAAATAGAAGCCCAGATAGCAGCGACCCTAATAGTTTTTCAGATGTCAAACATCCTCCATGATGTGTGTTATGATCTAGAAATATTTTTCATGTGATGTAGATATCTTAATCTTTCCAAAATGACCAAGAACACATGTTTTCAATTTTCCTAAATTTAGTTATGATTTCCAAAGTTTGCCCAAAAAAGAGGCCAATTGTGGCCGAGAATGAGTTCCCATTTTTCATACTCCATTTCGGTTTTCATAGGTTGTAGGCATGTTTTTGATATGTAAATGAGTTTTAATGATATGATTAAATATGAGGATGCATAGCATGAGCTCATACAATCCACGTGACACCGAAATGAATTTTTAGATACGACGCAACGTGAAAATAATTATTATTTCTTCGACTTTTTCATAGAAAACCAATATAATTCATGATATTATGCCATTTAAAAGTATGAGATGAGCTAGAATTTATGGTGTTACAATTTTCTTGTTAAGTAAAGGTACAACCATTTTGTCTTTAAGAGAAATTCAAAATTAAGCATTCATTATCATCACCCGCAGTTATATAAAACAAAGGATTAAATAAGAAAAATAAAAAAGAATACATACCAAAATCTCAATGTAACTATCCGAAAAACCATAAATTGCTGCTCAAACACAACATGTTACAATCAATTGATAAAATAATGTTCTTACTACCTAAAAAAAAAAGGGAGACAAAAGTAACCATTAGGAAACAAGCAAAGCTACAAGGCTACAAGGAAGTCGACAATTAGCAATTAAATTGAAAAAAACAAACATAAATCTTACTTCAATCCCCCCCTAAGTCGCATGGACCACTATCTTAGTTGTGAGCATGAAAGCAAACATGCAATAGAATAACCAAAACTATATACAAGATGCACTTCTAGAAGCTCATGCTAGATATTATGTTGGAAACTGGAAAGTGTATTTACTTATATACACCCATGTCAGTATTTCTCTAAATATAAATTTTCCCATACATAGTTTTTGATGAAACAACACTATTGCTACAACTAGCATTTACCAGATTTTATCTCCAATTATCATTAGTTTTGTTTGTTAGGGACCTAAAGAAAGAGCTCAAAGAAAACCCTAATACAAATGTACTCTACAGTAGCCATACAAAGCACAAAATCCCCTTACACTAATTCAAGAGAGTGAAAGAGAAATCGTTCCAGACCTACTTGTAACACAAAGCATATCATGCCGTGAAGTTGAGAATGGTGGAAGTGAATAAGCTAGGGTTTTCGAGAGTGATATATGAATGGGTAATGATCACCTATAGTTGGAACCACCGTGACATATGCAACCCTCTCCTTTGGGCTTTGAAGTTAATTGGAAGTGAAAAGGTATTGGGCTTGCTGCTAAGTGGATCATTTATTTGGCCAATATTCCTTCTTATCATTTTTGTTGAATAAATGAAGAATCTCCATATAATTATATACAATATGTAGGACTCTTTCTATTAATTTTTCAAAAAAGAGGAATTTATAAAAATTGGCCAATAAAATAAAATAAAATAATAATAATAATTTTTACCCAATATAAAAATTGGAATTTACATGAAGAGTACATTATAACATTTTAGATCAAATTAAATGAAAAATAAAACTTATAATGAGTTCTCTGAATATTTAAATGAAGAATAAAACTCCAATTAATAAGTAGAATGATGATCTTATGTTCTCAAAAACACTATGTCCCCTAATTATAAATAATTAATTATTAAATATATAATATTTTATTAAATAATTACTTAAAGTGTTAACTTATTTAATAATTAATATTTTTCAAAAAATTAATTTGTTTTTTGTATAATTAATGAATATGATTATAGTAATAAATTTATTAAAATAAACAAAATATTGTTTTATATTTAGTAATATTAAATAATTAATTATTTTAGAACTAAAAAACATGATATTTTTGAAAATATAAGATTATTACTCAACTAAATATAGGCTTAAAGAAACTCACGGATTTACCATGAAAAATGATAAACCTTATGTTTTTATTAAAAACATGTTTAAATGCACTTGAAGGAGCTATCACTGTTGGAGAGGTGGCAACAACTCTCAATATGTTGGCCATATGTTCTATATTGGAGAATTTAAACTTTTGGCATTAATTATTTATATTCTCATTTAATTTTGGTTACTTAAGTTACCCCAGATGATCTAATAAGCTTAAAAAAGAAAAAAAAACAAAAAGATAAGAAAGTTATATCTCAAGATAGATTTAAAGAGGGGGCAAATGTGTTGGGAATCCTAGCTTATTTTCCTGTCATGGAATTTTTATGGGATTATCATTCTATGTAACCATATTTTTAAGAATATACATTTGCATGTTTGGTTCAGCATAAACATGACATATTAATTATACTCAAAAGAGTTAGCTTATGAATTAATTATAATAAGAAGCAATAATGAGCTTGTTTGATTTTATTTTCTATTTTTATATTTTGAAAATTTTTTATCAAATTATATTTCAAAATAAGTTTTGAAAATAAGAAATAGAAAAACCCTTAGAATAATCTTTTTGAAAACACATCCAAAAATAAAAGGAATAAAATTAACACACATCTAAAAATTAACTAAATTACTATTAGCAGATCTGTTCATACATCAAACATGAAATAAAACTAAAGAAGACACCTAAAAAATGCTAAAATAAATTAAAATAAATTTAAAAAATAGAAAATGACTAAAAATAATTGAAAAAATACTCAAAAAAATAAGAAAAGTGGTAAAAATAATGGAATTTGAGCCAAAACACTAAAATTGTAGGCTTTGGAATTGGTCAATTGGAATTAGTCACCCTTAAAACTAGTATTGTGTAGAATTGCCTCAAAACATTGAAATTGCAACTATGGAATTAGCCACAGAAACAAAGTAAGAAAGCTAAATCAAAATTAAAAATAATAAGAGAATTTGAGAGATTTGAGATTTAAATGAGAGAGAGTTTTAGTCTTTAGAGAAGGAAAAACCTTGATAAAATCATTTAGGAAAGTGTAGAAAGAAATAGAGAGACAAGAGGAAGAATATGTGAATTTAACTCAGGATTTAAATATAGAAATTGAACTATCATGACATGACAAAGAGGGAAAGTTGATTGGGAGAAAGGAGATATGTGAGAAATAGGTGGCATGATTGAAACGCACTGAATGAGTAGAATTATTTTTAATATTTCTAAAATCTTGAGAAAGAGATATATTGTCATATATTTTTTATATTATTTATCTTTTATATTTTTTTTGAGTGAAATATTTATTTCACTTTTATTTATTTTATTTATTATATTTTTAATAAAATCATTTTTTATATATATTTGTTTAAATTATGATTTTAAATTTGTGAAGTTTTTTACTATTTTAAATTAACTACATATATTCTATATTTATTTTAATATATGATTTAAAATAAATAAATTATAATTTTTTTAAATTTTGAAAATAAATGAAAACCTTTTATCAACCATAAAATAATTAAACATATAAGTATTTATTGCATCTTGCTATTTTAATATTGAAGTCATTAGATTATTAATTTATAATTTAAATTATAATATATAAATCATTAAATTATAATATATATATATATAATTAATAATATTTAAATCATTTGCAATGGATTTATATCATTATATCATATAAATTATTTAAAAATTTAAATTATTATTTGCGATAGATTAGTGACAGAAAAGTTTGTGATGAAAAATTCTATCACTAATTCCGTCGCTAAAATTAGTGACAAAACTTTTGTCGCTAAAATTTGTCGCAAAATAAAAATTGACTATTCTACTCATTTAGTGACAAAATTTTTTGTTGTTAATCTCGTTACTAATTTTAGCAACTGAATTTTTTATTACTAAATCCGTCGCTAAAATTAGCGATGGAATTTTCCATCACTAAATCCATCACTATTTTAGGAATGGATTTACTGACAAATTAATGACGGACTAATGACGAAAAAAAATTCTGTCACTAAATTCCGTCACTAATTTTTTGTTTTTTGTAGTGTTCATACAAAGGTTTTTTGAAAGTGATTAGAACTTTGACTTTTAATATCTATAATATGGTTGGAATTTGATGGAAGCCATAGTTATGAAAGTTGTTCATATGATTGTAGCGATCGTTTTCAACCAATCAAATCATTTAAAATCCATAAAATTTCACTTGGTGAAAATTATATTTTAGTCACGAGAAAAATTATACTTTGGTCTCAGTTGAAATTATGTTTTTAAATTTTAAATTTTTGATAATTGTATTTTGATATTCAAATTTTACTTAAATATTTTTATTTTTTAAATATTTTTAAAAATATTTTTAAGCTCCTAATGGCTTAAGAATTTCTTAAAATTTCATTCCATGAGTATTATTTTTTTTCAATTTACTATTACTTAATAATTTAATTTTTAATTTCAAGTAATTCCTAAACATTGCTAAAAGTTTCAATTAAATTCCTAATAGTTTTAGAAAATTTTAGTTTCCATCCACAAATTCAAAATTCTTGCATCATGGCCTAATTTTATTTATTTAATGGGTTTCAATTTAGTTAATTTAATTTAATTGGTAATTACATTTTATTTTGAGGAGGATGTTACAAATGTGCAAGGAAATTCACATGTCAACACATGCTAAGAGGCCCCACAACAAAACCAACGATAGCATGATATGAGCAATCAATCACTACTCCACATATACTTAGTTTAAGAGATGTAATCTTTTTTTTTAGGTCATGTCATTATATTTCACTTTTAAGACCTCTTAAAACAAATTATCATCTTTTTGACATCTCTTTTTCCCTCGCAATTCCTTTCTAGTGTTTTGAATTATATTAATAACTACTTTTAACATTTTATTTTTTATTGTAATTTTACATAAATAGATTTCAAATAGACATATATTTAATTTGAGAAAAATTGTTCATTTTAAAACTCTTTTAGGTTTACAGATTTAAAAATTCATAAATCGTTTGGTACATAAAATATTAGATATAAAAGGAGAAATAAAATGAAAAAAGTAAATGTAATGGATAAAAAATGACTTTCTTATCTTTATTTTAAAAAAGTAGTGCAAAAAAGATCAATACTATTAAGTAATAATAGTTAGAATATAACAAATATTATATAATTTTTTTTAATTCCTTTTCTATTTTTTTTTGGCTACCAAGCGATCCATCGTTATGAAAGTCGTGAAAGGATTCAGATCCTCTCCTGTGAAGTTGCCTCCCGTGCTCTCTCCCATGCGAAATCTTAACTGTAGAATTCATCTCTCTGCCCAAAAAGAGACACGTGTGCGAACGGTACATTTTGGAGCCATCTACGTGTTTTCAAAAGGCATTTGGACGTATTTCACTTGTTTGTTTTATTTTGCAAAATCATTGCTTTGAGCATTTGGACGATGGCATCTCCCAGGTTAAGCTTTCCAGTTTTGCATATTCCTTTCCCATCCAAGAGACTCATCGCTTCTCAAAGTAAATTTGTTGGCTTTGATTCGAAGATTTTTGTGTGGCCTTCGCGATTGCTTGGCAAACCCAGTTTCTTCCTAAAAAGCTGACAGCATTGAAAGAAATTGATTACTGATATAAGTTCTCTCAGTTTTGTTTCTCCTTTTTTTTCCCTGAAATTGAAAAATAGGTTCTCTTCAACTTAGTAGAAAGATATGCTTATTAAGTGAATTACTCTGTAACAGAGAATTTTAGGTAATTCAATGTCAAAGTTTTTAGCTTTTTGCAATTCTTCTATTATTGCCGTTGACTGAATTGAGCTTGAACCAATAATTCTATTATGCTCTTATCAAATTAAAGTCATGATGTATGCTTCCTATGTTGTATCTACTGCTAAATTATAACACTCACTTGAATAGAAGCGATGAAGAATGGAAGAAGAGGCTGACAAATGAACAATTTTATATTACTTACCAAAAGGGGATTGAGAGGGTTTTCACGAGGTAGGTTTGTTGAATGGCTTTTATAATTGTAGGCTTCCCAATGGCATTAATTGTTCAATGATATTTGCTAGTTTTTGACTATTTTCCAAGGAATCAAAATAGATATTGTATTGGCTTTGGCTTTATTACTCGCATGTCATATGGTAGAGTTTTTCTGCTTAATTTACAACTTCTACCTGCTTGTAGTGATACCAATTCACTTTGTTCAGTCAAGTGGTGTTCAATTACAGGAAAAAATGAAAAACATAATAACACATGATTGATAACTTAATCTTACTATTTTAGTTTCAAAAAGCATCCATCAATTTTTCCTTTATATTGATTTTCATGGCATATGAACCTTGGAAGTGGGCTTTCAAGAGTTGTTTGTGACATTTATGTGTAGTTAAAGCCTTTTATGAGAGACAAATTTTGAGTGCACCTTATGAATTGCAAATGCACACATCATTAGATAACACATAACTATCTCTTGCTGCTCATAATAATTTCACAAGAATGTGTCTTATTTTTTTTTTTTTTTGATTGCCCTAAAATTGTGTAGAAGGTATATAATTTAGCCATTTTATTGGGAGATTGTTGACTGGTCTGTTGGATGCTGTAACTATGATTCTGAACTACAAGCGGTTATTGAGGTTTAGTCCACATTTGACCCTGAGGAAGTATGCATTTTGGTTACAGTAGAGAGGCCTGCAGGTTTAAGTGTAACAAACTCAGCGTAATATTATAAATCAATTGTAATTGAAATAATTATGTTTAGACCATAATAATGGAATACATAAAAGCAACAAATAAAGAGTTTCAAAGATCCAAACAGTAACCTTTTATCAATCAAAAGGAGGAAGATATATCAGCGAAAAGATTGAGAATCCAGAGCCAATTTACATAAAAATAAATTTACAGGCACAAGAATGTCCTCAGAGTTTGCCTGCCAGTGGATTTAATACATACAAGAGTTAATTATAGTAGCATAATCACAATCCCATTATAGTTACAATCAACATCTTTGTCACTAAAATGAAAAAGAAAAGAAAATTTAGAGTGTTTCCTTGTGGGGTTATCCATCTCCTATGAGGTATTTAAACTGCCATTATATTTTTCCAATGCTATAGTCTATGAAACAAGTTTTTGCACAAAATAAACATGATTAAGACTTATATCTCCTGGAATATAAATTTAGCTATCAAAATCCACACCCTCCTTTGACAGTAACATAACTACGGATCTGAATTTTTTTGACTTCCAGATTAAACACAGCTCATATCATCTAACTATTAATCTCTCACAAATGCAATGTAGTACACAAAGCTATAGGATTTCACTCCTACGCCCTAACCCCCCCAAAATTAAACCTGACAGAATTGCTTACTTATATTTAAATTGGATGATTTTTCTTCTGAATCTATAGTATGCACAAATTCTAGCATTCTAGTTTTATTTTTACACCAATTTCTTAAAACTCCCTCACTCCCTGGGAAGTAGACCATTGAAAAATGTTTTAACCCAAAAACAAAAAACCAAAAAAAGAAAGCTTGCATCGATTGTTCCAAACAAAACTCTAGCTTTAATTCCACAATCTAAACACTACCATTTTTGTGACTTGCACTTAATTATGACCACAACAGCAAAAATGACAATTTAAAATGATAAAAATTGAAGTAGGAGGCTAGATTTCATAATATGATACGGACCTCAGCTTTATCAGTGAGTTGAACGATGAGATGACCCATAGATCGATCACTTGAACCCAGAAGAAGATGAATAAGAAGATGGGACACTCAAGGCACTGATTCGCCAATGAGGACGACTTAGGGATGAAGAAGACCATCAGTTTCGCTAAATGTCGTTGGGTTGCTGGACGCCATTGCCTTTCTACGTGCAAAGAAGAAAACGAAGAAGATGGGAGAGCTTCATTTTGGGAGACGCAATTGATAGAAATGCAAAAATAATCCAATGCACCGTTTTGGAGTTAGAAGCAACGTGACTCTTTCTATGTTGCGAGATGAATCCAATGGCTAAGATTTCGCTCAGGAGAGAGCATGGCAGACAACCATAGGAGAGGATTTGAATTCGTTGCGAGAGCATGGGTCTGGAGATGGGGGCAAGTAGACTTTTGTGCGTGTAAGAACCCTTCTATATTGTACCTCGAATCATCTCGATGGACTAAATTGTTAATATAGTAAAGAAATTACTCCCTCTCATTAATTACATGGTTTTTCCCTAAAACAAAAGTCATCACAATTAAACATATTTCAGCTAAAATATTCTCAAATTTATAAAACAATTATTTTTTCTAATTTAGTACACATGTTAACCCTAAGTCAATTTCACATCTTTCTCTTTTCAATTTTTTTTTACTTTTTTTTTTATAATATTTTCGTTAGTTTTACAATAAAAATAAATTTTTAAAGAAATTTGATCAATAAAATATAATATTTAACTTCAACAAGTATGCAAACTGAATATACATTAAATTAACATTAATTAATAGTTATAAATGTAATAATTGTTTCTTTTATGCAAATTTTAGCATCTGCTCAGAAATTATGGAACGCGGCTGGGAGCAAAGAGCCATCTCGAAGAAATGTGTTGAGATGTCAAAAGATATATCTTGAAACTTCTGCATTTCTAGATTCAGCTGTTCGATTCACTCTGCAGCAGGCTCTTTCCCTCTCCATTTTTCCTGTTCGTGTGTGTTGCAATGACGAACGCCATGGGCCCTCCTCCTCCGAAAAACCCTAATTTAGCTACAAACCAAGAAATCAAACCCGCTGATGAACTCGCTTCTTCTTCTCCGTCTCCTTCTTCTTGCGGAGCTGCATCAGCAACTGCAATGAACTCTGCTATGGGTCCTCCTCCTCCGATAAATCCCAACACTTCGAAGCCAGACTCAGCCCAATCCAACATGGATATTGCAGAAGGCCGGCCGCAGTCTGATGCGCCCGCTGAACCTATCGAGAAGAACCCCGAAAGTGCAAAGCCTTCGAATCCGAAGCAATCTCAAAGCGTAGGGATTCCATATAAGATTCCTGCCTGGAGTGGAGCTCCATGCCATAAATTCTATCTTGAGGTTCTCAAGGAGGGTTGTATTATCGATCAACTTGATGTGTAAGTCGTTGCATACTTTGTAAGATTCCTGCTTGGAGTAGAGCTCCATGCCATAAACGCGTACTTTAACGAATTATGTTTACTGACTAAATTATTGCATGTCTTGATTCCTGAATAGATATGAGAAAGGGGCCTATATGTTTGGGCGACTGGACCTCTGTGACTTTGTACTTGAGCATCCTACTATTTCTAGGTTTCATGCAGGTATAGTACACAATCTTTTGGTTTTTGCCCTCACTGAAATCAGCTATTTCTGTCAATTTCATTATTCTCTTCCATTGTCACTAATTGTGTTGAGTTTAATCAATAAGAAGATTAACTAACTAATAAATTAGTCAATAATTTGGGAACAAAATTATAAGCTACAGGCTAGATTGTTTTATTGTCAATCTGCTTAACTTGCAATCTGGCATATTCCCTATCTGACTCTACATATATGAACTAATAAGGATTGATTGTGATAAACCAGCAATAAACAAGTTTGTGGTGTTTATTCTGGGTTAACAAACAGTTAATTAAGTTGGATGAGGCTGACATTGGTCTGTGTTACGTGGCCACGATGGTACCCTTTTTTTTTTTTATTAATTAAAAACATAGTCTCTGAAATTTGTTTGTTTTTGGTGGCTCTGCATAAAAAAGATTTGTTAGTTCAGGTATACCTTTTTGGTGTTTTTATTTATTTTTTGTTCAGAATATCCTTGTGGGAATAGCAAAGATAATTGAAAAATTATTAAGAAATTCCTTTGTTCAGGTTGGTTCAGAGTTCAGACAAAACCCAGTTATTTGGTTAGTTGGTTTTGTAATTCAAACCTTGTCAGTTGGGAGGGGTGGGTCCTGGGAATTTGGGATGTCAAGACTAGGATCAACATTATGCGTGTGAATATGTCAAAATTATTCAATTACATGCTTCCTACCTGTTTTCTTGCTTGATAGTTCTAGCTCTCTTCCATCTTTGTATTGCTCCTCATCCCTCCTAAGAATTCAAAGAACATTTGGTTTTATCTTTTGCTATTTCTTGTGTTTTCAGTGTCTCCAAGCTCTTTTACTAGAGTTGAGTTGTTCTTTCAAAGAAAAATGGATTTATATTTTGAATATTGATCACTGCTCTCAATACCTAACCTAAGGTGATAAAAGCCCATCTTAGCATGCTTTATCGAAGTAGCCAATTTGACATGATTGCTTGCATCTTCAAAAATTTATTGTGCTAGAGAGTACAGATATTTTATTGGTTATGGAGGCATGGTTGTTTATTTGAGAGCTTTGTGAAGTATCTCATTCTGCATACATCTAGAAGCCATATGATGGTTAATGGATGACTTTGTTTACTGTGTAAATAAACTTGGCCTTAATAGTTAGACTTGAACATTAATTTGGTTTGGCCACGAATCTTACCATGTTTCTGTTTGTCTTTGTAAGTTATCCAATTCAAGAGAAGTGGACATGCATATCTCTATGACCTTGGGAGTACTCACGGTACTTTTTTGAACAAGAATCAGGTATTCCATTGCAGTTGTTATCTCTTTAAATGTTGATGCTACATTCTTCATGGCAGTTGGGACATGTGGTCCAAATGGTGAGGGGTGAAAATGATTGTGGATAGTTGACAGAGTTGTTACTGCTTGAAACTGAGGGAAAGAGTAAAGTTGTCAAATTCTAATCCAAGTTGGAGAATTTGATTTTTATTACATGTCATTGTGCTAAGGATTGAATTACCCCTCACCCAAATGTAAAACTATGAATTAAAAGATCCGAAGTCCAAGGCCCTACCTAAAACATTGTAAATACCCATAGTTAGCTTGACAACTCTTAAGGTTGAGAAAATAAACAAATATCAATTGAATGTTTACTGTCATTGTAGTTTTTTGGTCTAACATTCACATCATTAAATTTTTGTTTAAAAGAAAAAACATTTACATCATCAAGTAAGTGTGAAGTTCTATTTTATCTTGTTAAAAGTTAAATAAAAATATCTGCATCATTATTTCTTGAGTCCTCTGCTCATGGTCTTTTTAGAGGATTCCCTGTTTCTGATATGCAAAGAGGTTGGATAGCTCTTCTATACTGATTAGTTTGTTTTTTTCTTAAGCCTTTATTATTTTGTTCTGCTTTGAGATTTTACTTGTTTCTCTAGTTTGAGGATTTCTTAGTCTCTTCTCTTCTTTAATACAATTTCTTCCTTTATCCAAATATAAAAGTACCTGCAGAAGTAGCTACATAACTAGTATTCCTTTCCCATTTGATTAGGTGGAGAAAAACACATACATTGACTTGCATGTTGGTGATGTCATTCGGTTTGGATGGTATGTATCGTATTTTATTGAATTCTTCACTTTGGTTATAAATTTCCTATCTATACCTTTTTATTTTTATTTTTTTTTCAAAATTTCATTATTGATAGTCTTTCTGATTGTCAAGAACCAATTATCCCAAAAGCTTTAGCTTTTGTGGAAAGCCCAATGATGGCTTTATTTAAAATTTTAATGTTAATTTTATTTAGATGTGACAACTTTATCGGTTTATATCTGTATCATGACTTTTAAGGATTGACTGAGGCATTTACAATAGTGAGTTAGTGACTTAGCCATTATATCAGTATTTGTGCTGCTCAAGGATTGTGTAATGATTCCAGTTGAAGTAGGAGCATGCTCCATAGTTGTCAAATTGTGATATGTATAGTGAATTGAAATTTCTATTTTCAAATCGTGAATCATATCAAATTGTAAGATTTAGTAGCAAATTGAAAGATAGCCTGAAATATAAAATATGCATATATTCCTATACTGTGCATAAAATAATCAAGATGGTAACTTTTAAGAGGTAAGAAATGTATTAAATCATTAGTCATAGATGAGCTCATTAGTCATAAATTTGTAAGTAATTAATTCTTGAAATGGTCCCTAGTAATACCTTTCTTTTCTATCTTCATATGGCAGTTGGGGGAGGGGGGAATTTTCAACAATGTTATAGACTCACTATCTTATAGAAAAGAAACTCCTGAACCTGTATTCTTAACAATTAAGTTACATTGAATTGCAATGGACCTGACTTTGCAACTTGGATGATACCCAATATTTTCACACATTTTTTAATTGTAGACTTGTGTGATTCTGCCATATTGGCTTGAATTGCATCAAAGCATATGATTCATGGCTGATTCTAGGCTGCTTTCAATTTAGTCATCAATTTATAATGTTGGTTTTGTGACTTGGTGCGAATCACAACATTCAAATTGTGAATTGTACGATTTTGATAACTATGCGATGTTCATCTGATGTGAAATTTGATTAAGTAAATTACAATGCTGATTAAGTAAATTACAATGCCCCCTGTTGAGGTTTAAGAAATGACACTAAGCTTCAAACTCTCCCTTGTGTTACACTCCAATCCATTTCTATTTCTTGTTAACGTTGGAGATAATGGATGCTGACAAAATATGCCATTCTAATTGTGGTTAAAAGGTTAATTAAGAGAAATCTCCTGCTACAATTAATATTGTTATTGTGACATTAAAGAGCGATCAATATTGCATGCAATTTTGTTCAACGTAATTGAACTAAACATATTGGGATTGATAGGAACTTCAATAGGAGAAACTTGATTGTGGCCTAATTGGCACACCCTATATACCATCAGGAATTCAATTAGTGAAATTTCTCACAAAAGGTCTACCCACTACAAGGTTTTTGAAAAGTCACTTGCAAGTTGGGAATGGAAGATATCTACTTCACCAACTTGAAGGGGAGTGTTGAAATACTGTAACTATCTCTGTTAGGAAGATTTGATTTGTGGGTTGATAGTGGAGATCTTCTCCCTTCCTATTATTCTCTATCCCTAGGAATCAACCTTTATTCTTTGTTGTCCCATAGAATCAACATTTTATTCTACGTTTCCCTAAAAAGCAGCATGTATAGTAGCTGTGTGTTATCTCCTTAATTTTAAGTAATTAATCCCCTGTATCATGGGATTTATTCTCTTGTAACCATATATACAAGGGTGAATTACCCTGTAAATGAATGGAAACTACTCTTTCATGCCCCAAAAGACATTAAGAGATAGTCATGAAAGACCCAAACTGGAAATAAATTGAAAATAGGAATACTAATATCTGTATTCAAAGAATAAATCCCTACTTGACAAAATTATAAATCCCATAATGCATTGTTTTTCCGTTCTTGTCAATTATGGAGTCATTTTGTGTTTTTTTGTTTGTTGGATAGTACTTGCTTAATTAAGCTAATAAGGCATGCGGGATTTGTTTAATGAGGCATGTGATTTTCATTCTCCAGAAAGGATGTACCCAGTGCTGTTCATCTATCTGTTTGGACTCTAGCCTTCTAGAAGCCATTAGCTGTTAGTTGGCATTTAAATTTGTTCTTTGTGTATTTATCGTTTATTTTTAATCTCCTTTGGACAGGATCAGATAAGAGGTTTATTTAAAGTTTTGTTTTGTGAATGGATTAGATGCATGGCTTATCTGTACGCACAATCTTCTCTATTTATGTTTTCATGTCTATGTTTCATTAATATAGAATTTCAGAACATCAATTAAATCTGATTTCCTTCATGGTATCAGAGCCACAAAGGTTCTGATTATTACATTTGTCTCCATGAGAGCTTTAAATACTGAGTCTGCTTCAGGCTCAGTGACATCCTCTGCCTCCATGCCAAACAGCAGCTCTGATGCAATCGCAGGACAAGCACAGGCTGAAACCACACCTGGGATTATCACAGGCCACCGTTTCAATGGGCAGTAGTCACAAAGCGCCCTCATGTACATGAGGGAAGAAAAAACAAAAGTACCTCAAGGCCAGCTAAAGATTATGGATCTAGCGTATGGGAATTGGGTAGTAGAAAACAATATGATCATGTTATGGTTAATCAACTTCATGACACTTGAGATAGGTGAGAACTACTTGCTTTACACGACTGTAGAAGAAATATGGGCTCTATGGAGAGAATCCTACTCCATAGTTGAGAACACAATAGCTTTATTTTAGATCAAGGGGTACTTTTATGAATTAAAGCAAGATGAGATGAATGTAACCTAGTAATTCTCTTTTAAAGTACTGGCATTAATTAGATATGTATGAAACTCACTACTAGTGTTGCAGGGCTGACACAACTTACTATAAGAAAATTGTTGAAAAAAAAAAAATATTTTCTCTTAGGACTTAACCCATTTTTGAAGAGGCAAGGGGAAGGATCATGGCCATATGGCCATTATCTACTTAAAGAGAAGTATTTGCTGAAGTAAGGTGGGAGGAGAGTAGAAAGTATTTCACTCTTGGTCCACAGTCCACGCAACATGTAGTGGAATCCATGACCTTGGTTGCTTGACTTACACCAACTCTAGCACCTGATTCCAATTAAAAAAAAAAAAAAGGAAAAAAGGAGAAGCCTTGGTGCGATCACTGTCAAAAAGTTGGCCACATTAAGAACATTTGCTAGACGCTATAGGCAAACCACGAAATTGGAGGCCAAGAAAAAAAGAGGAGATTGTGGCTATGTGGTAGCAAATGAGAAGCTAGAATTTGATTCCACTCTCTTCAGTAAGGAACAGTGGAATTACTACAAAACATGTTTGGTAATCAAGGGAACACCATAGGTAAAGTTGTCGGTATTGCTCAGTTAGGTAATTTCCCACTAGCTCTTAATACACAAGTACAAAAGTCCAATAATTGGATGATGGACTCAAGAGTTACAGATGACATGACCTGTAATCTCTCTATTAAATAATGTTGTGCATTGTACAAATGAATTATCTGTAAAAGTTGCTTATGGCTCCCTTGCCAAGTTAGTTGTATTAGTGAGGTGAAAATCTCAGATGATTTAATCTTAAGAGATGTTCTTCCTTCCTGAAGTTGACTCGTAATCCGCACTTCATTAGGAAACTTACAAAGGTTTGAAATGCACCACTAATTTCTCCTTGAACGGTTGAGTTTTTCAAGACTTGGCATTGGAGAGGAAAATTGGCAATGTTAGGGAGTATGTTGGATTATATTATCTTACTGGACTGGAGAAGACTTCAAAGAGGACACCACATGTATCCACTTTAGTTTTTGATGGAATGGTGTCATGACATTATAGGATAGGTCATCCTAGTTTTTCTTACATAAAACATTTGTATACCTACTTGATCAATAAAACTTTTCCTTTCCAGTGCAAAACTGGTCATCTTTCCAAACATGTAAAAAGCTTCTATCCTTCTAATGCCTACAAGTCAACTCATCCATTCAATCTTGTGTATGGTGATGTTTGGGGATGATCTTGAGTGAAAACTTTAAGTGGGGCAAGATGGTTTGTACTACTTATTGACGATCATACACGATTAACATGGATCTACCTTCTTAGAGAGAAATAGGAGATTGTCAATGTTTTCAAAACTTTCCATAACCTTGTTCAAAACCAGATCAAGACCCATATTAAAGTTTTTAGAAGTGATAATGCCAAAGACTTCTTTAACCATTCACTTGTTCAATTTTTTGAAAAACAATGCATTATACGCCAAAGTTCCCATGTGAAAATGGTAGTTGAGAGAAAATCAAGCACATTCTTGAAGTTGCACAATCCCTTCTAATCACTATAAATGTTCCTAAAATATATTGGGGAAAGATTGTTCTGAGCAGTGCATCTCATAAATAGAATGTGTTCGAAAACTGTAAACTTCTAGTCACCCCAACAAAAACTCATTGAAACTTACCTGCACACTTCAGCCATGATAACCATTCGTCAAAAAATCTTTGGCCGGACATCCTTTGTTCATAATGACCATGGGTGGAAATTTGATTCTAAAGCCATTACATGCATATTCCTTATGCATATTCCTTGGGTATTCTCCTACTCAAAAGGGATATAAATGTTACTCACCCCAACTTATAAGGTTTTTTATCACCTTGAACGTTACTTTTCTTGTAAACAAACCTTTCTAGGTCGAAACACCCATTCAGGGGGAGAGTAAAAACGCTGAAGAATGGCTGATTGAGGGAGCATTCAGACCTGAAACATCTCTATCCCAGCCACCCCAGCAACCTTTGACTGAACCTGAGACCAGAACACCTCTATGCCTTCCACCATAGCAACCTCCTGCCTCCCAAAACACTAAACCTAACATGACTAGCCCTGAGACTCAGCCTAATGCTTTGCAAAATGCCATACAAGAGCAGAATTTGAAGGTTTATTCAAGAAGGAAGCACAGTCCAGAGATTAAGCAGCAAGAAACAGAGAAGCAGCGGTGCACATACCTGATGCAAGATCAAATACCCTCTCCTATGCCAAGTACTGAGATATAAGATGATTTAGATGTGCCCATTGATTTATGCAAAGGGGTGAGATCTTGCACTCAACATCCTATCAGTCAATTTATTTGGTATGATAGGTTGTCTCCTAGATTCCATGCTTTTGTTACTAACATTTCCGATGAGAAATTGCCAAGGGATGTGTATAAGGCAGCCAAGAAGCTCAAATGTGGAAATTCCATTAATGAAGAATTGAATGCATTAAAAAAGAATGGGACTCGAGAACTTGCTAAGTTTCCTCCTGGCAAAAATCCTATAGGATGTAAATGGGTATTTGCTATCAAATGCAACCCAGATGGAGTCAATATAAGGCTAGACGGGTTGTCAAAGGGTTCACTCAAAACCCTTGGCATTACTTGGAGATGTTTGTACCAGTTGTGAAATTTAACACAATTTGGATTGGCTGCTTCATCAGTTAGATGTGAAGAATGCCTTTTTACATGGAGACCTTGAAGAAAAAGTATGCATGGAAATTCCTCCAGGACTTGAATCATATAGCACCTCTAATACAGTATGCAAGCTTCACAAATCACTCTATGGGTTGAAGCAATCACCTAGGGCATGGTTTGATAGGTTTGCCAATGTGGTTAGAGGTCTTGGATATGTTCAGGGTCATATTGATCATACATTGTTCTTTAGATCTACATTTGATGGGAAGATTGCAATATTTATTGTATACATTTATGATATTGTTGTTATAGGGGACTACCCTGATGAGATCACCAAATTGAAGAAGTCACTTGCCAACAAGTTTGAAGTGAAGGATTTGAGATACTAAGGTACTTATGGGGCATGAAGGTGGCAAGGACAAAGAAGGGCATTATTGTCTTTGAGAGAAAATATACCTTAGATTTTTTGGAAGAAATAGGGATGTTGAGGCATAAAGTAGATAAAACCCCATTGGAGGCTAACTATAAACATGACCTTGCGAAGGTGCACCTATGGATATTGGAAAATACTAGAGATTAGATGGTAAGTTGATCTACCTTCCTATATTTGTCTTGACATTAGTTTTTTTGGTAGTATGGCTAGTCAGTTCATGAACAAGTCAATTGAGGAACACTTGGAAAGGGTTTTAGAATCCTAAGCTATCTAAAAATGACACCTGATAAAGGTTCTTCTTTTAAAAAAGGGAGCATAGGGGTTTTGAAGTTTACGTTGACATTGATTGGATTGGTTCAATGATGGATAAAAGGTCTACAATTGGGTATTGTACTATTATATGGGGCAATCTTGTCACGTGGAGAAGCAAGAAGCAACTAGTTGTAGCAAAAAGTAGTGTAGAAGCTAAGCTTTGAGCGCTTGCCTTGGGGATTTGGATAAAGAGGGTCTTGGAAGAATTGAAGATTTATTTTGAAGTGCCTATAAAGGTTGTGTGTGAAAATATGGCCATAATAGGTATAGTCAAAAGTCCTATCTACTATAATAGGGCAAAACATGTTGAGATTGATCGTAACTCCATAAACAAAAAGATTGACACTGGCATGATGGAGCTATCCTAAATCCTCAGGTAGTAGATTTGTTGACCAAGGCAGTGCCAAGAGCCAAGTTTGAAGAATTAAGCTCCAAGTTGGGTTTATTGAATATATACTCCTCAGCTTGAGGTGAAGTGTTGGATAGCACGTGCTTAATTAAGCTAATGAGGCATGTGCAGTTTCGTTTAATGAGGTGCGTGATTTTTACTCTCTAGGAAGGATGTACCTAGTTCTGTTCATCTATTTGTTTAGGTGCTGGCCTTCTAGAAGCCATTGGCTGTTAGTTAGCATTTAAATTTGTTCTTTGTGTGTTTATCATCTGTTTCTATTATGCTCTAGATAGGATTAGATAAGATAGGTTTATTTAAAGTTGAAGTTTTGTTTTCAATGGATTAGATGCATGGCTTATGTGTACCACAATCCTCTCTATGTTTTCATTTAGTGCTTGATGAATATAGAATTTTAGAACATTAACTAACTCTGATTTCCTTCAGTTTTTATCCCCTATTGCTATTATCTATTTTTGCTCTTTGGTGTAGTAGAAGGTTACATTGCATCGCTATATTTGTTTGATTCCCCCCCCCCCCCCCCCTTTTCTTTTTTATTGCTCTATTTACACTTTATTGAGTCAAGGATGAAAATAATTGGAACAAATTTTCATCTACAAGGAACTTTTTCTTATTGTAAGCTTATGATGATTACTTTTCTGTTCAATGAATAGGTCATCTCGTTTGTTCATCTTTCAAGGACCATCTGAATTGAAGCTTCCAGTAAGATCTGGATTTCTTATTTTTTACTCCTTCTCCTTCTTGCTGAATTTTATCGTATGGTATTTGCCAATTTGTCCTTGTATTGATGTGGTCAAGCGCACATCTCCTTTCTAATGATCTCTTTCTGCAAGTAATTGTAGTATTTTCATAGTTCACAAACCAAACCAGATTAGACCAGTGGGTTTGGCCAGAAAATCAATGAACTGGTTTTTAGTCTGGTTTGGGTGGCCCAGAAAATTAGTAAGTCAAAGAAACTAAAAAATCAGCCAAACTAGTTTTTGTTTTTTCATTTTTTAATTGTTTCCTATAAAACAACATAGTTCATTTTAGACAAATCTGGAAAACTGAAAATTGAAGATGGTAGGAGAAAAGGGATTGAAACAGAGAAATTTAAAGAAAAGAGAATATCAAAGAAACCACAAGGCGTGTACTTGATTATTTTCAATATTTGTTTTTCATCGTGCTCCATCCCCTAATAGTGTCTCTCTCAGATATTGAGGTGTTTGGCTAAAATTGCTCCTTCTTCTATTTGCCCTTTTGTTTTTTAATGATAAATGGAATTTTAATATAATTAGGGGACTCTAGAAGTTCAATATTAAATACACTTAAATTTTAATCATGAGTAGTTTTTATTTTTCAATTGAAAAATAACTTTTCAAACATTACTAAAATTTAAATTTTATTAGTATTTATTTATTGCATTAGAATTTTAATATATGAAAATTTAAAAACATATATTTAATTATTACTAGTTCAACTATAGTCAACTCAGTGAACCATAAACTAGTATTTTTACTGGTTCAATGATTAGTTTGGTTTTAAAAACATTATTTCTTTCCAACTTAAATTGCCTGTCTAAATGGTTACTGATATGAGCAACAACTTTCTCTACAAATTCTCTGCTGGTAAGATCAGCCCTGAATTTAGGAGTTATGGAATTGGAAGGTACATATAATTTAGCCCTTCCCTTAGGTTAGAGCTTTTGTGGGCGGCTGTTCTTGCACTTTGCTAATCAAGTAAATCTTTATTTGGAGTCATGTATTCATACTTGGGCACTAAAGATTTTTGGCTTTCTTTTCCCAACCTTCTATCGTAATATAAACTACTTGTTGGGCAAGAAGGGGTGATGGAGGGGCATTAAATGGAATGGAAAAGAAAAGAGCCAAGACAAATGATATTACTTTTGATCTGAGGATGAAAATGAAGAAGTAAAGCTAGGCAATAAAACTGTCTTTGTAAAGAACCTATGAAAGAAACTTCTTTTAACTCCATGGAAGATAATTATATATTTTGAAATAGATGTTTGCTGGAGAAAGAAATTCTAAATTATGTATGAATGCCTGTCCTTTCTTCTTGCTCAAATGTTAAAATTTCTGTGTGGAGCTCTTTCCTATAATAATTTTCTTGAAGCATTTACTATTCACTAAATCTGAATCTAGCATCATTGTGATATGCCTATAATATTGTTCTAGCCTATGTAATAGTGAGCTTGTAAATTTGTGCTAACAAAGAATACTCATTAGACAGTTGAAATTCTTTATAGCTTTAAAATTTGATTTTGAAGCCCATTATTTCTGTGGGGAATTGTGATGTCCTCACCTGAAGTAAATAATGTAAGAGGAGTTTCATTTTGGTTTTTCTCCATTTTTTAATGGAAATGTAATTTTCATATCAAATTATTACTTAAATTGGCTTGTATATTTTTGTGTTGCATACATATTGGTATAGATGTTTTCCTTCTTTTATTTTGTAGGAAACTGACTTGAAAATTATGAGAGAAGTGAAGATGCGTGAGCAAATGCTGGATCGGGAAGCTTCACTTCAACGGGCAAGATTGGAAGCATCCCTTGCTGATGGTATTTCATGGGGTATGGGCGAGGATGCTATTGAAGAGGATGAGGTTTGTAGAAGTTTGTAGTCATGCCATGCAAAGTAGATTATGATTTTTTCTGAATTTTTGCCCACCCCCTTGAACTATTTTTTATCTTATTTATTTTGTAAGAGCCTTCATTGTGAGAACTTGTGAGTTAACCAATTTTGTTTTCTTGCTTATTGATTTGTTGGATTCAAATGTCAGGATGATGCTGATGAAGTAACATGGCAATCATATAAAGGACAGCTTACTGAAAAACAGGAAAGAACTCGTGAAAAAATAATAAAAAGGATGGAAAAGGTGAGCAGTTCTCATTGTTAATTTGCTGTCCTATAGTGTGTTTTTGTAGTATAATTTAATATATTAGTAATAGTCAGCATAAGCAAGTCAAGGAATTTTAGATGGGAGATATTGTGCTAATTCATATATGGCATGATAAATGGCCTAAAGGTACTAAAAGCAAGCTGGAAGATAGGAATTTTTGTCCTTAGGAAGTGCTTGATTAAATCAGCTCTACTGCTCGCTTAATAGAGCGGTATCTTGAGCTATGTCTCATATAACCAAATTTTTAATATAGCAGATTTCTATTTGAGTGATTTGAAGGGGAAGTAACTTCTTCTCAGGGCTACTTGGTAGTTTACCCACTGTGTGGTTAGATATTATTGAAGATGTGCTAGATGTCAAGGAAGTGAGGTGAAGAAATGGTTGGGTAAGTAAGTGTGTGCGACTGCAAGTACATGGGCTCTGGCAGATGAATTGAAGCTGATTGATTCTGAAATAATTTTGATTTTCTGGAGTCTTTGCGTTGGATATTGGTTTTCTTTTTTTTAGAACAGGGAGAATGATGCAGGAGCATCATTTGTTTATTTTCTGTTTCGACTTCTACAGGAAATAGCTGAGTCTACACATATGTAGCAGCTACACAGCGTAAAAAATAGATAGTTGCTAACACAATGTTTTGTTTTGATCTTGTTAAGCACTTCTGGTTAAGTAAAAGACTTCACCTTAGATGAATTACGTATTTGTTTGCTGAAATTGCCTGATGCCATACAGATTATGATTCCAGAAGAAACTGCTATAACCACTTGCTAGTTAAGGCAATTCTCTTGGACAGAAAATTGTGATGTGGATATTTTTGGCCTGTAGAAGATGTAGCACCCCTTTTTAGTTCCCTCACTTCTTCGATGGCTCATGTGGTTCTCTTATTTGTGACAAATTTTATGAATATTTTGCTTTATTAATTGGCTTCTGAGCTCAAAAAATAAATAATTATGCTAGAAATCATTGCAGGAAATGGTTTGGACTTTGGAAAATTTGGTTGTTTTTAGTAGTCATTGTGAGCAATGAATGGATTATTAAATTATATTCTTTTTATTGTTGGTTTTGCTGCAATTTGGCTTTAATATACTGGGGGCACTATCCGGTGCATGTAAAAGCATTTCTTCTGGGAATTTAAGAGAATCCTTGTATAGTTGAACTTGTCTCAAACCATTTTACGATTTGATACTATTCATATTAGCACTTATTAATTAGACACACAAAACCTTCCCTGTACTTGTGCCGCTCTTCTTGGTGCAGATTGCTAACATGAAGAAAGAAATAAATGCTATACGTGTTAAAGACATTTCTCAGGGTGGATTAACACAGGGTCAACAGACTCAGATTGCCAGGAATGAGCAAAGAATAACTCAGGTAATTTTGGAGAAAATAAATAATGCTAGGACTTTGTATCTCTGTCTCCTCACCATCTTCTGTATTAGTCATAGGTTTGAGAACTCATTTTTGTATATCATCGAAACAAGCTTTGTTGCAAATACTGATTTATAAGCATGCATGCTGATGTTTCTGATGTATTCTTGTTACAAATTTGGATAGGTGATGGAAGAACTTGAAAACTTGGAAGAGACACTGAATGATAGCATTCGAGAAAGTATTGGTGGACGTAGTGGAAAGATATCTCGTGGGAAGAAGAAAGGTGCAGTGGAAGACGAAGAGGAATATTTGAGGTATATTTTTATTAGTGGAAGATATAGTTACTAGGTAACAGATAAAGGATGCCCACAAGATTAGACTATGAAGGTCCTTAGTCATAACCACATTTGATGGTGGTGCAACCATGAACTAATATGATTCAAAATGAGTAAGGCAGTAACCATGCGGGCAGCCATATTTGTCCTCTTTATAATGATCCAATTCTTTTTGAATCATCACTCTAATCTATTTTTGTAGGAAGATGAATCTGTGAATGTGTAGGACAGGAATTTCATGTTGGAATAACTATATAGTGTACTGCTCAAGGCTATTTTTCTTGCTTGTATTCTTTTTGGAAGTTAGAGTTTTTCTCTTTTGTTTTGTTTTGTTTTTTTTTTTTTTTTTGGTGGGGGGAGAAATTGATGGAGTCTCACATTGGATAGCTATAAGTAATTCTTGTAGTACTTAAGTGACATAGTTTTTCCCTTTTATAAGCTGGTTTTTAAGGATAAGTTCTCAAGTTTGTTTAGGTCCCATCAATTGATACCAATTGATGGAGCTCTAAGCAAGTATGAAAAGCCCACTCTTAAAAATTGGCTTGTAGGGGGAGAGAACCATATCACTTAAGTACCAAAAGAATCACTTGTGACTACCCAATACGGGACTCCATAAAAAATGTTTAAAGTAAATGCTTGTCTCTTTATCATACTACACTTATAAAGCAATGCATCCAAACCAAAATGCTAGTGCTCTAACAATTCAAATTAGCATTGGCCTGTTCAATTGCTTTAGAACTTTTCATCTTTTGCTTCACCTATATCAAGCTATATGATCTTGCTTAAATTTTCATTGTGGTAATTACTTGTTCAGCGATGATGATGATGAATTTTATGATCGGACAAATAAAAAGCCTTCTCACCTGAAGGGTGATGGCAACCAATCAATTGAAACTGCTGATTCTCTTCTTGATAAAAAAGAGGCTATCATCAAGGAAATGTGTGACAAGAAAGATTTGCTATTAATAGAGAAGAGCAAAATACCTTCAGAAAGTGCAATACAGGATGAAGTTGGTGATGCACTTGATGCGTACATGTCAGGGCTTTCATCTCAACTTGGTAAGAGTGTTTGTAATTACATATATTACATTTACTGAATTTTTTAAGTTTATTTTGAAGTATACTCATTTTGGTTGATTCTGCTAGCATGCTTATATTTGTTCAGAATAGTTTGCTTGCAATCGTGTTACATTAATGTATGATTACATGTTATCCTAGCAAATTCTAGTGTTTCATTTATACACATTTCCTTTATCATTCTATGCAACATGGATTTTAAATTGGAGATGCACAGATAGAGATTTGCTCAGTGTACTTTACCTCACTTTATTGGTGATTTCTTCTTTACTTCCAGTATATGATAGAAGTGTACAAGTTGAAAAGGATTTGTCAACACTTCAGTCTGAGCTGGATAGGATTTGCTACCTGTTGAGGATTGCTGACCCATCAGGAGAGGCTGCCAAGAAAAGGGAGTTGAAAGCACAAGAATCCAAGCCTATCCCAGCTGAGGAAGCTGCCTCTATCATTGAGAAGAAACAACCTATGGAGTCTCAGAAAAACGGTGAGCCTTGTGCAAAAGATGAGAAGAAACCATCTGTAGAAACCCAGAAAAACAGTGAGCCGTCTGCGAAGGCAGATGGCTCCAGACAAGGAGGGAAAAGTATGGATGCAACTGTGAGCTTGGACAAGTCAGAAGCTAGCTCTGCCAAAATAGAGGCTGAGAATGTCATATACTCTGTCCCAAAGCCCCAATGGCTTGGAGCTGTAGGGGATAGGGTTACTAGTGACACCCAACGAACTGCAGATACTCTGGATCTGCATGACATGGATGAGTCTAATCAGTTTATTGACTACAAGGACAGGAACAGAATTTTGGGCACTGGCGGTGATGCAGAGGCAATGGTGGAATCTAAAATTGAGTCTGCTGCTCCAGGTCTAATTTTAAGGAAACGGAAGCAAGTTGAGAAAACTGGAACAAATGATTACGATGCCTCTCAGCAACTGGCATCTTCCTCCCCTGGTCCTAAACTTGGGGCTGAGGATGCTGTGGCATTATTGTTAAAGCATAAAAGGGGATATTACGCTAATGAAGAGGGAGGAAATGAAAACCAAGATGCCTCAGATGCAAATAACTCGTTTAAAGGGAGTAAGAATCCTGGGAGAGTTCTTGGACCCGAGAAACCATCTTTTTTGAATGGTGATACAGATTATGAATCATGGGTTCCTCCTGAAGGTAAGGATCAGGTTCAATATGCTGACTCTGTGAGTAGCATTTTTTTTTTTTGGGGGAATAATCATGTAATATATTATTTTGTGCAGGCCAATCAGGTGATGGACGAACATCCTTGAATGATAGATATGGCTACTGAACTAGGGCTTTTTTCAGCATTGTCCATTACTGTAATTAACGATGGGCTGCATGTGCCACATATTTTATCGAGGAAGTTGGAGGAGGCATTAGGGCAGAACCTGATGAGCGTTTGTGGATATGAATACACGGGGTTGTTTCCTTCCTTCTATGACCCTTATGACCCTAGTTGAGAAAAGGATTGAAGTGATATCTTAACAAACATGGCGGGATTGCAGTGATATTTTAAGAGTCATGGCAGGCTGATGCCTCTTATGTACATCCTCATGATGCGATCAAGGTGGTCCTGTAAAAGGTTAGCGTGGAGGGACACTAGATTCAAATTTTAAAACTAGCCAGGCAACTCTACCAAAAGCAAAGAAGAAAAGTAATTCAATGTAACTTCTGTATGCTAGTATCCCTTGGAAAGGAAGGAAGAAAGAGAGAGAAAAAAGGAGGGGGGGGGGGGGGGCGCAGATCGATACCTTGCTATCCTCGTAAAATTTCTCTAGGAGGAAAGCTTTGGTTGAGATGATAGTAGTTTGAAGGGTTTTGGATGTCATATTGATCTCTATATTTTGTTGCAAATTTGGGTGGTGTTTGGTATGTGAAAAATTTAAGATATATTAAAAAAATTAAGATGATATTATTTAAGACAGCAATAAATTTTTAATTTTTTTTTTCCTACACTCATATATGTAGATTAGATTTTTAGTTATTTGAGAATTATAAACTTCCATATACCACGGCAAACATCACTTTCGGATTCAAGAAATGGCCGTCCCCTTTGTAACTTGTTTATTCTGGTTTTTTTCTTTCTAAGAGTCCGGGATGGGGCAGTATGACTTTAAAACCGTTTCTTCACGGCATAAATGGAGAATCTACCAAAACAGGAACATAATTCATTCATTTCCAAGAGCATGTAAACTTGGTCTATAAAGTTAAATTAGTGTATCAAATTAATAATTAATTTACTTCTATTGACTTTATGGGTTCACTTATCATTGATATAATCTTTTAATTTTTTTAGAGATCAATTATAAAATAAATCTTTGTTAAAAGAAGGCTGTGCAAATTGATGAAATAGTTGAGAAATTTGGGCATTTACGTCATGCAAGTAAAGTGATCTACTCCTTGATAAAAGAAAAAACAACCAAAAAAAAGTGAATAGTGATTGGATTTATGATAGAATAGAATTTTGGGTTTTGAACAGTGTTTCGATTGATGATAAAGAGAATTCTTAATTCAATTCTCTTTCTTAACAACGGAACCCCAAAAAAAAAAAATGATTAAATTTTATTGAGTCTAACTTATCGTTGTCATTTATCGAACAATGACTCTTTGAGTATCAAATGATTGAAAAACTGGAAATTAAACTGGTCATACACATACATGCATCAACTAAAAAAAAAAAAGCATATTTGATTGCATAAAAGCTAGCTCATACATCTCATGCATCTCATATTTCTCAAATGGCTAATACCACAGGAATCCCAAAAATAAACCAAAGGAAGGAATTGCCTTGTCCCTGGAATTGATAAACCACGGGGAGAAATTTTCCTTCTCCCTGAAAAATCATAACTCATCACCATCAATATGGTGCGGGAGGAATAATCTTCTCACCTGACTTCAATACTCATATGCAATTAAATAGACATATCACTTCTCACCTGACTACAATACTCATATGCAATTAAATAGACATATCAATCTCATAAATCATTGGTAGCAAATTCCAGTTCAAAGGCATACATCAAGAAAGACAAATAACTACCTATTACGGGATTACACAAGTTCCTCAGCTAGCCTTAGTATTCAGTGAATTATCCAGTCCTATCCTAAGGCACATAAACATATACATATCAATATCAAGCACTCCTAATTCTCAATTTTACAAAGGAAGAATTAGCTCTCATTATACATAGCTCACGGAATCCGTAAAACTCAACTCAATCAATTCAATCTCAACCCTTAATTCTTAAGATTCCAAGTTTCTAAACTTTCTTTGCAAGCTCCATTGATCCGGCCAAGGCAAAGAAAATAATATTTCAATCTCAGTTCAATTTCATCATTTCGGCTACAAAGAGAGAGCCATTTCTTCAAATTCCCATTCCTCAAATAAAATCTGAATTAAAAGGCAAAGTGAAGAAGAATTACTTCATAAATTTCGTTTTTCATTACTATCACAAAAAGAGTCAATTTCATATTTCCCTTCCTTCTCTCCTCCTCTAATTTCTCGGTCATACTACCAAAAATGGGAGCAATTCTTACATGTACCGGGAGTACCACATCATTTATACACTCAATGATTAAGATTTACTTTTTACGTAAACCTCGCTTGTACTACATATAAGCCTCACCTATATAAATTAAATCTTAATTATTGGTTGCACTTTGAACATGATGCATCAAGTGTACTTAAGAAAAATTCCCAAAAACACATTAAAACTCCATTCTCAACAAAGCCAAAATAGGAATTAAAGTCGTAGAAGATTTAGCTTCATACTATAATCCTTCGTTCCTTCCTTCTCCTCACAAGAACAAGCCTCAACCGCCAACTCCCTCAACCTCCTTATAAAGAAATCATGACCAAATAAAATTTTATTCGGTTTAAAAGATAGAAGATGAGGAGTATATTAAATTTCCCTAAAGGCACCTTGTCTGAAAAATGGCTCCTACTCCTCCATGAACGTTTTTCTCCCAGCTCTCATTGCTCTCTCCTGTTTCAGGTTCGGTTGCCGAAAATGCTAATGAATGGAAGGAGAAATATTTTACTAATAAAAGAGGTCAAAGCCCATTTTGCTAGTAGGACCCGTGTGACTCTTTTTTTTTTTCCCTTAATATAAATAACTTAATATTTTTCTGCTTGCAATGGTTTAGCCGTGATGTTAATGCTAACGAATAAAGAAACAAATGAATCAATTTACTTGCTCAAGTCAGCGGTCAATGGAGATATAAATGGAGGATGAGGTGGTGGCATTTCCATCTATGTACACGATAATAAATTTTAATAACTCAATCATACAAAATTGGCAGTTGGAAACATTGCATTGTCATAATTTGGAAATGGTTGCCATCCAATTGCTTAAGTCAACGCATGGATCGAAAGTGGAGTGTAATGTGTCCAAATTTTGTCCTTTCTTCCATTCTCATATCTCCAGTGTTCGATTTTGTAGCCCAAAGTAAGATAATAAATTGCAAAACAATGTGTTAAGTAGGGAAGAAGGGATACATTGAATACTAAGTTCACCCTTGACCAAATTGCTAAGTGGGATTTTGATGCTGCATTTCTTGATTCAAATGTCTCTTGACCGAAAATTGCTCAATCAAAGAAAAATGATGTTATCATATTTTAGCTCATACTAAATAACTTCTAATTTATCTCACTCTCTCTTAATTTAATTAAATTAGGTTTCAAGAGTCAATCTCACTTTATCACACCATTTCTTTTCTCAATTCCCCAACTAGCAGCTTTACTCGCTTCTAATATCCCTCTTAATTAATCATGTATCATTCTTTATTATTACTGCTTTATTAATTCTTAGTTGGTCGGGATGTTACGACAATCCAACTTTGAAACTTAGGTGTTTATCTCATTAAGTTACAAACAAATCACTCATAAATAATGTATTATAATATTTATATATGATTATATTATAAATCATAGGTAAACTACAATAATTTATATATCATTATAATATATATATATATATATATATATATATATATAAACATACAAGGACATAGATCATATATAATTTATATTTTTTAGTTTAAATTATATGCAACTCTTCTTTAACTTGATGCTCTCGGCTCGTGTAACCTAGCTCACGTTTTGAGGCCCATTCTAGAAGATTGGCACCTCTGACTTCACCTACATTTAATTTTAATAGATGATATTGAAAAATGTACTGATAATGTATGTATAATTTCTTAAGATAGGACAGCTATTTATATTAACTGAATTTAATGATATATTAATAATATTTTAATGATGAAAATTAAATTAAAAGATTTAAAAATATTATAAGACTTACAATTACTTATTTTAAAATTATAAAGCCTAAATTAAAAATTAAATTAAAATATGTAAACATACAAAGCAAGTTTTCAAACAAAATTTAACCCCTATAATTATAAGAAAAGAAGAAGAAAATCAGTTTTTTTATACATTGTCTTTTCTTATTTTCTTATTTTTATTTTTCTACAACTTATACATATTTCTCAATACAAATAGAAAACACTTTTTACAATGAAAATAAAGCTAAAAAATTTCTTCATATATGTGCATTACACAAATGTCTCACTTGGTTTGAGTATGACTAAAATTAGGGTAGAGATCAACTTAACTTTAAGCTCTTGAAATGCACTCTCACATTTATCATTTCAAATAAAAGGTTGATCTTTCTTGGTTAGCCTAGTGAGCGATGTCTTCGATTGGAAAAACTCCTTAATGAAACTTTTATAATATTTGACTAAACGTTGAAGATTACATATTTTTTTGATTGACCTGGGTCTCTCCTTGTTCATCACGCCTTTAATCATACTAAGATCCATAGCCACTCTTTCCTTAGAAATTATGTGTCCCAAAAATCTCACTTTTCTCAACTAGAAATCTCTAGAGATGAGTTTGGCACGCAATTTCTTCTTTCTTGACGTTTGGAAGATAATCCTCAAATGCCTTTCATGATCCTCAGGGCTCTAAGAATACATTAGGATGTCATCAATGAAAAATGATAACAAACTAATCTAAATAAGGTCAAAAAATCCTATTCATATAATCTATAAAAAATAACAGGGCCATTCGTCAAGCCAATTGGCATGACTAAGCATTTATAATGGTCGTCTCTTGTCCTAGAGGCTATTTTTGGGACATTTTTTTAAAACACCGAGCTCCTACCAACTAGTTTAATAGGTCATCTATTGTAGGTAGAGGGTACTTATTATTAATTGACTTAGTTCAACTACATATAATTGATACACAACCTGAGACTATTGTCCTTCTTCTTTAGGAATAGGACATGGGCATCCTACAGGGATACACTAGGCCAAATAAACCCCTTCTTTAAAAGTTCTTCTATTCATTTTTTCAATTCTATCAATTTTGCTAGGGCCATTTTATAAGGTGCCTTGAAAATAGGTCTTCTGCTTGGGACTAGATCTATAGAAAATTCAATCTCCCTATTTAGAGATAGTCTTCTAATTTCCTTAGGGTAAACCTTATGGAACTCTTTAACTACAAGTATCTTCTCTAAGCCTTCCTCAACCTTAACCTATAATGAGAAAAAGACAAGGAAACCCTGGCATCCCTTCCTCAGATACCTCTTAGCTTGGGTAGTGGATAGAAATGATAACTTAGTTGGAAAACATAGGTCAAAAATAAGTTGGCAGAGAAACTAACTTGTGCATAAAATCAAGTATGACACTATTCATAGATGACTAGTCTTCGTTATGACATCAATATCATGTAAAGGCAAGATCTAAAGTAGAAAAATGGTTTTCTAATTGAACAACACAATTCAAGTAAACTCAGGATGTAATCATTGAACCACCTGAAGGAGCAGACATAGATACATCATATGGCAAAGAATTCATTCTTAAGCTTGAACGTTTTGCATAATCATATGATATGAAAGAATAGGTAGCACCCAAATCAAATAAAGCATCTACAATACAATCATTTATAATTATTGTGCCTTGGATCAAGCTCAGAGACTTATTGGCCTTTTAATGTGTCAGAGCAAATACCCTGCCCTAGCTTTGCGGTTGAATGTCTTGGAATGTTTCTTGCACTTGATCACAATTCTAGGACATATGTCTTGGCTTTCCACAAACAATAGAAAACTTTCTTACTTGCTAAACATGGGTTATTATCATGATTTCTTCCACATTTTTTGCATTTATTAGGAACATGTGGCAAATTTCTTGAATGAGCATAATGTCTTCTTCCTTGACCTCTTTTAAAGCTCTGCTTTTAGTTACTTGACACAACACTACTTCCCTTCTTACCATATATGTCAAAAGGCTATGAGTCTTTGCCTTTATTATTCGAAGTCATTTTTCCTTTATAAGACCTATAATTAGTCATCTCCTCCTCGATCATCTTAGTCTTATTGGCTACTTTGCAAAGTTTTATATCTCAATAGCCACTATCTACAACTTTATTTTTGGTTTTAGTTTGTGCTAGAAGTTTGTCACTTTCTAGGCTTCATCTTATGTCTACCTCATATACGAGGAGAATTTGGACTATTCATATTTTGCTTCATATTCACTTATTGTCATATCCCCCTATTCTAGCCTAAGGAACTAACTTCCTTTTGATTCTTCACACTATCTGAGGAATATTTTTCATAGAATGAGGTTTGAAAGATTTCCTAGGTAATGTGAACTTCATTGGCTTGGTGAAGGCTTTTCTCACTTTTCCACTTATGTTTAGCTTCACCTTCACCTTCTAACATATACATAGCCAATAACACCTTTTGCTCATCTATGCAATTCATAACATCAAAGATCTTCTCAATCTTTATCATCCATTTCTCCACTATTACTAGGTCATACACATCATGAGAGGACAAAGGATTTGCTTTCTTAAATTCATTCAACACCTTATTTATGGGATTTGCGTATTACCTCATTATCCTCAAGCCTTTGCACCTCTTAACTTTTCCTAATTCTTTCTAACTCTTTTGTTATCTAACGGGTTGCATGTGTTGTGGTAGCCTAGCTTTTGGCTTGTTCTTGCAATCCATAAGCCAATTCATCCATGGTAGCTCTAACTTCCCAGAATATTTTTGTTTATTCTGTACAATTTGCCATGGTGTACCTCCATCTATATTTCATATAAATAGATTTCTAGATCATACCTCACCCAACAACTAAGCTCATAACATGTTATATACATAACCTTGGTATTGTAGGTATACACGACATGCTTTCACACATTTATTCATTCATTTATCACTAGGTTTTAGGGCATGAGATGAATGCTAGGTTCTACTAAAATCCTTTTATTTGGCAAGATATTCTTAAATCATTGCTCTGATACCAAAAATGTAAAAAACATATCTCTCTATACATTGTACTTAAGGTTTATGTGTCTAATTAGTATTCTATTAATGCAGAAGCTTCACTTATTTACATATCAATGCAAGTTATGGGTCCATTTAAAATAAAAAAAAGGACTTATAAGGTTACTTACCCACTTAACTCTAGTCTAAGAACTAATAAGAAGTTTGGAATTCTTGTTATTAAAAAAGAATGAAAATACATAGGTATTTATACAATAGAGAAGAAGTTATTCTAGCAAGGAAAATAAATAAAAAATAAATGATTGACAAACCTTTAACCATTAGGGATTGACAAATCAACTAATTCTTAGGGTCAACTAATAATTATAAGGATTCTAATTATAATTACAACAATTACAATGATTAAGAAGGATTTGTAATAATTAAGGAGGATTTGACATTCCCTGTAACACCCCAAAAAAATTAATTAAGGTGTTAATCATGGATTAAGATTAATTAAGAATAAATAATATTGGATGATTGGGCAAGTTGAGTAAATAGGGATTTTAGATAGATAAATTATTAATATGGGTTTGAGAATTAATTGAGATAGAAACTTCACCTAGGCCCAAATTAATGAAATGTGATAAGAGACTAATGGAGGCCTAATGAGTTAGGGGCAGACTCAAACTAATTTAATGAGATAGAGGCCCAATATTTATCTTGTATAGGCTCAATTAAGTAGCCCAATAACCCTTGTGCAGACCCAAGCCCTTGAGCCCTTCAAATTGGGCCCAAACACCATTAAACTTCAGCAACCCAATGTATAAAACTGGCCCAATGAAATTCTGCAGCCCAACAATTGAAAACTAGCCCAATAAGCAAAATCTGAAAACCCAATTGGGTTTGGACTTGGAGCAACCCATGACCCAGCCCCTTGACCCAACTTAAACCCATCTAAAACCCTAATGCTTTAGCCACACCTTTATTTTTCTGAAACTCAAGAGGCAAATTCGGAGGTTGAGAAGGAGGCTAGGGTTTGGGGCAAGATTTTTGCATTTTCACACACTTAGAGCAAGATTCAGCCAAGGTACTAGTTATACAACTTAATCCCCTCATCTTTCTCTTTAATTTGGTCTGATTAGTTTTTCATTTGGAGAGATTTCATTATACCTAAAATCTGAAAAGTGAGTGTTTGGAGGTTTCCTTGAGGAAATTCGTAGGTTGAGGTTGGGGTTAGTATTAGGTGAGTTTAAACCCCCATTTTGATGCATTTTCTGTTAGTTTGAGACCCCTAAAGTTAACCTATGACATGGGATTTGGTTTCATGTGAAATTACCCAGAAATTAGAATAAACTATGGCAATTTCTGGTGTGGGAAAGTTGGAGTCCGAAATTAAATCCCTTAGTGATTAGGTAAGTAACCTCTACTTGTCATTAGTAGTTTAACTCCATGGATATTTGATTATGATTAGAAATGATGATAATTATGCTTGTTATAGGCTTGATGTGCATTTGGATTATTATGGTAGCTAGAGGACGAGTAATTGGCTTCAATGAGGTAACTGGGTTATTTTCCTAATTCCATGTATATGCTCATGTTAATCTGCTATTTGTTACACATGCTTGATTTTGAAATGTTAAATGACTGGTTGACTACTTGATTGTTATTGTGATTGGACCTTGTGAGTCCATGATGGAGCTGTGGTGCGGCTGCCACCCGTGCATGTGCTACGATCGAGCACCGGGTATGATTAACCCCAGATGCACTGAGCCCTGGTGTGCTCAATGGGGAGTAGGTGCCGTGGACGGGCCTCTCCCGGTGTTATTGGCCATTAACATGTTATGTATGATTGCTGGTATGGGACAGTAGTCATTGGTAGCTCAACTAGTTCATTTGCCAATTGAATTGATAATTCTGATATTGATGACATGAGATTGTCTTGGATTGATTGACTTGTACATATATATGGGAATTACCTTTTGTTACTGAGATTGTATATCTCACCCCGTTGTGGGCTAACATTTTCAGGGACCGGACCTCTTAGTGGCAAGGAGAAAATTAACGAGAGCCGGTTAAATGGTTTGGTAGCACATAGGTCTGGGAGTTTTACAAAATGTATTGTAATTAAATTGTTAGTTTTGTATCAGTGCTGCATTGCATCATGAGTTGCCAAGTATAGGGATTGTATATGTAATTCGATTGTCATGGAATTGAACCTTATGATTGTAATTGGCTAATAATGGAAAGTGTATCTAATGTTAAATATCCACGGTGCATGATTGGTATTGTTATTATTCCATAAACTTGCTGATAGGAGTTAATTAGAGGAAAGAAATGGGCACATAAGTTTTGAATGGATAATGGAAGCATAGCTAAATAAATAAGGTAGATAAATGCCATTAGAGCCATATAAAATAAGGGCAAGTGACCTTAGAGTGTCCTTAAGAAGAGAAATGGAGAGTAGAGGACGAAATATAGTGAAAACAGTGACAGAGGGGAATCACGTCGCGGCCAAGAAGGCTTCACCGCGGCCTAGGGAGTGACAGTGGCGAGGGACGCCGCGGCGCGGAGTGAAAATAATCGCCCAGGGGGTGACAGAACTTAACCTCGCCGCGGCGCGAGTCGAGGAAATTAATTACGGAGGTTACAGTAGCAAAACTCGCCGCGGCGAAGGTCAGGAAAATTCCAGGGAGCAACTTGGCCGCAGCGCAAGAGTTCTAGGCCGCGGCGCAAGTCTTAAAACTCAGTTTTCAAGCTCCAGAACCTAGCTTAGCCGCGGCGGAAAAGTTCCAAGTCGCGGCGCAGGTCCCCAAACTCCTATATTTGACCTGGAAACCCTAATTTCATTAATGTTAAGGTTAGGGAATAGCTTGAGTACATTAATGGGAGGTTGTAGTGGGTTGAAATTGATGAATGGATTAATTATAAATCTCTAATGATGGTACAAACCTTCCTATGCATGTTCCCGTTATGGTTGTTAGATGATGACCCTAAGAGTATCAAGGTTTAAGTTTCCCCTATATTTTCTTAATGGGATTAACTGTAATGACTCCAAACCTTGATCATTATTTATTAATCGTGTATTTAACTATAATTACCAATATTAGAAGTTAGGGTCGTCACATTCCCTCTTAAGCCTGTGAGTAGATATCATTCATGCCAAGGTTGATGACTATATTTTGAAAGGTGATGTTAGATTATTCTTTGGTAAGCACATCTACAAGTTCTATCCAATTTTTTTTAATGAAGTATCGGTCGACCCTAATATGCTTAGTACAGTCATGTTACACTGGGTTATAGGCAATAGTGATAACGGATTTGTTGTCACAAAAAAATTTCATCAGGCCTTCCTACTTAATATTTAAATAATCTAAACTAATTTTTAGCCATAATAATTTGCAAATTCCCAGTGCTATTGCTTTGTACTCTGCTTTTGCACTAGACATTCCTACCACATTCTACTTCTTGCTTTTCTAAGTGACAAGGTTTCTGCCTAGGAAAGTACAATACCCTGAGGTTGATCTTCTATCAACTAGAAATCCTACATAATCTGTATCAATGTGAGCCTCAAGGGTCAATCTTTCACCCTTTTTAAACAAGATTCCTTTCCTTGGTTTACCCTTCAAGTATTGTAAAATTCTATAAATTGCCTTGAGATGTGACTATTTAGGATTGTGCATAAATTGGCTTACCATACTCATAGTATAAGCTATATCAGGTCTTGTATAAGACAAATAAATCAATTTTATCAAGTCTTTGATAAGACCTTTTATCAACCAATGAATCTTTTAGAGCCTCACAAAGTCTATAGTTTAACTTGATGAGTGTCTCTATTGACTTGCATCCTAATTTGCCTATTTCTGTCAATAAATCTAATACATACTTTTGCTATGATATAAAAATGCCTTGTTGTGAGTGAGCATCTTCAATGTTGAGAAAGTATTTTAGTTTACCTACTCTTTAATCTTAAACTTCTTTATCAACTATCTTTTTAACAATTTGACTCCCTCCAAATCATCTCCTATGATTATGATATCATCCACATAGACTAATAGTATGGTCACTCCCTCTGTGGATGAATGCTTCACAAATAAAGTATAATCACCTTGACTTTACTATACCCTATAGCGAGTATTGCTTTGGAAAATCTCCCAAATCATGCCCTTAGAGATTGTTTTAGTCAATATAATGCCTTTTTTGGTTTACACACGGTGCCTAGTTTAGTGTGGAAATCAAATCCTAGTGGTATCTCTATATAGATTTCTTCCTCAAGGTCGCCAAGTAAAAGAGCATTCTTAATATCAAACTATTGGAGTTTTCAACCACAATTGGTAGCCACAGATAATAAAACTCCCACTGTATTCATTTTAGCAATCGGAGCAAAGGTCTCCACATAGTCTATGCCATAGGTTTGAGTATAACTGTTGACAACAAATTGAGCCTTGTACCACTCTAAGGTGCCATTTGAATTATGTTTAATGGTGAATACCCATCTACAACCAACACATTTCTTTCCTTCCAGTAATTGCACTAGGACCCAAGCTTTGTTTTTCTCAAGTGCTTCCATCAAAACCTTCATAGCATGTATACAATTTTCATTCTGCAATGCCTCAGATAAAGTTTTGGGAATAGGGATGGCATGTAGACTAGTGACCAAGGTTTTGTAGTTATGAGACAAATGCTTATAGGAGGAAAAGAAGATAAAGGATGTTTAGTGCAATGTCTTGTGACTTTGCATAAAGTAATTGGAATATCATAATCATTGTGTCAAAGAGTTTTAGAAACATTATCAATAAGTAAAGGTGTTACCTCAACATTGGCAGGGACAAGAGGAGATGATTGGACTAGCATTGGTTAGGAGATCAGTGTCTTCTTTCAAGAATAAACTTGTAATGAATGAATAAAGTCTTGAGTTTGCTTTGGCTATAATTCTAGCTTAGGAATGGTGTTGTAACAGTCTTATATAAAGCATTTGCTGATAACTCTGGGAATTCAAGAAGAAAGAAACCCATATCTATATCTGTGATGATGGAATGCTTCCCTTGATGAGGAGAATTGGTAAAATATGAAGTATTTTCAACAAACATGACACCAACAAAGATGTAAAATTTCCTTATCATAGGGTGATAACACTTGTAACCTTTTTAAGTATAAGAATAGGCAACGAACATATATTTGAGAGCTCGAGGATCTAATTCGGTCCTATTTTAGGATGCACATGAATAAAGGCAACATACCCAAATATTTTAGAAATAAGATTATTAGACACGTTGAAATTTAGAAAAAAATTATGTGAGAACTTGCATTGGACTACAAAAACTAAGACCTTGGATAGGAAAACTATTAATGAAATCGATAGCAGTGAAAATGGTCTCTCCTAAATATTATTTTGGAACATTGTGTTGAAACAAAAAAGTTCTTATACTAGCTAGAAAATGACTATTTTTCTACTCAGCAACCCAATTTTGTTAAGGTGTATGAATGCAAGAGGACTCGTGTATTATTTCTTGTGTTTGGAAAAAAGTAGATAGAGATTGATTGAAAAAAAATCCTTTACATTGTCAAATCAAAATCTCTATATCCCAACTCTAAATTGAGTTTTAATTATATTGTAGAAAATGGGAAGTATAAAGTTGACATTGGATTTTTGTTTCAACAAGTAAATCGACATCACTCAAGTGCAATCATCAATAAATGAAACAAACCATTGGACTCTATAAATATTAAACATAATAGAGGGACCTCAAATATCATTATGAATTAAAGCAAAAGGAATAGAACACTACAACAATGTTAATGATTTGCGACAAAAAGACACGACAAATTCCCGACAGAATGGCTTTTGAATTTTTTCTACACTTTTACATTTAAAAAATTTAGGTAGAAATGTATAAAATAATAAAAAGAAGTAAAGAACTAACAATAATAATAAAAAGTCAGGTGCATAACTAATATGTTGTCGGTATCATTTATAAAATTATAATATAATATTATATATTTGTATATAAAATAATATAAAATTAAAAACATATAATGTAAATTGAAAGAAATTGAAAATTTAACTAATTAATATCTAATAAGTTAGTAATAATATAATATAAATATCTATTTAATTTAAATTATAATTTTATTATAAGTTATATTATTTATATTTATTAAAAAGAAAAATATTTATTTAATAAAATAATTATTATAGTAATTAAGATAAATAAATAAATAAAAATGATGCAATAAAGAATAAAATTTTTTATAAAAAATATTGAAAAATTGTGAATACATTATTTTTTTCCTTACATTTTTATGTCTTAAAATAATTTATATAATGTAAAAATATATTATTATTATCATAAATAAAATGTATTATTATTATTATTATACATAAATAAAATATTATTAATATATATAGTGACAACAATATAGTTGCTGTCTATATATATAAAAAATAATTTATATATATAGCAACAACATAATTGTCATCGTTATATATATATATATATATATATATATATCAACAATATTGTGAATGCTATCAATATATATATATATATATATATATATATATAACCAAATTATTGTGGCAAGTGGTTGGTATTGATATATATATATATATATATATATATATATATATTATTTGATGTATATATTATTATATATATAATAAATTTAAAATTATAAATGTTTTATAATTTGATAAACATATAAATAAATATAGGTAATCTTAAAAAAAATAAAATTTTTATTAAAAATATAGATAAGTTTAAAATGAATTTATTTTTTTATTATTTTTTATTAAAAAAATAATGGTATATAATATTATTATCATAATATGTTATTTATATATTATATGGTACAATATAATGTAATAATAAATTATATATGATTAATAATAATGATATTGCTCATGTTTATATGTATATTTTTCCTCTTATGTGTTTTTTTTTTGAAAAGTGTCATTAAAAAATGACCATTAGTTAGTCATTAGAGAGCCATTGTGCATTCTTGTTATATATATATATATATATATTATGATATTTTCTTTTAACTTATCCTTTCATTTTATATCTTGACCACTCTATTTTATCCTCTCCTTTTATGTCTCGGTCACTTTATTTTACTCTTTTCACAAATATGAATTTTCTTTGATTTTACTATATTGCTTCAAATTATGATGGTCATTGGTGATATTTATTTTGGTAAGTTTTGTAATATTTGGTTTTCGTTAAAATGACAAAAATGGATACGTTTTCAAAGTAAGTCATTTGAAATGAATTGGTTAAGGTCTAGAAAACTTAGAATAATGATCTAGATATTAAGTAATAAATTTAGGAGGCCAAAGGTGCCCTGAAATAGAGGCTAAAATAATCAGACAAAAATTAACATACTAGTTGTGTAACGTAATGACATTTTCATAATTTTACACAAATTTTGGAATTCTCACAAGAGGGCTTTTTAAATGGCAAATTTGAGTTTTCCGAGATTCTCAGAGGCCTTAAAAATCATGTGAAGCCCCAGACAGTTAAAACCCCTTTCGGTGTACATTTTCTAATGTCGGTTAACCTGAACTATGACTCCTTCGTTTGGAAAGGTTTTAGCTCCCATTTGAGTGATTCTAAAAGCATTTTATGAGATTGAAGATCTAAATTTTATGACGGAAAAGACAGTTCTAAAAAAGGAGCTAAAACAAACTAGAAACGAAAATACCAAGATTGAAAGACAAAATTGAAATTTTTGGAAACAATCTCCTAAACCTAGCTATATATAGGACCACGCCCCACTCTTCCCTTCACTTAGCTCATTTTGGCTCATTTTATGGCTAGAATGTAGTAATTAGTTTGAGCTATTTCTTGCTGTAAAAATGTTAAGCATTAAAGCTAATAGTAATATGTTACAGTATAGTTTTAATTGATTTGTACATCTTATGAAAAATAGTTGCCCATATAATAATGTTATATTTGATAATTGGTACCAAACTAAGAAACTAGTATTAAAACTTAGTCTATTTGCACAAAAAAATTGATGTCTGTATTAATGGATGTATGTTGTATTATAAAGATGATATAGATAGGACAATATGCAAATTTTGTGAAGCACCTTGATATAATAAAATTAGTCGACCTAGTTAAAGAAAAAGTTCAAAAGAGATTCTAGTAAAAAGAATGCATTATTTGCTAATTACCCCTAGATTATAAAAGCTTTTTGTTTTAATGAGATCTACTGATGTGATGGCATTAGAATAATAGAAGGCATGAATGTGTATTGTGCCATCCATTTGATGGAGAAGTATGGAAACATTTTGATAGGGTATATCTTAATTTTGCTATAGAGCCACAAAATATTCGATTAGGTTTATGCACTGATGGGTTCAGTCCATATAGCCAGTTTGCTTCTCTATATTCATGTTGGTATGTGATAATTACTTCTTATAATCTTTCTCTTGAGTTATGTATGACTGCCCCTTACTTATTTTTGACGGCAATCATTCCTGGACTATAAAATTCTAAGGTTAAGATTGATGTATTCTTGCAACTGTTAATTGATGAGTTTAAATTATTATGGGAAGAAGGAGTATCTACTTATGACTTCTTAAAGAAGCAAAATTTTCATATGAGAGCAGCTTTAATGTAGACAATAAATAACTTTTTAGTACATGAAATGTTGTGAAGGTGGAGTATAGGTAGAAAATTAACTTATTGTATGAATAGCTCAATAACCTTCACCTTAAAGTATGGGAAAAAAAAAACTCTTGGTTCAATTGTCATCAACAATTTCTACCCATGTACCATGTATTTAAAAGAAATAAAGATACTTATAAGAAAATAGAGTTGAAAATGATCTCCCTCCCCCAAGATTGGATTGAGAAGAATTGGCAACATGTGAAGATCCATCCTAATGTAGTAGATCAAGGAGTTTTTAGATTAGCAGGCTATGGGCAATATCATAATTGGATGAAGTAGAGTATATTTTGAGAGTTTCCATATTGGAAATATTTATTGATTTATGCACATAAAAATGTGTTTGACAATATATTTAATACTATTATGAATGTCAAAGGGAAGACCAAAACTGACATAAAAGCCGAAATGGATTTAAAAGATTATTGTAGGTGAAGAGCCTTAGAGTTGCAAGAATTAGCTAATGGCAAAGTGGTGAAACCAAGAGCTAGGTTTATGCTTGCATTAGATCAAAGAAGGGCCATTTGTCAGTAGGTAAAAGAATTGAAAATGCCTAATGGGTATTCTTCAAATCTATTAAGATTTGTGGATTCAAAAGAAGGAAGGTTATTTGGACTTAAAAGTCATGATTATCACATTTTTTTGAATCTTTGCTCAAGAATTGCTCTAAACAATCGCGTTTAGAGCAATTCTTGAGCAAATTTGGAAGCCTATAACTAAGTTAAGTCAATTCTTTAAAGAATTGCATTCAACTACATTGAAAGTTAATGATATAATACAAATGGAATAGAACATTCCTATTATTCTTTGCAAATTAAAAAAATATTTCTACCAAAATTCTTTAATTCTATAAAATATTTACCAATCCACTTACCATTTGAAGCTAGGGTTGGTGGACCTATTCAATATCTATGGATGTATCCTTTTGAAAGGTAATTGCTATTTATGTGGTATTCTAATCATTTCTAATTAGTTTATCTTATATAAGTTATTATTGTATTTAACTACTTATTGACTATTTTAGTTATGCAGGTTTTTGAATAGATTAAAACATACAGTTAAAAATAAGGCTTGTGTTTATGGTTCTATATGCGAGGCATATTTGTCACAAGAGGCCTCATACTTTTGTTCATACTACTTTAAGTCATATATAACTTCAATGCCAACTAGAGTTAGTCAAAATGATTATGTTGATGATGTAGAATCAAGTGAGCCAAATTTATCAATTTTTACTGAAGTTGGACATTCAATTGCAAAGTGTTCAACTCGTTATCTAAGTGATAAAAAAATTGGTGTTACTCATCTTCATGTTTTATTGAATTGCGATGAAGTCAAGCCTCATCTTGAGTAAGATTTAGACTTGTCACTATAACTTGTTTAGTTTATGATTGGACTTAACATTTATATCACCTTATAGGATCTTTAAGCAAGGGTTGAAGAGAGCAAATCCATACATTAGTTTCAAGGAAATCGATGCCAAGATTGAGCAACAATTTATTGTGTGGTCTAAGTCTTATGTATGTAGTGATATCATTATTTATGTTATATTATAAATATGGGCATACATTTATTTATTTACTTATATCGTTATATCTTAATTCTATTGTGTCAAATAGGTTCTTAATCAACAATTATCTAAAGTAATATGTATTTGAATGATTTGGCTTAGGGACCTTTTAGAGAGGTGCAAACATGGCTAGGATACTTTGTAAAGGGATACAAGTTTCACATTGATAATTGGAGCATTAGAAAGAAGACTATAAATAGTGGAGTTTGCATGAAAGGAACAAGAGAAGATGGAGAGAATGATTATTTCAGCATTTTTAAAGAGGTGGTACAATTACAATATATGGGAGAACTTGCAAAAAAATTAGTACTATTTTACTGTGATTGGTTTGACCTAGTTATAAATTAAGGGATGAAAATACACAAAGATTATAGAATTATTGAAATTAAACACACAAGGAAGTATGAAAAATTTGATCTATTTGTATTTGTAGAACAAATTATCCAAGTAGATTATGTGCCATATCTTGAGAAAAGTAAAGATAAGCTCAATTAGTAGGTTGTCCTCAAAACTAAAACAAGGAGTATGGTGGATGATAGTAATACCTTAGAGTTGGCTTATCAAGATGATGAGGCACATGTTAGTACAGTAGTTAATGAGATATTATCTAGTACGTTATGAGAGTAAGGAGAAATGGAAGAGGTAGATCTGCATATAAATTTATTAGTTGAAGATGTAAATGTTTAGATTGATATGCAAGATGAAGCTATTAAAGAAGACTAAGGTGAAAACGAAGATGAAGATGAAGACGAAGATGAAGAAAATAATGCTCAAGATAAAGATAATGATAAAGAATATGAATAATCATTGAATGAAAGGTATTTTATTAAATAGTAAATTATTTGGATATTTTTAACATTATTATGTAATAGATATAAATTTTTATTTTTTTATTGCTTATTAATGAAATTTTATACAACATAATATAAATATAATTTTATATTGTATGAATATATATTTTTCTTCTTTTAAATTTAGTTTAGCTCTTTTTAGTTTTACACCATAAGGTTTAAAATTTTTCACTAATATTAATATATCATGAATTTTATAATAAATGATTTTAAACTTACTTTATTAATTTTATCTTTTAATTTTATTTGTAATTTATATTATTTAAAAAAATTGATTAAATAAAAAATAAAAAAATATATATCCGTTACCTAAAGGTTAAATCTTTCATGTAAAGAACCTATTTTCAAATAAATATTATATATATTTTATATTTATATATCTTATATTTTATTTTGTATCATAATTTTGTGTGTGTGTATATATATATATATATATATATGATTTTTCTTTATATCTATTTTCTTATCTTTTTATTATGTTAAAATAATAAATTTTTAAGTATCATTGATTTATTTTAATTTTTTAGGATATTATTTTTTTATGTCAATTTATTTTAAAACATTTTATAACATGCATAAATTAAATAAATTAATATACTCATATATATTCATTTAATAATATAATATTAATAAATAAATTAGTACAAAATAAATTAATAATATTTTTCAATTTTTTATTAATTATATATTTTTATATTTATATAATTATATATAAATTATAATTTTATAAATATAATATAAATTTAAAAAAATATTCATGAAACACACCCTGCATGTGAAGGGTGTCTTTCATGTAAAACACCCTTCATGTAACACCTTAATTATCTAGCATTTCTTTAATTATTATGGTTCAATAGCAAGTTTATTTATTGATGGAAGAAAAATATAGAATCTAAAATTTCCAAAATACAAACACTAGCCCTTTTATAATGTTCGTGTCAATCTAATTTTAACCACAAAAAGTAAAACATACATACCATTTTAAGGAAAATCTAGCAGAGTTTTCCTTATAAAATTGACTATCCAAACCAACCAAATAGTCACATTTTAGCCCAAAATTTATAGACATAGAAAAATATAGAAAATAAAGTATCAAATAACACAGTCTAGACATATATCATCATTTGGTTCTGAATAACTCAAGTAGGAGTTACATTACTATTAATAGTATGCTGGTACACATAAATACGTTACTGAGGAAGTAAAACTTAATATATACATTCATTGTAACATTAGAACAACATTAGATACAAAACATTTCTATAGTTTTGCAAATTCTAATATCATTCTTTCTCTTTTCCTTTGCTAGCACTAAAACTTCCACTTAGCATTGATTAGTGGGAAAATAGATATGGGGGTGAGATTCCAGAGAACCTCAGTAACTATAGTAAAAAATAAGCATGAGACAATTAAGCAAGAATAATGCAAGTATGTATGTTCATATGAAACTAATCTATATGCTTTACATGTTTACAACATACTCTATCATGGCCATGAATCTTTACTCAACTTAGGCTTTTCTCTTGGGTTGGGAGAACTACTGCATTCATTCCCATTGTCCTTGTTTATCTTATAGCCTCAACTTATTAAAAGTAACAAGCAAAACAAAATATATAATTGATGCAATGTAATAAAACATATACCATGAGAAACAATCATTATAATACAATGCATATCAAGTTCAAACAAGTTCACATGCAACTAAATAGGGAAGAGTAAGCTATGTTGTATAGGTGATAAGAATCCAATAAAACCTCTAACTTTTTTGCTCTATTTCTTGCTCCATTTCCTTTTCTTTCTAGGCTCTACACCTACAATGGGATGGACCCTCGTTAGCTTATCTTAAAAATTATCACATAAACATATCATCAACATCTAAAGCTCATAACAACCTTTCTTAAATTTCTATGACTTTTTATGTATACTTTAGGCTACTTAAAGTGTACTTAAAACCCTCTTTTATATATTTTCAAGATACATGCTTATTGGGTGGCAATTATACCATCTAAAATGTTCAAATTTTACTATATTCAAGGGCCTAAACTTATGAAATTCCTTTTGGATTTTAGCTCCCCATAATTGGTTAGGGATTTCACTAAACTTAAATCTTAGGCCAACTTATACTTCTAAAATTTATAATTCAAACCACAAATTTCATATTTACTATTCATATGGTCATTGGCATTATTCATTTGGTAATTTCACTTTTCCACATAATAGAACTCATTATGTAACCTTTACGTCTTAAGGGTTAACTTCTAAAATTCAACTTCTAGCTACAAAATCTCATCATATATGATCTATATAGCCACATTAGGATTCATTAGAGGCATTACAAACTTACTCACACAACTTAACATAAATTGGTTACATTTTTTCCTTTCTTGAACCCTAAATTTTCAACTTCCAAAATCTAACTTTTAAATTCAATATAATTCTTCTATTATTATTCTTATATCATTTTAAAACTTTCCATGTCCCAAAAATTCATTGAATAACTTCCTAGCCCTTTGAATTTTTTCTTGGCCGAAACGATGCCATAAAAACCCTAACTTAGAGATTTTAATGTTTCAATTAATTCTTGTCTTAGATTCTTGTTCCTTGTATTCTAACTTATTTAAAAACACTAATTAGGAGTTGAAAACAACATAGTTACCCATTCAACTTGTGTAATACCATATTTCTTTAGCCTTTTTCACTCATTTACTTAACTCAAAGCCCTTGGTATAGCAATTTCCACAAGAAAATGAAATAAAATAATGGATTATTTTGCATTATGTAGGGCTTAAAATTTCTATTTCACATTCCGTGGGCTACATGAACTCATCCATATTATTTTCTATTCCAAATATATGTATACAAGTTAGAACCATTCCAAAATGCTCCATTTTGCCTGAGCTTAGGACATCCAACACTAAAAAATATAAGATTAGTCTCAAGCTCTATTGTTCAAGTTTCTATCATCAACTTTAAAAATTCATAATTAAATCTAAAAAATCTGAAATCAAGTAAATGATAGCTTTCTGGAAAGCTCTGGATATCCACTATAGGTTAAAAATCATTCCAAGTATGAAAACACTAGTTGGATCATGATTGACAATAGAAACCAAAGGTCTGCTACTCAGGTTTACCGTCATAGGTTACTGATAAAAATTTTAAAAATTCATAACTAATTCTAGAAAAATCAAAACCTAGTAAACTATACTATTCTAGAAAGATATGGATGTTAGCTTAAGGATAAAAATAAGTCCAGACTAGAACATATATGTTAAACTATTGGAATTCAATGCGATAGTACCAAACATACTACTGTGTTACTAGTACTGACTCTAAATTTCAAAAAAATATATCTCTTTGCTCAGACCTCCAAATGAGGTGAACTTGGTGGCTATGGAAAGCTTATTAGGTCTAGTATATGCTTGTAAAATTTCATAGCCATTGAACACCATTTGTTCCTCAGATGACATAGGAGAAGAAATTAACCATATGAACAGTGCCTAGACCATTTCAACAACTTTTTGCAAACTTTGGAAATTCATAATTAATTCTCTAGAGCTTCAAATAATCTAGTTTTTGTCTTCTCAAAAATATCTGGGTGAGACCTATGTGCATGCCAAATTTCATAGAAAAATTTATCCATTTGGTCAGTTTGTGACATAGGGTTGCATAATGAATTTTTTATGCCTCTTGAAGGGTTAAAAATGGTCCACTTTAGCTTCTTGCTTGTCCAAGACCACTTGAATACGTGAGAAAGCATCAAAATAGATCTCTAAACATGTTTAAAGGGTCTAAATATCCATACCTCTCAAAACCACTTTCCTACTTATTGCTATACACAAAGATCTTACATGCTCATCTTTGCCATTCAATGTCAAAATCATTCAATGTCATTCATATGCTTCAAAATCTCATACATACATCATATATCCATGGATACACATATGTTCATGAGGTTATACATCATATACATAATGGAAATACATCATTTGACAATGCTATGGTTACAAAATGAACGAATAGCAACTCCTTTGTCAATCTTCTTACTTTCAAGTGTGGTGGCTCCTATTTCTTAGTTTACTTGGTCCACCTAGGCATGTTAGGGCAATGGAGAGAAAAGAGTGAGATTCTAGGAATCCCAATAGCTCTTCACCCTTTTCAATCATACATAATGAATGTAAATTCAAGTCCAAAGATGAATTCATGACAATCTAGCAATGCATGAATATACATGAAATGTTTCTCTTATTCAAGAAAACATACTCATCATACCTAGGCTTGCCAAGACAATGATTTAGCCTCACTCATTCTCTTTAGGACTTTTGGACTTGCTTCACATACTTTCAAAGGACTTTTGACTAAGCCTCACTCTTCTAGAGACTTTTGGCTTTGTCTCACCCATTCTTAGGGACTTTTAGCTCATCCTCACCTTTGCTAAGGGACTTTTGGCTTTACCAAGCTTATGCAAGCCAAAATACATTCATAACACATCTTTCAAGAGCATAAACAAAGCAACATGATACCATGACATGTGAATATTTGCTAGAAACATGTTGCATAGCATAAAAATACATACACACATCCAAAGACAAGAAATCATTCAAGAATGCATGGGAGAAAAGAGAGAGAGCTACCTTGGAGCCAATGTTCCACACTTTTACTTTAAAATCTTCCTCCCTCTTCTCGGCCCAACCATGAGACTTTGAAGCATGAGGTTCTCTTGGCCTAAACACATCAAGTAAGGCATTTTTAGATCATTGGATCAAACTCTTGCATTACACACTCCATATGGAAGCCTACTTTGTTCCAAGACTTTAATATGGTTCTATAAAGCACCTAATGAAGCAACCTTAAGAATTTATGATCTTGGCTACTTTCTATCCTTTAATCTATGATTCTTGACTCCATTGAAACCCCTTGGAGCCATCACACATTTATTTTATAGAGCCTAGCTAGGAGTTGCTTCATTATGCTACATTATGGAACCTATACTCCCATCTCACCATCCATGGCTTTTAAAATTTTTTCAAGGCTTCCTCTTATGTTCTTCCATCATATGTAGTGCCATTGTAGCCTTGGAACAAATTAAAACACTGCTTAGGTCCATGAACCCCTCTAGGCCGAGACATATACATTATTTTGGACCCATGGAGTTTGTTTTGTTTCTTTGATGAGAGGTGCATGTGGGAGGCTTCCTTGATATCTTAGATACTCATACAAACTCTTAGACACCTTAAATTATGGCTGGAAAGCTTTCTACAAACCAAAGTGCAAGTGAAACCTTAGGTTAGACATCTTGCAAATCAATAGTTCTTTCTTAGATTTCTTTGCGTATTCTTGTTTCTCACACTCTAAATCCTAGGTTTCACTCTTGGTTTGGTTCAAAACTAATCCCCCCTTAGCTGTCCTAGAAGTGGCTGAATCATACATACATAAGAACGAGAAAAAGGTTCAAACTTTTCCTAAGAGCCTTTTCCTTTGCTTTAGCTTTCTTCTTGAAATTTGAACTCCCCCTCTGTATGTGGCTCAAAATAGAACCAAAAACTTCAATAAAATCATAGAAAGAAAGGTGGGAAGGAGGAGATTCAAGTTGCTAAAGGAAAGAACATGAAATTCCATTAATTTTCTTACATTTTCATGGAGTTTTTCTTTCTCTTTTGCTCCCATCTTGTGTGCCTCACATAGTTGGTCTCTCCTCTGGTTTAAGATAGAAACAAGGTTGACTAAATGAAAAGGAGAAAGGGGGTTTGACATATAGAGAGCAAGGTCACTTAATGGACTTTTCAAAAATTCCTATTTTGTCCTCTTTTTTTGGCTTTTTGGTTTTAATCTCATTTCAACTCCTTTTTGAGAACCATTTGTTTCATCATAAAATTTTGGTTCTCTAACTTATAGAATGCCTTTGGAATCACTCAATTTGGATACAAAACCTTCTTGAATGAACTAGTCAAAGTTTGAGTCAATTAACATTGTAAATCGTCAACCAGAGGAGTTTTAATTATTCTGGGGCTTCCTATAGTTTTTAGGGCCTTTAAGAACCCTAAGAAACTTATTTTTTTCCATTTAAAAATCCTTTCTTTGTGTTTTCTAAAAAGTATCTAAAATTATAAAAATGCCACTACATCTTCGTTAAATTTCGTATGGTTATTCTAGCTCCATTTTTAGGGCACCTCTAGCCTTAGATTTTCCTTATTTAAGGTCTAGATTATTGTTCTAATTTTGTTGAACCTCAAATCATTTTATCTGGGGGACTTCTTTTTATATCCAGTGCACTTTGTATGTTTACGAAGAAACCAAACATTACGTTTCTCATGTTTACAGAGGAACTGGATGTTACAATTTGCCTTGGCTGAACCCATCACATAACATATCCTAGATTGTCTCCTTTCATAATTCAATGGAAACCAACATGAGATATGAAATCCTTGTATGTTAAAACCCTTAGTTCTATCAAGAACACATAAAGAAAAACTCTCCTCCTCACTTCTTCCTCATGGTCGAAACATATATGGCTTAGAAATACAAAATTTTGCAAGTGTTTGAGGTAGAGACTTACCTCAATGTGAAGTATTCTCCATGTGGAATAATTTCTACCGATTTGTTTCTTGAAAAGAGTTCATTTTTACCTTGGATCAGATCTAAACTTCAAGTTTTCATGAAAAGAAAACCACCATCTGAAAGCTCTTAGAGAGTAGAATAATTTTCTTATGTAGCGCAAGGTGAAATAGATTTACTTATGTAAATGGAAGCTTAAAATCTCTCTCTCTCCTCCTTTAGCAAGACGCCATTAATGGCTTCCCAAATCTGATTTTGGAAGGTGGTAGAAGATGGTGAGGTGTGACTTACATAAGAAGCTCAATTTATAATTTTTCAAAATGACTATTTTGCTTCTACTCGTATAGTTGCTTCATTTAGATTCATTATTTTAGGCTTTTAGGATTTGATTACTCCTTACAAATTTTTGGGTACTCTTTCACATAAAAACATATTTTTGGGACTTAAATAGCTTAAAGTAATGAAAAATAACTCTACCTAAACTCCTGACATTGTCTAACTCTTTCAACACATCAGAAAGGTCTTAATTGATTATGATTGTCCCTATGGTTTTTAGGACATCTAAGAACCTTGATGAGTTTAATTTTGTGCTTTAAAATTCTTTTCCTTGAATTTTCTAAAATTTTCTTAAAATTTTAATTTTGCCATTAATATGTCCTTTTTCTCCATTTAGTTATTTTAGTTTTGTTTTCTTTCCGTGTCTGATTTCCTAATCTTATTTCTTGATATGCTGATTAACATTTTATCCTTATTTGATCTTAATTCAATTTACTTTAGGTTTTCTTTTATTAACATTCTGGTCTCAGTTTAGTTAAAAAGCTAGATGTTACATTTCACCCCCAGTAAATAAAAATTTCATCTTCAAAATTTAGATCGTACCTTATTGAAAAAGCTGTGGATATTTCTCTTTCATATTTGTTTCCATCTCCCAAGTAGCTTCTTTTAGGGTTAGCCTTTTCTAGACCATTTTCACTAGAAGAATGTTTTTGTTCCTCAGCTGCTTGACTTTGGTATCTATAATTCTTTTCGGTGTCATGGCAAATGAAAGATTGTCCTGCAATGCTATATTCTCATATTCTATGGTATGTGAAGGGTTTGGTTGGTACTTTTTCAATTGGGGTATATGGAAGACATCATGAAGTTGGGGCAGGTTGAGAGGTAAGGCTATTCTGTAAGCTATTGGTTTGACTTTGGAAAGAATTTGGAATGAATCTAAATACTTTAGGCTGAGCTTTTTCATTTTTATGGACTTACCCACACTAGTTACTGAAGATACTTTGATGAAAATGTGATCTCCAACGTTAAGCTCTAACAACTTTCTTCTGGTATTTACATAGCTTTTCTATCTACTTTGAGCTATTAAAAGCTTTTGCCTAATCAACTCTGTAATATCTGGTATTTTGTAAAAACACTGAAATGAGTCAATTATAAAAGTATGTCCCATGAAATAAATGATTTAAGGCTAAATAAAATTAAGATAAAATTTTAAATAATGAAAAATAAGGATTTGAGTCTTGAGTTACCCAAAAATCAGAGTCAGAGTGGTTCAATAAAATTTTTGAAAGTATAGTGGCATTTTCATAAATATGTGCACTCTTTGAAAATTTATGGGAGGGCTTTTTAAATAGAAAATTTAAGCTTTCTAGGATTCTCAGAGGTTCTGAAAACTATGGGAAGCCCTGGGACAGTTAAAATGCCTGCATTGCACGTTTTTGAATGCCGGTTGACTTGAACTTTGACCTTTTTGTTCGGAAAGGTTTTAAATTTAAATTGAGTGATTCTAAAGCCATTTTATAAGTTTGAGGATCTAAATTTTATGATGGAAAAGACAGTTCTTAAAAATGAGGTAAAATAATCCTTAAATGAATTAGCCAAAAAGTCTAGACGTAAACGTCATTTTTAATAAACAAATTCTTCTTTTTACTCCTTATAAGAGGTGTCCCCCTTTTGCTCTCCATTCTAACCGACTTTGTTTTATCTAAAAGAGAAAGAGAGGCCAAGGGAGATAGATGCATAAGAAGTGTAACACCATATTTGTCTAACTTATCTCATCTCATTTCAAGTTCATTTCTTTTGGCTAAGCAAAATTTCAAGAAAATATTCCATTAAAATAATGCCTTATTTTGCGTTGCGTAGCGGATAAAAATTTTATTTCATGTCTCGTGGACCATACGAACTCATCCATCTCATTATCTTATTTAATTACATACATATAACTCAAAACCATCTTAAAATGTTGCTAAAAACTCAAGGTTATGGCATACGTACATAATAATACAAGGCTATCTCGGGTTTTGCTGCTAGATTTCTAGTGCCAAATTTGAAAACTCATAACTAAATATAGAAAAATTGAAATCAAGCACACTATACCATTATAGAAAACTGCAGATGTTGATGTTATGTTAAAAATAAGTCCAGACCAAATAGGAATGTTTAGCTCCTAGAAATCGATGGAACAATACCAAAGGTATTGCTACATTACTAGTACTGACTCTGAATTTTAAAAATTCATATCTCTTTGCTCAGACATCTAATTAAGGTGATCTTAGTGGCAATAGAAAGCTTATTAGGTCTATCTACTTCTTGTAAAATTGCATGAGCATTGGAACCATTTGGCTTTTGAATGACATAGGAGAAGGAACTAACCATATAAATAGTAACCATATCAATACAGCAAAAATTTGGCAACTTTGAAAATTCATAATTAATTCTATAGAGCTACAAATAACCTAACATTTAGATTCACAAAAATTTCTAGATGAGATCTATTTGCATGCCAAATTTCATGAGAAAATTTGTTCATTTGGTCAGTTTGTGCTATAGGGTTGCAAATTGGCACATTTTGGCTTCTTAAAGGGTCACAAAGGGTGCCATTTAGCTTCTAGCTATTCTAGGGCCACTTGAGCACGTGGAAAAGGATAAAAATGGCCTATTAAACATGTCTCAAAAGTCTATAAACCCAAATCTCACAAATTCACTCTCCTACTTGATGATATATACAAAGCATACATAAGAAATTCTTGCCATTCATTGTAAAAAATTTGCTATATCATTCAAATGGTGTCAATTCTTATATATACATCAAGTATCCATATAATTACATATGTTCAAAAGGGTTAACATCACATTCATCATAAGGTTACATCATATAGCATCAAAATGGTTACAAAGTGAATACATAATACATTTCCATGTCAATCCTCTTCCTTTAAGCTTGGTGGCTTCCATTCCTTTGCTCACTTTGTCCACCTAGACATGTTAGGTAATGGAGAAGGAAGAGTGAGATTCTTGGAATCCCAATAGCCCTTCTCCCTTTCAACCACACATACAAGGATGTAATTTCAAGTCTAAAATTGCATGCATGGCTATCTTAGAATCCATAAACATACATGGAATATGTTTCACATTCAAGAAGACATACTTATCATGCATAGGCTTGCCAAGACCATGGTTTAGCCTCACCCATTTTCTTTGGGACTTTTAGACTTACCTCGCCCATTTTCAAGGGACTTTTGACTAAGCCTCATTCTTTTTAGAGACTTTTGGCTTTGTCTCACTCAACCTTAAGGACTTTTGGCTCATCCTTACCTTTACTAAGGGACTTTTGGCCTCACCATATGATACTTGCTAATTTCATATACTTTATCCCCTCTAATTTAGGCATTTTGATAATAAATTGAGGCTTAAAGGATTTCAATTCGAGAATAATTGAGTTTATTGGCCATTATTTGCACTCACGAAATTTATTTACAAAATTATTGAATTTTAATGCATAAATTTATTTTAAATATTTTTTGTGAATTCTTCCTACTTAATATTTTGTTTTATTTTATTTTCTTGTGTATTTTGTGGGCAAATGGAACTCAATGGGAAATTTAATTGGAAGCATTACAAGCAGCCACTTTTTGCACATCTCTTAGTTTTGGTTCATGAAAAACAAAACATTGAAAGCTGGCTTTCCTCGTGTAAGTAATGTATACATCAACAAGAAGCATTCTTGGTGGAGTCCATATTAGCAGCCTCCGTTTCTTTGGTTTCATGTTGCTACAGTAGCTCACACTCACGTGTTAATGCATGGGTCATCTCTCACTCATGTAACTTCACATACTCTACTTCACTTACTAACCCACACCATTTCATGCATCAATAGTACCTTATATGCACATGGAGCTTCATCACCATGGGCTCCAACACAAACACACACCAGGGAGTCCAGGCCACGAGTCCAGCCTCCATACACTTCCATGAAACCACAAACACGTCACAAGAAGGAGCTACGGGACGCAAGCTCCAACTACTCCAACATTAACACATTCCAGGACATGAAGAAAGAATAAAAGAAGCCATGGGTCTTACGTCAATACATCTAGCCATTATTTTAAGAGTCTAGACATCATTCATTATTCTTCCATGTAAACAGAGCACCAAGACACGAGGATAACACATGTTGATGCACTGCACAGAGCTCACTCCATTCATGTGGAAGCTACCACTAAAATCACACACAAGAGCTGAGATGAAGCCATGGGTTTAGCGAGGAGGAAGAAGCTTGTGAGGAGAGTGCATGAAGCAAGAGCTAGGGGGAGAAGTTACGTGAAGAAGTTGCGGGTACTGGGAATAAAACAAGGAGCTCGCGCGAAAGGATAAAAGAATTATGTGAAGGCAGAACGTGAAACTTGGGCATGAGAAGAAGCTTATGTGGGTACTCAAGTAGCACACTCATTCATTTAGAATTAAATTTGAAGGAAGCATCACTTCACGGGAAAACACGTAAGGCAGCAGGGAGAATATCATGTGATAATTAAAGAATACACACATGTAGATCTTGACATGGAAAACACATGGTGCAACAGTAAAAAAGAATGGGTAAGTGAGCACATGAAAGGCACGGGGTCTGGGAAAAAGGGAGAGGGCGGATTGGATGGGTTTTGGGGAGATGGAGAGGAATGCGATATCTGGGTTTTTGGAGTTCCAGAGAAGCCAAGAGAGTTTTGATTTGTTCATTCATCAAGGATGGCCATGGCTTGTTCTTCCATCTATTTTCTTCCATTCATCTTCTCCATGATAGCCTGAAATTCCCTTGGTAGCTAGGTAAAGATTGGATCTCCATTGTTGAAGATTTGAGCAAAGGGAGTAGATACACAAAACACAATGGTGCAGCCTCGGGTAAAATTTCAGATTCAGTGCCTGAACTTTGAAAAATTATAACTAATTCTAGAAAAATCAAAATCAAGCACAATATACCATTCTGGAAAGCTAAAGATGTATACTTTATGTAAAAAATACTAGAAATGGATGGAACAGTACTAGAGGTTAGCTGTCGTCCCTAATACTGATCTCTAACTTCAAAAATTTATATCTCCCTACTCAGAGGTCTAATTAGGGTGATCTTAGTGGCCATGGAAAACTTATCATGTCTAGTTTATTCTTGTAAACATTCATGAGCATTAGACATCACTTGACCCATGAATGACACAACCCAAGTTTCTAACCATATGAATAGTATTTGCATTAGTTCAGTAGAAAAATGCCAACTTTTGGAAATTCATAATTAATTCCACAGAGCTCCAAATAATTTGGTCTTTAGCTTTCCAAAAATCTTTGGATAAGATCTATATATGGGCCAAATTTCATGGTCAAATTCGTTCATTTGGTCAGATCTTAATATTGGGTTGCAAAATGGCTCATTTTGTGTCATCAAAGTGGTTTAAATGGTCCATTTCAAGTTCTAAGGCAACTATGACCACTTGAGCAAGTGGGAATGCACCAAAATGACTCTCTAAACTTGTCTCAAAAGTGTATAAATCCAAATTTCTTAAAATCACTCTCTCACCCCATGCCATACACAAGCATACATACACTTTCTTCATTTGGCACTAAAACTCATATATACATCAAACATTTGGGTAATTACATATTTTCATATGATTAAATAACAATTTTATCATGGGATTACATCACATGCCATGTGTATGGCTATAAAAAAGACAAAACTAGGCATTATCATACACTTTGATATCAATCTCCTTTTTCTAGCCTTGGTGGCTTCTATTACCTTGTTCAATTGTTTCACTTAGCATGTTAACACATTAGAGAGGAGGGGATGAGATTCAAAGAATCCCAATAGTTCATCTCCCTTTCAATCACACACAAAGTATATAATACAAGCCTTGAAAATGCATGCATAGGCATATTGACATGTGTGAAGACACATTCTTGGCATATGAGTAAGTCATACATAAAATATATAGGCTTGCCAAGTAAGTAGATTAGCCTCATCCATTCACTTATGGATTTTGGACTTGTCTCACCTATTTTCTTTAAGAGATTTTGACTCAACCTTACTTTTAGGAGTCAACCTCACTCTTGGGAGACTCTTTACTTTGTTTCAACCAAGTTCAAGGGTTCTTGGCTTCTCCATACCTAAGCAAACCAAGGCAAGCATATAAAACATCATTTGAGTGCATAAAACATCATCATAGTACCATGGAATAAAAGCTCATGCTAAAATACTTTTCATAGCTCAACACATATACACACACATTCAAAGACAATGTAAGTACACATTCATGCATGAGAGAAGGTGAAGAGAGCTACTTTTGCCACATAAGTATACTCTTTCTTTAAGCTTTGAGTCCTTTCCCTCAACTTAACACACCCAAGGAGGTGGAGATAATTTCTCTTAGCCTAGACACATCAGATGGAAGCCAAATATACTCTTGAATCAAATTCTAAGGCTATACATTCATTAAAAAAGTTAGGTGATTCTTATAGCTCTTTTATAGTTCCATAATGCATTTAATGAAGTAACCTTAAGAAAATATCAGCTTAGCTCCATTCTCTCCATTTATTTATGATTCTTGACTTCATTTAAACCTCTTGGAGTTATCATACAATTAATTCTAGGAGCCTAACTAGGTATTGCTTCTTTAAGATATAATATAGAACCTATGATACCATTTCACTATCCATGGCTTCTAAAAATTTCCAAGGCTGTCTCTCATCTTCACTCATCATATATGACTCAAAAATGGGCTTGAAATAATTTAAAACTATCCCTAGATGCCTTGAACCCTTTAGGCTGAGGCATATGCTCTTCTTGACACCCTTGGAGTTTCTTTGCTTCCTTTGATAGGAGAAATATGTAGGAAGCTCTCTTGGTATCTTAGGAGCCTATATGAACTCTTAAATATTATAAAATATGGCTAGGATTTATGGTTGAGTTCAAGGTGCAATCAAAACCCTAGCCTTCCTACCTTAAAAATCAATGGCTTTTACCTGAATTTCTTTGCATATTCTTATTCTCCTTCCTTAAATTCTTAGGATTCACCCTTGGTTCTACTCAAAATTCAAGCCCTCTTGCAGTTACATACATGGGGTGAAATAGGGAGAAGAAGGGAGAAGGAGTAGCTGCCATGGGATGAAGATTTTACCTTGTTTCCTTGGCTTTTCTTGCTTGTTTCTCACTTTCCTTGGCTTCTTCTCTTCAAATCAGAATTTTATCCTTTGTTCTACCCTCAAAACAGATCCATGAATTTCAATAAAACCATAGGAAAGAAGGAGAAATGGAGGAGAAGACGTTTGCTAAAGAGAAAGCATGAAAAACCAAGAAAATCCATACATTTCTATCTTGTTTTTCTCCTTCCTCCCTCCTCCTTCTTGTGTGCCTCAAACCCTAGCTCTCTCCTTTGGTTTAGGGCAAAAAAAAATTGTGTCTAAATGAAGGAGGAGATGGGGCACCTCATATATATAGGAAGGTTTAAAGAAGACTTTTTAAAAATTTTAATTTTACCCCTTTGTCTTGGCATTTTCGTTTCTAATTCGTTTTAGCTTCTTTTTGAGAACTGTCTTTTCCATTATAAAATTTAGGTTTCTAATTTAGTAAAATTCCTTTGGAATCACTCAAATCAAAACTAAAAACTTCTTGAATGAATTTGTCAAAGATCGGGCTCACCATTATTGGAAAATGTCCACCTGAAGGGCTTTAGTTGTCCCGGGCTTCCCATGGTTTTCAATGCCTTTAAGAATTCGAGAGAACTCAAAACTTTCATTTAAAAAGTCCTCCTTTGAAAACTCTAAAATTCACTCAAAATTAAGAAAATATCATTACGTTTCATCAGCCTTTCGTTTAAATTCATTTCTTCATTTTAGCTTCATTTTTCTTTCTGTCTAAGCCTGAAATTCCCATTTTTAGGAGTCTAGAATGCTACACAAATTTTTTTGGGATCTCATATCACTCTATCTGGGGGACTTCCTTTTGTATTAGGTGAATTTCATAAGTTTACGAAGAAACTGTACGTTACATTTCTCATGTTTTCTCTTGTTTTCAGAGAACTGGATATTACACTCCATCCCAGTAAGAATGAAGCACATTATTTTTAGTTGATTCAGGTTTATGGTTCAATTTTTTTTTATGGCTGCAGTTGGATGGGGATGCTTTCAAATGGGATATAGTAGAAAAGTAGACCCAGAGCCAGGAAGGTGTAGAAGAGTAGATGGCAAGAAATGAAGATGCTTAAAGGAAGCATATCCAGGCTCAAAGCACTATGAGAGACACATGCATAGAGGGAGAACCTGTTCAAGAAACCTTGTGGAAGTTTCTTTGACAATAACAAGCATTTCAACAAACACATCACAACCAATGTCATCATTATATAGTAACAAAGCCTTATCATGTATAAAACAAAAGGGTAACTTCTTACTCTATTCTTCTTTTTATTGGTTACTTAGTGATTTGAGTTTATTATTTCCAATAGGCATATTCATGGAATGAAGGGAGGTGAGGAAGCATAACAACTGCAGTATTCCCTTTCTTTTACCCCTGCATAACAGTTGTAGTAGCTTCTTTTTATATTTAAGTGAAAGGAGCCATTCCTATCATGCATGATAGAAAATCTATTCTGAATCTTCTTTAATCCTTTTGAGAATACTTGCAAATGGTCAAGGTCAATTTTGCATCAATAATGTCCCATTTTTTATTTTTATTTTTTTTTCATTTCTTGTACTTATGTAGTGATTGGTTCTTGGAAATGATATTAGTCATCTTTGTTATCTAAATTTGTTAATTTTATCCCTAATAATAATAATAATAATAATAATAATAATAATAATAATAATAATAATCAATTGCCTAGCTTTCTAGGTTTCTGGCAATGCAATGTTTGTGTCAACCAAAATTTTTAGTCAAGTGCAGAGAATAAGTATCTTTATTAGCTTTTCATTATGCATCTATCCCCTTCCCAAGCAAACTATAATCTTGTAATCTTGGGATAATGCAAATTTAACATAAAAAGATTTTATTGATAGTGAAAAATCTAAGATTGTAAATGAAGTGGTAAGAGAAGAGAAATGATAGATGCATAATATAACGTGGTTTGATCAATCTAACCTTCGTTTGTGGACAAAGGTGAGGGAGAAAATTAGTTAATGAAAACAACTGGAGATGTAAAAGTGACTTAACTGGATTCACAAAATCACACCCCCTATGCTGAAATACCTCTAAAAGTAGTGGTACATATCCTTAAATCCACTAGTAAAACCCTTAAACTTTATAGTAATGGCCATAAAACTATCTACTAGACATAGAGCTTAAACATAGTAGTAACTTTCTTCAACTTGCGTAGTAACAACCTTAAATTTTGTAGTAATAGTCCTAAAGCACGTAACTATACTATAGTAACACTACAAGAATTATAGGTTCTAATGGCGATTTTTTAGTGACGATTGAAAAAACCGTCATAAAAGATGAATTTAATAGCATTTTTTACAATTGTAATTAAATTCATGTATTTAATGGCATTTAGCATAAAAGTGCTATTAAGGTATGCTTTAGTAGCGATTTTTAGTGGCGGTTTCTATAATGGCCACAAAAATCAAATTAAAAAACAAATTAGCTTATTCTTTCTTTTTTCTTGGGATTTTCCAAGAGTATCTTCCTATCCATTTCAACAAGAGACTAATTCCTTTCAGGCTATAAAGTGTTAAAGAATGCCCTCCCTAAACTAGTATTTCCAAGACTCGAACACTTGACTATCCTAGAGTTCAAACAGCCATTACCATTACCACTTTGGGGACATTTGATAAAATTAGCCTATTCTAGTGATAACATTACTTAAATAACAATAGAAAAAATAATGAAAAAAATCCAAATTAATGTTCACTAAAGACAAAGATTGAAAACACCATTTTTTATTATACAAGCCAATATTAATTTTCATATTTATAACTTTTTAGTTTATTTATTACTAAATATAAAATTTTCTATAAAAATAAAATTTATAATAATTTTAATTTACTTTAAATTTCAATAAATTAGAAAATTTAAAATTGTAATTGCAATACTTTTTTTCTACCTACTATTTTATGAATTTAATTTAAAGTTTTAAAATAAAAACTAAAGGATTATATTATTTAATATGTGCTATTTAATATTTTAAATAAATTAAAGATATAAGTAATGGATAAAAACATGGGCAAACTAACAAGAAGTATCATTAAAGCATATTCTTTATACAAGGATATATGTATCATTGAATTTGAAATTTCAAGCGTATTGTTCAAATAAAATTTAAAAACTCAAATAATTAAAGATATGCACATTTAACAATAATTATTTTTAAAATTTATATTTTTAAAAAATTATATAGTTTTGAATATTTTTTTAGTAAATAAATTTTATATCTTAAAACTCATCATTTTGATAAACTCAAAATTTAGATATTGTTTGTTAATAAGATCTTGCTATATGATTGCATTTTTTGATATTGTTTGTTATATAAAAAACAAAAATACCTGAAATCTATGTTATCTAACTCAAATAAGCATTTTTAAAATATTTGACCCTAGCTTTTTTTTCCCCACGTCAGTATCATTCTGTCGTGCTAGCTAGTTACTTCCAGCAGTTCATTCTATCGTGCGCAATTCATCATTGTTCAACGTCTCCCTTTCTTGTTGGCCAGAAAAATCCTTTCCCCTTCCCTTTTTTCTCTTCCAAGAAGCATCTCTTTCTCATTCATCATCTCTCTTTGGTGGTTTCAGGTAATTTCTTTTCCTTTCATCTTCATTATATCTAGTTTAGAATCATCTCATGTGTCCAACGTCTCTGCATCTATGTTACTTGAAGCAGTATCAATATCAAAATAATCTCTCTCTACAACAAATCCCTCCTCTTATTCAATGATTTCAAGGTAATTCTCCTTCCTTTCTTTTTCATTTATATTGAATTTGGTTGAGTGTAATCCCACGTGCCCAATGTCTCTTGCATCAATGTTAGTTGAAGTACGTTGTTTAGCAAAATCATTAAAAAATCCAAACTAGAAGTAAAATGGAGGCATTTGGGAGATTGGAACCACATGTTTTTCTTGCAAAAAAAGCATTGTTTTAATATGTCAAATTTGATATCCTTCCTCAAATTTTATTTGCTTCAATATTAATAAATGTCAAATTGTAATATCATGCACATATGAATTTTTTAATATTGTTTGTAGATTTATGTTTATTTATTTTAATTTCTATACATGTTTAGAATAGATGAAGAAGTATGTAACTAAGTTGAGATAATTGCTTTTGTTACTTATGTAACTAAGTTGTACAACAAACAAATAGAAGTTGTATGATCGGGACATAATAGTTTAATGCATTAGATCTTGCAATTATGTTTTATACACCTAATATAGATTGAGTTGATAAAATTGGGGGAGAAAGAGTTTAAGGATTTTTTAATTCAATAATTTAAACTTGTGCCAGTGGGATACATGGAAGGGTGAGGGTCAATTGATATAGCAAGCAGCAATACATCTACGTAGCCTTTTGACTTTCAAAATAAACCATTTAATTTTGTATATTATCAAAACACTCAAACTACTTATTGGATAAGCATTTAAGAATTAAAAGGCATGAAACAGTGAAAGTAGATATATAAATATATTAAACTAAACTAGATAAATTACATTTTCTTTCATTAAAAGATATTTAAATTATACAATTGCAAAAAAATATGAGTAACAATTATATTTATTTTGACTAAAATATTTTTATATTTATTATTCATATAATATAACAAATATTAAATATGCATTTAATTAATATAAAAATAGTCAATTTTTTAAATTTGAAATAAATTATATGTATAGTTTTTAATGCAAGATAAATGACAGTGAAATAAAAGTTTTAAAAAATATTTGTTATAATAACTTACATTTCTAATAGAAAAATTGTTAACTTTAAAAATATTTTGGTTTAGAAGAATTTGTATATATTTTTATAATAAAAAAGAAACATTTCTTGAAAAGGAAGAAAAAAGTAATTTAGTCAAATAATATTCATAATATGTAGATGTAATAAATGATTTATCTATCCATATATAAATCATTTACTATATATATATATATATATATATAATACAATACCTTGAAATTGCATTGAAGTATATTCCAACTATAATTGCAAAGACTATCCATGGTTGAACAAGAACAGCCCATTTAACATAAGAATAAGGGAACAACCATCAAACAAGCACTTATAGGAAGATAGCACAAGCTCATGTATAACCATAAATAACCATAATATCATTAACACTCCCCCTATTTGAGTTCCAAAATTAGCAAATATATGACACTAGTTAGCTTTACTAAGTGGCCATCAAGGTCAGATACTATTTTACTCTCCTTTTTTAGCTAGTAGTCAGAATAGTTAATCTTAATTAATATATATATATATATATATATATATATATATATATATATATATATATATATATATATATATATATATATATATATATATGTGCACCTTATTTTGTGAAAACGAGGCCTAAGGTTTGATAAAATGTTGCCTTTCAACTTTTGAAAAAGAAATGTGTATAATCCAAAAAAAAAAGAAGCATAATCTTAACCACCAAAAACAAAAGAACCATCATACCATAAATTTAAATTTTAAAAAAATTAACAAATCTAGTTGTACTTAAAGAATCAAGTGGCCTAAATCCTCCCTTTTTTATATGTAATTTGTGGTCAATTGTGTTTCACTATACTTAAATTAAAAGCATTCAATTAAAATAAAATTGATTAGGAATTACAAAAAGAAACACCACAGATTACACAAAATATTTCATAAATGTGTTTGACATATTATTTTATATACATAATATGAGATAATTTTTAGAATTATTAATTTATAGAATTCTTTTTTAGTTTCACTTGTTTATTATGGCCATTATCATTATTTAATTAATTTATGTCTAAAATTTTATTATCAAATAAGTATGGATATAATTTGTTTTATAAGTAGCAAAGTATTGACAATGTTAGTAGTATTGTTGGTTTTCATTTTGATTAGAAATTCTGGCATAATCTTTCAAAAAGCTTGATATTTTGAAAATAATATAGGTAGCTTTTATTCTTATTTTTTTTTCTTTACTTAAGCAATTATTTAAAATTTTGGAAAACTTAAACTTTCTATAGTAACACCTCAAACAAGACAAAAAGCATATATTTTTCTTAAAGAAATAATGCAGACACAAGTGATTAATTTATTTCTATGTATATATAAAAAAAAAATTAGTGAATTAAAGTAGCTGCATTCTTTAACTAAGATTCTTGTATCCTCCACCCACCATGTGATATAATGATAGTCACGAGAATCCATTAAAAAACACTAAAAAAGGAAATGTTGAACATTTTACACCTTTGCTCTCTATTTGGCAAAACAAGTATCAAGATAACTATAAAAGATAGAATTTTCATTTTACTACCAAGATATTATACTTAAAGAGTTAGCTTAAGAAACACTATAAAATTAAAATTTTACAAGTATTATGTCAATATAAATGAATAAACTCTTAAAATTATTTAGATAAAAATAGTTCAAATAAATTTGAAAATGACCTAACCCAAAATAATAAAAGTTAATTAGGTTATTATAGCCAACACCTAAATAGAATTCACTATTTTGTTTTGAACTTGGACATATTTTGTTTTCAGAAATGGACAATTCATGGATTGCTAAGCCTCGTAACACTCTCGAATATGTAGAAGGACTTAATAGATTTTTGGATTTTGCATTTAATAATCGTAGTGTTGAAGGTAGAATAATATGCCCATGTCCTAAATGTAAGTTTAAGAAATGGCAAATTAGACAAGTGGTGTACAACCACTTGATTGTTAAACCATTTCCAAGAGGGTACACTATTTGGCTTAGACATGCGGAGAGAAGCACACTAGGTACTATAGTTGAAATTCCTTCTCGTCGATACATGATTGAAGATAGGATTGTTACTGATGATCCTATACAAGACATGGTCAATGATGCATTTAGGTATCATTCTAATAATGAGGGTGTAGATGAAGCAGAAGTAACATCTCCACCATCAAACCAAATGAATCTTGATGACAATAAAGAGTTTTATGAATTAATTAGAGATGGACAGCAACAATTGTATGAAGGGTGTGATAGGTATTCAAAATTGTCATTTTTAGTGAAATTATATCACATTAAGTGTCTATGCGGAATAAGTGATAAGGCAATGTCCATGATATTGGAGTTGTTGGCTGATGCCTTTGATCATGCAAAGATTCCACCCTCTTTCTATGAGGCAAAGAAAACTATAACTAAACTTGGGCTCAACTGCACCCAGATTCATGCTTGTCTGAATGATTGCATGCTATATTGGGGGGAGGATGCTGACAAAGATACTTGTAAAAAATGTAATACATTAAGATGGAAACCAAAAGATAAAGGTATGTCTAATAAAGGTAAAAAGCAAAATAAGGTGGCTGTAAAAATTTTGCATTACTTTTCGCTTAAGCTGCGGTTGCAAAGATTATTTATGTCTTCTAAGACTGCTGAGCATATGAGATGGCATGCCATGGAAAAAAGTAATGATGGCATATTAAGGCATCCAAGGGACTCTGAGGTATGGAAGCGATTTAATGCAATGAATCTAGAATTCGCATAAGATCCTCAGAATGTACGCCTTGGGTTGGCTATCGATGGTTTCAATCCATTTGGTAACTTAAGTACTAGCTATAGCATCTGGCCAGTGATACTTATACCTTACAACCTCCCTCCGTGGATGTGCATGAAATAGAGCTCTTTCCTTCTTTCAATGATCATTCCAGGAAGGCGAGCACCTGGAAATGATATAGATGTTTATTTGCAACCATTAATAGAAGAGTTGAAACAATTGTAGAATGTCGTTGTCCAAACTTTTGATTCTTACACCAATCAAGTGTTCAATATGCATGTAGCTATGATGTGGATTATTAGTGATTTTTCAGGTCTCAAAACCTTATTTGGGTGGAATACCCATATTGGGTTGGCTTGTCCATCATGTAATTTTGACTTAACTCCTTTTCACCTTCCTTATAGTCGAAAATGGTGTTTTATGGGTCATCAGCACTTTCTGAACCCAGGTCATAAATTTAGATTGGCTCAAAATCAATTTGATGGAAGAGAAGAGAAGAGAAATCCACCAATAACATTAACAGGCTCTGAAATCTTAAGACAGCTTGAAAATGTTGACATTGTATTTGGAAAAGATGTAGAAGTTAAAGGATGAGGAAGAAGAGCTCGAAGAGTTGGTGGTATTGATGGTGAAACTCAACAATGGCGTAAGAAAAGCATATTTTTTCAACTTCCATATTGGGTGAACAATTTGTTATGTCATAATCTTGATGTGATGCATATTGAAAAAAATGTTTGTGACAATGTGGTATGCACTTTGTTAAATGAGATAGGAAGATCAAGAGACCATATAAATGCACGAAGAGATTTACGAGAAATAGACATTAGATCTGATCTTTGGCCTGATGAAAGTGGTAAATATCCTCCAACTTTATTTACTTTAACAAATGCAAATAAGGAGGTCTTTCTTAAGACTTTAAAGAATATTATTGTGCCAGACGGTTATTCAAGTAACATTTCTAGATGTATTGATTTGAGACAATGTAAGATTAGGGGATTGAAAAGTCATGACTCACATATTCTTATAGAACAACTTCTACCTTTAACCATAAGAAAGACACTCCCTCGACAAGTGTTTGCAGTTCTAATTGAACTATGTTCATTCTTTAGATAGTTATGTAATAAAGTGTTAAATATTAATGAACTTGGCCAGCTCCAAAATAGAGTTGTTCTCACATTGTGTCACATGGAGATGTTATTTCCTCCTTCATTCTTCATAGTAATGGTTCATTTGATTGTACATTTAATTGAGGAAGCCAAACTTGGAGGCCCAGTCCAATATCGATGGATGTATCTTATAGAAGGTAAATATATATTCACACTCTTCAATCTTTTGAATTGTTTAAAATATTCTCAATAACATCCATGACTTACAATGTAATGTATTTAATGTAGGTACTTAGGAAAATTGAAGTCTTACATATGAAATAAGGCTCGACTAGAGGGCTCAATAGCTGAAGGTTACATGGCTCAAGAAGTTTTAACTTTTTGTTCAAGGTATTCGTATGGAGTTGAGACAATATTCAATCGACCTGGGCGTGTTAATGATCAACCTAATATTAGGTCATCAGGCATCAACACTTTGTTTCCACCAATTGGAAAACCTGTTAGTGGTTTTGAATACTTCACTCTTTCACTAAAAGAAAAACTACAAGCTCATCGACATTTGCTTATTAACTGTAGAGAAGTAGACCCTTTTCTTCAATGAGTTAATTGTATTCATTTGTTTAAAGTGCTCATTAACTAATGCAACAACCTTATTTCGTTATCTATTTCATGTAGGGAATTTAGAGACCACATAAGGAGACAATTAAGAAGCTGTATACGGTCTTCTTCTGAGATAGATAAGAGGGTTCATAGAGAGTTTGTTGAATGGTTTTCTCACCGTGTAAGTACATGTACACTCTTTATTATTATTCTTTTAATTAGCATATCAAAAATGAAATCATCACTCTTTTGTCTTTTCAGATAAGAAATTATGTCAACGGATCTTATTCAATTGATATGAAGTTTCTTGCCCTAGGTCCAATTGATCGTGTAAAGCGATATAGTGCATATAATGTTAATGGATTCAAATTTCAAACTTTAGGATGAGACCAAGGGTTGAGGACTCAAAATAATGGAGTCTTTAGTACTTTTGGGACCAAAAGTTTTGTAAGTAGTAGTGATGACCATATGTGCTTTGGTAATATGCCATATTATGGAAAACTGGTAGACATAATTGAGTTAAATTATCATGGTCGCTTTATGGTGACTTTGTTCAAATGTAAATGGGCTAATATAACCAATCCTCAAGGGATAATCACTGATGACTTGGGATTTACATCTATTAATTTTTCACGATTGATACATGTGACACCTTAATCTACTACCGCTACCTAGCCTCTCATGCTGGCCTCGGTTTCATATGATTTCCAAAGAAACAATACCAATCCGTGGCATTTTAATGCTATGAAACGGGGTTTCATACACTCAATATTTGCCCCGTGGGTCCTGTGAACCCATCATACCTATTCTCAACTCAAAATCCACTTATACAACTCATACATAGCATAAAACAAGCCATAAGCCACGGGTATGGAGCCAAAAACCAGAAAATGCACTTTTCTCACTTGTGCCCAAAAATCATATTTTGGCTCTAATTTTGGAAAATCATAATTAATTAGAGCAAAATGGAAATCTAGTAAAATTTAGCTCTATAGAAATCTCTAAGTGTTGTCTTTACACTAAAAATAATTCCCAATCGAAATCTCAGCATTCGAACCATGTTTGACATCGAAAATGGGAAGGAGGTTCGGCTGTCACTGTTTCTGGTGCAGCTTTCTGTCATGAACTTCGGAAATTAATAATTAAATCCAAAAAAATCTAATCTGGGCACACTATACCAATTTGGAATGCTACGGATGTCTACTAGAGGAAAAAAATAAGTCCAGATCAGTTCAATAGCCCCTACTCTCCGAAAATTGATGGAACAGTGACGGGGGTCAGGAGAGCTCCCTGATGCTGATACAGAACTTCAGATGGTTCAATCTCTTTCTACAGACCTTCGATTTAGGTGATTCTAGTTCCTATAAGTCACTGTGTTTATCTAGTTTATGTGTATAAAATTTCACCACATTTAAAATCCATTTGGTCTATGAATGCCACAGATTTCATTTCTGGTTTATATGAACAGTACATGACCAATTCATTGAATTTTCCCAAATTCAACAATTCACCAAATATTCTCTAGACCTCTGAATATTACCCACTTTAGCTTCTTGGGAAGCTTTCTACAAACTCTAGAGGCAAGCCAAATTTCATGGCAAGAGGAGCTCATCCGGTTATACTTTGACGGAGCTCACAAATTTACCGGTTTTGGCACCCAAAAGGTCTAAAATGGGTCCAAATGGCCTCTCACACACTCTAGCTACTCATAGACAAGTTTAAAAGCATAAAACTAGAATATATAACAAGTCCATGTGGTCCAAATCAACATACATTCCAATCTCGCTATGCTACGGCCATATATACACTACTTCATGCATTCAACAAAAGGGGCAAAACCCTCATTTCCATTAATTTGGCTATAAACATAGTTCATACATCATCTTTTCATATTTATACACATGTTACAACCTTTACATCTCAAAAGTAGTGGGCGCATATACAATGTGGCACCACTTTACATCAAACTACATCAAAATAACCAAAAGAAAGTAATATCTAACTAAGCATGCTTCTAGGCTCCTCGGTGTGTGCTCGGTTCTCCTTGAGCTCCACCTAGCATATTTAGTTGGGAGGGGAAAGGGTGAGATTCAGGGAATCTCAGTAGCTCATGCACTCAATCAAGTAGACAATCAAGGCATATAACAAGTCAAAGCATGTGAATAAGCATTTAGCCATTCTCAAACATCCAACACACATTGTACATGCTATGGAAATCACAACAATGTCAAAAATGGGCTCCAGGGACTTTTGGTCTAGCCTCACCCGAGTTTAGGGACTTTTGGATGGCCTCACCCGAGTTTAAGGACTTTTGACTTGGCCTCACTCGTTTGAGACTTTTGGCCTTGTCTCACCTATCTCAAGGGACTTTCGGCTTTACTTCACCCATCTCAAGGGACTTTCGGCACTACCTCACCTGAGCAAATCTCACATTTCAACACACAAGCATATTGGCATTCAATGCATCAAAGCAATAGCATATGGCATATTCCACACAACAAGCATATACATAAACATACAATGACTATTACATCCAAGAATACAACAAGAGTGGGAAAAGAGAGCTACCTTATGAGCCAAAGCCAACACTAGCTTTTCCTTTCAATTTCTCCTCTCCCTCCTTAAGTTCACAATCACACCTTGATGGAGGTGTTTCTCTTGAGCCTAGACACACAAAAGCATGCAATTACTCTCTTAGAATGTAATCATTCAGATCAAACTCTCCTAACATACCAGAACCTAGAGTTCTCTCTCTCTCTCTAGAATGCCATCAACTCTTTCTCTCTCTCAAGCTCCCATGGTAGTGGAAAACAATATTTTCAAAGAAAATACAAATATTCAAAGGTGTTTTCCACTTTCCCTCTTCTGACCCATGCCCAAAATCTAACAATTTTCACAAACAAAACTGTAGGAAAAGAGGGCAAAGTGAGGAGATGTGACACCTTAATCTACTACGGCTACTTAGCCTCTCACTGGGCTCGGTTCCACATGATTTTCAAAGAATCACTACTCTTCCATGGCATTTGCATGCTATGAATCGGGGTTTCATATACTCATCTTTTGCCCCGTAGGTCCTGTGAACCCATCTCAAGCATCCTTAACTCAAACTCCATATAGACGACTTAGACATAGCATAAAACAAACCATAAGCCACGGGTATAGAGCCAAAAACCAGAAAAATTTCATTTTCTCACTTGGGCGCAAAAGTCATATCTTGGCTCTAACTTTGGAAAATCATAAGAAAATGTAGAAAAATGGGAATGCAGAAAACTTTATCTTTCCAGAAAGCTCTAAGTGTTAACTTTACCCTAAAAATCATTCCCAATCAAATTCTCAGCATTTGGACCAAGTTTGACATCAGAAATGGGAAGAAGGTCTAGCTGTCACTGTTTCTCGTGCAGCTTGCTGTCATGACTTTCGAAAATTCATAACTAAATCCACAAAAATCCAATCTAGGCAAATTATATCAATTCAGAAAGCTACGGATGTCTACTAGATCAGTTCAGTAGCTCCTACACCCCGGAAACCGATGGAACAGTGATGGGGGTCAGAAGAGCTCCCTGATGCTGATACAGAACTTCAGTCGGTTCAATCTCTCTCTACAGACCTCCGATTTGGGTGATTCTAGTTCCTATAAATCACTATGGTGGTCTAGTTTATGTGTATAAAATTTCACCATATTTGGAATCCATTTGGTCTAAAAATGCCACAGATTTCATTTTCTGGTTGTATGAACAGTACATGACCAATCCCTTTAATTTTCCCAATTTCAACAATTCACCAAATATTCTCTAGACCTCCGAATATTACCCACTTTAACTTCTCAAAAATCTTTCTACAAACTCTAGAGGCACGCCAAATTTCATGGCAAGAGGAGCTCATCCGGTCATACTTTGACGGAGCTCTCAAATTTCCCGGTTTTGGCACCCCAAAAGTCCAAAACGGGTCCAAATGGCCTCTCACACACTCTAACCACTCATGGACAAGTTTAAAAGCATAAAAATAGTCTATCTAACAAGTCCATGTGGTCCAAATCAACATACATTCAATTCTCGCTATGCTACAGCCAAATATACACTATTGCATTCATTTCACAAAAGGGGCAAAACCCTCATTTCCATTCATTTCGCTATAAACATAGTTCATACAATATCCTTTCACATTTATACATATGTTACAACCTTTACATCTCAAAAATAGTGGGCGCATATTCACTTGGCACCACTTTACATCAAACTTACATCAAAATATCAAAATAAAACTAACATTCTCCTATACATGCTCCTAGGCTCCTTGGTGTGTGCTCGGTTCTCCTTGAGCTCCACCTAGCATATTTAGTTGAGAGGGGAAGGGGTGAGATTCGGGGAATCTCAATAGCTCATGCACTCAATCCAGCAAGCAATCAAGGCATATAACAAGTCAAAGCATGTGAATAAGCATTTAGCTATTCTCAATCATCCAACACATAATGTACATGCTATGGAATTCACAACAATGCCAAAAATGGGCTCCAGGGACTTTTGGTCTAGCCTCACCCGAGTTTAGAGACTTTTGGATGGCCTCACCCGAGTCTAAGGACTTTTGACTTGGCCTCACTCGTTTGAGACTTTTGGCCTTGTCTCACCTATCTCAAGGGACTTTCGGCTTCACCTCACCCATCTCAAGGGACTTTCGGCACTACCGCACCCGAGCAATTCTCACATTTCAACACACAAGCATATTGGCATCAATGCATCAAAGCAATAACATATGGCATATTCCATACAACAAGCATATACATAATCATACAATGACTATTATATCCAAGAATGCAACAAGAAAGAGTGGGAAAAGAGAGCTACCTTTGGAGCCAAAGCCAACACTAGTTTTTTCTTTCAATTTCTCCTCTCCCTCCTTAGGTTCACAAACACACCTTGATGTAAGTGTTTCACTTGAGCCTAGACACACAAAAGCATGCAATTACTCTCTTATACTTTAATTTAGAGCAACCCTTCTATCACATACAAACCTAGGGTTCTCTCTCTAGAATGCCATTAACCCTTTCTCTCTCTCAAGCTCCCATGGTAGTGGAAAACCTCATTTTCAAAGAAAACTCAAGGATTCAAAAGAGTTTTCCACTTTCCCTCTTCTGACCCATGCCCAAAATCCGTCCATTTTCACAATTAAAACTGCAGAAAAAGAAGGCAAAGGGAGGGAATCAGAGCTCTAAGAAGAAATGGGAGAAGTTACCTTACCTTTCCCTTGATCTTCCTCCTTCTCTTGATCTCTCACACTCTCCACGCCTCTTTTCTCTCTTTGGGTCGAAGCTTAGGGCAGATATGAGAGAAGAAATGAGTTTGGGCGTTTAATGAAGTCTAAATCTCGCTATTTACTCTCTTCCGGATTGACTCTCGCTACGGCGAAAACTAACCTTCGCTATAGCGAGCTCGTGTAATCTGGCTTCGCTATGGCAAGGTGTAACCTTCGGTATGGCGAGCTCATGTCAGTTCCCTTCGCTATGGCGAGATTCGACCTTCGCTATGGCGAACTCGCGTCAGTTCCAGACTTCATTCTCGCTATGGCGCACGCTACAGTGGGCAACTCCCTGGTTTTTGTATGGGCTGCTGCCAGCATTCGCTATAGCTAGAATCGCCTTTGCTATTGCGAACAAGCACTCTCGCTGTAGCGAGACCATTTCTCGCTATTGCGAGAGGACTTAGACAGAAATTCTGGATTCCGAAAATTTCCAGCTTTTACTTTCTTTCTTTTCCCTTTTCTTTTCTTTTTCCCGATCGTTACAGGAGATCAGAAATCTAAGGAGAAAAGAGAGAAATGTACTTACCTTTCCCTTACTCTCCCTCCTTCTCTTGGTCTCTCTCACTCTCCACGCCTCTTTTCTCTCCTTGGGTCCAAGTCTAGGGCAGATATGAGAGAAGAAATGAGTTTGGGCGTTTAATGAAGTCTAATTCTCGCTATTTACTCTCTTCCGGACTGACCCTCGCTATGGCAAAAATTAACCTTCGCTATAGCGAGCTCGTGTTATCTGGCTTCACTATGGCGAGGTGTAACCTTCGCTACGGCGAGCTCGTATCAGTTCCCTTCGCTATGGCGAGATTTACCATTCGCTATGGCGAACTCGCGTCAGTTCCAGACCTCACTCTCGCTATGGCGCACGCTACGGCGAGCAACTCCCTGGTTTCTGTATGGACTGCTGCCAACACTCGCTATAGCTAGAACCTCATTCGCTATTGCGAGAAGACATTCTCGCGACAGCGAGACCATTTCTCGCTATTGTGAGGAGACTTAGCACAGTTTTTGGACTTCCAAAATTTCCAGCTTTCTACTTTCTTTCTTTTCCTTTTCTTTTCTTTTTCCCGGTTGTTACATTTCTACCCCTCTTAAAAGAAATTTCGTCCTCGAAATTTAAAAACTTACCTCAAGGGAATAACTTTGGATATTTTTGCCTCATTTCATCCGCTAATTTCCAAGTTGCTTCCTCAAATGTCAGACCTCTCCAGATTACTTTCACCAGAGGAATGCTCTTGCTTCTCAGCTGTTTCAGCTTAGCATCCACAATTCTCTCCGGTTTCACTTCATAGGAAAGATCTTCCTGCAATTGCACATGCTCATATTCTATGACATGTGAGGAGTCTGGTAAATACTTTTTCAACTGCGAGACATGAAAAACACTGTGGATTTGGGCTAGGTTAGGAGGTAAGGCTATTCGGTAAGCCACGGGTCCAATTTTCTCAAGGATTTCAAACGGACCAATATACCTAGGACTGAGCTTCCTTACCTTCATTGACCGACCTACTCCCATCATTGGAGATACTCGAATGAACACATGGTCTCCAATCTCGAACTCTAACGGCCTCTTATGCTTATCAGCATAGCTTTTCTGCCTACTCTGGGCCGTGAGGAGCCTCTTTCTAATCAACTCTATTTGTCGGGTGGTCTGGTCCACAATCTCAGGTCCTATCATACTCCTTTCACCTAGCTCAACCCAACACAAAGGGGATTTGCATTTTCTCCCATACAAAGCCTCATAAGGGGCCATCTGAATACTAGAATGGTAACTGTTGTTATATGCAAATTCTGCTAACGGTAAATACACATCTCAGTTCCCCTTCATTTCTAGTACACATGCCCTCAACATATCTTCTAATGTCTGGATGGTCCTTTCAGTCTGACCATCTGTCTGGAGGTGATATGCAGTACTAAACCGCAATCTGGTCCCTAAGGCATGCTGCAATGACCTCCAAAAGTTCGATGTGAACCTGGGGTCTCTATCCGAAACTATGCTATTGGGTATTTTGTGAAGTCACACTATCTCTCTGATATACAACTGGGCCAATCTATCCAGTGTATGAGTAGCCCTGATAGCTAAAAAGTGTGCAGACTTCGTCAGTCTATCCACAACTACCCAAATAGCATTGTGTCCAGAGGATGTCCTGGGTAACCCCATGACAAAGTCCATGGCTATACTATCCCACTTCCACTCAGGGATATCTAGAGGTTGCAACAACCCAGCCGGTTTCTGGTGTTCTATCTTTACCCTCTGACACACTAGGCATCTAGCCACATACTCCGTCACATCACTTTTCATCCCTGGCCACCAAAAACTTCTTTTCACATCCTGATACATCTTGGTGGCACCTGGGTGGATAGTATACTTACTCTTATGTGCCTCTTCTAGAATGCTTCCTCTCAATTCATTCTGACTAGGCACACAGATTCTATCTCGATATACTATCATACCATCCTTAGACACCTTGTAATCTGAGGTCTTGCCTTGGGTAATCTCATTCCTGATCCGTTTTAGGAACTCATCCTCTCTCTGGGCATCTAAGATCTGGGCTCTCAAGATATTTTCAATTCGGGTTTCACTCAGATACAATCTACCCGATACCACCTGACAAGAGAGGTTCAAATTTCTGAGCTTCTCTAGGAGCTCCTGCTCCCTAATCATCATATGGGCTACATGGATGGATTTTCTACTCAGTGCATCCGCCACCACATTGGCCTTACCCGGATGATATTTCAACACATAATCATAATCTTTCAAGAATTCCATCCATCTCCTCTGTCTCATATTGAGTTCTTTATGATCAAACAGGTATTTCAGACTCTTGTGGTCACTATAGATCTCTATGGTCGCACCATACAGATAGTGTCTCCAAATTTTAAGAGCAAACACTATGGCAGCTAACTCCAGGTCATGTGTGGGGTAATTCTCCTCATGAGGTCTCAACTGCCTCGAAGCATATGCCACTACTCAGGCCTGCTGCATCAACACACATCTTAACCCTTTGCCCAAAGCATCACAATAAACCACAAATGGTTCACTAGGGTTAGGGATAATCAGTACAGGGGCAGTGGTCAAACAGAGTTTCAACTCTTGGAAACTCTTTTCACATCTCTCATCCCACACAAATGGTGTATCTTTCCTGGTTAGCCTCGTCAGTGGTAAGGCCATCCGAGAAAAGTCCTGAATAAACCGTCTATAATACCCTGCCAAACCTAGGAAACTCCTGACTTCGGTGATTGTTCTAGGTCTATCCCACTGTAACACAGCCTCAACCTTATGGGGATCCACCGCAACCCCATCTCGTGAGATCACATGACCTAAGAATCGCACCTCGGTCAGCCAAAACTCACATTTACTAAGTTTGGCATACAACCATTTCTCTCTCAAGGTGTCTAGGACTAGTCTCAAATGCCTCTCGTGCTCCTCAAAAGATCGGGAGTACACTAAAATATCATCAATAAAGACCACCACAAACTGATCTAGATACGGTCTGAATACCCTGTTCATGTAATCCATGAACACAGCAGGCGCATTCGTCAATTTGAATGGCATCACAAGGAACTCATAGTGCCCATATCTCGTTCTGAAAGCCGTCTTAGAGACGTCTTCAGTTTTCACTCTCAATTGGTGGTAACCAGATCTAAGATCTATCTTAGAAAACACAGATGCCCCAGCCAACTGATCTAACAGATCATCAATTCTAGGGAGAGGATATTTATTCTTGATGGTAACCTTATTCAACTCTCTGTAATCTATACACAACCGCAAGCCACCATCTTTCTTTTTCACAAACAACACCGGAGCACCCCAAGGTGAACACTAGGGCAGATAAACCCTTTCTCTAATAATTCCTCTATCTGCTCTTTTAACTCAGCAAGCTCGGCGGGAGCCATCCTGTAAGGAGCCTTAGACACCGGTCCAGCCCCAGGCACTATGTCTATAGGGAACTCTAATTCTCTCTCAGGGGGGTAGGCCACTAAAATCAAACTCTCTAGGGAAAACCTCTTGGAATTCCCTAACAACTGGGATCTCCTCTATCCCTTCTTTTACCTCTGCCTGAATAGAGAAAAAGACTAGAAACCCTTGACATCCATACTCCAAATATCTCTCAGCTTGGGTAGTAGTCATAAAAGATAACTCAGCTCCTACCCTAGGTATAGTCCCACAAGCAGGTAGGGAAATAGTTCGGTGTTCACAATCAAGTATGGCATTATTTGCAGCCAACTAGTTCATACCAATAATCAAGTCAATTTCATGAAAGGGCATACAAACCAAATCAAGAGTGGTATGACAATGGTTAAATTGAACAGTGACATTTAAACAGGTATAGGAAGTAACCACGTGGCCTCCAGTGGGTGTAATGACAGACAAGTCAAATGGCAAGACACTAATGACCAGACCCAATTTCCTCACACAATCATAAGATATAAATGAGTGACTAGCACCCGAATCAAACATAGCAACTACAGGAAAGCCATTCACTAACAACGTACCTTGAATCAAACTGGGAGATGCGCTGGCTTCCTGCTGAGTAAGGGCGAACACTCGGCCCTGGGTCTGTGGTCTAGGAGGAGGTGTTGTCTCCATCTGAGGACAGTGTCTAGCAATGTGCCCCGGCTTCCCACATTTGTAACATGTTACCGGAGACTGTTGGAAGGATGACTGGCCCCGCGGAGGTAGCACACCTCGCTGTGGCTTTCTATTCTATGGCCCTTTGCCTCTCCTCTTAGTACTGGGGGTCAAACTAGAACCCTCTTCTGGTTTCGGCCTTTTCAAATCCGGAACCCTCTTCTGACTAGCCGTAGTCGCAGTAGGCATAATAACTTGCAAGTTAGTCTCAATCACCCTACTGACCTCCACTAGAGTATTAAACTTTCTGATTCGCTATGGAGTGACTCTGTAGCTAATCAGGGGCCTCAAACCAGTCTCAAACTGCTCACATCTCCAGGGTTTATCATCATACCTCTGGAGGTAAGAGGAATACCGAGACAACTCAATAAACTTGGCCACATACTGATCCACAGTCATCTCATCCGTCTGTCTCAAGCCCATGAACTCCATCTCTTTCTTCTTCCTCACTGAACTTAGGACATACTTCTCATAAAACTCGACCAAGAAAGTCTCCCATGTGATATGTATATTCTTGGTCTCCATCAGTGGTTTCGCACTATCCCACCATCTATCAGCTTCCTTTTCTAGCATAAAGGTGGCTAGCTGGGCTTTCTGCTCGGTAGTACAATTCATCACACAGAATATCTTCTTAAGCTGCATCACCCAAGCCTCCACCTTATCCGCATCCAACTCCCCGTCAAATGAGGGTGGATTATTCTGCCTAAACTGCTTCAACACTTTTTGGATAGGCGTCTGGGTCTGAGGAGCAGCAGGCTCCTGGGGAGGTACAGGTGGAATGCTAGATGTGGATGGTTGAGGTACAGGGGCATCCCTTCTTGCTTCTTCTTGCCTAGCCAGGGTGTCTTGCAAATGCATGATCATATCATACTGCTGCTGGGCAATATACCTCTGTTGTTCCAGCATTTCCTGATGCTGGCCCATCATGGCCTCATACCGGTCAAGTCTATCCATGATGGCCCGCAGAGGATCCTCAGTCTCAACAGGAACCTCTGGCTCAGCTCTCTGAGCCCTGGGCGGTCTGCCTCTGCCTCTACCCCTACTCCGTCTAGTCTCAACCATGTCTGAAAGAAGTAGCAATCCTCAGTTCACAACACTATCACAACACATATGCATATGGATGCTACAACTTCCATGACCATTCACACCAAACACAAGCAAATCATAGCATTCAAGAGCCTAACATCGAGCAAAAGTGCCTGAACCATTGCTCTGATACCAAAAAATGTGACACTTTAATCTACTACCGCTACCTAGCCTCTCATGCTGCGCTCGGTTCCATATGATTTCCAAAGAAATAATACCAATCCGTGGCATTTTCATGCTATGAAACGGGGTTTCATACACTCAATATTTGCCCCGTGGGTCCTGTGAACCCATCATACCTATTCTCAACTCAAAATCCACTTATACAACTCATACATAGCATAAAACAAGCCATAAGCCACGGGTATGGAGCCAAAAACCAGAAAATGCACTTTTCTCACTTGTGCCCAAAAATCATATTTTGGCTCTAATTTTGGAAAATCATAATTAATTAGAGCAAAATGGAAATCTAGTAAAATTTAGCTCTATAGAAATCTCTAAGTGTTGTCTTTACACTAAAAATAATTCCCAATCGAAATCTCAGCATTCGAACCATGTTTGACATCGAAAATGGGAAGGAGGTTCGGCTGTCACTGTTTCTGGTGCAGCTTTCTGTCATGAACTTCGGAAATTAATAATTAAATCCAAAAAAATCTAATCTGGGCACACTATACCAATTTGGAATGCTACGGATGTCTACTAGAGGAAAAAAATAAGTCCAGATCAGTTCAATAGCCCCTACTCTCCGAAAATTGATGGAACAGTGACGGGGGTCAGGAGAGCTCCCTGATGCTGATACAGAACTTCAGATGGTTCAATCTCTTTCTACAGACCTTCGATTTAGGTGATTCTAGTTCCTATAAGTCACTGTGTTTATCTAGTTTATGTGTATAAAATTTCACCACATTTAAAATCCATTTGGTCTATGAATGCCACAGATTTCATTTCTGGTTTATATGAACAGTACATGACCAATTCATTGAATTTTCCCAAATTCAACAATTCACCAAATATTCTCTAGACCTCTGAATATTACCCACTTTAGCTTCTTGGGAAGCTTTCTACAAACTCTAGAGGCAAGCCAAATTTCATGGCAAGAGGAGCTCATCCGGTTATACTTTGACGGAGCTCACAAATTTACCGGTTTTGGCACCCAAAAGGTCTAAAATGGGTCCAAATGGCCTCTCACACACTCTAGCTACTCATAGACAAGTTTAAAAGCATAAAACTAGAATATATAACAAGTCCATGTGGTCCAAATCAACATACATTCCAATCTCGCTATGCTACGGCCATATATACACTACTTCATGCATTCAACAAAAGGGGCAAAACCCTCATTTCCATTAATTTGGCTATAAACATAGTTCATACATCATCTTTTCATATTTATACACATGTTACAACCTTTACATCTCAAAAGTAGTGGGCGCATATACAATGTGGCACCACTTTACATCAAACTACATCAAAATAACCAAAAGAAAGTAATATCTAACTAAGCATGCTTCTAGGCTCCTCGGTGTGTGCTCGGTTCTCCTTGAGCTCCACCTAGCATATTTAGTTGGGAGGGGAAAGGGTGAGATTCAGGGAATCTCAGTAGCTCATGCACTCAATCAAGTAGACAATCAAGGCATATAACAAGTCAAAGCATGTGAATAAGCATTTAGCCATTCTCAAACATCCAACACACATTGTACATGCTATGGAAATCACAACAATGTCAAAAATGGGCTCCAGGGACTTTTGGTCTAGCCTCACCCGAGTTTAGGGACTTTTGGATGGCCTCACCCGAGTTTAAGGACTTTTGACTTGGCCTCACTCGTTTGAGACTTTTGGCCTTGTCTCACCTATCTCAAGGGACTTTCGGCTTTACTTCACCCATCTCAAGGGACTTTCGGCACTACCTCACCTGAGCAAATCTCACATTTCAACACACAAGCATATTGGCATTCAATGCATCAAAGCAATAGCATATGGCATATTCCACACAACAAGCATATACATAAACATACAATGACTATTACATCCAAGAATACAACAAGAGTGGGAAAAGAGAGCTACCTTATGAGCCAAAGCCAACACTAGCTTTTCCTTTCAATTTCTCCTCTCCCTCCTTAAGTTCACAATCACACCTTGATGGAGGTGTTTCTCTTGAGCCTAGACACACAAAAGCATGCAATTACTCTCTTAGAATGTAATCATTCAGATCAAACTCTCCTAACATACCAGAACCTAGAGTTCTCTCTCTCTCTCTAGAATGCCATCAACTTTTTCTCTCTCTCAAGCTCCCATGGTAGTGGAAAACAATATTTTCAAAGAAAATATAAATATTCAAAGGTGTTTTCCACTTTCCCTTTCTGACCCATGCCCAAAATCTAACCATTTTCACAAACAAAACCGTAGGAAAAGAGGGCAAAGGGAGGATATCAGAAATCTAAGGAAAAAAGAGAGAAATGTACTTACCTTTCCCTTACTCTCCCTCCTTCTCTTGGTCTCTCTCACTCTTCACGCCTCTTTTCTCTCCCTGGGTCCAAGTCTAGGGCAGATATGAGAGAAGAAATGAGTTTGGGCGTTTAATGAAGTCTAATTCTTGCTATTTACTCTCTTCCGGACTGACCCTCGCTACGGTGAAAATTAACCTTCGCTATAGCGAGCTTGTGTTATCTGGCTTCGCTATGGCGAGGTGTAACCTTCGCTACGGCGAGCTCGTATCAGTTCCCTTCGCTATGGCAAGATTTACCATTCGCTATGGCGAACTCGCGTCAGTTCCAGCCTTCACTCTCGCTATGGCGCACGCTACGGCGAGCAACTCCCTGATTTCTGTATGGACTACTGCCAGCACTAGCTATAGCTAGAACCTCATTCGCTATTGCGAGAAGACATTCTCGCGACAGCGAGACCATTTCTCGCTATTGCGAGGAGACTTAGCACAGTTTCTGGACTTCCAAAATTTCCAGCTTTCTACTTTCTTTCTTTTCCTTTTCTTTTCTTTTTCCCAGTTGTTACAATACATACTGGGGATCATAAAGATGACGAGCCGTACATCCATGTTTCAAAAGCTCAATTGGTATATTATGTGGAAGATGAATTGGATAAAAATTAGAGTATAGCTGTACATATTAAGCCACGAGACCTATATGACATGGGTGAAGATGATGAGAATACTTTATATGAGAGTGAGTCATATCGTCCTCAAAACTTAGAAATGTTATTCCCAAATGAAGAAGTTAATATATCATTGGCAAGGTATTCAGAAATTCAAGTTTTATATATATATATATATATATGTATATATATATATATATATATATATATTAAATTTTGCTTATATACTTTTTATATTTTCTAAATATTAAATGTTGTATTATGATTGTTTTTAGCAATTTCAATATTGTATGTTATATGTGAAAATTCGTTCATTTAACTCATGTTAACTTTAATTGTTACAAGGAATCTTGAAGATGAAGCGACTTTTCGACAAGAAGAATAGATCATGTTGCTTTCGTGATGGCACCCAATCACGTTGTAATGGTTCCATGCTTACATACTCAATCAGTGTTAGTGGTCAAGCCATGAACACTGTTCATATTTCACCTTTAGATTCTGAGGGTAGCCCTTCCACACAAGTACCAACCAAGAAGTCAATGCCTTAGCTTCCACCAGAAGTGGTTGATGATGATAGTAATGAGCAAAATGAAGTACCTGTCCAACCTGTACAGCCTACTCACCGTAAAAGAGCTTAGGCTGTTGATATTATTGGTAAGTACTAATACGAAATTCCAATGCATTGAATCTATTACCCTTAAATTTGTGCAATAAATTTGGTTTCATAGATGATCATGGCAAGGTAATGCTTAGGCATCTAACAATTGATGATGCTTGGGCACTTCCATGTGGTGAAAGAGTTCTATTGCAATGGAACAACAATAACTAACCAATTGGAGATAGTGCTGGATTGTTTGTTGGATTCTTAGGGACTATTGGGAGAGACTTTGAATTGTTTCCCTTGAGTTATAAAGAGTGGAGGTTTGTTCCTAAAAATGACAAGGACAATGTGTATAAGGACACTATACAGGCTAAGTTTGTCGCTAACAATGATGCCCACAAGAAATATATCTTGAAATCAGTTGGAACTAAGTGGAAGAATGCTAGACAAGATTTGTATGATAAAAGAAATGATGGCATGTGTACCAGAGAGCAACTAATAGCCAAAGTCCTAGAAGGCATTCCTAAAGAGTAATGGGTAGCATTTGTTGATTATCGCAATGACCCAAGGACTAAGGTAATAAATTTTTAAAAATATTTTTAGCATATTCTCATTTGGTTTTATGAATATGTTTTTGTCAATGGTTAGGAAAAAGCTAAGAAAAACAAGGAAAATAGAAAGAAGTAAACAATTCCACACACAAGTGGATCAAAAGGTTTGGCACGTAAAAAGGCAAAGATGGTAAGCCAAAATTAGTGGTAACAATATTGTATTCCTGCTATTAGTTGATGTATGTTACAATCATCTTGAAATTTGTAGGAGTCTAAGTGTGGGCACCCAATTAGTAGGGGAGATGTCTGGATTGCCACACATAAGCATAAAGATGGAACTTTTGTCAACAATGAAGCCAAAGTGATAAGTGTAAATGTTTAACCATCATCATTGGCTTTGTATTTTTGACTTTGTTCATGGAAAAACATAAGTTATACAAGAATATTGTGATGTTTTGAAGATCTTTTAATGACCATAGCTTTTCTATTTTGTTTATGTTAAGGACAATATTTTTATGAGGTAACTATTTGAACAAATTTTTTTTAGGGGAGATTTTGCCAAAATTTTGGGAATCCCCAAAGTGATTTATGTGAAAATTATGATTCTATTATATTTGTTAATGGTAATTATGTTTAGTGTAAGATTATGGCTTTATTGTGGTTGAAGATGGTGTACTTAATATTTTAGTAAATATTGCATTTCTCATTTTAGTGGTTTAATTATAATTTATATGCTAACTATGTAGGAAAAGATTGCTCAATACAACTCTAATGTTGGGTCTTCATCTCAAGAAATATCAACTCAAGATTCCTTAGCCTTAGCTTTAGGAAGTAAGGAGCACTCAGGTCATGTACGAGGCTTGGGATTAGGTCCTTCCCCATCCCAAGTGTTTAGTAGTTATTTTTATAGTGGGACGAGTTTGTCTACTCCTTCTTATAATGAGTTACAAAATAAGGTCACTACGTTGAGATCAAAGCATAAAAATCTACAAGCAACAATGGCTTTCCTCCTCCAAAACTTTCAGGGTCAGTGCCACCTGAGTTTGCCAACTTATTAGCTCAAACGGTAGTGTTTTTAATGTCTATGTTGCAATTCGATTATTGAAATTGCAATACTTCTTTCTTGTATTTTTGTTTCATATATTTCTAATAACATTTTTATATTATAATTTAGGTACCTAATCAAGCAAGTGGACAACAACATAATGTAGCAAACCATTCTCCAGACTCAAGTAATGATTAACAACATCAATAGAATGTTAGCAATTAGGAAACAACTTGTAGAAGAAATGTTTTATTTAATGACATATGTATTTTGACTCAAGTTATAATTTTAAAGACTATTTGATTTTTGAAGTGAATTGTAGATGTAGTTGACAAGTAGTTATGGTAATAAATTAAAAGCATTTTCAAGTGTTTGTAAATGTGTTTCTTATATAATATTTGCAATATTAGTTAAAATAAAAAAATTAATAGTAGATGATGCCATTATTGTTGATATTTTTAGTGGAAGTTTAAAAAAGATACCATTGAAAATTAGATTTATTTAGTGGCAATCATATAAAAAAATCCTATTAAATTTATAAGACCATTTAGTAGAACTTCTATAGCAGCGGTTGAAAGTACTGCCACTAAAACCGTCAAATTTAATGTCGTTTTACCAGCTGTCACTATTTTGAGCTATAGCGGTGGTCATTCCCACAGTTATAATAAATGTTGTTATTCCAGTTGTGCCGGATGATTTAGCAGCGGATATTATAACTGCCGTTATTATCATTAGCGGCGGTTATAACAGCCGTTAAAGCTAAAAATAACTGCCATTAACCCCTTTTTTCCTTGTAGTGTAGGTCCTTAAAAGGAGTGGTAAATTTCCTTAAATCTATTAGTAACAACCCTCAACTTTATAGTAATGGCCTTAAAATTATGTACATTACAAGGAGCCTAAACATAATAGTAAATTTCTTAAACTCCTGTAGTAATATCTCTAAACTTTGTAATAACAGGTACAACTTGGTAGTAATCGACTTGAATCTCATCAGTGCTTTGCTAACGTTGTTCATTCATCCTTAACGCCATACATCGGCCTAAGTGCTAGTTTTTTACTTTAAATCATGCAAAGGTATGCACCTATCTAGTGCATCACTAGATATAGTCTCACTTTGTGGTCTACCATATGGGACAAAAGCAGTCAGGGACTTCAAAGCTCCATAACCATACAAGGTAAGGGAAAGTGAAAATGATCAACTTATTGGATTTTTAGTTATGAGAGAAATCATCCAAGGATTTCTAGTTATTCATTACAAAAAAAACTGTCGAATGATAGGCAACGAAGGGCTGAGGAGGAAGATAACAGTGTTTGAAGGGCAAATAGCGCTTTTGGATTTGAACAGTTTGTTTAACAGATAAGGGCATTTTTTTCTATCAAATTTCATTTAATAATGTAGAGTAATATTAATTTTTAAGGTCCATCATAATAATATTTGGCTGGTTTGGGCCATTTGTTCTAATGTTTCCTTTTTTTTGGCACCTTGCAATCACATTTTGGGTGTGACAATTTGGTGATTCCATTAGAGATGGTTTGAAAGTCAAGCCTAATTTTAAGTTAACTATGTAAAATAATTTGGCCTTTTCTTTATTTTTATTACCTTTTATATGTTGTTTGCCTCATATGATTAGGGTAGATAACATGTTCTATTAACATCATTATTTTATTTTATGTTATTTTTTAAATTATATGTATAACATGTGCTAGGATAGATAACATGGGAAATAAAACCTTAGGGTAGATAACTATATATGTATATATGTCTTTTTTTTAGGTCAATTTACTCAAAAGATGAAGGTTGGATAATCATTAAGGGCAATAGGTATGAATGCTCTCTTCACACACATCATTGATGCACATTACCTCACACACATTATGGGTCTTATACCAAGGTTCGAGTACACCTTGAGTTAGTAGAGGTTTATATTAATCTCCCTATAAAGCCTTGTGCTGCTTAAGGTTATAATGAAGATCTTACCTAGATTATACTTTGTTATATAGGTATAGCCTGTGTAGGACCTTTTCCTCTCACAGCTAGATTTATATACTAAGATCCTTATCTTATGGTGGAAGCAATCTAGAAACCAATATTCCTTTAGGATCATAGACCTACCTTAAAACCTATGCACTAATAGACAAGTCATAGTTGCTACCCAAAATCAATAATTACAACCTGGGGTTTACCTACATTAGGATAAAGAGAGCCATTTTTCTTTCTAGTCCTCATTACATTCATATCATGCATATAATCAAGCTTAGTGACACATTGTCACTAATTACTGGAATGGTTAATAGGATATCCTTGCATAATTAGACACATCATGTAACACTATAATTTCTTAGCTCATTTTATACTATTTCTATACTTTATATCAAGTAATTTATATAAGAGGCAAGAAAAATGGCATTAAATAATGCATTTCTTAGCGTTGTGTCACGTATAAAATTTTCATTCGGTGTCCCGTAGACCATGTGAGCTCATGTATCATATTTTCATATTTAATTACATAGATACAACTTATTTTCATCCCCAAAATTGGCCTACAACTCGTGGAAAGCAATGGAACACATAAAATTCATATATGCATTTTTAGCCAGAATTTTCTTTCTTCTTTCACAAATTTTGGAAAATCATAACTAATTCTAGAAATATTAAAATCATGCATTCTTAGCCATTATGGAAAGATACACATCTCTACTTTATACTAAAAATATGTGTAGGCCATGAAACAAAACACAGAAGAAGTTTGACATTCAAAAACGTGCAAAGGTCTGGCTGGCTACTGGTACAGTCATAGTTTTCTGCTATAAATTTCAAAAATGTCCAATTAGTTCCAAAAATTTCAATACATGTAAATGATACCAATCAGGAAAGCTACAGATGTTAGATAGAGGAAAAAAATAACTCTAGACCAGTTCAGGCACATCCAGACCTCGAAATCCAATCAAACAGTACCTAAGGTCAGTTTTAGTGCCTGATACTGGGAAAAATATTTAAAAATTCATATCTCCCTCTCTAGACATTAAAATTGGGTGTTTCTAGTTGTCACAAGTCACTGGAAATGTCTAGTTTCGTTTTATGAAATTTCATGTCAATTGGACATCATTTGATTCCTGTGTGATAGAAATCATTTTCGGACCAGTAAGAACAGTAACATGACCAAAATTAGAATTTTTTCCAATTTTGAAAATTCATCAAATATTCTATAGACCTTAGAAAATTCTGTTCTTTAGTTTTCCAAAAATCTCTCAACAAACTCTAAATGAATACCAAATCTCAAATCAAGAAGAGTTCATTTGGATAAAAAGTAGTATAGGTTTCCAATATGGTCAATTTTTGCTCTATATAAGATACCAAAATATCCAAATGATTTCCCTTGACATTTGGCACCTCTTGGGCAAGTATAAAAGTATGAATATGACTTGTATGAGCTGACCAAGTCGTCCTAAGCCTCATGCATCTCATTTTGGCTACTCCACTGCCATTTATACACTAATGCACCAAACTTCCAAGAAGCAAAATTTGCCATTTCATGCTCAATATACATTCTAATGGTCACATAACATAATATCTCATTTCTACATCACACACACACACACACACACACACACACACACATATAATTATACATGTTTAAGAGGTCATAGGTCATATACAATAATAGGTTAGAACAAATGCCATTCATATGGCCTTAAAGTAACAAAATCTATACACTTTAGTGTCATGCTCTCATTTCTCATGTAGTTGGCTTCCATTCCTTTGCTCTCTTGGTCCACCTAGTATGTTAGAACATTGGAAAGGAGGAAATGAGATTCAAAGAATTCCAATAGCTCATCTCCCATTTCAACCATACATAAAATATGCTAAACTATGTCTTACAAATGCATGCATGGCATATCAACATATGTAAAAATTCAAGAAGCATTTTCAACATTTGAGCAAGTCATATATAATATACAAATGCTTGCCAAGTAAGTGGATTAGCCTCACCCATTCACTTGTGGATTTTGGACTTGCCTTACCCATTCTTTAAGAGGTTCTTGGATTCAACCTTACTCTTGGGAGTCAACCTCACTTTTGGGAGACTCTTTACTTTGTCTCAACTAATTCTAAGGGTTTTTGGCTCATCCTCACCATGGCTAAGGGTTCTTGGCCTCACCACACTCAAACAAACCAAAGCAAGCATTATAGACATCATTTGAAAACATAATATATTATCATGGTACCATGGCATATGAAATCATGCTAGAATACTTTTCATGACTTAAAACACACATACACACATTCAAAGACAAGCCAAGCATACAATCATGCATGAGAGAGGAGGAGTGAGCTACCTTGGAAGCAAACACACACTTTTTCTCTTGAACTTCCTCTCTCTTCTTTGGCCTCACACATACAAAGGTGTGGGAATGATTTCCCTTGACCTAAGCATAATTTATGGAAGCCAATTAGGTTCATGGAATTAATTCTAAGGCCACACAACTTGCTTATATACTAACTTGGCTCATTAACCTCTTTATGTTTCCAAGAATGCACCTAATGAAGCAACACTCATCAAATAAATTCTAGGCTCCATTCTTTTCTTTCAAATATGATTCTTGACTCCTTTTAAGCCTTTTGGAGTTATCACACAATTAAAATAAAGAGCTTAACTACATGTTGCTTTTTTACGTCATATTATGGAACATAAGGCACCAACTCATTCTCTAGGCTTCCTAAATTTTTTCAAGGCTTCCTTTCATATTCATTCATCATATATGACTCAAAAATGGGTTTAGAAAAATTTAAAACTCCCCCTAGGTATGTAAACCCCTCTTGGCCGAACCTATAGAGGAATTTGGCCTTCATGGACTTTGGTTTGTTTTCTTGATAGAGGAAGCACATGGGGAGACTTCTAGGGATCTTAAGAGCTCATTTAAACTCTCATTTAAACATAAAAATCAAGATATCAAATCAGATTTTGTAAAGAACATATGAAACCCTAGAATTTGCATCTTGAATTTTCATGGTTATTTGTTAATTCTCTTTGCATATTCTTAATCTCCACACCCTTTTTCCTAAAAATCACCCTTGGTTCTACCTAAAAACCAAGCCCTCCTAGGACTTCTTGAGTAGGGCAAAACATAGGAAGAAGGGAAGCAAGGGGTAGCAACCATAGAAGAAGAAATTATCTTTTTTCCCTTATTTTCTCACTTGAATCTTGTTTTCTTTGGGCTCCTCTCTTCAAATCCAAACTTTTTCCTTAATTTTTCCCTTAAAAAATATTTATAAACTTCATTATAATCATAGGAAATAAAGAAGAATGGAGGAGAAGAGGTTTGGAAGGAAGAAAGCATGAAAAACTACTAAAATTCCTTACTTCAAGCCTTGATTTCTCTTCCTCTTCTTCTTCCCTTGGTGTGCCACTCTCCTAGGGTTTCTTCTTTGGTTTGGGGTAGAAAAATATGAGGCTAAGTGAATGGAAGAGTGGGACGCCCTATATATATAGGTGGAGGAAAAATGACTTTTCAAAAAATGCTCGTTTTGCCCTTCATTTTTGGCAATTTCATTTTTAATCTGTTTTAGCTCCTTTTTGAGAACCAACTTTTCCATTATAAAATTTAGGTTCCCAATTCAGTAAAATTCCTTTAAAATCATTCAAATCGAAGCTAAAACTTTCTGAATGAATCTATTAAAGTTTGAGTATACTGACGTTGAAAAATGTCTACCAGAGGAGTTTTAATTGTCTTAGGGCTTCCCATGGATTTTAGGGGCTCTGAGAACCTTGGAGAATTCAAAACTTTGATTTAAAAAGCCCTCCTGTGTGAATTCCAAAAGTTTCTCAAAATTACAAAAATGCCATTACGTTTCATAAGTTTTTTGTAAAAAATTGTTTCTTCATTCTAACTCTATTTTTATTTTTATCTCAATCTAGAATTCTCATTTTTAAGGGTCTAGAATGTCACTCAAATTTTTCAAGACCTTAACTAATTCATTTCGAGAGACTTGCTTTGAAAACGTGCCCCTTTTCGTTGTTCAACAAAAACCGTACATTACACCTCATAACCATAGTGAAGTATGAATTAGTTAGGTTGACCCTCATTTAGTAGGTTTTAAACCCTAAAGGACCATAATCATGTACATCATAATTTCTTGAAAAGGAAGCCTCGTAGCATGCATCTTTCTAAAAAAATGTAAATGAAAATAAAAATAACTAGTTCTCAATTACTAAAAATGGACATGTTTCTTTTAAGGTATATTTGTAAGCTAGACCAATTATATTGGCATTAATCATGTAAGGATTTCTTTCTCTCTTGAGTTAAGGGTTGACATCCTTTTTGTAATATCCGGTCCTTCAAAAATGAGAGATTATGTTATGTGACCATTAGAATGTATATTGAGCATGAAGTAGGACGACAGACCAAGTTAATTTAAGGGTTAAGAAAACATCTCCTTACCTGGGTCGAAGATCTTGTCGACAAGATCCTGTGATCTGTAGTGCAAATTCTGAGACATTGTCGACAATGTTTTTGCTAACAAGTACAAGGTCTTCCTGTATAGTGTGTTAAAACTTGTATGCTATGGAATTAGGTATAGAAGGATTTTTAAATGAAAGTTTTGAGTTCTCTGGGCTTCTTAAAGGCCCTGAAAACCATGAGAAGCCCTGAGACAGTTAAAGCGCCTCCGATATATGTTTTTCAATATCAGTATACTTGAATTTTGACAGATTCATTCGGGAAGGTTTTAGCTCCGATTTGAGTGATTCTAAAGGAATTTAACTAAATTGGGAACCTAACTTTTATAATGAAAAAGAAGATTCTAAAAAAGGAGCTAAAACAAGTTAGAAACAAAAAGGCCAAGAATGAAGGACAAAATAGGAATTTTTGAAAAGGTCCATCTTAAACCCCTATATATATGAGGCGTCCTTCTGCTCCCTTCATTTAGGTTGACCAGACTCTGCCCAAAAACCAGAGAAAGCTCAAGGGAAAGAGGCACATAAGGACAAGGCAAAAGAGAAGGGAAAAACTCAAGAAAAAGGTAAGAAATTATTAGAATTTCCTAGTCTTCTTTGGAAATCTCTTCTCCTCCTTCACTCTTTTCTCCCTATAGTTTTCTTAGAGTTTTTGGTGCTGTTTTAAGGTTAGACAAATGAGGAAAAATTCGGATTTGAAAAGAGGAAGCCAAAGAAAGGAAGATTCAAGAGAGAAAACAAGAAAAAATAAGGTAAATCTTGCAACTCATGGTAGCTACTCCTTCCCCCTTCTTTTCTATATTTCGCCCCATGTATGTAGATGCAAGAGGGTTGGAATTTTGAGGAAAACCAAGGGTGAATTCCATGAATTTAAGGGAGCAGAGTAAGAATATGCAAAGAAATCCAAGTAAAAAAACCATGAATTTTGCAAGATATAAAAGTTAGGGTTTTGATTGCACTTTGAACTCTATTATGAACCCTAGCCATATTTATGATGTTTAAGAGTTCATATGAGTTCCTAAGACATCAAGAGAGCTTCCTACATGATTTTCCCATCAAAGGAAGCAAGGAAACTCTATTGGTGCTTTATGAAATCATAGCTTCGGCGAAGGAGAGTCCATGCACCTAAGGAGTGTTTTAATTCCTTCCAAGCTTAGTTTTGTATCATGTATGATGGAAGAGTATGAGAGAAAGCCTTGGAAAAATTTTAGAAGCCATAGAAAGTAAGATGGCCTTATATGTTCCATAACATGGCTTAAAGAAGCAACACCTAGTTAGGCTCCTAGAATTCATTATGTGATGACTCCAAGAAGTGTAAATGGATCAAGAATCATGAATGAATAGATAGAGTGGAGCCAAGATGATATTTTTTTAAGGTTGCTTCATTAAGCGCATTATGGAACCATAAAAGAGCTTTATGAGTCACCTAGCTTTTCTAATGAATGTGTGACCTTGGACTTTGTTTCAAGAGTGTAATTAGCTTCCATATGATGTGTCTAGGCCAAGAGAAATGATTTTCACCTTCTTAGGTGTGTGAGGTCAAGGGAGAGGATTCAAGACTTAAGGAAAAAGTATGCAAATGCAAGTAAGGTAGCTCTCTCCACCTTCTTTCATGTATAGATGTGTGTTTACATTGTCTTGAATATGTATATGTATGTTTTAAGTCGTGAAAAATATTTTGGCGTGATTTTATATGCCATGGTACCATGATGATACATTATATTTCTAAATGATGTTTTATGTGCTTGCTTTGGTTTGCTTGAGTGTGAAAAAGCCAAGAACCCTTAAAGTCAGTTGAGACAAAGTAAAGAGTCTCTTAAAATGAGGTTGACTCCCAAGAGTAAGGTTGAATCCAAGAAACTCTTAAAGAAATGGGTGAGGCAAGTCCAAGATCTACAAGTAAATGGGTAAGGCTAATTTGCTTACTTGGCAAGCCTATGCATGCTATGTATGATGTTTTCAAATGCCAAGAATGTTTCTTAAATAATTGCACATGTTCATATGCTCATACATGCATTTGTGAGACTTCTTTTACATGCTTTATGTATGATTGAATCAGAGATGAGCTATTGGAACTCTTTGAATCTCATCCCCTCCTCTCCAATGTCTTAATATACTAGGTGAAACAATTGAGCAAGGTAATGGAGGCCATCAAGTCTAGAAGAAGAAGATGGGTATCAAAGTATATGAATATGTCTAGTTTTGCCTTCTTTTAGCCATACATATGGCTCTTATGATGCAATTGTTATGTAACCATATGAACATATATAAATACCCAAATGTATGATGTATGAATGAAATTTGATGCCAAATGTATGAGATAGCATGTTTTGAGTATTTCACAACAAGTTTAGCTCTTGAATGGTTAGATAGATTAGTGTAATAACGGAAGTGGAATCACCATATTGAGATGTGTGAAGTTTGAGACCACTTGGATAGTTCAAACAAGTCATGTTTGTAACACCACCATTTCTAGCTCATCTCATGCCTTTAGGTATCTCATTTTCAAGAATCATACAAGCTTTTAAAGAAAAAGGCAATAGAAATAATGAATATTTTTATATTGTATAGTGTATGAAAATTCTATTCGATGTCACGTGGACCATGTAAGCTCATACAATACATTCTTATATTTATTTACACTAATAATTAAAAACCATTCAAGAAAGTGGCTTGGAACTCATACAAGTGGGTGAAACACATTAATTCCCACGGATTTGCCATAGTCAGAATTTCAATTTTTCTATCACAACTTCGGAAATTCATAACTAAATTCGCAAAACTAGAAATCCAACAACCTTTACCATTCTAGAAAGCTCTAGATGTATACCCAATGGTAAAAATAATTTCAGTTCATGAATCATTAAGGAAAAGATGTTTGACATTCAAAAGCCTACTGAGGTCGCTGCTGTCTGGGCTGTTGTTTTAGATTACTGATACAAACTTCTAAAATTCATAACTAATTCTATAAAAATTGAAATCACAAAAATTTGGTAATTATAGAAAGCTAAAAATGTTAACTTGATATAAAAATAATTTCAAAATGAAATAGATACATTTAGCCATTGGAATTCTATGGAACAGTGACTGGACTCCTGGGGCGCCATTGTTACTGACAACCAACTTCAAAAATGCATAACTCTTTTCTCAGACTCCAAATGAGTTGATCTCAATGGCCACAGAAAGCTTATAACCTCTAGTTATGTATATAAAATTTCACAAGCATTGGACACTATTTGACTATCGGATGACACAAAACACAAATCTGCCATTGTGAACAGTGCACATATCAGAATCAATAGAAAATCCCAAATTTGAAAATTCATCAAATATTCTCTAGACCTCAGAAAATTATGTTCTTTAGCTTCTCAAAAATCTCTCAAAAAAATATAATTGCATGCCAAATCTCAGATTAAGACTAGCTCATTTGGCTAAAAAATGACATAGGGTTCCATTATGGTCAAATTTAGCTCCATATGAGATATCAAATTTGCCAAATGGCTTTTCCTTGGTTGTGACACCTTTTGGGCAAGTCTAAAAGCATATTTAAGACTTGTGTAAGCTGCCCAAATGGTCCTAAATCTCATGCATCTCATTTTGGCCATTCAATCCACACTTATGTACATTTCCATCAAACTTCCACATTGCACACTTTGGCATTATATAGTCAAAATAAATGCTAGAGGTCATATATCATATTCATACATCTAAACATCACATAATAGTATATTTACAAATATCTTAAGGTTTATAGTACATTTACAATATCATATAAATCATGAACTATTATTATGATTCCAAAATAGACAAAACAAAGCATAAGCTTGTCAATATCTCTTCCTCATTGTTGTTGGCTCTCATTGGCATATCCACTTAGTCGACCTAGCATATTAGATCATTGGAAAGGAGGGGATGAGGTTCAAAGAATCCTAATAGCTTATCTCTCATTCAATCATACATAATATGTGTAAAGCAAGTTTTTCAAATGCATGCATGGAGAAAATAGAAGTCATGGACATTTTAAAAGTAAACTTGGCATATGAACAAATCATACAAGACACTCAAGAGCTCACCAAGTGTTTGGATTGGCCTCACACTTCTCCTCATGGATTTTGGACTTGCCTCACCCATTCTTTAAGAGCTTTGGACTCAACAATACTCTTAGGAGCTCACTTTGCTTTTGGGAGACTCTTTACTTTGTCTCAACCAAACTCGAGGGTTCTTGGCTCATCCTCACCAAAGGGAAGAGTTCTTGACCTCTTTACACTCAAGCAAACTCATACAACCATCATATAGTCATTTGAAAACATAACATGGCATTAAAAATCATGGCATATGAAGGCATGCTAGCATACTTTTCATAGCTTGAAAATACACATACACACATTCTAAAACAAGTTAAACACACATTCATACATGAGAGAAAGTAAAGAGAGCTACCTTGCACACAATTACACACTTTTCCTTTTGGATTCAATCCTCCTCTTTCAGCCACACACTCAAAAATTGGTAGAGATACTTTCTCTTGGCCTAGATACAATTTTTGGGAGCCAATTAGGTTTATGAAACATTCTCTAAAGCTATACAACTTGCTTAAGTACTAGATTGCTCTATAACCCCCATTATAGTCCATAAAGGCACCTAATGAAGCAACACCCCTCAAATAATTTTTAGGCCTCATTCTTTCCTTTCAAATATAATTCTTGACTCCTTTTAAGCCTCTTGGAGTCATCACACCTATGACGACCCTAATTTCTTATCATCATAATTAAGGTTAAACACGTGATTAATCACTATAGGTCATGAAAATGTGGAAAAATTTAAACTTTAATGTGATTAGAGTCATCAATCATACGATTTCAAATACTTATGTTCATAAGGGAATTAAACATCCATTTATAAGCCTTGGATCCTATTACTCATCAATTATAACTCATCCTAATGACTCTAGTTCATCCCTTGTGATTAACATATGGAAATCCAAAGTTTTCTAGTTAATATAAGTGTTTCAGCATGTTCGCCGCGACCAAATTACTCTTAGCCGCGGCCAATTCCTTTTTGTTTTACCTCTTTCTTCAGCCTTAGTTTCGCTGCGGCGAGTTGGACCTTCGCCGCGGCCAACCTACATGGCGCCGCGGCGAAGAAGCCTCTTGGAACTTCCTCGCTCGCCTCTCAATATTGGCCGCGGCCAATTCCTCTCTGGAATGCCGGGGACATTTTCTTAAAAGTTCGCCGCAGCCAATTCCATAATTCGCCGCGACGAATTTGTCTTTGGATGACTCCCAGTTTGCCCTCTCACATTTCGCCGCAACAAATTCCTCTCTGGCACTCTCCCTGGGCAACTTCACTTATATTGGCCATGGCCAACTAAATTTTTGCTGTGGCGAAGTACCTTTTGGTCCTACACTCCGAAAATCTGGACTTATACTCTCCTTTCTCCCTCCAATCTCACCCTAGGGCCCCTCTACCTTAATTGTGGGGCTCCAATAGCTTTTCTTAGCCTAATTTATCTGACTAATCTATCCTCTCTAATTCAAGGTTCAAGGGTCATTTTCTTTCCTCTAATTACCCTATATCAGCAAGTCCATTTATTAGCAATTTGTAAAATAACAATAACAAGAGTTCATGAATTATCAATAGATATCACTTATGTCAAGATTACATCTCCAATAATAAGCTACATCAAAGTTCAACAAGGCTCATAATAGATAACACAAATCCATACATCAATTACCAATTTAAAGTAATGCCTACTCCTCAATAAGTACACATTATATTATCAAAATACAGACGCCTACACTTGGCAATACAGATACATGATGATGCTATACAAGATTTAACAAAAATTAGCATCTATCCTATTCTACTCAAACCAAGTGCAGCTCCCCACACTAGGCCTTAGCTTATGGATGTTCATCCACTTGCTTACCCTTATCCTTACCCGAGAAACCTTCACCTGAAATTGTAATCCCATAAAACGGGGTGAGATATAAATCTCAGTAACCAAGGCAATTCCATCATATAATCCAGTTTAATTAACATATATGCATGAATCAAAATTAACATCAGAATCATATCAGTCATCTCAGCAAATGAAACAATTAGGCTATCATGATTACTATCCCATACTAGCAATCATATTTTTAACATGTTAAAGGCCATTAACACTAGGAGAGGCCCGTCCACGACACCTACTCCATAATGAGCACAACCAGGGCTTAGTGCATCTGGGGTTTGATCATAACCCGGTGCCCGATTGTGGCACATGCACGGGTGGCAGCCGCACCACAGCTCGACCATGGACTCACAAGGTCCAATCATCATACAATAGATAGCCAACCAATTCATTCAACATTTCAAATCATTCATATACAGCAAGTATGAAATTTAAATCGACATATGCATGGAATTAATGTAAACCCCGGTTACCTCACTTGTAGACAAATTTGTAACAGCCACCAATGGTACAGAGTCTCCCTATAATCATAACATCAGATAATTACTACTCTAATTCATCATTAACAGTTACAACAAGTACCCAAGGAATTTAAATGCTTCTGACTACCTAAAGAACACTTACCCAGCCACCACAAATTCTAAATTCGGATTAAAGCATCTTCTACGAGAAATCTCAATATTCCACCCAAAATCCTAAGCAAATTCGCACAAAATTAATACCCATAATATAAATCAGCTATGGGGGTCTCAAATTAACAAAGAAAGCATCAAAATGGAGGGTTTAAACTCACCTAATGCCAGCACTAACCTCAACCTACGAATTTCCACCATAGAACACCAAACAACCACATTTTAGATTTTGGGTATGGTGATAACTCTCCAAATGAAAAATTAATTGGACCAAATTAAAGAGAAAGATGAGGGGATTAAGTTGTATAACTATTACCTTGGCTGAATCTTGCTCTAAGTGTGTAAAAATGAAGAATTCTTGCCCCCAACCCTAGCCTCCTTCTCAACCTCCGAATTTTGCTTTTTGTGTTTCAACAAATGAGAAAGTGGTTGAAGCATTAGAGTTTTAGGTGGGTTTAAGTTGGGTCAAGGGATGGGTCATGGGTTGCTCCAAGTCCAATTCCTAATGGGCTTCAGACTTTTAGCTTGTTGAGCCAGTTTTAAGTGTTGGCCTGCAGAATTTTATTGGGCCAGTTTCATACATTGGGTTGCTGAAGTTTTAATGGGATTTGGGCCAAGTTTGAAGAGCTCAAGGGTTTGGATCTACACCTAACTCATTGGGCCTCCATTAGTCTCTCATCATGATCTATTAATTTGGGCCTAGATGAAATTTCTATCCCGATTAATTCTCAAACCCATGTTAACAATTTATCTCTCTAAAATTTCCATTCACTAACTTGCCCAATTATCCTCTATTAATTATTCTTAATTACTTTAAATCTACGATTAATACCTTAATTAATTTTGGAGTGTTACAACACCATTAAAACAAAAGGCCTACCACCATGTTGTTTCTTTAGATCATAATATGGAACCTAAGACACCAAATCACTTTCTATGAGTTCTAAATTTTTTCCAAAGCCTACCCTCATTTTCATTCATCAAATATGACTCAAGAATGGCCTTAGAAAGATTTAAAACTCTCCCTCACTACAAGAACCCTCTTTGGCGGAGACTATGGGCTTCCTTGGCCTTCTTGGAGTTCTCTTGGTTTTCCTGAAGGAGGAAGCTTGTGGGGAGCATCTTGGGTTTCTCAAGAACTCATTTAAACTCTTAATTAAGGCTAGGAATCATCATACAAAATCAAAATTTGGAAGGTGCACATAAAACCCTAGAATTTGCATCTTGACTTTTAATGGTTATTTTGTTGTTTTCTTTGCATATTCTTAATCTCCACACCCTTTTTCCTTAGATTCATGCTTGGTTCTGCCTAAAAATCATCTCCTCCTAGGGTTTTCTAAAGTGGGGCGAAATGGAGGAGGAGGGAACCAAAGATGGCAACCATAGGAAGAGAAATTACCTTATTTTTTTGCTTTTTCTCACTTGAATCTTGTGTTCTTTGAGCTCCTCTTTTCAAAGCCAAATTTTCCCCTTAATATCTCCCTTAAAACAAATTTATAAACTTCATTATAATCATAGGAAAGAAAGGGGAATGGAGAAGGAGAGGTTTGGAAAGGAGAAAGCATGAAAACCCATGAAATTCCTTACCTTTTCCTTGCATTTTCTCCTCCTTTCTTCTCCTCCATGGTGTGCCTAAGAGAGCTGGTGTTTTCTCTGGTTTTTGGGCAGAATGGGTCGTGAAAATGGAGGGGAGAAGAAATAAGAAACTTAAAGTGTGTTAAAAAAGCTTTCACTTTCTCAAAAATTCCAATTTTGCCCTTTGTACTTTGCATTTTTGTTTCTCTTTCGTTTTAACTCCTTTTTGAGAATCGTCTTTTCCATTATAAAATTTAGATTCCCAATTAAGAAAAATGCCTTTGGAATCACTCAAATCGGAGCTAAAACCTTACCGAATGAACCAGTCAACATTTGGGTCAACCGACATTAGAAAACATCCACTGGAGGGAATTTAACTGTCTCGGGGCTTCCCATGGTTTTCAAGGCCTCTGAGAACCCTGAAGAAGTCAAAAATTTGATTTAAAAAGCCCTCCTGTATGAATTCTAAAATTTACTCAAAATTACAAAAATGCTATTATGTTTCATAGGCTTTTTGTAAGAAATTATTTCTTCATTTTAGTTCCATTTTTCTTTCCGTTTGAGCCTGGGATTCTCATTTTCAGGAGTCTAGAATGCTTCCCAAATTTTTTGGGACCTTAACTATATCATCTTGCGAGACTTCCTTTTGTATCCGGTGAATTTCATTCTTTTACAGAGAAATCGTACCTTACATTTCTCACGTTTTCTCTAGTTTTTGGAGAATCGGATATTACAAAGTGTATACTTTTAAACTTTCCCAAGAGGTGCCAAACTCAAGAGGAGGCCATTTGGACCAAAGTGACTTTGGATAAGGAGCAAAAATGACCATTTCATGAGACTATGTCACTTTCTGACCAAATGTACTCTTCTTGATTTGAGATTTGGTACACATCTAGAGCTTGTTGAGAGATTTTTGGGAAGTTAAAGTGAAAAATTTTTGGAGGTCTATAGAATATTTGATGAATTTTCAAAGTTAGGAATTTTTTTGGTTTTGGTCTAGTGTACTGTTTACTCATGTCTAAAAATGAAATCTGTCACTCAAGGGGCAAATAATGTCCAATTACTACAAAATTTTATAAGAAGAAACTAGACACTCCCAGAGACTTTTTACACTTGAAGCATCCCATTTGGAGGTCTAGAGAGGGAGATATAAATTTTTAAAAATTTTGCCCAATATCAGTCATCCAGACTGACCTCATATATTGTTTGATTAGTTTTCGATGCCTGGACGTGCCTGAACTAGTCTAAAGTTATTTTTTCTCTCTAGCTAACATTTATAGATTTCCATATTGGTATCATTTACATGGATTAAATTTTTTTAGATTTAATTGGATATTTTTAAAATTTGCTACAAAAATCTATGATAGTACCAGTAGCTAGCTAGACCTCTGTCCTTTTTCAAATTTCAAACGTCTTCTGTGTGGCGTTTCATGCCTGGTTAATATTTTTAACATAAATTAAACATGTGTAGCTTCCTATAATGGTAAAGAACACATGATTTTGATTTTTCTAAAATTAGTTATGATTTTCCAAACTTTATGACAAAAAAGAAGAAATTCTGGCTAAAAAGGAAAACATGAGTTTCATGTGTCCCCTTTCTTTCCACGAGTTGTATTCATGTATTTAAATATGAGAATGTGATAGATGAGTTCATATGGGCCAAGGAACTCTGATAGAAAGATTTGACTATAGAGAAATGAATCTTGAATCTTTGTCCTTATGCCATTGTTTTGCTTCCCATAGAACTTATATGAAATGAGGCATGAGAATTGCATAAATTGAGTCTCAAAAGTATAGTGTTACACTTTTCCCTATGAACCAACAAGCTTCCTAAGAAAAAAAGAGGTTTTTGTTAAATTTGATTTAGCTTAATAGTGTAATATTTATAACCTTATGCATCAAAGTTATGCATTGTCAGTACACTATCAAACAAATACCTTGTTTTAGTGACAAGTTTGAAATAGTATTTCTTTTAGGCATCAATTGAAGACATATTTCTCTTAGATTATTATCAATTGTTTTTTCTTCCTTGGAGCAATAAGCATCTTAACAAAAAGTACAAAGTTTTCTTTCTCTTTTTATACTAAGACATCGTTTCTAATGGTGTACAAACAAGTATGTAAGATTAGAATAATTATGACTATACTAGATACATTAGTAGATCATTATATTAGCTCATTTTTATTGAGTATCATTCAAACCAAAGTTTTAAGTGTCAATTGTGCAAGGAACTATTCCTTCTCAAATTAATTGCCATATCTTATCCTTATGGATAAATAAGCTCCTTAAGGAATCTGTGAAATTGTTAGGCTAACACTAATGATCCACCATTTTTCTAGAAAGGATAGTCTTGATTTTTAGGAGTATTGCTAGATTTATGAACCTAAGCTTAATGAGTTTTTTTTAATTATATGACACTAAGCATATGGGGATTTGAATTTCCTCTTGTATTAGTTATGAACTATGATTCTTTATATGGACCAACAAGTTCCCTTAAGAAATCAAATGGTCCAATGTTCCTTATTCGTTATGCCAAGGTCAATACACCAATTAATTCAAATACATAAAATTGCATTAATGCACATTCATTTCATGTTAAAAATCTTGGAATTTATAAAAGGTAGGATTCTTGGTCTTTTGCAAAAGAAAAGTTAGCTTGGCACAATGTCCAGGTCAAAAGGACCTAGAAAAAGGCATAATTTAGGCTAGGGATAAGGGGGTTGAAAGCATGTTGAATTTATAAGGAAATAATCTCATGAATATTAGTTTCTTAAAGAACTTGATATCAATTCTTCATTAAATATTTAGTCAACATCATTCTTTCAAGATGAAGTCCAAGGCTAGAAGAAATTAGTTATGTCATTAGTCTTTATTTTACTTAACCTTGTTAATGCAACAATCATGTGTTTCACTCTCGTACATCCTCCCATTTTATGAATTATGGTGACACACTTCCCTTCCATGCAAAAGGACAAAAAAGTCTTAATGAAAAGATCTTATGGCATTCTTTATGAAAAACTTCAATTGACATAAAGAAGGGTAAAATTTGAAGCTAATGATAAGCCCTAAGTTAAATTGAAAAAAAAAGAAGATATAAATGCATGTCCTACAAGCAAGTTATGCTCAAGATATAATGTACTCTTTGTTGTCATGAATATAAGAGTTATCTCTAGTGACCTTAATTGCGCTTGATATAATGCTCATTTCTTTCTCCAAGGTTCCCTTTAGGCTTCTTCTCACTATCTTAATTTATGGAAAATGCTATATCTATGAAGTGAAGTATCCTTTGAGGGCACATAGTCTTCATCCAAAGGGACGTTGAGTCATTCCCCTCCTTCTATTGTTTTAGACTTAGCTTGCTTAAGATCATTCTTTTGCTCTTTGATTTGCAACTCATTGTATCTTCACCTTGGCATGGCCTTTCCTATAGCACAACTAATTGTTTCTACATGTCATTCATGGTTTTCTATTGTTAGTACAACATTTGAAAAGGTCTGATGTCATTATTTTGGGGATTAGTGGAGATGCCCACATGGCTTGGCTAGTGGGTAACCCCATTAGCACTAGGTTAAAGGTATTACTTCCCTGTAGCAAATTGATGATATTACCAACTCGTGCCATATGTTGCCTCTGGGTATGGCTTCAACTTGGTTTAGTGGACTTCATTATTTTTGCATGGCATAGTGGTCCCATGCATTGCGTTATTCACTGTGTGATGCAAAAGTGGTGTAGATATTTCCTTGGGAATAGGCTTCTATTTTTGTTTAGGTGCTCTGAAATAGTTTCTTTCATCTAAGCCATGATCCTTTGATTATTAGTGGAGTGAGCCCTTACCTTAAACACAAAATATTAAGGAATGAGAATAGTTACAGATGAGAATAGAAGGATTAGAAAGAGATAATTGCTTCTAGAAGATGAGAATTAAACTATGGTAATCTAGCTATAATTTAAAAAGTCATAGCTAAAGCATAGTCTAGCTATAATTTAAGTCATAGTTAACCATTATGACTTAACTATGATTTTGGAAAAATCTTAGTTAAACCTAGTAGTAATTTTGAAAAGTCATAGGTAAGAGAAATGCTTAACTGCATTTTCAAAACTACGGTTATTTCATTTTCAATAAAATTCTTAAATTAGTCGTGTTTTACCTTCATCCCATAAATCATAGCCTCCACCCATGTGAATCTTAAATTCCATTTGCATAGCATAGCCCTCACCAGCAACAACCTATAGTAGAAGGCTATGCCTGCAGTGACCCTCTCCAAAAACAAAGCCTACACTAGTCCACAATTTTAGGTCTGTGCATTTTATCTCGATTTCACAATGATAGGCTTTGGAATTAAATTGTTAGTTATGTTAACTAATTTTATTTAGTATGCCTATGCAAGTGTAAGTGTGTGGTGTGTGTGTCTGTGTAACCAAATTCATAAATTTAGTTAGTGCAGTGTGAGAAGCATGTGAAGTTTAAGTAGGAGGGTCTTATGGTGTGAGAGTTAGCTTAAATGTACTTTCATTTTCCTTTTCCTTCTTAATCTATCAAATTTCTCTCTTCTCTTCTTATGTTCCCTCTCCTTCTTCATCCTTTTGCTTCTCTTCTATCATTGGTATCAAAGTAGCATGATCTTCCATGGCTAACACTACCTGCCTTCAAACTAACTTACATGAAATAGAGGCAAAGTTAATAATGGAATTGAATTAGAGACTTTCTTCAATGGAGCAGCAAGTGATGGGATTGCAAGAGTTGGTGAGGGACCTTTCCTTCCAATTCACTGAAGTAATGAGCTAGAACTAAGAATATGGTAGAGTATCAGGTACCCACTATATTTTCCTAGATTCATGATGAATGATATCAGCAGCTAGATATTTAAAGTGTGAGAGGTTCTTTCTATTAGAAGTGACTCCAAATTACTATAAAGTAATATTAGCAAGTCTGGCATTGGATGAGGCTGCATACAAATGGTTCTAAAATATCAAAAAAAGCTACAATGGTAGAATTAGGTGGAACACATTTGTTGAGGTTGTGACAATTCATTTTAGCCCCATATTTGATGATCACATAAAGGAAATCATGCTGTTGAAATAGCAAGGGATCATGCTTGAATTTCAAGAGGCATTCAATAATTTGATCTATAAGGTAAAGCTTACCAAAGCATAGAAGTTAAGTTGTTTCTTGACAGGTCTTAAACTAGAGCTGGCAATGGGTGTTAAACTATTTCATCCAACCACTCTTTTGGATGCTTCTCGATTAGCCAAGCTGTAAGAGTTAAATATGGGATTATTGCAAAAGCACTCATTTGGAGTAACACCATTTACCATAAAAAAATAGTGCTATTGTTAGTAAAAAAAAGGAAGCTATATATAAGATAAGTAGAAATTGATAGGTGGAAAACTCAAGAAAGGCATAGGCAATATGGGTGGAACAATAAGAGGTAATGGTAGTAGTTAAGAGGGAATCTAGAGAAAACCTTCAATGAAATTTCAATAAAAGTTGACCCTAGCAGAAGTGGAGGAGCAACAAAACAAGAACTTGAGTTATTTTTGCCATGATAAATATTTTTCTAGCTATGAGTGTCCTTAAAAGAAAAAGATGCGAATATTTCTAATGGAAGTAGAGAAGAGGATGAGGAAAAAAAGGACATGTGAGGCAGAAATACTGCATGAGGATTCACTAGAACCTATAATACCACCTCAATCCAATCTCATTTTGTCCCTTAATGCTTTACATGGAACAACTGCCTATCCAACCATGAAAATTATTGGGAGATGTGGGAAAAGGAACCTATATATTCTTATTAACACCGGGAGCATGCATAATTTTCTAAATGAAAGTGTTAGTAAGGAAGAGAGCTGGGAGATCAAGGAAATTGAAGTTTTCACTGTCATAATGACATATGGCAGTAGACTACAAGGAATATGAAGCTATGAAGGATTGAAGTGGATGACAAGGAGTTAAGCTTGAAGCAAATGTCATTTTTGTTACCCTTGGTCAGATGTGATGTGGTTCTTGGCATGTAGTGGTTGAGAAGTTAGGCATCATCAATTGGGATTGTAAAAATTTGGTTATGGAATTTGTATGGAAGGGATAAAGGGTGAAAATTATAGCAGGAAATGATGCAAAAGGCAAGATGGTAAATGAGAAGATGTTGCAAAAATTGGTGAGTCACTAGCCGAACTCTTATATGATGCAAGTGATTCTAATTCAAAAGAGTATCTCTTACTGTATTATGAGAGCTGAACAAGGGGAATCAATACCGACGAAGATCAAAAGCCTAATCGAGGAGTTCAAAGGCCTTTTTGAAGAACCAAATTCACTACCACCTAGTAAAGGAAATTATGACCATCAAATTGTTTTAAGGGAAGGAACAAATCCGATGAATATGAGACCATATAGATATCCCACTACTTAAAAGGATGTGATAGAAAAATTAGTAAAAGTAATGCTTGAATCTGGTACTATTCAGCATAGCAACTTACTCTTTGCTTCTCCAATGATGTTGGTCGAAAAGAAAAATGGAAGTTGGAGAATGTGCATGGATTATAGGTCCTTAAATAACACTATTGTAAAGAGTAGATTTCCCATTCCACTGGTTAAGGAATAGCTAGATGAGTTAGGAAGAGTTAAAATATTGTTAAAGTTGGATTCACACTAGGGGTATCACAAAATTTGAATAAAGAAGGAAGATGTTTTTAAGATTGCATTTCAAACTCATTCAGGGCAATATGAGTACTTGGTAATGCCATTTGGGCTTACAGATGTGCCATCTACATTTCAAGGAATAATAAATGCTATCTTTGAAAAGTGACTATGAAAATTTGTACTAGTTTTCTTTAATGATATACTAGTATATAATGAGGGATTGGAGGAGCACATCAAGCATTTAAGAGAAGTCTTTTGTATATTAAGAGAGCACTAATTCTCTCTTAAGCAGAACAAATGTGCCTACTGAGCCTCAAAAGATCAAGGCAATGGTGGATTGGCTAGTTTTGTAGTCTGTGAAGGAGATAAAGAGCTTTTTGGGGTTATCAAGATGCTATAGAAGATTTATAAAAGGCTATAGTATGTTGGCAAGGCCCTTGACTAAACTTCCAATGGTTTGAAGAAGCAAAACAGGCTTTCCATAATTTTAAGGAGGCCTTGACTAAGGCTCTAGGTCTTACTCTACCTGATTTGACACAACCTTTTACTATTGAGATGAATTCATCCAATATGGGCATAGGAGCCATCTTAATGTAGAACAAACACCTTATAACTTTTATAAGCAAGGTCCTATTACCCCATAATAGATTACTTTCAGTGTATGACTGAGAATTGTTAGCATTGGCTTATGCAATGGAGAAATGGTAATAGTATTTAGTGATCCAACTATTATCTATTCTAATTGATAAAAGAAGTTCAAAATTTTGCTTGATCAAAGACTTTCAACATCGACGCAATACATTTTAAGTGACTAAGCTTATAGGATTAAAATATGAGATTTATTATAAGAAGGGAAAGGAAAATGTAGCTATAGATTCTTTATCTGAAGCTAATCATGGAGAGTTGCTACATAAGTGCATCTTCCATTCTATGGAATTATGGAAAGAAATTAAGGGGTAGTGAAGCTTAGATCCAATGCTACCACAACTGATTCATCAAATACTTACTAATGTATCATTGCATCCTAAGTATAGGTGGAATGGAAAAGTGCTCACTTGAAAGAATAAGTTGGTGATTAGTGGTGGGCAAGCTAGGCTTAAAGAGACTATCTTATAGTGGCTACACTCTTTTCCACAAGGTGGCCATTCAGGTGTTGAGGCAACATGGAAGAGGATTAAGTCCATTTTTATTAGAAGGGTATGTTGAATGATATTAAAGCTTTTATTGAAAAATGTGAAACGTGTCTTAGGTGCAAGTATGAGAAAGTTTCTTACCCTAGATTGCTTCAACCTCTACCTATTCCTAATGGGGTATAGCAAAGTGTGGCAATGGATTTTATTGTGAAGTTGTCCAAGTCTGAAGGAAAGTGTCATATCTTACTATATAATGCCTTCCTACTACAAATATCTCATATAGAACTTAGAGGAGTCAATGGAAACCTGAACTGATTAAAATTTTCTTTTTTAAAAACTTTCTCATACAATTTTACTATTCATTTGATCATTGCTAGAATTTTGTCTAAACTTAAAAATACATAATTAATTTTAGAAAAATTGTATAAGGTTGGTTCATGGCTCTACTTCAAGTTCTCTAAGTCCTTTATAAGGGAAAAATACTTACTTAGCGAAGTACATATAAATTCATATAAAGTTACCCTTAAAACAAACTAGACAGTTTTACCCCTCATTTGTCATATTATTATTACTTTGCCTTTATATAAGCACAGGCATCCTTGCATTTTAGGCACATTAGTCATATTTTTTTTACTTTAGGGTTAGGTATATATATGGCTTTATGTTACATACCCTATTATCATACATCATTATATCACAACTCATACGTACCATAATCCAAAGATATTTAATTACATGACAAAATTTGATGTATAAAAGTAAGGTCCTTAATTTATGCCTCCACACCCTTTGCCCTTTCTTTGCTTGAACTCGGACCTAGCATGGGTTATATTTGGAGTGAGATTATGAAATCTCAGTAGTAGTAAACCAATCTCAATCACAAGCAAATATGTAAGTACATAGCATAATGCCAATCAAGGTGCCACATACCACATAGTAATACAATGAATTTCATACAAGGCCAAGCACAATCTAAGCATACATTTCTCATCTTATAGCATAAATTACAACTTGATATAGCATAACACTCATCATTATACAAACATACAAGCTTAAAGAAAGAGAAAGGAAAACTACTACCTTAGCAAACTTTGCTCCTTAAGCCTTGGAACTCTGTTTACTTGCTTTTATAGTTCCCAAACAAATATCAAACCCTATAATCATAGTTATAATTCATTAAAATCAACACATAAATCTTAACTTTTAAAGTAGTATGACCCTTTTAAACTCATTGGAACCATTGGAATTGGAAAAATCCAACTCCTTCCTTTCCAATTCACTACGGTTGAATAGTGTGCATTTCTTAGCCAAAATTTACAAAATTTTATTGCATGAGTTTTGGGGATTTTGCCATAGGTATTCCTAGCTAAAAAAACCCTTTTTAATCCATTGGAATAGATAAAATTATCAAATTTCAGCCATAACATGTTTTGGTCATAACGTAACTTAGCTCCATTTTAGGCCCAAAAGTGAGTTTCCTTGGTTCTAAAAATTCCATAGCCTCTTTCTTTATGTTTTAGGACTTGAAATTTGGTATACATGACTTTAGGAAATTATGAAAACACCATCAAAATTTTGAGAAAATTCGAACAACATCTCCCCAACATTTCCATTTTTCCAAAAATTACAATCTGTGTTTTTCAAAGTTCTAGCACATAACAACAATGGATAAGCTCATATGGCCTCCATAGTCAATATATAAACTCCATTCCTAGGGCTTCATATTCAACATATAAACTCCATTTCTAATCATTCATATGCTATCCAAAAGTGACCCATAGCTAGGGTTTAACAAAACTAACTCAAACCATGTGATTTTCAAGTGCGAGGTGGAGAAACATGCCACTTAGAGCAACATGCCTCCTTGAAGAAAGGATGAAGATGCAGCTGCCCTTTGGAGAAAATGATTGGAGGATGAAGAAGATGAAGAAATTTGGAGAAGAATGGTGGTAGTTTCATTTGATTTCCCTTCCTCTCCCGCCTTTTCTCCCTTGCTTTCCTTTTTCACGTTTTTCTCTCTCTTTTTTCTTTGTGTGTGGCGTGAAAATGGTGGAATGGAGGTGAAAAAGATGAACTTAAATGAAGTTAAATGGTTATACCAAATTTGGACCCTTAGATCAACCTTTTCAATATCAAATCTTAGCCTTTCATTTCTTTTTTTTCTTTTGATTTTCTAATTTCATGACTAAATATCTTCTTCCCAAAATTCCTTGGCCACAGACTTGGATTCTTATTCTTAGCACTTAAGTTATGGTGATTTGATGGTTAGTAACCATGGTTAATTTTCTTAACTCAATCATGGTCAATTTTTAACTTAACTATGGTTAATTTCTAACCCAACCATAGTTAATTCTTTAAACTAACTAAAATTCTTTCTTTCTTTCTTTCTTATTTTATATTTATATTTGGATTTCATCTTCTCTAAAGCCCTAATTATATCTTCTTTCCTTTTATTGGACCTTTAGAATCGGTTATTGGGCCTTACAGCAATCTAAAAATTGGTGTTTGGGCCTGATTAAAGTTTTACGGTACAATATATACCTTTAGACTTTTTAAAATTTATAAATATTATTTCCTTTACTTTTTGGCCATACTGAGCCTCAAACATGGATCAGGAGCCTTCAACCTCAATCCTTATAAATTTTGGTGACAATTAGGCATCCAAGTCTTTAGGTGTAATTTTCACCGTTTTGTATTATGATTGTGCTCTAAAATTTTTATTTATTGCAATTTAGTCCCTACAACTCCTTCAGGGTTTCTTAGCCCTTTACTATTTCTATTTCCATGGTTGTTACAACTTTCTCCTTCTATTTTACTCATGTCTACTGATCGGGTAACTGAATCCTAGGCCGGATCCTGCCTAGCCATCTGAACAACGTGGCATCATCGGATCCGTCTCATCAAGTGGAGTTTAATCGTAGGTCACAGATTTATGAGATTCCTGCCTAATTTTTTTGATATTCATGTCTAAAGCCACGAATAGAGGGTGAAACTAGGGTTCCTTGAACTTTTGGGCAATCTATACATTTTTCCCCACGCACAACTTTTCTTTGCATTTTAGTCCCTAGCTCTTTCATACTTAACCTTGGAGACTCTTTGGGACTTTTTTTTTTCACTTATTTTGGCCTCAATTTTAGGGCACCTCTGGCCTTGACTCATTACTATTTGTGGTCTAGAATATTAATCTAATTTTTTTGGACCTCAATTCACTCTATTTGGGAGACTTTCTTTTGTATCCGGTGAATTTTTTACGTTGATGGAGAAACCGTACGTTACGTTTATCACGTTTTCTTACGTTTTCTCGCATTTTTGAGGGATTAGATATTACAGAAAGGACACAATTTGGGTAATGTTGGATCGCCTTAGCACATATGCTTATTTTGTACCCTTAGCTAACCCATTCATAGCAGTAGATTTGGCACAAGCATTTCTAAATAATATCTATAAGTTGCATAGGGCTTCTTCCAACATCATTAGTGATAGTGACCTTCTCTTTACTAATAGGTTTTGGCATGAGTTTATATTAAGATTGGAGGTTTTGCAAAGCATGTCTTCTATCTACCATGTAATACCTTAACCTCTTAGCTCTTACATAATGGTCACAAAGGCTATTCCAACATATATTTGGTATATTGGTGCATATTTGCAAGGGAGCATGCATTTTCATCCATAAGAATTTGCATGGTTGGAAAGCCATATACATCATTCATAGCTTTAGGGACCATGTGAACTCATCCACATCATTTTCCATCCATAACATATCCATACATATCATAAACATCATTTTTATCTCATGCATCATGGATTTGGAGCCATACATCTCAAAAACCAAAATTTGCTCTCAGGTTGGTATATCTAGACTTTTGATATGAATTTGAAAATTCATAACTAATTTTAGAAAAATCAAAATGATACATATGATAGCTTTCTAAAAAGCTCTAGATGTTAACTAATGAAAAAAATAATTTCAAACCAAAACAATAGCATTTAGCCTACAAAAAATAATGGAACAATAACTCAAGTCATTTCTCAAATAGCTCCAAGAACTGTAACTTTAAAAATTTGGTTCTCCCCATACAAAGCTTTAAATGAGGTTATCTCAGTGGCTATGAAAATTTTATGGTGTCTAGTTTATGTTAGTAAAATTTCATAAGTATTGGACTTCATTTGGGCCACATGTAACATAGAGAAGTGAACTGACCATATGAACAATACACATATTGCTTCTGCATAATTTGACCAGCTTTGGAAAATCATAATAAATTCTCTAAAGCTCCAAATTAGTGCTCTTTAAATCTATGAAAAGCTCTAGATGAAACCTACTTGCTAGCCAAATTTCATGTAAAAACTCATCCATTTGGTCAGACTTTAGCTTAGCTCAAGAAATGGTCAATTTTGAAGTCCAAAATGAGATACCAAGGCACCAAATGCTCTTCTCATCTTTTCACAATCACTTGAGCAAGTCTAAAAGCATAATTACAACATATAAAAGCATACCAAATGATTTAAATTATCATGGAGCTCATTTTCACCATGCCACTTGCATTTATACACATACACATCATAGCATATAGGTGGCAAAAAATCATGCATTCATTTATTTGGTTTCAAAATGGTTACGTACATCATCTATACATACATTTGAATTTACTCAAAGGTTTACATCATATATACATCATATGGTTACATATTGTGACACCAATATGTCATCAAAATGCCTATTTAACTACTCAATTGTCAAAGTCTTCGTCTTCAAGATTGTTAGCCTCTATTTCTTAGTCCACTTGGCTCACCTAGACATGGTTAGACATTTTGTAGGGAAAAAGTGAGATTCAAAGAATCCTAATAGCTCTTAACCCTTTTAAACATACATAATGGATGCATATACATGTCAAAGAATGCATGTATGACATTTGAACTACTAGTGAGCATACATAAAACATTTTCCTTAGCACATAAACTGATACATAGTAAACATAAGCTCTCAAGGGCATTGATTTAGCTTCACCCACTTCCTTGGGACTTTTGGATTTGCCTTACCCATTTTCAAGGGACTTTTGACTTAGACTCACTTTTATTAAGACTTTTAACTTTGTCTTACCCATTTCTAGGGACTTTTAACTTGTAATATCTGATTCTTCAAAAACATGAGAGAACGGTAGAAACATAATATTCGGTTTCTCTGTAAACGTATAAAACTCACCAGATACAAAAAAAGTCCCCCAAATAGAATGATTTGAGATTTAATAAAATTAGAGCAATGTTTAAGACTTTAAATAATGATGATCCAAGGCTAGAGGTACCCTAAAATTAGAGCCAAAATAATTAGACAGAATTTAACAAAATAGTTATGAAACGAAATGACATTTTTGTAATTTTGAGCAATTTTTAAAATACACACAAGAACACTTTTTAAATGGAAAATTTGAGCTCTCTGGGGTTTTCAGAGGCCTTGAAAACCATAGAAAGCCCCAGGACAGTTAAAACCCCTTCGATGTATGTTTTCTAATAATAGTTAACCTAAACTTTGACCCTTTCATTCAATAAGGTTGTAACTCTAAATTGAGTAATTCTAAAGGTATTTTATAAAATTGAAAATATAAATTTTATGATAGAAAAGATGATTCTAAAAAATGAGCTAAAACATACCTAAAACGAAAATGCCAAAAAGATGGGACGTATATGGAATTTTTTTGAAACAATTTTAATCCCTTGCCTTCTTAAATTCATGCCCTGCTCTCCTCCTCCCTTAATCAATTTTCCATCTACCTAAGAATAGAAGTGAGACCAAAGGAGAGAGGCACACAAGAGAAGGGAAGAAGAAGAGGAAAACCAAGACAAGAAAGGTATGAATTTCATGGAATTTCTTGGTCTTCCCTTTAGTAGAGTTAATCTCCTCCTTCTCCTCCTTCTTCCCATAGTTTTATTGAAGTATTTGGTTCTATTTTGAGCTTAGACCAGAGGGGAGAAGTTCAAATTTGAGGAAGAGAACTAAAGCAAAAGAAAGAGCATCCAAGGAAAGCTAGAAAACCAAGGTAGTTTTGCTATTTCCATGCTTGCTTTTCCTTGTCTTCTTTCTTGTATGTTTCGGCTACTATATGGACAGCCAAGAGGGATTGAATTTTGAACCAAACCAAGAATGAATCTTAGGAATTAGAGTGTGGGAAACAAGAATATGCAAAGAGAACAAAGGAAGAACCATGAAATTGCAAGATGTCTCACTTAGGGTTTTAGTTGCACCTTGGTTTATAGGATGATTCCTAGCCATAATTTAAGATGTCTAAGATTTTAAATGAGTTCCTAAGACATCAAGGAAGCCTCCCACATCCTTCTCCCATCAAAGAAATCAAACAACTTCCATGGGTGCTCATTGAAGACCATGTTTCGGCCTAAGCTAGAAGAAGCACCAATAGAGTGTTTTAATTTCTTCCAAACCTAGTTTTGTATCATGTATGATGGGAGAGTTAAGAGGAAACCTTGGAAAAAATTTAGAAAGCCTAAAAATTGTGATGGAGGTATAGGTTCCATATTGTAGCATAATGAAGCAACACAAAGCTAGGTTCCTTGAAATAAATGTATGATAGCTCCAAGGAGTCTAAATGGAGTCAAGAGTCATAGATTAAGGGAGAGAATGGAGCTAAGATTGTGAATGTCCAAGGTTGCTTCATTAGGTGCCTTATAGAACCATAATTGAACTATATGAGTGCTAAGTTCTTCTAGGGTATGTGTGGCTTTAGTAGATGTTCCAAGATTGTAATTAGATCCCATTTAATGTGTTTAGGCCAAAGGAATCAAGCTCCACATCCTTGTGGGTGTTCGGCTGAGGGAGAGGAAGGAATTCCAAAGAGAAAAGTGTGTTCTTGCATACAAGGTAGCTCTCTTTCCTTTCTCTCATGCATATTTGGATGTTTTCTTATCTTTGAATATGTGTGTGTATGTTTAAGCTATGAAAATTTTTTTTAGTATGTATGTATATGCCATGTAAAATGATGCTTGTTTATATGTTTTGAAGATGCTTTATGAACATGTTTTGGCTTGTATGAGTTTGGTGAAGCCAAAAGTCCCTTAACTATGGTGAGGATGAGCCAAGAGTCCCTAAAGTGGGTGAGACAAAGCCAAAAGTCTTTAGAAAGAGTGAGGCTTAGTCAAAAGTCCCTTGAAAATAGGTAAGGCAAGTCTAAAAGTCCCAAAGAGAGTGGGTGAGGCTAAATCATTGTCTTGGCAAGCCTATGTATGTTATATGTGACTTCTTGAATGGAAGAAATGATCTATGTATGTTTATGAATTGTAAGAGAGCCATGCATACATTTTTAGACTTGAAATTGCATCCATTATGGGTATTTGAAAGGGAGAAGGGCTATTGAGATTCCTAGAATCTCACTCTTCCCTCCTCATTACCTAACATGTCTAGGTGGACCAAGTGAACCAAAAAATGGAAACCACCACACTTGAGAGCAAGGAGATTGATAAAAGAGTGGTTATTTGTTCATTTTTGTAACCATAACATTGTCAGATGATGTACTCCTATGATGTACATGATGTATGAGCCATTGAACACTTGTAAAAGTATGGATATATGATGTAGGTATGAGAATTAGATCCATATGAATGATAGTGTATGTTTTTTACATGGAAATGCAAGATGATACATGTATGTGCCTTGTGTATGTCATCAAGTGGGAGAGTGAATTCATGAGATCTGGATTTTTGGACCTTTGAGACATGTTTAGTAGGTTATTTTTATGCTTTTCCACCTGCTCAAATGGTTCTAGAAAAGCTAGAAACTAAATTGGACCATTTTGGACCCTTAAGGTGACATAACAGTGCCATTTTGTAACCCTATAACACAAACTAACCAAATGGACGAATTTCTACATGACATTTGGCATGCATATAGAGCTCATTTATAGCTTTTTGGGAAGTAAATATTAGATTATTTAGAGCTCTAGAGAATTAATTATGAATTTTCAAAGTTGCCAAAAAGCTTTTGAATTGATATAGTTACTATTCATATAGTCAGTTTCTTCTCCTATGTTATTTGAGGGAAAATGGTGTCCAATACTCATGAAATTTTATAAAAATATACTATACATAATAATCTTTCTATGGCCACTAAGAGAACCTCATTTGGATGTCTGACTAGAGAGATATGAATTTTTGAAATTTGGAGTCAGTACTAGTAATGTAGTAGTACCTTTGGTATTGTTTCATTAATTTCATTAATTTCTTATGGCTAAATGTTTCTATTTTGGTCTAGACTTATTTTTATCATAAATTAACATCTGTAGCTTTCTATAATGATATAGTTTGCTTGATTTCAATTTTTCTAGAAGTAGTTATGAATTTTCAAAGTTCGCACTAGAAATTTGGTAGCAGAACCCGAGGCTAATTATGTGATTTTGTATATATATGCTCCAAACTTGGGATTCTTGTAACATTTTGAGAAGGTTTTAAGTTGTATGAATGTATTTTAATTAGAAGATGAGATGGATAAGTTCATAGGGCCCATGTGATACGGAATGAAAATTTTAACTCTGACATAACGAGAAATAATACAATATTTTAATTGATTTTCTTAAGAAAGCGTATGATTCCATGGAAATGAACTTAGTAATGAGATGGGGAAATGCTAGAGGAGTATGGTGTTACATGGCTCGTCCTCACCCATGTTAAGGGACTTTTGGCATCACCAAACCCATTCAAGACATCTTGCATAAATAAACATCTTTCAAGAAACATAATGCTACCATACATGTGAGCAATGACTAGAAACACATTTCATAGTTCAAACATTTACACAAGTGCTCAAAGAAAAGTAGACATCCAAGCCATGCATATGAGAAAGGTTAGAAAGCTACCTCGAAGCAAGATTCACACACTTTTCTCTTTGGTTATTCTTCCCCTCTCTCGGCCACACACTTGCAACTATGAGGAGCTGATTCTTTTGCCCTAGACACATCAAATAGGACACAATTACATCATTGAAGCAAGTTCTAGCATTACACACACTTTATGTAAGGCTACTTTCTCATATGGCTTTATTATGGTTCTATACAAGACCTAATGAAGCAACTATTAGAATTCATGATCTTGGCTCCATTTTCTCCTTCTATCTTGGTCTCTTGAGTCCATTTATATTTTTTGGAGTCATCACAATTTCATTCCCAAGAGCCTAGATACAAGTTGCTTCTTTAAGTCTTAAAATGGAATCTACACCTCCATCTCATAAACTAAGGTTTCTAAATTTATTCCAAGGCTTCCTTTGGTGTTCTTCTATTATATTTAGTCCCTTTCTAGCTTTAGAAAAATTTAAAATTCTCCTTAGGTGATTGAACTAAGTTTGGCCAAGACTATGCACTTGGTGTGGGCCCATGGAGTTTTGTAACTTTTTTTTAGGGAGTTGGCACATGTAAGGCCTCCTAGGTGTCTTGAAAACTCATACACACTCTTAGAAAACTAAAATTACCACTAGGAAGTCTTATACATATCAAGGTGCAACAAAATCCCTAAGTTTTAGTAACTTGTTTTCTAGTGCTTCTCCTTTGAATTTCTTTGCATATACTTATTTCTCATACTCAAAAACCTAGGTTTCATGCTTGGTTTAGGTCAAAACTCACTCCCTTCTACATGCTCTCTAGTTGGCCGAACCACACACAAGAGAAACAACAAAGAGGAAGCAAGGAAGTCCATTATAGTTACCTTGATTCCAAGCCTTTTTCAAGAGTTCTTTCACTTAGTACAAGCTTCTCCTTTGAGTTCTAACTTCCTTCTTCTGAAAAAGTCTAAAAAAAGTCCCAAATCACATAATAAAACCATAGGGAAATAGAGGAGAAAGAGAACAAGCTTGCTAAAGAAAGGAGCATGAAAAACCAAGGATTTCTTACCTTTTTCCTAGACTTTTTCCCTCCTTCATGGCTCCCTTCTTGTGTGCCTTTATCAGGTGGTCTTCCTTTGGTTTGGATAGAATTTAGGTCGATTAGAATGAAGGGAAGGAGAGAGATGTGGTATATATAGCTAGAGAACTCATTAAAAGCTTTTCAAAATTTCAATTTTATCCTTCATTATTGGTTTCTTCCTTTAAGGCTTATTTCAACTCCTTTTTGAGAACCATCTTTTCCACCATAAAATTTAAGTCCTCTAACTTATAAAATACCTTTGATTTCACTCAAATTGGATCTAAAATCTTTTTGAATAAATCAGTCAAAATTCGGGTCAACCGATATTCTAGAATATATATCCGAAGGGTTTGAATTATTCTAGAGTTCCATATAGCTTTTAGGGCCTCTAAAAACCTTAGAAAACTTAATTTTTTCATTTAAAAATCCCTTCTTTGAGTTTTCAAAAAAGTATTCAAAATTACAAAAATGTCACTGCCTTTTGTTTGATTTTATTTAACTATTCTAGCTTTGGTTCCTGGGCATCCTAAGCCTTGGATCCTCATTTTTTATTATTTAGAATTTTATTCTAATTTTATTTAGACTTAACTCATTCATTTTAGAGGACTTTCTTTTATAACTGGCTTATTTTCATCATTTTTACGAAAATCGGGTGTTACATACCACCCATAATCTGATGGATAGAATAAAGTCTTGAATCGTTGCTTAGAAAATTATCTAAGGAGTCGCTCATGGCAAGCTCCCAAAGAATGGGCAAAATGGTTACCTACAGCAAAGTGGTGGTATACCACTACTTTTCACACAGCCACAGGAACCACACTATATGAAATAATGTATGGATGGCCACCTCCCATTCGAGTACCTTATATTCCTTAAGAATCTACTATAAAAGTTGTAACACCCCGAAATTAATTTAAAGTAATCATGATGAATTAGGGAATTAATCTAGGTAATTAAGTAAAAAAGGAGATGGATATTTAATTTGGGCTATATGATTAATCCAATTCCATTTCTTAGAAACCCAACTTTTGTTTTGTGCAGACCCAAGGCTATGACTCTTATAGTTGGCCCAACAAACCAAAAATCTGAACCCACTTGGATTTAGGCCTTTGGGTTAGCCCACAATCCAACTAAACCCTAAAACTTAAAGTCCCTTTAGCCCTTTTCCCTTCATTCTATAGAAACACTTAGAGAGTAAAGAAAATTCAGAGGTCTTGGGAGGTGATTAGGGTTCTTAGAACAATTCCATCATTTTCCCCTCCTAAAGTAAGATTCAGCCAAAGAAACATATATGTAACTTAACCATCTCTTTTTCCTCTTCAATTTGGCCAAATAGGTTTTTCATTTGGAGTATTTTCACCCACACCCAAATTTGAAATGTGTTGTTTGGTGTTTTCATGGAGGATTTTCGAAGGTTGAGACTAGGAGGGTGATAGGGTAAGTATTTCCTTCCCATATTGAGGTAGTTTTTGCTAGTTTAAGATCCATATGGTTGATTTATAATATGAACATTTATTTTGTACAAATTTACCCAGAAAATTGAGCGGTACTTTGGAGTTTCTAGGTGGGTGAGGCTCAAGTCCAAATTTGGGACTCTTTGGTGTCTAGGTAAGTGTTCTCCAAGTAGTCCTTAGTAGTTTAATTCTATGGGTATCTAGTTTACTACTATAGATGATAATTTAGAGTAGTGATTATTTGATGTTGTGATCATAGGTTGGTTTTGGTATTGTTGGTAGCCTTAAAAAATTGTCCACAGAGTGAGGTGACCGGGGTTAATTTTTTATTTCTTGCATATGTTCAATTTAATCTTATTTCTACTGCACATGTATGATTTTGAATACTAAATGAATGGTTGGCTATTTGATATGTTGTGATTGGACCTTGTGAGTCCATGGTAGAGCTATAGTGTAGCTGCCACCCATGCATCGTGCTTCGATCAGGCATCAGGTTATGATCAGACCCCTAAATACACTGAGCCTTAGTTGTGCTCAATAGGGAAATGGTGTCATGGACAGGCCTTTCCCAGTGTTATTAGCTTCTTTAACATGTTGTATGTAATTGTTAGTATAAGATGGTAATCACTAGTAGTTTAACTATTTCATTTACTGATATGATTTATGTTTCTTATGCTTATATGATTTAATACATATATGTTGATTAATTTGGTAAATATGAATGGAATTTACCTTTGGTTACTGAGATTTTCATCACATCCTATTTCATGGGCTAACTATTTTAGGGGAAGGCTTTTCGAGTAAGGATAAAGGGAAGCAAGTGGATGAACATCCATGAGTTGAGACCCTGTGTGGGGAATGCTACACTTGAGTTAATCTAACTTAGAGCATATGCTAGTTTTTGTATCTCATTTTATATAACATCATCATGTAATCATATTGCCAAGTGTAGGTGATTTGTGTTTTGGTAGACTATGATGTAACTAATAAGGAGCTAGGCCTTATATAATTTAGAATATGATGTATGAACTCACTTACAATCTGATGTAAAACCTTATTAATAGGGATATAAGACTTGTCACTTGAAGTATTTTATTGTATCATCATGAATGACCATGTTAGTGGTTTATGAATCTTGTTGTTGTTAATAATTCATGAAATTGTTGATATATGATTAATAGAGAGATTTGAAATTAATACTCTAGTCTCTAAATAGATGTGAGGGTATGCTGGGTAGTTTAGTTAGTTGGTTGCCATTAAAGCCTTACAAATTAAGGTAAAATGATCCTAAGATGTTGCTAGAGGGAGGTATGGCATGTGTGGGATGAAATTTAGGGAGTTTAGATACAGAAGAGGGTTGAGCCATGGCCAAAACTACTTAAGTCACAACTAAGGGAGTTTTAGAAGCTAGGTGCGTCGCAGCGAGTTTTTGGCCACAGCTCAAGGGAGTTTGAGAAGCTAGGTGTGTAACACCATATTTAAGTAACTCATCTTATCTAATTTCTAATTGTGTTCCTTTGATATAGCAAGGTTCCAAGAAAATTCCATTCAAATATTACATTATTTTTGTGTTGCGTAGCAGATAAAATTTTCATTTCATGTCCCATGTGCCATATGAACTCATTCATCTCATTCTCTTATTTAAATACATGCATACAACTCAAAACAATCTCAAAATATTGCGAAACACTCAAGCTCATAGCATACTTACACAAAATAATATAAGTTCATTTTGGGTCCAACTTGATAGATTTCTGATGCTACTTTCAAAAATCATAACTAAATCTAGAAAAATTAAAATCAAGAAAATCATAACTTTCTAGAAGGATGTTAACTTTATATTAAAAATAATTTCAAGCCATGAAAACATCATTCAGACTACATTTGACAAGAGAAAAGTAATATAGGTCAGACAGCCCAGCATTTCTGATACAACTTACTAATATAAATTTAAAAAATGCATAACTAATTTCACACAAATCCAATTCAAGCAAAATATACCACTTTGGAAAGATATAGGTTTTAATTTAAGGTAAAAATAATCCCAAACCAAGACAGACACATTAGCTATTGAAAAGTGATGGAACAATACATAGACTCGGATGGCACTACTGATACTAATATAGAAATTTAAAAATTCATAAATCTTTGCTCTGACCTCTGAATGAGGTTCTTATAGTTGCTACAAGTCACTAGAAATGTCTAATTTATGCTTATGAAATTTGATAGCCATTGGACACCATTTGCCTTATGTATGATAGAGATACAAATTCTGACTAATTGCACAGTGATAGTACTAAATCATGAAAAATTGCCAACATTAGAAATTCACCAAATATTATCTAGAGCTCCAAATAATATGAACTTTAGCTTTCCAAAAATATCCAAGAAAGATCTATATGCATGCCAAATATCATAAGGAAATTTGTTCATTTGGATAGACCTTTATATAGGATTGCAAAATGCCACATTTTAGCTTTTAAAAGGGTCCCAATGGTTAATTTTTGCTTCTAGCTTTTCTAGGGCCACTTGAGCACATGGGGAAGCATGAAAATAGTTTATTAAACATGTCACAAGAGTCCAACAACCCAGATTTCACAAACTCATTCCCCTACTTGATGATATACATAAGACAAATACATGCTCATTCTTGCCATACAATACTAAACATATGCAATATCACTTATTTGCTTCCAATTCTCATTTATACATCACATATTCATATAGTGACACATGTTCAAGAGCTTATACATCATATACACCATGGAGATATATTATTTGACACCAATATAGCTATAATACAAGAAATTTTCAACTTCTTTGTCAATCTCCTCACTTTCAAGTGTGGTGACTCCTATTTCCTTGCTCTTTTTCATCCACCTAGACATATTAAGTAATGGGGAGAGAATAGTGAGATTCTAGGAATCCCAATAGCTCTTCTCTCTTTCAACCATACATAAAGGATGCAAATTCAAGTCTAAAATGCACGCATGAATATCATGGAGTGCATAATCTTATATAGAACATTTCTTGCACTCAAAAACTCATATAAAACATACATAGGTTTGTGAAGGAAATGGTTTAGCCTCACCCATTCTCTTTAGAGATTTTGGACTTGCTTCATCGATTTTCTTAAGGGATTTTTGACTAGGTCTCACTCTTTAGAGATTTTTGGCTCTATCTTACCCATTCTTGGGAGCTTTTGGCTCATTCTCACCCTATCTAAGGGACTTTTGGCTTCACCACATTCAAACAAACCAAAACATGTTTATAAAGCATCATTTAAGTGCATAACATAACATCATGGCATATAGATATATGCTAAAACATCTTTCATGGCTTAAAACATGCACACATATATTCAAAGATAAGATAAACATCTAATAATACATAAGAGAAAGAAGAAAGAGCTACCTTGGTTACACAAGCACACTTTCTTCCTTGAAAACTCTTCCCCCTCTCCCTCAGCCACACACTCACAAGGATGTGGACTTGGTCCTTTTGGCCTAGACACATAATATGGAAGCCAATTACACTCTTGGAACAATTTTTAAGGCCACACATTCATTTTAAAAACTAGGTTGTTCCTATGGCTTATTTATAGTTCCACAATACACTTAATGAAGCAACCTTGGGAAAACATAATCTTGGCCTCATTCTCTCCCTTAATTTATAACTCTTGACTCCATTTAAACTCCTTGGAGCCATCACACATTTATTTTAAGGATCCTAGCTAGGTGTTGCTTCTTTAAGTCGCAATATGAAACCTATAGCTACATCTCACTATCCATGACTTCTAAATTTTTTCCAAAGCTTCCTCTCATCCTCTCCCATCATATATGATGTAAAATCAAGTTTGGAAGAAATTAAAACTATCCCTTGGTGCTTCATCTACCCTAGGCCAAGGCTATGATTCATTAGAACACCAAAGAAGTTGTTTTGATTTCTTTGATGGGAGAAGCATGTGGGAGGCTCTCTTGGTGTCTTAGAAGCTCATATAGACTCTTAAACATCTTAATTTATGGCTAGAACTCATCTTACAAGTCAAGGTACAACTAAAACCCTAGCTTTTTTATCTTACAATTTCATGGTTCTTTCTTTGTTTCTTTTGCATATTCTTATTTTTCTCCCTTATTTTCCTAAGATTCAATCTTAGTTTGGCTCAAAACTCAACTCCTTATAGCTGTCCCTATTATGGCATAAATTCATAAGAAGAGAACAAGGAAAGAGCAAGCTTGAAACATAGTAAATTACCTTGGTTTCTTGGCTTTCTTTGAATGCTCTTCTCTTTTCTTGGCTTCTTCTCAAAAAACTCAAACTCCTCCCTTCTAGTTTGAGCTCAAAATGGACCCAAATACATTAACAAAAACATAGAAAGAAATAAGAGAAAGAGGGGAAGAAGTTTTCTAAAGAGAAGGCTAGAAAATTCCATGAAATTCTCACCTTCTTCTTAATTTTTCTTCTTCCCTTTTCCCTTGCTCTTGTGCACCTTTCTCTCCAAGTTTCCCTCTCTATTTTGGCCAGCCACAAAGTTGGTTAGTGTGCGAGAAGAGTGGGGCATGAGTTTTATAAGAGAAGGAATTAAGAATTGTTTTAAAAAATTTCCATCTACATCCCTTCATCATGGCATTTTTGTTTTAAGTTTGTTTTAGCTCCTTTTTAGAACTTTCTTTTCCATCATAAAATTTAGGTCCTCAATCTTATAAAATTCCTTTGAAATCACTCAATTTGAAGCTAAAACCTTCTCAAATAAAAAGGTCAAATTTCAGGTCAACTATCCTTAGAAAACATACACCGGAGGGGTTTTAACAATCCCGGAGCTTCCCATGGTTTTCAGGGCCTCTAAGAATTCCAAAGATTTTCATTTAAAAAGTCCTCTTATGAGTATTTTAAAAATTATCCAAAATTATGAAAATGCCACTGCATCTTTGTTGAATTTCGTCTGATTATTCTAGATTATTTTCAGGGCACCTCTGACCTTAGATCCTCATTATTTGAGGCCTAGATTATCATTATAATTTTATTAGACCTCAAATCATTCTATCTGGAGGACTTCTTTTTATATCCGATGAATTATGTATGTTTATGGAGAAATCGAGCATCACGTTTTCATGTTTATGGAGGTACTGTATGTTACAAGGTGCGTCATGGTGTGAGATGCCTCACCGTGGTGCAACACAAGGAATTCCCCCAGGGAGAGTAACAAAGAGCAAACTCATCACAGTGAGTGTAACACCATGCATTTTTAACCTTGCCTCATGTTATTTCTAAGTCCCATGTCATGAATTACACTAGAAGTGGGAAAATAACATCAAAATATTACATTTCTTTACGTTGTGCTATACAAAAAATTTTTTTCTCTCGGAGTCCTGTGGACCATATGGACTCATACATCATATTCTTATATTTAATCACATGAATACAACTCATTTGCATCATCAAAAGTGGCCTACATCTCAAGGAACTCGAAGGAAAACATGAAATATATATACATATTTTCGGCCAGAATTTTCCACTTTTCTGTCACAGCTTTGGAAAATCATAACTAATTCTAGAAATATCAAAATCATGCATTCTTGGTCATTCTGAAAAGCTACAAATGTCTAAATCATACTAACAATTTTTTCCAAACCATAACATCCAATACAGAGGATGTTTGAGATCCGAAAAGGTCTAGAGGTCAGGCTATTCACTGGTGCTATCATAAACTTTTATAGCAAATTTCAAAAATGTCCAATTAATTCCAAAAAACTCCAATCCATGTAAATGATACCAATCTAGAAATATATAGATGTTATATAAAGGGGAAAAATAACTTCAGACCAGTTAAGGCATGCCCAGACCTTGAAATTCAATCAAATAATAATAGAGGTTAGCTGGAGTTCCTAATATTGGATAGAATCTTTAGAAACTCATATCTCCCTCTTTAGACACCTAAATGAGGTAATTATAGTTGGCAAAAGTCACTATGAATGTCTAGTTTCTCTGTATAAAATTTTGTGGCAATTGAACATCATTTGAGCCTTGTGTGACAAATTTTATTTTCGGACCAGTATGAACAATAATATGACCAAAATCAAAAAAAATTTCAACTTTGAAAATTCATCAAATATTCTCTAGACCTTAAAAAATTATATTCTTTAGCTTCTTAAAAATCTCTCAGCAAACTATAATTGCATGCAAAATCTCATATCAAGAAGAGCTCATTTGGACAAAAAATAATATAAGGTTCTAAATTGGTTAATTTTGGCTCCATATAGGATACCAAAATATCCAAATGGCTTTCCTTGTGGTTTGGCACCTTTTGGGCAAGTGTAAAAGTATAATTAGGACTTGTGTAAGCTATCTAAATGGTCCCAAACTCCATGCATTTCATTTTGGCCATCTTACCCACACATATGCATAATTCCATAATGCCATTCATGAAGTTCATTTGCCAAAACATGTTCAAATCATATTCTAATGGTCACATAACATATTCTCTCATTTATACATGACATAGTATCATAATTACATGTGTTCATGATATCATGATACATACACATCCATGGATTACATCATTTGCCAATTGTATGGTTTCAAAGCAACAAAATTCAAATACTTTGTTGTCATCCTCTCATCCTCAAGGTGGTTAGCTTCCATTACTGTGCCTTCTTGGTCCATCTAGCATGTCAGAACATTGGAAAGGAGGGGATGAGATTCAAAGAATCCCAATAGCTCATCTCTCATTCAATCATACATAATGGATACAAATAAGTCTTATAAATGCATGTATGGTCATGTTAGCATGTGCAAACATTCAAGAGGCATTTTCATCATTTGAAAAAGTCATATATAACATACAAAGGCTTGTCAAATAAGTAGATTAGCCTCACCCAATTTCTTGTGGATGTTGGACTTGCCTCACCCATTCTTTAAGACATTCTTGGACTCAACCATACTCTTGGGAGTCCATCTTACTTTTGGGAGACTCTTTACTTTGTCTAAACCAATCTTAAGGGTTCTTGGCTCATCTTCACCATGGCTAAGGGTTCTTGACCTCACCACACTCAAGCAAACCCAAACACACATCTAAATATCATATAGAACATAATATGTCATCATAAAACCATGGCATATGAAATCATGCTAGCATACTTTTCATGGCTTGAAAATACACATACATACATTCTAAGACAAGCTAAGTAGACATTCATGCATGAGAGAAGGTGGAGAGAGCTACCTTGCACACAATCACACACTTTTTCTTTTGAATCCAAGCTTCCTCATTTGGCCACACACACATAAAAGGGTGGGGGTGGTTTCTCTTAGCCTAAACATAATTTATGGAAGCTAATTAGGTTCATGAACTCAATTCTAAGGCTATACAATTTGCTTAGACATTACCTTGACCAATAATCTTATTATGGTTCCATAATTGCACCTAATGAAGCAACACTCCTCAAATAAATTCTAAGCTCCATTCGTTCCTCTCAAATATGATTCTTGACTCTTTTTAAACCTCTTAAAGTCATCATACAATCAAAACTAAGAGCCTAACTACATGTTACTTCTTTAGGTGATAATATAGAACATAAAGTATCAACTCACTTTCTATGAGTTATAAATTTTTTTTAAGGCCTCCCCTCATTTTCATTCATCATATTTGACTCAAGAATGGGTTTAGAAAAATTTAAAACTCTCCATAGGTGTCTCATCCCCTTTAGGCCGAGCTTATGTCTCATTTTGGACTCCATAGAGTTTGCTTTGTTTTCTACATGGAAGATGCATATGGGGAGACTCCTAGGGATCTTAGAAACTTATTTAAACATTCATTTAGGCCTAGGAATAATCATATCAAATCATATTTTCAAGAGAACCCACGAAACCATAGGTTTGCTACCTTGAAAATTCATGGTCTTTTCTTGAATTTCTTTGCATATTCTTACTCTCCTCCTTAAATTCATAGAATTCACCCTTGGTTCTCCTCAAAATTCTAGCCTTCTATCATCTACATACATGGAGCGAAATATGGAGAAGAAGGGAGGAGGAATAGCTACCATGGGATGCAAGATTTATCTTCTTTTCTTGTTTTTTCTCACTTGAATCTTGCTTTCTTCAAGTTCCTCTCTTCAAATCAGAATTTTTCCCTAAGTTTCTCCCTTAAAACAGATTGGTAAACTTCATTTTAATCAAGGGAAACAAAGGAGAATGAAGGAGAGGAGGTTTGGATGGAAGAAAGCATGAAAAACTACCAAAATTTCATACCTTTTTGCTTGAACTTCTTCTCCTCTTCCTCTTCCTCTTGGGAACCACTCTCCCTAGGGTTTTTCTCTGGTTTGAGGCAAGAAAATAATGGGCTAAATGAGGGAGGAGATGAGGCACCACTTATATATAGGTGGAAGGAGGAAGACTTTTCAAAAATTCCCATTTTGCCCTTCATTTTTGACATTTTTGTTTCTAATTCATTTTAGCTCCTTTTTGAGAACCATATTTTCCATTATGAAATTCAAGTTCCCAATATAGTAAAATGCCTTTGGAATCACTCAAATCAGAGCTAAAACCTTCCCGAATGGATCCGTCAAAGTTCGAGTACACTGACATTAGAAAACATCCACCGAAGGAGTTTTAACTATTCCAAGGCTTTCCATGGTTTTCAGAGCCTCTGAGAACCCTAGAGAACTTAAAAATTTCATATGAAGAGCCCTCATGTGTGAATTCCAAAATTTGCTCAAAATTATTAAAATACCATTACATTTCTTAAGATTTCCGTCAAAATTTGTTTCTTCATTCTAGCTCTGTTTTTCCTCCTGTCTAAGGATAGGATTCTCATTTTTAAAAGTCTAGAATGATTTCTAAATTTTTTAAGACCTTAACTATCTCATTTTGGGGGACTTCCTTTTGTATCATGTGAATTTTGTTCGTTTACAGAGAAACCACACATTACGTTTCTCATGTTTTCTCTAGTTTTCAAAGAACTGGATATTATAGAGAGTGTCAAGAGGCAAGCTTGAAGAGTTCCAGAAGACTCTCTCGCTACAAAATCACATAGGCTCACTGTGATGAGAATCGTGAAATTTTTAATAATGGGTTCTCGAAAGCACGTGAGTTGCAATGCAAAAGGCCTAAGTCACGACACAAGGTTCATATTTTTCATTTTAAGCTCTAGTAGCCACTTACATTATAGCAAGACATACTGAGTCACGGTGCAAGTTCCCAAACTTGATTTTTAGATTTTAGTAACCTAGTCTCAATGGGATAAGTCCAAGTTGCAACGAAGTTTCCCTAAACTCTTATTTTAACTAAGAAACCTTGAATTTCACTATGTTAAGGTTATGTAATGACTTAGGAACATTATAAAAGGATTTTTGTGAGTTGAAATTAGTAGTAACATGAATCTAAGGTTCTTAATTGATAACTAGAATTACTTATGGACTTAAATGGTTGTAATAATTTGGCTAATAACCCTATTAATATCAAGGTTTAAATTTTCTCACTTTTTCCTAATTTAATTAATTTTAATGACTTTAGATCTTGATTTACGATCATTAATCATGCAATTAAGTCTGATCATTGTAATTAAGAGTTAGGGTTGTTACAAAAGTAATTTATAAGAGTTTTTTAGCTACAGAAATCATGTTGCAGAAGCTTAAATGGAATTTGGAAAATGCAATGCATTTAATAAAGCAATCTGCTAACAAAGAGAGATCAAAGAGGGAGTTCAAAATAGGTGACTGGGTGTTCCTTAAGCTGTAATCATATAAGTAGGGTTTTATGGTGAAAAAGGGTTCTAAGAAGCTATCACCCAGGTATTGTGGACCTTATCAAGTGGAAACCAGAGTTAGGACAGTAGCCTATGCCTTAAGATTACCCTCATCCTCCAAAATTCATCCTACCTTCCATGTATCTCACTGAAGAAATGCTCAAATCTTACCATTACTTTACATCAGTTACCTAATGAAAGGAGTTGTAACACCCCAAAATTAATTAAGAATGATTATGATTCATTCAGGAGTAATATGGGTTTAATTATGAAAATTAATTAAAAGAAGAGGACATTAAATTAGGCTTTATAATTAATTTAATTATTGATTTGGGTTAAGTATAGAAGCCCAATCTTAGCCTTAGGGAGATCTAATTCTATTTCTTAGAGGCCCAATATTTATTTGTGCAAACTCAAATGTTAATGGACCTTTTAGATTGGCTCAACTCTCATATATGACCTATGTAACATTATAATCCATAGCCCAACAAGCATATGGCTGAACTTACTTTGATTTTGGCCCTTGGATAAGCCCATAACCCATCTAAACCTTAATTTTACTTCAACCTTCCCTTCATTCTGGAGAAACATTTAGAGACACAATAATTTTTGGAGGTCCAAAGGGGAGGCTAGGGTTAGCAGTAAAATTCTATCATTTCCCACTCCTAGAGCAAGATTTAGCAAAAGTAACTTATATATAACTTAATCTTTTCTTCTTTATCTTCAATTTTACCTTATTGGTTTCTCATTTGGAGCATTTTCACCATACCTAAAATTTGATATGAATTATTTGATGTTTTCTTAGAGGATTTTCAGAGGTTGAGGCTAGGAGGGATATTGGGTAAATGTCAACTCCTCATTTTGATGCATTTTCTATTGGTTTAAGATCCCTATAATTGATTTGTAGTATGGGTATTAATTTTATACGAATTTACTTAGGATTTAAGGTGATACTCTAAAGTTACTGGAGGGGGAAATATCCAATCTAAATTTTGTTCTTATAGTGGCTAGGTAAGTGTTTTCCAGGTAGCTATTGATGGTTTAATTCTTTGAGTATTGGGTTGCTACTATAATTGATGAATAGGAATGGTAATGGTATGATTTTGTGTTCATAAGCTGAGGTAGCATTGTTGTAAACTCTCAAGGAATTGTCTACGAGTGAGGTAACTAGGGTTAATGTTAAATTTCATGCATATGTCTACTTTAATCTTATGTCTACTGTACATGAATGATTTTAAAATGCATAATGAATGGTTGGCTCTCTGATATACTATGTTTGGACCTTGTGAGTCCATGGTGGAGTTATGGTACAGCTGCCACTTGTGCATTGTGCTTTGATCGGGCACCGAATTATGATCAAACCCTTACATGTACTAAGCCTAGTCTGTGCTTATTGGGAAGTTGGTGTCGTAGATGGGCCTCTCTCGGTGTTAATGGCCTTTAATATATGGAAATGTGATTACTAGTATGGGATAGTAATCACTGATAGCCTAATTATTTTATTTGCTTATATGACTGGTATATTTTTCTGATACTTATATGATTTCATGCCCATATGTTAATTATATTAGAATATATGAATAGAATTTGCCTTCAGTTATTAAGATTTGCATCTCACCCCATTTTATAGGCTAACTATTTCAGGTGAAGGTCCTTCAGGTAAGGATAAAGGAAAGCAAGTGGATGAATATCCATGAGCTAAGACCATGTGTGGGAAGTTCTGTACTTGGATGGATCTAATTTAGGATAGATGCTAATTTTTGTTATTCTTTTGTATAGCATCATCATCATGTAATTATCTTGCCAAGTGTAGGTATTTTGTGTTTTAGTGAACATTGATGCAACTAATAGGGAGTTAGGCTAATGTATGCACTGGTATATATCTTATATGAAATCTTGTTAGATGGATATATATATATATATATATATGACTTGTTTCTTAAAAGTATGTTATGGTAGTATCATGAATGATAATGTTAGTAGATTATGAATCCTTTTGTTGTCATTAACTCATGAATCTGCTGATGTCTAGAAGTTTAGTAAATATGAATTAACACCTAAGATTTGATTTGGCTATGAGAGACATGCTTAGTACATTAGGTAGATGAAACTATTAGAGCCTTACAAATTAAGATAGAGTGACCTTAGAGTGTCATTAGAGGGAGAGTTAGAGTGTATGAGATGAAACTTAGGGAGAAATGGTATAAAAGAGGATCACGCCACAGCCAAAATGGGCTGAGTCATGGCCAGGTATCAGGCAGAGGCAAAGAGTGCTGTAGTGCAAGGTGTCTCGTCATCGCACAAAATGAAAAGTTACCCAGGGAGGGTAACAAAGAGCAACCTCACATTGGTGTGAACTTTTCAACCACAGCACAGGTTAAGGAAATCAAGGAATGAGCATTCCAGTAGCTAATTTCACCGCGACACAGGTATAGCCATTGCGATGCAAATCAGGAAATTTTCTGTATAAGGTTTTAGGGTGTTTTTGCACCACAGTGAGGGTCCAACTCCCCGTAGCAAGATTTATGAGTGTGAGAAGTTAAATAATAGCTTGGCCCAACAAACTAAAATCTAAACCCACCTAGATTTGGGCCTTTGGATTAACCTACAACCCAATTAAAACCCTAAAATCCCTTCTCCCTTACTTCATTATGCAAAAAACACTTAATGGGTAAGAGATTTTCAGAGGTCTAAGGGAAAGGCTAAGGTTCTATGCATATTTCCATCATTTCCCCTGCTACAGTCAAAATCAGCCAAGGTAACCTTCATGATACTTATTCCTTTCTTCTTCCTCTTCAATTTGGCCTTATTGGTTTTTCATTTGGAGTATTTTCACTTGACACCCAAATCTGAAATGTGTTGTTTGGTGTTTCCATAGTGGATTTTCGAAGGTTGAGGCTAAGAGGGATAGTAGGTAATTATTACCTTTTCATCTTGATGCATTTTCTGCTAGTTTAAGACATGTATAACTTACTTATAATGTGAGTGGTGATTTTATACGAATTTATCCATAAAATTGAGTGGTATTTTAGAGGTTTTGGTGTGGGAAATACTAAATTCGAACTTAAAGCATCTTGGTGGCTAGATAAGTGTCCTCTAGTGGTCATTGGTAGTTTAACTCCTTGGATATCTAGTTTGCTGCTATAAATGATAATTAAGAGTAGTAATTATCTAATTTTGTGGTTATAAGATGAATTGGCACTGTTATTAGCCTTCAACATTGTCCATAAAGTGAGGTGATCGGGGTTAATTATAATTCCTTGCATATGTTTAATTTAATCTTGTATCTATTGTACATGTATGATTTTGAATGCTAAATGAATGATTAACTATCTGAATTGTAGTGTTTGGACCATATGTGAGTCCATGGTGGAGCTATGGTGTGGTTGCCATCCATGCATCGTGCTTTAATCGGGCACTAGGTTGTGATCAGACCCTTGAATGCACTGAGTCTAGGTTGTCCTCAATAGGGAAGTGGCAACATGAACAAGCATTTCTTGGTGTTATTAGCCTTTAACATGTTGTATGTCATTGTTGGTATAGGATGGTAGTCATTGGTAGCTTAACTATTTCATTTATTGATGTGATTAATGTTTTAGATGCTCTTCTAATTAAATACACATATGTTGATTAATTTGGTACATATGAATGGAATTTACCTCTTAGTTATTGAGATTTGCATCTCACCCTATTTTATAGGCTAACTATTTTAGCTGAAGGCTCTTTAGATAAGGATAAAGGGAAGCAAGTGGATGAACATCCATAAGCTGAGGCCATGTGTAAGGAATGCTACACTTGTGTTAATCTAACTTAGGGTAGATGCTAATTTTATTATTCTTTTGTATAGCATCATCATGTAATCATGTTACTAAGTGTAGGAGCTTTTGAGCTATGAAATCAAAGTGTAACTAATAGGAGAATAGACCTTATATTAGTTGCAATATGATGTATGGATTCTTTTGTAACCTGATGTGAAACCTTGTTGATACTGAGATATGACTTATCACTTAAGAATATAATCATGTGTTATTTTGAATGATGATTCTGAATTATTATTATGTGGAGCCCCTATTAAAATATATGTTTGAATGATGTTGTCAGTGACTTATGCATTCCTTGTTGTCAAAGTTTATAATTTGCTGGTATATGGTAGATGAATGGGTAAAAATCCACACCTAAGTTTTGAATTGATTAGAATTGGTATGTTAAGAAATTTAGATAGTAGGATGCTATTAAAACCTTACAAATTAAGGTAGAATAACCCTAGAATGTTGCTAGAGGGAGAGCTAGTATAAGTGGGATGAAATTTAGAGAGTTTAGGTGTAAAAAGGAGTTGAACTACGACCAAAACTACCTAAGTCATGGCTAGAGCTCTTTTAAAAGCTAGGAGTGCTGCGGTGCAAGATGTCTCATCACGGCATAAGCTCAAAATTTTGCTTAGGGAGAGTTACAAAATCTAACTTTGTCGTAACTCGAGTGGAACTCTCTATAGCTAGAATCGAGGAGAAGTCCAATAGCTTATCTCGTTACGGCAAGAATTGCAGAAATCTAAACAGTAAATTCCTAAAAGCATCTACATCGTGGCACAAGGTGCGAATTTTTTACCCTAAGTTCTAGTAGCCACTTACATCGCAACACTGACATACTGAGTCATGTCGTAAGTTCTGAAACATAGTTTTAAGTTTCAGCAACCAATTTAGTTGTAATGTCTGATTTTTCTAAAAACATTAGAAACAGACTATTTATAAAAGGAAGTCCCCTAAATAGAAATATTTGAGACCAAATAAAATTATAATAAAATTCTAAATAATAGAAAATGAGGATCTAAGGCTTAAGATACCCAAAAATTAGAGTTAAGTAGTTAAATAAAATCTGATGAACAATAATGGCAATTTTGTAATTTTGGTCACTTTATAGAAAACTCAAAGAAAGGATCTTTAAATGGGAAAATTAAGTTTCCTAGGATTCTCAGAGGCCCTAAAATCTATAAGAACCCCTAGAACAATTAAAACCCCTCCGGTTTACGTTTTAGAGCATTGGTTGCCCCGAACTTTGATCAGTTCCTTCAGGAAGGTTTTGAATCTAATTTAGGTAAAACTAAAGGCATTTTATAAATTAGAGGACTTAAATTTTATGATGGAAAAGATAGTTCTAAAAAAAGAGTTGAAATGAGCCTAAATGGAGCAAATAGGCATGTAGGGACAAAATGGTCATTTTGAAAAATTATAAAAGAGGCTTTTTATGTAAGATTACACCTCATCACCTTCTCTAAGCTTCCATTTTCAGAATTTTGAGTAGCCATGGCATGACATTAAGGGAAAGGAGAGAGAAAAAGTTTAAACTCCTATTTAAGTAAGTAAACGACCCTGTTTTATCCTATGCTAATTAGGAAAGTTATTCCTTTCTCTAAGAGCTCTCTAATGGTGGTTTTTTTCCTTAAAAACTTGAAGATTTAGGTTTAACGTAAGCTAAAAGGAACTCTTTTCAAGAAATTAATTAGTGAAAAATAATCTACGTGAAGAGAGATTCATTTTAAGGTAAGACTTTGCTTGAAACACTTGCAAAATCTTGTATTTCTAAGTCGTTTAAGCTTCAGCCTAGAGAGATAAAGTGAGGAAGAGAGTTTTTCTTCATGTGTTCTTGATGGAACTAAGGGTTTTAACATGCAAGGATTCCATATCCAACATTAGTTTTCCTTGAATCATAAAAATATGCAATCTAGACCTTGATTGCGTAATGGTATGGCCTAGGCTTCTTCAATGGCTAATAATGTTATTTTCCATTCCTAATTAGTATATTTAGATGTTATTTGATGCAAAGAACAAAAATCTAAGCTTAGAATATATTGAAATTTTGAAATGTGCAAGTTAGAGTTTTATGGTTCCATATTTGGCCAAGAGCAATTTCTAAGGGTTAGGAAGTTGTTCAATGGATTCTTAGACTATGGATATTTTTAAAATGATATTAGAACAATAATGGAAAAATTAAATTGAATTTAGAAACCATGGTTTGAAGGATGAAAGTTTAGGTTCCTATTTAGGCAGAAAGAAGCAACTTGGTATTTGGCTCCTTGAATTGAGTTTGTGATGACTCTAAGGAGTCTAAATAAAGTCAACAGACTTAGATAAAAGGAGAAATGGAAGCCAAGATCATGAATTCCCATTGTTGCTTCATTGTGTCTTGTATGAAACCATAATTGTGTCTTAGAACAAAGTAGCCTTGTAAAGAGTTTATGAGAAGCTAGAGCTTGTTCCAATGATTGAATCATGTCTCATTTGATGTGTCTAGGCCAAGAGAATCTAGTCCTACTTATTTGCAAGTTTTTGGCCGAAAAGGGGAAGAAGATTAAATAGAAAAGAGTTGTGTTCTTGCTTTAAGATAGCTCTCTAACTTTTCTCTCATGCATTGCTTGGATGTTTATTTATCTTTGAGTGCTTGTATATATGTTTGAACTATGAGAAATGTTTCTATCCATTGCTCACATGTTATGGTACCATTATGTTTCTTAAAATGTGTTTATGTGTAAAGTGGCTTGAATGGGTTTGGTTATGCCAAAAGCTACTTAGTATGGATGAGGATGAGCCAAAAGTTTTAGGAATGGTAAGACAAAGCCAAAAGTCTCAAAAAGAATAAGGCTAAGTCAAAAGTCCCTTAAAAGTAGGTGAGGTAAATCCAAAAGTCCCAAGGAAGATGGGTGAGAGTAAACCAATGCCCTTGAGAGCCTATGTTTACTATGTATAAGTTTATATGACAAGGAAAATGCTTTATGTATATTCACTAGTAACCTCAATGTCATACATACATTCTTTGACATATATATGCATCCATTATGTATATTTAAAAGGGTTAAGAGCTATTGGGATTCTTTGAATCTCACTCTTCCTCATTTTTTATCTAACATTATCTAAGTAAAGCTTAAGGAAGCAAAAATGGGAGCCAGAGTATGATTAGCTATACTTTGACAATAGCCTAGCTTTGAATGTAATTTGATGTCAAAGTTTGTAAAGACATGATGTACATGAGATGCAACCACTTGAACATGTTTAAATGTATGTAGATATGATATATATATATATATATATATCCATTTTGGAACTATATGATTGAGTATGTGAGTTTTTGCCACTCATTTACCTTTATGTACATGAGTTCCATGATGATTTGAACCTTTTGGCATGCTTTTATATGCTGTAATTGTGCTTTTGGATATGCCCAAGTAGCTATGGAATGAGAAGAAAGCTTTATGGTACCTTAAGAACCCATTATGGACTTCAAAATTGACCAAATTGTGAGCTGAACCAAAGTCTAACCAAATAAATATTTTTCACATGAAATTTGGCCAACAAGTAGGTCTCATCTAAATCTTTCCACATAGCTAAAGATCACTCAATTTAGAGCTCTAGAGCATTTATTATGATTTTTCAAAGTTGCCCAAAGTATACAGAATTGGTATGTGTACTATTTATATGGTTAATTTGTTTCTTTATACTACACATGAAACAAGTGAAGTCTAATGCCCATGAAATTTTTTATGCATAAACTAGATATTATAAGCTTTCCATAGCCACTGAGATCACTTCATTTGGAGCTCTGTAGAGGGAGGACCAAAATTTTGAAGTTCTAGGTCCCAATGTTGTCTAAGGCATGGCCTGAGTTACTATTCTATTCCTTTTCATGGGTTGAATGCTTCTGTCTTAGTCTAAAACTATTTTTATTTATTAGTTAACATTTAAAGCTTTTTAGAAAGCTATCATATGTATGATTTTAATTTTTTTAGAATTCATTATGAAGTTTCAAATTTCATGTACGAAACTTGTGACAGCAAACCCAAGAACAACTTCTTGTTTTTCTGATGCATGGTTCCAAACCTAAGATGTATGAGATAAAATGTGATGTTTCTAACTTGTATAGTTATGATATGGATGGAAATTGATATTGATAGCTCACATGGTCCCTAAAGCCATGAATCATGCATATGGCTTCCCAATTACATAATTATCCATGCATAAAAGTACATGCTTTCTTGCAAGTGTGCACCAATACACCACATGTGTTGGGATAGCCTATGTGACCATTGTGTGAGAGCTAGGAGGTCAAGATATTACATTAGCCATATTAGGGAAGGTTCAAGTCACGGTTTAAGTCCTCCAAACTCTTATTTTTACTTAGAAACCTTGGTCTTCACTATGGGAATGTTATGTAATGACTTAGGAACCATAATGAGAGGATTTATGATTATAGAATCAGTAATAAAAATGAATCAAGGATTTTACATGATAATTGGAATTTCTTTAAGGTTCAAATTTTCTCACTAATTTACCTAAATAATTTTTTGTACCAACATTATACCTTAATTTATGATCATTAATCACACAATTAAGCTTAATCAATATAATTAGAAGTTAGGGTTGTCACATTTGATATCAGAGCAATGGTTTAGATGATTAAGTTAGACTTTGAGCCTTATGGTTAGAAAACTTAGCAATTATGATGCATGCATATTAGGAAAGGAACATTGTGATACTTATTGTAGGTGGAGTTGTGTTTGTATTGCCTTTGGACTGTAGCTTAATAGGGGATGCTTCTGGTTGTGATTGTAGCTTCATAGGGTGTTATGGCTGCACATAAGGAAACTGCCGAGGTGTTGAGGGAGGTATAAAAGGCCATGGCTGTAATGGCCAAATGTATAAGAGAACAAGCTGAGGCCCATAATATTACAGTTAGGGCAATGATAAATCGGCTTTAAGAGCAAGCCGAGGCCCATGCAACCACTATTCAAGTGCTACAACAACTACATGAGACTATGAATAAACATAATCAAGAGGTACTTGTTAGAAACTGAGTTAGTGTTGGTTAAAACCTTAGTGCAGGGCATCAAGGGGAGAATGATGATATCTCAGTTGTATTGCCCAAGTTTTGAAAGGCACATCCTCCATTGTTTATGAGAGAGTTGGATAGAAAACGCTGAGAAATGGCTGATGCAATTAGAGAAGATCTTCAAAGTTATGACATGCATCATGGAATAAAAGGTGAAGTTGGCCATCTATAAGCTAGAAGGTGAGGCTGAACATTGGTGGATGAGTGCTTTTAGATTGCTGACTTCAAGGGAGATACCCTTGACTTGGGAAAGTTTCCAAATCACCTTTGAAGGAAAATATTTCCCTTCTTCAGTGAAGGCTAACAAAGAAGCCATATTTAACTTTTTTAAATAAGGAGAGATTAATGTAGACCAATACATAACCAAGTTCATTTAGTTATCCCATTTCTCTTCTTACCTAAGGCAATTTGACAATGAGCCGTGAAAGGCTAACAAGTTTGAAAGGCTTAAAACCATAATTGAAGGACAAGATTATATCCCTCCAAATCCACAATTTTGATGAATTAGTGAAAAAGTGTAAGGTAACAGAGAAGGCCTTGATTGAAAGTGAGGCTAAAAGAAAGAAGACCATAGAGGTTAAGAATGATCGAGGCATAAAGCCCTTTAGGAGCTGAAGTAATAAGGGAGCCAATAATGGTAGTGGCTCTTAGGGTAAGAGACCACCCCCAAGAAATATTCCTAGAAGAATAAGCATGATAAGTGTCCCATCAACTTGTGGAAAGTATGGAAAGAACCATGGTAATGGGCCATACCCTATATGCTATAATTGTGGGAAGTCCAGATACTATGCACAAACTTGTATAGTGTCAAGAGAGTCAACCTCATTTGTTAAACCACCTACACAAGCATGGGTGTTTGCACTTACATAGCAAGAGGTTAGTAGATCTGATAACCATGATATTTTATATATTTTAAGCCCCTAACTTAAGTGTTTTAGTGTGCAATTATGGCTTTAGGAATTTAATTAAGTGGAATTTGATTTTATTTTGCCATTTTTACAATTGAGGAATTAATTTGCAAATTATTGATTCTTAATGCTTAAATTCATCTTAAATAAATTTTGAATATTTCCACTTAATACCTTCCAATTTTTGTGTGCAGAATTTCAATGGACAATTGAAAGCTAGTTACTACATTTACTTGACTAATCACTTGAACTTAGTTTTAGATTTCTAATTCTTGTCAATTAACTTTAGTTCAATTAAATTCTAGCATATCAAACCCCCCAAAATAAGTCCTAATTAGTAATACTTAGAACACTCTTCCATAAATAATTTAAGGCACAAACTCCTTGGAAAGATGACCTAGGTTGCACCATTATCTACAAATTTATTTTGCTACCTAGTTTTATTTGAGATTGCGCGACACAATCATCAAATTTGGCGCCGTTGCCGGGGAGTTTAGTTTCTTAATTGTTTGGAGAGATTTCTTAGTATTTTTGCCCTGTTTTTTTTCTCTATTTTTATTCTGTTTTCCCTCTGTTTTGAACTTGGAATTGGACCATTTCGGTTGCTTGAATCGTCTAGTCTGCTTGCTGGAATTTTCGTTTGAAGCACCCAAAAAATTCTCAAATTCTGTTTTCCAAGGTTTTTGGGTGTTTTGAGCAAAAATAATAGCATAGCTATTTGGTACACCGTTTTTTGGCCAAATTCCAACATTTGGAGCACTTTTTCGAATTTTTTAGTATTTTTTCGAATTTTCTAGGATTTTTCTAATTTTTCTGGATTTTTTGTTTTAATTTTTCTTCGTTGATTTTTGTGTTCCTTCTTAGTTTTTGCTTGTCTAATTGGTGTATGACAAGAAGCTCTGGTGAAAAATTGATTGATTTGGATCCAGAAATTGAAAGAACCTTTAGAAGACAAGTAAGGATTAGGAAAAACAAGGATAGTGTAGGAATTAATAGCTCTATTTCGTTTGCTTTTGATTCTGTGCAAGGAATTGATTGTGCACTTCAATTTGCTAGTGATAATATGGCTGAACAAGATCAAATAAATGCTAACAGGAATATGCATGTTCAGGCTAACTTGAATGTGAATGCAAATTTGAATAATAACATGCATGCTAGAACTATTAGAGAATTGACAGCTCCTAATGTGCATTATCAAAATCTTTGCATACAATATCCAGAACTAGATGCAAATTTTGAGCTTAAATCTGGTTTGATTCACTTACTTCCTAAGTTTCATGGACTTGCAGGAGATGACCCTCACAAACATCTAAAAGAATTCCATGTTGTATGCTCTACAATGAAGCCACAAGGTGTCTCAGAGGAACAAATCAAGCTTAGAGCCTTCCCTTTTTCCTTGGATGGTTTAGCCAAGGATTGGTTGTACTATCTACCTCCCGGTGCCATTACTTCTTGGGACCAACTGAAGAGGTTATTCTTGGAGAAATTCTTTCCTGCATCTCGCACTGCATCAATAAGGAAAGAGATATGTGGGATCAGACAGAATGGTGAAGAGACTTTGTATGAGTACTGGGAAAGATTCAAAAGATTGCTGGCTAGTTGTCCTCACCATCAAATTTCTGATCAGTTGCTCATTCAGTACTTCTATGAGGGGCTATTGATCATGGACAGAAATATGATTGATGCTGCCTCTGGTGGAGCCTTAGGTGATCTAACACCTACGGGGGCCTGGGAGTTGATTGATAAGATGGCTCAGAATGCTCAGCAATTTGGGTCTAAATCAATGCAAACAGTAAGAGGAGTCAATGAATTGTGTGCTTCAGACTATGGTCAGAGAATTGAGAGCAAACTTGAAGTAATGTCTACTATGCTCCAAAAGCTTGCTTTAGATCGGCAGCAGTCATCCTCCGCTCCTTCTCAGACTTGTGCACCACAGTCTTACCCTACTCAGACATATTCTTATCCACAGTGTTATGCATCTGGACAGACATCTACCTCGACTACCTTGGTAGGACGCCTGTGTGATATATGCTATTTGGCCACACATACTACTGAATAGTGCCCTATGTTAGAGGACAGGGTAGAGGCTTGTGCTGGGATGTTTCCAGTTAGGCCAATGCAACAAGGGCAACAAAAATATGATCCCTATTCTAATACATACAATCCAGGATGGAGGGATCACCCCAATCTGAGATATGGGGGAGGGCAACAAAATAGATACAATGTTGTAGGACCTAGTGCACAGTCTTCCCAGCCTATTAGGCAGCCAGTTCCTATACAAGAGGAATCAAAGAAAGGGGATAATATGGATGACATGATGAAGCGTATTATGGAGAGTCAAGCACAAATGTTGCAGCAACAACAACAGCTTCAGGCGAACTTACAAAATTTAGAAAGGAGGGTTGATACTCAGCTAGGCCAGTTTGCTACTTCTCTTAGTGAGGTGAAATCTCAGGGTTCAAGCCAATTACCCTCACAGACAATTGTTAATCCGAGGAATAGTAGCAATGTAGTGCCATCACTCTTAGGAGTGGAAAAGAAGTTCAGGGATCCTCAGATATCACCACCATGGATAAGTCGGCGTCATCAAAAACACACGTCGCACCAAATGAGCCTAATAATGAAGAGGAGCCAAAGAAAATTTTGCCTTTCCCACATAGACCTACCTTGGGAAAGAGGCAAACTGAAGCAGAAGCAGAAAAAGAGATTCTTGAGACTTTTAAAAAGGTTAAGGTCAATATACCCCTGTTGGAGGCAATCAAGACCATCCCTAAATATGCCAAGTTTCTCAAGGAGATATGTACTAACAAGAGGCGTCTGAGAGGGAATGAAAAAGTCAATTTTGGCAAGAATGTTTCAGCACTCATACAGCCAACAATGCCCACTAAGTGTCAAGATCCGGGCACTTTTACAATTCCATGCACCATTGGAAATTTTGAGTTTTCTGATGCTTTAATTGATCTTGGTGCTGCTATAAATGTTATGCCTAAATCTGTTTATTCATCTTTGCAGGTGGGAGAGCTGAAACCTACCGGAGTGGTTGTGCAGCTGGCAAATAGGAGCACTGCTTATCCTTCAGGAGTGTTGGAGGATGTTCTGGTTAAGGTAAAGGATTTGATTTTTCCAGCTGATTTTTATGTCCTTAATATGGAGGATGATAGATATAGATCTAGTGGACATGCCCCATTCATTTTAGGTAGACCTTTCCTGAAAATTGCTAAAACAATTATAAATGTGCATGAGGGTACTCTTCAAATGGAGTTTGCTAGCAATGTGATACAATTTAATATATTTGATGCCATGAAATACCCTTGTGATGATAACTCTATTTTTAGCATCAGCCTGATTGATATGTTAGTTGATAATGCCAGTGCTGATTTTAGGGATAGTTTGTTGACTGAATCCTATGATATTGTTGATCTTGATGATTCTTTGAGACCTAATTGTGATGACTCTCATTCTTGCACTATATGTAGAGAAATTGATGAATTTTTGAGCTTGTATGATGAGATTAACTCTACAGAATCTATTACTGATCATATTGATTCTATTTCATCTAGAATATTTGTTGATTTTACTGGTCTTGTTGATCTTTTTGGTACTGATAATTCTTTGCATGTTGATATGGATAGTTTAGGAAATCATGATGCTGATATTCACTTGACTACTGATTCTTTTGACTCTTCCCATACTACTGATACCCCCAAGGATGGGGAAGTTGTTTCTTCTGTCTGTGAGTTGTCTGAACAGGTATTTGGCATGGAAGGGATTGAAATCAAACAACTCATACCTTCGGTTGAGCAAGCTCCCACCTTAGAGCTCAAACCGCTTCCAGACAATCTCAAGTACACCTACTTGGGGGAAGATGAGAAGCTTCCAGTAATTGTAGCTAGTAACATTATTCCATAGGAAGAAGAGAAGCTTCTTGAGGTCTTAAGGAGGAGAAAACAAGCAATAGGGTGGACCTTAGCTGACATACCTGGGATTAGCCCTGATACATGCATGCACAGAATTTTGTTGAAAGATGGGGCAAAACCAGTAAGGCAACCTCAAAGGCGACTGAACCCACTTATTCTAGATGTGGTCAAAAAGGAAGTTTCTAAACTTTTATCTGCTGGTATAATATATCCTATTTCTGACAGTCAGTGGGTTAGTCCTGTGCAGGTAGTTCCAAAGAAATCAGGGATCACAGTGATCCGAAATGAAAATAATGAATTGGTGCCCACCCGTGTACAGAATAGTTGGAGGGTTTGCATTGACTATAGAAGGCTTAATTTAGTCACTAGAAAAGATCATTACCCCCTCCCATTTATTGATCAGATGCTTGAGCGTTTAGCTGGTAAATCTCACTACTGTTTTCTAGATGGATTTTCAGGGTATTTTCAGATATGCATAGCTCCGGAGGATCAAGAGAAGACGATATTCACATGCCCATTTGGAACATATGCCTACAGACGAATGCCCTTTGGTCTTTGCAATGCCCCTGGGACCTTCCAGCAGTGCATGGTTTCCATTTTTAGTGATTTCCTTGAACATTGTATAGAAATTTTTATGGATGATTTCACTGTATATGGGAACTCTTTTGATGATTGCTTATGTAGTCTGGATAGAGTCCTAGCTAGATGCATAGAGAAGAACCTTGTACTTAATTTTGAAAAATGTCATTTTATGGTTCGAAAAGGCATTGTATTGGGTCATATTATATCTGAACAGGGCACAGAGGTAGATAAAGCTAAGATAGATGTTATCACTTCTCTACCGTACCCGACATGTGTTCGGGAGGTCCGATCTTTTCTAGGTCATGCAGGCTTTTATAGAAGATTCATTCAGAATTTTAGTAAAATTGCTTTGCCATTGTCTAAGCTGTTACAAAAAGATGTTAATTTCCAGTTTGATATTGCATGTAAAACAGCTTTTGATGAACTTAAGAAATGCTTGACTTCCCCACCCATCATCCAACCCCCTGATTAGACCCTCCCATTTGAGCTTTTATGTGACGCATCTAATTTTGCTGTAGGTGCAGTCTTGAACCAGAGAGTGAATAAGAGGTCCCATGTGATTGCTTATGCATCCAAGACTCTGGATAGGGCCCAAGCAAATTATACAACCATAGAAAAAGAGTTTCTTGCTATTATTTTTGCTTTGGATAAATTTAGATCATATTTACTTGATACTAAAGTCATTGTTTTTACTGATCATGCAGCCTTGAAGTACTTGCTAAAGAAGCCTGATGCAAAGCCAAGATTGATCAGATGGATGCTTCTACTTCAAGAATTTGACATTGACATCCGGGATAAAAGTGGAGCTGAAAACTTGGTGGCAGACCACTTGAGCAGAATTGAAGCTTCAAAGGTAAATTCCTTACCTATTGATGATGATTTTCCTGATGAGCATTTATGTGCTGTGCATAGTTTTTATCCATGGTATGCAGACTTAGTGAATTATCTAGCTGCTTCTGAACTGCCTGTTGATTTGACTAAACATCAGTTGAATAAGTTTAGGAGTGAAGCTAGGTATTATATTTGGGATGATCCATATTTGTGGAGATTATGTAATGACCAAGTGATTAGACATTGTGTGCCTGATATAGAATTTGATTCTGTTTTAAATTTTTGTAATGCACTAGCATGTGGAGGTCACTTTAGTCCAAAACGCACAGCTAGGAAGGTTCTAGATAGTGGATTGTATTGGCCTACCCTGTTTCGTGATGCCTTTGATTTTTGTAAAAGATGTGTTAGGTGTCAACAAACAGGTAGCATATCCAGGAGAAATGAAATGCCACAACATCCTATCTTATTTTGTGAAGTCTTTGATGTGTGGGGCATTGATTTTATGGGACCTTTTCCTAATTCTTTTGGCTTTTCATACATCTTATTGGCTGTTGATTATGTTTCGAAGTGGGTGGAAGCCAAACCCACTAAGACTGATGATTCTTCTGTGGTTGTAGAGTTCGTTCGCTCTCACATTTTCTGTAGGTTTGGTATTCCCAGAGCCATTATCAGTGACCAGGGCACTCACTTTTGTAACCGGAGTATGCATAGCTTGCTTAGCAAGTATGGTGTTGTGCATAAAGTAGCTACTCCATACCACCCTCAGACAAATGGCCAGGCAAAAATTTCTAACCAGGAGGTGAAGCAAATTTTGGAGAAAACAGTGCAGCCGAATAGGAAAGATTGGAGCAAGAGGCTGGATGATGCACTTTGGACTTACAGGACTGCCTACAAGACTCCTATTGGCATGTCACCCTATCGGCTGGTATTTGGAAAAGTGTGTCACTTACCGGTGGAAGTGGAGCACAAAGCTTACTGGGCCGTGAAGAAATGCAATTTGGATTTGAATGGAGTAGGATCTCACAGAAAATTCCAACTCCAAGAGCTTGAAGAGATCAGATTAGAAGCCTATGACAATGCAAGGATCTATAAAGACAAGACAAAGGCATTCCATGACAAGATGATAGCAAGAAAAGAGTTTGTTGTCGGCCAAAAAGTCCTACTCTATAAATCCCATCTGAAGCTTATGCCAGGTAAACTTCGTTCTAAATGGGAAGGTCCTTGTGTAGTTTCTAATGTTTTCCCTTTTGGTGCAGTTGAGCTTTTGGATGAGCAAACGGGAGCTAAATTCAAAGTTAATGGACATCGGCTCAAACACTTTTATGAAGGAGTTCCAAGGGATAACAAGGAAGAGCTCCAACTTCATAACCCACCCTGAACCCCAGTTGTACTCTTTTCCTTTCCCCTTTCATATTGTGTTGTCTATATCTGTTTATTGGATTGTGTGCTGGCATTGAGGACAATGCAATGTTTAAGTGTGGGGGGGATACAAATAAAATTTTTAGTTTTGTTTTATTTTGGTTAGATGATTTTTCTATTTTCTAGGCTTTTAGTCAGTTTTGTGTTATTTTCCAAAAAAAAAAAAAAACCAGAAACTATGCTTTTGTGTAAATTGCTAGCATTAAGGAGATCCTAGCTTTGATATATCTTGATTTGATAGGGAATTGACCCTGTGTTAAGAATGCAAGTTAAGTGGCAATTAGCTCTGCTTTAATGAAATTTGATGATAGTCAATTTACCTTGTGAGATTTTGAACCTATTGCTTATTCATTTCTAGTGTGTATCTCCTATCTTACTTTTACTCTAGAACTTGGCTTGAATCTTATTCAAGGCCACATTTATTCATTTGCCATGCATGAAAAGGATTAAGGCATTCATTTTTGTTTTGTTTTAGCTAGAGCCAAAAAGCTATCCCACATGAGTTTAATCCATTTGTTTCTCCCATTTGAGCCTTATATTTTTCCTTGTTAGCCTTCTAGCCATGAAAATCAAATCAATGTTCTTCCTACCTTGATTAGGATGCTTTGGATTATTAAGAGCATTATATCTTGTTAAGGTAGATGGAGGTGTATTTCGCACATCATTTATAGGCCATTTGTTTCTTCTTCTTCAAGAGTATTCCCGAAAAAAAAAAAAGTAAAAAAAAAAAAGGAAACAAAGCAAAAGAGAAGCAGTTGAAAAAAAAAATGATGAAAAAAAAAGAAGGAAAAAGGGAAGTAAAGTTGTTCTCTGAGTGCATATTTTTTTTTGTTGGTGGTTAAAAGGGCCTTGAGATGCACTTTTACTCCATCCTTATTCTTATTTTAATGCTCTTGATGATTTTAAGCATCCAATTTGCTTTTGAATTTCCTTCATTCTTTTGTTTACCACTTGTTTCATACCTTAGCCTACATTACAACCATAATAAAGACCTTTTGATTCATTCATTGGCATTTGATTTTGGTGGTGGAGATGTAGATGATTGCCAAGCTTATGGTAGTAAGGGTAGGTAGGATGGAATTTGAGAGTAAGCACTTCATCCTAAACACTAAAGAGGAGAGTGATAAACACAAATCCAAGTGAGGGACTTTCACTGCATTTCATTTTTGATAAAGTGTATTGCCATGGTACTTGTTGCATTAATGCAAGTGACATGACTTGGAGAATTGAGCTATTGATTTGCTTTGAGCTTCCTTGTGCTAAGTGACTTATACAGCTCCATTTCTTTTAATTTTCTTTCCACTATCTCTTCCTTAGAGCTTTAGTTTTCTTTTGCCCAGGAGTGCAAAAGTTTAAGTGTGGGGGAATTTGATAACCATGATATTTTATATATTTTAATCCCCTAACTTAGGTGTTTTAGTGTGCAATTATGGCTTTAGGAATTTAATTAAGTGGAATTTGATTTTATTTTGCCATTTTTACAATTGAGGAATTAATTTGCAAATTATTGATTCTTAATGCTTAAATTCATCTTAAATAAAATTTGAATATTTCCACTTAATACCTTCCAATTTTTGTGTGCAGAATTTCAATGGACAATTGAAAGCTAGTTACTACATTTACTTGACTAATCACTTGAACTTAGTTTTAGATTTCTAATTCTTGTCAATTAACTTTAGTTCAATTAAATTCTAGCATATCAAACCCCCCAAAATAAGTCCTAATTAGTAATACTTAGAACACTCTTCCATAAATAATTTAAGGCACAAACTCCTTGGAAAGATGACCTAGGTTGCACCATTATCTACAAATTTATTTTGCTACCTAGTTTTATTTGAAATTGTGCGACACAATCATCAAGATCCCCTAGTCTGATCTGAGGTACTTTATTTATCCATAACCAAGTTATAGATGCATTGTTTGATTTAGGTGTGACCTATTCATTAATCTCATATGACTATGTTGAGCATTTAGGTCTTAAAATTAGCTTGTTACTGTTTGAATTGTTTGTATCTACCCCTACTTGATATTCTATGATTACATCTTTTGTGTGCCTAAATTATATTATATAATTGGATAGCCGTTGTACTACCCTTGACCTGATTTGCATGACTTTGATATAATCATTGGTATAGATTGGTTGTCAACTAATAATATGATACTTGATTGTAACCATAAGATTGTTTCCTTACCAGCAAATATATTTGAAATTTGTCCCAAGACTGACCTTGCTTATGTGTCTACTGCCCAAGTTGGGAGGCACCTTAGATGTGGTCACCAAAGGTTTCTAGTGTTCTTTTCATTACATGTAGAGGTTGATGATGGGCTGAGGATATACCTGTGATTAAGGAGTTCCCTGAAGTTTTTCCTAAGAAGTTTAGTGGACTACCTCCAGAGAGAAAGCTAGAATTCTCCATTTATTTAGTACCTAGTATAGGTCCAATCTCCAAGGCTCCATATAGAATGGTGCCTACTGAGTTGGTTAAGTTGAAGAGCCAATTAAAGGAGTTACTTAAGAAAGTGTCCATTAGGCTAAGTGTGTCTTCATAGGGGGCACCGGTACTATTTGTCAAAAAAAAAGTATGGTAACTTTAGGCTTTGTATTGACTATAGGAAATTGAATCAAGTGTCCATTAAAAAATAAATATCCTTTTCCTAGGATTGATGACTTGCTTGATCAATCAGCTGGAGTGTTAGTCTTTTCAAAGATTGATCTCATATCAGGATACCATTAACTTAGAGTCAAGGCTAAGGATGTACCTAAAACAGCCTTTAGGACTTGATATGGCTATTATGAATTCTTAGTTATACCTTTTGGGTTGACCAATGCCTCTACTATCTTCATGGACTATATGAATAGGATCTTTAGGCCATATCTTGATCGGTTTCTAGTAGTGTTCATTGATGATATCCTTATCTACTCTAAAATTAGTGAAACGCATCTTAGGATAGTTCTTCAGACCTTTAGGGAGCATTAATAGTATGCCAAACTGAGCAAGTGTGAATTTTGGTTGTGAGAGGTTAAGTTCTTAGGTTATGTGATATCAAAACAAGGAGTGGTGGTAGATTCTAGTGTAACACCAGTCATTTTAAAAGTCATAAACTAAACATATTACTAAAGGAAGTCCCCTAAATTGAATGATTAGAGGCTTAATAAAATTAGAGTGATAATCTAGACAATAAAAAATAAGGATACAAGGCTAGAGATGCCCAAAAACCAGAGCTAGAATAGCTAAACAAAATTAGATGAAAATGAAATGGCTTTTTTAGTAATTTTGGGCAACTTTTAGAAAATTCAAATGATAAATCTTTAAATAGGAAAATTAAGTTTTACGAGGTTCTCAAAAGCCCTCAAAATCATAGGAACCCCTAGAATAGTTAAAACCCCTCCGGTTTACATTTTAGAGTATCGGTTGATCAAAACTTTAACTAATTCATTCAGGAAGTTTTTAAATCCAATTTAGCTAAAACCAAAGGCATTTTATGAATTAGAGGACCTAAATTTCATAATGGAAAAGATAGTTTTCAAAAAGGATTTGAAATGAGCCTAAATGGAAAGAACCAAGAAAATGGACAAAATGAAAATTTTTAAAAAGTCTTATGACTTAGCCTCGCTTCTTATATCTCATGCCCCACCTCCTCTCTTCATTCCATTGACCTAATTCTACCCTAAAATAGAACTTGGACTCCTTGAAGTGGTGCACTAAAAGAGAGAAGAGAAGGGAGGAAAAAGGTAAGAAAATCCATAGTTTTTTATGCTTCCTCCTTCACCAACCTTATTCTCCTCTTTCTCCTCTCTTTTCCTATACTTTTAATGATTCATTTGAGATTGATTCATGGCTGGTTTAGTGAGAGGAAGAGAGACTTTGAAGGAGAGAGTAGAAGCAAGTGAAAATACTCTTGAAAAGGCTTGAAACCAAGGTAACTTCCATGGCTTGTCTTGCTTCTTCTTGCTTGTTCTCCTTAGGTGTATTTTTGGCCAACCCTAGACCATCTTAGAGGGGATAATTTCTGACCAAACCAAGGAAGAAACAAGGGTTTTTAGAATATGAGAAACAAGAATATGCAATTAGATGTAAAAGAGAAGCTTTAAAATTCAAGTTGTATAACGTAAGGATTTTGTTGCACCTAGCCATGCTTGAAGTTTTCTAAGGATAAATTAGCCTATGTAAGAGTTCATAAGAGATTTAGGAGGCTTCACAAGTGCCATTTCCTTAAGAAAAACTACGCAAACTCTATGGGTCTTTCACCTTGCACGTGTCTCAACCAAGGGAGAGATAATGCACCTAAGGATATTTTTCTTTGATTCCAAGATTGGAATAGTCTAGATATGATTAATAAATACCAAGGGAAGTATTAGTTTGAATTTAGAAACCATGGTTTGTGAGATAAAGGTTTAGGTTCCTTTTTAAGATATAAAGAAGCAACTCAAGTTAGGCTCTTTGAATTGAATTGGTAATGACTCTAATGAGTTCTAATGGAGTCATGAGACTTAGATTGAATGAGAAATTAGAGCTAAGATCATGAATTCTAGAGGTTGCTTCATTATGCACTTATATGGAACCATAATTATGTCATAAGATAAATTAAGCTTGCATAGAGTTTATGTGAGGCTAGACCTTGCTCCAATGATGTACTAGTGTCTCATTTGATGTGTGTTACACCATATATTTCCTCTTAGTATATCCTTCCATTCAAGATAATTATGTGCATGTTCATAGGGAATTATTAAGAAAAATCACATTTTCATGCACTTTATCGCGTTACACCAGGATAAAATTTTTCCATTCATATTACGTGGGCCTTGTGGATTATCCAACAACATTCCCAAGTCATTTATCATTGGAACAAATCACAATCAACTCAGAATATCAAGCAATCCATAGTTTTCCAAGTCAAAACCCCCAAAATTTTTACTTAATCTTACAGACAGCATATGGCAGATTTTAGGGGCAATTTTGAAAAAGTATAACTAAATGTAAAAAACATAAAATCTGCCATACCATAGCTTTCTAAAAATCTCTAAGTGTTAAGTTAACAATAAAAATAAATTCAAGCCATGAACAAAGCATTTGGATCACTTTTGACAATGAAAAATGCATAAAGGTTTGGCTGCCCTCTGATACTGATATAGGTTACTAATATAATATTTGGAAATTCATAATTAATTCCAAAAAAATCCACTCTATACAAATGATATCTATCTGGAAAGAGGAAAAAAATAATTTCAAACCAATCCAAATGTATTTAGACCCTAAAAATCAATCAAATAGTGCCATAGGTCTGACTGTGCGCCTGAAACTGGACAACAAGTTTAAAAATTTATATCTCCCTCTCTGGACAACCAATTGATGTGATCCCAATTGGCACAACTCAATGGGAAGGTCTAGTATATGTCTATAAAAGTTTGTAGCAATTAGACATCGTTTGCCTCATGAATGATAGAATTTCATTTCAGATCAGAATGAACAGTACACTGACCAAAACTAGAAAAATTTCTAACTTAAAAAAATTGCCAGATATTCCCCAGACCTCCAAATATTATGTACTTTAACTTTCCAAATAGATCTCAATAAGTTCTAGATTCATGCCAACTTTTAGACCAAGAAGAGTTCATTTGGATAAAAAGTGACGTAGTCTCACAAAATAGTCAATTTTGCCTCCTTTAAGATGTCAACTTTACCCAAATGGCTTCCTTAATGGTTTGACACCTCTTGGGTAAGTTTAAAAGCATGAATATGACTTGTAGAAGCTACCCAAGTGGTCTCAAACACCATGCATCTTAATTTGGCTATCCCACACTCAACAATGTATGCACTCAAGTAGGCATCCAAATGTTCAAAATTCACATTCTCATTGTCTTGGCATCATACAATGTTCATACACCATTTACATATAATATTACATTTGTTCATTGGTCTATAACTAAAAAATAATGTGTACATGAGTATTTTGATATTCCTACAAACTTTAAGATTACATAAACTACATCATTGTCAAAACCATGCTATTCAAACTTCATTGCTTCGATTCCTTGGCTCTTGAGTTCCACCTAAGTCATATGAGATAGGAGAAGGATACAGGTGAGATTCATGGAATCTCAATAACTTTTCTCTCTTTCAATCACACAATGTGGATGCAATTCCTATGTTTAAGATGCATGTATGGCATTCATAATTTCTCAAACATACATAAAGCATTTCTCCCATTCAATAAGTCATAAACAACATCCATAGGCTTGACAAGACAATGGTTTAACCTCACCCATTCTTTTTGGGACTTTCAGACTTGTCTCACCCACTTTCAAGGGATTTTTTACTAAGCCTCACCCTTTCTAGAGACTTTTTTCTTGTCTCACCTAACCTTTAAGGACTTTTAACTCATCCTCACTCTTGCTAAGGGACTTTTGGCCTCACCACACTCAAGCAAGCCAAGAACATATATAAAAAGCATCTTATAAACACATAGACATAGCAATATGGTACCATGGCATTTAAAAACTCACTAAAAACATATTTCATGGTTTAAACATATACACACACATTCAGGAACAAGGAAACATCCACACATGCATGAGAGAAAAGAGAGAGAGAGCTTGGTATTTAGGCAAGCTTTACTTTGGTTTATTCCTTCCCTCTCTTGGTCCCACAAGCATAACTAGTTAGAGTTGGTTTCCTTAGCCTAGCCATAATAAACAACACTCAGTTATACTCTTAGAATAAGCTAGGACATTAAACTTACACTTAAGAACACACCCTTTGCTTAATGGTCACATAATGGCTTCATTAATGGCCTAATGAAGCAACCACTATAATTCAAATTCTTGACTCTATTATCTTCTCATATCTAGGCCTCTTGATCTTATTTAAGGTCCTTAAAGCCCTCACATGCTCACTTCCAAAAGCCTAGACATGAGTTGCTTCATAAGGTCACATTATGGAAGCCATTGCCTCATCTCCCAATTCATGCCTTCTAAATTTTTCCCAAGGGTTCCTCCCACCTTCTACCATCATAAGAAGTCCTAAACCAAGGTTAGAACAAATACCCTTCCTAACCTATTCAAGAAGAGTTCATGGCTTTCTTGATTTTTCTTGATAGGAGAACACTTGGGAGGCTTCTTAGAGGTCTTAGAAGATCAATTAAACACTTACACATGTAAGGAAGTTCAAGAATCAAGCAGTTTTTTCATTATGTTCATGAGTTCTACACTTTCCAAACTTAAAATTCATTAGGTTTCCTTGTAATTTATTTACATAATCTAAGTTCCCATAGCCTAATTAAATGAATTCTCACTAGTTTTAGAATAGAAACTTTCCCCCTCTCATGGTTCTAATTTTAGGCATTACACACAATAGAAGAGAAGAAGAAGAAGAAGAAGAAGCAACAAAGGAGGAGAAGCTACCTTGAATTCAAGCTCCTTCCAAGAGTCCTTCTCCTTGCTTTAGCTTCCTCTTTGAAACTCAAATTTTTTCCCTCTAGTTCAAGGCCAAAACAAAACCATATTACTCTCCAAAACCATGGGAAGAGAGCTTAAAAGAAAAGGAATAAGGTTCCAAAAAGAAGAAGCATGAAATTCTTAACATTTTCTCACCTTTTGCCTTGCTTTCTTCCTCTATTTTTGGCTCTTCCTGTGTGCCCTTCTTGAACGAGTTCTCCCCTGGTCTAAGGTAGATGAGAGTCGATTAAGGAGAGAAGGGAAGGTGGGACGCATAAATAGAAGAAGGTTCTTGAATTAATTATTCTAAAAATTCCATTTATGTCCCTTGTAATTGGCTTTTTTGTTTTAGCTTCGTTTTAACTCCTTTTTTAGAACCGTCTTTTCCATCATAATATTCAGATTCCCAATTTGATAAAATGCTTTTAGAATTACTCAAATTGGAACTAAAACCTTCTCGAATAAATCAGTCAAAGTTCGGGTTCACTGCCATTAGAAAATATACACCGGAGGGGCTTTAACTATCCCGGGGCTTCCCATAGTTTGCAGGGCCTCTGGGAACCCTGGGCAACTTAAAATTTTAATTTAAAAAGTCCTCCTATGAGTTTTCCAAAAAGTACACTTATTTACGATAATGCCACTGGCCTTTCGGCAAATTTTTTGAATCATTTTGGCCCCGATTTTTGGGCAACTTAAGGCTCAAATCTTTAATTTTTATTATTTAAAATTTTATCCTAATTTTATTTGGTGTTAAGCCTCTCTATTCATGGGACTTTCTTTTGAATTATCAAGTTTCTAGCCCTTTTTTAGTAAATCGGGTGTTATAATGTGTCTAGGCGAAGTTAATCAAGCTTCTCCTAGTTGTGTATGTGTGGTCAAGAAGGAGAAGGAAAAAATCAGAGGGAAAAGTGTACTTCTTGACTTGAGGTAGCTTTCTATCCTTTCTTACATGCATGTCTTAGACGTTTGATTGTTATTGGATGCTTGTGTATATGTTTGAACCATGAGATATGTTTATAGTCATTGAATTCATGTTATGGTGCCATTATACTTCTTGAAAATGTTTTGAATGCAAGATGGCTTAAATGGATGAGGTTGTGCCAAAAGTCTTTTAGCATAGGTGAGGAGATACTAAAAGTCCTTAAGAATGGGTAAGACAGCCAAAAGTCTCAAGAAGGAGTGAGGCTAAGTCAAAAGTCTAGAAAAATCCAAAAGTTCTAAAGAATTAGGTGAGACTAGACCAAAAGCCCTTAGAGCCTATGTTTGAATTGTATGAGTTCATATGACATAAAAATATATTTATGTATATTTATGAAGGACTTTTATGACATGCTTGCATTCTTTGACATGAAAATGTGCCATGTATGTATGCTTGAAAGGGAAAAGAGCTATTGGAATTCTTTGAATTTCACTCTTTCTCACATTATGTCTAACCATGTCTAAGTGAGCCAAGTGGAGTAAGGAATGGGAACCAAGCACCTTGAAGAAAGAGCTTTTGACAATAGAATAGAGAATTTATGCATTTTGAAGTCAAAGTCTCTATATATATGAAGTTTATGAGATATAAAAAATTAAGCATAATTAAGAGTATGTAAATATGGCACATGATTCCATTTTGGAACCAAATGTATGTATATATGAGTTTTTGACATCCACGAGCCTTGATATGCATGTGTATATGAATAACTAAGAAGGTGATTTTGAGTTTCGTAAGGATTTGAACCATTTAGGATGCTTCTATATACTGTGTTTCTACTTTTGGACGTGCTCAAATGGTCATGGTATAAGGAGAAGGCCATTTGATGCACTTTGACCCCTTTATGGTTCCAAATTTTGCCACTTTCTTGACCAGAACCACAAACTGACCAAATGGGTGAGTTTTTGCATGAAATTTGGCAAGCAAATAGATCTCATCTAGAGTTTTTCATAAACCCAAAGAGCACCATTTTTGGACTTGAGAGAATTTATTATGATTTTTCAAATTTGGCCAAATTATGCAAAAACTGTCACTGTTAATATTTATATGGTCAGTTTGCTTTTCTATATCACTCAGGGTCAAATGAAGTTTAATGCTTATGAAATTTTACAAGAATATAGTAGACATCATAAGATTTCTATAGCCACTAAAGGCACCCCATTTAAAGCTCTGTAGAGGGAGAAATGAATTTTTGAAGTTCTAAGTTTGCTACAAAATGACCACATACTTAATGTACTATTCCATCAATTTTAGTGGGACAAACATGGTTTTTTTTATTTGAAATTTTTGTGGCAGCTAGATGACATCCTGAGCTTTCCAAAAAGCTATAGTTTTCATGATTTGGATTTTTTTAGAATTAGTTATGATTTTTCAAAGTTCATATTAGAATATGGAATGTATAGCAAAGTGCAAAGTGTAATGCAATTTTGTATTTTATGGCTTGCACCCAAATTTTGAGCTTCAAATTATGATAATTCTGGTTGAACAAATGTGATAAGGATGGACAATGAATTTGATAAACTCATATGGTCTAATTAGCCAAGAATGAATAAATCTAGCTCTCAATGACGTAACTTTATACTATTAAAAGTATTTTTTTTTTTTCATAAAAATGAGCATTTTAAGCCAATTGTACCATGATTTGAAAGCTATATAAATATAGTGTTACACCTAGCAAGGTAGAAGTGATATTAAATTAGGAGAAACCCAAAACAATGACCAAAATCTATAGTTTTCTAGGTCTAGCTGGCTACTATAGGTGATTCCTTAAGGGATTTTCTCAGTTAACCATGCCTTTGACTAAGTTAACTAAGAAAAACCAACTATTTGTATGAGATACCAAGTGTGAGAATACCTTTCAAGAACTTAAGGATAGGTTGACCATCGCACCTGTGTTCATGATACTTGACTCTAAAGAGACCTTTATAGTCTATAGTGATGCATCTAAAAAGGGATTAATGTGTATTTTGATATAATAAAGTAGAATGATAGCTTATGCTTCTAAGCAACTTAGACCCAAGAAAAAAATTATCCCACCCATGACTTAGACCTAGCAGCTGTAGTTTTTGCCCTTAAGATTTGAAGATACTATCTCTATAGTGGATAATTTGATGTGTATAATGACCACAATAGTTTGAAGTATTTATTTGACCAGAAGGAGTTGAACATGAGGCAAAGAAGGTGGATGGAGTTTCTTAAGGACTATGACTTCTCCTTAAAGTATCATCTGGGAAAGGCAAATGTTGTCACCAATGCCTTAAGTAGGAAATCTATTCATATGGCAATGATGATGCTTAGGGAGCAAAAGTTGATTGAGGAGTTGAGAGATTTGAATTTGTCCATTTCAATACATCCTAGTAGTCTACTTTTGGGGTAATTGAGGATAGAAAATGACTTTCAAAAGAGAATTAGAGAGGCCCAAGAGTTATATGAACATTTGGGAAGGATTAGAGGACAACTAGGGAGTGGAAAGGTCAAAGTCTTTAACCTGTCAGAGGATGGTTTGGTGAGGTACCAAGGTAAAGTGTGCATACCCAAGGATGAAGAGTTAAGAGACATAGTGCTATCTGAAGCTTATAAAAGTAGGTATACCATTCATCCAGGTACCACTAAGATGCATGAAAATCTTAAGAAGAGTTTTTAGTGGCCTAAGATGAAGTCAGATATAGCTGAATTTGTTGTAAAATGTCTAGTTTGTCAAAAGGTTAAATTTGAACACCAAAAACATGCATGTTTGTTATACCCTTTAGAGATTCTGGAATGAAAATGGGATAGTATATCTATGGATTTTATGATAGGTTTGCCTAGGACATCCTCGACTTATGATGCCATTTGGGTGATTGTGGATAAGCTAATGAAATCTACCCACTTTCTACCTATTAGAGCCACTTATCCTCTAGATAGAGTAGCACATTTGTATGTTCATGAGATTGTGAAACTACATGGTGTCCCTAATAGCATTGTGTCAGATAGAGACTTAAAATTCACATTGAAATCTTGTCTCTGCAAGAAGCTTTAGGCACTAGTCTTAACTTTAGCACTACCTATCACCCCTTGTCAGGTGGATAGACTGAGAGAACTATTCAGACTCCTGAGAACATGCTTAGAGCTAGTGTGGTAGAATTAAAGGGGAACTAGGATTTGTACTTGCCTTTAGCCAAGTTTGCCTATAATAATAGTTATCATTTTAATATCCAAATGGCACCATTTGATGCACTTTATGGGAAGAAGTATAGATCACCCTTGTGTTAGGTAGAGCTTGGTGAGAGAAGTCTTTTATGTCCAGACATAATGGACCAAGCCACCCATCAAATAGAACTTATCAAGAAGAAGTTGTTTGCTACCTAGAGTAGGCAAAAGAGCTACGATGATAAGAGATAGAGGCCCTTAGAATTTGAGGTAGTAGACTATGTGTTCCTTAAAGTTACTCCAGTGATGAGCATAGGATGGTCTATTAAGTCAAGAAAGCTCAATTCTTGATACTTTAGTCCTTTTCAAATCCTTGAACGGATAGGACCCGTGGCCTACAGAGTTAGCTTACCCCTAAATTTGGCCCAATTACATGATGTATTCCACGTGTCCTAACTAAAAAAGTATCAACCAGACCCTTTATATGTCATTGAGCATGAGAATACACATCTACAAAATGATTTATCTTATATGGTTAAGTTAGAAAAGATAGTGGACGTCAAATAGCTACGTAATAAGAGCATCCTTTTGGTAAAGGTGGTATGGTAGGGACTTACTCTAGATAAAGCAACTTAGGAGATAAAGGAAGCTATGAGGATGGATTATCCAGCATTGTTCGAGTAAGGTATGACTAATTTTGAGGACAAAATTCCTAAAAGGAGGAGAGAATGTAACACTCTAAGATTAATTAAGGATAATCATAATGAATTAAGAATTAATATAGGTTTAATTAAGAAAATTAATTAAAATAGGTGAACATTAATTTAAGCCTTATGATCAATTTAATTATGATTTGAGCTAAATGTAAAAGCCCAATCTTAGCCATAAGAAGGTCCAATTCTATTTTTTAAAAGTCCAACATTGATTTTGTGCAAACCCAATTTAAATGCACTCTTATAGCTTAGCCTAACAAACCAAAATCTAAACCCACTTGGATTTGGGCCTTTGGGTCAACCCACAACCCAATTAAAACCCTAAAATCCCCTCTTCCTTACTCCATTCTGCAAAAAACACTTAGGCAAGAGATTTATGGAGGTCTAAGGGAAAGGCTAAGGTTCTCTTCATATTTCTATCATTTCCCATTTCTAGAGTCAAAATTAGCCAAGGTGACCTTCATGAAACTTAATTCTCTCTTCTTCCTCTTCAATTTGACTTACTTGGTTTTTCATTTAGAGTATTTTCACAATACACCTAAATCTGAAATGTGTTGTTTGGTGTTTCTATGGTAGATTTTCAGAGGTTGAGGCTAAGAGGGATATTAGGTAATTATTACTTTCTCATTTTGATGCATTTTCTGCTAATTTAAGACCCTATAGCTGACTTATAATGTGAGTGGTGATTTTGTGTGAATTTATCAAGAAAATTAAGTAATATTTTAGAGTTTCTTGTATGGGGAACACTAAATTCAAACTTAGAGCATTTTGGTGGCTAGGTAAGTGTCCTCTAGTTGTCATCAGTAATTTAACTCTTTGGGTGGCTAGTTTACTGCTATAAATGATAATTAAGAGTAGTAATTATTTGAGTTTGTGATCATAGGGTGAATTGGCACTATTATTAGCCTTCAAAATTGTCTACAAAGTGAGGTAACTAGGATTAATTTTAATTCATTGCATATGTTCAATTGAATCTTATATCTATTGCACATGTATGATTTTGAATGCTAAATGAATGGTTGGCTATCTGAATTGTTGTGTTTGGACCTTGTGTGAGTCCATGGTGGAGCTTTGGTATAGCTCCCACCCATGGAGCATGCTTCAATTGAGTATCGAGTTATGATCAGACCCCTAGATGCACTAAACCCAAGTTATACTCAATAAGGAAGTGGTGTCATGGACGGGCCTTTCGCGATGTTATTGGCCTTTAACATATTATATGTAATTTGTTGGTATGGGACAATAGTCATTGGTGTAACAATGCTAATTCTTAATTATAGTGATTAGGCTTAATTATGTGATTAATGATTATGAATGAAGTTCTAAAGTCATTACAATTAATTAAATTGGGAAAAAGTAAGGACATTTGAACCTTGACATTATTAGGGTTATTAGCCAAACCATCACAACCATTTAAGTCCACAAGTAATTCTAGTTATGAATTAAGGTTCTTTAATACATGTTACTACTGATTTCCAATTTACAAAATCCCTTTATAATGTTCCCAAGTCAGTACATAACTTTAATATAGTGAAATTCAAGATTTTTAATTCAAAAATAAGAGTTTGGGAACCTTCGTCATGACTTGAATCTTCCCCGCCATAGCTAAGTTGGTTATTAGAACCTAAAAACCAAGTTTAGATACTCCCATCACGACTTGGTACTGTCGCGCCGTAGCGTAAGTGGCTACTAAAACTCAAAACTAAGATTTCACACTTTGTGCCATGACTCAAGTTCTCTGCACTACAGTAAAAGTGCTTTCGGGAACCCACTATTCAAACTTTTATAAATCTATCATTGCGATGATTTGGAGCCTCACCACGGTGAGCCTATGTGGTGCCACGAAAGTAGAGCATCTGGAACCTACTATAGAAAATTTCATGATCCACGCAGCGATAGGCCATACTTGTGCCGCAACAAAACTAGCTACTAGAACCTAGAATTTTCCTTTCTCGATTCTTGCTGTGACTTGATCCTTTCACATTGTGGTGAATCTACTCTTTGGAGCACTCCTTACCTAACTTCCTCGACTTGTGTTGTAGCTAAACATCTTGCGCCGTAATGAGGTTACACTCTATTACTTTCCTTAGGTTAATTTTTCACCTTGTGCTGTGGTGAGACATCTCACCCCATGGTGCCCCTCACTTTTGATTGAGTCCTGGCCATGACTAAGCTATTCTTGGCTGCAGCATAACCCTCTTTTGCACCTATACCTCCCAAATTTCATCATATCGACTCCAACTCTTCCTCTAATAGCACTTTAGGGCTACTCTACCTTAATTTGTGAGGCTCTAATGGCATTAATCTACCTTATTTACCTAATATACCTATCATTACCAATTCAAGACTTAGATGTTGATTCTTACTCATTAAACTATCATACATAAGCAATTTATGCATCAATGACAGCAAGAAGGATTCACAACTACTAACATTATCATTCATGATAATACCATACATACTTCCAAGAAACAAGTCATATATATATATATATATATCTAACAAGGTTCCATATCAGATATAAACAAGTGTATACATCAGACACTAAATTGTAAAGAGCCTAACTCCCTGTTAGTTACATCATTGTTTCTAGTACATGGAAATACCTACACTTGACAATATGATTACATAATGATGATGCTATACAAAAGAGTAACCAAAATTAACATCTACCATAAATTAACTTAGCCTAAGTGTAGCTTCCTACACAGGGCCTCAGCTTATGGATGTGTATCCACTTGGTTTCCCTTATCCTTACCCGAAAAGCTTTCACGTGAAAGTATTATCCCATGAAACGGGGTGAGATGCAAATCTCAATAACCAAAAGCAAATTCTATTCATATATTTCAATCTAATTAACATATGTGCATGAAATTAGATAAGTATAAAAAAAATATACTAGTCATATCAGCAAATGAAACAATTAGGCTATCAGTAACTACTATCCCATACTAGTAATCTGTAATGTCCAGTTTTCGTTAAACGACAGAAACGGATACGTTTTCAAAGCAAGTCCCCCGAAATGAATTAGTTAAGGTCCTGAAAAATTTGAATAACATTCTAGACTCCTAAAAATGAAAATCCCTGCCTCAGACAGAAGGAAAAATGGAGCTAGAATGAAGAAATAAATTTTGACGGAAACCTTACAAAACATAATGGCATTTTTGTAATTTCAGGCAATTTTTGGAATTTACACAAGAGGACTTTTTAAATCAAATTTTTGAGTTCTCTGAGGTTCTCAGAGGCCCTAAAAATCATGGGAAGCCCTGAGACAGTTAAATCCCCGTTGGTGGATGTTTTCCAATGTCGATGTGCCCAAACTTTGACAGATCCGTTCAGAAAGGTTTTAGCTCTGAGTTGAGTGATTCCAAAGGAATTATTCTTAATTGGGAACCTAAATTTTATAATGGAAAATATGGTTCTTAAAAAGGAGCTAAAACGAAAGAGAAACGAAAATGCAAAGTACAAAGGGCAAAATTGAAATTTTTGAAAAAGTCACTTTTTCCTACCTATATATAGGTGGCGCCTCACACTTGCCCTCATTTCACTTCAAATTTTCCAGCCCCAAATCAGAAGCAAAACCCTAAGGGAGAGGCACCCAAGAGAGGAAGAAGAAAGAGGAAGAAATCCAAGTGTAAGGTATGTTTTCATGGTGATTTTCCTTACTTTTCTTCATCTCCACCACCTCTCCTTCATTCTCCTTTATTCCCTTGAATTAAAATGAAGTTTACAAATCTGATTCAAGGGAGAAATTCAAGGGAAAGTTCGGATTTAGAGAGAGGAGCTTGGAGAAATCAAGATTCAAGCTAAACTAAGCAAGGAAATAAGGTAAAAATGTATCCTATGGTTGATATCTTCCATTACCCTTCGTCTCCATTTCAACCTACACTAAGAACCCTAGGAAGATCTGATTTTCAAGCCCAACCAAGCATGATTCTTAGGTATTTGATGGAGAGGAATAAGAATATGCAAAGAAAATCATGAAATAGGCATTAAGATTCAAGATGCAAAACCTAGGGTTTCTAGTGCACCTTTCAAATTTTGAATTTATGTAACGCTTCCTAGGTCTAATTTAGAGTATAAATGAGTTCTTGAGATACCAAAGATGCTCCCCACAAGCTTCTTCCTTCAAGAAAATAAAGAAAACTCCATATGGCCCAAATGGTGTCTATGTCTCGGCCAAGAAGGGATTGTGTAGGTAGGGGGAGTTTTAAATTTTTCTAAGGCCATTCTTGAGTCATATTTGATAAATGAAAATTAAGGGAGGCCTTGGAAAACATTTAGAACTCATGGAAAGTGATTTGGTGTCTTAGCTTCTATATTATGACCTATGAAGCAACATGGTGCTAGGCCTTTTGTTTTAATGATGTGATGATTTCAAGAGGCTTAAAATGAGTCAAGAATCATATTTGAAAAGAAAGAATGAAGCCTAGAAATTATTTGAGAGGTATTGCTTCATTAGGTACCAATATGGACCATAATAAGGGTTGTAGAGTAATCTAGGGTTTAAGCAAATTGTGTAGCCTTAGAATGTGTTCCATGAACCTAATTGGCTCCCATAAATTGTATCTACGCCAAAACAAACCATCTCCACCAACTTGTGGGTGTGTGGCTGAGAGAGGAGGCTTGAAAGCTAAGGAAAAAGTATATGAGTATACACAAGGTAGCTCTCTCCACCTTCTCTCATGTATGGATGTGTGTTTAGCTTGCTTTAGAATATGTGTATGTGTATTTTCAAGCTATGAAAAGTGTGCTAGCATGCATTTAAATGCTATGATTCTTAATGCCATGTTATGGTTCTAAATGAGTACATGATGTTTGTTTGAGTTTGCTTGAATATGGAGAGGCCAAAAACTCTTTCCTTTAGTGAGGATGAGCCAAGAACCCTTGAGCTTAGTTGATACATAGCAAAGAGTCTCCCAAAAGCAAAGTAGGCTCCTAAGAGTATGGTTGAGTCCAAAACTCTTAAAGAATGAGTGAGGCAAGTCCAAAATCCATAAGAAGAAGTGTGAGGCAAATTCAAGCACTTGGTGAGCTCTTGAATGTCTTGTATGATTGATTCACATGCCAAGTTTGCTTTTAAAATGTCCATGATTTCTATTTTCTCCATACATGCATTTATAAAGGTTGCTTGCACATATTATGTATGATTGAATGAGAGATGAGCTATTAAGATTCTTTGAATCTCATCCCCTCCTCTCTGATGATCTAACATGCTAGGTGGACTAAGTGGATATGCCAATGAGAGCCAACAACCATGAAGAAGGGAGATTGACAAGCATATGTCTAGCTTTAGTTATTTTGGAACCATACTTATGTACCTTGATGTATATGATGATGTAGATAGTCTATGAACCTTGAGACATGTATAAATATGCTATTATGTGATGTTTATAACTATGGATATGATGTATGAGCTTTAGAATGCAATTTGAGTTTGTAATGTCCAAATGTGCAATGTGGAAGTATGATGCAAATATGCATAAGTGTGTGTTGAACAGCCAAAATAAGATGCATGAGATTTGGGACCCTTTGGGCAGCTCATACAAGTCTTAAATATGCTTTTAGACTTGCCCAAAAGGTGCTAACACTAAGGGGAGGCCATTTGGCAAGTTTGGTACCTTATATGGAGCCAAATTTGACTATAATGGAATTCTATGTCACTTTTTGGCTAAATGAGTTAGTATTGATTTGAAATTTGGCATGAAAGTATATCTCATTAATATATTTTTGGAAAGCTAAAGAACATAATTTTCGGAGGTCTAGAGAATATTTGATAAATTTTCAAAATTGGGATTTTCTATTGATTCTGGTATGTGCACTGTTCATACTGTCAGATTTGTGTTTTCTATAACTTGATGACCAAATGGTGTCCAATATTTGTGAAATTTTATAAACATAAACTAGAGGTTATAAGCTTTCTATGGCCACCTAGATCACCTCTCATTTGGAGGTCTGAGCAAAGAGTTATGCATTGTTGAAGTCGCTATCAATAGCAGTGGTGTCCTAGGAGTTCAGTCACTGTTCCATAGAATTCCAATGGCTAAACATATCTGTTTCATTCTATAATTATTTTAGCATCAATTTAACATTTTTATCTTTCTAGAATGACTGAATTTGTGTGATTTCAATTTTTATAAAATTAGTTATGAATTTTAGAAGTTTGTATCAGTAATCTGAAATAGCAGCCCAGGCAACAGTGACCTCAATAGCTTTTCGGATGTCAAACGTCCTCCATGATGTGTGTTATGTGCTGGACGTATTTTTAGTGTAAAGTAGAAATCTAGAGCTTTCTAAAATAACCTAGAACATATGTTTTTAATTTTTCTAAATTTAGTTATGATTTTCCAAATTTTCCCTAGAAAAGAGGCCAATTCTAGCCGAGAATAAACTCCCAATTTTCATGCTTCATTTCAGTTTCCATGGGTTGTAGGCATGTTTTTGAATGCAAATGAGTTTTAATGATATAATTAAATATGAGGATGCATAACATGAGCTCACACGGTCCACGTGACACCGAATGAAATTTTAAATACGACACAATACAAAAATATTCATTATTATACTTACCTTTTTATGAGAAACTTACATTCTTCATGGTATTAAGGCATTTAAAGGCATGAGATGAGCTAGAATATATGGTGTTATATAATCACATTTTCACATGTTAAAGGCCATTAACATTGGGAAAGGCCCATCCACGGCACCAAATCCCCAATGAACATAACTTAGGCTCAGTGCATACAAGGGTCTGATCACAACCTGGTGCCCAATCGAAGCACAATGCACGAGTGGTATCCATAACATAGCTCCACCATGGACTTACAAGGTCAAATCCTAACATATCAGATAGCCAACCATTCATTATATATTCAAAATTATAATTAAGCAGTAGATATAAAATTAAAATAGACATGCATAGAATTTAACATCAACCCCGGTTACCTCACTTGTAAATAATTCTTTGAGAGTTAACAATAATGCTACTTCAACCTATGGACACAAAACTAGACCATTATTGTTCTTAATCACCATTTATAGCAGCGAACCTAATACTCAAGGAATTAAACTATAAAGGACTACTAAGAGAACACTTACCAACTACTACAAGAACCAAATCCAGATTTGGTTGTGCCTACATCAGTAACCTCAGAGTAACACTCTAAATTCTAGGCAAATTCATACAAAATCACCACTCATGTCATAAATCAACTATAGGGGTACTAAACTAGTAGAAAATGTATCAAAATAAAAATTTTATACTTATCCAATATCTCACCTAGCCTCAACCTCCGAAAATCCTCGAAGAAAACACAAAATAACCCATATCAGATTTGAGGTGTAGGTAAAAATGTTCCAAATGAAAAACTAATTAGGTCAAATTGAAGAGGAAAAGGAGAAGATCAAGTTATATAACAATTACCTTGGCTGATTTTGACTTTAGGAGTGGGAGAAGATAGATTTTTGCCAAGAACCCTAGCTTCCACCTTAAACCTCCAAAAATACTTTATGCCTTTAATGTTTCTACAAAATGAAGGGGAAAGGGCTGAAGGAGTTTTAGGTTTTAGGGTTTAGGTGGATTATGGGCTGATCCAAAAGCCCAAATCCAAGTAGGTTTAGAAGTTGGTGCTAGTTGGGCCATGGTTTAGGTGTTAAATGAGTTATATATGAGTTGGGCCTGCACAAAATAAATATTAGGCTTCTAAGAAAATAGAATTGGATCTCCCTAAGGCTAAAATTGGGCTTCTACACTTAGCATAAAGGATAATTAAATTAATTATAAGATCCAAATTAATGTCTACCTCTCTTAATTAATTCTTCTAATTAAACACATATAAATTCCTAATTAATTATAATTATCCTTAATTAATTTTAGAGTGTTATAACTAGTAGCTTAACTATTTCATTTGTTAATTTGATTGATGTTTCTGATGCTCTTCTAATTAAATACACATATGTTAATTAATTTGGTACATATGAATAGAATTTACCTCTTGGTTAGCGAGATTTGCATCTCACCTTATTTTATAGGCTAACTATTTCAGGTGAAGGCTCCTCAGGTAAGGATAAAGGGAAGCAAGTGGATGAACATCCATGAGCTGAGACCATGTGTGGGGAATGCTACACTTAGGTTAATCTAACTTAGGATAAATGCTAATTTTGTTATTCTTTTGTACAACATCATTATGTAATCATGTTGCCAAGTGTATGAGCTTTTGAGCTTTGAAATCAAAGTGTAACTAATAAAAGAATAGACCTTATATTAGTTGCAATATGATGTATGGATTCTTTTATAATCTGATGTGAAACCTTGCTGATACTGAGATATGACTTATCACTTGAGAATATAATCATGTGTTGTCTTGAATGATGATTCGGAATTAGTACTATGTGAAACCCTTATTAGAATATATGTTTGAATGATGTTGTCAATGGCTTATGCATTCCTTGTTGTCAAAATTCATGATTTGTTAGTACATGATAGATCGATGGGTAGAAATCAACACCTAAGTTTTGAATTAATTAGAATTGGTATGTTAAGACATTTAGATAGTTGGATGCTATTAAAACCTTTCAAATTAAGGTAAAATGACCCTAGAATATTGCTTGAGGGAGAGCTGGTATAGGTGGGATGAAATTTAGAGAGTTTCGATGCAAAAGAGAGTTAAGCCATGCTCAAAACTACTTATGAAGTGGCCATATCTCTTCCAAATGCTAGGGCATCACTGCGCGATGTGTCTCCTCATGATGCAAACTTAAAACTTCACCCAAGGAGAGTTATAGAATCTAACTTCTTTGTAACAAGAATCGAGGAGAGGCTGCTCAGCAGCCTATCTCGCCACAGTGAGAATTGTAGAAATCTGAACAATAGATTCCCGAAAGCATCTTTGCTGTGACACGAAGGGCATAAATCATGGTGCAAGATGCACATTTTTGACCCTGAGATCCAATAACCACTTATGTTGCAATGCATACATACTGAGTGTAACACCATATATTTTTAGCTTACTTCTTATCATTTCTAAGTCTCACATAATGAATTGCATAAAAGGGAATGGAAAAATCGCATTAAAATAATACCTTATTTCGCGTTGCGTCGCGTATGAAAATTCCATTCGGTGTCACATGGACCATATGAGCTCATACATCACATTCTCATATTTAATTACATACATACAACTCATTTGCATCACCAAAATTGGCCCACAACTCGTGGAATTCAACAGGGAACATCAAAGTCACTCCATTATTTTCGGCCAAAATCTCAGTTTTTCTGTCACAACTTCAGAAATTCATAACTAAATCCAAAAAAATTGAAATCATGTATTCTTGGCCATTTTGGAAATCTACACATGTCTACTTTATGAAAAAAATACTTCCAAGCTATGAAACATAACACAGAAAGCGTTTGACATGCGAAAAGGGGAAGAGGTTAGGACTACTACTGGTACTGATGCAAGTGTCTGCTATAAACTTTGAAAATGTCCAATTAATTCCACAAAAATCCAATCCATGCAAATTATACCAAGTTGGAAAGATATGAATGTTAAATTTATGGTAAAAATAGTTTCAGACCATAGAAAGCACGTTTAGCCACTGAAATTTAATGGAACAGTGACTCAGGTCGTGCTGTGCTACTGTTACTGTTCCAGAAATTCAAAAATTCATATCTCTTAGCTTCGACCTTCAAATGAGGTGCTTCCAGTTGTTACAAGTCACTCTAAATTCCTAGTTTCTACCTACAAAATTTCGTAGCCATTGGACCACGTTTTACTCTCGGATGACACAATTTCACAACTGACCAAATGAACAGTACTGGTGCAAATCCGAAATTCTGATGCCAACTTTGAAAAATCATAGAAAATTCCACAGACCTCCAAATGAGGTGATCTTTAGCTTGCCAAAAATCTCTAGGCAAGATCTAAGTGAATACAAAATTTCAAGTCAAGAAGAGGTCATTTGGTCAGACGTTTCCATAGCTCAAGATTATGGCAATTTGGTTCCAATAAAGGGGCAATTTGGTTCCAATGGGCCATTCATTGTTCCACACACATTTGAGCAACTTAGAAAGCATAAATATAGCACAATTAAGTCCCTCATAAGGTCTGAATCCTCATACAACTCAAATTCACCATGCCACTTTCATATACATACATGCATAAATGGGCTCTCAAGTGGTCAAAACACTTTATTTGGCCTTGAATTACTCATCTTAGGAGACTTACTTTTCAAACTGACCCGTTTCTGTATTGTTATAACATATCGGACGTTACACTGAGTTGTAGTACAAGTTTCTAAACTCGATTTTTTAATTGCAGTAACTAACTTAGACGCGACAGGAAAGGTTCAAGTCGCGACCAAAGTCCCCTAAACTCTTATTTTTTTCTTAAAAACCTTGGTTTTCACTGCTAGACTATTATGTAATGACTTGGGAACCATAATGAAAGGATTTTCGATTATGGAATCAGTAATAAAAATGAATCAAGGATTTTACGTGATAATTGTAATTTCTTTAAGGTTTAAATTTCCTCACTAATTTACCTAGGTAGTTATTTATACTAACATTAGACCTTGATTTACGATTATTAATCGTGCAATTAAGCTTAATCATTATAATTAAAAGTTAGGGTTGTCACAAAAGCCATACTGGATAGGCATATGGTACATAGATGCAATAGAGCTGTGACAGAAGCCCTAATCAAATGGAAAGAGGAAATGGAAAAGGAAGCTATTGGGAGCTGTTATATGATATTCAAAAGAAGTTTCTTGATTTTGCTCACCAAATACACCCTCAAGGTCAAGGGTGAAGTGGCTAGGAAGTATTTGATAGGCTTGGGAATTAAATTATTAGTTATGTTAGTTAATTTCAATTAGTGTGTCTAGACAAGTATGGGCGTGTGTGTCTATGTAACCGAATTTAGTTACTATAGCATAGGAAGCATGTGGAGTTTAAGTAGGAAGGCCTTACGGTGTGAGGGTTAGTTGAAATGTACTATAGTTTTCCTTCTCCTTCTTTATCTATCAAATTTCTCTCTTCTCTTCTTTTGTTCACTATCCTTTTTCATTCATTTGCTTCTCTTTTTCTATCACATAATTTCACTTTCGATCATTCTAAGATAGGGTTTTGATTCTATTTTGTTCAATCTTCTTGTAATGCCTAAAATCAAGAAATTCAAATTGCTAAAATGACGAAGCCTTGTATAACTCCATAGTTAAAACTCATCTTCTTATACATTCTTATGAAATTCCACCTATGCTTTCCCCTTCCTTATTTTTGCAGGTTGCCTTTCTTTTCTGTCTTGGTATTTTGGATTGGTATTAATGATTATAGGGTCCTCTTTTACTTTTTCAACAAACTTTTTTTTTTGGGTAGCCATTTTCTTTGTTGATCTGCTTTGGGCTAAGATTTAAAGGTTAAGTTCGATTCGATGGGAGCCCAAGCAATGTAGGGTTTGAAAATCCCATTTGTTGTTATGATGTTGTGGTTCAAGTATGTTTCTCTTTCTCTATCTCTCCCACTCTATTGATTTTTTTTCTTCTTGTTGTTCATTTTAATTCATTTGAAATGCAAGGGAGGTGCAAATTTCTAATACAAGATAGTGAACTTATTTCAAGTTTTAGCATACGAAGATATGTCTTTAGGGACCTGATAGATGACTTGGTTTTTGCTTTGTTGGATGTGTTCTTTTAATAGGTAAGGTTGTTGGTTTTCAACTTAGGCATAAATATTTTAATTTTAAATGCCATGTTTTCTTTTAATAGGTAAGGTTGTTCCTTGCAAATCCTCTAATGTTTTTTTTGCTTTATAGTGATTTTAGAGGAAAAGAGAATAAAACAAAAGAAAAGAAAATAGTGAATAAATCCTTCACCTTACCTCTATTCTTGAATCATGGCCATTGATCAATATAGTCACATATGTGATACGATGGAGGTGAAAGAATCTAACTATGGGGATTTTGTTGGTTACACTAGCTGCTTGGATCATTATTGATGTGTAGGTAGGACATGGAAAATGCGAATATAGTACAACTCCAATCAGTTAGTGTAAAGTCCCTATGATGGTTTACTTATGTTACATCTATTTGATTTGATGTGAATTTAGGAATTTAATTTTTATAACAAGCTTATTTGTTTGGATTACAAATGCATTTTGAGTTTTTCTTTGTAGGGGATTGCCACAATGCCAAAATGATTATGGGTTCTTTTTTTATGCTTCATTTGAATTTGATATTTAATAGTTTATTGTCATGGATATTATTAGCAGTCTTCTTTCTATCTTGATTTATGCTTCAAAGCAAGTTGTCTAAGTACCATGAATAAGAAGGTTATCCATGTGGTGATGGTATGATGAGCTTTTCATACGTTATACATAGAAATGTGACTCAATCCATGGTGATCATTGTTCTTTTTCTCTTTCTTTTCATTTTTAGATTTCTTTGGTAATTTTTGTAAGTAAACTTATTATTACTAATTTGGCCCCCAAAAAAAGTTTTTTTACAACTAAACTTCCAGAAAGAGCCCATTAAGTTTTTTTTTTTTTAATCTTGTTTTCAACTTTTCTCTTCAAATAAAGGATTTAATTCATTAATTAAGTAGATAGCATTCTTGTTTGGTTATTTGATCTACTTTGAGATTATGGATTGAGTTCGTTATATATTCTTTAATTTTCTTCTATGTTGTACAAATCTCTACGAGAAATTTTATGTGCTTTCTTTATATTACTTGTTGCTTTGTGCAAAGTTATGTTTCAGCTACAATGAGCCAAGCAGATAGTTTATATTGGCATGTAGCAATGTCATTAAATCAATCCTCTTTCTCTTATTACTTGATTCATTTGATTTTAGATTTGTTATGATGATTAAGATGTGAAACTAGGCTGCATTTCCATCTTCTAATATTAAATGCCATTATGAAAGAATTGAACTTGTTCTGTATAACATTTTGTGCTCCTTACACTGTGATAAGGAAAGCTCAATTTTCGTGCTCTTGCTATGGTTAAACAATCCTCTTTGGATAACTTGTCTAACTCAAGGATAGCTATAATGTCCTAATTGTTGGAGTGTGTGTATGTGTGTGTCAAAAGAAGACCCACGTTGCTCAAACTTGAGGAAGCCTTAGTGTAAAAATACTAAGGTGAGAACTAGAGCAAGTAAATAGGCCAAGAAGAAGAGTGGGCTCGCGCGTATAATAACAAAGCAACATAGTTAAAATCTGCCAATTTTCCCTCCTGTGTTGGACACTTTTTGCTAAAAATTATTTTGCAAAATACAAAATTTATTTAATTTAAATTAACCTTCCAGAAAGTCCTTCTTTTAAAGGTTTCAGTTATAAAGCTTTATGTTTTTTGGTTTTAAGGCTTCATGAACGTTGGGTCTGTTTATATTTTTAACTATTCATTAATAGTTTTAATTACCCATTCATAGTTTTGATATCTCGATTTTATTTGCTTCAATATCCTCCACCAGAAATAGACTCCAACGCTCAGAAACAAACACTATTATCGTCCTTTAATTCTTCCAACGTCCGTAGGTGGTCTCTGCTTATAAAAGGCAATGCATGGTGCATGTTTAAGCGGCACCAAGCTCTCAAGCTCTCCCTTCTTCCTAAGTTATTCTTCTATATTTCTGCTATTTTGTATCCTGCCATTGCAAAAAGGGTTCGTTTTATCCTGGGAAGTTGCTATGTGTGGTAGAATAACTCTTAAGGATAGTGTATTTGCACACAACTCGAATCGTTTTTCTTGTTACTGCTTATTATATCACAATGTTCTTCCTCTACTGCTAACACTAATTAAAGTTTTTAATATCATTTTTAACTTTTGAATAGTTTCATATTGTTTTTCACCAACAATCCGAGGTTGTAACGTAGAAACAGTCGCTTATATATGTGATTTAGTCCATGATGATCATTGTTCTTTTTCTCTCTATTTTCATTTCCAATTTTCGTTGGTAAATGATGAGCTTTTCATATATTATACATAGAAATTGGACAATAACATTATTTATTTTGAATGGACAATGGGAGGTGTAGGAGTAACAGCAGTACTGGTTGCAGCACAGTTCTTGGACACGGTTTTGAGCACTCTAATCAAGGCAGCCACAAAGCAATACATATAGCAGAAGAAGTGGAAAATCTTTGCTTCTTTTTGGACCTTGTTGATATGGACCTGGGCTATACTTCTCTTAGACCTATTACTGTGTCAATAGTGCATCACTTGGGCTCAGAAGGAATGAGAACAGAAATTATTTGTTTAGGTTGAACAGAGCTTTGTGCAAACTTTAAGTCGTTGTTAATAGGTATAATTTGAGAACATAAATTATAGTGTTTCATTTTCTTAAAATAGTTTATGCTGAATTTTATGGCCAAAAAGAAAAAAAAATTATGGTGTATTGGTGATTTGTGTATATCAATTTCGTAGTTGTGCATTGAAAAATGCCAGCACGGTGATGATTTTTTTTTAAAAAGGGCTTACTGGCAGTTTAAACTGCCGCTAGAACCTACGCAATCTCTAGCTATGGTTAGACAACTATATTAAATCACGATAGCACTTGCGAGTAATAAAAAAACATGCAACTAAACTTTTCTACTAACCTTTAGCAGCGATTTGAATTGCAGTTAAACCCAAAAAAAAGCTTTTTTTTTTTTTTCTTTTAATCCTTGTAGTGAATGAGATGGGATTATATTGCTTGATAAAGGTAGTACAATGATAGTAGGACTAAAAATAAGAATCGTGCTACTACACCAATGAAGTATATGAATCTAATGAGATCTTGATTAAAGCTATTCTAAGCTTATAAGACCTGAATGACTTCTTCATTAGACCTTATGAAGCTTGTTTTAGTGTAGCTTTTTTGTATCCTTTGGGCAGATAAAACAATCATGACTTCTAACGAACTCGATATATTGCTTTAGGCATAGCCAAAATACTTCTAGTTTCAAAGCCACTTATTGCTAACTAAATCGTTAGCCAACTTGCCTTATTGCCAATACATTGTGTGTGCCTTGAGACTATAAATAGCAAGACGAATCTTTAGGCTTTAACAATGTGATTTCCAGTTATTTTGAGTTTATGAAAATATTGGGTCTAGAGATCACTCATAACAATCATTATTTAACATCATATAATTATTTAACTTAAGTTATTCATTAAATTTATATTTAGAATGACATGACAAAATTTTTTTCCTTATATAACAGAAAATACAAAACAACACGAAACTAACATATACAAAAATTAGGGTAAATATTGTAAATAAAGAAAAAAATAAGAGTCAAATTTAGATCTTGCTAGTTGCATCATATTGCATGAAAGATTTTTTGAGTCTCACCTTTCTTTCACGTGATTCTCCCTCATTGAGTCACCTATCCCATGTTTTGGCGGCCATCCCAGAACGTAGGAAATCTAGATATTATTTTTGACGGTTATACATTGTAAAAATTGGTTTTTCATAAAAGCTTTTACTAGTTTTCCGTGATTATAATTAAAAGAAAAAAAAAATAAGAAGAAGAAGAAAATTACAATCCTAGTGTATTTGTCTTTTTTCTTTTTAAAAACAAAATACGTGTATTAAAACTCGCAAATCGTAACAGCATATATAGTTGCTTACAACTTTCACTCTTATTTTGCATGCTTACAACTTGCAAAACAGCATGTGTAAGCGCTTCAGTTGCTACACGAATCAAATTAATAACTTATACATACTCTTTTTTTTTCCAACCACCCCCCCCCCCCCCCCCGGGTGAAAAAAAAAGACTTATTCGTACTTCTCAATGCATATGTAGAACACTCTCTGCACTGAAAATAAAGCTAGAAATTTTCTTCATAGACGTCTATATCCGTCCACGTCAGCTTGTAATTACATAACCCTGATTTAAATTATAAGTCCCAGTTTAAGGCACAAGAGTGATTACAGGTGGGGGGGGGGGGGGGGGGGGGGGGGGGGGGGGGTGGTGAGTTGTACTGGTATGCGGATGGATGTAGCCATGGGTTAGGCAGGAAATTAATTAAGGAGATGATGGTGGTGGGAATGTGTAGACATAAGGTGAAGAATTAGGAGTTTTAGATGCAAGAAAAGGAGGTGGAGCGTTGTAATCCTATGAAGGAGGAGACAGGGGAGGTGAGGCACAGTTACGTGGTGCTGATGGAGATCGGGGAGGAGATCTGTTGACATGGGTGGGAGCTGGTGGAGACCTGTATGCACTTGGAGGAGATAATAGTGGATATGGTGGAGTTGGAGACTCGTAAGTATACGGAGGAGCTGGTAGAGATGGTGGAGTTGGAGAGTTGTAAGTATATGGAGGTGGAGACGTGTAATACGGAGGAGCTGATGATGGAGACGGTGGTGGCAACGGAGATGAACGTGGCGGACAGATGCAAGTATATGGGGGAGATGGTGAAGGAGACGATGGAGGAGGAGACACGTATGGGAAAGGTGGCAAGGGATACAGAGGTGGTGGAGACTTGTAAGTGCCTGGAGGAGATGGCATTGAAGATGGGGGAGGTTGTGAAGTACATGGAAAAGGTGATGGGGGTGGAGGCTTGTACTGACATGGAATAGGTGGGGATTTGTATCCATATGGAGGAGAAGAAGAAGAATATGGGGGTGGTGATTCAGAGATGTAGGGCAATGGAGGAGGGGGAAAATTGTTGAGTGGGTGACCTCCATGCTTTGATGGCTTAGGCCATAATGGTGGAGAGGAAGCATAAGGGTTAAAAGCAGCAGCAATCCCAAGGGAAACCAAGCTTGATGCAATGGCATAGAAGAATAAGGGCCATTGCCATGGCGCTTTGGAACCTCTCATCATCTTCACAAAGCTCAAATCTTACTAAAGTTTTAATATTGGACTACGGTGGCGAATGCTATGCTCACTTCCCTTTATATAGCTGTGCTCTACAATTATAGCATATAAAAGCATTAGTTTATTAGGTCTTAACTACAATTAGTTACAGCCTGGAATAGAAATCTGAACCATTACCGAAACTATTTTGTTGCGTATTTTTATATATATTTTATAAAAGACACTGGAAAAAAAACCAGTTAATATTTGACAAAATCATTTGATAAGCACTTGAAACAATATTATTGTATTTGGTTAATTTTTTGTTTGAAACAAAATGCTTTTGTCGTATAAAAACGATATATATAGATTTAATATTGCAATTAATATTATTTAAATGGATAAATAATTTTTAATATTTGTATTCGGATATTTTAATTAAATTTTAAAATTTTTATTTAATAAAATACAAGAAATTTGATAGATATATATAGGGCAAATTTCAAAATTCAATTTTTAAGTAAGGGTATATCTGTCTTGAAAAATAAGAAATTACTTCTACAAGTGGAAAACCAGTACTGCGTTGAGTTTTGGCCAAACATAACAAAAATTTAAAATAAGTATTATTTTAAAAAAATAAACTTTATTTTTAAAATAAACAATCCCAAACATAGTCTAAGCATGTTGACCACGGTCATAATATGGACCATATGTGGGGAAATAGGTAAGGTTCTGTTTGGCTGGATAAGCTGGAAAAAGCACGTCCACACGTACAGAGATCTGAATCTTAGTATGTCTAGCACAAACGTGGAAAGAGGAGACCGTGAAGAAGAAGAGGAGTGAAGAAGTGAGGAATTAATGGTTTAAAAGTTAGAAGACTAAAGGAAGCTTGAGCATGAAAATTATCTGCGCATGAGAATTTGAGGCTTTTCAATGGCTTTGGTTTATAAGGAAATTCTAGACAGAGTCAGTGATGAATAAGATAGTGGGAAACAGCAAAACTATGGTATATTTAGCACTCCATGGTTTCCCGTTTGCCCATTAATTATTCCTTTTGAGTATAAGTTCTTTTTTTTTTTTTTTTTTGGGAGGGGGGGGGGGTAGAGGGTAAACTATCAGTTTAAGTTTATTATCTATAGAGTTTAGCATTCATAATCATTTTCCAAAATTGTAAAATTATTACTTTGACGCGAAACCAATCCTACGATTTAAAAAAAAAATAAGCCAACCATAGGATTTAAAGGGAAAGTGAATTATTTTCTCCTTTTTTAAAAAAAATGTTTAAATAACTCAGTATTTTCCTTGTTTTTCTTACCTTTGAAAATCAAAATATGCTCATATTTGCTTTTCTTACAAATGAAAGATAGATTATAATTACACCTTGATCAAAATACTATTATATATATACATATACTCCTTATATAATATAACAATTGTTAAACATGTACTTGACTATATAAAATAGTTACTTTTCTAAATTTAGTAAGTTAGTAAATCATAAAATTTTTTGATAAAGATAATTATTAAAAATAAAGAACAAATTCATAAAATATTTTTTAAAAATTAAACAAGTAAAATATATTAATTAATAATATATGTCTTAAATATATATTAATGAACATAACTATTGTCATATATTTTGTGAAAACTTAGAATAAATTAAATTTATAGTAATATAAAACAATAATATTAAAATAAACATTTAAGAATACGCTTTCTAACAAGTTATATTTCAAATAAAAAGAATAAATATTACACGTGAAATGAATTCAGTTATCTTCGTATTCTAGGGGAGATCTATGTATTAACATCTTTGCATTCTAGGGGAGATCTATGTATTAACAACATACAACATGTCAGGAATTGACCTTGAAGTAATTGTTTATTGGCTTGTTGTGGATCTAAGAAAGAAGCCGGTAAAGTAAAAGAAGAGTTTTTGAGGAACCAAAGAGAATTGCAACAAAGCAGGAATTACAAAAGCTACTTGAGGCAGCTTCATCAGGGAAGTTTTCATATGTGGTATTACAAGTCAAGAGGTGGACCATTGTTAAGGTGCATGAAAGGAGATTTCGCCACTTACACTACTAAAAATTAGGCATATTGCTGTTGTAACTCAGTTGCGGTTAAGCTAATCGCAGTTAGGACTTGGCTTAGCTATAGTTGCTTCAGCAATCGCAATTAAGACATAGTCCTAGTGGTAGTTTGTTTGAACAGCGGTTAGAATTATTTGTCTTAACCACGATTCTAGGAGAACCATGGAATTACCCTAGCCAGCAATGAGATCATAAACCTGCAAACAACCCCGCCCAAAAAAGCTCGAGCACTACAAAGTGAGAAAGAAGACACTCCAATTGACCTATGAATGACCATCGACGATCGAGGATGTGACAGAGGACGCCGACCAACTAACTGATAATGTGCCGGCTGACGACCCCACTGTTCACTATCTATCATATTATTCTATGATGCTATTTATTTAGGTCACTACTATTGTCCATCCATCGGGATTCTCATTGCCTTGAAGAAGGTTTTCGCCATCGGTAGCCCTTGATTTGTCCTTCCTTTGTAACTTTTTAGATCTCAACTCCTTCCCTTGTGATATAATTTGTCAAAGAAACAAGCAGAGAAAATCAATGTGGGATTGGGGTTCTCCCAAATCATCAGAACAAAATAGACTAAAGAGCTTTGACATTTTATAAAGAATCTACTCGTGAGTTTTTTCTTGATTCAGATTAACCACAATGATTTTAAATATTCATTATGGCAAATTTTAGTTAAATTTTTAATTTTTAATTAATTAAAATATAGAAAATAAATTACAATAAATATTTAAACATTTTAGGAATAAATGAGAAGGGATAAATATGTCATTAGTAATTTTGAATAAATTTATTTTGTCTTAAAAAATAACTTTTACTTTTACTTCAAAAAAAAAAAGCCTATAAATTTCTACTTCCTTGCCATGGAAGAAAAATTGATTTCATAACTACTTAAAAATATATTTCTAAATCTGTCAAACGCCTCCAAAATTTATTTAAACAGTTAAGCAATGACGATATAGGGCCCAGTCAATGCCGTAATCCATAGGACACTTACCCTCCAACGTGAGGCATGTGAATGGAACTTGACACGGCATCAAAATATTAAAATGAAAGGGGAAAAACTTATTTGCAACTATTTTGATAAAGGGTATCACAACCTCTACTTTCTGCACAATTCACAACAAAAAGCTATAATGCCTTGACTTAGTCAATGCCACGTAAAGCTATAAGGTGAACGCCTTGACTTGGTCAGTGCCATGATCCACGGTACACTTACCCTCCAACATGAGGCATGTGAATGTAACTTGACACCTCCCCTTAAAGTTTTAATATGAAAAGTGAAAAACATATTTGCAAATATTTTGATAGAGAGAAAAAAAAATCACAATCTCCACTTCATAAAAGAACCATTTTGCATCACAATTCCCAACGCAAAGTACAGCTACAGTATGCCTTGACTTGTTTAATAATGATCCACACAGTATTCTTACCCTCCAATATGAGGCATGCGAATAAGAATGACACCCGACTCTTCCACAAAATTCGGAAATGAAAGGTGAATAAAATATTTGTAAATATTTTAATAAAGGGGAAAAAAAATCAAACCTTACAAAGGAACCATTTGGCATCGCAATTTACAACACAAGGTAAATCCACAAACCATTTTTTTTCTCAAAATTGATAAGAATTAAATCGAAAAGGGCTGAAGATTTAAAACATGCCAAGTTAACAAGTGGAAGTACTCAACCAAAAGAATAGCATTGTATCCAGTTGTAAAATCATAGAAATTAATAATAAAAATATATAAAAACTATAAAGACAGTTTTGATCTGAATGTACTGAGGTATGAGAAGCTCAAAAGTCTTACATTGTCAAAAGACTTGTCTTTGCTTACCTGGAAGGTTGCAGGTACTGAACCATCTTCCGCAGCAAACATTAAATCACAAATAGCTGCAGTTGCCAAGGCTGTGTCCCTCTTTAGGATCTGTTTCATTATGTACAACCTTTTTTTAGGATGTCGTGCAACAGCATCTGATGTCCAAAACTAGATGAAAGAAACATTCCTTACACTTTGGTGTGTTGTATAGGATAAAACCGAATAATATAAGCGGCATTAAATAGTATCGTATAATTTATCCATCACATATGCTTTTTGTACTATCCAATGTTTGTTGCATTAGCGTATTACATTTGGATTGATACAATGTGTTTGATGATAGGATGAAAATAATATTTTATAAATATAAATAATATTATACTCATATCATAATACAATGATAACAATAATAATAATAATGATAGCAATGAAAATAATGATAACAGCAAGATGATTTTATTCAATCCCCTTAAATGAACAAATAGAAGAATCAATTCCCTTAAGTTTAATTTTATCCTTTTGAGTTTCAGGCTTTTATTTTTTGTATTATTCATTTGAAATCGTTTCTTGCAATTCGTCTTTTATTTGAGGATTTTATTTGGTTTTTCCCCGTGTAGTTCTTGGTAGGTGTACTCAAACTTCTGCATTGAATAAGATTATTTTATTATTATTATTATTTTTCCCATTTTATTAGTTGTTTTCTTTATGAATGATATTAAATGAGGCTCAATATTGTGTTAAGCCTCCAAAGACCCATAATCAAGAATAGATTCTCCTTTTAGCCTAGTCATTTAAACATGAGATGTCAATTTTTTTTGTTATTCAGATAATCTTGTGCGTGGCTGCATTTTTTTTGTTTAAAATACCGATTATAAGCAGATACCAACAAAATGTGAAGGAGTAAGGGTATTTGTATTCAAATGATCCCAAAATTTTCTTTTGATTTAACATCAATGAGCAAAGTTGATTTCCGAAAAGTAAAACATTGCTACTTTTGTTTGTTGTACTACTCAGTAATTTACTAATCTGCCTGCTCAAAGACTGCAAGACTTGGATTACCTTTGCATATGGCAACATCAAGAAAAAGCTCTTTAAAACTCGTACATTGGTCTCCTACTTAGTTTTTACTTTTTAGTGGTACTAACAATTAGATGATTCATCTAACAGTTGATAACAATATGATACCAGTGATATTGTCCTACAGTATATGCGTATAGAGTACAAGATAAAAATTATAATAGAACTAGATATTTTGGAGCATGTCCTTAGTACAAATTAATAGTTCAAATACTCTCAACATAAGCATGGGCTTTTCCCCCAGTTGTATTGATCTTGAGTTCGATAACTTTCTCTGATACACATAAGTTCATCCATAAGATTAATGTATTGATGAGAGTAATTATTATATAAAGATCCACTTTCTCACAGGCAAATATATATATATATGTATAATGATCCTTAAAACATACAAATATGATGCTTAGTGTCATTTAGCATAAACAAAAGTATCATGACTACCTAGTGCAGAAAGAATGGTCATTGATTCACGCATAAAGTATAATCGAGTGAATTGCTTAGTGTAGTCTTATCTATTCTTGCATGATCTATCTCTAAAACTAAACATTCTTGTTCTTGCATTATGTAACTTATGTCTAGCCCTTGGATTGGTGCTATTAAAATGCATGACATTGCTACCTCAACAGCTTTCCATGTTGAAGTAACATTGAATTCTTTAGCTAATCTTGGATGAACATTGCCTAACTATCCAAAAAAAGAAAATCGTCGTAGTCATTTTTTTTCTTTTTTTAATCTTAGTTGCAGTTTAAACTGTGGTAAGTGGGCTTAAACCACAATTAAGCCCTCTATTACAACTACTTTAATTGCAATTTTAGAAAACTATGGCTACCCCTAGGTTCAATTGAGATTTCATAATCGTGGTTACACCAAATGGTTTAACTATAGCTTATTAAATCATAATTACACCTAAAAATTTAACTAGTTGAAAAATTGCAACTAAACCTAAGGGTTTAACCATGGTGTGATAACTATCGTTAACCTTTGGTTTAACTATAGATCTTAATCTAGACATACATAATTTATAAATCAAATTATACCATTCCACTTGTCTCCCATAGCACCTAGAAAAGAATTCACGTATAGCTACAAGTATTATGAATGGTGGGAATCCATAATTTGATCGATATATATTCGTTTTTGGATCTCATCTTCACCTTCTTTTTCTTTTTCTTTTTCTTTTTTTGTTAAGGTCATATATTTATATTTTGTGTTCTAGTTTTTTTCATATCGGTGCTTCTGCTACCTCACATAATGAATACAAATGTTTCATCTTTGCTCGCTCTTCATAAGCGCCAAAGGTGGTTGCTCGTGTGAGAGAAGTAACCTCATCATTCTGTACAACATACTATGATTGTGTACATATTATCTATGATTGTGGCATAACACATTTTTTTAATCAACAATTAAGTTGTACATAAGGTGTGATATTCTATGGTCTACACAAACCAAGTGATTTTACATCTTCCTCATGCATATCTCTAGGTATAGGTTTTATCAGGGGATCAACTAACATTTTATGCATAGACATATTCTAGAATAACATTCTTCTATGCTATTGACCTTTCTCATTCTTTTGTCTATGTATTTACCCTTGTAATGATACTTAAGGACTTTAATGTAAGCTATGGCTTTTTATTAATCATAATTGATCAATATTGGACTCAATGTCCCACCAATAATTCTCAAGTGTTTCGCAATCCTCTTCAGCCACATAGCCTTTTGCATTGTTGTTAAACATGCAAAAGCTTTGTTTACATGTTGAATAACACTATGCATGTCTGCTTCTTGTTATTCTGAGATATAATATTATTATTCAGCAAGAATATATATCCAAAAGTTGAGTTTCGCACATCTAGACCTCCTTTCCAATTCACCTTAGAGTATTATTTCAAGTGCAATTATTTATTTAACATTATAGCGTATAGTTTATAGTGCCCTACAAGTATCTTAAGATTTCTTTAGTAACATTCTAATGCTATTGATTAAGATTTGATAAGTACTAGTTTACAAGGTCAATGCTAATAAATGTCTGACTTTATATACATCATTGCATATAATATCCACAACGTTGGAATATGAGACTTTCTACTTAATTTTTCAATGTAGATTTAATTTAAGGACATATCTCACAATTTAGACTATTGTTTTTTTTTAAACAAAGATATAAATGGCTTTGCTGTCCTTTATGTTGAAAGATATAAATGGGTTTGTAGTCTTTTATGTTGAATTGCTCTAGAATTTTTTAAATATAATTTTTTTGTGAAAAAGCAATTTATTTTGTTGAGTGATTCCCTTGAATCTTAACTCCAAGGATATACCATCCTTCATTTCAAAATTCGAAGAAAACTATTCTTTAGCATTTATTAAAAAACATTGACCATTCCTAGCTAATGGCATATTATCCACATAAAGGATAATATTATAATATTTCTTTTGAACCACTTAATGTAAATACCATGGTCTTCATCATTCATTTGGAATTTATATAAGGTTATTGCTCAATAAAAATCTCAAATACCAATATTTAAATAATTGTTTTATTTTGTAAATGGATTTTTGGAGCCTACAAATTTTATGTTCTATTCCTTTTTTAATGGAACCTAATGGTTGTTCTGTATACTTTCTTCATCTAGTTCTTCATTTGAGAATATGGATTTTCACATCCATTTGATATAATTCCAAGTTTAAACTTGTAATTATAACTAGATTAATCTAATTGAATTGAACCATACAATAGGTGAGAAGGTTTTTTTTTTTTTCAAAGTTTATACCTTTCTATTGTGTATACCTTTTAATAGCTAAGTATAGCTTATATCTCTTAATTGATCCATCTATCTTTTTATTTATCTTGAGAATCATTTGTTCTTAATTTCCTTTCAATTAGATAAATGATCAACTAGGTCTTAGACATGACTTGTCCTTATTAGATCTATCTCTTATTCCATTATTCTCATATAATCTTTTTTAATAGGGTGTGATTGAACATCTTCAACTATGTTTGGCTCCTCATTATCTAGTTGAGTACACTTTTATGGTTACTCTTAAATAATGGAGTTGTCTATGCAATATTCTTGTCTTGTACCTAGCTCTCACTTTAATTAATAGGTTAAGGTACAATTACTTGTCCTTGCCATCTTGATCTTATGTCATATAAAGAGATGTATGATTATCAGTCTCTCCCCTACTAGAAAATTGATTCTCTAAATGTGTGGTATGCCTTGAATCAATTTTAGTTATGCTTTCACCTTTGTTTTCACCAATGGCATCCTTTTTATTGTTTCAAGTATCTAATAAAGATACATTCCTACCTTTTGAGCATAATTCCCATATTCATGAAAATTATCATGAACATAAATAGCTGATCCTATAATCTTAGGATACTTAGATTCGGCCTATTATTTGTCTACAATTCATAAGGTGTGGAAGTAACTAATTTATAGGGCACTCAGTTAAATTTGAAGGCATCAATTTATAAGTCATCATCTCAATAAGAAATAGGTAAGTTTGCTTGAACCATAAGGTCTTATTCTCTCTCTTAACATCTCCATTTACTGTAGTGTTAGAAATTTTTAATTGTCTAATTGATTCCTTTCTTTCATAGAGGCCTTTGAATTAATATTGATAAATCAATCATAACTCAAAAGTTTTAATCTTCTTATCCATTTGATTCTCAACCACATTTATATAATGTCTAAAGCAGGGAGATTAAATGGACTTTACCATATTGTGAATGATCGTCAATAGGTGTAATGAAAATTTGAGCTCTATATCTTGCCCTCACACTCTTTTTAGGTCTACATATATCAGAATAAATTAATTATAATAGATTTTTAAGTTCTAGTTCCTTTTCCAAATGGTTTTCTAATTTCTTTACCTACTAGAAAATGCTCTCAAACTAACATTTCTAAAAACTAGAAATGAATCCTAGCATATCTTGTTTTTCTAGTCTACTGATTCTCTCTTAGCTTATATGGCTCACCCTAGCATGCCAAATATTCATATCTAAAATTAAATTATAAGAAAAGTATTAGATAAAATAATCATATTCATAATTGTGCCCAATAGAATAAAAACATCATACAAGAAACTATAATCATATCCATTGTTTGATTTCAATTAGCAATAGAGTTGTCATGGAAAATTAGCACTAAATCTCAAATTAAGAAGGGAAATAATAAAGGTTAAGTTTTATCAGCTATTTGAAGTGCATAAAACATTATGAAAGATGAGGGTTTATTCTCTACATAAAACCAACTTTGATTATTCTGATACCTTTTACTTTAATATGACCACAATTGTACTTAAGGACTATCTACATGGCTTGAGCAGTTGGATATGACTTACACTTATACATGAGATTATCAGTTATATTGCTTACCACCATTATGCAAGCAATATTATCCTTTCCTTTTCATTAAAAAAAATTCTAGATCTCTCATTTATTGAGTTGTGTTTCTATGTTTAGACTCCTATCTGACATCATTCAATAGTCTTTTAGCATCTTATTCTTTTCAAGGATATTAGAACTTCACAGTGCCAAATTTCCTAATTGACACCATCTACTTTGTTACACTTATTCAGCTAAACAATGATGTTCTAAATAGCCCTAATCATAATCTAACTTCTACATACAACACATAATAACTAAATTTACCTGCACATATATTTGCAATAAACTTTGATTAGATCAATAATGATATTGTTAGGTTCATGATCATAAATTTATGTTTGTCATATTCTATCACATGTGTCTAAAGAACATCATCATCTTTCTATTAAATTCATCGACAAATATTGTCTAAGTTATAGTTCTTAGATGAACCTTAAGCTAATAATCTAATAACTCTCACTTGATAAAGTATTTTTTATATTTCTTTATTAAATTTAGTTCTTAGATTTGCCTAGGTTTACTTTTCAAGAACTCTCATTTAATAAGGTATTTTTTCTTAATTTAATACATTTGTCAATTGCATTAATATCAAAATTACACTTAAAGAAACCTTACTTCAAAGATGTTTAATTTCTTAACATATCTTCTCTTTGTTGGAGTAGATGTGTCAAAAGCCCAAGTCTCATATTGCCTAGAATAAAAAGAGTCTTAGTATATATATACTAAGATGTGATATTGGGCAAGTGAATGGGCCAAAAATTGGAGTGGGTTCACGCATACAACAGCAGGATAACGCAGTTAAAAATCTCTGATTTCCCCCATATGCACGAGTTAGATGTGGTACTGGCCATTTTTTTACTAGAACTATTTTTGTAAAATACAAAAATATTTTGTATAAATAGGCTTACCAGAAAACCTTATTTTTAGCAGTTTTGAAATTGGGACCATGAATTTCTTAAATTTCTGGACGTTGAGACCTTCAATTTACCGCTTTAATTTTTCATTAACTAGCTTTAATCCCAGCGTTCAAAAACTATCTCCCTTTATTTGCTTTTAATCCCAATGTTCAAAATGGATTTCATTAAACCGTGATTAAGCTGCCATTAATCATTTTTAATATTGCCTAGCGTTCTTATCCACACCCTCTACCTATAAAAGGCAATGCATGGTGCGATTCAAAGTGCACCGAGTTCTCGAACATTTTTGGAGCTCTCTCTTCTCTTCCTCTTCTATTCTTCTGAGTTCCTTGGATTCCTGCTAATCTATTTCCTTATTATAGGAAGGGCCCGTTTAATCCTGAGAAGTTGTCGACTTATGGCCAAATAACTTTTGAGAACAATGTCTTTGGGCATGACTCAGATCAATTTATACTGACTATTTTGTTTGTTGCAACCAACAATCTTAAGAATTATTATGGAGTCACACCAAGTTGGTCCTAATGATCATGTTAATGTTGCCGCTGCAAGTTATGATGGTGGTTCTAGAGGGAGTGGTACTACTGCTTTAACCATTATTCTGACTGCAGTACCTGCTGTTATGTTGCCCAAGTCATTCCCAGATATATCTAAGATTGAGGTGTTTGACGGAGAGAACTTCAGAAGGTGGCAAGAGCAAATCTTTTCTATCCTAGACATACACGGAGTTGCAATGGCGTTGACCCAATCCAAACCTATTCCTAATGCTGACCAAAACCAAAGAACTACCTAGGAATAAGTCAACAAGGTCTATAGACACATAATTATTAATACTTTATCTAACAATCTGTTCAATGTGTACTATGTCTACAAAGAAGACAACAAAATCTAGGAGTCACTAATCACGAAATACACTGCTGAAGATGTTGAAAAATAGAAATTCATGATAGAAAATTATTATTGTTAGGAGATGTCCGAAGATAAAGACATCAAGTTGCAAATCAACGAATACCACAAGCTACTAGAAGAACTCCGAGCTAAGAAAATGAACCTTACAAATGAATTTGTAGCTGGGATCCTAATTGAGAAACTGCCAGATTCATGGAAAGACTATAAACAGCAACCCAAAAACAAACAGAAGCAACTGTCACTGTCAGATCTCATCACTCATATCATCATCGAAGACACCAACCAAAAAGAGATTCGGGTTGTAAAGAGCAAAAAAATAACCTCAAAGGCAAATTTGGTAGAGACAAAGCCACACAACAAGAGGTATGATTATCATAAAAAACCTTATTGCAAACCCAAAAATTCTAACCCCAAGTTCAAAAAGAAGGGCAATTTCTTTGTTTGTGGCAAGCCAGGACACCATGATGCACAATGTAGAAAGAGAGTTAGAATTAACAATCCTCCCAAGCCGAATGTAAATTTGGTCAAGGAGATGAGAACAATGATGATGAGGTCATTGTGACAGTTATTTCTTAAGCTCTTATTGTCTCCAATGTGAGGAAGTGGGTGGTAGACTCTGGGGCTACCAAGCACATCTGTGCAAATAAGGAAATATTTACCTCCTATGATCTTATCAAAGAAGGAGAAGACCGCATTTATCTTGTTGATTCTTGAACTGTAAAAGTTCTTGGGAAAGGAAAAGTAGTTCTTAAACTCACATCCGGAAAGACCTTCGTTCTCAATGATGTTCTGCATGTGCCTGATGTTAGAGCAAACTTAATATTTGTAGCTCTATTGGGAAAGGTTGGGGTTAAAGTGTTATTCGAATCTGACAAGATTGTGATGACAAAAAATAATATTTTTGTGAGAAAGGGTTATTGCAACTAAGGACTATTTGTACTGAATGTTGCTGAAATGAATGAAAATGCATCCTCTTCTGCTTACTTGCCTGTTTATATGGGTAATTTATTTGATGTGTGGCATGCTAGATTAGGACATGTTAGTAAGTTTTATACTAAGAAAATGCAACAACTTATTTTGATTTCTAGAATTAAAAATGATTTTTTAAACAAATGTGAAGTATGTGCGAAAACTAAGATAACTAAAAAATCACACTTTTCTACACAAAGGAAAATCGAATTGCTTTATTTAATATACACTGATTTGGGTGATTTAAAATAAATAATGACTAGAGGTGATAAAAAATATTATATTTCTTTTATTGATGACGTTTCAAGGTATACTAAAGTATATTTATTGAGAAATAAAAATGAAGCGTTTGAAAATTTTCTTTTGTCTAAGGCAGAGGTAAAAAATCAACTAAATAAAAGGATTAAAAAAGTAAGGTCAGATAAAAGAGAAGAATATGTTTTGTTAAATAATTTTTGTGAAAAAAAGGAATTATCCATAAAGTAACTCCTCCATATTCACCTGAATCTAATGGTGTTACAGAAAGAAAAAATAGAACTTTAAAAGGGATGATGAATGCTATGGTTGTAAGTTTTTCTGCACCAGATAATTTATAGGGTGAAGCTTTATTATCTACTTATTTTTTGCAAAATAGAATACCTTATAAGAAAACAAATAAGACACCTTATGAACTATGGAAAGGTTATGTACCTAACCTAAAATATTTAAAAGTGTGACAGTGTCTTGCTAAAGTAATGTTGCCTGATCCTAAAAAAAGAAAAATTAGGTCTAAAACTTCTGATTGCATATTTATTGAGTATGCTAAATATAGTGCAGCTTATAGATTTTTGGTTTTGAAAAGTGATATTTTAGATCATAACACTATTATAGAAACTAAAGATGTAGAATTTTTTAAACATATCTTTCCTTTGACAATTGAACATAATCCTAGGAATTTGGAAATTTCTACTTCTTCTTCTGAACAAAATGCAAATGAACATTTAGTTGAAAATCTAAGAAGAAGTAAGAGGCAAAGGAAAGAATCTTCGTTTGGAGATGATTTTTATACTTATATAGTACAAGATGATCCTTTAAATTTTTATGAAGTTATTTCTTCTTCAGATGCTCATCTTTGGAAAGAAGTAATTAAGGTTGAAATTGATTCTCTTAGTCAAAATAAAACTTGAGTTTTAGTATACTTGCCTCCAGGAGCTAAGCCCATTGGTTGTAAATGGGTTTTTAAGAAGAAACTTAATCCTGATGGGTCTATTGATAAATATAATGTTAGGTTAGTAGCTAAAAGTTTTACTCAAAAATAAAATATTGATTATTTTGATACTTTTTCTCTGATTACAAGAATTTCTTCTATAAGAATTCTGATTATTTTAGCTTCAATACATAAATCTTATATTCATCAAATTGATGTTAAAACTACTTTCTTAAATGGTGATTTAGAAGAAAAAATTTATATGGTACAACATAAAGGATGTGTCACTCCTGGACAAGAAAATAAAGTGTGTAAACTTGTTAAATCTTTATATGGATTAAAACAAGCACCTAAATAATGGCATGAAAAATTAGATCAAGTTTTGACAAGGGATGACTTTGCTATCATTGAAGTAGAAAGATGTGTTTATATAAAACTTGTAAATAATGATTGTGTGATTATTTGCTTATATGTGGATGACATGCTTATTTTTTGTACTAACATGAATGTTGTGATTGAAAGTAAGAGATTTCTATCTAAATTTAATATGAAAGATATGGGTGAAGTAAAAGTGATTTTGGGTGTTAAAATCATAAGAAGTGAAAATAATATTTTACTCTCTCAAGAACATTATGTGTAGAAAATTCTTTAAAAATTTGGACATTTTGATAATTCTCCTTTAAGCACTCCTTATGATTCTATCATACAATTATCAAAACATAAAGGTAATTCGGTTGCTCAATCTAAATATGCACAGATTATTGGAAGTTTGTTGCATCTGATAAATTTTACCAGGCCTGATATAGCATAGAATGTATGTGGATTCAGCATATATACCCACTATCTAGGCAATGAGCATTAGATGACTCTGGTTAGATTAATGAGATATTTGAGAGATACCATGAACTATAGTATATTTTATACTGGATTTCCTACTGTACTAAAAGGATACAGTAATGCTAACTAGATCTCAAATTCAAATGAGATTAAATCCACTAGTGGCTATGTATTCACTTTTGGTGGTGGTGTAGTATCCTAGAGATCAGCCAAACAAAGTATTATTACAAAATCTTTAAGGGATTCAAAGTTTGTTGCTATAGAACTAGCTAGTACTGAGGCTGAGTGGTTGAAAAACTTCTTAGCAAATATTTCATTAGAAAAAAAACTAACATCATTAGTGTCTTTACATTATGATAGCCAATCTGCGATAGCTACTATTAAAAATAAAACCTTTAATGACAAAAGCAGACAGACACATTCAGTTGAGACATAATATTATAAGGTAGCTGCTAAAAGATGGAGTGATTTCAATCCAATTTGTAAGGTCAGAAGTAAATCTGGCAGATCTATTAACTAAACCCCTGAGAAAGAAACAAATTGATAACTGTAACATATGATTCTCTAAAAACGAGAGAAAACGCGAGAAATATAACGTATGGTTTCTCCGTAAATGAACGAAATTCACCGAATACAAAAGTAAGTCCCCCAAAATAATTTAGTTAGGGTCCCAAAAAAATTGGGAAGCATTCTCAACTCCTAAAAATGAGAATCTCAGGCTCAGACGGAAACAAAAATGGAGCTAGAATAAAGAAATGAAATTTGACAGAAAACTTACGAGACGTAATAGCATTTTCGTAATTTTAAGCAAATTTTAAAATTCACACAGAAGGGCTTTTAAAATGAAAGTTTTGAGCTCTCGGGGTTCTCAAAGGCCCTAAAAATCATGGAAAGCCCCAAGACAGTTAAAACCCCTCCGGTGAATGTTTTTCAATATCAGTTGACCCAAATTTTGACTGATTCATTCAGGAAGGTTTTAGCTCTGATTTGAGTGATTCCAAAGGCATTTTACTAAATTGGAAACCTAAATTTCATAATAGAAAAGATAGTTCTCAAAAAAGAGCTAAAACAAGTTAGAAAATGAAAATGCTAAAAACGAAGGGCAAAATTAGAATTTTTAAGAAAGTGGAAGCTTCTTCAACACTCTCAACACTCTTTAAGTTTCTTATTTCTTTTCCCCTTCATTTGCACGGCCCATTCTACCTAAAAACTAGAGAAAACACCAGCTCTCTTAGGCACACCATGGAGGAGAAGAAAATGGGAGAAAAAGCTAGGAAAAGGTAAGGAATTTCATGGATTTTCATGCTCTTTCTTCTTCCAAACTTGTTCCTCTCCTCTTGAGCTTTCTTCCTATGGTTTTATTAAAGTTTTTGAATCTATTTTAAGGGAGAAATTAAGGGAAAAATTCGGATTTGAAGAGAGGAGCTCAAAGAAGACAAGATTCAAGTGAGAAAAGCCATGAAAACAAGGTAATTTTTTCTTCCATGGTTGCTACCCCTTGCTCCTCTTCTTCACCCACTTCACCCCACTCAAGAAGTCCTAGGAGGGCTTGGTTTTTAGGCAAAACCAAGGGTGAATCTCAAGAATTTAAAGGAGGAGAATAAGAATATGCCAAGAAATCTAAGTAAAAATCATAAATTTACAAGATATAAAAGTTAAGGTTTTGATTGCCCCTTAAACTCTATCATCAACCCTAGCCATATTTTATTATGTTTAAGAGTTCATATAGGCTCTTAAGACAGTAAGAGAGCTTCCTACATGATTTTTCCATCAAAAGAAGAAAGAAAACTCCATTGATGCCTTATGGAAGCATAACTTCGGCCAAGGAGAGTTCATGCACCTAAGGAGTGTTTTAATTTCTTCTAAACTTAGTTTTGCATCATGTATGATAGGAAAAAATGAGAGGAAGCCTTGAAAAAATTTTAGAAACCATAGATAGTGAGATGGCCTCATATATTTCATAATATAGCTTAAAGAAGCAACACCAAATTAAGCTCCTAGAATTGATTATGTGATGACTCCAAGAGGTTTAAATGGAGTCAAGAATCATAAATAAATGGATAGAAAGGAGCCAAGATGATGTTTTCTTAAAGTTACTTCATTAAGTACATTATAGAACCATAAAAGAACTTTATGAGTCACCTAACTTTTTTAGTGATTGTGTGACTTTAGACTTTTCTTCAAGAGTATAATTAGCTTCTATATGATGTGTCTAGGTCAAGAGGAATGATCTTCACCTTCTTGGGTGTGTGAGGTCAAGGGAGAGGATTCAAGGCTTAAGGAAAAAGTGTGCAAATACAAGCAAGGTAGCTCTCTCCACCTTCCCTCATGCATGATTGTTTACTTTTACTTGTCTTTGAATGTGTGTATGTGTATTTTAAACCATGAAAAATATCCTAGCATGAGCTCTTACTCCATGGTACTGTGATAATGTATTATGTTTTAAAATGATGATCATGATGTTTTTTTTTGGTTTTCTTGAGCATGGTAAGGCCAAGAACCCTTATCCATAGTAAGGATAAGTCAAGAACCCTTAAGATTGGTTGAGACAAAGTAAAGAGTCTCCCAAAAGTGAGGTTAAATCCTAAGAGTAAGGTTAAGTCTAAGCATCTCTTAAAGAATAGGTGAAGGAAGTCCAAAATCCACAAGTAAATGGGTGAGGGCAATCCACTTGCTTGGCAAACCTTTGTATGCTATATATGACTTGCCCAAATGTTGAAAATACTTCTTGAATGTTTACACATGTTAATATGCCCATACATGCACTTGTAAGACTTGTTTTGCATGCTTTATGTATGATTGAATGGGAGATAAGCTATTTAAGATTCCTTGAATCTCATCCCCTCCTCTCCAATGTGTTAACATGCTAGGTGAAGCAATTGAGCAAAGTAATGGAGGCCACCAAATCTAAAAGAAGAAGATTGACATCAAAGTATATGAATATACTTAGTTTTGCTTCCTTTTTAGCCATATACATGACATATGATGTAATCCTTTCATGAAATTATTATCTAACCATATGATCATGTGTAAATATGTTAATGTATCATGTATGAATGAGAGCTAAAGTTATATGTATGAGAATGTGCCTTTGGGACATGTATTGGCCAACTAGCATCTTGGAAATACATGCATAAATGGAAGTGAAATGGAGAAATTGAGATGCATGAGGTTTGGGACCATTTGGGCAGTTCATACAAGTCATAATCATGCTTTTAGACTTGCCCAAAAGGTGCCAAACATCAAGAGAAATCATTTGGACATTTTAAAAACCTATATGGAGCATAAATTGACCATATTGGAAACCTAAACCACTTTTTATCCAAATTAACTCTTCTTAATCTGAGCTTTGACATGAAATTATAACTTGTTGAGAGATTTTTGGGAAGTTAAAGAACAAAATTTTTGGAGCTCTAGAGAATATTTGATGAATTTTTAAAGTTAGCAAAAATTTTGATTTTGGTTTGATGTACTGTTCACTTGGTTTGAAAATGATTTTTATCATGCAAGGCTCAAATGATGTCCAATTGTCACAAAATTTTATTTAAAAAAGATTAGACATTTCTAATGACTTGTGTCAAGTGGAACCACCTCATTTGGATATCTAAAGAGGGAGATATGAATTTTTGAAGTTTCTATCCAGTATTAAGAGCTCCAACTAACCTCAGGTACTTTTTGATTGATTTTCGATACCTGGACGTGCCTGAACTAGTCTGAAGATATTTTTTTCCTTTAGCTAACATCCACATCTTTCCATATTGGTATCATTTGTATAGATTTTATTTTAGTGAAATTAATTGGATATTTTTTTAATTTGCTACAGAAACCTATGACACCACCAGTGGACAGCCAGACCTTTGGACTTTTTTGAATGAAAAACGTCTTCTATGTTGGATGTTATGGTCTGGACATATTTTTACATAAATTAGACATGTGTAGCTTTCCAGAATGGCTAAGAATGTATGATTTCAATTTTTTCTAGAATTAGTTATGATTTTCCAAATTTGTGATAGAAGTGAGGAAATTCTGGCTGATAATGCATATATGTATTTTATGCTTCCCTTTGGTTTCCATGAGTTGTAGGCCACATTTGGTGATGTAAATGAGTTGTATCCATGTAATTAAATATGATAATATGATGAATGAGCTCACATGGTCCATGTGACACCGAATGAAAATTTTATACGCAATGCAATGCCAAATAATACATTATTTTAATGTCATTATTTTGCCTCTTATGTGAGTTGTATGATGTGATGCATAAATATAGCATGAAATGAGATAGAAATTTATGGTGTTACAATAACACATCAAGGGGAATGGGACTTAAGCCAATCTGAAATTAACAACGATGGCAACCCAACCTCTATGATTAGAGATCCCATGAAAGAGATTCATATGGTTAAAAACAAGTCATATGTTAATTTTGCTAGCACTAAAATTGTTATCCCTTCCTATGGTTTGAGAAAGTGCAAGAATGCATTGTTGGAGAGGCTGAGCAAAGCTTTTAATGATTTCATATTTCTTATGGATGGTGTATTCATTGCAGATGCACTTGATGAAATCACCTAGATGAATGTGAAGTGAGGTCACTTCCATGAAACCATGGCAAAGTCTTTAGAGCATTCGTTGAACACCAGGAAAGCACACGGCCTTTTAAAGCACAAAACGACCATTAACAGCAGAAACTGTAAGGGTATACTCTAACTAATAAAGCCTCTAATACAAAACAAAGATTTGTTAGTTCATAGAAACGTACATTTCACTGATATTTCTATGTACTAAGTGTTATTAGTCTAGGTCTAGTTCATAATCCAAAAGATACCATATTTGAAATGGTTATACTCATACGTGTAACTCAGATGATAATGTTCTTTTGACACATGTGAGGGATTGTTGGAGTAGATGTATTAAAAGTCCAAGTCCCACAGTGCCTAGAATAAAAAGAGTCTTAGTGTATATATACTAAGATGTGATATTGAGTAAGTGAATGGCTCAAGAAGAGGAGTCGGCTTGCATGCACAACAACAGGCCAACACAGGGGTAATGTAGTTAAAAATCTCCGATTCCCCCCGCACATGAGTTAGACGTGGTACTAGGCATTTTTTTACTAGGACTATTTTTGTAAATTACAAAAATATTTTGTATAAATAAGCTTACCTGAAAATTTTATTTTCAGTAGTTTTGAAATTAGGACTATAAATTTTTTAAATTTCTGGACATTGAGGGCTTCAATTTACTACTTTAATTTTTCATTAACTGGCTTTAATCCCAACATTTAGAAATGATCTCCCTTTATTTTCTTTTAATCCCAACGTTTAAAACGGATTTCATTAAACTGTGATTAAGCCACCATTATTCATTTTTAATATTACCCAACATTCTTATCTGCGTCGTCGGCCTATAAAAGGCAATGCATGGTGCGGTTCAAGGTGCACCAAGCTCTCGAACATTTTCAGAGCTCTCTCCTTTCTTTCTCCTTCGTTCTTCTAAGTTCTTTAGGTTCCCGCTATTTTGTTTCCCTATTATAGAAAGGATCTATTTAATCCTGGGGAGTTGCTGACTTGTGGCGGAATAACTCTTAAGGACAGTGTCCTTGGGCACAAATGGGATCAATTTATACTGACTATTTTGTTTGTTGTAGCCAACACTCTTTAGCTATCAAATGCCTATTTCCAATTATAAGGGTCATTTCAATATATTTTTGAAAATGTGCTTTGAATGTTTGGTCAACCTCTTACATTGAATACTCTTTCAATATGCATTTTGTCTTAAAAAATGTGTGTAATCATTTGTGAAGAAGAGCAAGTAGAATGATTTGTCAACATTAGTGACAATACAATGTTCCCACGAAGCTAATACCAATAAAGGGATACGTTCTTGTCTTTATTTGGTTCTGCAAATTCTTTCATAAGATCTTTATTGATTGATGTTTACTAAACATCATTCTAGAGTGTATTTATCAAACCTAAGACCTATAAAATCTGATTTACATCGTTAGGTCAATTAAAAAGGTCTACTATATGTTCGTCATGTGTTTGAACGCTACCAAAAAATGTCTAGCCCAACCATATACCATCATGTAAAGTATATTTTAACAAAAATCACTTAAAAATAGTCCTTCACATATGTAATGTCCAGTTTTCGTTAAACGATGGAAACGGGCACGCTTTCAAAGTAAGTCCCTTGAGATGAGTGATTCAAGGCCAAATAAAATTTAGATAAAATGTTAAATAATAAAAAATGAGGATTTGAGCCTTGAGTTGCCCAGAAACCGAGGTCGGAGTGATTCGAAAAATTTGTCAAAAGGCTAGTGGCATTTTTGTAAATAAGTGCAATTTTGGAAAAGCACCTAGGAGGGCTTTTTAAATGGAAATTTTGAGTTGCTCAGGGTTCTCAGAGGCCCCAAAAACCATGGGAAGCCCCAGGACCGGTAAAGACCCTCCGGTGTAAGTTTTCCAATGTCGGTTGACCCGAACTTTGACAGATTCGTTTTGAAGGGTTTTAGCTCCAATTTGAGTGATTCCAAAGCCATTTTTCTTAATTGGGAATCTAAATCTTATAATGGAAAAGATGGTTCTCAAAAAGGAGCTAAAACAAAGGAGAAACAAAAAGACAAAGTATGAAAGGCAAAATGGGAATTTTTAAACAAGTCACTTTACCCTAGCTATATATAGGTGCCACCTCACACTCTCCTTCATTCACTTCAGAATTTCCAGCCCCAAATCAGAAGAAAATCCCTTGGAGAGTGGCACACAAGAGAAGGGAAGAAGGAGGAAAGATTCAAGACTTTAGGTATAGAATTTTGCTTGTTTTTCATGCTTTCTCTCTACCACTTTCTTCTCCTCTTTTTCCCTCTTCTTCTCCATGATTTCTCTGAAGTTTTGAGAGCTGTTTTGAAGGGAGAACAGAGGGGAAATTTTGAATTTCAAGTAAGGAGGCCAAGGAAAGCAAGAACAAGCAAGGAAATCCAAGGAAAACAAGGTATTTTGCAATTCTTCCACTTGGTCTTCCTCCTCCCTTCCTTGAGCATTTTGACCTACACTTGGACAGATCTAAGGATTCAGATTTATAACCAAACCAATTAAGAGTTTTCTGGAAAGCTAAAGATCATAATTTTTGGAGGTCTAGAGAATATTTGATGAATTTTCAAAGTTGGGATTTTTCATGGATTCTGGTATGGGTACTGTTCATACTGGCAATTTTGACTTCTATGTCACCTGATGGCCAAATGGTATCTAATACTTATGAAATTTTATATGCATAAACTAGAGTTCATAAGCTTTCTGTATCCATTAAGATCACCTCATTTGGAGGTCTGAGCAGAGAGTTATGCATGCTTGAAGTTAACTGTCAGTATCAGTAGCGCCCCAGGAGCTCAGTTACTGTTCCATCAGTTCCAGATGTCAAAACATATTTGTTTCATCCTAGAATTATTTTTTTGTCAAGTTAACATTTGTATCTTTCCATAATGACTGAGTGTGTGTGATTTAGATTTTTATAGAATTAGTTATGAATTTTTGAAGTTGGTATCAGTAAACTGAACACCAGCCCAGGCAGTCAGCAACCTTGGTAGTGTTTTGGATATCAAACATCCTATGTGATGAATTTTGTGACCTAGACATATTTTTATTGTGAATTAGATATCCTAAGCTTTTCAGAATGACAATATTTCATGATTTCGAATTTTCTAAATTTAGTTATGATTTTCCAAAGTTGGGTCCAAAAATGGAGTAAATCTGGCCGAAAATATGCTTGTTTATTTTGAGCTCCATTTCGGTTTCCATGAATTGTAGACATGTTTTTGTGATGCAAATGAGTTGAAATAATGAAATTAAATATGAGGAAATATAGTATAAGCTCACACGGTCCACGTGACACCAAATTGAATTTTTTAGATATAGTGCAACGTGAAAAATTCTATTATTTTTATCCTCTTTCTTATATACTCTTGTGGGATTGATGATATAAAGCTTATAAATGACATAAAATGAGCTAAAAGTTATAGTGTTACAAAAAACCCTTGCTTGCCTCTTTAAGCTTCTATTTCAAAAAAATTAGTTGAAAACTATGATAAATAGTTTGCTCCACATGCTTAAGGTGGCACACAAAGCCTATACGCCGCCTTTGATTATGTTTCAAGTGATAGGGCAACCACTAGTGAACTCCTCCTATCACTTCTTTCAACTAGTGTGCTCACGTGTCCAAGTAGAGGTAGGGGTGGACCTTATATGCCACACTAAGAGTAGGATTCTCAATTCTTCTTCAACCTTCAAATTTAGAAAATTTTTTGGAATTTCCATATTTTCAATTTCAAGGAGCTAACTTTATGAATCATATCTCATTTATTTCGTTTCAAAATTGAACAAACAATGTCATTGGCAAGCTTGCAAAATGAAATTTTTAATGGTATAAGGCTTGCACAATGTCGTGGCTTAAGGAGTGAATACAAGCCTCGAAAGTGGGCTAATTGAACATGTTTTCCTCAATCTTCTCCAAATTTCTCTTTTAAAATCCTTATTAATTGATGTTTATTATATTCTTAAGCATATATCTCATCTAGCATTTGGGACTCTATACATGAGATAAGTGCCAAGACTATCCAATACCAAAAATGTAAAACTTCTCTCTAGTAAGATTAAACTTAAATAATAAAGCCTAATTCTAATTAAAATTAGGCGAAAAGGTGAGTCTCGACCTTAAAGAGTAAGGAAATCCTAAGCCAATTAAAAATTTTTCTCAACTCATATTGAATCGATGATTATAATCCAAGGATGGAATATGCAAAGAAGTAAGGTTAAACAATCATTTAACTTTATGCCTAATTCTAATGATTCATCCCATTTGTGGATCTTACACATAACAAGCAAGAGGAGAAAAGATTATATTAAAACCAATATCACACAATTGCCTAACAAAGATAAGATTGAAATTGATTGTCAAGATAAGATATGTATCATGTAAAGACAAAGAAGGCAAAGAAATAGAACAAATGTGACTAACAGGTATAAGAAAACCATTAGCTGTAATATCCAATAATCTAGAATTAAACTGAACTCGATGAATTGAAATGAGAATACCCTAAAGGAAGGTAATTAGAGTCTAAATGAGATTAGGATATTAATGAGAGTGTCTTTAAATGTGGGTTAGACCCTGAGGTTAGCCTAGAACCAGAGCCAAAACAACCAAATAGAGAGTTATAGAGGCTTGTGGCATTTTTGTACTTTTGGGCAACTCTTAGATAAATTGAAAGAAGGGATCTTTAAATGGGAAAATTGAGTTTCCTGGGATTCTCAGAGGCCCTAAAAATGATAGAAACTAGTGGAACAGTTTAAACCCCTCTGGTTTGCGTTTTAAAGTGTCGGTTGACTAAATTTTGATTAAATCATTCAGTAAGGTTTTAAATCCAATTTGGGTGAAACCAAAGGCATTTTATAAATTAAAGGGTCTAATTTTTATGATAGAAAATATGGTTCTGAAAAGAGAGTTAGAATGAGCTCAAATGGAGAAACAAAAGTTTAGAGACATAGTTGGAATTTGGAAATTGTCATTAATGGCCCTCCACCTTTATATATCACGTCCCATTCTTCTCCATTTTCTTAACTAACTCATTTCCACTCCAAAATAGAATCTGAACCAGCTGAAGGTGGCACACCAAAGAGGGAGCAAAGGGGAAGGAAACCAAGCTTGAAAAGTGTAAGGAATTGTCTTTTTTTCATAGTTCTGCTTTCACTAAACTTCTTCTCCTCCTTCTCCTTTTTTCTTCCTTTGGTTTTGATAATTTGTTTAAACATGTCTTGTGATTGGTTCAATAGAGAAGAGGGAGAGTTTGAAGGGAAGCTTTGAAGCATAAGAAAGCTCCCTTGAAATGCTTGCAAATAAGGTAATATACCGTGGTCTATGTTGCTTCTTCTTGGCTCTTCTCCTTCTTCTCCATTTCAGCCAAAATAAGGGTCATATGTAGAGACTTTATTTTGATCTAAACTTGGTAGGTTAAAGGGTTTTGGAGTGTATAGAATAAGAATATGCATTTGGAACCAAAAGAAAAGCTTTAGAAATTAAGTTGTGGTAAATAGGATTTTAGTTGCACTTAGGGATTTATGGAACTTTCTAGTGATGATTTAGATTGTGTAAAAGCATGTTTGAGTTCTCAAGACATCTAGGAAGCTTTATAGATGACAAATTCCCTAGGAAAACCAAGACAACTCCATGGGCTCTTTACCTTAGTGTGTGTCTCGGCCAAGAGGGAGGTCATGCACCTAAGGGGAATTTTCTTTAATTCTAAGGATACAAATGGCCTAGAAATGAATAATAGACACCAAAGGAACCATTAATTTGAATTAAGAAACCATATCTTGAAAGTTGGAAGTTTGGTTTCCATTATACACAAAGAAGCAACTTGATATTTGGCTTCTGGAATTGAACTTGTGATGGCTCTAATGACTTTAAATGGAGTCATATGATTTAGATTGAGTGAAAAATTAAAGCCAAGATCACGGATTATGTGAGTTGCTCCATTATGCTCTTGTATGTAACCATAACTATGGCATAAACTAGAAATGACTTGTGTAGAGTTTATGTAAGACTAGAGATGGTTTCGTTAATGTGTTTGTGTCTTATTTGATGTATCTAGGCCAAGCAAACCAAGCTTATCCTAGGTGTGAGTGTAAGCCGAGAAGGGGAGATAGAATTCAAAGAGGAAATTGTGCTTCTTGAACTAAGGTAACTCTCTATCCTTTCTTGTATGCATTTCTTAGTTGTTTGATTATCATTAAATGCTTGTATGGGTATTTGAATCATGAGACATGCCTATAGCTATTGGTTTGATGCTATGGTACCATTATACTTTGTAAATTGCTTTTGAACTGTGAGATTGCTCTTTATGGGTGAGATTGTGCCAAAAGTCCGTTAGAATAGGTAAGATGAAGCTAAAAGTCCCTAAAGATAGGTGAAACAAGGCCAAAAGTCTCAAGAATAAGTGAAGTCAAGTCAAAAGTCCCTAAAAAGTAGATGAGGCTAATCAAAAAGTCCCAAATAATAGAGTAAGGCTAGACCAAAAGTTTATAGAGCTTACTCTTGCCTTTGATATGTTTATATTACATGGAAAATATGATTTAAATGATCCTTAAAACTGTTTGGTGCATACTTGTATTCTTTGACATGATTATATGCCATGTATGCTTACTTGAAGGGTGAAAGAGCTATTAAAATTCTTTGAATCTCACTCTCCCCTATTTTTTATCTAACTTTGTCTAGGTGAAGTTCAAGAAGCAAAGAATGGGAGCCAAGGAGCATAATTTGTAATACTTTGATATAATTTTTTATGTAAATGAATGTACAAGTTATATAAGAGATGTAAACCTTTAAGCATATGTAGAAATATGTAAATATGTTGTATGTAATGAATTTGGAGCCATATGTATGAGAATGCATGATTTTGGCACTTTTGAGCCTTTACATGAATGTGCATATAGGCAAGCAAGATAGTGAATTTAAGCTCCATGATGATTCGAACCATCTAGGGTGTTTCTACATGTTGTGTTTATGGTTTTAGATGTACTCAAATGGTTATGGTATACTTGGAAGAGCATTTGGTGCAATTTGACTTTATTATGGTACCCCAATTTTAACTTAATATCTAGAATTAGGTCAACATTAATTTGTTTTCTCTCAGCCTTAAACCTCCAATTAGTGCCATGCCTCAATAAAATTTTAAATCCAATCATCTTTACTCCTCATTACTTATTCCTTCTTAATTTTTACCTTGGCCAAAAACCTTTATTCTTTACTATTAATTAATTACTCATTAAGCAAAATGTTACAAAAGATGTATAAGAAGGAGATAGAGATGAGAGACCAACTAAAGAAACCCATGCCTTATTTCTCCATTTAAGTCATCTCCCATTTCATTCAGTCACCTATGTTTTCTTCATCTAAAAGTTAAGTGTGAAGGAGTATATTAAAGGAAGAGCGAAATATAGCAAGAAAGAAGGATGAGCAAAGAAGATGTAGAAAATGAAGAAGGAACGTAAGGAAGAGGAAAGGAGAAACCAAGAGAGAAGATTTCAAATTTTGCAAGGTAAGACTCTCTTGTCTTACCAAGGATTAGCCACACTTCAGCATCATCTTTTCTATTCTTCACTAATTTGTCTTCTTTATTCATGAGATCAAATTGGGTTTTGAAACAAAAAACTTTAAGAAATATAGATGAAGCATCATAGGTAGTAATAGATGGATTTAAATTGTGTTTTAATGTTTTTGTAATGTTTAAAATTATCATTGGGGTCATTGAGGTGAAAAAAATGGAATTTTCATGGATGAACAATGATTTTTAAGCTTCAGGGGTGCTATACACAACCTACCCATGTCCAATTACATAGCCTGTGCTTACCTGGGCTTGTTTTTAGGTTAATCATGGCCCACCCATGTAACTATATATAAGCCATGTCTAGATGAACATCAAAAAGAATTTTTCTAAAAGTGCACAACCTGGCCATGTGCTATCATACAACCCAAGACCAAAGAATTATATGGCCTACCCGTGTAATTCTTCACGGCCTGTGCCCACCTCCCTTGTACCACAAGTTTGTATGGTGTTAAAAGAACATAACCTATCCATGTAATTTTGCATAGGTCATGTCTAGAGAGGAAAATCTTTCATGTTGAATTTTCATATGTCGCTTGCATTTAGTACCTTCATTTTTTTATGTGAATTCAGTAATTATGTGTTGCTTACATCAATTTATTTGACTAATCTCCTTGGAACCCTAAAGAATCTTAAGGAATAAATTCTTATATAAACCCTAATATAAATAGCACATATTGAAGACCTATGCATAAAAGAATAAACTCTGAATTGTGCCTATGCATGGATGATTGTATTTGTTTTAATACCCTTATTCTTATGCATAGAAGATTGAACTCTGAACCATTCCCATACATACAAATGGGCATTGCTTGGATACAAGACTATGGACACTTTAAAATATCTAAAACACCAAAAGACATGATAAAAGAAAAAAGGTACCATTGGAGTTAGTGCAAGCTATCCTTGACTATTCTATTTGATGATTTGCTATGTATGCATGTTTTATTTGTGTTCTATGTTTGATGCCTACATAGGTTTACACATGTCTTATTTGTTATATATGATTTTTACTAAGGATTTGAAATTCTCATTTAAGATTCATATTCAGCATACACAGGATTTATGTCTTAGGCGATAAAAGATAAAAATTGAAATTTTTAGTACATAATGCCATTAGTATCCAAGAGAAATAATTCTTATAGAGATGATCTCCATAGCTTCTCATATGGGATGGTTTGAACTTCCCTTCGAATATTGTTATTCAGCTTCTCATATGGGATGGATTTTGGCTTCCCTTCAGGGATGGTTTTTTAGCTTCTTTTTCAAAGATGAATTATGAAACTTTAGATGTGCATGTTTCTAGATCCATTCTAGGAAATGTCCTAGATAACATATTGATGATTTGGTTTCTACTTATTTTATGGACACACTAATGAAATGTTCATATAGACATTAAAGGGATCAAGAAAGTAATTTTTCATTCTTGGTTATGCTGAAAACCTAGGCTTGCATCAAATAGTATGGGATGCTTGATATAACACCTATGATTTTGAAAACTTATGTTTGCATTCAGTGCTATGGGACATTAGATGTAATACCTATGGACATTTTACTTTAAACAATATTTCTAAGAATAATATAATTATATTTCCCTAGAATGATTTTATTTAGAATTATGATTTTCCTTGGTTTGCTAAATTTTATGATGATATCTTTATCATGAGATGTATGTTGATGATTAGTATGTATGACTTGATGTTCATGATTATGTTTTAAGATAATATAAAGATGCCATGATTAGAGTAAATTGTATGCTCATAGTTATGTGATGCCATACATTTCATTTACCTATATGTATGATATTATATGCGATCTATTTCCTAGATAGACAAGAGCAAAGAATGAAAAAAAAAAAATTTTTTTGCACAAGTAGTAACTAAACCATTACTATTTTCCTTAAAATTATATTTTCTTATTGAGAATTATTCAATTCTCAATTTATGTGGTAGTGTGTTCTATAACACCATCATTTCTAGCTCATCTCATGCCTTTAGGTATCTCATTTTCAAGAATCATACAAGCTTTCAAGGAAAAAGGCAATAGAAATCACGAATATTTTCGCATTGCGTAGTATATAAAAATTTCATTCGATGTCACGTGGATCATGTAAGCTCATAAAACACATTCTCATTTTTATTTACACTAATACAATTCAAAACCATTCAAGAAAGTGGCTTGGAACTCATACAAGTGGGTGAAACACATTAATTCCCACGGATTTGCCATAGTCAGAATTTCAGTTTTTCTGTCACAACTTCAGAAATTCATAACTAAATCCACAAAAATTGAAATCCAACAATCTTTACCATTAAAGAAAGCTATGGATGTCTAACCCATGGTAAAAATAATTTCTGTTCATGAATCATTAAGGGGAAGACGTTTTCCATTCAAAAATCTACTGAGGTCGCTGCTACCTGGGCTGCTATTTCATATTACTGATACAAATTTCTAAAATTCATAACTAATTCTATAAAAATTTAAATCACACAAATTTAGTCATTCTGGAAAGATAAAAATTTTAAATTGATAGTAAAAATAATTACAGAATGAAACAGATACGTTTAGCCATTGGAATTCTATGAAATATTGAATGGACTTTTAAGGCATCACTGCTATTGACAGCCAACTTCAAAAATTCATAACTCGTTGGTCAGACTCCAAATGAGGTGATCTCAGTGGCTACAAAAATATTATGACCTATAGTTTATGCCTATAAAATTTCACAAGCATTAGACACCATTTGGCCATCAGATGACACAAAAAACAAATCTACCAATGTGAACAGTGCACATACCAGAATCAATAGAAAATCCCAACTTTAAAAATTCATCAAATATTCTCTAGACCTCCGAAAATTATGTTCTTTAGCTTCCCAAAAATTTCTCAACAAGATCTAATTTCATGCCAAATATCAAATCAACAAGAGTTCATTTGGGCAAAAAATGATGTAGGATTCCATTATGGTCAATTTTGACTCCATATGGGATACCAAAATTGCCAAATGGCTTTCCCTTGATGTTGGCACCTTTTGGGAAAGTCTAAAATCACATTTAAGACTTGTATGAGCTACCCAAGTGGTCCCAAACCTCATGTATCTCATTTTTCCATTCAACCCACACTTATGCACATTTCCATTAAACTTCCAAATTGCATACTTAGGCATTACATACTCAAAATGGGTTCTAGAGGTCATACATCATATCCATACATTTAACCATCACATAATAGCATATTTACACATGTCTCAAGAGTCATAGACCATTTACAACATCATATACATTGTGAAGCATCATTATGGATTCAAAAAGAAAAAAACTAGGCATATGCTTGTTGTAATACCATATCTTTCTAGCCTTCCTCATGCGATTAACATGCTCCATAACATGCATTGCTTAAGAGTTGTAAGAAAATGGGATATAAATAATGGATTAAATTCTCATTGCGCTATATTTAAAAATTTCATTCGGTGTCACGTGGACTGTGTGAGCTTATACTATATATCCTCATATTTAATTACATCATTACAACTCAATTGCATCACAAAATCATGCCCACAACTCATAGAAATCGAAATGGAGCATGGAAAATGGAAGTTCATTCTTGGCCAGAATTGGCCTCTTTTCTGGGTAAACTTTGGAAAATCATAACTAAATCTAGAAATATTGAAATCATGCAATCTTAGTCATTCGGGAAAGCTTAGGATGTCTACTTCACACTAAAAATATGCCCAGACCATAACATCCATTATAGAGGACGTTTGACATTCAAAAAATTACTGAGGTTGCTATTTCCTGGCCTACTGTTTCAGATTACTGATACAAACTTCTAAAATTCATAACTAATTCTATAAAAATTGAAATTACACACATTCGGTCATTCTGGAAAGTTACAAATGTTAAATTGATGCTACAAATAATTCTAGAATGAAACAGATATGTTTAGCCATTAGAATCCTATGGAACAGTGACAAAACTCCTAGGGCACCACTGCTACTGACAGCCAACTTCAAAAATACATAACTCTTTGCTCAGACTCCAAATGAGGTGATCTCGGTGGCCACAGAAATCTTATGACTCTAGTTGATGCATTTAAAATTTCATAAGCATTGGACACTATTTGACCATCGGGTGACATAAAACACAAATTTGCCAGTGTGAACAGTGCACATACCAGAATCAATAGAAAATCCCAACTTTGAAAATTCATCAAATATTCTCTAGACCTTCGAAAATTATGTTCTTAGCTTCCCAAAAAACTCTCAATAAGATCTAATTGCATGCCAAATATCAAATCAAGACTAACTCATTTGGCCAAAAAATGACATAGGATTCTATTATAGTCAAATTTGGCTCCATGTAAGGTACCAAACTTGCCAAATGGCCTCCCCTTGGTGTTGGTGTGACGACCCTAATTTCTTTTCATAATCATTAAGGTTAAACACGTGATTAATCACTATAGGTCATGAAAATATGGAAGAATTTAAACCTTAATGTGATTAGAGTCATCAATCATACGATTTCATACACTTATGATCATAAGGGAATTAAACATCCATTTATAAGCCTTGGATTCCATTACTCATCAATTATAACTCATCCTAATAACTCTAAATCATCTCTTATGGTTAACATATGGAAAACCAAGGTTTTCTAGTTAAAATAAATGTTTTAGCATGTTAGCCGCGGCCAAATTACCCTTAGCCGCGGCCAATTCCTTTCTGTTTTACCCCTTTCTTCATCACTAATTTATCGCCGCGGCGAAGAAGCCTCCTGGAGCTCCGTCGCTCGCCTCTCGATATTGGCCGCGGCCAATTTCTCCTTTCGCCGCGGCCAATTCCTTTCTGAAATGCCGGGGACATTTTCCCAAAAGTTCGTCGCGGCGAATTTCTCTTTGGATGACTTCCAGTTTGACCTCTCACATTTCGCCGCGGCGAATTCCTCTCTGGCACTCTCCCTGGGCGACTTCGCCTCTTTTGGCCGCGGTCAACTATATTTTAGCTGCGGCGAAATCCCTCCTGAGCCTATAACTCTGAAATTCTTGCCTCCTACTTCCCACTCTCCCTTCATTAACACCCTAGGGCCCCTTTACCTTCATTTTGGGGCTCATTACCCTTCATTAGCCTAATTTCTCCAGCTAATCTATCCTTATTAGTTCAAGACCCAAGGGTCAATTCCCTTTCTCTAATTTTCCTATGACAGCAAGTCCATATATCAGCAAGTTTGTAAAATAACAATAACATGAGTTCATAGTAATATATATCAAGATTTCATTTCCAATAATAAGCTATTTCAGACTTCAACAAGGCTCATAGCAAATATTATAAATCCATACATCAAATACCAATTTACAGTAAAGCCTACTCCTCAATAAGTACATGGTATATTATCAAAATACAGATTCCTACACTTGGCAATATAGATACATGATGATGCTACACAAGCCTTAACAAAAATTAGCATCTATCCTATTCTACTCGGACCAAGTGTAGCTCCCCCACACCGGGCCTCAGCTCATGGATGTTCATCCACTTGCTTACCCTTATCCTTACCCGAGGAACCTTCACCTGAAATTGTAATCCCATAAAACGGGGTGAGATATAAATCTCAGTAACCAAGATAATTCCATCATATAATCCAGTTTAATCAACATATATGCATGAATCAAAATCCATATCAGAATCATATCAGTCATTTAAGCAAATGAAACAATTAGGCTATTATGATTACTATCCCATACTAGCAATCATATATTTAACATGTTAAAGGCCATTAACACCGGAAGAGGCCCGTCCACGGCACCTACTCCCCATTGAGCACAACCAGGGCTCAGTGCATCTGGGGTTGATCATACCCGGTGCTCGATCGTAGCACATGCACGGGTGGCAGCCGCACCACAGCTCCACCATGGACTCACAAGGTCCAATCATCATACATTAGATAGCCAACCAATTCATTCAGCATTTCAAATCATTCATATATAGCAAATATGAAATTAAAACTGATACATGTATGGAATTAATGTAAATCCCGGTTACCTCACTTGTAGACAACTTGCAACAGCCACCAATGGTACAGAGTATTCCTATAACCATAGCACCAGATAATTACTACTCTAATTCATCATTAACGGTTACAACAAGTACCCAAGAAATTTAAATGCTATTAACTACCTTAAGAATATTTACCCAACCACCACAAATCCTAAATTCGGATTTTAGTGTCCTCTATCACAAATCTCAATATTCCACCCCAAAATCCTAAGCAAATTCATATAAAATTAATACCCATAATATAAATCAGCTATGGGGGTCTTAAACCAACAAATAAAGCATCAAAATGGGGGGTTTAAACTCACCTAATACCAGCCCCAACCTCAACCTACGAATTTCACCAAGAAAATCCCCAAACACCCACATTTTAGATTTTGGGTAGGATGAAAATACTCCAAATGAAAAACTAATCGGACCAAATTAAAGAGAAGGATGAGGGGATTAAGTTGTATAACTATTACCTTGGCCAAATCTTGCTCCAAATGTGAGAAAATGTGGAATTAAGCCAAGAACCCTAGCCTCTCCTCCTCACCTCCAAATTTCTCTTGTATTTTTGTGTTTTGCTGAATGGGAAAGTGGCTGGTCAGCTTTTAGGGTTTTAGGTGGGTTTAAGTTGGGTCAAGGGGCTGGGTCATGGGTTGCTCCAAGTCCAAATCCAATTGGGTTTCAGATTTTGCTTATTGGGCCAATTTTCAATTGTTGGGCTGCAGAATTTCATTGGGCTAGTTTTTATACATTGAGTTGCTGAAGTTTAATTGGGTTTGGGCCTAATTTGAAGGGTTCAAGGGTTTGGGTCTGCACCTAATTTATTGGACCTCCATTAGCCTCTTATCATGTTTCATTAATTTAGGCCTAGATGCAATTTCTACCCTAAGTAAATTCTCAAACCCATATTAATAATTTATCCCTCCAAAACTTTTATTCACTAACTTGCCCAATTATCCTCTATTAATTATTCTTAATTACTCTAAATCCATAATTAACACCTTAATTAATTTCGGGGTGTTACAGTTGGCACCTTTTGGGCAAGTCTAAAGGTATATTTAAGACTTGTGTAGGCTGCCCAAATGGTCCCAAACCTCATGCATCTCATTTTGGCCATTTGACCCACACTTATGCATATTTGCATCATACTTCCACATTGCACATTTGGACATTATAAACTCAAATTGTATTTTAAAGCTCATACATCATAGCCATAGTCATAAACATCACATAATAGCATATTTATACATGTCTTAAGGTTCATAGACTATCTACATCATCATATACATCAAGGTACATAAGTATGGTTCTAACATAGCTAAAACTAGACATATGCTTGTCAATCTCCCTTCTTCATGGTTGTTGGCTCTCATTGGCATATCCACTTGGTCCACCTAGTATGTAAGATCATTGGAGAGGAGGGGATGAGATTCAAAGAATCCCAATAGCTCATCTCCCATTCAATCATACATAACATGTGCAAAGCAAGCTTTACAATGCATGCATAGAGAAAATGGAAGTCAGGGACATTTTAAAAGCAAACTTGACATATGAACAAGTCATACAAGACATTCAAGAGCTCACCAAGTGTTTGGCCTCACACTTCTCCTCATGGATTTTGGACTTGCCTCACCCACTCTTTAAGAGCTTTGGACTCAATCATACTCATGGGAACCTACTTTGCTTTAGGAGACTCTTTGCTATGTCTTAACCAAGCTCAAGGGTTCTTGGCTCATCCTCACCAAAGGGAAGAGTTCTTGGCCTCTCCACACTCAAGCAAACTTAAACAAACATCATGCACTCATTTGAAAGCATAACATGGCATCAAGAATCATGGCATATAAAGGCATGCTAGCATACTTTTCATAGCTTGAAAATACACATACACATATTCTAAATCAAGCTAAACACACATCCATGCATGAGAGAAGGTGGAGAGAGCTACCTTGTGTACACTCACACACTTTTTTTTTAAAAATTCAAGCCTCCACTTTTGGCCACACACCCACAAATTGGTGGAGATAGTTTCTCTTGGCCTAGATACAATTTTTGGGAGCCAATTAGGTTCATGAAACATTCTCTAAAGCCATACAACTTGCTTAAGTACTAGATTGCTCTATAACCCCCATTATGGTCCATAAATACACCTAATGAAGCAACACCCCTCAAATAATTTATAGGCCTCATTCTTTCCTTTCAAATATGATTCTTGACTCCTTTTAAGCCTCTTCAAGTCATCACATCATTAAAACAAAAGGCCTAGCACCATGTTGCTTCTTTAGATCATAATTTAGAACCTAAGACACCAAATCACTTTCCATAAGTTCTAAATTTTTTTCAAGGACTCCCTTCATTTTCCTTCATCAAATATGACTCAAGAATGGCCTTAGAAAATTTTAAAACTCTCCCTAGCACCATGGAACATGCTTGGCCAAGACATGCCTAGGTTTTGGGCTTCATGGAGTTTTCTTTGTTTTCTTAAAGGGAGAAGCTTGTGGGGAGCATCTTTGGTGTCTCAAGAACTCATTTATACTCTAACTTAAACCTAGGAAGTATCACATAAATTCAAAATTTCAAAGGTGCACTAGAAACCCTAGGTTTTGCATCTTGAATCCTAATGCCTATTTCATGCTTTCCTTTGTATATTCTTATTCCTCTCCATCAAATACCTAACAATCATGCTTGGTTGGGCTTGAAAATCAGATCTTCCTAGGGTTCTTAGGCTAGATCGAAATGGAGAAGAAGGGCCATGGAAGATATCAACCATAGGATGCATTTTTACCTTGTTTCCTTGCCTAATTTGGCTTGAATCTTGATTTCTCCAAGCTCCTCTCTTCAAATCCGAACTTTCCCTTGAATATCTCCCTAGAATCAGATTTATAAACCTCATTTTAATCCAAGGAAACAAAGGAGAAGGGAGGAGAGGAGGTGTGGATGAAGAAAAGCAAGGAAAATCACCATGAAAACATACCTTACATTTGGCTTTCTTCCTCCTTCTTCTTCCTCTCTTGGGCGCCTCTCCCTTAGGGTTTTGCTTCTGATTTGGGGCTGGAAAATCTGAAGTGAAATGAGGGCAAGTGTGAGGCACCACCTATTTATAGGTAGGGAAAAGTGACTTTTTCAAAAATTCCAATTTTACCCTTCATGATTTGCATTTTTATTTCTCCTTCGTTTTAGCTCCTTTTTTAGAACTGTCTTTTCTATTATAAAATTTAGGTTCCCAATTAAGAAAAATGCCTTTGGAATCACTCAAATTGGATCTAAAACCTTCTTGAATAGATCCGTCAAAGTTTGGGCACACTGACATTGGAAAACATCCACCGGAGGGGCTTTAGTTGTCTCGGGGCTTTCTATGGTTTTTAGGGCCTTTAAGAACCCTGGAGAACTCAAAAATTTTATTTAAAAAGCCCTCCTGTGTGAATTCCAAAATTTGCTCAAAATTAGGAAAATGCCATTACATTTCGTAAGTTTTTCGTAAGAAATTGTTTCTTCATTCTAGCTCCATTTTTCTTTCCGTCTGAGCCTGGGATTCTCATTTTTAGGAGTGTAGAATGCTTTCCAAATTTTTTGGGACCTTAACTACATTATCTTGGGGGACTTCCTTTTATATCCCATGAATTTTGTTCGTTAACGGAGAAACTGTACGTTACATTTCTCATGTTTTCTTTTGTTTTTAGAAAATCGGATGTTACACTTGTCAATCTCCTTCTCTCATTGTTATTGGCTCCCTTCACCATAGCTACTTGGTCCACCTAGTATGTTAGAACATTGGAGAGGAGGGGATGAGATTCAAAGAATCCCAATAGCTCATCTCCCATTCAATCATACATAACATGTGCAAAGCAAGTATGGAGAAAATGGAAGTCATGAATATTTTAAAAGTAAACTTGGCATATGAACAAATCATACAAGACATTCAAGAGCTCACCAAGTATTTGGATTGGCCTTACACTTCTCCTCATGAATTTTAGACTTGCCTCACCTATTCTTTAAGAGCTTTGGACTCAACCATACTCTTGGGAGCCCACTTTACCTTTGGGAGACTCTTTACTTTGTCTCAACCAAGCTCAAGGGTTCTTGGCTCATCCTCACCAAAGGGAAGAGTTCTTGGCCTCTCCACACTCAAGAAAACTCATACAAATATCATGTGCTCATTTGAAAACATAACATGGCATCAAGAATCATAACATATAAAGCATGCTAGCACACTTTTCATAGCTTGAAAATACATATACACATATTCTAAAGCAAGCTAAACACATATCCATGCTTGAGAGAAGGTGGAGAGAGCTACCTTGCACACAATTACACGATTTTTCCTTGAAATTCAAGCCTCTTCTTTCGGCCACACACCCACAAATTGATAGAGATGGTTTCTCTTGGCCTAGATACAATTTATGGGAGCCAATTAGGTTCATGAAACATTCTCTAAAACCAAACAACTTGCTTAACTACTAGATTGCTCTATAACTCCCATTATGGTCCATAAATGCACCTAATGAAGCAACACCCCTCAAATAATTTCTAGGCCTCATTTTTTCCTTTCAAATATGATTCTTGACTCCTTTTAAGTCTCTTAGAGTCATCACACCATTAAAACAAAAGGCCTAGCATCATGTTGCTTCTTTAGGTCATAATATGGAACCTAAGACACCAAATCACTTTCTATGAGTTCTAAATTTTTTCTAAGGCCTCCCCTCACTTTCATTCATCAAATATAACTTAAGAATGGCCTCAAAAAAATTTAAAACTCTCCCCCACTACAAGAACCCTCTTTGACTGAGATTATGGGCTTCCTTAGTCTTCTTAGAGTTCTCTTGGTTTTCTTAAAGGAGGAAGCTTGTAGGGAGTATCTTAGGTGTCTCAAGAACTCATTTAAACTCTTAATTAAACCTAAGAATCATCATACAAAATCAAAATTTGGAAGGTGCACATAAAACCCTAGAATTTGTATCTTGATTTCTAATGGTTATTGTTGTTTTCTTTGCATGTTCTTAATCTCCACACCCTTTTTCCTTAGATTCATGCTTGTTTATGCCTAAAAATCATCTCCTTCTAAGGTTTTCTCAAGTGGGGCGAAATGGAGAAGGAGGAAACCAAAGATGACAACCATAGGAAGAGAAATTACCTTATTTTCTTGCTTTTTCTCACTTAAATCTTGTGTTCTTTGAGCTCCTCTCTTCAAATCCGAATTTTTCCCTTAATATCTCCTTTAAAATAGATTTATAAACTTCATTATAATCATAGGAAAGAAAGGGGAATGGAGAAGGAGAGGTTTGGAAAGGAGAAAGTATGAAAAACCATGAAAGTCCTTACCTTTTCCTTTCTTTTTCTCCTCCTTTCTTCTCCTCCATGGTGTGCCTAAGAGAGCTGGTGTTTTCTTTGGTTTTTGGGCAAAATGGGTCATGCAAATGGAGGGGAGAAGAAATAAGAAATTTGAAGTGTGTTCAAGAAGTTTTCACACTCTCAAAAATTCTAATTTTATCCTTTGTACTTTGTATTTTGGTTTCTCCTTTGTTTTAGCTTCTTTTTTAGAACCATCTTTTCCATTATAAAATTTAGATTCCTAATTAAGATAAATGCCTTTGGAATTACTCAAATCAGAACTAAAACCTTACCGAATGAATAGGTCAAAGTTTAGGTCAACCGATATTAGAAAATGTCCACCAGAAGGGATTTAATTGTCCCGGGGCTTCCTATGGTTTTCAGGGCTTCTGAGAAAACTGGAGAACTTAAAACTTTCATTTAAAAAGCCCTCCTGTGTGAATTCCAAAATTTATTTAAAATTACGAAAATGTCATTACGTTTCGTAGGCTTTTTGTAAGAAATTGTTTCTTCATTCTAGCTTCATTTTTCTTTCTGTCTGAGCTTGGGATTCTCATTTTCAGGAGTCTAGAATGCTTCCCAATTTTTTTGGGACCTTAACTACATCATCTTGGGGGACTTCCTTTTGTATCCGGTGAATTTCGTTCGTTTACGAAAAAATCGTACATTATGTTTCTCACGTTTTCTCTGATTTTCAGAGAATCGGATATTACATGTTCAAATTCATATCATGATCATGCCAACTGTTAACTTATTATGGAAATTAAGTAGCAATGTGTGGATGTGCATAGTATAAGGCAAGTACAAATGATTATCAACATGAAATGGAAAGCCCTAAATGAAAACAACCATGCTATATTCACCCTCTAGGCATATCAGGAGTACGAAGTAGGAACATAGAAACCATGGAACTTACTTTTGTTTGTATATATCCATGTGAATATTAGTTCCATGATCTAACCAAGAATAATATTTTGGGATGACTATAATAGGAAAAAATGAAATTCTAACTAATATGTTGGTTAATATGTCCAACATGTCTTAAAAGGTTGAATAATTATGTCAATGCTATTATGGCTTTACAAGATGATTGCGTAATCTTCTTTCTTAAACATTAGAAAAATGGGACTTGTTTTTGCATGCACTATTCCACATCCTTAAATAACCATCTTATAAATATAAATTGAGTAATTTTTATTATAAATAATTAAAAGGGTTATAAACAACATGGCCGTTCAATATCTTATAATCTTATAGGCTCTATGGTCACTTTTGGCATTTTGAAGTTTAAAGAATTTATGATCATTTGTCTTTGTGGCTTCTAGCCATATTGATGTTATTGGTCATAATTTTATTTCAATACCTATGACTAGCATTATTGACCTTTGATGTCTAATTTACACATGGATTATAAGTGGCATTAACTTGCTCATAAATATGTTGAATTTGAAGAGTTTCCAAAGTTTTTTGGTGGCATAAAGTACATAAATTATTAGCCTTTAAAGCTATAGTAAAAACAAATAATCTTCTATAGCTACTAATTTATTAATGTATGTCATGAATTATTCTATATATATGCACTATTCATTTAGATAATGAAGTCATTGGCTATAAAATGACCAAAACCAAAAGTAATGTGGCTACTAACTATTTAACATAATAGCCTTTTGGCTTCCAAGACATTTGCCAATATCACATTGATAATTATATTTTAAATAGCCTTAAATTTATGATTAATATAAAATATTGAGCATATGTATAATACAAAGTAAGAACCAAAAAGAATTTTATACTTTAATATGATGAATATCAAGCTCTAAGGATAAGGATTTATGCCTTACACAAATTTGCTAGAAACTTGTGCTAATAACATATTATAAAACTAATGGAAATATTAAAATTCTAATACAAGTAGGAGAGAAAATTGAGAGAAAAAGGAGAAATTTTCATTCACTTAGGGTGCTATATGCTTTGTACATAGCCTTTATTTATAAGCTTTTAACTATAAAAATCAATATAAGAGTTACAATAACATAAATAAGAAAATTGATGTACACAATTGAACAATATAACTTATTTGGGAGTCATTAAACCTAAAAAAGATCCTAAAAGGTCTTTTTTTTTAGGATTATGGATATCGACATAATTATGCTGTTTACAATAGATTTATCAATTTGTTCTCCAAAAAAGAAATATATCTCAATCTAAGTGATCAATATTATGTTTTCTTTGATACTATTAAGCTAATTAACCAATAAGCATTCTAAGTTACTAGACTTGTATGTTATGTTTGATATAGTTTCTCTTACTATTTGATAATAAAGAAGAAACCAATATTTTGACTAAACAAGAAACCAACAAGCAACTCAATTAATTATTAGTGCATATAATTTATCTACAACTAGGATGCATGTTGAAGAAATTGTATCTCATTCTCAAAATATACTATTAGTGTATGTGAAGAAGAAGCTAACATTTTGCTATATTATGTACTCTTGGAGTGTTATATGATTTATACCTTCTCTGATGAAAAAAGTTAACATTAGATAAAATGAGACCTACCTACTAATAAAATAATGCCAAATTATATAACTAAATCCTACATTCAGCTGCTCTCTATGTCATTATTACATAAATGGAGTGTTATATAGGGCCCTCACCTTATTACTCACCATGAGCAACTTTAATTTATTAGTCGGTGCACCCCATTTTGTTTGATTTTAATTTTGTTTATATGGACCCATTTACTAATGAATTAAATTTTCTCATAATGAGTAATAGCTTGTGAGCATATGTAGTACTTTATTTATATAATAATAAAATAGCGGATAATTGAATGCAGACCTAGTTATACAACTTGGCATTATTTTATTAGTAGGTGGACCCACACAACAATCCATTTATGTGATATTAGAGTAGGAACCAGATCCTCTTAATTGTGGAGATCTAGGCTAAAGTGTCTTTGAAGTGCAAAAATTTAGGCTATTTGATGAGTGGTTGTGGAGATCTAACCACGTTGCACATTAAAATCCAAATGTGCATTTTGACATGAAAGAGGCCAACCTCCAAAAGTAATCAAAATGTAGGGATTCACAAACTTTATTAGACCAAATCTCTAAATCTACCTCATTTGTCCAATCATTTGCTCTAGCTATTACATTTGTTACTTAGATTTCCCTGATTTCAATTTCAAGTAGCTATTAGCTATAAATTAGGCTTCAAATTCCCAAACCCATGGCTCTATTCTCCAATCATTTACTAATGTATTGGTCGACAAACCAACACAATAGTAATGGTAATGTAAGATATCACATAGGCGTGAAGGGTTTTCAAAATCAATAATTTCTTTTCTATTTGGCGATCTTATAGCCTTGTGGATGCCAAATATATTGTTTGGGGTAGCATGTTTTAGGTGGCTCCATCTACTCTATTTGTTTGTAGATATTTTGAATTTTTAGTTTTGAATTCATGTTGGTGTCACTATAAGTTAAGTTAAACTCTATATAAAGTAGCCAATGATGACTATCTTGCATTTGGCTTAAATGCAAGTTCTTTCATTTTTCTATTGAAATTTACTCTCTCAATTTATGTTGTTGAAATTTTCCTTCTTGGAGATTGTTGATTTAATGTGAACATATGAAACTTTGCATGTGGTGATGAAGTTTTAGGCATTTAGAGTGGATGATTAGAGAATAGAGGTGGATGCAAAGATTTGGTTCAATAAAATGCATGAATCCTACATTTTGATTGTTTTAGTCGACCGGTGTAACGTCTAATTTTTCGTAAAATACTGAAATGAGTCAGTTTTCAAAGCAAGTCCCTTGAGATGAGTGATTCAAGGCCAAATAAAATTTGGATAAAAATTTAAATAATAGAAAATGAGGATTTGAGCCTTGAGTTGCCCAGAAACCGAGGTCGGAGTGATTCGAAAAATTTGCCGAAAGGCTAGTGGCATTTTCGTAAATAAGTGGACTATTTGGAAAACATACAAGAGGGCTTTTTAAGTGAAATTTTTGAGTCTTCCGAGATTCTCAGAAGCCCTGAAAATCATGGGAAGCCCCAAGACTGGTAAAGACCCTCCGGTGTAATTTTTTCAATGTCAGTTGACCTGAATTTTGACCGATTCATTCGGGAAGGTTTTAGCTCCGATTTGGTGATTCCAAAGGTATTTTCTTAAATTGGGAACCTATTTGTTATGATGGAAAAGACGGTTCTCAAAAAAGAGTTAAAACAAAGAAGAAACGAAACTGCAAAGAATGAAAGGCAAAATAAGAATTATTAGAATTCTTAAAGCTTCTTGAACTCTCTCTATTTCTCATGTTTCTTCTCCTTTATTTGGCTGACCTTCTTGCTGCCCCAAGACAGAAAAACATTTTGCTCTTCTAGGCACCCCAAGAGAAGAAGAAAAGGGAGAGAAAATTCAAGCCAAAGGTAAGGAAATTTCTTGGTTTTTCATGCTTCACCTTGGCTAACCTCTTCTTCCCTTTTTCCTTCTTCTTCTCCATGATTTTTCTGAAATTGTGAGGGCTGTTTTGAAGGGAGAACAGAGGGAAAATTTCGAAATTCAAGTAAGGAGGCTAAAGAAGGCAAAGAGCAAGCAAAGAAAAGCAAGAAAACAAGGTAAAACTTCCATTCTTTGGTAGTTTCTTCCTCCCCTTCCTCTTGCACAAATTTGGCCACCATGAGCCCAATTCTTAGGGGCTATTTTCTGCCAAATTCATGGAGGGATTAGGGGTTTTAGGTGGCAAAGATTAAGAATGAACCAATAGAATCAAGAAAGGAGTATTCGGAAACAAGATGGAATCATTAGGGATCCAAATGCTCCCTTGCAAATCTGATTTAACATGAATGTTCTTAGGCTTAAATGAAAGTTTAAATGTGCTCCTAAGATCCCTAAGAGGTCCCCCATATGCCTCTTCCTCCATGAAAATGAACAAAACCCCATGGAAAGTCATGAACCTAGAAGTTGGAAAAGTGTAAAGTACTTAAGGGGATTGTAAAAATTGATTTAATCCATAAGTTCCCTTGGCTATTTAAGTGTTTCCTTGACCTCCTACAACTCTTAACAACCTCCCTAAATGGTTCCCCCATCAAGGAAAAATCAAGAAGATATTAAATCCCATTTATGCTCTAGGTTTCGGCCAAGTAGGGATGGCATAGTTAGGGAGAGTTTTAAATTTTTCCAAACCCATTTTTGAGTCATATATGATGAATGAATGTGAGGGGAAGCCTTGGGAAAAATTTAGGAAGCTTAGAGAATGAGTTGGTGCTTTAGGTTCCATATTGTGACCTAAATAAGCAACATGATGTTAGGCCCTTTGTTTTAATGATGTGATGACTCCAAGAGGCTTAAAAGGAGTCAAAAATCATAATTGAGAGGAAAGAATGAGCCCTAGAAGTTATTTGAGGAGTGTTGCTTCATTAGGCACCATTATGGACCATAATGAAGCCTATAGAGTAATCTAGGGCGTAAGCAAATTGTATAGCTTTAGAATATGTTTCATGAACCTAATTAGCTCCCTTAAATCATGTTTAGTCCAAGAGAAACCATCTCCACCAAATTGTGGATGTATAGCCGAGGCAAAGGAGGGAAATCCAAGGAGAAAAGTGTGTAGATTTGCACAAGGTAGCTCTCTCCACTTTCTTTCATGCATGGATGTGTGTTTAGCTTGTTTTAGAATGTGTGTATGTGCATTTTCAAGCTATGAAAAGTATGCTAGCATGCATTTACATGCCATGATTCTTGATGCCATGTTATGTTTTCAATGACCATATGATGTTTGTATGAGTTTACTTGAGTGTGGAAAGGCCAAGAACTCTTCCCTTTGGTGAGGATGAGCTAGGAACCCTTGAGCTTGGTTGAGATAAAGCAAAGAGTCTCCCAAAAGTAAAGTGGGCTCCCAAGAATATAGTTGAGTCCAAAGTGCTCAAGAAATAGGTGAAGCAAGTCCAAAACCTATGAGGAAAAGTGTGAGGCCAGTCTAAACACTTAGTGAGCTCTTGAATGATTTGTATGAGTTGTTCACATGCCAAGTTTGCTTTTAAAAGGTCTATGGCTTTTATTTTCTCCATTTGTAAAGCTTGCTTGCACATATTATGTATGATTGAATAGGAGATGAGCTATTGGGATATTTGAATCTCATCCCCTCCTCTCCAATGATCCAACATGCTAGGTGGACCAAGTAATTATGGTGAAGGGAGCCAACAACCATGAAGAGCAAGGATTGACAAGCTTATGTATTATTTTGCCCATTTTGGAACCATAATGATGGTTCATAATGTATATGATGTTGTATATGTACCATGAACCTTGAGACATGTGTAAATATACTATTATGTGATATTTAGATGTATGAAAATGATATATGACCCATAGCACTTATTTTGAGTATGTAATGCCAAAGTGTGTAAGATGGAATTTTGATGCATGTATGCATAAGTGTGGGTTGAATGGCCAAAATGAGATGCATGAGGTTTGGGATCATTTGGGCAGCTCATTTAAGTCTCAAATGTGCTTTTAGACTTGCCCAAAAGATGCCAAGACTAAAAGAAATCTATTTGGCAACTTTGGCACCCTATAAGGAGCCAAAATTGATCATTATGGAACCCTATATCACTTTTTGGCCAAATGAGTTAGTTTTGATCTGAGATTTGGCATGCAATTAGGTTTCATTGAGGGCTTTCTAGAAAGCTAAAAATCATAATTTTTGGAGGTCAACAGAATATTTGATGATTTTTCAAAATTGGAAAAATTTATGGAAATGGTCTGATGCACTGTTACAATGGTCCAAAATTGTTTTCTGTCACATGAAACTCAAATGATGTCCAATTGCCATGAAATTTTATACTAGGCAATCACAGTGACTCATACCAACTAGAAGCACCTCATTTGGAGGTCTAGAGAGGAAGATATGAATTTTTGAAATTTCTGTCCAATATCAGTAACCTTGCCCGACCAGAAGTGATGTTCCATCAAATTATGAGGTCTGGGCTTGATGAAATGATCTAGAGATATTTTTCCTCTCTAGTTGACATCCACAGCTTTCCATATTAGTATCATTTGTATGGATTGGATTTTTGTAGAAGTAATTGGACATTTTTGAAATTCATATCAATAAATTGTGATAGCATCAGGACTCAGTCTGACCTCCAGACTATTTCGCATGTCAAACACTCTGTGTGTGGGATGTTATAACTTTTGCATATTTTTAACATAAATGACACATCCCAAGCTTTCTAGAATGACCAATATTGCATGATTTCGATTTTTTTAGATTTAGTTATGATTTTCCAAAGTTTGCCCAAAAAGGAGACCAATTCTGGCCGAGAATGAAACCTCCTTTTCCACCTTTCAATTCGGTTTCCATGAGTTGTAGGCATGTTTTTGTGATGAAAATAAGTTGTAATGATGTAATTAAATATGAGAATGTATAGCATGAGCTCACACGGCCTACATGACACCAAAGCAAATTTTTAGTCGTGACGCGACGCAAAAAAGTGTTATTTTCAATGAAATTTCTCACTTCTTTTTTACTATAGATCACATGAGCATGTAAATGATGATGGATGTGAGATAGAAATTATAGTGTTACAATCGGCCTCCTTCATATCCAAATGTGCACTTGGATTTTAATGTGTAATGTGATTGGAACTCTATAGTCCACTCATCAAATAACCCAGATTTTTGCCCTTTAGAAACACTTTAGGCAATATCAATTTAGAGGATCTAGCTCCATGGAGTAATATATAATTCAATGTGAGATCCAGATATATAACTTAGTATTATTTTATTAGTAGATGGGTCCCATTTTGTTTGATTTAAACTTTTTTTTTTATTGAAAACAATATAAATGATGTGACACTCTAAAAATATTTAAAACTTTTTTTATGGGTAATTGAATACAAGATCTAATTACATAACTTGACATCATTTTATTTGTAGATGGGTTTCATTTTGTTTGATTTAAACTTTTTCATTAGAGAAGGTATAAATGATGTGATATTCTAAAAGTACTTAAAAGTTTCTCCATTGAAGAGAGTTTATTTAAATTTATTATTCATCTTCAATGTAAGCTTATTGCTAATCAATTTGAATCATTCCTAATGGAGTTCAGTAAGACCAAAAGAAACTAAAAACATACACCCTTTGAAAATTTCAGGATATTCGGAGATGAAAATTTCAGTTAACTCTACCAAACGAAATTTCAGTAACACTCTCACAAATAGTAAGAGTACATGAAATAGAATATAAATGAAATTGGATCATCTTCAGCGTTAACAATCTTCAAACCTCACAATCCTCAAGGAAAAAACGCTGTGAAAACAATATTCAACCTTCAACCTTCACAATCTTCTCAACTCAAGAAAAATCTGCAACCTTCCCTCGTTAATGGAGCAGCCCTCGTTTTCGCTTCAGCGTAGCTGAGTTAATGGCTTTCTTTCAGATCTTATTTGACTTCCCGCCCTTGCTGAGAAGAGAAGATGGTGCGTTTAACGGCTTATATATGAACAGACGGCTAAAATCGGCCGATGCAACGGACGGTGAAAATTTATTTGAAAAAAAAAAGAGTTGAAACACACCATTTCCCTTAAAAGTAAAAGTGTGCAGATCAATATCCCAACGACATGGCTGAACGAGGGTGCTTCGATGCATTCAATGGCTCCTAAAAATAGAGCAGCACGGCCTACACATTGTTATCTTGTGTTCTTTGTGGTTAATGTCACGAAAAGTTTTACTTTTAAAAAAGTTAAGTTTTTTAATCATAAGATACATATTGAAATTTTCATTTTAAATTTTTGCTTGTTAAGACGAGAACTTTAGAGTTTATCAAATCGTAAAAATACTAACATTCTTGAAAAAATAAAACTTTCCGTACCTAAATTTGTCTAGTTTGTCCATACCAAACAAGATACGTTCTGTAATTCGTCCACTACTATTATATTTATTTATAAAAATTTCAGCTTGACATATATAAAAAAAAAATACAAAACTAACATTCTTATATTATTTAAAACATATGCAGTACATAAATTTTATATTATTTATATTTCTTGTATCTAAATATCTTATTAATAAATTTTCAGACTATAAAAAACTAAGAAGACATTAGGAATACTATAATCTTGAACGTTATTCTACACACATTGTGTGACAGCATTTGATGTGCTGTTTTGTAATAACCAAGTGGCATTTGAAATAACACTTTCATATCACTAAATGAGCGCTCTGCCCAAAATATCCAGCCATCTCATATCACATAATATAGTGCATTAAATTTTTTATACGTCACCAAATCTACTCTTGCCTTTGTACAATAATTAACTTCAAAATTATCAAACATGTAAAATACGATACACAAATTTAAAAAATAATAATAAATTGCAGGTTTTTTTTTTCCCACTAAAACATTACATTGTATGGAGAAGGAATAACTTACATATGAACTTTTAAGATTTTTTTAATTAAATGTCTATTTATAAATAGTAAAAATAGTATAAATTTAAAATATTTAATTTATATAAACTTGAACAAGTATATCGGAAAATTCTGAGTAAGATTAACATGTGAAACTAAACATAAATATCTTATATTTCTAAGATGTAAGATATTAACAATTGTTATACCAGATACTAGCATCATAAATACCATTATATATTATACTATAATATCATAATATGCAAAATAATATAAAATATGAAATTTCTGTTATACCAAACCCCTCCCAAATCTTTCACGTACCAAACAACACTTGTTATAAAACTTGAGAAGCAATACTAGGGCTGAAGCAATCCCCACTTAGCGCTAATATGGCAGGAACATGGATCTGCTAATCAAAACAAGTTTAAAATGTGCCTCGAAAAAAGAAAGAGTTTAAACTAAATGCATTTGGATGTATTTGTACTTCACAGCCAATACAAAGGCTGACTTTGTAAAAGTTCCTGCTATAAATAGTAAAAGCTATTTTTAAAAATAAAATTGATTGGTAGAATATTTACTAATAATTTTTAATTTAACATTTATAATAATAATAATAATAATAATAATAGACATTGTAACTTTATTTTGTATTACTAAAATACTTGAGACAACCGTATTTTTTGAGTAATAATATTTAATATAAAAAATTATTATACATCTTAAATTAAAACAATAATAATATTTAATGAAAGTTAAAAAATATATATGAACTTTACATACAAGGTTCACCGTTCTTCCAAAGATATGATAAAAGTTAAGAAACTATAATAATATAAAAATGACAAATCACTTGATATGATGAATGTAACAAGTATATATCTCGAAATTTCATGAAAATATAAAAATAATTTTATTTACTTAAATTACAAAAGAAACGATGGCTTTTAATAGTATCCTCTTCTAAGGTGCTTTTTAGAAGAATGGAAAGAAAGACTATTAAAAAGATTAATACAACAACAACAATAAAATCTTTTTTCGCTAAATGGAATCGATTATATAGATCAATCGTTGTCATAAAGTCTTATCATAAATCATATTTTTAAACAAATTATTTAAGTCTAAATCTTTATTAATAATTTCTCTTATAATTTTTCTTGGCCTCCATCTACCTCTAACTATTAGATTACTCTCCATCCATCTAATCTACTTTCCTAACTAAAAAAGATTAATAAAATATAATTTTTTTAAAATTTTGAGTAAGAATAAAACATCAGGAGCCAAATTCATAACATTTCCATACAAGGCCTAAAATTTAATGTTGCCGAGTGACAATGCAGGGGAGGGAGAAATCAACTCTGGGTTACAAATTGCTTCTGAATATCCTGGAATGATATGGTAGCTGATCCCCTTTTCTTGGCCCTCGGCTGAGAAGGATGTTCCCTCCACCCCGTCATGTATATAACCTACAAAAGCACAAGAGAATGACCAAAGTATACAAATCTTTACAACGCGCGATATATTATGATTATTTTTTTTCCTTTTATATTACCATGAAGGTATCCTCAGACCATGTTCGAATGGGAAACTACTGCAAGTGCCACTTTTGCATGCTAAGTGACAAGGAAATGTTTACTGCCCAAATACTATTTGTGTCCCACAAATAGACAACTGAGAATTTTTTCCACCCATGGGAGCTATCAACAGACGCAACATTAGCAGGTATAGCCACTATAAAGCAAATTTAGGGCTATGTCACACTGTGCTTTTAACTGCATGACTTCAACCGAAGAGCCAGAGTATCTCCTAGAAATCTTGAGGTCCACACTTAAGGTGTTTGACAAGCAGAAAGCTCGTATACGATTCAGCAGAGCCATTCATAGCAGTTGTTTAAAAAATCATACTTCATGATTTGACTTTCTAATCAATATTTTTTAGTGGATTAATAATTTGAGATATTCATTCCAGTTAATTTTTATTGATCATTAAAAACTCTTCATCATTCGTAATAATCATATCAACACAGCTTCTATAGAGAGAAAAACATATTTTAGTCCACAAAGCCCGAAGCTTTTGTTGTTAAATAATATGTAATTAATACACATATCACCTATATCAACTAAGTGAAAAGTCCTCCAACTAGCTAGCAATTCATAATATGCTTCTGCTGTAATTTGTCAGAGAAAATCAAGGTGGGGACTGGGCATCTCCCAATCTTCAGAACAAATAGAGTGAAGGGCTTCGACATTCTATAAAGAATCTGCTCTGGTGAGGTTTGTCTTGATTCAAATTAACCGAAATGACTATAAATATTCATTATGGTTATTTTTAATTAATTTGTTATTTTTATTTAATTAAAATATGGAAAATAAGTTAAAATAAATATATAAACATTTTAGGAATAAATGATAAGGGATAAATACATCATTAGTAATTTTGAATAAAGTTATTTTTGTCTTGAAGAAAATAATTTTGTTTTCACTTCCAAAAGAAAAGCTATAAATTTCTACTTCCATCCTACAGCAGAAAAATTGAGTCCATAACTACTTAAAAATAGATTTCTAAATTTCTCAACCACCACCAAAATTAAATTCTTTTTATAAATTTCTACTTCCATCCTACAGCAGAAAAATTGAGTCCATAACTACTTAAAAATAGATTTCTAAATTTCTCAACCACCACCAAAATTAAATTCTTTTAAAAAAAACAGCTTATTTGCTTATTTTAAGCACTGCCGATATGGGGCCCAGTCAATGCCGTAATCCATAGTATACTCACCCTCCAACATGAGGCCTGTGAATGGAACTTGACACCTCATCAAAATATTAAAATGAAAGGTGAAAAACTTATTTGCAACTATTTTGATAGAGGGGATCACAACCTCCACTTTTTGCACGATTCACAACAAAAAGCTATAAGGCTAATGCCTTGACTCAGTCAATGCCACGTAAAGCTATAAGGTGAGTGCCTTGACTTAGTCAATGCCATGATTAATCCACAGTACACTTACCCTCCAACATGAGGCATGTCAATGGGATTTGACACTTGCTCAAAGTTTTAATATGGAAAGTGAAAAACATATCTCAATTGTTTTGATAAAGGAGAAAAAATTCACAACCTCCACTTCATAAAAGAACCATTTTGCATCACAATTCACAGCGCAAAGTAAAGCTAAGGTGAAAAGCCTTGACTTGGTCAATAATGATCCACAGTACACTTACCCTCCAACATGAGGCATGTGAACGATACCTAAATCTTCTACAAAATTCGGAAATGAAACGTGAATAACATATTTGTAATTATTTTGATAGAAAATATCACAGCCTCCACAAAGGAACCATTTTGCATCACAATTAACAACACAAAACAAAGCCACAAACCATCTCTTCTCAAAAGTGGTAAGAATTCAATCAAAAGGGCTGAAGATTTAAAACATGCCAAGTTAACAAGTGAAAGTACTCAGCCAGAAGAATAACATGGGATCAAATTGCAAAATAATAGAAATGAATACTAAAAATATATGAAAACTATAAAAACAGTATTGATGAACGCACTGAGGTATGAGAAGCCCAAAAGTTTTACATTTTCAAAAAACTTGTCATTGTTTACCTGGAAGGTTGCAAGTACTGAGCCATCTTCTGCAGCAAACATTGAATCATAAATAGCTGCAGTTGCCAAGGCTGTGTCCCTCTTTAGGACCTGTTTCATTATGCACAACCTTTTTTTCAGGATGTTATGCAACAGCATCTGATGTCCAAAACTGGATGAAAGAAACATTCCTTATGCCTTGTTTGGTTCACCATATAGGATAAGACCTAATAGTATGAGTCGCATCGAATAGTACTGTATAAGCTATCCGCATGAGCCTTTTATGCTATTATATGTTTGTTGCATCAACATATTAAATTTGGATTGATATGTATTTGATGGGATGAAAATAATATTTTATAAATATAAATAATATTACAATCTTACCATAATATAACAATGGTGATAATGATAGTAATGGCAGTAGCAGTGATGGCTCAATGGTGATAATGGTAGCGGTGGCAAGGTGGAGGAACTGGTGGTAGTGATGATGATAATGGCTTTAGTGATGGTAATGGCTATAGTGATGGTGGTGGCAAGAGGTAGTAGTCACGGTGGCAGTGGAAGTGGTGAAGTAATGGTGGTGACAATGATGGTAGCGGTGGCAAGGTGGAGGTAATGTGGGTGTTGGTAGCGTGATAGTAGTAATGGTAGTAATAATAGAAGTAATAGTGATGATAGCGATAGCGGTGATAGTGGCAGACTAGGGGGTGACAGGAGTGGTAATGATGATGATATGACAATCAGTAAGAAAGAATAAAAATAGTTTTTGTTATTAAAAAAATTGCACAAGATTTCTTATCATGACTTATCCCTTCCCTCTTGGGTGGATGGTGTTATATGGGGATAACAGTATAAAAAGTTCTGACCATATAAGTTTATATAATCATTTACACGCACCAAACACCATATTGGGATGGAATGTCTTAGCCTATACTATCTTATTCGGCCTTATATGTGTGCACCAAATGGGGGCTTAATGTGTAAAGATGGAAGGGGAAAAAAAAAAAAACTGAAGAAAAAGGTTTACAGTGTTTCTTTGAAGAAGAGCATTAGTTTCCCCCATAGCGCGCAAGTGTTCTATAAGCTCCAGAGCTGCACCAGCGAAAACAACCACCAAAAAGAGATTGAATAACGATATTCAGAAAGGCAATTATAAGATATACCAGTCAGTGGAGAACAAAGAACTAACACTAAGATATGACTCATTCAAGAGGCACAAAAAAGATTATGAAATCAAACTATCAAAATGATAAGATCTTTTCTTTAATTAATATTTGTTCACGGGAGACTTAAGTGATTATTCTCGCAAACCCCTTGATACCTCTTCGCCAGAAGCATAGGGACAAAATCCCACACTCTCGGCCCATGCCAGTATACCTCATTAACTAAAGTAATTGCACCTCAAATATGGTATAAACCATTTCCAAGTTTGTTAAGATGAACTCCATGACTTGACGTTGGCCATCTAAGTAACTTTCACCACTGCAGCCTTCCAAGAAAGCATTGTTGAACGGTTGAAGATGTAGATATACCACAACATGTTGCTTGGGCAATATCGGGCTAGGTGATTAGATTGCTGACTAGCCAATATACTTTATTAGATAAATAAAACAATTTATACTTGTACTATAAATTAAGCTTCAAATGAAGTATGTCTTATGAAATACTGACATAATAATTTGCAGGTGTGTCAGACATGTTTGCTGTCACAATATACTGACAAATGACAACACAGGTCATTCGTGTGAATCAAAGAATCTTTTTATGGCTAGAAAATGCACTAAGCATGGCTAAATAAACCATTAAGAAAGTAAATAAAAAAAAAGGAAAAAAGAAAATTGAAATATAAAAATAAAGAGAGCAGACACCATATCATGATGAAAACACAGTAGTTGCTTCCTACTATTTCGGTGTACATGAAAAGTTTTGACAAAATATCTTATTTTCTTACTGTTACTGAAAAATCAAATTACAAGGATACTTATACAATGAGGAAGATGCTATTCTAAGAAATAAAATAAATGAAGAAAAAATTTCCAAAAAATCCTAAAAATTAGAGATTGATTAATCTCCTAAAAACAAGCCTAATTCCTAGGGTCAAACTATCAAAACTAATTACAATAATTACAATCATTCTAACAAATAATTACAATGATTTCTAACACTCCCCTCAAGCAAGTAAATGAATATCTTCCATTCCAAGCTTGACGGTTAAGTTCTAAAAGATGACACTAGATAACCCTTTGTTAGGCACATGTGCAAGTTGGTCATCTGTAGTAATGAAAGAGGTACAAATTAGACCACTATCCAATTTTTCTTTCATAAAGTGCCAATCTACCTCACTATGTTTAGTATGGTTGTGTTGTACTAGATTGTAAGTAATGTTGACATTAGACTTGTTACAAAAAAGTTTCATCAGGCCTTCCATCGTGATCTTCAAGTCTTCCAAGATTATCTTTAGCCACAATAATTCACATATCCTGAGTACCATTGCTTTGAACTCACTTTTGCATTGGATATTGCAACCACATTCTTCTTTTTGCTTCTCCAAGTGACAAGGTCTCCTCCTCCAAAAGTACAATAACCAACGTTGATTCCATATTGACTAGAGATCTTGCATAACCCCCATATATATAGGCTTCAAAAGTCAGTCCCTCCCTTTTTTTGAATAGAATTCCTTTAGCTGGTATACCCTTCCAGTACTACAATATTCTATGTACTACTCTAAGATGTGATTATCTGGAATTGTGCATAAATTGGCTCACAATACTCAGAAGCTATATCAGGTTTGGTAGGAGAAAAATAAATTAGTTTTCCCACTTGACAACCCTTTATCAACCATTGTATTTTCTAGAGCATCATAGAGTCTATGGTTTAGCTTTATAAGTGTCTCTATTGGCTTGCATCCCAATATGTCTGTATCTACTAATAACTCCAACACATAGTTTAGTTGTGATATGAAAATCTCTTGTTGTAAGCGAGCTATTTCAATGCCAAGAAAGTATTTTAGTTTACCCGACTCTTTGATCTCAAACTCTTTCACCAATTGCCCTTTTAACAACTCTATTTGTTAGCGATCAGTTTTTATTTCCTTATATTTATTTCCTTATTGTTAATTATTGTAATTATATTCGAAAGTTGACCTTAGGAATTAGTTTCCTAATTGTTAGAGATTTTATAGGATTGTATTTCTGATTTATTTTGTTTCTTAGAAAAATGTTTCTTTCCTAAAATAGCTTCATTCTTTTTGTATAAATACCCTTATACTTTGATCAAATAATACACACAAGAATTTCAAAATTTGTCATGGTATCAGAGCCTTAGAGTTCCAAGGACATCTTTGTTTTTTAACAAAACTTTCCATATTACTGCCTCTTTGTGTTTCGTGCATTCCCACTAATACCTCATCATTACCTGCACCCCAATTATTACCAGACATTCCACCTGAGCCTCCATTGCAGCCAAAACCAACTTCAAACCCTACTCGTCCATTACAAGTATATTCTTGAAAGAAGGCATCATCTTCTCCACCAAAGCCAGTCCAATCAACCTCTTCTACTCCTGACAAGGTTGAAGTACTCTCTTTACCCACTAATAATATGAATCACAATAATTATGATATTTTTATTGCTTCCAAAAAGGCACACAAACTTGCACAAAATATCCTTTGTCTGCATTTCTTCCTTATATGCATTTATCTCCTAACCACAAAGCCTTTCTCAATACACTAAATGTCATTCATATTTTCAAAACCTTATTTGAGGCATTCAAGAATGAGAATTGGGTCAATGTTATGAAAGTTGAGATGCAGGCACTTAAGAAAAACGAAACTTGGGATCTTGTGCAATTGCCAAAAGGAAAGAAACCAGTAGGCTGTCGTTGGGTATTTACCACTAAATATAATTCAAACGGTACCTTGGAGAGATACAAAGCTTGACTTGTTGCAAAAGAATATACCTAAACATATAGCATTGATTGCATGGAGACTTTTGCCCCTGTTGCAAAAATGAATACAGTATAGGTATTATTGTCTGTAGCTGCTAATTTGGGTTAGACATTACAACAATTCGATGTCAATAATGCCTTTTTGCATGGTGACCTAGAGAAGGAAATCTATATGGAGATTCCCCTAAGATGAGCATGGTGTGTAAGCTTAAGAAGGCACTTTACGAGCTAAAACAATCTCCACAAGTATGGTTTGAAAGATTTTCTAAAGTCATGATTAGTATGGAATATAAGTAGAGTCAAGGTGATCATACTTTATTTGTGAGACATTCAACCTCAGGGAGAGTAACTGTATTCTTAGTTTATGTGAATGACATCATAATCACAGGGAATGATCATGAGGGGATTGGATGGTTAAAAAGATAACTGACAAAGGAATTTGAAATCAAAGAATTAGGTAAGTTGAAATACTTTCTCGGCCTTGAAGTGGCTCATTCACAGTGGGCATTTTTATATCCCAACACAAGCACGTGTTGGACTAATTGACAAACACAGGCAACTTGAGATGTAAACCCGTAAAAACACCTATAAAGTTTAATCATAAACTATGCGAAGCTTCTAAAGATACACCAATTGATAAGGGTTCTTATCAGAAGCTTGTGGGACGACTTATTTACTTGTCTCATAATAGGCCTAACATAGCCTACGTTGTGAGTGTTGTGAATCAATTTATGCATGATCCAAAAGAATCATACCTCAAAGCAGTTCATAAAATATTACAATATTTGAAGGATACAACAGGAAAAGGACTTTTGTTTAAAAGAGGTGAGGGATTAACTCTTGAGGCTTATACTGATGCAGATTATACAGAATCTCTTGTTAATAAGAGATCAACCACAAGTTATTACACCTTTCTAGGAGGAATCTTGTTACTTGGAAAAACAAAAAGCAAAATGTGGTTGCATGATCAAGTGCAGAAGCCGAATTTAGATCAATGGCAATTGGAATATGTGAGTTATTATGGTTAAAAATAATTCTAGAAGATTTAAAGATTAAGTAGGAAGGCCCAATGAAAATTTATTGTGACAATAAATTTGCCATCAACATTGCTCACAATCTGATACAACAGGATCGCACTAAGCATATTGAGATAGATCATCACTTCATCAAAGAAAAATTGGATAGTAGCTTGATTTGTACTCCTTTTGTTCTTACTGTCAACTTGCAGATGTGTTTACTAAGGGATTAACTAGCGCCATCTTTCAAGACATCATCACCAAACTTGGAATGAATAATATCCACTCACCAGCTTGAAGGGGAGTGTTAGCAATCAATTTTTATTTCCTTATATTTATTTCCTTATTGTTAATTATTGTAATTATATTAGAAAGTTGACCTTAGGAATTAGTTCCCTAATTGTTAAAGATTTTATAAGATTTTATTTCTGATTTATTTTGTTTCTTATAATAGTTTTTCTTTCCTAAAATAGTTTCATTCTTTCTATATAAATACCCTTGTACTTTGATCAAGTAATATACACAAGAATTTCTCAATTTGTGTCACACTATTCCCTCCAAGTCGTCTCCTATGACTATAATGTCATACTTTGCCACCAATAGCATCGTCACTCGCCACAAGGCTGAATACTTCACAAAGCATGATTACCTTGGCTTTACTTATACCCCATACCAACCACAGCTTTGGTAAATCTCTCAAACCACGCTCTTGGGGATTGTTTTAGCCCATACATTGCCTTTTTGAGTTTACACATGGTGCCTTATTTAGTATGAGTCAAATCCCAGTGGAATCTCCATAAAGATCTCCTCTAGCCAAGGTTAGCAGCCACAAATAATAAGACTCTTGCTATATTCATTTTAGCAACAAGGGAGTCTCATATTCTATGCCATAGGTCTAGATATATCCTGTGGCAACAAGCGAAGCTTTGTACCTCTATAAAGTACTTCTAAATTATATTTAGTAGTGAATACCTATTTACACCCAACTAGTTTCTTCCCCTTTGACAATTTTACCATGTCCCAAGTTTTATTTTTCCAAAGTACTTCCATCTCAACTTTCATAACATATATCCAATTCTCATTTCTCAATACCTCAATGAAGATTTATGAATAGGGATGGCATTTAGACTAGTGAGAAAGGCTTTGCGGCTTAAAGACAAATTCTTATATGTAATGGAATAAGACAAAGGATACTTAGTGAAGTTTCTAGTTCCCTCTCACAATGCAATAGAAATGTCATAATTATTGTGTGCTAGTGTTTCAGAAATATTATCAATGGCCAAAGTTATTACATTAACACTTTTAGGAGCATAATTGGATGATTAGATTAGCTTTGATTTGAGAGTGGGTATCTTTTTTTTTTCTGGGGTGGGAACAAACCTACAAAGGACAGGTAAGGGTCTTAAGCTTGCGTTGGCTGCAAATTTCACTCATGTAGGGTGCTTGATTGTGAGGTTGGCTCAAGTAGTGTCTAGTTGCAATAGTAGTTCAAATGGTTGTGGGGCATTTACTGGTAATTATGGAAAATCAAGAAAGATATGGAATTCTCCCCATAAAGATGAGGATTGTTGAAGTAGGAATCGAGCTTAGCAAAGGTGACACCAACAAAGACATAAATTTTCTTGGAAGAAGGTGATAACTGTTGGAATAATGTCTAAGTTCATAATGTCTAGATTTATTGTATATAGAGTTGTACTACACTATACTACACTAGTACTATACTTGTACTACACTTATTTTTTACCTATAAATAAGATATAGTGTATGGGTTATATACACCATACAATTTATTCATCAACTTTCTCTCTAGTTTCTCATGGTATCAAAGCCTCTGTGACTCCTTCTAGTGGCCTCTTCCTCCAACTGTGTTTTCCTTCTGGCCAAAACACATTTTTCTCTCACCTTTCTCCATCTTTTTGGATCTACCCACGCTGAATCTCCACAACCCAAAGCTCATCTCAAACCACGCGCCTCTCAATCATCTTCAAAAGGTTTCAATTGTCGAAACCCAGAATTCCAATCATCAAACATTGAGCCACGCAACCTCCAACAATTGCATCCTTGCTCCACACACTAGCACATGCGAGCACATGTGACGTCATCTGCCACCATGCTTCGCCTAGATCTAGTCATCGTGCTCTCCTCTTCTTGTTTATGGTCTCGGCTGTGCCATTTTGTGCCATTTTGGGTGGTATTCTTCCACCCTAGCTTGATTCTTCAATTCTTTGGTGTTCACTTGCCACAGTAATTTCTAGAGTTACCTTCCATTCGAACAACCATGTCCACTTTTGAAAAACCTAAATCAGGTATTTTCTCATCCGTAATAAGTGGTTCACCAGTCATTGCTGCTTTTGTCCAATTATGGTTCAAAGGGCAAGAGTACTTAGATCATTTAGAAAAACGGCATACTAACATTCCTTCTACAGATCAACCTGAGTGGGTCAAAATTGTTGCTCAACTTTGTGCTCTGTTATGGCACTCCCTTGACCCTCACCTTCTACGTTCATATCAACTGCATGAAACATGCTATAAGATTTGGCATAAGGCTGCATCTGTTTATTGTAATGATATCCATCGCTATTATGATGTTTTGTTTACTCTTGTGAATTTAAAGCACCAAGATATGGATACCACCACTTATGTATCCAATATTGAGGCCCTTCAACATAAGCTTCACTCTTTAATGCCTGCTACAACTTCCACAACTGATTAAGAGGCTCAATGTGACAAATTTTTCATGGTCATGACTTTCATCAATCTTCATTCTACCCTTGATCCTATTCGGGATCAGATTTTTGATGGTTCCACTATTCCTACTCTAGATAATCTTCTCACTCGTCTAGTGTGCATCTCTTCTGCCAGTGTGCCTATATCTAGAACATCAAGTGCCCCTGTCCCAAATACTTCTGCCTTGTCTCTCACACTAGTGATAAATGCCTTCAAGGCGACAATGGCCGCAATGCTCGTCGCAAACGTCCTCAGTGCACTCATTGTAATATGTTGGGACATAGAAAAAATCATTGTTGGTCCTTACATGGCCACCCCCCTAGCATTACAAACATTGCACAAACATCAGTTGAAACATCCACAAACCAAGCTTCACAAACCATTAAGTCTAATGAGAGATGACTATACTAAATACCTACATTATCAGGCCTCCAAACAATCTTCCGTCCTTGCCTCCGTTGCCCAAACTAGTAATTGCATGGCCTACCTTGCTCAATCCTCTCTTGGCCCGTGGATCCTTGACTTTCGTGCCTCCAATCACATTTCTGGTAACAAAGATTTTTTTTTTTACATCTCTACTTCTACTTTACTTCCTCGTATTACTCTTGCCAATGATACTCAAACTATTGCCGAAAGCATTGGTCAGGCTATAATTCTTCCTTCCCTCACTTTAGATTCAGTTCTTTATACTCCTGAATATCCTTTTAACCTTGTTTCGATCAACAAGTTAACTCATACTCTTTAATTGTTCCATTACCTTTCTTAACAAAAGTGTTTCTTTACATAACCGAAATACGAGTCAAACGATTGGCGAAGGACAAGCCACGAGACCTTTATCATCTCACTACATCACCAGTAGCATGCACAACTCCTTCTCCACGTCTCATCCAGAATCACTTCAGCCATCCTAGTCTCTCCAAACTTCAAAAGATGCTTCCCTCATTTTCTACTTTGATGTCATTTGAATGTGAGTCGTGTCAATTAAGTAAACAAGCTCGTGCTTTGTTTCCCAAACGTATCAATAATCAAGCTACGTCCCCTTTTAAGCTTGTTTATTCTTATGTTTGGGGTCCATGTCGTATTTCATCTATTTTTGGATTTCAATATTTTGTAACTTTTATTAATAATTATTTTCGTTGTACTTAGTTATATTTTATGAAGAATCATTTTGAAGTATTTTCTATTTTTCAATCCTTTTGTGCTAAAATATGAACTCAATTTGGTTGTTCTACATCTGTTTTACGGAGTGCTAAAACATGTGAATATTTTTCTACTCCTTTCCAAACATTTATGTTTACACAAGGAATTCTTCATCAATCTACATGTGCCCATACCCCACAACAAAATGGTATAACTGAATGTAAAAATTGTCATCTCATTGAAACGGCTTGTACTCTGTTTCTCCATTCCAATGTACCCCTTTGTTTTTGGGGTTATGTTATTTTTACTACTTGCTATTTAATTAATCGTATGCCTTCTTCAGTGTTGCAAAATCAAGTCCCTCACTCTATTTTATTTCCTTCTAATTCTCTTTTTCACCTTCCTCCTTGTACTTTTGGTTGTACTTGCTTTGTTCATGATTTGGCCTGAGGGGAAGATAAACTTACAACTAAAGCTATCAAATGTATCTTCGTTGGCCATTCTCGACTTCATAAAGGATATCGGTGTTATTCTCCAGATAGTAATAGATGTTTCATCTCTGCTAATGTGACCTTCTTTAAATCCACTCCTTTCTTTTCTACTACACCAATTGCACCTAAATCTGTGTCAAATGTTCTTCCGTTATCCTACTTTGATCCTGTCGTAACTACCCTTCCTCGTCCATTTCAGACTTATCATCGTCATCCTCAACCACACCCTCCTTCAAGCTCTATTGATGTAGCTGATGACTCACCCTCTTCTCTAGCACCTGCCCTTGATTCAGTCTACCCTTCCTCTGAGGATCTACCAATTGCTCTTTGTAAAGGTATTCATTCAACCCATAATCCTCATTTCCTTTACAATTTTTTAAATTATCATTGTTTGTCTACACCCTATTATCTTTTTGGGTCTTCATTAGATTGTGTTTTTATTACCCAAACTATGAACGAGGTACTTTCTCATTCTAGGTGACGACAAGCAATCCTTGATGAAATGGCTATCTTGCATTTTAATAGCACTTGGGATTTAGTTCCTTTGCCTCAAGCCAAATCTCTCATTGGCTGTCGATAGTTGTATACTGTTAAAGTTGGTCCCGATGGCCAAATTAATTGTCTCAACACTCAATTGGTCACCAAAGGTTACACTCAATTTGTTAGCTTTGATTATGAAGACACATTTTCCCTTATTGCTAAAATTACCTTTGTCCAATTACTTCTTTCTATGGCTGCTATACGCCACTAACAACTTCATCAACTTGATATTAAAAATGCCTTCCTCCATGGTGAGCTCGAGGAAGAGGTTTATATGGAGCAACTGCTTGGCTTTATTGCAGGAAAATGGCGAGGTTTGTCAATTACATCGATCACTTTATGAATTGAAACAATCTCCTCAAACTTGGTTGGGTAGGCTCAATTCTGTTATTCGGAAGTTTGGGATGGTTAGAAGTGACGCAGATCATTCTGTGTTCTATCAGCATACTCCATCTAACCGGTGCATCTACTTAGTTGTCTACGTCGATGACATTGTCATTATCGGTGATAATGAACAAGGTATTTATCAACTTAAACAACCTTTGTTTAAATCTTTTCAGACCAAAGATCTAAGAAAATTGGAGTACTTTTTTGGTATTGACGTGGCCCAATCTCACACTAGAATTGCTATATCATAAAGAAAATATGCTTTGGATATATTGAATGAAACTCGTATGTCATATTGCAAACCAATTGACACTCCAATAGATCCAAATGTCAAACTCCTACCAAGATAGGAAGAGCCTCATGCAGACCCAGGTAAGTATTAGAGATTAGTTGGAAAGCTTAACTATCTTATCATTGCTCGTCCAAATCTCCTCCACAGTAAGTGTAGTTAGTCAATTCTTACAATCTCCGTGCAATAGTCATTGAAATGTTGTGATTCGCATTCTTCGCTATATCAAAGCAGCCCCAGGTCAAGGTCTATTATATGAAAATAAGGGCAATTCTCAAGTTGGTGGTTACAGTGATGCAGATTAGACTGGGTCTCCTGTTAATAGACTCTGCACTTCGGGATATTTTGTCCTTGTTGGAGGCAATCTAGTCTCCTGTTAATAGATTCTCTACTTCGTGATAGTGCCAAGAGAGGTCCTATGGAAGGCTTTGGAAAAAAAAGGAGTTCATATAGCATATATTCAAACAATCCAAGATATGTATAATGAGATTAAAACTAGTATAGTAACAAAAGGTGGACCTACAGAAGATTTTTTAATAACTATTGGTTTATATCAAGGGTCAACTTTGAGCCCTTATCTTTTTATTTTAGTCTTGAATGTGCTTACTGCACATATCCAAAAGCCGATGCCACAATGCATGCTTTTTGCAGATGATATTGTTCTAATTGGAGAATCAAGAGAAGAAATGAATGAGAAGTTGGAAAGGTGGAGACTAGCTTTGGAAGCTCATGGATTTTGTTTAAATAGAAGTAAAACGGAGTATATGAAGTGTAAGTTTAAAAAGAGACACACCACTTCCAACGTAGAAATGAAAATTGGAGAACATATCCTACCACAAGTCACATGATTTAAGTACTTGGATCTATCATATAACATTATAGGGAACTAGAAAAAGATGTAAAACATAGAATTCAAGCAGAGTGGATAAAATAGAGGAGTGCTTCGGGTGTTATTTGTCATAGAAGAATACCACTCAAACTTAACGGTAAATTCTACCACACAGTTATAAGACCTGTAATATTGTATGAAACTGAGTGAAAGTCAACAAGAGAAAGTTCAATGTTGCAGAGACGAGAATGTTGCGTTGGATGAGTAGACACATTAAATGAAATAAGATTAGAAATGAATTATTAGAGAGAAGGTGGAAGTCGCATCTATTGTGGAAAAGATTGTAAAATCGAGACTTAGATGATTTGGTTATGTGGGGAGAAGACCTATAGAAGCCCCAGTTAGGACAGTAGATGAGATGGAGAATAGTCTAATAATTAGAGGTAGAAAAAGATCAAGAAAAATTATAGAAAAAATTATTAAAAGAGATTTAGATTTAAATGGTTTGTCTAAAAATATGATTTACGATAGGTGTTTATGACATCGATTGATCCATGTAACCAACCCCACTTAGTGGGAAAAGGTTTGTTGTTACTGCTATTGTTGTTGTGGAGGCAATCTAGTCTCCTGGACGAGCAAGAAATAAGGTGTTGTTGCACGGTCTAATGCAAAGACTGAGTATCATGCTATGACTTTAGCAACATGTGAACTTATATGACTTAAACAACTCCTTCAAGAATTGAGATTTGGAAATACCGAACAAACGAAGTTGATTTGTGATAACCAAGTCACAATGCATATTGCTTCCACCCAATATTTCATGAGATGACCAAACATATTGAGATTGATTGTCACTTCATAAGAGAGAAAATTCAATCTAGGTGTCTTGTTACCAAATTCGCTACTTCAAATGATCAATTGGCAAACATACTCACTAAGTCTCTCAAGGGTCCATGAATCAACTATATATATAACAAACTAGGTGCATATGATTTATATGCTCCAACTTGAGAAGGAGTGTTGGAATAATGTCTAGATTCATTGTTGGAATAATGTCTAGGTTCATAATGTCTAGATTCATTAAATATAGAGTTGTAGTACACTATACTACAATAGTACTATACTTGTATTATACTCATTTTTTACCTATAAATAAGACACAATGTAAGGGGTTATATACACCTTACAATTCATTCATCATCTTTTCTCTTTAGTTTCTCAATAACATTTGTAACCTTTTAGAATGAAAGAATAGCCATTAAGAACAAATTTGAGAGCTTGAGGATCAAGTTTGGCTCTATTTTGGAAATGCACATGAACAAGGCAACACATCTAAATATTTTTGGAACAAGTTCTTAGATATGTTGAAATTTGGAAAGAATTCTCTAAGGACCTATATTGGACTTTTGAAACAAAGAATCTAGGTTGGAAATTAGTTAATGATATTCATAGCAGTTAAAATGACTTCCCTTCAATATTGCTTGGGAGCCTTTTTCCAAAATATAAGGGCTCTTGTATTGGCAAAAGTAATCCTTTCCCAAAGTAATTCTTTCCTAAAAGAGGATATCATTTGTATTAATTCTATTAAGTTACAAGGAGCCTTGGTTTTCAAGAAAGAATTGGTGAAAGAGAGACAATATGCATTTGGACTTTGAATCAAAAACTTAAAAGAAAGACGATCCAATCTCCAACCCTTTTATCGAGAAAAGAAGAAACCCGAAACAAGGCAAGGATTTCCAACATAGAAGCAAGATCATCAACAACTCTATAATTAATATGTCTAAAAAAGTGGAAATTCCATATAAATTTATTACTTTTGAAGGTGAATGCTCAGAGGCACAAACAGATGTGAAAATGAGCTTCATATATCACTGAGATGAGAAATAGTACAAATATATAGGACACATAATTATACATCCTTGACACGACCAAAGCAATAGAAGAAAATGAAAAGTAAACAAAGAGGAATGAAAATGGAAAAGACACTTAGGAAAACAAAATAACAAGAAATGAATGTTGATTAGAGTCCATAAATAGAAAGTAGCCATTGGGCCTTAACTTATAGAGAATCACGACTTAAAGTTGTGATCTCTTAGGAGAAAAGCCCAACAACTAAATGCATTGAATTCTAACACTCCCGCTCAAGCTAAAAAGTAAATGTTAATCATCCCCAACTTGATTCCTAGTTCTTCGAACCTGACCTGAGTCAAAGATTTAGTAAGAACATCAACAACTGTTACTTAGATGGGGGATGATTAAATTCATAGATACCAACATCAATTTTCTCCTTAATGAAGTGTCGGTCAATTTCAATGTGTTTGATTCGGTCATGTTGAACAGGGTTCCTTGTAATGCCAAGGGCATCCAAGTTTGTCACATAAAACTTGCATAGATTCCTTATAGTCGATTCTTAAATCCTTGGGCTAAAGCTTTATACTCGACCTCAACACTACTTCTAGCAACCATAGATTATTTTCTACTTCTCTAGGTAGCCAAGTTCCCTCACACATAAGTACAATAGCCAAAAGTAGACCTCCTGTCTGAGATAGAACCAACCTAATCAACATCACAATAGATCTCTATGCCACAATGACTACTTTTCTTGAAGTATATCCCTTTTCCAGAGGTCACCTTTAGGTACCTTAGAATTTTGTAAGTTGCATCAAGGTGAGTTTTAGTAGGTTTATAACACTTATAGAAAAGCTAATGTCAAGCCTAGAGTGAGTTAAGTAAATGAGTCTACTAACAAGATTTTGATATCTCTCAATATCCATTAGGAGGTTTTCTTGCGAAAATTTGCTTCAATAGTTGGCCTCCATGAGTGTTAGCTGACTTACATCCCAACATCAGAGTTTCACCTAGGAGATCAAGGTTATACTTCCTTTGGGATATGGTGACGCCTTCAAAAGATCTGGTTACTTCCATACCAAAGAAGTACTCTAGAGTCCCAAGGTCTTTTATTTTAAATCCCTTGGCTGAGGCATCCTTCCAAGCCTTGATTTCATCAACATGGTCTCTGGTTATAATGATGTCATTGACATACACAATTAGAATAGCAATCTTTCCATTAGTGAACTTAGTGAGCATTGTATGATCAGCTCGCCCTTGAGTGTACCTTTGTTTTTTCACAGCCAAAGTGAATTTTTCAAACCAAGCACAAGGAAATTGCTTAAGGCCATATAGAGATTTGTTAAACTGGCAAACTTTCCTTCCACCATGGTCTTCAAACCCAAAGGGGGTGGCCATGTAAACTTCTTCCTTTAAGTCTTTATTAAGGAAGACATTTTTTATGTCATTTTGGGAGAGTGGCCTTTATAGAGTTGAATTTGGCCACAGGAGCAAAAATCTCCTGATAATCAATCTTATAGGTCTGTGTGAAGCTTTCTGCCACAAGTCTCACCTTGTATCTACTTATGCTTCCATCAAGAGTTATGCTTGATGTTAAATAGCAACTTGCAACCAGCAACCTTTTTCCCTTTAGGGAGCTCTAAAAGATCCCATGTACCATTCCTTTAGAGTGCACTCATCTCTTCATTGACTACAATTCTTCATACTTCCTATTTCAAAGCCTCATATATATTGTTAGGGATGTTTATAAAAGATATATTAGCCACAAAAACTTGATAGAAGGGTTGGAACTTATTAAAAGCAACAAAAGTACTAATAGGATGTTTAGCAACAAAAGTACTAATAGGATGTTTAGTACAAGCTCTTTTCTCCTTCCTTAAGGAAGTAGGAAGGTCTAAACATTCCTCTTCAAGGTAAATCAATCCAAGACTAGGAGTGGAGGGACTGATCAGCTCAAGTGGGGGAATGTCCTCAAGCACTAGAAACTTCTTTCTCCTAACATAGACAAAAGGCTCTTTTTGAGGCATATTAGTAGCTCTAGATATGTTATGTTCAGTTATAGGAGTAGAATCAAATTCATTAATGGTTTGGGGTTCAATTTCACTAGCTCTCTTGTCAAAACAAGATTGGTGAGGCTCAAGATTGTCAAGAGGAATAGTGCGAACAAGAGCAAGGGCACAGATAGGGGCATTAGGACAAGCTTCAAGCTTCTTCCATGCAAAGGCTCCATTCCCTTTGTGAACTACTATAACTCCCCCTAAATGGAGGCTTGGGGAAAGTAAGGCTGACCTTCCAAAACAGTCACTTCTATAGAGACAAAATATTTTTGTAATGCAAGGGAATAGCACCTATACCCCTTTTGGAAGGATAAGTACCCAACAAAAAAGCACTTGTTGGCTTTGGGATCAAGTTTGAAGCCGGTACGGTGGTGAACATAGGTGGTACAGCCAAAGACTTTCACGGGTTGGGTAAAGAGAATGGAAGTGTGAGGGTAGTAGTTGAGAAGAACAGCACACATGGTTTGGAAGTTGAGGGCTTTTGCAAGCATACAGTTTATAAGGTAAACGGAGGTTAAAAGAACATCAACCCAAAATCTATTTGGCACATTCATAGTAAACATGACTGAACAGGCAACTTCAAGGATATGCATATTTTTCCTTTCAGCTTTCCCATTTTGTTGAGGGGTATGGGTACAACTTTGGTAGTAAATGCCAAGGGTGATCAGGTAAGAGGTAAGATTGGTATTGAAATATTCAATCCCATTGTCACTACAAAAAACCTTTATAGAAGTTTGGAATTGATTTAAAATGAACTGGTGAAAAGTTTTAAATATGTTTGGAATCTCATATTTCTTCCTCATAAGATAAACCCACATGATTCTAGTGTGGTTATCTATAAAGGTCACAAACCACCTAACTCTAGTAAGACTATTAATTTTAGATGGCCCCTGTATATTGCTATAGATAAGTTGAAAAGGATGGAATGGTTTATAAGGGACAAAAGGGTAAGTAGCTTTAGTATGTGTAGCTAATTGACATGAGTCACAATAAGGACTAGTAGAATTTTTATTAAATAAAGAGGGATACATCTTTTTCATGTAATGAAAAATAGGATGGCCAAACCTATTATGCCATAAAAAGATCTTAGAGCCACTAACAAATAGGGCCATTTTATTATAAACAGCAGTGAGTAAGTTATAGAGACCATCCACCTCCATAGCACTGCTAATCATCCTCTTGGATTCCACGTCTTGAAACCTATTATGCCATAAAAGGATCTTAGAGCCACTAACAAATAGGGCCATTTTATTATAAATAGCGGTGCACAAGTGATAGAGACCATCCACCTCTATAGCACTACTAATCATCCTCTTGGATTCTCAACATGCCATATCTTGAATTTCGGATCACCTCTAGCAAGTTGCACAGCCTCACTAGTCAAGCATTCCTCCTTGTCTCTGCCACTCACAAAAATCATGATTGATTGGCTCCATTGAAGTTAGTTCAATCCATTCAGTTTGAGAGTTGTAATAAAATTAGGTTGGGACTCAAATATAGCATTGGGCTAAGTCATTCGTAATTGGGTGATGGCAGAAGATCACATTTCATTCAAGGATTTAGCTTCCTCATCTCTTCTGGTGGCCTGTAGCCCATATTTAGGCATGAAAGGGCATCAAGCATTGTTGCTTTAATACCATGAAAGTGAGTGCTCAAAGAGGCACAAACAAATGCAAAAAATAAGCTTCGTATATCATTGAGATGAAAAATATATAGGACACATAGTCATACATCCTCTACACAACTTACATAGCAAAAGAAAACAAAAAGTAAACAAAGAGGAACGAAAATGGAAAATACGCATTAGGCAGAGAAAATATCAAGAAATGAATGTTTGATTGGAGCACATAAATAGAAGGTAGCCATTGGGCCTTAACTTATAGAGAATCGCAACTTAAAGTTGTGATCTCTTAGGAGAAAAGCCCAATGGCTAAATACATTGAATTCCAACAACTTTGAATGATGAACAAAACAGAGATTGGTGCATTATGCAAAGTTGATGAAGAGAATAAAGAGAAAGAGAGAGAAAATGGAAAGCGTGAAGAGACACATTCACATTGTATTACATTTATAATAAGAAAAAAACTATACAACAGATAAAGAAGCAATGCAAGACTATAGGATATATAGCTTAGCTTATTATTTATACTTAACTCTAACACCCCCTTAAGATAGAGCATATAAACCACATGCATCAAGCTTGTTATTGAAAAGACTCGGATCCTAGAATTATATTTTATTCATTATAGAACGCAGCTTATATAGCCAGATTGATAGCACATATCTTGCCATCTGATCGACTAGAGTTGTGGAAATAGAGGAAAAAAAAAAATAACAATAAATGATTTTATTCTAATCCCATATAATCAGGGATATATTTATCCTAACTAGCAATCAGGAAATAATTAATAGTGAATAACTTCATTAAGTCTCCAACACTTCCCCTCAAGTTGGTGAATAGATATTAATCATTCCCAACTTGCTTCTAAGCTGCTCAAACCTAGCCCTTGAGAGAGCTTTAGTAATTAGATCTACAACTTCGGACTAAGATGATACATATGAGAGTTAAATAATGCCTGCTTCAATTTTCTCCTTTATAAAATTTCTATCAATTTCAACATGTTTAGTCCTCTCATGGTGCATTGGCTTTTTTACAATCTTTATTGTTGCCTTATTATCACACCAAACCTTTGTAGGAGTCTGAGTTCCAATTTTAAGTTCCTTCAAAAGTCTAAGTATCCACATACCCTCACATATACCCAGTGATAATGCTCTATATTCTACTTCTATATTGTTTTTGGCAACTATCGATTGTTTCTTGCTTCTTCATGTAGCAAGATTTCCCCAAACATAAGTGCAATAGCCTATGGTAGATCTCGTCAATAGTAGATTTTGCCTAATCAGCATCTGTAAAAATTTCCACTCCTCAAGACTTCCCTTTCCCAGAGAAAAGCCCTCTCCTAGGTGTCATTTTTAGATACCTCAAGATTTTGTAGACTGCCTCCATATGTTTTTCTCAGGATTCCTTCATAAATTGGCTCACTACACTTACAGAAAAGCTGATACCTGGTCTTGTGTGCGAGAGAGAAATCAATTTACCTACCAACCTCTGATATCTTTTGGTGTGAACAGGAGTTCCATCTTCATTCAAACTCATTTTATGAGTAGAGTCCATTGGAGTTCCTGAATGTTTGGCACCAAGCATCCCTATTTCCTTTAAAAGATCAAGAGTATATTTTCTTTGCGAGGTAGAATTTCTCTTTTGTGATCTTGCTACTTCCATTCTAAGAAAGTATCTTAGTGTTCCTAAATCCTAACATCAAATTTTGATGTTAAAGATCTCTTAAGCTTTTGTATTTCTTCAACATCATCACCAACCAGGATTATATCATCAACATGTACTATAAATATAGAAGTTTTGTCAATCATGTGCTGCACAAATAGAGTGTGATTAGTTTGACACTGATTATACCCTAGCTGTTTTACAGCTTTTATGAATTTCTCAAACCAAACTCTAAGTGATTGCTTGATTCTATATAGTGATTTATAGTCTGCACACCTTATTGGGCTTTCCAAACTCGTCCATGCCTTATGGGATCTCCATGTACACATTTTCTTCCAAATCTCCATTTAGGAATGCATTTTTAACATCCAACTAGTATAAGGGCCCGTCAAAGTTGTGATAAAACCTAGTATATTTTATTTATCGTTGAGAGATATTAGGAATCTGTTTTAGAAAAATTAGTTTTTTGTATTTATCTTATTCTCCCTCTTTACAGTTAGTAATCCCTCTACTCTTGTAAATATATACTGTTCCTCTCAATAAGTTAATACATAAACTTTTCGGCTCTCCAAACTCTCATGGTATTAAAGCTCGGATCTGACACCTATCCAGACACAAAGGAGAGTGCTGAAATGATCAAATCTATGATAAAGTTGAGTCCAAGTGGAAACAGGGGTATCCCTCGCTTTGACGATTCCTCCTCGTCAAACCCGAGCAAGAACGGAGGTCCCATCATGGTGAACTCTAGTCTTAAAACGTCTTCCGTGTTGATGGTGTCTAAGAAGCTAAGTGAAAAAAATTACAAGGAATGGGCTCAAGCCGTGAAACTTGCCATTGGAGGCCGCGGGAAGCTCGGGTACATCACTAGAGTAGCAAAAATCCCTAAGTAAGTCTAAAGGTGATGTGCGCAACCAATGGGAAACAGAGAACTCAATGGTATCCTCCTGGCTTGTAAATGCTATGATGCCCGTTGTGGAATGTAACTTTATGTTTCTTCCTACTGCACGTGAAATTTGGGAAGCGGTCAAAGACTCTTATTCTGATGGGGAAAACTTCTCTCAAATTTTTGAAATAAAAACAAAACTTTGGAAGATCAAGCAAGGAGACCGAGAAGTTATAGAGTACTATCTAGGGATGACTGCTCTATGGCAAGAACTTGATATGAACAGTGATGAGGCTTGGAAGTACCCAAAAGATGCTGTTATGTTCAAATAGAGGACCGAAAAGGAAAGAGTATTTGAATTCTTAGCAGGTTTGAACAAGAACTTAGATAATGTTAGAGCAAGAATTCCCAGCCGTGTTCTACTGGCATTTACGAGAGAAATGTTCTCTAAGGTCAGAAGAGAGGAGGCTAGAAGGAAGGTGATGTTAAAAGAGGACACCACACCTGTTTCTAAAGCATCAGCACTGTTACCTCGGAACTTTAAGACTCAAAACAAGGCTCCAAAAGGCAAATAGTGGTGTGATCACTATAAGAAGTCCTGGCATACAAAAGACACTTGCTAGGACTTACACGGGAAACCAGATGACTGGAAACCAAGGAAAAATAAGGCTTGAGGATACCAAGCAGTAACATAGACATCCACGGATAAGTACGAGGAAGGACAGAGGCAAACTCCTCCTGCTCAAAATGACCAACTTGAGAAGATTTACGAGATGCTAGTTGCATTACAAGTATCAAGTCAGCAACAACAAAAGAAAATGACCACTGCCTCATTAGCTCGAAAAGGTAATTTTTCTTGTGCCTTTAAAGCCTCGCATAAAAGAAAAAAACCATGGGTGGTTGATTCAAGTGCTATGGATCATATGACTAAAGATTCAAAACTATTTGATTCCTTATACTCCCTACGCTAGATTGTAGACGGATCTTTTTCAGCCATTGCAAGAAAGGGAAATATACAAATCTCCAACAATTTAAACCTTGATGCTATCCTTCATGTCCCTTATATGATAGCTTACTCTCAGTCAACCAACTGACAAAGCAAGCTAACTGTTGTGCTATTTTCTTCCCTTCATTCTGTATTTTTCAAGACCTTACATCGGGGAAGACCATTGGGAGTGTTAGAGAACACAAGGGCCTCTACTATCTTAATGAAGATTGATTGAGAAGTCTCCAATCTCCAATTCAGTGTAATAAAGTCTCAATCCCTAGGAATAATGATTTCATGTTATGGCATTGAAGGTTGGATCACCCAAATATTTATTACTTATGTCGTTTGTATCCTAAAATTTGCTCAAATAAAAGTGTTTCAAATTTCCATTGTGATGAATGTGAACTTACTAAGCACCAAAAAATTACTTTTCAAAGACGCGAGTATAGGCCCTTTAAACCTTTTTCTGTAATACACAGTGGCCTTTAAGGACCTTCCCGTATTCCAAATTGCACCGGCACTAAACGGTTTATTACTTTCATTAATAACCATACTCAATTATGCTGGGTGTACTTATTGAAGGATAAGCTGATGCCACCTCAGTATTTATTAATTTTTACGACATGATTAAAAATCAGCTTCAAACTAGCATCCAGGTGGTTCATACTAACAATGGCACGGAATACTTCAATAAGACATTGAACAATTTTCTAAAGGAACATAGGATTGTCTACAAAAGTACATGTGTCAATACCCCCCAACAAAATGGGATTGCTGAACGAAAAAACCGTAATATTCTTGAGGTTGCTTGAGCAATCATGTTTACAAGTAATATACCTAAATTTTTCGGGATGCTATCCTTACAGCCACCTATCTCATAAATAGAATGCCAAGCAAGACCTTGCCATTTAAAACTCCCATTGAAAAGCTACAAGAAACTTACTCCATCTCACATCTTGAAACCAATCTACCTCTCAAAGTTTTTGCATGCACAATTTTTGTTCACATTCATCACAATAACAAACTTGACCCTCGTGCAACCAAATGTATCTCTCATGGTTATGCAGCTGCCCAAAAGGGATATAAATACTATGACCCCACTTCTAAAAAACTATTTATTAGTTGTGATATTACCTTTACTGAGAATCACCCTTTTTACCCAACGTCTTCAATGCAGAGGGAGAGGTGGTGTGAATTTCACCATTTGGAACCTGATTCTATACATCCCAAATCTGTATCTGTGCCTACACTTGTCTTGCCTACTCAATTATCATCTCCTAATAGCACTTCTATGCCAAACACTAATGTGAATTCCAAAACAACGGAAGAGACAAACCCTAAAAAGGGTACTGAGCTGATGACTTACTCAAGAAGGCAAAAGTCAAGTGGTGACAACCTTGTATCTGATGCATAACCAGAATCTAAACCGATGGAAGCTCCTAATGGAGAAGAACTAAGGAATCCTGATAAGCAAGAACAGGTTATTGATGTTGATGATTTGGATCTTCCTATTCCTCTAAGAAAGAAGACTCGATCTTGTACACTACACCCAATAGAGATGTTTGTATCCTATAAGGCTTTATCACCACGATATTTAGCCTTTACTACAAGTCTCTACAAAATAAAGATTCCAAATAATATTGATGAAGCCCTTGAACGTCCTGAATGGAGAAAGGCAATTCTTGAAGAGATGGAAGCATTGGGAAAAAAGAGACTTGGGAAGAAGTTACTCTACCGTATGAAAAAAAGCCAGTGGGATGTAAATGGATCTTCAATGTGAAGTATAACTCTGATGGAATAGTAGAAATGTACAAAGCCTGCCTTGTGGCAAAAGGCCTTACACAAACCTATGAGTTGGATTACACTGAGACCTTTGCACCTGTTGCAAAACTAAACACCATTAGAGTTTTGTTGTCACTGGCTGTGAATCTTGATTGGCCACTTCATCAACTTAATATTAAGAATGCTTTCCTAAATGGTTATTTGAAAGAAGAAATGTATATGACCCTTCCTCAAGGTTTTGACAAGGGAAAGGAATTAGGTAAAGTGTGTGAATTGAAGAAGTCCTTGTATGGCCTAAACAGTCACCTAGAGCATAGTTTGAGAAATTCGCTCATGTGCTTAAAACTGAAGGCTATACTGAAGGGAAATATGATCATACCTTGTTCTTCAGACACAAAAAGGGCTAGAAGACCATCTTAATAGTCCATGTTGATAACATTGTCCTCACTGGGGACAATGAAGATAAGATGGAAAGACTCAAAGAAGCTCTAGCAAGGGAATTTAAAGTAAAAAGCTTGGATGAAATGAGATACTTCCTTGGTATGGAAGTGACTAGATCGAAGAAGGGAATCTACATTTCACAGAGGAAATACATACTTGATCTCTTAGAGGAGACTGACATGTTAGGCTATAAGCCAAGTGACACCCCTGTAGATGTACGAAGGGGAGATGATGGAAAGCTCGTTGATAGAGATAGGTATCAAAGGTTAGTTGGAAGGCTGATATACCTCTCACATACAAGGTCAGATATTGCATTTGCAGTAAATGTGGTAAGTCAATATATGCACTCTCCAAAACAGAAACATCTTGAGGTAGTATATAAGATTCTTAAATACCTAAAAGGTACTCCTAGTAGGGAATTGTTGTTCGAAAAGGGGGATCATGCCAATGTTGAGATTTATACAGACGCTGACTGGGCTGGCTTCATTGATGACAAAGGGTCAACCTCTGGTTATTGTGCTTTTGACTGTGGTAACCTTGTCACGTGGAGAAGTCAAAAACAAAATGTGGTAGCTAGGAGTAGTGCAGAGGCTGAGTTTAGAGCAGTTGCTCAATGGATATGTGAGGGATTGTGGCTAAAGAAACTTTTAGAGGAGCTAAGAATTGAAGAAAAGTTACCTATGAAGTTGTATTGTGACAACAAGGCAGTTATTAACATATCCCACAATCCAATTCAACATGACAGAACTAAACATGTTGAAGTAGATAAGCATTTCATTAAGGAAAAGATTGAAGAAGGGATTGCGTGCTTAACTTATGTGCCAACTAAACAATAGGTAGCGGATCTCCTTACCAAAGGACTTTTGAGATAGATTTTTGAAGACTTGGTATGCAAGTTGGATATAATTGACATCTATGATCTAACTTGAGGGGGAGTGTGGTAAAATCTAGTAATAAAGTGTATTTATTGTAAATACATTTTATTTATTGTTAAGAGATATTAGGAATCTATTTTAGGAAAATTAGTTTTTTGTATTTATCTTATTCTCCCTCTTTATAGCCAGTAATCCCTCTACTCTTGAAAATATATACTGTTCCTCTCAATCAGTTAATACATAAGCTTTTCACCTCTCCAAACTCTCAAAGGTTTGCAGCCAGTGAGAGTAAAATCCTGATAGTATTTAATTTTGCTACTGAGGCAAATGTCTTCTGGTAATTTATTCCGTGAGTCTAAGTAAAACCGTTAGCCATCAGTCTTGCTTCATAGCAACTAATGCTTCCATTTGGATTAAAATTGATGGTGAACACTCATTTACACCCAACTGCAGTCTTTCCACTTAGTAATTCAATAATCCTCTAGGTATGATTCTTCTGAAGTGCCCTTATCTCTTCATCAATAGCTTCATGCCAATTTGGGTCTGTTACTGCTTCTTTATAATTTGCTGGAATTTTTTCCTCAGAAACACTAGAATAAAGCTCTACATATTCGGTGTTTAGTGCTCATAGGAGATAAAGTTACCAATTGGATGCATAGTACAAGTCCTTACCCCTTTTCTTAGAGCAATTGGCAAATCCATATCTTCAGAAATTGTAGATGTTTCAAAATCTTGACCGTGCTTTGGAATATTGAGGGTCTCTTCCTCTTCCTCATGCTGGTAGGTCCAGTTTCTAGGTCTTCTAGAATAAACAATGACCTCTTTTCCTTTTGGTTGAGTTGTCACCCCTGTTTCAATATGGTCTTTCTTGGTCTGGACAGGTTGAGGATCAGCAAGGCTATTTTGGGGATCAACTTAGTTGTGATGTGAGATTTCAGGGTCTGTATGGATATTGGTATGTTGGATAAGTTCTATGCTTGATTGTAAGGTAAAGGGCAGATCTAAAAAATCTCATTCACCTCGGTTACTCTCCCCCTAAATGGGATTTGTGTGATAATAGGGCTGGGTTTCTAGAAATGTGACATTCATGGTGGTGAAGAATTTCTTTAAAGAAGGAGAATAGCAACGATATCCTTTCTGATTTGGTTAATGCCCAAAGAAAATGCATTTGAAGGCTTTAGAATCAAGTTTACTACGTTGTTCATTGTGCACATACGCGACACAACCAAACACCTTTTGTGGAATAGTGAAATGAGGTCCTATTTAGGTACGTTTCAGCAAATTTTTGCAAAAGTGTTTGAAAGTTCAAGGTTTTTGGAGGCAAACAATTAGCCAAAAATGCAGCTGTAAGCATTGCTTCTCTCCAAAATATTTTTGCAACACGATGAGTGATCATGAGGGCTCTAGCGGTTTCAAGAAGTTGTTGGGTTTTTCGTTTTCCTGTTCCATTTTGTTGTGGCGTGTAAGCACAGGACGTTCGGTGGATGATACCATGATCATTAAGGTATTGTTTAAGGGATGAGCTGAGGTATTCCCTTCCATTGTCACTTCTGAGGATTTTAATAGATGTTTAGAACTAATTTGTTATCACTAAGAGGTAAGTTTTGAAGGTTTGATATAAGTCAGATTTATTTTTCATTAGAAATATCCATGTGAGGCATGTATAATCATCAATAAAAGTAACAAACCATCTGGCATTTGAGTAGGTTGAGGTAGGAGTAGGTCTCCATATGTCACAATCTATAAGAGTAGAAGGATGGGATGGTTGATGTATGTCAAGTTGATAGGCATTTTGGTATGCTTTGCCATTTGACACACATCACAATGAAAGAAGAGGCCATCTTTATTCATAGAGTTAGGAAACAATTTTAACATATACTTGAAACTAGGGTGGCCTAACCTATGATGCCACGACATCGAATTTTTATTTGTAAGCTTTGTTGTCTGAGCCTTTATTGCTCCTCCATCTTCATTTCCATCAAGATAGTAGAGACCCTCAAAACTCCTTAGCACTACCAATCTTCCTCTCCGAGTACAATTCCTCAAATACACAGCCAGTAGAAACCAAATTAGTACTACAATTTTGAGCTTCAGTTATCCTACTAACTAATAAAAGATTACACTTAAAGTCTAAGAGCATACAACACATCCTAAGTATTATGCCATTTGACACGTACTACACCAATTCCCACAACTTTGGTAGAAGTTTCATCTGCGATTTTGATGTTAATTCCAACTTCACATGGATGTATATTTTGACAAGGGTAGAATCACTTGTCATATGGTCAATGGCTTCAAAGCCAACTATCCAAGTATTTTCAAATTGAGTAATGTTTCTGCTATGTCTATGCTTCTCAAGTAACTTCCTCAAAATTTCTATCTCTATAGTACTAAGACTTCCTTGATCTGATTCTAGTTTATCATCTTGGGTTACATAGTACCCACAATACTCAATCCTTTGCTTGTTTCTGGTGTTCGATGGCTTCCCATGGATCTTCCAGCAAGTTTCGCTCGTGTGACCACTTTTGTTGCAGTGATCACACCATCCCTTTCCCTGCTTTTTACCCCTCTATTTTCCAAATAGACCTTTTGCATCCAGGGCAAAAGCTTCAAAACTCACTGGAGCACCTAATGTCAAATGTTGCTAGCTTTCCTCCCACTTAATGGTGTTGAACACTTCTCGCAATGTTGGCAGAGGTCTCGTGCCCATGATTCTACCCCGAAGATCCTCAAATTTTGGATTTAATCCCAACATAAAATCATAAGTTCTTTCTCTATCAACCAGTCTTTTGTAGTTTCTCAGTTTGTTCTGCATATCCATTCCTGTGTGTCATATAAATCAATTTGCTTCCATATTTTTACCAGAGACCCATAGTACTAAACCACGCTCAAGTCCCCTTGCTTGAGTTCTCGAATCATCCCCTTCAATTGGAACAAGGTAGCAACATTCTCCATGGCCGACTATGTATGTCTTGCTGAATCCCATATCTCTTTCGCCATGGTTGCCAGCAAATAGCCTTCACTAATGTCGAGGTTCATCAAGTTCACCAACCAAGTCATCACCATGTAGATTTTTGTGTACCAAGTTTCGAATTTGGGATCATCTAGCGATGGTTGCTCTGTTTCTCCAACAATATACTTTTCTTTCCCTTTTACGCAAATGAACATCAAAACGTTTTGAAACTACTACAGATAATTGTCTCCATTTAGCCCAATCATCACCGGTGGGAAAGAGTCATTCACTCCACCTAGCAAGAGTGGCGCATTGAGTCGTTGGTTGGCAGATCCTTGTGGGACAATTCCAGACAATACAGAGCCATGATTCTATGAGTTACTATGGAAAGCGCCCATCATGCCAAATCTGATGGGTTCCCGAGCCATGAGCGTGGTGCTTTGATACCATGAAGAGACTCGAATCCCAAAATTATATTTTATTCATCATAGAACACGGCTTATATAGCCAAATTGATAGCACATATCTTGCCATCTAATTAGCTATAGTTGCAGAAATAAAGGAAATAAAAACAGAACAATAAATTATTTTATTCTAATCCCATATAATCAGGCATATATTTATCCTAACTAGTAATCAGGAAATAATTAATAGTGAATAACTTGATTAGGTCTCCAACAGTTACAAAAATAATTGAGACAAGGATGTCTAAGGGAGTTAGTTAAGAATTCTACTAGTAGGCCATTTGAGTTGACAAAATTGTAGCAATACAGTCAAAAAAAATCTTTTCCACAATAAAATGACAATCAATCTCTATATACTTGGTCCTCTCATGAAAAACAAAATTGGAGGCAATATGTAAGGCAACTTGATTATCGAAAATCAACTGCATTTGAGTAATTTTTCAAAACTTCAACTCTAAAAGTAATTGCTTTAGCCAAATAAAATCATACATGGCTAAAGAAATAGCACAATATTCACATAGGAAAAATGGGTAGGGACATATGTACTGAGTAATAACTAACAAAAGCAACCCATGTTCATAATTCGGTGAATAACTTCTATTTGCCCATCAACCAACAAAAACTCCAGGCTAAACAAGCATCTCATACAGTGGAATTTGTAGGAAATCTCATCACTTAATTATGTCATAAACACTGAAAGTTCAACTGCAAGTCCAAACCAGAGTAATTTCTCACCACTTTCATATTTAACTGTATATTCATCAACATCAACTCCCGGAAGGGTGAAGCCAGCCCTTGTCAAAAGATTCCCTGCATCTCGCACCTGATCAAAAGGACTGTTCAGTCCCCATCTTCTATTTTCTATTCAGAAAATTACATACAAGTATTTATTAAGCATAACGAAGCTGCAAGTAGTCTGATTACAAACAAATTTGAAAGAATTATGCAACACAAACTACTAATAATAAAATCAAACATATGTGAAAGGTAAACTCATTTGCTTTAAAAATTAACAGCCAATGATGAATTATTGTGCTGCTACATAAGCATCATGGTTATTTATGAAGCATAGACACTACAGCAAACAACATGGACACAATCGCATTATCATGTCAAATTTCGAGAAATATAAACATCACACAACACAGCATATATTTACATATAAATACATACATACTGATGGGGCCAGCCAAATTATTAAAACTTATTAGAGGTGTACAAAGGGGGAGACTAGGGTGACAAAGAAAAAGAGGGGATTGAAGCTGAGAAAGGGAAGGTATATTTCAGAAGAATAAAGGGAGGTGTGGATGGAGGTGAGAAAAAGTGAAATTCAAACCCATAACTAACTGTGAATGGGGTTGAGGGGGTGAGTTGGCAATTACTGAGAGAAAAGGCAGTCAGGGAGTATTTGGGAGAGGGAGTTACTGACAAAAGGTGTGGGGAAAAATTAGAGAAAGTGTCAAAGAGAGTTGCTAGCCTCTTGAATGCTAGTGGATGTGTCTATTTCATTCTTCTGGACTTTCTGGCTGTCATTCACTTGTTTTCTTCTATTTGTTGCTTTCTTAGTGTGCTTGTTGCCTTCTTATTGTGCTTGTGGGGTTCTATTTATGTGGGATTGGTGCTTGGATTGGGTTGTGTTGCTGTAAGTTCTGTTTGTGTGGCAGTGTTGGTATTCTCCTTCGGTTGTGTTGCTGTTTTCTGAATTTCAGTGTGGATTGTGGAGTATTTTCATCTTGTATTTGGCTGTTGCTACTGGAAGAGGTATTATTCTGCTAAATTCCATCTTGCATAATTTCAATGTTAATTTACCATGTAGTGGTAGAAGCTTATCACATACATACATACACACAAACATATATATATATATATATATATAGTGAGCGAACACGAGAGAGAGAGAGAGATCTTGCCTTAGTGATCTACTTCCATAGAAAACCTCCAATATTTTTAAAACTGAATTGATTATTAAACCAGTAAAGAGAGCAGCTTAGGATTTAGTAATTAGACCATGGTCAAACTATGATTGAACTGATTTTATTAATTTATTTAAAAATATATTTAATATCATTTTAATAAAAATTTTATATGAATTTTATTTTTCCTTCTCATCTATTATATCAAAACTCTGCAACTACTAGTGGAACAACAAATGGTGGCTCAATGAAAAAGGTGTGGATAATCATCCTAAACCCTAAACCCTCAAATGCATCTTCCTTGGCTAATCCTCTACCAAAAAGGGATACAAATGCTACTCAGCCATTATTAAATAGCTTTACACTATCCTTGATATTACCTTCTTTGAAACACAGTCCCATTACACCAAAAATCCTATTAAAGGGGAGAGTCAATATCAAGAGAAATGAGATTTTATAGAAAACAATGACTGGTCTAATCTTGCACCTGAGCCAGAGATGAGTTCCCCTGTTCCTAACCCTATCTCTTTCATTTCTACTCCTGAACCTGTGACCAACAATCGTCTCTCATCACCTGAACCTGTGACCAATAATCCCTCACCACTTGCCATTGAGCTTGAAGCTGACCTGCCTACAAACTTCAATGAACCCAAGAGCAGATTAAAAGGGACACAGCAGATGAAGCTTCAAGTCTACACCATAAGAAAGAAGGGGCAAGTTGTAGAGCCTGGCAGAACTCCCAGGCAAGGCCATGACACCCAATCAAGTCTAGGTATGCCTACTAATAATAATACCAATCTAGATGAACTGAATTTACCTACTGCATTGAGGAAAGGAGTAAAAGCTTGCACACAACATCCTATTTCTTGCTTTGTGGCTATCATATCTTCAAAAAAATTACTTGATAATATGCAAGAGGCCTTGGGTATACCAGAATGAAAGAAGGCTATTCAAGAGGATATGCAAGCCCTTGAAAAGAATAATATCTAGCAAGTAACTAATCTCCCAGAAAGGAAAAAAACCAATTGGTTGCAAGTGGGTCTTCACTACCAAATATAATCCTGATGGTAGTACAAACTATGATAAAGCTAAATTAGTAGCTAAAGAATTTACTCAAACCCATAGAATAAACTACTAGGAGACGTTTGCTCCAATTGCTAAATTCAATATTGTTAAATTACCGTTGTCCTTAGCAGCAAAGTTAGATCGGCAACTTCATCATTAGGTATCAAAAATGCTTTCTATAATAGGGAGCAGCAAAGTTAGATCGGCAACTTCATCATTAGGTATCAAAAATGCTTTCTATAATAGGGATCTTGAGGAAGCAATTTTCATGAGATTGCTCCTGGTGATTACACTCATGATGACAAAAACACTGTGTGTAAATTGAACAAGTCCTTGTATGGGCTTAAATAGTTACTAAGGACTTGGTTTGACAAGTTTAAGAGCTGTAAAGAGCTATGGTTATGTGCAAGGGCAGGATCAATACTCAGATGCATACTAGGCTGATTTTGTCACAAATAAGAGATCTACAACAGAGTATTGCAATTTTGCATGGGCAAATTTGGTTGAATGGAGAATCAAGAAGCAACCTATTATTGCTAGAAGAATTGCTGAAGCAAGTTCTACACTATTGCTCTAGGAATTTGTGAGGGGATTCGGATAAAAAGGGTACTTGATGAACTAAAAATCCCATTTGAAATGCCTATGAGGATTGTCTTTAGCTTGTTAGACCTTACACAATGATTCTTCTCTCCCCCCTAATTGGCCCTGCCTGATATTTCTTCTAGTTTTCAATTTATATTTAATTAATGCATACCTTTGATACATTTTTGTTATTAATTAGTAGTTCTACAATAATTGAGTAGAATATAACCAAGTCCAGATGTTAATATATCATTTTTAGTCCAATCCACAATTGGCTCAAAAAAATAGTATAAGATTATTTGAAATATTATTCAATAAAATTATTTTTGTTATGCTATGTAAATATATACTTTTGCAAATAAACAATTATAAATTTTTATATTTCATCAGATAAACTTTTTTATCCCCTTCAAAATGCTATTCTGAGCTATTTATGGAATTATTATGACATTGTTGGTAATAATATAAGTTTTTATTGTATCTTGTTAAGTATTGAGTAGATATAGGGCTATATCCTTATGTATAGGTAGTGAAATTGTGGATACTAATATGAAAAATAATTCTCGATACATTGCTCAATTAAATTCAAATTTGTTTCTAAATTTAAAAGGGAGAAAGTTAGGCTATTGTTAGTAAATTAATCTCATTTAACTTAATCCAAAAGTTTAAAGGAAATTATTTTATTTAAACAATATATTATAGAAGAATAAACTTTTTTAAATAGGATGTAAAAAATTTTATAGGAAAAAAAAAAATCTTCCCCCTAAGCCAAGATCCTAGCTCTACCACTGACTTAACATATGGAAATTGATCATCATTTCATTAAAAATAAGGTAGAATCTGATCTGATGGAGCCATCATACCTTCCTAACAATTCTCAAGTGGTTGATTTGCAAACCAAAGCTATGCCAAGGACTAATTTTGAAGAGTTAAGCTCCAAGCCAGGGATGATCAATATTTACTGTCCAACTTGAGAGAGACTGTTGGAAATCACATATGTAAACAAGTGTTTTTTACTGTTGCTTTTTCCTCTTAGCTGTTTCCTATTTTATCTTTTAGTCAACATTATTTCTTTCCTTTTATTCCTCCATGTATTTAGCTGTGATAGGCTAGTTTAATTTGAATTTGTATATGCTGATCTTGTGCGATCTGATTTGGCAAGTCTGTTGCCCTCAGCCCTTACATTTGTATTTCTCATTCTTCATTGGAATACAAGAACTTGAGACTCTGATATTACAGATAATTTTTTTTTATGTGTATTGTCTTAATTCCAATAACTTTGGAGACCTAACCATCAGCAATTTTAACTAGCAAAATTCTCAGAGCAGGTAGTAAATTCACTGAAGATTTTCAAAAGAAAGACAACTCTCAAAATTATTGTTTATTATGAAAAAAAAAAAGTTGCTACATATAGGAGGAGGTAGGCCATAAGAGAACCAACCAATCAACTACAACAAGAAAAGGAAAAGACAGTAACATAAATGCAAAATAAAGACTCATAATACTATATGCTAATAAAGAGATAAAACCATTTGACTTCAGCCCATTAACGCCTATAATCCCACATGATTCTTATAAAGAATCTACCCACTAAATGACCAATAATCATGGGATATTAACAAACAATAGATATTCAAAATAAATTACAGGCTTAATCTAAAAATAAAAAGATCAAAAAGTTGACAAAAAACTATAATAAAAACCAATCAATAATCAAGAGATCAATTAAGCCATAAATGTTATTAAGCACATGATTTCCAACACTCCCTTTCAAATTGGACCCAGTTTGGAGTAAGTATTGCCATTTTTCATTTTTCTCGGCATTTAGAGGTCGTCCAAAAAAATTTCTTCATTCTTGTCATTTTTAATTTTGGTGTCTAACTCTGTCTTCTTCATTACTCCTTGATATGGAACCATAATTTTTTTCCTTCTTCTTGATCTTCTTTACTATTAGAAATCACATTAAACATATAATTATTCTCAAATTTTAATGCCTTCATTTGTTTCTTATGTTTCTTAGTTAATACGCTATGATTCTTGAGCATTTAGTAAGCAGATTCTTTATAAGAATCACATGGGTTTTTGTCGGTTAATATGCTTAAGTCAAATGTTATTTTTTCCTTAAATAGCTTCTTACTTTGAGTCTTTATTTTTATTTATGTCCATGTTCATTTCCTTTTAAGGGTGATTAGTTGAACCTTTTGCGACCTACATTCTCTATAAATTGCAACTACTGTACTCAAAATAAAATAAGAAATTCCATAGTGAAATTCTTTATGGTATCAAAGCCTACAAAACCTGAATGAAAAAACAAGCCAGAAGTTTGTATGAGAAGACTATGCATTGGTGATTAACATGAAAAAATCATACGTTAGTGGTTGGCATGAGAAAATCAAAATCTCCACCCAAAAAAAGAGATGAGGATACCCAAAATCAAGACCCTTACTACAAAGTGAGGTGAAGAAGGAAAAAAGAAACCTACACCTTGCAGCAAAATGAAGTTAAAAAAAACCATGGAGACTCTGTAACAAGAAGTAATGAAGAAAAAGGCAAAGGGTTAGAAACCAAAATCAAAAAGTGACAAGGAAGAAATTTTTCAAACAACCACCAAATGTCGAGAAAGAAGATTGGCAATGCTAACTCCAAGATGTTCCTAGCTAGAAGGGGAATGTTGGAAATCACATTTAACATATGATTATTCTCAAGATTTCATACCTTTATTTGTTTCCTTATTTTGAGGTTTTGATGCCTTTTTTTTTTTTTGGGCTAGTTAATGGGCCATGATTCTTGGGCATTTAGTGGGCAGATTCTTCATAAAAGTTACATGGCCTTTTGTTGGTAAGTAGACTTAAGCTAAATGCTGTTCTTTCCTTAAATAGTTTCCTACTTTATGAGTCTTTATTTTTATTCATGTTTATGTTTGTTTCCTTTGAGGGTGATAGTTTCCTACTTTATGAGTCTTTATGTTTATTCATGTCTATGTTTGTTTCCTTTGAGGGTGATTAGTTGAAGGTTTGGGGGCCTACATTCTCCTATAAATCACAACCACTATGTTTGAAATAAAATAAAAAATTTCAAAGTGACATTCTTCACTTACCTCACTTTGTCGTGAGGTGCAGGTTTGTTTTGTCTTCTCACCCCTCTTAATAGTGAGAGCAGGATTTGGATTCCTCACCTCCCTTTATAGCGAGGTGCAAGTCTTCTTCACCCTACTTTGTTGCAAGGTGCAATATTATTTTCCCCCCTTTCTCTTCCTCACCTCACTTTGTTATAAGGTTCTTGATTTTGGATATTCTTGCCTCACTTTGTAGCAAGGGCTTTGGTTTTGAGCATCTTCACCTCACCTTTGTGTGATAAGAGTCAGGGTAGTTTTGCTCACTTGAAAATTTGTTAACATGGCGATTTTAGTGGTTTCTCTCTTCTTGGTATATAATATCATGATTTGCCACATGATGGTTAGGATTGGAATTGTTTTGCTCACCCCATCACTATTAGGGTGGCAATTTTGTGGACAAAATCACCCTGCTCAGTGCTTGTCACCATTGCTTAACTGTATTTAGTCATATGAGGTAATCGGGCCATGTAGGCTCTAATACCAGGAAGATTTTCAGAAAATGATAACTCTGAAATTTCTTGTTTATTTCTAAGCAATATGTTGGAGTTCTTGGACACTTTGCCTCTATCATGTTCTTTATAGCATGTGATTCCATTAGTTCTATTTCTTGCATTTCAATTTTTCTTTTTATAGGACCCAATGGTCATAATCTTATTTAAGGTGATTGTATTATTCTAACTACAAGGAATTGATTGGGTCTTATGTCTCCCCCATTATCCTATATATTGTACCTCCATTTGAATGAAACAAACATGAGAATTATTTTATCTTTGCATCTCTCTCTTCTCTCCTCAGAAAATTCACATACTATCAAAGCACGACGTCTGATCCACGTCCGATCATCTTTGGTAGATACTCTACCCTCACTAGTGAGACTCACGAGGGGTCTAACTCCTCCACCGCAGCTCCAACTAGCGCTAGACCTACATAAACAATGTCAACTCCATCTTTCCAGGGCTTAGGTGCACAAATGGAGGACAACCTAATATGACTGCCACTGATTCTTCAGCCCATGTAGCTTGAGGAATGTACTCAAACAGTGGAAACAATAAGGTGCTGAAGCAGAATCATCCCTTGTGGAACCATTGCAACATACTTGGTCGTACAAAACAAAATTGTTGGAAGACTAATGGCAAACCAACAAACTTCAAACCCAAAACCAAGTTTGAAGAAAAGGGGCATATGGTGAGTAGTGAAGATAAGATGCAATCTGAAATCCTAGTTTTCAACAAGGAACAAATAAGCTTCATGCAAAAGATGTCTGGAAAAATGAGCACTGGACATGTGGCACAAGTATGCAATACTTCCAATGCATTAGCTTCTCAAGCTCAACCAATCCAACTTGGATTGTAGACTTCTAGGCCACCAACCATATGATCAATAACAAATTACTTCTCAATAATTTTGTTCCTCATGCTTAAGATTTGATTGTCAAAATTGCTTATGGGGCCTTCACAAAAGTTGAAGGCAAAGGAATTGTTAGATTATTTAATAAATTAACTCTTGCTAATATCCTTTTGGTGCTTAAGTTGGCATGCAATTTCATTTCCATCAGCAAATTGGCGAAGGAACAAAAGTGTGTAACTAAATTTCAAGCTAATTTATTGTTGTTTTCAAGACCTACCTTCAAGGAAGACGATTGAGCATGCTGAGAAATGTGTAGGTTTATATATCGTTCAACCTGATGGTTGTTCAATCAAGAAATGTTGTTCTATCCTATCTGTTCCTTCAAATGAAATAATGTTGTGGCACTTATGGTTGAGACATCAAAATTTTGGATATTTTAAGATGTTATTCCCAAAATTATTTAATAAAAACAATGATTCTTGCAATATTAAGTGTGTAAAATTTCCAAACTCACTAAGAATCAATATCCTTCCTGCCAATACCAACCTTCCCAACCATTTGTACTAATTCATAACAATGTCTGGGGTCCCTCAAAAATTCCTATTATTTTAGGTGCTAGATAGTTCATCAATCTTATTGATGACCATACTAGACTTACTTGGCTCTATCTTAAGAAATAAGAAAGAAAAAAGTGGAGTGCCCCAAATCATAAAAAATGTGTGTGTCATGATTCATGACATTTCCAAGCCCAAATCGAAGTTTTTCAAACAGATAATGGCAAGGAATATGTTAACTCCAACCTAAACTTTCTTTGACAGCCATGGCATTGTTTACCTAACCACTTATGTTAATATCCTTCAACAAAATGAGGTAGTTGAAAAAAAAAAATCACCACTTTTTAGAGGTCACTTGGGCTCTTTTTAATACTACTAATGTTCCTAAGCACTTCAGGAGGGAAGCCATTCTTATCGCCAATTACTTGATCAATAGGACTCCATCCAAAACCTTACATGTTCATACACCTTGTCAAAAATTGCTTTTGGCCTACCCTACCACCCACCTCCTATCATGTTTACCCTTTAAGATATTTGGGTGTATTGTTTTCATTCATACTTCTCATGAGAGCAAACTTGATCCTAAGATTCATACATGTATCTTCTTGGGATATTCCTCCACCAAGAAAGGGCACAAGTATTTCTCTCCTACTACTCGTCAATACTACATCACCTTTGGTGTCACTCTTTTTGAACATTAGCCATTTTATCCCAAAAACACCATTTAGGGGGAGAGTGCAAATAATAAACGTAATTTTTGGGATCCTCTCTTCTTGGACAATCAGCCAAGGCTATCCAACATTAGCCCAAGCCTATCTGTAGTATTCTCGAGGCTGATTTACATAATAATAATGATACCCATGACAACCCAAGTGCCACTAAGATTGAAGAAAATATTGAGAAGGTACAGCAGAAAGTTCTTCAGACTTACACTAGAAGATAGAAGCTCACCATGGAATAACCTTACATATCTCCAAAGCATGTCCAAGAGTCTTATCCAAAACCAAGTGTGCCTCCGGCTGCTACTGTTGCTGCTACTGCTGCTGCTGCTTAGATTTGCCCATTGCTCTAAGAAAAGGTGTTAGGAGATGTACCCAACATCTGATAAGTAATTTTGTTAGCTATGACAAGCTCTCACCAAGATAATAGGCCTTTATGACTCAAGTCTCTCTTGAATATATTCCCCAAAGTATACAAGAAGCACTCAACATACTAGAAAAAAATCAAGCAGTTAAGAAGGAAATGACAACCTCGGAAAAAAAATAGCACTTGGCAAATCACTAACCTCCCTAAAGGGAAGAGACCTATTAGTTGTAAGTGGGTATTCATCATAAAATATAATTCAAACAGGACCATAAGTTGTCATAAGACAAGATTGGTAGTAAAAGGGTTCATATGGACTCTTGGATTACCAAGACATATTTGCACCGATTGCCAAGTTCAATACCATTAAACTACTACTTTCCTTAGCAGCAAATCTAGATTGGCATCTCCACCAATTGGATGTGAAGAAAACCTTTTTAAATGGAGATTTTGAGTAGGAGGTTTTTATGGAAATACCTCTAGGTATTAAATTTCCTAGTCAAAAGAACACAGTTTGTAAGCTAAATAAGTCCCTATATGGCCTTAAACAATCATTGAGGGCTTAGTTTGAAAAATTCAAAAGAACTATGAAGAATTATGGCTACACTTAAAGGCAAGCCAATCACACTTTGTTCTTGAAATTCTCACTAAGGGAAAAATTGCTCTTTTAATAGTATATGTGGATGATATCATTTTATAAGCGTCTTTTTGGAAGAAATCAAGAACTTAAACGATTTCCTTGTTCAAGAATTTAAAATCAAAAACCTTGGGGAATTAAGATACTTTTTGGGAATGAAAGTAGCTAGATCAAGGAAGGGAACCATGATTTCACAACAAAAATACACTCTTGACCTTCTCAAAGAAATGGAGTGCAAACCAACGACCATTTCACAACAAAAATACACTCTTGACCTTTTCAAAGAAATGGAGTGCAAACCAACTAACACCCTTATGGAGACCACCTACAGGACAAATCACAGAAAAGATGGCATCCCAGTGGATACTAGACAATACCAAAGATTGGTTAAGAAACTCATTTATCTATCATTCACAAGACTTGACAATAGTTTTCCCCTTAATGTTGAGTCGATACATGAATAAGCCCACTAAAAAACATGTGGGTTCTATATATAAAATTTGAAGATGACTCCTAGTAGAGAAATCTTCTTCAAAATGGGTGAGAATAAAAGTGTTGAAGTCTATCCCAATACAAATTGGGCTGGATCAATTACTGATTGTCGTTCAATTAGAAGGTATTGTATCTTTATATGGGGTAATCTCATCACTTATATATATAAGAAACAAGCTATAATGGTTAGAAGTAGTGCCATAGCTAAAATCCAAGCACTTTTTAATGGGATATATGATGTCTTGTGGCTAAAGAGGCTATTGAATGAAATTTGATTACCAACAAAGAATCCTATGAATGTCTTTTGTGACAACATGGCAACCATTAGCATTGCAAGGAATCCTATTCACTATGACCAGACCAAGCACATTGAGATTGACAAACATTTTATTAAAGAATACTTAGAATCCAAGATTCTGGAGCTAAACCATATTGCAACTCAATACCACTCACCAAGGCTTGACCTCACAAGAGGTTTGGAAGTCTAATTAGCAAGCTAGGAATGTCAAACATCCACTTCCCAACTTAGGGGGAGTGCTGGAGATCTTGGACCTTTTGCCTCTATCGGTCATCTTTATAGCACACGATTCCATTATTTTTATTTCTCGCACTTACTTTCTTTTTTTTTTTCCTTTTATAGGACCTAAGGGTCATAATCTTATTTAAGGTAGTGATTGTATTATCCTAATTACGAGGGATTGATTGGGTCTTAAGTCTCCCCCATTCATCCAATATATTGTACCTCCATTTGAATGAAATAAATACAAGAGAATTATTTCATCTTTAAGTCTCTCTCCTCTCCTTGAAAAATCCAAACAATAGTTGCTATATATAGAAGGAGGTAGGCCACAAAAGAACCAGCCAGTCAACCACGGCTAAAAAAGGAAAGACATCAACATAAATGCAAAATAAAGACTAAAAATATTGGACACAAGTAAGGAAATAAAATCATTTGACCTCAGTCCGTTAACACCTATAATCCTACATGATTCTTATGAAGAATCTGCCCACTAAATGTCCAATAATCACAGGATATTAACCAATAACCAATATTTAAAATAAGTTACAAGCTTAAACCGAAAATAAAAAGATTAAAAAGTTGACCAGAAAACATAATAAATACCAGTCAATAATAACATGATCAATTAGCCATAAATGCTATTAAGCACGTGATTTCCAACACTCATAAGAAGTGAAATATTACCAATCATATGGCCAATGGCTCCCGAATCCACTATCCAAGAGTGACTATTCTGTGTTTGGGAGCTTAGTGCTATAGGATGATTACTTGATTATGTAATATTACCAGTTCCAACAACATTTTTGGCCAATGGCTGATTATCAAATAATTTTTAGAATATCTCCAGCTGCTCCTTGCTGAACAAATTAGTTTCCATGGAAATTTTGTCTTCACTAACCATCAGGCCTCTTGTTCATTCTTTAGCCTTGGTTTCCAATCGGCCAGTTTCTCATGAATTTTCCAGCAACCTTCCTTGGTATGACCAATTTTATAACAATGATCACACCAAGGTTTGTCTTGTTTTTTCAGTCTGCCATCCTGGTTCAAATTGTACATGCCACATGCTGCAAGAACAGTGTTTTTAGCCACTGCTTGAGTGCCTCAGTTGCCCAAAATTAGCCTCAACTTTCTTCTTACTTGACTTCAGAAAAACCTCCCTTAGAGAAGGTAGTGGCTTTGTTCCCATAATCTTGCCTCTTCCATCATCAATATTGAGACCCATAAGGAATTTATAAATTTGTTTTCTTTCAACAATATTCCTATAATTAGCAGCATCAATTGAGCATGACCAATTATGGGTTTCAAATAAGCCTAATTGCTGCCAATAACTTGTAAGAAGAGTATAATATTGAATAATTGCATCTCACCTTGCCTCAAATCATGTAGGATACTGATGGGCCCACAGCCATTAGGCCCAAGAGTTGGAGGATTTACAAAAGTAAAAAAAGAGAAATATGAGTTAGTTGAGAAACACTTATAGGAGTACGCGTATCGAGTACGACACGATACAATACGTGAGATACAGTAATTTTTAAAATTTTAGGATACGGATACGAAAATATATATATATATATATATTCAATAATCTAGCACATTAAAAAATCCATGTGCTGCTAAACACCCAAGAGAAGCCTCATAAACAACCCCATGCCAGCTTATCCAAGAGAATCCAAGCTTTCCATTTCAACTAGATATACTATATCGTAGCACAGATGGCAGAACTCCACAAAACGTTAGATTCCCTATACCATTATAAAACTATATCATAAGAACCTAAAATTTCATTTTACAATAATGTTGTCCAAATCCTACCTTCATTAATTTATTCACAAACAATAATATAATGTAGTTGGCAGAAGATTTAAGAGCTTATTTTATTATTGGGCCAATATTATTGATATTGTTTTTTGCTATAGTATTACAAAGAAGGAAATTAGCTTTAGAGATAGCACCAAAATCCCAATGCTGGATGAAGAGAGTGGACCCAAAGAAGCGCAAAAAAATGCCGCACCAAGAGAAAAATGAAAACCAAAAATGAAATGCAACTTGGTTTTGCAACTCATCAAGATCTTCAATACCAGTCAAGTATTGGAAAATTAATTTCACTAAATCGAAAAGATGAAAATAGAAATCTAAAGAACTACGCACCTCACCTGCCACCGACTAGAGAACACGACGAAGGAATCGAAGCTTTGCCAGAGAAGATGACGCAGCACGGAGAATAAAGCAAGCAACGCACCATGAAGCAGGACGCAGAAGCACAGAAGCAAAAGCATGGTAGAGGGCTTTCGAAGGAAAGGTGAGACGTAGGTTAAATGCTGCAGAAAACAACGTTGTTTGGGCCAAAACATTTCGCAGCCGTTTTGCAGCTATTTCGAAGCCATTTACACTTTTACCAAAATATTTCGATACAAACCAAAACATTTCGAAATGTATCGGTGCAAAAAGAAATGTCTCGGATACATTTGTACCCATACGGTACACATCCGTACCAGATACAGCACTGAAATAGTCGTATCAATGCTTCGTTGTGGGTAAAAGAGGGGGTGAGTTAGATAAGAGAGAAGGAGGGATATTTTTGGGAATGGACAATGACAACTAACTTGTAAGAAGAGAATAATACTGAATAACTAAATCTCACCTTGCCTCAAATCATGTAGGATATTGATGGGCCCACAGCGATTAGGCCCAACGGTTTGAGGATTTACAAAAGGAAAAAGAAGAGAAATATGGGCTAGAGAAAGGGTGAGTTAGATAAGAGAGGGGAATGGATATTTCGGGAATGGGTGAGAGAGAGAGTGGAAAATAGTTAGTAGAATATAAGGGGTATCATTGGCGTGAGAAGGTGTGGAGAGTTTTGATAGAATTTGGGAGGGACACTTACCTCTCTAAAGTCAATGGTGTTCTTCGTTATTTTTTGTTTGTTTTCCTGCTATTTTCGTCATCTTCTAGCTACTATAATTTTGGTTCTAGTTTATCTTCCTCTATTTTGCTATTTAGAAGAGATAACCCACTTATTTGTTTGATAAATAATACTAATCAGAAGAGAGTTCCATTAGATACCTTCTATCTCAAATAGCTTTGTTGTGTTCTCCTTAGTTGCATGGGTTTCACTGGCTGCCCCTCAAATTTCCCTTGTCATGGTATAGAGAAGAAAATTCTCCCCTATGTCAATATTCATTGAGTTGATCAACCACGCCATCATCATATTATTTTTGAAAACTTGCTGAAAGGATGATTTTATTCATAAACAACACACCTACTTATACATAATAGGTTTCTATAAAATACAAAACTCTATAAATGCTAATTCCTATAATTGTGCTAATCTAATCTCCATGATTACGCAAACTAATTACAAGAATATTTCCTATTCTATTTACAAGAATATTTCCTATTCTGTAATACTCCCCCTCAAGTTGGGGCATAAATGTTAATCATACCCAACTTATTAAAGATGTATACAATTCGACCTCCATTTAAGGCTTGCATGAAGATATCTCCTAATTAATCTCCCGTTTTGACATATTCAATAGAAATGAATTTTTCTTGTATCTTTTCACAAACAAAATGACAACCAATCTCAATATGCCTCGTTCGTTCATGAAACATAGGATTAGAGGTAATATGAAGAGCAACTCAATTGTCATACCATAGCTTTGCTAGCAATGAGGCCTTGAGAGACCAACTTCACTTAATAGTAAATATATCCATACAATCTCACACACTAATTGTGCCATAACTCTATATTCTAATTCTGCACTAGAACGAGATACTACATTTTACTTCTTACTTTTCCATAAAACTATATTTCCTCTCATAAAAACACAGTATCCTGTAGTAGATCGTCTATCAACCTTGGACCCTACCCAATCCACATCAGAAAAGCATTCAATATTAGTGTGCCCATGATTCTCATACAAGACGCCATGTCCTGGAGCTCCTTTCAAGTAGCATAGGATCTATTCTAAAAGTGCCCAATAATTGACTGTTAGGGAAGACATGAACTAACTTAGTACATTAACGGGGTATGCAATATTCAGACAAGTCATTGTAGGATAATTCAATTTCCTAACGAGTCTTTTGTACTTCTCAAGATCTTCAAATAACTCACTATCATCTTTTTCAAGTTGTAAGTTAAGAGCCATTAGAGTTCTATATGGCTTAGCTCCCAATTTTCCTATTTCTATCAACAAGTCAATAACATATTTTCTCTAAAACAAGAAGATACCCTTTTTATTCCTCATGACTTCAACTTCCAAGAAATATTTCAACAACCCAAATCCTTCGTTTGAAACTAAGAATGAAAGAAAGTTTTGACAGATGAAATGCCATAAGTGTCACTCTCAATAATTACAATATCATCAACGTATACAACAAATAAGATTAGGCCAACTTCAGACTATTTATAAAACACTAAGTGATCACCTTTGCCCTTATTCATCCCATATTTCAAAACTATTTCACTGAATCTGCCAAACCAAGCACAAGGACTCTGTTTCAGACCATATAAGGATTTTTGAAGATGACATACTTTCCTATACTCTCATTGATTAACAAACCCAAGTGGTTGCTCCATATATACTTCCTCCTGAAAATCACTATGTAGAAAAACATTCTTGATATCTAACTGGTGTAAAGGCCAACTATAGGTGGCCGCCATAGAAATGAATAACCGAACAAAGGCAAGCTTGGTTACAGGAAAGAAAGTATTTAAGTAATCAACACCATAAGTTTGAACATATCCTTTAGCAACAAGACGAGCCACCGAGCCATAAGGATTTACTTTGATTGTAAACACCCATTTGCATCCAATACCCTTCTTGCCAGAAGACAAATCCACTAAATTTCAAGTGCCATTATCATCAAGAGTGGCCATTTCTTCCATCATAGTAGCACGCCAACCAAGGTGAGACAAAGTTTCATGAACAATTTTAGGAAGCGAAACAATATTGAAGGATGCGATAAAAGAGCTAGAAAAGGAAGGCAAACGATCATGGGAAACAAATGAGGAAATAAGATAGATACACTAGCGTTTACCTTTTCAAAGAGTACTAGGAAGATCAAGACTCAGGTAAGCATCAGTTGAGACTAGATCTGACAAGGAAGGAGATGGTGAAAGGCATGAGTCTTAACTGGAGGTAGGAATTGTCTATTGCCTCCTAGAATAGACTTGAACAATAGGTGGCTGAAGAGACTCCAAAGTAGGTGTAGAAATATCTACAGAACCATCATAACAAGTTACGATATAGACCAACAAATCATCTTCCTCTCCCTGACTGTTATAAATGGAAGATGAAGAAAAGAAAGGAATGTGTTCATGAAAGGTGACATCTGCAGAGACACAATAACGATTAAGGGTAGGAGAAAAGCACCTATATCCTTTCTGAAGACAAAAGTAACCAAAAAAAAAAAAACACATTTAAGTGACTTTGGATCGAGTTTAGTAACCTAGGGATGAACATTCCAAACAAAACAAGTACTACCAAAGATCTTAGGTTCAATAGGAAATAAAGGCTTTGAAGGAAAGAGGGTAGTATATGGGACATTACGATCAAGAACAAAAGGTAGCATCCAATCAATCAAAAAATAAGCTATAGAGATAGCATCTGCCTAAAATTGTTTAGGAACATTTATTTGAAATAGAAGGGCTCATGCAACCTCAAGCAAATGTCTATTTTTTCGTTCAGCAACCCCATTTTGTGATGGCGTATGAACACAAGAAGATTGACGAAGAATGTCATTTTGAACCATGTAAGACTAAAAAGAATCTGAAAAGTATTCATTAGCATTATCATTTTGTAAAGTGTGCACGGAAGCATTGAATTGAATTTTTATTTCAACATAAAAGGAACAAAAATGAGAAAAAAACTCAAAATGATTTTTCATTAAATATAACCAAGTAACACGAGTGTAATCATTGACAAAAGTAACAAAGTATTTAAAACTAAACTTAGATGTAACTTGACAAGGACCCCAAACACCGGAATGAACTCAAGTGGGAACATAGCCCGTTTACTGACTTTAGACACTGAGGGAAGACGATGATGTTAGGCAAACTAACATAACTCGCAATCTAAAGAAGACAAGTGTTTAAACTAAGGACAAAGTTTCTCAAGAGAAGGCAAAGAGGGGTGGTCCAACCAATAATGCATTTCAAAGGTAGTCAAATCACTGGAACAAGCAATGGATCTCGACACCTGTGTATCAAGAATATAAAGACCTCCAGACTCATGACCTTTACCAATAATCCGCTTCATCGTAAGATCTTGAAATAAACAATGATCAGGGAAGAATGAGATACAACAATTCAGGATAGAAGTGAGTTTACTAACAGAAATTAAATTAAAAGAAAAATTAGGCAAACTCAATACTGAGGACAAAAAAAAAAAAAGACGAGGTGAGATTAACAGTTCCAAAACCTAAAACACAAGAAGTGGACCGATCTGCTAAAGTAACATAAGAGGAGGTGTAATGTGATCGGAAAGTGAAAAGGAGACTTGATTACCTGTCATGTGATTTGCGGCACTAAAATCAATGACCTAGGTGGGCGAGGAAGAGATAAGATATGTAATGGATTTTCCCAACTTGCCAGAATCAGCAATAGTAGAAATAGGAGTGGTGGATGTCAATGATTCTCAATACTAAGAGAATTGAGCAAACTCCTCAGCAAAGACTAGAATAGTCCTCTCAGATGACGACGCAACATTTGCTAACTAAGTTTTCTTATGTTTGTTTTGAAGTTTCTTACAATTGCACTTTGTATGGCCTGGTTCATTATAGTAGTAACACACAATCCCTCCTAACTCCTGATTACGACTATCAGCACCTTTGTAGGTTCTGCCTGCCTTGTTACCACCCCGATTACTCTGGCATCCAGGCTCATAACCACCCCAACTTACAAGAGCATTATTGTTGTCAGTAGGTTGATGTATTTGTAAGCTGTAAGCTTTCAGTATGTAGCACTCTAGCAAAGGTATCTTGCAGAGAAGAAATCTCAAAACCAGATAGAATCTGATATTTAACAATCTCAAATTCTGGAGAGAGACCAATAAGAAAACTCATAATAGCCATTTTCTCCCGTTGAGCCTTCACATCAGGACTAAAAGGTAACAACACATTAAGTTCCTCATAAATTCTTTTAAAGTCCATAAAATAAGCTGTGAGTGACCTATCCTGCTTCTCTGCACGATAAAAAGGTTTACATACCTCATAGATACAAGAAATATTCCCTTTACCAGCATATAAAAAGTCCAAATAATCCGTCAATTCTTTAACAAACTCGCAATCATTGATCAAGCCAATTTCTTCATTATCAATAGAATTCCAAATTTGTAAAAACAGTCATGCATCATCCCTCAACCACGCTTGCCTTGTATTGTTTGTAGGAGGGGCATAGGTAAGATGATCATCCTTTTCAATACTTCGTAAGTACATCTAAGCTGTCTTGCTCCAATCCAAATAATTGGAGCCATTAAGCTTGTGTTCTGGAATCTTCGTTAATTACATTAGCTATCAACTATGACCGTGGATTTACTTTCTACCATTAGAGAATCACAACTCCAAACAACCAAAATAAAACTAAAATAGAATCACAAACGATGCACAACAACCAACGAGAGCACCAGAATAAAGAACCAAATAGTTTCTACCACCAAAACAATGCTTCCACCACCAAAATAGGGAGGATGGAGCCCAATACAACTAGAGGAATGGCTAAACAGAACACCCACACCTGAGAACCAATTGAAAGAGGCCGAAACAAAGGAGTCAACGCCAACGAAAGAGATCGGAGTGAGAAAGTCCATCTTGCACCCTCACGCGTCAGGGCATGAGAAGACGCAGAATCTGTGAACTGGCGCGTGATGCTCACACACGCGCGCCACTAGTAGCCGAATTCTAGGGAAAGGCCAATCGGTGCATTCTGAGCCTCCTAGGGTTGGCGGTGGCACCTAATGAGCAACTTCTATAGCTGACCTAGGCACACCAACACACACCGATGGATTTCCTTCGCTTTGATACCATAAAAACTTGCTGAAAGGATGATTTTATTCATAAACAATACACCTATTTATACACAATAGATTTCTATAAAATAAGAAACTCTATAAATGCTAATCCCTATAATCGTGCTAATCTAACCTCTATGATTACGTACACTAATTACAAGAATATTTCTTATTCTATTTACAAAAATATTTCCTATTCTATAATACAAGAATATTTCCTATTTTGTAACAATTTTCAAAATAGTCCATACTTGGAATTTTGAGTCATCTACACTTGGTGCCACTGCCGTCCCAATCAAATAATCTTTTCCTCTGCCACAAATATAAATTTAGACAGACTAGGACCGCTTTAGAAAATTTTACCCATTAAGGCTATGGCCCATGATGAGCAAAGCAGTGTTATCATGGACTCCATGGTTGTTTGGAGTACTGATTCTGGATGAAGAGGCAGATCTCTCAGTATTCATGGCTGCCTTCTGTTCGTATTTAGACAGAAGTTGGGTACAGGCCAAGGTGGCTCTCATACAGTGAAGAAAACACAGAATTGTGCTCTGAATTCTTGATTTTTTCAAATGGAAGAAGCTACATGTATAGGAGATCCTAGGCAACAAGTCTACCAATGGATCCCATGAAATATGCAAGCATTAATGGCAAAATAAAAGCTACATAAATTCAAAAATAAAGTCTAGCCAAAAAAGGAAATTATAGATATAACCTTTTTCAACAAAATAAACCACACACTCCATATAAAACATGCTCAATTAGACCATATCTTCCACATTAAACACGTGCTGAAGAGAGATCATATTCATATTTCAACAAGATGTATTATAATATCCAATGGATCCATCCAGTTTTGGCCCATTAAATCTACCATTTTAGACCCAAACAAACATGTATACACACACACACAAATGCGCTAACACACACACACATGCACACACACATATATATATAAAAACACACAGACACATGCACATTTATACATATACATATATATATATAGGCATGCACAAGCACACATGCATGTTCACACACACACATACATGTATATAGAGGCGCACACATGCATATATGCACATATGCATGTATACATATACATACACACATTTGCATATGTATAAAAATACATATATATCATGTGCATTCATATACGCAAACACGCATGTGTACACATGCGCTACGCACGCACATGCTTATATGCACACATGCACATATGCATATAGACACACACACATCTATATATGTAACATCCACATATGTACATAAATACATATACATGGACACGCATATGCTCACATACATGCACGTGTGCATGTGCACACACACATATATGGACATGCACATCATATACACACATATGCCCATACAAATATATATATATAGAGAGAGAGAGAGAGACATGTACACACAGGCGTACGCATGCACAAGCATTTTTTTAGCAAATTTAAAAAAAAAACATTGAAAAGAGTATCAATGGTGCTGATTTAAAATACAGTAAGTATATTTTGAAATTAAAATGATCAAGCATAAATTTATAATATTTATTACTATTAAATTATACATTTTAATATATGGGTCAACAGATGGATGGATACCATCTATAGAAGAGTTCATGGATGGATTTGGATTATCTTATAAGATTCTTACTGGATTCTAAGTGGTCAACAGGTCAAGATTAACCAGCCCATTACAATCCAATCCACAATCCACCAATTTGCTACCCCTATAGATGATTACAAAAACAGAGACGAATGACAAGGATTAAAAACACATAACCATATCATTCTATGCAAAAATCACACTATTTGCATCATTTCATTAAAAGAGATCTTAATTGATAAAGTTACATGATTTGCATAAAAGACACAAGCAATATTATACATACCTGTGCCAAAGGTGATACTCGGGGACTAATCCCTCCTTCACGCTCCATTTGTGCCACTGTGCAAGCTATTCTAAGCTCTCTGTTGACACGTAGAGTCAAGCAAAAATATCTCATAAGTTGCTCCATGCATTGATTTGTCAAAGGAATTTCCAGAATGAATAGTAAGATAGTCACTTTAGGGTTTCTCCACCAAGAATAGCTGCTAAAAATAGGCCATCAGGTTTCAAAGCCAATTTAGACTGCCAAAACATAAAATGCATATCACAATCAAAATAATAACAGATCTCTGTAATGCTTAATGCATATTATATGCAACTTTATCCTGAATAATTATATGAATACCAGCAAAATACACATGAACTTTAGTAAGACCCTTACTAATGTGGCTTTCTTTTTTTTTTTTTTAATGTTATTCTTTTATGTGGTAACTAAACTACTCTCTGATTTCTAGATAGTTTTTTCTTCCATATTCCCTTTGTTTCTAATTTATCCATGTCCTTGATACTGTTTTCTGCTCTTTCTGTTTCTCTCAAGCATCTAAAGATGTGGAAGAATGCAAACATGCATGAAAACTTAAGGGGGTCAGTGATCACTCACCCATAAATCATAACTTGTGCACATATAGAACTTTCTCAACAGAATTAACAACAGAGATATAAAAAAATCAGGAAATATATGCTTTATGTCTCCAAGGCTAGACTTAAAACAAGAACACCTAACACACTTGAAAGAATTATAGTTCAAGCAAACCTAAAGCAAGGTGCATTGATGTGCCACAAGCCAAGCCTGTCCACTGCATATGTATAGCATATGGACACTTTCCTTTGAAAAGTATATGATGCAATAGAGATAGACAATTTGTCAACACATAGGTCTAAGTAAAAATGATGTCTCCTCCTATGAATGATTTAACTTAAAAAGAACGTTACAAGGGCAAGCCTAGGGGTTAGTTGTTGGGCTAATGATATTTAGGTAAGAGCTTTAGTGCCACTGCCTCCCTCCTACTACTTGCTATAATATTACTCATTTTTCAAGCAAAGTGATAAGCGATTTAGACAAGAAGTGACACTTTTCTGCCAGTACATTGCCTCAAGTTTATTTTATTGACTTTATATGTCAATCTTTACTAACTCAATGTTGTCATGTGAACATGTGCTCAGCCTGCAAAACACTAATGCCATGCTTAGTTCTCCTGTAAGATTAGCAAGCATCAGCCATTTGCTCCTCAAATCAGTCCAATTCTGCTATGCAACTCCTAGACCACGACACGATGTGTAACGAAAGAGCATATGAGATGATAAGATGTTTTGTTCCACTTTGTGCGGTTCCAGCAGGGGAAAGGGCCCTAGAAGATTGATCTCCTGCATGCTTTTTTAGCATTTTTATCGGTATGCATTCACTTTTATTTAGTTCTTATCATAATACCTTGAGAAAAATGAGAAGACAGGAACAGAATGCTTTAATTAAGTCCAAGCATGTAATTTTATGAAGAGGAACACTTCTTTAGGGTTTTTCACAGAACCTGAGCCTTTGTATAATAGTCAAGGAAAATCCAATTCAATTGCCTAGAGAAACAAGGAGGGTCTTTGAGATATAACCATTCTTAGGTAGAATAGTTTCTTGGCATAGTATTTATGCATCTATATTTGGACCAAGTTACTAGTAGAAGTTGGCCTGTGATTTACCTACACTTAAAGCTCATAGAGATTTCAAATGAGGGAGCACGTTATAGATAGAACTTATTCTCCAGCCTTCAATAATTTAATTGATAAGTTGTTTCAAATTGATTAGTTCCTTACCAAGGTGCAACACTTTAATTTCACATTTATTGAAGAACCTCAGTTCATCCTATAATGACTTTCATTAATCTTCTCCCTTAATGCTCATTGCTTGTGTTTACACATTACAGCATAAATCTTAGGGAAACTACATTTTAAACTATAGATAAATTACAACATTGGTTCCCGTTGGTAAATGGGTGATTATTATTGCCTTAATGGGTGATTGTTTGCCTTAATTATTCTGTCCATTGCTCCCCTTCTTGTCTATGATTTCTATTTCCTTCCTTGGCTGCCTTTAATTCATTGATTTGAGGGATTAAGGTCAACTATTTATTTCCCCTTTATTTCCTATTTCATTTCCGGCCCTTCCCTTAATTTTCTATTGTATTTAATTGTATCTTTTTCCTTTTCTGGTGCTGATTGCAAAGGGCAGAAGCTTACTTGCCCTGGACCTATTTATTCTGTAACCTCTCTCTTGCAAAGAATAATAAGAAAAAAGTATTATTCAGTGTTATTCTTCTCTCTTTTCTTCATGGTATCAGAGCTATGTCCAATCCACCCTCTATCATTTTTGGCTGTCTGAGGGCCCTCAATGATGAAACCAATAAACAGCAGAACACACCTGCTTCTAGTACCACCATTGGCAACCCTAATGTTTCTAGGGATTTTGCCAATAGAGTGTTACCTTCTAATCCCAATTCTAGCGAGTCACCAGTGATAATTTCTGAACATAGACTCAATGGAAATAATTACACACAATGGTCTTCTAGTGTCCTTACATATGTAAAGGGTAAAGGAAAATATGACTACCTCACTGGAGCCACACCTCAACCAAGTCCCTCTGATCCAAAAATTCTTGGTCTGGGATACGGAAAATAATATAGTGATGTCATGTTTAATTAATTCCACGACACTCGGTGAAAATTTTATTCTCCTCAAAACTGCCAAAGACATCTAGTAAGCAAATCATGAAACTTACTCCACTAGTGAAAACACTGTGGAGTTATTTGAAATTAAAGGAGTGCTTCATGACTTGAGGCAAGAAGAGTTAATCATGATACAATATGCCTCTCTTCTCAACAAACATTGGCAACAACTTGATGTTTTTGACACAACTACCTGGAATTGTAATGAATATGCTGCTAACTATAGACAAATTACTGAGAAGAAGAGGACTTTCAAATTCCTATTTGTCTTAATGACAAATATTTAGAAGTGCATTGTAGGCTCATGGGAACCAAGCCTTTTCCTACCCTCCATGAAGCAATTTCAAAGGTTAGGAGGGAGGAAAGCCATAAGAAATTGCTTCATGGGACTCACAATGTGCAAAACAGTGTTGAGCACACTAGCTTAGCTGTCTGTGGCCCTCTGAGACAGAATTTTAACTATAAACAGAAAGGGGACAGCAGGCCATGGTGTGAACACTGTCAAAAATCCAGGCATACTAAAGAAAAGTGTGGGAAGCTTCATGGTAAGCCTCAAATCTGAAATCCCAACCTAAAGGTGAAGCTAAAGGGTACAATACTCCTACTGAAACTACCTCATTGAGAGATCTTTCTCTCTTAAGCCAAGAGCAGCCTGATCTGCTTCAAAAATTATTTGTTAGCCAAAACACCACCTCTAATGAACCTCCTAAACAAGTCATTACTTTGGGAATATTGCCTAGTCAAATAAACTCTTTGCCTTGAACACTTGCATGCTAAATAATCACACTTAGGCAGTGGATTCAAGAGCATCAAATCATATGACAAATGACTTATCTTTATTTGACCATATTTACCCATGCACTGCATTGTTAAAAGTAAAAATAGCTAATGGAACACATGCACATGTCTCAGATATCGGTACTGTTAGGATATCAAATCAATTACTCCTCAAAGATGTGCTTTTAGTTCCAACTCTTCTATGCAATTTATTGTCCATTAGTAAAGCCCTAAAAGATAACAATTTTGTTGCTAATTTTGTGGATGGTGAATGCATATTTCAAGACTTTGCATCCAAGAAGACGACTAGCAATGCTAAAGAAGTTGATGGTCTCTATCTTATGGGCATGGCACATCATAATAAAAATGGGTATAAGGTTAATAAGTGTACTGATTTACTCCTATGGCATTATCGCCTAAGACATCCTAACACACAATATATGAAACGTTTGTATCATGAACTTTTCAATAAAGAATCCAGTGATTCTGAGCATGAAATCTGTCAATTCGCTAAGCATATGAAATCTAATTATCAGCCATAAAGCTATAAACCTACTTACCCCTTCCAACTCATTCATAGTGATGTTTGGGATCCCTCAAGAGTTCCAAGGACATTTGGGGGTTAGATAATTTATTACCTTTGTGGATGATTACACAAAAGTCAAGTGGGTATACCTAATAAAAGAAAATTGAGGTACCAAAAGATTTTAAAAATTTCCACCATTTTATCCAAACTCAATTTCAAACTCCTATTAAAATCCTTCACTCAAATAATGGCAAAGAATATTTGAATAACTATCTATTTGGCTAAAAATGGTGCTCAATATCAAAGTCCTTGCATTCATACCCTCCAACAAAATGGCCTTGCTAAGAGAAAAAATAGGCACTTGCTTGAGGTGACTAAATCTCTCATGTTCACAACCCATGTTCCTAAAATTTTATAGGGGGAAGCTATTTTAACTTCAGCCTACCTTATTACTAGGATGTCCACTAAAGGTTTAAATTACCAAGTGCCTTGCACTACCCTTCTCAAAGTGTTTCCACACACTTAAATTATCAATTCCTTACCCATCAAAGTGTTAGGGTGCACTGCTTTTGTGCATTTGCACAACACTAACAAACTTGACCTAAGAGCTGTCAAATATGTCTTTGTGGGTTATTCCACAAATCAGAAAGGGTACAAGTATTTTCCTCTTACCTTAAGGAAAATGTCTCTAAAGATGTCACATTTTTTGAAAATCAACCCTATTTTTGTAAGGCCTCCATTCAAGGGAGAAAATGAATTGTCATGAGGAATGGAGCCTCTCTATTGATTCTCACATTCAACCTCAAGCTTCTATTACTATTTCTGCCCCTGATATTGTTCCTATCACTGTTACTAGTATTGTGACATAGGAGGAAAGAAGTAACTGTGACAGAAATAACTGTCCTAATAGTCCTCATACAACTTAAGGAACCCAAAACTATTACTTGTCAAAATGAGGAAAATCAGAAGGATATTATCACCTATACTAGAAGCAAGAAGGCCCATGACATTGAAACCATTCCAAATCTTCAGCAACGCACTTCTTCTAATGCTAGTCCAAATAAGAACATAGACACAAGTCAGGGTACAGGTATAATTTCTCAACCTAATGATTTGGATTATGATTTAGATGTTTCTATTGTCTGAAGAAACGGTGTAAAAACCTGCACTAAGCACCCCATTGAGAATTTTATTACATATAACAACCTCTCATCATCTTACCAAGCTTTTATTGCTAAGATTTCCAATGAAAAGGTATCTCAAACTATCTATGAAACTCTTAAGCAAAAGGAGTGGAGACTTGCTGTTAATAAGGAAATGAATGCCCTTCAAGAGAACGGCACCTAGGACATTGTGGACCTCCAAAAGGGTAACAAAGTGGTGGGATGCAAATGGCTTTTTAACATTGTTGGAAATAATCTTGGCTCATAATGGCTCCATCCTTTGTGATCCCAACAACTAGTTTCCTAAATTAGTGCAGAAGATATTTACAGATTTGGTGCGATTGTTTCTAGATCTATTGCCACAGATTGTTAACCTTTTAATGCTTTTATTTTAGGATCATTCCTTATTTAGCTAGCATTGATTGTAAATATTTATTTTCCCTCTTTTATGGTGCGTAATTTTTAGATCTAAATGGCTATTTCCACTGCCATGATCCTATATGTTTGTACTCATTCCATTTTAAATAAAACAAGAGCTTCAGAATATGGAATAGCTCATTAATTTTCATGGTACCAAAACCCTACTAGCCTAACCCATTCTACATGCCGAAATACAGCTTGCAAACAGCCCAGAGCACATCTGAAGCCTTTGTTGATATGGCATCCCAAACAAACCAAGGGATGACTGAGAATACACCGATATGTATTACTGGACACAAACTGAATGGGTATAATTACCCACAATGGAGCAGATCAGTCATGGTTTACATCTGTGGCAGAGGAAAGAAGGGACACTTGACTGGAGAAATTACTCAACCAAGAAAGGATGATCCCAAATACAAAGGATGGAAGGCCGAAAACCACCAAGTCATAACATGGTTGATCAACTCGATGGAAACAGAGATTGGAGAGAGCTATATGTTTCATGAAACTGCCCATGACATATAGGAATTAGCATGTGAAGCCTACTCCACCCAAGAAAGTGCAGCAGAGGTGTTTGAGATCGAATGCACCATCCATGAGTTGAAATAAGGAAACATGCTAATGAATCAATACTTCAATAGTCTCTCAAAGTATTGGCAACCTAGAAAGCTATACCTGGAACTATACCACTGATGCTGGGAATTTCAAAAAAATTGTGGAGAAAAAATGCATTTACAAATTCTTAATGGGCCTCAATAGCAGTCTCGATGATGTAAGGGTAAGAATTCTTGCTATAAAACTTTTACCTACTCTAAAAGAGGTGTTTTCTGAAGTTAGGCATGAAGCGAGTAGGAGAAAGGCAATGCAAAGCCCAAATCACACCCCAAATCAGAATGAAACTGCTGCTGCCCATGGCCCATTGAATCAGAATAGTGACAATAGGCAAAAGAAACGTGGCAAGATGTGGTGTGACCATTGCCATAAGAGTGGTCACACTAAAAATAAATTATGGAATCTACATGGAAAGCCTCCAAATTGGAAACCCAAGCAAAGAGGAGAAGCTAGGAGTTACAGAGCCAGCACAGAGGAGCCAACCAATTCTAAACCTACTTTATTTTCACGTGAGCAATTAGACCTTTTGTAGAAACTGTTTGGGCAGCATACAGTGACATCAAATAACAATAAACCTAAGGTAGGGGCTTGTAATGAAGCCCAACCAGGCAACTTCTCTATGGCTCTCAATACACAAATTTTAGAAAATCATTGGGTTGTGGATTCAGGAGCCTCAGATCACAACACATTGCGCTGCCTTACTTGACAATTTCAATCCATGCAAGACACCATTAAAGGTTAAAATTACAAATGAAACTTTAACTCAAATAACTAGGGTTGGTACAGTCACTTTGTCAGAAAATTTGGTCCTTAAAGATGTATTATTGGTTCCTAAACTTGCATATAACCACTTATCAATTAGCAAGCTTGTAAATAACAACAATTGTTAGGCTAATTTCTCTGATGGTGGCTGTGAATTTCAGGACTTGGCATCCAAGAGGACGATTGGCAATGCTAAGGAGGTAGCTGGTCTCCATCTCATGGCTCCGACAACTTCAAATAAATGGATTCTCACAACCAGCGCAGAATTAGACCTGATGCTTTGGCACAATAGATTAGGAAATCCCAATTTCTCATGCATGAAAAGGATGTATCCAAACCTGTTTAATAAAATTGCTACTGTTATTTCTTGTGAAACATGTCAACCAGTAAAGCATACAAACGCCAATTATCCTTTGCACTCCTATAAACCCTCACAATCCTTCAAATTAATCCATAGTGATGTGCGGGGTCCGTCCAAGGCGAAGAGCCTCTCAAGTCATAGATGGTTTGTAACAATTGTGGATGACCACACTAGGGTTACTTGGGTATATTTGATGAGAAAAAAATTTGAAGTACTAACTATCTTCAAAAACTTCCATCAACTTATCAAAACCCAATTCCATCAAGGTCTTGAGAAGCGATAATAGGAGAGAGAATATGAATTCTACCTTAAGTACTTATCTCATTGAACAAGATATTCATCACCAAACCTCTTGCATCTATACCCCACAACAAAATGGTACAGCACAACGAAAAAATAGGCATATCCTGGAAATGGCTAGATCATTGTTATTTACCATGAATGTGCCTAAAATTTGTTAGAGTGAAGCTATTACAACATCAGTCTATCTCATTAATAGAATGCCTTCTAAGGTACTCAACTTCCACACTCCTTGCAATACCCTTCTTCAAAATTACCCCAGCACCCAACTAGTGTCTCTCTTACCCATTAGAGTCTTTGAGGGCACAGCCTTTGTTCACAACCACCAAAGTAATAAACCTTACCCAAAGGCTACAAAATGCATTTTCCTTGGATATTCAGCATCTCAAAAAGGTTATATTTGCTATTCTCCCACTCAAAAAATATGTAGTCTCCATGGATGTTACCTTTTTTGAAAAGAAATCTTATTACCAAAAACACATCCTTTTAAGGGAAGAGTACTCATCAAAATGAATGGAGTTTTAGTACTGAAAATCAGGGGCAAAATAGTGCTGCCATTCCAAGAAATAACCAGTCTTTTGCAGTTGGTTTTGAACCTGAATTCAGTGCTAATCCAAACAGCAAAACAAATGCTCAAGAACAACAACAAGTTGATCCAGAATCTGATTTTGTAGCTGCAAAAAAACACCAGCAATAGCAGAAGAAGCTACTGGTGTATACTAGAAGGAAAAAGAATCATGAGACAGAAGCTAGTCCACCTGAACTACCTCCTGAGCAAAGCCAAGAAATCTCATTCCCAAGTTCAGGTATGGAAGAAAATCTTTGTTTGGATGTTCCTATTGCCCTAAGGAAAGGAACTAGATCTCGCACTCAACATTCCATTGGAAATTTTATATCTCATGAAAAATTGTCTATTGCCCACAAAGTATTCATAATCAATGTTTCCAATGAGAAGATCCATACAACATCCATGAAACCTTGAGGCAAGAAGAATTGAAGAAAGCTGTTGAGGAAGAAATAAATGCCCTCAAGAAGAATAACACGTGGGAATTGGTCAATCTTCCTCAAGGGAAACACCCGGTTGGCTGCAAGTGGATTTTCAGCATCAAGTACAACTCTGATAGCAGCATTAATAGATATAATGCGAGACTGGTGGCTAAAAGGTTCAATCAAACTCAAGGAATAAGTTATCAAGAGACATCTGCCCCAATTGCTAAACTTAACTCCATTAAAGTCCTTTTGTCTCTTGCAGGCAACCTTGATTGACCTCTTCATCAACTCGACATTAAGAATGCCTTCCCAAACAGAGACCTTGAGAAAGTGGTGTATATGTCTATTCCACCAAGCTTTGAAGGCACAAGTGGAGGAAAGGTCTGCAAACTTCATAAGTCCCTCTATGGACTCAAACCATCTCCAAGAATGTGGTTTGAAAGGTTCACAAAAGTTGTGAAAAGACAAGAGTATTTGCAAAACCAAGTAAATCACACAGTGTTTACAAAATTCTCCTCTAAAGGAGAGATTGCTGTCCTAATTGTCTATGTGGACTACATAATTATTACTGAAAATTTCACAGAGGAAATTCTCAATCTCAATAAAAGCTTTGGCTAGGGAATTTGAAACTAAAGACCTTGGTCACTTAAGATACTTCTTGGGAATTGAAGTGGCTAGATCTAGTAAAGGAATTATGGTATCCCAACGTAAATACACCCTTGATTTACTTACTGAAACTAGCATGCTAGGATGCAAGCTAGCTGCCACACCCATGGGGCCAGACTACAAACTGAAGTTTGGTCAAGAAAGTCCACCACTTGACACTAAGAGGTTTCAAAGGTTGATAGATAAATTGATTTATCTATCACATACAAGGCCTGACATCTGTTTTCTCGTTAATGTTCTTAGTCAATTTATGAATAAACCATGTAAGGTTCATCTTGATACAGCCTATAGAATACTAAGGTACCTCAAAATGGCCCCCAGGAAAAGGTATTTTCTTACAGAAAAATACTTGCCACATGATGGAAGTTTATTGTGATGCAGATTGGGTATACTCCATTATAGATCGAAGATCCACAACTGGATATTGTACCTATATTTAAGGAAATTTAGTAAGTTGGAGGAGCAAAAAACAATCAGTAGTAGTTAGGAGCAGTGCTAAAGCAGAATACCGAGCTCTAGCACAAGGAATTTGTGAAGGTCTATGGCTTCTATGCCTACTTAGTGAACTTAAAATTGAATACCAAGGTCCTATAAAGGTGCTAAGTGACAACATGGCTGCCATTAGCATTGCTAAAAATCCAATCTAACATGACATAACCAAACATGTGGAAATAGATTGCTATTTCATCAAAGAAAAAGGCTAACTCTGGAATTCTTGAATTATCCTACACCACCACAAAGACTCAAGTTGCTTATGTACTTACAAAGGCACTATCTAGACCGAGAGTTGAAGAACTTGGATACAAGCTGAAAATGATTAACATCTACTCCCCAACTTGAGGGGGAGTGTTGGAAATAATCTTGGCTCATAATGGCTCCATCCCTTTTTGAACCCAACAACTAGTTTCCTAAATTAGTGCTAAAGATATTTTTAGATTTGGTGTAAGTGTTTCCAGATCTGGTGCTATAGATTGTCAACCTTTTAATGCTTTTATTTTAGGATCATTCCTTATTTAGCTAGCATTGATTGTAAATATTTATTTTCCCTCCTTTATGGTGCGTAATTTTTGGATCTAAATGGCTGTTCCCACTGCCATAATCTTATATATTTGTACTCATTTCATTTCAAATAAAACGAGCTTCATAATATGAAATAGCTCATTAATTTTCAAACTTCAAGTACAATGCTGATGGTAGCATAAAAAGTACAAGGCCATATTGGTAGCAAAAGGATTCACCCAAACCTATAAAATTAATTATTGAGAAACTTTTGTTCCTATAGCCAAATTTAATTTCATAAATTTATTATTATCTGTTATTGCTAACCATAGTAGTAGAAATCGTCCGATTCTCGATTCAAAATGCACGATCTAACTCAATTCAAGTTGAAAACGATTCAGATCGTGTAATAAATCGGAAAAGAGCTAGAATCGCATGCTGAATCACCGGAATCGTGCGAGTCATGCTGGAACTGGCGATTCATGGCAATCCAGCGATTCAAAAGATTGCAGTTTTATTAGGCACAACATCGGGTCATTTGTGACCCAACATAACCCAATCGTTGGAGAAGACGATGCAAGTTTTTTCTCTTTTTTTTTTTTTAGTTTCTTACTTACTGATGCCATGATGCGATGTGGTTTAGCGAAAATAAAAAACTATCCCTTAATATTAGCTAGCTGGACAGATCATGGCTGGAGTTATTGTCTTACATGAATCACTAAACCCATGCTCAACCTTTTGAATAATTATTATATATAAATTATATATAGTATAATATTTAAAATAATATATGGCTACAAGGTGGAGATCATATATCATATATAATATAAATTATAAATAGGAAATATATAATATATAAAGTTATCACAATTATTAAGTTATAGTATTAATTATAATTTTGTTTTATAAAATTTATGATTAATTTTTTGTCAAATTTTATTGAATTTAATATTCTGAATTTTTTTATAGTATATATAATTTATTTAATATATTTTAAATTATTTTTAAATATATTTCTGAATCATACGATTCGATACGATTTACGATTCAAAAATTAGTATTCTGATTCACGATTTGAATTACGATTCGATTACTTTGTTGCTAACCTTGATTAGCCTTTGTACCACCTTTAAGTTAATAATGCCTGCCTAAATGGTGACTTGGAAGAAGATATCTACATGATTATACCCCTGGTTTTATGATACGAAAATGTACACTTTTGTCATTAGCCATTAGAAACTGTTAGTAATTAGTTAAGAGGAGGTGTTACGGATCCTTATAAATAACATTATCCCTACGGCTATTAGTATGTTGACAGTTAATGAAATAATCAGTGAATTCAGTTTCCCAATTCCCTCTCTGTTTCCTCCTAATTCCTTTCTGTTTCTCCTCTATTTCCCTCTCTTCCTCTCGGCTTCCCTCTCTTTTCCTTCTTTACCTTCTCTTTCCGTCTCTTTCCCTCTTCTTCCTCTCTTTTTCTCCTTCTACCTCTTCTATTCATATCATTTTAACATAAAAAACAATGGTAAAGTATGTAAACTTAAAAAATCCCTCTATGGCCTCAAACAATCTCCTAGAACATGGTATGAGAAATTTAGTATATCTCTTAAAATCCAAGGGCACACTCAAGGTCAAGCTAATCATACTATATACACTAAGTTTTCAACCAATGTAAAAATTTTGGTTTTCATTATGTACGTAGATGATATCATTGTCACAGGTGACTTTATAGATGAGACAGGTAACCTAAAGAAGGCCCTTGCTAAACAATTTGAAGTCAAAGACCTTGGACCACTAAAATACTTTCTTGGAATGAGAGTTGCCAAATCTAATGAAGGCATTGTTATCACCTAAAGGAAGTACACTCTTGATCTCCTTAATGAGAATGGAATGCTAGGATGCAAACTAGCTGAGACCCTTATGGAAGTAAACTACAAGTCAAAGTTCATACAAGATAGTTCTCCTATTAACACTGAAAGATACCAGAAATTGGTGGGTAAACTCATTCATCTAGCTTACACTAAACATAAGATAAGCTTCCCTGTTAGTGTCATCAGCCAATTTATGAGTAAACCAATTGAAATCCACCTTGAGGCTACTTATAGAATTCTCAAATATTTAAAGATGACCCCTAACAAAGGTATCTTTTTCAAGAAGTGCAAAAAGGATGTAGAGATAAGTTGTGACACGAATTGGGCCAAATCTATTACTAATCGAAGGTCCACTACCGCGTACTACACCTTTGTCTGAGGAACCTTAGTTATTTGGAGGAGTAAAAAAATAGTTTGTGGTTGCAAAGAGTAGTATCAAGACAGAGTATAGGGTTTTAGCTCAAGGTATATGTGAAGGATTATGGATTCAAAGGATTCTTAAGGAACTAAAGATTAATTGTGATAGACCAATAAAGATTCTTTGTGACAATGTTGCTACCATCAGTATGGCAAAAAACCCTATTCAACATGATAAGACTAAACATGTTGAAACAAATTGTCACTTCACCAAAGAAAAATTGGATAATGGTCTATTCTCTCTAAGTTATATTCCCCTAGGCCTTCAAGTTGATGATATTCTCAATAAAGCCCTTAGTAGGGCCAGATTTAAAGAACCTGGAAACAAGTTAATGATGATTAACATCTACTCCCCATCTTAAGGGGAAGTGTTGGTAAATGGGTGATTATTATTGCCTTAATGGGTAATTATTTACCTTAATTAGTCCAACCGTTGCTCCCATTCCTGTCCATGATTTTTATTTCCTTCTTGGGCTGCCTTTAATTCCTTGATTTAAGGGATTCAGGTCAACCATTTATTCCCCTTTATTTCCTATGTCATTTACAGTCTTTCCCTTAATGTTCTATTGTATTTAATTGTGTCTTTTTCCTTTTCTAGTGCTGATTGTAACAGGCAAAAAGCTTGCTTGCCCTAGACCTATTTATTCAATAACTTCTCTCTTGCAAAGAATAATAAGAAAAAGTATTTTTCAGTGTTATTCTTCCCTCTTTTCTTCAGTACCTAAACTTAAAAAAGAACACTTAGGCCCTAGAACTATCATAAAAAGTGAAACAATTATTTATTTATTAAATTCAACATCTAATAGCCACGTAGCCAACAAAAGTTAACTTCCAAGCCTTTGAAATTCAGCTTTCGCAATTTGTCATGAGAAAAACTACTTATGTCATGTTACATGGGATTAGGACTTAGTCAGTCAAAAGGGTAGTTAGTAGAAGTAGTTCAGAAATATGTTAGTTAGAAGCTGGTATGAAATGTGTCAGGTAGTCAAGAATATAACAACCAACTATATTCACCCTCAATACCCTTATGTGTTATAAATAAGGGGAAGGCAAGTGAAGAGACTTGTGAAATGATTGAATAGAATTGTGTTTCTTCTCTCTGTACCAATTTGTTATCAAAGCATCAATCTAGGAGCCATGGCAAGAGTGCATGATGACTTCAAAATGCTGAAGCAAGAGATGAGTTTGATTCGGACAGTCGTCATCTATCTGTGGAAAATGGAACAGTTGGTAGCAAAGATTTCAGCAAGAACTCCTCAAGGAGAGGCAAGTCACAATGAAGAAAGTCAGTGAAGAAAGTCAGTGAAGAAAGTCAGTGAAGAAATTGGTGGACAGCCCAAGAAAGCTAGTGATTTCAAGAAAACCAGCAATCTCACTTTTTCATCTGGTTATTTCCAGAACTCCTCTTCTTTTTTCAAAAATTTCTCACAACTACACAAGATGGTAATGAAACCATCAAGCTCTGAAAGTTTGGGCCATCATTCTTATCAGAACAAGTTGAGAAGAGTGGTACCACCTTAGAAGTTGAGAGCTCAAACACCCTAGACAGCATCAAGGCAAAGATTCTTAGGACCAGTAGCGTCTGATTTTCACCAAACAAGGAAGTTGTACGGTGGCCCAAGAATACCAAGATTCACCAGATATCCAATCAGCCACCAAGAAAGGGGAAGAATTCTAGAGTATTATTGAAAAGCAGCTTGCAAAGAGGGTTCTTGAACCAATTTTGCCCTCTAAAGATGACTTCCACTACACTATACATCTTGAGAGTACTATCACTGAAATCAATGGCTCTTCAAGCATGGCATCTATTTGAGGAGGTCATTTAGCAGTGCAAAATAGTGGGGTTCCAATTAAGTGCTCTATTGCTGAAATTGCCATGAGTATGAACATTATTGAACAGAAACAGGAAATAAGTTATTGCTTCTGCTACTGAGGAATAAAAGAAACCATTTGTTTCTTCAAATGAGAAGATTGCCGCATGTGTATTGGGACTTGGTCCCCCTTAGTGTGATGGAAAAATTGAAGATATTTCAAGAGAAGATTAGAACCTAGTGGAAGGAATACTTTTAACAGAAGTTGTTGTATGGCTGAAAAGTTAGCTGGTTACAAACTGCTGCAAGAAGCTACCATTCTTACATATGACCAAACACAAACAAGCACCTCTAAAGATACTCTCACAAATTCTAAACCTCTGGACGTTAGAAGGTGTTAAAAGTGGCACGTGCTTATTTTGTTCCATTTACCTCTGTTTTACTGTTCATTCCTTGTCCCCTGTTTATTAGTTCTTGCCATCTTTAGTCTTCCTCATTTTTCAAATGTTACTTCTTTTTTAGCATCTCAGTTGTGCGACTAAGTCTATACATTTTTGCCATTGCTGTAATTCTGGGATTTGAGGGTCAGAGATGTCAACTCTCAATCCCATATATTGTATGTTACTGTCTCTTCATTAAGGAATAAGAAATAGCATCATTCAGTCTCATTTTCTCCTCTCCTTCTGTTGCTGTTCTTCATAAGGATTCATCCAAATGACCATGGATGAACAATGGTAGTCAACCAAGAACCAACATCTGAGGAATCCTACCAAGCCATTGAATAACAGTACCTGCTTTTCTAAACCCCAAAGCAACAAAAATCCTTGAGGACATGAATTATTTTTCAAGGGGTAAGTATTGCTACATGGGATTAGTAGTTAGATAGTCAAAAGAGAAGTAAGAAGAAGTAGTTGAGAAATGTGTTAGTTAGAATATGTTGTGAAGTATGTCAAGTAGTTAAGAATATAACTATTAACCATAATCACCCTAAACATAATCAACCTGAATACCCTTATGCGTTATAAATAAGGGGAAGGCAGGGGAAGAGACTTGTGAAATGATTGAATAGAATTGTTTTTCTTCTCTCTGGACCATGTCGCTTTGAAAAAGACTTGTTTTCCTCAAAACAGATGGCACAAGTCAACTTTTGAATGCTCAAAAGTCAACTTCTATTAGTCATATAACTATTAAATGTTAAATATAACAAATGGGTAATGGTTTCACTTTTTATAATAGTTCAAAGGGAAAGGTGTTACATTTTAAAGTTTAAATACCAATATTGTAATTCGGCTATTGTTCAAGGAGGAAAATGCACTTTCCCATCCTTATCCTAGTCTCCTCTCTTCCACACTCAATACATTTTTTTTCTTCTTTTCCCAACAATTTATCATTGATCCCCCTAACCCCTCTCTCCATCCCTCTCTCCTCCCCCCCCCCCCCCTTTTTCAACAAAAAAGAAAAGAAAAAACTCTATGTAGTCACTTCAAAGTCTTCTGATGCTATCCTTTGTGTTTTAATTTGATTTTTCTGTATTGTTTAGATTGTCCATATTATTTAGAAACCATAGTGCAGTACCTTGAGCATTTTATTCATATTTTTAAATTATGAACTCTAATGTTAGTTCTTAAGTCAGTTTTCAAGTGTCATATCAGTTTATGAATAGAGTGATTGAGTGACTTCCAATGGTTACAAAAGTGAGAGAAAGATGTGTTCTGAAGACAGTTAAAATGGAAATTCTTCTTTTTTTTCATGCATAAATCTTTAGATTTCATGTTTTCTTTCGTAATACATCATATTAGACAGAATCATTAACATTTTAAATAGCATTTTGTGTGCAATAAAGCTCTACTATAAATTATTTCTAGGATACACCCTCACTTTGCTCTAAGTATGCTCCTCAACCTGGCACCTTGCACATAGCTGTCAAGACTCGAGCTCTTAGCATGTAACTCTGCCAATGCAAATCACTATTTAAACTGCTTAAAGTTCATATAATTGAAGACAATCAACTGTGACCATAAAACAATCTGTATCTCCCGTGTTAAAGGTTACTTTACAAAATCCCAACCCTGAGTTAGGAAGAAAAGAAAATAACTAAACAAAAGACATGTAATTGTTAACATGAATTTTGTGAGTAACCAAAGATGTTCATTGAAGCATGCTTCATTATTGGGCACTATTAGACAAAGAAAAATTCAAATATAAACCAAGCCAATCAACATGTAAAGTCAAGACCAGTATATAAGAGAGGATACCTGTATCATTGCTCCTGGTAAATCATTAGTCCAGTGTAGCCCCAAGCAACTAATTACCATATCCACAGAGCTACACAACCATAAATACAAGTATTCAAAATCCAAATTACATCTGTACCCAGTTTACAATTAAAGTTGACTCCATATGCACCTCTCTTTGATAGGCAAAAATTCTTCATCACCAACCACAAATGTTGTCTCAATGTTATCATTGGGTGATGCTTCCTCAGCATTTTTACAAAATTGTACCATTTCATTGGATGCATCCATCATAATGAGCTTTTCAATGGAACCTGCATTAATGAATTTATTACACTACCATAAACTCTCCCTTATCAGCTTAAAATTGAACAATGAACTTTCCAGTTACTAGGAAACAGCTACACAACCTAGCCATCTATCAATCTCTGGGCAACTTATTATATTAGTCACAATAATGAAGAGTGCTCAGAATTATTCCTCATAACAAATATGAAAAGCACCAATATAGGCAGAACAATAAAGTGAATTGGCTTTAAAATGGAAGAAACAATTTTAATTGTTCAAATCATGCAAATGTCACGGTCAAATTTTATATAATGATGTATGTTATAATAAATGTGATAGCAGATAATCCCAGGAGAATCATAAACATTGCCTCTTCTTTTAATGAAATATATTCTGATGAACCCAGTCCCATTGGACCAATGCCCGTGAATATGTATAACCAAAAGAACAAGGAGAGAGCTGGATAGAAGGGGGAACCAGTGTGTGAATTGTGATGGTAGCCTAACTACCTCAATGCAAGGTATGTGAATATATAGGAAGGTTGAGAGTCAGAGAGGGGTAATGAAGATTTGGCCTTTGGTAGAGAGTCTCTAGTCTCTTGAAAGCTAGAGGGTGTTTGCTTCTAAGCTCTTATTTCCTTATTCCACTCCATTACTGTTGTTACCATAGCTGTTGTCTATTTCTGATAGTGTTGAGATTTTATTTGCTACTGCGAGTGTATGAAAGGATTCCTCTATTTTGTTTCCGTTATTCAATAATATTTAGAAGTTCTCATCAGAATTTAATGGGATCCATCCATTGGTATTAGAGCCAGTGATCAGTGACCCTAGAAAGGACTACTTGCAAAGGATTCTGACTAGCAGAAGACCGAGTGAAGTGCTACAGAGTATAGGTATTGGGATATCAACTTTTTAAGGACTGCCAATTAATAGAGACCATGGTAATATGGAATGTCAAAATCCCATATCGATTAATATATGATACTCAATGAGGTACTTAAATAAAATGATTCTCTCACCTCAATAGCTAAATTTTGAGAAAGGAATTTTTACCTTTTTTGGGTGCCCATCACATTCCAATTAATTGAAAAGGGGGGAAAAGGGGAGATATTTTACTACATAAAAATAGAATGATGATTAATAGAATAAGCCACATATAAGTGTGAATATAAAATTACCAATATATCCTTGATCTTTTATATAGTGCCTTTTCTTTTCATTTCCATTAACCAAACTGAGGAACCAATAGACATATGCTCTTTAGATCTCCTTGATAAGCATATGTTAACATTCTCTTTAATAGAGAAAGAAAAAGGTCACCCATGCTATTTGGTGCACATTGGGTCTCTAACGGTGTGAGAAATGCTTGCTGCAGCAAAGCATAACGGAAAAAGAGACAGCTATTTGAAGTTTGCTCACTTTCATCTTCCATGGTGGTTGAATATGCTAGGTCTAAAAGATGTTTCTGGCTTCTGTAGACGATGTTACTTATGCCACATGAGTTTTCAGCATTTTGCCAGTAATCTGTAATTTTTTCTTTCAAAACTTCTGTCATTTCTCCCATACTCTAATCTATGCTTATAAGCTTCATACATTTTAAAATAAATTCTGTTTCTTACTATCAACGTGTTGTGCAATTTCCTCTTGACTTTTTCACATTTTGTGTACTGTTTTACAGAGAACCAAAGCAGCAATAAATGCTACAAAGTATGTTAGTTGCTACAGACAATTCCTCCCAAAAAAATAAAAAATATTTTGATCATAGACACCTTGAGGAAAATAAAACCCTGTCCCTTCCCTCTAATAATGCCGAGTTCTTATTGGTCTTGCTATTCCATTGTGCTTTCTCTCCTTTCACGGCATTTTAAATTAAATGTGTTTTTTTTTTCAAGTACTCCTATTAGAGTACTTTTTTTTTTTAATTAACACCACATTGGGCTATGTCTCTTGAGCATTGTGAAAAATCATTTTGGTAATCAGAAACATTATGCCTCTAACTATTTTAAAAAAAAAAAAAGGACCAACATGGCTCTAGTTGTGAAAAGCAACATCTTAATCAACCACTGCATCAAGAGAAAAAGAGAACCAAAATCCTCACATAGTTAATAGTTCTCATCTCATCAATTTATAAAATGCAAAATCAAAAGCATGCTTTCTTTTGAAGTTTTGAAGTACAACATGTTATTATACTTTAAAGGCCAAGGTCCAGTTTTCTCTACCATAACAAAATGCATAAGGGTAGGCCAAGTTTTTACTGTGTTCTTACCACGACCGTGAAGCAAGCGCCTGATAGCTTCCAATGAACCCCCCAAGCATAATGCCGTGGGAAAAGTCTTCTTACAGTCCTGAAGAAAAGGCCAAAAAAATAGCCTACATAAACCCAAAAGAGGAAAATTTTTGAACCATTCAAGTAAGCAAAGTATCAGCATATACATTGTCTTTCATTTAACACATATTTGGGTTATATTCTATTCCTCAAGGATATATAAAAGCAGCAAGCAAGTAATAAACATCACATAGCAGCTTCCTAGAATATCATAAGAAGAAGAGGAAACTACCTTGAAAGAACATATTTATATGACACCATTATTCAATAATGGGTAGTTAAATACTCTGCAATTAGTTTGTCATTAATTCTCTTACTCCACATATAAAATTTATTTTCAATAGATCAGAGTTATTCTCATTTGAATCCAAAATATTATCATGACAAAAATCTGAGCTAATAATTACCTATAAAACTACACCTTTAATCTTCTTCAACTTCACCAGAAAAGAAAAATGATCCTACTTCAATATTAGGTGGGTTTATATAAATTAGCAATCATAAACCATAATGACTGTATCATAGCAGCAAGTGCTAATTTCAATATGCAATTATGTTTCCACCTACAATAGAAGGAACAATCAATATAAATTTACAAGCCAGACCTCTGCAGCAAGTTGGTAATTTAAATTGAAAACAAGGCATAACAGCAGAACAGAGCAAGACTAACAGGTCATTATGACGTTTTTACTGTCTGAGAGATCCTTAATCCAAACAATCTTCTTCACACTAAACGCTTAAAGTGTTTTTGTCACAGGCCAATCTGATTGTGTTAACATGTTTTCCCCGCTTAAAGAAAAATACATGTACTTTCATGGCAAGCTGCAAAATATAAAAAGCCTATATGTTCCCATGTATAAAGCTTTTTTGAAGAGAAACTATAGGAGCATCCTACTCTATAAGACTTGATAACGTTTCAGCTTTAGACTTTCAGTGTACAAGAGACTTACATGAGAGCATATAATTAAAAATAATCCTCAATACTAACTTATCTTCCAAGATTTAACAATTGAAAATTGAATTGCAACTACATCAAAACCAGCTAGGGGTAGACTACAAGCGGCAGAACCCTTAAGTAAACATAATGAACCAGAAACATATATAAATTTAGAAAAACAAAAAATGGAAACTACCTCCAAGCGATCCAATAGATTTTCGGCTACAGTATCAAGCAAAGAATCCTTTGAGCGCATCAACCATGCAGCTCGGTCTCGCTGCACAGGGGAATAAATTACAGCGATTTTTATAGAAGAATAAATTACTGCTCTAACACAAGAATACTCTGTTATTTTTCTTCAAAAAAAAATCAAAGGCATGTATGCATTCAAATTCTTTAGTTCTTATAATGACAAATGGTTGGAAGTTAAATTTTATTCAAATCTATAATAACATTTCCCAGATATTACAGAAATCAAAAACATCCGTTTTCCTCCCTCATTTCCTCCAACTATGAGCATTATAGGATCCAAGAAACAAAGGGTGTGGACTAAACCAACAAATAACACTCTAGTGCAAACAAATCCCAAATATACGTAGGCCTCCAAACAGTAAGGAGATTAAGTAACCGTTTGATCAGCAGTAACATTGCAGCTACTGCCTTAAAGGGTCAAAATTTTCAGTTTCCGGCTATTCTCGTGAGATGAAAGTCACGGAATCGGAATTCAATGTACCATTAAAAAGAGAACTCATTGTGATAGAAAAACCTGTTTACGCTTAAGTTGCCGGTCGAAGATCTTGACCTTCGAACTCTGAGTCGCATCACCACTGTCCGAGCAGAACGGAGCGAAGGAAAAGGTACCAAATGGCTCATTCCTCCTACTCCACACCAAGGAATTTCTGCGGAAGAAGGACAACACTCTCATTTTCAGCTTTGCTTCTGTTCTCTTTTCGGGGGATGCGGATGCTCAATCACGGTTCGTCAAATCGATCCTGCTACCGCATTAGTGAGTTTCGTTTTCGTTATTCTTTCCTTTCGTGAACAAAAATGGCAACGAGAATATATTCTGTTTTATTTTGTTATTTTACCGTTTTTTCACTAGTTACAAGGGAGACGGATTTTCGTGTTTTTGTTTTAAGCAATTTTTTGAGAAAAAAAAAAAGGAAAATTTAGTAAAACAATGGGCCACTGAGGACCTATTTAGCAAATTATTAGTAATATAATTGTAAGAGAAATGTTCAAATAAAAAAATAGTGTTGTTTATATTGCAGAGCTAAGCTAATTAAAAAAATGCCCTTGGTTTAAAAAAAATAACATTAATTTGTTTTAAAAGATATTTTTTTCTCTAGCTTTTATTTAGTGTGTCAAACTTAACCACCCAAAATACCTAAGGCTCCGTTTGGTTCAACGGAGGGGAGGGGAGGGGAGGAGAGGTTAATGGAGGGGAGGGGAGGGGAGGGGAAGGAGATTTAATGAGTTATGTTTGGTTGGAAGGGAGGGGAGGGGAGGGAAGGAGAGATTATTGTTTGGTTGTAATTATATTTGAACAATTTATCCTTTATATTATTTTAATTTTATTTTTTATAAAAAATTATTTATATCAATAATTTTTTAAAAAAATTATAAATTTCAATCTTTTTTTTTATTTTTAATTTCTGATAAAAAAATTTATCTTAATTTTTATTAAATATTAATATATTAAAATATTAAAAAACTAAAAGGGGTAAAAAAGTAAATTAACATTTAAAAAATACCCCACCCCTCCCCTCCCCTCTAAAACCCCCCAATTTGGAGGGGAGGCAAAATTGGCCTCATTCCCCTCCCCTCCCCTCCAATTTTATCCAACCAAACACTCTATCCCCATCCCCTCCCCTCCCCTCCCCTCCAAAAACCTCCAACCAAACACTCCCTTAGGAAAAGCGTCGCCAAATTGGAGGCCGTTGAATCCCTTTCTCCACCTCTTGGCTATCATCTTGATCTTGTGTGGTATCCGTAAGGTAGTGTTTGGTTCAATGGAGGGGAGGGGAGGGGAGGGATTTTAATGAAGGGGAGGGGAGGGGAGGGGAGGGGAGGGGTTTTAATGATATATTGTTTGGTTGAGGAAGGGAGGGGAGATAAAATTAAATGGACAATTATACTCTTATGATATTAGAATTTTTAATTTTTTTATTTTTATAAAAAAAAAATTTTCTTGCTTTTTATTATTAAAAATAATTTTTATTTTTATAAAAAATTATCTTAAACTTAATTTAAAAAATAAGATTTATATTATATTTTAAATGAAAATAAAAAGTAAAGACAATTTTGTCAAGTAGGGATAAAATTTTCTCTCCCCTCCAAAAACCCCCACTTTTGGAGGGGAGGGTTTGGAGGGGTCCTCCCCTCCCCTCCAAGTTTTTCATACCAAACAAGGGGAAGGCCTCCCCTCCCCTCCCCCCCAAAAACCCTGAACCAAACGGATCCTAAGCGAGTAAACCCCCCGGCGTCCAAGAGGCCAAGGAAGCTACCAGTGACACCACAATTTCATCATTTAGGGTGATTAGGAAAGTGATTTCACCGCCCATGGACAGTTGATTCAAATTAATGACTGAAAATGCGAAATATGTCTTGAAACTCGTTGATAGGTGAGTGCAAGGTTGGCAAAATCCCACAAAGCAGCCACTCTCCTTCAAAATCCCATCTTTGCCACTCCTCTCTCTAAAACACTCTCTACCTACAATGGAAAACCAACTTAAAATGCGAATCTCTCATATGTTTAGATCCTCATTCGACAAGAATAAGTGATTTAGCAGCGATGCCGAAGATGACGATGATGGAAATGATGAGACGGAGGCTCTTTTCTCTTTTAAAAGCACCTCACTTGATTTCTCATGGTCTCATTGCCAGCAGCATCATTCTTGCCAAAAAAGCACGATGGTGGTGGGATCTATTCTAAGATTCAAGCTTCATTTAGTTTAAGGGAGGGGAGGGGAGAGAGGTTATCATTTAGTGAAAAAGAAAGAGAGTTTAATAAATTTTGTTTAGTTAAAAAGAATAAGATGAGAGAGAAGAAAAGATAATTGTTTGGTTAAGAAGAAGAAGGAAGGAAAGGTAATTATATTTTGATAAATTTATCTTTTATATTATTTTAATTCTATTTTTTATAAAAAAATTATTTATATCAATATTTTTTTAAAAAAATTATAAATTCTAATCTTTTTATTTTTAATTTTTGATAAAAAAGAATTATCTTAATTTTTATTAAATATTAAAAAATTAAATGGGCAATAAAATAAATTATAACTTAAAAAATATTTCTCCCCTCTCCTCTCCTCTCCTCTGCTCTAATTTTATTCCAAAAACCCCTAACCAAAACCCTTAACCAAACACACCCTCAAAGTCCTAAAATGAGTGTTGTCATTATAAAAGAAGGTGAAGGATGTCTTGGTTCTTCAACAATGACAACTTGTGCTAAATGACTTATAGCTTTCAAGGGGCAAAATGGAGTTTTTGCTTTTTGGCCCCAAGACACAACTACACTTGTGTGCTTTACTATGCCAAAAGCCCATTATAGAGATGCAACCTAAAACAACCCCAATACACTTGAAGCATGCAACCAAACATGCTTTGTAACATATTACTTTGCCCTTTCCCTCATGTGATGCAAACTAAATAGCCCCTAAGGCATAAAAGAAAAAGAAAACTACAAATTATCTTAAGTCCTTAAATAATTAGAAAAGAAAGCTAAGCTAAGAAAAACAAGTATTGAAGGCTAAATATGTAGGTCTAGAGGGAGCTTCAAACTCTAATTTGCTAAAGTATTGGTAAAGAAAATTTTCATTCGTAATTGTCAAAATTAGTGATTTTTTATTGGTTTGCAATATAATGTCTATTAGGTTGTCTCTAAAAAAGCTCTTAATCAAATCAATTAATTTTAAAATGTATAAAACTAAAATCAAAATAAATGAGGATTGAATATAAAATTGCAAAAATAAACAGAAGTGGAAAATCAATTAACAAAATCAATCAAATGAACATAACCAATATAAAATCCTTCCCCTGACGTTTTCCTTTCCTTATCATCTAAAAATTTCTCAAGTTTGATTTTAATCCTCTCATTATTAGTCTTTAATGTTCTTAAACTATTGCTTAGAATTTTAAGTGGTTTGTATCATTAATCCTAACGCAATCGCGCTTAAGCTAATAATATGAAGCAATTCTATTTTACATATAACTAGAAATGCACATAGAAACCTCGACATGGTTCAGAATGAATTTTGTCATTTAATCAACTGATTAAATCAAACTGGATTATCAGATAACACCAACAATTTAGTAATCATGCAAACATGATCATCTAACCAGAATAATATGGATTACATGAAAACATAAAGAACAAAAATGAAATTCATTTGAAATTAAAACCAAACCATTACAACTATGGACTCAGGTTCAACATCAGGTTCAATTTCTAGATTGATTACAGAAGGAAAATCAGAAAGCTATTACAGAATATTGCTCCAAAAGCATATGTTCATACAATCGCACATGAACCCTCTAGAATGATGTTATAGAAGAATAATAATCTAACTAACATGACCTAAGGAGAATCTAAGGGGTCAGATAGGTTAGGTACATCTAACAATCTCAAATTTTTCAAATTAAAAGAAATACAATATTAATTCTAAAGTAAAATAAGTTCACATCTTTAGCCCAATTTGAAATGTCAACTCCAATTTGTTGGTTCATCTAATCTGCAAAAAAAAAAAAATATGAATTGAGCCTCTATTGGAAAAATTCTAATAATGGCAATTTAAACCAAATATAATAATAATACAATTACAATTCATTAATTCAAATTTAGTCCAATTAATATAAAATAAACCTAAGGTCATCAAATTAATCACAATGAATTATTATTAAGACTAAATATGAGGATATAAAATATAATAATGTCGAATTATCAAGTATCTGCATATTTATTGGTTTTGCAAGAAATGTGGAAAACTTTGATCACCTATTCTCATTTCATAGCTCCTTTGATAAGTTTGATCATGCAATTAGGAGGATCACTATCAACATTATTGCTAATTAGGGCCTGCACCATGTTAAAAGAATCTACTCCAAGATATATCCTATGATATCCAAGATTCTAAACTAATATAAAAGCTATGTAGGCACCACAAGCTTATGTTTGAGTAGGAATATACCAACTTATATTAATTGAAAAACCACCTAACCATGCTCGATGGTCATTCTTGATTACTTCCATATCCTGCTAATCCCAAATTACCTTTACTAGCACTATCCCAACATATTTTGGCCTATGAAATATTAGGAGGCCACTAGTGAATCATAGCAACATCTTCCCTCTTCAACTCAATAAGACTATTCCTAGAAGATGACAAATAGATTTGAAAAATGAAGTTCTAAGTATTTTAATATATGCACATAGGTGTAACATTGATATTGCTAAACACCGCATTGGTCTTATACTTTTATAACATCCAACACATATTTTTCAATAGCAACAGCCATGGGATATCATCATAGATGAACAAAGCATCTTGAAAATTCATTACAAGCTACTCTGCAAGGTGAGAATAATATAAAACTAGTTTTTTTTTCATGCTGAATCCAGGGGCCCTAAACTTCCATAGCCATGTTATAATTCTGAAATATATGAATCAACATTGTCGTCTTTATATAAATAAGGCAAGCTAAAAAAACTCCATTCCACTTATAATGGTGACTCTTGGTATGCACCTATTTCTCACATACAACCATAGGAACTATCTTACTCTCATAGATCTTAGCCACCTCCAAATTACATTCTAAAAAGAGGCTTGTGTCCCGTAATGGCCTTATAACCACTTTGGACACTAAAATAACCATTCATTTCACCTTTTTACATTAATTTATTAGGCCTCAGTGCATCATCAAAAGGTGAAAAAGCATTGGCAAAAGATGTTGAAACTTGGCCCAATCCTAATCTTCATTTTGTTTAATCACATCAACAACCTTCCATTGAAAGATAGAGGTGTTTATATCCTGCAAACTATGATTATAAGGTAACATAAAATCATTAACCTAAAAGTTATACCAGAAACCAGTATCTTTTCTATTACTAATATTGCGTCTAGTGGAGCTCTCAATGTGATTCCAAGTCGAACCCAAAGCTCAGCATAATGGAGAAGTCAAGTTTCTAATTCTAATGATACTAGAGATAGGCTTTCCCTTGTTATACTTGTACTTTAAGACTTCAACCCAGAAACACATGTGGTTGCACTGAAGTTTTCAACCAAGCTTCATTAAGCAAACATTAGTCATAATTGTTAGAATATAATAAAGTACCCATGATAAGCTAACTCATAACCCAACCCAATAACCTAAAAAAGGAAATTAATTAATTAATAATTTTGAATTTTGAATATTTAAAAAAGAAGGGGTTGGTTGTTTTTTATAATGGGAGTTATTAGAAAGATGATAAGGAAATTAATTGCAAAAGAAATAAGCACATAATCTCTCCTTCACCTCTTTGTCGCTCTCTCTGTTTCTCTTTCACACTCAAAAGAAAACTTAGAAAACTAAAGAAAACACAAAGCACATAAAAAGAGAGTGTCTCTTCCCATGAAATTACACACCATCCATTGGCTTTGACGTATCCCCTTTGAACCTTAAACTTCATTAGTATCATAGCTTAAATGGTTTGAATTTATATTCCTGTGTGTTATATGAGATCATTTCATATTTAAATTCATGAATTTGTGATGATAATTGCCTAAAAACACTCATATTCTTATGTTACAACCTTGAACTCCATTAATGACATAATCTAAAAGAAACCATCTTAAGCCATATATTTCACACTAAATGAAGCCTGTGATGGGAAGTATGTTGTAAAAAATTCTAGAAAATGTATTAGCTATTAAGAGGAAATTCGGATTTTAAGGTTAAGAAAAATAATGATGAAACACCAAAAATTCGAGGGCTAGTGTGCTTTGTATAAGCCATGAAAGGATGTAAACTATACATGGATGGAATTTTTATTGAATAAGCTTTCTAATGCCACCAATTCCATTCAAAGTAAGGGCTTTGAAATTGAACTAGAGAGCATGTTCAAATAGCTTAATTTGAGAGGCTAGTGTTCCCTCCTTAGGCTATAACTTTGTGTGATCCTTATATTTTATAAGCTTTCTAATGACATATCATTTCTCCAATTTGGATGAGAAATGAGTGAAATATGACTTCAAAAAGTTGGTCCCTTGAAATTGAAATTCTAAAATTTTTTTGAAAAATTTCAAGTGTAGTGGTTAAAGCTAAAGTGCCACTTCCACTCTTAATGCCAGCATGTACAACTCTCCTTAAACCTCAACTGGCCATTAAAGAAGTCCAACTACGAGAAAAATACATTAGGAGACCAATGGTACAAGCCCTATAGCTAAATCCATCTAAAAATGAAAGAATGAAGATCACTTGCCACCATAGAAAAGTGAATGTAAGATTTTTTTTTCTCAATTTTTTTGGGCTAAAGGCTTTAGGCAATTTATAAGGGTACATACCAAGCCTAAAATAAGGTAATTTTGGTCTTTAAAAATTCATAAAATCATGCTCTATATGTTAATATATGGTATGACCATGTTTTGACAAGTTTTGGTTGTGTTTAAATAGATGTTAAATGTAACACCATAAATTCTAGCTTATTTCGTACCAATCATAAGCTTCACATCATCATTCTCATGAGAGCACATGAGAAAGGGAATGAAAATAATAGATTTATTTGTGTTACGTCATACTTAAAAATTTACAATCGGTGTTGCGTGGACCGTGTGAGCTCATGCTATGCATCCTCACATTTAGATACATCATTACAACTTATTTGCATTACAAAATCGTGCCCACAACTCATGGAAATGGAAATGAAGTATGAAATGGGCTTGTTTAATTTTGGCCAAATTTGCTCCATTTTCTGACCAAACTTTGAAAAATCATAACTAAATCTAGAAAAATAAAAAACATACAATCTTGGAAAGCTTTGGATGTCTAATTCACCTAAAAATACGCCCAGACTACCACATTCATCACAGAGGACGTTTGACATCCAAAATGGTCCAGATGTCAGACTAAAGTCTAGAACTGTTATAGAATTCTGCATAAAATTTTGAAAATGTCTAATTAATTTCAAAAAAATCTAACATGCAAATGATACTAATCTGGAAAGCTGTGAATGTTAACTAGAGAGAAAAAATATCTACAGATCAGTTCATCAAGCCCAAACCTTAGAAATCAATGGAACAGTAACTCTGGTCGGGCAAAATTCTTGATACTAAACAGAAATTTCAAAAATTCATATCTCCCTCTCTAGACCACCAAATGAGGTGTTTCTAGTTGGCACAAGTCACTGTGATTGTCTAATTTCTCTATATAAATTTTCATAGCAATTGGACATCATTTGAGTCTCGTGCGATAGAATTTATTTTCGGACCAAATGAATAGTGCAGCAAACCAAAACCATAAAAATTACTAACTTTGAAAGATCATCAAATATTCTGTAGACCTTCAAAAATTATAATCTTTAGTTTTTCAAAAAACTCTCAATGAGACCTAATTGCATGCCAAATCTCAGATCAAGATTAGCTCATTTGGCAAAAAAGTGATATATGGTTCCATTATGGTCAATTTTGGCTCCATATGGGGTACCAAAATTGCCAAATGGATTTCCCTTGGTCTTGGTACCTTTTGGGCAATCTAAAAGTATATTTAAGCCTTGTGTGAGCTACCCAAATGGTCTCAAATCTCATGCATCTCATTTTGGCCATTCAACCTATACTTATGCACCTTTCCATTAAATTTCCACATTGCACACTTTGGTATTACATACTCAAAATAAATGTTAAAGGTCATACATCATATCCATACTTATAAACATCACATAATAGCGTATTTATATATGTCTCAAGGGTCATAGACCATTTACAACATCATATATATCATATGGTGTGATCATGGTCTTAAAGTGGTAAAAGCTACACACATGATTGTCAATCTTCTTCTTTTAGTGTTGTTGGCTCCCATTAGCATATCTACTTAGTTCACCTAGCATGTTAAATCATTGGAGGGGAGGAGATGAGATTCAAAGAATCCTAATAGCTCATCTCCTATTCAATTATACATAGTATGTGCAAAGCAAGCTTCACAAATACATGCATGGGGAAAATAGAAGACATGGACATTTTAAAAGCAAACTTTGCATATGAATCAATCATACAAGACATTCAAGAGCTCACAAAGTATTTGGATTGGCCTCACACTTCTCCTAATGGATTTTAGACTTGCCTCACCCATTCTTTGAGAGCTTTGGGCTCAATCATACTCTTGGGAGCCCACTTTATTTTTGGGAGACTCTTTACTTTGTCTCAACCAAGTTCAAGAGTTCTTGACTCATCCTCACGAAAGGGAAGAGTTATTGGCCTTTCCACATACAAGCAAACTCAAACAAACATCATGTACTCATTTAGAAACATAACATGGCATCAAGAATAATAGCATATAAAGGCATGCTAGTATACTTTTTATAACTTGAAAATACACATACACACATTCTAAAACAAGTTAAACACACATCCATGCATTAGAGAAGGTGGAGAGAGCTACCTTGTGTACACTCACACACTTTTTCCTTGAAATTCAAGCCTCCTCTTTCGGTCACACATCCACAAATTAGTAGATATGGTTTTTCTTGGCCTAGATACAATTTATGGGAGCCAATTGGGTTCGTGAAACAATCTCTAAGGCCATACAATTTGCTTAGATGCTAGATTACTCTATAAGCTCCATTATGGTCTATAAATGCACTTAATAAAGCAATACTCCTCAAATAAATTCTAGGCTCCATTCTTTCCTTCAAATATGATTCTTGACTCCTTTTAAGCCTCTTAGAGTTATCACACAATTAAAACAAAGAGCCTAACATCATGTTGCTTCTTTAGGTCATAATATAGAACCTAAGGCACCAAATTACTTTCTATCAGTTCTAAATTTTTTCCAAGGACTCCCTTCATTTTTATTCATCAAATATGACTCAAGAATGACCTTAAAAAAATTTAAAACTCTCCCTAGCTACCCCAACCTTGCTTGCCCGAGACTATGCCCCTTTTTGGCCTTTTGGAATTCTCTTTGTTTTCTTGAAGGAGGAAGCATGTGGGGAGTATCTTAGAAACTCATTTAAACTCTTAATTAGGCCTAAAAATTATCATATGAAATAAGATTTTGCAAGGTGCACACAAAACCCTAGAATTTGCATCTTGAAATCTAATGATTTTTTGATAATTTCATTTGCATATTCTTAATCTCCACACCCTTTTTCCTTAGATTCATGCTTGGTTCTGCCTAAAAATCATCTCCTCTTAGGGTTTTCTCAAGTGGGGCAAAATGGTGGAGAAGGGAACCAAAGATGACAACCATAGGAAGAAAAATTACCTTGTTTTCTTGCTTTTTCTCACTTGAATCTTGTGTTCTTTGAGCTCCTCTCTTCAAATCCAAATTTTTCCCTTAATATCTCCCTTAAAACAGATTTATAAACTTCATTATAGTTATAGGAAATAAAGGAGAATGAAGGAGAAGAGGTTTGGAAGAGAAAGAGCATGAAAAACTATGAAAATTCATACCTTTCTACCTTGAATTTCTCCTCCTCCTCCTCTTGTGTTCCTCATCCCTTAGGGTTTTTCTCTAATTTTGGGTAGAACATGGTCATGCATAATGAAGGGAGAAGAAGGGTGCATCATATATATAGGTGGGAATAAGTTACACTTTTCAAAAATTCTCATTTTGCCCTTCGTTCTTGGCATTTTCATTTCTCCTTTGTTTTAGCTCCTTTCTGAGAATCGTCTCTTCCATTATGAAATTTAGGTTCCCAATTTAGTAAAATGACTTTAGAATCACTCAAATTGAAACTAAAACCTTCCTAAACGAATTTGTCAAAGTTCGAGCACACTGACGTTAGAAAATGTTCATCGGAGGAGCTTTAGCTGTCTCGGGGCTTTCCATGATTTTTAGGGCCTCTAAGAACCGCAGAGAACTCAAAAATTTCATTTAAAAAGCCCTCCTATGTGAATTCTAAAATTTTTTTGAAATTACGAAAATGCCATTACGTTTCTAGGCTTTTCGTAAGAAATTGTTTCTTCATTTTAGCTCCATTTTTCTTTCCGTCTGAGTATGAGATTCTCATTTCCAGAAGTCTAGAATACTTTCCAATTTTTTTGGGACCTTAACTACATCATCTTGGGAGACTTCCTTTTGTATCCGGTAAATTTTATTCGTTTACGGAGAAACCGTATATTATGTTTCTCACGTTTTCTCTGGTTTTCAGAGAATCGGATGTTACATTAGAAGGGACCCTTTTTTATTGTCCTAAAGATAAAAATCACATATTATGGGTGTAATGTCCGATTTTTGTTAAATGATGGAAATAGGTGCGTTTTCAAAGCAAGTCCCCTGAAATGAATTAGTTAAGGTTTTGAAAAATTTGAGGAACATTCTAGACTCCTAAAAATGAAAATTCTAGCCTCAGATCGAAAAAAAATAGAGCTAGAATAAAGAAACAAATTTTGACAAAAAACCTATGAAACGTAATGGCATTTTCGTACTTTCAGGAAATTTTTGGAATTCACACAGGAGGGCTTTTTAAACTGAAGTTTTGAGTTCTCCAAGGTTCTCAGAGGTCCTGAAAACTATGGGAAGCCCTGGGATAGTTAAATCCCCTCCGGTAGACGTTCTTCAGGGTTCTTGAGTCATATTTGATGAATGAAAATAAAGCAAGGCCTTGGAAAAAATTTAGAACTCATAGAAAGTGATTTGGTGCCTTAGGTTTCATATTATAACCTAAAGAAGCAACATGATGTTAGGCTCCTTGTTTTAATTGTGTGATGACTTCAGAAGGCTTAAAAGGAGTTAAGAATCATATTTGAATGGAAAAAATAGAGCCCTGAAAACCAGGGTTCTTTGATAAAATCAGGGAAGTACTTCTCGTGGAATACCTTGAGAAATGCCTCCCATGTAATTGGGGCATTCCTCACTCTCAAGATAGGTTCAGTGCCCTTCCACCAATAATTGGCTTCTCCCTGTAACTAAAACACAGTCATCTTGGCTTTCTACTCAGACTTACACTTCATTACGTCGAATATTTTCTCTAGCTCCATAATCTAGGCCTCGGCTTTATCTGAGTTCATCTCACCATTAAAGGTGAGAGGCCCAAACTTTTTAAACTGTGTAATAACCTTTCTGGTCGAGGGTTGCTGTTGTGCAGGAGGCGTCTGAGTTGGTGGAATCGGGGCAACAGCCTGTATATGTGGCTGTGGGTTTGAATGAGTCGCCCTTGAATGCTCAGGATGATCTGAGTGTGGAGGTGGCTAAGGAGAAGTAGGTGTGGGGCCCTAACTGTCTCTCTCAACAAGTCATTCCTGTAACTGCATAATAACGGCCTGTTGCTGATTCAGGCGAGCCATAATAGACTGTAGGGCTCCAGCAATTGGATCACTAGGCCTAACTTCATCAGCACGAGCTGCTTTAGAGGGCCGACCTCTCTTAGTGTTCACCATCATATTAAAACATCATAACAAACTGTAACATATGTTAGGGAACACTTCTACCATTAAACACACTCAATTCATCCAAAAACAAGCTCATACGCATCTAGGTAACTCATAAACACAAGTCACAACCCACATCAAGAGCCTGAACCTTTGTTTTGATACCAATAAATGTAACACCACAAAATTCCAGCTCATCTCATCATACACACATACCTTACATCAATATATTCATGAAAGTATAAGAAAAAGGGGAATGAAATAATGACTTTCTTTGCGTTGCATCAAACTTAAAATTTTCATTTGGTGTCACATAGACTATATGAGCTCATACTCTACATTCTTATAGTAAATTACATCAATACAACTCATTTGTATCATAAAATCATGCCCACAACGCATGAAAACCGAAATGGAGTATGGAATATAGAAGACTACTTTCTACTAGATTTGGCTGGTCAAACTTTCAAAAATTATAACTAATTTTAGAAAATTTGAAACTATGCAATCTTTGTCATTCTGGAAAGTTATGGATGTCTACTTCACATTAAAAATATACCCAGATCATAACATCCATCACAGAGGACGTGTGACATTCAAAATGGTCCAGAGGTCAGACTGTATTTTAGAATTGTCACAAAATTCTATAGAAAACTTTGAAAATGTCCAATTAATTTCACAAAAATCCAATCCATGCAAATAATACTAATCTAGAAATCTGTAGATGTTAGCCAGAGAGGAAAAATATCTCCAAACCAATTCATCAAGCCCAGACCTCAGAATTTAATGAAATAGTAACACAGGTCGGGCAAAATTTTGAATACTAGACAGAATGTTTAAAAATTCATATCTTCCTCTCTAGACTTTCAAATGAGGTGCTTCTAGTAGGAACGAGTCACTGTGAATGTCTAGTTTTTTTGTATAAAATTTCATGGCAATTGGACATCATTTGAGCTTCGTGTGACAGAATTCATTTTTGGACCAAATGAATAGTGCAACAGACCAAAACCAGAAAAATGGCCAACTTTGAAAAATTCTCAAATATTCTATAGACCTCTGAAAATTATGATCTTTAGCTTCCCAAAAAGCTCTTAATGAGACCTAATTGCATGCCAAATCTCATATCAAGACTAACTCATTTGGTTAAAAAGTGACATAGGGTTCCATTATGGTCAATTTTGGCTCTATATAGGATACCAAAATTGCCAAATGGCTTTCCCTTGGTATTGACACCTTTTGGGTAAGTCTAAAAGCACATTTAGGACTTGTGTGAGCTGCCCAAGTGGTTCTAAATCTCATACATCTCATTTTGGCCATTTAACCTACACTTTTACACATTTCCATCAAACTTCCAAATTACATACTTTGGTATTACATACTCAAATTCTATTATAGAGTTTATACATCATATCCATACATTTATACATCATATGATATTATATTTACACATGTCTCAAGGGTCATAGAATATTTACAACACAATATACATCATGAAGCATTATTATGGTTCCAAAATGGTAAAGGCTAAGTATATGGTTGTCAATCTTCCTTCTTCAATGTTGTTGGCTCCTATTACCATGGCTACTTGGTCCACCTTGCATGTTAGATCATTGGAGAGGAGGGAATGAGATTCAAAGAATCCCAATAGCTCATCTCCCTTTCAATCATACATAATATATGTAAAGCAAGCCTGAAAAATGCATGCATAGACATAATACAAGTCATGGACATTCAAGAAGCAAGCTTAGCATGTGAACAAATCATATAAAATATTTAAGAGCTCACCGAGTTTTTGGATTGGCCTTACACTTCTTCTCATAGATTTTGGACTTGCCTCACTCATTCTTTAAGAGCTTTGGACTCAACCATACTTTTGGGAGTCCATTTTACTTTTGGGAGACTCTTTACTTTGTCTCAACCAATCTTAAGGGTTCTTTCTTCACCATGGTGAAGAGTTCTTGGCCTTTCCACACTCAAGCAAACATTACACATTCATTTGAAAACATAACATGACATCATGAAATCATGGCATATAAAATCATGCTAGTATACTTTTCATGGCTTGAAAATACACATACACACATTCTAAGACAAGCTAAACACACATCCATGCATGAGAGAAGGTGGAGAGAGCTACCTTGCACACAATTATACACTTTTCCCTTTAGATTCAAGCCTCCTCTTTCGGCCACACACCCACAAATTAGTGAAGATGGTTTCTCTGGGTGTAGATACAATTTATAGGAGCCAATTAGGTTCATGAAACATATTATAAGGCTACATAACTTGCTTAGACACTAGATTGCTCTATAGGCTCCATTATGATCCATAAATGCACCTACTGAAGCAACACCCCTCAAACAATTTTTAGGCTTCATTATTTTCTTTCAAATATAATTCATAACTCCTTTTAAGTCTCTTGGAGTCATCACACCATTAAAACAAAAGGCTTAACATCATGTTGCTTCTTTAGGTCATAATATGGAACCTGAGGCACCAAATCAATTTCTATGAGTTTTAAATTTTTCCCAAGGCCTCTCTTCATTTATCCAGGGTATAAGTGGCTTTCATAGGTAAGAAATGCGTTGACTTTGTTAACTTACCCACTATTACCCATATTGCATTATACCCCGATAATGTCTTGGGTAATTCCATAACAAAATCCATAGCTATACTATCACATTTCCACTCCGGGATATCTAGGGGCTAAAGTAATCCAGCTGGCTTCTGATATTCTATTTTACTCTATAGCATACTAGACATCGAGAGACATACTCTACTATATCTGTTTTCATTCCAGGCCACCAAAACATTTTCTTTAAATCCTGGTACATTTTGTTGCTACCTGGATGAATGGTATACCTGCTCTTATATGCCTTATCTAATATCTTTTCTTTAATTTCTATGTTCCTAGGCACATACAGCCTATCCCTGTATCTCACTATATTATCCTCAGACAGATTGAACTCCTGAATACTACTCTGGGTTATCTGGGCTCTAATCTTATTCATATGATCATCTGTCTGTTGGACCTCTCTTATCTGATCCCTCAGGTCATTTTCTATTGGGTTTTACTCATTAATAATTTTCTCGAATACACCTTGTAGGAGAGACTCATGTCTCTGAATCTCTCAATCAATTCCTATTCTCGGATCATCATACAGGCCATGTGTATGGACTTTTTACTTCGAGCATCAACTACCACATTAGCTTTATCGGGATAGTATTTCAATGTGAAATCATAATCTTTCAAAAATTCTAACCATCTCCGTTGCCTCATATTCAACTCTTTCTATTCGAATAAATATTTGAGGCTCTTGTGGTCACTGTAAATTTCTATTGCTGCCCCATACAAGTAGTGTTTCCATATTTTCAAAGCAAACACCACTGTGGCTAACTCTAGGTCGTGTGTGGGATAATTTTCCTCATGAGGTTTCAACTATTTAGAAGCATAAGCTACCACTCGACTCTCTGTATAAGCACACATCGTAACCCTTTCTTAGAGGCATCACTGTATACTACAAAAGTTTCTTTAGGGTCAGGGAGTACTAAAACTGGGGCCGTGGTTAACTTGTGCTTCAATTCCTAAAAACTACTCTCATATTTCTTATTCCATACAAATGACACATTCTTTCTAGTAAGTCGGGTCAATGGCATCGCTATCTGAGAAAAGCCCTAAATAAAGCTCCTATAATAACCTGCTAAACCTAGGAAACTCTTGATCTCTGTCATTGTCCTAGGTCTCTCCCACGGTAATACTGCCTCTACCTTATGGGGATCTACTGCGGCCCCTGCCTAAGAGATCACATGACCTAGAAACTAAACCTCAGTGAGCCAGAACTCACATTTACTCAGTTTAGCGTACAACTATTTCTCTCTCAAGGTCTCCAAGGCTAATACCAGATGCTACTCATGTTCCTCTCTACTTTTTGAGTAGTTAAGGATGTTATCTATGAAGACAACTACAAATTTATCTAAATATGGCTAAAAACTCTGTTCATGTAATCCATAAATACTACGGGTGCATTCATCGACTCAAAAGGCATAACTAAGAATTCATAGTGCCCATATCTAGTTCTGAATGCTGTCTTGGGAATATCCTCAGCCTTTATTCTGAGCTGATGGTATCTTGACCTGATGTCTATCTTAGAAAACACTAACGCTCCTACTAACTGATCTAGAAGGTTATCTATGCGAGGGAGAGGGTACTTATTCTTAATGGTAATTTTATTGAGTTCCCGGTAATCTATGTATAATCTAAGGCTCCCGTCTTTCTTCTTTACGAATAAGACTGGAGCTCCCCACGGAGAGACACTAGGCCTGATAAAACCCTTTTTTAACAGCTCTTTTATCTGTTTCTTAAGCTTTGCTAGCTCGGTGGGAGTCATCCTATATGAGGCCTTAGACACTTGACCTACCCCAAGTACGATATCTATAGGAAACTCAACCTCTCTCTTTGGGGGTAGTCTGCTAATTTCTTTAAGAAATACCTCTGGGAACTCCTCACTATGGGAATCTCATCTATACCCTCTTCTATCTCAGCCTGAACTGAAAAGAAAGCTAGATACCCCTGACAATCATGCCCTAGAGATCTCTCAGCTTGGAGGTGGTTATAACAGATAACTCAGCCCTAGTACTAGGCACAGTCCCACACTCAGGTAAAGTAATATACCTGTGGCTATAATCTAGTGTGGCATTATTTGCAGACATCCAGTTCATGCCAATAATCACATCAATATCAATAAGGGGCATACAAATTAAATCAAGGGTGGTCAAGCAATGATTAAATTGGATCACACAATTCAAACAAGCATGGGAGGTAATGGCTCAGTTTCCTGTAGGGTGGATACATGCAACTCATATGGCAATATATGCATACTCAGACCCAGTCTCCTAGTATAGTCATATGATATAAAAGAGTGGCTAGCACTGGAATCAAATAATTAAGTCACAGAAAAATCATTCATTTTAATAATACCTTAGATTAGACTCGAGGACCAACTAGCATTCTGCTGTGATAGGACAAAGACTCTATCCTGGGTCTGTGGTCTGGGAGGAGAAGCCATCTCCCTTGGTTGTGTGATCAGCAATGGAGCCTGTGGAGGAGCCTGGGTGCAATCCCTGGCCATGTGTCCTGGCTTGCCACACTTAAAGCACACATTCTGCCCTACATAGCATAGCCTGGTGCCGTGATTCCTGCCACACTGGGGACATGTGATAGGTGCGAAACTACCTTTGGATTGAGTCCTCTGTCTCTTGCCTCTCTAGCTCCACTGACTCTTTCCACCTCTACAGCTCGTAACTATAATCTGGGAACCCTCTCTATGTCTCTTAGGCTCAGGAAGAGGAAGGGGTGGTCTGGCACTAGAGGTAGGCTGCATCATCCTGAGATTTGTTTCTGTGACTCTGCATACTTCCACAAGGGTGTTAAAGTGCTTAATTCTCTGTGGCACTACCCTATCTCTGATATCAGGGCGCAAACCCTTCTCTAATTAGTCAGCCCACCATCTATCATCATTGTGTCTATGCAAGTAGGAGGAATATTTGGAAAGCTCAACAAACTTTGTTACATACTGGTCCACGAACATCCCCTCAGTCTGTCTATGAATTTATGATGTCATGTTATGTTTTCAAATGAATGTATAATGTTTGCTTGAGTTTGCTTTAGTGTGGAGAGGCCAAGAACTCTTCACCATAATGAGGATGAGCCAAGAACCCTTGAAATTGGCTGAGATAAAGTAAAAAGTCTTTCAAAAGCAAAGTGGACTCCCAAGAGTATGGTTGAGTACAAAGCTCTTAAAGAATGGGTGAGGCAAGTCCAAAATCTATGAGAAGAAGTGTAAGGCCAATCCAAACACTCGGTGAGCTCTTGAATGTTTTATATGACTTGTTTACATGCTAAGCTTGCTTCTTGAATGTCCATGACTTGTATTATGTCTACACATGTATTTTTAAGGCTTGCTTTATATATATTATGTATGATTGAAAGGAAGATAAGCTATTGGGATTCTTTGAATCTCATTCCCTCCTCTCCAATGATCTAACATGCTAGGTGGACCAAGTAGCCATGGTAATGGGAGCCAACGACATTGAAGAAGGAAGATTAATAACTATATACTTAGCCTTTGTCATTTTGGAACCATAATAAAGCTTCATGATGTATATTATGTTGTAAATAGTCTATGACCCTTGAGACATGTGTAAATATAATATTATGTGATGTATAAATATATGAATATGAGGTATGAACTCTAGAATAGAATTTGAGTATGTAATACCAAAGTATGCAATTTGGAAGTTTGATGGAAATGTGCAAAAGTGTGGGTTAAATGGCCAAAATGAGATGTATAAGGTTTAGAACCATTTGGACAGCTCACACAAGTCTTAAATATGCCTTTAGACTTACCCAAAAGGTGCCAATACTAAGGAAAAGCCATTTGGCAATTTTAGTATCCCAAATAGAGCTAAAATTGACCATAATGAAACCCTATGTCGCTTTTTAGCCAAATAAGTTTGTCTTAATCTGAGATTTGGTATGCAATTAGGTCTCATTAAGAGCTTTTTAAGAAGTTAAAGATCATAATTTTTGAAGGTCTACAAAATATTTGAAAAATTTTCAAAGTTGGCCATTTTTCTGGTTTTGGTCTGTTGCACTATTCATTTGGTCCAAAAATGAATTCTATCACACGAGGCTTAAATGATGTGTAATTGCCATGAAATTTTATATAGAGAAACTAGACATTCACAGTGACTTGTGCCAACTAGAAGCACTTCATTTGGAGGTCGAGAGAGGAAGCTATGAATTTTTAAACATTCTATCCAGTATCAGGAATTTTGCCCAACCTAAGTTACTGTTCTATTAAATTTTGAGGTCTGGGCTTGATGAACTGGTTTGGAGATATTTTTTCTCTCTAGCTAACATCCATGGCTTTTCAAATTAGTATCATTTTCATGGATTGGATTTTTGTGCAATTAATTGGATATTTTCAAAGTTTTCTGCAGAATTTTGTGATAGTTCCAGAATACAGTCTGACCTCTAGACCGTTTTGAATGTCACACGTCCTCTGTGATGGATGTTATGATCTGGGCATATTTTTAGTGTGAATTATACATCCATAGATTTCCAAAATGACTAAGATTGCATAGTTTTAATTTTTTTATAATTAGTTATAATTTTTTAAAATTTGACCAGCCAAATCTGGCCGAAAGTAGTCTTCCATATTCCATACTCCATTTCGGTTTCCATGAGTTGTGGGCATGATTTTATAATAAAAATAAGTTGTATTGATGTAATTTACTATAAGAATGTAAAGTATGAGCTCATACAGTCCATGTGACACCGAATGAAATTTTTAAGTTCAACGCAACACAAAGAAAGTCATTATTTCATTCTCCTTTTTCTTATACTTTCATGAATATATTGATGTAAGGTATGTGTGTATGATGAGATGATCTAAAATTTTAGGGTGTTACAATGGGTCTTAAGTTAAATAATACATTCTTAGATGATGATTATTAGATATTAATCAAGGAGAATCTTGAGAAAAAAATTTAAAAAATCAAATAAAGATAAAGAATTTGTCTTTTAATCAGTGTATATCAGAGATAAAACTTTGTGATGAATAATGTGTTATCATAAATATTAATGAGCCACTCATTTTCAAATATGAGAAATACAAGAATTTTTTAGATGTAGTATTCATACACAGCAAAAAAAAAAAAAGTCAAACATGTTAAGTATATTTTTCAATATATATTTGAATATCCTTTATAATTAGTTGTAAGCCTTTGATGGCCAAAAAGAAAATATTTTAAGACATAAAATATCTTTAGGATAAAGTCCCATTAAGATGTAACTTTGATGAATAATATAGTATATGTACGCATTAAATCTGAAATGTGAGAAATGGCCCACTAAGTGAGAATTTTTAAATTGGTAGATTTGGGCTTATCTAAGAATTAAAAGATAAAAGAAATATTTTATCAAGTAAGAGTTCTTCAATTAAGCAACTTTTGTACATGAATTTAATAAAAAGATAATGAAATTTTTAAGATACATGTTATAGAGACAAGATAAATATAAACTTTTAATTATAAACCTAACAATGTCATTATTAGTATAGTCAAAGTTCATTGCACACGCGCATAACATTGTATGTATGTAGTTATTTTGTGCTATGTCTAGGTAGAGATCAGATTATGACTGTGAGTGCTAAAAACCTGATTGCTTAGCTTAATAAGAGAAACTAAATGGTGTCAATTGGAAATTTGGCACCATAAGGTTCTTACATCCTTTAAAAAATATTATGTCAAGAAACAATTGAGCTTATGACTATAACAGTTATAACGTTTCTCGTCATATAAAGCTTAAGGATGAGTACCTAGAAGTTATTAACTTTATACATGCTTATATGACTAAGATAGTCATAACTTTAAAATCCCAGTATAAGAAAGACAACACTTTCACAATAATAAAAGACCTGGCCAACATTTCAAACATGTTGAAAAATAATTTAAAAAGAGAGACAAGCATAACGAAAAGAAGCTTAACATGATCATAGTCAAGGCTAAGTATTATACTTATTAGAGAGTGGATCATTTTGCTTGTGATTGCATTAAACAAAATAAGACTACCACAAACCACATAGCTAGAGATCGAGGATCATTCATAGAATACCATTAGTTGCTTGACTTCATGTAAGATATCTTTAAAATTAAAGGGATCGAAACATGTAAATTATTTTTATATGAAGAACAAACTTTTATCCTACATAGTAGTTTGAAAAAAAAGATTGAAATATTCTTTTTATGTGGAAAATATACTATTAGCTAGGAAGAGTCAAGATTTTTTAATAATCATTAAAGAATAGTTATTCTTGAATTTTGATATGAAGGATATAAGTAAAGTAGAGTATATCCTTAAAGTTAAAATCCAATGGGATCTCTCAAAGAAATCAATTGTTTTTTCACAAGAGAATTAGAAAATCCTTGAGCAGTTCAGCTGAAAAGTTGCATATCCATTTATATCCTCGTAGTAAAAGGCAAATGTTTAAATTATGAAATATGTCCTCAAATTGAATATACATTAGTCATTTACTCCAACATTGTTGGCATACTATATGCGATGGTATGTATAAGGTTAGACACTTATTACTAATTGATGTTGTGAATCGATACTAATGAAATCTCAGTCAACAACATTAGAATGCTTTTAAGAGAACTCTAAGATACTTGTCAGGCATTATACACAGTGAATTGTATTATTAAGTAAATGATTGTGCTTGAAAATATACTCCAATATAAATTAGGAAGGAGATATAAATGCAAGAAAATTAACTTATAGGTATATATTTTACTAAATAATAATATGATTTCTTGAACAGTAAAAAGTAGACAAGCATAATATTATTCATTGTGGAAGTAGAGTTTATTGTATGTTTTGTAACAATGTAAGATGCTATATGGTTGAAAAGAATTGCGAAATACTTAAGAGTTATTGGTGGTATATTAAGTCTAATATTGATTAATCGTGATCGGGTGTAACACTATAAATTCTAGCTCATCTCATACTTTTAAATGGCATAATATCATGAATCATATTGATTTTCCATGGAAAAGCCAAAGAAATAATGATTATTTTCACGTTGCATCGTATTAAAAAATTTATTTCGATGTCATGTGCATTGTGTGAGCTCATGCTATATATCTTCATATTTAATTACATCATTACAACTTGTTTACATCCTAAAAACATGCCTCCAACTCATGGAAACTGAAATAGAGCATGAAAAATGGGAACTTATTCTTGGCCAGAATTGGCCTCTTTTCTGGGCAAATTTTGAAAAATCATAACTAAATCTAGAAAAATCAAAATAATGCAATCTTAGTCACTCTGGAAAGCTTAGGATGTCTACTTCACATTAAAAATATGCTCCAACCATAACATGCATCATGGAGGACATTTGACATCCAAAAAGTTACTGAGGTCGCTGGCTGCCTGGACTGCTATTTAGATTATTGATACAAACTTCTAAAATTCATAACTAATTCTATAAAAATTAAAATCACACACATTCTGTCATTCTTAAAAGATGAAAATGTTAACTACTAAAAATAATTCCAGAATGAAAGAGATACGTTTACCCATTAGAATCCTATGGAACAGTGACTGAACTCTTGGGGCGCCACTACTAATGCATAACTCTTTACTCAGACCTCTAAATGTGGTGATTTCAGTGGCCATAAAAAGCTTATAACCTTTAGTTTATACCTATAAAATTTCACAAGCATTAGACACCATTTGACTATTGGATAATACAAAACACAAATCTGCCAGTGTGAACAATGCATATAACATAGTCAATAGAAAATCCTAACTTCAAAAATTCATCAAATATTCTCTAAACTTCCAAAAATTATGTTCTTTAGCTTCTCAAAAAGCTCTCAATGAGATCTACTTACATACCAAATTTTAAATCAAGATTAACTCATTTGGCTAAAAAGTGATATAGGGTTCCATTATGGTCAAATTTGGCTCCATATAAGATACCAAACTAGCCAAATAGCCTCCCCTTGGTGATGACACCTTTTGAGCAAGTCTAAAAGCATATTTAAGACTTGTATGAGCTGCCCAAAGGGTCCCAAACCTCATGCATCGTATTTTGGCCATTCACCCTACACTTATGCATATTTGCATCATACTTCCACATTACACATTTGGACATTACAAACTCAAATTGTATTCTAAAGCTCATACATCATATCCATAGTGATAAACATTACATAATAGTATATTTATACATGTCTCAAGGTTCATAATAGATTTACAACATCATATACATCATAAACAATCATTATGGTTTCAAAATGGACAAAACCAAGTATAAGCTTGTCAATCTGTCCTCTTCAAGGTTGTTGGCTCTCATTGGCATATCCACTTAGTCCACGTAGCATGTTAGATCATTGGAGAAGAAGGGATGAGATTCAAAGAATCCCAATAGCTCATCTCTCATTCAATCATACATAATATGTGCAAGTAAGCTTTTCAAATGCATGCATGGAGGAAATAGAAGTCATGGACATTTTAAAAGAAAACTTGGCATGTGAATCAATCATATAAGACATTCAAGAGCTCACCAAGTGCTTGGATTGGCCTCACACTTCTTCTCATGGATTTTGGACTTACTTCACCCATTCTTTAAGAGCTTTGTACTCAACTATACTCTTGGGAGCCCATTTTGCTTTTAGAAGACTCTTTGCTTTGTCTTAACCAAGCTTAATGGTTATTGGCTCATCCTCACTAAAAGGAAGAGTTCTTGACCTCTCCACATTCAAGCAAACTCATACAACCATTATGTACTCAATTGAAAGCATAACATGGCATCAAGAATCATGGTATATAAAGGCATGCTAGCATACTTTTCATCTTGAAAATATACATACATACATTCTAAAACAAACTAAACATACATCCATGCATGAGAGAAGGTGGAAAGAGCTACCTTATGTATATTCACACACTTTCTCCTTAGCTTTTAAGCCTCCTCTTTCAGCCACACACCCACAAGTTAGTGGAGATTGTTTCTCTTAGCTTAGATACAATTTATGGGAGCCAATTTGGTTCATGGAACACATTCTAAGGCTATACACTTTGCCTAAATCCTAGATTACTCTACAACCTCCATTATGGTCCATATTGGCACCTAATGAAGCAACACCCCTCAAATGATTTTTAGGCCTCATTATTTCCTTTCAAATATGATTCTTAACTCCTTTTAAGCCTCTTGGAGTCATCACATCATTAAAACAAATGGTCTAGCGCCATATTGCTTCTTTAGGTCATAATATGGAACCTAAGACACCAAATCACTTTCCATGAGTTCTAAATTTTTTTTCAAGGCCTCCTTTCATTTTTATTCATCAAATATGACTCAAGAATGACCTTAGAAAAATTAAAAACTCCCCTCACCTACAAGATCCCCTCTTGGGCGAGACATGCCTAAGTTTTGGGCTTCATGGAGTTTTCTTTATTTTCTTGAAGGGAAAAGCTTGTGGGGAGTATCTTTGGTATCTCAAGAACTCATTTATACTTTAACTTAGACCTAGGAAGTATTACATAAATTCAGAATTTGAAAGGTGCACTAGAAACCCTAGGTTTTGCATCTTGAATCCTAATGCCTATTTCATGGTTTCCTTTGCATATTCTTATTCCTCTCCATCAAATACCTAAGAATCATGCTTAGTTGGGATTGAAAATTAGATCTTCCTATGGTTCTTAGGCTAGGTCGAAATGGAGAAGAAAGGCCATAGAACATATGAACCATATGATGCATTTTTACCTTATTTTCTTGCTTATTTTGGCTTGAATCTTGATTTCTCCAAGCTCCTCTCTTCAAATCTGAACTTTTTCTTGAATATCTCCCTTGAATTAGATTTATAAATCTCATTTTAATCTAAGGAAACAAAGGAGAAGGGAGGAGAGGAGGTGTGGATGAAGAAAAGCAAGGAAAATCACCATGAAAACATACCTTAAGCTTGGTTTTCTTCCTCCTCCTTCTTCCTCTTTTGGGCACCTCTCCCTTAGGGTTTTTCTTCTAATTTAGGGCTGGAAAATCTGAAGAGAAATGAGGGCAAGTGTGAGGCACCACCTATATATAGGTAGGGAAAAGTGACTTTTTCAAAAATTCTAATTTTGCCCTTCATACTTTGCATTTTCGTTTCTCCTTCATTTTAGGTCCTTTTTTAGAACCATCTTTTTCATTATAAATTTAGGTTCCCAATTAATAAAAATGCCTTTGGAATCACTCAAATCGGACCTAAAACCTTTTTGAACAGATTCGTCAAAGTCCAGGTGTACTGACTTTGGAAAACGTCCATTGAAGAGGATTTAATTATCCCGGGGCTTCCCATGGTTTTCAAGGTGTTTGAGAACCTCGGAGAACTCAAAAATTTGATTTAAAAAGCCCTCCTGTATGAATTCCAAAAATTACCCAAAATTACAAAAATGCTATTACGTTTTGTAAGGTTTCCGTCAAAATTTGTTTATTCATTCTAGCTCCGTTTTTCCTTCCATCTGAGGCTACAATTTTCACTTTTAGGAGACTAAAATGTTACTCAAATTTTTCAGGATCTTAACTAATTCGTTTCGGGGGACTTACTTTGAAAACGTGCCCGTTTCCATCGTTTAATAAAAACTGGACATTACATCAGGCATAGCCTATATTAAAATCCCTAAGTATTATAACAAAAGTAAACACAGATATAAGAATAAGAGAAATTAATAGTATAAAAGAGTGTTACTCCACATTATGTCTTCGCATAAGATGTTAGTTGATTCCCAGGCCAAACCTATACTTAGAGATATGTACGAGGAAGATTTGAAGTCTCCTGTTAAATCTAGAACGTAGAGTATTACACTTTAGTTCCTTTATACTCTTAGAATATATGATGTAACATCCTCAAATTTTTTAGCTAATTAATTAAAATTAAAATAATTATTGGGAATTATTAATATGAATTCCTAGTAGAATCTAATTTAGGGAATTTAAATAAATTATAAATTTCAAGACACTATAGAATGTTATCTAGACTATTAAAAAGTTTTCAGAATTTGTTAGAGAATTTTTATGAATTGTTAGAAATTTATTGGAATTAATTAGGATTAATTCCTAATTACAAAATAATAAATAAACATGGAATAAATATTTTAAAAAATAAATTTCCAAAACTTAAAACCTCAAAAATATAAAAAAAAAATTATTTGAGAAATAAAAATATTTAGGTAAAATTCAAATATCAAAATATAATTATTAAAAGTCCAGGAGTGCAATTTTGGCCAAAACAAGAATATAATTTTCCTAAAGTCAACATATGATTTTCTCCAAATTAAAATTATTGGAGTTAGGAAGATATCTTTATATAAAAACAACTATATTGACGATCTAAACAACTTTTGTAACTATAATGCACAACAAATCATTACATAGCTCCTTAAAAACTAAGTCAATGTCGGGTCAATTTTGGCTTTTCTGGCATGCCTATTCGATTATGAGAAAAGAAAAATGTGACAAAAGACGATGCTTCTTGAGAAATCCAAACCGTCCTTCCCTTTTCTATATAATCCCCTTTTCCTTTCACTTTGTGGCATACATCTACACTCATTTTGCTAAAATTTTGAGAAGTCAAGATAGAGAGAGAAGGTTGAGAGAGAGAAAGAGAGATTTTGAGAGAAATAGAAAGTCTATGAAAGGGAGGAAAGGCATGGAAGGAGAAAGTAAAATGGCAAAGGACAGCAAGGAGAAGAGTAGGAGTAAGGGAACAAACTAGTGATAAAAAAACCTACCTTGCTCGCTTTCTCCTCTTTCCTTTTTCTTGTTTGTTGAAAGAAGTAGAACATTCCATCTTGATTTTCTTGTATTTAAAGAATGTTTATGGAACTCTTTTTGTATTGTTTTAATTTATGAAAATGGTAAGAAACTTATAAGAAACAAGTAAACAACCTAATTTATAAATTTTTTGTAGAAACCTCTTATGGGACCTATAGCTTTGACTTTTTGTTCAAAGGCTAGCATGCCTTATTTATGGTTATTAGGTATCTTATTGAGTGTAGATATAGGTAAGAATGGCAAGAAAAAGGTTAAAAACAAATTAGGTAACAAAATGGGTTCATAGTTAGTAAAGAAGAAAAACCAGCCCATAAAGTTGTATCTAAGTGTTTAGTGGTCAAATGAGCTCTAAATGGTTTAAATTTTTAATATATTATGCTTTATATATAGGAGAATTATCATCCCAAATTTCATGAATTTTCGAACTCGTTTTGTCACTCTATTTGGCTTTGAAAATGCACCAATTTCCAATTTAGACCTTTCATAGGTAATTTTGCAAAATTAAAAAGTTGAGAAGCTAAATGAATTCTTTGAACTCTAGGGGTTTTACTGCACTTACTTAATACATAGAGGATGCTTGATACCAAATTTGGTGAGCTTTGGAGGTTTGTACAAAAAGGGTGCAAGTTAAAAGTTCGCTGTAGAACTAAAGTACATAACAGAGCATGTTTTGCTCTACTCGTGTTGCGACACCAAAGGGGTAGTGGTATAGTGCCCTATGTTTTATCCAAAATGTCTGGATAGCCTAAAGCATAAACCATGCCATGGTGCTAACCCTGTTTGAGTGTTTTTATGCATTTTGTTTTACATGTTTTGAATAATTATGATGATATACAATAAAGGTAAGTTTAAGGAAGATTAAGAAACAATTAAATAAGTATAAAAAGGTTGATTTAAAGCCCTTGATTGGAGCCATATCATTCATGGTTTGGTGTTGTAACACCATATTCATCTAACTTTTCCCCATCTCATTTCTAGTCATGCTCCCTTAGCATGGCAATTTCTAAAAAAAAACTTAAATAAAATAATAGAATATTTTGTGTTGTGTAGTACTTAAAATTTTTGTTTTGCATTTTGTGGATCATATTAACTTATACATATCATCCTCTAATTAAAATACATTTATACAACTCAAAACTACCTCAAAATGTCACAAGAATCTCGAGTTTGGATCATACATACATAAAATCACACAACCAGTCTTAGGTTCTGCTGCCAAATTTCTGGTGCCAATTTTGAAAAATCATAACTAAATCTAAAAAAATCAAAATCAAGGAGACTATATCATTCTGCAAAGTTACAGATGTTAACTTTATGCTGAAAATAAGTCTAGACCAAAACAGAAATGTCTAACCATTGGAAATTGATAGAATAATACCAAAGGTACTACTACATTACTAGTACTGACTCCAAACTTTAAAAACTTATATTTCTTTGCTCAGGCATCCAATTGAGGTGATCTTGCAAACATAGAAAGCTCATTATGTCTAGTTTATGCTTGTAAAATATTATGAGCATTGGACATCATTTGGCCCTCGAATAATATAGGAGAAGAAATTGACCATATGAACAGTAACCATATCAGTTTAACAGCTTTTTGCCAACTTTGAAAATTCATAATTAATTCTTTAGAGTTCTAAATAATCTGGTCTTTAACTTTCTAAAAAGCTCTAAATGAAATCTATATGCATGCCTAATTTTATGAGAAAATTTATCCATTTAGTCAGTTTGTGACATGGGGTTGCAAAATGTCATATTTTGGCCTCTTTAAGGGTCACAAATGGTTCCATTTAGCTTTTAGCTTTTCTATAGCCACTTGAACATGTGGGAAAGTATAAAAATAGTCTAGTAAATATGTCTCAAAGGTCTAAAAACCTAGATCTCACAAATTCACTCTCTCACTTGATGATATACACAAGGAACATACAAGCTCTACTTTGCCATTTAATGTCAAAAACATGTTATTCCATTCATTTACTTCCAATTCTCATATATACATCACATATCCATGTATTTATATATATTCAAAAGGTTATACATCATACACATCATAGGAGTACATTATTTGACAAAGTTATAGTTACAAAATAAACAAATAACAACTCCTTTGTCAAGCTTTTTGCTTTTAAACTTGGTGGCTCCCATTTCTTGGTTTACTTAGTCCACCTGGACATGTTCGGTAATGGGGAGAGAAGAGTGAGATTCTAAGAATCCCAATAGCCCTTCTCCCTTTCAAACTTACATGATGGATATAAATTCAAGTCTAAAAATGTATACATGGCTATCTTGAAATTTATTAACATACATGGAACATGTTTCACATTCAAGAAGACATACTTATCATGCATAGACTTGCCAAGACCATAGTTTAGCCTCACCCATCTTCTTTGAGACTTTTGGACTTGCCTCATCTACATACTTTCAAGGGACGTTTAGCTAAGCCTCACTTTTTCTAGAAACTTTTGGCTTTATCTTACTCAACCTTAGGGACTTTTGGCTCATCCTCACCCTTACTAAGGGACTTTTGCCCTCACCACACTCAAGCAAGCCAAACATATTCATAAAAATATCATTTAAGCACATAAACAAAGCGTTATGGTACCATGGCATATAAATACTTGCTAGAAACCTTTTGTCATAGTTTAAACATATACACACATATTCAAATATAAGAAAACATCCAAATATGCATGAGAGAAAGGAGAGAGAACTACCTTGTATACAATATCACACTTTCTTTCTTGGAAATTCTTTCTCTCCCTTGGACAAACACCCACAAGGAGGTGGATCTTGATTTCTTTGGCCTAAAGACATCAAATAGGGTCTAATTATACTCTTGAAACATCTAATAAAGCCACACACACACACTAGAAGAGCCAGGTTACTCATATGGTTCAATTATGGTTCCATAAAGCACTTAATGAAGCAACCTTGGGAATTTATGATCTTGGCTCCATTTTCTCCCTTAATCTATGATTCTTGACTCTATTTAGACTCCTTGGAGCTATCACACATTCATTTCAAGAAGTCTAGCTATGTGTTGCTTCATTATGCTACAATATGGAACCTATACCTCCATCACACTTTTTAGGCTTTCTAAATTTTTTCCAAGGCTTTCTCTTATACTCTTCTATCATATATGATGCAAAACTAAGTTTGAAAGAAATTAAACTATTATTAGGTGTCACTTCTGCCCTAGGCTGAGACACTCATCAAGGAAGAAGCTCATGGAGTTTTCTTTGCTTCTTAGATGGGAGCTGCATATGGGAGCCTCTCTGGGGGTCTTAGAAACTCATATAAACTCTTAGATTCCTTAAACTATGGATAAAAATCATCCTACAAACTAAGGTGCAACTAAAACCCTAAGTGAGACATCTTGTAATTTCATAGTTCTTTTTTTGTTCTCTTTGCATATTCTTGTTTCTCACACTCTAATTCCTAAGATTTACTCTTGGTTTGGTTTAAAATTCATCTCCCCTTGGCTGACTTAAGGGTGGTTGAACCATACACCCATGGAGGCAAGAAGAAGCAAGCATGGAATCAAAAGATTTACCTAGTTTTTCTAACTTTCCTTGGATGCTCTTCCTTTTGCTTTGATTTTCCTCCTCAAATTCAAACTTTTGCTCTCTAGTTTGAGCTCAAAACAAAAACAAATACTTCAATAAAACTATGGGAAGAAAGAGGAAAAGGAGGAGATTAAGTTTACTAACGAGAAGAACAAGAAATTCCTTGAAATTCATACCTTTCTTACCTTTATTTTCCTCTTCTTCTTCCCTTCTCTTGTGCACCTCTCTCCCTTGGTCTCACTTCTATTCTTAGGTAGAAATAAAGTTGGTCATATGAAGAGACGAGAGGGGACGCACCACTTAAGTAGAAAGGAATTAAAATTATTTTAATAAAATTTTATACACATCTCGTCTTTTTGGCATTTTTGTTTCCAGTTCATTTTAGCTCTTCTTTGAGAATTGTCATTTTCATCATAAAATTTAGGTTATCAATCTTATAAAATGCCTCTAGAATAACTCAATTTAGAGCTAAAACCTTCTTGAATGAAAATGTCAAAGTTTGGGTTAACTATCATTAGAAAATGTACTCCAAAAGGGTTTTAATTGTCTTAGGACTTCCCATGGTTTTTAGGGCCTCTGAAAACCTTGGAAAGCTCAAATTTTTTATTTAAAAAGACCTTCTAGGAGTATTCTAAAAATTACTCGAAATTATGAGAATGTCATTCCGTTTCATAACTATTTCGTTAAATTTTGTCTCGTTATTTTGGCTTCAGTTTCAGAGTACCTCTAGCCTTCTATTTTCACTACTTAATGTCTAAATTATTATTCTAATTTTTCTAGACCTTAACTAATTCATTTTAGAGGACTTACTTTTAAAATATTTTCATTTTCGTCGTTTTTACGAAAATCAGACATTATAGGTGTGATTATGTGTTGCCTTATGAAATCCTTATATGATTGATAGTACTTATATGAGATGCTTTTGAGGCAAATTTTGCCATTTTATGGCTAGATAAAATTAAGGCATGAGTAAGTGAGTAAATTGAGATAAACATGACTTCAATATTAGTGTGACATGAGTTATGGTATGTTGATATATATGGTTGCCTTATTAAATTCTTTTAGAAACCTAGAAAATCATTAAAAAGTAATCCTTAACTTAAAAATCCTATGTAATAAGCATATCTTGAAGACTCATGCATGGATGATCATGATATCATAATATTATGAACTTAATTCTTATGCATGGACAGATGAACCATGAACTCTTCCCATGTAAAGATGTTTTGAAATACCATGAGAAGGATGAAAGGTTCCATTAGAATTAGTGTAAGCAACTGATAATTCTTCCTATTAATAAACATGCTTTATACTAATGACATGATACCCTTGTATGAGATCCTAATTTATGATTAAATTATCTATGGCTTGATTACACCTTGCCATATAAGGATTATGATTTAATTTGTTGAAGTTATGTCATTTAGGTTTGTCTCACAAGATAAATATTCTAAACATGAAGCATGACTTGAATAATCTGGAATATGATTTAAGATAATGATTCTCATTGTGATTATTGATTAAATGATGTGATAATTATACATGGCCTTAATATATGCATATTGATGCATGTTGCTTGAGGTATCAAATAATAAGACATTTGGCATGAACATACACATGAGAAAAGTTTTTGTCCATAAAGTGTCTTTAAGATAAAAAGGCTCATAAGGGAATAGACTCCAGATAAAGATGGTCTTCAAAGATGAGATTTTATGAATTCCTAATTTTTACTAAAGTCTCAAAAAGATAGCATTCTCATGGAGTGAAATCTCGATACAAGGTGACCATCTTCAGTAAAGATCAAATTTCTATCAAAGAAAGGAAAGAATATGATTATGTGTGAATAAAGATAGGCCAGAGTCCCTTATAGGTTTAGTCTTGATCTTTCTAGGGACAAGCTTTCGACAAGAAGGTCACTGAAGGTTGAGAGACCTGCAGATGGCTGCTAGTTCAAGTTCAGGTTAAAGGTTTATAGATCTATACTAAAGGATGTCCTAAATATGTTTACCCCAGTTAATGAATAGGTTTTGATGATCATATAGTCTAGGGAGTATAATCTTTCTTGTTAATAAGACTAAAAACATAAGCCTTATACCAAGTGATATGAAATGCTTAGTAGTTGGTATAGAACATTTAGTATGGTACCTAGGAAATAGTCTTCCATAGTACTAGCGCTTTCAAGGTAAAATTATCTAGGTCTCCTTATAGAAGGCATGTACAATATGATGATGAGATGATGTACTTTAAAAGTACTATTTATATGAAATAAGGCTTTGTAAAGGGAAAAAGGAAGCATGCTAGCACATACCAAGTTATATGGACTGAAAATGTATGTAATAAAGTTTGTTACATAGTGTTTAAAAGTAATACCTATATCTGGTAAGTGGCATAATAATAAACTGAACATATGCATCATTATATTTTAATGTGATTATGAATGATATGCTAATCATGACTTACAAAAACATAGTAATCATGCCATTGATAGTGATATATGAGTATAACATCTAAAATAGGTTAGTTCATATGCAAAGATGATTTTATTAAGAGGGCTAAGTACAATCTAGAAGGAATGTGCACATGTATGTTTCATATGATTTGATGTTCGTATGTATAGATGATCTCTTATCTATGTAGTTATGTTGTAATGTGTTTGTTATTCTTATGTGCTATGGACAAGATAATAATGGGAAAAAATATTTTTTGCACACATGGTAGCTAAACTATTACTAATTTTCAAAACCAGTAAGTGTTCTTACTGAGAATGTCAATTCTCACTACACTTGATAATGTATTCTGATGGAGATCAGGCATTTACTATTCAATGCTAATTATAGACCAACCTACTAGTAGATAAAGCATAATGCAATGGAGATAAGGGAACTTTACTAGTTAGATGTTTGTAGTAGCAATAATTAATTTATAGCCAAACATGAGCTATGTACTATTACTAAAATATTGTTAACATTATTTGTAATTTTGTAGTATGAGATGTACGAACTCAGTTTTATAATATCTCTAGTTAAAGATAGCCCTAATACTAGAATAGAAAGTGAGAAGAGAAATCAAATTTATGGAATTTTTAACGCTTGATTTTTGCTAAAATTTTGCTACTTTAATAAAGTAACATGTTTAATAGTACTAAAAAAATTATGTTGTTATAGATGAGGATATCATTTATGAAAACTATTGTAAATTGATCTAAGTAAGGTCTAAAATTCCTAATGTTGTTCATGACAAATGGCTGAGGCATTAGTTAGACTAAAAGGCATGACCAACAATTTATAATGCCCATACCTAAGACTATTTAAGGAATATTCTCAGCCTTAATTCCCAATTAATGAAAGTATGATCTTAAGTATATCTTTGAAAAGACCGAGGCTCTTATTAGTTATTCTAAGAGATCATCTATCCTAAGTAATAAGTACTTGTTCTTTATGTCACTTTATTTAATTGCATATAATCTATTTATAATCTCAAACTTCCCTCTTTCTTTTATCAACTTCTTGTAAAAAATCTAGAAGTATATAGGTCTAACAAGTAATATCATCCCACAGAGCAAGATTGCCAATTACAAAAATTGTAATTTTTCTTTTTCTTTAAAAAAATTAAGTGAAATGATTTGAACTAACTAATAACCAAGAAATTAATAGCAATGCCATAAAATAAAATAAAAGTTGACTAATTTAATTATGAAAAGCTTTATAAAGTTTGATTTTATCAATTGCATTTTCTTTATTTACTAATAATGAACATGTGAAATTTAATTTTACTTGTATTAATAACTTGATCTGTTAGTGTATATGTGATGTGATGCATTTTTTACATGTCAATCAAACTTTATTTTTAGTTATTGAACAAGTTGTAAGGTTTATTGTGCTAAATTTATACATTTTTTAGTAAGAATATTATGAATGAAGGAAGATAGGAGGAAGACCAAGCCTATAACCTAATTAAAGGCCCTAGTTGTCTTGTATATGGTATTTATGCCTAGCTTAAAGAGGAAGAAATCAAAATAAGAAATTCCTTGCAAGAAAAGAAAAGAAGCTTCTTAAAGTTACAGGAAAAGAAAAATAGGAAAGTCCTTATATATAACGCCCAGTTTTCATAAAAACAATGGAAATAGGCCAAATATAAAAGAAAGTCTCCTAAAATAAATCAATTAAGGCCAAATAAAATTTACATAAAATTATATAAAAAAAAAAGGAAATTAAGATTTAAGACGCCCAAAAACCGAGGCCAGAATGACTAAAGAAATTGTTGATGAAATGTAGTGGCATTTTTGTAATTTTGAGTAACATTTAAAAAACTCAGAGAATGAATCTTTGAATGGAAAAATTGAGTTTCTCAAGGTTCTTAGAGGCCCTAAAAATCATAAGAACTCCTAGAACAATTAAAACCCCTTCGGTTTACGTTTTTAAACGTCAGTGACCCCAAACTTTAACTTGTTTGTTCGAGAAGGTTTTAGACCCGATTTGAGTAATTCTAAAATCTATTTATAGGTTAAAGAACCTAAATTTTGTAATAAAAAATATGGTTTTTGAAAAGGAGTTAAAATAAGCCTTAAACCAAAAAGCTAAGAAAGAATGACAAAATTGGCATTATAAAAAGTCCCTTAAGAATCCCTAACTATATATATGTGGTGCCTCACTTATCCCTCACATTTGTCCAACCTAAATTCTTTCCAACATTAGGGAGAAATTCTGCAAAAAGTGGCGCATAAGGAGGAGCTCAAAAGGAGGAAAAAAACCTAAGAAAAAGTAAGGAAAATCAAGGAATTTCTTGCTTCTTCCTTCATTGAACTTGCTCTCCTTCTTCTCCTCTTTCTTTTCATGGTTTTGATACATGTTTTGGATCTATTTTAAGCCCTATTCAGAGGGGAGAGGTTTGAAATTTCAAGGAGGAGTGAAGACAAGGGAAAAAGCTCTTGAAAAGGCTAAGGAATCAAGGTATTTCCATGGCTTTCCTTGCTTCTTTCTTCTTGTTTCTCTATAGCTCATTTTTGGCCTCATATAAAACTAGTAAGGGGTAGCAAAATTTGACCCAAGCTAAGCATGAAACCTAGGCTTTTAAGGGTAAGAAACAAGTAGATGCAAAGAAATTCCAAAAAGAACTACTAGTCTTCAAGATTCCAGAACCTAGGGTTTCCTTTGCACCTTAACATGTATGAAGATTTCTAGTGATATTACTAATTGTTTATGAGTGTATATAGGTTCTTGAGATGCCAAGAAAGCCTCACATGTGTCAATTCCTTCAAAAAAACAAAGTTTACTCCATGGGCCTAAAACCTATCATATGTCTCGGCCAAGCTTGGTTTTGTGTCTAGAGAGAGTTTTAAAATTTTTTTAAGTGTAGAAAGGGACTAAACATGATAAAAGAACATCAAAGAAAGACTTGAAAAAATTTTAGAAACCTTGGTTAGTGTGGTGGAAGTGTATGCTCCATGATAAAATTTAAAGAAGCAACTTTGGTCTAGGCTTTTGGGAATGAAATTATAATGACTCCATGGAATCAAGAGACCTAAATGGAAGGAGAAAATGAAGCCAAAACCTTGAATGCTAGCACTTGCTTCATTAGGTCTTATATGACACCATTAGGCAACCATAGAACAAAATGAGCTTCCATAGGGAGTGAGTGACGATAGAACATACTTCCATGATGTAATTGTGTCCTATTTCCAAGAGAACCAAGTCCCATCTCATTGCAAGTGTGTGGTCGAAAAAGTGGAGGAATATCTAAAGAAAAAGTGTTAAACTCTTGCTTCAAGGTAGCTCTCTCCTCTTTCTCTCATACATGAGTAGATATTTATCTTGTCTTTGAATATGTGTATGTATGTTTTAAGCCATGAAAAATGATTTAGCAAATGTCTAAATGTCATGGTACCATGATATTATATTATACATTCAAATGATGCTTTGTGAAATTGCTTTGATTTGCTTGAGTGTGGTGAAGCCAAAAGCCGCCTAGTTATGGTGAGGATGAGCCCAAAGTCTCCAAGAATGGTTGAGACAAAGCCAAAGGTCTCCCAAGAGTAAGGCTTAATTAAAAACCTTTAAGAAAATAGATGAAGTAAGTCCAAAATTCCCTAAAGAAATTGGGTGAGGCTAAACCACTTACTTAGCAAGTCTTTGTATGTTTTATATGACTTCTTGAATACTAGAAATATCTTATGAATGATTATATATTCTATGATATCCATGCATGCATTTTTAGACTTGTATTTGCATCTTTTATTTATGGTTGAAAGGGAGAAAAGCTATTGGGATTCTTAGAATCTCATCCCTTCCTCCCTATTTCTAACATGTCTAGATGGATCAAGTGAGCCAAAGAATGGGAGCCACTAAATTTGAAGAAGAGATTTTGACAACAAAGTGTGTGAAAATGTCCATTTTGTAACCATATGAGTGGCATATGATATAATCCAATATTGTATATGATGTATAAGCTTATGAACATATGTAATTATATGAATATTTGATGTATGAATGAGATTTGATATCATATGTATGATATTGCATGATTTAGACATTAAATGACAAGAACTAGAATATGTATTCTTGTGCATAACTTGGGGTGAGAGTGTGAGTTTGTGAAATATGGGTTTGTACACCTTTGAGACAAGTTTAATAAATCATTTTGGTGCCTTCCCACATGCCTAAGTGGCCATGAAAGCCTTAGGAGCCAAATTGGACCATTTGAGACCATTAGGAAACTAGAAGTTGGCCATTTTAGGACCTAATGTCAAGATCTAACCAAATGAACAAATTTACCCATAAAATTTAGCATGCATATAGATCTCATCCAGAGCTTCTTGGGAAGCTAAAGATTAGATTATTTGGAGCTCTATGGAATTAATTATAATTTTCCAAAGTTGCCAAATTTTAATTGTTCTGATACGGTTACTGTTCATATGGTCAGTTTCTTTTCCTGTGTCATTCAAGTGACAAATGGTGTCCAATGCTCATGAAATTTTACAAGTATAAACTAAATATGATAAGCTTTCTATAGCCACTAAGATCACCCTAGTTGGATGTTTGAGTAGGGAGATATGAATTTTTGAAATTCAATGGTAGTACCAATAGCGACAAGCGACCTTGGTTATTGTTCCATCAATTTCTAGTGGTTACACGTCCCTGTTATGGTCTGGATTTATTTTTAGCATAAATTAGACATTTGTAACTTTCTAGAATAGAATAGTATGCTTGATTTTAATTTTTTTAAAATTAATTATAATTTTTCAAAGTTTATGGCAAAAAGCTAGACCATGAACTCGAGGCTGCACATATGATGTTTGTGTATATGCCTCATAACTCAAGTTTCTAGCCACTTCTTAAGATGGTTTTGAGTTATAATTGTGTATTTAAATATAAGAATGAGATGGATGACTTCTTATGATCCACAGGACATGAAATAAAGAATTTATCCATGACATAACACGATTTAGTTAAATATTTTAATGGATTTTCTTTGGGAACTTTATGTAATCCAAGAAAATGAGTCTAGTAATGATGTAAGATGAGTTTAATGATTATGGTATTACATTATACATCAAGGACTATAGCAAAAATAGGAAATCCTAGTAAGAAAGTATAAAAAATGAAATAAAATGAATTAATAGAAGCATGCTTCAGTAAAGGAAAAGTTTTGGAAAATGATTATGACGTCAGGAGATTTGGAAGTCCATCCAAAGACTTTTGTGCCATATTAAAAATTTCTCTTTATCTACTTCTATTTTCTTCTATTGTTATGATTTTATTCAATTTAGTTTTAAGGGTTTTTTTTTTAATCATGGGTAACTAAACCTTTTAAATATAGGATTTAGATGGAATTATTTATAAATTGTGCTTGGATTGAGATATTCATGTTTTGATTTCTATTCTTGTTAATCTATTATTCAGTTTATTAATTATTGCAAATTACTGGCCACTCTTTATGGATTCTAATCTATAGTGAAATGAACTAAAAGGTGAATTGCTATAAGGAATCACTTGAACAATAGACTTACGTTTAAATTTTATAAAGATATAAATCTTTTCTTGGCAAATTTTAATCTACACGCATGCCAAGCCACTACAAACAAATGTACACTACATTCCACCAAAATTAAAGGGTATGTATTAGAATCTATGATTACAAAAGTAGATGTAAAACTAGCATAAATACATGTATTTTATCTTGAGAGAAAGTTATGCATATATCAAGAAATTAGTTGTTAATTAGGATAGAAATCAATCATATGAGTTAGTCTTTGTTCATTTATATGAAATAAATAATGAAATCTAAACTCCAAAATTTCCTTAATTAATCTAATCAAGTTATTTAATTTCAGTTTTAGGTCATTCTTAGTTCATAATTAATTAATTTGAATTTTTTTGTTTTTTAAATAATAGGGATAATTAAGAAATTGGTACTTGATTAATCTTTCTCATGGGATAATACTTTACTATCTTCTGTATTACTTGTGTGATCTGTGTACTTACAAAAATCACTAACAAATTTTTAGTGCCATTACTAGAAAGGTACAATCAATATCAATTCAATAATTATTCTTATTAATTTGTAATTTTCTTTTTTATTTTTACTTTTGCTTTTTTTTGTTCTTTTTAATTTTTAATTAATTCTCTTAATTTTCCTCTTTCCAATGATTAAGGCTTATAAGTTGTTTATCATATGTTAAGCTTCAAAAGTGTAACTTAGAGCCAAAACACATGCTATGTTCTAGAAGAAGGTCAGGAGATGCACAGCCAGAAACTTAAGAAGATAACTTAGAGCAAGAAGTAATTGTTGCACCTAATCACTGTTGACTATGTGTGGGATTTTGCTATCCCAAATGCATATAGGATAAATAATAGTATTGTTAGCGGTTATAATAAATAATTTTGAAATTAAGTCTAAGATGATTTAAATGGTACAATAAAATGAGTTTAAGAGAGGAGTTATGTAACACCATAATTTCTAATTCATCTCATAATGCTTATATGCATCACATCATCAAATCCATGAAGGAAGTAGAAAAAGTTTATTAAAATAATGCATTTAATTGCGCTGCGTCATGTATAAAAATTTCATTTAGTGTCATGTGGACCGTGTGAGCTCATACCATACATTCTCATATTTAATTACATGAATACAACTCATGTGCATCATAAAATGTAGCCCACAACTCATGGAACTCAAGGGAAAGCTTAGAATATTCATACATATTTTTCTGCCAGAATTTGGCTCATTTTTTACCCAACTTTAAAAATTCATAATTAATTCTATAAAAATCAAAATCATACATTCTTAGTCATTATGGAAAGCTACGGATATCTACTTCACACAAAAAATATGTACTGACCATAACATCCATCACAGAGGACATTTGACATCTGAAAAGGTCTAGAGGTCAAACTGCCTCCTGGTGTTGTTACAGATTTTTGCAGCAAACTTTGAAAATGTCCAATTAATTTCACAAAAATCCAATCTATGCAAATGATACCAATCTGGAAAGCTATGGATGTTAGCCAGAGGAAAAAAATATTTCCAGACTAGCTCAGGCAGCCCAGACCTCGAAATTTAATAGAATAGTAACTCAGGTCGAGTAAAACTTCTGATACTGGATAGAATGTTGAAAAATTCATATCTCTCTCTCTAGACCTCCAAATATGGTGCTTCCAGTTGGCACAATGGGAATGTCTAGTTTTTCTGTATAAAATTTTTTCGCAATTGGATATCATTTGAGCCCTATGTGATAGATTTCATTTTCGAACCAAATGAATAGTGTAGTAAACCAAAACCAGAAAATTTGCCAACTTTGAAAATTTATCAAATATTCTGTAAACCTCTAAAAATTATATTCTTTAGCTTTCCAAAAAGCTCTCAACAAGCTCTAAATTTTTGCCAAATCTCAGACTAAGAAGAGCTTATTTGGCTAAAAAATAATATAGAGTTTCATTATGATTATTTTTGGCTCCATATAGGGTACCAAAGTGACCAAATGGCTTTTCTTTGATTTTGGCACCTTTTAGGCAAGTCTAAAAGCATAATTAGGACTTGTGTGAGTTGACCAAATGGTCCTAAACCTGATGCCTCTCCTTTTGGCCATTTCATCCACACATATACACATTACATCAAACTTTCCAAAATGCATACATTGGCATTACATACCCAAATTATATTATAGGGTTCATACATCTTGTCCATTCATTTATACATCACATATTATCATAATTACACATGTCTAAGGGGTCATAGACCATATACATCAAAGGGTTACATCATTTGACACAAATATGACCTTAAAGTGACAAAACTCAAACACTTTGTTGTCAAACTCTTTCCTTCAAGGTGGTTGGCTTCTATTACCTTGTCCACTTAGTCCACCTAGTATATTAGATCATTAGAGAGGAGGGAATGAGATTTAAAGAATCCTAATAGCTCATCTCCTATTCAATCATACATAATATATGCAAAGTAAGTCTTAAAAATGCATGCATGGATAAAATGGAAGTCATGAACATTCAAGAAGTAAGCTTGGCATGTGAATAAGTTATACAAGACATTCAAGAGCTTACCAAGTGGATGGATTGGCCTCACACTTTTTCTCATAGAGTTTGGACATGCCTCACCTATTTTTTAAATGATTCTTAGACTCAACCATACTCTTGAGAGTTCACTTTTTTTTAGAGGCTCTTTACTTTCTCTTAAGCAATCTTAGAGGTTCTTGGCTCATCCTTGCCATGGTTAAGAGTTCTTACCCTCTCCATACTCAAGCAAACTCAAACAAACATCATACATTTATTTGAAAATATAATATGTCATAATGAAATTATGGCATATAAAATCATACTAACATATTTTTCATGGCTTGAAAATACAGATACACACATTCTAAGATAAGCTAAACACACATCCATGCATGAAAGGAAATGGAGAGAGCTACTTTGCATACAATCATACTTTTTCTCTTGAAATTCCCTCCCTTGCTTCGGCCACACACACAAAAACTTGTGGAGAAGGTTCCTCTTGGCCTAGACACAATTTATGGGAGCCAATTAGGTCCATGAAACAAATTCTAAGGCCACACAACTTGTTTAAACATTAGGTTGTTCTATAAACCCCATTATGGTCCACAAATGCACCTAATGAAGCAACACCCCTCAAATAATTTCTAGGCTCCATTCTTTACTTTCAAATATGATTCTTGACTCTTTTTAAGCCTCTTAGAGTCATCATACAATCAAAACAAAGAGCCTAACTATATGTTGCTTCTTTAGGTCATAATATGGAACCTAAAGCACACTTTCTATGAGTTTCAAATTTTTTCCAAGGCCTTCCCTCATATTCCTTCATCATATATGATACAAAAATGGGCTTGGAAAATTTTAAAACTATCCCTAACTACTCCATCCATGCTTGGCTGAGACATAGCCCCTTTTTGGCCTCCTTGGAATTCTCTTTATTTTCTTGAAGGAGGAAACATGTGGGGAGCATCTTAGGGATCTTAAAAACTCATTTAAACTCTTAATTAGACTTAGGAATTATCACACAAGGTCAGATTTTATAAGGTGCACACAAAACCCTAGAATTTGCATATTGAAATCTAATGGTTATTTGTTAATTTCCTTTGCATATTCTTAATCTCCACACCCTTTTTCCTTAAATTCATGTTTGGTTTTGCCTAAAAATCATCTCCTTCTAGGGTTCCTTATGTGTTTCGAATTGGAGAAGAAGAGGAATAAAAAATAGCAACCATAGGATGAAAAATTACTTAGTCTCCTTGCTTTTTCTTACTTAAATCTTGCTTTCTCCAAACTCTTCTCTTCAAATACAACAAATCCCTTGAGTTTCTCCCTTGAATCAAATTTATAAACTCTATTTTAATCAAAGGAAACAAAGGAAAATGAAGGAGAGGTGGTGTGGATGGAGAAAAGCATAAAAAACTACTATGGAAACATACCTTTAAACTTGATTTCTTCCTCCTTCTTCTCCCTCTCTTGTGCGCCCAAAACCCTAGCTCTCACTTCTGAAATTAGGCAGAAGTTTCTGATTCCAAATGAGGGAGAAAGTGGGGCGCCACCTATATATAAGGGGAGGTTAATGGCTTTTTCAAAAATTCTAATTTTGCCCTTCGTTCTTTGCATTTTCGTTTCTTCTTCGTTTTAGCTCCTTTTCAAGAACTGTCTTTTCTATTATGAAATTTAGGTTCCCAATTTAATAAAATGGCTTTAGAATCACTCAAATCAGAGCTAAAACCTTTCCGAACAAATCTATCAAAGTTTAGGCGCACTGACGTTGAAAAACATCCACCAGAGGGGATTTAACTGTCCCGGGGCTTCCCATAGTTTTCAAGGCCTCTAAGAACCCCAGAGAACTCAAAATTTTCATTTAAAAAGCCCTTCTATGTGAATTCCAAAATTTACTCAAAATTACTAAAATGCTATTATGTTTCGTAGGTTTTTTGTCAAAATTTGTTTCTTCATTCTAGCTCCGTTTTTTGTTCCGTCTGAGGCTAAAATTCTCATTTTTAGGAGTCTAGAATATTACTTAAAATTTTCAGGATCTTAACTAATTCATTTCAGGGGACGTACTTTGAAAACGCACCCGTTTTCGTCGTTTAACGAAAACCGGACATTACAAGTTACAAAGGACCCAAATGCGCATCTTGTTCATTTCCTACTAATCTATAACACTGTAAAAATGAATAAAGTTTTTGAAGATGTTGTTAGATTAAGGCTTTTCCCTTTCTCTCTAAGGGAAGAAGCTTAACTATGGTTGGCTTTTATGCTCTTAATTTTTTCACCATATGGGACAGGCTATTGTAGGTTTAGTAGCTAAGCACTTCCCATCAAGTAAGATTGCCAAGTTAAGAAGCGACATTAAGAGCTTTGTGTAATTTAAGGGTGAATTTTTATAATAGACTCAGGAATGCTATAAGAATCTATGGAGAAGATGTCCACACCATGGGATCTAAGATTGGTTTATAGTGTAGACCTTATATTGTGATACCTAGTTCTATTTCTTTTACTTAATTACTAAATTAAGTTAATTTCAAGATTCACTTAGTAAGTTAATTATTGTAAGTAATCTTAACTTAGTTATAATTAAACTAAAATAAATCAACATCTAATTAATTAATTAAACATCCTATTTGAACATTTCTAAATCCTAACATGTGTTACAATATAGGCTTTAGTAGCTAAGTACTTCCCACTAGGGAAGACTGCCAAGTTAAGAAGGAGATTCAGAGTTTTGTGTAATTAGATGGTGAATTTTTTACATGAGACTTGGGAGTGTTATAAGAATCTAGGAAGAAGATGTCCATACCATAGGATACAAGATTGGCTTATAGTGTAGATCTTCTATTGCGATACCTAGTTTTATTTTATTTTTTTACTTAATTACTAAATTAAGTTAATTAATTTCAAGATTCACTTAGGAAGCTAATTATTGTAAGTAATCCTAACTCACTTATAATTAAACTAGCTAAGAAATCAACATCAATTAATTATTTAAATATCCTATTTGAACGTTTCAAGTCCTAACATGTGTTACATTATAGGACTAAAAATTACATAAATCTAAGCAATGTAGTAAAAAATAGCCCAAAATGCACTTCACTAACAACCAATATGGTATGGGAAGGTTAATAACATCAAAAAGTGCCTACTCCACACATTCTTTTATTGAGCAACCTAGCCTACCCGTGTTCTTCTCGAGTTCTTATACCATACCCTCTAAACTTCACCAAAACATGCATGCATTAAAGCCAAACTTTAGGATTTACATAAACTTAAATAAGCATAGTTTCAATATGTTAACAACTAAGAATAACCTACTAAAAGTCAAACACATATAACTTTGATATTATTGTCCCATTTTTGAAATGGTAAGTTTAAAGACATAGGGATGGGTAAGCCACTTTTATTGCCTTCCCTAAAAAAAGTACGAAATTTAAAATTGAAGTTATTGCCATCCCACCTAAAATGTGCTTACTTAGGAGAAAATGAAACTTTTTTGGTTATTGTGTCCGCTTATTTGATTAATTCCCAATTGAAAAAATTATTGAGAGGGTTGGTTGAGAGAAACAAAGTAGGCAATTGAGTGGACCATTTCAAATATTAAAGGATCAAGCCCTTCACTATACATACATCACATCCTCATGGAAGACAATCATAGGCCACCTATAGAACATCAATATTAATTAAACGTGAACATGAAAATGGTTGTCAAAACTGTGGTCCTTAAGTTGCTAGATGCTGGTATTATCTATCCAATTTTTGATAGTTCATAGGTGAGTCCAATATAAATGGTACCTTGACCTAATCACAAGCCAAACTTTAAAAAAAAACTTAAAAATAGGTCCTAGTATTGTTCTTCACAATTCGAGCTCGAGCTTGGCCTGACTAAAAATGGGCCAAGCCTAGCTCAACTTATTAGCAAGAAAACTGAATTTGGCTTTTTGATTAAAACAATTCAAGATTCATGGTATTAATTTAAAATCTATTTCTTATAAGATATTGTAATTTTATATATTATATAATATATCATTTCTTACCAATTTACTTTCTGTTTAGATATTAGTTATTTTTATCACATAATATTACAATTTATTTTTTTACTTTTACATTAAACGTTACTATTTCAATACATGAAAATAAAGGAAATGGTAAGAATTAGAAAAATAAAAGGAAATGTAAGTGGGATATATATTAGTAATATAAAAATTAATTAAAAAGGGATGAGCTGAGCTCTAGTAAAAGCTTAAACTTGACCTATAATTTATCTTAACATTTTAAAAATGAGCCCTTTTTTTTTTACCATTTTTTAAGCTTGTATCATTTTTTTTAAGTTGGGCTTATTAGGTTGGGCAAGTTTTCTAACACATGATTAAGTTTAATGGTACCGAAAAAGGGTGGAATGGCCATGATTAAGAATGAAAATAAGTTAATTCCTACACGAACTATGGTAAGATGATGTGTTTGCATTGACTATTGAAAGCTAAACAATCATACTCATAAGGACTACTTCTCATTGCCCCTTCATTGATTAGATGTTAAAGAGGCTTGTGGGCTATTCCTATATTGCTTCCTTAATGGTACTTTAGATATAATCAAATACCCATAGCTTTGAGAGACTAAGAAAAGTCAACATTCACATGTCCTTATGGTACCTTTGCCTTTTAGTGAATGCCTTCGGATTTGTGCAACATAGTGTAGAAAACTATGGAGATACTTATGGATGATTTCTCTGATTTTGGCTATTCTTTTGATAATTGCCTTACTAACCCTTCTCTTGTTTTGTAGTGTTGTGAAGAGATCAATCTGGTTTTGAATTGGAAGCAATGCCACTTCATGGTGATGAAGGCATTGTCTTAGGCCATAAGATTTTTCAAAAGGATATTGAGGTGGACTAAGCTAAGGTTGTGACTATTGAGCAAATGTTGCCATCTAGTTTAGTCAAGGGTGTGTGAAGCTTCTTGGGCCATGCTAGCTTTTACCACACATTCATAAAGGACTACTCTAAAATTTCGGCACCTTTTTGTAATTTGTTAAATAAATATATTGATTTCGATTTTCACAAGAAGTGTTTGGATTCTTTTAATAGGTTGAAGTGGGAGTTAACTTTAGCCTCAATCATGATGGCCTGGCTAGAAACTTCCCTTTGAGTTGATGTGTGTAGTGAGTGATTCTGCCTTAAGGGTAATGCTAGATCAATGATGAGATAAGAGGTTACATGTCATCGCCTATGCTAGCAAAACCTTTAATGATACCAAGTTGAATTATGCCACCACTAAAAAAGAGTTACTTACCTATATTTGCCTTAAATAAGTTTTACTCTTATCTTATAAGGCCCAAAGGAATAGTGTACATAGACCATGTTGCCATTAGATATCACATGTCTAAGAATGATTCAAAATCATGGTTGATATGTTAGGTGCTCTTGCTTCAAAAATTTGACATTGAGATTTAAGATAAGAAGAGCATTAAGAATATGGTTATTGACCACCTACCTTGGATAGAAGCCTTGATTCAAGAAGCAGATGCTAACTTGCCAATTTAAGAAGAATTTTTAAATGAGCAGCTATCTCTTTTGGCCCTCACAACATTGTGGTATGCTGATTTAGTCAACTATTTCATGAATGAAATCATACCATAAGATTTGGCCCTATCTAAAAATGATTTGAAACCATGGTTAATATGTTGGGTGTTTCTGCTTCAAAATTTTGACATTGAGATTCAAGATAAGAAGAGGACTGAGAATGTGGTTATTGACTACCTACGTGGGGTAGAAGCCTTGATTTAAGAAGCAGATGCTAACTTGCCCATTTAAGAAGAATTATTAGATGAGCAACTATCTCTTTTGGCTCTCACAATACTGTGGTATGTTGATTTAGTCAACTATTTTATGAGTGGAATCATACCATTGGATTTGAGCTTTCATCAAAGGAAGAAGTTCCCATCAAATCTCAAGTACTAATTCTAGGATGAGCCATTGCTTTACAAATATAGTTATAATGAAATCATTCGTCAATATGTCCCTTAAAAGGAAGTCAATAGCATATTTGAGGATTGCCATTCACTGGAGTGTGAAGGACACTTACAATGTGTCCAAAATAGTGGCTAAAATTATGCAACCTAATTTTTATTAGTCAACCATGTTTTAAGATGCTCACCAATTTATTCTTACATGCGATTGGTGTCAATGGACGAGAAAAAGTTGAATTATTTGATGTTTAGGATATCGACTTCATAGGTTCTTTGCCATTATCCTTCAGTAATAAATTCATACTAGTAGTTATTGACTATGTTTCTAAGTGGGTAGAGGTAACTGCAACCCTTACCAACAACTCTAGGGTAATTACCAAATTCTTGAAGAAAAATATTTTATCTTGCTTTGGAGTTTTAAGAGCATTAATTTATGATAAGGGTACACGTTTCAACAATCACCATTTAAAAGCCCCTTTAAAGAAATATGGAATGCATCACCATACAAGCACCTCATATCATTCGTAGACCAATGGTCAAATTCTTCATAAAGAAAATTCTAGACAAAATAGTGAGCTTTTCATGAAGAATTGGGCTTCGAAACTAGACAATGCCTTATGAGCCTATCATATTATGTTTAAGGTACTACTTGGTATGTCTCCATACCAACTGGTGTTTAGTAAGCTATATCATCTACCTATTGAACCTAAGCATAAGGTTTATTGAGCTGTTAAGGAGTTTGATCTCAAGGTAGCAAGAGAAAAGAGGCTACTACAATTGAATGAGCTAAAAAAGCTTTGCCTAAAGGCATATAAAAATGCCAAGATTTATATGAAAAAAAAAAACAAGAATTTGGATGATAAATATTTATTGAAGGAGGAGTTTAAATTAGGTTAGCAGTATTACTTTTTAACTCTCATCTCAATTATTTCTAAGCAAGCTAAAATCTAAGTAGTCAAGGCTTTTTAAGGTACTAAAGGTATTTCCACATGGAGCTATTGAAATAAATGATGAGTCCACTAAAGCATTCAAGGTTAATGGATAGTAGCTCAAGCCATATTTGGTTAGGGAGGCCATGGAGAAGGTGATTGCATATAGTTTAGTCATTTGTTAGCACTCCAAAAGTCAAGCTAACGGTTATAACTACTTTCTCTTTCCTTTAACTTCATTTTACTTTTCAACTATTTTCAAGTAGGTTTTGTTAGTTTTCACTTGTTGTTTCTTGTTTTTAATTAAAGTTAGTGTTATTTTAGTAAGATTGCATTCCTGAGATTAGAGAATTGAGGACATAAAGAATCCCATTTATCAAATTACCTAGGCTCCTTCCTTTTGTTTAATGGGTCCCAATGCTTCACAAAGGGAGTTTTCTAACCCCTTATCTATATTTTCATAATTAAGCATGCATTATAGACACTATATAATTTAAAATTGATAATTTTTCTTTGCAAATTCTTGAGTTACAAGTGCATTTAGAATTGTTGAAGTCTAATTACTTTGGATTATTTATAGTTAGTCTAATGATTGGACAATTTTCAAAAAAATTTTATTTGAACCTTGTTACTTCTAGTCCATTTTTTTCCCTATTTTGAATCAAATGTGTGTGTGTAACAACCAGGAAAAAGAAAAGAAAAGGGAAGGAAAAAAAAGGAAGTGAAAGCTGGAAATTTTCGGAATCCAGAATTTCTGCCAAGTCCTCTCGCAATAGCGAGAAACGATCTCGTTACAGCGAGAGTGCTTGTTCGCAATAGCGAAGGCGATTCTAGCTATAGCGAGTGCTGGCAGCAGCCCATACAAAAACCAGGGAGTTGCCCGCTGTAGCGTGCACCATAGCGAAAGTGAAGTCTGGAACTAACGCGATTTCACCATAGCGAGTGGTAAATCTCGCCATAGCGAAGGGAACTGACGTGATCTCGCTGTAGCGAAGGTTACACCTCGCCATAGCGAAGCCAGATTACACGAGCTCGCTATAGCGAAGGTTAGTTTTCCCCGTAGCGAGAGTTAGTCCAAAAGAGAGTAAATAGCGAGAATCAGACTTCATTAAACGCCTAAACTCATTTCTTCTCTCATATCTGCCCTAAGCTTCGACCCAAAGAGAGAAAAGAGGCGTGGAGAGTGTGAAAGATCAAGAGAAGGAGGAAGAACAAGGGAAAGGTAAGGTAACTTCTCCCATTTCTTCTTAGAACTCTGATCCCCTCCCTTTGCCCTCTCTTTCTGCGGTTTTATTTGTGAAAATGGACGGATTTTGGGCATGGGTCAGAAGAGGAAAAGTGGAAAACTCTTTTGAATCCTTGAGTTTTCTTTGAAAATGAGGTTTTCCACTACCATGGGAGCTTGAGAGAGAGAAAGTGTTAATGGCATTCTAGAGAGAACCCTAGGTTGTATGTGATAGAAGGGTTGCTCTAAATTAAATTATAAGAGAGTAATTGCATGCTTTTGTGTGTCTAGGCTCAAGTGAAACACTTACATCAAGGTGTGTTTATGAACCTAAGGAGGGAGAGGAGAAATTGAAAGGAAAAGCTAGTGTTGGCTTTGGCTCCAAAGGTAGCTCTCTCTTTCACTCTTTCTTGTTGCATTCTTGGGTATGATAGTCATTGTATGATTATGTATATGCTTGTTGTGTGGAATATGCCATATGCTAGTGCTTTGATGCATTGAATGCCAATATACTTGTGTGTTGAATTGTGAGACTTGCTCGGGTGCGGTAGTGCCGAAAGTCCCATGAGATGGGTGAGGTGAAGCGAAAGTCCCTTGAGATAGGTGAGACAAGGCCAAAAGTCTCAAACGAGTGAGGCCAAGTCAAAAGTCCTTAAACTCGGGTGAGGCCATCCAAAAGTCCCTAAACTCGGGTGAGGCTAGACCAAAAGTCCCTGGAGCCCATTTTTGGCATTGTTGTGAATTCCATAGCATGTACATTATGTGTTGGATGATTGAGAATAGCTAAATGCTTATTCACATGCTTTGACTTATTATATGCCTTGATTGCTTGCTGGATTGAGTGTATGAGCTACTGAGATTCCCTGAATCTCACCCCTTCCCCTCTCAACTAATATGCTAGGTGGAACTCAAGGAGAACCGAGCACACACCAAGGAGCCTAGGAGCATGCTTAGTTAGCTAGTTGCTAGTTTTGTTTTGATATATTGATGTAAATATGATGTAAAGTGGTGCCAAATGAAGATGTGCCCACTATTTTTGAGTTGTAAGGGTTGTAACTAATGTAAAAATATGAAAGGATGATGTATGAACTATATTTATAGCCAAATGAATGGAAATAAGGGTTTTACCCCTTTTGTTGCATGTATGAGATAGTGCATAATTGGCCATAGCATAGCGAGATTTGGATGTATGATGATTTGAATTATATGGACATATTAGATATACTAGTTTTATGCTTTTAAACTTGTCCATGTGGAGTGAGAATGTGTGAGAGGCTATGTGGACCCGTTTTGGACCTATGGGGTGCCAAAACGGGTATTTTTGTGAGCTCCGTCAAAGTATGACCGGATGAGCTCCGTTTGCCATGAAATTTGCCGTGCCTCTAGAGTTTGTAGAGAGCTTCTTGGGAAGCTAAAGTTGGTAATATTCGGAGGTCGATAGAATATTTGGGGAATTGTTGAAATTGGGAAAATTAAATGGATTGGTCATGTATTGTTCATACAACCAGAAAAATAAAATCTGTGGCATTTTTAGACCCAATGGATTCCAAATGTGGTGAAATTTTATACACATAAACTAGACCACCACTGTGACTTATAGGAACTGGAATCACCCAAATCGGAGGTCTGTAGAGAGAGATTGAACCGTCTGAAGTTCTATATCAGCATCAGGGAGCTTTCTCCTCTAGTAGACATCCGTATCTTTCTAAATTGGTATAATGTGCCCAGATTGGATTTTTGTGGATTTAGTTATGAATTTTTGAAAGTCATGACAGCAAGCTGCACCAGAAACAGTGATAGCTGGACCTCCCTCCCATTTTCGATGTTAAACATGGTCCAAATGCGGAGATTTTGATTGGGAATGATTTTTAGTGTAAAGACAACACTTAGAGCTTTCTAGAAAGCTAAAGTTTACTGCATTCCCATTTTTCTACAATTTCTTATGATTTTCCAAAGTTAGAGCCAAAATATGACTTTTGGGCCCAAGTGAGAAAACGAAATTTTCTGGTTTTTGGCTCCATACCCGTGGCTTATGGTTTGTTTTATACTATGTATAAGTCGTCTATATGGAGAATGAGTTGAGGATGCATGAGATGGGTTCACAGGACCCACGGGGCAAAAGATGAGTATATGAAACCCCGGTTCATAGCATGCAAATGCCACGGAAGAGTAGTGATTCTTTGGAAATCATGTGGAACCGAGCCCAGTGAGAGGCTAGGTAGCAGTAGTAGTTTAAGGTGTCACAGTGTGCAACATGTAGATTTGGTATTTAATTTTACTTGTGTAGTTATTTGATCTTTGTTAAGGTTAATGAGCTAAAATTGAATAAAATGTTATTTTCTTATCTAGACTAAAGTGGGTTTTAAGCAGTTAGAGCACATAAAATTCTATTCCACTATTTTAGACTACTTGTATTAAAAAAAAAAAAGCAGAAGAGAATAGAAAGTTGAGAGTAGCCTAAATTATGAGTATACGTAGTACCTTGACTTTGTCACTTTACTAAAGAAAGAGAAAAAGTTAAGAAGAAGATCCAATGACAAGACCCAAGAAAGGGCCTCTATATTGCTAGCCTATTTGTTGTAGTTGGAGAAGGAAAATTGTAAAAACAGGCATAATAAGACCCCTTTGGTGTTTGATTGTATAAATTGCATGAGTTTAATTGATATTTCATATCTATTAGATTCATCTTTTGCATACGTATATGATTTTTATTTTGACTTTGATTTCAAGTCAGGGATATTAAGGTTGTTGCATAATCTTTGAAGAGAATTTGATAATCCTATGGTGATTATGTTAGAGTGATTATAAAGTGCTTGATAGACTTGAATAATCTTCATTGTTTTTTCTGTATTCAAAGATGAGCAAAGGTTTAAATTTAGGGGAATTTGATATGATGCATTTCTTACATGTTAATTAAACTTTAATTATAGTTACTAATTAAGTTAGTGAGATTTATTGTGTTAATTTGATGCATTTTTTTGGTGGAAATATGATGAATGCTAATGAGAGAAGGGTAATGCAAAGAAGACCAAGCCCATGCATCTAATGGGAGGCCCAATTTGCATGCCAAGCTACTACATGCAAACATACATTGAATTCCACTACACTTAAGGGACTTGTGTTAGAATCTATGATCATAAAAGTAGACAGAGAACTAGCATAGATACACATGTTTTATCTTGAAAGAGAATTATGCATATATCAAGGAATCAACCATTAATTAGAATAGAAATTCTTTGTAGGAAAACAATAGAAGTTTTTTAAAATTACAAATAAAGTATAATAAGAAAGTCTTTGCACATCAAAGATTATGGCAAAAATAGGAAATCTTAGTAAGAGAGTATAAAAAAAAAGAAACAAAGGGAAGTCTTTGCACATTAAAGACTATAGTAAAAATAGAAAACTTTAGCAAGAAAATATTAAAAAAGAATTAATAGAGGCACATTCCAATCAAGGAGGAGCTTTAGAGAGCGATTTTGACACTAGGAGATTTGGGATTCCATTCAAAGACTCGTGTCATATTAAATAATTTCCTTTTCATTTACTTCTCTTTTCTCCTATTGTTATGAATTCATTGAATTTAGTTTTTCAAGTTTTCCTTTTCATAATGAGTAGTTAAATCTCTTAAATTTAGAGTTTAGATGGAATTATTTATGTATTGTACTTGAATTGAGATATTCATCTATTGATTTTTATTCCCATTATTCTATTGCTTAGTTTTCTAGTTATTACAAATTGTTGGCCATTCTTTGTGAATTCTAATCTATAGTGAGATGAATAAAAAGGTGAATTACTATACGGGATTAGTTAGGCAATAGAATTATATTTAGATTTTATAGAGAAATAGATTTTTCTTAAGTAGGTAGTAATCTACATGCATGCCATGCTACTCTATACAAACGTACATTGAATTCCATTAAACTTAAGGGTCTATGTAAGAATGAAAATAGATAGGAGAACTAGCATAGATATACACATTTTATCTCAAAAGAGAATTGCACATATATCAAGGTGAATAATTAGGATAGAAATCTATTGCATGATTTAATCTTTGTCCAATTATAGGAAGAAAACAATGAAATCCAAAGTTCAAAATTTTCTTAATTAAGTTGTTTAATTTCACTTTGAGTTGTTCTTAGTTCCCGATTAATTAATTCAAAGTATCTATTTTTAAATAATAGGGAGAATTGAGAAAATTGCTACTTAATTAACTTTTCTTATAGGACAATACTCACTTTTGTGTTACTTGTGTGACTTATGCACTTGGGAAAAATCACCAATAATATGTTATTTTCTTTTAAGAAAAAACATGTGTTCCTATATTAATCTTATATCTAGTTTTATGATCATAGGTATTGACATAAACCCATTAAGATCTTGGAATTCAATGTAAATCATTACGTAGTGGCTTGGCGTGCATGAATCATACAAATCACATAAGAGTGACTATTTCTATAGAAAACACCTACCTAAGTCTATTATCCTAATGATCAAATATTCTATTTCACCTCCCAGTAATTCATACAACATCTTAAACATGTAATAATGGCCAGTTATTTATAAAAAATAAAAACAATGACAAAAGATTATATACTAAAAATCAATTCACAATCATTTATAATCAATCGTAATATCAAATCCCTCTAAACCCTAGAAAGAAGGATTTAGTTACTCATAATTGAAAATAAAATCTTAAACATTAATCCAAAAAGGTTCATGAAGACTAAAGAAGAACAGAGAAATTAAAAACTGCAAACAAAATCATTGCAGTAGTTTAAGGAAAAATCTTTAAATCTTCTAATAAAGATGGTGGCTCTCCAATTCTTTTCCTTTATTAATGTGTATCTCTATTGATTGCATTTGTTTCCTTTTTTATACTAATCTTGTTAGAGTTTTTTATTTTTGTCATAGTCCTTAATGTATAAGAACTTTCCTATTTTGCTTTCTTCTTCCTCAAGTTAGGTTTAAGCATTATGCACAAGACAAATTAGGCCTCTAACTAGGTGAATAGGCTTAGTCTTCTTTGCATTTTTCTTCTTTCATTAGCATTCATCATATTTCTACTTAAAGATACATAAAATTAGTATAATATATCTTACTGACTTGATCACTAACTAAGATTAAGTTCAATTAATATGTAAGAACTATATCACAAATAAAAATGGTGCACCCCACGTGGATATACTTAGCTTATTGAATACCTTCTTTAAAAGCTCTTTTATCTATTTCTTCAACTCTACTATCTCAACTAGGTCCATCTTATAGGGAGCTCTGGAGATCGGACCTATACTAGGCCATAGATCTATAGTGAACTCTACCTCTCTATTAAGTGTGAGACCACTTAATTCCATAGAGAAAACTTCAAAGTAATCCCTAACTACTACTATATCATCAATCCTATCTTTAACAATAACATGTAGTGAGAAGAAGACCAAAACCTTTGACAAACTTCCTAAGGTACTTTTATTGTCTTTGATAGCAAAAAAAGGCACCTATCAGGTCATTATAGGAGGGACTTCTATATTGTCCATACTTACCATCACCTCTACTTATCACCATCTTTACAACCCCTAGGTAGAGAGCTATGCTTCACCACAGTACATACATGAGAGTTCCTATTTCATTGTTTAGTATCTACTTTCTAGCTCACTCTTCTCAACTATTTGCTTTTTCTACTCAAACTTAGCCTTTAATATTTTTTGCTATTCTCTATTCACTAACTTAGCAAAATCTTTAATCTCTAAAGTTGCCACTTTCTCTTTAATTTTTAGCCTTAAACCCTATTGAAACTTAGTAGCTTTTCTACTATCATTACATGTATTTTTATGAAAAAGGAAAATTTAGACAACTTTTCAAATTTAGCCTTATGTTGCCTTACAATCATATTACCATACTTATGTTGATAAACTTAAGCTTATTTTTCATTATTCACACTTTCTAGAAAATATTTATCATAAAAGGTGGTTTTAGAATGTAACCCAAGTATATTAAGTTTTACTATATTACTTGGAATGATTTCTTAAGGATGTCACTAGCCTCTAAGTAATGAATTTTTCACTTGAACAATTAATTCTTATGATTGCCCTAACAAGTGTACTAATTGTTCCAAGTAATATACTCAAGTATTTAATGTTGAATCTCACAATAAAAGTTTTTACCATTCACAACAGACTCACATAAAAAAGTCTAGCCTAATTATGGAGTTAGTCAATTCTAGTAGATCAATTAATCTAGTCACTAGGTACCAAAGAAGGTGGAGGTTAAGTCAAGCCTAACCTAGAAAAAGAAAACCTAAGGGCAAAGAGCTAAACAAAAAGATCTAAACTTAAAATAGATTATTCTAGTTTATTAAGGTTTTTTACTCCTTATTAGTGTTGATTATGTTTAGTCTGTAGCCTCTAATGTTAATACTCCTTTCAAACTCATCAACCCACCTAAGAACTAGTTAGGACATATATACTCCTTTGACTTACATGGCCTTTCTACCTTCTAAGTGAATTTGAATTTTACTATAGAATTATTAGACGTTAGCTTTTTCTTAAATGCATCTTCATAGTAACCTATACCATGATTAACTTTAATTATGTGCTATGTTTTTTATACACTAAGTTATTTCATTAGGTTAACCTATTTCTAGAGCATTTCCTCCAACTTTTTAAAGCTACATTTATGGGTTAACCCATCTTTAGAATATCTCTATAAATATATCTTTTGGTATTTTCATTGTACATATAATGTTCTAGCTAATAATAGCTACGATTTATATGCCATTGATTAATCTAGCTAATCTATTTAGTCTAAATAAATTCATCAAACCTAATGAATTACTTTTAATTGGTTTAATCTATCCAAATAATCATCCCAACATCATAAATAGTACATAGGAATGAAAATCTCAAGAATATACCAATTAAAATACAATTAATCTTCAACACAACTAATAGTTACTTTAAACCATTATCAACATAATATATCTTTATCAAGAATTATGAAATAAGGATATGTAAACTATAATTAATCTAAAATTAAGATAAAAAAATTCTAAGATACAAATTAAAAAAGAAAATAAATAAGAGTAGAGATTTAAAGTATAAAATTCATTAAAACATAAACATTGGGTCTATAGAATAGTTATACTAAACTTGGATTTGCAAGGCCTCTTCACAATTCCAAGGATTTATTTCTCTCACTCTAAAGTTTTAAAACTCTCTCTCTCTCTAAAAGCTAAGAAAATCTCTAAAAGCTCCTAAAAACTTTAAAACTATAGAAAACCATGCCCACGAAAGCTATTTATGAAAATCCTTATATTGTTGCTCATTGTGACAAACTAAGGACTTGTCGCAATGAATAAGGTGGCATATTTGGGAAGAATACCTCCTCATCATGACTAGTGGGGAAGTTGTCGCAATGTCTAAAGAGATGTGACAAATAATGCTCTTAGACATTGTAGCCAACATAAAGCAGCATCTAAAACTTTGTATTTTTGCACTTTAACCCTTGGACTTTGATCTTTTCACTCCCTTGGCTTGATTTCCTTATTTATTTACATTTAAATCCTACAAAACAAAGAAGAAACAACTATATAAGATTTAAACTAAATGAAATACAATAAAAACATGCAAAAGAAATCTTAATTATAAAATAATACCATGGCTTATTTTATACATAAATTAGCCACAAAATTATAGAATTTGCAAGTAAAAACAAATTGCATAAGATTCTTGCAATTTAGTTCCTATTTTAGGAGAAAAGTAGAATTAAGCTCTAATTACATTCATTCACCAAGAATTTAAAAAATAAAGCAAATTTAGATGTAATTAGACATAAAAATAGTGAGAAACCATGATAAGTCTTAAGAAGAGCCTTTAGAAAAATGCACCAAAATAGGACTTATTACTAGTTAATTGATAAAAATCCTATTTAGTTTATAGTTAGTTGGAAGTTTTAGAGGTAGTGTAAAGCACTAACTTTAGAAATCCAATTATGGCCATATATTTCACAAAGGTGAAATTAATGGTTCTCCCTATCCATAAATTCTAAAAATTTTTAGATTTGGAGCATCATATGTTAACTACATGCTATAACAAATTCAAGAAAAAAATTCATTTATTTGACCCTTCAACTAACCTAATTTCTATTGTTGCCTAATTTCATCTTAGCTTCGGTTCCTACACTATTTTAGTCACAATTGGGTGAGCAATCCAACTTAAAAAATTATGAAACTATTGAAATCTTATTTTAAGGTTCTTAACTACAACATATCAAAATTTCAAAGGAAAATAAATTTATTTGATACCGAAACTAAACCCAAGATGTTGTAGCATTTAGAACTACCCTATTTTGTAACCCTATTCTATTCCATCATTTTGTTGAATTTATTGCTCTATCTACACTCAACATTTTGCTACAAAAATTTGTGCACATATTGTCATATATTCTAAGATTGTAACATAAAATTTCTAGCCACTAATTCATACTATAATTACATCATACTCTATCATTTTCCAAAACTAGTGCAAAACCAAGACAAATAACAGCTTCTCAAGCTATGTACATACTTATTGCTTCAAAATTTACATCCAACTAAATATTTACATAAACCAAATAAATTAAAAACCTATTTCTCATATTAACAATAATCATATTATCCTATTTTCTCCCACTGTCTCCTTGTTATTACTTTAAAGGTTTTAGGAAAAACAATGGCAAATCATGGTGAGATTATAAAATCCAATAGTTAGTATAGTTCATAAAAATATAAAAGCACAAGTACAAATATTTCCAAAGTTTTCAATTAATTAAAATCTATTTTAGGCAAGTGCCTTAACAAGTAAAAACAAAATATGGTACTAAAACTTTTAGCTAGCATTGGATTTAATAACATATGGTCAATCACTATGAGATTTGACTTAGTTTTTTCACATATAGTCAAATGCAGTTTCAAACCTATAAAAGGGGTGATTTGAATTGGTTTTTCCTAATTAGAGTCCCATACTTGCAAAAGAGGTATTTGAATTGGTATTATTAGTAATTAAAAATAATTATTTTATTATTTTTTTACATTAAGGGTATTATAATGATTTATTCAACTTTTTTTATTATTATATTATTTTTATTCAATTAAACATAAAAAATAAATAAAATATTTATTTCTTTTCATATCATTCCAAATATCATTATAGATTATATGATTTTTTTTGTTTATTTTTATTTTTTTTATCTCTTTCTATTATATTTATTTTCAACAACCAAACGGACCCGAGAAGCTCAGCGGGTAGAAATAATAATGATAATAATAATAATAATAATAATAACAATGCAAGGTATTATAAATAGGTTTCATGATAAGTTGATAGAAGATGACAATGAAGTAGATAAAGTAATGAGATTTGATCAACTAGAATAGTAAAGATTGGTAGGAATTTTATAATAGGAAACCTTTCGTCCGTTCGGGAGTTAGTAGGGAAGCACGGAAGAAGCTCGGCTGCCGCAATGTCGTTTTGCTCTCATTCGCTCTACCATTCTTCCTGCGTAACAGGAGGCATCTCTACAATTCCGACCACTTCACTTCCAGCTTCTACTGTGAAGTTTTCGCAATCTTCCACCAGAGGCTTTGGCAATCGGAATTGGGTTTCTCAGAGATACAACAGATTCCAGGCAAAATCAGCAGACTCAGATGTAGAAACCAGCAAGCTGTCAACCTCGGTTTCTAGTAACAATGGCGATACTTCCAGTTCCAGCCCATCAACAAGCTTTCTATCTCTTCTCTGTCCCTTACTAAAGCTTTTCTCTGTGAGCTATGCTTTTTGTCACTTTGATTTCTGCTTTCCCCTATCTACTCTTTTATTTCATGATTTTTATTTTCGACTAGATATACAATTCCATTAGGCTTCAATCCTTGAATATATTTCACAATACAAATTAGTTCGGCAAATTTTGTAATTGAGTTAGGCCCTCAAGTAGAGTAATTGGGTAATTTGGTCCAACCGACCGTGTAGCGACTTAGAGAGATAAATAGGGACTAATGCATTAGGAGGTGTGTGGGACCAAATTGTGTATTTACTCATCTTTTTCCCCTTCAATTAGTCACTACTGCTGCTTAGGGGGCTGCACACGAGTACGGTCAATTTGAACATCTAGTAGGCCTAATAGCCCTGAGCTTGTTTTTATACCTATAACCCAACTCGACTCGAATAAACCCAATTTTAAGGCGATTTAGGGCGGGTTAGAATCGCCTGAACTTTTTTTTATTTTTTAATAAATTAATACTTGTAATATAAAAATATTTTTTTATAAAATCACAGGTATATATTTTAAAACAATAGATTTTTAAAACTCTTATATTTTTATTACTAATAAAAAAATAGTCTAGTATTATCAAATAAAATAGAAGTTATATTATTATAATTAGTTTTAAGTAAAAATGTGTATTTTCGTTTTTCAACAAAAGAAATGTCAGGAAATATACACATCAATGATGAAAATAATTAAGTAGGGAAGATTTACGTAGAAAATAAAAATTACAATATGTAAAGAGAATCAGATGAAATAAGAATTATATATATATATATATATATAAGATGACAAGTGTTAATAATAAAAAAAAAGTAACTATTAGGGCAGATTAGGCAGAACATGCCTTCGCCCGTGGCCCATCCCGACTTGATATAGTTTTGTTTAAAATTCTACCCATTTATATTTTTGGGCCGGGCTTACCCGATTAGACCGGGTTAGGGCGGACTCCTAGGACGTATTGGGCCAATGAACACCCCTGTTATTACTTTCGAAACTGACTTTTTTTTTTCCCTCCCAGAGTTGGAAAAAAAAAATCACTTTCTGAAATGACATTGAAGAAATTGGATGTGTTGAAATGGTATTATAATCGGGTAGAAGAAAAGAGAGGGATTGAAGCAATAGTAATTTTAGGAAACAAAGTATATTTTGGATGTGAACATTAAGGTATCTTGGTGGTGTAAACTGGATCATATTTGCCTGTTACGGTGTTAGAAATATATAACTATTTGGCTACTGTACACTTTCTTAAACTTCAACAGACAACAATAGAAGTATCTTATTTTATTTTCAACTTGAACTTTCAGTTTGGCATCAATTTATGTCTGACCAGATAATTGTTTTTGTAAGAGTGCGATGCAATGTTCTTACTTGGAGTTTGCATACCGGATGAAAAATAAAAAACTATTGATTTGTTTCAAAATAATTCAGTATTGCTCCAATTGCTGTTGAAATTCGATGTTTTACAAACTTTATTTCAAATTTCATAAGACATCAATTTAAGTATCTACATAAAGAAAATAGAGTAACAGATATACAATTGGTACTAAATGTAATACCATGTTGCATGATAAATTCATCTACTTGATAATTTTTAAATGATAAATTGGCTCCTTGTCCGGAAATAAATATGATCACTTATCTCAAGGTTAATCTGGATAAGAACAATAGCAGGCCAATTTGGAAAGATGAGAGAAAAATTGAACAAAAAATACTGTTGTAACAAAATTGCCTGATGAAACTATTGTTTAAGCTTAGAAAAGAAAAATTCAAAGTTGTATATGTCTATATATGCGTGCATTTGTGTGTCTCTCTGGATATGTGTACTTAAGTTTGTAAACAATAAGAAGAAATTTGAACAGTAATGAAACTTCCAACATCAATGATGGCTATATTAGTTTGTTACTGCTAGTGTTTGATTTTTGTTTTTTTTCCTACTCACCAAAAAGAATTTGGAAAAGAAGTGGGTCAGTCAACCACTTGAGCTAGTGATTTATGGACCAAATTAAATATTTTCTCTTCAAATGAATCCAAATTCTAATTCAAACTCAGATATGAGATGATGTTTTGTTTGAACTCTACGATAATCTAAATTTGAAGTGTCGCACGCATGATCATTCTGGTTTTCTGCTGAGTTCTGTTCTTTTCTCTTTTCTCATGTACATCTCTTGTCCCTTCACCAAATTTGCTCTTCTAAAAGAAAAAAGTGCTAAATTTTTTTTTCAATTGAATGTGATTTCATTTTGACTACTTTATCTATCAGTATACAAATCTGTACTCTACCTCCTCGTAGTTCATCTCTGTGACTTTTATTTATCGATGTCATTTTGGACCATACAAATTGGAGATAGTTACATTTTTGTATAATGTATGTGTCTTGTATAGTTTGGTCTCTAGGAAGTTTTCATTATGTGTATGAATTTAATTTACAATAACAGGGGAAGCTTTAGAAATTAGAAGTAATGATTAGGAAATTCTCAAAGGACTATTCTTATTGAGTAAGTACATGTATAGCATAACCAGAAAAGGACACTGGCCAGAGCAATGTTGCAAGGGGTCACTTTAAACAATACTTGTAAATTAAACAGTAATGCCAATAACCTCTTGTAGAAAATTCAGAGTTGAATTCTCTGAAATTCATAGTATTTGAAGGAGAGTGAAGGCACATAAATAAGGGACCATGGCAAAGGTTTGCCGCTAGAATCCCTATAAATCAGCAAAGATAATACAGAGAGAAAGGGAAATAAAATCTAACAATAAAGGAGGAAAATAAGGAAAATGAGAGCTGACTTTTAGAGACAAAATAAGACACAATAAAGATTAAATTATCCTAGAAATTTGGATGTTATCATATCTGAATTTCCAATATTTTCCCTCAAGCTGTAAAATAGATGTTAATCATTCCCAATTTGGAATTCCCAACTTGACCTTAGTTCTTCAAATCTAACCATGGATAAAGCTTTCGTCAGAACATCAGCCGCTTGAGATCTAGTGGGAGCATGCACAAGATCTGTGACTCCTGAATCAACCTTTTCTTTGATAAGTGGCAGTTAATTTTCAATTGTTTTGTTTTGTCATTGTGAGTGTTCTTTGCAATACAAATAAATAACAGTCAAGTTATTACACATGACCCTCATAGGTTCTTCAATGGTTATCCTTAACCCACCAAGTAGCCTCTTTAACCCTTGTCCTACACAAATACCTTGTGACAGTGCTATGTATTCTAGTTCAGCATTGCTCCTTGCTGCCACAGGTTGTTTTTTACTTTGCTAAGTGACAAAGGTTCCCCATGCATAAATACAGTACTTAGTAGCAGATCTTCTATCAGTGATGAATCTAGCCTAGTTAGCATCAAAATAAACTTTAACCTTTATGTTGGTTCTTTTTTTGAAAGAAAATTCTCTTTCCAGGGGTTATTTTGAGATACCCTAAGATTTTATAGGCAGCGTTAAGGTGCTCTTCATTAGGTTTGCTCATAAATTGACTAATTACACTCACATGGAAGCTAATATCAGGTCTAGTGTGAGAAAGATAGATAAGTTTACCTACTAGTCTTTGCTATCTTCGAGTGTCAACTAGAGGGCTCTCTTGAGAGAACTTAGGTTTGTAGTTAGCTTCCATAGGAGTGTCTGCAGATTTATATCCCTGTATTCCTATTTCTTTTAGCAAGTCAAATGTGTATGTTTGTTAAGAAATGACAATTCCTATTCATGACCTTGCTATTTCCATCCCTAAGAAATGCTTCAACTATCCAAGTTCTTTCATCTCAAGCTCCTTGGCTTAGGCCTTTTTCAACCTCTTGATCTCATCAACATAGTCCCCTATGTCAATTATATCATTTACATGTACAATTAATGCAACAATTTTCCCTGTAGAAGAAAATTTGATGGACAAAGTGTAATCAGTTTGACTTTGAGAATATCCATATCTTTAAACAGCATAAGTAAATTTCTTAAACTATACCTGAGGTGATTGCTCGGGACCATTAGGAGATTTATGGACTTTGCATACTTTGCTAGCATTGGTGTACCAAAACTTGGAGATATCTCCATGTAAACTTCTTCTCCAAGATCCCCATTTAAAAAAGAATTCTTGACATCAAGGTGATAAAGAGGCCAATCCAAGTTGAATGCTAAAGATAAGAAAGCCTTAATGGTATTGTATTTTGCCACAGGAGCAAATGTCTCCAAGTAGTCAATGAGTTTGTGCATACTTTTTTGCTACTAATCTAGCTTTAGAGTGATTGATACTTCCATCTGGGTTATATTTGATAGTAAAAATCCCTTTACAACCAACTAGCTTCCTTCCTTTAGGTGGGTCAAATAACTCCCAAGTGTCATTCTTCTCAAGGGCATTCATCTTTGCTTATACTGCCTTTCTCCACTCATCAAGCTTTGGAGCTTCACGGATACTTTCAAGAACTTTTTCATTGGAAATGGTAACCACAAAAGCATGATATGTAGGAGACAAACTGTCATGTGATATAAAATTTCAAGTGGAGTGTTTAGTGCATGATCTAAAACCCTTTCTCAAAGCTAGGCACATCTAAGCGATCAACTTCACTTTGGGGATCCATACCTAGACTTGGATTGGAGGTATTGTCTTACTTAGGAGATGTGTGAGCTTCTGCTGTAACATCCTCCTTAAAATGGAATTTTGATTATTTTAATTAGACTAATTAAATTAAATTAAGTGAATTAGGAACCCTTCAATGAAGTAAACAAGGTCCTAATATGTGACTTTGGAAACTTAGGTTCTTTGGAAAAGAAACTGAAAATTTCTAAAGTCATTAATGTTTTCAAAACAGATGTTTTTTAAAACAAATTTTGAGAACAAAAAAATTAAAAAATCTGTTTGAATCATTATTCTGAAAAGTAGCTGTTTTTTGTTTTTTTGTTTTTTCTGATCCTGCAGAACAAAAATTATAAAACATCAAAAAAATATTCTGATTTTTTTGTTTCCGAAAACAAAATTCTATTTTTTCGTTTTACAAAACACTTCATTAAAAACACATTATCAAACAAGTTTTTTTGTTTTTTTGTTCTTAAAAACAAAAAACTGTTCTGGAAACAGGAAACCTGAGGGCCTGTTTGAAATTGTTTTTGTTTTAATGTTTTCAAAACAGATGTTTTTTAAAACAAATTTTGAGAACAAAAAAATTAAAAAATCTGTTTGAATCATTATTCTGAAAAGTAGCTGTTTTTTGTTTTTTTTTTCTGATTCTGCAGAACAAAAATTATAAAACATAAAAAAAATGTTCTGATTTTTCTGTTTCCGAAAACAAAATTCTATTTTTTCGTTTTACAAAACACTTCATTAAAAACACATTATCAAACAAGTTTTTTTGTTTTTTTGTTCTTAAAAACAAAAAACTGTTCTGGAAATAGGAAACCAAACAGGCCCTAAGTGTTTAATTAGAATTTTTTTGAATTTTTATGATTTATTTAAAATTAAAAGTAATTTAGCAAATGTTCAGTAATTAAGGAACAAATACTTAGGAGATGAAATTTTAAAGAATTTCAAAGACATTGAAACACTAAAATGTAAGAAAAAATATTTAAGTAAAATTTGGAGGCCAAATTACAAATAGTGAAAGTTGAGGATTCATAACTATAATTTTGACCAAGGCCAAAGTATGATTTTAGCCCAAAACAACATATATTTTTGTAGGTCAAAATCATAATTTTAGCCAAATATAATTTGATAGGCTATAAACAATTAGATTGACTCAAAATGATCATTATAGTTATATAGATAACTTTCATAATTGCTACTTTCTTTGAAACTCAACCTACATATAGATATTGTGCATCCAATTACATAAAGTTATATGAAAAATATCTATACAAAAGAAGATTTTTCTTCTCTTTTAGATGATGCGTCTACAAGAAAGAGAGAATAGCCTTCACTTCTCTATAAAAACTGACCTTCTTCCTTTAGGATTCACCACACCTCCAACATATTCCAAAACCCTATTGTTTCGTTTTCTCTATCCTTCTGAAAACTAGAGAGAAAGAGAGAGTGAGAGAATAAGAAGCAGGAAGAACAAGGAGAAGAAAAAAGGAGAAGAAGAGAAAAGTTTAGGATCAACTAACTGGTAAGACAAATCCCTTGTCTTATTGAGAACTCTTGCATCATCTTCTTCATCTCCTCATCTCTTCCTCTTTTTCTTTATCTTCTGCATTTTGTCCTTTTCATCATCCCATATTTTTCCTTCTTTTCCATTTGAAAGTTGATGGTTCTTTAAGAGTAAAGACTTCAAATTTTTGTTACTAACTATTGTTGGGATGTTAAAGCTTTGATTGTAAGAATTTAAGAGTATTAGTTGCCATCTTCCTCATCTTTCCATGAAAGCCATGTTATGGGGAAGTTTTGCATGAAAAGAATTGAGGTTTTGGTAGAGTAAAAAAACCATTGGACTAGTGCACAAATGACTCATTTTGGTTGTTTGATTCCTCTTATAGAAGTTTGGGTAAGTTTAGGCGGAGAAAAATCATGAAAAAGTTGGTGAACTTGCCTAATTTCGTAAAACAAGGCTTCTGGACAATGCCAGGCTATGTGCTGCAGCCCTCAGCTATGTCTACCCTTGGATTTTGTATGAACATGGACAAGCCATGTAAATTGTCGATTCTACAGGGCAGGCTGTGTTGGTCTCGGGTCTAGCATACAAAGTGCTGTATTTTCCACTTTTAATGTGCATTTGTGTGGCTTTTTATGTTTTTAAGTTAGAGGTGTCGAAGAATATTCTGTTTATTAAAAAAGATTTTATGTTGTAAATAAGTCAGATTACTTTGATTTAAATCCCTTCATTATAGGGATTTTATTTTTTCAGTTATTATCCCTTATTCCTAGGATGATTTTCTTCTTTTTTTATTGGCTTGTATCACTGTATATATACCTCATTACTCTATTCAGAAATAATATATCGAAAATCATTTTTCTAGTGTCTCTTTACATGGTGTCAAAGCTCCACACACTTCTTGAAAATTAGTCATCCTGTTTTCCGCTGCCATTTGAATTGTTCCTCATCATGTGTTGCTCATTGCTACATCCTGTCACTGTCTCTGCTTTACTCGTCCAAAATAGAGCACTTTTTCTCTACCCTTTGCTGCCATTTGAGTCATCTACCCAGTCTCTGTTTCACACGTCCGAAAACAAAGCACCTTTTTCTCTATCCTCTACTGCCAGTTGAGTCATCTACCTAATCGTGTTATCCACTACTGCTTTCTGTTTTTGCCTCTGTTTTACATGACCGAAAATAGAGCATTTTTCTCTCTTGTTCTGCTGGTCTGAAAATAGAGTTTTATTTGTGCCTTTTTCCCTGTTCTACCGGTCCAAAAATAAATCCTTTTTTTTTTTTCCTTTTGTTCTACCGGTCTGAAGGTACAGCTCTAGGAATATTTTTCTTAGGTCTCTTTTTCTCCACTATTTCCTTTCTTTGCAGCCTTCATTGTTGCTATTTTACTTCCTTCTTATTTGCAGCCTTCATTGCTGCTATTCTTAGTCACAGCCTTCATTGCTGCTATTTCTAGCGTCTGTAGCCTTAATTGCTACAACACGTAGTCATGTCCACCTCTGAATCCACCATCTCTAGCCATCTTGCCCCAGCTGATGACTCCAATATTGGTCAGAAAATTGGAGAATTATAGAACATACGAGCCTTTTACAAGCTCAATGCGAGAAACTATTTGAAATGGTCTCAATTTGTTCGCACTTACCTCAAAGGTAAAGGGAGACTAAGCCATCTTCTTGGTACTGGCCCAGCCAAAAATGACCCTAAATTTGCAGCTTGGGATGAAGAGGATTCCATGATAATGTCCTGGCTTTGGGACTCTATGGAAACCTCAACTAGTGACACATGTATGTTCTTGAAATGAACCGAGGAAATTTGGGATTTTATTCCGTGTACTTACTCAAAGGCACATGATGCTGCACAAGTATATGAAATAAAGGATAGAACAGTCGCTACAAAGCAAGGAAGCAAGTCTGTCACAGAATATGCCAATCTGTTACAAAATCTGTGGCAAGAGCTTGATCATTATTGGGTTTTTGAAGTGAAATGCTTTGAAGATGCTGCTATCTTGAAAAATTACATTGATAAAGATCGAGTTTATGAGTTCTTAGCTGGTTTAAACCCTGAATTTGATCATTTTAGAGTTCAAATTCTTGGAAAAAAGGATACATTGTCTTTAGAAGAAACTATTTCTCTGGTTTGTGCAGAAGAAAGTCGAAGAAGTGTGATGCTTCAGCCATAATCTATAGATGGGACAGCCTTGGCAATAAAAAGTGATAGACACTAGAGCAAAGCAAAGGAGCGTAAAGACAACCTATGATATACATATTGCAAAGAGCCGAGGCATATAAAAGAAAAGTGTTGGAAGCTTAATGGAAGACAACCAAGCTGAGAATGGGGACAGCAAAGGTCACAAGCACACTTGACGGAACAATTCAAAATTGAGGAAACCACTGCAACACAGGGGTTCAAGAATGAAGAAATCAAAAAATTAAGAACTTTGTGGGGAAATCTTGAAAAACCTTCTGGAGCTTGCTCTCATGCCCTCTTAGGTAAACCTCCATTTCCTCTTTGCATGAATGTCTCAAGTAAACAGTATAGCAATGTGTCGTTAATTTATTCTGGTGCAACTGACCATATGACACCCGCATCTCAGTTTTTCAATACCTATAATCCATGTGCAAGTAAGAAAAAAATTATTGTTGCCAATGGAACCTTAGCTACTGTTGCAGGGACTGGAGATATATATATTTTACCCACATTTCTTCTAAAAAATGTCTTGCATACACCTAAATTGTCTGCTAACCTGATTTCTATTAAAAAACTAACCCATGACCTTAAATGCATTGCTGTTTTCTTCCCATCTTATTGTGTTTTTCAGGACCAAACCTCGGGGAGGAGGATTGGATTTGCTAAAGAATGGAAAGGTCTTTATCATCTTGAATTATCTCAGGAAAATAGGAATAAGAGCAACCTTTCTTTGTCTTTTCTTAGTTCTTCCAATAAAGATACTATTTGGATGCATCACCTACGGCTAGAATATCCTTCCTTTAAAACTTTAAAAGTTATGTTCCCTAATTTGTTTCAAGGATTAGATATGTTTGAGTTTCATTGTGATACATGTGAACTTGCTAAACAAACTCGTGTATCTCTTCCTATTAACAATAAAAGAAGCTATCATCCTTTTTATTTGATCCACAGTGACATCTGGGGGCCTTCTAGTGTACCCAATATTTCGGGGGCTTGCTGGTTTTTATCTTTAATTAATGATTGTACTCGAGTCACTTGGTTGTTTTTGCTTAAACAAAAATCTGAGGTCAGTACTATCATACCTAACTACCATTCCCTAGTTCAAAACCAATTTGGGGTCAAAATAAAAAGGTTCAGAACTGACAATGCTAGAGTCAATTAATCTGTGTCATCCTATTTTCAGTCTCAAGGCATTATCTATGAATCATCCTATGTAAATGCCCTCCAACCGAATGGGGTGGTCGAAAGGAAAAATGCTTATTCACTAAACACAACTCGAGCCTTACTTTTTCAAGGAAATGTTCCTAAAAGTTATTAGCGAGAAGCCGTTCTTACTGTCTCATTCATGATAAACAGACTTCCCTAAACTTTTACCCCCATTTTAGGACATCTAATGACCTCATTCCTAGAAATTTTGGATGCACTGCTTTTGTTCATATCCATGATCACCTAAGAAATAAGTTGGACCCTTGAGCCATCAAGTGCATCTTTCTTGGTTACTCATCTACTAAAAAAGGGTACAAGTACTATCATCCTCTCGCAAAGAAATTTTATATTTCTGTAGATGTCACTTTTGCTGAGCATAAACATTTTTTTCCCAAGTCCTCTCTTCAGGGAGAGAGTTCAATGTTGGAAGATAGTACTTGGGAGTCTCGGAAGACCTTTGAACCTCTTCAAACTCTTAATCTCTCTTCAACTAGCACCCCTGAACCCAATACAAACCCACAATCATTTGAACCTACAATTAAATCTGATTCTACCTCTGTCCCTGTTGATACTGCTCCTACCTCCACTCCTCATGAGTTTCCTAGTTTTCCTCTGACATATTCAAGAAGAAAGACCAATCAAGATTTGAAACAGGTCCAAGAGTCTAACTCAGCTCTTGGAAATGAGACTTGGGAGTCTCGGAAGACCTTTGAACCTCTTCAAACTCTTAATCTCTCTTCAACTAGCACCCCTGAACCCAATACAAACCCACAATCATTTGAACCTACAATTAAATCTGATTCTACCTCTGTCCCTGTTGATACTGCTCCTACCTCCACTCCTCATGAGTTTCCTAGTTTTCCTCTGACATATTCAAGAAGAAAGACCAATCAAGATTTGAAACAGGTCCAAGAGTCTAACTCAGCTCCTGGAAATGAGACCATGGTAAGATTTGATCTATTGATTGAATCACCTATGCATACACAAACTAATACTGACACGGGATAATTTAAACCTAGACCTTCTTATCACTATTAGAAAAGGTACAAGAGAATGCACCAATCGTCCCCTTTATCCTTTATCTTACTATGTCTCTCTTGAACATTTGTCACCAGCACACACAAAATTTATTATTAGTTTGCATACCATTGCTATACCTAATATTGATTTTGAGGCATTATCAAAAAGGGAATGGCGGGATGCCATGAGTGAGGAAATGGCTACATTAAGAAAGAATAAGACATGGGAGATTGTAGACAAACTGAAAGGAAAAAACATTGTTGGCTACAAATGGATTTTCACACTGATATACAAGGCTTATGGATCTCTTGAGAGGTATAAAGCACGATTCGTGACAAAAGGATGCACCTGGAGTTAAGGAGTAGATTATCAAGAGGCATTTGCATTTGTTGCAAAAATGAATACGGTTAGAATTCTTCTAGCCCTGGCTGCTCACTTTAATTGGCAACTTTCACAATATGATGTGAAGAATGCATTTCTCCATGGGGACTTGGATGAAAAAAATCTAAATGTCTATCCCACCTGGATTTGAGAAGAGGTTAGAAAACAAGGTATGCATGCTAAGAAAGGCTCTTTATGGGCTAAAACAATCTCCTAGAGCATGATTTGGGAGATTTACAAAGGTTATGAAGAATATTGGGTATAAACAAAGCCAAGGAGATCACACACTCTCCATCAAACACTCGGCTATAGGGGAGTAACTATTCTTTTAATCTATGTAGACGATATCATTGTGACAGGAAATGATGAGAAATAAAATCTCAAATTAAAGCAAAGACATAGAATTATTTGAGATAAAGGAGTTAGGGAGATTGAAATACTTTCTTGGTATTGAAGTGGCATACTCCTCACAAGGAATCTTCATATCTCAACAGAAATATTTGACTGACCTCTTGATAGAAACGGGGAAGATTGGGTGCAAGCTAGCTTCTACTCCAATGGATCCAATCCACAAGTTAGGAGAAGCAAAAGAGGGACCAACTGTTGACAAAAGAATGTATCAAAGACTAGTGGAAAAACTCATCTATCTTGCTCAGAGTCGACCAGATATAGCTTACTCAGTAAGTGTACTCGGTCAATTTTTGCATGATCCAAGAGAATCTCACCTCCAGGCAGCTTACAGACTGCACTACTTGAAAGGGAATCCTGGGAAGGGTATTCTATTCAAGAAAAATAATACTCTTACCCTAGAAGTCTACACCGATGCTAACTATGCAGGATCCCTAGTGGATAGAAAGTCAACCACTGGATATTGCACTTTTCTTGGAGGAAATTTGGTAACATGGAGGAGTAAAAAACAAAATATGGTGGCAAGATCATTTGCAGAATTAGAATTTAGAGCCATTGCTCAAGGGTTATGCGAACTCCTATGGCTTGAAAATTATTTTAGATGATTTGAGAATTAAATGGGAAGGAACTATGAGGCCCTATTGTGACAACAAACCAGTTATCAACATTGTCCATAATCTTATACAACATGATAGGACAAAACATACTAAAATTGACAGACATTTTATTAAAGAAAAATTGGAAGAAGGTCTAGTGTGCATGTCCTATGTTCCCTCAGAAAAGTAGCTAGCTGTTGTTTTAACAAAAGGGTTAAATGGTTCAAGTTTCCATGATCTTGTATTCAAGTTGGGAATGGAAGACATTTGTTCCTCAGTTTGAGGGGAGTGTCAAAGAATATTTTGTTTATTAAAAAAGATTTTATGTTGTAAATAGGTCAGATTACTTTGATTTAAATCTCTTAATTATAGGGATTTTATTTTTTCAGTTATTATCCCTGATTCCTAGGATGATTTTCTTTCTTTTTAGTTGGCTTGTATCACTGTATATATACCTCATTACTCTATTCAGAAATAATATATCGAAAATCATTTTTCCTGTGTCTCTTTACAAGGGGTATGATATATATGGATAAATACATGAGAAATGGTCTTTGTGCATACGAAAAATGCTTGATAAAAATGATCTGATGCCTTGATTTGCTTGACAAGTTTTATTGACAAATAAGTAGCTTTAATTATGATTGGCTGATATTGTCTATAGCACTTATGGGTTACATATGCAGATGGCTTTATTTTAAAGTTTGAGAAGGAAGGAATGATATTAAAGTAAAATTTATGATTATGTGAATGAAGTTAGTGCGTAATCAAGGAAAAAAGGTCCCATGCTATCAGCATGTTATAAGAATGGTCTTCAGGGAGGGGGTTAGGGGAGGGGGGTCCCTCATGGAGTTTAGTTATTTACAATAAGTTGATCCACCACTAAGGAACGCTCTAGTCTGCAATCGTATTATTTGGCTGATCGTACTAACAGATTTCATGATTTGCAGGGATAAGGAAGGTAGCTATTCAGCTTTGAAAATGTTGAAAATCTAGGTTTTATATTAGGTAGTATAGAATGTTTCCTTGTTTTTGAAAACCTACGGCTGTGTTAAGTAGTATGAGATGTTTGGTACGGTACCTATGGAACTTTTTATATATTAATCGGCATTTTTAGATGTGATTAACTATCCTTCTTTAAAAGGGGATTTGTCTAATGACCTTGCCATTGCATATGAGTTGCAGATTATTGAGTTGAGTTGTATAATTTATGCAGATTACTATGTTGTAATGAGTTGTATAATTTGTGCAAGATATCCTATAATTATGTTGTAAAACAGGTTATCCTCTATCTCTATGTGCCAATGAATTGATGCCTGACTTTTTTGAATATTCAGGTTGAGATGATATTCTCAAATAGACAAGGAATGAATTGAAAAAATATTTTCTGCATATGAGGCAGTTGGACCAATACTTGTTTTTTAAATTTTATCATGTCTTATTGAGAATTTTTGAATTTTCACCCTTTTGGATAATGTATTTAGATAGCCAAAATGCCAATGACCATGTATGTACTTGAAATTGAATGGATTTATGTTTATATACCTGGTGTGAGTCGAGTCTAGATTATGATAAATATGAAGTTGGAGATGATGACTGTTTTTGATGTTGTTTAGCAGACATCTCCTTCAATCCCTCCAACTTGAGATAGCTGTGTAGAAATAGATATAGTAACTTCGTACTAGAACTATTTTCATGGAGCCCTTTTTGATTTATGTATTTATGTAAATATTAGCCTAATATCTAAATAATGTTTTGACCTTAGGGTTAGCCTATATGAACTATATAACAAGTGACCTATATGGGGACTTGACGTAACACTACGAACTAAATATAATAGTAAAGAACATTAGATATGGCTTTATGTATGTGTAATCTCTTTGCTATTGTGTTGAGTTATAGAAAAATTTTAGTTTCTGCTATGCATAACGTAATTAAAATATAAAATAAGTAAAGGGGTTACTTCTATCTCTTGGATCATTTTCCTTCTAAAGTAAACCATGAGTTCTTTCTAGTATGAAGTGTTATTATTGATCCCTGGTTCTTGATCTGTTTCTATTTCTGTTTCAGTTTCTGGGCTGGTCTTAAGTTCATGAGGTAAGGTGGCAAAAATTGGTTTAGGTGTGGGGTTTAGGTGATTGCTGTGTTTTCTCTCTGTACCAGTGGCATTAATTCTTTATTTTCTTATCTAGTTTTGTGGGATTTAATCCCAAATTATTTGGGATTAAGTTAACACTTTATTGTTATTTATTTTCCCCTAATTTGTACCTTTATTTCTTTCCTTTATGGTCAACAAAAATTATGAGATTTTAGTGGTAATCATGTTTGGTGATTGTTGTGTTTTCTTTCTGTACCATTGGCATTAATTCCTTATTTTCTTATCTGGTTTTGTGGGATTTAATCCCAAATTATTTGGGATTAAGTCAACACTTTATTGTCATTTATTTATTTTTAATTTATACCTTTATTTTTTTTTCTTTTGTGGTCAACAAAAATAATGGGATTTTAGTGGTAATCATGTCACCATGGTCCTTATAAATTCAGACTCTGTCATTCAAATAAAAGAAGGCATTTAGATAAGTTTTTCTTTCCATTTTCTACTTGGTATTAGAGCCTCCAAATGCTTGATACATCCGCTATCAATTTTGGTGACTTTAGGGTCTTTAACGTTGAGATCCATAATGAGCAAAGCTCTAAAACTGGAGCAACCCATATTGCTCCAGCCACTCAAGGAGTTTTGGTCACAACAGCACTCTCATCTAAGCTCACTCTAGTTCTCATCACTGGACATAAGCTCAATGGGAGTAATTACCTACAATGGTCATCTAGTGTCCTTATGTATGTGAAGGGGAAGGGAAAAACATGCTATCTCATAGGTAATACATCTTGCCTAAGCATTTTAGATCCTAAATTTCCTGTTTAGGATGTAGAAAATAATATGATTATGTCAAGGCTCATAATCTCCATGACACTTGATATTGGGGAAAATTACCTTCTTTGTGAAACTGCCTAAGAGATCTGAGAATCCACTTGTAAAACTTACTTCACTAGTGAAAATACAGTGGAATTATATCAAGTTGAAGGTATTCTTCATGACTTGAGGCAAGGAGATCTTGTTGATGTTCAATACTCTTGTCTACTTTTCAAATATTGGCAGCATATTGACATGTTTGAGACCGTCACCTAGAATTGTAGGACTGATACAACTGACTGCAAGAAAATAGTTGAGAGGAAATGCAGCTACAAATTTTTATTTGGGCTCAATGACAAGTTTGAACAAGTAAAGGGGAGAATCCTTGCAACTTGAGAAATTAGAGAGAAAAGTAGATGAATGAATTGTAAGGTGTGTGTAACTCCTTACACTGTGTCTTATTATAGGTAAAAAATAAGTGTAGTATAAGTACAGTACTTACAGTGTAGTACAACTCTATATACAATGAATCTAGACATTATTCCAACAGATGAACCTAGACATTATTCCAACACTTCCCTCAAGGTGGAGCATATAAATTATATGTACCTAGTTTGTTACATATATAGTTGATTCGAGGACCTCTAAGAGACTTAATAAGTATGTCTGCTAATTGATATTTAAATTAACAAATTTGGTAATAAGACATTCAGATTGAATTTTTTCTCCTATGAAGTGACAATCAATTTTGATATGCTTGGTCCATTGATGAAATATTGGGTTGGAAGCAATATGTATTGTGGCTTGGTTATCACAAATTAACTCCATTTGTTCAGTACCTCCAAATCTTAATTCTTAAATGAGTTGCTTGAGTTATATAAGTTTGCATGTTGCTAAAGCCATCGCATAATACTTGGCCTCTGCACTAGACCTTACAACAACATCTTGTTTCTTGCTCTTCCAGGAGACTAGATTACCTCTAACAAGGACACAGTACCCTGAAGTGGAGTGTCTATCAACAGGATACCCAATCCAATCTGTATCACTATAACTAGCAGCTTGAGATTTGCCCTTATCCTCATATAATAAACCTTGACCTAGGGTTCCTTTGATATAGCGGAGAGTGCGAATCACAGCATCTCAATGATTATTACACGGAGATCGTAAGATTTAACTAACTACACTTATCGCAAAGGAGATAGCTGGACGAGTAATGGTAAGGTAGTTAAGCTTTCCAACCAATCTCTGATATCTTCCTGGGTTTGCAAGAGGCTCCCTCTGTCCTGTAGGAGTTTGACATTTGGATTCATTAAAGTGTCAACTAGTTTGCAATCTGATATAATAGTTTCATTCCATATATTCAAAGCATATTTTCTTTGTGATATAGCAATTCTAGTGTGAAATTGGGCCACCTCAATACTCAAAAAGTACTTTAATTTTCTTAGATCCTTAGTTTGAAAAGATTTGAACAGATGTTGTTTAAGTTGATCAATACCTTGTTCATCATCATCGGTAATGACAATGTCATCTACATGGATGACTAAGTAGATGCACTGGTTAAATGGGATATGTTGATAGAACACAGAATGATATGTCTCACTTTTAATCATCTTAAACTTTTGAATAACTGAATTGAACCAAATCTGCCAAACCAAAGTTGAGGAGATTGTTTCAATCCATAAAGTGGTTGATGTAACTAACAAACCTTGCCATTCTCCCCCCGAGCAACAAAGCTAGGCAGTTGCTCTATATAAATTTCGTCCTCGAGCTCACCATGAAAGAAGGCTTTTTTAATATTAAGCTGATGAAGTTGCTAGTGGCGTATAGCAACGATAGAATGAAGTAATTGGACAAAGATAATTTTAGCAACAAAGGAAAAAGTGTCACCATAATCAAGCCCAAAAATTTGAGTGTAACCTTTGGTGACCAATTGAGCTTTGAGATGATCAATTTGATTGTTGGGACCAACCTTAACAAGATACACCTATTGACAGCTAACGAGAGATTTGCTTGGAGGTAAAGGAATTAAATCCAAGTTCCATTAGAATGCAAGACAATCATTTCATCAAACATTGCTTGCTGCCACCTAGAATGAGAGTGTCTCATTGACAGTCTCGGGAATAAAAACAAAATTCAAGGAAGACATAAAAGCATAATAGGGTGTAGACAAGCAATGATAACTTAAAAAATTGTAGAGGATGAGGATTAACAATTGAACGAATACTTTTACAAAGAGTAAGTAGAAGATCCTTAGAGGAAGGGTGGATCGAATCCATGGCTGGAGAAGAGGGTGAGTCATCATCTACATCAGCAGAGCTTAGAGGAGGGTGTGGTCAAGGACGACGATGATAAATCTTAAATGAATGAGGAGGGATAGTTGTTGCAGGATCAAAGTAGGAGAAAGGAAGAACATTCAACATAGATTGAGGCATAACTAATGCTGTGGAAAGGAAGGGAGTGGATGCAAAGAAAGTCACATCAGCAAAGATGAAACTTCTGTTATTGTTTGAAGAATAACACCAATATCCCTTTTGAAGTCGAGAATATCTAAGGAAGATACATTTGATAGATTTAGTTGTAAGTTTATCTTCCCCTGAGGCCAAATTATGAACAAAGCAAGTACAACTAAAAATACAAGGAGGAAGGTGAAAAAGAGAATTAGAAGAAAACAAAATAGAGTGAGAGACTTGATTTTGCAACATAGAAAAAGGCATACGGTTAATTAAATAACAGGTAGTAAGAATAGTATCACTCCAAAAATGAAGGGGTACATTGGAATGGAGAAGTAGAGTACAGCCATTTCAATGAGATGACGATTTTTATGTTTAGCACATGAAGACTGATGAAAAATTCCCTGTGTAGACATAAAATTTGGAAAGGAGTAGAAAAATATTCACGTGCATTATTATTCTGTAAAAAAAATATGGAACAATCAAATTGAGTTTGTATTTTAGCACTGAAGAATTGAAAATTAGAAAAAACTTTAAAACGATTTTTCATTTAATATAACTAAGTGCAACATGAATAGTCATTAATAGAAGTTACAAAATATTGAAATATAGAAGTAGATGAAATATGACACGAACCCCAAACATTAGAATGAACAAGCTTACACAGCTCGATTATTGACACGTTTGGGAAATGAAACATGAGTATGTTTGCCCAATTGATACGACTCACATTCAAATGATTTCAAAGTAAAAAATGAGGTAAACATCTTTTGAAGTTTGGAGAGACTAAGATGGCCAAGGCAATTGTGGATGAGATGTGGATAAGGGGTTGTACATGCTACTGGTGATGTAGTGAGATGATAAAGTCCTTGCGACTCAAGTCCTTCGACGATTGTCTGACTTGTATTTTGGTCATGCAAAGAGACACTTTTGTTAGGAAAAGTAATAGAACAATTAAGAGTGCAAGTTAACTTGCTAATAGAAACAAGGTTAAAAGGACATCTAGGGATATAAAGAATTGAATCTGAGTGAAGGAAGGAAGAATTGTAGTTTGACCAATGCCTTTAGCAATAGTTTGAATACCATTGGCGAGAGTAATAGGGTGGAAGTAGAAGTAGAGATGTAAGAAAAAAGATCCTTGTTACTAGAAATGTGATCGTAGGCAAGGATCCATGGACCAAGAGAGGAATGAGCAAGGTAGGCCGTGGAATTACCAACCTAGGCAATGGCGGGGAAGATTGTTTGGATGCTTGATGACATAGGTATTTAGCATAGCCATCTCTCATCAGAGTAATGGTTTGTGGAGCTTGGTTCGCAGATGCTTCAATTGATGTTTGTATAATGTTTGCCATACTTTTTTTTTTTTCGTTTTTTTGGGGGAGGGGGGGGGGAAGTAATGGAAAGACCAACAACGATCTTTTGTATGTCTCAACCTATTACAAGGAATGCACTAAAAACATTTGCGGTGAGCATTGTGGCGGCCGTCGTCGCCTTGAGGCCCTTTATCACCAGTGTGAGAGACCAAGGCGGAAGTATCTGGGACATGGGCATTTGATGTTCTAGATATAGGCTCATAGGCAGAAGATATGCACACCAGGTGAGTAAAAACATCATCCAGAGTAAGAATAGTGGAACTACCACAAATCTGATCGCAAATAGGATCAAGTTCAGAATGAAGATTGATGAGAGTCATGACCATAAAAAATTTGTTCCACTAAGCCTCTTGATCGGTGGTGGAAGATGTAGCAGGCATTAAAGAGAGAAATTCATGCCAAAGAGCCTCAATATTGGATACATATGTAGTGGTATCCATTTCTTGGTGCTTCAGATTCACAAGAGTAAATAAAATATCATAATAGCGGCGAATATCATTACAATAAACAGATGCAGTCTTATGTTAAACCTCATAACATGTTTCATATGGCTGATATGAATGTACAAGGTGAGGAACAAGGAAGTGCTATCACAGAGCACAAAGTTGAGCATCAATTTTGTCCCACTCAGATCGATTGGCAGAAGGAATGTTAGTCTCCCGCTTTTTTAAATGATCTAAGTACCCTTCTCCTTTGAACCATAAGCGGAAAAAAGCAGCCCAAGACTTATAATTAGATACATCATGTAATTTCTTAGAGGTAATGACCGACAAGCCCCTTATAACAAAAGAGAAAATACCTGATTTAGATTTCTCAGTAGTGGATATGATTGTTTGGATAGAAGGCAGCTCTAGAAATTACTGCGGTTAGTGAACAACACTAAAGAAGTTAAAAAATCAAGTTAGGGTGGAAGAATATCACCCAAAAAGGCATGAAATGGCATAGCCTAGACCAGAAACAAGGAGAGGGGAGCATGGCGACCAGATCTAGACATGGTGGCAAACAATGTTAGACGCGCTTGCATGCCCCAATGCATGGTGCAAGGACACAACCATTGGAGGTTGCACGTGAGGGTGCGTAGCTCAATGTTCAGTTTGGGTTTTGACGATTGGGACCTTTTGAAGATGATGAAGGGGTGCATGGCTCGAGACAAGGCCTTGGGCAGTGGAGATTTGAGGTGGATAGATCCAAAAAAATGGAGAAATGTGAGAGAGGAAGTGTGTTTTGGTTGGAAGGAAAACACAGCTGGAGGAAGAGGCCATTGGAAGGAGTTATAAACTTTGATACCATGAGAAATTATAGAGAAAAGTAGATGAATTAATTATAAGGTGTGTGTGACCTCATACACTATTTCTTATTTATAGGTAAAAAATAAGTATAGTACAAGTGTAGTACAATTCTATATACAATGAATCTAGACATTATGTACCTGGACATTATTCCAACAAATAAACCTATACATTATTCCAACATAACCAAACCATTTCCTTCCCTTTGTGAAGCCATCTTTGAAGCACAAAGGGAACAAAGCAGCAAAAAGATGTTGCATAGCCCCCAAAATGCTCAAAACAATGTTGAGCCTTGAGCTCTTGCAGCCTGTGATCCTTCAAATCAGACCTCTGGCAACTGGCAAAAGAAAGGAGGGAGACCTTGGTGTGACCATTGTCACAAATCAGGTCATGGCAAGGAAATTTATTGGAAATTGCATGGTAAGCCTCCTAATTGGAAGCCATGGCCTAAGGGAGATGCAAAAGGATATAACACTACAACTGAGGAAGCAACCACAAGAGGGTTAAATTTGTTCAGTCATAAGCAACTCAATCTTCTGCAGAAACTATTTGTTACCCAAAGCATTGTTGAAAATAACAATGGTATTATAAGTATTGGGCATATAGCCCAGTCAGGTAACTTTTCATTTGCCTTGAACACAAGACCTTTAAATGATCGTACATGGGTGGTGGACTCTAGTGCATCTGATCATATGTCCAGTAATCTCTTTCTTTTTGGCACTATTAACTCATGTAATGACTCTTTAAAGGTCAAAATAGCAGATGGAACTTTAGCTACCATTACTAGTTTGGGCACAGTGATAATTTCTAAAAATTTTATTTTGAAAAATGTCTTACTAGTTCCTAAACTTGATTGCAATTGATTGTCAATCAGCAAAGTGAATAAGGATAAGGGTTGTATAGCTAATGTTGTGGATGGTGAATGTACTTTTAAGGACTTGGCATCTAAGAGGATGGTTGGCGATGCTAAGGAGGTGGCTAGCTTCTATCTTATGGGCATGACTACTCAGAATAATGGGAGATACACTGCTACAAATTATGATTCTTATTTGTGATTGTGACACTATCGTTTAGGCCACCCAAATGTAAAATACATGGAAAGAATATATCCTAATTTGTTTAATAAAAGTAATGCCTCTTTCATTGTGATTCATGCCATCTTGCTAAACACACTAAATCCAACTACCCTTCTCAAGGCTATAAACCTTCCCATCCTTTCCATTTTGTTCATAGTGATGTTTGGGAGGCCATGTAAAATTAGAGGTATTACAGGTGAGGTGGTTTGTTGCTTTTGTTGATGATCATACAAGAGTGATGTGGGTGTATCTCATGAGAGAAAAATTTGAGGTGTCATCTATTTTCGAAAAACTTCCACTGGTTTATTTGAACTTAGTTTCAAACCCCCATCAAAGTCTTTAGAACCAATAATGGTAAGGAATATTTCAATAACCAACTGAAAACTTTTCTGGTTGAGAAGGGAATACATTACCAAGGTTCTTGTATCCACACCCCCAGCAAAATGGGGTTATTAAAAGAAAGAATAGGCATCTTCTAAAGGTGGCTAGGTCACTTATATTCACAATGAATGTCCCTAAAAATTTTCGGGGGGAAACCATTCTCACCTCGACATACCTTACGAATAGAATTCCAACTAAAGATCTAAAGTTTCAGGTCCCTAGCAATATTCTCCTAAATTGTTTCCCTAGTACCTTTGTTATTTCTACCCTTCTAATCAAAGTGTTTGGTTGTACCTATTTTGTGCACTTTTCTCACAATAGCAAACTTGACTCCAAGGTTGCTAAATGCATATTTGTTGGGCATTTTGCCTCCCAAAAGGGGTACAAGTGCTATTCTCCCATTTTGCGCAAATATTTTGTGTATATGGATTTGTAGAAGATCAACCTTATTATACAAAAACATCCATTCAGGGGAAGAGCATTGTCCAGCAACATGAATGGAGTTTTTGCATTGACAATCCATGTGGTTTTGAGCCCAATATTCCTAGCCAACAGCCTACAACCTCTGCACAGCCCATCCCTACCATTGTTCCTCTTGAAATTGTGCCTGACAGAGCCAATTCAGCCATTGAATAAAAGCCTAATGAAGTTGTTTTAGCCCTTCTAGCCATTGGAATTCTCACCCCTAAACCTGAGAAAATAATAAATTAGGATCATGAAGACAAGAATGTGGAGAAAAAAGATCTCATTGTTTAGACCAAAAAAAAGAAAGCTCAAGAGGTAGAGGCTGGCCCATTTTTTGAGCAGGACCAATCCTTAATTCTAAGTCCAAGTATGGAATCTCAAAGTAATCTTGACGTTTTGGATATTCCTATTGAAGGAAGGGAATCAGATCATGTACACAACATTCTATTGGAAAATTTGTTGCTTATAATAACTTGCCTTCTTCTTATTAGGCTTTTGTGGTAAAGATGGCTAATGATACAGTGGCTCAAAACATCTTTGAAGCTTTCAAACAAGAGAAATGGGGGGAAGCTGTGTATAAGGAGATGAATGCTTTAGAAAAGAATGGCATATGGGCTTGGTCGAGTTACCTTAAGGGGAAAAAACTGGTTGGGTGCAAGTGGCTATTTAATTTAAAGTACAATTTTGATGGTAGCATTAGTCGCTATAAAGCTAAATTGATTGCAAAAGGATTTACTCAAACTTATGGGATAGATTACCTTGAGACTTTTGTCCCAGTTGCCAAATTCAACTCTATCAAGGTTCTTTTGTCTTTAGTTGCTAATCTAGATTGGCCCTTATATCAACTTGATGTAAAAAATGCCTTTCTAAATGGAGATTTAGAGGAAGCGGTGTATATGATAGTACCCTTTGATTTTGACATACACTGGTGGCAAAGTTTGTAAACTCAAGAAATCCCTTTATAGTCTTAAACAGTCTCCTAGAACTTGATTTGAGAAATTCACTATAGCTGTTAAAGCCAACGTTACACTCAAGGGCAAGTTGATCACACTTTATTTTCCAAGTTCTCTATTGATAGGAAGATAGCTATCCTAATTGTTTATGTTGGTGACATAATAGTCACTAGTGAGATTGAAAACTTAAAAAGAGCCTTAGTTGAAAATTTTGAGATAAAGGACCTTGGTTTACTAAAATATTTTCTTGGTATAGAAGTTATAAGGTTAAGGAAAGGAATTGTTATATCCTAAAGAAAATGCACCCTTGACCTCTTTAAAGAAAAAGGAATGCTAGGGTATAGGCCTACAGACACTCCTATGGAAGTTGGTTACAAGTTAAAATTTTCTCGAAAAAGCCCTCTTGTTGACATAGAAAGATATCAAAGACTTGTGCATAAACTCATCTACCTAACTCCTTCCAGACCTGATATCAGCTTTCTTGTCAATGTCATTAGTTAATTCATAAGCAAACCCACTGAAGTTCACCTTGACACTATTTATTGTATCCTAAGGTATCTAAAAATGACTCTTGAAAAAGGGATTTTCTTTTAGAAGTGACAACAATTGTGAAGTTGAGATATATTATGATGCAAATTAGGCTGGATCTATCACTGATAGACGATCCACCTCATCCTACTATACTTATATATGAGAAAATCTAGTAACATAGAGAAGCGATAAACAATTAGTTGTTGCTAAAAGTAGCTTTGAAGCTAAATATAGAGCTTTAGCTCAAGAAATATGTGAAGGCTAGTGGTTGAAGAGGCTACTAAATGAAGTAGGGGTCAAATATGAAGAATCTATCAAGGCACTTTGTGACAACTAGGCTGCTTTGAGTGTAGTCACAAATCCTATCCAAGATGATAGAACTAAGCATGTGAAAATTGACTGCCATTTCATCAAAGAAAAGGTGGATTTCGGTTTACTATTCTCTCTTATACTCCAACCAAATGTTAAGTTGTAGACATCCATACTAAAGCTTTAGCACAAGTTAGATTTGAAGAATTAAAGGTCAAGCTAGGGATATTTAACATCTACTCCCAAACTTGAGGGGGAGTGTTGGTGATTACTGCGTTTTCTCTCTGTACAATTGGCATTAATTCCTTATTTCCTTATCTAGTTTTACAGGATTTAATCCCAGATTATTTGAGATTAAGTCAACACTTTATTGTCATTTATTTTTCTCTGATTTGTACCTTTATTTCTTTCCTTTATGGTCAACAAAAATTATGGGATTCTAGTAGTAATCATGTCACGATGATTCCTATAAATTTAGACTTTGTCATTCAAATAAAAGAATGCATTCAGATTAGTTTTTCTCTCTATTTTCTTCAAGAAGCATAAGTAACACTTATTGCCCTTTTTAAAGGAAAAGTACCTAAGGTGAATGCATTTAGTGGCTTTGGTGTCAAGTTTGTTGCTATGGTTGACATGGACAATAGTAGCACATCCAAAGACCTTCGTAGGCAAGGTGGAAACAATTTGGGTGGTAGGATAGTATTGGAGGAGTTTCTCACATGGGGTTTGAAAGTTTAGGACTTTGGAGGGCATTCTATTGATGAGTTAGGTTGAGGTAAGAGTGGCTTCTCCCTATAAAGTTTTGGGTACCAGTGGTGAGCATGAGTGATCTCAAGAAGATTGCTATTCTTCCTTTTAGCAACCCCATTTTGTTGGAGGCGATGGACACATGAACTTTGATGGAAAATCTCTTGTTCAGCTAGGTAATTGCCCTGATTGGAGTTGAAATACTCTTTGCCATTGTCAAACCTAAGAACTCTAATTTGGGCTTGAAATTGGGTTTTGACCAACTGGTTTAAATTTTTCAATATGGAGGACACCTCAGATTTTTCTTTCAATCAAGTAGGCACAAGTTGTTCTAGTGTAGTCGTCAATGAAGTTTGCAAACCATTTTGTGTCCGAGATATTTTTTATTTTAGATGGACTTCACACATCACTATGAACAAGGAAAAAGGTTGGGAGGATTTGTAGGTTTGTGGTGGTTAGGAGGTTTTAGTATGCTTTGAGAGTTGGCAAATTTCACGTTGATAAAAAGCTGAATTTTTAATAAACAGATCAGGAAACAATTATTTTATATACTGAAAATTTGGGTGGCCCAATCTGTAGTGCCACAATAACATCTTGGGTATGCTACTAAAAAGAGAGGGGGGGTGGGGGGACACTTCCATTTGATTTATTTGATCCCATAAGGTAGAGGCCAGCACACTCTTCAGCATTGCCAATTGCCCTCTTGGATGCCAAGTCTTAAAATTCACAGCCACTAGCATAAAACTTAGTCATGCAATTGTTGTCTTTACCAAATTTGCTGATGGACAGCAGATTACAAACCAACATTGGAACCAATAGAACATTTTTAAGAGTCAATTGTTCAGATAAATTGACTCTGCCAGCTATCAAGAACATTAATCAATGTTCCACCAGCTATCTTAACCTTTAAAGGTGCTGTACAGGGTGTAAATTCATTAAGTGAGGAGGCATTACCTATCATATGATTAGTGGCTCTTGAATCCACTATCCAAGTATCATTTTTTGAGATCTGAGAGCTTAAAGCTACAAAAAAATTACTTGATGGAGCAATATTTCCAGCTCCTAAAACACAATCAGTAGTTGATGCAGGCTGGTTATCCAAAAGTTTTTGAAGAAGTTCCAATTGTTCTTTCCCTCTTCCACATACATGCATAATCACAGATTGACTCCATTTCCGTCGAAGGAAATTATGACCATTGAGCTTATGTCCTGTAATAAGGACAGGAGTGTTGTCTACAATGCCATGGCTGATTTGAGTTGCCATCTCAGTTGATGACTCAGCCTTTTTGTCATTGATAGAGATTTGGAATCTGTAACTTGGCATACAATTGGTTCAGGCCAATGGGGTTCTAATACCATGTAGAAAATTTAGAGTTTGAATGCTCTGAAATTCATATCATTCGAGGGAGAAAGAATGCACATAAATGAGGGACCGTGGCAACAGGTTTGCCACTGGAATCCCTATAAATCAGCAGGAGATAGTACAAAGATAAAGGGAAATAAATTTGCAACAATAAAGAAGAAAAATAAGGAAACTAAGACCTGACTTTTAAAAGCAAAATAAAACACAATAAAGATTAGATTATCCTAGAAATTTCAATGTGATCATATCCAGATTTCCTACACCTCTTGGATTGCCTAAATAGTGATTACCATGGAACATAGTTCACAAGCCTGCATGCTGTGGCTTTAAATTGATGTCTTTACTAAAAGCTGCAATGTAATTGTAATATGTGATAAATATGTAAAACTACAATCTAACTGTACCATATTTAAATTTCTACATGCCTTTCTACCTAACATAGTACGAAGTGAAGACTGTTAATATAGAGAATTAGAGTTTTATTTTTACAGATTTGCAATTTTACTCGCCTTTCATCCGAAAAAGCTTTTTCTTTGAATTTATAATGTAGATCAAAACTCAAGATATTGCTTTGTGCATGTTATTTGTAGCATTTTTACAACTTCACATATCTAAATTCCAACTTGATCTCCTTGTATTTTTTTTGTTCCTGATCTAGCCAGTAATTGGCATCATGTCACCTAGGGGAAAAAGTTCTTTTGATGTTTTGAGCATAGCTCCAAATATTTCTTTTTCACATTTTAATTGTAATAATTGATATTTCCAAGTTTCATATACATTATCTAGTTATTTGTCAGTATTTATCATCTTTTGCTTTTGGCAGGTAGGAGATCCTTCTCAACAACGCAATTTTACTTTGGAGGTAACCCTTCCAAGAATCTCAGATTTTGCATTGCGAAAGTGGTTTCTGAGTATTTTATTAGTATCTTTTCCTCTTTTTTCCTTTTACAATTTTAGTCAAGGAGTGCTGGCATTATCCATCATTATGTGTCATATCATATACTGTATAACATTCATTATGTACTATATCATCGGCAGTAGAAGAGCAACAGGGGCTCTTTTCTCCTTACCGTCTTAACTAGTTCTTGTTGGTGATTCAGTTCTCTTATTTTTGCTGGAAACTTGAAATGGGTAGCCTTCCATGGCACTTAGGTTTCATCATTTAGCATTAGCATTAACACAAATGACTTATTAATAGCTCTCAAGAGGAGGAGGATGTTTTTGTCGAATCCATTAATTTCTGCATCAAGTAGTAGTTTGATAATTTTTAATGGAGCTATATTCTATATAACCGAATTATTATTGTCTGTCCATGTGAGATTATATGTCATATGAGCATACAGGCAAAGCTGTTACTGTGCTAGAGATTCTTTACATTATTGATGCGCCTTTTTAACTGACTCACTTTTTAGTTATGCTGATGAAATGGTAGGTAGCAACATCTTCCTTGGCCAGCTTGGCCAGATTTGCATGGGGAGCGAAATCTGTAGTTGACAGTTCACTGAACAAAGAGATCACTTCAAATCTGCCTATGCGTTTGCAACTTTTTGAATTTGGTATGTCTTCCACTTCAGCTGAGTTTTTGAATAGAGTCCTTACTTTATAGTAATGCTAATAATAGGCAGAATGCTCTTTTTTTTTTTCCTCTTTTTACTGTAGTTGTTAGATTGATTAAAATCTCAGAAGATGATCTGATTCGTTTGAATGTATCAGTATCACTAAACACCAGTGTCAGCCCCAATGTTGGTAATTTACTAATGTTATCTCATGACCAAAAACAATTATTTACTCTAAGTACAAACTTCAAAATAAGGATATTCCAACTAATTTTTTTAGTTTTTTTTTCCTTCTTCTTCCTATAGTACAGATTGCTGTTGTTTAATTATATAATTTTGTAGTTGCCCTTATTAAATCTTCCTTGTTAAATCTTTCAAATATTATCTGTCAACAGAGGCATGTCCCTTTTGTAGAAGGGTTCGAGAGGCCATGACTGAGCTAGATCTTTCTGTAGAGGTTAGCTGCATTTGCTTCACGTACAATTATCAATACACTCTGTATTCAATGTTACTTTGATTTATAAGCTCTCTATTTCAAAAGAACCACTCTTTCCCAAAGCTATGACGATAATGCTTCTAGATGTTTGTAGGCCTATATTTACAGCTTTGTCTTTGCTTCTGAACAATGTTGGGCCCACCCAATCAACTCCTCCTTTTCAACCCCTGGCACTCAAATAAAACTAATGTGTCAAAAATTGGATTGGTATCAATCAGTTGATCAATCAGTTGTTTCTTAGAAGAATTTAAGTGAAGGATGGGAATATATCTTTTTTTTTTTAAATAAGAATTTTTTTATTAAAAAAATATCTATAAATATTAGATTAGATACCAGTACCACTTCCATATTTTGGAATGTTGAATTACCATAGCTAATATAAGGGGAAAATATAGTTTTCTATCTTGTGGTAAGTGGTATAGTCTGTTTTCACTCAACTACCCTGAGGTTTAAAAGTTTGTATTCGAATATGTTGTCCTTTGCTCTATTAGCATTTTGGTACCCTGTGGTTGGTTTTCATCAAATATTTGATCGAAGGAGCACGTGTATGGCACATGACTCAATTTTTCCTCCAAATATTAGTCAAAAGCCCTAATTTCCGAATTTCACTCGAAATCTCTAACCTTTGCCATTAGTGGCAACCAAAGTTCCTTCTAAGTTCACTATAGATGAAGTAATTTAAGACACAAGCAATTGACAATGCTGCATGACATAATATCTATGATCTATTGTCACATAAAAATTACAAAATAGAATAAGATTATTGAAGGCAAGAACCTAGACATGGCGGTGTGGGTCTTGGGACAGTGAGCTCCAACCTGTTTTGGTGGTGGAGATTGCTGGAGTTTTACAGAGAAACTAGTGCATAGAGCATCATCTTTTCCAATGGCCACCCTTTGTGAGTCCTTGCTCCTGTGAATAGTGGCTCAAGCTGTCCGATACATGTCAGAGGCATTGTTTGGTGAGATTTGGGTAAATTGGGGCTTCAGTCTCTGAATGCCTTAGGGATTTCAAATGAGCATTTGGGAAATAGGGCTTTAGGCACATATTTGGGAAAAAAAGAGTTACATTTAATACAAGCGCTCCTTCCATAAATATTTGACAAAAACTAACTACAGGGTACCAAAGCACTAATGGAGCAATGTACAAGGTACTTGAATGCAAACTTCTAAACCATAGGGTAGACAAGTGGAAACAAGACATGCTGCAAGGTGGTAAATTGTATTTACCCTTGGATGAAATTAGAAGATATTAGCTTGAAAAATGATTTTGCTAGAATAGTGCTTCTTTAGCTCGGTAGCACAAAAAAGTATGAGGCAGTTATTTTTGTATGATTTAATTAATGTCAATCACATGATATTCTTATTTGTGGTGTCATATGAGAGATTGATTTTTGGTTGACTTTTGTCAATCAGTTCACCTGATGTTAACCTGTTGGTACCATCAATAAATAGGTCTATCCTTGTCCTAAGGGTTCTTTAAGACACAGAGAGGTGGTCAAAAAAGCCGGTGGCAAACAGCAGTATGTGGTTTTTATGCCATTATCCTTTTTCTTCTCTATTGATGATTGCATTGTGATATAACTGAGGAATAACTGAGGATAAAAGTATTGTTTTTATGTTTATGTATTCCAGATTATTTGGAAGCATGCATTTTTTTCAATAAATTAATGATAATTTTCCTTTTTTTTTAATATCTTCTTGTCATCTCTTTACTACGTTGCAACAAATTTAATGGCAAAATAGATTTAAGCTTTTCTTGTCTCTTCAAACATGCTTTCATTTTAAGATACTTTGCTATGACATTCTTTGCAGATTTCCTTTCCTTATTGATCCAAATAGTGGTATTTCAATATATGAAAGTGGTAAGCAATGAAGTCTTCTTCCCTATTGGTTTTGCCAAATGGTTGCAATTTATTTTGTTTAGTATGAATGCAATAATGTCGGGAAACACCACCATTCTGTTTTCAAATTTGTAGACTGGCTTAAGCCTTTATTCATATATAGGCTCGCATTTTTTTACCTCAACTTTCCTTACTGTCACTGTTTGTGTCTTAGTAAAAGTCCTTTACATAATTAATACATTGAACATTGTGTAACTTTTCAAATTATTGAATTTATTTAATATACTAAATACAATGTATAACCCTTACCTCAACCCGATGTATCAGATGCCACATTGCTTTCTTATTTCAATCTTTCTATTGTTTATGTAGGTGACATTGTGAAATACTTATTCGAGCGATATGGAGAAGGCAGAAGTCCATCGGCAGGTCTTTTGGAGAGGTATTGGATATGGAAAATTTTTTTTTTTTCTTTTCCTTGGTTGAGAATATGTAACTAGTACGAACCCTATCTTTGAGGGGAGAAGAAAAGAATTGAATCTTCATTAGACAAAAGTGGGGCAATTATGGGTTGGAAGGGAGCTATAATACTCTTGCATTTCCTACAATCTACATGAAAGCGTAGCAGCATGTAATTGATTTGTATATCTGTGTTTTGGGAAACACAGTAATTGTTATGGACTTCAGAACAGGTTTCCTTGAGCAAATAAAAATGATCTTTTTAACCAGAAACTATGAAATTTACGGGATGTTTTCCCATGTTGGGGTTCCATATTTTGTGGCTCTTTAAGAGAGGAATTTAAGATTTTCTTTGATCTTAATTTCTCTCTTTCCTGCAGCACTTTGTTGACTGGGTGGATACCAACATTACTTCGAGCAGGTAGAGGAATGACACTGTGGGAACGTTCCAGTCCTGATCCTCCACCTGGAAAGTTGGAGCTCTTCTCTTATGAAAACAATGCAGTAAGATAATCCTTATTGTTCTCCAATTTACGCCCACCAAAAAGGAAAAAAAAGGGGGTTGACACAAGGGGAGTGATTCTATGATTTGCTTAACTTTTGGGGTTTTATTTGTCCCAAATTCAGACCTGCACTCAAGAAAAGAGGAATAGATTTATTTGCACATGATTTGCATCCTTCAAATTTCAACCTGAGTTGAACGGAGACATTGTAATATGATATATCATGCTAAAGTTATACATTTACACATGGCCATACCTATATCAAGTATTTCACTACTTTGGATGAATATAAGCAATATATTTCGTGTAAATTTATGGATATACTTTTTTATTTTCCAGTATGCACGAATTGTGCGTGAGGCATTATGTGAATTGGAGCTCCCTTACATTCTTCAAAATGTGGGAGAAGGATCTTGCCGAATGAACTTACTCTTTGCTGCTTCGGGATCTAAAGAGGTTAGATTCTAGCAGAACTTGTGAAACTACATATGCATATGGATGTGAATCTGATAGATCCCCAGTATATTCTAGATCCCAAGTATATTCTAGAAGAATCAAAAGGAGTGGGGAGAAGAGGGAAATATTAAAAAAAAAGAAAGAAGGGAAAAAACTTGCAGGAAGCTAAGGAAGTTATGGGGGTTGAGTTGGGAGAGACAAAGTGGTGGTTACTGAGTATTTGAGTGGAGGAGTTTTGTGGAAAAAATGTGGGAAAAAAAATTTACAGAGTTATGGGGAGAGAACTGGCCTCTTGAATGCTAGTGTGTGGACGGACTGTGTTCGAATTCTCATATGCTTGGCTGCTGAGTGTTTATTTCGAGTGCTGTGTTGCTGATTTTGTAAACTGTGTTGTGTTGTTCGTCCTTTTGGCTGTGTTGTTGTTTTCATGAGTTTAAGCGTGTATTGTGGAGTATTTTGTCTTTGTAAATGGTTGTTGTTAATTGAAGATATATTGTTGAGTTCCTTCTTTCATCCCTTCGTTATTATTCAGGGTTAAATTACTCTTTTTTTTTTTTTGGTTGGCGGGGGTTTTTCTATCAAATTGATATCACAGTGGTGACAATCCGGGAGTGGTCAAAAGAATAATGGAGGACAAGAAGAGATGAAATACGGAAAGGACATGGAAGAGGTGAGAGAAATTATGAAGGATATTATGAAGTGCTTAAGGAAGATGGCAGGTGAAGTAGGGAAGGAACCTACCAGACGCAACAATTAATGCTTCCTCCATGTTTGGATTTCTCGGCAGAATTGAAAACAAAGGAAGATCAGAATACTCAGATGAATCCAGTCGGAGAAGAAGAGAAGTCTGAAGAAGCTTGATTTGAATTGAAGAATGCAATAGTTAAAGAAGCTTGCATTGATTTGCTGGCTTGTGAGAACAACCCAGAAGATGAGATAAAGCCAGCAGCCATCAATAATTCTGAGCCTATGAAGACCAAACAGGCCTTTACCTTCTCAACATCGAAGGAAACATAACGAGAGAATGGAGAGAAATCACATGGGAAGGAGATGTTCTGGACATGCGAACGAGATCAGCTTTTGATGACAGAAGAAGATGACAAGAAGGGCAAAAGGATGGGCAATAAATGATCTTGGAGTGGGTTAGGGAAATTAAATGGGAAAGAAGGCCGAAACAATATTTGGAAGGCCTATTTTTTTGGGTCTTATTTGGGAGTGTCCAGCGGCACTACCGTAGTCCAATTAGTTAATCTAATCTATCCAAATCCACTTCCCAGATGCAGTTAATGGGCTTGGCCCATCAAGTGGAGGAGAGAAACCTAAGTTTAAGGTAAGCAAGCTGAACAAAGATTCAAAAGAATTATGGGAAGGCAAACTTTATGGGCTTTTTCGCAGCAGCAGGGCAGCCTAATTATTTATCTTGGCCACTCAATCCAACCCTACCCAATACTTTCAAGTGATCTAATTTTCTGACTCTGTAAAGATCACCCAAGATGTAAATTTTGGCAAGCATGTTGATATGCCAAGAAAGTAAGAAGGGGACTGGGATTTATTTTATGTCATGTTGAGATGTTTGGGGCAAACCATAGGAGTGAGAACCAGCAGCTTTGGTTATTATTAATGGAGAAAGCGGAAGAAGAAGATGAAGGGAGGAAAACACCTGAGAAGGAGAATAATGAGGACAAATATCATGTGGAACAATTAACGCATATTTTAGAGACTAATGTGGTAAAATATGGCACAATATTGAAGGAACTTATGCCTAAGCTTGAAGAAGAATGGTGTTCTTTCCATTATCTTTGGCGGTCATCACTACTTCAGGTGTCAGATATTTATGAAGATATACTAAACTTAATCCGTTGGTTTTAGATAATTTATGCCACGCTATTGAAGGAACTTATGCTTGAGCTTGAAGAAGAATGGTGTTCTTTCCATTATCTTTAGTGGTCATCACTACATCAAGTGTCAAATATTTATGAGGATATACTCAATTTAGTCAATCGATTTCAACCTAAATTTTTGGGCACATCTCATACCCTACCATCTTCTCTAAATCCTTATGAATTCAAACACACATACCTACTTGAATATCAGCCAAATGGGCAAGCAAATGTAGTTGCTGTCAAGTGAATCAAGGAAATATGTGGCAGTGCCATATGTTGCTTTAAATTACTTTTAAATTAATGATGTGGCAAAGAGGTTTGTGACTGTTGTCAAAGAGATCAGGGCTCAACATGCAAAGGATGCCTCTAGTGTCAATGGACAGGCTTCTCTTTGTGTATTTTTCATTAATCAGTCATGTAACAGAGGCAAAACAGCCATATGTGAACCATCATTGTTAGGAGTTCGAATTTTATGGGGTCTATGTTACCCATATGAAGCAATTATCGCCAAAGAAGGGCAAAACCCTATCCTTTGGAATGAATTTCAGTGTGTGCTATGGTTTCCTGACTTTGATGGCCTTGGTGAATAATTGGAGAGACAAAAGGATCTCATACATAAGTTCTTCAAGTATCTGGCCTTTTGAATTTTGGCTGATGAATTGCATGACATAAGATTGTGGTTCTGTTATAGTAGTAGTTGTTGTCGATACTCATGAAAAAGCAAAGCTAGCAACAAGAAAAGTCCATGTTGAGTATGAAGAGTTCACAGTCATCTTATTAATACAGGACATTATCAATGCTAAAAGTTTTCATCCTAATACATAGAGATATTGCAAAAATTGTGATTTGGATTACTGTTCGGTGTCTGATCAATATAACAATAATAACAAGTCTTTTTTCACTAGGTGAGGTCGGTTATATGAATCAAATGATGTCATAAAATTCTATCGTGAATTATATTTTTAGACAAATTATTTAAAGTTAAATTCTTCTTAATAATTTCATCTATAGTTTTTTAGTTTCCCTTTACCTCTAACTATTAGACTACTTTCCATCCGATTTACTCTCTTTAGTATAACTTCTATAGGCCTTCTCTGCATATGCCCAAACCATCTAGGGCGCAATTATGCAATTTTTTTCCCAATAAGTACAACTTTAACTTTCTTTACAATGCATTTATTTTTAATTTTATTTTATCTGGTGTGTCCATTCATCCAACATAATATTTTTATCTTTGCAATATTAAGCTTATTCTTTTGTTGGTTTTTTGTTGCTCAACACTCAATCCCACATAATATTGTAGGTCTTATAGTTGTGCGGTAAAATTTATCCTTAAGTTTGAATGCTACTATTTCATCACAAATAACACCTGAGACCCTCTTTTATTTTATCTACCCTGCTTGAATTTTATGGTTTATATCTTCCTCTATTTTTTCGTTATGTTATATGATGGATTCAAGATATTTAAATTATATGATTTATAGTATGGTATGTTCTCAAATTTTTACTTCTATACTAGAATATGTACGTCTTTTGTCAAATTTACATTTTATATATTTTGTTTTACTTTTACTTAAACGAAATCTATGTGTTTCTAGAGTTAGTCTCTACATTTCTAACTTCTCATTTATTTCTTCTCTTTACTCTCCAACTATGACTATATCATCTGCAAAAAGCATGTATTGTGACATCGGCTCTTTGATATGTTTAATGAGTATACCCAAAACTAAAGTAAAAAGATAGGAGCTCAAAATTAATCCTGATGCAGTCTAATGGTTATTAGAAAATTTACAATGAGCTCACATTTTGTTCTCACACTAGTTGTAATCTCATTATACATATTCTGGATGGCGCGAACATAAGCAATATGAACTCATTTTTCCTCTAGAGCTTTTTATAAAATCTCTTTTGGCACCTTATCGCTTGCCTTTTTCAAATCGATGAACACCATGTATTAGTTTCCTTTGATATCTTTCCATCAATCTTCACAGCTAATATATCACTTTTACGGTTGACTAACCAGGTATAAAACCAAATTAATTCTCTATGACATGGGTTTCTTGCCTTAATCTTCATTCAATTACCTTCTTCCATAATTTCATAATGCAGTTCATGAGGTTAATTTCCTTATAATTTACACAATTTTGTATGTTCCTCTTGTTCTTCTAAATAGGGATTAAAGTACTTCTCCTTTACCCGTTCAGCATTTTCTTAGATCTCATAATTTCATTAAACAACTTTATAAGCTAGTTTATACCTTTCACTTTTAAACTCTTTCATACCTCGATAATTATATTATCTGGTTCAATTACTATGCCATTATTCATCTTCTTTAATGCTTCTTTTATTTCTGACTTTCAAATCCTACAATAAAAAATATAATTTTGGTCCCCCTTTTTAATGTCTAACCTATTCGAGTGCAATAAGATCCTGTGTCCTTCATTAAATGATTTACGAAAATAACTCTTCTACTTTTCCTTAATATCTTGTTATGTGACCAAGACTTCCCCTTTTTTGTCTTTAATGCATTTCACTTGGTCCATGTCTTTTATTCTTATTTTTAGCTAACTTGTAAGAATTTTTTTTCTCATCTTTAGTACCTAAGGATTGGTATCACCCATTAAATGCCATATCTCTCGCTTCATTCACCGTCTTCTTAATATCTTTCCTGCCTATCTTATATTTTCTCTAATTTTCATTACTTTTACATAAAAATTATGCTTTATAACACTCCCTTTTAACCTTAATATTATTTTGTACACTTGCATCCTACCACTAAGATTCTTTATCTTTAGGTCCAAAACTTCTTGATTCACCGATTATTTCTTTTATCACCCTCCTAATTTCTTTAGTTATATCGTCCCATATATTGTTTGCACTTCCTTGTGCCTCCCTGAACTATTCCTCTAAAATCTTTCTTTACAAGCTCTTTTCTGTCTCTTTTCAATTGTTGCCACCTGATCTTTGACATCCTATATTGATCTTTGCTCTTTATTCTTCTCTCAACTCGAACATCCATAACCAAAACCCTATACTGGCTAGGCAAATTCTTTCCAGGTATAACTTTGCAATTCATGTAGAATTTTCTCTGCTTACTTTTCTTATTAAAAAGAAATTAATTTAGGAGTATCCCTCTTCACTTTTGTCCGTGATAAGATACTTTTAAAGGAAGTGTTAGTTATTGTAAAGTCGAATGCTAATGAAAAGTCAAAAATAATTTTACCTTTTGCATTTGCTTCCTCTAAGTCAAATCTTCATTCGAACTTTCGTAACCTCTAGATGTACTCCCTACATGATTATTAAGATTCCCTCCTATGAGAATTTTTTTCTTAATGATATTCCTTAAACTAAACTTTTTGAGTCTTTCGAAAACTTTACCTTATGGTGTTCTTCTAACCCTACTTGTGGTGCGTGAGTACTAATAAAATTAAAGTTTATATTTCCATTGCAAACGTTAACGCTATGATTTTATCTCTTAACTTTTTTACATTCACTATAGTATTTTTTTAATACTTATCCATAATTATACCTAGTTCATTTTTAGATTTAGTCTTGCTGGTGTACTAAACCTTAAAACCTAAAGTGTCTAATTTTTTCACTTTTTTTCCTATCCATTTAGTTTCTTGAAAATAAATAAAATTAATTCTCCTCCTAATCATAGTATCTATTATTTCTATTGATTTACCTATAAGTGTACTTATATTCTAAGTTAAAAAAAATCCTACTCTCATGAACTAACTTCTTCATCTACATTCCTTCATGAAAATGTGAGAATCCTTACTTATTTTTTACTACATCTAGACGTTGATGTAGCAGCTCTTACTCATTTGATACTGTATTCAAATCATACAATGCATTGCTTCCAGGAAACGACCTAGCATTAATTCTAACTCATTGATGATTCATGACATAGAAATTTAACAAAGTTTTATATTGGCTATCTATTGCCTAACGTGACTATCATCTTTTTTCTAGGTTTAGGACCAATTATAAAATGATTTGCATCAAAGTACAGTATAGGCAGAGTTTGGTGTCTAATCATAATGTGACAAGATAATTGAAGGCAGAGTTCAGGTAGGAGGTCAAGAACACTTCAATTTGGAGCCACATTTCAGTTTGACATGGGCAATGGATGGTGGAAATGAACTACCAAGCAAACATAAGAAGTTGAGCTCTTTGGGAAAGCTAGAGCAAAGTCCTATTAGGAAGTTATTTCCAGTCCCAACATCTAATTCTCATGGAGGGTTGGGTAATGATAGATCCTTGGTATATTCTTGAAGAATCAAAAGGAGTGAGGGTGGAAGTGGAGAAGAGGGAAATTCAAAATAAATAAATAAGGGAGTTAAGGAAGTTATGGGGATGAGTAGGGAGAGACAAAGTGGTGGTTACTTGAGTATTTGAATGGGGGAGTTCTGAGGAAAAGGTGTGGGGGGAAAAAAATTATAGAAGAGTTCTATGGAGAGAACTACTATCTCGAATGCTAGTGTGTGGATTTTATGTGCTGTGCTGCTGAGTGTTTATTTCGAGTGCCATGTTGCTGATTTTGTAAATTGTGTTGTGTTGTTCATCTTTTTGGCTGCATTGCTGTTTTCATGAGTTTTAAGCGTGGATTGTGGAGTATTTTGTCTCTGTAAATGGTTATTGTTAATTGAAGATATATTATTCAGTGCCTTCTTTCATCCCTTTGTTATTGTTCTGTGTTAAATTGTTGTGGGGTATCAGTGGGTTGACTGGTTTTATCAAAATGATAATTGAATTAGTCCTGTAATGCTTAGCACTGGTACTCAATACCACTCCCATTTAAAATAGGCCTTTCACATTATTATTCCAGTTCAATTGTTTGACTTGGCCACCCTAGCCACTATTAACACCATAAATCTTTCCCTAGCTTCAAACACGGTTGAATGGTCATTCTTTATACCTTCAATAATGATTAATTTGAAAGAGAGGAATATGTTAATCAACCTAAGAATGTTCATGGATGCAAGTCATGGGTTTTCCATTGTCAAACAGTGTTATAATTTTAAGATTAGCCAAACCTGTGGTTGCCATTGCTCTTGGTTTAAAAGCTTTGTTCCTCTGTACTATCATATAATTGATACAACAACAACGACAACAAAGCCTTTTCCCACCAAGTGAGGTCGGTTACATGGATCAATTGACGCCATAGACACCTATCATAAATCATATTTTTAGACAAACTATTTAAATCTAAATCTCTCTTAATAATTTCTCCTATAGTTTTTCTTAGTCTTCCTCTACCTCTAATTATTGGATTATTCTCCATCTCATCTACTCTCCTAACTGGGGCTTCTATAGGTCTCCTTCCCACATGACCAAACCATTTAAGTCTTGATTCTATAATCTTTTTCACAATAGGTGCGACTTTCACCTTTTCTCTAATATATTCATTTCTAATTCTATCTCGTCTAGTGTGTCCACTCATCCAACACAACATTTTTATCTCTGCAACATTGAACTTATTTTCTTGTTGACTTTTTATTGCCCAACACTCAGTTTCATACAACATTGTAGGTCTTATAATTGTGCGATAGAATTTACCCTTAGTTTGAGTGGTACTCTTCTATCACAAATAACACCCGAAGCACTCCTCCATTTCATCTACCCCGCTTGAATCTTATGCTTTACATCTTCTATTTTCCCGTTATGTTGTATGATGGATCCAAGATACTTAAATCGTGTGACTTGTGGTAGGATATGTTCTCCAATTTTTACTTCTGCGCTAGAAGTGGTGTGCCTCTTACTAAACTTACACTCCATATACTCCATTTTATTTCTATTTAAACGAAATCCATGAGCTTCTAAAGTTAGTCTCTACCTCTCCAACTTCTCATTTATTTCCTCTTTCGATTCTCCAACCAGGACAATATCATCTGCAAAAAGCATGCACTATGACACCGGCTCTTGGATATGTTCGGTAAGCACATTCAAGACTAAAGTAAAAAGATAAGGGCTCAAAGTTGACCCTTGATGTAGACTAATAGTTATCGAAAAATCTTCCATAAGTCTACCTTTTGTTACTACGCTAATTGTAACTTTATCATACGTGTCTTGAATTACTCGAATATAAGATATACGAACTCCTTTTTTCTCTAAAGCCTTCCATAGAACATCTTTTGGCACTCTATCATATGCTTTTTCTAAATCGATAAACACCATGTGTAAATCTCTTTGATTCTCTCGATATCTCTCAATTAATCTTCGCAACAAGTATATTGCTTCCATAGTTGACCTTCTTGGCATAAAATCAAATTGATTCTCTGTAACTTGACTCTCTTTCCTTAACCTTCGCTCAATTATTTTTTCCCATAATTTCAGTGTGACTTATGAGTTTAATTTCTCTATAATTTGCACAATTTTGAATGTGCTCTTTACTCTTATAAATAGGGATTAAAGTACTTTTCCTCCACTCGTCTGACATTCTCTTAGATCTCATAATTTCATTAAATAACTTTATGAGTCAACTTATACTTTTCACTTCTAAATCCTTCCATACTTCAATGGGTATATTATCCAGTCAAACTATTCTGCTATTCTCCATTCGTTTTAATACTTCTTTTATCTCAACTTCACAAATTTTATGATAAAAAGTATAATTTTGATCCTCTTCTCTGGTGTCTAGCCTATCCTATTGTAATAAAATCTCGTGCCTTTCATTAAAAAGCCTATGAAAATAACCTTTCCACTATTTTCTGATATCTTGTTCTGTGAACAACACTTTCCCTTCTTCATCCTTGATGCATTTCACTTGGTTCACGTCTCTTGTCTCTTTTTCCTTATTTTTAGCTAACTTGTAAATACTTCTTTCTCTAACTTTAGTACTTAAAGATTGGCATAACCTATCAAATGCCCTCGCTCTCGCTTCGTTCATTGCCTTCTTAGTGTCTTTCTTAACTACCTTATATTTTTCTCAATTTTCATTATTCTTACATAATGACCACACTTTATAACACTTTATCTTAACTTTAATCTTATCTTGCACGCTTGCATCCTACCACTGAGATTCTTTATCTCTAGGTTCAAAACCTTTTGATTCGCCTAATATTTCCTTTCTATTCCACATATCGTTAGCACTTCCTTGTATTTTCCAAGGTCCTTCCTCCATAATTCGTCTCTGCAAATTCTTTTCTTTATCCTCCTTTAGTTGTCACCACTTAGTTTTTAACACCTTATCTTCGCCTTTGCTTTTTACTCTCTTTTTAATTCTTACATTCATAACCAAAACTCTATGTTGAGTTGTTAAACTCTCTCCAGGTATAACTTTGCAATCCATGCAAAGTTTTCTATTTGATTTCCTTATAAGAAAGAAATCAATTTGAGAATATAACTTTCTATTTTTGTACGTGATAAGATATTCCTTATGCTTTCTAAAACAAGTGTTAGCTAATATAAGATCGAACGCTAATGAAAAGTTTAGAATAGTTTTACCCTCTGCATTTACTTCCCCTATACCATGTCCTCCATAAATACCCTCGTAACCTGAAGATACACTTCTCACATGACCATTTAGATCCCCTCCTAAAAGAATCTTTTCTCTTAATGGTATTTCTTGAACTAAACATTCTAAATCCTCCCAAAATTTTACCTTATGATATTTTTCTAACTCTGCTTGTGGTGTATAAGCACTAATAATATCAAATATTTCCTTTTCTACTGCAAATTTTAATGCAATGATTCTATCTTCTAACCTTTTGACATCTATTACAGCATTTTTTCAAAACTTATCTATAATTATACCTATCCCATTTCTAAATTTAGCCTTACCAGTGTACCAAAGTTTAAAACCTGAAGTGACTAATTCTTTCGCTTTTTCTCCTACTCATTTAGTTTCTTGTAAACACATAAAATTAATCCTCCTCCTAATCATAGTATCTACTATTTCCATAGATTTATCTGTAAGTGTACCTATATTTCAAATTCCAAAAGGAATCTTACTCTCATGAACTAGTTTCTTTAGCCATATTCGTTCACGAAAATGTGGGAACCCTTGCTTATTTTTCATTACACCCAGGCGTCGATGCAGTGGCTTTTACTCACTTGTCACTGTACTCGAGCTATACAGCACGTTACTTCTGGGCAACGACCTAGCGTTACGTCTAATATATCAATTGTCTATGTCATAAAGATTCGACAAAGTTTTATATTGGCTGTCAACTGCCTAACACAACCCTCTTCTTTTTTCCGGGCTTGGGACTGGCTATGAAAAATAATTTACATCAAAATTCGTCATAGGCAAAGTTTGTCATATAATTGATAGAACAAAAGAAATTATTTTGGACTCTATACTAGTGTAGTTTTTGTATTTACTATAAGCATGACCATGACACTATCTGCAACCCTCTAAAATGGAGAGAATCATACCCACCATTCCATCTTGTACCATCAACTACACTTCTCAAGTGAATCTAATTGCCAAAGATAAAAGGTTTAAATTGAGGGAATAAGTAGCTTGTAGAAAAATTATGAGCTTTTTCTCAAAAGCAATGCCTGAATCCTAAGGGCCTGTTTGGCTAAGTATTTGGAAAAGAAGAAGCTGCTCGTTTTTAATTAGAAAAAACTACTTGTTTTGGTTAAATGAGGCCTTTGGCCTGGCGTTTATTTAGAGAAAGGGGGGATAGTTGCTTCTAAGTGGTAGTAAAACCAATTCTTCTGCAAAAAAGAAGTAGAAAATTAGAGTATCCCCTTTGAAATAAAAGTAAAAAATTATTTTTTATAAGACAATTGTACCCCACTCAAAATCATTGATCACCATAATTACCTTTAACCTTTTTTACCGACCCTCTTAAATGCATATTCTATTCACTCTCAGTAATTTGTCATTAAAAAAGAATTTTGAAAGATTTGCCCAACACTTAATATTTATCAATTAATTTTGCAAACAAAAATTACTTCTCTCTCGTAGCACTTTTTTTCTAAACTCCATTTGAAATATATATATATATATATATTTCAAAATAAGCGGAAATCCACATCAATTCCAAGCAGTTCTTAATCTGTCCCTCGCTCTTTGGTCTAGTCTTGATGTGGTACAGACATATTCAGTTGTGAGGTTGGTAGTAGTGAGGGTTGCCAAATTAGATAGTTGAGCTGGAATAATAACTTAAGTAGCATAAATAAATGGGAATGGCTATGAACATTCAGTGTTGCAGTCGGACTAGAATTTTTAAATTTGGTAGATGGTTGTAGGACAAAACTTAGTTACAGGTTTATGTATTTGCTATTAGATTTTTTTAATAAAAACATAATAAGTAGAAATTTTTAAAACTCAACATCATATGATTAGGTTTTTAAAAAAATTTCTTTCACACGTCTTTCATTTATTGGAGAAATTGATGGAAAACGTTTTGAGGAACTTTACTCAACTATAGTCCAATAATTATGCCTCATAACAGATCATTGATAATGAGAAATGCCCACGGAGAGAAAAGATGGGAAGTTGCAAGAATTTTTCACATCTTACAATTGTCTTACGTCTTTTTCCTTTTTTTCTTTTGTTAGTGTTATGTTTATTATTACAAAACCTTGCATAATTTGGAACTTTGTCTTCACAGGTTCCTTACTTTATTGATCCTAACACTGGTTTTCAATCTGGGGACTACACGATGATCTTATCTTATTTGTTCCAAACCTATTCAGTAGCTTCTGTGTAATTTCCACTCACAGTAATTGAATTGTGCTTTGAAATACCCAAAAGAAGCCTATCTATTATGATCTGTATGAGCTTTAAACAGAAGCGCCCAGGTATAGCCAGTAGAAAATTTTAGAGTTATTTACACAAATCCTTCAGTTTGCGAAACCTCTTGACTCTGACTTGAGATTGTATTATGCACTTGCACGGGGTAGGCCTATTGTTGAATGAATCAGATGGATGCAAATGGATCTGGAATATGCCAGAAGAGGAAAAATCTATTTTGGTACTTGACAGATAAGTAAATTTTCCGTTTGGTACTCCACAGATCAATTTTTTGAATTTAATTTTTCAATTATTAAAATACTTGCAATGTTATTACTCAATCATATTTTCATTCAAAATTTAATGACAAACCTAAACCTAATAATATGCTAATATAAACATTATTTGTCTTCTTGGCACCAATAAGTCATACCTCAAATTTGGTGTCTAAGTACTCAACTTTTAAGGCCAGAGTTCTTTCCTAGATTTAGCATTTAATTTTAAATGGAGATAGGATGAAAGAAAAAATTACAAGCAATTTAATGATTAAGAGATTAAATTAAAAGAAATAATCTGTAAAGGATCATATTAAAAATTCATCAATATGTTACGGAGGAATCATACAAAAGGAAACCTTGGTTTTGAATGTCCTGCGGCCCCCTCTGTCGGTCTTCTTTCTTGTAGCCTAAGACATGTAACAAGAATCCCATCCTTGACAAGTTGCCTTGTGCCAGGTCGGGGAAATGCTCTAGTTGTGTCGCTAATACAAGTAACAGACATCTTACTTGTAGTCTGATTTCTTGAATCTTTTAGTAGTAATAATAATAATAATAATAATAATAATAATAATAATAATAATAATTTATGCTATACCTATGTTCACCCTAAAAGAAAAAAAAAAAAAGAAGAAAGGCAAAAATGGCCGAAGTTATTAATGCGATGGCTCTTTTATAACCATTGGTAGATTTGATCACGGGCTGAGTTTGTTTAAAAACAGGTTGGGCTCATAGGCTTGAGTCGGGCTCAACTCGGTCAAAAAAGGGTCGTGCCTGGCTCGACTTTTTTAAAGAAAAAATTAATTTTTTAAATTTAATTTTATCTTTTTAAAAATTTTAAATATTAGATATCTTTATTTTATTACTTATTAGGCTCAATTTTTTTTTGTTTTAAATACCAAAGAGTCTAAAAAAATTATTGAAAAAAATTTAAACACTTTAGAGCACACAAAACAATAAAACTTTTCAATATGATAGTTTTTTTAATAATATTATTGATTATTGATTTATTTTGTTTGAATTATAATTTATTCATAATAATATATTATGCAATAAGTAAGAGTAAAAAATAATTATATATGTCATATAATTCTTTTTTATTTATACTGATAGTTATAAATATAGTTTTTTAATAAAATTATTTATTAATAATATATAAAAAAGTAATTATAATACGGGCTCGAGCTCAGGCCTGGGTCGAGCTAAGATCGAAGTCTAGCCCATTTTATATTCATGCTTTTTTTAAATAGACCCATTTTTTATCAAACTTTTTTTTAAAGTTCATATCCAATTTTTTCGAGTTGAACCTATCAGGCCAAATAAGCTTTTCGACCCATGATTAGATCTAACTATGGGTGGACTTAGAGCAAACATATACTTAAGAAAAGTTAAGTATAGAAAATTACTAGAAATTATTTTGTAATATTATTACATTATCTTAAGAAAATTATAAACTACCTATTATTAGTTTTACTTAAAATATAAATTATAGATTTTTATACATCTAATTGAGTAAATGTAAATATTCTACTAATTTATCTAATATTATTATGAATAAATAATTAATATAAGTGGAAGTGTACTTTTTGGTCCTTAAAAATTACATGCTTCAACTGGAAATATATAATTTGATTCCTTACAAGTTTTGGACATTCTATCCCTTAGTTCCTATGGGATGCACATTTATCTTTGGTTCTGCCATGTTTTTGATTGACAAAGGCCTAATAATTGGTCCAAAAAAAGACAAAAGACTAATAAGAAATGAGTCAAAAATTTGCAGAGATTAAATCATATATTTTTAATATTTAAGAACCAAATAATTGTGGCATATATTTTTAGGGGCCAAAAAGTATATTTCCTTTAAAAAAAATGGATACTAAAAGATAAAAATGTTTGCTAGTTTGATTTCATTTTTTAATCTAAAACTAGACTAAACCTAATGAGTAAATTTATTGCATAATTGAATATTTGAATCTATTCGGTACAAATCAAATTAGACCTTTGAAAATTGAGTTGGTTTAGTTTAGTTAGTTATAGTCTTCTTAATCTAAACTCAATTGAATTGAATTTTAGTTAGTTAAGATTTATTATTACAAAAATTTAATATATTGAATTCTAGTTAGTTAAGATTTATTATTACAAAAATTTAATATAAAAAGATGTCTCTAATCCTATAAACTTCCAAGTTGAAAACTTTTTTGAGAAAATGATGGTACTTGTGCTTTGGCCGGTTTGTATTTTGATGCCGGGTAGCTTGTAGTTTAAATTGTTAGCACATTGGTATTCTTTGATTTTGTTATAGTACCTTTTGGATGAAAATTGGTATGTATAAGTCATATAACCCTCAAATTGTTTCAATTTGGCCAAATTTTCTAATTTTTCTACAAGATTAGAGTTTTCAATCCAATCTTAATTGCACACAAAAATTAGAGATTTCATAAGGAAATTAAGAATTTGGCCAAAATTTGGTATTTTGTTTAGAGGTAAAATTTGGTAAAAGTATTTTGTTCTCTATTTATTAAATTTGGAATTTTTATTGGCTAAAGGTAGAATTTCAATTTTTACTATAGAAAATTAAGGATTCATAAGAAAATTAGGAATTTATGATGAAATTAGAGATGGGTGTACACACATGCACATGCACATGCACGCAAGTAAACATAAGTGTGCATGCACATACACACACATACACCTAAATATGAGTATGCATACACACATATATGTACACATATGAACATACACAACTGTGCATAAGCATGAGTATGTATATGCAAATATATGAGCATAGATGTATACTTGCCCGTAAGCACATGCCTGCATATGCTTACTTATAGGCAGGCACGCACATATACATACATGACATGTACATAAATTATTTCAAATTGCAATGCGGCCACAATATTGCAGATGCGGCCCAACCCGCATCCGCATCAGTCTGTAATTATGGAGGGATCAGATATCACAATAATGGTCCACATTGCAACGGTGTTGTGCCCACAATGGAACCACAATACTATTTCGTTGCAGCGCATCATATACAAACAAAAAGACAGGGCTCAGCATTAATAGATTCAAAACAAAGCTGTTAGCCCTAGGTTTCTTCCTTTCCCAAAGAATAAAATAGAAAAGTCAGCAACAGCAAGGAGCAAAAACAACCAACAAATATGAGGTTTTGAAGTCTAAAACTATACCTGAAGGCTGAAACACGGTGGTCTGAAACCTAAATCTGAACTCTGAAGTTTAGCAGTGGCCTGGAGCTAGCGCTTCTTGCTCAAATTTGAAGACCCAACAATATGTTTCTTGCTCTGCTTTTTTGTGATTGCAATTTTCAAAGTTTATAATTGTACCCTGTATCAAAAACACTAAGAGTGATGAGAGGAAAGGAGGAAGCCACACCAAAATGCCATATATATCTTTTAATATAATATATATATATATTCTATAATTTGGAATATGAATGGTTTCGGATACACATATTGAACTGTGTTTATAATTATTAATTTTTTGCTCTTTTACATTTATATTATTAATGATAACATTTTTATTTGTAATTTATATATTATATTATTGATGATAGTTTTTTTATTTGTAATTTATATATTTTATAGATATTTTTATACAAACTAAAAATGAAAATAGAATATAAGTATTTCTACAAGAAACAACTCATGCAAATTATAAGTTCTGGGCTTTGTCAAACATCTAGGATTTTAAAGAATGACTTTTTTTTTTGTCATAAAAAATGCTACCCTTTCTACACTGTCTTGCAAATAAAATCCCAAATGAAGCTCATTTAAACTGTGCTAGGCCAAATAAAAGCTTCATTTACCCTTCTTGACCCAAAAACATTTTTTTTTTGTTTATATTAGAGCTTGGAATTTTTTTAAAAAAAGCTATGCCAAGATATTTGAAAGTTTTGATAACTTGATTTTGTTATACGCACCTTCATGCCAATGGTAATATTTTTTTATTTTAATTAAAAATTGATTTACATTCTTTTTACCATAAATCTAATCTCACTTACTCATAATAAAATTAAATTATAAAAATTCAAATGAAATATTCAACTATATAGTAACCTTAAAAATATTAGTAAGCAGATATTTTTATGAGTAAATAGGACATAAATTCATTTAGGCTATACATATTAGTTTTATTTTATGGTTTATTTTTGTTGATTCTATTTAATTTTTATTAGTTATGATCTACTTTCATTAAAATTATAAGAATTTTATATGTATTTATGAGAATTTTTTGAATGCTAAAGAAAATTTAGAGATTAATTTTAAACATTAAATAAATATATGTTATATTAGTAATTTATTCTAATTGTAATTTACTCAGAATACAATAAATTTTTTCTCTCTCTCCCATTAAATCAATAGCAGTTTTTTAATTTTGAAAAGATAAATTATATTTGAAATATAATAAATTAATAACAATTTAAATGATAAGGATAAATAATAAAAATTAATATAAATGATAGATAAATAATTTTACACCCTTTTCACTATAAATCTAATCTCACCTACTCATAATAAAATTAAATTGTAAAAATTCAAATGAAATATTCGACCATATAGTAACCTTAAAAATGTTGTAAGCATATATCTTTGAGTAAATAGGACATAAGTTCATTTAGGCTGTACACATTATTTTTATTTTATGGTTTATTTTTGCTTGTTCTATTTAATTTTTATTAGTTATGATCTACTTTCATTAAAATTATAAAAAAATTATATGTATTTAAGAGAATTTTTGAAATGCTAAAGAAAATTCATAGATTAATTTAAAACATTAAATAAATATATGTTATATTATACTATATTACCAATTTTATTTGATCAACATGTACTACAAAGTATAAACAATATCACCAAGAGAGGGTGCTCCTCGTGATGATATTAGGTGGCATTTTGGAACAATTGTAGCTGAAAATCAAAACAATATAATTTGTAAACTTTGTGGGAAAGTAGTAAAGGGTGGAATTACTTGACTAAAGCAGTATATTGTACAATTTAAAAGACAAGTAGCTGGTTTTCCTAGAGTTATAGCTACTATTTAGGAAGATATAATGAAACTCTTTTTAGATAATAAAGAAAAAATGATTTAGAAAAAAAGAAAAGAAGAATTTGAAGCGAGTTTGAGAGGCGATGAAAATGATGAAATGAAAGTATTTATTGATGAGGAAATGCAAATGAGACGTGCAACCTAAAAAAATATTATATCACATCATGAATGGGAAGATAGACAACAATTTCGACAACAAATTATAGGAGGGTAAAATTTGTATAAAGAAAGTAGAAGCTCTTATGCAAGGGCAAGAGGATCAGAAGATATTGCCTTTAATTTAAAGTGTACAAATGTTGATCTTATGAGGAGTAAAAGCATAAAACAACCAAAAATTTCTGGTGGTTTAATGAAAACATTGAGGAAGAAACTAGGAGAAGCACTATCAAAGCTTATTATATATGAGCATCTTTCAATAAATTTATCTAATTCTTTTTGGTTGCATAATTTAATTATTGCAACTAGTAAAATAGGTACAACAAAGGGTTAAATTCTCTACTCCTTATGAGATCTTAGATGTGTATTGGGAAGCTGAATACCAATCTATAAAGGAATGGATAAATAGGTTGAAAGGTGCATGGAAGGAAAGAGGTGTTATAATAATGTGTGATGGTTAGACTAATAGCATTAGTCATATGCATATAATGCATTTTTTGTCTATTGCAGCAGATGAACTATTTTTCTAAAATCAATAAATGTTTCTTCTGTTACTAGTAAAAATACTAATTACTACCTTTAGTTAATTGATTAAGTGGTAGAAGAAATTGGAGAAGAATATGTAGTCCAAGTGGTTACAGATAATGAAGGAGCTTTAAAGACAACTGAAAAAAAGACAACATCTCTATTAGTCACCTTGTGCAGCTCATTGTCTAGATTTATGCTTAGAAGACATTGGAAAAAAGAACAATGCACAAAAGGTGTTAGAGGATGCAAAGATGATAACATCCTTTATATATAACCACATTTGGACTGTGAATTTGATGAAAGAATATACTGGAGGTAGAGAAATTATTTGTCCAGCTATTACTCGCATTGTACATAATTCTTGCAACTACAATCTCTTGTGAAGCAAAAGCAAGCTTTGAAAAACATGTTCAACTCTGAAAAGTTTAAAAAGTCCAAATTTGGCAAGGACAAATCTGAACTAGCATATGATGCGAGGTAAAAAAATGTTGGATAATGACTTTTGGATTAAAGCCAATAAAATACTAAAAGTATTTTAGCCAATTGTCAAGGTATTAAAACTGGTTGACGGTGATGAGAAACCAACCATGAGTTTTATCTATGAAGCGATAGATAGAGCAAAGCTATTTATACAACAAAATTGTTATTATCACTTAACTTATAATGATATGATAGATAAAAGGTAAAAATTTTTATATACTGATTTACATTCTGTAGGCAAATATATATATATATATATTATGTTGTCACAAAAAGAGAAATGTTTGTGTATTGACTAATTAAGTCTATTCTTTTTTTTTTCTAGGTTATTTTCTTAATTCTCAGTTTTAAGTTGGAGTTGAGCATGGTCATTCAGTTTGTAAAGAAACATTTGATGGAACTAAAAGTGTAATCACCAAATTAGAAAGAAATATAGATGTTGCAATTAGAGCATTAAATCAGGTTAGTTATTTTTAGTATAATGAATATTTGAAATATATTATTTTATATTTACATTAAATTTGATATGATGTTACATAGTTAAACGCCACAAGCTCAAAGAGTATGGTCTCAAATGGATCCCGGTAAGATATAATTCATTTTTTATTTATAAGTATACATGGTAGAAAACATGTGACTTAATCAAGATGATTATTTATTTTTAATAATCCAAAGTTGACTAAATTTGTGTATTGTTTGTTTAAATAGCTAAATGGTGGATGATATATGGTTCGTGTACTCCTAAATTTCAAAGCATTGTGATAAAAATTTTAAGCCAAACAACTTCAGTTTCAAATTGTGAAAGGAATTGGAGCACATTTTTCTATATTGATACAAAGACAAAAAATAGACTTAAGTATAAAAAATTACAGAAACTTGTTTTTACCTTTTACAATATGAAGCTAAGAATGAGGGAGAATAAGAGATATAGTCAAGAAAAGATAGAAAATAGTTTCAATCCAATTAATCTTGATTACATATTCTAAGAAGATGATCCCTTGTCTCCATGGATTAAGGAGAAAGAAGGCTCATTATTGCATAAACTTCAAAATTCAGAATGACTCCTAAGAATGGATACTAATAATGAAAAGGTAGAGGCCGATGATGATTCAAGTTCCCATGGAGGTCATAGTCAGGGTGGTGATGGTGGTTTGAGTCTGTAATAACCCTAATTCCTAATTACGATGATTAAGCTTAATTGTATGATTAAAGATCATAAATCAAGGTCATAAGTTATTATAATTAATTAAATTAAGAAAAAGTGAGGAAATTTGAACTTTGATATCATTAAGGGTTTTTAACTAAACAATCAAAACTATTGGAGTTCACAAGTGATTTCAATTATCAATTAAAAGCCTTTGATTCATTTAATTGCTAATTCCACCTTACAAAATCCTCTTATAAGTGTTTTCAAGTCATCATATAACATTATTATGAGAGAATCCAAGGTTTCTAAGTTAAAATAAGAGTTTAGAAACCTTTGCTGCCACTTGGACCTTCCCTACCGTGGCCAAGTTGGTTATTGGAGCTCAAAATCCAAGTTTAGAAACTCCTACCATGACTTGGTATATCCATGCCACGACGTAAGTGGCTACTGGAGATCAAAATAAAAAATACGGACCTTGTGCTACAACTTAGGCCTTCTATGCTGTGACGTAGGTGCTCTTAAGAACCTACTATTCACACTTTTGTGATTCACGTCACGATGAGTTAGTTGGCGTTGTGGCAAGAGGGCCCCTAGAGCTCTCCAAACTCATCTCCTAAAGTTGGCAACGGCAAGCCTCCCTTGTGCCTCAGCGAGACTACTCTTTGTTATCCCCTGGAGCTAATTTCTCACTTTGCGCCGTGACCCAAACCACCTTGGCTGCAGTGCTCCTAGCCTCTGTTACCCTGAACTTTAATTTTGGCCATGGCTTAAGTTCTTTAAGCCACAACTTCACCCCCTTTTGATGTTATTTTCTCATTTTCATGCTTTCTAACGCCTCACCATTCATTTTAGATGAATTCTAAGACTTCCATGACTAGCATGCATGGTTTTCTAGACCTCCCAACTCCCAAATATCATGATTCATTAATCCTTATTGTTTAGGAGTCTAGGATTGAATTAGACCAACCAAAACTTAATTTTATATCAGTCAACCCCATTTTATGACAACGAAAAAAAAGGTTCAACCACAAATGTTTACAGGGCTAATGCTTAATGGCCATAAAAGATTAAGTCATTCATCAATTATTAGTTAATTACAATCACAATGCTCAATTCTATGATAATTATATTATATATACAATCCCTATACTTGACAATTTATGATGCAGTGCGGCAAATACATAAAAACTAGTATTCTTATTATACAAACCCAACCTTCCAAGGTCTCCAAACCTATGGCTACCAAACTATACAATAGGCTTCCATTAATTTCTCCTTGCCACTAAGAGGTTCGATCCCTGAAAATGTTAGCCTACAACCAGGGTGAGATATATAATCTCAGTAACAAGAGGCGAATTCTATATATATGTGCAAATTAATCAACATAATACATTTTCATATTATCAAATATCATAATTATCAATTTATTTAGGAAATGAACTAGTTGAACTATCAGTAACTACTGTCCTATACCAGTAATCACATCTAACATATTAATGGCCAATAACACCAAGAAAGGCCCGTTCACGGTACCAACTCCCTAATGTGTACAACCTAAGCTCAGTGTATTTAAGGATTTGATCATGACCCAGTGCTCGATCAAAGCACGATGTACGAGTGGCAACCACACCATAGTTCCATTGAGGACTCACTTAGGGTCCACAATAATAACAATTAAGTAGCCAACCAATCATTTAGCATTTCAAAATTCATACAAGTGCAACAAATATCATATTAAAATGAACATATACAAAGAATTAGGAAATTAACCCCAGTTACCTCAATGAAACCCAATTACTCTTCCTCTAACTACCATTATAATTTAAATGCACCCTTGGCCTAAAACAAGCATAGTCATTATCATTTAACTACCATTAGCAAAGAATTTTCTATCACTTGATTAATTTCATCAAAACCTATTAGAAATCACTCACCTAAGTTTCCAAAGTATTTACCACACCAATTTAAGGTCAAAATATAAAGGATTCACAATGGGCCACTTTTAAGATCTCCATTTTCACACATGCAAAGGCCATGCACCAAAAGTTAATCCAAATGACAACATTTTAGCATTTGCACATCATAAGGTGGTAGAAGGCACTTATCCAATCCTTTAATGACTCTCAAAATTTGGATTTGGGTTATCAAGCCCAGAAATTATAGTGTTTCACTCCCTTCTCCTTGTATTTTCGCACTATAATAGAACCCATGATGCAAATCATTCCTTAGGGCATTTTCTAGCAAAATATCACATAAAAAGGAAGGAAAATACTTACCCAATCATCCCTCTAACTTTTAACTTCGAAAATTTTCAATGAAAACACCAAACAACACATATCAGATTCTGGTGTGGGTAAAAATGCTCCAAATAAAAAACCAATTGAGCAAAATCGAAGAGGAAGAGGAGAGGATTAAGTTATATATTAATTACTTTGGCTGAATCTTGCTCTAGAAGTGGGAGAAGATGGATTTATGCCAAGAACTCTAGCCACCTCTCAAGACCTTTGAATTTTCTTATGCCCCTTATGTTTCTACAGAATGGTGGAAGGGAGAAAGGTTTTCTCTCAGGGTTTTAGTGAGAAATAAGTTGATCCATCAGCTCAAAGTCCAATTTGGCCTCTTCCTAATTGTTAGGCTATGGTTTGGAGAATTGGGTTATAGAACACTTAGAGTAAAAAGGGAAATGTGCTAATCCAAAGGCCCAAAAATCTATTTTGGTTCTAGTGTAAGCTTATTGGGTCTCAAACAAAAAAGTTTACTAAGGTTTTAGGTTGATTTAAGAGTCCATTCAAATTGGGTCTGCTTTAGAATGTAATTGGACCTTTAGAAAGAATTAGACCTTCTTATAACTAAGAATGGACTTCTATGTTGGGCTCTAAACATAACTAAATGGATCACATGGCCTAAATTAAATACCCATCCCATTTTCACTTAATAAACTTTATTAATTATCTAGATTAAGTCCCTAATTCATCATAATGATCCTTAATTAATTTTGGAGTGTTACAGAGTCCACCAAGCAACAATAATGGTGGTGATGGTGGTGAAGCAGTGGAAATTGATCATGACATAGATGAAAATAGGAAACAAGATCTATATCAAGACATTCCACATACTATGCGTGATTTGGGTTTTGTTGTTGATATGGCATTTTTTCAGGATAGAAGCTCTAATGATAATACAAGAGGTGGTCATCAATCTATAAGAAGTGAAAGGCAGCGAAGTGGTGTACTAGAAGATAGTTCTTCCTCTAATTTTTCACAAAGTTTTAGTGATTTTGGCATTGGTGGCTCATCTCAAAGTAGTAAAAGTTATTATCTCCTATTTTATCAATAACCTTTTCATATGTCACATGATCATTATCCAATGATTCAAGCCCCACCATATTATTAACCTTTAATAAATTATCAAGAGCTTTATTATCACCAAGCACCAAACTTTCCTTATCAGCAAATGGAGAACATAGGTAGAGGATGTTTTTAATATGTTTTTGGATAGGGAGCAAGACAAGGTGATAATGAAAGTGAAAGTGGGAGTTATAATCCTCTATGACATTCTACAATGTGGTGATTCTAATTCTCTTTTTGTAATAAGTATGTTAGCATGCTTTCATATTATCTTATGTTTCCTTTTAATTTTCTCAAGTAACATTGATATGCTTATTCAAAATAAAGATTTATTTCATTAATATGGATGTTAGGCACAATATATTTACGTATATAAGAGTTATAATGAATATATACATTTTAAAAATAATTTATGCAACTTAAAAAAAAATCACGACCGCAACCCACATTATAGCACCCCCAACACTCGCAACCACAGTAACTGCAATGCAACTGCAATTGTAATTTAAAACCTTGTGCACACATACACGTGCCCTTGTGCACACATGCACCTGCATGCACATGTACATAAGTACAAGCAATTACATGCTTATTTGTACATGTGTACATGTCACCTCTACTCATGTTGCATTACCATTCACTAACCACTTGACCATTACCATTATTTATCATTTGCCATACCTCTTTCTTTTTTCTCATGTAATTTAAACGAAAGACAACAAAAGATTTGAAGAAAAAATTTTAATGAAACAAACAGCTAAACATTTTGTTAGGGGATTATTTTCAAAGAAGACTTTTTTTCAAAGAAAAAAGAAAAAATTATTTTTCTAGAAAACAAACAGACCTTTGTGAAAATTAAATAATGTCCAAATAGCAAGTAATAGGTGGGAAAACTTAAGAAAGGATCTAGTGGTGTTGGCCCAAGATGAGTAGAGGTCCAATAAAGAATGCCTAAAGGGGAACTAGAAATGTCACCTTGTTCCATTAAAGGTCCACCATGAGTAATTATAATAGATTCTCATTTCATTGAGCCCTATAGGCCTATGTATACAACTTGGAGACCTATTAGCAATACATATTTAAAGGAGTAAGGATACAGTTACATGTGCAGGCAACATTGGGCTTATTACTTCTTTCACCCACGAATAGTGATATGACAAGGGCATTTTGTCTTGATATTTCATCGCGTTTTGTAATCCTAGTTCATGTTAGGGCTTTTATGCTTGGTATTAGTCTGTCATTAGATTTTATAAATATAAATATATATAATTAGGTAAGATTAATTAATTATATTAGTAAGTCTTACTTTGGCAAATATACCACTTGTTACAAGTAATATAATTTTCTTAAGTACAAGGTTAATGCTATAGAGATATGTATTTAATTGACAAATTTAATTAAACTCTCTATTTCCATGTTAATTGTAACATCCAGTTCTCTGAAAACGAGAGAAAACGTGAGAAATGTAACGTATGGTTTCTCCGTAAACGAACGAAATTTACCGGATACAAAAGGAAGTCCCCCAAAATGAGATAGTTAAGTTCCCAAAAAATTTAGAAAGTATTCTAGACTCCTAAAAATGAGAATTCTAGGCTCAGACAGAAAGAAAAATGGAGCTAGAATGAAGAAATAATTTTTTACGAAAAGCTTATGAAACGTAATGGCATTTTTGTAATTTTGAGTAAATTTTAGAATTTACACAGGAGAGCTTTTTAAATGAAAATTTTGAGTTCTCAAGAGTTCTCAGAGGTCCTGAAAACCATGGAAAGGCCTGGGACTGTTAAAGCGTCTTCGGTGGACGTTTTTCAATGTCGGTGTACCTGAACTTTGACAGATTCATTCGGGAAGGTTTTAGCTTTGATTTGAGTGATTCCAAAAGCATTTTATTAAATTGGGAACCTAAATTTCATAATGGAAAAGATGGTTCTAAAAAAAGAGCTAAAACGAAGGAGAAACGAAAATGCCAAGAACGAAGGGCAAAATGAAAATTTTTAAAAAGTGTAACTTCCTCGCACCTATATATACGATGAACCCTTATTCTCCCTTCATTATGCATGACCATGTTCTGCCCAAAACCAGAGGAAAACCTTAGGGGATGAGCCGTACAAGGGGAGGAAGAAAAGGAGGAGAAATTCAAGGTAGAAAGGTATGGATTTTCATGATTTTTCATGCTTTCTTCATTCCAAACCTCTTTTCCTCCATTCTCCTTTGTTTCCTGTGATTAAAATGAAGTTTAAAAATTTGATTTAAGGGAGAAAATTAAGGGAAATTTCGGATTTGAATAGAGGAGCTTGGAGAAAGCAAGATTCAAGTGAGAAAAAGCAAGAAACAAGGTAATTTCTCTTCCTATGGTTGTCATCTTTGGTTCCCTTCTCCTCCATTTCGCCTAACATTAGAAAACCCTAGGAGGACTTGATTTTTAAGTAGAAACAAGGGTGATTCTAAGGAAAAAGGGTGTGGAGATTAAGAATATGCAAAGGGAATCAACAAAAAAAACCATTAGATTTCAAGATGCAAGTTCTAGGGTTTCAATTACACTTAGTAAAATCTGATTTTGTATGATAATTCTTAGGCCTAAATAAGAGTTTAAATGAGCTCCTAAGATCCCTAAGAGGCTCTCCATATGCTTCTTCCCTTGAGAAAACAAAGCAAACTCCATGGAGCTCCATTTCCTCCATAGCCTCGGCCAAGCAAGGATAGCATAGCTAGGGAGAGTTTTAAATTTTTTGAAGCCCATTTTTGAGTCATATATGATGAATGAATATGAGGAAAAGTCTTGGGAAAAATTTAGAACTCATAAAAAGTGAGTTAGTGCTTTAGGTTCCATATTATGACCTAAAGAAGCAACATGTAGTTAGGCTCTTTATTTTAATTGTATGATGACTCCAAGAGGCTTAAAAGGAATCAAGAATCATATTTGAAAGGAAAGAATGGAGTCTAGAAATTATTAGAGGGGTGTTGCTTCATTAGGTGCAATTATGGACCATAATGAAATTATAGGCCAACCTAGTGTTTAAGCAAATTGTATGGTCTTATAATTGAGTTCATGAACCTAATTGGTTTCAATAAATTATATCTAGGCCAAGAGAAACCATCTCCACAAGTTTGTGTGTATGTGGCCGAAAGAGGAAGCCTTGATTCAAGAAGGAAAGTGTGTGATTGCGTACAAGGTAGCTCTCTCCACCTTCTTTCATACATAGATGTATGCTTAGCTTGTCTTAGAATGTGTGTATGTGTATTTTTAAGTTATGAAAAGTATGATAACATAATTTCATATGCTATGGTTTTATGATGATATATTATGTTTCATATGATGTTTTGATGTGTGCTTGGGTTTGCTTGAGTGTGGTGAGGCCAAGAACCCTTAGCTATGGTGAGGATGAGCCAAAAATCCTTAAGATTGGTTAAGACAAAACAAGGAGTCTCCCAAAAGTAAAGTGGGCTCCCAAGAGCATGGTTGAGTCCAAGAATGCTTTCAAGAATGGGTGAGGCAAGTCCAACATCCACAAGAAATTGGGTAAGGCTAATCCACTTGCTTGGCAAGCCTTTGTATGTTATGTATGACATTCTCAAATAATGAAAATGCTTTTTAAATGTTTGCACATGTCAACATGACCATACATACATTTATGAGACTTGTTTGCATCCATTATATATGATTGAATGGGAGATGAGCTATTGGGATTCTTTGAATCTCATTCCCTCCTCTCCAATGATCTAATATGTTAGGTGGACCAAGTGGACAAGGTAATGGAAGGAAACCACCTTGAGGATGAGAGGATGACAACATAATGCAAAGTTTTGATTCTTTAAAGCCATATCCATGTCCAATGCTGTAACCCATGCTTGTATATGGCCTATGACCTCATAGACATGTGTAATTATGATTATATGTAATGTATAAATGAAAGGATATGATATGTGAATAATGGAATGCAAATTGAGTATATTATGATAATGCAACTTCATAAATGGCTTTATGGAACAAAATGAGATACATAGAGTTTGGGATCATTTGGGCAGCCTACACAAGTCCTAATTATACTTTTAGACTTGCCCAAGAGGTGTCAAACCCTAAGGAAAACCATTTGGACAATTTGGTATCCTATATGGAGCCAAATTTGATAATAATGGAACCCTATGTCACTTTTTGACCAAATAAGTTCTTCTTAATCTGAAATTTGGTATGTAATTAGAGTTTGTTGAGAGCTTTTTGGAAAGCTAAAGAACAGAATTTTTGGAGGTCTAAAGAATATTTGATAAATTTTCAAAGTTGAAAAATTTTCTGATTTTGGTCATGTCACTGTTCAAATTGGTCCGAAAATGAAATCTGTCACACAGGGCTTAAATGATGTCCAATTGCTACAAAATTTTATACAGAGAAATTAGACATTCCTAGTGACCTATTCCAACTAGAAGCACCTCATTTGGGGGGTCTAGAGAGGGAGATATGAATTTTTAAAGAATCTATCTAGTATTAGGAGTTTTACTCGATCTCAGTTATTGTTCTATTGAATTTCGAGGTCTGGGCTGCCTAAGATGGTTTAGAGTTATTTTTTCCCTCTAGCTAACATCCAAAAATTTCCAGATTGGTATCATTATGGATTGAATTTTTGTAGAATTAATTGAACATTTTTGAAGTTTGCTGTAGAAATCTGTGATAGCACCAGTGGGCAGTTTGACCTCTGGACCTTTTCGGATGTCAAACATCTTTTATGATAGATGTTATGATCTGAAAATATTTTTACTATGAAGTAGACATCCGTAGCTTTCCAGAATGGCTAAGAATGCATGATTTTAATTTTTCTAAAATTAGTTATGATTTTTCAAAGTTTGGATAGAAAAGGGGCAAATTCTGGTTGAAATTTAATATGCGTATTTTAAGCTTCCCTTTGAGTTTCTTGAGATGTAGGCCATTTTTGATGATGCAAATGAGTTGTATTCATCCAATTAAATATGAGAATGTGATGTATGAGTTCACATGGTCCACGTGACGCTGAATGAAATTTTTATACACGACGTAACGCAAGAAAATGCCTTATTTTAATTCCCTTTTCTTGCTCTTTCATGGAACTTATGAATGTAGAGCATGGGAATGATGTGAAATGAGTTAGAAATATATAGTGTTACATTAGCCTAGATTATGTTATTTAATCTAGGATAAGCTTAATTACTAGCAACCATTAGAAGGAAGATCAGTCATTAACCTAAATACAACCAAACTAATGTACATATACAAAGATATTTTAACCTAGACTCTAGATACAAAAATACCAATTAGATTTTAGTTTTATGTATCCTAAAGTACAAAACTTAATCCTGATAATGACATGGTTATAGTAGGCTAATTTCCAATGTTGTTAATTGCCCACACTTGAGACAAACACAAAAAATAATGACTTTGAAATTTATTTATTTTATTTTAAAATAGAAGTTGCAATATATAAAGGAGTAGGCCATAGAAAATTAGCTAACTAATTCTTAAAATAAAAGAAAATAAAGGCCATAGAATATCAACCAATATAAAAGGAAATAAAGGCCATAAAATATTAACAAATCAAATTTAACATAAAAAGAAATAAGCATGTAACTTAAAAACTTCATAAAATAGGAATAAAAATGAAAGCAAAACATTTGACTTTAGCTTACAATAAACTGTTAGAGATTGTGCCTTAGGCTTATAAATTTACTATGAACATTATCTTGATTTAATAAAAGAATTTTATTATTATTATATTGTTTACATATTTACCATATAATAAGATCCTTGGTAATTATAATTATCCTAAATGTCCCTAGTCGATTATCCTTGTAAGAATAATAATGAATTAAGACTAATATGATTTTGATTGATGATCATATATGTAGATACAAATCAAAGTGATAGACACTTGTTAGGGACTAAGGTACTAGGCCGACTCGTCGTGAAATAGCTACATGGACTAGGTTATAAGCGTATCTTATTTATAGCCATATCATCGAGCCCTTAGACCTGAGACTGCCATAGATTCCTACATAAGAATCATTGTACTTTGACATAATCAAAAGTCGCCTTTAATTAGGTGATCATAAAGGTTGTGATTAGATACAATGGGATCCATGCAGAGAAAGATGAGTGGTCAAGATGGGATTTGTTCCTCTCATAAAGAGAGAGATATCTTTAGGCCCTTCGATAAGTAAGATAGAAAAATGTATGGCTGTGCTTAAATGAAAGGAGTTTCGTTTGTTTTGACAGTCTACTTAGAGATCAAGAAAGCATGGTCAATCGATGCAAGGATGAGGTCTCCATGCCTTGTGCTTGACCTAGGTATCGTGTGACAAAAGGGACTTGACATAGATTATAGGATAGGTTGCATCGAATCATTGATCCTTATATAATTTGGATAGTCATAATGTCTTGCTAGAGGCTACTTATGACTTATGGGCTAAAAGGAATTTTGGGCTACAACCAACATTATATAGGCCTACAGAGTTGCACATAAGAATAGGCTAACATGAACTAGAATATCCAAATTCATTGAACCTAGAAGGCATCTAGATTCAATGAATGTAGTGTCCACATTCAATGTATTTACTCTCTAAATTGTTTTCTATTTCAAATAGGAGATTATTCTATTTTTTTTGTTAGGATAATATATTCTCTCTTGAGAAGGTGATGGACAAATTTAATATATATTAATTTTGAAATTCAAAATTTGATAAGTTTAAATTTTATTTAAACTTTAATTTCAAAATTAGTTATCTAATAAGTTTAAAGAGAATCAAAATTAGTTACCTGATAAGTTTAAATTCTATTTAAATTATAATTTAATATTAATTTTGGCTTAGAGACCTAGCAAAGCTCTCTTATAAAAAGAGGTGCTGGGGTTTCCTATAAGACGTAATTTTTAAGCCGCAATAGTACACCACCTAAGAGAGAGAGAGTGAGAGAGAGATGACTTTTGCCATACACTAGAAAAGTCGTGTGATTTTAAGGACAAGTTTGGAGAACAACATTCATGTAACATGGTGCTAGCACACTGTTTGTGTTGGAAATCTCATTCGTGTAGATACCGGTAGAGGGCATTGGTTCATGAAAAGTAGCATCTAAAGATCCAAACTTGATTAATTTGAAGGAGAGATAAAGTTCTCTTTTTGCGCTAAAGGTATAATTCTTTTACCTTACTTCGGTTTAAGCAAACATGATAGATTCATGGGAGGGATTTTTTTTTTTTTGCATGCTTCATTTAATTTTTTCGCTACATGTGTCTACAAACCCCAACATAAACTACCATCATACTGCCCAAGAATCATGTTCCATTAGCAATAAATATTCCATGTGATTCTTTTCAAGAGTCATAGGATCCCAACACTCCCCAAGTGGATGTAGCTTAGAGCTAGCATTCCCAATCTTCTTTATTTTTGGCATTTTTATTTTGATTAAAGACCTTTGGTCATCTTCTTGCCCTCACTTTATAGCAGAGGTCTTGATTTTGGGTATTCTATCATTAGCTTTTTTATGAGGTAGAGATCTTAATTTTCGCTAACTATCAATATACGATTTTCTCATACTAACCACCAACATATATTTTTTATGCTAACCATCAATGTCTTTTTTTTTTTAATTTTATTTTTGGTCCAGTTGTAATGCACTGAATTTTCATCAATTGTTCTGGCAAACTTTTAAAGGAGGTAGAGTTGCTAGTTCTAGGCAAATAACAATGGAAGATGACGTATCATGCACTCTTACATGCCAGCATGTGGAATGATTGCAACTGCGTGTGGTAGTGCATAAGGGGCAATCAACTACTAAATTTTAGCATTTGGCCGATTGGGGCCTTTTAAGGATAGTTATGGGGCACTTAGTGTCTCCCATGATATCAGAATAGTGATTCCTAATTTTGGATATTTTTTGTTGGAAAGAAGATAAAGGATGAGCTTTAGAAGTTTTTCTTTTTTTTGCCTCTTACTAGCCAAATTTGGCTACGCTTTATGTTGGTCGAACTTGACCATTCAAAATAAGTTAGGGTTCTTGGGCTTTAATACCATGAAGAATTTTAGAAAATAATGACTCTGAACATTTTTATTTTATTTCAAAATAGAAGCTATAATATATAAAGAAAGTAGGCCACAGAATATCAACCAATATAAAAGTAAATAAAGGCCACAGAGTATCACCCAATTAACTTTAATATAAAAGGAAATAAACACTCAACTTAAAAACATCATAAAATAGGAATAAAAAAGAAAACAAAACATGTGACTTCATCCTACAATAAATTGCCACAATTTTGCCCAAGAATTATATCTTATTAATAGCAAATATCTTATATGATTCTTCCCAAGAATAATGGGATTTTAATAGTTACATACCATGGTCAACTAGAGTATATTCATTAAGTTCTATACATTACTCAACTAACTAGTATAGTAGCTTTTTACCATATTACATGTCATACTAATCGCCTAGCTCTCAATTCATTAACACATCATCTGTATGAATTGATAATTGCATTATGTTTAGACTATAAAGCATCAAACGTTGCTTCTTTTTAAAACTTACTACTCCCTACCTAGTCAACTCTCCAAGCATTTTCATCTTATTAATTAACTCCTAAATCCATTACTATGTTATCTAAGAGCTAATCAATGAATTAGATATAAGAAAAGTTACGAAGAGCATTGAACATATACACTGATCGAAAGCAAATTTTCACATCTAATAATTAATCAATATAAATTAGAATATAATTGGTGAAATTAAGTAAGTAACAAAAAAGACAATTGAAAATCTATAGGAAATTGAAATTAATCCCTGTAGCTTTAAAAATATAAAGAAATACATCATAAATCTATATTAGAACTAAAGGATCATACCATTAGAGATGATTAATCACCAAAATCCACTCTTAAATGCTCTTAGAATGTTGAAAAGTGAAAAAAATGCTCTCTAGAATTTGAGAGGCAAAAGAGAAAAATGGCTAAAGAAAGTTATTTTTGTGTACATTAGAGGAAATTTAAAAAAAAAAACTAAGTCTAAACTGGTCGTCACAACAAGAAAGGCTAGTGAGAAATTTTGAAATTAACACTCTAATAGTGCACAATATTTATTTAAAATCTAGTCCCTAAAAAACAAATTAAAAACATAAAATATAATATTTAAAGTAAATAAAATCAAATTTGAACTAATTATTTATAAGGATATACTAATGGCTTTCTTAGAAATTTATGGATTGCCAAAAAACTAGTTCACAAGTAAAAGCTAATTTTTAAAATTCTTTTCAAATTTAATGAAAAATGGGTGCAAATTAATTAAAAATCATTGAAGAAAGTTTGATAAGTGCTTCAAATTACACCTAAAAGTTGGTACCTTTATAGACTTATCAAACCCTCGAACTTAGTTTCTTACTTGTCCATGAGTAAGATCAAAATAAAAATCATAATTACCTTTCAAAAATTGAAATTTCTAGAAATGATAGAACTTTAACCCTTAGAAAGTGCTTTAGATAACATACGTGAAAGGAAAGACTATAGAATATTCAAAAGCAACATATTGAAAAGCACTAATAGCAAGTTGTCCAAATACTCATGAACGTTTAAGTGTGTACCATGCTATAGTCTAGATATAAACCTTAAAATGGAATATATCCACTAGTCCATATGATTATCCTATTCTGGAGCTTCAGATGCTCACTTATTATTTCTCTCTCCACTAATGTTGGTCTCAATACAATTCAAAGATCAATTGGTCTTTAAAGCTTTAGATGAGGCCATAAGGTTTATGCAGTACAAACATGATGATAAAAAGGGAAACAATGTTCAAGTTTAAGAGAGTACTGGTAAGCACAAGAAAGAAGATTACTCTCTCTCAATTTTGCCTCAAATCCTTACTATAAAAACATCCCCTCAAATTGTATATTTTCCCTCATACATAATTCAAGAGAATAAATAAAAGATGAAGTTGTATTTGCAATTCATGATACAAATCAATTCTCTCTTTTTCCCCCTTACCCTAGTTTAGATCTTTGATATACTAATTTTGCTCAGGGGCAAGTGATTTGCACTTGATTAATCATATACATTGTTTAAAAAAATAAAAGAAAAAGATAACATTTTATTATTCCAACAAATATTACAAGAAAAACAAATAATAAATGCTCTCACTTACTTTTTCTACTCAAATCACTCTACCCACATTCATGGTCAACTCTTCAAATTAATCACCTTTGTGCACCCTAAAAAATCATCATTTCTAAAGCAATAAAATCAAAGTATTTAAAAATATTCCTTCAAAAGGTTAAAATCATGGTTTTATAGGCTAGCTAATTAATGTAAGTAAATAGAAAAATATATAAAAAAAATGCAATTTAAAATTACATAAATTACACCTAAAAGCTCAAAGGAGTACTAGTGATTATATAAGAACAAAATAAGGCTTATCTATGACTCAAATTAAAAAGAAAAAAAAAGCTACAATCATGTCCAAGTACTAGACCTAGGACTTTTCTTTGAGAAGAAATCAAAGCAAGTTCTAGAATCTAGTCCAAAAATCTCAAATAAACGAATTCACATACTCTAAAATAAAAAAAAAACGTCTATCTTATGCATGTTATAAGTGTATAATAGATTCAACATAACACCATAACCAGATGTCATCAAAATATATTACAAGTGGCATTAAAGTGTCATTTAACCAATTTATCACTTTTAGCAGCAGAAATAATTGACACATAACGTCAAAATAATTCATTAATGGCCAAATAAATCATATGAGCTTGCCAAATATAATAACTATCCTCAACACATTTGTTCAACTATAAATGACACAATTAGAAGCTAAAAAATTTGATACCAGCCATATTTTACAAAATCACATAACAACACACATTAAGCCATAGGTTTGCATATTTTCTTCTAAGCCAAGTGAGCTCAAACTTGGTTAAATGGGCCATATGAGTTTACCAATCCTTTCTTCTATTCATAATATACTTACATCAAGAACACCACAATTCATCATGCAAATCTTGGGTTTAAAGCCATTTTTTCTCAAAACATATTTGCTTGCCTCGGCTTCCAGGGACAAGTTACTGACATAAACTTTAGAAAATTATAATTAATTCTAAAACAATTGAAATCAGGCAAATGATAGCTTCCTAGAAAGCCCTAAATGTCAACCATAGGTTAAAAATCATTTTAGACCATAAAAACATCAACTAAACCACGCATGACAATAGAATAGCACTAAAAGATCAAACTGCCCAGGTTTGCTGTCACAAGTTTTTGATATAAATTCAAAAATTCATAACTAATTCTAGAAAAATCAAAATCTAACAAACCATTCCATTCTAGAAAGCTGTAGATATCAAATTTCTATTAAAAATAGTTTTAGATTAAGGAAATAGCATCTAACTTACAAAAATTGATAAACAGTACTAGAGGTCTGTTTGCATTACTAGTATTGATTACCAACTTCAAAAATTCATATCTCCCTCAATATAAATCCAAATGAAGAGCTCTCAAGTGCTTCAGAAAGGTTATCATTCTTAGTTTATGCTTGTAAAATTTCATGAGCATTAAATATCATTTAACTCTCAGATGATACAAGAGAAGAAACTAATTATATGAACAGTGCATATACCAAATTTGAGAATTTTTCCAACTTTAGATATTCATTATTTATTCTCTAGAGCTCTAAATAATGTGGTTTTTAGCCTAACAAAAAGTTTTAGATAAGACCTATATTCATGCAAAATTTCATAAAAAAATTCGTCCATTGGTTAGTTTTGGATATAAGGTGCAAAAGTGGCACTTTTGGATGTCATAAAGGGTCAAAATAATGCCATATGCTCTCCTACTACGACCACAACCAATTGGGCATGTGTGAATGATTAAAATCAATATATAAAGGCTGCCCTAGTGGTCTAAATCCTCATACTTCTCAAAACCACTTCCTAACTTAAACTTACATACAAGTTTCGTAAGACATTTAGATGTCAAACCTTCTCATACATGCACATATGGTTCCAAAAGCTATTTATTCATCATAAATACATAAATTTACATATTTTCAATCAATTACATCATTCATATATCATGTGATTATAGCTCTTGACATCAAAATGATTATTTTCTTTCTCCTTTGTCAAAGTGCCATGCTTCAAGGTCTTTAGGCTCTACTCTTTGATCCACTTAGCTCACCTAGACATAATTAGATATGTGGAGGGATAGAGTGAGATTCAAAGAATCTTAATAGTTTTTTAACCTTTCAAACATACATAATGGATGCAATCCAAGTCAAAGAATGCATGCATATCTCTTAGGCTAGTCATGAACATACTTAAATCATTTTTTATGTTCAAGAAACTCATATATATCATACATAGGCTCTTGAGGGTCTTGGTTTAGCCTCACCCATTTTCAAAGGACTTTTAACTAAGCCTCACTCTTTTTGAGATTTTTGGCTTTGTATCACCCAATCCTAAGGACTTTTAGCTTATCCTTACCCTTGCTAAGAGAATTTTGGCATCACCATACCCATTCAAGCCAAAACACATTCATAGAACACATTTCAAAAACATCATCGTACCATGGCATGTAGGAAATAGCTAGAAACATTTATCATGGTATAAACATACATACACACATCCAAAGACAAGAAAACACCCAAGAACGTATGAGAGACACGTTAGAGAACTATCTTGAAGCAAATGCACATACTTTTCTCTTAGGATTATTCTCCCTCTTCTAGGACAAGCCTTACAACAAGGTGGCCCTTGGTTCTCTTAGCCTAGACATATCAAATGAAACATAAATTACTCATAGGAGCAAGTTGAAGTTTCTCACAAACTCTATAGAGGCTTGCTTGGTTCTAAGACACACTTATGGTTCCATGAAGGACCTAATGAAGCAACTATGAAAATTTATGATCTTGGCTCCATTTTCTCCTTCAATCTATGATTCTTAACTCTATTTGAACTCCCTAAAGTTATCACACTTTCATTCTAAAGAGCCTAACTATAAGTTGTTTCTTTATGTCCCATTATGGAGCCTACACCTCCATTTCACATTCCATGGCTTCTAAAATTCTTTCAAAGCTTCCTTTGATGTTTTTACATCATATCTAGTCCCATTTTAAGCTTGGAACAAATTAAAATACTTCCTAGGTGCTTGGTATAACCTAAGCCGAGACATGCTCCTTGTTTGGAGCTCATGGAGTTTGCTTCACTTTCATGAAAGGGATGACACTTATGCAACTTCCTAAAGGTCTAAGGGACTCATACTAAGTCTTACATAAGCTAGAATACCTCTAGAAAAAATTAGACTTAAACATTAGTCTTAAAACTCCAAGATTCACAATCTTGAATTTCATTGCTTCCTATTTGATTCCAATGGAGTATTCTTAATTCCCACACTCCTAAACACTTGTTTCTTTCTTGCTAAGGTCAGAATTTATCTCCTCCTAGATGGGCTAGGTCTGACCAAAAATCACCCAAGAGAGAACAACAAAGAGGAAGCAAGACAAGCCATAATTCTTACCTTACTTGCTAGCTTTCTCAAGGTGCTTTGCTATGCTTCCAAGAGCCTTTGAAGTTTCTATCCTCTCCTTGCTAAACTAGCCACCAACCATGACCAATTAAGGTGTTAAAACCATAGAATAAGAGAGGAGAAGGAGTATAAGAAGTTTAGAGAAGGAAAGGGAGTGAAAAAGTGTGCATTTTTTTTGACCTTTTCAAGACTTCTTCTTCCTCTCTTACAACTCCCTCTTGTGGACCACTCTCAGCCCTCCTTAGTTTTGTTTCATCATGTGAAAAAGTTGGTTGGGAGATCAGAGCAAATTGGAATATTTTTATAAGGCCAAGTGTCCATTTTTATAAGTTTTCAACTTTGCAATTTGTCCCTCATCTTAGTTTTTACTTTTTGGATTTATTTCAACTCATTTTCAAAATTTGTCTTTTTTATCATAAAATTTGGGTCATCTAATTCATAAAATGGCTTTGGTTGCACTCAAATTGGATTTAAACCATTTCAAATTGTTCAGTTAAAGTTTTGGTCAACTGACAGCTGAAATCGCTCATTGAAGGGATTTTAACTGTTCCCGAGGTTTTCATGGTTTTTAATGTCTTTGAGAACCCCAGAAAGCTTAAATTTTCTATTTAAAAAAATCATCCTATGAGTTTTCTAATTTTTTTAGAAATTACGAAATTATTCCAATTTATTTTGGCAATTTTTTTTTAACTTTTCTGACTTTGGTTTTCGCACATCTTAGGTCTCAAATATTCATTTTTTATTATTTAAAATTTTATTCTAATTTTACTTGGTCTTAAATAATTCATTTCAAGGGATCTACTTTTATATTTGGTAAATTTCGTGCCTTTATGGAAAAACCCAATGTCACATTCAATGAGTATAAAAATTCAATCCATTAACAAAAAAGTATGCCATTTAAGAAAAATATTCATGTAACTTTAACAAGAGGTATATGCTAATAACTAATCATTATTGTCATTGGAGTCCTACCAATTCAAGAAAAACAACTCAAAAAGGCAATTATCCAGTGAGAACAAAAAAGCTTGAAAATATAAGGGATTTGAAAATTTTGAATTTTGGAAAAATTTTCTTTGAAATCTAATATAAATTTTAAATTTTTCCCAAAATTTAAGAACATTTAAAATATGTATCCCTTACCCCCAAATTTAAATTGAACACTGTCTCCAATGTTCCATTATAGTACAAGGTAAATTTTTTTTTTTTAAATGTGGCAATAAAAGTAAAGCCATAGCACATTATCGTAAACATAGAAAATCAGAATTTAAATTTAATTTTGAAAATTTAAAGGTGAGAAAAATAGAAAATACTGGTGCATAACCTAGGCTAAAGATCATCTAGACACTAGCAGCGGAAAATTTATAGTGCATTATCATTACGTCACTCAACAGACTAAATTTGTGCCTTAGTACATCTTTCAAAAATATTTTTTATTTTATTTTTGTTTTCTTAAAAAATTTTCTATTTTTTTAAAATTTTGAAAATACATTTTGAAAATTAAAAACAAACTGTGAGGTTATTCCCCCAAATCAATATATATTATAAAAGCCGTGGGAACCATGGTTAAATTAAACTTGATTTGGTTAATTATGGTTGGTTAATTAAAACAAAACTAACTCTAATAAGCCGTGGAAGATATAGCATTTTGATTTTATTATTGAAAGATTTTTGCTTTTGGGTAATTAAAACAAAACTAACTCTAATAAGCCATGGAAGATATAGCGTTTTGATTTTACTATTGAAAGATTTTTGTTTTAATTTCAGGATTAATTAGAAGGTTGTAATCAATTGCTAATTAATGTGATCCAATCAATTTTGGGTAACGGGAGAGGGATGGAATTATGAAGAATAAAGTTTTATTAATGAAGGGAGATATTTGAGGGAAGTGTTAGTTAGTGATAGGTGATGTATTATCTATGATTTATTCCATTCATCTATTGGTGTTTAATGACACGTAAAAAAGATAATCAATTCATCAGAGTGAAGCTTGAAACATTAAATTAATATTAACATAGATATTTGAAATAAGGAAACGGGCGACGATTTGGCACCAAATTTTCGGAAGTGTGGAAAGAGCAGTTGTGAGAAGCAGAAAAACCATAAAAAAACGATGATTGACTCGAAAAATTGAATTAATATTACCATAGATATTTACCACAAATATAAACAAATATTAAACCACAAATATTTATATTTTATATTTTGCTATCTTTCTTATATTAAAATACCACAAATTATATTGAAAAAACAAAATCTTTTTCCAGTTACACAAAGATTGTATTATACTAAAAAGATTGTATTATGTTAAATTTTTTTTTCAATCATACATTGTTATAAAAACTAAATAGTATAATATTTACACGTTTTTTTATTTTTATATTTAAGCAATTATTGTTATTATTATTTAAATAGAGTGGCTTACTTTATATATATATATATATATATATATATATATATATATATATATATATGAACATTCGGGTAGTATAATATATAAATAGTTAAATAGATTAAAATATATCACTTGTCACAATTTGTATCAACTTTTATTATACAAGAAAATTATATAAATTTTTTTTATTTTTAAAATATATATTATTTTTTTATTTTTTCTAAAATTAAATAGAATTTTTTATTTTTAAAATATACACAAATTTTTTTTGAAAATAGAAGAAAGGTTTATATAATTTTAGTAAAATAAAAAAAATTATATGATTTATTATTTATTTTAAGAGAAATTTATTGATATATTTTGGGAATAAAAAAATTGTATAATTTAAGCAAAACTATCTTTATAATTTATTTTTTATTTTGGAGAATGTTTATGTTTATTTTTAAAATATAAGAAATATATGTATAATTTTAGTAAAATTTAAAAAAAAAATGTATAATTTACTCTTATTCTTATTATATATATTATGATAAATCAAATTTTTTATTAGTTTATTTTATTTATTGCATCTTACATTATTTTATTTAAAAATTTTAGTAACATGATTACCATAAAATTAATATTTGACCATAACACATGAATAAAACAGCGCATATTCGAATTCAAACGACACAGAAAACATTTTCCCCGTCAGTTGCAATTTTCTGCACCACCAAAATGTACCCATCCAAAAATAAATAAATAAAATCCATCTTCTGGTGTTGGCGAGCAAAATCGTAGATGGAAAGTCTCAGGTTAGCATCTTCTACGCTGTCTCCTGCTTCTCCACTCTCTGGTAACGTCAACTCGATTTTAAAACTACTAATTAAATATATCTGCAATGCATTAAGATGGGGGAGGTGGACATGAAATGAAAGTGACCGGCTCATAGTTCCACAAAAAAGAGAGAGAGAGAATGAAGATAATCTTTTCAGAAATTTATTACTGTTAAATTATTTTAAAAACTTTATGACTCTATATATTCCTATATTAAAAAACATATCACTCAACAATTAATAAAATTGAGACAAGAGTAATCAAATCACTTCACCATTTTTTGATCTAAACAACATTATGTTTTCAATTGTACATGATCTGATAAAGAATATAGATACAAGCAAGGAGACATGGATAATTCAAGCAAAAATTCTGAGAAAATGGTACCTGAGACAAAAGCTCCCACCACATGATATTTGGGGTATATCAATGATTCTCATGGATAGTGAGGTGACATTTTAATACAATTTAACATTTTAAGTATTTTCAACATGTATACAAAAAATTCGTATTCAATATATATCTCTAAGGATTACGAAGGAAGGCTTTTTATAATTTTCAGTGTTATTGTAGGGTACCAAAATTCAAGCATCAATAACAAACAAGAATTTGGTCCCTCAATTTCAATCTGAGCCTAATGAAGGTTGTCACACCCGAAAATGCGACCGCGTGGCGCTTCGTCAAAGAAAATTTCTTGAAAAGAAATTTTGATTCAATTTCCAAAGAAAATGAAGACTGAAATCAAAATCAAAATAAGTAGTAGAGTCGCCACCAAAATTTTAATTTTTGAAAAGGCAAAACTTTGGAAAAGTCTTTTTATTTGAAAAATAAGAAAAATGGTCTGCGAATCAGAAAATAGGTTCGGGAGTCAATTGTGAGTGGGGAAGGTATTAGGCACCCCACAACACCCGTTGCTAAGAACGGTTACCCTAAGCTAGTTGTACAAAATCAGTATGGCCTTTAGTCTATTTTAATTCTCCTAGCAAATCACATGCAAAATAAGAAATAAAGGTAAAGGGAATGAAGTTGAAAAGGAAAAAGAGGAAATAAACTAAAGAAACAAAATTTGAAAAGATGAAATGAAAGAAAAGAAATTAAGGAAATGAAAATTGAACAGAAAATTTTATTTACAAGGTAAGACTTGACCTAGGATAAGAGCCTAGGGCCTACGTACCCTCCAATAGGGATCAAAGTCCACGTAGTTCGATCAAAGAAGTGTATTGGATTATATTTGTTTTGTTTTGTTTTGTTTCTTTTATTTTATTTTTTTGAATTTTTGTTTGTTATTATTATTATTTTTTTGTGGGAAAGGAGAAAGCGGATAACTTTTACCTTTAACAAATAAAACGGATTTAGAATTAGTCGACGTGTTTTAATTTGCTGAAAATAAAATTAATATTTTTTCTTTGCTATTCCTTCACTCTTAACTTCTTCCCCTTTTTTTAATGAGTCTTTTTGTTTTAAATTTTTTTTCCATTTTTGATTTTTTATTTCTTTGCTTTTGATTATCTTTTGTTTTTTTATTGTTTTTTACACGTTTTTTAATTTTTTTAATTTTTTTTGGGTTGTTACTTTCGATTTTTATCATTTTTTTTTACTTTGCCTTTTTGACTTTTAATTAATTTTGAATTAGTTGTCTTAAGTTTTTTTTTTACTTAACAATTAATCTTGATTATTGATTTAATCTTTTTGGATAAGTTCCTTAAGTTGTTTTCTTTTTTTTGGTTGAGAGATCTTTCTTTTCTCCTTTTCAATTTTTTTGGTTTTTAATTAATTTATTGTTCTTTTCTTTTCTTTTTTTTTTCAATTTCTTTGCTTTGATTTTTATATTTTGATTTCTTCAATTTTTAGTTCTTATATATACATACATATATATATATACTTCTCTTTTTATTTAAAACAAGTTTTTCTCCCCTTTTTTCCTTTTTTTTTGTGTGTTAATTTTGACATTTGGAAATAATATTTTGAGTTGCAAAGAGGAAGAAGAACAAAAAAAACTTTCTAATATCTTTTTTACTGTTTTTTTTTTCTTTCTTTCTTCTTATTATGAAACCTCTCTCTTTTTTATCTAAAAAAAGAATCCTTTTATTTTTTTAATATTCTTTTATTGCTGTTTATTTTTTCCATATCAATTTCATCATATCCTTTTATTTTAAATAACTATCAATTATTAAAATATAATTAGAAAACTCAATAAGGATCAAGGCGACTTATTGTCACACATACCCTTGAATTGATTCATATGCATCTGAGGGGACAATAAATCCCACACGACGATTCAAAAATGAAATAAAATGAAATCCACGTTTTATTTTTAATCTGGGAATAAGATTTTCTGAAACAAAAAGGGCTCTTTTTTTCGTCATTCTCTTCATGATTTTCTAGAAATATTTTTGATTTTACTTCTTGATTGAGTCTCCTTCCGACCCCTTTTTTATCCTCTTGGTATTTTCGTACAGCATGTCCTACTCGGATTAGGGGTAATCATGAGTTTCAAACAGAAACAAAACCCTTAGACCAAGGCCTACTCATGCAGCAAAGGGTACCCTCAGGGATAGGTTTCGTTCTTCACTCATCATTCAACAAAGAGGAAATCAAAGATAAGATTACATCATAGATTAAACCACCCCCCTCATATACGGAATATACTACCATGCATCATACATAGACGTTCATGCCATTTTTTCTTACTCTGAAACAGACCAACATTCAGCACGAAATCACAGCAGGGGAAAAACTCAAACAGACCCAGCTACAGTTTAAAAAAACATCAAATATCATCAACAGTTTTTCTCTCAGACATTTCGCCGAGCACCTAGTGTGCATACTTCAAATACACAATGAATCATTGTATTTCAATTTCCAGTCTACCCATTTCCAGTACAGGTCACCAGCAAGCTCAATCAGAATTCATTGGAGGTTAATAAAGGTCTCTAATGGCTTACCTGCAGAGATGGTAGCTGAAGGATGAACTTTTTCGGCTCTCTCTGTTTCTCAAATTTCGAATCCCTACTCCTCCGATTCTCCTTCACTCGAGTCTGAAGAAAACGCCCCTCAGCCTCTCTTCTTTTCCGGTGACCCTCTCTCTCTGATTCCCCGGTGGCCCTCTCCCTCTGGTTCCCTCACTTTCTCCCTCGGTCCGTCTTCCCCTCAATCTCTCTTCTCGAAGCCAATCCGAAAATTTCCTCAGGCGAACACCCCTTCGTCTCTCTTACTCTCCCTTGATTCCCCCTGTTTTTCGCACTCTCCTGACCTCTTCCCCCCCTATTTCGAATTTCTCCCTCTGTTTATAATCCTCCATCTCTCGCTGCCTCCCCTCTCGATTTTCTCCTCCTTCCTATTTCGAAAACCTCTCTTGCCTGATGCATCACTTTCTCCCTTCCATTTTCGTGTTTTTTCTCCCTCATCTTGGCGACTTTCTCTCGCTGACTCCTGCCTGTTGGTTCGCACTCTCTCCCCTCATCTGCTCCCCTCTGTTCCTCGATTCGTACCCCTCTGTTTTCCGTTTTTATTTCTCTGCCTCTGATCATGGAACAGATATGAAGAAAAGTTAATAGTAGATGCCTGCTTTAATCCCCTGCTGCTTTCCCTTTTCGTGTTTCTCTGTGCTTCACTCTGCTTCCTTCTGCTGCCTTCATTTTGTTTCATGCGCCTTTCAGCGTCGTGCGTGGTTCATGTTAGAGGAAGAGATGGGTCAGCCGGTCAGCTAATGGATCCGGGTTAGGCTTCAGAAGAGGTTGGGGCGAGATTTAGCTGAAATGGGCTATGGGCCTTTTTTCTAATGGGCTTGAGGCAATTTGAAATTTTTTTTTTTTTTGGTTAAGTTGGCCTAATTTTTTTCAAAATTTTGTGTTTGTTCTTCTTTTTTTTGTTAATTTTTTCTATGGCTTTGGGTTCTTTTCTTTTTATTTATTTTCCTTTTTTTTTTTTTTTCAGGTTTTGTCATCATTTTCTAAAGCTTTTATTTTAATTTTTCCTATTTTTTCATCATTGTTTTCATGTTCTCCTAATTTCTATTTTCTTTCTTTTGTTTTTTTTTGTTTGTATTTTTGCTAATTTGATTTGTAATTAGTTCGGACAAAATACGGTGTTCACAGTTGCCCCTCTTTACTTGTTTCTTGGGCAAGGAAATTAAAAATGTAATTTTTGATATTTTTGCATAAGAAACAAGTAAAGACAAGAACACGTATTTGTCTAAGATGAGAAAGCGACCTAAACAAAATATGGTGTTTACAATTGCCCCTCTTTACTTATTCTTTAAGCAAGGAGAGCAAAAATGTAATTTTTGATATCCTTAACTAAAGAATAAGTAAAGATGGAAACATGCATTTTGTTTGGGGAGCTAACTTACATGAAAATATCACGACCTGATCAAGGAGAAAGGAAGTAATGTAATTCTGAAGAGGATGCCTGTTCTGAAGCAGAACTTTTATTGGTGCCTGTTTTGGTGCAAGGCTTTAAAAAGGGTGTCTGGTCTGTGCAAGGCTTTGAAGGGGTGCCTAGCCAATGTAGGGCTTGAAGGGTGCCTAGCCAATGTAGGACTTGAAGGGTGCCTAGCCAATGTAGGACTTGAAAGGTGCCTAGCCAATGTAGGGTTTGAAGGGTGTCTAGCCAATGTAGAGCTTGAAAAATGCCTAGCCAATGTAGGACTTGAAAAATGCCTAGCCAATGTAGGACTTGAAAAGTGCCTAGCCAATGTAGGACTTGAAAGGGTGCCTAGCCAATGTAGGACTTGAAGGGTGCCTAGCCAATGTAGGACTTGAAAGGTGCCTAGCCAATGTAGGACTTGAGGGGTGCCTAGCCAATGTAGGGCTTGAAAGGTGTCTAGCCAATGTAGAGCTTGAAAGGGTGCCTAGCCAATGTAGGACTTGAAAGGTGTCTAGCCAATGTAGAGCTTGAAAAGTGCCTAGCCAATGTAGAGCTTGAAAAGTGCCTAGCCAATGTAGGACTTGAAAGGTGTCTAGCCAATGTAGAGCTTGAAAAGTGCCTAGCCAATGTAGGACTTGAAAGGTGCCTAGCCAATGTAGAGCTTGAAAAGTGCCTAACCAATGTAGGACTTTAAGGGTGCCTAGCCAATGTAGGACTTGAAAAGTGCCTAGCCAATGTACGACTTGAAGGGTGTCTAGCCAATGTAGAGCTTGAAAAATGCCTAGCCAATGTAGGGCTTGAAGGGTGCCTAGCCAATGTAGGACTTGAAGGGGTGCCTAGCCAATGTAGGACTTGAAGGGTGTCTAGCCAATGTAGAGCTTGAAAAATGCCTAGCCAATGTAGGACTTGAAAAGTGCCTAGCCAATGTAGGACTTGAAAGGTGTCTAGCCAATGTAGAGCTTGAAAAGTGCCTAGCCAATGTAGGACTTGAAAAGTGCTTAACCAATGTAGGACTTGAAGCTTACCTTTTGTACCGGTCTTTCTGAGTCAGAAGGCTTTGCTTTTTCATCTACCTAGGCTTTATGCAAGGTATGCACCTATAAGAACCAGTATATATGAAAACTCTTGTTTCCCTTCCACTTTTGCTTGTCCCCACAGTGAATTGGGATTCATGCAAGATTTTGACGTTCAATTATCCTGGTATGAACTAAAGCCTATACAATGTGTGCAAATGCGAAACACACGAGACAATTGATGCTTCCTTTCATGAAATGCAAATCTTTTTCTCGTCTTATCGTATGAGTATGTGAGGTGCTTCATGTATTGTCATTTAGATGGTTTGCGATTTGTTTTTTTTCTTTTTTTTCATAAATTAGGGTTTTCATTGTCAAGGATGTTGATTCCGAAAAAAAAATGTATTGATCATAATTTAGGTTTTTTTTTTTTTTTTAATTTCTTATATTTTTTTTATTTTTTATTTTTTACTAATCAATTATAGCAGAATAGGTTATTGCTTTTCCCAAACGCAATGCCCATCTAGCCAGGCCTTGAGTATCTTAGGCTGCGTTCCACTTATAGTTCTCAATTCTGTACCATCCAAGAATTTTGGTGGGCTGTCCTTGAAACCACAACTATCCTCCTCTTCTTTTTTTTTTTTATTGGTTTTGTCCTTTGAGCAACAATAAGGGGTTTGTAGAGGATAAGTGATCCAACGAAAATGCCAATCGTGTCGTGCTAAGTAAACGTTTTGATAAATGTCAATTTTGAGTTATCGATTATAGACTAGGAATGAGGCATATTTGAGACTTACGAGAGATGATTTTATTAGTGAGTTTGCCAAAGGAAATGCCTGGTAGTTCAGACAGACAATGAAAGAGATTGTGACGATAAAAACAAAACAAAACGAACAAACAAGCAAACAAACAACAAAACTAAAAGAACTTGTCTCGAGAAGTTCTTTCAAAGATTGCCCTTTACAATTGGTTCCGCCTGTCCCCACAAAATAATTTGTTGTGCCTCTCGAGATGTGCATCTCATCCAACCTGAGCTATGATCCTCGAATTTTGCCCGTCAAAGTGGACTCCCAAATTTTGCCCCCTACTTTCGCCTCGGCACCTCCTTGCATCACTATGCTTTTCCTCTTTAGCTCTTTCTGATTGACTGTTTCTTAATTTTTCTTCTTTTTCTTTTCTCTTTTTTTTGGCTCTAACTTTTGCCTAGGCCGCCCTTTCAGGTTTTCAACCTAGCGAGCTTTTCTTTTTACGCGAAATATTTTTTTACTGCATCCGAATTGAGAGGTTTGGTTAGTTCATGACCATCCATGCCCATCAGAACTAATGCTCCTCCTGAAAAAGCATGTTTGACGACGTAAGGACCTTCATAAGTGGGAGCCCATTTGCCCCGAGCGTCCTCCTAATTTGGCAGGATTCTTTTGAGGACTAGGTCACCAACTTTGAACTCGCGAGGACGGAGCCTTTTGTTAAAAGCCCTCGCCATCCTCCTTTGGTACAATTGTCCGTGACATATTGCAGCAAGTCTTCGTCCCTCAATCATATTCAGCTGCTCATACCGGGTTCTTATCCAATCACTTTCATCTAAATTTGACTCAATTAATACCCGCAACGATGGGATTTCGACTTCGATGGGCATGACGGCTTCCATTCCATAAACCAAGGAATAAGGAGTTGCCCCAGTCGAGGTACGCACTGTGGTGCGATACCCATGCAATGCGTATGGGAGCATTTCATGCCAATCCTTATAAGTGACTGTCATCTTTGCAACGATCTTTTTTATATTTTTATTTGCTGCTTCTACGGCGCCGTTCATCTGTGGCCGATACGGTGCCGAATTATGGTGTTTGATTTTGAATTGTTCACAGAGCTTAGAGATTTCTGCCCCATTCAGGTTCGGTGCATTATCAGTGATGATTTTCTCTGGCAGTCCGTAACGGCAAATGATATTTACCTTGAGGAACTTGCAAAAAGCATTCTGAGTGATACTAGCAAAGGAATTAGCTTCAATCCACTTTGTGAAATAATCAATGGCAACCAAGATAAAACGGTGTCCGTTTGAAGCTTTAGGGTTGATTGGTCCAATTACATCGATGCCCCACATTGAAAATGGCCATGGTGCCACCAAATTGTGCAGTGAGATTGGCGGTGCATTAATTTTGTCTGAATAAATTTGACATTTATGACATTTTCGAACATATTCAGTACAATCCTTCTCCATGGTCAACCAAAAGTACCCGCACCTTTGGATTTGCTTGGTCAGAGTATAGCCGTTAGCATGCGTACCGCAGATACCTTCATGAACTTCAGTAACCACTTTCTGTGCCTCCTCTGCATCTATACATCGCAATAGTGTGCCATCATGGTTTCTCTTATATAAAATGCCATTGCTAATGAAGAAATTCATAGCTAGGCGCCGAATCGTCTTTTTATCATTCTCACTGGCCTCAGCTGGGTATTCCCTACTTGTCATATAATTCTTGATGTCATGATACCAAGGTTGCCCATCCTGTTCTTCTTCTATATTTAGGCAATATGCCGGCGAATCCCTAGCCTCTACCCGAAGTGGCTGGACCTGGACTCCGTAGTCAAGTCGAATCATTACAGCTAACGTAGCCAAAGCATCAGCAAATTGGTTTTTGTCTCGAGTCACATGATGGAAATTAATTTCCTCGAATCGGCTGATTAGCTGAACCAAAAATTTCTGATACGGAATCAGCTTTAAGTCCTTAGTTTGCCAATCTCCAGTCACCTGATGGATTATGAGGGCAGAGTCCCCAAAAACTTCCAAGCTCTTTATACCAAGGGTTATGGCAGCATTCAAACCACTGATACAGGCTTCATATTCTGCCACGTTGTTGGTACATTCGAATTCTAATTTAACAGCAACGGGGAACTGCTTCCCTTCGGGCGATGTGACCACAGCCCCAATGCCATAACCATGCATATTGGCAGCGCCATCGAAGTACATCTTCCAACTCCCATCACCACCATCTTTGTCATCTCCATTGTCCTCTATTGCGAGTATGTCTTCCTCAGGGAAATGAAAATCCAATGGTTGGTATTCATCCGTAGGGTTCTCGGCCAGATGATCTGCTATGATGCTTCCTTTTATGGACTTTCGAGTCATATATTTGACGTCGTATTCGGACAGTACCACTTGCCACTTAGAGACTCTTCCTGAAACATGCGGGCTTTCAAAAATATATTTGATAGGATCCATTCTGGAGATTAGACATGTAGTATAATAAAGCATGTACTGTCGTAGCCGTTTGGTGGTCCATACCAGCCCGCAACAAGTTTTTTCAATCAATGGATAACGTGCTTCACATTCGTTGAACTTCTTGCTTAGGTAATAAACTGCCTGCTCTTTCTTCCCAAAATCATCATGTTGCCCCAATACAGCCCCCATTGACCTTGGCAAGATTGTCAGATAAAGAATCAAAGGTCGTCCTGGGGTAGGTGGTACCAAGATTGGGGGACTCGACAGATACTCTTTAATTTTATCAAAGGCTTCTTGACAGTTATCATCCCATTTTTCAGTGTGGTTCTTTCTCAACAATTTGAAAATTGGTTCACAAGTTGCAGTTAGATTGGCGATAAATCTTGCTATATAGTTGAGCCGGCCTAAAAAGCCCCGCACTTCTTTTGTCGTTTGGGGGGATGGCATTTCGCGAATAGCTTGTATTTTATCAGGGTCCACCTCTATTCCCTTTTGACTTACCATGAAACCCAATAATTTTCCAGTCAAAGCCCCAAATATGCATTTGTTGGGGTTTAACCGAAGCTTGTATTCATGTAATCTTCCAAACAACTTCCTTAACACCATCACATGACTTTCCCCTTGTGCTGATTTAGCTACCATATCGTCGACATATACCTCAATCTCCTTATGCATCATGTCGTGAAAGAGTGCCATCATAGCTCGTTGGTAAGTGGCCCCAGCATTCTTCAACCCAAATGGCATTACTTTATAACAGTAAGTCCCCCATGGTGTGATGAACGTGGTTTTTTCCTTATGGTCTTCATGCATAGGAATTTGGTTATACCCTGAATAACCATCCATGAAGGAATACCGGTAGGCTCGTGTCGTATTATCAACTAAAACGTCTATGTGGGGTAATGGAAAATCATCTTTCGGGCTTGCTTTGTTCAAGTCCCTATAATCAACACACATGCGAACCCTTCCATCCTTTTTGGGGACAGGTACGATGTTTGCTACCCATTCTGGATACGTAGATACCTGAAGGAAACCCGCTTCTAGTTGCTTCATGACCTCCTCTTTTATCTTTAACGACATGTCGGGGTGCATTCGTCTTAATTTCTGTTTCTTAGGTTCAATGTTTGGAAGTAAAGGAATTTTGTGAGAGGCAATCTTCGGGTCGAGTCCAGGCATGTCTTGATAAGACCATGCAAAGACATCTATATATTCTTTGAAGAGTTGAATCATTTCCTCCTTCTCCGGATTATCCACTATTTTGACCTCCTTTCTATGTTCTTCTGTCCCCAAGTTGATATTTTCAATTGTTTCTTCGTGAGGGCAGATACCTTTATCCATCGAATCGAGCAACTTTTCGAAGGTTTGGGTCGACTCTTCATTATCAAATTCGGAATCATGCATATCCAAAGTAACACATAAATCATTCCGTGGGGACTCGGGAACCTCTGCGTTAGGCAAGAGTCCCAAGGAAAGCAATTTCCTAGAGGAAGTAACAGAGCAAAATAAACAGAAAGAGAAAGAATAAAGTGAAAGGGGGCAGCATATCCAAGTAATTATCCTTTTAATTGCAAAATACCATCGTCAGTCATGAAATACTGTTTGAAATTAGGACACAACAACAGGAGGAAAAAGATAAGAGAAGAAGAAAACAAAACAAGACATGATCAAGACAATTACTCTAATGCTACGACATCGGGGACATTCTCGATTTCCCAATTATCCAATCTTTCTCCCGAATTGTCAATCGAAACCCAAGTCTTGACTCCTTGCAGGACTACATCATCAATCATCGAGATATTTAGCCGATTCATGACTTCCGAGGCAGTTGGAAATGTTTCCCTAAGATGAGGAATTCTTAGCTTTTCTTGCCCCTTATTCCATTTTGTGCTTGGTTGCTCCTTAACTTGGTTTGATAGCAAGATTTCATACCCTAATCCTTGCCGATTGAAGTTTTCCGGAAGAGTAATAGGCAGTTCAACCCCTTGCAAATGTATTCCCAATCCCTTCCCAGGTTGGAATCCACTCCTTTGCAGCATTTTCATCACAACCTGATTAACATTTCCAATGGTAGGATTAGGTTCATCCATCTCCAAGCTCTGAAACATCGCTTCCATATCCTGCTCAGCAGCCTCAATGTATGGCACGGAACTAGGCTTACTTAGCATTATCTCTTCTTCGCCCTTGATAGTGATTATCCTCCCCTCGTCAATGAATTTGACCCTTTGATGAAACGTAGAAGGCACAGCACCAGCGGAATGGATCCAAGGCCTGCCTAGTAGCATTGTATAAGATGGATCTATATTCATCACTTGAAAATCTACCACGAAGGTTTTTGGCCCAATCTCCAAAGACAAACGGGTATTGCCAATCACTGCTCTTTTAGAGCCATCGAATGCCCTAACCACCATATCACTTTTTTCAATGTGCAATGCCTCAATCGCCAGTTGTTCGAATGTGGCCAGTGGTAACACATTTAGTGCCGACCCTCCATCAATCAGAACCTTTGCAATTATAAACCCATTGCATTTCAATATAATGTGTAGTGCCTTTGGTTGATTAGAGGACGTTCCTACGACTTCTTCTTCAGAAAAAGAGATGGTGGATGCAGACTTGACAATATTCATCACACTAGCTACCTTTTCCGGAGTGACATCAGGCCGCACGTATGCTTCCTCCAAGACTTTTTGTAAAGCTCGACGATGTACCTCTGAGCTCATGACTAAGGACCACATTGAAATTCGCGCCGGAGTTTTCTTTAATTGCTCTACCACATCGTATTCACTTTGTTTCATGATTCGCAGGAATTCTTCATCAGTGTTATCTTCCTTGTCTCCTTTCTCTTTCACCCTATCAATTTCTTTTCCCTTCCCATGCTTGTCAAGGCTTGCCGGGAGGTAAGCCCTGCCACTTCGGGTAATACCTCCTGCTCCCACCATACTCGTAGCGGGTTCTCCTTCTGCCTTAGCAATCACCGCCTGAGTTACAGGACAGTTAATGGTCTCCTCATATTTCCACGGGACTGCATGGTCGCTTTGATATGGGAATGGAGCTGGCATATTGATAACCACTGCAGGTCGCCTCAGGGAGGGTGAACGAGATGGCATTGACGTAGTAAAAGGATCTCCAACAGTCAGGGTAACTGTTTCCGGTTGTCTAGTCGAGATAAAGATGTCAACGTACTTCTCTTCTATCACGCCAACTTCTTCTCCCAGCTTTTCCATAACCACAACTCCTAGTGTCATTAATTTCTTCAAAGCTCCCCGAAACTGCCCACAATTCTCAATGTCATGATCCATATTTTGCTGATGAAAGTCGCAAAATTTAACTGGTAGTCTAACAATACCCCCAACGATCTTTTCTTTAATTCCAACACATACCCAGCCGATTGAAGATTAACTAGCAGAGTTTTCATTGATAACTTAATGGCATTCGGACTCTTGGAGAACCCTGGTTCCTCTTCAACAGCGCCCACCTGTCCCCCATGATTAGGTAAAGGGTTAGTGGCGATTGTTGAATCGTCCCTAGGTTTAAGTTGGATGTGGTTGGACTCGATCAAATCCAATACATTTCTCTTAAAGGTGACACAATTCTCGATTGAATGCCCCGGTACACCCATATGGTATTCACAAGAGACGTTAGGGTTGTACCATGCTGGGTACGGGGGCTGCATTAGTTTTGCACGTCGAGGTCCTAAAAGTTTAGCGTCCAATAACTTCTTATACAATTCTGCATTGGTGGAATTAAAGTTGGGCCAAGGGCGATCGTCTTTTAGTCGCGCATAAGTCGTCCTCTCATGTTGCCCCTGTCTATTCATAATTGGTACGAATGGAGTTTGACCTTGATTTCCCCTATTTACTTGATAAGGCACGGATTGTTGTGAATACGGTCTTGCAGGTTGAACGTAATTTACGTCTCCTTCTTTCTTCTTCAATCCTTAGCCCCTTTTGAAGTTACTTTTTGACTGAGAGGATGAAAGTCTCCCATCTCTGATGTCTGCATCTATCCTCTCCCCAATTTCAATGAGGTCAGCAAAATCTGTAACATGGGTCCCCAACATGATCTTATAAAATGGGTCAGATAGAGTTCGAATGAAATAGGAGCAAAACTCAGATCCAATCATTGGAGGTTGGACTTGGGAAGCCATCAATCTCCACCTCTGCGCATATTCTTTAAATGATTCTGTTGATTTCTTACCCATCCTTTTCAGTTGTTCCCTAGTTGGGGCAGTGTCAAGACTGAATTTGTATTGCTTCATGAAAGTTTCTGTGAGATCTCTCCACCTCTGAAGTTTTGAATGGTCTAACTGCATGTACCATAACAAGGCAGACCCCATCAGGCTCTCCGGAAAGAAGTTTATCAGAAACTTCTCGTCTCTTGACCAGACAGTCATCTTTGTGCAGTATGATCTCAAATGATATATCGGATTGCCGGTGCCATCATATTTGTCAAAATCAGGGACTTTGAATTTCTTTGGAATTGAAACTTCTGGAATCATGCATAACTCTTCCACGTCTAGTGAACCCCAAGTGTTGGTTCCCCGTAAGTTTCGCAACTGATCTTTGACCTCCCCTAACTCTTTCTCCCAATCCTCCTTATCACAGTTAGCTTTCCCCTTGTTCTCTGTAGTTGGGATTTGAAATGTATAGGTGGGGTCATAACCGGGAAATTCTTGTGTGTCCCTCATTTCATCATGGGGACCATGTCTGTCAGATGTTTTTATCGGGGGATTCTGGATGTTCTTTTGTCTTTGTGCAGCCTCTGCCATCTGGTCAAAGGGCACTTCGGGTATGACCACTCCCGGTAAGCTCGTTCCTATCTCTGGGATGTTGGCAGTGGCATGCGGGTGACTAGATACTCTAGGTGAGGAGTCGATAGCCTTTCCCTTTAGTGTTTCGACGAGCACTTTCATTGTTTCACTCATCTGCGCTAGTTGATTCTCCATAGCTGTCATTCGACTGTTCATTGCAACTGTATCTTCCTCAGCTCTCTGACTACCCTCCACTTGATGTTCTTCCATGAGTCTGGTTCTTGAACGCGTGCTATATACCTTAGTAGGACGGGTCTGGTTAGATGGAACGCGTTTCGGAGGCGCAATATTGTCTTTCTTTTATTTCACTCTTTATATTTTTTCTGCAGGGATAAGACAAACTTAGTGACATTAAAATAAAATACTTTTCTTATTTTATATCCTCATTATTATGATTATTTATTTTTCTTTTTGTGTATTGACCTGGGTTAACCGTTTTGACATAATGGCGGAGGAACAATCGGCCCTTTGACTCTTTAAAGGATTTCATTAATCCATATAAAAATATCAAAGTTGACACTCAACGCAAGAGGGGATTGAGACCCCTACATGATCAGGTCTTCATGTTTATCTGAGTTTTTTTCTTTTAGATGGCCAACATAAGGGAAGCGAAATTCCTATTTTCTCATAACAGGGCCTCGAACGGTACGTTACATCAACATCCTTGGAAATTAACAACTATTGAGGTACTTTAACTCGTTTACAACATCTTTACATAACATAAAAAATTCCGTCATTTCCTTCGGTGTGTTCAATGGATTAGCTAGGCCCTCGGCTGCTTTGAGTGAACTCGTGAAGCTAGGGAGGATCTCATCAGCAAGGAGGATCAATTTCTTGAACCAGAACATGAACCTTTCCTTTTCCGTGACCCGCTCGGTATGGAATGTTTTCCATGCCTCAATCGCCTCGGCTTGTTGATTAAGCTGCTCTACCAGGTTTTGAATTATCGTAGCATTGTCGCTCCTGATGATGGATAGTTCATTCATTTTCCTTTCCAGTTCCTTAGCCAGCATGTCAATTTCGTGTCGAGTCCCACTAGATTCAAACTTCTGCATTCGTCTCTCTAGCACATCTCTTTCCTTAAGAACTTTTGTCAATTGGGCTCTACTAATATGCATCTTCTTTTCATTTTCAGCTACTCGCTGTTGAGCTTCTTCTATGGTCTCCTTCAACCTTGTATTTTCTTTCTTCAACCTTTTCATCTCGACATTTTCCCCACCTCTCTTGTTTCTCTTTACCCTATCTGTTTCTGCCCGTAAAACTGCACATTCACTTCGTATCTGACTCAAATTCCTCAGGCGTTCTTGCCTCTTTTCTTCCAAAACCTTCAATTCTTCTTTCTTTTCTTCGACTTGTCTTGCTAATTTTCCATCAATTACTTGCATGTCATTGCCAAGTATAGGATCTGGTAGCCCGAAAGGAGGGTTAGCCCCCTTCGTCCTTTCCTTTAGCCATTCTCGATATTCCTTGGTGGTAGCTACAATTCGCTTGCCTAACTCACACTTTCCTTTGCATATCACCCAGCTCCATGCGCTTCTTATTTTCTGGCAAAGCACTTTAGCTTCTGAGTCATCATGATAAAAGTGAATCAGCCGTATCGCCTCTTTAGATGGGATATCCTGTTTATATGCGAACTGTTGATGAACAACTGATGGATTATAATTAATGCAACCTCTAGGGCTCATCAGTGGTACATTTAAGAATTCTCCACAACAGTATATAATTTCTTCACTTTCCCACCAAGCCAGCTTCCACCAAACCGTGTTTTCATCCAATTGACCAAGGGATCGTGCCCAATCATCACGAGTCATCTTTGAAGATAACAAGATAGCACCTTCTCGATTAAGGAAATCCCTCACCGGGTGGTGAATAGTATCATGTCGTCTACCCAATTGATATTGCCTCCCATAAATATGATTGAACATCCAAATAGTGAGGAGTTGTAGACAACACTTCAATTTCCCTCCATTTTCTTGTTGACAGAAGCTTAATGTCAAAAATGTTTCTGCTAAGACTGCTGGCATAGGATTTACGCGATGATTTTCTACCATCCACAAAACACTTGTAGCTGCCAAATCAATTATTCCCACTGCCGAGGGAAATAACACCAATCCGTATATGGCTAAGGCGAGGACCCTCTTAAAAGTCACCCAATCTTCCTTTTCGGCTAGGATCTTCAAACGCCCTTCTACGTACTTCCTCAAAAGACCTTCAGTCTGGCCTCTCTGATGTAATTGGATTCGACTAGGATCCTCTCCTAAAATCTGAGCCACTATACGTTTTGATGGTAAATGTCCCGGATAATAATAAATGGAAGTGTCTTTTTCCAAAGGTATACTTATAAAACTCCTATATTCTTCTAAAGTGGGCGTGATCTGGAATGTAGAGAAGGTAAAACACCTTAATGAACTATCCCAATGCTGGGCCAAGGTTGAAAGCGCGTCTGGTTGAACCGGTATCTGCAACAAGTCTAAAATGTCCCCATAATCCCTTTGAAAATCTCGAATATGTCTTCCCTTTAATTTCTCGCTCAATACAATTAGACTCTCAACTGATTCAGCTTCTGCCTTGATTTTAAGTTTCGTTCCAGTCGCAATTAGGCCCGTGTGTCTTGAACTCAGATATCGTCCATTGCCCAAAGGTTCTATTACCTCCATTATGCCAGTCGGTATGTATAACTATTTGCTGTTTCAAAAAAATCAAAATTTATTGGTTAGTGTATCATAATTGCTAGCTTGACGACCTTACCCAATCCTCAAGGAGTTTATTATTCCATAGAGAATGCGGGTATTAGGATCAATTTAAGAAGGAATAACTCCCTACGCAATTGACACTGATATGTTCACCAAGCTATTATAATGATCCACTAACATTCATACTATGACGTTGGATATAATGCCTCGGCGCGAGAAACGATAAAAAGCTTTGGGCTCTTTCTTGAGGAGTCTACTACTCCATGGAAGAGAAGAGTCGGCAGTTAAATCGAAAGAAATATGCTTTTCCACACGTTCAATGCCTAAAAAAAAGTTCTAATCCCTAACCGAGGCATCACACCTATTCATTGACGGTGTAAAACTTATGGGTTTTGTAATTTTTACAATTTCGAAAACATTCGTTTCTTTTAGGAATTCGTCGTTTTGTGGGGGGGAGAGATTTTTGTTACGGATTGTCCCTTATTTATTATTTTGACTGTATAGAGGAAATAAATGCATGCTAAAAGATTCCCCTTTTTAGGGACTATAAAGAATATGGTCATGGCCTCTTTGGGGTCGAAGACCCGTCGGGCAAGGGTTGGTTTGACTAATGCAGACTTTCATCATAGTTAATGCCCGTCTGACTGTGCCATGCCAATCCATTAACTATTCCAGTAAATAGTGACGGCATATCACTTTTCCTAGGGATATCATTGAATGCATGGATGCGATTAACAGATAATTAAAAGTGCCCTCCTTGGTCCTAACATAGGTAGATCCTAGGTTGTGATCATGAGAGCCTGACTCCGACTATTTATGAGGCGTCTATAGTCTGACTATTAGTGCAAATTTTCAGGTAGATCTATGACCCTTAAACATTGGTCCCTAAATTGCCCCCACCATGCGGTGAAGATCTCACTATATCAATTTGACCTTGAGAGGAAAAAGATCCTACACATGTCAAACCTATATAATAAGGCACAATTTAGGTGAGGTCTTCATGATAGCCTCAGGAAGCACAAGGCTTCACAGGGAAATCAATATAAACCTCCACTAATCTAGAGAGCACTCAGACCCGGGTGTAGGGCCCATAATATGTGTGCAGTAATTGTGTTTCAGTGATGTGTGTGAGGAGAGCATTTACCTTTTTATCTTATGAACTACCCACCCTCATCTGCTAGGCAGATTGACAGAACAATTGGAAGAGCAAAACATATATACAAATAAAAGTAACAACAAATGAATAAATAAATAAATAAATAAGTAAGTAAATAAGTAAAATGTGCAGGTATGGTCGTCTACCCTAAGATTTTATTCTACATATTATCTATCCTAACACATGTTACATATACAAAAAAGAACATATAAAGCAAGTATGTGAAAGTCATGTTATCTACCCTAACCATGTCAGGTAAACAATGAACAAAAGGAGAATCACAATAGAAAAAAGGCCATAATATCCGATACAACTAACTTAACATTGGGCTTGACTCTCAAACTATCCCCAGTGGAGTCGCCATACTGTCACACCCGAAAATGCGACCGCGTGGCGCTTCGTCAAAGAAAATTTCTTGAAAAGAAATTTTGATTCAATTTCCAAAGAAAATGAAGACTGAAATCAAAATCAAAATAAGTAGTAGAGTCGCCACCAAAATTTTAATTTTTGAAAAGGCAAAACTTTGGAAAAGCCTTTTTATTTGAAAAATAAGAAAAATGGTCTGCGAATCAGAAAATAGGTTCGGGAGTCAATTGTGAGTGGGGAAGGTATTAGGCACCCCACAACACCCGTTGCTAAGAACGGTTACCCTAAGCTAGTTGTACAAAATCAGTATGGCCTTTAGTCTATTTTAATTCTCCTAGCAAATCACATGCAAAATAAGAAATAAAGGTAAAGGGAATGAAGTTGAAAAGGAAAAAGAGGAAATAAACTAAAGAAACAAAATTTGAAAAGATGAAATGAAAGAAAAGAAAATAAGAAATTGAATCCATTTTCAAGAAATTTTCTTTTAAAAGCGCCACGCGGTCGCATTTTCGGGTGTGACAAAGGTGAAACATATGTTTTTGAGAATTTTCAAGTATCTACGAATTCACTCAAGTTCAAAGCTGCAAAACATCCTTTCAAGATCACGTTTCACCAAAATACTCATATGCAAGCTGTCAAGAATCAGATAATGATGAGTGGTTATGAGCTTTGTCCAATATCAGATATCATTGAAGGAGAAACAATTCCTGATGTGTTGATTGGTTTAAATCCTTTCGTTATTTGTTTTATCTTATATTAGTTAAACTCCATGCTAATTTGAATTGCTATTTGTCAACAATCAATAATATTCCTTTTTATTCTATTAAATATATAGATGTTGTGGGATATTTGCACACATTTGGAAAGCTTCGTGATATTACCACAGACGGTCAGCCCAACCATCTTCTATCCTTCACAATAGCAAATGATAGGTAAATTATTTATATTATAAAGTTTCATGACATACAATTAGTAAAAAAAATCATAATTCATTATATGTATTTTAAAACAGGGGGAAAAGTATTGAGGTTACTCTTTTTGGACAATGCGCAATAGACACATTTTACAAGAAAACAGATGACATAGAACCACCAATCATTGTTCTTATCCAGCTGGGAAAGGTCTACTTGTACAAAGGTTATTTCATGTTATCAATAACTAAGAAATTAAATCTAATTATTTTCCCTTTATTATGTTCTTTTGAATTTCTAATACAAATGTTATGTTAGGACTAATTGTTGAATATACTAGGTCAAAAACAAATCACAAATTCTTTCTCTGCAACAAATGTATTTTTCAATCCAGATATCCCTGAGGCAAAAAGACTCTTAGAAAGGTAAGTTGTTATTAAGTTGTTTTACATATTTTATATAATCATATATAAATCAAGATAATTTTCTTTTAATTAGGATGGATGAGTCATCTAACATATCTCAAGAGTTTTCCCAAGCAACTCCTTATCGTCCTATTCTGCATGGCGCTTCAACCTTAATCGCATTTGAACCAAAGTTACAAATTTCTGAACTTGGAAGGATAGAAAAAGTACTTTCTAATGCATTTTTTCTAAATACAACAAATATACCAAATATGCAAAAATTATTTATTTATGCACTTCCTATGTGTAGGAATCTGAAGTTTTAATCAAGGGAAAAGTTATCAGAATAGAAACAGCTCATGGGTGGTATTATGATGGATGTCCTTCATGTGACAAAAAGCCGATTATTAAAGAAGAAAGTATCTATTGTGAGGCCTGTGGTGTAAAAGATTTAAAAACATCCCCAAGGTACTCATTCATTTAAAATAATATTCTTTCAATTAATCATGTGTAATGTAAACATAATATATCCCAAAATTTAATTGTTAATAATATTATATAATTAATAACATCATATAATACATATATAATTTTTTATCTTTTTTATTCATTTTACATAATTTTATGTTAAACAATAGCAATAAAAAAACTGGTAAATTATTCATATTTCAAGTTTAAAGTACACTACAAAGTATCTGATGATTCTGGACAAACATCAGTTGCATTTTTTAACCGACTTGCAGAAGAAATATTTGGTACAACTGCTGGTGCACTAAAAAGACAATTGGAGGCGGTACTATTTTCATACAATGTTTATATACAAGAATTCTTTATTATTAACATAAGATTAACAAAATAACATAGCTTTTATAAGGCTCACTTGAATTATAGACTAAATTTTCTATTATTTCAAAATAAAAAAGGAGGGTCGACAATATTCATTCCCAGAAGTCTTTAATCGGTATTTGGACAAGGAGTTGTTACTTAAAATCAGCATTAATAAGTATAATCTCAGACGACCTGGATCAAGCTTCAGTCTATCAAAATTCTCAGATGACATCATGATGTTGGATCAATTTAAAACAATAATCATTAGCCAGGTTAGAAAGAGTTTCAAATTGCATAATGGAATTTTTTTTTTAATATCAAATTAAGCATATAACTAATTCATGACATGTAAATTTTCATAGAAATGTGATTATTCTCGCGTCAGAGACTTGGATGATGAAAATTCAAGCCCAGAAGATGAATCTAATTCAGATGATGACCTGACAATATCACAATTATTTGGTTCATCACCATCTATTGGAAAGAGAAAGCGTGAAAACTCCAACAAACTCTGACACACAAGGAATTGCATGAACACAAATGGCACGTATCAAGATGTGGTTTAATAATTTTTCTGAGTTTGTATGCATAATTTGCTTATTGTGGGGACATTTTCTGAGTGGTTTGAATATATACTATTTTATAATTAACTTACGGAAGTATATTTCACCTATATATTCATGTACGTTTTGTTATACCTTTCATTTTTTGTTTTTTTTATTAATAATAATAATTCATTAAATAATACATGTAATCCTCACAAATTATTTTGGTGAAAAAGCATGTTAGTGATTCTACCATAACTAAAATTTTTTTATTTCATCTCAGAAAAAGGTTTCTCATTTCTAATATCATTCATGACACTTTAGCTCGTAATTGTCATTCTCTAAAATCATGTATTAATATCAAAGAAAAGAAAAACAGCATCCCTAGCAGGTTTATGTTGGAAGTTAATATAATATCTTTTAGATAAAAATAGCATATTGTTGTTCATGCTTCCTATGTCTTTATTCAACCTCATCATCTATATAACCCACTGTTGCAATTGATAATATAGACTCAACATATAAAAGAGGAAAATGCACATTGCCCAAATAATCCACTACTTTAATAATTAGTATGAATCAAAAATTTAAAAGTCAATATTTTTATCAAGAAGTATAATCATAAGAAAATTTTAAAAAATAAAATAAAATATATATAATTTTATTAGTAATATTTTTCAAATCTGATAATAATTTTTAAAATTTTAATAATAAAATTTTTAAAATATGATAATAATTTTAGTTATTAGAATAATTTTAATTTTAAAAATTGTTATTATAAATTTTGCAAAACTTAAATCTTTAAATATAATTTTTCCTAAAAAATTTGATTAACTCAACATCTTAATGCACCAGGCTCTCTTGTATTTGCTTCCGTCTTCTTTCCCTGTAGATTTTTGCATTAATTCCATCAGATTCATTAGTTATAATCCACTTCTTTAATAATTAGTATGAATGAAAAATATAAAAGTCAATATTTTTATCAAGAAGTATAATCATAAGAAAATTTCAAAAAAATTAAAATTTATATAATTTTATTAGTAATATTTTTCAAATCTGATAATAATTTTTTAAATTTTAATAATAAATATTTTAAAATATGATAATAATTTTAGTTATTAGAATAATTTTAATTTTAAAAATTTTTATTATAAATTTTGCAAAACTTAAATCTTTAAATATAATTTTTCCTAAAAAATTTGATTAACTCAACATCTTAATGCACCAGGCTCTCTTGTATTTGCTTCCGTCTTCTTTCCCTGTAGATTTTTGCATTAATTCCATCAGATTCATTAGTTATAATCCACTTCTTTAATAATTAGTATGAATGAAAAATATAAAAGTCAATATTTTTATCAAGAAGTATAATCATAAGAAAATTTCAAAAAAATTAAAATTTATATAATTTTATTAGTAATATTTTTCAAATCTGATAATAATTTTTTAAATTTTAATAATAAATATTTTAAAATATGATAATAATTTTAGTTATTAGAATAATTTTAATTTTAAAAATTTTTATTATAAATTTTACAAAACTTAAATCTTTAAATATAATTTTTCCTAAAACATTTTACTAACTCAACATCTTAATGCGCCAGGCTGTCTCTCATATTTGCTTCCATCTTCTTTCCCTATGTCTCACATTTGTCCTTCTTCTTCACTGTATCTTGATGCGGCAGACTCTCTCATCCCTCATCTCCTTCCATCTGAGAAATTTATCAACATAAACCACTTTTTCTTCTCCAAGAGATGTGGGTTATGTGAAAAAAATAATAATAAAAATAAAGAAATTTTGAGAGATTGAGTTAACGTGTGGGCATGTCAAAGTGACTATTCATTTTGAGACTTTATGATGTTTAGATTCAAACAATACATATAAATATATTTTAAAAAAAGTTCTTAACTAATAAAATTAATATTAATATTAAAGCATAAAACATGTGAAGAAGTTATGAGAAAGAAGATGAAACAACAGGGGAAATTATTGGGAGTGCAGGATTGTATTATCTATAATTTATACTTTATTATATTATAGTGAAAGAGTTTTTTTTGTAATGCTAAGAAATAACATTTTAAGAATTTTTAACTCACTTTTATCCTTAGATTATAATTATAATTAAATTAATTTATTTAAATTTGAGATAATAATTACAAAATTAATGATATTTATATTAATTAATTCATTTATTTACAATAATTGATTCATTTATTAAAAAAAACGTTTGCAGGCATTTAATTTAAACAAAACTCTGATATTTAATACATTTAATATAATTATTTTGTCTTTTTAGTTTTTACTATCTATATTATTAATTTAATTTATCACATTTTTATTTGTGCGTGCCCCAACGCAATCCACAGAAATTCCACGAATCCCTTGGTGGATAAGTCCGACGACTCAGCAGCAGTGCGGAATTTACTTTCTCGTCTGGTGGATCTGATCTTTAGGGGGCAATACATACCAAAAGGTTCGAAGAAGGAACGCGCATAAGAGTATATAACCAACCCACCCTTATGTATTACAAAATTAATGATATTTATATTAATTAATTCATTTATTTACAATAATTGATTCATTTATTAAAAAAACGTTTGCAGGCATTTAATTTAAACAAAACTCTGATATTTAATACATTTAATATAATTATTTTTGTCTTTTCAGTTTTTACTATCTATATTATTAATTTAATTTATCACATTTTTATTTGTGCGTGTTATCCTTAAGTACAAGGCTCATCAATTTTATCGAAAGCAGCAGAATAGAGGTATCACTACAAGCTTTTAGTCTTAAGCAGGCAGTGGCGATAGGGAATGAATGTTTTACTGTCAGCCATTTCATTAGGACAGCACTTGCTTAGTCTTTTTCTAGCTTAATTGCGAAGCATGGTTTGGAAAGGTCAGCTAAAAGATGGTCTATCTTAAAAAAAGCCTATTCCTTTGTGGTTGGCCCCAGTGCTTAATGTCAGGTATAAACTGCACTATATATCTACATTTCTTTTGGATCTTTAAGATATACCATTTCGTTTTCATTATTGAAAGATTTTTGCATTAATTCCATCAGATTCATTATTTAATAAGTACACAGAGCATGATGAGAAATAATTTGGTACTGTTAATTTTTTGTTCTTAATAATTGGAATTGACAACATTTGTGGTTAAAATTTTATGGAAGAATGAGGTGTAAGAAATAAGTGTTAATTAGAAGGGTGCAATTAATTGTTAATTAATGTGATCCAATCAATTCTGGTAACTGAGGAGGGATAGACAATGAACATTCAATACTTATGATATCCACCGAAAATTTATTTATATTTTAAATCTTTTACAAATAATAAAAATTAATCTCCAAACCATAACAATCAGTATACATAAATTTTAATATTTTTCATTTATGTTTTGACTTTTAATAAATACAGGATATCTCAACTTTGTATGTACTTTTTTAGTCATAATTTTCGTTTTCCAACGCATTTTTTTGTCATAATTTTCCATATAAATATTGGCCAATGCAATTTGGGAAGTTCATTTCATTTTTTCCCTTACATAATATTCTCTCACATATAATATAAAAAATACAATTAAAGACTCTAAAATGAAAATATTTATATTAAAAGTTTTAAATTTTAAAATTATTTTTAAGAATATAAAAATAAAAAATTTAAACTACACAAGGGTTAGGGTTGCTAAATCACCTCTTTGAAGCATAATTGTATCCAGTTTACCCTGCTACGAGGGCGGGGATAGCTGATTGACTTTCTCCATAAGTGGATTTGGCAAATAGAGGTCGGTGCCTAACAACAGAGGCAAGGGCAGGTGCAAGGAGAAGGGGGTTTCAGTTTAAAATCAAGCAAATTCAGGTGCATAAGCGTCTCCAAACCAATTTCTTCTATCAAGATAGGCAGGCTTACCAAGCAATATAGTACAAATTTTCTGAATCTAATGACCACCGAGTCTCGAAATTGACATACAAAAACGCAGACTCGAGGGAGACGGTTTCAGATCTGAAGCGAGAGTTAAAGATCATCATTGTAGAATTTGAATTGCAACAGAAGTCAGCTATTTACGTTATATTCAATGAAAAAATGCCAAGAAACAAATGCCGATCAACATCTGCAAATGAGGAAGGTGATCAAACTCCCTCGGCTATTCAAGGTATGATTTGAAATTTTACTCATAGAGAAAGAAAAAAATTGAAAATAAACAACATAATACTATTCTTTCATAATAATAGCTAATATATTTTCAAATAATGTTTTCTTTCCAAAGGGTTATCAAATTATAACATACATAGGACTGCACAATCCTTAAAACGACAGAGGATCATAATTGACGATGAACTCGTAGAAGAAGAAGGTACAAACATAAATCTCTATATATTCTTGACAAATATTTGAAAACTACATTTTCACAATTCTAATGTACAGAATTTATTTCAGACAATTCTGGAACTTCCTCACATTAATCAATTGATGTAGATATGACAAATGAACTTCCTCTAACACAAGATGGTAATATCCCATGACTATATGATTTAGTTAAGTGATAGTTTATTTCTCTAACCATAAATAATGTTGGAAATACTAGGCTACATGGATGAAGGTGACCTAATATACAAATGCAAGTATTGTCATGCCATGATGTGGTATAACGAAAGAACTAAGCGGGTTACTTCAAATGATGCACATGAATTTTTCCTTTGCTGTTGTCATGGTAAAGTTATTGTGCCTCCAATGGAACCACCACCACCAGAACTATATCAGCTTTTTTTGACGTAGATTCACCAGAGTCACAACATTTCCTCTCCAACATTCGAACATACAATAACATGTTCTCATTTACATCAATGGGAGGAAAAATTAATCAAACAGTAATTTCAAACTCTAGGCCATATAGCTTTGTCATATCAGGTCAGAACTATCACCACATTGGGAGTTTGTTGCCACCTGAAGATTCTGCTCTAGTTTATTCTCAATTGTACATCTACGATACTAACAATGAAATAAACAACAGAATAGCTGCAATCAGGTACTAAAATAATATTTTTAGTTGTTTTTTGTACACAATATATGTTTCAACCTACTTTTGTATAAATATCTATCAACATCAATACGAAATTCATGTTAATGGTAACACTCACTTTTTATCAAAACAGATAAGATTAAAAATATTATAAAATATCATTCCAAATTGTATTTTTTTTAAAAAAAGGTATGAAACAAAAATAGTTATTTACCTTTTTAAAAAAATTCAAAACAATTTTAAATCATAAAGTTTTGAAAAAATAATAATTTAAATCAATTAGATAACCATAAAATAAGAATTTGAAGAAATAAAAATATAACCATTTTTTGTATTTCCAAAAACATATGGTCACTAGCACACTTTATTTTCATCAGTTACTTCAAAATATTTATATAACAATTTTACAAATAATCATTACTATTTGCCATTATAATTTGTTAATTACATATGTTTTACTACTCCATTAAAAAAAACAAAAAAACATTACATCACAATTGCCTTTCACACATACATATATCACAATCACAATAATCAAAACATATTATTATAACTCTTATAATGATATTTGTTTTTTTGTTTTTATCTTTCAAACATATAGTAGTCATGGCAATCCATCCAACATAGACCCTGAAATAGTGGAATCAATCAAAGAAGCATTGAATGCCAACAATTCTTTGGTTAGAGAATATAGATTTGCATATGAAATTCTTCAACGTGATCAACATGCGGATGTCAAACTATGTCTTATCAAGCAAACGGCCAATCATGGCAGGCCATATGATCTTCCAACTGGTTCTGAAATAGCCGCATTAATAGTAGGAGATTTTGACCATTCGTATTACAAGAGAGATATTATCATTCAAAAGAGGTCAGTAGTTCTTACACGAATTGATGAATTACATCAATCTTATTTACCCTTGCAGTATCCTTTATTTTTTCCTTATGGAAATAATGGATATAATCCTGAGTTGAAGCATCACTCATCAACTACATCAACTCACAGGAAAAAAAAAAACTCTCACAATTAGAGAATATCTAGCTTTTAGATTGATGAGTAGAAATTTTGAAATCTCAACAATATTGCAAGGAAGAAATCTCCTCCAACAATTAATTGTTGATGGCTACACAATGATGGAGAGTCAGAGATTGAACTATATTAGGCATCATCAAAAAGAACTTAGGGTCAATTTATATCAAGGCTTGTTAGATGCAATACTTAGGGGTGAAGAAGATGCAACCAACACCGGAAGAAGAATTATTTTACCATCTACATTTACTGGAGGAGCAAGATATATGATTCAAAATTATCAAGATGCTATGGCAATTTGTAGATGGGCAGGATATCCAGATATCTTTATTACCTTTACATGTAATCCTACATGGCCAGAAATTAGGAGATATTGTAATGAATGAGACTGCAAGCCCTCTGATCATCCTAAAATTCTATGCAGAGTATTTAAAATGAAGTTACAAGTCTTGCTTAAGTACGTAAGGGAAAACAAATTATTTGGAAATGTTCGTGCAGGTATGAGCTAATTATAAACCTTTTCAATAATAATTCCTTTTAATTGCCATATCTAATATATGTTTTTTTTTATCTTTCAGAAGTTTATACAATAGAGTTTCAAAAAAGAGGGCTTCCACATGTTCATATATTGCTATTCCTTGACCCTAACAATAAAATAAAGACTCCTGAAGATGTTGACAAAGTTATCACTGCAGAAATACCAAACAAGCAACAAGATCTAGTCTTGTATGATTTAGTGAAATGATATATGATACATGGACCATGTGGCCAAAATAATTTGAAGTCTCCATGTATGAAAGAAGGAAAATGCTCAAAATACTTTCCAAAAAGGTTCACTGATGAGACAATTGTAGATGACAATGGTTATCCAACATATAAGAGGAGAAATGATGGACATACAATTCAAAGAAAAGGTAAAATGCTTGATAATCGCTTTGTTGTGCCTTTCAATCCAACATTATTGAGGATATTTCAAGCTCATATAAATGTTGAAAAGACAAATCAGTCAACATCAATAAAATATTTGTTCAAGTATATTAGCAAAGGCAATGACAGAGTAGTTGCAGAACTATACAATCATGATCCAAGTGATAACTCACGATAAATTTTTGATGAGGTCAAGCAGTATCTAAATTGTAGATATGTCTCAGCATGTGAAGCAGCATGGAGAATCTTTGCATTCGAGATACAACACAGATTTCCTCCTGTGGAAAGATTAAGCTTTCATCTTCCTCATCAACAATCTATCATATATTCAGGTAGACAACATATATCACAGTTGGTAAATTCAAAAAGAACTAAAGAGTCGATGTTCATTGCTTGGATGGAAAAAAATAGCAATGATGAATTTGCAAGAAAACTTAGATATTCTGAATTTCCACATCATTATGTGTTCAATCGAAAGAAAAAGGAATGGACAGAACGTCGAAAAGGATTTTGTATCGGAAGCATATCACATGCATCACCAACTCAAGGTAAAAGATTTTACCTTCGAGTGTTGCTAACAAAAATTAAAGGTCCAAGAAGTTATGAGGACATCAGAACTATTGACAACGTGATATATCCCACGTACAGGTTAGTAGGATTTTTAACTCAATTATTGTTACTCCATATAAATTCTTGATATCATTAACAAATAAAAAAAAAAACTACTCTGAAATATTGAAACTATATCTAGAAGTTAGGATAGAATTGTTTAATTTTTTTTTAAATAAAGTGTCTTAATCCTTTGTTTTTTAAAATATTATCTCTAATTATATTTTTTATATAAATATAGGTCAGCATGTTATGCACTCGGACTTCTTAATGACGACCAAGAATTCATAGACGCAATCAAAGAAGCGTCAGTATGGGCATCAGGGAGGTATCTTAGGAAATTCCTTGTAAGCATGCTTTTATGTCATTGCTTAGCACGTCCTGAATTTGTATGGAATGAAACAGCAAATATAATATCTGAAGACATGTTCTACATCCCGCACGCCAACCAAGAATTATCAGGTATACTAACAAGAAAAATATTAGATTTTTAATATCATTTTTCTTCAATTTTATTTTAAAAAAATTGAAAACTAAATAATATCCAACATGAAAGAAATATGATAAACATAAAATATTTTTTTCTCACAATTCAAAAAAACTTTTTGCAGATTTTCAATTTACAGAGACAGAAAAGCAAGATGCAGCTTTATCAGAGATTGAGAAAATGCTAAATGCTAACGGCAAGTCATTGAGTGAGTTCCCTGAAATGCCAACTCCACAACTTCATCAACAAATTGATATGGGAAACTTCTTCATGTTACAAGAATTAAACTTTGATGCAACGTTACAAAAGGAAGAATCAAATAGATATATTGATTTGATGAAGCAAGAACAAAGACAAATTTTTGATGAAATTATTTCAACCATTGACACATCAAATCCAGGTTTCTTTTTTGTTTATGGTTGTGGAGGAACAGGAAAGACGTTTTTGTGGAATGCACTAACATCAACAATTCGAGCCAAAAAAGAAATTGTTCTCAATATAGCTTCTAGTGGAATAGCAGCAACATTGCTACCTAATGGTAGAACAGCACATTCAAGATTTGCAATACCCATTGAGATCAATGAAGATTCTACATGCAATATCAAGCAAAACTCACCACTTGCAAGACTCATCAGAATCACAACATTAATTATTTGGGATGAGGTTCCTATGATAAAAAGATATTGCATTGAAGCACTTGATCGCACCTTAAGAGATATAATGCATAATAACCAACAATTTGGTGGGAAATGCATTGTAATGGGAGGAGATTTTAGACAAATGCTTCCAGTTGTGCCTAACGGAGGTCGTGCAGACATTGTGAACGCATCAATAAACTCATCCTACTTATGGAAAAATTGTAAGTTGCGTAGGTTGACAAAAAACATGAGACTAACATCAGTTTAGAACCCAGATGAACAAGAAAAGATTGAATCATTCTCAAAATGGTTATTACAGGTAGGTGATGGAGATCTAAACATGACCCATAATGGAATATCAGAAATAGATCTTCCTCCTCAACTTCTAATAAAGAACTTTGATGATCCTGTGAAAGTAATAATTCAATCAACCTTCCCAAATTTACTAGAGAATCTTCAAAATCCACCATATTTTACAAACAAAGCCATTCTCACAACAACTATAGATACAGTGGAAAAGATTAATGATTATCTCTGTAACTCATTACCAGGAACTTTGGTTGAATACTTTAGCTCTGATTTTGTATGTAAATCAACACAAGACAATGACTCCTTCGAAGACCTCTATTCAACAGAGTTTCTTAATAGCATAAATGCATCTGGATTACCACCTCACAGATTGGCATTAAAGGTAGGAGCACCAATTATGCTTATACGAAATATAGATCAGGCATTTGGATTATGTAATGGTACAAGACTTCTCATTACAAACCTTGGCAAGCATCACATTAAAACAACTCCACTCAGCAATTGTAACAACAAGGAAGAAGTTCTAATTCATCGAATGGACATGAATCCATCAGAAACAAGTTTACCATTTCAAATGCAGAGAAGACAATTTCCTATCATCCTATCCTTTGCAATGACAATTAATAAAAGTCAAGGTCAATCATTGTCAACAGTAGGTCTATATCTTCCACAACCATTTTTTACTCACGGGCAGTTATATGTCGCACTTTCAAGGGCAAAAAATATCAATGGACTTAAAATCTTCGTCCATGATTCAAATAAAAAACCAAGACACACAACAACCAATATTATATACAAAGAAGTGTTTCAAAATTTATAATGAAAGTGGCTGAAATGAATAGTTATTAGCATTTTATAACATAGTTCACTTCAATAATTTTTAAATAGTTAGAATCATGCTCGTGCAACGCATGGGGGTTTTTCCTAGTTTAAAACAAAAGCACGTAAGAAAAACACACAAAAATTAAAACAATGAAATAAAAAGAGTTGAAAGTCTAGATATTCTCAGTGACGCTTCAGTCTTGATTCTTCATCCATGCTCTTGCTAGATTTGAATCTCCTATTCTTCGAAAATACCTACAAAAACAAATAAGCAAAAATATTAGAAAAATAAAAATAAAAGAAAATATTTTTTTCATTTTTGATTTATATTAATGTCATAATTTTATAGGAAAATGAAAATTGGTGTATTTAAAAGAAGTCCTTTCACAATTTCTAAAGTCTTAATTTCTTTCTAGGTCCTTTGTTTGATCTTTCCATTTCTGCTCACATCATGTTTTCCCATTTCTTGAATTGAAGCTTTATATTTCTTAATGTCTTCTGCTACTCATCCAATCACTTTTCCATTATGTGGATAAAGTTTCCTCCTCTCTTTGCTTAAACATGTCAGCGACACTTTTCCTCCTTGCAAACTCTTCATTGGTCATAAACTCATATACGAACTCCCTCTTTAGCTCTTCCCAAGAGTTTATCCCCTCAGCCACTAAGTAGTAGAACCATTCTCGAGCTTTTCCTTTCCGTGATATGACAAACAGCCATAGGAAATATTCTTTATTTAATACATCTGGTTTATAACGTTGGCAAATATCCGAAAACATTTCAGGTACTCTTTTGGATCTTCACCACTTCCTTCAAATTGACATGTCAACCTCAATCTGTTGGCAGTCTGTAATTCCAGCTCATAAGCTCCTGAACTACTAAATTTGAAAGTTGCCATAATCTTCCTTTGCAATAAACACAAAACGGCGCACACTTGTCATCTTTGATTTCAGTAAAACATTGAAATCTTGAAATCAGGCTCACAACAATCCGTCAGCTAAAATTTATTATTTTCAATCACAAATTGAAATGCAAATGTCATTATCTCAAATATGAATAACAAAAGTTAAATTTTACCAGTCTAATTTAAACTCCAATTAAAAGGAATAAACAAATATACAAAAAAAGAATTGAAAATTAAAGAAACAAAATAAAAATCCTTTTATATTAAAAAGGTTAGAAAAAATCAAGTTACTTAAGTTTTAGCATGTTGAACAATACAAATTGTATGCATGAGAATGCATGAGTGTAGTGATCAAAAAAACAAATCAATTCTTCTCAACTTTGATAACATATAAAAGAATTCACAACTGAAAATTCAAAACTTAATTCTATCTAGAAAAATTGTAATAGGAATCAAGGAATATACAATTCAAGGTGACAAAACAGCAAAACAAGAATTATTGTATACTTAACAAGAATTAAATTATTCACATAAAAAAATGACGTAAAAAATTTATGAAAACTTTAATTAAACAAGTTAACATGTACATAATAAAAAATAAAAATTTCAGAACCTAACAATATCTATAGAGGTACAAAAAATTATCTAAAGTTGATCTTAAGTGAAAAATTCATCAGAAATAGAGCCTTTTGATTGCACTTAGAAACCAAAACAATTAGACAATTAAATAACGTTTAAACTTTTAAAAATATTTATACAACATCTACACATATACAAAATGCTTGCGGCAAAATTTCAAATCAAGCTTATTTATGAGGTGCTCACAATAAATTAGACAAGTAAGCTCATTGTCTAAATTTGGTAGAAATAGGACAACAAACTAACATTTGAAAACTACGGGAAAAAGCCATCTTAGAAAGCTTCAAAACTCATGGTAAAATTCATAGAACATTTAGACATGAGGATGCAACATCCCCCAAAATTTTGAAAATTTTCTCAAATTGAACAATTTCCAAAAAAATTAGAGAATATCAGCAATAGTCTTGGAAATTTTCAACAATGCCATTCACGCAAATAAATCAATGAATTAAATAGTTAATTTACAAATTAATGATGATAATTAAATAAAAAATAATTAAACAGAAAATAATCATCAAACAAACAGAGTAATTGATAATTAAAAAAAAGAAAAATAATCAACAACAATAATATACATCAATGACATAATTACAAATTAGTAACAGTATTAGTGTTAGTATGGTAGTAACTATGTTAGTAGTTAGTCTATCCTAAAGTTAGTCATTTAATTAAATTTATTTTTAAATATACATCTTCAATCAAATTCTTACTCCAGTTTAGCTAACTAGTTGCACAAGGAATAGAAATTTTACGATTAAATATGTTTGCCAATTAAATGAAAACACTTCCTTAGTAATGGCACCAAGTACTTGTTTAGGCTTTTACATTTGTTTGTCCACTAAGTGTTGCTAGGTTTTATAAATATGAATATACATAAACATGTGAGATTAATTAATTAAATTAGTAAACCTCACTTTGGTAAGTAAACCACCCATTACAAGTAATATAATTTTCTTGAGTACAAAGGTGATTTGGTAAATTTAATTAAACTTTCTATTACTATATTATCCTAGATTACAACATCTAATCTAAGTATTGTCCTAAAATAAGCCTAGCTATTAGCAACAGTTAGAAGGAAGGTTTCTGACTAATCTAACTGTAATATAAACTAATGTGTATATGCAAAGGCATTCTAGTCTAGACTCTAGACACAAAAATACCAATTAAATTCTAATTTTATGCATCTTGAAGTGCAAAGCTCAATCCTGATAATGACATGGTTATGGTAAGCTAATTCTTAATGCTGTTCACTGTCTAGGCTCTTGAGACAACCAATCCTAGAATATCATAGATCACCATTACATATCATGGTCAGCTAAACACGTGCATTAAGTTTTGTAAATTACTAGACTAATTAGTATAGTACCATGTTGCCACATTGTACCCCATACCAATCACCTAGACCTCAACTTATCAACTTATCACGTGCATGAACTTGTAATTGCATTATGTTTAGACTAGGGAGCATTAAATGCTACTGCTTTTTCAATACTCACCAGTCCCTGCTTAGTCAACTCTCCAATCATTTTCATTTGATTAATTAACTCCTAAACTTATTTTTATGTAATTTAAGAGCTAATCAATTAACTAGATACAAGAAAAGTCACTAGGAGCATTGGGCATATATAATCACACCGTTAACCATACGTTAATCAAAAGAAAATCATCACATCTAGTAATTAATCAACATAAAGAGGAATTTAATCAGTGAAATTAAGTAAGAAACATAAAAGACATGAAAATTTATAGGAAATTGGAATTCATCATCATAGATTACAAAATATCAAGCAATACATTGCAAATCTACATTAGAAGTATTATACCTCTAGAGATGATTAATCAACGAAATTCACTCTTAAATGCTCTTAGAATGCTTAAAAATGAAGAAAATGCTCTTTAGAATTTGAGAGGAAGATAGAAAAATGGCTAAGGAAAATTATATTTTTGTAGATCAGAGGGAATTTATAAAACACTTGAGTCTTGACTAGTCTTCACAACAAGGAAGCCTTGTCACGAAATTTGGATTTGGCTACTATCATCGTGATGAGCTGTTATTTCTTGTCATAATGAGAAAGGCTACTGGAAAGTTTTGAAATTATTTTCACTCTAGTCCCTTAACCTCTCCAAATTGCCTCCATAATGTACAAAATTTATTTATTTACAACCTAGTCCTTACAAAACAAATTAAAGACAAAAAATATAAGATTTAAAGTAATAAAATCAAATTTAAACTAATTATTTACAAGAACATAATAATTTCTTTTTTAGAAAATTATGGATTATGAGAAAAACTAATTTATAAGTAAAAGCTAATTATTAAAATTCTTTGCAATTTAGTCCTTTTGGATCTTTTTAAAAATAACTCTAATTTATGTCAAATTGAACACAATTGCAAATGTAATGAAAAATGAGTGTAAAAGAGTTTAAAATCATCAAAAAACCTTTAACAAATCCCTCAAATTACACCTAAAATGTGGCAATGCACTAGCCATTGTGATGAGTTCCAAATTTGGTTATGACTCTTAATGTAAGTGCCCTAAAGCAATCATTGGTAGTTTGTTGTAATATCAATATAGTTTTGGCATTCTATCAACATTATTAACAATATGATATTGTTCTTAGATTAATAGATAAGGAACATAAGTGATGATTTGATTATTTCAAGGAAACTTATGCTCCTATTAAAATTTAAATCTTAAATAATTCCTAATTGAGGATTATAATTTAGGAAAATTATAATTTACTAAGATTAGTGTAACACCATATATTTGTCCTCTAATCCCTCCATAAATTGGACAGAAAACAGCCCCTAAGAAGTGGGCTCATGGTAATTTAGAAACTACCAAAGAATGGAAGTTTTACCTTAATTATCTGTTCAACTTTCCATTAAAACCATAGAAAGAAAGCTTGGGAGGAGAGGAGCAAGTTTCAAGAAGGAAGGATATGAAATTTCTTAAAGTTTCTTACCTTTTCCTTGAATTTCTTCCTCCAAATTCTTCCTCCTCTTGTGCGCCTAAGAAGTTGGATTGAGGCAGAACGTGGCATATAAAGAAGAAGAAAGAAGCTTCCTTTCACACTTTAATGCCAATTTTGCCCTTCGTTCTTAGCATTTTTGTTTCTCCATTGTTTTTTCCATTATAAAATGTAGATTCCAAATTTAATAAAATGCCTTTGGAATCACTCAATTTAGAGCTAAAACCTTCCCGAATGAACCAGTCAAAATTTGGGTCAACCGACGTCGGAAAGAGTACATCGAGGAGCTTTACCGGTCCCGGGGCTTCCCATGGTTTTTGGGGCCTCTGAGAATCTTGGGCAACTCAAAATTTCCATTTAAAAAGCCCTCATAGGTGTTTTTTCCAAATTTACACTTATTTATGAAAATGCCACTGGCTTTTCGGCAATTTTTTTGGATTACTTCGGCCCCAGTTTTTGGGCAACTCAAGACTCAAATCCTCATTTTCTATTATTTAACATTTTATGCAAATTTTATTTGGCCTTGAATCACTCATCTAATTTACTAAGATTAGCATATGGCTAGATCCCCTCATTGGAATAAGGATGACCTTCCCTAGCTCATTTGTGTAGGTGACACTAAGGTTATTATGTTGGTGCTTATAATAAGTGTAAGTATCATGAACTGACCCATCAAGAACAAACAATAGGACTTTTCACTAACATGTCAATAAATATTCTTAATTTATAGTACAATTCTCCTTTGACCTAAGTGACTATCAATATCTTATTATGTTGTATATTATATTTTAATGTTATTGGGATTTGATTATAGTAATGAATCAAACTAAAAGTAATTATTGGATATAATGTCATATGCATGAAAATATGTTAGTGCACTAATTAGAGATATATTACTCTTCGTAAAAGATAGAGATGCTTTATTTAATAAGGACGAGACTAGATAAATTTTATGGCCATAGCATCTTGAAGTGAAACTAAAAGAGGTGGTTTTCTAAATTCCTCATATTAGTTATTGTCCAAAATCATGTATGACATGAACCTTAACATGTTATCCATAAAGATGAAGAAGGAGAAATGGATTCTAGCCACCAAACTAGAAGATGCAGTAGCTCAACAATATTAATTCCAGAAAACAACTTAAAATTTGAAATAGGAAGGAAAGGGGTGATTTGTTGCATTTCTTAGTATGTAAAGCCAAAAATTGATGCGGAAGGCCATGGTTCACCAAAAGGAAAAAGAAAAAAAAGCACAAAACTAGAAGATGAAGGAGAAGATGATGCTCACAATTTACCTTGTCTCACCACAAATGGCACTCTAGAAATTAGACTTTTAGTGACAACTATAAAAGTTGCTACTAAAAATTTTTAGTGGTGATATTTAGTGATCAATAAATTGTAATCAATACCTTCTTAACAAAATGCTTTAGCGGCGACAATTTTTGTCGCCACATAAAATGATAATTAGTGACGACAAAAGTTGCTACTAAAACTTTTTAGTAGTGACAAAAGTCACCATTAAAGTCCATATAATTTGGATTTTGTAAAAATTCACCAGGACAATGGAGACTTTTATTAACATATGGACCCCACTAAAAGTGTCTTTTGAATGACAAGCTTTAGTGTTGCCATTGAAAAGTTTCAATAGCAATAATAGTCACTGCTAATAGTATTTTTATTTAAAAAAATTTTAGTAGCCACTTTAGTTGCCATTGAAGTGTTTTTTAATTTTTTAAAAAATTATTTAATAATCCTAGTTGACAAATATAAAACTTATAATTCTAAAGAAAACAAACAACCAGCTAACAATAATAACTTAAAGCAATTAATAACCATTACTACATAAGAAACAAGATGGAGATTAAACTTGCACAAATGCTGGAACCACAAGGTTAACATAATTTTTAGACAACCCTGTTTCTACACATACGCAATGGTCTGTTTAACATAATCCTATGCACCTTAAATCACAAAAACAACAAGAATTTAGTTGTAAACCTTCTAAAAGGATTGGCATGCATCGACGTTTAGGTGCGCTTCTTCTTCTTGCCGGTTCGGGAGCTAAGGCCCGAATCTTCTATGATTATTTAGACGACGATCAAATTGAATGTGTGGGGCATTTCTCTTTGGTTCAAATGGCATATATAACAAACTTGGCTGAAAACGGACTTTAAGGTTTGTTTGTTGAAGTAAGGACGAAGCTATTCCATTAGCCCTTGAGAACTATGAAGCTTCACTTGTTCCTAAAAGAAAGATTAGAAATTGATTAAGTATCACTAATCAGAGGAATACTAAAGGGATATGCTTAAAAGTGCACAGCTAAAAATATGAGAAAATGATTTCAGCAAACTTATTAAAAGAACTACTCAGTTTACTAATAAATAAAACTTTCACCAACTAATTCGCTCAAAGCTCAGAATTTTCCAAACTATAAAAGTAATTGTGTATATTTTATTAATTTAGCAATATTTAATGTGCAAAATATAATAATATTTTGTATTATATGATTTGAAATATATCATCATTTAATATGTGATGTAAAGTCTCTATATATGTTCTCATAACTATTGTGTAATTCAATTACATGTTTTAAAATAACAAGGACTAAATTAAAAATTAAATGAAAGTATAAGGACAAAAAAATAATGTTTTCAAGATCTTAATTGATGATGAAAAGATTAAGAATATCCTAAAAATTAAGATGCACCCGCAGTTAAGAATTCTATCACGTCATTACAAGCCATAATTTCTCGTAGAATGAAGCCCTCCACATATCCTTTGACATAACAACATATAATTCATGACAATGAGCTTTTTTTTATATTTATTTTGATATAATATATTTTTCCAAATCAATTAATCAACTATTATATATATATATATATATGACCAAAATCCCATCAGCGGGCAGCTTAGCAATAACTCAAGTTTAATCAATAACCCATGGAAATAGATGGAAGGGATCTGATAGAAAATTGGCGAATGACAATTAAACACTCGTTTACTTAGCATGCATTTGAGAACTTAAGCCTTCCTAATCTTATAGTCAGGAGACAAAAATGGTATTAATTATTAGTGAATTCTGATAATGAGGGGTTCCAATAACCCAATAGGCCAATATATGCTTTAGAAATATTTATGCACAAAACCACTAAGTTGATGTACCATATTGTGTGACTCATTTTCAAAAGAGCATTATCTATTATAATTGAGAATAAAAGCAAAACTATATCCACACAAGTGTGTTTCCCTATTCAAATGTTGGCAATATAATGAAATAAAAATTTGTTGATACCACGCAAATGCTCATTATTAAAGTTACTAACATATTACAACCACAAATAATTACTGCTAGGAGAATCTGAAAACAACTATCACAGAAAAATACCTCTTCAACGTTGCCATCCTCAACCTCCACATTGAGAGAAAGCATACCTTCATCAAGCATGTTTCCCAAGTTATCAATATACAGAGGCTCTGGGTAGACAAAACACAATAAACTCAATAATTAACTTCGAAAGTGAATAGAAGGTCCAAAATCCTAAAATATATTTTCTTAAATTATTGCTCTTCTCTCCAAAGAAAACAATAATCAACTTCAATTTTAACTTTTAACTAAAATATAAAATTTTACAACTTCATCCCTTAATCTAGCATAAGTATAAATAGATTCTAAACCAAATATTGCTAACTCAGATGTTGCTTTTGATAAAACAAACCAAGTAGTATTTTGGGCCCCTACTGAAAGATAAGATAACCTTTAGTTGTATGAACCAGGAGAGTAGGTTGGTGCCCAATCGTTCAGCCTTGTAGCGAGAGTTAGACTTTCCCCATTCGCTCTCAACGGCCGTAAGAAGAGCTGACCAGCGATAGAGAACTAGAGTAATCCATTTGTTGAAAAGAAAGATTGAATCTGTTGGTAGCCTTCTCTCTATCTTTCTGTCTAAATATTATGTTTGTACAGAAACCCTTGTGAGCGCAATCTACCTGTCTTGATTTTGGAGCAACAATTAAAAATAAGAAATTAATGCGTCGAATAAATAATAATAATAACAATAATAGTAAATTAGTTTTTATCAATAAAACATATCTCGAGATTAATATATGTGTTTTAATTGTTATTTTACATGATAATTTACTCTCTCTATATATATATATATATTGAAGTGACACTCACTATAGAAATTACTTTGTCATAGTAAAAGAATTACTATTGCATATAAACTTGTTCAATCGAGGCTTCTTAAAGAACTACGCTGCACTATCATTTCATGGCTTAAGGTATATATCCTACTATCCTATACCATTCCCTGTGTATATTTGTTTTGGTACATCATTCTGATCTTGGTTGGATGAAGTCATAAGGGATCACCATATAGAATTATAAACAATTAACTATGAGAAAAGAAAAAAATGCTTAGCCAATAAGAACAATTTCAACACATACAAGAACATGGGATAAATAGTTGGTCTATGATTATTTCTTCTTTCAATTTCCACGTTAAAATCGTTTCTTTTCCTTACTACGATCCCCATACCTCAAAGCTAAAATATGGAAATGCTGACATTTTACAGCTACCAAATCACTTGGATCTTATAAAAATTTAAGTTAACTGATATAATATTACTAAAAACTGAGTAAAAGAATATGCATGAAGTTAATAGAAGAATATAGAAGGATATGCTCAAAGTTAGACTCAGCTTGACTTTATATATATAATGGCTTATACTATGTCCTTTGGCTACAACAATCCCAAAATGGAAATAATAAGCTTCTTATGTATAACTAATCAACCGAAGTTCTTATATATATATATATATATATATATATATATCAAAATAAAGTTTAATTAGTAATTAGACAAATGCAATAGGATAAGCATGCTTCTACATATTTTGGTGGTGTTGGCTACTCCGATGACAATTGTAATCACTCATGACTCAACAAAGAACTTACCATAATGAGAGTTCTAGCTCGCAATTTCACCCCCTTAAGTTCAACAATTATCCAATCAAAATCTCCGTGCTAATGATTAATACTACTTGACTATTGAATGATCAGTGTTCTAGATTGATTAAGAAGTGCCCATAAGTGTGTGCATGCATATTCTGTTTGAAAAGAAGGAAGGGAAACAATAAATTAAAAATACACAGAACAAGGGAACGAGATCAATCTATTACATTTTGTTTTTCCAAAGATAATGAAAATCAGAATTGTGAATATAACCTTGACCCTTCACTAGCTTGAAACATAAAACCAAGTTGGAATGTAAAATGAAACTAAACTTACAAGTAGAAGGCTGGATAATGAGCTGCACAAGAGGTGAGGATATTGGCACAATCTTGTGATAGAGAAGAAATTAGAAGTTGTGATGCAACTCCCCCAACAAGCATAAATCAGTCACGGAAATTCCTTCATGACCTAAAAGATTGAATATGCCAAAATTGCACTAGCTAGACTAACAAGGACAAAACACTACCCAAAACCAAATTCAAGAAAGGGCGAAGCCCACATTATATGCTGAAGTTTTATGGCTTTGGAGGAGCTCTTGAACAGAATCACAAGCATAGCTACCCAAAGGAGATGAGCAGTAAATACTTCGAGAGGCTGGGGACAAGGACGTAAGGCAAGCAAAAGTCATGTGCCTTATTATTAAATATGAATTCCACATATATTATGCCTTTTTCTCTGTAAACTATGTACTTGAAAATTTTAGATATCTATATCCCCTATTAAATTAATGTATATACACCAAGTTTACCTAAGAATACAAATCAGCACTATATGCAATGCATCATTCACAAGCTTTATTTTTTATTTTTATTAATGTAGGCTGTGCTGAATCTAAAGGTGTTTTTAGCTTTTCGAACAGTTTTTTGTTTCTAAAAACAAAAAAAATAAAAAATTTATTTGATAATAGATTTTTAATAAAGTGTTTTATAAAACAAAAAACAAAATTATATTTTTAGAAACAGAAAAATTAGAATATTTTTAGATATTTTATTAATTTTTATTTTCCAAGATCAAAGAAAAAACAAAAAATAATAATTTTTTAAAATAATGATTCAAATAAATTTTTTAATTTTTTTGTTTTTAAAATTTATTCTAAAAATATCTATTTTAAAAACATTTAAAAAATTAAGATTTCAAGGCTCCATAACTTTGATCTTTGCTTGTGACGTCCACAACTTGCAGATCAGCTATAAATGCATTACCAGATCTGATCTATACTTGTGGACGTTGGCTTTAGACGATGCCAGAAACAACTTTGCCGACGTTGGAAGAGTGGGTGCCGGAAATAGCTTCACTGTCGACTGAAAAATGCCTCAAATCTTCACAATAGGAGAAACGCACAATGATGGTCAAAGATGAAGAAGACACACAAGAGGGGAAACGCACGTAGATGGTCAATAATGAAGAAGACGCTTGAGAGAAGCATTTCAAAATTGAAAAAAGACACATGAGGAGAAACGCGGTCAAAGATGTTTTCTCTCTCTTATAGTGTAAAAGAAAAGCTAATATGATATTTTAAAATTGAAAAAAGAATTAAAACATTATCCTACCCTATTGATTTTTTAAATCCTAAATTTTAACTTAGTCCTTATCTTTTATTATTATTATTATTATTATTATTATTATTATTATTATTATTTTACTTCGTTTTTATTTAATATATAAATCGGATTCTAAAAAAGGTTTTGTCGAAGGCTCGGATAAAAAAAAGAGTTTGTATTACTTATATTTGAACAATCCAAAATATATATGATAGATTACAATTAGTGTGAGAATAAAAAGTGAGCTCAAAAAATTTTTAACAACCATTGGCTTGTGTTAGGAGTCAAATTTGAATATCTATCTTTTTATTTTATTTTTGAATGTACTCACTAAATATATTTTAAAACCAATTTCACAATGTATGTTTTTTGTAGATAATATAATTCTAGTTAGAGAGTTGAGAGAGGAAATAAATGAGAAGTTCAAGATGTAGAGACTAGTTTTATAAGCACATAGATTTTGTTTAAATAGAAATAAAACAAAGTATATGAAATACAAATTTAGCAAGAGATACACTAATTATAATATAAAAGTAAAAGTTGGAGAACGTATTATATTGCAAGTTACACAATTTAAATATCTTGAATCTATCATATAACATGACGAAAAAGTAAAGAAAGACATAAACTATAAGATTCAAACAAGATGGATAAAATAAAGAAGTGTTTCAGGTGTTATTTATGATAAAAAAGTACAATCAAATTTAAAAATAAATTTTATTATATAGTTATAAAACTTGTAATATTGTATAAGATTGAGTATTGGGCAATAAAAAGCCAACAAAAGATTACTAAAATGAGAATATTGCGTTGGATGAGTAAATACACTAAATAAAATAAAATTAGAAGTAAATATATTAGAAAGAAAGTTGAGTTCGCAACTATTGTGAAAAAAATTGTAAAATCATATTTTAAATGGTTTGGACATGTGTGGAAAAGACTTATAGAAACTTCAATAAAGAAAGTAGATCAGATGGAGAATAGTCCAGTAATTAGAGATAGAAAAAAACTAAAAAAAAATGAGCAAAACCATCAGAAAAAATTTAGATTTAAATGGTTTGTCTATAAACAAATTTATGATAAAATTTTATGACATCATTTGATTTATATAATCGACCCCACCCAATAGAAATAAACTTCTTATTGTTGTTATTGTTGTGTAATTATCTTTTTTAATTGGAAACTAAATAATTATAATAAAACTATCTATTTAGTTTATTTTTATTTTTGATTAATGATTAAAAAGCTTATAAAACTAGATAAATAATAATTAAAAAGAAATGATCAACAATTGTTAAATAAATAAAAAAATAGTTTATGTGACAAATATATTCTTTGATATTATTTAAATTAAATTAATTTTAATTTTTATAATATACTTATAAAATTTTAATGAATATTCTCCAAATTTGTGTCATAAATTTGTAATTAAATTTTTAGTTAGAAATTAAATAATTACAATTAAATTATTTATTTGGTTTATTTTCTTTTATTTTTGATTAATGAATAGATGATTTATCAAATTGGACTAATTAAAAAGAAACTACCACCAATTGTTAAATAAAAAAAAATTAGTTTATGTAATAATATATTCTTTGATATTATTTAAATTAGATTAATATTAATTTTTATAAGATAATTATCAAAATTTTAATAAATCTTGTACAAATTTATGAAATAAATTTGTAATTATCTCTTTAATCAGAAATTAAATAATTATAATTGAATTATCTATTTGATTTATTTTTTTTATTTTTGATTGAAGATTAAATAAATCATAAAACTAGATAATAATTAAAAGAAAACTACCAATAATTGATAAATAAATTTAAAAAAGTTTATATGATAAATATATTCTTTAAAATTATTAAATTAAACTAATACAAAATATTTTTTTAATTTAAGTAGCAATAGAAGTCATGGCTAAAGTTACTTTTAAGGATGACAATTGGTTATTACTAAAAGTTTTATTGTTGAAACATTTTATGTTAAAAATATTTTTTTTTTTTTAAGTTTCAGTGACAACTTATTATTATTACTAAAAGTAACTTTAGTGCATCTTTCAGAAGTTATTGCTAAAGTCATTTTTAGCAACAACAATTTGTCACCACTAAAAGTCAAAGTGACTTTTAGTGGTGACCTTCAAATGTGGCCACCAAAGCTAATTTTAGTTGCAATGAATTGTCGCTACTAAAAGTTTGCTACTATTTTTTTTTTGTTTTTGTTAAAAAGAATTTAAAAACTTTAGCAACAACTTATTGTTGCCACTAAAAATTACTTTTAATGCAATTTACCTTAAGTCACCATTAAAAGTTATTTTGTGACGACTTTTTCTGTGTCACTATTAAAAGTTTTAACAAAATAAGGAATAACATGTTAACAACAACCTTTGGCAACAACCTAATAAAGTTGTTGCTAAAAGTTAAAGGTGGCCATTGAAAGTTTTGTCATTAAAATTTTTTTATTCTTATGAGAAAGAGTTTAAAAGCTTTAGCGACAACTTATCACTAAAAGTTATTCCTCTTTGTTCTTATGAGAATGAGACCCCTTCACTCCACGCGTTCACTTATTTATCATCAAGGTGAATGGAAGTTATTTCAACAAAGAATGCTCAGCCAAGAGAGAGGAGTCATGTTGAAGGCGTAGTGCCTTATATAGCCATGTGTCACATATTTTCAAAGCAAAACCCCTTAAAGGCTTCTTTCTCATTCATGCAAGCATTTTGCTAGAGCAAAGGGCTCTAGCTTTACTTTACTTGAATAGGAAGTGATTTTTCATTTTGATTTGTTGTAGGGGTTGCTTTGGTTAGTTACAGGGGTGGTTAGCAGGTCTTTTCGATTCTAGCTATGGAGAAGCGAACTTCAATCACAAAGATTTCACTACACTACTTATTACGTTTACGTCAAACATTCCTATTATTTCTACTTCTGACTCTCGCACGGATGCTTCTAGCAATTTCTCCCGTCTATATACGTCCACCTCTTTAAATACGTTATTGGTTGCTTGATCTGAGAGTTCAGTTAAGTAGCTCGTCCAGCAAGCTGATTTCGACCTATCTTAATAAGAAGTTTTTTAGTAGAAACTTTTTCTATGTCGCCATTGAAGTTTTGGCAAAATGAGAAATAACATGTTAGTGAAAACTTTAAGTGACAACCTAATATAGTCACTGCTAAAAGTGCACTTTAGGCATTGATTTCTTTTAGTCATTACTAAGAGCTATTTTTCTTTTTGTAGTGCGAATGAAGAAAATGGAGGTTTGAGTTGGTGCTTTATGCCATGGATGGGAACTCATAGTTTGAATGAGAGAATGAGGCTTAGTTAAGGTGAGGAGGGGAGTTGCTCACAAAAATGGAAGAAAGAGAAGAAGCTTCAAAGATTAAGACCACACAATGAAACGAGAGGCTAGGGCTTAGACACATGTTAATGCTAAGGAAAAATCTTAGGCACCACAGGAAAATTATGAGAAACTATAAAGACTTGATGGCAATATTTGAAATTGTATTTTGGTCCCTAATAATTATACCTAGAGTGAAAGTCTCAAGGAAAAGGAAGAACTAAAAATATTAAAGGGAGGGTTGAGAATATTGATAGAACATAGTTGGCCTTAAATTTCACTAAATAATACTATACTGATATAACATAGTTGCCATAAGTAGCAACATTGCACAATATTGTTCATAAATACAAAAAATGAAAATTAGTTCCAACATAAAATCATAATTAATACAAATTTCTAAATCAAATATAGATCTTGCCTTCCTTTGTTAGCCATCTTAGTGGTATGGATCATTTGAACCAAACCTATTAATGGAACTTCTAACCATGCCTACTCAACTTAAATGAGTATTTGTAGTACTGGTATGGTCTATACTTTGGTTTGAACACATTATAGAAAAATAATGAGATTTACATTCCCAGTAGAAAATAACAATTATTTTAAAATCTCATATAATAGTTCTGTTATATAAACCATAGAAATACTTTTTTGGTTCATTCTTCTTGTATCAATACATGATTAAACTTAGATAGTTAAAGGAAGTTATATATAAACACAGAGAATAACCATAAGGCTTGTAATATTCCATTATATCTGTACTCAACTTTTCTATCAACTCAAAAGTGGTTATCCTTTTGTTGTTTATATCAAAATAACATATTAGTTACATTGAGATTCAATATGAGACGAGATTGTTCATGACAATGTTACTTTTTAACTAAGGCATTCCCTATAGTAGATCCACAAAAAAAAATCACACAATTAGAGATCACTTCCTTTTAAGGATCCTTTCTCTATTGACAGATATCTCCTCCCTTTCAAGGATTCTATCTTCTAAGATCACCTCCTTTTTTGGGATCCTTTCTCATATTGCCTTGCCTCAATTGCTTTTTCATAAAATTCTTTCTTTGTTGCTTTTTCTCATATAGGCGATGAAGATCGTGCCAATAATTTTTCTATCATTTTCTATGTATAACATGAAATCATACAAGAATTTCTCATCATGATATTTCATAAATAATAATTTCTTGTTTGTCACTTTTCATACATGGTTTTGTGAAAATTATGTCCTAGACATAATAATAATTTTTCGTCATAATCCACTTAAAAGTCACAAAAATCATGTACTAATTTCTCTATCACCATATATGTCCAACTTTGAAATAATAACTGCCACTTTTCACATAGGGTTTACAAAAATCATGTCATAAAAATATTGATTTTTCTGTTATAGAAACAATGATTTACATGATAAAGATAACATATACATTTATATTTTTATGCAAGCACTAATTTTATATATATGCAATCCAATCACATATAAAAAAGAAATACAACTATATTTTTAATAGAAAAACATATATTAAAATTTAACTTCCACCAATCAATATAAAAATACAACTATAATTTCAATAGAGTTAGATATATCAAAATATTACTTCTATAAACTAAAACTTCATCAACATCACGCTATTCTTGCAAAGGCAATATCAACCAAAATACTCAAGCTTTTTATGCATATGGTAATATATTAGAAAACCAACTTTGTATATAAATTTTTCTTATGTGTGGACAAGAATAGTTTTGCCATAATCTACATAAAAATTTAAAGTGTAAACTTGAGAAGAAAAGTAAAAGCTAGAGTCACTATTTTTCTACTAATTCACATACATGAGATAAGAAGAATAAAAGCTATTGTTATTTCTATCTTTATTAGGAGTTTCCTATCTTTCTTCTTTCTTCCCCTTTTGTAATAACCCAAGACTTGAAGAAGGATTAAAAGAGAGCTTTAAGTAAATTAATTTAAACTATTAATTCAGAGATATCTTAGAGAGCCTAGATGTGATGACTTGAATTTTTATCTTATTTCATTTTATTTTATTATAGGCATTATTAAAAGAAGGACTTCTTTGAAACATAAAATGGGGATCTAATTGAAATGTTTCTAAGTTAATAAAGGCAATAATTCTTTTTTAAAAAAATTAGATGACATAATATCCCTTCTCGAATCTTCATCCTTATTATTTCTCTATTTTGCTATCAATTTTAGGTTTCCCATTCTCTCACTCCACTTGCTCTCTTGCTAGTTTCCTCCTCCAAAGCTTTATTTTTCTAAGAAACCCAATGCTTTTGCCTTCCCGTATACCTAGCATTTTTTTCATTTAATCAATCAACATGTTCTTGTAGCAATTCGAAGCTTCCTTCTTTTGAACCTAGCTACTCCTTTTGCATTTCAAAGCTCATTTATGCCATTTTTTCCTTTGGGATTACTACTGTATTAGGCAAGATTTTCTGCTATGTCTTTGACTTCAATTTGAAGCTTCTTTTCTTTGAAAATCATATGCTTATGGTTACAAATCCAATCTTTTCCCATTGTGCTTCCAGTTCATGTTAGTTATAGCAATTTTCCCCACCCTTGAACTTAGGTAACTTGTGAAGGAGAAGGTCAACCCAAGGTGTCTTCTTCATTCTTATTCTTATGTTGTTTGGCTAAGTAGAAGTGAGTCAAGCTAAGCTTCCATGGTTAGGTAAATTTTGCTTAAGGTTAGAGGAGAGAAAACCATAGTTAAACCAAGTATTTCCTCCCCATCATAGCCACAACTTGCTTCATGTAAGGTAGCCATTGGATAAATTTCAGTAGCCATTTTACTTGTTCTTTCCTTTCCCCTTATCCCAACTAGCTTAGCAAATACTCCTTTCCATTTTCACTACTCTTCTCTCCCTTGTAGTAGATTCCTTTGTCCAAAATAGCCTATGTTTTGCTAGTTGCTTTGTTGTGGTGTGAACAGTACCATATGTCTATTGAGGCTATGTTTTTGTGCATTTTTGGAGCTCTAATGCCTTACTTGGCTTGGTAAAAAATTTTATTCTTTCCTTCCTTAGTTCTTCCATGTTGGGATGACCATATTCTTTCTCTTTGTTAAGTTGTTAGTGAGCTCAAAATTTAGGGCTTTTTAGGCATGTATTAAGGGTCGTCTAGAGAGGCTTATGAGATAGCTGGATTTCATTTTCATTTTGCTATTTAAATTCTTGTTGCAAATCACTTGAGAGTTTTGAGTGTTGAAGGAGAAATGGGTCTAAGAAAAGTTTGGGCAAATTACTAAATTAAGCTAGGGGTCAGGTTGATGAAATTATTTTGTCTTGTTAATGGAAAGAAATTAAATTGGAAATCAATAGGCTTGTTAAGTTAATGATTTTCCTTTTAGACTTTACCATATTTAGATTCAAAAGAATTTTTAAGATGATCCTCTTATACCAAGACTTGAAGTGTGCCTACTAAAATGGATTTAATAATTATAGGTTAAGTTAGTGTATTTAATGCCTTAGATTTAAATGATAAACCCATGTGAACTAGAATTTGTGTAGACATTAGACCTTAACAATTCAATGGAAGTAAAATAGTAAGATTAATTTGAATAAATTAACTTAAGATTGGTCTAAGTGCAATAGATAAGTTATAAGATATAGATAAAGCCTAAATCAAGTGGTGTAAGAGTTTAGTAATAAGACTATACCTTGTAAATAGTATAGTAGGGATGTAAGGTGGCCCTTTAAGAATGAAAGTGCAAGTAAGATTTTTCAACTAGTATTTAATAGTAATGCTTATTTTCTATAATAATTTAAAACAAGCCTTAAACCTTAAATTTTGTTGTAAATTTACATGTGATATGAATTTAAATAGATGACCAGTAGAAGTAATGATTAATAAAATAAAGAAATCCAAAATAAACAAAATTTAAATTAGGTAACAGATTAATTAATATAAGATTAAACTATGTCAAATACTTGATTAGAAATTAATTTAGTTAACTAAAAAAGTAACTTGACAGTATAACTAAGGATAATAAAATGTAACTAAAGCAAGAGAATAACTAAATTAAAGCTAGTATGGGAATAGGAATTAGTAAAAATGAGGTAGTCAAATTAATTAATAGGTGGTGAATTAACTAAACAACTCAACTATAAGATAAGGCAAATACTTTACAAAAAATTTAATGAGATAAATTCTAAAACTCATGCAAATTGTAATAAAACTAATGAATAAATTAAGTCAATACTAGTGCAAAGAGAAAGCATTAACTAGGGTAGTGAACTAAATTGTAATTAGCATGGTGGCAAAACTTGACGTAGAATTAATTACATATAATGGACAAAGAAAAACAAAGAATTTACATTTTGTTCTAAGAGTTTGATTGAGATGTTGTAATTATGTTTTAAGAAAGTTGTTGGACTTTTTTGTTGAAGGAATTTTATGTTGTTTTAGAGACAAAAGGACCAACACCATTCAATAATCATTATGAATAGATTAGAAAGTATGATATATTTTTAATTTTCCTTCCATTTTTACTTTTTCAAATTTTTGTTTGTGTTCTTTATGTCTATTAGGAAGAGTATCCTAGGTAGTAACTTCTTATATATATATATATATATATATATAATTAATATTAATCTTTTAGACTACGATATGCCATATATACTTGTATTATCAAAACATGAATGATATGGTATGATGACCAAAGTGATAAAATTGAAAATTTGAAAGAAAAAAGGTTTGTCCCAATATGTGTAATATCCGGTTCTCCGAAAACCAGAGAAAATATGAGAAAACATAACATACAGTTTCTCCATCAACGAATGAAACTTACCGAACACAAAAGAAAGTCCCCCAAAATGAGATGGTTATGGTCCTGGAAAATTTGGGAAGCATTCTAGACTCCTAAAAATGAGAATTTCAGGCTCAGACAGAAAGAAAAATAGAGTTAGAATGAAAAAATAATTTCTTATGAAAAGCCTAGGAAACGTAATAGTATTTTCATAATTTTGAGCAATTTTTGAAATTCACACAAGAGGGCCTTTAAAATAAAAATTTTGAGTTCTCTAGGGTTCTTAGAGGCCTTGAAAACCATAGAAAGTCTTGGGACAGTTAAATCCCCTCCGGTAGATGTTTCCTAACGTCAGTTGACCTGAACTTTGACCAGTTCATTTGATAAGGTTTTAGTTCCAATTGAGTGATTCCAAAAGTATTTTATTAAATTATGGATCTAAATTTTATAATAGAAAAAACGGTTCTAAAAAAGGAGCTAAAACGAAGCAGAAACGAAATTGCCATTACGGAAGGATAAAATTAGAATTTTTGAAAAAGTGTATTTCTAGAAACTCCCACACACTTCCCCTTTCTTCTCCCATCTTCTTAAGCACAAAATTTCTGCCCAAAATACAGAATATGATTTTCTCTCTTAGGCTCACAAGAAGGGGAAGAAAAGGAGGAGAAATCAAAGGCTTAACTTATGGAAATTAGTAGTTTTTCATGCTCTTTCTCTTCCAAACCTCTTCTCCTCCATTCTCCTTTGTTTCTTATGATTAAAATGAAGTTTACAAATCTGTTTTAAGGGGGAAATTCTGATTTGAAGAGAGGAGCTCAAAGAACACAAGATTCATGTGAGAAAAAGCAAGAAAACAAGGTAATTTCTCTTCCTATGGTTGCTATCTTTGGTTTCCCTCTCTACCATTTCGCCTCACTTGAGAAAACCCTAGGAGGAGATGATTTTTAGGCAGAACCAAGCATGAATCTAAGGAAAAAAGGTGTGGAGATTAAGAATATGCAAAGAGAATTATCAAAAAGCCATTAAAAATCAAGATGCAAAACCTAGAGTTTCTAGTGCACCTTTCAAATTCTGAATTTGTGTGATGATTCCTAGATTTAATTAAGGGTTTAAATGAATTCTTGAGACACCTAAGATGCTCCCCACAAGCTTCTCCCTTCAAGAAAACAAAGAAATCTCCAAGAAGCCCTAAACCATGCTATGTCTCAGCCAAACCATGTTCATGGTGCTAGGGAGAGTTTTAAATTTTTCTAAGGCCATCCTTGAGTTATATTTGATGAATGAAAATGAAGGGAGGCCTTGGAAAAAATTTAAAACTCATGGAAAGTGATTTGGTCTCTTAGGTTCCATATCATGATCTAAAGAAGCAACATGATGTTAGGCCTTTGTTTTAATGGTGTGATGACTCCAAGAGGCTTAAAAAGAGTCACGAATCATATTTGAAAGGAAAGAATAAGGCCTACAATTTATTTGAGGGGTGTTGCTTCATTAGGTGCCTTTGTGGACCATAATGGGGGTTATAAAGCAATATAATGTTTAACCAAGTTGTGTGGCCCTAGAATATGTTTCATGAACCTAATTGGCTCCCATAAATTGTATTTAGGCCAAGAGAAACCATCTCCACAAGCTTGTGGGTGTGTGACCGAAAGAGGAGGCTTGAAATCCAAGGAAAAAGTGTGTGATTGTATGCAAGGTAGCTCTCTCCACCTTCTCTCATGCATGGATGTGTGTTTAGCTTATTTTAGAATGTGTGGATGTGTATTTTCAAGGTATGAAAACTATGCTAGCATGCCTTTATATGCTATGATTATTGATGCCATGTTATGTTTCTAAATGAGTACATGATATTTGTTTGAGTTTGCTTAAGTGTGGAGAGGCCAAGAACTCTTTCCTTTGGTGAGGATGAGCCAAGAACTCTTGAGCTTGGTTGAGACAAAGTAAAGAGTCTCCCAAAAGCAAAGTGGACTCCCAAGAGTATGGTTGAGTCCAAAGCTCTTAAAGAATGGGTGAGGCAAGTCCAAAATCCATGAGAAGAAGTGTGAGGCCAATCCAAATACTTGGTGAGCTCTTGAATGTCTTGTATGATTTGTTCATATGCCAAGTTTGCTTTTAAAATGATCATGACTTCCATTTTCTCCATGCATGCATTTGTAAAGCTTGCTTTACACATATTATTTATGATTGAATGGGAGATCAGCTATTGGGATTCTTTGAATCTCATCCCCTCCTCTCCAATGCTCTAACATGCTAGGTGGACCAAGTAGCTATGATGAAGGGAGCCAACAACAATGAAAGAAGGAGATTGACAGGCATATGCCTATTTTTATTCTTTTTGAACCTATAATGATGCTTCACAATGTATATGATATTGTAAATGGTCTATGAACCTTGAGACATGCATAAATATGATATTATGTGATATTTAAATGTATGAATATGATGTATGACCTCTAATATATATTTTGAGTATGTAATGCCAAAGTATGCAATGTGGAAGTATGATATAAATGTGCATAAGTGTGGGTCGAATGGCCAAAATGAGATGCATGAGGTTTGGGACTATTTAGGTAGCTCACACAAGTCTTAAATGTACTTTTAGACTTGTCCAAAAGGGGCCAAGATCAAGGAAAATCCATTTGGCAACTTTGGTACCCTATATGGAGCTAAAATTGACCATTATGGAACCCTATATCACTTTTTAGCGAAATGAGTTAGTCTTGATCTGAGATTTGGCATGCCATTAGGTCTCATTGGGAGATTTTTGGAAAATTAAAGATTATAATTTTTGGAGGTCTACAAAATATTTGACGATTTTTCAAAGTTGGCAATTTTCATGGTTCCTGGTTTATTGCACTATTCACTTGGTCCGAAATTGCATTCTATCACACGAGGCATAAATGATGTCCAATGGCCATGAAATTTTATACAGAGAAACTATACAATCATAGTGACTCCTGCCAACTAGAACCACCTCATTTGGAGTCTAAAGAGGGAGATATGAATTTTTGAAGTTTCTGTCCAGTATCAGTAATTTTGCTCGACCAGAAGTACTGTTCCATGAATTTTGAGGCCTAAGCTTGATGAACTGATCTAAAGATATTTTTTCTCTCTAGTTAACATCCACAACTTTCTAGATTAGTATAATTTACATGGATTGGAGTTTTTTGGAATTAATTGGATATTTTCAAAGTTTTCTGCAGAATTCTGTGATAGTTCCAGAATTTAGTCAGACTTTTGGACCATTTTGGTTGTCAAACATCCTTTGTGATGCATCTTATTGTCTAAAAATATTTTTAGTGTGAATTAGACATCCTAAGATTTTCATAATTACCAAGATTGTAGGATTTCAATTTTTCTAGATTTAGTTGTGATTTTTCAAATTTTGGTTAGAAAGTGGAGCAATTCTGGCCTAGAATGAATCTTTATATTCCATGCTTCATTTCAGTTTCCATGAGTTGTGGGCATGATTTTGTGATGAAAATGAGTTGTAATGATATATATAAATGTGAGGATATATAGCATGAGCCCACACTGTCCACGTGATACCGATTGAAATTTTTAAGTATGACACAACGCAAATAAACCCATTATTTTCGGTCCCTTTTTCATGTACTCTCATGGAAATATTGATGTGAACCTTATGAATGTTATGAAATGAGATAGAATTTATGATGTTACATTTATTGGTATTAGAACAAAGTTCCAGGCTCTTTTGGATTAGATTTGGCTTGAGAAAGTAGCATTAGGGCTATGTAAAGACTTGAATGGATAGGTGGAGCTTTGTATGTGACATTGTGGGTGTGTGAAAGTAGTTTATGGCTTTATTCATGATAAGTAAGTTATAGAATGGTCTTAGAGTAGTTAGTGAACACCGAGAAAGAGTGGCCTATAAAGTAGCTTGAGCAGAGTTAACCTTGAGCAGGGTTGAGTGATCCAACGGCTAGAGCTTGATGAGATGTGATAGCTCGCAGGGATCAGTGGCAAGCCTTAGATATGAATGATGAGAAATGATCTTGTTGATATGAAGAGGCTTGCTAGAGAGAGTATGTGAGGCCCAATTCTCCCTGGTAGTTATATTTAGGCCATTCCTAGTTGTCTCGCGTAACGTAGAGACAAGTAATTATGCAGCGTGATGTGAAATGAGACTGCGATTGCACATGTGTAGTTTAGAGGGGAAGTGAGAAAAAGAGTCACCCCCTAGCCACAACACTCAAATGTCTAGATAAGTATTAGAGCCTGAAAGGTTAGTCTCCTCAGGCCAGAGGTTGAGTTATAAGCTACACCCTAGAGCTTGACAACCTGAAGGTGATAGCTAGTTATGCATGAATGAAGAATGAAGCAAGAGGTAGAACCCTCTAGCTTGATGACGGGCTGTGTATAGAGGTAATGAGGCTCGGGTCAGTAGCTAAAGATGAGGATCCAATCCTAGAAAAAAATAAGCTAATCAGAGGCTAATTAGCTGTGGCCAATTATTCTATAGAAGTAGCGAGACAATCTAGAGAGTTCCTCGCCGTGGCCAATTAAGAAATTAGCCACAGCCAATACTTAGATAGGAAAACTAGGGCGAACCCGAGGCTAATTAGTGGCGGTGAATGATGTGTTAGCCGCGGCAAATGGCACCATGAATGCCTTGTTGGTCATATTCAGGCCAACTTGAGAAAGAAGTTGATAAGGGGTCAGACGACCTACAGAAAGTGGGAACCCCTAGTATAAGTAGAGAAAAGGGTATTAAATAAAGTTACGAAAGATTAATAAGAAATGTGTGGGCCTAGTAAATGAGCTTGAGAAAAGAGCTCAGTATAGAGAAAGTTAGACACAGGGATGATAAGGTTGATGAGACCCGCCTTTAAGGCGTTGACTCCAACCTAGAGTGCTACCCCGTGAGACATTGAATGATAAAATGGTAGTGTATCCTCAAAATAATGTAAGATAAAACTACGAGCAGTGAGGCACATAGTGAGTGTCCTAGAAGGGTGTACCTCATGGGTAACACTTATAGGTAAATATGAGTAGCCCAGTAACCAAGGTTCAGAAGAGAATGAAGATAGTTAATACGCTATAAGTCTAATGAGATAGATAGCCTAGGCTAAATATAAGCTGAAGTTTAAGAGAGATGACCAGTAGCATCATTCCAGGTGAGATATGTGAATAAAAGGTTTAGTGAAAGTTCTCCCTAGAGCGAAAAAGGAAAGATGAGACATTCTAAGTTAGAGAAAACTACCCAGTAGTGGTTAGTAAAATTTCCCTAGATATACCCCCCTGAGTTATAAAGTATAGTAATAAGGGAAGCGAGGAAGAGCTAAGAAACTAGCTATAGAAAAGATACCCTCACTTTAACAATGATTAAATGAATAAGCTAAGCCCAATAAAGTAAATAGATAGGGGTCCAATGGATAGTTAGATGAGCTCCCTAATATGAGAATGCAGGGGTTAAGGCACATGCGTGATTAGAGCAGCCAGTAGAGCATAAATTTCCAGTGAGATAGAATTCGGCCATTGAGAGTATACGTTCCAGATTGGGTTAGCAAAACTCTAAAAATAGTATACTGTACTCCTAGGGTAAAGCTAAATAGGCTAAATAGAGAGAAAGTCTAGCTCTAATCCGAATATAGAGATAAACTGAGACAAACAGTTAGTGCTTTAGTACTTTCAGGGAAGCTCGAGAGAGCTAGAGACTACCTAAAAAGGTGAGCCTCGTGCTATGTAAAGAAAGAAGGTAAGCGGAGAGCGCCATGTATGAAATTCCTAGGATTATATGAAATAGAATCCTTCTTACCAAGGGATAGTCTAAATAAGAGCAAAGTAAGAGTATGAGCGAAAAATAGACCCCCTTGATGTTATAGAGAGTAAATAAGTGGAAGAACTTTGGGAAAATATAGGTGCTCTTGAGTGTAAAGAAACCTAAACTAGCAACAGAAATAACCAGTAGTATAATATCCTTTTACTTAAGTAAGAGGATAAGAAAGGTAGAAAGAGAAGATATGACAGTGTTCAAGCCGATGACATAGTAGATTGAGAATAGATATTCAATTAATGTGCTTGAGTACTTGAGAAAGCACATCTATCCTTGGCATAGACACCCTTTCAGCATGATAGTGCCTGAAGTAAAAATAGTGAGCAATGCAGAGAGATCTTAGGATGGAGTAGATGAAGAATCCTACTTTCCCCGAGCACTCTACGAGAATAGGGCTAACAGAGAAAAGTAAAAGATAGGTACTTTAGATTATTGAAAAACTTGCAATATAAGGTAATAGTGGCCCTGAGCTCAGTCATGAGGCACCCGTGTATTAGTGTTTGATATTATGGTTTGCTTGCAACAACAGTTACATGATATTGGGTCTGGCCAACCCAGTAGTATATGACTTGAGTGCACAGCAAACGATGACATCAATCACTAAAGTGTCCCAATAATCGAAAGGTATCCTAGTTAAAGAACGAGATAAGTCAAAAAAGAAATAAAATGATTATAATAATATCAGAATAATGAGAAAAGCATGCAAAAAGGAATCCCTAGTAGAAAATGTTCAGATTCAGTATGTATAACCCAAGTCCCTTATAGTATATATAAATGAAATGAATAGGGACCAGTGTATAGCCTCTCTCCTACCAGAGATGTTCACCACACTTAATTTGTGAGATACCCAGGTGCCAAAGCACTTAAAAGCAGAACATGGGCATAGTTAGAAATTGCAGGATATGAGAGGAAGGCTAGAATGAGTACATGTAAAGTAAGCAAGTCAATAAAGTAAGAAGAGAAAGTCTAAGTGAAAAAGGGGCTGAAGTAGGAATCTGAGGATCCTATGAGGAGCGATGAGTGAAAATTGAAATGCTCCCTAGTATCGATATGACGGGATCCTAGAGAATGAGATGACACAGAACTCACTTCGCACGAAGAGCATGATGCACCTTTGAGTTTAGCCTCAACTATTATGGGTGATGGTTACCAGACTTAGTAAGCATGTATTTTACTATCAGATATAGTGATCTTAGGCTTTGATGTCTCCCAGAGATGGATCGTAGTAGATCCTAGCATAGCACAGTGAGTTGCAATAGACCCTAACAGGGTTCTGAGAGGTCGCAGTAGACCCAAGGGTCATAATAAATCCCATAGAGTTATAGAGAGTCCTAACCACAGCATGATAAATCTCTGGTAGAGATGATAGCATGAGATAGTTTTAAAGAATAGTTAGTCTTAGATACTAGTACAATTTCAGTTAGCTTTTGTCTCAGAGACTAGAGACCTCCTGAGTCTGGTAGACTATTGTTGCAGAGATATGAAGGCTTTACTTAGATAGTTAAACCACTGACTAACTCTCTTTAGAGATGAGCATAGTATATGGGATGCAAAAAGAAAAAATTTAGTTTATCAGAGTTAAAGCCAGATGAACCACTACCTAGCAGACAGTAGCCCTAACCGAGGGATAGAGAGATTCCTGCATGCTAGCTTATATATTCAGAAAGGAGTTAAGTGCAGTTTTTATATGAGGTAAGTGGTACAGTATGTCTCCAGTGAGCAAAACTGTGAGAATAGTTAGCATCCCATCAGAGCCTAGCAGTAGTCAATGGTAGTAGCTCTTCGGTGCCAGTGTGAGACACGCAGGTTAGGCTTATCAATATTGAAATGAGAGACTATAAAATGTCACTATAAGTGAGCAAAGAAAGTGAAAAAAAGTCCTGGCCTACAAAGACAAATACAGTAGTAGTCAAAGAGAAACTGGGATCATTAAAAGCAAAAACTCCTCAAAGGAGTTGTAATCCCAGTACATAATTGAGATGTGAGGCCTATGATAGAAAGAATGTGAATTGTAGTCATGGGATGAGTTAGTAAGAAAGAACGCAAAGATAAACAGTGGATGGTACATGTAAATATGTAAATAGATAGACTGAAACCTGCAATAGCTGTAATGATCAGAAAGGATGATGAGACGTTATGAGAAGCCATTGAGAGAGGATACAGGAGATGTGACACAAAATATATTGCCTCCTAAGATGTGTAAAAGAGTCCACTGAAAGAAATGTTAACCTCCGCGAATGGGTTAATGTGACACCTTAATCTACTACCGCTATCTAGCCTCTCTCTGGGCTCGGTTTCATATGATTTCCAAAGAATCAACACCAATCCGTGGTATTTTCATGCTATGAACCGGGGTTTCATACACTCGTCTTTTGCCCCGTGGGTCCTGTGAACCCATCATGTATATTTCCAACTCAAACTCCACTTATACAACTTATACATAGCATAAATCAAACCATAAGCCACGGGTATGGAGCCAAAAACCAGAAAATGCACTTTTCTCACTTGTGCCCAAAAGTCTTATTTTGGCTCTAATTTTGGAAAATCATAACTAATTGTAGTAAAATGGGAATGCAGCAACATTTAGCTTTCTAGAAAGCTCTCAGTGTTGAATTTATACTAAAAATCATTCCCAATCAAAATCTCAGCATTTGGACCATGTTTGATATCGAAAATGGGAGGAAGGTCCAGCTGTCACTATTTCTGGTGCAACTTTCTATCATGAACTTCAGAAATCCATAATTAAATCCAAAAAAATCCAATCTGGGCACATTATACCAATTCAGAAAGCTACGGATGTCTACTAGAGGAGAAAAATAAGTCTAGATCAATTCAGTAGCTTCTACACCCCAAAAACCGATGGAACAGTGACGGGGGTCAGATGAGCTCCCTGATGCTGATACAGAACTTCAGACGGACCAATCTCTCTCTACAGACCTCCGATTTACGTGATTCTAGTTCCTATAAGTCACTGTGGTTGTCTAGTTTATGTGTATAAAATTTCACCACATTTGGAATCCATTTGGTCTAAAAATGCCACAGATTTCATTTCTGATTTATATGAACAGTACATGACCAATTCATTGAATTTTTCCAAATTCAACAATTCACCAAATATTCTCTCGACCTCCGAATATTACCCACTTTAGCTTCTCAAGAATCTTTCTACAAACGCTAGAGGCACGCCAAATTTCATGGCAAGAGGAGCTCATCCGGTCATACTTTGACGGAGTTTTCAAATTTCCCGGTTTTGGCACCCCAAAGGTCCAAAACGGGTCCAAATAGCCTCTCACACACTCTAGCCACTCATGGACAAGTTTAAAAGCATAAAAATAGGATATATAACAAGTCCATGTGGTCCAAATCAACATACATTCCAATCTCGCTATGCTACGGCCAAATATACACTACTTCATGCATTCAACAAAAGGGGCAAAACCCTCATTTCCATTCATTTGGCTATAAACATAGTTCATACAATATCCTTTCACATTTATACACATGTTACAACCTTTACATCTCAAAAATAGTGGGCGCATATTCATTTGGCACCACTTTACATCAAAATTACATCAAAATATCCAAAAGAAAGTAATATCTAACTAAGCATGCTCCTAGGCTCCTTAGTGTGTACTCGGTTCTCCTTGAGCTCCACCTAGCATATTAAGTTGGGAGGGGAAGGGGTGAGATTCAGGGAATCTCAGTAGCTCATGCACTCAATCAAGTAAGCAATCAAGGCATATAACAAGTCAGAGCATGTGAATAAGCATTTAGCCATTCTCAATCATCCAACACACATTGTACATGCTATGGAAATCACAACAATGCCAAAAATGGGCTCCAGGGACTTTTGGTCTAGCCTCACCCGAGTTTAGGGACTTTTGGATGGCCTCACCCGAGTTTAAGGACTTTTGACTTGGCCTCACTCGTTTGAGACTTTTGGCCTTGTCTCACCTATCTCAAGAGACTTTCGGCTTCACCTCACCCATCTCATGGGACTTTTGGCACTACCGCACCCGAGCAATTCTCACAATTCATCACACAAGCATATTGGCATCAATGCATCAAAGCAATAGCATATGGCATATTCCACACAATAAGCATATACATAATCATACAATGACTATCATATCCAAGAATGCAACAAGAAAGAGTGGGAAAAGAGAGCTACCTTATGAGCCAAAGCCAACACTAGCTTTTCCTTTCAATTTCTCCTCTCCCTCCTTAGGTTCACAATCACACCTTGATGGAGGTATTTCTCTTGAGCGTAGACTCACAAAAGCATGCAATTACTCTCAGAATGTAATCATCAGATCAAACTCTCCTACATACCAGAACCTAAAGTTCTCTCTCTCTCTAGAATGCCATCAACCCTTTCTTTCTCTCAAGCTCCCATGTTAGTGGAAACAACATTTTCAAAGAAAACACAAAGATTCAAAGGTGTTTTCCACTTTCCCTCTTCTGACCCATGCCCAAAAACCATCCATTTTTACAAACAAAACCGTAGGAAAAGAGGGCAAAGGGAGGGGATCAGAAATCTAAAGAGAAATGGGGGAAGTTTCCTTACCTTTCCCTTGCTCTTCCTCCTTCTCTTGATCTCTCTCACTCTCCACGCCTCTTTTCTCTCGTTGGGTCTAAGTCTAGGGCAGATATGAGAGAAGAAATAAGTTTGGGCGTTTAATGAAGTCTAATTCTCGCTATTTACTCTCTTCCGGACTGACCCTCGCTACAGCGAAAACTAACCTTCGCTATACAGAGCTCGTGTAATCTGGCTTCGCTATGGTGAGGTGTAACCTTCGCTACGGCGAGCTCGTGTCAGTTCCCTTCGCTATGGCGAGACATACCATTCACTATGGCGAACTCGCGTCAGTTCCAGACCTCACTCTCGCTATGGCGCACGCTACGGCGAGCTGCTCCCTGGTTTTTGTATGGACTGCTGCCAGCACTCGCTATAGCTAGAATCGCCTTCGCTATTACGAACAAGCACTCTCGCTGTAGCGAGACCATTTATCGCTATTGCGAGAGGACTTGGTAGAAATTCTGGATTCCTAAAATTTTCAGCTTTCACTTTCTTTCTTTTCCCTTTTCTTTTCTTTTTCCCGGTTGTTACAGTTAATACTAACCCAATATAAATAGTAAGCTCTCCCAAGATAGGCCTCTAAAGTCAGAAATTACTTTCCCTTATAAGAGAGAACTAGCTAGTACAACATGGTAATAATGAAGGCTAGTAATGAAAAGTTCCCTGGCTAAGAGAAAATCCGAAAAAAGGAAATCGTTGAAAAAGCGTATAGAGCCAGGAAGAAGGGAAAGAAAAGAGCAGTTATCCAGAAAGGAACGAAGTAAGAGAAAAGTGTACCCTAAAGTTCGAGGATGAAATTTATTTAAAGGAAGAGAAATGAAATATCCAGTTCTCCAAAAACCAGAGAAAATGTGAGAAACATAACGTACAATTTTTCCATTAACGAATGAAACTTACCGGATACAAAAGGAAGTCCCCCGAAATGAGATAGTTATGGTCCTGAAAAATTTGGAAAGCATTCTAGACTCCTAAAAATGAGAATTTCAAGCTCAGAAGGAAAGAAAAACGGAGCTAGAATGAAGAAACAATTTTTTACGAAAAGCCTACGAAATGTAATGGCATTTTTGTAATTTTGAGCAATTTTTGGAATTCACACAGGAGGGCTTTTTAAATGAAAATTTTGAGTTCTCCAGGGTTCTCAGAGGCCTTGAAAACCATAGAAAGTCCTAGGATAGTTAAATCCCCTCCGGTGGATGTTTTCTAGCGTCAGTTGACCTGAACTTTGGCCAGTTCATTTGGTAAGGTTTTAGCTCCAAATTGAGTGATTCCAAAGGCATTTTATTAAATTGGGAACCTAAATTTTATAATGAAAAAGATAGTTCCAAAAAAAGAGCTAAAACGAAGTCAAAATGAAATTGCCATTACGGAAGGATAAAATTAAAATTTTTGAAAAAGTGTATTTCTAGAAGCTCCCACACACTTCTCCTTTCTTCTCCCATCTTCTTAAGCATGAAATTTCTGCCCAAAATACAGAATATGATCTACTCTCTTAAGCTCACAAGAAGGGGAAGAAAAAGAAGAGAAATCAAAGGCTTAAGTTATGGAAATTAGTAGTTTTTCATGCTCTTTCTCTTCCAAACCTTTTCTCCTCCATTCTCCTTTGTTTCCTACGATTAAAATGAAGTTTATAAATCTATTTTAAGGGAGAAATTGAGGGGGAAGTTTAGACACAAGATTCAAGTGAGAAAAAGTAAGAAAACAAGGTAATTTCTCTTCTTATGGTTGCCATCTTTGGTTTCCCTCTCTACCATTTTGCCTCACTTGAGAAAACCCTAGGAGGAGATGAGGCAGAACCAAGTATGAATCTAACGAAAAAAGGTGTGGAGATTAAGAATATGCAAAGGAAATTATCAAAAAGCCATTAGAAATCAAGATGCAAAACCTAGGGTTCCTAGTGCACCTTTCAAATTATGAATTTGTGTGATGATTCTTAGGTTTAATTAAGGGTTTAAATGAGTTCTTGAGACACCTAAAATGCTCCCTACAAGCTTCTCCCTTCAAGAAAATAAAGAAATCTCCAGGAAGCCCTAAACCATGCTATGTCTCAGTCAAACCATGTTCATGGTGCTAGGGAGAGTTTTAAATTTTTCTAAGGCCATCCTTGAGTCATATTTGATGAATGAAAATGAAAGGAGGTCTTGGAAAAAATTTAGAACTCATGGAAAGTGATTTGGTCTCTTAGGTTCCATATTATGACCTAAAGAAGCAACATGATATTAGGCCTTTGTTTTAATGGTGTGATGACTCCAAGAGTCTTAAAAAGAGTCAAGAATCATATTTAAAAGGAAAGAATGGGGCCTATAATTTATTTGAGGGGTGTTGCTTCATTAGGTTCTTTTGTGGACCAGAATGGGGATTATAAAGCAATCTAATGTTTAACTAAGTTGTGTGGCCCTAGAATATGTTTCATGAACCTAATTGGCTCCTATAAATTGTATTTAGGCCAAGAGAAACCATCTCCACAAGCTTGTGGGTGTGTGACCGAAAGAGGAGGCTTGAAATCCAAGGAAAAAGTGTGTGATTGTATGCAAGGTAGCTCTCTCCACCTTCTCTCATGCATGGATGTGTGTTTAGCTTATTTTAGAATGTGTGGATGTGTATTTTCAAGGTATGAAAACTATGCTAGCATGCCTTTATATGCTATGATTATTGATGCCATGTTATGTTTCTAAATGAGTACATGATATTTGTTTGAGTTTCCTTAAGTGTGGAGAGGCCAAGAATTCTTCCCGTTGGTGAGGATGAGCCAAGAACCCTTGAGCTTGGTTGAGACAAAGTAAAGAGTCTCCCAAAAGCAAAGTGGACTTCCAAGAGTATGGTTGAGTCAAAAGCTCTTAAAGAATGGGTGAGGGAAGTCCAAAATCTATGAAAAGAAGTGTGAGGCCAATTAGAACACTTGGTGAGCTCTTGAATGTCTTATATGATTTGTTCATATGCCAAGTTTGCTTTTAAAATATTCATGACTTCCATTTTCTCTATGCATGCATTTATAAAGCTTGCTTTACACATATTATGTATGATTGAATAGGAGATGAGCTATTGGGATTCTTTGAATCTCATCCCCTCCTCTCTAATGCTCTAACATGCTAGGTGGACCAAGTAGCTATGGTGAAGGGAGCCAACAACAATGAGAAAAGGAGATTGACAGGCATATGCCTAGTTTTATTCTTTTTGAACCCATAATGATGCTTCACAATGTATATGATGTTGTAAATGGTCTCTGAACCTTGATACATGCATAAATATGATATTATGTGATATTTAAATGTATGAATATGATGTATAACCTCTAACATATATTTTGAGTATGTAATGCCAAAGTATGCAATGTGGAAGTATGATGTAAATGTGCATAAGTGTGGGTCGAATGGCCAAAATGAGATGCATGAGGTTTGGGACCATTTGGGTAGCTCACAAAAGTCTTAAATATACTTTTAGACTTGGCCAAAAGGTGCCAAGACTAAGGAAAATCCATTTTGGCAACTTTGATACCCTATATGGAGCCAAAATTGACAATTATGGAATTCTATGTTACTTTTTGGCCAAATGAGTTAGTCTTGATCTGAGATTTTGCATGCCATTAGGTCTTATTGAGAGCTTTTTGAGAAGTTAAAGATCATAAATTTTAGAGGTCTACAGAATATTTGACGATTGTTCAAAGTTGGCAATTTTCATGGTTTTTGGTTAACTGCACTATTCACTTGGTCTGAAATTGCATTCTATCACATGATGCCTAAATGATGTCCAATGGCCATGAAATTTTATACAAAGAAACTATACAATCATAGTGACTTGTGCCAACTAGAACCACCTCATTTGGAGGTCTATGGATGGAGATATGAATTTTTGAAGTTTCTATCTAGTATCAGTAATTTTGCTCGACCAGAAGTACTGTTCCATTGATTTCGAGGACTGAGCTTGATGAATTGATCTAAAGATATTTTTCCTATCTAGTTAACATCCACAAATTTCTATATTAGTATCATTTGCATGAATTAGAGTTTTTTGGAATTAATTGGACATTTTCAAATTTTTCTGTAGAATTCTATGACAGTTCTGGAATTCAGTCAAACCTTTAGACCATTTTGGATGTCAAACATCCTTTGTGATGCATGTTATGATCTAGGTGTATCTTTAGTGTGAATTAGACATCCTAAGCTTTTCATAATGACCAAGATTGCAAGATTTCAATTTTTCTAGATTTAATTATAATTTTCCAAAACTTGGTTAGAAAGTGGAGCAATTCTGGCCGAGAATGAACCTTTATATTCCATGCTTCATTTCAGTTTCCATGAGTTGTGGCATGATTTTGTGATGCAAATGAGTTGTAATGATATATCCAAATGTGAGGATACATAGCATGAACCCACACGGTCCACGTGACATCGATTAAAATTTTTAAGTATGACGCAACGCAAATAAACCCATTATTTTCGGTTCCTTTTTCATGTGCTCTCATGGAAATGATAATGTGAAGCTTATGAATGTTATGAAATGAGCTAGAATTTATGATGTTACAATATGCATATGTGGAATTGTTTGATTATTTCATGCTTAAGTATGACGTACTATTAAGTGTACAAATATTTTGCGAATCAATTCATCTAGATGATTTTTATGTACTAATTATATTTATTATATGATACTATATGTATTAGGTCGGATTTTATAGAATGTTGGTTGTAAATAATAGCCCTATTAGCCCTCAATATCGCTTGGATATTATGATATAGTTTCTATGATTGAGTACTAGAATGGTATTGAGTTGAATGCTCTCTAATTGTTTAGAGGGTGAGTACTTATATTTGGATATATGGTTATTTACCCTCATGGCCTATGTACCTATCTTAGAATATGATATATGTTAAAAATTAGAATTTCACATAGACCTTCCCAATGTAATGTTCATATTAAATGGTTTTTGATACAACTTTTATTTTGTATCTAGCAATTATTTTTAAATTCATGAATTTAATCTTTATTTGTTTTAATATCATCTATTATTATTTTTGAAACTTGATCAAATTAATAAAAAAGTTTCCATTATTTTTAATTTCCTAACTTGTTAGATACCAACTATTTTGTGTATTTTCTATTCAAAGAATTATAAATTGACTTCCTTTTAGATGAAGATCAATTCATTTTTTTACATTGTTATATACTACTCTAATAAAACTTATTTTCATTATAAAAATTCTATACCTGCTCATCCCTTCAATTATTATGCTTTATTCTTTACTCATTGAATAATAAATCTCATTTTATTATTTATTTTATAGAAAATGGAATTATGTCGAAATGCTCCTTTAGCTTAGTTAAGGAGTGTTTTTAATAGAGAGCCAATAATTGATTTGCCAAGTATTGATGGTTAATTATCCTTTGTGTATGTATATATTTGTATTCTAAAGTTAGCTCCATAGTGTTAGTCATTTTATGCTATTTAATTGCAAGTAAGAGTGGAGCTCTCTTTTATAAATTTTGTTTAGTTGGTTATTGTAGACAAAACCAGGTCTTTCTATTTATAAGAGGATATTCCTCTAGATTTTCTATAAACTTGTTAGGAATGAAATAATGCTACAATATTACAAATGCAAATGGAAATTGATATATGCATGAGAAAAGGAATTTATCTAAAAAAATACTACTGTATTAATTCATGCCTATTTTTCAAAAAGGTTCAATTGGCATAGTAAGAAGCTATGATCGTATATGATTTTTCAAACTTATAGATGCTAGACTTTCTTGCACACTGTGCTAATCACATCTTCAAACATGGAATGTGACATCTTTTTCTACACACATCCCTCTCTTTCTCTTTATTATATGTCACTTGGTTGATGCAAATAGGGAGGAAGTTGAAGGCATTATGTAGGTGTTAGATCATGCCATTTGTTAGCTTATTGGAAGGTGGTGATTTTTTATTCATTCATAAGTTGGCTTAATGATGCAAAAGGATAAGCTAATTGTGTTGATGTCATGAAGCTAAGTGGCACCATCTTAAGCATATTGTCATATAATATAATTGCTCATATTTATATTATATTATATTATATATATATATTAAGTTAGTAGAATAATTCTTTAGTTGAATTTTTAATTCCCTTAATTCTATTCTAATTAGATAGTTATGATAAATTAATTTAAGTTCATTCTTATAGTGAAAATTTATAAGATTTCTTATTGAAAAATTTAACTTATGTGCATTTCTAAATTTCCTAAGTGAAATATTTTTCCTTGTACATTTTACCCAAACCTATTGGCAAAGTATTAAATTAACTCTAATTTTACTAAATAATTAGTATTGGATTACCTCCTTATTTAGTGCATTCTTTTTTATAAATATATCTACTTAACTTTGAACCAAGCTTAATAATAATTACGTAAAACACAAAAATGTCACAAAATCACATAAATATAGTTACTAAAATTTTAATGCAAACATATTATCTAATTCATATTACACATAATTTAGCATGTATTAAATTTGAACATACATGTCACACAAATTACCATAACTATACAGTATATCCTAAGAAGATAATGTTGCATTCTCTCTTCCAATGTCTTTCCATTCCCATTTTTGGCCTATCTCATCGGATTTCCACCATTTAAACCTTGATTTGAAATAGTTGGAGGGAAGATATGGATTGAAGTTTCAAGTTTCAAAACCATGGCTTTCTCTTCCAAACTTCTTTAGATTTTAACCAATCTAGATAAAATTTCTTTAGTCTTTGGATTAGGATTAGATTTAGAGACATTTTAGAAGGTTTTAATATGGTTAAAATTATGAAATTTGAGCTAATTTTGCTAGAAGGACTAGATTAAAAGGAAATTTTTTATAGGGATTAAATTGAAAGAAAATCAAATTTTTAGGGACATTTGCGATTTTGTCAAAATTTTAGGGTCAATTTTTAATTTAAAAATTTTGGGGGGTCAAAGTGAAATTTTTGAAAAATTTTAACACAATTTTGCAATTTCTCAAAAATTTTATTTCTCATTTTTTTAAAAAAAAAATAATCAGGACATTCTCTCTTGAAGACTTAGGTTTTTCCTTAGGAATTTGAGCTTTCTTAAGCTAAATCATTTAAGATTCCAATTTAGGGACTATCTTATCTTGTCAATTTAAGAATTGTGTTTTGAAATATATAGATGGCTCCAAATAGAAACATAAGGGAGGACACCTCTGAGGACCATGACGCTGCTAGATTTTTTATTGTTGTGACTTAAAAGAGGTTTTTCAATACCATATGTAGCAAAAATGTGGTACGACATCATAGATTTGACTTGATAGCTCAAGCGCATAAGAGATATTATCATTTGACTAGTGCATTACTATAGGAGGAGTTTTGTTGTTAGCCACAAGCAACTATCTTACTAATTGTTCAGAGTTCTATGTGAACATCCTCAACCACTTAGGAGGATGCTGTCTTGTGAGATCTATACTAGTACCCTTTGATCATAGGATAATTAACAAGGTACTCAGGACTCCTATAGTGGCACTGGACAATTATGTGGAGATGATATGGAAAGAGCTAAATTATGAAAGCATATGTTGGGACCTTTATTAAGATGGTGGAGAGGGTTGGAGAATCAATAAGACTAAGCCTTTTGACTTTTAGCTTCCTAACAAGAAGTTGATTGCCATGTTTGATTTTCTTCATTTGTGCTCAACTAATTCCCACCACCTAAAATTTCAAATGTGACAAGGGATTGACCTATGTTGTTACATGCCTTGATAAGTTGGTGTCGTATTGATATTGGCTAGTTCATCCATTAGAATATTTTGTGGTCAGCATAAGGAGGGAAGGAGGCACTATGGTTTCCATTATTGATCATGGAACTATATAGGAGAGTTAGACTTGAGGTAGACCCTTTTAAGGAAGTACAAGCTCCTCAAAAGCCTATTAATGACAAAAGCATCTAGCCAATGAGAAGGATCTCATGAGCATTTTGGAGCTAGTGCCTTGTCCTACCACCACTACCTCTGCCACAACCAATATGTCCTGAGAAGAGGTCATTATAAAAAGTCTCTATGGAGCAAATAGTTGGGGTTAAGAGGCTTTTTCTCTAGAGTCACCAAGTGATGATGAATGCATTTAAGGATGTCATTATGCATTTATAGATTGACACTTCTAGATAAGGTGACATTCCCAAGTTGTCTCTTTATGGATTTGTACAATAAGCTACTGATCCCCCTACTATCGAGGGAATTAAGGCTATTGAAGACCTTAGTGCTGAGGCAGTTACCCATATGTTATTGATGAGGAGGAGGATGATATTTGGTAGAGCAATGTTTTTTAATAGTATTCTTAAGCTTTTGTTAATTTTGCATTAGGTAATTTCTTTTTATATTCTAGAAATATTATGATACATGGCTTTGATCCTTCTGTATGGTCTAGAAATACAAGCTATATATGAATATATGGAGTTGTTTTACTTTATTTCTTGCATTTTAGTATTGCTATTGTTATTTTTGTTTTATTTTGTTTTACTTCTATTTGTTAATGCCTTTTGAGTAGGAAATGGAAGTAAAACAATTACCACATATGACAACTAGCTCTCATATAAAGCTATCCTTAAACAATTATTGTTAGTAAAAGGAATTGTAGATGGAGTTTATTGATTATGATATGTTGGCATACAAACATATATATATATATATATATTTAGATATTTCTAATGTAGGTTACAATTAACTAAATCTTACCTCTAAGTTTTAGTCAACTGATCCAATTAATTGAATCCGGTTTTCACTTCATTGAAACTTAAGATTTAATCAGCTAAATCTTGATTTAGTTAACTAAATCTTGCAACTTTTAGGTAGCACTTATCATGAACTAAAACATTCAAGACAATATATAAAACTCACTAAAACAATATGTTCTATTCCTTTTTTGAAGACAAAGTCATCATACTACTAAAATCTCTATAATACAAAATTCATTATGTAACATCTCAATATATAGAACTAATTAGAAATTAAGAAAAGAGGGAGTTAAATTAAAATTTAAGGGATTTAAATTAAATAGTTGAGAGAGGGATAATTGAATTAAAATATGAAATTGGGTATGGTATAATTATATACATTAAAAGAGATGAATTAAGTAAGAGATCAACACCTAATATAAGATTAAACTCATTAGGAATTGTTAGCTAGCCAAACAAGTCCTTGACCTATTAAATTAATGAATTTTTATACCATAATTGTCCCTTCCTCTCTCATCTCATTCAGCCTTGTTCTATGTAGTGAAAGAAAAGCTTAACCAAGACAAAATGTGTAACCATGCAACCGTGAGTTGAAGCTCATGCATGGAGGAAAAATTGATGGAATTTGTCAAGGTGAGTTTCACAAAAATTCATCTTCATCTTGTGTTCTTCCTTCAGAAGATTTTAGCTTTTGATTTAATGGTAGTTTCTGTTGAAGGAAAGTTAAGGGAAAGGGAGATATCTTCATACAAATGGAAGGAGTTGAAAGGAGGATGTGTTTTAAGGTGAGTGGTAGATAATTTGAGTTAAAATTAGAGGGTTTCAAAATATGATTTTTGTCTTTGGTTGTTACTAGAAATTATGATTGAGGCTTGAAGGAAGAATAGATTTTTGCTTTACAATTCAACTAAGGTTTGAAGGAATGGGAAAATCAAAATTTTTCATCAAGGTATAGCTTTCCAATTATAAATTTGCAATGTTGTATGAATGGTGTTTTAACTGTTGTTTGGGCCAAGCTTCGAAAGATGCAAGGTGGGGGAAATCTTGTATAATTATAGACGAATTTAATTTACCAATTGTTAGCCAATGATGTGTAGGTAATGAACTTTTATAACCTAAACTAAAAGTGAGTTAAAGAAGCTTGCTGTAATACCTTAGCTCCTTAGCCTTTAAACCATATCACAAGCTTATTCTTAGATATTTATATGAAAATGGCACATTTAACAGAGGAATTTTTTTTACATCACGTAGAGCCCAATTAATTCATTCTTGGCTTTAAGGACTACGTGGACTCATCAATTTCATTTTACATCCATACCATATCCATCCATATTAGAAACGTCACATTTTATCTTACAAAGCTCGGGTTTGGAACTATACATCACAACATCAGATTTTTGCTCTCGGGTTAGTGTTCTAAATTTTTGATATAAATTTTGAAAATTCATAACTAATTCTAGAAAAATCAAAATCATGCATATGATAACTTTCTAAAAAGCTCTAGAAATTAAATAATGACTAAAAGTAATTCTAGACCAAGAAAATAGCGTTAGTTTATGAAAAATAATAGAATAATACATCAGGTCTGTTATCAGGTAGATACAAGACCTGAAACTTCAAAATTTTGTTTCTCCCTTTACAGAGCTCTAAATGAGGTTCTCTTAGTATCTATGGAAAGCTTATGATGTCTAGTATATGCTTGTAAAGTTTCATAAATATTGGACTTTATTTGGCCCACAAATGACATAGAAAAGCAAACTAACCATATGAACAATATCCTTGACAGTTTCTATATAATTAGGCCAATTTTGAAAAATTATAATAAATTCTCTGGAGTTCCAAATTGAGTGTTTTTCAATTCTATGAAAAGCTCTAAATGAGACCTATTTTCTTGCCAAATTTCATGGAAAAAATCACCCATTTAGTTAGACTTTTATTCAACTCAAGAAATGGTCAAATTTAAAGTCCATAATAGGATAACAAGGTACCAAATGACCTTTCTATGGTCCCATAGCCACTTGGGCACATCCAAAAGCCCAATTACAACATATATGAGCATGCCAAATAGTTTAAATCATCACGGATCTCATTCTCACTCTTCACTTGCATTCATACACATACACAACTTTGTATATGGGTGGTAAAAACTCACATATCCTTTCATATGATTCCAAAATGGATACATACATTATATTTACATACATTTGAATATGATCAAGGGTTTACATCACATATACATCATGTGATTACAAATCTTGACATCAAAATGCCATTAAAATGCTTAAATTTCTATTCCATTATCAAAGTCTTGCTCTTTAAGATGTTTATCCTCCATTTCTGGATCCACTTGGTACACCTAGACATGGTTAGACATAGGTGGAGGAAGAGTGAGATTCAAAGAATTTTAATAGCTCTTTACCCTTTCAAACATACATAAAGGATACATTTATATGTCAAAGAATGCATGCATGGCATTTAGGCTACTAATGAGCATACATAAATCATTTTCCTTGTCATATGAACTCATACATATCAAACATAAGCTTTCAAAGGCATTGTCTAGTCTCACCCAACTTCCTTGGGACTTTTGGATTTTCCTTATCCACTTTCAAGAGACTTTTAATTTAGCCTCACTCTTCTTTAAACTTTTGTCTTTGTCTCACCAATTCTTAGGGACTTTTGGCTCATCTCACCCATGCTAAGGGACTTTTGGCATAACCATATCCATTTAAGCCACTTTGCATACATAAACATATTTTAAGAAGCATAATGGTACCATAACATGTAACTAATGGCTACAAACATATCTCATAGTTTAAACATACACACAAACACTCAATGACAAGCAAACATCCAAACAATGCATGTAAGAAAGGTTAGAGAGCTATCTTAAAGCAAGAACAAGCTTTTCTCTTAAATTCTTCTTTCCCTTTTCAGCCAAATATATGTAACTAGGTAGGGCTTGATTCTCTTGGCCTAGACAGAGCAAATAAAACATAATTATATCATTGAAGCAAGCTCTAGCCTTATATAAACTCTATGCATACTTACTTTCTCATATGACTCCATTATGTCTCCATACAAGACACAATGAATTTATGATCTTGGTTCTCATTTCTCATTCATTCTAGGTCTCTTGAATCCATTTAAACTCCTTAGAGCCATCACAATTTCAGTTCAAAGAGTCTAGATACAAGTTGTTTCCTTATATCTTAAAATGGAGCCTACACTTCCATCTCATAAACCATGATTCCTAAATTCATTCCAACGCTTTCTTTGATATTCATTCATCATATCTAGTCCCTTTCTAACCTTAGAAGTAATTAAAACTCTCCTTAGGTGCTTGGTTTTGGTTTGGCCGAGACATGAGCAAAGGAAGAAGCCCATAGAGTTGACTTAGTTTTCTTAGGGAGTTTGCCACTTGTGGAGCTTTCTAGATATTTTGAGAACTCATACACACTCTTAAAAAACATAAATTATTGTTAGAAAATCTCATACATATCAAGGTGCAACAAAATCCCTAACTTTGACAACATAAATTCTAATGCTTTTCTTTTGAATTTCATTGCATATTATTGTTTTTCATACTCTAAAACCTATGTTTCTCCCTTGCTAAAACCAGAAATCATTCTCTCTTAATTGGCCCTAGGGCTGGCTGAACATACATAGGAGAGAAGCAAACAAAGAAATGCAAGATAGGCCATGGTTCCTATCTTGTTTCAAAGCTTTTTCAAGATGCTTTTCTATGCTTCTAGCTTCTCCTTCAAATTTTAATTTCCTTCCTCTAAACCAGCCACAAACTAGTCCTAATTGAGTCATTAAAACCATAAGAAGAAAGAAGAGAAGGAGGAAAACAAGATTAGTGAAGGAAGAATAATGAAAAACTATAGTTTTCTTACCTTTTTGCTAAGCTTTTCCTTCTTCCTTTGCTCCCTTCATGTGCATCTCTCTTGGCTGGTCTCTCCTATGGTTTGGGATAGAAATAAGGTTGGTTAACTAGATGGGAGAAGGGGGACATGTTATATAAGACATAAAGGGCTCATTTAAAACTTTTTCAAAATTTCAATTTTATCCTCTTTCTTGGTTCATTCCATTTGGGTTCATTTTAACTCCTTTTTGAGAACCATCTTTTTTATCATAAAATTTAGGTCATTTAACTTATAAAATGCCTTTGGTTATACCCAAATTAGATTTAAAATCTTTTTGAACAAATTAGTTAAAATTTAAGTCAACTAACTCTCTAAAATGTAAACCAGAGTGGTTTGAACCATTCTAGGGATTTCTATAGTTTTTAGGACCTCTAAGAACCTTGAAAAACTCAATTTTTTCATTTAAATATTCTTCCTTTGAGTTTTCTAAATAGTACCCAAATTTATAAAAATGCCACTACACGTTTGTCAATTTTTGTTTAGCTATTTTGGCTTCGTTTTTAGGGTGCCTTTGCCCTTGTATTCTCATTTTTTGATATCTAGATCATTGTTCTAATTTTTTTTTACCTTAATTCTTCCCATTTAGGGGACTTCCTTTTATAACTGATTAGTTTCAAGTCATTTATGGAGGAACCAAGTTAATTGGACCAAGCTTATTTCTATGGGAATTTAAGGTATGTAGCAAGAGTGTAGTGTTTACCTTTATACATTAAATGGGTATTGTTAAATATGATAAAATGGTACTAATTAGGTGGCTATTTTATTTTTTACCATGGCTAATTAAGGGCAAATTGAAGGAGAATTTGGTTGAAGAGTGAAAAAATTAAAAGTAGTTGGAGGATTTCAAATATAGGTAAAGAATATACCCCTTTATAACTTCTTATTTAGTAAATTAGTAATTTTAAACTTACTTGTTGATTGGTTGTTCATGGTGGCTATAGCTATGTTAAATCACATTGGTAGCAAAAGTTAGAGTTTTGCCTTATTGAAGAGTGGCTAGGGAACTTTTGGATTGTCATCCAAGTAATTGATTGCCTTTCTGAATATATTTCCTTGAAACTATTATAGGGAATGCATGTTTATGAGATTTTTGTTATTTGATTGCCTATGAGATGTATATGAGATGATTTGGGTGAGAAAGTAATTCCTTCCCCTAATTATGATGTATGTGCTTGAAATAGATGAAATGGTCATACCTCACTACATCGTTTATATGGTAAAATGATTATGTTAGTAAAAAGGCCATGCCTTACTACATATATTACATGGTGAGCATGATTAAGATCTATTTGACAATGATTTTGTTTGACAATGATTGATATGTATACAAATATATACATGCATTTGTTTGACAATGATTTCATTTAGAATGAATTTGGCTCTTAAATTGGGTAAGATGAGGCAAAAGTCCTTAAATGTGGGTGAAATAAGGCCTAAAGTCTCAAATATGAGTGGGCTAAGTCAAAAGTCCTTAAAAGAGAGTGAGGCTAAAGCAAAAGTCCTAAATCATAGGATGGGGTTAGATCAAAAGTCCTTAGAGTTTGTTTTACTCTTAATAAAGCCATATAATCCCTTATGCATGAATATGATTGATTTTGGATGGTATAATATACATAATTGCTCTTCTTGACATTGATCATGCCATATATGTGTGCTTGAATGATGAATGAGCTATTGGAATTTCTTGAATCTCATTCCTTTCTATACTATTGCTAACCATGTCTAGGGAATCATCAAGAATGCAAGGATAGAGACTAAAAAGCATGAGACATCATACTTAGACAATAGTTTAGGTTGCACATAAAAGGATGTAATTGATGAATTTAAGATGTAACCCTTCATACATACTTAATAACATGTGACTATGGTGTGTGTGTGTGTATGTATGTATGTATGTATAAGGGTAAATACAAGGGATTATGCCATTTGACCATATAAGTATTATGAAATGGAAAATAGGAGAATAAAATTGAATTGCATGATATTTGAATATGATAAACTAGTCATATATGCTATGTTTTACATTTGAGATGTGCCCAAGTGGTCAAATAAACTAAGGTGGTTCGTTTTGAACCATTTGGACCCAAAATTGCATCACGTTGAGCCATATTTTACATTTAAACCAAAAGCTAACAAAATAGATGAAATTTTTAATGAAATTTAGTAGGCATTTATAGTTCATTTACAAATTTCCACAAAGTCAAAGAACATAATTTTTGGAGCTCTATAGAATTTATTATAAATTTTCAAAGTTGGCTGAAAAATGCAAAAAATTATGTGCACTATTCACTTGGTTCAAATATGGTTTTTCATGGCTTTAAGGGGTCAAATGGACTCCAATACTTATGAAATTTTATAAGGATATAGTTGGCATTACAAGCTTTTTGTGGCCACCAAGTTTGCATAAATCAAAGTTATGTGGCCGAAGATATGCATTTTTGAAATTTAAGGTTTATTATCTAAATTCCATTTCAACAGCTAGTATTGTTCCATTGAATTTCATAAATCAAATGAATTCAATTTTACTTTAAATTTTTACAATATGTAGTTTACATCCTAAATCGAAATTTTCTAGCTTAAGATATGAATCTTTAAAGTTGTCATTTAGTATGCACAAATGTGTAAAGTGTGGTATTTTGAAGCATATATCATAACCTCCAAAACTTGTGATCATTTTTATGATGTTTTGAGCTTAGTAAACTTGTGTGGCATGAATTTGGGGATTTCTATGATGAGGATAATTATTTATGCAAAATTTGAGGAATTGATGTTTTAATAATGGTAAGAACCGATACCAAAAGTATTGATATAAGGGAATTGTTGTTGTTAATTGTAACAACCGGGAAAAAGAAAAGGAAAGGAAAAGAAAGAAAGTGGAAGGTTAGAAAAATTCGAAATCTGGAAATTTTGCCAAGTCTTCTCGCAATAGCGAGAAATGATCTCGCTGTAGCGAGAGTGCCACCTCGCCATAGCGAATGCGATTCTAGCTATAGCGAGTGCTGGCAGCAGTCCATACAGAAACCAGGGGGCAGCTCGCTGTAGCATGCGCCATAGCGAAAGTGAAGTCTGGAACTAACGCGATTTTGCCATAGCGAATGGTAAATCTCGCCATAGCGAAGGGAACTGACGCGAGTTTGCCATAGCGAAGGTTAAGCCTCGCCATAACAAAGCCAGATAACATGAGCTCGCTATAGCGAAGGTTAATTTTCGCCGTAGCGAGGGTCGGTCCGGAAGAGAGTAAATAGCGAGAATCAGACTTCATTAAATGCCCAAACTCATTTCGTCTCTCATATCTGCCCTAGGCTTCGACCCAAGGAGAGAAAGAGGCGTGGAGAGTGAGAGAGATCAAGAGAAGGAGGAAGAGCAAGGGAAAGGTAAGGAAATTTCCCCCATTTCTCTTTAGAACTCTGATCCCCTCCCTTTACCCTCTCTTTCTGCGGTTTTATTTGTGAAAATGGATGGATTTTGGGCATGGGTCAGAAGAGGGAAAGTGAAAAACGCCTTTGAATCTTTGTATTTCCTTTGAAAATGTGGTTTCCACTACCATGGGAGTTTGAGAGAGAGAAAGAGCTGATGGCATTTTAGAGAGAGAGAGAGAACCCTAGGTTTTATGTGATAGAAGGGTTGCTCTGAATTAAATTATAAGAGAGTAATTCTATGCTCTTTAATTGTGTCTAGGCTCAAGAGAAACACCTCCATCAAGGTGTGATTGTGAACCTAAGGAGGGAGAGGAGAAATTGAAAGGAAAAGCTAGTGTTGGCTTTGGCTCCAAAGGTAGCTCTCTTTTCCCACTCTTTCTTGTTGCATTCTTGGATATGATAGTCATTATATGATTATGTATATACTTATTGTATGGAATATGCCATGTGCTATTACTTTGATGCATTGATGCCAATATGCTTGTGTATTGAAATGTGAGAATTGCTCGGGTGCGGTAGTGCCGAAAGTCCCTTGAGATGGGTGAGGTGAAGCCGAAAGTCTCTTGAGATAGGTGAGACAAGGCCAAAAGTCTCAAACGAGTGAGGCCAAGTCAAAAGTCCTTAAACTCGGGTGAGGCCATCCAAAAGTCCCTAGACTCGGGTGAGGCTAGACCAAAAGTCCTTGGAGCCCATTTTTGGCATTGTTGTGATCTCCATAGCATGTACAATGTGTGTTGGATGTTTGAGAATGGCTAAATGCTTATTCACATGCTTTGACTTGTTATGCCTTGATTGCTTACTTGATTGAGTGCATGAGCTACTGAGATTCCCTGAATCTCACCCCTTCCCCTCCCAACTAATATGCTAGGTGGAGCTCAAGGAGAGCCGAGCACACACCAAGGAGCTTAGGAGCATGTATAAGAGAATGTAGTGTTATTTTGATGTAATTTTGATGTAAAGTGGTGCCAAATGAATATGTGCCCACTATTTTTGAGATGTAAAGGTTGTAATATGTGTATAAAGATGAAAGGATATTGTATGAACTATGTTTATAGCCAAATGAATGGAAATGAGGGTTTTGCCCCTTTTTATGAATGAATGAAGTAGTGTATATTTGGCCATAGCATAGCGAGATTTGGATGTATGATGATTTGGACCACATGGACTTGTTATATATCCTAGTATTATTCTTTTAAACTTGTCCATGAGTGGCTAGAGTGTGTGAGAGGCTTTTTGGACCCGTTTTGGACCTTTGGGGTGCCAAAACCGGTATTTTTGAGAGCTCTGTCAAAGTATGATCGGATGAGCTCCGTTTGCCATAAAATTTGGCATGCCTCTAGAGTTTGTAGAAAGCTTCTTGAGAAGCTAAAGTTGGTAATATTCAGAGGACGAGAGAATATTTAGCGAATTGTTGAATTTGGAAAAAATCCATGGTTTGGTCATGTACTGTTCATATAGTTCAGAAATGAAAACCATGTCAAACATAGACCAAATGGAGTTCAACTGTCATGAAATTTTATACACATAAACTAGAAAACCAAAGTGACCTGTACCAACTAGAAGCACCCAAATCGGAGGTCTGTAGAGAGAGATTTAACCGACTGAAGTTCTGTATCAGCATCAGGGAGCTCTCCTGACCCCCGTCACTGTTCCATCGATTTTCGGGGTATAGGGGCTACTGAACTGATCTGGAATTATTTTTATCCTCTAGTAGACATCCGTAGCTTTCCAAATTAGTATAGTGTGCCCAGATTGGAATTGTTTGGATTTAGTTATGAATTTTCGAAAGTCATGACAGCAAGCTGCACCAGAAACAGTGACAGCCGGACCTTCTTCCAATTTTCAATGTCAAACATATTCCAAACGCTGTGTTTATGGTTGGGAATAATTTTTAGTGTAAATTTAACCCTTAGAGCTTTCCAGAAAGCTAGAGTTTGCTAGATTTCCATTTTTCTACAATTAATTATGATTTTCCAAAGTTAGAGCCAAAATATGATGTTTGGGCACAAGTGAGAAAAGTGCATTTTCTGGTTTTTGGCTCCATACCCATGGTTTATGGTTTGTTTTATGCTATGTATGAGTTGTATAAGTGGAGTTTGAGTTAAGAATATAAAATACGGGTTCACAGGACCCACGGGGTATAAGATGAGTGTATGAAACCTCGATTCATAGCATGAAAATGTCACGGACTAGTGTTGATTCTTTGGAAATCATGTGGAACCGAGCCCAGTGAGAGGCTAGGTAGCGGTAGTAGTTTAAGGTGTCACATTAATGGAAGATGAGATTAAATATATGTATATCTTATGATATAAGAGAATTGATAACCATAGGGAGGAATGTTTATCTTAACTTGGAACTAATAAATCATAGGCTCAACTTGGAAATAATAAATCATGGGAGGGAATGCTCATCTCAACCTAGAACTAACCATAAAGTGGAATTTACCTTAACCTTAAAAACTAATAACTATAGGGTAGAATTTGCCTTGACCCTAGAACAAATTCTCATAAGCAATCAAAAAACTATCTCAAACTAATCACAAAACATGCATACAATCCTAGTTCAGAGAAAATACATAATGAAAAATAAGTAATTACCTGGTTGGTAACTCAAAGTAATCTTAGACAAGGCAAAGCTTAGTATATCTAGTAAGGGCATAACAATCTAGATGAAACATAACTTTATCAATTTGCAATATCAAATATCTCATAATAACAATGTCTCAAATCTCAGGTTGTAGCTTACTACTTACCTTAGATGTCTCAACTTACTTTATGTAAAAGATTATCTTGTCACTAAGGTTTCCCAAGGTCTTGGTTAGCATTTGTAAGATCTTTTCTCCACCTTGATATTCAGTTGGCATGCAAAACATAACCTTTAACACTTAATTTCCATTTTAAAGTGACAATTGTAATGCCTAGTTGTCATAAAAATAATGGAAATGAACACATATTAAAAGCAAGTCCTCTTAAACAAAAGAGTTGAGGTCCAGAAAAATTAGGATAATAATCTACAGATCAAATAGTGAAACCAGAGGTACCCTGAAATCGGAGCCAAATTGATTAAACAAAATTTAACAAAATAGTTGCAAAACAGAATGACATTTTCGTAATTTTGGGTAATTTTAGAATACTCATATGAAGACTTTTTAAATAGAAAATTTGAACTCTCCAAGGTTCTCAAAGACCTTGAAAACCATAAGAATCCTCGGGATAGTTAAACTTCCTCCGGTGTACATTTTCGAATGATAGTTGACCCAAACATTGACCATTTCATTCAGGAAGGTTTTAGCTCCAAATTGAGTGATTTTAAAGGCATTTTATAAGATTTAGAACCTAAATTTTATGATAGAAAATATGGTTCTAAAAAGGAGCTAGCCTAAAACGAAAATGCCAAGATTTAGGACGTAATGGGAATTTTGTTGGAATAATTTTTATTCTCTTAGCTTTATAACTCACACCCCATTCTTATCCTCATCTAGTTGACCTTCTTGTTATCCAAAATAGAGAGTGAGACCAAGGGAGAGAGGTGCATAAGAGAAGGGAAAAAGGGAGAAGAAAAAGCCAAGTAAAAGGTATGAATTTCATGGAATTTCTTAGTCTTCTCTTTAGTAAACTTATTATCCTCTTTCTCCTCTTTCTTCCCATAGTTATATTAAGGTATTTTGTTCTATTTTGAGCTCAAACAAGAGGGGAGAAGTTTGAATTTGAAGAGGAAAACCAAAGCAAAAGAAAGAGCGTCCAAGGAAAACTAGAAAACTAAGGTAACCTACTTGTTTCTATGCTTGCTTATCCTTGCTTTCCTTTAGGTGTGGTTTGGCCACTATGTGAACAGCTAAGAGGGAATGAGTTTTGAACCAAACCAAGAGTGAATCCTAAGAATTAGGATATAGGAAGCAAGAATGTGCAAAGAGAATAAAAGGACAACCATGAATTTGCAAGATAGAAAGGCTAGGGGTTTGTGAGCATAACATAAAATCTCATTTTATCCAAGAGTTCCCAAGCTAATGTGAGTGTTTGCATGAGTTCCTAAGACTTCTAAGAAGCTTCCCATATGCATCTCCCATCCAAGAATCAAAGGAAACTCCATAGGCTTCTTATAGAGTGCATGTCTCGGCCTAAGCTAAAGGGAGTGCCTAGGGAGTGTTTTAATTTCTTCTAAGCCTAGTGTTGCATCATATATTATGGTAGAGTATGAGAGAAAGCCTTAAAAAAATTTTAGAAGTCATGGATAATGAGATAGAGCTATAGGTTCCATATTATAACTTTAGGAAGTAACATATAGCCAAACTCCTCAAATTAATTATGTAATGGCTCCAAGGAGTCTAAATGAAGTTAAAAACCATAGATGGAAGCATAGAATGGAGCCAAAATCAAGAATTCCCAAAGTTGCTTCATTAGGTGCCTTATCAAACCATAATTGAACATTATGAACAACTAAGTTCTTTTAGGGTGTGTATAGATTTAGTGAATATTCCAAGAGTATAATTGGATCCCATTTGATGTGTTTAGTGTAGAGGAATCAAGCTCCACCTCCTTGTGAGTGTTTGGCCAAGGGAGAGGAAGAAATTTTAAAGAAAAAAGTATATTCTTGCATACAAAGTAGCTCTCTCTCCTTTCTCCCATGCATGTGTGGGTGCTTTCTTGTCTTTGAATGTGTGTATATGTTTAAGCTATGAAAAATGTTTCTAATATATATGTATATGCCATGGTACCATGATACTTTGTTTATATGCTTGAAAGATTCCTTATGAATATATTTTGGCTTGTATGAGTTTAGTGAAGCCAAAAGCCCCTTAGCTACAGTGAAGATGAGCCAAAAGCCCCTATAAATGGGTAAGCCAAAGTTAAAAGTCTCTACAAGAGAGAGGTTTAGTCAAAAGTCTCTTGAAAATGGGTGAGGCAAGTCCAAAAGTCCCAAAGAGAATGGGTGAGGCTAAACCATTATCTTGGTAAACCTATGTATGTTGTATGTGACTTCTTGAATGAAGGAAATGTTCTATGTATATTTATAAATTTCAAGATAGCCATGCATGCATTTTTATACTTGAAATTGCATCCATTATGTATATTTGAAAGGAAAAAAGGGCTATTGGAATTCCTAGAATCTCACTCTTCCCTCCCTATTGCCTAAAATGTCTAGGTGGATCAAGTGAGTTAAGAAATGAGAGCCACCATACTTAAAGGCAAGGAGATTGGCAAGAAATTTTTTAAGTAGTTGTTTTGTAACTATTTTGTTGTCAAAAGATGTAACCCAATGATGTATATGATGTATAAGCCCTTGAACACTTGTAAATGTGTGGATATATGGTAATGTATGAGAATTGGATCCACATGAATGATAATATATGTTTTTGACATGGAAATGCAAAATGATGCATGTATGTTCATTATGTATATCATCAAGTGGGAGAGTGAATTTGTGAGATCTAGGTTTTTGGACCCTTGGGACATGTTTATTAGGCTATTTTTATGATTTCTAACATGCTTAAGTGGTAGTAGAAAAGTTAGAAGCCAAATTGAACCATTCTTGACCCTTAAAGAAGTATAAAAATGCTATTTTGCAACCCTATATCATAAACTGACCAAATGGACAAATTTTCCTATGAAATTTGGCGTGCATATAGATCTCACCTAGATCATTTTGGAAAGTGAAGGACTAGATTATTTGGAGCTCTAAAGAATTAATTATGAATTTTCAAATTTTCCAAAAAGCTACTAAACTGATATGGTTATTATTCATATGGTTAGTTTCTTTTCCTGTGTCATTCAAGGGACAAATGGTATCTAATGTTCATGAAATTTTATAAACATAAACTAGATATAATAAGCTTTCCATGCCTATTAAGATCACCTCATTTGGAGGTTTGAGTAGAGAGATATGAATTTTTGACATTTGGAGTTAGTACTAGTAATGTAGCAGTATCTTTGATACTGTTCCATCAATTTTCAGTAGCTAAACATTTCTTTTTTAGTCTGCACTTATTTTTATCATAAAGCTAACATCTATAGCTTTCTAGAATAGTATAGTGTGCTTGATTTTTATTTTTATAGATTTATTTATGAATTTCCAATATTGGTACTAGAAATCTGGTAGCAAAACCTGAGATTGATTTGATGTATGTATACTCCAAACTCGGGTTTTATGGAACATTTGGTGATGGTTTTAAGTTGTATGAATATATTTTAATTAGAAGATAATATGGGTAAGTTAATATGATTCACAAAATGTGAAATGAAAATTTTAAATACTACGTAATGCAAAATATTGTAATATTTTAATTAAATTTTTCCTTTAAGAATTGCTATACCAAGGGAAGAAAGCTCAGATGTGAATAAGGAAGGCTAGATAAATCTGATTTTACACTTTATTGGTATCAGAGTAAAGGTTCAGGCACTTTGATGTAGGTTGTGGCTTGAGAATATAAGTTTGCCTTTATGTATGAGCTATTTGTGGATGAATTGAGTGTGAAGGTGGTGGGTATGTTCATATTTGATGGTAAAGTTTGTTAATCATGTTTTAGAAAGATGGTGAACACATGGAGAGGTAGGCCTTCTAGAGGGGCTCATGTTAAGGATAAAGCTGAGCCTAGTGATCCGATGGCTAGAGCCTTTTAGGCTATAATGGCTTGCCTGGATCCACAGCAAGCCATGATTATGCAGTTTTAGAAAAAGCTTGCTTAGAGAGATAATGAAGTCTCTACACCTCCACCATAGCCACCACAGTACTCAAATCATCTTAAGCATTCAGGGGTGGCTCACTCCAACCTATAGCCATAGTTACAGTAGATGTCTTAGACTCCACCAGCTCAGACATCTCCAGTCCCGAAGCAACACTCTACAAGGTAGATTATAGCACAATTTAGAAAATTTAGGCTTCCCACCTTTGATTATGAATTGAACACAAAGAAAACTGAGGCTTGGATTATGCAGCTCGAGAAGATTTTTTTGGATGATAGAGTGTACCTCTAAGCAGAAGGCTATGATGGCCATTTTTCAGTTAGAGAAAGAGGCAAATTATTGATGGAAGAGTACTAAGCCGATACTGAGATCAAAGAACCTCCTGCTTACTTCAGAGACGTTCCTCCAAACCTTTTATAAGAGATACTTCCCTAGTTCCATTAGAGATAAAAAAGAGTCAGAGTTTGTACTTTTGAGATAGACTGAGGGAATGTTTGTAGACCAGTATGTAGAAAAATTTGTTGAGCTCTCTAGATATTTCTCATATTTACAAAGACATAATAATGAGCGTTAGAGAGTAGATAAGTTAGAGAAGGGGCTGCTATTAGAGCACAATGACAAGGTGATCCCACAGAGGATTAAGGACTACAATGCCCTAGTTGAGGTTTGCAAAGTCATTGAAGCAAGCCTTATGATGATGCAAATAGTCCCCAGTGCTAGACCTCCTCTCCTTGAGACCAAGAGACCGAGAGAAGAGACACAAGCCACAATTAGTAGTAGGAGAGGTGACAAAGGCCAGTGGAGCATAAGGGGTAAGAGAAGAAGAGTTCAGTCCACAAGAGGCAGTTCCACTCCCATAGTATGCAACCAGTGTGGCAGAAACCATGGCAACAGGTCATGTTACATAGGGCAAAATGTTTGTTATAGATGCAGTAGGCCAAGACACATAGCCAGAGACTGCACATAGTCTACCTAACAATTTACCCAGCAGATCCCCGAGCCTAATCCAAGGTACTATTAAGATTAATAATTTTTTTGTAACTACTTTATTTGATTTGGGTGCTAGCCACTCTTTCATATCATATAACTGTGCTAAGAGGTTAGGTCTAAGTATACATACATTATCATATGATTTGCATGTGTCTACCTCTACAGCGAACAGAGCCATTACCTCCTATGCCTGTTTGAATTATGTAGTCCAGTTTAATCAGTGCCATACCACACTTGACTTGATATGTATACCCCTTATTGATATTAACTTGATTGTTGGTATAAATTGGATGTCTGTAAATAATGCCACACTTGATTGTTCTCACAAATGTATTGCTTTGCGTGAATGTGAAACTGTGCCTAGTATTAGGACTGAGCTAGCTTTTATGACCACCTTCTAGGCTAAAAGGTCTCTAAAGCATAATTGTCAGGGGTTCTTATTATTATTTTTTTTAGTCTAGGTTGAGATAGAAGAGGGAATAAAGGAAATCCTAGTAGTGAAAAAATTCCCAGAGGTGTTTCCTAAGGAGATTATCGGACTACCTCCAGAGAGAGAAGTTGAGTTTCCATAGATATTGTACCTAGGGCAGGTCCAGTGTCTAAGGCTCTATATAGAATGGATCTCACTAAGCTAGCCAAGCTTAAGAAATAGATAGAAGAGCTTTTAGAAAAGGATTTTATTAAACTTAGTGTCTCACCGTGGAGAGCTCCAGTCTTATTTGTAAAGAAGAAATACGAGAGCCTTAGACTGTGTATAGATTACAAGGAGCTCAATAAGATAACTATTAAGAATAAATACCCTCTCTCTCGAATAGATGACCTTTTAGATCAGTTAGTAGGAGCATCAGTATTTTCTAAGATAAACCTTAGGTCAAGATATCATTAGCTCAGGATTAAGGCTAAAGATATTCCTAAGATAGTATTTAGAATAAGATATGGGCATTATGAATTTTTGGTTATACCCTACAGGTTAACAAATGCACCTATAGTATTTATGGATTACATGAACAAAGTGTTTAGGCCATACCTAGACAGGTTTGTAGTTGTCTTCATAGATGATATTCTCATCTATTCTAAGAGTAAAGAAGAGCATGAACAGCACCTAAGATTAGCCCTAGAGACCTTGAGAGAGAAATAATTATATGCTAAATTTAGTAAATGTGAGTTTTGGCTCACTGAGGTTTAATTTCTAGGCCATGTGATCTCCTAGGCAGTGGTCGCAGTAGATCCCCATAAGGTAGAGGCAATATTACAATAGGAGAGACCTAGGACAGTGAGAAAGATCAGGAACTTTTTAAGTTTAGCAGGTTATTCATGAGGCTCATTTAGGGTTTTTCTCAAATAGCGATGCCACTAACTAGATTCACCAAAAAGAATGTGTTGTTTGTGTGGGATGAGAAATGTGACAAGTGTTTCTAGGAACTGAAACATAAATTAACCATAACCCCAAGCTTAGTACTTCCTGACTTGAGAGAAACTTTTGTAGTCTATAGTAATGCCTTAAAGAAATGATTATGATGTGTGCTTATGCAGAAAGGCCAAGTGGTAGCTTATGCTTCTAAACAGTTAAAGCCTTACGAAGAGAATTACCCCACACATGACTTAGAGCTAGTAGTAGTAGCGTTTGTTCTGAAAATATGGAGATACTACTTACATGGAGCAGCAATAGAAATTTATAGCGACTATAAGAGCCTTAAATATTTATTTGAACAAAAAGAGCTAAATATGAGACAGAGGATATGGTTAGAATTCTTAAAGGATTATGATTTTATCTTGAAATACCATCTCGATAAGGCTAATGTAGTTGCTAATGCACTAAGCAGAAAATCCATGCATATAGCCTATATGATGATTAGAGAGCAGGAATTGATTAAGAGGCTCAGAGATATGAATCTCTCATGTCAGGTGCATTCAAGAAAATTATTAATAAGTGAACCCGAATAGAGAATGACCCAAGGGACCAAATGAGAGAAGCTTATCTGAAGATGAGCATATAAGAAAGATTATATCCCAAATATCCCAGGGTAGCACTCTAGATTTCAATCTGTCTAAGGATGGCCAAGTGAGGTATAGGGACAAGTTGTATGTGCCTAAGAATACTGAGATCAAAGAAAAAATACTAGATGAGGCACACAAAACCAAATATACAATTCATCTAAGCAGTAATAAGATGTATCATGATTTAAAAAAGATGTTTTGATAGCCTGGGATGAAAGCATACTGATAAGTATGATTTTTATACATTTTATTTCCCTTAGCTTAAGCTTTTTAATAGATAAATAAGGCTTAATGAATTTACTTAATTGGAATTTGATTTTGGTAGCCATTGTTTGCACTTTAGAAAACAATTGACAAAATAATGGATTTTAATGCATAAATTCTTTTAAATGAATTTTGTGGATCTTATCCTACTTAATATTGTTTATTATTCTTGTAGAATTTTGATGGGCAAATGCATTTGAATAGAGGTTGGTTTGGAGAAGAGGTAGCATGCATGGAATGGGAAGGAGAAGCATATGCAGATTTAAGGAAGGCACAAACTTGGGCAGCTCTCATCACACTCCACGTTGAAAAGCATCAAAAGAAACATGAGCTGGAGGTTCAGAAGCAACAATAGCTGAAACAGGAAGCCAATGCCAACGTGGACAAAGAATAAAGAAGTATGAAGCATGGATTAGCAAGGCTGTAACGTGGAAGAGCCACGCTTGGGCAGAACCAAATGAAGCAACGAGGAAACTCGTGGAAAAAGCTCACATGCAGAAGCTGAACACGAAGCATGAGATAGCCACGGTTTGGGGGACTGAAGCTAGGAGAAAGGAAGTCTGGGCAGCAGCTTACAACTCGAGCAAAACATGGAGAAAAGCACGTGAAGAGCATGAAGAAAGAGCTGGACAGCAACGTGATTCAATTAAGAAGGAGCTTGCCACGGGTTCTGGCACTTTGAGAAGGGGAGAGAAAGTTCACCAGTAGAAACAGAGAAGAAAACCAGAAGCAACTTGTGGTATGCGAAGAGAAGTAAGAGCTAACGTGGAACTGCACAAAGAAGAAGACTCGTGGTAAGACAAACTAGCAGCTACAAAACGCGAAGAAGCTATGTCTGGAAAGCAGCATGAACAGAGGTGAAGAACGTGAGAAACTCCAGCTGCAGAAGAAGCAATCACGTGGAATAGGAGCTGCGCCTGGGATGCATGTAGAATATATTATAATATAAAATAAATGGGACCCACACTCACATAACAAAGGCTGGAGAAAATGCTTCGGGTATTGGCACCAGGAACAGCACGTGAAAGAGAGGAGAAATACACGCCCATTCCATTCGCCCGGCCCATTCAACACACATAAGGCCATTCATTCGCTCATTCCGTAAATATAATTCACAACGCCGTCATTCGCCCATTCAACCACACGCCTTCATGCCTCCACTCACATAACCATCCATCTCTCCATTCTCTCAATCTCCATTCCATCGTAATATGAAGATCTAATCTCCATCTTGAGGCTAGCAAGGGAGGAAGCTTTTGGCTGAAACTTGAATCCTTGGAAGAATGCAAAATTCTGGCTAAGATTTCTTATTTTTCCAGCACTTTTTCGTTTTCTTGTATAATCTCGGTTGAGTTATATTTGATTGAGAAATTGTGTAATTAATTAGTGACTGGTTAGACACTGATTAGGAAACATTTTTGTTAATTAATTGGTTGAATTTGAATCTGATTTTTCATTATTCTCTCTAATCTCCCATGTATGCCACAAAGGTATTCGATGAAATGCATGAGTGAGGTTATGTGCTTAAATGTCTATTTGAGAATTCCTTGGTGTTTAGTTGGTTAATTAAACATTTTTGGATGATGAATCAGAGGCTAATTAATCAGTTAATTAATCAAATTGGATGTTCATTGATCTTAAAGACAAGAGTTAACGGTTTAATGCGGGATTGAGGTCTCAATTCAACATTAGATTGTTAATCTCTTGATTCTTGTATGGTAACTCAAGATAACTTATAATGAACATAATTAGGAATTCTTAGGCTAGAATTAATCACAATTGGAATAGGATAAGGATAGTGGATACCAAGAGACCATTCCTAAGCTAGTCACAAGCCATTATCTACCACAATTCATCTAATTAGGTAGCAATTAGGAATTTTAATTTGGTTTCATTTTAATTATTTTAAATCAACCAAACCCCCCTTAGTTTAGAAATTTTTAGGGTCTTTTAACACTTAGAAACTTAATTAAGCATTGAATTCCATTTCCAAGGGAGATGACCTAGGTTGTGCCACTTGCTATATTTTTAGTCAACCTAGTTTTATTTTGAGGGTTGTACGACAAGCCCGTCACATACATAGCAGAGTACATCTCCCGATGCCTAGTATGTCAGAAAGTTAATATAAAACACTAGAAGCTAGTTGCGTTACTTCAACTCTTAGATATTCCTGAGTGGAAATGGGATAATGTAGCCATGGATTTTGTCATGGGTTTACCTAGGACATTATCAGGGCATGATGCCATATGAGTAATAGTGGATAGATTAACGAAGTCAACTCACTTCTTAGCAATGAAAGCCATTTATACCCTAGATAAATTAGCTAAACTGTACGTCTGGGAGATAATGAGGTTACATGGTGTGCCTAGAAGTATAATGTCAAATAGAGATCCCAGGTTCACTTCAAACTTCTGGAGATCATTGCAGGATACTCTAGATACTAGGTTAGAAAATATATAGCTAGTAGTGCAACCTAAATCATCTCCCTAGAAAATGGAATTTAATGTTCAATTGGGTTTTCTAAGTGTAAAAGAACTCTAAAAATTACCTAATTAAGGGAGAGTTTGATCTAATTAAACTAAGTAAAATGAAATTAAAACTCCTGATTACTACCTTATTGCATGAATTAAAGAGTGAACGATAGACATGTGACTAGCTTTGAATTCATCCCTTGGTATCCATTATCCTTATCCTAATCCAATTGTAATTAATTCTAGTTTAAGAGTCCTTAATTGTGTTCATGGCAAATGTATCTTAAGTTACCATGAAAGAATCAAGAGATTAACAATCTAATATTGAATTGAAATCTCAATCCAATATAAAATCATTAATTCTTGCCTTTAGGATCAATGAACACTAAATTTGATTGATTAATGGATCAATTAGCCTCTAAATTATCACCTAAGATGTTTAATTAACTAATTAAGCACCAAGGAATCCTCAAATTAGACAATTAAGTACTCAATTTTATTCATGCACTTCATCAAACACCTTGACTGCATACATGGGAAATTAGAGAATAATGAAAATCCAGCACTAAAATTAATCAAATAATCATTCAAATTCTCTCTTAATCAATGTCTATCTAGCCATCAATCATAAACTACATTAATCTCAGTCAATTATGAGTTTAACCAAACAAGCTCAAGAACAAGAATTAATGTAAAAATAGAGAATAGAAAGCTTAACCAAAATCCCTTGCTATTCCATAGACTCAAGCTTCAACTAAGGACCTTCTTCCAAGCTAGCCACAAGGGGGAGAATTAATGTTTCATGGTAGTGGAAATAGAGATGGGAAAATGGAGAAGAAGCTACTGCATGGATGGAGTATGGAAGAGAAGAATGGAATGGCATGGATGATGATGGATATGAATGAATGGAATGGCATAGATTCCTCTTTCTAATGTGCTGCCCGAGTGTGTTTTGATCCAGCCCCCCACCTTTCACGTGTTCATCATGTGCTTCCTTTACTCATTTTTTTTATTTTCTTCTTCACATGCTATTCCTTTCTCCTACCCAGCCTTTATTAAAACTTATGTGCTTTTCTTCAAGTAAATTTCCATGTCAACTTCTACTCAACTGGTTCTCTTCTCACGTGTTTCATTATGTTACTTTCAACCTAGCATTGTTCTCTAGCTCCTTTTCCCCTTGTGCTCTTTGTATTTTTGACATCTTTTTCTCTCATTTAGCTCTAGTGTCTTCTTTTTCTTGATGTCCATATCTTTCTTTCCTTATTTCCACATCAAAGTCTTGCTAATCCATGCCCTATAGTTGATTGTTTGTTGCTGTCATGTTGAGAAGTCCAGCTCGTAGCTTTGTCTTTAACTCAGCTCTTTCATGTGAATCTCCTCCAGCTACCTTACTCTCACATACTTTACTTTTTGCTCGTGTTTGTGAGCTGCTGGACGTATGAAAGCTGTATATGTGGTTCTTCTTGCATTGTTCTTCCTCATGCAGTTACTCCTTACATAATTTCCACATTAGAATCTTGCTTGTTTATTTCTCCTTGTGCAGCTGCATTTCTTCCCTCTCAAACTGTGACACTTTCTGACTTTTAAACCTGTGACTATCTCCTTCTACTCTGCATTCAAGCCTCTCAACTCGTGGCCTCATTTTTCTTCACGAGCTCATAGCTTATCTCTTCTTTTCAAACCCGTATTACTATGTGTTGTTGCTGTGACGTGATGAATGTTTGACGTGGGTGAATCAAGTTAAGAGTGCTAAACACTGGAGTGTTGCATGAGTGTGGAATGTGTTGCTTCAATGTGAGTTTGTGCATCTTCTTCCATCTAAAAATTCCTTAACCATAGCTTTTTCTTCACACTTCTTCCTTTCCATGAATGCTCCCTTCTCACATGCTCTCTTAATGTTGCTTCCTTGGACTTTGAAAGGTTCCACTTTTTCTCCAAACCAATCTCCTATTCAAATGCTAATTTCCCATCAAAAATTCTGCAAGAATAATAAACAAAAATCACATAAGAATATCTACAAAATTATTTAAAATAAATTCATGCATTAAAACTCAATAATTTGTAAATTAATTCCTAAAATGTGGAAAATGGCCAATTAAAATCAAATTCATTTCAATTACATCCATTAAGCTATATTTGATTATTAAAATGCCTAAGTTTAGGAGGATTAATATATCAAAAACTGGCATTTATCACTAAGATTTGGCATAGTATATTACCTTCAAACAAATAGTCAGATAAAAAGAACCATCCAAACCCTATAAGATATGCTAAAGGCGTGTATTTTAGAAATGAAAGGAAGCTAGAACACATACTTGACTCTAATGGAGTTTGCTTATAATAACAGTTATCATACTAGCATTCAGATGGCATCGTATAAGGCATTGCAGGGCAGGAAGTTTAGGTTCCTAGTGTGCTAGGTTGAGCAAGGAGAGAAAAGCCTAATAGGCCTAAAGTTAGTGGACTATAACATCCTAACTATCTAACTTTCCTCATCTCATTTTAAGTTCATTACTTTGGCCAAGCACAATTTCTCAAGAAAACTCTATTAAAATAATAGAATATTTTTGCATTGCGTAGTGGACACAAATTTCATTTTGCATCTCATGGATAACACGAACTTATCCATCCTATTCTCCTATTTAAATACATACATACGACTCAAAACCATTTCAAAATGCTACCAAAAACTCAAGCTTATAAGATACACACATAAAATAACACAAGGCTGCCTTGGGTTCTACTGCCAGATTTCTGGTGCCAATTTTGAAAAATCATAACTAAATCTTGAAAAATCAAAATCATACACACAAAACCATTGTAAAATGCTACAGATGTTAAATTTATACAAAATATAAGTCTAGACTGAAATAGGAACGTCTAGCTACTAGAGATTGATAGAATAATACTAAAGGTATTGCCACATTACTGGTGCTAACTCTGAAATTCAAAAATTCATATCTCTCTGCTCAAACATCAAATTAGGGTGATCTTGGTGGCCATAGAAAACTTATCATGTCTAGTTTATGCTTGTAACATTTTATGAGCATTGGACACAATTTGGCCCTCGAATGATACAGGATTAGAAACTGATCACATGAATAGTAACTATATCATAACAACAAAAATTTGGCAAATTTGAAAATTCATAAGTAATTCCACAGAGCTCCAACTAATTTGGTATTTAAATTTCCAAAAATTCTAGATAAGATCTATATGCATGCCAAATTTCATGAGGAAATTCGTTCATTTGGTTAGATCTTGACATAGGGTTGCAATTTGGTCATTTTTTATGCTTCTTAAAGGTCACAAAGGGTCCATTTTAGCTTCTAAGACTTCCAGGGCCACTTGAGCATGTGGGAAAGCATCAAAATAACCTATTAAATATGTATTAAAGGTTCAAAAACCCAGATTTCACAAACTCACTCTCCCACTCCAAGGTATACACAAGAACATATAAGCTCTACCTTGCCATTCAATGTCAAAAACATGCTATATCATTCCAATGGTGTCAATTCTCATATATACATCACATATCCATAAATTTATAAATGTTCAAAAGGTTAAAAATTATACACATCATTAGATTACATCTTGTGACAACAAAGTGGTTACAAAAAAGCAGAATAATATATTTCCTTATCATTTTTTCATCTTCCAACTTGGTGGCTCCCATTTCCTTCCTCACTTGGTCTACCTAGATATGTTAGGTAATAGGGAGGAAAGAATGAGATTTTAGGAATCCCAATAACTCTTTTTCCTTTTAACCACATATAATGGATGCAAATTCAAGTCTAAAATTACATGCATAGCTATCTTGAAATTCATAAACATACATAGAACATTTCTTGTATTCAAGAGGTCACATATAATATACATAGGTTTGCCAAGATAATGGTTTAGCCTTGCCCATTCTCTTTGAGATTTTGGACTTGGCCTCACCCATTGTCTTAAGGGACTTTTAACTAAGTTTTACTCTTTAGAGACTTTTGACTTTGTCTTACCCATACTTGGGGACTTTTGGCTCATCCTCATCCTAGCTAAGGGACTTTTGGCTTCACCACACTCAAGCAAGCCATTCTTGTTCATAAAAACATCATTCAAGTGCATAACCAAATCATCATGGTACTATGGCATATAAATACATGCTAGAAATATCTTTCATAGCTTAAACATACTCACACACATTCAAAGACAAGAAAAACACCTAATCATGCATGAGAGAAAAGAAGAGAGAGCTACCTTAGTGGAAAAAACACATTTTAACCCTTAGAAATGCTTCCTCTCCCTCGGCCATGCACTCACAAAGATGTGAGACTTGATTTCTTTAGCCTAAACACATTACATGGAAGCCAATTACAATTTTGAAATAATTTCTAAAGCTACACATGCACTTGAAAAGCTAGATTGCTTCTAAAGTTTGATTATGGTTCTACAAGGCACCTAATCAAGCAACCTTGTGAAAATATGATCTTAGCTCCATTCTCTCCCTTAATTTATGACCCTTGACTCCATTTAAACACCTTGGAGCCATCACACATTCATTTCAAAGAACCTAACTATATGTTGCTTCATTGTACTACAATATGGAACCTATACCTCCATCATACTTTCTAGGCTTCCTAAATGTTTTCTAAAGCTTCCTCTCATATTCTCCCATCATATATGATACAAAACTAAGCTTGGAAGAAATTAAAACACTCCCTTAGTGCATGAGCCCTCCTTGGCCCAGGCTATGCTTCTATATGGCACATATGGAGTTGTTTTAATTTCTTTGATATGAAAAGCATGTGGGAGGCTTCATTGATGTCTTAGAAACTCATATAAACTCTTAAACATCTTAATTTATGACTAGAACTTATCTTACAAACCAAGGTGTAACTAAAACCCTAAGTTATGAATCTTGAAAAATCATGGTTCTTTCTTTGTTTCCTTTGTATATTCTTATTTTTTACACTCTAATTCCTAAGATTCATCCTTGGTTTGGTTCAAAATTTAATTCCTCATGGCTGTCCATACATGGGGCAAAATACACAAGAAGAAGAACAAGGAAGAGCAAGCTTGAAAGTAGCAAAACTACCTTGGCATCCTAACCTTTCTTGGATGCTCTTTCTTTCGCTTGGATTCTCCTCTCCAAATTCAAGAATTTCCCCTCTGGTTTGACCTCAAAATAGCACCAAAAACTTCAACAAATCCATAAAAAAAAAAGGAGAAGGAGGAGAGCAAGTTTAGTAAAGAAAAGACTAAGAACTTCCATAAAAATCATACCTTTGTTGCCTTATTTTTCCTCTTCCTCTTCCCTTCTCTTGTGCACCTCTCTCCTTTGGTCTCACTTCTATTTTAGGGTAGACATAAAGTTGGCCAAATGAGTTTAAAATTGTTTTAAGAAAATTCCATTTACGTCCTGCCTTTTTGGCATTTTCATTTTAGGTTTGTTTTAGCTCCTTTTTTAGAACCATATTTTTCATCATAAAATTTAGGTTCTCAATATTATAAAATGCATTTGGAATCACTCAATTTGGAGCTAAAACTTTCTCGAATGAAAAGGTCAAAATTTGGGTCTACTGTCGTCAGAAAATGTACACCAAAGGAGTTTTAACTGTCCTGGGACTTCCTATGGTTTTTAGGGCTTCTAAGAATCCCAGAAAGCTCAAAATTTTCATTTAAAAAGTCCTCTTATGAGTATTCCAAAAATTGACCAAGATTACAAAAATATCATTATGTTATGTAGCTATTTTGTTAAATCCCGTTTGATTATTTTGGCTTATATTTTAGGGCACCTCTAGCCTCTTATTTTTATTACTTAATGTCTAGATCATTATTCTAATTTTTATAGACCTTAACCAATTTATTTCAAAGGACTTACTCTTAAAATGTATTCGTTTTTGTCGTTTTTACAAAAACTGGACGTTACATTTCTCCCTCCTTAAATAAATTTCATCCTCAAAATTTAAATAATATACCTCATGGGAAGAGTTCTGGATGCTTCTTTCTCATCTTTTCTTCTAGCTTCCAGGTGGCTTCTTCAGGAGGTAACCCTTTCCAAACCACTTTTACCAGCAGTATCGTCTTATTTCGTAACTATTTGAGTTTAATATCCACAATCCGATCTGGTGATACTATATAAGATAAATTATCTTATAACTGCATATTTTCATACTCTATGACATGTGAGGGGTCGGGTTAGTACTTTTTGAGTTAGGACACATGGAATACATTATGAACTTGGCTCAAGGTTGGGGGAGGGGCAAGTCTATAGGCCATAGGTCCTACTTTATTGAGAATTTGGAACAGACCTGTATATTTTAGACTGAGCTTTTCATTTTTAATGGACTAACCTATCCTTATGACTGGAGACACTCTAATAAAAATATGGTCTCTAACCTCAAACTCTAACAGCCTTCTCCGTCTATCTGCATAACTTTTTTGTCTACCCTATGCTATCAGAAGTTTCTTCCTCATAGTCTCAATTTGCTTAGAGGTTTGTTCCACTAACTTTGGGCCTATTAGGCTTCTTTCTCCTAGCTCAACCCAATATATTAGAGACCTATATTTCCTTCCATACAATGTCTCATACAATGCTATCTAAAAACTAGCATGATAACTACTATTATATGGAAACTCTGCTAGAGGCAAGTATGTATCCCAGTTTTCTTTCATCTCTAATATACACGCCCTCAACATGTCCTCTAGGATTTGGATAGTTCTCTCTATCTGCCCATCTATCTGGGGGTGATAGACTGTGCTAAATCTTAACCTAATACCTAGAACATCTTGTAACAATCTCTAAAAGTTCGAAGTAAATCTGTGACCTCTATCTGATACTATGTTTCTAGGCACACCATGTAGCCTCACTATCTCCTAGATGTATAGTTGGGCTAATTTATCTAGGGTATAAGTGGCTTTCATCACTGAAAAGTGTGCTAACTTAGTTAATCTATCCACTATTACCCATATGGCATTATGCCCCAATGATGTCTTAGGTAAACCTATGACAAAATCTATAACCACACTATCCCATTTATACTTAGGGATATCTAAGGCATGAAATAACTCAGCTGGCTTCTAGTGTTCTATTTTAACTTTCTGACATACTAAATATTGAGAGACGTATTCTGCTATATTTACTTTCATCCCAGGCTACTAGAACATATTTTTCATATCATGATACATCTTACTGCTACCTGGGTGAATTGTATATTTACTCTTGTGTGCCTCATTTAGTATTTTTTCTTTGATCTCAGCATTCTTAGGCACATACAACCTATTCCTATATCTCACTAGTTAATCCTTAGATAGATTGAAATCCTGAATGCTACCTTGGGATATTTGGGAGCTAATCCTCCCTACATGCTCATCTGTTTGCCAAGCCTCTCTTATTTGATTCCTCAAGTCATTCTCTATTCGGCTTTCACTCATTAACAATTTCCCTGAATGTATCTAACATGAGAGATTTATATCCCTGAACCTCTCAACCAATTCCTGCTCTCTAATCATCATGCAGGCCATATGTATAGATTTTTTGCTCAATGTATCAAAAACTATATTAGCCTTACTGAGATGATATTTCAAGGTAAAATTATAATCCTTTAAGAATTCTAACCATCTTCTCTATCTTATATTTAATTCTTTCTACTTAAATAAGTACTTAAAGCTTTTATGGTCACTGTAAATCTCTATGGCTGTCCTATACAAGTAGTGTCTCCATATTTTCAAAGCAAATACTACTGCTGCTAGCTCTAAGTCATGTGTGGGGTAATTCTCCTTATGAAGTTTTAATTATCTAGAGGCATAAGCTACCACTCAGCTTTTTTGTATAAGCATATATCATAACCCTTTCTTAGAGGCATCACTATAGACTACAAAAGTCTCTCTCAAGTTAGGAAGTACTAAAATTAGGGCCATGGTTAACTTATGTTTCAACTTTTGGAAACACTTCTCACATTTCTCATCCCACACAAAAGGCACATTCTTTCTGGTGAGCCTAGTTTGTGGCATTGCTATTTGAGAAAAGCCCTGGATGAACCTTCTGTAATAACCTGCTAAACCTAGGAAGCTCCTGATCTCTATCACTGTCCTAGGTCTCTCCCACTGTAATATTGCCTCTACCTTATGGGGATCTACTGCAACTCTTTCCTAGGAGATCATGTGGCCTAGAAATTAGACCTTAGTAAGCTAGAACTCATAGTTACTAAGTTTAGTATATAATTATTTCTTTCTCAAGGTTTCTAAGGCTAATCTCAGGTACTATTCATGCTCTTCTCTACTTTTGGAATAGATGAGAATGTCATCTATGAAGACAACCACAAATTGGTTTAGGTATGGCCACTTTGTTCATGTAATCCATAAATACTACATGTGCATTCTTCAACCTAAAGGGCATAACTAAAAACTCATAATGCCCATATCTAGTCCTAAAATCTATCTTAGGAATATCTTCAACCTTTATCCTGAGCTAATGATGTCCTAACCTGAGGTCTATTTTAGAGAATGCTGACGTTCCTACTAACTGATTTAGAAGGTCATTTATGAGGGAGAGAGGGTATTTATTCTTAATTGTTATCTTATTAAGTTCTCTATAATTTATACATAGTCTAAGACTTTTGTTTTTCATTTTTACGAGTAAGACTGGAGCTCTCAACGGCGAGACACTGGGTCTAATAAAACCCTTCTGTAAAAACTCTTTTATCTATTTCTTAAACTCAGCTAGCTCGATGGGAGCCATTCTATATGGGGCTTTAGACACTAGACCTGCCCTAGGTACAATGTTTATAGAGAACTCAACTTCTTTTTCTGAGGGTAGTCTGTTAATCTCTTTAGAAAATACCTTTTAGTACTTTTTCACTACTGGGATTTTCTCTATCCCCTCTTCTGTCTCAGCCTGAACTGAAAAGAAAACTAGATATCCCTAACAACCATGCTCTAAAGACCTCTCAGCTTGGGAGGTGGTCATAAGGGATAACTCAGTCCTAATACTAGGTACAGTTCCACATTCAAGTAAAGTAATACATTTATGGTAATAATTAAGTGTGGCATTATTTACAGACATCGAGTTCATACTGATAATCAAGTCAATATCAATAAGGGATATACATATCAAATCAAGAGTAGTATAACAATGATTAAATTGGACTGCACAATTCAAACACACAAGAGAGGTAATAGCTCTATTTCCTGTGGAGGTAGATGCATGCAAGTCATATGGCAAGGTATGCATACTCAAACCTAACCTCCTAGAATATTCATATGATATGAAAGAGTGGCTAGCACTCGAATCAAATACAGTAGTTATAAAAAAATTATTAATCTTACTAGTACCTTAAATCAAGTTCGGGCATCTGCTAGCCTCCTGTTGTGTTAGGGCAAAGACTCTACCCTGGGTCTGAAGTCTAGGTGCAGGAGCCATCTCCCTCTGCTAGGTAAACTGTTAGGTAGTCTGGGTGTAGTCCCTCACTATGTGCCTTAGTCTACCGCATCTATAACATATATTTTGCCTTACATAACACAATTTACTCCCATGATTTCTGCCACACTAATTACATACTATGGGTGTGGAACTACATCGGGTAGACTGAACTCTTCTTCTCTTACCCCTTCTGTTCCACTGGCTTTTACCACCTCTCCTACTACTAACTATGGCCTGTGTCTCTTTTCTCGGTCTCTTGGTCTAAGGGAGGGGAGGTTTGGCATTGGTAGTGGTCTGCATAGTCTTGAGGTTTGTTTCTGTAACTTTACAAACCTCAACTAGGCCATTAAAGTCCTTAATCCTCTGTGGGACCACCCTATCTCTAATCTCCGACAGCAGCACCTTCTCCAATTTATCTGTTCTCCAGCGCTCGACATCATATCTCTGTAAATATAAGGAATATCTGGAAAGCTTAACAAACTTGGATACATATTAGTCTATGAACATTCCCTCAGCTTATCTCAGGAGTACAAACTCTGACTCCTTCTAGCCTCTAATGGAGCTAGGGAAGTATCTCTTATAAAAATCTTGGAGGAATGTCTCCCAAGTGAGCGAAAGGTTCCTTGATCTCAATATCAGCTCAGTGCTCCTTCACTAGTAATTTGCCTCTTTCTTTAACTGGAATATGGCCATCACGACCTTTTGCTTAGAGGTACACTCTATCACCCAGAAAATTTTCTTAAGTTGCATAATCCAAGCCTCAACTTTCTCTATATTCAATACACCATCAAAGGTCGGAGGCTCAAATTTTTTGAACTGTATTTTGGTCTGTCTAATAGAAGGCTGCTCCAGGACTTGAGGTGTCTGAGCTAGTAAAATCTAAGACACCTACTATGTTTATGGCTGTGGGTCAGAATGAGTCACCTCTGAATGCTCAAGATAATCTGAGTGTTGTGGTGGCTGTGGGGGAGGAAGTGTGGGGCCCTCACTATCTCTTTGTACAAGCTGTTCCTGAAGCCACATGATCATGGCTTGCTATTGATCCAAGCAAGCCATAATAGCCTGAAAGGCTCCAGTCATTGAATCATTGGGCTCAGCTCTATCTTCATCACGAGCCTCTTTGGAAGACCTACTTCTCCATGTGTTCACCAGGTTTTTGAAACATCATTAACAAACTTTAGCATCAAATAGGAACACATCTACCACCATCACACTTAATTCATCCACAACAAGTTCATACATAAAGGAATACTCATGTTCTCAAGCAACAAACTACATCCAAGTGCCTGAGCCTTTGCTCTGATACCAATAAAGTGTAACACCATAACTATCTAACTTTCCTTATCTCATTTTAAGTTTATTAACTTGGCCAAGCACAATTTCTCAAGAAAACTCTATTAAAATAATAGAATATTTTTGTGTTGTGTAGCGGATAAAAATTTCATTTCATGTCTCGTGGATTATACAAACCCATTTATCTCATTCTCCTATTTAAATACATACATATGACTCAAAATCATCTTAAAATTTTTCCAAAAACTTAAGCGTATACCATACACACAAAATAATACGAGGCTACCTCGGGTTCTGCTGCCAAATTTCTGCTGCCAACTTTGAAAAATCATAACTAAATCTTGAAAAATCAAAATTATGCACACTATACCATTCTATAAAGATAAATATGTTAAATTTATGCTAAAAATAATTCTAAACCAAAAAAGGAACACCTAGCTACTGGAAATTGATGGAACAATACCAAAGATATTGTTACATTACTAGTACAAACTCTAAACTTTAAAAATTCATCTCTCTCTACTCAGATATCCAATTTGGGTGATCTTAGAAGCTATAGAAAGCTTATCATGTCTAGTTTATGTGGCATAGAAAACTTATTATGTCTAGTTTATGCCTATAACATTTTATGAGCATTGGACACAATTTGGCCCTCGAATTATACAGGATCAGAAACTGATCACATGAATAGTAACTATATTAGAACAGCAAAAATTTGGCAAATTTAAAAATTTATAAGTAATTTCACAGAGCTCCAAATAATTTGGTATTTAGCTTTCCAAAAAGCTCTGGATAAGATCTATATACATGCCAAATTTCATGAGGAAATTTGTTCATTTGGTTAGATCTTGACATAGGGTTGCAATTTGGTCATTTTTTATGCTTCTTAAAGGTCACAAAGGGTCCATTTTAGCTTCTAAGACTTCCAAGGCCACTTGAGCACGTGGGAAAGCATCAAAATAGCCTATTAAACATGTCTCAAAGGTTCACAAACCCAGATTTCACAAACTCACTCTCCCACTCCAAGGTGTACATAAGAACATATAAGCTCTACCTTGCCATTCAATGTCAAAACATGCTATATCATTCCAATGGTGTCAATTCTTATATATACATCACATATCCATAAATTTATACATGTTCAAAAGGTTAAACATTATACACATCATTGGATTACATCTTGTGACAACAAAGTGATTACAAAAGAGCAAAATAATACATTTCCTTATCATTTTTTCATCTTCCAACTTGGTGACTCCCATTTCCTTCCTCACTTGGTCTACCTACATACGTTAGGTAATGAAGAGGAAAGAATGAGATTCTAGGAATCCCAATAGCTCTTCTCCCTTTCAATTACACATAATGGATGTAAATTCAAGTCTAAAAATGCATGCATGACTATCTTGAAATTCATAAACATACATGAAATATTTCTTGCATTCAAAAGGTCACATATAACATACATAGGCTTGCCCAGACAATGATTTAGCCTAACCCATTCTCTTTAAGATTTTGGACTTGCTTCACCTATTTTTTTAAGAAACTTTTGACTAAGCCTCACTCTTTAGAGACTTTTGATTTTATCTTTCCCATACTTGGGGACTTTTGGCTCATCCTCACCCTAGTTAAGGGATTTTTGGCTTCACCACACTCAAGCAAGCCATTCTTGTTCATAAAAAATATCATTCAAGTGCATAAGCAAAGTATCATGATACCATGGCATATAAATACATATTAGAAATATCTTTCATGGCTTAAACATACTTACACACATTCAAAGATAAGAAAAACACCTAATCATACATGAGAGAAAGAAGAAAGAGCTATCTTAGTGGCAAAAGCACAATTTAACCCTTGGAAATACTTCCTCTCCCTCAGCCACACACTCACTAGGTTGTGGGACTTGATTTCTTTGGCCTAAACATATTACATGGAAGCCAATTACACTTGTAGAACAATTTCTCAAGCTACACATGCACTTGAAAAGCTAGATTGTTTCTAAGATTCAATTATGGTTCCATAAGGCACCTAATGAAGCAACCTTAGAAAAGCATGATCTTAGCTCTATTCTCTCCCTTAATTTATGACTCTTGACTCTATTTAAACTCCTTGGAGCCATCACACATTCATTTCAAGGAGCCTAACTATATGTTGCTTTATTATGCTATGATATGGAACCTATACCTCCATCATACTTTTTAGGCTTTATAAATTTTTTCTAAGGCTTCCTCTCAAACTCTCCCATCATATATGATACAAAACCAAGCTTAGAAGAAATTAAAACGCTCCCTAGGTGTATGAACTTTCCTTGTCCGAGGCTATGCTTCTATACAACACCAATGGAGTTGTTTTGATTTCTTTGATGAGAGAAGTATGTGGGAGGCTTCCTTGATGTCTTAGGAACTCATATGAACTCTTAAACATCTTATTTATGGCTAGAACTCATCTTACAAATCAAGGTGCAACTAAAACCCAGGTTATGCATCTTGGACAATTATGGTTTTTTCTTTGTTTCCTTTACATATTCTTATTTCCCATACTCTAATTCCTAAGATTCATCCTTGGTTTGGTTCAAAATTCAATTCCTTTTGGCTATCTATACATCGGGCAAAATACACAAGAAGAAGAACAAGGTAGAGCAAGCTTGAAAGTAGTAAAACTACCTTGGTTTCCTAGCCTTTCTTGAATGCTCTTTCTTTTGCTTGGATTCTCCTCTCGAAATTCAAAATTTTCCCCTCTGGCCTAACCTCAAAATAGCACCAAAAACTTCAAAAAATCCATAGAAAGAAATAGGAGAAGGAGGAGAGCAAGTTCACTAAAGAGAAGACTAGGAAATTCCATAAAAATCATACCTTTCTTGCCTTGTTTTTCCTCTTCATCTTCCCTTCTCTTGTGCGCCTTTCTCCTTTGGTCTCACTTCTATTTTAGGGAAGAAAGAAAGTAGGCCAAATGTGGAAAAGAGCGAGGCACATCATATATATAGGAAGGGTTGTCACACCCGAAAATGCGACTGCGTGGCGCCTTTCAAAAGAAAATCAAAACTAAAAGTAAAAAGAAATAGAGTACAAATAAACAGGGTTCAGGAGTCGCCACCAAAATTTATTTTTGAAAAGGCAAAACTTTGGAAAAACCTTTTTTTTATTTGAAAAATGGTCTGCAAACCAGATTTGGATTCGGGAGTCGATTGTGAGTAGGGAAGGTGTTAGGCACCCCACTACACCCGTTCTTAAGAACGGTTACCCTAAGTCAGTTGTGCAAAATTAATATGGCCTCTATTCTATTTTAATTTTCCCTAACCAATCACATGCAAAGAACAGAAAGAAAAATTGAAAGAAATAAAATTAAAATAAAGAAAAGGGAATAAAATGAAATTAAAAGAAATAAAATTCAGGAAAAATGTTTATTTACAAGGGCGGACTTGACCTAGGATGAGAACCTAGGGCCTACGTACCCTTTGAAAGGGATCAAAGTCCACGTAGTTCGGTTTTTGTTTTTGTTTTTTTGTTGTTTTGTTTTGTTTTTATTTTTATTTTTGTTTTTTGTTTTTGTTTTTTTTGTTTTGTTTTTATTTTTATTTTTGTTTTTGTTTTTGTTTTTTGTTTTTTGTTTATATATTTTTTTTTGTTGAGAAAAAGATGAAAATAACTTTAATCTCCGCAAATAAAACAATTGTGAAATTAGTTGATAAGTTTTAATTTGCAAAAATCAAGTTAATTTCACATCTTTACTTTCTCTTTTTTTTTTTCAATTTTATTTTTACTCTTTTGGTTTTTTTTGGTCATTTTTTTGTATGTTCTTTATTTTTAAATTTTTTCTTATATTAATTTTGTTGTTTAGGTATTGTGTTTTTTTTTTTGCAAAAAGGCAAAGAAAATAAATTATTTTTTTACTTTAACAAATAAAACAAGTTTTGAAATTGATTTGTGTGTTTTAATTTGCTAAAGAAAAATTTAATTTGATTTTTCTTGCATTTTCAATTTTTCTCTCTTGCTTATCATTTTTTTTATTCATTTTCATTTCATTTTTTATTTTTTTGTTTCGTTTTAATTACCCTTTTTTTTTTGTTTTTTTGTTTTAATTTTTAATTTTAATTTTTGTTGCTGTTATTTATTCTTGTTTTTTCTTTCTTTTCATTTTTTTTTTGTTTTTTTTTGTGTTTTCTATTTGTATTTCTCATTTTTTGCTTTTCACCATTATTATCATTATTATTTTTTATTTGTTTCTTTTTTTTGGCTATTTTTTGTGTTGTTTTTCCTTTTTTATTTTTTTTTTATTGATTTTTTCTCTTTATGAAACACCTTTTTTCAATTTTTGTAAAGCACACATTTACTTCTAATTTTATTGAACGAAAGTTAGAGAAAAATTTCAAAGTTTACAAAAAGAATTTAATTAATTTTTTGACTAACATTTTTTTTGTTTTTTGTTTTAATTTTTCTCTTTCTTTATTTTTTGTTTTTATGAAATATAATTTTGTTAAAAGACACTTTGAAAAAGTTCATAAATCTCAAAAAATTTAATTCTTATTTACCTTTTATTTTTTTATTTGTGTTTTTCTTTTTACTCTCCTTTTTTTTGAAATTCCCTTTTTTGCTAAATTTAAAGAAAACCAATTTGACTTTGACAATTGAGACCCAAAACTTATTAAAATTTAACTTTGAGACCCAAATAGGTACCAAGGAAGTTTATTACTTCACATGGTCCATTTGGTTTAACTCCTATGTGTCTGAGGGGATAAAATATCCCACACGACTATTCTAAGACGTAGCGTGATAAAACAAAAATGAGATACAAGAATAATTACAAAACACCAACTTGTGAATGTGTGTGATTTGTGTCCATTCATGATTCGTTATATTTTATATACAATTTTCATTACAAGAAGGAAATAAGAAAAGAAACTACATAGAGAGTCGATGAACCTCTTCCTCCCTGTTTTTAGTCTTCGATGTCTGCAACGAAAAAGTTCCCAAATATTCTTTCTACCAATTTAACTTGGTCTCCATCAACTCACGCAGCCACATACAAATGCAATGAAACAAGTTTGAAGTCAAAGCCAATCCAAAGTTCAAAAACCCAAAAGCAATATCATGCATGAGATATAATTCATATCACAACAAAATTTTTCTTTGCAAGAGTTTAGGTGCCTTTGAAAGCATATTCCACAATTCGGCGGAACCAAATTACTTATAATCCTCTCTTAAGAGAGCCTCAAAGTTTGTTAAGGCAAAAGGCAAAGACAAATCATCATTCAAAACTCAAATTCTTAATTCATGGCAAATCAAGATTCAGACCAATCGAAATTTCAAATTCAAAAGTACAACATTTGGAATTCTGAACGCCTACATAGATGAACGCATTAAGGTTATTCATAAATTGATATCAACGTTGCCTTTAAAAGGCTTTCGATATCAAATTTTATGAACCAACATGATCAGGAATAAACTTCAATACCAATGACCGTTCAAGAATAGACTCATCCCAATCAGACCAGTGATTAAAAACGCAGTTAATCATAACTTTCTCCCTTTCATGTTCCACAGTCAACCATGAGCAATATGTGCAATCATTCCCCCCCTTTTTTTTTTTTAAAATCCAAAGCTATACTGGCAAATAATAGACAGGGTTAAAGCCAAAAAAGAAAAACCAAAATAACCTTACAGCAAGGAGAGAACGTGACCAACAATGCAGTAGTATAAGTATAGGGAACCAAAACATTTTTATCTAAGTGCAAAATGTTTTCCTAACATCCAATCATGAGATTGAGACCATTAGTTTAACGAAGCAGCATATACAAAGAATAGGGTACCCCGAGTTTTTACCAATATGACCTCTCATACTCATTTTAATCTTGTTATTTCATATCAGCAAGGAATCTCTAGGTTAGCAAACAAACATTGAAATGGCTTTCCCAAATGAATAACATGTGTTAACAATGTCAGAACATTATTAAACATGAAAAGGTAAAAGAAAATGAACAACAGAGGCGATATATGGGAAATTCTGGGGCTTCTTTCAATTACACTCGTTCAACACATTGATTTCCAATTAGGCCACACAACCAAAATTAAAACTCAAACCAGCAAAGAGTATAAATGAGACCAAAATCAAAACATGCGCATACAGAAAGACAACACAGAATCAATATTTCCAAATCCATCAGATCTAACCAAGCAAATTAAGCAGAGCTATAACAACTCACATTCTTCTCCCTTTCGCAGATGACCCAGCTCGATGAATCACGTTGCTTGGCTTCTTCTTTCTATTCTCATTTTCCTCCCTTCTGGCCATTAACCATCCATCTGTGCATCACCGAGAAAAGAGGCGTTCTCTGATTTCACAACCCTCGCTTCCTCTCTCGGTTCTTGCTTGTTCTTCTCTCAATCTCTCGATTTTTTCTTTTCTCCCCTCTCTGCTACTCTTGGCTCTGTTCCTCCTGGCGTCTCCCCCTGTGTGTCTCGCGTCTCACCACCCTCTCTTTTTCTTCTGTTCTCCCATTCCATCTATGCGTGCCTGCTTTTGTGTGGTCCCTGGTTCTCTTTTACTCCTGCCGAGTCTCCTCGTGTCTGTGTATGCAGAGGCAAGAATAATAGAATGAAACAGTAGCCTCCTTCAATTCTTTTCGGCGCTGAGTGTGTGTAGTCTCCTTGTCCAGTCTCGCGTCCTCTGTTCACGTCCAGAGATGAGTGAATGAAGCAGCGTCCAGCGTACTCTCAAGCTCCAAGCGTCCTCTGCTGTGTAGTCCGAAGGAGAAATGAAGAAGCAGCTATTCGTTCTTCTGGTTCAGGCGCGCTTCCCCACTGAGGTCCTCAGCGTCTCTCCCGAAGAGCCAATGAAGAAGAAGAATCCAGCAACCTCCACCTCTAGCGTCTGTACACTCTCAGCGTCAAGAACCAGAGCCCCCACAGTGAATGAAACAGTCCTCCCTATATCTCTCACTCACTCTCAGTTCCCTCACCCTCCTGTTCTTCGCTCTCTGTCTGTCTCCTGCTTGTCTCTCACCCCATCCTCCTTCGCTCCTACTCTCTCTCCCTCTGCCCTTCTGACTCCCTTTTCGTCTTGCCTCCCCCTTCGTTTCTGTGTCTCCCTCTGTGTGTCTCGCCTCTCCTCTGCTGTTGAAGGACGTGGGAGCTAGGAGGCCCGAGTGTGGGGACCCGAGGGATCACTAGGTTTTTTAGTCGGGTAGGTCTTTTCTGGAGATGGGTTGCTGAAGCGGGTTAATGGATTATTGGGCTTTGGGTTCAAAGAATTGGGTATGGTTCAATCATAAAATATTGGCCTCCTTCCCTGGACTTTTTCTTTTTTTTTTATTTAGTTTTTCTCTTCCTTTTTTTTTTCTTTGGTTAATTTTTGTGCCTTTTTTCTTTTTTCTATTATTTTTTCTTTTTGATTTTCCTTTTGTTCTAATTTTAGGGTTAACAGACTTTTATTTTATTTTATTTTATTTATTACTTTTATTGTTTTATTTTTTAATTTATTTTGGGTTCTTTTTCCTTTAATTTTTTTTGAGTTTGTTGGGTTTTAATCATTTCTTTTCTTCCTTTTCTTAGTCCCTTTTGATTTTTATTTCCTTCTTCTTTTTTTTTTGGATTTTAGTTTTTCCCTCTTTGATTTGTATCTTTATTTTTATTATTATTACTTTTTTTGTTTTTGTTGAGCTAAGGGACCTATTTGTTTTTTTTCCTTTTTTTATTTTATTAGTTTTCTAATTTTTATTTTTATCATGATTTTTGGAGCATGCTTGGACAAAATACGGTATTCACAAGGGTTTAAAATTGTTTCAAGAAAATTCCATTTATGTCCCGTCTTTTTGGCATTTTTGTTTTATGTTTGTTTTAGCTATTTTTTTAGAATCTTCTTTTCCATCATAAAGTTTATGTTCTTAATATTATAAAATGCCTTTGGAATCATTCAATTTGGAGCTAAAACCTCCCTAAATAAAAGGATCAAAGTGTAGGTCAACCATTATTAGAAAACATACACCAAAGAGGTTTTAACTGTCCCGGGACATCTCATGATTTTTAGGGCCTTTGAGAACCTTGAAGAGCTCAAATTTTTAATTTAAAAAGCCCTCCTATGATTATTCTAAAAATTTTTCAAAATTATGAAAATGCCATTACATTACATAAGTATTTCGTTAAATCCCATCTAGTTATTTTGGCTTCTATTTCATAACACCTCTAGCCTCCTATTTTCATTACTTAATGTCTAGATCATTATTCTAATTTTTCTGGACCTTAACCAATTCATTTTATAGGACTTACTCTTAAAACGTATTTGTTTTCATCGTTTTTACAAAAATTGAACGTTACATGGGCCAAACCTCTAGGTAAATTAAGATCATGAGAAAGAAACTCCTAACAATACAGAGTAAATAGAAATGTTATATAGATAGACAGAGAAGGATGTTAGAGTTCGAGATTGCAGACCATGTCTTTATTAGAGTGTCTCTAGTCATAGGGATAAGTAGGTCTATTAAAAGTAAAAAGTTTAGTCCAAAATACATAAGTCTGTTCCAAATTCTTGATAAAGTAGGACCTGTGGCCTACAGAATTGCCTTTCTCCCAAATCTGAGCCAAATACATAATGTATTCCATGTATCCTAACTCAAAAAGTACCAGCCCAACCCCTCACATGTCATAGAATATGAAAATGTGTAGTTACAGGATAATCTATCTTATATAGTATCATCAGATTGGATCGTAGATGTTAGACTCAAGCAGTTACATAATAAGATGATACCACTGGTAAAAGTGGTTTGGAAGGGATTATCTCCTGAAGAAGCTACCTGGGAGCTAAAAGAGGCGATGAGAAAGAAATATCCAGAACTCTTCCCATGAGGTATGTTATCTAAATTTCGAGGACAAAATTTTATTCAAGGATGGGAGAAATGTAATGTCCAGTTGTTGTAAAAATGACATAAACGAACATGTATTAAGAGCAAGTCCTCTGAAATGAAAGAGTTAAGTCTAGAAAAAAATTAAGATAATAATGTACACATCAAATAATATAAATAGGAGGTTAGAGGTACCCCAAAACCGGAGTCAAAATGACTAGACAAAATTTAACAAAATAGTTGTGAAACAGAATGGCATTTTTATAATTTTAGATAATTTTTAGAATACTCACAGGAGAACTTTTTAAATGGAAAATTTGAGCTTTTCAGGGTTCTCAGAGACCTTAAAAACTATGTGAAGCCCCGGGATAGTTAAAACCACTCCGGTGTACGTTTTCTAATAATAGTTGACCCAAACTTTAACATTTTCATTTGAGAAGGTTTCAGCTCTAAATTGAGTGATTCCAAAGGCATTTTATAAGATTGAGAACCTAAATATTATGATGAAAAAGATGATTCTAAAAAAAAAGGCTAAAATAAGCCTAAAATGAAAATGCCAAGAATCAAGACATAACAAAAATTTTGTTAGAACAATTTTTATTTCCTTAGCTTTATAACTCACGCCCCACTCTTCTCATCATTTAGTCGACCTTCTTGCTACCCAATTTCATACTATAATATTCTAGCATCATATTTCTCCATTCGAGATGGCTTACATACATTCTCAAGAAAAATTCAATAAAAATCTATGAAAATAATGAATTTATTGGTGTTATGTCGGGGATTAAAATTTCATTTCGTGTCATATAAGCCTTGTGAATTTCCTAACATTATTCTGTAATTAGTTTCTACTTATGGAAGTCATAAAAGTTCCAAAACATCACACAATCCATGGGTATAAGGTCATAAACCATGAAATTAACTCATTTATTTCGAATTCCATGGTGGCAAATTTCTAGGGCATTTTTGAAAAATCATAACTAAATCTAAAAAAATTGAAATCAAGCAAACTATAGCTTTTTAGAAATATCTCGATGTTGAATTTACACTAAAAATAATTCCTAGCCACAAAAATCTAATATGGACTATGCTTGAAAATGGAAAAGGCACAAAGGTCAAACTATCTAGAATTACTAATATAGCTTACTCATATAAATTTTGAAAATTTATAATTAATTCTAAAAAAATTAAATTCATGCAAACTATATTAATTTGGAAAAGGTGTGGATGTTAGCTAGAGGGAAAAAATAGTTTCAAATCAATTCAAGAGCATTCAGACCCTGAAAGTTGATAGAATAATGCTGGAGGTCTGACTATGAGCATGAAGCAAAATAGAACTTTCAAAAATTCATATCTCCCTCTCTAAATATCCAAATAAGGTGCTTCTAGTTTTCACAAGTCACAAGGAAGGTCTAATTTCTCTCTATAAAATTTCATAGTAATTGGACATCGTTTGCCTTATGAATAATAAAGATTCATTTTTAGATCCAATGAACAGTAACACCAGTAGGATTTGGTTTTTCAGCCAACTTTAAAAATTCACTAAAAATTTTGTAGACCTCCAAATATTACTCATTTTAGCTTCCCAAAAATATATTAACAAGAGCTAGATGCATGCCAAATTTCAAACCAAGAAGAGCTCATTTGGATGGAAAGTGATATAGCCCACCAATTTGACCAAATTTGGCTCTTATAAGGGATCAACTTTGTCCAAATGACTTTTCCAATGGTTTGTCACCTCTTGGACAAGTTTAAGAGCATAAATACAACTTATAGCCACTGCCCAAGTGGTCCCAAACTCTATGCATCTCAATTTGGCCATCTCACATCCATTGTTACACTAATATACTAAGCCATCAAAGGGTTACTTTGCATAATTCAATTACTTTGTCACCATCTAATGTTCATTTCTAGGACTTTTAGATTTGCCTTACCCTTGGCCTAGGGACTTTTGACTTGGCCTCACCCTTCCAAGAGACTTTTAACCTAGTCTTACCCATGTTTTGAGACTTTTGGTATCACCTCACCCTTATAAGCTATTTTCATAATTAATAGCATTCAAGACAACACATTGGTACCAATGCAATCTCAAAACATCAAGTGACATGTTCTCAATTCACAAGAGCATATATAAGCATACAATGACATATATATGCAACTAAGAATGTAAGAGAATGAGGTAGAGAGTTACCTTGAATTTATGCAAGTACTTCTTTGCTTAACTCCTTCCTTTTTTTAGTTTCACAAGAGCACTTAGGGAGGTTAAGATCCTTTTGGCCTAGACATCATAAATAGCACACAATTATACACTTGAAGCAAGCCAAGATACTAAATTCATTCTTAAAACATAATTAATTCTACAAGTGATATAATGGTTCCATAATTGGCCTATTGAAGCAACCTTCACATTGTAAGTTCTAGGCTCCATTCTCTTCTCATTTCTAGGCCTCTTGCCATCATTCAAAGTAATTGGAACCATCACACATTCATTTGCATAAGCTTACATATAAGTTGTTTCATAAGGCACCATTATGGACACCATTGTCCCATCTTCCAATCCATGGCTGCTAAATTTTTCCTAATGGTTCCTCCCATCTTCTAACATCATATGAAGTCTCAAACTAAAGTTAGAACAAATTAAAACACTCCCTAGCCTATTTCTTCTTGCTTGGCCGAGACACCCTCCAAGAAAAAGGTTAATGAGCTTTTTTATTTTTTCTTGATAGGAAAGCCACTTAGGAGGCTTTCTAGAGGTCTTAGGAGCTCAATGGAACACTTAAATAGCCTAAGAAATTCATACATAAAATTACATTTTACGAAACCCTAAAGAGTCCTACACTTTTTTAACTTGATTTTCATTAGTTTTTCTTGCAATTTCTTGGCATATTCTATTTCCCCATAGTCTAAAACCCTAGTTCCTCTTCTTTTTTTTGGACAAAACTCCCTCCCCTCTCATGGTTTGGCCGAACACACACCAAAGGAAAAGTAAGAGAAAAAAGAAACTAGGAACAAGATGTACCTTGGATTCAAGCTTACTTTCAATACTTTTTCTTCTTGGTTTGCTTCTCCTCAAGGAATTCAAATTCTTCCCCCTGGTTCTGGACTCAAAATAGAACCATTTCATTTAAATAAATCATAGAAAGACAGAATGGAAGGAGAAAAGCAAGATTGAAAGAAGAAAGAACATGAAATTCTTTAGATTTCCTTACCTTTTTCTTGGTTTCTTCCTTCTTTCTCTCCTCCTCTTGGTGTGCCTAAGAATTTTGCTTCTTTTTCTATTTTTGGGTAGAAGGTGTGTGATGACCCTAAGTTCTAACATCGGTAATTATAGTTAAATACATGATTAATAAATGATGATCAAGGTTTGGAGTCGTTGCAACTAATCACATTAATAAAGTATAGAGGAATTTAAACCTTGATACTACTAGGATCATCAACTAACAACCATAATGGGAACATGCATAAACGGTTTTGTATCATCAATAAAGGTTTATGATTCATCCATTAATCAATTTCAACCTACAAAAATATTCCACCAATGTCCCCACACTATTCCCTAACATTAACCTTACTGAAATTAGGGTTTCTAGGTCAAATATAGGAGTTTGGGGACCTGCGCCGCGACCTGGAACTTTCCCGCCGTGGCTAAGTTAAGTTCTGGAGCTCGAAAACTAAATTTTTAAACTTGCGCCGCGGCCTGGAACTCTTGCGCCATGGCCAAGTTGCTCTCTAGAATTTTCCTATCGCTGTGGCGAGTTGGATCTGCGCCACGGCCAACCTATGTGGCGCCGCGGCGAGTTTTGCTACTGTAACCTCTCTAATTAATTTTCTCAACTTGCGCCACAGCGAGACTTCTTGCGCCGCGGCAAAGTTACGTTCTGTTACCCTCCTGGGCATTTTCTTCGCTCTGCACCGAGGCGAGATTTCTCATGCCGCGGCGCCCCTCGCCACTGTCACTCCCTAGGCCGTGGCGAAGCCTTCCTAGCTGCAGCGTGACTCCCTTCTGTAGCTGTTTTCCCTCTATTTCGCCCCCTACACTCCATTTCTCTTCTTAGGGACACTCTAAGGTCACTTCTCCTCATTTTATATGGCTCTAATGGCATTTATTTACCTTATTTACCTAGCTATCCTTCCATTACCAATTCAAATCTTATATGCCCATTCCTTTCCTCTAATTACCTTCTATCAGCAAGTTTATAAAGTATCAACAACAAAATATACATGAACTACCGGCAGCTATCCTTTAATACACAATAAATGGGGGTTCCATATATTAGGGGCTCATATCAATATCTCAAGGGTTTCATTTCCATTGATAAGCAATATTATAGGTCAACATCATTTATAGCAGATATCATGAGTCCATACAACAATTACCAAATTTAAGATGGGGTCTAACCCCTCAATACATACATCCTCAATAAATTAAATGTGCAAGCCTACACTTGGCAATACAGATACATGATGATGCTATACAAGACTAAAGAAAATGTAGCATCTACCCTATTACACTCAAACCAAGTGCAGCCTCCCCACACTAGGCCTCAGCTCATGGATGTTCATCCACTTGCTTGCCCTTATCCTTACCCGAGAAACCTTCACCTGAAATTATAATCCCACAAAACGGGGTGAGATACACATCTCAGTAACCAAGGCAATTCCATCATATAATCTAGTTTAATCAATATATATGCATGAATAAAAATCCATATCAGAATCATATCAGTCATTTCAGCAAATGAAACAATTAGGCTATCATGATTACTATCCCATACTAGCAATCGTATAATTAACATGTTAAAGGCTATTAACACCGGGAGAGGCCGGTCCACGGCACCTACTCCCCATTGAGCACAACCAGGGCTCAGTGCATCTGGGGTTTGATCATAACCCAGTGCTCGATCGTAGCACATGCACGGGTGGCAGCCGCACCACAGCTCCACCATGGACTCACAAGGTCCAATCATAATACAATAGATAGCCAACCAATTCATTTAGCATTTCAAATCATTCATATACAGCAAATATGAAATTAAAATAGATACATGCATGTAATTAATGTAAACCCCGGTTACCTCACTTGCAGACAATTGCAACAGCCACCACAAATCCCAAATTCGGATTCAAGTATCTCCCACCAGAATTTTCAATGTGTCACCCAAAATCCTAAGCAAATTCATACCAAATTAATACCCATAATATAAATAAGCTATGGGGGTCTCAAACCATCAAAGAAAGCATCAAAATGAGGGGTTTAAACTCACCTAATGTCAGCCCTAGCCCCAACCTACGAATTTCATCAAGAAAACCCAAATAACCACATTTCAGATTTTGGGTAAGGTGAAAATCCTCCAAATGAAAAACTAATCAGACCAAATTAAAGAGAAAGATGAGGGGATTAAGTTGTATAACTATTACCTTGGCTGAATCTTGCTCTAAATGTGAGAAAATGCAGAATTCTTGCCCTAAACCCTAGCCTCCTTCTCCACCTCCGAATTTCACTTTTGAGTTTCAGCAAATGGGATAAGTGGCTGAAGTATTAGGGTTTTAGATGGGTTTAAGTTGGGTCAAGGGGCTGGGTCATGGGTTGCTCTAAGTCCAAACCCAATTGGGTTTCAGATTTTGCTTATTGGGCCAGTTTTCAATTGTTGGGCTGCAGAATTCTATTGGGCTAGTTTTATACATTGGGTTGCTGAAGTTTAATTGGGTTTGGGCTAAGTTTGAAGGGTTCAAGGGTTTAGGTCTGCACTTAATTCATTGGGCCTCCATTAGCCTCTCATCATGGTTCATTAATTTGGGCCTAGATGTAATTTTTATCTTAAATAAATTCTCAAACCCATATTAATAATTTATCCCTCCAAAACTTCTATTCACTAACTTGCCCAATTATTCTCTATTAATTATTCTTAATTACTCTAAATCCATAATTAACACCTTAATTAATTTCGGGGTGTTACAAGGTGTGTCAGCGTAAATGAGAGGAGGAAGAGGTGTGAAACTTATGGAACATTTAAGAATCTAGTTTTTCTCAAAATTCCAATTTTGTCCTTCCATAATGGTTTTTTTGTTTTAGCTTCTTTTTAGCTCCTTTTTTAGAACCGTCTTTTCTACTATAAAAGTTAGGTTCCAATTTAATAAAATACTTTTGGAATCATTCAATTTAAAAAATGTACACCATAGGGGCTTTACCGATCCCAAGGCTTCTTATGGTTTTCAAGGTCTCTGAGAACCCTGGGTAACTCAACTTTTTCATTTAAAAAGCCCTTATGTGAATCTTTCCAAAATTGCACATAATTACGAATATGCCATTACATTTCGTCAATTTTGTAACAATTTTGTTTCACCATCTTAGTTCCGTTTTTCCTTCTATCTGAGCCTTAGGAGCCTAGGACACTACCCAAATTTTTTGGGACATTATCTAGCTCATTTCAAGAGACTTACTTTTATATAGCTCATTTCACAGAATTTACCATTCGTTATACCCAAAAAAGAGAGTGAGACCAAGGTAGAAAGGTGCATAAGAGAAGGGAAAAAGGGAAAAGAAAAAGCTAAGCAAAAGGTATGAATTTCTTGGAATTTCTTAGTCTGCCCTTCAATAAACTTATTCTCCTCCTTCTACTCTTTCTTCCCATAGTTATATTGAGGTATTTGGTTCTGTTTTGAGCTCAGACCAGAGGGGAAAAGTTTGAATTTAAAGAAGAGAACCAAAGAAAAAAAAAGAGCATCTAAGGAAAACTAGAAAACTAAGGTAACCTACTTGTTTCTGTGCTTGCTTCTCCTTACTTTCCTCTAGGTGCAGTTCAGCCACTATGTGGACAACTAAGAGGGAATGAGTTTTGAACCAAACCAAGAGTGAATCCTAATAATTAGGTGTAGGAAGCAAGAATGTGCAAAGAGAACAAAAGGACAACCATGAATTTGCAAGATAGCAAGGCTAGGAGTTTGTGAACATAACCTAAAATCTAATTCTAGCCAAGAGTTCCCAAGCTAATGTGAGTGTTTGTATGAGTTCCTAAGACCCCTAAGAAGCCTCCCATATGCATCTTCCATCCAAGAAGTAAAAGAAACTCTATAGGCTTCCTATAGAGTGTATGTCTTGGCCTAAGCTAGAGGGAGTATCTAAGGAGTGTTTTAATTTCTTCTAAGCATATTTTTGCATCATATATGATGGTAGAGTATGAAAGGAAGCCTTGGAAAATTTTTAAAGTCATATAGGTTCCATATTGTAACTTGAGGGAGCAACATATGGCTAGGCTCCTCAAATTAATTGTGTAATAGCTCCAAGGAGTCTAAATGGAGTCAAAAACCATAGATGGAAGGATAGAATGGAGCCAAGATAAAAAATTCCCAAAGTTGCTTCGTTAAGTTGCTTATAAAACCATAATTGAACATTATGAACAACTAAGTTCTTTTATGGTGTATGTAGCTTTAGTGAATGTTCCAAAAGTGTAATTGGATCTCATTTGATGTGTTTAGGCCAAAAGAATCAAGCTCCACCTCCTTGTGAGTGTTTGGCCGAGGGAAAGGAAAAATTTCAAAGAGAAAAGTGTGCTCTTGCATACAAGGTAACTCTCTCTCCTTTCTCTCATGTATGTATAAGTGTTTTCTTGTCTTTGAATATGTGTGTGTATGTTTAAGCTATGAAAAATGTTTCTAGTATATATGTATATGCCATAATACTATGATGCTTTATTTATGTGTTTGAAAGATGCCTTATGAATATATTTTGGCTTGTATGAGCTTGGTGAAGCCAAAAGCCTCTTAGCTAAGGTGAGGATGAGCCAAAAGTCCTTATGAATAGGTAAGAAAAAGCCAAAAGTCTCTAGAACAGAGAAGCTTAATCAAAATTCCCTTAAAAATAGGTGAGGCAAGTCCAAAATCCTAAAGAAAATGGGTGAGGTTAAACCATTATCTTAGCAAGTTTATGTATGTTGTATGTGACTTCTTGAATGAAGGAATTGTTCTATGTATATTTATGAATTTTAAGATAACCATACATGCATTTTTAGACTTAAAATTGCATCCATTATGTGTATTTGAAAGGGAGAAGGGCTATTGGGATTCTTAGAATCTCACTCTTCCCTCCCCATTGCCTAACATGTCTAGGTGGACCAAGTAAGCCAAGAAATGGGAGCCACCATACTTAAAGGCAAGGAGATTGGCAAGGAATTTGTTAAGTAGTTGTTTTGTAAGTAGTTAACTGAATGATGTATAAGCCCTTGAACACTTGTAAATGTATAGATATATGGTGTATGTATGAGAATTGGATCCATGTGACTGATAGTGTATGTTTTTGACATAGAAATGCAAAATGATGCATGTATGTTCCTTGTGTATATCATCAAGTGGGAGAGTGAATTTGTGAGGTCTTTGTTTTTGAACCCTTGGGACATGTTTAGTAGGTTATTTTTATGCTTTCTTACGTGCTCAAGTGGTCCTAGAAAAGCTAGAAGCCAATTTGAACCATTCTTGACCTTTAAAGAGGCATAAAAATCCCATTTTGCAACCCTATGTCACAAATTGATCAAATGGATGAATTTTTTCATGAAATTTGGCATGCATATAGTTCTCATCTAGAGCTTTTTGGGAAGCTAAAGACTAGGTTATTTGGAGCTCTAGAGAATTAATTAAAAATTTTCAAAGTTTCCAAAAAGTTGTTAAACTGATATGGTTATCGTTCATATATTCAATTTTTTTTCTTATGTCATTTCAGGGTCAAATAGTATCCAATGTTCATAAATTTTATAAGTATAAACTAGACATAATAATCTTTCTATGGCCACCAAAATCACCTCATTTGGAGGTGTAAGTAGAGAGATATAAATTTTTGAAGTTTGGAGTTAGTACCAATAACATAGCAATACCTTTGGTACTGTTCCATCGATTTTTAGTAGCTAAATATTTCTGTTTTGGTCTAAATTTATTTTTACCTAAAGTTAACATCTGTGGCTTTCTAGAATACTATAGTGTGCTTGATTTTAATTTTTTTAGATTTAGTTATAAATTTCCAAAATTAGTGCATGAAATCTGGCAATAGAACCCGAGATTGATCTAATAATTTTGTATATGTATGCTCCAAACTCAGGTTTTATAGAACATTTGGTGATAGTTTTGAGTTGTATGAATATTTTAATTAGAGAATGATATGGGTGAGTTAATATGGTCCACAAAATACGAAACAAAAAATTTAAATACTACGTAATGCAAAATGTTGCAATATTTTAATTAAATTTTTCTTTTGAGAATTGCTACGCCAAGGGAAAGAAGCTAAGATATGTGATAAGTGTGATTTTTATATATTTTATTCTCCTTAACTTAAGCTTTTTAATGGTTAAATAAGGCTTAATGGATTTACTTAGGTAGGTAATTGATTTTAGTAGCCATTATCTGCACTTTATGAATTTAATTGCAAAATAATTGATTTTAAATGCATAAATCATTTTAATGAATTTTTCTCCTTTTTTTATGTAGATTATGGGCAAATAAAATATGAATATTGAAAAGAATATATATATATATATATATATATATGTGCATGAGATGAAGCTAGACACCCACATCCTTTCATGAAGCTTGCATGGACATTCATTTAAGCTTTGGGTTATGGGAGGAGAGAATGAATTGCATGGAAGAAAGCATGTGAGCAGCCACCCACTCTTCCATACACTTGTGGTGAAGAGAAGAAGCATGCAACAGCATGAAGAAGCCATAGAACCATGCATGGAGCATCTTGAGTTGAGCAACAAGAAGCATGAGCAGTAGGGAAGAGACGTGGAAAAGAGCTGGGCTTTGAATACAAAGGAGCTTGCCATGGGTTGAAGGAATTAAGGAAGAAGGAGGCTTCAGTTTCTGGTTTAAGAAAGGAAAAGCTTGAAAGGAGCTTGCATGGAAGCAGAACACGAAGAAACAACATAGACGTAGCAAGTAAATGAGCTGCAAACACGTAAAGAAACATGAGTTGGAGTTGGAAGAGCAAAACGAAGAACAAGCTACGTCGAATAAAGAAGCTCATGCAGAACACATGGAATTGCATGTAAAAAAAAGAAGGAAGAAGATGCTGGGCAAAATGTAATTAAAACACATAAAAAGAAGTTGAGAATTAAATGTAGCAGACTCGAGTTCTACATGGAATGAAAGCTAAGTTGAATGGAGATGCAGCCATATGGAATATTTTCATTATAGGATGAAGAGGAGACATACTCGAATGTAGAACAGAACATGAACATAAAAGGAACACCACCAGTTCTAACATGGAGAAGGGCTGTAGAGAGAGGAAGAAGTAGGGAAAGAAAAGAAGGAAACAAGCATGTTATAAAGAGGATTAGCGTCAAAAACACGACGGGAAAATGGTTGGAGAACAATGTTGAGCAAAGTAGGTGAATGAAGCATGTAGGGCATGAATAAGCTACATCTGGGCTCCAAGGTAACATGAAGCATGAAGGAATGGTTTTATATTATATTCCAAAGTATCATCCATCCATAATAGGGCCCACATATGCACAAATGGAGACTCTCAAGCGAGAAGGAAAATGGAAGAACAAATACTCAGCTAGGAATGATAGAAGCTAGGCCACGTGATTATTAAAGAGGAGTGGCATGTAGGCATTAAAAATAATACACTTGGGCAGCACCTCATCTATTGATTCAACACAGATCATCTCGTCCATTTGTCCAAAGATAATTCAGCATTCCAGCACTATCAATGTATTTATCGACGTCATATTAATCCACACCATTCCATATAATAGAAGCCACACATCTTCACGTGTTTTTGGCTGAGGATTCAAGAAGAGGCTGACTCACACATCGTCATTAAAAATTCATATGAGAAGCACGTGAAAGAAAAAGGTGATTAGACTCAGGCAGAGGCAGGAGAATAAAAAATATATCCATTCATTCCATTCATGCCATCATCATATCCATCCATACACATTCACATCATCCAGACCATCCTCTCCACACCATATCCTCCATTTATTTCCATCTCCATTCAAATGAAGCTTTAATTCTCCCATGTGGCTAGCTAGAAGGAAGATCCTTGATGGAAGCTTGAATCCATTGGAGAAGAATGTAGAATTTTGGCTAAGAATTTCTTAATTTCCTACACTTTTTATTTTTCTTGTATATGCTTGATTAAGTTGTATTGGATTGAGAATTTGTGTAATTAATTAGTAGCTGGTTAGATACTAATTAAGAAAGCAATTGTTATTTTAATTGATTAATTTCAGTTCTGAATTGTTTATTTTCCTCCAATTATCCATGTATACAGTCAAGGTGTTTGATGAAATGCATGTGAAAGGTTAAGTGCTTGAATGTTTAATTTGAGGATTCCTTGGTATTTAGTTGGTCAATTAAACATTTTAAGATGATGATTCAGAGGCTAATTAATTGGTTAATTAATCAAATTGAGTGTTTATTGATCCTAAAGGCAAGAGTTAGCGATTTAATGTTGGATTGAGGTTTCAATTCAATATTACTTTGTTAATCTCTTGAATCTTGAGTGGTAACCCAAGATAACTTATTATGAACACAAATAAGAACTCTTAGACCAGAATAATCACAATTGAATTAGGATAAGGATAGTGGATACTAAGAGACGAATCCAAAGCTAGTCACAAGACCATCATTCACCTATAATTCATCCAATTAGATATTTAGGAATTGTAATTCAATTTGATTTTAGATAGCTTAAGTCAACCAAACCCCCCTTAATTTAGGTAGTTCTAGAGTCCTTTATCACTTAGAAAACCCAATCAATCATTAAACTCTATTTCTAAGGGAGATGACCTAGGTTGTGCCACTAGCTACATATTTAGTCCAACCTAGTTTTATTTTGAGGGTTGTACGACAGACCTGTTAATATGAATAAGGAAAGCTAGATAAATATGGTGTTACACTAATTTCTCAACTAATCAAGAAAGGAATCTCTTATCACTTGCAAGTGAACTTTCCAAAATTTGTAACACAAAGTGAAACTTTAGAAACGGTCCTAATCAATTTCAATTAGACAATGCAATATAAATCCAATCAATACCACTACCAATTTAACTTTCATAATCAATAAAACACAAAATCAACCAAATTAAGCCTACTAAATCAAATAGCCAATTTCTAATACATTAATGGCTATTTTCCAACTCACTAACAAGTCCTAAATTACTATATATTCTCAACCGTCATAATAAAAGTGAACTCTTTCATTCTAATTCCAAAATTTAATCAATAATAGCAAATTTCAACATTAAGGGCAATTTAGGTTTACTAATTCAAGTGCTCAATTTTCAATATATCAAAGACCAATACTCAAGCTTACCAAAACTTCCTCTTTTCATCTAATTCATGGCCAATAAGTAGTAAAACAACCCCCATAAAAAATTATTCCAAAAACAAAATTTTCACAAATAACAACTTCACAATTCAAGAGAAAATCCCAACTTACTAATTTCAAGTTTTGATCAACCTTTTTCGCCCATGTAGCTTCCAAGCTTCTAAAACCAAATAATTCCTCTCCTTCTTCAACCTTAAAACACAATTAAAACATCAAGGAATAGCCTCTTAAAATAGTTCACAAAATCAAAATGGAAAGAACAAATAACAAGGATTTTACCTTAAAATCTCAACTTTATTTTTCTTTCTTCTTCCTTCTTTCACTTTGTCTTTCAATATCTTCTCTTCCTAAACTCCTTGCAGCCTAAAAACTCCACCAGTTAAAAATTCAATCAGTGCATTTTGTATAGGAGAAAGAGTAGAACAATTTTATAAAAGGTACCTTGGCTAAAAACCACCTTTTCTTTGGCATGCAAAGCTTCAAAATTTTGCTTCCATGGAGTTCTTCATGCCATTCTCTCTCTACTAGTTCAGTTCTACACAAAATGATTTAATGGGATGAAAGATGATGATGGTTAAGTCTAATGCCTCATTGGACTAGTTAATGAGCTAATGGAATGGGTTTAGTGGAAGATGATGTCACCATGCATTAAGCTTAAGTCCTATTCTGCTTTAAATATGCATTTCAATTTTTTCTCACCCAATTTTAGCTTCTCCACTCCATTTCTAGCTATAACTAACACACTAACAATGAAATAAAATAAAAGCAAACATATCTTAATCTATTAAATTACCAATTTGGCACCACTTGCATCAAGATTGCAAATATCTCACTTTAATCCTTTTTGAGTCATTATAATTAACCAATTGCCAATTAAAAATCTCCCAAATCTCCTTTGACTTTTTTTAAATTTATTTTCTTAAATTTCTATAATTTAATTACTTAAATTTTTATAAATTTTCCCATCTCATTCTTATCAACCAAAATTCCCAATTTTATACTTTCTCTCAATTTCTTTTACTTGAATCTTTGCCCTAACCCTATAATTATTTATTAATTAACTAAAATGTTACATCCTTTTTGCATCATTTCAAGGGAAAGTTCTAATAGAAGGCTCGAGAAGCAGCATAAAGCCTAAATAGGGTTACAAAGGGAGGTACAGAAGATTGTATATAGTTTTTTTATGTGTAAGTATGAATTTTGATGATATATATATATATATATAAATGCTCCACATGTTTGATTTTTGGGGCTATAGTGGCTATTTTTGGATTTAAGCATGTATATGGAGGAATTATAAATACATAATGTAATTTCCCTTGCATATACTATGGCTTTGTAATATATTTAAAATTGGAAGTATGATAACCCAATTTGTTGTTGGTCAATCCTATTTCAATGCTTATATATGGTACAAAAGCTAGTTTTGCATTTAGGCAAGTATAAGTTAAAATGTGTACATTTAGGGACTTCGTGGGTGTTATGCATCTCATGGATGTCCTAGTAGGTATTTTTGGCTTTTAGAAGTATTTTAGGTCTGCATTATTCCTTTGGCTTATGATTGAAGTGGTTAGACAAGGTGACACCTTGTAAAATGCAAGTTGACTCCCATGCTAACAATTAATTTTATATGGATTAGTGTAGTAAATTGTTTATATAAGAGAAGAATTGTTATTTTACCTTTTAGCAACTTTATTTTAGTAAAAGAAAAATGATAATTAAGGTTTAGAACCCTTTAGGTAGTGCTAGAAAAACTTGGATATGCAAAACTCAAGTATTAAAATACTTGGAGGCCAAAAAATGCCAAATTTAGGGGTTGAGAGGTCAAATTTTGATTTAGGATCCAAATGTGAGGTTTTTGCATTTAGATAACTTTCTTTAAGTGTTTCAACTTGCTCCAAGTGGTTTGATGCCAATTGGAGATATGGTTAAATTTTGGTCATTGCATATAGATTTTGAAGTGTCATTTTTCTAGTTTTTGGCTATTGTGCTATCATAGAATAGGGACCTTAATTTTGTGCTACTTTAAGGTATATTTTGATAGTTTAAAGCTATTTTTGTAGCTTAAAGATGATGTAAAATAATTATGGGGACTCTTGGTGAACTTGGTGAGAGATTAAAGGAGTAAAAGCTTGGGAATTGTAGTGGCTTAGTCCATTTTTGCTACTATCATATTTTTTGTGTGATACTTGCAGTCCTATGTCTCTTGCTCAATTTTCCTCACTTTCTTAGGGATTCTTTGATATAAATAGATGTTATATTACACCTAAGGGTGTATGAAAGTGGGCCTAGAAGTTTTGGACAACTATGGGTTGGTTTAAAGTGGTAGTTTGCTCTTTTTGTGCAAAATTTACTATAAAAAATGCTGCAATTATTGTTCTAGCATGGTGGTGGTTGTCCAAGTTGATTTTCCTTGATTTTTGATGATGTAGATGTTGATTTAGGCATATTTTGGAATGCGGAAGAGTGGGAAGAGTTTTTAAGGTGTTTCAAAGGTGCTTAGATAAGGAAAAAAAATGCTCTTTTGTAGGTTTTTATTGTTAAAAATATCTTGTTTTTGACGTAGACTAGTTTGATACTTGGTTCATAGGATTTATATGTATTTTAGAGATTTTTATATGTTTATAATAGCTTATATGTAGTATGGTTTTGTGGTTGAGATCTTAGGGAATTTTAGGAACTCTTATTGTAGTTTTGCCTAAATATGCCCACTTGGATTTCTTATGTGCTGTCAAAATTTTCCTTTATTCTTTGGGCTTTTTTAAGGTTTGAATTCTAATTTAAGGTCTAGTAGACTACTAAAAGACCTTGTTACCTAGATTTTAGACCTTGTAAATTGATGTAAGTGATTTTTTATTGTCTTATTACTATGGTCTAAGACTTTATCAACAAGATCCAAACCTTGTCTAAAAAATTCCTAGGTAGGTTCATGATTCCCCATAGTATTTTGATCTTTATGATGAAAAATAAAAGATGAAGAATTTAAATTAGCCTGTAATTTTGTAAATAAATAAATTCACCACTTATTTGTAGGAACTCCACTACATAACATTTTAGTTAAGTAGAAATCCTTAAGTATAACTCTAAAGAGACTAGTGTGAGTCAATATCTTTATGTATTTTCCCTTGCGATTTTATATCTTCTGCATAACTTGAATATGTCTAATAATCGAGGTCAATATTGTATCTACATTTAGAGATCAAATTTTCAACTACTTGACATGAGACATATCTAAGACCATACATCATGACAACCATTTTTTACTCCAATAGGTTTCATCCATAGATTCATTTCTTCCCCTTGGGAAAATTGATGTCAAGAAGAATTTGAATTCTTTACCACACATTTAAGGCTGATATAGTCATCCTAAAAAGAAAAAGACTAAATATTTGAATTTATTATTCAGTGATAGACATAAATTAAAAACAAAATTATACTTACAAATGTGGCTTATAATTTTTTATCAACCCAACTATTATTTATTGATCTTTGATAAGTTTGAACGTGAACCTCAACTATTGTTGTGTTTCTGCCTAACTCTTTAGCCAAATTTGTAGTATGCACTATAGTTGGAGTTAAGCCTCTAGTGTGAAGAGATAAGCCTGCACTAGAGTTGAAAGCTTTATTTTTCTTTGATTATTTGCTTCTTTGTTAAAATTGTGGACTATTCCAACTAGCACACAATTCATTCCAAATATATTCATTAATCCATATTGGTCTTTTTCCATTATGTTGTGCGTAACTAATCAAATTCTTTAAGCAAATCCTTACATAATCCTTGAAGTTCTCACAAACTTCATGGTGAACTTCAACGCACAAACAATAACATTTTTACAAAAGTAATACTTCTAAGTGTTAATAAATTAATACACAAAATATTACAATTGAGTGACACATGAAGATAAAAATATTCCTCATACTTGAAATCATAATTTTCTAACTACTTAAGGAATTTCTTTTCAACAATTGTATGAACTATCATAATAATTTTTTATGATAGTGACAATGTAATCAACAACATCATCATTGTTTGGCATAAATTTGATTAGTAAATAAATTCAATTTATATTAATTTATTTTATAAATGAATAAAATTTATTTTGATAATAAATAACATAATTGATTAAGAATGCTCCCATGTTTTTCCAGGTTTGATTTATTTAAAAAAAAATAAGATCCTTCATGAATTTGGAAATATTGAAATGCACCTCATTTTTTTAGGACATCTACATATAAAAAAATTATAAAATTTTTGTTTATAATTAGTAAGAAAAAAATTAGAAAGTCAGATATAATTGAATTACCTTTCAATTAATCAAGATAGAAGAATAATACAAAATGACAGTGACCAAAGTGATGAATATAAAGAGACAGGAGAAGAATGAAACAAGCTTATAAGCAAATTGAGAGAAGAGTGGGATGGAGAAGAAGAAAGAAATGAGATGGGATATATATACATAAAATTAACTAATTTATTGACAAAAAAACTGGAGGCTTCACGTGAAGAAGCAAGCTTTTGTCAAAGGATTGAAATTTGCTTCCTCACGTGAAGTTCAATGCTTCATGTTACCCTTTTTTTTTAATTTGTTAAATGTTATATTTTGTTTAATTATTATAAACACATTATAATTATTATTTATTATAAATATAAAAAGTTATAAATAAATATGATATAAATATAAGCTCAAAATATTTAATAATTGAATAATTATAAATAAAAAAATTCAATTCATTATAAAATAAAAATATAATAAAAAGAAATAAAAATATTACATATTTATTAATAATAAAAGTAATAGAAATATAATTAGTCTTAAACATATAATAACTAGATAATAGAAATAACTCAAATTTTTAAAATTAAATTTTTATTAATATCATACTTATTTGTAGTTATTAGATTAGTTTTAGCTATTCTAAGTTAATAAATGAATTTTTTATTAAATGTAAATAATTGATTTATCTTTCAATTAATAATTAATCATCATCTTCTTCTTCTTCATTTTCATTGTTTTGTTCCTTATCTTTAGCTCCTATTGTCTCTCCATCCCCAACTTCAAGATCCACCTCTTCCATTTCTCTACCATCTTGTAAGATATCACCTAGTATTTCATTATCTACTATTCTAACATGGCCTCATCATCTTAGCAAGCAATATCTATTGTATAACCATCATCTACTAAATTCTTTGGTTTAGTTTTCATAACAACCCACTAATCTAATTTATCTATACTTTTCAAAGAATATGACACATAATAAACTTGTATAACTTGTTCAACCAACACAAATGATCAAATTTTTCATACCTTCTAATATATGTAATTTCAATAATTCCATATTCTTTGTATACCTTTAACCTACGATTCATAACAAGATCAAATTAATTATAATAAAATAAGACTAATTTTTTTTATAGCTTCTCCTAGATATTGTAAATTGTACCACTTCTTTAAGGATATCAAAATAGTCATTTTCTACGTCTTCCTCTGTTCCTTTTACATATTCCACTTTTTACTATGTTTTTTCCAATGTTCTAAGATTCAATGTGAGACTTGAATCCATTCATAAATCAATCATGAAGTCAATTTCTTTAAAGTTAATGTTTGGATATAATCTTTTCAAATCTTGCTAATCAAAAGCCCTACAATATGATTTAAATGTTAGTACATAAATAATAATTAACCTCAACATAGTGATAAGACTATGTCTTACTTAATAAATGGCTTAACTTCATCATAATTCAATAGGATGTAGAGATGAACGACGCCCAATTCCTTATCATTCAAATAACAGGTAGAGCACTTTCGAATCGAATGTCTAACTTTATTGAAAATTGATAAAGTTGGCTCACTTTTCTATACTTCATCCACATAATCATTTCAAGCAACTCTTGTTCATATTGAATGTACATATAACTTAAAGTAGTATGTACAAAAGTGTGATATCTCTTGTGATAAAGACATCTCATAGATAGAATCTTATATATAAGCTTTATTTTTAATAAGCTATTTTAATCTTTTTAAAAACTTGCATGGCTAAATGACAAGTAGTTAGAGAGAATTATAAATTGTTACAATATAAACCAATTAGAGATTATTAGAATATCACATAAGTATCAATTACTTTTTAAAAGAATACATGCATTGGTACTAGATTAGGCCACCAATCTTAGCCTTAAATGATAAATAGATTGGTAAATGTTCCATGAAATTAAAGAATTCAGGTAGAAATATTCTTTCTAACTTGTAAAGAATAATAGGAATGTTACATCCATTTGCATTAAATCATCCACTTTTAGCATCGCTAAACATAAGTCTATAAGAGTTAACTTAGTTATAGGTTTCTAAATTTATTAAGGTAGTGCACAAAAAACAATTGGCAGCAAACATTCTATAAAGATGTGACAATCATGACCATTCAGTCCAAATAACTTTCTTTTCTTTGAATTCACACATCTTGATAGATTTGAAAAATATCCATTGTGTATTTTCATTCCTTTTATCTACTCACAGATAGTCCTTCCTTGCTCCATAGTGAAAGTGAACTTAGCTTTTGACTTAGACACTTTTCTAGTAGCTAATTTTTGTAGCTTTAAGTTTCTCTGCCTACAATATTTCTTAAAATCTTTCCTAACTTTCATGTTATCTTTGGTTTTCCCTTTGATATCCATAATGATATTAAATATATTATCAAAAACTCTTTATATCTATTACATCTAAATTATGATGAATCAATAGATGTTTCTGATATGGAAGCTCCCAAAATAAACCTTATTTTGTCTAGTTGTGATTTTTCCTATAACTTGATATTCTAAAAACCTCATGCTCTATTATTTTAAGAAGGGTATTAAAATGTTATCATAATTCTTGTTTATCCAATCTTGAGAATAGAGGATTTTTTTCAACTTTATTTTCTTAATGCATCTTTTGTCCTTCTTAAAACATAGTTCATAGGCAAAAACTATTGATAATAATTGAACCATAAGTTTTTTCCCCTATACTTCAACATAAAAGCTTTTGAGTTGTCCATACAATAAGGTCAAGCTAATTTCCCAATAATACTTCATCTCAACAACATTTTATATGTTAAAAAGTCATTCATCTTCCACATTAATGTTGCACTTTTATGGAAATTCTACTTTTTTGGGATGTCATAGGTTGATACTCCATCCTCCCATAATATTTTTAACTCATCAATCATTGATTATAAGAATACATCAAGGTTAATCTTGGGATTCTATGGTCCAAGAATGATTGCAATAAAAAATAAGTAAGGAATAGTCACGCATAATTTAAGAGGCAATTATAAGGAGTAATTATTACAAGCCAATATGAATATGGTAAAGTAGATTGACTATAATGAGTGAACTCATCTGCCCATGAACTTAATCTAACATTTTATGATTCTATGGCAAAATCAAGATATACCCTGTAACATCCTTAAAATCAACCACTTAATTAAATTTATATAGGGTTAAATTAGTATTTAGTCATTAATTTTATAAGATAATGTATTTCTTAATATCAAAGACAAGAAAAATTGAAAAATTAATTAGGAATGTAATAAAATTTTATGGTTTTAATTAAGGATTTAATAGGAAGTTTTAGGAATTAATTGGAAATAATAATAAATTATTATATCATAGGAAATTAAGTAATAAACACTTAGGGAAGAAGTTTAGTAAAATATCTTAGACCTTTAGAATTCTAAAAATATAAGGAAATTATTTAGGAAATAAAAATATTTAGATGAAATATTAAATTCAAAATATAATTACTAAAAGAGTTCAAAGTATAATTTATTTGAGACAAAAATACAATTTTAGTTAGGCTAAATTACAGTTTTCTTGAGGCCAAAATACAATTTTTCCATAATAAAACTCAACTAAAAAAAACAAAAGGTGTTACAAGAAATAGAAAAATGTGTTTCAAAATGGAGATCTTTAATCAAAATAAATTTGAAGGATTGTTGGCCCACCTTGACTTCCTTAGACTGGCTTCTTCAAGAAGCCAATGGAAGATAGAGAAGGTGTGAGAGAGAGAGAGAGAGAGCAGTGAGAGAGAGTCTCTAGGATGAGAAGAAGAAATCAACCTTGACATGGGCTCTCTATTTATGGCCCTTCTAGCTTTCCTTACTCCCGTAGTCAAAATTCTCACCCTCACTCTAAATCAATGAAATGTTGAAAAGATAGCAAGAGAGAATGTAAAAGAAACAAGAGTGAGAGAACATAAAGAGATAGGGAGAGAAACTTTAGAGGAACTACACCAACTTTACCTTTATATTAAATCCTTTAGCCTCTCATGTACATATACTAAAAAAGTAGAGAATACGAGGGACTGAAAGGAGGAAGGAACTAAAAGAGGAAAAGCAAACTAAAGAGGAGAAAAGTTCCAACATTTTGTGGTAAGAACACATCCCTTTGTCTAGCACGTAAAGATAGCATGTGTGCCTTTGATAGGTGCATCCTTATCCTCCTTTGCAATTCCCATGAATTACTATATGTAGTAGGAACCTATGAGAGAAGCTTCATGTTCACGAAACTTAGGAATTTCAATATAAGATCTTGGTTGTCATCTTTCATGTTTTGCTTGATTTTTGGCTTGCTTTTAAGGTTTAAGTGATAAATTGTAACAACCGGGAAAAAGAAAAGAAAAGAAAAAGAAAGAAAGTATAAAGCTAGAAATTTTCAAAATCCAGAATTCTTTCTAAGTCTTCTCGCAATAACGAGAAATGATCTCACTGTAGTGAGAGTGCCTTCTCGCAATAGCGAAAGAGATTCTAACTATAGCGAGTGCAGGCAGCAGTCTATACAGAAACCAGGGGGCAGCTCGTCGTAGCGTACGCCATAGCGAAAGTGAGGTCTGGAACTAACGCGAGTTTGCCATAGTGAAGGTCAAATCTCGCCATAGTGAAGGGAACTGATACGAGCTCATTGTAGCAAAGGTTACACCTCGCCATAGCGAAGCCAGATAACACGAGCTCGCTATAGCGAAGGTTAATTTTTGCCGTAGCAAGGGTCAGTCTAGAAGAGAGTAAAAGGCAAGAAATTGACAACATTAAATGCTCCAACTCATTCTTTTTCTCATATTTGCCCTAGACTTCGACCCAAGGAGAGAAAAGAGGCATGGAGAGTGAGAGAAACCAAGAGAAGGAGGAAAAGCAAAGGAAAGGTAAGCAAGTTCCTCTCATTTCTTCTTAGAAATCTAATCTCCTCTCTTTGCCCTCTCTTTCTACGATTTTGGTTGTGAGATTAGTGAGTTTCTGAGCATGGGTCAGAAGAGGGAAAAGTGGAAAACACCCTAGAACCTCTTTGTTTCCCTTGAATATGATGATTTTACTTCCATGGGAACTTGAGAGAGAGGAAGAATTGATGGCATTCTAGAGAGAGAGAGAGAACCTCTAGGTTCTGGTATGTTAGAAGGTTTACTCTAAAGATTATATTCTAAGAGAGTAATTCTATGTTCTTGATTGTGCCTAGGCTCAAGTGAAGCACCTCCATCAAGGTGTGAGTTTGAACCTAAGAAGGGAGAAGAGAAATTGAAAGGGAAGGCTTGTGTTGGCTGATAAGGTAGCTCTATTTCCACTCTTTCTTGTTGCATTCTTGGATGTAATAGTCATTGTATGTTTATGTATATGCTTGTTGTGTGAAATATGCCATATGCTATTGCTTTGATGCATTGATGTCAATATGCTTGTGTGATGGATTGTGAGAATTGCTCGGGTGAGGTAGTGCCGAAAGTCCCTTGAGATGGGTGAGGTGAAGCCGAAAGTCCCTTGAGATGGGTGAGACAAGGCCAAAAGTCTCATAACCGAGTGAGGCCAAGTCAAAAGTCCCTAAACTCAGGTGAGGCCATCCAAAAGTCCCTAAACTCGGGTGAGGCTAGACCAAAAGTCCCTAGAGCCCATTTTTGGCATTGTTGTGATTTCCATAGCATGTACAACGTGTGTTGGATGTTTGAGAATGGCTAAATGCTTATTCACATGCTTTGACTTGTTATATGCCTTGATTGTTTACTTGAATGAGTGCATGAGCTACTGAGATTCCCTGAATCTCACCCCTTCCCCTCCCAACTTAATATGCTAGGTGGAGCACAAGGAGAAGCAAGTGCACACCAAGGACCCTGGAAGCATGTGTAGTTAGATATTAGCTTGTTTTGGGTTATTTTGTTGTAAAGTGGTGCCACATTGAATATGCGCCCACTATTTTTGAAATGTAAATATTGTAGCAAGTGTATATGTATGAAAAGATGATGTATAAACTATGTTGATAGCCAAAGTAATGCAAATATGGGTTTTGCCCCTTTTGATGAATGAATGAGATAGTGTATTTTTTGCCGTAGCATAGTGAATTTGGAATGTATGTTGATTTGGACCACATGGACATGTTATATATACTATTTTTATGCTTTTAAACTTGTCCATGAGTGGCTAGAACATGTGAGAGGTCATTTGAACCCATTTTGGACCTTTTGGGTGCCAAAACCAGTAATTTTGTGAGCTCCGTCAAAGTATGACCGGATGAGCTCTTCTTGTCATGAAATTTGGCATACCTCTAGAGTTTGTAGAGAGCTTCTTGAGAAGCTAAAGTGAGTAATATTCGGAGGTTTAGAGAATATTTGGTGAATTGTTGAATTTAGAAAAATTTAATGAATTGGTCATGTACTGTTCCTATAGGTCAGAAATGAAATCCATGTCATACATAGACCAAATGGTGGCCAACTATCATGAAATTTTATACACATAAATTAGAAAACCATAGCGACCTATACCAATCGGAAACACCTAAATTGGAGGTCTATAGAGAGAGATTGAACCTTCTGAAGTTCTATATCAGCATCAAGGAGCTCACCTGACCTCCGTTACTGTTCCATCGGTTTTTAGGGTGTAGGGGCTACTAAACTGATCTGGACTTATTTTTTTCCTTTAGTAGACATCGGTAGCTTTCTAAATTGGTATAGATTGCCCAGATTGGATTTTTGTGGATTTAGCTATGAATTTTTGAAAGTCATGACAGTAAGCTGCACCAGAAACAGAGACAGTCGGACCTCCTTCCCATTTTCGATGTCAAACATGGTCCAAACTCAGAGATTTCGATTGGGAATTATTTTTAGCGTAAATTTAACACTTAGAGCCTTCCAGAAAGCTAAAGTTTACTAGATTCCCATTTTTCTATAATTAGTTATGATTTTGCAAAGTTAGAGCCAAAATATGACTTTTGGGCACAAGTGAGAAAATACATTTTTCTGGTTTTTGGCTCCATTCCCGTGGCTTATGGCTTGTTTTATGCTATGTGTGAGTTGTATAAATGGAGTTTGAGTTGAGGATGCAAATGATGGGTTCACAGGACCCACGGGACAAAAGATGAGTGTATGAAACCCCGTTTCATAGCATGAAAATGCCACGGATTGGTATTGGTTCTTTGGAAATCATATGGTACCGAGCCCAGAGAAAGGCTAGATAGTGGTAGTAGATTAAGGTGTTACATAAATAACCATGTTTTTTAAGATGGCATGAGAGAAAATGGTAGAAGAACATGAAACCATGACTAAAAAAAATGTGTCTTTGTAAAATAGGGCACAATAACATGGGGGATTGTGTTATTCAACACAACCATGTTATAGTATTATAGCAACAAGACTAACACTGCAACATGCCCTAGCAGTGTTCTATCATATAGCTCACCACTCGAATGTTACATAGCTCGACCTTGTAATTGAACACAATCTGTGTAATTCCTTGGTGTTTTCATGCAAAATAAACCGTAAAAACATATAGATAGGCTATGTGAACTTACACAGGTCATGTAACCTTCTACAAAAGTGAAAGTGATAGATTTTCTTAGGATGTTTAAAATGAAACATCACATTAGGATACTTAGTCATTAATACATGTTTGTGCAATGTTTAGTTGCTATTGTATGTTAAAATACATGATTGCCTATCTAAATTCTTTTAAAACTCAAAGAACTTAAGTAATGTCTCACCTGATGACCAGTGCAAAAGAAGAAATGATGAAGACTCATGCATGGATGACTAAATTATGAACTATTCCCATGCATGGATGACCTTAGCAATGGAGTACCTTAACTTTAATTCTTATGCATAAAGGACCTTACCTTAAACAATTCCCATGTACATATGACCTTAGCTATGGAATACTATGATATAGACCTTTATAAGACATTAAAAATACTAAAAGAAATGATAATAGAAAAAGGGTTTCAATAGGATTTGTTCAAGTAACCAGTATATACAATCTCAAAAATTTAGCTTAGTAACATGCATGATTTGTATGATTGACATGCCTTAACTGCTTCTACCATGATTGATTTAGATTATCTATACTTTTACTAAATATAAGGTTATGTTCATTGATATACATCATGTATTAGTCATGAATAATTTATTTATGGATTATCTCTATCTTTTAAGTATGCACTTATGACTATACTTATTAATGTTGTGTTATCTATTTGCATTTGTGCCCAAATAATGTGTGATTGATTATAAAATACGAGTTGAATAACTTGGAATATAATATTATGATGCTAACATGATGCTAGAACGTAAAAGAATTTTAGGATGGAGACAGGATTCTTAAAGAATGAAATCTCAATAGGAGATGGTTTTTAAGAGATAAGATTCTCGAATGCCAATTTAGAAATAGTCTCTAAGAGATAAGGTTCTCAAATGATGAAATTTTGATAGGAGATGGTTTTCATCAACAAAGACAATATAAAAGATTATTTATGAGAAAAGAAGATTATAATCATATGACAACACCACTAAGGACAAAGTTATGACAAGAGGGTCACAAGAGGTTAAAAGGCCTTTAAGTGACTTCTATCCATGAAAGGGATGATATATTTCAATAATCATAATCATTAAAGGGAGTGGTTTTCCTCCTTGACAACACTGAAAATCTAGATCTCACACCAAGTAGTATGAGATGCTTGGCAGGTTACCTATGATTTTAAAAATCTAAGTCTGTATCAAGTAATATGGGATGCTTGGTATAGTACTTAAGAAATAATTTTTTCTATAAACATCACTTTTAAGGTAAGATCATCTGTATCTTCTTAAAAGTGTATGCACAATGATGTGATATAATTACCTTAGCATATTAATGTACCTATTGAGTTACTATTTTACATGAAGTAGGAAACACACTAAGCTTTTATGTATGTTATAATTAAGTATGCTAGTTTGCCCCAAATTTATATGATATGTCAATATGATAAACTAAACATATTATATAGATGATCTAATTAAGTTGGTATAACTTAAAGCATAACCTTATGTAATTTAATCTGATATGCATGCTGTGGTGTTTAAATGCTTAACATTATATTTTTGCATATTTAGATGCATGATATGAGACCCAAATACAATTATGTGTAATATCTTATAAGCATATTATTGCATCTAAATATTTGATGTATTTGCATGCATTAGAATTTATGATATGGTATCTTAATATAATCATGTCTAATATGTTATTTACTTGTTATTTTTATATGCTATAGATAAAGGAATATAAAAGAAATGTTTTCTGCATGCATGACAGCTAGATCATCACTAGTTTTCAAAATAGACTGTGTTAATATAAATTATCACTACACTTGGTAATGTGTCCAAATCAAGACTCCTATTTCACAAATGCTAATATGATAATAGGTTAAAGAGTTTGAAGTAGACGAGACTCCAATATCTAGACCATAACACAATGAAAACGGAGGAGTCTTATCTATTTTATTGGGCATCTATAATAATTATTAAAAAGAGTCATTTTATGTTCAATTGTCTAGCCTAAGAATGAATTGTATCTTTATATACTGATGTTGGAACATTATTAATATTGCTTAGTGATCTTATCTACAATCATGTAGTTCAATAAACATTAGACATATGGAATATACATTTGATAAAGGTTTGTAAGTTATATTTTAGAATTTAAACAACCAAACAAAATAAGGAAATTTTAGTGAATGAAATTCCACTATAATTCCACCACTTAGATAAAGTAATAGGATTTGTAGCACTCAAAAGTATAAATGTTATATATCTTATCAAAATATTTCCATGCTTCTCAATTTGAAGGATGACATAATACACCTTCACATCTTCTATTATTCCAATGTCATCACATAAGCTTAGCAAAACTCATTAAGACATAAAGCTTTTGCAATCTAGGGATAATTGGTAAATAATGAATTCTTTTTACTAGAATCTCCTTAGAATTATGTCTATGATCAAGTCAACTAGTTTTATATTAAGACACTCCATAGACTTATCAATTAGGCAACTTTCTTTAGGTACAACATTATCAATTAGGCAACTTTCTTTCATATTACTTGTAAACTAATTAAAACTCTATTATGAAATATTGTTGTTGTAACAACTCTAATTTCCAAATTACAGTGATTAGACTTGATTGAGTGGTTAATGATCATAAATCAAGGTCTAAAGTTATTACAATTAACTAAAATAGGAAAAAGTGGACAAATTTGAATCTTGATATCATTAGGGTCATTAGCTAAACAACCACGACAAATCAAGTCCTCAAGTGATCCTAAATATCAATTAAGACCTTTAATTCATCTTAGTATTGATTTCAACTCATAAAAACCTCTTATGAATATTCCTAAGTCATTACATGACATTATTATAGTAAATCTCAAGGTTTCTAAGTCAAAAATAGGAGTTTAAAAACCTTTGCCGAGATTTAGACCTTCCTCATTATGGCTAAGTTGGTTACTGGAACCTAAAAAGCAAGTTTAGAGAGTCCTGCCATGACTTTATGTACCCACACTACAGCGTAAGTGGCTACTAGAACTCAAAACTAAGATTTCACACTTTGCACTGTGACTTAGGTTTTCCACATTGCAGCGAAAGTGCTCTTGGGATCCACTATTCATACTTTTGCAATTCTCACCACGGCGAACCTACGTGGCGCTGTGGTGGGAAAGCCTTCTGGAGCTCTCCAAGCTAGCTTCCTGACAATCACCACAGTGAGCTTCCTTTGCGTCGTAGTGAGGTTGCTCTTTATTGCTTTCCCTAGGCGAATTTCTCGTGTTACACTATAGCGCACCTAGCTTCTGGAACTTCCTTGACCGTGACCCAAGTTGTTTTGGCTGTGGCTTCATCCTTTCCTAAACCTAACTCTCATTTTTAGGCTTTATGGCCTCCCTAACCATCATTCTTGATTTCTTTATACCCCATGGCTCCTAAACACCTTAGATTATGCTCATTCTAATCAGTGGTTCAAGGGGTTTCATGACAATTGAGCATCAACATACATATCAGCATAAGATCATACTATGACAGCAAATTGTGACTAAGATCTTTATCATTCCATTCATATAGTCATATGAATATTCCAACTGAGCTACCACATAACATTAATTAGGGATAAACAATTAATGCATGGTGCAATCATAATCTTAGATGCTTAATTAATGGTTTTACATTAATGATAGTTCATATTAGATCATTTTTAGATGCAATATCAGATTCCAAATTGTGTAAGGCCTAGCTCCCTAATGGTTACACCATAGTCTACCAAAACATAAAACACCTACTCTTAATAATATGATTACATGATGATGATATACAAAAGGAAATGCAAAATTTAGCTTCTACTCTACTTAGGTCAGTCCAAGTGTAACATTCCCCACACATGGTCTGAGCTCATGGATATTTATCTACTTGTTTTCCCTTATCCTTACTCGATGAACATTTAACTGAAATACTTAGCCCATGAAATGGGGTGAGATACAAATCTCAATAACTAGAGGTAAATTCTATTCATATATTTCAATTTAATTAACATATGTGCATTTAATTAAATAAGCATAAGAAATATCAGTCATATAAGCAAATGAAATAATCAGGTTATTAGTGACCACTATCCCATATTAGCAATCACATTTCTATATGTTAAAGGCTATTAACATTGGGAGAGGTCCATCCACGACAGCAACTCTTTAATGAGTACAACCTGGGTTCAGTGTATACAAGAGTCTGATCATAACCCAGTACCCAATCAAAACATGATACATGAGTGGTAGCTATACCATAACTCCACCATAGACTCACAAGGTCCAAACATATAATTCAAATAGTCAACCATTCATTATACATTCAAAAACATACCCATGCAATAGATATAAAATTAAAGTAGATATATGCATAGAATTTAACATTAACCCTGGCCATCTCATTTTGTAGACAATTCTTTGAAAGTCAATAATAATGCTACTTCAGCCTATAGACACAAAACCAAACTATTACTACTCCTACTCATCATTTATAGTAGCAAACCCAATACTCAAATAATTAAACCACCAAAGACCACTTAGAGAATACTTACCCGGCCATTACAAAAATCAAATTTGAATTTGGTTGTGCCTACACTAATAACTTCAGAATATCACTCAACTTTTTGGGTAAATTTACACAAAATAAAGGCTTATATTATAAACTAGCCATAGGGGTCTCAAGCTGTAAATGCATCAAAATAGGAAGGAAATACTTACCTAACAACACCCCTAACCTCAACCTCCAAAAATCTTCTAAGAAAATACCAAACAATACATTTCAGATTTTGGGTATAGGTGAAAATGCTCCAAATGAAAAACCAATTAGGTCAAATTGAAGTGGGAGAGGAGAAGATTAAATTATATATCAATTACCTTAGCTGATTTTGACTTTAGAGTGGGAGAAGATGGATTTTTACTAAGAACCCTAGCCTCCCTTCTTTAAGCGCAAAAATAAACTCTTGCCTCTTTTGTTTTCTACAAAATGGGAAGGGGTTGGAGTGGTTTTAGGGTTTAAATGGGTTTAAGTTGAGTTGTGGGTTGACCTAAAAGCCCAAAATTCACTTGGGTTCAGATGGGAGTTTATTAGGCCACAAGTTGGAGAGTTTATGGTGGATTTAGGCTATCTTAAAGGCCTATTTAACTTGGATTAGCATAATATAGATGTTGGGCCTCTAAGAAGTGGAATTGGATCTCTCTAAGACTAAATTAACCTTCTACACTTAGTCTAAAGTATAATTAAATTAATCATAAGGCCTAAACTAATGTCAACCTCTCTTAATTAATTTTTCTAATTAAATCCATATTAATTCCTAATTAATCATAATTATCCTTAATAAATTTTAGAGGGTTATAGTTTTTAAATTTAATAGTTAACATTCTTAAAGCAATAGACAACTCAAATTAATTATTGCATCCTAACCATAATGGTTACTAATATACATTTAATAAATCAAAAGATTTTTGGGCTTTTAAATTTAGAAGTTCTTTAACATAATTAATATTATCATCATAATAACATTAAAATCAAGTCTAGTTACATCAAAGATTATTCTTTTATATCTGTTATTATGGTATGCATTTACTAATTTAGAACTAGAGATAGCTCCAACATGTATGTTAATTGACTATGGTTTAATTTCACCATGACATATCAAATTTTAATATCCAAGTTGAAACTCTCTTTTTATAAAGGTCAATCTTTACCTAATTAGTAATAAGATACTCTATATTTATGTTTAGAATATAGACATATAATTTTTTTCTATTTCTTGAATTGGCTTCTTTTTCACAAACAAAAGTACTAAAGTTATCTACCCCTTGTTGTAATACCATATTTAACTAGGCTATCTCATAGTATTATAAGCATGGTTCCTTAGTCTAGTCACTTTCTCAAGGAAAAATGCAATAAAAAGTGGGTTATTTTGCGTTATGTCATGGATAAATTTTTCATTTCATGTCCCGTGGACCGTATGAACTCATCCATCTCATTCTCAAATTTAAATATGCTAATACAACTTAAAACCATCTCAAGAAGTGGCCAAAAACTTGAGCTTATGGACCATATATACAAAATTCACATGTGCAGCCTCGGGTTCATGGTCCAAATTTCTGTCATGAATTTTGGAAAATCATAACTAATTCTAAGAAAATTGAAATTAAGTATACTATATCATTCTAGAAAACTATAATGTCTAATTTATGCCAAAAATAAATCTAAACCACAATAAGGACTTCTAGCCACTAGAAATCGATAAAATAGTAGCCAAGGTCGCCTGTCACTATTGGTACTACACTGAATTTCAAAAATTCATATCTCCCTTCTCAGAAATCCAATTGGGGTGATTTTAGTGGCTATAGAAATCTTATCATGCCTAGTTTATGTCTGTAAAATTTTATGAGCATTAGACACCATTTGACCTATGAATACCACACCATAAGAAACTGACCATATAAATAGTGCTTATACAAGAACAACAAAAAAATGGCAACTTTGAAAAAGCATAATTAATTCCATAGATCTCCAAATAGTTTGGTCTTTAACTTTCTAAAAATATTTGGATGAGATTTATATGCATGCCGAATTTCATGGAAAAATTCATTCATTTGGTCAAAATGTGCTATAGGGTTGCAAAATGGCACTTTTTGTGTCTTATAAGGGTCTCAAATGATCTAAATCTACTTCTAAGACATCCATGGCCACTTAAGCACGTGGGAAAGCACCTAAATGGTCTACTGAACATGTCTTAAAGGTGCACAAACCCAAATTTTACAAACTCATACTCTCACCCCAAAGTATACATAAGAACACATAGGTTATATCTTATCATTCAATGCCTAAAAATTGCTATATCATATATATGACATCAAATCTCATTCATACACAATATATTCACATATTTACATGTGTTCATGAGGTCATACATCATATACAACAAGGGATCACATCATATGCCATTCATATGGCTACAAAATAGATATTTTCACACACTTTATTGTCAATCTCTTTCCTTTTATGCTTGATGGCTTCCATTTCTTAGCTCACTTAATCCACCTAGACATGTTAGACAATAGGGAGGAAGGGATGAGATTCTAGGAATCCCAATAGCTCTTCTCCCTTTCAACCATACATAAAGAATACAATCTAAGTCTAAAAATACATGCATGGATATCATGGAACATGTAATCATTCATGGAATACTTCTAGCATTCAAAAAGTCCATGAAATATACATAGGCATGCCAAGCAAGTGGTTTAGCTTCACTCATTTTCTTTAAGGATTTTAGACTTGTCTCACCCATTTTCTTAAAGGCTTTTAACTAAGCTTTACTTTTAAGAGACTTTTGGTTTTGTCTCAACCATTCTTGAGGGTTCTTGGCTTATCCTCATCATGACTGGGGGACTATTGCCTTCACCACACTCAAGAAAATTAAAGCAAGATCACAAAGCATCATTTGAATGCATATAATAACAGCATGGTACTATGGCATTTAGATACTTGCTAAAACATTTTTCATGGTTCAAAACATACATACACACATTTAAAGACAAGATAAACATCTATTCATGCATGAGAGAAAGAACAAAGAGCAAACTTTGTCACAAATACACACTTTTCCCTTCAAGAACACTTCCTCTCCCTCAACCACACACACAAAAGAAGGTGAGACTTGGTTCCTTTGACCTAGACACATAATACAGAGGCCAATTACACTCTTGGAATAAATTCTAAAGCTGTATATTCATTTTAAAAGCTAGGTAGTGCTTATGTCTCATTTATGGTTCCATAATGCACTTAATAAAGTAATCTTAGGAAAACATGATCTTAGCTCCATTTTTTCTATCCATCTATGATTCTTGACTCCTTTTAAGACTCTTGGAGTCATCACACATTCATTTCAAAGAGCCTAACTAGGTGATGCTTCTTTAAGTCATAATATGGAACCTATGATACCATTTCATTATCTATGATTTCTAAAATTTTTCCAAGGCTTCCTCTCATCCTCTCCTATCATACATGATACAAAACCAAGTTTGGAAGAAATTAAAACACACCCTTGATACTCCTTCCACGCTAGATCGAGGCTATGCTTCCTAAGGACACCAATGGAGTTGTTTTGATTTCTTTGATGGATGAAGCATGTGGAAGGCTCTCTTGGTGTCTCAGAAAATCATATGAACTCTTAAACACCTTAATTTATGTCTAGAACTCATCTTACAAGCTAAGGTGCAACTAAAACCCTACCTTCTCTATCTTGCAATTTCATGATTCTTTCTCTGTTTCATTTGCATATTCTTATTCTCCTCACTCATTCTTCTAAGATTCATCCTTGGTTTGGTTAAAATTTCAACTCCTTTTAGCTATCCGTATATGGTGCAAAATGCACAAGTAGAAGAACAAGGAAGGAGAAGCATGAAAGTAGTTAAACTACCTTGGTTTCCTAACCTTTCATGGATGCTCTTCCCTTTACTTAGATTCTCCTCTTGAATTTTAAACTTTCCCCCCTTGGTCTGACCTCAAAAAAGCCCTAAATACATCAATAAATCCATAGAAAGAAGGAAGAGAAGGAGGATAGCAAGTTTGCAAAAGAGAAGACTAGGAAATTCCATTGAAAACATATCTTTCTTGGCTTGTTTTTGCTCTTCCTCTTCCCTTATCTTGTGCGCCACTCTCTGTGACGACCCTAATTTCTTATTATCATAATTAAGGTTAAACACATGATTAATCACTATAGATCATGAAAATGTGGAAAAATTTAAACCTTAATGTGATTAGAGTCATCAATCATACGATTACATACACTTATATTCATAAGGGAATTAAACATCCATTTATAAGCCTTGGATCTATTACTCATCAGTTATAACCCATCCTAATGACTTTAGATCATCCTTTGTGATTAACATATGGAAAACCAAGATGTTCTAATTAATATAAGTGTTTCAGCATGTTAGCCGTGGCTAAATTACCCTTAGTCACGGCCAATTCCTTTCTGTTTTACCCCTTTCTTTATCACTAGTTTCACCGCGGCGATAGCCGCAGCGAGTTGGACCTTCGCCGCGGCCAACCTACATGGCGCCATGGCAAAGAAGCCTCCTGGAACTTCCTCCTCGCCTCTCGATATTGGCCGCGACCAATTCCTCCTTTCGTCACGGCCAATTCCTCTCTGGAATGCCGGGGACATTTTTCTCAAAGTTTGCTGCAGCCAATTCCTTAATTCGCAGCGGCTAATTTCTCTCTGGACGACTCCCAGTTCGACCTCTCACATTTCGCCGCGGCGAATTCCTCTCTGGTACTCTCCCTGGGCAACTTCGCCTCTATTGGCCGCGGCCAACTCAATTTTAGCTGCGGCAAAGTACTTTCTGGTCCTACACTCCAAAAATCTGGACTTATACTCTTCTTTCTCCCTCCAATCTCACCCTAGGGCCCCTCTACCTTAATTGTGGGGCTCAAATCGCTTTCCTTAGCCTAATTTATTCAACTAATCTATCCTCTCTAATTCAAGATTCAAGGGTCATTTTCTTTCTTCTAATTACCCTATATCAGCAAGTCCATTTATCAGCAATTTGTAAAATAACAATAACAAGTGTTCATGAACTATCAATAGATATCACTTATATCAAGATTACATCTCCAATAATAAGCTACATCAAAGTTCAACAAGGCTCATTGTAAATATCACAAATCCATACATCAATTACCAATTTAAAGTAAGGCCTACTCCTCAATAAGTACACATTATATTATCAAAATACAGACTCCTACACTTGGCAATACAGATACATGATGATGCTATACAAGACTTAACAAAAATTAGCATCTATCCTATTCTACTCAGACCAAGTGTAGCTCCCCACACTAGGCCTCAGCTCATGGATGTTCATCCACTTGCTTACCCTTATCCTTACCCGAGAAACCTTCACCTGAAATTGTAATCCCATAAAACAGGGTGAGATAATAATCTCAGTAACCAAGGCAATTCCATCATATAATCCAATTTAATAAGCATATATGCATGAATCAAACTCAACATCAGAATTATATCAATCATATCCGTAAATGAAACAATTAGGCTATCATGATTACTATCTCATACTAATCGTATTATCACATGTTAAAGGCCATTAACACCGGGAGAGGCCCGTCCACGGCACGTACTTCCCATTGAGCACAACCAGGGCTCAGTGCATCTGGGATTTGATCATAACCCGGTGCTCAATCGTAGCACATGCACGGGTGGCAGTCGCACCACAGCTCCGCCATGGACTCACAAGGTCCAATCATAATACAATAGATAGCCAACCAATTCATTTAGCATTTCAAATCATTCATATGCAGCAAATATAAAATTAAAATAGATACATGCATGGAATTAATGTAAACCCCGGTTACCTCACTCGTAGGCAATTTGCAACAGCCACCAATGATACAAAAATTCCTATAACCATAGTATCAGAAAATTACCACTCTAATTCATCATTAATAGTAGCAATAAGTACCCAAGGAATTTAAATGCTAATAACTAGCCTAATAACACTTACCCAGTCACTACAAGTCCCAAATTCAGATTCAAGTATCCTCTATCAGAAATCTCAATATTTCACCCAAAATCCTAAGCAAATTCATGCAAAATTAATACCCATTTTATAAATCAGCTATGGGGGTCTCAAATTAACAAAGAAAGCATCAAAATGAAGGGTTTAAACTCGCCTAATGCCAGCACTAACCTCAACCTACGAATTTCCACCATAAAAACACCAAACAACCACATTTCAGATTTTGGGTATGGTGATAACTCTCCAAATGAAAAACTAATCAGACCAAATTAAAGAGAAAAATGAGGGGATTAAGTTGTATAACTATTACATTGGCTGAATCTTGCTCTAAATGTGAGAAAATGCAGAATTCTTGCCCCTAACCCTAGCCTCCTTCTCAACCTTCGAATTTTACTTCTCAAGTTTCAGCAAATGAGAAAGTGGCTGAAGCATTAGGGTTTTAGGTGTGTTTAAGTTGGGTCAAAGGTGGGTCATGGGTGGCTCCAAGTCCAACTCCTAATGGGTTTCAGACTTTAGCTTGTTGGGCTAGTTTTTTAAGTGTTGGGCTATAGAATTCTATTGGGCCAGTTTTATACATTGGGTTGCTGAAGTTTAATGGGATTTGGGCCAAGTTTGAAGAGCCCAAGGGTTTGGATCTGCACCTAACTCATTGGGCCTCCATTAGCCTCTCTTCATGATCTATCAATTTGGGCCTAGATGAAATTTCTATCCCAATTAATTCTCAAACCCATATTAATAATTTATCTCTCTAAAATTTCCATTCACTAACTTGCCCAATTATCCTCTATTAATTATCCTTAATTACTCTAAATCCACGATTAACACCTTAATTAATTTTGGGGTGTTACACTCTCCTTAGGTCTTTCTTCTATTTTAGGGTAGAAATAAAACTAACCAAATGAGGAAGAGTATGGGACGTGACCTATATATAGGCGGAGAAACAAAATTGTTTTAAAGAAATTCCATTTATGTCCTGTAAACTTGGCATTTTTGTTTCCAGTTTGTTTTAGCTCCTTTTTTAGAATTTTCTTTTCTATCATAAAATTTAGGTCCTCAATCTTATAAAATGCCATTCAAATCACTCAATTTAGAGCTAAAACCTTCTTAAATGAACTAGTTAAACTTCGAGTCCACTGACATTAGAAAACGTACACCGAGGGATTTTAACTGTCCCAGGACTTCTCATGATTTTCAAGGCCTCTAAGAACTCCAAAGAACTCAAATTTTTCATTTAAAAATCCCTCCTGTGAATATTCTAAAACTTTCCTGAAATTATGAAAATTTCATTACGTTTTGTTGCATTTTCACTAAATTCTGTTTGTCTATTTTTACTCTAGTTTCAGGGCACCTTTGGCTTCCTAAATTCATTATTTGAGGTCTAAAATATTGTTCTAATTTTATTGAACCTCAAATCACTCTATTCGGGGGACTTGCCTTTGTATTCGGTAAATTTCATATGTTTACGAAAGAATTGTATATTACGTCTCTCACGTTTTCTCATACTTTTGAAGAATCGAATATTACACTTATAAAAATTGATCAGTAAATCTTTTATGTTTAAAATTCAATCTATTACACATCCACCTATGATTATCTGGAATTTTCATTTTTTTGTGAATTATCATAAACAATTTAAATATTAATTCTACAAATATTATTAAATAAAAAATTTCATCACTGCATCATCACAAAAATAATAAATAATAAAAAAATTAAATAACAAGAATGTTTTATAAATAAGTTATCAACTCATTATTTATACATACCTTGCAATATTATATTAACTTACAAATATTATCAAATAAAGAGTATTTCTCTACTATATCATTATAAAAATAATCAATAAATAAAAAAATTAAATGACGAATAATATTTCATAAAAAATTTATTAAGTAATTTTTTATACATACTTGTTGAAGAAAATGAAATTGTGAGATAAAGGACTGAGAGTTCTAATCACGAACAGCTAGAAAAAAATGGTGATAATATAGTATCTAGTATCCTTAAACTAAGCTAAATCCTAAGACTAAGGTAAAGACTAATATATAAAGGGCCAAAAGTTTAATTAAAATAAGAAATAAGGGTTACTACTTGTTCAAAGTATGAAAAAGAAAAAAAAAAGGTATTGGATTAGTCATAGTACAAAAAGGGACAAAATAATAATTTTTAGAAAAAGTGTGGTATTCAATATTTTAGCTAAACTAGATCCTAATATAATATGAGATAAGATATAGTAAGAGTAAAGGAAGAATTGAGATGATAAGAAATAGGGTTATGAGATCACTTATGATATAAACACAATAACGGAGTGGCTATATGTAGTTAAATGACATACCAGTGGTAAAATCATAATTTTGAGTAAAATTTTAGAAATTTAAGGAAAAGAGTTTTAAATACCAAAATAAAACACATTAGGATTTTTAGGGGTCCTGAAAACTATAAGAATAATCAGAATTAGTTAAACCCTTTTCTAGACAATAAATGAGACAAAAAGTGATGTGACTTAAGCTAAGTCATTTTTCACTATTTTAAGCATCTAAAAAAAATCATGTTTTATGTGCAAAAGTACTTAAAATTATATAGGGAGTAGTCAAATTTTGAAAAGCTCGCAAAATAAGCTTGAACGGAGTGACAGTATACTTAAAGGCAAAATGGCTATTTTAAAAAAATTATAAAGAGGCTTGCTTAATAAGCCTCCTTCCTCAACCCATTTGGATGAAAAATTTACAACTCCAAGGCCAACCATGGACATGCTTTTGAAGGAGGAGAGAGACAAAGTTCAAGGCCCCATTTAGATAAGTGAACATGCTTTGTTCATCCAGCTACAATTAGGAATGTTTTTCTACACTAAATGATTTTTCTAATGGTGGTTTTTATTTTCTTGAAAAGAGAAAGTTCAAGTCTAATCTCACAAGAAAGATAACTCCTTTTAAGATTCCAATTGGTGGAAAAAGATCTACGTGAAGTGTAACATCCGATTTTCTGAAAATGAGACAAAATATGAGAAACGTAACGTACGGTTTCTCCGTAAACGAATGAAACTCACTAGATACAAAAGGAAGTCCCCCGGAATGAGATATTTAAGGTCCTAAAAACTTTGGAAAGTATTTTAGACTCCTAAAAATTAGAATCTCAGGCTCAGATGGAAAGAAAAATGGAGTTAGAATGAAGAAACAATTTCTTATAAAAAACTTACGAAACGTAATGGCATTTTCGTAATTTTGAGAAAATTTTAGAATTCACATAGGAGGGCTTTTTAAATGAAAATTTTTAGTTCCCCAGGGTTCTCAGAAGCCCTAAAAACCATGGAAAGCCCCGGGACAGCTAAAGCCCTTCCGGTGGACATTTTCCAATGTCGATGTGCCCAAACTTTGATGGATTTGTTCGAGAAGGTTTTAGCTCCAATTTGAGTGATTTCAAAGGCATTTTACTAAATTGGGAATCTAAATTTTATAATGGAAAAGAAAATTCTAAAAAAGGATCTAAAATGAAGGAGAAACAAAAATGCAAAGTATGAAGGGTAAAATGAGAATTTTTGAAATGTGTAACTTATTCCCACCTATATATATGATACACCCTTCTCCTCCCTTCATTATGCACGACCATGTTCTTCCTAAAACTAGAATAAAACCCTAGGGGATGAGGCTCACAAGAAGGGGAAGAAAAAGAGGAGAAATCAAAGGCTTAAGGTATGAAAATTAGTAGTTTTTCATGCTCTCTCTCTTCCAAACCTCTTCTCCTCCATTCTCCTTTGTTTCCTATGATTAAAATAAATTTTATAAATCTGTTTTAAGGGAGAAATTAAGGGGAAAATTCGGATTTGAAGAGAGGAGCTTAAAGAACACAAGATTCAAGTGAGAAAATTCAAGAAAACAAGGTAATTTCTCTTCCTATGGTTGTCATTTATAGTTCCCTTCTCTACCATTTCGCCCCACTTGAGAAAACCCTAGGAGAAGATGATTTTTAGGCAGAACCAAGCATGAATCTAAGGAAAAAGGGAGTGGAGATTAAGAATATGCAAAGGGAATTATCAAAAAGCCATTAGATTTCAAGATGCAAATTCTAGGGTTTCAATTGCACCTTGTAAAATCTGATTTTGTTGATGATTCCTAAGCCTAAATAAGAGTTTAAATGAGCTACTAAGATCCCTAAGAGACCCCCCATATGCTTCTTCCCTTGAGAAAACAAAGAAAGCTGCATGGAACCCAATATACTTTATTGTCTCGGCCAAGAAGGGTTCTCATAGCTAGGAAGAGTTTTAAATTTTTCTAAGGCCATTCTTCAGTCATATTTAATGAATGAAAATGAAGAGAGGCCTTGGAAAAAAATTTAGAACTCATAGAAATTGATTTGGTGCCTTAGGTTCCATATTATGACCTAAAGAAGCAACATGGTGCTGGCCCTTTTATTTTAATGGTGTGATAACTCCAAGAGGTTTAAAAGGAGTCAAGAATCATATTTGAAAGAAAAAAATGAGGCCTAGAAGTCATTTGAAAGGTGTTGCTTCATTAGGTGCCAATATGGACCATAATAGGGGGTTATAGAGCAATCTAATACTTAAGCAAGTTGTATGGCTTTAGAGATTATTTCATAAACCTAATTGGCTCCCAATAATTGTATCTAGGCCAAGAGAAACTATCTCTACCAATTTATGAGTGTGTGGCCGAAAGAGAAGGCTTGAATCCAAAAGGAAAAGTGTGTAATTGTATACAAGGTAGCTCTCTTCACCTTCTCTCATACATGGATGTGTGTTTAGCTTATTTTAGAATGTGTGTATGTGTATTTTCAAGCTCTGAAAAAGTATGCTAGCATGCCTTTACATATTTTGTTTCTTGATGCCATGTTATATTTTCAAATGTTTACATGATGTTTGTATGAGTTTGCTTGAGTGTAGAGAGGCCAAGAACTCTTTCCTTTGGTGAGGATGAGCCAAGAACCCTTGAGCTTGGTAGAGACAAAGTAAAGAGTCTCCCAAAAGCAAAGTGGGCTCCTAAGAGTATGGTTGAGTCTAAAGCTCTTAAAGAATGGGTGAGGCAAGTCTAAAATCCATGAGGAGAAGTGTAAGGCCAATCTAAGCACTTGGTGAGCTCTTGAATGTCTTGTATGATTGATTCACATGCCAAGTTTGCTTTTAAAATATCCATGACTTCTATTTCCTCTATGCATGTATTTGAAAAGCTTGCTTTGCACATATTATGTATGATTGAATGAGAGATGAGCTATTGAGATTCTTTGAATCTCATCCCCTCCTCTCCAACGATCTAACATGCTAGGTGGACCAAGTAATTATGGTGAAGGGAGCCAACAACCATGAAAAGGAAAGATTGACAAGCTTATGCATGGTTTTGTCTATTTTGGAACCATAATGATGATTCATATTGTATATGATGTTGTATATGTACAATGAACCTTGAGACATATGTAAATATACTATTATGTAATATTTAGAGCTATGGATATGATGTATGAGCTTTGGAACACAAATTGAGTTTTGAATGTCCAATTATGCATTATGAAAATTTGATGGAAATATGCATAAGTGTGAATTGAATAGCCAAAATGAGATGCATGAGATTTAGGACCATTTGGGTGGCTCACACAAGTCTCAAATAAGCTTTTAAATTTGCCCAAAAGGTTCCAAGACTAAGGGAAATCTATTTGGCAACTTTGGTACTCAATATAGAGCCAAAATTGACCATAACAAAACTCTATCTCATTTTTTATCCAAATGAGTTAGTCTTGCTTTGAGATTTGGTATGCAATTAGGTCTCATTGAGAGCTTTTTGGGAAGCTAAAGAACATAATTTTCTGAGGTCTAGAGAATATTTGATAAATTTTCAAAGTTGGGATTTTCTATTGATTTTGGTATATGCACTGTTCACACTGGCAGATTTGTGTTTTGTGTCACCCGATGGTCAAATGGTGTCCAATTCTTATTAAATTTTATAGACAAAAACTAGAGGTCATAAGCTTTCTGTAACCATCGAGATCACTCATTTGGAGGTTTGAGCAAAGAGTTATGCATTTTTGAAGTTGGCTGTCAATAGTAGTGGCGCCCCCAGAGTTTAGTTACTATTCTATAAGATTCTAATGGCTAAACATATTTGTTTCATTCTATAATTATTTTTGACATCAAGTTAACATTTGTAGCTTTCCAGAATGACCGAATTTGTATGCTTTTGATTTTTATAGAATTAATTATGAATTTTAAAAGTTTGTATCAGTAATCTGAACAACAGCCCAGGCAGCCAGCGACCTCAGTATCGTTTCGAATGTCAAACGTCCTCCATGATGCATTTTATGATCTGAGCATATTTTTAGTGTAACTTAGACCTCCTAATATTTTCATAATGACCAAGATTGAATTGTTTCAATTTTTCTAGATTTAGTTATGATTTTTCAAAGTTTACCCAGAAAAGAGGCCAATTCTGGATGAGAATGAGTTTCCACTTTTCATGCTCCATTTCGGTTTCCATGGGTTGTAGGTATTTTTTTGGGATGTAAATGAGTTTTAATGATGCAATTAAATATGAGGATACATAGCATGAGCTCACACGGTCCACGTGTGTGACACCTTAATCTACTACCACTACCTAGCCTCTCACCTGGCTCTGTTCCATATGATTTCCAAAGAATCACTACTCTCCCGTGGCATTTGCATGCTATGAATCGAGGTTTCATATACTCATCTTTTGCCCCGTAGGTCTTGTGAACCCATCTCAAGCATCCTTAACTCAAACTCCATATCGACGACTTATACATAGCATAAAACAAACCATAAGCCACGGGTATAGAGCCAAAAACCTGAAAAATTGCATTTTCTCACTTTGGCCCAAAAGTCATATTTTGGCTCTAAGTTTGGAAAATCATAAGAAATTGTAGAAAAATGGGAATGCAGCAAAATTTAGCTTCCTAGAAAGTTCTAAGTGTTAACTTTACACTAAAAATCATTCCCAATAAAAATCTCAGCATTTGGACCATGTTTGACATCGAAAATGGGAAGGAGGTCCGGCTGTCACTGTTTCTGGTGCAGCTTGCTGTCATGAACTTCGGAAATCCATAATTAAATCCACAAAAATTCAATCTGGGCACATTATACCAATTTGAAAAGCTAAAATGTCTACTAGAGGAGAAAAATAAGTCCAGATCATTTCAGTAGCTTCTACACCCCAAAAACTGATGGAACAGTGATGGGGGTCAGAAGAGCTCTCTGATGCTGATACAAAACTTCAGACGGTTCAATCTCTCTCTACAGACCTCTGATTTGGGTGATTCTAGTTCCTATAAGCCACTGTGGTGGTCTAGTTTATGTGTATAAAATTTCACCACATTTGGAATCCATTTGGTCTAATAATGCCATAGATTTCATTTTCTGAATTATATGAACAGTACATGACCAATTCATTGAATTTTCCCAAATTCAACAATTCGCTAAATATTCTCTCAACCTCCGAATATTACCCACTTTAGCTTCTCAAGAAACTTTCTACAAACTCTAGAGGCACGCCAAATTTTATGGCAAGAGGAGCTCATCCGGTCATACTTTGACGGAGCTCTCAAAAATACCAGTTTTGGCACCCCAAAGGTGCAAATGGCCTCTCACACACTCTAGCCACTCATGGACAAGTTTAAAAGCTTAAAACTAGGATATATAACAAGTCCATGTGATCCAAATCATCATACATTCAAATCTCGCTATGCTACGGCCAAATACACACTACTTCATGCATTCAACAAAAGGGGCAAAACCCTCATTTCCATTCATTTGGCTATAAACATAGTTCATACAATATCCTTTCATATATTTACACATGTTACAACCTTTACATCTCAAAAATAGTGGGCACATATTCATTTGGCACCACTTTACATCAAAATACATCAAAATATTCTAAAAGAAAGTAATCTCTAACTATGCATGCTCCTAGGCTCCTTGGTGTGTGCTCGGTTCTCCTTGAGCTCCACCTAGCATATTTAGTTGGGAGGGAAAGGGGTGAGATTCAGGGAATCTCAGTAGCTCATGCACTCAATCCAGCAAGCAATCAAGGCATATAACAAGTCAAAGCATGTGAATAAGCATTTAGCCATTCTCAATCATCCAACACATAATGTACATGCTATGGAAATCACAACAATGCCAAAAATGGGCTCCAGGGACCTTTGGTCTAGCCTCACCCGAGTTTAGGGAGTTTTGGATGGCCTCACCCGAGTTTAAGGACTTTTGACTTGGCCTCACTCATTTGAGACTTTTGGCCTTGTCTCACCTATCTCAAGGGACTTTCGGCTTCACCTCACCCATCTCATGGGACTTTCGACACTACAGCACCCGAGCAAGTCTCACAATTCATCACACAAGCATATTGGCATCAATGCATCAAAGCAATAGCATATGGCATATTCCACACAACAAGCATATACATAATCATACAATGACTATCATATCCAAGAATGCAACAAGAAAGAGTGGGAAAAGAGAGCTACCTTTGGAGCCAAAGCCAACACTAGCTTTTCCTTTCAAGTCCTTTTCTCCCTTCTTAATTTCACACTCACACCTTGATAGAGGTGCTTCACTTGAGCCTAGACACAATTAAAGAGCATGGAATTACTCTCTTAACATGGAATCATCAGATCAAACTTTCCTACACACCAGAACCTAGAGTCCTCTCTCTCTCTCTAGAATGCCATCAACCCTTTCTCTCTCTCAAGCTCCCATGGTAGTGGAAAACAACATTTTTAAAGAAAACACAATGATTCAAAGGTGTTTTCCACTTTCCCTCTTCTGACCCATGCCCAAAAACCATCCATTTTTACAAACAAAATCGTAGGAAAAGAGGGCAAAGGGAGGGGATCAGAAATCTAAAGAGAAATGGGGGAAGTTTCCTTACCTTTCCCTTGCTCTTCCTCCTTCTCTTGATCTCTCTCACTCTCCACGCCTCTTTTCTCTCCTTGGGTCGAAGTCTAGGGCAGATATGAGAGAAGAAATGAGTTTGGGCGTTTAATGAAGTCTAAATCTCGCTATTTACTCTCTTCCGGACCGACTCTCACTACGGCGAAAACTAACCTTCGCTATAGCGAGCTCGTGTAATCTGGCTTCGCTATGGCGAGGTGTAACCTTTGCTACGACGAGCTCGTGTCAGTTTCCTTCGCTATGGCGAGACATACCATTCGCTATGGTGAAATCGCGTCAGTTCCAGATTTCACTCTCGCTATGGCGTACGCTACGGTGAGCTGTCCCCTGGTTTTTGTATGGACTGCTGCCAGCACTCGCTATAGCTAGAATCGCCTTCGCTATTGTGAACAAGCACTCTCGCTGTAGCGAGACCATTTCTCGCTATTGCGAGAGGACTTGGCAGAAATTCTGGATTCCGAAAATTTTCAGCTTTCACTTTCTTTCTTTCCCCTTTTCTTTTCTTTTTCCCGGTTGTTACATTTCTACCCCTTTTAAAAGAAATTTCGTCCTCAAAATTTAAAGACTTACCTCAAGGGAATAACTCTGGATATTTCTGCCTCATTTCATCCGCCAATTCCCAGGTTGCTTCCTCATATGTCAGACCTCTCCAGATCACTTTCACAAGAGGAATGTTCTTGCTTCTCAGCTGTTTAAGCTTAGCATCCACAATTCTCTCCGGTTTCACTACATAGGAAAGATCTTCCTGCAATTGCACATGCTCATACTCTATGACATGTGAGGAGTCTGGTAAATACTTTTTCAACTGGGAGACATGAAAAACATTGTGTATTTGGGTTAGGTTAGGAGATAAGGCTATTCGGTAAGCCACGGGTCTAATTTTCTCAAGGATTTCAAACGGACCAATATACCTAGGACTGAGCTTCCTTACCCTCATTGACTGACCTACTCCCGTCATTAGAGATATTCGAATGAATACATGGTCTCCAATCTCAAACTCTAATGGCCTCCTACACTTATCAGCATAGCTTTTCTGTCTACTCTGGGCCGTGAAGAGCCTCTTTCTAATCAATTCTATCTGTCGGGTGGTCTGGTCCACAATCTCAGGTCCTATCATACTCCTCTCACCTAACTCAACCCAACACAGAGGGGATCTACACTTTCTCCCATACAAAGCCTCATAAGAGGCCATCTGAATACTGGAATGGTAACTGTTATTATAAGCAAACTCTGCTAACGGTAAATACGCATCCCAGTTCCCCTTCATCTCTAGCACACATGCCCTCAACATATCTTCTAATGTCTGGATGGTCCTTTCAGTCTGACCATCTGTCTGAGGGTGATATGCAGTACTAAACCGCAATCTAGTCCCTAAGGCATGCTGCAATGACCTCCAAAAGTTCGATGTGAACCTGGGGTCTCTATCCGAAACTATGCTATTAGGTACTCCATGAAGTCGCACTATCTCTCTGATATACAATTAGGCCAATCTATCCAGTGTATAAGTAGCCTTAATAGCTAAAAAGTGTGCAGACTTCGTCAGTCTATCCACAACTACCCATATAGCATCGTGTCCAGAGGATGTCCTGGGTAACCCCATGACAAAATCCATGGCTATACTATCCCACTTCCACTCAGGGATATCTAGAGGTTGCAACAACCCAGCCGGTTTCTGATGTTCAATCTTTATCCTCTGACACACTAGGCATCTAGCCACATAATCCGTCACATGGCTCTTCATCCCTGGCCACCAGAAAATCTTTTTCAAATCCTGATACATCTTGGTGGCACCTGGGTGGATAGTATACTTACTCTTATGTGCCTCTTCTAGAATGCTTTCTCTCAACTCATTCTGACTAGGCACACAGATTCTATCCCGATATATTATCATGCCATCCTCAGACAACTTGAAATCTGAGGTCTTACCTTGGGTAATCTCATTCCTGATCCGTTTCAAGAACTCATCCTCTCTCTGGGCATCTAAGATCTGGGTTCTCAAGACATTCTCAACTCGGGTTTCACTCAGATACAATCTACCCGATACCACCTGACAAGAGAGGTTCAAATCTCTGAACTTCTCTAGGAGCTCCTGCTCCCTAATCATCATATGGGCTACATGGATGGATTTTCTATTCAGGGCGTCTGCCACCACATTGACCTTACCCGGATGATATTTCAACACATAATCATAATCTTTCAAGAATTCCATCCATCTCCTCTGTCTCATATTAAGTTCTTTCTGATCAAACAGGTATTTCAGACTCTTGTGGTCACTATAGATCTCTATGGTCGCACCATACAGATAGTGTTTCCAAATTTTAAGAGCAAACACTACGGTAGCTAACTCCAGGTCATGTGTGAGGTAATTCTCCTCATGAGGTCTCAACTGCCTCGAGGCATATGCCACTACTCGGCCCTGCTGCATCAACACACATCCTAACCCTTTGCCCGAAGCATCACAATAAACCATAAATGGTTCACTAGGGTCAGGGATAATCAGTACAGGGGCAGTGGTCAAACAGAGTTTCAACTCCTGGAAACTCTTCTCACATCTCTCATCCCACACAAATGGTGTATCTTTCCTGGTTAGCCTCGTCAGTGGTAAGGCCATTCGAGAAAAGTCCTGAATAAATCGCTATAATACCCTGCCAAACCTAGGAAACTCCTAACCTCGGTGATCGTTCTAAGTCTATCCCACTGTAACACAGCCTCAACTTTATGGGGATCCATCGCAACCCCATCTCGTGAGATCACATGACCTAAGAATCGCACTTCGGTCAGCCAAAACTCACATTTACTAAGTTTGGCATACAACCTTTTCTCTCTCAAGGTGTCTAGGACTAGTCTCAAATGCCTCTCGTGCTCCTCAAAAGATCAGGAGTACACTAAAATATCATCAATAAAGACCACCACAAACTGATCTAGCTACGGTTTGAATACCCTGTTCATATAATCCATGAACACAGCAGGCGCATTCGTCAACCCGAATGGCATCACAAGGAACTCATAGTGCCCATATCTCGTTCTGAAAGCCGTCTTAGAGACGTCTTTCAGTTCTCACTCTCAACTGGTGGTAACCAGATCTAAGATCTATCTTAGAAAACACAGATGCCCCAACCAACTGATCTAACAGATCATCAATTCTAGGGAGAGGATATTTATTCTTGATGGTAACTTTATTCAACTCTCGGTAATCTATACACAACCGCAAGCTACCATCTTTCTTTTTCACAAATAACACCAGAGCACCCCAAGGTGAAACACTAGGGCGGATAAACCCTTTCTCTAACAATTCCTCTATCTGCTCTTTCAACTCAGCAAGCTCGGCGGGAGCCATCCTATAAGGAGCTTTGGACATCGGTCCAGCACCAGGCACTATGTCTATAGGGAACCCTAATTCTCTCTCAGGGGGTAGGCCACTAAAATCAAACTCTCTAGGGAAAACCTCTGGGAATTCCCTAACAACTGGGATCTCCTCTATCCCTTCTTCTACCTCAGCCCGAATAGAGAAAAAGCCTAGAAACCCTTGACATCCACACTCTAAATATCTCTCAGCCTGGGTAGTAGTCATAAAAGATAATTCAGCTCCTGCCCTAGGTATGGTCCCACAAGCAGGTAGGGAAATGGTTCGGTGTTCACAGTCAAGTATAGCATTATTTGCAGCCAACCAGTTCATACCAATAATCAATTCAATTTCATGGAAAGGCATACAAACCAAATCAAGAGTGGTATGACAATGGTTAAATTGGACAGTGACATTCAAGCAAGTATGGGAAGTGACCACCTGGCCTCCAGTGGGTGTAATGACAGACAAGTCAAATGACAAGACACTAATAACCAGACCCAATTTCCTCACACAATCATAAGATATAAACGAGTGACTAGCACCCGAATCAAACATAGCAACTACAGGAAAGCCATTCACTAACAGCGTACCTCGGATCAAACTGGGAGATGCGCTGGCTTCCTGCTGAGTAAGGGCGAACACTCAGCCCTGGGTCTGTGGTCTAGGAGGAGGCGCTGTCTCCATCTGAGGACAGTATCTAGCAATGTGCCTCGGCTTCCCACACTTGTAACATGTCACCGGAGACTGCTGGAAGGATGACTGGCCCCGCGGAGGTGGCACACCTCGCTGTGGTTTTCTATTCCATGGCCCTTTGCCTCTCCTCTTATTACTAGGGGTCAAACTAGAACCCTCCTCTGGTTTCGGCCTTTTCAAATCCGGAACCCTCTTCTGACTAGCCGTCATCACAGTAGGCATGATAACTTGCAGATTCGTCTCAATCACCCTACTGACCTCCACAAGTGTATTAAACTTTCTGATCCGCTGTGGAGTGACTCTGTCGCTAATCAGGGGCCTCAAACCAGTCTCAAACTGCTCACATCTTTAGGGTTCATCATCATACCTCTAGAGGTAAGAGGAATACCAAGACAACTCTATGAACTTGGCCACATACTGATCTACAGTCATCTCATCCGTCTGTCTGAAGCCCATAAACTCCATCTCTTTCTTCTTCCTCACTGAACTTGGGACATACTTCTCATAAAATTCGACTAAGAAAGTCTCCCAAGTTATCGATATGTTCTTGGTCTCCATCAGTAGTTTCACACTCTCCCACCATCTATCAGCTTCCTTTTCTAACATGAAGGTGGCTAGCTGGGCTTTCTGCTCAGTGGTACAATCCATCACTGAGAATATTTTCTTAAGCTACATCACCCAAGCCTCTGCCTTATCCGCATCCAATTCCCAGTCAAATGAGGGTGGATTGTTCTGCCTAAACTGCTTCAATACTTTTTGGATAGGCGTTTGGGTCTGTGGAGCAGCAGGCTCCTGGGGAGGTACAGGTGGAATGCTGGATGTAGATGGTTGAGGTCCAAGGGCATCCCTTCTGGCTTCTTCTTGCCTAGCCAGGGTGTTTTGCAGATGCATGATCATGTCATGCTGCTGCTGGGCAATGCATCTCTATTGCTCCAGCATCTCTTGGTGCTGGCCCATCATGGCCTCATACCGGTCAAGTCTATCCATGATGGCCTGCAGAGGATCCCTAGTCTCAATAGGAACCTCTGGCTCATCTCTCTGAGCCCTGGGCGGTCTGCCTCTACCTCTACCCCTGCCCCGTCTAGTCTCAACCATGTCTAAAAAGAAGTAGCAATCCTCAGTTCACAACACTATCACAACACATATGCATATGGATGCTACAACTTCCATGACCATTCATACCAAACACCAGCAAATTATAGCATTCAAGAGCCTAACATTGAGCAAAAGTGCCTGAACCATTGCTCTGATACCAAAAATGTGACACCTTAATCTACTACCACTACCTAGCCTCTCACCTGGCTCTGTTCCATATGATTTCCAAAGAATCACTACTCTCCCGTGGCATTTGCATGCTATGAACCGGGGTTTCATATACTCATCTTTTGCCCCGTAGGTCTTGTGAACCCATCTCAAGCATCCTTAACTCAAACTCCATATCGACGACTTATACATAGCATAAAACAAACCATAAACCACGGGTATAGAGCCAAAAACCTGAAAAATTGCATTTTCTCACTTTGGCCCAAAAGTCATATTTTGGCTCTAAGTTTGGAAAATCATAAGCAATTGTAGAAAAATGGGAATGCAGCAAAATTTAGCTTCCTAGAAAGCTCTAAGTGTTAACTTTACACTAAAAATCATTCCCAACAAAAATCTCAGCATTTGGACTATGTTTGACATCGAAAATGGGAAGGAGGTCCGGCTGTCACTGTTTCTGGTGCAGCTTGCTGTCATGAACTTCGGAAATCCATAATTAAATCCACAAAAATTCAATCTGGGCACATTATACCAATTTGAAAAGCTACAGATGTCTACTAGAGGAAAAAAATAATTCCAGATCAGTTCAGTAGCTTCTACACCCCGAAAACTGATGGAACAGTGATGGGGGTCAGAAGAGCTCTCTGATGCTGATACAAAACTTCAGACGGTTCAATCTCTCTCTACAGACCTCTGATTTGGGTGATTCTAGTTCCTATAAGCCACTGTGGTGGTCTAGTTTATGTGTATAAAATTTCACCACATTTGGAATCCATTTGGTCTAATAATGCCATAGATTTCATTTTCTGAATTATATGAACAGTACATGACCAATTCATTGAATTTTCCCAAATTCAACAATTCGCTAAATATTCTCTCAACCTCCGAATATTACCCACTTTAGCTTCTCAAGAAGCTTTCTACAAACTCTAGAGGCACGCCAAATTTTATGGCAAGAGGAGCTCATCTGGTCATACTTTGACGGAGCTCTCAAAAATACCAGTTTTGGCACCCCAAAGGTGCAAATGGCCTCTCACACACTCTAGCCACTCATGGACAAGTTTAAAAGCTTAAAACTAGGATATATAACAAGTCCATGTGATCCAAATCATCATACATTCAAATCTCGCTATGCTACGGCCAAATACACACTACTTCATGCATTCAACAAAAGGGGCAAAACCCTCATTTCCATTCATTTGGCTATAAACATAGTTCATACAATATCCTTTCATATATTTACACATGTTACAACCTTTACATCTCAAAAATAGTGGGCACATATTCATTTGGCACCACTTTACATCAAAATACATCAAAATATTCTAAAAGAAAGTAATCTCTAACTATGCATGCTCCTAGGCTCCTTGGTGTGTGCTCGGTTCTCCTTGAGCTCCACCTAGCATATTTAGTTAGGAGGGAAAGGGGTGAGATTCAGGGAATCTCAGTAGCTCATGCACTCAATCCAGCAAGCAATCAAGGCATATAACAAGTCAAAGCATGTGAATAAGCATTTAGCCATTCTCAATCATCCAACACATAATGTACATGCTATGGAAATCACAACAATGCCAAAAATGGGCTCCAGGGACCTTTGGTCTAGCCTCACCCGAGTTTAGGGACTTTTGGATGGCCTCACCCGAGTTTAAGGACTTTTGACTTGGCCTCACTTATTTGAGACTTTTGGCCTTGTCTCACCTATCTCAAGGGACTTTCGGCTTCACCTCACCCATCTCATGGGACTTTCGGCACTACCGCACCCGAGCAAGTCTCACAATTCATCACATAAGCATATTGGCATCAATGCATCAAAGCAATAGCATATGACATATTCCACACAACAAGCATATACATAATCATACAATGACTATCATATCCAAGAATGCAACAAGAAAGAGTGGGAAAAGAGAGCTACCTTTGGAGCCAAAGCCAACACTAGCTTTTCCTTTCAAGTCCTTTTCTCCCTTCTTAATTTCACACTCACACCTTGATGGAGGTGCTTCACTTGAGCCTAGACACAATTAAAGAGCATGGAATTACTCTCTTAACATGGAATCATCAGATCAAACTCTCCTACACACCAGAACCTAGAGTCCTCTCTCTCTCTCTAGAATGCCATCCACCATTTCTCTCTCTCAAGCTCCCATGGTAGTGGAAAACAACATTTTTAAAGAAAACACAATGATTCAAAGGTGTTTTCCACTTTCCCTCTTCTGACCCATGCCCAAAAACCATCCATTTTTACAAACAAAATCGTAGGAAAAGAGGGCAAAGGGAGGGGATCAGAAATCTAAAGAGAAATGGGGGAAGTTTCCTTACCTTTCCCTTGCTCTTCCTCCTTCTCTTGATCTCTCTCACTCTCCACGTCTCTTTTCTCTCCTTGGGTCGAAGTCTAGGGCAGATATGAGAGAAGAAATGAGTTTGGGCGTTTAATGAAGTCTAAATCTCGCTATTTACTCTCTTCCAGACCGACTCTCGCTACGGCGAAAACTAACCTTCGCTATAGCGAGCTCGTGTAATCTAGCTTCGCTATGGCGAGGTGTAACCTTCGCTACGGCAAGCTCGTGTCAGTTCCCTTCGCTATGGCGAGACATACCATTCGCTATGGTGAAATCGCGTCAGTTCCAGACCTCACTCTCGCTATGGCGTACGCTACGGCGAGCTGTCCCCTGGTTTTCATATGGACTGCTGCCAGCACTCGCTATAGCTAGAATCGCCTTCGCTATTGCGAACAAGCACTCTCGCTGTAGCGAGACCATTTCTCGCTATTGTGAGAGGACTTGGCAGAAATTCTGGATTCCGAAAATTTTCAGCTTTCACTTTCTTTCTTTCCCCTTTTCTTTTCTTTTTCCCGGTTGTTACAACGTGACACCGAAATGAATTTTTAGATATAGCGCAATGTAAAAATAATCCCACTTTTTCTTGCTTTTCCCATGGAAGTCTTATATAGTTCATGATATTATGCCATTCAAATGTATGAGATGGACGAGAATCTATGGTGTTACACGAAGAGTACTCCATATTAAGATAAAGCTTCATAAATTTCACTTGAGAAATCTTAAGTTTCTAGCCTTAGAGATTTTTGGTCTAGTGAGAGAGAATCTAAAATCCATGATGTTTGGATGTTCTTTTGATCCATTTAGATGATCTAAGGTGCAAGAATTATGAAACTAGGTTTAGTTGCACTTGAATCCACGAAAACTCCAAGTTAGCGCACATAAGACATCCATTTGACCATTTAGAGAATGAAGGGCTTAGGGAGTTGTTTTATTCTAAGGTTTTGGATAAACCAAAAATGAAATATGGACACTAATGGAAGCATTGAATGGAATTTCGAAGCCACATTTTGAAAATTGAATTTCTAGGGTTCAAGATTTGCCTAATGTGAGACAATGTGGTTATATGCATATTTAGACATATTTGTAATGGTTCTAATGAGTCCCATTGGAGTTATATAGATCATAAATGATGAGAATTAGAAGTTGAATGTGGTAAGATGCACATTAAAGTCTAAGTTGGCATAATGGGTTTCAAAAGAGTCATAGATAAAAACTAGACCAAATGAATAATAATGGCCATATGAATAGTAAAATAGAAAATTGTAACTTGAATTATGAATTTATGAGGCTTAAATTTGCCTAAAAATCATGCTTAATGAAATTTCTAATTATAACCCTAAGTGAAGGACAATTAGAGAGGAGTTGAGTTTTGAAGGAATTTCATTAATCTTAGGTCGCTAAATGTAGTGAAAATGGGTGTAATCAATGATGAAAAGTCACCTGGAAAATGTGCACAAAGGAAGTCTCACTTGAAGTGCACTTTAAATAGTTTAATTCACAGTTTAAGAGTCACAAGTAAAATTAAGCAAGTATGAGTCATGATTAATGATGTTGTGCTCAATCTTGATATTATAGGCCAAATTAATAAAGACCATTCCACATGGAAGTAGTTAGGCTAAATCAAAATTAGTGAGATGATCAAGTTTAAATAAGTGGTTTTAACACTGAGTTAAGCATATTCCAAGTAGCTTACTCTTCCTTCCTTGTATGCATTTAGATATATTTGAGTTGAAATGTATTACGTTTATTGATTACTTTCATGAGTTGCTTGAGTTTATACATGAATTGGCTATATTAGTATAAGTTTTATACATATATGAGATGTGTTTTTGGCTTTTAGCAAGAGTGGCAGAAAATTGAGCATAGTAGTTCTTCCCTATCCTAGAGATGAGCCTTCTAGTACGTTTTATACCATGGCTAGATGAGTTGAAATGATTTATGCTAATTTAAAGATTTATGTTATTTTATATGAATATAACCATCCATGCTTGCATTTCATTCTTGAATTGTCTATGGTGTGCATTGGAACAATTAAGTATTACTACTAAAATTCTCTCCAAAATCTCACCACTTTTATCCTACTAACCATGCCAAGTGAAGCTAGTAAGTAGAAAGAAAAAAAGATAGGCTCTTGAAGCCAAGTTGTAGCTAGGATTCATATATTTCTACATATTCTTTTTAATGTATATTTAGATTAATGTAATAGCAACTTATGCAAAAGTATTAGATCATAGATGTATGACTATTTAATGTATATACATGGCATAAGAACATGATTTGATGTATAGAATTCCCTTGAATCTATATGCATATTTTCAAGAGGAATGGTGATTTTTAAATGCAAGGCAACATTCACTTGTTAAACCATTCATAGGTTCAGCACATGTGATTTGAAATTTGCTTATGGCAAGAGATGGCATATTAAAGTTTAATTAGACTATTTTGAAACAAAAAATTTGTCCAAATGAATCATAAAACGTCCCCTTGTCATTAATTATCTCAACGATTGAGTTTTAGGTTGAATTTGATAAGCATTTAGAGAACATTTAGAGCTTTTTATAGATCTAAATTTTGTATTTTTCGGAGCTCTATAGAATATTTAGCGAATTTTTAAAATTGACCTGATGGTTGTTGTGACACCTTGGGAATAATTAATAGTAATTATTTAGGGGTTATGAAATTATTAAAAGGGCTTAAGGAAAATGACAAATTTAAGTATCATAACATAATAATTATTATTTGGACCATTTTGAAGAACTATGATAATATTTATAAATTTAAATGTGACTTAGGCCCATGATTAGATTATGTGTGTGAAGAAAATTATTAAAGGCCCAGTCTCATCTAATTATAACCCAACCCATTTTGAACTTAGCTAACCCATATATCATGGCCCAACATGTGAAGCATCAGCCCATTTGGAATAATAGACCCTTGAAGTTTGGTCCAACCTTTATTTAACCCATAAAACTCTAGAATCCATGGCCCAACCTAACTAAAATCTGAACCCACAGGGAATTGGGCTTTTAGGTCAGCACATTCCTCCCTAACCTTAAGAGTTTCAGCAACCCACCTCACAAAGCAATAGCCCCATGACCAGAAATGAGCCTAAATGGGTATTGGGTTAATGGGTTGGCCCATTTCCCCCTAATAACCTTAAAGGTTCAGCAGCCTCCCCCCCCCCCAATTCAGCAAAAAACACAAAAGGCAAGAGAAGAAATTCCCCTGTTAGGAGAGGGGCGAGGGTTTCTCAATATGTTGGCTCAGATTTGCATTATTGGAGGGAGATTTAGCCAAGGTAGGTTCTATATAACTTGACCGTCTTATCTTCCTCTATATTTTGGTTTGATTGGTTTGTCATTTGGAGAATTTTTATCTTTTCTTAAGATGAAATATGGTTTTTGTATGATTATTTCAAGATTTTCGGAGTTGAAGGTTAGAAGGATGATTGGGTAAGCATTTTCCTTCTATTTTGTGTATTATTTTGCTGAAAAAGATCCCTAAAGATTGATTTTCATAGTGGGTTTTGCTATTATGTGAAATTACAAGAAAATGAAGGTAAAACACTGAGGTTTCTGGGCTTGATGACTCAAATTCAAATTCTGAAATATCCCATGGTGTGTTCTTGATAGTTGAGGCTCAACTTAGTCCATTTGACCTCTTGCGTGTATGGGTAAATGTTCCCTCTTCTCTTGTGCAGTGTATGTGCTGAATTCTCACATTTTGTATTGACTTTTGCCATATGGTTTGTACATGTGCGAAAATGGAGTTGTGGAAAGTGAATCATGGTGAGCTTTAATGTATGGACCTTGAATTGATGTAATAGATCATTAGGGAGCTTAGGTAAGAAGTTCTCAATGATTTCTTCTTAAGATGAATCTGTAGATAGGAAGAATTTCCTTGCTAATGATAGTTAAATGATGATAATCATGCTTATATTAAGCTTGGTATACTTTAGATCATGGTGGTAGATAAAGGAAGAGTAATTGGCTTCATTGAGGTAACTGGGATTATTTTCCTAATCTATGTATATACTCATGTTAATTTGATATTTATTACACATGCTTGATTTTGAAATGCTAAATGATTAGTTGACTACTTAAATTGTTATTGTGATTGGACCTTGAGAGTCCATGGTGAAGTCGTGGTGCAGCTGCCACCCGTGCATGTGCTTCAATCGGGCACCAGATTGTAATCAGACCCTAGATGCACTGAGCCCTGGTTGTGCTCATTATGGAGTAGGTGCCATGGACAGATCTCTCCCGGTGTTATTGGTCATTAACATGTTGTGTATAATTATTGATATAGGACAGTAGTCATTAGTAGCTCAACTAGTTCATTTACAAATTGAATTGATGATTTTAGTGTTGATAATACGAAATTACATTGTATTCATTAATCTATACATATATATGGAATTTACCTCTTATTTATTGAGATTGTACATCTCACCCCGATTTTGGGCTAACATTTTCAGGGACCAGACCTCTTAGTGGCAATGAGAAAATTAATGAAAGCTTATTATGTGGTTTAGTAGTAGGTAGGTTTGGAAACCTTATCAAATTATATTTATATAACTAGACTACTAGTTTTATGTAATTGCCGCATTGCATCATGAATTGCCAAGCATAAGGACTATAATCATTTGATACATCATATGTCAACTTAAACTAGTGATGTATGGAATTTCTAATGGGACTTATGTTTAAATGGAAATGTGAGTAGTGTAGGAACTATTTGCTGTCATTGATCTATGAACTCACTGGTTTATCGTGACTAGAAGGTTAAGGATCCACATTTAAGTTTTGAATGTGTAATGATAGATATGTTAGGTAGATTACGTAAAAGAAAGATACTAAATCTTCACAAACTAAGTTAAAGTAGCCTAGAGTGTTGCTAAAGGGGGAATTGGATAGTATGGGATGAAATCTTGGGAGTTATAGGAATAGAAAGGAATTGGCCGCAGCCAAAATTTAATTTGCCTCGGCTAAATGTGACGAAGTTGCCAGGGAAGAAAACAGAGAGCAATTGGTCGCGGTAAACAATAAAGTTAGCCGCGGCGAAGTGTGAAAGGTAGGTTTGGTGGTATTCCAAAGGGTAATTCATTGCAGCAAAATGTGTGAAATTTGTGAAGGTGTAAGGAGTTGAACCCGAGAGTAATTAGCTGCGACGCGAGAGAATTTAGTCACAGCGAAGGTGCTCAATTTCTCATATTCACCTAGAAACCTTAGTTTCTCTTATGATAATGCTAAGGAATGATCTAGAAACACTTGTAGGAGGTTTTTGTGAGTTGGAATTTATGGATGGAAGAATCAAAGGCTCCTCATTGATAACTAAATTCACTTACACATTCAAATAATTGTGGTTGTCTAATTAATGACCCTAATTACATCAAGGTTCAAATTTTGTTGCATTTTCCAAATGTAATTAGTTGTAATGACTTTCAACCTTGATTTATAATTATTAATCGCGTAGTTAACCTTAATTATGATGATTAGAAGTTAGGATTGTTACATTTGATATCAGAGCAATGGTTCAAGAAAATCGGTCTAATTTAAATTTTATGGTTTGAAGCATGGCAATCATGATACATATTTGGCATAGTATTAGCTCATAAGAATAGACAATTATGTGAACATACAGTGTTGTGCTTTATGTACTGGAAGGAAATATAGAGGAATAATGATATGAGGCTTGTAATGCTTGATTAAAATGGTTGTTTCTTGAATTTTATTTAGAACATTACCTATTACAATAAGTATGCTCCGGAGAATAATAAAGTGTAGTGGGATTCTACCTTATAACATTTTAGTAATACTAATTTTGAGACTTGAGGTTGTTAATGCCAATGAAAAGACTTGTGTATAATCTTCAAAGAATGGGTTACTGGTCTTAATCTAGATAAACAACTGGTTGAGACTTGTTGCCAACTGGCTACACGATAGATACACCAGTCACTCGCTGTGAGGCACCAATTGGCTTATGAGGATGATGAACAAAGCTACTAAGAGTATCTTTGATCAGTTGACTGTCATTTATTAAGCAAGTCAATTAGGTACGGTTGACTGGTTGACTAGTTGACTGGCCTATCGAAGTAGTCAATTAATCCCTATAAGAGTAGTAATTCTTTACCTAAGTAAAATTCTAAACTTTTCAAGGGCCATCTAGAGTGATGTTGAGAACTTAGAAGGCAACAAAACTAAGTAAAACACCTGACTAGCTATAAAAACCTTACAGAAGGGTAAGATGTAAACCTTACTTACGATTAGAAAATTGACAATGCAAGTTTGGAAACTAGTGTATAATAAATAAGTGTGATTGACTAAATATATGAAGTGATGTACAATCCATACTAAGTTAGAACTATGTAGACTTCAAAAGGTCACCAAGGTTAAAGCTTTATAGGTACAGAGATCCTAACCCACTTGCTTGATCCTGGTTAATAAAGAATGCAATTACTCGATCCTAGCTACCGCAATTTGGGCCTAATGAGTAAGGGCGATAAGAGCTAAAGAACATTTTAAATAGTTTTATTCAAACTATTGGAGTAAGTAAGCTATCTTTAGTTAATGATGATAAGAAAGGAGGGCAAGAAACCCTTAGGATTGTCAAATCCATTTCTAAATAGCGGATAGTGACTTTATAGAAAGAGATTAAGAGAGATGATATTTTGGAAGGAATCTTGAGAGCTTTGAGGCTCCTCCCTTAATGTACTATGGCAAAAGAGGGAGATTATGATAAGGGGAAAGACAACCCTTTAGTGCGATAAAGGTGAGGTGCATCGGTGCTTATACATGTTATCTCTTTTGTGTAATTTAGTTTACTTATGCTATATGTTAACGTGCATTTGGGTGGTGGTTAGAGGCATTTTATGTGCATGATACACTCGGGGAGTGTAAGGTAAAATTCTACAGCACTCTGGTGCTAAAGGAACGTGGGACATGCTCATTCATCGGCACTTCAGTGCTAAGGGCATGAGGGGCGTGTCACTTATTATATGATTTGATGATTTTTGACCACCAAATTGGTGTCAAATTAGACTAAGTAGACTTTCTACCTAGAAGGTAAAGAGGAAATCTTAATGGTAAGGATCCACCTAAAAAGAGAATAAAATGGTACCTGTGTGAATACAAGTGGTTGAGATACAGTCATCGTGGGGTGATGAGCATGTGTATGGCCACACAAAAAAAAGTATTGCCTACTAATATTGAAGGCAAAGTCTGATTCCACCATCAGTAATCTTGTTGTTATGTATCATGTGTGACATGATTAAGGGAATAGAGACAACATTGGGAATTCGAAATGGACTAATATTTGTTGTAGTAATAAAACTCCCTAATTTAGAATATAACCCAGGGGAAATGAATAAGAGGTGGTAGCAATGCAATTAACTTATATTATTACAATAAAACCTCAGTACTATGACTGACAAGGAAGGGTAAAAACTAGTGGTAAATGATACTTGAATTCTCTCACTGTGAATCCCTACTTGATTCGTTGATAATTAGGGAATGATTGATAATGAAAAGACTTCATAAGTCTCCTTATTATATTAATTTTACTCCTAATAGTCAGGCATGAATTAAGGCCTAAAAAACTTTTAGGGGAGCGAAAGAGTTAGTTGTGGTTGGTATAGGCCATTGTAAAGTCAAAAACTGTCATACCATCTCATATTATATGCTATACTTATAGTCAAAAGGCCTTGCACTTGCTGGCAGAGAACCTTATTGACAAGGTCTTAGATTTTACATTAATGTATACAAGATTTTGTTAACAGAATCTTAAACCTTATTGACAAGATATTATCTCATTACTCTTTAGGAATTATTATGAATTTCCAAACTAGAGAATATTAAAAAAAAAACTTAGTTGTATATGAGAAGGTTTGAGAAATTTTGGAGTATCACAAAAAAAAAAGGTAAGAAGTATGCTAATTGAAAAATGATTATACTTGTAGGAAAATATCTTAGTTGGGGTTAGAAGATATGAAAGCGCAGTCCTTTAGGGCTATATAATGGCATAAAAACCAAGGCGATGTTCGGTTGATTTCAAACAAGTATAGATGCCATTAAGTTGACTACTAAAGCTTATAGTAACTAAGAATCAAGATGAGACATTAGGATCTATTGATCATGGTAGTCTTTGGAGTCACTTGTATGTGATTGTGGTAATGCCTTTAGCAAAAAGAGAGAGAGAGAGAGAGAGAAGAGGTCTACTAGAGGTTTTCCTATGCTAGTTACACCTATAGATGATGATTAGATTATTTATAACGAACTATCATTATGAATTGAAAATTTCTAATGTTATAGGCAAGTTATTGAAGTTGTGTCATTTAATAAAACATCCACTAGAGTTATAGCTTGTAGGATTTAAGGAAACTCATTCCTAAGTCTTAAAAGATTACCTTGATACTCTAGACAAGGTATTTTCGCCATCAAAATTAGGCCTCCTTAGGGAATATAACCTAGACTTGAAGGATCATGTTTATTTTCACTTAAGAGATTATATTCGATTTCGATTAGGTAGAAGGTGACCTTAGAGTGTCTGAATGCCTTACATGGATTAGTCGTAAGATCAGACTTTATATTAGTTCTAACCTTTGGAAAATCTTGATGAATAAAAAAGGGAAACTTAGGTACTAACTAGAGATGAGAAGAGAATTTGTGTGTCTAATGGAAATAATGAACCTTTTACTAATGGACAATAAATGAGGATATGATATGTGCAACAATTCAATGAGATAGTTGAATGTAAGAGTTGGAAACTTAGACTAGATGACCCTGTAAGAGGTGAAACCTATTTCGATTAAAAAGGTTGGGCTAAAGAAATGTGAGGGTAATCGAAGTGAAGGATGAATGAAACTTCATTATGAAATAAGGTTACTCACCTATGTTACAATTAGTGGAATAAATACTAAAAAGGTTAACTAAGTGGAATTCTTTATAGTTATTGGTATCAACTATTAGGGAGAGTTAAGCTAAAGTATCTAGGAGTTATCTCTTAAATGGATTAGGAGTTAAGAAGGAAAGGAAGTTAACATGAACATTTAATGATCGACTGTTGGAATAACAACAAAAAATGAGAGAAAAGAGAAAGAAGAAGGAAAAAAAAGAGATAAATATAAAATAGAATAAAACAAAAGCTATGGAGGGAGAGAAAATTGAGATTTATTTGAGCTAGGTGTCTAGAGCTTGCTATAAGATGATCAAGTATGTTTAGGATCTCTTTAGTTGTAAACAAAGAAGGAATACGACATGCTTAGATTGGCATGTTATTTGACGTAGGTTGACTAGAGGGAATAGAATTGTGGTTACCAAGTGAAGTAGTAACATGATAAGAATACCCTCTCTAAGAAAGTAGTAAGAAGGGACTAGTCTCTGGTAAGATTATCCAAGTTATCAAGGAGGAGGTTATGAGGAAGAATTGTCCAACATCAATTGAGTAAGGTATGACTAATTTTGAGGACAAAATTCTTAAAAGAAGGGGAGGATGTAACACCCTGGGAATAATTAATAGTAATTATTTAAGAGTTATGAAATTATTAAGAGGGCTTAAGGAAAATGAGAAATTTGAGTATCTTAACATAATAATTATTGCTTGGACCATTTTGAAGAAGTATGATAATATTTATAGATTTAAATGTGACTTAGGCCCATGATTAAATTATGTGTGTTAAGAACATTATTAAAGGCCCAGTCTCATCTAATTATGACCCAACTCTATTCTTAGGGAAGCCCAACGCATTTTGAACCTAACTAACTTATATATCATGGCCCAACATGTTAAGCATCAGCCCAATTGGAATAATAGACCCTTAAAACTTGGTCCAACCCTTATTTAACCCATACAACTCTAGAATCCATGGCCCAACCCAATTAAAATATGAACCTATAAGGAATTGGGCTTTTGGGTTAGCACATTCCTCCTTAATTGAGCCTAAATGGACTTTGGGCTGATGGGTTGGCCCATTTCCCCCTAATAACCCTAAAGGTTCAGCAGCCTCCCCCTTCCCATTCAACAGAAAACACAAAAGGCAAGAGAAGAAATTCACATGTTAAGAGAGGGGCTAGGGTTTCTCAACATGTTGGCTCAAATTTGCACTCTTAGAGAGAGATTTAGCCAAGGTAGGTTCTAAATAACTTAATGTTCTTATTTTTCTCTATATTTTGGTTCAATTGGTTTGTCATTTGGAGAATTTTTATCTCTTCTTAGGATGAAATCTGGTTTTTAGATAATTGTTTCAAAATTTTCAGAGTTGAAGGTTAGAGAGATGATTGGGAAGCATTTCCCTTCCATTTTGTGTATTATTTTGCTGAAAAATGTCCCTAAGGATTGATTTTCATAGTGGATTTTGCTATTATATGAAATTACAAGAAAATGAAGGTAAAACACTAAGGTTTCTGAGCTTGATGACTCAAATTTGAATTTTGGAATATCCCATGGTATGTTCTTGATAGTTAAGGCTCAACTCAATCCATTTGACCTCTTCGGTGTATGAGTAAGTGTTCCCTCTTCTCTTATATGGTGTATGTGCTAAATTCCCACATTTTAGATGGACTTTTGCTGCATGGTTTGTACATGTGCGAAAATGGAGTTGTGGAGAGTGAATCATGGTGAGCTTTGATGTATGGACCCTGAATTGGTGCAATAGATCATTAGGAAGCTTGGGTAAGAAGTTCTCAAGGATTTCTTCTTAAGATTAATCTATGGATAGAGAGAATTTCCTTGCTAATGATAGTTAAATGATAATAATCATACTTATGTTAGACTTGGTATGCTTTGGATCATGGTGGTAGATAAAGGAAGAGTAATTAGCTTTATTAAGGTAACCAAGGTTATTTTCTTAATTCCATGTATATACTCATGTTAATTTGATATTTGTTACACATGCTTGATTTTGAAATGTTAAATGATTGGTTAACTACTTAAATTGTTATTATGATTGGACCTTATAAGTCCATGGTGGAGCTGTGGTGTGGCTGCCACCAGTGCATGTGCTTCAATCGGGCACCGAATTGTGATTAGACCCCAGATGCACTGAGCCCTGGTTGTACTTATTATGGAGTAAGTGCCACGGACGGACCTCTCTTGGTGTTATTGGCCATTAACATGTTGTGTATGATTGCTGGTATGGGATAGTAGTAATTAGTAGCTCAACTAGTTCATTTACAAATTGAATTGATAATTTTGGTATTGATGATATGAAATTACATTGTATTAATTAATTTGTACATATATATGGAATTTGCCTCTTGTTTACTGAGATTGTATATTTTACCTCGATTGTGGGTTAACATTTTTAGGGATCGGACCTCTTAGTGACAAAGAGAAAATTAATGGAAGCTTATTATGTGGTTTAGTAGTAGGTAGGTTTGGAAACCTTATCAGATTGTATTTATATAACTAGACTACTAGTTTTATGTAATTGCCACATTGCATCATAAATTGCTAAGCATACGAACTATAATCATTTGATACATTAGATGTCAACTTAAACTAGTGATGTATGGAATTTCTAATGAGACTTATGTTTAAATGGAAATGTCAGTAGTGTAAGAACTTTTTGATATTATTGATCTATGAACTCACTAGTTTATGGTGGCTAGAGGGTTAAAGATCCACATTTGAGTTTTGAATGGGTAATGATAGATGTGTTAGGTAGATTAGATAAAAGAAAGATACTAAATCTTTATAAACTAAGTTAAAGTGGCTTAGAGTATTACTAGAGGGAGAATTGGATAGTATGGGATGCAATCTTGGAAGTTATAGGAACAGAAGGGAATTGGCCACAGCCAAAATTTAATTGGCCTTGGCCAAATGTGACGAAGTTGCCAGGGAAGAAAATAGAGAGCAATTGGCCTTGGCGAATAGTAAAGTTAGCCGTGGCAAAGTATGAAAGGCAGGTTTGGTGGTGTTCCAGAGGGTAATTTGTCACAGCAAGATGTGCAAAATTTGTGAAGGTATAAAGAGTTGAACCCGAGAGTAATTGGCCGCAGCACGAGAGAATTTAATTACGGTAATGGTGCTTAATTTCTCATATTCACCTAGAAACACTTGTAAGAGGTTCTTGTGAGTTGGAATTAATGGATGGAAGAATCAAAGGCTCCTCATTGATAACTAAATTCACTTGCACATTCGAATAATTGTGGTTATCTAATTAATGACCCTAATAACATCAAGGTTCAAATTTCCCTGCATTTTTCGAATTTAATTGGTTGTAATGACTTTCAACCTTAATTTATGATTATTAATTACGTGTTTAACCTTAATTATGATGATTAGAAGTTAGGGTTGTTACAGTTGTATCATGCAACCTCCAAAATAAAACTAGGTTGGACAATATTTTGCAATATAGGGTGCAACCTAGATGGTCTTCCTATGAAATGGAATTTAATATTTAATTAGGTTTTTCAAGTGCAAAAGAATCCTAAAACCATTTAATTAAAGGGGGTTTGATCTAATTAAACTAACTAAAATTAAATGAAAATGAAGTTCTTAGCTACTACCTAAATACATAAATTAATATGTAACTAATGGACTTGTAATTAGCTTTGGATTTGTCCCTTGGTATCCACTATCCTTATCTTAATTCAATTGTAATTGGTTTTGTTCTAAGAGTTCCTAATTATGTTTATGGCAAATGATCTTGAATTATCACTTAAGATTCAAGAAATTGACAAGTTAATATTGAATTGAAACCTCAACCCTGCATCAAATCATTAATTTTTGTCATTAGGATCTTTAAACACTATATTTGATTGATTAATTGATCTATTAGTCACTAAATTAACACCTTAAGATGTTTAATTAACAATTAAACTTAAAAGAATCCTCAAATTAGACAATTAAGCACACAATTTCACTCATATATTTTATCAAACACCTTGATTGCATACATGGGAAATTAAAAAAAAGTGAAAAATCCAGCACTTATCCAATCAATTAATCATTCAAATAGTCTCCTAATGAATGCCTAACTAATCATCAATTATAAAAATATATTAATCTCAGTCAATTACAAGCTTAACCAAATAAGTTTAAGAACAAAAATTAGTGTAGAAAGAGAGAAAATAAGATGGAAATCTTAGCCCAAAATCCTTTGATTAATTCCATGGATTCAAGCTTCTCCAAGATTGTCATCCAAGCTGGCCATAAGAAGAAATTAATGCTTCATTGAAGTGGAATAATGGAGGAAGATGGAATGAGGAGCCACGACCTTAATAGAGGGTGAATGGTAAATGGAATACGTGAATTCTGGATGAATGATACAATGGAATGGATGATGGATTGATGAGGCGTGATCTGGATTATGGATCCTTGTCTTCCTTTAATGAATCATGTGCTCTCCCTCATGTGAGCTTATTCTCTTCCTCCCAATCACAAACTCGTGCCTAATAACGTGATCCGCTATGCTTCTTATTCACATATTCTTCCACGTGAGCTACCCTCGTATGTTAATGACATGCTCCTTTTATTCTTCACGTGTCTTCCTCATTTGTTGCTTCCAACCCAATAAGTGTTTCTATTCTTCTTCTCTCAATCCCCAGCATGTTCTGCCTTTGTTCAAGTCTCACACGAGAACCTTTCTTCTCCTTACTAACCCGTAACTCTTCCTTCAGCTCGTGGCTTGATCTTCCAAAACCTAAGAGTACTCTGTTTCTCTTCTTTCTCAGCATGTGAGCTGCCCATGTTTTCTTCCTCACGTACTTCTTTCTTTTCTTTTTAATAATCACATTCTACCCTTCTGGAACCCGAGACTGCCTCATACTTTATTTCTGCATGTATGTGTTTGAGCTTCATTTATTTCTTCCCACATGACTGCTCCATAGCTCCCTCTATATGTTTTGCCTCTCAAACCCATGTATTAATTGAGTGAATGGAGAGTGCAACTGCTAGACGTATGAAAGCTACATGGAAGTGTATAGAGTGTATGGCATGCTACGTGTTAAAGTGAAGCTTTTTGTGTTGAGAGCCCATGACTTGTGTGTGTGAGTGTTTTGAAGCTGCTAGAACTCATGGCTTACTTCAACCCTTCCCACGTCAATCTCTCAAGTCACTAATGGACCCTAAACCCGTGAATGGAGTGTGTGCTAGAATATGGAGTGTAGTAATTGTGCAACATTACTAGAATGAGCTACTGCACATGCTTTTTGACTTAAGGCTCTCCATGTATCTCTCCAGGCTGTAGCTTTTGTCTAAAAATGGATGTGTTGGTGTAATTAAGTTGCTACATGGAATGGAGCTGTGCAATGAAATGTATTGTGGATCCACATGATAAAGGATGCTGTGTGACCTAGTGCTTACTCGTGTGAGGGAGTTAACGTGGCTTTTATCTTTTGCTGCTACGTGTGTGTGTGTGTGTGAGAATGAAAGAATGAACCATGCATGAACGTGTACTGATGTGTGCAATTAATGAGTTAAGTGTTGTGTCCATGACTTGGAAAGCTTCCACCTCTTCTCCAAACCAATCTCCTATTCAAATGCTATTTGCCCATCAAAGATTCTGTAAAAATAATAAACAATATTAAGTAGGATTAGTTTTACAAAATTATTTAAAGGAATTTAAGTATTAAAATCAATAATTTTGTAAATTAATTCTTAAAATATAGAAAATAGCCAATTAAAATCAAATTTCATTCAATTACATCTATTAAGCCATATTTAATTATTAAAGTGCCTAAATTCAAAGATTAATATATATAAAAATAGCCTTTATTATAACCCCAAAAAGTTATCATAATAGTTATTGTTTATACTATACCATATTTGATTTTTATAGGATTTGAAGAACCAAATAAATTCATTTTAATTTGAAATTTTTACAATAGAAAGTTAATGTCATAAGTTTTAAAATGACACCTAATTTGCCTTAGTCAAAATTGTATAGCTCAAATTATAAATTTTTTTTAAGTTTATACTACAATATGTGATCATAGCTAAAATGGACAATTTGTTTCCTTTTTGTATATAACATGTGGGTTATACATTAGAATTGGAAAAAATACCATTTCTAAGTATTGGAAGTCCATTTGATGTATTTAATAGTTGATTTTCTATTGTTAAAAGTTTTGCAATGAATACTTTTATAAATAGGAATTCCATTATACCAAATAAATGAGATATAGTAGATTGTAATAGATACAAAGAAATTGAAAAAATTATGAATAGATGAAAACATCACACCAAGAGAAGAATAATGAAAATTGCACATAAAGAGAGGATGTTAAAGAATAAGAATAGAGAATAGAAATAAAGAACGAAATGAAGGAGAGCATGTAAATATATATTTAACATTTTCATTGTATCCAGTGATTGGAATCAGCTATTTTTGTAATGATCAAAATGCTTATTTTCAAACGGTTATTTTTTGGCTATTGTCTTTAATTAAAAAAAAGTAAAAGTTAAAAAAAAAGTTTGTTTAAAATGAAAAAATAAAATTGGATATAGATTAAAGTTTAGGTGAACTTAGCATGCCAAACTTTAGTCAGCCAACATTTTTGCAACTTTTCATGGTTTTTTTAATCTTATTTGCTAATTGAAACTATTTGAAAAATATTGTTTAGCAACTAAATTTGTTTGTAAGATTCTAGGTTTTTGTATGAATTGGTACTATTTTATTTTTCCTTTCTTAAAGTCATTTGAAAACTAGTTAAATATGGAAAAAAAAAATCAAAGTAGTTGAAAATTAGTTAAAAGCTTTAACCTATATTCCCTAACATTGTTATAGTGATTAACATTTTAAAGTAGCTAAAGTTTTTCTTTCTTCCCTTGTAATTGGCATCTTATAGTAAGCCATCAAGGTAGAGTGGTCCAATGTGATTCTTGTTGTATGCAAGTAAGTACTTAGTGAGATTCCCATAAACCACAATCGTTAAGCTTAACTTTATAGGTAAGCCTTAAAACCACTTGCAATATTATAGATTTATATAACTAATAATCTAGGGCTGAGTTGATATTAATGAAGGAAGTAAATAAGTGTCAAATTAATTAAAACAAGTAGTAGGTTGACTTAGGCAAAATGAGTATTAAATTGAGGAAATACTAGTATAGGAATTGATTAAGTAGATTCAATTAAGCTAGTAGGGTAATGAACTAAAGTGTAGAAGGTGTAAGGTAGAAAGTTAACTAGACAACAAGAATTGGTAATTAAAACAAAGTAAAATTTAATTTAAGGACAAAGTAAAATTTAAGTTAAGTTAAAATAACTTACAAAATAAAAAGATAAGATTTTTACCATAAAGTGACTAAAGCTTAATTTCTCCTTGATCCATTTAACCTGTGGTAAGGGGTTTTTCAATAAGTGGATTATTGAAACTAATCACCAACGTTAAATAGGTGAATTGGAGAACTCACATTGAACTCTTACTTTTTAAGATAGGCTTCATAAAATAAGCTTTAACATTCTTTTACAAGGCGGGAGGTTGATAGATTAAGTAATCTAGGGTAGTATGGTACTAGGAAAAGAAATTAATTAAGAAATAGATTAAATAAGTTAATTTGACTAGTTAATTGTTTGCAATTAATATAAGAATGAAAATTATGTTAGGATAAAGTAGCCTAATAATGTAAGATGTAAGAAGAAGCATATAATTGTTTCTTGAATATATAAACATTATTGTAATTATGTCTAGGATTTTTTTTTTTTGGATTTCTTGTTAGAGGGAATTAGCGGTAGTTTAATAATAGATGAAGTGGAAACCATTTTGCAAGCATTATGAGTAGGTTATAAAGCATAATACATTAAACTTTCCTTCTCTTTTTACCTTCTCTACTTGTTTGTATCCTGTATATCCATTGGGACAAGCATCCTAGATAATGACTCCTTGTGTGTATATTATTAATATTAAACCTTTTAGACTATAATATGCAAGGCATGCTAGTGCTATTGAAATGAATATGAAATATTATGATGACTAAAGTGTTATATTAAAAATTTTGAAAACTTATAAGTTTACCTCAATACCTTTATGTGAAATTACCAAAGTTTTTTGTTTTGTACTACTAATTGTATAAATATCCTGTGAATTACTTCATTTGGAATATTTTTGTGTATAAATTAGATTTTATTATATGATATTATATTTTTTTGAGGCAGGATTTGTAAAATCTCTTTTTACTAGCATTATATTTAATGTTTAATTTATCCAGTTATAGTGCATATGCATGGAAGCTTAACTTAATTTCCTTTAATAGAAAATACAAGTCCATTTAAACATTTTAACTTTGTTAATTTTAACTAATACTTAAGCACTTAAGATTAACTAAGGATTGAGTTAACTCTAATATGCACTTAGTTACCAAGATTCAACTTTACTTCTTAGAATTATAAGGATCAATATCTTGAATTTAAAGATGTTATCTAAATAGGAGTTAACAATGACATGACTACTCAATTGGTTAATCCAAGTTAGAGCTAACTCTATCAATTTTTAGTTGATTCTCTTCATTACCTAAACCACTTTAAAGTTGACTGTATGTCAGAGCTAGATATCTTTATCCTTTCATCTACCAGAGCTAACATTTATATGGGAACCTTCCATCAATTTTCACTCTAAGACCTCCAAATAAGTTCTTGAATCATCTTTAAACATAGAAAAGATTGAGTCAAACCAAACCACCTCTCTTAAGCTAAAATTTTAAAGCATCAAGAAACTCCCTTGAGAGTGCAAAGGTAATGCTGTAGCCTCCCTTATTTGGCATCTTGATGCCCAACACTCTAGTCCTAGGCATTTATATTTTGCATGACTAGTGTTACAACATAATGATCATGGCATCACAATGCCATTCAAGTTATAAGGGGCTAAAAATTTCAATCTTTCCATCAAGATCCATAGTTCACCAAAGTTATTTTGGGACATCCCTTAAATTATACTAGGTCCTTATAAAATTTTTAGGTTCAACGAAGGTCATTTGACCTATCAAATGTACATGATTGTAAATCTAGTCTATAGTGACTAAACTTAAGGACTAAAGGAAACTTAAAGGCTCTTTTGGCTATGTTAGAGATTTAACTGTTTAGTCAAATCTAATATATTGAGATCTGTACTTATTACTTTGATTTCATGGAATTAGATCTGCCTTTATTCTTTCCTTTTTGTTTATGTCCTTTGTAATTTCAATAATTTGATTTTTCTTATTACTTTTTATGTACTTTTATTGCTAAGAGGCTTCAGTGGTTGACTTGGGACCATAGTCTCTATGTAATACTCTCTTCTATATGAATAAAATTTATTAAAAGTATTTAAAATTCTTAGCTTCTATTTCTTCATTGTATTAGAGCCTTTAGGCCTGATTTTCCTTGATGTCTAAATATAGGTATCAAACTACCTTAAGTGACAATGAGACTAAGCATTCTTTATCAAGAATATCATCTTAACCATTGCAAGGAGTGTTGATGTTGCCACTCAGCCCACTTCATCTCCTTTTAATCCTTCACCTATGCTTATCATTGCACACAAGCTGAATGGGCCTAATTACCCCCTAATGACATCAATTTTCCAAATGTTTATCAATAAGCAAGGCAAGGAGGAATGTTTGAGTGGTAAAGCAATCTAGCTAGCTAAAACTGACCTTAAATTCAATATGTGGCATTTCAAAAACAATCTTATGATGACTTGGCTCATTAACTCCATGACAATGGAGATTGGAGAGCTTTATATGTTCTACAATACAACCTTTGAAATTTAGGAAGCCACCCATCAAGCTTATTCTACTGAAAAAAAAAGCACTACTAAGATCAATGAGATAGTGTCTCATTAATTGTCTAAAACAAGGAGAGCTACCTGTGCATTGATACTTTAATTCCTCACTAAATATTAGCAACAACTTGATGGGATAAAGACTATCAAATGGGAGACAACCCTAGATGCTACTACATATAGGAAACTTGTTAAAAGGAAGTGCATCTATCAATTATAAATGGGACTCCATAATAAATTCAAAGATGTTTGTGGATGCATACTTTCCAAAACATCTCTTCCTTCCTTCAAGGAGGCATTCTCTAAAGTAAAGGGTGAAAAGACTTGTAAGAAAGTTGGTCAAAGTATTTCTCAACCTAGTACTTCTAATAAGGCTTCTGCTCTTAACTTAAGAGGTCTTAATGCCAAGATTTTGAGATTAAATTAAAGAAGCAAGGAAGAAGGTGTTACAATCGTTACCATAAAAGTGGTCACTCCAAGGATACTTGTTGGAAACTTTATGGCAAGCCAACCAACTAGAAGTCCAAAAATAAAAGAAATGTTCATGGCTACACTATCACTCATGAAATTATTGCCCTTTTAGACTTGTCCTTGTTCAACTATGAACAACTTGAAATGCTCTAAAAGATGTTTGTGTCTCAAAGCACAATCTCCAATGACAATAATAAGGGTACTTTTATTGGCCACCTTGCTTAGTTAGGTAATTTTTCTATAGCCTTGAACATATAATGCCTAATTAAGAGCTCTTGGGTGGTTAATTCAGGAGCCACTAATCATATAACTAGTAATACCTCTTTATTTAACAATTTTAGCTCTTGTGCAAAGTTTTTAACTGTAAAAATTACTAATGAAAGTCTTGTTACTATTTCTAGCCTTGGTAGAGTAAAAATCTCCAATGATCTTTTATGTTGAAAAATGTACTTTTAGTGCTTAAACTAACATGTAATCTATTGTCCATCAATAGAATGATTAAAGGTAATACTTGTGCAACTCATTTCTCAAACGATGGTTATGTTTTTTAGGACTTATAATCCAAGATGATGATTGGGAGTGTTAAAGAGGTGGATGGTCTATACATTTTGGATCCAATAACTCGCTTTTGCTACTGGTAGTTCAAATATCCTCCTACATAGTCGGCTTGGCCATCTTAATTTCCATTACATGTAAACGATGTATCTAGCCTTATTTTGATAAAAATTCCCATTCCTTTGATTGTGATACTTGTTAATTAGCCAAACACACTAGAAGCACTTATCCATATCACTCATATAAACCATCTTGCCCTTTTCTAATGATCTATAATAATGTTTAGGGACCTTCTAAAGCTTATGGGCTTTTGGTGTCAAATGGTTGTCACATTTATTAATGATCATACTAGGATCATGCAGTTTACTTGATTAAGGAAAAATATGAAGTTACTCCTATTTTTAAATCCTTTTACTAATTTATCAAAACACAATTTTAAACATTTATAAAAATTTTAAAAAGTGATAATGGGAGGGAATACATTAATACTCAATTTCACTCTTTCTCAATTGAAAATGGGATTTGCCATCAAACTTCATGCCCTTACACCCCCTAACACTGAGGGAAAAAATAAACACGATATTTAATGTTCGCCATGAATAGACCGAAAGATTTTAGGGTAAAGCCATCCTTTCTTTTACTTACCTTATAAATAGAACGCCCACTAAATCCCTTAACTTTCAAACTCCTTTTGCCACTCTTCTAAAAGCCTATCCTAATATCCATCTCCTTTCCACTTTACCTTTAAAGGTTTTTGGGTACACCTCTTTTATTCATACTTATGCTAAAAACAAACTTGAACCTAAGGCTATTAAGTATATGTTTGCTAGCTATTCTTCTTCCTAAAAAGGGTACAGATGTTATTCTCCCATACTTAAAAAATTATATGTGTCTATGGATGTTACATTTTTTAAAAATCAACATTATTATACCAAAACATCCATTTAAGGGAAAAGTATTCAGGAATGGAGTTTTTGCATTCAAGAAAACACTACCTATGCTTTTGGCCAACTTGCTAGCCCTACACCTGAGCCTATTGGATCTGCACCTGAGCTTATTGGTCCTACTTTTAAACTCGTTAGTACTTTACCTAAGCTTATACCTATACTCGAGACCACAAATTAGAATATTTCTCTTAATGCACCTAATTGTCAGCCCTCCCAATTTGTTTTTGACGCTTCCAGCATTGAACCTATTACCCTACAATAGGAGCCCATTATTTACACTAGAAAAAAAAAAAGATTCAAAAGGTATAAATAGCTCTACCACCTGAATAGAATGTGTCCTCAATTCCAAATCCAAGTATAAATCTTTTTAGAGATGAGAATTTAGATCTTCCCATTACTTTGAGAAAAGGAATTAGATCTTATACTACTCATCTTATTTGAAACTTTGTTGTATATGATAGACTTTATCTCACATATCAGACCTTTGTTACTAATCTTTCTAATGAGAAAGTACTTTCAAATATTCATAAGGTTTTTAAGCAAGAAAAGTGGAGGAAATTTGTATTTGAGAAGATGAATGCCCTTAAAAAGAATGGAACATACTCAGTAGAGTTATCTCTAGGAAAGAAACCCATGGGACATAAGTGGGTCTTCAACATCAAGTATAATTGTGATGGAAGTGTAAATAGATGCAATGTAAGACTCGTAGATAAAGGATTAACTCAAACTTATGAAATTAATTATCAGGAGACCTTTGCGCTTATGGCCAAACTTAATTCATTAAAAATTCTATAGTCTCATGTTGTTAATTTTGATTGGCTTTTACACCAACTTGATATAAAAAAAATGCCTTTCTAAATGAGGATTTAGAAGAGGAATTCCAGATGTCTCCTCCTACTAGTTTTAAAGACCATAATAAGAGTGAAGTAGACAAACCCTATAAGTCTCTTTATGACTTTAAACAATCCTCAAGAGCATGGTTTAAAAAGCTTACATTGGTTGTAAGAAGGCAAGGTTATAAACAAGGACAAGTTAACCATACTATTTTCACTAAATTCACTACAAGTTAACCATACTATTTTCACTAAATTCACTACTAATGGGAAGATTCTTGATTGTATATTAGATGATGTCATTATGGTCAGAGACTATGCTAATGAGATTGAAAATTTGAAAAAGGCATTAGATGAAGTATTTGAAACCAAAGACCTTGGCACATCAAAATACTTCTTAAAAATGGAAGTAGTAAGGTCCAAGAAGGGAATTATGATCTCCTTAAGGAAGTATACTCTTGATCTTTTAAGCGAAGTGAAATTGAGATGTTAGGGTGCAAACTTGCAAATATCCTAATAGAGGCTAATTATAAGACAAAATTTGCTCAAGAGAGCCTTCCAGTTAACATTAAAAGATATCAAAAGCTTGTAGGCAAACTTATCTATTTGACTCATTTCGGACCTCATATTTGCTTCTTATTAGTGTCATTAGTTAGTTTATGAGTAAACCTATTGAAACTTATCTTAAAGTTGCTTAAAAGATTTTGAGATATCTTAAAATGACTTTTGGAAAAGGGATCTTCTTTCAAAGGGGTACAAGTCGTGTAATTGAAATTTACTGTGATACTAATTAGGTAGGTTATATCACTATAAAAGATCCACCTTTGATTATTGTATCTATGTACAAGGGAATTTAATTATTTGACATTGTAAAAAATAGTTTGTGTTTGTTAGAAGTAATGTTAAGGTTAAATACAAGGCATAGGCTAAAGGTATTTGTAGAGATCAATGGTAAAAAAAACTTCTTAAGGAAATGAGAATTAATTGTAATCTACCTATAAAGGTGTAATGTGATAATTTAACTGCTCTTAACATTACAAAGAATCCTATCTAACATAATAGGACCAATCATATAGAAATACATAGCACTTCATCAAAGAAAAACTTAAAGCTAAAATACTTGAACTTAGTCATACCCTTACAAGGTTACAAGTTGCTGATATGCTTACTAAAGCATTAACTTGAGTATGATTTGAAAAACTTGGAGTCAAGTTAGGAATAATTAATATCTACTCCCTACCTTAAGGGGGAGTGATGTAGATTTGACCATTTAGTTAGATCTAATTCTTTGAGATATGCATTTGTTATTCTGATTTCATAAAATTAGATTTGCCTTTATTCTTTTCCTTTTCTTTATTTCCTTTTCGGTTTCAACGATTTGAATTTGTCTTATATGTACTTCTATTGTTGAAAGGCTCCAATGGTTGACTTATGGCCATGGTCTCTATTTAATCCTCCTTTCCATATGAATAAAATTTATCAAAAGTATTCAAAATTCTTAGCTTTTATTTCTTTAGGTTGCATAAACCAACCCCAAACTTGAGGAGAACTGAGATACTACTAGTTTGGGATACCATATGGCTAATGTCTTATACCATTTGGAGGACATTTAGCCCATTTATTCATTAATTTTTAGTGGTTGCACCATGAAACCATTTTGCTATTAGATTACCATGACAATTACAACTCTAACCTCCCAAAATTAGTATCTTAAACTCCCAAAGTTACAACCCTAATATAACTTTTTTTTTTTGCATTATATTTTAGCCTTTCTAACCTAGAACTTTATACCCTGAAATGGTTAATTCTAAACCAGTTCATGCCAAACCATTGCCAACAAGTCTCAAACACTAAAATACATTATTCTAACCTATTAGAATCCTACAATTGCATGGTATGGTCAATGTAACCATGTCAAACCTACCTTGCCAAGTTAAACACCCCAATTACTAATGACATACCACCCAATTCATGTTTTAACAAGTTACAAACTTTTGGACCATGAAACTTACTCAGAGACCTATGCCACCAAAAGGAAGAGACAACCTAATCATATAAGGTGCCATTAGCATATGAACTAAGAATTTTATGCACTCTTTATGCTTACACATAATCACCACCAAACACAATTCCTCATATTAACACCTATTAACATCTTTTGTACATCATACTCGATAGTACTTTCTAAAACCATTAAGAACTAGGATATATACATATCCTTATCATTAATATCAAAAGTCAATCCTATAATTATATCATTTAAACATAGATACAAGCTACATCAACATTTAACCATTTAAAACATCATATATCCATCTGTATCTTGGTATTCATATTCACATACATAACAAAACCTATAATAAACACCAAAAGTATATCCAAAAGTAGAAACATAAGGTTTAATAAGAACACAACCACTTAGACATGGCAATACATAAATATCAATTTTTTGCTTACTGCTCTTTCCTTTTTATAGAACTTTCATCCATAAGAAAAGTAGTTGTCTCCAAAGAAGGGTAAGATAAAAATTCAATTAGTTGTATTACCTTTCTAGATATATTTTCATGATAAACATAAACTCAAAATTAGAACAATACATCATACATAGTTTAATTGAAATAATAACATATTTGATTGCATATAAGTTCATTCATACATTTCATTTTGGCTAGTAATCACATGAGTAGTTATTCTTGTTAACCCAAAAAATCATAAAACTTACAGAGGAATTGCCTTATGAGCTTAAGATTTATATATTATTGTCATAGCATGGGGAATGAATTGTCCTTGTCAACTTGAGATTATACATTATCATAAGCAACCAAGTAATCATATCGGTCATATAAATTATGAGTGACAATTCTAGTTCAGAGTGAATATATTAAGAAGGATAAACAACCGCCTATATAGGTTTACACAACAAATTTCTCAATTAGCCTTAAATATTCAGTCAATTGGCAATACCTATTTTAAGGCACATAAGCATACATATACCGTATTATTAATTGCAATCTTTTCCTAATTTCAATCAACAAAAGGGAATTTAATTTCTAATCATATGCATACCTAGATCAAAATTTTCAAAACTATAGTCAATGGCTTCAATCCCAAATCTTTAAACTCTAAGCTTCCAAATTCCTAACTTAAGCTTCAACATTTCAACCAAATAAGAAAGATAAACAATTTAATTTTCAATTTTAATTCAAGTCTCAAGTCAAACACCAAATTAAGGAAAAATTTTCTTACCAAGTTAAGTCTTTAACTTCAATACTTCATAACAAGTCCCCTAGCCTTATAGAGCTAATTTTAAGTTATGTTAAGCAAACAACTCCTTCCTCTTTATTCATAGTTCTCAGCCAGTTGCACAAAGAAAACCATCAATCTTAATTCTTCACCTAAACTGAAAATAAAGATCAAGATAATAGAAAATTACCTTAATCAATAAACCCCCTACTTCTACTTCTTCTCCTTCAACAAATCCTTCAAAACTCCATAGTCCTCAAACCTTTAATACCACAAAACTCCATTAATTAGGAAATCATTCATATCAAATGAAAGAGGATAAGAAGTAAAACAAATTTTCCTAAAGTCGCCTTTTCTAAAACCTTCAAAATGGCTTTCATGCATGAGCTCGACAACTTACTTCTATAGGAGTTTTCTCACGAAGCTCTCTTTCTCTATCTATTTTGTTTAGTTTTGAGTATGTGAGGGATGATGTAAAGTAGTTTAGGTTGACTGCATTGGATATAAATGAATAAACCCATTGCCTTGACTGACATGCATTTAGTGGAATGGTGAGTTGTCATAAATTTGTCTTTTCCTAATTTGCTTTTCCCTATGTATTCAATTTTATGGCTGATTCAAGAGAATACTCCTTTGTAATGAATTAACATTGACAGCTTAATATGTGAAGGAAGAAATAAGGTTGACCTTTTGATCAAAATTATAATTCACAGGTCTTAATATAATAATTCCATACATCAAATTCCCTTTTGCCTAAAATTATAAGTGGGCTTTTAATATCCAATGCTTCAATTCAATAGTTCATACATTCTTGACTGAAAATTTGCTTTATAACATATTTAATGGATTTTCCTTTATCCTTACCAATTAACTTCTTAGTAGATCCCTACCAAATACATTTGATTAAGCTTAGGAATAATTTCACCTAATTAGATTATCAAATCCATAATGCTCTATTTCCATATAAATTCTTAATCACAAATCAAATACTTCCGAACTATACTCATTCAGTTTATCATTCTTCAATTCACTAAAATGTATTCTAAGATATCTCATCCTTTGTATCCTCGTTCTGTGATACTAATTTCTTTAAGTGATTATTAGGGTGTTACAAGATTATGCAGAACTTTAGTTGTTAATAGCAATTTTGTTAGCCTTCATTACTCCCTAGATATTGCCACATAGTTGTGTGATTTGAATACCAAAAGGTATTGAGTTAAATGTTCTTTATGTGTTTATAAGATGAATACTCATATTTGATTCAATTATTTATCCTCATGGATTGTGTGCCCAAATTAGAATATGAAATATGTTAGAAAATTTGAGTTCTTATGAGGACTTCTGCAATGAAATGTTTATATTAAATTGGTTTTAATATAAAATTATTTTCTACTAATTATGTTTTTTGGGAAAGATTTGAACTTAATTTTAGTTATTCTTCATAATTACCTCTAATGAATTTTGCCTTTTGTTTTAAACATTGTATGCCTTTATGTTTTTTGCATTTTATTGTGTTAATGATGTAGTAAACAAATTTTCTATTAACTTTAATTTCCTAACTTTTTATATATAAGATATTTTAGACATTTTCCCTTCAAATGTTTATAAATTGTTTTTTTTCCTTCAAATGGAAATCATTTCTTTCTTTCTCTTATTTAAAGTCTTTGTTATTGATTATTATGTCAAAATTTATTATCATTAGAAAAGCTCAATAACTACTTATCTTTTTAGTTATTGTATTTTATCTTTTACTCATTAAATACTATAACTCATTTTATTATTTATTTTTACAAAAAATGGAATGGTGTTTAAATGCTCCTTTGGCTTAGCTCGAAAGTGTTAGTAGTGAAGGGTCAGCAATTGGTCCATTTAGTATTAATGGTTTGTTGCTCTTGTATATGTGTATATTGTACTTTAGAGTTCGTTCCACATTTTACAAGTGGATCTAATTTCAAGAGATATTTTATCAGATTTTCTACAAAGAGTTTAATATAATTTTGATATGAAATATGAGAAATTTCATGTAACTTTGAACTTAATGTGTGCTTTGAAAAGAATGGATTTATGTTTTAAATTGAAAATGTCATTTGCTATTAATTATGCAATAAGTGTAAGTAATGATTTGTATATATATTAGGCTTTTTAGATACAAGTTTTCTTTTATTTTATGCCAATTATAGTCTTGTTTTCGAGGTGTGACATTAAGATTACATTGCTTATATATATATATATATATATACTAATAATATATATCATATTATATATTACAAACCAAGTTAATGATTTATATATATAAAAGCCATATGTAATTTAGTTTTTAAAATAATGTCCATTTTCTTTTAATTAAGCCTAATCCTTGGGCTTAAAAAGCAAGGCCTAAGCCCAAATTAAACAAGGACAAGCTTGAGTAGCCCAATGTGCCATGTCATGTTTAATTGCCTTTAACTCTTAGCATTGGCTTGACATGTCCAATTCCTCTTTTATTTTAATTTTTTAAAAATAATTTTATATAATTCTCACCTCTAAAATTTTATGAAGGTTGGGGTGGCCTATGCTATTAGCAACTTTTTCATTCCTATTATCAATATTTCACATTTTAAGGTTAATTTTATTATTATTTAGCAATTGTTTATGTACTTAGTTGTGTAGTCATAACCAAAATACTAAAAGAGCACAAACGTTAGTTAGTATAGATATAACTTATTAATCAACTAAAAATTAAGACTAAATTCTTATTTGGTCATCTACAAATGAAATATTTTTCAATTTAGTCTTTTATAAGATTATTTTTTCAATTTGTTTTCTTACAAATAGAGTATGTTTCAATTCAATGCCTCATAGAATTATTTTATCAATTTGATTCTTCATATATAAATATTTCTTAATTTAATCCCTTACAAATAAGATCATTATCAATAATATTCTTATATTTTATTGTATGTGAAATTGACATAAAGTAATGACATATAAAATTTTTTTGATAGATTATTATTTAATTATCATTATATAATATATAGATTAAATGTTAGTTTCATTAATAGCATATTACTAAAAAGATATTATTAATAATAATTTTATTTATAAAAAATCAAATTGAAAAATACTTATATATGTGGTTCAAGTTGAGAAGATAATTCTATGAGGAACAAAATTAAAAAATATCTTATCCATAAAAAATTAAATTTATAAAATAATTTTATAAAAAAACAATTAAAAAAAATATCCCAAAGAGCTGAGTCTAAAAGTTAATGAAGTTTGAAAAGTACAAAACTAGAATAATCTGGCCCATTTTACACTGGTGAATTGGTAATGGGTTACCTCGTGTGGGCACAACTGTATGATTCTACGAAAATGGGCTTTCAATCATGATCCATAAAGCCCATAGGCTTAAGTATGCGTATTGGGCTATAATCCAATCACAAAGTGGGATAGACAACATCCACTCTTCCCTGTGCGAGGGTTAATCTGTACGTCTGACTCCTGTATATAGACACCGCGAAGCACATTGAGAAGCTTCGAACAAGCGAGAAGAGAGAGAACACAGAGGGAAGAGCGAGATGCCAGAGTACGACGAGAGATACGAAGGGAACGGGGAGGAAGTCGATACCTACGACGGTGGCTCCTCTCCTCGGCCTCGAGAAAGTAGCCATGTAGGTCCTGATGATCACAGCGACTCAAAGGCTCATGTATGTTTTCTCTATCCATATTAGTTTGTGTTAGGATCCACATCAGATGGCTGTAATTTTCTTGATCTGGTTGAATCTGCTTTCTTACCAACTCTTTTTTCAGTTAATAATGGGGTTTTTATTAGAAGGTCTGATTTGGACAAGGGTTAGGGTTTTAGATGAATTTCTGCTTTGTTTTGCACTCTGATATTTTGCCTCATGGGATTGGGCTGTGGATTTTGTCTGTTTTCCGTATTTCATCTTGTTTTGGACGTTAGCGGAAAGGAAGACCTTTATCGTTATGAGCTAACATTGCCTTTGGGGAAATTATAATTTTCCCTACCTTAGTATAGCTAGGGCTTTGTTTTGGTCTATGTTTATATATCTTTGATGGGGTTATTTTTGTAGTTTATATCGAACTTTTAATGAAATTAAACTAGGGTTTTAGGTGGAAATCATAGCCTCTATTTCTCTTTGCACTTTGCAAGGTATTCGGTCGTCCTAGCTTGTAGTGTACTTTGGGTATGTAACTAGTATTTGTATGCTGGGACATTTCTGACTGTGGCACCATTAAAATGGGAATTTATACATGCTATATTTGTTTTTTGGGTCTTTCCTTTTTGTGAGTTCGGTTTTTATTTTTCTCCTAGGTAATTGGTTTTTCATACTTAAGCTATTTGTACTTCAGTATATTCTGTCTATCGATATTGATTGCTTTACCAGTGAACTTAAATCTTGTGTTAATTACTGTCTTGTTATATTTATTCTTCTGTGTTTATAAAGTTTCCTGTGTGAGAATTATAAATGTAATTTCATACTAGACTTATGGTTTGCTTTTTACATTATATTGGTAATCATCTGTCTGACTTTGAATTTTTCTCCTTTTTTTTTTTCCCCTTGTTCTCCTTACTGCTAATTTAGCTTTGACCTCGATTAAATAGCCTCTCCAGTTGTGTTTCGATCAAAAGAAAAGTAGGTAGAAGTATATAACGTGTATGAACGTATAATTTTTCTGCGTTTTAACTTTTAGCATTTTATGATAGGTCAGATTGAGAGTTCTATTGGCAAGAATAAATGAAATATTGATTTTACAGGATGTTTGTGCTTGTCTTTTCCTGGCTATAAATACTATCTTATTGGAATGTGTGTGTGAAGAAACATAAGAGGATAGAATAATTGGATGTACTGGATGAGGCTCCACTGCTGGTAATGGGCCATTTGCTGGTGTTCTGTGGAGACACCGTGCAAAATTTTTTTGATAGTATGCAAAATATTCTTCACAGGCTTGCTACTTATAGCATTTAATAATTTGACAGTCATGTTTGAATGCTCATTGGTTAGTGGTTAAAAGCTAAGTATTCTTGCTGAAAGGCATCCAAGTCTCTGTACTGGTCTCTGGTGATATTAGTATGTTAGTATCCATTTGAATCTGTTTTCATTTGATCACTAGAGCAATCTGTTTTCATTTCGATCACCACAGTTGTAAAGTTCAAATTGCAGCTATGGTCTTTTTTTTTTAAATCCTGTTTATATGTGCTAATATGATTTTATTTGGCAGCATGGATCTCGTGATTATGACAGAGAATCTTCCAGAAGCAGAGAAAAGGAGCGTGAGAAAGGGCGGGATAAGGAGAGGAAAAGAGACAGGGATAGGGATGGGGAGAGAAGCAAGGACAGGGACAGAGATAGAGAGAGAAGCAAGGACAGGGAAAGAGATCGGGATGGGGAGAAGGAAAGGGATAGGGACAGGGACAGGGATCGCCATCATAGAGATCGACACAGGGATCGTAGTGAGAGAAAGGAAAGGGGTAAGGATAGAGAAGATGATGATTACCACAGAAGCCGGGACTATGACAGGTAAAAAAAATGTTCATTTGATTTGAGATATTAATGCATTGTATGTGAGTGTGAAAGCTTGAGGGTTTTTATCAGCATCAGTTCCTTGGCGGATAATTTTATTAGTTAATACATAATCTACTGTCTTATAAGAATTTAAGTTCTTATTTATCAGAATATGAGCCTTGCCATTTTCAGTTTAATCTGTCAAATTTGTCTTAAATTGTTTGGTGCTACAGACGAAGGGATTATGATCGAGAGGACAGGCATAGACGCAGGTCTCGTTCTCATTCTCCTTCACGATCAAGGGGTAGATCTGAGCATAGATCAAGGTCACGTTCTCGTTCACGCTCAAAGAGGTATACCATAGCAAGATAATTAGCATTCATTTTATAGGCATGTGCTTACACAGAAAAGCAAGCATGCATGAGCTGGTGATTCAGTTTTGTCAATGGCATCTGTCATGGTGTGATGGAATTTGAACAAAATGGCATGGGACTTCCACGGCGTGCCACATTTACACGGCACTGCCTTGGTGCTCGCCTTAGTGTAGTACTAGTGGCTGCAATGGATGGAGTCTACCATGGTGGATTATAGAAATCAAAAGTAGGACAGAATGTTTTCTATTGAATAACTGTGGGCTTCCCAGGGGTGAGGGTATTTGTTGCACATTGGTACTGTTTTTTAGTTAAGTGATGATATTATCTGCTTGGAAAATTTCTTGGCATGAACATTTTCCTTAGCTTCTCCCCCCTATTTTCGTTAATTATGTTTATATAGAATTTTTTGAAGTATTTATTTATTTATTTTAAAAGGCAGTCCATGTGCAAGGGGGCTACCATACCACCTTCCATGGCAGCATGGCAGTTTCTGGGCTTGCTGCCATTTGTTGTCATATGCCATTGACAACACTGGTTCATCATATTTGCTTATAGTAAAATTTCACTTGGTATTAAAGGTAGCATTTGTAATCTGAATACTAACTTTATTTAATTACAGCAAAAGGATTAGTGGTTTTGATATGGCTCCCCCTGCTTCAGCAATGTTAGCTGGTGGTGCAGCTGTTGCAGGTAGATTTACTTATGTATATTCAAAAACTTTTTGTTATCTTAACTGCCTTCTTTCTTTGTTGGTCCTAGTATGGAAAGTTCATATCAAATTGCATGGTGTTATATTGGTAAGCTATATTCTGTTTTTATCTGAGTGTATAGCTCTTCAAAGACTGGTCTCCAATGTTGTGTAATTTTGTGCCTTTTTTTTTTTTAATTGGTCATATAATTCTGGAACTAAAAGATGCTTTGGTTTTTTGTCTTGTGTTTGGTTTTTGTTTGTTTTTGTTTCTATGTCTTGTCTTATGTTCTAAGAAGGCAATGTTGGGCTACTAGCCCCACTGTGCTGACAATGGGCGTGAGCCGACATCTGTAGCTTTTATGTCCACGGAGGAATCAATGCACCGGTTTTTGGTGGGTCTTGTTCGTCTTCAACTGGAAACTATTGCCTACTTTGGTAGTCTTATAAATATTATCTCTAAAATATTATCTCCAGAAGTTGTTCTCAACATTCCTTTAATATCTGTTGATATATTATGAAATGAGTTAAAAATATGCTTATGCTCTGGGAAATTGAAGCAGCAGGAGTCTTTCGAGCTTATATAATAGAAATTGAGAAAGTTAAATAATGAATTTGTTCTGAAATAGATTTGTCTCTATTTGCAGGTCAAATTCCGGGGGCAAATCCTGCAATTCCTGGAATGTTTCAAAATATGTTTCCATTGGCTACCACTCAGGTATCTTTCTTTCTTACTTCCCACCTCTGGTGTTGCAGTGTGAGGTCTATCTAATTTCCTTTCCTTGGTTTTGTCTCCTTCAAGTTGCAGCCATTCAGTGCCCTCCCTGTCATGCCAGTCCAGGCTATGACCCAACAGGTAAAAATGTTTTTCCAGTGATAAAAGGGTTTCTTCCCTTCCTCCCTTCAGCAGCGCTCTCTCTAATATTGGTCCTTATTTGATGTATCATTGTACTGAATATGCAGGCTACTCGACATGCTAGGCGGGTTTATGTTGGAGGCCTCCCTCCTACAGCCAATGAGCAGGTATTGTACTTTTAACTTGTTGAGGAATATCTTTTGACTATTGGTCCTGATATTTTCTTTTTCCCTTTCCTGTGGTCCTTGAATACCTGTTACTATTGCATGGGAGTAGGGGTTTTTATAGAATCTTCCTCAGGAAGCCAGTATATTATGTTTCATTTATTTGTTGTATTTCTGGGTATCGCTCTCTTCATGGCTTTGAACAATATGGCATTTTATTTTCAGTGATCGAGATTTAATACATATTCATCATATGTTATCAGGTCGTTCTAATCTTTGAAAGAGATTGCATAGTGCTTGGTTATCAGCTAAATTGCCCTTTTATATAAAAAATGTTTCGTGTTTCATGATTTTATGACCAAGTTTTGTAATACTCGTCACTTTCTCCTTGCTTTCGAAGTTTAAAATTTTTGTGATCTTTGGAGTTTGGAATCAATTTAATTTGTATCACTATGCCTGGCTGTTACGGGCATCATAGCTAAGTAAAGCAGGAGTCCTACAAGCTTATTTGAGCTGGTTTTGTTGTTGTTGTCTTTTGCTTTCAATCTGTGCCTATCATGATAATGCCTATTGTACTGCAGTCTGTTGCAACTTTCTTCAGTCAGGTTATGGCTAAGATCGGAGGAAATACTGCTGGTCCAGGTACATAAAACACAAAATGATATATATTCTGGCCTTGAAGCACTACCTATCTATTGTGATTGATTGGTTTTATTATTTCTTGTGCATCCAGGTGATGCAGTTGTTAATGTTTACATTAACCATGACAAGAAGTTTGCTTTTGTGGAAATGAGGTCTGTTGAGGAAGCTAGCAATGCAATGGCTCTTGATGGGATTATTTTTGAGGTATCCAATTTTTGTTTATTAACTGTCACCTGAAGCTGTGGATTCTTTTTCTTTTGTGAGCTGATTGTCAGGTCACCTTTGTGCCATATTTCATATAAAGCTTTGTAAGGCTTCATGCTTGGGCCTTTTAAAAATTGAAAAAGTCATGCTTGTGATTGATTATGTCTATTAAGGAGAGCATTGATCTTATTGAATTTGTTTTTATTCCCATTTTTACTACTGCAGGGGGCACCTGTGAAGGTGAGGAGGCCTACTGATTATAACCCTTCTCTAGCTGCTACCCTAGGTCCTAGCCAGCCTAACCCAAACCTGAACTTGGGTGCTGTGGGTTTAACACCTGGCTCAGCTGGTGGACTTGATGGTCCTGATCGAATTTTTGTGGGTGGTCTTCCTTATTACTTTACAGAAACACAGATCCGTGAGCTTTTAGAGACTTTTGGTCCCCTTCGGGGCTTTGATCTGGTGAAAGATAGAGAAACAGGAAACTCAAAGGGTTATGCATTCTGTGTTTATCAAGATCTTGCAGTTACTGATATTGCTTGTGCAGCTCTGAATGGAATAAAAATGGGAGATAAAACACTTACAGTTAGACGAGCTAATCAAGGTGCAAACCAGCCAAAACCTGAGCAAGAGAGCATATTAATGCATGCACAGCAGCAGATTGCTCTACAGGTTGATGAGATTGTCTGCTAAATGTATCCATTACTAAACATCTTTCAAGTATGTGTTATTAATGTTCTAATTGATATTTATTAAATTCTTTAGAAACTCATGCTTCAACCAGCATTAGTGGCAACGAAGGTGGTTTGTTTAAGTCAAGCTATATCTGCTGATGAGCTCAAAGATGATGAGGACTATGAAGAGATTGTCGATGATATGAGAACAGAGTGCTCCAAATTTGGTAATGACTAATTTGTTTTGCTTGTCTCTTACTAAGCTATAATGCATATATATTAATTTTCTTTGCTATTTATTTGTTTTACAGCTATTTGTAGTCCCACATTATCAGGCCTAACATAAAGACAGAAGCCTCCATAACCTTCTATCTTTGTTCAATTTTACTTATTTCAGTGCATATTTCCTAATAATATTTTGTTGCACAATTTACTTTTTTGTTTTGGTCATCTGCAGGTACTTTGGTTAATGTTGTGATCCCTCGCCCACAGCCAAATGGAGAACCGGCACCTGGAGTTGGAAAGGTATTTAATCCAATGTTTTAAAAACCGGACTGATCATTGAACCGGTGGAGGTGTTGGTTCACCGTTCATTGGTCGAACTGGGGTCAAACTGGTAATAATTAAATATATTATTTAAAAAAATTTTAGGTAGTAAATTTTAAATATTTGATTACTAATTCAATATTTCTTAAGATATTACAAAAATTAATGTTTAGTTTAAAATAAAAATTATCTATGATTAAAAGTTAAGAATATTTAATATTAAATTTTTAGAATTTCTAAATTATATTAAGATTCTCCTTATTATTAAAAAATAAAATAATAAATAATAATTTTAGCTAAGTATCTTGATATTTGAGAGAAATGTTATTAGGAAATTGAACATAATAAAAAGTAAGTATAAAAAATAATTAATTATGCATATTTTATTTCTCTTATATTCTGTTTCTTTTTTTTTAAAAAAAAATTCATATTTCAACTCCCTCATCTTTTTTATTATCTTCTATTTTTAATTTGTCAAATTTATTTAAAATGAATTATTCTATTATATAAGAAAAAATAAAAAAAAATTGCTTCAGACCGTTTCAAACCGGTTTTTCCAGTCCGGTTTTCACCGGTTCTTAACCGGTTTGATCGGTTTTTTGATTACCCAGTTTTCCGACTCAACCGAACCGGACCAGGGACCGGTTCCTAGTCGAACCGGCCGGTCCAGTCCAGTTTTGCAATCCATGATTTAATCTATTCTGATGGAAATTGTTCTTCAATCGGTGCCCCCCACACTTCTTTTTCTTTGATTTCTTTTGTTTTTAAAATTGCTTTCCCTGTTTCCGGTCAACTACAAGGTTAAGGTGGAGGGAGTCTTATATGCCATTGTTGAGACTGATTTAGTTGTTGGAAATAATAGTAGTCTTGGTGCTGATTAGTGCATGAAAAATTGAATTTCCCTAGCGCTCAGATTTATAAGATGCTTGGATATAATAATTATAAAAAATTCTATGTTGTATATGTCGTTAACAATGTTGCAAATATTATATATATATATATATATATATATGAAGCTTATGTTTTTTAAAATAGGTTTCACATGGAAAATTAAGACACAGTGACACACTGTACGAAAGCCACGTAAAGTCAAAAGAGAAATATGTTAAGATTTATTAGAAATTAGTCTGGAAAGTAGTCTGCATACATAGCTTATAAAATGTGCTGTGCTGATTGGCAGTTATAGAAACTCAGGCCACAAAAGAATTCTTTGGTTTTTTTTTTTTTTTTTGGGGTACAAATTATGAAGGCAACCTTTCTGTACCTGCAGGTGTTTTTGGAGTATGCTGATGTCGATGGTGCAACAAAAGCACGAGCTGGATTGAATGGACGAAAATTCGGCGGTAATCAAGTAGTGGCTGTCTATTATCCCGAGAATAAATTTGCTCAGGGAGATTATGAAGGCTAGTTGTCTCTTAATGTCACTCGGATTGGTTTTTGCATTTTTGTTTCTATCAAGATTCCTTGTCAAGGGATTTTATTGTATAATTTGTAAGCTCAGTTGTGCAGTAGAAACAGACGTATTCTGTTCTTTTTAGGTGGGACTAGTAGCTAAGTTATGTTGGAGAACTGGTTCATAGATTTTTTTTTTTTTGTCCTTTTGGATCCATCAATTTCCTGTTGAGTGAGGTTGGGTTTATCATCGACTTATGCAGTAATCAAGTAAAGAGTACTGAATTAATGGCATCTGAAGTTTTTTAAGAACTGGAAGAATGAGGATTAAGGATCAAACACTACAGCGACCAGAGGTAAAATTATTTTCAAGAATTCATCTCACTATATTTTAGGTCTAGATAAAGAAACAGTGGTACTCGAGTTAAGCATTTCATTGAAGTAGTTTAGCCTATAATAATTATACCTACTTCAGTGATTTTACTAGTTACTTCGAAATTTACTTAATTATTATTTAAGATTATCTTGTGTAAAACGGTACTTAATATGCAAACAAGAGGTCAATTCATAGCCAGTATGATGGAATGTAGGTGTTCTATCAAACTAAAGAATTTATTTCCACGATTGATTTCTTGGTCCTTATCAAATAAAAGGATTCTCGGCTTTGCGGTCGAAAAACTCGTAACAGACGTGAAATATACCGTCATGTTGTATAGGCAGTTTAGATTAGGAAAACTTATAATAAAGAGGGACTCAAGGTTTACAATGAAGGATTTTAAAAATTAAAATTATTATTAAAGATTATTATTATTAAGTTTTAAGAAATTTTATTATTAATTTTAAAGATTTTATTATTAGGTGTAAATAATTTTAGCACTTTCTTAAGTTCAATGATAAATGTCTTTAAATTAATAATAATTTTTTTAAAGTATTTTAAAATAATATTGATTTTTAAAATTTTTTATTATAAATTTTATATAATACGTTTCTTTTATTGTAATTTTCTCTTTAAATTATGTATGATAAGCATATCTTACTATCACAAATTATACTCTATTTACATATAATTTCTCTACAAATTATGACAAATTGTGAATAGACTGTTCATGATCGAATTATTTTTTTGAATTTTTCTTAGGTGCACTTAGTGCATCATACTCCAAGAACAATCAATGGCTAAGATTTAATTTGTATAGGTGGGGTCCACGTGCAGAGTAAATCTTAACCATTGAGTTATAATAGTTGTTGTTTATGTATTGAATGCTCTATTTTTTTAATCATTTTTTGAAACGGTAGGACCTCCCATTAATAGTTGTTGTTTATGCAATTGTATGCGCAACATCTTTAATTTAAGCACAAAATATTATAAGTTAATAACTATAATAATGCATAGTTAATAACAATTACAGTCACAAATAAGCAAATATAAATAATATATTTATAACATATTCTTATCAAAATTTATAACATAAAACGTTTGAATTAATACAATGGACAGTAAATGTTACAATATAATTTTTATTTAATATAAAATAAACATTTAATGGACATCAAAATATTCATATTTTAATATCAATTTAAATAATAAATTTACAACTCTATATCCACTGGACTCATAAGTTTCATATTTTCAAAATAATGATACCATAATTGTATAAGCAAGAATTCAGCAAATTCAATCAACAATCATAACACTAAAGGTTTGTCGCTTCTAATAAAGCAAGATCTCCCCCTCCCTTGGAAGAAAAAAATAATGAATAGTATAATAGGTTATAATTACTGGTGTAGAGAGCATAACAAAAGATGAATAAGGAAGTTTAATTCAACTAAGGATTATTTTATTGTTTAGTTTGAATGAAATATAAGGAATTTTCTTTTTTAACCAAGGAGAATTATGATTGTCTCTGTTAGTATATGTTGTATTTGCTTAGAGTAGGTTGGCCGTTTTTTAGGGATAACAAGTTGTCCTTTAAGATTTTATGATATCTCTTGCTACGTAAATCTTAGTAATATGAGTTGGATTGTTCTGACTCTATAATATTATTGGGCCAGAAAAGCTCCCATAACAATAATAAGTGAAGTTAAAATTGTTAATTCATAAATAAAAGCTAGTATTGTCCCCATTTGCCCCCAAAATGTTGTGAGGGGGAAAAAAGATGGAAACAATTACTTTCCTAATCCATTCCCTTTCTTAATTTCTAAAACGTACAAACAAAAAAAGAAGTTCCCTATAAACGATTTCCCTGTCTATTAATTTCATTGATTCCCATCCATTTAAAACATTGTGAGTCACATACATAAGTTTGAACTTGATAAATTTATAACATGAACAAAATTATTCCACTAAAATTTAGATGAAAAATATCATATTGGTGATCAAGTGATAATAGGATAAATCAATGAGGTTGATTAATACACTTAAAATTTCAGAGAACAACTTGATTTCTAGGGAAGTAAACTATAATTTATTCTTTTATCAGGTCTAAAAAGGTTTTTATTGTTGCTTTTCTACATAATTTACGTTAAAAAAAAAAAAATTTAACACCAAACTTATCACCTAGCATCGTTAACTCACTCGTTGGATTCACTTTTAGCAGCGCACTTCTATCTTAAGGTCACAACTCTCCAAGGTAATTTTTCCTATACACGATGTGTGAGAAGATACGAACGAGGACTAACTCTCATTGGCTAATGCCTCAGCTTGTGACATAGATCAGTTAGCTTAATAGTTTTTAACTTAAGGTTAGAAGGTAGCTATTAGGAGGGTCTACAAGGAACCAAAATACATTGGCTGCTTATATACACTTACATCATTATGTTTAATCAGTTTATAGTCGACATTTTAAAAAAAAAAAAGTAAGCCCTTTTATAATTTTTCACTTGGCATATGCAGCTATGCCACTGAGATCATCATTCATCAGGGGCAAATCTGATAATTATGTTGTTATAAAGACATACTTCTTTTGAGGACAATTTTATGAAGACTAAATCCTCTTGGAAAGTTGTAACTTTCTTCTTGTTAAATTCATCTTGAGATTGCTAAATTGTAAATTATAATATTAGGATGATATTCCCGAGGCGCATCTAGTGAAGAGAAAAGTCAACATCTTGAGAGATGAAGTTCTCTATAGAATTACCCTTGATTCAATTGTGAGAAAAATATTAGAAAATGACACCAGAAAAACCATATCATAGTATCGAACGCAGGTAGTCGTACACCCACAGTTGTTGTCTGAATTGTTATAATTTCCCTTCCTAATTTGTAGCTCCACAAACTGTGAATTACTAAACCAGAAGCTGAAAGAGAGACCAAGATTACTACTTGATAGGCTCCATTTATAGCTCAGCAAGCTGCTCTATGTTCATAGGATAGACAACACTGGGGTTCCCATTGAAAGCCATCCTTGCCATCAGAATGTTCACTGCTTCTGTTGGGTGGAATGCATCCCAGAACACATACTGTTCTCTGTTAGGGCATGGTGTTTGGAATGGAAGACATGTAATTTGGCCTCTGTTTCTCCCTATGCCACAACACCCTCTGTTTACAACACTAAACCCTGTACACATTTTTTTTTTTCATTTTAGAAACATATAATCGACTCTTTTATAAGAGTTTTTTCTGTCATAATTTCATTAAAAAGTCATATAGCAAATATCTAAATAATTGTATCTAAGTTTCTTTCGTTGTGAATATAATAATATATATATATATATATATCAAAGTTGAAGGAGGAAAAGAGCGAGGAAAATTTAGTTTGAATTGTGGTGTTCATACCATAAGATCTAGCATTGAGAAGAATATCCCGGAACATGGTAGCGACATCAATGAATATGAAGTTGGCACCAGGTAGATTGGCATTTAAATTGCTCAACATGGTCTTCACATTTGCATTAAAAGGTTGCACAAGCAAGTTCACTTCTTCTGAGCAGATTCCGCTCGTGCTTTGAGCCAAAATGCTTGGAATACACCCCATCAGCCCAAGTCCAGCAACCACAAATTTCCTTGCTCCAAGATTGTAAAGCCTCTGTAACATCATCAACACGTAACAATTGCTTCAAAAGCAAGAAATACCAAATTATTTTAGAACCCTAAAGATTGTGTTTCCAAGGAATATTTAAAGGGGCAAAGTAATTTTTTCAAGTATTTGAGTTACTTTGTTAGAAATTTTGTTGTTTGAATTAGAAGAGCGTGTATTTTAAATTAGTGAGTAATTTATGCAAATAAATTTTGCAAGAATTTAAATTTTCACTAAAATAGCTGGAATTTGAGAGTTTCTTTCTCTTTAATTTTTTGAGAGTTAATTAGTTTGTTGTAACATATTTAATGCACACAGAAATATGCATATACATACACACAAACATATATACACACACATCCCACCAATATAAGATTCCACACAATTACATCTGTTAATATCTCAATATAGGAAGTACTTTTTTATTGATCAAACCACTAAATTAAAAGTAATTATGTTGATCATGTATATTAACTTTTAAAACAAATTGATAGCAGTAAGTACGTAATAAAATGGTTAATAGTTTTTTTATATTTGAAATGAAATGTACAGTGTATATGTAAAGTTATTGATATGTTGATAAAGTACAAAACAATGTTGGATTGATGTGAAATTTTAAGTCTGATTTTCATGATTAAAACTCTTAATGCAACGGTGAATTTTTGTAAGAAACTCGTCTTACAAAAAATTATTTAATTGTAAAATTCTAATTTTGTTTGACATTTGCGTCAATTAACCTTCCTATCAATTGACATTAGTGTCAGATTTACTATTTTTATACCCCTTAATATTTCACCATAGGAAATGATTTTATTAATCTAACTGTTGGATTAAAAACAACAACTATGTTGACCTTCTATGTCAAATTTTGATGAACATCGAAGAATCATAAGTATACAATCAAATAGTTAATACTTTCTCATATTTAAAGTATATATTATATGTTAACTTCTGAATCTATTTATGGGGCATCAAACAACTTAGATTAATGTTAAATTTTGTAAGGATTATAATAATGTTAAAAACTATTAATCCGATCGTAGAATTATAAAAAAAGAAATCATTCACTAAAAAATTATTCAAGGGTGTAAAACTAATTTTGATTGACATAGATATTAATTAATCACTTCTTATATATATATATATATATACACACACACACACACACACACACATACCCACATTTTATGAAGGAGCATGCTAACCTCTATAGGATAGTGTATCTAATTTTTTCTCTTACTAAAAGACAAAATATTAAAATAGTTATGAGAATATTTAATTATTTTCTTCATATCCCTTACTTATTGCGGCGTAAAATAAGTACTTGAACACCCCCAAATTAATGGTGATTTTATGGAAAACTAATCTAAATATATCTTTATACTTATTTTATCTTTTAATAGAAAAAAATAGAAAATTTAATCATATCATCCCATGGAGAGATTCCTAATTCTTGGCCTTACGAAGAAAATCAGCCCCAAATGCATAATATATATAGGCATGCATTCTGGAAAACAATCAATAATGATAGGATTGGTTAGTCAAGGAATCTTACGGTGAGCTGCTGGTTATAGGTTTGAGCCAACAGATCAGCAAACTGTTGTGCATTATACTGATTGCGAGTGGGATAATTAGGCATAAGGTAATTGTTTAGGTAGTCATTGCTTCCCATTCCAACAAAGAATACACAACGCCCAATGCCTCTTGCTGCATCATCTGCCCCAAGATTAGCAGTAATTTGATTCAATGTGTTCTCGAAGTTCCTTATCTGTTCATCGAATGGTATGCGCCCCACCTGTTCAAAATGAAATTATTATTCATCTCAACATTATTTATCTTACAGAAAATCTAGTTAAATATTGCGTGTTTGATGTTTTTTCTAACACACTATAAATCACGTTAAGATGTTTGGCATTGTTAACGCGTATATGGATGTGTCAATATATATATATATATATATATATATATATTTGTGGCTTATATACTGGGCGAACACCGCTTGAATTTGTGTCAGACGTGGTTCAAACACAAATAACTTCAAAAAAAGATTACAAGACAAAACAAACGAGAAGGATGAGAGGCTAGAAAACTTATCCTGGTTAGGTAATTAAAATTCTTTCCCCTTTTTTTTTTAATAGTTTTAACATGAATGATTTGAATACAAGATAATAGTTTAAGATATTTAGAAAACTCATTTTGGTGAGATAATTAAAGTTCATTCCTAATTTTTTGTTGTTGTACGTGAATAATTTGAATACACAATAAGATATTGCAACAATCAAAATGACCTTAATTGCATAGGAAAAATTCAAAGTTCATGAATTAATAAATTAATAAATGAAATTTACATACAAAGTTTCTGCCAGTGATGCCAAGGATTCCGGCAGCTGCCGAAGCATAGTTAACTCCATGAAGCACTTGATCTCCTGATGCTTGCGAGTAAGCAGGAATTAAGGGAAGTCCGAGCAGTTCAGCTGAATCAAAATGCACACATCAGATTTAGATGTAAAATCATTATTTCTTCAGAATGGTAATTTTATCCCAGAAAGTAATGTAAATTAAATTATTATTTCTTCAAAATGGGGAAAAAATGAAAGGGAGAAAAGAGAAAGCAATAATGCCATTAACCCATTATGGTAAATTTTAATGGTCCAAGAGACCCGAAAGAAGACATACCACAGTAGAAATTAATGATTAAGATAAACGATCTTTGTGATATTATTTTGATAAAAAACTCAATGTTTCACATGATATTAATAACTACTGCTTATGGCCGGTAATTAATTTTACAGGACCCTTTGGCTTTTATTCATTTCTAGGTAATTTCTAATTGGTCACTGCTTATGGTTTTAGAAGGATTGTAACTAAAATACAGGAAGACCCCATATCCTCTTTATTACTGCATTTACTGTGAGATGGTGTTATGACTCATGACAGATCTATCTTCTGGTTTTAGCATCTGAACCAATCACACTGATATATAGCATATCCAATTAAAGCAGAAGAGGGAAATATTGTAAGGAATTACTTCAGGTAACCTGCGGCTTTAAAAGAGTTAGGCAGTTAGGCATATCGCGTTGTTTATACTTCATTAACTGGTAGGCTTCTTCTGTATAAAAATAAAAATAAAGAAAAAAGTGATAAAATCAATACAGTTCTCAATTAATTTTTTGAAGTTAATTTTAAAGAGAGATAGACATTATATGTAGGAGTCACACATTGGGTGCTCCACCATTTAAGTGGTTGGAAGTACTAACTGATAAATTTTACAAATATTGCATCTATCTCACTTAAAAAATTGAGAGATGACAGTGCCCTTGAAAAAGACGCTCCTCAGCGAAACAAAACAAGAAAAGAAGAGAAGGACCCACAATATATATATATATATATATACACACATATACTCACAGTTACTTCGAAATCTGTCAAAAACAACTGGTATTTGGTTATCAAGCCCAGAAATGAAATTTGTGAGTAAAGAGCTAGACTACATGCTAGAGGAAATAATAACGTTACTTGCAAATTTCCTTCCTATAAGGTCTGCACTTAAAATCTGCCTCTCAAAAAGCATACCCTTCTGGTTAAAAATTCTTCAATACCACTTATACTAGCTATTTACCGAGCTAACCTTTAAAAAATAAGTTAGCGTTTAGTCCCAAATGCATATTCTATTTGCACCCGCTTGAGAGACTCATACTTAAAACCATAATCTACACAGCTTCAAAAACATATGGTTAGCTCCTATCATCCCAACTAGGGAATGAGAGAAGAGTAAAATGAACCAATGATCGAGTTTTGGCTCAATGGGGCTAGAATCGTTTTAAATTTGAAGGATTTGAAATCGAGCTCCGGTCGAAGCCAATAATAACCAAAAAAAGAACAAAATGGAGGAGGGAGGAGAAGAGATGGACCTATTTCATCAACCATAGTGTAGCCATTAGAGAAGCGACCAGTAGGGCCACCATTGAAATCGATGCCATATGGGAAATAGTTGGCCTTGGCAAAGGAAGGAAGGTTGTTGTTGTTGCCGTTATCAATGAGAGAGTCACCAAATATGAACATGGCAGGCAACATTTCTCTTCGACTACTCCCATTTTGGCCTGTGACTGCCACCACCATGCAGAGCACAAACAACGGAGGTAACGTCCCAAACTTAGCCATATCAAGGTGTACGGGTGAGTGAGTGAGTGAGAAAGAGCAGAAGAGTAATAGAGAGAGCGAGAGATTTAGAAAGTCACTTTTTTAAAAAAAGAAAATTGTTGAGTTAGGACTTTGGAAATGAGAAGGAGGGAAGAACTGATTTTAATAGGCGATGGGAAGTAGGAATTGAGGGGTAAGGCGGTGGTTGATAGCAATGAATGCATTCATCTGTTTTCTACTTTGCAGCAGTAGTTACTGATACACACTGAAGCACCCAACATTCGTGCAGGCCATTTTAAATATTTACTTCCACTGCCTTTACTCGCTCATTAAGAAGTGAGAACTCTCTCCCACCATATCTCTCTCTCTCTCACACACACACCCGCACACACAATTATGTTCGGTATGAAGATTGAAAGCGAGATGGAATAAAAAAATTTTGTGTAATATATTACTATTTGGTAATATTTGTCATTTTTTATTATCTTTTAAGTAGAAGATATGGGTATCATTTTCTATCTTTTTATTTATCTTTTTTATTCTCTTTTTATTTGTATATCTAACTTCTTTGTACTAAACAGTTTAGAAGCTTTCTTACCTCTGGATTTTTATTTTTGTTTAGAGATTTATGTTATTTTATTTAATAAAAAAGTTTTTTAGACACAAATAAAAGATAAAAATAAACCAAAGGTGAAAATTTGTGTTTGAACTTTCCATAACAAAATCTTAATAGTTGTTTGATAACATGTTATGAAAGGTATTCCTTTTCTATCAATTTCAAACAACGTCTATTATAACATTGTAATTATTATTTAATAAAATTTGTTTATTTTTTTTATTTTTTTAAAATAAGAGCATGAGAATTATTTTTAATCATAAAGATCACTTTTTTTAATTTTGTTCTTCTATTTCATTTCTTTGAATTTTCCTTATCAAACAAATTATAAAATTTTTATGTGTATGCATTGCGGTATACAAGTGATGATTTTTGTTTTTGGAAAAAATACCAATGAATCACTTGAATTTTAGGTTATTTGTAAACACCTACCAAAACTTTAAAAAATTGAAAGTACACCTTAGCATTTGAGACTTTTTGAGATGTAGGGTTGGGGTATTTTATTATTGTGCAAGTTTTATTTTTTAATATTTTAACCACTCTTATATAAACTTTTAAACTAATAGGAGCATGTCATGTGACCAGAAAAATAAGTGTGAAGTGGTATTTCCAATAGGGTGAAAGTAAACGGGCTAAGTTTTGGTTTTATAAGTTGAAATGAGTGTTCGCAAATAACTTGAAGTGATATTTGATAAATAGTAATTTGGGTCTTGGTTCCTTGTGGTAGTTCCCAAGTTGTCAAGTGAGTTCCCAAGCATGCCTAAGGGAAGCCAAGGGCCCTTGCAGACACTTAGATGGTTATGATTTGAATCTATGGCTATAATTTGGATTATGTTTCCCTAACACGTATGAGATTATGTGACTGAGGTTTTAGGTTGAAATGGTATGGATAATTTAGGCTAAAAAATTTGGTAAACTTAGAATATCCTGATTTTGTTGTGAAATAGGATAGATTTGAAGACTAAGATGTTTGACCAAATAAACTACCTCCAAAATTCATGATTTTTGGCAAAGACTAAAGGACATATAAGAGTACTAGCCTACCAAATTTCATAATTTTCTAAATTGTTTAGGTTGCCCAAACTAGCTCCTAATAGTGCCAGTCTGGAGTAGAAGCAAAATAGGGCAATTTTGCAAATGTGAGTAGTGGAGGGGTCAAACCTTGGAGATTTTGCATAAATTTTGATTTGCATGTAGCACCCAAAAATTGAGATCTAGAGCATCTCCTAAATTTTCAAGTTTGTTTGATACTCCAAATGAGTCTAAAACAGTGCAAGACTGAAAATAGGTTTAGAAACTGGGCAAAAATGGGGTAGTCTAAGAATGTCCTATATTAAAGGGTTTTAATGAATAAATTAGTATCCAAAATTTTTACTCTAAAAAATTAATAGATATTAGGATTGGAAAGTTTCACACTTTAACTAGGTGTATAAGTTGCTCAAATAATTGCCAAATGAAGCTAAAACCACATGCTAGTTAAAACTGAACAATTTTAGAAAGTGAGGAAAGAGGGGGGCAGGGAATCATGCTATTTTACTTTAAAACTTCTGCAATACTTAGCTGACATATAGAGGTTACCCATGCTAATTTTCATGAATTTTGGAATTATATACATGATTTTATGTATTTCTCACAATGGGGCAAAATTTGAACATTTATAGTGACAGAATGCTCCAAAATCCTAACATTTTTGCAGAAGCACGTGGTGCCATGACTAGGAGAGCAAAGTCGTGGTGCTAGAACCAACTTATGCCAAAAATAAGTTTAGTTTAGTCTTTTTAGATTATATGGAGTTAGGCTTTTAAATGCTTGTATAATTAAAAAGGCATTAGAATTTTAATTAAAGTTGTTTCCATCACCTTAATAAAATGATGGAGTTATTGCATTCACTAGGAATAGAAAGGAACTTTGTGTCATTTAGTTTAGTTAACTAAAATCCTTATCAAGTTAATAACTTTCTAAGTAGTTAATAAGTTAAAAATTGTTAGGTTTATTAGCTATTTTTAAGTATTCACCTAACCGACGTCAAATTTAAAGAATTATAAAGGAAAAAAGTTGGGTTTTATTAAAAATAAAGTGGTAATCTTATGGGTAAATGATTTATGTGTTGAATTGACATACTAGACTTGTTTGAGTATCAAAAATAAGGCAACTTGATCACATGACATATGCCTAAGATTTCAAGGAAAAAAAGAATAGCCTTGGTTAAATGAGTTTGTAGCTAAAAGGGATTATTTATTTATAACATTACTACTAATTAGCTCGATATGATTAATTAAATACCCCTAGATATACTTGGATCCTTTAATCCTTAATTTTTTTTTAATTTGACTATTTATTTGTTATTGATTATATATAAATATACCCAGCCTTCTTAAAAGTTTTCTTGTATTTTCTTATTTTGGTATAAAATCTTAGAAAGTTTGACATTGACATATTAAAGGACCATTAATACTCTGTAATTGTTATCTACCATAAACTATAGTAGGCCGTTAACATGCAAATTATAATAAAGTAGAACCAATGGGCATAGAGATGGGTTACAACATCAAATTATTCCTACTCTAAAATATTATTCTTAACAAGAGGTGATAGATATCCTTCTTTATAGGGTTAAAGAAGGGAGCATGATCATCAATTGCTAAGCTTAGTATCAAGGAAGAGAAGTTGAACTTTGAAAGCAATTTGGATTGATAAGCTAGACAAGAACCTTCTTTATAGTCTTTTTCCTATCATTAGTACAACACCAACTTCTCACCCATTCTCCATTAAATAAGATAGCAAAATAACACTTAACCTTTCCTCCATGCTGCCCCTGATTGATAAACCCATTTATGATTGACCATCCCATTCTCTGAATTGTATGAATCATGGTAAGTTCTAAAAGGGTGAGGTTTATTTATTACATTATAATTAATTTTAGATCTTGACTTCTTAAAGGAAAAAAAAGGAGTTATCAATCTCTTATCTCTTCTTAAGAGATATGGAAAAGACTAAGGCAATATTTTAACCTTAGTTGAAGAGCCACATAATAGAGAAAAACATAAAGCATAAGAGAAGCCTTTCTTTTAGGGATTTTAGGTGCACCTAATGTGAATATAAATGCAAAGTTTGATAAAGGTGATTTTCTACAAACTACAAAGACTAGTAATTAGAGTGGAGCACGAGTAATTAGGTACAAATTCTCTTAGGTATATAATTATTCCACTACGATCTTTGGATAAATTTTTCAAAACTTTTTTCTCTTAGCCAGGTTTATTGATGTGCTGTCTTTGAAATTTTAACATCAATGGCTCTGAAGGGGAATAAATGGTATACTAACTTTACATTGGAGGTTGTATGTTAGGAAGATTACTTGATCCTACAATTGGGGCTATATGTAAATAAATGAGCCTATTAACAATGCATATTTTTGGGAATGTTTAGTTTAATTTGTTTTTAAAGAGAATAATTAAAAAATAATTTAAAAATCATGGTAGATGAAATTTCATACCTGATAGAATTCTTAGTTGATTATTTGTACTCTGTTATGATTATTAGTTTGCTTGGGTTTGATGTATAATCACCTGTCGGACTGTGTTTTGATTTTGTAGCAAGTACACTCAAAGCCTTAGAGGAAGTAGTTATACTCTTACTTTATATGTTCCTCTTATTTTTTTGCTTAGGTTAAGTTATTACCTTAGTTCCTTATTTATAATTTTTAAGCATAGATATAATAGGATGCCGATAACTTATCTTTAGGCTGATAGGATATGATAGCCCTTCTTGAATTTCAAAAAAATTCAATATCTAAATTAATTAGTAGATAATAACTAATTTTCTTGATCTTTTAAGAAAATAATTTAATTATCTCAATACTTAACAATTTAAAATAAAAATTATCTTAATAATTTAATTAATCTAATTAATTAAATTAATAAGATGGGTGGGTCAGGTCATATATTAGGTCAGCCCATTATAGGCGCCTAAAAAGTCAAATATATGAATTCACACAAAGTTTTCCTTAAAAGGAAAATTTCTATACCTCTCCTATTAAATTTTCATATTAAGTGTCTTGCTATGACCGCTTGTGATGTGAGACTCCATAGAAACCTGTTCTAAGAACCCCAAATGACACGGATCAGTGATCGAAATTTGACATGCAACACAAGAACAAGCAAATAGATAGATCAGAACAACAAGCAACAAAGAACAAAGAAAGGAACCAAGAAGAAGAAAGAAAAGATATTGGTCAATGGAATTGAACCCTAAGAGAACCATCTCTTAGAATCTTAATCCGGGACGCTACAAAGGAAACCACTCCTTTGATAAGTCAAAGATTTTCTCCAGTACACAAAGGCCACAAGAGAAACCTTAGAAGTTAGAAATAATTCTGAAACTAATTCATTCAATCTGCCCATTCTTGGAGTACAAGTGAGCCTTATATAGGCATTTGAAAAAATAAAACCCTAAACATAGAATAACTCCTAGGTGGCGCCTTTTACATGGTGGGAAAATAAAAGAAAATTAAGTCTGGACAAATTCACCAAGAATGGCGCCTAATAAAGCTAAAAAATCTGAAACAGAAACAACCAAATTAAAACAAAATAAAACTAAGAGAATTTTGTGGAAAATGACTGGGCTCTTCAATTAGGCTCCTTTTGGGCTTGGGCTAACATCTTGTAGATATGAAATAATCTTCATGCCATTTTGTTCCTTTTGGGCTTCATATTCAGCTAAGGCTATGGGCTCCAAGTCCATTAGTTTTTGGATCACTCCATTCAAGGCCTCCTTCATAGCTTTGGTTCTTGATCTTATGCATGGGCCTCCTATACCTTGCAATGGATCTTTAGTTAGCCATCTTTTAGAGTTACGTCCAGCCCTTTTGTTTCCAAGCTCTTGATTTTGTTCAAGCTCTTTCAAGTCTCCTAGTTCACCTCCATCATTTCGCTTGGACAATATGTTTATTCTAGCAATCCTTTTTAAGATGATCATAAGAGTCTACAACATCTTTATATGTTAGATATGCCATAAATGTGCCTTAGATACCCAAGATATGTCTATATACACTTTATATACTATATCTCTAATCCTTTATGAATTTCAATTATTCAAAGTCTTACCATTGTAATTTTAATATGCCTATTGTCCATGTTTATGATGCTTCTTAAATTAGCTTCATAACGAACATGTCTCAAACACAAGCATAATGTGTATATATTTGATTTGATTTTCCTTTTGCTCACATATCACTAAGATGAATTAATTGTTTTCCTAGCATTATTCTTTCAAGTTGCATTATCATAACCTTGGATGTATATTAAGGTAGCATGCAGTAATTCATCACCTTATAATATTGTCAAAGTTATAAGGATATCTATGAAAGGTGTAATAGCTAGTTTGAATTAATAGCTGATTTATGGGTTAAATAAAGAGATTTGATTAATTAATTGTAAGAATAATCTTAATGACCCCAAATAATGTGAATGAATTAAAACTTTTATTACAACTAAGTTACTAAGCCTAATAATCATCATAAAATGATTAAATATCTAAACTATTGAATGTATAGTTAACTCCCAAAAACACTCTATTAAGACCTTAAAACATTTTTCTAAGACCTTAAAACATTAGCCTAAAACCTTAGATTAATATCCAATCAAAAGCTACATACAAAATACTCACGAAACCTTCTAAGAACTATCAGACATGCATGGCACTGTAGTGCACATCATATAAGGGTAATTAAAGTGCAAAACATTTGCATGACATTGTACTGAGTTCACCTTTATTTGAATGGTGTCGCGGTGTTGTAGCCTTTGCAATGAAATCACGGGGAAAAACCCACACAGTGCCATGGTGGCATCCCTAGTATAGAAAGCATAAAACCAAAGAAAATTAAATGTAGAAAATAAATGCACACCAACCACAAGGTCCTAACTTAATTAAGTGGAAATGAGACATCTCTAATAGCTTTAAATGTACTCCTAATGATGTGGAAACTTAGGGACAAGTGACTAAACACCCACAAACTCTTACAAGTGATAAATCTTGAAGAGAAACCAGAAAAATTTAAGTGAATGACAGCACCTCCAAAATCATGACAACAAGAATGCCTAATTAGACCAACAACTCACAGAACTATATTCACCAATATGCAACTATTTGATCTCAAACCAAGTCTCACAAATTTCAAATGCTAAAAGAAAGTGGTTCCAACGCTTAAGACCATAAAACATATACAAGGTTAAGATTTGACCATGAACATCCTTGCTTTTACAACTCATAACCAATAACCATTATACCAAACCCCTGAATCAATATCAAACCAATCCCAAGCCATTCTAAATGACCAATCAGATAATGATCACCATATAGTGTCATTTAAGTTTGAAGTGTCAAATATGTATACAATCCAACATAAAAATAAGCTAATCCAATGTAAACCATAATTACATATGAGATCTTTTTACAAAATAATTTGGTATCATCTAAAATCCTATTTATCATCATTACAACAACTTACCAAAATATAAAATCTTACATTTGGCATATCACATTACAAGTTGTAAGTATAATTTATCAAAATATGTGTACAAAACATTGGCTATCCCAAAAATTACCCTAGCCTAACTGGTTAAATTTTTAGTTGTTTATTCTTATCAAAGCTAAAACCTTCACCTACAAAATGTTAGCCCACAATTGGGTAAGATATAAAATAAAGCTATATTCTAAGCAACTTAGTATTAGACTCCTTAAATCAAGTTTATGATGGCTCTAATAAGTTCCGATAGAGTCATATTACTCATGTTGAGTGAGATTTTGGAGTTAAGAAGTTGGATTGTGGAAGTTGCTTCAATAGGTAGTTAAATAGACCATATATGTACGTAACACTCTAACTTATATATGTAAGGCTTAGGTGAGTACAAGGATGGTTCCATTGTTAATTTTGTCATTCATTTGATGTATTTAGGCCAAGCAAGTAAGATTTCATTTAAGTATGGGTGTAGAGCCTTTGAAGAAGGGAAAGAAACCAAAGAGGACTAATTGGAAAGGGGAGATTTTCCTTCATTCTTGTATATGTATGCGTAGTTGCTTGAGTGTCTTGGATTGCTTGTATGTATTGCATGCAAATTATGTGTAATGTTGATTATTTGATGACTATATGCAATTACATGGCATTTGACTATATTTGGAATTAGTTTGGCTCTTAAATAGGTGATGTTATACCAAAGTCTTTTGAAATGGGTGAGATAAGGCCAAAAGTCATTAAATATAAGTGAGACTAAGCCAAAAGTTTCATTTGTGAGTGAGGCTAAGTAAAAATTCCTAAAGGAAGGGGAGGCTAAATCAAAAGTCCTAAATTGTTAGGTGAGACTAGACCACAAGTCTTTAGAACTTGCTATTATTATTAAAAGAGTCATGGGATTCCTAATGCATGAATTTGAATGATTTATGATTGTATGACATACATGCTTGTATCCTTGCATCTGCGTGAACCTCATATATATATGCTTGAATGTTGAATTAGTTATTGGGATCCTTAGTGTAACACTTCAAGATTAATTAGGAATAATTATGAAAAATTAAGGAATTAATATGGGGGATTTGGGGAGATTAAGGAAAATGAGGATTTCTAAAGAAATGAATTTATTTTAGATATTTTGAGACAATAATAATTATTTGGCCATTATTAGGTGAAAAATATATTAATTATAAGTTGGGTTGATTAAGAAATTAATTAAGGGAAGGTAGACACTTAATTTGTGCCTTATGACCAATTTGTCATGCCAAGAGCCAACTTGGAAGCCTAGTCTTAGTTTTAAGAAAGCCTAATTTTCATTCCTTGGAAGCCCAAAATTTGGAATTTGGACTTAGGTGGTTCATACACTTTTGGGTCAATTTAAACCCATCTAAAACCTTAAAATGCTCAGCCCTTCCACCCTATTCTGCAGACCAAATCATGTTTCAGACAAGGGAGAACTCCATTTTTGCATCTTTGGGTGGAGGCTAGGGTTTTATTATAGTTTGGCTCTATTTTGCACACCTAGAGGAAGAATCAGCCTAGGTAAGTTATATAAAATATATCCCTCTCATTTTCATGTACAACTTAGTCTAAAATAATTTTTGATTTAGTGGATTTCCACCTTATTCCCAAATCTAAAACTTGCTCTTTTGGTGGTTCCTTTGTTGATTTTTAGAGGTTGAGACTAAAAGGATTATTAGGTAAGCATCTTTTCCTCATTTTGATATATTTCATGTTGAAAATTGGCCATAAGGACTGACTTATATACTAGGTTTTGTTGATGCACAAAAATGCTAAGGATTGGGAAAAGACATTGAGGTTTTTGGTATAGGAAGACCTAAGTCTGAATTTGGGTTCATTGGAGTCTAGGTAAGTGCCTCTTGGATAGTTCATGATACTAGAATGATGGGTAACTAATTTTTGTATTGTGTTTCAACTAACAAATTGGTATCGGCAAATTAGGATCACTAAAGAGTTAGAAACTTGTCTTCACTTTGAGATAGATTTGACGTAATTAAGTGAGGTAACTAGGGTTAATTTTTAATTCTTTGCATATGTTCACTTTAATCATATATTTGCTGCATTTGTATGATTTTAAAATGCTAAATGATTGGTTAACTACTTGAATAATTGTTTTAGGACCGTAAGCGAGTTCTTGGTAGAGCTGTGGTGTAGTTGCCACCTGTGTATTACGCTTGGATCGAGCACCGAGTTATAATTAGACTCATTAATACAGCAAGCTATGAGCATACTCAATAGGGAATTGGTATTGTGGACAAGCTTTTTCCTTTGTTATTAGCCATTAACATATTGTATGTGATTACTAGTATAAGATAATGGTCATCGACAGCTCAACTAGTTTATTTGTGATTGAATTGATAATTCTGGTATTTGCTGTTGTAAAATGCATATATGTTGATTAATGTGTTTGTATATATGGAATTTTCCTTTTGGTAACTGAGATTCATATCTCACTTTGTTTTATAGACAAACAATTTCAGGTAAAGGTTCTTCGGGTAAGGAAAAGGGGAAGTAAGTGGATGAACATCCTTAGGTTTAGACCCGATGTGGGACTCCTACACTTAAGAGGCTTTTGAACTATATAGATGCTAATTTTGTTTAACTTTTATTATATAGCATCATAATGCATCCATTTTTGTCAAGTGTAGGTATTTTGACATTTTGTAACTTGGGATGCATTTCTTAAGACTAGACTTTAATTTACATGAATTCTGATGTAATGTTATTATTGACCAATTATGGGCTAGCATGTATGTATGAAACTTAAATGTTATTTTATGATTGAGGATGTTATTGTCATATGAAAGAATGGTTTGAATTTCCATTTTATAAAGGTCTTTACTGATAGCTATGCCTTAGATATGAAATGGGTGAGATATTATAACCATTTAAGGTTAAGAGCAACCCTATTTGGCCTATTAAAACTTGTACAAAGTAGTCTGAGTTCAATTGGTAGGGAATAATACCATTTGAGGTAGTCACTTGAGACTTTATAATCCTTTTGCTGTCATAGAAGGGAATATGTTGATATAAATTGAGTTTTTATTGCTCTAATTCAATCCTAAGTCCCTAAGTTGTGAAGGTTAATAAGTGAGACGTATAAGAGGAAGTATATCAATAAAACCAGGTGTTTTGCCTTAGGAGGACCTTAGAACTCAAGTAGAAAGAGTTACAAGTGAGTTGGGATGAATATGGAGGAGTTTAAAAGTCTAAGTCGTGGCTAAAATATCTTAAGTCACAGCCAAAAAGGTGAGTTTGGGGTAACAAAGACCTAAGAGCACCGCGGTGTAGGTCTCTTAGTTGCGGCGCAACTTGAGGAAAAGAGAGGGGGGAGTTACAGAGAGTAATCTTTTTGCAGCAACCCATCGGAAAAAAGTGGGAATTGTGTTCCAATAGCACATCTAGCTATAGCGTGAAGTTTTCAAATCGCAAATTTTTGGCCAGTGGAGCTACAGTAGGCAATATCGCCGCAGTGCAGGGAGCTTGAGTCACAACAAGGAAAGAGAATTTTGCACCTTCTAGTTCTAGTAGCGAGTTAAGTCACATTGTGGGTACTCCAAGTAGCGGCGAAGTCTAAAATTTCAGTTTTTGAGTTACAGAAGCCAACTTGGCCATAACCAAATCTTCTTAAGTTGCGGCCTAAGTTTTGAAACCCTTATTTTAACTTATGAATCTTGGTTTCCAATATAGTAATGACGTATATGGTTTTGGTAACAAATGTAAAGGAATTGTATTCTTCTCTAAGTGACTAAGAATGAAATGGAAGTCTAATATGAGAATTTATTTAACCATACACATGAATTCTCTTGTTCCTTAAAATGGTGACTGGTATTAATTAAATAGGTTCAAAATTCCTCCGTATTTTCATCCTTAAACAAATTATTAATGATGATCGACCTTTTGTACCAGTGATTGGGAACTCAATTACGATTATTTAATTTGATTAGTAGTTAGAGTTGTTTCACTTGGAATTTCATTTTCTCCCATATTTCTACTAACCATGACTAGGTGGCTCTCAATGAAGTAAGAATGATGATCAAATAGCTTATAGAGACTTGCTTTGACAATGGAGTTCATTTTAAGACATATTCTTATACTTATGGCTATGCTGGATATATTCATAAGCTATGCTTTGATATGTTTTCTATTATAAATTTTATGCATAAGTATTGTTATATTTTTAATGCTTAGCTCCTTATAATAGGAAATTGAGTGCAGTAGCTCTTTCTTGATCTAGAGTTGAGTTTAGTTAAGCTCAACTAATATGTTTTGATGCCATGATTTGATAAGAAGTAAGTTTTCATGCTAAAAGTTGTGTTTAAGTTATATAATGCATATGATTCACATACTAGCACCATGTGTATTGCATTTCCTCTTGACATTCTTGCATATATTGGTATGGTTGAGATTTGCTTATGAGATTCTTTCCAAAATCTTAGTCCATGTATCTCCCACTAATCATTTCAGGATCTTCAGCAAAGAGAAAGAAAATAAGAAGTAATAGAATTTAGAATTTATGTACTTGAAGCTTTTGTTGTAATTATATAATTGAGAATATATATGACACATTAGTAATGATATACCTTATATATGGCAAGAATATGTAATGTTAAATTATGTACAAACTTGAATATATCAATATCACCATGGGTACATGTTATCCATATTAAAAGCCATGGAATTATACACGCATGAATGGACAATAAGCATAAGTATGTATGATGAACCTTATAGAATTGTCAGGGTTATGTTATGTGATAGGAATGTGTGTATGAGTTTAAGAATATGAATATGAGCCATTTTGATGTATGATTGAGTGGTCAGTATATGATCTTGTGTATAAGAAGTAATATGGTTTATGTATATACTTGGATGTGAAATAGTAGATGTATTTTATGCATTGGATCTTATGAAAATAATGTTTAGAAGGGTTACAATTTGCTCAAAGTAAGAGAATGTAAATTAGAGGCTAATTAAACTATTTTAAAACTAAATTTTAATCTAAATAAGTCATATATTACACTTTTAACCTTGATAGTCTAAATAATTGAGTTTGAGACTAAAATTTGATATGCTATTAGACAATTTATAAAACTTTCTAGCAAATTAAGAATGTGAATTTTTAGAGTTATATAAAACATTTTATAAATTTTTAAAATTAACAAAATTATACAGAATTGACTTAATATTGAACCAACTAATACAACTACTATTTTTTTAATTTTTGAGGGGTTAAACAAGTTTATTTTTACTCAAAATTTTTATAATATAAAATTCACATTTTAAATTTTTCACAGATACTTAATTAGCATAAATACAAATTACGTAAACCAAGTTATACATTTTTAAAATTTAGAGCTCTATTATATTAAAAAGTCCAAAATAGGTTATATAACTCCCTCATGTGAATAGGGCCTATATCTTGGCTTATAGATCCAAACAAATAATAGCTAAGGGTGAAAAAGAAGAGAAATTTAAAATTTAACTCCTATAGTTCCAATTAAAGTATTAAATGGGCTAAAATTGTAACTTTAAGTATTGTATCGATTGAAGTTTTGTTGTCGTAAGCTTGGAATGATATGAAAATTCTTATTTAAAGCTAGTTATGACACAAATTTTTAACATATAAAGATCACATTAAAAATTAAATGAAACTATCAAGACCAAAATTAAAATTTTCCTATGCTTTTTTCTCTATAACTGTCTATTTCCGTTTCGAGGTGAGGCCTTCTAGTGTGAATAGTGAAATTTAGGACGCTTATGCTTTTGAGGAAATTAATGACTCTAATAGATAAATAAAGGAAACATAAGTAACTGCATTTTGCTATTTGGTTAAGTTTGGAGCTCATAGATAAACGTTGCACAGGCACCTCTGTTGGCTAGGTTTGACAAAGTGCCTGTTAACATATTAATAAGGAGCACAATGGTGCTTTAAATTTTTTCTACAAGGAAAAAAAAATTGCTAATTTGTCACTTACAATTTCGCTACTAGCATAAACCTTCCAAAAAGAAAACAGAAATTAAAAAAAAAATGATACATCGGAACTACAAAGATGGTGTTCATTCAAGTAATAGGCCAGAAATAGGTCCAGGGCAGACAACATTCAAGGCTTCCACAACTTCATTGTACGATCGTCACTATAAGTTGCAACAAGATTCCTATGGGGATGATGAGTAACACCTATAACTTCCTTCTCATGGACCTGCCATTGGCCATAGAAAAAGGGAAATATTAAGATGGAATATACATACACATACACATACACACAACTTTCTTAGCATCTTTCATTTGGTTGCGTCTAACGAGAACACAAGAAAATAAAAGCCAAACCCAAGTTCATAAAATTGCATGACCATTTTAACCAAATTGTATCCACAAGTTGATTCACGTAGAATGCCTAACAAATCATCTAAGACCACCGCCCAACTGTGCTTCAGTGCGTAAAATAACACCAAGAAAGGCTTGCTAATTCCGATTCTAGTATAACATTTACACATTTCATATTAAATCCCCACTTTAACACTAGCTCTCAGCTAAAAAATTAAAGTGGCACCTACGAACAAGTATCTATTTTACTCCATTTTATGATATGTATAATGACTAGCCCTTCTATTCCAGAGTTAATATGCTGATTGAAATAAAAAATAATAACAAAAAGAGTAAAGATACCTTCATTAGATGCTCCAATTTGCCAGATTGATAGCTGAAGCAGTACGTATTCCTGAGTTTAATTTCCAAATCACATGAGATGAGAATATAACAATGTTAATGTTAAACAAAATAACTGAGATGAAAATCCTCATAACCAATTCATTTGAAAGTAGCGGTCAGAGGGAGCTCCCTTTCCACCATAACAGTCATAAAATCATCATTTTGAGAAAGTAAAGTGAGGACTAAGCTCTTGCGTGTAAGAAATACAGAGAATCATGAATCATAAATTGTACTTTATAAGGTTCATTAAACATCTTTGTCTATCAAATTGCATGAAAGGAGCAAGGTTATTCAATATATATCTGAAAATACCTGTCTTCACCAACACAGTATATCCATTCGCCTTTAGGTGAAACACAAGCTGCAACAAAGTCTCCACCTTCTCTTTTGCCAGATGAGAAGCTCTTCACAACCTACACCGATATCAGGGGAAGAAGAAAAAGCATGCGCTGAAGCATAGCATCTAAGGACTGAGGCAGCTATAAGATACTACAATCACATATTCTTTTTGAAATTGCAGTGAAACATTTTTATCTTTTTTAATTAAAGAAGAAATTTCTTGTTGGAACTAGTAGGTAGTAAAATAGATGACAAGTTGTCATATGAATAACAGTTCACAAGCAAAACTAGTTTTGGGAAAAGAAAGAAGAGAGAAAAGAAAAAGGAAGAGCATTCCTCCAATCTGAGTATTTGCAACTTGATATCTACCAACATGAATACGCAGGATTATAAATTTAGTCTTCTCATAACACAAATGATAAAACATTGAGGAAAACATTGTCATCAGTCTTGACTCTAGTACTGGAACACAGTGGAAGGAAGAATAAGATGTCCAATGTATACCTGCCCTTGAAGTGTCATGATGTATATAGATGATGTTTTATTACATACAACAATGTGATCGGTGTTCTTTGGGAAAATATGAACAGAGTTGACAGAAGCATCACCTCCCTAACAGTCACAAAAGGAACCAGAAATTACATAGAAGAATATATTTGCATGAAAAATGAAATTGCAAAATCTAGTAGTAAAAACACATAATGGCATATTTATTTGAAGACTTGCCCTTAAAGGAGGAGGTGGCTTAAAAGTTTGTATGCAATCTGTAGACTTCACATCCCAGACCTACAATAGAGAGAAAAAAATTATTTCTCACAAACCTAGGAGAGCAAAAAGCACTTACCTTCTGTCTGTTGTGAAGTAACCGACCTTGATTGTACAATCACTGGATGCAGTAATAACACGGCTTCCGTCACTTGTGAAAATTGCATCATTCACATAGGATGTATGGCCACGAAACTCTTTCAATAGCTTGCCAGATTTTAGGCCATGGATTCTATATGTCAAGAACAACAATTGCACTCAGCAGCTGCTAACATCTTATTGGACTATCTATAAAGGTAAAAAATTATTTATACTTAACAGTTAATAGATTTTAATAGAGTAGGACAGTTGATGAGAAATGTATCAGATCTAAGATTGCAAAAAATACACAACAACAACAATAATAATAATCCTGTTTATGTGTTGTTAGTTCCACTAAATGGGCAATGCATCTTAATTGACAGCATTTATAATTTTGCCAAAATTGTCCAGAATTCCAAAATTATATTTAGTTCAGGCTAAAGTGAAGCCTACACGTGTATTATTCTGTTACTATACAAACCTTAAATGTATATATAACATTAGAATTGATTATCAAAGAAGAATTTGACCATACTTTGATAACATGCAAGTTTCATCTTCCTTCAAGTTCTTTGGGAAAAATATAAGGTAGCTAAGAAAGACACTAAGAGGGCAGTGAGCGAAGCGAGAGCGAGGGCATTTGATGGGTTATACCAATCTTTAGGTACTAAAGTAGGAGAAAAAAGTATTTACAAGTTAGCTAAAAGTAGGGAAAGAAAGACAAGAGATGTGGATCAAGTGAAATGCATTAAGGATGAAGACGGGAAAGTGTTAGTCACGGAACGAGATATCAGAGAACGATGGAAGGATTATTTTCATAGGCTTTTTAATGAAGGGCACGAGATTTTATTGCAATCGGATAGGCTAGACACGGAAGAAGAGGATAGAAATTATACTTTTTACCGTAGGATTTGTGAGGTAGAGGTAAAATAAGCATTAAAGCGAATGGAGAATGGCAGAGCAGTTGGACTGGATAATATACCCATTGAAGTATGGAAGAGTTTGGGAATGAAAGGTATAAGTTGGCTCACAAAGTTATTTAATGAAATTATGAGATCTAAGAAGATGCCAGATGAGTGGAGGAAAAGTACTTTAATTCCTATTTATAAGAGTAAAGGAGACATTCAAAATTGTGCAAATTATAGAGGAATTAAACTCATGAGCCACACTATGAAATTATGGGAGAGTAATTGAGCGAAGGTTAAGGAAAGAGAGTCAAGTTAAGGAGAATCAATTTGGTTTTATGCCAGGAAGGTCAACTATGGAAGCAATATACTTGTTGCGAAGATTAATGGAGAGATATAGGGAGAATCAAAGAGATTTACACATGGTGTTTATTGATTTAGAAAAAGCATATGATAGAGTGCCAAGAGGAGTTCTATGGAAGGCTTTAGAGAAAAAAGGAGTTCGTATAGCTTATATTCGAGCAATCCAAGACATGTATGATAAGGTTACAACTAGCGTAGTAACAAAAGGTGGACTTACAGAAGATTTTCCGATCACTATTGGTTTACATCAAGGGTCAACTCTGAGCCCTTATCTTTTTACCTTAGTCTTGGATGTACTTACTGAACATATCCAAGAGCCGGTGCCACAGTGCATGCTTTTTGCAGATGATATTGTCCTAGTTGGAGAATCGAGAGAGGAAATGAATGAGAAGTTGGAGAGGTGGAGACAAACTTTGGAAGCTCATGGCTTTCGTTTAAGTAGAAGTAAAACGGAGTATATGGAGTGTAAGTTTAGTAAGAGGCACACCACTTCTAACGTAGAAGTAAAAATTGGAGAACATATCCTACCACAAGTCACACGATTTAAGTATCTTGGATCATCATACAACATAACGAGGAAATAGAAGAAGATGTAACGCATAGGATTCAAGCGGGGTGGATGAAATGGAGGAGTGCTTCGGGTGTTATTTGTGATAGAAGAGTACCACTCAAACTTAAGGGTAAATTCTACTGCACAGTTATAAGACCTGCAATGTTGTATGGAACTGAGTGTTGGGCAATAAAAAGTCAACAAGAAAATAAGTTTAATGTAGCAGAGATGAGAATGTTGCGGTGGATGAGTGGACACACTAGACGGGATAGGATTAGAAATGAATGCATTAGAGAGAAGGTGAAAGTCGCACCTATTGTAGAAAAGATTGTAGAATCGAGACTTAGGTAGTTTGATCATGTGGGGAGGAGACCTATAGAAGCCTCCGTTAGGAGAGTAGATATGATGGAGAATAGTCCAATAAGTAGAGGTAGAGGAAGACCAAGGAAAACTATAGGAGAAATTATTAAGAGAGATTTAGATTTAAATGGTTTGTCTAGAAATATGATTTATGATAGGGATTTATGGCGTCGATTGATCCATGTAGCCGACCCCACTTAGTGGGAAAAGGCTTTGTTGTTGTTGTTGTTGTTGTTTTAAAATGGCCTCCTATGGGTATCAGCTATAGGTTTTTGTTGATTATGATAAGTTTGTTAAATTTAAATTAGTTATCTATCATAATCCAATATTGTTATCTATATTTAAATTTAAGTATTTTAACTAGTAGAGTTTATTTATTCCTAACTTGTAGGACCTAGGGTTTGGAAAGTTTTTAATATACACTTGTATATTTATCCTACATGTTAATGTAAATACATGACACACAAATATTCTTCAAATATCTCACAGTATCAGAGCATCACTCCTCTGTTCTCTAATATTTCATCACATACCCACACGTCTCTGGCTATTATCAATTTCAATCTCCTTCATTCTCTCCTTGTTGCACCACTTCTCGTCAATTCCCTTTAATTCATTTCTTACTTCACCCAAACACAGCATCTACAGACCCTCTATCCAGTAGTGTCTTTCATCCTTTTTTCCTCTTCTCCAGCAAGTCCTGCCATGGAATCTGGCACCAGCAGCACATCTAATACTGCACTCATTCACAGAGGTTGCTCCTTGTACTGACAGCACTGTCCTACCCATTACCGGCCCCAAGCTCAATGGACAGAACTATCTAAAATGCTCACAATCTGTCCTTATGTTCATCAGTGGCAAGGGTAAGGATGACTATTTGACTGGGCCTGCTTCTCCACCTTCAATTGATGATCCGAAGTACCAAAAAATGGAAAGTTGAGAATCAAATGGTGATGTGACAGCTCATCAACACTATGAGCCTGGAGGTTGGACAGAATTTCACGTTTTGCGCCTTTGCTCGGGGAAAATAGGATGAAGTGAAGGAAACATATTTTGACAATCAGAACACAACAGAACTGTTCCAAATAAAGGGAGCTTTTACGCAATTTTCAACAAGGTGAGTCAAGTGTTACTCAATAGCCAATATTAAAACACACTCAATTGATATTGGAGACTGTTGGAATATTTTACATAGTTTTAGGTTCATTGTACCTAGAGTTGTACTACATTAATACTAGTACTACACTTATTTTTTTACCTATAAATAAGACATAGTGCAAGAGGTTAGGTGCACCTTACAATTCATTCATCCATTTTTCTATTTATCATGATATTAGAGCCTCTATGACTCCTAGTGGCCTTTTCCTCTGGCTGTATTTCCTTCCAACCAACTCCACAAAACACACTTCCCTCAGTCAACTTTTTTCTTTTTCAGATCTGTTATTCTTGATCTCCACTGCACAGGCCTTATCTCGATCCATGTGCCCCTTCATCATCTTCAGAGGGTCTTGATCATCAGAACCTAGAAGCCTGGTAATCGAACATTGAGAGACACGCTCTCATGCGTGGCCTCTAGCAACTGTGTCTTTGATGTTGTCTTCTGCTGTGCTTCATCCAAATCTAGTTGACGTGGTCTCCTCTTCTTGTTTCTGGTTTCAGCTGTGTCACTTTGTGCTTTGTTGGGTGGTGTTCTTCCACTATAACTTTATTTCTTCACTTCTTTAGTTCTGTTTACTCACCCTAGTAATTTCTAGAGCCACCTTCTGTCCAAACAACCATGCCCACTTCTGAAAAACCTAAATCAAGTATTTGCTCTTTTGTTATACGTGGTTTGCCAGTTTGCCAGTCATTACCTCTAAGAAATAACATGATGCATCTAATTATAAGTCTTGGGTTGCTTTTGTCTGCTTATGGCTCAAAAGGTAAAGGTACTTAGATCATTTGAAAAAGCAAGAAATTGACATTCTTTCTACAAATTGATCTGAGTGGGTCAAAATTGATGCTCAACTTTGTACTCTGTTATAGCACTTCCTTGACTCTCACTTGCTACGCTCATATCAGCCATATAAAACATACTATAAGGTTTGGCATAAAGCTGCATCTATTTATTGTAATGATACCTGTCACTATTATGATGTTTTGTTTACTTGTGTAAATCTTAAGAAATAGGATATGGATACCACCACTTATGTATCCAATATTGAGGCTCTTTGGCATGAGTTTCACTTTTTGATGCTCAGCTACGTCTTCCACCACCAATCAAGAGGCTCAGTGGGAAAAATTGTTCATGGCCATGATTCTCATCAATCGTCATTCTACCCTTGATCCTATTCAGGATCAGATTCTTGGAGGTCCCACTATCCCTAATTTGGATGATGTCCTCTCTTGCCTGGTGCATATCTCTTTTGCCAGTGTGCCTATATCCAGAACATCAAATGCTCGTCCCAGATAGTTTCGCCTTGGTCTCTTACATTGGTGATAAAGGTCTTTAAGGCGATAGTGGCTGCAATGCTTACTGCAAACATCCTCAGTGCACTTATTGTAACAGGGTGGAACATACAAAAGATCGTTATTGGTCCTTACATGGACGCCTCCTTCCCCTGGCACTACAAACACTTGCAAACATCAATTGAGACATTGCGAACCAGGCTCCGCAAACCATTACCTTGATGGGTGATGACTATGATAAATACCAACATTACCAGGCGTCCAAAAAATCTTCCGCCATTACCTTCATTGCTCACATTGGTAATTCCATGGCCTACCTTGCTCATTCCTCTCTTGGCCCATGGATCCTTGACTCTAGTGCCTCCGATTATATTTCGGGTAACAAGGATCTTTTCTCTTGCATCTCTACTTCTACTTTACTTCCTTCTATTACTCTCACCAATGGTACTCAATCTATTGCCAAAGACATTGGTCAAGCTACAATTCTTCCTTCTCTCAATTTAGATTTTGTTCTTTATGTTCTTGAATGTCTTTTTAACCTTGTTTCCGTTAGCAAGTTGACTCGTACTCTTAATTGTTCCATTACTTTTCTTGACAAAAGTGTTTCTTCACAAAATTGGAATACGGGGCCTTTATTATACCACCAGTAGCATGCACAACCCTTTCTCCACATCTCATCCACAATCACCTCGGCCATCCTAGTCTCCAAACTTCAAAAGATGTTTCCCTCATTTTCTACTTTGAAGTCATTTGAATGTGAGTCGTGTCAATTAGGTAAACAAACTCGTGCTTTTGTTTTCCAAACATGTCAATAACCAAGCTATGTCCCCTTTTAAGCTTATTCATTCTGATGTTTGGGGTCCACGTAGTATTTCATCGATTTTTGGATTTCAATATTTTGTAACTTTTATTGATGACTATTCTCATTGCATTTGGTTATATTTAGTGAATAATTATTTTTAAGTGTTTTCTATTTTTCAATCTTTTTGTGCTGAAATACAAACTTAATTTAGTTGTTCTATATTTGTTTTATGGAGTGATAATGCACGTGAATATTTCCTTAATGTGGCCCAAACATTTATGTCCACACAAGGCATTTTTCATCAGTTTTCATGTGCACATAACCCACAACAAAATGGTGTAGTTGAATGTAAAAATCGCCATCTCATTGAAATGGCTCGCACTCTGCTTCTCCATTCTAATGTACCTCTTCGTTTTGGGGTGATGCTATTCTTGTTGCTTGCAATTTAATCAACCATATGCCTTCTTGTGTTACAAAATCAAGTCCCTCACTCTATTTTGTTTCCTTTTGATTCTCTTTTTCACCTTTCTCCACATACTTTTGGTTGTACTTACTGTGTTCATGATTTGACCTAAGAAATAGATAAACTTACAGCTAAATCTATCAAATGTATCTTTATTGGATATTCTTGACTTTAGAAGGATATCAATGTTATTCTCCAAATTGTAACAAATGTTTCATCTCTGCTGATGTGACTTTCTTTAAATCCACTCCTTTTCCACTACAACAGTTGAGCCTCAATTTGTGTTGAATGTTCTTCCTCTTTCCTACATTGAGCCTCCAACAACTACCCTTCCTCATCCATTTTAGACTTATCATCATTGTCCTAAACCACAGCCCCCTACAGGCTCTGTTGATGGAGCTAATAACTCATAATCTTTTTTAGCACCAGCCCTTGATTCAGCAACCTTCCTCTGAGGAGCTTCTAATTGCTCTTCATAAAGGTACTCGTTCAACACATAATCCTCATCCCCTTTATAATTTTTTAAGTTACCATCGCTTGTCTACACCCTATTATGCTTTTGTGTTTTATTTGAATTCTGTTTCCATTCTTAAGATTGTCAATGAGGCACTTTCTCAGTCTGGGTGGCAACAAGCTATGCTTGATAAAACAACTGCCTTGTATTCTAATAGAACTTAGAATTCAGTTCCTTTACCTCTAGACAAATCCCTCGTTGGTTGTCGGTGGGCACATATTGTTAAAGTTGGTCCCAACGGACAAATTGATTGTCTCAAAGCTCAATTGGTTGCTAAAAATTATACTCAAATTTTTGGCCTTGATTATGGTGAAACTTTTTCCCCTGTTGCTAAAATTGCTTCTGTCTGATTACTTATTTCTATGGTTGCTATACGTCACCTTCATCATCTTAATATTAAAAATGCCTTCCTTCTTGGTAAGCTAGAGGAAGAGGTTTATATGAAGTAGCCGCCTAACTTTGTTGCTGAAGGAGAGAATGGCAAGATTTGTCAGTTACATTGATCACTCTGAATTGAAACAATATCCTCAAGTTTGGTTTGGTAGGTTCAATTCAGTTATTCCGAAGTTTGGGGCTGGTTAGAAGTGGGTAGATCATTTTATGTTCTATTAGGATATCCCATCTAACCAATGCTTCTATTTATTTGTCTATGTAGATGACATTTGTCATTACAGGTGATGATAAACAGAATATTGATCAATTTAAACAACATTTGTTTAAATCTTTTCAGACTAAGGATCTTGGAAAATTGAAGTACTTTTTGGGTTTTAAGGTGGCCTAATCTCACATTGGAATTGTTATATCACAAAGAAAATATGCTTTGGACATACTGAATGAAACAAGTATGTCAAATTGCAAACTAGTTGACACTCCTATGGATCCAAATGTCAAATTCTTGCCAAGATAGGGGGGAGCCTCTTCCAAACCCAAGCAGAAACCAGAGATTAGTGGGAAAACTTAACTATTTTACCATTACTTGTCCAGATATCTCCTTTGTAGTAAGTGTAGTTAGTCAATTTTTACAATCCCTATGAAACAGTCATTGGAATGCTGTGATTCGCATTCTCTACTACATCAAGGATCCCTAGTTAAAGGTCTATTATACTAACATAAGGGCAATTCTCAAGTCATTAGTTATAGTGATGCAGACTCGATTGAGTCTCCTATTAACAAATGCTCTACTTCAAGATATTGTGTACTTATTGGAGGCAATATAGTCTTAGAAGAGCAAGAAACAAGATGTTGTTATAAGGTCTAGTGCAGAGGCCGAGTACTGTGCTATGGCTTAAGCAACATGTGAACTTACATGGCTTAAGCAACTTCTTCAAGAGTTTAGATTTGGAAGTATTGAACAAATGGAGTTGGTTTGTGACAACCAAGCCGCATTGAATATCACTTTCAACCTAGTATTTCATTAGAGGACCAAATATATTGATATCGATTATCACTTCATAAGAGAGAAAATTCAATCTAGGTGTCTTGCTATAAAATTTGTTAATTCAAATGATTAATTGGCAGACATGGTATGTCTTTCGAGGGTCCTCGAATCAACTATATATGTAACAAGTTAGATGCATATAATTTATATGTTTCAGTTTGAGGGAGTGTTGGAATATTGTACATAATGTCTAGGTTCATTGTATCTAGAGTTGTACTACACTAGTACTATACTTGTACTACACTTATTTTTTACCTATAAATAAGACATAGTGTAAGGGTTTAAATACATCTTACAATTCATTCATCCTTTTTTCTCTCTAATTTATTAGAGACAATTAGACATGTTGAAAATATTGTTTGGGAATGTGCTCAAGATAAATTGAAGTTTAACAAAATCCAAGAAAAAGGGTTCAAGTTTTTGTTAGGTCTCATGAAGGATTTGGATGAAGTCGGAGGAATAACCCTTGGGACCAAGCCCTTACCCACAATTAGGGAAGCCTTCTCTGAAGTTTGAAGAGAAGAGAGCTGAAAGAAATTGATGATGGCTGATCAGACCACTAATAACACACCAGAGGGATCACCTCTTGCGGTTCATAGAGCCCAAAATCCTGGAGGAACACAAAAAAGACTTTGATGTGATCATTGTTGCCATGCTGGTCATACTAAAGACACCTGCTGGAGAATAGATGGCAATCCATCTGACTGGAAGCCCAAATCCAGTGCTGAAAGCCATGGTTTTATGGCTGTAACCAGTGACAGGCATAAACCAGAAAATTTACCCTTCAGCAGGGAGCAATGAGATTCTTCAGCAAATGATAAGCCATTTAAAAGGCCTTAGTATTGGGACTAGAGTTACAGCTCAAACTAATGAAAATCCAGTGGCATTGAGCAGCAAGGTTGAAAAACATAACCAGTGGGTAATTGATTCTAGTGCTACAGACCACATAATCGGTGATGTTTCTTTATTTTATTTCACACTCTTTTACCTTGTACTGAAAAATTCAACAACTAAATTGCTGATGGTACTTTATCTTGTGTATCTAGAGTTGGTTCTGTGACACTAACTCCTAATATCACTGTCAAATCTGTCCTCTTATGTGCCCAATTTGTCTTGTAACCTCCTGTCAATTTCTAAACTTACCAAAGACCAAAATTGCATAATTGAATTCTTCCCTTCTCACTGTTTGTTTGAGGACCAGATCTCAGGGAAGATTATTGGCAGTGCTAAGGAAGTTGGAGGACTCTACTATCTACAAATGAATGCACCTCCTAAAATAAAGCACACTTTGAGAGCCAACCATACCATCAAATCAGTATGCAATGCCATTGAAGCTAGTCCTAGGAATTTTGATGAAATAATGTTGTGGGGTATGAGAATGGGCCACCCTAGTTTTTCTTATCTTGAAAAGTTCTTTCCCATTTTGTTTATCAATAAAAGTTCAACTTTTTCATTGTGACACTAGCAAAAAATACGAGAAATCTTTATCCTAAACATTTGCATCAACCAACTCATCCTTTTTCTTTTATCCATCTAACATAAAAAGCGTTACAAGAGCAAAGTGCTTTATTACCATTGTAGACGACCACACTTGGGTCACTTGGGTGTTTCTCATGAAAGAGAGATCTTAAGCTGAAAATATTTTTAAAACTTTTCATTCAATGATCCAAAATCAGTTCCAAATCAATATTCAAATTCTTAGAACTGATAATGGTACCAAATTTTTCAGCTCCCAAATAGGAAAATACTCAACAGAAAATGTAATTGTCCATCAAACCTCATGTAATTACACTCCCCAACAAAATGGAAGGGCTGAAAGGAAAAATCATCACCTCCTTCGCATAACTCGTGCCCTCATGATTACCTCCAATATTCCCAAGCATTTCTGGTGTGATGCAACTCTCATAGCAGCTTACCGTATCAACAGAATGCCCTCCAAAATTCTAGAATTCGAAACTCCCATTCAGGTACTCCCTGAAACCTACCCAGACAGTAGATTAATTTCAGTTCTTCCTCCACTTTAAGGCTGTAAAATGTAAACCTGATCCAAGAGGCATAAAATGTATTTTGTTTGGGTATTCTTCAGCCAAAAAAGGATACAAGTGCTACTCTCCTGAACATAGAAAATATCTCCACTCCATGGATGTTAGATTCTTTGAACATCAACACTACTACTCCAAAACTTCTACTTGGGCAGTTTTGGCTGCCTAGTATCTTCTCTGATTTCTTAAGTGAGACACCTGAAATTGCCACTGTCCAGCAACCTGAAAAGTCCAGTGTCCAGCCAACTGAAAAGCCCACTGTCCAGGAAACAAACAGCCAACAAAAGCAACCTGAAAAACCCACTGTCCAGCTAAGCAACAGCCAACAAACTGAGATACCAGCTGAAAAACCCCTTCAAGTTTATTCCAGGAGATTAAAAACAAACAAAGAAACTGAAATAAAACCTCCAACTCTCCCATAAGGATCTTACTCAAGATCAGACCCTACAAGTCCAGGTATTATTGAATCTCGTTAATCTGATATAATTGTTACCTCAAACTGACCTGGATATACTATTGCCCAAAGAAAGGGAAAAAATTCTTGCACTCAATATCCAATTTTTTATTTTGTTTCATATAACCATCTCTCACCAAGATTTCATGCCCTTACTTCTCAAGTGTCACAGATCCAAAGTGATCCTAAATGGAGAGAAGCAACTAATACTGAAATTACAGCCCTTAAAAAGAATGGCACCCACAAAATCATTGACTTAACAAAAGGAAAAAAGATAATGGGATGCAAATGGATCTTTAATGTGAAGTATAATGCTAATGGAAGCCTAGAAAGATACACGGCTAGGCTAGCAGCTAGAGGCTTTACACAAACATTTGAAATTGACTATCAGGAAACCTATGCTCTTGTTGCCAAACTCAACATTGTTTGGGTTCTACTTTCATTGGTTGTTGGCCACTACCATATGGATATCAAGATTGCATTTTTTAATGGAAATCTAAAAGAGCAAGTCTACATGGAAATCCCTCCAAGCCCTAAAGATGATTTAAACACTCACAAGATGTGTAAATTATTTATTTAAAAAAATTTTAAAAAAAAATACTGTATATGGCCTAAAGCAATCACCTCAAGCATGGTTTGAGAGGTTTACAAATGTGGTGAAGAAATATAGATACACCCAAGGTCAATTTGATCATACTTTATTCATGAATAATTCACCGAAAGGTAAAATTACTATTCTAATCATCTATGTAGATGATGTTATACTTATTTGTGACAACTATAAGGAAATGCACAGATTGAAGAAGTCCTAGCTCAATAGTATGAGATCAAAGAGTTTCCTTTGATCCAAACAACCATGTCAAGTTTTGAAACTCCCAAGTTAGGTATCTTTTCCTTTGCCATTAGTGGCTCTCCCACAATTACATCTAAAAATTTGCATGGAGCATCTAATTATAAATCTTGAGCTACATCCATTCTATTATGGTTTAAGGGATAAGGTTATGTAGATCATTTTAGGAAGAAAGAAATTGACATTCTTGATGCAGATACAAATTGGATGAAAATTGATGCCCAGCTATGTACTTTATTGTGGCAATCTCTTGACTCTCAGTTGCTTGACTCACAATTGCTTCCTATGTATCAGACCTATGAAACTTGTCATGAGGTTTGGAATAAGGCAGCATCAGTATATAGTAATGATAGTTGGCATTACTATAATGTTTTGTCTAACCTTGTCAATTTTAAGCATCAACATATTGATACTACCATTTATCTATGCAGAATTGAATCCCTAAAACAATAGTTCAGGTCCTTGATGCCTACCACCACAACTGTAATAGACCCAGAGCAATAGTAGGATAAATTCTTCATGGTCATGACCTTAATCAATCTTTGATTTGACCTTCAACCTATTCGAGATTAGATTTTGGGAGGTTCTACCATTTCCAGCCTAGATGATGTTCTCATGCATTTATTGCGCATTTTTCCTCACATGTTTTGATTGTAGAAAGATTAAATGCTCCTATTTTAGCCTTAGCCTCTTAAACTGGTGATAAATTAAGTCATGGAAGTGGTAACCAAAAATGTCCTCGTTGTACTCACTACAATAAGTTGGATCATATTTGAGATCGCTGTTAGTCCCTTCATGGTTCCCCACCTGACACTGTCAATTTCGCATAAACAACATCCATTGAGACAACTGAGGAACAAGAATCCCAATCCATTGCATTGACTAGAGATGACTATGACAAGTATTTGCATTAGCAAATAGCTAAACATGCCATTGTTGTTGCCTCAGTAGTCCAAACCAAAAATTCCATTGCTTGCCTCGCTTGATTCTCTCTTGGAACATAGGTCCTTGACTCAGGTGCCTCAAATGGTACCAAAGATCTTCTTTCATGCATCTCTACTTCTATTTTTCTTCTTTCCGTTACTCAAGCAGATGGTTCTAAAACTATTGCTAAGGATATTGGTCAAGCTAAAATTCTTCTATCCATTACTTTAGATTTTGTTCTCTATGCTCTTCAATGTCCCTTTTAACCTTATCTCCATTAGTAAGTTAACTCGTATCCTTAATTGCTTCATTACCTATGTTAACAAATGTGTTTCCATGTAGAATTTGTCAAACTGTAGAAATTAACTAGTTAATATATATTGATTAAGGATTAATGGAATTAGGTAAACTTGAGGAGAGATTTTAATTAATTGAAGCATGATAAATTGGATGAGTATGATTATTGAATAAATTGCCTAATTGGGAATAGGGGAAATGAAGTATAGTAGAAGGGTTATGAAGTAATTTGATTAATGTAGACTAAGGAAATATAATTGGGTAAATTAAATTTTTAAGCCTTACCTTAAATCATGAGGTATCCTAATTAGATTATACCCTTAAACCAATCAATGAGACAACTACCATACACTTACCTCCACAAATACCCAATTTGGCCATATAATGCGTATTTCCTCTCATTAGAATAGGTAATTGTGAATGTAGGAAATTAAAGAAAATGCCATCTATTTCATGCCACTTAATCCGTCATCTACATATATCATCAAATAGTACAATTGGAAGTCAACTTGGAGAGAATTTCTTTATTTTGGCCTTAAGAGGAAGAAAAGTCAAAGACAAACCAACTTCATGCCACCTAGCAAGTGGTTTCATGAATTGCAATTTAACATATTTAGAGATGAATTCTGTTGGATTTCTTTATTGTAATCGATAGTGGGAGAGAGAATGAGAGTATTATTGCATTACTTGACACCTCAAACTCCATTTGCATTTTGGTCAAAGGGTCAACCTAGACCCAATTTCTTATGACAATTATTACCAACCCATTTCACTCAATTTATATCATCCCTATTTGGCCATAAGAGACCAAAAGAGAGAGAGAGAGAGAGAGAGGCTTGGAGAGAGAACTCCATTGGAGCCAAATCTAAGGAGCTTTGCATGGAGGAGACACAATCAAATTTAGCTAAGGTACCTTTAGGAAAACTTGACCTACTCTTCATCCACTATAATATGAACTGATTGGTTTCTAAATTTGATACTGTTTGATTTTGAGGAATGTGGTGTTCTAGAGAGAAATGTGAAGAGGAAGAAGAAAGTTTAAATAGCAAGGTAATTCCCCTCCATTCTAATTTCCAATTTGGGTCTGTTTGAGGATTTTAGTTAAATGGGTTACTTTCCTTATTTGGTCCACACTTAGAAGAGGAAGAAGATGTTTGCATTATGAAGCATTGAAATTTAAGTTTTATATTGAAGCAAGAGAGTGAGAGAGTTATTGTTTATGAAGCTTGAAGTTGAGGCTATTATGAATTGAGAAGTGAAGAATTAATTTGGTAAGGACATCTTTCCCAGTTTAGTCTTTTGATACAGAAATTTGAATATGAATTGATATTGAGTGGTTTGTTTCTTACTATGTCTGAAACATTGAAGCTTGTAGAGGGAACTTGAAAGGTTGACACACAAAGGCTTGGAGTGGAAGCCATTGATTAAGCTTAGCAAGTGAGTTAGGTATGCGTTTGATTAGAGAATAAATTCCCTTATACTGATTGAATGTTGGAAAAGATTGTAATGGGTATATATATATACTTGTATGTCATGTACCTCAAATAGGTCCTACTATATTGATTGGATATTGAAATTAGTTGAGGAAATAGCTGAACAATCATATAACAGGTAGTTGTTTATCTTTCTTGATATATTCACTCTGAACTAGAATTGTCACTGATGTTTTATGCAATTACTTGATTGCTTATGAGAATGATCTCGGGTTGAGAACGCTATTCCTTCTTGTGATATGATGATGATGCATGATTTCGAGTTGAGTAGGCTATTCCTCCTTGCACTATGATGATGTATGAACTTGGGCTGACAAAGACAATTTCTCCTTGTAATATGATGATGATATATGATCTCAGCTTGACAAGGCAATCCCTCCATGTGGTTATTGGCCAAATGAAATGTATGAATGAGCTTGCATGCAATCAAATATGTTATTATTTTCATTGATGTATGTATGCTATACTGTTCTAGTTCTAAGTTTATGTTTATCGTGCAAATATATCTTGAAAAGTATAACAACTACTGGAATTTGTATTTCACCCCTTTTTCGGGGACTACTACTTTTCTCAGAAGCGAGATTTCTGTGAAAGGGAAAGAGAAGTAGGCAGAAAACTGAGCTACAGGCTATTTGACACTAAATGCCTCATCACTTCTTTCTTTTCCTGCACCATCATCATAAATCCTCCCCCCCCCCCTTTTTTTTTTCCAAAAAAAGGAAAAAAAGAATTTAAAAGTGCATTTTTAGATCTATTATAAAAGGATACTATAGAGAAACCAACAACCTAAAAGCTAAAGGCATTATATAAAAGCCAACAAATGTTGCTGCTGTTTTTTCCCCCTCTAACGCATGAAAATGCCTACAAGGCTCAAAAAGTGGACAAAGCATAGACCCATCATTACCTAATACAAAATTTAATTTGACTATAAAAATAAGGCAGTAAGGATTGAACTTCTAATTACTAAGCCATTATTGAACTAATAACACGTTAGTAGATCTCTTAACGTCAAAGATCAAATGTTAGGTGAAGGCTCATTAATGGTTTATATCAAAGACATTAGACAAGAAAAATTAAGTGAATAAAACCTTGCTGTGCTGTCAAATGAAGTACTTAATAACTGGCTTCCATCACGAGAGAAGACAAGACTTGTGACACCTTGGGAATGAGCACGTTCAAGACGCCGCAAACATTGACCAGTCCTTATACGCCAGACCTAGAATGAGACATAATTACATGATTTAAAAGTTACACATATTAACAATTGAAAGGACAACAATATTAACAACCTTGAATAACAACAACTAGACACCGGAATGACTGGAGCAACAAACATGCAAGGAATCTCATAACGTAGGTACAGCCAAAATGAGAAAATGAGACCAGTTATTGCAATAAATGCAAATCATCCTTTGTATTATAGTATAAAGTTAACACAAATAATATGAGAAAATTTTAATGTTAATGATGTTTATGCTATAATGTTGCCCTAGCAACTATAGTCACTAGTATTATAGTTGTTAGTCCTTTAATTTTATAATTGAGTAGTCACCCATGTAATTTTCAAAAGTTATTATAAAGTATGGAGAAAGAAGGAGAGAAAACCCTTGAATGAAATGTATTTCATGAATTCTGACCTACATGAGGCTTTGTTTTATAAGAGGATGATAGAAGACACGATATTGAAAACTCATACAACAATAAACAACAACAAGCCTTTTCTTACTAGGTGGGATCGGCTACATAGATCAAACGACGCCATAAAATTCTATTGTGAATCATATTTTTAAACAAACTATTTAAAACTAAATCCTTTTTAATGGTTTTGTTTATAGTTTTTCTTGGACTCTCTCTATCTCTATTTATTGGATTACTCTCTATCTGATCTATTCTCTTTACTAGGAGTTATATAGATCTTCTCCACACATGTTCTCTATCTGATCTATTCTCTTTACTAGGGGTTATATAGATCTTCTCCACACATGTTCAAACATCTAAGCAATTTTACAATGTTTTTCACAATAGGCGTGACCTTTACTTTCTATTTAATACATTTATTTCTAATTCTATCTTATTTAGTGTATCCATTCATTCAACGCAACATTCTTATTTCTGTAACATTGAGTTTATTTTCTTATTAGCTTTTTATTGTCCAACATTCAATCTCATATAACATTGCATGATTTATAGCTATCTAGTAAAATTTACCCTTAAATTTGAATAATACTCTTCTATCATAAATAATACCCGAAGCACTCCTCCACTTCATCCACCCAACTCGAAACCTATATTTGACATCTTTCTCTATTTCCTCATCATGTATGATGGACCTAAAGTACTTAAACTCTATGACTTGTAGTATGGTATATTCTCCAATTTTCACTTCTACGCGAGAGTTAGTGTGCCTCTTGCTAAACTTACATTCTATATACTTCGTTTTACTTCTATTTAAACAGAATCCATGTGCTTCTAGAGCTAGTTTTCACATCTATAACTTCTCATTTATTTCTTCTCTTGATTTTCCAACCAAGACTATATCATCTACAAAAAACATGCATTATGGCACCGGCTCTTAGATATATTCAGTGAGTATATCCAAAACTAAAGTAGAAAAATAGAGGCTCAACCCCGGATGCAGACTAATGGTTAATAGAAAATTTTCTGTGGACCCACCTTTTGTTCTTACACTAATTGTAACCCTATTATACATATCCTGAATTGCTCAAATATAAGTATTATGAACTTTTTCTTTCTCCAGAACCTTCCACAGAAGCTCTCTTGGTATTCCATCATATGTCTTCTTCAAATCAATAAATACCATGTATATGTCTTTTTAATTCCTTCAATATCTCTCCATCAATCTTTATAACAAATATATTGCTTCCATGGTCAACCTTCCTGATATAAAATAAAATTGATTCTTTGTATCATGAGTCTCTTGTCTTAATCTCTACTCAATTACCCTATCCCATAACTTAATAATGTAGCTTGTAAGCTTAATTCCTCTATAATTTGCAAAGTTTTATATGCCCCTCTTGTTCTTAAAAATAGGGTTTAAAATATTTCTTTTATACTCATTTGGCATTCTCTTAAACCTTATAATCTCGTTGAATAACTTTGTGAGCTAACTTATGATTTTCACTCCTAATTCCCTAAATTCCCTTTATACCTCAATGGGTATATTATTCGATCCAACTGCTCTGCCATTCTCCATCCTTTTTAATACTTCTTTTATCTCTAACTCTCAAATTTTATGATAAAAGGTATAATTTTTATCTGACTTAATTTCACAGTTATAATTTACCAAATATGGAATAAGACACATGCTAAACATGCTAATATACACTCATTATCTAGTTCGCATATTTACATTCTAAGCTTGTTATAAATGTAAGAAATGCATGGTCTCCTTTATACTTTAGCAAGGATATCAACTAAATGGCTGGTTGTGAGAGTCCTAAATAGTATTTTTTTCTTTGATAAAGTGACAATCAACTTCGATATGTTTGGTCTTCTTATGAAAGACCAAATTGGATGCAATATGCAACGCAGCTTGATTATCACAAATTAATGTCATTTTGCTTAAATCTCCACGTTGGAGTTCTTGAAGTAATTTTTTCACCCACACAAGTTGACATGTTGCCAATGCCATGGCACGATATTTAACTTATATCTAGTCACAACATCTTGTTTCTTTCTTTTCCAAGATACAAGATTTCCTCCATTAAAAATGCAATAACCTGTAGTGAATCATTGATCTATAGGAGATCTTACTCAATCTGCACCAACATATCCAACCACTTGAATATATTTATGATCCGCATATAACCAGCCTTGTCTAGGAGCCCCTTTGATATACTTGAGAATACATATCACTACATTCCAATAACTAGAGTATGGGCACTGTAAGAATTAACTTACTACACTTAAAACAAAGAAGATATCTAGTAGAGTGATTGTAAGTTTATTTTTCCAACAATTCTCTGGTACCTGCTAGGATCAATCAAAGGCTATCTTGTCCTAGTATAAGTTTAATATGAGAATCCAGGGGAGTATCAACTAGGTGACAATTTGACATACCAATTTGTTCAACAATATCCAATTCGTATTTTTTAAGAGATTACTACCTCAATACTAGATTGAGCTACCTCAAATGGCTAAAACTATTTTAACTTGTCTAAATCCTTGGTCTTAAAATGACCAAGTAGGTGCTGTTTAAATTGAGATTCCATCTTGATCATTCCTGATTATGACAATATCATCAACATAAACAACCAAATATATGCAGAGATTAGAAGCTCTATGCCTATAGAATAAGGAGTGATTTGCTTCATTGCTAATCAATCCAAATTGTTGAACAACACTACTAGATCACACAAATCAGGCCCATGGTGATTAATTGAACCCATAAATAGAGCGATGTAATTTACACACCAATCCAAGCTTCCCTTAAGCGATGCTCCATGTTCACTCCTCCTCAAGATTGTCATGAAGAAAGACATTCTTGATGTTAAGTTGATAAAAGATCTAGTGTTAAAGAGCAGCAATAGACAATACCACACAAATAGAGGCAATCTTGGCCACCAATGAGAAGATGTCATTGTAATCCAAGTTAAAAATCTAAGTGTAGCCTTTAACTACAAGGTGTGCCCTAAGGTGATCAATAGTACCACTAGAGCTAACTTTAATAGTGTAAACCCACCAACAACCAATAGCAAATTTATTAGGGGGTAGACATATAAGTTTCCAAGTGCCATTCGACTGTATAGCCTCCATTTCTCCAATGATAGCTTGTCTCCACCCAAGATGAGAGAGAACCTCCTGAGTAGTTAGAGGAATGGAAATAGAGGACAAAGATACAAAAACATAATAAGGTGATGACAAATGATAGTAACTCAAAAAATTATAAATAGGATGGGAAGTACGAGAAGAAAGAACACCTTTTCAAATAGCAATGGGAAAACCATCATCAAGAGACAACTTAGAGTAGGTTCAAGCATTGGAACTATGTGTGAATCAACAAGGACATCCACAAGATTTTGCAAGGGTGATAATTGGAGTTGGTTCAGAGGAGACAATGGACTCAACTATAGGCAGGACCAATGAAGTAGAACTAGGAGCAAAGGAAGGAATAGTAACCTCAATAACATTGTGAGGATTATGCGAAATGGTCGAAGAATTAAACTGTGTTGGCTCAAAGAAGGTAATATTTGCAGTCATGAAGTAGCGATTAGTTTATAGGGAATAACACCTATAACTTTCTGAAGATGGGAGTAACGCAAAAAAATACATTTGAATTATTTAGCGAATAGCTTATCCTGCCCTAGTCATATTGTGAACAAGGCAAATACAACCAAAGACACGAGGAGGAAGAAGATACACAAGTTCATTGGGAAACAAGATAGAGAGAGGGACCTAATTGTGAAGCATAGAAGAAGGCATCCTATTGATCAAGTAGCATGTAGTGAGGATAGCATCACCCTAAAATCGAAGAGAAACATTGCAATGAAGTAATAAAATGTAAGTTGTTTCAATGAGATGATGACTTGTACATTTTGCTACCCCATTCTATTAAGGTGTATAGGCACAGGAGGATTGTGCAACCAAGAAATTTTTGAGTGTAGAGAAATATGCATAGGCATTGTCATTGCACAGAACTTTGATAGATGTGCAAAATTGAATGTAGATCTCATTGCAAAATTGTTGAAAAATAAAGAACAAGTCAACTAATTTTTATTAAAAACAACCAAGTATAAGAATAATCATCAATAAAAGTCACGAAATATTGAAAACCCAAAGCAAAACAAATACAACTCAGTCCGCAAACATCAGAGTGAACAAGAGAAAAGGGAGAGATAGCTCTAGTATTATTGCTTCTAGGAAAAAAGACACATGAATGTTTACCCAACTGACATGACTCAATTTAAAGATGACAAAGATGAGAGACTAAGCACCATTTGCTTAAGTTTGGTAAGGCTAGGATGACCCAAACAAAAATGCAACAACACTGAAGAGTCAAAAAAGGTGCAAATAACTAAAAATGTCAACACAAAGAGGTGATAAAGTCCATAAGACTCATGCCTGCTGCCAATCATCTACCTTAGCCACTAATGAATTAATAAAGGTGAAAGTACAATCAAGTGTTTGGTTGAGTTCACTAACAGAAATAAGATTAAAAGGGCAACCAGGAATCCAAAGAAGAGAGGTTAAGGATAAGGAAAGTAGGGAGTCATGCTTGACCAATACGTTTGACAACTCTCTTTGAATCCTTAACAAGAGTAATGGAGTAGGAAGTGAAAAAGGAGAAGTATCAAGATGTGATAAGAGGAATGTGTTACCAATCTATATGACAGGGGTAGTTGAATTGGCAATGCACTTGGTTGCCTAATATTGTAGGAAGATATTGTAATTAGCCCCAAATAAAGTGATTGATAGAGAATCATCAATCTGAGAAGCATCAACATTCTCCATTAAAGTGGCATTGACCATCTCAGGACGACCATGTAAAGAATAACAACAGTCATGTATATGACCAAATTTGTTACAGACATTGATGTTGTTGCTTGTGTTTGTGTCCTTCATTGTTATGTTCACCACATCCATGATTCTGATTTATAGTGTGAGGAAAAAATAGAGGCCTCTGGTTGCATAGCCTCATTTTATGGAATGGTCAACTGTTGCAACCGAGCAAGGATATTATCAAGAGATGGAATGTCAAGATTGGAGAGAATTTGATCATGAACATGAGCAAGGTTCAGCCTTAAGCCAACAAGGGTAAGAACCATGAGCAGTTTGTCTCATTAGTGCTCTTGTTCCTAGGCACCAGTGGATATTTGTAGCAACTCATTGAATTCCTGTTTCATAAACTTGACCTTTCCCACAGTGTTCATGCCAGTATCCAACTACTTCAAACTTACCATTTTAGTAACAAGAGAATGAACACATTGAATGTTATTAGTATACATGGATTTGGCCTTTCACCAAAAGGTATAACATGTTTTATAATTATGGAGAATATGCCATAACTTAAACTCTATTGAATGCCATAATAGACTGTATAGTTGACGATTAATTTTCTTTCAATGACGTCGATCAAAAGTTGAAATATTATTAACCTGTTTCACTAAATGATCCTCATAGCCTTGGCCAAGAAGCCAAAGCTCAATAAAAGCAACCTAAGCAATATAATTAGATCCATCTAATTTCTCAAGAGTAATAATGAGATTTCCTAAAAATGCAATAAGGAAAGTACTCGAATTTTGAGCTTAGGAGGCTTGAACAACATCAAACAAAATGAATTCAAATTGAAGGCAATTTTGGAAGGTGACAAAAGGTGAAGAATAGTGACCAACAATGAAGAAGACAGGAAGGCAACATCAAACACCACAAACAAGGCCCAAATAAGGAAGGTGAAAGGTTGGGCTAGATAGAATGAAGGCCAATGACAACTTCTCGACAAACAGAGGCTAGTGATGTGGTGTCATGGGCTGTCACACGTCAGCACATGGGCAAGAAGTAGTTTTGCAATTCGGTGAATGGCAACGAATGTAGCAGCGAATGGAGCTCTAACATAAGGCAACTAGTGGGGATCATGTGTCAAGAACAAACATGACATAATGACTAGAATGAAACACAATCATTGGAAAAAGGTAACTGAAAGGAAAGAAGGGTTTTAGTCTTTGTAGGCTTTGATACCATATAAAGTATGGAGAGAGAAGGAGAGAAAACCTTTGAACAAAATGTAGTATGTGAATTTTGACCTAGGCTTTGTATTTATAGGAGAATGATACTAGACAAGACAACGAAGATTCATAATTATAGACTAATATCCTACTTAATTACACAATTATAACTTGCCAAATATTGAATAAGACACATGTTAAAATACAGTCACTATCTAGTAAGTATATTTACATTCCAACAATTATCAACTTGAGGGATAGGGAAAATACCAGCATTGCAATATGTTATAAATATGCATAGTGCATTAAGAAGATGACTATCTTCCAATCATAGTTATTAATAGCACGCTATAACTTGTAGCTCAATGCCCTGGCTCCTAGCGCTGCCATGTGTGTGGTGTTACAATTTTCATATAGCTTCAACATAGCTGTGTTATAGGAGCTATTTTTGAGTAGCTATAGCTCACGCTACAGGTCCTACATATAAATAGGGCAACACAAACCCTACTTTAAGTGATTTTGCAAAGGTTACATTGGATAACCAATTTTGAATGATTTAGTATTATTAACCATATCAAGAGAACAAGAAGAGGGCCTCCTCTTCTCATGCTCTTGATATCATTGATGAACAAACAAAAACCTCAGAAGATAAAGATGAAATTAAGACGATGCTTAATGATGGTCATTATGATGATATTGCATTTGCTAAAAAGGAATTTTAGATATCTTAGGATAAAGCTTAAACTCAAAAACTCTATTAAACATTGATGTATTTTATGATTTAAGTACTTGATGTGATTTATGTACGATTATTATGTTGTTATGAATATATGTATTCTTTTAATGTGAGTTTGATTTTCCAAATATATTAATAATTGATATAACTCTGCCTATGACGAACTTTGATGTAAATTATTTTTCATAGCCAGTCCCAAGCCAGGAAAAAAGAGGAGAGTTGTGTTAGGCAGTCGACAGCCAACGTAAAACTTTGTCGAATCTTTATAATATAGACAATCGATTTATTAGATGTAAGACTAGGTTGTTGCCCGAAAGTAACGCGCTGGATAGCTCGAGTACAGTGATAAGTGAGCAAGAGCTACTGTATCAATGCCTGGGTGTAGTGAAAAATAAGCAAGGGTTCCCACATTTTTGTGAACGAATGTGGCTAAAGAAGCTAGTTCATGAAAGTAGGATTCGTTTTGGAACTTGGAATATAGGTACACTTACGGGTAAGTCTATGAAAATAGTAGATACTATGATTAGGAGGAAGATTAATTTTATATGTTTATAAGAAACTAAATGGGTAAGAGAAAAAGCGAAAGAATTAGACACTTCAAGTTTTTAACTTTGGTACATTGATAAGGCTAAATTTAGAAATGGAGTAGGTATAATTGTAGATAAGTTTTGGAAAAATGCTATAGTAGATGTCAAAAGGTTAGGAGATAGAATCATTACATTAAAGTTTATAATAGAAAAGAAAATCTTTAATATTATTAGTGCTTATGCACCACAAGTAAGGTTAGAAGAATATCATAAAGTAAAGTTCTTGGAGGATTTAAAATGTTTAGTTTATGAAATACCATTAGGAGAAAAGATTCTTTTAGGAGGAGATCTAAATGGTCATGTGGAAAGTGTATCTTCAGGTTCTGAGGGCGTTCATGGAGGACATGGCATAGGAGAAGTAAATGTAGAGGGTAAAACTATTCTAGACTTTTCATTAACGTTCGATTAACACTTGTTTTAGAAAGCGTGAGGAACATCTTATCACGTACAAAAGTGGAAGGGTATGTTCTCAAATTAATTTCTTTCGTATAAAGAAATCATATAAAAAACTTTGCATGGATTACAGAATTATACCTGGAGAGAGTTTAACTACTCAGCATAGAGTTTTGGTTATGGATGTCAGAGTTAAGAGAAGAGTAAAAAGCAAAGGAGGCGAAGATAGAGTATTAAGGACTAAGTGGTGGCAATAAAAGGAGATAAAGAAAAAAATTGCAGAGATGGATTGTGGAGGAAGGACCTTGGGAAATACAAGGAAGTGCTGACGATATGTGGAATGGTATGGCTAAAGAGATTAGGAAGGTGGCAAAGAAAATATTAGATGAATCAGAAGATTTTGGACCTAAGGATAAAAAATCTTGGTGGTGGGATGCAAGTGTGCAAGATAAGGTTAAAGTTAAAAGAGAGTGTTATAAAGTGTGGTCATTATGTAAAAGTAATGAAACTTGGAAAAAATATAAGGTAGCTAAAAAAGATACTAAGAAGGCAATGAGCGAAGCGAGAACGAAGGCATTTGATGGGTTATACTAATCTTTAAGTACTAAAGTTGGAGAAAGAAGTATTTACAAGTTAACTAAAAATAAGGAAAGAAAGACGAGATGTGGACTAAGTGAAATGCATCAAGGATGAAGCAGGGAATTGTTGGTCACAGAACAAGATATCAGAGAATGGTGGAAGGGTTATTTCCATGGGCTTTTTAATGAAGGGCACGAGATTTTATTGCAATTGGATAAAGCTAGACACGAAAGAAGAGGATCAAAATTATACTTTTTATCGTAGGATTTGTGAGATAGAGGTAAAAGAAGCATTAAAGCGAATGAAGAATGGCAGAGCAGTTGGACCGAATAATATAACCATTAAAGTATTGAAGAGTTTAGGAGTGAAAGGTATAAGTTGGCTCACAAAGTTATTTAATGAAATTAAGAGATCTAAAAGAATGACCAACGAGTGGAGGAAAAGTACTTTAATCTCTATTTATAAGAGTAAAAGAGACATTCATAATTGTACAAATTATAGAAGAATTAAACTCATAAGCCACACTATGAAATTATGGGAAAGAGTAATTGAACGAAAGTTAAGGAAAGAGAGTTAAGTTACGGAGAATCAATTTGATTTTATGCCAGGAAGGTCAACTATGGAAGTAATATACTTGTTGCAAAGATTAATGGAGAGATATCGGAAGAATCAAAGAGATTTACAAATGGTGTTTATCGATTTTGAAAAAACATATGATAGAGTGCCAAGAGAGGTTTTATGGAAGGCTTTGAAGAAAAAAAGAGCTCGTATAGCTTATATTTGAGTAATTCAAGACATGTATGATAAGGTTACAACTAGCATAGTAACAAAAGATGGACTTACGGGAGATTTTCTAATAACTATTGGCCTACATCAAGGGTCAACTCTTAACCTTTATTTTTTTACTTTAGTCTTAAATGTGCTTACTAAACATATCCAAGAGCCGGTGCCATAGTGCATGCTTTTTTGCAAATGATATTGTCCTAGTTGAAGGATCGGGAGAGGAAATGAATGAGAAGCTGGAGAGGTGGAGACTAGCTTTGGAAGCTCATGGATTTCGTTTAAATAGAAGTAAAACGGAGTATATAAAGTGTAAGTTTAGTAAAAGGCACACCACTTCTAGCGCAGAAATAAAAATTGGAGAACATATCCTACCACAAGTCACGCGATTTAAGTATCTTGGATCCATCATACAACATAACGGGGAAATAGAAGAAGATGTAAATCATAGGATTCAAGCGAGGTGGATGAAATGGAGGAGTGCTTCGAGTGTTATTTGTGATAGAAAAGTACCATTCAAACTTAAGGGTAAATTCTACTGCACAGTTATAAGATTTGTAATGTTGTATGGAACTGAGTGTCAGGCAATAAAAAGTCAATAAGAAAATAAGTTTAATGTTGCAAAGATGAGAATGTTGCGTTGGATGAGTGGACATACTAGACGAGATAGGATTAGAAATGAATGCATTAGAAAGAAGGTGGAAGTCGCACCTATTGTGGAAAAGATTGTAGAATCGAGACTGAAATAATTTGGTCATGTGGGAAGGAGACCTATAGAAGCCCCAGTTAGAAGAATAGATGAGATGGAGAATAGTCCAATAATTAGAGGTAGAGGAAGACCAAGAAAAATTATAAGAAAAATTATTAAGAGAGATTTAGATTTAAATGGTTTGTCTAAAAACATGATTTATGATAGGTGTTTATGGCGTCGATTGATTCATGTAACCAATCCCACTTAGTGGAAAAAAATTTTGTTGTTGTTGTTGTTGTTGTTGTTGTTGTATTAATAATTGATATGCACTACATGCCGTAGAAATGTGGAGCACTTAATGCTACAAGTGTGCTATGCGCTATTAATAACTATGCTTCCAATTAAACCATCAACTAGAGAAAAATGAAGCAGAATTAAAGCCCCCCCCCCCCAACCAAAAAAAAAAAAAAGCATAAGTCATAAATTCAGCAAAATGATGAGTTAGAAGCAACTATGCAGAAACCATTTCTCTCAATAATTAAAGCTTTGAATCCATGTAAATTTTTGTGCAATATTAAAGATAAGTTAATAAACACGTTTACTCATTGATGATGTAGAGGACAGTTTAGTACAAAAGCATTGAAACCTTTACTTACTTATTTATTTTGAATAAGAACAACGCATCAGTGCGAAAAGGGTTGTTGTTATTGTTTTAAGGGTAATGCATTCAGAAGAGAGAAGCTGGGAACCTAATTTGTCCACTGGCAATCCTTCTTTTACCATAACTTTTTCACTCTTTGTAGAAACATTTTAAAAATTGTTACAGCAAGACAGTTGAATCTTGTAGAAAGCTGGTTAAGCTGGATAATAATACCTACTCACATTGAAAATAACAGAAAATTAATTTTAAAAAAAACAAATATACATAGAAACTCAAAAGAAATTTTAAACGACCATCAAGTCATATAATTATGGAAATACTACTTCAAGTAGCTTTCAATGAATCATTATCTAAATGAATATCAAATTCTCGTTGCATTAGACACAAGAGTTGTGTACTTGTGCTTAAATATTAATAAATCAAATGCTTTAGAAAAAGCTAAAGAATTAAAAAAAAAATCAGGACTTACAAATAACTTCTAAAATCAATGCTGAAAAAATTTAGCCAGAAATACACAGTCACAAACACTGCAGTGTCTAGGATCTTTCACTTGTGCGCCACGTGAGATATTTCAGCACACTTACTGTCCTGAGCTCCATGAAATTGGACAAAACCTAGATCTATTTACAGTGATATCAGAGATTTAATTTTCGTTCAATTTCTTGTGCAGCATTGGACGTAAAGTTTAGAGGGGGTGTAAGTCAAATTTATTAAAAGTTTTAAAAGTACTGATGCACTTTAACTTCTCTATTATAATTATAGAATCTATACCAACAGAAACAATCATCAGCATGGTGGAAAGGCAAAAACAATTTGATCACTGGGGAATAAGTGTCTTAAAGGGTGGAAGGTCTTTTATTTGTAAACAGACTGGGTTTCGGACAACAAAGCCCAAACAGGAAAGGGTAAAAGAAGAGCTTAAAGGTAACAGGTACATTTAGTCCAAGTTGGTATGTAGGCACTATATAAATTTAACATAAGAGAAATCGGCCTTTGCAAGTGTATGTGACTCCATTTTACACTCTACCAAACCAAATATTTCCTAATTGATACCATCAACAATAACACTAACAGCTCTACCCCTTCTCGCTCGTTGATCCTTTAACTGCATACCTTCTCCCTCTTAGGCACAAAATTGAATCAATCCTTTCCTCTTCTACTTTCTGCATGTATAGAAGCTATGTCATCTCAATTCCAACAGCCAGTGAGCAATCTTGAATTCACTGTGTGAGCAATGTTTGTTGCTCAAACTCTATCTCACATTAATATACCCCATTACTTTTGTGAGTCAAATTGTATGTTATATGTACAAAGCATTGTACAACTCATTATTAAGAAAACAAATGAAACAACCATAGATGTAAAAATTTTGTTGAAAGGATGCTGGCTTTAATGCAATCAACAGGTAATACTTACTTTAATCTTTCCATCCTGTGATCCAGAAGCAAGCATCTCAGAGTCTCTGCTAAAATCTACACATAGTACTGCATCATCATGCATCATGAATATTTCCTGCAATCATTTACCACATCAGAAATGCTCGAGGCTGAGGATTAGACCTAATGGTACACTATAAAAGACTTCATTCTATAAAGGCTAAGGAATAATGTTAACTTGCATGCAACTTCCTTGCTCCCAATCATAAACATCAAGAAGATATGTTCATATACTAACTACTGTGTGTGTGAGAGAGAGAGAGAGAGAGCATCAAAATATAACTTCCGATCAAAGAAGAGACTCCTTTGCAAGTAAAGGATGTGATATGGATTCAGATTTATAAATACACATGTGCCACTAAGCATCCTTAACTTAGCCACACCAAATAAATTGTTCCAGCAATACTTAGACTACATATATCAAGAAGATATGTCCATATACTGACTACTGAGAGAGAGAGCATCAAAGTATAACTTCCAATCAAAGAAGAAGAGACTCCTTTGCAAGTAAAGGATGTGATATGCATATAGATTTATAAAATATTACGCATGTACCACTAAGCATCCTTAACCGAGCCACAACAAATTAATTGTTCCAAAAATGCCAACTCAAGAGTATGAATAATCATATTACCACAGCTTTGAATGTGTCTGTAAGTGTACAAAGCCATGGAAAGTAAAGGGTGGAGACCTTGAGGCTATTAAGTGAAATACAGCTAATATGCGCAAGATCTTGTAGAAGGTAAAAAATAAGGTTTTTTAATGTTTAAAAATATAACTCACATCAGCCTGGTACTGGAGATCTTTCTTCAGCTTTCCACTAATGTAATCCCAGACCTATAGATAACCCAAAATCCAGAAATCAGAATGAAAGCAGATGGTTAATAGAAGTTTTCATTAAAAAAATTTTACCACCATGTATACCTCAATAAATCCATCAACTGAGCAAGAAACAAGAAACTGCCCATCCGGTGAAAATCGGGCACATTCTGCATGACTTTTTGTACCAAACTAAACAAGAACACAAGCAGATACAAACAAAAAATATTGGATTATAAGGCCTTCAACATGGGAACAGAGAGGGAGACAAATGAATACTGATTGTTGAAATGTAGAGTTAAAACAAATGTATTGTTAGCAGAAATTAAGGGCCGAAGAAAAACATTCCACCCAGACCATGTACCTTCATTTATAATACTCTGAATATAGAGTTCAACTACAAGATAAAGTCTTAAAGATGAAGATGAATTATAAAGCAGTCTGAAGATATACCACTATCCTATCTTCAAAATGTCGCATTCCCTCCCGGCAATATTTTTCTAAAATATGTACCAAATGTAGGAAAAAAAATCTAAATGAGAAGGAAAAAAATTCTACAATAGCTGAATTTAAGGTGTTAAACAACAACAATACAAATTCTACATGAGTAGGTGTTGGAGTATCACACACAATATCAGGGATTTATTCCCTCCTGATTTGGTGCAAAGGTCTGATCTGATTCACATCTGACCCAACAGCTATTTTCCATTTTGGCTTTTCCCTTATTTGTGTGATTTTGTCTGGGCAATTATGTTGAGTTACTGCCTTTATTTTTTGATTTGTTTCCTTTCTTAGATCAGCCTTTATTTCTGATCTCACACTATTTAAATGTACTCTGGTTATTTGAATAAAAATATGAAACATCAGAACTTTTTCCTCTGATTTGTTCATGATATCAGAGTGGGATCTACCTTATTAAGACTCCACCGCGTAGTTCAGCCAATTCCAGGCTTTGAACGCTGACAGGGGAGCCTCTTTGAACCATGTTTCCCAGGCAGTTTCTAATGGGTCCAGTGACAGCCTACCCTTGTTCATTGCTGGGCATTGTCTTAATGGAAGAAACTACCTAAATTGGTCACACACCATATTGATGCACATCTGTGAAAGAAGGAAGGAAAAATACATCACTGGTGCCGCCAAATAATGAGAACCCAATGACACCAAGTATGACATTTGGGTCACAACAAATAATCTTGTCAGTCATGGCTCATTCACTCGATGACCACCAAAATGGGTGAAAATTTCATCCTTTATGACACTGCTAGAGAAATTTTGGAGGGTGCCAAGGAGTTTTATTCCTCTCCTGAGAGCTCAGCATCATTGTTTGAAGTTGAATCCCTCATCAACAATTTAAAACATGGAGAACATGCTGTCAATCATTATTTCAACAACCCAATGTGCTACTGGCAGCAACAAGCCCCCTATGAAGTGTGCAACTGGTCTTGCCCAACTAATGCTACCAACTACAAGAAAATTATAGAAAGGAAAATGATATACAAGTTTCTAATGGGACTGAACAACACCTTTGACGAGGTTAGAGAGCAAATTTTGGGCACCAAACCACTGCCATCTCTCAAATAAGTTTTTTCAGAAGTGAGACAAGAAGAAAGCAGGAGTGCTATGGTGGCTTGTGGAACCCAAAATGCCAACATGGATTTTAAACTTGAAGAATTCATAAATACTCTGATTCTCTTATCATTAAAGTTTGAAACACAAAGGAACATTTATAGAGAGGGGTGGACAGCCCTCCAAGAAAGAAAAAGACAAGGAAATAAATGCATAATAAAAGACCTAATTAGTGGACATATTCACAGCCAACCAACAAAATAAAGAAACAAATAAAGGCATTAAAGCCTGAGAGAAATCACATGTTTAATGTGATTTGTTGCAAATAATCACATATTAAATATGATTTCCAACACTCCTCCTCCAGCAAGGGATAGCTTGGTACTAACATTGCCATTCTTCTTTCTTGGCATATTTATTTTGATTTCTAACTCTGTCTTCTTTCCCTCTGTAGTAAGGATCTTGATTTGGGGCATCCTCTCCTCAGTCTTTTGTGAGGTAGAGATCTTGGTTTTCACTAATCATCAACATATGGTTTTCTACGCTAACTACCAACTTATAGTCTTTTATGCTAACCACCAACATATTTTGTCATTCAGGTCTTGTAGGCTCTAATACCATGAAGGAATTCAAAAGTGTTTTGATTCTCTTATTATTGAAGTTTGAAACAGATAGAGAGGGGCAGACAGCTCTATAGGGAAGGAAAAGATAGGGAAATAAATGCATAATAAAAGACCTAATTAATGAACAGATTCACACCCTCCAAGAAAGGGGGAAAAACATAGAAATAAAGACTTGTTTAAGGTTTAATTACAATTACTTTAAAAAGGAAATAAATGTTAATCCAACCAGCAAAATAAAGAAACAAATAAAGGCATTAAAGCCTGATAGTAATCACATGTTAACTATGATTTACAACAAATAATCACATATTAAATATGATTTCCAATATAAACCAAAGCCACAAAATGAATCTTGGTGTGACCACTACCATAGGGCTGGCCTTACCAAAGATATCTATTGGAAAATACATGGAAAACCCAAGGATTGGAAGCCTAAACCAAGAGGAGAAGGCAAGGAGTAAGTGGCCAGCAGCGAAGAAAAGCTTCAAGGAGATTTATCCCTCTTTGGCAAAAATACAGACAGAGCTATTACAGAAGTTATTTGGCCAAAATGCAACTCTTAATGAAACAAGTGCTAGTGTAGCTCAGACAGATAGATTTCATTCTGTCCTAAGCTCCAAACACAGCCTAACACCTCTTGGACTATTGATTCCAGAGCAATCGATCATATGACAGGTAATGTTTTTCTTATTGACTCTGAGACTATGTGATAGCACTTTGATGGTAAAAATTGCAAATAGGTCACTATCAAAGGTGAAGAGGGTAAAGAAAGTTTCACTATCTCTAAAAAATTAATGTTAAAAGATGCATTATTTGTACCCAATTTAAATTGCAACTTGTTGTCCATCAACAAGCTTTCAAAGAATTGTAATTGTGTGGCGAAGTTCCTACCTGATGGCTTTGTATTTCACGACTTGGATGGAGGGAAGATGATTGGCAGTGTTAAGGAGAGTGCTGGGCTCTATCTCCTTGAAGGTGTTGACCTAGGGAAAAAGAAGAGTGCTCACTTAGCTAGTAGCTTGTCTACTCCTCTAAATGAACTTATGCTTTGGCATTTTAGACTAGGACATCCTACTTTTCAATACCTAAAATGGTGTACCCTTAGTTATGCAATAAAAGTGTTGTTCCCTTTCAATGTGAAGTGTGCCAAATGTCTAAACACACCAAAAGTTCCTACCCACTTAACCTTTTACCATTGTTCATAGTGACATTTGGGGACCTTACAATAACAAAAGTATATTAGGCGCTAGATGGTTCATTACATTTATAGATGACCACTCTATGTTGACATGGGTGTACCTTACAAAAGAAAAGTTAGAAACCACCATATTTTTTAAACAATTCCATGCCTTTGTTCAAACACATTTCCATACCAATATTAAAATTCTTTGTTCAGCCAATGCCCAAGATTATTTCAATTCCCTTTCAACCTATCTTTCCCAACATAGAATTATTCATCAAAGTTCATGTATTGATACTCCCCAACAAAATAGGATCACGGAAAGGAAAAACAAGCACCCATTAGAGGTAACCCGGTCTTTGATGATGATCACCAATGTCCCTAAATTTTATTGGAAGGAAGCTATTTTCACAACTACCTATCTCATCAACAGACTACCCTCAAAGACTCTTAAGTTCAAAACCCCTTGTGAACAATTTCTCCAAGCCTTTTCCACAACACAAATTCTTTCCACCTTACCCCACAAAATTTTTGGCTACACTATTTTTGTTCACATATATCATCATAGCAAACTTGATCCTAGATCCCACAAAATTTTTCAGGGTTATTCATCAACCAAGAAGGGATATAAATGTTACTCACCTATAAGCAGAAAGTTCTACACTTCCATGAATGTAACCTTCTTTGAATAGTAGCCTTACTACCCCAAATCATCTATTCAAGGGAGGGTGAGAAAACCTTAGAATGGAGTTTATGCGACACACCTGTACCTACTGTTTCCCTTGAAAACAAAACTAAAACTGAACCCACTAGGCCTAAAATCACCACTGCACCTGTCCCCAATCCTAGTATGAACACGAGCCCCAAGCCAATCTAAAGTGAACAGCCTTGAGCCAGTACTAAACTAGAAAATGATAGCACCATTGTACAGCCTCCTAAACCTATCATGTACAACAGAAGAAGAAGAGAATTTAAGATTGAGCCTAGTGCACCTCCAGAGCAAATTTTCCATCTAAGTCCAAAGAAAGATAATGATGATTCAAGCTTGCCAATTGCATTAAGAAAAAGGGTAAGATCTTGCACAAAATATCCCCGATATCCTCTTTGCAATTATATTTCCTACAATAGACTCTCACCATATTACTAGAGTTTTATGGCAAAAATTTCAAAAGCAAGGATTCCTAGCTATATCACTAAAGCTATGAGGAAATCTGAGTGGAGAAAGGCTATGGAAGAAGAGATGATAGCCCTTAAGAAAAATGGTACATAGAAACTAGGTGATCTACCTAAAGGGAAGAAGATTATTGGGTGCAAGTGGGTTTTTACAATTAAATATAGCCATCATAAGGCAAGATTGGTGGCAAAAGAGTTCACACAAACCCAAGGGATGGATTTCAAGAAACATTTGCTCCCATAGCAAAATTTAACACCATTAAAGTGCTTCTCTCACTGGCAACAAATAGGCATCGGTCTCTACACTAGCTGGACATTAAGAATGCCTTTCTAAATGATGACTTGAAGGAAGAAGTTCATATGGAATTACCCCCTAGTTTGGACAATGATGGTTCAAAGGTGTACAAACTTCAAAAATCTTTGTTTGGGATGAAGCAAGCCCCTCAAGCATGGTTTGGCAAATTCACTAAAGCATTAAAGGGATATGGAGATAGACAAGGGCAAGCAAATCATACACTATTCACTAAGTTCTCTCATGATGGAAAAATATCCATTTTAATTATCTATGCAGATAACATTGTGATTATAGGGAATTACACTGATGAAGTAAAGAGACTGAAGCATGATCTTAGCCAAGAATTTGACACAAAAGACTTGGGAAAACTAAAATATTTTTTAGGCATGGAAGTCGCAAGGTCCAAAAGTGGCATAGTTGTGCCACAAAGGAAGTATACATTGAATTTGCTTGAAGAAACTAGAATGCAATGTTGTAAACCAGCCAAAACTCCAACGGAACCAAATTATAAGGTTGGGTTTAAAGTTGATAGTGCCCCAGTTGACATAGGCATGTACCTATGGTAGGCAAGTTGATTTATCTCTCACACCCTATACTAGATATCAATTTCCCCTTAGTGTAGTGAGTCAATTTATGAACAAGCTTAATGAGGAGCATTTAGAAGCAGTTTACAAAATACTGAGGTACTTGAAAATGACCCTTGGCAAGGGCATTTACTTCAAAAGGGTACAAACAAGAATGTGGAGGTACACACAGATGCAAATTGGGCTTGTTCGGCCACTAACAGACAATCTACATTAGGATATTGCACATTTGTTTGTGGCAACCTAGCAACTTGGAAGGGTAGAAAACAAGTAGTTGTTGCTGGAAGCAGTGTCGAAGTTGAGTTCAAGGCACTAACTCAAGGGATCTATGAAGGCATCTCGTTGATTAAACTACTTGAAGAACTCAAAGTGCCCATGGAAGGACAAATGAAAGTTATTTGTGATAATATGGTTGCAATCAGCATTACAAAAGATCCTATTCATCACAATAAGACCAAGCATGTGAAAATTGATCATCATTTTATTAAAGAAGTAGAGATGGGTGTTATTGAATTAAAATACACTCCATCACAACTTCAACTAGCGAATACCCTAACAAAGGCTGCGACCAAAACTAAACATGAAGACTCAAGCTACAAGTTGGGTATGTTCAATATATACAACCAAATTTAAGGGGGAGTGTAGAGTATCTTGCTGAGTATCAAGGATTTATTCTCTCCTTATTTGGTGCACAGCTATTTTCCTTTTTGGTTTTTCCCTCATTTTGTGTGATTTTTTCTAGGCAATTATGTTGTGTTATTACCTTTATTTTCTGAATTATTTCCTTTGTTAGATCAGCCTCTATTTCTGGTCTCAAACTATTTAAATGTAGTCTGGTTATTTGGAAAAATAATAATAATAAGAAGCATCAGATCCTTTTTTCTCTGATTTGTTCAGTAGGAAGGAAAAAAATTCAAACAAAAGCAATAAGTAACAGCAATTAATTCATCCTTGAAATATTTTTGAAATAATAAAAAGCACCTAAAGGATGCCCCAATGGTATGAACTATACCTTTATTGTATGAGAAAGAGTTGTTGGATACATATCATCCACATCTTGTTTCATAGCAGCTGTCCCACGGAACAAGTCAAACTGTGTTCCAGGAGGAAGTAACCCTGAAAGATCACAAAGGAAAGCATAGCACCATCAAGATATAAATTCAACTGTAAGTTAAGCAGCATAGCACCATCAAGTATCAACTCCACTTCCAGGCATGGAAAATTCAGGCATACCAAAGCATCAAACAGAGTTTTTTTCTCTCCTTAGATGCTTCATGATAACTGAAAATTTACAACCGAATTCATTCTTTGCAGCTTTAAGTAACAGAAATAAAGAAATGTCCATATTGTCCTTGTGCCAAAAGAAATTACAGAAAATAGTGAATTGCAAACACAAGAACTACACAGAACCAGGAACTCATGCAAAAAATCACAAGGATGAAACATCTGGATTTCATACAGAAGTTGATATTGAAAGTAATTTAATGTGGAATTAATCTGTCAGCAGAAAAACACCTTGATGCTGCTGCCACTTTAAAGCCTGACCAATTAGAGCCATTAATCGGGAAGGTGGCACTACAGTAACTTCTGCAGCAAGAGCTGTAAAATGCAAAGGAAAAGAAAATTCAGTCGTTTGAATTAGAAGATAACCTCAGTAATAAGTACTTGTACAATAACAAAAGAGCAAAATCCACAAGCTCTGATTTGCCCTAAAGAATATATGTTCTTCCAGATTATACTATGATGACCTTCACCTATATACCTTAAGGGAAAACTCCAATCTCAACCCACTATAATAATAATATGAAAGAATGGAAAGGAAGAGGCCTTGCAACACATCCTATTCCAGTCTCCCTAATACCTTACAAACATCAATAAATTAGACTAGCTTGCCACACTGCTCCATATTATATGGACTGAGAAATAGTGTTAGGCAAGGCAAAGTTGAGTCTTAGTGCCTTACCCAGGGACACATGATGGTTAGGCAAGAATTCAGGCCATGGGTTGAGGCACACAAGGCACTGAATATCATTAAATACATGGCAGCGTGATAGCTACCACAGCTCTCTCCAGTAAATAATGCTGTTCCATCTTGGTGGTTTAAAGAATTTAATGCAAGAAATTGAAAATAAGATTTAGTGTCCTCATGACCTAAACAAAAACAGTAGGTCACTCAAATTGGGATCTAGGCTAATTTTATATATGGGAAGAGAATAGCAAAACACAACAAACTTCGTTCATCAACTGTTAGCAGGTAACTGTCTTTCTATCTCATTTCCAATATCTTAAAATTCCAAAACCCCTTTTTCTTGGGGTCTAAGCAAAGTTTGTTCACTGTTTTTTTTCTTTTTAAATTATCTTTAGATCCTTCCCCTCCTTTCACACATGACCCCCTTCTTTTTTTTTTTTTGGTTGGTGGGGGGGGTGGAACTAATGTTATTGCCAAAGTTTTTATTTGACTATCAGAGTTACCCAATAGATTAACACCAACACCCTGACAGAAAGAAAACCCAGTGTGATCAGCAGTATCCCATGTGCATGATTTCTCATCAAGCATTTGTGCCAAACCATCAATTACGCATCTTTCTATGGTATCAGTGAGAAGAATTTGTAGGAAGGCCCGACAACAATTTCTGTAACTTTTGAATCAATAATCGTCATCAGAATGAGTCGCAAAATCCCCAAGGAGATCATCAGAATTAGTTTCTGAATATTCTCTAACATTCGGCTCCTTAAATTATTGAAATAAACAATTATCATCATTTTTTATATCACTAAAACCTTCTACTTCCTCCCCCCATGGGGAACAAAGCCACAAACTAATGGCTTATTATATTTTTAGATCTCCTCTCTTGCATAGTTATCAATGGCGCAGCATCACAGCAAGCTGGGCAACACCACAGATGTGGTGTTACAAATTTCATATGGTGCATGCCATGTGTGCCATGTAAATTTTATTGGTGGTTTTTTAAGTCCTTAACTCTCAGTTCCAGCCTCAATGTCTCTCACATCTCTCCTTTCTTCCTTGCTGCACTTGAGGAATCACTAACACTTTGGAACTGCCTTCTGTCTATGTTAAATTACTGATACACTAAGTCTATGTATTATCTTCTTTTCTGTTACTGTTAAATCTCTCTTTATTCACCCCCCTCTTAAAAGCGAGGCTTTTCAAGGCAACTTGCAATCTCTGCGTCTTAGTTTCTTTTAGAGGTTATAGAGTTAGTGACAAGAAACATTTCATTTATGATAGCTATGATTATGAAGTTGTGAACGAATTGATAGATTTCAATCATGATAGTCATGATTATGAACTTATGAGCTTATTAATAGTTTTCAGTTTTAGTACATTTGAAATCTAAGGAATGACATTTATAATTCATGGTCAATACATTTGGGTTTTGGATGATTGTTGGAGTTATTACAAGTCGTATTTAAATGAGTTTAGTTTATCATATATATCAATACATGTGTCATTTTACACGTCTTTTATAGTTATTTTGAGTTATATAATTATGTGCCTGCACTTCAATGCTTCCACACATCATGGCTCTAGAGCCCCTATCGCAACAGTTTGCCACGTGCCATCAACAACTATGCTCTATTGCACAAACTTCAATCCTCTGTCTTTGTTCCTTACCATTCGCTCTGTCGAAAACTGCAGTGCTCTTTAATCCACTAGATCCACTACATATGGCTATTGTAGAGGGTGTTTTTTTTCTTTTTAATTTTTTTTCATGGTAAAAGAAGAAATTGTATTAGAAAAGAATCATCTACAACTAGCTATAAGATAACAAATCCTCAAACCAGAAAATAGAAGAACAGCTTCAAACAGTATATGTAACAAAATCTCTAAAGAGCCTAATGGTGTAAAAGAGCTATCCAGTCTCTCCGCATATCAAATAAAGAGTTTCCATTAAAAAGATCATGTGCTAAGCATCAAAGGAAAGACAAATACACAGTTTTATTCCATAAAACATTTAGAGGAAAAGCTATGCCCTTGAAGATGCATGCATTCCTCTCCAACCAAACAAACCACAAAAACCCATAAACCGCACATTGTTCTCTCTTCTCATTATTTAAAAAGAAAAAAATCATTTTTAATTAAAAAAAATAAAATCCAACCCTACAGGAAGAAACTTCTGATAACAAACAATATCTCCACCAATGAAGGGAAAAACTTCTGGATTTTCAATCAAGAAACATATATTTGATTTCATTACAACCATAAAATTGATATCACAATTAGGCATAGTAACTACAGAGAATGTAGAAGGAAAACCTTGGGCAATTTGTGCACGTCGTTTCTCTTTTGTTGAGTCTTGATAAGCCTATCACATAGACACAATTCATAAACTTTCATACAAAGCAACAAACAATATAGATTCAAAAGACATCACTTAATAGTCCACAGCTAAAAGAGCTGCCAAATTTTCTGTCCGTAGTATTTATTTATCTATGAGGATAATGACCTATAAGCTACTTAAATTACATGCCCAATTAAGTGAAAAAAAATTCCTAGGATTTAGTAACTAGGTACATCTATGTTACATGGCACTGCCTCACATTCAATGTCCTTTAAGGTATAATGAACATCAAAACTTATTTCAAAATATGATACTTATACGGTAAGAAAAACGAAATGAACAATGAAACTTATATACTGTGTTATAAAAAACCGTGAATGCACACATTAGCATTCTTGCAGAATATATATATATATATTTTTTTTTTTTATTTAGGCAGCTCATGTTTCCGGTTGATATAGTGATATTATCTGTTCCTTACTAAAATAATCATCTCACTTATGTAGCTAACAAGTACGGTCCCAACATTTTTAATGAATTTATCTAATTAAAAATATCTTTTACCTTAACATAGGTGCACATCTTCTCAAATTCAATCATAATTTTTAATATATAATATTTATAAGCCTGTACCTAGCAACAGAAATATTAATCTGAATGAATGATGGAGTTCCATCAGAAGTAGCTTCCAACCTCATTTGGATCAAAATAAGTTCTAACAAGGAGATGTTCAAGCCGCAAATATCTTTCAGGTTGCTCTTGTTTCATTACACCCATCACCTGTGTTTGCCTTAAAATTGCACGTGCAGTATCCAGTTCTCGAAGTTCGATCATTTCTAATACAATCTGCAAACATTTGAATGAAAATTGAAACATTTCTTGGACTGAAATAAATGGCAGTAGACTGTTATGGAGATTCAAGGATATAGATGCCTATGAATAATTCTGACATATTTAATGGAGAGCTTCTCTGTTAGTTCTGCTCAATAGACTTTATCTCCCTTCCTCCCCCCTCTCTCGCTCCCTACGGGTATGATGGAGTTAATAAGCAAAGCTAGGTATGTTTTCTATTAAAATTTTCTATATCTTTTCTGGAGTTATTACCCAACAATATCAATTTTTGCTTCGTCTGGCTCAAATTTTACAAGTATATGGATTGGGCTTCTGTTATATTCTCCTTGTATACAAAGGATGTACTACACACTTCACCCTTATGTTTCCATAAATATGATAGATGATGAGATTGACTAATTAAGTCAGTAACTCATTGGCTTTTTTCTCTTTCTACATTCACAAATGAATAGGGAACTCTACACATAATTATTTAGTGAAATGCCTATAATAGAAATAATAATTATTTATTCAGTAAATATTTATGTAATCTTATAAGTTGGTGGCAGCAATAAAGGCAATGGCTGTGTAAGCTAGTAGTAAGGATAGCAATAACAAAAATTAGTAGCAATAATTTGCTTAACATTGTGCTGATAAAGGCAATGGTTCCGTTGGCACCATAATTGCAATAATAGCAGTTATTATGGTAGTATAGAGGGAAATGATAGTACTAAAATAGTATAGAGGGCAATGATAGTACTAAAATGATAAAGGTAAATGTCAATAGTGGTAGAGCTGAGGCCTGTGATCATGAAGGTGATATAATAAAGTGATATCAGTTGTTGCAGTCACTGTTACTTGATGAATGAATGACAACAGTGATGGTGGTATAAGTTGGGTGGCAGAATGTGGGTATAAGTAAAGGTGATAAATATTTTGTTGTATGCACAGCATACACACACATTCATGGAGATGATAAATGTCAAATACATTATGTAGTTGAATAACTTTAGAATGTAATCAGAAGATCTCACTATAGGAGAAACAAGTACAAAATTTGGATAACATTTCCTCTATGAACGAAACAAAAAAGGAAAACAGAAGACCTTACTATGGGAGAAACAAGTACGAAAACTGGATAAGATTTCCTCGAAGAACAAAACTGAACAAGAGAAGCTAAAAGAACCAAGGTCAAGCCAGCAAAACTCTCCAAGACCTTTGTTAATCCATACTACATAACCACTACAAAAAAAACCATGGACCAAACACTAGAGAGAAGCTAAATGTCTCTCCCAAAGTAAATAAGGGGGAAATTTTTTAAATGACCAAATTACACAGACCTTTCTAAAATTTTGTTGAAATTAGATAAACCTCCTCTCTATTTTTAAAATTTACACTATTATAGGGACCTCATAGAACTCTGCCTATGCTGAGTTTTAATATAAATCATTTCATAACCGGTCCCAAACCCAAAAAAAAAAGAGGAAGATTGTGTTAGGCAGTCGACGGCCAACATAAAATTTTGTCAAATCTTTATGACATGAGTGAATGATATATTAGAGTTAATGTTAGGTCGTTGCTCAAAAGTAATACACTGTATAGCTCGAGTATAGTGTTAAATGAGCAAAAGCCACTGCATCGACGATAGGATGTAGTAAAAAATAAAAAAAGATTTTCACATTTTCATAAACAAATGTGGGTAAAGAAATTAGTTCACAAGAATAAGATTCGTTTTGGAATTTGGAATATAGATACACTTATAAATAAATCAATAGAAATAATACATACCATGATTAGGAGGAAAATTAATGTTATATGCTTACAAAAAACTAAATGGGTAGGAGAAAAAGTAAAATAATTAAACACCTCAAGTTTTAAATTCTTGTATATTGGTAAGACTAAATTTAGAAATTGAATAAGTATAATTGTAGATAAGTATTAGAAAAATATTGTGATAGGTATAAAAAGGTCAGGAGATAGAATTATAATATTAAAATTTGTAGTGAAAAGAGAAACTTTTAATATTATTAATGCTTACATACCACAAGTAGAGTTATAAGAGCACTATAAAATAAAATTTTGAGAGGACTTAGAAGATCTAGTTCAAGGAATACCTTTAGGAGAAAAGGTTCTCATAAGAAGGGATCTTAATGATCATGTGGGGAATGCATCTAAAAGTTACAAGAGTTCGCATGGAGGATATGGTTTAAGAGAAACAAATACAGAAGGTAAACTTATTCTAGACTTTTCATTAGCGTTCGATTTTACTATAGTTAACACTTGTTTTAGGAAGCACAAGAAGCATCTTATCACATACAAAAACAGGGGGACATGCTCTCAAATTGATTTCTTTCTTATAGGAAAAGTAGACAGAAAACTTTGTATAGATTGTAAAGTTATACCCAGATAAAGCTTGACTACTAAGCAAAGGGTCTTAGTGATGGATGTTCGAATTAAGAGGAGAGTAAAGAGAAAAGGCCCAAATGAGATATTAAGGATAAAGCAGTAACAACTGAAAAATAATAAAGAAAAGAGCTTGTAGAGAAGGATTTTGGAGAAAGGATCATGGGAGGTACAAGAAAATGCTAACGATATGTTGAATGAGATAGTTAAAGAGATTGGGAACGTTCCAAAAGAGATATTTGGTTATTCTAGAGGTTATGGACCTAGGGATAAAGAATCTTGATGGTGGAATGTAAATGTACAAGATAAAGTTCAAGTTAAAAGAGAGTATTATAAAGCATGGTCTATGTGTAAAAGTGAGGAAAATTGGAAAAAATATAAACTAGCTAAAAAAAATACTAAGAAAGCGGTGGATAAAATAAAGGAGTACTTTGTGAGCCAACTCATACTACGAAGTTATAAGAGAGGGTTATTGAGCAAAGATTAAGGCAAGAAATTTAAGTTATAGAGAATCAATTTGATTTTATGCCTAAAAGATCGACTATGGAAACAATATGCTTGTTCAAAGATTGATGAAGAAATATCGAAAGAATAAAAAAAACTTATATATAGTGTTCATTGATTTAGAGAAGATATATGATAAGGTGCCAAGAGATGTTTTATAGAGGGCTTTGGAAAAAAAAGAATTAGTATTGTTTATATTCAAGTATTTTAGGATATATATGATATGACTACAGCTAGTATGAGAACACAAGGTAGACTCACCGAAAATTTTCCCTTAACTATTGGCCTGTTCTAGAGGCCAACTTTGAGTTCCTATCTTTTTATTTTAATCTTGAATATACTCACTGAACATATCTAAGAATCGGTGCCATAATATATGCTCCATGTAGATGATATAATCCTAATAGGAGAGTTGAGAGAGGAAATAAAAGAAAAGTTAGATATATGAAAGACTAGCCTTAGAAGCACATAAATTTTGTTCAAATAGAAGTAAAACGGAGTATATAAAATGTAAGTTTAGCAAGAGGAGCACTAATTCTAATATAGAAGTAAAAATCAGAGAACATACCATACACATGATTTAAGTATCTTACATCCATCATATAATATGACGAGAAAATTAAAAAAAATATAAATCATAAGATTTAAGTTAGGTGGATAAACTAAATGAGTACTTTGGGTGTTATTACATATAAAAAAGTACCATTCAAATTTAAGGATAAATTTTACCGCACATCTATAAGACTAGTAATATTGTATGAAACTGAATGTTGGGTAATAAAAAGCCAACAGGAAAATCAATGTCGCAGAAATGAGAATGCTGAATTGGATGAGCAAACATACCAAACAAGATGGAATTAGAAATGAATATATTAGAAAATTAAGGTCACACCGATTGTGGAAAAGATTATAAAATCACATTTTAAATAGTTTGGACATATGTGAAGAATACCTATAGAAGTCCTAGTAAAGAAAATGAACCAAATAGAGAATAGTCCAATAATTAGAGGTAGAGGGAGAGCAAATAAAATTATAAGTGAAACCATCAAAAAAGATTTACACTTAAATGGTTGATCCAAAGAAATAATTCATACTAAAATTTTATGGTGTAGTTTGATCCATGTTGTCAACCCTACCTAGTGGGAAAAGACTTGTTCTTATTATTGTTGTTGTATAAGGACCTCATAGCTATAAGAATCTTGATCGGCCCAACTCATTCCAACCTGCTTCTAGAGGGTCCAAAGACTCACCAATTATGATTCACTAAGTCACATGCAACAATGAGTAATGACCTCACCTAGGGCAAGCAAAAAGGATAACTTCACACAAGATAGGAAAACCATACCACAACATAGTCATTTCTTCACAGAAAATAATTAAATTTTCACTTCTTCTCTTCAAGAAAAATTGCATTTCCCTTGGTTTTGAAATTATATTTCAAACTTTGACAATGTTATTTCACACGAAATAATTACGTTTTCAGTTTCCCTCTCAGAGGGAAATGCATTTCAGTCAATTTTGAAATTGTATTTCAAATTCAATCCTCTATTTCAAGAAAAAGAAGCATATTTCAATCAGTTTGGAAACTGTATTTCAACTATATGGTTATTTTGATCAATTTCATTAAGAAAAATTATATGTCCCATCAAGGAGAATCATATTTCAACCCAACATCACTTTTAACTCTACTCAATATTTTAACTTGCATTATTTTTACCTCACCTACTAGGAAAAAGCCTACACGGAGGAGCCAAGGATCCAAGTCCATACCAAAAGGAATGAACAATGCATTACAAAAAGGCCAAAAGTCCTGGGTAAGCACCACAAAACACAATGTGCTACAACCTTTGTTACGTATTACTAAGTAATATTTGGTTTAGTTAACTGTTGTTAGAATAAATAATTGACGCAGTTAGCCAATTCAATTGGTTATGATTGATACCTACCTACTACTCTCTCTCTCTCTCTCTCTCTCTCTTATAGCCTATAAGTAAGGAGAGGTATACTTGTATTCGCAATGATTGAATTCATACTTCTCGTATGTCTCTATTTCTCTTTCTCTTTAGTGCTCCTTGCACCAAGCTTGGTAAAGGCAAGGCCCTGAGTATGCACCACTAAGAATGATCGGCATGCTATGACCTTTACACAACCAAAAGCCTTAACCATGTGCTATGACATATTCAAGGTACCTCAATGAAGGCCCCATTAGTCTAGGGAAAATGGATTCAAAGCAATCTTGTGAATTTTCGAAAAAATTTTGAAAGGAAAAAAAATAAGGTTTCTACAACAACAAAAAATATCGATCAAATGATCAAAATACACTTCCTATTTGCAAAATACATCTTTTTACAGGTACACCTTTTACTACAAACTTTTTGTCTACTTGCAAAATAAATCTTTTCAAGGGTACGTCTTTTACTACATATATTTTGCCTATTGGCAAAACATGTCTTTTCACAAGATCCATCTTTTAATACATATATTTTATCTATTTGCAAACCGCATCTTTTTAGCGACACATCTTTTATTACATACATTACCAGCTATTTGCAAAACACATTCTTTCAAAAGTATGCCTTTTATTTTATACATCCTTTGCTAAAGAACATATAAAAATTCACCTTTCATTCTTTACAAAGTACATCTTACATTTTCTTTCAACAATTTTACAAAAAATATATCTTTCTCAACCTTGTGGAGATATGCAAAGCATACAAGGCCATACTAGTAAATAGCATACGAGATATCCATTTGGGGGAAAAAAATGCTACTGATTGGAGAAAGCAACATCTATAAAGCAACCCAAAGAGCTTGGAAACCCAGGTAAATAGGGTAAATACACAAGCACTAGATAGACAAGCTACCGCTGCTAACACGAACCAATAGCAGCACAAAAGAAACCTCTATAGATCAAAGGCTCCACTGCAAAAGGAGCATTAGATAAAAGCAACCACCTTCAATTATCCTTGTTGTCTAGGTACGAGGATGGTAATACTTAAAATGGGATGAACTAAACAACTGCTACCACTAGTAACACTAGTCATCAAAACTTAGTTCCTTCCAAGAGAAGTAAACACTAGATGGATAAGATCAACCCCCTCAAAAAGAACTAAAGCCCCAATAGCTGATAACATCAACTCGACTCATCTCTAGCACCCTCCTAAGAAATGTTAGCAATCTTTTATCTTTAGAGACCCTTTTTGGTCATAAGAAAGTTTGCCCTAGTCCTTTATATCGAAAAGAGAACCCAACGAGGAGAAAGTCCCAACAAGCTAAAACAAATGTCTTGATGGACACAAAGCGACCTCTTGGAAGGGCCACAACTATAAATAAGGTTAAAAATTTAAGAGACCTAGGAAAAAGAGTGAAACTTCTACAAGAAGCAACAATTATTAAGGTTAAGAATTTAAGAGACACAAGAAAAATAGTGAAACTTCTATAGGAAACAACAATTATTAAGCATTCGAGAAGTTACAAGGATTTGATTAGAATGAATACTAGTTAGATGTCACCTAAGGCTAAGTAAGACATGTTTTCACAAAAGCCATAACATACAAAAATTACATTGTCAAGATACATACAAAGTCATTCAAGCTTAAAATCCTATTAAAAAACTCTCGAAGTAGAGACCAAAGCAACCCCATATTGTTGGGCAAAGGTAACCTTGCACGATCAAGACCATGACAATGACAGCAAAGGCACGTCAAACCCAATTTGAAGCAAAGGCATAAGGTCATTACTCCTAAAACAACATACAAAGACCTCCAAAAATGTGTAGATGAAGAGGTCAGTCACCAATGTAGAGATCAATCAACGATGCTTTGTTTTTTCCAAATACAACACAAAGTGTGCATCTGACCAACCCATCATCCTTTTCAAATTAGAAAAGAGGAAGGCATCAACAATCAACCACATCTGCCTTATCAAAACTTCAAACTCCACAAGTGCTTCCATGGTAAAGAGTCCTTGAGTCCCTTATAAAAGGTAAGCCAGGGCAAAATAAAACATGCCACATAAAAGGATGTATCAAAAGGCAAAATGTCTAAATGGGAAGACATAAAAAATCCCTTGGGAAGCTGCAAAATCTCAAAACCAACAAATGCAATTATTAAGATACTCGATAAAAATGGTAATTACTTTGATTTATTGCTTTACTTTAAGTGCAAATATAATGGACCTCAAATTGGATTAGGCCAATCAGCTTGTTTACAAAAGCCCAAGGAACAAAAGGAAACACCATCTCAAGATATACATCCAAAATTATAAGACCTCTCTCTTACTATTTACACACTCCTTACAAAACCTAATAGTACATAGAACATCATTAAAAAATAATGTGACATTCTTCAAAGGATGGTCACAAAGTTCTTGCCATAGGACCAAATAAAGAAAATTCCCCCCTAAACCTTCAACAACATTGACAAAAGCAAGGAAAAAGATCTAAATGACTTGCTGCCAACAGCAGCAGTGGCAACATGAAAAGGATAGCTTCCTCCCACATTAGGAAGAAAACTACCCAAACAGCTACGGCAATAGCTACAAAAGCACGAACATGCTCTTTTGGTTTAGAAACAAACTTAACCATATGAAGAAAGGAACACAAAACAACATATGCTACTAATAACACAAGATTATCTCCTTTGGGTTGGGTGGATTTTGAATTTGAAATTGACAATGGGCCTAAATCAAACCCACGACCATAATCTAAAGAGTTGTTATCTGAATTTTGGTATAAATGTTGAATTATTAAATGTGGATTAATTGCACTTTTAGCATTTTATGGTCTTGTTACTTTTCTTAGTTTTATTAAACATATTTCATTTTGATATCTCTATTTTGTATTATTGAAGTAATCTTCATTAAGGGTAGAATTATGAATGCTTAGAGGATTGTTCCAAGGCCACTATTTTTAAGACTTATTAGAAATGAAAGGTAGCTAGAGAGTTATTTTGGGTTTCCCCTTCACGAAACCGTGTGTTCTTATTTTTCTTCTATGTATCTCTAGGATTTAATTCCTTTGTCTAGGGTGGTGGATTATTTCTTGTATCCTTAGGGTGAGGAGTTGATTTATTTTCTTCTCCTTCCTACCCCTAGTTCCATTTTCACAACTGTTCACTAGGAGATTTCTAGTCTAGAACGTCATAATCATGTGATTGGTTTGAGGGGTTTTCATGTGAGTTTTTGGATGTTTAATAGATCATTTTCGCATTTCAGAATCTCAAATTTCACCTCATTTTCAAATCACTACAATCTAAGTTTTCTACAGTGAGATACGTTCATTTTGAGTTAGTGACGTTTCAGACTCCATTTTGGCAAAGCTCCCTTTCCTCTGGTTTTTCCAATGTTAGTTGGACTCCTACTAATGCCCAACTAGTGGAAGCCCTCTACATAAAGCCGTTTGCTACAGAGGCAAGTGGAGCACAAAGAAGACTATTGATTTTTTTTCTCCTAATCTCTTCTCATATTCGCAGCAAAACAAAGACTCATTAGGCAAAACCTCCTCCCTGAAGGATACTCCCACTCATGCCATGATGGATGAAGTATCCAAATAAAGGGCAAAACACCATCTTTTGAATTCTACCCATTCCTAGTTCATTAGGAAAACCACTCCTAAACACCATCAAGTACCCAAGGCCCCTATCCCTGAACATATTCTCCAGTTACTAAGAATACAACACTATATATAGCATTGCTGAGGGCATAAGAATAGTAGATAGGTTGGGCAAATTTGTACAAAGCCATGACAAGACAAGAGTTTCCACACGAAATGCTCAGCCTCAAATGGCATGTATCCCTCTAGGTAACAAGCAATACAAGCTACGGATCAGCTACTATTAATCAAGCTAGACGTAGGAAAAGATGGCACAGAGAGGCTACAAGTTCCCTTGCAAAGTGACTTGTCATGATTAGTAAAAGCTAGATAAATATTAGCATTGGAATAAGGTCAAAAAAGGATTAGATACAACATAATAACAAAGGAAGAATGAGTAATATTAGCAATTAACAGGGTGGCAATGGAAGAAATTAGTCCTGATGGCACTAGAAGTCAACGAAATGATTAGCATAGCAATATAAGAAAATTACAATAGAAAGAAGGCAGAAGAAAAGCCTAGACACACTAGAGTTACAAAAGCTTAGCTAATTGAGTGTATTTTAGTCAAAAATTTAAAATGGGACTCAAATGTAATGCAACTTTTAGTTTCAAGGGAGAGGAATATATATTTTGAAAATAGGAAGTTCATGTAATTTTAACAAAAATGAGGGAAGGTTTATATAATTTACTCTTTTTAAATTAACTACAGGATAAGAAAAATCACAATTTTTTTGCAAAATGTCTGCTTCCTTACTTTTGCAAAAGCGTTTCTAACTAAAGAGATTCTCTACTTTTTGAGGGACACTACAGAACCTCCTTAATAATATTAAACAGGGCACTCCACATACTTCAGGCCTCAAAGTGATTCAAAATCAAATGACTATGTGCTTAAGACCAGATTTGGGAACCATCTTTGGAATTAAATTTCAGAAAATGAGAAAAAGAAGTACATGCCTAATAGATGAATTTCCAATTTTCCATAGATTTACCTAGGTAATATTGACCCAAATTCTGTCACTCAATTTATTTTGTTAAGAAACACCCTAACTCTTAATTAACTTATTCCACTGAGAGTCTATCTCTAGAGAAAAACACCTACCCCAGATTTGAACCACCTCTTCTGGAGGAGAAGTAGCTTCTGAACTAATTGAAGTATACTTCTCAGTCTCACTAAAAGGCATCATTACACTCCAGTCCCTTTGTTCTCCAACAGCACCAGACATCTTTTCCAACTTGTCTTTCAGCCAAATTAAATTATGCTTATCACTTATGCATCACAAAAGCTAAGTCATTCATCTCCTTTTGGCACAAGTGATTTCCACCTTGCATGTGAACCCTTCCCCCTATCCCCATTTTAAGGTTCTCCAACCACTACAGCACTACTTTCGCTGCTTTAGCTTCCTCTTTCTTGGCCTCCCTCCTTTTCTCCCTCCCTACAATTTCACTCAAACTCAGCGTCCAACTGAAATTTCTCAAACAAATGACAGGTTTTAGAAGTTATTAACAAAATAGAAAGTCAATAATCATCATTTAGGTTTATGATAAAGCCATAGGGGGATATATAATTCATTCTACTAATCAAACTAATTCACATGCAAAATACCTGCTCATACAAATCCTCTAATTTATTCCTGGGCAGCTTAAGTTGAGCCACTTGAGGCAATATTGCATCCCACCTTCCACTATTAATATCAGCAACAAACGTCTCAATGCTGTCTACAGTATTCAAAGAAACCTGGCACTCATTCTGTAAAGTCTGAAATGTCTGGTGAAGGGAATTTTCTTTGCAAAACTGGAGGACGATTTTGATGACACTGCAAGGGGGGAAAAATGAAGAAAAAAAGGAAAATTTGTTCTCACGTAATTGAAAAAAACACAACTTGATAAACAAACAATCTGGCGCAGAAGTCTAAAAGCTTCATGGGATACAGCGAATCAAGAAATCCAAGCATTTAGAAAACAAAACTCACTCTCGAGCTTCGATTTCGAGAGTAGACATAGCTTCTATCGGTCAGGGAGGTCCACCGTTCAACCCAGAACCAGAGAAAGGGTGAGATGGAGTAGGGTTTTACGCTCAACAAATGTAACGGAAAACGGAAGGCTCGAGGACCGGTTCGGATGGGAAAACCCGAAACCAACAGGCACCGGGTTCCGACATTTAGTCCGCGGTCATAAATTCGCCGTGAGAGTGAAAACAATAACAGAAAGAGAGCGATTAAGAAATTTCATAATAATGTTATTTTCTTCTCCAAAAGAAAAGAAATTTCTTCTTTCATTTTTTGGTCCCAATAAGAGAGAAACTTTCCATTAGAAACTCCCTTTCTACTATGTTTGGATGGATGAAACTCAGAGGCAACAAATGGAATAGAAGGAGAAAAAATAATATTCTACTATTTGAACAATTCTTAAATAAGGAGAATTAATAAAATAGAAAAAAAAACTATTCTAGCCCCCTCACCCAAAATTCCAAAATGCTGCCAAATTACGGTGGAATTGATAAAATAAAACAATCTTTAAATTAAAATATTATAAAATTGTTATTTAACTATTATAAAGTCATACATATATTAGGAGACCTTGATTTGATAGGTTTTTTCCTTCTATATGTTCTCTCTTCTCTTCTACAAGTTGCTTTCTCATCCTCTTCTTAATCAACAAAAACTCTACCAAAGTATTTTTGCTCTTTACAATTTGTTTTTTAGTTCTTATATTTGTTTTATATTTCTATTTTAGTAAATAAATTTCTTTCTTTATCAGTACAAAGGCTAAATGCTTTTCTAATTATCTATTTGTTGTTTTTGGCACAAAACGTTATGTTTTGTTTTCTCTTTTGGTATCAAATGTTATTGTTGGTTTGTTTCTTATTATAATGATTGTTAAAGGTGGTTTTTATTTTGTTCTACCTAAATCATTATTTTATTTATGATTAGTTTACATGTTTGAACCAATGTTTTGAATCTATAGCTAACCTAACCAACCATATTAGATAGAATCAGCAAAGCTAACGATCTTGGTCACCAATGTAAACTCATTTGGAGAGTTATATTGGTTTGGATTAGACATCCAATCAAAATCGATAAAACCTTATTTAACCTAAGAACTAGCTTAAGTTTTACAAAATTGATTGGACTAATATTATTTTACAATATTTATATATATATATATATATATAGATAATATACATATATGTATACTCATATGTATATATACATTTATGTATATGTATATATATCAAACCTTCTTTGTGTTTTCACCAAAGTAGTTTGATTAAAATGTTTAGCTTTTAAGCTTTAAGTTTTATATTTTTTTTTTGGATTTATTTTTTATTTGAATTTTTTAATACACAATTTGAATTGTCATATGGAATAGAAATCATTTAATTAGTTTAATTTTGAATAAATTCTTATTTTGGTCATTAATAAACAAGGCACTTCTCAACTTAATCCTTAGTAGAATTGCCTTCATAATTTGACTGCCCCAAAAATAAAGTATTTTTCAATTTAGTCCCCCATAAAATTATATTTTCAATTTGGTCCCTCATAAATAAATATTTATTAATTTGGTTCCTCACAAATATAATTGTCACAACCCTAAGTTTGGAGATGTGACTAGCACAGAATACAAAGGTTAAACCCATATTCATAAGCCTAGCATGCTCATTTAAAAATATATTATCAAATGTATCAACAACATAATTTTGTGATAATATCAAGAGTCATCATTTAGCATGTTCCACTTTTCATTTCACATTTCATTTACATGACTAAATCCTTATAGAAATTAAAATATGACCTCTTGAAATTTTTACAATCAATCAAATAACAATAATGCAATAAGGAGAGCTCTACTATTAGTTTCAACAACTAATTCTATCTATATTGAGGTAGGGTATCACATCCTGAATTTTTTAGTTTAAACTATTAGTAAAATAAAGAATAAAGAAAATTAAGAAAAAAATCTCAAAAATTTATACTCAGATCAATTTTAACTATTATTTTTCATAATGAATAATACTTAATAAATTGAGAAAATTATGTATGGCCAAAAGAAGAAATTATGAGGTAGGATTTGCTTATTTAATAATTATAAATGTTAAAGAATTAATTTTAGTGAGTTTAAATAAGATGAATAATCCAACTACATGAAATTATCACCTAAGGACATAAAGGACGCTACCCTAAAGGCCATGAAGGTATATCACATAATACATGAATTCTAGAATGCTAAACTCTTACTTTATGAAGTATGGCTAAGCCTTATCTAAACTAAAATGCATGTGTGATAGTCTTAATCTTTGAACTCTACTTCTTGTATATTCGGTCAAACTAAGAGACAAAAAGCTACTAGCCTAATTTGCCAACTTAAACCCACCTAGTGACACCTAATACAAATCTCACCTACAACCACTAATTTTGGAGTGTAAGCATGAGTCACCAATTGAGTAACAATATAGATGTATAAGCTTGACACCTAATTGCTAATTAGTCAAACCTACTCTACAAGCTAGGCTAAAGTATTAGCTTCCTCCTTATTTTGCAATCTGGCCAAACACTAAGGAAAGAGAGGGAGGAAGAGACACCATTGAAGAACTCAAAAAGAGAAAATAAAATGTTTGTGCATTAGGCAAAATCGTTTATCCTTTCAATATGCTTTAAGAGAAATTTCTATATAGAATTACTAGAGCTTTCTCTTGATACTCTTTTCATTTCCAAACTCCATAATTGGTTCTTAAGTTAAGTATTGTTGGCCAATTAAGAAGGGAAAATTAAGGAAAGAGAAGCTTAAAGGTAATTTTCTTCATCTTAAATCTGTGAGTTAGGTTTAATTTTATTTTATAAAAATTTAAGGACATTTTTGAGTTGCTTGGCCAAGTCATGTTTGATTGGAAATCAAAGGATTTGGGTACAAGTTGGTTTGGAAAAGGAAGAAAAGAAGAAGGAGAAAGAGAAAATATGGAAAATCTTCCTAAACTCATTTTACTATTATTGACCATTTTGGTATAATTTTGGATAAAGAGCATATTTAAAAACTAGTGTAATATACCAGGTAAACTACCTCATAAATTCATTATTTTTGGCAGGGAATTAGAGAACATATGTGACAACTAGCTGACGGGCTTGTCGTGCAACCCTCAAAATAAAACTAGGTTGATCTAAAAATATAGCAAGTGGCACAACCTAGGTCATCTCCCTTGGAAATAGAGTTCAATGTTTAATTGAGTTTTCTAAATGTTAAAGAATTCTAAGACTATCTAATTTGGGGGGTTTTTGATTTAATTAAACTAACCTAAAACTAAATTGAATTAAAATTCCTAAACACTACCTATTTGGATGAATTATGGGTGGAGAATGGTCTTGTGACTAGCTTAGGAATAGTCTCTTGGTATCCACTATCCTTATCCTAATCCAATTATAATTAATTCTGGCCTAACAATTCCTAATTATGTTCATTAGCAAATGATCTTGAATAACCATTCAAGATTCAAAAGATTAATAATCTAATGTTGAATTGAGACCTCAATCCCGCATTAAACTGTTAACTCTTGTCTTTAAGATCAATGAACATCTAATTTGATTGATTAACTGATTAATTAGCCTCTGATTCATCATCCAAAAAATGTTTAATTAACCAACTAAACACCAAGGAATTCTCAGATAGACATTTAAGCACATAACCTCACTCATGTATTTCATCGAACACCTTCGTGGCATACATGGGAGATTAGAGAAAATAATGAAAAATCAAATTCAAATCCAACCAATTAATCAACAAAAAAGGTTTCCTAATCAGTGTCTAACCAGCCACTAATTAATTACACAAATTCCAAATCAAATACAACTCAACCGAGATTGTACAGAATAAGAAAAAGTGTAGGAAAAATAAGAAAATCTTAGCCATAATTTGTTGTTCATCCATGGATTCAAGCTTCTACTCAAGAGCTTCCTCCCTTGCTAGCCTCAAGATGGATGAATTAAAGCCTCATTCGATGGATGAAAAGTGGAGAATGGAATGGTAGATGGTTGTGTGAGTGGAGGCGTGAAGGCGAAGGAGGCGAGGGTGTGGATGGAGGCGTGGGTGTGAATATGGAGGCGAGAGTCAATGACGGCTAGGGCTTTTGTATGAATAAATAGACGATGGAATGGGGAAAAGACGTGAATGGGCTGGAGTGTGCGAGGTTGTGAATGAATCTGGACGCTGGATGGTTCTCATTGAAACTACCCTCTTTCACGTGCTTCAGATTTAATCATTCACGTGCTCTCTTAATTACCAATTGCCCGAAGTTATTTTCCATCTTTGCTTATGTGAATGTGGGCCCCAATGTCAATATAATAATCCACATTTTGCTTCAGCGTTTCTGTTCTTGTGGTTTCGTGCATGTTTAGCTCCTGCTCCACGTAAATTCTGCATGTATTTGGAGCCTTCATCACGTGCTTTCGTGGCTTCATCTTCTTTACTTCTGCTGCATATTCCTCGTGTTAGCTCGCCTTATTCATGTTGTGTTTGTTTCTGCTTCTCTGCAGCTTTTCCACGTTGGCTACTGATTTGTATTTTGCTTCTTCTCTGTTCAGCTAGTTTGTATTTTGTTTCTAGCTCCTTCAACCCGTGGCTCCTGTGTGTGACCAAATGTGATTCTTCTGCTCTGTTCTTGTCCAGACGTGATTCTGCATGCTTCTTGCTCATGCAGCTGCTTTGTGTTCTTCTCCTCTGCTCCAGCAGCTTTTCCACGTGATTAGCTTCATTTGCAGGACTTCATATCTGTCTCTTCATGAGCTGTTTCTGTTTTGTTCTCATTCACATAGAACTCGAGCTCAAGTTTGCTTCATCTGCTTGACGTGATTCTGGACTTCTCGTTGCTTCATTCTTTTAAACCCAGTCCACGTTGCCATGGCTTCTTATTTCAGCCCTTTGTGTTTTGATTCAGCCAGCTCACGTAGCTTCATATTTCCTCGAGTTACAGCCACTTGAGTTGATGTGTGCGTCTTCCTTAAATCTGCACATGCTTCTCCTTCCCATTCCATGCATGCTACCTCTTCTCCAAACCAACCTCCATTCAAATGCATTTACCCATCAAAATTCTGCAAGAATGATAAACAATATTAAGTAGGATAAGATTCACAAAACTCATTTAAAAGAATTTATGCATTAAAATTCATTATTTTGTCAATTGTTTTCTAAAGTGCAAAACTAGCTATTAAAATCAATTTCCATTTAATTGCATTTATTAGGCCACATTTAATTATTAAAAAGGTTAAGTTAGGAGGATAAAAATAGATAAAATATGTGTTTATCACTAGCATACCAAAATGTAGAATTTTTCTAATATGTTTAGAGTGTCCAAATAAATCCCAAATAGTGATGATTTGAACTTAAAGGCCAAATAAGGCTATTTTGCAAAATTGTCTAATTGAGGAGTCAAACTTTGATATTTTCATGTGAAACTTGATTTATACATAACTAAGACCTTGAAGCTAAGAGATCTGTAGTAGCTTTTGATTTTTCAAGTTAGTTTACTAGCCTAAATGAATTTAATGTTGTGTAGGTTAGGCCAAATCTAGGTAATTTTAGAAATATGTTAAGTCAAAGGGTTCAACAATAAAATTTTTGAATGAAAGTTACGTAGAACTTAGTCAAGACAATAAAAGTGAGATCTAGAGAGTTTTACAATTTTTGGAATTCATTGGCTAACTCAATTAAGTCAAAACAATGTTGACTCAAAATTTGAACCAAAATAGGGCAAAAATGGTTAGTTAAATAGTTAGGTGGTTAAATGAGTAAATATTCATTTGAAACTTGGCCACATTGAGCTTAACACGTAAATCTTCAATTTTAGACAGTTTGAGATGAGTATTTCTTTTAATTCTTTCTAAAACAAGATAGAATGAAGTAGTAAAGCTCACTTGAACTTTTAGTTAACTGGAATAACTTTCAATCAATTGAAACTTATAAAAAGAAGGGAACCTAAATCGTGTTTGTTAATTCTTGTGCAGCTTAGCAATTGGGAAGGCTCATTATGGTAACTTACAAGGAAGAGAATGGCATTTGGCAAATCAAAGAGGCAGTTAGTAATATGCAAAATATGAGTTAAATGTTTTACTTTTTATGAATGGGAAATCTAAAAATGATATGTGAAATGCATTGTGCAATGTGTGGTTCTTCAAATTCAAACCAGAACTAATATGTTAATGAAAGAGAAACCCAAGTAAAATGAATTGAGGTAAATTAAGGATATAATGTTAAATAAAACATTTGGAAATGATGTTAAGAAATCAAGAATGGCTTGAAATCGAAGCCAAAATGACTAAACAGAACGAACCAAAATTATAGTAGCAAAACTGTAATTTTGAGTAAAATTTTAGAAACTTAAAGAAGAAGTTTTACAAAAGTAAAATTAAATTCACTAAGATTTTTAGAAGTCGTGAAAATCATAGGGATAGTCTGAATTAGTTAAAAGCCTTCTCATATGCTGAATGAGACACACGATTTTGTGACTGAAAACAAAGCTATTTTTTACTATTATGAGTTATCTAAACCCTAAAAATAATGTTTTTATATGAAAGAGTAACCAAATTTATGTAGGGAGCAGTCAAATCCTAAAAAGTCTAAAAAGTGAGTCTGAATAAAGCAAATTTACAACTAAAGGCAAAATAGTCATTTTAAAAAATTATAAAATAGAGCTTCTTAAGCAAGCCACATTCCCTTGTCTTCTTCAAGCTTCTATATTCGAATTTTTTAGCCATTAATGGCATTTTGAAGAAGGGAAAAAAAAGAGAGAATTCAAGCCTTGATTTAGTTAAGTCAATAGCTCTGTTTCACCTTGCACTAGAGCTTTTTAATAGTGGTTTTCTTTTTATGAAAGGTTAAAGTTTGGATCTAACCTAACACAAAAAGAAGCTCTTTTCTATGAACTGTTCGGACAGAATTAGTCTATGTGAAGAGTACTTCGCATTAAGATAAGTTTCTAGTTGAAACACTTGAAAAATTTTATATTTCTTGACCCTTATTAGTTTAGCCATGAGAGAGAGAGAGAGTTAGGAAAGGAATTTTTTTTCATGTGTTCTTGATAAATTTAAGGGTTTTAGCATATAAAGATTTCATATCTAGCATTTGTTTCCATTGAATCTTTAAACATAACAAGTTAAACCATAATAGATGGAAATTTGGCCCAGGAATGGAAGATGCGGAAATCAAGTTGTTTTCAAATCTTAATTAATGTATTTAGATGTTTTATGATGCAAAGAATAAAAATATAAACCTAGAATTGATTGGAACTATGAAATTTGCCACATTAAGATTTTAAGGGCACCATTCGACCATGGAGAATTCAAGTGGTCTAGGAAGTTATTCAAATGATTTTAGGAATTTGGATAGTCTTAAAATAATGTAAGAATAATAATTGAAGTATTAGATTGAATTTAAAAACTACATTTTGAAAATTGAATTTTTAGGATTTAAATAAACCTAAAGAAGTAACTTGGTATTAGGCTTGTTTAATTATACATGTGATGGCTCAAATGAGTTCCAATAGGGTTATATGACTTATATCAAATAAGAATTTGGAGCCAAGAAGTTGAATTGTAAGAGTTACTTTTTAAGGTATACAATATGGTTATAAACACACCTAAAATCCTAAATTGTGTATGTAAGACTAATATGGGTATAAATATGGTTCCATTGATTGCTTTGTGCTCTATTTAATGTGTTTATGCTAAATGAGTGAAAGCATATCCAAGTATGGCTATAAGGTCGTGGAACCAAGAGAAGAGACCAAGAAGAATTAATTAGAATTTGTGTAGCAAGGTAGCTTTTTCTTCGTTCTTATATATGTATGGATGGTTGCTTGAGTTATTGGTTGCTTGTTTATATTGTTTGCGATTCATATGATTTGTTGATTGTTGGAACATATTATGTAATTGCATGACATTGAATTGCATGTAAGATTGGATTAGCTTTTGAATAGGTGTTATGCCAAAAGTTTTTTGGAATGGGTGAAATGAGACCAAAAGCCCTAAATGTGAGTGAGATTAGATCAAAAGTCCCAATTATAAGTTAGGCTAAGTCAAAAGTCCCTAAAAGTGAGTAAAACTAAACCAAAAGTCCCTAAATATTGGGTGAGGTTAAGCCAAAAGTTCCTAGAGCTTAGTTTTGCTCTTGAACAAGCCATAGGATCCTTAAAACTTAATTTATGATTTTGTCATAGTTGTATGACATGCATACTTGCTTCCATATACTTGGTTGAACTATATGTGTATTTTTGAATATTGGATTAGCAATTGAGATTCTTGAAATCTCATGTTTTCCCTATTTCTACTAAACATAGCCAGGTGATGCTCAAGGAAAAAAGAATGGTGAGCAAAAGGCTTAAGAAGAGCATTATTGACAATGAAATCTAGTTTAGAGAGTTTTATTACATATATGAATGTATACTCTTATATTTCGATGTATGGATATGCAAACATATTCAAAAGTACTAGATTATACTTCAAAAAGTATGGATATGCAAACATATTCAAAAGTGCTAGATTATACTTCAAAAACCATTGAAGGGTTGTAATACATGAAATGATGCAAATTGGTATCGAGTTCATAAGCATATATGTGTATTCTTGCATGTGGGATAGTGAATTTTAGATGCATGGCAAATTTAACATGATAGATGAGTACTATATGCCATAATTGTGGATTAAAACTTGCCCAAAATGAAAAATGGCATTTTAGAGCTCAATTAATACCATTTAGAACCAAAATTTTATTCATTTGAACCATAAAATGTCATTTTACCCTTGATAGTCTAAATGATTTTCTTTGAGGCTAGAATTTGATAAGGAATTAGGGAACATTGAGAGCTTTTCATTGAGCTAAAGATCATAATTTTTGGAGTTTTATATAATATTTTATGAATTTTTGAAATTAGCTGAATTATGTAGAATTATGCAATGTACTGTTCATATAGTGCAATATCTGATTTTTAGGTTTTTGAGGGAATAAATAGATTCATTTTGACTTAAAATTTTTACAGTAGTTAGTTCTCATTATAAGCTTTTTAAAGACACTTAATTTGCATTAATTGGTGTTGTATAGTTCAAGTTATTAATTTTCAAAGTTTGGACTAAATTAGGTATCCAAGGGTTAAAATGCACATTTAGCTTATTTCATGAGTTTGATTCTTGTTCATGTGTCATATGGATTGTAACATATTGGTTTAACATAAATTTGAGAAATGGAATGATGAAAATCTATATATGAGCATTATGGAACTGATTGGCACTTTTAATGATAATAATTTCCATTGTTAAAGCTTTAATTACCATAATTTGCTACTAAAAGATGTATGTATCATGGAATAAGCAAATAATATGTAATGGTATAGCACATTGGTAGCTTGATTTGGTTTAGAATTCTTCTCAAAGGAAGTGATGATATGATTTATGATGCGTTTCTATGTATAATCAAATTTGATTTATTCTAATTTGGTAAGTTATGTTATGAGAAAGGGATGTGACCAGATGTTTTGCCCCTTGTGTTATGGAATGTGACATCCTCTTTCGAATAAAATTATTTAAACTAGATTTAATTGATTTAAGATAAATTAAATATTAATAGGAGTTGTTTTAATATTAATATTAGGAAAAAAATATAAGAATTCTTAGAAATTATAAATTTTTAAGAACATGTCAAAATTTTATCTAGGCCATTATGAATTTATTAGGAATTTTAAAAAAAATTAGAAATTAATCAGACATAATTCTAAATTATCTAATTATCAATAATTAAATAATAAATACCTAGAAAAGGAAATCTTGAAATTTCTTTAGGCAATTAGAACCATCAAATTATGAGAGAAATATTTAGATAAAATTTTGGGATGAAAATGTAATTAATAAAAGTTTACGGTTTAAAAGTGCAATTTTAACTGGGACCAATGTACAATTTCACTTGGGCTAAAATGTGATTCCTAAGGTAAAATTTGATGAAGTCTAGATGATTATATTGGTTGAAAATGATTATAGCAATCATGTGAATAACTTTCATAATTGTTACTTTTATCAAATTCCAACCATATTTCAAATATCTAAAGTCGAAGTTATAATTTACTTTTTAAAAATGTCTTTGAACAAGGTCAACCACAAACATGAGAGAGAGAGAGAGAGAGAGAGAGAGAGAGAGAGAGAGAAAGTAACATAAAAGCTCATTGTCTTTCACCCTTTATATATACTTCCCACTTTACCTTCCTTTTGCAACTTTGTAGTACATACTCACACTGTGCTTCCATAGTGATTAGGAGAGTAAGAAGAGAGAGAGAAAGTGCAAAAAGGAAGAGAAAGTCATAAAGGAGGAAGAACTTAAAAAAGAATAGGCCAAGAAAAGAAACAATCTTCAGATCACATAAACTGTAAGACACCTCCTCTTGTCTTACTAAGAATTGCAAGTTGAACGTTTTCATCTTTCATTCATTCATATAAATCTTCTTCTCCTTCATCCATATGCATATCCTTTTTTTGCATCATAGATGGGATGAGAAAGAAAATCAAGATGTGGGAAGGAAGTAATCATAAGGATTCATAAAAATAAAATAGTCAAATTGTTGATTGATGATCAAAAGTTAACCTTTATTCCACCCCTTTCCTTTTCATAACATGAAGATAATAAAACTATGAAAGGGTTATGATGTAGAAAATTTTTACTATGAAATAACATATTTAAGTAGTATAATTTGGTTGTTATGGTAGTTTAACATTAATTTTTAGATAATTTGATGCTAAAATGATCATAGAAAATGTTGGGATTGGATTGTTTAAAGAAAAATTAGATGCATTTATAATACTTAACATAAAATAAGGGCCTTTGATATGGCCTAGCCATATTCAACAACACGGGCTAAGTTAGACCCTTGTAACATAGCATAATGTAGAAAGGTTGTATGGCCCTTTCATGTTGTTTGATGTAATATCCGATTTTTGTTAAAACGTTAAAAAATGAGTTAGTTTTAAAAGCAAGTCCCCTAAAATGAATGAATTGAGGTTCAATAAAATTAAAGTAATATTCTAAACTCCTAAGAATAAGAATCCAAGGCTCAGAGTGCTCTGAAAATGGAGCTAGAATAATTAAATGAAAATTGAACGAAAATGGTCAAAAATGTAATGGCAGTTTTGTAAATTTGAGTACTTTTTGGAAAACTCAAAAGAAATATTTTTAAATGGAAAAATTAAATTTTTCAAGATTCTCAGAAACCCTAAAAACCATAAGAACCCCTAGAATGACCTAAACCCCTTTGATATTTGTTTTAGAATAATAGTTAACTTGAACTTTGACCTTTTTGTTGAAGAAAGTTTTAAATCCAATTTGAGTGATTCCAAAGCTATTTTATAAGTTAAAGAATCTAAATTTTATGATAAAAAAGATAATTCTAAAAAAAGAGCTAAAATGAGCCTAAAATGTAATAACCAAGAAAGGGGGACATAAAAAGAATTTTCGAAGAACACTTGTCTTATTAAGTGGCCTTCCATTCTCTCCTCCACTTAACTTACCTATTTTTTGTCTCAAATCAAAGGAGAGTTTTGCCCAAGGAGACACACGAAGAGGGAGGAAGAAAAGGAAGAGCACTAAGGTAAAAGGTAAGGAAAATCAAGGTTTTTCATGATTCTTCCTTCACAATTGTTATTTTTCTCCTTCGCCTATTTCTTTCTATGGTTTTGGTGTTTGATTTGAAACTATTTTGGATTTGGTTCAAAGGGAGGAGATGAGAGATTGAAGGACAAGCCTATAGCAAAAGAGAGAGCTCTTGAAAAAGCTAAGGAATCAAGGTAAGTTTATAGCTTTTTTTGCTTTCTTTTCCTTGTTCTTCTTAGGTGATGGTTTAGCCATGAGGCGAGCACATAGAAGGGATTAATTTCTAACCAAAAGAAACCTAGGTTTTAGAGTATGAGAAACTAGTAAATGCAATGAAATCTAAAAGAAAACCATTAGAATTCAAGAATGAGAACCTAGGGATTCTTAGACAAATGGCAAAATCTAATTTCTTTCAAGGATGCTCTAGCTTATGTGAGATCTTAATTGGGTTCCTAAGACATCTAGAAAGCCTCCCAAGTATCATTTGCTTCAAGAAAAATTGAAAAAGTCTATGGGCTCCATACCATGCTTATGTCTCACCCTAGACCATCCAAAGCATCTAGGGAGTGTTTTAAAATTTTATAATCCTAGAATGCAACTAGATATGATGGATGAATATCAAAGGAAGCCTTAGAAAAAAATTAGAAAGCCTAGATTGTGAGATGGAGGTGTAAGCTCCATAATGAGACATAAAGAAGTAACTTATAGTTGGGCTCTTTAAAATGAATGTGTGATGACTCTAAGAAATCTAAATAGAGTCAAAAGACTTAGATTGAAGGAGAAAATAGAGCCAAGATCATGAATTCCTATAGTTGCTTCAGTATGCCTTGTATGGAACCATAATTGAGCCATAGAACAAAGTAGCTTCACATAGAGTGTGTGTGATGCCAAAGCTTATTCCAATAATGTATTGCGGTCCCATTTGATGTATCTAGGCCAAAAGAATTAAGCTCCACCTCATTGCAAGTGTGTGGGCGAGAGAAGGGAAGAGTAATCAACGAAAAAGTTTGCTTTCTTGCTTCAAGGTAACTCTCTAACCTTTCTCACATGCATGACTTGGATGTGTACTTGTCTTTGAGTGCTTATATGTATGTTTAAACTATGAAACATGTTGCTAGCTATTGCTTACTTGCTATGGCACCATTATGCATTTTGAAATGAGTTTATGAATGTGTTTTGGCTTGAATGGGTATAGTGATACCAAAAGTCTCTTGGTAAGGGTAAGGATGAGCCAAAAGTCCTTAGGATTGAGTGAGACAAAGCCAAAAGTCTCAAGAAGAATGAGGCTTAGTAAGAAGAATGAGGCTTAGTCAAAAGTCCCTTGAAAATAGGTGAGGCAAATCTAAAAGTCCCAAAGAAAATGGGTGAGGCTAGACCAATAACTTGAGAGCCTATGTATGATGTGTAAGAGCTTCTTGAACATGGAAAATGCTTTATGTATACTCACTAGTAGCCTATATGCCATACATGTATTCTTTGACATGTTTTAGCATCCATTATGTACGTTTGAAAGGGTTAAGAGCTATTGGGATTATTGGAATCTCACTCTTCCCCAATAAATGTCTAACTATGTCTAGGTGAGCCAAATGGTCCAAGAAATGAAGGCCAACAACCTTGAAGACAAAAACCTTAACAATGAAGTAAAGAAATAGGCTTTTGTAATAGCATTTTGATGTCAAAATGTGTAATCATATGATGTATATATAATGTAGACCCTTGAACATATGTAACAACATGTGTTTATGATGAATGAAAGGATTTTGGAGTCATACGTGCTAGTATGTATGTTTTTGACATCCAAAAGCCTAGATGTTTCTATGAGTCCTTGTATATCTATGCATGTTAAGGAGTGATTTTGAGATGTATGGTGATTTAAACCACTTGGAAAGCTTATATAGGTTGTTTTTGTGCTTTTGGATATGCCCAAATAGTTATGGAATGAGTTTAGGACCATTTGGTGCCAAATTGACTCATTAATGGTTCCAAAAATGACCAGAACTTGAGCTAAACCAGAAACTGACCAAATGCAATTTTCCTATGAAATTTGGCATGAATATAGGTCTCATTTAGAGCCTTTCATAGAGTTAAAGAGCACTCAATTTGGAGCTCTATAGAATTTATTGTAATTTTTCAAAATTGAAAAAATTTTACAAAAATGGTAATAGTACTATTCATATGGTCAATTTCTTCCTCTGTGTCATCCAAGGGTCAAATGATATCTAATGCTCATAAAATTTTACAAGTATAAACTAAACATGATAAGCTTTTTATAGCACTTAAGAGCACCCCAATTAGAGGTTTGTAAAGGGAGAACTAAATTTTTAAAGTTGCATGATAGTACTAATAATGTAGTTCTACCTTTAGTACTATTCTATCAATTTTCATGCGCTTAATGCTTTTGTTTTGGTTTGGAATTATTTATAGTCATTAGTTAACATCCAGAGCTTTCTAGAAAACTATCATATATATGATTTCAATTTTTCTAAAATTAGATATGAATTTCCAAAGTTCACACTAGAAACCTATGACAACAACTTGAGAGTAAATCTAGTTTTTGGTGAAGCTTGGTTCCAAATCCGAGTTGCATGAGATGAAATGTGATATTTTTGAATTGTATGGATATGTTATAGATAGAGAATGATATTATTGAGTTCATGTGATCCATGAAATATAAGATGAATTTTTAAAGCCTTACGTAACACAATTTAATGCTATTAAATATATTAATTCTCTTCCAAAGTGAATGAAGCTAAGCATAGATAAAAGGGAAGGAAATGCCAATGAGTATGGTATTACATTCGACATGTGGGCATGTTGTTTGCATTAGTTATCCCAAAATTTTATCTTGGAATCCACAAGGTTTGGTTGTGTAAACACACATAGTTTGTATGGATCATTGAAAGTTAAAATCAAGACTTTAACGCTGATTTAGGAGTTGAATTCACTACATGATTGTTTAATTATTAGTATGTGAATGCTAGTTGCTTTCATAAATTCTTTTGAAACCCTAAAACCTTAAGCCAATTAATATGTCATTTACTCCATGAGCAAAGGAGTATTTTGGACCTTATGCATAGATGACAAAACAATATACCCTACCTATGCATGGATGACTATGAAAATTGGATTAACATTACCAAGACCTAAATCCTTCGCATGAATGATTGAACTAAAGACTATTCCCATGCATAAATGACCTTACCTTTGGAGTACCTTAATAAAGACTGACATATGGACTTTTAAGACATTTAATCCATTACAAGATATGATAATAAGAAAGTGGTTTTGTCAGAATTTACTTTAACAACCTACAACTTAGTAGCTTTAGTAATTCATTATGTTAATATCTTGGATTATTCTATTTATTTGTGACTCACTACCTTATCTGTGATATGCCATACAATATACAAATGATGATTGTCCCTATGTTTTGCATCTCTAGGAAGTTGAACTGACATGCTAGGAATATTGTTACTATTAGCATATGATGGAAGGTTAGAGTCTCTCATTTATAAGATTGATATTATAAGAGGGTTGGTAGGGCTAAAGTCCCTCGTAGGGATAGGTCCCAAAAAGAATGTGACCTTAGATTACTAGTATGATGTGGATTCACAATAGGGGATGCCTTAGTCTGCAATCATGATTCTTTGATGTTGATATGATGATTATGGTTATGGATGAATGTACTAATAAATTTTTATGATATGCATGATTAAGGAAAGTGATTCTTCCTTCTTAATTATGTTGAACATCTAGACCTTACATCAAGTAGTATAAGATGCTTGGTGTATTGTCTATAAGTTTGAAAACTTAAGTCTAGATCAAGTAGTATGGCATACTTGATATGGTACTTATAAGTATTTTCTTATGGCTAGCATTTTTAAGAATAACTAACTACATTTCCTTAAAAATGAATTGCCTAGATAAATGAATAGTGTGCATTCTATATGCTTGATTTTGCACATATTGATATTTATAAATAAGTTATTTAATTATTAGGATATTCCTATGGATGTCACTTTATTGCTGCCCCTCTAGAATATGTGTAATGTTTTACATGCATGTTCTTATTTTGTATGATATTCCTCAAGTAGACAGGGAAAAGAGAATTTTTTTTTTAATACACATGGTAGTTGAACTATTACTTGTTTTAAAAATTTCTTGTGTCTTACTAAGAATTATGAAATTCTCACTTTTTATGATAATGTGTTCAGATACAGAGCATAAGAATGCTGACTGTTAAATTTGCTATTAAGATTGAATGAAATTATTTAGAAGTACTAGGAATAGGACAAGTACAAATGATAGTTAGCATAAGATGGTTGGTTGTGAATGAGGATGGCAATGCTCTATTTGCAATCTAGGCCTGCTATGACCATGACATAGGACATAGGATTGTAACAACATGGAACTTCTCTTTTTGTTTATGTGTAAATGTTTATATACATTAGGTCCATGATTTGGCTTTAAAAACAATGTTTTGTTTTATGTAGTGACTAAACCTAGAAAAAAATAGGTGTGCTAATAAGACCTACTTTTGGAAAAATCTATGGATATACATAATTTCTCCTTACTTTAGCTTGATAAAATAGCAACTAGCTGTTGCTTACACTATAATAAATTAAACAATAAATAGTAATAAGATAAAATTAATTTAATAAGTAAAAGGGATTATAGATTTGTTGATGGCCCTCAACAATCCATAAGTTGAATGGCTAACAACTTGAGTAAGAAAGAGGTCCTTTTTACAAGTATGGGAATGTATTTGGGCAGTACCTTTGCAAGTTACTCATCTTGCTAGTATGGGATAGCAAGTAGGAGTACCAAATCCAAGTCCTTAGTGTGACTAATGCATATCATGTATTTTCCAATTTCAATGCTAGCTAGGAATTTTATAACTATGTTTAGTTTTCAGTCATCAAAACATATTTTGAACTAATGTATGTTATTTTAAAATGATAATAGATAGTAGACTATAAACCTTGGAAGTACTCATACTTATATCTTTATGTTTTTATGAATCATACTAACTTTTGGGATTTTTATATTCTCATCATGATTTGCTATTGCCTTTCTAAAAACCTTCCAAGTGTTATCAAGTTGGCTATATAAGAAATGGAGGCAATATGATTCCAGACTATTATGAGAGTCATGTGGTTTTGATATTTGGACTTGTATATCATGAGATATGATGTTCTTATATGTAGCATGAAGTATGGAAATAGAGGATGAGACTTATAGTATTTTGTAAGCTATAACAAGTTATGATATATATGTTTAGTTTTATAACATGTAGACATTAAATAGTATTTTGTGTCTTAGAAAATCCTATAATATGATGAATAATCTTTATCATATATTCAAATAGTATGTTTAGTTCTATCTTGAATGTTTTAGTGAATGGAATGTGTTACTTGAAAGTTCCTAAGATTAAGCCAACTGGGTCTTAAGATCCAATGAAGTTAAACCAACATTTAGTTAACCAAATATGGAGTTAGTTGACTAGAATATAAAAGTTAGGTTTCAGTTAATTGGATTCGATTTTAGTTAACTGGAACTTATAAGTTAATAAAGTTTAATGAAAGACAAGATTCAATTGACTGAAACAAGTCTTGATAAACTAGAATTTAAGATAGCCATAGGGAAGTCCCTTTTTAAAGATTTAGTTAACTAGATGAGGATTCAATTAACTATAACCTATGTACGAGAAAAAAAATCTATGACAATGTTACCCTATTCTCAAAAACCAAATATTATACCTTTCACTAGCAATAATTGTTTAAGTTTAGCCTTATATAATACCTACTTATCACGTTTGAGTATTAAAACAATGGTTTAGGAACCTACTCTAAAGTTGGTTTATGATTAGTTTTTAGCACTTTGATGAGTAATTTGAGGAATTTGATTAGTGATTTTCATGAATATGACTTTTTACTATAATATATGGCTGTACTGTGAAGCAGGTATAGAATGTAATATTGTGATTGAATTTTTAGTTTTGAATAATGTTGTGGTTGAATTTGAGGAGAAATAGATAGTTATGATGCTAATTAATGGATTGCATGAGGATTAGTATTTAATACCACATGTTAAGTTATGATGGAATTTAGTGTTGGATCTGAAATATCTATGTACAGGAAGAGATAGTTTGGCCCAAAATAAGGTTACAAGGTCCCATAGTAGTATAAAAGACACAAATAAGATATAATTAAGGTATGAGTATAATTGATTTATTATTACTCATTTGATGTTGATGACTAAATTTGATGAAGATTAGATAGCTTTCTTATGATAATGGCTTGATATTAAATGATTATAATAGTTTTATTCAAATTTGTAAATGGTGATTCACTCTAAAATAGTTATACCTTGCCATGTATGTTGTTCTTGATATGAGATATGTATGTAGATACTAGTTTTGATGGCTCAAATAAGAGATAATCAAGATAAGAATGCAATTGATTCTTTAGTACTTTATTTAATAAGGGTTACTGCATTTAGGGACTTTAGATAGTTGTAAATTGATTATGATTGGGGTAGTTTGATTTTTAGTAGTAAATGGTAGTGATTATGAGAAATTGATATCCAATTTGAGAGAGAGAGATATATATATATATACAACATTGAATGATTTGACCTAGGAAAGTTAAATTAAGAGAATAAATGAAAGATGTAAATAGAGAAAATCTTTTAGGATATGTGGAGTATAATTGAATTATGTTCAATATGAATATAATACATGCAAGAATTTGACTTAATTATTAGTTTTTTATGGCTTTGTGGTTTAGCTGAAAAGTAATGAATAGGTTATAGTGAAGATAAATGATTGTATAAGGTTTAGTATTTAGTACTATATAATATGTGATTTTGGAAGAAATGTATCTAAAATAGTTAATTATGAGAGGCTGCCATATGTGTGGAGTTAATTGTAAATTGTTTGAGGAGATTGGAATCGAATCACCATGTTTTAGAATTTGAGGTATAGTAGATAGATTGAATAGTTTTGAGTAGCTATGTATCTAGAGTTACCTTAAGCCATAAAAGAGCTAGTACTTACCACAAGGATTGTATGGTGTAACACTTAAATTTATAATTAAGCTACACTATGCTTTTTATCACTTAATCTTAAGTAATTAAGGTGGAAGATTAATAATAAAACTCAAACATACAAAATTATGAATAAATTAAATTTTTGGAAAACTATTGTGACACCTTAATCTACTACCGCTACCTAGCCTCTCACTGGGCTCGGTTCCATATGATTTCCAAAGAATCAACACTAGCCCGTGGTATTTTTATGCTAAGAAACGGGGTTTCATACACTCAACTTCTGTCCCGTGGGTCCTGTGAACCCAACATTTATATTCTCAACTCAAACTCCACTAATACAACTCATACATAGCATAAAACAAACCATAAGCCACGGGTATGGAGCCAAAAACCAGAAAAATGCACTTTTCTCACTTGTGCCCAAAAGTCTTATTTTGACTCCAACTTTGGAAAATCATAACTAATTATAGAAAAATGATAATGCAGCAAACGTTAGCTTTCTAGAAAGCTCTAAGTGTTAACTTTACACTAAAAATCATTCCCGATCAAAATCTTAGCATTTGGACCATGTTTGACATCGAAAATGGGAGGAAGGTCCAGCTGTCACTGTTTCTGGTGCAGCTTTCTGTCATGACTTTCAAAAATCCATAACTAAATCCAAAAAAATCCAATCTGGGCACATTATACCAATTCGGAAAGCTACGGATGTATACTAGAGGAAAACAATAAGTCTAGATTAGTTCAGTAGCTCCTACACCCCGAAAACCGATGGAATAGTGACGGGGGTCAGATGAGCTCCTTGATGCTGATACAGAACTTCAGACGGTCCAATCTCTCTCTACAGACCTCCGATTTAGGTGATTCCAGTTCCTATAAGTCACTGTGGTGGTCTAGTTTATGTGTATAAAATTTCACCACATTTGGAATCCATTTGGTCTAAGAATGCCACAGATTTCATTTTCTTGTTTATATGAACAGTACATGACCAATCTATTAAATTTTTCCAAATTCAACAATTCACCAAATAGTCTCTAGACCTCTGAATATTATCCACTTTAGCTTCTCAAAAAGCTTCCTACAAACTCTAGAGGCACGCCAAATTTTATGACAAGAGGAGCTCATCCGGTCATACTTTGACGGAGCTCTCAAAAATACCGGTTTTGGCACCCCAAAGGTCCAAAACGGATCCAAATAGCCTCTCACATACTCTAACCACTCATGGACAAGTTTAAAAGCATAAAACTAGGATATATAACAAGTCTATGTAGTCCAAATCAACATACATTTCAATCTCGCTATGCTACGGCCAAATATACACTACTTTATGCATTCAACAAAAGGGGCAAAACCCTCATTTCCATTAATTTAGCTATAAACATAGTTCATACAATATCCTTCCATATTTATACACATGTTACAACCTTTACATCTCAAAAATAGTGGGCGCATATTCATTTGGCACCACTTTACATCAAAATTCCAAAAGAAAGTAATATCTAACTAAGCATGCTTCTAGGCTCCTTGGTGTGTGCTCGGTTCTCCTTGAGCTCCACCTAGCATATTAAGTTGGGAGGGGAAGGGGTGAGATTCAGGGAATCTCAGTAGCTCATGCACTCAATCAAGTAAACAATCAAGGCATATAACAAGTCAAAGCATGTGAATAAGCACTTAACCATTCTCAAACTACCAACACACGATGTACATGCTATGGAAATCACAACAATGCCAAAAATGGGCTCCAGGGACTTTTGGTCTAGCCTCACCCGAGTTTAGGGACTTTTGGATGGCCTCACCCGAGTTTAAAGACTTTTGACTTGGCTTCACTCATTTGAGACTTTTGGCCTTGTCTCACCTATCTCAAGGGACTTTCGGCTTCACCTCACCCATCTCAAGGGACTTTCGGCGCTACTGCACCCGAGCAATTCTCACAATTCATCACACAAACATATTGGCATCAATGCATCAAAGCAATAGCATATGGCATATTCCACACAATAAGCATATACATAATCATACAATGACTATCATATCTAAGAATGCAACAAGAAAGAGTGGAAAGAGAGAGCTACCTTATGAGCCAAAGCCAACACTAGCTTTTCCTTTCAATTTCTCCTCTCCCTCCTTAGGTTCACAATCACACCTTGATGGAGGTGGTTCACTTGAGCCTAGACACAATTAAAGAGCATGGAATTACTCTCTTAACATGGAATCATCAGATCAACTCTCCTACATACCAGAACCTAGAGTTCTCTCTCTCTCTCTAGAATGCCATCAACTCTTTCTCTCTCTCAAGCTCCCATGTTAGTGGAAACCACATTTTCAAAGAAAACACAAAGATTCAAAGGTGTTTTCCACTTTCCCTCTTCTGACCCATGCCCAAAATCTAACCATTTTCACAAACAAAATCGCAGAAAGAGAGGACAAAGAGAGGGGATCAGAGTTCTAAAGAGAAATGGGAGAAATTTCCTTACCTTTCCCTTGCTCTTCCTCCTTCTCTTGATCTCTCTCACTCTTCACGCCTTTTTTCTCTCCTTGGGTCAAAGTCTAGGGCAGATATGAGAGAAGAAATGAGTTTGGGCGTTTAATGAAGTCTAATTCTCGCTATTTACTCTCTTCCGGATTGACCCTCGCTACGGCGAAAACTAACCTTCGCTATAGCGAGCTCGTGTAATCTGGCTTCGCTATGGCGAGGTGTAACCTTCGCTATGATGAGCTCGTGTCAGTTCCCTTTGCTATGGTGAGATATACCATTCACTATGGTGAACTCGCGTCAGTTCCAGACCTCACTCTCGCTATGGCGCACGCTACGGCGAGCTGCCCCTTGGTTTCTGTATGGATTGCTGCCCGCACTCGCTATAGCTAAAATCTCTTTCGCTATTGCGAACAAGCACTCTCGCTGTAGCGAGACTATTTCTCGCTATTGCGAGAGGACTTGGCAGAAATTCTGGATTCAAAAAATTTCCAGCTTTCATTTTCTTTCTTTTCCCTTTTCTTTTCTTTTTCTCGGTTGTTACATTTCTACCCCTCTTAAAAGAAATTTCGTCCTCGAAATTTAAAGACTTACCTCAAGGGAATAACTCTGGATATTTTTGCCTCACTTCATCTGCCAATTCCCAAGTTGCTTCCTCAGATGTTAGACTTCTCCAGATCACTTTCACCAGAGGAATGTTCTTGCTTCTCAGCTGTTTCAGCTTAGCATCCACAATTCTCTCCGGTTTCACTACATATGAAAGATCTTCCTACAATTGCACATACTCATATTCTATGACATGTGAGGAGTCTGGTAAATACTTTTTCAACTGGGAGACATGAAAAACACTGTGTATTTGGGCTAGGTTAGGAGGTAAGGCTATTCAGTAAGCCACGGGTCCAATTTTCTCAAAGATTTCAAATGGACCAATATACCTAGGACTGAGCTTCCTTACCCTCATTGACTGACCTACTCCCGTCATTGGAGATACTCGAATGAACACATGGTCTCCAACCTCAAACTCTAATGGCCTCCTACGCTTATCAGCATAGCTTTTCTGCCTACTCTAGGCCGTGAGGAGCCTCTTTCTAATCAATTCTATCTGTCGGGTGGTCTGGTCCACAATCTCAGGTCCTATCATACTCCTCTCACCTAACTCAACCCAACACAGAAGGGATCTGCACTTTGTCCCATACAAAGCCTCATAAGGGGCCATCTGAATACTGGAATGGTAGTTGTTATTATAAGCAAACTCTGCTAACGGTAAATACGCATCCCAGTTCCCCTTCATCTCTAGCACACATACCCTCAACAAATCTTCCAATGTCTGGATGGTCCTTTCAGTCTGACCATCTGTCTGGGGGTGATATGCAGTACTAAACCGCAATCTGGTCGCTATGGCATGCTGTAATGACCTCCAAAAGTTCGATGTGAATCTGGGGTCTCTATCCGAAACTATGCTATTGGGTACTCCATGAAGTCACACTATCTCTCTGATATACAACTGGGCCAATCTATCCAGTGTATAAGTAGCCTTAATAGCTAAAAAGTGTGCAGACTTCGTCAGTCTATCCACAACTACCCAAATAACATCGTGTCCAGAGGATGTCCTGGGTAACCCCATAACAAAATCCATGGCTATACTATCCCACTTCCACTCAGGGATATCTAGAGGTTGCAACAACCCAGCCGGTTTCTGATGTTCAATCTTTATCCTCTGACACACTAGGCATCTAGCCACATAATCCGTCACATGGCTCTTCATCCCTGGCCACCAGAAAATCTTTTTCAAATCCTGATACATCTTGGTAGCACCTGGGTGGATAGTATACTTACTCTTATGCGCCTCTTCTAGAATGCTTTCTCTCAACTCATTCTGACTAGGCACACAGATTCTCTCTCGGTATACTATCATACCATCATCAGACAACTTAAAATCTGAGGTCTTACCTTGGGTAATCTCATTCCTGATCCGTCTCAGAAACTTATCCTCTCTTTGGGCATCTAAGATCTGGGTTCTCAAGATATTCTCAACTTGGGTTTCACTCAGATACAATCTACCCGATACCACCTGACAAGAGAGGTTCAAATCTCTGAACTTCTCTAGGAGCTCCTGCTCCCTAATCATCATATTGGCTACATGGATGGTTTTTCTACTCAGGGCGTCTGCCACCACATTGGCCTTACCTGGATGATATTTCAACACATAATCATAATCTTTCAAGAATTCTATCCATCTCCTCTGTCTCATATTGAGTTCTTTCTGATCAAACAAGTATTTCAGACTCTTGTGGTCACTATAGATCTCTATGGTCGCACCATACAGATAGTGTCTCCAAATTTTAAGAGCAAACACTACGGCAGCTAACTCCAGGTCATGTGTGGGGTAATTCTCCTCATGAGGTCTCAACTGCCTCGAGGCATATGCCACTACTCGGCCCTGCTGCATCAACACACATCCTAACCCTTTGCCCGAAGCATCACAATAAACCACAAATGGTTCACTAGGGTCAGGGATAATCAGTACAGGGGCAGTGGTCAAATAGAGTTTCAACTCCTGGAAACTCTTCTCACATCTCTCATCCCACACAAATGGTGTCTCTTTCTTGGTTAGCCTCGTCAGTGGTAAGGCCATTCGAGAAAAGTCCTGAATAAAACGTCTATAATACCCTGCCAAACCTAGGAAACTCCTAACCTCGGTGATCGTTCTAGGTCTATCCCACTGTAACATAGCCTCAACTTTATGGGGATCCACCGCAATCCCATCTCGTGAGATCACATGACCTAAGAATCGCACCTCGGTCAGCCAAAACTCACATTTACTAAGTTTGGCATACAACCTTTTCTCTCTCAAGGTGTCTAGGACTAGTCTCAAATGCCTCTCCTGCTCCTCAAAAGATCAGGAGTACACTAAAATATTAACAATAAAAACTACCACAAACTGATCTAAATACGGTCTGAATACCCTGTTCATATAATCCATGAACACAGCAGGCGCATTCGTCAACCCGAATGGCATTACAAGGAACTCATAGTGCCCATATCTCGTTCTGAAAGCCGTCTTAGAGACGTCTTCAGTTCTCACTCTCAACTGGTGGTAACCAGATCTAAGATCTATCTTAGAAAACACAGATGCCCTAACCAACTGATCTAACAGATCATCAATTCTAGGGAGAGGATATTTATTCTTGATGGTAACTTTATTCAACTCTCTGTAATCAATACACAACCGCAAGCTACCATCTTTCTTTTTCACAAACAACACCGGAGCACCCCAAGGTGAAACACTACGGCGGATAAACCCTTTCTCTAACAATTCCTCTATCTGCTCTTTCAACTCAGCAAGCTCGGCGGGAGCCATCCTGTAAGGAGCTTTAGACACCGGTCCAGCACCAGGCACTATGTCTATAGGGAACTCTAATTCTCTCTCAGGAGGTAGGCCACTAAAATCAAACTCTCTAGGGAAAACCTCCGGGAATTCCTTGACAACTGGGATCTCCTCTATCCCTTCTTCTACCTCAGCCTGAATAGAGAAAAAGACTAGAAACCCTTGACATCCATACTCTAAATATCTCTCAGCCTGGTAGTAGTCATAAAAGATAACTCAGCTCCTACCCTAGGTATGGTCCCACAAGCAGGTAGGGAAATAGTTCGGTGTTCACAATCAAGTACGGCATTATTTGCAGCCAACCAGTCATACCAATAATCAAATCAATTTCATGGAAAGACATACAAACCAAATCAAGAGTGGTATGACAATGGTTAAATTGGACAGTGACATTTAAACAGGTATGGGAAGTAATCACGTGGCCTCCAGTGGGTGTAATGACAGACAAGTCAAATGGCAAGACACTAACAACCAGACCCAATTTCCTCACACAATCATAAGATATAAACGAGTGACTAGCACCCGAATCAAACATAGCAACTACAGGAAAGCCATTCACTAACAGCGTACCTCGGATCAAACTGGAAGATGCGCTGGCTTCCTACTGAGTAAGGGTGAACACTCGGCCCTAGGTCTGTGGTCTAGGAGGAGGTGCTGTCTCCATCTGAGGACAGTGTCTAGTAATGTGCCCCGGCTTCCCACACTTGTAACATGTCACCGGAGACTACTGGAAGGATGACTGGCCCCGCGGAGGTGGCACACCTCGCTGTGGTTTCCTATTCCATGGCCCTTTGCCTCTCCTCTTAGTACTAGGGGTCAAACTAGAACCCTCTTCTGGTTTCGGCCTTTTCAAATCCGGAACCCTCTTCTGACTAGCCGTAGTCGCAGTAGGCATAATAGCTTGCAGATTCGTCTCAATCACCCTGTTGACCTCCACAAGAGTATTAAACTTCCTGATCCGCTGTGGAGTGACTCTGTCGCTAATCAGGAGCCTCAAACCAGTCTCAAACTGCTCACATCTCCAGGGTTCATCATCATACCTCTAGAGATAAGAGGAATACCGAGACAACTCAATAAACTTGGCCACATACTGGTCCACAGTCATCTCATTCGTCTGTTTCAAGCCCATAAACTCCATCTCTTTCTTTTTCCTCACTGAACTTGGGACATACTTCTCATAAAATTCGACCAAGAAAGTCTCCCAAGTTATCTGTATGTTCTTGGTCTCCATCAGAGGTTTCGCACTATCCCACCATCTATCAGCTTCCTTTTCTAGCATGAAGGTGGCTAACTGGGCTTTCTGCTCAGTGGTACAATCCATCACTGAGAATATCTTCTTAAGCTGCATCACCCAAGCCTCCGCCTTATCCGCATCCAACTCCCCGTCAAATGAGGGTGGATTATTCTGCCTAAACTGCTTCAATACTTTTTATATAGGCGTCTGGGTCTGTGGAGCAGCAGGCTCCTGGGGTGGTACAGGTGGAATGCTGGATGTAGATGGTTGCGGTCCAGGGGCATCCCTTCTGGCTTCTTCTTGCCTAGGCAGGGTGTCTTGCAAATGTATGATCATATCATGCTGCTGCTGGGCAATATACCTCTGTTGTTCCAGCATTTCCTGATGCTGGCCCATCATGGCCTCATACCGGTCAAGTCTATCCATGATGGCCTACAGAGGATCCCTAGTCTCAATAGGAACCTCTGGCTCATCTCTCTGAGCCCTTGGCGGTCTGCCACTGCCTTTACCCCTGCCCCGTCTAGTCTCAACCATGTCTGAAAAGAAGTAGCAATCCTCAGTTCATAACACTATCACAACACATATGCATATAGATGCTACAACTTCCATGACCATTCACACCAAACACCAGCAAATCATAGCATTCAAGAGCCTAATATTGAGCAAAAGTGCCTGAACCTTTGCTCTGATACCAAAAATGTGACACCTTAATCTACTACCGCTACCTAGCCTCTCACTGGGCTCGGTTCCATATGATTTCCAAAGAATCAACACTAGTTCGTGGCATTTTTATGCTAAGAAACGGGGTTTCATACACACAACTTCTGCCCTGTGGGTCTTGTGAATCCAATATTTATATTCTCAACTCAAACTCCACTAATACAACTCATACATAGCATAAAACAAACCATAAGCCACGGGTATGGAGCCAAAAATCAGAAAAATGCACTTTTCTCACTTGTGCCCAAAAGTCTTATTTTGGCTCTAACTTTGGAAAATCATAACTAATTATAGAAAAATGGGAATGTAGCAAACTTTAGCTTTCTGGAAATCTCTAAGTGTTAAAAATCATTCCCTATCAAAATCTTAGCATTTGGACCATGTTTGATATCGAAAATGGGAGGAAGGTCCAGCTGTCATTGTTTCTGGTGTAGCTTTCTGTCATGACTTTCAAAAATCCATAACTAAATCCAAAAAAATCCAATCTAGGCATATTATACCAATTCACAAAGCTACGGATGTCTACTAGAGGAAAAAAATAAGTCTAGATCAGTTCAGTAGCTCATACACCCCGAAAATCGATGGAACAGTGATGGGGGTCAGATGAGCTCCCTGATGCTGATACAGAACTTCAGATGGTCCAATCTCTCTCTACAGACCTCCGATTTAGGTGATTCTAGTTCCTATAAGTCACTGTGGTAGTCTAGTTTATGTGTATAAAATTTCACCACATTTGGAATCCATTTGGTCTAAGAATGCCACAGATTTCTTTTTCTGGTTTATATGAACAGTACATGACAAATCCATTAAATTTTCTGAAATTCAACAATTCACCAAATATTCTCTAGACCACCGAATATTACCCACTTTAGCTTCTCAAAAAGCTTCCTACAAACTCTAGAGGCACGCCAAATTTCATGGCAAGAGGAGCTCATCCGGTCATACTTTGACGGAGCTCTCAAAAATATCGGTTTTGGCACCCCAAAGGTCCAAAACGGATCCAAATAGCCTCTCACACACTCTAGCCACTCATGGATAAGTTTAAAAGCATAAAACTAGGATATATAACAAGTCCATATGGTCCAAATCAACATACATTCCAATCTCGCTATGCTACGGCCAAATATACACTACTTCATGCATTCAACAAAAATGGCAAAACCCTCATTTCCATTAATTTAGCTATAAACATAGTTCATACAATATCCTTCCATATTTATACACATGTTACAACCTTTACATCTCAAAAATAGTGGGCGCATATTCATTTGGCACCACTTTACATCAAAATTCCAAAAGAAAGTAATATCTAACTAAGCATGCTTCTAGGCTCCTTGGTGTGTGCTCGGTTCTCCTTGAGCTCCACCTAGCATATTAAGTTGGGAGGGGAAGGGGTGAGATTCAGGGAATCTCAGTAGCTCATGCACTCAATCAAGTAAACAATCAAGGCATATAACAAGTCAAAGCATGTGAATAAGCACTTAGCCATTCTCAAACTACCAACACACGATGTACATGCTATGGAAATCACAACAATGCCAAAAATGGGCTCCAGGGACTTTTGGTCTAGCCTCACCCGAGTTTAGGGACTTTTGGATGGCCTCACCCGAGTTTAAGGACTTTTGACTTGGCCTCACTCGTTTGAGACTTTTGGCCTTGTCTCACCTATCTCAAGGGACTTTCGGCTTCACCTCACCCATCTCAAGGGACTTTCGGCACTACTGCACCCGAGCAATTCTCACAATTCATCACACAAGCATATTGGCATCAATGCATCAAAGCAATAGCATATGGCATATTCCACACAATAAGCATATACATAATCATACAATGACTATCATATCCAAGAATGCAACAAGAAAGAGTGGAAAGAGAGAGCTACCTTATGAGCCAAAGCCAACATTAGCTTTTCCTTTCAATTTCTCCTCTCCTTCCTTAGGTTCACAATTACACCTTGATGGAGGTGGTTCACTTGAGCCTAGACACAATTAAAAAGCATGGAATTACTCTCTTAACATGGAATCATCAGATCAACTCTCATACATGCCATCAACTCTTTCTCTCTCTCTCTCTCTCTCTCTAGAATGCCATCAACTCTTTCTCTCTCTCAAGCTCCCATGGTAGTGGAAACCACATTTTCAAAGAAAACACAAAGATTCAAAGGTGTTTTCCACTTTCCCTCTTCTGACCTATGCCCAAAATCTAACCATTTTCACAAACAAAATCGCATAAAGAGAGGGCAAAGAGAGGGGATCAGAGTTCTAAAGAGAAATTGGGGAAATTTCCTTACCTTTCCCTTGCTCTTCCTCCTTTTCTTGATCTCTCTCACTCTCCACGCCTCTTTTCTCTCCTTAGGTCGAAGTCTAGGGCAGATATGAGAGAAGAAATGAGTTTGGGTTTAATGAAGTCTAATTCTCGCTATTTACTCTCTTCTGGATTGACCCTCGCTACGGCGAAAACTAACATTCGCTATAGCGAGCTCGTGTAATCTGGCTTCGCTATGGCGAGGTGTAACCTTCGCTACGGTGAGCTCGTGTCAGTTCCCTTCGCTATGGCGAGATATACCATTCGCTATGGCGAACTCGCGTCAGTTCCAGACCTCACTCTCGCTATGGCGCACGCTATGGCGAGCTGCCCCCTGGTTTCTATATGGACTACTGCCCGCACTCGCTATAGCTAAAATCTCTTTCGCTATTGCGAACAAGCACTCTCGCTGTAGCGAGACTATTTCTCGCTATTGTGAGAGAACTTGGCAGAAATTCTGAATTCCAAAAATTTTCAGCTTTCATTTTCTTTCATTTCCCTTTTCTTTTCTTTTTCCCGGTTGTTACAACTATCATAAATCCTAGCTAGTTAGAAAAGAAAATATCTTAAGTAAAAGTTTCATAAAGAGACAAGTCAATATTTCTAGCCTATGATAACATTACTAATTCCATAAACTTCCTTATTAAAAATTCAAGCATGACCTTGTACATATAGTCTTAAATAGCCCTTAAATTAATTCTAATGAATAGATGTAAGAATTATGCATAGTCTGAAGTTATGAATAGACTATAGGTAGTTGAACAAGGTAACCTTATAGAGCAAGTATCCAATACCTAGGAAAGATAACCTTTTAAATTAATTAGCAAAAGTCTTGGTCTTCTTGAAGAAGCTTGTGGTTAGGCAATCATTGGTTGGGAGTCAAGGTTGAGGATATTTCAAAGACAACCTTCAAGACTAGGAATGAGCGTTATGAACTTTTAGTCATGCCTTTAAGTTTAACCAATGCTCAATCATTTTCATGGACTACATGAATAGGATTTTTAAAGACATAGAATAATTTGTTATGGTTTTACAGATGACATTCTCATTTATTCTCATAACCCTTAGGAACATGAGAAACACCTTAGAATAATATTAAAACCCTTTAGGTAGAGCAATGCTATGTGAGACAAAGTGAATGAGAGTTTCACTAAGAGATGATAGGTTTTTAGAGCTTTTTTTTTTGGGAAAAAGGGGTTATAGATCCTAGTAAGTAATAGTGCATAGGGACACGCTCACAAATCAATCATGGAATTTAAGAGTTTCTTAGGAATAGTTGAGCACTATACAAAATCCCTTAAAGGATTCATCCAATTATAATGATACCTTTTAACCAAGATTGATTAGAAAGAATTAGCCTTTTGAATGGAAAGGTGATTATAATGCCAATTTTTAAGAATCAAAAGTTAGGCTAATCTCTATTTTAGTTTTAATTGCACTTGATCTTAAGGAAAGTTTTATGGTTTATAGTGAGGCTTAAAAGAGACATTTAAGGAATGTGTTTTAATGCAATAAGGTAGAGTAGTAGCTTGTACTTCTTGACTTCCTAGATCACATGAAGAGGATTATCCTTCTTATGACTTAGGATTACTAATTGTTGTGTTTGCTTTGAAGATATGAAAACATTATTTTTACAAGACAAAGTTTAAGGTATGCAGTGATCATATGAATTTGAAATCCTTATTAATTAGAAAACAAGTGAACATGAGATAGACATATGGGTAAAATTCCTTAAGGACTATGATATCACCCTTAAATATCAACTAGAAAAGGCAAATGTGGTTGTAAATGCCTTAAGTAGAAAGTTCATACATATGGCATAAATGATACTCAGGGAGTAACAAACAATTGTAGGTTTAAGGGATTTGAATCTTTTTATCTTTGTGCATCTTAATAGCCTTTATTCAAATGAACTTAGGTTCCAAAGTGATCTTAGAGACCATATTAGGGATGCATAAGTCTCTAACAAATTCTTAAGTGAGATTAAGGATTAGATATCCTGGAGAAAGTCTAAAGAGTTTAGTATTTTTGAGGACAGACTGACTATATATCATGATAGGCTATGTGTGCTTGAAAGTTGTGATATAAGGGATACCATATTAACAAAAACCCAGAAGAGTATATATATCCTTCATCCAGGAACCAACAAGATGTATCAAGACCTTAAGATAATTTTCTAGTGGCATGATATGAAATTAGACACTATAAAGTATATGTTTAAATGCTAGTTTCTAAGAGGATTAAAGTAAAGCACCAAAAGCTTATAGGATTTTTATAACCTTTAACTATCCCTAAATGGAAATAGGATAGCATTTCCATGGATTTTATTATAGGTTTATCTAAAACTTCCTTTGGCTATGATTCCATTTGGGTTATAGTAGATAGATTGACTAAGTTTACCCACTTTTTGCCAATTAAGTCTACTTATACCCTAGACAAGTTAGTTCATATTTATATCAAAGAAATTGTGAAGCTTCATAAGGTATTAAGTAGTATCATCTTAGATAGGATATTAGATTTACTTCCAAGTTTTTTGAGTCATTACAAAGAGCTTTAGGTATTATACTTAGTTTCAACATAACTTACCACCCTCAATCTAACAGACATATTAAGAGTACCATTCAAACTTTAAAAAGATATGATTAGAGCATGTGTTTTAGAAATGAAAGAAAATTAAGATGTGCACTTACCCTTAGCAGAATTTGACTATAATAATAATAATAATAATAATAATAAATTTTTATTATTATCATTCTAATTTTTAGATGACTTCATTTAAGGCTATGCATAAGATGAAGTATAAGTCAGCATTTTGTTGGATTAAGCTTAAGGAAGAGAGTATGTTAGGACTAGATATTGTTGATCAGATTACTAAGCAGATAGAACTCATTAAAAAAAGACTATTAACCATTCAAAGTAGGCAAAACAAATATGTTGACAGAAGAATGAGACCCCTAAAGTTTCCAGTTAGTAACCATGTTTTCCTTAAGGTGACTTTAGTCACATGTGTAGGCCGATCTTTGAAATATTTAAAGAAAAAAAAAGGCTCAATCCCAAATATCTTGGCCTTTTCCAAATTCTTGATTAGATTGGGCTAGTAGCATACAGACTTGCTTTACCTCCTAATCTTTTCCAAATTCATGATGTCTTCTATGTTTCTCAACTCAAAAAGTATTAACCAAACCTTTCATGTGTCATAAAATATGAGTCAATGCATTTACAAGACAATTTATCTTATGTTTTAGAATTTGAAAGGATCATTAATACTAATATAAAAAACTATGCAAGAATAGTATTTCATTGGTTAAACTAATTTGGAAGGGAATATCTAATATTTTTTGGCTAGGATATATGAATTTTGACAACATTCTTTTAAAGAGGGGAAGAAATGTCACAACTAGGAAATTGCCAAACCTAGATTATTAGTAAAGTTAGGAATTAAAAAGTAAACCCCTAGTGTAAGGAGCAAAGAAAATTAAGAGATATAGATTTTATTATTTACATTAAAATTGACCTTGATGTATTATTTTTAATAGATGGTTCTTGTTAATTTGAGAAGTTAGCAATATAACCAAGAAGAGGAAATTATGAAGTATGATTTAATTATTTAATACATATATAAGTATCAAGTGTTAATTCTAAAGAGCATAAAATAAAATTAATTAAATTACATGATCAAGTTTTAGGAAGAATTAGGAGAATTTGAAATTATATACATTAAAAATAAAGGATTAGAAGAAGGAAAATTGGATTTCACTTCAAAATTTCTACTCTTGATTAACCAAAAACCATAATTCCAATCTCTATGCATGAAAGCCACTTTAAATAAAGAACCCATTAGTCATATAATCCAAAATTACCTACTACCTCTACCATTAGAGAAGCCTAGTCACTAATCTAATTATCATGCTAATTTGGAAAGATGACACCTAATACCATTTATCTACCTCCATTACCAACAATGAAGCTTAGTTATCAAGTTTAATTACAATGCTAATCTAAGAAGTGGACACCTAAAACAAATTTGGTCAACTCCATTAATTAACTCTACTAATTCACATAATCTCATTAGCTTTCCTTCTTCATTTGGACAAAAGTTTGCACACATACACATGTGCGCGCATGTAGGCACACACACACAGAGTGTGAGATAGAGTGAGTGAGTAACATCATTGTTGGAGGAAGAGAGAAGACGAGAAACAAGGATGCATGAGGTACTTTTGGACTTATTTTCACTTTGCTCTTTATTGACCATCTATGGAGAAGGAAGAAGGAAGCCTAAAGCTAATTCTCTTCAATTTTGTTCATAAATTAAGACAATTTTCATGTTACAAAATTGATAAGGTATTATTTTTGCTTTGGCCGAAATTTGAGAAGGAGATTGTGGGAAAATAAAAAATTTTAGTATTATTTGGCTTAAGAAGGAGAAGAAGAAGGAGGAGAAAATTAGGCAAAGTCCTATTTTATTCCATTTGCTATTGTTGATCGAATGAATGTGGCATTGTAAAAAAGGAAGAAAATTATGCTAGCATCAAGTTTTTTAATTCAGAAGAATTATTTAAGACATTGGAAAATTGCTTGAAATTCATATACATATTTTTGGAATTTAAGAACTTGGAAAAGACTAATTGTTGGACTACCAAAAAGTAAAGGAAGAAAGCATCAGAAATTTAGGTAAGCTTTGCAATTTTGGAAACTTGTATGTAACTACTATCGTTGCATTTAGGCATTTTGGATTGTGGTTGTATACGTGAAATAGGAAGTGTACATGTGTTAATTATAGGAAAGGAATTGGAATCAAAAGTTGGGACATTGTGTGAAGTGGCATATGAAGGGAAATTGGTACATTGGTTGAACGTAGGTAATATGTACATTTGAGCTTTAGGAATTCCATTGAATCTAATTAGGCAACTTGTATGTTATATAATATTAATATTTATTTGGTTAAGTTTGCTTGAATTGGTAAATTAAGCTTGTTGGCATAATTAAAGAAGAAGAAGATTCCATAGTGCAATAAAATCCTTGGACTAAAAGGTATTTAATACTTTTATTCTTAATATATCTTCCTTAAACTAGATTGGTTATATTGTTGTACATTCTTGCTATGTGTGAATTTGGTTGTATGCATGATATGGGAAATACATTTGAGAACCATATATAAAATGCATAATGTGGGAAGAATATTTGAGAACCATAAGATGCTTATAATGTGATATGGGAAGTACACTTAAGAAGCATGAGATACATGATGTAGGAAGTACACCTGAGAACCATAAATGCTCAATCACATATGTTGTATGGCCATCAACTAAGAAAGTATGACTAGTTGCAAGTGTGGGATTACAATTAGTCTAAGAATCAAATTTGAGTTTACAAACATTGATTCCTACTAATTTTGGTTCAAAGTTATATATATGATAATGCATAATTATATATTTTAAATAATGTATTGACTATTAAGATACTTTATCTCACTCACTCCTTTTTTTATATAACTAAACATTTCCTAGCAAAAATGCCAAAGCTGACGAAGGCAAGCCAACAATTGACTAATTATGAAAACTATGTTATGTTGATACTTAGAAGTGTATATTACTAGATATAATGTTTTGTACGAAGTATGATATTATAGAAATAGTGTATGACACTTGAAGTTATTTTGTCATGCTAGGGCAAGGAATGAGGTTTAAGATAGGTGAATATAGTTTAGGCACTAACTGTTATCTTTGTCCCTTGGGAATTTTGTAATATGATGACTATTCAACTCTTTATTTTCCCAAAATAAGGCTAGAACTAAATGTTTATGGTTAGTGTTAAGCTATGCTTTAGAAATCTTAGATTTAACTAACTGGAACTAGATTCAGCCAACTTGAACTTAGATCAAGTGAAGTGAAAAGTAAGATCTAGTTGACTAGAACTTGTGTAAGCTAGCTAGAACCTAGGAGTTATAATTCAATTAACTAGAATGAGTATTAGTTAGTTGGAACTTATAAGTCAAGAAAAACAAATGAAGATCAAGTTTCAATTGATTAGAATGAAGATTTAGTTAACTTAATCTAAATATTGTTCACTAAAATAATAGTGTTCTAAAAATAAGCAATATCGTCATAACAAGTAGATCTTGAATACATCCATTTAGTTTAGTCCAATACACATAATTGTTTTTGGTTAATTAGTTTGTAAGAGTAAGGTATTATAGATTTAAATTATGAAGTAGTTGCAACCATATCACCTTGAAATTGCAAGGTAATGTGATTGCAATAAGAGCCGTTAAGTTGCAATATTATGGTTGTATTAGGTGAAGCAATCTATAATTGAGAACCTTAGTGGTGGCTCACAATGGTTATCATTGTTGCCATGTCAAGTTGTTATAGAAACATTAGAGTAAAACTAATTTGAAAGAAAGATAGTAAATTGAGAATGCAAGTACTAGTTTGTTAAACATATGCACATTTAATAAAGGTTTGTATTGGCTTGGTAGAGACACATCATGGTAGTTCATGGTGGCTGTTATTGGTGCCATAGCTAGTATAGGCTATAACATCACCACTTATGGAGATGTTAAAAAGCATTTAATGATAACTACAAATGATCATTAAATGAATAAAAAAACTATTATACGTATGCAAATATTTATGAATGGTTATAATACTGCTAATATTTGTTTCATTTAACATTGAATTTTAAAATCCCTAGTAAATAATGACTTTTTTGTAGTGTATGATGGTAACAACTTTTAGAATTGTTGAATAGGCTTTTTGCAAAGGTGTTTGTCGCAACATGATGCAATGACATTTTTGTCCTTTAGAGGTTTTTTAGCAATAACATGTTAAGATTTTACTTTCAAATATCAATATGATCTACTTTGGCTAATTATGTATAATTTTGTATAAATTATTGAGATTCCTCTCTCCTTCTATATTATATAACATATATATATTATTCATTGAACAAAATTACCTGAAAACCACACCTTAAGTACTTTTACTAAATGTCGGAAACTTACAGCATATATAATGCATGACATGTAATGTTATACATGACTAAGTGAATTTTACATATGGTATCATGAGGCAACTAGCCTTGTCACATTATTCAAGCAACACTTGTTGAAGTTTGTTATTATGCAACACACCACAATATCTCTGTTCTCTTGATTGCTAATTAAAACCTATATCATATTAATGTTACAAAACGAAGTCATCTCCTAGAACTGAAATATTTCATCTTGTATAATCACTGGGTAAGTATCAATAGCAAATGGTCCACAGTTAGTAATTCCTGTATCCTCCACAATCTGAAATTTACCCCAGAAAAAAAGTAATGATGAACATTAGATTTATTTTTTATGCAAAAAGTATATTAATGTATTTTTTTCAAAAGAAAAGGCAAATATTTATAAATATGGACATGTCATTACCTTATCCTGGAGATACTTATTTGCAGCTTTGAGTATTCCCTCCTTCAAATATCAAAAGCCAATAAAGTGTTTCAAGAGTATGATAAGCATATTAAAGAAATTCATATTTTTCTTACATATATATTAACTTTAAATATTTGATTATTTGCATTAATATCCCAAAAAGAGAAAACTTTGCAATTTTATAAAACAGTAGGAGTATCTTTGAAATTGTATGACAGAAGCAGGGGGTAACGCAAATTACCTTTAAACTATAAGATATGTTGTTAGCATTCTATGAATAATTTTATCTGTAACTTATGGAATTAATTTATTTTTGCCATATAAAATATATTAATTAAGAGTTTTTTTCGGAAAAAAAATTAGATCTCCACTCCTCATCCACTCCCCTAAAAGATGGCTTAATCACATGATCCTCCTATTTATTACAAAAATTTACATGGTCCCCCTCTCAAATATAAAAACACCCTAAAACTAAACATATTTTGACTTAAATACCCAAGATTATAAAATATCTACTTTTCTACATTTTTTTAAAATTTTAAATCATTTAATAAAATATAAATAATGATTACAAACAAAGAAAGATGTTCACAAATAATTTTTAAAGAAATGTAATCAATTAAAAGACAATATTTAATAAATTTAATTTTAACATTGATATATGTATCAAATATATATTTATTTTCATTGTAAATACTATTACAAAGATGATGAAATTTTAGACTAAATTAAGTTTATTTTTTTAACACAAAATAAACAACGTTAAAATAATTTTTTTTGAAAATGTCTTTTATACAAAATAATATTATCCTTAAAAGTATTTTAGTTAAAATAAGTTTAGTTGTGAGGTATCTTTTACTTTTAGGAGAAGGTCATATAATTAAGTCATTTTCCCAGATAGGAGAGAGTGATTTAACCTTTACTTAATCTTAACAAAGGGGAGTGTAATTTTTTCTATTAATTTATATTACATTTGAATTTTAATATATGTAGTTTAACTTCAATATCTTATGTCAGTGTAAAAAATATTTCTATTAAGATTTTAATAACATTCTATCAAGTATCTCATGTTTAAAAAAATATCGAGCATCTCATGGATCATGTTCGAAAACAATAAGACTTAACGATTAATTTCAACAATTGCATCATATAACTGAAAAAAAAAAGAAATAAAGAAAAAAAAAAAAAAGAAAACCCCTTACAAACATAACTCATAAAAAAAGATGTCATTAGATCATGAATATATATTTATGTTTTGAATACTTTAATTCAGATAGATTTATAATTTTATGTTCATTCTTCTATTTAAAAATATTTTTTTTGCGAAACTCTTTAAAAAATATTAAGTCTTATTCAATTCAAGAACTTTGTCGATCGTGATTAAAATCTCAAAAGACTAAAGTACTTAAATAATTATAAAAATGACTAAAGTACTTCAAAGTTTGGTGCTAACCTTATCTCTCAATGTTTGTATTTCCTGTAGCATGTTGTTCATCTGTAAATCATAAGCATAGATTATGTAGTCGAGATTTTCACAAAGGGAACATAAAGGAAATTAAATATTTGGTACAAAAGATTGCACGTTGCTACCTTCATTGAACGAATATGATAGATCCACATTTCGAGGTGCTTCTCCAATACTTGTAATTCCTCCACTGTCATTGTCCCGATTCCCCCTTCAAATAAATACCTACTCATGATGTAATGTTAATGCATTCATATTTTAGTAAAAGACAAAAAGTATATAAGTAAATTTTTCTAAATATGAGAAACATAATACAATCAATTTTTAATGTGAGGAATCTCTGTTTTACAAAAAATAGGATATGCTTCAATTAAACGTTGAAAATAATCCGTAGTATTAATTATTTGTAAAATTAACAATAATAATACACCTGTAGTTTGAAAGGCATGCCAATTCAATATTATTTTATTCAATTTTTATTGAATAAATTTAAACAGTGTAAAATTATTAATCAGAATTGGTTATTCTTATTTGAATAAAAATTCATATAGACGTCAAAGTCTTCTTTAATTTCAGATATATCCACTAATTTTAAATAACTACTCATTAATTATATTTTTCATCTAATTTTAAAAATAAACAAATATAAATTAGGTAGTTTCAAAAATTCATAATATTACCCATAACTATACACATATTTTCATTTAAGATAAGCAAATTGCAATTCATGACACTCCTTTTATCACATATATCAAACAATTATTTTAAATGTTTTTTCAAAGAAACTTTTAACAGTACTCACAATAAAATATTTTTAAGAAGGTGCAATGCTTTTCAACAGGATTTAGCCTCAAAATTTTCTTTCGGTAGTTTCTTGGATTGCTTTGGCTTGTTTGAGGCTACGCTGTGCGTTTGATTTAAGGACTGAACGTAGTTTTTGCATTGAAAAGTGTTATAATGTAAAATTCTAGAGTTTTATAATTAATACCCATTACTTAAACTCTATAATTTATTTATCTTTTAATTTAAGCTCCACAGTTAACTTCCTGTGTACCTTGAGATCATGGACTTTTTATCAAGTTTTTATGAAGATATATACATGAAGTGTGTTGGAACGCTCAAAAATTAAAAATATAATTAATTGAATTTTCATTTATTAATTTTACCTTTTTGACGTGCAATTTAAAGTGATATTTAATTCAAATTTTTTTAAATGTGAAATCTGCGATGCTTTTTAAAATTCCAATGAAACATATAAGATTTAAATATCACTAAGTTATTAGGTGCATCATTAGAATAAAATATAATTCAAGCTTCAAAATTTAATTGGATTTTATAACATTTAATATTCATTCCATTCAGAAAATTTAATCATATAAAATAAATATATTGAACTCTTCGTTAACTTGGTTCCAAACTCCCCTATAGAGTTTAATGACTATGGTATTGCGATAGAACGTGCATTGAAACCAAGCCTACCCACACGCACACACATCATATTTTTCTAAATATAGTGAAAGGAATATTAGATGTATGTTTAAATACCTGAGACCCTTTTGCAAAGTTTCAATTTCTTGTTTTAGCACATCGATCTCCTCTTTGGCGTCCTAGACAGGGAATATGTTATTACCACATTAATTAAAATATGTAAAGATGAATATATTATCACAACCAAACAGAATCATTATTTGAGCGCCAATAATTAAATACTTATATAAGCATAAATAAAGAAAAAGATATCGATTCTAAACTTACTATAGTGCTCCACATAACATATGTATCATCAAATGTGTGATTTAATTACCAAATCAAGTAAAACAACACCTAAGTTTTTAAGTGTAGTGACCAAATACATAATTTGTTAATATATATTCAAATTTATTTATTAAATAATATAAAAATTAAAAATACATAATAAATTAATTTCTAAAGGAAACACAAAAGAATATAGACTTTTTTTTTTTTCTTCTGGGGGTACATGGATGGGCCAGAACTTCGAATTTGAAAACCTCTTAATGACTTGTGAGTGATACTTTGCTTATTTCCCTAGGACGTTGCGTTGTCCAGAATCACTCTCTTATGTCATGACCAGTCCTCCCACAGAAATAGCATGCATGACTTTTGGCAAATAATTAATTATATCTTAAATCACGTCTAGAAGTGAGTAATTTGAACCCCCCTTGTATGACTTGGTTATATCTGAGTTACAGCCTTATTATCTCAAAAAATTTCACCTGATACTTTTACGATATAATTTTCATAATTTAAAACTCCTAAATTTGTTATTTTAAGGGTTATTATATATTTAAGTTGATATATAAATTTATTTTGATTAAGTGTTAATTTAAATATTTAATTACTAAAATTAATTTTTTTGGCATCTTTTAAGACTTTGAAACTTTTTTAATGAACCAATTCATATATCTCACGAACCCACTAGCTAAAAGTGAGTCAGATTGATATTTCTTTGACCTATATGACAACGTATTAACACGAGTAATGACAGTATAAACTGTGTATACCCTAGTTTTAATACAATAATTATTAAATATAAAATATTATTTTGTCAATTTTATTGAATTCATTATTGCAACTATATTAATTAATTATATAAAAATCAAATTGATCTCTTTAAACGTTATCAATTATTAAATAAGTTAATATTTTAAATAATTCAAATAAAATATTTAATAAAATATTGTTTATATTTAATAATGATTATATTATAAATAAGATTAATAATGTACTTAAATTGATAATACCACTTCTCATAATACAATCCAACTCACTTTTTGCCATCATTTGGTTTGCTACATTGTCAATATATTCTTTTTATATAATTTATATAATATTTATTATATCTTTATTATTATTATTATTATTCTATTTATCAAATTACTTTTTTAAAAACAAAATAAAATAATTATTTTCTATTACATTTATCTTCACCTACTCACATTTTACATCATCTTCACTGTTACATTTTCTAACTAAACATATGTTAAGTGTCTATTTTGACAGATTATTGATTGCGCAAGAAGGATTGAAACAAATCTCCTTCCCAAACTGCTCGAAATTTAAAAGCTCGAGATTTTTATGTTTTATTTTTTTTTGGCACTGCCAGAGATGTGTAATCCATACTGTAGTTTATTTTCAATATTCATGTAATACTAATACTTAGTATTATTGTTATTTATATTTTACTATATAATTTAATCTACTTTTTTAATAAAAATTATGTCATCCTTATTTTAATCTAGACAAAAATTTTATTTTGGTTTTCAAAAGATAATATTGTCATTATTAATTTAATATTTAATAAATTTTTTTACATATGTTAATACATGATTTTATTCCAAATTTTCTCTAAAAATTTGATCAGTATCATTTTAATATCTCATCTTCGAAACAATAAAATCCCTACAATGAAAACTTATTCTCGGTTATATTAAAGCGATACAAAAGAAGTTGCTGATCATCAACTTCCTATTAACCCAACCTTTGGATTTTTTTTTTTCATTTTAATTTATTAAAAAAAGATTTTTAATTTCTCCTATTTTCATTATTGCCGCGACGGGCAAAAAGCTTCTACCGCGATATGATGCATGAGTGCCATATTTTGAAGATAAGGAAAACAAAGAAATTTGGACAAACAAAGCATTCCTACACACACGAAGATTTCTTATCGCTACAATGACAGTGGTGGAAAGTGATGAAGAAATATACGATATTAGTAACCCGTATTATATTAATTTGCTTAATTTCTAGGCAAGAAGTCATGCTAATTATAAACCACGATAAAGAATTAACTTGATCATATAGAATCTAGCTAGCCATATATGTTTCATCATTTTGATGACTAATTATACTTTAATTGATATATAATTTTCCATTTCTGATCATTATATTACTTTATTATTATTTTATTATTAAATAATGATAAAACAAAACACAGCATCTGATCCTTCTAATTCTTTTAAATATTATAATGGCCATTAAGATTCCATTTTTCTTTGAAATAATACTGGCTACCATTCTATTCTTCCATCCCTTTACTTCCCATTTCATCCTTTCGAGTTTACACTAAGTAAATAGAGAGAGAGAGAGAGAAAGAGAGAGAGAGAGAGACAGAGAGAGAAAGATTGCGTACCTGAGGATGTGCTTCATTTATGGCTGCTTCAGGTTCAGGCTGAGCCCCACGGGTGAACTTTATGTACCTCTCCATGAGCCCTTGCATTGTTCTGTAATTGTATATATGAACAAGACCAGAAAAGAAGGGGGAAGAGAGAAAGAGAGTGAGAGGGAGGGAGAGTTAAGTTCAGAGACTATAACATATATGTTCTCAATCGCTTTGATACACATATAATTTGAAGGTTTCACAAAGCGACATCCAACTCATAACTGCCCTTACCAATGGTCAAAATATTAGACCTTTCATCTTCAAAAGATTATTAAAATTTTTAATTTGGTCCATTTTAATTTCGTCCCCTAATCAATTTAGGCATTTTTTTTTTGTTAAATTGACTCGATTTTAACAAGTTACTAATCTAGCCTATACCAAAATGCTTAATGTCTAAAACAGCCAAAAACAGAGTACTGTAATCGCTAAATTCATGGACTTTCTCCAACTATATATTCTTAGCATTAAGCATGACCACTTCGTTACAAAAAGGCCATGTAAACATTCTGTTAGGTTAGATTGGCAATCCAATTAAATGCACATCATTTAACAAACGAAGGGATTAGACTGATTGAGAAACTTGCTCTTTGAAGAAACAAATTAGAAGTTTTCGTAGTCTGAAATTATAACGCAATGACAAATATGACCATGTATAATTCTAATTGAAAATTTGATAAAACATATATTCAGTTTTTCTATGATTGCAATTAAATTCTTCAAGAGAAATATGATAATGATTTTTTTTTTCCCTAACTTAGTATCATATGATTGGGTTTTTTCAAAATTTTATCTACTTATCACATATTTATTAGCAAACACATTAAAAAACTTTCAAGTCTGATTCTTAAAAAATAATATGGAATATAGAGATTGACACACCGAAAGTAAAAAAAAAAAAAGGCGAAGAGAGATAGAGAGAGAGGGAGAGACCCTTTGGTGGCTAATTCGTAGAGCTTGCCGTGGGCGGAGAAAATGACGAGGCCAATTTCAGCATCGCAAAGCACAGAAAGCTCCTTAGCCTTCTTCAGAAGCCCCGCTCGGCGCTTGCAGAAGGTCACTTGTCGGTGCACCGGGTTCTCTATTCTCTTCATTTGAACCTTTCCACGAGCCATTTTCTGAATTTGAATGTTATGTGTGTGTGTGTGTGTGTGTTTTTTTGTGCGCTTCTATGCACACAACCTCCCACTAGTTTGAACTAGCTTCGAGGTTGCTGCCTGCAGGTCACGGTTTTTCCAGCAATCGCTACCTTCTCATTTTCTGAGACTCACGCCCCTATATACCTTTTAATTGCATAATTAGATAATTAATTATACTAAAGAAAAGTTTAGCTTTGCCACTACACACATCACTAAGTTTTGTCTAGCTAGCTAGGATTATTTCTCATATTCATCAGCTCTCCCCCCACTTTGATCCTAAATCACATCAAATCGAAGCATGTGATACCAAAGTTGATCTCAGGTCATTTCAATCAAAGACGAATAAGCTATACTTATTTTTGTAAAAAATAAATAAAGAAGATGGCTATATTTATATTAAATTGTCTTCTTTTTCTCTTCTGGCTTTATTTCTGAATCCATGCACAACTATTTTTATCCTTAGCAAATTGTTCCATCCATTGCTTTAAAATTATGATTGCGACTGCGACTATAGTTGTGATTGTATTGACTATGAAAAATCATGAAAGGACATAATTGATAAACAGGATTCAGAATATTGGCTCCTTGTGATCAGTTGAATTCGGTTGACCAAGTATTCTAATGGGTTCAGTCCAATGTCCCTCTGATTCAACTAGGTGCATGATGAACTTAGCCACCAAAGCTCCTGTATGTTGGAGTCACCGTTCCCTTCGCAAAATACTGTCTTGATTTGTCTTGCAGCCTATTACGTGATAAACTTCTACATAGTGCTCCCGAACCACTCATAAATTTGATGTGATTGTATAATTTACCACTCCAATATTATAGTATATATATGGAGTGCGTCTGCTTTCCGAGATTATTAAGCAAAAAGTACAACTCAAACTACTTGTTTTCAATGTGGTGGGGGATAGTGATAAAAGAGAATATTCCCAGTTAATTGCAGCTGGTGTTGCGTATGATTCTAATGACTTTATTTTATCCAATAGAGTAATTGTGTTTTAAGCAGGCTTTTCCCGCTTGGCTTCATCTTTGCTTTTGATGCACGTCTTTTCTCGAATTTCCTTCTCTTTTCTTAAATAAAGCCAGTTAAAGTTACAAACTTTCTCTCAATATATATTCAATCAAGCTCACACTTTTATCTGGGCAAAATTGAAAAAGAAAAAAAACACAAAGCTCACATTTTCATATTTTGTTAAATAAAGTACATTGATGTTTCCAAACATATTCAAAATAATTAATATACCGAATCACTAGTTGTTTCTCCAAATTATATATTTTTTAAAATGATTATATTAAATTGGTATTTATGTTTAATTCAAATGTATTGATTTTAGGTAATGATATAAAATTGTAAATTTATTTCATCTAAATGTGCTAGCTGTATGGAATTCTCTTGATCTTTCAATATCATTTTGGGTAGAAACTAAAGATCCAATGATATATCCTTTTAAATTTATACGCAATTTCAATGAGCATTCTCTCTCTCATGAATCTTTAAAATTTTTTTTTTTCATGTCAATCCTCGTCCTTTGTTATTGGTCCTCCTCTAAAAATGAAGTATCAACCTGGGACCATTCCTGAGAGAAAAGGCACTCCCACAATGTGTTGAAAAGTCTACTTAATTAGCAGCCTTTGCAGCCACTTGCTTTTTCATAGTGCAACCCTACATTACTTGGCGAGCCAATGAGCTATTCTATTTTATCGCTTGGCTTTTTCCGCCAGCTTGCTTTTCAATTTTCTTCTCTTTATTCCTTAGACTTCCAACTTTGTTTTTCATTTTAATGACATAAACCATTTACAGATTCTCACTCTCCTTGCTTTTTGCTTTCTTAGTTTTACATTTTCCATGAGTACTCTAATTTAGGATTATGATTGTGATTTAAATTTGCACAGAAATATAATTTTGAGATGGTTTTTAGTATGTGAGGTTCATGGATCTTATTGTAATACATATCTGAAATAGAAGACGAAGTAGAAGGCAAACTACCTTACATTTTCATAAATTGCTTTCTCTCTCTTAACCTTCTTACTCACTTTAGGTCACACAAAACCTATGGATTGATTGTGTCCACAATGGTAGGGAGAGGACTAATTTATATCTATTAATTTTTAATCTGGTACATCCATCAAATACCTAGATGACTGGATTAGATTTATTGTGCTATTAAGATTCTCATTAATTCTTATGAACCAGTCAATTAAAATGAAAATTATTACCTACTAATATCTTGTCAGTTACAAATTCCCATAAATTAGCCAATTAAATGAAAATTATTACCCATTAATTTCTCATTATTAGACTGCACAATTAGGGGTTTTTTTTATTCAAACATTCTCCTAATTGGCCTAATCATTAGACAACATTAATTCTTAATAATGTCATCATTAGTGCGCATAAAGAATTTAATCCTTACATTCAACATTATTACCTAATTTCAACATCTTGCAAAATGTGAGTTATGGTTATTATATACTATTTTCTTTTTAGCATACTCCCTTCTATATATTACAACATTTGCAATTTATCAACATAGGTTCTTAAGTGATATAAATTTGTCATGGTCCACATCAGTTTTTCTTATTATAACAAAACATCATGTGTACACTAACATAATAAATAGGTGAATAACATTATGAGTTAGAAACACATAATTAAGCTTAGAGTGCCAATACTTCATAAAGCATCATTCTTTACGCCTAAGACCCATTTTGTGCACATGTTCTACAAATGTCTTTTGCGATAAATGTTTCATTAAGGGATTAGTTATCATTAAATCAATCCTTATGTGCTGAATAGACATTCTTTGTTTCTAAACTTCCTCCTTAATGGCAAAAGACTTTTAATTCCATATGCTTGGCACCTTTTGAGTATTTGTTGTTCTTAGAGAAGAAAACTATTGCAGAGTTATCATAATAAATTTTCAACAGCTTGGTAATAGTGTTGACTACCCCAAGTCCTAAAATAAAGTTTTTTAACCATAATGCATGAATTGTAGCCTTAAAACATGCCATAAATTCTATTTCCATAGTAGATGAAGCAATAATAGACTGTTTAGCACTTTTTCATGATACTACTCCTTTACATAAAAGAAACAAATAGCCAAAGGTAGACTTTCTACTGTCAAGACATCCACTAAAATTTGAATTTGAATATCTAGTCACTTCAAGCTAATTGGATCTCTTATACATGGGCATATAATCCTTGGTGCCTTGTAGGTATCTTAATATTTTCTTTACAGCTTTCCAATGATCCATGCTAAGGTTGCTTTGGTAATATCTTAACATCACAATGACAAAGCTAAAGTCTAGTCGTGTATGTAATACCCCAAAAATAATTAATAGTGATTTTTGAGATTATTAAATTATTAAAAGGGATTTAAGGAAAAATTATGAGGAGATAGGAATTTTGAGGAAAATGACAAATTTGAGTATCCTAATATAATAATTGTTAATTGGATTATCTGGGGAAAGTAAAATAATGTTATGGATTTAAATATAATTTGGGCTCATGATTAATTTATGTGTGCCAAGAACATTATTAGAAGCCCATTTTTATTCTTATTTGAGGCCTAACTTTATCTTAATATGACCTAACTCTACTCTTATGGAAGCCCAACCTATTTTGAACTCAATTAACCCTTATAGCTTGGCTTAACTTGTTAAACATTAGCCCACTTGAAACATAGGGCCCATTGGACTAACTCACATGCACTAACACCCTTCATTTGGGTGTTAAAAACATAAGGTTATGTAGAAAAAGGGGGAAAATTCGCACATACGAGAAGGGTGCTAGGGTTCCACACCTTTTAAGCTTCGATTCGCAAGTTTAAAAGGAGATTTAGCTAAGGTGAGTTATACATAAGTTGATCCTCTCCTCTTCCTTTACATTTTAGTCCGTGTCATTTAGGGAATTTTCATCTTTTCTAAATAGGAAATCTGGCCTTTGGATGATTATTACAAGATCTTCAGAGTTAGAAGTCAAAGGGATCATTAGGTGAGCATTTATCTTCCATTTTGTATTATTTTGCTAGAAAATGTCTGCAAGGATTGATTTTCATAATTGGTTATGCTATTATGAAAAATTACAAGGAGATGAATGTGAAACGTTGAAGTTTCTGGGCTTGATGACTCAAATTCAAATTTTGGAATGTCCCATGGTGTGTTCTTGGTAGTTGATGCTCAACTTAGTCCATTTGACCTCTTAGGTGTATGGGTAAGTGTTTCTCCTTCTCTTATGAGGTGTATGTGCTAAATTTCCATCTTTTGGATTAACTATTGGTGCATGCCTTGTATATGTGTGAAAATGGAGGAGTAAGGAGTGAACCATTGTGAGTTTTGATGTCTTGACCTTGAATTGGTGCAATAGACCCTTAGGAAGTTTGGACAAGTAATTCTCAATGAATTCTTGTTAAAATTAATCAGTGGATAGGAAAATATCTTGCTAATGATAGTTAAATGATGATAACTATACATATCTTAGGCTTGGTTTGCTTTGGATTATGGTGGTAGCTAGAGGGAAAGTAATTGGCTTCATTGAGGTAACCGAGATTAATTTCCTACTTCCATATATATGTTCATTTTAATATGATATTTTGCTGTAGATATATGATTTTGAAATACTAAATGATTAGTTAGCTATTTGATTGTTGTTGTGATTGGACCTTGTGAGTCTATGGTGGAGCAGTGGTACAGCTACCACCTATGTATCGTGCTTCGATCGAGCACTGGGTTGTGATCAGACTTTTGAATGCATTGAGCTCAAGTTGTGCTCATTGGGAAGTGGGTGCTATGGATGGGCATCTCCCGGTGTTATTGGCCTTTAAGATGTTTGATGTGATTGCTAGTATGAGACAGTAGTCACTTGTAGTTTAACTAGTTTATTTGCTAATTGAATTGATGATTATGGTATTTGATGATATGAAAATGCATTATGTTGATTAATTTGCATATATATATGGAATTTGCCTCTTGTTACTGAGATTGTATATCTTACCTCAGTTGTGGGCTAACATTTTCAAGGACCAGACCTTTTAGTGGCAAGGATAAATTAATGGAAGCCTATTATATGGCTTGGTAGCATATAGGTTTGGAAACCTTATAAGGTTAGGTTTATGTAATAAGAATACTGATTTTTATGTATTTGCCACATTGCATCATGAATTGCCAAGTATAAGAATTGACTACATAATATAATCACTATGGAATCAAACATTGTAATTGTATCTAACTAATACTTATTGAATGACTTGATATTGTGTAACCATTAAGCTTAGTCCTATGTATTTTGTGGTTAAAACACTTTTGCTGTCATGGGAGAGGAATTAACTGATATGAAATTAAGTTTTAATTGCTTTAATTCAATCCAAGACTCGTAGAAAATGAGGATTAGTGAATCATGATACAATGGGAGTTGGGAGGTCTAGAAGGCTATGTATGATAGCTATTAAGATCTTAAAATTCATCTAGGACTAGTGGGAATTGATTAGAAAACATAAAAAATGAGAGTTTAGGTGTAGGATAGAGTTGAGTTGCGGCCAAAACCCATTAAGTTGTAATCAATAGTCAGTCAGAGGCGAGGAACACCACGGCACGAGATGTCTTGCCACGGCACAAGACGAAAATTTTACCTAGGTAGGGTAATAGAAAACAACTTTGTCACAGTGCAAGTATTTCTGCCACGACGTAGGTATTTCTACCATGGCATAATTAGAATAAATTGGGTGGAGGGTCCTAGAAGGCATACCCATCATGGTGCCACATAGGCTTGCCATGGCAAAGGTCCAACTCGCCACGGAGTGTGAACAACAAGTCTTTGAGAGCACTTCATCATGGCTTGAAAACCTAAGTCGCAGTGTAAGGTACAAAATTTCAGTTTCGAGTCACAATAGCCACTTACGTCGCAGTGCGGGCATACCAAGTTGTGGCAGAAGTCTACAAACTTAGTTTTTAGATTTTAGTAACCAACTTAGCTTAGACGGGGAAGATCCAAGTCATAGTGAAGGTTCCTAAACTCTTATTTTTGACTTAGGAACCTTGAATTTCACTATGTTAAGGTTATGTAATGACTTGAGAGCATTATAAGAAGATTTTGTGAATTAGAAATTAGTAATAATATGTATCAAAGGTTCTTAATCGAAAATTAGAATTTCTTGTGGACTTAAATAGTTATGATAGTTTGGCTAATAACCCTAATGATATTAAGGTTCAAATTTCTGTACTTTTTCCAAATCTAATTAATTGTAATAATTTTAGACCTTGATTTACAATCATTAACTATATAATTAAAACTTAATCATTGTAATTAAGAAGTAGGGTTGTTACAGTGTACATGTTTACACATACATTAGGCTACCGACAACAGAAGCATATGAAATAGATTCTATTTTCTTTTGTTCTACATCATTCTTTAGACTTTGCATGAGACTAAGTTTATCCCCTTTTGAATTCAAATAATTCTAGCTAAACACTTATTTAGATGGAATCTTTCAAGAAATTTCTTGATATAGGCTTTCTAAGATAATCCTAATAATCCTTGTAATCTATCATAGGATATTTTAATTCCTATTACATAAGATGCTTGTCTCATATCTTTCATTTCAAAATTCTTAGAGAGAAAATTTTTAGTCTAGTGTAATATGCCTAAGTCATTACTAGTAAGTAGGATATTGTCAACATATAGAACTAAAAATATAAACTTACTCCCACTGATCTTTCGATATATACACCTATCATCGATGTTTTCTTCAAAACCAAAGGATGTGATGATATCATTAAACTTAATATACGATTGCCAAGAAGCTTGCTTAAGTTCATATATTGACTTCTTAAGCTTAAACATCACGTGGCCCTTTCCTACAATTGAGAAACCCATAGGTTGGTCCATGTAAACTTCCTCCTCAAGATCCCCATTAAGAAAGGTTGTTTTCACATCCATTTGGTGCAACTTTAAATCATAATGAGCTACCAAAGCCATAAAATATTCTTAATGAGTCTTTCTTTGAGATTGGTGCGAAGGTTTCTTTGTAATCAATACCATCCTTTGCCTTGGTGACAAGTTTAGTTTTATATCGCTCTATGTTGCCATTTGAGTCACATTTGGTCTTATGGACCTACTTACAGTTGACTTGTTTACAATCCTTTGGCAACTCATTGAAATCCTAAACTTTGTTTTGTTTCATAGATCTCAACTCATCTTTCATGGCATTAGTCAATTTATCTAACTCATCACTTTCTATGGCTTGTGAAAATGAAATCAGACCCTTATTAATTCCTACATCAAAATCATGCTCTTGCAAATAAACCATATAACCATATGGAATAGTTGATCTTTGTTGTCCTTGAGACCCTTTTAGTTGTATCCCATATGTTTCATTCACATTAGATGATCCTAAGTTGGTTGTGTCATGGGGTGTTTCATTACTTAAGTGTTGTTTCGAATGGTCAATTTGTTGTTCGACAACTGGAATTACACTTGATATGTATATGAATGAAGGAACACTTAGGGGTAGCTAAACATCTACCTTTATTTCATTAATATCCACATTTTGTTTTTTATCACTCTTGCTGACTTCACCATCTTTAATGAATTTAGCATTACTGGCTTCAACAATTTTCGAACTATGGTTAGGACAATAAAACCTGTATCCTTTGGATTTCTCTGGTTAACTAATAAAGTGGCCACTCTTTGGATTTCTTTGGTTAACCAAGAAATTGACCACTCTTTGGAATTTTTTGTTTACCAATAAAGTGACCACTAATTGTTCGAGAATTCAATTTCCTTTCATATGGGTTATAGATGCATGCTTTTGTTGGACAACTCTAAACATGCCATTATCTTAAATTAGGTTTCCTACTAGTCTACAACTTAAAAGGAGTTTTAGAAACTGCCTTACTAAGAACCCTATTTAATAGATATACAACAGTTCTTAATGCATACATCCATAATAATTGCAGAAATGAAGAGTTACTCATCATACTCCTAACCATATCTATTAATGTTTGATTTTTCCTTTCAGCCACAACATTTTATTGAGTTGTGCCTAGCATAGTATGTTAGAGAGTGCACCCTAGGCCTATAAATTTACTATGAATATTGTTTTGATTTAATAGAAGAGTTTTATTATTATTATTATTATTATTATTATATTGTTTGCATATTTCCCATATAATAAGATCCTTGGGTAATTATAATTATCTTAAATGTCCCTAATTGATTATCATTGTAGGAATAATAGTAAATTAAGACTAGTATGATTTTGATTGATGATCATGTATGTAGATACAAATCAAAGTCATAGGCACTTGTTAGGGACTAAAGTGCTGGACCGACCCGTTGTGAGATAGCTACATGGACTAAATCATAAGTTTATCTCATCTATAGCCATATCTCCGAGCTCTTAGACCTGAGACCTCCACAGATTCTTACATGAGGATCATTGTACTTTGATATAATCAAAATTCTCCTTTAATTGGATGATCATAAAGGTTATGATTGAATATAATGGGATTCATGTAGATGAAGATGAGTGGTCAAGATGAGATTTATTCCTCTCTTTTTGGGCCCCTCGATAAGTAAGACTAAAAAATGCATATCGTGCTCAAATGAAAGGAGTTTTATTTGTTTTGACAGTCTATTTAGAGATTGAGAAAGTGTGGTCAAGTAATGCAAGGATGACGTCTCCATGCCTTGTGTTTGACCTAGATATCGTGTGACTAAAGGGACTTGACATGGGTTATAGTATAGGTTGTATCAGATCATCGATCTTCATATAATTTGGGTAGTCATAATGTTTTGCTAAAGGCCACTTATGACTTGTGGGCTAAAAGGAATTTTAGGCTTACTGCCAATATTATATGGGCCTACAGGGTCGCACACAAGAATGGGCTATCATGAGCTAGAATATTCAGATTTATTGAACCTAGAAAGGCATCTAGATTCAATGAATGTAGTATCCACATTTGATGTATTTACTCTCTAGATTGTTTCTTATTTTGAATAGAAGATTATCCTTTATTTTTTTTGTTAGGATAATATATTCTCTCTTGATAAGGTGGTGGAAAAATTTAATATATTTAATATATATTAATTTTGAAATTCAAAATTTGATAAATTTAAATTTTATTTAAACTTTAATTTTGAAATTAGTTACCTAATAAGTTTAAATTCTATTTAAACTATAATTTTGAAATTAGTTACTTGATAAGTTTAAATTTGATTTAAATTATAATAAGATATATATTTAATATATTTGAATTAATTTTGAAATTGTTACTTGATAAGTTTAAATTCGATTTAAACTATAATTTAATATTAATTTCGGCTTGGAGACTAAGTAAAGCTCTCTTATAAAAATAGGTGTTGGAGTTTCCTATGAGATATAATTTTTAAGCCACAATAGTACACCACTAAAGAGAGAGAGAGAGAGAGAGAGAGACAACTTCTGCCATACACTAGAGAAGTCGTGTGGTTTTATGGACGAGCTTGGAGAAGGATATTTGTGTAACGTGATGCTAGCACACTGTTCATGTTAGAGATCCCATTTGTGTGGATACTAGTAGAGGGCATTGGTTCGTGAAGAGCAACGTCTAGATCCAAACATGACTAATAAGAAGGAGAGACAGAGTTTTTTGCACTAGAGGTATAATTTTTTCTTTTTTACCTTGCTCTGATTTAAGCAAACATGATAAATTTGTAGGAGGGATTTTTTTTTTCATGCTCCGTTTAATTTTTTGCTATGTGTGTCTAGAAATCCCAACATAGTATACTATGCACATATGCCACATGTCTCAAAGAATTTTACAAATGGACTAGGATGTTGTCTTGTTTTATTATGTTTCTTATAATATTCACCACTTCTATTTGACCTTCTAATTTTCATCTTTCTATCTAATTGCCTCTCAACTTCATTAACACATACCTTAAGAGTATTAAGTGCTTAAGACTTTTCATGAAGCAAATAGATATAACCATTGTCATAACTTAATGCACGTAACTTATTTATATCATTTCCCTTTTTAAGACAATAATTTACAACCGTTACTAAACTTTTGACAGCTGTTTCTATGGCAAATGAGTCTTCAAGGGTCCTAATTTGATTTTCTTGCCATTTTGACTCATAAACTTCATAGACAGATTTGTTTTAACTCACATAATCATGATCCAAAGCCTAAATTCACAAAGGAGTTATATTCTCAATTTGGGCTCTTTGGACATATTATGGGCCAAATTTCAAAAATTCATAACTTTTACTAAATAACTCTGATTTATACAAGTTAGGTGTCTACAGAAAACTTATGATCTAAACTTTATGCTGTAAATATTTCAAGTGAATTTGAATTCATTTGGTTGCTAAAAAGTCCAAAAAAACTATAACTGTGATAGTAGCTATAATAACTATCAAAATTTGTATAATTTGGCCAATTTAAAAAATTTATAAAATATTCTGTTGAGCTTAGAAAAATACTATCTTTTGTTTGTTAGAAAGCTCTTTAAATTTTCTAGATGCTTACTAAATTTTAGCCCCAAAATAGATCATTTAAGTTGTCAAAGGTAGAGATGTAATTTATGACTTATTTGGATCAAACTTTAATTCCAAAATAGTCCATTTGGTTTCTAAATTGCAATCTCTCAGTTTGAATAAGTTTTAATCCATTCATACTTTATTTTCATAAGATCCATTACATGAAATATAGCTAAAATAAAAAATTGACCATCCCACATCCATTTATGTATGTGCCACTCAATAGACTCTAATAGGGAAAACATGTACTAATGGCCATATTATGTATCAAAATGGCACATATTTGTATTCTTAAGCTCATACACAAGTTATCATTTCATATCATCATAGATACATCATGTATGCCACTCATTTGGACCCATAATATATATCAAAGTATCTTGTATCATTCAAATGGTAAAGCATATGCCCATTACAAGCATTTTGCATCTATGTAAGATGTATTCATCATCTCATATTTATACATTATAATCCTCTACAATATATGCCATCTTTCACTACTAATTTACCTTAAAGATACATCATAGTCATATAGGCATTATAGCCTTCTCATAGCCATTTTAAAGCTATATTTTTTCTCGATTTTTCCATCTCTTTACTTGAGGAACTTGTCGTGGTTAATGGGAGATAAATGGAGTGAGATTCTGAGGAGAATCTTAATAGTAAATCTCAATCCATATCAATATACATAATGAATGCAATGAAGAAATGCATACATGGGGCTATTTGAATGAAACCTTAACTTTTATCTACCGATGGCATAAAAACATACTTGCTAGATTCAACTAAGCTCAACTTTAGGTCAAGGAAGAGTTACTGTGTTCAATTTCCTGTCATAGTAGCTAGGAGCCGAGACATAACATCACACATAAAACTCATAATAAAAGCCAATTCAAGTCATAACTCATAAAATCATCAATCTAGCATACAAGTATTTCAACTTATTTAAACACTCAAATGCATGCAAGATAAGGAGAGATAGCTACTTTATAGAGCTAGGAGCCTCAAGCCACCACTGACTTTCAAATCTTTCTCTTTTCTTTTTTTTTTTTGCCTTATCCTTCTCGAGTTCATACATACCCAAAATGGGTTTGTATTAGCTTAGCCTACAATACAACAAACAATATAAAACACTCATTAGGATTCATTCTAACTTATTTTGCTATCATATAAGGCTACTAGAACTCAAAAGGGCACTTAAACTACTTTAAGCCCCTTTAAGTGGTAACTCTCATGATTCCATTTCTAGGCTCTAAAATCTTACTTGATTTGAATCATATAACTCTAATAGAACTCATTAGGGCTATCACATGCATGGTTAAGCAAGTTTGAAACTAAATTGCTTCTTTAGGCCCTTAATAAACTGTAAAAATTCACCTTTCAAAATAGGGCTCCTAAATTCATTCCAATGGTTCCATTATGTTTATTCATCACATTTAAGCCTTTTAAAACCTTAGAATTCATGAGAACTCTTCCTAGCTACTTGCTCTAGATCTTGGCCGAGACATACATTCTTAATGGCCTAAAGGAAGTTTTGTTCATTCTCTTAGGGAATTTGAGATATATAGAATATCCATGGCCCTTTTCTAGGTTAAGTTTGGTCTTAGGTGGCTTAAAACATCTTCTTGGGGTTCTAAAACCTCCATGCTATAATTGAAACCCGAGGTGGCCTAATTTAGTTTCTATAGCTTCTTAATTGATTTCAATTGCATAGTCTTACTCTACATCCTTTAAAACCCTTATTTCCATCATGTTTTAGCCAAACTCGAACTCCTTCTTTGGTTTCTCTCTCTAGACTGAAGCAAGACTAGCTTAGAACTCAAAAGAAATGCAAAATTTCTAATTCATATAATGCCTTCTTTGAAAGTACTTCTAATAATGATTCTCGTGGTATGGTTGGTTACTCTAAATCTTTTCTTTTCTTCATGAGATTAGCTATTAAACTCATCTTTTCAAGAAGTTAAAATCGTTATTAGAAAGAGCATGAGGAGAGAGGAAAGTTTCATAACTAGCATATATTAAAATTCCACATATTTCCTTACCTATTTACCTTGGTGCTTTTTCTTTCTCTTTCATTTCTTCTCACATCATGGCTAGTCTGGTTTGAAGCCAAGAAGGTCGGTTATGAAGAAGAAAACTAAGTGGCATGACAATAAAAGGATGAAAGGAAGATATTTTGAACAATTTTAAAATTCCCTTTATGTCCCTCAACTTTAACCCTTTCATCTGAGCTTATTTTAAATCCTTTTCAAGTACTGTCTATTTCTTTCTAGTTTATTAAAAATATTTACTTTGAAATTTTTAGAATTGAAAACAATCTAGAAAAGGTTTGTCAAAGTTTTGGTCAACTAACGTTTTAAATTGTACACTGTCAGGGTTTTAGCCATTCGAAAGGTTTTTATGGTTTTCAGGACCTTTAAAAATCATAGTGAGCTTAATTATGACATTTAAAACTTCTTTCCTTAGGTTTTTAAAATTTTGCCCAAAATTTTAATTTTACTATTAGTATATTAGTTTACTCTGTTTAAACACTTTGGTTCTATTTTCTCTCTTTTTGCTCTTTTCTTTTATCTTATTTGGACTTTTAGTCCCTCATTATTATAGTTGTCAACCTTTCTTTGAATATCTAAAGGTTTAGAAAGCATATGGTGTGATAGCCATAGTATGAATAATCATTGATAAATACGATAAAATATTTTTTTCCACCAAAAGATGGAATGTCAAAAGGTCCATATATATTAATGTGCATAATTTCAAAAAGTTGGGTGCTTCTTATGGCCTTTTTCTTACAATGTATGGTTTAGTTAACCTTAATGTAATCCACTGATAAACACATATTTTATCTATTTTTATCCTCCTAACTTAGTCATTTTAATAATTAAATGTGGCTTAATGAATGCAATTGAATGGAAATTGGTTTTAATAGCCATTTTTGAACTTTAGGAATTAATTTGCAAAATTTTGAAATATTAATGCTCAATTCTATTTTAAATGATTTTGTGAATTTTCCTATTGAATTGTTCTTATTATTTGTGCAGATTTGTGAATGGCAAATAGCTTAAATGAGTATTTGATTTAAAGAAAAGAAGAAGAAGAGATGAAGGCATGTATATATGGGAGGAAGAAGCAAGGGATGTACGTGGAAAAAAAGGCTGGTTGAAGGTGGCTTGTGTGCATTCACTCTCATGACCAACCACGTCTTCACGATGCTCTGTTCTGGTGAGTAGAAGCTGCTAAACACACACATGCAGAGGCAAAACAACACACAGAAGCAACATGTGGTATGAAGAGAGGGCTTGACCTGAACGTGAAGAGTTGGAGAACGCTATATGAAGGAACAAGCAAACAACACAGGAGAAGGAGGCTCGAGTTTCTGGTTTAGTAACGAAGAAGCTTGTTGAGCTAAATTGGAAGCTATAACGTGAAGGAATGAGGAGCTGTCCAGGACGCCAAATGAAATGCTAAAGAAGCAACCATGTGGAGAACTCCCTTGAGCAGAGCACGAATGAACAGAGGAGGTTCAGAAGCAACACACACCAGCTGAGCATGTGGTTTTACACGAGTTGAGAGGCTCGAATGCAGAAACAGAGACAGCCACGGGTTCAACGCATAAAAGAAAATGAGGGAAGCTACAAACTTGTGAAGAAGGAAGAGCAGAACCACGTAAAAGTTGCAGAACGACGAAGAAGCAGAAGAGAAAATGAGCTGGAGCTCGAGGGAGCATGAAGAAGTCATGATGGACAGCAGCTGCAGAATGGGCAAGAAACAAACTCGAAACAGATGAGGAAGCATGGCCACGTGAACTCCCACTAATGCAGAAACAGAGAAGAACAATGAGAGAAGAAATATATATACAACTTTCATACATCCAGCAGCTCACAAACACAAGCAGAAAGTGAAATATGTGAGAGTAAGGCAGCTGGAGGAGAATAAAAACGAGCTGAGAGAAGGAAGAAGACGCTGGGCACGTGAAGCAGAAGTTACATGAAATTAAGAAAGCTGAAGTGCTGGAGCTACGCATAGAATTCAAGTGGAATATAATAATAAAAACAAGCGGGACCCACCGTAGATACATATAAGGAGCTTCAGGCAATTTGAAAAATAAGGGCTGAACACGTGAATGTTAATTGTGCACGTGAAAGAGAGCATTTTCAACGAGATCCAATCCTCATCGTCCATCAATTCATCAGGACGCCCTCACTCATTCACCCATTCATTCCACGCACATTCACGCACAGCCCATTTTCACGACGTCATTACGACGCCCATTCATTCCATTCACCCACCCCTTCGTCCATTTCGTACAGAACCATACATTCTCCATCTCCATTCCATCTCTCCACGCCAAAATGAAACTCTAATTCATCTGTGACTAGCAAAGGAGGAAGCTCTTGAGTTGAAGCTTGAATCCAAGATTTGGAGTGCAAAATTCTGGCTAAGAATTTCTTTTATTTTTCTATATTTTTTCTCTTTCATCTATTGTCTTGGTTAAGCTGTATTTGATAGAGAATTTATGTAATAGTAATTAGTGGCTGGTTAGACACTAATTAGGATATTGATTGACTGATTACTTGTTTGATTCAGTGCTGGATTTTTCAATTTCTTACAATTTTCCAAGTGTGCAATCAAGGTGTTTGATGAAATGCTTGTGAGAATTGATGTGCCTAATTGTCTATTTGTGGATTCCTTGATGTTTAGTTGGTTAATTGAACATTTTTGGATGGGGATTCAGAGGCTAATTAATCAAGTAATCAATCAATTTAAGTGTTCAAAGATCTTAATCACAAGAATTAATAATCTAATGAGAGTTGAGGTCTCAATTAACATTAAATTGCTAGTTTCTTGAATCTTGAATGGTTATTCAAGATCATTTGCAAATGAACACAATTAGGAACTCTTAGGTCAGAATTAATTATAATTAGACTAGGATAAGGATAGTGGATACCAAGAGATGATTCCTAAACTAGTCACAAGCTCATTATCATTCACAATTCATCCAATTAGATAGAAATTAGGAAATTTGTTTCACTTAGTTTTAGGATAGTTTAATTCATTCGAAAACCCCCAAACTAGATAGCTTTTAGGATTTTTAACATTTAGAAAACTCAATTAAACATTGAACTCCATTTCCAAGGGAGATGACCTAGGTTGTGCCACTTGCTATATTTTTAGTCAACCTAGTTTTATTTTAAGGGTTGTACGACAAGCCCGTCATCCACGCATATGCCAAGGCTTGTAAAATTCAAATTTAGAAGGATTTCATTTTTTATTGATCTTTCCAACCTTTCTTTGGATTTATGACCTAAATGTTTATGCCACAAGAAAGTAGAATTTTAATTATGAATGCTATGCTTAATTCCAACATTATGATAAATAGAAAGTAGGGCAAAACCGTGATCAAGTTTTAGTTTGTATAAACCATCAATGACAAACTAGAACTAATTAAAGAAGTATGTCCAAACTTAATAAAAACATCAAGTTTTGATAGAGAAATCAAGTCCTAGAAATTGAAGGTATATAGAGAGTCTGAAATAAGTCCAAATGATAGCCAGTGTCTAGAATTAAATGATAAGTCTTTATGCCTTCAAGAGGAGCCCTCATATGGTTGCCTATGAATACAATTTTTTCATTTGGGTTTATAGTTTAGATTGTAAGGAATCTTTGCATCACATTAGATACATGAGATGTAGCACAAGGATCAAGCCAGTAAGTATTATTAGTAACTTCAACTAGGTTTGATTCAAAATATTCATAGATATCATATTTACCTTTCTTTTTGAACCAAACTTAATGCTTTAGGAAGTCTTCCTGAATGTGTCCTTCCTTGCCATTGAAATGATACTTACTTGTCTTTTGTTCCTTCTAATTAACCTATGAACCATTAACAGACGCTGCTTGTGGAACTTTAGCAGGCTTTTTCTTCTTCTTTTTAAACTTGTTGGATTTTACTTTAAGTGCTTTACTAGCTCCTTGACTTATGAGGTTGATAGAATGACTTCCTTATTTCTTTAGTCTCACTTCCCCTTGAGTAAGTATATTGGACAATTCACTAATATTCCACTTGTCCTTAATAATGTTATAATTAATTTGGAATGGTCCATACTTAGGAGGTAGTGAGTTAAGAATGAATTGCACTTAGAAGGAGTCATCCACTATCATCCCCAAGGTCTTTAGCCTTGTTGCAATGTTAGTCATCTTAATGATGTGCTCTTGCATTAGTCATCTTAATAATGTGCTCTTGCATGCTCTGTGACCTAGTAAACTTCATGGTCATGAGTTCTATCACAAGAGTACTAGGAAGTGACTTATCTACAAAACGAAATCTTTCATTTATAAACTTAAGGTATTCCTGAGCATTTTCTGCTTGTGGAATAATGGTCTTAATGTTGTTAGCAATAGTCATCTGCATAAACATTAAACTAATTTTTTAAATCATGTCCATGCTATATGATATAACTTTTCTTCCTCACTGCTTAAATCCATAATGGCAGTAGGTTTATGTTCCAATAGTGCCAATTCAAAATCCAGAACACCTAAAGTGGAAATTGACTTGTTCACACTATTAAAAAAAGTTTAATCCATTGAATACAATCACAGAAGAAGCATGCAAATGAAGCAATATAGCAGCAATCAACATATAAATGCTCATTAATTAGTCACATAATATATTCAAATAAATACATCATCATTATATATTATAGTTCTCTTTTTGGTAGAGGGGGGCTTTCTAAAACTAAAGGACCGAATGCACAAAAAAAATCAAATAAAATTAATAAATTATATTCAAATTTGATTACTATTCTATTTTAATATTATATATATTTATTTATTATAATATATTAGATATTAGAATTATATTGATATAAATTAATATATTTAATTTATTAATATATTTCAACTTTATCCCAGTTTTGCTGAGGGAGCAACCCCCTTTTTCGCCTTGAATTGGTCAAAATACACAGAATTTCTTACTTTTCGTGGAAGATTAGATCCAGTAACTATAAAATAGAAAATATAAAATAATAATAATAATAAATAAATAATTATTTAATAATAAATAAATAATTCTAAATTAGATTAATTATATAATAATCAAATTATATATAAAATTAAATATTTAAATATATATAATATAGAAAAATATAATAAAAAATATATACACTAATTAAAATATATTAATAAATAAAAAATAGAAAAATATATTCTAAATAATTCAAAAATAATAATGATTTATTATTAAATTCTATTTCAATTAATAATATATAATAAAAAATCAAATTTCTAATTTTATAATTCAAATAATTTAATAATTAGATTAGAGTAATTATATTACAATATTATTATATACAATATTCTTATACATTAAGATTTAATATGTATAATGTATAGATTTATACATTAGAATTCTAAAAAATTGGATTTTCAAAGTCAATCCTTTTTAAGTAATTCTAAATTAGATATAAATATCTAATTTCTATTTAGAATTAGAATATTTAAATATATAAATAATTAAATAGAATAGAAATAACTCAAATTCTTTTCTAAATTCATTCTAAATTAATAAAATGATTATTTATAACCATTAGATTAGGTCTAGCTATTCTAAATTAATAAATGGATTTCTTTTTTATTAATTTTAGTGATAGGTTCTATAGGAACTGGACGATCCTATTTGGTCAAATACCTAGCGACAAACTCCTATGTTCCTTTCATTACAGTATTTCTGAACAAGTTCCTGGATAACAAGCCTAAGGGTTTTCTTATTGATGATATTGACGATAGTGACGATATTGATGATAGTGACGATATCGACCGTGACCTTGATACGGAGCTGGAGCTTCTAACTATGATGAATGCACTAACTATGGATATGATGCCGGAAAAAGACCGATTTTATATCTATATCACCCTTTAATTCGAATTAGCAAAAAGAATGTCTCCTTGCATAATATGGATTCCAAACATTCATGATCTGGATGTGAATGAGTCGAATTACTTATCCCTCGGTCTATTAGTGAACTATCTCTCCAGGGATTGTGAAAGATGTTCCACTAGAAATATTCTTGTTATTGCTTCGACTCATATTCCCCAAAAAGTAGATCCCGCTCTAATAGCTCCGAATAAATTAAATACATGCATTAAGATACGAAGGCTTCTTATTCCACAACAACGAAAGCACTTTTTCACTCTTTCATATACTAGGGGATTTCACTTGGAAAAGAAAATGTTCCATACTAATGGATTCGGGTCCATAACTATGGGTTCCAATGTACGAGATCTTGTAGCACTTACCAATGAGGCCCTATCGATTAGTATTATACAAAAGAAATCAATTATAGACACTAATCTAATTAGATCTGCTCTTCATAGACAAACTTGGGATTTGCGATCCCAGGTAAGATCGGTTCAGGATCATGGGATCCTTTTCTATCAGATAGGAAGGGTTGTTTCACAAAATGTACTTCTAAGTAATTGCTCCATAGATCCTATATCTGTCTAGATGAAGAAGAAATCATGTAACGAGGGGGATTCTTATTTGTACAAATGGTACTTCGAACTTGGAACGAGCATGAAGAAATTAACGATACTTCTTTATCTTTTGAGTTGTTCTGCCGGATCGGTCGCTCAAGACCTTTGGTCTCTACCCGGACCTGATGAAAAAAATGGGATCACTTCTTATGGACTCGTTGAGAATGATTCTGATCTAGTTCATGGCCTATTAGAAGTAGAAGGCGCTCTGGTGGGATCCTCACGGACAGAAAAAGATTGCAGTCAGTTTGATAATGATCGAGTGACATTGCTTCTTCGGCCCGAACCAAGGAATCCCTTAAATATGATTCAAAATGGATCTTGTTCTATCGTTGATCAAAGATTTCTCTATGAAAAATATGAATTAGAGTTTGAAGAAGGGGAAGGAGTCCTCGACCCACAATAGATAGAGGAGGATTTATTCAATCCAATAGTTTGGGCTCCTAGAATATGGTGCCCTTGGGGCTTTCTATTTGATTGTTTTGAAAGGCCTAATGAATTGGGATTTCCCTATTGGGCCAGGTCATTTCAAGGCAAGTGGATCATTTATGATGAAGAGGATGCGTTTCAAGAGAATGATTCGGAGTTCTTGCAGAGTGGAACCATGCAGTACCAGACACAAGATAGATCTTCTAAAGAACAAGGCTTTTTTCGAATAAGCCAATTCATTTTGTATATTCATAATGATACTATGAGTGCTTTAGGGCGTCCCCAAGATATGTTTTCAGATACCGCTGTACAATTACAACCCATCTTTGCTCAATGGATACAAAACACCCACGCTTTAGCACCTGGTGCAACAACAAGCACCAATTTGACTTGGGAGGGGTGGTGATTTAGTGGCAGTGGGCGGCAAAGTTGCTTTGTTACCTATTCCATTAGGAACTGCGGATTTTTTGGTCCATCATATTCATGCATTTACGATTCATGTGACGGTATTGATACTCCTAAAAGGTGTTCTATTTGCTCGTAGCTCACGATTGATACCGGATAAAGCAAATCTTGGTTTTCGTTTCCCTTGTAATGGACCTGGAAAAGGGGGGACATGCCAAGTATCAGTGGTACGGAAAAGGAGTTACTAGGTCACATTTTATTCATGAAATGGGTTGGATTGGTATTAGTCTGGATACAGCAAAATAATTCTATTAAATCTAATGTACTTATTCGATCTAATAAGTACATTATGTCAGAATTGAGAAATTTTATGTCTCGAATCTTTATTATTTTTTTATTTATTACAAATATTTTATTATAAATATATATTAAATTACATAAATATATAGAAAAATAGAAATTTCTTATTAATTTTATTAATAATATTTCTTTAATTTATTTATTATAAAAATTTATTTGATATTTTATATAATATTTTATTTAAATTTATAAATTTTAAAAATTGAAATTTAAATGAAATAAAAAAATAAATATTAAAAATATTATTTTATTTATATATTGTATTTTTATTATATTTATTTTTTATATTATTAATGTTGAAAATGAAAAATTTTAATTAATTAAAGTAGTAAATTAATAAAAAGATTAATGCATAAAAAATACCCACCGCATTTGGAATTCCATCAATTACTTGGAAACTCTTTCAAGCAAGCGCGCATGCCCCTCTTTTTTTGGACAAAATTGACAAACCCTCTTTCTTTTCTTTTGATATTTTCGAGCCAATGAAAATCTTTTTTCTTTTTAAAAATTGGATGTGGAAAAATAAAAATACAGAATTGAAAATTTCGGATTATACAGAGGAAAAGACAAAAGAAAGTAAGAAAAAAGAGGAAGAAAAACGTATAGAAATAGCAGAAGCCTGGGATAGCATTATATATGCTCAAGTAATAAGAGGTTTTTTATTAGTAACCCAATCGATTATTAGAAAATATATTCTATTACCTTCATTGATAATAACTAAAAATATCGTTCGTATACTATTATTTCAATTTCCCGAATGGTCAGAGGATTTAAAGGATTGGAATAGAGAAATGTATATTAAATGCACCTATAATGGCGTTCAATTATCCGAAACAGAATTTCCGAAAAACTGGCTAACCGAGGGTATTCAAATAAAGATCCTTTTTCCTTTTCGTCTGAAACCTTGGCACAGATACAGATCTAAGCTACGATCCCCTCAAAAGGAAAAGGACCCAATGAAAAAAAAAAAAGCGAAAAAAATGGATTTTTTCTTTTTAACAGTTTTCGGAATGGAAGTAGAAGTGCCCTTTTCTTCTTCGCCCCGAATTTCTTTTTTTGATCCCATTTTTAAAGAACTTAAAAAAAAAATAAAAAAATGGAAAAAGAATCTTTTTCTAGTTCTAAAAGTTTTAAACGAAAGAACAAAATTTTTTCTAAATGTCTCAAAAGAAACAGCACAATGGATCATCAAAAGTATTCTCAAAAAGATTCTATTTCTAAAAGAAAAAATAAAAAAACTATCACTATCAAATCTCTTATTTATATTTGGATTGAGAAAAATATATGAATTGAATGAAATTCAAAAAGATTCAACAATCAGTAAGAGTAATCCAATGATTTACGAATCCGCCATTCCAATTCAATCTATTAATTGGACAAATTTTTCATTGACAGAAAAAAAAATAAAAGATCTGAATGATAGAACAAAGAAAATCATAAAACAAATAGAAAAATTTACAAAAGACAAGAAAAAGGGGTTTCTAATTTCAGAGAGAAATATTTATTCTAAGAAAACCACTTATGATGATAAAAGATTAGTAAATCACAATTACATCAAAATGAATACCATATCATTGAGGGCATACATGTTATCTTTGGATATACAAATACATTTGACCAGAATACTAATTCACCTTCATTATGCTCACTGATTATAGAATGATAATTTACCTTTGGGTAAATTTAAAAGTTCTAATAACAAGTGAATGTAGTTTTAAAATAAAGGACCAAAATACAATTTTTTGGAAAAGTCAGAGGTAAAAATAGAATTTTTAAAAATTCAAGGGTTAAAATACAAAATTTGAAATTATTGGGGTATAAACATAATTTTTGAAACTTTAAGGGCTAAAACACAATTAATAAAATATTATTAGGCCAAAATATAAATATTAAAACCTCAATGGGCCAAAACATAAATAATGAAACGTTACTAGCCTAAAATATAATTCTGAAAAGGTCTCAAAATAGCAAAATAATTTATAGCCCAAAATCTAATAATTAGCCCACTGTCACAGGGCCACTAGCTTTTTTTCTTTTTCTTTTTCAATTATATAATGTGTTAGAAATAGAGGATAAACTTTTGGGTATAAAATTTAGTATATAATCATAGTAACATGATTTCAATTGTTAGTCTATCCAAAACATGCAAAAAAACAAATAGATGAAAAACCTCAACATAAGCTTTAATGGAGGCTCAGTTTTCACAAACCTGAACAATAACATATGCACATATAAATGAATATCATAAAAGTAATACAATCATATTAGCTAAAATGAATTGTGTACATAATCAATTATCAATATGCATGATTTTAAGGAAAATTTCAAATCTTTAATTTTGCCCAAAATTCTTTCTCCTAATCACACATATCACATTAGGTTTTACAATTAGGCAGGCAGATGTCACTAAGTCTCTAATACCAAATGTAATACATATCTAAAACGAAAAACAAAGTAGAAGGTATACTTATTGAACCTCTAGCCATACCGCATTTTTTATAAATAGGTTTTTCTTCCTTAACTATTTTACTCACTTTAGATCATACAAAACGGATGTATTGATTGTGTCCATAATGTTAGTAAGAGGATCAATTTGTATCTATTAATTTTTAATTTGGCATGTTGATCAAGTACCTAGATAAATGGACTAGATTCATTATGCTATTAAGATATTTATAAATTTCCATAAATCAGCCAATTAAAATGGAAATTATTACCCATTAATTTCCAATTGTCAATTACAAATTCTCATAAATCAGCCAATTAAATAGAAATTATTATCCATTAATTTTCCATTATTAGGCCACATAATTAGAGATTTTTTTTCCAACACTCATATATTTGAAAACCTATATTTAAGTTATTCAGATTATTGAAAACAAGTAAAATTTATATGTCATGATATGTCCTAAAAATCATAGGCTTATTGCTTATATTTTCTATGTTAATGTTGAAATGTTCTCTCAAACGTTACTATTAATTAAGTCATATCACTAGGTAACCATCTAACTATCTAATTGTGTGTGTGTGTGTGTGTGTGTGTGTGTGTGTGTGTGTGTGTGTATAACTGTCTTTTTAGTTCTATTATGAATCAATTTTTAATTGACAGGTGATTCGTGTAAAAAGTCAATTATAAACTGTGATAACCATATAAGAAAGTTATAAAACTATTATTATATGACGAAAATTGTGATTGTATATATACTGCAATAAACGTAATATGCTGTATTATCTGTAGTTCTAGCATCCTGTACTCTTCACACCCCACTTTTAATCTTCAAGGTACTTGTTCATCTTAACTTTGAAGACAAGAATCTTATCAAATCGAAAGCATTTGAATAGCAACTCTTATATTTTATCTTTAACATCCTAAGCTTATTAGGGCTGCATGGGAAGGTTTAGACATTGCCACGTAAATGTTCTCTTCAAAGAATGCCAAGTGAATCCACATAAAAATATTTCCCAAATGAATTAAAGTTTTTGGAACATATGCATTGTCTGCTTATTATGGTCCCTATTGTTTCTTTATATATTATATAAACATGTGCCTCTAGTGCACAAGTGCTGGAATACGTACCTTTATTATACGATGTTGATTCGCGCATCATGCCGTCAACAAAGCCAAAGTGGAACATCATGCCCAGCATGCATTTTGCTTTCCATGATGCGTGGGATGTGTTTAGTAGATATATAATATTCCATGTCACATTATGAGTAAGATAGAGGGTGTTAAATTGTTTTATGTTATCAACTTCACCATTGTCTTTCTAGAATCTAGATTCTCTATTGTGCAGTTTTGTATAGAGAAAAATTTTAAAATGTACAAAGAGAAAAATTAAATTAAGTTGAGAAAATTTTTTAGCTACGGTTCTCTACACAGCATAGATACAACACAATAGATGATCCTAGCATGTCTTTCTATAGTAATTAATTTTACAATAAATTTTATTTTATGAAATAATTACAAGAAGCATGTAATATATAATACACAACTTTTAAAAATTACATTATATTTCATTTTTCTATATGAACGAAGAGAGAATAAATTGAACATTTTAATTTTTTTTTTTATTTTGAATTGCATATATTTCTATTCACAATTAATAAAAATAGTATCAATTTACAAGATGTAACTTGAAAGGCCATATTTGAAAATTGAAATAGTAAATAACATTGATTAACATGTGAAATGAAATATTGGTATCTTACATCCGTATGATATAAGATATTACTAATTATCATAGTAAATATAGTTATTATGAATATCATAATATCTCATATTATGGCACTTCATACCATAGTATGCCAAATACTATAATATTTAAAATAACGATATACTAAACACCTCTTCAAAATTATAAAATATTATTATGTTGATATCACAATTAAAATGAAATCCAACTATTTTGGTTCGTGAGAGATTAAAGTTTGAACAAGGTGTAACGAATGGTAAATTTTGTAAAATGACAAAATGAGCTATATAAAAGCAAGTCCCCTAAAATGAGCTAGATAATATCCCAAAAAAATAGGGTAATTTCCTAGGATCCTAAAAATAATAATTCTTGGCTCAGATAGAAAGAAAAATAGAGTTAGGATGGTGAAACAAATTATAATGAAAGCTGATAAAACGTAATGACATTTTCATAAATATGTGCAATTTTTGAAAAAACTTACATGGGGGCTTTTTAAATGGAAAATATGAGTTGCCCAGGGTTCCTAGAGGCCCTAAAAATCATAGGAAGCCTGGGGACAGTTAAAACCCCTTCGGTGTATATTTTCCAATGACGATAAATTCAAACTTTGACGGATTCGTTCAGGAAGGTTTTAACTCTAAATTGAGTGATTCCAAAGGTATTTTTTTTCAAATTGGGAACCTAAATTTTATAATGGAATAGATGGTTTTAAAATAAAACTAAAATGAAATTGCCATTATGAAAGGACGAAATTGAAATTTTTGAAAAAGTTTGCTTCTGGAAACTTCTACCACTTTCTTGTCACTTCTCCTCCATTCGTTAGGTCGAATCCCTCTGCCCAAAAAATAGAAAAGGCTAGCTCTCTTAGGTGCATCAAGAGAAGGAGAGAAGGAGGAAGAAAATCAAAGAAAAGGTAAGGAAATCTAAGGAATTTCATACGTCTTCCTCTTTCAATCTTGCTCCTCTCCTTCCATGCTTTCTTTTAATTGTTTATTTGAGTGAAATGGTTTTGTTTTGAGTCCAGAACAAGGGGGATAGTTCAAGTTTCTTGAGGAGAAGAAAACCAAGGATAAAGACTCTTGAAACTAAGCTTGAATCTAAGGTAGTTTCCTATCTTTATTACTTCTTCTCCCTATTCTCCCTTTTGTGCAATTTTGGCCAAGAATAGAACCATATGGAGGGAGGGATTTTCTACCCAAAAACAAGAGAGGAACTAGGGTTTTAGACCATGGGGGAGTGGAATATGCCAAGAAATTACAAGGAAAACCAATGAAAATTGATTTAGAAAAGTGCAGAGCTCTTTAGGGTTTTGTAAAAATTGATGTAGTGCATGAGTTTCCTAGGCTATTTAAGTGTTCCATTGAGCTTCTAAGACCTCTAGAAAGCCTTCCCAGTGGCCTTCCCATTAAGGAAAAATCAAAAGCTCTTTGAACCCCATTCTTGGAGGGTATCTCGGCCAAGTAAGGTTCTTAGGGCTAGTGAGTGTTTTAATTTGTTCTAACCTTGGTTTAAGACTTCATATGATGTTAGAAGATGGAAGAAGCCATCGATAAAAATTTAGAAGCTATGGATTGGAAGATGGGATAATGGTATCCATAATGGTGCCTTATAAAGCAACTTATATGTAAGCTTGTGCAAATGAATGTGTGATGGCTCCAATGACTTTGAATGATGGCAAGAAACCTAGAAATGAGAAGAGAATGAAGCCTAGAACTTAAAATGTGAGGTTGCTTCAATAGGTCAATTATGAAACCAATATGTCACTTGTAGAATTAAGAATGTTTTAAGAATGAATTTGGTATCTTGGCTTGCTCCAAGTGTATAATTGTGGGCTATTTATAATGTCTAGGCCAAGAGGATCTTAACCCCTCTAAGTGCTCTTGTGAAACCAAAAAAAGGAAGGAGTAAAGCAAAGAAGTGCCTGCATAAATTCAAGGTAGCTCTTTAACTCATTCTCTTGCATTCTTGGTTGCATATATATGTTATTGTATGCTTGTATGTGCTCTTGTGAATTGAGAACATGCCACTAAATGTCTTGAGATTGCATTGGTACTAATGTGTTTTCTTGAATGTCATTGATTATGGAAAAGGTTCATAAGGGTGAGGGTGATACTAAAAGTCCCTTAATGAGGGTGAGGAGATGCCAAAAGTCTCATGGCATGGGTGAGATAAGGCCAAAAGTCTCTTGGATGAGTGAGGCCAAGTCAAAAGTCCCTAGGCCAAGGGTGAGGCAAATCCAAAAGTTTTAGAAATGAGGTGAAGCAAAACCAAAAGTCCCTAGAGCATGCTCTTGAATTAAATGTGAATGGGTGGCATATAATTATGCCTTTGCATACTTTATGATTGTATCACTTCCTATACTTGTGCCTTGATATGTATATGCCATGAATGTGTGTGTAAATGGGTGTATGAGCTATTAAGATTCCATGAATCTCATTCCCCTTCCCTCTTCCATCTTAAAATGTCTAAGTGGTGCTCAAGATCAAAGGAATGCAAGCCAAGGAACTTAATATGTCATACTTTGTTAATTATGTAGTTCAATTGTAGTTGAATAGCAAAGTAAGCTTATACATGTTATTTTTGAGATGTAAGACCATGAGAAAATGTAAAATGATGTATGGATATTGTATGAACATTAAATGGTGACAAAGTAATGTAAATATGTAAATGGACTCTTTGGTGGTTTATGTGTATTAGTATATGAATGGATGTGGAATGGTCAAAATGAGATGCAAGAGGCTTGGGACCACTTGGACAGTCTATATAAGTTGTATTCAAGCTTTTAAATATGCCCAAAAGGTGCCAAACCATAATAGATGTCATTTGGACCAAGTTGATGTATTATGGGAACCAAAATTGGCCAATTTATGAAACTGTGTCACTTTTTATCCAAATGAATTCTTCTTTGTTTAAAACTTGGCATACATCTAGATCTTATTGAGAGAGTTTTGGGATGCTAAAGTGTAGAATATTTAGAGGTCTATGGAATTTTTGGTGAATTTTTGAAATTAGAAATTTTTTTGGTTTTGGTCACTGCTACTATTCATTTGGTCCAAAATGAATCTCTATGATTGATGGGTCAAACGATGTCCAATTGCTGTGAAATTTTATAAAGAGAAACTAGATCTTTGTAGTGATCTGTGCCAATTAGAAGCATCTCATTTGGATGTCTAGAGAGGGAGATATAAAGTTTTGAAATTTTTGTTCTATTCTAGGCGTCCAGTCAGACCTTTATCACTGTTCCATCGATTTTCGAGGTCTGAATGCTCTTGGATTGAGTTGGAACTATTTTTTTCCTCTCGCTAAAATCCACAAATTTCCAAATTGGTACAATTTTCATGAATTTTATTTTTTGGAATTAAATATAAATTTTCAAACTTTATATCAGTAAGTTATATAGTAATTCTAGATAGCTCGATCTTTGTGCCTTTTCTATTATCAAATATGGTCCAGATAAGATTTTTGTGGTTGGGAATTATTTTTAGTGTAAAGTTAAGATCTAGACCTTTCTAGAAAGCTATGGTTTGCTGGATTTTAATTTTTTTAAATTTAGTAATGATTTTTCAAAGTTGCCTCAGAAATCTACCACTATAGAACGTGAGGCAAAATGTGAAAATTTATGATTTTTGGCCCTTGGTCCGTGGTTTATGTGAAATTTTGAGATGTTTATGATTTGTATGGATGGAAAATAATTCAATAATATTGTTGCTAAGTTTCTAGGGTTCATGGATCAAATTTTGAATTTTTAACCCTGATGTGACGCCATTAATTCTATTATTTTAATGCATTTTTCTTGAGATTCTTTGATCAATTGCATAATCCCACTTGGATAAAAGAGAATTGATACTAGAAATGTGTCATACCACTTAAATATAATATATTTCTTTATGCTACGTTGTATATAAAAATTTTATTCGGTGTCACGTGTACCATGTGAGCTCATACAACACATTCTAATATTTAATTTTATGAATACAACTCATTTGCATCATCAAAAGTGGCCTACATCTCAAGGAACTCGAAGGGAATCATAAAATAAATACATGTATTTTCGGCCAGCTTTTGCTCCTTTTCTGTCCCAATTTTGGAAAATCATAACTAATTATAGAAAAATAAAAATCATGCATTCTCATTCTGGAAAGCTAATCATGTCTACATTAGGCTAAAAATATGTCCAGACCATAATATCCAACATAGAGGACGTTTGACATGTGAAATGGTCCAAAGGTCAGGTAGTCCACTGATACTATCAAAGAATTTTGCAGCAAACTTTAAAAATGTCTAATTAATTCCACAAAAATCCAATACATGCAAATGATACTTGTAACATCCAATTCTCTGAAAACAAGAGAAAAATGTGAGAAACGTAACGTACGGTTTCTTCATAAACGAATAAAATTCACCGAATACAAAAGAAAGTCTTTCGAAATGAGATAGTTAAGGTCCCAAGAAATTTGGGAAGTATTCTAGACTCCTAAAAATGAGAATCCCAGGCTTAGACAGAAAGAAAAACGAAGTTAGAATGAAGAAACAATTTCTTACGAAAAGCTTACGAAACGTAATGGCATTTTCGTAATTTTGAGCAAATTTTGGAATTCACATAGGAGGGCTTTTAAATGAAATTTTTGAGCTCTCTAGGATTCTCAGAGGTCCTAAAAACCATGGAAATCCCCAGGACAGTTAAATTCCCTCTGGTGAACGTTTTCCAACGTCGGAGTACCCGAACTTTGATGCATTCATTCAAGAAGGTTTTAGCTCTGATTTGAGTGATTCCAAAGGCATTTTACTAAATTGGAAATCTAAATTTTATAATGGAAAAGACGGTTCTAAAAAAGGAGCTAAAAGGAAGGGGAAATGAAAATGCCAAGAACGAAGGGCAAAATGGAAATTTTTGAAAAATATAACTCCCTCCCACTTATATATATGATGTGCCCTTCTTCTCCCTTCATTATGCACGACCATGTTCTGTCTAAAACCAAAGGAAAGCCCTAGGGGATGAGGCGCATAAGAGGAGGAAGAAAAGGAGGAGAAATTAAAGGTAGAAAGGTATGGATTTTCATAGTTTTTCATGCTCTTTCTCTTCTAAACCTCTTCTCCTTCATTCTCCTTTATTTCCTATGATTATAATGAAGTATATGGATCTATTTTAAAGGAGAAATTGAGGGGAAAATTCGTATTTGAAGAGAGGAGCTCAAAGAACACAAGATTCAAGTGAGAAAAAGCAAGAAAATAAGGTAATTTCTCTTCATATGGTTGTCATCTTTGGTTCCCTCCTCCTCCATTTCACCTAACATGAGAAAACCCTAGGAGGACTTGATTTTTAGGCAAAACCAAGGGTGAATCTAAGGAAAAAGGGTATGGAGATTAAGAATATGTAAAGGGAATTAACAAAAAACCATTAGATTTCAAGAAGCAAGTTCTAGGGTTTCAATTGCACCTTGTAAAATTTGATTTTATATGATGATTCCTAGGTCTAAATAAGAGTTTAAATGTACTTCTAAGATCCCTAAGAGGCTCCTCATATGCTTCTTCTCTTGAGAAAACAAAGCAAACTCCAAGGAGCTCCATTTCCTCTATAGCCTCGGCCAAGCAAGGATAGCATAGCTAGGGAGAGTTTTAAATTTTTCTAAGCCCATTCTTGAGTCATATATGATGAATGAAAATGAGGGGAGGCCTTGGAAAAAATTTAGAACTCATACAAAGTGAGTTGGTGTTTTAGGTTCCATATTATGACAAGCAACATGTAGTTAGGCTCTTTGTTTTAATTGTGTGATGACTTCAAGAGGTCTAAAAGGAGTCAAGAATCATATTTGAAAGGAAATAATGGAGCCTAAAATTTATTTGAAGGGTGTTGCTTTATTAGGTGCATTTATGGACCATAATAGGGTTTATAGAACAACCTAGTGTCTAAGTAAGTTGTGTAACCTTAGAAATTATTTCATAAACCTAATTGGCTTCTATAAATTGTGTTTAGGCCAAAAGAAATCTTCCCCACACTTTTGTGGGTGTGTGGCCAAAGCAAGAGAGGGAATTTCAAGAGAAAAAGTGTGTGATTGTGTGCAAGGTAGCTCTCTCCACCTTCTCTCATGCATGGATGTGTGCTTAGCTTGTTTTAGAATGTGTGTATGTGTATTTTCAAGTTATGAAAAGTATGCTAACATAATTTTATATGCCATGATTTTATGATGACATATTATCTTTCATATGATTTTTTTATGTGTGTTTGGATTTGATTGAGTGTCGTGAGGTCAAGAACTCTTAGCCATGGTGAGGATGAGCCAAAAACCCTTGAGATTGGTTGAGACAAAGCAAAGAACCTCCCAAAAGCAAGATGGGCTCCCAAGAGTATGGTTGAGTCCAAGAATCTCTTAAAGAATGGGTGAGGCAAGTCCAATATTCACAACAAATTGGGTGAGGCCAATCTACTTGCTTGACAAGCCTTTGTATGCTATGTATGACATTCTCAAATGATGAAAATGCTTCTTGAATGTTTGTACATGCCAACATGACCATACATGCATTTATGAGATTTGTTTGCATCCATTATGTATGGGAGATGAGCTATTGGGATTCTTTGAATCTTATCTCCTCCTCTCTAATGATCTAATATGCTAGGTGAATCAAGTGGACTAGGTAATGGAAGCCAACCACCTTGAAGGAAAGAGTTTGACAACAAAGTATTTGAGTTTTGCTACTTTAACGCCATATTTGTGTCAAAGAATGTAATCCATGATGTATATGGTCTATGACCTTTTAGACATATGTAATTATGATATTATGTGATGTATAAATGAAAGAACATGAGATATGAATGCTAGAATGTAAATTAAGTATGTCATGCCAAGTTATGTTTCTTGGAAAGTTGATGTAAGTGTGCATATGTGTGGATGAAATGGACAAAATGAGATGCATAAAGTTTGGGACCATTTGGGAAGCTCACACAAGTCCCAATCATGCTTTTAGACTTACCCAAAAGGTGCCAAAACCCAAGGAAAGCCAATTGGTCAATTTGGCACCTCATATGGAGCCAAAATTAACCATAATGGATCCCTATGTCATTTTTTGGCCAAATGAGCTCTTTTTGATTTGAGATTTGCCATGAAATTAGACCTTGTTGAGAGCTTTTTGGGAGCTTAAAGAACATAATTTTCTAAATCTACATAATATTTGATGAATTTTCAAAGTTGGTAAATTTTTTGATTTTGGTATGATGCATTGTTCATCTGGTCCAAAAATGAAATCTGTCACATAGGGCTCAAATGATGTTTAATTGCCATGAAATTTTATTCAGAGAAACTAGACATTCATAGTGACTTGTGCCAACTAGACACTTCATTTGGAGGTTTAGAGAGGGAGATATGAATTGTTAAAGATTCTATCCAGTATAAGGAGCTTCACCCGACCTCAGTTACTGTTCTATTGAATTTCGGGATCTAGGCGCACCTAAGCTGGTTTGGAAATATTTTTTTCCTCTAGCTAATATCCATATATTTTTAGATTGGTATCATTTGCATAGATTGGATTTTTTTGGAATTAATTGGATATTTTTGAAATTTGCTATAGAAATCTATGATAGTACCAGTGAGCAGTTTGACCTCTAGACCTTTTGAGATGTCAAACGTCCTCTATGATGGATTTTATGGTCTCAAAATATTTTTAGTGTGAACTAGACATCTGTAGCTTTCTAGAATAGCCAAGAATGCATGATTTTAAGTTTTCTAAAATTAGCTATGATTTTCCAAATTTTGGTAAGAAAAGAGTCAAATCTGGCCAAAAATGGATATGAATATTTCATGCTTCCCTTCATGATTCTTGAAGTGTAGGCCACTTTTCATGATGCAAATGAGTTGTATTCATGTAATTAAATATGAGAATATGATGTATGAGCTCATATGGCCTGCGTGACACCGAATGAAAAATTTCTGCATAGTGTAACGCTAAGAAATTCATTATTTTATGTCCTTTTCTTTGTTCCTTCATAGAATGCATGATATGAGCATGAGAATGGCATAAGATAAGCCAAGAAATTATGGTGTTACAATACCAATCTAGAAATCTATGGATTTTAGCTAGAGGGAAAAAATAACTCCTGACCAGTTCAGGTACGCCCGTACCTCGAAATCCAATCAAACAGTAACAGAGGTCAGCTAGAATTCTTAATACTGGATAGATTTTTTGAAAATCCATATCTCCCTCTCTAAAGATCCAAATAAGGTGCTTCTAGTTGACTCATGGGAATGTCTAGTTTCTCTGTATAAAATTTTGTGGCAATTGGACATCATTTGAGCCTTGTATGACAGATTTTATTCTTAGACCTAAGTGAACAATGACATGACCAAAACTAGAAAATTTGCCAACTTTGAAATTTCATCAAATATTTTGTAGATCTCCAAAAATTATGTTCTTTAGCTTCTCAAGCTCTCAACAAGCTCTAATTGAATGCCCAATCTCAGATCAAGAAGAGCTCATTTGGATAAAAAGTGACATAGGAATCTAAATTGGTCAATTTTGGTTCCATATGAGATACCAAAATGTCCAAATGGCTTTCCTTAGGGTTTGGCACCTCTTGAGCAAGTCTAAAAGTATATTTAGGACTTGTGTGAGCTGCCCAAATGGTTCCAACCCTCATGCATCTCATTTTGGCCATCTCATCCACACATATGCATAATTCCATAAATTAATTGAAGAAGCTACATTGCCCATACATACTCAATTTGCATTCTAGTGGTCACATAATACATTCTCCCATTTAAACATAATATATTATCATAATTATATGTATTCCAAAGGCCATGGACCATTTACAACAATAATTTACATCATTAGGCATCATTATGGCTTCAAAAAGCAAAAACCATGCATATTGGTGTCAAGCTCTTCTCTTCAAGGTGGTTGGCTTCCATTACCTTATCCACTTAGTCCACCTAGCATGTTAGATCATTAGAGAGGAGGGAATGAGATTCAAAGAATCCCAATAGCTCATCTCTCATTCAATCATACATAATGAATGCAAACAAGTCTCATAAATGCATGTATAGTCATGTTGACATGTGCAAACATTCAAGAGGCATTTTCATCATTTGAGAATGTCATACATAGCATACAAAGGATTGCCAAGCAAGTGGATTAACCTCACCCAATTTCTTATGGATGTTGGACTTGCCTCACCCATTCTTTAAGAGATTCTTGGACTCAATCATGTTCTTAGGAGTCCATCTTGCTTTTGGGAGACTGTTTGCTTTGTCTTAACCAATCTCAAGGGTTCTTGGCTCATCCTTACTATGGGTAAGGGTTCTTGGCCTCACCATACTCAAGCAACCCTAAACAAACATCATAATATCATTTAGAAACATAATATGCCACCATATAAAACCATGGCATATGAAATCATGCTAGCATAATTTTCATGGCTTGAAAATACACATACACACATTCTAAGACAAGCTAAGCACACATTCATGCATGAGAGAAGGTGGAGAGAGCTACCTTGGATACAATTACACACTTTTTCCCTTGAATCTCCCTTCCTTGCTTCGGCCACACACACACAAAAGTATGGGGACGATTTCTCTTAGCCTAGACACAATTTATGGAAGCCAATTAGGTTCATGGACTTAATTCTAAGGCCATAAAATTTGCTTAGACACTAGCTTGGTCTATAACCTCATTATGGCTCCATAATTACACCTAATGAAGCAACACCCCTCAAATAAATTTTAGGCTCTATTCTTTCCTTTTAAATATGATTCTTGACTCCTTTTAAGTCTCTTAGAGTCATCACACAATTAAAACCAAGAGCCTAACCACATGTTGCTTCTTTAGATCATAATATGGAATATAAAGTACCAACTCACTTTCTATGGGTTCTAAATTTTCTCCAAGGCCTCCCCTCACTTTCATTCATCATATATAACTCAAGAATGGGCTTAGGAAAATTTAAAACTCTCCTTACCTATAAAGACTTGTCTAGGTTGAGATTAGGAGCATTCTTGGCTCCCTTGGACTTTGCTTATTTTTCTCAAGGGAAGATGCATGTGGGGAGCCTCTTAAGGATCTTAGAAATTCATTTAAACTCTTATTTAGGCCTAGGAATTATCATACAAAATCAGATTTTACAAGGTGCATATGAAACCTTAGAAATTACATCTTGAAATTTAATGGTTTTTTGTTAATTCATATTGCATGTTCTTAATCTCCACACCCTTTTTCCATAGATTCATCCTTGGTTCTGCCTAAAAATTAGATCCTCCTAGGGTTTCTCATGTTAGGTGAAATGGAGAAGGAGGAGGAACCAAGATAGCAATCATAGGAAAAGAAATTTCCTAGTTTTCTTGCTTTTTCTTGCTTTCTCCAAGCTCCTCTCTTCAAATCCAAAATTTTCCCTAAGTTTCTCCCTTAAATTAGATTTGTAAACTTCATTTTAATCAAAGGAAACAAAGGAGAATGAAGGAGAAAAGGTTTTGATGGAAGAAGGCATGAAAAACTAGCAAGAAAACATACTTTAAAGCTAGGATTTCTTCTCTTCTTCTTCCTCCCTTGGTGCGCCTAAAACCCTAGCCTTCTTCTCTAAAATTGGGCAGAAAATTCTGAGTCTAAATGAAGGAAAGAGTGGGGTGCCACCTATATATAGGGGGAGGAGGAAGCATTTTTCAAAATTTTCCATTTGGTCCTTCATTTTTGGCATTTTTGTTTCTCCTTCGTTTTAGCTCCTTTTTTAGAATCAACTTTTCCATTATGAAATTTAGGTTCCCAATTTAATAAAATGCCTTTGGAATCACTCAAATTGAAGTTAAAACCTTCCTGAATGAATCGGTTAAAGTTTAGGTACACCGATGTTGAAAAATGTCCACCGGAGGGATTTTAACTGTCTCAGGGATTTCTATGATTTTCAGGGTCTCTGAGAACCCCAGAGAACTCAAAAATTTTATTTAAAAAGCTCTCCTGTGTAAATTCCAAAATTTGCTCAAAATTACTAAAATGTGATTACGTTTTGTAAGTTTTTTGTAAGAAATTGTTTCTTCATTCTAGCTCCATTTTTCTTTCCATCTGAGCCTGGGATTCTCATTTTTTGGAGTTTAGAATGCTTCCTAAATTTTCCAAGGCCTTAACTACATTGTTTTGAGGGACTTTCTTTTATATCCGGTGAGTTTTGTTCGTTAACAGAGAAATCGTACGTTACGTTTATCACGTTTTTTCTCATTTTTAGAAAATCGGATGTTACATAGCTTGCTTATGGTTTATTGTCCTGTGATCAAGTGTCTCTCTCTGTGTGTGCGTGGTCTCATTGTGGTAGTCCCCATTTAATTGTAAGCCTCATAGGTGGAGCACTGATGATAATAGTCAAACCAAGTTGCTTAGTTGAACCCTAGAAATTGTATGATTATGTGACTTGTGATAAGTCTCAATGATATATATATATATATATGTGTGTGTGTGTGTGTGTGTGTGTGTGTGTGTGTGTATTGGGGACTTATAATACATTTTTATCTATTTCCAGTATCTTAGTATGTTTTTCTTCATTTTTGTATTTTATGTAAATAATTATAAATTAAGATTTTAATAAATTTTTAGTAATTAAAAGAAGTGTAATTGGGATGTCTTTATCTACGTAGGAATGGTGTTGTACACAAGTTAACATTAAGGAAAATAAAAAACCCAAAGGGTTGATTAGAGGCCAAGTCAATATGTTTTTGCAAATGTGAAAGGCACCTTTTTTGTAACTGTGATGCAAGGATTTTAGAAACCTTAGCATGACATTACCATAGTCATTCAAGGTGCTTTTTGCATTGTTCGATGTAGAAATTCTGAAAGCCTAAAACCAATGGTTTGTGCAACAATGAAGGGTACATCTTCTACAATTGTGATATGTGGCAAAATTAGAAATGATGTAACCATAAGCCCCATTCTCTCTCATTGTCTCTAAATACCCCAGTATGACTTAAAGAAAGTGAGGAAAGACATCAATAGTATAATATCCAATTTTTCAAAAACTAAATCGAAACCAATATTATGACATAGGAAGACCCTAAAGCAAAGTAAAATAAGGCCAATTGAGAATAGAATTCAAATAGGGCATCTAAAAAGGTGGTTAAAAACCTAAGAATAGCTTGAAACTGAAATTCAACCGACTAAATAGAATGAACAAAAATGCAATGGCAAAATTGTAATTTTGGACAAATTTTGAGAAACTTAAAGGAGGGAGTTTTAAATGTTAAAATTGAGTTTACTAGAGTTTCCAGAGGCCTAAAAAACCATAGGAATTGTCAAAATGGTCAAAACTCTTCCAGTGTACAATTTAGGTCGTCGGTTCACCTAAATTTCGATTGGATCATTTTTAATGCTTATGAGTCTTGTGAATTTGAAACAAAATGTTTTTAATAAACTAAAGGACCCAAATTTTATGATTAAAAAGGCAATTTTCAAAAGGAATTAAAATGAGTTTAAACAGAGAAACAAAAGTTCAAGGATAAAATGGGAATATAGAAAAATTCATAAAACTCTAGGTCTTCCTTATAAATAGCCACCCTCACCATTTCTCTTTCATTTTTATTGAACTAAGCCAATCTTTAGGACACTCTTGGAGGCATGACAAAGGAAGAGGAAGACCAAGGAAAAAGAACTCCCTTTAGGTAAGTTTATGTGCTAAATTTGATTATGGTCTTATTACAAGCTCTCTCTCCCACTCTTTCTCCTATTTCTCTTCATGGTTTTAACTTCCTAAGGGATAGAGTTTTATGGAGGAAAGGGCTCTTTCAAAGAAACTAAATATGCTATATTAATCTCCCATCAAAGCCTTTTTGATTGATATATGATATGATGAAGGAAGATGGCCTTTTCTTGTTTTTCCCTTACCCTTTAGGCTTGGCTAAATTGAGATGGAAATGAGGGGGATTAGCTTTTAAGTGAAGCATGGTAGGAATTAAGATTTTAAAGAATAGAGATTAAGAAGATACCATTAAAATCAAATAGAAAGCCATAGGTTGCAAGATTTGGAACTTACGGTTTTGATTTCACCTTAGGGAGTATGAAGCATATTTTAAATTATGTAAGAGTATAATTGAGCTAAGAAGAGGCTAAGAAACACACATAGGTGCCAATTTCCTAAGAGATGGAACAAAAACTCCATAGAAGGCCATCTGGGTACATGTCTCAACCAAGATTCACTTAGAATACTTAGGGCGAGTTTTATTTAATTCTAAAATTATAAATAGTTTATATATAAATTATAAACACCAAAGGAACCATTGGTTTGAATTTAGAAGCCTTATTTTAAAAGGTGAAAATTTAGGGTTCCATTATGTATAAAGAAGCAATTTGGTGTTAAACTCCTTGAATTGAGTTTGTGATGGCCTTAATGAATTTAAATGGAGTTATATAACTCATTTTGGGTAGGGTCTTGGAGCCAAGATATTGATGTACAAGAGTTGCTTCATTATTCCACTTAATAGAGTTATCTAAGAACTTAAATTTTGAATTAGTTTGTATTTTGTGCTTCATTTGATGTGTTTAGGCTAAGCAAATGATATCTCCCTTAAGTGTAGGTGTGAAACTAAAAGATCAAGGTAAGAAGAAAAAGGGGATTAAGTGACCTCTTGTATTAAGGTAGTTCTTCATCTACTCTTGCATATGTATGTTAGTTGTTTGATTGATCTTGGGTTGCTTATGTGTCTTACTTACTAATTATGTTTGTTATTGATTGCTTGATGGTCATATGTAATTGCATGACATTTAATTGCATTTGGAATTGATTTGGCTCTTAAAGGGGTGAGGTTGTGCCAAAAGTACTTTGAATTAGGTGAGATGAGGCCAAAAGTCTTTAAATATTGGTGAAACAAAGCCAAGAGTCTCAATTGTGAGTAAGACTAAGTCAAAGCCTTTAAAAGAGGGTAAGGCTAAACCAAAAGTCCCTAAAGTTTGTTTTGCTCTTGATAGAGCAATGTGATCCTTCATGCATGAATATGCATGGTATTTAATTGTATAATATGCAAACTTGCTCTCTTTGACCATTGAACATGCAATATATGTGTTCTTGAATGATGAATGAGCTATTGGGATTTCTTGAATCTCATTCTGTCCCATATTTTCTTTGACCATGTCTAGGTAATCCTCAAAGAAGCAAAGATAGTGAGTAAAGAGCATGAGAAGCAACCTTTTGATATTAGTTTAAGTTTTTACATATGTTTTTGCCCACATATGGATGTATATGCATTTTATGAGATGTAACCATTTTCACATACCCAAAATTTTGAGACAATGATGTATAAACTATTTTTGAATGTAAATATGTGTGGTATGGTGAAATTTGACCATATGAGTTCTTAGATTTTCATATGTATAATGGCAAGTGGGAGTGTGATTTTGAGTTGTATGGCTTTTGGGACATGTTATACCTGCCATATATGTTGCATTTATCATTTAAAACTTGCTCAAATTGTGCCATAGCATGATATAGCTCAAAATGAACCATTTACGACTAAATTAGACACTTTTTGAGCCTTAAAATGTCCTCGAACCAAAGTCTCATCAAATTGATGAATTTTGAACTGAAATTTTGTAATTATTTAGAGCTTATCTAGAGTTTTCAGAGAGCTAAAGAACACAAAATTTAGAGCTTTGTAGAATATTTTATGAATTTCTAAAGTTGGCTGAGTTATGTAGATTAGTCTTTGGTACTGTTCATTTGGTCCAATTTTGGTTTTTCGTGTTTTTGAGAGATAATAAAAATTCATCTGCTTATGAAATTTTATATGCATAGAGTTGACATCCTAATATTTCCATAGCCACCATGTTCGCTTCAATTGGAGTTATGTAACTTAAGTTATGATTTTTCAAATTTTGATGCATATTATGTGCCAAAGTTGTGAAATGGAGTGAATGAAGTGGAATTTGAAATTTGAGCTTCTTTCTATGATATTCTATGCCTCACAAACTTTTTTGGCATGAATTTGAGAATTTCTATGATAAAAATAATTATTTGAGCACAACTGAAGAAATTGATGCTTTAACAATGGTAAATTTTGCTGCCAAAAGTGTTATTATGAATAATTGTTGTCACAAAAGGGAAATGAGATGAGATGTATATACATTACTTAATGGGTTGACAAATAGAGTATCAAAGTCTTGTCAAAGTGTTTATTTGAAGATTCAAATTGCTACTGGTGCTCAGAAATTGACTGGAGCTGTGCAAGGTTGAATATTTATTTCCCTTTCTCCTTCTAAATTTGTTTTCTATTTGTATTTTCTAATTTATTGTATTACTTTAGAATTAGATATTTTTATTACTAATATATGGATTGTTGTGATGATACGCTTTTATGATTATATATATATGAAGTATGCATTTGTGCTTAATGCCTTTATTGATATTATGCACGATTTGGATTAATTATTATTATTATTATTTAATTTTGTTCAAGATAAAGGGTTAGATAATAATGTTAGTTTTAGTGTAGGGATATCATTGAAATTGAGTTTTTATGTAATAAGGTCCACTATTTTAGTTAACTGCATATGAATGTTCAGTGATCAACGTAGACCATTCATTGTCTATGATTAGTGTAGTTTAATAATTCATTAAACTATAATACATCCTAAAATTAATTGAATCTAGGTGAGATCTATGTATGGCCCACTTAGGTGAAAGTTAGTTGTAAGATAATTTAGATAGATCCTCTTTGCTAGATGTCTGATAAATTAGAAATTCATAAGTGATAATGCTTTCTAAGATTAATCCAACTTAAGTGTCCTACTTTCAACACGTTATGGGAAGATTAAGATCTAGGATAGGATAGTAGCTTCACTTTGTTCATTATTATTACATTAGGATACAAGCTTTCCATAATAATAAGACGTAGGGAATTGAGTGTTACACTATCAATGAACTTTGTATAATTTACCTAATCCACCTTTTTAGTCTTTTTCTTTTAGGTTAGAGTCTTTGAGTCTTTTATTTTATTTTATTTCAATATTTTATTATTATAAAACCTCTCTCTATTATTGCAAAACTTAGTAATTTAATGTCTAATTCCAGCTAACATAATGCAAAAGCATATGAAAATCATCTAATGATAAGCAAATTATGGGTTAATTTAAACTTATTAACCCTATAAATTAATCCTGTATAATTGATTAATACTAGTCACTAACCCTTCATGACTAATATGAAGATTTGGCTAGCTTAAAAATGAGGTATAATGTAGTATGTTACATCTTATTTAAATATGACCTATTTTAGAATTTACTTCATCTTCCTAATAAAACAAGTTGACAAGATCTTAAACCATTCAACAGTGTCCTAACTTCACAAATTACATTTAGTTCATAAGGATACAAGGATTTTCTTACCACTCTTCACTTGGAGTTAACTATGCCCAAGTTCAATTGGGTTAGCTACAAGGTAGAATTTCTTCCTCAATGCCTTTTATGGGTTAAGTGCCAACTCTTATCTTAGAGTTAACTCTAACTAAAAATTTGCTTCATTTATAGATGAAACTAATCTACAACTAGTTGTTCTTACTCCTCTAATTATTCCCATTCTGTGGCCTATAACACACCCTCTTAAATCATCCTTCAACACAAAAGGCTTGGACTAATCAAGTTCACTTTAAAATAAACTAGGATTTTAAGCTATCAAATGACTCCTTGAAGGCGCAGGGTTGCCATGGCAACCTCACTTTTGGGCATTGCAATGTCTAACATTCTGTTTTGGGACATACACAAACTCCTTGACTAGCATTGCAACACCAATGCAATGTGGTGATCATGGCGTCACAACACCATTCCTATTGTTCTAATATGCAATTTTACACTTTCACTACATAACTCCGTAATTTAAAAGATTTGGTTTAAAACTTTCTTTAGATGGCACAAGGTCCATATAAAAATTTCAAACTAAACAGTGATTATAATATCCTAAAATTAGCTAACCAAATTATGGAAATTTAGGATTTTATTTTAAGGAAATAAGAAATTATTGTAAGAATTAAGGAAAAATATGGAAAATAGAAATTTTCAAGAAAAATAATTATTTGAGCATTTTTTTTAGGCCAATAATAATTATTTAGTGATTTTTAGTGGAAAACAACTTTAATTGTATAATTTAAATTTGTTTAGGTGAAATTAATTGGAGGCACTTTAAAAAAATAAATTAGAGCCTAATAATTAGTTTAACTTTGCTAAAAATAACTTTTAAGAGCCTAAATTGAATTATAAACTAAGATTCAACCTAGTTGGACTTGGTGAATTATAGCCTAGTACCCAAATATAAGCCCAATAGATAAAAATGCCCCTAGGTAAGCCCAAATCCTCACTTAAGCTCACTAAAATGCTAAACCCTCCTATTTCATGGTAAAAAATATTTTGGGTAGCGAAAGGAAGAGTAAAAACGCAGAAAAGAGAAAAGGGGCTTAGTTCTTCACCTTCTGGGTTTTGATTTGCCAAGAAACAACTTGTCATTTAGAGGTTTTTCATTCAACCCTAGGTGCTGAAATTGGGGATTTTGATGCTTCCTTGCTTGATTTTTGAGCTTGTAGGCTAATGGAGTTATTGGGTAAGTGTTTCCCTTTATTTTGATATGTGTTCATGCTCAAATTTCATCCCATAGACTTATTTTCACTTGGTGGTTGTCACATGTGTGAAAAATCAAGTGTTGGAAGTGACCTATTGTGGACTTAAGTTGTTTTGGGCTCAAATCAGTACCATTAGTTATTAAAAGATTGGGTAAGTGCCTCTTATCATTTTGTGATGTTATATGCTAAAATTTCATCACTTGGGTTGATTTTTGGAAGAATTATAATAAAGGACCCAAAAGTAAAAAAATTATTCTTAAAGACCTATTACTACTTGTTTTAGGATGATTATCATTGAGTTTAGCAACAAATAGTTGAATCTAGTGGTAATAAGCCCTTAAAAATAAAATTTTTCACTTCTTGGTCCTTAACAAAATTTTCCCTTGATTTTTTATGCATGGCTATCACATGTACAAAATGGAGATGTTGAGAGTGACCTATGGTTTGTTCTTGTTGGTTTGATCTTAAATTAGTGCAATTGACTCTTTAGAAACCTGGGTAAGTCATTTCTAATGGATTCTTAACGAAATTAATCAATGGGTTTAAAACTCTTTTGCTAATGATGGTTAAGTAATAGTAATTATGCTTGTCTTAGGTTTGGTAGGTGTAACACCATAAATTCTAGCTCATTTCATGACATTCATAAGCTTCACCTCATTGTTTCCATAAAAGCATATAAAGAGGGGGATGAAAATAATGGGTTTATTTGCATTGCGCTATGCTTAAAAATTTACAATCGGCGTCATGTGGACTGTGTGAGCTCATACTATGTATCCTCATATTTAATTACATCATTACAGCTCATTTACATCCCAAAAACATGCCTACAACCTATGAAAACCGAAATGAGGCATGGAAAATGGGAGTTTATTTTCGGCCAGAATTGGCCTCTTCCCTGGGCAAATTTTGGAAAATTATAACTAAATCTAAAAAATTCAAAATCATGCAATCTTGGTTACTCTGGAAATCTTAGGATGTCTAATTTACACTAAAAATATTCTCAGGTCACAAAAATCATTACACAGGACGTTTGACATCCAAAAATCTATGGAGGTCGCTGGCTGCCTGGGCTGTTGTTCAGTTTACTGATACAAACTTCTAAAATTCATAAATAATTCTATAAAAATTGAAATCATACAAATTTTGTTATTATGGAAAGATAAAAATGTTAAATTGATACTAAAAATAATTTCAAAATGAAAAAGATATTTTTAGTTAGCTAGAACCTATGGAACAGTAACTGGACTCCTGGGGCGCTACTGATACTGACAGTTAACTTCATACATGTATAACTCTCTGTTCAGACCTCCAAATGAGGTTATCTTAGTTTCCAAAGAAAGCTTATAACCTCTAGTTTATGCATATAAAATTTCATAAGCATTGGATACCGTTTGGCCATCAAGCAACACAGAATACAAAACTATCAGTATAAACAGTACCCATACCAGAATCCATGAAAAATCCCAACGTTGAAAATTTATCAAATATTCCCTAAGTCTCCGAAAATTATGATCTTTAGCTTCCCAGAAAGCTTTCAATGAGACCTAATTGCATGCCAAACTTTAGGGCAAGACTAACTCATTTGGGCAAAAAGTGACATAGAGTTCCATTATGGTCAATTTTGGCTCCATATAGGGTACCAAAGTTGCCAAATGGATTTCCCTTAGTCTTGGCACCTTTTGGGCAAGTCTAAAAGTATATTTAAGACTTGTGTGAGCTACCCAAATGGTCCCAAACCTCATACATCTCATTTTGGCCATTCAACCCCCACTTATACACATATCCATCAAACTTTCAATTTTCATACTTTGGCATTAGATACTCAAAACATATGCTAGAGGTCATACATCATATCCATACATATAAACATCACATAATGGTGTATTTATACATGTCTCAAGGGCCATGGTACTTTTACAACATCATATACTTGATGAACCATCATTATGATTCCAAAAGAAACAAAATAACACATAAGCTTATCAATTGTCCCTCTTCATGGTTGTTGGCTCCCTTCACTATAATTACTTGGTCCACCTAGCATGTTAGATCATTGGAGAAGAAGGGATGAGATTCAAAGAATTCCAATAACCCATCTCCCATTCAATCATACATAATATGTGCAAAGCAAGCTTTTCAAATGCATGCATGGAGGAAATAGAAGTCATGGACATTTTAAAAGCAACCTTAGCATGTAAATCACTCATACAAGACATTTAAGAGTTTACCAAGTGTTTGGATTGGCCTCACACTTCTCCTCATGGTTTTAGACTTGCCTCACCCATTCTTTGAGCATTTTGGACTCAACCATATTCTTGGCAGCCCACTTTGCTTTTGGGAGACTCTTTACTTTGTCTCAACCAAACTCAAGGGTTCTTGGCTCATCCTCATCAAGGGAAGAGTTCTTGGCCTCTCTACACCCAAGCAAACTCATACAAACATCATGGATTCATTTAAAACATAATGTGGTATCAAGCATCATGGCATCTAAAGGCATGCTAGCATACTTTTCAAAGCTTGAAAATACACATACACACATTCTAAAACAAGCTAAACACACATCCATGCATGAGAGAAGGTGGAGAGAGCTACCTTGCACACAATTACACACTCTGTCCTTTGGACTCAAGCCTCCTCTTTCGGCCACACACCCACAAATTGGGGAGATGGTTTCTCTTGGCCTAGATACAAATTATGGGAGCCAATTAAGTTCATGAAACAATCTCTAAGACCCTACAATTTGCTTAGATGTTAGATTGCTCTATAAGCTTCATTATGGTTCATAAATGCATCTAATGAAGCAACACCCCTCAAATAATTTCTAGGCTTCATTCTTTCCTTTCAAATATGATTCTTAACTCCTTTTAAGCCTCTTGGAGTCATCACATCATCAAAACAAAAGGCCTAGCACCATGTTGCTTCTTTAGGTCATAATATGGAACCTAAGACACCAAATCACTTTCTATGAGTTCTAAATTTTTTCCAAGGCCTCCCCTCACTTTCATTCATCAAATATGACTCAAGAATGGCCTTAGAAAAATTTAAAACTCTCCCTAGCTAGGAGAACCCATCTAGGCCGAGGCTATGAAGCATATTGGGTTCCATGGAGCTTTCTTTATTTTCTTAAGGGAAGAAGAATATGGGGGGCCTCTTAGGGATCTTGGGAGCTCATTTAAACTCTTACTTAGGCCTAGGAATCATCATATAAAGTCAGATTTTATAAGGTGCAATTAAAACCCTAGAACTTGCATCTTGAAATCTAATAATTTTTTGTTAATTCCCTTTGCATATTCTTAATCTCCACACCTTTTTTCCTTAGATTTATGCTTGGTTCTGCCTAAAAATCATCTCCTCCTAGGGTTTTCTCAAGTGGGGCGAAATGGTGGAGAAGGGGACTAAAAATGACAACTATAGGAAGAGAAATTACCTTGTTTTCTTGCTTTTTCTCACTTGAATCTTGTGTTATTTGAGCTCTTCTCTTCAAATCCGAACTTTCCCCTCAATTTATCCCTTAAATCAGATTTATAAACCTCATTTTAATCATAGGAAACAAAGGAGAATGGAGGAGAAGAGGTTTGGAAGAGAAAGAGCATGAAAAACTACTAATTTCCATACCTTAAGCCTTTGATTTCTCCTCCTTTTCTTCCCTTCTTGTAAGCCTCATCCCCTAGGGTTTTCTTCTGGTTTTAGGCAGAACATGGTCATGCTTAATGAAGGGAGGAGAAGGGTGCATCATATATATAGGTGGGAATAAGTTACATTTTTCTAAATTTCCCATTTTGCCCTTCATACTTTGCATTTTCGTTTCTCCTTCGTTTTAGCTCCTTTTTTAGAACCGCCTTTTCCATTATAAAATATAGGTTCCCAATCAAGTAAAATATCTTTGGAATCACTCAAATTGGAGCTAAAACCTTTCCGAACGAATCTATCAAAGTTTGAGCACAATGATGTTGGAAAATGTCCATCGAAGGGGCTTTAACTGTCCTGGGGCATTCCATGGTTTTTTAGAGCCTCTGAGAATCTCGGAGAACTCAAAACTTTCATTTAAAAAGCCCTCCTATGTGTTTTTTAAAAAGTACCCATATTTACGAAAATGCCATTGGCCTTTTGATAAATTTTTCGAATCACTCTGGCCTTGATTTTTGGGCAACTCAAGGCTCAAATCCTTATTTTCTAATATTTAAAATTTTATCATAATTTTAGTTGGCCCCAATTCCTTCTATTTCAAGGACTTCCTTTTGTATTTGGCCCATTTCTACCGTTTACGGAGAAATCGAACATTGCATTTCTCACGTTTATGGAAAGGCCAGACGTTTATGGAAATGCCGGATGTTACAGTAGGCCTTTTGGAATATGTTGGTAGTTAAAGGAAGAGTAATTAGGCTTTATTAAGGTTACGGGGGTTAATTCTATGGATATGTATAGTTTTGATCATATGTTTACTTATACGTGTTATTTTGGTGGCTAATGATTAGTTTGATTATTGATTGTATAACCTGGACTGTGATCATGTCTTTATTTGTGGAGCTATGATCATGATTCCACTTATGCATTGTGCCATGATCATACACTGAGTTGTGATCATACTCTTATGAATGCAATGAGCCATGATCATGGCCCTTCCTTAATTATTTGCTAATAACTTGTTGAATGTGGTTGCTAGTATAGGATGGTGGTTACTTGTAGTCAAACTTGTTCATTTGAAATGATATGCGCACTCTTCTTGTTATAATTTTTCATGTAAAGTATTATGTTGATTAATCTGTACATATATAGAATTCTCCTTTTGTTACTAAGATTTTATATGTCATCTTGGTTTTGGGCTAACAGTTTTAAGAACCAAACCTCTTAGTAGCAAGGACAAGCTAATGGAAGCTTACCATAATGGTTTAGCAGTGTATAGACTTAAATGACTTGTTTAATTTGGTTTGTATAGTAAAGATACTAGTTCTTATGTAATTGCTTATTATGTTATAAAATTGTCACATTGCATCATATATTGCCAAGTATAAAGACTAATTATATAATTTGAGTCATCATGGAATTAAGCAACCAATAAATGCTTAGCATTGTGAAATTAATGTTTGCACTATTGATATTAAAAGTTTAGACATTTAGATAAGCTTAAACATGTACTTTACACTTGCTCAAGATGTTTAAAAGAATTTAGGAGGCATATTGTGGATTTTGAATTGTCATTTAGAGGTTTTAGAAGTAACTTTTTGATTATTGTTGCCATCATAGTCATCTTACTGTCATGGGAGGATTTTATTCGTAATTGCTTAATTATAACTTGTTACAATTGTATGATCGATTATCTTATCCAAAGATGGATTTTAGGTATGGTACTTATATTTGGTGTTAGATTGGCCACTATCAAATGAAGAATTTTTTTGTCATATAAGATGTAAAGTGGATGTCAATGCTCGACCAATTGTGGTTCCGAGTTAGGTTATGGTTTATGAGCTTTAGGAATGTGCTTTTGTTGCCTTGGTCATATGGATTGTGAAATGGTTCATCCCTCATGTGTTGCCATAATATACTTTGTTGTCATGAGTAATTGTTAAGTGATTTTGGGATGTGGCATGGTCATATTTTGAGTTTAAGGTTATGTCAAAACTTTAGATATATGGGTAAGCTTAATTTATTAATTGAAACTTGCTCGAGGTGTTTAAATGAATTTAAATGAGATAGTGTGGATTTTAGGTTGCCATTTGAAGCCATTCCCTACTATTTGCTGTCATAGAAGAGTTTTTGTGCTATCATAATTGAAGTTTGATTAGTTGGGTTAGCTTTTAAATCCTTCAGTCAGGTAAGACAATTGAATGGAGATTATAGAAATGTAAACCTTTTAAAAACCTTGCCTTTTTACCATATAAAGATCCCAAGATTGAGTTTGAGGTGTTAGCAACTTGTAGGTTCACATATCTAAGTGTTTGGGGTTAGTAGGTATTTGAGTCACAGTTAAATTTTCTCAAGTCATGACCTAAATGAGCTAATAGTGATCTAGAAGTGAATTTGGCCATGACACAAAACATTTTGGTCATGGTGCAAATTGTGTTTATATAGGGAAATTGGTCCAAACCATTGTTAAGTCGCAACAAACATGCTATATTATGGTTTTAGGAGTTTCCAGAGGACATTTAAGTCATGACTTAACCTTTTCAAGTTATGTCTTGAATCTTGAAGTCTGTATTTCATCTTCTAAAACTTGTTTTTCCTTATCATAATGATGAATAATGGCTAGTGGTTCAACATACACTTAGTTTAATACTTTTAAAAGGTGTTTTGAGTGAGGTAACTAAGTTAAATGGGAATTTTATTGTTATATGAATATGAATCTTCTTGTATAACCTTAGTAGTGTAATTTGTTGATATAAAGTTTAAATTTTCTTTTATTTCTATATCTTAGTAACCTATTATCCAATCTCATATGTTAATTACAATTAATTTAAAGTCAAATTATGTTGTTTAGCTTAATTAGAAATTAGGGACATTAGATCATTTGATTCCTCAAATAATCACATTTACAATTATGGCCCAAAATGGTTTAACTTAAGAACTAAATGAGGTTTGGGTGCACTTTTAACTACTCAACACTCTACCAAACTCCTAACTTTGGCATATAACAATCTCCATATGGAATCTCCTCCATCCTAGAGTTTGGGCACAAAAAATTGAGGTGATTTAACTCTTAACTAAAATGTTGCATTTAGCGACCATTTTGCTATCAAATTCCATGAAAGCAATAACATAAGATTAAGTATTTAACAACTTTTAAGTTTGATTTTAAAGACCACCTAAGGCCTACTTGTGACATGGGATTTTTAATTCTTAATTTAATGCTAACTTAAGTAAGTAATAAACAAATTTTAACTACAAAAGCTCCTTAATAAATATTATAATGAAATATTCTAATAAATAATCCACATGTATCTATAAGGACTACTAACTAATTGAATCATCATGATCAACAACTTAACTCTCAAGTACTTCATAAAATTCTATTCATTAAACTCTAATTAAATGTATACAAATAAATCTAAATATTTAATCTACAAAGATAATCTCGCAGCATAGCAACTACAAATATTCCCAATTAATATATTACGTAACATAAATCTCTTAATACAACTTGCAATAATATAATCTAATTATTACTCATCCATACATGATATCATTTAGCTAAGGTACTCATCAAATTGCTTTCTTTTACTGGTAGCTACCCTTCTACTTGGAATTATTATTTAACAAAAACATGAGATGAAATTCTAGTAGCTAGTGGAGTTCTAAAGTGACATTTCCAGCCATAAGTATAAAGCTTTTTACAAATAGTTTAATTCTAATAAAATACATGCATTTTTTATAACTTTTTGCTATGCAAACCATTAAACTTTCATAATCACTTTCATAAAACTAGTTTAGGAAAAAAAAATCATTTTCTTTTTATAAATACTTTTAGATCAACAATGTATGATCAAGAAAGCCATATGTTGAAATGGTAAAATAGGCAACCCTACTTCCTCAAAACATGGTACTATAGTATGAGCTATAACACCTTTCATCGATTTATCTCATATCAAATGAGCTATAACTGATGAATCATCCCTAGTCTTGGCAAAATATGGACTTTCTAGGCCATAGTTCACAACCTTAGGAATTAGTCATCCAAGTAGAACAACACAATTTATCAAATCATATTATAATGTGAGAATACATTTGAAAACATCATATAACAATTCCAAAATCATTTCATTTTAAGAGTCAAGTATAATACCGCTCGTTTTCTACAAATTCCATCAATAATTAATCTCATTTCCAACAATAATTTCCAACAACAAGTTTCGACCTCTCTTGAAATATAGAATATTTCATAAAACACATTTCAATAAAATATGAGAAAGTATTTAGAATTATATTTATAGACACTAACTACGTTGTAAGAGCCATCACTTAGCCAATTCCTCTACCAAAGTACAAGCTAAAGATCTATAATAGTAAAGTAACGTATATAAGTATAAATCCACCAATTAAATAACTTAATTCTAATTAACTTCTTAAGCTTACCACCATTTTGCACAAATCCCAAGGCTAGCAAGCTACCAAGATCACGCCTCCCTTATGTAGTCAATGTAATGTCTCTAATTCCTAATTAAGATGAACAACATAATTTAATTCTAAATTAGTTGTGATTAATGTATAAAGTATGAAAAAATTTAAACTTTTATATCAACAAGTTACACTACCAAGGCTATACAAGAAGATTCATATTCACATGATAACATAATTCTCATTAATCCTTGTTATCCCACTCAAAACACCTTTTAAAGTATTAAAATAAGTATATGTTGAGCCACTAACCATTATTCATCACTAACATAAAGAAAACAAGTTCTAAACAGTGAAACTTAGACTTCATGACTTAAGTCACGACTTAAAAAGGTTGAGTTGTAGCTTAAATGGCTTATGCAAACTCCTAAAACCATATTTTAGCATTTTCGTTGTGTCCTAGAAAGTCCCTACCATGGCCAAAAATTGGTTTAGACTATAAATCCCACATAGGCAAAATTTATGCCGTGACCCAAAATATTTACACCATAGCCAAAATCTATTATGGGTGAAAAATGAGATTTACACTGTGGCCAAATTTGCTACTAGCGTAACAATCCTAATTCTTAATTATGGTGATTAGGCTTAATTTCATAATTAATGATTGTAAATCAAGGTTTAGCATCATTTAATTAATTATATTGGAAAAAAGTGAGAAAATTTGAATATTGATATTATTAGGGTTATTAGCCAAACCATCACAATTATTTAAGTCCACAAGTAATTGTAGTTACCAATTAAGAGCCTTTAATACATGTTACTACTGATTTCCAATTCACAAAATCCTTTTATCATATTCCCAAATCATTACATAACTTTAACATAGTGAAATTCTTTACAAGTCAAAAATAAGAGTTTAGGAACCTTTGCCGTGGTTTAGACCTTCCCCGCCACTGCTAAGTTGGTTATTGGATCCTAAAAACCAAGTGTGGAGACTTCCGCTATGACTTGGTACACCCACGTTGAGGCGTAAGTGGCTACTGTAAGTCAAAACTGAAATTTCGCACTTTGCACCATGGCAAAGTGCTCTCAAGACCTACTATTCATGTTTTCACGATTCTTATCGTGGCAGGCCTATATGGTGCTGCAGCGACAGACCTCTTAGAGCAATCCAAGCTCGCCTCTCGTTGCTCGCTGCGGTGAGATTGCTCACTATTACCCTTTTCGGTGAACTTTTCACCCCGCGCCATGGCGAGACAGCTCGTATTATGGTGTTTCTTGCTTTTGATTGACTCGTGGCTGCGACTTGAGTCATTTTGGCAGTAGTTCAATCCCATCTTACACCTAAACTCTTATTTTTATACTATCTAATCAATTCCCACTAGTCTTAGATGGAGGTGGCTAACATCCATGGTTTAGTTTTCTAGACCTCCTAACTCCCATTGTATCATGATTCACTAATCCTTATTGTTTAAGGGTCTTGGATTGAATTAGAGCAATCAAGCTTAATTTCATGTCAATTAATTACCCTCCCATGATAGTAGAAGTGTTTCAACCACAAGATGCATAGGACTAAACTTAATGGTTACACAATATTAAGTCATTCATCAAGTATTAGTCAGATACAATCACAATATTTAATTCCATGATAATTAGATTATATAAGCAGTCCCTATACTTGACAATTCATGATGTAATGCCACAATACATAAAAACTAATATTCTTGTTACACAAACCCAATTTGACAAGGTTTCTAAACCTATATGCTACCAAACCATACATTATGCTTTCATTAATTTCTCCTTACCACTATGAGGTTCGATCTTTGAAAATGTTATCCATAATGGGGTTGAGATATACAATCTCAGTAATAAGAGGCAAATTCCATATGTATATATAGATTAATCAACATAATGCAATTATACAGAAAATACATCGAAAGCATCAATATCATTAGCAAATGAATTAGTTTGACTACTAGTGACTACCTTCCCATACTAATAATCACATATAACATGTTAAAGGCCAATAATACCGGAAGAGGCCTGTCCACGGCATCAACTCCTTAATGAGCACAACCTAAGCTCAGTGCATTCAGGGGTCTAATCACAACTCATTGTTCGATTGAAGTATGATGCACGAGTGGCAGCCACGCCACAACTCCACAATGCACTTACAAGATCCAATCACAACACAATTCAAGTAGCCAAATAATTATTTAGCATTTCAAAATCATACATATACAACAAATATCATATTAAAATGAGTATATACATGGAATTAAAAAATTAGCCCCAATTACCTCAATGAAGCCTAATTACTCTTCCTCTAGCTGCCATTAAAATCCAAATGCACATCAAGCATATGACAAGTATAATTATCATCATTTCTAGCAATAAATTAGATATCCAAAGAGTTGAACTATTAATGACTACCTAGAGGTTACTTACCTAACTACTAATGGATTCCAATTTCGGGTTCTAGCTTCCCCATACCAAAAACCACCATAGTTCACTCCAATTTTTGGGTAATTTCACATAAAATCAAAGCCCATATCATAAGTTGACTATATGGGTCTCAAACTAGTAAAAAATGCAATAAAATAAGAAGAGAATACTTACTTAACAACACCCATAGCCTCAACGTCTGAAAATCCACCATGGAAGTACCAAACAACAAGTTTCAGTTTTGGGTGAAAGATAAAAATGCTCCAAATGAGAAACCAATCAATTCAAATTGAAGAGGAAGAAGAGAAGGTTAAGTTTCATGAAGATCATCTTAGCTAAATCTTGGTCTAGGTGGGAGAAATGGGGCCAAAATAGTTATGGAAACCATAGCCTCTCAAGGTGCGAAAATAGGTTTTCACTTCTGCAGAACCAAATGTTTTGCTCTCATAAATGGGTGAGGTTGTTGAACTTTTAGGGTTATTAGTGAGAAATGGGCTGACCCATTAGCCAAAAATCTAATTTGGCTTATTTCTAGTTATTGGGCCATTACTTTGTGAAGTGGACTATAGAAACTTTTAGGGTTGGGAAGAAATGTGCTGACCCAAAGGCCTAAAAATCCATTTAGGTTCTAGTGTAAGCTTATTAGGCCTAAAAAAATTTTATTAAGGTTTTAAGATGACTTAAGGGTCCATTCAAATTGGGTCTGCTTAAGAGTGTAATTGGGCCTCTAAGAAGAATTGGACCTTTTTATAACTAGGAATGGACTTCTATATTGGGCTCCAAACATAACTAAAGGGATCATATGACCCAAATTAAATATCCATCTCCCTTTCCACTTAATTAACTTTATTAATTACCTAGATTAATTCCCTAATTCATTATAATTATCCTTAGTTAATTTTGGGATGTTACAACTAGATCATTACTAGCTTATTTTGGCTACAACTTGAGAAAATTTAGCCGTGAGTCAAATACCTATTAATCCCAAACACTTAGATATACAAATTAATAAGTTGTTAATACCTCAAACTCAATCCTATGATCTTTACATGGTAAAAAACAATGTTTTTAAAGGGTTTACATTCCTATAATCTCTATCCAATTGCCTTACCTAACTCAAGGATTTAAAAGCTAAACTAACCAAACAAATTTCAATTATGACAACATAAGAACTCTTCTATGCAACAAATGGTAGGAAATGGCTTCACGTGGCAACCTAAAATCCACAATACCTAATCTAAATTCATCTAACCAGCTTGAGTAAGTTTCAATTGACAAATTAAACTTATTTACATACCCAAAGCTTTGACACAACCTTAAACTCAAAATATTACCATGCCATGTAACAAATGTAATTTTTGTAAAACGACGAAATGAGCTGTGTAACGACCGGGAAAAAGAAAAGAAAAGGGAAAAGAAAGGAAGTGAAATCTGGAAATTTTCGGAATCCAGAATTTCTGCCAAGTCCTCTCGCAATAGCGAGAAATGGTCTCGCTACAGCGAGAGAGCTAGTTCGCAATAGCGAAGGCGATTCTAGCTATAGCGAGTGCTGGCAGCAGCCCATACAAAAATCAGGGAGTTGCCCGCTGTAGCGTACGCCATAGCGAGAGTGAAGTTTAGAATTAACACAATTTCGCCATAGCGAGTGATAAATCTAGCCATAGCGAAGGGAACTGACACGAGCTCGCCATAGCGAAGGTTACACCTCGCCATAGCGAAGCCAGATTACACGAGCTCGCTATAGCGAAGGTTAATTTTCGCTGTAGCGAGGGTCGGTCCGGAAGAGAGTAAATAGCGAGATTTAGACTTCATTAAACGCCCAAACTCATTTCTTCTCTCATATCTGCCCTAAGCTTCGACCCAAAGAGAGAAAAGAGGCGTGGAGAGTGTGAGAGATCAAGAGAAGGAGGAAGATCAAGGGAAAGGTAAGGTAACTTCTCCCATTTCTTCTAGAACTCTGATCCCCTCCCTTTGCCCTCTCTTTCTGCGGTTTTATTTGTGAAAATGGACGGATTTTGGGCATGGGTCAGAAGAGGGAAAGTGAAAAACTCTTTTGAATCCTTGAGTTTTTTTTGAAAATGAGGTTTTCCACTACCATGGGAGCTTGAGAGAGAGAAAGGGTTAATGGCATTCTAGAGAGAGAACCCTAGGTTGTATGTGATAGAAGGGTTGCTCTAAATTAAATTATAAGAGAGTAATTGCATGCTTTTGGTGTGTCTAGGCTCAAGTGAAACACTTACATCAAGGTGTGTTTGTGAACCTAAGGAGGGAGAGGAGACATTGAAAGGAAAAGCTAGTGTTGGCTTTGGCTCCAAAGGTAGCTCTCTCTTTCACTCTTTCTTGTTGCATTCTTGGATATGATAGTCATTGTATGATATGTATATGCTGAATGTGTGGAATATGCCATATGCTATTATTTTGATGCATTGATGTTAATATGCTTGTGTAATGAATTGTGAGACTTGCTCGGGTGCGGTAGTGCCGAAAGTCCCTTGAGATGGGTGAGATGAAGCCGAAAGTCCCTTGAGCTAGGTGAGACAAGGCCAAAAGTCTCAAACGAGTGAAGCCAAGTCAAAAGTCCTTAAACTCGGGTGAGGCCATCCAAAAGTCCCTAGACTCGGGTGAGGCTAGACCAAAAGTCCCTGGAGCCCATTTTTGGCATTGTTGTGAATTCCATAGCATGTACATTATGTGTTGAATGATTGAGAATAGCTAAATGCTTATTCACATGCTTTGACTTGTTATATGCCTTGATTGCTTGCTGGATTGAGTGCATGAGCTACTGAGATTCCCTGAATCTCACCCCTTTCCCCTCCCAACTAATATGCTAGGTGGAGCTCAAGGAGAACCGAGCACACACCAAGGAGCCTAGGAGCATGCTTAGTTAGCTAGTTGCTAGCTTTGTTTTGATATTTTGATGTAAATATGATGTAAAGTGGTGCCAAATGAAGATGTGCCCACTATTTTTGAGATGTAAAGTTTGTAACACGTGTAGAAATATGAAAGGATGATGTATGAACTATGTTATTAGCCAAGGTAATGGAAATGAGGGTTTTACCCCTTGTGTTGCATGTATGGAATAGTGCATAATTGGCCATAGCATAGTGAGATTTGGATGTATGATGATTTGGATCATATGGACATGTTAGATATACTAGTTTTATGCTTTTAAACTTGTCCATGTGGAGTGAGAATGTGAGAGAGGCTATTTGGACCCGTTTTGGACCTATGGAGTGCCAAAACTGGTATTTTTGAGAGCTCCGTCAAAGTATGACCGGATGAGCTCCGTTTGCCATGAAGTTTGGCGTGCCTCTAGATTTTGTAGAAAGCCTCTTGAGAAGCTAAAGTGGGTAATATTTGGCGGATTATAGAATATTTGTGGAATTGTTGAATTTGGGAAAAATTCAAGGGATTGGTCATGTACTGTTTATGCAACCAGAAAATGAAATCTGTGGCATTCTTAGACCAAATGGATTCCAAATGTGGTGAAATTTTATACAAATAAACTAGACCACCACAGTGACTTGTAGGAACTAGAATCACCCAAATCGGAGGTCTGTAGAGAGAGATTGGACCATCTGAAGTTCTGTATCAGCATCAGGGAGCTTACCTGACCCCCATCACTGTTCCATCGGTTTTCGGGGTGCAAAAGCTACTGAACTGATCTGGACTTATTTTTCTACTCTAGTAGACATCCGTATCTTTCTGAATTGGTATAATGTGTCCAGATTGGAGTTTTGTGGATTTAGTTATGAATTTTCGAAAGTCATGATAGCAAGCTGCACCAGAAACAGTGACAGTTGGACCTTCCTCCCATTTTCGATGTCAAACTTGGTCCAAATGCTGAGATTTTGATTGAGAATGATTTTTAGTGTAAAGTAAACACTTAGAGCTTTCTAGAAAGCTAAAGTTTGCTACATTCCCATTTTTCTATAATTTCTTATGATTTTCCAAAGTTAGAGTCAAAATAGGAATTTTGGGCACAAGTGAGAAAAGTGCATTTTCTGGTTTTTGGCTCCATACCCGTGGCTTATGGTTTGTTTTATGCTATGTATAAGTCGTCTATATGGAGTTTGAGTTGAGGATGCTTGAGATGGGTTCACAGGACCCACGGGACAAAAGATGAGTATATGAAACCCCGGTTCATAGCATGCAAATGCCACGAAAGAGTAGAGATTCTTTGGAAATCATGTGGAACCGAGCCCAGTGAGAGGCTAGGTAATGGTAGTAGTTTAAGGTGTCACAAGCTGTATAAAACTAAGTTCTCTAAAATGACCTAAATAATATTCCAAAAAATTTAGGTTGAGCCCTAGACTCCTAAAAATGATAATTCTAGGCTCAAACGAAAAGAAAAACGGAGTTAGGACGGAGAAATAAATTGAGACGGAAACTGACGAAACGTAATGGCATTTTCAAAAATAAGTGTAACTTTTGGAAAACCATATAGGAGGGCTTTTTAAATGAAATTTTTAAGTTCCCAAGGTTCTCAGAGGCCCCAAAAATTATGGGAGGCCCCGGGACTGGTAAAGCCCCTCCAGTGTATATTTTTCAATGTTGGTTGACCTAAACTTTGACTGATTTGTTCGGTAAGGTTTTAGCTCCAAATTGAGTGATTCTAAAGGTATTTTATTAAATTGGGAATCTAAATTTTATGATGCAAAAGACGGTTCTAAAAAAGGAGATAAAATGAAGCTGAAACAAAATTGCCATTACAGACGGGCAAAATTGGAAATAAAAGCTTCTAGAATGTCCTAAACACTTCTACACTTTTCTTCCATCTTCTCCCTTTTATTGAGCACAACTTCTTCTGCAAAATTTACAGAAAAAATAGCAGCTCCTTAGGTGGATCAAAAGGAGAAGAAAAGGAGGAGAAAAATCAAGGGAAAGGTAAGGAAAATTGTAGATTTTCATGCTCCATCTTCCTCTAATCTTGTTTCTTTCCTTTCCTCCTTTCTTTCTATAGTTTAGTTGAACTTTTTGGTTCTATTTTAGGTCCAGAACCAAGGAGAGAATTTTGAATTTGCCAAGGAGAAGAGAATCAAGGAGAAAGACACTTGAAAAGTCACTTAAATCCTAGGTAATCTTTGCTTTTTGTTGCATCTTCTCTTCCCCTCCCTTTGTGTGTATTTCGACCAAGAATAGAACCAAAGGAGGGGAGAATGTTCTATCCAAATACAAGGAAGGAACAAGGGTTTTAGGCTATGGGGAGATGGAATATGGCAAGAAATTCCAAGAAAAACCAATAGAAAACAAGTTAGAAAAGTGTAGTGTTTTCTAGGGTTTTACAAAATTTGATTTTATGTAAATGTTTCCTTGGCTATTTGAATGTTTCCTTGAGCTCCTAGGACCTTTAGAAAGCCTCCCAAGTGGCTCTCCCATCAAGGAAAAATCATAAAGTCCATGAACCTCCATTATGGTGCATATTTCGACCAAGCTAGGTTCATTAGGCTAAGGGATGTTTTAATTTGTTCTAACCTTGGTTTGGGACTTTATATGATGTTAGAAGATGGGAGAAATCATTGGGAAAAATTTAGGAGCCATGAATTGGGAGATGGGACAATGGTGTCCATAATGGTGCCTTATAAAGCAACTTGGTTTTCCAATGGTGCAATTGAATTGGTGATGGCTCTAAGGACCTTAAATGAGTCCAAGAAGTCTACAAATAACAAAAGAATAGAGCCTAGCACTTGAATGATATGAATTGCTTCAATAGGCCATTTATGGAACTAATATGTCCATTATGGAACTAAGTATGTGATAAGCTTTATTTAATGTCTTGGCTTGCTTCAAGGATATGATTGTGTGTTATTTGTGATGTCTAGGTCAAGAGAACCTTACTCCACTTAAGTGCTCTTGTGAAACCAAGGAGGGGAAGGAAATTGCAAAGTGAGCTTGCATCAATTACAAGGTAGCTTTCTACCTCATTCTTTTTGCATTCTTGTGTTCATATGTATGTCTTAGTATGCTTGCATGCATTCTTGATGCTTGATAACATGCCACTCGATCCTTGTTGTGCATTGGTACTACTGTGTTATCTTGAATGACTATGGTTGTGGAAAAAGCTCATAAGGTGAGGTAATGCCAAAAGTCCCTTGATGAAGGTGAGGAGATGCCAAAAGTCTCATGGTATGGGTGAGACAAGGCCAAAAGTCTCATGGCATGGGTAAGACAAGGCCAAAAGTCCCTTGAATGGATGAGCAAAGTCAAAAGCCCCTAGACCAAGAGTGAGGCAAATTCAAAAGTCCTAGAAATGGGGTGAGGCTAAACCAAAAGTCCCTAAAGTATGAAAGTAATCTTGACATATGAATGTGGCATGGAATGGAGTTTATTACATACTTTATGCTTGTATAGTTATGAGTTTGATGTATGTGTGCGTTGAATGTGGTGTGAATGGGTGTGTGAGCTATTGAGATTCTTGGAATCTCACTCCCATTTCCCTCTCATCCTTGAATTGTCTAGGTGGTGTTCCAAGTCAAGGAGATGCAAGCCAAGGACATTGAACATCTTTATTTTGGTGTACTATGTACTTTAAGTAGTGGTTGCATGTCAAAGTAATGATGCATGTAATGTTTTTGTGATGTAAGACCATAAAAAAGTGTAAAATGATGTATGAATATGATGTAGACTTTATATGACACTAAATTAATAGAATTGTGCAAATTGGCTCTTTGATGGTTTGATGTAACTATGCACAAATGGATGTTGAGAGACCAAAATGAGATGCATGAGGTTTGGGATCACTTGGGCATCTTTAAAAGTCATATTTGTGCTTTGAAACTTGCTCAAGGGGTGCCAAACTCAAGAAGAGGCCATTTGGTGCAAAGTGACTCTTGATAGGAAGCAAAAATGACCATTTCATGAGGTTATATCACTTTTTGTCCAAATGAGCTTTTCTTGGTTTGAAATTTGGCAGGCATCTAGAGCTTAATAAGAGATTTTTGGGTAAAGTAAGTAATTTTTTGAGGTCTATGGAATATTTGGCAAATTATTAAAGTTGAAAATTTTTCTAGTTTTGGTCTTTGGTACTGTAGCACTGGTCCGAAATTAAACTCTGTCACTCATGGGGCAAATGATGTCCAATTGCCACAAAATTTTATACAGAGAAACTAAACACTCCCAGTGACTTGTGCCAATTAGAAGCACCTCATTTAGAGGTCTAGAGAGGGAGGTACTATTTTTCAAAGATTCAGTCCAGTGTTAGGCATCCGACCAGACCTTAGTCACTGTTTGATCAAAATTCAGGGTCTGGGCGAGCTTGAACTGGTTTGGAGTTATTTATCTCCTCTAGCTAACATCCTTAGCTTTTCAGATTTGTATCATTCACTCAATTTGGAATTTTTTGGAATTAAATGGACATTTTTGAAGTTTATATCAGTAAGCTGTGACAGCATCAGGACCCAGTCCGACCTCCAGATCATTTCGCATGTCAAACGTTTGGTGTGTGGGATGTTATGACTTGTAACTATTTTTAACATAAATTAAACATCCCAAGATTTGTAAAACGACTAAGATTACATGATTTCAATTTTTCTAGATTTACTTATGATTTTCCAAAATTTTGGACAGAATGGGGGCAAATCTGGTCGAAATTCAATGAGTTCAATTCATGCTCCATTTCGGTTTCCTTGAGTCATGAGCAAGATTTTGTGATGAAAATGGGTTGTAATAATATATTTAAATATGAGGATGCATGGTATAAACCTACACGGTTCGCGTGTCACTAATTTAAAATTTTTAAGCATGACGCAACGCGATTAAATCCATTATTGTTAGTTCCTTTTCCATGTACTCTTATGAAAATGATGATAGGGAGCTTATGAATGCGATGAATGGGGTTAGATATATATGGTATTACATGCCACAGCCTAAAATCACCCAACAAGGACTTATGATAGTAAAGTATACTATAGCAACATAAAAGGAATGAACCCTTTCACATTCCATATGAGTAAGGAAATAAAAACACATTCCCAAAGCTCCTAAACCACAACCAATCCTAGAACCATAGTTGTTCAAATATTGACATCTACTTTACACTTTATATGACAATATAATTCTTTATTTGACATAACCAATTTAACACTAAACGTAAGTACCACACCTAAAATCTATTTTTTGATAAGATAATCCAAAATATGCCTCATAAATTCCTCCAAATACCTTGAGCAAGTCTAAAGTACATATTTAGGCTTGTTTAAACATCCAAACCTTCATTAAAATTGGTTACACAAAAAGTAACCACTTTAACCTTCACTTCCAAGGCTAGTTTCTAAATGAGCTCATTACTTAGGTTCACACGCCCAATTTTGTAAATTAAGTCTAAGTGACTTCAAGCCATACCTAACCTTCCTAAACCACTCAAACACACTTGCCCAACATAGGAAATTTACCAAGAGCACTCAAAATGCTCTAAGTAGTCATGTTATACCCAAATTTTGACTAGAATAGTTAATTGGACACTTCAACTACTAGTGACAAATACTAATAGTTTAAACATTAATTTCATAGTGCTAAATGTTTATTGGTTATATAGTTCTAAGTTATTCATTCAAAATCATCTAAATATAATCACAAGTATTAATTCCACAATGACTCAAATTATATAATTAGTCCTTATACTTGACAATACATAATACAATGTGACAATTTTTTAACATGATAAGCAGTTACATAAGAACTAATATCTCAACTATACAAACCTAATTAAATTAGGTATTCAAGCCTATACACTACTAAACCATTAGGGTAGGCTTCCATTAACTTCTTATTGCTAAGAGGTTTGATCTCTGAAAATGTTAGCCTATAATTAGGGTGAGTTATAAAATCTCAGTAACAAAAGACAAATTCCATATATATGTACAGATTAATTAACATAATGCTTTTCACAAACAATTATAATAAGAGGAATGCATGCATGATATCAAATGAACAAGTTTGACTACAAGCAACTACCATCCTATACCAGCAATCATATTTAATAAGTTATTGGCCAACAACTAAGGAAAAGGTATGATCATAGCACAAGCTCCTTATTGAGCATGATCCAGCTCGATGCATTCAGAAGAGTGCAACCATCCCATACAAATCAGTGCACAATCACAATATAATGCATAAGTAAAAGCATGATCGCAACTCTACATATAAGGTCACGATCACAGTTTGGGTTATACAATTAATAGTCCAACTATCATTAATCATCAAAATAACATGTACAAGTAAACTTAGATCAAAATTCATGGAATTAACCCTAGTTACCTTAATGAAACCTAATTACCAACATGTCTCAAAAGGCTTTCAAGCTTAAGATAAGCATAGTTATGATTATTTAACCATCATTAACAAAAGAGTTTCATACTTATCAATCAATTTCATTAAGGATTGAGTAGAAAACACTCACCTAAACTTTCAAAGAGTTAAAGATACTAATGTAAGCTTTAATAACCAAGAATAACCAATAGGTCACCTCACATACTAGAATTTTCGCACATATGCACAACCCATACCACAAATCAGTCCATATAGTGAAATTTCACACTTTAACACTACAAAATGAAAGGAAACTCATACCCAATGAATACCTAAGCTATTAAGAGTTTTAAAACACTAATTTGAGCACATTTGACCAGGCTAATACAATGAGTTATCACTCCCTCTTTAATTTCGCTTATGTGATAGTTATATATAAAAAATCAACCCAAATGATGAAATTTCAGCATATACACGTCACAAAATGGTGGAAGACACTTACCTAATCTTCCATATAGTTAATGGTACTCATTTGAAGCCAAAACAACTTGAGTCCATTACAGATTACTTCCAACACTTGAATTTCTACACATGGGATAGTCACCAAGGGAAAATTAGTCTAAAGGATGAAATTTGAGCATAAACAAAATGAAGGGAAATACTCACTAGCCTATGTGGTCGATAATCAAGCAAGGAAGCATCAAAATCTCCAATTTTTAGCATCTAGGGTTTGATGAAAAACCTTTAAATGACAAGTTATTCAATTCAAAATATAGAAGAAGTTGAGTAGAAGTTTTCCTTCACTTATCTTGGCCAAATCTTGCATCTTTTTGGTGGATTGGAGTTTTGAAGGTGAAAAACCATGCCTCTCTTCTCTTTTTTATGTTTTCACTCCTTCTTTTACTTTCCAACATGTTTTTCATCATGAAATGGGAGGGTTTAGCATTTTAATGAGCTTAAGTAGGGGTTTGGGCTAACCTAGGGGTATTTTGATCCATTGGCTTATATTTGGATATTTGGCTTTGGTCTGCTACGTCCAAATGGGTTGGGTCTCAGCTTATAACTTAATTTGGGTTGCTAAAAATTATTTTTAGTAGAGTCAAATTAATTATTAGGCTTTGGATTAAATTTTTCAAAGTGCCTTAAATTAACTTCACCCAAATAAATGTAAATCCTATAATTAAAGTTGTTTTCCACTAGAAGTCACCAAACAATTAGGCTTAAATAGTTATTTTCCTTGAAAATTTTTATTTTTGTAATTTCCCTTAATTTCTACAATAATTACTTATTTTCACCAAATTAAGTCCTAAATTTTCCATAATTTTGCTTAACTAATTTTGGAACATCATAGTCAACACTTTGTTTCCAATTATTCCAACCAAAAGAAAGAATTAAGCCATCACTATTAATTTAAATCACTTAATTATATAAATTAAGAATTATAGAGTCTTAAGTTTACCTAAAATAATTCATCTAAGCAACATATCAAACACCTAGAGTTCATTAACTCAAACAACTACCAGATACACAATTTAAACCAAATCTAATTTAGCAATTAACAATAGATAGAGTAGGATTTTTATCTTAATTAGTCCAATTTCACTTCAAGCACCCAAATCACACCTCACCATACTTGGTTCAACACTTTATCTTTCAATTATCATACCAAATACCAAACCAACCCATTAAATCACCATAATTAGTAGAATTAAATATAAATATGTATAACTATAGAATGTAGAAATTACCTGAATTTTGCCTCTATCACAAATCCAATTTTTGCCTAGACAATACATTAAACACTTAGTGTGCATCCAAATTGATCATCTTAAAATTAAACATCTATCACTACTCCAATCCCACCAATTACGTTACTAGAGGCCTAATTGCATATTTAATTACTCAATTTCAACCTTAATCATAAAAATGCCCAAAATCTCCAATTTATCAAAACCTAGAGTTTCAACATTAAGTATTTAAAATTCTAATTAGTTTAAAAGAAAGTTAAAAATGAGTAAAATATTTCATTCTTCTATTGCCTTGTTTAAATCTTCCAAGAAACCTTTTAAATTTGAGCTTAAAGTGTTGCATCAATGGAGTTTAGATCTCCTTTCTCCCTAAAAGATGAAGAAAAATGTTTTCTACTCTCTTTGAACACTAAATAGTGTCAACTTCTCAGAGTATAATTTTAGAGTGGAAAATAAATGAAAAAGAGAATAAAAGATGACATGGTCAAGTATTAAATGGGTTTGATTTATGGGTCTTAGGTTAAATTCATTTAAATTTACCTTGGACTATAGTAACTCACTTAAATAGTTATTGTTAAGATATGATAGTTTATTTAAATATTTACTATTTGGTCATAGTAATTCAAATAACTATTGGATTTTTATTTTTATTTATTTAATTGCGCTAAATAAATTACTTGGGCCTTTTGTCATTTTTATAATCTTTTCCTAAATCCAATATTATAAAGTATGAAGGCCCACCTATCTTATTTCTTAATATTTCATTTAATAAATTAAATCTCAACAATTTCACTTAAGCAATAAAACTCCAACTAATTTTTAATCTCCAAATAATGCCACTATAACTAAATACTAGATAATTAATATAAATCCATAATAAATAATTCCCAAGTAAATAATGCCTCTTAGTCCCTTTTATAAATTAATCCTCCGTAATTTTCTCAATTACTAAAATAATAAAAACCTTTTAAATAAGTAAATTTAAAATTATTAAAATAAATACCAATTACCTAAAAGTAGTTGTAAATCACATCTTAACTTCAATATGAATTAATAAATCTTTTTCAATTATTTAATTAATTATTCTAGCTAATTTATTAATTCGGGATATTACACTACTGAAAATGAGCCACACATCTCCAATACCTACCAAAATACCTTGGGCAAATCTAAAGCGCCTAAGTATATTGTTACAGCCTATTAGAACCTTGCTATAATTTGAAAAAGATACAAATCACTATGCCATGTCTCAATTGCACACACATACACCAAAATTGTCATACTCAAAACAAGCCCCACCTATGACGTCTATTTCAACTTAATGGATGTGTCATACACTCAACATGCTCATAAACAAAAGTCAACATCCAAGAACTCTCCCTCATACTAATCTACATACAAATTCTCTAGGCCACAATATAACATGCTAGAATTATACATAACCCATTCTTAAGGGGACCCAAATACTAAACCACACCTTCCAAAATATCAACACACTTAGCAATCAACAACAAATAATAGCATATGGCATCCATTTCATAATCACCATTAAGACATTAGTCCTCATATTAATATACACTAGATCATACACACCATTTTAACATATGCTTTCACTAAGATCAATGCAATCCATACATATCATTTTCATTCCCATTAAAGATCTAATCACATCTATACCATTCACTTGTGCATAATCCAAAGGCTAAGCCATTAGCAATGCATTTGAAACATTATATATTAGTCCCTATCTTGACATTCATGTACACGTACATGAAATTTTGATTTTCAACTTGTTGTTCCATTACTTCACATGAACCTTCACCTATAAAAATGTAGCCCACAAAAGGATGAGATAAACATCCCAGTAGCTATTTTACCTTTTTAAACATATTAACAACATCACATACATGATCTCTAAACTAGAAAAATCCATCATGTTATCATCACTTCCTAAAAAGCTATGACACAATGATTGCATATATACATAAATGAATTATTAGCTAATAAACCAAGAGAAGAGCGTCCTTTATCTTAATTTTTCTCATTATTATAACTGAGGAATGAGCAACCTTTTTCTTAATCCAATTAAATAATCATATTATAGGGAGCAAGCTTTGTCTCACCCAAATTATATCATCATATTATGGGAGCAATCTTTGTCTTGCCCAAATTGTATAATCATAAGCAATGAGGGATCATCCTTTGTCTCACTCGAAATAAGGTATGTAATGTAAGCAATCGAGTAAGCATATCATTATATGAAATCATCGATAGCTAGTCTAGTTTAGAGTAAATATATCAAGAAAGATAAATAGCTACTTGCATGAGCTATATGGAAAGTTCTATATCAATTCCTCAGTAATTAGTAATTCTAGTTAGGCCAATTCTAGATCAAATAAACATATTTATGTCTACATCTATCTTGATGTTTTTTAGTGTTTAGTCAACACAAAGTAAATAAATCTCTAATCTAACATTTACCTTAATTACTCTCCTCAAGCTCATGTTTATTGCTTAATTCATTGCCAATACCAAGTCTTTGAATTTCTTAAGTGCTCTAGTTCTTTAATCAAGCTCCAATAATTTGGCCAAGGCAAAGAAAGGAACATTTCAATTTTCTATTTAAATTCCAATTTAGGCATCAATAACAAAGAGGCCAATTTGAGCAGTTACTAGCCAATTTCAAGCTTAAATTTCCATCACTTTTCAAACTCATTTTTCAAGATTCCCAAGACAAGTTACTTCCCATTCTTCTTCAAGTTTTTGGCCAACATCAATAAATAACTATCACCCTCAAAATTTATTTTTATTTAAGTGCCAAAATTAATAGCAACTTAGAAATTTCACTTACCCAATTCAAGCTCCATCTCCATTGCTATTCCATCCTTTCTTCTAAGCTTTCCAACTCACTTACTCTTTTTCACCTCATTGCACATAATCAATCAAAACAAAGGAAAGGAACTGTAATACTTGATCTTCTAAAACTAAACTAGAATCAATAAGATATAAAAGGAAGTCCCAAGAATAAAATGAGTTAAGGTTAAGCAAGGCTACAATAATAATCTAGGTATCAAAAAATGAGGATGCAAAGTTAAAGATGACCCAAAACTGGAGTTAGGATAGCTAAATAAATTTAATCGTATATATAATGGCGGTTTTGTAATTTCAGGAACATTTTAGAAACTCAAAGAAGAAAATTTTAAATGGTAAAATTAAGTTTCTCAAAATTTTAAAGGCCTTTGGAATGGCTAAAACTCTTCTAGTGTACATTTTACACTGTCGATTGACCCAAATTTTAGCTGGATGATTCAGGATGACTCTGAACCTCATAAAATTAAAAGTACATATTTTTAATAAAATCAAGGACTTAAATTTTAACATGTAAAAGATGCTTCTAAAAAAGGAGTTAAAATGAGCAAAAACAGGGAAATAGAAGTTAAACGACAAAATGGAAATTATGAAAATTATTATAACTCACACCCTTTTTTGCCTAAATCTACCACGCCACTTCCATACTATCAAAACCAACTTATTTGCCCTCTAAACCAAAATGAAGAGTCACCCAAGAGAGGAGGAGAAGAAGGAGAAAAATAAGGAAAAAAAGGTAAGGAAATCTTGCTCTATTCACACTACTTTCTTTGTTAAGTTGTTTCTCCTCTTCAATCTCTTATTCTTGGTAGTTTTAGATTCCTAAAAAGAGAGTTTTCATGGCTGAACTTTTAGAAGAAGGAGTGGATTTGAGGAAACCAAGCTTTGCACTAAATTTTTCTCTGGAAAAGCTTTAAGATGATGCATAAATCATGGCATGAAAATGGCTCTTCCTTGATTCCTCATTTCTTCTCCTATTTGCCTAAACCTGAAACCATAGGGGGGATGAATTTCAACCATAGCAAAGCTGAGCCAAGGGTTTTGAAGTATGAGAAACAAGAATATGTGATTGGAATCAATTAATAAGCTTTAGAATCCGAGACATAGAAGTTATGGTTTTAATTGCACCTCAGGAGTTTTGGGATCACTGAAGGGTATTTTGAGCCATATGAATTCATGGCTAAGTTGTAGAGAAACTAAGGCATGAATGGATGCATTAAGTTCTCAAAGAAAAGAAACAAAACTCTAAGTTTCCCATTATAGAGTAATGCTTCGGCCAATGAGTAGATGAAGCACCTAGGGAGTGTTTCTTTGAGTTCTAATGAATCTAAAGACATAGATATGATGAATAAATAATTATAGAAGCATTGGATTGAATTTAGGAGCCTTAGATTGAAAGTTAAAATTTTAAGGCCTAAGGTTAATAAAATAAGTTGGTTTTAAATCCCTTTAATTAAGCATATAATGATTCAAATGAGTTTCTTGGGAGTTATAAGACTTGTAGCAAATAAGAGTTTGGGGCTTGGAAAGCAAAAACCAAAAGTAACTTCATGATGGACCTAAAACTAGCTTTATTATTACCTTAAGCTTTAATGAGATTCAAGAAAGATAATGAAGCTTAGAATGAGTTCCATTATTTTAATTTGTCTTGAAATTGCTATGTGTAGGCCCATCTAGCTCACACTCTTAAGTGTAAGTGCTAAGAGAAAGAAAGCCTAGAAAAAAGGCAAGACTAAGTGGGTTAGTTACATTTGAGCTCTTACAAGCTTTAACGTAGCTCTATCCCCCATTTTTGCATACATTTGAATGCTTGAATGAGTTGAAATGCTTGTATGTGTTGTTACTTGATTCATTCATGAGACATGCTTTAGTATGATTTCTACAATGAGCTTTATGTATAAGTATGACATATTTTTCGACTCTTAGCTCTCCTAAGGTATGGAATTGAGTGCAATAGCTCTTCATTGGCCCTAGGTTGAGATTAGTTGTCCCTAGCAAGTTTATAATGATGTCATGGCTAAGAAATGAATAAGTTTTCATGTTATATGATGCATTTGATTTACATGAGCATATGTATAGCATTCTTGCACCACATGCATGGCATTTACTCATGGCAGTCATGTGTGTATTAAATTGGTTGAAATTATCTATTGAGATTCTTCCCAAGTCTTAGTCTCATGCTCTCACTGACCAAGTCAAAGCCAAGATCATGAAGGGAATTAAAAGTTAGGAAATGATGTATTAGCAATATTTTTGCATTAGATTTTGGTATATGTACACAGATGACACTTTACTTGTATCTTTATGGACTTATGATGTATTTGATGATGATACTTCATGTCCTATAATGGAACCATATTTAAAAGTATGAGAATATCAATGTATGACAATTTATGGCAATGTATGAGTATTATGGTAGAAAATGGCATATGAGGTGATATGATGTAAGCGTGTATACTTAGGTGTCAAGGGGTCAATTTTTGATCTAACTATTTTGGCATATTATAGAATAGTTAAAAATGTCATTTAGGATGAAAGAAATGTGCTCAAAGTGGAAGAAAGCAAATTGAACATCAAATGGCCCAAATGAAACCCAAGGTACTTAAATTTGGCTTAAAAAACTCCTACGTCAAAAGTGGCATAAATGACCTAATTTGAGTCTAAAATTTGGCATAAATTTAGAACCTTATTAGAGCCTTCTAACAATTTAAGAACCATAATTTTTAGAGTTGTACAAAATATATCATGAATTTCTAAATTTCTGCAGAATTTTCAAATTGGCCTTGTTATTATTCATCTAGTGCAGATATGGTTTTTTGTGTCTTTGAGGTGTCAAATGAACTCTGATGCCTATAAAATTTATAGACATATAGTTGAAATTATAAGCCTTCTATGGCTATTAAGATCACCTAAATCAAAGTTGTATAGCCTAAGATACGCAATTCCAAAGTTTAGGCGTGTTATATGCCTTCTTTTTTACACCAAGTTACTGCTCCATTACATTTTGTGGGGCAAATGAATTTAATTTCATCTAAAATTTTTATAGCATATAGTTCATATCCTAAACTTCCCATAGACACCTAATTTGCATGATTTGAAGTTATATAGTCTAAGTTATAAATTTTTAAAATTAGTGCAGAATTTTGGCTACTATGTCATTTAGGCTATAAACCTTTCTAGGTTGTCTCATGAGCAAATTATGGTAAGATGAATATAAACAAAGTGGTTTATGATGAATATGAATAAAAGAAAATAAAGAATTAAATTTAGACCCCTATAGCTCCATATGACCAGTAAACGGACGGATTTCGGTGTTGAAATACCCATAAATGGATGTAAACTTTGTCTTAAACTTCATACTTTGTATGAATGTGTTGGATAAAGCTAGGTATGAAATTTTAGGTTTTATCAGAGCAATGGTTCAAGTATTATAGTGTTGGTTATGGTTTGAGGATGTGATTTTCAATTATGTATGACCTATACAGGAGACTTTCAGTGCTAAAGTGTGGCATATGTTCATGTTTTACGTTAAATTATTTTTAAATTGTTTCAAATAAAATGGTGCTTTTTAGGTTGTCTCATGAGCTAATTATGGTAAAATGAATCTAAACTAAGTGGTTTTATGATGAAAATGAATAAAAGAAAAGGAAGAATCAAATTTAGACCCCTATAGCTCCATACGACCTGTAAATGGACTAATTTCGATGTTGAAATACCTATAAATGGATGTGAACTTTCTCTTAAACTTCATACTTTGTATGAATGTGTTGGATAAAGTTAGGTATGAAATTTTAGGTTGTATCAGAGCAATAGTTTAGGTATTATAGTGTTGGTTATGGCTTGAGGATGTGATTTTCATTTATGTATGACCTATACAGGATGCCTTTAGTGCTAAAGTGTGGCATATGTTCATGTTTTATGTTAAATTATTTTTAAATTGTCTCAGATAAAATGGTAAACACTAAGAGAGGTCGATTTTTGAGATCTTTTAGAGTAGAGCCAGTTGATCTCATGACTAGAGCCTTATAAGCTATTAGTTCCTCTTTAGCATAGTCATACACATATGAAGCTTAAATATAAGAATCATATCCATTTATATGAAATTAGACACTGAACTTGAGTCATTTACAGGTCATTTTGAACCATAAGGGTCTAAAACTTGATTCTTTCTTTTCCTTAACTCATTTTTTTCATAAACAAGTTTGTTCATACTTAAATTATGGTGCATAGCTCATGAAAGCCCTTAATTTCCCATGGAACTCGAAATGATAGCATAAGTGCCAAAATCTATACCAACTTTGAAAATTCATAAATTGGGTTATACAACTCCAAATTATGCAAATTAAGTGTCTATGGAAAGCTTAGGATGTAACTACATGCTGTAAAAATTTCAAGCAAAATTGAATTCATTTGCCTAGTCAAATGTAATAAAATAGTAACACAGGAAAGAAATGGAGGCATGTAGCAGACCTAAACTTTCAAATTGTTCATCTTGAGCTATACAACTTTAAATTAGGTGCTCTTAGTGGCCATAGAAAGCTTGAGATGAAACCTAATTCTTGTAAAAATTTCAAGGCCATCTAAATTCATTTGGCCTATGAAAACCATGGCATATTAGAGACTGCTATATTATTCGGGCATAATCAGACCTTCAACTTCAAATTTTCATAACTTCCTCTATACAACTCCTTTTTTTTGCAAACTAGATGGCCTTATAACTTCAAAAGTGGCCTCATAATGTTAGCTATATGCCTGTAAACTTTATTTTGACCCTTGAATGACATGAAATTCTAAAGTTTACAGGCATATAGCTAACATTATAAGGCAACTTCAAAATCTTATGCTCAAACTAGATCATGAAGGCCACTTTTGACATAATAGTTGTTTATGAAAAATTGAAGACCATTTTAGGTACCAATTTGGACCATTTGGTGTCCAATTGGTTTACTTCCACTTTGAGCACATTTCTTCCATCCTAAATGGCTTTTCTAACCATTTCATATCATTCCAAAATAGGTGGATCAAAATTTGACCCTTTATTCCCAAAGATTATCTACACTTCTCATATTAACTCATACATCAAATATCACCATAATGCACATACATTGCCCAAGATGGTCATACATGACTATTCTTATACTTTTACATATGGTTCCGTCATTAAACATGAAGTACTATTATCATATAAATCATGAGTCCATCAAAATACACATAAAGTGGCATCTACATACATATACAATAATTTGGTATAAAATGAGATTCTAATACATTATTTTCTAGTATCTAGGGCTTCTTAAGATCTTAGGCTTGACTTAATGAACCTAAAATGGTTAGTGGGAGCACAGAGGTGAGATTTTTCATACCATATTGTTTCTAGCATCAATTTCCTTTATCCAAGTGGGATTACACAAATTAGCAAAGAAATCCCAAGAAATACGCATTAAAACCATGAATTTAATGGCATTATTTGGGGGTTAAAAATTCAAATTTTGATCTGTGGACCCCAGAAACTTACTAACATCATTCTCTAATTATCTTCCATCTATACAAGTCATAAATGTTCTAAAACATCGCACAATCCATGGGATTTGGACCAAAAACCATGAAACTAACTCATTCATTTCGGATTCCATGGTGGCAGATTTTTAGGGAAATTTTAAAAAATCATAACTAAATATAGAAAAATCAAAATTAAGCAAATCATAGCTTTCTGGAAAACTCTAGATGTTAGCTTTATAGTCAAAATAATTCCCAGCCACAAAAATCTCATTTGATCATGTTTGACAATAGAAAAGGCATAAAGATCAAGCTATTCAGAGTTACTGATACAACTTACTGATATAAATTTCAAAAATTAATATCTCTCTCTCTAGACATCCAAATGAAGTGCTTCTAGTTGACATAGGTCACTGGGAAGGTCTAGTGTCTCCTTGTAAAATTTCACAACAATTGGACATTGTTTGCCCCATGGATGACAGAGATCAAATTTTGGACTATATGAACAGTACTAGTAGCAAATTCTAAAATTTCAGCCAAGTTAAAAAATTTGCAAAAAATTCCACAGATCTCTAAATATTACCAACTTTAGCTTCCCAAAAGATCTTAACAAGACCTAGATGCATGCCAAATTTCAGACCAAGAAGAGCTCATTTGGATAGATTTTGTCATAGCTCACCATTATGGTCAAATTTGCACCATATAAAGTATCAACTTGGTCCATATGGCTGTCCATGGTGTTTGGCACCTATTGGGCAAGTTTGAAAGCATGAATAGAACTTATATGAGCTGCCCAAATGGTCACGAACCTTATACATCTCATTTTAATCATTCCATATTCAAGAATACACTAATACATACATACCATCAAATGTCAAGTTTTGTCATTTACATTGATTTTATGCTACACATAGTCCATACATCATTCATACATAATATTACATTTGCTTAATGGTTTACAACTAAAAAATAATATGTACAAGTTCATTTTTGACATTCCATTACAAGTAAGACTACATAATGGTCAAAGTGTTGCTTGTTAAGACCCTTGGCTTGCATTTCTTCCTTCTTGGGTGCCACCTAGACATATTAAGATGAAGGAGGGGAGGGGGTGAGATTCTTAGAATTTCAATAGCTTATACACCCATTCACACACACATTCATGGCATATCTATATATCAAAGCACAAATATGGAAAGTGAGACAAACATAAAGCATGGAAGGTCACAATGTCCATGCCACCAATTCACATTAAGTTCAAGAACATGCTCTAGGGACTTTTGGTTTTGTCTCACCCTATTTCTAGGACTTTTGGATTTGTCTCACTTTTGAACTAGGGACTTTTGACTTAGCTTCACCCATCCAAGAGACTTTTGGCCTTGTCTCATCCATGCCATAAGACTTTTGTCTCATAGCATTTCCTCACCTTCATTAAGGAACTTTTGGCATCACCTGTAACACCATATTTATTTATCTCATCTCATACTATTCTAGCTTGCCTTTCCTTGATTTAGCACATTTACTCAAGAAAAAGCAATAAAAATATTCAATTATTTTGTGTTGTGTTGTATATAAATTTTTCATTCTGTGTCCTATGGACTATATGAATACATCCATCTCATTCTCATATTTAAATACACAAATAAAACTCATAACCATCTCAAGAAGTGGCTAAGAACTCAAGCTCATGGACCATATGCATAAAAATTTCATGTGCAACCTCGGGTTCATGGTCCAACTTTCTGTTATGAACTTTGAAAAATCATAACTAATTCTAAGAAAATTGAAATCAAGAACACTATACCATTCTAGAAAGATACAGATGTATACTTTATGCTAAAAATAAGTCCAGACCACAAATGAGATGTTTAACTACTAGAAATTGATGGAACAATAACTAAAGTTATCTATCACTATTGGTACTATTACTGAACTTCAAAAATTCATATCTCTTTGCTTAGACATTCAATTGGAGTGATCTTGATGGCCTTATCATGTCTCGTTTATGCTTGTAAAATTTCATGAGTATTGGACACCATTTGACCTTCGAATGACAGAAAAAGAAACTAACCATATGAACAGTGCTTATACCAAAACAACAAAAAAATAGAAACTTTAAAAAATCATAATTAATTCCACAGACTTCCAAATAATATGATCTTTAGCTTTCCAAAAATCTCTAGATGAGATCTATATGCATGCCAAATTTCATGGGTAAATTCGTTCATGTGGTCAAATCTTGACATTAGGTTGCAAAATGACATTTTTTATGTCTTCAATAGGTCTCAAAGGGTCCAAAATTACTTCCAAGGCTTTCATGGCCACTTGAGTACATAAGAAAGCACCAAAATGGTCTACTAAACATATCTCAAAGGTGTACATACCCATATTTCACAAACTCACACTCACCCCAAGAGATATACAAGAGTTCATAAGATAGTTCTCGCCATTCAATGTTTGAATGATGCAATATCTTCCATATGGCATCAAATCTCATTCATACATCAAATGTTCATATAATTACAAGTGTTCATAGGTTCATATGACATATATAATATTGGATTACATCAAATGCCATTCATATGGCTACAAAGTGGACATTTCTACACATTTTGATATCAATCTCCTTCTTTTATACCTGATGGCTTCCATTTCTTGGCTCACTTGGTTCACCTTATCATGTTAGACAAATGGGGAGGAAGGGATGGGATTCTAGGAATCTCAATAGCTCTTCTCCCTTTCAACCATACATAAAGAATGTAAATTCAAGTCTAAAAATGCATGCATGGCCATCATGGAACATGTAATCATTCATGAAACATTTTGATCATTCAAGAAGTCATACAAAACATACATAGGCTTGCCAAGCAAGTGGTTTAACCTCACCCATTCTCTTTAGGGATTTCGGACTTGCCTCACCCATTTTCTTAAAAGCTTTTAACTAAACCTTACTCTTAGGAGACCTTTGGCTTTGTCTCAACTATTCTTGGGAACTTTTGGCTCATCCTCACCATGGCTAGGGGACTTTTGGCTTCACCATACTCAAGCAAACTGTAACATCTAGTTTCTTGAAAATGAGAGAAAATATAAGAAACGTAACGTACGGTTTCTCTGTAAACGAACGAAACTCACTGGATACAAAAAGAAGTCCCTCGGAATGAGATAGTTAAGGTCCCAAAAAATTTAGAAAGCATTTTAGACTCCTAAAAATAAGAATCTCAGGTTCAGACGAAAAGAAAAATAGAGTTAGAATGAAGAAACAATTTCTTACGAAAAGCCTATGAAACGCAATGGCATTTTCGTAATTTTGAGCAAATTTTGGAATTCACACAAGAGGGCTTTTTAAATGAAAGTTTTGAGTTCTCCAGGATTTTCAAAGGCCCTGAAAATCATGGAAAGCCCTGGGACAGTTAAAATCCCTCCAATGGATATTTTCTAATGTCAGTTGACCCAAACTTTGAATGATTCATTCGGGAAGGTTTTAGCTCCAATTTGAGTGATTCCAAAGGCATTTTACTAAATTGGGAACCTAAATTTCATAATGGAAAAAATGGTTCTAAAAAAGGAGCTAAAACAAAGGAGAAATGAAAATGCCAAGAACGAAGGGTAAAATTAGAATTTTTTAAAAGTGTAACTTTCTCCCACCTATATATATGATGCACCCTTCTTCTCCCTTCATGTTGCATGACCAAGTTCTGCCCAAAACCAGAGGAAAACCCTAGGGAGAGTGGCACACAAGAGGAAGGCAAAGAGGAGGAGAAATCAAAGGCTTAAGGTATGGAAATTAGTAGTTTTTCATGCTCTTTCTCTTCCAAACCTCTTACCATCCATTCTCCTTTGTTTTCTATAATTATAATGAAGTTTATAAATCTGTTTTAAGGGAGAAATTGAGGGGAAAATTCGGATTTGAAGAGAGGAGCTCAAAGAACACAAGATTCAAGTGAGAAAAAGCAAGAAAACAAGGTAATTTCTCTTCCTATGATTGTCATCTTTGGTTCCCTCTTCCACCATTTCGCCCCACTTGAGAAAACCCTAGGAGGAAATTATTTTTAGGTAAAGGGTGTGGAGATTAAGAATATGCAAATGGAATTATCAAAAAGCTTTTAGATTTCAAGATGCAAATTCTAAGGTTTCAATTGCACCTTGTAAAATATGATTTTGTATGATGATTCCTAGGCCTAAATAAGAGTTTAAATAAGCTCCTAAGATCCCTAAGAGGCTCCCCATATGCTTCTTCCCTTGAGAAAACAAAGAAAGCTCCATGGAACCCAATATGTTTCATTGTCTCGGCCAAGAAGGGTTCTCATAACTAGGGAGAGTTTTAAATTTTTCTAAAGTTATTCTTGAGTCATATTTAATGAATGAAAATGAAGAGAGGCCTTGGAAAAAATTTAGAACTCATAGAAATTGATTTGGTACCTTAGGTTCCATATTATGACCTAAAGAAGCAACATGGTGCTAGACCTTTTGTTTTAATGGTGTGATGACTCCAAGAGGCTTAAAAGGGGTCAAGAATTATATTTAGAAGAAAAAAATGAGGTCTAGAAGTCATTTGAGAGGTGTTGCTTCATTAGATGCCAATATGGACCATAATGGAGGTTATAGAGCAATCTAGTACTTAAGCAAGTTGTATGGCTTTAGAGAATGTTTCATGAACCTAATTGGCTCCCAAAAATTGTATCTAGGCCAAAAGAAACTATCTTTACCAATTTGTGAGTGTGTGGCCGAAAGAGGAGGCTTGAATCCAAAAGGAAAAGTGTGTAATTGTGTACAAGGTAGCTCTCTCCACCTTCTCTCATACATGGATATGTGTATGTGTATTTTCAAGCTATGAAAAGTATGCTAGCATGCCTTTATATGTCATGATTCTTAATGCCATGTTATGTTTCTAAATGATTATATGATGTTTATATGAGTTTTCTTGAGTGTGGAGAGGCCAAAAACTCTTCCCTTTGGTGAGGATGAGCCAAGAACCCTTAAGCTTGGTTGAGACATAGCAAAGAGTCTCTTAAAAGCAAAGTAGGCTCTCAAGAGTATGGTTGAGTCCAAAGCTCTTAAAGAATGGATGAGGTAAGTCCAAAATCCATGAGGAGGAGTATAAGGCAAATCTAAGCACTTGGTAAGCTCTTGGATGTCTTATATGATTGATTCACATGCCAAGATTGTTTTCAAAATGTGCATGTCTTACATTTTCACCATGCATGCATTTGAAAAGCTTGCTTTGCACATATTATGTATGATTGAATGGGATATGAGCTATTAGGATTCTTTGAATCTCATCCCCTCCTCTCCAATGATCTAACATGCTAGGTGGACTAAATAATTATGGTGAAGGGAGCTAACAACCATGAAGAGGAAAGATTGACAAGCTTATGCATGGTTTTGTCCATTTTAGAACCATAGTGATGGTTCATATTGTACATGATATTGTATATGTACAATGAACCTTGAGACATATATAAATATACTATTATGTAATGTTTAGAGCCATGGATATGATGTATGAGCTTCAGAACACAAATTGAGTTTTGAATGTCCAATTATGCATTATGGAAGTTTGATAGAAATATGCATAAGTGTGGGTTGAATGGCCAAAATTAGATGCATGAGGTTTGAGACTATTTGGAAAGCTCACATAAGTCTCAAATAAGCTTTTAAACTTTCCCAAAAGGTGCCAAGACTAAGGGAAATCTATTTGGCAACTTTGATATCCAATATGGAGCCAAAATTGACCATAATGGAACCCTATGTCACTTTTTGTCCAAATGAGTTAGTCTTGCTCTAAAATTTGGCATGTAATTAAGTCTCATTGAGATATTTTTGGGAAGCTAAAGAACATAATTTTTTGAGATCTAGAGAATATTTGATAAATTTTTAAAGTTGGGATTTTCTATTGATTCTGGTATGGCCATTGTTCATACTGGTAGTTTTGTGTTTTGTATCACCTGATAGCCAAATAGTGTCCAATGCTTGTGAAATTTTATATTCATAAATTAGAGGTCATAATATTTCTGTAGCCACTGAGATCACCTCATTCGGAGGTTGGAGCAAAGAGTTATACATTTTTTAAGTTGGCTATTAGTAGCAGTGGTGCCCCCAGAGTTCAGTCACTATTCCATAGGATTCCAATGGCCAACGTATCTGTTTTATTCTAGAATTATTTTTAACATCAATTTAAAATTTTTATCTTTTCATAATGACTAAACTTGTGTGATTTCAATTTTTATAGAATTAGTTATAAATTTTAGAAGTTTGTATCAGTAATCTGAATAGTAGCCCAGGCAGCCAGCGACCTCAGTAGCTTTTCGGATGTCAAACGTCCTACATAAGGAATTTTATGGTCTGGGCATATTTTTAATGTGAATTAAACATCCTAAGCTTTCTAGAATGACCAAGATTGCATATTTTTTATTTTTCTAAATTTAGTTATGATTTTCCAAATCTTGCCTAAAAAAGAGGCCAATTTTGGCCAAGAATGAACTTCCATTTTCCATGCTCGATTTCGGTTTCCATGAGTTGTGGGCATGATTTTGTGATGAAAATGAGTTGCAATGATATAATTAAATATGAAAATGTATAGTATGAGCTCACACGGTCCACATGACACCAAATGGAATTTTTAGATATAGCGTAATTAGAATTTAATCCATTATTTATATCCCATTTTCTTATAACTCTTAAGCAATGCATGTTATGGAGCATGTTAATCACATGAGGAAAGCTAGAAAGATATGGTATTACACAAACCAAAGCAAAATCACAAAGCATCATTTGAATGCATAACATAATATCATGGTACCATGGCATTTAAATACTTGCTAAAATATTTTTCATGGCTCAAAGCATACATACACACATTCAAAGACAAGATAAACATCCACTTATGCATGAGGGAAAGAAGAGAGAGCTACTTTAGTGCACAATAACACACTTTTCTCCTTGAAAATGATTCCTCTCCCTCGACCAAGCACTCACAAGAAGGTGAAACTTGATTCCTTTGACCTCAACACATTACATGGAAGCCAGTTACACTCTTGGAATCATTTCTAAAGCTACACATGCACTTGAAAAGCTAGATGGCTTAAATGGTTCAATTATGGTTCCATAAGGCACCTAATGAAGCAACCTTGTGAAAATATAATCTTGACTCCATTCTTTCCTTTAATTTATGACTTTTGACTCCATTTAGACCTCTTGGAGTCATCACACAATCATTTTAAGGAGCTTAGGTAGGTGTTGCTTCTTTATGCTATAATATGAAACTTATATCTCCATTACACTTTCTAGGCATTCTAAAATTTTTCCAAGGCTTCTTCTCATACTCTCCCATCATACATGATGCAAAACTAAGTTTGGAAGAAATTAGAACACTCCCTAGGTGCATGAACCCCTATAGGCCGAGGCTATGCTTCCAATTGGCACCAATGGAGTTTGTTTGATTTATTTGATGGGAGAAGCATGTGGGAGGCTTCCTTGATGTCTTAAGGACTGAAACAAACTCTTAGACATCTTAAATCATGGCTAGAAAGCTTTCTACAAACCAAGGTGCAAGTGAAACCCTAGATTAGACATCTTGCAAATCAATGGTCTTTCTTGGATTTCTTTGCATATATTTGTTCCTCACACTCCATAACCCTTTTTTCCATCAAGAACACATGAAGAAAAACTCTCTTACTCACTTTCTCTCTCTAGATTGAAGCTTAAATGGCTTGGAAACATAAAATTTTACAAGTGTTTCAAGTAAAGTTTTACTTTAAAATGGAGCTCTCTTGGTGTAGATTATTTTCAACTAATTAGTTTCTTGAAAAGAGTTCCTTTTTGGCTTGGGTTAGACTTGACACTCTATTTTCAAGAAAAGAAAACTACCATTAGAGAGCTTTTAGAGAGAAGAACAACTTTCTTAACTGGCGTGGGATGAAATGGGCCGTTTACTTACTTAAATGGAAGCTTAAACTTCTTCTCTCTCTCCCCTCTTAATGTCATGCCATGGCTGCTCCAATTTCTACAAATGAAAGCTTGGAGAAGGTGATGAGGTGTAATCTTACTTAAGAAGCCTCTTTTGCAATTTTTCAAAATAACCATTTTGCCTCCATATGCCTATTTACTCCGTTTAGGCTCATTTCAACTCCTTTTTGAGAACCGTCTTTTCTATCATAAAATTTAGGTCTTTTAATTCATAAAATGCCTTTAGTTTCATCCAAGTTGAATTTAAAACCTTTTCAAATGAACTGGTTAAAGTTTGGGTCAACCGACGCTCTAAAATGTAAACTGGAAGGATTTAAATTATTTTAGGGGTTTTTATGGTTTTTAGGGCCTCTAAGAACTCCAGAAAACTTATTTTTTCTATTTAAAAATCCCTTCTTTGAGTTTTCTAAAAAGTACTCAAAATTACGAAAATACCATTACGTTTTATTACATTTTCGTTAAATTTCGTCTGGTTATTCTGATTTCAGTTTCAGAGCACCTCTGGCCTTGGATCATCATTATTTGAAGTCTAGAATATTATTCTAATTTTATTGGATCCCAAATCATTCTCTTTGGAGGATTTTCTTTTGTATCCTGTGAGTTTCGTATGTTTACAAAAAAATTGAATGTTACTTTTCTCGCGTCTTTTCACGTTTTCAGAGGACTGGATATTACATCACCTCACCTTTATGAGCCATTTTCACAATTAATAACATTCAAGATAACACATTAGTACCAATGCAACATTGGTACCAATGCAAACTCAAGATATCAAGTGGCATATTCTCAAACCACAAGAGCACATACAAGCACACAATGACATATATATGTAACCAAGAATGCAAAAGAATGAGGTGGAGAGCTATCTTGAACTTATGCAAGCTTTTTTTGGTCTTTTTCCTTCCCTTTTTTGGTTCCACAAGTACACCTAGGTGGATTAGGATTTTCTTGACCTAAACATCATAAGTAACATACAATTACACTCTTGAAGTAAGCTAAGATACTAAATTTTTTCTTAAAAACATAAATGGTTCCATAAATGGCCTATTAAAGAAAATCTTGTAATTCAAGTTCTAGGTTTCATTCTCTTTTCATTTCTAGGTAACTTGACCTTATTCAAGGTCCTTGAAGCCATTACACACTCACTTGCACAAGCCTAGATATATGTTGCTTCATAAGACTCCATTATGGAAACCATTGACCCATCTCCCAAACCATGGCTTCTAAATTTTTCCAAAGGTTCCTCCAACCTTCTATCATCATATGAAGTCTCAAACCAAGGCTAGAATAAATTAAAATACATCATAACCTAATTAACTAGCCTCGGCTGAAATAGTGGGAGTACTGGGAGTTCATGAGCTTCTTGATTTTTCCTTGATAAAAAATCCATTTAGGAGGCTTTTTAGAGGTCTTAGGAGTTCAATTAAACACTTACATAGCCTAGGAAATTCATTTATCAAAACAGATTTTAAAAAAACCTTTATGAATCCTACACTTTGCTAACTTGAATTTCATTGGTTTTTCTTGCAAATTCTTGGCATATTCTACTTCCCTATGGTCTAAAACCCTAGTTTCTCTCTTGTTTATGGATAGAAAACCTTCCCTCTATATGGTTCTAGTTTAGTTCAAAAAGTGCACAAGGAAGAAGCAAGAGAAGGAAGTAACCAAAACAAGAAATTACCTTGGATTCCTAGCTCCCTTTTGATGTTTCTTCCTTTGCTTGAATGCTCCCCTAAATTTTTGAACTCTCCCCTTTGTTTTGGCCTTAAAATAGAACCATTTCATTCAATAAAACTATATAAAGAAAGCTTGGAAGGTGAGAAACAAGATTAGAAGAAGAAGGATCATGAAAATCCATGAAATTGCTTATCTTTTTCTTGCTTTTCTCCGTCCTTTCTCTCCTCCTCTTGTGTGCCTAAGAGAGCTGCTTCTTTTTTTTTTTTTGGGCAGAGGAGGTTGACCTAAATGAGAGAGGAAAAAGGGTGTGAAGTGTGTGGACCATTCAAGAAGCAACTTTTTCCAAAAATTCTAATTTCATCCTTTCATAATGGCAATTTCGTTTTGGCTTTATTTTAACTCCTTTTCAAAAATCATCTTTTTCATTATGAAATTTAGGTTCCAATTTAATAAAATGTTTTTAGAATCACTTAATTTGGAACTAAAACCTTCCTGAATAAATCCATCAAAGTTTGGGCTCACCATCATTGGAAAACGTACACCGAAGGGGCTTTAATTGTCCCAGGGCTTCCCATGGTTTTTAGGGCCTCTGAGAACCCTAGACAACTCAAATTTTTTATTTAAAAAGCCTTCCTGTGAGTTTTTCAAAAATTGCCCCTATTTACAAAAATGCCACTACGTTTTGTCAGTTTTTGTCACAATTTTATTTCACCATCCTAACTTCATTTATCTTTCTATTTGAGCCTAGGATTATTATTTTCAAAAGTCTAGGACACTACCTAATTTTTTTAGGACATTATCTAGCTCATTACAGGGGACTTGCCTTTATACAGCTCATTTCCTCCTTTTATGGAATTTACCATTTGTTACAAGATTCAGGAGAATCTCAGTAGCTAATCTCAATCAACTCAATATATATAAGAATGTCATGTATGTATGCCATGCATGTGGTGCAAGGATGTAATGCTCATGCCTCATATGAATCAAATGCATCATAAAAGATAAAAATTCATTCCTTTCATAGTCATGGCATACTCATAAACTTGCTAAGCTTAACTCTTCTCAATCCAGAGGCCTAGGAAGAGCTATTATGCTTAATTTCATGCCCTAGGGGGAGTTAAAAGCCAAAACATATATCATTCTCATTCATATAATTCAATATGGAAGCTATGCTAAAACATACATCATGAATGCATTAAGTAACAGCACATACAAGCATTACAACTCATTTAAACATTCAAATATATGCAAGAGAGGAAGATAAAGCTACCTTGTGGCTCTAGGAACTTAGATGTACCACTAACCCACTTGTTGGTCTCCTTTTTCCTTACTTTCTTGAGACCCACAAATGGGTGGGTTTGAGTTACCTTGACCTACACATGACAATTACAAGGTAAATTAACCCCATTGAAATCTAGGTTCCAAAATGCTCACTTAATCTCATTATGACTCAATGTATCAATTATGACTAATTTGGGTCCATTATGAAGTAACCTTTGGATCTTGCTTTCCTAACCTCAAACTCTTGCCTCCTACAAGTCTTAAAACTCTCAAGAGACTCATTTGAATATTACATACTTGGTTTGAAGGGTTTAGAACTAACTTGCTTCATTAACCTCATTCAGGTCTTTAAAATTTCAACTTCTATTCTAAGGATCCTAAATTCAATCCAATGCTTCCATAATTCCTTATTCACCATATATAGTCTCTAAATTTATCAGAAGTCAAGGAAACACTCCCTATATGCTTCTTCTAGGCTTGGCCAAATCATATGTATATAGGAAGCTATATGGAGTTTTGTTTATTTCTCTTGGGAGTTTGATACATACCCATATTCTTTAGAGTCTAGACATGATTAAATATGGCTTGGGTTATGCTCCTAAAGTTTCAAAACTCTCAAGATGTAATTGAAACCCTAACATTCATATCTTGTTTCCTAATGCTCCTTTCTTGAATCTAATTGCATATTTTAATTCTCCCTGCTTCAAACCCTTTGGTTAACCTTGTTTTCAAGCAAAACATCCTTCTTCTACATGGGACCTCTCTTAGCCAAATTGGTAGAAAGAGACAAAACTAAGGAAGAGTCAATTTTGCATCATGTTTCATACACCATCTTAAAGCTTTTTAAGAGAAGAATTTGATGCAAAGCTTGGTTTCCTCAAATCCTTTCCTTCTTCCACATGTTTAGCCATGAAAACCCTCCTTTTAGGAAGCTAAAACTATGAAGAGAAAGGGCTTGAAAAGGAGAATCAATTTACATACCTTTTCTTTATTTATTTTCCTCCCACATTCCTCTTCCTTTGGTACCACTTGGAGCTCTAGTTTAGGACAAGGGAATTTTGTTTATGGTGGAAGACGTGCTAGCCTGTTTTAAGAAGAATAGGGATAGGTTATAACATTTTTCATAATTCGCATTTTATCCTTCAATTTCAATTTTCTTATTTTCACTTATTTTAGCTCCTTTTTTAGAACTATATTTTCATATGAAAATTTAAGTCCTTTAGTTCATAAAATTCCTTTGGTTTCACCTAAATTGGATTTAAAACCTTACTAAACTATTCGGTTAAAGTTTTGGTCAACTGATGGCCTAAATCGTACACTGAAGAGGTTTTAACCATTCTAAGAATTTTTATGGCTTTTAGAACCTCTAGGAACCCTAGAAAATTCAATTTTATCATTTAAAGCTCACTCCTTTGAGTTTTCAAAAAGTTGCTTGAAATTATGAAAATACCACTACGTTTTTGGCTTTTTTGTGTTTAACTACTTTCACTATGATTTCGGGCCATAATTAACTTTGTATTCTCATTTCTAAATGTTTATATTATTATCTTAATCTTGTTTAGCCTTTAATCATTTCATTCTAAGATTCTCTTTTGTAATCTCATTAGTTTCAATTCAGTTCTAGAAAGATCGAATATTACAACTTGCCTGGATCAACAATAGGCTATGATGCAGCAGCAGTAAGAAGTAATTATGTAGTTACAGAAGAGGCTTACTTAGAAAGAAAGTGAGAGGCCTAATGCTCCTGCCCAACCACAGCACTAAGATCATTTTAAAAACTTAGAGGTAATTCCTTCAGCCTAGAACCCACAGAATTAACATACTTCCTAAGCTCCATTAGCTTAGACGCCTCCTACCCAGTAATAGCCTACTATTCAGTAGGCTATTACATAGTTCAAGAAATATGGCCTTCTATCATTTGATGGTAAACTGAATACAGAAAAAGAAGATGCCTAGATCATGCATTTAGAAAACATTTTCAGAGTTGTGGAGTGCACATATGAGTAAAAGGTAATGGTGGCCATTTTTCAACTAGAGAAAGAAGTTAACTATTGGTAGAGGAGCACTAAACCAATCTTAAAGTCAAAGAACCTCCTGATCAACTAGGAAACATTTTTATAGGCATTTTATGAGTAATACTTCCCTAATTCTATTTGGGATAAGAAAGAGTTAGAGTTCATCTTTTTGAGACAGATTAAGGGTATGTTTGTAGACTAGTATATGGCCAAATTCTTAGAGCTTTTTAAATATTCCTCTTACCTCTAGAAGCATAATGATGATATATGGAAAGTACACAAGTGAGAGAAAGGGCTATTGCCAGAAATCAGAGACCAAGTGATGCCCTAAAAGATTAGGGATTTCAATACACTAGTGGAGGTTTATAAAGTAGATAGCAACTTAAGAACAATGCGGGTAGCTCCAAGTGCAAAACCTTCCCTCCTTGAGAACAAAAGGCCATGAGAAGAAGTACCAACCATCTATAGTAGCAAGAGAGGTGGCAGAGGATTATGGAATAGAAAGGGAAAGAGTAGAAGGAGACAAACTCAATCCAGTAGAGCTAGCTCCACATTAGTAGCTTGCAGTCAATGTAGTAAAATCCATGGAGGTAGATAGTGCTACATAGGTCAAAATGTTTGTTTTAGGCATGATAAGTTGAGGCATATGGCTAGAGACTATACATAGTAGAGGGAGGTAACTTATGCATCCAGACCACAGACCCAGGGTATAGTTTTTTCCTTAAGACAACAAGAGGCTAGCAAATTCCTTAGCCTGATCAAAGGTACTATTAAGATTAATGATGTACTGTAAATGCATTATTTGATTTGGGTACTTGTTATTCTTTCATATTCTATGATTGTACTAAGAGATTAGGTTTGAGTATATATACTTTACCTTATGATTTGTATGTCTTCCCTTACAGGAAACTGATCCAATACCTCCCATTCATGTTTGAATTATATAATATAATTTAACCATTGTTTTACCACATATGACTTGATTTGTATTCCCCTTATTGATATTGATTTGATCATTGGTATGAACTAGATGTCTACCAATAATGCTATGCTTGATTGCCATAACAGATGTATTACTTTACCTGAATGTAGAACTATACCTGGTATCAGGACTAAGTTAGCCTTTATGACTACCATCAAGGTTGAGAGATCTTTAGTGCATGGTTGCTAAGGGTTCTTAGTTTTCCTTTCTATACAAGTAGAAGTAAAAGAGGGTATAGATGATATACTTGTAGTAAGAGAGTTCCCATCATTGTTCCCTTAGGAAATTAGTGGATTACCCCCTGACAGAGAGGTAGAGTTTGCTATAGATATTGTGCTTAGGGTAGGTCTAGCATCTAAGGCTCCATATAGGATGACTCCCATCAAGTTAGCTGAGTTGAAAAAAATAGATAGAGAAGCTATTAGAAAAGGGTTTCATAAGACCCAATGTCTCACTATAGGGAACTTTAGTTCTATTTGTTAAAAAGAAGGACTGGAGTTTTAGACTCTGTATAGATTACAAGAAACATATTAAGATCATAGTTAAGAACAAATATCCCCTTTTTAGGATAGATGACCTCTTAGATTAGTTAGTAGAAATGTCAGTGTTTTCTAAGATTGACCTCAAGTTATGACACCATCAGCTTAGAATTAAGGCTAAAGATATTCCCAAGGCAACCTTTAGGACCAAATATAGGCACTATGAGTTTCTAGTGATGCCCTTGGGGTTGACGAATGCACCTACTGTATTTATGGATTATATAAATAGTGTTTAGGCCATATCTAGATAAATTTATAGTAGTGTTCATAGATAACATTCTCATTTATTCTAAGAGTAGAGAAGAACATGAACAATATTTGAGATTAGTCTTTGAGACCCTAAGAGAAAAACAGTTGTATGGAAAATTTAATAAATGTGAATTTTGGCTCATTAAGGTGAAATTTCAAGGCCATGTGATCTCCCAAGTAGGGGTCACAATAGATCCTCATAATGTAGAGGTAGTTCTTTAGTAAGAAAGATTTATGATAGTTATAGAGTTCAAGAGCTTCCTAGGTTTGACAAGTTATTATAAAAGGTTTATCTAAGGCTTTTCTCATATAGCTATACCACTAACTAGACTCATTAGAAAGAATGTATCAATTGTGTAGAATGAGAAATATGAATAGAATTTCTAGGAATTGTAGCATAGGTTAACCACAGCCCTAGTCCTAGTTATCCCTGACCCTAGAGAGACTTTTATAGTCTATAGTAATACTTTTAAGAAAGGGTTAGGATGTGTACTTATGCAGAAAGGCATAGTGGTAGCTTATACTTCTAGACAATTAAAACCACATGATAAAAATTATCCCACCCATGACTTAGAGCTAGCAGTAGTGGTATTTGCTTTTAATATATGGAGACACTACTTGTATTATGCAACTATAGAAATATACAATGATTATAAAAGTCTTAAATATTTGTTTGAGTAGAAAGAGTTAAATATGAGATAAAGGATAGGGCTAAAATTCTTAAAGGATTATGACTATACCTTGAAATACCATCTAGGCAAAGCTAATGTGGTTGCAGATACATTGAGTAGGAAATATCTACATATGGCCTATATAATACTGAGAGAGCAAGAACTTCTTGAGAGATTTAGAGATATGAATATCTCTTGTTAGGTGCATTTTAGCAAATTATTGATGAGTGAAACCTGAATAGAAAGTGACTTGAGAAGTTAATTAAGAGAAGCTTAATAAGAAGATGAGCATATAAAAAGGAGTAGAGACTAAATGTTTGAGGGTAGAGTTTCAAAGTTTAACCTATTTGAGGATGGGATAATGAGATACAAGGATAGGTTGTGTGTACCTAGAAACTCAAAATTAAAAGAATAGATATTAGAAGAGGCACAAAAGAGTAGATACACTATTTATCCAAATAGTAATAAAATGTACCATGGTTTAAAGAAAATCTTTTGGTAGCTTGGAATAAAAATAGACATAGTTAAGTATGTCTCTAGATGTTTAGTGTGTCAAAAAGTTAAGATTGAACATTTAGAAACTAGTTGGATTACTTTAGCCCTTAGATATCCTAGAGTGGAAATAGGATAGCATAGTTATGGACTATCATAGGATTACCTAAAACATCATTAGAGCATGATGCCTATGGGTGATAGTAGACATATTAACTAAGTTTGCTCATTTCTTAGTAATTAAAGCCACTTACATCTTAGATAAATTAGCCCAACTATACATAAAGGAAACAGTAAGATTATATGGTGGACTTAGGTAGTATTAGATAGAGATCTTAGATTCACTTTGAATTTCTAGAGATTATTACAAAATGCCCTAAGAACTAGGTTAAGATTTAGCACAGCCTTCCACCCTCAGACAGATGGCCAGAGAGAAAGAACTATACAAACCTTAGAAGATATGTTGAGGCCATGTGTATTAGAGATGAAAGGAAATTGGGATATTTGTTTGTAACACTCCAAAATTAATTAAGAATAATTATGAAGAATAATTATGAAGAATTATGGAATTATAAAGGGAGATTTAAGGGAATTACAGAAATAAGAATTTTAAGGAAAAGAATTTTTGGGTATTTTAAGACGAATGATGATACTTGGTCATTATTGGGTAAAAATGGATTAATTATAGTTATGGGCCTTATTAGAGAAATTAATTGATAAATGTGGGTATTTAATCTTTGGGCCCTATCATTAATTCATACATGCTAAGAAACAATTATAGAAGCCCATTCTGAGTTTGTAAGAATGACCTAATTTAATTTCTTAGAGGCTCAAAACTAAGAAAAATGGGTCCAAGTGAAGCATGGACCCTTGAGTTAACCCAAGACCTCACTAAAACCTTAGACTCTCCATAGCCTCCTTCCCATTCTGCAAAAAACATAAGAAGCTCAAGAGGGAATTTCAGATATCCAAAGGGGGCTAAAGTTTCTTTAGATATTGCCAACATTTTTTACTTCTAAAAGAGGATTTAGCTAAGGTGAGTTATGTGAAACCTAATCCTCTTTTCTTCTTCTACATTTTGGTCCAATTGGTTTGTCATTTGAGGAATTTTCATCTTTTTCTCAAATTTGAAATTTGTTATTTTGGTTGTCCTTGTAGGATTTTCAAAGGTGGAGACTAAGAGAACCATTAGGTAAGTGTCTTCCCTTTATTTTGATATGTTTCATGTTGGAAAGTAGCCTTAAAGATTGATTTTTCATTTGGGTTCCACTCTCATATGAAAATGCTAGGAAATTGAGGTGAATCATCATAGTTTCTAAGGTAGGAGTCTTAAATATGAATTTATGGAACCCATTGGAGGTTTAGGCAAGTGCTCTTTATAACATTTGGCTTCTCCGAATACATGAAAAACGTAATAATGAGTTTTTCAATAAACGTATAAAATGTACTGAATATAAAAGGAAGTCCCTCAGATTGAATTATTTGAGATCCAATAAAATTAGAATAGTATTTTAGACATTAAATAATGAGGATTTAAGGCTAGAGGTGCCCTAAAAACAAAGCCAGAATAACCAGACAAAAATTAGCAAAAATATAGTGGCATTTTTGTAGTTTCGGGTACATTTTAGAAAACTCAAAGGAGGGATTTTTAGATGGCAAAAATGAGTTCCTGGGGTTCTCAGAGACCCTAAAAATTATAGGAGCCCTTAGAACAGTTAAAACCCCTCTAGTTGACATTTTATAATGTTAGTTAACCCGAACTTTGATTAGTTTGTTCAGGAAGGTTTTGGATCCAATTTGAGTAATTTTAAAGGCATTTTATAAGTTAGAGCACCTAAATTTTATGATGGAAAATACAATTTTCAAAAAGGAGTTGAAATGAGCCTAACTGGACAAAACCAAGAAGAGGGACTAAATTGCAAATTTTAAAAGTTGCTTAAATGGACCTTAGGCTTATAAATCATATCCCCTGCTGTCCCAGCTTTCTTCACCAACTTGCATGTGGTCTAAACATATTCTAAGAGAGCTCCAAGAGGTGCACCAAGTGGGGGAGTCAAAGGAAGAAGATTGGAGTTTGAAGAAGAGGAGTTCACCACTTGGAAGAGCACTTGAGAAAAGTTAGAAACCAAGGTAAATTATTGTCTTCCATGCTTGCTTCTTCTTGTTTCCTTTAGTGCAAATTTCGTCCCATTTAGAGCCCAGCCAAGAGAGACTAAATTCTGACCTAACCAAGGAAGAATCATAGGTTTTTGAGTGTGAAAAGTAAGTAGGTGCAAATAAATTCAATTAAAATGCATTAAAAAATAAGATAGAAAAGCTAAGGATTTGTGAACATAACCTAAAATCTGTATTGATCCAAGAATTTCCTAGCTTATGTAAGTGTTTGTTTGAGTTCCTAAGACCCCTAGGGAGCCTCCCAAATGTCTCCCTCTTCAAAGAAAAATTGAAAACTCCATAGGCGCAAATAAAGAGCATAGGTTTGGCCAATGAGAGTTCATAGACCTAGGGAGTATTTTAATTTCTTCTAAACTTAGTTTTACATCATATATGATGGGAGAGTATAAGAGAAAGCTTTGAAAACTTTAGAAAGCCTAGAAAGTGTGATGGAGGTATAGGTTCCATATTATAGCATAATGAAACAACATATAGTTAGGCTCCTTGAAATCTATGTATGATGGCTCCAAGAAGTCTAAATGGAGTGAAGAGTTATAAGTTAAGGGAGAGAATGGAGCCAAGATCATAAACTCCCAAGGTTGCTTCATTAAGTGCCTTATGGAACCATAATTGAACAATATAAGTGCCAAGGTTATTCTAGAATGTGTATGGCATTAGAGATTGTTCCAAGAGTGTAATTAGATCCCATTTGATGTGTTTAATGTAACACCCCAAAAATTAATTAAGGTGTTAATCATGGATTAAGATTAATTAAGAATAAATAACATGGGATGATTGGGCAAGTTGAGTAAATAGGGATTTTAGATAGATATATCATTAATATGGGCTTGAGAATTAATTGAGATAGAAACTTCACCTAGGCCCAAATTAATGAAATGTGATAAGAGACTAATGGAGGCCTAATGAGTTAGGGGTAGACCCAAACTAATTTAATGAGATAGAGGCCCAAGATTTATCTTGTATAGATTAAGTGGCCCAATAACCCTTGTGCAGACCCAAGCCCTTGAGCCCTTCAAATTGGGCCCAAACACCATTAAACTTCAGCAACCCAATGTATAAAACTGGCCCAATGAAATTCTGTAGCCCAACAATTGAAAACTGGCCCAATAAGCAAAATCTGAAAACCCAATTGGGTTTGGACTTGGAGCAACCCATGACCCAGCCCCTTGACCCAACTTAAACCCATCTAAAACCCTAATACTTCAGCCACTTATCCCATTTGCTGAAACTCAAAAGTGAAATTCGGAGGTGGAGAAGGAGGCTAGGGTTGGGGGCAAGAATTCTGCATTTTCACACACTTAGAGCAAGATTCAGCCAAGGTAATAGTTATACAACTTAATCCTCTCATCTTTCTCTTTAATTTGGTCCAATTAGTTTTTCATTTGGAGTAATTTCATCATACCCAAAATCTGAAATGTGGGTGTTTGGGGATTTCCTTGAGGAAATTCGTAGGTTGAGGTTGGGGTTGGTATTAGGTGAGTTTAAACCCCCATTTTGATGCATTTTCTATTAGTTTGAGACCCCTATAGTTGACCTATGATATGGGCTTTGGTTTCATGTGAAATTACCCAGAAATTGGAGTGAACTATGGAAATTTCTGGTGTGGGGAAATTGGAATCCGAAGTTAAATCTCTTGGTAATTAGGTGAGTAACCTCTAGTCTGTTATTAGTAGTTCAACTCTTTGAATATTTGATTGTGATCAGAAATGATGATAATGATGCTTGTTATAGGCTTGGTGTACATTTGGATTATTATGGTAGCTAGGGGAAGAGTAATTGGCTTCATTGAGGTAATTGGGTTATTTTCCTAATTCTATGTATATGCTCATGTTAATCTGCTATTTGTTACACATGCTTGATTTTGAAATGTTAAATGACTGGTTGACTACTTGATTGTTATTATGACTGGACCTTGTGAGTCTATGGTGGAACTGTGGTGCGGCTGCCACCCGTGCATGTGCTACGATCGAGCACCGGGTATGATCAACCCCAGATGCACTGAGCCCTGGTTGTGCTCAATAGGGAGTAGGTGCTGTGAACGGGCCTCTCCCGATGTTGTTGGCCATTAACATGTTATGTATGATTGCTGGTATTGGATAGTAGTCATTGGTAGCTCAACTAGTTCATTTGCCAATTGAATTGATGATTCTGATATTGATGACATGAGATTGTCTTGGATTGATTGACTTGTACATATAGATGGAAATTTCCTTTTGTTACTGAGATTGTATATCTCACCCCGTTGTGGGCTAACATTTTCAGGGATTGGACCTCTTAGTGGCAAGGAGAAAATTAACGAGAGCCTATTAAATGGTTTGGTAGCACATAGGTTTGGGAGCTTTGACAAAATGTATTGTAATTAAATTGTTAGTTTTGTATCATTGCTGCATTGCATCATGAGTTGCCAAGTATAGGGATTGTATATGTAATTCGATTATCATGGAATTGAACCTTATGATTGTAATTGGCTAATAATGGAAAGTGTATTTAATGTTAAATATCAACGGTGCATGATTGGTGTTGTTATTATTCCATAAACTTGCTGATAGGAGGTAATTAGAGGAAAGAGATGGGCATATAAGTTTTGAATGGGTAATGGAAGCATAGCTAAATAAATAAGGTAGATAAATGCCATTAGAGCCATATAAAATGAGGGGAAGTGATCTTAGGGTGTCCCTAAGAAGAGAAATGGAGTGTAGGGGGCGAAATATAGTGAAAACAGCTACAGAAGGGAGTCACGCCGCGGCCAAGAAGGCTTCGCCGCTGCCTAGAGAGTGACAGTGGCGAGGGACGCCGCGGCGCGGAGTGAAAATAATCGCCCATGGGGTGACAGAACGTAACCTCACTGCGGCGCGAGTCGAGGAAATTAATTAGGGAGGTTACAGTAGCAAAACTCGACGCGGCGCCATATAGGTTGGCCGCGGCGCAGATCCAACTCGCCCCGACGCCGCGGCAAAAGTCAGGAAAATTCCAGAGAGCAACTTGGCCGCGGCACAAGAGTTCCAGGCCGCGGCGCAAGTTTAAAAGCTTGGTTTTTGAGCTCCAGAACCTAGCTTAGCCGCGGCGGGGAAGTTCCAGGTCGCGGCGCAGGTCCCCAAACTTCTATATTTGACCTAAAAACCCTAATTTTAGTAAGGCTAATGTTAGGGAGTAGCATGGGGACCTTGGTGGGATGTTTTGTGGGTTGGAATTGATTAATGGATGAATCCTAAGCCTTAATGATGGTACAAACCCTTTTATGCATGTTTCCATTATGGTTGTTAGTTGATGAACCTAGTAGTATCAAGGTTTAAATTTCCCCTATATTTTCTTAATGTAAGTAATTGCAACGACTCCAGACCTTGATCATTATTTATTAATCATGTATTTAACTATAATTACCGATATTAGAATTTAGGGTCGTCACATTTAAGCCAAAGGAATCAAGCTCCACTGCCTTGTGGGAATTTGGCCAAGGGAGAGGAAGGAATTCCTAAGGATAAAGTGTGCTCTTATATACAAGATAGCTCTTTCTCATTTCTCTCATACATTCTTGAATTGTTTCTTGTCTTTGGATGTGTGTATGTATGTTTATTCTATGCAATATGTTTCCAGGAAATGTCCATATGCCATGGTACCATGTTGCTTTGTTTATGCTCTTGAAAGATGTTTTATGAATGTGTTTTGTTTTGCATGAGCTTGGTGAAGCTAAAAGTCTCTTAGCAAGGGCGAGGATGAGCCAAAAATCCCTAAGAATGGGTGAGCCAAAGCCAAAAGTCTCTAGAAGAATGAGTCTTAGTCTAAAGTCCCTTAAAAGTAGGTGAGGCAAATCCAAAAGTCCTAAAAAAAATGGGTGAGGCTAAACCATTATCTTGGCAAGCCTATGTATGACGAGTATGCTTTCTTGAATGAGAGAAATATTTCATATATATTCATGAATTGCTAGATTATTATGCATTCATCTTTGGACTTGAATTTGTATTCATGATGTATGATTGAAAAGGGTGAAGAGCTACTAGGATTCTTAGAATCTCATTCTTCCCTCCCCATTGCCTAACATGTCTAGGTGGACCAAGAAATGGGAGCCACCACACTTGAGAGCAAGAAGATTGACAAGAGAGTGTGTTCATTTTGTAATCATAACATTGTCAAATGATGTACTCCTATGATGTATATGATGTATAAGCCTTTGAACACTTGTAAAAGTGTGAATATATTATGTATGTATAAGAATTGGACCCATATGAATGATATTGTATATTTTTGACATGGAAATGCAAGATGATGCATGTATGTTCCTTGTGTATATCGCTATGGTGGGAGAGTGAATTTGTGAGATCTAGTTTTTAGACCTTTGAGACATGTTTAATAGTATATTTTCATGCTTTCCCATGTGCTCAAGTGGCCCTAGAAAATCTAGAAGCTAAATTGAATGATTTTGGACCCTTAAGGTGGCAAAAAGGTGCCATTTTATAACCCTATGTTACAAACTGACCAAATGGACGAATTTTCCTATGAAATTTGGTGTGAATTCTCATTTAAAGCTTTTTAGGAAGAAAAAAACTAGATTATTTAGAGCTCTAGAGAATAAATTATGAATTTTCAAAGTTGGCAAAAAGTTATTGAAATGGTCTAGACACTGTTCATATGGCTAGTTTTGTCTCCTATGTCATATGAGGGTCAAATGGTATTCAATGGTTATGAAATTTTACAGACATAAATTAGATATGGTAAGCTTTCTGAGGCCATGAAGATCACCTCATTTGGAGGTCTGATCATAGAGATATGAATTTTTGAAATTTGGAGTCAGTACCAATAATGTAGCAATACCTTTGATATTGTTCCATCAATTTCCAGTAGCTAAACATTTCTATTTTGGTCTGGCCTTATTTTTAGCCTCAAGTTAACATTTGTAGCTTTTCAAAATAGTATGGTTTATTGGGTTTTTATTTTTCTAGAATTAGTTATGATATTTGAAGTTTATATCAGTAACTTGTGATAGCAAACTTGGGTAGCTAGAACTTTGATGTTTTTCTATTATCAATATAGACAGATGATGTTCTCATGCCTTGGAATGATTTCTTGCCTATATTAAACATCTAGAGGTTTCCAAAAAGTTATCATTTACTTGATTTTGATTTTTCTAGATTTAATTATGAATTTTCAAAATTGATGATAGAAACTTGAATCCTAGAGCTTGAGACTAATCTTGTATTTTTGAGTGTGGATTTCTTAAGCTCAGGCAAAATGGAACATTTTGGGATGGTTTTGTTTTGTTTACATGTATTTGGAATAGAAAATACTATGGATGAGTTCATGTGGCCTAAGGAATGTGAAATGAAAATTTTAAATCCTATGTAACGTAAAATGTTACATTATTTTAATGGTATTTCTTGAAGGAATTTGGCTCTTTCAAGGAAATGGAATTAACTTATGGAAAGGAAGAGCTAGATTAATATGGTGTTACACTCTTCTAGCAGTTAATGGTTGGAGTGTTTGTGCTTATGGTTTTTGGTATGGTTTCTACATATGTGCATTGTTAATCGGATATTTGCTGCATAATATGTTTTATTGTGCTAAATGATTGGTTAGCTACTTGATTGTTGTTTTGGCTTGTGAGCATGTCCTTGGTAGAGTTGTGGTGCAGTTGCCACCCATGCAATGTACTTTGATCAAGCACTGAATTATGATTAGACTTATGAATGCACTGATCCCAGAGTGTACTTAAGAAGAAGTTGGCACTGTGGATGGGGCTTTCCTTATGTTATTAGCCATTAACATGATATATGTGATTGCTAGTATGGGACAGTAGTAACTGGTAGTCCAACTAGTTTATTTATTAATCAAGATGTTCATTTGATTAATATGCATTTATGTTAATTAATACATCTATTTGGAATTATCCCTTGGTTACTAAGATTTATATCTAACTTCATTTTATGGGCTAACAATTTCAGGTGAAGGTTCCTCAGGTAAGGAAAAAGGGGAAGCAAGTAGATGAACATCCTTAACTTGAGGCCTTGTGTAGTACTTTTACACTTGGACCATTTTGACTTACAGTAGATGCTAGTTTTGTGATTTATTTTGCATAGCATCATCATGCACTCATATTGTCAAGTGTATGTATTCTAATGTTTTATAATTAATGATGTATCTAATAGGAAATTAGATTATATAGTACTTGAATTGTAATGTATGTACTTATTTATGATTTGATATGGATTAATGTTGATAAAGAATTATGACTTATCATTTGGGAATATAATTATGCCTTACCATGAATGATTAATTCAAATATTATTGTATGGAGTTTTGTTGGAGTATGTATCAAAATGATGGTGTTAGTAGCTGGGGTACCTATTGCTGTCATAATGTCCTGATATATTATAGTAATCAATTGCCATGATTTCCTTAGGCCTATAAATAATGAGGATTTATGAATTGTGGTATTTAGGAGTTAGGAGGTCTATAAAACCATGTATGTTAGCTGTAGAGGCCTTAAGATTCATTTAGTGTAAGAGGTAAATGGCTAGAGAGTGTGAAAATGAAAGAATAGGATCAGAGGGGAGCAAAGTCAGGGCTCAAAGTGTTTGAGTGATGGGCAAAATGTATTTTTAGGGTAACAGAAACTGAGAGCACTGAGGCATGCAATTTTAAGTTGTGGTGTAACACTAGAAAGTTAACTTCAAAGGCTACCCAAGAGTAGTCTTGTTGCGACACGAGGGGATCTCGCTGCGATGAGCATTGAGTGAGATTCCTAGGAGAGTTCCAAAGATGTCTCTTACCACGGCGCCATATAGACTCATCGCAATAAGACTTGAGAGAATTAGATTTTTTAGCTTTAGTAGCTCATCTTATTGCAACACAAAGGAAGCCCACCATGGCAAAAATTGTGAAAAATTTGAACAGTGGAGTCTAGGGGAGAGCTTCGCTGCGGCGTGGGAGTTTTTAGCTAACTTGACCACAACGAGGATCGCCCAAGTTATAGCCTAAGTCTCCAAACACCCATTTTAGCTTAGAAGCCTTGGTTTCACTGTGGTAATGACATGCATTGACTTGCAAACTAATGTAAATAAGTTCTATGCCTCTTATAATTAAATGTGAATGAAATGGAGATTTTATAAAAGAATTTTTGTATCCTTTAGGTATGAATCTCCTTGCTTACCAATTTGGTGTTTAGGAATAACTAAAAAGGTTTAAAATTTTGCCAGGTTTTCATTCGTTAACAAATTATTCATAATGCCAAATCTTAAGTACTCATGTTTAAGAGACCAATTAAGCTTAATTATATGTTTAAGAGTTAGGGTTGTTACATTTAGTATCAGAGCAATCATTTAGGAGATTATGCTAGATTTTTTAACCTTGTGGTTAGAAAACTTGGTAAGTATGATGCATGCATGCTAAGAATGGGAACAATATAGGTTGGTAATGTCATTTTATTTGTATATACCTGATATAGGTGATGTTGTGCTTGGATTGGCCCTTAGGGTTGTAGCTTAATGGAAAGCTTTTAGTTATGCTAATGGCATTGTAGGATATCATGGCCACATGTTGTGAAACTACTGAGATATTGAGAGAGGTGCAAGAGGCTATGGCTTTAATGGCTAACTATATAATGGAACAAGCTGAGGCCCATAAGGCTACTGTAAGGGTAATGACTGACCAGCTTTCAGAACAAGTCAAGGCCCATACAGTCATTGTTCAAGGATGTTGTTTAATGGATTCTTGGGCTATGGATAGTCTTAAAATGATATAAAAACAATAATGGAAATATTAGATTGAGTTTAAAAGCTAGAATTTGAAAGTTAAAAATTTAGAAGTCAAGAAAGAGTATTATGGAAACAATGGACATTAGGCTTGTATGACCAAGCTTGTAATGCTTTTAATCAATCCTAATGTGGCTATATAAATCATGTACAGAGAGATTTTGAATCCTAGAAGTTGAATTTTTGAAGTTTCCCCTTGAGACTTAAGGTTCCATAATGAGTTTTATTATGTAGAAAAGTGAATTTACTAAATAAATAGTGCTAATGACCAAATGAATAGTAAATATGGAATTTGTGGCTTGAATTATGAATTTTAGAAACATAAGTTGGCATAGGATTCAGGCTTAGTGAAATCCCTAACCTAAAGCCTAAGTGTTAGACCAATCATGAGGAGCTAAAAATCCAAAAGGAATTTCACATATTTAGACCCTTGAATATAATCAAATTTTAGCATTTTAAATGGCATATTTGCCACCTAATAAGCAAGTGTCTTGGAAGTATACAGAAAGGGGGTTTTAATTGTACTAAAGTGGCCTAAAGTATAGATAAAAGTCATAGAGAGTGAAAAGAAGTAGTTATGAGTATTAGGTGTTCATGATATGTCTAGTGAGGCTTTACCCCCTTGCAAGTGTAGAGTTGAGAAAGAAAAAGAGATAGAGCCATAAGTAGAATAGAGAAATTAGAGATTTCTACTAGGTTTTATCACCTATCCAAGGTAGCTTACTCATCCCTATCTAGTTGCAGGCAAACTTGTTTGAGCTTGATATGCATTGTATTGTATTGGTTATTCATGACAATATATGTTATATTGCATCACATTAGTTATATGCCATGTTTTGCATGTTATGTTTGATGACTTGAGACTAAGAGATAAAGAGGGATAATGGGAATGAACACAGTAGTTCTCCCAAGCCCAATAGAAAAGCCAAAGTTAAGCTGAGTTTCATGGTCATGAATGAGTATATTGCAAACATGTAAGCATTTATGCTAGTTTTATATGACCATGCATACTTGCATTATTCTTGCTTAATTATCTCATGCTTATTTTGGATGATTTGAGTATAGCTATTGATATTCTCCTGAATCTCACCCCAATCTTTGCTTTCCCACTAACCAGTGCTAGCAAAAGAAAAAAGAAAGAATGATATTTGAATTTGCAGAATTATACAAATGTTTTGTATCTAATTTTGTTGTGTTGTACAAGGAATGTATATGGATTATGCTTAACTCCATTATGATGTAATATGTATATTAGTGTACCATAAATAGTGATGTATAACTCTAGCTTAAGTTATTTAGTTTCAATTGATATTTTATGTCTAGATTATAGTATATGATCCTGTTATTATCTATATTTTCTATATCTGTGAGTTTAGGCTATTATGTGACCATTTGATTGATCTAGATGGTCAATTTTATAAGGACAAACTTTGCTGGATTTTCCTTAGAATGTTATGTACATTTTATTTTTTATGGTTAACTTGTTTGGACATGGAATTTATGAACAAGGCAAGTATATAAATTTCAAAAATTTTATATTCAATATTTTTCTATCATTAGTAAATGGAATTACTGTTGATCCATAGTAATTAAATAAGAGTTAGATAGTTAAGGTATTATAAGTATTACTCAGACCCTTCATATGTCATTGAGCATGAGAATGTGCATATGCAAAATAACTTGTCTTATATGGTTGAGCCAAAAAGGATAGTGAACTCGAAAGTCAAACAACTATGTAATAAAAACATCCTCTTGGTGCCAGTGGTATGGAAAGGACTAACGCTTGGTGAAGCAACTTAAGAGATAAAGAAAGCAATGAGGAAAGACTATCCAACACTTTTTAAATAAGGTACGTCTAATTTTAAGGACAAAATTCCTGAAAGGAGGGGAGAATGTAACACCCTAAAGTTAATTAAGAATAATTATAAATAATGATGGAATTATAAAGGGAGATTTAAAGGAATTATAGAAATAAGAATTTTAAGGAAAATCATTTTTAGGTATTTTGAGACAAATGATGATACTTGGTCATTATTGGGTAAAAATGGATTAATTATAGTTATGAGCCTTATTAGAGGAATTAATTGATAAAGGTGGATGTTTAATCTTTAAGGCCTATGATCAATTCATACATGCTAAGAACCAATTACAGAAGCTCACTCTTAGTTTGTAAGAATCACCCAATTTAATTTCTTAACAGTCTAAAACTCATAAAAATGGGCCCAAGTGGAGCATGGACCTTTGAGTTAACCCAAGACCTCATTAAAACTCTAAACTCTCCATATCCTCTTTCCTATTTTGTAGAAAACATAAGAAGCTCAAGAGGGAATTTCGGAAATCTAAAGGGGGCTAGCATTTCTTCAACATATTGTCACCATTTCTCACTTCTAAAGGAAGATTTAGCTAATGTGAGTTATATCAAACTTAATCTTCCCTTCTTCCTTTACATTTTGGTCTGATTAATTTGTTATTTAGGGGATTTTCATCTTCTTCTCAAATTTGAAATTTGTTATTTTGATTGTCCTTACATGATTTTTGGAGGTGGAGACTAGAAAAACCATTAGATAAGTGTCCTCCCTTTATTTTGGTGTGTTTCATGCTGGGAAGTGGCCCCGAAGATTGATTTTTCAATTGGGTTTTGCTCTTGTTTGAAAATTCTAGGAAATTGAGGTGAATCATCATATAGGGGTAAGAGTCTTAAATCCGAATTTATGGAACTCATTGGAGGTTTGGGTAAGTGCTTTTCTAGTAGTTATAATGGTTGGAGTGATTTTGCTTACAGTTTTTGCTATAGTTATTGACTAAGGATGATATTTTGGTGAATTTAGGACCCTTAGGGTGTTTTGGCATTGTTAGTAGCTTCCAAGGAGTTTGGACAACCAGTGAGGTAACTAGGGTTTGAATTTTAATTCCTTGCATATGTGCATTGTTAATATGATATTTGCTACATAATATGTTTTGCTATGCTAAATGATTGGTTAGTTACTTAATTATCGTTTTGGACCTTGAGCATATCCTTGGTGGAGTTATGGTGCAATTGCCATCAATGCATTGTGTTTTGATCAGGCATTGAGCTTAGGGTGTGCTCAAGAGGGAGTTGTCGTCATGGATGGGCCTTTCCTCATGTTATTAGCCATTAACATGATGTATGTGATTGCTAGTATGGGATAGCAGTGACTGGTAGTTCAACTAGTTCATTTGTTAATCATGATGTTCATTTGATTAATATGTATTTATGCTGATTAAATTGTATATATGTTTGGAATTATCTCTTGGTTGTTGAGATTTATATCTCATCTTGTTTTATAGGTTAATAATTTCAGGTGAAGGTTTCTCAAGTAAGGAAAAAGGAAAGTGTAACACTATAACTTCTAGCTCATTTCATGCCTTTAAATAACTCATTTCTAAAAATTATGAAAATTTTCAAAGAAAAAGGCATTAAAATAATGACTATTTTAGTGTTGCGTCATGTATAAAAATTTCATTCAGTGTCACATGGACCATATGAGCTTAGAAATCATATTCTCATATTTAATTACATGATTAGAACCCATTTGTATCATCAAAAGTGCCCTACAACTCGTGAAAAGCAAGAAGATACATAAAATTCATGCTTGCATTTTCAGGCAGAATTTCCTTTTTTCTATCACAAATTTTGGAAAATCATAACTAATTCTAGAAAAATTGAAATCATGAATTATTTTCCATTATAGAAAGCTACACATGTATGATTCATGTTAAAAATATTTCCAGAGCATAATATCTAACATAGAAGATGTTTGACATTTGAAAAGCTCTAAAGGTCAAGCAATCCACTAGTACTGTCATAGAATTCTGCAGCAAACTTAAAAAATGTCCAATTAAATCTACAAATATCCAATCCATGCAAATAATACTAATCTAGAAATTTGTAGATGTTAGCTAGAGGTGGAAAATAACTCCAGACCAATTCAGGCATGCCGAGAACTCAAACTTAATCAAATAGTACTTGAGGTCAGGTGGAGTGCCTAGTACTGGATAGATTCTTTGAAAAATTTATATCTCCCTCTTTAGACATCAAAATGAGGTGCTTCCAATTGTCACAATTCACTGGAAATGTCTAGTTTTTTTATATAACATTTTGTGACAATTGAATATCATTTGAGCCTTGTGTGATAGATTTCATTTTTGGACCTGAGTGAATAGTAACATGACCAAAATTATAATTTTTGCCAAATTTAAAAATTCACTAAATATTCTTTAGACCTCAAAAAATTATTTTATTTGGCTTCCCATAAAGATCTCAACAAGATCTAATTGTATGCTAAATCTCATATCAAGAAGAGTTCATTTGGACAAAAAGTAACATAAGGTTCTATTATAGTCAATTTTGGCTCCTATAGGATACCAAAATGTCCAAATTGCTTTCCTTGGGGTTTGGCACCTCTTGGGCAAGTCTAAAAGTATAATTAGGACTTGTGTGAGCTGGCCAAATGGTCCCAAACCTCATGCTTCTCAATTTGGCCATCTCACTTGCACTTATGCATATTTGCATAAAACCATTCAAAAAGTCACATTACCATAACATACTCAAATCACATTCTAGCATTCACATAACATGTCCTCTCATTTATACATCACATATTAACATAATTACACATGTTTAAGAGGTCATAAATGTAACATCCAATTCTCTAAAAACGAGAGAAAATGTGAGAAATGTAATGTACGATTTCTCTGTCAACGAACGAAATTCACTCGATACAAAAGCAAGTCTCCCAAAATGATGTAGTTAAGGTTTCAAAAAAATTGGGAAGCATTCTAGACTCCTAAAAATGAGAATTCTAGATTTAGACGGAAAGAAAAATGGAGGTAGAATGAAGAAACAAATTGTGATGAAAGATTAATGAAACGTAAGGGCATTTTTATCATTTTGAGCAAATTTTGGAATTTACATAGGAGGGCTTTTTAAATTAAAGTTTTGAGTTCTTTGGAGTTCTCAAAGGCCATGAAAATTATGGAAAGCCCCGATGCAGTTAAAACCCCTCTGGTGGACGTTTTCTAACATCAATTGACCTGAATTTTGACTGATTCGTTCGGGAATGTTTTAACTTCGATTTGAGTGATTCCAAAGGCATTTTAATAAATTGGGAATCTAAATTTCATAATGGAAAAAAGACGGTTCTAAAAAAGGAGCTAAAATAAGTTAGAAACAAAAATGCCAAAAAACGAAGGGCAAAATTAGAATTTTTAAGAAAGTGGAAGCTTCTTGAACACTCTTTAAGTTTCTTATTTCTTCTCCCCTTCATTTGCACGACCCATTCTGCCCAAAAATCAGAGAAAATACTAGCTCTCTTTGGCACACCATGGAGGAGAAGAAAGGAGGAGAAAAAGCAAGGAAAAGGTAAGGAATTTCATGGATTTTCATGCTCTTTCTTCTTCCAAACTTGTTCTTCTCCTCTTGAGCTTTCTTCCTATGGTTTTATTGAAGTTTTTGGATATATTTTGAGGGAAGAATAGAGGGGAAAATTCGGATTTGAACAGAGGAGGCCAAGGAAAGTGAGAATCAAGCAAGAAAACAAGGAAAAATAAGGTAAATCTTTCATTCCATGGTAGCTACTTCCTCCCCCTTCTTCTCCCTATTTTGCCCTATATATGTAGATGTAGGAGGGCTTGAATTTTGGGCAGAACCAAGGGTGAATCTTAGGAATTTAAGGAAGGAGAATAAGAATATGCAAAGAAATCCAAGTAAAAACTATGAATTTGCAAGATAGAAAAGTTAGGGTTTTGATTGCACCTTGAACTCTATCATGAACCCTAGCCATATTTTATGATGTTTAAGAGTTCATATAGGCTCTTAAGACACTAAGAGAGCTTCCTACATGATTCTTCCATCAAAGGAAGCAAGAAAACTCCATTGATGTCTTATGGAAGCATAACTTCGGCCAAGGAGAGTTCATGCACCTAAGGAGTGTTTTAATTTCTTCCAAGCTTAGTTTTGCATCATGTATGATGGGAGAATATGAGAGGAAGCCTTGGAAAAATTTTAGAAACCATAGATAATGAGATGGCCTCATATGTTCCATAATATGGCTTAAAGAAGCAACACCTAGCTAGGCTCCTAAAATTGATTGTGTGATGACTCCAAGAGATTTAAATGGAGTCAAAAATCATAAATAAATGGATAGAAGGGAGCCAAGATGATGTTTTCTTAAGATTGCTTCATTAAGTGCATTATAGTACCATAAAAGAGCTTTATGAATCACCTAACTTTTCTAGTGATTGTGTGGCCTTAGACTTTGCTTCAAGAGTATAATTAGCTTCCATATGATGTGTCTAGGCCAAGAGGAATGATCTCTACCTTCTTGGGTGTGTGAGGTCAAGGAAGAGGATTCAAGGCTTAAGGAAAACGTGTGCAAATACAAGCAAGGTAGCTCTCTCCACCTTCTCTTATGCATAAATGTGTGCTTACATTATCTTGAATGTGTATATGTATGTTTTAAGCCATCGAAAGTATTCTAGCATGATTTTATATGCCATAGTATCATGATGATGCATTATGTTTCCAAATGATGTTTATGATGCTTGTTTGGGCTTGCTTGAGTATGGTGAGGCCAAGAACCTTTAGCCATAGTGAGGATGAGCCAAGAAGCCTTAAGATTGGTTGAGACAAAGTAAAGAGTCTCTCAAAAGCGAGGTTGACTCCCAAGAGCATGGTTGAGTCCAAGAACCTCTTAAAGAATGGGTGAGGCAAGTCCAAAATCCACAAGTAAATGGGTGAGTCCAATCTACTTATATGGCAAGCCTATGTATGCTATGTTTGACTTTTTCAAATGCTAAGAATGCTTCTTGAATGATTGCACATATCCATATACCATGCATGCATTTGTGAGACTTGTTTTACATGCTTTATGTATGATTGAATGGGAGATAAGCTATTGGGATTCTTTGAATCTCATCCCTTTCCCTCCAATAATCTAACATGCTAGGTGGACCAATAGATCAAGGGAATGGAAATCAACCACATAAGAGATGAGAGCTTGACATCAAAATGCCTAGATTTTGCTACTTTAAGGCCTTATGGATGGCAATTGATGTACTCCATTATTGTATATTACCTATGATGTTATGAGCATGTATAATTATGATAATATGTCATGTATAAATAAGAGATTATGTTATGTGACCATTAGAATATAAAATGAGTATGTTATGACAAACTAGCTTCTTGAATGGCATTATCTAATTGTGTACAAAATGGAATGGTCAAATTGAGATGTATGAGATTTAGGACCAATTGAGCAGCTCATACAAGTCCTAATTATATTTTTAGACTTGCCCAAGAGGTGCCAAACCCTAAGAAAAGCCATTTGAACAATTTGGTATCCCATATGGAGCCAAAATGGACCATATTGGATCCCTACATCACTTTTCATCCAAATAAGCTCTTCTTAATCTGAGATTTGGCATGCAATTAGAGTTTGTTGAGATCTTTTTGGGAAACTAAAGAATATAATTTTCAGAGGTCTAGAGAATATTTGATGAATTTTTGAAGTTGAAATTTTTTTTTGGTTTTCATCATGTCACTATTCATACTGGTTTGAAAATGAAATCAGTCACACAGGGCTTAAATGATGTCCAATTGTCACAAAAACTTTATAAAAAGAAACTAGACATTCCCAGTGACTTGTGTCAACTAGAAGCACCTCATTTGGATGTCTGGAGAGGGAGATATGAATTTTCAAGGAATCTGTTCAATATCAGAAACTCCAGCCGACCTCAGTTACTGTTTGATTGGGTTTCAAGTTCTAGACGTACTTGAACTAATCTAAAGTTATTTTTTCCTTCTATCAAACATCCACAACTTTCCAAATTGGTACTATTTGCATAAATTTGATTTTTTTGGAATTAATTGGACATTTTTGAAGTTTACTACAGAATTTTGTGATAGCACCAGTGAATAGCCTGATCTCTAGACCTTTTTGAATGTCAAACACCTCCTATGATGGATGTTGTGGTCTAGACATATTTTTATCATAAATTAGACATGTGTAGCTTTCCATAATGGCCAAGAATTAATAATTTCCATTTTTCTAAAATTAGTTATGATTTTTCAAAATTTGTGATAGAAATGTGGAAAATCTAGCCAAAAATATATGTATGTATTTCATACTTTCCTTTGAGTTCCACGAGATGTCAGCTACTTTTAATGATACAAATGAGTTGTATTCATATAATTAAATATGAGAATGTGATGTATGAGCTCACATGGTCCATGTGATATCGAATGAAATTTTTATACATAGCGTAACACTAAGAAGTGCATTATTTAATACTATTTTTCTTTGCCTCTTTGTGAGTTATTTGATATGAGGCATAGAGATAGTATGAAATGAGCTAGAAATATATGGTGTTACAATAGACCATATGCAACAATGGGTTACATCATTTGACATCAATATGGCCTTAAAGAACAAAAACTATGCATTGTAATGTCAAGCTCTCTTCTTCAAGGTGGTTGGCTTCTATTACCTTACTCTCTTAGCCCACCTAGCATGTTAGAACATTGGAGAGGAGGGGATAAAATTCAAAGAATCCCAATAGCTCATCTCCCATTCAATCATACATAAAGGATACAAAACAAGTCTTACAAATGTATGCATGGTATATGGACATGTGCAATCATTCAAGAAGCAATTTTAACATTTCAAAAAGTCAAACATAGCATATATAGGCTTGCCAAGCAAGTGGATTGGCCTCACCCATTTACTTATGGATTTTGGACTTGCCTTACCCATTCTTTAAGAGGTTCTTAGACTTAACCATACTCTTGGGAGTCAATCTCACTTTTGGAAGACTCTTTACTTTGTCTCAACCAATCTTAAGGGTTCTTGGCTCATCCTCACTATAGCTAAAGGTTCTTGGCCTCACCACACTCAAGCAAACCCAAGCACATATCATAAATATCATATGAAAGCATATTGTAACATCATGGCACCATGGAATCAAAATCATACTAGAACAATTTTCATGACTTAAAAATATACATACACATTCAAAGACAAATAAAGCAAACAATCATGCATGAGAGAAGGAGGAGTGAGCTACCTTGGAAGGAACTACACACTTTTTCTCTTAAATCAATGATCCCTCCTTTGGTCACACACACACAAAAGTGTGGGGATGATTTCTCTTAGCCTAAACACAATTTATGGAAGCCAATTAGGTTTAGGGAATTAATTTTAAGGCCACACAACTTGCTTAGATACTAGCTTGATCTATAAACCTCATTATGGTTCCATAAAGGCACATAATGAAGCAACACCTCTCAAATAAATTTTAGGCTCCATTCTTTCCTTTCAAATATGATTCTTGACTCCTTTTAAGCCTCTTGGAGTATCACGCAATCAAAATAGAAAGTCTAACTACATGTTACTTCTTTAGGTCATATTATGGAACATAAAGCACCATCTCACTTTCTATGCTTCCTAAATTTTTCCCAAGGCTTTCTCTCATATTCATTCATCATATATGACTCAAAACTGGACGTAGAAAAATTTAAAACTATCCCTAGCTATATAAACCCCTTTAGGCCAAGGCTATGGAGGATTTTGCTCTCCATGGGCTTTGTTTTGTTTTCTTAAGGGGAGAAGCATATGGGGAGACTTCTAGGAATCTTAGAAGCTCATTCAAACACTTATTTAGGCATAGGAATTAAGAAATCAAAACAAATTTTGGAAGGAACACTTGAAACCCTAGAAATTGTATCTTGAAATTCCATAGTTTTTTGTTAATTCCCTTTGCATATTCTTAATCTTGATACCCTTTTTCCTTATAATCACCCTTGGTTCTACCTAAAAACCAAGTTCTCCTGGGGTTTCTTAAGTGGGGCAAAATGGTAGAGGAAGGGGAGGAAGAGATATCAACCATGGAAGAAGAAATTATCTTGTTTTCTTGCTTTTTCTCACTTGAATCTTGTTTTTTCCAAGCTTCTCTCTTCAAATCCCAATTTTCCTCTAAATTTTTTCCTTAAAAAAGATTTGTAAACTTCATTTTAATCAAAGGAAACAAAGAAGAATGGAGAAGAAGAGGTTTGGATGGAAAGAAAGCATGAAAAACTATCAAATTTCCATACCTTAAGCCTTTGATTTATCTTCTCCTTCTTCTTCCCTTGGTGTGCCACTCTCCTAGGGCTTTTCCTCTAGTTTAGGGCAGAAAAATATGAGACTAAATGAATGGGAGAATGGAGCACCTCATATACATAAGTGGAGGAGAATGGCTTTTTTAAAAATTTTCATTTTGCCCTTCGTTCTTGACATTTTTGTTTCTCATTCATTTTAGTTCCTTTTTGAGAATCATCTTTTTCATTATAAAATTTAGGTTCCCAATTTAGTAAAATACTTTGGAATCACTTAAATTGAAACTAAACCTTCCTGAACGAATCTGTCAAAATTCAGGTACACCGACGTTGGAAAACGTCCACCGGAGGGGATTTAACTATCCCGGGACTTTCTATGATTTTTAGGGCCTCTAACGACCCTAAAGAACTCAAAACTTTCATTTAAAAAACCTTTCTGTGTGAATTCCAAAAATTGCTCAAAATTATGAAAATGCCATTACATTTCATAAGTTTTCTATCAAAATTTGTTTCTTCATTCTAGCTCCATTTTTCCTTTTTCTGAGCCTAGAATTCTGATTTTTAGGAGTCTAGAATATGTATTCAATTTTTTTAGGAACTTAACTAATTCATTTCAAGAGACTTGCTTTGAAAACGTGCCCGTTTCCATCGTTTAACGAAAATCGGATGTTACAGGAAGTAAGTGGATAAACATCCTTAACTTAAGGCCTTATGTAGTATTTTTACACTTGGATCATTTTGACTGAGAGTAAATGCTAATTTTGTGATTTATTTTGTATAGCATCATCATGCACTCCTATTGCCAAGTGTAGGTATTTTGATATTTTACAATCAATGATGTATTTAACCAAATGTTATATTATATAGTACTTAAACTTTGATGTATGTACTTATTTATGATTTGATATGGATTAATGTTGATCAAGAATTATGACTTATCATTTGAGAATATAATTATACCTTGCTATGAATGATCAATTCGAATATTGTTGTATGAAGTTTTTTTGAAGTATTTATCAAAATGATGTTATTAGTAGTTAGAGTACCTATTACTATCATAATGTGCTAATATATGGTAGTAATCAATAGCAGTGATTCCCCTAAGCCTATAATTAATGAGGACTAGTGAATTATGGTATTTGGGAGTTGGAAGGGTTATAAAACCATGTATTTTAGCTATAAAGGTCTTAGGATTCATTTAGTGTTAGAGGTAAATGATTGGAGAGTGTGAAAATGAGAGAATAAGATTAAAGGGGAGCAAAGATGCAACTCAAAGTGTTTGAGTTGCGGCCAAAATGTATTTTTAGGGTAACAGAAGCTGAGAGCACTACGACGTGAAATTATGAGGCACAACACAACACGAGAAGGTAGACTTTAGAGGTTACTTAAGAGTAGTCTTGTTATGACACGGGGGGAGCTCACCTTAGCGAATGTCGAGTGAGATGCTTGAAAGAGTTCTAGAAAGGTCTCTCCCCATAATGCCATGTAAGCTCACCATGGTGAGACTTGAAAGAATTGGATTTTTGAGCTCTAATAGCTTATCTCACCATGGCGCAAGGAAAGCCTACTATAATGAGAATCTTGAAAATTTTGAACAGTAAAGTCCATAGGAGAGCTTCTGTAACATTTGGTCCTTCCATAAATATGAGAAACGTAATGTTCGGTTTCTCCGTAAACGTTAGAAATGGGTCGGATACAAAAGAAAGTTCCTGAAATAAAAGGAATTAGAGCCAAATAAAATTATGATAAAATTTTAAATAATGGAAAATGAGGATTTGAATCTTGGGTTGCCCATAAATCAAGGTCGAAGTGATTCAAAAAATTTGCCAAAAGGCCAATGACATTTTCGTAAATATGGGCACTTTTTGAAAAACTCACAAGGTGACTTTTTAAATGAAAGTTTTGAGTTCTTCGGGGTTTTTAGAGGCCTTGAAAACCATGGGAAGCCTCAAGACAGTTAAAGCCCCTCCAGTATATGTTTTCCAACAACAGTGAGCCTGAACTTTGATCGGATCATTCGGGAAGGTTTTAGCTCTGATTTGAGTGATTCCAAAGGCATTTTACTAAATTGGGAACCTAAATTTCATAATGGAGAAGGTGGTTCTAAAAAAGGAACTAAAATGAATTAGAAACGAAAATGCAAAAAATGAGGGATGAAATAGGAATTTTTGGAATTCTTTTGCTTTTAATACTCTCTCTTTCTCACGCCTTCCCTTGGCCTCATTTTCCACCATCTTTCTTCTACCCAAAATAGAGAGGAGAATTAGTTCTCTTAGGCGCACAAGAAGGAGCACTCTTGGAGGAAGAAAAAAAGCCAAGAAAAGGTAGGAAATTCCATGGAAAATCTAGCTTTCTCCTTAGCAAGTTACTTCTCCTCCTTATTTCTATGGGTTTGATAGTGTTTTTAAATCTGTTTTGGGGGTAGAATGAAGATAAGAAATTCGTGTTTAAAGGGAGGCAACCAAGGAAAGTGAAAAGCAACTAAGAGAAAGCAAGAAAACAAGGTAAAACTTCCATTATTTGGTAGTTTCTTCCTCCCCCTTCCTCTTGCACGATTTGGCCACCATGAGCCCAATTCTTAGGGGCTATTTTCTGTCCAAATCAAGAGGGGATTAGAGGTTTTGGAGTTCAAGGATTGAGAATCTATCATTGGAAGCAAGTAAAAACCTTTGAATTTCAAGTTAGGAAAGTGAAGAAGTCTTGAACACATTGTAAAAACTGATTTGATTCATACATTTCCTAGCATATGTGAGTGTTTGTTTGAGTTCCTAAGACCCCCTAGGAAGCCTCCCAAGTGGCTCTCCCATCAAGGAAAAATTGAAAACCTCTTGAACCCTAAATGCTTCCATAATGTCGCCCTAGGACAGATGGAGGGGTTAGAGAGTGTTTTAATTTATTCTGGCCTTGGTTTGGGACTTCATATGATGGTAGAAGGTGGGAGGAACCCTTGGAAAAAATTTAGAAGCCGTAGAAAGTGAGATGGAGGTGTAGGCTCCATAATGTAGCATAATGAAGCAACTCTTAGCTAGGCTCCTTAAGATAATTGTGTGATGACTCCAAGGGGTCTAAATGGAGTCAAGAATCATAGATTAAAGGAGAGAAGGGGGCCAACATCATGAATTTTTGTAGTTGCTTCATTAAGTGCCTTATGGAAGCATAATGGAGCCATAAACCAAAGTATCATCATGTAAAGTGTGTATAATGCCAAGCCTTGTTCCCATGAGTAATTCATGTTTCTTTTGGTGTGTCTAGGCCAAGAGAAATGATCTCCACCTTCTTGGGTGTGTGAGGTCAAGGGAGAGGACTCAAGGCTTAAGGAAAAAGTGTGTAATTGCTTTCAAGGTAGTTCTCTCCACCTTCTCTCATGCATGGATGTGTGTTTAGCTTGTTTTAACATGTGTGTATGTGTGTTTTCAAGCTATGAAATGTATGCTAGCATGCCTTTATATACCATGATTCTTGATGCCATGTTATGTTTCCAAATGAATACATGATGTTTGTATGAGTTTGCTTGAGTGTGTAGGGGCCAAGAACTCTTCCCTTTAGTGAGGATGAGCCAAGAACCCTTGAACTTGGTTGAGACAAAGCAAAGAGTCTCCCAAAAGCAAAGTAGACTCCCAAGAGTATGGTTGAGTCCAAAGCTCTTAAAGAATGGGTAAGGCAAGTCCAAAATTCATAAGGAGAAGTGTGAGGCCAATCCAAACACTTAGTGAGCTCTTGAATGTCTTGTATGATTTGTTCATATGCCAAGTTTGCTTTTAAAGTGTCCATGACTTCCATTTTCTCCATGCATGCATTTGTAAAGCTTGCTTTGCACATATTATGTATGATTGAATGAGAGATGAGCTATTGGGATTCTTTGAATCCCATCCCCTCCTCTCCAATACTCTAACATGCTAGGTGGACCAAGTAACTAAGGCAATGAGAGCCAATAACAATGAAAGAAGGATATTGACAAGCATATGCCTAGTTTTATTCTTTTTGAATCCATAATGATGTTTCACAATATATATGATATTGTAAATGGTCTATGACCCTTGAGACATATGTAAATATGATATTATATAATGTTTAAGTGTATGGATATGATGTATGAGCTCTAGAATACAATTTGAGTATGTAATGCCCAAGTATGCAATTGGAAAGTTTCATGTAAATGTGTATAAGTGTGGGTTGAATGGCTTAAATGAGATGCATGAGATTTGAGACCATTTGGATAGCTCACATAAGTCTTAAATGTACTTTTAGACTTCCCCAAAGAGTGCCAAGACCAAGGAAAATCTATTTGGCAACTTTGGTACCTTATATGGAGTCAAAATTGACCATTATGGAACCCTGCGTCACTTTTTAGCCAAATGAGTTAGTCTTGATTTGAGATTTGGCATGCAACTAGGTCTCATTAAGGGATTTTTGGGAAGCTAAATATCATAATTTTTAGAGATCTACAAAATATTTGATGATTTTTCAAAGTTGGCAATTTTTATGGTTTCTGGTTTGCTGCACTATTTATTTGGTCCAAAATTGCATTTTGTCACACGAGGCTCAAACGATGTCCAATTGGTATGAAATTTTATACAGAGAAACTAGATAATCATAGTGACGTGTGACAACTAGAAGAACCTCATTTGGAGGTCTAAAGAGGAAGATATGAATTTTTGAAATTTCTATCCAGTATCAGTAATTTTGCCTGACCAGAAGTACTGTTCCATTGAATTTTGAGGTCTGGGCTTGATGAATTGTTCTGAAGATATTTTTCCTCTCTAGCTAACATCTACAAATTTTTAGATTGATACATTTGTATAGATTGGATTTTTTTGGAATTAATTGGACATTTTCAAAGTTTTCTGCAGAATTCTGTGATAGTTCCAGAATTCAATCAGACCTTTGGACTAGTTTGGATGTCAAACATCTTTTATGATGAATGTCATGATCTGGGCATATTTTTAATATGAAGTAGACATCCAAAAATTTCTAGAATAACCAAGATTGAAAGATTTTTATTTTTCTAGATTTAGTTATGATTTTCCAAAATTTGGTCAGAAAGTGGAGCAATTCTGGCCGAGAATGAACCTCCATATTCCATACTCCATTTCGATTTTCATGAGTTGTGGGCATGATTTTGTGATGTAAATGAGTTGTAATGATGTATTTAAATATGAGGATGCATAGCATGAGCTCATACAATCCATGTGACACCGATTGTAAATTTTTAAGTATGACGTAATGCAAATAAACCTATTATTTTCATTCCCTCTTCATGTGCTCTCATGGGAATGATGATGTAAAGCCTATGACTGACATAAAATGAGCTAGAATTTAGCGTGTTACAGCTTCCCTCCAGCGTGGGAGTTTTTAAGTCACAGTGAGAATTATATATTTTAGTCTTCATGCTCCAATAGCTAATTTAGCCATGATGAGGATCGCCCAAGTTAGGGCCCAAGTCTCTAAACACTCATTTTAGTTTAAAATCCTTGGTTTTCACTGTGGTAATGACATGTATTGACTTGCAAACTAATGTAAATGAGTTCTATGCCTTTTGTAATTAAATGTGAATCAAATTAAGATCTTGTAAGAGAAATTTTGTATCATTTAGTTATAAATCTTTTGGCTTACCAATTTGTTGTTTAGGAATAACTAAAAAGGTTTAAATTTTCCCTAGGTTTGCATCTGTTGACAAATTATTGATAATGCTAAATCTTAAGTGCTCGTGTTTAAGAGACTAATTGAGCTTAATTATGTGTTTAGAAGTTAGGGTTGTTATACTTTTTGCCTCTAGCAGGATTTTCCTACAACAATAACTGTCAATCTAGTATTCAAATGACACCGTATAAGGCATTGTATAGGAGAAAGTGTAGGTCCCCAGTATGTTAGGTTGAGCTTATAGAGAGGAGTCTTATAGGCCTAAAACTAATGGACCAAACCTCTAAAGATATATAAATGATCAAGAAGAAACTTTTAATATCTTAAAACAGATAAAAGAGTTATACTAATAAAAGAGGAAGGTCGTTAGAATTTAAGATTGGAGACCATGTATTCATTAAAGTGTCTCCAGTCACAAAGATAGGTAGGTCCATAAAGAGTAAGAAGCTCAGTTCAAAGTATATAATTCTATTCTAGATTCTTGATAAAGTTAGACTTATAGCCTCTAGACTCACCCTTCTTTCAAACCTAACATAAAGACATGATGTCTTCCACATATCTTAACTTAAAAAGTATCAGCTCGACCCTTTACATATCATAGAGTATGAAAATGTGCATTTACAAGATAACTTATCTTATATAGTATCACTAAATTGGATTGTGGATGTTAAGCTAAAGTAGTTAAGTAACAAAAGCATACTACTGGTGAAAGTGGTTTGGAGAGGACTATTCCCTGAAGAAGCCATATGGGAGCTGGAAGAAGAAATGAGAAAGAAGTATCCTGAGTTACTCTAATAAGGTATGTATCTAAATTTAGAGGATGAAATTTTATTTAAGGGAGGAATGTAATACCTAGTCTTCTTAAACTAAACTAGAATTGATAAGATATAAAAGGAAGTCCCTATAATAAAATGAATTAAGGTTAAGCATGGCTAGAATAATAATCTAGGCATTCAAAAATTAAGATGCAAAGTTAAAGATGGCTCGAAGTTAGAGTTGACTAAATAATTTAATTATATATGTAGTGGTAATTTTGTTATTTTGGGTAACTTTTTAGAAATTCAAAATAGGAAGCTCTAAATGGTAAAATTGAATTTTTTAGGATTCTCAAAGGCGCTAAAAACCATAAGAACCCTCAGATTGGTCAAAACTCTACCAGTGCACATTTTAGGCCATCAGTTGACTTGAATTTTAACTGGATGATTCTAGATGGTTCTAAACCTCATAAAATTGAAATTAAATATTTTTAATAAACTAAAGGACCTAAATTCTCTTATGGAAAAGGCAGTTCTAAAAAATGAAGTAAAATGAGTAAAAACGTGGAAATAGAAATTGAAAGACAAAGTGGGAATTATGAAAATTGTTATAACACACTCCCTCTTCTTCTTAAATTAGCCATGCCACCTCCACACTATCAAAACCCACTTATTTCCCCTTTAAACTAGAATGAAAATTCACCTAAGGAAAGAGGAGAAGAAGGAGAAAAACAAGGCAAAAATGTAAGGAAATCTTGCTCTTTTCATGCTACTTTCTCTGTTAAGTTGTTTCTTCTCTTTAAGCTATTCTTCTTGGTAGTTTTAGATTCACAAAAGGAGAGTTTTCATGGCTGAACTTTCACAAGAAAGAGAGGATTTGAGAAAACCAATCTTTGTAACAAATTTTCCTCTTAAAAAGCTTTTAAGATGATGCATGAATCATGGCATGAAGATGGCTCTTCCTTGATTCCTCCTTTCTTCTCCTATTTGCCTAGACCTAGAACCATATGGGGAGGATGAATTTTAGCCATAGAAAGGTTGACCCAAGGGTTTTGAAGCATGAGAAATAAGAATATGCAATTGGAATTAATTAAAAAGCTTTAGAATCCCAAATATAGAAATTAGGGTTTTAATTGCACCCTAGGAGTTTTAGGATCATTGAAGGGTATTTTGAGCCATATGAATTCATGATTAAGTTGTTGAAAACCAAGGAATGAATGGATGCATTAAATTCCCAAAGGAAAGAAACAAAACTCCCAGTTGCCTATTATGGAGTGATGCTTCAGCCAAGGAGTAGATAAAGCACCTAGGGAGTTTTTCTTTGAGTTCTAATGAATCTAGAGACTTAGATATAATAAATAAATAATTATGGAAGTATTGGATTGAATTTAGGAGCCTTAGATTTAAATTTGAAATTTTAAGCTTAAATAAGGTTAATGAAGTAAATTGGTTCTAAACCCCTCTAATCAAGCATGTAATGATTCATATGAGTTTCTTGGGAGTTATAAGACTTGTAGCAAATACGAGTTTGGGGCTTGGAAAGCAAAAATGAAAAGTAGCTTCATTATGGACCTAAAACTAGCTTTATGTATCACCTTAGGTGTTAATGAGATTCAAAAAAGATAATGAAGCCTAGAATGAGTTCCATTAAGTTAATTTGTCTTCAAATTGCTACGTGTAGGTCCATCTAGCTCAGACACTCTTAAGTGTAAGTGCCAAGAGAAATAAAGCCTAGAAAAAAGGCAAGACCAAGTGGGTTAGTGACATTTGAGTTCTTACAAGCTTTAAGGTAGCTCTATCTCCTTTTCTTGCATATATTTGAATGCTCGAATGGGTTAAAATGCTTGTTTGTGTTGTTTTTTAATACATTCATGAGATATGTTTTAGTATAATTTCCATAATTAGCTTTTTGGATGAGTATGACATGTTTTTTCACTCCTAGCTCTCCTAAAGCATAGAATTAAGCACAATAGCCCTTCTTTGACCTTAGGTTGAGATTAGTTAAACTTAGCAAGTTTATGATGATGCCATGGCTAAGAAATGAATGAGTTTCGTATATGTACACAAATGACTCTTTACTCATATCTTTATGGACTTATGATTTATTTGATGATGATACATCATGTCTTATGATGGAACCATATGTAAAAATATGAGAATTTATGTTAATGTACGAGTATTATGGTAGAAAATGGTATATGAGGTGATATGATGTAAGTGTGTATACTTAGGTGTCAAGGGGTCAGTTTTTGATCCTACTTTTTGACCTATTATAGAATAGTTAGAAATGTCATTTAGGATGAAAGAAATGTGCTCAAAGTAGATAAAAACAAATTGGACATCAAATGGCCCCAATGGACCCAAGGTTGGTCTTAAATTTGGCCCAAAAAACTCCTATATCAAAAGTGACCTAAATGACCTAGTTTGAGTTTAAGATTTGGCATGCATTCAGACCTTTATTAGAGCTTTAGACCATAATTTTTGAAGTTGTACAAAGTACATCATGAATTTTTGAAATTTTATAAAATTTTTAAATTAGTCCTATTACTATTCACCTTGTGTAGATTTGGTTTTTCATATCTTTGAGGGGTCAAATGAACTCCAATACTCATAAAATTTTATAGGCATATAGTTGATATTATAAAATTTCCATGGCCACTGAAATCACCTAAATCAAATTTTATAGCCAAAGATACCTAATTCTAAAATTTGGATCTATTATATGTCTTCTTTTCTACACCAAGTTACTATTCCATTACATTTCATGGGGCAAATGAATTCAATTTCATCTAAATTATTACAGCATGTAGTTCATATCCTAAGCTTCCCATAGATACCTAAGTTGCATGATTTAGTGTTATATACCATAAAATATGAATTTTCAAATTTAGTGTGGAATTTTAGCTATTATGCCATTCTGGTTGTAGACTATTCTAGGGTGTTTCATGAACTAATTATGGCAAAATGATTCTAAACAAAGTTATTTATGATAGGAATAAATAAAAGAAAAGGAATTATCAAATTTGGAACCTTATAGCTATATGACTTGTAAACAGACTGATTTTGGTGTTGAAATACCTATAAATGGATGTGAACTTTGTTTTAAACTTCATACTTTGTATGAATGTGTTGGATAAAGCTAGGTATGACATTTTAGTTGGTATCAGAGTACTAGTTCAAATATTCTAGTGTTAGTAATGGCTTGATGATGTGATTTTTAGTTATGTATGACCTATACAGGATGCTTTGAGTGCTAAAGTGTGGCATATGTTTATGTTTTATGTTAAATTATGTTTAAATTATTTTAGATAAAATGGTGAATATTAGGAGAGGTAGGCCTTCTAGAGCTTCTAAAGTAGAGCTGGTTGATCTCACAGTTGGAGCCCTATAAGTTATTATGGCTTGCCTGGATCAGTAGTAGTCTATGATGCAACAACGAGAAGTAATTATATAGTTGCAAGAAAGGGTCACTCAGAGAGAAAGTGAGAGGCCTAATCCTCCTACCCAGCCATAGCACTCAGAACGTCTTGAGAACTCAAAGGCAATTCCTTTAAGCCAGAACCCATTGATGATGCCTTAGTTACTTAAACACTCAATTAAACTAAGATTGATTTAATATAGTATAGATCAACCCTAGGTCATTCTTCCTAAGGAGCAATTTAGGGGTTAGCTTGAATTGATTCTAGATGATTATTTGATCTTGAAATTTTATGCAAATTGTAGAAAACTCTCTCTACGCTAAAGGCAAAATTAATTGAACTAAATATGTGCAATTGGGGGGGTTTTATTTAAGAAATTAAACTTCAACTAAAAGAGAAAAACTAAACAAGTAATTAAACTAGATTGCTCTAAATTAAAATTTAAAGTGATTGTGAAAATGCAAAGAACAAACAAGAGGCAACCAAAGTTTTGCAAGGGGATTTCGGCTCTTATCACTCACCAAAGATTAATTGAGACCAAGAGAAGTGATTAGACAATAGACTAATGAATTTAATTTACTTAATCCAAGGATAGGAAACCCTAAGCTCAATGCACATCACTTGACTTAACTTAGAAACCCTTAGCTAATTCAAGTAATTTGCAAGTAATTAAGCCAATTAAACTTATCAAATCCTTCAACAATTGGATTCAATTAATTCTGAAAAATTTGGTTTTAATTACTTAATTGACCAATTAAGCAATTATACTACCCAATTCAATAATCAACTAGTGCAAGAGACCAAGATATGCAATTAAGATCATAATATTAATTAAATTAATGCAAGAGAACTCAAACATCAATCCAATCAACATTATGAAGTCTAGAAACCAAAATTCCAGTAGCTACAAAACATAATTTCAATCCCAAATAACACCAATTCCAATTATAATCCAAGATAAAATCATTGTCCAACCTAAAACTAAGTCTTAACATTAAATCCACATAGAGATTCCTAAAACTAGAAAATCCCTAAGTTCTTGAAATTGAAAGAGGAAAATGTTGGAAGAAAAAAAAACTCCCCAATGGTCTTCAATCCATTTAATTCAAGAGCTCAAGCCTTCCTTCTCCATGCTCCACCTTGGTGCTACCCTTCTTTAAGCTTCCATGGGTTTTGTTCTTCTAAACTCTTTCAAGCTCTCTGCCATGAAGAGATGATGAAGGAAAATAAATGGATGATGGTGGTGATATGTTAGGATGGCAACGTGTTGGTGAGAGGAGAAAAGAGTGATGATGGTTCGGTGCTGACTCTACCTCCAGGTGCATCCTTCAGTGTCTCCCAGCATGTATATCCGAAAAGGAGAAAATGAATCCAAAATATGGTCCAAGAAGAGAGACGCGTCCTTTTTTGTGAAGTCCAGGTGCGCCTCTGCTGTGAAATCTGAAAAGGCAAGATGAATGAATAAGCAATTCGTTCCTCTTGGTCCAGGCACGCTTCCCCATCTCTAGTCCGAAAAAATCAAAGAAATAAAATGAAGAAGTAATAGCCAGGCGTCCTCTGCGTGAAGTATGAAAAAGGAAAAATGAATTAATGAAGCAGCCCAATTTGTTCTCCCAAGTGCGCCTCCCTTTGCATTGACCCTTCCATAGGTGTGCCTCCCCAATGAAGTCCGAAGCTAAAGAAGAATGAATAAGCAGCAATGCGTCTCTCCCTCCAGGTGCCTTCTCCATCCAGGTGTCCTCCCACAAGAAAACAAAATAAAACCTAATATCCTATTTACAAAAATGTCATCATCAAGTTATTAAATAAATAAAAAAATTATGCTCCAATCTTGACCCTTGATTCATTTTAAATCCTCAATTCATTAGCCCAAAATTGTCTTCACCATTGATTCCTAATTTATCTCCAAAAATCTGGACAAATTTAATAAATATTTTAAAGATTGGAAATATTCAACCCATTAAAGAAATATGAAAAATAAAATATTATCAATTTAAACCCAAAAATTCTCCTAATTAATTCAAAATTATATTATTTTCCAAAATTGACTAAAAATTTAAATATTGTATAATAAATCAATTTAGGCTCAAATTAATCATTAAAAATAATAATAAATATGGGTAAAAATATATAAAAATTAGCACTTATCACCCATAGAATCAATAGACTTCCCAGGCTCTACTAGCTCAAATGCCTCCTACCTAGCAACAGCCTACTATTGTCATACCATATTCATATACTATTTAATTTGTGGCACAAATAGCTAAGAGCATCCATTTTCACAAAATAAATACTTTTAACAGTGCAAAGTGCCATTATTAAAAGCCAAATTAATTTATTTTCAATTAAATGACCCAATTGGGCTGACCAACTTCATCCTCCATCATTAACACACTCATTCAAATAGAAACATCACAATTTGAAGCAAACATTTTGGGTTTGGACCATACATAGCAAAATCAACATTACATTTTCATTTCCATAGGCTCCATAATCTGACCCAATCTTTGAAAATTCATAACTTAAGCTAAAAAATTCCAAATCATGCAAATTACAACTTTTTGGAAAGATAAGGATGTCATCTAACTATTGTGAAAAATTTTAAATCAAAACAATGTCATTTGGCCCACAAAAACAAATGGAATATTAATTGAGTCTAGTTCTCATCCTACAACAGACTGGCAACTTTGAAAATTCATATCTCACTTTACAAAGTTCTAAATTAGGTGATCTTGGTGGCTATGGAAATCTTATGATTCTTATTATATGCTTATAAAATTTCATGAGTATTGGACTTCATTTGATCTATTAAATACACCAAAAACTAGACTGACCAAATGAATAGTATACTAATAGCTTTTACAAATTTTAGCCAATTTTGAAAAAATCATAATAAATTCGACAAGGCTCCAAAAATTTTGTTATTTATTTATGTGAGAAGCTTTAAATGAGATCTAAATGTCAGCCAAATTGTATGCCAAAATTCATCAATTTGGTCTAGTTTTGGTTTAAGGAAAGATTATGGCTCAAAATGGTTACATTGTGGCATCAAATGGTCCAAAATGGCCTCCCACATAAAAAATGACCATTTGAGCACATCTAAAAGCTCAAACACGGTGTATAGAAGCATCATAACAAGCTCAAATCATCATGGAACTCAATTTCACCATTCCACTTGTTCATATACACATGGACATCATGGCTCAAGAATATCAAAATCCTACATTCTCATATATTTGGCTCTAACTTTGGTTCATGCATCATATTTATATACTTTTACACATGAGTAATAGTTTACATCTTATAAACATCATATATATACATACTTTGACATCAAATTACATAAAATCCTATTCTATTGTCAAAGTATCATCATTCATGCTCTTTGGCTTCCATTCTTTGCTCCATGAGGCTCACCTAGACATGGTTAGACATGAAGTTGGGAAGAGTGAGATTCAAAAAATTCTAATAGCACAGTCACCCTTTCAAGCATACATATATTACATATTTTCATGTTAAAGAAAGCAAGCAAGAATCAAATGCTTATGAAATCATTCAAATCAAACGTAAGCTTTAAAGAATTTTGGATTAGCCTCACCCACTTTTAGGGGCTTTTAACTTAGCTTCACTCACTCTTAAGACTTTTGGTTTTGTCTCACCCATTCTTAAGAACTTTTGGCTTCTCTTCACCCACTCTAGGAGACTTTTGGCATAACCTTGCCCATTAAGAGCCATACACATTCAAATTGTCATTCAAGAAACATAATGGTACCAAAGCATTAAATCAATGGCTATAAGTATATTTCATAGTTCAAACATACATATAAGTATTCAATGACAATTAAACAACCAAAAAATGCATATAAGAAAGGATGGAGAGCTACCTTGAAGAGCTTGACTTGCTTAGCCTAGATACATCAAATAAGACAGAAACACATCATTGGAACTAATTCTAACCTTAATTAAACTCTATATAAGCCTATTCTAGCTTATGGTTCTACACAAGAGCATAATGAAGCAACCGATATAATTCATGACCTTAGCTCCAATTTCTCACTCAATCTAAATTATATGCCTCCATTTAAACTCATTGAAGCCATCTCCAACTCAAATTAAGGAGCCTAACACCAAGTTGCTCTTTTATGTATAATGGAACCTAAAACTTCCAACTTTCAATTTATGTGTTTTAATTAAAACAATGATTCCCTTGATGTCTATAATTCATATCTAGATCATTTCTACCATTGGAATCAAGGCAAAACTCTCTCCAGGTGCTCCATTTAGCTCTTGGCCAAGATACACACCTAAAGAGATACCTGTGGAGTTTTGTTGAATTTTCTAGGGAATTTGCCATCCATAAAGCTTCCTAGGTCTTTTATGAACTCATATATACTCTTATATAAGCTAAATTACCATTAGAAAGGTTTAAAAATTCCTAGGTGCAACTAAAGCCCTACTTATCATAACTTAATTTCTAAAGCGTTGCTTTTAGTTTCAATTGCATATTCTAATTCATCATGATCTAAAACCCTTGTTCCTACCTTATTATGACTTGAATTCATCCTCTTCTAGATGTGCTTAGGTCTGGTAGAAATTCATAAAGAAAGAGGAGGCAAGGTGAAGCAAAACTATACCATGAAACTTACCTTATTTGAAAGCCTTTCAAGAGAATTTTTTAAAGCCTCCAAGCTTTTCTCCAATTTCTCTCTTCCCTCCACTGAACTAGCCATGAAACTACCCAAAATAAATCACCAAAACCATGAGAAAAGAGAGGAGAAAGAGGATAAGAAATTTAATGAAGCAAGAAGCATGAAAAAGTAACATATTTTTACACTTTCAAGGCTTGATTTTCTTCCCCTTACTTTTTCTTCTTGTGAGCCTCCTCAAGCAAATTTAGGTCTGTTTGAGACTAGATGGAAGTTAGTTAGAATGGTGGAGAAGAGTGGGACGTGGTTATAAGAAGATAGGGGGCCCATTTATGATATATTCCAAATTTTCAATTTAGTCCCAAAACTTGGTTCTTTCCATTTGGCCTCATTTTAACTCTTTTTTAAAAACTATCTTTTCCATTATAAAATTTAAGTCTTCTAATTCATAAAATGCCTTCGGTTTTACCCAAATTAGATTACAAACCTTACTGAATTATTCGATCAAAGTTTTGGTCAACCAACATTCTAAAATTCATACTAGAGGAATTTTGGCCATTTTAGGGATTCCTATGATTTTTAGGGCATATGAGAACTCAAATTTTTCCTTTAAAACTTCCTCCTTTGAGTTTCTAAAAATTTTGCTTGAAATTATGAAAATGCCACTGCCTTTTAGCTTAATTTAATTTAGCCATCTTGACTCCGACTTTTAAGGCACCTTTAGCATTGTGATCTCATTTTTAGAGGTTTAGATTATTACTCTAAGTTTGTTTTGCCTTTAATCATTGAATTAGGGGACCTCCTTTTGTAACTCATTAGTTTCTAGTCATTTTAGAAAAACAAGGTATTATAACTATTCAGCAAGTTATTGCATAGTTCAGGAAATACGGGCCTCCATCATTTGATGGTGAACTAAATATAGAAAAAGAAGAGTCCTGGATTATGCATTTAGAAAAAATCTTTTAAGAGTCATGGAGTGCATGTCTGAGCAGAAGGCAGTGGTGGCCATTTTTCAGCTAGAGCAAGAAGTTGACTATTGATGGAGGAGCACTAAACCAATCTTGAAGTTAAAGAACTTATCAATCAATTAGGAAACATTTTTACAGGCATTTTATAAGCGGTACTTCCCTAGTTCTATTCGAGATGAGAGAGAATCAGAGTTCTTCCTTTTAAAATAGTCTAAGGGCATGTCTATAGATCAGTATATAGCCAAATTCTTAAAGCTTTCCAGATATTTCTTTTACCTCTAGAAGCATAATGATAAAAGATGGAGAGCAGACAAGCTAGAAAAGGGGTTATTGCCATAAATCAAAGACAGCATGGTGTCTTAAAGGATTAGGGATTTCAATGTACTAGTGGAGGTTTATCGAGTAACAAAAAGCAACTTAAGAATAATGCAAGTAGCTCCAAGTGCAAAACCTCCCCTCCTTAAGAACAAAAGGCCATGAGAAGAAGTACTAGCCACTGGTATTAGTAATAGAGGTGGCAGAAGATTATGGAATAGGAAGGGAAAGAACAGAAGGAGACCAACTCAGTCCAATAAAGCTAGTTCCACACTAGTAGCTATAATCAGTGCGATAAAAACCATGGAGGTAGATTGTACTACTCAAGTCAAAATGTTTGTTTCAGGCATGGAAGCCAGAGCATATGGCTAGAGATTGCACATAGTAGAAGAAGGTATCTCCTACATCCAGAACACAAAGTTAAGGTAGAGTTTTTGCCTTGATGCAATAGGAGGCTAGCAAATCCTCGAGTCTGATCTAAGGTACTATTAAAATTAATGATTGTACTGTAAATGCATTATTTAATTCGAGTGCTAGTCATTCTTCCATATCCTATGACTGTGCTAGAAGACTAAGTCAAAGTATATGTACTTTACCTTATGATTTGTATGTGTCTACCCATCTAGGAAATTAAGCCCATACATCCCACGCATGTTTAAATTGTATAGAATAGTTTAACCATTATTTTACCACACTTGACTTGATTTGTATACCTCAAATTTATATTGATCTAATCATTGGCATGAACTGGATGTCTACTAACAATGTCATGTTTGATTGCCATAACAGATGTATGACTATACTTGAATGTGGAATTGTGCCTAGTACCAAGACTGAGCTAGCCTTTATGACTATTACCCAGGTTGAGAGATCTTTAGTGCATGGTTACTAAGGGTTCCTAGTGAGAGGTTTTGTCAGGCAACCTCTAAAATAAAACTAGGTTGGATTAAGTTTTATAGTTAGTGGTACAACTTAGGTCATCTCCCTTGGAAATGGAATTCAATGTTTAATTAGGTTTCTAAGTGTAAGAGGACTCTAAAAATTACCTAACTATTAGGGGTTTTGATTTAATTAGACTAACTAGAATTAAATTGAATCAAAGTTCCTAATTTCTACCTAAAAGCATTAACTAAGATGTGATTAATGGACTTGTGACTAACTTTGGATTCATCCCTTGGGATCCACTATCCTTATCCTAATTCAATTATTATTGGTTCTGGTCTAAGAGCCCCTAATTGTGTCCATAACAAGTTATCTTAGGTTACCACTCAAAAATCAAGAGATTAACAATCTAATGTTGAATTGAAACCTCAATCCCGCACTACATCATTAATTCTTACCTTTAGGAACAATGAACACTTAAATTTGATTGATTAATTCATTAATTAGCCTTTGAATTGTCACCTTATCATGTTTAATTAACCAATTAAACTATAAGAAATCCTTAAATTAGACAATTAAGCACTCAATTTCATTCATGCATTTCATCAAACACCTTGACTACATACATGAGAGATTGGAAGAGAATGAAAAATGTAGCACTTAATTCAACTAATTAATCTTTCAAATTGCTCTCCTAATCAATGTCTAACTAGTAATCAATTATAAACTACATTAATTTCAATCAATAACATGCTTAACCAAACAAGTTCAAAAATAAAAATTAATATAGAAAGAGAGAAATTGAGATAAGAATCTTAGCCCAAAAATCCCTTAATTATATTATGGATTCAAGCTACTTCAAGGTCCTCCTCCTAGCTAGTCATAAGATGGAGATTAGAGCTTCATAGAGATGGAAGAATTGAGGAAATGGAGTGGGAGAAGAGATGGAGAGCTATGGCCTAGAGGTGTAGTTAATGATGATGGAATGGCATGTTCTTTCGATGGCTGATATGTTGATTAATTCCACGATGGATGATGCATCTTGAATCAATGGATGAGATGTTGCCTGAGTGTATTATTTTTAATCCCTCACGTGCTTCTCCTCCTATAAAAATCACGTGGCTGATGGAGAGTCTGCAAATGGAGTGGATGATTCGATAGAATGAGTAAATGAATGGATTCTCTCGATGGGTGAATGATGCTCCTTTCACATGCTTCATTTTTGTATTCTTCACGTGTTGCTTCCCTTTTTTTTTTCTTTTAAATTGCATGTAGCTTCTTCTTACTAAATGAATCACGTGCCTCCTCTTGCGTATATGAGTGTGGGCCCCATTGTGAATGGATGATGATTCCTCCTAGAGTAGCCCTTCTCCTCGTACATTCTATCCATGTGTATTTTTGTTCATCCCCTCATGTGGCTTTGTTTATCTATTCATTCCCACGTATTGGTTCCATGTAGGCATCTGCACAGTTTGGTGTCTTATTTGTTCCCACGAGAGCAGCTTTTCTCTAGCTTCATTCATTCCTTAGCTTTTTCTTCACGTGGCTTTATTTGGCTTATTAATTCTGCTGCTACTCTATATCCTACATCATGTGCTTCTTCTTCTCTTCTTAATGCTTCATCTGTTGTTGCATGTGTGTGTTTGAAGCCACCTTCTCTCCTTTCTCTTCATTCTCCACACTTTTCTTCTTTTATATGTGCTGCTCCATTTAATCTCTAGCCCATCTCCCTCTTCTTCACTTGCTTTTCTTCTTTCCCTGCTTCTTCTTCCCATATACATATGTACCTTCTCATGCTTCTTCAATGACATTAACGTGCTCTTTTCTTAACACGTCTTCTTAATGAACCCATGGCTACTTCTTAAACTCGATATAATCCCATGTATGGTTTTCTTTCGCTCACATTCTTCCACTTTAAAACTGAGGTAAACTCTCATGCTTTCTCTCTATTTCTGTTACTATTCCTCACATTAACTTCTTCATGGGTGGGCTAAACGTGATGCAACGTGGAAGTGTAGTAGAGTGCATACTACGTGATCTATGTGTAATGGAGCTGCTAGAACTTGTGGCCTACTTCAACCCTTCCCATGCCAATCCCTCATGTTACTAATGGTCCCTAAACCCTTAAGTGAAGTGTATAAATGAGTGTGGTTGTATAAGTGTGTGAGCCCGTGGCATCTACTTATGTTTTATGTGGTTGGACCAAGCATGTTGCTATGTGGGTTAATGAGTAAAGCTACAGGGGAATGTGTAAGTAAATGAATAAGCCATGCATGTGAGCCCTTCCATGCCTACGTGTTTGTGTGATGAGAGCAGTCCATGTGTGTGATAAGACGAAGCTGAAAGTATGAGTGGGTGATGTGGAGAAGTTGCCTACGTAGAGAGACCCATAAGTGATATATGTGTGCAGACCAAGTGAGTGAGAGATGTGAGAATGAGAGGATGAAATGCATGGCTTCCTTGGACTTGGCAAACTTCCACCTCTTCTCTAAACAAATCTCCTATTCAAATACTAATTGCCCATCAAAAATTCTGCAAGAATAATAGATAAAAAAATCACATAGGAATATTCACAAAATTATTTAAGATAAATTTAAGTATTGAAAACCAATATTTTCAAATTAATTTTTAAAATGTAAAAATGGCCAATTAAAATCAAATTCCATTCAAGTACATCCATTAAGCCACATTTAATTATTAAAGTGCCAAAATTAGGATGATTCATGTATATAAAACTAGCATTCATCACCTAGTTTTCTTTTATGTATAGGTAGAAGTATAATAAGGTATAGATGAAATACTTGTAGTAAGAGAGTTCTCAAAGGTGTTCCCTAAGGAAATTAGCAAATTATCCCCTGATAGAAAGGTAGAGTTTACTATAGATATTATACCTAGGGTAGATCTAGTGTCTAAGGCTCCGTATAAGATGGCTACCACTATGCTAGTTGAGTAGAAAAAAATAGATAGAGGAACTATTAGAAAAGTATTTCATCAGATCCAGTGTCTCACCATGGGGAGCTTCAGCCCTATTAAAAAGAAGGAATGAGAGTCTTAGATTGTGTATAAATTACAAGGAACTTAATAAGATCATAGTTGAGAATAAATATCCCCTTTCCTAGGATAGATGACCTCTTAGATCAGTTAGTAGGAGCATCAGTGTTTTCTAAGATTGACCTTAGGTTAGGATACCATTAGCTTAGAATTAAGGCTAAAGATATTCCTATGACAACCTTTAGGACCAGATATGGGCACTACAAGTTTCTAGTGATACCATTTGGGTTGACTAATGCACTTGCTATATTTATGAATTATATGAATAAAGTGTTTACGCCATATCTAGATAAATTTGTAGTAGTCTTCATAGATGACATTTTTATTTATTCTAAGAGTAGAGAAGAGTATAAACAACATTTGAGATTAGTCTTGGAGAACCTAAGAAAAAAATAGTTGTATGCTAAACTTAGTAAATGTGAATTTTGGCTTACTGAGGTGAAATTCCTAGGCCATGTGATCTTCCAAGCAGAGGTTGTAGTAGATCACCATAAAGTAGAGGCAGTTGTTCAGTGGGAGAGACTGAGGATAGTGATAGAGATTAGGAGCTTCCTATGTTTAGTAGGTTATTATAAAAGGTTCATCTAAGGCTTTTCTTAGATAGCTATGCCACTAATTAGACTCACTAAAAAGAATGTATCATTTGTGCATAATGAGAAATATGAACAAAGTTTCTGGAAATTTAAGCATAGGTTAACCCACAACCCCAGTCCTAGTGATCCCTGACCCTATAAAGGCTTTTATAGTCTATAATGATGCTTTTAAGAAAGGGTTAGGATGTGTACTTATGCAAAAAGGCAAAGTGGTAGTTTATGCATCTAAACAGTTGAAATCATATGAAGAAAATTACCCCACCCACCACTTAAAGGTAGCAGTAATGGTATTTTCTCTTAAGATATGGGGACACTACTTGTATGGTGCAACCATAGAAATATACAATGATTATAAAAGCCTTAGATATTTGTTTGAGTAGAAAGAGTTAAATATGAGATAGAAGCGATGGCTAAAATTTTTAGGATTATGATTATACTTTGAAATACTATCTAGGCAAAGCTAATATGGTTGCAGATACATTGAGAAAGAAATCTATACATATGGCCAATATGTTGTTAAAAGAGCAAGAACTTCTTAAAAGATTTAGATATATGAATCTCTCATGTTAAGTGCATGCTAGCAAGTTAATGATGAGAGAACTCAAATAGAAAGTGACTTAAGAAGTCAATTAAAAGAAGCTCAGCAAGAAGATGAGCATATAAAGAGGATTAGAGACTAGATGTCCTAGGGTAGAGCTTTAGAGTTTAGCTTGCCTGAGGATGGGATAGTGAGATACATGGATAGGTTGTGTGTACCTAGAAACTTAGAATTGAAAGAACAAATATTAAAAGAGCATATAATAGTAGACACACCATTTATCCAAGTAGTAATAAAATGTACTATAATTTAAAGAAAATGTTTGGTGGCCTGGAATGAACATAAACATAGCTAAGTATGTCTCTAGATGTTTAGTGTGTTAAAAAGTTAAAATTAAACATAAAAAATCAACTAGGTTACTTCAGCCCCTAAATATCCTAGAGTAGAAATGGGATAGCATAGCTATGGACTGTCATAGGATTACTTAGAACATTACTGGGGCATGAAGCCATATAGGTGATAGTGGATAGATTAACTAAGTCAGCTCATTTCTTAACAAATAAAGCCACCTACACTCTAGATAAATTAGCCTAGTTGTACATAAAAGAAATAGTAAGATTACATGGTATACTTAGGAGCACAGGTATCATATAGAGATTCTAGATTTACTTTAAATTTCTAAATATCACTGTAGGATGCCTTAGAAACCAGGTTAAGATTTAATATAGCCTACCACCTTCAGACTGATGCTTAAACAGAAAGAACTATTCAAACCTTAGAAGACATGTTGAGGGCATGTGTATTAGAGATGAAAGAAAATTAGGATACCTACTTGCCTTTAATAGAACTTGCTTACAACAATAGTCTAGTATTCAAATGGCACTATATGAGGCATTATATGAGAGGAGGTGTAGGTCTCTAGTATGTTGGGTTAAGCTTAGAAAGAGGATCCTTATAGGCCTAGAACTAGTGGACCAAACCTCTAGATAAATATAAATGATCAAGAAAAAACTTCTAATAGCTTAAAGCAAAAAAAAAAGTTGTGTAGATAAAAGAAGAAAGCCATTAGAGATTGAGGTTGGAGACCATGTGTTCATTAAAGTGTCTCTAGTCACAGGGATAAGTAGGTCTATAAAGAATAAGAAGCTTAGTGCAAAGTATATAGGTACATTCCAAATTCTTCATAAAGTTGGACCTATAGCCTATAGACTTGTCCTTCCTTTGCATATAACCTAAATACACGATGTCTTCCACATATCCCAACTTACAAAGTATCAACCCAACTCTTCACATGTCATAAAGTATGAAAATGTACATTATAGGACAATCTATCTTATATATATCACCAAAACAGAATGTGGATGGTAAGCTAAAGTAGTTAAGGAACAAAGGCATATTGTTGGTGAATATAGTTTGGAAAGGACCATCCCCTAAAGAAGCCACCTGGGAGCTAGAAGAAGAAATGAGAAAGAAGCATCTTAAGTTATTCCAATAAGGTATATATCTAAATTTCAAGAATGAAATTTTATTTAAGGGGGCAAATATAATACCCAATCTTCTTAAAGTGAACTAGAACTTATAAGATATAAAAATAAGTCCCCAAAATGAAATGAATTAAGATTAAGCAAGGTTAGAATAATAATCTAGGCATCCAAAAATGAAGATGCAAGATTAAAGATGGCCTAAAAACGGAGCTAGGATGGCTAAATAAATTTAATTGTATATGCAGTGGCAATTTTGTGATTTCGTGCAATTTTTTAGAAACTCAATGGAAGAAGCTTTTAAATGGTAAAATTGAGTTTTTCAGGGTTCTGAAAGGCTCTAAAAATCATAAGAACCCTCAGAATAGCCAAAACCCTTTTGGTGTACATTTTAGGTTGTTGGTTAACCCAAACTTTGACCAAGTGAATTGGGATGGCTCTAAATCTCATAAAATTGAAAATAAATATTTTTAATAAACTAAAGGATTTAAATTCTCATATGGAAAAGAAAAAAGAGCCAAAATAAACTAAAATGAGGAAATAAAAGTTGAAGGACAAAATGGGAATTATGAAAATTGTTATAACTCACTCCCTTTTCTTTCTAAATCAACCATGCCACCTCCACACTATCAAAACCCACTTATTTCCCCTCTAAACTAGAATGAAGAGTCGCCCAAGTGAGGAGGGGAAGAAGGAGAAAAATAAGGCAAAAAAGGTAAAGAAATCTTGCTCTTTTCATGCTACTTTCTTTGTTAAGTTATTCTCCTTTTCAAGCTCTTCTTCTTAGTAGTTTCAGATTCCTAAAAGGAAAGTTTTCATGGCTAAATTTTTGTAAGAAGTAGAGGATTTGAGAAAACCAAGCTTTCTACCAAATTCTCCTCTTGAAAAGCTTTAAGATGATGCATGAATCATGGCATGAAAATGGCTCTTCCTTGATTCCTCCTTTCTTCTCCTACTCGCCCAAACCTAGAACCATATAAGGAGGATGAATTTTGGCCATAGCAAGGCTAAGCCATGGGTTTTGAAGCATGAGAAATAAGAATATGCTTTTGGAATCAATTAAAAAGCTTTAGAATTCAATATACAGAAATTAGGGCTTTAATTACACTATAGGAGTTTTGGGATCATTCAAGGGTATTTTGAGCCATATGAATTCATGGCTAAGTTGTAGAGAAACCAAGACATGAGTGGATGCATTAAACTCCCCAAGAAAAGAAATAAAACTCCAAGTTGCACATTATAGAGTGATGCTTCGACCAAGAAGTAGATAAAACAAATTGTAACTAACATAATTTTCATAAAACGATGAAATGAGCTGTATAAAAGCAAGTCGTCTGAAATGGGCTATATAATGTCCCAAAAAATTTGGGTAGAATCCTAGACTCCTAAAAATGATAATTCTAGGTCTAAATAGAAAGAAAAATGAAGTTAGGATGGAAAAATAATTTGTGATGAAAACTGACGAAACGTAATAGTATATTCGTAAATAAGTGAAACTTCTGGAAAAACACATAGAAGGGCTTTTTAAATGGGAAATTTGAATTGTTCAGGGTTCTTAGAGGCCCTAAAAACCATAGAAAGCTCCGATACTGGTAAAGTCCCTTCAGTGTATGTTTTCCAATGTCAGTAAGCCTGAACTTTAACGGATTCATTCAATAAGGTTTTAGCTCAAAATTTAGTGATTCCAAAGGCATTTTATTAAATTGGGAACCTAAATTTTATAATGGAAAAGATGATTCTAAAAAAGAAGCTAAAATGAAACCAAAACGAAATTGTCATTATGGAAGGACGAAATTAGAATTTTTGAAAAAGTGTGTTTTCAGAAGCTCCCACACACTTCTCCCTTCTTCTCCTACCTTCTTAAGCACAAAATTTTCTACCCAAAATACCAAATATGATCTACTCTCTTAGGTAAACAAGAAGGGGAAGAAAAGGAGGAGAAAAATCAAGGAAAAGGTAGGTAAATGCATGGAATTTTATGCTCTTTCTTCCTTCAACCTTGCTCCTCTCTTTCCATGTATTCTTTTTATAGTTTTCTTGAGATGATTGGCTCTGTTTTTGGTCCAGAACTTAGAGGGACAGTTCAAAAATCTTGGAGAGAAGCAAACCAAAAGGAAGAGTCCTTGAAAACAAGCTTGAATCTAAGGTAATTGCTTGTTATAGTTGTTTCTTCTCCTTGCTCCATGGATATGTATGATTTTGGCCAAGAATAGAACCATATAGGGGGAGGTTTTTTTGCCCAAAAACAAGAGAGAAATAAGGGATTTAGGCCAGGGGAAGATGGAATGTGCAAGAAATTATAAGAAAAACCAATAGAAAACAAGATAGAAAAGTGTAGGCTTCTTTAAGGTTTTGTAAAATCTAATTTTTTATGAATGTTTCCTTGGTTATTTGAATATTTTCTTAAGCTCCTAAGACCCTTAGAAACCTTCCCAAGTGGCTCTCCCATCAAGAAAAAATCAAGAACTCCATGAACCTTTCTTGTTGTGCTTGTCTCGACCTAAGCTAGTTCATAGAGCTAGGGAGTGTTTTAATTTGTTCTAGCCTTGGTTTGGGACTATATATGATGTTAAAAGATAGGAGAAACTATTGGGAAAAATTTTGGAGCCATGGATTGGAAGATGGAGTAATGGTGCCCATATTGGTATCTTAAAAAGCAACTTGATTTTCCAATTGTGCAAGTGAATGTGTAAGGGCTCCAAGGACCTTAAATGAGTCCAAGAAGTCTAGAAATAACAAGAGAATGGAGTTTGGAACTTGAAATATGAGAGTTGCTTCATTGGGTCAATTATAGAACCATTATGCCACTTAGGAGACTAAGTATGTATTCAAACTTTAGTTTAGTGTCTTGGCTTGCTTTAAGTGTGTAATTTTATGTTGTTTATGGTGGCTAGGCCAAGAGAACCCTATTCCACCGAGGTGCACCTGTGGGACCAAAAAAAGGAAGGAAAAGGATCAAGAAAAGCTTGCATAAATCTAAGGTAACTTTCCACCTCATTCTCCTTATATTCTTGTGTGCATATGTATGTTATTGTATACTTGTATGTGTTCTTGTAACTTGCTGATATGCCACTTAATGCTTTAAATTTACATTGGTACCAATGTGTCTTTTTGAATGACTATGGTTGTGGAAATGGCTTATAAGGGTGAGGTGATGCCAAAAGTCCTTTAATGAAGGTGAGGAAATATCAAAAGTCTCATGGCATGGGTGAGATAAGGCCAAAAGTCTTTTAGAAGGGTGAGACCAAGTCAAAAGTCCCTAGGCCAAAAGTGAGGTAAATCCAAAAGTTTTAGAAATGGGGTGAAGTAAAACCAAAAGTCTCTAGAGCATGGTCTTGGCTTGAATGTGAATAAGTGGTATGGAAATTGTGACTCTGTATACTTTATGGTTGCCAATTGTCACACCTACACTTTGCATACACTATAACTTATCATATGGAAGGATCTTGTACTACTAACAGAAGACCCTGTTGGCAAGGTCTTAAGTTTTACAAAGAAAAATCCAAGATCCTATCGACAAGGTCTTTAATTCCATAGTGTAGGGTCCAAAATCATGTCAAAAAGATCCTAGACCTAAGAGAATAATTGTCATACCTAGAAAACCTTCATCATTTTCACAAGAAAACCATAAGTTAATAATGTTATTATTCTAGAATTGCTTCTAAGATTATGATAATCAGTTTCATACAAACACAATTATAAGAGTTTACTTGTACAGTGTAACACTATATATTTCTAGCTCCTTTCATACTATATCAATGCCTCACATTCAAAGACAAGTAAAGCAAATAATCATGTAAGAGGCAAGAAAATGGCATTGTTTTAATGCATTTCTTAGTGTTACGTCACGTATAAAAATTCCATTCAGTATCACGTGGATCATATGAGCTCAAACATCACATCCCCATATTTCATTACATGAATACTACTCATTTTCATCATAAAATATGGCCCACATCTCAAGAATCATGAAGGGAAGCTCAAAACGTGTATATTAAAATTTGGCCAGAATTGGCCTCTTTTCTGACTAAATTTTGGAAATTCATAACTAATTCTAGAAAAATTTAAATCATACATTCCTAGCCATCCTAGAAAGCTACATATGTCTACATTACACTAAAAATATGTCCAGGCTATAACATCCATCACAAAGGATGTTTGACATCTAAAAAGGTCCAGAGGTCAAACTGCCTTCTAATGCTATCATAGATTTCTGTAGCAAACATTGAAAAAAGTCCAATTAATTCCAAAAAAATTAAATCTATGTAAATGATACCAATTTGGAAATCTGTGGATGTTAACTAGAGGGGAAAAATATTTTCAGACCAGCTTAGGCAGCCCAAACCTCAGAATTCAATAGAACAGTAACTTAGGTCGGGTAAAACTCCTAATACTTGATAGAATGTTCAAAAATTCATATCTACCTTTCTAGACCTCTAAATGAGGTGCTTCCAATTGGCATGAGTCACTGTGAATATCTAGTTTCTATGTATAAAATTTTGTTATAATTAGACATCATTTGAGTCTTGTGTGATAGATTTTATTTTCAAACCAAATGAATAGTGCAGCAGACCAAAATCAGAAAAAATGCCAACTTCAAAAATTCATCAAATATTATGTAAATCTCTAAAAATTATGGTCTTCAGCTTCCCAAAAAGCTCAAAAAGCTCTAATTTCATGCCAAATCTCAGAGCAAGAAGAGCACATTTGGCCAAAAAGTGACATGAGATTCCATTATGGTCATTTTTGGCTTCATATGGGATACCAAAGTGACCAAATGGTTTTCCCTTGGTCTTGGCACCTTTTGGGCAAGTCTAAAAGCACATTTGGGACTTTTGTGAGCTACCTAAATGGTCCCAAACCTCATACATCTTATTTTGGCCTTTTCATCCACATGTATACACATTACATCAAACTTTCCAAAATGCATACCTTGGCATTATATACCCAAATTCTATTTTAGGGTTCATACATCATATCCATACATTTATACATCACATAATATTATAATTATACATGTCTAAGAAGTCATGGACCATATACATCATTGGATTACAATATTGGATACAAATATGGCCTTAAACTGACAAAACTCCAATACTTTGTTGTCAAACTCTTTCCTTCAATGTGGTTGGCTTCCATTACCATGTCCACTTGGCCCACCTAGCATATGAGATCATTGAAGAGGAGGGAATGAGATTCAAAGAATCTCAATAGCTCATCTCCCATTTAATCATACATAATATATGTAAAGTAAGTCTTGAAAATGCATGCATGGATATCATGGATGTCATGAGCATTCAAGAAGCAAGCTTGACATGTAAACAAGTCATACAAGACATTCAAGAGCTCACCAAGTGGATGGATTGGCCTCACCCTTTTCCTCATAGATTTTGGACTTGCTTCACCCATTCTTTAAGAGATTCTTGGACTCAACCATACTTTTAGGAGCCCACTTTGCTTTTGGGAGACTCTTTACTTTGTCTCAACTAATCTCAAGGGTTCTTGGCTCATCCTCACCATGGTTAAGAGTTTTTAGCCTTTCCATACTCAAGTAAACTCAAACAAATATCAATACATTCATTTGAAAACATAATATGTCATCATGAAATCATGGCATATAAAATCATGCTAGCATATTTTTCATACTTTGAAAATGCACATACACACATTCTAAGATAAGCTAAACATACATCCATGCATGAGAGAAGGTGGAGAGAGCTACCTTACACACAATCACCCATTTTTTCTTTTGAAATTCCCTCCCTTGCTTTGGCCACACACCCATAAACTTGTGGAGATGCTTCCTCTTAGCCTAGACACATTTTATGGGAGTGAATTAGGTTCATGAACTCAATTCTAAGGCCATATACTGGCTTAGACACTAGGTGGCTCTATAAACTCCATTATGGTCCATAAATGCACCTAATGAAGCAACACCTCTCAAATAAATTTTAGGCTCCATTATTTCCTTTCAAATATGATTCTTGACTCCTTTTAAGCCTCTTGGAGTCATCACACAATCAAAACAAAAGGCCTAACGACATGTTGCTTCTTTAGGTCATAATATAGAACCTAAAGCACTAACTCACTTTCTATGAGTTCTAAAGTTTTTCCAAGGCCTCCGTCATATTCATTCATCATATATGACACAAAAATGGGCTTGAAAAAATTTAAAACTCTCCCTAGCTACTCCATCCATGCTTGGCTGAAACTATGCCCCTTTTTGGCCTCCTTGGAATTCTCTTTGTTTTCTTGAAAGAGGAAGCATGTAGGGAGCATCTTAGGGATCTTAGGAACTCATTTAAACTCTTTGTTAGACCTAGAAATCATCACACAAGGTTAGATTTTATAAGGTACACACAAAACCCTAGAATTTGCATCTTGAAATCTAATGGTTATTTTGTTGTTTTCTTTGCATATCTTTGTTCTTCTCCCTCAAATACCTAAGATTCATGCTTGGTTCTGCCTAAAATCATCTCCTCCTAAGTTTTTCTCAAATGGGGTGAAATGGTAGAGAAGGGAACCAAAGATGATAACCATAGGAAGAGAAATTACTTTGTTTTCTTGCTTTTTCTCACTTGAATCTTGTGTTTTTTGAGCCCCTCTCTTCAAATCCGAATTTTCCCTTGAATCAGATTTATAAACTCCATTTTAATCAAAGGGAACAAAGGAGAAAGGAAGAGAGGAGGTGTGGATGAAGAAAAGCATGAAAAACCACCACGGAAATATACCTTTAAGCTTGGATTACTCCTTCTTCTTCTTCTTCTCTTGGGCGCCCAAACCCTAGCTCCCTTCTCTGAAATTATGCAGAAAATTCTTATTCCAAATGAGGGAGAAAGTGGGGCGCCACTTATATATAGGTGTAAGAAAATGACTTTTTCAAAAATTTCAATGTTACCCTTCATTCTTTGCATTTTCATTTCTTCTTTGTTTTAGATCCTTTTTGAGAACTATCTTTTCCATTATAAAATTTAGGTTCCTAATTAAATAACATGTCTTTGGAATCACTCAAATCGGAGCTAAAACCTCCCCGAATGAATCTATCAAAGTTCAGGTACATTGACGTTGGAAAACATCCACTGGAGGGGTTTTAACTGTCTCGGGGCTTTCCATGGTTTTCAAGGCCTCTGAGAAGCCCAGAGAACTCAAAAATTTTATTTAAAAAGCCCTCCTGTGTGAATTCTAAAATTTGCTCAAAATTATGAAAATGCCATTGCGTTTCGTAAGCTTTTCATAAGAAATTGTTTCTTCATTCTAGCTCCATTTTTCTTTTCGTCTGAGCTTGAGATTCTCATTTTTAGGAGTCTAGAATGCTTCCCAAATTTTTTAGGACCTTAACTATATCATTTAAGGGGACTTTCTTTTGTATCTGATGAGTTTTGTTCATTTACGGAGAAGCCGTACGTTATGTTTCCCACGTTTTTTCTTGTTTTTAGAGAACCAGATGTTACATATAGGGAGTTTGGTAGCCCTAATAAACATCATAGCTAACTTATGGTAAATTCCTCATGTGTAATATTTATAGAAAACCAACGAGGAGGTAATAAACAATGCTAAGCATTCAACTAAAGTCAAACTTTTAGCCTTTAACATTATTCAAGGAAATTACAACAACTATGGCCACTACAGTCTTCAAATTGGTTTAGTTATCCTCTGTCGGGTGGACTCTATCTGTAGTATGGGTATTACCTAAAAAATTGTTAGCTTTATAATGAGATATAATCCCAGTAGATAACAATGGGTTCATGGTTTACACATATAAAGAAGACTAAATAAGAATACTTCGATGCACCATTCGGTACAGGAGCATGCAAATCCCAAGATAGCAGTGTACATTTGTTCGTTATGCTATTATACTTCTGTCACTGGCCAATAATAGTGATCTAGTACTCAAGAGAGTCACATTAGTAGATATATATGCAGCCATGCATAGCATACAAAATTTAGAAAATCATTCAGTGCAATTATGTATGTAAACAGACAAAATGCCATGTTAACTACCTGTTTCATCACTATTATTCTGTCACGTTATTCCTTAGCTCTTGCTGTCCCAATTGCCTTCCTAAATTTCAATCACACATTACCTTAATTAAGAATGAGTCATATTTAATGTTTACATTGCAATTAAATCGCTAATAACCTCGTACGAAATTTCTAAACCCTTTTCGTTAATTGACGACTAGAATTTCTAATTGCAAACAATCACATCTTCATTTTCTTTTCTTTCTCATTAATTAGTTACTATCTAAGTTATTCATGTGTGGTCCAATGCTTTGAATTTAAGTTCTGATTCCTTATTTCCAAGCTTGATTATCTAGTTTACCATACAAAATCACACTACACTAGTAAGAAACGAAAGCTACCATAGTCTCAATTTAACTATATTTTCGGACCTGTTTTTGTGAAATTTCTGTCCTCCACTAAATGACCTCTAAAAATCATAAAAATTGGTATAATAACCCCTTATTATGTTAATTATAAGCTACAGAAACAGTTTTCAAGGATTCCCAAGGATAACCCCTAAACACCTACTATTTTGGTCACTACCTCAGTTGAGCTCGCTGTACACTGGCCTTACCGTTTCTGGCTTTGTTATCCCACCAAATGAGTTAAGAAAATTCTAAGCCTTTTTAGACCTAAAGTTATACGTCTTAGCTACCTCCCCACCAAATTTCATGCACTAATTTCTTCATTTACCTATTTAACAAATTTTTTTATGAAATCAGCCCCAAGCTGTCCCATTCAGATGCTAAATTGAATTAGTGGGTTGTTTCTTTGATCTAACTTGCTCCAAAAATTCTGTAATTTTCTAGATTTCAAGTATAAGGAATGGACAACCTGTTATAAAAAGTTTGGCTTCAAAATCCTTTCCTAACTAATTCTACAAAAGCCAAAATGTTTTAGTCCAGAACAAGGAAGCAACTTAGAACTTACCTTTTATGGAGTCCCTATACCTTGGTTTATCTTTTCATCTCTCCTCTTCTATGGCTGTTTAAGTTTTCTTCTCCCTTCTTACCACTACTTCTCTTGGCCAAAAGTGAAGCTAAGGTGATAAGGTATTTGCAATGCCACCACATGCTCCCTAAACCGAAACAATTAAATGGAAGTGGATATAGTTTATCAATTTTTTATCTTTTCACCAGTTAGTGGCATTGCAATTGTCATCCTCTCCATATCCTTCCCAAGTTACATCTTTAATTGCATTATATAATTTCCCACGACTGGAAGGTTTAAGCAACAACTAAACACCATTTGAATATATATATATATATATATATGTGTGTGTGTGTGTGTGGGTGAATAGTGCAAGCATGAGGTGTCTTATTTGTGTTTGAGTTTTCTTCTTTTCCATTCTTGCTTGGTGCAAGCTAGGTGGCAACATTCCATATATATATATATATATATCACTTCCATCTAATATACACATCGTGTATGGTGCCTAATCCCCACGGCAATGTAGATTGTGAGCAAGATTAGAGTATAATTTATGGACACACACATATATATATATAATGTAAGCTTGAGGTGTAGGAGTTTTTATTCTTAATTATTCTCCTCCACTTACTTCTCCACCAGTAGAATAGGTGTCTCCATTTTAGATCATATAAGCTATTTCTTTACATGCAATTTCCTTACTAATTCCCACAGCCAAAGGTAACACCAAATGCCACACATATATATGCTATGATGTAAACATAATGGTTAGGTGCATAGGGTTTATTTATTTAGGAATTTCATTGGTTCTCCCCGGTTGCTTGCTAGGTGGCAGCATGTATGCTCATCATTCCCATCTAAGCTACATATTAAATGCAATATTTGACTCCCACGAAGATTGCAAACTTAGAGCACTTATCAATCAAATATACATATAGACATGGTTTGCATAGTGAAGAATGAGGTGTGTCTGTACTTGGTTCATTAGGATTTCTTCCTTATCACATTCATTCAACCATGCATACATTAGTAATTCAAAGACTTATTCCAAGATTTTGGTAGTTTTAAGATTACAATATACAAGGCTAATGGGGTTGCTACTTGGCTGAGTACACATACTCACATCCCCATGTGGGTGGAAGTAAGGAGACACTACCATAAGTGGTTGCAAGCTTGGCTTAAAGTATTCCTACTTACTCTCTTATTAAACCAATGAATGTGTTATTATCTCTTGTAGGTTTCCTAGCATCTATCTTCCTCTCTAGTATTTATTAAGCAGGTTAGTTCCTCACCAACTTTAATCATGTTAATAGTTACAGAAAATTTAGAATGTGACACCAAACCTTTCATACATATGCTTTGATGTGTATATGCCTTGAATGTGTGTGTGAATAGGTGTGTGAGCTATTGATATTCTTGGAATCTCACTCCCCTTTTCCCTTCCATCTTGAATTGTCTAGGTGGCTCATAAGAAGCAAAGAGAGCAAGCCAAGAGCCTTGAAGGGCTATACTTTAAACCTTTTGTAGTTTCTTTGTGTATCAATGTGAGAGTGATATTGTACCTATTATTTTTGTAATGTAAGATCATGAACAAATGTAATATTATGTATGAATGATGTATAAACCTTGTATAGTGCTAAGACAATGGAAATATGGAAATTGAACACTTGGGTGCACACATGAATGTATGTATTCTTGGGTGTGAGATGGTCAAAATGAGATGCATGGTGTTTAGGACCACTTAGGCAGTTCCTACAAGTCATATTCATGTTTTTAAACTTGCCCAAGAGGTGCCAAACTTAAAGGAAGGCCATTTGGACCAAAATAACATCTTATGAGAGGCAAAATTTGCTAAATTGGTGAGCTATGTCACTTTTTATCTAAATGAGTTTTTCTTAGTTTGAAAATTTATATGCATCTAGAGCTTATTGAGAGCTTTTTGGGAAGCTAAAATGGGTATTATTTAGATGTTTATAGAATATTTGATGAATTTTTAAAGTTAGAAAATTTTTCTGATATGGTTACTGCTATTGTACACATGGTCTAAAAATTATTCTATGTCAATCATAGGGAAAATGATGTTCAATTGTCATGAAATTTTATAACTAAAAGCTAGACCTTCCCAGTGACTTGTGTCAATTACAAGCATCATATTTGGATGTCTAAAGAAGGAGATATTAATTTTTGAAGTTGCTATCCAGTACCAGGCATCCAGTCATACCTATGGCACTGTTTGATTAGTTTTCATGGTCTGGACATGCCTGAGCTGATGTAGAGTTATTTTGTCCCTCTAGCTAACATTAGCAACTTTCCATATTAGTATCATTTGCATGGATTAGATTTTTGTGGAATTAATTAGATATTTTTGAAATTTATGATAGTAAACTATATTAGTGCCAGGGATAGCGGGACCTTTGTGGCTATTTCATTGTCAAACGTGGTCTAAAGTCTATGTTCATGTCTTGGAATTATTTTTATGTGAATTTAACATCTAGAGATTTCTAGAAAGCTATGGTTTATGTAATTTCAATTTTTCTATATTTAGTTATGATTTTTCAAAATTGCCTTTGAAATCTGCCACTGTACAGTCACGAGAAATGAATAAATTTTTGGATTTTCGACCTTTGATCCGTGGTTGGTGTCAATTTTTGAGAATGTTATGATTTGTATGCATGAAAAATAATTAAAGAATATTGTTGATGAGTTCATGGAGTCCTGAAGACATGAAACGAAAAATTTATCTGCTACGTAACGCAATTAAATTCATTATTTTAATGTATTTCTTAAGATTCCTTGAATGAGTTTTATAATCTCACTTGTGAGAAGAGGTTCAATGTTAGAATATAATATAGTATTACACAAATGATGTCATCACATGATATGATTTGTATGTTATGGATGAAAAAGATCTATCCTTAAAGTGGAAACTAGATCCATTCTACCTGAAGTTCTATAGTCACTTGGTAAATTGGCATCTAAGAAAATATATACCACAAGAGAGTGAGAAATAATTTTCTCAATAAAATAGATAGGATTAATATGACATAATATTTATGAAGAAACATCAAGTACAAATTTAACAAATGACAGTTAATATATAGAGAACTTTACCAAGATTAATTAATTTACAAAATAACATAAATAGAAAAATATCCTAAATTCTATAATATTATAGCATAACGAATAGTAACAGAGGATAATATACAAACATGTAATGAAGTATATCATGTGAATATCAAGGTTTTACACATGTAAATAGAAAAGAATTTAAACACAGTATGATATCCAAAGATTCAAAGTACATTATTTGCAAAAGGTCAATATGTACGAAATACAGAAAGTAGAAAATATAACAATCAACAATTGCCTAGCTTGACCATTAGGCCTTGAAGACTGTCAAGCTTAATACCCAAATCATGTTGCACTGGCTTGGCAGGCTCAATATGTCACACCATATCAAGCCATATTGAGATATTTCTCAAATAATATCAATAATGGTATAAAACAATTATTTTCATGAAGTACACACACTCTTAGCAGCGGAAATGATCATTATTAAAGGCCAAAATAATTTAATCTTTGGATAAATTGATCATATGACCTTATTAACATCTTCCATCCATAACACTCTTAATGGATAATAAATATCTCAATCTGAGCCTTGCATGTCGAGTTTAAACCATCCATACCCAATTCCATACCATACAAGTATCAACACATTATATAAGAAGACCTTGTACTTATTGGTGAAAACATTGTCGACAAGGTCTCAGAATTTGCACCACAAATTACAGGATCTTGTCGACAAGATCTTGGACCCAGGTGAGAAGATCTTATCTTAGCCCCTAACTTAATCTGGTTCACTACCAAATTTATCTTTAACAACTCCTAACCAACTCATGCATGTCAATCATAGAGTTCTAAGCCAAATTCACATGAATTTCAAGCAAAGTTCACTTTTTTTAAGTGTTTTCAACACTAAGTTTAGGCCATTAAGGGTTCATTTTGAGATATAGAAGTCTAAACTTCAATCTTTTCATTCCCCAATTCATTTCCATCTTAAAAAAGTTTGTTCATGCTCATTTTAGCTTGTTTAGCTCAAAGAACACCCAAAATCCTCCTAGAACCCAAAATGACAGCACATAAATAAACTCTGCACTAACATTAAAAATTCATAACTTGAGCTAGAGAGCTCCAAATCATGCAAATGAAGACTTTCTGGAAATCTCATAGTGTCCTCTAACTACCTTGAAAATTTCAAATTGAAAAAATTACATTTGCAACATGAAAATTAATGGAATAGTGCTGCAGGTCTGGAATTTGTTCTATAGCAGACCTGGAACTTTGAAAATTCTTTTCTCTCTCTACAGAGCTCCAAATGAGGTGATATTAGTGGCTAGGGAAATCTTATGATACCAAATACATTATTGTAAAATTTCATGAGAATTGGACTTCGTTTGGTCCTCCAAAAACATAAAAAACAAGACTGTCCAGAAGCATAGTAATAGTGATAGTTTCTGCATAATTTGGCTAATTTTGAAAAATCATAAAATATTCCACAGAGCTCTAAAAGTTCTGATCTTTAGCTCTGTGAAACAATCTCAATGAGATCTATATAGCTTCCAAATTTCATGTCTAAAATCATTCATTTGCTCTAGTTTTGGTTCAGGTGTAAAATATGGCTTAGTTTTGCACCATAATGGGGTCAAATTGCACTAAATGGCCTTCCAAGCATACCATGGCCATTTGAGCAAGTCCAAAAGCATAAACACAGCATGTAGAAGCATCATAACAGGTCCAAAACCTCATGGAACTCAAATTCACTATTCCACTTGCATAAATACACATAGCCATCATGGGCCAAGGATGTCCAAAACACTCATTCTCATACATTTCATTCCAAATCTGGTTCATACGATATATTTACATGCTTTTACATATGCTCAACTTATATGCAACTTACACATACATAATTTGACATCAATTTGCACAAAAGACTATTCTATTGTCAAAGTATTGCAATTCACACTCTTTGGCCTCCATTCCTTTCTCCTTGGACTTCACCTAGACAAAGTTAGATGAAAAGTGGGGAAAAGTGAGATTCAAAGAATCCCAATAGCTCTATCACCCATTCACACACACATTCAAGGCATATACACATCAAAGCATATGTATAAAAGATTTAGCAACCATAAAGTGTTCAAAGTTACAACTTCCATGCCACTTATTCACATTCAAGCCAAGACCATGCTCTAAGAACTTTTAGTTTTGCCTCACCCTATTTTTAGAACTTTTGGATTTGCCTTACTCTTAGTCTAGGGACTTTTGACTTGGCCTCACCCTTCTAAGAGACTTTTGGCTTTGTCTTACCCATGCCATGAGACTTTTGGCATTTCCTCACCTTCATTAAGGGACTTTTGGCATCATCTCACCCTTATGAGCTATTTCCACAACCATAGTCATTCAAGAAGATACATTGGTACCAATGTAAAGTCAAGCCATCAAGTGGCATATCATCATGTCACAAGAACACACACAAGCATACAATAACATATATATGCACATAAGAATGCAAGGAGAATGAGGTGGAGAGCTATCTTTCTCAAGAAGCACAACTTTTTTTCCTTGGATTCTTACTTTTCTTTCCCAGCCTTACAAGTATATTTGGGAGAGACTTGCTTTGTTTAGCCTAGACACATAAAATAACACAAACAAATTAATGGAACCATCTCTAGTCTCATAAAATCTCTACACAAGCTACAACTAGCTTATGCCATCATTATGGCTCCATAAAAGAGCATAATGAAGCAACTCATATAATTCAGGATCTTCGCTCTAATTTCTCACCCAATCTAAGTCACATGACTCCATTTAAACTCTTTAGAGTCACCACCAACTCAATTCCATAAACCAATTACTAAGTTGCTTCTTTATGTCTACAAAAGGAGCCTAAACTCTTATCTTTCAAACCATGATTTCTAAATTCAAACCAATAGTTCCTTTCGTATTTATTATTCATTTCTAGGCTATTTGTATCATTGGAATCAAGGAAAACTCTCCCTAGGTACTGGTTTTCTCTTTTGTCTGAGATGCTCACATACTTAGGGAGCCTATGGAGTTTTCTTCAATTTCTTAGGGAATTTTTCATCCATGGAGCTTACTAGATGTCTTGAGAGCCAGAACATACTCTTAGACAATCTAAGTCATCATTAGGAAGCTCCATAAATCCTTAGGTGCAATCAAATCCCTAGTTTTCATAACTTTTTTATCTATGGCCTCTTATGGCTTTCTTTTTGCACCATTGTACTCTTCACACTTCTAAGCACTTGTTTCTATTAATTTTTTCATCAAACAAAAGCTTTCTTACTCTCTCTCCCTAGACTGAATTATGGGAGATGAAAGAGACTAAGGAAATAGCAATATAATGGCTTACACTATACCTCATTTGAAAGCTTGTTCAGGGGTGATTCTTATGCCATAGTAGTTTGTATCAAACTTTCACTTTTCCTCAAGAGGTCAGCAACCAAACTCCTCCTTTTAAGAATCTAAAACCATTAAGAGAAAGAGAATGAAGAGAAGAGAGAATTTTATAACCAACTTGTTGCAAAATTCCATGCATTTTTATACCTTTTTGCCTTAGTTTCCTTTCTCTCTCCTCTCAATTTCCTCACCATTTCTAGTCTGGTTTTGAGCTCAAGTTACATTTTGGAAAAGTGTAGAAGCTGATTTGGTTATATTAAAAGGTGAAGGATAATGTTTATAACAATTCCTGAAATACTGATTATGTCCCTCCACTTCCGTTCCTTCGTTTGGACTCGTTTTAACTCCTTTTTTAGAACCATTTTTTCCATATGAAAATTTAGGCCTTTTAATTCATAAAATGCCTTTGGTTCCATCCAAATTGGATTTAAAACCTTATCAAACCCTTCAATCAAACTTTCAATTAACTCTTTGCTGAAAATGCACACAAGGAGGGTTTAAACGACTATGACGGTTCCCATAGTTTTTGGGCTTCTAAGAACCCTGAGAAACTCAATTTTCCCTTTTAAAGATCCCTTCTTTGGGGTTTTCTAAAACTTACCCAAAATTACGATTTTGCCATTGGCCTTCGTATTTTCCCGTTTGGCTATTTTGGTTCTGATTCTGGGCTATTTTGAAACTCCAACCCATATTTTTAAATGTTCTAATTAACATTCAAATCTTTATTAGCCTCATTTCACTTTACTCTAAAATCCTCATTCATTAATCATATGATTTTATTTTTGGTTTATCATAGTTTCTACTGGCCTTTGTTAGGCCCGTGACCCCTTATAAGTCATTCATTCCACTCTTTAGGGATGATTTGGAAATCCAAATCATAGGATATTGCACATTACCCAAATAATGTTACACTGCCATGACTTAGCAAGCTCACCCTTGCTTCCTTTATTAAGGCATCCCTCAGTAGGTACCTAATGAAAGTTATATAAAAATATCACAATAATATGTCATCCAAGCCATTATTTGATCAAGATATAATAGGTATATTTGGGAAAGAACTACCTTGCATAACTTTGTACATAATTAAACAATCCTGATAGCAAAACAGTGTGCTAGAGTTTGAAAAAATTATATTTAAGTACTTAAAATTATCTTTTCACTTTTCTAAGTCCAGATTTGTCTTGGGACTCATCTAGTGTTCAAAATAGTTCATAAATTAAGTTTAACATCAAGATACAAAAAAAAGTCCATTATAGCCATAATAGGCTCATCCAAGTATATGGGAGGCTCAGTAAAGCCTAGTAAGTCCAAAATATCTAAATGGTCATCACTAGTCCTAATTAATAATTTAGATATTTTAAGTATCTTTGTTAAGTAAAATTGGATATCTAGCACAACAGCTATCATACCATATAATTTCTAATGCCAAATTCCTTTATGAAGTAAGGCCATACATGTCATCTAAGAAAATCCAAGAAAAATATATTAAAATAATGGGTTTTATCATGTTACATTGGGGTTAAAAATTCAAATTTCAATTTGTGGACCCTAGAAATTTACCAACAACATTCTATAATTATTTTCCATTCATATAAATCATAAACATCTTAAAACTTCACATGAACCACAAACCAAAAGCTAAAAATAAAAAATTCTCATTTTTTGCCTCGGGTTTCTAGTAACAGATTTCTAAGGCAATTTTGAAAAATCATAACTAAATCTAGAAAATTTTAAATCAAGCAAACCATAGCTTTATGAAAAGCTCTGGATGTTAAAGTTACACTAAAAATAATTCTCAGCCATGAAAATCTCATATGGACCACGTTTGACAATAGAAAAGGCACAAAAGTTAGGCTGTCTAGAATTCTAATACAATTTACTTATATAAACTTTGGAACAACAACAACAATAAGGACTTTTCCCACTAGGTGGGGTCGGTCACATGGACTAAACGATGCCATAAAGTTCTATTATAAATAATATATTTAGATAAACTATTTAAATCTAAATCTTTCTTAATAGTTTTTCCTATAGTTTTTCGTAATTTTTCTCAACCTCTAATTATTGAACTACTCTCCATCTGATCTACTCTTCTTACTGGGGCTTCTATAGGTCTTTTCCATACATATCCAAACTATCTAAGACGTAATTCCACAATCTTTTCTACAATAGTTGCAACCTCAACTTTCTCTCTAATATATTCATTTCTAATTCTATCTAATTTGATATGTCCACTCATCCAATGCAACATGTCATCTCTTTGACATTGAACTTATTCTCCTGTTGACCTTTTATTGCCCAACACTCAGTCCCATACAATATTGCCAGTCTTATAACTAAACAATAAAATTTACCCTTAAGCTTGGGTGGCACTCTTCTATCACTAATAACACTTGAAGCATTTTTCCATTTCATCCATCCTGCTTGAATCTTATAGTTTATATCTTCCTTTATTTTCTCGTCATGCGTATGATAGACCCAAGATACTTAAACCAAGTGACTTGCGGTATGATATGTTCTCCGATTTTCACTTCTACACTAGAATTAGTATGCCTCTTACTAAACTTACATTCTATATATTCTATTTTACTTTTACTTAAACAAAATTCATGATCTTCCAAAACAAGTCTCCACATCTCTAACTTATCATTTATTTCCTCTCTCGACTCTCCAACTAAGACTATATCATCTACAAAGAGCATACACTATGGCACCAGCTCTTGGATATGCTCAATAAGCACATCTAAAACTAAAGTAAAAAGATAGAGGCTCAAAGTTGACCTCTGATAAAAGCCAATAGTTATAGAAAAATCCTTAGTAGGCCCTATTGAATTCTCACACTAGTTGTAACCTCATCATATATATCCTGAATTGCTCGAATATATGCAATACGAGCTTTTTTTTTGTCCTAAGCCTTCTACAAAGTATCTCTTGGTACTCTATCATAAGCCTTCTCCAAATCAATGAGCACCATATGTAAATCTTTTTGATTCCTTTGATATTTCTCCATTAATCTATATAACAAGTATATTACTTTCATAGTCGATCCATTAGGCATAAAACCAAATTGATTAACTTGAGTTTCTTGCCTTAATCTTCATTCAATAACCCTCTCCTATAACTTTATAGTGTGGCTCATAAGTTTAATTCCTCTATAGTTTGCATAAATTTGTATGTCCCCCTTATCCTTATAAATAGAAATTAAAGTACTTTTCCTCCACTCGTCTAGTATTCTCTTGGATCTTATAATCTTATTAAGTAACTTTGTGAGCTAACTTATACCTTTCACTCATAAACAATTCTATACTTCAATAGATAAATTATCTGGTCCTACTGCTCTACCAGTTTCCATCTTTTTCAAGGCTTCTTCTACTTCTGCCTCTCAAATCCTACGATAAAAAGTATAATTTTAATCGTTTTCTGTAGTGTTTAGGTTATTTGAGTACCATGAAAACTCATGTCCTTCATTAAAAAGCCTATGAAAATAACACTTCCACCTTTCTTTAATATCATATTTTGTGACCAAAACTCTTCCTTCTTCATCTTTAATACATCTCACTTGGTCAACGTCTCTTGTCTTTCTTTCTCTGCTTTTAGCAAGCTTATAAATGCTTCTTTCCCTAACTTTAGTGCCTAAAGATTGATATAACCCATCAAAAGCCCTAACTTTTTGCTTTGCTCACTGCCTTTTTAGTATCTTTCTTAGCTACTTTATATTTTTTCTAATTTTTCTCACTTTTACACAAAGACCGTGCTTTATAACATTCTCTTTTAACTTTAACCTTATCTTGTACACTTGTATCTCACCACCAAGTTTCTTTATCCCTAGATCTAAAACCTCTTGATTCCTTGAGTATCTTTTTTGCAACCTTCCTAATCTCTTTAGCCATTTCGTTTCACATATCATTTGCACTTCCTTGTACCTCCCATGATCTATCCTCTAGAATCCTTCTCTGTAAGTTCTTTTCTTTATCACCTTTCAATTGCCACAACTTTTTCCTTGCCATCCTATTCCTCTTAATTCAAATATCTATCACTAAGACCCTATGTTGTATAGTCAAACTCTCACCAGGTATAACTTTGCAATCCATGTAAATCTTTCTTTCTATTTTCCTTAATAGAAGGAAATCAATTTGAGAATATATCCTCCCACTTTTATAAGTGATGAGATGCTTTTCATGCTTGTTAAAATAAGTGTTAACTATATTAAAATCAACTGCTAAAAGGAAGTCTAAAATAGTTTTACTCTCTACATTTGCTTCTCTTAAACCATATCCCCCATGCGAATCCTCGTAACCTCTAGATATACTCCCAACATGACCATTAAAATCCCCTTCTATGAGAATCTTTTTCTCTAAAGGTATTCCCTGAACTAATCCTTTTAAATCCTCCTAAAACTCTATCTTATAGTGCTTTTCTAACCCTACTTGTAGTGTGTAAACACTAATAACATTAAGAGTTTTTCTTTCTACTATAAATTTTAATGCTATAATTCTGTCTCCTAATCTTTTTACATATACCATAGCATTTTTTTAATACTTATCCATAATTATACCTACTTTATTTCTAGATTTAATCTTACCAGTATACCAAAGCTTAAAACCTAAAGTGTCTAATTCTTTTGCTTTTTCTCCTACCTATTTAGTTTCTTGTAAGCACATAAAATTAATCTTTCTCCTAATCATAGTATTTACTATTTTTATTGATTTACTTGTAAGTGTACTTATATTCTAAGTTCCAAGATGAATCCTACTTTCGTGAACTAACTTTTTTACTCACATTTGTTCACAAAAATGTGGGAACCCTTTCTTATTTTTTACTACACCTAGGCGACAATGCAGCGGCTGTTGCTCATTTGACATTATGCTCGAACTATACGGCGCATTGCTTCCGGGTAACGCCCTAGCATTAATGTTAACATATCATTGATCCATGTCATAAAGATTCGACAAAATTTTATGTTGGTTGTCGACTGCCTAACGCAACCCTCATCTATTTTTTGAGCTTGGGACTGACTATAAAATGATTTACTTTAAAGCACAACATAGGCAGAGTTATACAAACTTTAGAAATTTATAATTAATTCTAAAAAATATAATTCATGCAAACTATACTAATTTGGAAAGCTACAATGCTAACTAGAAGGAAAAAATAGTCCTAGATCAATCCAAGAGCATTCAGATCCTAAAAATCAATAGAATAATACTGAGAGTCTGGTGGTGTGCTTAGAACTGAACAAAAACTTCAAAAATTCATATCTCCCTCTCTATAAATCCAATTGGGGTGCTTCTATTTGGCACAGGTCACTAGGAAGGTCTAGTTTCTCCCTGTAAAATTACATAGCAATTGGACTTCGTTTGCCCCATGAGTGACAGAGTTTCATTTTGGACTAGATGAACAGTAACACTAACCAAAACCAATAAATTTTTTAACTTACAAAATTCACCAAAATTTCATAGACCTCCAAATATTTTGCACTTTAGCTTCCCAAAAAGCTCTTAACAAGCTCTACATGCATGCCCAATTTCAAACTAAGAAGAGTTCATTTGGATAAAAAGTAACACAACCTCACAAAATGGCAAAATTTGGCTCTTATAAGGTAGCAACTTTGTCCAAATGACTTTTTCAATAGTTTGGCACCTCTTAACAAGTTTAAAAACATGAATATGACTTATATAGATTGCCCAAGTGGTTTCAAACCTTATGTATCTTATTTTGACCATTCCACATCCATTCATACACTAATATACATAAGCCACCAACGGGTCAATTGACATATTTCATTACTTTGGTGCCATTAAAGATTCATATGTAATACCATAAATTTTTAGCTTACCTCATGCTATTTTTATGTCTTATGCCATGCATTTCAAAAGGCAGCAAGAAAATGGCATTAAAAAAGTGAATGAATTTGTGTTGTGCAGTAGATAAATTTTTCATTCGGTGTCTTGTAGACCATATGGACTCATACATATCATTCTCATAATTAATTACATAAATACAACTCATAACCATCTAAGGAAGTGTCCTAGAACTCGTGCAAGTGAAGGGATTACATGAAATCCAAAAGTGCAGCCTCGGCCAAAAATTCTAGTTTACTATCATGAATTTTGTAAAATCATAACTAATTCTAGAAAAATCAAAATCTTGCATTATTTACTATTATGGAAAGATACAAATGTCTAATTTATGTTAAAAATATGTCCAAACCTAAACAGGGGCTGTTAGGCATCAAAAATTAATGGAATAGTACCAAAGGTCGATTGCCATCCCAAGTACTGACCTCTAACTTCAAAAATTCATATCTCCTTGCTCAGAAATCCAATTAAGGTGACCTTAGAGGCCATGGAAATCTTATCATATTTAGTTTATGCCAGTAAAATTTTATGAGCATTGGACATCATTTGGCCCACGAATAACACAACTTAAATTTCTAACTATATGAATAGTACCTGTATTAGTTTAGCAGAAAAATGCCAACTTTGAAAAATATAATTAATTCCAAAAAACTCCAAATAATCTGGTCTTTGGTTTCCTAAAAATATCTGCCAAATTTCATGGACAAATTCATTCATTTGGTTAGATCTTGACATTGGGTTGTGAAATGCCTCATTTTGTGTCTTACAAAAGGTCTAAATGGTTCATTTTAAGCTCCAAGGCAACCGTGGCCACTTGAGCATGTGGGAATGCACCAAAATGACCTTCTAAACTTGTCTCAAAGGTGTATAAACCCAGAATTTGAAAACTCACTCTCTCACCTTATGCCATACACAAGAACATACAAAGCTAGTCTTGCCATTCCATACTCAAAATGCACCATACCATTCATATAACATTAAATCTCATTTGTACATGATACATTTGCATAATTACACATTTTCATAAGGTCATAGTACATACACAATAAGAGATTACAACATTTGCCACTCATATGGCCATAAAGAAGCAAAATCTAAGCACTTTGTAGTCAAACTTTCATCTTCCAACTTAATGACTCCCATTAACTTGTTCACTTAGCCCACTTAGCATGTTAGAACATTAGAGAGGAGGGAATGAGATTCAAAAAATCCCAATAGCTCATCTCCTATTTCACCCATACATAAAGTATACAAAACAAGTCTTAAAATTGCATGCATGGGCATATTGAAATGTATGAGCATTCAAGAAACATCCTTAGCATTTGAACAAGTCATACATAGCATACATAGGCTTGCCAAGTAAGTGGATTAGCCTCACCCATTCACTTATAGATTTTGTACTTGCCTCACCTATTTTCTCTAGGAGATTTTGGCTCAACCTCACTCTTGGAAGACACTTTCCTTAGTCTCAATCATTTTTAAGGGTTCGTGGCTCATCCTCACCATGGCTAAGAGTTCTTGGCCTCTCCACACTCAAGTAAACCCAAGAAAACATGTTAGGCATCATTTGAAAACATAATGTAACTTTATGGTACCATGGAATAAGAGCTCATGCTTGAATACTTTTCATAGCTTAAAACATACATACACACACACATTCAAAGACAAGTCAAGCATACATTCATGCATGAGAGAAGGAGGAGTGAGCTACCTTTGTTGCAATTACACACTTTTCCTCTTGAAATAATGCTCCCTTCCTTGGCCTCACACACACAAGGTGTGGAATTGGTTTTTCTTGGCCTAAACACAATATATGGAAGCCAATTAAGTTCTTGAAGTCATTTTTAAGGTCATACATCTACTTGAAATTATAACTTTGCCTTATGGTTCATTTATGGTTCCTAAATACACCTAATGAAGTAACACCCATCAAATAAGTTCTAGGCTCCATCCTTTCCATTCATATATATCTGTCCTTTCCACTCATATATAATTCTTGACTTCTTTTTAGCCTCTTGGAGTCATCACACAATTAAAATAAAGAGCTTAATTACATGTTGCTTCCTTAGGCCATATTATGGAACCTATAATACCAATTCATTCTCTATGCTTTCTAAATTTTTTCCAAGGTTTCCCCTCATCTTCATGCATCATATATGACAAAAAAATGGGTTTAGAAAAATTTAAAACTCTCCCTAGGTGCCTCAACCCCTTTTGGCCGACACTATATACCATTTGGCCTCCATAGAAGTTTTGCTTTGTTTTCTTGAGGGAGAATGCACATGGAGAGACTTCTAGAGATATTAGGAACTCATTTAAACATTCATTTAGGCCTAGGGATCTTAGTATGAAATTAGATTTTTCAAGGAACACTAGAAACCCTAAGTTTGCTATCTTGAATTTTCATGGTTCTTTCGTTGTTTTCTTTGCATATTCTTATTCTCCTCCTTTAAATTCCTAAGATTCATCCTTGGTTTAACTATAAATTCAACTCCCTAGGGCTGGCCATATATAGATCAAACCACCCACAAGAGAAGGAAAGAGGAAGATTAAGTGAAGGAATACCAAATTACCTTGATTTCCTTGGTTCTTCTTGCTTATTCTTCACCTTCCTTAGCTTCCTCACCTCAATTTCAAAAATTCCCCTCTATTCTACCCTCAAAATAGATCCAATAACTTCAATAAAACTATAGGAAAGAAGGAGAAATGAAGGAGAAGAGGTTTGCTAAAGAGAAAGTATGAAAAAACCAAGAAATTTCATACCTTTTACCTTGTCTTTCTCCTTCTCTTCCTCTCCCTCTTGTGTGCCTCACTCTTAGGGTTTTTCCTCTAGTTTAGGGTAGAAACTAAATGAGCTAAGTGAGTGATGAGGTGGGGCACCCTATATATATAGGTGGGGTTTAAGAAAGACTTTTCAAAAATCTCAATTTTGCCCTTTCATCTTAGCATTTTCATTTCTGGTTTGTTTTAGCTCCTTTTTAAGAACCATCTTTTCCATTATAAAATTTAGGTTCCCAATCTAGTAAAATGCCTTTGGAATCACTCAAATAAGAGCTAAAACTTTTTCGAATGAATCCATCATAGTTCTAGTCAATAGACATTGAAAAACATTTATAAGAGGGGTTTTAACTGTCCTGGAGTTTCCCATGCTTTTCAGGGCCTTTGAGAACCCCAGAGATTCAAAACTTCCATTTAAAAAGCCCTCCTATGTAAATTCCAAATTTTGCTCAAAATTACAAAAATTTCATTATGTTTCGTCAACCTTTCGTTCAATTTTATTTTCATTCTAGATCCATTTTTCTTTTCGTCTAAGCCTGGGATTCTCATTTTTAAGAGTCTAGAATGCTACTTAAATTTTTCAAGATCTTAACTAATTCATTTTGGGGGACTTGCTTTGAAAATGCACCCGTCTTTATCGTTTAATGAAAAATGGATATTACATCATATGACATTCATATATCATTTTACATTTACTCATGGTCTTACATCTAAAAAATAGCATATAAATAATCACTTTGACATTTAATTACAAAATAAATTACATAATGATCCAAATATAGCTTTTCAACTCCCTTGGCTTGCATTTTTTGGTTCTTACCCATCACCTAGACATATTAAGATTGGATAAGGAAGGGGAATGAGATTTATGGAATCTCAATAGCTCACACACCTATTCAGACACACATTCAAGGCATACATACGTCAAAGTATAAGTGTGAGAAGTTTAGCAACCATGAAGTATGCAAAGTTACAATTTTTATGCCACCAATTCACATTCAATTCAAGAACATGCTCTAGGGACTTTTGGTTTTACCTCACCCCATTTTTAGGACTTTTGGATTTGCCTCACCCATCCAAGAGACTTTTGGCCTATTCTCACCCATGCTTTGAGACTTTTGGCAACTCCTCACCCATATTAAAGGACTTTTAGCATCACCTTACCCTTATGAGCCATTCTCATAATCAATAACATTTAAGACAACACATTGGTACCAATACAAACTCAAGATATCAAGTGGCATGTTCTCAAACCACAAGAGCACATGCAAGCACACAATGACATATATATGCAACCAAGAATGCAAGAGAATGAGGTGGAGAGATACCTTGAATTTTATGTAGGCTTTTCTTTACTTTACTCCTTCTCTTTTTTGGCCTCACAAGTGCACTTAGGCGGGTTAAGATCCTCTTGGCCTAGACATCATAATTAACACACAATTATACACTTGAAGCAAGCTAAGATACCAAATTTATTCTTAAAACATACTTAGTTCTACAAGTGATATATTGGTTCCATAAATGGCATATTGAAGTAACCTTCACAATTCAAAATTTAAGCTCCATTCTCTCTTCATTTTTATGCCTCTTGCCATCATTTAAAGTCATTGGAGCCATCACACATTCATTTGCACAAGCTTAATTACAAGTTACTTCTTAAGGCACCCTTATGGACAACATTATCCCATCTTCCGGTCTATGGCTCCTAAATTTTTCCCAATAGTTTCTCCTACCTTCCCCTATCATATGAAGTCCCAAACCAAGGCTAGAACAATTTAAAACACGCCCTAACCCTTTAAACCTAGCTTGGCCAAGACACCTTCCAAGAAAAGGATTCATAAGCTTCTTGATTTTTCCTTGATAGGAAAGCCACTTAAGAGGCTTTCTAGAGGTCTTAGGAGCTCAATGAAACACTTACATGGCCTAGGAAAGTCATGTATTAAATCAAATTTTACAAAACCTTAAAAAGTCCTACACTTTCCTAACTTGATTTCCATTGGTTTTTCTTGCAATTTCTTAGCATATTCCACTTTCCCATGGTCTAAAGCCCTAGTTCCTTCCTTGTTCTTGGATAGAACTCCTTCCCCTCTCATGGTTCTAGTTTGGCCAAAAATACACCAATGGGAAAGCAAGAGAAAGAAGCAACTAGGAACAAGATGTACCTTAGATTCAAGCTTACTTTCAAGGCTTTTTCTTCCTGGCTTGCTTCTTCCCAAGGAATTCGAGCTCTTCCCCCTAGTTCTGGACTCAAAATAGAACCATTCCATTTAAATAAACCATAGAAAGAAAGCATGGAAAGAGAGGAGCAAGATTGGAAGAAGAAAGAGCATGAAATTCCTTAGATTTCCTTACCTTTTCTTTGATTTTCTTCCTCCTTCTCTCCTTCTCTTGGTGCGCCTCAAGGTGCTACTTCTTTTTCTATTTTTGGGTAGAAAGTGTTAACCTAAAGAAGGTGGAGGAAGTGGGGTGAAAGTTATAGAATGTTAAAGAAGTTAACTTTTTCAAAAATTCTAATTTCATCCTTTTGTAATGGCAATTTTGTTTTGTCTTCGTTTTAACTCCTTCTTTAAAACTATTTTTTCATTATAGAATTTAGTTTCCTAATTTAATAAAATATCTTTGGAATCACTCCAATTGGAGCAAAAACCTTCTCGAATGAATCCATTAAAGTTTGGGCTCACCGTCATTAGAAAACATAAACTGAAGGGGCTTTACCAGTCTCAGGGCTTCCCATGGTTTCCAAGGCCTTTGAGAACCTTGGGCAACTCAAATTTTTCATTTAAAAAGCTCTCTTGTGAGCTTTTCCAAAAATTGCACATATTTATAAAAATGCCATTACGTTTCGTCAATTTTGTAACAATTTCATTTCACCATCTTAACTCTATTTTTCTTTCTGTTTGAGCCTAAGATTATTATTTTTAGAGGCCTAGGACATTATCCAAAATTTTTTAGACATTATCTAGCTCCTTTTTCTGGGGATTTGCTTTTATACAGCCTATTTTGTCATTTTACGAAATTTACCCTTTGTTACAATAGTAGCTATCTAGTGGCCAACTGTGGTACACACAGGGCTCATCCCCTAAATAAGGTAGAAAGCAAAATAGTGTACTAGAGTCTAAAGAAATTATATTGAAGTACTTAAAATTATCTTTATACTTTTTTAAGTCCAGATTTGTCTTGAGGCCCATCTGGTTTTTAAAATAGTACATAAACTAAGGTCCAATGTCAAGGTACAAAATAAAGTCCATAATAGACTTGTCCAGGTATACAAGAGGTTCAGTAAAGCCCAATAAGTCTAAAATAGGTCCAAAATATCCGAGTAGGCCTCACCAGTCCTAATTAGTAATTTAGATATTTTTATGTATCGTTCTTAAGTAAAATTAGACATCTAGCACAACAACAGCTATCCATTGGCCAACTTTAGCACACATACAGGGCTCATCCTCCAAACAAGGCTACTCCATCATATTATATATATATATACAATGGCTGGTTGTAATAGCCGGTAATTGAGAAACTGAACTGAACCCGATAAATGGCTATGAGAACACCCTAAAGCAAAGAAAATTAATTTTAAACAGGATTTGGATATTAATTAGAATATTTTAAAATGTGGATTAGAACCTAAGGTTAGCTCAAAACTAGGGCCAAAAGGCCAAATGGAAAGCTACGAAGGCTAGTGGCATGTTTGTAATTTTGGGCAACTTTTAGAAAACTCAAAGGAGGGATTTTTAAATGGAAAAATTAAGTTTCCTAGGTTGTCAGAGGCTCTAAAAACCACAAGAACCCCGAGAATGGTTAAAATCCTTTCAGTATATGATTTTAGTCATTAGTTGACTAAAACTTTGACTGAATAGTTCGGTAAGGTTTTAAATCTAATTTGAATGAAACCAAAAGCATTTTATGAATTAGAGGACCTAAATTTCATGATGAAAAAAATGGTTCTAAAAAAGGAATTGAAATGAGTTCAAATAGAGAAAGCAAAGTTTAAGCGCATAGTTGGAATTATGAAATTGTCATAAAATACCCCTTCCCTTCTTATAAATCATGACCCACCTTCTTCCAATCACCCTAAATAACTTCCCTCTAGCCAAAAATAGAACCAAGACTTGTTGGAAGTGGCACTCCAAAGAGGAAGCAAAGGAGAAGGAAACTAAGCTTGAAAAGTGTAAGATTTTGCTTATGGCTTTGGTTTCTTTCAAACTCTCCCTTCCCTCTTTAGAACTAGCCACAAAACACCACCATTTAAGACACAAAAACTATGAGAAGAGAGAGAAGAAAGATGAGAAGAACAATAATGAAGGGAAGACCATGAAAAGTAAGCAAAATCTTACACTTTTTCCTTCTCCTTCACTCCTTCTTTGGTGCACCACTTCCAATAGGTCTTGGTTTTGTTTTTGGCCAAAGGAAAGTTAGTTAGGGTGAGTCGAAGAAGGTGGGTCATGATTTATAAGAAGGGAGGGGATATTTTAGAACATTTTCAAAATTTCAACTATGTCCTTAAACTTTGCTTTCTCTGTTTGAACTCATTTCAATTCCTTTTTGAGAATCGTCTTTTCCATCATGAAATTTAGCTCCTCTAATTCATAAAATGTCTTTGGTTTCATCCAAATTGGATTTAAAACCTTACTGAATGATTCAGTTAAATTTTTGGTTAACTAATGACCAAAATCATATACTGAAGGAGTTTTAATGATTCTAGTGGTTCTTATAGATTTTAGGGCTTCTAAAACCCCTAAAAAACTTAAATTTTCTATTTAAAGATCTCTCCTTTAAGTTTTCTATGAAAAAGCCCATGGCCTCCATAGCTCTTTGTTTGGCTATTTTGGCTCTGGTTTTGGGCTAACCTTAGGTTCTAATTCACATTTTAAGATATTCCAATTAACATTCTAATCCCATTTAAACTTAATTTGCCTTGCTTTAGAGTATTCCTGTACCAGTTTATCGGGTTTAGTTTAATTTTTGAATTACCGATTATTACACAAGTCCTTTACCAAATAACCAATATTCATAAAATTAGATAGTAAATAACATATTATCCATGTCAAGAAATTATGCAGTAAGTAGTATATTAGTATAACAAATAGCACAATCCATAACATATATTTATCATATATTCCATTCTTGACATAATACTTCATAAATTTCTAACTATCACAAATGAGCTCCAAAATTTACAAAATAAATATCAGCATAATCTAGATAGTGTATAGAACATATTAGACTACATAAACCATCCAAAACATATCAAATAATATAAGTAAAAATTCAAGTTCTTGGTCAACACTTTTTCTTAAAAATTTGACTTTTTATATAGTGATCCATAATTCTCTAAAATTTCACCATAGACCTTATTTTTAGTGCAGATTAACCTAATTTAATTGGATTTTAGAAAACTCTTCCCTAGATATATGTGTGTGTGTGTGTGTGTGTGTGTGTGTTGGCCAAATGTATGTAATAGGTGGAAGTGTATGATTTGTTTCATTTTCAAGCCACCAAATGGCCATACATATATATTCAAGGGAGAAGAACAACAGCCCCTAATTAATTTATAGAAATTTCATGTATATTCTATAATTTTCTAAAAATAAAATTCAAGGTTTTCTTGCCAAATTCTTCATGAAAATTAAAGATATATTAATCTATCTCTTCCTTAGTCTTTCTCCTATTATCCTTAGATTTATTTTCTCTTCAATTTCTTCTATGGCTTCTTGAATTAGAACTTCTTAAAATATGGTTTAGAGCCTAAAGATAGTATGAAATTAGAGCCAAAATGGCTGGGTGAATTTAAGGAATAATGTAATAGCATAATAGTAATTTTGAGCAACTTTTAAAAACTCAAAAGAGAAAGTTTTAAATGGAAAAATTAAGTTTTCCGAGCTTCTCAGAGGCTCTAAGAATCATAGGACCCTTAAAATGGTTAAAAGTTCTCCGGTATGCAATTTTAGTCATCGATTGACCAAAATTTTGATCGAATAGTTCAATAAGATTTTAAATCCAATTTGGGTAAAACCAAAGACATTTTATGAATTAAAGACCTAAATTTCATGATAGAAAAGACGGTTCTCAGAAAGGCCAAATGGAAAAAGCCAAATTTAGGGACTAAATTGAAATTTTGAAAAATGGCATAAGTGGGCTCCCTTGGTTCTTATATCACATTCCACTCTTCCCTATCACCCTAACTGACTTTCCTTTAGTCCAAAAAAAATCCAAGAGCAAACCTAAGTGGCACACAAGAAGAGGGAGCAAAGGGAAGGAAATCAGGCTTGAAAGTGTAAGAATTCATCACTTTTTCATACTTCTCCCTTCATTAAGCTTCTTCTCCTCTTTCTCCTATCTTTTCTTATGGTTTTGGTGACTTAACTGGTGCTATTTCATGGTTAGTTCAATAGAGGGAAAAGAGGATTTGGGGAAACTTTTGGAAGGCTAAGGAAGTGCATCTTTTAAGCTTTGAAATAAGGTAACTTTCTCTGTAACAACCAGTTCTCTGAAAATAAGAGAAAATGTGAGAAACGTAACGTACGGTTTCTCCGTAAACGAATGAAACTCATCAGAAACAAAAGGAAGTCCCACAAAATGATGTAGCTAAAGTCCTAAAAAAATTTGAGAAGTATTCTAAACTCCTAAAAATGAGAATCCCAGGCTCAGACGAAAAGAAAAATAGAGCTAGAATGAAGAAATGAATTGTGACGAAAGGTTAACAAAACATAAGGTCATTTTCGTCATTTTTGAGAAAAATTTGGAATTTACACAAGAGGGCTTTTTAAATGAAATTTTTGAGTTCTCCAGGGTCTCAAAGGCCATGAAAATCATGGGAAGTCTTGGGACAGCTAAAGCCCCTGCGGTGGATGTTTTTCAATGTCAGTTGACCCAAACTTTGACTGATTCGTTCGGAAAAGTTTTAGCTCCAATTTGAGTGATTCCAAGGGCAATTTATTTAATTGGAAACCTCAATTTTATGATGGAAAATATGATTCTAAAAAAGGAGTTAAAATGAGCCTAAATGAAGCAAACAAGCGTGTAGAGGCAAAATGGTTATTTTGAAAAATTATAAAAGAGGCTTCTTAAGTAAGATTACACCTCATCACCTTCTCCAAACTTCCATTTGCAGAAAAATGGGCAGCAATGGCATGACATTAAGAGGGGGAAGAGAGAAGAAGTTTAAGCTTCTGTATAGGTAAGTAAACGGCCCCGTTTCATCCCGCACCAGTTAGGAAAGTTGTTCCTCTCTCTAAAAGCTCTCTGATGGTAGTTTTCTTTTCTTAAAAACTTGAAGATTCAGGTCTAACCCAAGCCAAAAAGGAACTCTTTTCAAGAAATCAATTAGTAGAAAATAATCTACACAAAGAGAACGCTATTTTAAGGTAAGACTTCACTTGAAACACTTGCAAAATCTTGTATTTCCAAGCAATTTAAGCTTAGGTCTAGAGAGAGAAAGCGAGGAAGAGAGTTTTTCTTTATGTGTTCTTGATGCAACCAAAGGTTATGGAGTGTGAGGATTAAGAATATACAAGCAGAATTGAAAATGGAGCTTTAGAATGCAAGTTATCGAATTTAGGGATTTGATTGCACCTAGGCTAAGATGAAGCTTCCAAGTAATAATTTAAGTTGTTTAAGAGTATATATGAGTTCCTAAGACACCAAGAGATCCTCCCACATGCTTCTCCCATCAAAGAAATTAAAACAACACCATTAGTGCCATATGGAAGCAAAGCTTCGACCAAGGAGAGTTCATGCACCTAAGGAGTGTTTTAATTCCTTTTAAGCTTAGTTTTGTATCATGTGTGATGGGAGAATTTGAGAGGAAGACTTGAAAAAATTTTAGAAACCATAGATAGTGAGATGGCCTTATATGTTCCATAATATGGTTTAAAGAAGCAACACCCAGCTAAGCTCCTAAAATTTTTTATGTGATGACTCCAAGAGGTTTCAATGGAGTCAAGAATCATAAATAGATGGAGCGAATGGAGCTAAGATGATGTTTTCCAAAGGTTGCTTCTTTAAGTACGTTATGGAACCATAAAAGAGCCTTATGAGTCACCTAGCTTTTTTAGTGATTGTGTGGCCTTAGAATGTGATTCAAGAGTAAAATTAGCTTCCTTATAATGTATCTAGGCCAAGAGAAGTGATCTCCACCTTCTTGGGTGTGTGAGGTCAAGGGAGAGGATTCAAGACTTAAGGAAAAAGTATGTAAATGCAAGCAAGGTTGATCTCTCCACCTTCTCTCATGCATGTATGTGTGCTTAGCTTGTCTTGAAATGTATGTATGTGTATTTTCAAGTCATGAAAAATATGATAGTATGATTTCATATGCCATGGTTTTATGATGGCATATTATGTTTTATAGGATATTTATGATGTATGCTTGGATTTGCTTAAGTGTGGTGAGGGCAAGAACCTTTAGCCATGGTGAGGATGAGCCAAGAACCCTTGAGATTGGTTACAACAAAGCAAAGAGTCTCCCAAAAGCAAGATGGGCTCCCAAAAGTATGGTTGAGTCCAAGAATCTCTTAAAAAATAGGTGAGGTAAGTCCAATATCCACAAGAAATTGGGTGAGGCCAATCTACTTGCTTGGCAAGCCTTTGCATGCTATGTATGACATTCTCAAATGATGAAAATACTTCTTGAATATTTGTACATGTCAACATGACCATACATGCATTTATGAGACTTGTTTGTATCAATTATGTATGATTGAATGAGAGATGAGCTATTGGGATTCTTTGAATCTCATCCCTCCTCTCCAATGTTCAAACATGCTAGGTGGATCAAGTGGACAAGGTAATGGAAGCCAACCACCTTGAAGAAGAGAGCTTGACAACATAATACATAGTTTTGGTTCTTTAAGGTCATATGTATGTCAAATGATGTAACCCACTATTGTGTATGGTCTATGACCTCTTAAGCATATGTAATTATGATAATATGTCATGTATGAATGAGAGAATATGTCATGTAGCCATTAGAATGTGATTTGAGTATATGATGGCAAACTAGCTTCATGAATGGTTTTGTGGAATTATGCATATGTGTGGATGAAATGGCCAAAATGAGATGCATGAGGTTTAGGACCATTTAGGCTGCTCACACAAGTCCCAATTATGCTTTTATACTTGCCTAAAAGGTGCCAAAATCCAAGGAAAGCCAATCAGTCAATTTGGTACCTCTTGTTGAGCCAAAATTGATCATAATAAAATCCTATGTCACTTTTTGGGCAAATGAGCTCTTCTTAATCTGCAATTTGGCACACAATTAGAGCTTGTTGATAGATTTTTAGGAAGTTAAAGACCATAATTTTCAGAGGTCTACAGAATATTTGATGAATTTTCAAAATTGGCAAATTTTTTAATTTTGGTTTGATGCACTGTTCATTTGGTCCGAAAATGAAATCTATCACACAGGGCCTAAATGATGTCTAATTGACATGAAATTGTATAAAGAGAAACTAGACATTCATAGTAACTTGTGCCAACTAGAAGCACCTCATTTGGAGGTCTAGAGAGGGAGATATGAATTTTTTAAGATTCTGTCTAGTATCAGGAGCTTCACCCAATCTCAGTTACTGTTCTATTAAATTTCGGGATCTGGGCGTGCCTGAGCTAGTTTGGAAATATTTTTCTCCTGTAGCTAACATCCACAACTTTCTAGATTGGTATCATTTGCATAGATTAGATATTTTTGGAATTAATTGGATATTTTTGAATTTTGCTGCAGAAATCTGTGACAGTACCAATGAGTAGTTGATTTCTGGATCTTTTCAGATGTCAAACCTCCTCTGTGATAGATGTTATGGTCTGAACATATTTTTACTATAAATTAGACATTTGTATCTTTCCTAAATAACCAAAAATTTATGATTTTGATTTTTTTGGAATTAGTTATGATTTTCCAAATTTTGGTAAAAAAAGAGCCAAATCTGGTCGAAAATGGATATGAATATTTCATGCTTCCTTTCATGATTCTTGAGGTGTAAGCCACTTTTCATGGTGCAAATGAGTTTTATTCATATAATTAAATATGAGAATGTGATGTATGAGCTCACATGGCCCGTGTGACATCGAATGGAAAATTTATGCATAGCGTAATGCTTTTATGTCTTTTTTTCTTTGTTCCTTCATAGAATGCATGATATGAAGCATGAGAATGGCATAAGATAAGCTAGGAAATTATGGCATTACATTTATTGGTATCAAAGCAAAGTTCCAAGCTCTCTCTTGGATTAGAGTTTGGCTTGAGGACGTAGCAATTGGGCTATGTAAAGGCTTGAATTGATAGATAAAGTCTTATATGAGACTTGTTGAGTGTATAAGTATAGTTTGTGGTTCATGATGAGTAAGTTGTATGATGGTCTTAGAGTTGCTAGTGGATGCTAAGAAAGAGTAGCCTCTAGAGTAGCTTGAGTAGAGCTAACTTTGAGCAGAGTTGAGTGATCCAACGGCTAGAGCTTGATGAGATGTGATAGCTCATCGAGATCAGTGGCAAGCCCTAGATATAAACGATGAGAAATGATCTTGTTGATGTGAAGAGGCTTGTTAGGGAGAGTATGTGAGGCCTAATTCCCCTGGTAGTCATACTCAAGCCATTCCCAGCTATCTCGCATAATGCAAAGACAAATAGGTGTAGTGTAGTATGAGATAAGACTGCGGCTGCACAAGACTAGTTTAGAAGGGGAAGTGAGGAAAAGAATTGCCTCCTAGCCACAACACCCAAATGTCTAGATAAATTTCAGAGCACAAAAGGCTAATTCCCTCAGGTCAGAGGTTAAGTTACAAGCTACACCCTAGAGCCTTGATAGCCCAGAGGTAATAGCTAGCCGTGCATGAATGAAGCAAGAGATAGAATCCTCTAGTTTGATGATGGGCTAGATATAAAGGCAATGAGGCTCGGGTAGGTAGCTAAAGATGAAAAATCCCAATCCTTAAAAAAGTAAGCAATTAGAGGCTGTTAGCTGCGGCCAATACCCAGATAGAAAACTAGGGTGAACCCGAGGCTAATTAGCCATAGTGCATGATATATTAGCCACGACGAATGACACCATGAATGCCTTATTGGTCATATTCAGGACAACTTGAGAAAGGAGTTGACAAAGGGTCAGACGACCCATAGAAAGTGGAAACCCCTAGCATGAGTAGAGAAAGAAAGTAGTGAACTATCACGAAAGATTAGTAAGAAATCCGTGGGCTAAGTAGTTGAAACTGAGGAAAGAGTTCAACACAGAGGAAGTTAGACACAGGAATAATGAGGTTGTTGAGACCCACCTATGAGGTATTGACTCCAACCTAGAGTGCTATCCAGTGAGACACTGAATGATAAAATGTTAGTGTAGCCTCGAAATAACATAAGATAAGACTAACAACAGTGAGGCACATAGTGAGTGGCCTAGAAAGGTGTACCTCATAGGTAACACCTACAGGTAAGTATGAATAGCACAGTAATAGAGGCTCAGAAAGGAATGAGGATAGTTAGTAAGCTACAGGTTCGATGAGATGGCTAGCCTAGGCTGAGCATAAGCTAACGCCTGGAGGAGATGACCAGTAGCATCATTCCAGGTGAGATATATAAATGAAAGGCTCAGTGAAAGTTCTCCCTGAATCGAGAAATGATAGATGAAACATTCTAAGTCGGGGAAACTACCTAGTAGTGGTTAGCAAATTCCCCTAGATAGACCCCCTAAGTCATAAAGTATAGTAATAAAGGAAGCAAAGAAGAGCAGAGAAACTAGCTATAGAAAAGATGCCCTCACTTTAGTCATGATTAGATGAGTAAGCTAAGCCCAGAAAGGTAAATAGATAGGGGTCCAATAGTTAGTTAGATGAGCTCCTTAATATGAGAATGATATAGGAGTGATTAGAGCATCAGTAGAGCATAAGTTTTCAGTGCAGTAGAATCCAGACATTGAGAGTACATGCTCTGGATTGGGTTAGCAAAACCCTAAAAATGGCATACTGTACTCCTGCAGATGAGGCTAAAGAGATTAAATAGAGAGAAAGCTAAGCTCTGATCCGAACATAGAAATAAGCTAAGATGAATAGTTAGTGCCTTAGTACCCTCAGGGAAGCTCGAGGGAGCTAAAGACCACCTAAGAAGGCGAGCCTCGTGTTATGTAGAGAAAGAGTGTAAGCTAAGAGTGCCATAGAATGAAATTTCTAGGACTATATGAAATAGAATTCTTCTTACCGAGGGATGGTCTAGTTAAGAGCAGAGTAAGAGTATGAGTGAAAAGTAGGCCCCCTTAATGTTACAGAGAGTGAATAAGTAGAGAAACCCTGAGAAAAGGTAAGTGCTCTTGAGGATAAAGAAATTTAAACTGACAATAGAAATAGCTAGTAGTAAAACATCATTTTACCTAAGTAAGAGGATAAGAAAGGTAGAAAGAGAAGATATGACAGTGTTCAAGTCAAGGACATATTAGATTGAGAATAGATATTCAGTTAATGTGCTTGAGTACTTAAGAAAGCACATCTATCCTTGGCATAGATGCCCTTCTAGCATGATAGTGCCTAAAGTAAAAATAGCCAAGTAATATAGAGAAATCTTAGGATGAAATAGAAGAAGAATCCTATTTTTCCTAAGCACTCTACGAGAATAGGGCAAATAAAGAAAAGTAAGAGAGGAATACTTTAGATTATTAGGAAACTTGTAATATACAGGCAATAGTGGCTTTAAGCTCAGTCATGAGGCACCTGTGTATTAGTGTTTGATGTTATGGTTTGCTTGTAACAGAGGCTACATAATGTTAGGTCTGGCCAACCTAGTAGTAATGTGGCTTACATGCATAGCAAACGATGACATCAATCACCAAGGTGTCCCGATAATTGAAGAGTATCCTAGGTAGTTAAAGAATGAGATGAGTCAAAAAAGAAAGGTAAAGGGATTCCAGTAATATCAAAATGATGAGAAAAAACATACAAAGAGGAATCCCTAATAAAGAATGTTCAAATCCAAATAACATGAGTTCAGTATGTACGATCTGAGCCCTTATAGTACATGTAAACAAAATGAGTAGGGACCAGTGCATAGCCTCTTTCTTGCCAGAGATGTTAGCCACACTTAGCGTGTGAGACGCCTTAGTGCCAAGACATTCAAAAGTAGAACATGGGCATAGTTAGAAACTACAGGATATGAGAGAACGGTTAGAACGAATGTGTAACGTCCCACATCGGCTGGAAGGGGCCTGTGCTGAGCGCTTATAAAGGGGTGCGAAGCGCTCTCTTCCAGACGCGCGTTTTGCCGATGTGGGACGTTACAGAATTCATGTAAAGTAAGTAAGTTAATAGAGTAAGAAAAGAAAGCCTAAAAAAAAGGGGTTGAAGTAGGAATCTGAGGATCCCATGAGAAGTGATGAATGAAAATTAAAATCCCCTTGAATATCCGTATGATAGGATCCTAGAGAATTAGATGACACTGAATCCACTTCACACGAAGAGCATGATATACCTCTGAGTTTAGCCTCAGCTATTATGAGCGATGGTAACCAGACTTAGTAAGTATGTATTTTACTATCAGATATAGTACTCTTAGGCTATGACGTCTTTCAGAGATGGATCACAGTAGATTCCAGCAGAGTATAGTGGGTTGCAATAGACCCTAGTAGGGCTCTAAGAGGTCACAGTAGACCCAAGGGTCACAGTAAATCCTACAGAGTCATAGAGAGCCCTAGCCATAGCATGCTAGTTCTCTAGTGAGATGACGGCTTGAGATAATTTTATAGAGTAGTTAGTCTCAGAGACCAGTATAGTTTTAGCTAACTTTTTTCTCAGAGACTGGAGACCTCCTGAGTCTAGTAGACTGTTGCTATAAAGATATAAAGGCTTTACTCAAATAGTTAGACCACTAACTAGATCTTTTTAGAGATAAGCATAGTGTATGGGATAAGGAAAGCAAGAAATTGGCATTCCAAAGTTAAAGCGAGATGAATCATTACTTAGCAGATAGTAGCCCTGACAGAGGGATAGAGAGATCCCCACATGCTAGCTTATGTATTTAGAAAGGGGCCAGGTGTAGTTTTTATGTGAGGTAAGTGGTATAGTATGTCTCCAGTGAGCAAAACTGTGAGAATACTTAGCATCCCACCAGAGGTCAGCAATAGTCAGTGGTAGTAGCTCTTCAGTGCTAGTATGAAATGCGCATGTTAGGCCTATCAGTATTGAAATGAGGGACTATAAAATGCCACTATAAGTGAACAAAGAAAATGAGAAAAAATCCCGACCTATAGAGATAGATGTAGTAATAAATAGAAAAACTGGGATCATTAAAAGCAAAAACTCTTCAAATGAGTTGTAATCCCAATAAGTAATTGAGATGTGAGGCCTGTGATAGAAAGAATGTGAATTGTAATCATGGGATGAGCTAGTAAGGAAGAACACAAAGATAAGTAGTAGATGATACATGTAAATAAGTAAATAGATAGACAGAAACCTTTAATGGCTGTAATGATCAGAAAAGATAATGAGATTATGAGAAGCCATTCAAAGAGGATACAGGAGATATGATATGAAATAAGTTACCTCCCAAGATATGTAAATGGGTCCACTGAAAGAAACATTAATCCCTACGAATGGGTTAAGAATATTTCAATATAATTAGTAAGCTCTCCCAGGATAGGCCTCCAGACCAGAGTTAGAAATTTCTTTCCTTTATAAAAACAATTAGCTAGTACTTTATAGCATAGAACCCTTATTAAGAGCTAGTAATAAAAGTTCCCTGGCTAAGAGAAAATTCAAAAGAATGAAATCCCTGAGAAAGCGTATAGAGTCAGGAAGAAGGGAAAGTGAAGAACAGTGTGACGACCCTAATTTCTTATCATCATAATTAAGGTTAAACATGCGATTAATCATCTTAGGTTATGAAAATGTGGAGAAATTTAAACCTTAAGGTGATTAGAGTCATCAATCATATGATTACATACACTTAGGTTCATAAGGGAGTTAAACATCCATTTATAAGCCTTGGATTCTATTACTCATCAATTATAACTCATCCTAATGACTCTAGATCATCCCTTGTGATTAACATATGGAAAACTAAGGTTTTCTAGTTAATATAAGTGTTTCAACATGTTCGCCGCGGCCTAATTACTATTAGCCGCGGCCAATTCCTTTCTGTTTTACCCTTTTCTTCATCCGCGGCGAGTTGGACCTTCCCCGTGGCCAACCTACATGGCGCCGCGACAAAGAAGCCTCCTGAAACTTCCTCGCTCGCCTCTTGATATTGGCTGCGGCCAATTCCTCCTTCCGCCACAGCCAATTCCTCTCTGGAATGCCGGGAACATTTTCCTAAAAGTTCGCAGCGGCCAATTCCTTAATTCGCCGTGGCTAATTTCTCTCTGGACGACTCCCAGTTCGACCTCTCACATTTTGCCGTGGCCAATTTACATTTCGCCGCGGTGAATTTCTCTCTGGTACTCTCCCTGGGCAACTTCGCCTCTATTGGCCGCGGCCAACTCAATTTTAGCCGCGGCTAAATTCCTTCTGATCCTACACTCTGAAAATCTAAACTCATACTCTCCTCTCTTCCTCCAGTCTCACCCTAGGGCCATCCTACTTTAATTTATGCAACTCTAAGGGCAGTTATCAACCAGCTATTCTACCCTTACCAACTCAAAACTCAAATGTAAATTTCCATTTCCTCCAACTACCCTATATCAGCAAGTCCAGGGAATAACAATAACACAATTCATGCCTCATTGACATTTAACATTTAATACACTTTCCATTAGAGGTCCCATGCATCAGTGATTCATATCAATGTCTCAAGGTTACATTTCCAAATGGTAAGTCATATCAGAGTTCAACAATGCTCATAGCAGATATCATAAATCCATACATTAAATACCAATTTAAAGTAAGGCCTACTCCTCAATAGGTACACATTACATTATCAAAATACAGACTTCTACACTTGGCAATACAGATACATGATGATGCGATACAAGACTTAACAAAATTAGCATCTACTCTATTACACTCAGACCAAGTGTAGCTCCCCACACTAGGCCTCAGCTCATGGATGTTCATCCACTTGCTTGCCCTTATCCTTACCCGAGGAACCTTCACCTGAAATTGTAATCCCATAAAACGGGGTGAGATAATAATCTCAGTAACCAAGGTAATTTCACCATATAATCCAGTTTAATTAGTATATAAGCATGAATTAAAATCAACATCTGAATCATATCAATCATATCAGTAAATGAAGCAATTAGGCTATCATGATTACTATTCCATACTAACAATCATATTTTCGCATGTTAAAGGCCATTAACACCGGGAGAGGCCCGTCCACGGCACCTACTCCCCATTGAGCACAACCAGGGCTTAGTGCATCCGGGGTTTGATCATAACCCGGTGCTCGATCGTAGCACATGCACGGGTGGCAGCCGCACCACAACTCCACCATGGACTCACAAGGTCCAATCATCATACAATAGATAGCCAACCAGTTCATTCAGCATTTCAAATCATTTATGTACAGTAAATACGAAATTAAATAGATACATGCGTGGAATTAATATAAACCCCGGTTACCTCACTTGTAGACAAGTTTGCAATAGCCACCAATGGTACAGAGTCTCCCTATAATCATAGTATCAGATAATTACTACTCTAATTCATCACTAACAGTTACAACAAGTACCCAAATAATTTAAATGCTAATAACTACCTAAAGAACACTTACCCAGCCACCACAAATCCTAAATTCAGATTAAAGTGTCCTCTACCAGAAATCTCAATATTCCACCCAAAATCCTAAGCAAATTCGTACAAAATTAATACCCATAATATAAATCAACTATGGGGGTCTCAAACCAACAAAGAAGGCATCAAAATAGGGGGTTTAAACTCACCTAATACCAGCCCTAACCTCAACCTACGAATTTCACCAAGAAAATCCCCAAACACCCACATTTCAGATTTTTGGATATGATGAAATTACTCTAAATGAAAAACTAATTGGACCAAATTAAAGAGAAAGATGAGGGGATTAAGTTGTATAACTATTACCTTGGCTAAATCTTGCTCCAAATGTAAGAAAAGGTGGAATTATGCCAAGAACCCTAGGCTCTCCTCCTCAGCTCCGAATTTTCCTTGTGTTTGTGTGTTTTACAGAATGGGGGAGGTGGCTGGTCAGTTTTTAGGGTTTTAGTGGAGTTAAGTTGGGTCAAGGGATGGGTCATGGGTTGCTCCATGTCCATCTCCTAATGGGCTTCAGATTTTTAGCTTTGTTGGGCCAGTTTTTAAGTGTTGGGCTGCAGGATTTTATTGGGCCAGTCCTTATGCATTGAGTTGCTGAAGTTTAATAGGATTTGGGCCAAGTTTGAAGAGCTCAAGAATTTGGATCTGCACAAGGGTTATTGGGCCACTTATAAGAGCCTATACAAGGTGGGTCTTGAGCCTCTATCACATTAAATTGGGTTAGGTTTGCACCTAATTCATTGGGCCTCTATTAGCCTCTTATCATGATTCATTAATTTAGGCCTAGATAGAATTTCTATCCCAATTAATTCTCAAACCCACGTTAATAATTTATCTCTCTAAAATTTCTATTCACTAATTTTTCCAATTATCCTCTATTAATTATTCTTAATTACTCTAAATCCACGATTAACACCTTAATTAATTTTTGGGGTGTTACAAACAGTTAGCCAAAAAAAGAAAAGAGTAAAAGAAAAGTATACCCCAAATTTTGAGGATGAAATTTATTTAAGGGGAGAGAAATGTAACATCCGATTCTCCGAAAACGAAAGAAAACATGAGAAACGTAGCATACGATTTCTTTGCAAACGAATGAAACTCATCGAATACAAAAGGAGGTCCCCTAAAATGATGTAGTTAAAGTCCTAAAAAATTTGGGAAGCATTTTAGACTCCTAAAAATGAGAATCCCAGGCTCAAACAGAAAGAAAAATAGAGTTAGAATGAAGAAATGAATTATGACGAAAGTTTAACAAAACATAAGGGCATTTTCGTCATTTTGAGAACATTTTGGAATTCACACAAGAGGGATTTTTAAATGAAAGTTTTGAGTTCTCTAGAGTTCTTAGGGGCCCTAAAAACAATAGGAAGCCTTGGGACAGTAAAGCCCCTCCGGTGGACATTTTTCAACGTCAGTTGACTTGAACTTTAACTTATTCGTTTGGGAAGGTTTTAGCTCCAATTTGAATGATTTCAAAGGCATTTTATTTAATTGGAAACCTAATTTTTATGATGGAAAAGACAATTCTCAAAAAGGAGTTAAAATGAACCAAAACGAAGCAAACAGGCACGTAGGGGCAAAATGGTCATTTTGAAAAATTGTAACAGAGGCTTTTTAAGTAAGATTACACCTTATCACCTTCTCCAAACTTCCATTTGTAGAAAAAGGGGCAACAATGGCATGAGAGAAGAAGTTTAAGCTTCCGTTTAGGTAAGTAAACGGCCCCATTTCATCTTGCGCCAGTTAAAAAAGTTGTTTCTCTCTCTAAAGACTCTCTGATGGTGGTTTTCTTTTCTTGAAAACTTAAAGATTCAAGTTTAACCCAAGCCAAAAAGGAACTCTTTCCAATAAATCAATCGGTAGAAAATAATCTACGCGAAGAGAACTCCATTTTAAGGTAAGACTTCACTTGAAACATTTGCAAAATCTTGTGTTTCCAAGCCATTTAAGCTTAGGTCTAGAGAGATAAAGTGAGGAAGGGAGTTTTTCTTTATATGTTCTTGATGGAACCAAAGTTTATGGAGTGTGAGAATTAAGAATATATAACTAGAATTGAAAATGGCGTTTCAGAATACAAGTTATAGAATTTAGGGATTTGATTGCACCTAGGCTAAGATGAAGCTTACAAGTAGTAATTTAAGTTGTTTAAGAGTATATATGAGTTCCTAAGATACCAAGAGATCCTCCCACATGCTTCTCTCATCAAAGAAATTAAAACAACTCCATTGATGCCATATGGAAGCATAGCTTCGACCAAGGAGAGTTCATGCACCTAAGGAGTGTTTTAATTCCTTCTAAGCTTAGTTTTATATCATGTGTGATGGGAGAATATGAGTGGAAGACTTGAAAAATTTTTAGAAACTATAGATAGTGAGATGGCCTTATATGTTCCATAATATGGCTTAAAGAAGCAACACCTAGCTAGGCTCCTAAAATTGATTGTATGATGACACCAAGAGGTTTAAATAGAGTCAAGAATCATAAATAGATGGAGAGAATGGAGCTAAGATGATGTTTTCCAAAGGTTGCTTCATTAAGTGCATTATGAACTATAAAAGAGTCATATGAGTCACCTAGCTTTTCTAGTGATTGTGTGGCCTTAGAATGTGATTCAAAAGTATAATTAGAATCCATATAATGTGTCTAGGCCAAGAGAAGTGATCTCCACCTTCTTGGGTTCGTGAGGTCAAGGGAGAGGATTCACGACTCAAGGAAAAAGTGTGTAAATGCAAGCAAGGTAGCTCTCTCCACCTTCTCTCATGCATGGATGTGTGCTTAGCTTATCTTGGAATGTGTGTATATGTATTTTCAAGTTATGAAAAGTATGATAGTATGATTTCATATGCCATGGTTTTATGATGACATATTATGTTTTATACGATGTTTATAATGTGTGCTTGGGTTTGCTTGAGTATGGTGAGGCCAAGAACCCTTTGCCATGGTATAGATGAGCCAAGAACCTTAAGATTGGTTGAGACAAAGCAAAGAGTCTCCCAAAAGCAAGATGGGCTCCCAAGAGTATGATTGAATCCAAGAATCTCTTAAAGAATGGGTGAGGCAAGTCCAATATCCACAAGAAATTGGGTGAGGCCAATCCACTTGCTTGGCAAGCATTTGTATGCTATGCATGACATTCTCAAATGATGAAAATGCTTCTTGAATGTTTGTACATGTCAACCTGACCATTCATTCATTTATGAGACTTGTTTGCATCCATTATGTATGATTGAATAAGAGATGAGCTATTAGGATTCTTTGGATCTCATCCCCTCCTCTGCAATGTTCTAACATGCTAGGTGGATCAAATGGACAAGGTAATGGAAGCCAACCACCTTGAAGAAGAGAGCTTGCAACATAATGCATGGTTTTAGTTCTTTAAGGCCATATGTATGTCAAATGATATAACCCACTATCGTGTATGGTCTATGACCTTCTGAGCTTATGTAATTATGATAATATGTCATGTATGAATGAGAGAATATGTCATGTAGCCATTAGAATGTGATTTGAGTATATGATGGCAAACTAGCTTCATGAATGGTTTTACGAAATTATGCATATGTGTGGATGAAATGGCCAAAATGAGATGCATGAGGTTTAGGACCATTTGGGTAGCTCACCCAATTCCCAATTATGCTTTTAGACTTGCCCAAAAGGTGCCAAAGCCCAAGGAAAGCCAATTGGTCAATTTGGTACCTCATATGGAGCTAAAATTGACCATAATAGAACCCTATGTCACTTTTTAGCCAAATGAGCTCTTCTTAATCTACAATTTGGCACACAATTAGAGCTTGTTGAGAGATTTTTGGAAAGTTAAAGACCATAATTTTTGGAGGGCTACAGAATATTTGATGAATTTTTAAAGTTAGCAAATTTTTTTATTTTGATTTGATGCACTGTTCATCTAGTCTGAAAATGAAATATGTCACACAAGGCTCAAATGATGTCCAATTGACATGAAATTGTTTAAAGATAAACTGTAAATTTGTAGTGACTTGTGCCAATTGGAAGCATCTCATTTGGAGATCTAGAGAGGGAGATATGAATTCTTAAAGATTCTATCCAGTATCAGGAACTTCACCCGACCTCAGTTACTATTCTATTGAATTTCGGGGTCTGGACGTGCCTGAGCTGGTCTAGAAATATTTTTTTCCTCTAGATAACATCTACAACTTTCCATATTTGTATATTTGAATAGATTTGATTTTTTTGGAATTAATTAGGCATTTTTGAAATTTGCTGCAGAAATCTATGACAGCACCAGTGAACAGTTGACCTCTGGATCTTTTCGGATGTCAAACATCCTCTGTAATGGATGTTATGATTTGGACATATTTTTACTATGAAGTAGAAATCTCTAGCTTTCTAGAATGACCATGAATTCATGATTTTAATTTTTTTAGAATTAATTATGATTTTCCAAATTTTGGTTAGAAAAGAGCCAAATCTGGTCGAAAATGGATATGAATATTTCATGCTTCCTTCCGTGATTCTTGAGGTGTAGGCCACTTTCATAATGCAAATGAGTTGTATTCATGTAATTAAATATGAGAATGTGATGTATGAGCTTACATGGCCTGTATGACACTGAATGAAAAATTTACGCATAACGTAACGCTAAGAAATTCATTATTTTATGTCCTTTTTCTTTGTTCCTTCATAAAATGCATGATATGAAGCATGATAATAGCATAAGATAAGCTAGAAAATTATTGTATTACATTCTCCATAGAAAACTTATTCTTCTTGGCTTTCTCCCTCTCTGATAATTCGACCAGAACAAGGGTCATGTGTAGAGAGTTTTATTTTGATCTAAACTTAATAAAAAGTGGGGTTTTAAAGCCTAAGGAATCACATGGAACAATTAGAATCCAAAAAGAACCTATAAATAATAAGTTATGGAGATTAGGATTTTAGTTGCATCTAGGGATTTGAGGAGCTTTCTAATGATGATTTAAATTATGTGAGAGCACATTTGAATTCTCAAGACATGTAGAAAGCTTTGCAAATGGCAAATTCCTTAAGAAAATCAACAAAACTCCAAGGGCTCCCAATGTGATGCATGTCTTGGCCAAGAAGGTTCTTATACCTAGGGAGAACTTTTCTTAATTCCAAAGATAGAAATTGTCTAGAAATGAATGAGAGACACCAAAGGAACCATTAGTTTAATTTTAGAAACCATATTTTGTAAGTTAAAAGTTTAGGGTTCTATTATGCATAAAGAAGCAATTTGGTGTTAGACTCCTTGAATTGAATTGGAGATGAATCTAATGAGTCTAAATAAAGTCATGCGACTTAGATTAAGTAAGAAATTAGAGCCAAGATTATGAATTGTATGAGTTGCTTTATTTTACCCTTGTATGGAACTATAAGTAAGCCATAAGCTAGAAGTAGATCGTGTAAGCTTTATGTGAGACTAGAGGTAGTTCCATTAATGTGCTTGTGTCTTGTTTGATGTTTCCAGGCCAAGCAAACCAAGCCTCCTCCAAGTGTATGTGTGAGGTCAAACCAAGAAGCTAAAGAATCAGAAATTGTGCTTCTTGACCCAAGGTAGCTCTTCATCCATTTATGTATGCATTTTTTGGTTGTTTGATTGTCATTGAATGCTTGTATATATGTTTGAATCATGAAACATACCTCTAGTTATTAGTTTGATGCTTTGGTACCATTATGCTTTTTTATTTGTATTTGGAATGTGAATTTGCTCTTGATGGGTGAAGTTGTTTCAAAAGTCCCTAAGAATGGGTGAGACAAGACCAAAAGTCTCAAGAATGAGTGAAGCTAAGTTAAAAGTTTCTAGAAAATAGGTGAGGATAATCCAAAAGTCCCAAATAATGGGGTAAGGCTAAACTAAAAGTCCCTAGAGCTTGATTTTAATCTTGATATGCTTATATGATCTTGAAAATATGTTTATTTTTGGTTCTTAGAAGCATTTAATGAATGCTTTTGTTCTTTGACATGAAAACATGCCATATATGCATTTTTTAAAGGGTAAATGAGCTATTAGGATTCTTTGAATCTCACTCTCCCCCATTTTTATCTAACCATTTCTAGGTGATGCTTGAAGAATGCAAAATAGAGGCCAAGGAGTGTAGATTATATTACTTTGACAATAAATTAGCTTTTTGATGTAAATTAATGTCAAAGTGTGTATGTATAAGTTATTTATGAGATGTAAACCTTTGATCATATGTAAAAGTATATAAATATGTTGTATGAACCCAAGTTAGAGCCAAATACATGCAATCTTAAGATTTTGATATCCTTGAGCTATGGTATGTATGTGTATATAAACACATGAGGTGGTGATTTTGAGCTCCATAATGAATTAGACCTGTTATGATGTTTCTATATGCTATGTTTGAGTTTTTGGATGTGCCTAAATAATCATGGTTCATGTGGGAAGCCATTTTGAACCATTAGATGCTATATTGATGTCATTTTGGATCATATTTTTACCCTAAATCAAAATTAAACCAAATGGATGAATTTTGGCAGGATTTTAAATCTTATCTAGAGGTTTTTATAGAAGGCGTAGAATTTTTGGAGTTTAAGAGAATTTATTATGATTTTTCAAAGTTGGTGAAAATTTGTAAAAACTATTAGTGCATTATACATTTAGTCAATCTAGTTTTTGTTGTATTTGAGAGGCTAAATGAAGTACAGGCATATATTTGACTCCATAAGCTTTCCATGGCCGCTAAGATCACTTAATTTGGAGCTCTGTACAATGAGATATGAATTTTTAATGTTGCACGTCTGCTGCAGTACGAGAAACAGACCAGGATACTATTCCATTAGGATTTTATGGGTCAAATGATATTGTTTTGATGTAAAATTTTTACAATAGTTAGATAATGTCTTGAAGCTTCCAAAGAGTTTAAGTTTGCATGATTTGGAATTTTCTAACTCAAGTTATACATTTCTGAAATTTGTTATAGAATATGGAATGCCATGGAAATTTATGTAATTACCTAGTCTTGGTTTGTATGCTCCAAATCTGAGTTCCATGCCTCTTTTTATAATGTTTTTGTATGGATAAGTGTATTAAGGATGGAAGATGAAGTTAGCCCAAATTGTTCATTTAATCATAAATGAATTAATTTGGCTTTTAATAATAGTACTTTCTGCTATAAAAGATATTAATTTTTGAAAATGGAAGCTTTGGGTTATTTATGCTACCAATTAAATGCTCTTATGATATGGTATTACAGCTATCCCTTGTTAGGCTAAACTCGTTCCCTCTCAGAATTTTTCTATGCCAACATACCTTACCTTTCTTCCTATTGCTAGTATAGGCATTGCCATAATCTTTTTACTCTGACCTGCTTTCAATTATAGGATATCTTTTTATCTAACCCTTTACCTACATCATATCCTGCGGGTTGTTTACAATCACTCTATTAATTTCTCTAAAAGGACATTTAATGCTCTAATTCATAATGGAGCAACCTTATCTCTGATGAGGGGTTTCAATCCTTTCTCAATTGCTCGCACTTCCCTTTCTTATCATTGTATTCCTACAATTAAGAGAATTGCCAAGATAATTTTATACACAAGACAACATACTAATCACTATCAACTCTTCTCTTTTAGGGGAACAAGTGATTTGTCAAGAATCAATTACTATGGTTCAAGGGCATTTCTTTTATCATCATCTCTCTTTTCTAAGGCATTTTGTAGCTACAGTACCATATCCTACTACTACTACACACCCCATTTCTCCTATCTTGTCATAGCTTGTTATTATCTTAGGCAATTCACAACAACATGGGACTTTCAAGATCTACCCTAGTGGGTTTGCCCTATCTAATGATCACCAAATTGATAAAAGAACCACAACCTCATTATATATGCATGATATTTATAGCACAATTAAAATTTCAAACCATTCTTGACAATCATACATACCATATACACAAATACTCCAAGCACACCCTAATTCAACATTTCAAAGCCCAAACATAGAGCTAAGTTGCTTGAACTATTGCTTTAATACCAACAAATGTCATACCATAAATAAATAATACCTATTTTACATTCTATCATGATTACAACATTAATTTTTGTATTCTTAGCACTTTTAACAACGAAATGAACTGATATTAAATATCCAAATTCTTAAATTTTGCATAAATGCATAACTTTAGTATTTCAATCTCAAAGTCCATGCTAGACAAGTTTGTTCAACATGAACCATAAGAAAAAGAGTCATGAATCTCGGGTTCCAAGCCATATGATTCAAGCTAGCACTTTGGCACCATTTTTCATGGGTTCATATTTCATCCACCAATTTCAAAAATTCATATCTTGAGCTAGAAAACTTTGATTCATGCAAATTAAGACTCTATGAAAATTTTAGGTCATGAACTACATGCTATAAAATGTTTTGGTCAAAATAAGTTCATTTGGTTTATAAAAATCCAACAAAACAGTACTTATATCAGAATTTTGGACCCAACTTAGACCTGAAACTTTGAACATGCATATCTTGGGATACATAGCTCCATCTTGCACAAACTTGGTGGATATGGAAAGATTATAATGCCAAATATATGCTTGTAAGATTTCATAAGCATGGAAGTCCATTTGACCCTTCAAATATCCAAAAAACAAAAACTGATAATGTGAACAGTACCCATACAATTCTACAATTTTTAACTAATTTTGAAAAATCATAATAAATTTTACAAAGCTTAAAAATTGTGTTCTTTAACACTGAAAAACTCTAAATAAGGTCAAAATGCCTGTCAAATTTCATTCCAAAATTTATTCATTTGGTTAGATTTTGGTTTAAGGATAGAAAGTGGCTTAAAATGGTGCACCATTGGTTCCATATAGTTCAAAATGAAATTTTTCATTGCATATGACCATTTGAGCATGTCCCAAATATGAAATGCAACACATATGACCATTTCATCAAGTCCCAAACATCATGCAACTTAAAATAATTCATTAACTTAGCATTATACACATACTTTTCTTGGCCCACACATACCCAAATTGTACATTCTTGCACATTTACATTAAAAAATGATGTTTATATCATAATCTCATACTTTTACATATATAAGAATGCTTACATCACAAAAATAATATCTACAATCTCTCATGAGCAACATGTTACATAAAAATTGAAACTATTGTATAAGTAAGATAATTCATGCTTGTTGGTCTTCATTATTGGCTCATTGAGAATTCCCTAGACAAGATTAGATATAATACAGAGGAGGGTGAGATTCTATAAATCCCAAAAGCTCATTCACCCTTTAGGCACACTTATAAGACATGTTATCATGTCAAAGAGAGTAAGCATGCATGATAAGCATGCATGATAAGCATTCAAATATCAGACATAATCAAATATTTGAAGTCATATGGATCTATTAAAGTAAAAACAAGCTCTAGGGACTTTTAATCTAGACTCACCCAATCATTTAAGATTTTTGAATTAGTCTCATCTACTTTTAGAGACTTTTGACTTAACCTCACTCATTCTTGAGACTTTTGGCCTTGTTTCACATATACTTATGGAATTTTGGCTTTTCACCTTATTTAAGGGACTTTTGGCATAACCTCACCCATTAAGAGCCATTCCACATTTGGAATGCATTTCATGTAATATAGTTGCACCAAATCATCATACCAATGGCAATAGACATGATTCATAATCCATATGCACATATAAGTAATCAATAACAATCAAACAACTAATATAAGCATATACGAATGAATGAAGAGCTACCTTTACTCAAGAAGCACAAATTCCCTCCTTGGTTCTCACTTCCCTTTCTTGGTCTCATAAACACACTAGGAGAAAGTTGACTTGCTTGGCCTAGACACATCAAACAAGGCTCAAATGCATCAATGGAACTATTTTAAACTACATAAGCCTTATATAAATCAATTCTAGTTTTAGGCTTCCAAATGGCTCCATTTAGTGGTATAATGAAGAAACTCATATAATTTATTAACTTGGCTCCATTTTTTCACTTAATATAAGTCATTTGACTCTATTTAAACTCATTAGAGTCATTACAAACTCAAATCAAGGAGCCTAACACTAAGTTATTTCTTTATGCATAATAGAACCCTAAATTTTCACTTTAAAAAATAAGGCTTCTAAATTCAAACTAACGATTCTATAATTATTTATTCATCATATCTAAGTTTCTAAATTTGTTAGAACTCAAAGAAACACTCCTTAGGTTGCTCATCTATACTTGACCAAACCATGACTTCAATAGAGGCTATATAGAGTTTTATTTGTTTTCCTTAGGAGTTTGATGCATATCCATATTCCTTGGCTTCTCTACAACCAAGACATGATTTAATATAGCATGTGTAATGTCCAATATTTCGTAAAAACATTGTAATGAGTCAATTTGAAAAACAAGTCCCTAGAGATCAATGATTTAAGGCCAAATAAAATTTGGATAAAATTTTAAATAATAGAAAATGAGGATTTGAGTCTTGCGTTACCCAAAACCAAAGTTGAAGTGGCTAAAAATATTTGCCAAAAGTCCAGTGGTATTTTTGTAAATATGAGAATTTTTTGGAAAACTCCCAGAAGGGCTTTTTAAACGAAAAATTTGAGCTTTTCGAGGTTCTCAGAGGCCCTAAAAATCATGAGAAGCCTTGGGACAATTAAAACCCCTCCGGTGTATGATTTTGAATGTCAATTGACCTGAACTTTCATTCAGGAATATTTTAGCTCTAAATTGAGTGCTTCCAAAGCCATTTTATAAAATTGAGGACCTAAATTTTATGATGGAAAAGGTAGCTCTCAAAAAGGAGCTAAAATGAGTCTAAAATAAAATTACCAAAAACACAGGATATAAATGTCATTTTTATTGCACAATTCCTTCCCTTTCTGCTTTATATTAGGCGTCCCTTTTCTGGTTCTTTCTAACTAATCTTGAGCTTTGTCCAAAATAGAGAGGGAGATGGCCTAAGAGAGACATACAAGGAAAGCAAAGGAAGAAGGAAGAAATCGAGGAAAAAAATAAGAAAAATTTTAGATTTCGTGGCTTTCTTCTTTAAAAAACTTGTTCTCCTCTTTTTAGTCTCTCTTGGTTGTTCATATAGATCTGTTTTGGCCTTGGTTTAGAGGAGGAAGTTTAGAGAATCAAAGAGAAGGCTAAGGCAAAAGGAAACATTCTTGAATGGAGCTTTAATTCAATGTAGCTTCAATTCCTTCTTGCTTTCCTCTTCTTCCTCTCTTTAATTGTGTCTCTCAGTGAAGAACAAAACCATTATAAGGGAGGAGTTTCTATCCAAAAACAAGCAAGAATCCATTGATTTAGGCTATGGGAGCTTAGAAAATACAAAGAAATTGGAAGAAAAGCTATTCAAAATCAAGATAGGAAAGCATGGAATACTTAAGCCTATTGTAAAAACTAATTTGATTCATAAATTCCCTACCCTATATTAGTGTTTTTTTGAGTTTCTAAAACCTCTAGGAAGCTTCCTAAGTGCCTCTCCCTTCAAGGAAAAGTTGCAAACTCATTGGGTCCCATTCCCTCCTTATGGTTTGGCCAAGATAAGAGCAATGGCTTAGTAAGTGTTTTAAATTGTTCTATGCTTGGTTTGGGACCTTATATGATAGAAGAAGGTACAAGGAAGCCTTGGGAAAAATTTAGAAGTCATAGATTGGGAAATGAGGCAATAGGTTCCATAATGTAGCCTTAAGAAGCAACTTGCACCTAGACTCTTAAAAATGAGTTTGTGAGGGTTTCTAAGAGTCTAAATGGAACCAAGAGGTCTAGAGATGAGAAGAGATTGAAGTTAAGAACTTGAATTATGGTAGTTGCTTCATTAGGCAGTAATGGAACTATTATGTAACCATTAGACAAAGTATGCTCCCTTATTGTGTGTTTAATGCTTTGGCTTACTTCAAGAGTGTAATGAGATCTTAATTGTTGTGTCTAAACCAAAGGAATCAAACTCCATTTATTTGTGGGTGTAGAATCGAAAAGGAAGAGGATAATCAAGTTTAAAAGCTTGGATTTCCACCAAGGTAGCTCTTCATTCTTTCTTATTTACATTCTTGGTTGTGCACGTGCCTTTGGATGCTTGTATGTGTATTTGTATCATGAGATATGCCATATGATGTTGCCTTACTACATTGGTACCAATATGTTTTCTTGAATATTATTTTGATTATGAAAATTACTCTTAAGGATGAGGTAGTGCCAAAAATCCCTTAATATGGGCGAGGTGAAGCCAAAAGTCCCTAGAAATGGATGAGACAAGGCCAAAAGCCTCTTAAATGAGTGAGGTCAAGTCAAAAGTCCCTAGACCAAGGGTAAGGCTAATAAAAAAGTCTCAAGAATGGGGAGAGGTAAGACCCAAAAGTCCCTAAAGCATGCTCTTAGCCTTGATATGATTTTATGGCATAGAAATGTTGAAATGAATGGTTTATGTTATGTTAGAATGCATACTTTTGTTCCTTGACATTTTTTATGCCTTGATTTCCTATTTGAATGAGTGTATGAGCTATTGAGATTCCATAAATCTCACCCCCTTCCCTCTCTCATCTTACCTTGTCTAGGTAGAGTTTAAGAGCCCAAGAATAGAAGCCAAGGAGCATGATTGGCTATATCTTGACAATAGTGTACTTTTTATGTAAAGGAATGTCCAAGTGTATATATACATGTTATTTTTTAGATGTAAATATTTGAGTAAGTGCAAAAGTATGTATGAATGATGTATGAGCCAAACTTAACATCAAATCAATGGTAGAATATAATTTGGGTACTTAAAGGCTCATTCTTGGTTATGTATTCTTGCATGTGGCCTAGTGGATTTAAGATGCATGGTAGTTTAGATCATTTGAGAGGCTTTTTTATACTATAATTATGCTTTAAAACATGCCCATCAGGTGGTGGCAAGGTTAAAAGGCCATTTGGAACCATATTGACCATTTTATGCTACCAAACTTGCCAAATTCAAGAGCTATGTTAAGATTTGACCAAACGACCTCTTCTTAGTCTAAAACTTGGCATGCTTATACGTCTTATCTAGAAATTTTTGAGAAACTAAAATGCATATTATTTGGAGCTATAGAGAATTTTTGGTGAATTTCCAAAGTTGGCAAAATTTTTTCAATTTGGCAGTGGTACTATACAAATGGTCAGTAACTTCACCTCTATCATTCGTAGGTCAAATGGTGTCCAATGGCTATGAAACTTTATAGGGAGACACTAAACATAACAAAAACCTATACCAACTAGAAGAACCTCAATTAGAGGTTTGTAGAAGGAGAACTAAAATTTTGAAGTTCCAGGTTAATAGTAGGGGCACAGTCAAATTGCAGCTATTGTTCCATCAGTTTTTGACATTTGAAGGCTTTTGAATTGGTCTAGAATTATTTTTTTCCTCTAGTTAACATCTTTAGCTTTCCAAATTCATATATGTTTCCAAGATTGGATTTTTTTGGAATTAGTTATGAACATTTGAAGTTTATATCCATAAACTATATCAAAAACACTGGGCAATCTGACCTATGTCACTTTCCTGATGTCAATCATAGTCCAGCTGGGTTTTCATGGCCTAAAATATTTATAACCTATAGTTGACATCTGTAACTTTTTAGACAACTATCATTTGCATTATTTCAATTTTTTTAGAATTAATTATGATTTTTCAAAATTGGTGCCAAAAATATGAATTCTAGACCCGGGACCAAATTGTGAATTTTCTGATGTGAGGCTTCCCAAACTGAAATGTATGAAATGTTTTGAAATATTTATGACTTGTTCAAATGAAATATGAGTAGAGAAAGATATTAGGAAGTCCACAGGGTTCGTAGAATGAAATTTGAATTTTTAAAAAGCTATGCAATGCAAGAAAATGTTATTATTTTATTCCTTTTTCTTTGGAGTTTGGTATGAATAAGTATAAGTGCTAGTCTAAGGGAGATAACAACTTATGGTATTACATTTTTAGTATCAAAGCAAAGGTTCAGGCACTTTTACTTGGTGTTTAGCTCTTGAATTGCATTATTGGTTGTGTTAAGGTGTGAATTGCCATGGAAGTGATGAAATACACATACATATGTGCTTGAGACACAATTGTGTACTAAAGGGTGCTACTCTTTTTATATAAGATGGTGGAAACTAGATAGGATAGAGGCAGAGGCAGGCCACCTAGGGCTCAAAGTGTTGAGCTTGAGGACCCTTTGCGAACCATCATGGAGAGGCTTGATAAATATGAGACCATGATGGGCCAGTAGCAGGAGATGCTGGAACAGCAAAGATGTATTGCCCAATAACTGCATGAGTTGATCATGCAATTGCAAGATACCCTGGCCAAGCAAGAAGAGGCAAGGCGAGAAGCCCTTATACCCCAGCTATCTACTTCTGGCATTCTACCTATTCTTCCCTATGAGCCAGCTTAGACTTAAACACATATTCAGAAATTATTGAATTAGTTCAAAAAGAATAGTCCACCCCCATTTGATAAGGAATTGGATGTAGATAAGGTAGAGGCATAGGTCATGAAGTTAGAGAAAATATTTTTTGTTGATGGATTGTACCACAAAGCAAAAAAGCACAGCTCACTATATTCATGCTATAGAAAGAAGCTGATAGATGGTGGTGCAACACAAAACCCCTGATGCAAACCAAAAATATCCAAATTACCTAGGAGAACTTCCTAGTGAAGTTTTATGAAAAATACTTCCCTAGTTCAGTAAGGAAAAAGAAAGAGATGAAACTTATAGGGTTAAAGCAGAAAGATGAGATGACTATAGACTAGTACATGGCCAAATTTATTGAGTTGTCTTAGTATTCCTCCTACTTCTAGAGATATGATGATGAGCCCTAGATATGTGAGCAGTTTGAAATGGGATTGAAGCTCCTAATTAGTGATAGGGTTAATTTACATCGGATTAAAAAGTTTAATACCTTTATGGATGTCAACAGGGTAATTAAGAATAACCCGCAAGCTATCATGCTAGCTGTGACACCAATTAGTCAGAAGGGGGCTCTAAAACTAAAGAGACTAAGACTGGAGGAGGGCTCTAGTGTGGCACCTAGTGGCAAGAAGAGAAGCAAGTTGTCATGGAACAGAAGGCCACAGAAGGGCAAGAAGATGTAGCCTCCTTGGAGCTAGTCATTCACCCAGTAGTCTATGGTGACGTACGACAAGTGTGGTAAATGGGGCCATATTGCCAAGAATTGCCCCCAGATGGATACAATGCCTTCACCCAGGCCGCAGACCCAAGGTAGGGTGTTCGCCCTCACTTAGTAGGAGGCCAGTGCCTCCCCCAATTTGATCCAAGGTACACTTATAGTGAATGACTTTCCTGTAGTTGCTATGTTTAATTCGAGTGCTAGTCACCTGTTTATATCCTATGATAGTGTGAGGTGATTAGGTCTAGCTATTAGTACTTTACTATTTGATTTATCTATCACTATACCTACTGGAGGCCATATTGTTACTTCCCATGCTTGCTTGAATGTCATTTTAATCATTACCATACCACTATTGATTTAATTTGTATGCCTTTCCACGACATTGATTTAGTTGTCGACATGAATTGGATGGCCATAAATAATGTAGTGGTTGATTGTGAACACTAAACCATTTCTCTACCTACTTGTGGGACTATACCTAGGGTAAAAGTTAAGTTATCCTTTATGGCTACTGCCCAGGCGGAGAAACATTTAGGACATAGATGTCAAGGATTTCTAGTCTTCTTTTTCTATTCAGCCTGAGGTAGAGGAAGGGATAGAAGAGATCACAGTTGTCAAGGAATTCCTAGAGGTTTTCCTTAAATATTTTAACTTTAGTAGTCTACTTCCTGAGAGAGAGATAGAGTTTCCTATAGACATAGTGTCTAGGGCTATACCAGTGCCTAAGGCTCCTTACAGGATGGTTCCCACCAAGCTTACTGAATTGAAAAAGTAAATAAAAGAGCTGTTAGTGAAAGGGTTCATAAACCTTAATGTTTCGCCCTGGGGAGCTCTGGTATTATTTGTAAAAAATAAGGATGGTAGCTTAAGATTGTGTATAGATTACAAAGAGCTAAACAATGTTACCATCAAGAATAAATATCTTCTCTTTAAAATTGATGATTTGCTAGATTAGTTAGCTGGGGCATCTATGTTTTCCAAGATAGACCTTAGATCTAGGTACCACCAACTAAGAGTGAGAACTGAAGATATCCCAAAGATGACCTTCAGAATGAGATATAGGCACTATAAGTTCTTTGTGATGCCTTTTAGGCTAATGAATGTGCCCGCTGTACTCATGGATTACATGAATAGGATATTTAGACCATATTTGGATAAGTTTATAGTGGTTTTCATTAATGACATCCTTGTATACTCTAGATTTTTTGAGGAGCATGAGAGGCATTTGAGACTAGTCCTAGAGACCTTGAGAGATAATAGGTTGTATGCCAAACTTAATAAATGTGAATTTTGGCTAACCGAGATGAAATTCTTAGGTTATGTGATATCTGTTAGGAATTTTGGGACACGCAGCAAAAAATTAAAACCCTAAATCCTTTCTTATGGATCCATCAATGTCGTTTAAATCGAGTAGATCTAGAAATATTTGTCTTTCATCTTCGAATCTCAAGAATTGATCTTTAGATCTGCTCCTTCTGCCAGTATCCACACAAATGGTTACTCAACTCGAATGTTATGTTAGTGCCTCTGACCAATGTCTGTACACGTTCTTGGTAGAGAAGACACTCTCCTCTTTCTCTCTCTAGGCAGTCGTACAATGTCTGTACACCGTCTGTATGCTCTCTCTCTCTCTCTAGGAATTTTCTTTTGTTCTGTCGTTCTAGGAAACCTAAGCCTCTTCCTTTTCTTTTTGATTATAGAGGTATCTCATTAGGGTTTCAGATATATTTGATTAATTTAAAATATATTATTTTAAATCAAATCAAATCAAATGTTGATTAAATATATTACTTTAAATTTAAGTTTATCTAATAGATTAAATTTAACTAATTATTTAATCTAAATCTAGAACTAAATTCAAATTTATTTTATTTTATTTATCTCATAAATTAAATTTAAATTATCATATTAGTTTAAATTTAAATTTATCATATAGACTTGAATTTAAAACTAATTGATTTAAATTAATTAAAGGATATATATATTTCAAACATATAAATACATATATATATGTTTTGAATTTTATAAACTATATATATATATATATATCAAATATATATATTTATTTATTTATAAAATTCTTCCACCCTAGATTGAATGTGACATTCATTAAATCTAGACGTAATTTCAGATTTAATGAATTTGGACATTCTATCTTGAGTTGACTAGTTCTTGTGTGCGACTCTGTAGGCCCATATGATGTTGGCAGTGAACTAATGACACTATTTGACCCACAAGTCATAAGCAGCCTCTAGACTACCCAAATCATATAGGGATCGATAATTCGATGCAACCTGTCATATAACCCCATCATACCTCTTTTGTCACATGATATCTAGATCAAATATGAGGTATGGAAATGTCATCCTCATCTTACTTGATCGCCACTTTCTCAATCTACGTGCAAACTGATAGTACAAATGGAAACTCTTCCATTCGAGACGGTCATGCATTTCTCAGTCTCACTTATCAAGGGGCCAAAAAATATCTCTCTATTAATCAGAGGGACAAATTTCATCTTGACCACTCATCTTCTTCTACATGAATTCCATTATGCTTGATCATAGCCTTTATGATCACTCGGTTAAAGACGACTTTTGACTATGCTAAAACATAGTGTTCCTCATATTGGAAACTATGGTGATCTCAAGTCTAAGGGCTCAGTGACATGGTTATATATGAGATATGCTTATGACTTAATCCATATAGCTATCTCATAACGGGTCAATCTAGCATCTTGTTCTCTAACGAGTGCCTATGATTTTGATTCGTATCTATATACATGATTAACACATAATCATCAATCAAAATTATACTAGTCTTAGTTCATCATCGTTCCCACAATGATGATCGACTAGGGATATTTAGAATGATTAATATGATTTATCCAAGGATATTATTATATAGAACATATAAACAATATAATAATGTAATAAAAAAAACTCTTATTTCTTAATAAAGTACAATGTTTGGAATACAATGATTAGCCTAGGATATAATCTCTAACAATATCTTGAGAATGGGTTGTGGTAGATCCCCATAAAGTACAAGCTGTGTTACAGTGGGATGGACCTAGAACTATCATTGAGGTTAGGAGTTTTCTAGGCTTGGCAAGGTATTATAGATGTTTCATTCAGGCTTTTCTCATATAGCCTTACTATTGACGAGGCTGACTAAGAAAGAGATACCTTTTGTGTAGGATAATAGATGTGAGAGGAGTTTCCAGGAGTTGAAACTCCATTTGACCACTACCCCTGTGCTGATTATCCCTGACCCTAGTGAATCATTTATGGTTTATAGTGATGCCTCGAGGAAAGGATTAGGTTGTGTATTGATGTAGCAGATAAGGTAGTGGCATATGCCTCTAGATAGTTGAGGTCTCATAAGAAGAATTATCCCACACATGACCTAGAGTTAGCCGCGATAGTGTTTGCTCTTAAAATCTGGAGGCACTATTTGTATGATGCTACCCTTGAAATTTATAGTGACCATAAAAGTATAAAATACCTGTTTGATCGAAGGAACTGGATATGAGACAAAGAAGATGGATGGAATTCCAAAAAGATTATGACTATACCTTGAAGTATCATTTGGGCAAGGCCAATGTGATGGCTGACGTCCTAAGTAGGAAGTCCATCCACACAGCCCATATGATGATTAGGGCACAGGAACTCCTAAAGAAATTTAGAGACATGAACCTCTCTTATCAAGTGGTATCGAGTAGATTATATTTGAGTAAAACCCGCATTAAGAATGAATTAAGAACTCATATCAAAGATACCCAAAGAGAGAATGAGTTCCTGAGACAGGTCAGGAGTGGGATTTCCCAAGATAAGAACTCAAATTTCAGGGTATCTAAGGATGGTATGATAGTGCATCAGGATAGAATTTGCATGCCTAGTCATAATGCATTGAGGGAACGAATTTTAGAAGAGGCATATAAAAGTAGGTATACTATCCATCTAGGTACCACTAAGATATATCAAGATTTAAAAAGAATTTTTTGGTGGCCAGGAATGAAAAATGACATAGCTGAGTATGTGGCTAGATACCTAGTGTGTCAAAAGGTGAAAATAGAACATCAGACACCTACTTCTTGAGGCACACTAAGAGAGGGAGAAAAAGATGAGAAAAATCAAGGAAAAGGTAAGGAAATCTAAAGAATTTCATGCTCCATCTTCTTTCAATCTTATCCCTCTCCTTCTTAGCTCTCTTCCTATGGTTTTCTTAAGATGTTTGGTTTTATTTTTGGTCTAGAACTTAGAGGGGTAGTTCAAAAATCTTATAGAGAAGCAAACCAAGAGAAAGAGGCCTTGAAAACAAGCTTGAATCTAAGGTAATTACTTATTGTAGTTGCTTCTTCTCCTTGCTCCATGGATGTGTGTGTTTCAGCCAAGAATAGAACCATATAAAGGGAGGATTTTTTGCCCAAAAACAAGAGAGGAACTAGGGTTTTAAACTATGAAGAAAAGGAATATGGCAAGAAATTCCAAGAAAAACCAATAGAAGTCAAGTTAAGAAAGTGTAGGCTTCTTTAGGGTTTGATAAATTTTGATCTTGTGTGAGTAATCCCTTAGTTATTTGAATGTTTCCTTGAGCTCCTAAGACCTCTAGAAACCCTCCCAAGTGGCTTTCCCATCAAGGAAAAATCAAGAACTCCATGAACCTCCATTATGGTGCATATTTCATCCAAGTTAGGTTTAGTGGCCTAAGGGATGTTTTAATTTGATCTATCCTTGGTTTGGGACTTTATATGATGTTAGAAGATGGGAGAAACTATTGGGAAAAATTTAGGAGCCATAGATTGAGAAATGGGACAATGGTACCCATAATGGTGCCTTATGAAGCAACTTGGATTGCTAATTGTGCAAATGAATATATGAGGACTCCAAGGACTTTGAATGAGGCCAAGAGGTCTAGAAATGGAAAGAAATAGGAGCCTAGAGCTTGAATTGTGAAGGTTGCTTCAATAAGCTATTTATGGAAATATTATGCCACTTATAGAACCAAGTGTATGTTTAAGAGTGAGTTTAGTGTCTTGACTTTTTTCAAGTGTGTAATTGTGTGTTATTTATGGTGTCTAGGCCAAGAGTAAATCCACCTACCTAAGTGTTCTTGTAAAGCTAAGAAAGGGAGGGAGTAAAGCAAAGGAAGCTTGCATCCATTGAAAGGTAGCTCTCCACCTCATTCTCCTTACATTCTTGTGTGTATGTATGTCATTGGGTGCTTGTGCATGCTTGTATGACTTGAGAACATGCCACTTGATATTTGAGTTTGCATTGGTACCAATATGTGTTCTTGAATGGCTTTAATTGTGAAATTTGCTCATAAGGGTGAGGTGATGCCAAAAGTCCCTTAATGCGGGTGAGGAATTGCCAAAAGTCTCAAAGCATAGGTGAAACTAGGCCAAAAGTCTATTGAATGGGTAAGGCCAAGTTAAAAGTCCTAGAACTGGGGTGAGGCAAAATCAAAAGTCCCTAAAGCTCTTCTTTGAATTTGATAAGAGATGGTGGCATGGAAATGTGGTTTCATGTGTTTTATGCTTGAAGCACCTTCCATACTTGTGTTCTTGATGTATGTATACCTTGAATGTGTATGTGAATGGATGTGTAAGCTATTGAGATTCTAGGAATATCACTCCCCTTCCCTCCATTATCTTGAAATGCCTAGGTGATATCCAAGAAGCAAGTAATGCAAGCCAAGAGTAGTGAAAAGTCAGACTTTATCCATTATGTAGCTTGTTATGTATTTGAATACCAAAGTTACTTTGTACATATTATTTTTGAGTTGTAAGCTTATGGACAAATGTAATATGATGTATGAATATTGTATAGCTCTTATATGGCATTAGATTAATGAGAATGTAGAATTTGACACCTTGATGGCTTATGATGATTATACATTATTGAGTGTAGAATAACTAAATTAAGATGAATGAGATTTGGGACCACTTGGGTAGTCCACACAAGTCATAATTGTGCTTTTAAACTTACCCAAGAAGTGCCAAACATTAAAAGAGGCCATTTAGATAGATTTGGTATCTCATATGGAGTAAAAATGGCCATTTTGGTGAGTTATATCACTTTCTATCCAAATGAGCTTTTCTTGATCTGAAATTTGGCATGCATCTAGAGCTTGTTGAGATTGTTTTGAGAAGATAAAGTGGGTATTATTTGGAGGTCTATGGAATATTTGGAAAATTTTTAAAGTTGAAAAAATTTTTTGGTTTGGCAACTGGTACTGTACAATTAGTCCGAAAATGAATCTATGTCAATCATGAGGCAAATGATGTCCAATTACCATGAAATTTTATAAGAAAAAACTAGACCCTCTCAGTGACTTTTTTCAATTAGAAGCACCTTATTTGGATGTCTACAGAGGGAGATATGAATTTTTGAAGTTGTTATCCAGTATTAGGTAACCGGTTAGGCCCATGTTATTATTTGATTGATTTTTAGGGTCTGAATGTTCTTGGATTGGTCTAGAACTATTTTTTCCATCTAGTTAACATCTGTAACTTTCCAAATTAGTATATATTACATGGATTGGATTTTTATGAAATTAATTATGAATTTCCAAAATTTATATCAGTAAGTTGTATCAATATCAGAGGATAATCAGACCTTCCTACCTTTTCTATTGTCAAACATAGTCTAGATGGGATTTTCATGGCTGGGACTTATTTTTGTGTAGATTTGACATCCAGAGATTTCTATAAAGCTATGGTTTGTGTGATTTTGATTTTTCTACATTTAGTTATGATTTTTTAACATTGCCTCTGAAATCTATCACTGTACAGCTACGATGAATGAAGAGAATTTTGAGGTTTTTGAAATCCAGGATTGCTTGATAATTTGAGTAGTTTTTTATTTTTTCCAATGATAAATGGCTAGAGCATATTTAATAATCCATAGGGCCCACGTAACACGAATTGAAAAATTTAACTACGTTGCAATGTAATAAAAGTGTATTATTTTTGTACTTTTCCTTACTTTTGTCTTGTGAATGTGCACCAATTGCCCGAAATGGAAGAGTATGATAATAAAAATATAAGGTATGACACCCCAAGTTCACATCAAACTTTTGGCAGTCATTATAGCATACCTTAGGGACCAAGTTGTGGTTCAGTACTACTTATCACCCTTAGACAGATGGTCAGATTGAAAGGACCATCCAAACCCTTGAGGACATGTTAAGGGCGTGTGTGTTAGAGATGAGGGGTAATTGGGATATGTACTTGCCATTAGAAAAATTTACATATAATAATAGTTATCATTCTACTTTCCAAATGACCCTTTATAAGGCTCTGTATGGGAGAAAGTGTACATTCCTTTTGTGTTGAGTTAAGCTAGGTTAGAAGAGCTTGATAAGACCTGAGATAGTGTACCAAACCACCCGGCTAATAGAACTAATTAGAAAAAAACTTCTTACAGCCCAAAGTAGGTAGAAAAGTTATACTGATAAGAGAAGAAGGCCATTAGAGTTTGAGATTGAAGACCATGTATTCATCCAAGTGTCTTTTGTGACTAGGGTAGGTCGATCTATGAGGGTAAAGAAGCTCAGTCCTATGTACATTAGTCCATTTGAAATTCTTCAAAAAATTGGAACTGTGACCTACCATGTAGGTCTACCTCCTAACCTAGCCTAAGTCCATAATGTTTTTCATGTCAGTTAAAAAAGTACTTACCAGACCCTTTACATGTCATAGAATATGAGCATATTCAATTATAAGAAAACTTTTCCTATATAGTGACACTAGAGAGAATTGTGGATGCAAAGCTAAAATAGTTGAGAAGTAAGAATATTCCTCTAGTGAAAGTGGTCTAGACAGGTCTGACGGCTGAAGAGGTAACCTGGAAACTAGAGGATGAGATGAGACAAAAATATCCAGAGCTATTCATATGTATCTATGTATTTAAATTTCGAGGACAAAATTTATTTAGGGAGAGAAATGTAACGTCTGGTATTTCATAAAAATACTATAATGAGTCAGTTTGAAAGTAAGTCCCTTGAGATGAATGATTCAAGGCTAAATAAAATTTGCATAAAATTTTAAATAATGAGGCGAAGTGGTTTAAAAAATTTGCCGACAGTCTAGTGGCATTTTCATAAATATGGACACTTTTAGAAAACTCCCAAAAGGGCTTTTTAAATGGAAACTTTGAGCTTTTGGGGTTTTCAAAAGCCCTGAAAACTATAGAAAACCTCAAGACAGTTAAAACCCCTCTGGTGTATGGTTTTGAACGTCAGTTGACCAAAACTTTGATTGGTTTGTTCAGGAATCTTTTAGCTCCAAATTGAGTGCTTCCAAAGCCATTTTATAAAATTAAGGACGTAAATTTTATTATGGAAAAACGGTTCTTAAAAAGGAGCTAAAATGAGTATAAAACAAAATTGCCAAAAACATGAGACATAAATGTCATTTTTAATGCACAATTCTTGCCCTTTTTAGATTATATTAGGCGTCCCTTTTCTAGTTCTTTCTAACTGACCTTGACCTTCATCCAAAACAGAGAGGGAGATGGCCTAAGTGAGACACACAAGGAGAGCCAAGCAAGAAGGAAGAAATCAGTGAAAAAGGTTAGAAAAATTCAAGATTTCATGGCTTTCTTCTTTAGAAAACTTGTTCTCCTCTCTTTACTCTCTCCTTTCATGATTTTGGTTGTTCATATGGATCTATTTTGGGCTTGGTTCAAAAGAGGAATTTTAGAGATTCAAAGAGAAGGCTAAGGCAAGGAGAAACACTCTTGAAGGGAGCTTTGATTTAAGGTAGCTTCAATTCCTTCTTGCTTTCCTCTTCTTCCTTCCTTTAATTGTATGTCTCAGTTAACAACAGAACCATTATGGGGGGGAGTTTCTATCCAAAAACAAGAAAGAATCCATTGATTTAGGCTATGGGAGCTTAGAAAATGCAAAGAAATTGGAAGAAAAGCTAATGAAAATCAAGATAAGAAAGTATAGAATCCTTGAACCTATTGTAAAAATTAATTTGATTCATGAATTCCCTTGCCATTGTGAGTGTTTGTTTGAGTTCTTAAGACCCCTAAGAAGCTTCCCAAGTACCTCTCCCTTCAAGCAAAAATTACAAACTCATTAGATCCCATTCCCTTCTTATCGTTTAGCCAGGACAAGAGTAATGGGTTAGGGAGTGTTTTAAATTGTTCTAAACTTGGTTTAGGATTTTATGTGATGGAAGAAGGTAGGAGGAAGCCTTGGGAAAAATTTAGAAGTCATAGGTTGGAAAATGAGGTAATAGGTTCCATAATGTAGCCTTGAGAAGCAACTTGAACCTAAACTCTTGCAAATGAGTTTGTGAGGACTTCTAGGAGTCTAAATGGAACCAAGAGGTCTAGAGATGAGAAGAAAATGATGCCAAGAACTTGAATTGTGGTAGTTGCTTCATTAGGCCATTAATGGAACTATTAGACAAAGTATGCTCCCTTGGTGTGTGTTAAATGCTTTGGCTTGCTTCAAGAGTGTAATGAGATCTTAATTGTTGTGTCTAGGCAAAAGGAATCAAACTCCATTTATTTGTGGGTGTAGAACTGAAAAGGAAGAGGATAATCAAGTTTAAAAGCTTGGATTTCTACCAAGGTACCTTTTCACTCTTTCTTGTTTGCATTTTTGGTTATGTACGTGCCTTTGGATGCTTGTATGCATATTTGTATCATGAAATATGCCATATGATGTTGGCTTGTTACATTAGTACCAATATGTTTTCTTGAATGTTGTTTTGACTATGAAAATTATTCTTAAGGGTGAGGTGGTGCTAAAACTCCCTTGATATGGGTGAAGTGAAGCCAAAAGTTTCTAGAAATGGGTGAGACAAGGCCAAAAGTCTCTTAGATGAGTGAGGCCAAGTCAAAAGCCCCTAGACCAAGGGTGAGGCTATTTCAAAAGTCCCTGGAGCATGCTTTTAGCCTTGATATGATTTTATGGCATAAAATTGTTAAAATGAATGCTTTATGTTATGTTAGAATGCATACTTGTGTTCCTTGACATGTTTTATGCCTTGATTTCCTACTTGAATGAGTGTATAAGCTATTAAGCTTCCATGAATCTCACCCCCTTCTATCTCCTATCTTACCTTGTCTAGGTAGAGTTCAAGAGCCTAAGAATGGATGCCAAGGAGCATTAATGGCTATATCTTGACAATAGTGTAATTTTTTATGTAAAGGAATGTCCAAGTGTATATATACATGTTATTTTTTAGATGTAAATATTTGAGCAAGTGCAAAAGTATATATGAATGATATATGAACCAAACTTGACAGCAAATCAATGGTAGAATGTGATTTGGGTACTTGGAGGCTCATTCTTGGTTATGTATTCTTGCATGTGGCCTAGTGGATTTAAGATGCATGATAGTTTGGATCATTTGAGAGGCTTGATTATGCTATAAGTATGCTTTAAAACGTGCCCATGAGGTGGTGTCAAGGTTAAAAGGCCATTTGGAACTATAGTGACCATTTTATGCTACTAAACTTGCCAAATTCAAGAGCTACATCAAGATTTGACCAAATGACCTCTTCTTGGTCTACAACTTGGCATGCTCATAGGTCCTGTCTAGAAATTTTTGAGAAACTAAAGTGCATATTATTTGGAGCTCTAGAGCATATTTGGTGAATTTCCAAAGTTGGTAAAAATTTTTCAAATTGACAATGGTACTGTACGAAAGGTCAGTAGCTTCACCTCGATCACTTTATGGGTCAAATGGTGTCTAATGGCTATGAAATTTTATAGAAGAAACTAGGTTTTACAGTAACCTATACCAACAAGAAGCACCTCAATTGGAGGTCTATAGAGGGAGAACTAAATTTTTGAATTTCCAAGTCAGTATGAGGGGCATAATCAAACTATAGCTATTGTTCCATTAGTTTTCAAGGTTTGACGACTTCTGAATTGGTCTATAATTATTTTTTGCCTCTAATTAACATTTGTAGCTTTCCAAATTGCTATAGTTTACCCTGATTGGATTTCTGTGAAATTAGTTATTAGTTTTTGACTTTTATATCAGTAAACTGTATTAGAAATACTAGATAGTCTAACCTATGTCATTTTCCTACTGTTAATCATGGTTTAGCTGGGTTTTCATGGCTTGGAATGATTTTTAACCTATAGTTTACATCTATAGCTTTCCAGAAAGCTATCATTTGCTTAATTTCAATTTTTCTAAAATTAATTATGATTTTCCAAAATTGGTGCCAAAAATATGAATTCTAGACCCAAAACCAAATTGTGAATTTTCTAATGTGAGGCTTCCCAAACCGAAAAGGTATGGAATGTTTTGCAATGGTTATGACTTGTTTAGATTGAATATGAGTAGAGGAAGATGTTAAAAAGTCCATGGGGTCCACGGAGTGAAATTTGAATTTTTAAAATGCTACGCAACATAAGAAAATGTTATTATTTTATTCATTTTTCTTTGGAGTTTGGTGTGAATAAGTGCTAGTCTAAGGGAGATAACAACTTACAGTATTATAGTATGAATTATCCTTTTAAGGTTCCAAAATTCTCAAGGTGCAATCGAAATCTTAATTTCCATATCTCAGGCTCTAATACTCCTTTCTTGATTCTAATTGCATATTCTAATTCTCTATGCCTTAAAACCCTTAGGTCTACCTTGCCATGGCTAAGAATCATCCTTCCCCATATGGTTTTAGGTCTAGCTGAAGCTACGAAGAAAGAAGAGGCAAGATGAAGCAAAATTCCTACCATGAAATATACCTTATTTTAAAGGCTTTCAAGAGAGAAATTTGATGTTAGTTTGTTTTCTTCAAACTCTCTCCTTCCTCCAAGAAATCAGCCATAAAATGCTTTTTTCTAAAAGCTAAAATCATAAAAAAAAAAGAGCTCAAAGAGAAGAACCAAGTTGGTGAAAGCAAGAGTATGAAAAAGTGTCATTTTCTTACCTTTTTTTGGCCTTCTTTCCTTCTTCTTCCTCTTCTTCTTGATGCAACTATTTGTTTTGATCTAGAAGCTTCAAGGTCTGTTTTAGAGAGTTAGGGATGTGGCTGACCTATTTTAAAAAGAAGGGAATCAGTTATAACAATTTTCATAATTCCCGTTTTGTCCTTTAACTTCAATTTCCCCATTTTCCTCATTTAGGCTCTTTTTTTAGAATTGTCTTTTCCATATGAAAATTTAAGTCATCTAGTTTATTAAAAACATTTACATTCAATTTTATGATCTTTGAAGCCATCCTAAATCATTTGGTCAAAGTTTAGGCCGATCAACAGCCTAAATCATAGAAAGGAGTGGTTTTGGCCATTTTAAAGGTTCATATAGTTTTTAAGGCTTGTGAGAACCCTAGAAAGTTCAATTTTATCATTAAAGTTTCCTCCTTTAAGTTTTCAAAATGTTATTTGACCTTATGATTTTACCACTACATTTTGATTCATTTCGTTTAGCCATTTTAGCTCTAATTTTGGGCTATCCTTTGTTACCTAACGTTATTTCTAGATGCTATATATAACATCCTAGCCTTAATTTGGCTCAATTCACTTTATTTTGGGATCTTCATTCATTAACTAAATAGTTCTAATTTCAGTTTCTCATAATGTATATTAGCATTTTCTAGACCCATGACCCCTTATAAATAATTCATTCTACTCTTTAGGGATTATTTTAAATTTTTAAATCATAAGATATTATAACCAATCCAAGACACTCAAGCAACCAAGCACATATACACAAGAATGAATAAAGAGCTACCTTAATCCAAGAATTCCAATTAGTTCTCTTTTGTTTCTTTTCCTTCTTCCATGGCTCTACCCACACTTAAATGAAATTTCACTTGGTTAGTTTAGACATATCAAATGAAGTACAAAATTAACAATGGAACCATGCTTATATTCATACTGGCTTTATGCAAGTCAATTTGGACTTTAAACACACATATGGCTCCCTTGATTGGCATTATAAAGCAAATCTTATAAATCAATTCCTTGGCTCCAAAACCTCACTCAATATGAGTTATATGACTTTATTAGAACTCATTACAGCCATCATAAATTTGATTTAAGGAATCTAATATCAAGTTGCTTCTTTAGGGTATAATTGAACTCTAGATCTTCATCTTTCAAAATAAGGTTTCTAAATTCAAACCAATGGTTCTTTTAGTATTTATAATTCATATCTAAACTATTTATAACCTTGGAATCATTGTAAATTCTTTCTAGGCACCACTTTATCCTCTTGGTTGAACCTATGTCCATTATCACACCATATTTAACGAGCATCAATTTTATACCAATTCTAACTAAAAGTATCAATTTAAATCTATTTTCACAAAATTCACACTTTTGGCAGTGGAAATAACCAATATTATAAGCTAAAATAATACTTTCTTGGCTTTATGCACCATATGCTTACCAAAATTTATTTTTATCCTTAACACATTTCTTCAACAAGAACTAACATAATTTAGAGCCCAAAAGTCAAATCCAAGCGAAAGAACTCGAAATGCACATTACGTTTGCAATTTCCATGAAACCTTATATTTTGATATATATTTTGGAAAATCATAATTAATTCTATAAAAATCAAAATCATACATAATATAGCTTTCTTGAAAGCTCAAGATGTCTTCTAACTACCATAAAAATTTCAAATCAAAACAGTTAGGTTTGCCTTATGAAATTTAATGGAATAATAACACTAGTCACTAATGCATCCTGTAGCTAAACTTAAACTTCAAAATTTCATATCTCCCTCTACAAAGCTCTAAATAGAATGCTCTTAGTGGCTGTGGAAATTTTAAGATGAGGCATAATTGTTGTAAAAATTTCAAGGGCACATGAGTTCATTTGTCCTACAAAATCCATTGCATATCAAAAGCTGCTATAATATTCAGGCACCACTAAACCTCTAACTTCAAAAATTCATAACTCTCTTTATACAACTCCTTTTCATGAAAACTCAGTGGCTTTAGAAACTTTATAATGTCGGCTATATTTTTGAAAGATATCATAAGTATTAGACTTCATTTGCCCCCTAGACGATATGGAAATGCAAACTGCCCATGTGAATAATGATTGGGACAATTTTACATAATTTAGCTAACTTTGAAAATTCATAATAAATTCTATAGAGCTCTAAAAATAGTGCTCTTTAGCTCTTTGAAAAGCTCTAGATAAGACTATATTCCACCAAATTTCATGTACAAAATCATCCATTTGGTTAGTTTGTGGTTTATGTCACATTATGCAACCATATGGGGTCAAATGGTATTAAATAGCCTTCTAGCCATTCCATAACCACTTGAGCACTTCCCAAAGCATAAATGAAGCATATAAAAGCTTCTCAAATGGTGCAAAATATCATACATCTCAAAACCACCTTTCTAGTTGTCATTATGCATATGTACATAAAGGTACTAGGATGTCAAAAATTCACATAAGCATACATTTGGCTCTAAATCCTATTCATACATGATATTTACATACTTTTATACATGCTCAATAATTTACATCTTATAAACATCATATAAATACATAATTTGACATTACATTACACAAAATCCTATCCTATTGTCAAAGTCTCATGATTCAAGCTCCTTGGCTTCCAATCATTGCTCCTTGAAATTCACCTATATATGGTTAGACATAATGTGGGGAAGAGTGAGATTCAAAGAATTCCCATAGCTCTTTACCCTTTCAAACATACATATATGGTGCATTTTCATGTCAAATAGTGCAATCATGCCATAAAAATCTTCTTATAAAAATACGTTAATATATTTCCATTTCACATAAACTCATACACATCGAATATAGGCTTTAAAGGATATTGGTCTAGCCTCACCCAATTTCTTTGGGGCTTTTGGATTTGCCTCACCTATTTTTAGACACTTTTGACTTAGTCTCACTCTTTTTTGAGATTTTTGGCTTTGTCTCACCCATGCTTAGGGACTTTTGGCTCATTCTCATCCATTCCAGGAGGTATAACCATACCCATTCAAACTATTTTGCATTCAAAATCCATTTTAAGAAGCATAATGACATCATAACATGTAACTAATGTCTATAAACATATCTCATGGTTCAAACATACACACAAGCATCTAATAACAATCAAACATCCAAAAGATGCATGCAAGAAAAGGTTAGAAAGCTACCTCATGCCCAGAAACACAAGCTTTTTTCTTTGGTCTTCACTTCCCCTTCTTGGCATCATATATACACCTAAGGGAATCTTGATTCACTTGGCCTAGACACATCAAATAAGATACAATTATATCATTAGAACTAATCTAGCTTCACATAAACTCTACACAAGCTTACTTTATCTTGTAACATGGTTATAGTTCCATATAAGAGCATAATGAAGCAACCTTTATAATTCATTATCTTGGCTCTACTTTCTCATTCAATCTATTGTATAATATACCTTATTTGAAAGCTTACTAAATAGGGATTCTCTTGTTATATTTGGTTTCTTCAAACTCCAACTCTTTCTAAAGAAGTTAGCCATGAAACTCCTCCTTTCAAGAAGCTAAGACCATCATTAGAAAGAGAATGAAGAGAGAAGATTTCATAACTGGCTTATAGTAAAATTCTTTATAGTTTCTTACCTTTGGTGGCCTTTCTTTCTCCTCTCTCTTTTCCCATTTTTGACACCATTTCCATGCTAATTTAGAGTGTAATGTTGGTTGCAAGGTAGAAGAAACATGACTGGTGCATCTTGTAACGTCCCGTTTTTGTTAAACAACGGAAACAGGCACATTTTCAAAGCAAGTCCTTTGAAATGAATTAGTTAAGGTCCCAAAAAATTTGAGTAACATTTTAGACTCCTAAAAATGAGAATTCTAGGCTCAAATAGAAGGAAAAATAGAGCTTGAATGAAGAAACAAATTTTGACGAAAATCTTATGAAACGGAATGGCATTTTCGTAATTTTGAGCAAATTTTGGAATTCACACAATAGGCCTTTTTAAATGAAATTTTTGAGTTTTTCAGGGTTCTCAGAGGCCTTGAAAACTATGGGAAGCCCCAGGACATTTAAATCTTCTCCGGTGGATGTTTTCCAACATCGGTGTACCTAAATTTTAACGGATTCATTCGAGAAGGTTTTAGCTCTGATTTGAGTGATTCCAAAGGCATTTTACTAAATTTGGAAGCTAAAATTTATAATAGAAAAGACAGTTCTAAAAAAGGAGCTAAGACAAAGGAGAAACAAAAATGCAAAAAATGAAGGGCAAAATGGGAATTTTTGAAAAATGCTTCCTTCTCCCCCTATATATAGGTGGCACCCCATTCTCTCCTTCATTTAGACTTAGAATTTTCTGCCCAATTTCAGATAAGAATGTTAGGGTTTTAGGCGCATCAAGGGAGGAAGAAGAAGAGAAGAAATCCAAGCTTTAAGGTATGCTTTTTTGGTAGTTTTTCATGCTTTCTTCCATCCAAACCTCCTCTCTTTGATTCTCCTTTGTTTTCTTTGATTAAAATAAAGTTTACAAATTTGGTTTAAGGGAGAAACTTAGGAAAAATTTCGAATTTGAAGAGAGGAGCTTAGAGAGAGTAAGATTCGAGCAAGAAAAGGCAAGAAAACTAGATAATTTCTCTTCCTATGGTTGCTATCTTGGTTCTCCTTCTTTCTCCATTTTGCCTAAAATGATAAACCCTAGGAGGATCTGATTTTTAGGTAGAACCAAGGATGAATCTAAGGAAAAAGGGTGTGGAGATTAAGAATATGCAAAAGGAATTAACAAAAAACCATTAGATTTTAAGATACAATTTCTAGGGTTTGATATGCACATTGTAAAATCTGATTTTGTATGATGATTCCTAGGCCTAAATAAGAGTTTAAATGAACTCCTAAGGTCCCTAAGAGGCTCCCCACATGCATCTTGCCTTAAGAAAATCAAGCAGAGTCCAAGGAAGCCAAGAATGCTCTTAGTCTCAGCCTAGACAAGTCTCCATAGCTAGGGAGAGTTTTAAATTTTTCTAAGCTCATTTTTTAGTCATATATGATGAATGAATATAAGAGGAGGCCTTAGAAAAAATTTAGGAACCATAGAAAGTGAGTTGGTGTCTTATGTTTTATATTATGACCTAAAGAAGCAACATATAGCTAGGCTTTTGGTTTTAATTGTGTGATGACTCCAAACGGCTTAAAAGGAGCCCAGAATCATATTTGAAAAGAAAGAATGGAGCCTAGAATTTATTTAAGGGATGTTGCTTCATTAGGTGCAATTATGGAACCATAATGAGGGTTATAGGTCAAGGTAGTGTCTAAGCAAATTGTATGGCCTTAGAATTGAGTTCATGAACCTAATTGGTTTCCATAAATTGTGTTTAGGCCAAGAGAAATCATCCCCACACTTTTTTGTGTGTGTGGCCAAAAAGGGGAGCTTGGATTCTAAGGGAAAAGTGTGTAATTATAGCCAAGGTAGCTCTCTCCACCTTCTCTCATGCATGGATGTGTGTTTAGCTTGTCTTAGAATATGTGTATGTGTATTTTCAAGACATAAAAAGTATGCTAGCATGATTTCATATGCCAAGGTTTCATGATGACATATTATGTTTCTAAATGATGTTATAATGTTTTGTTGGGTTTGCTTGAGTGTGTAGAGGCCAAGAACTCTTAGCCATGGTGAGGATGAGCCAAGAACCCTTAAGATTGGTTAAGACAAAGCAAAAAGTATCCCAAAAGCAAGATGGGCTCCCAAGAGCATGGTTGAGTCCAAGAATTTCTCAAAGAATAGGTGAGGCAAGTCCAAAATCCATGAGGAAAGGGGTGAGGCTAATCCATCCACTTGGCAAGCCTTTAGATGTCTTGTACGATTTATTTACATGCCAAGCTTACTTTTTGAATGTTCATGTCACCTATTATGTCTATGCATGCATTTTTAAGACTTACTTTGCATATGTTATGTGTGATTGAAAGGGAGATGAGCTATTAGGATTCTTTGAATCTCATTTCCTCCTCTCCAATGATCTAACATGCTAGGTGGACCAAGTAGACAAGGTAATGGAAGCCAACCACCTTGAAGAGAAGAGCTTGATACCAATATGCATAGTTTTTGCTCCTTGAAGCCATAATGATGTCTAATGATGAAAATTATTATTGTAAATGGTCTATGGCCTTTGGAACATATGTAATTATGATAATATGTTATGTTTAAATGGAAGAATGTATTATGTGATCACTAGAATGTAAATTTAGTATGTATGGATAATGTAGCTTCTTGAATGAGTTTATGGAATTATGCATATGTGTGGACGAGATGGTCAAAATGAAATGAATGAGGGTTGGGACCATTTGGGCAACTTACACAAGTCCTAATTATATTTTTAGACTTGTCCAAATGGTGCCAAAACCCAAGGAAAGTCATTTGGACAATTTGGTACCTTATATGAAGCCAAAATTAACAATAATGGAACCCTTTGTCACTTTTTGTCCAAATGAGTCTTCTTGATCAAAGATTTGTTATGGAATTAGAGCTTGTTTAGAGCTTTTGGGAAAGCTAAAGAACATAATTTTTGGAGGTCTACAGAATATTTGATGAATTTTGGTCTGATGCATTGTTCATTTGGTCCAAAAATAAAATCTATTACACAGGGCCCAAATGATGTCCAATTGCCACAAAATTTTGTATAAAGAAACTAGACATTTTCAGTGACTCATGACAATTAGAAGCACCTTATTTGAATGTCCATAGAGGGAGATATAAATTTTCAAAGAATCTATCCAATATCAGGAATTCTAGCTAATCTCTATTACTATTTGATTGGATTTTGAGGTTTGGGCATGCCTAAACTGGTATGGAGTTATTTTTCCCCTCTATCTAACATCCACAGCTTTCTCGATTAGTATCATTTTCATAGACTATAGTTTTTTAGAATTAATTGGACATTTTTGAAATTTGCTATAGAATTTTGTGACAGCACTAGTGGATAGCTTAACCTCTAGACTATTTCGCATGTCAAACATACTTTGTGTTGAATGTTATGGTCTGAAAATATTTTTAGCCTAGCGTAGACATATGCAGCTTTCCAGAATGGCTAAGAATGCATAATTTTGATTTTTTTAAAATTAGTTATAATTTTTCAAAGTTTGGACAGAAAAAGGGGCAAATTCTGGCCGAAATTATGTGTTTATTTCATGCTTCCCTTTGAGTTTCTTGAGATGCAAGCCACTTTTGATGATGCAAATGAGTTTCCGGGAAAAAGAAAAGAAAAGGAAAAGAAAGAAAGTAGAAAGCTAGAAATTTTCGAAGTCTAGAAACTGTGCTAAGTCTTCTCGCAATAGCGAGAAATGGTCTCGCTGTCGCGAGAATGTCTTCTCGCAATAGCGAACGAGGTTCTAGCTTTAGCGAGTGTGGGCAGCAGTCTATACAGAAACCAGGGGGCAGCTCACTGTAGCGTTCGCCGTAGCGAAAGTAAGGTCTGGAACAAATGCGAGTTCGCCATAGCAAAGGTCAAATCTCGCCATAGCGAAGGGAACTGATACGATCTCCCCGTAGCGAAGGTTACACCTCGCCATAGCGAAGCCAGATAACACGAGCTCGCTATAGCGAAGGTTAATTTTCGCCGTAGCGAGGGTCAGTCCGGAAGAGAGTAAAGAGCGAGAAAATGACTTCATTAAATGCCCAAACTCATTCCTTCTCTCATTTCTGCCCTAGACTTCAACCCAAGGAGAGAAGAAGGCGTGGAGAGTGAGAGAGACCAAGAGAAGGAGGGAGAGCAAGGGAAAGCTAAGTAAATTTCTCCCATTTCTCCTTAGAATTCTGATCTCCTCTCTTTGCCTTCTCTTCCTACGATTTTGTTTGTGAAAATGGTTGGATTTTGGGTATGGGTCAAAAGAGGGAAAAGTGGAAAACACCTTTGAATCTCTTTGTTTCTTTGAAAAATATTGTTTCCACTACCATGGGAGCTTGAGAGAGAGAAAGAGTTGATGGCATTCTAGAGAGAGAGAGAGAACTCTAGGCTCTGGTATGTTAGGAGAGTTTGATCTGAAAGATTACATTCTAAGAGAGTAATTGCATGCTTTTGTGTGTCTAGGCTCAAGAGAAACACCTTCATCAAGGTGTGATTGTGAACTTAAGAAGGGAGAAGAGGAATTGAAAGGAAAAGCTAGTGTTGGCTCATAAGGTAGCTCTCTTCCCACTCTTTCTTGTTGCATTCTTAGATGTAGTAGTTATTGTATGTTTATGTATATGCTTATTGTGTGGAATATGCCATATGCTATTGCTTTGATGCATTGATGCCAATGTGCTTGTGTGTTGAAATGTGAGAATTGCTCGGGTGAGGTAGTGCCGAAAGTCCCTTGAGATGGGTGAGGTGAAGCCGAAAGTCCCTTGAGATGGGTGAGACAAGGCCAAAAGTCTCATAATCGAGTGAGGCCAAATCAAAAGTCCTTAAACTCGGGTGAGGCCATCCAAAGATCCCTAAACTCAGGTGAGGCTAGACCAAAAGTCCCTGGAGCTCATTTTTGGCATTGTTGTGATTTCCATAGCATGTACATCATGTGTTGGTTGTTTGAGAATGGCTAAATGCTTATTCACATGCTTTGACTTGTTATATGCCTTGATTGCTTACTTGATTGAGTGCATGAGCTACTGAGATTCCCTGAATCTCACCCCTTCCCCTCCCAACTTAACTTGCTAGGTGGTGCTCAAGGAGGAGCAAGTGCACACCAAGGAGCCTAGGAGCATGCTTAGTTAGATATTACTTTATTTTGGTTATTTTGATGTAAAGTGGTGCCACAATGAATATGACCCACTATTTTTGAGATGTACATGTTGTAGCAAGTGTGAAAGTATGAAAAGATGATGTATAAACTATGTTGATAGCCAAATCAATAGAAATGAGGGTTTTGCCCCTTTTGATGAATGAATGTGATAGTGTAATTTGGCCCGTAGCATAGTGAGATTGGAATGTATGTTGAATTGGACCACTTGGACATGTTATATAGACTATTGTTATGCTTTTAAACTTGTCCATGTGGAGTGAGAATGTGTGAGAGGCCATTTGGACCCATTTTGGACCTTTTGGGTGCCAAAACCGGTATTTTTGAGAGCTCCGTCAAAGTATGACCGGATGAGCTCCTCTTGCCATGAAATTTGGCATGCCTCTAGAGTTTGTAGAGAGCTTCTTGGGAAGCTAAAGTGGGTAATATTCGGAGGTCTAAAGAATATTTGGTGAATTGTTGAATTTGGAAAAAATCCATGGTTTGGTCATATACTGTTCCTATAGGTCAAAAATGAAATCCATGTCATAGATAGACCAAATGGTGGCCAACTGTCATGAAATTTTATACAAATAAACTAGAAAACTAAAGTGATCTGTACCAACTAGAATCACCTAAATCGGAGGTCTGTAGAGAGGGATTGAACCGTCTGAAGTTTTGTATCAGCATCAGGGAGCCCATCTGACCTCCGTTACTGTTCCATCGGTTTTCAGGGTGTGGGGGCTACTGAACTGATCTAGACTTATTTTTTTCCTCTTGTAGACATCCGTAGCTTTCCAAATTGGTATAGTGTGCCTAGATTGGATTTTTGTGGATTTAATTATGAATTTCCGAAGTTCATGACAGTAACCTAGGCCAGAAACAGTGACAGTCGGACCTCTTTCCCATTTTTGATGTTAAACATGGTTCAAACACTGAGATTATGATTGGGAATTATTTTTAGAGTAAATTTAACATTTAGATCTTTCTAGAAAGCTAAAGTTTACTAGATTCCCATTTTTTTATAATTAGTTATGATTTTTCAAAGTTAGAGCCAAAATATGACTTTTGGGCAAAAGTGAGAAAAATGCATTTTTTTGGTTTTTGGCTCCATACCCGTAGCTTATGGCTTGTTTTATGCTATGTATGAGTTGTATAAGTGGACTGTGAGTAGAGAATGTAAATGATGGGTTCACAGGACCCACGGGGCAGATAATAAGTGTATGAAACCCCGTTTCATAGTATGAAAATGTCACGGATTGGTATTGTCTCTTTGGAAATCATGTGGAACCGAGCCTAATGAGAGGCTAGATAGCGGTAGTAGATTAAGGTGTTACATTTTTGGTATCAGAGCAATGGTTCAGGCACTTTTGCTCAATTTTAGGCTCTTGAATGATGAGATTGCTTGTGTTTGGTGTGAATGGTCATGGAAGTTGTAGCATCCATATGCATATGTGCTGGTGATATGATTGTGAACTGAGGATTGCTACTTCTTTTCAGACATGGTTGAGACTAGATTGGGCAGGGGTAGAGGCAGACCATCCAAGGCTCAGAGAGCTGAGCCAGAGGTTCTTGTTGGGACTGAAGATCCTCTGCGGGCCATCATGGAGAGACTTGATCGGTATGAGGCCATGATGGGCCAGCATCAGGAGATGTTCGAACAGCAGAGATACATTGCCCAGCAGCAGCATGATATGATCATGCATTTACAAGATACCCTGGCTAGGCAAGAAGAAGCCAGAAGGGATGCCCCTGTACCTTAGCCATCCACATCCAGTATTCCACCTGCATCTCCCCAAGAGCCTGTTGCTCCACAGACCTAGACGCCTATCCAGAAAGTGTTGAAGCAGTTTAGGCTGAACAATCCACCCTCGTTTGATGGGGAGTTAGATGTGGATAAGGCGGAGGCTTGGGTGATGCAGCTTAAGAAAATATTCTCGGTGATGGATTGTACCCCCGAGTAGAAAGCTTAGTTAGCCACCTTTATGCTAGAAAAGGAAGCTGATAGATGGTGGGATAGCGTGAAACCCCTGATGGAGACCAAGAATATACAGATAACTTGGGAAAGCTTCTTGGTAGAGTTTTATGAGAAGTATGTCCTTAGTTCGGTGAGGAAGAAGAAAGAGATGGAGTTTATGGGCTTGAGACAGACGGATGAGATGACTGTAGATCAGTATGTGGCCAAGTTTATTGAGTTGTCTCGGTATTCCTCTTACCTCCAGAGGTATGATGATGAACCCTAGAGATGTGAGCAGTTTGAGACTGGTTTGAGGCCCCTGATTAGCGACAGAGTCACCCCACAGTGGATCAGGAAGTTTAATACCCTTGTGGAGGTCAGTAGGGTGATTGAGACTAACTTGCAAGTTATCATGCCTACTGCGACTACGGCTAGTCAGAAAAGGGTTCCGAATTTGAAAAGGCCGAAACCAGAAGAGGGTTTTAGTTTGACACCTAACCCTAAGAGGAGAGGCAAAGGGCCATGGAATAGAAAGTCACAGCGAGGTGTGCCACCTCCGCGGGGCCAGTCATCCTTCCAGCAGTCTCCGGTGACATGTTACAAGTGTGGGAAGCCGGGGCACATTGCTAGACACTGTCCTCAGATGGAGACAGCACCTCCTCTTAGACCACAGACCCAGGGCCGAGTGTTCGCCCTTACTCAGTAGGAAGCCAGCGCATCTCCCAGTTTGATCCGAGGTACGCTGATAGTGAATGGCTTTCCTGTAGTTGCTATGTTTGATTCGGGTGCTAGTCACTCGTTTATATCTTATGATTGTGTGAGGAAATTGGGTCTGGTCATTAGTGTCTTGCCATTTGACTTGTCTGTCATTACACCCACTGGAGGTCACGTGGTTACTTCCCATACCTGCTTAAATGTCACTGTCCAATTTAACCATTGTCATACCACTCTTGATTTGGTTTGTATGCCTTTCCATGATATTGATTTGATTATTGGTATGAACTGGTTGGCTGCAAATAATGCCATGCTTAATTGTGAATGCCGAACCATTTCCTTACCTGCTTGTGGGACCATACCTAGGGTAGGAGCTGAGTTATCCTTTATGACTACTACCCAGGCTGAGAGATATTTAGAGTGTGGATGTCAAGGGTTTCTAGTCTTTTTCTCTATTCAGGCCGAGGTAGAAGAAGGGATAGAGGAGATCCCAGTTGTCAGGGAATTCCCGGAGGTTTTCCCTACAGAGTTTGATTTTAGTGGCCTACCTCCTGAGAGAGAATTAGAGTTCCCTATAGACATAGTGCCTGGGGCTGGACCGGTGTCCAAAGCTCCTTACAGGATGGCTCCTGCTGAGCTTGCTGAGTTGAAAGAGCAGATAGAGGAATTATTAGAGAAATGGTTTATCCGCCCTAGTGTTTCACCTTGGGGAGCTCCGGTGTTATTTGTGGAAAAGAAGGATGGTAGCTTGCGGTTGTGTATTGATTACAGAGAGTTGAATAAAGTTACCATTAAGAATAAATATCCTCTCCCTAAAATTAATGATCTGTTAGATCAGTTGGCTGGGGCATATGTGTTTTCTAAGATAGATCTTAGATCTGGTTACCACCAGTTGAGAGTGAGAACTGAAGACGTCTCTAAGACAGCTTTCAGAACGAGATATGGGCACTATGAGTTCCTTGTGATGTCATTCAGATTGACGAATGCGCCTGCTATGTTCATGGATTATATGAACAGGGTATTCAGACTGTATCTAGATCAGTTTGTGGTGGTCTTCATTGATGATATTTTAGTGTACTTCCGATCTTTTGAGGAGCACGAGAGGCATTTGAGACTAGTCCTAGACACCTTGAGAAAGAAAAGGTTGTATGCCAAACTTAGTAAATGTGAGTTTTGGCTGACCGAGGTGCGATTCTTAAGTCATGTGATCTTACGAGACGGGGTTGCAGTTGATCCCCATAAAGTTGAGGCTGTGTTACAGTGGGATAGACCTAGAACGATCACCGAGGTTAAGAGTTTCCTAGGTTTGGCAGGGTATTATAGACGGTTTATTCAGGACTTTTCTCGGATGGCCTTACCACTGACGAGGCTAACTAGGAAAGATACACCTTTTTTGTGGGATGAGAGATGTGAGAAGAGTTTCCAGGAGTTGAAACTCTGTTTGACCACTGCCCCTGTACTGATTATCCCTGACCCTAGTGAACCATTTGTGGTTTATTGTGATGCTTCAGGCAAAGGGTTAGGATGTGTGTTGATGCAACAGGGTCGAGTAGTGGCATATGCCTCGAGGTAGTTGAGGCCTCATGAGGAGAATTACCCCACACATGACCTGGAATTAGCTGCCGTAGTGTTTGCTCTTAAAATTTGCAGACACTATCTGTATGGTGCGACCATAGAGATTTATAGTGACCACAAGAGTCTGAAATACCTGTTTGATCAGAAAGAACTCAATATGAGACAGAGGAGATGGATGGAATTCTTGAAAGATTATGATTATGTGTTAAAATATCATCCGGGTAAGGCCAATATGGTGGCGGATGCCCTGAGTAGAAAATCCATCCATATTGCCCATATGATGATTAGGGAGCAGGAGCTCCTAGAGAAGTTCAGAGAGTTGAACCTCTCTTGTCAGGTGGTATCGGGTAAATTGTATCTGAGTGAAACCCGGATTGAGAATATATTGAGAACCCAGATCTTAGATGCCCAGAGAGAGGATGAGTTCCTAAAACGGATCAGGAATGAGATTACCCAAGGTAAGACCTCAGATTTCAAGGTGTTTGAGGATGGTATGATAGTATACCGAGAGAAAATCTGTGTGCCTAGTCAGAATGAGTTGAGAGAAAGCATTCTAGAAGAGGCGCATAAGAGTAAGTATACTATCTACCCAGGTGCCACCAAGATGTACCAGGATTTGAAAAAGATTTTCTGGTGGCCAGGGATGAAGAGCCATGTGACAGATTATGTGGCTAGATGCCTAGTGTGTCAGAGGATAAAGATTGAACATCAGAAACTGGCTGGGTTGTTGCAACCTCTAGATATCCCAGAGTGGAAGTGGGATAGTATAACCATGGACTTTGTCATGGGGTTGCCCAGGACATCCTCTGGACACGATGCTATTTGGGTAGTTGTGGATAGACTGACGAAGTCTGCACACTTTTTAGCTATCAGGGCTACTCATACACTGGATAGACTAGCCCAATTGTATATCAGAGAGATAGTGTGACTTCATGGAGTACCCAATAGCATAGTTTCGGATAGAGACCCCAGGTTCACATTGAACTTTTGGAGGTCATTGCAGCATGCCTTAAGGACCAGATTGCAGTTTAGTACTGCATATCACCCCCAGACAGATGGTCAGACAGGACCATCCAGACATTGGAAGATATGTTGAGGGCATGTGTGCTAGAGATGAGGGGTAACTGGGATACGTATTTACCGTTAGCAGAGTTTGCGTACAATAACAGTTACCATTCCAGTATCCAGATGGCCCCTTATGAGGCTTTGTATGGGAGAAAGTGCAGATCCCCTCTGTGTTGGGTTGAGTTAGGTGAGAGGAGTATGATAGGACCTGAGATTGTAGACCAGACCACCTGACAGATAGAATTGATTAGAAAGAGGCTTCTTACGGCCCAGAGTAGACAGAAAAGCTATGCTGATAAGCGTAGGAGGCCGTTAGAGTTTAAGGTTGGAGACCATGTGTTCATTCGAATATCTCCAATGATGGGAGTAGGTCGGTCAATGAGGGTAAGGAAGCTCAGTCCTAGGTATATTGGTCCGTTTGAAATCCTTGAGAAAATTGGACCCGTGGCTTATCGAATAGCCTTACCTCCTAACCTAGCCCAAATCCACAGTGTTTTTCATGTCTCCCAATTGAAAAAGTATTTACCAGATTCCTCACATGTCATAGAATATGAGCATGTGCAATTGCAGGAAGATCTTTCCTATGTAGTGAAACCGGAGAGAATTATAGAAGCTAAGCTGAAACTGCTGAGAAGCAAGAATATTCCTCTGGTGAAAGTGATCTGGAGAGGTCTGACATCTGAGGAAGCAACTTAGGAATTGGCAAATGAAATGAGGCAAAAATATCCAGAGTTATTCCCTTGAGGTAAGTTTTTAAATTTTGAGGACGAAATTTCTTTTAAGAGGGGTAGAAATGTAACAACCGGGAAAAAGAAAAGAAAAGGAAAAGAAAGAAAGTAGAAAGCTGGAAATTTTTGAAGTCCAGAAACTGTGCTAAGTCTTCTCGCAATAGCGAGAAATGGTCTCGCTGTCGCGAGAATGTCTTCTCGCAATAGCGAACGAGGTTCTAGTTATAGCGAGTGCGGGCAGCAGTCCATACAGAAACCAGGGGGCAGCTCGCTGTAACATTCGCCATAGCGAAAGTAAGGCCTGGAACTAACGCGAGTTTGCCATAGCGAAGGTCAAATCTCGCCATAGCGAAGGGAACTAATACGATCTCCCCGTAGCGAAGGTTACACCTCGCCATAGCGAAGCCAGATAACACGAGCTCGCTATATTGAAAGTTAATTTTTGCCGTAGCGAGGGTCAGTCTGGAAGAGAGTAAAGAGCGAGAAAATGACTTCATTAAATGCCCAAACTCATTCCTTCTCTCATTTCTGCCCTAGACTTCGACCCAAGGAGAGAAGAAGGCGTGGAGAGTGAGAGAGACCAAGAGAAGGAGGGAGAGCAAGGGAAAGCTAAGTAAATTTCTCCCATTTCTCCTTAGAATTCTGATCTTCTCTCTTTGCCTTCTCTTCTTATGGTTTTGTTTGTGAAAATAGTTAGATTTTGGGCATGGGTCAGAAGAGGAAAAAGTGGAAAACACCTTTGAATCTCTTTGTTTCTTTGAAAAATGTTGTTTCCACTACCACGGGAGCTTGAGAGAGAGAAAGAGTTGATGGCATTCTAGAGAGAGAGAGAACTCTAGGCTCTGGTATGTTAGGAGAGTTTGATCTGAAAGATTACATTCTAAGAGAGTAATTGCATGCTTTTGTGTGTCTAGGCTCAAGAGAAACACCTTCATCAAGGTGTGATTGTGAACTTAAGAAGGGAGAAGAGGAATTGAAAGGAAAAGCTAGTGTTGGCTCATAAGGTAGCTCTCTTCCCACTCTTTCTTGTTGCATTCTTGGATGTAATAGTCATTGTATGTTTATGTATATGCTTATTATGTGGAATATGCCATATGCTATTGCTTTGATGCATTGATGCCAATGTGCTTGTGTGTTGAAATGTGAGAATTGCTCGAGTGAGATAGTGCCAAAAGTCCCTTGAGATGGGTGAGGTGAAGCCGAAAGTCCCTTGAGATGGGTAAGATAAGGCCAAAAGTCTCATAATCGAGTGAGGCCAAGTCAAAAGTCCTTAAACTCGGGTGAGGCCATCCAAAAGTCCCTAAACTCAGGTGAGGCTAGACCAAAAGTCCCTGGAGCTCATTTTTGGCATTGTTGTGATTTTCATAGCATGTACATCGTGTGTTGGTTGTTTGAGAATGGCTAAATGCTTATTCACATGCTTTGACTTGTTCTATGCCTTGATTGCTTACTTGATTGAGTGCATGAGCTACTGAGATTCCCTGAATCTCACCCCTTCCCCTCCCAACTTAACTTGCTAAGTGGTGCTCAAGGAGGAGCAAGTGTACACCAAGAAGTCTAGGAGCATGCTTAGTTAGATATTACTTTATTTTGGTTATTTTGATGTAAAGTGGTGCCACAATGAATATGCGCCCACTATTTTTGAGATGTACATGTTGTAGCAAGTGTAAAAGTATGAAAAGATGATGTATAAACTATGTTGATAGCCAAATCAATGGAAATAAGGGTTTTGCCCCTTTTAATGAATGAATGTGATAGTGTAATTTGGCCCGTAGCATAGTGAGATTGGAATATATGTTGAATTGGACCACTTGGACATGTTATATAGACTATTGTTATGCTTTTAAACTTGTCCATGTGGAGTGAGAATGTGTGAGAGGCCATTTGGACCCATTTTGGACCTTTTGGGTGTCAAAACCGGTATTTTTGAGAGCTTCGTCAAAGTATGACCGGATGAGCTTCTCTTCCCATGAAATTTGGCGTGCCTCTAGAGTTTGTAGAGAACTTCTTGGGAAGCTAAAGTAGATAATATTCTGAGGTCTAGAGAATATTTGGTGAATTGTTGAATTTGGGAAAAATCCATAGTTTGGTCATGTACTGTTCCTATAAGTTAGAAATGAAATCCATGTCATAGATAGACCAAACGGTGGCCAACTATCATGAAATTTTGTACACATAAACTAGAAAATCAAAGTGACCTGTACCAACTAGAATCACCTAAATCGGAGGTCTGTAGAGAGAGACTGAACCATCTGAAGTTCTGTATCAGCATCAGGGAGCCCATCTGACCTCCGTTACTTTTCCATCATTTTTCGGGGTGTGAGGGCTACTGAACTGATCTAGACTTATTTTTATCCTCTAGTAGACATCCATATCTTTCCAAATTGGTATAGTGTGCCTAGATTGGATTTTTATGGATTTAATTATGAATTTCCGAAGTTCATGACAGTAACCTAGGCCAGAAACAGTGACAGTCGGACCTCTTTCCCATTTTCGATGTCAAACATAGTTCAAACGCTGAGATTATGATTGGAAATTATTTTTAGAGTAAATTTAACACTTAAAGCTTTCCAGAAAGCTAAAGTTTACTAGATTCTCATTTTTCTATAATTAGTTATGATTTTCCAAAGTTAGAGCCAAAATATGACTTTTGGGCGCAAGTGAGAAAAATGCATTTTTTTGGTTTTTGGCTCCATACCCGTGGCTTATGGCTTGTTTTATGCTATGTATGAGTTGTATAAGTGGAATGTGAGTAGAGAATATGAATGATGGGTTCACAGGACCCACGAGGCAGATAATGAGTGCATGAAACCCCGTTTCATAGCATGAAAATGCCACAGATTGGTATTGTCTCTTTGGAAATCATGTGGAACCGAGCCCAGTGAGAGGCTAGATAGTGGTAGTAGATTAAGGTGTTACAAGTTGTATCTGTAACATCCGATTCTCTAAAAATGAAAGAAAACGTGAAAAACGTAACGTACAGTTTCTCTGTTAACGAACAGAACTCACTGGATATAAAAGGAAGTCTCCCAAAATGTAGTTAAGGTCACAAAAAATTCAAGAAGCATTCTAGACTCCTAAATATGAGAATCCCAGGCTCAAAAAAAGAAAAACAGAGCTAGAATGAAGAAACAATTTCTTACAAAAACCTTAGGAAACGTAATGGCATTTTCGTAATTCGGGCAATTTTTGGAATTCACATTGGAGGGTTTTTAAACCAAATTTTTGAGTTCTCTGAGGTTCTTAGAGGCCTTGAAAACTATGAAAATCCCCGGGACAGTTAAATCGTCTCTGGTGGACGTTTTCCAACGTCGGTGTGCCCAAACTTTGACGAGTTCATTCGAGAAGGTTTTAGCTCCAATTTAAGTGATTCCAAAGCCATTTTTCTTAATTGGGAACCTAAATTTTATAATGGAAAAGATAGTTCTAAAAAAGGAGCTAAAACAAAGGAGAAGCGAAAATGCAAAGTATGAAGGGCAAAATTGAAATTTTTGAAAAAGTCACTTTCCCTTACCTATATATAGGTGGCGCCCCACTTTCCTCCCCATTTGGAATCAGAAAATTTTACATAATTTTAGAAGGGAAAGCTAGGGTTTTGGGCGCACCAAGAGAGAAGGAGAAGAAGAAGAAATTCCAAGCTTAAGGTATGTTTTTATGGTTGTTTTCCATGCTTTTCTCCATCTCCACCACCTTTCCTTCATCCTCCTTTATTCCCTTGGATTAAAATAAGGTTTATAAATCTGATTCAAGGGAGATATTCAAGGGAAAGTTCGGATTTGAAGAAAGGAGCTTGGAGAAATCAAGATTCAAGCCAAATTAACCAAGGAAACAAGATAAAAATGCATTCTATGGTAGCTATGTTGATATTCCTTTCTTCTCCATTTCGACCTGCACTAAGAACCCTAGGAAGATCTGATTTTCAAGTCCAATCAAGCATGATTCTTAGATATTTGATGGAGAGGAATAAGAATATGCACAGAAAACCATGAAATAGGCATTAGGATTTAAGATGCAAAACCTAGGGTTTCTAGTGCACCTTTCAAATTCTGAATTTATGTGATGTTTCTTAGGTCTAATTAAGAGTTTATATGAGTTCTTGAGACACCTAATATTCTCTCCACAAGCTTCCTCCTTCAAGAAAACAAAGAAAACTCCATATGGCCCAATTGATGCTTATGTCTCAGCCAAGAGGGGTTCTTGTAGGTGGGGGGAGTTTTAAATTTTTCTAAGGTCATTCTTGAGTCATATTTGATGAATGAAAGTGAGGGGAGGTCTTGGAACAAATTTAGAACTCATAGAAAGTGATTTGGTGTCTTAGGTTCCATATTATGACCTAAAGAAGCAACATGGTGCTAGGTCTTTTGTTTTAATGATGTGATGACTCCAAGAGGATTAAAAGGAGTCAAGAATCATATTTGAGAGGAAAGAATGAGGCCTAAAAATTTTTTGAGAGATGTTGCTTTATTAGGTGCCAATATGGACCATAATGGAGCCTATAGAGTAATCTAGTGTTTCATCAAATTATGTAGCCTTAGAATGTGTTTCATAAACCTAATTGGCTCCCATAAATTGTATCTAGGCTAAAAGAAACCATCTCCTCCGATTTGTAGGTGTGTGGCCAAAAGAGGAGGCTTGAATTTCAAGGAAAAAGTGTGTGAGTGTACACAAGGTAGCTCTCTCCACCTTCTCTCATGCATGGATGTGTGTTTAGCTTATTTTAAAATATGTGTATGTGTATTTTCAAGCTATAAAAAGTATGCTAGCATGCCTCTATATGCTATGATTCTTGATGCCATATTATGTTTCTAAATGAGTACATAATGTTTGTTTGAGTTTGCTTGAGTGTGGAGAGGCTAAGAACTCTTCCCTTTGGTGAGGATGACCCAAGAACCCTTGAGCTTCGTTGAGATATAGCAAAGAGCCTCCCAAAAGCAAAGTGGGCTCCCAAGAGCATGGTTGAGTCCAAAGCTCTTAAAGAATGGGTAAGGCAAGTCCAAAATCCATAAGGAGAAGTGTGAGGCCAATCTAAAAACTTGGTGAGCTCTTGAATGCCTTGTATGATTTTTTCATATGCCAAGCTTGCTCTTTAAATGTCCATGACTTCCATTTCCTTTATCCATGCATTTATAAAGCTTGCTTTGCACATATTATGTATGATTGAATGGGAGATGAGTTATTGTGATTCTTTGAATCTCATCCCCTCTTCTCCAATGATCTAACATGCTAGGTGAACCAAATGGACATGCTAATGGGAGCCAACAACACTAAAGGAAGGAGATTGACAATCATATATTTAGCTTTTGCCACTTTAAGACCATGATTGTACCATATGATGTATATGATGTTGTAAATGGTCTATGACCCTTGAGACATGTATAAATATGCTATTATGTGATGTTTAGATGTATGAATATGATGTATGACCTCTAGCATTTACTTTGAGTATGTAATGCCAAAGTGTGCAATGTGGAAGTCTAATGAAAATGTGCATAAGTGTGGGTTGAATGGCCAAAATGAGATGCATAAGGTTTAGGACTATTTATACAGCTCACACAAGTCTTAAATGTGCTTATAAACTTGCCCAAAAGGTGCCACAACCAAGGGAAAGCCATTTGGCAAATTTGGTACCCCATATGGAGCCAAATTTGACTATAATGGAACCCTGTGTCACTTTTTAGCCAAATGAGTTATTCTTAATATAAAATTTGGCATACAATTAGGTCTCATTGAGATCTTTTTGGAAAGATAAAGATAATAATTTTTTGAGGTCTACAGAATATTTGATGATTTTTCAAAGTTGGCAATTTTCATAGTTTCTGGTTTGGTGCATTATTCATTTGGTCCGAAATTGCATTCTGTCACACAAGGCTCAAATGATATCCAATTTCCATGAAATTTTATACAAAGAAACTAGACAATCACAGTGACTTGTGCCAACTAGAAGAACCTCATTTAGGGGTCTAGAGAGGGAGATATGAATTTTTAAAATTTCTATCTAGTATCAGTAAATTTGCCCAACTAGAAGTACTGTTCCATTGAATCCCAAGGTCTAGACTTGATAAATTGATTTGGAGATATTTTTACTCTCTAGTTAACATCCACAGATTTCTATATTGATATCATTTATAGGGATTATATTTTTTTGGAATTAATTAGACATTTTCAAAATTTTCTGCAGAATTCTATGACAATTCCAGAATTCAGTCAGACCTTTGGACTATTTCGGATGTCAAACATTCTCTATGATGCATGTTATGGTCTGGGCATATTTTTAGTGTAAATTATACATCCTAATATTTCCAAAATAACCAAGATTGAATGATTTCTATTTTTCTAGATTTAGTTATGATTTTCTAAATTTTGCTCAGAAAAGAGGCCAATTCTGGTCGAGAATGAACTTCCATTTTCCATGCTCCATTTCGGTTTCCATGAGTTGTAGACATGATTTTGTGATGCAATTGAGTTGTAATGATGTAATTAAATATGAGTATGTATAGTATGAGCTCACATGGTCCACATAACACCGAATGAAATTTTTAGATATAGGGCAATGCGAAAATAATCCTATTTTTCCTTGCTTTTTCTCTGGGAATCCTATATATTTCATGATATTGTGCCATTCAAAAGCATGAAGATAAGCTAGAATTTATGGTGTTATAGTATCCATATAATTAAAAATGAGAATGTGTTATATGAGCTCATATGGTCTAGAATGAAATTTTTATACGCGACGCAACGTGGAAATAATCATTATTTTTTAATGCTTTTTCTTTGAGAATTTTTATGATCCTTGGAAATGTGGTAATTAAAGGCATGAAATAATCTAGGAAATTATGGCGTTACACATCTTAAATTAAAAAAAAAGGATATTTTAACTTTTTCCCATAATTACCATTTTGCCATTATACTTTGACTATGTTGTTTGAACTCATTTTAAATCTTTTTTTATAAATGTCTTTACCAAATGAAAATTTAGATTTTCTAATTTATAAAATGCATTTGGTTTCATCTAAATTGGATTTAAAATCTTATTGAACAATCAAATCAAAGTTTTGGTCAGCCAACATTCTAGAATGCATATTGGAGGAGTTTTGACCATTCTGAGGGTTCCTATGGTTTTGAAAACCTGAAAAATTCAATTTTTCCATTTAAAGATCCCTCTTTTGAATTTTCTGAAATTTTTTTGAAATTACAAAAATGCCATTACATTTTCAGCCTCTTCATTTTGCCATTTTTGCTCTGTTTTCAAGCCATCATTAGCTTTGTATTCTCATTTCTAATTGTCTAGATCATTATTCTAATCTTGTTAACCCCTAGTCATTTTCATTCTAGGGTCTTTCTTTGTAATCTGCCAATTTTAGTCCAGTTCTAGAGAAACTAGATATTACATCCATATTGATAGCTAGAAAATTTTATAATTCTTCTTGGGATTTTTAGCACTTATGGATATTTCTTAGCTTTTTTCTAGTTTAGTTATGATTTCACATGGCTTGAAATACCCTTCTAAGGTTTCAAACTTCTTAGATGCAATCAAAAGCTAATTACCATATCTTGCATCTTATAGCTTCTTAGTGTTTCTTTTAATTCCATCTTAATCTCCATACTCCTAAACTCCTAAGACTATCATGTTCAAGTCAAAATCAATCTTCCCATAAAACCTCCATAGGCTAGCTTAACATGAGAAGACATGAGAAAATAAGGAAAAGCAATTTTTACATATGTCACCTTTGTAGGTAATAGTTGTTCCAAATTCTCTTCTTCTTCCACTGGTTTAGCCACCAAAGTGATCTTTTTAAGCAACTAAAACCATCATTGGAAAAGATTTAGAAAGGAGAAGAAGATTTGTAACTAATATGTCATGAAAAAATGCAAGAATTCTCACTTTTGTAGCATTTTCTTCCTTCCCATTTTTTGTTCGCTTAGACACCCTTCAAGTTCTATTTCTTATCTATTCTAGGTGTGTTAAGTTGGTTATGGGCAAAGCAAATGGTGTCATTGGTTATAAAAGGTAGAAGGAAAGATTTTAAAATAATTTGTAAAATATAATTACATCTCGCAACTTCAATCCATTTGTTTGAGCTTCCTTTTTTAGAACCATCTTTTCTATCATAAAATTTAGGTCCTCTAGTTCATTAAAAAATATTTTGTTTCAAATCTATGGGATTTAGAATAATTCAAAATGATTTAATAAAGTTCAAGTTAATTGATAGCCTAAATCATACACCAGAAAGGTTTTAACTATTCTAATGATTTCTATAGTTTTTAAGATCTCTAAAAATCCTAATTAGCTTAATTTTATCATTTAAAATCTCTTTCTTTAAGTTTCTAAAATTTTACCTAAAATTATGATTTTACCACTATATTTTCAATTTATTCTATTTAGCTATTTTGGCTCTAGTTTTAGGCCATTCTTGGTTTCCCAACCTCATTTTTAGATGCTCTACTTAGCATTTTACCCTTAATTGGCCTTAATTTGTTTTGCTTTAGGGTCCTCTTTTTCAAGATATTAGTTTTGGTTTGACTTTTGGAAAACCAAATATTATAAATATCTTATATGTTGAATAAAGTATAAACTTCATGACATAAGTAAATTTAAAGTAATTATTCTAAAGCATAAGAGTAAGTGGGGATTGTTTAAGATTCCTTTTTTAGGTATTGACTCCAACCTAACTTACCCTCCTATGTAATAGAGACAAAATGCCATCTTACCTAGTTAGTCAATTTTATTAAAGAAAAGAAAAATCTCTAAGCATCTTCCACTGTTCAATTTATGTAAATAGTGATTTACAGTAATATTAAGCTTAAATGTATAAGATGAGAATTAGTAAAGCTAGTTGTGTCATTAAAGATGTGGATTTATTTGTTTGATTGAATATTATTGGTGTATATGAATATTTTAAGGTTGAGTGGAATATGTCAATAGCTATTTAGGAAATGAAAAGTGTCTTAATAAGGTAACCAATGTTCAATTCTATTTATATTTGTAGTGGAATCATATTGATGACTTGTACAAGTATATATGTGATGTGATGAATGGTTTTGAATACTATATATGTGAATTATTGTGGACCATGAATTGTGTCTTATGCAATTATGAATCATGCTCAAGGAAAGTCATGGATAGTGAATCATGTCTTGACCACTTTTGGGACCTTGAATAGTGCTCAATTATAGGAGTAGTTTCCATGAGCATACCCCTCCCAAGTTATTGGCCAATGACTATTAGAATACCAAATTACTAGTATAGGATAGTAATTGTGTTGTATTCAAGATTGCTCATTTAACATGTGCATGCATCATTCATTTCATGATTTTCATATGTAAAGCATCATAGTGGGTTACTTTATTTAATATGAAGGGAATTTTATATTAGTTACTAAGATTCTATATCTCACTATATTTATGGACTATACTTTTCTATTAAAGGATCTTTTAGTAACAATGGGAAGTAATTGGAATGTTGATAGTAGTGTTTTCACTTTTGTTTCGATTTTGGTACTTTGCCTTTTGGAAATGTGTAGTTGTAGTTAATGGATCTTGTATATATGATTACCTTTGTATAGCATATCATATTGCATCATGCCTTGCCAAGTATAGGATTCCTTATGTTTTGTACAAATGGAATTGATGTGCAGCTTAAATGTACTTTTAATCTTTTTAAATATAAATGATTGGTGTAAACTTGGCTTATGTATGGAATGGAAGGCATAGTTACATTGGCAATGTAATCTTACCTTTTTTCCTCCTTGGGGTTATGGTTATTATGGATTAGGAGCTTGTATTTATGCATGAATATTCCTAAATGTGTTGTTTATGTTTTAGGGTGTAAGTTAAGAATGAATTGTAATAACATTTAAGTTAGACTAGATAACTTGGGAAGTCATTGGGTCAAGTTTTGAGCCATTAAAAGTTAGACCTTGGTTATACTTGTTCCAAAAGCTTTTATCCATTTGTAATATTTTTGGAAAATGTTTATCATGAAAAGTTTGGAAGTTTACCCTTTTTGCAAAGTTCAATTTGCTAGTACTAATGCAACCAATAAACTAGGTGCATGATACTAGTTAATTGTTAAGGGTGTCATATTAGGTTGTCAATTCTGTAAGAAACTGGTTGACTTCCCATCAACAAGTAGTCAACCAGGCACTATTGTCATACCTAGTTTTTACTAACTCATTTATATCAATATGAGGTTTCAAGCAAAAATTCACATTCTTTCATAAGCTTTCAACACCTAGATTAGGCCATTTATGGGTCATTTTGAGCTATAGGGATCCAAACTTAATTCTTTTCTTTCCTTTAATCATTTTCATCATACACAAGTTTGTTCATGCCCATTTTATCATGTTGAGCTCACGGGTCACCTTAAAATTTACTCCAACCTGAGATGATAGCATAAAGCAAAAATCTGTACAAATTTTGAAAATTCATAATTTAGGTTATACAACTCCAAATCATGCAAATTAGGTATCTATTGAAAGCCTAGGATGTGAACTATATGCTGCAAAAATTTTAGGTGAATTGAGTTCACTTTCCTTGCCAAATGTAATGGAATAGCAACTCTAGTTGAAATAGAAGGCATATGACAAACTCAAATTTTAAAAATGCATATCTTAAGTTACACAACTCCAAATTAGGTGACCTCAATGGTCACGAAAAGCTTATATGCTTGTAAAATTTCATGAGTATTGGAGTTCATTTGACCCCTGAAAGACACGAAATATCAGAGTTGTGTAGTGTGAACAATACCAGGACTATTTGGAAAATTTTACACAATTTCATAAGTTTGTAAAATATTTTGTGGAGCTCTAAAAATTATGATTCTTCACTTGCTAGAAAGCTCTAAGAGGGTTCTATATGCAAGTGTAATCTTTGGCTCAAATTAGATCATTTTGGCTATTTTTGACATATGAGTTATTTATGAAAAGTTTAAGACCAATTTTGGTTCCAATTTGGACCATTTGGTGTCCAAATAGTGTTCTTCCACTTTGAGCACAAATTTTTCATTCTAAATGATATTTCTAATCATTTCATAGCATACCAAAATGGTTGGATCAAGATTTGACCCTTTGATACCTAAGATTTCACATTTGCATCATGGCTCATCATAAGACATATACTTTTATATTGAACATACATTGCCACAAATGGTCATACTTTGCTATTCTCATACTTTTACACATGGTTCTATCATAAGACATGAATTAACATCATCAAATACATCATGGGTCTATCATAGTACATGTAAAGTATCATATACATACATATGTCAAGATTTGGTACAAAATAGAATTCTAATACATCATATCCTAATATCTATGGCTTCTTATGATCCGTTTTTTGGCTTGGTGAGCCTGACATAGTTAGTAGAAGCATGGAGGTGAGATTTAGGAGAATCTCAACAACTAATTCCAACTAATTCAATACATACAAGAATACCATGAGTGTATGTCATGTAGTGCAAGAATGCTATGCATATGCCTCTTATGAATCAAATGCATCATAAACATAAAAACTCATTCATACATAAGCCCTGGCATCACCATAAGCCCTAATAGGCTCAACTATTCTCAACTTAGGGTTTAGGAAGAGCTACTGCACTTAATTTCATGCCACCATAAACCTTAATAGGCTCAAGTATTCTCAACTTGGGGTTTAGAAAGAGTTATTGCGCTGAATTTCATACCTTAGAGGAGCTAAGAGTCATCACATAAGCTTTCATAAACATATCATACTCATATAACTCATTTGGAAAACATAATGAAACATTTCTCATAAAAGCATTGAGCAACAACACACACAAGCATTTGAACTCATACAAGCATTTAATTATATGTAAGAAAGGGAGATAAAGCTACCTTGTGATTCTAGGAACTTGGATGTACCACAATCCCACTTCTTGGCTTCCTTTCCCTTTACTCTTTTTGGATTGGCACTTACAAGTGAGTGAGTTTGGATTAACTTGATCGACATATGACAATTACAAGGTAAATTAATCTTATAGAACTCATTCTAGGCTTCACAATTCTTACTTAATCTCATTATGATTCAAAGTGTCAATTATGACTAGTTTAAGCCTATTATAAAACAACCTTTGGTTTTCGCTTTCCAAAAATCAAACTCTTGCTTGCTATAAGTTTCAAGACTCTTAAGAAATGCATATAAGTCACTACATGCTTAGTTAGAAGGGTTTAACACCAACTTGCTTCATTAACCTCATTTAGGCCCTTAAAATTTCAACTTCCATTCTAAGGCTCCTAAATTTAATCCAATATGTTCATAATTATTTATTCATCATATCTAAGTCTCTAAATTTATTAGAACTCAAAGAAACACTCCTTACCTCTGCTTTCTACCCCCTTGGTTGAGACCTCACTTATAAAAAAGCATTATGAGCTATTGTTGTTTCTTGCTAGAAATTTGATATACATCCATATTCATTGGCTTTTCTAGTTCTTAGACATAAATTCATATGGATCCAAATACTTCTCAATAATCATAAAACTCCTAAGGTGCAATTAAAATCCTAATTTCCATATCTTAAATTATAAAGCTTTTGCTTTCGTTCCAATTGCATATTCTTATTTTTCATGCCCCAAAACCCTTGTTCCTTCCTACCTTGCTATAGCTAAAACTCATCCTCTCCCATATAGTTCTAGGTCTAGTTGAAAAGGGAGAAGAAGAAAAAACCAAAGAGAAGCCATTTTCATCCCATGAATCATACATCTAAAGCTTATCAAGAAGGAAGTCTGATGCTACTCTTGGTTTCCTCAAATCCTCTCCTTCTTCCATAATTTTAGCCATGAAAACTCTCTTTTTAGAAAACTAAAACCATCAAGAAAGAGGGCATGGAGAGGAGAACAACTTTGGTGAAGGAAAGACTATGAAAAAAAGCCAAAATCTTTACCTTTCTCGACTTTCTTTTCTCTTTCTTCTCCTCCTCTCTTGTGCACCTCTTGCTACTGGTCCAAAAGGTTCAAGTTCTATTTTAAAAGGTTTAGGATGTAGCTGGCCTATTTTAAGAAGAAAGGAGTGAGTTGTAACAATTTTTAAAATTTCCATTTTGTCCTTTAATTTCAATTTCCCTGTTTTTGCTCAGTTTAGCTCTTTTTTTAGAACCATCTTTTCCATATAAAAATTTAGACCCTCTAATTTATTAAAAATATTTATTTTCAATCTTATGGGTTTCTGAGCCATTACGAATCATTTGGTCAAAATTTAGGTAAACTAATGGCCTAAAATGTACTAAAGGAGTTTTGGTCATTCTAAGGATTCTTGTGGTTTTTAGAGCCTTTGAGAACCCTACGAAACTCAATTTTATCATTTAAAGCTCCCTCTTTTGACTTTTTAAAATGTTGCCCAAAATTACAAAATTACCACTGCATTTTCAAGTAATTTTATTTAACTGTCCTTGTTCTGCTTGCATGACATCTTCAGTTTTGTGTCCTCATTTCTAAATATCTAGATTATTATTCTAATTTTGTTTAGCCTCTATTCCTTTGATTTTGGGGTCTTCTTTTTATAACTCATTAGTTTTAATTTAATTTTAAAAAGGCAAGGTATTACAACTGCCAACTAGTTAACTATTTTTCTTAAAGCCAATTGATTGATTGTTGCATAACTAGCCACTTATTTCTAAGTAAATCTCTAAGCTTTCCAAGGGCTTTTTAAGGGAGGTATTAGGGACTCCAAAAGATATTAGGAAGAAATAAAATAATATGCTTGTACTGTAAATCCTCATAGAAAACTTATAAGTAACTTTATGTCAATTGCAACTTGGAAATAGTTAACTAGAACTTGGCACATATAAGCAAATTGACTAAGTTAATGTCATTTCTTGAGTGTTCAATCAACGTTTATATTTCCTCCCTAATCCAATGACTATGTAATACAATTTAGTTTTCAAAAAGGAGTTTATTATAGTAATATAAATTAAAACCTTAGAAGTTTATCTTATTTATTGAATAAGATGTTTAACTAGAACCAAGGAGTAAGAATTTAGTTAATTGGAACTAGTATTAGTTAAATGGAACTTAACAACTTAAGAAATTTCAAGGAAGAACAATATTTGGTTAACTAAAATAAGACTCAGTTAACTAGAACTTAAGGTAGAACAATGGAGTCTTCTAACAAAATTCAATTAACTTGATCTAGACTAGTTAATTATATACTGTAATGGCTTATTTGGTACATAGAAAATATTTTAATGGAATTGGAAACTGAATGCTAAATGGAATGGAAAGGAATTAATTTCTTTTGGTATGACATGAAAAGGAAATGGAATGCATTTGCTTTGTTTGTTTGGTACACTAAAATTATTAGAGGAACGGAAAGTAAGTTAAAGTAAAAGACCAAATTGCCTTTACTTATAAAAAAGCTAAATAACCAATGCCATAGGGTTTATGGTTCATTTCTTTTTCCTTATTTCAGGGCATAGTCTAGAGGCAGCCACTAATCTCTATCATCTGCACAACAATACGAAGCACAATACCTTATCATAGAGAGGAAACCTTCTATAGTGTTGAAGAGTGGAACCCATCCAATATAGCTGGTGCTCATCTTTGCCAATCTGGATCTAGATACTAAATGTAGGACATGACAGAAGGTAACAAGAAAAAGACATTAAGCTTTTCCTTCATTTTAAGTCCTAGGTATCAACTATTATATGCCTTTGTCTCATTCCAATTTGTGGTACCTGCAATTTTATCTTTGGATTGTTGATTATGCTAATTCTTATGAGAAAGTACCAATGGATTTAAAGTACTTCTCTTCCTACTCAATAATCAGTTCTTGTGCCATTGAGTAAGCTTAATCAAACGATGATTCAAAGCTCCTTGTATATAGAATAGGCATAACCAGGCATGAATATTCTAGGCTTTACCACATCTACCCTTTGTTTAGATACAGGAGATTTGCTAACCTACTAATAGCCAAGTTTCAGCATCTTAGAATGATACCGATATAATATAGTCCATTTATTGTAGGTAGAATGGTGAGATAGAATTAACATCTGACTTGGCACATCGTATTACTTGAAACTTCTATTGGTGTGAGATTTGATTTGACAAATACATAACTTCAGCAGGCACAAGACGTTAGTATTGTAGGCCGATACATTATTCTTTCCTTCTTTAACTATCATTTTTATTAATAACTTACTATATTTAGTTTAATTTCTTAAGTTTTTTTCTTGATTTGATTTTTTAACTTATTCCACTCCATGGGTACTTTTGCAATGACCTTGAGTGTTCGGGGCAAACCAAGATGATAATGTTGAATTATTAAATAAAAAAGTAATGTCTTAGCCATTTGTTTGTAATGCCATTTCTAGCTTTATTGTAGTTTCTCTTTACTGTAATTGGTTGCATAAATAGTAGGTTTCTTGTGTGTATACGTATATATATATATATATATTACTTTTAAAATTGTAAAAAGTATAAATATGGGCCATCACTTTTTAAATTGGGAAGGAAGTGAGATTTTATTTACCCTTTTGTTATTATTTGCCTTGTTCTTAACGTGAAAGGAAACAATTGTGCAACCTCAACAAGACGCAGTAACAATAGGGAATTGATTGAATATAACACCAATATATTTATAGTAGCATGTTCATTTTCTTAGCAATTAACATGCTATATGTAATTTTTACAACTAGAGTTCTCCAAAAATCTTAGTTCTTTACTTTCTTCCCCTAATCATATTTCACATCATATAGCTAGTGTTGTCATCTGTTATGTTAGAAGTTACATAACCTATCAATGCAAGGGAAAGCCTAGGAAATGGATGATGCATATTTATATCCTCTGATTGCATGCCTAGGGCATTTTGACCATATTCGTTTTTGTACACATACTTGGTCATTGAATTGAAACTATTTGTTCTAACCTGGGAAATTACAAGTCATCACTACAACACATGGATATTAGTTTAGGCAAATACAACTATTGTACATGTATCTTTTAGGTAGATGAAGCTAGCCTTGGTGTCCAACTATTTTGGTTAGTTTTAGTTATATTCTACATGTATGTGTATGTATAGTTAACTCAATGCGGCAAGCATTGTAACACCCCAAAAATTAATTAAGGTGTTAATAATGTATTTGAAATAATTAAGAATAATTATTATGGAATAATTAGATAAACTATATGAATGGAAATTTACAGAGAAATAAAGCTATTAATATAGGTTTAAGTTTTCAATTGGGTTAAGGCTTAATTTGGGCCTAAAATTTATTTTAATAACCCATGGATAAAGATTTATGGAGGCCCAATGATTCTAGATGCAAGCCTAATTCCTTATCATGAGACTTAGGCTAAGAGAGATCACCTAGCAATAACCCAATTTGATTTAGTGAAATAGAAGCCCAAGACCCAATTTACATGAGCTCTTATAGTTAGCCCAACACATATTATGCAAAGCCAAGTTGGATTGACTCTTGGAACTTGGCCTAACCCAATCAAATTCTAAAGCCCAACTCATGAAATAAGGCCCAACAAGCATAAAAATCTAAACCTACAAGGAATTGGGCCATTAGGTCAGCATACTTCACTTAAACTCAAAATGTTCTGCAACCCACCTCACCAAACAAAGGCCCAATAAGTACACATCTAAACCTAAGTGGATTTTGGGCTTTAGGGTTAACCTAAACCCATCTAAAACCCTAACTTTTCTGCAAACCAACTCAATCCTAGGCAAAGGAGAACTCCATTTTCGCGTAGGAAGAGAAGAGGCTAGGGTTTTCTGCATCCCTCCACCGTTTCTCACTTCTAGAGGATGATTTAGCCAAGGTGAGTTATATATAACTTAACCCTCTCATCCTCCTCTTCATTTTGGTTTGATTAATTTCTGATTTTGAGCATTTTCATCTTTTTCTCAAATCTGAAACTTGGTATTGGGTGATTCCTTGCAAGATTTTCAGAGTTGGAGGTTAGAGGGATGATTAGGTAAGCATTTTCCTTCTATTTTGTGTATTACTTTGCTGGAAAATGCCCCTAAGGATGGATTATCATAATGGGTTCTGTTATTGTGTGAGATTACAAGGAGATAATGGTGGAAAACTGAATTTTCTGGGCTTGATGATTGAAATGCGAATTTTGGTGCTTCCATGGTGGATTTTCGGAGGTGAGACTATAGGTGTTGTTAAGTGAGTATCTCCTTCCCATTTTGATGCATTTTCTGTTAGTTTGAGACTTCTATAGTTAACTTATGATATGGGCTTTGGTTTCATGTGAAATTACCCAGAAATTAGAGTGAACTATGGCAATTTCTGGTGTGGGAAAGTTGGAATCTGAAATTAAATCCTTTGGTAATTAGGTGAGTAACCTCTAGTCTATCATTAGTAGTTCAACTCTTTGAATATTTGATTGTGATTAGAAATGATGATAATTATGCTTGTTATAGGCTTGGTGTGCATTTGGATTATTATGGTAGCTAGGGGAAGAGTAATTGGCTTCATTGGGGTAACTGGGGTTATTTTTCTAATTCTATGTATATGCTCATGTTAATCTGCTATTTGTTATACATGCTTGATTTTGAAATGCTAAATGTCTGGTTGACTACTTGATTGTTATTGTAATTGGACCTTGTGAGTCCATGGTGGAGCTGTGGTGCGGCTGCCACCCATCCATGTGCTTTGATCGAGCACCGGGTTGTGATCAAACCCCAGATGCACTGAGCCCTGGTTGTGCTCATGATGGAGTAGGTGCCGTGGACAGACCTCTCCTGGTGTTATTGGCCATTAACATGTTGTGTATGATTGCTGGTATGGGATAGTAGTCATTGGTAGTTCAACTAGTTCATTTGCGAATTGAATTTATGATTTTGGTATTGATGACATGAAATTGCATTAGATTGATTGACTTGTATATATATATGGAAATTTCCCTTTTGTTACTGAGATTGTATATCTCACCCTGTTATGGGCTAATATTTTCAGGGACCGGACCTCTTAGTGGCAAGGAGAAAATTAATGGAAGATCATTAAATGGTTTGGTAGCACATAGGTTTGGGAGCTTTGACAAAATGTATTGTAACTAAATTGCTAGTTTTGTATCATTGCTGCATTGCATCATGAGTTGCCAAGTATAGGGATTGTATATGTAATTTGATTATCATGGAATTGAACATTATGATTGTAATTGGATAATAATGGATAAATATTTGATTTTATATAAACATTAAGCATTGACCACATGCACCTTGTGACCATAATACATTTGCTGTCATTAATCTATAAACTCACTAGTTTATGGTAGCTAGAGGGTTAAGGATCCATATTGAATTTTGAATGGGTAATGATAGATATGTTAGGTAGATTAGGTAAAACAAAGACACTAAATCTTCACAAACTAAGTTAAAGTGGCCTATAGTGTTGCTAAAGGGGGAATTGGAGAGCATGAGATGAAATTTTGGGAGTTGTAGGAACAAAAGGGAATTGGCCGCGGCCAATATTTAATTGGCCTCGGCCAAATGGTAACAGAGAAGAATTGGCCACCGCCAACATTTAATTGGCCTCAGCCAAATATGGCGAACCTGCCAGGGAAGAAAACAAAGAGAAATTGGCCGCAGCGAATAGTGATGTTAGCCGCAGCTAAGTCTAGGAAGCAAGTTTGGGGATGTTCTAGAGGCTATTTGGCCGTGGTGAAAGGGGTATTTGGCCGCGGCAAAATACGTGAAATTTATGGAGGTGTAAGGACTTGAATCCGAGAGTAATTGGCCGTGGTAAAAGGGGATTTAGCCGCGGCAAAGGTGCTCAATTTCTCATATTCACCTAGAAACTTTAATTTCTTTTATGGTAATAATAAGAAATGATTTAGAAACACTTGTAAGAGGTTTTTATGAGTTGGAATTGATGGATGGGAGAATCAAAAGTTATTAATGATTAAATTCACTTGCACATTTGAATAATTGTGGTTCTCTAATTAATGACCTTAATAACATTAAGGTTCAAATTTCCTAGCATTTCTCGAATATAATTAGTTGTGATGACTTTCAACTCTAATTTAACTTTTATGGTTATTAATCACATACTTAACCTTAATTATAATTATTAGAAGCTAGGGTTGTTATAAGCACCATAATGAAAATGTTAGGCACATGCAAGGTTATGGTGTCCTTTTCTCTTTTTGGTGTTTAAAAGCATATATGCCCATGAATAGCTAAACTGGTATATGGCTTCAATTGGGTAATAAGTATTTCTTCCTATCTTATAGCATGAAGGTAGCAACGAACATAAGCTATGTTTAGTTAGTTTTACATTATATTTATTAGTCTGTTCTCCTCTTTACACCCTACAATTGAATCACTACTCTTTATGACATTGTCCCTTCCCTGATGACAAGACCATGGAGTAATCTAATACGCAAAAAGGTTGTCATAGTATGAAGGAAAAAGAACAAAGACTTGCTAAGTGCAAAGAGGAGTATGTGAAGAGCAAGAGATGGCTTGAAAATTGTCATTAGCATTGTCAATCCATACATGACTATGCCTTTCAACTAAGGGAGTGACATGAAGAGGTTAAAGCGCAACTAACATGTTCCTTAATGGTGACTATAATATTGGAGCATCAACTTTGTCTAATCATTGCTAAACTAGTGGATGTAGAACAAAAGGTTTTCATTGCAGCTAATAATGTGGCCAATGGCTTGTACATGTTAGCCCAAAGATATGCACTACAAAAGTAGGCCAAGGCATCATTGGAGAAGGCCAAAAAGGAAATAGATAAAAACTGTTAGTGCTATTTACTATACTAAGACATTTTGACAATCTATACCTTACTTCTTTTTGCTATCATCCATGCGCCATAACTTTGTCAAGGCTACATATGATGTACAATTGATTCAACTATCTATGAACCTAATGTAGTTGTTGTTATCTTATGCCTATTGTTATAAAACTTAAGGTAATATTAATGTCATCCCATTTTATGTCTTATCCCATAGACCATTGGATGAACTAAATGCAAGATTGCTGATGTTGCAATGATAGATGGATTTTATATAACAAAATTGAAAGCTTTGTTTGTTTTTATTAAATATTATATACTAGGATATGCATATAGGTTGCACACAATTGAATGTCTTTAAGGAAGTATGCCATGTGCATTTTCCACATTTGGATGTTGCTCTAAAAAATGTCTTACTTGTCAATGATTTTTTTCATTATTTTCATTGAAATTAAAATGTCCACCTTTAATTAATTACTAATACAATCCAGTAATTTTTAATCCTCTTTCCATTTTCATAAATGATGCCCTATTCAAATGCAATATTTACAATTTATATTTTCATGTTTAATGTAATATAAATGAAAAGATTGAAATTTTAAAATATATTAGAACAATATATTTTAATATTACATTGTCATTTACTGTGTATTGCAACAATGCAGTGTGCCACAGACTTCCTTTGAGAATCTTTAAAGCTTTAATAGTTTATCAAATGTGAACTCTCATGCTACGACCAGCAAAACTGCAAGCTCATGTTAACTTGCAATGGTTTAAAGCTAAACAAAGCCTAGCCTTCAAAGATGTCAGACTCAACATCAATGCATAATGTTCTAGGTAGTTTTTGTAAGAAGATTAAAGCTCATGAATGCATTTGTATTCAATGAATGGTTGTTACATTAAGCTGTAATTTTTTTATATTAGAAACACATAAAAACCTATGTCACCTCAATGCATCATATATGGAAGCCAACATTTGCACTAAATTTCATATTCAATTATTAGCAACTTTGACTTGCATCTAACCATTTATTTGGATTGACTTAGCAAGATCATAAAAGCTCTAACTATAACTAGTTAGATGATTTTATATATCCCTGCATGTAAAACAACCAGAAATAAATTATCCTAAAAAATTAAAATCTAATGAGTCAGATAGTGTCTAAATGCTACATAAACCTTAAAAAGGAATTAAAAAAAAATGTTCTCTCATAAATATGGCAGCCATCAACTTAAAGAAAGCATTGTATGGCAAAAGTATGTTGAATAATAGTCCAATCATAAACATCTAAAAGATGCCATTAAAACAAAGCATGATAGTAACGCCACCCTCTAGCATATGCATACGATTGGAAATTAAAATCCATTAAGAACAGAATTTTCATCTCTTAATTGAAAAAGCTATACCTTCTATCTTCTTAGATATCCATGTAAAGGTTTTGATGTGAGACCCCATAGAAACCCGTTCTAGGAACCCCAAATGACACGGATCAGTGATCAAAATTTGGCTATAACACAAAAACAAGTAAATACACAGATTTGGACAATAAGCAATGAAGAACAAAGAAAGGAATGAAGAAGAAGAAGAAGAGATGTTGGTCAATGGAATTGAACCCTAAGAGAACTCGTGTCTTAGAACCCTAATCCGGGACGCCACAAAGGAAACCACTCCTTTGATAAGTCAAAGATTTTCCCTAGCACACAAAGGCCACAAGGAAAACCGCACAAGTCAGAAATGATTCTGAAAAAAGATAATTCATTCAATCTCTAATCCTTGGAGTACAAGTGGGCCTTATATAGGCATTTGAAAAAATAAAACCCTAAACACAAAATAACTCCTAGGTGGCGCCTCTTACATGGCGAGAAAATAAAAGAAATTTAAGTTGAGACCAATTCACCAAGAATGTCGCCTAATAAGCTAAAAATTTGAAAAAAAAAATCAAATTAAAACAAAATAAAACTAAGAGAATTTGGTGGAAAATGGCTGGGCTTCTTCAATTAGGCTCCTTTTGGGCTTGGGCTAGCACTTATAGATATGAAATAATCTTCATGCCATTTTGTTCCTTTTGGGCTTCACATTCAGCTAAGAATATGGGCTCTAAGTCCATTAGCTTTTGGATCACTCCATTCAAGGCCTCCTTCATAGCTTTGGCTCTTGATCTTATCATTGGGCCTCCCATACGTTGCAAAGGTCTTTTGTTGGCCATCTTTTAGAGTCATGTCCAGCCCTTTTGTTCCCAAGTTCCTTATTTTGTTCAAGCTCTTTTAAGTCTCCTAGCTCACCTCCATCAGGTTTTAGCAAATACTAAATTAAACCTCAACAGTAAATACTTGGACCGTTACTCCTATAATGAACTAACCACTCTTCACAGTAACAGGCTCATTGGCCAACTTTTAGGAGCCTTTGAGTATAGAACCATATTATTATATTACTGCACATCAAATATCTGCTATATAAGTTCATGACAAAATAGTATTCATAAACTTCCAATTTGCCATTTCCTTTAATTGTAGACAAGATATAACTATGACAAATGAGATGCCTAAAATACAATCAAATTTTTTGTTATATAACTATGTCACATTGCAAACTATTTTAAAATTCACAAAGAAGGATGGCTTAGTAATAAAATTTGCAAAAGCAAAAGACAAATATTATTCAAATTAGATAACGGAAAATTGCATCCTACTAGATTCAACTTGAATAGCACATTGACCCCAACCTAAGTCTTATTTAATTTAGTTTAGTAAAAGGAAATTATTGTGAATTTGGATGAATAAACTTATTCAGCTAATAATATATGAATTGAATGCCCTAAATATATAGTATGACATCAATAAATAATCTAAGAACAATTAATACAAGGAAAAACCAAGAAGAAATGACACTTTAATAAATACTATATCATTAATTGAGAGCTTTGTAAAATTAGGGTCAAGTGCCACAACTATAAATCTAAAGCTAAGATCTATTCCCTAGTATATTTTTCATAAAAGGTCTGAGCAAGCCCTCTCCATATCATGTGTAATGTCTAGTTTTCACCAAACAACGAAAATTAATGTGTTTTCAAAGCAAGTCCCTCGAAATGAATTAGTGAAGGTCGCAAAAAATTTAAGTAGCATTCTAGACTCCTAAAAATGAGAATCCCAGGCTCAGACAGAAAGAAAAATAGAGTTAGAATGAAGAAACGAATTTAAATGAAAGGTTGATGAAACGTAATAGCATTTTTATAATTTTGAGAAAATTTTGGAATTCATATAGGAGGGCTTTTTAAATGAAAGTTTTGAATTCTCCATGGTTCTTAAAGGCTCTGAAACCATGGGAAGCTCCGGGACAGTTAAAACCCTTTTGGTGGACATTTTCTAATGCCAATTGACCTGAACTTTGATAGATTCATTTCTGAAGGTTTTAGCTCCAATTTAAGTGATTTCAAAGGTATTTTAATAAATTGGAAACCTAAATTTCATAATGAAAAAGACAGTTCTAAAAAAGAAGCTAAAATGAATAGGAAATGAAAATACCAAGATGAAGGAGCTAAATTGGAATTTTTGAAAAGTGTTTCTTAAACTTACCTATATATAGGTCACGCCCCACCTTCTCATTCATTTAGACACAATTGTTTCTGCCCTAAATTAGAAGAAGAACCCTAAGGGTGAGGCGCACAAGAAGGAGAAGAAGAGGAGGAGAAAAACAAGGAAGAGGTATGGAATTTCTTAGTTTTTTTTCATACTTTTTCTTTAGCAAACCTCTTATTCTCCATTTCCCCTTCTTTCTTATGGTTTTATTAAAGTTCTTGGATCTGTTTTGAGGGAAGAAGAGAGGAAAAAATTTGGATTTGAAGAGAGGAGGCCAAAGAAAGGAAGAATCAACCAAGAAACTAAGGAAAAATAAGGTAAATCTTCATTCCTATGGTAGCTACTCCTTCTCCCATTTTCTCCTTGGTTCGTCCAACATAAGAAGTTGCAAGAAAACTTAGATTTTGGATAGAACCAAGGGTGAATATTAAGAATTTAAGAGAGGAGAATAAGGATATGCAAAGAAAACGACAAAAGAACCATTAGATTACAAGATAGCAAACCTAAGGTTTCAAGTGTCCCTTATAAAATATGATTTGATACAATAATTCCTAGGTCTAAATAAGTGTTTAGATAAGTTCCTAAGATCCCTAGAAGGCTTCCCATATGAATCTTCCACCAAGAAAATAAAACAAGCTCCATGGATGCCAAGAAGATGCATAGGTTTGGCCAAACCCATTTTTGAGTCATATATGATAAATAAAGGTGAGGGAAAACCTTAGGAAAAATTTAGGAGGCCTAGAGAATAAATTGGTATCATAGGTTCCATAATATGATCTAAAGAAGCAACATCTAGTTTGGCTCCTTTATTTAATTATGTGATGACTCCAAGAGGCTTAAAAAGAGTCAAGAATCATAAATGAAAGGAAAGAATAAAGCCTAGAACTCAATTGAGGGATGCTACTTCATTAAGTGCATTTTGGAACCATAAAAGGACTATTAGACCAAGTTAGTATTTAAAGAAGATGTATGGCTTTAGAAATGATTTCATGAACCTAATTGGCTTCCACCTATTCTGTTTAGGCCAAGAGAAACAAATCCCACACTATTGTGTGTGTGAGGCCGAGGAAGGGCGCATAATTCCAAGAGCAAAAGTGTGCTTGTATGGCGAAGGTAGCTCTCTCCACTTTCTCTCATGCATTAATGTGTGCTTGCTTTGTCTTTGAATGTGTGTACATGTATTTTAAGCTATGAAAAGTGTTCTAGCATGTGCCTTTATTCCATGGTACCATGATGTTGTAATATGCTTTCACATAATGCCTAGTTTTTGTGCTTAGGTTTGCTTGAGTGTGGTGAAGCCAAGAACCCTTAGTCATGGTAAGGATAAGCCAAGAACCCTTAAAATTGGTTAAGATAAAGTAAAGAGTATCTCAAGAGTAAGTTTAAGTCAAAACCTTTTAGAGAAAATGGGTGAGGCAAGTCCAAAATCCATAAGAGGATAGGTGAGCTAATCCACTTACTTGGCAAGCTTATATATGCTTTGTATGACTTATTCAAGTGCCAAGAATGCTTCTTAAATGATCATGCACTTCATGATACTCATGCATGCATTTTTAAGACTTGTTTTTCATTCTTTATGTGTGATTAAAAGGGGGAAAAGCTACTGGGATTCTTTGAATCTCATTCCCTCCTCTCCAATGTCTTAACAAACTAGGTGGATCACATGAACAAGGTAATGGAAGCCATCAAGTTGGAAGATGAAAGTATGACAACAAAGTGCCTAGATTTTGCTTCTTTATGGCCATATGAGTGACAAATGTTGTAATTAATTATTGTATATATCCTATGACCTTATGTATATATGTAATTATGCAAATGTATCATGTACAAATGAGATTTAATGTTGTGTGTATGATATAGTGCATTTTGGACATTTAAGAATAAGACTAAACTTGTATATTCTTGTGTATGGCTTAGGGTGAGAGAGTGAGTTTTCAATTTTTGGGTTTATGTACCTTTGAGACAAGTTTAGAATGTCATTTTGGTGTATTCCTACGTGCTCAAGTGGTCATGGATATCTTGGACCTCAAAAAAGACCTCTTATATGACATATAATGAGCCATTTTACAACCCAATATCAAGATTTGACCAAATGGAGAATTTCCTACAGCCCTGATCCATCACCAGAGTAAATTCATACACTAAATTTCTAGTAAAAAAGGGAGCGCCCTACGTGAGACTTATTGAAAAGGCCCCATTTGAGTAGTCTCATAGGTCTGACCAGGAGCCCACATATAGATCTTATCCAGAGCTTTTTAGAAAGCTAAAGACTAGATTATTTAGAGTTCTATAAAATTAATTATGATTTTTCAAATTTGGCATTTTTCTACTGAACTGATACAGACATTGTTCATATGGTCAGAAACTTGGGCTGTGTCATTAGAGGGTCAAATGATGTCCAATGCTCATGAAACTTTATAGTCATAACCTAGATATTATAAGATTTTTATAGCCACTAAGATCACCCTAATTGGACCTCTAAGCAGGGAGATATGAATTTTTGAAGTTGGAGGATAGTACTAGTAATGCTAGTGAACCTCTAGTACTGTTCCATTAATTTCTGATGGCTATCAGCCTTGGTTATGGTCTGGATATATTTTTAGCATAAATTAGAAATCTGTGGCATTCTAGAATGGTAAAGAATGCATAATTTGAATTTTTATAGAATTAGTTATGATTTTTCAAATTTTATAATAGTAATATGAAATTTTTGGCTGAGGCTACACCTATTGTTTTTATGTATACCATCCACTTGCACAAGTTCTAAGCCATTTCTTGGGATAGTTTTGAGTTTCATTAGTGTAATTAAATATGAGAATGAGGTGGATGACTCCATATGGTCCATGAGACACCAACTGAAAAATTTATTCGCTCCATAATACGATTTATTTGTATTTTTCTATGGCTTTTCCTTGAGAAATCCTTATGCTTCATGGGAATAAGCCTACATATGATATGAGATGAGTCTTAGAATTATGGTGTTACATTATGCAAGAAATTACATTACCAATAAGCCACATCATGAGTGCTAACATACCAATAATGCTTTTCATGCCACAAGTGCTTCTCTCCATCAGCCATTGAGATGGCCTCATTCTTTGCCTCTACAATTGTTGCAACATTCCATGGATTAATGTGGAAAGCCCCAATAAAGTGATGGAGAACACTTAATAAATTCTAATATCACTTGCATACTCTTCAAGCCATTGACATTGGTACATGATTTAGAACCAAATATTTCCTGTCTACAAGCAATATATGTATAAGGAGTTAGGTTCATCCCATCTCTTACAACTGTGACAACAACACATTCAGTTATGCTATAATAAGCAACTTTTTTAGCAATCAAAACTAATCTAGTGTATAGCTCTTGTAGCAAGATTGAAGCTCATGAGTGCATTTGTATCCAGTGAATGGTTATCACATTTAGCTGTATCTTTTTTATATCAGAAACATATCAAAACCTGTGTCAACTTATGCATCATATATGGAAGCCAACATTTGCACTAAATTTCAGATTAAATTACCAACAACTTTCATATCCTTATATTATAACAGACAGAAGTTACAAGTAGTTTTGTTAGCATTACATACATGTCAACTAACCAAAGTAGATACTGGTCCAAAAAGTTACAGCTAGCCATCAACCCTACTAGCATTAAGTAAATATTTTACACCAAAAAGATACATGGCATCTACCTAAAATATATACTAGGATAAAAACTACAACCACCTATTTAAGGAAAGACTTTCCTCTATATATCCATACCCAAAAGAAATATGTCAAGCTTCCACTATGCTATGCACAATAGATACAAGAAACGTTACATAACCATACATATACCTAAACCAAAAGGTTCCCATAGATAGCAAACACACATAAAACATTACAGTCACCATCTACCTTACTAGCTGCCTAATCCAATTAGCCTTCAAAATGTCTGGGATCATTGGGAAGCATAGCAACAACCTATTGTCACACGAAATATTTATATGAGCAGCACAAACCTCCTATGTAGTCAAGCCATCTACTCTGAGCAAGTCAGCCCACAGATCAATAGTTTTATCATCATGGTTTTAAGCCAACCTGTGAATTCTGTGGCATATGCTCTTTACAACTACCATCATGCAATCATCCAACTCCCAACTAACTTCCTTTAGCCCATCAACCAAGATCTCTGCCCTATCACGACTTTGTCTTTTACTCTTTCATGCTGAAGCTATGGTGGCTTCACTCGCGTTGGCATGGGGGTTATCTGAATATGCCATGTCTGTAACAGCCCAGAACTTATTAATAAGGATTGTGGTGAATTAAGGAATTAAGACAGGGATTTGGAAAATAATAATAATAAGAAGAAGAAAAATAAGGTTTCTAAAGAAATAGATTTATTTTAGACATTTCGAGCTAATAATCATGTCTAGTTATTGTTAGGTGGATATATATATTAATTATGGTTACGGGTTTAATTAAGGAATTAACTAAGGGGACTTAGACATTTAATTTGGGCCCTATGATTAATGTATTCCTGCCATGAGCCAAGTAAGAAAGCTCACTTGTAGTTGGTAAGAAGGACCAATCTCATTTCTTGAGAGCCCAACTCTTATTTCATCAACTAAACCCATCAACTTATGGCCCAATAAGCACATATCTGAACCTAAGTGGATTTTGGGCTTTAGGGTTAGCCTAAACCCATCTAAAACCCTAACTTACTCAGCCCCTTACCCTCTATTCTGCAGACCAACTCAATCTTAGGCAAGGGAGAATGTGGTTCTTGGATAATTGTTGCAAGATTTTCGAAGTTGGAGGTTAGAGGGATGATTAGGTAAGCATTTCCCTTCCATTTTGTGTATTACTTTGCTGGAAAATGCCCCTAAGGATTGATTATCATAATGAGTTCTGCTATTGTGTGAAATTACAAGGAGATAATGGTGGAAAACTGAATTTTCTGGGCTTGATGACTGAAATCCGAATTTTGGAATTTCCCATGGTGTGTTCTTGATAGTTAAGGCTCAACTTAGTCCATTTAGCCCCTTAGGTATATGGGTAAGTGTTCCCTCTTCTCTTGTGTGATATATATACTGAATTTTCATCACTTGGACTGAATTTTGGTGCATGGCTTTTACATGTGCGAAAATGGAGACATTAGGAGTGACTCATTGTGAGTTCTTGTTGTTGTGACCTTGAATTAGTGCTGTAGTCCCTTAGGAAGCTTAGGTAAGAAGTTCTTAATGTACTCTTGTTAAGATTAATCTGTGGATAGGGAAATTCCATACTAATGGTAGTTGAATAATGATGATTATGCTTATGTTAGGCCTGGTGTGCTTGGAATCATGATGGTAGCTAGAGGATGAGTAATTGGCTTCATTGAGGTAACTGGGGTTATTTTCCTAATTCTATGTATATGCTCAGGTTAATCTGATCTTTGTTACACATGCTTGATTTTGAAATGCTAAATGATTAGTTGACTACTTGAATTGTTATTGTGATTGGATCTTGTGAGTCCATAGTGGAGCTGTGATGCAGTTGCCACTGGTGCATGTGCTTCGATCGAGTACCAAGTTGTGATCAAACCTCAGATGCACTAAGCCATGGTTATGCTCATTATGGAGTAGGTGCCGTGGATGGACCTCTCCCGGTGTTATTGGCCATTAACATGTCGTGTATGATTGCTGGTATGGGACAGTAGTCATTGGTAGCTCAACTAGTTCATTTGCAAATTGAATTGATGATTCTGGTATTGATGATATGAAATTGCATTGTATTGATTAATCTATACATATATATGGAATTTGCCTCTTGTTACTGAGATTGTATATCTCACCCCGATTGTGGGCTAACATTTTCAGGGACCAGGCCTCTTAGTGGCAAGGAGAAAATTAATGGAAGTTTGTTATGTGGCTTGATAGTTGGTAGGTTTGGAAACTTTGTCAGATTGTATTTGTATAACTAGACTACTAAGTTTTATGTAATTGCCGCATTGCATCATGAATTGTCAAGCATAGGGACTGTAATCATTTGATACATCAGATGTCAATTTAAACTGGTGATATATGAAATTCCTAATGCAGCTCATGTTTAAATGGAAATGTGAGTAGTGTGTGAACTATTTGCTATCATTGATCTATGAACTCATTGATTTATGGTGGCTAGAGGGTTAAGGATCTACATTTGAGCTTTAAATGGGTAATGATAGATGTGTTAAGTAGATTAGGTAAAAGAAAGATATTAAATCTTCACAAACTAAGTTAAAATGGCCTAGAGGGTTGCTAGAGGGGGAATTGGAGAGCATGAGATGAAATATTGGGAGTTATAGGAACAGAAGGGAATTGTCCGCAGCCAACATTTAATTGGCTTCGGCCAAATGGTAACAGAGAGGAATTGGCCGCGGCCAACATTTAATTGGCCTCGGCCAAATGTGGCGAACCTGTTAAGGAAGAAAACAGAGAGAAATTGGCCGCGGCGAATAGTGAGGTTAGCCGTGGCTAAGTCTAAGAAACAAGTCTGGGGGTGTTCCAGAGGGTATTTGGCCGTGGCGAAAGGGGTATTTGGGCGCGATGAAATGCGTAAAATTTGTGGAGGTATACAGAGTTGAACCCGAGAGTGATTGGCCGCTGCGAAAGGGAATTTAGCCGCCGCAAAGGTGCTCAATTTCTCATATTCACCTACAAACCTTAGTTTCTTCTATGGTAATACTAAGAAATGATTTAGAAATACTTGTAAGAGGTTTTTATGAGTTGGAATTGATGGATGGGAGAATCAAAGGCTTTTTATTAATGATTAAATTCACTTGCACATTTGAATAATTGTGGTTGTCTAATTAATGACCCTAATAACATTAAGGTTCAAATTTCTTAGCATTTTTCGAATATAATTAGTTGTAATGACTTTCAACCCTAATTTAAATTTTATGGTTATTAATCACATGCTTAACCTTAATTATAATGATTAGAAATTAGGGTCGTTACAATGTCTTAGTCAACGTCCATACACATTGGTGTTTTTATCAACTCATCTTCACCAACCTCATTAGCTCTGTCCTTTCCCTACACTATACACAAGTCATCAAAGTGTGGAAATGGCTAACGTTGGAATGAGGCTGCCTTTCTATGGATCTTTCAAAAGTATAAACAATATTAGGTCTAAGTTAGAAGGACATAATTTTTAAGACCTAAACTCATATAAATTTATAAAATATAATTTATAAATTAAAAAAGTAAATAAGTTATTTGATTGGAATCAATCAAAAGCAATTCTTAACCTTGACATAATCATCCCAAATAGCTTTATCTACTGTGACACACTTAGTTACTGGGTCCCATCCAAAACCGAAGGTGTTTGATCCATATTCCATGTCATACATTGTTTGCCATTTTTCTTTGAGCATGTTCAGTCAAGGCTGAATGTTGGGCACACCTTTCAAACTACGGCTTGGGCTTTTCAATTCCATCATCTCTTCTAACTGAGGTAAGTGTCCCAGTTGAAAGTCATTATCTACAAGATGCTTCCCTCTCAGGCATAACTCTAAAAGGCATTCAACGAGGAGGGCATCCTTAGATGGGTTCCATTGATGGTTCATTGAATTAGTGTCATCATCTAAATGCTACTCTATGCTAATCTGCATGTAAACAAATGAATGGTACAAGGAGAGAAAATAAAAGAAAGGTTAAGGAACAAATTAGGGAAACAATAGTAAAGTTACGAAAATAACCTATATAACAAGGTTACTAAAATGACATCTACAACATCTACAAATAATTTAAGGATAAACTACTATTAATGGTAAATTATATGGAAAGATGTCAAATTCAATAAAATATGATGATAAACATAATGTCTATCCACACAATAATTACAATTTATATTCTAAAGTACAAAATAATTATTGCATTACAACAATCAAGGTCATAGTAAGAAATAAACTAAATCAACCACGGGCTCTTTGTCCAGTGAACTCATTAAACATGTTTATTGCTAGTTGATCCTAGAAGGTGTTCCATATAGTAGAAGTCTCCAAAGATGGCCTAAGACCAGGGTCATTCACGACATCAACTATTTCTAATTGAGCATTGTCATTGTTCAATGTAACCTCACAGTTCTCTCGAATGATGAGGTTATACAACAAGTAGCATGAAAGTATGACACAAATATCTGTCCTCATAGGGTAGAATAAGGGACTTCTAAGAATTATCCATCGTTCTTTTAGCATCCCAAAGGCCCACAATCACATTATGAGCTGACGCATGTCTCATATTAAAGCACTCTTATGGGCTTATCAAATGGTGACCATGAGTTTATTCACTTAAGTGGTATCTTTGTCCTCTATATGATGCAAGGAAGCCATCACAATTTGTGTAACCCGCATTGATGAAGTAGTATTAACCTATGAAGGAATATGTTAAAATAATAACAAGGGAATAAGTTAAAACAATAATGTTTATTTGTGTCACCAAGATACAAGAAGGGAAAATGCAATGAACAATGTTCTTACCTAGAGGTATACTTAAGCCATGCCTCCTACTTATTGCATCGTGAAAAACTCAACAATCAGCTACAAATCCTTCCCACCCTGATAAGACATAAATAAATTGTGCATCTTGGGAGCAAACACCTAAGACATTAGTGATGATTAACCCTTTTTAATTTCGATATCAAGGTTTATCCTCCAGGGGTACATAGATCAGAATATGTATTCCATCAAGAGCCCCAATATAGCTCTATAAAACTTAGTCAATGTAGGTGTAATAATAGTACAAACCATCATAATGTTCATGTTAGAAAAAAAGCTTACCTTAAACCATTTCCATTTGTCATAAGCTAAATGTTAGGTACAGGCTTTGGTATCCAAATGTATCATTACATTTAATACCACATTAAAGTATCTACTAATTATTTCCCCATATCCTTGAAATTGAAACTTAATCACTCTATTCTTAAGGTGATGTGCTAGAATGTTTAAAATTATTGCCACTTGCTCATCTACTAGCATATTTTTTGAAGGTTTTAAACCCCCTATTGTATCAAGCATGGCACATAGTTGGTCAAAAGTTGCTATGTTCAGCCTAAGTTAGTTATAACAAGTAGTGTCACTACTATAAACCAACTTTTAAGGTGGTCATGCTTAGCTTCAAAATTTACAGTGTAAGGCCTTTGCCTCAATCGATGACAACTCAAAGCAATATATACCCACATATTTATCAGCCATTTACACCTGGCTTGCATAACAAGAACAAATCATAGTAACACATGAAGAATGATGTCATGACTAATGTCATCCATAACTGTTGAATAACAATGACAACACTTTGATTAATAAGAAAGGATATGTGCTTCACAACAAGGTTGGGGAGCTATTTCACATTTTCTATTACTCAACTCTATGCTTTGCTAAGAATATTTAAACATTTTGCTATTAAAAATTACCACTGTTTTGACAAAGTAATACAACTTTTTGGGTAAAATATCTTGAACACCATAAATATGCTATCAAATAAAGTAGAAATCACAATTGATATATATAATACAGCTGCCATATATAAGATCTTGAAAGGGATTTACTGATATAAAACATAACTAAAATACATTTTCATAAAAGACTATATTGCAAATGTGAGCTTGGCACTACTAGTGGTTATACTAATGTAATGTTTCAAAAGTGAAATAAACTACATATGTCAAATGCACATAACAAGCACATTCGGAAAAGAAGCTTAAATTTATTTTAGGTGTTGGGAAACAAAAGAAAGGGACAAAAACACTTTTATAAAAGCATAGCTCACAAAGACTATGGAGCATTTTTAGCCTGGACATTAGAAAAGGTTACAACACAATAATTTTCATTATAATACTACAATGACCATACATTGATGGAAGCCATTGTAAGAAGCAATTCTATGTATGGTAATACCTTCATCTTACTATGAAGGTAAAAGGGGGGAATAAAACAACAAGCAAGCAAATCAAAGCGGAAACTTTGTATATATGTGTGTGAATGTGCATAACTCTTTTTAACCTTCCAAAATAATAATTTGTCAGATTCAAGCACCATTTTCCAAAAACCAAATCTATTGCCACTTGTACGCATCATTTTCTTAATCATTAAGCACCAGCAAAACCCAAACCATCCATAAGACAGATTTGCTCATCCTGCATTTATACTAATTAATGTATTGAAATTTGCAAAAAACATTAACCTAATTTTAAGGACATACAAAGCTTGGTCATTTAAACACAACTAAATGAAATGGGTTTTGCAAGCTTATTGAAAGGGAAATATCTATAACATCTTTATACATGTAAACATATCTTAGCGTTCGAGTGAGACTGCACATCTAATTGATTAGTTGTTGCTAGTTGAAGGAGAGCCCACAAAGGACCTACATTAGCTAACATTCGACTCTCACTCTGTAAAGTCCCACATTAGAAAGGAGGGACCTGGGCTAGGGCCTTATAAGTGGAAGTAGTACTCTCCCCACATGGAATCGTTTTCCTGAGTGATAGGAAGATGGCTCAGAAGGAACAAAACCCTAGCTACAGAACCCAATTTCGGATATGGCTAAACTAGAAACAATATCCATGGGGCTCTGTAAGGTGTTTGGTATTAGAGCCAACCTAGCCATGTGTGCAACCCAAGGATGGGATGGCCCCAAAGGGGGTGGATTGTAAAGTCTCACATCGAAAAGGAAGGACCTGGGCTAGGGCCTTATAAGTGGGAGTAGTACCCCCTACATGGATGTGTTTTCTTGAGTGATGGGAAGATGGCTCAGGAGGAACAAAACCCTAGCTATAGAACCCAGTTTCGGACATGGTCAGACTAGGGACAACATCCATGGGGTTCTGTAAGGTATTTAGTATCTGAGCCAGCCTAGCCGTGTATGCAACCTGAGGATGTGTTGGCCCCAAAGGGGGTGGATTGTAAAGTCCCACATCAGAAAGAAAGGACCTGGGCTAGGGCTTTATAAGTGGGAGTAGTACTCTCCCCACGTGGATGCATTTTCCTGAGTGATGGGAAGATGGCTTAGGAGGAACAAAACCCTGGCTACAAAACCTACTAGGGATAATATCCACGGGGTTCTGTAAGGTGTTAATTGTAATGTTCAATTTTCGTTAAATGATAGAAATGGATGCATTTTCAAAGCAAGTCCTCTGGAATGAATTAGTTGAGGTTTTGAAAAATTTAAGCAACATTTTAGACTCTAAAAAATGAGAACCCTAGCCTTAGATGGAAGGAAAAATGGAGCTAGAATGAAGAAATAAATTTTCATAATTTTGAGCAAATTTTGAAATTCACATAGGATGGCTTTTTAAATGAAAATTTTGAGTTCTCCAAGGTTCTTAAAGGCCTTGAAAACCATGGGAAGCCCTAGGATAGTTAAATTCCCTTCGGCGAATGTTTTCCAACATTGATGCACCCTGGGATTCATTCAAGAAGATTTTAGCTCCAATTTGAGTGATTCTAAGGACATTTTATTAAATTTGGAATCTAAATTTTATAATGGAAAAGTTGGTTCTAAAAAGGAGCTAAAACAAAAGAGAAAAAAAAATGCCAAGAATAAAGAGCAAAATGAGAATTTTTGAAAAGTGTAACTTTCTCCACCTATAAATAGGTGGTTCCCCACTCTCTCCTTCATTTAGACTCATAATTTTCTGCCCAATTTCAGAGAAGAAGGTTAGGGTTTAGGTACACCAAAGGGAGAGAAAAAGAAGGAGAAATCCAAGCTTTAAGGTATGGTTTCTTGTAGTTTTTCCTGCTTTCTTCCAGCCACACCTCCTTTCCTTGATTCTTCTTTGTTTCCTTTGATTAAAATGAAGTTTACAAATTTGATTTAAGGGAGAAACTTAGGAAAAATTTCGGATTTGAAGAGAGGAGCTTGGAGAAAGCAAGATTCAAGTAAGAAAAAGCAAGAAAACAAGGTAATTTTTCTTTGTATGGTTAGTACCTTTGATTCCCTTTTCTTCTCCATTTCGCCTAACCCAAGGAACCCTAGGAGGATCTAATTTTTAGGCAGAACCAAGGATGAATCTAAGGAAAAAGGGTGTGGAGATTAAGAATATGCAAAGGAAATTAACAAAACACCATTAAATTTCAAGATATAATTTTTAGGGTTTTAAGTGCACCTTGTAAAATCTGATTTTGTATGATGATCCCTAGGCCTAAGTAAGAGTTTAAATGAGTTCCTAAGACCCCTAGAAGTCTCCTTATGTGTTTCCTCCTTCAAGAAAACCAAGTAAAATCTATAAAAACCAATAAGCTTCATGGTCTTGGCCTAAGAAGGTTAAGGTAGCTAGGGAGAGTTTTAAATTTTTTTAAGCCCATTTTTGAGTTGTATATAATGAATAAATACGAGAGAAAGCCTTGGAAAAAATTTAGGAAGTTTAGAAAATGAGTACATGCTTTATGTTCTATATTATGATCTAAAAAAGCAACATGTAGTTAGGCTCTTAGTTTTGATTGTGTGATGACTCCAAGAGGCTTAAAAGGAGTCAAAAATCATATTTGAAAGGAAATAATGGAGCATAAAATTTATTTGATAGGTGTTGCTTCATTAGGTGCAATTATGGAACCATAATGAGGTTTATAGACCAAGCTAGAGTTCAAGTAAGTGTTTGGCCTTATAATTAACTCCATGAACCTAATTGGCTTCCATAAATTATGTTTAGGCCAAGAGAAATCATCCCCATACTTTTTCGTGTGTGTGGCTAAAGGAAGAAAAGGAATTTCAAGAGAAAAAGTGTGTAATTGTATCTAAGGTAGCTCTCTCCACTTTCTCTCATGCATGATTATTTGCTTTACATGTCTTTGAATGTGTGTATGTGTATTTTTAAGCCATGAAAAGTATTCTAGCATGACTTTGATTGCATGGTGCCATGATGTTATAATATGCTTTCATATGATGTTTATGATGTGTGTTTGGATTTGCTTGAGTGTGGTGAGGCCAAGAACCCTTAGCCATGGTGAAGATGAGCCAAGAATCCTTAAGATTGGTTAAGACAAATCAAAGAGTCTCCCAAAAGCAAGATAGACGCCCAAGAGCATGGTTGAGTGTAAGAATCTCTTAAGGAATGGGTGAGGCAAGTCCAACATCCACAAGAAATTGGGTGAGGCCAATCCACTTGCTTGGTAAGTCCTTGTATGCTATGTATGACTTTCTCAAGTGATGAAAATGCCTCTTGAATGTTTACACATATCCACATGACCATACATGCATTTATGAGACTTGTTTGCATCCATTATGTATGATTGAATGGGAGATGAGCTATTAGAATTCTTTGAATCTCATCCCCTCCTCTCCAATGTTCTAACATGCTAGGTGGACCAAGTGGACAAGGTAATGGAAGCCAACCACCTTGAAGAAGAGAGCTTGATAACCTAATGCATAGTTTTTAGTTTTTTAAAGCCATATTTATGTCAAATGATGTAATCCATGGTTGTATATGTCTTATGAAGTTATGAACATGTATAAATATGTTGATATGTCATGTATAAGTGAAAAATTATGGCATGTAACTACGAGAATGTAAAATGAGAATGTTATGGCACTGTGGCTCCTTGAATGAGTTGATGTAAGTATGTATAAGTGTGGATGATGTAACACCATAATTTCCAGCTCATCTCATTATATTCATATGCTTCACATCATCAATTCCATGAGAGTGTAAGGAAAAAGGGAATAAAATAATACATTTCTTTGTGTTGCGTCGTGTTTAAAAATCTCATTCGGTGTCACGTGGATCGTGTGAACTCATACAACACATTCTCATTTTTAATTACATGAATATAACTCATTTGGAGCATGAAATGTGGCCTCCAACTCATGGAACTCGAAGGGAAGCTTAAAATATACATACACATTTTCAAACAGAATTTGGCTTATTTCTATCACAACTTTGAAAATTTATAACTAAATCTAAAAAAATCAAAATCATAAATTCTTAGCTATTCTAGAAATTTATAGATGTCTAATTCATACAAAAAATATGTCTAGAGCATAACATCCATCACAGAGGACATTTGACATTCAAAATGGTCCAGAGGTCAAACTGCCCACTGGTGCTGTGATAGATTTCTGCAGCAAATTTCAAAAATATCCAATTAATTTCACAAAACTCCAATCTATGTAAATGATACTAATATGGAAAGATTTTGATGTTAGCTAGAGGATAAAAATAACTCTAGACCAGTTTAGGCACGGCCAGACCTCGAAATCTAATCAAATAGTAACCGAGATTGGGTGAAGTTCCTGATATTGGACAGATTTTTTAAAAATTCATATCTCCCTCTCTAGACCTCTAAATGAGGTGCTTCTAGTTGACATAAGTCTTTATGAATGTATAGTTTCTTTGTATCAAATTTTATAGCAATTGGACATCATTTGAGCCTTGTGTGACGGATTTTATTTTCGGACCAAATGAATAGTGCATCAGATCAAAATCAGGAAATTTGCTAACTTTGGAAATTTGTCAAATATTCTGTAGACCTTTAAAAATTATGGTCTTTAGCTTCCCAAAAGTCTTTTAATAAGATCTAATTGCATGTCAAATCTCAGATCAAGAAGAGCTCATTTGGAAAAGAAAGTGACATAGGGTTCCCTTATAGTCAATTTTGGCTCTATATAGAGTACCAAATTGTCCAAATGGCTTTCCTTGGATTTTGGCACCTTTTGGACAAGTCTAAAAGCATAATTGGGACTTGTGTGAGCTGCCAAAATGGTCCCAAACCTCAAACATCTCATTTTGGCCATTTCATTCACACATATGCATAATTCCACAATGCCATTCATGAAGCTACATTTCCTATCCATACTCAATTTACATTTTATCATTCACATAACACATTCTTTCATTTCTACATCATATATTATCATAATTACATATGATCCAAAGGTCATAGACCATTTACAAGCATGGGTTACATCATTTGACATGAATATGGCTTTAAAGAACTAAAAACCATGCATTATGTTGTTGAGCTCTCTTCTTCAAGGTGGTTAGCTTCCATTACCTTGTCCACTTGGTCCACCTAGCATATTAGATCATTAAGGAGGAGGGAATGAGATTCAATTAATCCTAATAGCTCATCTCCCTTTCAATCACACATAATATATGCAAAGCAAGTCTTGAAAATGTATGCATGGATATAATAAATGCCATGAACATTTAAGAAGCAAGCTTAGCATGTGAATAAGTCATACAAAACATCCAAAGGCTTGCCAAGTGGATGGATTGGCCTCACCCTTTTCCTTATAGATTTTGGACTTTCCTCACCTATTCTTTAAGAAATTCTTGGATTCAACCATGCTCTTGGGAGCCTACTTTGCTTTTGGGAGACTCTTTGCTTTCTTTCAACCAATCTTAAGGGTTCTTGGTTCATTTTCACTATGGTTAAGAGTTCTTGGCCTCTCTACACTCAAGCAAACTCAAACAAATATCATAACATCATTTAAAAACATAATATGTCATCATAAAATCATGCTAGCATACTTTTCATGGCTTGAAAATACACATACAGACATTCTAAGACAAGCTAAACACATATCCATACATGAAAGAAGGTAGAGAGAGGTACCTTGTACACAATCACACACTTTTCCCTTTCAAAAGAATGCTCCCTTTTTCGGCCACACACACACACAAGTGTGGGGATGCTTTCTCTTGGCCTAGACACAATTCATGGAAGCTAATTAGGTTCATGAACTAAATTCTAAGGTCATGCAAATTGCTTAGACACTAGGTTGGCTTATAACCTCATTATGGTCCATAAATGCACCTAATGAAGCAACACCCCTCAATTAAATTCTGGACTCCATTCTTTCCTTCCAAATATGATTTTTGACTCCTTTTAAGCCTCTTGGAGTCATCACACAATTAAAACAAAGAGCCTAACTGCATGTTGTTTCTTTAGGTCATAATACGGAACATAAAGCACCAACTCACTTTCTATGGGTTTTAAATTTTTTGCAAGGCCTCCTCTCATTTTGATTCATCATATATGACTCAAGAGTGGGCTTAGAAAAATTTAAAACTCCCCCTAGCTATGCTATCCTTGCTTGGCTGAGGCTATAGAGGAAATGGAGCTCCTTGGAGTTTGCTTTATTTTCTCAAGGGAGGATGCATGTGGGGAGCTTCTTTGGGATCTTAAAATCTCATTTAAACTGTTATTTATGCCTAGGAATCATTGTACAAAATCAGATTTTACAAGGTGCACATAAAACCATAAGTTTTGCATCTTGAAATCTAATGGTTTTTTGTTAATTTTCTTTGCATATTCTTAATCTCCACACTCTTTTTCCTTAGATTCATCCTTGGTTCTACCTAAAATTCAACTCCTCCTAGGGTTCGTTAGGTGTGTCGAATTGGAGAGGAAGAGGAATCAAAGATAGCAACCATAGGAAGAGAAATTACCTAGTTTTCTTATTTTTTTTTTCTTACTTGATCTTGCTTTTTCGAAGCTCCTCTCTTCAAATCTGAAATTTCCCCTAAGTTTCTCCCTTAAATCAGATTTTTAAATTTCATTTTAATCAAAGGAAACAAAGGAGAATGAAAGAGAGGAGGTTTGGATTCAAGAAAGCATGAAAAACTACAAAGAAAGCATATCTTAAAGCTTGAATTTCTCCTTCTTCTTCTTCCTCTCTTGTATGCCTAAAACCCTAGCTCCCTTCTCTAAAATTGGGTGGAAAATTCTGAGTCTAAATGAGGGAGAGAGTGGGGCACCACCTATATATAGGGGAGGTTAATGGCTTTTTCAAAAATTTCCATTTTTCCCTTTGTTCTTTGCATTTTTGTTTCTCCTTTATTTTACCTCTTTTTTGAGAATTGTCTTTTTTGTTATAAAATTTAGATTCTCAATTTAGTAAAATACCTTTGGAATCACTCAAATTGGAGCTAAAATCTTCCCGAATGAATCTGTCAAAGTTCAGGTACATCGAAGTTAGAAAACGTCCACCGGAGGGGATTTAACTATCCTAGAACTTCCCATGGTTTTCACAGCCTCTGAGAACCTCAAAGAACTCAAAAATTTTATTTAAAAAGCCCTCCTATGTGAGTTCCAAAATTTGCTCAAAATTACGAAAATACCATTATGTTTCGTAAGATTTCTGTTAAAATTTGTTTCTTCATTTTAGCTCCATTTTTCCTTCCGTTTGAGGCTAGGATTCTCATTTCTAGAAGTCTAGAATGTTACTTAAATTTTTTAGGACCTTAATTAATTTATTTCAAGGGACTTGTTTTGAAAACATGTCCATTTTTGTCGTTTAACGAAAATCAGATGTTACAATTCTCCCTCTTTAAAAAATTTCGTCCTCGAAATTTAGATAACATACCTTATGGGAAGAGTTCTGGATATTTCTTCCTCATATCATCCTTTAGCTCCCTGGTAGCTTCTTCGAGAGATAACCCTTTCCAAACCATTTTCACCAACGGTATCATCTTATTCCGTAACTACTTGAGTCTAATGTCTACGATCTGATCTAGTGATACTATGTATGATAGATCATCCTATGACTGCACATTCTCATATTCTATGACATGTGAGGGGTTGGGATGGTACTTTTTAAGCTAGGAAACATGGAATACATTGTGGACTTGGATTAGGTTTGGGGAAAGGGCTAGTCTATAGGTCACATGTCCTACTTTATCAAGAATCTGGAAAGGACCTATGTACTTTGGATTGAGCTTTTACTTTTGATGGACCGACCTATCCCTGTGACTGGAGACACTCTAATGAAGACATGGTCTCCAATCTCAAACTCTAATGGCTGCCTACGTTTATCTGTATAACTTTTTTATCTACTCTGGACTGTCAAAAGTTTCTTTCAAATGGTCTTTATCTATCTAGATGTTTGGTCCACTAATTCTGGGCCTATAAGGCTTTGATCTCCTAGCTCAACCTAACACATCAGAGACCTACACTTCCTCCCATACAATGTCTCATAGGATGCCATCTGTATACTTGCATGGTGACTGTTATTGTAGGCAAACTCCGCTAGAGGCAAGTATGTATCCTAGTTTCCTTTCATCTCTAAGACACATGTCCTCAACATGTCCTCTAGGGTTTGGATGGTTCTCTCCGTCTGTCCATCTGTCTGAGAGTGATAGGCTGTGCTAAATCTGAGTCTGGTACCTAGAGCATCCTATAATGATTTCTAGAAATTCGATGTGAATTTGGGATCTCTCTCTGAAACTATGCTCCTAGGCACACCATGCAGTCTAACTATCTCTCTAATGTACAGCTGGGCTAGTTTATCTAGGGTATAAGTGGCTTTCATAGGTAAGAAGTGTGCTAATTTTGTTAACCTATCCACTATTACCCATATTGCATTATACCCTGATGATATCCTGAGTAAACCCATGACAAAATCTATAGCTATGCTATCCCATTTTCACTCCAGGATATCTAGGGGCTGAAGTAACCCAGCAGGCTTCTGGTGTTCTATTTTTACTCTTTGGCATACTAGACATCATGAGACATACTCTGCTGTGTCCATTTTCATTCCAGGCTACCAAAATATTTTCTTTAAACCCTGGTACATATTACTACCTAAATGAATGGTGTATTTACTCTTATGTGCCTCATCTAATATTTTCTCTCTGATTTCTGCATTTATAGACACATACAGCCTATCCCTATACCTTACAATGTCATTCTCAGATAGATTGAACTCTTGAATGCTACCCTGGGCTATTTGGCCTCTAATTCTGCTTATATGGTCATCTACTTGTTGGGCATCTCTTATCTAATCCCTCAGGTCATTTTCTATTCAGGTTTCACTCATTAATAGCTTACCTGAATACACCTCACAGGAGAAACTCATATCTTTGAATCTCTCAATCAAATCTTGCTCTCGGATCATCATACAGACCATGTGTATGGATTTTCTACTCAGGGCATTAGCTACCACATTATCCTTACCAGGATGGTATTTCAATGTGAAATCATAGTCTTTCAAAAATTCTAACCATCTTCATTGTCTCATATTCAACTTTTTCTGTTTAAATAAATATTTAAGGCTCTTGTGGTCATTGTAAATTTCTATAGCTGCCCCATATAAGTAGTGTCTTTATATTTTCAAAGCAAATACCACTGTGGCTAACTCTAGGTCATGTGTGAGCTAGTTTTCTTCATGAAGTTTCAACTATCTAGAAGCATAAGCTACCACTCGACCTTTCTGCATAAGCACTGTGACGACCCTAGATTCTAATATCAGTGATTATAGCTAAATACACAATTAATAGATAATGATCAAGGTTTGGAGTCATCGCAATTAATTACATTATAAAAATATAGGGGAAATTTAAACCTTGATACTACTAGAATCATCAACTAACAACCATAACGGGATCATGTATAAGAAAGGTTTATACCATCATTAAAGGTTTATGATTCATCCATTGATCAATTTCAACCCACAAAACATCCCACCAATGTACTCATACCATTCCCTAGCATTAGCCTTACTGAAATTAGGGTTTCTAGGTCGAATATAGGAGTTTGGGGACCTGCGCCGCGACTTGGAACTTTCCCGCCGCGGCTAAGTTAGGTTCTGGAGCTCAAAAATCAAGTTTTTATACTTGCGCCGCGGCCTAGAACTCTTGCGCCGCGGCCCAGTTACTCTGGAATTTTCTTGACTTTCGCCGCGGCGATAGCCGCGGCGAGTTGGACCTGCGCCGCGGCCAACCTATGTGGCGCCGCGGCGAGTTTTGCTACTGTAACCTCCCTAATTAATTTCCTCGACTCGCGCCGCGGCGGGACTTCTTGCGCCGCGGCGAGGTTACGTTCTGTCACCTCCTGGGTGATTATTTTCACTCCGCGCCGCGGCGAGATTTCTCAAGCCGCGGCGTCCCTCGCCACTGTCACCCCCTAGGCCGCGGCGAAGCCTTCTTGGCCGCGGCGTGACTCCCTCCTGTAGCTATTTTCCCTCTATTTCGCCCCCTACACTCCATTCCTCTTCTTAGGGACACTCTAAGGTCACTTCCCCTCATTTTATATGGCTCTAATGGCATTTATCTACCTTATTTACTTAGTTATACTTCCATTACCAACTCAAAACCTATATGCCCGTTTCTTTCCTCTAATTACCTTCCATCAGCAAGTTCATAAAGTATCAACAACAAAATATACATGAACTACCAGCAGCTATCCTTTAATACAAAATAAATGGGGGTTCCATATATTAGGGGCTCATATCAATGTCTCAAGGGTTACATTTCCATTGATAAGCAATATTACATGTCAGCACCAATTACAACAGAAATCATGAGTCCATACAACAACTACCAAATCAAGATGAGGTCTAACCCCTCAGTTCATACATCCTCAATAAATCAAATGTTCAAGCCTACACTTGGCAATACAGATACATGATGATGCTATACATTAAGGAATACAAAATTAGCATCTATACTAGCTAAGTCAGCCCAAGTGTAGCCATCTCCCCATAGGTGGGAACTCATGGATTCTCATCCACTTGCTTACCCTTATCCTTACCCGAGGAACTTTCACCTGAAATATTGATCCCATAACACGGAGTGAGATATAAATCTCAGTAACCAAAATAATTCCATCATATAATCCAGTTTAATCAACATATATGCATAAATCAAAATCCATATCAGAATCATATCAGTCATTTCAGCAAATGAAACAATTAGGCTATCATGATTACTATCCCATACTAGCAATCATATAATTAACATGTTAAAGGCCATTAACACTAGGAGAGGCCCGTCCACGGCACCTACTTCCCATTGAGCACACCAGGGCTCAGTGCATCTGGGGTTTGATCATAACCCGGTGCCCGATCGCGGCACATGCACGGGTGGCAGCCGCACCACAGCTCCACCATGGACTCACAAGGTCCAATCATGATACAACAGATAGCCAACCAATTCATTCAACATTTCAAATCATTCACATATAGCAAATATGAAATTAAATTAGATACATGCATGGAATTAATGTAAACCCCGGTTACCTCACTTGCAGACAATTGCAACAGCCACCACAAATCCCAAATTCGGATTCAAGTATCTCCCACCAGAATTTTCAATGTGTCACCCAAAATCCTAAGCAAATTCGTATAGAATTAGTACCCATAATATAAATCAGCTATGGGGGTCTCAAACCAACAAAGAAAGCATCAAAATGGGGGGTTTAAGTTCACCTAATACCAACCCCAACCTCAACCTACGAATTTCACTAAGAAAACCTCCAAACACTCACTTTTCAGATTTTGGGTATAATGAAATCTCTCTAAATGAAAAACTAATCGGACCAAATTAAAGAGAAAGATGAGAGGATTAAGTTGTATAACTATTACCTTGGCCAAATCTTGCTCCAAATGTGAGAAAAGATGGAATTAAGTCAAGAACCCTAGCCTCCTCTCCTCACCTCCGAATTTCTCTTCTATTTTTGTGTTTCAGCAAATGGGGGAAAAGTGACTGAAGCAATTAGGGTTTTGATGGGTTTAAGTTGGGTCAAAAGGTTGGGTCATGGGTTGCTCCAAGTCCAAACCCAATTGGGTTTCAGATTTTGCTTATTGGGCCAGTTTTTAAGTGTTGGGCTGCATAATTCTGTTGGGCCAGTTTTCACACATTGGGTTGCTGAAGTTTAATGAGTTTTGGGCCAAACTTAAAGGGCTCAAGGGCTTGGATCTGCACAAGGGTAATTGGGCCACTTAATTGAGCCTATACAAGATAAATCTTGGGCCTCTATCTCATTAAATTAGTTTGGGTTTACCTCTAATTCATTGGGCCTCCATTAGCCTCTTATCATGATTTAATTAATTTGGGCCTAGATGTAAATCTCCATCCTAAATAAATTCTCAACCCATATTAACAATTTATCTTTCTAGAATGCCTATTCACTAACTTGCCTAATTATGCTCTATTAATTATCCTTAATTAATCTTAATCCATAATTAACACCTTAATAAATTTCGGGGTGTTACAAGCACACATCCTAACCCTTTCTTAAAAGCATCACTGTAGACTACAAAAGTCTCTTTAGGGTCAGGGAATACTAAAACTAGGGTCGTGGTTAACTTGTACTTCAATTCTTGAAAACTACTCTCACATTTCTCATTCCACACAAATGGAATATTCTTTCTAGTAAGCGGGGTCAATGGCATTGCTATTTGAGAAAAGCCTCGAATGAACCTCCTATAATAACCTGCTAAACTTAGGAAGCTCCTGATCTCTGTCACTGTCCTAGGTCTCTCCCACTGTAATACTGTCCCTACCTTATGGGGATCTACTGCAACCCCTACCTGGAAGATCACATGACCTAAAAACTAAATCTCAGTGAGCTAGAACTCACATTTACTAAGTTTAGCATATAACTACCTCTCTCTCAGGGTTTTCAAGGCTAATCTCAGGTGCTACTCATAACACCACATTTGAAAAACTTTCATATATGGATCATTAAAAACTTTCCTTAAATAAATGTTGTAAAAGCTTTCCTTATAAAACCAAATCATAAAATATTTTTATCAATAATAATTAAAATACATTTTAGCCCATGTAATGAGTTAAACCAACAAAACTTCTTTGGCCCTAAAACAATGTTTCCATGAATTATAATTTTGGCCCAATTAAAATATATATTCCAAAAATCACTTTAATTGAAAATGTTTGAGACAATTAAAACAAAAGCCTCTAACCCAACATTCCCCACTTTTTAATTATGGCAAACATTTGAAAATTGATAAAATTTACATTTTGAAAATTAAAAATGATAAAGATAAGAGCACTTCCATTTCACAAAGATTGTAAAGCCAACTTGCTTCCCCTAATCAGAGCATGGTGAATCCTATAGAAAAGGTCCATCTTACTTTGCGCTTCCTGTATAACCTATTGTAGTCTAATATATATTCCATACAAAGCATGCAACCACATATGTCCAAACAACACATCTAAATAACAAAAATTTTCATATTTCTCCCCTTTTGCCATAGGCAAAAAGGTAGACACAATGATATAATAGTTCCACCCCTTTGCTATAAGCAAGAAAACAATTAGCAATGTATCCAAATATCTTCCCTATAGTAAAAGGAACTAATAGACAAAGTAATGAGTCATAAAAGCAAAGTCAACTAGAATATCCATCAAAACATTAATGTCATAACCCAAATTTCACTTATCCTAAACCACTAGCAAAATAAAAAATTAGGAAAATAAATCTATGATTCAAGGATAGAGATAATTAAGGCAATTATACTATAGTATCTCTAGTAAAATTAATTTTGGGGTAATATTTTAATGGATGAAACCCTTATTACTTTAGGAAATTCATATGATAGTTAAGAAGAGAAATTATGAAGTAGGAATTAAATAGTTAGCATATGAATAAATATTAAAGTATTAATTTTTAATAAGTATAAAATAAATTAAATGAATTCAACCAATCCCATTTCCTCCAGGTAAGACATAATAGAACACTATCCTTAGGAATTCAATTTCATCTTCTAACTAGTTTTGCATGGGCATCCATCCATGAGAAGAAATAACCATGTAATAAGGCACTATTCCTCCATTAGCCATGTAATAATCCACTTGGAGGGGAAAATATTAGAAAATTGCAAAGCATGACCTCTAAATACAATTTTGCAATTTAATTAGATAAAGGACAGTTAACCAAGAATCAATAAAAATTATTATCTTCGTGGTAATACTCATTCCAAGTGATGACACCTCATGCTTCCATGAAATCCTACTCTACTTATTCATGAAGCAAGATAGTGCAAATTAATCAAATGATAATACTATCCCTGACATCTAACACTAATATGCACTTACCCCCACTAATTAGAAGATCTAGCAAAAGTGATACTTTAGTTAACATGTTAATTGCAAATCATGACATGATCAACAACCTTAACTAAGTTACACCATTCACTAACTTCTTCTTTCACTCTTTCATTTACCAAATCAACATTAAGGGGAGAAAGAGAGAGGACACTATAGCCATTAGAAGAGAGAAGAAGAAACTTTAAGTTGCATAAGGTATAATCTCTTGTCCTTTCAATTTTCCATAGGAGACAAATATGTATAAGATTTTTAGAGTTTCCTATTAATACCATTTTCATCTTCATATTTCATAGTTGACTTTTGAGGTGTGTGCTTGACTGAACATAAAAGAGGAAACAAGGGAAAAGGATCTTTTATACATCCTTCTTTCATTCTAATTTTTGAATTAGGAAGTAATTTTATAAAATGAAAAATTGGTGACCTTGATTTTCGTTTGGATTGAAGTAGAGTGACTTAAGAAGTCATTGAATTTGCTTGGAGTGAAAGGGAAGAAAAGAAGGAAGAACTAGGTAAAACTCCTACTTTGGCTTATTTTACGTAAATGGAAATGGGATGATTATGATGTTTATTTGATTAAAAATACCTTTATGCTGATTAAATTGTACATATATTTGGAATTATCCTTTCAGTTACTGAGATTCATATCTCACCCCATTTTATAGGCTAACAACTTCATATGAAGGCTAATCAAATAAGGGAAAAGGGAAACAAGTAAATGAGCACCCTTGATTTGGAAGCCATGTGTGGACTTTCTACATGTCACTACTATCACATATTATATGCCATAACTTACTATGTTAGAAAACCTTGTACTTACTGCCAAAAAACCCTATTAACAAGGTCTCAGATTTCACATTGCAGAATACAAGATCTTGTTAACAAGATCCTTAACTTTGTTGCCAAGATATTATCTCAACTTTTATATTAACTAGGTCTAATGCTAACTTATCCTTAACAACTTATCTAATCAACTCATGTATATCAATCATGGAGTTTCAAGCAAAATTCACATCTGTCATAAGTTTTCCACACTTAGTTCGGGTCACTTAGGGTCATTTTAAGCTATATGGGTCCAAATTTTAGTCTTTCTTTTTCTTAACTCATTTTCATCATAAACAAGTTTGTTCATGCTCATTTTAACATGGTTAGCTTGTGGAACACACAAATCCTTCGTAGGACCCAAAATGATAGCATGCACATAAACTCTACACTAACTTTAAAAATTCATAACTTGAGCTATAAAATTCAAAATCATGCAAATAAGGACTTTCTAGAAAGCTCATGACACAAGCTATATGTTGTACAATCCCAAATCAAAACAAAATCATTAGGGCCATGAAAATCCAATGGAACAGTAACACTATCAAATTTTTATGCATATGCAGGTCTGAAACTTTAGAAATGCATATCTTGAGCTACACAACTCGAAATTAAGTGATCTCAGTAGCTATGAAAAGCTTATAATGCCAGTTATTTTTTTGTGAAATTTCATGCATACTCGAGTTCAATAGCCTCCTCAAATACACAAAAAACCAAAACTGACCAAGTGAACAGTGCACAGGCATTTTTTGCATAATTCAACCAACTTTGAAAAATCATAAGATATTCTACAAAACTCTAAAAATTATGTTCTTTTACTCTATGAAACACTCTCAATGAGATCTAGATGTCTGCCAACATTCATGCCAAAATTCATTCATTTGGTCTAGTTTTAGTTCAGAGGTAGATTTTGGTTTAATTTTACACCAAAGTAGCACCAAATGATCCAAAATAGCTTCTTACATAACATGTGGCCATATGAGCACGTCGAAAACATGAAACATAGTATGTAAAACCATCTCAATAGGTCCCAAACTTCATGCATCTCAATTTGACCTATCTACTTGTCATTATACACACACTTTCCATGCCACACACATACCCAAATCACATATTTTTGCATTTCCACAACTATAATTGACATTTACAACATAATCTCATACCTTTACACATGTGTAGGGGTTTACATTACATATATAATTTATACAATCATACTTTGACATAAAATTACACAAAATCCTATTCTATTATCAAAGTAGCATCATTTATGCTTTTTAGCCTCTATTCTTTACTCCATGAGAATTTCCTAGATGAGATTCAAAGAATCCTAATAGCTCAATCATCCTTCAAGTAGGCATATATGACATGTTATCATATCAAAGAACACAAGCATGCATCAAATGCTTCTAAGAACCAAACATAAACATGTTTTCAATGTCATATAAACATGTCAAGATCAAAATCAAGCTTTAAGGACTTTTGGTTTGGCCTCACCTTATTATTTGAGACTTTAGGAGTAGCCTTACCCACTTTCTAGGGACTTTTGACTTAATCTCACTCATTCTTGAGACTTTTGGTCTTATCTTACCCATTCTTAGGGACTTTTGGTTTCACCTCACCTAATCTAAGGGACTTTTGGCACAACCTCACCCATAAAGAGCAATCTCATATTCAAAAACAATTCAAGAAGCATAATGGTACCAAAGCATCAAACCAATAGCTAATGGCATATCTCATTATTCAAATACACATACAAGCATTCAATGATAATCAAACAACGAAGAATGGATGAAAAGCTACCTTTCTAAAACAGCACAACTTTTCTTCCTTGGTTTCTCACTTCCTCTCTGAGCCTCACAAACATACTTGGGAGAGACTTGATTTGCTTGGCCTAGATACATTAAACAATATATAAAGGTATCAAGGGAACCATCTTTAGCCTTATACAAGCCATATATAAGCTATTTTAGCTTTAGGCATCTATATGGTTCCATATTATAGCATAATGAAACAACTCACACAATTCATTATCTTGGCTCTAATTTCTCACTCAATCTAAGTGACATGACTCCATTTAAGCTCATTGGAGTCACCATAAACTTAAATCAAGGAGCCTAATACCAAGTTGCTTCTTCATACTTAATGGAACCTTAAACTTCCAACTTTCAAACTATGGTCCCTAAATTCAAACTAATAATTCCTTTGGTATTTATAATTCATATCTAGAACATTCATAACCTTAGAATTAAAGAAAACTCTCCCTAGGTACTTGAAACTACTCTTGCCCGAGACATACATACATAATGGCACCTATCGAGTTATGCTTGTTTTTCTCGAGAAGTGGGCACATATATGAGTTCCTTAGCCTCTTATTGACTCAATCATACTCTTACACAATCTAAAATATCATTTTAAAGCTTCAAATTTTCCTAGTGCAATCAAAACCCTAATTTCAATAACTTGTTATTTATAGCTTCTTTTTTAGTTATATTTATTCCATATGATTCCTTATCAAAACCCCCTTTCCTATCAAGTTTGAATTAAAATCAAACTCCCTTCATAGCACTCCAAGTCTGACCAAACACACACACAAGAGGAACATCAAGGAGAAGCAATTTCCAAAATTCCAACTATGTCCCTAAATTTTGGTTTCTCTGTTTAAGCTCGTTTTAAATGCTTTTTGAGAATTGTCTTTTCCATCATAAAAACTAGGTCCTCTAATTTACAAAATAACTTTTCTTTCACCCCAATTGCATTTAAAACCTTACTAAACTGTTTGGTTAAAGTTTTGGTTAACTAATGACATAAATCACATACCAGACGGGTTTTGACCATTCTAGGGGTTCCTATGGTTTTTGGGATTTTTGAGAACTCTGGAAAACTTAATTTTCTCATTTAAAACTCTCTCCTTTGAGTTTTCAAAAAGTTGTCCAAAACTACCATTTTGCCACTGGCTTTCGTATCATTCCATTTGGCTATTTTGGCTTTAATTTTAGGTTATCCTTAAACTCTTAACTACATTTTTATATGTTCTAATTAACATCTTAATCCCAATTAGCCTCAATTTACTTTACTTCAAGGTCTTCATTCATTAATCAAACGATTTAGATTTCAGTTTATCATAGTTCATACTGGCTTTTGCCAGGCCCATGACTCTGATAAGTAATTCATTCTACACTTTAGGAATTATTATAGATTTCTAAATCATAGGATATTATATTTTACCCCCTAAAAATAAATTGTATCCTCAAAATTTAGGACATACATCAATTAAACCATCATAATCTTTTTGAGTCACATTTTACTAAAGACACATTTGTATTCTCTCAACTATCTGATCATGGCATCAACCAATCTCTGGTGTTGCAAACATAACAAATTATCCTACCACTGAAATTCTCATACTTTATAACCAGTGAGGGGATTATTAGGCAATTATAGGAGACTTAAAGAACAACATCATTTTAACTAGGTTAGGAGAGAAGATAGGGCAATTTAATAATCAATTGGTCTAACTCTCTGAAGTACTTTAGATGGACCATATTATTAGAATTGAGCCCTTTCTCATTTTGATAGGCTAACCCACTTGAGTGACTGAATACACATAAATTTCCAATCACAGATCATACTTCAAAGGCCCTATACTTTTATTTGTATAATTCCTTATCTATTCAAGGCTGTGAAGTATAACATCATATTCATTTCCCTCATCTCATATTGTTCTAGCTCATCTTTCATCATTATTAGACTCATTTCCTTGGATTACACAAAGTTCCCAAGGAAAAGCCATTAAAAATATTCAATTAAATTGCGTTACTTCATGGATAAATTTTTTATTTCATGTCCTATGAATTATATGAAGTCACCTATCTCATTCTCGTATTTAAATACACAAATAAAAATCAAAACCATCTCAAGAAATGGCCAAGAACTCAAGCTAATAGAGTATATACATACAAATAGCATGTGCAGCCTCAGGTTGGTATTTTAGCTTTCTGTCATAAACTTTGAAAAATCATACCTAATTTTAGAAAAACTAAAATCAAGGACACTATACCATTCTTGAAAGCTACAGATGTCTACTTTATATTAAAAATAATTTCAGACTATAATAGGGACTTCTAACTACTAGAAATTGATGGAACAATAACCAAGGTCGCCTGTCGATACTTATACTATTATAGAACTTTAAAAATTTCATATCTCTTTGCCTAAACATCCAATTGGAGTGATCTTGATGGCCATAAAAGGCTTATCATATCTAGTTTGTGCTTGTAAAATTTTCATAAGTATTGGACACCATTTGACCCTCAAATGATATAGCACAAGAAACTTACCATATGAACAGTGCTTATTCCAATACAACAGAAAGATGGCAACTTTGAAAAATCATAATTAATTCCATATAGTTTCAAATAATATGGTCCTTAGCTTTCTAAAAATATCTGGATGAGATCTATATGCATACCAAATTTCATAAGAAAATTCGTTCATTTGGTCAGATCTTGACGTTGGGTTCCAAAAATATTCTTTTGCTGTCTTCTAAGGGTCTCAAATAGTCCAAAATTTCTTCTAAGACATCCATAGCCACTTGTGTAACATCTGGTGCTCTGAAAACAAGAGAAAATGTGAGAAACGTAATGTACAGTTTCTCCGTCAACGAATGAAATTCACTAGATACAAAAGGAAGTCCTCTGAAATGATGTAATTAAAGTCCCAAAAAATTTAAGAAGTATTCTAGACTTCTAAAAATGAGAATCCCAGGCTCAAAAGGGAAGAAAAATGGAGTTAGGATGAAGAAACAAAATTTGACGGAAAACTTACGAAACATAATGCCATTTTTGTAATTTTGAGGAATTTTTGGAATTCACATAGGAGAGCTTTTTAAATGAAAGTTTTGAGTTTTTCAGGGTTCTCAGAGGCCCTAAAAATCATGGGAAGGCCCAGGATAGTTAAATCCCCTCCGGTGAACGTTTTCCAATATCGATACACCCAAACTTTGACAGATCTATTCAAGAAGATTTTAGCTCCGATTTGAGTGATTCCAAAGGTATTTTACTAAATTGGGAACCTAAATTTCATAATGGAAAAGATAGTTATCAAAAAGGAGTTAAAAAAAATAAGAAATGAAATTACCAAGATTGAAGGGTAAAATGAAAATTTTTGAAAAAGCCATTCTCCTCCACCTATATATATGACGTGCCCCACTCTCCCATTCATTTAGTCTCATATTGTTCTACCCTAAACTAGAGGAAAAGCCCTAGGAGAGTGGCACACCAAGGGAAGAAGAAGGAGAAGAGAAATCAAGGTAAAAAGTTATAGTTTCTTGGTAGTTTTTCATGCTTTCCTCTATCCAAACATTGTCTCCTTCATTCTCCTTTGTTTCCTTTGATTAAAATGAAGCTTACAAATATGTTTTAAGGGAGAAATTAAGTGAAAAATTCAGATTTGAAGAGAAGAGCTCAAAGAACACAAGATTCAAGTGAGAAAAAGCAAGAAAACAAGGTAATTTCTTCTTCCATAGTTGATATCTCTTCTCCCCTACTCCACCATTACACCCCACTTGAAAAGACCAAAGAGGATTTGATTTTTAGGCAGAACTAAGGGTGATTCTTAGGAAAAAGGGTGTGAAGATTAAGAATATGCAAAGAAAATTAACAAATAACTATGGAAATTCAAGATACGAAGTCTAAGGTTTCATATGTCTAAATGAGAGTTTAAATGAGCTCCTAAGTTCCCTAGAAGTCTCCCCATGTGCTTCCTCTATCAAGAAAACAAACCAAAATCTAAGAAGGCCAAATTGCTTCATAGCCTCGGCCTAAAGGGGTTTGGTACCTAGGAGAGTTTTAAATTTTTCTAAGCCCATATTTGAGTCATATATGATGAATGAATATGAGAGGAAGCCTTGGAAAAAATTTAGAAACTATAGAAAGTGAAATAGTGCTTTATGTTCCATAATATGACCTAAAGAAGCAACATGTAGTTAGGCTCTTTATTTTAATTGTGTGATGACTCCAAGAGGCTTAAAAGGAGTCAAAAATCATATTTGAAAGGAAATAATGGAGCCTAGAATTTATTTGAAGGGTGTTGCTTCATTAGGTGCAATTATGGAACCATAATGAGGTTACAAGCCAAGCTATTGTCTAAGCAAGTTGTATAGCCTTAGAATTAATTCCATGAACCTAATTGGCTTCCATATGATATATCTAGGCCAAAAGAGATGATCTCTACCTCCTTGTGAGTGTGTGGCTATGGGAGAGGAATTAAGTCCAAAGGAAAAAGTATGAAATTGTGTACAAGTTAGCTCTCTCCACCTTCTCTCATGCATGGATGTGTGCTTAGCTTGTCTTTGAATGTGTGTATGTGTATTTTCAAGCCATGAAAAGTATTTTAGCATGACTTTGATTCCTTAGTGCCATGATGTTACAATATGCTTTTATATGATGCTTATGATGTGTGCTTAAATTTGCTTGAGTGTGGTAAGGCCAAGAACCCTTAGCCATGGTGAGGATGAGCCAAGAACCCTTGAGATTGGTTGAGATAAAGCAAAGAGTCTCTAAAAGCAAGATGGGCTCCCAAGAGCATGGTTGAGTCCAAGAATCTCTTAACGAATGGGTGAGGCAAGTCTAACATCCACAAGAAATTAGGTGAGGCTAATCCACTTGCTTGATAAGCCTTTGTATATTATGTATGACTTTCTCAAATGATGAAAATGCCTCTTGAATGTTTGTACATGTCAACATGACCATACATGCATTTATGAGACTTGTTTGCATCCATTATGTATGGTTGAATGGGAGATGAGCTATTGGAATTCCTTGAATCTTATCCCCTCCTCTTCAATGTTCTAACATGCTAGGTGGACCAAGAGAACAAGGTAATAGAAGCCAACCACCTTGAAGAAGAGAGCTTGACAACATAATGCATATTTTTTGGTTCTTTAAGGCTATCTTTATGTCCAATGATGTAATCCAATGGTGTATATGGTCTATGACCTTTTGAACAGTGTAATTATATTAATGTGTAATGTATAAATGAGAGGATATGATATGTACATGCTAGAATGTAATTTGAGTATGTAATGCCAAGATATGCTTCTTGAAAGTTTGATGTAAGTATGTATAATTGCAAGTGACATAGCCAAAATGAGAAGCAGGGAGTTTGGGACCATTTGGACAGCTTACACAAGTTCTAATTATGCTTTTAGACTTACCTAAGAGGTGCCAAACCTTAAAGAAAGCCATTTGGACATTTTGGTATCCTATATGGAACTAAAATTGACTATAATGGAACCTTATATCACTTTTTATCCAAATGAGATCTTCTTGATATGAGATTTGGCATGCAATTAGAGCTTGTTGAGAGATTTTTTGGGAGATAAAGAATAGATTTTTCAAAGGTCTACAGAATATTTGGTGAATTTTCAAAATTGGCAAATTTTCTGATTTTGGTCTGATATACTGTTCACTTGGTCTAAAAATGAAATTTGTCACACAGAGATCAAATGATGTCCAATTGCCATGAAATTTTATGCAAAGAAACTAGACATTCCCAGTGACTTGTGACAACTAGAATCATCTCATTTGGATGTCCAGAGAGGGAGATATGAATTTTCAAAGAATCTATCCAGTATCAAGAACTCTACCCGATCTTAGTTATTGTTTGATTGAATTTCGATTGCTGGGCATGCCTAAACCGATCTGGAGTTATTTTTCCTTTATAGCTAAAATCCACAGCTTTCCAGATTGGTATCATTTTTATGGATTGGAGTTTTGTGAAATTAATTGGACATTTTTTAACTTTGCTGCAGAATTCTATGATAGCACCAATGGATAGCTTGACCTCTGGACCATTTCGCATGTTAAACATCCTCTGTGTTGGCTTTTATGGTTTGGACTTATTTTGAACATAAAGTAGACATGTATATCTTTCTAGAATGGCTAAGAATGCATAATTTTTATTTTTATAGAATTAGTTATAATTTTCCAAATTTGGGACAGAAAAGAGGCAAAAGCTGGCCGAAAATATGTGTTTATTTCATGCTTCTCTTAGAGTTTCTTGAGATGTATGCCACTTTTGATTATGCAAATGAGTTTTATCCATGTAATTAAATATGAGAAAATGATGAATGAGCTCACATGGTCTACGTGACACCGAATAGAATTTTTATATACGACGCAGCGCAAAAAAATGTATTATTTTTAATGGATTTTCTTACTTCCTTCATGGAATGCATCATATGAGCATGTAAATGTGATATAAATGACCTAGAAATATATGGTGTTACAACTTGAGCACATGGGAAAACACCAAAATGATCTACTAAACATGTCTTAAAGATGTACAAACCCAAATTTCACAAACTCACACTTTCACCCCATGGTATACACAAGAATACATAAGCTAGTTCTTACCATTCATTGTCCAAATCATGCAATATCATACATATGGCATCAAATCCCATTCATACATCAATATTCATGTAATTACATATGTTCATAAGCTTATACATCATATAGAATATTGGATTACATCATATGCCATTCATATGGCTACAAAATAGACATTTCCACACACTTTGTTGTCAATCTCCTTCCTTTATACTTAGTGGCTTCTATTTCTTGGCTCACTTGGTCCACCTAGTCATGTTAGACAAATGGGGAGGAATGGATGAAATTCTAGGAATCCCAATAACTCTTCTCCCTTTTAACCATACATAAAGAATGCAAATCTAAATCTAAAAATGCATGCATGGATATCATGGAACATGTGATCATTCATGGAACATTTTTAGCTTTCAAGAACTCATATGAAACATACGTAGGCTTGCCAAGCAAGTGATTTAGTCTCATCTATTTTCTTTAGGGATTTTGGACTTCCCTCACCCATTTTCTTAAAGGCTTTTAACTAAACCTTACTTTTGAGAGACTTTTGGCTTTGTCTTAATCATTCTTAAGGGTTCTTGGCTCATTCTCACCATGGCTAAGGGACTTTTGGTTTCATCACACTAAAGCAAACCAAAGTAATTTCACAAAGCATCATTTGAATGCATAACATAACATCATGGTACTATGACACTTGCAAAAATATTTTTCAAGGCTCAAAACATACATACACACATTCAAAGACAAGATAAACATCTACTCATGCATAAGAGAAGGAAGAGAGAGCTACATTTGTTACAAATACACACTTTCCTTCTTGAATTTAGTTGCTCTTCCTCGGCCACACACACAAAAGAAGGTGGAACTTGGTTTCTTTGGCCTAGCCACATAATATGGTAGCCAAATACACTCTTGGAATAAATTCTAAAGCTATACATTCATTACAAAAGTTAGCTTGTTCCTATGGCCCATTTATGATTCCATAATGCACCTAATGAAGCAACCCTATGAAAATATGATATTGGCTCCCTCCTTTCCATCCATCTAAGGTTCTTGACTCCATTGAAGTCTCTTAGAGCCATCATACCTTCATTTCATAGAGCATAACTAGGTGTTGCTTCTTTAAGCCATAATATGGAACCTATGATACCATCTCATTATCTATGACTTCTAAAATTTTTCCCAAGCTTCCTCTCATCCTCTCCCATCATATATGACTCAAAATTAAGCTTGGAACAAATTAAAACTACCCCTTAGTGATCCATCTAGCCTAGGCCAAGGCCATGCTTCAAGGAGGCACCAAGTGAATTTGCTTTGTTTTCTTGATGGGAGATGCATGTGGGAAGCTTTTTAAGGATCTCTAGAGCACATTCAAATGCTCATTTTGGCCTAGAAAGTCTTACATCAAAACAAAATTTTAAGGAAATACTTGAAACGTGAACTTTGCTATCTTGAAATCTAATGGTTATTTGATTGTTTCTTTTGCATATTCTTATTCTCCTTCTTCATTTTCCTAAGAATCATCCTTGGTTTGGTTAAAAATTCACCTCCTTAGGGTTGGTCATAGTTGGGATGAAATGCTCAAGAGGAAGAACAAGAAGAAGCAAATATTAAAGTAACAAAATACCTTAGATTCTTGGCTTCCCTCATTTGTTTTTCACTTTGGTTGGCTTTTCCTCTCTAAACACGAAAATTCCCTCCTTGGTCTGACCTCAAAATAGACCCATAAGTTTCAATAAAATCATAAGAAAGAAGGGAAGATGGAGGAGAAGGAGTTTGCTAAATAGAAACCAAGAAAATCTACAAAAAATCATACCTTTTCCTTGCTTTTTCTCTTCCCTTTCTTCTTTCCCTTGTGTGCCTCACTTCGTTGCTTCTTTCTCTAGTTTAGAGCAGAAATAAAATGAGCTAAGTGAAGGGAAGAGTGGGGCATGGTCATATATATAGCTAGGGTTCAAGACTTGCTTCCAAAAATTTCAATTTTATCTTTTAATCTTGGCATTTTCATTTCTGGTCCATTTTAGCTCCTTTTCGAGAATCATCTTTTTCCATCATAAAATTTAGGTCTTCAATCTTATAAAATATTTTTGGAATCACTCAAATTGAAGCTAAAACCTTCCTAAATGAAAGAGTCAACGTTTGAGTCAACCAACATTATAAAACATACACTGGAGGGGTTTTAAGTGTCCCGGGGCTTCCCATGGTTTTTAAAGCCTCTGAGAACCCCAAAGAACTCAATTTTTCATTTAAAATGCCCTCCTGTGAGAATTTCAAAATTTGCCCAAAATTATAAAAATGCCATTATGTTACATAACTATTTCGTTAATTTCCATTTGGTTATTTTAGCCTCTATTTCAGGGCACCTCTGGCCTCCTAATTTTATTACTTAATATCTAGATCATTATTCTAATTTTTCTAGACCTTAACCAATTCATTTCAAATGACCTACTTTGAAAATGTATCTATTTTTGTCGTTTTTACGAAAACCAGACATTACATGAAGAGTTTCTTTCTAATAGGCTTTTATCTGTCTAGTGGTTTGGTCTATCCTTCTCAAGACCTATCAATCTCCTTTCACTTAGTTCAACTCAATACAAGGCAATTCACATTTTTTCCCATGTAGGGTCATATATAAAATCATTTAAATGTTGGAATGCTAATTATCATTTACATAAACATAGATATAGGAAATCGTGCATTCTAGTTTCCTTTTATTTCCTAATGCATATCCCCTCAACATTTGATTTAAAATCTAGATGGTCATTTCTATTAGACCATTTACCTGGGGGTGAAGACCAATAGTAGTCTTGAGGTTTAATCTAACCTCTACCTGGGGTTTGTAGTAGACACAACATCATTTAGTACCCCATGAAATTACATTAATTCTTACATATGTAATAGGGCAATTTGTTTAGTGCACACATAGCTTTAATCAATATTAACACATAGCCCCATTAATATACTCTTGGTTACCCATATATATATATATATATATCATGTCTAAACAATGTCTTGGGTAACTCTATGATAGCATCCATATCTAAAATATCTCTTTAGCTTACTCAAGGATTTAAAGAGTTTAATGACTCAACTCATCCTTGATGATTAATCACAACTTTCTATTATATCAAATATCTAGCCACACTGGCTAAATTTGTTTTCATTTTCTAGTCACCAACTAATATTTTTAAAATTCTAGCACACTTTGGTGATTTTTGAGCATATTACATATTTATTATTATGTGCCTCCATTAATACTTTCCTATTAATTTATCTATATTCAGTATATGACCTTTATCATGGTACATTACCATACCATCCTCAAAAACTCTAGATTCTAAGGTCTTTCCTTAGAGGACTTTGTTCTAAACATAACCCAAAAAATCATCCTCTCTCTCTGGGCATTACACATCTAGGCTCTTAACCATTTTCTACTTTAGTTTTACTCAATACAATTTCTTGGAAGCATACCATAGGTCATATTCATATTCTTGGATTTCTCTATGAGTCCCTATTCAAAGATCCTCATATAGGCTGTTTATAGATGGATAATCTACTCGAAATCTTGACCATCCCACTAGTCTTACTAGGATGGTATTTCTTCCAGAATTCCATTCATATTTTTGGTTTCATATTTAATCATTTAACTCTCTCTCTAATTGGATAGGTATTTTAAACTCTTATGGTCACTATAAATCTCTATGGTAGTACTACACAAGTAATACCTCTAGAATTTGAGGGTAAACACCACCGCAACTAATTCTAAATCATGTGCGGGATAATTTTCTGCATGAAGCCTCCACTACCTAGAGGCATAAGCCACTATTCTACCCTTTATTTAGCAATACACATCCTAACCCTTTCCACAATTATCACTATAAACTACACGGTTTATTAGGGTTAGGTACATCAGGTACAATTAATACAAGGGTAGTGGTCACATGGAGTTTAAATTCTTGGAAACTCCTCTCACATTTATCATCCCACATAAATGGAATCTCTTTCCTCATTAGCCTCAGCAGTGGCAAGGCTATTTGAGAGAAGCCCTGTATAACCTTTTATCACACACTGTCAAACCTAGAAAACTTCTAACCTCTGTGATGGTTTAGGCTTATACCACTATATCACAGTCTCAACTTTATAAGAATCGACCATAATCCCCATCTATGACAACACAGGACCTAAAAACCTCACTTTGGTTAGGCAGAAATCACATTCGTTAAATTTGGCATCCCACCCCATGTTTCTCAAGGACTACTCTTAAATACCTCTCATGTCCCTCAACTCCCCCAAAGTATACTAGAATAATATCAATAAGGTTCACCATAAAATTTTATGGTACAATCTGATACTCTATCCATGCCATCCACAAAATAGTCAAAGTATCAATCAAGATAGATAACATGACTGGGAACTTATAACATCCAGGTCAAGTTTAAAAATTTATTTTTAGAACATCTTAAATTTTCATCCTTAATTAATAATGCCCAAATCTAATATCTATCTTAGAAAATGCTGATGCCCTTTACTAACTGATTCAAAGGTCATCAATTCTAGAGAGGATATATGTTTTTAATGGTAACCTTGTCAAACTCTCTATGATTTGTACACAATCTTAGGCTACCGTTTCCCCAGATGACATATTAGGGTGTATGAACCCCTTCACAAATCACTTTCTCAATTCACCTTTTCAATTTTGCTAGCTCAGTGGGAAACAACCTATAAAGAGCATTAGAATTAGTCTAGATCCTAGCATAATATAATTATGAAACTCTATCTCCCTTTTTAATGAGGTAGGTCACTAAAATCAACATCTTTAAGAAAAACTCCCTACTATAGGGATCTTTGCCATCCTTTTTTCCTACCTCTATTCACAATGAAAAGCTTTGAACATCTATGCTCTAATCATCTCTCAGCTTAGACGGTGGACAAGAAAATAACTCTGCTCTAACACCTATTTCATACTAGGTATAATCCTATATTCAGGTAAAGTGATGATTTATATGTTTATATTCAAACATAACATTATCATCAGCCATCCAATGCATGCTAAAAATCAATCAATAACAAGTAAAAGCATGCATCACAAATCAATAGTAAGGAATAACAATCAATTTACATAGTGACATCTAACGTATGTGGAAAGTACTCACATGGCCTCTACTAAAAGCAAATGCAAACAACCATAAGGCAGAGTATCAATACCTATACCCAGTTTCTCATATGATAATCGTGGGACAATAATCAGAGGAAAACCATCAACTTTATCATACCTTTGATTAAACTAAAAGATTCATTAATCTTATGCTCCCACACCTCTGTTCAAACTAAGAGACACACTAGCCTTTAATTCTGCGAGAGCAACTAATAAATGCTAATTTTAGACATCTTAATCCTCTTAAACCTAGGCATTTTGATGAGTAAATATGGCTTTAAGGGTTTAATTAGGTAGAATTTGATTTCATTAGCCATTATGCACTTTATGAATCAATTTGCAAAATTATTGAGTTTTAATGCATGAATTTCTTTTAAATAATTTTGTGGATAATTCTACTCAATAATTTTCATTCTTTTATGCAGATTTTAATGGGCAATTGAAGCTTGAATGAGAATTTGAATTAAAGAAGAAAAGGAAAGAGCATAGTCAACACAAATCTTGCACAAGCTTCATTCCTTGTTGACCAACCCACATGCATAGTTTCGCGTTGAGCACAGTAACTCTAGCCATGTACACTCACTCATACAAACACATGCATGCAAATATAAGAAGGAAGCCTCTAAACACCATACACGAAATGCATGAATGGGCTTGAGAAAGTGAAGTAGAGTAAAGATGAACCACAAGTTTGATGGAATGCTACGGGCTTGTGAAGTTGTTGTGGGAGAGAAAGAACCACGCGAATGAAAAGAAGAAGCAAGCAAGCAACGTGGGATGGTAAATGGAAAAGAAGTTGGAATAGAATAAAATAAGTAGTGAGCTTTGGTGATTCGAGCAAAAGCTTATGAGTTGAGGTGGAAGGTGTGTAAGTGCCATAAGTTGGGGAATGATTAAAGAAGTTAGGTTTCATGCTTAAAAGGAACAGAGGAAGCTTCACGATGATAGCTAACATGTTGCCATGAGCTCGCATCAGTTGAAGCACGTGATGGGATCAAAGACTTTCAACGTGAACTCACACTCATGTAGAAGCAGAGAAGAGACTAAAGCTTGGGTTGACATGATTACTACGGGCTGGATGGAGCATGAAGAACGTACAAGATATTTGAGAGAAAGAAGAAGCAACATGAGGGATTTACACAAGGACACAAGCAACAGAATAAGAAGCTACATGTTGAGAAGAGGAAGAAGCATGAGCTGCTTCTGGTTGAGAAGGGAGAACAACGCTGTGCATAAGTGAAGGAAGCAAATGAAAAGCAAACATAGCTCAAGTGAAGGAATACGTCGAAGGATCAAATTTTTTTTAAGCATGCAAGGCTGATGTAGGAATGGTTAAAGCTAAATGAGCTGAGAGCTTGTAAGAATAATGAGCATGTGATGAAGAGGCTAAAACTTAAATGGAGTAGTATACGTCAAAAAAAAAAAATAAAACATGGAAAGAGGAGCTGCATTGGGAGCTATAGACCATGTGGAGATAAGAAGAAGCTCAAGCAATTTATACACACAAAGTACGTGGAAAAATACATGGAAGAATTAATTGTATGAGCTAGAGATGAAAGGAGGGAGCTACGTGATTCATTAGCTACAAGTTAAGTAGCATTAATGATTAAGTAAGAAACATGTGGATAGAGCATACAACAATTCATTCATGAGGCAGTATCTGCATGAAGAGAACATGTGGAGTGCAACATCATTAGCACGTCAGCTCACATTGAAGGAGTTAAGCAACATTAGCCAAGATTGTGAGAATAACGTGAGAGCATGTGACAAATTAAGAGCACAAAAGAGAGGTTGCCGTGAGCATAAATTAAAATGAAGCATGATGGGCATGTGACTCATTAAAAAAGTACACTGAGGCATTCATCAAGGGAGGGAGTGACGAACAAACACAAAAAGCGTGATTAATAAGTGAGCTGGGGAAAATAATAAGGCAAATAACATGACGGGAAGGGGGGTGGGCTCCAGAGGCAAACGAAAAGGTTCATTCATCGATTTCTCCATGGTTGTAGCTCATTCCATCGAATTTCTTCTGTTTAATTCCTCCATGGCCGCTTGAAGTCTCCTTGGTGGCTAGCTGAAGCTAGGATACTCCCAGATGTAGATTTGAGCTCTACATTTCTTCATCAATTTGGATAAAAAATATTTTGCTCAATCTTTTAATTTCAGCATTATTTTCCTTATTAATTTGACTAAGTTTAGCTTATTAATTTAGGAATTTAATTGCTAGAAATTACTGGATTGATTTGATTTGTGGATCGAGTGCAATTTGATATTTGGATCTTAATTGTAATCTCTACATGTTTATGGAAATTCCAAACTTAGTGGCTATGCAATTTACTCTTGATTTCCTCTTGATTATAGGCTAATTGATATAATGGTTGTTGGATTAAGTGGCCGAAATTTTTTATGCAATTAATTGTTTAAGGAATTCATTAATCAAATTGGTTAATTAGCATTTTAAGTGAGTTGTGCAGCAGATTTTATTAAGCAATTAGGATTGGTTTTAGTGTGTTCTTGTTCTTAATTCAATTGATTAATTTTTTAAGGTTTCTTATGGCTACAAAATCCTTGAATAATTGGTGAATTGAATCTTGGATGGTCATTCAAGAGTTTTTATGGAGAATACACTAATGAGCAAGAATTTAAATCCAATTTTGGTATACTAAAAAGAGAGCAAAGATAATTAAATTTTAGGGAGTCCATCTAAAGGCTAACTACCACATTTTCTTAATTGTTCACTTCATTTAGTCTTAGGTTTTTTATTCTTGTCATTTCAAATTTAGTTCAATTAAATTCTAGTATTTCAAAATCCCCTAAACAATTTTCATTTAGTAATACTTGGAACACTCTTTCATAAACAAATTGAGGCACAAACTCCTTGGCAAATGACTTAGGTTGCACCATTACCTATAAAATTTATTTCTTTACCTAGTTTTATTTGAGATTGCGCGACGCAATCGTCAAATTTGGCGCCGTTACCAGGGATTTTAGTTTCTTAATTGTTTGAAAGGTTTTCTTAGTATTTTTGCCCTATTTTTGCTCTGTTTTTGTTTTATTTTGAAGTTGGATTTTGGACATTTCTATTGCTTGAACTAATTTTACCACTTGCTGGAATTTTGGTTTAAAGTACCTAGAAAATTCTCAAACTTTGTTTTCCAATGTTTTTGGGTGTTCTAGGCAAAATTAATAGAAAAGCTATTAGGTGCACCATTGTTTAGCCACATTCCAACGTTTTAGGCACTTTTCTAATTTTTTAGTATTTTCTCAAATTTTCTAAGATTTTTTTTTTTAATTTTTCTAGATTTATTGTTTTAATTTTTCTTTGTTGATTTTTTGTGTTCCTTCTTAGTTTTTGCTTGTCTAATTGGTTTATGACAAGGACCTCTGGTGAAAAATTAATTGATTTGGATTCAAAAATTGAAAGAACTTTTAGAAGACAAGTAAGGATTAAGAAGAACAAAGATAGTGTAGGAATCAATAGTTCTATTTCTTCTACTTTTGATTGTGTGCAAGGAATTGATTGTGTAGTTCAATTTGCTAGAGATAATATGGTTGAACAAGATCAAATGAATGCTAACATGAATATGCATGTTTAGGCTAAGTTGAATGTAAATGTAAATTTGAATGATAACATGCACGCAAGAACCATTAGAGAATTGATAGCTCCTAATGTGCATTATCAAAATCTTTGCATACAATATCCAGAGTTAGATGCAAATTTTGAGCTTAAATTTGGTTTGATTCACGTACTTCCTAAATTTCATGGACTTGCAGGAGATGACCCTCACAAGCATCTGAAGGAATTCCATGTTGTCTGCTTTACAATGAAGCCACAGGGAGTCTCAGAAGAACAAATTAAACTTAGAGCATTTCCTTTTTCCTTGGATGGGATAACCAAGGACTGGTTGTACTATTTACCCCCTGGTGCCATCACTTCTTGGGACCAACTAAAAAGGCTCTTCTTGGAAAAATTCTTTCCTGCTTCTCACACTGCATCAATAAGGAAAGAAGTATGTGGAATCAGACAGAATGGTGGAGAGACTTTGTATGAGTACTGGGAAAGATTCAAGAGATTGCTGGCTAGTTGTCCTCACCATCAAATTTTTGATTAACTACTTATTCAGTACTTCTATGAAGGGCTGTTGAATATGGATAGAAACATGATTAATGCTGCCTCCAGTAGAGCCTTAGGTGATCTAACACCTACAAGGTACTGGGAGCTTATTGATAAGATGGCTCAAAATACTCAGCAATTTGGTTCTAGATTAATGTAGACAGTAAGAGGAGTCAGTAAGTTGTATGCTCCACACTATGATTAGAGAATTGAGAGCAAGATTGATGTAATGTCTTCTGTACTCTAACAACTTGCTTTAGCTCAACAGCAACCACATCTTTTACTCTATCTCATACTTGTACACCACAGTCTTATCCCACTCAAACACATTCTTATCCATAGTGTTATGCACCTAGGTAGACATCTACCTCTACTACTTTGGTGGGACCCTTGTGTGATATATGTAGTTTGGCCACACATGCTATTGATTAGTGCCTGATGTTAAAGGACAGGGTAGAGACTTGTGCTGGGATGTTTCTAGTCAGGCCAATGCAACAAGGGCAACAAAAATATGATCCCTATTCTAATACATACAATCCAGGATAGAGGGATCACCCTAACTTGAGATATGAGGGAGGGCAACATCAGAATAGATATGATATTGCAGGACCTAGTGCACAGTCCTCCCAACCTATGAGGCAGTCAGTTCCTATACAGGAGGAACCAAAGAGAGGAAATAATATGGAAGACATGATGAAGCATATTATAGAGAGTAATGCAAAAATCTCACAACAATTGTAGCAACAACAACAGCAGTTTCAGACGAGCATGCAAAATTTAGGAAGAAGGGTAGATACTTAGTTAGGCCAATTTGCTACCTCTCTTAGTAAGGTAAAATCTCAGCGTTCAGGATAAATTACCTTCTTAGACTATTGTTAATCCAAGGAATAGCAGCAATGTTAGTGCCATCACTCTAAGGAGTGGAAAGGAAGTCCAGGGATCCTCAAATACTATTATCATGGATAAGCCAACGTCATCAAAAACACACATCACACCAGATGAGCCTAAGAAAGAAGAGGAGCCAAAGAAAATTTTACCTTTCCCACATAGACCTACCTTGGGAATGAGGCAAGTTGAAGTAGAAATTGAGAAAGAAATTATTGAAACTTTCAAGAAGGTTGAGATCAATATACCCTTATTGGATGCAATCAAGACCATTCTCAAAAAAATATGTACCAACAAAAGGTAGTTGAGAGGGAATGAAAAAGTCAATTTGGCAAGAATGTTTCAGCACTCATACAGCCAATAATGCCCACCAAATGTCAAGATCTGGGTACTTTTATGATCCTATGTACTATTAGGAATTTTGAGTTTTCTAATGCTTTGATTGATCTTGGTGCTGCTATAAATGTTATGCCTAAATTAGTGTATTTATCTTTACAAATGGGAGAGCTGAAACCTACTAGAGTGATTGTGTAGCTAGCAAACAAAGGCATTGCTTATCCTTCAAGAGTGTTGGAGGATGTTTTAGTTAAGGTAAAAGATTTGATTTTTCTAGTTGATTTTTATGTCCTTAACATGGAGGATGATAGATATAGATCTAGTAGACATGCCTCACTCATCCTAGGTAGACCTTTCTTAAAAACTGCAAAGACAATTATAAATGTGCATGAGGGTACTCTTCAAATGGAGTTTGCTAGCAATGTGATACAATTTAATATATTTGAAGCCATGAAGCACCCCTGTGATGATAACTCTATTTTCAGTGTTAGCCTGATTGATATACAAGTTGATAATACCAGTATTGATTTTAGGGATAGTTTGTTGACTGATTCTTGTGATATTGCTGACTTGGATGATTCTATTAATTGTATATGTTCTGGAACTACTATATGTCACAGATGTACCCAGATTCGTGCTTTTATTGAGAATAGTGAGTTCCTTGCATGTAATGATTATCATGACTCTGTGACCTCTTCTTTTTGTGATAGTTTCACTGTTAGTCAACCTGTGACTGATTTGGATGATTATACTGGTCTAGATCAATGCTCTTATTTGAGAGATGATATGCATGCTATTGTTTTCCCTGATTGTTCTGATGTTACTGGATTTACTGATTCTCAAGATATGTTGCATGTTGGTGTCACTTCTGGATATGTTGATTGTGCTAGTTCATCTATGTCTACTTTTACCTTGCCTATTGATAGTGGTATTAGATGTTGTATGACTAGTTCACCTAGTAGTGATACTATGTTACTATTACTATTGGTTCTCTTGTTGATATTCCTTCTACTGATGTTCCCAAGGATGGAAAAGTTGTTTCTTCTCTCTGTGAGTTGTCTGAATAGGTATTTAGTATGGAAGAGATTAAAATCAAATCATTCATACCTTCGGTTGAGCAAGCTCCTACCTTAGAGCTCAAACCACTGCTAGACAATCTCAAGTATACCTATTTGGAGAATGATGAGAAGCTTCCAATGATTGTAGCTAGTGACATTATTCCAGAGGAAGAAGAGAAGCTTCTTGAGGCCTTAAGGAGGAGAAGACAAGCAATAGGGTGGACCTTGGCTAACGTACCTAGCATTAGCCTTGATATATATATGCACAGAATTATGTTGGAGTATGGGGAAAAGCCAGTAAGGCAACCTCAAAGGCGACTGAACCCATTTATTCTAGATGTAGTTAAAAAGGAAGTTTCTAAACTTTTATCTGCTGGTATTATATATCCTATTTCTGACAATCAGTAGGTTAGTCCTGTGTAGGTGGTTCCAAAAAAATCAGGGATCACAGTTGTCTAATGAGAATAATGAATTAGTGCCCACCCGTGCACAAAATAGTTGGAGGGTTTGCATTGATTATAGGAGACTTAATTTAGTCACTAGAAAGGATCATTACCCCCTCCCTTTTATTAATTAAATGCTTAAGCATTTAGCTGGGAAGTCTCACTACTGTTTTCTAGATGGATTTTTAGGTTATTTCCAGATATGCATAGCCCTGGAGGATCAAGAGAAGACAACGTTCACATGCCTATTTAGAACATATACCTACAGATGAATGCCTTTTAGTCTTTGCAATGCCCCTAGAACTTTCTAGCAGTGCATGGTTTCTATTTTTAGTGATTTTCTGGAACATTGTATAGAAATTTTTATGGATGATTTTACTAAATATGGGAACTCTTTTGATGATTGCTTGTGTAGTCTGGATAGAGTCCTAGCAAGATGTATAGAGAATAACCTTATACTTAATTTCGAAAAGTGTCATTTTATAGTTCGAAAAGGCATTGTTTTGGGTCATATTATATCTGAACAAGGCATAGAGGTTGATAAGGCTAAGATAGATGTTGTCACTTTTTTACCATACCCGACATGTGTTCGGGAGGTCCGGTCTTTTCTAGATCATGCAGGTTTTTATAGAAGATTCATTCAGGATTTTAGTAAAATTGCTTTGCCATTGTCTAAGTTGTTACAAAAAGATATTGATTTCCATTTTGATGATGCATGTAAAATAGCTTTTGATGATCTTAAGAAAAGATTGACTTCCCCACCCATTATTTAACCCCCTGATTGGAACCTCCTATTTGAGCTTTTATGTGATGCTTCTAATTTTGCTATAGGTGCAGTTTTGAGCCAGAGAGTGAATAAGAGGTCCCATGTGATAGCTTATGCATCTAAGACTATGGATGGGGCCCAAGCAAATTATACAACCACAGAAAAAGAGTTTCTTGCTATTGTTTTTACTTTGGATAAATTTAGACCTTATTTGTTTGATACTAAAGTCATTGTTTTACTAATTATGCAGCCTTGAAGAACTTGCTGAAGAAGCCTAATGCAAAGCCAAGATTGATAGATGAATGCTTCTACTTCAAGAATTTGATATTAACATCCAAGATAAAAGTGGAGCTGAAAACTTGGTGGCAGACTACTTGAGCAGAATTGAGGCTCCAAAGTTAGATTCCTTACCTATTGATGATGATTTCCCTGATGAGCATTTGTGTGCTATGCATAATTTCTACCCATGGTGTGCAGATTTAGTGAATTATCTAGTTGCTTCTGAATTGCTTGTTGATTTGAATCAATATCAGTTGAATAAGTTTAAGAGTAAAGCTAGGTATTATATTTGGGATGATCTATACTTGTGGAGACTATGCAGTGACCAAGTGATTAGACATTGTGTGCTTGATATAGAATTTGATTCTATTTTGAAATTTTGTCACACGCTTGCATGTGGAGGTCACTTTAGTCCAAAATGCACAGTTAGGAAGGTTCTAGCTAGTGGATTGTATTAGCCTACTTTGTTTCGTGATGCCTTTGATTTTTGTAAAAAATGTGTTAGGTGTCAACAAACAGGTAGTATATCTAGGAGAAATGAAATGCCACAGCATTCCATTTTATTTTGTAAAGTCTTTTATGTGTGGGGCATTGATTTTATAGGACCTTTTCCTACTTCTTTTGGCTTTGCTTACATTTTATTGGCTGTTGATTATGTTTCAAAGTAGGTGGAAGCAAAACTCACTGGGACTGATGATTCTTCTGTGGTTGTAGAGTTTGTTCGCTCTCACATTTTCTGCAGGTTTGGTATCCCCAGAGCCATTATCAGTGACCAGGGTACTCATTTTTGGAATCAAAGTATGCACAGCTTACTTAGCAAGGATGGTGTTATGCATAAAGTAGCTACTCTATATCACCCCCAAACAAATGGCCAGGCAGAGATTTCTAACTGGGAGATGAAACAAATTTTGGAGAAAACAGTGCAGCCGAATAGGAAGGATTTGAGCAAGAGGCTAGACGATGCACTTTAGGCCTATAGGACTGCCTATAAGACTCCTATTAGCATGTCACCCTATCGGTTGGTATTTGGAAAAGCTTGTCACTTACCGGTAGAAGTGGAGCACAAGGCTTACTGGGCTATGAAGAAATGCAATTTGGATTTGAATGGAGTGGGATCTCAAAGAAAATTCCAACTCCAAGAGCTTAAAAAGATCAGATTGGAAGCCTATGATAATGCAAGGATCTATAAAGAAAAGATAAAGGCATTCCATGACAAGATGATTACAAGAAAGGAGTTTGTTGTTGGGGAAAAAGTTCTCCTTTATAAATCCCATTTAAAACTGATGCCAAGTAAGCTTCATACTAAATGGGAAGGTCTATATATAGTTTCTGATGTTTTCTCTTTTAGTGCAGTTGAGGTTTTGGATGAGCAGATGGGAGCTAGATTCAGAGTTAATGGACATCAGCCCAAGCACTTTCATGAAGGAGTTCCAAGGGATGACAAGGAGGAGCTCCAACTTCATGGCCCACCTTGATCCCCGATTGTACCCTTTCCTTTTCCCCTTTTATATTGTGTTGTCTTTATCTATTTACTGGATTGTATGCTGGCATTAAGGACAATGCAATGTTTAAGTGTGGGGGGGATACAAATAAAATTTTTTTGTTTTGTTTTGTTTTGTTTTGTTTTGGTTAGTTGATTTTTCTAGTTTCTAGGCTTTTAGTCTTTTGTTTTATTTTTAGAGTGTTGAAGTTTTGTGTCATTTTCCAATTTTTGTAAAAAAAACTATGCTTTTATGGAAGTCGCTAGTATTAAGGGGATCATAACTTTGATATATCTTGATTTGATAAGGAATTGATCTTGTGTTGAGAATGCAAGTTAAGTGGCAATTAGCTTTGCTTTAATGAAATTTGGTGATGGCCAATTTACCTAGTGAGATTTTTGAACCTATTGCTTATTTATTTCTAGTGTGTATCCCCTATCTTACTTTTACTCTAGAACTTGGCTTGAATCTTATTCAAAGCCATATTTATTCATTTGCCATGCATGAAAAGGATAAAGGCGTTCATTGTTGTTTTGTTTTAGCTAGAGCCAAAGAGCTATCCTACATATGTTAATCCATTTGCTTTACCCCTTTGAGCCAGATATGTTTCCTTTTTAGCCTTTTAGCCATGAAAACCAAACAAATGTTCTTCCTACCTTGATTAGGATGCTTTTGATTATTAAAGGTAATGTATCTTGTTAAGGTAGGTGGAAGTGCATTTTTCACATCATTTATAAGCCATTTGTTTGTTCCTCTTTGGAAATATTCCAAGAAAAAGAGAGAAGAGAAAGAAAAAATAATAATAAATTGAAAAAAAAAGAAGAAGAAAAGCAAAGCAAAAGAAAAGCATTTGAAATATATAAAAAAAAAAAGAAGGAAAAGGAAAGAAAAGTTTTTCTCTTAGTGCATATATTTGTTTATGGTAAATGGGGCCTTAAAATGCACTTGCATTCCATTCCTATTCTTCTTTTAATGATCTTGATGATTTTTTAGCATCCAATTTGCTTTTTGAATTTCTTTCATTCTTTTGTTTACCACTTGTTTCATACCTTGGCCTACATTACAACTATAATAAAGACCTTTTGATTCATACATTGGCATCTGATTTTGGTTGTGGAGATGTAGATAATTGCCAAGCTTATGGTAGTAAGGTTGGATAGGATGGAACTTGAGAGTAAGTACTTTATCCTAAGCACTAAAGAGTAGAGTGATAAATACTAATCCAAGTGAGAGACTTTCATTGCATTTCATTTTTCTTAAGTGTATTGCCATGGTACTTGTTGCATTGATGCAAGTGATATGACTTAGAAAATTGAGCTATTGATTTGCTTTGAGCTTTCTTGTGCTAAGTGACCTTTCCATTATCACTTTCTTGGAGTTTTAGTTTTCTTTTGCCCAGGAGTGCAAAAGTTTAAGTGTGGGGGAATTTGATAAATGCTAATTTTAGACATATTAATCCTCCTAAACTTAGGCATTTTGATGAGTAAATATGACTTTAAGGGTTTAATTAGGTAGAATTTGATTTCATTAGCCATTTATGCACTTTATGAACCAATTTGCAAAATTATTGAGTTTTAATGCATGAATTTCTTTTAAATAATTTTGTGGATAATTCTACTCAATAATTTTCATTCTTTTATGCAGATTTTAATGGGAAATTGAAGCTTAAATGAGAATTTGAATTAAAGAAGAGAAGGAAAGAGCATAGTCAACACAAATCTTACACAAGCTTTATTCTCTTGTTGACCAGCCCACATACATAGTTTCATATTGAGCACAGCAACTCTAGCCATGTACACTCACTCATACAAACACATGCATGCAAACACAAGAAGGCAGCCTCCAAACACCATACACGAAACATATGAATGGGCTTGAGAATGTGAAGCAGAGTAGGGATAAACCACGAGTCTGATGGAATGCTATGGGCTTGTAAAGTTGTTATGGGAGAGAAAGAAACACGCAAATGAAAAGAAGAAGTGAGCAAGCAACGTGGGATGGTGAATAGAGAAGAAGCTAGAACAAAATAGAACAAGTTGTAAGCTTTAGTGATTCGAGAAGAAGCTTGTGAGTTGAGGTGGAAGGTGTGCAAGTGCCACGGGCTGGGGAATGATTAAAGAAGCTAGGTTTCATGCTTGAGAGGAATAGAGGAAGCTTCACGATGATAGCTAACATGTTGCCATGAGCTTGCATCAGCTGAAGCACATGATGGGATGAAAGACTTTCAATGCGAACTCATAATCATGCAGAAACAGAGGAGAGACTAAAGCTTGGGCTGACATGATTACTACAGGCTAGATGGAGCATGAAGAATGTACAAGAGATTTGAGAGAAAGAAGAAGCAATGTGAGGGATTTACACAAGGGCAGCAAGCAACAAAATAAGAAGCTACATGTTGAGAAGAGGAAGAAGCATGAGCTACTTCTGGTTGAGAAGGGAGAACAACGCTGTACAAAAGCGAGGGAAGCAAATGAAAAGCATGCAGTAGCTCAAGCAAAGGAACACGTCAAAGGAACAAATTTTTTTTAAGCATGCAAGGCTGATGTAGGAATGGTTAAAGCTAAATGAGTTGGGAGCTTGTAAGAATAATGAGCATGTGATGAAGAGGTTGGAGCTTAAATGGAGCAGCATGTGTGAGAAAAAAAATAAAACACAAAAAGAGGAGTTGGATTGGGAGCTATAGACCACATGGAGATAAGAAGAAGCTCAAGCAATTTACATACACAGAGCACGTGGAAAAATACATGGAAGAATTAATGGTATGAGCTGGAGATGAAAGGAAGGAGCTACGTGATTCATTAGCTATGAGTTGAGTAGGATTAATGAGCAAGTACGAAATATGTAGATGGAGCATGTAGCAATTCATTCACGAGGCAGTCTCTGCATGAAGAAAACACATGCAGTGCAATGTCATTAGCACGTCAGCTCACATTGAAAGGGTGAAGTAGCATCAGCCAGGATTGTGAGAATAACACGAGAGCATGTGACAAATTAAGAGCACAAAAGAGAGGCTGATGTGAACATGAATTAAAATGAAGGATGATAGGCACATGACTCAATAAAAAAGCATGTTGAGGCATTCATCGAGGGAGGAAGTGACGGACAAACACAAAAAGCGTGAGGAATAAGCAAGCTGGGGGAAAATAATAAGGTGAATAACACGACGGGAAGGGGGTGAGCTCTAAAGGTGAACGAAGAGGTTCATTCATTGATTTCTCCGTGGCTGTAGCTCATTCCATCGAATTTCTTCCATTTAATTCCTCCATGGTAGCTTGAAGTCTCCTTAGTGGCTAGCTGAAGATAAGATACTCCCAGATGCAGATTTGAGCTCTACATTTCTTCATCAATTTGGATAAAAATTTCTTTGCTCAATCTTTTAATTTCAGCATTATTTTCCTTATTAATTTGACTAGGTTTAGCTTATTAATTTAGGAATTTAATTACTAGAAATTACTGGATTGATTTGATTTGTGGATTGAGTGTAATTTGGCATTTGGATCTTAATTGTGATCTCTATATGTTTATGGAAATTCCAAACTTAGTGGCTGTGCAATTTACTCTTGATTTCCTCTTGATTATGGGCTAATTGATACAATAGTTATTGGATTAAGTGGCCGAAATTTTTTGTGCAATTAATTGTTTAAGGAATTCATTAATCTAATTGGTTAATTAGCATTTTAAGTGAGTTGTGCAGCAGATTTTATTAAGCAATTAGGATTGGTTATAGTTTGTTCTTGTTCCTAATTCAATTGATTAATTTTTGAAGGTTTCTTATGCTTACAAAATCCCTGAATAATTGGTGAATTGAATTTTTTATGGTCATTTAAGAGTTTACATAAAGAATACACTAATGAGCATGAATTTAAATCCAATTTTGGTACACTAAAAAGAAAGCAAGGACAATTGAATTCTAGGGAGTCCATCTAAAAGCTAGCTACCACATTTTCTTAATTGTTCACTTCATTTAGTCTTAAGTTTTTTATTCTTGTCATTTTAAATTTAGTTCAATTAAATTCTAGTATTTCAAAATTCCCTAAACAATTTTCATTTAGTAAAACTTAGAACACTCTTTCATAAACAAATTGAGGCACAAACTCCTTGGGAAATGACCTAGGTTGCACCATTACCTACAAAATTTATTTCTCTATCTTGTTTTATTTGAGATTGCGCAACACATTCGTCAGCAACCATTCTGCCCCAGTCAAAAATCTAAGTGCAAGCACCAACACTATCAATAATCACCCTCAGCTATACATCTAGCTTCCCACATCTATAACGTGTCAGCTAAGATGGCTATCCCCTATCAAATAGAATTTAATCCCTTTTCAAGACTTTACTATCCCAACATACGTTACCTCCCTTCCTATCGCTAGTAGAGACATCCACATCATCCTTTCACTTTAACATCTTTCAATTCTAGGGTGTCTTTTTATCTAGTTGTAATACCTTAAACATTTAGCCCACTTATTCCATTGTAAGCCTAGCTTCCATCACTTACATGAAAATAGTACATAAATAATAAAATTGAATTGCATTACGTAAGGCCTAAAGTTTTCATTTCATGCTTTATGGACTATATGAACTCATCCATATCATTTTCCATCCATAACAAATTCATGCAAGTCATACACATCACTAAACAACCCAAGAGTTTTGGATTTTAGAGCACATTCCACAAAATCAATGGTTTACTCTCGGGTTACAAGGGCAGATTTCTAACCTCAACTTTGCACAATCATAATTAATTCTAGAAACATCGAAATCAAGCAAATGATAGCTTTCTGGAAAGCCCTAAATGTCAACCATAGTTAAAAATCATTCTAGACCATGATTGATAATATAATAGCACCAAAGGTCTAACTGCCCAAATTTGCTATTATAAGTTACTAATATGAATTTTAAAAATTCATAACTAATTTTAAAAAAAATCAAAATCTAGAAAACCATACCATTCTAGAACTGTGAGTGTTTACTAAAGACTAAAAATAATTCTAGACCAATGTCATGGACTTTAGCCCATGGAAATTGATGGAATAGTAACTCAGGTTAGGCTACGTTACTAGCACTATCATGCAACTTCAAAAATTCATTTGTCCCTTTACGAAGCTCCAAATGAGGTGCTCTCAGTGGCTATCAAAAGCTTATGTGTCTAGTTTATGCTTGTAAAATTTCAAGAGCATTCGACAACATTGACCTATGTGTGATGTAGAGACAAAATCTAACCATATAAACAGCACACATTACCATTCTGTATAATTTAGCCAACTTTTCAAAATCATAATAAATTCTATAGAGCTCCAAATTGGATGCACTTTAGCTCTATGAAAAGCTCTTAATGAGCTTTAGTTGATAGCCAAATTTCATGTAAAAACTCATCTATTTGGTTAGACTTTGGTTCAGATCATGATTAGGTCACTTTTAATGATCAAAGTGGGTTAATAAGGCACCATTTGACCTTCCTCATGTTTCATAGACACTTGAGCATGTCCCATAGCATAAACACAACCTAGGGAAGCCTCTCAAATGGTTCAAATTATCATGGAGCTCAATCTCACCTTGTCACTTGCAATCATATACATGTATACACTAGCACATGAGTGGAAAAATTTCACATAAACATACATTTGGTTCTAAATTCCATTCATACATGATATCCACATGCTTTTATACATGTTTCTAGTTTACAAGCCATAAACTACTCATACATACATACTTTGACATTACATTACATTAAAGTTATTCTATTGTCAAAGTGTGGCAACTCATTCTTCTTGGACACCATTCTTGCTTCCTAGAACTTCACCAAGACACAGTTAGATGGAAAATGGAGAAAAGTAAGATTCAAAGAATCTCAATAGCTCTCAGCCCTTTTAAACGATGCATATATAAGTCAAAGAATGCATGCATGATATTCAAGTTATTAATGAGCATACATAAAACATTTTCCTTGTCACATAAACTTATATAAAGCAAATATAAGCTCGTAATGGCATTGGTTTAGCCTCACCCACCTTTCTTGAGACTTTTGGATTTGTCTCACCCACTTTCAAGGGACTTTTAACTTAGCGTCACTCTTCTTGAGACTTTTGGCTTTGTCTCACTCATTTCTAAGGACTTTTGACTTATCCTCACCCTTGTTAAGAGACTTTTGGCATAACCAAATCCATTCAAGCCAAAACACATTTCAAGATCATCATGATATCATGGTATATGGGTAATAGCTAGAAACATTTCTCATAACATAAATATACATACAAGCACTCAAAGACAAGCAAACATCCAAGCCATGCATAAGAAAAAAGTTAAAGAGCTACCTTGGAGTAAGAACATAATACTTTTCTATTGAACTCTTCTTCCCCTTTCTCAGCCTTGCAATTTGATGGCTCTCCTAGACACATCAAAAGAGACATACATCACTCATGGGAATAAGTTCTAGCCTTATGAAATTATTATGGAGGCTTACTTTCTCACATAGCTTCATTATGGTTCCATACAAGACCTAATAAAGTAAGAGTTCATGATCTTGGCTCCTATTTCTCATTCATTCTATATCTCTTGACTCCATTTAGATTCCTTGGAGTCATCACACATTCATTCCTAAGAGCCTAGATACAAGTTGCTTCTTTAAGTCTCATTATGGAACCTACACTTCTATCTCACAAACCAAGGCTTCTAAATTTTTTTCAAGGCTTCCTTTGATGTTTTTCTATCATATTCAATCCCTTTCTAGCCTTAGAAAAATTGAAAACTTTCCCTAACTGCTTGAACTAGGTTTGGGCGAGACTATGCACTAAGTATGAGCCCATGGAGTTTGCTTGCTTTCTCTTAGAGAATTGGCACTTGTAAAGCTTCTTTGATATCTTAGGATCTTATACATACTCTTACATAGGCTAGACTATCCTTGGAAAGCTTCAAGAATGGCTAGGTGCAACAAAAACCCTAAGTGATACAACTTGAACTCTAAAGCTTTTCCTTTAAATTTAATTGCATATTCTTATTCCTCATACTGGAAAACCCTTAGCTTTACCTTGTTTTGGCTTAAATTTATCCCCCATTGAATGGGCCTAAGGTTGTCCAAAACCATGCATAGAAGAAGAAGCGACAAAGTCCATGGAATTTACTTTAGTTTCAATCTTTTCCAAGAGTTCCTCCACTTGTTTCTTGTTTCTCCTTCAATTTCTATCCTCTTTTCACTGAACCAGCCATAAATCATCCTTAAATCAATCATCAAAGCCATAGGAAAAGAGAAGAGAAAGAGGAGAATAAGATTGGTAAAAGAGGAAGCATGAAAAACCATATATTTTATTACCTTTTTGCTTGGTTTTCTCTTCCCTTCTTCCTCCCCATCGGTGCACCACTTCAAGAAGCTTAGGGCTCTATTTTGGTGCAAAGGAAAGCTTGCCAAGGCAGATAGAAGAAGTGGGGCATGCTATATATAGGCTAGGGACCCATTTAAGACATTTCAAAATTTCAATTTTGTCCTTCATTCTTGGCCTTTTCATTATAAGCAAATTTCAACTCCTTTTTTAGAATCATCTTTTCCATGATAAAATTTAAGTTCCCTAACTTATAATTGGATCTAAAACATTCCCAAATGAAAAAGTCAAAGTTTGGGTCCACTGACATTCTAAAATATAAACCAGAAGGGTTTTAACTGTTCTAGGGCTTCCAATAGTTTTTAGGGCCTTTGAGAATCCTAGAGAAACCATTTTTCCTATTTAAAAATTTCTCCTATGAGTTTTCTAAAAATTATCCAAAATTACAAAAATACCACTACATCTTTATTAAATTTCATCTGGTTATTTTAACTCTATTTTTAAGGCACCTCTGGCCTTGAATCCTCATTATTTGAGGTCTAAATTACTATTCAAGTTTTATTAGACCTCAAATAATTCTATTTAAGAGACTTTCTATTATATTCATTAGTTTTATATATTTACGGAGAAATCAAACATTAAATTTCTTGTGTTTACAGAAGGACCAAATGTTACATTTCCTCCCCCTTAAATAAATTTCATCCTTAAAATTTAAGGGTATAATCTCATATAACTTTTCTCATATTCTTGTTAACTAGCCTTTTCTTTTCCTTCTTCCCGGCTCTATTTACTTCCTTTAGAGACTAAGCTTTTTTGCTAGGGAATTTACATCACTAGTTTACGGTATCTGATTTTCTTTTTCTGTGCTATTGCTACAAAGTATTTGACATGCTCTTATCATAAGGGAAAGTAATTTTTGACACTCTATATACTCTTATAACTCTGGCCTATCTCCTGAGAGAGCTTACTGTTTCACAGTTGATTAGCCTTAATCCAATCATAAAGGTTGACTTTTCAATTGAGTGGACTCACTTGCATATGCCTTGAAAGATAACTTAGTTTGTATTAAATCTCCCTTATCATTTCCTAATGGCTTTCTATAAAGTTTTATTACCTTCCTTTATTCATTAGCAGCCATTAGAGACCTTTATCTACTTAACTTACTAAATTATACAGTCTACCATTTACTCTTATTCATCTTTTCACTAGCTCATCCCATGGTTATTATTTATATTTCTTTCAATCATGAGCCTCATATTTTTATCACTTATTAGGATCATAGCTCCTTTAAAAGGGCTATTATTTTCAATTGCTCTAGTTTCATTTCTTAGTCTAACCCTTGCCTTTTTAAGCCTGAACTGCACTTTGCTTTCTTTATTTACTCGAGAATGGGTCTTATTCAACTTTTTAGCTTAATAACTAATCATCACGACTCTTACTTTTTTCTATACTAATATTAAAGAGCAACTACCACTTACTACTACCGAACTCTTGTGGGATACTAACTTTTCATAATCTCAACTGCTAAAGACATAGCTACCACTTATCCCATCAAGCCAAACTATACCTGACCCCTCTCTGAGCATGTAACTATAGTATATAGGGATCTCTCTATCCCTTGGTTAGGTCCAATATCTACTGGGCAGTAATTCATCTAGCTATAACACTGAAAAGTTATTTTCTTACTTTCTTCACCCCACACTCTATGCTCATCTCTTAAAGAGATCTAGTTAGTGGTTTAACTGTCTGAGTATAGCCTTTATATCTCTGTGGCAATAGTTTACCAGACTTAAGAGATCTCTAGTATCTGAGATGAAAACTATCTAATATTATACTAGTCTCTGAGACTAACTAATCTGGTAAAACTATCTCAGGTTGTCATCTCCCTAGAGAACTACTGTACTGTAACTGTGGGCTCTCTATATCTCTATGGGATCTACTGCAACCTCTCAGAGCCCTACTAGGGTCTACTGCAACCCACTAACTGTGCTAAGATCTACTGTGATCCATCTTTAGAGGATATCAAAGCCTAAGATCACTGTATCTGATAGTAAACCACATACTCATTAAGTCCGATAACTATTGCTTATAATTACTAAAGCTGAACTCAGAGGTCTGCTATGCTCTTCATGTGAAGTGGGTTCTGTATTACTTATTTTTCTATTGATCCCATCGGAACACTACTTAGGAGTATTCTGATTTTCGCTTACTACTCCCCATGGGATCCTCAGGTTCCTACTTCAAGCCTTTTCACTTAAGCTTCATTCCTTTAGTCTTATTGGCTTACTACACTTTACCTATACTCTTTCTATCTTTCCTTTTATATCCTACAATTTCTAACGGTGCCCTTATTCTGCTTTCAAGTACCTTCAGCACCAACACATCATACACATTAAATATGTCTAATATCACTCACAGGATAGAGATCGTAGGCTAGTCCCTTTTTCACTTCATTTAGTCATATCATGAGGGACTCATCCTTTGCATATTGAACTCGTGCTATCTAACTTTTAACATTTTAATACTATTAGCATATTCCCTTTTTCATCATTATTCTTTACTGGGGATTCCTTTCCACATACTTTTCTTATCATTTTGATATTACTAGAATCCTTTACTTCTTTTTCTTTAGCTTATCTTTTGATTTAACTAATTATGATACTCTTCGATTAGTAGGATGGTCTTTATGGTTGATGTTATTATTTACTATACACTTAAGTTACATTACTACTGAGTTGGCCAAACTAAATATCATGTAACCATTATTACAAGCAAACCAGAGCATCAATCACTAATACACAAGTGCATCATGACTGAGCTTAAGCCACTATCGCTAGTATATTACGAGTTTCCCAACAATCTAAAGTACCCTCCTATTACCATGCTCTATCCCTCTTTATTTTAAATGACACTCAAGGAGAAGGAACTCTTCCTCTAATTTCTTATGTCTTGTATTGTACTATGTTGAGTTCGTTTATATTGCCCAATTATATCTATGTAGGGCATTACATCATGCTTTATTGACATCTATACCAAGGACAACGGTGCTTGTTAGTGCACTCATTCATCTTATCTGTTTAACAATTTTTAGTTCATTATGTCCTCAATTCTGACATTGTCACATGCTTTCTCTATGCTCAAAAGCATTTTTATTCCTCCTAGGTTCACCTTTACTTACTCACTTTCTATAAAATGGGAGGAAAAGGTCTAATTCCTCTTATTCTCTTACTTTATTCTTAACTAGACCATTCCTTTATTAAGAATTATTTCCCGTGAACCCTATAGTTTACTCTCTTTAAAGCTCATGGCTTACATTGTTACTTTACATAATCTTGAAACTCACCATTTTAGGTGGCTTTCAAATTTCTCTAACTCCCCTAGAGGCACTGAGGCATTAACTCTCCTTTAGTCACTACTAAAGTGAGGGTATCTTTTGCTAGGTACTAATTTCTTGTCTCTTCCTCACACTTCCCTTATCACTGTAATTACTAAATTGAGGTCTTACCTCTTAAAGAGTTACTGACCACTAACTGGGTAGTTCTCTATCTTATTATATCTCATTTTCATCTTATCAAGCTCGGGAGGACCCTCATATAGCTATCTTTCTGAACTATTATCTCTTTTAATTTTCTAATGTCAAGCTAGTCATTTTCATTTTAGGGTATCATCATGTCACTTTAAAGCTACAAGGGCCTCCTGTCACAAGGTTCAATGTCTTGTTGACAAGGTCTTATATTCTACAATGTAATTTTTAAGACCTCGTCAATAAGGTTTTCCTTCCTTTACACATATACCCATGACATGCTTTACATATCTAAAGCTCACAATGAAAACTCATCATTCACTAGCATAAAGAATAGCATTCTAGATTGTAGTCAATGCCTTGTAGGCAGATCTCAACAACCTTACTACTCCCATGTCTAATAGGCTAACTCTAGGTGCTACTCAATCTTAAACATCCTTAGGCTCATTAATAAGCTAGGTTAGTCTCTTTCTTAGACTCATACACTAGGTCCACTACTTAGCTATCACTTAATTATTCTCGGCATCTACTAATAGGTTATTTATCTTTATTTTATCTTGTTCATGCCAGGTTTCTTACTCTCTGTACTCTGTTTGACCCTATAATAGTTCATTTCTCATATAAATCTAAATTTGACCAACAAAGCCTTCCATATGGCAATACACTCTATTATCACTTGTTACTTCTTTCTAGCTACATGATTCGAGCCTTAATTGCCTTTGTGTTCAACCTACCATCAAGGTTAAAAGGTTTTATCCCTTAAATTATTCATGTACAGCTAAATGGTATATCTGGGCTATCAGGGTTTTATGGAGTGCTACCTATAGACTCTAGCCTCTGGCTTAAGGGACTAATTTTTTAGGCTCTCTAATTTATCTAGACATTTGGGTATCATGACTAGGGGTTACTTTCTCTCTCTCGTTTCCCCTCTAACTAATCCCTGTATAGCTATAATTTTACCTCATACTGTGCTACACTACTGCCTATATCTACCTCAAGCAAAACCCCTCAGAATGGTCTGAGTGTAGTAATAAAGGAGGATTAGGCCTTCCACTTTTCTGCTCTAAGCAAGCCTTTCTTGCAGCTACATTATAAACTCTTACTGCTAACATATTATGGCCTACTTTAAATCCTGACTAGCTGCCATAGCCTATAGTGCTCTAGTCATAGGATTTATCTACTCTATTCTAGCCTCACCAGCTCAACACTAGAGGACTACCTCTTCTAATGTTCATTACTTACTCAAAGACTATTATAACATAACTTAGCATAAAACATCAATCTATGCCATATTTAGACACCCTTTAAATCATTTTCCATCCATAACAAAGCCATGCAAGTTATACACATCACTAAACAACCCAAGAGTCTTAGATTTTAAAGTACATTCCACAAAATCGATGGTTTACTCTTAGGTTACAGCGGCAGATTTCTAACCTCAATTTTTAGAAAATCATAATTAATTCTAAAAAAAAAAAAATCAAGAAAATGATAGCTTTTTGAAAAGCCCTAAATGTCAAAAATAGGTTAAAAATCATTTTAGACCATAAAACATCAACTAGACCATGATTGACAATAGAATATCAGTAAAGGTCCAGCTACCTAAGTTTGCTGCCATAGGTTACTGATATAAATTTCAAAAATTTATAACTAATTCTAAAAAAATCAAACTCTAGTAAACCATACCATTTTGGAAATTTGTAAGTGTCTACTAAAGATTAAAAATAATTTTAGACCAATGCCGTGGACTTTAACCCATGGAAATCGATGGAACAATAACTTAGGTTAGGCTATGTTACTAGTACTATCATGCAACTTCAAAAGTCCATTTCCCTCTCTATAGAGCTCCAAATGAGGTAATCTTGGTGGCTATAGAAAGTTTGTGGTGTCTAGTTTAGGATTGTTACATTTTATGAGCATTGGACTTCATTTGACCTATATGTGACATAGAGACAAAATCTTACCGTATGAACAGTGCACATTACCATTCTACATAATTTGGCCAACTTTGAAAAATCATAATAACTTCTATATAGCTTAAAATTAGGTGCTCTTTAACTCTGTGAAACGTTCTTGATGAGCCTAGTTGCTAGCCAAATTTCATGCAAAAACTCACTCATTTAGTTAGACTTTGGTTTAGCATATGATTTGGTTACTTTTGATGATCAAAATGCGTTCATAAGGCACCATTTGGCATTCCTCTTATTTCATAGCCACTTGAGCATGTCCTATAGTGCAAACACAGCCTAGGGACGCCTCTCAAATGGTTCAAATCATCATAGAGCTCAATCTCACCTTGCCACTTGCAATCATACACATGTATACATTAGCACATAGATGGCCAAATTTCATATAAACATACATTTGGTTCTAAATTCCATTCACACATGATATCCACATACTTTTATACATGTTCCATAGCTTACAAGCCATAAACTACTCATACATACATACTTTGACATTACATTATATTAAAGTTAATCCATTATCAAAGTGTGGCAACTCATGCTTCTTGGACTCCATTCTTGCTTCCTTGAACTTCACCTAGACATAGTTAGATGGAAAATGGGAGAGAGTGAGATTCAAAGAATCCTAATAGCTCTTAACCCTTTCAAACATATGTAATGGATGCATATACAAGTCAAAGAATGCATGCATGACATTCAAGCTATTAATAAGCATACATCAAATATTTTCCTTATCACATAAACTCATACATAGCAAACATAAGCTCGCAATGGCATTAATTTAGCCTCATCCACCTTTCTTGAGACTTTTGGATTTGTCTCACTCACTTTTATGGGATTTTTGACTTAGCCTCACTCTTCTTGAGACTTTTATCTTTGTCTCACTCATTTATAGGAACTTTTGGCTCATCCTCACTCTTGCTAATGGACTTTTGGCATAACCAAACCCATTCAAGCCAAAACACATTCATAAAAAACATTTCAAGATCATCATGGTACCATGGCAAGTGGGCAATAACAAGAAATATTTCTCATGGCATAAACATACATACAAGCACTCAAAGAGAAGCAAACATCCAAGCCATACATGAGAGATATAACACCATACTTCTAGGACTCAATTCATACAATTCCTATGCCTCATCTTATGTTTGTTCTATGGAATTAATATAGTGGCATTAGGAGTTATGAATTAACATGCATTCCTTTATAAGTAAAATTTTTCTTTCGGATTCCCGTGGGCTATATGAATGCATCTATCATATTCTCATACTTAAACACATGAATATAGCTCATTTCCATCATCGAATTTGGTCTACAACTCATGGAAAGCAAAGGAACACCTTAAAATCCATGTTTGCATTAAGCCAAAATTTCCTCTTTTCTGTCACAAACTTTGAAAAATCATAACTAATTCTAAATATATCAAAATCATGTGTTCTTTACCATTCTAGGAAGCTACATATGTCTATTTTATGCTAAAAATATGAACAGACCATGAGATGTCACAAAAAAGACGTTTGACATTCAAAAGGGACGGAGGTCTGGCTGGCTACTGGTACTGTCACAAGCTTCTGCAGCAAACTTCAAAAATGTCCAATTAATTCCAAAACAATCCAATGCATATGAATGATATCAATATGAAAAGCTACAGATGTTACTAGAGGGAAAAAATAACGTCATACCATTCCATGTATGTCCAGGCATCAAAAACCAATTAAATAGTACCCTGGGTCAGTTTGGATGCCTGATGCTGCAAAGAAACTTAAACAATGCATATCTCCCTCTCTAGACATCCAAATGGGGTGCTTCTAGTTAATACAAGTCACTTGAAGTGTCTAGTTTCTCTCTATAAATTTTTGTGGTAATTGGACATCATTTGTCCCTTGAGTGATAGATTTCATTTTCGGACCTGAGTGAACAGTACACCAGACCAAAACCAGAAAATTTCTCAACTTGGAAAATTCATCAAATATTTTATAGACCTCCAAAAATTCTGAACTTTAGCTTTCCAAAAAGCTCTCAACAAGCTCTAGAGTTATGCCAAATCTTAGATCAATAAGAGCTCATTTGGGCAAAAAGTGGTATAGGTTTCCAATATGGTCAATTTTGATCTATATTAGAGACCAAGTGTGCCCAAATGGTCCTACTTGGTGTTTGGCACCTCTTATGTAAGTTTAAAAGCATAAATAGGACTTGTATGAAATGACCAAGTAGTCTCAAACCTCATACATCTAAATTTGGCCGTTCTACCTCCATTATTACACTAATCTATATAGCCATTCAAGAGCTAAACTTGCCGTTCAATACCCAAAACATGTTATCTCATACATTTGGCATCAAATTTCATTCATGCATCACACATTTGGGTATCTACATATGTTCATATGGTTACATATCAATTTCATCATGAGATTACATCATATGCCATGTATATGGCTAAAAAGAAGGCAAAACTAGGCATATTCATATACTTTGATACCCATCTTCTTCCTCTAAGCTTGGTGGCCTTCAATGCCTTGCTCAGTTATTTCACCTAGCATGTTAAGACATTAGAGAGGAAGGGATGAGATTCAAAGAATCCCAATAGCTCATCTCTTATTCAATCATACATAATATGTGCAAAGTAAGCTTTTCAAATGCATGCATGGTAAAAATGTATGACATGCACATCTTAAAAACAATCTTGGCACGTGAATCAATCATACAAGACATCCAAGAGCTCACCAAGTGCTTAGATTGGCCTCACACTGCTCCTCATGGATTTTGAACTTGCCTCACCCATTCTTTAAAAGCTTTAGACTCAACCATACTCTTGGGAGCCCACTTTGTTTTTGGGAGACTCTTTATTTTGTCTCAACTAAGCTCAAGGGTTCTTGGCTCATCCTCACCCAAGGGAAGAGTTGTTGGCCTCTCCACACTCAAGCAAACTCACACAAACATCATGTAATCATTTGAAAACATAACATGGCATCAAGTATCATGGCATATAAAAGCATGCTAGCATACTTTTCAAAGCTTGAAAATACACATACACACATTCTAAAATAAGCTAAACACATATCCATACATGAGAGAAGGTGGAGAGAGCTACCTTGCTTGCATTTGCATACTTTTTCCTTAAGTCTTGAATCCTCTCCCTTGACCTCACACACCTAAGAAGGTGGAGATCATTCCTCTTGGCCTAGACACATCATAGGGAAGGTAATTATACTCTTGAAGCAAAGTCTAAGGCCACACAATTACTAGAAAGGCTAGATGACTCATAAGGCTCTTTTATGGTTCTATAATGCACTTAATAAAGTAACCTTAAGAAAATATCATTTTGGCTCTATTCTATCTATTCATTCGTGATTCTTGACTCCATTTAAACCTCTTGGAGTCATCATATATTCAATTCTAGGAGTCTATCTAGGTGTTACTTCTTTAAGTCATATTATGGAACATATAAGGCCATCTTGCTATCTATGACTTCTAAACTTCTTCCAAGGCTTCCTCTCATACTCTCCCACCATACATGATACAAAACTAAGCTTAGAAGGAATTAAAACACTCCCAAGGTGCATGGACTCTCCTTGACTAAAGCTATGGTTCTATAAGGCACCAATGGAGTTTACTTGTTTCCTTTGATGGGAGAATCATGTAGGAAGCTCTCTTTGTAACACCATACTTCTAGGACTCAATTCATGCAATTCCCATGCCTCATCTTATGTTTGTTCTATGGAAACAATCTAGTGGCATAGGGAGTTATGAATTAAAATGCATTTCTTTACAGGTAAAATTTTTCTTTCGGAGTCCCGTGAGCCATATGAATGCATCTATCACATTCTCATACTTAAATACATGAATATAGCTCATTTCCATCATCAAATTTGGTCTACAACTCGTGGAAAGCAAAGGAACACATTAAAATTCATGTTTGCATTTTCGTCCAGAATTTTCTCTTTTCTGTCACAAACTTTGGAAAATCATAACTAACTCTAGAAATATCGAAATCATGTGTTCTTTGTCATTCTGGAAAGCTCCGGATGTCTACTTTACACTAAAAATACGTCCAAGTCACAGCATTCATCACACAGGACGTTTGACATCCAAAACGATACAAACTCGCTGGCTGCCTGGGCTGTGATTCAGGTTACTGATGTAAACTTCTGAAATTCATAACTAATTCCAAACAAATCGAAATCACACACATTCAGTCATTCTGGAAAGCTACAAATGTTAACTTGACACTAAAAATAATTCCAGAATGAAACAGATACGTTTAGATATCTGGAACTGATGGAACAGTGATTGAGCTCTGGAGATGCCACTGTTACTGACAGCAAACTTCAAAAATTCATAACTCAGTGCTCAGACCTCCAAATGAGGTGATCTCGGTGGCCACAGGAAGCTTATGACCTCTAGTTTATGCACATAAAATTTCATAAGTATTGGACACCATTTGGCCATCGAGTGACACGAAAATCAAATCTGCCAGTATGAACAGTGCACATACCAGAAACCATAGAAAATCCCAACTTTGAAAATTCATCAAATATTCTCTAGGTCTCCGAAAATTATGATCCTTAGCTTCCCAGAAAGCTCTTAATAAGACCTAATTGTATGCCAAATTTCAGGGCAAGATTAACTCATTTGGCCAAAAAGTGGCATAGGGTTCCATTTTAGTCAATTTTGGCTCCATGTTGGGTACCAAAATTGCCAAATGGATTTCCTTTGGTCTTGGCACCTTTTGGCCAAGTTTAAAAGCATGTTTAAGACTTGGGGAAGCTGCCCAAATGGTTCCAAACCATTTGTATCTCATTTTGGCCATTCAACCCATACTTATACACATAATCACCAAACTTTACATTCTCATATCATGGCATTTCATACTCAAAACATGTGCTATTAGTCATACACCATACTTATTCATTTATCTATCACATAATATCATTTTTACATTTGTTCAAGGGGTCATAGACTATTTACAATAATAATATACATCATGAAGTCTCCTTATGACTCAAAAGACCAAAAATCAAGCATAAGGATGGCAATCTTCTTTCTTCAAGGTGGTTGGCTCCCTTCACCATAACTCCTTGGTCCACCTAGCATGTTAGAGCATTGGAGAGGAGGGAGTGAGATTCAAAGAATCCCAATAGCTCATCCCCCATTCAATCATACATAATATGTGCAAAGCAAGCTTCTCAAATGCATGCATGGAGGAAATATAAGTCATAGGCATTTTAAACGCAAACTTGGCATGTGAATCAATCATACAAGACATTCAAGAGCTCACTAAGTGTTTGGATTGGCCTCACACTTCTCCTCGTGGATTTTGGACTTGCCTCACCCATTCTTTGAGCACTTTGGACTCAACCATACTCTTGGGAGCCCACTTTGCTTTTGGGAGACTCTTTACTTTGTCTCAACCAAGGTCAAGGGTTCTTGGCTCATCCTCACCCAAGGGAAGAGTTCTTGGCCTCTCCACACTCAAGCAAACTCATACACACATCATGGGTTCATTTAAAAACATAACATGGCATCAAGCATCATGGCATATAAAGGCATGCTAGCATACTTTTCAAAGCTTGAAAATACACATACACACATTCTAAAACAAGCTAAACACACATCCATGCATGAGAAAAGGTGGAGAGAGCTACCTTGTATGCAAGTACACACTTTTTCCTTAGCTTTTAAACCTCCTCTTTTGGCCACACACCCACAATTTGGTGGAGATGGTTTCTCTTGGCCTAAATACAATTTTTGGGAGTCAATTAGGTTCATGCAACATTCTCTAAAGCCATACAACTTGCTTAAGTACTAGATTGCTCTATAATCCCCATTATGGTCCATAAAGGCACCTAATGAAGCAACACCCCTCAAATGATTTCTAGGCCTCATTCTTTCTTTTCAAATATGATTCTTGACTCCTTTTAATCCTCTTGGAGTCATCACATAATTAAAACAAAGGGCCTAACATTATGTTGCTTCCTTAGGTCACAATATGGAACCTAAAGCACCAACTCATTCTCTAAGCTTCCTAAATTTTTCCCAAGGTTTCCCCTCACATTCATTCATCATGTATGACTCAAAAATGGGCTTGAAACAATTTAAAACTCTCCCTAACTATGCCATCCCTACTTGGCCGAAAGTTAGAGCATAAATGGGATTTCATAGCTTCTTGATTTTTCCTTGATGGGAGAACCATTTAGGGAGGTTGTTAAGAGTTGTAGGAGGTCAAGGAAACACTTAAACAATCAAGGGAACTTATAGATTAAATCAGTTTTTACAATCCCCTTAAGTGCTCTACACTTTTTCAACTTTTAGGTTCATGACTTTCCATGGGGTTTTGTTCATTTTATGGAGGAAGAGACATATGGGGGACCTCTTAGGGATCTTAGGAGCACATTTAAACATTCATTTAAGCCTAAGAACATTTATATAAAATCAGATTTGCAAGGGAGCATTTGGATCCCTAATGATTCCATTTTGTTTCCTAATGCTCCTTTCTTGATTCTATTGGTTCATTCTTAATCCTTGCCATCTAAAACCCCTAATTCCTCCATAAATTGGACAGAAAACAGCCCCTAAGAATTGGGCTCATGGTGTTCAAATTCGTGCAAGAGGAAGGGGGAGGAAGAAACTACCAAAGATTGGAAGTTTTACCTTGTTTTCTTGCTTTCTTTGGCTTGTTCTTCCACTTGGTTGGCTTACTCCCTAAATTTTCGAAATTCCCCTCTCTGTTCTGCCCCCAAAACAGCACCAAACTCTCCATTAAAACCATAGAAAGAAAGCTTGAGAGGAGAGGAGCAAGGTTCAAGAAGGAAGGATATGGAATTTCTTAAAGTTTCTTACCTTTCTCTTGAATTTCTTCCTCCAAAATCCTCCTCCTCTTGTGCGCCTAAGGAGCTGGAGTTCTCCTCTGAAAATGGGCAGAAGCAAGTCGGTTTAGAGAGGAGAGAAAGAACGTGGCATATAAAGAAGCTTCCTTTAACACTTTAATGCCAATTTTGCCCTTCGTTCTTAGCATTTTCGTTTCTCCTTCGTTTTAGCTCCTTTTTAGAACCGTCTTTTTTATCATCACAAATAGGTTCCCAATTTAATAAAATGCCTTTGGAATCACTCAAATCGGAGCTAAAACCTTTCCGAACGAACCGGTCAAAGTTTAGGTCAATCGACGTTGGAAAGAGTACACTAGAAGGGCTTTACTGGTCCCGGGGCTTCCCATGGTTTTTGGGGCCTCTGAGAACCCTGGGCAACTCAAAATTTCCATTTAAAAAGCCCTCCTAGGTGATTTTCCAAAATTACACTTATTTACGAAAATGCCACTGGCCTTTCGGCAAATTTTTTGAATCCCTTTGGCCTTCGTTTCTGGGCAACTCAAAGCTCAAATCCTCATTTTCTAATATTTAAAATTTTATCATGATTTTAGTTGGCCCCAATTCCCTCTATTTCAAGGACTTCCTTTTGTATCTGGCCTATTTCTGCCATTTACGGAGAAACCGAACATTGCGTTTCTCACGTTTACGAAGGGACTGGATGTTACATTCCTCCCCCCTTAAATAAATTTCATCCTTGAAATTTAGGGGTACACTTTCTCTTACTCTTTTATATTCTGACTAACTGTTCCTTTCTTTCCCTTCTTCTTGGCTCCATATGTTTTTCTCTCTGGTTTTGCTTGTTTAAGTTTTCTCTCAGCTAGGGAATTTTCATTGCTAGCTCTTAATGAAGGCTCTATCATTATAGAGTACATGCTAGTTCCTCTCATAAGGGAAAGAAATTTTTGACTCTAGAGGCCTATCCTGGGAGAGCTTACTAATCACATCGGGTTAGTCTTAACCCGTCGTAGGAGTTATCATTCTTTTCAGTGGACTCGCTTACATATCTTGGGAAGTAACTTATTTCGTATCAAATCTCCCGTACCATCTCCTAATGGCTTCTCATAAGGTCTCATCATCTTTTTCTAATCATTAGAGTCATCAGAGGTTTCTATCTGTCTACTTATTTATTTACATATTCCGCCCACTTTTCATCTCCGCGTTCTTCTTACTAGCTCATCCCATGATTATAATTCACATTTCTTTCTAGCATAGGCCTCACATCTTAGTTACTTACTGGGATTACAACTCCTTTGAGGAGTTTCTGCTTTTAATGATCCCAGTTTCTTATAGGCCGGGACTTTTCTCATTTTCTTTGCTCACTTGCTATGGCATTTTATAGTCCCTCATTTCAATACTGATAGGCCTAACTTGTATGTCTCATATTAGCACTGAAGAGCTACTACCACTGACTATTGCTGGGCTCTGATGGGATGCTAGCTGTTCTCACAGTTTTGCTCACTGGAGACATACTGTACCACTTACCTCATATAAAAACTGTACCTGACCCCTTTTCTGAATACATAAGCTATCATGCAGGGATCTCTCTATCCCTTGGTCAGGGCTACTATCTGCTAGGTAGTGGTTCATCTGGTTCTATCTCTGGAAAGCTTATTTCTTGCTTTCCTCATCCCATATACTATGCTCATCTCTAACAAGAGCTAGTCAGTGTGGTCTAACTATCTGAGTAAAGCCTTCATAGTTCTGTAGCAACGGTCTACCAGACTCAGGAGATCTGTAGTCTCTGAGATAAAGGCTAGCTGAAACTGTACTGGTCTCTAAGACTAACTGCTCTGTAAAAACTATCTCAGGCTTTCATCTCTACCAGAGGTCTATCATGATGTGGCTAGGGCTCTCTATAACTCTGTGAGAGCTACTGTGACCCCTGGGTCTACTACGACCTCTCTGAGCCCTGCTAGGGTCTACTACAACCTGCTGTGCTATGCTAGGATCTACTGCGATCCATCTCTGGGAGACGTGAAAGCCTAAGATTACTGTGTCTGACAGTAAAATACATGCTCACTAAGTCCAGTTACCATCACTCGTAATAGCTGAGGCTAAACTCAAAAGTACATCATGCTCTTCGTGTGAAGTGGGTTCCGTGTCATCTAGAGAATCATACTAATACTAGGGAGCATTTTAATTTTCGTTCATCACTCCTCATAGGATCACTTCAGCCCTTTTTTTTCACTTAGGCTTTCTTTTTTTTTTTTTTTTTAGCCCTCCTCTCTTATCCTGCAGTTCTCACTATGCCCACGTTCTGCTTTTAAGTGCCTTGGCACCAGGGCATCTCACACACTAAATGTAGTAAACATCTTTGGCAGGAGCGAGACTATACATTAGTCCCTATTCATTTCATTTACATATACTATAAGGGACTCGGGCTATGCATACTGAATCTGAACATTTTCTATTGGGGATTCCTTTCTGCATGCTTTCTTTACCATTCTGATATTACTGGAATCCCTTTACCTACCTTTTCTGACTTATCTCTTTATCTAGCCAACTAAGATACCTTTTGATTATCGGGGCACTTTAGTGATTGATGTCATCATTTGCTATGCACTTAAGTCACATTACTATTAGGTTGATCAGGCCTAATATCATGTGACCATTGTTGTAAGAAAATCATAACATCAAACACTAATACACAAGCGCCTCGTGACTGAGCTCAAAGCCATTATCACCTGTATATTGCAAGTTTTCCAATAATCTAAAGTACCCTTCTCTTACTTTTCTCTATCTACCCTATTCTCGTAGAGTACTCGGGGAAAGTAGGATTCTTCCTCTACTATATCCCGAGATTTCTCGGTATCGCCCGGCTATTTACACTTTGGGCAATATCATGTTAGAAGGGCATCTACGCCAAGGACAAGTGTGCTTTACTAGCTATTTCTGTTGCCAGTTCAGGTTTCTTTATGCTTAAGAGCACCTACATTTTCCCAGGATTCCTCCACTTAATCACTCTCTGTAATATCAAGGAGGTCTACGTTTTACTCATACTCTTGTTTTACCCTGAGCTGACCATCCCTTGGTAAAGAGGATTCTATTTCATAAAATCCTAGGAATGTCATTCTATAGTGCTCTTGGCTTATATTCTTTCTCTAGGCTTACCTTCTTTCTCTACATAAGACGAGGCTCGCCTTCTTAGGCGGTCTCTAGCTTTCTCGAGCTTCCCTGAGGGTATTAAGGCACTAACTGTCTGTCTTAGCTTGCGTCTATATTTGGATCAGAGCTAGGCTTTCTCTCCATTCAGCCTCTTTAGCTTTACCCTAGGAGCACAATATACTATTTTTAGGGTTCTGCTAACTCAATCCAGAACACATACTCTCAATGTCTGGATTCTACCTCACAGAAGCTAATGCTCTACTAGGTGCTCTAATCTCTCATATGCCTTAACCCTATATTATTCTCCTATTAGGGAGCTCGTCTGACTAATTATCTGACCCCTATCTGTTTATCTTTCTAAGCTTAGCTTACTCATCTAATCATGACTAAAGCGAGGGCATCTTTTCTGTAGCTAGTTTCTTAGCTCTTCCTCGCTTCCCTTTATGACTCAGGGGGGTCTATTTGGGGAATTTACTAACCGCTATTGGGTGGTTTCCCTGACATCAGGATGTCTTATCTTTCCTTTTTCGCTCCAGGGAGAATTTTCACTGAGCCTTTCATTCACATATCTCACTTGGAACGATGCTATTGGTCATTTCCTCTAGGCTTCAGCTTAGGCTTAGCCTAGGCTATCTATCTTATTAGACCTACAGCTTAGTACTCCTTTCCCTACTTATACTAGGGGTTCCCGCTCACTATGGGTTGTCTTACCCCTTATCAATTCCTTTCTCAAGTTGGCCTGAATATGGCCAACAAGGCATTTACACTGCCATTCGTCACAGCCAACACATCATTCACCGTGGCTAACAGCTTCTGATTGGCTTACTCTTCTAAGGATTGGATTTTTATCTTTAGCTACCAACCCGAGCCTCACCGCCTCTATAACCGACCCGTCCATAAGCTAGAGGGTTCTACCTCTTGCTTCATTCATGCATAACTAGCTATCACCTCCAGGCTGTCAGGCTCCATGGTGTAGCTTATAACTTAACCTCTAACCTGAGGAAACTAACCTTTCGAGCTCTAATACTTATCTAGATATTTGGGTGTTGTGGCTAAGGGGTGACTCTCTTTCTCACTTCCCCTCTAAACTGGTCCTATGCAGCCGCAATCTCATCTTATGCCATGCTGCATCGCTACTTCTCTCTGCATTAACCAGGACATCTCGGAATGGCCTGAGTATGACTACCAAGGAGAATTAGGCCTCACATACTTTCTCTAGCAAGCCGCTTCCTATCAACAAGATCATTCTCATCGTTCATATCTAGGGCTTGCCACTGATCCCGGTGAGCTATAATATCTCATCAAGCTCTAACCGTCGGATCCGTCAACCCTGCTCAAACTTAACTCTGCTCAAGCTGCTCTAGAGGCCACTCTTTCCCGGTGTCCACTACTACTCTAAGACCATCCTATAACTTTCGCATTATGAACAAAGCCACAACCATCCTCACACACCCAACATGTCTCATACAAGGCTTTACCTATCCATTCAAGCCTTTTACATAGCCCTATTACAACATCCTCAAGCCAAATCCAATCCGAGAGAGCCTGGAACTTTGCTCTGATACCAATAAATGTAACACCATACTTCTAGGACTCAATTCATGCGATTCCCATGCCTCATCTTATGTTTGTTCTATGGAAACAATCTAGTGGCATAGGGAGTTATGAATTAAAATGCATTTCTTTACAGGTAAAATTTTTCTTTCGGAGTCCCGTGAGCCATATGAATGCATCTATCACATTCTCATACTTAAATACATGAATATAGCTCATTTCCATCATCAAATTTGGTCTACAACTCGTGGAAAGCAAAGGAACACATTAAAATTAATGTTTGCATTTTCGTCCAGAATTTCCACTTTTCTGTCACAAACTTTGGAAAATCATAACTAACTCTAGAAATATCGAAATCATGTGTTCTTTGTCATTCTGGAAAGCTCCGGATGTCTACTTTACACTAAAAATACGTCCAAGTCACAGCATTCATCACACAGGACGTTTGACATCCAAAACGATACAAACTCGCTGGCTGCCTGGGCTGTGATTCAGGTTACTGATGTAAACTTCTGAAATTCATAATTAATTCCAAACAAATCGAAATCACACATTTTCAGTCATTTTGGAAAGCTACAAATGTTCACTTGACACTAAAAATAATTCTAGAATGAAACAGATACGTTTAGATATCTGGAACTGATGGAACAGTGATTGAGCTCTGGAGATGCCACTGTTACTGACAGCAAACTTCAAAAATTCATAACTCAGTGCTCAGACCTCCAAATGAGGTGATCTCGGTGGCCACAGGAATCTTATGACCTCTAGTTTATGCACATAAAATTTCATAAGTATTGGACACCATTTGGCCATCGAGTGACACGAAAATCAAATCTGCCAGTATGAACAGTGCACATACCAGAAACCATAGAAAATCCCAACTTTGAAAATTCATCAAATATTCTCTAGGTCTCCGAAAATTATGATCTTTAGCTTCACAGAAAGCTCTTAATAAGACCTAATTGTATGCCAAATTTCAGGGCAAGACTAACTCATTTGGCCAAAAAGTGGCATAGGGTTCCATTTTGGTCAATTTTGGCTCCATGTTGGGTACCAAAATTGCCAAATGGATTTCCTTTGGTCTTGGCACCTTTTGGCCAAGTTTAAAAGCATGTTTAAGACTTGGGGAAGCTGCCCAAATGGTTCCAAACCATTTGCATCTCATTTTGGCCATTCAACCCATACTTATACACATAATCACCAAACTTTACATTCTCATATCATGGCATTTCATACTCAAAACATGTGCTATTAGTCATACACCATACTCATTCATTTATCTATCACATAATATCATTTTTACATTTGTTCAAGGGGTCATAGACTATTTGCAATAATAATATACATCATGAAGTCTCCTTATGACTCAAAAGACCAAAAATCAAGCATAAGGATGGCAATCTTCTTTCTTCAAGGTGGTTGGCTCCCTTCACCATAACTCCTTGGTCCACCTAGCATGTTAGAGCATTGGAGAGGAGGGAGTGAGATTCAAAGAATCCCAATAGCTCATCCCCATTCAATCATACATAATATGTGCAAAGCAAGCTTCTCAAATGCATGCATGGAGGAAATATAAGTCATAGGCATTTTAAACGCAAACTTGGCATGTGAATCAATCATACAAGACATTCAAGAGCTCACTAAGTGTTTGGATTGGCCTCACACTTCTCCTCGTGGATTTTGGACTTGCCTCACCCATTCTTTGAGCACTTTGGACTCAACCATACTCTTGGGAGCCCACTTTGCTTTTGGGAGACTCTTTACTTTGTCTCAACCAAGGTCAAGGGTTCTTGGCTCATCCTCACCCAAGGGAAGAGTTCTTGGCCTCTCCACACTCAAGCAAACTCATACACACATCATGGGTTCATTTAAAAACATAACATGGCATCAAGCATCATGGCATATAAAGGCATGCTAGCATACTTTTCAAAGCTTGAAAATACACATACACACATTCTAAAACAAGCTAAACACACATCCATGCATGAGAAAAGGTGGAGAGAGCTACCTTGTATGCAAGTACACACTTTTTCCTTAGCTTTTAAACCTCCTCTTTTGGCCACACACCCACAATTTGGTGGAGATGGTTTCTCTTGGCCTAAATACAATTTTTGGGAGTCAATTAGGTTCATGCAACATTCTCTAAAGCCATACAACTTGCTTAAGTACTAGATTGCTCTATAATCCCCATTATGGTCCATAAAGGCACCTAATGAAGCAACACCCCTCAAATGATTTCTAGGCCTCATTCTTTCTTTTCAAATATGATTCTTGACTCCTTTTAATCCTCTTGGAGTCATCACATAATTAAAACAAAGGGCCTAACATTATGTTGCTTCCTTAGGTCACAATATGGAACCTAAAGCACCAACTCATTCTCTAAGCTTCCTAAATTTTTCCAAGGTTTCCCCTCACATTCATTCATCATGTATGACTCAAAAATGGGCTTGAAACAATTTAAAACTCTCCCTAACTATGCCATCCCTACTTGGCCGAAAGTTAGAGCATAAATGGGATTTCATAGCTTCTTGATTTTTCCTTGATGGGAGAACCATTTAGGGAGGTTGTTAAGAGTTGTAGGAGGTCAAGGAAACACTTAAACAATCAAGGGAACTTATAGATTAAATCAGTTTTTACAATCCCCTTAAGTGCTCTACACTTTTTCAACTTTTAGGTTCATGACTTTCCATGGGGTTTTGTTCATTTTATGGAGGAAGAGACATATGGGGGACCTCTTAGGGATCTTAGGAGCACATTTAAACATTCATTTAAGCCTAAGAACATTTATATAAAATCAGATTTGCAAGGGAGCATTTGGATCCCTAATGATTCCATTTTGTTTCCTAATGCTCCTTTCTTGATTCTATTGGTTCATTCTTAATCCTTGCCATCTAAAACCCCTAATTCCTCCATAAATTAGACAGAAAACAGCCCCTAAGAATTGGGCTCATGGTGTTCAAATTCGTGCAAGAGGAAGGGGGAGGAAGAAACTACCAAAGATTGGAAGTTTTACCTTGTTTTCTTGCTTTCTTTGGCTTGTTCTTCCACTTGGTTGGCTTACTCCCTAAATTTTCGAAATTCCCCTCTCTGTTCTGCCCCCAAAACAGCACCAAACTCTCCATTAAAACCATAGAAAGAAAGCTTGAGAGGAGAGGAGCAAGGTTCAAGAAGGAAGGATATGGAATTTCTTAAAGTTTCTTACCTTTCTCTTGAATTTCTTCCTCCAAAATCCTCCTCCTCTTGTGCGCCTAAGGAGCTGGAGTTCTCCTCTGAAAATGGGCAGAAGCAAGTCGGTTTAGAGAGGAGAGAAAGAACGTGGCATATAAAGAAGCTTCCTTTAACACTTTAATGCCAATTTTGCCCTTCGTTCTTAGCATTTTCGTTTCTCCTTCGTTTTAGCTCCTTTTTTAGAACCGTCTTTTTTATCATCACAAATAGGTTCCCAATTTAATAAAATGCCTTTGGAATCACTCAAATCGGAGCTAAAACCTTTCCGAACGAACCGGTCAAAGTTTAGGTCAATCGACGTTGGAAAGAGTACACTAGAAGGGCTTTACTGGTCCCGGGGCTTCCCATGGTTTTTGGGGCCTCTGAGAACCCTGGGCAACTCAAAATTTCCATTTAAAAAGCCCTCCTAGGTGATTTTCCAAAATTACACTTATTTACGAAAATGCCACTGGCCTTTCGGCAAATTTTTTGAATCCCTTTGGCCTTCGTTTCTGGGCAACTCAAAGCTCAAATCCTCATTTTCTAATATTTAAAATTTTATCATGATTTTAGTTGGCCCCAATTCCCTCTATTTCAAGGACTTCCTTTTGTATCTGGCCTATTTCTGCCATTTACGGAGAAACCGAACATTGCGTTTCTCACGTTTACGAAGGGACTGGATGTTACATTCCTCCCCCCTTAAATAAATTTCATCCTTGAAATTTAGGGGTACACTTTCTCTTACTCTTTTATATTCTGACTAACTGTTCCTTTCTTTCCCTTCTTCTTCTTGGCTCCATATGTTTTTCTCTCTGGTTTTGCTTGTTTAAGTTTTCTCTCAGCTAGGGAATTTTCATTGCTAGCTCTTAATGAAGGCTCTATCATTATAGAGTACATGCTAGTTCCTCTCATAAGGGAAAGAAATTTTTGACTCTAGAGGCCTATCCTGGGAGAGCTTACTAATCACATCGGGTTAGTCTTAACCGTCGTAGGAGTTATCATTCTTTTCAGTGGACTCGCTTACATATCTTGGGAAGTAACTTATTTCGTATCAAATCTCCCGTACCATCTCCTAATGGCTTCTCATAAGGTCTCATCATCTTTTTCTAATCATTAGAGTCATCAGAGGTTTCTATCTGTCTACTTATTTATTTACATATTCCGCCCACTTTTCATCTCCGCGTTCTTCTTACTAGCTCATCCCATGATTATAATTCACATTTCTTTCTAGCATAGGCCTCACATCTTAGTTACTTACTGGGATTACAACTCCTTTGAGGAGTTTCTGCTTTTAATGATCCCAGTTTCTTATAGGCCGGGACTTTTCTCATTTTCTTTGCTCACTTGCTATGGCATTTTATAGTCCCTCATTTCAATACTGATAGGCCTAACTTGTATGTCTCATATTAGCACTGAAGAGCTACTACCACTGACTATTGCTGGGCTCTGATGGGATGCTAGCTGTTCTCACAGTTTTGCTCACTGGAGACATACTGTACCACTTACCTCATATAAAAACTGTACCTGACCCCTTTTCTGAATACATAAGCTATCATGCAGGGATCTCTCTATCCCTTGGTCAGGGCTACTATCTGCTAGGTAGTGGTTCATCTGGTTCTATCTCTGGAAAGCTTATTTCTTGCTTTCCTCATCCCATATACTATGCTCATCTCTAACAAGAGCTAGTCAGTGTGGTCTAACTATCTGAGTAAAGCCTTCATAGTTCTGTAGCAACGGTCTACCAGACTCAGGAGATCTGTAGTCTCTGAGATAAAGGCTAGCTGAAACTGTACTGGTCTCTAAGACTAACTGCTCTGTAAAAACTATCTCAGGCTTTCATCTCTACCAGAGGTCTATCATGATGTGGCTAGGGCTCTCTATAACTCTGTGAGAGCTACTGTGACCCCTGGGTCTACTACGACCTCTCTGAGCCCTGCTAGGGTCTACTACAACCTGCTGTGCTATGCTAGGATCTACTGCGATCCATCTCTGGGAGACGTGAAAGCCTAAGATTACTGTGTCTGACAGTAAAATACATGCTCACTAAGTCCAGTTACCATCACTCGTAATAGCTGAGGCTAAACTCAAAAGTACATCATGCTCTTCGTGTGAAGTGGGTTCCGTGTCATCTAGAGAATCATACTAATACTAGGGAGCATTTTAATTTTCGTTCATCACTCCTCATAGGATCACTTCAGCCCTTTTTTTTCACTTAGGCTTTTTTTTTTTTTTTTTAGCCCTCCTCTCTTATCCTGCAGTTCTCACTATGCCCACGTTCTGCTTTTAAGTGCCTTGGCACCAGGGCATCTCACACACTAAATGTAGTAAACATCTTTGGCAGGAGCGAGACTATACATTAGTCCCTATTCATTTCATTTACATATACTATAAGGGACTCGGGCTATGCATACTGAATCTGAACATTTTCTATTGGGGATTCCTTTCTGCATGCTTTCTTTACCATTCTGATATTACTGGAATCCCTTTACCTACCTTTTCTGACTTATCTCTTTATCTAGCCAACTAAGATACCTTTTGATTATCGGGGCACTTTAGTGATTGATGTCATCATTTGCTATGCACTTAAGTCACATTACTATTAGGTTGATCAGGCCTAATATCATGTGACCATTGTTGTAAGAAAATCATAACATCAAACACTAATACACAAGCGCCTCGTGACTGAGCTCAAAGCCATTATCACCTGTATATTGCAAGTTTTCCAATAATCTAAAGTACCCTTCTCTTACTTTTCTCTATCTACCCTATTCTCGTAGAGTACTCGGGGAAAGTAGGATTCTTCCTCTACTATATCCCGAGATTTCTGGTATCGCCCGGCTATTTACACTTTGGGCAATATCATGTTAGAAGGGCATCTACGCCAAGGACAAGTGTGCTTTACTAGCTATTTCTGTTGCCAGTTCAGGTTTCTTTATGCTTAAGAGCACCTACATTTTCCCAGGATTCCTCCACTTAATCACTCTCTGTAATATCAAGGAGGTCTACGTTTTACTCATACTCTTGTTTTACCCTGAGCTGACCATCCCTTGGTAAAGAGGATTCTATTTCATAAAATCCTAGGAATGTCATTCTATAGTGCTCTTGGCTTATATTCTTTCTCTAGGCTTACCTTCTTTCTCTACATAAGACGAGGCTCGCCTTCTTAGGCGGTCTCTAGCTTTCTCGAGCTTCCCTGAGGGTATTAAGGCACTAACTGTCTGTCTTAGCTTGCGTCTATATTTGGATCAGAGCTAGGCTTTCTCTCCATTCAGCCTCTTTAGCTTTACCCTAGGAGCACAATATACTATTTTTAGGGTTCTGCTAACTCAATCCAGAACACATACTCTCAATGTCTGGATTCTACCTCACAGAAGCTAATGCTCTACTAGGTGCTCTAATCTCTCATATGCCTTAACCCTATATTATTCTCCTATTAGGGAGCTCGTCTGACTAATTATCTGACCCCTATCTGTTTATCTTTCTAAGCTTAGCTTACTCATCTAATCATGACTAAAGCGAGGGCATCTTTTCTGTAGCTAGTTTCTTAGCTCTTCCTCGCTTCCCTTTATGACTCAGGGGGGTCTATTTGGGGAATTTACTAACCGCTATTGGGTGGTTTCCCTGACATCAGGATGTCTTATCTTTCCTTTTTCGCTCCAGGGAGAATTTTCACTGAGCCTTTCATTCACATATCTCACTTGGAACGATGCTATTGGTCATTTCCTCTAGGCTTCAGCTTAGGCTTAGCCTAGGCTATCTATCTTATTAGACCTACAGCTTAGTACTCCTTTTCCCTACTTATACTAGGGGTTCCCGCTCACTATGGGTTGTCTTACCCCTTATCAATTCCTTTCTCAAGTTGGCCTGAATATGGCCAACAAGGCATTTACACTGCCATTCGTCACAGCCAACACATCATTCACCGTGGCTAACAGCTTCTGATTGGCTTACTCTTCTAAGGATTGGATTTTTATCTTTAGCTACCAACCCGAGCCTCACCACCTCTATAACCGACCCGTCCATAAGCTAGAGGGTTCTACCTCTTGCTTCATTCATGCATAACTAGCTATCACCTCCAGGCTGTCAGGCTCCATGGTGTAGCTTATAACTTAACCTCTAACCTGAGGAAACTAACCTTTCGAGCTCTAATACTTATCTAGATATTTGGGTGTTGTGGCTAAGGGGTGACTCTCTTTCTCACTTCCCCTCTAAACTGGTCCTATGCAGCCGCAATCTCATCTTATGCCATGCTGCATCGCTACTTCTCTCTGCATTAACCAGGACATCTCGGAATGGCCTGAGTATGACTACCAAGGAGAATTAGGCCTCACATACTTTCTCTAGCAAGCCGCTTCCTATCAACAAGATCATTCTCATCGTTCATATCTAGGGCTTGCCACTGATCCCGGTGAGCTATAATATCTCATCAAGCTCTAACCGTCGGATCCGTCAACCCTGCTCAAACTTAACTCTGCTCAAGCTGCTCTAGAGGCCACTCTTTCCCGGTGTCCACTACTACTCTAAGACCATCCTATAACTTTCGCATTATGAACAAAGCCACAACCATCCTCACACACCCAACATGTCTCATACAAGGCTTTACCTATCCATTCAAGCCTTTTACATAGCCCTATTACAACATCCTCAAGCCAAATCCAATCCGAGAGAGCCTGAACTTTGCTCTGATACCAATAAATGTAACACCACACTTCTAGGACTCAATTCATGCGATTCCCATGCCTCATCTTATGTTTGTTCTATGGAAACAATCTAGTGGCATAGGGAGTTATGAATTAAAATGCATTTCTTTACAGGTAAAATTTTTCTTTCGGAGTCCCGTGAGCCATATGAATACATCTATCACATTCTCATACTTAAATACATGAATATAGCTCATTTCCATCATCAAATTTGGTCTACAACTCGTGGAAAGCAAAGGAACACATTAAAATTAATGTTTGCATTTTCGTCCAGAATTTCCTCTTTTCTGTCACAAACTTTGGAAAATCATAACTAACTCTAGAAATATCGAAATCATGTGTTCTTTGTCATTCTGGAAAGCTCCGGATGTCTACTTTACACTAAAAATACGTCCAAGTCACAGCATTCATCACACAGGACGTTTGACATCCAAAACGATACAAACTCGCTGGCTGCCTGGGCTGTGATTCAGGTTACTGATGTAAACTTCTGAAATTCATAATTAATTCCAAACAAATCGAAATCACACACTTTCAGTCATTTTGGAAAGCTACAAATGTTCACTTGACACTAAAAATAATTCTAGAATGAAACAGATACGTTTAGATATCTGGAACTGATGGAACAGTGATTGAGCTCTGGAGATGCCACTGTTACTGACAGCAAACTTCAAAAATTCATAACTCAGTGCTCAGACCTCCAAATGAGGTGATCTCGGTGGCCACAGGAATCTTATGACCTCTAGTTTATGCACATAAAATTTCATAAGTATTGGACACCATTTGGCCATCGAGTGACACGAAAATCAAATCTGCCAGTATGAACAGTGCACATACCAGAAACCATAGAAAATCCCAACTTTGAAAATTCATCAAATATTCTCTAGGTCTCCGAAAATTATGATCTTTAGCTTCACAGAAAGCTCTTAATAAGACCTAATTGTATGCCAAATTTCAGGGCAAGACTAACTCATTTGGCCAAAAAGTGGCATAGGGTTCCATTTTGGTCAATTTTGGCTCCATGTTGGGTACCAAAATTGCCAAATGGATTTCCTTTGGTCTTGGCACCTTTTGGCCAAGTTTAAAAGCATGTTTAAGACTTGGGGAAGCTGTCCAAATGGTTCCAAACCATTTGCATCTCATTTTGGCCATTCAACCCATACTTATACACATAATCACCAAACTTTACATTCTCATATCATGGCATTTCATACTCAAAACATGTGCTATTAGTCATACACCATACTCATTCATTTATCTATCACATAATATCATTTTTACATTTGTTCAAGGGGTCATAGACTATTTACAATAATAATATACATCATGAAGTCTCCTTATGACTCAAAAGACCAAAAATCAAGCATAAGGATGGCAATCTTCTTTCTTCAAGGTGGTTGGCTCCCTTCACCATAACTCCTTGGTCCACCTAGCATGTTAGAGCATTGGAGAGGAGGGAGTGAGATTCAAAGAATCCCAATAGCTCATCCCCCATTCAATCATACATAATATGTGCAAAGCAAGCTTCTCAAATGCATGCATGGAGGAAATATAAGTCATAGGCATTTTAAACGCAAACTTGGCATGTGAATCAATCATACAAGACATTCAAGAGCTCACTAAGTGTTTGGATTGGCCTCACACTTCTCCTCGTGGATTTTGGACTTGCCTCACCCATTCTTTGAGCACTTTGGACTCAACCATACTCTTGGGAGCCCACTTTGCTTTTGGGAGACTCTTTACTTTGTCTCAACCAAGGTCAAGGGTTCTTGGCTCATCCTCACCCAAGGGAAGAGTTCTTGGCCTCTCCACACTCAAGCAAGCTCATACACACATCATGGGTTCATTTAAAAACATAACATGGCATCAAGCATCATGGCATATAAAGGCATGCTAGCATACTTTTCAAAGCTTGAAAATACACATACACACATTCTAAAACAAGCTAAACACACATCCATGCATGAGAGAAGGTGGAGAGAGCTACCTTGTATGCAAGTACACACTTTTTCCTTAGCTTTTAAACCTCCTCTTTTGGCCACACACTCACAATTTGGTGGAGATGGTTTCTCTTGGCCTAAATACAATTTTTGGGAGTCAATTAGGTTCATGAAACATTCTCTAAAGCCATACAACTTGCTTAAGTACTAGATTGCTCTATAATCCCCATTATGGTCCATAAAGGCACCTAATGAAGCAACACCCCTCAAATGATTTCTAGGCCTCATTCTTTCTTTTCAAATATGATTCTTGACTCCTTTTAATCCTCTTGGAGTCATCACATAATTAAAACAAAGGGCCTAACATTATGTTGCTTCCTTAGGTCACAATATGGAACCTAAAGCACCAACTCATTCTCTAAGCTTCCTAAATTTTTCCCAAGGTTTCCCCTCACATTCATTCATTATGTATGACTCAAAAATGGGCTTGAAACAATTTAAAACTCTCCCTAACTATGCCATCCCTACTTGGCCGAAAGTTAGAGCATAAATGGGATTTCATAGCTTCTTGATTTTTCCTTGATGGGAGAACCATTTAGGGAGGTTGTTAAGAGTTGTAGGAGGTCAAGGAAACACTTAAACAATCAAGGGAACTTATAGATTAAATCAGTTTTTACAATCCCCTTAAGTGCTCTACACTTTTTCAACTTTTAGGTTCATGACTTTCCATGGGGTTTTGTTCATTTTATGCAGGAAGAGACATATGGGGGACCTCTTAGGGATCTTAGGAGCACATTTAAACATTCATTTAAGCCTAAGAACATTTATATAAAATCAGATTTGCAAGGGAGCATTTGGATCCCTAATGATTCCATTTTGTTTCCTAATGCTCCTTTCTTGATTCTATTAGTTCATTCTTAATCCTTGCCATCTAAAACCCCTAATTCCTCCATAAATTGGACAGAAAACAGCCCCTAAGAATTGGGCTCATGGTGTTCAAATTCGTGCAAGAGGAAGGGGGAGGAAGAAACTACCAAAGATTGGAAGTTTTACCTTGTTTTCTTGCTTTCTTTGGCTTGTTCTTCCACTTGGTTGGCTTACTCCCTAAATTTTCGAAATTCCCCTCTCTGTTCTGCCCCCAAAACAGCACCAAACTCTCCATTAAAACCATAGAAAGAAAGCTTGAGAGGAGAAGAGCAAGGTTCAAGAAGGAAGGATATGGAATTTCTTAAAGTTTCTTACCTTTCTCTTGAATTTCTTCCTCCAAAATCCTCCTCCTCTTGTGCGCCTAAGGAGCTGGAGTTCTCCTCTGAAAATGGGCAGAAGCAAGTCGGTTTAGAGAGGAGAGAAAGAACGTGGCATATAAAGAAGCTTCCTTTAACACTTTAATGCCAATTTTGCCCTTCGTTCTTAGCATTTTCGTTTCTCCTTCGTTTTAGCTCCTTTTTTAGAACCGTCTTTTTTATCATCACAAATAGGTTCCCAATTTAATAAAATGCCTTTGGAATCACTCAAATCGGAGCTAAAACCTTTCCGAACGAACCGGTCAAAGTTTAGGTCAATCGACGTCGGAAAGAGTACACTGGAAGGGCTTTACTGGTCCCGGGGCTTTCCATGGTTTTTGGGGCCTCTGAGAACCCTGGGCAACTCAAAATTTCCATTTAAAAAGCCCTCTTAGGTGATTTTCCAAAATTACACTTATTTACGAAAATGCCACTGGCCTTTCGGCAAATTTTTTGAATCCCTTTTGCCTTCGTTTCTGGGCAACTCAAAGCTCAAATCCTCATTTTCTAATATTTAAAATTTTATCATGATTTTAGTTGGCCCCAATTCCCTCTATTTCAAGGACTTCCTTTTGTATCTGACCTATTTCTGCCATTTACGGAGAAACCGAACATTGCGTTTCTCACGTTTACGAAGGGACTGGATGTTACACTCTTGATGTCTTAGGAACTCATATGAACACTTAAAAATTATAAAATATAGCCAGGGTTCATGATAGAGCTTAAGGTGCAATCAAAACCCTAACTTTTCTATCTTGCAAAATCATGGTTTTTACTTAGATTTCTTTGCATATTCTTACTCTCATCCCTTAAATTGATGGAATTCACCCTTGGTTCTCCTTAAAATTCCAGCCCTCTTATATCTACATATATGGGGCGAAATAAGGAGAAGAAGGGGGAGGAAGTATCTACCATGGAATGAGAGATTTACCTTGTTTTTCTTGTTTTCTCACTTGCTTCTCACTTCCTTTGGCTGCTTCTCTTCAAATCCAAAATTTTCCCTCTTGGTCTGACCCTAAAACAGCACCAAAAACTCTAAGAAAGCCATAGGGAGAAAGGGGAGAAGGAGGAGAAGAGATTTCCTAAGGAGAAGACTAGGAAATTCTAACAATTCTTACCTTTTTCTTGAAAATTTCCCTTCTCCCTTGCCTTAGTCTTGTACGTCTCCTTCCCTTGAGCTTTCTCTGGTTTTTAGGTAGAGTTTGGTCGATCTAAATGAGGGTGCAGAAGAACACTTCATATATATATATATATATATATATGTTTAAAAATGACTTTTTCAAAAATTCCTATCTTGTCCTTTGTTATTGGTAGTTTCGTTTCTAACTCGTTTTAGCTCCTTTTAGAGAAGCATCTTTTTCATTATAAATTTTAGATTTCCAATTTAGTAAAATGCCTTTGGAATCACTCGAATTGGAGGTAAAAGCTTTCCAAATGACTTTGTCAAAGTTTGGGTACACTGACATTGAAAAATGTCCACCGGAGGGGTTTTAGTTATCCCGAGGCTTCCCATATGTTTTAGTTGTCCCGAGGCTTCCCATAGTTTTTAGGGCCTCTAAAACCTTGGAAAACTTAAAAATTTCATTTAAAAAGCCCTCTATACTCAATTCTAGACCACACAAGTTTAACACATTTTACAAAAAGACCTTGTACTTGCTGGCAAAAACCTTGTCGACAAGGTCTCAGAATTTGTACTACAGATTGCAGGATCTTGTCGATAAGATCTTTGATCCTGGTGATGAGATGCCATTTTAGCCCTTAACTTAACTTGGTTCGCTACCATACTTCATGCTCACTATACATTCTAATGGTCACATAACATAATCTCTCATTTTTAAATAATTGGATATTACAAGAGAAAGGTTAGAAAGCTACCTTGCAGCAAGAACGCAATACTTTTCTATTGAACTCTTCTTCCCCTTTCTCAGCCAAGCCTTGCAATTTGATAGCCCTTGGTTCTCTTGGCCTAGACACATCAAAAGAGACATACATCATTCATGGAAACAAGCTCTAGCCTTATGAATTTATTATGGAGGCTTACTTTCTCATATAGCTTCATTATGGTTCCATGTAAGACCTAATGAAGCAATTATGAGAATTCATAATCTTGGCTCCCATTTCTCATTTATTCTAAGTCTCTTGACTCCATTCAGATTCCTTAGAGTCATCACACATTCATTCTCAAGAGCCTAGGCACAAGTTGCTTCTTTAAGTCTCATTATAGAACCTACAACTCTATCTCACAAACAAGGCTTTTAAATTTTTTTTCAAGGCTTTCTTTGATGTTCTTCCATCATATTTAATCCCTTTCTAGCCTTATAAAAATTTAAAACTCTCCCTAAGTGCTTGACCTAGGTTTGCCCAAGACTATGCACTAAGTATGAACCCATGGAGTTTGCTTGCTTTCCTTTAAGGAATTGACACTTGTAAAGTTTCCTAGATATCTTAGGATCTCATACATACTCTTACATAGGCTAGAATATCCTTGGAAAGCTTCAAGAATAGCTAGGTACAATAAAAACCCTAAGTTATACAACTTGAATTCTAAAGTTTTTCCTTTGAATCTAACTACATATTCTTATTCCTCATACTTGAAAACCCTTAGCTCTATCTTATTTTGGCTTAAACTTATCCCCTATTGAATGGGCCTAGGGTTGGCCGAAACCATGCATAGAAGAAGAAGCAAGAAGAAGCGACAAAGTCTATGGAATTTACCTTGGTTTCAAGCTTTTCTAAGAGTGCTTCCACTTGTTTCTTGTTTCTCCTTCAATTTCTATCCTTTTCTAATTGAACTAGCCATAAATCATCCTCAAATCAATCATCAAAGCAATAAGAAAAGAGAGGGAAAGAGAAGAACAAGATTAGTGAAAAAGGAAGCAAGAAAAACTATGGATTTTCTTACCTTTTTGCTTAGTTTTCTTTTCCCTTCTTCTTCCCCCTTGGTACACCACTTCAAGAAGCTTAGGGCTTTATTTTGGTGCAAAGGAAAGTTGGCTGAGGCAAATGGAAGAAATGGGGCATGCTATATATAGGCTAGGGACCCATTTAAGACATTTTAAATTTTCAATTTTGTCATTTGTTCTTCGTTTTTTCGTTGTAGGCTCATTTCAACTCCTTTTCAAGAACTACCTTTTCCATCATAAAATTTAAATTCTCTAACTTATAAAATGCCTTTGGAATCACTCGAATTAGATCTAAAATCTTCTTGAACAAAAGGGTCAAAGTTCGGGTCTACTGACGTTCTAAAACGTAAACTGTAGGGATTTTAACTATTCTAGGGCTTTTAATAGTTTTTAGGGCTTCTGAAAATCTCGAGAAACTCATTTTTTTCATTTAAAAATCCCTTCTATAAGTTTTATAAAAAAAATACTTGAAATTATGAAAATACCACTGCATCTTTATTAAATTTCTTTTGGTTATTTTGGCTCTATTTTCAAGGTACCTCTGACTTTGGATCCTCATTATTTGAGGTCTAGATTACTACTCATATTTTGTTAGACCTAAAATCATTCTATTTGGGAGATTTCCTTTTATATCTGATGACTTTCGTATGTTTATGAAGAAATCGAATATTACATATCTTGCATTTATAGAGGGATCGGATGTTACACTAGTTCTTTACCTGCTTCATAGCCTACAAGTTATCCTCAATTTCTCTATCAATCTCCCCAATAAAGGTATTAACTACTTTAATTCCAAGCAAAGCAACCTTATCTCTAATGGGGCATTTCAATCTCTTCTCTTTTAGGGGGCGCAAGTAATTTGTCAATAATTATTTATTATAGTTTTGGGGGCATTTCTTTTATCATCATCTCTCTATCCCGTCATAGCTTGTTATTACCTTAGGCAATTCACAACAACATAGGACTTTCAAGGTTTGCCCTAGTGGGTCTGCCCTATCTAATGTCACCAAAATTGCACAAAAGAGCCATAATTTCAACACAAATGGACAATAATCATAGCATAATCAATAAAACAACTATTCCTGACAAACTTACATTATATTCACAAGCAATCCAAATGCACCCCAATTCCAACATTCTAAGACCCAAACATAGAGTTAGGTTGCCTGAACCATTGCTCTAATGCCAATAAATGTCACCACCATTATAACATCCAATTTTCTGAAAACGAGATAAAACATGAGAAACGTAACGTACAATTTCTTCGTAAATGAATGAGATTCATAAAATACAAAAGGAAGTCCCCCAAGACGATGTAGTTAAGATCCTAAAAAATTTAGAAAGCATTCTAGACTCTTAAAAATGAGAATCCCAGGCTCAAACAGAATGAAAAATGGAGCTAGAATGAAGAAACAATTTCTTACGAAAAGCTTAGGAAACGTAATAGCATTTTCGTAATTTTGAGAAAATTTTGGAATCAATATAGGAGGGATTTTTAAATGAAATTTTTGAGTTCCTCAAGGTTCTTAGAGGCCTTAAAACTATGGGAAGCCCCGGGACAACTAAAACCCCTCCAGTGGATGTTTTCTAACGTCGGTGTACCCAAACTTTGACGAATTCGTTCGAAAAGGTTTTAGCTCTAATTTGAGTGATTCCAAAGGCATTTTATTTAATTGGGAACCTAAATTTTATAATAGAAAAGATGGTTCTCAAAAAGGAGCTAAAACGAAGGAGAAACGAAAATGCCAAGAATGAAGGGCAAAATGAGAATTTTTGAAAAAGTACTTCTTCCTCCCCTATAAATAGGTGGCACCTCACACTCTCCCTCATTTAGCTTCAGATTATTCTGCCCCAAATTAGAAGAAGAACACTAGGAGAGTGGCGCACCAAGGGAAGAAGAAAAGGGAAAGAAAATCCAAGCTTAAGGTATGTTTCCATGGTAGTTTTTCATGCTTTTCTTCATCCACACCTCCTCTCCTCCCTTCTCCTTTGTTTCCTTTGATTAAAATAGAGTTTATAAATCTGATTCAAGGGAGAAATTAAAAGGAACATTCGGATGTGAAGAAAGGAGCTCAAAGAATACAAGATTCAAGTGAGAAAAAGCAAGAAAACAAGGTAATTTCTCTTCCTATGGTTGTCATCTTTGGTTCCCTTCTCCACCATTTTGCCCCACTTGAGGAAATCCTAGGAGGAGATGATTTTTATCCAGAACCAAGAATGAATCTAAGGAAAAAGAGTGTGAAGATTAAGAATATGCAAAAGGAATTATTAAAAAACCATTAGATTTCAAGATGCAAATTCTAGGGTTTTGTGTACACCTTATGAAATCTGATTTGGTGTGATTATTTTTAGGCCTAATTGAGAGTTTAAATGAGTTTCTAAGAACCCTAAGATGCTCTCCACATGCTTCCTCCTTCAAGAAAACAAAGAGAATTCCAAGGAAGCCAAAAACCCACATAGTCTCGGCCAAGCATGGATGGAGTAGCTAGGGAGAGTTTTAAATTTTTTCAAGCCCATTTTTGTGTCATATATGATGAATGAATATGAGAGGAGGCCTTGGAAAAAATTTAGAACTCATGGAAAGTGAGTTGGTGTTTTAGGTTCCATATTATGACCTAAAGAAGCAACATGATGATAGGTCATTTGTTTTAATTATGTGATGACTCCAAGAGGCTTAAAAGGAGTCAAGAATCATATTTGAAAGGAAAGAATAGGGCCTAAAAATTATTTGAGGGGTGTTGCTTCATTAGGTGCATTTATGGACCATAATGGAGTTTATAGAGCCACTTAGTGTTTAAACAAGTTGTGTGGCCTTAGGATTTGTTTCATGAACCTAATTGGCTTCCATAAATTATATCTGGGCTAAGAGAAACCATCCCCACACTTTTGTGTGTGTGTGTGGCCAAAGCAAGGGAGGGAGATTTAGGAAGAAAAGTGTGTGATTGTGTGCACGGTAGCTCTCTCCACCTTCTCTCATGCATGGATGTGTGTTTAGCTTATCTTAGAATATGTGTATGTGTATTTTCAAGCCATAAAAACTATGCTAGCATGATTTTCTATGCCATGATTTCATGATGACATATTATGTGTTCAAATGAATGTATGATGTTTGTTTAAATTTGCTTGAGTGTGGAAAGGCTAAGAACTGTTAACCATGATGAGAATGAGCCAAGAACCTTAAGATTAGTTGAGACAAAGCAAAGAGTCTCCCAAAAGCAAAGTGGGCTCCCAAGAGTATGGTTGAGTCCAAGAATCTCTTAAAGAATGGGTGAGGCAAATCCAAAATCTATGAGGCAAAGTGTGAGACCAATCCAAACACTTGGTAAGCTCTTGAATATCTTGTATGACTTGTTCACATGCCAAGCTTGCTTTTTGAATGTTCATGACTTCCATGATATCCATACATGCATTTTCAAGACTTACTTTGCATATATTATGTATGATTGAATGGGAGATGAGCTATTGGGATTCTTTGAATCTCATTCCCTCCTCTCCAATGATCTCATTTGCTAGGTGGACTAAGTGGACAAGGTGATGGAAGCCAATTACCTTAAAGGAAAGAGTTTGGCAATTAAATGCAAAGCTTTTGATTCTTTAAGGTCATAATTGTGTCAAATGTTGTAACTCCTTAATGTATATGGTCTATGACATCTTAGACATGTATAATTATGATATTATACAATGTATAAATAAGAGAATATGTTATATAGTCACTGGAATATGAATTGAGTATATGATGGTACATTAGCTTCATGAATGGCTTTATGGAAATGTGTATTTGTATGGATGAAATGGCCAAAATGAGATGTATGAGATTTGGGACCATTTGGGTAGCTTACACAAGTCTTAATCATGCTTTTAGACTTACCCAAAAGGTGTCAAACCCTAGGAAAAGCCATTTGGTTACTTTGGTACCTCATATAGAACCAAAATTGACCATAATGGAACCCTATGTTACCTTTTGGCCAAATTACCTCTCCTTGATTTGAAATTTGGCATGCATTTAGAGCTTGTTGAAAGCTTTTTGGAAAGTTAAAGATCATAATTTTTGAAAGTCTACAGAATATTTGATGAATTTTCAAAGTTGAAAAATTTTCTGATTTTAGTCTGCTGCACTATTTATTTGATTCAAAAATGAAATCTGTCACACAAGACTCAAATATTGTCCAATTACCATGAAATTTTATATATAGAAGTTAGACATTCCTAGTGACTTGTACCAACTAGAAGAACCTCATTTGGAGGTCTAGAGAGGGAGATATGAATTTTTAAAGATTTTGTCCAGTATTAGGCACTTCACCCGACCTCAGTTACTGTTTGATTAGATTTCAAGGTTTAGGCATACCTAAACTGGTCTAGAGTTTTTTTTCCCTCCATCTAACATCCACAAATTTCTAGATTGGTATTATTTCTATGGATTGGATTTTTGTGAAATTAGTTAGACATTTTCAAAGTTTCTGTAGAAATCTATGACAGCACTAGTAGATAGTTTGACCTCTGGACTTTTTCAAATGTCAAACGTCCTTTGTGATGGATGTTATGATTTGGAAATATTTTTAATATGAATTAAACATTCATATCTTTCTAGAATGGCCAAGAATACATGATTTTGATTTTTCTAGAATTAGTTATAATTTTCCAAATTTGGTCAGAAAAGAGCCAAATCTGGCCAAAAATGGATATGAATATCTCATGCTTCCCTTCGTGATTTTTGAGGTGTAGGCCACTTTTGATGATGCAAATAAGTTTTATCCATATAATTAAATATGAGAATGTGATACAATAGTCCAAATAGCCCATGGGACTCCAAATGAAACATTTATGCATAGCGCAACGCTAAAAAATTTATTATTTTATGTCCTTTTTCCTTGCTCCTTCATGGAATGCATGATGTGAAGTATGAGAATGGCATAAGATAAGCTAGGAAATTATGGTGTTACAACCATCACATATTATATGTTATAACTTACTTTGTTAGAAAACCTTATACGACTCCCTGTATGCTATATGAAGATCTGTCTTTGACAGCCATGTAAAGGCAACTCAAAGGCTAAGCGCAGGAATAGAAAGAGGCCAGGGCCATATCTTGAACACATTCAATGAAATGAACAATCATTATGCCACCTCAGCAGCTGTAGACTCCCAATGGCCTTAGCTGATAAGTTGTGGCATATAATATGTGACGGTGGTAACATTTGCTGGTATCAGAGCAATGGTTCAGGCAACCTAGCTTTATGTTTAGGCCTTAGAATGTTGGAATTAGGGTGCATTTGGATTGCTTTTGAATGTAATGTGAGTTTGTCAGGAGTAGTTGTTTTATTGATTATGCTATATGTAACACCCCGAAATTAATTAAGGTGTTAATCATGGATTAAGGTTAATTAAGGATAATTAATAGAGGATAATTGGGCAAGTTAGTGAATAGGTATTCTAGAGAGATAAATTGTTAATCTGGGTTAAGAATTTATTTAGGATAGAAACTTCACCTAGGTCCAAATTAATGAATCATGATAAGAGGCTAATGGAGGCCCAATAATTAGAGGCAGACCCAAACTAATTTAATGAGATAGAGGCCTAAGATTTATCTTGTATAGGCTCAATTAAGTGGCCCAATTACCCTTGTGCAAATCCAAGCCCTTGAGCCCTTCAAGTTTGGCCCAAAACCCATAAAACTTCAGCAACCCAATGTATTAAACTGGCCCAAAATAATTCTGCAGCCAAACAAGTGAAAACTGGCCCAATAAGCTAAAGTCTAAAGCCCATTTGAACTTGGACCTTGGAGCAACCCATAACCCATTTTTGACCCAACTTAAACCCATCTAAAACCCTAATACTTCAGCCACTTATCCCATTTGCTGAAACTCAAAAGTGAAATTCGGAGGTGGAGAAGGAGGCTAGGGTTTGGGGCAAGAATTCTGCATTTTCACACACTTAGAACAAGATTTAGCTAAGGTAATAGTTATACAACTTAACCCCCTCATCTTTCTCTTTAATTTGGTCCGATTAGTTTTTCATTTGGAGGATTTTCACCTTACCCAAAATCTGAAATGTGGTCATTTGGGGTTTTCTTGATGAAATTCGTAGGTTGAGGCTAGGGCTGACATTAGGTGAGTTTAAACCTCTCATTTTGATGCTTTCTTTGATGGTTTGAGACCCCTATAGCTTAATTATATTATGGGTATTAATTTGGTACGAAATTGCTTAGGATTTTAGGTGAAACATTGAGAATTCTGGTGGGAGATACTTGAATCCAAATTTGGGAATTGTGGTGGCTGTTGCAATTGTCTGCAAGTGAGGTAACCGGGGTTTACATTAATTAATTCCATGCATGTATCTAATTTAATTTCATATTTGCTGTATATGAATGATTTGAAATGTTGAATGAATTGGTTGGCTATCTGTTGTATTATGACTGGACCTTGTGAGTCTATGGTGGAGCTGTGGTGCGGCTGCCACCCGTGCATGTGCTACGATCAAGCACCGGGTTATGATCAAACCCCAGATGCACTGAGCCCTAATTGTGCTCAAAGGGGAGTAGGTGCCATGGACGGGCCTCTCCCAGTGTTAATGGCCTTTAATATGTTAAACATATGATTGCTAGTATGGGATAGTAATCATGATAGCCTAATTGTTTCATTTGCTGAAATGACTGATATGATTATGATATGGATTTTGATTCATGCATATATGTTGATTAAATTGGATTATATGATGTAATTGTCTTGGTTACTGAGATGTGTATCTCACCCCGTTTTATAGGATTACAATTTCAGGTGAAGGTTCCTCGGGTAAGAATAAGGGCAAGCAAGTGGATGAACATCCATGAGCTGAGGCCTAGTGTGGGGAGGCTACACTTGGTCTGAGTGTAATAGGGTAGATGCTGAATTTTGTTTAGTTTCGTATAGCATCATCATGTATCTGTATTGCCAAGTGTAGGCTTGCACATTTGATTTATTGAGGATGTATGAATTGAGGGGTTAGACCTCATCTTAATTTAGTAATTGTTGTATGGATTCATGATATCTGCTGTAAATGATGCTGACCTATAATATTGTTTATCAATGGAAATGTAACCCTTGAGATATTGAAATGAACCCCTAATGTATGGAGCCCCCATTGATTGAGTATTTAAGGATAGATGTTGGTAGTTCATGTATAATTTGTTGTTGTTACTTTATAAACTTGCTGATAGAAGGTAATTAGAGGAAAGAAATGGGCATATAAGTTTTGAGTTGGTAATAGAAGCATAGCTAAGTAAATAAGGCAGATAAATGCCATTAGAGCCATGTAAAATGAGGGGAAGTGACCTTAGAGTGTCCCTAAGAAGAGAAATGGAGTGCAGGGGGCGAAATATAGGGAAAACAGCTACAGAAGGGAGTCACACCGCGGCCGGGAAGGCTTCGCCGCGGCCTAGGGAGTGACAGTGGCAAGGGACGCCGTGGCGCAGAGTGAAAATAATCGCCCAGGGGGTGACAGAACGTAACCTCACCGCGGCGCAAGAAGTCTAGCCGTGGCGCGAGTTAAGGAAATTAATTAGGGAGGTTATAGTAGCAAAACTCGCCGCGGCGCCACATAGGTCGGCCGCAGCGCAGATCTAACTCGCCGCGGCAAAAGTTAGGAAAATTCCCGATAGCAACTTGGCCGCGGCGCAAGTTTAAAAACTTGGTTTTCGAGCTCCAGAACCTAACTTAGCCGCGGCGGGAAAGTTCCAGGTCTTGGCACAGGTCCCCAAACTCCTATACTTGACTTAGAAACCCTAATTTCAGTAAGGCTAATGTTAGGAAATAGCATGGGGACATTGGTGGGATGTTTTTGTGGGTTGAAATCGATTAATGGATGAATCCTAAACCTTTAATGATGGTACAAACCCTTTTATGCATGTTCCCATTATGGTTGTTAGTTGATGATCCTAGTAGTATCAAGGTTTAAATTTCTCTATATTTTATTAATCATGTATTTAACTATAATTACCGATGTTAGAACTTAGGGTCATCACACTATGATTATTATTCATATATGTTGAAATTGTGGTTCTTTTGGTGTTTATAATTCATATCTAGAACATTCATAATCTCATAATTAAAGAAACTCTCCCTAGGTACTTGAAACTACTATTAGCTAAGACATACATACATAATGGGACCCATAAAGTTTTGCTTATTTTTTTTAGGAAATTGGCACATATATGAGTTCTTTAGCCTCTTACTGACTCAATCATACTCTTACACAATCTAAAATATCACTTTCAAGCTTCAAATTTCCCTTGATACAATCAAAACCCTAATTTCCACAACTTGTTATCTATAACTTCTTTTTTAGTTTTATTTATTCCATATGATTCCTTAGGCTTCAAAATCCCCTTTCCTATCAAGTTTGAATCAAAATCAAACTCCCTTAATAGTACCCTAGGTCTGGCCAAACACACATACAAGAGGAACATCAAAGAGAAGCAAGCTTTAGCCATGGTTTCATACCTTGTCTTAAAGCTTGTCAAGAGAGCTTTCTTAGGCTTCCCAAGTTTCCTCCAAACTCTTCCTGCCCTCTATTGAACCAACCATAAAACACCTCCTCTCACAACATCAAAACCATGAGAAGAAAGAGGAAAAAGAGGAGAACTTTAGTGAAAGGAAGAGTGTGAAAAAATAGCAAAATCTTACCCCTTTGGCTTTGTTTTCTTTCTCCTTTTTCTCCCTCCTTGGTGTGCCACTTAGGGCTAGTTCTATTTCTATTTCAAGGTGAAAGTGAGTCAGTTTTGATGGAAGGAAGAAGTAGGGCATGATACAAAAGGGTGGAAGACCATTTATAATAATTTCCAAAATTCTAACTGTATCCCTAAATTTTGGTTTCTTCGTTTGAGCTCATTTTAAATCCTTTTTTAGAACTATCTTTTCTATCATAAAATTGAGGTCCTCTAATTCATAAAATGATTTTGGTTTCACCCCAATTGGATTTAAAACTTTACCAAATCATTTGGTCAAAATTTTGGTTAATCGATGACCTAAATCACATATTGGATAGGTTAGGTCTCTGAAAACTCTGGGAAACTTAATTTTCCCATTTAAAACTCCCTCCTTTGAGTTTTTAAAAAGTTGTCCAAAACTATTCTATTTGGCCATTTTGGCTTATATTTCAGGCTATCCTTAAACTCTTAACCACATTTTTAGACATTCTAATTAACATCTTAATCCCAATTAGTCTCAATTCACTTTACTTCAGGGTACTCATCATTAATCAACCGATTTGATTTCATCTTATCGTAGTTCATAATGGCTTTTGCCAAGCTCATGACCCTTCGTAAGTAATTCATTCCACTCTTTAGGAACTATTATAGATTTATAAATCATAGGATATTACATTACACTTAAGTCAATTAGTTTTAGAGTAGATGCTATCATTTTTATAATTCTTTTGTATAGCATCATGATGCACTCATATTGCCAAGTGTAGGCTTTTTGGTGTTCTGTAACTAAGATTGATTTCATTAGGAAAGTGAACCTTGTAGTAGTTGGAATCCGATATATGTACTTAATTATATTCTGATGTGGATTATTGTTGATTAAAAATCCTAAATTGTCATTTAAGAGCATAATTATGTCTTGCTATGGATGACCAATTTGATTATTGTTGTTTGGATTCTCTACTGGAGTACCTTTTAGAATGATGATTAGGACCTTAGGGTACCTATTGTTGCCATAATATGTAGATGTGCTGACATGTATTAGTAATCATATGAAGTGAATTCCTCCTAAGTCTCTAAACAATGAGGATTAGTGAATTAGGGTATTTGGGAGCTAAGAAGTCTAGAAAGCCATGCATATTAGTTAGGGAGTTCTTAGAATTCATCTTAAGTTAGTGTTAAATGGCTAGGAAATGTGAAAATGAAAGAATATGGTTAAAGGGGAGTTAAGTTGTAGCCAAAATTGCTCAGGTCACAACCAAGAGTCATTTAGAGGCTTAGAGCACCATAATGCAAAATGTTAAGTTGCAATGTAACATGAGAAAAATAGGTCTAAAGGGTACTCAAAACCTCTCTCGCATCACGGCGAGCATCGGCTGATAAGATTATGAGAGCTCCAGAAGTGACTCTCACCATGATGAGAATTGAGTTTTAGGGAAATAGGATCATATAATTTTGTTTTTAAGATCCAAAAATGAGTCAAGTCATAGCGTAAGTATACCAAGTCATGACACAAGTCCAATAATCCAATTTTTAAGTTCCAGTAGCTAATTTAGCTGTAGCAAAAATGTTCAAGTTGTGACCTAAAATAACAAACTCTTATTTTTATTCTTTTGAACCTAGTTTTCATGATGTTAATGGTATGTAATAACTTGGGGACGATCATAAAAGGGTTTTGTAAGTGTAGAATCAATGGCAACATGAATCGAAAGACTTGATTAATAACTTAAATCCCTTATAGGCTTAAATAACTTTGTTTTCTAAATAATAATTCCTAAGAATAATAATATTCAAATTTCCTCTGCATTTCCACTTCTATCAAATTTTTATTAATGTTTAACTCACCCTAAAGTGATTAAGAGTTAATTATGATTAATTAGCGTGATTAGTAGTTATGGTTGTTACAAAAGCTCCCTTTTTTGAGTTTCTAAAAAGTTACCCAAAATTATAATTTGCCACTATATTTTTGGTTAAATTTATTTAGCCATTCGAGCTTTGGTTTCAAGCCATCTTCACCCTTGTATCCTCATTTTTAGATGCCTAGATTATTATTCTAACCTTACTTAACCTCAATTCATTTGATTCTAGGGTCATCCATTTATGCCTTGTTAGTTTCAGTTTAGTTTTAGAAAAACTGGATATTACAAATCACTCTTAAAAACCCTCTACGCACAATTGTCAAAAGGCTATATTGTATAGTACCTAGTGTTAAAGTGTCAGGAGGTAAATTGTTTACATGGTGTCATGGCATCAAAGGGCCATGTTACAGTGCATTTGCCTCCATGAGAACCTTGTCATGGCTCTTGACACCTAAAGGCTATGCCACAATGTCTTCACCTCTATTTGAGTGGTGCCTTACACCACAACATTGTGACCTAGACTTCAATTCCTTGGTTGAGAAACCCATGTGGCACCATAGCCTTTCAAAGACAAAATGCACTAAAATAATGAAATTTAATGTTGAAGTAAATGCTCACTAACCACAAGCTCAATTTAACCAAATAGACATGGGACACTTGTAATGGCTTCAAATGTACTTCTAAATTATGTGAAAACTTAGGGACAAGTGATTGAAAACTTATGCACCAGGCCAATTGATATATTTTCTTAAGGTAAACCAAAAACTAGCCTTATGACAACAAAAGCATTATTAAATTCAACAACTCACATACCCAAAATTACTAATACATAACCATTTATCGTTAAACCATGCCTCGCAAGTTTCAAATGTTGGAAGAAAATTTTCTCAACCCTTGGAACTATAAAACATTTATAAACTCAAAATTTGACCATATAACTTCCTTACGCATGCAACCCACAAACACTAACTATTATGTTGTAACTTCTAAATCATCAACAAACTAAACCTAAGGCAATTCTACCACACCAATTGGATAAAAATCAACATCGTACAATGCGATTAAAGTTGAAGAGAAAAATATGCTTATTATCTAACATAAAACATAAGCTAATCCAAAGTAAACTATAGTTACATGTGAGATTTCTTTATAAAAGCTTAATATCATTTAAAATCCTACCTATTATCCTCACATGTACAACTCATCAAAAGATATTAGTCCTATACTTGGCATATCATATCAAAAGTTAGTTACAAGTTATCAAAATACATGAACAAAAATGAAGGCTAACCAAAATAAATCTAGTCTAATCTAATCAAATCTTTGGTTGCTTGTCCTTACTAAAATAGAACCTTCATTTATAAAATGTTAGCTTAGAATTGAGGTGGGATATAAAATCTCAATGACTAAAAGAAATTTCTATTCACATTCATATAGAACATTCAAGATTAAAATATAGCTAAATCATCATTTATGCCATATTCAACAAATTAAAAGTAGCAAGTTTGATAGCACAATACCACTGCCATTTGCCAATAACTGAACAATAGACAGGACACACATCAAGGTCCATAACACCTTAGAAATAGCTAAAACACATATCAAGGTCTATAGTTTTCACATTTTATCAAAAACACATATCAAGGTCGATGATGAAACATAACACAATAGTCTAACTTAATCATGGCATCATATAAACTCATTCATGAATGTACAAGTCATTAAACATGATTTCACAACATATATGAATAGAATTATCATTACCTCAAGTGATAATTTTCACATCCTAAGTAGCCACTAACAGCCACCAAATAGAATAAAAGCCTATAGTAACCATAAATAATAAATGCATATGCATCAATCCAAATGAACCTTTACTTTAATTCAATAAAAAAAAACCCAATAATCTCATAGTTTTATCTTACCTAAGTTTCCAAGAGTCACAAAGCACCAATTTGATCCCAAGAATCCAAGCCAACACAAATGGGTCACCATTTTCTCTTGAATTCTCACACATGTAAGTTCACTCATGTAAACATCAACCATCAAGATGAAATGTTAACATAATAACTTCATAACTGAAGGGGGTTTACTTAACCAATACTAGCTTAAACTCCTTCCTCTACTTATCCACCAAGAACACACCAATATCTTTAATTCCAACAACCTAAGGTTTCACCAACTATCATCAAATTAAGAATTGTTTGGTTCAAATAAAAGAGAAGAAAGAGTAGGTCATTTTTCTCAACACTCACCTAAGCCAAAAATGTCTCATTCTCAATGTAATTACCCTAACTCCTAATTACAATGATCAAACTTAATTGCATGATTAATAATCATAAATCAAGGTTTAAAAGTCATTAAAATTAATTAAATTAGGGAAAAGTGAGAAATTTTGAATCTTGATATTATTAGGGTTATTAGCTAAATCATTACAACTATTTAAGTCCACAAGTGATCCTAGCTATCAATTAAGGACCTTTGATTTGTGTTACTACTAATTTCAACTCACAAAATCCTCTTATAATATTTCCAAGTCATTACATAGCCTTAACATAATGAAATTCAAGGTTTCCAGGTCAAAATAAGAGTCTAAGGAAACTTTGCCGTGACTTGGACTCATCCCGCTGTGACTTGATTAGTTACTGGAACCTAAAAACCAAGTTTGGGAACTTGCACCACAACACAAGTGGCTACTAGAGCTTAAACTAAAAAACAACGAACCTTGCACCATGACTCAAGCCTTCCACATCGTAGCACAGGTGCCCTTAGTAACCTACTATTCAACTTTTACGATTCTCACTGCGATTAGAAAGCCTCTTGGAACTCTCCAAGCTTACCTCCCAATACTTGCCATAGCGAGCTTACCTTGCGTCGCAGCAAGTTTGCTCTCTGTTACCTTCCTGGTTGAAATTTTAGTATTGCATTATGGCGAGATATATCCCATCATAGCGCTCCTAGCTTGTGGAAGAGCTTTAGCTGTGACTTGGGGAGCTTTTGCCACGGCTCAACTCTATTCTACACCTAGACTCACATTTTCCTACTCTCTAATCAATATCCACTAATCCTAGATGAATTCTAGGATCTTAATGGCTAACATACATGGTTTTCTAGATCTTCCAACTCCCAAATATTATGATTCACTAATCCTCATTGTCTAGGGGTCAAAGATTGAATTAGAGTAATTAAAATATAATTTTGTGTTAGTTAATTTCCCTCCCATGATAGCAAAAGTGTTTCAATGACAATGTACATAGGGGTAAAGCTTAATGATTATGAAATATCAAGTCATTCAACAAGTATTTGTCAGATACAATCACAATATTTAATTCCACAATAATTATATTACATAGTCAATCCCTATACTTGACAATTCATGATGTAATGTGGCAAATACATAAAAACTAGTTTCTCTTTACACAAACCCAATCTAATAAGGCTTCCAAACTTATGTGCTACTAAACCATATAAAAGGCTTCCATTAATTTCTTTTGCCAGTAAGAGGTCTAGTCCCAAAAATGTTAGCCCATAACCGAGGTAAGATTTACAATCTCAATAACAAGAGGCAAATTTCATATATATGTATAGATTAATCAACATAATGCAATTAAATAGAAAAACATATCGAAGGCATCAATATCATTAGTAAATGAACTAGTTAGACTACCAATGACTACTATCCCATACTAGCAACACATATAACATGTTAAGGACCAATAACACTAGGAAAGACCTGTCCACGGTGCCACTTCCCTATTGAGCATAACTAGGCTCAATGCATTCTCATCATAACTCGGTGCCTAATCGAAGTACAATGCATAGGTGGCAGTCACACCACTACTCCACCATGGACTCACAAGGTCCAATCACAACAATTGAAATAGCTAACCATTTATTTAGATTCAAAATCATACATGTACAACAAGTATTAGATTAAAATGAGAATATACATAGAATTAGAAAATTAAGCTCAGTTAACCCTAATGAAGCCAATTACTCTTCCTCTACCTACCATCATGATATAAATACACACCAAGCCTAAGATAAGCATAGTTATCATTATTTCTAGCAACAAATTAGATACCTAAAGAGTTAAACTACCAATGACTATCCAAAGGTTACTTACCTAACTACTAATGGATTCTAATTTTGGGTTCTAACTTCCCCACACTAAAAGCCACAATAGTTTACTCTAATTTTTAGGTAATTTCGCATAAAACCAAAGCTCATATCATAAGTCAACTATAAAGGTCTCCATCCAATGATAACTACATCAAAATGGGGAAAGGATACTTACCCAATAACCCTTTTAGCCTCAACCCTTGAAAATCCACCATGAAAGCACCAAATAATAAATTTTAGAATTGGGTTCAAGTTGAAAATACTCCAAATGAAAAACTAATCAATTCAAATTGAAGAGAAAGAAGAGAAAATTGAAGAGAAAGAAGAGAGGTTAAGTTCTATATATGTTACCTTGGTTGAATATTGCTCTAAAAAGGAGAAATAGAGCCAAAGTGTTAATGAAAACCCTAGCCTCTCCTCAAAGTGTGAAAATGAGTTTTTCTTCTATAGGACCAAGTGTTTTGCTCTTAATAAACTAATATGGTAGCTGATCCCTTAGGGTTTTAGGTTAGCAATGGGTTAGCCCATTAGCCCAAGATCCAATTGGGCTTATTCCTAGTTGTTAGGGCAATGTTTGATAGGTTGGGCTATAGAACACTTAAGGTTAGGATGGAATGTGCTGACCCAAGGGCCAAAATCTACTTGGGTTCAGATGTGAACTTATTATTGGGCCAATTAATTGATGAGCCTGTGGAGGTCTTGGGCTGACTTAAGGGTCCATGTTTCACTTAGACCCATTTTCTGAGTTTTGGGCTTCTGAGAATTAGGTTAGACCAATGCTAAATGGGTTCTTTTAGGGATAAGCCTCTTAAGATGAGATTAGGTCATATTAAAATGAAGTTGGGCCTTAATAAGAATAAGACTAGGCTTATAATAATATTCTTAATACACATAAATCAATAATGGGCCCAAATCATACTTAAATTCATAATCATTATTTTGCTTCTCTAAAAATTATCCAATTAATAATTATTATTTTAAAATAGTCAAATTTGCCATTTTCCCTTAAAATTTTCTTAAATCTCTCTTAATAATTTCTTAATCCCTAAATAATTATTGTTAATTATTTTTAGGGTGTTACACTCAGCAGGTTGGAGCTTTAGAGTTTACAAACCTTAACTTTCTCTCTCTCTCTCTCTCTCTCTCTCTCTCTCCCCCTACATTTTTCTCTCCTTCTTGGACTATATGGGAAGTATGGTTGTCAAAATAAGGGAAGTTAGGGTTTAAAATTAGGGTTTTAATGAGTTAAGTCATGAGATAAGGCTAGGTTATGGGTTATGAATCATCTGGGTCATAGGCTTGTGTCAAATTTTAATTAAGCCTCCAAATTCCATTTTTAGGCCTTTCTAATTGAGTTTAACTAAATCTTAGGGATTACTAGAATCTAATTAATTTTCTAAGGGTAATATATTAAATGTTTACCTAATTAAAATTAAACCCAATGAATAAGGATTTATTTTCTTTAAAATTTCCAACTTATTGACTTTTTCTGAAAAAAAAAATCCTTAATTTAATTTATTTTCTCTCAAAAATCCATATTAAATAATTTTGGGATGTTACATAGGATTTGTTGATATGATTTTGCATTAATATAATTATTATTGATATATAAAGTTATGCCTTATTGATCTACTTGAGGGGATTGGACATTGTTAAGGAAGATTAAAACTTTAAACAAGTAACTAGCATTTAAAATCTCATTATATATGCCTTGAATTAAATTGATATATATGTATTTGAATACATTGCTATATAGGGAATGGGATGTTGATATGAGTTATGCTTGGATACATTGTAGCGATTAGCTCCTTCAAGTTATTGCACTTTCATAAAGTAAAAAGTATAAAACCTACTCTAAAGATTGTATTTTTTAGAGGAATGTTGTATGAGTTAGATCTCTTCAAGTTATTGGCCATTAAATTTATTATTTTGACTAGAAGTAGAGGATTGTAGTTAAGAATTGCCAAATTATATTATTAGTAAGAGGGTACATAGCTTGTGATTGATGCATATGTATTGATTCCAAATTCATTTATATGTCTTGACAATGCATACTAGTTTTTGGGATTTTATATCTCATCCTATTTGTGAGCAACATTTTTCCAAGTAAAGGTTTAGAAAGGGAAAAGAAAAATAGATGAAGAACTGATATATTATGTATTGTAAAATCGAATTGAATAAACCAAAGTATATTGAAAGGTTGTATATAAATGTAAATATGTTATATAGTCTTAATCTTATGTCTTAGAGTGCATATGGATCTAAATGCCAAGTTAGGATGTGAATCTTACTAAACTAGGATTTTGTTTATAATAGGAGAGGTTTTGTATAAGATATGTTCATGTGGATGTGGATGCCAAGTTAGGTTTTAGGTTATGCCAAATTGGAGTTCTATATATAACTTGATAATATGATAACTCATGGTCAAAGTTGATAAGAAATGCATGGCTTTATATGATTTTAAGGTTGCAAAATGATCAAGGTAATTTGGATACTCATTATTTTCATTTAAGTAGTTTGATTGATGATATAATGTTAATCCAAATATGGTAGTGAGGTAATGAAAAGGGAAATTATGTATGCTAATGGCAATGTAAGCAATAAACATGGTTAGAATTCGTTTAGTGCAAATATGGATAGTTTAAATATAGCCTCCCATGTTGTATTTCAGAAATGGCTAGGTTTTAGGTTGGTTTATATGACCTTAAAATATAGGGTTCAATGGTCATAACTTTAGGGAAAATTGGTTGTAATTTTGGGAATGTTTGGTAGTAACTTCCAAAAAGCAAAGTTGTAATTCAATGCACTTAAACCTAAAAATTATGAAAATAGGGATGAAAATTTATGTGAGGGGTTTTGATAAATGTTATTTTTATTTATTTTATTCCTCTTTATTTCGACTTTTTGATGATGAATTATGACTTAATGGATTTTATTAGATGAACTTTGATTTTATTGGCTATTTTTGCACTTTAGAAATTAATTTGTAAATTTTTTATTTTTAATGCATAAATTATTTTTAAATAACTTAGTAAATTTTTCTACTTAATATTTTCCATTATTTGTACAAATTTTTGATGAACAAATGGAATTTAAATGAGGAAGATTAATTTGGAGGAGAATTGAAGATTGAATCAAGGGCCAAGATCTTAAGATGGAAGCTTCATATGTGTAACTTAAAGTGTGGAATAATTGCCAGATTTTTTCTCATGCATTTTTAGAAAATAAAAATGAAAAAAAAAATAGGAGGATGATGGTGTGGATTTTAGACGTGAGAAGGAGCAAATGCAAACACTAGGTTCCCTTACATTAGGGTGTGTTTGGTTAGGGGTTTTTAGAGGGGAGGGGAGGGGGGATAAAGTGTTTGAATGAATAAAATTGGAGGGGAGGGGAGGGAAAGGAGCCAAATTTGCATCCCCTTTAAATTGGAGGGTTTTGGAGGGGAGGGGAGGGGTGGGGTATTTTTTAAGTTTTAATTTATTTTTTTGTCCCTTTTAATTTTTCAATATTTTAATATATTAATATTTAATAAAAATTAAGATAATTTTTTTATCAGAAATTAAAAATAAAAAAAGATTGAAATTTATAATTTTTTTTAAAAATTATTGATATAAATAAATTTTTTATAAAAAAATAAAATTAAAATCATATAAAGGGTAAATTTGTCCAAATATAATTACCTTCCCTTCCCTCCCCTCCCCTTCCTTTCAGCTAAACAAAACTCATTAAACTCCCTCCGTTAACCTCCCCTCCCCTCTCCTCCGTTAACCTCCCCTCCCTTCCCTTCCGTTGAACCAAACAGAGCCTTACACACACAAGCTCACGAAGGAGGCATACATGAAGGCATGGGATTTAACATTCCACATCTCACATTTATTCATGCACATTCACACATCACTCATTCACATGCACACGTTACCACATACTCCATGATTCACATACACACATGGCTCTCATTATAAAATGACTAGGTCTCTAGGGTCCAAGAGTAGAAACATGCACAGAGTTGATATAGAAGAGTATAACAAATCCATTTTTCATGAAGCAGGCATAGGAATTGACACGCATGGATAAAGGATGCCACATGACTCTCATGTGACATGAAAAGAGGCACTGCTTCACACTCTAAAGAGAGAGGGTTCTGTTTGGGACGTCGAGAAGGGTACTAGAAGGGGGATAGAGAGTAAAACGTCAATAACGAATTGAACTCTCATCTTCCACTTAAAGCTCCTTGGCTGTGTATCTTCACCAACAATTCCTCTATCAATTTCTCTCATGGAAGCTTAGATTCATCTTATGGCTAGCTTGGATAAAAACCTTGATGTGGAGCTTAAATCCATGAAGAGCATCTAGGGACTTGGCTAAGATTTCTACACTATTTTTCACTCTCTTTTTAGCACTTTTTCTTCTACTACTAGCTTGGTTGAGTTTGTATTAGATGGAGAATGGTATTGCTTACAATTGGTGGCTAGTTAAACATCAATTAGGAGAGATTTTGATGATTAATGAATCAATATTTTGATGGTTTAAGTGCTGTAATTTGCATATACCTCCAATTTTCAGCTTATGCAATCAAGGTGTTAATGAAATACATATTGGAATTTTGTGCTTAAATGTTTAATTTGAGATTTTCTTAGAGTTTGATTGGTTAATTGAATCTCCTATGATGAAAGTTCAAAGACTAATTCAATTGATTAATCATTCTTTTTTAGTATTCAATGAACTTAATCATAAGAATTAATTAATGAATGTGAAGTTGAGGTTTCAATCAATATTGATTTGTTAATTTCTCGAATCTTATGTGGTAACTTAAGATAAATTACTATGAACACATATAGAAATTCTTAAACTAGAACCATTAACAATTGAATTAGGATAAAGATAATGAACATCAAGGGATAAATCTAAAGTTAGTTACACATCCATTGCTTGCTTGTTCAATTCTTGTATTTTAGTTAGTAGTTTGCATTTTTAATTCATTTTAAATTTTAGCTAATTGAATTCAATCAAAAACCCCCTAAAATTGGTAACTTTTAGGTTTCTCTTAACACTTAAGAAGCTCTTTTAAATAATTAAAATTCATTTCCATGGGAAATAATCTAGGTTACACTCTATATTATAAATTTTCATTCAACCTAGTTTATTTGGAGTTGTTGAGCACAACTTCAGGCTTCATAAGGTAAACCTCATCCAAATGAGCATAAATTCTAATATGATGTTCATGACACCAGAAAATAATGGCACATCAAATTGGGTGCAATTTTGGGTAGATTGCTTATTCAATCGAACACTAATAGTGTAATAACCTTAACTCTTAATTAAGCTAATTATATACAATTTTTCTCCTAATTAATTGCAATTAAGATTTAAATTAGATAATGAGTTAGCAAAAGGTGAAGATACTGGGAAATTTGAACCTTTATATCAACATTATTTACTATCAAAGCATACAAGAAGGTTTATATTCATAAGAATAAAAAATTCTTATTGACACTTTTTATCTCACTTAAAATGCCTCCAAGAAGCATAAAAGTTCATCTATATTGGGCTACTAGTCATTGTTTATCAATAACATACTAGAAACCCCATTTGTATAGCTAAATTGGGAGTTTCCAAACTTAGGCTGTGGCTTAGAAAGTTAGGCTATGGCCAATTTGGCTTTTGGAATTTCTAAAAGCATAATTTTATAATTGCACCATGACTTAGAAAATTATGCTATGGCAAAACTCGAGTTTTTGGATTGAAACACCAACAAAATATGACTCTTCATGTGACTTAGTAAGTCCACACTCTGGCGAGGAAGCTCTTGGGTACTCCTGAACATGTGCACTCCCATGTCTTGCCACAACTAGCTTTACTCACACCGTGGTAAGATAACTTTTGGAAGTGCACTTGCACATTTCCTCTTGATTCTTGCTGAAACCAAGTTCACTTGTACTATGGCAAGATGGCTCTTGGGAGCCCATCTCCTTTCATTCACGAATTGTGTTGTAGCTAGAAATTTTGCACCATGGTACATTTAGCCTCTAACACTCTCCTAACTCACTTTAGCTACAACTCAAAGATGTTTTTGTTGTGACTTGAATATTCACTAATCCTAAACTCTTAAATATGCATCCCAACCAATTACCATTACCACTAATTGAATTCTAGAGCTTTTATATGGCAAAAGTACAAGGTTTTTAAGGTATATAACTTCTTATAATCCTCAATTTAGAAACTTACATCATTTATAGACCTAAAGATTAATTAGAGCAATCAAATCTTGTATCATTTCAGCACAGTAACCATGAGAATAGCAAAATGGCATATGTAACCTTAAGTGACACCTTAAAATGTGCATTACACTACCTATTAGCCTTATACCACATTAAGCAAGTTCTAATAGCCCAATTAAACAGGTTCTTATCCTTAAAACTCTAAAACAACCTCAAATGTAAAATTTGGCTATAGTGCATTCCCAAAACCCACATGACCCATATATGATAGTAGAAAACCATATAACAAAAACAAGGCTAATATCATAATTAATGTCATAAGCATAACCTTTGATTGATAAGCAATCTTTCACATAATTCATATTAGTTCATATTTGCTCAGTTATATGTCATTTCATCAAATTCAACATAACTTAAAGCCTAACCTCAATTGGGGTTCATCCAAAGTTATAAAACATCAAAATACCTATGCTTGGCAATATAAATACATCATGATCCTATACAAGTTAAGTTACAAGAATTAGTATCTACTTTAAGACAAAATGTCCAAATGCAAAATTAATGATTGTGCCACGCAATCTCAAATAAAACTAGGTGAAAAAATAAATTTTGTAGGTAATGGTGCAACCTAAGTCATTTCCTAAGGAGTTTTTGTCTCAATTTGTTTGTGAAAGAGTGTTCCAAGTATTACCAAATGAAAATTGTTTAAGGGATTTTGAATTACTAAAATTTAATTGAACTAAATTTGAAATGACAAGAATCAAAACTTAAGACTAAATAAAGTGAACAATTAAAAAAATGTGGTAGCTAGCCTTTAGATAGACTCCCTAGAATTCAATTATCCTTGCCCTCTTTTTATTATACCAAAATTGGATTTAAATTTTTGCTCATTAGTGTATTCTCTATAAAAACTCTTGAATGACCATCCAAGATTCAATTCACCAATTAATTAAGGATTTTGCAACCACAAGAAACCTTGAAAAATTAATCAATTGAATTAGGAACAAGAACACACTATAACCAATCCTAATTGCTCATTAAAATCTATTGCACAACACACTTAAAATGCTAATTAACCAATTAGATTAATGAATTCCTCAAATAATTAATTGCACAAAAATTCCAGCCACTTAACCCAACAACCATTGCATCAATTGGCCTATAATCAAAAGGAAATTAAGAGTAAATTGCACAGCCACCAATTCTGGACTTTCCACAAACATGTAATGATCACAATTAACAATCAAATAGGAAATTACAATCAATCCACAATCCAAATTAATCCAACAAATTCCAGTAAATTCCAACAATAAAATTCCTAAATTAATAGATTAAACCTAGTCAAATCAATAAAAGAATTAATGCTGAAATTAAAATAGTAAGGAGCAAGAATTTATCTAAATTGGTGAAGAAATGTGGAGTTCAAATCTGCATCTAGGAGTGTCCTATCTTCAGCTAGCCACCAAGAAGACTTCAAGCTGCCATGGAGGAATTAAACAAAGGAAATTCAATGATAAAAGCTATAGCCACAAAGAAATCAATGAATGAACTTCTCTCATTCACGTTCTGGAGCTTCAGCATCTTCTAGCTTCTCTCGCATTATTTCTCCTCCAGCTCATGTTATTCCTCATGCTCTCCATGTTTTCTAGTCACTCCCCCCTCTCAAAGAATGCCTTAGCGTATTTTTTTAATGAGTCATGTGCCTATCATGCTTCATTTTAATTCATTTTCACATTAGCCTCTCTTTTGTGCTGCCACGTTTTATTCTTTTGCCCGTATTATGATCATATGCTGCCTTTCACGTGGGTTTCTCATTCTCCTCATCAGCCCAAGCCTGCTCATATGCTTTTCTCATCATAATAATGTGTCTGCATAGTTAGCTCCCAACTCATGTGATTCTCTTCTGCTTCCACATTTTGCCCACGTCAATTTCCTCCCTAAACTCTAGCTCAAATCTTTTGTTCACGCCAACTTCTTCACGTGTCATTTTTCACGTTCTGGAGCTCACAACCAGTATTTTATTCGTGCTCTGTTCTGTTCATGTGACTTCCATGCTGCTTCTCTCTCATGCTTCTTCATTCCCACGTTAGCTTTGCATGCTTCTTCTCTTCACTCTTCACGTGGCCGTGGCTTCTTCTTCCTCATGCTCTTAAGCTTTGTTCTGCTTCTCATGTGATTTACTTCATCTATGTAGCTTCTTATAAGTGATGTAGCCGTGGCTATTTATGCCTTCTTTCTCTTCACACGTTGCTTCCTCTATTCTTGGGATGTTGTGGCTTCTTCGTGTTGTTCTTCTCAAGTCCCTCATCAGCTCAGCTTCTTCATTTGCTTTCTCCATGATTCTCTTCCCATGTAACAATCATGTCAGCTCCTTTCCAAATCTCTTCCCTCAAGCTTCTTTAACTCGAGCTTCCTTCTTCATAGCTTCATTAATACAAATTAGCCCCCAAGTAATGATCACGTGTTGCATGAATGGATGTAACACCATAATTTCCTAGCTTATTTCTTGCCTTTAATTATCACATTTCCAAGAGTCACAAAATTTCTCAAAGAAAAGGCATTAAAATAATGATTATTTCCGCGTTGCGTCACGTATAAAAATTCCAATCAATGTAAGGTGGACCGTGTGAGCTCATACTATACATTATCATATTTAATTATATCAATATAACTCATTTTCATCATAAAATCATGCCCACAACTCATGGAAACCGAAATGGAGCATAGAGTATGGAGGATTATTTTTTGCCAGATTTTGTCCCTTTTCTGGCCAAACTTTGAAAAATCATAACTAATTTTAGAAAAATTAAAATTATGTATTCTTGGTCATTATGGAAAGTTACAGATGTCTACTTCATACTAAAAATATGCCTAAACCACAACATCTATCACTAATGGCGTTTGACATCCGAAAAGGTCCAAAGGTCAAGCTGCCTCCAAATGCTATCACAGATTTTACAGCAAACTTTGAAAATGTCCAATTAATTCTACCAAACTCCAATCCATGCAAATGATACCAATCCAGAAATTTGTCAATGTTAGTTAGAGGGGCAAAATATTTTTAGACCAGCTTAGGCAACCCAAACCTCAGAATTCAATGGAACAATAACTCAGGTCGAGTAAGGGTCCTGATACTGGACAGAATGTTCAAAAATTCATATCTCCCTCTCTAAACCTTCAAATGAGGTGCTTCTAGTTGTTATAAGTCATGTGAATGTCTAATTTCTCTGTATAAAATTTCATGGCAATTGGACATCATTTGAGCCCTGTGTGACAGAATACAATTTCGGACCAAATGAATAGTGCAACAAACCAAAATCAGAAAAATTGCCAACTTTGAAAAATTATCAAATATTCTGTGGACCTGTAAAAATTATGATATTTAGCTTCTTAAAAGTCTCTCAACAAGATTTAAATTTTTGCCAAATCTCAGATCAAGAAGAGCTCATTTGGCTAAAAAGTGATATAGGGTTCCATTATGGTCAATTTTAACTCCATATAGGGTACCAAAATTATCAAATGGTTTTCCTTTGATTTTGGCACCTTTTGGGCAAGCCTAAAAGCACATTTAGGACTTGTGTGAGCTGCCCAAATGGTCCCAAACCTCATGCATCTCATTTTGGCCTTTTCATCCACACTTATGCACATTTACATTAAACTTTCAAATTGCATACCTTGGCATTACATATCCAATTTCTATTATAAAGTTCATACATCATATCCATACATTTGCACATCACATAATATCATATTTACACATGTCTAAGGGGGGGTCATAGACCATATACATCAATAATATACATCATGAAACATCATTATGGTTTCAAAAAGGTAAAAGATAAGCATATGGTTGTCAATCTCCTTTCTTCAATGTTGTTGGCTCCCATTACCATATCCACTTAGTCCACCTAGTATATTAGATCATTGGAGAGGAGGGAATAAGATTAAAAGAATCCCAATAGCTCATCTCATATTCAATCATACATAATATATGCAAAGCAAGCCTTAAAAATGCATACATGGATATCATGGAGGTCATGAACATTCAAGAAGCAACCTTAGCATGTGAACAAGTCATACAAGTCATTCAAGAGCTCACCAAGTGTTTGGATTGGCCTCACACTTTTTCTATGGATTTTGGATTTGCCTCACCCATTCTTTCAAAACTTTAGACTTAACCATACTCTTGGGAGCCCACTTTGCTTTTGGGAGACTCTTTACTTTGTCTCAACCAATTCTAAGGGTTCTTGGCTCATCCTCACCATAGTCAAGAGTTCTTGGCCTCTCCACACTCAAGCTAACTCAAACAAACATTATGTACTCATTTGAAAACATATTATGTCATCATAAACTCATGGCATATAAAATCATGCTAGCATACTTTTCATGGCTTAAAAATACACATACACACATTTTAAGACAAGCTAAATACACATCCATGCATGAGAGAAGGTGGAGAGAGCTACCTTGCACACAATTACACACTTTTCCTTGGATTTCAAGCCTCTTCTTTCGGCCACACACCGATAAACTTGTGGAGATGGTTTCTCTTGGCCTAGATACAATTTATAGAAGCCAATTAGATTCATGAAATAATATCTAAAGCCATACAACTTGCTTAGATACTAGACTGCTTTATAAGTTCCATTATGGTCCATAAATGTACCTAATGAAGCAACACCCCTCAAATAAATTCTAGGCTCCATTCTTTCCTTTCAAATATGATTCTTGATTCCTTTTAAGCTTCTTAGAGTCATCACACCATTAAAACAAAGAGCCTAACGTCACGTTGCTTCTTTAGGTCATAATATGGAATCTAAGGCACCAAATCACTTTTTATGAGTTATAAATTTTTTCCATGACCTCCCCTCATTTTCATTCATCATATATGACTTAAGAATGGCCTTAGAAAAATTTAAAACTCTCCCTAGCTACAAGAACTCCCCTTGGTCGAGACATGAAGCTAGTTTGGCCTTCTTGGAGATTTCTTTATTTTCTTGAAGGAGGAAGCTTGTGGGGAGCATCTTAGGAGTCTCAAGAACTCATTTAAACTCTTAATTAGACCTAGGAATCATCACACAAAATCAGAATTTAGAAGGTGCACACAAAACCCTAGAATTTGCATCTTGAAATCTAATGGTTATTTTGTTGTTCTCTTTGCATATTATTGTTCTTCTCCTTCAATTACCTAAGATTCATGCTTGGTTGGGCTTGAAAATTAGATCCTCCTAGGGTTCTTGGTGTGTGTCGAATTGGAGAAGAAGAGGGATCAAGAATAGCAACCATAGGATGAAATTTTACCTAGTTTCCTTGCTTAATTTGGCTTGAATTTTGCTTTCTCCAAGCTCTTCTCTTCAAATCCGAAATTTCCCTTGAATTTCTCCCTTGAATCAGATTTATAAACTTCATTTTAATCAAAGGAAACCAAGGAGAATGAAGGAGGGGTGGTGTGGATGGAGAAAAGCATAAAAAATAACCATAAAAATATACCTTTAGCTTGGAATTTCTGCTCCTTCTCTTCTTCCCTTGGTGCACCCAAAACCCTAGCTCTCTCTTTTGAAATTATGCAAAATTTTCTGATTCCAAATGGGGGAGAAAGTGGGACGCCACCTATATATAGGAGTAGGAAAGTGACTTTTTGAAAAATTCTAATTTTACCCTTCATACTTTGCATTTTCGTTTCTCCTTCCTTTTAGCTCCCTTTCGAGAACTGTCTTTTCCATTATAAATTTAGATTCCCAATTAAATAAAATACCTTTGGAATTACTCAAATCGGAGCTAAAGCCTTCCTGAACGAATCTGTCAAAGTTCGGGTGCACTGACGTTGGAAAACATCCACCAAAGGGGATTTAATTGTCCCAAGGCATCCCATGGTTTTTAGGGCCTCTGAGAACCTTGAAAAACTCAAAATTTTCATTTAAAAAGCCCTCCTATGTGAATTTTTAAAATTGCTCAAAATTACGAAAATGTCATTACGTTTCATAAGTTTTCTATCAAAATTTATTTCTTTATTCTAACCCCATTTTTCCTTCCGTCTGAGGCTAGAATTCAAATTTTTAGGAATCTAGAATGTTACTCAAATTTTTTGGGACCTTAACTAATTCATTTCAAGGGACTTTCTTTGAAAACATGCCTGTTTCCATCATTTAACGAAAATCGAATATTACAATGGATGCTAAACCCAGCTCAACTTTTATTCCTCAAAAGCTTCTTCTTTTCTCAAACAGTGGCACGTTCTGCTTCTTAAACCCAAGACTGCTTCATGCATAGAACATGAGAGTGAACTACAGTGTGAGTATATATATATGACTCATGTGTGCTGATGGATATGAGTGTCATGGGAAAAGAGTGAATGAAAGACTGTTGTGTGCATAAGAGTGAGGTGCAAGGCTGACCCATCTTTTACCTCTAATAAACCTCCCAAACCCATGGTTGTTTGTGTTGTGTGCGGTGCTACGTGGAATGTATGGAACCATGCACAAGAGAACTGTAACACCGTATGTATAAGTGAATGAAATGGGTGATTGCCTACACGTTTTGAAATTGTAAATAAGAGTGAGAGAATGCTATAGTAAATAAGGGAATTGATGAAATGTATATCCATGCAAGCTATGTGGGTTAATGGAGGTGTAACCACGTGGAAATGAGTTTGTGCAAGGGTTGAAGGGCATGAATGAGATGAACATGCTACATGGAATGTGCATGAAACAGAACCCATGAATGATGCATCATCTTCCATCCAAAAATCCTTCTTTCTAGTTGCAAAGTGTGACTTCCTTCATGTAGTTTAGCTCTTGATTCAATCTTGAAGCTTCAATCATTTTCCAAATTAATTTCCATCCTTAAAATTCCCATTGCCCAACAAAAAATCTGCATAAATAGTAGGAAAAATTCAATAGGAAAAATTCACAAAAAATTATTTAAATAAACTTATGCTTTAAAATCAATCATTTTGCAACTTAATTTCTAAAGTGCAGAAAATGATCATTAAATTCAATTATCATCTAATAAAATGCAATTAGCCATATTCAGTTATTAAAGTGCCAAAATTTGAGGGAGTAAAGTATATGAAAATTAGCAATTATGAAATTCCCCCACACTTAAACCTTTGCACTCCTAGGCAAAAGAAAACCAAAACTCCAAGAAAAAGATAATAAGAGGTAAATAAAAAAAAATGGAATTATGTAGGTCACTTAGCACAAGGAAACTCAAAGCAAATCAATAGCTCAATTCTCCAAGTCATATCACTTGCATCGATGCAACAAGTACCGTGGCAATTCACTTAACAAAAATGAAATGCAATGAAAGTCCCTCACTTGGATTAGTGTTTATCACTCTACTCTTTAATATTTCAGATAAAGTGCTTACTGTTAAATTCCATCCTACCCAACTTTACTACTATAAGCTTGGCAATCATCTACATCTCCACCACCAAAATCAAATGCCAATGAATGAATCAAAAGATCTTTATTATGGTTGTAATGTAGGCTAAGGTATGAGATAAGTGGTAAACAAAAGAATAAAGGGAATTCAAAAAGCAAATTGGATGTTAAAAATCATCAAGAGCATCAAAAGAAGAATAAGAATGGGATGCAACTACATTTTAAGGCCCTATTTACCATAAACAAATATATGCACTAAGAGAACAATTTTTCTTTACCTTTCCTTCTTTTTTTAATACATTTCAAATGCTTTTCTTTTGCTTTGCTTCTTTTTTTTCTTTTTTTATTTATTTTTTTCATCTCTTTTTTTCTTGGAATATTTCCAAAAAGGAACAAACAAACGGCTTATAAATTATGTGAAAAATGCACCTTCACCCACCTTAACAAGATATATTACCCTTAATAATAAAAAATATCCTAATCAAGATAGGAAGAACATTTGTTGCTTTTCATGGATAAAAGGCTAAAAAGGAAACACATATGGCTCAAAGGGGGCAAAGCAAATGGATTAAATACATGTAGGATAGCTTTTTGGCTCTAGCTAAAACAAAACAACAATGAATACCTTAATCCTGTTCATGCATGGCAAATGAATGAATGTGACCTTAAATAAGATTCAAGCCAAGTTCTAGAGTAAAAGCAAGATAGAAACGAATAAGCAATAGATTCAAAAATCTCACAAGGTAAATTGACCATCATCAAATTTCATTAAAGCAAAGCTAATTGCCACTTAACTTGCATTCTCAACACAAGATCAATTCCCTATCAAATCAAGAAATATCAAAGCTATTAGCCCCTTAACACTAGTAACATCCACAAAGCACAGTAACAGTTTTTTTTTTCAAAAACTGGAAAAACAACACAAAACTTTAACATTCCAAAAATAAAACAAAAGACTAAAAGCCTAGAAACTAGAAAAATCAACTAAACAAAACAAAGCAAAACTAAAAATGTTATTTGTATCCCCCCTACACTTAAATATTGCATTGTCCTCAATGCCAGTACACAATCCAGTAAACAGATAAAGATAACATAATATAAAAGAGGAAAGGGAAAAAGTACAATCGATGATCAAGGTGGGTCATGAAGTTGGAGCTCCTCCTTGTCATCCATTGGAACTCCTTCATGAAAGTGCTTGAGCCGATGTCCATTAACTTTGAATTTAGCTCTCGTCTGCTCATCCAAAAGCTCAATTGCACTAAAAGGGAAACCATCAGAAACTATGTATGGACCTTCCCATTTAGAACGAAGTTTACCTAGTATAAGCTTCAAGTGAGATTTATAAAGTAGAACTTTTTGGCCAACAACAAACTCCTTTCTTGCAATCATCTTGTCATGGAATGCCTTTATCTTTTCTTTATAGATCCTTACATTATCATAGGTTTCCGACCTGATCTCTTCAAGTTCTTAGAGTTGGAATTTTTTGTGAAATCCCACTCCATTCAAATCCAAATTGCATTTCTTCATAGCCCAGTAAGCTTTGTGCTCCACTTCTTTGTTAGGCTCATTTGTTTAAGGGTGATACGGAGTAGCTACTTTATGCACAACACCTTACTTACTAAGTAAGCTATGCATACTTTGGTTGTAAAAATGAGTGTCCTGGTCACTAATAATGGCTCTGAGGATACCAAACTTGTAGAAAATGTGAGAGCGAACAAATTCTACAACCACAAAAAAATCATCAGTCTTAGTGGATTTTGCTTCCACCCACTTCGAAACATAATCAATAGCTAATAAGATGTACGCAAAGCCAAAATAAGTAGGAAAAGGTCCCATAAAATCAATTCTCCACACATCAAAGACTTCACAAAACAAAATGGGATGCTGTGGCATTTCATTTCTCCTAGATATGCTACTCATTTGTTGACACCTGACATATTTTTTACAAAAATCAAAGACATCACGAAACAAAGTAAGCCAATACAATCCACTATCTAAAACCTTCCTAGTTGTGCATTTTGGACTAAAGTGACCTCCACATGCAAGTGTGTGACAAAATTTCAAAACAAAATCAAATTCTATATCAGGCACACAATGTATAATCACTTAGTCACTACATAATCTCCACAAGTATAGATCATCCCAAATATAATACCTAGCTTCACTCCTAAACTTAATCAACTAATGTTTATTCAAATTAACAGGAAATTCAAAAGTAGCTAGATAATTCACTAAGTCTGCATACCATGGGTAGAAACTATACACAGCACACAAATGCTTATCAGGGAAATCATCATCAATAGGTAAGGAATCTACCTTTGGAGCCTCAATTCTGCTCAAGTGGTCTGCCACCAAGTTTTTAGCTCCACTTTTATCTCAGATGTTAATATCAAATTCTTGAAGTAGAAGCATCCATCTGATCAATCTTGGCTTTGCATCAGGCTTCTTCAGCAAGTACTTCAAGGCTGTATGATTAGTAAAAATAATAACTTTAGTATCAAGCAAATAAAATCTAAATTTATCCAAAGCAAAAATAATAGCAAAAAACTCTTTTTTTATGGTTATATAATTTGCTTAAGCCCCATCTGGAGTCTTAGATGCATAAGGTATCACATGGGACCTCTTATTCACTCTCTGGCTCAAAACTACACCTACAGCAAAATTAGAAGCATCACATAAAAGCTCAAATGGGAGGTTCCAATCAGGGGGTTAAATAATGGGTGAGGAAGTCAATCTTTTCTTAAGATCATCAAAAGTTATTTTACATGCATCATCAAAATGGAAATCAACATCTTTTTGTAATAACTTAGATAATGGCAAAGCAATTTTACTAAAATCCTGAATGAATTTTCTATAAAAACCTGCATGACCTAGAAAAGACTGGACCTCCTGAACACATGTCAGGTATGGCAGAGAAGTGACAAAATCTACCTTAGCCTTATCAACCTCTATGCCCTGTTTAGATACAACATAACCTAATACAATGCCTTTTCGACCCATAAAATGACACTTTTCAAAATTAAGTACAAGGTTCTTCTCTATGCATCTTGCTAGGACTCTATCTAGACTACATAGACAGTCATCAAAAGAATTCCCATATACAGTGAAATCATCCATAAAAATTTCTATACAATGTTCCAGAAAATCACTAAAAATGGAAACCATACACCGCTAGAAAGTTCTAGGGCATTACAGGACCAAAAGGCATTCATCTGTAGGCATTTGTTCCAAAGGGGTATGTGAATGTTGTCTTCTCTTGATCCTCCAGGGCTATGCATATCTAGAAATAACCTGAAAATCCATCAAGGAAATAGTAGTGAGATTTCCCTGCTAAACACTCAAGCATCTGATCGATAAAAAGGAACGGGTAATGATCCTTTCTATTTACTAAATTAAGCCTCTTATAGTCAATGCAAACCCTCTAACTATTCTGTACATGGGTGGGCACGAATTCATTATTCTTATTCTAGACAACTGTGATCCCTAATTTTTTTGGAACCACCTACACAGGACTAACCCACTGACCGTCAAAAATAGGATATATGATACCAACAAATAAAAGTTTAGAAACTTTCTTTTTAACCACACCCAGAATAAGTGGGTTCAATTACCTTTGAAGTTGCTTTACCTGCTTCACCCCATCCTCCAATAGAAGTCGGTGCATGCATGTATCAGGGCTAATGCCAGGTATGTTAGCCAAGGTCCACCCTATTGCTTGTCTTCTCCTCCTCAAGACCTCTAAAAGCTTCTCTTCCTCTTTTGGAATAATGTCACTAACTACAATCACCGAAAGCTTCTCATCTTTCTCCAAATAGGTATACTTGAGATTGTCTGGTAGCGGTTTGAGCTCTAAGGTAGGAGCTTGCTCAACCAAAGGTATGAGTGATTTGATTTCAATCTCTTCCATGCCAAATAGCTGTTCAGACAACTCACAAATAAAAGAAACAACTTTCCCATCTTTGGGAACATCAGCATAAGGAATATCAATAAGAGAACCAATAGCAGTAGCAACATCGATATCACTACTAGGTGAACTAGTCATACAGCATTTAATACCACTATCAAAAGTGACATTAATATGCAACACATCCTAAGAATCAGTAAAGCGAGTAACATCAGAACAATCAGGGTAAACAACAGCATACACATCATCTCTAGAATAAGAGGATTAATTTAGACTAGTATAATTATCCAAATTAGTTACAGGCTGACTAACAATGAAATCATCACAGAGAGAAAAGGTCACAAAGTCATGATAATCATTATTTGCAAGGAACTCACTATTCTCAATAAAAGCACTAATCTAGGTACATATGTGACATATTGTAGTTCCAGAACATATACAATCAAGAGAATCATCTAAGTCACTAATATCATAAGAATCAGTCAACAAACTATCCCTAAAATCAGTACTGGTATTATCAACTAGCATATCAATCAGGCTAATATTGAAAACAGAGTTATCAACACAGGGGTGTTTCATGGCATCAAATATATTAAATTGTATCACATTGCCAGTAAACTTCATTTGAAGAGTATCCTCATGCACATTTATTATTGTCTTTGTAGTTTTTAAGAAAGGTCTACCTAAGATGAGCGAGGCATGTCCACTAGATCTATATCTATCATCCTTCATGTTAAAGACATAAAAATCAGCTAGGAAAATCAAATCCTTTACCTTAACCAGAACATCCTTTAACATTCCTGAAGGATAAGCAATGCTCCTATTTGCCAGCTACACAACCACTCCAGTAGGTTTTAGCTCTCCCATCCACAAAGATAAATACACTAATTTAAGCATAACATTTATAGCAGCACCAAGATCAATCAAAGCATCAGAAAACTCAAAATTCCCAATAGTGCATGGAATTGTAAAAGTGTCCTGATCTTGACACTTAGTAGGCATTGTTGGCTGTATAAATGCTAAAACATTATTGCCAAAATTGAATTTCTCATTCCCTCTTAACTGCCTCTTGTAAGTACATATTTTCTTGAGAAACTTGGCGTATTTAGGGATGGTCTTGATTGCATCTAACAAGGGTATATTAACCTCAACCTTGAAAGTCTCAAGAATTTCTTTTTCAATTTCTACTTCAGTTTGCCTCTTTTCCAAAGTAGGTCTATGTGGGAAAGGCAAGATCTTCTTTGGCTCCTCCTCTTTGTTAGGCTTATTTAGTGCAACTTGTGTTTCTGATGATGTTGGCTTATCCATGGCAATGGTATCTAAGGATCTCTAAAATTCCTTTCCACTCCTAAGAGTGATGGCACTAACATTGCTACTACTCCTTGGATTGGAAATAGTCTGAGAAGGTAATTGCCCTTATCCTTAGCTTTTTACCTCACTGAGAAAGGTAGCCAACTGACTAATCATATTCTCCACATTCCTATTCTGAGTTTTCATTTTATTTTCCATGTTCTCCATTTCTTGTCTGTGTCTAATCTCACTCTATTCCATCTTTTCCAAGAGTTGCTTCATCAAAAGCTCCATGCTGTTATCCTTTTTGGGTTTGTCTTAGATAGAAACTGATTGCTTAATAGGTTGGGAAGGTTGTACACTAGGTCTTGCAACATCATATTTGTTCTGTTGTTGCCTTCCCCCATATCTTAAGTTGGGTTGATTCCTCCATCTTGGATTCTATCTGTGTCTAGTCCCACTCTATTCCATCTTTTCCAAGAGTTGCTTCATCAAAAGCTCCATGATGTTATCCATTCTAGGTTCGTCTTAGATAGGAACTGATTGCCTAATAGGTTGGGAAGGTTGTACACTAGGTCCTGCAACATCATATCTATTCTGTTGTTGCCCTCCTCCATATCTCAAGTAGGGGTGATCACTCCATCCTGGATTGTATGTATTAGAATAAGGATCGTACTTTTGCTACCCTTGTTGGGTTTCCTGACTAGAAACATCCTAGCATAAGTCTCTACCTTATCCTCTAACATAGGGCACTGATTAGTAGCATATGTGGCTAAACAACATATATCACACAAGGGTCCCACCAAGGTAGTAGAGGTAGATGTCAACCTTGGTGCATAACACTGTGGATAAGCATGTGTCTAAATAAGATAAGACTGTGGTGTACAAGTCTGAGATGGAGTAGAGGATGACTGTGGCTACTTCTGAGCTAAAGTAAGCTGACCAACCATGGAGGTTAGCTCATCCAACTGACTCTTAACCTAAGTATCATACGATGGAAAACCCAACTCATTTACTCCTTTTACCATCTACATTGATCTAGATCCAAACCCGTGGCTATTTGTGTTGAGATTGATTAATCTACCTAGTTTTATTTAAGATTGCGTGACACAATTGTCACTCAACCAGTGCCAAACACCCTAAGGATCCAAAACCAAAAATTGTTTAAATGCTCCCCCTACACTTAAACATTGTATTGTCCTCAATGTAAGCTCAAAATCTAACCAAAAGATAGATAACACAATATAAACGGTGAAATGGAAGGTATACAACTGGATGAAATGAAAATGAAGATCCCAAGAATGGCTCAAATTTCTATGTATCTAGCTAGAAGCAATTTATTACCTACAAAATAGAAACAAAAAAAAATAGCAATGCAAAAAAGAAATGATAACAAATACACTAAATTAAAAAGGACACTATAAAAATAAACTAATCATATGTGTCAAAAACTAAAACTAACACATCTTCATTTTTCTTTAGTTTGACAACTTTGAGTCTAACAACTTCGAAACACTTTGATTGATCATTCAATGATGGTTCATGAACTTCCTCAACCATTAATAGTTTCAGAAAGTCAAATTCAAAACTTTCAAAAGCAATAAAAGATGGAAAGTCAAATTTAGCATGCTTAAACCTAATGAAAGAGAATTTGGAATCAACTTTATGAGCATTAAACATAAAACCCTCTATATATCTATCAAAACTAATGAAATCAATTGGACTCTCATCAATAAGGGTCACTATATCAATAAAAAAAATTTATATGTAACTTCTCACAGTCTTTAAAGTAGGAATCCTTCAAGATGTCTAGCAATTACTTCATCTTATAAGGGAGAGTATGTTGCTTGTTGAGAACTAGTTCACTAACTTCATGAACCTGTTTAAAAGTCTCAATAATAGAAAAAATATCTTTCTCGGCGAAAGAAACATCAGTAGAATCATAAGACTCTATATAATGATCAACAACATCAAGTCTCTCACTAGTATCAATAATAGCACAAGCATCAATAGGGCTCTTAATACTAACACCATCCACATGACCATCTCTATTCATGCTCTCATCAACATCAATATGATCAGAAGAATCAATATCATCAACAGTCTCATTATAAACATAAGAATTCATGGACTTAATAGAATTGTTAGACCTCAGAAAATCATCTATCTCAATACATCTAGGACATATATGCAAATCATCACATGTGCATCTCAAAGTAGAATTTAAATTAACAACAAGCAGTTTGACAATTATACCATCCATATCCTCATCACATGCTACATCCACTATTTCATCAATCATGTCATCACATGCTAAGTCACCCCTACACTTATCTACCACCTTAGAGTTAATAGTATCATCATTAACTAGCTTAGAAATGAAATCATCACTATGATCACAACTAGAGGTAGAAAAACTAAGTGCATCAGTACATAAGGACTCATTAACATTAACATATGTATCATTTTACTTAATGCATTACCATAATCAATCATATCAGGGAATTCAATGACAATTTCTTCATCTACATCATTATCACCACAAGTAATACAAGATTCACTATTCTTGATCACATCACTCTTATGCAATTCAAAAACAACATCATCATATGCATTAGTAGTACTTGTGTTGTCATGTAAACTAAAGTCATTCTCAATGAAATTCAGTGTATTAGAAGATGAAAGCACATTACCAAACAAAGAAGACTCTTCCTCCTCTATATACTCTCTTCTAATTTTCTCCTCTTTCAATTCAATAGCATTTATGATAGGTTGACTCATTTGAATTCCCAAATTCTTTCTGAGGTTATCAATTATTTGTTGGTTTTGAAGACACTTGTGTTCGAATTCTGATTGGAATTGAAGATTATTAGCATGTAATTTCTTCGTCATCTCTTTCAAACCCAGTTCCTACTTAGCTCTAATTGCATATGTCCCTTATGATAATTGTAAGCATAATACTTTGGATTTGCACATGGGAATTGTGGTATTGCTTAATATAACTAGGGGAAGCCTCATAAGGATAATGATAAGGTTGGTAGCATGGCCATTGGAATTGTCATGCTTGTGTTTGTTGCTCAATTATATTAATAGCTATATTCAAATCACCCAGAATTTCAATAGCTATACTTAAATCACCCAGAATGAGCATGAGACAATTAAGCAAGAATAATGCAAGTATATATAGTCATATAAAACTAAAATAAATGCTTTACATACTTATAACATACTCTATCATGGCCATGAATCTTAGCTTGGTTTAAGCTTATTTCTTAGGCTTGGGAGAACTACTGTTAATTCCCATTGCCCCTCTTTATCTCATAGTCTCAGCTCATTTAAACATAACATGCAAAACATAACATATAACTGATGCAATGCAATATAGCATATACTGTGATAAAACAACCAATACAATACAATGCATATCAAGCGTAAACAAGTTTGCTCACAACTAGATAGGGAAGAGTAAGTGATAAGAATCTAATAAAACCTTTGACTTTCCCGCTTTGTTTCTTACTTTGTTTCCTTTTCTTTCTGGCTTTACACCTATAATGGGATGGAGCCTCACTAGTTTGTCCTAAAAATATCATATAAACATATCATCAATATTTAAAGCTCATAATAACCTATCTTAAATCTCTATAACTTTTATCTATATTTTAAGCCACCTAAGTTGTACTTAAAACCCTATTTTACATATTTTCAAGATACATGATTATTGGGTGGCAATTATATCATTTAAAATGCTCAAATTTGACCATATTCAACGGCTTAAATTTATGAAATTTTTTTTAGATTTTAACTTCCCTTAATTGATTCATCACTTAGGCTTTAAGTTAAGGAATTCACTAAACTCAAATCCAAGGCCAACTTATACTTCTATAATTCATAATTCAAGCCACAAATTTCACATTTACTATTGATATGGTCATTGGTACTATTCATTTGGTATTTTCACTTTTCCACATATTGTAACTCATTATGTAATCTTAAACTTCAAGAGGTGACTTCTAAAATTCAATTTCTAGGCTTCAAGATCTCATTATATATAATCTATATAGCCACATCAGGATTCATTAGAGGCATTACAAACATGCTCACATAACCTAACACCAAATGGTTACATTATGCTCTTTCTTGAACCCAAAATTTTTAACTTCCAAAATCGAGCTTCTAAATTCAATTTAATGCTTCCATAATTGTTCTTATATCATTTCAAGACTATCCATAGCCTAAAAATCCATTGATAACTTCCTAGCCCTCCGAATTTCTTCATGGTTGAAAAGGTACCATAAAACCCTAACTTGGAGATTTTCAAATTTTCAATCAATTCTATGCTTAGATTCTTGTCCCTTGCATCATAAAACATCTAAACATGCTAATTTTGAGTTAAAAATAACATAGCATAACATGGTCTAGGTTGCTTCTTTTCCTGATTCAATGGAAACCAATACTAGGTATGAAATCTTTGAATGCTAAAACCCTCAGTTCCATAAAGAACTTATGATGACCCAAAGTTCTAATCATGGTAATTAAGGTTAAAGACGTGATTAATAATTATCAATCGAGGTTTGAAGTCATTATGAGATTACTTACATTAGGAAAAGGTGAGAAAATTTAAACCTTGATGTTGTTAAAGTCATTAACTAATTACTCATAATCATTTATGCATATGAAGGAATCAAACCCATAATTATAAACTTTTAATCCTATCCTCTATTAATTTCAACTCACAAGTGCTTCTAAATTATTCCTTATCATTTTCATAGAGAAAACCAAAGTTTCTAGATTAATATAAGAAATTGAGTACCTTCGCTGTGGCAAAATTCTCTTGCACCGCGGCCAATTACTTTTGGGTTCAACTTCTTATACCTTTACAAATTTCGCACATTTTATTGCGGCCAAATACCTTTTTTGCCATGACAAATTACCCTCTAGAACACCACCAAACTTGCCTCCCACATTTTTCCGTAGCTAACATTGCTCTTCACCGCAGCCAATTCCTCTTCATTTCCTTCCCTGGGTAACTTCGTTATGTTTGGCTGTGGCTAATTCTATTTTGGCCGTGGCCAATTGCCTTCTATTCTTACAGCTCTTAAATTCCCTCCCATGCACTCCAATTCTCCTTTTAGGAATATTCTAGGACCATTCTCCCTCAATTCGTGAAACTCTAATAGTATTTATCTACTTGATTTACCTAGTTAATCTATCATTATCCACTTCAAGATTAAATGTTGATTTCTACTCACAAAACTATGATACATAAGCGAATTTCATAATTTAGTGACAAGAAAAGTGTTCCAACTACATGGAGTGTAGGGCCAATGCTTCATGTTCATATAAGATCAAGTCACTCATCCATTATTAGCCAATTACAACCATAATGTTCAATTCCATGATAATTATATTACATGTACAGTCCCTATACTTGGTAATTCATTATGTAATGCAGCAATTATATAAAACTAGTAATCTAATTACACAATACAATCTGACAAGGTTTCCAAACCTATGTGCGACCAAACCATATAATAAGCTTCAATTAATTTTTCTTTACCACTAAGAGGTCTAGTCCCTGAAAATGTTAGCCCATAATCAGGGTGAGATATACAATCTCAGTAACAAGAGGCAAATTCCATATATATATATATACAAATTAATCAATACAATATAATTTCATATCATCAATACCAAAATTATGAATTCAATTTGCAAATGAATTAGTTGAGCTACTAATAACTATTGTCCCATACCAACAATCACATACAACATATTAATGGCTAATAACATCAGGAGAGGTCTGTCCACGGCACCTACTCCATAATGAGCATAACCAGGGCTCAGTGCATCTGGGGTTTGATCACAACCCGATGCCTGATCAAAGTGTATGCACCGATGGCAGCCGCACCATAGCTCTACCAGGGACTCACAAGGTCCAATCACAATCATAATTCAAGTAGTCAACTAATTATTTAGCATTTCAAAATCAAGCATGTGTAACAAATATCATATTAAGATGATCATATATATGGAATTAAGAAAAATAACCCCGGTTACCTCACTCGTGGATAATTTTTTGAAGAACCGGTAATAATGCTTTGTTAGACTATCAACACCAAAAATCAAACCATTACTATTCCTATTCATTAATTATGGGAATAACCCAATGCTTAAAGAATTAACTAATCAATAATTGCCTAAAGGATACTTACCCAACCACGAAGAGACTCAATTTTCGGATTTTGCCTTCCCTAAACTAGAAACTTCAAACTATACTTCAAACTATCACTTCAAACTCTAGGCAAATTCGCATAAAATTAATGCACATACTATAAATCAACTATGGGGGTCTCTAATTAGCAGAAAAAGCATCAAAATGAAGAGTTTATATTTACCTAACAACACCCCTAACTTCAACCTCCAAAATTTTACCATGAAAATACTAAACAACAAAGTTTCAAATTTTGGGTGTAAGTGAAATGCTCCAAACGAAATTAAGTCAAAATGTAGAGGAAAAGGAGATGGTCAAGTTATATAACACTCATGAAAAGGAGATGGTCAAGTTATATAACACTCATCTTGGTTGAATCTTAGTCTAGATATAGGAAATAGGGCTAAGAAGGTGGTGGAAACCCTAGCGTCCAAGAGACCTCCGAATTTGCTTCTTATATTTTGTTTTTCTGCAAAATAGGGGGAGGGGCTGAAGGTGTGCATGGTTTAGTTAGGTTTAAGTTGGGTCCTAGATGGGTTATAGGTTAACCCAAAAGCCCACATCCATGAGTTTCAAAATTTATGCTTATTGGGCCAGATTTCATAAGCTAGGTTACAGAATTCTAATTGGGTTAGGCCAAAATTCAAGAGTCACTCTAACTTAGGTTTATATAATCAATGTTGGGCCAACTATAAAAGCTCATGTAAGTTGGGTCTTAGGTCTCTATCTCCCTAAATCAAATTGGGTCATTACTAGATGCTCTCTCTTAGGCCAAGTCTTATAATAAGAAGTTGGGTTACACTCATAGTCATTGGGTCTCCATTAGTCTCTAGCCATAGCCTACTTAATTTAATTTGGGCTTAGATGAGGTTTCTAACCCAATTAAATCTCAAACCCATATTAATAATTTATCTTTCTAAAATTTCCATTCACATAAGTTTCCCAATTATTCTATAATAATTATTCTTAATTAGTCTAGATCCATGATTAATACCTTAATTAAATTTTGAGGTGTTATAGAACTCATGAAGAAAAACTATCCTCCTCACTTTCTTTCTCTTGGCCAAAACTCATAAGGCCTAGACACACAAATTGTTGAAATGTTTCAGGTAGAAACTTCCCTCATTACGAAGTACTCTCACACATAAATTGATTTCCACTTAATGGATTCTTAAAAAGAGCTCGTTTTAGCCTTAGGTCAAATATGAATCTTCAAGTTTTTTTATGAAAATAAAATCACCATTAGAAAGCTCTTAAAGGAAGAAATAACTTTCCTAACTGATGCAAAGTGAAACGGGGCTATTTACTTGCCTAAATGGAAGCTTAAAATCCTCCTCTCTCCTCCCTCAAGAGTGACACCATTGAAGGTCTCAAAATCTGAAAATGGAAGTTGAAGAAGATGGTGGGATATGGCTTTCATAAAAAGCTTCATTTTATAATTTTTCAAAATGATCATTTTGCCCTTACTCGCACATTTGCTCCATTTAGACTCATTTTTCAAGCTTTTTAGGATCTGATTGCTCTAAAAAAATTTTGGATGCTTTTTCACATAAGAACATTATTTTTGGAGTTTAGATGGCTTAAATAGTGAAAAATAGCTCTGCTTGGAGTCCTGGTACTGTTGACTCTTTTAGCACACCAAAAAGGTCTTAACTAATTCTAAATGTCCCTGTGGTTTTCAAGACTTTTGAAAACCTTGATAAGCTTAATCTTAGGCTTTAAAACTCTTTTCTTTGAGGTTTCTAAAATTTGCTCAAAATTATAATTTTGCCACTAGTATACTTTTTTCCTCAGTTTAGCTATTTTAGCTTCATTTTCTTTTTGTGTATGATTTCCTAACCTTGTTTCTTGATATGCTTATTAATATTTTACCATTATTTAGCCTTAATTCAATTTACTTCAAGGTCCTCTTTTATAAACATACTGGTCCCAGTTTAGTTAAAAAGTTGGTTGTTACATTTTATCCTCTGTAAATAAAAATTTTGTCCTACATACTTTACTGAAAAAATTCTGGATATTTCTCCTTCATATTTGCTTCCACTCCCAAGTAGCTTCCTCTGAACTTAGCCCTATCCAGACCACTTTCACTAGAGGAATGCTTATGTTCCTCAGCTGATTAACCTTAGTATCTATAATTCTTTTTGGTGTCACGACAAATGAAAAATTGTCTTATAATGCTACATTCTCATATTCTATGACATGTGAAGGGTCTGGTTGGTACTTTTTCAATTGAGATACATAGAAGACATCATGAAGTTGGGTTAGGTTAGGAGGCAATGCTATTTTGTAAGTTATTGGCCTAACTTGGGAAAGAATTTAAAATAGATCCAAATACTTTAGGCTAAACTTCTTTCCCTTTATGGACCTACCCATAATAGTTACTGAAAACGCTTTGATGAAAATGTGACCTCTTACCTCAAACTCTAATAACTTTCCTTGGGTATCTACATAGCTTTTCTATCTACTATGAGCCATTAGAATCTTCTACCTAATCAACTCTATTTGTTTAGTGGTATAGTTTACTATGTTATGGCCTATAAGGTTCCTTTCTTTTAACTCAACCTAACACAATGAGGACTTATACTTCCTCCTACAAAGTATTTCATAAGGTGCCATTTCTATACTAGAAAGGTAGCTATTATTATAAGCAAATTCTACTAACGATAAATGCACATATTAGTTTCTCTCTATTTTTAGCACATAAGCCTTTAACATATCTTCTAAAGTTTGAATGGTCCTCTTTGTCTGATCATTTATTTAAGGGTAGTATGATGTATTAAATCTTAACTTAGTCCCTAAACCTTCCTGACAGTCGTATCGCGTAACCTCAAAATAAATTAGGTTCGAAAATATATGCAATATAGGGTACAACCTAGATCATCTCCCTAGGAAATGAATTTCAATGTTTAATTAAGTATTCCAAGTGTAAAAGGATCTTAGAATTATTTAATTAAAGGGGGTTTGATGGAATTAAATTAATTAAAATCAAAATGAATTAAAATTTCTAATTACTACCTAAATGCATGAACTAAAAGGCAAATAATGAAATTGTGACTAGCTTTAGATTTGTCCCTTGGTATCCACTATCCTTATCCTAATTCAATTATAATTAGTTCTGATCTAAGAATCCTTAATTGTGTTCATGGCAAGTGATCTTGAGTTACCACTCAAGATTCAAGAAATTAACAAGTCAATATTGAATTAATACCTTAACCCCTCATTAAATCATTAATTCTTATCATTAGGATCAATGAACACTTGAATTAAGTGATTAATTGGTCAATTAGCTTTTGAATTAACACCCTAGGATGTTCAATTAACCATTGAACTCTAAGGAATCCTTAAATCAAACAATTAAGCATATAATTTCACTTATGCATTTTATCAAACACCTTGATTGCATATATGAGAAATTAATGGAAAGTGAAAAAATCTAGCACTAATATCAACCAATTAAACATCAAATAGTTTCCTAATTAGTATCTAACCAGCCATTAATTATAAACAACAAAAATTCCTAATCAAATACAATCTTAACCAAGATAATACAAGAAAGAGAAAAGTGCTAGAAAAAGAGGAAACTTAGCCAAAAATCTCTTGTTATCTCTATTAGATTCAAGCTTCCCTAAGGTTGTCCTCAAAACTAGCCATAAAAGGATATTAATACTTCATGGAATGGATGGATGAGGGTAAAGGAAATGGGTGGAGAAAGCTACGGCCTGAATGGGGGATGGAGTGAATGGAAGAAGGGAATGTGAATGAATGGAATCAATGATGGATTGTTCTCTCAAAGAATAATGGATGTGTGAGATGGATGCTCCCTGGATGCCTCTGCCTGAATGATTTAATAAATCATGTGCCTCTTTAGCTCGTTCACATGTTTTAGATTATGAATGGGATGTGATGGATCATGGATTGATGTAATAAGCTGAACATGGATCATGCCTCCTGAAGCTTACTGCCAGCCCTTTTTCCCTTAATGAATCATATGATTTTCACGCTCCCTTTCTCAACGCTCTTCTCTTCTTTCCAATAAACCCTTAGCTCTTCCTTTGTTTCTACATGTGTGTATTTGAGCTTCATCTATTTCTTCCCATGTGACTACTTCGTAACTCCCTCTACACGTTCTACCTCTTAAACCCAAGACTGCTTCCTTATGACGTAGATGGATGATAGTTTTTTCTAGACGTGTATGTTGAGAGCATGAGACCATGCATGAACGTGTCATCGTAAAGCTCATGTATCTACTCATAGCTTGCTCTACTTCTCATAACCCTATAAGTGTATGCATATTGCTTCCTTAACCTCCTTCCTACTCATTCCCATATGGTTTCCTTTGATTCTCAGCTTTAATCACGTCCTCCATGTTCTGCTCGTGTAGCTTCATTCTCTTCTCCATCACGTGTTCATACTTTTGTTTGTGAAAGATGTGCATGTTTGTGTCATGGAGAGTGGACCTGATGACTCAAATAAAACAAGCTACGTGGAGCTGCTGCCTTCTTGAGTGTAAACCCATGGCTGTAAGCTAAAGTGTGCCTTCGTAATTGAGTGGCAACATGGTTAGAGAGCTTGTGCATTACATGGGAAGTATGTGCATGTTGGGTTGCTATTGTGTGTTTACTACCATGTGAATGAATTGCTAGAGGTATGCAAGGACTATAGAGATTCGGCCAGACCTCATGGCAATGTGCATGCATGTGTATGATTTAGTGAAGTAAGTTAGAGGTTTATTCCCTCGTGCTAGTGAGCAAAGTGCCATAAGTGAAGGTGTGTATGCATGGAGTAGAAGGCAACATGGCTTTATTTATGTGAATTAGTGGGTCCATCATCTTCCAAAATTTCCTTTAAAATTAAAGTTTAATTTACTTAAAATCCGCACAAAAAGAATGGAGACAATTAAGTAAGAACAATTTTACAAAATTATTAAAACAAATTTATGCATTAAAATCAATAATTTTGTAATTTAATTCCAAAGGTGCATAAAAATGGCTAATAAAATCAATTATCATCTAATAAAATCTATTAAGCCTTATTTAACTATCAAAATATCCAAATTAAAGGGAAATAAGATGCAGAAAAATGGCATTTATCACTTCCTATAATGACCTACAAAAATTAGAAGTAATTCTAAGGTCTTGATATGATATTATACTGTTAGGTACTTTATATAACTTTACTGTTTCTTCTTTGTACAATTGAGCTAGTCTATATAGGTTGTATGTGTCATACCTAGCTTTTACTATCTTATCCATAGAAAACACAAAGTTACAAGTAAGTGCCACATTCATTCATAAGCTTTTTAATAACGAAATCAGGTTATTTACCGGTCATTTTGAGCTATAAAGGTCTAAACTTTATTTTTTTCCTTTTTGTAACTCATTTTTACTATAAATGAGTTTGTTCATACTCAAATTATAGTGCATAACTTATGGAACCCCTTAAATCCCCAAAAACTTGAAATGATAGCATAGGTGCCAAAATCAACCTTAATTGTGGAAATTCATAATTTGGGCTATACAACTCTAAATTATGCAAATTAGGTGTCTATGGAAATTTTAGGATGTAAACTACATGCTATAAAAATCTCAAGTGAAATTGAATTCATTTACCTAGTCAAATGCAATGGAATAGTAATATAGATCAGACATAGAGGCAAGTAGCAAACCTAAACTTTAAAATTAGATATCTTGAGCTACATAACTCCAAATTAGGTGCTGTAAGTGGCTATAAAAAAGATTAAGATGTGATCTGATTGCTATAAAAATTTTAGGATCATCTGAGTTCATTTGGCCCACAAAGTACATGGCATATCAAAAACTGCTACAATATTCAGGCATAATCAGACCCTCAACTTCCAAAATTCATAACTCCCTCTATACAACTCCTTTTTATGAAAACTCAGTGGCCCTAGAAAACTCATAATATTAGCTATATGCTTGTAAAATGTTATGAGTATTGGACTTCATTTGACCTATGAAAAACTCGAAACACTAAACCTATTCTGTGTGAATAGTACCAGGGCTTAAATGAAATTTCTGTCCAACTTTAAAAATTTGTAAAACATTCTGTACAACTCCAAAAATTATGACTTTTAGCTTAACAAAAAAGCTCTAGGAGGAGTCTAAATTCATGTCAAATCTTAAGCTCAAATTAGGTCATCTAGGCCACTTTTGATATGAGAGTTGTTTATGGTAAATTTGAGACCATTTTAGGTATCAATTTGGATTATTTGGTGTTCAATTGGGTTTCTTCCATTTTGGGTATATTTCTTTCCTCCTAAATGGCCTCTCTAACTATTCCATATCATTCAAAAATAAGTGCATCAAAATATGACTTTTAAGCACCTAAGAATACATACATATATCATGTCTTCTTATAATTAAAACTCTATCATAATACATATACATTGCCACAAATAGTTATACATTGGTATTCTTATACTTTGCACATTGTTCCATCATTAAACATAAAGTAGCATTATCATATACATCATAAGTATGTCACAGTACATGTAAAACATCATGTGCATACATATACATAAATTCTAGTACAAGATAGGATTCTAATACATAATCTCCTATTATCTATGATCTCTCTTGGTCTTGACCTTGGTTTGGAGAGCCTGAAATAGTTAGTTAGAGCATAGAGGTGAGATTTGAGAGAATCTTAATAACTAATCTCAGCCAATTCAATACATATAAAAATGTCATAAGTATATGTTATATATGTGGTGCAAAAATGCAACACTCATGCTTCATATGAATCAAATACATCATAAAACATAAAAACTCATTCCTTTCACACCCATGACTTCATCATAAACTTGCTAGGCTTAACTTTTTTCAACCAGGGAGTTAAGGAAGAGCTACTATGCTTAATTTTAAACCTTAGGGGAGCTTGAAGTAGAAATATATATCATTCTCATTCATATAGCTCAATATGGAAACTATGAAAAAACATACATCATGAATGTATCAAGCAATAATACATACAAGTATTACAACTCATTAAAACATTCAAATGTATACAAAAGAAGGAGATAAAGCTACCTTGTGACTCTAGGAACTTGGATATACCATAATCCCACTTATAAGCTTCCTTTTTCCTTACTTTCTTTAGCTTGACATCCATAAATGAGTGAGTTTAGGTTAGCTTGACCAACATGGAACAATCATAAGGCAAATAAATCCTGTAAAACTCATTTTAGGCTTCATAATTCTTACTTAATCTCGTTAGACTTCAAGGCATCAATTATATCTAGTTTATGTCCATTAAGATGCAACCTTTGGTTCTTATTTTTCTAAACCCAAACTCTTACTTTCTATAAGTCTTATAACTCTTAAGAAACTCATTTGAATCATTACATACTTGGTTAGAAGGCTTTAGAACTATCTTGTTTTATTAACCTCATTTAAGTTCTTAAAATTTCAACTTTCATTCTAGGGTTTCTAAATTCAAAACAATGCTTCCATAATTATTTATTCACCATATCTAAGTCCCTAAATTTATTAGAACTCAAAGAAACACTCCCTAGGTACCTTATCTCTCACTTGGCCAAACCATTAACCATAAAGGAGCCATATAGAGTTTTACTAGTTCTTCCTTGGGTTTTGATGCATGGCCATGTTCTGTGACTTCTCCTCTATCTAATCATAGTTTCATATGGCTTAAAATGCCTCATAATATTTCTAAAACTTTTTAAATGCAATGAAAACCCTAACTTTCTAATCTTGAATTCTAAAGCTTTTCAATTGATTCCAATTGCATAATCTAATTCCTCATACCTTAAAACCCTTAATTGCATCAAGTTCTAGCCAAATTCACTTCCCTTCTCTAGTTTCTCTTTCTAGATCTAATATGGAAGCCATTGGAATTCAAAGAAAAACAAGTCTTTCTGTTGCATGACATACCTCATTTAAAAGCTTATTAAATGGTGATTCTCTTACTTTATTTGGTTGCTCTAAACCTCCACTTTTTCTAATGAGGTCAGCCACCAAAATCATCTTTTCATGAAGTTGAAATCATGATTAGAAAGAGCATAAAAGGTAGAGTAAGGTTACTAACTACCATAACATGAGATTTTGCATGTATGCTTACCTATTTAGCTTTCTTTTTCTTCTCTCTCTTCTCCCATGTTTCACGCCATTTCCATTCCATTTAGCACTAGTTTAGGTTGGCGAAGATGAAGAAGAAATGGCTAGTGCATCGTAATTAAATAGAAAAAGATATTTTAACTTCTTCCCCATAATTACAATTTTCCATTACACTTTGATTATGTCATTTGAGCTTATTTTAAATCTTTTTTTAGAGCCACATTTTCCATATGAAAATTTAGATTCTCTAATTCATAAAATACCTTTGGTTTCATTCAAATTAGATTTAAAACCTTACCAAATCATCGAGTCAAGGCTTTAGTCAATTGATAGTCTAAATCATACACTGAAGGAGTTTTAACCATTCTAAAAGTTTCTATGATTTTTGGGGCCTCTGAGAACCTTGAAAAACTCAATTTTATTATTAAAACTATAACACCATATATTTCTAACTCATTTTATAACATTCTCATGCTTGATAACATAGATTCCATGAAGAAAGCAAGAAAAATCCATTAAAATAATACCTTATTTGGCATTGCGTAGTGTATAAAAATTCTATTCGGTGTCACGTGGATCATGTGAACTCACACAACACATTCTCATACTTAATTACATGAATACAACTTATTTGCATCATCAAAAGTGGCCTACATCTCAAGAAACTCAAAGAAAAGCATGAAATATACATATTCAATTTCAGCCAAAATTTGCCCCTTTTCTGTCCAAATTTGAAAAATTATAATTAATTCTAGAAAAATTGAAATCATGCATTCTTGGCCATTCTAGAAAACTACACATGTCTGCTTTAGGATAAAAATATGTTTAGACCATAATATCCAACCCAGAGAATGTTTAGCATGCAAAATAGTCCAAAGGTCAAGTTGTCCACTGAGGCTGTCACAGAATTCTACAACAAACTTCAAGAAACTCAAAGGAAAGCATGAAATATACATATTCAATTTCGGCCAAAATTTGCCCCTTTTCTGTCCAAATTTGAAAAATTATAATTAATTCTAGAAAAATTGAAATCATGTATTCTTAGCCATTCTAGAAAACTACACATGTCTACTTTAGGATAAAAATATGTCTAGACCATAACATCCAACACAAAGAACGTTTGGCATGCAAAATAGTCCAAAGGTCAAGCTATCCACTGAGGTTGTCACAAAATTCTGCAGCAAACTTCAAAAATTTCCAATTAATTCCACAAAACTCTAATCTATACAAATGATATCTATCTAGAAGGCTGTGGATGTTAGCTAGAGGGAAAAATAATTTCAGACCAGTTCAGGCACATCCAGACCTCGAAACTTGATCAAATAGTAACTGAGGTCGAGTCAAGTTCCTAATACTAGACAGATTCTTTGAAAATTTATATCTTCCTCTCTAAATATCTAAATGAGGTGCTTCTAGTTGACACAAGTCACTGGGAATTTCTAGTTTCTCTGCATAAAATGTTGTGATAATTGGACATTATTTGAGCCTTGTATGATAGATTTTATTTTTGAACCATATGAACAATGTATCAGACCAAAATCAAAATATTTGCTAACTTTGAAAATTCATCAAATATTCTGTAAACCTCCAAAAATTATGTTCTTTAGCTTCTCAAAAAGCTCTTAACAAGCTCTAATTGCATGCCAAATCTCAGATCAAGAAGAGCTCCTTTGGATAAAAAAGTAACATAAGTTTCCATTATGGTCAATTTTAGCTCCATATAGGATACCAAAATGTCCAAATGGCTTTCCTTGGGATTTGGCACCTCTTGGGCAAGTCTAAAAGCATAATTAGGACTTATGTAAGCTATCCAAATGGTCCTAACCCTCATACATCTCATTTTGGCTATCTCATCCACACTTATACATAATTCCATAATGTCATTCAAGAAGCTCAATTACCAAAACATGTTCAAATCACATCCTAATAGTCACATAACATATTTTCCCATTCATACATGACATATTATCATAATTACATATGTTCATGATATCATGATACAGATACATCCATGGATTACATTATTTGCCAATTGTATGATTTCAAAGTAACAAAATTCAAGTGCTTTATTGTCATCCTCTCATCCTCAAGGTGGTTGGCTTCCATTACCTTGCTCTCTTGGTCCATCTAGTATGTTAGAACATTGGAGAGGAGGGAATGAGATTCAAAGAATCCCAATAGCTCATCTCTCATTCAATCATACATAAAGCATGCAAAACAAGTCTCACAAATACATGCATGACATATAGACATGTGCAAACATTCAAGAGACATTTTTATCTTTGAGAAAGTCATACATAGTATACAAAGGCTTGTCAAGCAAGTGGATTAGCCTCACCTAATTTCTTGTGGATATTAGACTTGCCTTACCCATTCTTTAAGAGGTTCTTCGACTCAACTATGCTCTTAGGAGTCAACCTCACTTTTAGGAGACTCTTTACTTTGTCTCAACTAATCTTAAGGGTTATTGGCCTCACCACACTCAAGCAAACCCAAGCACACATCAAGAACAATATATAAGAGCATATTATTACATCATGGCACCATGGAATCAAAGTCATACTAAAACACTTTTCATTGCTTAAAACTACACATACACACATTCAAAGATAAGTTAAGCACACATCCATACATGAGAGAAGGTGGAGAGAGCTACCTTGCACACAATTACACACTTTTTCTCTTAAATCCAAGCTCCCTCTTTCAGCCACACATACAAAAAAGTGTAGGGATGATTTCTCTTCGCCTAAACATAATTTATGGAAACCAATCAGGTTCATGAAATTAATTCTAAGGTCACGCAACTTGTTTAGACACTAAGTTAATCTATAAACCTCATTATGGTTCCATAATTGCACCTAATGAAGCAACACCCCTCAAATAAATTCTAGACTCCATTCTTTCCTTTCAAATATGATTCTTGACTCCTTTTAAGCCTCTTAGAGTTATCACACAATCAAAACCAAAAGCCTAACTACATATTGCTTCTTTAGGTCATAATATGGAACATAAAGTACCAACTCACTTTCTATGAGTTCTAAATTTTTTCCAAGGCCTCCGCTCATTTTCATTTATCATATATGACTCAAGAATGGGTTTAGAAAAATTTAAAACTCTCCTTAGGTGTCTCATCCCCTTTAGGCCGAACCTATGTCTCCTTTTGGCCTCTATGGAATTTGCTTTGTTTTCTTCATGGAAGATGCATATAGGGAGACTCCTAGGGATCTTAGGAACTCATTTAAACATTTATTTAGACCTAGGAATAATTATATCAAATCATATTTTCAAGGGAACCTATGAAACCCTAGGTTTGCTACCTTGAAAATCCATAGCCTTTTCTTGAATTTCTTTGCATATTCTTACTCTCCTCCCTTAAATTCTTAGAATTCACCCTTGGTTCTCCTCAAAATTCCAACCCTCTAGCATCTACATACATGGGGCAAAATATGGAGAAGAAGGGGGGAGGAGTAGCCACCACGGGATGTAAGATTTACCTTGTTTTCTTGCTTTTTCTCACTTGAATCTTGCTTTCTTCAAGCTCCTCTCTTCAAATCCGAAATTTCCCTTAAGTTTCTCCCTTAAATCAGATTTGTAAACTTCATTTTAATTAAAGGAAACAAAGAAGAATGAAGGAGAGGAGGTTTGGATGGAAGAAAGCATGAACAACTACCAAAATTCTATACATTTTTGCTTGAATTTCTCCTTCTCTTCCTCTTCCTCTTGGGTGCCACTCTCCTTAGGCTTTTTCTCTAGTTTGAGGCAAAAAATAATGGGCTAAATGAGGGTGGAGATGAAGCACCACTTATATATAGGTGGGAGGAGGAAGACTTTTCAAAAATTCTATTTTTTGCCTTTCATTTTTGGCATTTTTGTTTCTAATTTGTTTTACCTCCTTTTTTAGAACTATCTTTTCCATTATGAAATTTAGGTTCCCAATTTAGTAAAATGCCTTTGGAATCACTCAAATCAGAGCTAAAATCTTCCCGAATAAATCCATCAAAGTTTGGGTACATCGACATTGGAAAACATCCACCGGAGGGGATTTAACTATCCTGGGGTTTTCCATAGTTTTTAGGGCTTCTGAGAACTCTAGAGAACTCAAAACTTTCATTTAAAAAGCCCTCCTGTGTGAATTCCAAATTTTATTCAAAATTACAAAAATGCCATTATATTTTGTAAGTTTTCTTTAAGAAATTGTTTCTTCATTCTAGCTCTGTTTTTCTTTCCATCTGAGCCTGGGATTCTAATTTTTAAGAGTTTAGAATGCTTCCTAAATTTTTTGGGACCTTAACTAAATCATTTTAGGGGACTTCTTTTTATATCCGGTGAATTTTGTTCATTGACCAAGAAACTGTACATTATGTTTCTCACGTCTTCTTTCATTTTCAGAAAACTGGATGTTATAAAAACTCCCTCTTTTGAGTTTTCAAAAATTTGCTGAAATTACAAAAATAGCACTATATTTTTTACTTTTTCGTTTAGCAACTTTCGCTTTAATTTTGGGACGTCATTAGCTTTGTATTCTCATTTCTAGATTATTATTCTAACCTTGTTTAGCCTCTAATCATTTCATTCTGAGGTTCTCTTTTGTAATCTCATTGATTTTAGTCCAGTTCTAGACAGACCAGATATTACAATATGTGGCTTTAATAGGTAAGTGATAATTCACATATTTTTTATATTTTTACCCTTTAATTCTGGATTTTTTATTCATGAATTGATGACACTTTGAGCTTTATTAGATATTATTTAGTTTAGGAGATAAAATCCCATCTTTTGAAATTTTGTTGAATTAATTAAGCATTTTAAAGATTTTATTTTCTTGATGATGATTTCATTTCATGGACTTTAATTTTTATTTTATTTTTTCTTTATTTAGGGAATTTCATGAAGGGAAGCATTTTTAATTATAGAAGAATGATAGAGAAGGAAGCAAAGCCACGGGTTCATTTATTCACATACATTGCACAAAACATGTGATATAAGCTCGAATAGAGAGGAAAGACACTCATTCTTCATCCAAACGCAACACCTTAGCTGATGCATACACATCCAACCAAGAGAAGAGGGGCCCATTAACTCATGAAAACTTCCTAGATAGCTTACTCCACTAATACTCTCACATCACTCATTTGCACACACACACGTAGATGCACCACATGCAAAGCTGGACTTTAATTCATTCAAAGCCTCATTCACTTCATTCCACTCTATCAAGCACGGGATCATCACACTCGATACATGCACAGGCTGACATCTACATAAAGTAGGAGAGAATAACACATACACTGATGAATCAGGAGAATGCCATGTAGCTTTCTTATTCATAAGCATGAAGACACACACCACATCCAGCTCATATCCCTCTTATTTCTATAAGGAATACCTCAAAAAACTCCTTAACTATGGGTATCTCCCTTAAACCTTTTTCTATCTCAACCTGAACAAAAAAGAACACTAAAAATCTCTGGCGCCCTTTCATCAAACATCTCTTAGCCTGGCTAGTAGTTATAAATGCTAACTCAACCTTAGTATAAGGTATTGTTCCACAAGATGGCACAGATATGATCTTTTGCATGCAATCAAGTTGAGCATTATTTATAGACATCTAATTCATACTAATAATAACATTAATATCAAGAAATGGCATACATATCAAATCGAGTGTGGTAAGCATTGGTTAAACTAAATGGCATAATTTAAGTAAACATAAGAGGTTATTACATTATTTCCTATCAGGGTAGATACAAATAAATCATATGGCAAAGTACTAAATACCCAACCCAGCCTCTTAGTACAGTCATAAGAAATGAATGAATAACTAAAACCTAAGTCAAACATAGCATATACAATATAATTCGCTTTAATCATACCTTAGATAAAGGTGGGTGATAGACTGGCTTCCCCCGTGTCTGCAACCTAGAAGTAGGAGCTCTCTCCCTTCGCTACTGGCACTCCTAGCCATTTATCCTAGTTTCCCACACTTGAAACAAACATTCTATTTAGCTAGGCATGGTCTGTTACCATGGTTTCAGCTATAATGTTGACATACTATGCCCTAAAAGCTTCCCTGACTCAGATAGCTTCATGGGCCTTAGTTTGTTCTCTCATTCAGTTGGCCATTACAATAATGGCCTCTTGCATTTCTCTTAACATCTCAGCAGTTTCTCTACATACAGCCATCTTACTCTACAATGCCACAAGCACAACCACAAGCATCCCCCATTAAGCTACAATCCAAGGGCAATCTAAACACAACTCCACCCATAGCAGGTATATACAAGTATAGGAGTCATTACCAGATCAAAATGTTCCTATTCTTATCATGCATGCATCATGATTGCCAAGTTTTCTAACGATAAAGATCTAAATCTAGCACAATTTCTTGAACCATTGCTCTGATGCCAAATGTGACGACCCTAACTTCTAATCATGGTAATTAAGCTTAAACATTTGGTTAATAATTATAAATCAAGGTCTAGCACCGTTTAAATTAATCAATTTAAAAAAAAAGTGAGGAAATTTGAACATTAATGTTATTAGAGTCATTAACCAAATATTTACCAATATTCATGTACATAAGATAAACAAATCCCTAATTAAAAGTCTTTAAATCTATTATGCATTAATTTTCAACTTTCAAGAATCTTCTACTAGTGTTTCCAAGTCATTTCTTGATGTTGCTATAGGAAAAACCAAGGTTTCTAAGTTATTATGAGGAATTGAGTACCTTTGCTATGGTTAAATACCCTTCGCACCACGGCTAACTGCTCTCTGGATCACCTGACACATTTTCACAAAATTCACCATGGCCAACTACCCTTTTCACCGTGGCAAATTACTCTTTAGATGACTTCTAGTTTAGCATTTCGTATTTCACCGTAGCTAACATCACCTTTTGCAGTGGCCAATTCCTCTCTATTTTCTTCCTTGGGCAACTTCGTTACTTTTGGCCGCAACTAATTTTATTTTGGTCACGACTAATTCTACTTTGGCCACAGCCAATTACCTTCTATTCTTAAAACTTTCAAATTTCATCCCATGCTCTCCAATTCTCCCTCTAGGAACACTCTAGGCCCACTTTCCCTCAATTTATAGGGCTCTAATGGCATTTATCTACTTGAGTTACCCTATTAATCTAACATTACCCATTTTAAGATTCAAGTACGAATTCCTACTCATCAATCCACTAGTGTATCAGCAAGTTTCATGTGACATTAATAAACAACTAGATTCATAAACAACCAACCAAATTAGTTAAATAGGAATCCCTATATGGTGCCATGCATTACCATTCTAAATCATTATTTAAGTTAATACACGATTACATTTCCAAATAGCAAACCAAATCATTGGATCCATAAGGTTCCATATCAGATGTTGTTAATTCATACATCAGATTCTAAAATGTATAAGGCCTAAGTCCCTAACGGGTACATCATAAGTTATCAAATATAAAACTCTTACATTTGGCAATATGATTACATGATGAGGCTATACAAGGAGAAATACAAAACTTAGCATCTACTCTACTTAGTTCAGCCCAAGTGTAGCCTCCCCTACACATGATGGAGCTTATAGATTCTCATCCACTTGCTTTTTCTTATCCTTACTCAAAGGACCTTCACCAGAAATGGTTAGCCCATGAAATAGGGTGAGTTGCAAATCTCAGTAACCGAGGTAATTTCCATTCATATAATCTAATTTAATTAACATATATGCATGAATCAAAATAAACATCAAAATTATATCAGTCATATCAACAAATAAAATGATTAGGCTACTATGATTACCATCCCATACTAGTAATCACATTTCCATATGTTAAAGGCCAATAACACTGGGAGGGGCCTGTCCACAACACCTACTCCCTAATGAGCACAATTAGGGTTCAGTGCATCTGAGGTCTAATCATAACCCGATGCCTGATCAAAGCACATACATGGGTAGCAGCCGCACCACAGCTCCACCATGGACTTACAAGATCCAAACACAATACAACAGATAGCTAATCAATTCATTTAGCACTTCAAATCTTTCATGTGTAGTAAATATAAAATTAAAGCAGATATATGCATGGCATTATATAATCTCGTGTTACCTCACTTGTGGACAATTTTTTAGAGAACCGACGATAATGCTATGTCAGCCTATGAACACAAAAATTAAACCATTATCATTCCCATTCATCAATTATGACAGCAACCTAATAGTCAAAGAATTAATCCATCGATAATTACCTAAGGGACACTTACCCAACCACCAAGAGACTTAAATTTTGGATTTTTCCTTTCCTATACTAGAAACTTCAAAATATCACCTTACATTGTGGATATTTTTGCATAAAAATAGAGCTCATATCATAAGTCAGCTAATGGGGTCTCTAAATAGCAGAGAAAGTATTAAAATAAGGAGTTTATACTTACCTAATAACACTTCTAGTCTCAACTTACAAAATTTCACCATGAAAACACTAAATAACAAGTTTCAGATTTTGGGTGTGGGTGAAATGCTCTAAACAAAACATTAATTAGGTTAAATTGAAGAGAAAGAGGAGAGGATTAAGTTATATAACAATTACATTGGTTGATTTTGAGCCTAAAAGTGAGAAATGATAAAAATGTGTCAAGAACCCTAGCCCCCCTTCAAGACCTCCAAATTTTGCTTTGCCTCTTGTGTTTTTTCTACAGAATAGGGAGGAGGTTGAGTGTATTTAGGGTTTAAGTTAGGTCTTAAATGGGTTATGGATTGATCCAAAGGCCCAAATCCATATGGGTTCAGATTTTATGCTTATTGGGCCAGATTTCATGAGTTGTACTACAAAAATTTGATTAGGTTAAGCCAAGTTCCAAGAGTCAGTCCAATTTAGGTTTGTATAATGTGTGTTGGGCTAACTATAAAGGCTCATGTAAATTGGGTCTGGGACCTTTATCTCATTAAATCAGATTAGATCATTACTAGGTAATCTCTCTTAGCCCAAGTCTCATAATAAGAAATTGGGTCTGCACTTATAATCATTGCGCCTCTATTAATATCTAACCATGGCCTACTTAATTTAATTTGGGTTTAAATGAAATTTCTAACCCAATTAAATCTCAAACCCATATTACTAATTTATTTCTTTTTAGATTCCCATTTACATGGTTTGCCCAATTATTCTATAATAATTACTTTTAATTATGTCTAATCCATAATTAACACCTTAATTAATTTTGGAGTGTTACAGTTGTCAAATCTATTTCTGAATAGGGGATAGTGACTTTAAAGCAAGAGATTAAGGGAGATGATGTTTTGGAAGGAATCTTGATAGCTTTGAAGCTCCTCCCTTAGCATACTATGGCAAAAGAGAGAGATTATGATAAGGGGAAAGATAACCCCTTGGTGTGATAAGGGTGAAGTGCATCGACACAGGGTGCTTGTGCATATTGTCTCTTTTGTGTAATTTAGTTTACTTATGCTATGTGTTGACATGCATTTGGGTGGTGGTTAGAGGCACTTTACATGCACGATACATTCAAGGAGTGTAAGGTAAGATTCTACAGTACTTTAGTGCTAGAGACACATAGGACATGCTCATTCACCGACACTTCAGTGCTAAGGGCATGTGGGGCGTGCCACTTATCATATAATTTGATGAATTTTGACCACTAAATTGGTGTCATACTAAACTAAGTAAACTTTCTACCTGGAAGGTAAAGAGGAGATCTTGATAGTAAGGATCCACCTAAAAAGAGAATAAAATGATACCCGTGTACATACAAGTGCTTAAGATACAGTCATCATGGGGTGATGAGAATGTGTACGGCCACATAAAAGAATTGCCTGTTAAGTCTGATTCTGCCATTAGTAATCTTATTTTCATGCATCACGTGTGGTGTGATTAAGGGAATAAAGACAACATTAGGAATTTGAGATGGACTAGTATTTACTCTAGTAGTAAAACTCCCTAATTTTGAAAAAGAACTCCCTGATCTAGAATAATAACCTGAGGGAAGTGAAGAAGACATAGTAGTAATGCAATTAACTTATGTTATTACAATAAAACCTTAATGTAATAACTAACAAGGAAGGATGAATCACTAGCTGTAGATGATACTAGAAGTCTCTCTTTGAGAATCCCTACTTAACCCATTGATAATCAGGGAATGGTTGATAATGAAAAGACTCACTAAGTCTCCTCATTATGTTAATTTAACTCCCAACAATCAAGTGTAAATTGAGGCCTAAGAACTCTTAGGAGAGCAGAAGAATTAGTTATGCTTGGCACAGATAACTGTACAAGGATAAAAACTATCATAACAACATATACTATATATTATAACTTATTGTCAAAAGATCTTATACTTACTATCAGAAAACCTTGTTGACAAGGTCTCAAATTTTATATTACTGAATATAAGATCTTGTCAACAAGATCCTTGACCTTGTTAACAAGAAATTATCTCATTACTCTTAGGAACTATTACAAACTTCTAAATTGTAGGATACTACTAAAAAAATGGAGAAAAGCTTAGTTATATGTAAGGAAGTTACAAAGAATTTGAAGCATCATAGATAAAGGATAAGAAGCATGCCAATTGAAGTATAACTACATTTGTATAAAAGTACCTTAGTTAGGTGTAGAAGATACAAATGAGTAGTCCTTTGGGACTATATAATGACATAAAATCCAAAGAGATGGCTAGTCGCTTTCAAACAAGTATAAATGCCATTAAGTTGACTACTAACACTTGTAGTAGTAGAAAACTAAGATGAAACACGTGGATCTATTGATGTGGTAGTCTTCAGAATCACATGTATGCGATTATGGCAGTGCCTTCGCCAGTGCAAGAAATCAATATATATATATATAAGAGAGAGAGAGAGAGAGAGAGAGAGAGAGAGAGAGAGAGATAAGAGGTCTATTAAGAGTTTTCCTATGTTGGTTACACCTATGGACAACGATGAGATTACCTATAATGAACCACCACCATGAATTGGAAATTTTAATGTTATAGGCAAGTTATTGAAGCTATGTCATCTAATAGAATACCCACTTGAACTATGGACTTGTAAGATTTAAGGAAACTCATTCTTAAGTCTTAAAAGATTACTTTGATACTTTAGACAAGGTACTTTCACCCTTGAAATCAAGCCTTATAAGGGAATCTAACCTAGACTTAAAGGATCACATTTATTCTCACTTAAGAGATTATGTTTGATTTTGATTAGATGGAAAGTGACCTTAGAGTGTTTGAATTCCTTAAATAGATTAGTCGTAAGATCAGACTTTACATTAGTTCCAACCATTGGGAACCTTAACAAATGAGGACAAGGAACCTTGGGTACTGATTGTAAATGAAAATGGATTTTACATGTCTACAAAAAAAATGATAAAAAAAAGAAGGGAAGAATGGACCTTTTTTAGACAAACAATAAATGAGGATATAATGTGTGTAATAATTTTTGAGATAGTTAGACATAAGAACTGGAAACCTAGACTAGATGATCCTATAAAAGGAAAGACCTATTTCAATTAAGAAGGTTCGGCAAAAGAAATGTAGGAATATTTTGAGTAAGGGATGAATGAAACTCCTTTATGAAGTAAGGCTATTTACTTATATTGCTATTAGTGGAATACATACTAAAAAGGCTAACTAAGTGGAATTCCTTATAGTTCTTAGTGTCAACTATTAAAGAGAGTTAGGCTAAAGTATCTAGGAATTATCTCTTAAATGGATTGAAAGTTAAAAAGGAAACAAAGTTAACATGAACATTTAATGACCAACTGTTAGAACAATAACAAAAAAGAGAGAAGGGAGCAGGAAAAGAAAAAGAAAGAGATAGAATAGAACAAAACAAATGCTACAAAGGGAGAGAGATTTTAAGATTTATTTGACCTAGGTGCCTAGACTTGCTATAAGGTAATTAAGTGTAACTTGGTCTAGATCTCTTTAATTGTGGTCTAGATCTCTTTAGTTGTGGACAAAGGAAGAAGACAAAATATTTAGGTTAGTATGTCATTTGACTTGGGTTGATAAAGAAGAAATAGAATTGTGGATAATAAGTAAGGTAATAACATAATAAGGACATCTTTCACAGGAAAGTAGCAGGGAAAGGACTAGGTTTTTATGAAATTTTGAGAAACAAAGTAGAAGCTATAAGGACGGATTATCCAGCACTAAGTGGGTGAGGTATGACTAATTTTTAAGACAAAATTCCTAAAAGGAAGAGAGAATATAACACCCCAAAATTTATTAAATGTATTAGTCGTGGATTTGGGCTAATTAAGGAAGCTTATGAGAAGATAGGAATCTTAAGGATAAAGGAAATTTGACTATCTTAACATAGCAATTATTAATTAGATAATTCTGAGGGAAATAAAATAATAATTTTGGGATTTAAGCATGATTTGCCTATTAATAATTCATGTATGATAAGAACAATTATTAAAATGCCAATTTTATTTTAATGGAGGTCCAACTTCATTTTATGGAAGCTCAACACTAGTCTCCTTATAGGCCCAACTCACATTTTACCCATTTAACATTTAAACCATGCCCCAACTAACACCAACCTTTAAACCCACTAGAATTTAGACCTTAAGGTTAGCACACTTCATCTTAATTCAAAGTGTTCTGCAACCCACCACACCAAGCAAAGGCCTACTGATTAGAAAAAAGCCCAAGTAGACTATAAGCTAATGGGTCAGCCTATTTCCCCCTAATAACCCTAAAGGTTCTGCAGTTTCTTCCCCCATTCAGCAGAAAACACAAAAGCCAAGAGAAGAAATTCGTATGTTAGAAGAGGGGCTAGGATTTTTCTGCATTTTTTCACTATTTCTCATGTCTAAAGGAAGATTTAGCCAAGGTAATCTATATAAAATATGCACCCCTCATTCTCCACTTCATTTTGGTCTAATTAGTTTTTGGTTTTGGGTATTTTCATCTCCTTCTCAAATCTAAAATTTGGTGTTTGGGTGACTCCTTACATGATTTTCAAAGTTAGAAGCTAGAAGGATAATTGGGTAAGTATTTCCCTTCCATTTTGTGTATTATTTTGCTAGAAAATACCTTTAAGGATTGATTTCCATAATGGGTTCTGCTATTATGTGAAATTATAAAAAAATGAAGGTAAAACACTGAGGTTTCTGGGCTTAATGACTCAAATTAGAATTTTGGAATATCCTATAGTATATTCTTGTCAGTTGAGGCTCAACTCAATCTATTTGACCTCTTTGATGTATGCGTAAGTATTCCCTCTTCTCTTATATGGTGTATGTGCTGAATTCCCACATTTTGGATTGACTTTTGCTACATGGGTTGTACATGTGCGAAAATGGAGTTGTAGGGAGTGAATCATGGTAAGCATTAATGTATGGACCTTGAATTGGTGCAACAGATCATTAGGAAGCTTGGATAAGAAGTTTTCAATGATTTCTTGTAACACCCCAAAATTAATTAAGGTGTTAATAATGTATTTAGACTAATTAAGGATAATTATTATAGAATAATTGGGTAAGCCATATGAATGGAAATTTATAGAGAAATAAGTTATTAATATGGGTTTAAGATTTCCATTAGATTAAAGCTTAATTTAGGCCCACAAATTAATTTGAGTAAGCCATGGATGAGGATTTATGGAGGCCTAATAATCTTAGGTGTAAGCCCAACTCCTTACTATGAGACTTGGGCCAAGAAAGATCACCTAGCAATAACCCAATTTGGTTTAGTGAAATAGAGGTCCACGACCCAATTCACATAAACCCTAATAGTTGGCCCCACATACATTATGCAAACCCAAATTGGATTGACTCTTGGAACTTCGCCTGACCTAATTAAATTTCTACAGCCCAACTCATGAAATAAGACCCAACAACCATAAAAATTTGAACCTATAAGGAATTAGGCCTTTGAGTAAGCATATTCTACTTTTAGATCTAAATTTTCTGTAGCCCATTCATTAAACCATAGCCTAACCACTAGAAATGAGCCCAATTAGACCCTAGGCAAATGGGTCAGCCCATTTCTCATTAAAAACCTTAAAGGTTCAGCAGCCACACCCATTTGGAATAGCAAAACACTTGGTTCTGCAGAAGGGGAAAACCTATTTTCGCACCTTGAGGAGAGGCTAAGGTTTCCATCACTATTTTGGCTCCATTTCTCCTACTTAGAGCAAGATTCAGCTAAGGTAACCTTTATATAACTTCATCCTCTCTTCTTCCTCTTCGATTTAGCCCAATTGGTCTTTTGTTTGGAGCATTTTTATCTTTCACCCAAAGCTGAAACTTGTTGTTTAGTGATTCCATAGTGGATTTTCGGAGGTGAAGGCTATGGGTGTTGTTAAGTGAGTATCTTCTTCCCATTTTGATGCATTTTTTGTTAGTTTAAGACCCCTATAGTTGACTTATGATATGGGCTTTGGTTTCATATGAAATTTCTCAGAAATTAGAGTGAACTATGGTGGTTTCTGATGTGGGAAAGTCGAAACCTAAAATTAAAATCCATTGGTAGTTGAGTGAGTAACCTTTAGGTAGTCACTAGCAGTTCAACTCTTTAGGTATCTGATTTGTTACTAGAAATGATGATAATTATGGTTGTTATAGGCTTGATGTGCATTTGGCCTTTTATGGTAGCTGGAGGAAGAGTAATTGGCTTCATTGAGGTAACCGGAGTTAATTTCCTAGTTTCATGTATATGTTCATGTTAATCTAACATTTGTTACACATGTATGATTTTAAAATGTCAAATGATTATTTGACTACTTGAATTGTTATTGTGATTGGACCTTGTGAGTCTATGGTGGAGCTGTGGTGTGGTTGTCACTCGTGCATATGCTTCGATCGGGCATCAGGTTATGATCAGACCCTGAATGCATTAAGCCTAGGTTGTGCTCATTGGAGAGTTGGTGCCGTGGACGGACCATTCCTGATGTTATTAGCCATTAACATGTTATGTATGATTGCTGGTATCGGATAGTAGTCATTGGTAGCTCAACTAGTTCATTTGCAAGTTGAATTGATGATTCTAGTATTGATAATATGAAATTGCATTGTATTGATTAATCTATACATATATATAGAATTTGCCTCTTGTTACTGAGATTATATATCTCACCCCGATTGTGGGCTAACATTTTTAGGGACAGGACCTCTTAGTGACAAAGAGAAAATTAATGAAAGCTTATTATATGGTTTAGTAGTAAATAGGTTTAGAAACTTTGTCAGATTGTATTTGTATAACTAGACTACTAACTTTATGTAATTGCCACATTGCATCATGAATTGCTAAGCATAGGGACTGTAATCATTTGATACATCAGATGTCAATTTAAACTGGTGATGTACGAAATTCTTAATGCGACTTATGTTTGAATGGACATGTGAGTAGTGTGTCAACTATTTATTGTCATTGATCTATGAACTCACTGATTTATGGTGGCTAGAGGGTTAAGGATCAACATTTGAGTTTTAAATGGGTAATGATGGATGTGTTAAGTAGATTAGGTAAAAGAAAGACATTAAATCTTCACAAACTAAGTTAAAGTGGCTTAGAGGATTGCTAGAGGGGGAATTGGAGAGCATGAGATGAAATCTTGAGAGTTATAGGAACAAAAGGGAATTGGCCACGACCAAATGGTAACAGAGAGTAATTGGCAGCGGCCAACATTTAATTGGCCTCGGCCAAATGTAGCGAACCTGCCAGGGAAGAAAACAGAGAGAAATTGGCCGCGGTGAATAGTGAAATTAGCCACAGCTAAGTTTGAGAAGCAAGTCTGAGGGTGTTCCAAAGGGTATTTGGCCGTGGCGAAATACATGAAATTTATGGAGGTGTAAGGAGTTGGACTCGAGAGTAATTGGCTACGGCAAAAGGGGATTTAACCGCGGCAAAGGTGCTCAATTTCTCATATTCACCTAGAAAACTTAGTTTCTTTTATAGTAATACTAAGGAATGATTTAAAAACACTCATAGAAGGTTTTTATGAGTTGGAATTGATGGATGAAAGAATCAAAGGCACCTTATTAATGATTAAATTCACTTGCACATTTGAATAATTATGGTTGTCTAATTAATGACCCTAATAACATTAAGGTTCAAATTTCCCAGCATCTTTCAAATATAATTAGTTGTAATGACTTTCAACCCTAATTTAAATTTTATGGTTATTAATCACGTACTTAACCTTAATTATGATGATTAGAAGTTAGGGTCGTCACATTTCTCATTAAATTAATCTGTGGATAGGGAGAATTTCCTTACTAATGATAGTTAAATGATGATAATCATGGTTATGTTAGGCTTGGTATGCTTTAGATCATGGTGGTAGCTAGAGGAAGAGTAATTGGCTTCATTGAAGTAACCAAGGTTATTTTTCCTAATTTCATATATATGCTCATGTTAATATGATATTTGTTACACATGCTTGATTTTGAAATGCTAAATGATTGGTTGACTACTTGAATTGTTATTGTGATTGAACCTTATAAGTCCATGGTGGAGCTATGATGCAACTGCCACTTGTGCATGTGCTTTGATCAAGCATCGAGTTATGATCTAACCCCAAATGCATTAAGCTCTAGTTGTGTTCATTATAAAGTAGATGCCGTGGACGGACCTCTCTTAATGTTATTGGCCATTAACATGTTGTGTGTGATTATTGGTATAGGATAGTAGTCATTGGTAGCTCAACTAATTCATTTACAAATTGAATTGACGATTCTGGTATTGACAATATGAAATTGCATTGTATTGATTAATATGTACATATATATAGAATTTGACTCTTGTTATTGAGATTGTATATTTCACCCCGATTGTGGGCTAACATTTTTAGGGACCGAACCTCTTAGTGGCAAGGAAAAATTAATGGAAGCCTATTATATGATTTGGTAGCACATAAGTTTAGTAACCTTATTAGATTGTATTGTGTAATTAGATTACTAGTTTTATATAATTATCGTATTGCATCATAAATTGCTAAGAATAAAAACTGTACATGTAATACAATTATCATGGAATTAAACATTATGGTTGTAATTAGCTAATAATGGATGAGTGACTTGATCTTGTATGAACATTAAGTATTGGCCCTCTGCTTCTTGTGGTCAGAACACTTTTACTATCACTGAAATTATGGAATTTACTTATGTATAATAGTTTCATGAGTAGAAATTAACACTTAAATTTTAAAGTGGATAATAGTATATTAGCTAGGTAAATCAAGTAGATAAATGCCATTAAAGTTTCATAAATTGAGGGAGAGTGGTCCTAAAGTGTTCCTAAAGGGAGAATTGGAGTGCATGAGACAAAATTTAGGAGTTTTAAGAATAAAAGGGAATTGGCTACTACCAAAATGGAATTAGCCTCGCTCAAAAATGGCAAGGTTGCCCAAGGAGGGTAACAAAGAGTAATTAGCCATGGCTAAAATGAATCTCGCTGCGGCAAAAGTCAAGAGGCGAGTCTGGATGTGTTCCAGAGAGTAATTAACCATGGCTAAATGGCTAATTGGTCATGGCCAATATCAAGAAGCAACTTAGAAAGGCTTCAGTAGGTCTTTTAGCCATGACGAAGCTCCAGACTAGTCATGGCAAAATTTTGAAGTTGAACAGAGTCGAATCCGAAAGGAATTGGCCACAGCGTGAAACCATTTGGCCGTGGCTAAGGTTCGCAATTTCTTATATTAATCTAGAAACCTTGGTTTCCTCTATCAAAATGTTAAAGAATGATTTAGGAACACTTAAAGAAAGTTCTTGCAAGTTAGAATTAATGGATGAAAGGATTAAAGGCTTATAATTGCAGATTTGATTCCATCATATGCATAAATAGTTATGAGTAATTAGTTAAAGACTCTAACAATATCAAGGTATAAATTTTCCCTCTTTTTCCTAACATAAGTAATCATAATGACCTCAAACCTTGATTTACAATTATTAATCATGTCTTTAACCTTAATTACTATGATTAGAAGTTAGGGTCATTACACATTAGCTATCTAGCTCTTATTTAATTACTATGGATTAATAGCAAGTTCATTTACTGATGAAAAAAATACTGAATCCAATTTTTTTGAAATACAAGTACTTGCCTTTTTCACAATTTCCATATCCATCTAGTTTTAACCATAAAAGTAAAATTTTTCCTTTATAAAGCTAACTATCCAAACCAATCAAATGATCAAATTTTAGCTCTAACTCACAAACATGGAAAAATATAGATAATAATAGTATCAAATAATGCAATCTGGATATATATCATCATCAAATTCTAATTAACTCAAATTCAAGTTACATCATTGTTAACATTATACTAGTGCATGTAAATACATTACCAAGGGAGTAAAGCATAATTCATACATTCGTTGTAACATTACAACAAAATTTAAGTTCAAAACATTTCTATAGTTTTGCAATTCCAAATATCATTTTTCTCTTTTCTTTTAGTGGCACTGGAGCTTTCACCTAGTACTAGTTAGTGAGAAAATAGAGATGGAGGTGAGATTTGGGAGAATCTCAGTAGCTATACTCAAATCACCTAGAATAAGCATGAGATAGTTAACCTAGAATAAGCATGAGATAGTTAACCTAGAATAAGCATGAGATAGTTAAGCAAGAATATGCAAGTATGCATGGTCACATAAAACTAATATAAATGCTTTACATGCTTACAACATACTCTATCATGGCCATGAACCTCAGCTTAGCTTAGGCTCTTCTCTTGGGTTTAGGAGAACTACTGTGTTCATTCTCACTGTCCTTTTTTATCTCATAGCTTTAGTTCATTAAACATAACATGCAAAACATGACATATAACTAATGCAATGTAATATAACATATACTGTGATAAAATAACCAATACGATACAATGCATATCAAGTTTAAACAAGTTTGCATGCAACTAGATAGGGAAGAATAAGCTATCTTATATAGGTGATAAGAATCCAATAAAACTTCTGACTTTCTTACTCTTTTTCTTGCTCTGTTTCCTTTTCTTTCTTGGCTCTACACCTACAATGAGATGAAGCCTCACTTGTTTGTCCTAAAAATATCACATAAACATATCATCAATATTTAAAACTTATAACAACCTCGCTTAAATCTCTATGATTTTTATCTATACTTTAAACCACTTATGGTACACTTAAAATTCCTCTTTTACATTCTTTTAAGATACATGCTTATTAGGTGTCAATTATATCATCTAAAATGCTCAAATTTGACCATATTCAAAGTCTTAAATTTATGAAATTTCTTTTCAATTATACCTTCCTTTAATTAGTTCATTATTTAGACTCCAGGCTAGGATTTCACTAAACTCAAATCTTAAGCCAGCTTATGCTTCTAAAACTCATAATTCAAGTCATAAATCTCACATCATCTTTTATATGGTCATTGGCATTATTCATTTAGTATTTTCACTTTTTGACATAATGGAACTCATTATGTAATCTTAAACTTTAAGAGGTAACTTTTAAAATTCAACTTCTAAGTTTCAAAACCTTATTATATATGATCTATATAGGCATATTAGGATTCATTAAAGGCATTACAAACTTGCTAATACAACCTAACACCAAATGGTTACACTATGCCCTTTCTTGAATCCAAAATTTTTAACTTCCAAAATCTAACTCCTAAATTTAATTTAATGCTTCTATTATTGTTTTTATATCATTTTAAGACTATCTATAGCCCAAGAATCCATTGAACAACTTTCTAGCTCCTTGAATTTCTTCTTGGCCAAAAAGGAGCATGAAACCCTAACTTGGAGATTTTCAAAGTTTAAATCAATTCTAGGCTTAGATTCTTGTCCCTTGCATTATAAAACATCTAAACATACTAATTAGGAGTTGAAAATAACATAGTTACCTATTTAACTAGCCTAGGCCAAAATTATAGCATAACATGGTTTAGGTTGCTTCTTTTCATGATCCAATGGAAACCAACATTAGATACGAAATTCTTGCATGCTAAAACCCTTGGTTCTAAAAAGCCTGGGGTCTCTATCTGACACAATGCTATTAGGGGTACCATGCAACCTGAAAATCTCTTGGACATAGAGTTGTGCTAGTCTATCTAGAGAATAAGTGACTCAAATAGGTAGAAGTGGGCAAACTTTATGCAGTGCTTGGATGTTGTTTGCTTAGAGGTTGACCAGATATATTACGTTGGCTGGAGCAAGTGGTTTGAAGAGGTGAATGGCTTATGAAGCTCCCCTAACAAAATAACCATCTCACTTTTATCCCAAATCCTCACTTTAAAAATATCTTCTCAATGTTTATATTTTCTCTCATACATGAATTAAAGAACAAGCAAAGATAAAGTTACTTTTGCAACTCATAATACAAAGCAATTCTTTTATTTTTCTTGCTTCCTATTTTACTTTTATTCACCCTTGTTTAGATCTTTGATCTACTAATATTGCATTGGGGGACAAGTTCTTTGCACTTGACTAATCTAAATGATAACATTTGCTATTCAACAAATATTACAAGAAAACAAATGAGAAAAGCTCTCACTTACTTCTTCTTTCAATCACTATACCCAAATTCAAGTACATGCCTCAAACCACACCTTATTCACCTTAAAAAGTCATCCTTTCCAAAAGCAATAAAACCAAAGTACATAAAAATACTCCTTGAAAAGGATAAACTCTTGGTTTTATGAGCTAGTTAATTAAGGTAGGTAATAAAATAGATATTTTTATACAAAAAAGCAATTAAAATTGCAAAAATTATAATTAAAAGCTTAAAGGGGTGCTAGTGAGTATTTCTAACAAAATAAGCTTATCTATGTCTTAAATTAAAGAAACAATGTCAAAATCATGCTTAAGAGAAGTTTTAGACCTAGGATTTCACCTTAAGAAGATATTTAAGCAAATTCTAGAGTCTAGTCCAAAAATCTCATATAAACTAATTTACATACTCCAAATTAAAGAAATATCCATCATATGCATGTTATAAGTGCATAATAGATTCAATGAGTATGAAAAATTCTGAGGTGAATTGAGTGAGTTAGCTTAATCATGTGTTAGACCCAAATGGAAAAAAAAAAAAGCTTCAAAGCCCAAAGAAGCCCAGTGCAATAGCATTTCTTTTTTGCAAGATGGATTAAGAAATTGTGGTTAGAACACAAAAATCAAGAGAAAGAAAAAGTGAGACATGGTGCCCTAGAGTATTCCCTTCCCTTTATGCCTTTGATTTGAACTCTAATTTTGTTTGCACCTTTGCAACCTCTCCCTTCTATCTTTCTTAAGTTGGCATGGCCTAAATAAGTGAGAGAAAGAGCACTCATATAGAGAATCCAAACCTATACTTGAAACTAGAAGACGTGCTATTGTGTGTGCTTTTGTTGTGCATGCTACTAAAGCTAAAAGATGTGCTTCCACTAAGTAATGCATGAACTAATGAAAGAGTAGAAGAAAATTTTATGTTGTTATGTGCTTTAAGTCCGAGAGAGTAAAAGAAGAGTGTAAAAGAAAGTTAAGTTAGAGGAGAGAATGATATAAGAAATAGGTCTGAACTAGTGAAAGGGAGTTTGAATTTTGAAATTGTGGAAGTCTAAAAGAATTTTGACAAGAGTGAGGCAAGCTAGCTCTATCGTCTAGTAACAATACTTTATTGGCTGAGCTACCAAACCTTTGGATTGTGGGTCCACCTTACAAATGACCTTCAAATTAGTAGTTGATATCTTTCATGTGTCACAAAATGTGATAATAGCTCTCTCTTATCTGGTTAGTCACTATGCATAGTTAACCTCATTGTATATATGCTCATAATTCCCTTAGCGCTAATGTTTATGATTTATCACAAATAGAACATTTGCTTAGAAAACCAAGTTTTTATGTACTTTTATTTTGTATTTTGACATAATAAAGCAAAGCAAAGTGCACACATTTCTCTTATGAACTTGCTTAAGAGCAATTTAGCTTTTTAATTTCTTTTGTCATCTTATTTTGTCCCTCAACCAAATAAGGCTATTATGAATTATGCAATATGGATAATTTTTTTTTAATTTATATAATTTGAATAGCATTTAAATAAATTTCTCATAATATATTGTATTTTAACTATGTAATTGTATATATATGTAATTATATATGTCAATAGCTATTTATTAATAAAGGTAAACTCTTACAAATTTACATTATGAGTCTATCTCTTCTTTATGAGTTTACCTAAACTTACGAATTTAACAACATTGATTTTTACTATTATCACACATTTGGATTTGGAATTATTCTAAATGATTGTGAGTATAACATTTCTCAATTGAGAAATAGATAAGGAGATCTATATGGATTAACTTGTTGGATTTTAGGTTAAGGGATAAGAGTGTAATGCTCTTATTCAATTTCCAATTTAATTTATCACATTTGATTAGCAAGTTTTTTTCTTTTCTTTTCTATATTTATATGTCCTGGACTATACATCTTATAGATATTATAGTGTATTATGACCACAGAAATAATAATATGAATTGTAAAAGAAATACCCACATGTTCAATACTTATCATATTCACATTACAAATATAAATGTTATGGTGGCAATAGCAGCCTCCAATATGAGTGCCTCTACTTGTTGTTTTGGCCCAAGTATTCTTGTATTTATTATTTATATAACAATAGCTCAAACTATTATTAAATTCAATAGACGAGATATAATTAAAGTCAAATTATATGTTGAACCTAAAATTAATAATAATCAAATACATAAAATAATATTGGGAAAAGATTTCTTAGAAAATGTACAACCCTACAGAATTCAAGATAATAGGATATTAATTAATATAGATCATCAAGTAGTAATCCTAGATAAAATAAGATTAATTTAGTTAATATAAAATTTTACTATATCCTAGTTAGATTTAATTATGTAAAATATCAATCAAGAAAATATCATGCCATGATAGATATAAGAGCAAATATTACCACTACTAAATACAATATATTACCATCAAAATTATGGAAAAAAGAAAAACCTATCAAAATGAGTAATGTAGGAAAGGAAATTCATTTAATAGAATTATTTGCTAAAAATATTCCTATACAAATAGGAGACTTTGAACTAAAAATTCCAACATTATATCAATATAATGAAACAACACCTGATATAATATTAGAAATGGACTTTTTAGAACAATATATGCCTTTACATTTCACCCAGAAAGTTTTAATATTAACAACACCTTGTAATCACTAAGCATAGGTAATTAGAATAAACAATCCTTATCACAGAACTGATACTATATTTAGAAAAAAAAATTAATAATGAAATTCAATTCGTACCTAATATCAGAAACTATCTTGGGAGACTATAGAAGAGCATTTAATGATAGAACCGAATTAATACCGCATCTAGATACTATGGGTAGAAGAGAATATTTATCTAATAAATGTAAAGAAGCCTCATTAAACTTATTCATTCTTCTTCACTTTTTATTCTTTCTTTTGGTGAGATATAGTCTATTTGTTCTTCAATGATTTTTATTTCTTTACCTTTAGTTTTAAGGATTTCATCATAGATAGTCCATAAATTATTATTTAATACTTTTTGTCTATGTTTTAATTCTTCAATTATTATTCTGGTTTTATATATTTATTCACTCATAGGTTTTGCTTTTACTTGAGATTTTGTTATTTCTCCGAAGACTGCTTCATTATAGAGTTTCATCATATTTATTTCAGGTTGTTCCTTTATTTGTCCTATTTGGTTAACATTCTGGTCTATATTACTGACCTTATCATTTACTTGTTCAATTTCCATTTTTACTTCATGCAGTTTTTGTTCTAATGGTTTAGCTAATTCTTTTAATCTTTGTATTCTATTATGTTCTGGTTCTTGGTCTAAAATTTTTCTTATTTCCCTAGGCGTGCAGGATATGGTTCCATCTAAATCATATATTTCTATTTCTTGGTCAATATTGGGATCTATAAGGCATCTTAATTGTTTCATGAGATACATATTGGTCTAGTTAATTAGATTCCATGTATTATCACCTTCACCACCTAGCATGTAAGGTGAAGCTACTAGAGTTTCATTTTCTATAGGAATATAAGTACTATTTCACAGCTTATTTTGTTTGACTTCATATATTCGAGGTTTTATTCTTTTTATTGAACACATACTTTTCAAATTTTAATCAGCACTCCCAGTACAGATAATAACAGATAAAATAAACAGATATTAAAGAAACTAAACTTATAAACAGAAAGAAGGACTAATATAAAAGACAATGATAAAGGAGACTAAGATTCATACTTCCTCACTTATCATCCATCCATGCTCTGATACCATTACTGTGATAGCCTGGAATGAGCCAGATCAACTATGCATTCAATAGTGATTTATGTTAGAGAATATGCTTGACTGAAACTAAACCGAATGATGGAAGGAACTCTGCTCTCTTTCATGCAGAGATCTTTTATATGGCTTCCTCATCATGAGCCAAGACTTTTCCTCTTCAGTTTAGTTTAGCACAACCTTCTGTCGTTTCCTACTAGAGGTGTAATATCCTCTAATATAATTCAAAGTTCAATGAATTTTTAATCCTCATTCCAGTATTGTTGCAGCGGAGGATCATATCATGTTTGGAAGATAAGATCAAAAATATTACTCTTAATCTCCTTAAAGAAAGTTAGAAGGTCATACCTTTACTCATCGGATAATAGAAAATAGATGATCTTTTATTGATATACTTGGCTGTTGCTTACAATGATCTCAGAGAGTGAGTGGGATTTCTCAGAGAGTGGATTGTGTGTGTTGCTTGTGTTACTTGTGTTTTAAAAGGATATTACAAGGCTTTTTATAGGCAAGGCATTCTTTCGCCTTTTCCTATTCTAGATTCCTTTGTGATAAGCTTGATTTTCTCGACTACTTTGTGTCAACTTTGTGTCTTGTCTTTGTCTTCTTTTTATCATGTAGGCATCCCTTTTTTATCATTTTGGCATCTACTTTGTATCTTGTCGACAGCTACTTTTTATCTTGTCGGCATCTACTTTTTATCTTGTCGGCCTTTACTTTTGACTTTGTTATCTGATGTTGTCCTCTTCTATTGGCATCTTTTCTTTTACTGGTGACATCTGGCATAAGCTTTTAGAATATTGATAGATGTAGGAGGTTCATCATAATCCTTATTAGCTTTTGCTGTCTCTTTGCAATACTTGCATGAGTGCGATGGATATTCAGATAATTGTTGGCATATTCTCCTTTTAGTGTCTTCTGGATGATCCATATTATTTGTCTTTATTTGGTCGTAGAACATAGTAAAATGTCTACTGTTCCTGCTAGTTTTACCTACTGAGTAAATACAAGTTGTTGGGCTAGTGAAATAAGTCCACTGGGCTTCATCACAGGTTAATGTTCTATTCATCTCCACAAATATTGTGTCTGTTTCTTGAGCTCGGATTCGGGAAATTATACTTCTGAAGTCTTCTTGGTCAATAGTCTCCTTTTCTACTTCTTCAAATTCAAAGGGCTTCTTTGTTGTTCCAAACTTAATCAAATTAATGGGAGGATAATATTTTTCTAGAATAATTTCAGCTGTTGTTGAATAACATCTGATATACATGGTATATTGAGTAATAATTTAGACATAGTGTTTGGCTGCTTCCTGGATAGATTTAGGGAGCAGGTTAAGTTCTTGGAGATTATTGGAGGGATATATACAATGGATTAATCCATAACTAAAAAGGGTCTGAACTAATTGTGGATTAGTATCAGGGTAAATGATGGCTTTATTAATGGAATAGTGGGATATATATTTTATGGTGGGAGCAAAGATTTGGAAATGGTTTAGTTTCTCAATTAGTAATTGGAAATATTGGAATTGTTCTAAGAGATTAGATTGGGCTGATTGGGCCTTTGGATGAGTGGAGGTAGAGGTTGTGGCTATTTGTTTATCTTTATTGTGGGTTGGTTCAGGACTTTTTTCTTTTTCTTTTTCTAAGATGGTAAAAAAAGATGACTGGTTAGGGGTAGTAGATGGACTTGGTGTTGGGCTTTGTGACTGTGAGGCTGGAGTGGGTGAATGACCCATTACTGGTCTTTCTATTTGTATTACTCGTCTCTCTAAGTCATTTATGTGGGTACTGAGGTTCCCTACAGATTGGCTTAGAGAATTAATTGTGGTGGCAAAACTATTCGCATGATTATTCGTCTGAGAAGATAGAATGCTCAAGTTTAGCTCAAAAACATTCAATTTCATAATTATTTGATCAATACTGGTCATATTACTTGGCTCCTCTTGTTGAGGAAGATTACTGGTCTCTTTATTTGTCTTGAAGGGCTCCATCCCTGCTTAAGAAGTCAGCAATAAGATTATTCTTTCCTTTGACATATTCAATCTCATAACCATAATAAGCTAAGTCAGATTGCCATTTAATTAACATTTTCTTTGATAATTTATTTACACGAATTCCTTTGGATAACTAGTGTTTTATTTAGGTATTATCCGTGCGAATAATAAAGTGCGAATTAACTATTAATAATTCAAATTTTTCTACTGCTTTAACTATTGCTAAGAATTCTTTCCAATTCGAGTGATATTTACTTTGGCTATCATTAAATTTTCCACTAGTATATCTAGTAATAATTTTTTGTCCTTTGAGATTCTCATGGTAAAGGGCTGCACCCCAATAATTTTCTGAAGCATTAGTATATAAAATCCATTTAATATTTTCATGTGTGGGAATTGTTAATTTTAGTAGATTACTACACATAAGTTTGATTTTTTTATAATTTTTTCTTGGTTTTCATCCCATTGCCAGTTGGTTGTTTCTCCTGCTAATCTAGATATTTTAGCTGTATATTTAGCTAAATTAGGGATAAAATTTCTAACTTGATTTACTAATCCTACGAAAGATTGTAATTCTTTCTTGGTAGTTATTTTTTAGAAGTCTAATACCTTTTGACTAATATATTCTTGTAATTCTATTCCATTTGACGTAACATAATAGCCCAAAAATGTTATTCTTTCTTTCCTTAATTTTGCCTTTTTTGTTGATATATTAATTCCTTTTTCTTCAACTATATCCATAAATTGGTTTAAATGTTTTTCATGTTGTTCTTTATTTTCTGAGAATATTAATATATCATCAATATAAATTACTGCAAAATCTCTAATAGGTAAGAGTAATTTAGTTACATGTTCTTGAAATATATTAGGATTATTGTGGAATCCCATTGGCAATATACTTGATCACGGGCTAGACTCGTTCAAAATCAGGCTGAGCTCATAAAAAAATTTACAAACTTTTTTAGGAGCCCGGCCCATTTTGCAGAACTCTTTTTTTATATATATATTTTTATCTTTTTTTAGTTTTAAATATTATATATATATTTCATTACTTGTTAGGCATACTTTTATTCTTATTTTAAATTCCAAATAACTTATTAAAAAATTACAAAAAGTATAAATAACTTATATATATATATATATATATAAGATAGTAAAACCTCTCAAAATAATAATTTTCTAATAATATTAGTATTAATAATTTATTTTATTTGAATTATAATTTATTCCTAATAATATATTATACAATAAGTAAAAGTAAAAATAATAATAATCATATATGTTATATAATTCTTTTTTTACTTATATCTATAGTTATATATAAATATTTTAATAATATTATTTATTAATAATATATAAAAAATAATTATAATACGAGCGGGTTCGAACTCGAACTAGCCTTTGAAAAAGCCCAAGCCCGACCCTTTTTATATTCAAGATTTTTAAAAATGGGTTTTTTTTTTCGAGCTTTTTTTTTTAGGCTCATATCTATATTTTTCGGGCCAAACTTATCGGGCCGGGCGGGTTTCTCGACCCATAATTAGGTATAATTGGCAGTACATTCCATTCATATAATCCTTCAGAAGTAGTGAAAGCTGTATATTTTTTACTGTCTTCTTCTAATTTAATCTGAAAAAATTCTAATTTACAATCAAATTTACTAAATATTTGTTTTCCTTTGATAAGGTTGAATAATAATTCAATTTTTGGGATAGGATATCTATTTTGAATAGCTAAATCATTTAATTTCTTATAATTAATAACCATTTTAGATTTTCCTCTTCTAATTTTGGCATGTCCAATTACTGTCACTACTGGTAAGTAATAATTAGATCTACTTTCTTTAATTAAGTTAAATTGTTTCATTTCATTTATATACATAATAAATTCTTGCTTATCATTTTCTGTTCATGGGCAAGGTTTACATATAATTTCTTTACTATAATCTAATAATTCAATTTTAGCATAAGGCTTAAATTTTTTCTAATGAATTAAAGGATTATCATTATAATTATCTAGTAATCGTTGTTCGATAGTCTTGGTTCCATGTATATGGGATACTGCTCTTTTAGCTTTTAATTCAATTGTTTTGTTATTAGGTACGAATTGAATTTCATTATTAAATTTCTTTTTTCTAAATATAGTATCAATTTTATTATAAGGATTATTTATTCCAATTGCTCATGCTTGGTGATTACAAGGTGTTGTTAATATTAAAACTTTCTGGGTGAAATGTAAAGGCATATATTATTCTAAAAAGTCCATTCTTAATATTATATCAAGTGTTGTTTCATTATATTGATATAATGTTGGAATTTTTAGTTCAAAGTCTCCTATTTGTATAGGAATATTTTTAGCAGATAATTCTATTAAATGAATTTCCTTTCTTGCACTACTTATTCCAATATGTTTTTCTTTTTTCCATAATTCTAATGCAATATATTGTATTTAGCAGTGGTAATATTTGCTCCTGTGTCTATCATAGCATAATATTTTTTTGATTGATATTTTACATAATTAAATCTAACTAGGATGTAGTAAAATTTTATGTTAACTAAATTAATCTTATTTTATCCAGGATTACTACTTGATGATCTACATTAATTAATATCCTATTATCTTGAATTCTGTAGGGTTGTACTTTTTCTAAGAAATCCTTTCCCAATATTATTTTATGTGTTTAATTATTATTAATTTCAGGTTCAACATATAATTTGACTTTTCAACCTAAAACTATTTACACACCATCAAATAGAAATAGCTTCCTTCCTCCTCCTTTAAACCAATATGAAACAAGACAAATCCTAAATGCAGAAATATGGTTAAATTTATATTGCAATTTAGATCAAGAAAAAAGATTAGAAGAATGGACCAAAGCACAATTAATAACTTTAATACATAGAAATATAGATACTAATACCTCTAGTTTAGTAGTTGAATCTAGCTTTACAAGAATAGTCCACGAATTGTGGAAAAGTCTAAATAAAGAATTCCGAGAGAATGTAAGAAAAGTAACAGGTAATAATTCAAGAAGAAAATGATTATCTAAGAGAATATTTATCTAATAAATGTAAAGAAACATGGAGAAATAATAAATATTATAAAATAAACAAACTAGTTTTAAAATGTAATGCATTCGAAACACCACATAAATGGGGATGTAAACTCGCTACAAAATATAAAAAGAGAAAAGGCAAATGTCAGAAATATAAGTATCAGAAACCATATAAAAAATACCGATATAAATTTAGAAAATATCCCAAACATAAACTCTAGTAGACATATAAACCCAAAAAATATTTCAAGAAAGGACAAAGAAAAATAAATTATAAAAAATATACCACTAAATGTCAATGTTATAACTGTGGAGAAATAAGACATATAGCAACAGAATGTAAGAAACCTCGAAATAAAAAGAATATGAATATAATGGAAATAGCTAAGGAATATGAATTAGAACCTTTAGAATTGACCAAATATATAAGCAATGAAATAGATTTCTCAGATATAGAAATATATCAACTAACAATAGAATTCGAATCTGAATCTGAACCAAGTATTGAATCAGAAAATAGTAACTCAGAAGAAAATGATTACATAACTGAAAACGAAGAAATTAATATGATGCAAGGAGAAAGTAGTAGTCAACAACAACCACAAGAAGATTATGAAGAATTTACCGAATTAAGAAACCCAATAGAAGAAGTAGTAGAAAAAAGAATGCAATTTTACCAAAAGCCATATAATAAAATCCGAGACAAAGAATCAGACTTAACACCTAATGATCTTACACAAAATAGTATTATAAAACAATTAGGAAAACTAATGAAATCTAAGATGAAAGAAAAATATGCTTGTGTAGTATTAGAAAAGAAGCACCCAATAGAATCATCTCAAATTGAAGGAATACTAAGAATATCCTTAATTAGCAAAACTTTAATAGAACAAGAAATTCAAAAATTAGATATAAAAGATGAAGTTACTGAAATCTATATTCCAGGAGTACAGTTATTAATAAAAGCACACTTTAAAGCTGGAATAAATACACCTATAGAATTATTAATTACAGATAACAGAATCATTGACAATGTCCCTAATAATGTATTAGGAGCTTTAAATGGAAATTTAATATATCAAAAATTAAAACTTATAATTAATAAATTTTGTCATATCACGAGCCGAAGCAAATATGAACAAAACATTAGTAATATATTATAAATTACAAGGAATAAAAATGCCACTAGAAAGTAGAATAATCAGTATAATAGGTATGGTAGGACTTGTATTTTTTTAACGAACACAAAATTTATAAAAGAAACCAAGAAAATATAACCATAGATAAATATTTTATGCCTGTACTAGAAGAATTACCAATAGATCCAGCAAGAATAACTATACCTAGACAATTGCAATTAGAATTAGATAAAACCCAAGAATTAGGAGAAGAAAACCCTTCTCGAATAACCTATAATAATAGACTAGGAAATAGAAGTATAAGAATTAATACTCCAACTGATATTAATATAAATATCACCCCTAGAGGAAGCATTCAGGAAAATCGACCTATAAGTAGAACACTCTTAAGATCTAGAAGCCAAAGTAATTATGAAGCTAATAGATTAGCAGAAATCCTTATAAAATCAAATTTAGCTAAAATATATAGAGAAATACCAGAAATAGATTTAACTCAAAAACTAGAAAACTTTATACTTCTCGAAATTACTCAAGAAGGAAAATGGATAGAAATAATAGCTTTAATAAACCCCAAAATAACTAAAAGTACTATTCAATTAGAATATACAGACAATAATATTGAAATAGATGAAGAAGATACAATAGCTCAAACTATTATTAGATTTAATCAACGCGATATAATTAAAGTCAAATTATATATTGAACTCGAAATTAATAATAATCGAACACATAAAATAATATTGGGAAAGGATTTCTTAGAAAAAGTACAACCTTACAGAATTCAAGATAATAGGATATTAATTAATATAGATCATCAAGTAGTAATCGCAGATAAAATACGATTAATTTAGTTAACATGAAATTTTACTACATTCTAGTTAGATTTAATTATGTAAAATATCAATCAAGAAAATATCATGCCATGATAGACACAGGAGCAAATATTACCACTGCTAAATACAATATATTGCCGTCAGAATTATGGAAAAAAGAAAAACCTATCAGAATGAGTAGTGCAGGAAAGGAAATTCATTTAATAGAATTATCTGCTAAAAACATTCCTATACAAATAGGAGATTTTGAACTAAAAATTCCAATATTATATCAATATAATGAAACAACACCAGATATAATATTAGGAATGAACTTTTTAGAATAATATATGCCTTTACATTTCACCCAGAAAGTTTTAATATTAACAACACCCTGTAATCACCTAGCATGAACAATTAGAATAAACAATCCTTATAATAGAACTGATACTATATTTAGAAAAAAGAAATTTGATAATGAAATTCAATTTGTACCTAATAATAAACCAATTGAATTAGAAGTTAAAAGATCAGTATCCCATATACATGGAACCAAGACTATGGAACAACAATTACTAGATAATTATAGTGATAATCCTTTAATTCACTGGGAAAAATCTAAGCCTTATGCTGAAATCGAATTATTAGATTATAGTAAAGAAATTATATGTAAACCTTACCCATGGACAGAAAAGGATAAGCAAGAATTTATTATGTATATAAATGGAATGAAACAATTTAACTTAATTAGAGAAAGTAGATCTAATTATTGCTCACCGGCAATGATAGTAATTGGACATGTTGAAATTAGAAGAGTAAAATCTAGAATGGTTATTAATTATAAGAAATTAAATGATTTAGCTATTCAAAATAGATATCCTATCCCAAAAATTGAATTATTATTCAACCTTATTAAAGGAAAATAAATATTTAGTAAATTTGACTGTAAATCAGGATTTTTTCAGATTAAATTAGAAGAAGACAGTAAAAAATATACAGCTTTCACTACTTTTGAAGGATTATATGAATAGAATGTACTGCCAATGGGATTCCACAATAGTCCTAATATATTTTAAGAACATGTAACTAAATTACTCTTACCTATTAGAGATTTTGCAGTAATTTATATTGATGATATATTAATATTCTCAGAAAATAAAGAACAACATGAAAAACATTTAAACCAATTTATGGATATAATTAAAGAAAAAGGAATTAATATATCACTAAAAAAGGCAGAATTAAGGAAAGAAAGAGTAGCATTTCTAGGCTATTATGTTACTTCAAATAGAATAGAATTACAAAAACATATTAGTCAAAAAGGTATTAGACTTCTAGAAAATAACTACCAAGAAAGAATTATAATCTTTCATAGGATTAGTAAATCAAGATAGAAATTTTATCCCTAATTTAGCTAAATATATAGTTAAAATATTTAGATTAGCAGGAGAAAAAAACTAACTGGCAATGGGATGAAAACCAAGAAAAAATTATACAAAAAATCAAACTTATGTGTAGTAATCTACCAAAATTAACAATTCCAACACATGAAAATATTAAATGGATTTTATATACCGATACTTTAGAAAATTATTGGGGTGCAACCCTTTACCATAAGAATCTCGATGGACAAGAAATTATTACTAGATATGCTAGTAGAAAATTTAATGATGGCCAAAGTAAATATCACTCGAATTAGAAAGAATTCTTAGCAACAGTTAAAGCAATAGAAAAATTTGAATTATTAATAGTTAATTCGCACTTTATTATTCACACAGATAATACCCAAGTAAAACACTGGTTATCCAAAGGAATTCGTGTAAATAAATTATCAAATAAAATGTTAATTAAATGGCAATCTGACTTAGCTTATTATGGTTATGAGATTGAATATGTCAAAGGAAAGAATAATCTTATTGCTGACTTCTTAAGCAGGGACGGAGCCCTCCAAGACAAATAAAGAGACCAGTAATCTTCCTCAACAAGAGGAGCCAAGTAATATGACTAGTATTGATTAAATAATTATGAGATTGAATGTTTTTGAGCTAAACTTGAGCATTCTATCTTCTCAGACGAATAATCATGCGAATAGTTTTGCCACCACAATTAATTCTCTAAGCCAATCTGTAGGGAACCTTAGTACCCATATAAATGACTTAGAGAGACGAGTAATACAAATAGAAATACCAGTAATGGGTCATTCACCCACTCCAGTCTCACAATCACAAAGCCCAACACCAAGTCCATCTACTACCCCTAACCAGTCATCTATTTTTACCATCTTAGAAAAAGAAAAAGAAAAAAGTCCTGAACCAACCCCCAATAAAGATAAACAAATAGCCACAACCTCTACCTCCACTCATCTAAAGGCCCAATCAGCCCAATCTAAACTCTTAGAACAATTCCAATATTTCCAATTACTAATTGAGAAACTAAACCATTTCCAAATCTTTGCTCCCACCATAAAATATATATCCCACTATTCCATTAATAAAGCCGTCATTTACCCTGATACTAATCCACAATTAATTCAGACCCTTTTTAGTTATGGATTAATCCATTGTATATATCCCTCCAATAATCTCCAAGAACTTAACCTGCTCCCTAAATCTATCCAGGAAGCAGCCAAACACTATGTCCAAATTATTACTCAATATACCATGTATATCAGATGTTATTCAACAACAGTTGAAATTACTCTAAAAAAATATTATCCTCCCATTAATTTGATTAAGTTTGGAACAACAAAGAAGCCCTTTGAATTTGAAGAAGTAGAAAAGGAGACTATTGACCAAGAAGACTTCAGAAGTATAATTTCCCGAATCTGAGCTCAAGAAACAGACACAATATTTTATGGAGATGAATAGAACATTAACCTGTGATGAAGCCCAGTGGACTTATTTCACCGGCCCAACAACTTGTATTTACTCAGTAGGTAAAACTAGCAGGAACAATAGACATTTTACTGTGTTCTACAACTGAATAAAGACTAATAATATGGATCATCCAGAAGACACTAAAAGGAGAACATGCCAACAATTATCTGAATATCCATTGCACTCATGCAAGTATTGCAAAGAGACAACAAAAGTTAATAAGGATTATGATGAGCCTCCTACATCTATTAATATTCTAGAAGCCTAAGTCAGATTTCACCACTAAAAGAAAAGATGCCAATAGAAGAGGACAAAATTAGATAACAAAGTCAAAAGTAGAGGCCGACAAGATGAAAAGTAGCTGCTGACAAAATACAAAGTAAATGCCAAAACGATAAAAAAGGGGATGCTACAAGATAAAAAGAAGACAAAGATAAGACACAAAGTAGCCAAGAAGATCAAGCTTATCAGAAAGGAATCTAGAATAGGAAAAGGCAAAGGAATGCCTCGCCTATAAAAAGCCTTGTAATATCCTTTGTAAAATACAAGTAACACAAGCAACACACATAATCCACTCTCTGAGATCATTGTAAGCAACAACCAAGTATATCAATAAAAGAACATCTATTTTCTATTATCCGATGAGTAAAGGTATGACCTTCTAACTTTCTTTAAGGAGATTAAGAGTAATATTTTTGATTTTATCTTCCAAACATGATATGATCCTCCGCTGCAACAATACTGGAATGAAGATTAAAGATTCATTGAACTTTGAATTATATATTAAAGGATATTACACCTCTAATAGAAAATGACGGAAGGTTATGCTGAACTAAATTGAAGGGAGAAGGTCTTGGCTCATGATGAGGAAGCCATATAAAATACCTCTGCATGAAAGATGACAGAATTCCTTCCATCACCCGATTTAGTTTCGGTCAAGTATATTCTTTAATATAAATCATTGTTAAATGCATAGTTGATTTGGCTCATTCTAGGCTGTCACAGTAATGGTATACATATATATATATATATATATATATATATATATATATTTGAACAACATAAAATAATTAATTTTATAAATTTGGCAAATTGTGACAAAAAAATAAATCATTAAAATAGAAGAATATATTCATAATTTTTTTTGAATTTAACTAAATTATAGATAATAATTTAATTTCAAAAACATATTTATATAAAAATATATGTATTATTATAAATTTAATAAAATTTTAAAATGAATTAAATTTATATTAATCATGTTTTAATATCTATTTTATATATATGAAAAGAAAATTTTCCTTGCATTATTCTTTTATTGTTTTAAAACTATTTATTGATTATTGATATGATAACATTTTTTTCTTTTTTTCACCATAATTTTATCTTTTAATTTTTCTTTCATATTTTTTGGTCCTCCTACATTTATATGAAAACTCACATATTAGTTAATAGATAAGTTTATGTTTGGCTTAATAAAATAATTGATAACAAAATAAAAACACAAAAAAGAGATCTTAATAAAATAATAAAAATGTATACTTTCATTTTTATTTTTATTTTTCTTTTTCTAACAAACTAAATAGGATATAAATGTATTTTTGACCAAAAGAAAAGAAGCCTCTAATGTGGCTCTCACTTCCAACATGTTTTATTATTATCATAAAAAGATAATTTATTTTCATCAAATTTATATAATATTTGTTATAATTTTTATAATTATTATTTAATAAATATTATTTTTATTAATTTTGAAATAAAAACAAACAATTAAATTTTATTTTCAAAATTACTTTTGAAACCTTAACCCTTCCCATGCTTCTCAAAGGCCATCTCCAAAATCCCTAGTTCGCCTTTTCCTGGGCAGTTGACACTCAGTCCTAACCCCCTCTTCGAAATTTTTCTGCAATCGTTGCAGCCCCGCTGTTGACCTGATTAACAGCAGCACCGCCGTCATCAAATGCTCATCGCTTCGCCTCTCATCTTCCCTTGGAAATTGTAAGGTCGAATCTTCTTCCACTTCCTGACACTGATGGCCTCCGCATCTCCGTGGGTAATAAGCGACTGCCAGCCTCTCTAATCGTAGTGAGGACGAGCCTGATCCATGGGGTGTGGCTGATTGAGGTAAAATCTTCTACTAATTTCTACTCCATTAGGCTTTCTAGTCCTCTTTTATGTGGAAAACATCTTAATCATGTTAAATGACCTTAAAGATTTCCTCATAGCTTCTGCAATTGACTTACTCTTTCATAAGTGATAATATTAGAAATATGTATTTTAAACTCACCCGCACGATTGGCCACATTGTAACTTCCAAATAATGTTGAACATGCTGTAATTCATTTTTCATTCATTTTTTTCCCCATTAAACTTTTAAACATTGAACTCTCTCTCTCTATAACTCCTTCCTTTAATTATCTTGACCTACTTAAAATTTGCAAACATTTCCTGCATGATTGGGAGGAGGGGTTGGGTGTGGGATGGAGATGGGGGTGGGTTGGGCTGATAGACTAATTAACTGACTCATGTTAGATAATATTTATAGGCTGAAATTACTTAAAATGGATTGGATCATGTGATTGGATAGTTTGTAATAAGTTAGACTATTCATGAACCAATTTTGAAAGAGGCTAAAGCATAAAGTCCATTTATAAGTCAGTTGTACTATTTTATATTGGATAGTCATTTTGGTCTATAAATGTGAAATTATGGGACATTGTGAGTTGAATCTCTCTCTCCACAAATCAGATTTTCTCCCTTCTCTCTACCTTTCCTCTTTTCCTTCATACCACCATTGTTGGGGCAACAAGAGAAGATGGATTTGGATAGATTTTTAAGGTATGCTTTCATTTTCTATTGATAATTTCCCTCTCGAACAAGTTATCTGAGTGCGTTACCATCTATTTTTTCATTTAATTTCTGATCAATATAATGAGTTGTCTCCCTTCACTTCACCTTGCCCCATTAAAGCCCTCCCTCTCTTCAAAACTTCCAATTAATCCCTAATATGGGATGGGTTAAATTGGCTCTCAAAGCCTTTCTTAGCACTCCACACCCCAATTTCCAAAACCCCAAATTGGGATTATAGAATGGTTTGTCAATTACTAGTTTATCTTGATCATGCATTGGAAGTATATATCATAATTATTGAATCGCGATTCAATTGTGGATCAGAAGGTTGATTTTTGAATCATGAATAGTAAATTAAAAGGTTGATTTTTGAATCATAGTTACTAAATGAACCACTTTCTCACCACGTGCATGTGATAGTTAGATGAGGATGCTGCAATCATTCAATGAAGGATTTATGAAAGAAGGGGGGGAAGTAACAATAGTGTCTTTTTCCTTCCACGGGTTGCATCGGGACTTCGTGACCCAATGCAAGACAGGTCTCTGAATTGTCGAACATTTTTGAATTGTGGTTTTTGGCTTGATCCGTGCGATTTAGGCGATTTAGACGCACGATTTAGGCCAAAGCTGATCCAAATGCCAATTTGTATCGTTGGCAGGCTGAACTGTCTTGATTCGTGGGTGTTGAATTGTGAATTGAACGATTTTGATAACTATAATGTATATTACTAACTCACTTCATTCCATTAACTGCCATTATAAATTTCAAACAATTAAAAGGGGAGTACCATTCTTTTCCTTCTAAAACATATGAACAATGGTGAAGTAGCTCATTTCAAACAATTGCTTGTAAGTTGGGACCAAATTTTGCTTGTGACCAAAGTCAATTCCCATGGCCAAATCCAAACTTTCTTGTTGCCAAAGTATGAGTCCAACAATATCAGGTAATCCAAAAATGACCTTTTATTTTAAACTTGCAAATTAACATTTTCAACTTCACTTGCATGATTCCAATGATTTAGATAGATCACTCTTGTGCATTCTTGATTCATCCACCAATTGGTATCAGTGGAGCTATGAATCAAGTTGAATTGTCCTTCTTGAATAGCAAATTGGATGGTTTTTACAACCAGGGTACCCAAAAGGCCATATAACATTGTCTGGTCATAGTGCTTAATTGACCAAAAAAGTGTGTAAGATGATCGTTGATAGTGGAAGTTGCCAAAATATTTTCTCTAGGGGTTTCTTTAACCATCTATAGCTAAAAGCTAAGAAGCATCATGCTTCATACACATTTTTGTAGATTAAGAAGGGTGCTGAATTAAAAGTAACAAAAACTTGTCATGTCTCTGTTTCCATTTAGAAATCATATGAAGATAATGTGGCATGTGATGTTGTTGATATGATGCTTGCCATATATTGCTGGGGAAACCTTGGTAGTATGACATGAATGCTAACCTCTTGGAAGATAGAATTTTTATTCATTTATGTGGGGAAAAAACTATTTAGCTTCATATCTATATTTAAAAAAAGAAAAAGAATTGACCAAACCATTACAATTGAGAAAATTTCAACTAAAACTGCTGAGAATTCTAGTGTGATGTTCAACTTAAAGAAGAGAGATGGAGTTTATGTGTTGGCTAAGAAGATCTAGTAGCTCTATTGGAATTTAAAGATAAGCTAGAAGAGTCCAATGCAAACTTTAATGAACAATATTGCCAAAATGGGTTAGAGCTTGAAGAATAGAAGAAAAAGAGAGAATACTTTGGAAAGCCTTGAAAAAGAGGGGCTTGTTTAACATATATTTATAATAAAATGAAGTTTGTATAACTTGAGATACTACTAATGTGGGACTACATAGTTTAACTAAAAAAATAAGAAAAAGAAATTAATACTATTCTAGCAATTGCTATGAATATTTGGCTGGTTGTTTTTCCTTGCTTTATCTCTGTTCCCATTGTTTCATCAATGATACCCTTTTCCCAACATTGTGTGCAGTTTGTTTTTATCTCCAATGAGCTTGTAAAGTTTTTTTTTATTTTATTTTCTTTCTAAAATAGATCATTACTTTATGTCTTATAAGATAAAAAAGCTTGGAGACATCTTTGTGAAAGATGCATGAATTACCATTTCAAGTTGGTCAATTGGCTGAGGCAAGATCCCTTCAAGTTGGTTTTCGCGGTGCATGGTTTCGTTGCAAGGTATTTATGAACATTTTCCTTCTAAATAGTTGCTTTTTTAAACATCTATCGTTTCACATGGAAGAAAATTGGACTTTTGTTAGTTTGAATTGTTCACGTCTTTTGGTGAAATTCATTGCTATTTAAATTTCTTATTCTGCTCAGCATATATCAAGCTAACCTTACTTGATTTGTTTGGAAATTTTGACTTTAGATATGCTTTTTATAAAATAATTGATACAATTAGATGAAGCTCCTCTTTTAGGAATTCCATGATGCAAATTTATGTTCTATGTATAATGGCACAATTGCTAGTAACGTCATAAGGTGTTGGTAATGTTTCTTCTATGCGTTGATAACTAGTTATTGAGTGTTGGTTGAACTGGTAATAGTTAGAGAAAGTGGCTAGAAAACTTCTAGTGAAGAGTTCAAATCTATGTTGGAGAGAGTGCTTAGATGATTGTTTTAAAATGGATCAAACCTCCTTAGGAGATTGGTGCCAAAGCTCTATGGTTAGAGCTTTGATGTTGAACTAGATAACTATTGAAGGGTTACTTCTCTCCCAGTGGTCATCGAAGTTTTTTTTTTAAAATAAATTTGTTGTAGTTTAAGACTGCATGAGGGGTTAACTTTGAGCCCTTATCTTTTTACTTTAGTCTTAGGTGTGTCATTGAACATATCTAAGAGCTGATGCCATATTGTATGTTTTTGGCAGATGTTATAGTCCTAGTTGAAAAATCAAGAGAGAAAATGAATGAGAAGTTAGAGATGTGGAGACTAGTTTTGGAAGCACATAGATTTCATTTAAATAGAAGTAAAACAGAGTATATGGAATTTAAGTTTAGTAATAGACGCACTAGTTCTATTGCAAAAGTGAAAATTAGAAAATATACTATATTACAAATTATACGATTTAAGTATCTTGGATCCATATCATAAAACATGACGTAAAAATAGAGAAAGATGTAAAACATAGGATTCAAGTGGGGTGGATGAAATGGAGGAGTGCTTCGAGCGTTATTTGTGATAGAAAAGTATCACTTAAGTTTAAGGATAAATTTTATTACATAATTATAAAACTTGCAATATTATATGAAATTGAGTGCTGGGCAATAAAAAGCTAATAAGAGAATAAGTTCAATGTTGCAGAGATGAGAATGTTGCGTTAGATAAGTGCATATATCAGACAAGATAGAATTAGAAACGAATGCATTAGAGAGAAATTGGAGGTCGCACCTATTGTAGAAAAGATTGTAGAAACATATCTTATTGGTTGAGCATGTGTAGAGAAGATATATAGAAGTCTCAACAAGAAGAGTAGATCAGATGGAGAGTAGCCTAATAATCAAAGGTGGAGGGAACTAAGAAAAACTATAGGAGAAATTATTAAGAAAGATTTAAACTTAAATGATTTGTCTAAAAATATGATTTATAATAAGATTTTATAACATCGATTGATTTATATAGTCAATCTCACCTAATAAGAAAATGTTTGGTGGTGGTGGTTGTTGTTGTTGTTGTAGTGTTGGACTAAGGTATGCGATGGACAATTGGTGAAGGGCAAGAGTCAAGTCTTTCTTTGCTTTCAACGTTGATTTCCTACACCAATAAAGATTCACCATCCTTAATCATAGTTGTGTGGGACATCCTAGCATTTCAAATTATGGTAACATGGCTCTTAATTTATCTACTTTCAAGTCTTTTGGTTTTGAGTTGTGTCAACTTGGTAAACATACCAAAGCTTTGTTTCCTAAGGTTAATTGTAAAGATTATGATAATTTTATTTGTGGTCCTTTACTTAACAATTTAAGCTTTTGAGTTAAAATAGTTCTTGACGTATATTAGAGCCTTTATGACCAGTGATCATGTATACAATTCTTGCTAGCACCTGTTTTCTTAGTCAAAATTAAATTTCTGCACAAGGTAGAAAGGGTCTATGCATTGTCAACATATGAAGCCCAAAGGGCTTTTGTGTGAGGGGTTGTGTTGGAGATTATGATAAAACTACTCTCAGGCCTTCACATGACAGTTCAAGTTTTTGAGTTGAAATGGTTCTTGACATTAATAATTAAGCCACATATCCTTTTGAACTTGGTCATTTGGATGTTTGGGTATATGTGTTAGTTTTGTTCTTGATTTTCATTACTTTATCACGTTATTGGCAATTACTCTTGTTTCACTTAAGGTTAGCTTTAATGATTTTCAATACTTGTGTTTTCATGTAGTTGCAATTTCTGTTGTTTTTCTTTTTTAAGTCACATGCCATATGATTTATATATCTCATTCTGTTGTGGAATTGTTTGCAGCAACTAATGACTTCCATCTTGCTCCAGTGCCTTTACCAATCCTAAATCTGCCTCTATAAGATAGGCTTTGTCTTGCTCTTTAATAAGGTCATTGTTGTAGTTGAAACCCTTATCACATTTATAATTTCTTGGGTTATCATTGTTTATCTTCACCATAATATCTTTTATATCCTTTGACCTTTATTTTTGTGCCTAAAACTACCAATGAGGTCTTTCCACATCGGGGGTGGTGCCAAGCTATGATTGGTGTGATGATTGCTTCTAATAGTACTTGGGATTTAGTTTTGCTTCCATGTATGAAATCAATTGTTGGTTGTAGTGAAGTGTACCTAATTAAATTGGCCATGATGGTTAGATTGAATGCCTTAAATCCAATTGGATATTTGGATTGGATTATGGTGAAATCTTTTCACTTGATGCCAAGATTGCTTTGGTTTCATTGTACCTCTTTGGCTGCTAGCTGCCATGGGCTTGTTTAACAACTAGATATAAAAAATACTATCCTTTAGCTTGCCAAAGAGGTTTATTTGGAGCAACCCCGGTTTTGTTTCTGATGGAGAGTTTGGGTTAGTATGTAGATTATGTTGCTTTCTTTATAGTTTGAACCAATCTCCTTGAACATGGTTTAAAGCACAATTATTTAGAAGTTTGGGATGACACATCATGAGGCAAATCACTTGTATCTTATTGACATAATTCTTATGAGATCTATATGTACTTGTTGGTTTATGTGAACAATATAGGCATATTTGGCAGTGACCAAAACAACCTCTAATCATTAAAGCAACCTCTAGTAATGGTGTTGCTATCTTATAACGAAGGTATGGAGTTTGGATATATTAATGGAAATAGAGAAGTTGAATTGTAGAGAAGTTGACACACCTATTGTAGATGTTGGTAGATACTAGAGACTCTTTGGCTATGTTGCATTTGTATAGGTATATGATATGGCAATTTTTAAAAGATATAAGGTGTGGATAAGGCAAAATATATTTGCATAAAGTAATAAAAAATTATAAACATATAATTTTTTATTTTCAAAATAAGAATGAACAATAAATATTGTATAATACTTTGCTAATTAACATAATAATTTAAATTCATTAAAATCACTTCAATGTTTTTCTAATTAAATGTATAATTACACAATTGTAGCCTCCTAATAATTACAAAATATTTAGATTCCAACACTCCCCCTTGAACTGGAACATATAAATTATATGCACTAAGGTTGTTATAAATGTAAGAAATGTGTAGTCCTCTTTTAATGCTTTAGTGAGAATGTCAGATAATTGATTGTTAAAGTTGATAAAGTTGGTGATGAGAGTCTCAAATACTATTATTTTTCCTCTAATAAATGACAGTCAATTTTAATGTGTTTAGTTCTCTTATGAAAGATTGAATTGGATATAATATGTAGAGTAGTTTGCTTATCACAAATTAATGTCATCTTGCTTTAATCTCCTAATTAGAGTTCTTGAAGCAATTGTTTCATCCACACATGTTCACATGTTGCCAATGCAATGCCATAGTATTTAGCTTCAATACTAGATTTAGCCATAACATCCTATTTCTTGCTTTTTCAAAATACAAGATTTCTTCCAATGAAAATGCAATAACTTGCAGTGGATTGTTGATCTATAAGAGATCTTATCCAATCTACATTAGCATATCCAACTACTTGGGTATATTTATGATCCTTATATAGCAAGCCTTTCCCAAGGACTCCTTTGATATATTTGAGAGTGTGTATCACTGCATCCCAATGATAGGTGCATCCAATCGAGTGATAGTAAGATAATTTAATTTTCCAACAAGTCACTAGTATTTGCTAGGATTTGCTAGAGGCTTCGTTTGTGTTGGTATAAGTTTAATATTAAGATCCATAAGAGTATCAGTTGGGTGTTAATCTGGCATCCTAGTTTCTTCAAGGATATCTCGTGCATACTTTTTTTTAAGAAATCACTATCTCAGTATTGGATTGAGCTACCTTAGTGCCCAAAAGTATTTTAACTTGCCTAAATCCTTGGTCTAAAAGTGATTAAATTGGTGCTGTTTAAGTCGAGAGATTCTATCTTGATCATTTTTGGTGATGACAGTATCATTGACATGAACAATTATATATATATATATATATATTTGTGCAAAGATTAGAAGCTTGATGCATGTAGAACAAGGAGTGATTGGCTTCATTTCTAATCAACCCAAACTATTGGACAACAATGCTAAATTGCCTAAACCAAACCAAACACTGCTATTGGACAACCTAAACCCTTAGATCGACCAATATAACTTACCCACTAATCCAGAATTCCCATAAGCAACAAACCCAAGTGGTTGTTTCATGTAGATTTTCTTCTCAAGAATGCCATGAAGAAAGGAATTTTTAATGTCAAGTTGATAAAAGGGCTAGTGTTCAATTCTAGCAATAGACAATATTACATGGATAGAGGCAATCTTGGCCACTGATGAGAAAATGCCATCGTAATCTAAGCTAAAATTTTGAATATAGCCTTTAACTACATGACATGCCCTAAAGTGATCAATGGTAACATCAAGGCCAACTTTAGCTGTGTAAATCCACCGGCAACCAACAATAGATTTATTAGGGGCTAGATGTACAAGATCCCAAGTACCATTCAACTACATAGCCTCAATTTTTTTAATCATAGCTTGTCTCCACCAAGGATAAGCTAGGGCCTCCTAAGTAGTCTGAGGAATTGGAAATAGAGGATAAAGAAAGTACAAAAGCATAGTTGGGTGATGACAAATGATGACTACTCAAGGAATTATAAATAGGATGTGGATTACGAAAAGAACCTATACCTTTTTAAATAGTAATGGGAAAACTATTATTAAGAGATGGGGCTGTAGTAAGTTTAGCATTGGAATCGTGCGTGAATCAATAGTGATGTCCATAAAATTTGCATGAGTGATAAGTGGAGATGGTGCAAAGGAAATAGTGGAGTCAATTATAGGCTCAACCAGTAGAGTATAACTAGGATAATGAATGCGGGAGGATCATGGGAAGTGGTGGAAGAATAAAATAGTGTTGGCTCAAAGAAGGTAACATTGGCAGTCATGAAGTAGTGATTGGTGTTGGGGGAATAATACCAGTACCTTTTTTTTGGAGATGGGCGTAACCCAAGAAAATAAATTGTGGACAAAGTATGTACAACCAAAAACATGAGAAGAAGGATGATATGGAGGTTCATTGGAAAACAAAATATAGTGAAAGACCTGATTTTGTAGCACAGAATAAGGCATTTGATTGATCAAGCAGCATGTAGTAAGGATAGCATCATCCCAAAAATAAAGAGGAACATTGTTATGAAGCAATATAGTGCGAGCTGTTTCAATGAGATGATGATTTTTACATTCAACTACTGAATTTTGTTGAAGTGTATAAACATAATAGGATTGATGAAATATGCCTTGTGCAATCATGAAATTTTTAAAAGGAGTAGAGAAATATTCATGGGCATTGTTACCTCATAAAATTTTGATCGAAGTACCAAATTGAGTATGGATTTCAGTGCAAAATTATTGAAAAGTAGAGAATTGCTTAGAATGATTTTTCATTAAAAATAACCTTGTGCAGCAAGAATAATTGTAAGTAAAAGTGACAAAATACTGAAAACCCAAAGTTGAACAAGTATAACTCAATCGCTAAACATTAGGTGAACAAGAGAAAAGGGAGAGACAACTCTAGTATTATTACCTTTAGGAAAAGCGACATGGGATTACCCAACTAACATGATTCAATTTAAAGATGACAAAGACTAAAGACTAGGCATTTGTTTGTTGCGGTTTAGTGAAACTATGATGACCCAAACGAAAATGTAGTTGCTTTGAAGAGTCAGAAGAGGTGCAAATAATTTGAGATGTTAGCACAAAGAGGTGATAGAGTTAATGGCATTCACTCTTGGTGCCTATCATTTGTCCCATACTCTGATCCTATATAGCCATACAGGAATCAAGAAAGATGAGAGTATAGTCAAGTGTTTGGTTGAGTCTTCTATCAGAAACAAGATTAAAAGGACAACAAGGAATGTAAAGAATAGAGGTTAAGGGTAAGAAAGGAAGGGGTCGTGTTAGACCAATACTTTTGGCACCTGTCTTTGAACAGTTAGTAGAGTAATGGTAGGAAGGGAAGAAGGAGAAGTATCAAGATGGGATGTGAGGTGTGGGTTATCAAAGATAAGATGAGAAGCACCAAAGTCAAGGATTTAAGACCCAAGGGATAAGTTTTGAGAGAGACAATCTACAAAATTGCTAGTTTGTGCAATGGAAGTAGCTGGAGTGGCAATGTGCTTGGTGGTTTGATATTGGAAGAATGCATTGTTCTTGGTCCAAGATAAAGTTGTTGATGGAGGACCATCTAATTTCTCATGAGTAATAATGGGATTTCTCGAGAAGGCAGTGAGAAAAGTACCTAATTTAGGGGCTAAGGAGCCTTGAACAACATCAGAAAGTGAAGTGGGGTGAAGGACAGTGGCCTACAAGGAAGAACAATGGAGGGCAGTGTCAAACACTACAAACAGGACCCAATTAGAAGGTGAGGGGCTGGACTAGACAGATTAGAGGTTGACGACTAGATCTGGGTGAATGGTGGCTAGAGAGGAGGCAAACGTTGTTTTTGTTGCTTTAACAAATAGGGAAGTGTTGGAGCTTTGGTGATGGGTACTCATTGATTGGTGGCCTTTGAAGTGCCTAATGGGTTGTTGGTGTCAAGATCAAGACATTGCTTAGTGATTGGAATGAAACAAAGTCACTGGAAAATCCTTAAGTCAAATGTGGTAAGTGTATTTTGATCTATATGAGATTTTGTATTTATGGGAGAAGGTAACAAGACAAGCTATTAACTACTCATAATTACAGAATAATTACTTATAATTAGATAATCGTAACCTACTAATAATTTAGAATATGTACATTCTAACTGCTTCTTCCTCATTTGGATGTCTTGATTGGACCTAAAGCTAGGGAAGTTAAAGATCTCAAATGAATCAAGTCATATAAGCCAAATTGATCCATGGAAATCCATCACCTATTTGATGTTGAAGAAGCCAAGAGAAGGAAAATGAAGTTTGGGGCAAATCACCGTAGAAGTACTTGAGTAATTTTGTTGATGGTGGTGAAAGGTGAAGATGATGGCAAAAGGGTGGAGAGGAAATGGGTTTTGGATTAGGTTAGGGGACTTAAATGTGGAAGAAGCCCAAAATTGATCTGAGAAGAAAAAAATAAAAAATAAAAAATTAGGCCCTTGAATAGTCTCGCTAAATGAACAAAGGCTCAGGGACTTTTTATTTCATTAGAAGGTTGGGCGTCATCAACCAATACTTAGAGGTTATGTAAATTCTTGAGCCAAAGAAAACTACTCATTTTTTTTCGTCCAACAATGTTGAATGAATGATAACTAGTAACAAGTGATTGTATGAGCTTTTATATCCCTTCAGCCATAGCCAAAGTTGATGAGTATCAACACTAGTCTGTCACAGAGAAAGCACAAAGAATTGGTGTTTGGCCTCTATCTTATCAAAATGTGTGGGGGAAACATAAGAGTAAGAACCAACACAACTTTGACTTCTTTTAATGGCAGAAGAAGAAAATGAAGAGGATGATGAAGACGAAGAGGGGAAAGCACTTGAGAAGATTTGAATTGAGGAAAATAAAAAAGATGTCCATGATTGATTTTGAACTAAATCCCATTGAGACTGCTAGGCACTTTAATGAACGCTTCTTATTATCTCTTGCTTCACACAAGGCATGCGTAGTCATGGATGATGAATTAAACATATTACCAACTCCATCACACATTATATCTATTAACCTTTTTCCTTATATGGAGGACTTCGAGGGGCTTTTAGAATCAAAGTAGGACTTGAGAAACCTTAAAGAACAATTAAGTAATATTTCCTATTTGGACCATTGATTAGGGAGAAACAGTAATCACATTTCTGGATGTAATTTTAGATAAGACAATTCGTAGATTGATTTCAAACTAAATCCCATTGAGACTGCTAGGTGCTTTAATGAACACTTCCTATTATCTCTTGCTTCACACAAGGCATGCATAGTCATGGATAATGAATTGAACATATTACCAACTCCATCCCACATTATATCTATTATCCTTCTTCCTTATATGGAGGACTTCGAGGGGCTTTCAGAATCAACATAGGACTTGAGAAACCTTAAAGAACAATTAAGCAAATATTTCCTAGCTGGACCATTGACTTGGGAGAGGCAGTAATCACATTTTTGGATGTGATTTGGGACAAGATAGTTCGTAGTATTGTTGCCTGGTTGGCTCCTGATGGCCAGGGGAAATTAGCTATCCTTAGTTTATCAGTTGCTAGAGCTATTGCTATGGGTTATTTCTTTTTTTTTTTTTTGGGTGACTACCCGCACCCTTTGAGAACTTGAGAACATTATTTGAATGCTTGCAAAGGTTTTCATGCACTTGAGTTCAAGAAACATGTTGATTTTGATAGGGTGAAAAGCACAAATTTGGAGTTCAAGAAAGCTATAGTAAGAATTAGTACTTACCAGTAGCATAGACAAATAATTCGGTACATACTACCACATAAGCATGAAAAGCTTTCTCAAGTTGTATTGTTCGTTGTTGATGAAGTACTTGCTACTCCACTACCTATGGCAAAGTCTTTACTTGGCCCATATTTGGTCATTTTGTCATCTATTGTGAATGGTTATGAAGATACAAGATCGTCTTTATAACCAAAACTATTGCAACAATTGGAAGAGGAAAGCCATATGTCTTCTAAGAGTGTAGAAGGCACTGGATTTTGTAGTTTATCTCCCTATTTGCTTGAGTTTTCATTCGGGATTGAGCTTTTGCTAAATATTCTTTCAAGGTGGCAATAATCAAATTTCGGGCCAAAATTTGTTTGTTGACTTATTCCACAGCCAAGTTATTGTTAGCCAATTTAATTAGTGTTGAGAGGGGGGGGGGGATCCCTTCCAGATAGCCTTTAAGGGTGCCATAGTTGTAGAGCAGTTGAATGTGGTATGGTATGATATTTGGTCAAATGACCATTGTGAAGGTTTTTCTTTGGTAAAACAGCAAAGGTATGTCTCCAAACTCCTATTGACTCCCTTGGTTTGCCCACCTAACTTGAGGTGATAGGAGAAATTGTAACAGAGAGTTATACCGGCTTGTTTGAATAATTCCCTCCAAAATGACTAATGAAAACGTGGCCATGATTGGAGGTAATGGTCTTTGGAAAACCATGTTACTTAACAATTTCAGTAACGAATTTTTTGGCCTCATTGTTGGTTGAAAAGGATGGGAAAGAGGAATGAAGTGAACATATTTGGTAAGATAGTCGACTACTACCATGATCATATTAGACCTGTGGAAATTAGGCAGTCTAGTAATGGAGTCCATGCTGATATTCTCCCATAATTGTTGTGGAATGGGAAGGGGCTGTAATAAGCCTATCGAATTGAGAGCTTTATACTTATTTTTTGACATATTTCACAGTGAACCATAAAATACTGTACATCATGTTTCATGCCCTCCCAATACTCAAAATTTGCCAATCTTTAGTAGGTGTAATTAACTCGAAAAACCATCCATTGGAGAAGCATGGAATTCATGTAAAAGTGGTAGTATTCTAGTGGGCCCCTTAGGTAAAACCAGTCTACCCTTATATAATAAGCATTTTTACGGATACTATAACCTTCGAGAGTGGGTGGATCAGAAATTAATTGTTGGAAAATGATGGATAGCTTAGCATCTTCATGAATTTCTTTTTCCCATTGTTCTACATCACTATAATGCCATACTGAAAAAGCTTGTAGTTCTAGGGGTATAAAGCATTTGTGGCTTTATTTTCATGGCGGGCATTGTACAAATTGTCAAACTTAAAGGCTATTAGTTTAGGTACCCACTTTTGCTAATCATCATGTGAAATTATTTGATCCAATAAATATTTTAGTGCCTTCTGACCAGTTTTGATAGTGAACCTATTTCCTATCAAATAATGGCACCACCTTTTAATTGCTAAGGGTGTGTTTGGTTTGCTATCTGAAGGGCTGAAAAGCTCATTTGCGCACTAAAATATGGGTTTTCCTTACAAATTAGCTCATTTGGTTTGGTGTTGGATTTTCCTCCAAAGTCATGTTCGTCCTTTGAGTCCCCATTTGCACTCAAGTGAAAAAAAATTTGCTTCTGCATTGGATGAACTACATTGAAAATAAAGTTTGCACAACCCCAATCCAAACACACACTAAGACAATAGCTATAAGTTCTCTTTCATAAATAGAACTTTACTTGGCTTTGTGTGATAGTGCTTGGCTAAAGTATGCAATGGGACACTCTTGTTGCATCAGGACAACTCCTATTCCAACTTTGGATTCATTAGTCTCTATTTTAAATGATTGAAACAAAATTTGGTGTAGCCAAAATTGGTAGGGTAACCATGGCTGATTTGAGAGCTTCAAAGGCCTTTAAAGCCTCATCATTCCATTTAAAATTGTCCTTCTTAAGCAACATAATGAGTGTTGCAACCAATTTACCATAGTTTTCAACAAACTATTGATGGTACCAAGTGAAACCCAAAAATCTTCTTAAAACTTGTTAAATTTTTGGGCCGTGCCATTCCATTACGTTGCTAATTTTTGAAGGATCTGCTTGCATGCCCTTAGTAGAAACAAGATGACCAAGATACTCTAATTTGAATTGAGCGAAAACACACTTCTTCAAATTAATTACTAGCATGTGTTCATTTAGAATATTTAGAGATTTCCACAAATGAATGAGATGTGATGCAAGATTAGGGCTGTAAATTAAAAGCTTATTGAAGAATACTAATACAAACATTTTTAGCACTACCTTGAGCAATTACTGATTGTTGCTTGCTTTTCCAAGTAATAAGATTTCCCCAAACATATGCATAGGATTTTAAGGTAGATCCCTTATCAATAAGAGATCTTGCCCAATCAGTATCAAAGAATACCTTTAAACTTCTGCTTGTCCCCCCTTTTAAGGAAAAGTCTTTTTCTTGGAGTCATTTTTAAGTACCTCAACACTTGATTTACTACTTCAACATGCTCTTTTGTAGGGTTATTCATGAATTGGTAGGCTACACTAATGGCAAAGCTAATATCTAGTGTGGTGTAAGAAAGATATATCAACTTACCCACCAATCTCTGATACATCCCTTTATCACCTGGAGTTGAATCTCCCTTTGAGCCAACTTTAGAACTAGGTTCTATTGGAGAATTAGTTGGCTTACACCTAGTAAGTATAAGGTATATATCCTTTGGAACACTACAATTCCCTTACTAGACCAAGCATAGACTGTTAGAATAGTCATTTTATCATTAATTGATAGCTTCTTGATGAATAAAGTATGATTAGTTTACCCTTGTGAGTAACCCTACGTCATTGTTTTAGTGAATCCCTCAAACTAGGCTTGTGGAGATTGTTTGAACCCATAGAGAGATTTTTGAAGTCTACACACTAGATTAGCATCTTTAGATTTCCTTAGATAAGGGGGTACTTCCATGTTGACTTCTTCCTTAAGGTCGCCATTCAAAACTGCATCTTTGATATCTGATTGGTGTAACCTCCAATCAAGGGATTGCTATTGTGGATAGAAGGAAATGAACGACTTTTAGTTTAGCCACTGGTGCAAAAATCTTTTTAAATTCTATCTCATAAGTTTGGGTAAAGCCTTTGGCAACCAACATTGCTTTGTATCTATCAATGCTTCCATCTGCCTTGTAGTTCACATTAAACACCCCTTTAAAATCCACAGGTTGCTTTCCTTGTGGTTTTTGGGTCAACTCCCAAGTGCCATTCTTTTGCAAAGTATGCAATTTTTCATTCACAGCATCTCTCCATTTGGGATGTTTGAGGGCTTTCTCTATGCAAGATGGAATTTTGAGGCCTTCTACACTTGCAATAAATGCTTTATAACGTGGAGATAGCTTTTCATAGGACACAAATTGTGCAATGGGATGTTCAGTACATGCTCTGACTTCCTTTCTAGAGGCAATAGGAAGATGAAGATTAATACATAAACTCAGTTCATTTGAAGATCTAGAATTAGAAATACCTTGAGATTCATGCATGCCTTTAGGAGGAAATGGGTTCGGGTTAGCTTGGCAATGCTCTATCTGCTTGGGACGCCTAGAGTAAACCTTAGGCTCCTTATCTTCCTTCTGATTCTGCATGGGTGCTTTTGATTCAACCTAAGATTCATGGGAAAATGGAGGTGATTAAACCTTGGGTTCAATAGGCTTGGGTATTGTCTTGGTAAAAATAGGTCAAAAAATGATATTCTTCTTGGATTTGGGTCAGCTTGGCAATGCTCTATTGCTGGGTTTTCCTTCGGAATATTAGTTTTGGGGTAATATGGCATTTTTTCAAGAAAAGTCACATCCATGGAGGTATAGAACTTTTTGTTGGAAGGATCATAGCACTTACAACCATTTTGGTGAGGGGAATACCTTAGAAACAAGCATTTGACAGACTCAGGGTCAAGTTTACTCCTTTGTTGTGAGGAAATATGGAGATATATGCATGACACTTGAAGACCCTGAGAGAAGTACCATTGAGGATTCTGGTCTGTGGGAAGGTTTTAAGGAAGATTTGGCAAGGAGTTTCAAATTTGAGGGTCCTTGACAGAAATTTATTAGTGAGTTAAGTGGCTGTTAAAATTGCTTTGCCCCAGTAGTTTTTATGAACATTTGTGGCAATCATAAGGGATTGGGCAATTTCTAGAAGTTGTTCATTTTTCCTCTTAGTAATTCTATTTTGTTGAGGTGTATATGGACATTAGCTTTGGTGAGGAATGCCATTTTCAAGGAAAGAAAAATTTTCATGGATATAATTGGAAAAGTCATGGGCATTATCAGTTTGAAATATTTTCATTTGAGTCTAAAATTGATTTTTAATCATAGGATAGAAGCTTTTGATTGAGGAAGTGGTTTCAGATTTTTCTTTCATAAGGAATACCCAAATTGTATGGGTGTGGTCATCAGTGAAGGGCAAACCACCTAGCACCCCATTAGGTTAGGTATATGGGATAGACCCCAAATATCACTATGAATGATGGAAAAAGATTGGGATGACTTGAACCTATTTGCATAAGAGGTTTGATGTTTATTGCTGCACTTGAACCTATACAAACCTTCTTGAGCTTTAGCATGGCCAATCATCTTCCTCGAATTCAAATCATATAATAAACATCCAGAAGGAAAAATTTAGCAATGTGATTTAAATCTTGAGTGAGTTTACTAATTAACAGTAAGTTACATGACAAATTTAGCTCTAGAACAGATTTATGGCCTGTTTGGTACCGCGTTGAAAAACCACGTTGAAGTATAAGCTCAAATTTGTTGCTTCTCATGAAACCACGTTTCGGATGCCCTCACCGCTTTTCCAAACATGCTATTAAGTGTCAAATTTTTAGAAATAACAACTCTTCCAACATCTGTTACTTCTAACATGTTCCCATCGGCAATTTTAATTGTGTATTTATTAGGACATGCCTTATATTCTTGAAATAGAGAAGCATCTCTTCTCATATGGTCAGATGCTCTGGAGTTTATTATCACAGTGGTTGCGTCTTCTGCTCTATTATAGAAAGCACTCAAATTAGTACCTTTTGTGCTGCTGAACTAGAAGTGATAACAGGGGCTGGTGAAGAACTTTGGTTGACAAGGTGTTGCAAAAATTCCAATTGTCTGCAAATAGAGTGGGTTCACTAGGTGCTTTGTCATGACCTTTAGTGGAAGCAGCATACCCTTTGTTCTCCCTTTCTTTGCTTGGTTTCCAATCCGTAGGCTCATCATGGATCTTCCAACAAGTGTCTTGTGTGGCCTAGACAACGGCAATGGTCACACCATGGTTTCCCTTTCTATTGTTTATTATCACTGTTTTGAGGTGCAGCTCCAGCCAAGAGAGCAAATCCTTCATGAATGGCAGTAGTGGAGGTGGTTCCTAGCATGAGTTTTCTATAGCTTTCTTCTCTTTTAACTTCTGAGAAGACATAGCTAATTGATGGCTAGGGATTTAAACTCAGAATTCTTCCCTAGGTCTAGTGATTTGTGAAGACCAAGGAGGAATTTAAATAACTTCTTTGTACTTCTTGGCACCTACAGGGCACTCCCAATTAGGATTTTCAAAGGTATCTAGCTGCTGCTAGAGGTATGTGAGTGCACCATAGTGTTGAGTTACAAAGAGCTTACCTTATTTGAGATCATCCAATTTGCTCTTGATCTCAAGAAGTTCAGAAATATTTTCATGGTCTGAATAGGTCTCCTTCATGGCTTCCTAGATGTCATGTGTTGTGGAACAAACAAGTGCGACCAAGGTGGTCAGTGTTCATGGTATTCATTAACCACTTGGCCAAGTTGCTCTTTGGCCACCATCTAGAGAATGTAGAAACCTTCTTATTTGGAGGAGTAACTACTCCAGTCAAATAGTTGTCTTGCCTTTGCCTGAAATGAACATCATCACTGATTTGGCCAATTGCAAGTAGTTTTGGCCATTTAACTTATGACTAGTGACAATGTGAATTGGCCCTTTTGTTGCGACCTGGCTAGGTGAATCTGGCCCAGAAGTTTTGCTCCAGTTTTGGCTGCTTTCAGAAGACATAATGATAATCAAGAGCTTGAGTAGAGATGTGTCACAAGAATGAGGGGGAAAGAAGAAATTTCATAAGAGTCTTAGCTCTAATACCATGAAGATTAGTGTGAAAAAAGTCTTGTGTATTGATTTGAGTTGAGTACAACAAATGGGTACAGTTTAAATAAGGAGAACTGAGTGAAAGGAGGAGTAAAAGCTCCTTGATTCTTGGTCAAACTAAAAAGGGAAATAATTTGAAAATAATAATCCTATACAATTTGTACATAATTAATTCTAATTAGGACTAATAAAAACCTAAATTGATTAGCTATAAAAGGAAATAAACATCCAGTGAATCAATGACAAATCTTGTTGTGCAACACATGTAACAATCCCAACTTAACACATCTTGACAAAAGAACCACCTTCCTAAAGTAGCACTTTATGTTGCCCTTCTATCTTTACTAAGAACTTACCCTATGATTACTACTCCTTTGATTGCATGGTCTGAGACTTGTTTGGGATAGGTGCACTTTTATATACATATTTATTTGGTTTACTTGGCATTGGTATATGAACAAAGGACCCTTAAAACTCCTCATTACATATAACAAGCCCTTTCTAGAGCATTTTTTTTCTTGTTGACTAGGTTGCCATACTAGTTGAGTCTAGAGGTTTCTCAATACATTTTGGGCATAACAAATGTTAAGGTTCAAATGAAAGGAATGAAGTAGGGTAAAATTGGATGTCTTGGTTGATTATCAAGTGTGACTCTTGCTACTTATCTTTTGTTGAAATTTAGGGTTAAAAGAGTAAAATAGGATTGGCAAGAGGTTGAAGCAAAACACAACCCGTCCATCAATGCTTTCCTTTATGTATAATAATATTAAAATAGAGTTTAATTGCAAGATAAATTCCTAAAGATAAAGTTGAAGAATTTAGCATCATGAAGATAACTAACTTTTCTATCTTTAGAATAAATCTAAACAATAATTCAAAGACATAATAATAAGACTCCTAAAAATGAATGAACTTTACTACTCTAGATAATGATAAATTCAAAGACCTTATCTAATAATAAACTCCTAATCCCTTGGGAGTTTTCTTAGATAAACTTTTCAACCCTCCCCTTGATGCTAAATTATACAAGCTTTAGATTATAACAAATAAAACTCAAAGTAAAAGAAAAACATATCTAGTCTTAAACATCTAGATACTTAAACATTGCACTGCATTTCACATGATTGCATCATCACAATTTAAGAACCTCAGCAATCAGAATTTCCTCTAATGGCATCCTCATTAGATTAATAGCTTATAGAATTCTTCGACATAGTCCACTTGATTTGTAGTCCACTCCATTTGTTGCTTGCTGGGGCTTCCAACAAAATGCAGCTCTGTTGCTGATGTCATTAATTTGAAACATGTACCAAAACCCTAGAGCACCATATTCAGAGTATTATTCTACCACAAAAAAACAAAAAATGAAAAAGGAAGAATTAATAGCATGATGGTTCTTTTTAGACTATTGAACTCACAGACTCTCAATGTTGTGATTTTGTGATCCTACCCTATGATGGATGAAACTGCTATGACATTATGTCAAAAATTTAGAGTTAATGTTCATTAGAGTTGGCAAAAGTTAAAGGACTTCAACTTTGCTAACCCTAGTCCTTTATGTACTCCTGCATTTATAGGGTATATTACGCTTGCCTCCCTTCAAAAATGTTCAAATTAGATGACCTCCTTTTTGTTTTGAAAATATACACTTACTTTCTTAAAATCAAAATATGGTTAAAATACCTTCAAGAATAATATTTTTCTTATTAAAAATGACATAAAAAATATTCTTTTAATCCTTGTTTCACTTTTCTTAAAAATAATTTTGGGTGGAGAACCATAAATTTGGTTTATTCTAAAGTTTGTGTTTATTAATATATATTTAATCCAAATGTTGTTTTTGAAATTGAATTATTATCTATACATTTGTTAGATTTGAAAAATTATTTTGTGAATATTTTCTTTGTTTTTAATAAATTATTTTTTTAGCAAAAAATTTTAGAATATGCTAAATTTATAAAATTGGCTAGTTTATATTGGCCAAACTCATATTTAATAGGATTAAATTTAGATTTTGTTGTTTATATTTTTGTTATCAGGTTCTCCAATTAAAATATAATAAGTGTATAATTTAATGAGAGAATTGTACACTTATTTGCAAAAATTATACACTTATTACATTATTATTGAAAAATTTTATACTTGTTATGTTTTGATTGAGGAACTTGAAAGCAAATATATAAGGAACTGCATATAAGTTTTTTCTTATTTAATACTTGATATATTATATAAGTCATAAATATACGGGTATTTTGATATAAACAAGCACAATTGTAGCTTATCTTTTGTTGCATGGGAGGTGGGTGTAGTGCATCTTTTGCTTTTAGGGGAGTGGAGTGTATATTTTCAAAACAGAGGAGAGGATCTTGTAATTTGAGTATCTCTCAGGGTAGAGGAGAGTAATTTACCCTTATTTATAATAATAATTTGAAAATAGTGTTTAAAATAAACTCCTAAAGATAAAGATGAATAATAAAGCAATGTGAAGATAACTAGGTTTCCTTATCTTCTAATCAAATCTAAACAATAATCCTAAGAGAAAATTATAATACTTGTAAACAATAATAAACTCCAAAACTTGAGATAATGATAAACTCAAAAACCCTATTTAATTATAAACTTCTAATGAATCGCACTTATATCGGTTTCCCTATATCTTCTATTCTTTACTTTGATAGCCATGCCCTAGGCTCCTTAGGGCCATTCCAAGGCCTAGTGCTTGGTAGGATTTGCCTTCAAACATTGTCTTATTCACGATGCTTGGGACTTTATCATGCTTTTCATGTTTATAACTTGTTTTTGTTCTGCTGTGAATTTAAAATTATAGAAATACCATGCTGTTAAATCATTTTATATATTTTTTTCCCCTTCCAGATAAGACAGATTCGCAAGAAAAATGGTGTAATGGCCCATCTCTTGGAATATATTGACTACCCTGATCAAAGTAAGTATGCTTAAGCTATTAGCTAAAATTGTAACTTGAGTTTTGAGATTATTCATGCAGAGTATTGACATATTTAATGAAGAGTTTATAAGGGTTGTTCTGAAGGATATCTTACATGAATGGTGTACAATGTGGTGTAATATGAGCATTTTACTTACTTGATTGAGTATTGTGAAAAATTAGTGTTTTTTTCATTCTCTGATCTGTATTATTACTAGATGAAGAGGATGCCTTTTATAGTGATCTAATGCTAACAGATTTATTCTATTTGATCCCAAGAGATATGCTTACAATATCAAATCAGAAACTTATCTTAACAGCAGCTAAAGACAGCAAAAAATTAGGAACCAAAAATAAAGAAAGAAATAAATAAAGGTTTCTAACTAATAACAGGCATATAACAGATCAGATATAAAAAAATTGACAATAGCTGCTTTAGTATATAATGGCGAGCCATACAGCCCTCTTATCTCTTGATCTCCAACACTTCCCCTCAAGTTGGGAAGTAAAAGCTGACTATTCTCATCTTGGACTTTAGGTATTCAAACTTCCCTCTTGCTATGACTTTGGTCAATAGATCAGCCACTTGAGCGTTTATAGGTGTGTAGGACAGCCCTACCATGCCTGACTCAATTTTTTCTTTCATGGTATGTGCTTGGTTCTATCATGATGTATGGGATTTTTTGCCATCCCAATGGTTGCCACATTGTCACATAGAACTTCCATTGGTGCCTCAATATCAATGCTGAATATTTTAAGCAGTCTATTCATCCTTATGCCTTCACAAATTCTTAGATCAAGTGCTCGAAATTGTACTACAGCACTGCTCCTAGCTATAACTGACTATTTTTTGAAGACAAATGTACAATAACTGGTTATTGTCCTTCTATCTGTAATAGGCTCCAGCCCAATCATTATCTGAGTAAACTTATACCTCTCGGTGTGCCCCCTTCTTGAAATAGAGGCCCTTACTTGGGGTTAACTTCAGATATCTCAATATTCTATAGACTATCTCTAGGTATTTTTCATTTGATTTATTCATAAATTGACTCACATTACTTATAGGGAAGCAAATATCAAGTCTTGTATGAGAAAGATAAATTAATTTACTTACCAGTGTTTGGTACATTCTAGTATCAACTAGTGTACAGTCTTCTTTTAGGCCCATCTTGTAGTTGGCCTCCATAGGGGTTTTAGCAGGTTTGCAATCCAACATTTTTGCTTCTTCAAGTAAATCCTATTTGTATTTCCTTTGAGACATCGTTATTCTCTCCTTTGGCCTTGCTACTTCCATCCCTAGGAAGTATCTTATGCTTCCAAGGTCTTTAACTTCAAATTTAGTTGCAAGATCATTCCTCAATCTCTTTATCTCATCCAAGTAATCCCCTATAATGACTCTATCATTAACATAAACAATTAAAATAGCAATTGTTCCATTAGGGGCAATTTTGATAAATAATGTGTTATTTGCCTAGCATTAACTACATCTATACCCTTTAACAACCTTTGTAAACCTTTCAAACAAAGCTCGAGGAGATTGTTTTAAGCCATATAATGACTTATGCAATTTACACACTTTATTATGATATTTACTTGATTTAAATTTGGGAGGAATATCCATGCATACTTTTTCTTCCAAATCTCCTTTAAAAATGCATTTTTCACATCTAATTGGAAAAGTAGCCAATCAAAATTAGAAGCAAGAGACAACAGTACCTTAAATAGTGTTGAATTTAGCTACCGGGCCAAAGGTTTCTTGAAAGTCGATGCCATGGATTTGAGTGAACCCTTTGGCAACAAGCCTTGCTTTATACTGGTTGATACTTCTATCTAGATTGCACTTGACAATGAAAATCCACTTGCAACCTATTGTTGTTTTTCTTTAGGTAGCTCAGAAGTTCCATTCTTCTTTAATGCATTCATCTCTTGATATATAGCAACCTTCCATTTGGGAACTTTCATAGCATCATAGACTCTTTTTGGTAGTTTTTCAATTAAAACACTTGCCACAAAAGATTGCATAAAGGGAGATAATTTGTAGGAGACATAATTGCTTATGGAGTATTTGTACACAATCTTACTCCTTTCCTTAGTGCAATAGGTCAGCTCAAGTCTTCCAAGTTTTGATTTGAAATTGAGGTTGATGATTGGCCTTGCCTAAGGGGTGCACAGTGATTTTCTTCCATGATATGCTATTCTGTCTGCTATTCCTCCTCCCTTTGTGAGTACTCATGTGATTCTTCTCCCAGTACCGTAATGGGACATGTCTCAGTTGTACCCACATTATTTGTGGGGTTTTCAAGGTCATAGTCAATAGTGTTTAAAGGCTAGAAATAGGTTGGAACAGTTGGTATTTGGGGTATTGTTTCCTCAGGTGAAGGGGTTGAAACATTTGAAGTTTGGGAAGGTTCAAAGTCATACCAAAACAACTATTCTTTTGTGTTTTGATTCTCTCCTTTAATGGGTGTTTTGGGATAAAAAACTTAGTTTTTGTAAAAGTTCACACCTATGGTAGTGTGTTGTTTTTGTGTGATTGGAGAGTAGAATTTGTAGCCTTTTTGTATGGGTGAATATCTAAGAAAAATGCACTTAAGTGCTCTAGAGTCAAGTTTCCTTCCATTGTGACCATGAATGAAAGATGTACATCCAAAGACTTTTAGAGGTAGATTGGTCATGGTTTGGATACTAGGGTAGGTTTCGAGGAAAACTTGTTAGGGCGTTTTAAGTTTGGGATCTTGGAGTTGTAATGAGTATAGCTTCCCCCCTGAATGTTTTAGGCACATTGGATGTTCTCTTGAAAGCCCTAGTCACTTGTAAGAGGTGTTTGTTTTTGTCGCTTGGAGACCCTGTTCTCTTAAGAAGTGTTGTCACAAGAGCTTTGGTAAATAATCCAGTGTTTGGCAAAGATAATTGCCAAGGACAGAATTGAAATAGTCCTTAGCGTTGTTAAATCACAATTTTAATTTTTGTTTGGAATTGGTTTTGAGTAAGGGCATGAAATTTTTGAGATATGTTAGGAACTTTAGATTTTCCTTTTAATTGGTACATCCATGTCAACTGAGTAGGGACTTTAGATTTTCCTTTTAATTGGTATACCCATGTCAACTGAGTATGATCATCAATAAAGGTAACAAATGATTGTGCCCCTTAATATTTTTCACCCTAGAGGGACCCCAAAATCACTATGAATGATTGTAAATGGTTGTGTTGGTAGATGGTTATGAAGAAGAGGTAGAGCCATTCATCATTATGGATTAGAGCTTTTGTAGATTGGGACATTGTTTACCTCCTCAACGCTCAAAGAAGCATGGGACAATGGAGAGTAGTTTTGGGGAAATGAGACCTTTTGGGTAGACAATGGAAGCAAGTGTCCAAGACCTTGGCTTGTGACGGCAAAAGAGGAAGAAGACGCTAAAGGCAGAGGAAGAGGGAAATGGGTCATGGATCGGGTTAGGGAAATTAGATGGGGTAGAAGTCCAAAACTAAATGGAGGGAGAAATTTTCTTGGGCCAATAATTTCTTAACCCATAATAGTGGGTTGACCCAACTTCATATAACATCCAATCTTAAAATTTAGATGCAGTTTATGGGCTTGGCCCATAAAGTGGAGGAGTGAAGCCTAATTCTCACAAAGGCTAAGGTTGCAACGCAATGTTCTGCATCGAAAAAGGACCTTTATTCTCCACTTCAACATTGAGCAATTCCTCGGGTCCAATGCTTAAAGGAAGGGAGTTGTAGTTTCCTTTTGGTCATGTTGGGAAGTGTGGGGATGTCTTATCGAAGTCTGAACCAACTGCTTCTCATTTTACTTTTGGCAAAAGAAGATGATGATGAGGACAAAGAGGAAGGAGCACTCAAGAAGAAGATTCAAACCGATATTGCAAGCCAATATTTTGGACATGTGGCTCTATGGGCGTGTTAGCTGACATTATGGGGTTGTTACTCAAATACATTAAGTTTCTACAAATGGATATTTGATGGTGTTGGATCAGCTTTCTCCATATAGGGTGGACCAAGAACTTTGAAAGGCATACTAATAAGGTGGAGTCATGGTATGGAACCATATATGTCAGAGTAGGAGTCACTAGTCTTACAATTCAAGAGTGGGTGCTCTTTATTCACAAGGAAAATCTACATCCTCTAGCAGCTAACACATTCGCTCTTGTTGACTTGTCACTTAAGATGGTGCAAGAAGGTTGAGTTTCCAATTTTGTTAAGTAGGTCATCATATCCAGTTTTATGGTACAAGTTAGATACAATGTTTTCCACTCCCACGGCTTATGCAAAGATAGAATTCAATTGTACTTATGTTGGAAACTTCCTTGAAGCTGAAGTTTTGACTGATATTTTCACATAGTTATTGTTGGATTACTTGACTATGTTTACGATGCTCAGGTTGCTGGTTTGCATAATGGCATACACCACATAGATAGTGGTTTTCAAGTGACTTGCCTTTTTCAAATAGAGTGTCTTGTTAAATTTGTACTGGTGATGCTCTCAAGGACCTTCTCAGAGTGTTATGTAACAAGGAACCTTGAAAGTAATGAAGCAGAATCAATGGTTCAGCACATAGAAGATGCTCTTTTTAAGTGTTCAAGCCCTTTATGCCAACCTTTATTTCCATCTCAATATTTGACAAATCATGTTTTTAAGTTTGAAAGTGGCATGTTGTTATTTGGCCCTATTTGGGTGCATTTCATATATGATAATAATTGTTGACAATCTCCACAAGGCCACTAGCATACCAAGAGCTTTATTTTCTGTATTGGGTGGTTTATCTATTGGGTTGATAGCATTGGTAGGTATTGAGGATGTTGACCTTTTGTTAGAATCTCAGCTATTCGTGGAGGGTGATTCCACTGACCTATTGCTTCAGCTAATAGCCATGAAGATTGTTGCAACTTCTTGAAGAATCAGGGAAAGGATGACGCACAAAGAGCGAAAAACACTGAGCTCTCTATCTCATGCGTTCTGAATCTTATTCCATTAGAGGGCAGATAAATACAATAGGAAATAGGAAGATTGGTGTCTGATTTGGTTGACCAATCTGTTCCCTAATATCATGGGGTACAAAAATTAAAAATAAAAGGAAACAAAATAACAAAATAAAGATAAAGATAGGAAGCAAATAAATCCCCAAATAAATGCCCACATAAATAGGAAACAAATGCTCACATAAATAGGAAACAAATGTAAACATAATTATAGTAATATAAATAATGAGATATCAACACTTCCCCTCAAGATGGGGAGTATATGTTGAGCATTCCGAGCTTAGAGCTTAGCTCTTCAAAGTTGACACGAGCAACAGCCTTTGTCAATAAATTTGTAACCTGAGAGTTGGAAGAGACATAACTTAATTCAAGTAAGCTGGAATTAATCTTTTCCTCGATGAAATGTCAATCTATCTCAACATGTTTCATCCTATCATGATGAACAGAATTCTTTGCAATTTCGATAGTATCTATATTGTTACGAAACACCTTCATTGGCCTATCAACATTAACCTTGAGCTCATTGAGGAGCCTCAATAACCACATGCCCTTGAATATCCCAAGTGCTAAGGCACAAAATTCAGCTTCAGCATTAGTTCTAGCAACTACAGGTTGCTTCTTGCTTTTTTAGGTGACCGAGTTACCCCATACAAAGGTACAATAGCCTGTGGTAGATCTTCTATTAGTCACAAATCCAGCTCAATTTGCATCAGAGAAAACTTCAACACCCTTATGAGTTCCTTTCTTGAAAAATAAGCCTTTACCAAGAGTCATCTTAAGACACCTAAGAATTTTGTTCAAAGCTTTTAAGTGTTCTTCATTTGGACAATTTATGAATTGGCTAACAACACTTACAGAGAAGATGATATCTGGACGAGTGTGAGATAGGTAAACTAACTTACCTACAAGTCTTTGGTACATACTAGTATCAACCGGTGAACAATCCTCCTTAAAACCAAGTTTATGGTTACCTTCCATTGGAATATCTATAGGCTTGCACCCTAACATATATGTTTTTTCAAGGTCAACAGTGTATTTCCTTTAGGAAACGGTGATTCCTTTTCTGTTCCTTGCCAGTTTGATTTCTAAGAAATATTTCTACTCATTGAGTTGTTTTGCTTCAAACTCCTTCGCAAGAGACTTCATCAACTTCTCAATCTATATAAACACTCAAAACTGTGAATTTTCTGTTACACCTAGAGGATTCTTACTATATTATTACGAAATTACAGCTTTATAATCCTATTTTTCTCCTCACCAAAATAATATTTTCTCCGTTGCAGAGAAAAGCAGGCTAAACTAGACACTGTTAACCTCATTTTTAAGGTCTGTATTTGTGAAATTTCTTTACCTCGCCAAATGTCATCCAAAAATCATAAAAATTGGTAGAATGATTCCTTATAATGTTAATCAAAAGCCAATAAAATAGTTTTTGAAAATTCCTACAGATGACCCCTTAACCAGTGTCATTTAGACCACTACTCAGTTTGGACTCGCTGTACACTATCCTCTCTGTCTCGGACTTAGTTACCCTAGTAAATGAACTTTAAAAATTTTAAAACTTTCCAGACTTAAGTTTATATGTCTTAGCTACCTTCTCATAAAATTTTGTGCATTAATTCATTCATTTGCCTTTATAATGAAATTTATTATGAATCCTGCTTGAAACTGTCTTGTATAGAAGTTGAGTTGGATTAGTACATCGTTTTTATGATCTAACTTGTTCCAAAAATTCTGTAACTTTGTAGATCTTAAGTTCAAAGGCTAGAGAACTCATTATAAAATTTTGGGTTCAGAAACCCCCCTCCAAGTATTTCTGCAAAAGCCAAACATTAACGGCTCGTTTGGTACGTAGAAAGTTAGGGATGAAAATGGAATTAGAAAAGAAAAATGTGATTTTGTGGATAGATAATACCTTACTTTTAATGATTGAATAATGATTGATGGATAGTATTAAATAATGATTATAGGGGCAAAAATAGAATTTCACCAAACTTTCCATTTCCTTTTCATTTTCCATAGGCAAACCAAACAAGTCATAAGTTCCTAGATTGCATGTCTATTTGACGCTCTTGCTGGATGTACTTTGTAATTGTTCAACCAAACTCTGGAAATTCATGCATAAAATCTCAAAGTAGGTTCATTGACCTTAACCAAGCATGTACTAACATTCTAGAATTATTCCCAAAGTATGATAATCAGTTTCATGCAAAAACGATAACTGAAATTACTTCTGTATACAATTTAGCTTTTTGTCAAATGTTACTGTCAGGCTAAACAAAAAACTATTCATACTTCATTATCACATGTATCCAAGATAGAGGACTACAAAATACGACTAAGTTCCTAAAACCAAAGTCATACATTAACTTTCACACTTTTCAAAGGATTTACAAAGGCTGATGGTATTATTACACATGGTATATTATTCCGCTGGTCTATTTTTTGCTTTGTCTGCTGTATAACTAATACTTGGAAAAATAATTAGCTTCGTAATGAGATAAAATCTCAGTAGGTAACAATGAATTCGAAGAGTATTCATGTAAACCACACTAAATATCATCCAAGGTACGTTCGATGTACAATTCAATGTAAGAGCATGTAATTACCAAACAGCAACATACATTGATTCATTAGGCTGATGTGCTTCGGTTATTGGCCAACAGCAGAGGTCTATTACTCAGAAGAGTTACTTTAGTGGATATACATGCAACAATTCACAGCATAGGGAATTCAAGAATGTACAGTGCAATTACGTAAATAAACAGAATGAATAAAATGTTAACTACCTGTTTTTTCATTGTTGTATTGTCAAGTTAGTCCTTAGTCTATGTTGTCCCAATTGTTTCCCTATAATTTCAATCACATAATATCCTAACTAAGAACAAGTCATGGGCAAGATTGGAATAAAATTAAGTTACTAATTTCCCATGCAGTAAATCATAATTCACTTCTGTTAGTTGGGAATTTGAATTCCTGATTTGGAATTAATCAGTTTTCGTTTCCTTTTCTCCTCATTAATTTAATACCCTTTTGAATTAATAATGTTGAGTTCAAAGCCTTAAAGTCCAGTTTCTAATCCTTATTGGAATGGCAATTTAGTTCACTAACTACTAGCTTTTATAGCCTCGGTATATCCATTTCCAATTGTGGCAATCATCTGCCTACACCTTCCATAATATCTAATTATATGGTCCCATTTAGTGTCAAAACATCCTTCCTACGTTCTGCCCTTTTTGTTTTCTCCTCCTAATTCAATTTAAGACATTCATATGGCAAAGTCCTCATGGCCAACCCAATCATATATATATCTTCTTTTCACTCCATCACTCTTGGCCTTATTAGTTCTCAAGGAGAAGAGTTTAATCACTTACCTCCAAAGATTCGGGGCTTCCTCCGAAGTTCTCCTAGTGTTTGTTTCCTCAACGTTTTATAGCTGTCCAACAATAGCAAAGGGTTCTAATTCAGAATTTGAATTAGGTGGAATGAAAGCAGTTTGGAGATTAAATTTTTCCTAATCTTACCTTTGATGAAGTCCCTTGCCAATTTCTCCTTGCCACCCGTGGTTTATTTCTTATTCTTCCATTTCCATGGCTGACCGAGGCTCTCTTCCCTTCCTTCCACTAGCACTCTTGACCTCAATGAATTAATGTGGAGAAGACTAGTGCAAGTGCCACATCTAGCTTCCTAACCGAAAGTGGATGCACCTAAGATGATTAACAATTCATTTCTTCCTACTTCTTATTTGGTGCTATGCAAGGTGGCAGCATAAATGCTTCTTTCCCATCTAAGTACTATGTGTAATTGATATTTAACTCCCATGGCTAAAAGAGTGTGAGCAATAACTGAATGCTATATATATATATATATATATATTGCACGGTGAAAGCATGAGGTGCATGTGATTTGTTTATTGAAATTTCTTTCTCCCATGGCCCCACACCACCGTTCAAGCTAGGTATCTTCTTCTTATATTGTTTAAGCCATTAAATTAGTTGCAATTCATGGCAATTCCCACAGCTGAATGGAGGTGTAATGCCATGCCTGAATATGATTATATATATGGTAATTAGTGGAATGTCAAGGTGGCAAGGTTTTGTCCTTATTATCTCTTGTTTGTTCGCTTATTCCTATTTGCTTGGCCATACAAGACGCCAATGCTCCCATGTTCATCCTAGCATTTTTGTTGTTTTTCTTATTCAAGATTTACACGACCTCAAGTCTACATGTACAACGAGATCATAAATATATGTATGTTCCTAATTTTGTCTCTTCCTTTTTCTCCTAAAGCACAATTCATTCGGCCACCATGTATTGCTATTTCTTGGTTTACATGGTTAAGAGTAATACATATTAACCGAGTGCCCACATGTAAATATGGGGTAGGAGATGTCACGTGGCTAATGTTTGAGTGGTTAGTCACTTGTGACATGCATGTAAGTCACTTAATATGTAACCATTACGAAATGCATTTCTATATGCTTCTACCTTAGATAAAATAACATGCCAATATTTCATTAAAGCTTCCTAACATATATCCTCCTCTTTAGTACTAATTAAATCAATTAGTTACTAATTAACCTTGGTTAGCTCCCTAGTGCTTACTTAAGGTTGTCCCTTGATGCTTTTTTTTTGGTTATTTTGGTTACGTTACCATCTAAGGAAAATTTAGAATGTGATGTTTTCCATCATGATTGGATTTGACAAACCATATGTGATCTATTTGATATTGGTTGTACTCATATTTCTTGACAGTAATAGTGAACTTTTCAAACTATGCTCTTAGAGATTGCTTGAACCTATATAAAGATTTATGAAGTTTACACACTCTAGTTGAATGTCTGAAGTCCAGGGGCAATCTCCATATATACTTCCTCTTCAAGGTGTCTATTGAGGAAGGCATTTTTCATACTAATTGATAAAGGGGCCACTCCAAATTAGCTACAAGAGAGATTAATACTTTCACTGTGTTAAATTTTGCTACGGGGCAAATGTCTCTTGATAATTAATGCCTTGGGGTTGGGTGAACCTTTTGGCTACAAGCCAAGCCTTATGGCAATTGATACTCTCATTAGGATTGTATTTTATTGTAATAATCCACTTACACCCAACATGTTTAGCAAGAGGCAAATCAACAATATCCCAAGTTTTATTCTCCTCAAGAGCTTTTACTTCTTCATTTATAGCACTCCTCCATTCTAGTTTATTTACTGCCTCATAAAAATCATGTGGTAACTTTGCAAGAGGAACATTGTGCACAAAGACTTGTAACTTTGGAGACAATCTGTTATAGGAGACAAAATTAGTTACAGGATGCATAATGCACAGTTCCTTTCCCTTTTCCTCAAAGCAATGGATAAGTCTAGCTCCTTATGGTTTTCATAGTCATGAGGAAGGGAAGTTGATTGGTCATGCTCAGGAAAAATGCCTTGTTCCTCATGCTGATTTACAATTTCTATACACTGACCATGTTGTTTTACCACGTTGGTTTTCTTCTTTTTGGTATGAACCAGCATCTTGTTCTATTGTGAATGGTTGGGGTAGGTCTCAAGTTCTTTAGGATTGGTTGTGTTTGGATCAAGGCCAGGTGAGATAGATCTAGGTTGGGAAGTAGGTTGGAAATTATGAGAAGTGAGCTGGATAAAATCATTAGTGAGAGTAATATTGCCATCAGAAATTTCTTGAGGTGCAGGTGCAATGTTAATATCTATATTACTTCTAAGCATCCATTCATTTTGTTGAGTGTTGTTGCAACTCTCCCTTTGAATAGGTGTTTGGGAGTTAAAATTTTTTTTTTCCAAAAAAGGTAATATCTAAAGTGGTAAACATTTTCTTTAGAAAGGGTGAATAGCATTTATAACCCTTTGTGGTAGATGAACATCCAATGAAGATGCACTTTATAGACCTTGGCTCAAGTTTAGCCCCATGATCATTATGAATGAATGATGTGCATTCAAAGACTTTTAGAGGTAGGGATGACATAGTTCTATTGGTGGGAAAGGCCTCGAGTAATTTTTTTGTGGTATAATGAGATTTAAAACGTTTGAAGGCATCCTATTAATGAGATAAGTGGTAGTTAAATACTCCTTCTCCCCATAAATAGACAGAGTATTAGTGGTAAAGAAAAAAGATCTAACCACTTCCAAAATGTGTCCATTTTTTCTCTTCACAACCCCATTTTGTTGAGGTACATTGACACAAGAACTTTGGTTAATAATACCATGTTGGGTGAGGTAGGAATCAAGAATGGAGTTAACAAATTCTCTATCATTTTTGGTTTTGAAAATTTTTATTGAGCTTTGGAACTGATTTTGAATGTATTAATGGAAATTTTGGAAAATATTTGCAACCTCAGATTTCTCTTTTAGGAGGTAAACCCATGTGACCCTTATGTGGCCATTAATAAAAGTGACAAACCACCTTACATCATTTAAACTTTTAACATTTGAAGGACCTCAAACATTGCTATGTATGAGAGAAAAAGGATGAGAAGGCTAATATGAGTAAGATGGATTGGAAGACCTAGAATACTTGGACATTTGGCAAATTTCACATTGAATAGAGTTTGTACCCTTATTGATCAAATGAGGGGACAATTTTTTCAAGTAATGAAAGTTTGGGTGGCCCACTCTATAGTGCCACAACAAAACATCCTTATTATTATCTAAAGAAAGAAGTGGTGAAAGAATAGAATTATTGCAACTAGTGGGTCCATCCGAATAGTAGAGTCCAGCATTTTCCTTAGGATTGCCAATCGTCTTCCCTTACTCTAAATCTTGAAAATAACACCCATAAGCATCAAAATTAGTTTGACAATTTAAGTCTTTTGCAAGCTTATTAATAGATAATAAGTTGCATTTTAATGAAGGAACAAATAGGACATCTTTCAAAATCAGCTTTGATGATATTTTTACCATTTTAACACTGGTAACTTCGAACACCATCCCATCAGCAATTGTCACAAATTTATTAGAACTAGAAACAATACTATTAAGGATAGTAATATTTCTAATCATATGTTTAGAAGCACCAAAGGCAACTACTCTAGTTGTTGGAACCTTTGGAGTTGACTCTAGTAGGGTCACCTGAATGAGCCATGACCCTAGTTTCAATCACTTTCCCAGAAGGTCTCTGATTACTAATCATCTTTTGCAATTAATCAAGTTTTTCATTGGGAATTGGCTGAAGTTTGGCTGAAGTTTTTAATTGGGAAGGCATGAAACATGATGTGCAAGAATATGTAGCTAGGTGTAAAATTTGCCAAAGAAATAAATACCAAGCAATGAGTCCAGTTAGATTATTGCAGCCCCAATCTAATCCACAAGAGGATTGGGAAGACATTAGTATAAATTTCATCATAGGCCTCCCTAAATCCCACAAATTTGACACTATAATGGTGGTGGTAGATAGATTTATCAATTGTGCCCACTTTGTGCCACTTTCTCATCCTTTTTCAGCTAAGGATGCCTTAGAATTTTTCATTCAAGAAGTGGTTAAGCACCATAAATTTCCGAAATCTATAGTATCTAACTATGACTAGGTGTTCATAAATCAGTTTTGGAAGGAGTTTTTTAAGATGGCAAGCACTACTTCAAAGTATAGTTCAAGTTACTATCCTGAAATAGACTTGCAAACTGAGGTGGTCAATAGGACCCTTGAAACTTATCTCCATTATTTTGTGGGGGAAAGGCCTAAGTAGTGGTCAAAATGGTTTGCATGGGTGGAATATTAGTTTGACACTACCTGTAATAGAGCCTTGTATGGATGTGACCTTCCCCACTTTATTCAAGATGGATGATGCTAATTCTTCAGAGGAGGGTGTTAATGAGCATATTTTGACAGAATTGAAGGAGCATTTAGGGAAGGCACAGGCAAGAATGAAGGCTCAAGCTAACCAACATAAAAGGGATGTGAGTTTCAATGTTGGTCACTTAGTGTATTTAAAAATTAGACCATACAAGTTGAAGGCATTGGCGAAGAATTTGAATGAGAAACTTAGTCTTAGATTCTATGGACCCTACAAAATCATAGCTAAGCATGGACTATTGTTTAGAGCTTCTGACTACTACCAAAATTCACCCTATTTTCCATGTTTCACAGCTTAAGCGGTCTCTACAACTTATTGTCCCTAATTAAGAAATTCCCTTGGCCTTAATCGAAGACTTGGAGCTGCAAGTGCAACCAGAAGAAGTTAGGAAAATCGTAAGTTTAACTAGTGGTCTACTTGAAGTGCTCATGAAGTGGATTGAACTTGCTGAGTTTGAGAATACTTGGGAAGGTTTTGATGTCATCAACCAACAATTTGTACCCTTCATCCCATTGGCAATTATGTGTCTAATGACAACTTATTGGGAAATTTCAAAGCCTTCATTGCTAATGTTTCTAGTGAAAAATACCTCTAAACATTCATCGTGCATTGAAAACGCTCAAATGGAGAGAGGATATTCAAGAGGAAGTGACTACTTTGGAAAAGACTTGGACTTAGGAGATTACTGAACCTCCGGAAGACAAGATGGATCTTTACAACCAAATATAATGCTAATGGAAGCATTAATCGGCGCAAGAGAAGGTTAGTAGCTGGAGGATTTACCTTAGCTTATGGTGTGAGCTACCAGGAGACCTTTGCTTTTGTGGCTACGTTCAACACTATTAAAGTTCTCCTTTCCTTAGTGGCAAACTTGGATTGGCCTCTTCATCAACTTGATGTAAAGAATGTCTTTTTAATTGGTGACTTGGATAAAGAAGTTTATATGGAAGTTTCTCCTAGGTTTGAGATAGAAGGTGATAAGAAAAGGATTTGCAAACTTAATAAGTCTCTTTATAGTTTCAAACAATCTGTTAGAGCTTGGTTTAATATGATTACCAAGGCTATTAGAAGTTATGGATACACTTAGGGGTAGGCTAACCATACTAACTTTACAAAGTTTTCTTTTGATGGTAAACTAGCTATCTTGATTATATATGTTGATCATATTGTCATTACAAGTGATTTCGTGATTTCGTCATAGAAATCAGGAGATTGAAGGATGCTCTTGCTAGAGAGTTTGAAATTAAAGTTCTTGGTGACCTTAAGATAATTCTTAGGCGTGGTAGTGGCTCGCTCAAAGAAAGGTATTGTTTTCTAGAGAAAATACACCTTTGATCTATTGGAAGAGACAAGAATGCTTGGATTACAAATACACCTGTAGACACTGGGAGATATTAGAGGCCAGTTGGGAAACTCATGTTCTTCTCCCATACTAGGCTAGACATAAGTTTCCTAGTGAGTGTTGTGAGTTAGTATATGAACAAGCCTACTAAGGAGCATATGGAAGCTGTTTACAGGATCTTAAGATATTTGAAGATGACTCCTTGCAAGGGAATTTACTTTAAGAAGGGAAATAAGAGAAGCATTAAGGTATATACAGATGCTGATTGGGCAGGCTCCATTATTGATAGAAGATCCACTTTAGGATATTGTACCTTTGCGTGGGGAAATTTGGTAAGATGGAGAAGTGAAAAGCAATCAGTGGTTGCTAGAAGTAGTGTTGAAACAGAGTATTAAGCATTATCACAAGGTATATGTGAGGGATTGTGGTTAAAGAAACTCTTTAAAGAGCTGAGAATTCTTATAGAGGCTCTTATAAAAGCTCTGTGTGACAATTTGACAACTATAAGAATTGTGAAGAACTTTGTGTATCATGATAGAACGAAGCATGTGAACTTGATAGACATTTCATCAAAGAGAAACTTGACCTTGGAGTGTTGGATTCTAGTCACACTCCCACTCAGTTTCAAATAACTGATCTATTAACAAAGGCAGTGTCAAGATTAAGGTTTGAAAGCCTGAATGGCAAGCTGAGAATGATTAATCTCTATTCTCTGGCTTGAGGGGGAGTGTTGGTGATCACTTGCTCTCTTTAGTGGTCACATGCCTTAGTGGTTTGTTGTCAAATGCTTCCAGATGTTCACATTTTGTTTCTATCCTTTCCTATTTTCTTTCTTGTTTTTATCCTTTAGTTTAGTTAACTAAATCAGATTGTATTTATCATTATGTTTCTGTTTTTATTGTGAATTAGTTTGTTAGCCTAGGATTATGGGATTTTAGGCTGATTTGGTTATCTGTTGTAAGTCTCTATTTTTCATGATAAATAAGAATTGAGAATAGAGGGTGTTCCACTCTGTTATTTGGCCTATATTAAGAATTATATCTTAAGAAGATAACTGGGTGAGAAATATTCCTTTCTTTGAAGCATATCATTATCTTTACTGGCTTTATACTGTACATTCTCCCATCCATAATATTATTACCTTGCATAATTCCAATTGTTGAGGTAATTACCATTTTTTCAAAAACTTGAATGATAGAGAAGTTGTGAGCTTCAGTCCCTTTTGACTTTAATTGAAATAGCTTATATGACTTCTAATCAAGATGTGAGAGTTAGGGTTTTTTTTTTTTTTTTCCCTAAAATGAAAATTGTATTGAGAAGAGAAGAAAGTACAAATTGTTGAGGGATAAGAAATCCTCAAAAGAGAAAAGACAGATAAAAAATCAAAACATAATAAAGTGACAAAAGCTTTGTAAACTTAATACTTGGCCTGAACCCAATATTTGAAGATGTTCGGGGAAGAATCATAGCCAATCATCTTCTACCTTCCTTAAGAGAAGTTTTTTTAGAAGTAAAAAGAGAAGAGACCATGGAGATATTCATTCAAGGGTCTTAGAGTTCCTAACCGATAAATGAAATATCAGCCTTGATAGCACGTAGTGCTCAAGGCAGTGACAGCAAGCAGAAAAAGGGTGGAGAACCATGGTGTGATCATTGATATAAGGATGGCCACATGAAGGAGGTTTGTTGGAAAATACATGGGAAACTACCAAATTGGAAACCAAGACCAAGAGATGAGACTAGTTACTCAATGGTGACCAATGAGGAAAAGTCAGCCGGAGACTAATCCTTTTAGCAAAGAACACTTGGAGTTGTTACAAAAATTAATTGGAAATAAAGATTATAACACTTAAGAAAAAATTGTGTTGTCTGGCACTATTGCTTAAGCAGGACTTGATTTTGGGGAAGAAGATTGGCAAAGTTAGGAAGATTAGCTCCAAGCTAGGTATGATTAATATTTATTTCCTAACTTGAGGGAGAGTGTTGGTGGTTTGCACACACATGAAGCTGCTGCATTCATTGTGCATGTGACTTTTTAATTTATGAATCAGTTTTTATTTTTAAACAAGTGGGCTTTATCTTCTGTTATTAACCCACTATTTTCAATATTCGTTTTTATTTATTTATTTTGTTGTAGAAGATATTATCTTGTTTGCTTCTTATTATCTTATCTTTCTGTTATGATAGGATAGTCAAATTTTAAATTTTTGTAAGTTAGTTAGGTTGTTTAGGTCGGCTAATCTTTCAGCCTCCAAGCATCTATTTATGTTTTTGGAATAATAAGCATTTATAAAATCCCTGAATTTGGAATAATAAGAATCAGAGCATCAAATCTCTGAATCTCTTCAAAAAGCATTCTTAAACCTTTTTTCTTACAGCTTAAGCTTTTTGGGATGAACTTGGTTTTTGACATTTTACTATATTGTTTGCAGAGCTGGAATGGATAAAGGTATATCAGAAGCTCCTAGCCCCAGGAAGAAAAAACAAGTCAAAGAGCATAAAAAGGCAATTGATGGTGCGACCTTGGTTTCCCACTATCTGTCATGAAAGTGAAAGGCCTGATATTAGTACCATCACTGGAGCAATAGTTATTGTTGATAATGCATGGAAGGTGGGGGATTTGGTAGATTGGTGGGCTGATGGCTGTTATTGGTCTGGAAGAGTAGCTGAAATATTGGATAATGGGAAGGTCAAGGTAATACTTACTCAAGGGTTTTGACGATTATGGTCCCTGACATCTTGAGTCCAAACTAGTTTGGTCCCAATATACTGTCAAACTTGTTAGTCCCTTAACTTACTAATTATTAGAAATACTACAAAAAGCAAAGATTATGTTCAAATTAACCTACCCAGATGATGAGTTAGCATGCTGAGCCAACAATTATAGGTCCTACTTTTTATTATTATATGATTTCAGTATTTTTTATTATTTATTTTTAATTTTATTTTAATTTATATGCAAAATAATCTGGGACCTATGTTTGCTGAGTCAACATGCCAACTCATCATCCATGTAAGATGATCTAAACATAATCTTTTTCCTTTTATTGTTAATAATTAGTAACATGAGGGACCACATGTGCTCAAATTGAAAGTTTAGGACCAAATGTTTGTCAAAAGGCCTACTTATTTTGCATTGTAGTTTATGCTCTCTAGTTACATTGAATATCAATTTTGGATATTTAGTGAGCCATTATTGCTTGAAATTATTGGTAAGACAATTAGATTTTTGAAAGTGTAGTTGGAACAAGGAATTATTTAATTTGCAATTTGAATCACACTATTTGCAATGACTTACAAAGCTAATTGTTTTAAACAAAGAAAAGCAAAGAAATAGGAATCTAAATAGGATCACTGCCTAAGTCAGAGTCCTTGTGTTTGTTAATATAATGATAAATTAGGTCAGATACAAGGGCACCACAATTAGTAAAAGGCCAATCTACTAGTTCAATGTACTTATTTTAACCTTGTTGTCAGACATGCTCACTGCACTAGTACTTATCCTCAAGATGAAGATTATTCAAGCCTTATCAATTACCATATCCTCTAATGATGTCATTGGTAGACAAATAGCTCTCAAAATTCATTGACCTAATTCCCGTGAGTGGGTCCTTTGACATTCTCTCATCTCCTCCCCTAGAGCACATCCTTAATCCAATGACACAGCTTCCAAAAGTCTTCAACCTACTTTACTGAGCAGTTCCTTTGACCTTTTCCTGGCTTGTTTTTCCATTGCTTAGGCTGCATGTCAAGGCAGGCCACAACTCTAGTGCTGAAGTCATCAATGTGCTCTTCATTTCTTAACCAAAGTTCCAAACCACACAGCAAAACCTCAAAATACATAGATAGAAAACAAGGAAAAACAATAAAATGACTCCTGATCAAGAAATACATCAGAAAATCTAGGGCAGAACCAAAAACACCATGAAATATCATGATTGATGCTAAACTGAGGTTGAAAAGGATGTTAGTTAAGCTGATCAGCCCTTTCTGGGCATGCTGAACCAAAAAGCAAAAGCTACTGTCAGGGATGCATCATATAAAAGATTCTGATGCTGATCAGACTTTCACTGTCCAAAAGAAACTTGTTATAAATTTTTTTTTTGGTTGGCAGAAGACTTTCAGTAACTGAAAAAGTAGTTAGAGAAGGATAACGGAACTATGCTGGAGAATAGAGAAGGATAACAGAACTATGCTGGAGAAATGGGGGGAGGAGGTTCTTTAGAGAAGTGGTTAAAGCTCTGGCCCTGAAAGTATAAGCTGTTGGAGGCCAACTCTTCTCACAAACTCAGCTTTGATACCATCTTAACAGAAAATAAGGAGAAAAAGAGGAATCTAAATGGGATCACTGGGTTGTGTGTTTATTCATAATCAAAATTATGACAAATACAAAGGTTGTGCAACTGGTACAAGACTTGCCTACTGGTAATTTGACTCACTTATTGACTTAGTTGTGACACTAACGCAACTCTAACACTAGCAATACATGGTAGCAGATGAGTTGGAAAACTCCTAGAATTGCAGTCAGTGAGCTCAAATTGGTGCAATTCAACCGTTTCATACAATTTAGAAAATACCTGAATATGTCTTCTATACTCTTAGATTGATTGTGTTGGATCTTTGTTATCTGCATGAGAAACACCTATTTCTCTCTCCCTTTTAGCAGGGTTTCCCCCCCCTTTTAAATAAAACCTTGAGAAATCACAACAATGACCTTACAAGGCATTTTATGTTGTCTTAGGAGTCTGCCCTTGCTTATGGCAACAAATACTTTTCAAGGAATTTTTTGAAGTTTCTGAAATATGTGTTCTTTTGGTTAGGAAATAAGTCTTTATTGTTTTATTCATTCATTTTATTTTTATAAATAAAGTTTTGAAATTTTATAAATTTTACTTTTAGCATAATTGGAATTCAACTAGATTTTCTTCCCATCTTTTGTCAAATTTGTTGTATTGAACATGTTTCGTTCTGTTATTTTCTATAATATTTATTTCAGACAAATATAAATCCTGTTTCTGTTTTTAAGTTGGTGCTTCACTACTCTTTGACTAATTTTTTCAATTTATAAGTATGTAACTCTTTATTAGTGGAGCTTGTCAAGAGTTGTTATGAGTTTAGGAAAGTCTTGTATGTTAAGAAAATAATTACCCTTTTAAGAGGTATAGCAATTTAGAAAAGTGTCATAGTAAGTTAAAGAAATGGTTACTTGTAGTGCAGTGAAGGTTCACCATACTCTTTTATAGGATTTCAATTTGTGAGTTGTTGATGTTAAGATTGCGTAAATTTTGTATTATGGGTAAGTATTTTGATGTTGGAAGCTTTTATTGAGAGTTGGAGAGTTGTAAGGAGTGGAGATTATGGTTGAGTATCAAGGGGGCAGCCGCACATGGGAAGCTAGCGGATGTATTGTGTGAACTGTTCGGCTGCTGAGGACATTGTCAGGGGAACTTCTAGTTGCTTAAGTTTTTGAGTGAATGTGATGTAGTATAGGTGATAAAAAAAGAGGAATAACAATTTCTCAAAATATTTTCAGTATTAATTCATAAAAAGAGCCAGTGATAATCATTTTATTCTCCTAAAGCCATATTTATGGACAATGGAAATAAGAAATCATAATCTTGCCAAATTACTAAAATATAAATCATAATTCTAATAAAATAATTCAAAGGGATAACATCTCCCTACAATATCCAAATTGATGACCAACAAGTAATCCTAAATTACTGCTATTAACTAGAAATGAATCTTGAATATTTGAAACAATAATTGAATCATAAAATAATTGTTGAAAGAGCTATCGTGTGCATGTATTATTTTAAATAATATATTTTATTTTAATATCGGAAGATAAGTTAGTTATAATTTTATTTAGTTTTGATTTTATTTTATTTTCTCTTATCTGTCCAAGGTGGTTAGGAGAGGATTAGTATAATTTTTTTGTCAGTTTTTTTATCTCCTATTTTCTTGAGATCAGATTGGGATTGAGCTACTGGATTGTGGTTAGCTCTTTCCCATATCTATCCTATATGTATCAAAGGATTCAAAGAAAATAGCACAGAAAACAGTGAAACATCTTCTCTGGTTTTGTACATCCCTTTCCCTGTCTTTCATCATGGTATCAAAGCATTTGGTACTGTGCTGACCTAATCTCGTTTGGCACCATAAGTGCCCTTCAGATGAGTGCACAAGATCGTGACTCAGGATTGTCTACAAACACAGTCCTCTCTGAACACAAGTTGCAGTGGCTCAACTTGTTCTGTCCCCATGGCATCTGAAGGCAACCCCATGGTAATCGCCAGTCATCATTTCAATGGAAACAGCTACTTGCAATGGTCCCAAGGGGTTTTAATGTACATCATCAAACGAGGCGAAGAAGATTATATCATTGGTGAAGTTGCTAAACCAGAGGTCATAGATCTGAGGTACAAGACATGGTGAGCAGAAACCAACCAACATGGTCAAGTCATGGCTGGTAAACTCTATGTTGATAGAGATTGCAGAAAATTTCTTCCTTCATCAAACTCCCAAAGATGTATGGGATGTAGTGCAGAAATCATACTCATTAGTAGAGAATATAGCAGCCTTGTTTCAAATAAAGAGACTCATTTGTGATTTGGCAACAAGTCGATCTGAATGAAGTCCCCCAGTGGAAGTGTAGCGAACATGCTTCTTACCACAAAAGGTTAGTAGAAAAAGAACGTATTTACACTCTTCTCTTGAAACTCAATGATATGTTTGAAGATGTTAGGGGTAGAGTAATGTCTACTCAACCCCTACCATCACTTGATGAGGTATTTGCATAGGTGAAATGGGAGGAGAGTTGGAAACAACCGATATAGGGCACTCCACTCCCTAAAATGGTGTTGGAGTCTTCTCCTATGGCTGCAAAAACCAATGGTGTTGTTGATTTTAAGCAAAAGAAAGACAATAGACCATGGTGTAATTCTTGCAAGAAGGTGGGATATACCAAGTAATAGTGTTGGAAACTTCATGGTAAGCTAGTAGTAGATTGGAAATCACATTCACAAAGGGAGTCCCGAGGCCTTGTGATTAGTGGAGGAGAACAAAAAATCATGGCTCCATAGAAACTAATCTGTCCAATAGAAAACTCCTGGTCATCTTGTAAAAATTGATGATCAATCAAGGCAAAGGCCCGTAACTAGCGATTAGAATAGTAGTCATGGCACGTACAAGTAAAACTCCCAAGGCACACTCTAAGACATCCAACTCTTGCATGGTCAATTTAGGTACCATTGACCATCTGACTAGTGATATTTTCATCCTCAGTGAACTTGTTCCGAATATTGAAAAATTTTATATCATTGTTGCTAATGATACTTCAACTGAAGTAAGTGGTAGAGGAATTGTACAAATTTTTTATAAGTAAGAACAACTGATGTAAGAATTGTACAAATTTTTGATACTTCAACTGAAGTAAGAACAAAGAACTTGTTCTCGTTGTTTTTTCATTAAAGTACAATCCCCTAAAGATTTAAAGTATGAGACTCTTTTTGATGCCTTGGGTTGTTCTTTTTAAGTCTTGGAGATGGGAAGGAGGATTGCAATGGTAGAACGTGTGTAGGATTTTACTGGATGGAGGGACTTGAGAAGGAGAGTAATGCTCTAGCATTTGTCGCTCACTCAAACCAAGGGAATAATGTTTTGTTATGGCACTATAAGTTAGGTCATCCAAATTTCAATTACATGAGAAAACTCTTTGGTGAATTGAAGTACTGTGTTTCCCCAATGTAAAATTTGCCAATTATCAAAACATACCTGATCTACTTATCCCTCTCAACTTTACCAACCCACTAAACCATTTTCTCTCATCACAGTGATTTGTAGGGCCTCTCACCTTTATAGATGACCACACTAGACTAACATGAGTATATCTCCTAAAACAAAAATGAGGTAGCTAGTGTGTTTCAAAATTTCCACTAACTAATCCAAAACCAATTCCAAACTTATATCAAAATTTTAAGAGCTAACAATGGTAGAGAATTCTTCAACATTGTCCTTGATTCTTACCTTACCATCATGGGATAATTCATGAAAGTTCATGTTCAATACTCGTAAACAAAATATGGTCATTGAAATAAAAAAATAGACAAAATTTGGAAGTAGTAAGATTCCTACTTGTAATTTTTAATGCTTCTAAAAGCTTCTGGGGAGAGGCAATTTTAACAGCCACATACTTAATTTATAGAATGCCTTACATGATTTTTAAAGTCCAACTCAACTCATCAAAAACTCATTGAATACTATCCCACAAACTAGTCCATATCTTCTCTTCCTTAATGATTTTTTGGATGTATTGCATTTGTTCATAATGACAATGGGGGGAAACTTGAACCTAGAGCCATTAAATGCATTTTTATTGGCTACTCATCTAACCAAAAAGGCTATAAGTGCCCACAAGAAAATGTTCATCACCCTCAATGTCACCTTTGAAACAACTCCATTTTAGTCCCAAACACCTATTAAGGGGGAGAACTCTACAAATAAAGAAGTAGAATGGCTATTTGGAAACAATCTTGGACCTTTGAATCCTAAATGGAACCCACCAAATAAACTAGAACCATACCTATCAAATAAACCAAACCCTCTAGAGTATCACGAAACACGTATTTGAGGCTTGCCCAAGTGCCATACAAAACAAAGAGATAAGTGTTTATAGCAGAAAAAGAAAAAAGCAGCAAAGTGCAGTAACAGAACAGCAAAGGGAAGTGACAGAATAGTAGATAAATAATTGCACACACTCCAAGTAAAGTCAATCCAAATTAAGTTTCAATCATCAAGGAGATCTAGATGTTCCCATTGCTCTTAGGAAAGGGGTAAGAAGTTGCACAAATCACCCCATTAATAATTTCATTTCCTGTGGCAAGTTGTTTCCTCATATGTAGGCTTTTGTACTTAATGTCTCTTTTGAAAAAATTCTCACTAGTGTGTATGAGGCAACAAAAAGACAAGAGTGGCATGTTGCTATCTAGCAAGAGTTAGAGGCTCTTAAGAAGAAAGACATGGGAGATTGTTGACCTCCCTCCTGGTAAAACTCCAATGATCGCAAATGGATCTTTACTATTAAATATAACCTTGATGGAAGTGTTAATCAACGTAAGGCTAGACTTGTTGCCAAGAGGTTTACACAAACCTCATTGACTATCAAGAAACGTTTGCCCCTCTTGCGAAGTTCAACACCATCAAGGTTTTCTTGTCCCTTGCTACAAGCCTTGATTGGCCTTTACATCATCTAGATGTAAAAACATCTTGAATGGGAACCTCAAAAAGGAAGTATATATGCAAATACCACTTGGCTTACATGTAGTTGCACTAAGGTGTGCAAACTCCACAGATCATTGTATGGACTTAAACATTCTCCAAGAGCTTGGTTCGAGAGATTTACTAAGATGGTTAGGAATCAAGGGTATATTTAGTGTTACACTGATCACACCCTATTTATTAAGCATTGTGCAGAAGGAAAAATTGTAGTTTTAATTGTCTATGTAGATGATACTGTGGTAATTGGAGACTACAATAAATGAATTGTGCGTTTGTGAGCCATAAAATCATATTTATTCCATTCTACAGAAGTTCCATATATACACACAACCGATAGCTATAATCTTGGCTAGATATCAGCAACAGGATCGGAAAAATAAAAACTAATTAACAACCTAATTCTAGATCCTAAAAATAAGGGATAATATACAACAGAGAAATAACTACAATAAATAAAAATAAATACGATCCTAATCACACTCCCCCTCAAGTTGGATCATAGATGATTATCATGTCCAACTTGCTTACACAATTTTCAAAATCCCTCTTAGTAAGACCTTTTGTAAGAATATCAGTTGGTTGCTATTTTGGAGGCACATAGGTCAAGCATAGGATCCCATCCTCAACATTTTCCCGAATAGAGTGTTTGTCAATTTCAACATGTTTGACTCTATCGTGTTGGACAAGATTCAAAACCATACATAAAGCAGCTTTATTGTCACAATACAGCTTGATCGGTGACTTCTTTGGGAGCTTTAATTCTTCAAGAACTCTTTTGAGCCATAGCCCTTCCATGATCCCTTTTGCTAAGGATCTTAATTCAGCTTTTGCACTGCTTCTTGAAACTACCTTTTGTTTCTTATTCATCCAAGTAACCAGATTGCCGAAAACAAATGTACAATAACTAGATATTGATCTTCGATCTTCAATGTCTCCAACGCAATCTGCATTGGTATAGACTTCTATAAGGGATTTCTCCTGTTTCTTAAAGAATAATCCTCGGTCAGATGTACCCTTCAAGTACTTTAAAATTCGATATAGGCTTCTCGTGTTTTTCCTTTGGTGAGCTCATATACCTGCTTGCTACACTTACTGCAAAGGTGATATCTGGTCTTGTATGGCACAAATAGATTAATCTGCCCACAAGCCTTTGATAGCATCCTTTGTCAACAAGTTTCCCATCACCATCTTCATCTCTTCTTACTTCTATAGGTGTCTCACAAGGCCTACAGCCAAGCATCCTAGTTTCCTTTAATAAGTCAAGGGTATACTTTCTTTGGGAAACATGAATTCCTTTCTTTGATCTAGCTATCTCCATCCCAAGGAAGTACTTCATCTTGCCAAGGTCCTTAACGTCAAATTTCTTAGCAAGTGCAATCTTTATCCTTTCTATTTCATCCAAATCATCACTAGTGAGAACTATATCATCAATATAGACAACAAGGATTGCTTTCTTACCTTGATTATGTTTGAAAAACATGGTGTGATCAGATAAGCCTTGTTTGTAACCTTCTCTCTTCAAAACCTTAGAGAATCTGTCAAACCAAGCCTTTGGGGACTGTTTTAAACCGTATAGGGATTTCCTCAACTTGCATGCTTGGTTGCTTCTCCCTTCATTAAATCCAGGAGGTAGAGTCATATACACTTTTTCCTGCAACTCTCCATTGAGAAAGGCATTCTTTATATATAGTTGCAAGAGGGGCCAATCAAAATTTGCTGCTATTGACAATATTACTCTAATGGTATCTAATTTGGCTACGGGAGCAAAGGTTTCCTTATAATCCACACCATATGTTTGCATAAATTCCTTTGCCACCAAGCGTGCCTTATACCTTTCAATCAGTCCATCAGAGTTGTATTTCATAGTAAATACCCACTTGCACCCCACTACCTTTTTCCCTCTTGGGAGATCAACAATATTCCAAGTTTCATTCTTCTCCAGTGCTTTAATTTCCTCCAAAACAGCTGCATTCTATTCTTGAAGATTTAGTGCCTCCTAGATATCCTTAGGAATTATCACCTTGTTAATCGTAGTAACAAATGCATGGTATTCAGCAAATAGAGCCTTATAAGAGACAAAATTTTGGATGGGGTGCTATGTACATGATCTTGGCCTTTTTCGGAGAGCAATAGGTAAGTCTAGATCATGAAATTCTATTACTTGGCCATTGCTATTTCCTTCAATGTCAGTTTCAGCATGCCCTGTGCATTTAGTCTCGGATTCAGGATCCTTCAAAGGTTCTGAATCTGGCTGTGTTTCAGTAGGCACAAAAGTTTCACTACCTTGCTTCCTCCTTTGAGAATAGAATTGTAATTCCTTGTTTTGCAGATTTTTTCCTTTATTATCTCCCCTTGAGTTAGAATTTACTTCAGTTTGTGACATAGGAGAATAAGATATTAGAGGTTTTGAAATTAGAGGCTCAGGAATAGATTCAAGAAACTAAAATTCTCTCCAACTCTCCCCCTGAATTTTTGTTTTTGAGAAAAACAGAATATTGTTAGCAAATGTGACATCCCTTGTAACAAAAAGGCGTTTTGAAATGGGGTCATAACACTTACCCCCTTTTTGAGTATAGGAGTAAGCCAAGGAAACACATGGGACAGCTCTAGGATCAAGTTTTGTATAATGATGAGCATGTACAAAAGCAGAACAACCAAAGACTTTTAGTGGGAGATTGGTTTCAAGATGGGAAACTTGGTTGCTTTCTTGGAGTTTTTCAAGTGGTGATTTAAAAGGAAGAACCTTGCTTGGCATTTGATTCATAAGGTAAGTAGTTTTAAGGATAGCATCCCCCTAATAAAATTTTGGTACATTACATGTGAACATAAGGGCCCTAGCAACGTCAAGAAGGTGCTTGTTTTTTCTTTCAGCTATCCCATTTTGTTGGGGGGTGTGAGCACAAGTACTCTTATGAACTATGCCATGAATTTTTAAGAAATCGGTCAAGGTATTGTTGAAATATTTAGTTCCATTATCAGAATGAAGAACTTTAATACTTGTATGAAATTGATTTTTGATCATGGTGTAGAATTCAATAAAGGTAGGTGAAGCTTTAGATTTTTCCTTTAATAAATAAACCCAACATAAATGAGTGTGGTCATCAATAAAAGTAATGAATTATTTAGTGTGAGTACGATTTAGAATATGTGATGGACCCGAAAGATCACTATAGATAATAGAGAAAGGCTCAGTAGATTTGTACTTAGAACGTTTAAAGGTTGTCCTTTGATATTTGGCGAGTTCACAATCAACATAAGAAAAATCAAGTATTTTATTAGGATAAATTTCTAGAAACATACGATGCATATATTGAAAATTGGAATGACCCATCCTCCTATGCCATAACATAAGGTCATCATTCTTAAGGGAGGACACGGCTTTATTACACAGGATTCTAGAACACAAACTACTCACGACGGATTCTTCAAGGTAGTAAAGACCATTATGTTCCCTAGCACTGTTAATCATCTTCCTCGATGAGAGATCCTGAAAAATACAATAGTGTGGAAAAAAGTGAGCACTACAATTTGCTTGTTTTGTCAATTGACTAATAGACAACAAATTACATGCTAGATGAGGTACATGGAGAATTGAATGCAATTTAATTAGATTAGTAATACTTATACTCCCCTTTCCAGCTATAGTAGATAGTGTGCCATCTGCCACTTGAATTTTCTCATTTCCAGCACTTGGGGAATATAAAGCAAATAGTTGTGGATCATTAGTCATATGATCCAAGGCTCCTGAATCTGCAATCCAATTAGTGACTTTTGAAGTAGTATGGAAACAATTACCTCTGTGTGCCGCGGAGGCTGTTGGCTTCTTCTGTCTAGCACTTTGTATTGTTGTCATCATTTCAAGAATTTTTCCAAGTTGGTCATTGGAATTTGCAAATTGAGATTTCTAAACTTCCTATTTCTCCATGTTAGGTTCCCTACTAGCTAGATATCCACATCCCTTTCCTTTTCCCAACTTCGAATCCGCTGGCTTGCCATGAATATCCTAGCAAGTTTCCTTGGTGTGACCATTCTTCTTGTAATGATCACATGCAAGCTTTGATTTTTGTACCTTTTGATTTGATTCGACAGTTCGTCCAGCCAAGGCAAATGCCTTTGGAGCAAGCTGTGTTTCATCCTTCATCATTACCTTCCTTTGAGATTCTTCATGTCTAACATCAGAGAAGACCTCTCGAGTTGAGGTAATGGAGGTCTGCTTAAAATTCTGCTACGTACATCATCTATGCTTTTGTCTAGCCCTACAAGAAATTGGAAGACGCATTCTTTTTCAATTTTTTGCTTGAACTTTGTTGCATCTGAGGCACATGAGCATTCTTCATCACTGATGAGGTCGAGTTCTTGCCATAAAGCAACAATTTCTAGCCAGTAATCTGTGACATCTCTACCATTTTGTTTGAGCTGCCATAACTTTATTTTAATTTCATATAGTTGGGAAGCGTCTTCACCATCAGAATATGACTCTCGATTTGCTTCCTAAATATCATGGGCAGGTGAGAGGAACATGAAACTTTTCTTGATGGTAGGAATCATGGCGTTGATAAGCCATGAGGACACCAGATGATTATTAGCAACTCACTGCTTTTTGGCATTAGAATTAGACTTGTTTGGAATCACGGACCTTCGGTGATCAGCCCAAGCTTCCCACGGCCTCCAATGGCAAGCTTCATTGCTTGGGCCCACTCTTTATAGTTCTTTCCATTCAACTTTTCGGTCACAATCAGAACAAAAAGTCGAAGAACTCTCAGGACCAGAGGTTGACCCTGAGGGACCTCCAGTCAACGAGCTCGCAGTCGAGTTCTCTTCATTGCCAGCTGTTAGTGATGGATGATTGGCACAACGCAAGATCGACGAGGCTGCTAGGGAGGGAGATTGTGACTCAGTTTCGATTCTAATGGCTCTGATACCATGTGCGTTTGTGAGCCATAAAATCATATTTATTCCATTCTACAAAAGTTTCATTTATACACACAGCTGATAGTTATAATCTTGGCTAGATATCAATAATAGAATTGGAAAAATAAAAACTAATAACAACCCTGATTCTAGATCCTAAAAGTAAGGAATAATATACAACAGAGAAATAACTACAATAAATAAAAATAAATACGATCCTAATCACACGAACAACCAAGTAAATGAAGACTCTTGCAATAGAGTTTGAGATTGAAAAATTTGGGCAACCTAAGGTACTTCATAGGAATGGAAATTGCGAGAAATAAGGAAGGTATTTCAATGTCATAAAGAAAATACACTTCGGACCTTCTAAAAGAAGTAGACATGTTGGGATGCCTGCCAACACTCCATTGCAAGCATACTACAAGTTGAAACTCATACAAGAGAGTTCTCTTGTTGACACTGGGAGATATTAAAGACTTGTGGAAAAATTGATTTACTTGTCTCATACTTGCCCTAATATCAATTTTCCTATAAGTGTAGCCAACCAGTTCATGAACAATTCAAATGAAAATCACTTGGAGATTATATATAGGATATTTCATTATCTTAAAATGACTCCTAGAAAGGGCTTATTCTTTAGAAGAGGCAAATATAGAGCAGTTGAAGTATTCTCAGATGTTGATTGGGCTGTGCCTGTGATTGATAGAAGGTCTACTACTGGTTACTCTACTTTCGTCCAGGGTAGCTTGATCAAATGGAGGAGCAAGAAGCAACCTATGGTTGCTCATAGTAGTGCAGAGACTGAGTTTTCTGCACTGGCTCTTGGGTTATGTGAAGGAAATTGGTTAATAAGACTTCTCAAGGAACTTAAATTGGGTATTGATTTACTTATGAGTGGATTTTGTGTTAGTGACAACTGGATTTGCGAAGAACCTTATCTGTCACGATAAGAGAAAGCATGTAGAAATAGATCAACATTTCACAAAAGAAAAGATTGACTCATTTCTACTTGAGTTGAACTATGTTCTTGCTCGCTCATAAGTTGCAGATGTTATGGCAAAGGCCATCACCAGAGTCAAGTTTGAAAGACTGACTTCTAAGTTGGAAATGGTCAACATATGCTTTATAGCTTAAGGAGGAGTGTTGAAAGAGTTATCGTGCATGTGTTATTTTAAATAATATATTTTATTTTAATATTTGAAGATAAATTAGTGATGATTTTATTTTATTTTCCCTTATCCGTCCAAGGTGGTTAGGAGAGGATTAGTATATATAGAATATGGAAAGAGAGAGGAAAAGGAAGCCCTTGAGTGAAATGTAGTCAGTGAGTCTGATCTATAGAAGATTTTGAATTTATAGGAGAATGTATGAGACAAGTCATTCATGACTCATACAAAATAATGTCCTAATTATAAAATATCCTCCTCTTAATTACAAAATCATAGCCTACCTAATAATTATAGAATATTTACATTCTAATACTTTCTCTCAAGATAGAGCATATATATCATATGTACCAAGCTTGTTACGAATGTAGGAAATGCATAGTCCCTTTAATGCTTTAGTGAGAATGTCCTAATTATAGAATATCCTCCTACTAACTACAAAATCATAGCCTACCTAATAATTATAGAATATTTACATTCTAATACTTTCTCTCAAGATGGAGCATATAAATCATATGTACTAAGCTTGTTACAAATGTAGCAAATGCGTGGTCCCCTTAATGCTTTAGTGAGAATGTTAGCTAATTGATTATTAGAGTTGATATAGTTGGTGATGAGAGTCCCAAATAATACTTTCTCTCTAATAAAAGGACAATTAACTTTGATGTGCTTGGTTCTTTCAGGAAATACCAGATTAGATGCAATATGTAGAGCAACTTGATTATCATGTATTATTGTTATCTTGTGTGAATCATCAAATTGGAGTTCTTGAAGCAATTGTTTCTTCTATACAAGTTCACACGTTGACAATGTCGTGGCACAGTATTTTGCTCCAGCACTAGATCTAGCCACATCATCTTGTTTCTTGCTTTCTTAAGATATGAGATTTCCTCCAATGAAAGTGCAATAACTTGTAATCGATGGTCGATCCATATGATATCTTGCCTAATTTGCATTACCATACCCAACCACTCAGGTGTGATTATAATTCTCACATAGCAAGCCTTTCCTAGGAGCCCTTTTTATATACTTAAGAATGCATGTCATTGCATCCCAACGATTGTGTGTATGGTGACTTTAAAATTACTACATTTGATAAAGGAGATATCCAGTCGAGTGATGATAAGATAATTTAATTTTCCATTAAGTTGTCGGTATCTACTATGACCTATCAAATGCTCCCTCTGTCCTAGTATCAATTTAATATTAGGATCCATAGGATTATTAACAGCGTGGCAATGGCAAGTTGACGTATCAGTTTTTTCAAGGATATCTAGTGCATATTTTCTCTAAGAAATCACTAGCTACCTTAATGCCCCAAAAAATATTTTAACTCGGCCAAATACTTGGTTTAAGGTGTTTGATGAGGATCATGAATCAAGATTAGGTTGTGCATAGTGATTGGAGTGAAGCAAAGTCACTGGAAAAGGGTGGCTGACCGAAAATTCAAGGGTTTTAGGCTTTGATATCGTATAAAATATGGAAAGAAAGAGGAACAAAAAGCCCTTGATGAAATGTAGTCAATGAGTCTAACCAATAGAAGATTTTGAATTTATAGGAGAATGTACAAGCGAAGTCATTCATCACTCATAATTATAGAATAATGTCCTAATTATAGAATATCCTTCTAATAATTACAAAGTCATACCCTATATAATAATTACAGAATATTTACATTCTAATAGTATTATTTTTTATCAGTTTTTTATCTCCTATTTTCTTGGGATCAAATTGGGATTGAGCTAATGGATTGTGGTTAGTTGTTTTCCATATCTATCCTATATGTGTCGAAGGATTAAAAAGAAAATTACAGAGAAACATCTTCTTTGGTTTTATATGTCCCTCTCCCTCTGTCTTTCATCAATAATAATATAAATAAAAGTTGACCTTGAATTTTGTAATGAAGAATCAAAACAGTGCTGGCAACATTAATAGGTAGCTACTGTGGTGGCAGTTGAAGGATCATTGCCAATAATATTTTTGGATTGGCTATATTTTTAGGGATGGCAAACCCGACTATTTGAATATCCATAAGCCTATCAACAATCTTAATATTGTTGATCTCTAGCTTTATCAAGAATAAAAACATCTTCATTATTGTTACCCTCTTTAACAGCCTTATGAATAACAACATTAGTAATGTTATCATCTTGTACAACCACATCTTGTGCGGCTTTGTCTTTTTAGGCTCTGTTTCTTTTTTATCATCTGAACGATCAACACAATTATAATGATATAATTCATGATGAGATTCCCATCTTGATCCATATTTGAATATTCATATTGTCTCAATGATTATATCTTTAGTGATAGACTTAGTTATACCTTCTTGGTTAGTTTCTTCCATATTTTGTTGAATTTTTTTATGGACTTTTATTTGTCTTTTGATGCTACGCAGAAACTTCATTTTGAGATTCTTTTAGTCCTTGTCATTACAATCTGAAGAGCACATATATTTTTGCTAAGAGATTGGTTTATTGTTATTAACACAATTTTTATTCAAATAATAAGAATTTGAATAATAGTTGAGAATAATTATTTCTTTGAGATCTTGGTGGTTGTCATGGTTGATCATACCTCCTATGTGTTTCTAGCTCAATAAAAATTCCTTCTTTGATAATTAATCATTAGAATAGTGTGCACAATAGAGTCTATATTCATGAGGTACATATTAGCATCTAGGTTCACTGTACTAATTTTCGTATTGCTTTGTCCTATACATTGTGCTACTCCTTATTTTTCCCTTATATATAGGACAGCAGTGTAAGGAAGAAAACACATCTTACATATACATTCATTTATTTTGTCTATAGTTTATCATGGTATTAGAGCCTACTTTGACCCTTACAAGTAACGTCTCCTCCCGGCTGTGACTCATTCTACTCCATTTCTCTTAAAAACTCTAATTTCCTTAGAAACCCTATGTTTCTCATAGTTGTCCTAGTGAGAACCCTACTACCTAGACTTCTCAAAACACATGCCTCACTATTGTGTTTTGAAGGCTCACATCAGCGGAACTTAGAATTCTAGTCACCGAACCATGTCACATGTGCCGTTGTCATCGATAGCAATCCAACTCACATGCCCAAGAACAAATGAACTAGTTCCTGGTCTAGTCTGGTTGACCCATGGAATCATCTAACAAAAAAACTAGGTGGGTCAATGGGTCAACTAGTTCAATGCCAAAATTAACCGAAAAAAGAAGAAGCTATTGACGGAAGAGACTCAGCATATAGAGAGAGAGATAAGAAAACAAGGAAAATCTGTGAAGAAACTCAGCCATCATTGAAGCTTTGCCTATGTATTCTTTCATTGCCAAAATTTGTTTGAGAAGATGATTGAAGAAGAAAAATCAGTGAAGAAACTCAGCCACCATTGGAGGAGAAGATGATATATGGTGTGAGAAGTAAATGTAGATGTTATACTCGAAGAAGGAGACAGATCTGGTGTGCATTATACTCGAAGGAGAAGAAGGTAATATCAGTTTGTGAGTGATGGAGATGGGTTTATGGGGAAGATAAAATGTTCCATCCACTTCAATTTGTTTCGTGTGCTTTTTAGCTATTTGCATGGATAAATGTGCAATGGAATTTATAATTCTGAACAAATGAATGTGATATATATTAGTTAATTATATTTATTTATTTGAAATATTATAATATTTAATAAAGTCTATCTAATTTATTTTACATCAATTTGCTATTATATCTAAAAGATTTTAATTAATTTTTATATTTTAGAATCATTATATTTATTTTAAATATATGTATTAATTTAATTATAAAATATTTTTTATATAAATTTTAATTCTTATTTTGCATTTATTTGTTATATTAAATATGATTCAACCACGGTCAGAGATGATTGGTTTGGTTTTAAAAATATTGTGAAAAACTATTTCCTTAGAAACCCTACATTATTGTTCAAGTGAGAACCCTACTACCTAGACTTATCAAGACACATGCCCTAGCATTGTGTTTAGAAGGCTCTGATCAATAGAACCTAGAAGTTTGGTCATCAGACAACATCAGATGTGCCACTATGAGTGCCGTCATTAACTGTACTTTAGCTCGCGCTAGTGCATCTGCTACCATTTCGCCACCTCTGCTTACCTAGAATTGGTTGGCATGATCCCCTCTATTTGATTTCTAGTGTTGATTGGTTGTTTATCTGCTTCTTGGCTGTGGTTATACTGCCAAAGGTATTTCTTAGAGCTACCTTCCTTCCAAACAATCATGTCTATCTCTAAAAATTCCAAGTTAAATATCTTCTCCTCTACTATTAGTGGTTCTGCCATGATTACCTCTAAAACATTGCATGCAGAATCCAATTATAAATCTTGGGTTGCATCTATTCAAGTATGGTTTAGGGGACAAGGCCATTTAGATCATTGAGTAAGAAAGAGACTAACAATCCTTATGCAGATAGACTGAATTAGATGAAAATTGTTGCCCAACTATATGCTTTGTTGTGGCATTCTCTTGATTGGTAGTTACTTCCTATATATCAGCCTTATGAAACCTGTTACGAGGTTTGGAATAAGGTTCCCTTAGTATGATAGTCAATGCTATTATGATGTTCTGCCTAACCTTGTCAATCTTAAGTATTGGGATATGGAATACTACCACTTATATATGCATAATTGAGTCCTTTAAATATGAGTTTAGATCTTTGATGCCCACTACAATATCCACAATAGATGGAAAAAAAAAGAAGAAGCAATGGGACAAGTTTTTCATGGTTATGACTTTTATTAATCTTTGACTTGATCTTGACCCTATTTGGGATCAGATTCTAGGAGGGTCCATTGTTCCTACTCTAGATGTTGTCACTCTCTTTTTGCAGATTTCTTCCACAAATGTACCTGTTACAAAGAAATCAAAGCGATAAGTTTTAGTTTTGGAACACTAATATTTCAAAACTATTAAATTCCATTACATTAATAATCAAGTTCATTAACCTAGAGATTTCAAAATATCAAAGTAACCTCAAAATCAAGCTCAAGAGGTCCAAATCCCTTTAGGAAAATGGTTTGGATTGCTAAAATTCATGGCCAAACGCAGGCTCAATTTTGGTGGAAGTCAACTTGACACATCAATAAGTTGAGCAATGCCATTAAGTCAAAGGGGCAACTCAGCAATCAGTCAAAGCAAAATTGAATTGATTGAATCTGCTTAAGTGGGTTCAAAGGAGATATTCAGGCTCGTGAGTGTGGGGGATGACGCCCTGTCATGCGTCATAGCTTCATTAGTGTGTGGTGATGCATGAATACTCTTTCAAGGGTTGAAAGTTTGTGATTGGGCTAGTAATGGCCTGTCAAAAATTGTTATAATGCTACTTTGTCAAGAAGATCGTTGGAGATTGCAAAAATGACAACATCAAGGGCATCATAATTTCTTAATGAAGCAAGTGATGGTGCGTTTAGGTTTTTTCAGTAGAAGGTTTAGCCTAGCAGTAGACTGGCAGCTTATGAGAACTTTTGTTCTGGTGGTGTGAGTCAATGGTAGTTTGAGATAGTAGAAATAGTTTTGGCAATGCCGATTGGGTTTATTAGCAATATTTTGACAACTTATTGATGCTTTCAAGAGACACATGCTTGATTTGGATTGATTGTGCAGTAGCTAGGAAAAATGTAAAAGCATGAAATTTTTGGCATAGTGATGGCACAGGAAAATCAAAGTTGGGCTATGATATTAGTTTGATGTATTATGTAAGGCAATCAATGATCAAATCATAATTTCTCAAAATATTATTAATATTAATATATCATAAGCAATTGCAATCATTTTATTCTCTTGAAGCCATGTTCTTGAACAACAAAATTCTTGTGTGTATTACATGATCAAAGTACGGGGCATTTATACAGAAAGAAAAATTATTATAAGAAACAAAATAAATCAGAAATAAAATCTTATAAAATCTCTAACAACTAGGAAACTAATTCCTAAAGCCAACTTTCTAATATAATTATAATAATTAACAATAAGAAAATAAATAATAAGAAAATAAATATAAAGAAATAAAATCTAATCCCCTCATGATCATTCCCTGTAACTGTAATGTCATCTACATAAACCAAGTGTAGAGTTACCCCCTGAGGTTGAATGTTTCACAAATAAAGTATGATCACTTTGACTCTGCTTATACCCCATGCCAATTATACAACGACAACAACAACAAAACTTTTTCTCATTAAGTGGGGTCGGTTACATGGATCAATTGACGCTATAAACATCTATTGTAAATCATATTTTTAGACAAACCATTTAAATCTAAATCTCTTATAATAATTTCTCTTATACTTTTTCTTAGTCTTCTTCTACTTTTAATTATTGAGCTATTCTCTATCTCATCTACTCTCCTAATTGGGGCTCCTATAGGTCTCCTTCCAACGTGACCAAACCATCTAAGTCTTGATTCTACAATCTTTTCCACAATAGGTGCGACTTCCATCTTCTCTTTAATGCATTCATTTCTAATTATATCTCGTCTAGTGTGTCCACTCATCCAACGCAATATTCTCATTTCTGCAACATTAAACTTATTCTTTTGTTGACTTTTTATTTACCAACACTCAGTTCCATACAATATTGCAGGTCTTATAATTGTGCGGTAGAATTTATCCTTCAGTTTAAGTGGTATTCTTTTATCACAAATAACACCCGAAGCACTCCTCCACTTCATCCACACCGCTTGAATCTTATATTATACGTCTTCTTCTATTTCTCGTTATGTTGTATGATGGATTTAAGATATTTAAATCATGTGACTTATGGTATGATATGTTCTCCAATTTTCACTTCTGCGCTAGAAGTGGTGTCTCTTACTAAACTTACACTCCATATACTCCGTTTTACTTCTACTTAAACGAAATCCATGAGTTTCCAAAGCTAATCTCCACATCTCTAACTTCTCATTCATTTTCGCTCTCGATTCTCCAACTAAGACAATATCATCTGCAAAAAGCATGGCTCAGAGTTGACCCTTGATGTAGACCAATAGTTATTGGAAAATTTTCTGTAGGTCCACCTTTTGTTACTACACTAGTTGTAACCTTATCATACATATCTTAGATTGCTCGAATATAAGCTATCTGAACTCCTTTTTTCTCCACAGCCTTCCATAAAACCTCTCTTGGCACTCTGTCATATGCTTTTTTTAAATCGATAAACACTATATATAAATCTCTTTGATTCTCTTGATATCTCTCCATTAATTTTCGCAACAAGTATATTGCTTCCATAGTTGACTTTTTTGGCATAAAACCAAATTGATTTTCTGTAACTTAGGTCTCTCTCTTTAACCTTCGCTCAATTACTCTTTCCCATAATTTTATAGTGTGACTCATGAGCTTATTTACTCTATAATTTGTATAATTTTGAATGTCCCCTTTACTCATATAAATAAGAATTAAAGTATTTCTCCTCTAGTCGTTTGGCATTCTCTTAGATCTCATAATTTCATTAAATAACTTTGTGAGCCAACTTATGCCTTTCACTCCTAAACCCTTCAATACTTCAATAGGTATATTATCCAGTTCAACTACTCTACCACTCTCCATTCGCTTTAATACTTCTTTTACTTCTGACTCACGAATTCTACTATAAAAAGTACAATTTGGATTTTCATCTCTAGTGTCTAACTTATCCAATTTCAATAAAATCTCGTGCCGTTCATTAAAAAGCCAATGAAAATAACCCTTTCACCGTTCTCTGATATCTTGTTCCATGACTAAAACTTTCCCTTCTTCATCCTTAATGCATTTCACTTGGTCCACGTCTCTCGTCTTTCTTTCCCTGCTTTTAGCTAACTTATAAATACTTTTTTCTTTAACTTTAGTACTTAAAGATTGGTATAACACATCAAATGCCTCGCTTTTGCTTTGCTCACCGCCTTCTTAGTGTCTTTTTTAACTACCTTATATTTCTCCCAATTTTTATCACTCTTATATAACGACCACACTTTATAACATCCCCTCTTAACTTTAACCTCATCTTGTACACTTGCATCCAACCACTAAGATTCTTTATCCTTAGGTCCAAAACCTTTTGATTCACCTAATATTTCTTTTGCCACCTTCTTAATCTCTTTAGCCATTCCATTCCACATATCGTTAGCACTTCCTTGTATTTCCCAAAGTCCTTCCTCCGCAATTTGTCTCTGCAAATTCTTTTTTTATCCCCTTTTAGTTGCCACTACTTAGTCCTTAACGCCATATCTTTACCTTTGCTTTTTACTCTCCTCTAAACTCGTACATCCATAACCAAAACTCTATGCTGAGTAGTTAAACTCTCTCCAGGTATAACTTTGCAATCCATGTAAAGTTTTCTATCCAATTTTCTTATAAGAAAGAAATCAATTTGAGAATATATTCTTCCACTTTTGTAATGATAAGATGTTCCTTTCTAAAACAAGTGTTAGTTAATATAAGATTGAATGCTAATGAAAAGTCTAGAATAGTTTTACCCTCCGCATTTGCTTCTCTTATGCCATATCCTCGATGAACATTCTCGTAATCTAAAGATATACTTTCTGCATTACCATTTAGATCCCCTCTTAGAAAAATCTTTTCTCCTAATAGTATTTCCTGAACTAAACATTCTAAGTCCTCTCAGAACTTTACCTTATGATATTTTTCTAATCCTACTTGTGGTGTACAATATTTTTCTAATCCTACTTGTGGTGTACAAGAACTAATAATATTAAATATTTTCTTTTTCACTACAACCTTTAACGCAATGATTCTATCTTCTTACTTTTTTATATCTACTACAACATTTTTCCAAAACTTATCTACAATAATACCTACCTAATTTCTAGATTTAGCCTTACCAGTGTATCAAAGTTTAAAACCTGAAGTGTCTATTTCTTTCGCTTTTTCTCCTGCCCATTTAGTTTCTTGTAAACACATAAAATTAATCCTCCTCCTAATCATAGTATCTACTATTTTCATTGACTTACTCGTAAGTGTACCTATATTCCAAGTTCCAAAAGGAATCCTACTCTCGTAAACTAACTTATTTACCCACCTTCGTTCACGAAAATGTGAGAACCCTTGTTTATTTTTCACTACACCCAGGCATTGATGCAGTAGCTCTTGCCCATTTGTCACGGTACTCGAGCTATACAGTGCGTTACTTTCGGGCAACGACCTAGCATTCCGTTTAATGCATCGATTGTCCATGTTATAAAGATTCGACAAAGTTTTACGTTGGTTGTTGATTGCCTAACACAACCTTCTTGTTTTTGGGTTTGGGACCGGCTATGAAAAATAATTTACATCAAAGCTTGTCATAGGCAGAGTTGCCCCATGTTAATTATGACTTTAGAAAATCTTCCAAACTATGCTCATGAAAATTGTTGTAGCTTGTAGAGTCTTTTTAAGCTTACACACCATGCCCAGTTTATCTTGAGAATTGAATCCTAGGGAATCTTCATATAGATTTCCTCTTCTAGGTCACCATGCAGAAAGGCATCCTTTACATCAAACTACTGTAATGTCCAACCCAGATTAGCTGCTACAGAAAATAATACCCGTACTGTATTCATTTTTGCAACATGGGTGAAAGTCTCTATGTAGTCAATACCATATATTTGGTTATATCTTTATGCAACAAGTTGAGCTTTTTATCTCTCCAAGGTATCATCTGAATTATATTTAGTGATAAATACCCAACGATAGCCAATTGGTTTCTTTCCTTTTGGCAATTGCACAAGATCTGAAGTTCTATTTTTTAAAGTGTCTACATCTCAACCTTCATAGCATTGACCCAATTCTCATTCTTGAATGCTTCAGATAAGGTTTTGGGAATAGGAATGACATTTAGTGTATTGAGAAAGGCTTTGTGGTTAGGAGACAAATGCATATAAGAAAGAAAGAAAGACAACGGACATGTGTCTTTGCGTAAAGCAATAGGAATATCATAATCATGTAATTCATATTATTAGTACATAAAGAGAGTACCTCAACCTTGTTAGGAGTAGAAGAGGGTGATTGGACTAGCTCTAGCGGAGAAGATGATGCCTTCTTTTGAGAATATACCTATAATGGACGAGTAGGGTCTGAAGTTGGTTTTGGCTGCAATGGAGGCTCAGGTGGGTTGTTTGGTGATAATTGGGGCTCAGGTAATGATGAGGTATGAGTGGGTAATGATGGGAAACAAAAGGAAATAAGTCCTCAGATCTATTCTGGATAGAGGGATCAACAACTGTGTTACTTTCATTGTGAAAGTAAGAATCAAATTCAGCAAATGTGATATTAACAGACACATAAAATTTTCTTGTAGGAGGATGATAACATTTATAACCTTTTTGAGTGGAAGAATATCCAAGGAAAACACATTTGAGGGCTTGAGAATCAAGTTTGGTTCTATGGTAAGAATGCGTATGGACAAATGCAGGACATCCAAATATTCTAGTTACAAGATTGTTAGATGCATTAAAACTTGGAAAAAATTGTGTGAGAACTTGCATGGGACTTTTGAAATCAAGCACTTGTGTGGGAAGTTGATTAATAATGAGTAGCAATTAAAATTGCTTCCCTCCAGTATTGCTTTGGAACATTTTTTTGAAACATTAGAGCCTTGGTACTGGCCAAAAGATGATCATTCTTTTGTTCGGCCATCCCATTTTGTTGAGGTATATGAATGCAAAAAGATTCATGTATTATTCTTTTTTTATAAAAAATGTTAGAGAGAAATTGATTAAAAAAATCCTTTGCATTGTCAAATCGAAACCTCTGTATTCCTGTTCCAAATTGAGTTTGTATCATATGATAAAAAATAAGAAATATAGTACTCACATCAAATTTTTGTTTTAACAAATAAATCCAAGTCACTCGAGTGTAATCATCAATAAATGAAATAAACTATTGAGCTCCAAAAATATTAGAAAGCGAGGCTATGAATCAAACTAAAGGGAACAGAAGTTATTTTATTACTAATTGGAAAAGAAGCACGTTTATGCTTAGCAGGTTTGCAAGTCTCACAATATAAAATTTCAATTTCCAATCCTTTGAACATAGTAGGAAATAGAATTTTGATAATATTAAATGATGGATGTCTAAGATGAAGATGGTGAAGCCAAATCTTATCTTTATTGGATTGGAAAGACTCAAAACAAAAAGACATAGGTAACAAATTGTGGACTCTACTGCATCCATTAATTTTTTGCAAGATGATACAACCCATCCTTCTCCTTAGCAAGTCCAATCATTTTTTTCGTGCCCTGTTCTTGAAATACACAATGAGAAGGATAAAAAGTCACATTGCAATGAGGATCAGTTGTAAGTTTTTGGATAAAAATAAGATTGGTGCAAAGTCTTGGAACATGGAGAACATTCTTAAGTACGATATTAGCATTTAAACACACATCTCCCTGACCAACCACAGTAGTGACCAATCCATCTGCTATAGTGATTTTTTTATTACTAGGGCAAGGGGTATATGAAAGAAAATGCTGAGAAGAATGAGTCATATGGTCAGTGGCCCCAAAGTCATTGACCCAAGAGGCAAAAGAAATCTTATTTGAGACATTAAAGATGGAATTATAGACAGATGAAGAGTGAGAAGAAATACCTGAGACAACCAAAGAACAAGTACCTGTGGTAGAGGGAGGGCTTTTCTCCAAGGTTCTCAAAAGATCTTGTAACTTCTCAATCTCCTCCTGATTGAAATCAGCCACAGAAGAGGTATTCTCACTGTTAGAACCAATGGTCGCCATATGAGCTTGGCTGGGTCCCTCCTTCATGATAGTAGACTCAGACATGGTCTAGAACACAAGTGAATAGCAAACTTCGTGGAACAGAGAAATAAACTTCCAATTAGTGTTAAAAGAACCCGCACAAAAGGAGAATGAGTACACACAAACTCCAAAATGACCGAACAACATCAAGGATAGAGAGGCAACCAGATCTGGAAAAACACAGAGACTCCAAGTGCTGCCACAAGTTTTCTAGAGCAGCTCAAGCGCTGGTGCGTACTGGCGCGTGAACCTCCTTTCCGACCATTGGGAAAACATCGGTCGGCATGATCTGAGAGCTCTGGTGGTGGTAGGGTTGAGTGGGTATGCACGAAACACAAAGAGGCAATAATATGAAAAGTTCCGTTAGAAGACAAACAGCAAGGAAGCCTGGATTCAAGCACTACATTAATACCAGATAATAATTAAATCATAAAATAATAGTATAAACTATAGCTCTCCTTTCTCATCCTTCATCACAATGACTACTTTTCTTTGTTAGAATTGGTTGTTATTTGTTTCACTTGGGTTTTAATTGTAAAAAGCGGTAAACCTTGTATGTACAATTTTGTAATCAGTGTTTGAGTAAACAATTGTAATCATAAAAATCAGTGTTTGAGTAAACAATTGTAATCATAATTTTTATGCCACTATCTAGAAATATTGAAAGTTTTTAGAATATATATAAAATTTTTGTCAATATCACAGGCTACTTGCCATTTAAATATTAATCAAATGGATAATTGAGTAGTATTGCTTAATTATGTCTTATTTGTTTCCCTCCTCCCTTTTCCCCAATATGTCGGTCATCTTTGTTGTTGTGTTCCAGTAGTAGTAGTGATTTTATTTGGTTGCTAATTTTGTCTTAAAAAAAATATATTACCACAGAAAATAAGCAAACGATGGCATGACTTTTTGTTGTATCTTTCTTCTCTTTTTCTTCTTGAGAAAACTTTTTCTTTAGCATTTTGTTTTTGAAAATAATGCTTATTTACTAATGCTTTCTATTGTTCACATATTTAATTTTCAAGATTGATTTGCTACCTCCTCCAATGGGTGAAGGGTTGACTTATGAAGCTTTCAGCAAGGACATTCGCCCGTCTTTGGACTGGTGCCCAGAAAAAAGTTGGACAGTGCCTATACCTATGGTGTGTACTCATCTGTCTTATATCCTTCATTCTTGCTAGGATTTAACTAGGGAGAAAGCTTAGGTGATTTTCTTATGTGTTTGTTATCTGGTTATTGAAACATTTTTGGAAGAGTCAATGATGTGCTGCTGTGTTATAAAAATGTTCACATGTTATGCTTTCATTAAAGAACTTTATAGCAAATACCTAGATAATGCACCTGAGTTTTTTTTCTTTATCAATAGTAACCCAATAAAAGCACTTAGCTTAGTTGCCTCTTGTCTTCAACTCAACCTGTTTTATTTTAATCAATGGAAGAAATGTGTAAGGGATGTCTTAAATGTCACAAGTGCAAATGGTGCTTTGATGTCCATTGTTTGATGATGCTTTACAATTTATTAGCTGCCTTGGTCAATTTGTGAGCTTGAACAAATGGAAGTTCGTATCACAATTGCCAAGAATACTATAGTGCAGGATAGTGTAGTTTGAACCAAACACAATTTCTAAACAATGAAAACTGGAAAATAAAAACAAATGAAAAATTAATATTTCACAATTTTATCCCAATACTTTGGTTACATGATCATTTCTTGTAAGTTTTATTGCCTTGATATTGTTTGTTTGTTGAGTAAGGAATTAGATTATTTAAGGCCATTTACATATCTCAGTTTGCCATGTAATTACCTCATTTGCTTGCAATCAGTTGCTAGATCATGGAAAACAGCATCCTTCTTATCGGTTAATTAAGCCAGAACATTCAGGTACTGTATCTTCTCAATATACTGTTTTTCAGTCTTTGTTTTTGCATGAGATATTTGTCAACCTTGGATTTATTTGTGCGCAATTGATTTGTAAAGTTGCCTTTTACCCCCAAAAAAAAAATTCAGTTGCTTACTATCTGTTGAGAAACCAATCAGTTATTCACAAATTATGTGGAAGTCCTATAGGATTAGGAGTTTAATATTATATAGGAACCTTCTAGTTATAGGAACCTTTTAGTTATCCTCTTGGCTTTCAACATCATATTAGAGCTGCAGTATCTTCCATATTGAATATTATCATCTAGCTGTCTCAAAATGAACTGGAAAAATGAAATAAAATTCCGGTGACTGTGGAGGGACTGATCACTCTGAGTTCATTCTTTTCTTCTCATTCCTAAGTCAGATTTACTGGGCAAAAGAGATAGTTCACATAATTTTCCTGTCCTGTATAACGCAACTACTGTAGCAAAAGATCATTTTGTTTTTCCAGCCACTCAACACTGACAGTAACTGCAGATGGCTTAGACTGGCTCCAATGAAGCCACCTCTGCCCTCAAAAGTCTAGAACTGAAGCATCCTATTGCTTCATCCTCAGATTGCGGCTTCTAGTCCTTGTCACTTTCAATTAAGCTTTATCACTATTCCTGGCAATCCTCTCCATATTATGCTGCAGACTGGATCAAATAATAAAGCTAAGCTAAGCCCAAAGATTGTGAATAGAAGTAGGTAAATCAGGAAATTCTTCCTATATTGCTGGTAGGGCTTCCCAAGTGGCATCCTCCTTATTGGAGCACTTCCAATGAATGAGCACTTGAGTCAAAGGCATGTTGCTTTTCTTCACCAGTTTCCTTGCTAAAATCTCTTGGGGTTCCATTGAAAAATACCCTTGGTTATCCACTTGAGGTAATTCTAAGCTGGCTGGTAGGCTGTCCCCCACATGCCTTTTTAACAAAGATACATGAAACACTAGATGCACCCGAGTTCTCAGGCAACTCAAGCTTATAGGCCACTTTCCTTACCTTTTGGATGACCTTGTAAGGTCCATAATATCTAGTAGCTAGTTTGTGTAGTGAAGAATTGTTGAGAAGGTTTCTTTTGAAGGGATACAACTTAAGAAACACCAAATCATCCACTGCAAACTGCCCCTCACTTCTCTTTTTTGTTGGCCAATTGAACTGTTCTGTTCTGGACCTTGTCAAGATGATGTTTCAATAGATGTATGGTGGCTTCTCTCTCCTAGTGGTTTCTGTCCACAAAGTCATTGGGAGAATCTCCAGCTAAATAGGGCACGTGCAATGGTGGAGGAACTCCATACAAATGTTGGCATGCCTATTGTTGAAACATGGGTTGTGTTGTACCAAAGTTCTGCCAAAGGTAAGCACTTGAGCCATTGTTTAGGGTGGTCCCTCGTTATACATCTCAGGTAACACTTCAACAGCCTCTTTAAGACTTACGTTTGTCCATCCATTTGACGATGATAGGCTGAAGAATATATGAGTTTCACCTTGCACAGCCCAGATGGTTCCCTCCAAAATTTCCCACGAAATATAGATCTCTATCCCTTGCTATTGTTTGAGGAAATCAATGTAATTTAATCACATTATCTATGAACACTTGAGCCACTTCTGCTGTTGTAAAGGTTTGTTGCTGATAGTCATGTGTTATGCTAAATATAATTCTGTTAAAGGCCCCTCTATTGGATTTCTTTGTTACTTTTTGAATTTGTTTCTTGTCACATTTATTATCTTTTCGTTACTTTCTGTTTCTATCTCAATCCTAATTTTGTGGGATTGTAGACTCATCTCTTAAGTTTCTTGCATTTTCTATTTATATTGTCTCTTTTGGAAAACTGATGAATAAGAATTACACCAATAAAGGTGTGACACTCTAGTTTTTTGAGGTCTTAAATTCTTGACACTCCAGTTTTTCAAGGTTTTAAATTCTTCATTGTATTAGAGCTGAAGATCTGATTTCATCATGATCAAGTTCAGGTTTGGCCTGAGCACAGATGGCTTAGATGGACAGCTCCACGATTGAGATGAATTATCCTCGTCCATTGAGATCGCCCAGCTCTGTCCATCAAGCACCTAGTGATCCAAGCCCTGTTCTCATCACAATCTATTGCCTAAATGGCCAAAATTAGCTCAAATGGTCTTCAAGCGTGAAGTAGTTTGTCAAAGTTAAAAGCAAGTTTGACTATTTGACACGATGGTCAATTCTATGACTATTGAGATTGGAGAGAATTTCATGCTATACAACTCAGCTCATGATGTGTGGGAGGTAGCAAGGGAGACATATTCATCATTAAAGAACAAAGTTGCTATTTTGGACATTGAAGGGTTCATCCATGACTTAAGTCAGAGTGATCTAAGTGTAACCCAAAATTACAATGTCCTAGTTTGTTATTGGCAGCAATTAGACCTCTATGAAGCTCATGAATGGTCTTATGCAACATATGCGACCTACTACAATCATATAAAAGAAGAGAGTCTATAAATTCCTTCATGGGGTGTTCTTTGCCATCAAACAGGAATAGAGTCAGAAGAAACTCACCTTAAGAGCTCAAATACATCCCATTAGTACCGAATCGTTGGCACTTGTGGCTAGTGGGCCTCCAAATAATGTCTACAAACTAAAAAAGTCAGGTAGACCATGGTGTGATCACTATCACAAGGTAGGCCATACAAAGGATGTGTGTTGGAGGCTTCTTGGTAAACTAGCCAACATAGAGATGAAGGACAAGCATGAAGGCAGTGGGTACATGATGCACACTAAAGAAAAGTGCAGCCACTTTGAATTATTTCTCCACAAAACAGTTAAGAGTTGCATCAAAAAATGATTGGGAATCAACTTCAAATTTCTCCTAAGAAGGATGTTGGTGCTTGGCCTTAGTCATACGTGTCTTCTTATCACTTTTGTGAATCTATTTAACCACGTTTTTGGTGATTATTTAGGACCATATAAAGATTTATGAGGTTTACACACCTTATTCTTGCCATTTTTGACGTCAATCCTAGGAGGATTCTCTAAAGAAACTTCTTCTAAGTCACTGTTTAGAAAACCATTTTTTACATTAAACTGATGAAGTGGTTAATCAAGGTTAGCAGCAATAAAAAGAACTACTTTGATGGTATTACATTTAGCAACTGGAGAAAACATTTGTTGATAGTCTACCCTATGGGTTTGAGTAAATTGTTTAGCTACCAATCTTGCCTTGTACCAATTTATGCTTTCATTTGGATTGTACTTTATAGTGAAAATCCACTTACATCATATGGCTTCTTCACATCAGGTGGATCAACAATTGTCCATGTTCCACTTTTCACCAGGGCATTGACTTCTTGGATAGTGATGAAAACGAAGGTAGTGTGGGATGTCAAAGTTTTACATTAAATAATATGGGATATTCAATGAGATACTGAAGTAGAGTGGTTCTTCTATCTCACTCGTTCAATGGGTGGAGTGAAGTGTTATAGAATGAAGTTGTAAAGATGTCGGCTTTCTAAGGGCGGCTAATTGATAGAGATTAAGATAGTATGTGATGTCAAAATCCCACGTTGAGTAGTATAGGATATTCAATAAGGTATTTAAGTAAAGTGGTTCTCTCACTCAATAGTTAGCTTTTGGAAGAGAGTTCACATCTTACTTGGGTGCCCATCAGATGGCTACTTTCCATTCAAATTTATTTAAAGCATCATGAATATTCTGAGGAATTTTCTCATGAGAAATATTGGCAGTAAATGCCTGATAATCAAGTGAGAGTCTATCATAAGAAAGAAAACACCCGCTGCCACTAAATCAGCACCCTCCCAAGTCAAACTGGTGCTTGTTGTTGCACCAGGTGCTAAAGCGTGGGTACTTTGTATCCATTGAGCAAAGATGGGTTGTAATTGTATTGCAGTAATATTTTGAGGAATTTTCTAATGAGAAATATTAGCAATAAATGCCTAATAATCAAGTGAGAGTCTATCATAAGAAAGAAAATTCCCAATGGGATGAAGTGTGCAGGATCTTATCCCTTTCCTTGGAGTAATTGGTACATCCAACTATGCTGGATTGTCATTTTCAATGTCTGGAGTAGGAGTGGGTTCTAGGGCCTGCGTCATAAGAACTCTGCTTGGCTCATGTAGCTTCCTTCTCCTTGTATGCACCTGGAAATCTTTTGTTGCTTCTGTCCCACATTAGTTTTAGTTACAGGGGCAGAATTATCCTCAGTTGTAGGCTTGGGTACAAGATTTTTCCCATGTTTAGGCTTGGATTCAGACGTGGCCAGGTTTTTGGGATCATTTTCAGGTGAAACAAGGACAGGTTTAGGATGATAAGTAGGCTTGATAGTGACAGAACTGGATGCAATTACAGGAACAATGACAAAACCCCAATCATCCTTACTCTCCCCCTGAATGAGTGTTTTAGGGAAATAAGGTATTGAGTTAATTATTATTGCTTCCCTCTTCTTATTGATCAATAAATTTTGAAATATTTTAGTGAATAGAAATAGATCTTGTTCTTTGTCTTCTGTATGACAGCAGATGGCTTTGTTATTTGCTTAAACTCAACTTCACCGGCTATAAAGCCAGATTACCTTGACAGTTATAGATCTTGGTCATTATTATTTCATTATTGCCTTTTTTGGAAACTACATTTTACAAATCTTAAAGGAAATTAGAGTGCTAATATTGTTCTAGCGTTATTCCTTGCACTTTTAGGGGTACATCTTTCATCTTGCACAAATAATGCTTTTACTGTTAGTAAAATTCTCTAGGGTGTAGGGACAAAACATCACAGAGGATGTTGTTTTACAACCAAACTTGGAACTAAACAGTTTGATTTTTCTCTTCACAGGATGTTTTGCTGGTTGTATTTCATTTAATATATTTATGTAATGACCTTAGAAATTACATGCTATTTCACGACTTCCTATTTATTGTTGCAGAGGATGTTTTAAACGCCAATGCTGCAGAACCAAAAGCAGAAGTTGTTCAGACTTCAATAAGTACATCATTGGAATGTAGCTCTTCACATTCTTCTCAAAGTACTGAGCACTTCTTAGACTCTTTGGAGGGACCCCTCGCAATGAACACGACTGCTAAAACTGGTATGGAGTTAGAATTAGGTGACACTAGCATTAGAAAAACTGATTCTTCAAATAGTGCTCCAAGTTCACATATTAGGGCTGATTCAGCTGAAAATGTGAGAATGAAAGACATGAATGGTGGATTCTTTAATAGGAAACCCTCAAAAAAGATAAGAAAGGATAAAAGCATTTGTCTAGATTCAATGTTTTTACATAGTATAGAGGATAAAATATTGGACTTGGAGGAACTTGTTAATAGGGTCAAATGGATGAGGGGCATATTGGAGTTTGGGATGCCTTTGTCATCTACCAATCAATCATTTTGGGAATTTTGGCAGCATGATGCGCCATAGAAAAATGATTGTTTTCTATTATATGTATTCTTAATATAGTCTACCTTCTATAAATTGTAAAACCAGCGACTTCTTGATTCCATTTGGTTGTTTCTTTTAGATTGGTGATATCGTGATGCCACAGTACTAAAATAAGGAGATAATATGTTATTCTCAGTTTTAAGTTGTACGCCGCTCAAGGTTGAGTACCACGTACCCATAGTAACTTTGATCTTTTCTCAGGACCTTTTACTTGACCATGGTTAGAGGTGGTGACCACGGCTCAATCGTTTAATTTATCCAACTCAATTTTATTATGATCTATATATACCCAAATTTTCAAATCAATAGATAAATGGTGTTGGTTCATCAAGTAAAATTTGAAGTACGGACTTTAGTGAGTCAACACATGATTAACTAATTAATTCCCTTCTTATTACTTAATTCTTCATCTAATCATTTTTTTATATTTTAATTAAAAAGGAGACAGGCTTGAGAGATGAAAGTGGAGAAGAGACAAAAATAGACGTGAAACTAATGTAAATTAAGATTTAATTAAAGAGGAAACACACAGCCTTTGAGAGTTGAAGAGCGAGAAAAATGACAGAATGGGGATCAAGCTAACCTACTTCAAGATTCCTTGGCACTGATGCATAGGGAAACTAATTTAATGTTCTTGGGCTCTATTTTTACTTTCTTCCCCTTTTCCTAAGGTGATCTTTATTATTAGTAAGCCAAAAAAGGTGACATTTATTATTAGGAAGTAATATGTTCTTTAAGAATATTATGAAATAATATTATTGCTTAGAAACAACTAAAATTTAAAAGAATGAAAGGTTATAAAACACGATGAAAAATTGTACTAGATGATTATAAATTATAATAAAATGGTAATTTTGGTCTTTATATATTATTTATTTATTTATTTGAGCATTTATTTGTATTTTCCTACTGTTTTTATTTAAACTCACATCAATAATAGTTATAACACCGTTTCCTCAAGCTTACATGACTAATGGAATACTCATTTGTCATCATAGCCGTGATAATGTGGTCCAATCCAACCCCTAGCTTTTAAAAACACTTTTTTGCACTTTTTCCGTTATTTTTACAACAGGTGAACTCGAAATCACAAAAGAAAATGCACTATTTTTCTCCTCTATGTATGTTATACAGTTTCAATAGATACGTTTCTGTTTGGATGTATGTTCTCTTCCTAATTTTTAAGAAGAGATTAGATAACTAACAGTCAACCTTTTTTAACTATTAATTTTCAAATGGAATTAATTATAAGATAATTAGTTATATTAACTAATTAATTAATAACTAATGAATTAGTTAACTAGTCAATGTTGGATTATTAATAAAGTCAGCCCATTATGAGCATCCAAAAAAGTGGGTGAAATGGAGAAAGACGTTTACTTGGTAAATTTTTCATGGAAATTTAGAAAATTTAAATATGGTATTTGCTATTTGGTTATTTAATAAAAGATAGTGTAAAAAGTCTTTTTTAACAAAAACCTAATCTTATAATTCCAAGTTGTAAACAATCTGCACTAATAAAAAAAGATGTCAAAACAAATAGAAAGTAGAAAACCTATAGATCGAGGAAGAACGTCTAAAATCTATTCTCAAGCACTAGATTCAAGAAATGGGTAGTCAGTATAACCAAGAACTGGATCGGCAGTGTAGAAAGTCTCCCTATTGTACTTGTTGAGAGGTGCATTAAGCTCGAATCGCTTTGGCAAATCTGGGTTAGCTAGGAACAAACGACCATAAGCAACAAGATCAGTCCTATTGCGTGCCACAGCCTTGTTCCCTTCTTCTCTCTCATAACCCCCAGCAACAATGAAAGTGCCATTGAAGGCCTTTCTCATTGGCACAAGACTGTGAGGGCTTTCAGCTTCAATTTCCCCATTACTCTTCAATCTTGGCTCCACCATGTGACAATAAGCAAGTCCATATTTATTCAAGGATTCAACCAGGTGAAGTCCCAATGCTTCAGGATTAGAGTCTCCACATTCTTGATAGTCTGCAAATGGTGATAGCCTTATACCGACTCTATTTGCCCCTATCTCGTCAGCAACACCTTCAACAACTTCAAAAGCAAAGCGACAGCGATTCTCGAGTGATCCGCCATATTTATCTGTCCTATCATTCGCTTCATCTTTCAAGAACTGGTCAACTAGGTATCCATGAGCCCCATGGATTTCAACTCCGTCAAAACCTACATTTCGATAATGTTTGTGTTTGAAAGATCGTAGGATTGAAATTAGATCTTCTATACTCATGCAGTCAGAAAAAGTGTGACAGAATTGGATAGGATGGATAGGAGTATATATAGGATCTATTTTCTCTCTTTACATTCATTTTATCTATTTTTTAATCTCTCTTTAAGTGCACTATATGTAGTTAATTTGTAATTGTAGAAAATCCAAACTGATATAAGACATGATTGTGATTGAAGCAAATTCAAAATTTAATTACCAGCTTCCATGGCATTCCTTGCAGCAATTCTGAAGTCGTTGACAATATGAGGAACTTCATGTGTGCTTAACCGCCTTGGTGGGTCGTAAACAACGGCCGCACCATCGAGGCGAACTTGTGGGCTAAGTGGCTTGTCCGTACAAGAAATTGGGGCTTGTCCATTTGGCTGAAAATCTGCTCAAAACAACGTGGAGGATGAGGGTACGAATAACTTCCTATTTTAATTTGGTCCCTATAGTAAAAATTTTTAATTGGATCCCTTAAGTTTTAAAATTTTTTTATTTGATCCTTATCATTAAATACACATGATTTGTGGCAACAAATAGGGTATTAATAGATTATGGAATGAAATATGCTCATGTGTGACGTGATAACACTTAAATTAAGTCGCTTAAGCGGATTAAATCTAGTATGCGCAGAGTACCAAAATCGCAAATGATTAGTTATATTAGCAAAATTAAATGGCACAATGACACGTATTTAACATGAAGACTAAATTAAAAATTTTTAAACTACATGCATGAAATTAAAAAAAAAAAAAAAGTAAACTTCTAAATACTTGTTAAATACTTTAAAGCGGAACATCTGGAGAGCATCTATTACACAAAATTTAATGTAAGAAACCTAGAGTCTAACATGGACAGAAACCTTAATGCAACAAACTAAGAGGTGTCAAGCTACATTTTGAAGTTTCATGTTATGTTTGACAAATATTAGAACGCAGACTCCATTTTTCTGAATTAAGAGACTCAAGAAATTACCTCGGTTTGAAACCCTTCCACAATGAAAAAGCTGACAGAAAAAGATTCCACCTTTGGCGTGAACAGCGTCCACAATGGGTTTCCATGCTTCCACTTGCTCTCTTGTCCATATTCCAGGTGTACGTGGATATCTTAAAAGTTAATTTACGCATTTAAAAAATTAATTACATGTTACTGCTAAGGACAAGAATATATATACAGTTGAGAAAATTTAAGGATAAGAATTACCCTTGAGCAGTATCAGAAATACCAGTAGCTTCAGCTATCAAAAGAGCGCCCTTGGAAGCTCTCTGAGAGTAATATAAGGTGGCATGGGGCTGAGGAACGTTGTTGTAAGATCTTTGTCTTGCCATTGGTGCCAAAACAATTCTGAAATTGTAAAAACAAGCCATTAATTTCTTTAAAAATTAAATGAAATTGATTCTTTAAATAAACATGTAATAGTAAAGCTGCAAGTGCTTTTTCATCAGTGTAACGTGTCACTGAGTGTACATTTCACTGTACAAGTAGTTGGGAATGGGATTACGGAGAAAAGGAAAACGAAAACTCGAACACCTTGTATCAACAAAACATGGGCACTGAGAAAAGATGAATTTGAATCTTATTTTATTTTATTTTTTTGTTAAGTTGATAGTATTAATTTTGCAGATGATAAAAACAAAATATGAAAAATTCATATGTACTGGGGCCTATCATATAAATGAAACTCATCCCTCAAAACAATATTCCACTATTTTTTTTAAAACTGTTATTACAAGAAATGGAAAAAATTCAAATCTAAAAAAAAGTATTTAAATCTTTTTAATTTTTTGAAAAATTTAGAACCTATTTAAATAATAAATCTAATAACATGTGTGCATCCTCTATATATTGTGTTTTTATGTCTCGATATTATCAATTTTTTTTTTTTTCAAAGCTTGAGAGAATTAAAGAAAAATTTGTCGCCATTACCTATGAGACAGATTGAAGTCGCCCATCTTCCAAGGAGAAAGAAGAGGAATAACAGGATCTTTGGCAGGCATTTTCACAGTGCTTTTGTTTCCCCTCTTCTTCTAACTCTTTAACTTCTCGTTGTCTTTGGTTGTGTGAGAATGATTGCAAAGCAGTATTTATAAGATTTTAGAAGATATAACAAATTCATTGGAAAGAATGGGCGCTTGCTGTACCAGCCATTTGACTATTTGACTCTGATCAATATAAGCCTTCTAATTCTAATGACGTCTGTGATGACGTTAGGCGAAAATCGTTTCTGGGCATTGGCATTGACTAAGTGTGATGCGTGGAAAACTATCTAAGTATATTGCATACGACGAATGGGGACTCTGATCCTCTCTCGCGAAACAAATTTTACCTTTTCTCTCTTTCCTATTTTTGCCTTTTGAATACAGAGAACTTTACGAGGCGAGAAAGAAAATACCGAAAACTTTGAAAGAAAAAATACATTTTTTTCACGTTAGTCGAATACATTTAAAAGAATGAATTCTCTTACGTATTAATGTCAAACTTTGGCTCCAAATAATTAAATAAAAATAGAGAGTTGATGTTGCTCGAAACTTCAATGACTAAGTAAATTCAGTTGAAGTTGTCGATACACAAAACAAATGTAAAGTGATTTCATTTTCATGAATTTCGGGTTAAATTTGTAAATTTCAATATATTAAATTAATAGAATCGAAATACGTGGATACAAAAGATGTTTTATACGATTCTGATTCATAGATTTTTTATATTAATTGTGATGATGCCTTAAAACTGGAACAACTTATTTTGTTTTCTTAATTTTTATAAAGAAAAGACATTATTTTCAAAATTTTGTTATTCGGTTAATTAACCAAAAATTACATTAATATATAAGGTTAAAGTTAATCTCTCAATTAAAATAAAAATTGTTTAGTTCAAATGCTAGCTTGAATAAACGATTATATATATTACTAGTTAATCTTGGCTTTTATTGACTATTTGCGTGGCTAACCTACATTTTATTGCGTTTTAAAAATTGAGAATTAAAAGGCAATCACGGGGAACTATATTATGACCTGAGCATTTATGGAAAAATATTATTATATTATTTATTATTTTTCTTTTATGAGAATATTCACACTTTAAGTAATGTTCTTTGTACACAACAAATAATCTTTATTCAATTGCGGAAAAACAAACATAATAGTATAATAAGAAATAAAAAGTTACCCATAATACACGAATAAATCAGCTAAATACAGTGAGAATATTACATAATCGCTTTCGTATGCATGACACGAGAATAGGACTAATTCCATCGTTCATATGCCTGCACATGAACATTGTGTGTCATCTAATTCTATAGAAAAGCATAATCAGAAGTGATTAAAGTAAATAAATATAGCTTATAAATAATCAGGTTAGAAATATGATAATTCACAAAACGATGATAAACTTAGAATGATTCAAATGCGGATAATTAATCAACATAAAGACATTCCTTTATGTATACCTATTTCATCCCCTGGAGTACTTCTTTATAAACATTGGACGTAATGTTAGATGTGTTTTCATTTGTGTCACAAATTGAAATCCTTATACCTCTTTTACTATGAATAAGTGAAATTTTCTATGAATCATATGAATGATTTCAAGTTAAAAAAACAAATAAGTAAAATTTATTAATAATTTCATAAAAATAATAAAATAATTAAAGTAATTTAGTAAACATGTATATTGGGATAAAATGAAAAAAAAAAGGTTAACATTATTAAATAATAAAAAATAAAAATAAAGAAATTTTCTGACTCAAACGAATAAGCATTTTCACTTGTCTTTTATTTTTTGTTTGGTTATAAATAAATTGCAACCTTCAATTGAAAAAAGCACAAACAGTGCCTTATGGATTAGGAAGAGTTGGCGGTAACCCTCCTTTTTCGTCATTTCTCCTCCATCTGCAACTGTGAGCCTATTCCCTTTTGTGTCTTACTTTGATTAGTCCCCAGTGATGGTTACAATATTTTAGAATGTCAGGCGGCCGCCCCTACATTGCATAATCCCCAAACAAAAAATTAGCTACAAAATATATAGCTCTGTGTATGTGTCGTACGTGCCCACGCATGCGCATAATGTAGTTGTCCATATGTGCGTGCATTATGTTCTTATCATTTACTTGATAATCTCTCTCGTGCTAGTTATCAATTGATATTCGAGCCTAGGAAGATCAAATCTTGATGAATAAAAGCTTGCATAAGGTTTTTGGTTCCTTACTTCTCAATGGCTTAAATCTCTTGAATCTTGGACCAATTTTCTTGTTTCGCTTGTCTTTTGGCATGGGTATGATGTTTTCTTGGTATTAGATTCCTTTTGTGTCATTGAAAATTGTGAGAAATTGCATTACTACTATTTCGCAGGGGCATCTGGTGGAAGGGACTGTTCAAGGTAAAAGGTTAGAAAAATTTTCATTCGTAGAAAAATTGCATTCCTTGATTTATTTAAGCTTCTAAGGCAACAAAAAAATTTTCATCCTTAGAAAAATCAGATATAATTGGATCCCATCAATTTGGCATGAGGAATAAAACTTGTAACTAATCATTGAACAATGTATTCCGAACTCTCTAGCTTATTTTATTCGTCCAAACTTTGCCGTTTTTTTCCACAGAAAATAAAAATTTGACTTGAGGAAAATTATAGTTTGGTTTTAGCTAAAATTATATTTTGAACTCTAAACTTTCACTAGTTATATTTTGGCCCTCTATATTTCACCTAAATATTTTATTTCTTAAATATTTTTTTAGGGCTCTAACGGCCTTGGAATTTTATGGAATTTTATATCTTAAGTATTTATTTCTTAATTCACTATTATTTATTAAATTAATTTTAATTCCAAATAAATCCCTAACAACTGTAAAAAAAAATTTGGTTTCCTTTCTAAAATTCATAAATCCCTATATTCTCACATTGAGACCTAATTTTATTAATTTAATGGGTTCTAATTTAGTGAATTTAATTTAATTTATTCTGTTATAATTTTATTTTGAGAAGGAAATTACATTGGAATTATTTTAATTATCATATTGACTAACATTAATAAATTGTCTGACTTGTTAATAGGCTCTATATTAGATAATTAAGCACTATCCTAAAATGGATTGGATCATATGAATGGGTATTTCATAATAGGCTGGGATATCTATAAGTCTATTTAGAAAGAGATCCCAACCTGTACGATATATTAGAGGTTGATTGTTCTATTTATACTGACTAGGGGTATTTTTGTCAATTCACTTGCCTTCTGATAAATATGAGTGAAAAGTTCCTATATTGTATGATATATTTGTTGTGAGTTGCTTCCTGACACAGTTATCTTTGATAACTCTCATCTTATATATTTAAACTCAACATAATAATAAATCACTAATTAAAGAAATTGAATAGTGAAAAATGCTTGAAAAAGTTTTCTTTTCTTTCATAAAATTGATAAACTTAGTATGATAACATTTCTTTTTTATTATATAAGAGGATAAGTTGGACTGGAGTCAATGCTTAAAATCTCAATCAGGCCTAATCACTTATTCTTGTGTACTAGAATAATCATTTTAAATCTTCTTAAGACCTAAGCTTCGATTTTATTTAACATATAAGATATCAATAGCTCATAAAAACATAACTTAGCATAAATTTAAATATTCATGATACAATTTTCTTTATCACAATATAACTAAAATGGTTAATATCCTAACTTTTCTAAAAAAATTTTCATAGTTTCCACTATTATTTCAAAGGATTAGACCATCCACATGGTCACAGTTTTTCAATCAAAACTTGATTAGAAATCAATCATGCATTATATCATCATTCACTAACATGCTTATGTACTTTAGGTTCAAATAATAGCTAGTCCAACTTAGTGCAATTTCCATCACATAATATATCAAACTACTTCATCTTAGCCTTAATAATAGAAAAACCTAAAATTTACTCATCTTGACATCAAAATCTAAAAAGTCATTATCACACATCAAGTATAATCTATAACATACTAAATCTTGAATTATATCCTTATATATGAGGAATCTTAGTGTAATTACATCATATCATAAATCATACTATCATAATTTTTGATATACATCATAACACATTCAATTTATCATAAGGCATATTAATACTAGTTAAAGGTTACATAAAATCCCCCATTGAATTCTCAAGTGCAAGGTGCCAATTTGTTGCCTTTGTCTTTTCCTTTGTTACTTCTTTCACCCAACAATTATTAGTAATGGATATAGGAGGAATAAAATTTAAAGAATCTCAATAGCAATTTCCAACATTCAAGGATACATAAAGTTCACTTGAGTAACAAAGAAGCAAGCATATACATGAAACTATCTCATAAAACTAAAGATTGCCTTGCACATAAACTAGTAAATGGCCAAATACTCATAAAAGTATACTTGTCTGGGCTACTCTTAGCATAAGGAAGCACTACTGCACTCAATTCCCTTGCCCTACTTATATTGGATGCCACAGGGCACAACTAGCTGATATAACACATAAAACAAGTTCTACATGGCCAACTCTTGTGAAAATATTCAAGCATAAGCATATAATGCATATAGGCAACCAAGCACTTAAGCAAACAATTATACATAACAAGAAGAAAAGAAATGCTACATGAAAAGACCTTAGTCCAATGACAAAGCTACCAAATTTTCTTGCTCAAAACTATGCTCTTCTCAGCCAAATGTAAGTAATGAGGGCTAACTTCACTTAATTTGTCTAGAATATCAAATTAGATACAATTATGATCAACTAATGCATAATCAAGCCCATTTCATCTTTATATAGTATTAAATATAGATTAAAAGACAATTTGAGCACACTTTAAGTCTAATTTTTCATAATTCTACTCGCTAAAATTTTCATATATTAATTTTATCATTCAAGGTTCTCATTTTGCTTATTGTTGATGGCATAATCTTTAATTAAAAGCTTTGCCATCATTCTTTTACCATTTGCCCTTCATCTAAGGACAAAATTAAGGTGTAGCTACCTTGTTACGACTTCACTCCAATCACTAGCCCTGCCATTGGCATCCCCTTCCTTGTGGTTAAGGTAACAGCTTCAGCCATGGCCAGCTCCCATAGTGTCACAAGTATTGTGTACAAGGCCCGAGAATGAATTCACCCAGTTTTAGGGAGCAAAAGAAAAGGGCAATTCTACTTCCATTGAAGAAACCCCCCCACTTCAATTGGTATTTTTTCATGAAAAGCAAACATGAGATAATAAATCCTGTCTTTCACTAAGATTTCGAATAGTTGTCCTGAATTCAAATTGATTATGTTTTGCCTCTTCCTTGTAGAAAGACGATCAAATAATTCCCAATCATGGTCTTTGTGGATCAGATCATCCATTCCATTTTGGACTTATTCTGAGTATATGGATTTGTGCTAAAGATTCAAAACCCATATTTTCATCTTTTTTTTTTAAGAAAAAAATGATAAAAAAATCCAATGGATTTCAATTTTATGCAAAAGGTTTTTCCTAGCCATATTTTCTTAACTAAATTAAGCCTTCTAAATTCATAAATTTGACCATAAACAAGACTTTTACTATTCATTTGGTCATTTATTATTTATTTGGTCATTTTCTTCAATTGATTTGCTTAGACATCATGGTACAACTTTGAGTTACAACAAGTGTCATTCTTTTCTCAACATCTTAAGTCCACTTTCACGACATATATGACTCATTTAAATCATAAGAGACTCACTTGGATTGACATAATCATGCTAAAACACTATCTCTATCAATATGATCCATTATGCCATTCTTTGAACTCTATCTTTTAATATACCAAAATTTCAAGTTATTGACACCAAATTTCATTCAAATTATCTCTATAGTTTATAATTAAGCCGCTTTTGTCATCAAAATGACAAAACAAACATCATAGTTACATGGTTATCAATTGGGCAAAAAATGACTACACATGCTTTAAACTTGATCTTTCTAAGATTTCCAGCCAAAAACATGTCATATTCAATATCCTTATCATCATAAATCATCGAATTTCAAGAAAATATCACACCATCCACTTCCTCTCTTCAGGTGAAATTACAAAGTTCTAAGGTTTCAAGTTTACACGCTTCTATGGTTCGAATCATATCTGGTTTGAAAGAGCTCTTGTTGGTAATTCTTTTAATGTAATTTGATCTTCCAAAGGAACAACTTCTTCCACCTATATAACCACCAACTTCAGCCTTTCAAGATGATATTTTGATAAAAAAGAAGCTCTTATGGAATAAAAGAAGTTTTATAATTATAAGAAAATCAACAAGTGTCGTTTACATACCTAAAGTTCTCCTTGAATTTTTCTTTCTCTTCCTTCTCTCAATGACTCCATTTTCATCTCTCTCAACCTCATTTTGGCTAGTGCATTGATAGCGAAAGGATGAAGGAGACAAAGGGTTCATCTAATTAAAAAAGCCTGTCATGATTACACTTTTCCAAAATGACCATTTTGCCCTCACATGCCTATTTCTTCCATTTTATATCACTTTTCAATGTTTTCTAAATTTGACTGCCCCATATCTAATCCTAAATATTTTTTTTTAACATAAAAAGTAAAATTTCATAATTTTTAGAGCTTAAAATAGCTCAATGCAGTTAAAACTATATCTATCCCATTTTCTGTGCCATCAGTATTTTATATCATAATGATCCCTCTAGCTAAGGTATTTATCCTCTACTTTCATATCATAATGAGAAAAACCATTTTCTCTTACTATATTTTAAATTATATATATCCCTAATTTTTCTAGCTTTACGATTAAATTAGCCTCTTTTTCTCTTGTCACATCTATTATCTTTTCATACTTTCTATTTCTATCTCAATCTAATTTTGTGGGATTGTAGACTCATCTCTTAAGTTTCTTGTATTTCTTATTTATATTGTATCTTTTAGAAAATTGATGAATAAGAGTTACATTAGGGAAGGTGTGACACTCTAGTTTTTTGAGGTTTTGAAATCTTCATGGTATTAGAGATGAAGATTTGATTGCATTATGATCAAGTTTGGGTTTGGCCTAAACGTAGATGGCTAGGTGGATAGAGCTCTACAATTAAGATGAATTCTCCTCGTCCATTGAGAACGCCCGACTCTATCCATCAAGCACCTAGTGATCTAAGTCTTGGTCTCATTATAACTCGTTGCCTAAATGGCCAAAATTAGCTCAAATGGTCTTTGAGTGTGAAGTTGTTTCTCAAAGGAAAAAGCAAAGTTTGACTATTTGACAAGAGGAATTGTACATCTCAATTGCGATGATCCAAAGTATAAGGAATGGGAAGTAGATAATAGCATGACACAATCTTAGTTGGTTAATTCTATGATCATTTAAATTGGAAGGAATTTCATGTTACACAACATAGCTCATGATGTGTGGGAGGTAGCAAAGGAGACATATTCATTATTAAAGAACAAAGTTGCTATTTTGGACATTGAAGGGTTCATCCATGACTTAAGATAGAGTGATCTAAGTGTAGCCCAGTATTACAATGTTCTAGTTTGTCACAGGCAATAATTAGGCATCTATGAAGCTCATGAATGGTTCTATGCAACAGATGCCATCATACCTAGTTTTACTTAACTCATTCATGTAATACCTCATGTTTCAAGTAAGATTCACATCCACTCATAAGCTTTTCAACACCGAAATCGGTCCATTTACGGATCATTTTGAGTTATAGGAGTCTAAACTTGATTCTTTCTTTTTCTTTAATCATTTTCATCATAAACAAATTTGTTCCTACTCATTTTATGTTTCCTAGCTTATAGGACACCCTAAAACTCTACTTGATCTGAGATGACAACGTAAGTCTAAAATCTGTACTAATTTTGAAAATTCATAACTTGAGCTATACAACTCCAAATCATGCAACGTAGTTGTCTATGAAAAGGTTAGGATGTGAACTACATGTTCTAAAATTTTGAGGTGAAATTGAGTTCATTTTCCCTATCAAATGTAATGCAACAGCAACTATAGTCGAAATGGGAGGTATATAATAGACCTAAAAATTTAAAAATGCATATCTTAAGCTACACAACTTCAAATTTGGTGATCTCAGTAGCCACAGAAAGCTTATAATGTCACTATATGCTTATAAAAGTTAAAGGTGCAATTGAAACCCTAACTTCTATATCTTGTTTCCTAATGCTCACTTCTTAATTCTAATTGCATAATTCAATTCCTCACACTCTAAAACCCTTGGTTCTGCCTTGTTACCATACAAAACATCCTTACACTTCATGGGCCCTATGGTGGTCGAACAAGAGAGGGAGGGAGAAGGCAAGGAGAAGCCATTTTTGCACCTTGTTTCATACATCATCTTAAAACTTTTCAAGAGAAGAATTTGGTGCAAATATTGGTTTCCTTAAATCCTTTCCTTCTTCAACAAGTTTAGCCATGAAAATCCTTCTTTTAGAAAACCAAAACCATAAGGAGAGGGGGCTTAAAGAGGAGAATCATCTTAGTGAAGGAAGAAGCATGAAAAGGTGCTAAAATTCATACCTTTTCTTAGTTAGTTTTCCTCCTTCTTTCTCTTCTCTATGGTGTGACTTGGAGCTCTAGTTTAGGGCAAGGAAATTCTGTTTTGGATGGTGGGAGACGTGCTAGCCTGGTTTAAGAAGAGAGGAGGTGAGCTATAATACTTTTTATAATTCCTGTTTTGTCCGTCAACTTCATTTTTCATGTTTTCGCTTATTTGAGCTCCTTTTTTAGAACCGTCTTTTTCATAACAAATTTTAGGTCTTCTAGTTCATTAAAAACATTAAATTTTAATTTTATTGGCTTCAGAGCCATCACAAATCATCCGGTCAAAATTCGAGTTATCTGACTACCTAAATTATATATCGAAGGGGTTTTAACTATTTTAAGAGCTCCAATAGTTTTTAGGGCCTCTGAGAACGTTGAAAAACTCAATTTTATCATTTTAAACTCCCTCCTTTGAGTTTCTAAAAAGTTGCTCAAAATTATAAAAATGCCATTGCATTTTTGGGTAATTTTGTTTAACGATCATGGCTTCGGTTTCAAGGCATCTTTCGCTTTATATTCTCATTTCTAGACATTTAGATTATTATTGTAATTTTGCTTAGTCTCTAATCTTTTGATTCTATGGTCTTTCTTTTATAACTCATCGATTTTAGTTCAATTTAGAAAGACTGAGTATTACAAATGTAGCCTACTACAATCAAATAAAAGAAAAAAAGAGTCTACAAATTCCTTCATGGGTGTTCTTTACTGTCAAGTACGAATAGAGTCCGAAGAAACTCTCCTTAAGGGCTCAAATACATCCCATTAGTATTGAATCATTAGAACTTATAGCTAGCGGGCCTCTAAATAATGACTACAAACTAAAAAGTCAGGTAGACCATAATGTGATCACTATCACAAGGAAGGCCATACAAAGGATGTGCTGGAGGCTTCTTCATAATCTAGCCAATACAAAGATGAAGGACAAGCATGAAGGTAGTGGGTACATGGTGCACATTGAAGAAAAAGTGCAATTGAATTTGAATTTTTTCTGCACAAAATAGTTAGAGTTGCTTCAAAAGATGATTAAGAATCAACCTCAAATTTCTCCTATGAAGGATATTAGTGCTTGGCCTTAATTATATGTATATCTCCTAATCACCTTTGTGAATCTATCTAAACATGCTTGGTGATTATTTACGACCATATAGAGATTTATGAGGTTTACACACCTTATTCTTGCCATTTTGGACTTCAATCCTAAGAGGAATCTATATATTGATTGAAGTATTTGAGCCACTTATCAAAATATTAAAACTAGTTGAAGGTGATAAATAATCAACCATGAGTTTTATCTATAAAGCTATATATAGAGCAAAGCTATCTATACAACAAAATTGTCAATATCACTTAACTTGTAACGACAGGAAAGATAAAAAGTGAAAATTTCTATATATTGATTTACATTCTGTAAGTAAGTATATATATTATATTGTCACAAAAAGAGAAATATTTGTGTATTAACTAATTAAGTCTATTTCTTTTTTTTTTTTAGGTTATTTTCTTAATCCTTAGTTTCAATTTAGAGTTGAGCATGGTCATTTAATTTATAAAGAAGTATTTGATGGAAACAAAAGTGTGATCACTAAATTAAAAAGAAATATGGATGTAACAATTAGAACACTAAATCAAGTTAGTTATTTTTGGTATAATGAATATTTGAAATATATTATTATATATTTGCATAAACTTTAATATGATATTGCATAGTTAATACTTTTTCAAGAAAAGAGAGAGAGCTTTGGAATACCACAAGTTTAGAGAGCATGATCTTAAATGAATCTCGATAAGATAAAATTTTTTTTTTTACCTACAAGTATATATGGTACAATATGTGACTCAATCAAAATGATTATTTTTGTTTATAGTTTAAAATTGACTAAATTTTTGTATTGTTCATTTAAATAGCTGAGTGGTAGATGATATATGGTTTATGTGCTCTTGAATTTCAAAGTATTGCGATAAAAATTCTGAGCCAAACAACTTTAACTTCAAATTGTGAAAGGAATTGGAGCATATTTAGCTACATTCATACAAAGACAAGAAATAGACTCAAGTATAAAAAATTATAGAAACTTGTCCTTACCTTTTACAATATGAAGTTAAGAATGAGGAAAAATAAGAGGCGTAGTCAAGAAAAGATAGAAAATAGTTTCAATCAATTAATCTTGTTTACATATTCTAAGAAGACAATCCCTTATCTGCATAGATTGAACCCATTATTAGATAAACTTCAAAATTTAGAATGGCTCCCAAGAATAGATATTAATAATGAAAAGGTGGAGGCTAATAATGATTCAAGTTCCTATAGAGGTCATAGTTAGCGTGGTAATAGTGGTTTAAGTCCACCACGTAATAATGGTAGTGGTCGTGCAACAATGATTCAAGTTCCTATAAAGGTCATCCTCCTTGACATTCTACAATGTGATGATTCTAATTCTCTCTTTGTGATAAGTATGTAAACATATTTTTATATTATCTTACTTTTCCTTTTAATTTTCTTAAATAACATTGATATGCTTGTACCAAATAAGGATTTATTTAATTAATTATTGATTTTAAGCATAATATATTATATGCATTTGAGAGTTATAATAATTATGTAAATTTTTAAAACAATGTGTGGAACTTTAGAAAAAAAATCATGGCTGCAGAGACCATAATTTGCATTATAACACCTGTAATGCCCGTAACCGCAGTAACCACAACACAACTACAACCTCAACTGCATTTTAAAACCTTGCTTCACAAGATATTTTGTTGGTTGTATTTCATTTAATACATTTATGTAATGATCTTAGAAATTACATGCTATTTCACAAACTTCCTATTTATTGTTGCAAAGGACGTTTTAAACGCCAATGATGTAGAACCAAAGGCAGAAGTTGTTTAGATTTCAATAAGTACATCATTGGAATGTAGTTCTTCACATTCATCTCAAAGCACTTAGCACTTCTTAGACTCTTTGGAGAGACCCCTCGCAATGAACAATACTACTAAAACTGGTATGGAGTTAGAAGTAGGTGACACTAGCATTAGAAAAACTAATTCTTCAAATAGTGCTCCAAGTTCACATATAAGGGCTGAGTCAGCTAAAAATGTGAGAATGAAAGACATGAATGGTGGATTCTTTAATAGGAAACCCTCAAATAAGATAGGTAAAGAAAAAAGCATTTGTCTAGATTCAATGTTTTTACATAGTATAGACAATAAAATGTTGCACTTGGAGGAACTTGTTAATAGGATCAAATGGATGAGGGGCATATTGGAGTTTGGGATGCCTTTGTCATCTACCAATCAATCATCTTGGGAATTTTGGTAGCATGATGGGCAATAGAAAAATGATTGTTTGTAATTAAATTTATTCTTAAGATAGTTTGCCTTCGGCTATAAAATTGTAAAACCAGCGACAGCTTGATTGGATTTTGTTGCTTCTTTTAGATTGATGATATCATGTGATGCACCAGTACCAAAATAAGGAGAATATGTTATTCTCAGTTTAAAGTTGTACGCCGCTTAAGGGCGAGTACCATGTAGCCATAGTAACTCGATCTTTTCTCAGGACCTTTTACTTGACCATGTTTAGAGGTGGCGACTAGAACTCAATCGTTTAATTTATCCGACTCAATTTTATTATGATCTACATATACCCAAATTTTCAAATCAATAGATAAATGGGTCGGTTCACCAAGCAAAATTTGAAGTACGGACTTTGGTGAGTCAACTCATGATTAATCAATTAACTCACTTCTTATTACTTAATTCTTTATCTAATCATTTTTTTTAATTTTAATTAAAAAGGAGACACATCCTTGAGAGACAAAAGTGGAGAAGAGACAAAATAGGGATGAAACTAATGTAAATTAAGATTTAATTAAAGAGGAAACACAAAGCTTTTGAGAGTTAAGAGTGAGAAAAATGACAAAATAGGGATTAAGCTAACCTGCTTCAAGATTCCTTGGCACTGATGCTTAGGGAAACTGTCGTTTATGTTAATGTTCTTGGCCTTTATTTTTGCTTTCTTCCCCTTTTCCCAGGGTGATCTTCATTATTAGTTGGTAAAAAAAGGTCATCTTTATTATTATGAAGTATTTTTTATGAATATTATGAAATAATATTATTACTTAAAACAACTAAAAATTGATAAGAATGAAAAGTTATAAAATACGATGAAAAATTGTACTAGATGATTATAAATTGAAAAAAAAATGTTAATATTTAATCTTTATATTTTTTATTTATTTATTTTTTAAATATGTATTTGCATTTTCCTACTGTTTTTATTTAACTCGCATCAATAATAGTTATAATGCTGTTTCCTGAAGTTTACATGACTAATGGAATACTTATTTGTTATGATAGCTGCAATAATGTGGTCCAATCCGATCACTGGCTTTTAAAAACACTTTTTTGGACTTTTTCCGTTATTTTTACAACAGGTGAACTCGAAATCTCGAAAGAAAAGGAACTATTTTTCTCCTCTATGTATGTTATACAGTTTCAACAGATACGTTGCTATTTGGGTGTCCGTTCTCTTCCTAATTTTTAAGAAGAGATTAGATAACTAACAGTCAACCCTTTTTAACTATTAATTTTCAAATGGAATTAATTATAAGATAATTAGTTATATTAACTAATTAATTAATAACTAATGAATTAGTTAACTAGTCAAGGTTGGATTATTAATAAAGTCAGCCCATTATGAGCATCAAAAAAAGTGGTTGAAATGGAGAAAGACATTTACTTGGTAAATTTTTCATGGAAATTTAGAAAATTTAAATATGGTATTTGCTATTTGGTTATTTAATAAAAGATAGTGTAAAAAGTCTTTTTTTACAAAAATCTAATCTTATAATTCCAAGTTGTAAACAATCTCCACTAATAAAAAAAAAGGTGTCAAAACAAATAGAAAGTAGAAAACCTATAGATCGAGGAAGAACGTCTAAAAACTATTCTTAAGCACTAGATTCAAGAAATGGGTAGTCAGTATAACCTAGAACTGGATCGGCAGTGTAGAAAGTCTCCCTATTGTACTTGTTGAGAGATGCATTAAGCTCGAATCGCTTTGGCAAATCTGGGTTAGCTAGGAACAAACGACCATAAGCAACAAGATCAGTCCTGTTGCGTGCCACAGCCTTGTTCCCTTCTTCTCTCTCATAACCCCCAGCAACAATGAAAGTGCCATTGAAGGCCTTTCTCATTGGCACAAGACTGTGAGGGCTTTCAGCTTTAATTTCCCCATTACTCTTCAATCTTGGCTCCACCATGTGACAATAAGCAAGTCCATATTTATTCAAGGATTCAACCAGGTGAAGTCCCAATGCTTCAGGATTAGAGTCTCCACATTCTTGATAGTCTGCAAATGGTGATAGCCTTATACCGACTCTATTTGCCCCTATCTCATTAGCAACACCTTCAACAACCTCAAAAGCAAAGCGACAGCGATTCTCGATTGATCCACCATATTTATCTGTCCTATCATTCGCTTCATCTTTCAAGAACTGGTCAATTAGGTATCCATGAGCCCCATGGATTTCAACTCCATCAAAACCTACATTTCGATAATGTTTATGTGTGAAGGATCGTTGGCGTCAAATTGGATCTTTTATATTCATGCAATCAGAAAAATAGTGACGTAAGGGGATGGGAGTGTGTGTAAGGCCTACTTTCTCTTTTTACACTCATTCTATCCTCTTTTTTTTTTCCTTATCTTGTTCTAAATACACTATATGTAATCAATTTGTAATTGTAGAAGATCTAGACTGATATTAGACATGATTGTGATTGAAGCAAATTCAAAATTTAATTACCAGCTTCCATGGCATTCCTTGCAGCAATTCTGAAGTCGTTGACAATATGAGGAACTTCATGTGTGCTTAACCGCCTTGGTGGGTCGTAAACAACGGTCGCACCATCGAAGCCAATCTGTGGACTAAGTGGCTTGTCTGTACAAGAAATTGGAGCTAGTCCATTTGGCTGAAAATCTGCTCAAAACAACGTGGAAGATGAGGCTACAAATAAAGTTCCCTTGTTTTGAGTTAATATTTTAATTTGGTCCCCACGGTAAAAATTTTTAATTGGATCCCTCAAGTTTTAAAAATTTTTATTTGATCCTTATCATTAGACAAATGGGACATCTCGAGCATCTATTACACACATAATTTATGTAAGAAACGTAGAGTCTAACATGGACAGACACCTTAATGCAACAAAAGACGAAGTGTCAAGCTACAATTTGAAGTTTCATGTTATGTTTGACAGATATTAGGACGCAGACTCAATTTTTTTGAAGCGGGAAACTCAAGAAAATACCTCGGTTTGAAACCCTTCCACAATGAACAAGCTGACAGAAAAAGATTCCTCCTTTGGCATGAACAGCATCCACAATGGGTTTCCATGCTTCCACCTGTTCTCTTGTCCATATTCCAGGTGTACGTGGATATCTTGAATGTTAATTTACACATTTAAGAAATTAATTACACGTAACTTCTTAGGACAGGAATATATATACAGTAGAGTAAATTCAACGGTAAAAATTACCCTTGAGCAGTATCAGAAATACCCGTGGATTCAGCTATCAAAAGACCGCCCTTGGAAGCTCTCTGAGAGTAATATAAGATGGCATGGGGCTGAGGAACGTGGTTGTAAGATCTTAGTCTTCCCAGTGGCGCCAAAACAATTCTGAAATTGTAAAAACAAGCCATTAATTTCTTTAAAAATTAAATAAAATTGATTTTTTAAAGGAAAAGGAAAGTTATAGTAAAGCTGCAAGTGCTTTTTCATCATAGTGTAGCGTATCACTGAGGGTACATTTCACTGCACAAGTAGTTGGGAATGGGATTACGGGGAAGAGGAAAACGAAAACTCGAAGACCAATTATTAACAAAACACGGACACTAAGAAAAGAGGAATTTGAACCTTCTTATTTTATTTTATTTCAAATTTATAGCATTAGTTTCGAAGAAAAATAAATATAAAATATGTGAAACTCAGATTATCATTTAAATAAAAAATATTACTCAAGTATTCCATACATTTTGTATTTTTTTTGAAACTGATATTACAAAAAATGGAAAAAATTCAAATCTAAGAAAAAATATTTAAATATTTTTAATTTTTTGAAAAGTTTAGAACCTATTTAAATAATAAATCTCATAATATGTGAGCATCCTTTACATATTATATTTTTATGTCTCCATATTATCAAGTTCTTAAAAACTTGAGAAAATCCAGAGAGGATAAAAATAAAGAAAAACTTTGTTACCCTTACCTATGGGACAGATTGAAGTCCCCCATCTTCCAAGGAGAAAGAAGAGGAATGACAGGAACTTCAGCAGGCATTTTTACACAGTACTTTTTTTCCTCTCTTCTTTTCACTCTTTAACTTCTCGTTGTCTTTGGTTGTGTGAGATTGATTGCAAAGAAGTATTTATAAGATTGTAGAAGATATAAGAAATTCATTGGAAAGAATGGGTGCTTGCTGTACAAGCCATTTGACTATTTGACTTAATCAATAAAAGCCTTCTAATTCTAATGACGTCTGCGATGACGTCAGGTGGAGATTATTTCTGGGCATTGGCGTTGACAAAGTTTGATGCGTGGAAAACTATCTAAATATGTTGCAAGCAACGAATGGGGACACTGATCCTCTCTCGCAAATCAATTTTTACCTTTTCTCTTTTTCCTATTTTTGCCTTTTGATACAGAGAACTTTACGAGGCGAGAAAGAAAATACCGAAAAGGTCGAAAGAAAAAAAATACATTTTTTCGCATTAGTCTAATGCATTCAAAAGAATGAATTCTCTTAGTATTAATGTCAAACTCTGACTCCAAATGGTTAAAATAAAAACAGAGAGTTGAAGTTGCTTGAAACTTCAGTGAGTAGGTAAATTCCTTGGAGTATATCTTTGAGAGTTGAAGTTGTCGATACACAAAACAAATGTAAAGTACATTCACTTTCATGAATTTTGTGTTAAATTTGTAAACTTTCAATACATTAAATTAATAGAATCAAAATACGTGGATACAAAAGATGTCTTATACGATTCTGATTGGTAGATTTTTTATATTAATTGTGATGATGACGTAAAACTAGAACAACTTATTTTGTTTCCTTAATTTTTGTAAAGAAAACACATTATTTTCAATTTTTAGTTATTTGGTTAATTAACCAAAAAATTACATTAATATATAAGGTTAAAGTTAATCTCTCAATTAAAATAAAAATTGTTTAGTTCAAATGCTGGCTTGAATAATTGATTTTATATATTGCTAGTTAACTAATTAGTAAACAAGTTTATAAGAATCAATCTTGGCTTTTATTGACTATTAGCATAGCTAACCTACATTTTATTACGATTTAAAAATTGAGAATTAGAAGGCAATCACCGGGAACAATATCACTTAAGCATTCACGGAGAAATATTATTATGTTATTTATTATTTTCTTTTATGACAACATTCACACTTTAAGTAATGTTCCTTGTGTACAACAAATAACCATGGGTCTTTGTTCAATTGCAGAAATTAAAACAAACATAATAGCATAATAAGAAATAAAAAATTACCCATAATACATGAATAATCAGCATAGATACAGTGAGGATATTGCATAATTGGTTTTATATGTGTGACACGAGAATAGGACTAATTCCATCATTCATATACCTGCCCATGATCTCAATATGCGTTGTGTCATCTAATTCTATAGGAAAGCATAATCAGAAGTAATTAAAGTAAATAAATATAGCTTATAAATAATCAGGTTAAAAATATGATAATTCACAGAACGATGATAAACTTAGAACGATTAATGAAGATAATTAATCAACATAAAGATACTCGTTTATGTTTACCTATTTCATTCTTTGGAATACTTCTTTATAAACCACATTGGATGTAATGTTAGATGTGTTTTTATTTTTGTCACAAATTAAAATTCTTAAACCTCTTTTACTGTAAATAAATAAAATGTTTTATGAATCATATGAATGATTTCAAGTAAGAGAACAAATAAATAAAATTTACTAATAATTTGATAAAAATGATAAAATAATTAAAGTAATTTATTAAGCCTATATATTAGGATAAAATGAAAAAAAAGGTTAAAAATATTAAATAATAAAAAAGAAAAATAAAGAAAATTTCTAACTCAGACTAATAAGCATTTTCACATACCTTTTATTTTTTGTTTAGTTATAAATAAATCGCAACCTTCTATTGAAAAAGGCACAAACAATGCCTTATAGATTAGGAAGAGTTGGATGTAACTATTGTAATATTCTATATTTCATTAGCTAAAATAGTCCTTAAAGATTAGAAAAAATTAATTAAAGAGGGATCACCCCTAAAGAATGGAAAGACATAATTAAAAGAGGGGTCACAAGGAGAGAAAATGCTAGTTAGAACTAAAAGAGTCAATTTTGGCCTAATTGACATAAAAATTAGGGATTTGGAAAACCTGAGAATTGACTTGAGAAATGAATCCCTGAAAATATATGGTTTAGGACCCTGGATAGTGATAACTTTGATTGGACTTTTTTAAATTATCTTAATTCTTGTAATATCTAAGTAAATATTTTTAATGAAGAAATCCTAAATTTTAGTGTGGAGTTACTGGTTTTTAAAAATACAAAAAAACGAATGCAAATGAAAGAATTAATGTATAAGGACAAAATTGGTATTTTAAAAAATTCATAAAACCCCATAATATATATAAATGTGTCATGCCATCCTTCTCCCTCACTTATAACTGACCTAGTGCAGCTCCAAAGGGTCTCTTATGTTAGCGTGAAGAAGGAAGAAGGAGGAAGGAAAAGAAGCTACATATAGATAAGGAAATTTGCTAAATTTGATTATGATATTGTTATGAAACTTCTCCTACTCTTTTTGCTCTCTCTCTCATGGTGGTTTTGGTTTCTCAAAACAATGAATTTAGTGGTTGTTCCTTTAAGTGGAAGAGCTCATTTGAAGAAGCTAAATACGTAAAAGAATCTTCATCAAGAGCACATCAAAACAAGGTATGATTTAGGCTAGGAAAATTTATATTTTTGGAACCCTAGCTCCTCATAAGTTTGGCCAAGATGGGAATATAGGGAAGCATGCATTTATTTGATAAAAACTTGGTGAAAACAATGATTTCGAAGGGTGGAGAATAATAATATACAAAGAGATTTTGTTAAGAACCAAAAGAAAGGCATATGGCTTTACTTAGGATTTATTTTCGGCCTTAAGAGATTCAAAACCCTAGGAGAGTTAGTTAGTCCCTATAATATTATAATTGAGCTAGAAATGAATTATGGATAACCTAAAACTTTCAAATTGCCTATGGAGCAAACAAAAATTCCAAGATGGGGCTCTATAAAGTGTGTCTCGACCAAGAGGTGGAAAAGCTACCTAGGGAAGTTTTTAATTTAGTTTCATGATTTAAGAGGCCTAAATGAGTAACATAAAGGCTAGATGAATCATTAATTTTAGATAAAAAAAAAAAAGAGTTTTGATGAAGTTACAAGTTTAGTACCATGAAAAATCCTAATTGGCCTTAGGAATGGAATAAGTGATATAGCTAAGTTTTTGGAGTTGTTTTAGTTATGAAAAGTGAGTAAATTGAGATAGATGAATAATGGAATTGCTACATAAAGTGTGGCAAATGGAATAAGTTATTTTTGAACGCTTAAAGTAATCAAATCCATACTTTAAGACTTAGTTTGCACATGTATTGTTAAAATGAGATTAAATATGTCTTAATTGATTATTTTATACTTTAATTGATGTGCCTAGGCTAACCAAGTGAGACCACATCAAAGTGTGTGTGTGAGGTCGCTGGATCAAGAAAAGGGGAGTAAGGGAATTGATTGAATTTGTTTGTTAAAGTAACTTTTCCTTCATTCTTATATGTATGGTTTATTTGCTTGGGTCCTTGGTTGTTTGTGTGTATTGTTTGCAATTGGTTAGCTTGATGATTGTTTGAGTGGAATATGCAATTGCATGATACCTATTTGCATTTGTGAGTGGGGTAGCTCTTTAATGGGTGAGGTTAGGGAAGTGAGTATGGATTTGCTCTACCTTATGCTAAAAGTTCCTTAAGGTTATAGATTTGCTCTTACTTGACCCAAGGAAACTCCTAGAGCATGGATTTACTCTCTTGTATATGATTTGGCTATAATTTCATAACATGCATACTTGCTTCCTTGTGCTTGAGTGAACCATGTATGTGTTTAAATATTGGTTTAGCTACTAGAATTTTTTAAACCACATATTTCTTTATCTCTACTAACCATGGCTAGATGAAACTCAAAGAAAGGAAAATGAAGATGCAAGGGCCTAGGAAGATCAAATTCCACACTTAAAAAGTCTAGAATTTAGTGTTATGTACGTGAACATATGAATCCATATTTTGATACTAATGTAATAGCAATACATGTAAAAGTTTTAGACTATGATTTTGTGATCTATGGATATATGTATAAGGCATTGGAACATGATTTAGCAAAAGGAATTCTATGTGGAATATATGTATATTTGCATGTGGATTGTTGAATTTTAGATGCAAGGAAATTTTCTTGTGATAAATTATTGCTATATGATGCATATATGGATTAAAATTTGATCATGACAAGAAATGACATTTTAGAGTTCATTTGGTACCAATTGGAACCAAAATTTTGACCAATTGAGACATAAAATGTCCCTTTACCCTAAATAGTCTTAATGACCAAAATTTGAGGCTTAAATTTGATAAGCATTTAGAGGACATTTAGAGCTTCCTATAGGCAAAGATCATAATTTTCTGAGCTCTATAACATATTTGGTGAATTTTTAAATTTAGCCCTAAAAAGTTATCATGCACTGTCATTGTTCATTCTAGTATAGTCATGAATTTCAAGTTCTTTAAGGGATCAAATATATTTATTTTGATCTAAAATTTTTACAGTAAATAGTTGACATCATAAGCTTTCTAAAAGACCTAATTTGTGTTAATTGGAGTTATGTATATCAAGTTATGAATTTATGAAATTTAAGGTCTATTATTTGTTCCATAGTCTTAATAAGAAAATAACTAATTTCATTGGTTTTATCTTTACATACATGTTAAGTTGGGTGGAACTAATTGATAAACTATGAATTTATGAGATGAAATGATGAAAAGCCACATTTGAGCCTTATGAGTCCATCTAAGGTATTTAATGACTAAAATTTCTGCTGCCAAAAGTTTTGTTGTGTTTGTTTTATTATAAATGGACAACTAATGGCATAAGGTAATTGGATTATGATATAGTGTAACAACCCTTTTGGACCTTCCGTCATTTCTCTTCCATCTACAACTGAGCTTATTCCTTTTTGAATCTTACTTTGATTAGTTCCCAATCATAGTTACAATTTTTTAAAATGGCAGTGGGTCCACCCCTACATTGCATAATCCCCAAACAAAAAAATAGCTACATAACATAGCTTTGTGTATGTGTTGTATGCATGCACGCATGCACCTAATGTAATTGTCTCTATGTGTATGCAATTTGCTTTTATCATTTACTTGATAATCTCTCTCTTGTGTTTAGCTATCAATTGTTATTTGAGCTTAGAAAAATCAAATCTTGATGAAAATAAAAGCTTGCATCAGTTTTTTGGCTCCTCCCTTCTCAATGGCTTAAATCTCTTGAAGCTTGGACTAGTCTTGTTGTTTTGGTTTGTTTTTTGGCATGGGTATGATGTTTTCTTGGTATTAGATGCCTTTTTTGCCATTGAAAATCGTGAGAAATTGCATTACTACTATTTTGCAATGGCACTTAGTGGAAGGCATTATTAAAGGCAAAAGATTAGTAGTTGTGACGCAAAACTACAATTGAGCATCGCGAGACTATAAAGCAGTGCCAAAGGCTTTTTCTACTTTTTTTTTTTTGTCTTTTTTGTGTTTTCTTATGTATTTTGGTCTTAATTTTTGGTTTACTTACTAGAAGCTTCCTTCCTTTACATGATTCATTTAAGCTTTTAAGGTAACAGAAAAATCTTCATCCTTGAAAGATATAAGATATAATTGAATTCCATTAATTTGGCACAAGGTATAAAAATTGCAATGAATCATTGAACAATATATTCCAAAGCTTGCCACTATTTCCTTGAGAAAATGAAGTTTTTGACTTAGGGGAAAATTACAATTTGGTTTAGGCTGCAATTGCATTTTAAACCCTAAACTTTCACTAATTGTATTTTGACCATTTAAATTTCACTTAAACATTTCTATTTCTTAAATATTTGTCTTATATTTTTAGGGCTCTAATGACCTTGGAATTTCATAGAATTTTAAGTATTTATTTCTTCATTCACTATTATTTAATAAATTAATTTTAAAATTCCAAAAAAATCCATCACAACATAAAAAATTTTAGTTTCCTACCTCAAATTCACATATCCCTATATTCTCATATTAAGACCTAATTTTATTAATTTACTAGGGGCCAAATTAGTTACTTTAATTTAATTTATTCTATTACAATTTTATTTTGAGGAGGATATTACATTGGAATTATTTTAATTATCATGTGGATTAACATTAATCAATTGTTAGACTTATTAACGAACTCTATTCAATGATATTATATAATTAGGTACTACCCTAAAATGGATTGGATCATGTAAGTAGCTAGCCCATAATAGGTCAGGATATCCTTAAGCCTATTTAGAAAGAGATCCCAACTTGTATGATATCTTAGTGGTTGATTATTCTATTTATACTAACTAGGGGTATTTTTGTCAATTCATCTGCCTTCTCATAAACATGAGTTAAAAGCTCCTTTAGTGTATGATGTATTAGTTGTGAGTTGCTTCTTGACACAACTATTTTTACTAACTCTTATCTTATACATTTAAACTCAACATTACAATAAATCATTGATTAAAGGAACTAAACAATGGAAGATGTTTAGAAAATTTTCTTTTCTTTCATAAAACTGACAAAGTTGGTATAATAGCATTTCATATCTATCTAAGAGGATAAGTTAGACTTGAGTTTAACACATAAAATCTTAAACAATCCTTACTTACTCTTGTGTACTAGAATAATTACTTTAAATTTTCTTATGACCTAAGCTTGGATTTTATTGAACACATAAGATATCAATAGCTCATAAAAACATAACTTAGCATAAACTTGAACATTAATGATGCCATTTTCTTGATCATAGTATAACCAAAATGACTAATATCCTAACTTAACTTTTTGAAATTTTTTTTCATAATTTCCCCTATATTTTTAAAGGTCCAGACCATCCAACTGGTCACAGTTTTCAATCAAAATCTAATTATAAATCAATTATACATTTTATCATCATTTATTAACATGTTTATGCATTTTAGGGTGCAAATAGCACCTAGCTCAACTCAATGCAATTTCCATCACATAATATATCAAACTATTTCATCTTTGCCTTAATAATAGAAAAAAGCCAAAATTTACTCATCTTGGCATCAAAATCTTAGAATTCATTACCATACATCAAGTATGATTTACAACATACTAAATCTCAAATTACATCCCTATGTATGAGGAATCTTAATCTAGTTATATTATAAATCATTCTACCATAATATTTAACATACATCATAACATATTCAATTCATCATAAGGCATATTAAAACTACTTAGAAGTTACATAAAATCCTCCATTAAATTTTTAACTTGAAGGTGCAAATTCATTGCTTTTGTCTTTTCTTTTGTGACTTCCTTCACGTGGCATTAGTTAGTAATAGATATAGGAGGAATGAGATTCAAAGAATTCCAATAGCCATTTCCAACATTCAAGCATATATAAAGTTCACTCAAGCAACAATGAATCAAGTATACATATGAAACTATCTCATAAAACTAAAGAATGGCTTGCACATAAACTAGTAAATGGCCAAATGCTCATAAAAATATACTTTTTTATGCTACTCTTGGCATGAGGAAGAACTATTGCATCCAATTCCCTTGCCTTGCTCATACTGGATGCCTTAAGACACAACTAACCAATATAACACATTAAACATATTTTACATAGTTAATTCTTGTGAAAACATATTCAATAATAAGCATACAATGCATACAGACAACCAAGCACTCAAGTAAACAATTATGCATAACAATAAGAAAAGAAATGTTACTTGAAGTAGTTGAAATGGACCCAAATGGAAAGAACCAAGAAAAGGGACAAAATTGAAAATTTGAAAAAGTCTTAAATGAACCCCTTGCTTCTTATATATCATGTCCCACACTCTCCTCTCATTTCCATCGACCTTGTTCTATCTCAAATAGATTTCCACTCATCTTAAAGTGGCACACAAGAAGGGAGGAAGAAGGGAAGAGAAAACCAAGCACAAAGGTAAGAAAATCTATAGTTTTTCCATACTTCTCCCTTCACCAATCTTGTTCTCCTCTTTCTTCTCTCTTTTCCTATAGTTTTGATGATTGATTTAAGGATAATTCATGGCTGGTTCAGTGAGAAGAGAAGAGACTTTGAAGGAGAAAGTAGAAGCAAGTAAAAGTACTCTTGAAAAGCCTTAAAACAAGGTAAATCTTCATGGTTTTCTTGCTTCTTCTTGGTTGCCTCTCCCATGTGTAGTTTCAGCCAAACTTAGGCCCACTTAATAGAGAAGAAATTCAAGCTAAAACAAGGTAGAAACAAGGGTTATCAAGCATGAGGAATAAGAACATACAATTAGATTTAAAAGAAAAGCTTTAGAAATCAAGTTATGTGACTTAGGATTTTTGTTGCACCTAGCCATTCTTGAAGCTTTCTAAGGATAGTCTAGCCTATGTAAGAGTACGTATGAGTTCTTAAGACATTTAGGAAGTTTCACAAGTGCCATTTCCTTAAGAAAAATCAAGCAAACTCCATTGGCTCTCCTTGTAGCATTTGTCTTGGCTAAAGCTAGAAGTAGCACCTAAGGAGATTTTTCTTTGATTCCAAGGATAGAAATGGTCTATATATGATTAATAAACACTAAAGGAAGCATTGGTTTGAATTTAGAAACCATAGTTTATGAGATGAAGGTTTAGGTTCCTTTTTAAGATATAAAGATGCAACTTGAGTTTAGGCTCTTTGAATTAAATTGGTGATGACTCTAATGAGTTCTAATAGAATCATATGACCTAGATTGAATGAGAAATTAGAGTCAAGATAATGAATTCTAGGGCTCATTATGCACTTATATGGAACCATAACTATGCCATAAGATAAAGTAAGCTTGTATAAAGTTTATGTAAGGCTAGAGCTTGTTCCAATGATGTAATTATGTCTCATTTGATGTGTCTAGGCCAAGTGAATCAAGCTTCTCTTAGTTATGTGTGTGTGGTTGAGAAAGAGAAGGAGAAATCCGACGGGAAAAGTGTGCTTCTTGACTTGAGGTAGCTCTCTATCCTTTCTTACATGCATGTCTTAGATATTTGATTGTCATTATATGCTTGTGTGTATGCTTAAACCATGAGATATGCTTATAGCTATTGATTACAGGCTATGGTACCATTATGCTTCTTAAAACATGTTTTAAATACAAAATGGCTTGAATGGGTGAGGTTGTGCCAAAAGTCCCTAAGAATGGGTGAGACAAAGCCAAAAGTCTTAAGAAAGAGTGAGGCTAGGGCAAAAGTCTCTAAAAGTGGGTGAGACAAATCCAGAAATTCTAAAGAATTAGGTAAGGCTAGATCAAGAACCCTTAAAGCCTATGTTTGAATTGTATAAGCTTAAGTGAAATGAAAATATGCTTATATATATTTACAAGAGACTTTTATGACATGTTGCTTGCATTCTTTAACATGAAAATGTGCCACGTAGGTATGCTTGAAAGGGTAAAAGAGCTATTGAGATTCTTTGAATCTCACTCTTCTCCTATATATGTCTAACCATGTCTAGGTAAGCCAGGTGGAGTAAAAAATGGAGGCCAAGCACATTGAAAAATGTAACTTTGACAAGAGAATAGAGATTTATGTATTTTAATGTCAAAGTTTGTACCTAAATGATGTTTATGAGATGTAAATTATTAAGCATGTATAAAAATATGTAAATATTATGTATAAATGGAATTTGGAGCCAAATGTATGCCTATGTGGATTTTTGACATCTTAGTGCCTTGATGTGCATATGCATAATGACAACTAGGAAAGTGATTTTGAGATTCAAAAAACTTATAAATGTTGCATTTATGCTTTGGGATGTGCTCAAATGGTTATGGAGTGATGAGAAAGCCATTTGGTGCATCTTGACCCCTTTTTGGACTTTAAATTAGCCACTTTCTTGACCTAAACTACAAACTGATGAAATGGATGAGTTTTTACATGAAATTTGACAAAAAAATAGGTCTTTTCACAGAGCCAAAGAGAACTATTTTTGGAACTTCAGAGAATTTATTATGATTTTTTAAAATTGGCAAATTATACAGAAATGTCAATGTTACTATTCATGTGGTCAGTTTGCATTTCTATGTCACTCAAGAGTTAGATGAAGTCTAATGCTCATGAAATTTTATAAGCATATAATAGACATCATAAGCTTTCTATAGCCACTAAGAGTGCCCCATTTGGAGCTCTGTAGAGGGAGAAATAAGTTTTTGAAGTTCTAGGTCTGCTATAGGATGACCACCAAATTTGATGTACTATTCCATTAGTTTTTATAGGTCAAACATGGTTGTTTTAATCTAATATTTTTATGGAAACTAGGTGACATCTTGAGCTTTCCAAAAAGCTATTATTTGTATGATTTGGATTTTTCTAGAATTAGTTATAGTTTTCCAAAATTCATATCAAAATATGGAATTCATGGCAAAATGCAAAGTGAGATGTGATTTCGAGTTTTATGGCTTGGACCCAAATTTTGAGCTTCAAATTGTGATAATTCTAGTTGAAAAAATGTGTTATGGATGGGAAATGAATTTAGTAAGCTCACATGGATCCATTAAATCAAGAGTGAATTAATTAAGCTTTTAATGATGCAAATTTCTGCTGCTATAAGTGCTATTTTAGTGAAATTAAATACTATAAGCTATTTGTGCCATGAATTAAGTCCTATATAGATATGGTATTACATCCAACTTATTTGAATCAACAACAACCTTTACACTCATGGCCTGACATGTATATTTTTTGGTCCAATTGAAATGGCTCTTAGGTCAACACATATGGCTTAAAAACCAAAAGAGAAGGCTACCACTTATTACTCTTGAGATGAGACAAAGTGTGGGTAGTAAAACAAGGAGAGAAAATTGTGCTTGGGAAGGAGGCTAGGGTTTCTTCAACACCTTACCACTATTTTTTAATTCTAGAGGAAGATTTAGCCAAAGCAACCTACATAAAACTTAATCCTCTCATTTTCCTCTTCAATTTGATCTAAATGGTTTCTAGTTTAGTGGATTTTTACCTTCCTCCTAAATCTAAAACTTATGGTTTTGGTGGTTTCTTGTTGATTTTTGGAGGTGGAGGCTAAAAGGACTAGTAGGTAAGTTTTTCCTCCTTATTTTGATGTGTTCTATGTTAGAAAATGGCCTCAATGATTGACTTTCTTATTGGGTTATATTATATTGTAAAAATACAAGGAGTTTGGAGTAAAACATTGCAATTTCTGGTGTAGGGAGACTCAAGTTCGAATTTGGGATTCTTTGGTAGTTGGGCAAGGGATTTTTAGGTAGCTCGTAATGCTTAAATTCCATGAGAGTAACACCTTTTCTAATTCCTCATATTTTTATTAATTTATTTATAACTATTTATTTATTTATGTATAAGACAATTTAGTCTAACTAAATTGCATTATTTTTTTCTGACAAAAATTCTTTACTACATGTCAACTAACCTATATAGCGTAGTAGATCGTGAAATATGATGAAAATAAAACTAATGTCATCACATATAATCAAGAGTTTAGATATAGGGGAGTGGAGTTGTAACATCTAATTTTCTGAAAATGAGAGAAAACGTGAGAAACGTAACATACGGTTTCTCCGTAAACGAACAAAACTCACCGGATACAAAAGGAAGTCCCCTAAAATGATGTAGTTAAGGTCCCAAAAAATTTGAAAAGTATTCTAGACTCCTAAAAATGAGAATTCCAAGCTCAGATGAAAAGAAAAACGGAGCTAGAATAAAGAAACAATTTCTTACGAAAAACTTACGAAACGTAATGGCATTTTTATTATTTTGAGCAAATTTTGGAATTCATACAAGAGGGATTTTTAAATGAAAATTTTGAGTTATCCAAGGTTCTCAGGGGCCCTAAAAATCATAGGAAGCCCCGAGACAGTTAAAACCCCTCCGGTGGACGTTTTCTAATGTCAGTTGATCTAAACTTTGACTAATTTATTTGGGAAGGTTTTAGCTCTAATTTGAGTGATTCCAAAGGTATTTTACTAAATTTAAAATCTAAATTTTATAATGAAAAAGACAGTTAGGAGCTAAAATGAGTTAGAAATGAAAATACCAAAAACAAAGGGCAAAATTAGAATTTTTGTGAAAGTTGAAGCTTCTTGAACAAACTTTAAGTTTCTTATTTCTTCTCCCCTTCATTTGCATGACCCATTATGCCTAAAAACCAGACAAAACACTAGCTCTCTTAGACGCACCATGGAGGAGAAGAAAGGAGGAGAAAAAGCAAGGAAAAGGTAAGAAATTTCATGGATTTTCATGCTCCGTCTTCTTCCAAACTTGTTCCTTTCCTCTTGAGCTTTCTTCCTATAATTATAATGAAGTTTATAAATTATTTTAAAGGAGAAATTAAGGGGAAAATTCGGATTTGAAGAGAGGAGCTCAAGGAACACAAGATTCAAGTGAGAAAAAGCAAGAAAACAAGGTAATTTCTCCTCCCATGGTTACTACCTTTAGTTCCCCTCCTTCTTCCATTCTGTCTAACCTAAGAAACCCTAGGAGGACTTGATTTTTAGGTATAACCAAGGGTGATTCTTAGGAAAAAGTGTGTGAAGATTAAGAATATGTAAAGGGAATTAACAAAAATCCATTAGATTTTAAGATGCAATTTTTAGGGTTTCAATTGCACCTTGTAAAATCTAATTTTATACAATGATTCCTAGTCCTAAATAAGAGTTTGAATGACTTCTTAAGATTCCTAAGAGGCTCCCCACATGCATCTCTCCTTGATAAAATAAAGCAAAGTCCATGAAAGCCATTAAGCTTCATGGTCTCAACCTAAGGAGGTTAGGGTAGCTAGGAAGAGTTTTAAATTTTTCTAAACCCATTTTTAAGTCATAACAAATGAAAATGAGGGAAGGCCTTGGAAAAAATTTAGAACCCATAAAAAGTGAGATAGTGTCTTATGTTCCATAATATGACCTAAAATAGCAACATATAGTTAGGCTCTCTATTTTAATTGTGTAATGACTCCAAGAGGCTTAAAAAGAGTCAAGAATCATATTTGAAGGGAAAGAATAGAGCCTAGAATTTATTTGATGAGTGTTGCTTCATTAGGTGCAATTATGGAACCATAATGAGGTTTATAGATCAAGTTAGAGTTTAAACAAGTTATGTGGCCTTAGAATTGAGTTCATGAACCTAATTAGCTTTCATAAATTGTGTCTAAGCCAAGAGAAAGCATCCCCACACGTTTGTGTGTGTGAGGCCGAAAGAGGGAGCATTCTTTCAAAGGGAAAAGTGTATGGTTGCTTCCAAGATAGCTCTCTCCACCTTCTCTCATGCATAATTGCTTACTTTACTTGTCTTTGAATGTGTGTATGTATATTTCAAGCCATGAAAAATGTTTTAGCATGAGCTCTTACTCCATGGTACCATGATATGCATTATGTTTTACAAATGATGTTTATGGTGTTTGCTTTGGTTTGCTTGAGTGTGGTGAGGCCAAGAACCCTTAGCCATGGTGAGGATGAGCCAAGAACCCTTAAGATTGGTTGAGACAAAGTAAAAAGTCTCCCAAAAGTGAGGTTGACTCCCAAGAGCAAGGTTAAGTCCAAGAATCTCTTAAAGAATGGGTGAGGTAAGTCCAAAATCCACAAGTAAATGGGTGAGGCCTGTAACGACCCTAACTTCTAATAATCATAATTAAGGTTAAGTATGTGACTAATAGCCATAAAATTTAAATTAGAACGTTGAAAGTCACCACAACTAATTATATTCGAAAGATGTTGGGAAAATTTAAACCTTAATGTTACTAGGGTCATTAATTAAGGAACCATAATTATTCAAATGTGCAAGTGAATTTAATCATTAATAAGGAGCCTTTGATTCTCCCATCCATTAATTCCAACTCACAAAAACCTCTTACAATTATTTCTAAATCATTCCTTAGTATTACCATAAAAGAAATTAAAGTTTCTAAGTGAATATGAGAAATTAAGCACCTTCGCCGCGGCTAAATCCCCTTTCGCCGCGGCCAATTACTCTCGGATTAAGTCCTTAAACCTCTATAAATTTCACGCATTTTGGCGCGGCCAAATACCCCTTCGCCGCGGCCAAATACCCTCTGGAACACCCCCAAACTCACTTCCCAAACTTAGCCGCGGCTAACGTCACCATTCGCCGCGGCCAATTGCTCTCTGTTTTCTTCCCTGGCAGGTTCGCCACATTTGGCCGAGGCCAATTAATTGTTGGCCGCGGCCAATTCTTCTCTGTTTCTATTTGGCCTAGGCCAATTAAATGTTGGCCGCGGCCAATTACCTTCTGTTCTTATAACTCCCCAGATTTCATCTCATACTCTCCAATTTCCCTCCAATATCACTCTAAGGCCATTCTACCTTAATTTATGCAACTCTAATGGTAATTATGTACCTTAATTACCCAACTAATCTATCATTACCCATTTAGCGTTTAGATATGGATTTTCTTACTCATCCATGGGATTTTATGTCAGCAACTTATAAATCTCCCACAATGGTCATTTAATCATACTTTCATTGGGTATTTCTTGCATTAATAGTCAAGTCTATAAGGAACATATCATGGGATTACATTCTATGTTAACAAAATACTTCTACACTTGGCAATTCATGATGCAATCAACAATGGTACAGAACTTGTAAATTAGTTACATTACAATTTGACAAGGCTCTCAAACCTATGTGCTGCCAAACCATTTAACAAGCTCTCGTTAATTTTCTCCTTGCCACTAAGAGGTCCGGTCCCTGAAAATGTTAGCCCACAACGGGGTGAGATATACAATCTCAGTAACAAAAGGAAATTTTCATATATATGTACAAGTCAATCAATCCAAGACAATCTCATGTCATCAATATCAGAATCATCAATTCAATTGGTAAATGAACTAGTTGAACTACTAATGACTACTGTCCCATACCAGCAATCATACACAATATGTTAATGGCCAATAACACCGGGAGAGGCCCGTTCACGGCACCTACTCCATCATGAGCACAACCAGGGCTCAGTGCATCTGGGGTTGATCATACCCGGTGCTCGATCGAAGCACATGCACAGGTGGCAGCCGCACCACAGCTCCACCATGGACTCACAAGGTCCAATCACAATAACAATCAAGTAGTCAACCAGTCATTTAACATTTCAAAATCAAGCATGTGTAACAAATAGTAGATTAACATGAGCATATACATGGAATTTAGGAGAATAACCCAGTTACCTCAATGAAGCCAATTACTCTTCCCTTAGCTACCATAATAATCCAAATGCATACCAGGCCTATAACAAGCATAATTATCATCATTTCTAATCACAATCAAATATCCAAAGAGTTGAACTACTATTAACAGACTAGAAATTACTCACCTAATTACCAAGGGATTTAACTTCGGATTCTAATTTCCCCACACCAGAAATTTCCATAGTTCACTCTAATTTCTGGGTAATTTCACATGAAACCAAAGCCCATATCATAGGTCAACTATAGGGGTTTCAAACTAACAGAAAATGCATCACAATGGGAAGGAAATACTCACTTAACAACACTAATAGCCTCACCTCCGAAAATCCACCATGGAAGCACCAAAATTCGCATTTCAACCATCAAGCCCAGAAAGTTCAGTTTTCCACCATTATCTCCTTGTAATCTCACACAATAGAAAAACCCATTAGGATAATCCATCCTTAGGGGCATTTTCCAGCAAGGTAATACACAAAATGGAAAGGAAAAGCTTACCTAATCCTCCCTCTAACCTCCAAGTCCGAAAATCTTGCAAGGAATCACCCAACACCAAATTTCAGATTTGAGATGAAGATGAAAATGCTCAAACCCAGAAATTAATCGGACCAAAATGAAGAGGAGGATGAGAGGGTCAAGTTATATATAACTTACTTTGGCTAAATCATCCTCTAGAAGTGAGAAATGGAGCCTCCATGTTGGTAGAACCCTAGCCTCCCTTGAACCTCCGAATTTCCTCTCTTGAGTTTCAGCAAAATGAAGGAGAGGCTGAAGGGTTAGGGTTTTAGATGAGTTTGGGTCAACCCTAAAGCCCAAAATCCACTTAGGTTCAGATGTGTGCTTATTGGGCTTTTGTTTGGTGAAGTGGGCTGCAGAACAATTTCAGTTTAAGTGAGGTATGCTGACCCAATGGCCCAATTCCTTGTAGGTTCAGATTTTTGCACTTGTTGGGCTTTGTTTCATGAATTGGGCTGCAGCAATTTGATTGGGCTAGGCCAAGTTCCAAAAGTTAATCCAACTTAGGTCTGCATAAAGTGTGTTGGGCCAACTATAAGAGCTCATGTAAATTGGGTCTTGGGCCTCTATTTCACTAAATCAAATTGGGCTATTGCTAGGTAATCTCTCTTGGCCCAAGTCTCATGATAAGGAGTTAGGCTTGCATCTAGAATCATTGGGCCTCTATAAGCCTTTTCTCATGATCTCCTATATTAATTTGGGCCTAGATGTAGTTTCTATCCCAATTAATTCTCAACTCATATTATTAATTTATTTCTCAAAATTACCACTCTCTAAACTTGCCCACTTATCCCATATTAATTATCCCTAATTAATCTAAATCCATGATTAACACCTTAATTAATTTTGGGGTGTTACATTCTTCCCTCCTTTTAGAAATTTTGTCCTCAAAATTAGTTATACCTTAGCCAATTGATGTTGGAGGATTCATCCTTATAACCTCCTCCTTGATAGTTCAGATAGTCTTACCGGAGACTAGTCCCCTCTTACTACTTTCCTGGGGAGGACGTTCTTGTCATGTTACCACTCCACTTGATAATCACCACTCTATTTCCTCTAGTTAACCTACGTCAAATGACATACCAACCCAAATATTCCATATTCTTTCTTTGTCCATAACTAAAGAGATCCTGACCAAGCCACACTTGATCATCTCATAGTAAGCTCTTGATACCTAGCTCAAATACATCTTAATTTTCTCTCCCTTCATAGCTTTTTGTTTAGTTCTATTTTATATTTTCCTCCCCTCTTTTTTTTTTCTTCTTTCTCTCCTCTCTCATTTTTGTTGTTGTTGTCGTTCTAATAGCCGATCATTACATGTTCATGTTAATTTCCTTTCCTGCTTAACTCTCAATCCGTTTAAGAGATAACTCCTAGATACTTTAACTTAACTCTCCCTAATAGTTGATACCAAGAACTACAAGGAATTCCACTTAGTCAATTGTTCTAGTATTTATTCCACTAATAGCAATATAGGTAAGTGACCTTATTTCATCATGAAGTTATATTTGTCCTTCACTTAGATTACCCCCACCTTCTTAACCAAAATGGGTTTCACCTCTTACAAGTTCATTTAGTTTAAGTTTTCAAGTCTTACATTCAACTATCTTATAAATTATTGCACACATTATCCTCATTTATTGTCCATTACTAGACAGTTCATTACTTCCATTAGACGTATAAAATTCCCCTTTCATCTCCAATTAGTGCCTAAGATTACTCCTTCTCATTTGTTGAGATTCCTAAGGGTTAAAACTAATGTAAAGTTTGATCTCACAACTAATCTCTTGAAGGTACCCAAACACTGTAGGTTCACCTTCCATATAATCGAAATCAAACACGATCTTCCAAGTAAAGATAAACACGATATTTCAAGTCTAGATTATATTCTCTAATAAGACCTGATCTCAAGAGTGAGAATGTCTTGTCTAGAGCATCGAGATAATCCTTCACGACTTAGGAATGAGTTTCTTTAAATCTTACAAGTCGTAATTTCAGTGAGTGGTTTATTAGAGAACATAACTTCCCATCACTTGCCCACAACATTAAGAATTTTCTTTTTTGCTCCTGATGATGGTTAATTATAGACAACCTGATCACTTCCCCTCAGGGGTAACCAACATAGGAAAATCCTTATAGATCTCTTCCCTCTCTCTCTTTTTCTTGTTTTTTTTTTTGTTTTCCTCTCTCTTTTTTTTTTGTGCACTTGCAAAGGCATTACTATAATTACATACATGTGACTTTAACGATTACCGTGATCAATAGGTCCCAATGTCTCATTTTAACATTCAGTTACTACAAGCTTTAGTAGTCAACTTAATGGCATCTACACTTGTTTGAAATCAACTGGATATCTGCTTGGTTTTTATGCCATTATATGGTCCCAAAGGGCTGCACTTTCGTATCTTCTACCCCCGACTAAGATATTTTCATACAGGTATAGTTATTCTTCAACTAGCACACTTTTTTTTTTTACCACTTTTTTTTTCTAGTTAGGAAATTCCTAATATTTCCCCAAAGAGTAAAGAAATAATATCTTGTCAACAAGGTTTAAGATCCTATCAACAAGATCTTGTATTCATTAATGTAAAATCTGAGACCTTGTCAATAAGGTTCTCTGACAGCAAGTACAAGGTCTTTTGACCATACGTTATGGTATGACAGTTTCTGTCCTTACACAATGGCCTATGCCAACCCCAACTAACTCTTTCACTCCCCTAAAAGTTTTTAGGCCCCAATTTCATGCCTATCTATTGGGAGTTAAATTAACATAATAAAGAGACTCAGTGAGTCTTTTCATTGTTAAACATTCCCTATTTATCAATAAATCAAGTAGAGATTCCCAATGAGAGAACTCAAGTGTCATTTACCACTAGTGTTTCATCCTTCCTCGTCAATCATAATACTAAGGTTTATTGTAATAACATAAGCTAGTTGCATTGATACCATCTCTCATTCATTTTCCCCGAGTTATTATTCTAGATTAGGGAGTTCTCTGTCAAAATTAGGGAGTTTTTCTACCACAGTAATCATTAGTCCATCTTGAATTCCCAATGTTACCTCTGCCCCCTTAATCACGCCACACGTGATACATGACAATAGAATTACCAGTGGTGGAATTAGGATTTGCCTTTTTAATATTAGCAGACAATACTTTTTCGTGGCCATACACATGCTCATCACCTCGTGATGACTATATCTTAACCACTTGTACTCATACAGGTACAATTTTATTCTCTTTTTAGGTGGGTCTTTACCATCAAGATCTCCTCTTTACCTTCTAGGAAGAAAGTCTACTTAGCCTAGTTTGACGCCAATTTGGTGGTCGAAATTCATCAAATCATATGATGAGCGACATGCCCCGCATGCCCTTAGCACCAAAGTGCCGATAAATGAGCACGTCCCACGTGCCTCTAGCACCAGAGTGCTGTAGAATCTTATTTTACACTCCCCGAGTGTATCATGCACATAAAGTGCCTCTAACCACCACCCAAATGCACGTCAACACATAGCATAAGTAAACTAAATTACATAAGAGTCAACATGCACAAACACCCCGTTCCAGTGCACCTCACCTTTATCACGCTAAAGGGTTGTCTTTCCTCTTATCATAATCTCTCTTTTTACCTTAGTACACTAAGGGAGGAGCCTCAAAGCTCTCAAGATTCCTTTCAGAACATCATCGCCCTTAATCTCTTGCTTTAAAGTCACTATATATATTTAGAAATGGATTCGACAATCCTAAGGTTTCTCTTACCCTCTTTCTTATCATTATTAACTAAAGATGGGTTACTCACTCTAATAGTTTGAATAAAACTATTTGAAACATTCTTTAGCTCTTATCGCCCTTATTCATTAGGCCAAATTGTGGTAGCTAGGATCGAGTAATTGTATTCTTTATTAAACGGGACCAAGCAAGTGGTTAGGACCTCTACACCTATAAAGTTTCAACCTTGGGGACCTTTCGAAGTCTACATAATCCTAACTCATTATCGATTGTGCATCACTTCATATATTTAATCAATCACACTTATTTATTACACACTATTTCCATTATCAATTTCCTGATTGCAAGTAAGGTTTACATCTTACTCTTCCATAAGGTTCTCATAGCTACTTAAGTGTTTTACTCTGTTTTGTTGCCTCCTAAGTTCTCAACATCACTCTAGATAGCCCTTGAAAAGTTTAGAATTTCACTTAGGTAAAGAATTGCTACTCTTGTTATGATCAGTTGACTACTTCGATAGGCCAGTCAATTGGTCGGCCGTACCCAATTGGCTTGCTTAGTAAATGGCGATCAACTGGTCATAAGCGCTATTAGTAGCTTTGTTCATCATCCTTATCAGTTACTTGGTCTCATTTATTCAGTCAACTGGTGCCTCACAGCGAGTGACTGGTGCATCTATTGTGTAGCCAGTTGGCAACAAGCCTCAACCAGTTATCTATCTAGACTGAGACCAATAACCCAATATCCGAAGGAAAGAAGGGCAAAATTCTAATCTTTTCATTGGCATTAACAACTTCAAGTCTCAAAATCAGCATTACTAAAGTGTTATGAGGTAAAATCTAACTATACTCTATTATTCTCTAAGGTATACTTATTGTGATAGGTGATGCTCTAAATAAAATTCAAGAAACAGTCATTTCAATCAAGTATTACTTGCCTTATCTCATCATTCCTCTATACTTCTTTTTAGCACATAAAACACATCAATTATATGTTTGCCTAATTAGCTATTCTCATGAGCTAATACCATGCCATATATGCATCATGATTGCCAAGTTTCTAGTCATAGAATTTAAATTAAAACGGTTGTCCTGAACCATTGCTCTGATACCAACTGTAACGACCCTAACTTCTAATAATCATAATTAAGGTTAAGTATGTGACTAATAGCCATAAAATTTAAATTAGAACGTTGAAAGTCACCACAACTAATTATATTCGAAAGATGTTGGGAAAATTTAAACCTTAATGTTACTAGGGTCATTAATTAAGGAACCATAATTATTCAAATGTGCAAGTGAATTTAATCATTAATAAGGAGCCTTTGATTCTCCCATCCATTAATTCCAACTCACAAAAACCTCTTACAATTATTTCTAAATCATTCCTTAGTATTACCATAAAAGAAATTAAAGTTTCTAAGTGAATATGAGAAATTAAGCACCTTCGCCGCGGCTAAATCCCCTTTCGCCGCGGCCAATTACTCTCGGATTAAGTCCTTAAACCTCTATAAATTTCACGCATTTTGCCGCGGCCAAATACCCCTTTCGCCGCGGCCAAATACCCTCTGGAACACCCCCAAACTCACTTCCCAAACTTAGCCGCGGCTAACGTCACCATTCGCCGCGGCCAATTGCTCTCTGTTTTCTTCCCTGGCAGGTTCGCCACATTTGGCCGAGGCCAATTAATTGTTGGCCGCGGCCAATTCTTCTCTGTTTCTATTTGGCCTAGGCCAATTAAATGTTGGCCGCGGCCAATTACCTTCTGTTCTTATAACTCCCCAGATTTCATCTCATACTCTCCAATTTCCCTCCAATATCACTCTAAGGCCATTCTACCTTAATTTATGCAACTCTAATGGTAATTATGTACCTTAATTACCTAACTAATCTATCATTACCCATTTAGCGTTTAGATATGGATTTTCTTACTCATCCATGGGATTTTATGTCAGCAACTTATAAATCTCCCACAATGGTCATTTAATCATACTTTCATTGGGTATTTCTTGCATTAATAGTCAAGTCTATAAGGAACATATCATGGGATTACATTCTATGTTAACAAAATACTTCTACACTTGGCAATTCATGATGCAATCAACAATGGTACAGAACTTGTAAATTAGTTACATTACAATTTGACAAGGCTCTCAAACCTATGTGCTGCCAAACCATTTAACAAGCTCTCGTTAATTTTCTCCTTGCCACTAAGAGGTCCGGTCCCTGAAAATGTTAGCCCACAACGGGGTGAGATATACAATCTCAGTAACAAAAGGAAATTTTCATATATATGTACAAGTCAATCAATCCAAGACAATCTCATGTCATCAATATCAGAATCATCAATTCAATTGGCAAATGAACTAGTTGAACTACTAATGACTACTGTCCCATACCAGCAATCATACACAATATGTTAATGGCCAATAACACCGGGAGAGGCCCGTTCACGGCACCTACTCCATCATGAGCACAACCAGGGCTCAGTGCATCTGGGGTTGATCATACCCGGTGCTCGATCGAAGCACATGCACAGGTGGCAGCCGCACCACAGCTCCACCATGGACTCACAAGGTCCAATCACAATAACAATCAAGTAGTCAACCAGTCATTTAACATTTCAAAATCAAGCATGTGTAACAAATAGTAGATTAACATGAGCATATACATGGAATTTAGGAGAATAACCCAGTTACCTCAATGAAGCCAATTACTCTTCCCTTAGCTACCATAATAATCCAAATGCATACCAGGCCTATAACAAGCATAATTATCATCATTTCTAATCACAATCAAATATCCAAAGAGTTGAACTACTATTAACAGACTAGAAATTACTCACCTAATTACCAAGGGATTTAACTTCGGATTCTAATTTCCCCACACCAGAAATTTCCATAGTTCACTCTAATTTCTGGGTAATTTCACATGAAACCAAAGCCCATATCATAGGTCAACTATAGGGGTTTCAAACTAACAGAAAATGCATCACAATGGGAAGGAAATACTCACTTAACAACACTAATAGCCTCACCTCCGAAAATCCACCATGGAAGCACCAAAATTCGCATTTCAACCATCAAGCCCAGAAAGTTCAGTTTTCCACCATTATCTCCTTGTAATCTCACACAATAGAAAAACCCATTAGGATAATCCATCCTTAGGGGCATTTTCCAGCAAGGTAATACACAAAATGGAAAGGAAAAGCTTACCTAATCCTCCCTCTAACCTCCAAGTCCGAAAATCTTGCAAGGAATCACCCAACACCAAATTTCAGATTTGAGATGAAGATGAAAATGCTCAAACCCAGAAATTAATCGGACCAAAATGAAGAGGAGGATGAGAGGGTCAAGTTATATATAACTTACTTTGGCTAAATCATCCTCTAGAAGTGAGAAATGGAGCCTCCATGTTGGTAGAACCCTAGCCTCCCTTGAACCTCCGAATTTCCTCTCTTGAGTTTCAGCAAAATGAAGGAGAGGCTGAAGGGTTAGGGTTTTAGATGAGTTTGGGTCAACCCTAAAGCCCAAAATCCACTTAGGTTCAGATGTGTGCTTATTGGGCTTTTGTTTGGTGAAGTGGGCTGCAGAACAATTTCAGTTTAAGTGAGGTATGCTGACCCAATGGCCCAATTCCTTGTAGGTTCAGATTTTTGCACTTGTTGGGCTTTGTTTCATGAATTGGGCTGCAGCAATTTGATTGGGCTAGGCCAAGTTCCAAAAGTTAATCCAACTTAGGTCTGCATAAAGTGTGTTGGGCCAACTATAAGAGCTCATGTAAATTGGGTCTTGGGCCTCTATTTCACTAAATCAAATTGGGCTATTGCTAGGTAATCTCTCTTGGCCCAAGTCTCATGATAAGGAGTTAGGCTTGCATCTAGAATCATTGGGCCTCTATAAGCCTTTTCTCATGATCTCCTATATTAATTTGGGCCTAGATGTAGTTTCTATCCCAATTAATTCTCAACTCATATTATTAATTTATTTCTCAAAATTACCACTCTCTAAACTTGCCCACTTATCCCATATTAATTATCCCTAATTAATCTAAATCCATGATTAACACCTTAATTAATTTTGGGGTGTTACAAGGCCAATCCATTTGCTTGCCAAGTCTATGTATGCTATGTATGACTTTTTCAAATGCTAAGAATGCTTTTTGAATGATTACACATGTCCATATGCCATGCATGCATTTGTAAGACTTGTTTTGCATGCTTTATATATGATTGAATGGGAGATGAGCTATTGGAATTCTTTAAATCTCATCCCCTCCTCTTCAATGTTCTAACATGCTAGGTGGACCAAGAGAGCAAGGTAATGGAAGCTAGCCATCTTGAAGATGAGAGCATGACATCAAAGTGTTTTGAAATTGTTACTTTAAGGCTTTATGGATAGCAATTGATGAAATCCCTAGTTGTATATGACCTATGAAGTTATGAGCATGCATAATTATGTTAATGTATTGTGTATAAATGAGAGCTAGGGTTATATGTATGGAAATACTCATTTTGGTCATGTAGTGGCAAGTTTGCATTATGGAATTTCATGTATGAATGGGAGTGGAATAGCCAAAATGAGATGCATGAGGTTTGGAATCATTTGGGTAGTTTATACAAGTCCTAATTATGCTTTTAGACTTGTCCAAGAGGTGCCAAACCTTAAGGAAAACTATTTGGACATTTTAATATCGTATATGGAGCCAAAATTGACCATAATGGAATCCTCACTTTTTATCCAAATGAGCTCTTCTTGATCTAAGATTTGACATGCAATTAAAGTTTGTTGAGAAATTTTTGGAAAGCTAAAGAACAAAATTTTTAGAGGTCTAGAGAATATTTGATAAATTTTCAAAGTTGGGAAACTTTTTGCTTTTGGTCATGTCACTGTTCATACTTGTCCGAAAATGAAATCTGTCACATAGGGCTCAAGTCATGTCTAATTGCCACAACATTTTATACAAAGAAACTAGACATTCCCAGTGACTTGTACCAATTAGAAGTACCTCATTTGGATGTCTAGAGAGGGAGATATGAATTTTTAAAAAAATCTATCTAGTATTAGGAACTCCAGCCGACCTCAGTTATTGTTTGATTAAGTATTGAGGTCTGGGTATACCTAAACCAGTCTGAGGTTATTTTTTACCTCTAGCTAACATCCACATCTTTCCATATTGATATCATTTATATGGATTTTATTTTTTTGTAATTAATTGGATATTTTTGAAATTTGCTGTAGAATTCTGTGACAGCACCAGTGAATAGCCTGACCTCTGAAACTTTTCAAATATTAAACGCCTTCTATGATAGATGTTATGGTCTAGACATATTTTTAGTATGAATTAGACATGTTTAGATTTCTATAATGGACAAGAATGCATGATTTAAATTTTTTTAGAATTAGTTATGATTTTCCAAAGTTTGTGATATAAATGTGGAAAATCTGGTAAAAAATATATGTATGTATTTCATGCTCCTCTTTGAGTTCCACGAGGTGTAGGCTACTTTTAATGATTCAAATAAGTTGTATTCATGTAATTAAATATGAGAATATGATGTATGAGCTCACATGGTCCACATGACACTGAATGAAATTTTTATACGCGATATAACGCTAAGAAATGCATTATTTAATGCTATTTTCCTGACCTCTTTGTGAGTTGTTTGATATGAAGCATAGAGATAGTATAAAATGAGGTAGAAATATATGGTGTTATAGAATTTATATAAGAATAGATCACATCATATCAATGGGAATTTATCCTTGAACTACCCAAAAGGAAAATCCCCATATAACAGAAAAGACCAAAAAGGTCAATCCCCTATTTTCACCAAAAAATCATGTCAAGATTAGTTCGAAGTCTCCATTCATGGAAATGGAGGAGGCATCCCTCCCATGGGGAAAGGAAGATTCTCCTCATCTGTTTCCATGAATATAATAGGTACCGCATGAACTAATTCATCACATGGAAGAATCCTAATGTTGTGGACGATAAATATCCACCCCTGTACTAGAAACTGGATCCACTCCGCTTGAAATTCTAATGTTATTCTATAAACAGGCATCTAAGAAAAATATAAACCACAACAGAGTGAAAAATAATTTTCTCAGTAACAGAAACAAGATTAATATGAAATAATATCCATGAAAAGTCAAGTAATAATTCTGATAAACAACAAGTAATATGAATGAAAATCTTGCGAGGAAAATGTATTTACCAAATAATATAAATAGAGAGATATAATTTTTTTAGTAATATTTAACATGAATATGAAATAACAAAGTGAACATACATATTACATATAAAAAAAAATAGAACATGAATAAAATACAAGAAATATCTCAATAGAATTAATACTTAGCAAGTGCAAGATATCATGAGATTTTCATATGCATAGAATACAGAGAATATAACAAATAATATTTATTCTCTCATGACCAATAGGCCTTGGAAACTACCAAGCTCAATACCCAGATCATGTTGCACTGGATTTGATAGGCTTAAGCCAAGCTCATGTTGCACTGCTATAGTATAACAGGTTCACTCCTACTTCTTTTACTAAGGCGTCCCTTAGTGGGCACCCAAGCAAAGTCATATAAAAATATTATAATATGTCATCCGAGCCATGATTTGATCAAGACATAAAAGGTATATTTGGGAAAGAATTTCCTTGCACAACTCTATGCATAATTAAATAATCCCGATAGCATAAGAGCATATTGTAGTATGAAAAAATCATATTTAAATCCTTAAAATTATCTTTCATTTTTCTAAGTCTAGATTTGTCTTGGAGTCCATCCAGTATCCAAAATAGTTCACAAAATAGGGTCTAACATCAAGGTACAGAATAAAATCCAATTATAGTCATAAAAAGTTCATTCAGGTATACGGAAGGTTCAATAAAGCCTAATTAGTCCATAATAGGTCCAAAATATTCAAATGGCCTTTACTGGTCCTAATTAGTAATTTAGATATTTTTAAGCGTCTTTCCCAATTAAAATTCGACATCTAGCACAATAGCAACTATCCAGTATAAGGCTACTTTGCCATATTACATGTAGATAATGGCCAGTCCTTTACCAAATGATTAATACTCATAAAATCATATAGTACATAGCATGTTGTCCATGTCAAGAAATTAGACAGTAAGCAGTATATTAGTACGGCAAATAGTGCAAATCTAGAACACATGTTCATAACATATTTCATTCTTGACATAATGCTGCGTAAATTTTTAACTATCACAAATGGGTTTCAAAATTTACAAAATAAATATCAGCATAATCTAGACAACATGTAGAACATATTAGGCCAAAAAAAATCATCCAAAACATATCAAATAACATAAGTAAAAATTCAAGAACTTCTTGGTCAACACTTTTTATCAAAAAATTGACTTTTTATATAGTGAACCATAATTCAGCAAAATTTCATCACAGGCCTTATTTTTTATGCAAATTAACCTAATTTAGTTGGATTTTGAAAATCTCTCTCCTAGGTATGTGAGATGGTTTAGGCCAAGGCTATGTACCAAGGAGAACATATGATTCTATTTCATTTTTATATTACCAAATGGTCATCCACACATATTCAAGGAAGATAAATAAAAGCCCTCAATCAATTTCTAGATATTTCATATGTATTATACAATTTTCTCAAGTTAAAATTTAAGGGTTTCTTGCCAAATTCTCCATGAAAATCAAAGTGATATTAATCTTTCTCTTCCTTAGGTTTCCTCCCGTTATTTCCCAATTTATTTTCTCTTCAATTTCTCCCATGGCTTCTTGAAATACAAAGCTTCATGGTTTGTAGAAAATTGTGAAGAATAAGAATTTTTTTGAATCACATGAATCCATAAGCCATATATATGATTTTTCCATCTTTTCTTAACTTGAATTCATGGAAACAAAAAAAATATCCTATCTTACTTTCCATGGCCAAAAATTAGAAAGGAAAAGAAGAGAAAAATAGAAGAAAAATCAAGAATAAGAAAGTCTATCTATGTTACCTTGGCTTCATGATGTTTGATTCCTCCAGTAGCTTTTCTCTCTCTCTTTATCCTTCCTTAGGTTGAGCTTCTCCTCCTTCTTCTTCTTCTTATTTAGTTGAATTGTGTGTGAGTGTGGCATGAAAGTGTGTGTGTGTTTTGTATATTTTATTTACAAATGGATGGTTAGGATTTAATCAACTTTTAAGGTGAAAGATCTTGGCCTTTAAATCAAATGGATGGTTAGGATTAAACCTTGAAATGAGAAATTAAATGTGGGCTTTTGGATTAGATCAAGGATTGACATTTAATCTTGAAAAGGCAAGGAAATCTAAGCCATTGGATTGCATCAATAGTTTAGATCGCATCATGTTTTACAGAGAAATATTAGCCGTTGGATTTTAACTGCAGTTAACTTTTAACCATGGTTACTTTTTTGTAATGTATGAAGATAAGGTTGCATTTAATGCTACATAAGTTAGCATCTTTATCATACTGATGTCAATAATAACATTTTTGTAAAACGTGAGATTTACTAAAATTTGCTAACATAAGCTTACGTAATTACTTCATATGGATGTTACATTTCTCCTTCCCTTTTAAAAATTGTCCTCAAAATTTGAAATATGTACCTTAATTAAATAATTCTGGATATTCTTGTCACATCTCTTCTTCCATTTCCCAAGTTTCTTCTTCAGGTGTCATTCCTTCCCATGCCACTTTCACTAAAGGAATTGTCTTATTTGTTAATTGTTTCTAGTCAATGTCCAAACTTGATATTGATCTTACCATGTATGTTAAATTTTCTTGAAGTTGTACTAATTCATTATCTAAGATATGTGAAGGATCAGGAATATACTTCCTCAACTAGGATAAATGGAAAACATCATAAAGGTTTGACAAATAAGGTGGTAAGGCTACTTGATAGGCTACTGAACCAATTCTTTTAAAAATTTGGTATGGACCAATGTATCAAGGATTTAACTTTTTAGTTTGAATAGCTCTGCCTATGCCAATGGTAAGAGTAATTTTAAGAAAAATATGGTCTCCTTCATTGAATTCAAGAGGTCTTCTTCTTTTATCAGAGTAACTTTTTTGCCTACTTTAAGTTGTGAGTAATTTTTCTCTAATTTTCTTAACTTGATTTGTGGTTTGTTGAACTAACTCAGGTCCTAGTGAAGGCCTTTCTCTAATTTCATACCAACACATAGGGATCTACACTTACATCCATATAGAACTTCATAAGGGGCTATCTTGATACTAGAATGGTAACTGTTGTTATAAGTAAACTCTGCTAACAGTAAGTATCTATCCCAATTTCCCTTTTTTTCCATCACATAAGCCCTAAGCATATCTTTTAAGGTTTGAATGGTTCTCTCAATTTGTCCATTAGGTTAAGGGTGATAAGCTATACTAAGGCAGGATCTAGTCCCAAAAGCAACTTGAAAAGATTTCCAAAATCAAGAAGTGAATCTAGGATTCCTATTTGAAATAATGCTAGAAGGTACTCCATGTAACCTCACAATCTGTATATACAATTGAGCTAATCTATCTAAATAATAGATAGTTTTTATGGGTAAGATGTGAGCTAATTTGGTCTGGGTATCTATAATGACCCAAAGGGAATCATGTCTTAACTGGGATATAGGTAATCCTATCACAAAGTCCATAGATATACTATCCCATTTCCATTTAGAGATTTCTAGAGGTTGCAACAATCTTGAAGGTTTCTGATGTTTGATAAAGGTTATTTATATATATATTAATCTTCCAAACTTAGACATTTTAATAATTGAATATAGCTTATTGTATTTTATTAGATGATAATTGATTTTAATGGCCATTTTCTGCACTTTAGGAATTAAATTGCAAAATGATTTATTTTAATGCATACATCCTTTTAAATGAATTGTATGAATATTCCTACTTAATTTTCTCTATTGTTTTTGTGCAAATTTTGGACAAATTAAATTAAAAAGTGGCAGAAAAATATGGAAGAGGGAGGCTCCATGTTTTATGTTCATTAAAACACCACTCCATCATCCATGCATTTATTTCACTCCTTATTCTCTCCATTCTCTCACGTCCAGCCACTCTCACAGATTGCACATAAGGCTATATATTAAAGGGCATGCACTACATTCTCCATTCTCACACGTCTAGCAGCTCTAAACACAACACATTCACTCACTTCTTGGGTTTCATGCACATGGAAACACACTCACACATACACAGTGCTACAGCTTCTCTCAAGTCCCAGCTATCCACGTTACACACTTCACTTATCATCCATGTCTTCAACATTAACACACACAAAGGCCACGAGCTAGAAAGAGGAGGGAAGGCATGGGTTAAAGCATGCAGTAGCTCACGTTGACACATCACTCTCATGGCTCTTTTGTTCAGATATGGAAGACACTCATGGGTTTCACACTTTCACACCAGCCATAGCATCACACTAACACTTCACTCTCGTTCACTCCACGAGTCCAACACTCTGCCCATGTTCATGGGTCAGCTCACAAACCCACACAGCACCAACACGTAACACCATGTCAAACACTTATACTACTTGCACTCCACAAGCCTTTCACGTTGATTCACTCCAACCCATGCACATACTTCACATGTACTAACACCCCCATATACATACACAGCAGTTGGCAGAACATGATTTGAGAGATGAGAGTGAAGCCACAAAAAGGAAGTGGATTTAAATGGAGGGTTGAGCATGTGAAAGTAAATGGAGGATTCAGGTGATAAGTAAAAGGATATACATGCAGATTTTGACGTGGAAATGAGGAAAAAGCTAGGGAATAAAATAGAAGCTTAAACACAAGTGAGGAAGGTAGAGAATGATTAAACAAACTTGTGAAAAGGCACAAGTTCACTAGTTCTGGACATGTGGGGGAAAAAATGTAACATCTAGTTTTCTGTAAATGAGAGAAAATGTGAGAAACATAACGTACAGTTTCTTCGTCAACGAACGAAACTCATCAGATATAAAAGAAAGTCCCCCAAAATGTAGTTAAGGTTGAAAAAAACTTTGGAAAACATTCTAGACTCTTAAAAATAAGAATCCCAGGTTCAGACGGAAAGAAAAACAGAGCTAGAATGAAGAAATAATTTCTTACGGAAAACTTACGAAACGTAATGTCATTTTCGTAATTTTAAGCAAATTTTGGAATTCACACAAGAGGGCTTTTTAAATGAAAGTTTTGAATTTTTCAGAGTTCTCAGTCTTTGAAAACCATGGGAAGGCTCGGGACAGCTAAAACCCCTCTGGTGGACGTTTTCCAACGTCGGTGTACCCGAACATTAACGGATTCATTCAAGAAGGTTTTAGTTTCGATTTGAGTGATTCCAAAGGCATTTTACTAAATTGGAAACCTAAATTTCATAATGGAAAAGATGGTTCTTAAAAAAGAGATAAAACAAAGGAGAAACAAAAATGCCAAGAACGAAGGACAAAATGAAAATTTTTTAGAAGTGTAACTTCCTCTCACCTATATATATGATGCACCCTTCTTCTCCCTTCATTTTGCACGACCAAGTTCTGCACAAAACCAAAGAAAAACCCTAGGGAGAGTGGCGCACAAGAGGAAGACAAAGAGGAGGAGAAATCAAAGGCTTAAGGTATGGAAATTTAGTAGTTTTTCATGCTCTTTCTCTTCCAAATCTCTTCTCCTTCATTCTTCTTTATTTATTATAATTATAATGAAGTATATGGATCTATTTTAAAGGAGAAATTGAGGAGAAAATTCGGATTTGAAGAGAGGAGCTCAAAGAACACAAGATTCAAGTGAGAAAAAGCAAGAAAACAAAGTAATTTCTCTTCCTATGCTTGTCATCTTTGGTTCCCTCCTCCTCCATTTCACCTAACATGAGAAAACCCTAGGAGGACTTTATTTTTAGGCAAAAACAAGGGTGAATCTAAGGAAAAAAGGTGTGGAGATTAAGAATATGCAAAGGGAATTAACAAAAAATCATTAGATTTCAAGATGCAAGTTATAGAGTTTCAATTGCACCTTGTAAAATCTGATTTTGTATGATGATTCCTAGGCCTAAATAAGAGTTTAAATGAGTTCCCAAGATCCCTAAGAGGCTCCCCATATGCATCCTCCCTTGAGAAAACAAAGCAAACTCCAAAAAGCCCAATTTCTTCCATAGCCTTGGTCTAAAGCAGTTGGTGTAGCAAGGGAGAGTTTTAAAATTATCTAAGCCATTTTTTAGTCATATATAATGAATGAAAATGAGAGGAGGCCTTGGAAAAAATTTGGATCTCATAGAAAGTGAGTTTGTGCTTTAGGTTCCATATTATGACCTAGAGAAGCAACATGTAGCTAGGCTCTTTGTTTTAATTGTGTGATCACTCCAAGAGGCTTAAAAAGAGTCAAAAATCATGTTTGAAGGGAAAGAATGGAGCCTAGAATTTATTTTGAGGGGTGTTGCTTCATTAGGTACATTTATGGACCATAATGGGGTTTATAGAATAACTTAGTGTCTAAGAAAGTTGTATAGCCTTAGAATTTGTTTCATGAACTTAATTGGCTTCCATAAATTGTGTTTAGGCCAAGAGAAATCTTTCCCACACTTTTGTGGTTGTGTGGCCGAAGCAAAGGAGGGAATTTTAGGAGAAAAAGTGTGTGATTGTGTACAAGATATCTCCCTCCACCTTCTTTCATGTATGGATGTGTGCTTAGCTTGTCTTATAATGTGTGTATATGTATTTTCAAGCCATGAAAAGTCTAATAGCATGATTTCATATGCCATGGTTTTATGATGATATATTATGTTTTATATGATATTTTGATGTGTGCTTGGGTTTGTTTGAGTTTGGTGAGGCCAAGAACCCTTAACCATCGTGAGGATGAGCCAAGAACCCTTAAAATTAGTTGAGACAAAGCAAAGAGTCTCCTAAAAGCAAAGTGGGCTCCCAAGAGCATGGTTAAGTCCAAGAATGCATTAAAGAATGAGTGAGGCAAGTCCAATATCTACAAAAAATTAGGTGAGGCCAATCCACTTGCTTGGCAAGCCTTTGTATGTTATGTATGACTTTTTTAAATGATGAAAACGTTTCTTGAGTGCTTGCATACGTCTACATGACCATACATGCATTCATGAGACTTGTTTGCATCTATTATGTATGATTGAATGGGAGATAAGCTATTAGGATTCTTTAAATTTTATTCCCTCCTCTCTAATGATCTCACATGCTAGGTGGACCAAGTGGACAAGGTAATGGAAGCCACTACCTTGAAGAGAAAAGTTTGACACCAACATGCTTAGTCTTTGCTTTTTAAAACCATAATGATGTCAAATGTTGTAACCCCTTGATGTATATGGTATATGACCTCTTAGACATATGTAACTATGATATTATGCTATGTATGAATGAGAAAATATGTTTTATAGTCATTAGAATGTGAAATGGGTATATAGTGGCAAATTAGCTTCATTGGTGGTTTGATAGAATTATGCATATGTGTGGATGAAATGATCAAAATGAGATGTATGGAGTTTGGGACCATTTGGGCAGCTTACACAAGTCTTAATCATGCTTTTAGACTTGCCCAAAAGGTGCCAAACCCTAGGGAAAGCCATTTGGTTACTTTGATACCTCATATGGAGCCAAAATTGACTATAATAGAACCCTATGTCACTTTTGGCCAAATAAGCTCTTCTTGATCTGAGATTTGACATGAAATTAGAGCTTGTTGAGAGCTTTTTGGGAAGATAAAGAACATAATTTTCAGAGGTCTACAAAATATTTGATAAATTTTAAAGTTGGCAAATTTTCTGATTTTGGTCTATTGTACTATTCATTTGGTCCAAAAATGAAATCTATCACACAAGGCTCAAATGATGTCCAATTGTCATAAAATTTTATACAGAGACACTAGACATTCACAATGACTTGTGTCAACTAGAAACACCTCATTTGGATGTCTAGAGAGGGAGATATGAATTTTTGAAGATTCTATTCAGTATCAGGAATTCTAGCTGACCTCTGTTACTATTTGATTAGATTTCGAGGTCTTGTCATGCCTGAGCTGGTCTATAGTTATTTTTTCCCTCTATCTAACATCCACAAATTTCTAGATTGATATTATTTACATGGATTATATTTTTTTGAAATTAATTGGATATTTTCAAAGTTTTCTATAGAAAGCTGTGACAGCACCAAGGGACAGCTTGACCTCTGGACCTTTTTGAATATCAAACGTCCTTTGTAATAAATGTTATGGCCTAGAAATATGTTTAGTATGAAGTAGAAATCTGTAGCTTTCCATAATGTCCAAGAATTTATGATTTTAATTTTTTTAGAATTAGTTATGATTTTCCAAAATTTGGTCATAAAAGAGCCAAATCTAGCTGAAAATGGATATGAATATTTCCTGCCTCCCTTCATGATTCTTGAGGTGTAGGCCACTTTTCATAATGAAAATGAGTTATATTCATGTAATTAAATATGAGAATTTTTTGTATGAGCTCATATGGTCCACGTGACATCGAATGGAATTTTCATACACGACGCAACGCAAGAAAATACATTATTTTAATTCCCTTTTCTTGCTCTTTCATGGAATCTATGAATGTAAAGTATGGAAATGTTGTGAAATGAGCTATAAATATAAGGTATTATCCAAAAAAGTGCAAGGTTACATATATACACACAAGAATCATGTGCTCAAGGATTGTGGAATAAGAAGCACATCAGCATCACGTTAGGGCCCATAATTTTCAGTAAAAAGAAGCATGTGAACGAGCTAAAATGAAAAGCACATGAGAAGAAGCTAAAACATTAAGCATGCATTAGCAAGAAGGAAGCTTGGTTGTGAATAAAAGGAAGAAACACATGAGGAATAAATGAAGTATGTGAGAGAAGATAGAATTAAAAAAGCTTGAGCAGCACGTCACAAAGAATCATTAATCCATCCTTTATCCAGAGAACTCACACATCATTTACTCCATCATCTCATTCTCCATCCCACAACCATGACCACTCCATCCATTTCATTCCACCTCCATGAAGCACTAAATCTATAATTATGGTTAGCTAGGAGGAAGACCTTGGAGAAGCTTCAATCCATGGAATTAATCAAGGGATTTTGGGCTAAGATTTCCATCTTATTTTCTCTCTTTCTACATTAATTTTTGCTCTTGAACTTGTTTGGTTAAGTTTGTAATTAACTGAGATTAATGTAGTATATAATTAATGACTGGTTAGGCATTGATTAAGATACTATTTAAATGATTAATTGATTTGATAAGTGCTGGATTTTTCACTTTCCTTTAATTTCTCATGTTGCAATCAAGGTGTTTGATGAAATGCATGAGTGAAATTGTGTACTTAATTGTTAGATTTATGGATTCCTTAGAGTTTAATTGGTTAATTGAACATCTTAGGATGTTAATTCAGAGGCTAATTGATCGATGAATCACTCAAATTTAAGTGTTCATTGATCCTAATGATAAGAGTTAATAATTAGATGCAAAGTTAAGATTTCAATTCAACATTAATTTGTTAATTTCTTAAATCTTGAGTTGAATCTTGAGTGGTAATTCAAGGTCATTTTTCGTGAACATAATTAGGGACTTTTAAACTAAAACCAATTATAATTGAATTAGGATAAGGGTAGGGGATACTAAGGGACAAATCCAAAGCTTGTCACAAGTCCATTATTTACCTCTTAGTTCATGTGTTTAGGAACTAGTTAGAATTTTAATTCAATTTAAATTTAGGCCAGTTAGATTGAATCAAACACCCCTTTAGTTAGGTAATTTTTAGAGTTCTTTTACAGTTGGAAAATCCAATTAAATATTGAAATTTATTTCCAAAAGAGACGATCTAGGTTGTACCACTAGTTATAAATATTTTCTAACTTAGTTTTATTTTGGAGGTTGCACGACACAACCTTTCAAATTTTGGATTTTTTCAATTTTCTTGGATTTATTTTCTTTATTTTTAGTGAGTTCATTTTTGTGTGATTGTCCTCTGTTTTGGAATATTTGTTATCGTTAGGTAGTTATTAGTTTCATTTGAATTTAATTTCCTTGATTTAAAGTTAGTATTAGTTGTAGCTTGTTAGTAATTTGTTTTATACTGAATTTAATTTTACTTCTCATTTTCTTTGCTTTAAATGGATCCATATTACATGTCTAATCAAGGTGTCTTTGATTCTTGTGCAAATGATAGGATTATCCGGAAGATGGATGAAGTTATATCAATGCTTCATGGCATTCTTGAGCAACAAAGACAAGTACAACAATATCAACAAGTTCAACAACCATGTTACCAACCATACAACCATCCATATGAGGTTCACCCCAGTTATATTGAGTAATACCACAATTTCCATGTGCAAGAGCCAAAATACTATTCCTACAACTATCATAAGGAATACATGCAACAAAAGCCTAATTGGGAACCAAGTTGGAAAGAAAGGATAAGGCAATAACTAGAAGCCTTTAATCTTTAACTCCAATGGCAGAGTGAATAGTTGCAGCTTCAAAACCAACAAATAATGGATAACCTTATAAAGGATTCAGGAGCTCAAATGAATCAACCTACCTTAAGTACTACTGAATTGAGAAAAGAGCAATCAAAAGAGAATGTATAGAGGAGGAAGAGTCTTATTCACTGGGTAATATACTTCCATCTTCTAATGTATTGAATTTCATTGGGACTTATTCTAATTTACATACTAGCACTGTGATTACTGATGCACATGATATTGTTAATCCTAAATTGCTCAAGGATGATGATGTAGATGAAGAAATTATTGTTGAATCTCCTAATTTGGTAGATTATGGTAATGCATTAAACAAAAATGATACATTTGTAGATGTTTGTAACGTCCAATTTCTGTTAAACAACAAAAACGGGTGCGTTTTCAAAGCAAGTCCCCTGAAATAAATTAGTTAAGGTCCCAAAAAATTTAAGTAATATTCTAGACTTCTAAAAATGAGAATCTTAGACTTAGACGGAAGGAAAAATAGAGCTAGAATGAAGAAACAAATTTTAACAGAAACTTTACAAAAAGTAATGGCATTTTCGTAATTTTGAGAAAATTTTAGAATTCACACAGGAGGGCTTTTTAAATGAAAGTTTTGAGTTCTTTGGGATTCTCAGAGGTCCTAAAAACCATAGGAAGCCCCAGGATAGTTAAATCTCCTCCTGTGGACGTTTTCCAATGTCGATGCATCCGAATTTTGATAGATTCATTCGAGAAGGTTTTAGCTCTGATTTGAGTGATTCCAAAGGCATTTTACTAAATTGGGAACCTAAATTTTTATAATGGAAAATACAAGTCTCAAAAAGAAGCTAAAACGAAAGAGAAATGAAAATGCTAAGAACGAAGGGCAAAATGAGAATTTTTGAAAAAAAAAAACTATTTTCCTCCCCCTATATATAAGTGGCACCTCACTCTCCCCTTCATTTAGCTTCAGATTGTTCTGCCCAAAATTAGAAGAAAAATCCTAGGAGAGTGGCGCACCAAGGGAAGAAGAAGAGGAGAAGAAATTCAAGCTTTAAGGTATGATTTCTTGGTAGTTTTTCATGCTTTCTTCCATCCAAACCTCCTCTCCTCCATTCTCCTTTGTTTCCTTTGATTAAAATGAAATTTACAAATCTAATTTAAGGGAGAAACTTGGGGGAAATTTCGAATTTGAAGAGAGGAGCTTGGAGAAAGCAAGATTCAAGTGAGAAAAAAGCAAAAAAAACTAGGTAATTTCTCTTCCTGTGGTTACTACATTTGGTTCCTCTCCTCCTCCATTTCACCTAACATGAGAAACCCTAGGAGGACTTGATTTTTAGGTAGAACCAAGGATGAATCTAAGAAAAAAAGATGTGGAGATTAAGAATATGCAAAGGAAATTAACAAAAAAACCATTAGATTTTAAGATACAATTTCTAGGGTTTCAAGTGCACGTTGTAAAATCTGATTTTGTATAATGATTTCTAGGCATAAATAAGAGTTTAAATGAGTTCCTAAGCTCCCTAAGATGCTCCCCATATGCTTCTTCCCTTAAGAAAACAAAAAAAGCTCAAAGGAAGCCAAAAATATTCCTTGTCTCGACGAAAGGAGTTTCTCCTAGCTAGGGAGAGTTTTAAATTTTTCTAAGCCCATTCTTGAGTCATATATGATGAATGAAAATGAGAGGAGTCCTTAGAAAAAATTTAGAACCTCTATAAAGTGAGTTAGTACTTTATGTTCCATATTATTACCTAAAAAGGCAATATGTAGTTAGGCTCTTGGTTTTAATTGTGTGATGACTCCAAGAGGCTTAAAAGGAGTCAAAAATCATATTTGAAAGGAAAGAATGGAGCATAAAATTTATTTTAGGGGTGTTGCTTCATTAGGTGCAATTATGGGACCATAATGAGGTTATAGACCAAGCTAGTGTCTAAGAAAATTATATGGCCTTAGAATTGAATCCATGAACCTAATTGGCTTCCATAAATTGTGTTTAGACTAAAAGAAATCTTCCCCACACTTTTATGTATGTGTGGCCGAAGCAAGAAAGGCAATTTCAAAAGAAAAAGTGTGTAATTGCTTCCAAGGTAGCTCACTCCTCCTTCTCTCATGCATGATTGTTTGCTTTACTTGTCTTTGAATATGTGTATATGTATTTTCAAGCCATGAAAAGTATTCTAGCATGGCTTTGATTCCATGGTGCCATGATGTTACAATATGCTTTCATATGATGTTTATGATATGTGCTTGGATTTGCTTGAGTGTGGTGAGGCCAAGAACCCTTAGCCATGGTGAGGATGAGCCAAGAATCCTTAAGATTGGTTGAGACAAAGCAAAGAGTCTCCCAAAATCAAGATGGACTTCCAAGAGCATGGTTGAGTCCAAGAATGTCTTAAAGAATGGGTGAAGTTAGTCCAATATCTACAAGCAATTGGGTGAGGCCATAATAGATAACTCAGTCCTAGTACTAGGCACAGTCCCACACTCGGGTAAAGTAATGCACCTATGCTACAGTCTAGTCTGGCGTTATTTGCAGACATCCAGTTCATACCAATAATCACATCAATATCAATAAGGGGCATACAAATCAAATCAAGGGTAGTCAGGCAATGATTAAACTAGATCACACAATTCAAATAGACATGGGAGGTAATGGCTCAATTTCCTGTGGGGGTAGATACATGCAAATCATATGGCAATGTATGCATACTTAGACCCAAACTCCTAGTACAGTCATATGATATAAAAGAGTGGCTAGCACCCGAATCAAATAGTACAGTCATAGAAAAATCATTTATTCTAATAGTACCTTGAATTAGACTTAGGGACTAGCTAGCCTCCTGTTATGATAGGGCGAAGACTCTACCTTGGGTCTGTGGTCTAGGAGGAGGAGCCATCTCCCTTGACTGTGTGGTCTATAAAAGAGCCTGTGGAGGAGCCTGGGTGCAATCTTTGGCCATATGTCCCGGCCTACCACACCTGAAGCACACGTTCTGCCCCGCATAGTACGGTCTGGTGCCATGGTTCCTACCACATTGGAGACATGTAATAAGTGCGAAACTGCCTTTGCTGGACTGAGTCCTCTGTCTCTTGCCTCTTTGTCCCCACTGACTCTTTCCACCTTTATGGCTTGTAACTGCAACTTGGGAACCCTCTCTAGGTCTCTTGGGCTCAGAGAAGGGAAGGGGTGGTCTGGCACTAGAGGTAGGCTGCATCATCTTGAGATTCGTCTCCATTACTCTACATGCTTCAACAAGGGTGCTAAAGTGTCTGATTCTTTGTGGCACTACCCTGTCTCTAATCTTAAAGAGCAAGCCCTTCTCTAATCTATTTGCCCTCCATCTTTCATCATCAAGTCTCTGTAGGTAGGAGGAATATCTGGAGAGCTTAACAAACTTTGCTACATATTGGTCCACGGACATCCCCTCAATCTACTTAAATAGGATGAATTCTGATTCCTTTTCATCTCTGATAAAATCAGGGAAGTACTTCTCATGGAACACCTTAAGGAATGCCTCCCATGTAATCGAGGCATTCCTTGCTCTCAAGATAGGCTCGATGCCCTTCCACCAATAATTTACTTTTTCTTATAACTGGAACATAGCCATCTTGGCTTTCTGCTCAGATATGCACTCCATCACCTCAAAGATTTTCTCTAATTGCATGATCCAGGCCTCAACTTTATTTGAGTTCATCTCACCATCAAAGGTGGGAAGGCCGAACTTCCTGAACTGAGTAATAACCTTTCTAGTCGAGGGTTGTTGTGGTACAGGAGGCGTCTAAGTTGGTGTAATCGGGGCAACAGCTTGCATGTGTGGCTATGGATCTGGGCAAGTCGCTCCTGAATGCTCAGGATGATCTGAGTGTGGAGGTGGCTGAGGAGGAGTAGGTGTAGGGCCCTGGCTATCTCTTTCAGCAAGTTGTTCCTGAAGCTGCATAATAACGGCCTACTGTTAATCCAAGCAAGCCATGATAGACTGTAAGGCTCCAGCTACTAGGTCACTAGGCCCAACTTTATCAGCACGAGCCTTTTTAGAGGACTGACCTCTCCTAGTGTTCACCATTGTACTGAAACATCATAACAAACAATAATATAAGCTAAGGAACACTTCCACCATCAAACACACTCAATTCATCCGAAAACAAGCTCATATGCATCTAGGCAACTCATAAATACAAGCCACAACCCATAATGAGAGTCTGAACCTTTGCTCTGATACCAATAAATGTAACACCATAAATTCTAACTAATTTCATGCTTTTAAATGGCTTAATATCTGAATCATGTAGGTTTCCCATGAAAAAGGCAAGGAAATAATAATTATTTTTGCGTTGCGTCGTATCTAAAATTTCCATTTAGTGTCATGTGGACCGTGTGAGCTCATGCTATGCATTTTCATATTTAAATACATCAATACAACTCATTTGCATCACAAAATCATGCCCACAATTCATGAAAACCAAAATGAAGCATAAAGTGGGATAGTTTAATTTCGGCCAGATTTGTCCCTTTTTTGACTAAATGTTGAAAAATCATAACTAATTCTAAAAAAATTAAAAGTAGGCAATCTTGGTCATTCTGGAAAGCTATGAATGTCTACTTCACACTAAAAATATGCTTAGATCATAACATCCATTACAGAGAATGTTTGACATCCAAAATGGTCTAGAGGTCAGACTGCATTATGGAACTATCACAGAATTCTATAGAAAACTTTGAAAATGTACAATTAATTTCACAAAAATCCAATCCATGCAAATGATACCAATTTAGAAAGCTGCAAATGTTAGATAGAGAGATAAAATATCTCCAGACCAGTTCATCAAGTCCAGACCTCAAAATTTAATGGAACAATACCTTAGGTTGGGCAAAATTCTTGATACTAGATAGAATGCTCAAAAATTTATATCTCCCTCTCTAGACCTCCAAATGAGGTGCTTTCAGTTACCACAAGTGACTGTGAATATCTAGTTTCTTTGTATAAATTTTATGGCAATTGGACATCATATGAGCCTCGTGTGACAGAATTCAATTTCGGACCAAATGAATAGTGCAGTAGACCCAAAACCAAAAAAAATGCCAATTTTGAGAAATCATCAAATATTTTGTAGACCTCTAAAAATTATGATCTTTAACTTCCCAAAAAAACTCTCAATAAGGCCTAATTGCATGACAAATCACATATCAAGAATGACTCATTTGGCCAAAAAGTGGCATAGGGTTCCATTATGGTCAATTTTGGCTCCATATAGGGTACCAAAGTTGCCAAATGGATTTCCTTTGGTCTTAGCACCTTTTGGGCAAGTCTAAGGTACATTTAAGACTTGTGTAAGCTTCCCAAATGGTCCCAAACCTCATACATTTCATTTTGGCCATTTAACCCACACTTATGCACATTTCGATCAAGCAATTCATGGAGCTATCTTTGCCATACATACTCAATTCACACTCCATCATTCACATAACACATTCTTTCATTTCTACATCACATAATATCATAATTACATATGTCTCAAGGGTCATTTACAATAATAATATACATCATGAAGCATCATTATGGTTCTAAAAAGAAAAAGCTAGACATATTAATGTTAATCTCCTTCCTTCAATGTTGTTGGCTCCCATCACCACATCCACTTGGTCCACCTAGCATATTAGATCATTGGAGAGGAAGGAATGAGATTCAAAGAATCCCAATAGCTCATCTCCCATTCAATCATACATAACATATGCAAAGCAAGTCTTAAAAATGCATGCATGGTTATCATGAAAGTCATAAGCATTTAAGAAGCAAGCTTGGCATGTGAACAAGTCATACAAAACATTCAAGAGCTCACTAAGTGTTTAGATTGGTCTCACACTTCTCCTCATGGATTTTAGACTTGCCTCACATATTCTTTAAGAGCTTTGGACTCAACCATACTCTTAGGAGCCCACTTTACTTTTGGGAGACTCTTTGTTATGTCTCAACCAATTTCAAGGGTTTTTGGCTCATCCTCACCATGGTGAAGAGTTCTTGGCCTCTTCATAGTCAAGCAAACATCATACATTCATTTGATAACATAACATGACATCATGAAATCATGGCATATAAAATCATGCTAGCATACTTTTCATGACTTGAAAATAGACATACACATATTCTAAGACAAGCTAAACACACATCCATACATGAGAGAAGGTGGAGAGAGCTATCTTGCACACAATTACACACTTGTCTCTTAGAATTCAAGCCTCCTCTTTTGGCCACACATTCACAACTTTGTAGAGATAGTTCCTCTTGGCCTAGATACAATTTGTGGGAGCCAATTAGATTCATGAAATATATTCTAAGGCCACACAACTTAGTTACACACTAGATTGCTCTATAACCCCCATTATGGTCCATAAATGCACCTAATGAAGCAACACCCCTCAAATAATTTCTAGACTCCATTCTTTCCTTCCAAATATGATTCTTGACTCCTTTTAAGCCTCTTGGAGTCATCACACCATTAAAACGAAGGGCCTAACATCATGTTGCTTCTTTAGGTCATAATATGGAACCTAAGGCACCAATTCACTTTCTATGAGCTCTAAATTTTTCCCAAAGCCTCCCCTCATTTTCATTCATCAAATATGACTCAAAAATGGCCTTAGAAAAATTTAAAATTCTCCCTAGCTACATGAACATGCTTTGGCCGAGACTATGAGCTTCCTTGGCCTCTATGGAGATTTCTTTGTTTTCTTGAAGGAGGAAGCTTATGGGGAGCATCTTAGGGGTCTCAAGAACTCATTAAACTCTTAATTAAACCTAAAAATCATCACACAAAATCAAAATTTGGAAGGCACACATAAAACCCTAAAATTTGCATCTTGAATTCTAATGATTATTTTGTTATTTTCTTTGCATATTCTTGTTCTTCTTAATCAAATACCTAAGATTCATGCTTGTTTAGGCTTGAACATCATATCCTCCTATGGCTCCTAGGGTTAGGCGAAATGGAGAAGAAGGGTGATGGAAGATATCAACCATAGGATGTAATTTTACCTTGTTTTCTTGCTTAGTTTGGCTTGAATCTTGCTTTCTCCAAGCTTCTCTCTTCAAATCCAAAATTTTCCTTGAATTTCTCCCTTGAATCAGATTCATAAGCTTCATTTTAATCAAAGGAAATCAAGGAGGATGAAGGAGAGGTGGTGTGGATGGAGAAGAGCATGAAAAACAACCATAACAACATACCTTTGGCTTGGATTTCTTCCTTCTTCTTCTTCCTCTCCTGGGTGCCTCTCTCTTAGGGTTTTTCTTCTAGTTTGGGGCTGAGAAATCTGATGCTAAGTGAGAGAGAGTGTGAGGCGCCACCTATATATAGGTGGGGAAAATGACTTTTTTCAAAAATTTTAATTTTGCACTTTGTACTTTGCATTTTTGTTTCTCCTTCGTTTTAGCTCTTTTTTTAGAACTGTCTTTTTCATTATAAAATTTAGGTTCCCAATTAAGAAAAATGCCTTTGGAATCACTCAAATTGGAGCTAAAACCTTCTCGAACAGATCCGTCAAAGTTTAGGCACACTAACATTGGAAAACGTCTACCGGAGAGGATTTAACTATCTTGAGGTTTCCCATGGTTTTCAGGGCCTCTAAGAACCCAAAAAAACTCAAAACTTTCATTTAAAAGCCCTCCTGTGTGAATCCCAAAAATTGCCCAAAATTAGGAAAATGCTATTACGTTTCGTAAGTTTTCCATCAAAATTTTTTTTTCATTCTAGCTCCGTTTTTCCTTTCATTTGAGGCTAGAAGTCTATTTTTAGGAAGCTAAAATATTTCTCAAATTTTTTTGGAACCTTCACTAATTCATTTTAGGGGACTTGCTTTGAAAACGTGTCCGTTTCTGTTGTTTAACGAAAACTGGACATTACAATCCTCACCCATGCTAAGGGACTTTTAGCATAACCAAACCCATTCAAGTCACTTTACATTCATAAACACATTTTGTAACACCATATTTAACTACCTTGCCTTATTCATATCTTAGCTTCCTTCCATTGATATCACAAGTTTTCTAAGAAAATGCTATTAAGATATTCAATTATTTTTGTGTTATGTCGCGAATAAAATTTTCATTTTGTGTCTCGTGAACCATATGAACTCATCCATCTCATTTTCCTATTTAAATGCACACATGAAACTCAAAATCATCTCAAAATGTGGCCAAAAAATCGAGCTCATGAAACATATACATAAAAATCACATGTTCAGCCTCGGTTGGTGTGCCAAGTTACTATCATGAACTTTGGAAAATTATAACTAATTCTATAAAAATTGAAATTAAGCACACTATACTATTCTAGAAAGTTACATATGTCTACTTTATGTGAAAAATAAGTCTAGACCAAAACCAGAACATCTAGTGACTAGAAATTGATGGAACAATACATAAACTCAGCTAGCACTTCTAGTACTAATATAAAATTTTAAAAATCCATATCTCCCTACTCAAACATCCAATTGGAGTGATCTTAATAGATATTGAAAGCTTATCATATCTAGTTTATGCTTATAAATTTTCATGAGCATTGGACATCATTTGACCCTCAAACGATATAGGAGAAGAAACTGACTATATGAACAGTAACTATACTAGAACAGCTAAAATTTGGCAACTTTAAAAATTCATAATTAATTCCATAGAGCTATAAATAATCTTGTCTTAGCTTTCTAAAAAGCTTTGGACAAGATCTATTTGCATGCCAAATTTCATGAGGAAATTTGTTCATTTAGTCAGATTGTACCATAGGGTTCCAAAATGGCTTTTTTTGTGCTTCTTAAGGGTCATAAAGGGTCCAAATTTGCTTCCAAGGCTTTTATGGCCACTTGAGCACGTGGGAAAGCACCAAAGTGGTCTATTAAACATGTATCAAAGGTCTATAAACCCAGATTTCACAAACTCACTCTCTCACTCCAAGATATACACAAGAACATACCAGCTTCATCTTGCCATTCAATGTCAAAAGGTTGCTATATCATTCACATGGCATCAAATCTCATATATACATTAAGTATCCATGTAATTACACATGTTCAAATGGTTATACAATATAGTCATCATAGGATTACATCATATGCCATTAAAATGGTTACAAAGCGAACAAAATAGTACACTTTCTTGTCAATCTCTCTCCTTCAAGCTTGGTGGCTTCCATTCCTTGGTTCACTTGGTCCACCTTTTAGGCAATGGGGAGGAAGGAATGAGATTCTAAGAATTTCAATAGCTCTTCTCTCTTTCAACCATACATAAAGGATGCAAATTTAAGTTTAAAAATACATGTATCGATATCATACATTGCATAATCATTCATGGAACATTTCTTGCATTCAAGAGGTCATATAAAACATACATAGGCTTGCCAAGACAATGGTTGGACCTTACCCATTCTCTTTGGGATTTTGGACTTGTTTCAGCCATTTTCTTAAGGGACTTTTGACTAAGCCTCACTCTTTAGAGACTTTTGGCTTTGTCTCACCCATTCTTGGGGATTTTTGGCTCATCCTCGCCTTAGCTAAGGGACTTTTGGCTTCACCACACTCAAGCAAACCAAAACATGTTTATAAAACATCATTCATGTACATAACAAAGCATCATGGTATCATGGCATATAGATACATGCTAAAACATCTTTCATGGCTTAAAACATACACACACATTCAAAGACAAGATAAACACCCACTCATGCATGAGAGAAAAAAGAGAGAGTTACCTTGGCTACAAAAGCATACTTTCTTCCTTGAAAACCCTTCCTCTCCCTCGGTGACACACTCACAAGGATGTGAGACTTGATTCCTTTAACCTAGACACATTATATGGAAGCCAATTACACTCTTGGAATAATTTCTAAAGCCACACATTCATTTTAAAAGCTAGATTGTTCCTATGGCTCATTTATGGTTCCATAATGTACCTAATGAAGTAATACCTATAATCTATGATCTTGGCTCCATTCTTTCCTTCCATCTATGGTTCTTGACTCTATTTAGACCTTTGGAGTTATCACACAATTAATTTAAGGAGCCAACTACATATTATTTCTTTAAGTCACAATATGGAACCTATGCTACCATCTCACTCCCTAGGCTTCTTAAATTTTTTTCAAGGCTTCCTCTCATATTCTCCTATTATATATGATACAAAACTAAGTTTGGAAGAAATTAAAACACTCCTTTGGTGCTCCTTCCATGCTAGGCCGAGGCTATGCTTCCATATGGCACCAATAGAGTTGTTTTGATTTCTTTGATGGGAGAAGCATGTCTCTTAATGTCTTAGAAACTTATGTGAACTCTTAAACATCTTAATTTATGGCTAGCTCATCTTACAATGTATATTCTTATTCTCCTCACTCATTTTCCTAAGATTCATCCTTGGTTTGGTTAAAATTTCAACTCCTCTTGGCTGTCCATATATGGGGCAAAATACTCAAGAAGAAGAACAAGGGATCAAGCATGAAAGTAGCAAAATACCTTGCTTTCCTAGCCTTTCTTAGATGCTCTTCCTTTTGCTTGGATTCTTCTCCTCATACTAAAAATTTCCCCCTCTAGTCTAACCTCAAAATAGCCTCAAATATATCAATAAATCCATAGAAAGGAAGAGAAGAAGAAGGATAAGGAATTTACTAAAGAGAAATAAAGAAAATCCATGAATTTCCATACCTTTCACTTGGTTTTTCTTTTCCTTTTTCCTCCTCTCTTGTGTGACTCACTCTCTAGGTTTCCTCTCTATTTTAAGATAGAAATGAAGTCGGTTTACGAAGGAGAAGGATGAGGCGTGACATATATATATGAGAAGAAGTAAAATTGTTTTAAAGAAACTCCATTTACATCCTGTAAACTTGGCATTTTTATTTTTGATTTGTTTTAGCTCCTTTTTTAGAACCATATTTTCCATCATAAAATTTAAGTTCTCAATCTTATAAAATGCCTTTGGAATTACACAATTTGGAGCTAAAACCTTCCTGAACAAAAAAGGTTAAAGTTCGGATCAACTGACGTTAGAAAACATGTACTAGAGGGATTTTAACTATTATAGGGTTTCCCATAATTTTTAGAGTCTCTGAAAACTCTAAAAAGCTCAAATTTTTCATTTAAAAAGCCCTTTTACGAGTATTCTAAAAATTGCCTGAAATTAGGAAAATACCATTACGTTACGTAGCTATTTCGCTAAATTCCGTTTGGTTATTTTAACTTCTATTTCAAGGCACCCCTGTCCTCTTGTTTTCATTACTTAATGTCTAGATCATTATTCTAATTTTTCCGGACCTTAACCAATTCATTTCAGAGGACATACTTTTAAAACATCTCCATTTCTATCATTTTTATGAAATTCGAACATTACATTTCTCTCCTTTTAAATAAATTTTGTCCTCAAAATTTAGATACATACCTTATAGGAAAAGTTCTGGATACTTTTTTCTTAGTTCTTCTTTTAGCTCCTTGGTGGCTTCTTTGGGAGATAACCCCTTCCAAACCACTTTCACCAATAGTATCATCTTATTCTGTAACTGCTTAAGTTTAACATCTACAATCTGATCTAGTGATACTATATATAAAAAATTATCCTGTAATTGCACATTTTCATACTCTATGTGTAATGTCCGGTTTTCATAAAAACAATGGAAACACATACGTTTTAAAAGTAAATTCTCTGTAATGAATTGGTAAAGGTCCAAAAAAATTAGAATAATGATCTAGACATTAAGTAATGAAAATAAAAGGCCTAAGGTGCCTTAAAATAGAAGTTAAAATAACCAAATGAAAATTAACTAAATAGCTACGTAACGTAATGACATTTTCGTAATTTCAGGTAAATTTTGGAATACTCGCATAAGGGCTTTTTAAATGAAAATTGAGTTCTTCAAGATTCTCAAAGGCCCTAAAAATTATAGGAAGCCCTAGTAGAGTTAAAACCCCTCCGGTGTACATTTGCTAACGTCTGTTGATCCAAAATTTGAACCTTTCATTCGAGAAGGTTTTAGCTCCAAAATGAGTAATTCCAAAGGCATTTTATAAGATTGAGGACCTAAATTTTATGATAGAAAAGATGGTTCTCAAAAGGGAACTAAAACAAATTAGAAACAAAAATGCCAAGTTTAAAGGACATAAATAGAATTTCTTTGGAACAATCTTATTTACCACCTACATATATATGTCACGCCCCACACTCCTCCACATTTGGTTGGTTTAATTTCTGCCCTAAAATAGAAGAGAGACCTAAAAAGTGAGGCACATAAGGGAGGAGGAAAAAGGAGAAGAAAAAGCAAGTGAAAGTTATGGATTTTCTTAGTTTCTTTTTAGCAAATTCCTTCTCCTCCTTCTTCTCTTCTTTCCTATAGATTTATTGAAACTTTTGGGTCTATTTTGAGGTTAGACCATCGGGGGAAATTTCAAAATTCAAGAGGAGAATCTAAGTAAAGGAAAAAGCATCCAAAAAAGGTTAGGAAAACAAGGTATTTTGCTAATTTCGTGCTTGTTCTTTCTTGTTCCTCTTCTTATGCTTTTTGTGCCATATATGGACAACCAAGAGGAGTTGAATTTCTAACCAAACCAAGAGTGAATCTTAGGAATTTGAGTGAGGAGAATAAAAATATGCAAAGGAAACAAAGAAAAAATCATGAAATTGCAAGATAAAAAAATTAGGGTTTTAGTTGCAACTTGACTTGTAAGATAAGTTCTAGCCATAAATTAAGGTGTTTAAAAGTTTATATGAGTTTCTAAGACACTAAGGGAGCCTCCTACATGCTTCTTCCATCAAAGAAATCAAAACAACTCCTTTGGTGTTTTCATGGAGCATAGCCTCGGCCTAGGGTGGATGAAGCACCAAGGGATAGTTTTAATTTATTCCAAACTTGGTTTTGTATCATTTATGATGGGAGAGGGTGAGAGAAAGTCTTGGAAAAATTTTAGGAAGCCTAGGAAGTGAGATAATATCATAGATTCCATATTATGACTTAAAGATGCAACATATAGTTAGGCTCCTTAAATTAATTGTGTGATGACTTCAAGAGGTTCAAATGGAGTCAAGAACCATAGATGGATGGAGAGAATGGAGCCAAGATCATAAATTGTTGGTGTTGCTTCATTAGGTTCCTTATGGAACCATAATTGGCCTTAGAAGCAAGCTAGCTTTTTCTAGTGTATGTGTAGATTTAGAAATTGTTCCAAGAGTATAATTGGCTTTCATATAATGTGTCTAAGTCAAAGGAATCAAGTTCCACCTTCTTGTGAGTGCTTAGCCAAGGGAGAGGAACCAAATTCAAAAGGAAAAGTGTGCATTTTTAACCAAGGTAGCTCTCTCTTCTTTCTCTCATACATGAGTGGGTGTTTATCTTGTCTTTGAATGTATGTGTGTATGTTTTAAGCCATGAAAGGTGTTTTAGCATGTATCCATATGCCATGGCACCATGATGCTTTGTTATGCACTTAACTGATATTTTATGAACATGTTTTGGTTTCTTTGAGTGTGGTGAAGCTAAAAGTCTCTTAACTAGGGTGAAGATGAGCCAAAAATCTCTAAAAAGTGAGGCTTATTCAAAAGTCCCTTAAAAAAATGCGTGAGGTAAGTCAAAAATCCCAAAGAGAATGGGTGAGGCTAAACCATTTCTTTAGCAAGCTTATGTATGTTTTATATGACTTCTAGAGTGCAATAAATGTTCCATGTATGATTATGCACTCCATGATATTCATGCATGCATTTTAAACTTGTATCTACATCCTTTATGTATGATTGAAAAGGAGAAGAGCTATTGGAATTCCTAGAATCTCATCCCTTCCTCCCCATTGTCTAACATGTCTAGGTGGACCAAGTGATCCAAGAAATGGGAGCCACCAAGTATTAAGGAAGGAAATTGACAAAAAATTGTATAAATTATCCATTTTGTAGCCATATAAATGACATAAGATGTAATCCAATGTTATATATAATGTATGAGTTCATAAATACTTGTAAATGTATGGATATATTGTATATATATGAGAACTAGAGTTATATGAATGATATTACATGATTTTGACATTGAATGGCAAGATAAGGCTTGTATATTCTTATGTATATTTTGGGGTGGAAGAGTGAGTTTGTAAAATCTGTGTTTGTACACCTTTGAGACATGTTTATTCGACCATTTTGGTGCTTTCCCACATGCTCAAGTGACCATGAAAGCCTTAGGAGCAAATTTAGACCATTTGAGACCTTTTGAAAGCACAAAATTGACCATTTTAGAACCCAATGTCAAGATTTGACCAAATGAATGAATTTTCTTATGAAATTTGGCAGGCATATAGATCTCATCTAGAGCTAGGAAGCTAAACATCAATTTATTTGGAGCTCTATGGAATTAATTATGAATTTTCAAAGTTGCCAAATTTCAATTGTTTTAGTATAGTTACTGTTCATACGGTTAGTTTTTTCTCTTATATCATTCGAGATCCAAATGGTGTTCAATGCTCATGAAATTTTATAAGTATAAAATAGACATGATAAGCTTTCTATAGCCATTAAGATCGCCCCAATTGGATGTCTGAGTAGAGAGATATGAATTTTTGAAGTTCTATGACAGTACTAGTAGCACCAGATGAGTTTGGGTACTGTTCCATTGATTTCCAGTGACTAAACATTCCTATTTTGGTGTAGGCTTATTTTTACATAAAGTAGATATCTGAAGCTTTCGAAAATGGTATAATGTGCTTGATTTAGACTTTTCTAGAATTAGTTATGATTTTCCAAAGTTCATGATAAAAACCTAGCACACCAATTTGAGGCTGCACATGTGATTTTTATGTATATGGTTTATGAGCTTGAGTTTTTTGCCACATTTTGAGATGGTTTTAGATTGTATGTATGTAGTTAAATAGAAGAATATGATGGATGAGTTCATATAGTCCACAAGATATAAAATGAAAAATTTATCCATGATGTAACGCAAAAATAATCGAATATTTTAATACTATTTTCTTGGAAACTTGTCTTATTCAAGAAAGTATGCTTAGGAATGAGATGAGATGAGGTAAATGAATATAGTGTTATACTATGACATGTGAGGGGTCAAGCTAGTACTTTTTAAGTTGAGATACATGGAATACATTATAAACATTGCTCATGTTTGAGGGAAAGGCAAGTCTGTAGGCTACAGGTCCTACTTTGTCAAGAATTTGAAATGGACCTATGTATTTTGGATTAAGTTTTTTACTCTTAATGGACCGACTTATCCCTGTGACTGGAGACACTTTAACAAAGACATAGTCTTCAACCTTAAACTCTAATGGCCTTTTTCGTCTATCTACATAACTTTTTGTCTACTCTGTGCTGTTAGAAGTTTCTTTCTTACGGTCTTAATTTGCCTAGAGGTTTGGTCCACTAATTTTAGGCCTATAAGGCTTCTTTCTCCTAACTTAACCCAACATATTAGAGACCTACACTTTCTCCCATACAATGCCTTATACGGTACCATCTGTATACTCACATGATAGCTATTATCATAGGAAAACTCCATTAAAGGCAAGTATGTATCCTTTCATTTCTAAAACATATGCCTTCAACATGTCCTCTAGGGTTTAGATGGTTCTCTCCATCTGACTATCTGTCTGGAGGTGATAGGCTATGCTAAATCTCAATCTAGTACCTAAAGCATCCTATAATGATCTTCAAAAGTTTAAAGTGAACCTGGGATCTCTGTCTAATACTATGCTCCTAGGCACACCATGCAACCTTACTATCTCTTGGATATATAGTTGGGCTAATTTATCTAGGGTAAATATGGCTTTCATTTCTAAGAAGTGAGCTAATTTCGTTAATCTATCTACTATTACCCATATAACATCATGCCTCGATGATGTCCTGGGTAAACCTATGACAAAACCTATAGCTGCGCTATCCCATTTCCACTCAAGGATATCTAAGGGCTGAAGTAACCTAATTGGCTTCTGGTATTCTACTTTAACTTTTTGACATACTAAACATCGGGAGACATATTCTGCTATATCTACTTTCATTCCAGGCCAATAGAACATTTTTTTGTAAATCATGATACATTTTATTGTTGCCTGGGTGAATTGTATATTTACTTTTGTATGCCTCATCTAATATTCTTTCTTTGATCTCAACATTTCTAGGTACATACAGCCTATCCCTATATATCACTATGCCATCCTCATATAGATTGAACTCCTAAGTACTACCCTAGGATATTTGGGAGCTAATCTTTCTTATATGCTCATCTGTTTGCTAGTCCTCTCTTATTTAGTTTCGTAGGTCATTCTCTATTCGAATTTTACTCATTAATAGTTTTCTTAAATGCACCTCACATAAGATATTCATATCGCTGAACCTCTCAATCAATTCCTACTCTCTAATCATCATATAGGCCATATGTATGTAACTTTTACTCAGGGTATCAGCTATCACATTAGCCTTACCAGAATGGTATTTTAGGGTAAAATTATAATCTTTTAAAAATTCTAACCATCTCCTTTGTCTCATATTTAATTCTTTTTGTTCAAATAGGTATTTAAGGCTTTTGTGATCACTGTAAATCTCTATGGCTGCCCTATACAAGTAGTGTCTCCATATTTTCAAAGCAAACACCACTGTAGCTAACTCTAAATCGTGTGTAGGGTAATTCTCTTCATAAGGCTTTAATTATTTAGAAGTATAAGCTATCACTCGGCCTTTCTATATAAGCACACATCCTAACCTTTTCTTAAAGACATCACTATAAACTATAAAAGTCTCTCTCGGGTCAGAAAATACTAAAACTGGGGTTGTGATTAACTTATATTTTAACTCTTAGAAACACTTGTCACATTTCTCATCCTACACAAATGACACATTCTTTCTGATGAGCTTAGTCAGTAGCATTGCTATCTGAGAGAAGCCTTGAATAAATCTCCTATAATAACCTGCTAAACCTAGGAAGCTTCTAATTTCTGTCACTATCCTAAGTCTCTCCAACTATAAAATTACCTCTACCTTATGGGGATCTACTGTGACCCCTGCTTGGGAGATCATATGGCCTAGGAATTGGACCTCAGTGAGCTAGAACTCACATTTATTAAGTTTAGCATATAACTGTTTCTCTCTCAGAATCTTTAGAGCTAATCTCAGGTGCTGCTCATGTTCTTCACTACTCTTAGAATAGATGAGAATGTCATTTACAAAGACAACTACAAGCCTGTCTAAGTATGGCTTGAACACTCTATTCGTGTAATCCATGAACACTGTAGGTGTATTCGTCAACCCGAAAGGCATAAGTAAAAACTCATAATGCCTATATCTTGTTCTAATGGCGTCTTAGGAATATCCTCAGCCTTAACCTGAGCTGATGATATCTTGACCTGAGGTCTATCTTAGAGAAAACTGATGCTCTTACTAGCTGATTTAGGAGGTTATCTATGCAGGGGAGAGGGTATTTATTCTCAATAGTTATCTTATTGAGCTCCCTATAATCTATACACAGTCTAAGGCTCTCATCTTTCTTCTTTACAAATAAGACTGGAGCTTCCCATAGTGAGATATTGGGTCTAATGAAACTTTTCTCTAAAAGTTCTTCTATCTGTTTCTTAACCTCAACTAGCTCGGTGGGAGTCATTCTACACGGGGCCTTAAACACTGGACCTACCCTAGGTATAATGTCTATAGGAAACTCAATTTCTCTCTCTGTGGGTAGTTCGCTAATCTCTCTAGGTAACACTTCTAGAAGCTGTCTCACTACTAGAATTTCCCATATCCCTTCTTTTATCTCAGCCTAGACTGAAAAGAAAACCAGGTATCCCTAACAACCATGCTCTAGAGACCTCTCAGTCTAGGAGATGGTCATAATGGATGGCTCAATCCTAATACTAGGCACAGTCCCACATTCAGGCAAAGTAATACATTTACGGAAACAATCAAGTGTGGCATTATTTACAGACATCTAGTTCATACCATAATTAAATCAATGTCACTAAGGAGCATACATATCAAATTCAGGGTAGTATAATAATGATTAAATTGGACCACACAATTCAAACACGCATGTGAGGTAATGGCTTTGTTTCTTGTAGGGGTAGAGACATGCAAGTTATATGGCAAGGTATACATACTCAGACCTAACCTCCTAGTATAGTTATATGATATGAAAGAGTGGCTAGCACCCAAATCAAATAAAACAATCATAGAAAAATCATTAATCTTAATAATACCTTGGATCAGGCTCGGGGACAGGCTAGCCTCCTGCTGTTAGGGCAAAGACTCTACCCTGGGTCTGAGGTCTGGGTACAAGAGACATCTCCCTCTGCTGAGAAAACTGCCGGGGAGCCTGTGTGCAATCCCTGGTTATGTGTCTTGGTCTACCACATCTATAGCATACGTTCTGCCCTATATAACAAGCCCTGTTCCTTTGATTTCTGCCACACTAGGTACATACTGCAGGTATGGAACTGCCTCTAGTGGATTGAACTCTTCTTCTCTTACCTCTTCTATTCCATTGGCTTCTACCACCTCTCTTGCTACTTAATGTGGCCTTTGTCTCTTCTCTCGGTCTCTTAGGCTCAGGGAAAGGAGGTCTAGCACTAGAAGTGGTCTGCATAGTCCTTAGGTTTGTTTCCATAATTCTACAAACCTCAACTAGGGTATTAAAGTCCCTAATCCTCTATGGGACCACCTTATCTCTAATCTCTGGCAGCAGCCCCTTCTCTAACTTATCTGCTCTCTAGTACTTATCATCATGTCTCTGTAAGTATTAGTCCACAAACATTCCCTTAGCTTGCCTTAGGAGTACAAACTCTAACTTTTTCTAATCTCTAATAGAGCTGGGGAAGTATATCTCATAGAAGGCCTGGAGGAACATTTCCCAAGTGAGTGGAAGGTTCCTTGATCTCAATATCAGCTTAGTACTCCTCTACCAGTAATTTGCTTCTTTCTCCAACTAGAATATAGCCATCACGACCTTCTGCTCAAAGGTACACTTCATCACCCAGAATATCTTCTCAAACTGCATAATCCAGCCCTTAACTTTCTTTACATTCAGCTCACCATCGAAGGTGGGAGGGCTGAATTTCCTGAACTGTGCTATGGTCTATCTAATAGAAGGCTATTCCGAGACTAGAAGTGTCTGAGCAGGTGGAGTCTGAGAAGTTTATTATATTTGTATGTGTGGCTGTGGATCGAAATGAGTCTCTCTTGAATGCTCGGGACTATCTGAGTGTTGTGATGGTTATGGGGGAGGAGGTGTAGGGCCCTCACTATCTCTCTATGCAAGTCGTTCTTGTAATTGCGTGATCATGGCATGCTATTGATCCAGGCGAGCCATAATAGCCTGAAAGGCTCCAACTATTGGATCACTAGGCTCGGCTCTATCCTTAACACGAGCCTCTCTAGAAGGCCTACCTCTCCGTGTATTTACCATCTCTCTGAAACATTATTAGCAAACTTTAGCATTACATAAGAACACATCCACCACCATCACACTCAATTCATCCACAACATGTTCATACATAAAGGCAACCTTATATTCACAAGCCACAAGCCACAACCCACATCAAAGTACCTGACCCTTTGCTCTGATACTAATAAAGTGTAACACCATATTTAACTACCTTGTCTTATTCATATCTTAACTTCCTTCTATTGATATCACAAGTTTTCCAAGAAAATGCTATTAAAATATTCAATTATTTTTGCGTTACGTCGTGGATAAAATTTTTATTTCATGTCCCGTAGACCATATGAACTCATCTATCTCATTCTCCTATTTAAATGCACACATATAACTCAAGGTTAAATGCTATTATCTTGGTCTGGAATTATTTTTAATCATTAGTTAACATATAGAGCTTTTAAAAACGTTATCATATGCATGATTTTAATTTTTCAAAAATTAGTTATGAATTTTCAAAGTTCATATCAGAAATTTGGAACACCAACATGAGAGTAATTCTAGTTTTTCTTGAAATGTGATTCTAAATCTGAGATTCTTGAGATGAATTGTTATGTTTATGATTTGAATGGATATGTTATGGATGGAAAATTATATTTGTAAGTCCACATGGTCCCTAAAGCCAAGAATAATGTATATGGCTGTCCAATTATACAAATAACCATAGATACAAGTATTACTTTCTTGCAAATATGTACCCATATGCAAAGTGTGTTAAGATAGCCTATATGACATTTGTTAAGGGTTAAGAAGTTAAAAGTATTAAACTTTAAGTGGCGATAGGGGGGATATTATAATTTGTAGATCTAAATAAGTAAATGTTTATAAGTTAAGCCATATAAAGCTTTTCTATTAAGAATATTGATAGTGCCATAGGGAAGAAAACTTTTATAATATATTTTGAAATTTAAAAGATCATATTAAAATAAAGTAAAACTAATTTATCAAAGTAAAATAAAAGATAAAATTATGAGATAAAATTAAAAAAATTATATAAAATTAAGGGATAAAGATAACATCTAAGTTGAAACAAAGAAACTAAATTGAAGCAAGGTAAAATAAAAAGAGTAAAGTAAAATTTAGGAGGCAAAAGTTGTTTTTTTAGTCCAAAAAATAAATAGAAGTTATTTTAAAGAAGAAAAATAAAATTGATACATATTGAAATAGTTAAATTACCGAAATTAACCTGGGAAGCTTGACCGAACGAACGTGCCTTCCGCCACTTCATGGTTCCTACGCAGTGGGTCCCATGTAAAAAGATCGTAACCCTAGGACCACTGGCCACAACAAACGCCGTCCCTATGTTTCCGTTCTCAAATCCTAAAGCTCTGAATATCACTGTTTGACGCACTCTCTCTGTCTACTCACACTCTGTCACTTCCCCTTGCATCTGCTGTACTCTTCTGCTCAGCCATGGCTCTTGTAAGTACTTCACATTCCTGGTTATTCCTTCTTATGTGTGTTTGTTTTTTCTGGAAATTAATTCTTTTTATGCATTACTGTTTGATTGGGAAATTTACTTCTTAAAATAAATCTGGTTTGTTGTATAAAAATTTGGAGTTGAAATTTTCAAAACATTAAATTTGAGTTGATTTCCATTTTTCATTGCTGATTTGGGCAAATACTGGACCCGCAATATGGTTTTCCTTGTGGAAGTTTCTCCACATTTCTATTTGCATTGTACTGATTATATCTTTAGTTGGTTAAATATTCTATAATAAATTATGCAAATTGTGTTCCTTTGCACTTGAATAATCGTGGGCATTGTCTACTCTAGAGTTTAGATGGAAGCTTGGGATCTAATCCATTGTTGCTTTTGGATTATTCTTTCTTTTAAAAAGAAAGGACAAAAACTTAAAGAAAAAAAAAAAGAAGAAACCATGCCTGATTTAATATCAGCTTTTGTTTCATCTTACATTTGTCTGTAACTTCTCACGTATTCAATCTTCTAAGCCCTCAAAAGGCTATTTCGTTTGTTTCACACGTGTCATGTGTTGCTTACTTTCTTTTGTAAAGACATATTGGTTTTGCCTGAATTGCTTTTATCTCCAATTAAAGCATCGTATGCGTGAAGCAAGTTATGCTTTTGCTTTTACTCAATTTGTTGGAAAAAATATCAGTGTATTTTTCTCTGGTATGTAGGTTCTTCATGCGGGCAACACAAACAAAAATGCTTTCAAAGCGCTCATTGCGGCAGAGTACTCTGGTGTTAAAGTTGAATTGGTGAAGGACTTTGAGATGGGTGTATCCAATAAAACTCCTGAGTTTCTAAAGATGAACCCTATTGGAAAGGTTAGCTTAGAATTTGAAGAGTCCTATAACATGTCTTTCATGTTTGTTTTACTGAAACTTTAACTGGATATAATGTAGGTTCCTGTGCTAGAAACACCTGATGGCCCTGTATTTGAAAGCAATGCCATTGCACGATATGGTAAGGACAGGTTTTATGGGCTCTGGGTTCTCAGGAAATAATATTACAATTGGAATTTGATGGCCTGGTCTTGCTTGTTTCAGTAACTCGTTCAAAGGCTGATAATCCTCTTTATGGCTCGAGCTTGATCGAATATGTAAGCAATGCAATTCCATAAGTCAATTGATAGGCTCATTTAATCTTGATTCCCGGATTTCCTAACTCTAACAAAATGTCCGAGTAGCATGAGAACCCTATTAATTTGTTTTGATGCAAAGGAGTCAAGATGTTCTTGCCATATTTCTCAATATAATACTATAACATGAATGGAAATTTATGCTAGTCTTATATTTTAGACGCAATTGGTATGAGATTATAACTTCAGCTTGGCAGGCCCATATTGAGCAATGGATTGATTTTGCAACATTGGAGATAGATGCCAATATCTTGCGATGGTTTTTACCTCGTTCTGGATTTGCTGTGTACCTTCCTCTGGTTAGGATCTTTATTCTTTTACCTTTTTACATTTCTGGAATATAGTTATGTGTATGGGATGAAGAAATATTTTTTCTCTTGTGGTTTCCTGTCATCTTCGTAAAGGCAGAGGAAGCAGCAATTTCCTCACTAAAGAGGGCACTAGGTGCTTTGAACATACACCTTGCTTCCAGCACATACCTTGTTGGACATCATGTTACACTGGCTGATATCATTTTAACATGTAACTTAGTTTTTGGATTTACCCGAGTGATGACCAAGAACTTTACTTCTGAGTTCCCAGATGTTGAGAGGTACTTCTGGACCCTGGTTAATCAGCCAAATTTCCAAAAGATACTTGGTGAGGTGAAGCAAACAGAATCTGTCCCACCTGTGTCAGGCTGCTAAAAAGCCTTCGCAGCCAAAAGAGCCTGCCAAATTGAAGGCCAAGGAGGAAGCCAAGGCTGACAAAGAAGGAAAAAAAGAAGCAGTAAAGCCCAAAGCAGAAGAGGCTGGTGAAGAAGAAGAGGCACCCAAGCCTAAGCCAAAGAATCCTCTTGATCTGTTGCCTCCAAGCAAAATGATTTTGGATGAATGGAAAAGGCTGTACTCAAACACGAAGTCGAACTTCCGTGAAGTTGCAATCAAAGGTAAGTCACTTCAGTTGTGCAATAATTGCCTGCAAAATGGGACTGCAAGCTATATCTTAGCTTATATGTGCAACTTACTAATTATTTGAAATCATTTGGTTTTGCTTTACTGGTTCATGCAAGTGAATATTTTTGTCATGCACATGCTGATTTGCCATTTCATTCTATTTAGTCCAATTTCCTTTCATCTTATATATTCTGCAAATGAGTTTTTCTGTGTGGGACTGGTTTACCTTTTCAGATTGTAGACTTGGTTATATCACGGTTCTAAATTGTGGTCCACCGCATCTTCAGATGTGGCCACGATAATGCCATTGCAGCAGTGGCCCAACACCATCACCCTGTAATTGCAGGTGATTGGTTTTCACAACAATGTGTTGTATTTGTGCAGCGCTACAATGGTGCAGCATTGTGGCTGCAAAACTCCGCAACACTGTTATGATGCAGCCGTTATGAAAGCAAATGTAGTATGAGAATGAAAACACTAAAGGATGTGGAAGAAGGGATAACTGGTGGGTAGAGAAAGGATGAGACTCATCTTTGCAGCTTGCCAAATGTAAAATCTTTACTAAATTCCATTGATGACAGCAAGGAGGTGGAAGAAAGGGCGAGAAAAGGGATGGTGGAGTGGGAGGTTGAAAAACTCAAGGGGTAGTGGAAAGGAACTCCTGGGCTGCGTATGGTAGGTGGACTGGTTTTGTGAAAGAGGAGGCACCTATGCTTTGGAGTGGTTCTGTCTTGCTCTGCCCCCAAAGTCTAAAACAAAGAGCTAATTGATTTGGCCAATTGGAGGATTGAAGAGAATGTACTTCAAAATATTTCATGGTCTGATAACAAATTTCAAAGGAGACAGAATTTATGGGCAGGAGGGTCTAAAATTTTTAGGCAGACTAGATTAAAAATATATTGTTAAATTTGTTAGCTATATTTTTTAAATTAATATGAATATTTTTTTTATTAAATAATTACTACATAAATAAAACAAATAAGTATAATACGTAATTACATATTTATTAATTAATATTGGATAATTACAGAAAATTAACTTCATTAATATGAAATTTGTAATTAAATTAAATAATATATTAATTATATAAATCAAATAAGAAGTATTGTTAATAGCCTTGTTATTGTCTGGATCTATATTTTTTTCCAATATACCAACAACAAATGGATTAAACATGTAAAGAATTTTTTTGTTCTTTAAACAAAAAACAGGATATCATAATTATATCATATTACCATGCGGTGATAATATCTTTTATTTACACTATAAAGAAGTTTAAATGCATTTTGACTGGACAGTAATTTAATTATTTAGTTGATCTTAAAAAATTTCTTAGTACAAGCTGATGCCAAGGTTCTTATTTGTGAGAAAAATATATGCATCATGCAATTTGTAACACTAAATTATTTTAAATAATCAAATAATATAAAAAGTACAAATTAAGATGTCTAGGGAATTATAAATTATAATAATTATATGAAAATTTTAAATTTGTGCAAATTTTTAAAATATTCATGGCTGCAGCAGCATCAATGCATCCGCGACAGCAACTGCAATTTGAAGCCTTGGGTTAGATACTGTTTCATCTGTCTGCTATTTTGTAAATTCTGTTTGCAATCGTTCTGGTAATGGTGTGATATGCTTCCCCGGTTCTGTTATTTTCGAGTGTTAACATTGCTAATGTTGATTGGATCACATAGTTGTAAGGTAATGAAGTTCAAGGTCAAGATTAATTTCTTCAGTCTTCAAGTCATAGATTAAATAACACCACCTTCTCATTTTTGTCCCTGAAGTCTCCAACTTTTTTATTTTTCCTTGCTAACTTTGATCCATAATCCTTTTGAACATATGTGTATGTAGCTGGACAGGCATCCTATGTGCGCATTTCTGATGCCAGTTAGTTTGCGACACGCTTCCCCATACCCCACCTTTTTCCCTCCCATTGTCTTATCATATGTTGTGTGGATTTTGGCATAAATCATTTAATAATCAATACCGTTATAATTTGTCTAGGATGGATAACTAACTGATTGTTAATATTTAAAAAGGCCTTTACTACAGTGGTAGTTCTATTCACATATTGCTCATTTTCCAGGGTTTTGGGACATGTACGATTCCGAGGGATACTCTCTTTGGTTCTGTGATTACAAATACAATGGTGAGAATACTGTCTCATTTGTGACCTTGAATAAGGTGAGTGGCTTTCTCCAACGAATGGATTTGGCGCGCAAGTACGCTTTTGGGAAGATGTTGATTATTGGCTCAGAGCCACCCTTCAAAGTGAAGGGCTTATGGCTGTTCCGGGGAAAAGAGATCCCGCAATTCGTAATTGATGAGTGCTATGACATGGAGTTGTATGAGTGGACAAAAGTTGATATCACTGATGAAGCTCAAAAGGAGCGTGTCAATCAGATGATTGAAGACCATGAACCTTTTGAAGGTGAAGCTTTACTGGATGCCAAGTGCTTCAAGTGATGCAGTACTTGCCCAAATTGATATTGTTGTTATTAATAGGCTTCTGTTTAGGATGTTCCGTTTCTTACCATTTGGTTTTTGTTTCAAACAGGTCGATTTTGCCTTGTTGCAGTTTTGTTTCTGTTACTAAACTTACAATTGCAGTTATTTAATGATACTATCATCATCTCATGACTTTGTTGACTTGGTTGAAATATATAACGAAGGTGAGTTTTGTTTCGAAGATGATCACAAAGATCACCTCATTGAAGAGGAAGTCCCTAATATATAAGATGTAATGGTAGCAGATTACTTCAAGATTTATTCATGGATATACAAGAGGTGTATACATATATATATATATATATATATGGGGTTAAAATTTAAGTAAAACTTTTTATTCAAGAACTTGCCAACATGTCATTTGTACTATTTTTTCCTTCTTTACATGTTTGAAATTGGACATTTGAGAAGCTATTCTTTTTGGTCAAATTTTGAGAAGCTATTCAAAACGCTAGTGTCCTCCAAGGGTGGGGCTTCAAGTTACATAATGGAGTGTGGGTATTCAATTAGAGTATGTGCTATTTAGATAATATTCATGTTAAGGGACCAAGATCCTCTGAAGTTGTATTTTTTTTGAAGTTGTTAAAGTCGTTCAAAAGTAAGATTTTTCTCCCTTAAAGAAAAAAAGAAATTACGTTAAAAAAAGGAGATGCAATTTCAGAGAATCCATATTTCACGTTAAGTGTTTTATCCTTTTGATGTTCAGTCCAAAAAGAAAGAAAGTATAGATATTTGTGTAAATTCAATATTTGGTAGTTTCTTGCTTGACTAGAAGCCTTACTCTCCGAAAACTGGGTTTCAAGTCTCACATTAAGGAAATGCTCAAGTAGAATGTGCTTTATTTAGATAACACTCATGTCAAGTGTTTTATTCTTTTGGTCCATTAAAAAAAAAAAAAGAGAAATCAGAACTCTCACTAGGATTGTTCCCAGGCCCATTAAGGAAGCATAGCACACACCTGCCATTGGTTATGGAGGAGATAACAAAACCGAAGCCACAGATCTTCAAATTTTATCGATGGTCACAGCAACGGATATCAGGGAAGTAGATCCTCCGAACCTAGAACAACGAGACGTCACAGAAAGAGACCTCTTCAAAGCTGCTGACAACGGCAATGTTTCAACCTTTCCAGCTCTCTCTCTCCGATGAATCTCACAAATGTTGCTTTGTTAAGAACTGTGGTCCGAGCACAGAAGCTTGATGACATGCCTTCTCCATGTTTGATGAAATGCCACACTGGAGTAAGCTCTGCTCAACATCTGGGTCTCTTCAATTTTACTAATGACGGTCTTGCGGAACTAAAAGACAAATACATTGAAGCAATGGAAAGAGATGACGTGAAGGCCATTATCCGGATCCACCGCGGGAGCTACGGGAATATATATATATATATATATATATATATAATATTAAGTTTTAATACTATATTCTCATTTTTTGAAATTTAAAAAAATCAAATACAAACATGATTAGATTATATAATTTTTTTAAAATTATTTGACATTCTAAAATCCAATAAACACACTCTCTCTCTCTCTCTCTCTCTCACTCACGCGCGCGCACACACACACACACATAGATATTATGTATATAATTTTTATAAAGAAACCTTTATTATGAATTTTTTCCCAAAATATCCTTACATAAATAAGTAATTGTTTCTCTCTTGTCCTATCTCTATTTTTTACTTTCTTTAAAAAACTGACACAATCATCCACATAATTAGAAAGAAAAATAAGAAGATACCAAATAAAAAAAATATTATAATGTTTAGTCTATTGAATACTATAACTTTGTTTTTCATGTAGCCTATATTTTACATTGGCCTTCAATTATACTTTTTTTAGGTAACAAAAATTTAAAATCAAATAAATTATTTTAAATTTATAAGAAGATGCACTGCAGTGGAGCCACATTTAGTTCAATTTTTTAAAATTTATATATATATAGTATTAAGTTTTAATATTATACTCTCATGTTTTTTAAAAATTTGAACTTCCCACACATTTATCATGTAATTTTTTATTATTTATCATTTTAATTTGAACCCACTAAACCTATATATGCATTCTGTGTATAACTATTACCAAAAGAAAAAAATATTTATTATTGTTATTGTTATTTTCTCTTTCTCTTCTCTAATCTTTTTTTTTCTTTTTTCTTTTATTTTCTCTTTGTCTTCTTTTCTTTTTTTTGGGATGTGACCAATTTTCAATTTTTTATATTTTGAAGCAACCTTCAAATTTAATTTGAGATTTGAAAGTTCAAACACGTCCCTTTAATCTTGAATGTTAAATCGCTAGTTCATCAAACTATTAATTATATCACAATTTTATTATCTATTACTAATATGGAAGCAAAGAAATAAATTTGTAATTTCAATTTCTAACATTTTCTTTAATCAATATATACAGTATAAAAGTCTAATTTTTGTTAATAGAATATAAAATTTTTATAAAAAAATTGACATCAAAGTAATAATTTTGATCTAGACTTTTAAATTTATTTTTTACATTTTAATGACAGAAGAGAAAAATATATTAACAAAAGGTCCATATCAATTTTGCCTCTTGGGGTCTTGGCTCTGCCTGACAGGATGGGTGATCGATGGTGGAAAATTCATTGGTGGTTTGGACATAGATGTGCTACAGACTATGCAGACAAGTGGTGACCTCTCCATTGTCAACATTATCGAAGATGGCAAAAAGCTTTCTGTTGCTGCTATACAGGATATGCTCTTAGAGATGGTCTTGACTCTTGCGTTCGCAATGGCATGCCGTGCACGTATTGCTACTCCAGAAGCACAAACTGGTTTACCTGAGCTGACTCTTGGAGCCATTCCTGGACTCGGAGGCACACGACATCTTACAAGGCTTGTTGGAGTTTCAAAAGTTGTCAACAACTCAACATTTAGCTGTCATCGGGGCGCATAATGTCGCAAGAGGGGAAGGAAATAGGGTTGATTGATGCAGTTGTATTGTTGCAAGAGTTTTCAGAAGTTTCACGTGTCTGGGCTCTGGACATACCGGCGGAACGCAAATCCCTCACGAACTCACTCTCCAAACGTGATACACTTGGTTCACTGTGTGAACCATATGACCTCTTCAACGCTAAAATTACTCCACAACTACAAATGCCCCTTCTGTCACAACCCACACTTTTAAGTATGTTGGCACAAAAGATAGCAAATTCTCCTACCATAATTAAGAGTTCATTTCTGACTTTTGTAGAAATTTCGGCAAAGTCCCCTCTATAATTTGGACCTCCCGATATTTCTACAATCAGTCAATTAAACAATACATCCAAAATATATATCAAAACATAGACATCTAGGGAGTGGGGATGTCCTGACTCTGATTCAGTGGAGCCACATTTTTACATTGTTCAAAGTCAAATAATTGACAAGCGTAAAACAAAATACACCCACATGAACAATTGTGGGCTCGCCAAAAGAAACAAAACAGGAGATCTACAGCTAGTCGGCAGCTCAGGGTAGGTTAGGGTCTTCAACGCTCTCTGAAAAATAGATTTAAGGAAGAGTGAGTTTGAAACTCAATGAATAAATAATGCCGACCTTTAAAAATCTTAAGGACAAGTCCCGTAAAATATATATACATATATTCATCATGCACAAAACTAGCCTCATGCAGATCATTTCTTAAAATGCATCAGAAGTATCTAAGCAGAACTGAATTAAAACAGACGCAGAGCACACAGCTCGCGGGGAGAATAACCACAGACGCAAAGCACTTTGCTTGCGAAATAAATAACTCCACATGTGGTAGCTACCCACACGGGGCTAGCAAAACCCCTGCTAGCTGAGGTTCAGATCATGGTGCACCAAGGCTAACAACTACTGCTGTTAGCTACAGAGTTCTGAACAGATAACCTCTACTTCTTAAAATAATACTTTTTCAATTTAGCATTTCAGACAAAGTGCCATTCATACCAGTTCTATATATAAGTTTCCGGATAACTCAAACAAGGTAAATTTGCAAAATTTCACGTTCAAATCAATTTTCGAATAACATAGATATGACAGAATATTTAAAAATGTCCCTCCATAAATAGATTTCCAAATGTCAGAACACTGCAAGGAAACTTAGTAAGAAAATGAGAAATAGGAATTACTCACGGTCCGCATTACTTACTCACCTCCTAGGATGATATCAACATTCCCTGCCCAGTCCTCAGCTCTAACTCAATCGCCTGAGTACCCTACAATACCCGTTCACCAGATTTTAGAGTGTGAATAACCAGAAGAATCGTCTCATTAACTTAGCCTACCTAACATTAATGTCTATTCTTCATTCCCTCAGATTAACCTATGAAAAACTAAGGTTTCTTAGGTGTTATAGGTGTTCGGCATGTTAGCCGCGGCCAAATACCTCTTAGCCGCGGCCAATTCTTCTCTGTTTAACCCCTTCTGTGTCACTAATTTCGTCGCGGCGAGTTGGACATGGCGCCGCGGCCAACATACATGGCGCCGCGGCGAATAAGCCTCTTGGAGCTTCCTCGCTCGTGCTCTCGATATTGGCCGCGGCCAAACCCTCCTTCCGCCGCGGCCAATTACTCTCTGGAAAAGTTAGCCGCGACCAATTACTCAATTAGCCGCTGCGAAATACTCTCTGGTAACTTCCAGCTGACCTCTCCACTTTCGCCGTGGCATGGTGAAATCCATCCTTCTCTCCTCCATTCATGCCTTCCATATCCATACAACACACATATACATAGTTATAGGTTTATCTATATATATATATATATATATTTGCATCCATAACAGATCATTTAAAAGCTTAAATTTATGAGAGAGGGATGAGAGAGAGATGAGAGAGAGAGCATAATCTAAAAGAAGGAAGGTGGTAATACTTTGAAGCTTAAGGGAAATCAATTTGCTCCAAACGACTCATCTCCTTGCTCCTTTTTGTTTTCTTTTCTTTCTACGCACCCTTCCATCAGCTGGCCACACACACAGAAGCACATTACAGAACAAGCAAAACAGGGGAGGGAGATACTGTGAAATGGAACCAGCAGAAACAATACTTACAGCAACAAACTCTAGACCTGGAACAAGGCTTGGTTCTAGCGTTACTTTCCCTCAACCACCCGCAGCAGACTTTGAACCAGAAAACAGCAGAAGATGAATCCAGGAGCAGCAGAAATGGTGAAGAACAGGGGAGAGAAGATGAAGTTCAGTTTCCAGCGCAAACTGCTCCTTTTTCTGACCGAAGGGATGGGGATGGGTATGGTTTCGGCGCTGCAAAAATTTGGAGGAGCAAATTACTTAAAGCCCAATCAGAAAGTGGATGAGGAAGGGCATTTCGGAAATTGCAGAAAGAAGAAAGAAACTTCTACGTGGTAGCTCAATCTCTCCCTTTGAAAAGTCAACTTCCCCTTATATATATAACAAATTCATGCACGTCGGTTCATGCACGTCGGGTTTTACACCTTCACCGGGGAGATGGTATTGTTTCTGGAGGTTACCATGCTTTCTTAAAAGAGGAAAAGCTATTCCAAGAATTGGCGCTCTTAAAGCCTGCAAAATCATCTGTTCACTTTTGTTTTGCACAACAAGCAACCTCTAAGGTAGCTAGCCGTATTGACGCGGGACTTATGCCACGCAAAATAAAGAAGGCTGGGGTGGTTGGTGGTGGATTGATGAGTTCTGGTATTACCATTGCTCTGATCTTGGCCAACATTAACGTTCAACTCATAGAAATCAATGGAGAAGACAAAAGCAATGGAAAAGGACTTTCCATATACAAGAAGAAAGACAACTCCAATCCTATCGGTGCTGCCAATTGTTGAAGAGTTGAAGAGAGAGATGGACATCATCTAGGGAAAGGTTGTGACGCTTAGGGACCAAGAAATAGTGGAAATAGTATTCTTTCTTGTGGTGAATGAGGCATGCCGTGTCATAGACGAGGGGGTTGTTGCTAACGCTCCAGACTTTGACGTTACTTCTGTTCTAGGAATGAAATTCCCATCTCAGCTGAGTGGAATCATATTTTGGGGTGACTTGGTAGGACCTAAGTACATTCATACAAGTCTCACCAAGTGCGAAAAGTAGTATGGTGGCTTTTTCAAACCAGCAAATTTTTTATCAGAAGGAATTTGAATTCAGACTGATATCTTCAGTTTAGGGGTGTTAATTTTAGAGGCGATGTGCGGAAGAAGACCAACTAAACAAAATAAGCCAGGTTTGTTCGATTAGGCATGGAGGCTAATGGAGAGAGGACGATCAGGTTCTGCTCTTGGTCAACAAGTGGAGGAGTGATTACTGTTGGTTTATGCCTTAGAAGTAAACCATAAGATGATAGTATTTGCGTATATTGTATCACTTTTTGTCTACAAAGGCATTTTCAGTTATTGTATTTAATATTATATTTATATAATATAAATAAATATATTAATTATCCTTAAAATAATTTATTATTAAAATATCTTTAGTTGAGTATTATTGTGAACTAGAATAGTACTAATACAATGAGATTAGTATGTATGTTGGCTAGCGATCATGTACGAGTATAAATATGTAATATCAAGTCATTAAATAGGTACATGTTAATGTGCCAATGTACTTGACATATTTGCTATGAAAATGCCAGATGAAGAGTGCCATAAGCAATCATCATAGTGACTATAATATACATAATCCTTTGACTTGAAATCACTATAGTTCTCTATATACTTTAATGTTGTCTAATATCACATTTAATAGAAATGGCCTAAAAGGCGATGGTTAGGTATATCACAAATCATACAAAGGAATATTAGTTGTCTAGATGGGATTTTGTCTCTCCTATATAAGAAGAGTAATATCTGTAAGTCTCTTAATTAAGTGGGAGTATGAAATGCATAGCTATATTCATATGAATCAATATGTGATATTGATTTATTTATTTTAACTTAGTCTACTTAAAGATTAAGAAACACATAAATTGAATTATAACAAAAATAACATATTCTATACTTTGAATTCAATCTAGATATTCAAACATAAAAGATTAAACTACATGAAATATTAATCACATATTAGATATGTTGAATCATAGACATTCTTATTACTTGAATAGCAATAATGTATTACTAAATACTACTTATTATCTATGATAATAAAAGTAAGATTCCTTTTAGGATTACTACTAACATAATGAAATGCACAAAGTTATATACAAAGAGTAAGTCAAAATTAGAGTTAATATAATATAATACTATAATTATATTATAATATTAAAGTAATATTATATTCCTTTTGGGATTTATTAAAGTGATATTACATTCTTTTTAGACAAATTATTGATCAAAATTGTTATTAGACTGGATCAATAACTTAAACTCAATAGTCTCTTCATTCATTATCCGTTTGGTTAGAGCCCATTGGATAGGCATTACTAAACCCTAGTGTCATTTTATATATAATATCTAGGGTTATGTATCATTGAAAAATAAAAGCCACTATCAATATAGAGAGAATTTCCTAGTAGAGATTGAGAGAAGAATGCTTCATTTGATTCCTTTAGAAATCAAAGTTTTGGTCTTGCTTAGGTGGATATCATAGAAAAGCAGGCCCATCAATTTGTGTTAGCGATTCCTGCATACATTCGCACTTCAAATTACATATTAAAGGATAATCACTTATGGGGTTCCTACATTCAATTAGAGATCAAATGTTCGTGAGATTAAGTATTCACAAATTAAATTGATTATGAGTCATCTACAATAATGTTGTCCATGATAAAAGGTAAGGATCTTATCACCAATTTATTTTATTTTTGTAAGGATCCTCTATGGGTTTTGAGAAATTTTAAAATTTTTTTGTTATGCTTAGTCCACGAAACCCAACAATTGCAACACTAATGAAGTTGGAAGGGTTCTTTATCTTGGTTTATTGTATACTAACAATAGCCAACAGAACAACAAAGATAATTGCAGTGGTGATGCATCATGTTTTTAGAGTGGAGTAGTTCTGCATATTAACTAAATTAATTACTCAAACTACACTAATGTAGCACAGTGTGCTTATAGTCTGCAAGCTTTGGGACACCAGCTTCGTGTAATGGGTTTAATTGATGTTTAAAATAGGGATCCTAATAGTAGTATTGTTGCAGCTTTAATGGACATATCCCAAAGTATGGGTGGTTATCTTGCCAAGCAGTATGGTGGTTCTTGTAACATTCGGTTCTTTGAAAAATGAAAGAAAACGTGAGAAACATAATGTATGGTTTCTCCATCAACGAACGAAACTCACCAGATGCAAAAGGAAATTCCCCAAAATGATGTAGTTAAGGTCTCAAAAAATTTGAGAAGCATTTTAGACTCCTAAAAATGAGAATCCCAAGCTCAGACAGAAAGAAAAATTGAGTTAGAATGAAGAAACAATTTCTTACGAAAAACTTACGAAATGTAATGGCATTTTCGTAATTTTGAGAAAAATTTGGAATTCACACAAGAGGGATTTTTAAATGAAACTTTTGAATTCTCTAGAGTTCTCAAAGTCCTTGAAAACCATGGAAAGGCTTGGGACAGCTAAAGCCCCTCCGGTGGACGTTTTTCAACGTCAGTGTATCCAAACATTGACGGATTCATTCGATAAGGTTTTAGCTTCGATTTGAGTGATTCCAACGGTATTTTACTAAATTGGGAACCTAAATTTCATAATAGAAAAGACAGTTCTAAAAAAGGAGGTAAAACGAAGGAGAAACAAGAATGTCAAGAATGAAGGACAAAATGGAAATTTTTGAAAAGTGTAACTTCCTCCCACCTATATATATGATGCGCCCTTCTTCTCCCTTCATTTTGCACAACCAAGTTCTGCCTAAAACCAAAGGAAAACCCTAGGGAGAGTGGCAAACAAGAGGAAGACAAAGAGGAGGAGAAATCAAAGGCTTAAGGTATGGAAATTTAGTAGTTTTTCATGCTCTTTCTCTTCCAAACCTCTTCTCCTTCATTCTTCTTTATTTCTTATAATTATAATGAAGTATATGGATCTATTTTAAAGGAGAAATTGAGGAGAAAATTCAGATTTGAAGAGAGGAGCTCAAAGAACATAAGATTCAAGTGAGAAAAAGTAAGAAAACAAGGTAAATCTTGCATCTCATGGTAGCTATTCCTCTCCCCTTCTTCTCCATATTTCGCCCCATGTATGTAGATACTAGAAGGCTAGAATTTTAAGGGGAACCAAGGGTGAATTCCATGAATTTAAGGGAGGAGAGTAAGAATATGCAAAGAAATTCAAAAAAAGACTATGGATTTTCAAGGTAACAAACCTAGGGTTTCATAGGTTCCCTTGAAAATCTGATTTGATATGATTATTCCTAGGCCTAAATGAATGTTTAAATGAGTTCCTAAGATCTCTAGGAGTCTCCCCATATGCATCTTCCATGTAGAAAACAAAGCAAACTCTCTGGAGGCCAAAAGGAGACATAGGCTAGGCCTAAAGGGGATGAGGCATCTAGGGAGAGTTTTAAATTTTTATAAACCCATTTATGAGTCATATATAATGAATGAAAATGAGGGGAGGCCTTGGAAAAAATTTATAACCTATAAAAAGTGAGTTGGTACCTTAGGTTCCATATTATGACTTAAAGAAGCAACATATAGTTAGGTTCTTTGTTTTAATGGTGTGATGACTCCAAGAGGTTTAAAAGGAGTCAAAAATCATATTTAAAAGGAAAGAATGGAGCCTAGAATTTATTTGAGGGGTATTGCTTCATTAAGTGCAATTATGAAATCATAATGGAGTTTATAGAGTAACCTAGTGTTTAAGCAAGTTGTATAGCTTTAGAATTTAGTCCATGAACCTAATTGGCTTCCATAAATTGTATCTAGGCCAAGAGAAAGCATCCCCACACTTTTGTGTGTGTGTGGCTGAAAAAGGGAGCATTCTTTTAAAGGGAAAAGTGTGTAATTGTGTACAAGGTAGCTCTCTCTACCTCCTCTCATGCATGGATGTATGCTTAGCTTGTCTTAAATGTATGTATGTGTATTTTTAAGCCATGAAAAGTGTCCTAGCATGGCTTTAATTCTATGGTGCCATGATGTTACAATATGCTCTTATATGATGTTTTTGATGTGTGCTTGGGTTTGCTTGAGTGTGGTGAGGCCAAGAACCCTTAGCCATATTGAGGATGAGCCAAGAACCCTTGAGATTGGTTGAGACAAAGTAAAGAGTCTCTTAAAAGCAAAATGGACTTCCAAGAGCATGGTTAAGTCAAAAATTCTCTTAAAAAGTGGGTGAGGCAAGTCCAATATCCACAAGAAATTGGGTGAGACTCATCCACTTGCTTGGCAAGCCTTTGTATGCTATGTATGATATTCTCAAATAATGAAAATACTTTGTGAATGTTTGCACATGTCAACATGACCATACATGCATTATGAAACTTGTTTGCATCCATTATGTATAATTGAATAGGAGATGAGTTATTGGGATTCTTTAAATCTCATTCCCTCCTCTCCAATGATCTAACATGCTAGGTGGACTAAGTGGACAAGGTAATGGAAGCCAACCACCTTGAAGAGAAGATATTAACACCAATATATATGGTTTTTGCTTGTTGAAGCCATAATGATGCCTAATGATGTAAATTATTGTTGTAAATGGTCTATGGCCTTTGAAACATATGTAATTATGATAATATGTTATGTTTAAATGGGAGAATGTATTATGTGACCACTAGTATGTAAATTAAGTATGTATGAGCAATGTAGCTTCTTGAATTAGTTTATGGAATTATACATATATATGGATGAGATGGATGAGGGTTGGAACCATTTGGACAACTCACACAAGTCCTAATTATGCTTTTGGATTTGCCTAAGATGTGTCAAACCCCAAGGAAAGTCATTTGGACATTTTGGTATCCCATATGGAGCCAAAATTGACCATAATAGAACTCTATATCACTTTTTATCCAAATGAGCTCTTTTTTATTTGAGATTTGACATGCAATTAGAGCTTATTGAGAGCTTTTTGTGAAGCTAAAGAAAAAAATTTTCAAAGGTCTAGAGAATATTTGATGAATTTTCAAAGTTGAGAAATTTTCTGATTTTGGTCATGTCCCTATTCATATTGGTCTGAAAATGAAATTTGTCACATAGGGTTCAAATGATGTCCAATTACCACAAAATTTTACACAAAGAAACTATACATTTACAATACTTATTATAATTAGAAGCACCTCATTTGGATATCTGGAGAGGGAGATATGAATTTTTAAAGATTCTGTCTAGTATCAAGAACTCCAACCAACCTCTGTTACTATTTGATTGGATTTCGACACCTGAGCATCCCCGTGCTAGTCTAGAGTTATTTTTCCCCTCTAACTAATATCCATAGCTTTCTATATTGGTATCATTTACATGGATTGGATTTTTTTGAAATTAATTGAATATTTTCAAGATTTGCTACAGAAATCTATGACAGTACCAGTGGATAGCCTGACCTCTAGATCATTTCGTATGTCAAACGTCCTATGTGTTAGATGTTATAGTCTAAACATATTTTTATCATAAAATAGACATCTGTAGCTTTCTAGAGTGGCCAAGAATGAATATTTTTAATTTTTCTAAAATTAGTTATGATTTTCTAAAGTTGTAACAGAAAAGAGGAAAAATATGGCCGAAAATATGTATGTATATTTCATGCTTCCCTTCGAGTTCCTTGAGGTGTAGGCCACTTTTGATGATTCAAATGAGTTGTATCCATATAATCAAATATGGAAATGTGTTGTATGAGCTCACACGGTCCACATGACACCAAATGAAATTTTTATCTACAACGCAACGCGAAAATAATCAATATTTTTATTACCTTTTTCATTAAAAACTTATATGATTCATGAAATTGAGTCATTTAAAGGCATAAGATGAGTTAGAAACTATGGAGTTACAGTTCTGTAGCTCACAATACCATTTTTCCAAAGAGGCAAGGAAAGTGGAAAGTAATGACACAATCAAGAAAGTTCTTGAAATCTATAAATCAAAAGAGTTTTTGTAATGGTGATATGTCCTGGGGTGGAGTAAGGTTAGAAAACTGTGAAAGGGGTTTTGGCATGGGAGAAGTTGCTCAAGATGGTAATGCCAAGAATAATCTTGAATGCTCATACCCAAGTAACAAGAAGTCTCATAATAGAACAAGTGAATTCAACGAGAACTACTATAGTAATCCAGTGCTATACAAGGATGTTTCTGTTGGAGTATATACATGTGTGTGTCAAAAGAAAGGAGTCCCACATTACTTAAAATAAAGATAACTTTAGTGTATATATACTAAGATGTAATATTTGGCAAGTGAATGAACCAAGAAGAAGAGTATACTCGCATGCACAACAACAGGCCAACACAGTTGAAAACCTCCGATTTTCCCTCCTTCGCTTGAGTTAGACGCAATATTGGGTATTTTTGTTAGAACTAATTTTGCAAAATTCAAAAGTATTTTGTTTAAAATAAGCTTACTGGAAAAACCTTATTTTTAGCGATTTTGAAAATAGGACCTTAAATTCCTGAACATTGAAGCCTTTGATTACCGATTTTAATTTTCCCATTAATCCTCCCAACGTTCAGAAACTATCTTCCTTTAATTACTTTTAGTCCCAATGTTCAAAATAATTAATCGTGATTAAGCTATCATTAATCAATTTTATTACTGCCCAACGTTCCTATCTGCGTTCTCACCCTATAAAAGGTAGTGCATGGTTCAGTTCAAGATATATCAAGCCATTTGAGTTCTCTGCCTTCTCTCCTCTTCCCTCTATTTTAAGCTTTTTGTTCTTTGTTGTTCTGCTTTCCTATGGATTTCTGCAGGAAGGATCCATTTAATCCTGGGGAGCTATCGACCTATGCCGAAATAGCTCTTAAAGACGATGTCATTGGATACAACTTGGATTGATTTTCCTAACATACATGTGAATTGCAACTTACAATCTTAAGAGCTATAGAGTCACACCGTGATGCTGCTATTAATCCCGATGCTAGCAACATTACTGTTATTGCTTCTAGTGAGGATGTTGGTGGTGGTCATGTTGTCTTTATGGCCACTGCACTGCCACTTCCTAAGTCATTCCTAAACATCTCAAAAATTGAGGCGTTTGATAGAAAGAACTTCAAACGGTGGTAAGAACGTGTTTTCTCAGTACTGGACATGCATAGAGTTGCCAGAGGTCTCAAAAATGCTGACCAAGCCTAAAAAGATGTTTGGGCTTATGCCAACAAGGTATGCAGACATACTATCATTAACATGTTATGTAATAATTTGTTCAATATCTATTATGTCTACAAAGAAGCTGACAAAATCTAAGAGTCACAAATCACAAAGTACACTGCTGAGGATGCTGGAAAGTAGAAACTCATGATAGAAAATTACTACTAATGGGAGATGTCTGAAGACAAAGACATCAAGCTATAAATCAACGAATACCACAAGTTATTAGAAGAACTTCATGTTAAGAAGATCAACCTTCCAGATGAATTTATAGCTGGAATCTTGATTGAGAAACTGCGGGATTCATAGAAAGACTACAAACAGCAACTTAAATACAAGCAAAAGCAATTGTTACTGTTAGGTCTCATCACTCACATTATCATCGAAGACACCAACTAGAAGGAAATTCAAACTGCAAAGGGCAAAGGAATAGCCTCAAAGGCAAACTTGGTGGAGACAAAGGTGCATAACAAGAGGTATGATTCTCATAAAAAACATGATTACAAACCCAAGAATTCTAATCCTAAGTTCAAAAAGAAGGACAATTTCTTTGTTTGTGGCAAGTTAGGGCATCATGCTGCCTAATGTAGAAAGAAAGCTAGAAATAATAATCATCCCAAACTGAATTCAAATTTGGTTCAAAGAGATGAGAACAATGATGATGAGGTCATTGTTATGGTTATTTTTCAAGATCACATTGTCTCCGATGTGAGAAAGTGGGTTACTTTGGGACTACTATGCACATCTGTGAAAATAAGGAAATGTTTACCTCCTACGATCTTATCAAAGAAGGAAAAGACCACATTTATCTTGTTAATTCTCAAACTGCAAAAGTTCTTGGGAAAGGAAAAATGGTTCTTAAACTCACATCTGGAAAGACCCTGGCTCTCAATGATGTTCTGCATGTGCTTGATATTAGAGCAAACTTAATTTCTATAACGCTATTAGGAAAGGCTAGGGTTAAAGTATCATTCGAATTTGACAAGATTGTGGTGACAAAAAATATGCTTTGTGGGAAAGGATTATTGTAACCAGGGACTATTTGTACTAAATGTTATTGAAATAAATGAAAATATATTCTCTTATGCTTACTTGCCTGTTTATATGATTGATTCATTTGATGCGTGGCATGCTACATTAGGACGTGTTAGTAAGTCTTATATTAAGAAAATGCAACAACTTAGTTTGATTTTTAGAACTAAAAATAATTGTTTAAATAAATGTGAAGTGTGTGTGGGAGCTAAGTTAACTAAAAAATCATATTTTTCTATACAAAAAGAAATTGAATTGCTTACTTTAATACACACTAATTTAGGTGATTTAAAACAAATAATGACTAAAGGTGGTAAAAAATATTATATTACTTTTATCGATGATTTTTCAAGGTATACTAAAGTATATTTATTAAGAAATAAAGATGAAGCTTTTAAAAAATTTATTTTGTATAAGGTAAAGATAGAAAATCAACTAAATAAAAAGATTAAAAGAGTAAGGTTGGATAGAGGAGAAGAATATGTTTTATTAAATGATTTTTGTGAAAAAGAGAGAATTATTCATGAAGTAACTCCTCCATATTCACTTGAGTCTAATGGTGTTGCAGAGAGGAAAAATAGAACTATTAAAAAAATGATGAATGTTATGCTTGTAAGTTCTTCTGCACCAAATAATTTATGGGGTGAAACTTTGTTGCCTGCTTATTTTTTACAAAATAGAATACCCTATAAGAAAACAAATAAGACACCTTATGAATTATGGAAAAGTTATACACCAAACCTAAAATATTTAAAAGTGTAAGGGTGTCTTATTAAATTAATGTTGCTTGATTCTAAGAAAAGAAAAGTTGGATCTAAAACTTCTGATTGTATGTTTATTAGATATACTCAAAAAAGTACAGTTTATAGATTTTTTGTTTTGAAAAGTGATGTTTTGGATCATAACACTATTATAGAAATTAAAGATACATAATTTTTCAAACATATTTTTCCTTTGAAAATTGAACACAATTCTAGAAAATTAGAAATTTCTACTTCTTCTATTGAACAAAATTCAAATGAAAACTTAGTTGAAAAATTAAGAAGAAGTAAAAGGCAAAGGAAATAATCTTCTTTTGAAAATGATTTTTATACTTATATGGTACAAGATGATCTTTTAAATTTTTATGAAGCTGTTTCTACTTCAGATGCTCATCTTTTGAAAGAAATAATTAAGACTGAAATTGATTCTCTTAATCAAAATAAAACATGGATTTTAGTAGACTTGTCTCCAAGAGCTAAGCCCATTGGTTGTAAATGGGTTTTTAAGAAGAAACTTAATCCTAATAGGTCTATTGATAAATATAAAGTCAGGTTGGTAACTAAAGATTTTACTCAAAAACAAAACATTAATTATTTTAATACTTTTTCTCCGATTACATGAATTTCTTCTATAAGAATTTTGATTGCTTTAGCTTCAGTTCACAAGCTTTATATTCATCAAATAGATATTAAAACATCTTTCTTAAATGGTGATTTAAAAGAAGAAATTTATATGATACAACCTGAAGGACGTGTCGCTCCTAGAAAATAAAATAAAATGTGTAAATTTGTTAAATCTTTATATGGATTAAAATAAGCACCTAAACAATAGCATGAAAAATTAGATCAAGTTTTGACAAATGATGGCTTTGCTACTATTGAAGTAGAAATATGTATTTATACAAAAATTGTGAATAATGATTGTGTGATTATTTACTTATATGTGGATGACATGCTTATTTTTGGTATTAGCATAAATGTTGTGATTGAAACTAAGAGCTTCCTCGCATCTAAATTTGATATGAAAGATATGGATAAAGCAAAAATGATTTTAGGTGTTAAAATCATAAGGAGTGAAAATAGTATTTTATTATCTTAAGAACATTACGTGGAAATTTTTTTTAAAAAGTTTGGACATTTTGATAATTCCCCGTTAAGCACTCCTTATGATTCTAGCATACAATTATCAAAATATAAAAGTGATCTAGTAGCTCAATCTAAATATGCAAAAATTATTAAAAGTCTGTTGCATATAATGAATTTTACCAAGCCTAATATAGTATATGCTGTATGTAGATTGAGTGGATATACCCACTGTCCAAGCAGTGAGTATTGGATGACTTTAGTTAGATTGATAAGATATTTAAGAGGTACCATGAACTATGGTATATTTTATAGTAGATTTCTCACTATATTAGAAGGATACAGTGATACTAACTGGATTTCAGATTCAGATAAGATTATATCCACTAATGGCTGTGTATTCATTCTTGGTGGTGGTGCAGTATCTTGGAGATCAGGCAAGGAATTCAGAGTTTATTGCTATAGAACTGGTTGGTACTGAGGTTGAATGGTTGAAAAATGTTACACCTAAACTTTGCATACGCTATAACTTACCATATGGAAGGATCTTGTACTATTAATAGAAGACCCTGTTGACAAGGTCTTAAGTTTCACAAAGCAAAATCCAAGATCCTATCGACAAGGTTTTTAATTCCATAGTGTAGAGTCCAAAATCTTGTCAAAAAGATCCTAGACCTAAGAGATCTGTACTGACCTATCTAAAGAATTTCTAACACTAACCCAAGTATGTCCTATCATCTTTTCATGTAAAGATAATAATCAAAATTTACTTTTATGTAACATTAAACACTTCTGGTAAATGTAATCGTTAGGTCATACGGAAAGTTTCTCATGCACTATATTCATACAAATCAGAAAAGAGATTAACACTACAATGTTACATCCTCACTAGAGTTAGACTTTACATTCAACACTTATTCAAAGGATTCATAAGACCAATTACAGGTAGTACGTAACCTATTAGTCGATTTGTTCGTTTCTCTATTTGTCTGGCTCCTTTTGTAACATAGTTAACACCTAGAAAATGGTTAGTTTATAATGAGATAAAATCCCAGTAGCTAACAATGTATTCAAGAAACATACATATAGATAGTACAGATTACTATCCAGGATACATTCGATGCATACTTCGATGTCGAAGCATATTCTCATTCGTTAGGCTAGGTAGCAGCATATTCTCATTCGTTAGGCTACCATGCTTTGATTATTGGCCAATAATAGTAATCTAGTACTCATAAGAGTCATCTTAGTAGACATACATGCAACCAAACACAACATAGGGACTTTGGGAATTCATCCAGTGCATTAACGTAAATAGCAAAGTGAATACAGTGTTAACTACCTGTTTCGTCACTGTCGTTCCGTCACATTATTTCTTAGCTCTTGCTATCCTAATTGCCTTCTTAAATTTCAATCATGCATTACCTTAATTAAGAATGAGTCATGGTTAATATTTATATTGTAATTAAAGTACTAATCCCCCTGTACGAAATTCCTAAACCCCTTTCGTTAGTTGACGATTAAAATTCCTAATTGTAAACAATCACATCTTCGTTTTCTTTTCCTTCTCATTAATTAGTTACTATCTAAGTTATTCATGTGTAGTCTAGTGCTTTGAAGTTAAGTCCTTAGCCTTTATTTTCAAGTTTGATTCTCTAATTTACCATACAAATTTACACTACAATAGCGAAAAATGAAGACTACCATAGTCTCAATTTAACTATATTTTCGGACCTATTTTTGTGAAATTTCTTTCCTCCAGTAATGACCTCCAAAAATCATAAAAATTGGTAGAGTAATCCCTTATTATGTTAATTATAAGCCACAGAAACAGTTTTCAATAATACCAAGGATAACCCCTGAACTCCTACTATTTTGGTCACTACCTCAGTTGAGCTCGCTATACACTGCTCTTGCTATTTCTGGCTTTGTTATCCTACCAAATGAGCCCAGAAAATTCTAAGACTGGGCCTAGAAAATTCTAAGACTTTACAAACCCAAAGTTATACATCTTAGCTACCTCCCTACCAAATTTTATACATTAATTCCTTCATTTACCCATTTAACAAAATTCTTTATGAAATTAGCCCCAAGCTATCCCATACAGAAGCTAAATTGAATTAATGGGTTGTTTCTTTGATCTACCTTATTCCAAAAATTTTGTAATTTTCCAGATTTCAAGTATAAGGAATGGACAACCTGTTAGACAAATTTTGGCTTCAAAATCCTTTTCTAACTAATTCTACAAGAGGTAAAATGTTTCAGTCCAGAACAAGGAAGCAACTTAGAACTTAGCCTTTATGGAGTCCTTGTACTTTGGTTTATCTTTTCCTCTCTCCTCTTCTATGGCTGTTTGAGTTTTCTCCCTTCTGACCACTACTTCCCTCAACCTAAAATGAATTAAGGTGAATGGTAACTAATGCAATGGACAGCTCTTACTTTTTCACCGCTTTTGGATGGCATGAAGGAAAATCAAAATTCCTTGACTCAGTGTAATGCTAGGTGGCAGCAAGTATGTGTCTTATTCTTGTTTAAACTACATATTAAAGGTAATATTTAACTCCTGTTATCAAACCAAATACAAGCACTAACAATTTACAATTGAATATGTACATATGTAGGTGGGTGGTGCAAGCATGAGGTGTCCTCATTCTAAATTACTTAAGCTATTCATTTACATGCAACTTTCATTCCTACTTCCTCCACGGCTAAATACACTACCTAAGGTAATAAAATGTTATCTGCCATATATATTCACACACCTTACACATGGAAGCACGAGGTGGCATTGGTATTAAATTCCCATATCCAAGAGAGAAGCAGCCGTGGTTAATTATCATATATATATATATATCTATCTCTTGCATGGGTAATACATAAGATATAGATCTGCTTATTAAAGTTCATTTCCTCCGTGGCCTACTCCACTGTTTATGCTTAATGTTTTATTCCTATCATATTGCCTTAGATGAAACCTATGATAGTCCACATAGCTAATTATTTCGAATAGCAAAACCACACATGGATATATATATTTTGATGAGTAATGGCTTTGTAAAATGTTTGGTTCTAGCATCCTAAAGCACTATTTAATGATGTATATATGTCTATATTTTTATGGTAGACATTCCAAGATGTTAGATCATCCCCTTTCCTATATGTCTACATCTCTTAATGCCTATACCATTAATCCAAGGGAGCTCCATGGCCAATTTTTCTTCTACGGCTAAGTTAAGGTTCACTACTATGTCTAAACATGATCATCTAAGTGACAAGTTAATGGGATGTTAAGGTGGCATTGTCTTGTCCTTACAAGTTCTTTAGTTCCTAAATAACTTTAGTTAGTTCTCTAACGTTTTCATTAAGGTTCTTCTTTAGCTAATTTGGTTACGTTACCCTTTATAGTGATCTAGAATGTGACAAAAAACTTCTTAACAAATATTCTATTAGGAGAAAAACCAACACCATCAGTGTCTTTACATTGTGATAGCCGATTGGCGATAGCTATGACTAAAAATAAGACTTTTAATAGCAAAAGCAAACAGATTTGATTGAGACATAATATTATAAGGTAGCTGCTAAAAGACGGAGTGATCTCAATCAAATTTGTAAGGTCAAAAATAAATTTGGCAGATCCATTGACTAAGCCTATGGGAAAGAAACAAATTAACAACACATAAAGGGGAATGAAACTTAAGCCAATCTGAAATTAACAATAATGGTAACCTAACCTTTGTGATTGGAGATCCTATGAAGGAGGTTCATATGGGTGAAAACAAGTCATATGTTAATTTTGCTAGCAATAAAATTCTAGCCCCTTCTTATAGTATGAGAAAGTGATTGAATGTATTGTTGGTGAGGTTAAGCAAAGCTCTTAATGATTTCATATTCCTTATGGAAAGTGTATTTATTGCAAATACACTTGATGAAATCACCTATATGAATATGAAGTGGGGCCACTCCTATGAGATCATGGCAAAATTTCTAGAGCATTCATTAAATACCAGGCACGTGCACAACCATTTAAAGTGCAAAACTACCGTTAATAGTAGGAACTATAGAGATATAATTTGACTAATAAGTCCTCTAGTATACAATCAAGAGTTGTTAGTTTATAGAAGCTTTAAGTTTCACTAACAACTCTGTGTAATAAGTGTTATTGCTTTAGGTCTGGTTCATAGTACAAAAGACACCAAATTCGAAATAATTATACTCATGTGTGTAGCTCAGATAATAATATTCTTTTGACACATGTGGGGGATTGTTGGAGTATATACATCTATGTATGTCAAAAGAAAGGAGTCTCACATTACTTAAAAAAGAGAGAGCCTTAGTGTATATGTACTAAGATGTGATATTAGGCAAGTGAATGGGCTAAAAAGATGAGTGGGCTCACGTGCACAATAATAGGCCAACGCAGTTGAAAACCTTCGATTTCTCCCCTGCACATAAGTTAGATGCAGTATTAGGTATTTTTGCTGGAAATATTTTTGCAAAATTCAAAAATATTTTGTTTAAAATAAGCTCATTGGAAAAACCTTATTTTCAACAGTTTTGAAAATGAGACCTTAAATTCTTGAATGTTGAAGCCTTTGATTATGATTTTAATTTTCCCATTAATCCTCCCAATGTTCAGAAACTGTCTTCCTTTAATTATTTTTAGTCCCAATGTTCAAAATAATTAATCTTAATTAAGCCATCATTAATCAGTTTTATTACTGTCCAACATTCCTGTCTGTGTCCTCGACCTATAAAAGGCAGTGCATGGTTCAATTCAAGATGTATCTAGCCATTTGAGTTCTCTGCCTTCTCTACTCTTCCCTCTATTTTGAGCTTCTCATTCTTTGCTATTCTGCTTTCCTGTGGATTTCTGCAAGAAGGATCCATTTAATCTTGAGAAACTGTCGACCTGTGCTAGAATAGCTTTTAAGGACAATGTCATTGGATATGACTTAGATTGATTTTCCTAACATACTTGTGAATTGTAGCTTATAGTTTCTATTTCAGCCTTTTCCATGTAGATGAGTTGCCTGAGAAAGTAGATGAAATTGATGAAAAGCTCTACTGTAAGCCTGTGTAATCAGATGAAGTAGCGTTAGTGACTTTTGATTTTTATAAAGCTACTCAAGTTTAATTCCAGGAGAGAAAATTCATGATAGAGGTAAGAACTTTGCAACCAAGAAAGCATAGGACCAGATTATTGACATAGACACAACTGACACAGTGACACTGATGATGAATTTGCTGCTATTGAATATATATATATATATATGACATTTACAAGTTTTATAAGCTAGAATGGACTTTGATTGTGTCCACGGCTATGTTTCCCTTGTTCATCACGGCTTTAATTCTAGATCATGAGTAAGAAAACATTGTCTATTTCTTTCTTAGTTAGGAGCCATGCACGATGGCACCATCATGTCTTGCCCATCATTGGATGCTATAGTCATGGTTGAGTTATGGTGTTAGGTCTCTATATCTCAACCTCTATCACAATTTGGGTTTGAAAAGGGAGGTCATGTTACACTATTTGGTCCAAGACCATTAAGGAAGTGTAGCCTATAAAAACATCTTTTCAACAAGGCATAAAGAAGCAATGCCCTACTACATCCCTAGCTCTCTCGGTTATATTCATGGCAGTGTAGTTGTGTTATAGGAAGAATATGAAATGGAGTTGCCCTGTACAAAAAACGGGAATCTATTTTATCCATTTCCTAAAGAGTGTACTTTTTGGTGGAGCCATTGGCACTCTTAATTGTCTATTCACATTTTATTTAAAATTTTTTGCTAACTATCATAATTTTTTAAAATTATCCTTAATCAAATAATTTTTTTATATTATAAATAACCAATCTAATTTACACCTAAACTTTTTGTATTCACCCTTATAGTATACTTTATTTGCATTTTTAAAATGGAAAAAATTATGTTTCTGGTCTCTATAATTTTATTTAATTCTTAATTTTGCTATTATAGTTTAAGAATTTATAATTAAATTATTATATTTTATAAAATTTTTAATTTATTCTTTTATGTTAAAATTTTGTAAATATTTTGTTAAATTTTATTAGTATAACTAATTATATATTATCTTAATACATTGAATATGTATAATTTATTTTAACAAAAGAGGTAAAAGTAAATAATAAAATAAAATTAACTCACATATATAGTAAAATATTGACAAAAATATAGTAATAAGGATTAAATTAAAAATTTTATTTAAGTTATAAGGATCTAATTATAAACATTCAAATTATAAAAAATAGTAAGTAAAATTACAAGGACTAAAAGTGTAATTTTTCTATTTAAAATTATTGTTTCTACATATAAACTTTTTATCTCTCTACTTTTATTTTTCCTATTCATCTTCAATATTTTGCACTTTTCCACAGTTACAGCATTTCATGGTTGATCAAGTTTTTCGCTAATTGTTTATAAGGTTATGAAGATTATAAAAAGAGATCGACCTATGCATCTCATTTGTTGATCCACAATGTTAAAGCCTACACATTATCATCTATTGCCATATCATATTTTAAAAGTCAAAAATCAATTTTGTAGATTTTTTCTGCTTGATTTACAATTGTATTAGTCTAAAGAATTCTCTAGAATTTTTGGCTTATACTCTCATATGTATACATGTGTTCTTTACCTTTCCTATTGTTACTCTATTTAAGCTGTACTGTACACATTATTGAATAAGCAATGAAATACAGTTTTTTGCTCAGCTTTATTTTTTGCACACTATTGAACCATTTGAGGCTCAACTATTGTATAATACTCCTTTATTACCATCCAATGCTAGTGAAATCACTACTAACGTTGCTGTGAGAAATTCAAATCCTGTTTCCTATGGAAGTGGTAAATCTCAATTTTTTTAAAAGGTTGTGGAAGATGTTATTCTCCTCGTGGTGGTCGAGGTGGAGGTCATGGTTTCTTTTTTGGATGTGGTTTTAATCCATAGAACCAGGTTGTTTGTCAACTTTGTAAAAAACCTGGTCACAGTGCCCTTACATGCTATCACAGATTCAATCAAGCTTATCAGTCTTCACCTCCACCTTCTCTTTCTATAAACTACTTTGTTTTTGATTCTTCAGATAACTCACTATGGTATGCTAAATCTGGTACAACAAATCATATGACCTTAGATTTGTCATAGCTAAACTTATCTTCAGAACCTTATTGTGGTAATGACCAAGTTCGTATTAGATGGTTCCCTATTACTTATCTCTCATCATGGCTCCTGACTCCTTCCTACACCTCATGGCAATTTTTTGCTTACCAATTTACTTCATATCCCTCGTATTGATAAGAATTTGCTTTCTATTTCTAGATTTTGTAAAGACAATAATGTTTTCTTTGAATTTCACAATACTTTTTTTGTTGTGAAGGACAAAAACATGAGGGCTCCTCTTCTTCACGGACCTAGTAATCGAGGTCTTTATATTGTGTCATCATCCTCTTCTCCTTGTGCTCTTGTGGGTGAACGAGCTTCTTTTATTAAATGGCACAACAGGCTTGGTCATCTAGCATTTCATGTTGTTTGTCGAGTGCTCCATACTTACTCCCTTCTAGTTTCTTCATTGCCTGCATCTTCAATTTTTGTAGATTGTCAAGTTGCCAAAAGCCATTTTCATTCTCACCTTATTGTTCCTAAGAAAACAACTGCTCCTTAAAATTGTTCTTTACTGATGTATGGGGACCTTCCCTAATTCTTTCAAAGTCTGGTTTTCATTATTATGTTTCAATTGTAGATGACTTCTCTAGATACACTTGGATTTTTTCTCTCAAACAAAAATATGATATTGTCTCCATCTTTCTTAAATTTTTATCTTATGTAGAGAGATTTTTCAATTTCCAAGTCAAACAAATTCAAAGTGATTGGGGAGTTGAATTTTGATATCTTAATACCAAATTAAATGAACTTGGCACTATCCACCATATCAGTTGCCCACACACTCATTATCAAAATAGAACTGTTGAACGCAAGCACCTGTATATTATTGAGACTGGTTTAGCTTTATTAGCTTACTCCTCTATTCCTCAATCTTATTAGGACTATGCATTTTCAACTGTAGTATTTTTAATTAATCGAATGCCTACTCCTATGTTATCTAATAAATCACCATTCGAAGTGCTTTTTCAACAAAGTTTAGATTATACTTGCCTTCATGTTTTTGGTTGTGCTTGCTGGCCACATCTACGACTATATTCTGCTCACAAGCTACAGCCTTATTCTTGCCTTTATATCTTTCTTGGATACAGTTCAGTGCATCATGGTTATCTTTGCCTGGATCGGTCTACAAATAAAATTTTCACCTCCAATGATGTTTCTTTTGATGAGACTTTATTCCCCTTTCAACAATCCATTTTAGGCCCAAACCACACACCTGAACCTAGCCTATTACTTTTTCCCTCTTCGCTTCATATTTCCCCTCAATCTGCCATATCATCTTCTTGGCCCACATCTCCTATTCCTTCACATGACACACCTTCTTTCTCTTCACATGTCCCATCTTCAGCCCATTCACCTTCTCCGCCTTCTTTATCTTTCCCTTTGTCCTCACCCACTTCTTTAGACTCCTCTATACCCTCACCATCCCTACCACTGTTATCTCCCTCCCCACCACATCATCCTATGATTACCCATGCTCGTGCCAATATCTTTCATCCTAAAATTGCTACTAATGGTATTATACCTTGGCCCTCTACTCATGTTGCTTTTGTTTCCTCTGTTTCCAAAGTTCCATGCACAGTGACCAAGGCTCTTTGTTATTCTAAGTGGCGTGACGCTATGAACGCCAAACTTCAAGCTTTGAGAGCTACTCAAACATGGAAGCTAGTCCCTCCCTCATCTTCTCAAAATTTGATTGGTTCGAAGTGGGTTTTTCGGGTCAAGAGAAAACCTAATGGTTCAATTGACAGATACAAGGCTTATCTCATTGCTAAGGGATTTCACCAGGTGCCAAGAATTGATTTCCATGATACCTTCTCTCCTGTGGTCAAGCCTACTACCATTTACTTGGTCTTTTCCTTTGCTATGTCCCAGAACTGGCCCATTAGACAAATTGACATATAGAATGCATTTCTTCATGAGTCTTTAAATGAAGAGATTTACATGGTTCAACCTTCAGGATTCGTTGATTTTTCCTACCCTAATTATGTTTGTCACCTTTAGCGAGCTATTTATGGATTAAAACAAACTCCTCGTGCTTGGTTCTTAAGACTCAGCTCTTGGCTCATTGAATTAGGGTTTGTTTCTTCTAAATCTGATGCTTCCTTTTTCATTCTTCACTTTGTTGTGGCTAATATTTTTAGTTTGGTATATGTTGATAATATTATTATTATCGGCTTCTCTATTGCACTTGTTTATGATCTTATTATTGCACTATCTACTTCTTTGCGTATCAAAGATATTGGCCCACTTTCTTATTTTTTGGGTATTGAAGCAATTTTCACTAGAGCTGGTTTGATTCTATCTCAACAAAAATATATTCTAGACTTGTTAACTAAAATCCATATGTTGAATGCTAAACCAATTTCTACTCCCATGGCTGCCTCGACTAAGTTATCTATTTCTGATGGTGTTAAGTTTCATGATCCCACACTTTACAAAAGTGTTGTTGGGAGTTTGCAATACTTATCTTTTACAATGCCAGATATCTCATTTGCTATGAAACAAAGTAAGTTAATTTATGCATTATTCCTGTGATACTCATTGGCAAGCTGTCAAAAGAATTTTGTGTTATCTTAAGCATTCCTTGCATTTTGGTCTTCTTATTCGTCCATATTTTACTCAGTTGCTTACTGCCTTTAGTGATGCTGATTGGGGTGGCTGTGTTGATGATGCTAGATCCATTGGTACTTATCTTATTTATTTTGGTAACAATCTTATTTCTTGGAGTTCAAAGAAACAAATCTTAGTAGCAAGATCTAGTACTGAGACTGAATATAAATCCCTTGCTCTCACTACTGCAGAAATTATTTGGCTTCAATTGTTGCTCAAGGAATTATGTGTCTTTTTACTAGAGTTACCCATCATTCATTGTGACAATATTGGTACTTCTTATCTTACTGCAAATCCTATGATGCATTCTCGTTCTAAACATATTGCATTGGACTTTCATTTTGTTAAAAAATGATTAGCCTCTAAACTTTTGAGAGTTTTTGTTATTTCATCCAAGGATCAATTGGCAAATCTCTTAACTAAACCTCTTCCCTCTTCTTGGTTTGCTACCTTAAGGTCAAGCCTCACTCTTGTTTCTCACTCGTTCAGCTCATAGGGGGATGTTAAAGCCTACATATCATCATCTATTGCCACATCATATTTGAAAAGTCAAAAATCAATTTTGTAGATTTTTTTTTGCTTGATTTACGATTGTACTAGTCTAAAGCATTTTCTAGAATTTTTGGCTTATACTCTTAGATGTATATACGTGTTCTTTACGTTTCCTACTATTGCTCTATTTAAGCAAATGCACATTATTGAATAAGCAATGAAAATACAGTTTTTTGCTAAGCTTTATTTTGTCCTTTTCTGAGACCCAAAAAAAAATCAATATTGAAATAAATTATTCTAATTTTGTCCTTTTAAGCAAATTAAAATTTTTAAATCCATTATATATATATATATATTTGGAATAAATCCAATACGGTTAGTGTATGGAACACTCAAATTCAAATTTAATTAAAAATTTAAATAAAAAATGTTACAATATTGCTGTGAAGAAAGATTCTAGATCAAATTGTTTTAGTTGAAAAGTATATTCTTTGTTTGTTAAGCAGTAGCATTCCCAATGGGTGTACCCAACTCAAATATCAGTCAAACTTTAATTATTATTATAATGATTTTTTTTTTAAACAATAGAGATATGTAAAATTCAACTTTGGTCCTGCAATCTTGTGTCCAAGTTCGTCACGTTTGTTCTGTTCAATGCAGCATCATGCGCTTTTAAAAACCTCAATTCAAAGTTTTCAGAACATTCAACTTAAACACAGAAGATTCGGTTTCTGAAAACTATCAACTCAGATTCACACCAGATTCAATTAGAGTCCAGTTTTGATCCGCCCTCAACTCATTCAAATTAATATTTGTTAAATAAATAAGTAAATAAATAAATTATTTGAATAAAAGTAAAATAATATTAAAGTCAAGAAAAGATAATATTATACGGGATTAATTTTTAAGTAAATATGTTATTTAAAATAAACAAATAAAAAAAAGAGAGACATGTTACACCCACGTTAGAGTGAATGGCAAAATAAATCATGAGTTTAAGGGAGTGTTTGGCTGGTGTTTGAAGGGTTAAAAAAATTTGATTGTGTTCTAAAAACGTAAGTTTGTTTTATAAAATTAACTAGATTGGTTTTGGAATTGGAATTTTTTCCCCCTAAAATCATGTTTGTGTTCTAAATTCTCATTTCCATCAAAGTGAAAAAAAAATCTATATCTTCATTAAATGAACTATATTGCTTGCTGAAAATAACTTTTCAAATAAAAGTTTTTAAACACAAACTGCCTTTTAACCAAGATTAATTTTGCACAACTTTAATTCAAACACACTAAATCAATAAGTTTCTCAAATAATTCAAATTCAAAATAAGACATTTTTTAATAGAATATATATGAAAATTTAACTCATAATCTAATTTAACCCACATACTTTTATTTTTGTTTGGGTTGGTGAAAAAGTAAAAAAGAAAAAAGAAAATTTAAAAATTATTAAAAGAATTATAAAAGGATAAAAGAAATTTTATGAAGTTAAAAAGAGAGAAAAAATTGTAATCTTAAAAAGGGTGAAAGAATTTTCCCAAAAAAAAGATAATTTACCAAAAAGAAAAAAACAAAGAGAATGAGGGAATTACATATCTGTCTAGAAGGATGATTTTCAAAATAAAAGTAGAGGGGCATATGATTCAGCTAGCCTACCCACATTGAGTGGAGAAAAAAAAAATTTAGGGTTGAATTGGGTTAAAAGATTAACCTAGGCCAATCTAAAGATTAGTTGGAGGACTAATTCAATTATATTAATTTAAAAAATATTTTTTATAAGTATTTATATAAAAATTTTAATTTTTATTAATAAAATATAATTTTACAAAAGTTTTATTATTTTTAAAAATTATCTTATAATTTTAACTAAAAATTTAAAAAATCTAACCCAACCAAGCTGAACTTAATGTAACACTAAACTAATATTAAATTAGACCAACACCTAACCTCCTTTGGCTTTGCTCCCCTAAATTTTCCTCACCGGTATTGATTGAAGCTGCACCTCAACATATTGCTTCAAATTAGAAAAAAAAAAAAAACACAAACAAGAGCTCGCTTTACTTTAAAAGGAGAGAGAGAGAGAGAGAGAGAGAGAGAGAGAGAGAGAAGAGAAGGTGTTTTCCTTTCCCCCTAGGGAGAGAGTAGGTGCAGGGAAGAGCCATCATGCCTGCCTCTACACTTGGAAGATCTCTGAGAAGCCCAATTTTCCTCTGCTCTATCTCTGTGCTAATCCTCCATGGTAATTTATATCTTTCTTCATTATTTGTGTGTCCTTATGCATTGCTGTTCTTGATTCAGATTGCCGTCGATATTCTTTTTCAGCTTAGAATGAAAAAAATTATAATATAGATTCTCCAACTGATTAGGAATTTCGTGGAGGTGTTGTCAGCAATCTAGATTAGAATTAGATTGAATGCTGATATGAGAATTTGAGGGTATCAGCAATTTGTAATTCCTACAGTTGTGAATTGGTTCCAAACTTTTGGGATATAAGTGAAATTGAACGAGGGGTTTATTAGCGCTAAGTGGAGATTCTGCCGTTTTTCGCATGTTTCCTGTTGGTTTCCTTTGTTTCCCCCCTCTTAATTATGCTGAGAAGAAGAGCAGTAAACCTAGTTAGATATAATGAAGTAACTAACCGAAAAATAACAACAAAATAATCTGCACCACTGAATGAATTCCTTCTGAAGTTATTTCATTAGGTGAAGTGAAGCATTTAGGGGTGCCAGGCCCTTTACACAAGTTCAGAAGAAGTATTAGCTCGGCACAGAGAAGGGGAATATCTGAGGAAGAGGAATGTCAGAGAAGAGGAGAAGATCAGAGAAGATACGATTTCATTCAACACCACTTCCCTCTCACTTCTGTTTCCATTTATGTTTTCTTCTCAACCTTAACTCCGTCAGCTTCATGTTTTCTTTCTAATTCTGGTATTCTTTCTTAATGCTGTTGTTGCCATGTCTCTGTCAGCCTCATTCTCTTCCAGTATTTCAGCATTGCTTGCCATTTGCTTCTCCGAGTTGACTAACTCTTTTGGCTCTCTTGGCATTACATGGCCACCCCCATTAAGACGGACCTTGTCCTCAAGGTCAAAATTAGGAAAACTGGTCTGAAAGCTATCCAAATCTTCCAATGTAGACTTGTCAAGTCGCTCCCATTGTACTAAGACTTGTGAGTCCTTCTTCAGTGGTAAGTAAGGGTAAGGAAATATACTGAGCTTGGGGCTCTCCCACACAGTTCTTAAGAAGGGAAATACGGAAAATGAGGTGGATTTTGGCTGTAGGAGGTAAAAGTAGTTTATAAGAAATTGTCCCAATCCTCTCAATTATTGGAAAAGGACCAAAATACCTTAGGTCAAGATTTTGATTGTTTTTGAGTGCCAAAGAATATTGGCAATAAGGCTACAACTTAACAAACACCATGTCCCTCGCTGCAGCTCCAACTCAGTTCTGTTCCGGTCAGCATACTTCTTCATTTGAGCTTGAGCTGTTGCTAAATTGTCTTTAAGCCGCAGAAATAAGCTATCTCTGAATTGCAAGTGGTGTTGGATAGATGCATTATCAGTTGGAGAAGGTGATTGTTTGCAAATAGAAGGAGGATCTCAACCATAAACAGTTTTAAATGGAGTCATGCCACTAGTGATATCATAAGCAATATTGTAGCAAAATTCAGCACATGGGAGGTATTTGAACCACAATCATGGATTCTCATGGAGAAAGCATCTCAAATACATCTTGGCATATTTATTATTTACTTTCGATTTTCCATCAGTTTCAAGGTAATAAGAGGAGCTCATTTTAAAAGTGGTAGCTTTCAATTTGAATGGAAGCTGGCAAAAATTGCTAGTAATCACCTTATCTCAGTTAGAAACAATAGACTGAGGTAAACCATGGAGTTTAACCACTTGTACACTAGTATAATTGGACTTTAAGGAAGCAAAATAAGCATATTTGGAAAGTCTATCTATGACTATCATAATAACTGTGAATCCATGAGAAGAAGGGAGTCCAGTAATGAAGTCCATGGTAACATCATCCCATATTGGATTAGGAATTTCAAAGGGACTTAATAATCCTGCAGGGTGCATATGAGAGGTTTTAGCATGTTGACAGATCGAGCATTGCTGGACATATTGTTGAATGTCAGATCTCATCCCTTTCCAAAATAATTGAGCTGCAAGTCTAGCATGTGTCCTTAAGATACCAGCATGTCCACCCATGGGAGAAGAGTAAAATTCTTGAAGAATCTGATGTTTTAGAGTGGAAGAAGGAGGAATAATGACAAGTCTGTCCTTCCAAAAAAGTAATCTATCTCTGACAATATAATGAGGGACTGCTGTGGGATTTTGAGAATATTGCAGCATAATTTGTTGTAGTTCTGTGCTTTATTTGACTGCTTTATTAATATGAGACAAAAGGGTGTAATGAGGGAGAGAATATGCCATGTAAAAAGAGACCTGGAGAGAGCATCTGCAGCCTTATTCTCAATACCTTGTTTGTATTCAATGGTATAACGAAATCCCATCAACTTGGGTAGCCATTGCTGCTGTTCAGGTGTCTGAATAACCTGATCATTCAAACTCTTAAGACTCCTCTGATCTGTTCTAATGATGAATTGATGCCTCAAGAGATACTGGTGAAATTTGGCCACTGCTGCTGTAACGGCATACATTTCCCTCCCATAAGCAGACTGAGATTGCATTCTAGATCACATTTTCTTAGAAAAATATGCGATTGGGTGCCTATTTTGGCTTAGAACAGCGCCAATCCCAATTCCTGATTCATCTGTCTCTGTGATAAAAGGCTGGGAAAAATTTGGAAGGGCCAAGACTGGTTCCTGAGCAAAGGTTTTCTTAACAGATTCAAATGCTAGCTGAGCTGTAAGGGACCACGTAAAGCATCCTTTTGTAGTAGTTGAGTTAGAGGTGCAGCTAAGTTAGCATAATGATGGAACCCTCTGAGTCTGGTATTATTTATATGTATGGAAAGCTGTCAATCCCCCTCTAAACAGAGAAATTGAATGAGGAAAATGATGAGCTCAGATTACAGCAAAAAGAAAAGAAGAAAAAATGTAAAATGGGAAAAAGAGGAAGACACTACTGGCGTTACAGAGGTCAGCATCCATCCCATCAACTACTGAAATTCTTCTCTGCCTCACTTCTCACCCCAGATCCAACAAATTCCGCTCTTACCTATTTCTTGCTCTCTTTCCAACAGCTCTTGACCCATGTGCGTTAGTTACTGCTGCTAATTCCTAATTCCTGGTTTTGCTCCTCTGTCCAGCTTATCCATATCTTCTGCCCCAGGAGCCTTTTTCCCTTTCTTTCTTCTTTCATATGTCTTCTAGACTTTAGGCCTAATAACTTAGGGCCCATCACATGACCTCTAATAAATCTTCTACAATACCCCGTGAGGCCTAAAAGCCCTCTAAGTTGCTTAATGCAGATAGGAGGGGCCCAATTAGGTATGGCTTGAACCTTGGAGTTGTCCATTGCTACTCTGTCCGCAGAAGCAATATGACCCAAATACTTCACCTTTTGCTGGCTGAAATAACACTTGGAAAGTTTTGCATATAGCTGATGCTGGTGCAAGAGTTGTTGCACGTGCAGGGTCCAAGAGGAGCTGTAAACTAATATATCATAAAATAGCCTGAAATATAGCAGGGGCATTGATGAGATCAAATGGCGTGGCAAGCCATTCATAGTGGCCTTGATATGTGCAAAAGGCAATCTTGTGTTTGTGTTCTGGTTTCACAAGGATTTGGTGGTATCCAAACCTCAAATCAAACTTGGAAAAGTATGCTGCTCCAAAGAGTTCATCAACAGTAGGAATGGGAAAACTGTCTTTGATTGTAACAGCATTTAAGGCCCTAAAATATGTGCAAAAGTGCCATGCATCTTTCTTTTTGACTAGGAGTCCAGGAGAAGAGAAGGGACTTGTACTTGGTTGGACAATGCCTTTTGATGGCATATTTGCTACAATTTTTTCAATTTTAGTCTTTTGGCTGAAGGGATATTGATATAGTTTGACTTTAATTGGATCAATATCCTCCTTTGACAGAATTGGATGATCATGGGAGCTATGGGGTGGGAGGCCTTGTGGTTTGTCTAAAATTGATTTGTACTGATTTAATAATAAAGCCAAATAAGGTTGCATTGAATTAGGCAGATCCAATTTGTGGGCAGCAATGAAGTCTTGGTCTTGTAGTTCTAAAGTATACAGCTCAGGGATAGAGTGAGTGGCCTATGGCCTGCATCCATTTCAAGTGGTGGAACTGAGATTGGTGTGCTTCTCTTCATGAAGAGTGATAAATTTGCCATCAAGATAAAACTTAATGGTCAATGCACTATAATCAGTCACATGAGGACCCAAAATTGACAACTAAGCTGCACACAACACTACTTCTGCGCCCAACAAAGGTAATACATAGGCAGGAAACAAAAGTTTGTGCCCTTGAATGGTAAGGTCCATTGTTTGACTTGGCCTTCTCCAGTTAAATAGTTACTATTACCTAATAGGACCTTGAAATAAGGGGCTGGTTCAATTGGCAACTTAAGCAAGTGAGCCAGTCTTGGCTAGATGAAATTATCAAAGCTACCACAATCTAATAGAATTTGGACCTCTACCTCGGCAATTTGGCCTTTAAATCTCATGGTTCCTAAACCAGCAGCACCTTTGAGGGCATTATAAGAAAGATGATGGTAATGTAGAGACGCATTAGATAGTGAATTGTTAGGTGTAGTTGAATTGGTAGCAGAATCATTATTGGTTTCTTCCTACCCCTCCTCAAGTTGAAGGACTAAGTAATGCCTATTAGGACATTTATGATTCCAAGAAAATTTCGCAATTGCATTTTAGCTGCTGTCATTTTCTTAATGGGGTTGATAGGTTTGGAATTTGGAGTGGGTAATAATGGAGGGAGATTGGATTTTGGAGGATTAGGGAGAGTGGCAATTTGAGAGGTAGACTGAAGTTTAAATGATGATGTGGATGTGGGTATAAAAAACAAGCTTGGTCTTGGTGTAAGGGTTGGTGGAATGGTACTTTTCATCATAAAGACAAGCAAGAGATATTGCCCTTAATAAAGAGGAAGGTGTCTGAGCTATAACGTCTCTCTTGATGTCAGGTTTTAGACCACTAACAAAGCATTCCAGCAAGCCATCTTCATTAATCCCCTCTACATGGTTGGCCAATATCGTTAATTCTTGATAATAGCTGGGTACTGATTCAGTTTGGATCAGCTTAAATAATTGAGCTTGGGGGCGGTCAAATTGAGATAGATCAAACTGAATCAAATAGCTTGAGGGAATGCAGACCGATTGGGAATTTAGTTAGCTTTTTGTATCATTTGCAATCATGGAATTACACTGCCCTCAAACAGCAGCTATGGCTAGCCTTTGAGTATCAGGAATATCATAGTATGCAAAAAATTGCTCAGGTCTAAACCAATGCAGTTGACTAGTACCATCAAAGTGAGGGAAATCAGGCTCGATATTATGCACCTGAAATGGTTGATACTGTTGATAATCACCGAGTTACTGCATTATCAGCAAGGCATTGATGGGAGACTGATGGGAGACTGATGGCAGACTCGTTCAATACTGCAAGAAAGAGATTCAACTGCACAATTCATTGTTTCAACAAAATTTTCCAAGTGATCATGCTTGAGTTGTTGACAGCTTCCTTGTGTTTGATGATCAGCTGCTAAATCCTTCATCTGAGTGTTCTCAGCCATTAGTGGTCAACGAAAGCCCCAAATTTTAATGAAGTAACTAACCAAAAAAATTACAACACAATAGTCTGCACTGCTGAATGAATTCCTTCTGAAGTTTTTTCATTTAGTGAAGTGGCACATTTAGGGGTGCTGGAGCCATTACACAAGCTCAGAAGAAGTATTAGTTCAATGCAGAGAAGGGGAATATCGGAGGAAGAGAAGAGAAAATTAGAGAAGATACAGTTACATACTTACATTCCACACCACTTCCCTCTCACTTATCTTTCGTTTATATTTTCTTCTCAACCTTCTGATGTAGAACGCAAGATGAAAAAGGGGGGAGAGGAAGAAGAAGAAGAGGGGGAAATAGAGAAAAAATCTGAGGGGGAAGGGGAACAATGATGAGGGAGATGCAGGGCTCGTGAGGGAGAGAACAGAATTTGAAAACATTTCTTCTCAAATCCAATAGGTTTGCCTCCAATACAACTGGTAAGGGTTATATATAGAGCCCAGTGACTCTAAATAATTTAAAACATGATTTAAATAGAACAAAGTAATTTAAAATATTAATATCTAATCTAATTTTAATTAAAATCCTATTTCTTATATTTATCTCTAATTCTTAATTTACAAATAATTAATAATATTTTTCCTAATTTCTTTCCATTCTCCATCGCCTTCACTCCCTCAGCTTCTACGTTTTCTTTCTAATTCTGTTACTCTTTATTAATGCTGTTGTTGCCATGTGTCTGTCAGCTTCATTTTCTTCCAGCATTTGAACTCCGCTTGCCGCATGCTCTGAGTTTACTAACTTTTCTGGCTCTCTTGGCATTGCATTAGATTTGGCCAAAATGTTAGACTTACTTTTGTCCTCTGCGTTTCTGAGGGAAAGTTTGGGATAAGAACAATGTTGGTCTCAACCCCAAAAGCTAGCTTTTGGAAGTGGGTTTTCAAAATGGTATTGGAGCTTAATAAACCTTGTTTTGAAGAGTTGAATTGTTTGCACACCCATTTTTCATAATAAAATTATATTTTAGCTTAAGGTGAAGGGGGCCTGTGTATTGTTCATGCTTAAAACTCGAAGGGCTTTCTGAAGCGACATGTTAGGGATATAAACCATTATTGAGCTTTTACTTCATAGCTTGAGCTTTTGAAATAGTTAGTCATTGACAATATGAGTAGGGTGAAGGACAAGTGAGGCAAATGCCTTAGCTTTGAAATATCACCAATTTTGACAAGTTAGTGAAATCTTTTAAATATGTCTCAGAAATAGTTTGACAGCTAAGCTGTTGGGTTATTTGTAACATTATATATGATACTGTTGGTGATCAGCAAACTTTTATTTATTTCTCTTTTAATTTCATATAAGGAAACAATATAGGTTTCCTGTTTCCTCTCTTATTTTCCTTTTGGTGGCTTATGTAAACTGTGTCCTTGAAGGCCTAGGTAATGATCCATCAGGAGCCAAAAATGAAAATAAAGACGAAAGTCATGGTGCTTCAAGAAGCTCTGTGGGGCTCAAGATAATTATAATATGTCTTGTCTTGGTGACAGTTATAGCACTCTGTGTTTTGATTTTGAAAATGTGGCAAAAGAAGAAGAGAGCAGAGCAGCATGCCCGTCTTTTGAAGCTGTTTGAAGATGATGATGAGCTTGAGGTAGAACTTGGCATGCGGGATTGACAAAATTTCTCACTCATATGCCATATCCACATTAGAAGAGGCATCATTTGATTTTTCAACAAGGTTATGCTCTTCTACCATTAAACTCTAGCACAGGTTATTTTGAGAATTTGTAGTCCGGCATTATCCTTTCACCAACTGGTTCCTCTGCCGCTTTCACAGGGGAGATATAGGGTTCAATTCCCATCTTGTAGTCATACAGTTCTTAACGAGAAAAAGTTGAAGCAAGTTCATTATTGATCATTGTTCACTTGTTTGTAAATTTTTTTGTTGATTGTACTGATAAATGTTATATCTATCAGTCAGTCAAAAGTTTGTATAACAAAGTGTGTAGTCCGTTTGGGACATTGAGCTTGACACTATTTCTACCATGAAGCGCGATTTGTTTTTCACTATCCTTTATACCATTTGTTGCTCTAATTTTGTGAACTGTGCAAGACATCCTGAAATACAATTTTCTTCTTGTTTTGTATGATAATTGTTAAAAGACTAAAGCACTCATATGTCACTAGTCTGCTACTAGATAAGATAATTCTTATTCCTTTTAATGGAAGGATACAATCCAAGAGTATTATATACAAGGTCTTAGAATAGTGCGGCCTGTCACGGTCTTGGAACTTTATCCCAATCCTTAACTGTACCAAACTTAGTGTGATCAATTCTTTTTATTCTTGCTAAATCAGTCGAACCCTAAAAAATAGGCCAAGTGAGAGATAAGGAAAGTTAGAAGAGAGTTTAAGAAGGAATTTGTATTCCTCAACTCTTGGATGCTTTGCAAATGAGGAGAGTGGAGATATTTATAGGCCTTTCCCAAGTTTTACACTATTCTCACCTTTTTAATGGACGGTGAAGATTAATTTCATCTGACGGTCCACATTGTTTTCTAGAATATTCTACAAAATATTTACAAAAGATACAAGAGATATTTGCATAGAATTTTTTAGAAATCTAGGATTTCCTACAAGTTTCAAGAGATATCCAGCCTCTTTAGGAACACTCTGAAAGATTCTAGATACTTGAAAACCTCCTCTGTGTTGCCCTTTTTAGATGCATTGTGATAGGTAGCTAGGTTAAATAATGTGTGTGGGCAACTAGTGGGCTTGTTTTATATTGGTTGTAATATCTTTATACTTGATCAAATTTTAATATTATAAATAAGCACACAGAGAACTTGATAGGGTTAGTTGGTTAGTGATCCCACCCACTCCTCTCCTCTCCCTTTCTTTCAGCCATTGACAGATTCCTGACACAGTGCCACCCCTCTTTCATCTCAACCCTACCGTCGACAAAAAAGGAAGAGAGGGGGGGGGGGGGGGGGGGAATTTTGCTTAGAACACTTCTCCGAGGAAAACCCAAAAGAAACTCATGGTTAAAAACAGTGGTCAAAGGTGCCACAAAAGTTAGGTCTTTAAGGGTTGTGTGGCAAGGTGTCAATGCTGGACTAATGTGGGAGTGGTCCAAAAAGGGGTGCTATGGTGAGCTTTAGGACTAGATGGCCTTGATATTCAGTCCATGTCTAAAGGGTGAATTTTGTAATTTATCAAAAATTTATTAGCTGCATTTCTGAATTTTGAGAGGCAATGACATGCTTAAGATTTTAGAACTAGATTTATGATGTTGGGGGCCGCGGCCTGCAGTAGTGTAGACCAGCTAGGAGAAGGCCGAGGGGACTACTGAAGAAGGATAAGCAGGTCGAAGACTTCTAGAAGTTGTTGTGACGATGTGGCCAAAAGTGAGCTGTTGGGCGAATGTCAAAGGAGGCGCTCATGGGGAAGCCAGACAAAATAATCTAGGAGCTCGTTGTTTGCAGAGCATCGTCAAAGAAAGTGCCAGTCGCTGAAGTCCTTAAATTGGCTTGTGGTTTGTTTGACCAAGTGAGTCGCGATCCAGACTTAAAAGGTCTCACACTTATACTTAACCGTACTTACTTGGTCACAACTCATACTTCAATTTCAAGAGTTTCTTCAACAGGCACATTCTCTTATAGTCTCTTCCGTCAAAAAGCTCCTAGAATTCTTTGACCCACTTTATCACTACTGGTATCACTATATTATCTGTGTACGCCACTAGAAGGATACACCCATTACCTCTGTCAGTAATCCCATCCATCTACATCTCTCTGTCTTCCTTTCTTTAGTCATTGACAGCTTCCAACACAAGGTAAAAATGTCACATTTTTGTTGTTCTTCCTATTGATACTAGAAAACGAACTATAACGTTGTGAGAGTTTGGCTAAAAAGGGACAAAATTTGGTTGTAAATACTAAATACGTCAAGTTAACTTTCTTCCGACTTTGTGAGCTTTTTGTAACTGAAAAGCTTAGTAAGATACAGTTTGCTGTGCAATTATGATGATAGCTTTATAATTGTTATGCACAATTTGGACTTTCGATTTTGTGTTGAAGATTTTGTTTATAGCCGAAACAAGGGTCATTTGGCAATTGCTGAATTTTGAACCTGTGATTCTGATGCCTCTTAAGCATGGTATCTGAATCCACCTATCAAGTATGCAGATTCCATTACAATAATTATGCACCGATTGGCCTCCGTATTGTGTCTGGTTGTGCTAAATTATACTTTTATATTTAAAACAAGGTGATTTCACACTTGTTGAACCTTTAAACCCGTGGTTTTGATGATTCTGAAGCATGCTATCTGAATCTAGATTTGCAGATTCCATCACTGGAGGAGCATTCATGGCTCTATATTTTCCTGTTCGTTGTTGTAGTAGAATAATTTTAATATTAATGTAAAATTTAGCTTTGTACTTGCGATGTAAAATTAATAACCTAAAGTTCAGAGATCTTTTGCAAAACAAACTTTATCTTGGTAATTTTAGTTGTGGCTGGGATTTCAGAGCATAATGCATCAAGATTGTTATACTGGATGATATGTCGTACATTTTAGACTTAAGGGACAAAACTTAGCCCCAGGGGGACTAAATTGAATCTTAGGATGAAGTTAAGGGAACAAAAATTGAATTATTGCCCTAGAGGAGAAAAAAAAATTAAAATTTCATGAGGTGTTGTATGGATGAGACACAAGAATGTAGTCAACTTCAAAAAGAAGGTATAAAAATATGAATAAAGTAGAAGGAAGAAATTAAAACACCCCACTTTCAAGAGTAAACATAAATTTTTCTGTTATATTTCTGATAAAAATTTAACACCGAGAGGCATAGCATTTGATCACAGTTAATAATTTTTAGTGTTTCTTATAATTCAAGTTTACTTTTTTTCTTTTCTCTTTGGAAACTGAAATCCTTTTTTACTTTTTTTTCTTAGTACAAATGTTTCACATAATCCGATAATTGTGGTAAAATTACCTTGTGAAGTATTTATTTTTACATTTAAGTGTCATGTAAAATGAATTGTAGACATTACCATATAATGGTAATAGGACAATTTAAGGAATTATTTACCTCTACCTTTTTAAATCTTGGTTTAGTTTCACTGCAAGATTTAAGCTGATTAGTAATGGAGTGGACATTTCAGTCATTGCCATTGAATAAAGGAATTAATAAGGAAATAGCGACCAAATGTTCCCCTCACTAAAGATTGCAAATCAACAAGGAATTTTTTTTCCTTTACTAATTCATCACTGACCCATAATGTAGCAAGGGAAAATCTTCATTATATTGTCACTGAACTATAGGCTTAATGTTGTAGAGATAAGAATGTTGTATTGGATGAGTAGATATATCAAATAAGATATAATTAGAAATGAATACATTAAAAATAAAGTTAGAGTTGCATCGATTGTGAAAAAGATTATACAATCGCATCTTAGATGGTTTGGATATGTGTGGATAAGACTAATAGAAGCCTCGGTAAGGAGAGTAGATCAAATGGAAAGTAATCCAATAATTAGAAGTAGAGATAAACTAAAAAAAACTATAGCAAAATTATCAAAAAAGATTTAGACTTAAATTGTTTATCTAAAGACATGATTTGTAACATCCGGTTTCCGTTAAAACGTTAGAAATGAGTCATTTTAAAAGCAAGTCCCCTGAAACGAGTGAGTTAAGGCCAAATAAAATTAGAATAAAATTTTAAATAATAGAAAATGAGGATTCAAGGTTTAAGGTGTTGAAAACCTAAGCTAGAATAGTTCAATGAAATTGTCGAAAGTATAATAATATTTTTGTAAATATGAGTACTTTTTGAAAAACATATAGGGGGATTTTTAAATAAAAAAATTGAGTTGCCCGGAGTTCTTAGAGGTTTTAAAAATCATAGGAACCCCTGGATTGGTTCAAACCCCCTCCGGTGTACGTTTTTGAACATTAATTGACTCAAACTTTAACTTTTTTATTTGGGAAGGTTTTTAATCCAAAATGAGCAATTCCAAAGCCATTTTATAAGTTTGAAGACCTAAATTTTATGTTGGAAAAGATGATCCTAAAAAAGGAGCTAAAATGAATCTAAAACGAAAAAGCCAATAAGACGGGATGTAAATAAAATTTTAATGAACAAAGTTTAATTTGCTTCTTAAAGTGGGATCCCACTCTCTCCTCCACCTTAACCAACCTTACTTTTTCCTAAACAGAGGGGAGTTCTGCCTAAGAGTAACGCACCAAGAGGGAGGAAGAAGAGAAGGAAAAAGCCAAGGAAAAGGTAAGAAAAAATCAAGGTTTTCTTGGTTCTTCTTTTAGGAATCTTGTTCTCCTACCTTTTCTCTTTCTTTTTATGGTTTTCATGTGTGATGTGGGGCCGTTTTGGGTTTGGCTTAGAGAGAGAAGATTATAGTTTCAAGGAGAAGCCCATACCAAGTGAAAGAGCCCTTGAAGAAACTAAGGAAACAAGATAAGCATCATACCTTTCTTGCTTTCTTCTTGTTGCTCTCCTTCGGGGTTGGCTTGGCCAAGTATAGAGCTTGTAGGAGGAGATAATTTCTGACCAAAAACAAGTAAGGAACCTAGGTTTTAGAGTGTAGGAAGCAAGATTATGCAATTAAATCCAAAGGAAAACCATTAAAATTCAAGAATGTGAACCTAGGGATTCTTAGACATATGAAAAAATCTGATTTCTTCCAAAGATGTTTTAGCTTATATGAGAGTTTAATTGAGTTCCTAAGAAACAAAGAAAAGTCCATGGGTCCAAATTCTTAAGCATGTCTTGGCCAAGCATAGATGAAGGACCTAGGGAGTGTTTTAAATTTTCTAAGCTTAGATTGGGACTAGATATGATGGAGGAACATCAAAGGAAGCCTTAGAAAAAATTTATAAGCCATAGATTGAGAGATGGAGGTGTAGGTTCCATAATGTGACATAAAGAAGCAACATTTAGCTAGGCTTCTCAAAATGGTTGTGATGGTTCCAAGGAGTCTAAAATGGAGTAAAGAGTCATAGATTGAAGGAGGAAATGGAGCCAAGATCATGAATTCCTATGGTTGCTTCCTTAGGTCTTATATGGAACCATAATTAAACCATATGAGCAAGTAAGCTTCCCTAGAGTGTGTATAGTGCTAGAGCCTGTTTCAATAATGTAATTGTATTCCATTTGATATGTCTAGGCCAAAGGAATCAAGCTCCATCCACTTGCTAGTGTGTGATCATGAGAAGAGAAGAATAATCAAGAGAAAGACTAGTGTTTGTTCCAAAGGTAGCTTTCTAACTTTTCTCTCAAACATTCTTAGTTGTTTTCTTGTCTTTGGATGTGAGTATGTATGCTTATGCCATGAGAAATATTTTTAGCTATTTCCTACATGCCATGGTACCATGATGTTCTTGAAATGTATTTAATGAATGTGTTTTGGCTTGAATATGTATGGTGAAGCCAAAAGTCACATATCAAGAGTGAGGATGAGCCAAAAGCTCTTAAGATTGGGTGAGACAGAGCTAAAAGCTCTTAAGATTAGGTGAGACAAACCCAAAAGTCTTAAGAAAAGTGAGGCTTAGTCAAAAGTCCCTTGAAAATGGGTGAAGCAAGTCTAAAAGTTCTAAGGAAAAGGGTTGAGGCTAAACCAATGCCCTTGAGAGCTAATGTATGATATGTATGAGCTTATTGAACATGAATATTGTTTTATGTATGGTTAGTAGTAGCTTAATCTTCATGCATACATTATTTGACTTGAAAGTGTCCATTATGTGTATTTGAAAGGGTTAAGAGCTATTAGGATTCTTGAAATCTCACTCTTCTCTCTCCAATATCTAACCATGTCTAGGGGAGCCAAGTGGGCCAAGGGAATCAAGACTTTAACAAGGATTTTGTTCTTTAGCTATTTTGTAGACATATTGATGTCAAATGATGTAACTATGGGATATATATATATTGTAGATACTTGAACACACTTAAATGTATGTGAATATGATGTGTATGATGACTTGGAGTCATATGAATGAAAATGTATGTTTATGCCACTCAAGACCCTTTTATGTGTATGGCTTTCTTGTGTATGATAGCAAGTAGTACAGTGAAAATGAGCTACATGATGTTTTGAACCAAATGGCATATCTCTCTAGGCTGTGAATGTGGTTTTGGACGTGCCCAAGTGGCCATGGATGATCTAGGAAGCAATTTGACACCTTAATGAACCATTTTGAACATTAAAAGTGACCAAATGGTGAGTTGAATCCCAAACTAACTAAATGGATAATTTTTTCATAAAATTTGGCATGAATATAAATCTTATTTAAAAATTTTCACAGAGTCAAAGAGCGCCCAATTTGGAGTTTTAGAGAATTTCTTATGATTTTTCAAAGTTGAGAAAATTTTGCTGATATGGTAGTAGCACTATTTATATGATCAGTTTATATTTTTTGTGTCACAAGTGGGACAAATAAAGTCCAATATTTATGAACTTTTATAGGCATAAACTAGACACAATAAGCTTTCCATAGCCACTGAAATCACCCCATTTAGAGCTCTATAGAGGGAGAACCAAAATTTTGGAATTGCATGACAGTATTAGTAATGTAGCTTGACCTTTGGTACTATTCCATTAATTTTTAATCTTTAGTTAACATCCAAAAAGCTATTGCATTGGTCTAGAATTATTTTTAATCTTTATTTAACATCCAAAAAGGTATCATATGTATGATTTTGATTTTTTTAGAATTAGTTATAAATTTTCAAAGTTTATATCAAAAATCTGAAAAGTAAACCTGAGACCAAACCTTGAATTTTCTAATGCATGGCTTCCAACCTGAGATGTATGAGATGTTTTATAATGTTTATAACTTATATGGATATGTTATGGGTAGATAATGATATTAATGAGTTCAAGTGACCTATGGAGCATAAGATAAATTTGTAAAGCCTTACATAACGCAATTAAATACCATTAAATATATTCATTTTCCATGAGATGGGTATGAAGCTTAGCACCATAAATGGGATGACAAGGCTAAAAGGTTAAGGTGTTACATGATTCATAATAGAACTTTATGGCATCATTTTATCCATGTGGCCGATGTCACCTAGTGGGAAAAGGCCTGTTGTTTGTTTGTTTGTTATTGTCACTAACTTGAAGCCATTTGGTTGCTTGCTAATTAGTGAGGAATTTTTTGTCTCCTAATTTTTTGCTAATTTGTTTTCTTATTAATATCTAGCAAGTGTCCCCTAAATAAAAAACATAATTTTTTTTATTACAATCCTTAATATCAATCTATATTTCAAAATGTGCAAATTTAGGTAGTGAAAGATGCCAACAAGTAGGAAATGCTATATTACATCAATTAACAAAATCTTCTTGGATGTACGTGCCAAGTTCATGATGTACATATGTTCAATCCTTATCTTGTCCTCTTTTTACTCTCTACTTCTAAGATTTTGTACCTCCTTTGCTACAAAGAGAAAAAATAATTATACAAATAGTCAAATTGTTAGTGTTAAGATTCTACATTATATGTTTTGATGATAACAAATGTATGATAAATGATATAATACTAATATGTGCTTACTTGATTACTTAAGCTATGCATGATCATAATAATTAATTTTAATATCTTGTACTTGAATCCTACTTTATCCCTAAACAATGAGATATGCTTGCTTATAATGTCTCTAATAAGTTTTGTGAAATACTACATATAACCAAATTGGATACGTAATTATAGAAATCTCCTATGCATGATAAAATTATTTATACACATTGTTCAATTACATATTCCTTAAGTATAAATTGGACTAACTATTTGGTTAGAAAGTTAAATATCTTTTTCTGTAGGATGGTTAAAAAAAAAAAGAGAGTGAAAATGCAGGGAAAGAGAATGGAAGATCAATATCATGCTTACTAAAAGAATATCATGCTTAATTTTGAAAAGTAGCTCATCCTTATTTAAATCTAATCATAATCTTTTTTTCTCATTTATCTCCAATCTCATTCTTATCTCAAATCTAACCATAATCCTATTTCTCCTTATCTCTTACGAATCCCTTATTTTTATCTCGGTCTTTACCTTATGAAAATCAAAATTTACCAACCTCATGCCAACAACATTAATTTGCCTCCTCTCTTTCATCCAACCAAATTCTCATTAGCCTCACCATTCTCATTATATGCTCACTTGCTCCAAGATTAGCTTCTTTAAACCCAAGATTTTCACATCTCTCTTTAACATAGAAATTCCAACCTATCTTCCTTAATTTAAACCTACTGCTTACCATACAAAAATTGAGTATCCAACATGGAATAAGGCTGTGGAAGAATATAATGCTTCATAATGATTCAAATTTGTCATACCATTATAGATTATATAAAAATTTTCATACCATGTTTTTCATTTAATAACAATTAGTCATATTTACACTTTCGACAACAGAAATTACCATTATTAAAAGCCTTAAATAATCCAATTATGCATAAATAAAGATCTTCATCATTTCATTCTCCAAATTCATGCTAAACAAATTTTTTATACTTAGGATATCATGAAAAGAAGCATGAAATTTGTGGGTTAGTTCATATACACAATTTGACCACTTTAATGCATAATAGGGACCAAACTTTGAAAAATTATAACTTGATCTATACAACTCTAATTTGCACAAACTCAAAGGGCATTGAAAGTTTATAATGAGAGCTATTTACTATAAAAAATTTAGATTAAAACAAGTTTACTTGGTCCCTCAAAAACTCCGAAAACAAAACCTGACCATATGGACAATAAATCAATATTTGTTGCATAATTTAGTCAATTTCAAAATTCACAAAATATCCTATAGAACTTAAAAAAATTATGTTCTTTAGCTTTGTGGAAAGCTCTCAATGCGCTCTAAATGTCTGACAAATTTTAGCCCAAGAGTTGTCCATTTGGTCTACCAATGGTTCATGGACATATTATAGCTTAAAAAATGAGAATTTTGGTTCAAAATGGTTATAAATGAGCCATGTTATGCCATGTCTCCATATGATCACGTTTTAAATGATAAATGTATCATATATGGTTGGTTTAATATGCCTTAAATGCCTTACAACTCAAACTCACCTCCCCATTTGTAACAACCGAGAAAAAGAAAAGAAAAGGGAAAAGAAAGGAAGTGAAAGATGGAAAAATTCGAAATCTGAAAATTTTGCCAAGTCTCCTCGCAATAGCGAGAAAAGGCCTCGCTGTCGCGAGAATGTCTTCTCGCAATAGCGAATGAGGTTCTAGTTATAGCGAGTGCTGGCAGCAGTCCATACAGAAACCAGGGAGTTGCTCGCCGTAGCTTGCGCCATAGCGAGAGTGAGGTCTGGAATTGACGCGAGTTCGCCATAGCGAATGGTAAATCTCGCCATAGCGAAGGGAACTGATACAATCTCGTCGTAGCGAAGGTTACACCTCGCCGTAGCGAAGGTTACACCTCGCCATAGTGAAGCCAGATAACACGAGCTCGCTATAGCGAAGGTTAATTTTTGCCGTAGCGAGGGTCAGTCCAGAAGAGAGTAAATAGCGAGAATTAGACTTCATTAAACGCCCAAACTCATTTCTTCTCTCATATCTGCCCTAGACTTCGACCCAAGGAGAGAAAAGAGGCGTGGAGAGTGAGAGAGATCAAGAGAAGGAGGAAGAGCAAGGGAAAGATAAGGAAATTTCCCCCATTTCTCTTTAGATTTCTGATCCCCTCTCTTTGCCCTCTTTTTCTGCGATTTTGTTTATGAAAATGGTTGAATTTTGGGCATGGGTAAGAAGAGGGAAAGTGGAAAATACCTTTGAATCTTTGTGTTTTCTTTGAAAATGTTGTTTTCCACTACCATGGGAACTTGAGAGAGAGAAAGAGTTGATGGCATTCTAGAGAGAGAGAGAGAACTCTAGGTTCTGGTATGTTAGAAGGTTTGCTTTGATGATTCCATGTTAAGAGAGTCATTCTATTCTCTTTAATTGTGTCTAGGCTCAAGAGAAACACCTCTATCAAGGTGTGAGTGTGAAATCAAGAAGGGAGAAGAGAAATTGAAAGGAAAAGCTAGTGTTGGCTTTGGCTCCAAAGGTAGCTCTCTTTCTTTCCACTCTTTCTTGTTGCATTCTTGGATATGATAGTCATTGTATGTTTATGTATATGCTTATTATGTGGAATATGCCATATGCTATTACGTTGATGCATTGATGCCAATGTGCTTGTGTGTTGAATTGTGAGAATTGCTCGGGTGCGGTAGCGCCGAAAGTCCCTTGAGATGGGTGATGTGAAGCCGAAAGTCCCTTGAGATAGGTGAGACAAAGCCAAAAGTCTCAAACGAGTGAGGCCAAGTCAAAAGTCCTTAAACTCGGGTGAGGCCATCCAAAAGTCCCTAAACTCGGGTGAGGCTAGACCAAAAGCCCCTAGAGCCCATTTTTGGCATTGTTGTGATTTCCATAGCATGTACATCATGTGTTGGTTGTTTGAGAATAGCTAAGTGCTTATTCACATGCTTTGACTTGTTATATGCCTTGATTGCTTACTTGATTGAGTGCATGAGCTACTAAGATTCCCTAAATCTCATCCTTTCCCCTCCCACTAAATATGCTAGGTGGACCTCAAGGAGAACCGAGCACACACCAAGGAGCCTAGGAGCATGCTTAGTTAGATATTACTTTCTTTTGGATATTTTGATGTATTTTGATGTAAAGTGGTGCCACAATGAATATGCGCCCACTATTTTTGAGATGTAAAGGTTGTAACAAGTGTAAATGTATAAAAGGATATTGTATGAACTATGTTTATAGCCAAATTAATGGAAATGAGGGTTTTGCCCCTTTTGTTGAATGAATGAAGTAGTGTATATTTGGCCGTAGCATAGCGAGATTTGATTGTATGTTGATTTGGACCACATGGACTTGTTATATATCCTAGTTTTATGCTTTTAAACTTGTCCATGAGTGGCTAGAGTGTGTGAGAGGCCATTTGGACCCGTTTTGGACCTTTGGTGTGCCAAAATCGGTGTTTTTGAGAGCTCCGTCAAAGTATGACCGGATGAGCTCCTCTTGCCATGAAATTTGGCGTGCCTCTAGAGTTTGTAGAAAGATTTTTGAGAAGCTAAAGTGGGTAATAGTCAGAGGTCGAGAGAATATTTGGTGAATTGTCGAATTTGGAAAAATTTAATGGATTGGTCATGTACTGTTCATATAAACCAAAAAATGAAATCTATGGCATTCTTATACCAAATGGATTCCAAATGTGGTGAAATTTTATACACATAAACTAGATAACCACAGTGACTTATAGGAACTAGAATCACCTAAATCGGAGGTCTGTAGAGAGAGATTGGACCGTCTGATGTTCTGTATCAGCATCAGGGAGCTCATCTGACCTCCGTCACTGTTCCATCGGTTTTCGGGATGTAGGATCTACTGAAATGATCTGGACGTATTTGTCTCCTCTAGTAGACATCCGTAGCTTTCCGAATTGGTATAATATGCCCATATTGGATTTTTTTGGATTTAGTTATGGATTTTTGAAAGTCATGACAGAAAGCTGCACCAGAAACAGTGACAGCTGGACCTTCCTCCCATTTTCGATGTCAAGCATGGTCCAAATGCTGAGATTGTAGTTGGGAATGATTTTTAGTGTAAATTTAACACTTAGAGCTTTCTAGAAAGCTATAGTTTGCTAGATTTCCATTTTTCTACAATTAATTATCATTTTCCAAAGTGAGAGCCAAAATATGACTTTTGGGCCCAAGTGAGAAAATTGCATTTCTCGGGTTATTGGCTCCATACCCGTGGCTTATGGTTTGTTTTATGCTATGTATGAGTTGCATAAGTGGAGTTTGTGTAGAGAAGATGAATGATGGGTTCATAGGACCCACGGGGCAGAAGATGAGTGTATGAAATCCCGATTTATAGCATGAAAATGCCACGGACTAGTGTTGTTTCTTTGGGAATCATATGGAACCGAGCCCAGTGAGAGGCTAGGTAGCGGTAGTAGATTAAGGTGTCACACCATTTACCATTATACACATACATATTTACAAACTCAAGTGGTTTTTACATCATATTCTCATGCTTTTAAATGTGTTGGAATGATCATACATCTAAATATACAAATACATAACCATAAGTACAAGAATATGTCTTAAAATGAACTTCATTGTCAAACTAGCTCTTTTCAAGCCTTTTGATCATCATTTTTGCTTCCTTGAGAGCCACCTTGTCATGGTTAGTGGAAATAGGGGAAAAATGAGATTCAAAGAATCCCAATAGCTAATCCAACATTCAAGCATACATATATGGTTCACTCAAATTCAAAAAATTCAAGCATGCATGTCATACAACCATATATCATTCAAATTTATGCATTAGAGATCCCATGGCTCCATCAAAAGCAATCTCATGCTTTAGGAATTTTTGGTCTAGTTTCATCTAATAATTTGGGACTTTTGGTTTAGTCTCACCTTCTTTTAGGGAATTTTGACTTAGCCTTACTCATAATAGAGACTTTTGGCCTAGTTTTACCCCACATTTAGGGACTTTTGGCTTCATCTTACCTATTGCAAGGGATTTGTGGTATAACCTCACCCATTCAATAGCCAAACCAATTTCAAATGCAATCAAATATCATGCAATTGCACATAATCATCAAGCAATCAATAATATACATAATTTGCAAACAATATATATAAGCAATCCAAGACACTTAAACAACCAACATACATACACAAGAATGAAGGAAAAGCCATCTTGATCCAAGAATTCCAATTAGTTCTCTTTTATTTCTTTCCCCTCTTCAAAGGCTCTACACCCACACTTGAATGAAACCTTACTTACTTGGCCTAGATACAACAAATGAAGCACTAAATTAACAATGGAACCAAACTTGTACTCATTTAAGCCTTATAAGTACAACTTAGAGTTTTAGATGCATATATGGTCTATTTAAATACCTATTGAAGGAACTTCCATAATTCAACTTCTTGGCTCCAAAATGACACTCAACATGAATTATATGACTCTATTAGAACTTATTAGAGCTATCATAAACTTAATTTAAGGAGCCTAGTGTTGAGTTGCTTCTTTAAGAATAATTAAACCCTAAATTGTTACTTTTCAAAATAAGACTTTTAAATTCAAACCAATGGTTCTTTTAGTGTTTATAATTCATATCTAAAGCACTTATAACATTGGAATCAATAAAAAGTCCTCCTAGGTATCAAAACTCTCTCATGGCCGAACTTATGCATTCCATGTAGGCTAAGGAAGTTTTACTATTCTTTTTGGGGAATTTGATGCATATGGAAGTTCTTTAGCTTTTTTTTTTTTAGTTTAATTACAATCTTATATGGCTTTAAATACCTTCCTGATGTTCTAAACTTCCTAAGGTGTAATCAAAATCCTAATTTTCATATCTTACATTCTATAGCTTCCTAATTGATTCCAATTGTGTATTCTTAATCTTCACACTTCAAAACCCCAATTCCCACAAGGCAAGAAGAAGGAAATTTCTTATATCATATTATATACCATTTGAAAAGGCTTTGAATGAAGGTTATAATAGGATATTTGTTTCCCCTTAAAGAGCTTCTTCCTTTATAGGTTTTGCAACAAAAATTCATCTTTTTCAAAACCAAAACCATAGAAAGAAAGAGGAGAAAGAATAGAAAAACTTTTACAAGAGCAAAAGAGGAAAAATATTTATATCCACTTACCTTTGGATGGCTTTTTCCTCCTTTCTCTCTTGGTTCTTTCCCTTGCCCTTTAGTCCTATTCTGGAGCAGAAGAAAGTCAGTCATGGCTGTCCAAGGACATGGTTGAACATATATAAAAGGAAAATGAGAGTTTTAAAATAATTATAAAAATTTCCATTTTGTCTCATAATTTCATTTCCTTCATTTGAACTCATTTTAATTCCTTTTTGAAAACTGCCTTTTTCAACATAAAAATTTAGGTCCTCTTTAAAAAAAAATTGTTTTGAATTTATAAGATTCAAAACACTTTAAAATGATTCGGGCAAAGTTTAAGTCAACTAACAACATAAATTGTATACTAGAAGGGTTTTAACCATTATGACAATTCTTATGTTTTCTAGGCCTTTGAAAACTTTAGTGAGCTCAATTTTTCTATTTAAAATTTCCTCCTTTAAGTTTCCAAAAACTTGCCCAAAATTACAATTTTGCTATTGAGTTTTTGGTTCATTCTAGTTAGCCATTTTCGCTTTAGTTTTAGGCCATTTTTAGTTTTTTAACTACATTTCTAGATGTTCTAATTAGCATTTTATCCTTAATTGGCCTTAGTTTGTTTTGCTTTAGGGTCTTTTTTTATCAGGATATAAGTTTTGATTTAGTTTTTGAAAAATTGGATATTACAAAATTTCTTTGTTTATGCCACCTCCACCTAATACACATATTTTTAGAGTAACATTGGTGTTAAAGTCAAAACTAACTTAGGTGGTAGTGTGGAGTGATACAAGGCATATCTTGTTGCTTAGGCTTTTTCTCAAAAGACAGTAGTAGCCTATGATCAAATATACTCACCAATGGTCAAACTAATCATAATGAGGATAGCAATATCTCTTGCTCTTTCCAAGAAGAAACAAATTAAATAAGTAGATGTCAAAAATAATTCTTAAATGGAAACCTTTGATAAACTATATTTATGAAGCAATTATCGGTACTTATTAATTCTCTTATCCTCATTTTATTTGTAAGTTACATAAAGCCATATATGGCCTTAGTCAAGCTCTAACAACTTGGTATCAATGCTTCGCTCATCACTTCATCAAGCTTAGGTTTTTTGCCAGCAAATCATATAGCTCCATGTTTATTTATTCACTTAATAGTTAGATGGCAATAGATCATATAGCAAGGACAATGTGGTGTTAGTCTTTGGTATGTAAAGTCTTTATGTGGCTTGCAAAAGTAAGGGGTCAAGATTGTGAGAGAGCCAAGGGCTTTGTCATGGATTCTAATGGCCAAGTTAGTATGTAGTAGAAGGGAGGGAGAAGAAGGTGAGAGAAGTAGCCAAAACATAGTATATTGCTTTGAGTGCATGATTGGGTATTTATAGGAGATCTTAAGATGGTGAAGGGGAATTTTTGGACTAGGCCTTAAGTTCGGGCTAACTAATTAGGCTTGGCCCAAAATGCAATTTATCATTAATCCCCTTAAATTATCTAGTGTGTAGTGGTAGAGGAGGAGGGGCGCGATTATACCAACACTAATGCATTGAATCCCATAAAAATTTTATAGTTAAGTATGATTAGGTGAGAGTAGTAAATCATATTAGAATCATGAGAGAGGGTTAAAAAGACTTACTTGGTTCACAAGGTTAGATCTTTAAACTCCAAGGTCATGAACACAAGCAACAAGAACTCTAAGTGTCCAAACTTGACCTTCTTGACATGAAATGTTGTGACTGTAACATCCACAAATTTATTAAGAAAAATAATAGAGAATTAAACATTTAATTTAGGGAGAATGGAGAGTTATTATGGGAAATAAGGAATAAATTATTGAATACTATCATTTTGTGCATTTTGAGGCAAATAATAATTAATCACCATTATTAACTGAAAATAAATTTAATAGTAGATTTAGGCTTGATTAAGAAAAATTAATTAAGTGAAGGTGAACATTTAATATTTGGGCCCTATGATTAATTTGTTTATGCCAAGAACCATTTATAAAGGTCTAACTTCATTTTTATAGAGGCCCAACACTTAGGAAATGGCCCCAATTGGACTTTGGCCTCTTGGGTCAGGCCATTACCACTTTAAACCCCAAAACTTTTATAGCCACCCTAATTCTTTTGGAGGCAAAACACTTGTTCTATAGAAACAAAGAGCATTTTTTGCACCTTGAGAGGATGCTAGGGTTCCTTCACATTTTTGTCATTGATATGTACTTTTAGAGGGAGTTTTAGCCAAGGTAAGTTATATAGAAGTTAATCTTATCATCTTCCTCTTTATTTTGGTTTGATTAGTTTCTCGTTTAGTGGATTTTCACCTTACCTCCAAATTTGAAATTGGATGTTTTAATGATTTCTTGCATGATTTTCAAAGCTTCAGGCTCAAGTGATCATTGGGTAAGTATTTTCCCTTCATTATGATGTACTTTATGCTAGAAATTGGCCCCTATGACTAACTTATATATTAGGTTTTATTATTATGCAAAAATCAAAGAAATTAGAGTAGGGCATTATAATTTCTGGTGTTGGAAGGCTCAAGTCTAAATTTGAGATTCATTAGAGACTAAGTAAGTGATTCTTAAGTAGTTCATGATGCTAGAAATGAATGGGTAACTATATATATATTTTTTGTAATGGATGATGACTAAGAATTTGATTTTGGTTGATTTAGGACTTTTAGAGTGTTGGCATCTGTTCTTAGCTTTTGAGGAATTTGGCATAACCAAGTGAGTTAACTAGGGGTTTAGTTCTATTCCTTTTATATGTTCATTCTAATATGATATTTGCTACACATATATGTTTTTTATGCTACATGATTGATTGACTACTTGATTGTTTTGGATTGTCATGTCCTTGGTGGAGCTGTGATCATGTTGCTACCTGTGCATTGTGCTATGATCATACATTAAGTTGTGATAAGATTCAATAGAATGCACCAAGCTGTGAGTGTACTCAATAAGGAGTTAGTGCTGTGGATGGGCCTTTCCCTTTGTTTTTGGCCATTAATATGTTATATATGATTGCTAGTATGAGATAGTAGTCACTAATAGTCCAATTAGTTCATTTGTTGATTATATTGATGTTTTTCATATTTTTCTATATAAATGGCATTTATGTTGAAAAATTTTCACATATGTTTAGAATTTCCATTTGGTTACTAAGATTCATATCTCACTTCGTTTTATGGGCCAATAATTTCAAGTGAAGGTTTCTCAGCTAAAGAAAAGGAGAAGCAAGCGGATGACCACTCTTAGATTTAGGCCTTATATGAGACTCTTGCACTTGGATGCTTTTTGATTCTAGAGTAGATGCTATTCTTTTTGTAATCTAACTTGTATAGCATCATGATGCATTCAATTTTGCCAAGTCTAGGTATTTTGATGTTTGTAACCAAGAATTTAATACTTATAGGACTAGGTTTTGACTTATATGGATTCTAATGTATTTACACACAACTGAATATCTATGAACAAATATGCATGTATGACATTTACCTCATCAATCTAATGGATATGGTTATGATGTCAATTGTGTGATTGGCCTTGATTTTGTTATATGCATTTTCTTAGCTGTCATGTATATCTTACATGTGAAATTGGGATGTGCCATAGCTATAATTTGCATATGAGGTTTCTTTAGAGCCTTGGGGTTAAGAACAAATTTATTTGGTCTATTGGAACTTGCTCAAAGTGGGTTGAGGTTAGTTGGTATAGAATTGCACATTATGAAGTGGGCACTTGTGGCTTTATGTACTCTTTTGCTGTCATAATGGATGAATTGCTAACATAAAGTAAGATGTAATTGGCCTAATTTACCCTTCGGTTCCTAAATAATGAAAATTAGTAAGTTAAGGTATATAAGAGGTTTTGTGCCATTAAAACCATGTTTTTCAGCTATGTAAGAACCATAGAATTTAGTTAAAGGGAGTGTCTATTTGGTTAGGATGCTTATCTATGAGTTAGGGACGAAGAGAAGCCTAAGTCATGGCCAAACCACTTGAGTTGTGGTAAAAAAGGTTACAAAATCAAAGCTCGTCATGGCATAGTGTGTTTTGCTATGACACAACTCTAAAATCTTAGCCTAAGGGTGTTATAGAACTGAGCCACGACGTAAGTTGATAATTTTGCCCAGTGGAGTTATGGGATCATTACGACCCTAGGCAGCCTTGCCATGGTGAGACTCAAGAATTTGGTGTACAATGAGGCCTAGGGGGCGCCTTGTCATGGTGTGGGTAGTTTGGACAGTGGCAAGATTGGGTTTTCATGAGGGGTTGGTTTTAGTTTCGAACTAAGTTGCAACATAGGATCTTTAGGTCAAAGCGCAAGTTTAAATTTTTAGTTCCAGGGTTCTAGATTCGAGTTAAGTTGCAATAGGAAGCACTCAAGTCATGGCATGGGTATATTTTGATACTTTATGAGTTTTCAAAAGCCAACTTGGCTATGGCTAAGCCTTTCCAAGTTACGACCTAGGTCCCTAAATCCCCATCTTAATCATTAAATCTTAGTTTTTACTATGTTAATGATAATTAATGACTTGTAAACCAACATAGAGGATTTTTATGCTTTTTAAGACCATTTGTGAATGAGGTGAAAGTCTTAAATGAGAAATTAAATTTCCCATAAATATGAATTTTCCTATTTATCTAAATGGTAAATATTGACGATTTAAAAGTTCAAATTTCCTTATATTTTCACCCATCAATAAACTATTATTGTCATTATACCTTAAGTACTAGTGATTTAAAGTACAATTATGCTTAATTAGTGTGATTAGGAGTTAGGGTTGTTGTAGTGACAACCCTTAAAACTCCACCAAACAATAGTACGCCATGTTTTTCCAACCTGAATGATTGTTCAAACTTTCTTTTGAATTGAAGAACAAAGTTCTCAATGATTTGCAAAAGCAACACAAGTTTCTTGCCTCTAAGTGTATCCAAACCTAGGAAAAATTAAGAGAGATGCTAAAGATTTAATTTTTAGCCTGAGAGAACACCTTTTAGGATTTCTAAGAGGAAGTAGTGATAGCTAGAGAGTGTTAGCTATCTATGCAGCTCCTTCATTTTAGATAGAATACAAAACTTAATGACATTAAGATTTAGACAAATTACTAATTAGCCTTTTGCTTTTAAGCCCCTCTTGTTTTGTCTTGAGTTATAGGTTCATATTATATTAGTAGTGATAATGTAACTCTTTACATTTATAATTGAACACTTCAATTAATTTAAATATAACTCCTTTTGATTCATGAGTTATAATTAAGTAACTTTTCGGTTGCCATGGGCCATGAGCAATATCTAGTAATATATCATGACCCCTAATATAATATAAATTTTTTTTCAAATCAATGAAACTTTCTTGTTAATGTTTAATGTACACACATCCTTCTTACATTATGCTTTTCTATGAATTTGTTTGGGTGAGGATAACATGTCAAACCCTAAATTCATGACATGCATGATTTTTTATGATGACTAAAACACATAAATTTGAAAAACACATTTTCTAATTTTTCTATAAACTTTGTCTATTCTCACCTTCATCAAATGAACCATCTCTTACTTTTATTGAGAGCAATAAATCCCATACTAGTGCATTCATACTTGTAAAAGGGTTATTTCTTGCTTGAATAGTACATCCCAAATATAGTCCTAGGTCTGTAAAAGGGTTATTTTTCCTACTTGAGTTAATGGTCATTCAACTTATGGATTTTATATGTCAATTTTATTGTGGCCGAATTTCATAGGAAAACTCACTCATTTGACCCTTGAACTAAGATAAATTTTATAACACCATAGATTTCTAGCCTTGCCTCATGCTATTTCTAAGTCTCATGCCATGTATTTCTAAAGAACATAAGAAAATGGCATATAAAAAGTGAATATTTTTGCGTTGCGTATGGGATGAAATTTCCATTCGATGTCTCGTGGGCCATGTGAACTCATGTATCACATTTTTATATTTAATTACATAGATACAACTCAAATCCATCACCAAAAGTGGCCTACAACTTGTGCAAGGCAAGGGAATACACAAAATTTCATGATGTAGCCTTGACCAGAATTTTCTCTTTTCTGTTACAAACTTTGGAAAATCATAACTAATTCTAAAAAAATTAAAATCATATATTCTTTACCATTTTAGAAGGATACAGATGTCTAATTTATCTTAAAAATATGTCAGACCATGAAACACCTCACAGAGGATGTTTGACATTAAAAAAGGTGTAGAGGTTGGATTGGCTACTGGTACTAATACATCTTTCTGCTATCAACTTCAAAAATGTCCAATTAATTCCAAAAAAAATCTAATCCATGCCAATGATACTAATATGGAAAGCTACGGATGTTAGCTAGAGGGAAAAAATAACTTCAGACTGGCCTAGGCATATCCAGACTTTGAAAACCAATAAAAAAGTACCTAAGGTTAGTCTAAACACTTGATATTGGCCAGAATATTTAAAAATTTATATCTCCCTCTCTTGACATCTGAATGGGGTGCTTCTAGTTGACACAGGTAATTGAAATGTCTAGTTTCTCCCTGTAAAATTTTGTGGCAACTGGACATCATTTGCTCCCTAAGTGACAGAATTCATTTTTGGATTAGTATGAACAGTACCCTTGACCAAAATCAAAAAAATTTTCAACTTTGAAAATTCATCAAATATTCCATAGACCTTTGAAAATTCTGTACTTTAACTTCCCAAAAATATTTCAATAAGCTCTAATTGTATGCCAAATCTCAAACCAAGAAGAGCTCATTTGGACAAAAAGTAGTATAGATTTCCAATATGGTCAATTTTGCTCCATATTAGATACCAAGTGTGCCCAAATGGTCTTTCTTAGTGTTTGGAACCTCTTAGGTAAGTTTAAAAGCATGAATATGACTTGTATGAAATGCCTAAGTGGTCCCAAACGTCATACATCTCAATTTGGCCATTCTACTTCCATTAATATATACATTTCCACAATACTAGTTTGCCATTACATGTCCAAATTACACATTTCTATACATATAACCTTAGCTCTCATTTATACATAACATATTAACATAATTACACATGCTCAAGTGATCATAAGTCATATACAATAATAGGCTACAATATTTGCCACTTATATGGCCTTAAAGAAGCAAATTCCATACACTTCAATGTCATACTTTTATTTCTTAAGTGGTTGGCTCCCATTTCCTTGTTCTCTTGATCCACCTAGCTTGTTATGATGTAATACCTTATATTTCTAGCTCATTTCACAACATTTCCATGCTTTACATTCATAGATTTCATGAAAGGGCAAGAAAAGGGAATTAAAATAATGCATTTTCTTGTGTTGCGTCGTGTATGAAAATTTCATTCAGTGTCATGTGGACCATATGAGTTCAAACATCACATCCCCATATTTAATTACATGAATACAACTCACTTGCATCATTAAAAGTGGCCTACACCTCAAGAATCACGAAGGGAAGCATGAAATATTCATATACATTTTTAGCCAGATTTGGCTTTTTTCTGATCAAATTTTGGAAAATCATAATTAATTCTAAAAAAATCAAAATCATGAATTCTTGATCATTATGGAAATCTAATGATGTATAATTCATAATAAAAATATTTCCAAATCATAACATCTATCACAAAGGATGTTTGACATCATAAAACATCCAAAAGGTCACTTGCTCACTGGTGCTGTCACAGATTTCTGCAGCAAAATTCAAAAATATCCAATTAATTCTACCAAAATCCAATCCATGTAAATGATACCAATATGGAAAGCTATGGATGTTAACTAGAGGGAAAAAATATTTCCAAACCAGCTCAGGCACGCTTAGATCCCGAAATTCAATAGAACAATAACTAAGATTGGGTGAAGCCCCTAATACTGAACAGAACTGTTAAAAATTCATATCTACCTCTTTAGACCTCCAAATTAGGTGCTTCTAGTTGGTACAAGTCACTATAAATGTCTAGTTTCTTTGTATAAAATTTCATGGTAATTGGAAATCATTTGAGTCCTGTGTGACAGATTTCATTTTTGGACCAAATGAATAGTGTAGCAAACCAAAATCAGAAAATTTGCCAATTTTGGAAATTCATCAAATATTCTGTAGACCTCTGAAAATTGTGTTCTTTAGCTTCCCAAAAAACTCTCAACAATATCTAATTGCCTGCCAAATCTTAGATCAATAAGAACTCATTTGGCTAAAAAGTGACATAGGGTTCTATTATGTTCAATTTTGGCTCCAAATAAGGTACCAAAATTGTCAAATAGCTTTCCTTTGGTTTTGGAACCTTTTGTGCAAGTCTAAAAGCACATTTAGGACTTGTGTGAGCTGCTCAAATGGTTTCAAACCTTATGCATCTCATTTTGGTCTTTTCACCCACACTTATATACATTTACATCAAACTTCCAAAATGCATACCTTGGCATTACATACCCAAATTCTATTCTAGGGTTCATACATCGTATCCATACATTTATACATCACATAATATCATCATTACACATGTCTAAGGGGTCATAGACTATATACATCATGGGTTTACATGCTTTGATACAAATATGGCCTTAAAGAACTAAAAACTATGCATTAGGTTGTCAAGCTCTCTTCTTCAAGATGGTTGGCTTCCATTACCTTGTCCACTTGATCCACCTAGCACATTAGATCATTGGAGAGGAGGGAATGAGATTCAAAGAATCCCAATAGCTCATCTCCCATTCAATCATACATAATAGATGCAAACAAGTCTTATAAATGCATGTATGCTCATGTTGACATGTGCAAACATTCAAGAAGCATTTTCATCATTTGAAAATGTCATACATATACATAGCATACAAAGGCTTGCCAAGCAAGTGGATTGGCCTCACCTAATTTCTTATGGATTTTGGACTTGCCTCACCCATTCTTTAATGCATTCTGGGACTCAACCATGCTCTTGGGAGCCCACTTTGTAATATCTGATTCTCTGAAAACGAAAGAAAATATGAGAAACATAACGTACAGTTCCTCCGTTAATGAACGAAACTCACCGGATACAACAGGAAGTCCCCCAAGATGATGTAGTTAAGGTCCCAAAAAATTTGGGAAGCATTCTAGACTCCTAAAAATGAGAATCCTTGGCTCAGATGAAAAGAAAAATGGAGCTAGAATGAACAAACATTTTCTTACGAAAAACTTACGAAACATAATGGCACTTTCGTAATTTGAGCAAATTTTTGAATTTACACAGGAGGGCTTTTTAAATGAAAGTTTTGAGTTCTTTGGGGTTCTCAGAGGCCCTAAAAACCATGGAAAGCCTCAGGATAGTTAAATATCCTTCGGTGGACATTTTCCAATGTCGGTGCACCTGAACTTTGACGGATTCATTTGGGAAGATTTTAGCTCCGTGATTCTAAAGGCATTTTATTAAATTGGGAACCTAAATTTTATAATGGAAAAGAAGGTTCTAAAAAAGAAGCTAAAATGAAGGAGAACCAAAAATGCCAAGAACAAAGGGCAAAATAGAAATTTTTGAAAAAGTGCTTCTTCATCCCTTATAAATAGGTGGTGCCTCACACTCTCCCTCACTTAGCTTTAGATTATTCTGCCCCAAATCAGAAGAAGAACCCTAAGAGAGTGGCGCACCAAGGGAAGAAGAAGAGGGAGAGAAAATCCAAGCTTAAGGTATGTTTCCATGGTAGTATTTCATGCTTTTCTTCATCCACACCTCCTCTCCTCCCTTCTCCTTTATTTTCTTTGATTAAAATGGAGTTTATAAATCTGATTCAAGGGAGAAATTTAAGGAAAAATTTGGATTTGAAGAGAGGAGCTCAAAGAACACAAGATTCAAGTGAGAAAAAGCAAGAAAACAAGGTAATTTCTCTTTCTATGGTTGTCATCTTTGGTTCCCTTCTCTACCATTTCGCCCCACTTGAGAAAACCTTAGGAGGAGATGATTTTTAGGCAGAACCAAGCATAAATCTAAGGAAAAAGGGTGTGGAGATTAAGAATATGCAAAGGGAATTATCAAAAAACCATTAGCTTTCAAGATGCAAATTCTAGGGTTTTGTGTGCACTTTCTAAAATATGATTTTATATGATGATTCCTAAGTCTAATTAAGAGTTTAAATGAGCTCCTAAGATCCCTAAGATGCTCCCTACATGCCTCCTCCTTCAAGAAAACAAAGAGGATTCCAAGGAGACCAAAAAAGGGCATAGTCTTGGCCAAGCAAGGTTGGGGTAGCTAGGGAGAGTTTTAAATTTTTCTAAGGACATTCTTGAGTCATGTATGATGAATGAAAATGAGGGGAGGCCTTGGAAAAAACTTAGAACTTATAGAAAGTGATTTGGTGCTTTAGGTTCCATATTATGACCTAAAGAAGCAACATGATGATAGGCCCTTTGTTTTAATTGTGTGATGACTCTAAGAGGCTTAAAAGGAGTCAAGAATCATATTTGAAAGGAAAGAATGAGGCCTAGAAATTATTTGAGGGGTGTTGCTTCATTAGGTGCATTTATGGACCACAATGGGATTTATAGAACAACCTAGTGTCTAAGCAAGTTATGTGGCCTTAGAGATTGTTTCATGAACTTAATTGGCTTTCATAAATTGTGTTTAGGCCAAGAGAAACCATCTCCACAAGTTTGTGTGTGTGTGGCCGTAAAGAGGAGCTTGGATTCAAAGGAACAAGTGTGTGATTGTGTACAAGGTAGCTCTTTCCACCTTCTCTCATGCATGGATGTGTGTTTAGCTTGTCTTAGAATATGTGTATGTGTATTTTCAAGCCATGAAAAGTATGCTAGCATGATTTTATATGTCATGATTTCATGATAATATGTTCTGCTTTCAAATAATACTATGACATTTGTTTGAGTTTGCTTGAGTGTGGAGAAGTCAAGAACTCTTAACCATGGTGAGGATGAGCCAAGAACCCTTGAGATTGATTGAGACAAAGTAAAGAGTCTCCCAAGAGCAAAGTGGGCTCCCAAGAGTATGGTTGAGTCCAAGAATCTCTTAAAGAATGGGTGAGGCAAGTCTAAAATCCATGAGGAAAAGTGTAAGGCCAATCCAAACACTTGGTGAGCTCTTGAATGTCTTGTATGACTTGTTCACATACCAAACTTGCTTCTTAAATGTTCATGACTTCTATGATATCCATGCATGCATTTTTAAGGCTTGCTTTGCATATATTATGTATGATTAAATGGGAGATGAGTAATTGGGATTCTTTGAATTTCATTCCCTTAGCTCCAATGATCTCACATGCTAGATGGACTAAGTGGACATGATAATGGGAGCCAATTACCTTGAAGAAAGGAGATTGACAACCAAATGCTTAAGTTTTGTTACTTTAAGACCATAATTGTGTCATATGATGTAACCCTTTGATGTATATGGTCTATGACTCCTTGACATATGTAATTATGATATTATGTGATGTATAAATGTTTAGATATGATGTATGAACCCTAGAATAGAAATTGGATATGTAATGCCAAAGTATGCATTTTGGAAAGCATGATGTAATGTGCATATGTGTGGATGGAAAGGCTAAAATGAGATGCATGGGGTTTGGGACCATTTGGGCAACTCACACAAGTCCTAAGTGTGCTTTTAGACTTGCCCAAAAGGTGCCAAAACCAAAGGAAAGTCATTTGGCAATTTTGGTATCCTATACGGAGCCAAAAATGACCATAATGGAACCCTATATTACTTTTTATCCAAATGAGTTATTCTTGGTTTAAGATTTGGCATGCAATTAGGTCTCATTAAGAGCTTTTTGGGAAGCTAAAGAACATAATTTTTGGAGATCTACAAAATATTTAATGAATTTTCAAAGTTGACAATTTTTCTGGTTTTGGTCTGCTATACTATTCATTTGGTCTGAAAATGAATTCTATCACACAAGGCTCAAATGATGTCTAATTGCCATGAATTTTATATAGAGAAACTAGACATTCACAGTGACTTATGCCAACTGGAAGCACCCAATTGGAGGTCTAAAGAGGGAGAAATACATTTTTGAACATTCTGTCTAGTATCAGGAGTTTTGCTCGACTTGAGTTACTGTTTTATTGAATTATGAGGTTTGGCTACTTGAGCTGGTCTGGAAATATTTTTTCCCTCTAGCTAACAGCCATAGCTTTCCAGATTGGTATCATTTTCATAGATTAGATTTTTGTGAAATTAATTAGATATTTTCAAACTTTGCTGTAGAAATCTGTGATAGTTCCAGAAGGCAGTTTGACCTCTAGAACTTTTCGGATGTCAAACGTCCTCTATGATAGATGTTATGATATGAAAATATTTGTAATATGAAGTAAATATCCATATCTTCCCAGAATGACCAAGAATGTATGTATTTTGAGTTTTTTAGAATTAGTTATGATTTTCCAAAGTTAGTGGCAGAATTGAGCAAAATCTGGCTGAAATGTAATAGGTATATTTTAAGCTCCCCTTCATGATTCTTGAGATGTAGGCCATATTTTATGATGCAAATGAGTTGTATTCATGTAATTGAATATAGGAATGTGTTGTATGAGCTCATATGGTCCACGTGATACTGAATGAAATTTTTATGTATGACGTAATGCTAAGAAATGCATTAAAACAATGCCATTTTCTTGCCTCTTGTATGAATTGCTTGATGTGAAGCATAGATATAGTATGAAATGAGCTGAAAATATATGGTGTTATAGGAGCCCACTTTTCTTTTAGGAGACTCTTTATTTTGTCTAAACCAATCTTAAAGGTTCTTGGCTCATTCTCACCATGGCTAAGGGTTCTTAGCCTCACCACACTCAAGCAAACCCAAGCACACATCAAAACATCATATGAAACATAACATGTCATTATAAAACCATGACATATGAAATCATGCTATCATACTTTTCATGTCTTGAAAATACACATACACACATTTTAAGACAAGCTAAGCATACATCTATGTATGAGAGAAGGTGGAGAGAGCTACCTTGTATACAATCACACACTTTTTCTCTTGAAATTCCCTCCCTTGCTTCAGTCACACACCCACAAAAGTGTGGGAAAGATTTCTCTTAGCCTAAACACAATTTATGGAAGCCAATTAGGTTTATGAAACAAATTCTAAGGCCATACAACTTGCTTAGACACTAGGTTGTTCTATAAACTCCATTATGGTCCATAAATGCACCTAATGAAGCAATACCCCTCAAACAATTTCTAAGCTCTATTCTTTCCTTTCAAATATGATTCTTGACTCTTTTTAAGCCTCTTGGAGTCATCACACAATTAAAACAAAGGGCCTAACATCATGTTGCTTCTTTAGGTCATAATATGGAAACTAAAGCACCAAATCACTTTCTATGGGTTCTAAATTTTTTCCAAGGACTTCGCTCATATTCATTTATCAAATATGACTCAAGAATGACCTCAGAAAAATTTAAAACTCTCCCTAGCTATGCTATCCTTGTTTGGCCGAGGCTATGGAGGAAATAGAGCTCCTTGGAGTTTGCTTTGTTTTCTCAAGGGAAGAAGCATATGGGGAGCCTCTTAGGGATCTTAGGAGCTCATTTAAAGTCTTATTTAGGCCTAGGAATCATCATACAAAATTAGATTTTACAAGGTGCAATTGAAACCCTAGAACTTGCATCTTGAAATCTAATGGTTTTTTGTTAATTCCCTTTGCATATTCTTAATCTCCACACCCTTTTTCCTTAGATTCACCCTTCGTTCTGCCTAAAAATCAAGTCCTCCTAGGGTTTTCTCATGTTGGGCAAAATGGAGGAGGAGGGAACCAAAGATGACAACCATAGGAAGAGAAATTACCTTGTTTTCTTATTTTTTCTCACTTGAATCTTGTGTTCTTTGAGCTCCTCTCTTCAAATCCGAATTTCTCCCTCAATTTCTCCCTTAAAACAGATTTATAAACTTCATTATAATCATAGGAAATAAAGGAGAGTGAAGCAGAAGAGGTTTGGAAGAGAAAGAGCATGAAAAACTATGAAAATCCATATCTTTCTACTTTGGATTTCTCCTCCTTTTCTTCCTCTTCTTGTACGCCTCATCCCCTAGGGTTTTCCTTTAGTTTTAGGTAGAACATGGTCGTGCATAATGAAGGGAGAAGAAGGGCACATCATATATATAGGTGGGAGGGAGTTACACTTTTCAAAAATTTCTATTTTACCCTTCGTTCTTGGCATTTTTGTTTTTTCTTCGTTTTAGCTCCTTTTTTAGAACTGTCTTTTCCATTATGAAATTTATATTTCCAATTTAGTAAAATGTCTTTGGAATCACTCAAATCGGAGCTAAAATCTTCCCGAATGAATCCGTTAAAGTTTGGGTACACCAACGTTGGAAAACATCCACCGGAGGGGATTTAACTATTCCGAGGCTTTCCATGATTTTTAGGGCCTCTGAGAACTCTAGAAAACTTAAAACTTTCATTCAAAAAGCCCTTCTATGTGAATTCCAAAATTTGCTCAAAATTACAAAAATACCATTACGTTTCGTAAGTTTTCTATAAGAAATTATTTCTTCATTCTAACTTCATTTTTCTTTCCGTTTGAGCCTGGGATTCTCATTTTTAGGAGTCTAGAATGCTTCCCAAAATTTTTAGGACCTTAAATACATCATTTTGGAAGACTTCCTTTTGTATCCAGTGAGTTTCGTTCATTTACGGAGAAACCGTACATTACGTTTCTCATGTTTTTTCTTATTTTCAGAGAACTGAATGTTACATTGGAGAGGAGGGGATGAGATTCAAAGAATCCCAATATCTCATCTCCCACTTAATCACACATAAAGTATGCAATACAAGCCTTGAAAATGCATGTATGGACATGTTAACATATGTGAGCATTCAAGAAACATTCTTGGCATTTGAACAAATTATACATAACATGCATAGGCTTGCCAAGTAAGTGGATTAGCCTCACCCATTCACTTGTGAATTTTAGACTTGCCTCACCCATTTCTTTAAGAGGCTTTTGATTCAACCTTACTCTTGGGAGTCAACCTCACTTTTGGGAGACTTTTTACTTTGTTTCAACCAACTTTAAGGGTTCTTTGCTCATCTTCACGATGGCTAAAGGGTTCTTGGCTTTTCCACACTCAAGCAAAATAAGGCAAGCACATAAAACATCATTTGAATGTATAAAATATTATCATGGTACCATGGAATAAGAGCTCATACTAAAATATTTTTCATAACTTAAAACATACTTACACATATTCAAAAACAATGTAAGAACACATTCATGCATGAGAGAAGGTGGAGAGAGCTACCTTTGTCACATTTGCATACTTTCTTCCTTGGACTTAATTCCTCTCCCATGGCCATACACTCACAAGGAGGTGGAGATCATTTCTCTTGGCCTAGACACATCATATGGAAGCTAATTATACTTTTGAATCAAATTCCAAGGCCACATAATTACTAGAAAAGCTAGGTGACTCATAAGGCTCTTTTATGGTTTCATAATGCACTTAATGAAGCAACCCTTGGAAAACATCAACTTGTCTCCATTCTCTCTATCTATTTATGATTCTTGACTCCATTTAAACCTCTTGGAGTCATCACACAATCAATTCTTGGAGCCTAGCTAGGTGTTGCTTCTTTAAGCCAAATTGTGGAACATATAAGGCCATCTCACTATTTATGGTTTCTAAATTTTTCCCAAGGCTTCACCTCATCTTCACTCATCATATATGACTCAAAAATAAGCTTGGAACAAATTAAAACTATCCCTAGGCACTCCAACTATGCTAGGCCGTGGCTATGGAGCAATAGAATACCAAGGGAGTTTGCTTTGTTTTCTTGATGGAGGAAGCACATGGGGAGACTTCTAGGGATCTTAGGAGCTTATTTAAACTTTCATTTAGGCATAGAAGTTAAGGTATCAAGTCAGATTTTACAAAGAACACATGAAACCCTAGAATTTCTATCTTGAATTTTCATGGTTCTTTTATTGTTTTCTTTGTATATTCTTATTCTCCACACTCCTTTTCCTAAGAATCACCCTTGGTTCTGCCTAAAATCCAAGCCCTCATATGACTTCTTGAGTGGGGCGAAATATGGAGAGAAGAGGAGCAAGGGGTAACAACCATGGAGAAGAAATTACCTTGTTATGCCTTGTTTTCTCACTTGAATCTTCCCTTCTTTGGCCTCCTCTATTCAAATCTAAATTTTCCCTTTAATTTCTCCCTTTAAATAGATTCATATACTTCAATATAATCACAAAAAAATAAAGGAGAATGAAGGAGAAGAGGTTTGGAAAGGAAAGAGCATGAAAAACTACCAAAAATCCATACCTTCAAGCTTTAGAATTTTTCAAACTATTTAAGTCCTTGTAACCTCTAAGTAGATATTTTTAATGAAAATGAGAGTCTAAATTTTGCATGGAGTTGTTAGCTTATGAAAAAGTTAAAACATGAGTTTAAATGAAGGAACCAAAGTGTAAGGATGAAATGGTCATTTTTAAAAAATTTTATAAAACCCTAGCCTTATATACATGAGATGTCCTCCATTTTCTTCCTCACCTTTAGATCGACTTTCCAGTAGCTCCTAAGACTTCCATGGTGGTGCAAAGAAGAAAGGAAAGAGAAGGAAAAGAACGCCAAAATAGGAGAAGTTTATGGCTGTTACATTGAGTGAAAGAACATATTTGAGAAAACCAGATATACCAGAGGAACCTCTATTGAGAGAGTTTCAAGACAAGGTATGATTTAGCTATTGAAAATTTTTATTTCTTAGAACCCTAGCACTTGTTGGTTGCCCAAGAGATAGAGAGAGAGAGAGAGAGAGAAAGAGAGAGAGAAGAATATGTATTTGATGAAATCAAGGGTTTAAAAGAGGTAAAATTAAGAGTATACAAAGAAATCAACCTAGAAAGCAATATAATGTAAGATAGATTCACTTAGGGTTCATAATGGGCCATGAATACTTCAAAACACTAAGAAGATGATTTAAACTCTATAATACCATAATTAAATTAGTAATGAATCATGGATATTCTAAAGCCTCCAAACTCTCGATTGAACAACAAAATTTCAAGTTACGGTATTAAGGGGGAAGTTTCGGCCAAAGGAAAAGAAAGGCACTTAGAGAAGTTTTTAATTTAGTCTAATGTATTTAGAGGCCTAAGTTAGTAATACAAAGACTAGACGAGCCATTGGTTTGAGAAAAAGAATGAGATTTGATGATGTTAAGATTATAGTCCCATAAAAACCCTAATTTGCCCTATAATTGAAATGACTAATATGACTAAGTTTTTAGGCTTGTTTTATGTCATAACATATTTCATTTAGCCAAATTCATATCATTTTATTCTTAAGGCATTGAATTTATAATTGCAACTAAACTTTTGGCGGCAGTTTTAGCCTATTTGTACATTAATTCGAACTATGGGGGTCAAATTCCTTTTCCCTTTTACTCATGGCTGCCATAGACAAGTTTGTTTTAATCTATAAGACCAAAATATGAGACCCATTTGCATATGGAAGCTATATAGCCCATTTTGACATAATAGGGCCTAAAATTGCAAAAAATAATAACTTTGGCTATATAACTTTGATTTATGCAAACATATAGTCTATAGAACGCTTATGTTATGAACTTTATACTGTAAACATTTCAAGTTAAGATGAATCCATTTGACCCTTTAAAAGTCCCAAAAACAAATGATGCTTGAGTGAACAGTAACTATATAATTTTAGTTTTTATGGCCAATTTTGAAAATTCATAAATATTTATATAGTTCAAAAAAATACCATCTTTAGTTTATTAGAAAGCTCTATAAATTAAGATGCTCACCAAATTTTAGCCTCAAACTAGGTCACTGGGGTTTTCAAGGATAGATGTGTAATTTGTGACTCACTTGGACCAAAATTTAGTTCCAAAATGGTCCATTTGGTCTTTAAATTGCAATCTCTTAGTTTGAGCAAATTTTAATCCATTCATACTTCATTTTCATAAGATTCATTGCATGAAATAGGGCTAGCATAAAAAATTCACCATCTCACATCTAATTATCCATATGGACCTTATAGCATCTAATTTATGAAATCGTGTCCTAGAGGCCAACTCATGCATCAAAACAACATATATTTATGTTCTCAGGCTCATACACATGTTGCCATGACATATCCTTGTCATATATATATAAGGGTTCATCATTAAAGTGTCTCATACATAATTAAATACATAAGTTACCTCATAAGCTTCCTATACATCAATTCTAAACTCTAGCTCCTCAATTTCTTTCTTTTTGCTTATAGAACCTATCATGGTTTGTAGAAGATAAATGGGGTGAGATTCTTAAAAAAATCTTTATAGCAAATCTCAATCTATATCAATTACATATAATAAATATAAATGAGGAAATACATGCATGGGGGTTATGTGCCTCAAGTAACTCAAACACGAGAATTGGCATGAAACTTTTACTTCTATTAGCCATGGCATAAAAACATGTTTGCTAGGCTCAACTAAGCTTAACTTTGGGATAAGGAAGAGCTATTGCACCAAATTCTATGCCATAAGGATTTAGGAGTCAATCATAGCATCATATATGCAAAAAACTCATGATAAAAGCCAATTTAAACCATAACTCATAAAATCATCAAACAATCATGTGCACAAGTATCTTAACTCATTCAAACATCCAAACAGATGCAAGATGTAACATCCAGTTCTTTGAAAATGAAAGAAAATGTGAGAAACGTAATGATTTTGTATGCACCTTCCAAATTCTGATTTTGTATGATGATTCCTAGGCCTAACTAAGAGTTTAAATGAGCTCCCAAGATCCCTAAGAGGCTCCCCATATGCTTCTTCCCTTGAGAAAACAAGAAAGCTCCATGGAACCCAATATGCTTCATAGCCTCGGCCTAGATGGGTTCTCCTAGCTAGGGAGAGTTTTAAATTTTTCTAAGGCCATTTTTGAATCATGTTTGATGAATGAAAATGAGGGGAGGCCTTGGAAAAAATGTAGAACTCAAAGAAAGTGATTCGGTGCCTTAGGTTCCATATTATGTCCTAAAGAAGCAACATGATACTAGGCCCTTTGTTTTAATGGTGTGATGACTCCAAGAGGCTTAAAAGGAGTCAAGAATCATATTTGAAAGGAAAGAATGAGGCCTAGAAATTATTTGAGAGGTGTTGCGTCATTAGGTGCCTTTATGGACCATAATAGGGGTAATAGAGCAATCTAGTGTCTCTAGTTATGTGACCTTAGAATGTGTTTCATGAACCTAATTGGCTCCCATAAATTGTATCTAGGACAAGAGAAACCATCTCCACCAATTTGTGGGTGTGTGGCCGAAAGAGGAGGCTTGAATTTCAAGGAAAAAGTGTGTGAGTGTATACAAGGTAGCTCTCTCCACCTTCTCTCATGCATGGATGTATGTTTAGCTTGCTTTAAAATATATGTATGTGTATTTTCAAGCTATGAAAAGTGTGTTAACATGCCTTTATATGCTATGATTTTTGATACCATGTTATGGTTCTAAATGAGTATATGATGTTTGTTTGAGTTTGCTTGAGTGTAGAGAGGCCAAGAACTCTTCCCTTTGGTGAGGATGAGCCAAAAACCCTTGAGCTTAGTTAAGACAAAGTAAAGAATCTCCCAAAAGCAAAGTGGGCTCCCAAGAGTATAGTTGAGTCTAAAGCTCTCAAAGAATGGGTGAGGCAAGTCCAAAATCCATGAGAAGTGTGAGGCCAATCCAAACACTTAGTGAGCTCTTGAATGTCTTGTATGATTTGTTCATATGCCAAGTTTGCTTTTAAGATGTCCATGACTTTCATTTTCCCTATGCATGCATTTGTAAAGCTTGCTTTGCACATATTATGTATGATTGAATGGGAGATAAGCTATTGGGATTCTTTGAATCTCATCCCCTCCTCTCCAATGATCTAACATGCTAGGTGGACCAAGTAGCTATGGTGAAGGGAGCTAACAACAATGAAAGAGGAAGATTGACAAGCTTATGCTTAGCTTTATCCATTTTGGAGCCATAATTATGTTTTATGGTGTATATGATGTTGTAAATGGTCCATAACTCTTGAGACATGTATAAATATGCCATTATGTGATGTTTATATCTATGGATATGATGTATGAGTTTTAGCATATATTTTGAGTATGAGATGTCAAATTATGCAATGTGGAAGTATGATGTAAATATGCATAAGTGTAGGTTGAATGACCAAATGAGATGCATGAGGTTTGGAACCATTTGGGTAGCTCACACAAGTCTCAAATGTGCTTTTAGAGTTGCCCAAAAGGTGCCAACACCAAGGGAAAACCATTTGGCAAGTTTGGTACCCTATATAGAGCCAAAATTAACCATAATGGAACCCTATATCACTTTTTAGCCAAATGAGTTGGTATTAGTCTGAAATTTGGCATGCAATTAGATCTCATTGAGAGCATTTTGGGAAGCTAAAGATCATAATTTTTGGAGGTCTACAGAATATTTGATGATTTTTTGAAGTTGGCAATTTTAATGGTTTCTGGTTTGCTGCACTATTCATTTGGTCCGAAATTGTTTTCTATCACACAAGACTCAAATAATGTCCAATTTCCATGAAATTTTATACAGAGAAACTAGATGATCACAATGATTTGTGCTAACTAGAAGCACCTCATTTGGAGGTCTAGAGAGGGAGATATGAATTTTTAAAATTTCTGTCCAGTATCAGTAAATTTGCCCGACCAGAAGTACTATTTCATTGAATTCTGAGGTTTGGGCTTGATGAACTGATCTGGAGATATTTTTCTCTCTAGTTAAGATCTATAGCTTTCCATTGATATCATTTGCATAGATTGAATTTTTGTGAAATTAATTGGATATTTTCAAAATTTTCTACAGAATTCTGTGACAGTTCCAAAATTCGGTCGGACCTTTAGACCATTATGGATGTCAAACGTCGTCTGTGATGTATGCTATGGTCTGGGCATATTTTTAGTGTGAAGTAGACATCCTAAGCTCTCCATAATAACTAAGGTTTCATGATTTAAATTTTTCTAGATTTAGTTATAATTTTCCAAATTTCGTTAGAAAGTGGAGCAATTCTTGCCGAGAATGAAACTCCATGTTCTATGCTCCATTTCGGTTTCCATGAATTGTGGGCATGATTTTGTGATGGAAAGGACTTGTATTGATGTAATTAAATATGGGAAAGTATACTATGTGCCTATATGGCCATGGAACTTCGAAAGAAAAATTTATACATAGCGTAATGCAAAGAAATGCCTTATTTTAATGCCATCTTCTCTTATTCTTGTGTACTTTATGGCATGAGATTTAGAAATAGTATGAGACAAAGTTAGAAATTTATAGTGTTACACAAGATGGGGAGAGATAGCTATCTTGTGAACTTAGGAATTCTAATTCATCGTTAATCTCACGATTCTTCTTTTTTGCATGATGCTCTTTGTAACATTACAAAATTAATTAAGAGTAATTATGGAGAATTATGGAATTATTAAGAGGAATTCAAGAAGATTATAGAAAATAGGAATTTTTAAAGAAAAGGATCATTTTGGGCATTTTAAGGCACATGATAAATGTTTGGTAATTTTAGTGGAAAATAAAATATTATTATGGATTTAAATTTAGTTAGGTTAAAAATTTTATTTAGGCTCTATGATTAATTTAAATATATCAAGGATAAATTGTGGAGGCCCAATTTTAGTTTTATAGAGACCTAACACAATTGGGCTTGCCTAACTTTGGCCTAACACTTTAGGAAATTAGACCATTTGGAACATAAGACCCATTGGACCAACCTATTTGTCATACAATAAAAATAGCACATATTTTATATTACAACATGCTTACAACATCAATTTCTTATCTTGTATACTTTTAGTAGTGAAAAAAATTGACATTAAAGGCCTAACTTATACAAATTTGCATAAATACGTAACTTTAACATATTAATCTCAAAATCCATGCTAAACAAGCTTGTTCAATGTAAAACATCATAGAAAGAGTCATAAGATTTCGGGTTTCAAGTTATATGCTTTAACTGTGACAATTGCACAATTTCACATAAGTGCTCATATTAGACATTCAATTTATAAATTTATATCTTGGGCTAGAAAACTATGATTCATGTAAATTATGACTTTATGAAAGCTCAAGACATGAACTATAAGCTGTAAAAATTTCAAACAAAAAAAAAAGTCCATTTGGTCTGTCAAAATCCAATGGAACAATAACTGCATTAGATTTCAGACCTATATCAGAATTCAAACTTTGAACATGTATATCTTTGGATATACAAACTCATGAAAAAATTATGATACCAACTATATACTTGTAAAATTTCATGAGCATTAGAGCTCATTTGGCCCTTCAAATACATAAAAAATCATATCTGACCGTATGAACAATACCTAAGAAATTTTTCAATATTCAAACAATTTTAAAAAATCATAATAAAATCTAAAGAGCTTTAAAAATTATGTTCTTTAGCTCTGTGAAAAGCTCCAAATGGGATTTAAATGTTTGCCAAATTTTGATCCAAAATTTTGTTCATTTGGTTTAGTTTTGGTTTAGGAACAAAATGTGGCTCAAAATGACACATAATTGGGTCCAAATGTTTGAAAATGAGCTTCTTCAATGCATGTGACCATTTATGTAATATCTGGTTCCTCGAAAATAAGAGAAAACACAAAACGTAACGTATGATTTTTTGCGAACATACAAAATTCCCCTAGATACAAAAGGAAGTCCCTCGAATAGAGTGATTTGATGTCTATTAAAATTAGAGTAATATTCTAGACCTCAAATAATGAATTTAGAAAGCCAAAGGTGCCTAGAAACTGGAGCTAAAATACCAAGACTAAATTTAACAAAATTATTACGAAACTTAATGGCATTTTTGTAATTTCAAGAAAAATTTTGAGGTACTCATAGGAGGAGTTTTTAAATGGAAAATTTGAGTTCTCCAAGGTTCTCAAAGGCCCTAAAAATCATGAGAAGCTCCGAGACAATTAAAAGCCCCTCTGGTATATGCTTTCCAATGGCAGTAAGCCCAAATTTTGACTGATTTGTTCGAGAAGGTTTTAAATCCAAATTGATTGATTTCATAGGCATTTTATAAGATTGAGAACTTAATTTTTATAATGGAAAAGATGATTCTCAAAAAGGAGTTGAAATGAGGCCAAAATAAAGAAGCTACAAAATAAGGACATAAACAGAATTTTTGAAAAAGAAAGTTCAAGAAGCATCTTTTAAATACATGCCCCTCTTCTCTCCCTCATATGATCGACCTTATTGCTACCTAAGGACAGAAGGGAGACCAGCTAGGAGTGGCATCCAAGAATGGAGGAAAAAGAAGAGGAAAAATCCAAGAAAAAGGTAAGAAAAGTGTAGCAATTCATGCTTCTTCCTTTACCAATTTGATTTCCCTTCTTCTCCTCCTTCTTCCCATAGCTTTGGCACATGATTTAGTTCTATTTTGAGCTCAAACCAAGGGAGAGGAGTTTGAATTAGAGGAGGAGAGCCAAGGGAAGAGGAAGAGCATTCAATGAAAACTTGAATTCAACATAAAACCATTAAACTCCATGCTTCTTCCTCCTTGTTCATGTATGGGTGTGTTTGGCCACTATATGGATAGCAAGAAGGGAGTTGTTTTTAAATAGAACCAAGGGTGAAACTTATGAATTAGAGTGTGGGTAATAACATAGGGCAAAGAAATTCAAGAAAGAATCTATGAAATTTAAGATTGTAAAGCTAGGGATTTGTGTGTGTCAGTTAAATTTTGATTTCATACAAGAGTCTCTAGGCTAATGTAAGTGCTTGTATGAGCTCCTAAGATCCCTAGAGAGCCTCCCACATGCATCTCCCATCAAGGAAAGCAAGACAATTCCCATCGGTGCCAGAAGAGGCATAGGTTTGGGCTAGGCTAGAAGAAGCACCAAGGGATAGTTTTAAATTCTTCCAAGCCTAGATTTATATCATATATGATGGGAAAGTTTGAGAGGAAGCCTTGGAAAAATTTTAGAAGTCATAAATAATGAGATGAAGCTATAGATTCCATATTGTAGAATAATTAAGTAACACATAGCTAGGCTACTTAAAATAATTGTGTGATGGCTCTAAGGGGTTTAAATGGAGTTGAGAATCATAGAATAGAAGAGAGAAAGGATCCAAGATCATGAATTCTTGTAATTACTTCATTAGGTGCTTTATGGAAGCATAATGGATCCATAGAACAAAGTAGCTTCATGTAGTGTATGTGTGGTGCCAAGACTTGCTCTCATGAGTGATTTATACCTCTTTTGATATGTTTAGGCTAAGAGGAGCTAGTGCCTTCAAGTATCATGGGTTTGACTGAAAGAGGGAGAAAGAAACTAAGGGAAAAGTTTATAACATTGGCCTCGAGATAGCCCTTTTCCTTTGTTTCATACATGTTTGGGTGTTTCTTTGTCTTTGAATGTGTATGTGAATGTTTAAGCCATGAAACATGTTTTTAACAAGTATGTATATACCATGGTACCATGATGGTTGCTTATGTGTTTTAATGATGATTTATGAACATGTTTTGGTTTGCTTGAGCTTGGTAAAGCCAAAAGTCCCTTAGCTAGGGTGAGGATGAGCCAAAAGTCCTTAAGGATAGGTGAGACAAAGCCAAAAGTCTCCAGAAAGAGCGAGGCTTAGTCAAAAGTCCCTTGAAAATAGGTGAGACAAGTCCAAAAGCCCTAAAGAGAACGGGTGAGGCTAAACCAATGTCTTGGCAAGCCTATGTATGTTATATGTAACTTCTTGAATGAAGGAAATACTTTATGTATGTTTGAGAATCTCATGTTTGATATGCATGCATTTTTAGACTTGAAATTGCACCATTTATATGTGGTTGAAAAGGAAAAGGGTTATTGTGTAACAATCAGAAAAAGGGAAAAGGAAAAGAAAGAAGGAAGCTGAAAATTTTCAAAATTCAGAAATTTTTCTAAATCTTCTCGCAATAGCGAGAAATGGCCTGGCTATAGCGAGAGTAGCTATTCGCTATAGCAAAAGTGCTTCTAGTTATAGCGAGTGCGGGCATTCCATACAAAAATCAGGGAGCTGCTCGCCGTAGCGTACCCTATAGTGAAAGTGGGGGTCTGGAACTGATACGTGCTCGCCGTAGCGAAGGTAAAACCTCGCCATAGCGAAGGTAACTGATACGAGCTCACCGTAGCAAAGGTTAAACCTTGCTATAGCAAAGGTGACTGATACGAGCTCGTCGTAGCGAAGGTTAATTTTCGCTATAGCGAGGGTCAGTCCGGAAAAGCGTAAAAAGGGAGAAATTGACTTCCTTAAACGACCCAATTCATTCTTTCTCTCTTATTTGCCCTAGACTTCGACCCAAGGAGAGAAAAGAGGCATGGAGAGTGAGAGAGACCAAGAGAAGGAGGAGGAACAAAGGAAAGGTAAGCAAGCTTCTCTCTTTTCTTCTTAGCATCTTGATCTCCTCTCTTTGCCATCTCTTTCTATGGTTTTGCTTGTGAAATTAGTGGGGTTTTAGGCATGGGTCAGAAGAGGGAAAGTGGAAAACCACTCTTGAACTTCTTTGTTTTCCTTGAGAATGTTGATTCTACCACCATGAGAGCTTGAGAGAGAGGAAGAGTTGGTGACATTATAGAGAGAGAGAGAACCCCTAGGTTCTTATATGTTAGGAGGGTTTGCTCTGAAGAACCTTTAATAGTTGTTGAGTTACATTCTAAGAGAGTAATTCCATACTCTTGATTGTGTCTAGGCTCAAGTGAAGCACTTCCATCAAGGTGTGATTGTGAAACTAAGAATGGAGAAGAGGAATTGAAAGGAAAAGCTTGTGTTGGCTCAAAAGGTAGCTCTCTCCATTCTTTCTTGTTGCATTCTTGGATGTAATGGCCATTGTATGCTTGTGTATATGCTTATTGTGTGAGATATGCCATATGTTATTGCTTTGATGCATTGGTACCAATGTGCTTGTGTGATGGATTGTGAGAATTGCTCGGGTGAGGTAGTGCCGAAAGTCCCTTGAGATGGGTGAGGTAGAGCCGAAAGTCCCTTGAGATGGGTGAGACAAGGCCAAAAGTCTCATAACCGAGTGAGGCCAAGTCAAAAGTCCCCAAACTCGGGTGAGGCCATCCAAAAGTCCCTAAACTCGGGTGAGGCTAGGCCAAAAGTCTCTAGAGCTTACTTGTGACATTGTTGTGATTTCCATGGCATGTATAACATGTATTATGTGATTGAGAATGGTTGGATGCTAAATTACATGCTTTGACTTGTTATATGCCTTGATTGCTTCCTTGAATGAGTGTATGAGCTATTGAGATTCCATGAATCTCACCCCTTCCCCCTCCCATCTTAACATGCTAGGTGGAGCTCAAGGAGAATCAAGTGCACACTAAGGAGCCTAGGAGAATGTTAGATAAATGTTAGCTTGTTTTGATTCCTTTGATGTAAAGAGGTGCTAAAATGTATATGCACCTTCTATTTTTGAGATGTAAATGTTGTAGCAAGTGTAAATGTATAGAAATATGATGTATAAACTATGTAGAGAGCCAAAGTAATGAAAATGTGGGTTTTGCCCTTTTTGTGGATGATATGTGATAGTGTATTTTGGCCCATAGCATAGTGAGTTTGAAATGTATGATGAATTGAACTACTTGGACATGTTATATAGACTATTTTCATGCTTTTAAACTTGTCCATGAGTTGCTAGAACAGGTGGGAGGCCATTTGGACGCATTTGAACCGTTTTGGGTGCCAAAACTGCCAAATTTGTGAGCTCAATCAAAGTGTGACCAGATGAGCTCTTCTTGACATGAAATTTGGCATGCCTCTAGAGTTTGTAGAAATCTTCTTGGGAAGCTAAAGTATAATATTCGGAGGTCTTGAGAATATTTGGCGAATTGTTGAAATTGGGAAAAATTGATGGTTTGGTCATGTACTGTTACCATAGGTCCGAAAGGAAATCTGTGTCATTCATGGACCAAAGGGATTCTAAATGTCATGAAATTTTATACAAATAAACTAGACAACTACAGTGACCTATAAAAACTAGAATCACCTAAATCAGAGATCTGCAGAGAGAGAATGAACCTTTTGAAGTTTTGTATCAGCATTAAGGAGCCCATCCAACCTCCATTACTGTTCCTTCGGTTTTCAGGCTATATGGGCTGCTAAACTGATCTGGACTTATTTTTTTCCTCTAGTAGACATATATATCTTTTCAAATTGATATAGTTTTCTCAGTTCGGATTTGTTTGGATTTAGTTATGAATTTTTGAAGTCTATGACAGTAAGCTGCGCTAGAAACAGGGACAGCCGGACCTCTGTCTCATTTTCGATGTCAAACATGGTCCAAACACTGAGATTGTAGTTGAAAATTATTTTTAGAATAAATTTAACACCTAGAGATTTCCAAAAAGCTATATTTTGCTAGATTCCCATTTGTTTATAATTAGTTATGATTTTCCAAAGTTAGAGCCAAAAATCTGACTTTTGGGCCTATGTGAGAAATTGCATTTTTCTGGTTTTTGGCTCCATTCCCGAGGCTTATGGCTTCTTTTATGCTATGTATGAGTTGTATAAATGGAGTGTGAGTAGAGAATGTGAATGTTGGGTTCACAAGACCCACGGGGCAAAATATGAGCAGTTGAACCCCGTTTTATAGTAGGAAAATGCCACGGTTTGTATTGGTTCTTTGGAAATCATATGGAATTGAGCCCAGAGGGAGGCTAGATGGAGTTAATATACTATGGTGTTAAATTTTTGGTATCAGAGCAAAGGTTCAGGTACTTTTGCTCAATGTTATGCTCTTGAATGATGAAATTTGCTGTGTTTGGTGTGAATGGTCATGGAAGTGGTAGCATCCTTATACATATGTGTTTGACATATCATTGTGAACTGAGGATTGCTACTTATTTTCAGACATGGTTGAGACTAGACGGGGCAGGGGTAGAGGCAGACCGCCCAGGGCTCAAAGAGCTGAGCTAGAGGTTCCTGTTGGGCCTGAGGATCCTCTGTGGGCCATCATAGAGAGACTTGACCAGTATGAGGCCATGATGGGCCAGCACCAAGAGATGCTGGAACAACAAAGGTACATTGCCCAACAATAGCATGATATGATGATGCATTTATAAGATACCCTGGCCAGGCAAGAAGAAGCCAAGAGAGATGCCCCTTTACCTCAACTATCCACATCCAGTATTCCACCTGTACCTCCCCAGGAGCCTGCTGCTCCTCAGACCCAGACGCCTATTCAGAAAGTGTTAAAGTAGTTTATGCAGAATAATCCACCCTCATTTGACGGGGAGTTGGATGTGGATAAGGCGGAGGCTTGGGTTATGCAGCTGAAGAAAATATTCTCGGTGATGGATTGTACCACCGAGCAGAAAGCTCAACTAGCCACCTTCATGTTACAAAAGGAAGCTGATAGGTGGTGGTGTAGCACAAAACCCCTGATGGAGACCAAGAACATACAAATAACTTGGGAAAGCTTCTTGGTCGAGTTTTATGAGAAATATGCCCCTAGTTCCGTGAGGAAGAAGAAAGAGATGGAATTTATGGGCCTGAGACAGACGGATGAGATGACTGTAGACCAATATGTGGCCAAGTTCATTGAGTTGTCTCGGTATTCCTCTTACCTCCAGAGGTATGATGATGAACCCTGGAGATGTAAGCAGTTTGAGACTGGGTTGAAGCCCCTGATTAGCGACAGAGTTACTCCACAGCGGATCAGGAAGTTCAATACCCTTGTAGAGGTCAGCAGGGTGATTGAGACTAACCTGTAAGCTATCATGCCTGCTGCAACTACAGCTAGTCAGAAGAGGGTTCTGGATTTGAAAAGGCCGAAACCAAAAGAGGGTTCTAGTTTGACACCTAGTACCAAGAGGAGAGGCAAGGGGCCGTGGAATAGAAGGCCATAGAGGGGTATGCCACCTCCTCGGGGCCAGTCATCCTTCCAGCAGTCTCTGGTGACATGTTTCAAGTGTGGGAAGCCAGGGCATATTGCTAGACACTGTCCTCAGATGGATACAGTGCCTCCTCCTAGACCACAGACCCAGGGCCGAGTGTTCGCCCTCACTCAGCAGGAAGCCAGTGCATCTCCTAGTTTGATCCAAGGTACGCTGATAGTGAATGGCTTTCCTGTAGTTGTTATGTTTGATTCGGGTGTTAGTCACTCGTTTATATCCTATGATTGTGTGAGGCAATTGGGTTTGGTCATTAGTGTCTTGCCATTTGACTTGTCTGTCACTACACCCACTGGAGGCCACGTGGTTACTTCCCATACCTGCTTAAATGTCACTGTTCAATTTAACCATTGTCATACCACTATTGATTTGATCTGTATGCCCTTCCATGATATTGATTTGATTATTGGTATGAACTGATTGGCCGCAAATAATGCCATACTTGATTGTGAACACCGAACTATTTCCCTACCTACTTGTGGGACCATACCTAGGGTAGGAGCTGAGTTATCCTTTATGACTACTGCCCAAGCTGAGAGATATTTAGAGTGTGGATGTCAAGGGTTTCTAGTCTTTTCTCTATTCAGACTGAGGTAGAAGAAGGGATAGAGGAGATCCCAGTAGTCAGGGAATTCCCAGAGGTTTTCCCTAAAGAGTTTGACTTTAGTGGCCTACCTCTTGAGAGAGAATTAGAGTTCCCTATAGACATAGTGCCTGGGGCTGGACCGGTGTCCAAAGCTCCTTACAGGATGGCTCCCGTCGAGCTTGCTGAGTTGAAAGAGCAGATAGAGGAATTGTTAGAGAAAGGGTTTATCCGCCCTAGTGTCTCACCTTGGGGAGCTCTGGTGTTATTTGTGAAAAAGAAGGATGGTAGCTTGCGTTTGTGTATAGATTACAGAGAGTTGAATAAAGTTACCATCAAGAATAAATATCCTCTCCCTAGAATTGATAATTTGTTAGATCAGTTGGCTGGGGCATCTGTGTTTTCCAAGATAGATCTTAGATCTGGGTACCACCAGTTGAGAGTGAGAACTGAAGACGTCTCCAAGATAGCCTTCAGAACGAGATATGGGCACTATGAGTTCCTTGTGATGCTATTCGGGTTAACGAATGCGCCCGCTGTGTTCATGGATTACATGAACAGGGTATTCAGACCGTATCTAGATCAGTTTGTGGTGGTCTTCATTGATGATATTTTAGTGTACTTCAGATCCTTTGAGGAGCACGAGAGGCATTTGAGATTAGTCCTAGACACCTTGAGAGAGAAAAGGTTGTATGCCAAACTTAGTAAATGTGAGTTTTGGCTGACCGAGGTGAGATTCTTAGGTCATGTGATCTCACGAGACTGGGTCGCAGTTGATCCCCATAAGGTTGAGGCTGTGTTACAGTGGGATAGACCTAGAACGATCACCGAGGTTAGGAGTTTCCTAGGTTTGGCAGAGTATTATAGACGGTTTATTCAGGACTTTTCTCGGATAGCCTTACCACTGACGAGGCTAACTAGGAAAGAGATACCTTTTGTGTGGGATGATAGATGTGAGAAGAGTTTCCAAGAGTTGAAACTCTGTCTAACCATTGTCCCTGTACTGATTATCCCTGACCCTAGTGAGCCATTTGTGGTTTATTGTGATGCCTCGGGCAAAGGGTTAGGATGTGTATTGATGCAGTAGGGTCGAGTAGTGGCATATGCCTCTAGGCAGTTGAGGCCTCATGAGGAGAATTATCCCACGCATGACCTAGAGTTAGCCGCCGTAGTATTTGCTCTTAAAATTTGGAGACACTATCTGTATGGTGCTACCATAGAGATCTATAGTGACCACAAGAGTCTGAAATACCTGTTTGACCAGAAAGAACTCAATATGAGACAGAGGAGATGGATGGAATTCTTGAAAGATTATGATTATGTGTTGAAATATCATCCGGGTAAAGCCAATGTTGTGGCGGATGCCCTGAGTAGAAAATCCATCCATGTAGCCCATATGATGATTAGGGAGCAGGAGCTCCTAGAGAAGTTTAGAAATTTGAACCTCTCTTGTCAGGTGGTATCAGGTAAATTGTATCTGAGTGAAACCCGAGTTGAGAATATATTGAGAACCCAGATCTTAGATGCCCAGAGAGAGGATGAGTTCCTAAGACGGATCAGGAGTGAGATTTCCTAAGGTAAGATCTTAAATTTCAAGGTGTCTGAGGATGGTATGCTAGTATATCGAGATAGAATCTGTATGCCTAGTCAGACTGAGTTGAGAGAAAGTATTTTAGAAGAGGCACATAAGAGTAAGTATACTATCCACCCAGGTGCCACCAAGATGTATCAGGATTTGAAAAGAATTTTCTGGTGGCCAGGGATGAAGAATGATGTGACGGATTATGTGACTAGATGCCTAGTGTGTCAGAGGGTAAATATAGAACATCAAAAGCCGGCTGGGTTGTTGCAACCTCTAGATATCCCTGAGTGGAAGTGGGATAGTATAGCCATGGACTTTGTTATGGGGTTACCCAGGACATCCTCTGGACACGATGCTATTTGGGTAGTTATGGATAGACTGACGAAGTCTGCACACTTTTTAGCTATCAGGGCTACTTATACACTGAATAGATTAGCCCAGTTATGCATCAGAGAGATAGTGCGACTTCATAGAGTACCCAGTAGCATAGTTTCGGATAGAGACCCTAGGTTCACATCGAACTTTTAGAGGTCATTGCAGCATGCCTTAGGGACCAGGTTGCTGTTTAGCACTGCACATCACCCCCAGACAGATGGTCAGACTGAAAGGACCATCTAGACATTGGAAGACATGTTGAGGGCATGTGTGTTAGAAATGAGGGGTAACTGGGATGCGTATTTACCGTTAGCAGAGTTTGCGTATAATAACAGCTACCATTCCAGTATTCAGATGGCCCCTTATGAGGCTTTGTATGGGAGAAAGTGCAGATCCCCTCTGTGTTGGGTTGAGCTAGGTGAGAGGAATATATAGGACCTGAGATTGTAGACCAAACCACCCGACAGATAGAATTGATTAGAAAGAGACTCCTCGCGGCCCAGAGTAGGCAGAAAAGCTATGCTGATAAGCGAAAAAGGCCGTTAGAGTTTGAGATTGGAGATCATGTGTTCATTTGAGTATCTCCAGTGACGGGTGTAGGTTGGTCAATGAGGGTAAGGAAGCTCAGTCCTAGGTATATTGGTCCATTTGAAATCCTTGAGAAAATTGGACCCGTGGCTTACCAAATAGCCTTACCTCCTAACCTAGCCCAAATCCACAGTGTTTTTCATGTCTCCCAATTGAAAAAGTATTTACCAGACCCCTCACATGTCATAGAATATGAGCGTATGCAATTGCAGGAAGATCTTTCCTATGTAGTGAGACCAGAGAGAATTGTGGATGCTAAGCTAAAATAGCTGAGAAGCAAGAACATTCCTCTGGTGAAAGTGATCTGGAGAGGTTTGACATCTGAGGAAGTAACCTGGGAATTGGTGGATGAAATGAGGTAAAAATATCCAGAGTTATTCCCTTGAGGTAAGTCTTTAAATTTTGAGGACGAAATTTCATTTAAGAGGGGTAGAAATGTAACAACTGGAAAAAGGGAAAAAGAAAAGAAAGAAGGAAGCTGAAAATTTTTGAAATTCAGAAATTTTTCTAAGTCTTCTCGCAATAGCGGGAAATGGCCTGGCTATAGCGAGAGTAGCTGTTCGCTATAGCAAAAGTGCTTCTAGCTATAGTGAGTGCGGGCATTCCATACAAAAACCAGGGAGCTGCTCGCCGTAGCATACGCCATAACGAAAGTGGGGGTCTGGAACTGAAACGTACTCATCGTAGCGAAGGTTAAATCTCGCCATAGCGAAGGTAACTGATAAGAGCTCACCGTAGCGAAGGTTAAACCTCGCCATAGTGAAGGTGACTGATACGAGCTCGCCATAGCGAAGGTTAATTTTCGCTATAGCGAGGGTCAGTCCGGAAAAGCGTAAAAAGGGAGAAATTGACTTCCTTAAACGACCCAATTCATTCTTTCTCTCTTATTTGCCCTAAACTTCGACCCAAGGAGAGAAAAGAGGCATGGAGAGTGAGAGAGACCAAGAGAAGGAGGAGGAACAAAGGAAAGGTAAGCAAGCTTCTCTCTTTTCTTCTTAGCATCTTGATCTCCTCTCTTTGCCATCTCTTTCTATGGTTTTGCTTGTGAAATTAGTGGGGTTTTAGGCATGGGTCAGAAGAGGGAAAGTAGAAAACCACTCTTGAACTTCTTTGTTTTCCTTGAGAATGTTGATTCTACCACCATGAGAGCTTGAGAGAGAGGAAGAGTTGGTGACATTATAGAGAGAGAGAGAACCCCTAGGTTCTTATATGTTAGGAGGGTTTGCTCTGAAGAACCTTTAATAGTTGTTGAGTTACATTCTAAGAGAGTAATTCCATACTCTTGATTGTGTCTAGGCTCAAGTGAAGCACCTCCATCAAGGTGTGATTGTGAAACTAAGAACGGAGAAGAGGAATTGAAAGGAAAAGCTTGTGTTGGCTCAAAAGGTAGCTCTCTCCATTCTTTCTTGTTGCATTCTTGGATGTAATGGCCATTGTATGCTTGTGTATATGCTTATTGTGTGAGATATGCCATATGTTATTGCTTTGATGCATTGGTACCAATGTGCTTGTGTGATGGATTGTGAGAATTGCTCGGGTGAGGTAGTGCCGAAAGTCCCTTGAGATGGGTGAGGTAGAGCCGAAAGTCCCTTGAGATGGGTGAGACAAGGCCAAAAGTCTCATAACCGAGTGAGGCCAAGTCAAAAGTCCCCAAACTCGGGTGAGGCCATCCAAAAGTCCCTAAACTCGGGTGAGGCTAGGCCAAAAGTCTCTAGAGCTTACTTGTGACATTGTTGTGATTTCCATGGCATGTATAACATGTATTATGTGTTTGAGAATGGTTGGATTCTAAATTACATGCTTTAACTTGTTATATGCCTTGATTGCTTCCTTGAATGAGTGTATGAGCTATTGAGATTCCATGAATCTCACCCCTTCCCCCTCCCATCTTAACATACTAGGTGGAGCTCAAGGAGAATCAAGTGCCAACGAGCCTGGGAGAATGTTAGATAAATGTTAGCTTGTTTTGATTCCTTTGGTGTAAAGAGGTGCCAAAATGTATATGCACCTTCTATTTTTGAGATGTAAATGTTGCAGCAAATGTAAATGTATGGAAATATGATGTACAAATTATGTAGAGAGCCAAAGTAATGAAAATGTGGGTTTTGCCCTTTTTGTGGATGATATGTGATAGTGTATTTTGGCCTGTAGCATAGTGAGTTTGAAATGTATGATGAATTGGACCACTTGGACATGTTATATAGACTATTTTCATGCTTTTAAACTTGTCCATGAGTTGCTAGAACAGGTGGGAGGCCATTTGGACGCATTTGAACCGTTTTGGGTGCCAAAACTGCCAAATTTGTGAGCTCAATCAAAGTGTGACCAGATGAGCTCTTCTTGACATGAAATTTGGCATGCCTCTAGAGTTTGTAGAAATCTTCTTGGGAAGCTAAAGTTGATAATATTCGGAGGTCTTGAGAATATTTGGCGAATTGTTGAAATTGGGAAAAATTGATGGTTTGGTCATGTACTGTTACCATAGGTCCGAAAGGAAATCTGTGTCATTCATGGACCAAAGGGATTCTAAATGTCATGAAATTTTATACAAATAAACTAGACAACCACAGTGACCTATAACAACTAGAATCACCTAAATCGGGTGTCTGTAGAGAGAGAATGAACCTTCTGAAATTCTGTATCAGCATCAGGGAGCCCATCCGACCTCCATTATTGTTCCATCGGGTTTCGGGCTCTACGTGCTGCTGAACTGATCTGGACTTATTTTTTTCTTCTAGTAGACATCTGTATCTTTCCAAATTGATATAGTTTTCCCAGTTTGAATTTTTTTGTATTTAGTTATGAATTTTCGAAGTCTATGACAGTAAGCTGCGCTAGAAACAGGGACAGCCGGACCTATGTCTCATTTTCGATGTGAAACATGGTCCAAACACTGAGATTGTAGTTGGTAATTATTTTTATCGTAAATTTAATACCTAGAGCTTTTCGGAAAGCTATAGGTTGCTAGATTCCCATTTTTCTATAATTAGTCATGATTTTCCAAAGTTAAAGCCAAAAATCTGACTTTTGGGCCTATGTGAGAAATTGCATTTTTCTGGTTTTTGGCTCCATTCCCATGGCTTATGGCTTGTTTTTATGCTATGTATGAGTTGTATAAATGGAGTGTGAGTAGAGAATGTGAATGTTGGGTTCACAGGACCTACGGGGCAAAATATGAGCGGTTGAACCCTGTTTTATAGTAGGAAAATGCCACGGTTTGTATTGGTTCTTTGGAAATCATATGGAATTGAGCCCAGAGGGAGGCTAGATGGAGTTAATATACTATGGTGTTACATATTGGGATTCCTAGAATCTCACTCTTTCGTCTCCATTACCTAACTTGTCTAGATGGATCAAGAGAGTAAGAAAATGGGAGCCACCAAGCTTGGAGATGGGGATTTGACATAAGGATATGCTATTTGTCTATTATGTAACCAAAGCAATGTTAAGTGATGTAATACAATGATGTATAACCATTTGAACATGTATGAATGTATGAATATGTGCTATATGTATGTGAATGGTTAGCAATTGAATGATATACATGTTCTTGGCATTGAATGGCCAGGTAGACCATGTATATTCCATATGTATGTTAACAAGTGGGAGAGTGAGTTTGTAAGGCCTGGGTTGTTAGACCCTTGAGACATGTTTAGTAGACCATTTTGATGCTTTTCCATATGCTCATGTGGCCCTAGGAGTAGAAGAAGAAAAATTGGACCCATTGACACCCCATTAGAAGCATAAAAGTGACCATTTGCAACCTTATAGCACAATCTGACCAAATGGACGAATTTCCCATGAAATTTGGCATGCATATAGGTCTTATCTAGAGCTTTTTGGAAGATAAATAGCATATTATTTGGAGCCCTAGAGAATATTTGGTGAATTTCTAAAGTTAAAAAATTTCTATAGATTTGGTTCTGTTACTATGCAATTGGTTAGAAATTTTATCTTTGTCATTCAGAGGGCAAATGGTTTCCAATGGATATGAAATTTTACAAACATAAACTAGACATTGCCAGTGACTTATAGAAACTAGAACCACCTCATTTGGAGGTATGAGTAGGGAGTTATGAAGTTTTGAAGTTTTATGTCAGTATTAGTAGCGCTAGTTGCATTTATGTACTATTCCATCAATTTTTAGTAGCTGAACGTGTTTGGCTTGGTCTAGAAGTATTTTTCCCTTAAATTTAAACCTATTTTTATTTCTAAACTAGTATAGTTTTCTTGAATTGGATTTGTGTGGAATTAGTTATACATTTTTGAAATTTATATCAATAAGTTGTATCAGAAACACTAAGCAGTCTGACCTATGTCACTTTTCTATTGTCATATGTGGTCCAAATGATGCTTTTATGACTTGAAATTATTTTTAGTATAATGATAACATCTAGAGCTTTCCAAAATACTATAGGTAGCTTGATTTCCATTTTTTTAGATTTAGTTATGATTTTCCAAAATTGCACTAGAAATCTATTAAATTGGACCCGATATTGACTTGCATTATTTGGTGTATATAGGCTATAAGCTCGAGTTTTTGGCAACATTTTGAGATGGTTTTGAGTTGTATGAATTTATTTTAATTGAAGGATGACATGAGTAAGTTCATATGGTTCATAGAAAGTGAAATAAAAATTTTAAGTATAGCGTAACGCAAAATAATGCAATATTTTAATTGAATTTTTCTACCAATCTTGCTATGCTAAGGAAAAGTGACTAGGAATGAGATGGAGAAAGGATAGATAAATATGGTGTTACAATTTGAGCATGTCCCAAGTAAAAAATACAGTGCATATGACCATGTCATCAGGTCCCACGCATCATGCATCTCAAAATGACTTACCCACTTGTCAATATGCATGCACTTTCCAAGGCCTATACATAGTCAAATTGCACATTCTTGTACATATACATTCAAAAATAGCATTTATATCATAATATCATACTTTTATGTATGTGAGAAGGTTTACATGATAAAAATAATATGTACAATGCAACACCCAATTTTCGTAAAAACGACGGAAACGGGTCAGATATAAAAGAAAGCCTTTTAAAATAAATTATTTAAGGCCAAATAAAATTAGGATAAAATTATAAATATTAGAAAATAAGGATCCAAGGCTTAGGATGCCCAAAAACTAGAGCTGAAGTGGCTAAAGAAAATTTGACGAAATACAGTGGCATTTTCGTAATTTTGAGAAACTTTTATAAAACTCAAAAGAGGAATCTTTAAATGGAAAAATTGATTTTTTTGAGGTTCTCAGGGGCCTTAAAAACTATAAGAACCCTTAGAATAGTTAAAACCCCTCTGGTTTACATTTTAGAATGCTAGTTGACCTAAACTTTGACTCTTTTGTTTGGGAAGGTTTTAGACTTGATTTGAGTGATTCCAAAGGCCATTTATAGATTAGAGAATCTAAATTTTATGATGGAAAAAACGGTTTTAAAAAAGGAGTTGAAATGGGCATAAAATGAAAAAGCCAAAAATGAAGGGCAAAATTGGCATTTTTAAAAGCTTCTAATCAATCCCTAGCTATATATAAGTGGCACCTTGTAATATCTGGTCCTCTAAAAACAAGAGAAAATGTGAGAAATGTAACGTACGATTTCTCTATCAACAAACAGAACTCACTGGATACAAAATGAAATCCCTCAAAATGAAGTAGTTAAGATCTTGAAAATTTTGGGAAGCATTTTAGATTCCTAAATATGAGAATCCCAAGCTTAGACAGAAAGAAAAATGGAGCTAGAATGAAGAAATAATTTCTTATGAAACGTAATAGCATTGTCGTAATTTTGAGCAAATTTTAGAATTCATGCAGGAGGGCTTTTTAAATGAAAATTTTGAGTTTTTTGAGATTCTCCGAGGCCTTGAAAACCATGGAAAGCCTCGGGACAGTTAAATCTCCTTCGGTGGACGTTTTCTAACGTCGGTGTGCCTGAATTTTAACGGGTTCATTCGGAAAGGTTTTAGCTCTGATTTGAGTATTCCAAATTGGGAACTTAAATTTTATAATGGAAAAGATGGTTCTAAAAAAGGAGCTAAAACGAAGAAGAAATGAAAATGCCAAGAACGAAGGGCAAAATGAGAATTTTTGAAAAATTATAACTTATTTCCACCTATATATATGATGCACCCTTCTTCTCCCTTCATTATACATGACCATGTTCTGCCCAAAACCAAAAGAAAACTCTAAGGGATGAGGTGCACAAGAGGACAAAGAAAAGGAAGAGAAATTCAAGGTAGAAAGGTATGGATTTTCATAGTTTTTCATGCTCTTTCTCTCCCAAATCTCTTCTCCTTTATTCTCCTTTATTTCTTATGATTATAATGAAGTATATGGATCTATTTTAAAATAGAAATTGAGGGAAAAATTCATATTTGAAGAGAGGAGCTCAAAGAACACAAGATTCAAGTGAGAACAAGTAAGAACACAAGGTAATTTCTCCTCCTATGGTTGTCATCTTTGGTTCCGTCCTCCTCCATTTCCCCCCACTTGAGAAAACCCTAGGAGGAGATGATTTTTAGGTAAAACCAAGCATGAATCTAAGGAAAAAGGGTGTGGAGATTAAGAATATGCAAAGAAAACAACAAAATAACCATTAGATTTCAAGATGCAAATTCTAGGGTTTTGTGTGCACCTTGTAAGATCTGACCTTATGTGATATTCTTAGGTCTAATTAAGAGTTTAATTGAGCTCTTAAGATCCCTAAGATGCTCCCCACATGCTTCCTCCTTTAAGAAAACAAAGAGAATTCCAAGGAGGCTAAAAAGGGACTATGTCTCGGCCAAGCATGGATGGAGTAGCTAGGGAGAGTTTTAAATTTTTTTCAAGCCCATTTTTGTGTCATATATGATGAATGAATTTGAGGGGAGGCCTTGGAAAAAATTTAGAACTCATAGAAAGTGATTTGGTGCCTTAGGTTCCATATTATGACCTAAAGAAGCAACATGATGTTAGACTTTTTGTTTTAATTGTGTGATGACTCCAAGAGGCTTAAAAGCAGTCAAGAATCATATTTGAAGGGAAAGAATGGAACCTAGAATTTATTTGAGGAGTGTTGCTTCATTAGGTACATTTATGGACCATAATGGAGCTTATAGAGCAATCTAGCATCTAAGCAAATTGTATGGCCTTAGAGATTGTTTCATGAACCTAATTGGCTCCCATAAATTGTATCTAGGCCAAGAGAAACCATCTCCACAAGCTTGTGGGTGTGTGACCAAAAGAGGAGGCTTGAAATCTAAGGAAAAAGTGTGTGATTGTGTGCAAGGTAGCTCTCTCCATCTTCTCTCATACATGGATGTGTGTTTAGCTTATCTTAGAATGTGTGTATGTGTATTTTCAAGCCATGAAAAGTATGCTAGCATGATTTTATATGCCATGATTTCATGATGTCATGTTATGTTTTCAAATGAATGTATGATGTTTGATGAGTTTGCTTGAGTGTAGAGAGGCCAAGAACTTTTGACTATGGTGTGGATGAGCCAAGAACCCTTGAGATTGGTTGAGACATAGCAAAGAGTCTCCTAGAAGCAAAGTGGGCTCCCAAGAGTATGGTTGAGTCCAAAGCTCTTAAAGAATGGGTGAGGCAAGTCCAAGATCCATGAGGAAAAGTGTGAGGCCAATTTAAACACTTGGTGAGCTCTTGAATGTCTTGTATAATTTGTGCACATGCTAATCTTGCTTCTTGAATGTCCATGATTTGTATTATGTCCATGCATGCATTTTTAAGGCTTGCTTTGCATATATTATGTATGATTGAATGGGAGATGAGCTATTGGGATTCTTTGAATCTCATTCCCTCCTTTCCAATGATCTCACATGCTAGGTGGACCAAGTGGATATGTTAATGGGAGCCAACAACATTGAAGGAAGAAGATTGACATCCATATGTTTAGCATTTTCCTTTTAAAGCCATAATGAACCATAATGATGTATATTAATGTTGTAAATGGTTTATGACCCTTGAGACATATTTAATTATGCTATTATATGAAGTAGAAATGAAAGTATGTGTTATGTGAATGATGGAATGTGAATTGAGTATGTATGGCAAAGATGGCTTCATGAATGAGTTTATGGAAATGTGCATATGTGTGCATGGAAAGGCCAAAATGAGATGCATGGGGTTTGGGACCATTTAGGCAGCTCACACAAGTCCTAAATGTGCTTTTAGACTTGCTCAAAAGGTGCCAAAGCCAAAGAAAAGCCATTTGGTAATTTTGGTATCCTATATGGAGCTAAAATTGACTATAATGAAACCCTATATCACTTTTTAGCCAAATGAGTTATTCTTGGTCTAAGATTTAGTACTCAATTAGGTCTTATTAAGAGCTTTTTGGAAAGCTAAAGATCATAATTTTCAGAGGCCTATAGAATATTTGATGATTTCTCAAAGTTGGCAATTTTTCTGATTTTGGTCTGTTGCACTATTCATTTGGTCTGAAATTGAATTCTATCACATGAGGCTCCAGTGATGTCCAATTGCCATGAAATTTTGTAAAATGAAATTAGACATTCACAGAGACTCGTGACAACTAGAATCACCTCAATTGGAGGTCTAGGGAGGGAGATATGAATTTTTGAACATTCTATCCAGTACTAGGGGTTTTGCCCGACCTAAGTTACTGTTCTATTAACTTCTGAGGTCTGGGCATAATGAACTGGTCTAGAAATATTTTTTTCCTCTAGCTAACATCCACAACTTTCTAGATTAATATAATTTGCATGGATTAGATTTTTTAGAATTAATTGGACATTTTCAAAGTTTTCTACAGAATTTTATGATAGTTCCAGACTGTAGTTTGACCTTTGGATGATTTCAGATGTCAAATGTCCTTGTTGATGGATATTATAGCCTAGGAATATTTTTAGTGTGATGTAAACATCTGTAGCTTTCCAGAATAACCAAGAATGAATGTTTTTGATTTTTTTAGATTTAGTTATGATTTTCCAAAATTTGATCAGAAAAAGGGGAAAATCTGGCCGAAATTAGACAACTACATTTTGTGCTTCATTTCGGTTTCCATGAGTTGTGGGCATGATTTTGTGATGCAAAAGAGTTGTACTAATGTAATTAAATATGAGGATGTATGATATGAGCTTACACGATTCATGTGACACCAAATGAAATTTTTATGCATGACACGATGCAATTAAATGCATGATGTTAATAGACTTTTCTACCTCCCTCATGGAAACTTAATGATGTGAGGTGCATGAGCATCATGAAAAGAGCTAGAAATTATGGTGTTACATGCCCTATATCTCCCTCACATTTAGCCAACCTAATTTCTACCTAAAACTAGGGAGAAGTTCTGCTAAGAAAGGCGCACAAGAAGGAGCTTCAAGGGAGGAGAAAAACCTAAGAAAAAGTAAGAAAATCCTTAAAATTTCAAGCTCCTTCCCTTAGCAAACTTGTTCTCCTCCTTCTTCTCTTTCTTTCCATGGTTTTAATGTGTGATTTAGATCTATTTTAGGCCATGTTCAGAGGAGCAGTTCAAAATTCCAAGGAGGGGCTAAAGCAAAGGAGAAGACTCTTAGAAAAGGCTTGAATCAAAGTAGGTATCATAGCTTTCCATGCTTTCTTCTTCTTGTTCCTTAAGAGGGGATTTTTGGCCACTTAGAGAACAACCAAGAAGGAGCAAAATCTTACCTAAACTAAGTATGAAACCTAGGTTTTTAAGGGTAAGAAACAAGAATATGCAAAAGAAATTCCAGAAAGAAGCATTAGAAATTATGTTTCCAAAACCTAGGGTTTTTATTGCACCTAGGTATGTATGGTATTTCTAATTATCTAAGAGTGTATATGGGTTTTTGAGACACCTCGAAAGCCTCACATGTGCCATTTCCTTCAAGAAAACAAAGCTAGCTCCATTGGTCCAAAATGTGTGCATTGTCTCGGCCAAGCATGGATCTTGTGCCTAAGGAGAGTTTTAAATTTTTCTAAGGGTAGAAAAGGATTAAATATGATGAAAGAATATCAAGGGAAGCCTTGGAAAAATTTTAGAAAGCATAGGTAATGAGATGGGGGTATAGGTTCCAATTTAAGACTTAAAGAAGCAACTTGTGACTAGACTCTTGGGAATGAATTTGTGATGACTGTAAGACTTAAATGGAGTCAAGAAACCTAGATGGAAAGAGAAAATAAAGCCATGATCTTGAATTCTAGCACTTGCTTCATTAGGTCTTATATGAAATCACTATGTAACCATAGAGCAAAATGAGCTCCCATAAAGAGTGTGTGATGCTAGAGCTTGCTTCCATGATGTAATTGTGTCCTATTTGATGTGTCTAAGCCAAAGGAATCAAGCTCCACCTAGTTGCAAGTGTGTGACCAAAAAAGGGTAGGAATAACCAAGAAAAAAGTGTTGAGTTTTTTCTTCAAAGTAGCTCTCTAACATTTCTCACATGTATAGCTTGGTTGTTTTCTCGTCATTGAGTGTTTGTGTGTATGTTTGAGCCATGAGAAATGTTTTTAGCTAATGCTTACATGTTATGGTACCATTATGTTTCTTGAAATGTATTTATGATTGCATTATGTCTTACACGGGTTTGGTTATGCCAAAAGTCCCTTAGGAAGGGTGAGAATGAGCTAAAAGTCTTTAGAAATGGGTGAGACAAAATAAAAACTCTCAAGAAGAGTGAGGTTAAGTCAAAAGTTCCTTGAAAGTGGGTGAGGTAAATCTAAAAGTCCTAAGAAAGATGGGTGAAGCTAGACCAATGCCCTTAAGAGCTTATGTTTGCTATGTATAAATTGACGTGCCAAGGAAAATGATTTATGCATGCTCACTAATTGCTTGAATATCATACATGCATTCTTTGAATTTTTTATGCATCCATTATGTATGTTTGTAAGGGTTAAAAGTTATTGGGATTCTTTGAAAGAATCCCACTCTTCCCCCACATATGCCTAACCATGTCTAGGTAAGCCAAGTAGACAAAGAAATAGAGGCCAACAACCTTGAAGATCAAGACTTTGACAAATGGTTATGAAAAATAGGCATTTTGATGGCATATTGATGTCAAACTATGTAACCATGAGATGTATACATGCTATAAACTCTTGAACACGTTCTAATTTATGTATAAATGGTGTATGTATCAATATGGAATCTAGATGAATGAGTATGTGTGTTCTTGCCAACAAAGAGCCTTTATGATCTATGATGTCCATGTGTATGTATGCAAGTGGCAATGTGAGATTTATCATACCTTATATTTTCTCTTATTATATCCATCCATTCAAGATAATTATGTGCATGTTCATAGGGAACTATTAAGAAAATGCCACATTTCATGCACTTTATCGCATTACGTTGAGGTAAAATTTTTCAATTCGCATTACATGGGCCCTGTGGATTATCCAATAACATTCTCTAGTCATTTATCATTGGAACAAGTCACAATCTACTTAAATTATCAAGTAATCCATGGTTTTCAAGTCAAAAACCCCAAAATTTTCACTTAATCTCGCAGACAGCATATGGTAGATTTTAAGGGCAACTTTGAAAAATCATAACTAAATGTAAAAAAATTGAAATCATATAAACCATAGTTTTCTGAAAATATTTGGATGTAAACTTTACATAAAAATAATTCCCAGCCATGAAAATCTCATCTAGGCCATGTTTGACAATAGAAAATATGAGGAGGTTAGACTGCCCAAAATTCTAATATAGCTTATTGATATAAATTTTGGAAATTTATAATTAATTCTAAAAAAATCCAATCCCTACATTCTATACCAATTTGGAAAGCTATAGATGTTAACTAGAGGGAAAAAATAGTTTCAAACCAAGCCAAGAGCATTCAGATCCCAAAAATTAATCAAACAATACCACGGGTCTAGAGGTGCACCTGGAATAAAATAATAACTTCAAAAATTCATATCTCCTTCTCTAGGCATCCAAATGAGGTGCTTCCAATTGGCATAAGTTTTTGGAAAGATCTAGTTTTTTTTGTAAAATTTTGTGGTAGTTGGACATCATTTGCCCCATGATTGGCACAGAACAAATTTCAGACCAAATGAACAATACACTAACCAAAAGCCAACAAATTTGCTAGCTTCAAAAATTCACCAAAACTTTTATAGACCTCCAAATATTGCCCACTTTAGCTTCTTAGAAAGCTCTCAACAAGCTCTAGATGCATGCCAAATTTTAGGCCAAGATGAGCTCATTTGGATAGAAAGTGATATAGCCTCACAATATGGTCAATTTTGCCTCTCATAAGGTAACACTTTGGTCCAAATGGCTTCTTTAATAGTTTTCCACCTCTTGGGCAAGTTTAAAAGAATGAATATGACTTGTAGAAACTATCCAAGTGATTCCAAATACCATGCATCTTAATTTGGCTATCCCACATCCATTCATACACTTAATTTACACAAGCCATCAAGGAGGCAATTTACATATTTACATTGCTTTGATGCCATCAAAGGTTTGTACAACATTCATACATCAATTTAAATTTCATCATGGTCTTACATCTCAAAAATTACATGCACAAACTCACTTTGACATTCCGTTACAAGTAAGGTTACATAATAGACAAAATACAACTTCTCAAGGTTGGCTTACATTCCTTGCTTCTTGAATACCACCTAGACATTTTAAAATGATGGAGGGAAGAGGAGTGAGATTCCTAGAATCTTAATAGCTCACACACCCATTCATACACATTCAAGGCATACATACATCAAGTGTACAAGTAAACAAGCTACTTGGATCATGATCAAGATTTCCATGCCACACTTTCACAATCATGTCATCAAGAAGCTCTAGGGACTTTGGTTTTGCCTCACCCATTTCTAAGACTTTTGGATATGCCTCACCCTTGGGCTAGGGACTTTTGACTTGGCCTCACCCATTCAAGAGACTTTTGGCCTAGTCTCACCCATGCCTTGAGATTTTTGGCATCTCCTCACCCACATTAAGAGACTTTTGGTATCACCTCACCCTTATGAGCCAATTTCACAACTAAGGCCATTCAAGAAGACACATTTGTTCCAATGCAATATCAAGACCTCAAGTGGCATGTTATCAAGTCACAAGAATACACACAAACATACAATGACATACATATGCACACAAGAATGCAAGGAGAATGAGGTGGAGAGCTACCTTGAATTTATGCAAGCTTTACTTAGTTTATTCCTTCCCTTTTTCGGCCTCACAAGCACACCTAGGTGGGTTGATGTTCTCTTGGCTTAAACACCATAAACAACACACAATTATACACTTGAAGCAAGCCAAGACACTAAACTCACTCTTAAACACACACTTGGTTTCATAAGTGGTATAATGGTTCCATAAATGGCCTATTGAAGCAACCTTCACAATTCAACCTCTAAGCTCCCCTTTCTTTCCATTTCTAGGCCTCTTAGCCTAATTCAAGTCCTTGGAGCCCTCACACAATTATTTACACAAGCTTAGAATCAAGTTGCTTCACAAAGTACCATTATAGACACCATTGTCCTATCTTCTAATCTATGGCTCCTAAATTTTTCCTAATGGTTTCTCCCATCTTCTAACATCATATAAAGTCCCAAACCAAGGCTATAACATATTAAAACACTCCCTAGCCCATGGAACCTTGCTTGGCTAAGACTAGCACCATGGAAGGATTTCTTAGAGTTTCAAAATTTTCCTTGATGGGAGAGCCACTTGGGAAGGTTTCTAAGAGTCTTAGGAGTTCAAGGAAACACTTAAATAGCCAAAGGAATTCATACACAAAATCAGATTTGATAAAACCCTGAAGAACATTAGACTTTTCTAACTTGATTTCTATTAGTTTTTCTTGGAATTTCTTGCCATATTCCTCTTCCTCATAGTCTAAAACCCTAGTTCTCCTCTTTTTTTAGACAGAAAATCCTCCCCTCCCTTGGTTCTATTATTGGCCAAAATCACACATCCATGGACTAAGGAGAAGAAGCAACAACAACAAGCAATTACCTAGGTTTCAAATGTGCTTTCAAGGTTTCTTCTTCTTGGTTTGCCTCTTCTCAAAATTTTTGAAATACACCTCTAAGTTTTGGACCAAAAATAGAACCAATCATCTCAAGAAAACCATAGGAAGAAATCATGGAAGGAGAGGAGCAAGATTTGAAGAAGGAGAAGTATGAAACTTCTCACCTTTTCCTCAACTTCTTCCTTCCTTTCTCTCTCCTTCTTGTGTGCCCAAGAGAGCTATCCTCATTTTGTATTTTGGACAGAAGAAATTTGTGCTATATGAGAGTAGAAAAAGGGGAGAAGTGTGTGGAAGCTTTAAGAAACTCACTTTTTAAAAAATTCTAATTTCATCCTTCCTTAATGGCAATTTTTTTCAGCTTTGTTTTAGCTTCTTTTCGAGAATTGTCTTTTGCATTATAAAATTTAGGTTCTCAATTTAATAAAATACCTTTGGATTCACTCAAATGGGAGCTAAAACCTTCCCGAATGAATCCATCAAAGTTCGGGCTCACCACTATTAGAAAATGTACATCAGGTAGGCTTTATGTAACACCATAATTTCTAACTCATTTCATGCTATATCTATGCTTCACATCATGCATCTCATGGAAAAACTAAGAAAATAGCATAAAAATGATAAATATTTTAACGTTGTATCGCGTATGAAAATTTCATTCAGTATCACGTGGACCATATGAGCTCATGTATCTTATTCTCATATTTAATTACATGGATACAACTCATTTTCATCACCCAAAGTAGCATACAAGTGGTCGAAAGCAAAGGGGAGCATAAAACACATATATGCATTTTTGGCTAGAATTTCCTCACTTTTGTCACAAAGTTTGGAAAATCATAACTAATTCTACAAACATTGAAATCATACATACTTGGCCATTCTGGAAATCTACACATGTCTAATTTATGTTAAAAATATGTCCAGACCATGAAACACAACAAATAAGACATTTGATATTCAAAAAGGTTCAAAGGTCTGGCTGGCTATTGGTACTATCACAACTTTCTAATACAAATTTTAAAAATGTCCAATTAATTCCAAGAAAATTCAATCCATGCAAAGGATACTAATATGGAAAGCTAAAGATGTTATCTAGAGGAAAAAAATAACTTTAGACTAGTTCAGGCATGCCTAGAGCTCGAAAACTAATCAAACAATGCTTGAGGTCAGTTTGAATGCCTGATACTGGGCAGAGTCTTTAAAAATTCATATCTCCCTCTCTAGATATCCAAATGGGGTGCTTCTAGTTGGAAAAAGTCATTAAAAATGTCTAGTTTTTTCTTATAAAATTTTGTGGCAATTGGACAGCATTGAGGGCCTGAGTGATAGAAATCATTTTTGGACCTGAATGAATAGTACATCAGACCAAAACCAAAATTTTTTCCAACTTCAAAAATTCATCAAATATTCTCTAGACCTCCAAAAATTCTGTTCTATATCTTCCCAAATAGCTCTCAACAAGCTCTAATTGCATGCCAAATCTCAAATCAGGAAGAGCTCATTTGGACAAAAAGTGGTATAGGTTTCCAATATGGTCAATTTATGCTCTACATAGGATACCAAAATGTACAAATGATTTTTCTTGATGTTTGGCACCTCTTGGGCAAGTCTAAAAGTATGATTATAACTTGTATGAGCTGTCCAAATGGTCCCAAATATCATGCATCTCAATTTAGCCATTCCATTTCTACTTATACACTAATGCATCAAACTTTCAAGAAGCAAAAATTGCCATTACATACTTAATATATATTCTAATGGTCACATAACCTAATCTCTTATTTATACATCATACATTAACATAATTATACATGTTCAAGAGGTCATGGGTCTTATACAATAATAGATTACATTAATTTCATTTATAAAGCCTTAAAGTAGCCAAATCCATGTACTTTAGTGTCAAGCTCTCATTTCTCATATGGTTGGCTTCCATTCCCTTGCTCTCTTGGTCCACCTAGCATGTTAGAACATTGGAGAGGAGGGAATGAGATTTAAAGAATCCCAATAGCTCATTTCCCATTCAATCATACATAAAAGATGCAAAAAAAATCTTATAAATGCATGCATGGGCATATTGTCATGTGTAAACATTCAAGAAGCATTTTTAACATTTGAACAAGTCATACATAGCATACAAAGGCTTGCAAAGAAAGTGGATTGGCCTCACCCATTTACTTGTGGATTTTGGACTTGCCTCACCCATTCTTTAAAAGGTTCTTAGACTTAACCTTGTTCTTGGAAGTCAACCTCACTTTTGGGAGACTCTTTACTTTGTCTCAACCAATCTTAAGGGTTCTTGGCTCATCCTCACCATGGCTCAGGGTTCTTGGCCTTACCACACTCAAGCAAACCAAAGCAAACATCATAAATATCATTTGAAAATATAATACATCATTATTGTACCATAGCATATGAAATATTGCTAGAATGCTTTTCATAGTTTAAAACATACATACACACATTCAAAGACAAGTAAAGCAAACAATTATGCATGAGAGAAGGTGGAGAGAGCTACCATGGAAGCAAAAACACACTTTTTCTCTTGAATTTCCTCTCCCTTCTTTGGCTTCAGACACACAAAAGTGTGGGAATGGTTTCTCTTGACCTGAACATAATTTATGGGAGCCAATTAGGTTCATGGAATCAATTCTAAGGCCACACAACTTACTTAGACTCTAGCTTAACCTGTAAACCCCTTTATGGTTCCAAAAATACATCTAATGAAGCAACACCTATCAAATAAATTCTAGGCCTTATCCTTTCCTTTCATATATGATTTTTGACTCCTTTTAAGCCTCTTGGAGTCATCACACAATCAAAACAAAGAGCCTAACTATATGTTGCTTCTTTAGGTCATATTATGGAACATAAAGCACCAACTCATTCTCTAAGCTTCCTAAATTTTTTTCAAGGCTTCCCCTCATATTCATTCATCATATATGACTCAAAAATGGGTTTAGAAAAATTTAAAACTCTCTCTAGGTACACAAACCCCTTTAGGCCGAGGCTATGGAGGATTTTGGCTTCCATGGAGTTTACTTTGTTTTCTCAAGGGAAGATGCAAATGGGGGGACTTCTAGGGATCCTAGGAGTCCATTTAAACACTTATTTAAGTCTAGGAATCATTGCATAAAATCAGATTTTGTAAGAAACACTTGAAACCCTAGATTTTGCATCTTGAATTTCCATGGTTATTTGTTAATTTTTTTTGCATATTCTTAATCTCCACACCCTTTTTCCTAAGAATCACCCTTGATTCTGCCTAAAAACCAAGCCTTCCTTGGACTTCTTAAGTGGGGTGAAATGGGTAGAGAAGAGGAACAAGGGGTAGCAATCATGAAAGAAGAAATTACCTTGTTTTTCTTTGTTTTCTCACTTGAATCTTGTCTTCTTTGGGCTCCTATCTTCAAATCCGAATTTTTCCATTAATTTCTCCCTTAAAAAAGATTTATAAACTTCATTATAATTATAGGAAACAACGGAGAATGGAGGAGAAGAGATTTGGAAGGAAGAAAGCATGAAAAACTACTAAAATTCCTTACCTTCAAGCCTTTATTTCTCTTCTCCTTCTTCTTCCCTTGGTGTGCCACTCTCTTAGGGTTTCTTCCCTAGTTTGGAGAAGAAAAATATGAGACTAAGTGAATGGGAGAGTGGGGAACCTTCTATTTATAGGTGGAGGAGAATGGCTTTTTAAAAAGTTTTCATTTTGCCCTTCGTTTTTGGTATTTTCTTTTCTACTTTGTTTTAGCTCCTTTTTTAGAACCGTCTTTTCCATTATAAAATTTAGGTTCTTAATTTGGTAAAATGCTATTGAAATCATTCAAATCAGAGCTAAAACCTTCTCGAATGAATCCATTAAAGTTCAGGTACACCAACGTTAGAAAACATCTACCAGAGGGGTTTTAACTATCCCGGGGCTTCCTATGGTTTTTAGGGCCTCTGAGAATCTTGGAAAACTCAAAAATTTCATTTAAAAATCCTTCTTGTGTGAATTCCAAAAATTACTCAAAATTACGAAAATGCCACTACGTTTCGTAAGTTTTTCGTAAAAAATTGTTTCTTCATTCTAGCTCCATTTTTTCTTTTTGTTTGAACCTAAAGTTCTCATTTTTAGGAGTCTAGAATGTTACTTAAATTTTTTGGGATCTTCACTAATTCATTTTGAGGGACTTGCTTTGAAAACATGTTCATTTCTATTGTTTAACGAAAATTAAACATTACACTTTACTAGTCTCGGGTCTTCCCATGGTTTTTGTGGCCTCTGAGAACCTTGGGAAATTCAAAGTTTCTATTTAAAAAGTCCTCCTGTGTGTTTTTCCAAGAGTTGTACTTATTTATGAAAATGCTATTATGTTTCGTCAATTTTTGTCACAATTTGTTTCTCCATCCTATCTTCATTTTTCTTTCTATTTGAGCCCAGAATTATCATTTTTAGGAGCTTGGGACTTTACCCAAATTTTTTGGGACATTATCTAGCTTATTTAAAAGGACTTGCTTTTATACGGCTCATTTTGTCATTTATGGAATTATGTTCATTACAAGATTGAGCTCCATGTTGATTTGGATCATTTAGCATGCTTTTGTATATAGTATTTATGCTTTTAGACTTGTCCAAGTGGTTGTGAAAATTCAAGAAAAGCTTTTGGTGTCTTAAAATCCCATATAAGACTTCAAATTTGACCATTTTGTGTGCTAAACAAAGTCTACCAAAGTGAGTGAGTTTTTCCATGAAATTTGGCCTGCAAGTAGATCCCATAAAGAGCTTTCCACAAAGCTAAAGAGCACTCAATTTGGAGCTCTAGAGAATTTATTATGATTTTTCAAAATTAGCCAAATTATGAAAAAATAGTATAGTTATTGTTCATTTGGTCAGTTTTCTTCTCTATATCACACATGAGCTAGATGAAATCCAATTCCTATAAAACTTTATAGGAATAAACTAGACATCATAAGCTTTTCATAGCCATTGAGATCACTTCATTTGGAGCTTTGTAAGGGGAGAAATGGATTTTTGAAGTTGCATGATAGTACCAATAATGTAACCTAACTTTAGTTACTGTTCCATCAATTTTCGTAGGTTTAAGCCCATGGAATTGGTCTGGAATTATTCTTAGTTAATAGTAAACATCTATAGCTTTCTAGAATGGTATGGTTTGCTTGATTTTGAGTTTTTTTCTAGAATTAGTTATGAATTTTTAAAATTTATATCAAAAAGCTAGAATTTGAACTCGAGAACAAACCGTTGATTTTGTGAGATGTAGCTTAAAACCTGAGGTTCTTGAGATATTTGTTGATGGCTATGACTTGTATGGATGTCTTATGAATAGAAAGTGATATTGATAAGTTTACATGGTCCATAAGGTATAAATTAAAGAATGAGATCTTATGTAACACAAATAAATACCATTAAATTTATTGCCTTTTTCATGTAAAGTGTATGGTTTCTTGCATTTGTGCTCCAATCCATATGAAATGTAACACCTAGTTTTCGTAAAAACAATGAAACAAGCTAGATATAAAAGAAAGTCCTTTAAAATAAGTCAGTTAAGGCCAAATAAAATTGGGATAAAATTCTAAATATTAGAAAATGAGGAACCAAGGCTTAGGGTTCCCAAAAATTGGAACCGAAATGGCTAAAGAAAATCCTAACGAAATGTAATGGTAATTTTGTAATTTTGGATAACTTTTAAAAAACTCAAAGAAGGGATTTTTAAATAGAAAAATTTAGTTTTTAGGGGTTCTCAGAGGCCTTAAAAACTATAAGAACCTCTAGAACAGTTAAAACCCCTCTAGTTTATGTTCTAGAATATCAGTAAACTCAAACTTTGACCTTTTTGTTCAGGAAGGTTTTAGACACGATTTAAGTGATTCCAAAGGCTATTTATAGGTTAGAGAACCTAAATTTTATGACGGAAAAGACGATTTTTGAAAAAGAGTTAAGATGAGCCTAAAACAAAGAGACCAAGAAAGAGGGACAAAATTGACATTTTAAAAAGCTTATTAAGAATCCCTAGCAATATATAGGTGGCGCCCCACTTCTCCCTCATATTTGGCTAACCTAAATTCTATCTAAAACTAGGGAGAAGTTCTACAAAGAAGGGCGCATAAGAAGGAGTTTCAAGTGAGGAGAAAAACCTAGGAAAAGGTATAGAAACTTAAGGAATTTCTTGCTCCTTCCTTCATTGAACTTGTTCTCCTTCTTCTCTTCTTTCTTTCCAATATTTTGGTGCATGATTTGGATCTATTTTTAGCCTTGTTTAGAGGGGAGAAGTTTGAAATTTCAAGGAGGAGTGAAATCAAAGGAGAAAGATCTTGAAAAGGTTAAGGAATCAAGGTATTTTCATGACTTTCCTTGCTTCTTCCTTCTTGTTCCTCTATAGCAAAGTTTCAGCCTCATATAGAACAAGCAAGAGGGAGGAAAATCTAACCTAAACCAAGCATGAAACCTTGGTTTTTGAGGGCGAGGAACAAGTAGATGCAAAGAAATTCCAAAACAGAACCATTAGTTTTCAACTTTCCAAAACCTAAGGTTTTCTTTGCACCATGGTATGTATAAAGCTTTTTAGTGGTATTTCTCATTTCCTAAGAGTATATATGGGTTTTTGAGATGCCTAAAAAGCCTCACATGTGCCATTTCCTTCAAGAAAACAAAGCTAACTTCATGGGTCTAAAACTTGGTGCATGTCTTAGCCAAGCATGGTTCTTGTGCCTAAGGAGAGTTTTAAATTTTTATAAGGGTAGAAAGGGACTAAATATGATAAAAGAACATCAAAGGAAGTCTTAGAAAAAATTTAGAAGCTTTGGTTTGTGTGATGGAAGTGTAGGCTCCATAAGAAGACTTAAATAAGCAACTTGTGTCTAGGCTCTTGGGAGTGAGTTTATGATGACTCCAAGAGGCTTAAATGGAGTCAAGAGACCTAGATGGAAGGAGAAAAGGGAGCTAAGATCTTGAATTCTGTCACTTGCTTCATTAGGTCTCATATGAAACCATTATGTAACCATAGAACAAAGTGAGCTTCCATAGAGAGTGTGTGATGCTAGAGCTTGCTTCCATGATGTATTTATGTTCTATTTGATGTGTTTAGGCCAAAGGAACCAAACTCCATCTAATTGAAAGTGTACAGCCAAAAAGGGGGGAATAGCTAAGGAAAAAGTGTGTAAATCTTGTTTCAAGGTAGCTCTTTGACCTTTCTCATAAGCATAGCTTAGTTGTTTTTGTGTCATTAAGTGCTTGTATGTGTGTTTGAGCCATGAGAAATGTTTCTAACTAATGCTTATATGTTATGATACCACTATATTTCTTGAAATATATTTATGATTTGCATGAGTTTGGTTATGTCAAAAGTCCCTTAGCAAAGGTGAGGATGAGCCAAAAGTCCCTAGAAATAGGTGAAACAAAGAAAAAGTCTCAAAAAGAGTGAAGCTTAGTCAAGAGTCCCTTGAAAGTGGGTGAGGCAAATGAAAAAGTCCCAAGAAATATGAGTGAGACTAGACCAATGCCCTTGAGAGCTTATGCTTGTTATGTATGAGTTTATGTGACAAGGAAAATGCCTTATACATTAGTTGTTTGAATATCATACATGCATTCTTTGACATATTTTAGCATCTATTATGTATGTTTGAAAGGATTACGAGCTATTGAGATTCTTTAAATCTTACTATTCCCCCACACATGTCTAACCATGCCTAGCTAAGAAAAATAGACAAGGAAATGGAAGCCAACAAGCATGAGAAGTAAGATTGTGGCAACAAGATGGAGAAATGGCTTGTTTAATTGTATTTTGATGCCAAACTATGTAACCATGAGATGTATATATGATTTAAACCCTTGAGCATGTTCTAATATATGTATAAATAGTGTATGTATCCATCTAGAAGCTAGATGAATGAGAATGTGAGATTTTTCCACTCCTTTGCCATTATGCAGAAATGGTATGGTTACTGTTTATTTGGTGAGTTTGCTTCTCTATATCACACGTGGACCAAATGAAGTCCAATACTTATGAAATCTTACAAGCATAAATTAGACATCATAAGCTTTCCATATCCACCAAGATCACCTCATTTGGAGTTCTATAGAGGGAGATATGAATTTTTGAATTTGCATGACATTACTAGTAACGCGGCCTGACCTGTGTTACTGTTTCATCAATTTTTGATGGCTTAAGGCTACTTCATTAGTCTAAAATTATTTTTATTTAAAAGTAAACATCCAAAAATTTCTAGAAAGGTATTATTTGCTAGATTTTTGTTTTCTAGAATTAGTTATTAATTTCCAAAATTTGTATTAGAAAATTGAAATTGGAACCTGAGAGTAAACCATGAGCTTTGTGTGATGCAGCTTCAAACCCGAAATGAATGAGGTCACTTATGATGTGTATGACTTGTATAGATGTGTTATTACTAGAAAATGATATGGATAAGTTCACATGGTCCATGGAGCATAAAATAAGAAAATGAGACTTTACGTAATGTAAATAATCTCATTAAAATAATGTCTTTTTCATGAGAAATTCTTGCTTCTCTATATGATTATGCTCTAATCCATATGAAATGCATTGGGATGGATAATAAGACCATGGTAAAATAACTAAGAGGTTAAGGTATTACATAAAATGCATTGAGATAAACAATAAGACCATGGTATAATAGCTAAGAGGTTAAGGTATGACATATAATATCTTATGTGCCCTATATTACATAAAAAACTAAACTATTGTCAAAGTGATGCTATTCAAACTTGTTGATCTCCATTCTTGGCTCCTTGAGATTTCCCTAAACATTGTTAGACATAATATAGAGGAGAGTGAGATTCTATAAATCTCAATAGCTCACCCACCCTTCTAATAGACTTATAAGGCATGTTATTATGTCAGAGAAAGCAAGCATATATGATAGGCATCCAAATATCAAACATAATCAAATATTTAAAGTCATATGGATCCATAAAAATAAAAACAAGCTCTATGAACTTTTGGTCTAATCTCACCCAATTATTTAGGACTTTTGGATGAGCCTCACCCACTTTTAGAGACTATTGACTTAGCTTCACTCATTCTTAAGACTTTTGGCTTCACCTCACCCACATCAAGAGTCTTTTGGCACAACCTCACTTATTACGAGCCATTCCATATTTGAAATACATTTCATGTAACATAATTGAATCAAGTCATCATACCAATAACAATAGACATGATTTATAATCTATACACACATATAAGCAATCAATGACAATCAGACAACTAACATAAGCATACAAGAATGAATGAAGAGCTACCTTTACTCAAGAAGCACAAATTCCCTCCTTGGTTCTCACTTCCCTTTCTTGTTCTCACAAATACAATTGGGAGAAACTTGACTTGCTTGGCCTAGACATATCAAATAAGACACAAATGCATTAATGGAACTACCTCTAGACTCACATAAGCTTTACATAACTTAACTCTAGCTTTAAGCTTTCATATGGCTCTATTTAATGATATAATTAAGCAACTCATATAATTCATTATCTTGGCTCCAATTTCTTACTCAATATAAGTCATATGACTCTATTTAAACCCATTAGAGTTATCACAAACTCAAATCAAGGAGCCTAGTACTAAGTTGCTTCTTTATGCATAATGGAACCCTAAACTTTCACCTTTCAAAATAATGTTTCTAAATTCAAACCAATAGTTTTGGTGTTTATAATTCATATTTAAACCATTTCTATCCTTAAAATCAAAGAAAACTTTTCCTAGATGTTTCATATGATTCATGGCCGAGACATGAACTCTAATTAGCTTCCATGGAGTTTTTGTTTTCTTTCATAGGAAATTGGCATCTAAATGAAATCATTAGTCTTTTCTTAACTCAATTATACTCTTACATGGTTTAAAACATCATTCTAAAACCTCATATTTCCTAAGGTGTAATAAAAAATGTAGGTTTACATTTTATGCATTCTATAGATTCTTAGTTTGTTCTAATAGCAGAATCTTAATCCCTGCATTCTAAAACCTTAATTCCTAGCATGGTACAATGAAAAATCAACTCCTCCCATATCCCCCCTAGGTTGGCCGAACACATAAGGTGATGGAAAACCAAAAAAATGCTTCTCCCATGCTATGAGTTATAGATTAAGTGAAATTTATGGTAGTTATTTTGATGTATTTGGTTCCTTGTTAAAAGCCCTTTCCTCCATGAGTTCAAACCTAAAACTCCATCTTTTGAGATACCAAAACCATGAAAAAAGAGAGGAGAAAGAGTACAAACTATGCAAAAAGAGTAGCATAGGCAAATTCCTTGAAATTTCTTACCTTAAGTTACTTCAATCTCTCTTGATTTTGGCGCCTTTTAGGATGTCCTTGGGTCTAATTTAGGAGCTGAGAATTTTGGGCAAACTAAGGGGAAAGAGATGGGGTGACCTTTTATGTGGAAAAGCCAGGGTTTCTTTAAAGAAAATTTTCTAATTTTGCCCCTATTTTTTAATTTTGTAGTTTGAGCTCATTTTAACTCCTTTTTCAAACCATTTTTCCATCATAAAATGTAGGCACTCTAATTCATTAAAAGCTTTTGGTTTCAAATTAATTGGATTTAGAATAATCTTGACTAATATAATCAAAGTTTTGGTCAACTAATGGCATAAATTATAAATTGGAAGAGTTTTAATTATTCTGATGGTTCCTATAATTTTCTAGGCTTTTAAAAACCTTAATGAGATCAATTTTATCATTAAAGCTCTCTCCTTTGAGTTTTCAAAATGTTGCCAAAAATTATAATTTTGCCACTACATTTATTCCTTAAATCATGCAGTCATTTTGTCTCCATTTCTGGGTTATCCTTAGGCTCTTGATCACATTTCTAGATGTTCTAATTAACATCCTTTTCTCAATTACCCTTAATTTGCTTTGCTTTAGCTTGATCCTATAACACCATACTTTTCTAGCTTATTCTATGATATTCTCATGCTTTAAACCATGCATCTCACATAAGGAGCATGAAAAAGATAATAAAATAATGAATATTTTAGCGTTACATAGCGTATAAATTTTTCTTTCGGTGTTCTGTGGACCATGTGAGCTCATGTATCATATTCTATATTTAATTACATAGATACAACTCATTTTTGTCACCAAAATTGGCCTAGAGCTCATTTATGGCAAGGGAATACATAAAATCCATGATAGCTATTTCGGCAAGAATTTTTCCTTTTCTATCACAAACTTTGGAAAATCATAACTAATTCTAGAAAAATCAAAATAATATATTCTTTGCCATTCTAGAAAGCTACACATGTCTAATTTATGCCACAAATATTTATATACCATGACACACAACACAAAAGACATTTAAAATTTAAAAAGGTACAGAGGTCTGACTGGCTACTAGTACTATCACAGCTTTCTGCTACAAATTTCAAAAATGTCTAATTAATTCCAAAAATATCCAATCCATGTTTGGAAAGCTGAAGATGTTAGCTAGAGGAAAATAATAACTCCAGGCCAGTTTAGGAACGTCCAAATCTCTAAAATCAATCAAACAATACCTGAGGTCAGTCTGAACGTTTGATACTAGGCAGGAAATTTAAAAATTCATATCTCCCTCTCTAGACATCCAAATTGGGTGCTTCTAGTTGGCAAAAGTCATTGGGAGTATCTAGTATCTCTCTATAAAATTTCATGGCAATTGGGTATCATTTCCCCCTGAGTGATAGAATTCATTTTCGGACCAGTGTGAATAGTACCATGAACCAAAATCAAATTTTCCCAACTTTGAAAATTCATGAAATATTCCATAGACCTCCCAAAATTTTGCTCTTTAACTTTACAAAAATCTCTCAACAAGATCTAAATGTATGCAAAATCTTACATCAAGAAGAGCTCATTTGAATAAAAAGTAGTATAGATTTCCAATATGGTTAATTCTTACTCTATATAAGATACCAAAGTGTCCAAATGACTTCCCTTGATATTTGGCACCTCTTGGGCAAGTTTAAAAGCATGATTATGACTTTTATGAATTACCCAAATGGTTCCAAACCTCATGCATTTCAATTTGGCTATTTCACTTCTATTTGTACACAATTGCACAAAGCCATTCAAGAAGCTAGTTTGCCATGACATACTCAATTCACATTCTAATAGTCATATAACATATTCTCTCATTTATACATGACATATTATCATAATTATACACGCTCAAGAGGTCATAGGTCTTATACAATAATAGGTTACAACATTTATCACTTAATTAGCCTGAAAGAAGCAAATTCCATGCACATCATTGTCATGCTTTCATCTCTCATGTGGTTAGCTCCTATTTCCTTGTTCTCTTGGTCCACCTAGCATGTTAGAATATTGGAGAGGAGGAAATAAGATTCAAAGAATCCCAATAGCTTATTTCCCTTTCAATCACATATAAAAGATGTAAAGCTAATCTTATAAGTGCATGCATGGGCATATTCACATATGTAAACATTCAAGAAGTATTTTCAACATTTGAGCAAATCATACATAGCATACAAAGGCTTGAGAAGTAAGTGGATTAGCCTCACCCATTCACTTATAGATTTTAGACTTGCCTCACCCATTCTTTAAGAGGTTCTTGGACTCAACTTTGCTCTTGGGAGTCAACCTCACTTTTAGGAGACTCTTTACTTTGTCTCAACTAAACTTTAAGGGTTCTTGACTCATTCTCACCATGACTGAGGGTTCTTGGCCTTACCACACTCATGCAAACCCAAGCACACATAACACACATCATTTGAAAACATTTTGGATCATCATGGTGCCATGGCATATGAAATCATGCTAGAATACTTTTTATGGCTTAAAGCACACATACACACATTCAAAGATAAGCCAAACATATATTCATGCATGAGAGAAGGAAGAGTGAGCTACCTTGAAGGTAATTACACACTTTTCTCCTTGAATCAATGCTCCCTTCCTTGGCCTCACACACACAAAGGTGTGGGATTGATTTCTCTTGGCCTAAATACAATTTATGGAAACCAATTAGGTTCATGGAATTAATTCTAAGGTCACACATCTTGCTTAGACACAAACTTAGCTCATTAACTCCTTTATGGTTCCAAGAATTCACCTAATGAAGCAGCATCCATCAAATAAATTCTAAGCTCCATTCTTTCCTTTCATATATGATTTTTAACTCCTTTTAAGCCTCTTGGAGTCATCACACAATTAAAATGAAAATCCTAACTATATGTTGCTTTTTTAGGTCATATTATGGAACATAGAAGGCCAACTTACTTTCTATGGTTTCTAAATTTTTCCCAAGGCCTCCCCTCTTCTTCACTTATCATATATGACTCAAAAATGGGATTGGAACAAATTAAGACTATCCCTAGGTACCGAAATCCCCCTTGGCCGAATCTAGGAAGCATTATGGCATCAATGGACTTTTGTTTGGTTTCTTGATGGAGGAAGCACATGGGGAGACTTCTAGGGGTCTTAGGAGCTCATTTAAACTCTCATTTAGGCATAAAAATTAAGGTATCAAATCAGATTTTACAAGGAATATATAAAACCCTAGAATTTGCATTTTGAATTTCCATGGTTATTTGTTAATTTTCTTTGCATATTTTTAATCTCCATACTCTTTTTCCTAAGAATCACCCTTGGTTCTACCTAAAAACCAAGCCTTTCTATGGCTTCTTGAGTGGGGCAAAATATGGAGGGAAGAGGAGTAAGGGGTAGCAACCATGAAAGAAGAAATTATCTTATTTTTCCTTGTTTTCTCACTTGAATCTTGTCTTCTTTGGCCTCCTCTCTTCAAATCCGAATTTTTTCCTTAATTTATCCCTTAAAACAGATCCATATACTATAATATAACCATAAGAAATAAAGAAAAATGGAGGAGAAGAGGTTTAGAAAGGAAAAAGCATGAAAAACTATCAAAATTCCATACCTTCAAGCTTTGATTTCTCCTCCTCTTCCTCTTTCTCTTGTGCACCACTCTCCTAGGGTTTTATCTCTAGTTTAGGGTAGAAACATATGAATCGAAATGAATGGGAGAGTGGGGTGCCCTATATATATAAGTGGAGGAAGGAAGACTTTTCAAAAATTTCTATTTTGCCCTTTGTTTTTGGTATTTTTGTTTCTAATTTGTTTTGACTCCTTTTTTAGAACTGTTTTTTCTATTATAAAATTTAGGTTCCCAATTTAGTAAAATACCTTTGGAATCACTTAAATCAGAGCTAAAACCTTCCCGAATGAATCTGTTAAAGTTTGGGTACACTGACATTGAAAAATATCCACCGAAAGGGTTTTAACTGTCCTGGGGCTTCCCATGATTTTCAGGGCCTTTGAAAACCCAAGAGAACTCAAAACTTTCATTTAAAAATCCCTCTTGTGTGAATTCCAAAATTTGCTCAAAATTACGAAAATGCTATTACATTTTGTAAGTTTTTCGTTAAATTTTCTTTTTTCATTCTAGCTCTATTTTTCTTTCTATCTGAGCCTAGAATTCTTATTTCTAGGAGTTTAGGATATTACTCAAAATTTTCAGGATCTTAACTAATTCATTTCGGGGGACTTGCTTTGAAAACACACCTATTTCTATTGTTTAATGAAAACCGAGCATTAGAGATCCCATGTCATTTTATCAGTTTTTGTTTGGTTCTTAAAAAAATTGATTATTACACCGTTTGCTCTAAAACCCTAAGGAGCCTATTTTCCATTTACCTTGGTGTTAAAATACACATGTTCTGCAAAGCAAGAAGAGCATTTTCCCACATTTGAAGAAGGGCTATGGTTTCTTCACTTTATGCCTCTGATTTGCACTCTTAGAAGAGGATTTATCCAAGGTGAGTCATATAGAAGTTAATCATCTAATTTTCCTCTACATTTTTGTCTAATTAGTTTTGTGTTTGGTGAACTTTTCATCTCATCTCAAAATCTCAAAGTGGGTGTTTGGTTGTTCTTGTATGATTTTTGAAAGTTAAAGCTAGAAGAACCTTGTGGTAAGTATTTCCTTTTCATTTTAGTGTGTTTTATGTCAAATATTGGCCCTAATGAATAACTTTCATGTTAGGTTTTGATTTTGTGTGAAAATACCAAGATTTTGGAGTAAGATATTATGATTTTATGTATTGGAAGACTCAAGTTTGAATTTGAAATTTATTGGAGACTTGGTAAGTGATTCTTGAATAGTTCTTGATGCTAGGAATGAATGAGTAGTTTATTTCTATAATGAATGATGATTTAGAATTTGGTTTGGTAACCTAGAACCTCTATAGGGTTGGCAAATTGATCTTAACTTTTAGGAATTTGATGCAACTAAGTGAGGTAATTGGCGTTTAATTCTAATTTCTTACATATGTTCATTTTTAATATGATATTTATTGCACATATATGTTTTCTATGCTAAATGATTGGTTGGCTATTTGATGTTTTGGACCACGAGCATGTCCTTGGTAGAGCTGTGATCAGACTTAATGAAAGCACCGAGCTATGAGCATACTTGATTGGGAGTTGGCACTATGGTTGGGCCTTTCCCTTTGTTTCTAGCCATCGACATATTGTATGTGATTGCTGGTATGAGATAATAATTATTGATAGTTCAACTAGTTTATTTGCTAAGTATGTTAATGCTTTTGGTATTTTTTGTATAACATGCATTTATATTGATTAATTTGCATATATGTATGGAATTTCCCATTTGGTTACTAAAATTCATATCTCACCCTTGTTTCATAGGCTAATAATTTCAAGTAAAGGTTCTTTAGCTAAAGAAAATAGGAAGTAAGTGGATGAGCACCTTTAGGTTTAGACCTTATGTGGGACTCCTGCACTTGGAAGCCTTTGGTTTTGTATAGATGCTAATTTTGTCTAACTTGTATAGCATCATGATATATTCATTTTTACTAAGTGTAGGTATTTTGATATTTTGTAACTTGGGATGCATTCCTTAAGATTAGGCTCTAATTTACATGAATTTTGATGTAATGGCATTTTGAGCAATTGTGAACTAATATGTATGTATGGTGTAATACTATATTAAGATAGCATAATTTCTGCATCATATTATGCTTATAACATTACTTTTCATATAATCAATACTTTTAGTAGTGGAAAATACTATCATTAAAGGTCAAAATAATTCATTTCTAATTAAATGAACCATTTCAACTTATGAAACTCATATTTCATCTTTAATACACTTGTTCATACAGAAAAATCACAAAATGAAGTATGGATTTTGGGTTTAAACCATACACATCAAGACTAGCATTACATTTCCATTTTCCATGGTTCCATAATTTTGTCACAATTTCAAAAATTCATAACTTGAGCTAGAAAATTCCAAAACATACAAACTAAGACTCTATGGAAAGCTCAAGACATAATTTACATATTGTAAAAATTTCATATTAAAACAAATCATTTAGTTCATAAAATTCTAATGAAATAGTACCACTATCAGAATTTCACCCAAGTGCAGATTTGGAATTTTAAAAATTTATATCTCAAGTTACAGAGCTCTAAATTGAGTGATCTTAGTGGCTATGGGAAGCTTATAATGCCAACTATATGCTTGTAAAATTTTATGAGTATTAGATTTCATTTGACCCCTCAAATACCTAGAAAATCAGAACTGACCAAATAAATAGTACACAAGCAGTTTCTACATAATTTATTCAACTTTGAAAAATCATAAGAAATTCTACAGAGCTCTAAAAATTGTGTTATTTGGCTTAGAGAAAAAATTTAAATAGAATCTATATGCTTGCCAATCTCATGCCAAAATTTGTCCATTTGGTCTGGTTTTGGTTTAAGGCAAGATTATGGCACACAAATGGTTTCAAGTGGTACAAAATGGTTTCTTTCATGCATTGTGACCATTTGAGCATGTCCAAAACCTTAAATATAGCATATAGGAGCTTGTATCATATCCAAAAAATCATAGAACTCAAAACCACTCTCTCACTTGGCTTCATATACACACTTGGCAAGCCACACACATACCAAAATTTCATGTTCCCATACATTTGGCTCCAAATATGGTACATACAATGTATTTCCATACTTTTACATGAGTGAAAGGTTACATCTAATAAATAACATATACATATACACTTTGACATTAAATTATATCAAATTCTATTCTATTGTCAAAGTGCCACAACTTAAGTTTTTTGGCCTCTAATCTTTGCTCTATGAGAGTTATCTAATAGGGGAGAGTGAGATTCAAATAATCTCAATAGCTCATTCACCCTTTCAAGTATGCATATATGGCATGTTATCATGTCAAAGAAAGCAAGCATGCATCAAATGCTTCCAAATACTAAACATAATCATATTTTCAAAGTCACCTAATGATATGGGACTTTTGGATTAGCCTCACCTATTTCAAGGATTTTTGACTTAGCCTCACTCATTTCATGAGATTTTTGGCCTTGTCTCACCCTTACTTAGGGACTATTGGCTTCACCTCACCTAATCTAAAGGACTTTGGCACAACCTCACATATTAATAGCCATTTCATATTTCAAATGTAATTCAAGAAGTATAATGATACCAAGACATAAACTAATAGTAATAGACATGCTTTGTAATGTTCGATTTTCATTAAATGACAGAAACGGGTGAGTTTTCAAAGCAAGTCTCCCAAAATGAATTAGTTAAGGTCTTAAAAAATTCGAGTGACATTTTAAACTCCTAAAAATAAGAATTCTAGGCTCAGATGGATAGAAAAATGGAACTAGAATGAAGAAACAATTTCTTACGAAAAACTTACAAAACATAATGTCATTTTTGTAATTTTGAGTAAATTTTAGAATTCACATAGGAAGACTTTTTAAATGAAAGTTTTGAGTTTTCTAGGATTCTCAAAAGCCCTGAAAACCATAGGAATCCCCGGGACAATTAAAACCCCTCCGGTAGATGTTTTCCAATATCGATATACCTGAACTTTGACGAATTTCTTCGAGAAGGGTTTAGCTCCGATTTGAGGGATTCCAAAAGTATTTTACTAAATTGGGAATTGAAATTTTATAATGGAAAAGACAATTCTAAAAAAGGAGCTAAACTGAGATAGAAACGAAAATGCCAAAAATGAAAGGCAAAATTCGAATTTTTGAAAAAGCCATTCTTTTCCACCCATAAATAGATGGCGCCTCACTCTCCCACTCACATAGCTTTATATTTTTCTGCCCCAAACTAGAGAAGAAGCCTTAGGAGAGTGGTGCACCAAGGGAAAAAGAAGGAAAAGAGAAATCAAGGCTTGAAGGTAAGGAATTTTGCTAGTTTTTCATGCTTTCTTTCTTCCAAACCTCTTCTCCTCCATTCTCCTTTGTTTTCTTTGATTATAATGAACTTTATAAATCTTTTTTAAGAGAGAAATTAAGGGAAAAATTTGGGTTTGAAGAGAGGAGCCCAAAGAAGACAAGATTCAAGTGAGAAGACAAGGCTCCTTCCATGGTTGCTACCCCTTGCTCCTCTTCTACACCCATTTCGCCCCACCTAAGAAGACCTAGGAGGGCTTGGTTTTTGGACAGAACCAAGGGTGATTCTTACAAAAAAAGGGTGTGAAGATTAAGAATATGCAAAGAGAATTAACAAATAACAATGAAAATTCAAGATGCAAATTCTAGGGTTTCAAATGTTCCTTACAAAATTTTATTTTATACAAAGATTCCTAGACTTAAATAAGTTTTTGAACGAACTCCTAAGATCCTTAGAAGTCCCCTTATGTGCATCTTCCCTTAAGAAAATAAAGCAAACTCCATGGAAGCCAAAATCCTTCATAGCCTCGCCTGAAGAGGTTTATGTACCTAGGGAGAGTTTTAAATTTTTCTAAGCCTATTTTTGATTCATATATGATGAATGAATATGAGGAGAAGCCTTGGAAAAAATTTAAGAAACTTAGAAATGAGTTAGTGCTTTATGTTCCATAATATGACCTAAAGAAACAACATGTAGTTAGACTCTTTTATTTTAATCATGTGATGACTCCAAGAGGCTTAAAAAAAGTCAAGAATCATATTTGAAAGGAAAGAATGGAGCTTAGAATTTATTTGATGGGTATTACTACATTAAGTGCATTTTTGGAACCATAAAGGGGTTTATAGGTTAAGCTAGGGTCTAAGCAAGTTGTGTGGCCTTAGAATTTATTTCATGAACCTAATTAGCTTCCATAAATTATGTTTAGGTCAAGAGAAATCATTCCCACACCTTTGTGTGTGTGAAGCCAAGGAAAGGAGAGGACATCCAAGAGAAAAAGTGTGTGGTTGCATCCAAAGTAGCTCTCTCCACCTTCTCTCATGCATGATTGTTTACTTTACTTGTCTTTGAATGTGTGTATGTGTATTTTAAGCTATGAAAATTTTTTTATAATGAGCTCTTCCTCAATGGTACCATGATGATGCATTATGTTTTTAAATGATGTTCATGATATTTTTTTTTGGTTTGCTTAAGTGTGGTGAGGTCAAGAACCCTTAGCTATGTTGAGGATGAGCCAAGAACCCTTAAAATTGGTTGAGACAAAGTAAAGAATCTCCTAAAAGTGAGGTTGATTCCCGAGAGCAAGGTTGAGTCCAAAAACCTCTTAAAGAATGTAACACCATAATGTCTTAACCTCAATTAATCTCCCTCTTGGCTCAATTCTATATGATTTCCAAAGAACAAGTACAAACTGTGGCATTTTCATGCTATAAAACGGGGTTCAAATGCTCATATTTTGCCCCGTGGGTCCTATAAACCCATCAATCATATTCTCTACTCACACTCCATTTATACGACTCATACATATCATAAAACAAGCCATAAACCACGGATATGAAGCCAAAAACCAAGAAAGTGCAATTTCTTAAATAGGCCCAAAATTCAGATTTTTGGTTCTAACTTTGGAAAATTATAACTAATTATAGAAAAATGGGAATCTAGCAAACCATAGCTTTCTAGAAAAATCTAAGTGTTAAATTTACACTAAAAATAATTTCCAACCACAATCTCAGCGTTTGGACCATGTTTGACATAAAAAAAAGACAGAGGTCTAGCTATCCCTGATGCTAGTGTAGTTTGCTATCATGAACTTTAAAAATTCATAACTAAATCTAAAAAAATCAAATCTAGACAAAATATACCAATTTGGAAAGCTACAGATGTTAACTAGAGGAAAAAAATAATTTCAGATCAGTTCCGTAGCCTTTAGATCTCGAAAACTGATGGAATAGTAACAAAGATCGGATAGCTTCCCTGATGCTGATATAGAACTTCAGAAAGTTAGTTCTCTCTCTAAATACCTCCGATTGAGGTGATTCTAGTTGTTGTAGGTTACTATGGATGTCTAGTTTATGCCTATAAAAGTTTATGACAATTGGACACCATTTGGTCCATGAATGACACAGATTCATTTTCGGACCTATGGTAATAGTGCATTGACCAAACCATTAAAATTCCCAAATTTCAAAAATTCGCCAAATATTCCTTAGACCTCCAAATATAACCCACTTTAGCTTCTCAAGAAGCTCTCTACAAACTCTAGAGACATGCTAAATTTCACATTAAGAAGAGCTCATTTGGTCATACTTTGATGTAGCTCACAAATTTGGCAGTTTTGACACACAAACGCAAGCTACCATCCTTCTTTTTCATAAATAACAATTCCTCTATCTGCTCTTTCAACTTAGCAAGCTCGGCGGGAGCCATCTTGTAAGAAGCCTTGGACACCGGTCCAGCCCCAGGCACTATGTCTAGAGGAAACTTTAGTGCTCTCTCAGAGGGTAGGCCACTAAAGTCAAACTCTTTAGGGAAAACCTCCAGGAATTCCCTGACAACTGGGATCTCCTCTATCCTTTCTTCTAGCTTAGCCTAAATAGAGAAAAAGACTAGAAACCCTTGACATCCACACTCTAAATATCTCTCAGCCTCGGCAGTAGTCATAAAGGATAACTCAGCTTCTACCCTAGGTATGGTCCTACAAGCAGGTAGGGAAATGGTTCGGTGTTCACAATCAAGTATTACATTATTTGCGGCTAACCAGTTCATACCAACAATCAAATCAATATTATAGAAGGGCATACAGATCAAATCAATAGTGGTATGACAATGATTAAATTGAACAGTGACATTTAAGCAGGTATGGGAAGTAACCACGTGACCTTCAGTGGGTGTAGTGACAGACAAGTCAAATGGCCAGACCTAATTGCTTCACACAATCATAGGATATAAACGAGTGACTAGCACCCGAATCAAACATAGTAACTATAAGAAAGCCATTCACTATCAGCGTACCTTGGATCAAACTGGGGGATGCACTAGCTTCCTGCTGAGTGAGGGCGAACACTCAGCCCTGGGTCTGCAGCCTAGGAGGAGGCGTTGTATCCATCTGAGGACAGTGTCTAGCAATGTGCCCTGGCTTCCCACACTTAAAACATGTCACCGGAGACTGCTGAAAGGATGACTGGCTCTAAGGAGGTGGCATACCCCGCTGTGGCCTTCTATTCCATAGCCCCTTGCCTCTCCTCTTGGTGCTAGGTGTCAAACCAGAACCCTCTTCTGGTTTCAGCCTTTTTAATTTCAAAATCCCCTTCTGACTAACTGTAGTCGCAACAGGCATGATAGCTCACAGGTTAGTCTCAATCACCCTGCTGACCTCCACAAAGGTATTAAACTTTCTAATCTGTTGTGGAGTAACTCTGTCGCTAATCAAGGATTTCAACCTAGTCTCAAACTGCTCACATCTCCAGGGTTCATCATCATACCTCTGGAGGTAAAAGGAATATCAAGACAACTCAATGAACTTGGCCACATATTAATCCACAGTCATCTCATCCGTCTGTCTCAAGCCCATAAATTCCATCTCTTTCTTCTTCCTCACTGAACTAGGGAAATATTTCTCATAAAACTCGACCAACAAGCTTTCCCAAGTTATTTGTATGTTCTTGGTCTCCATCAGGGGTTTCGTGCTATGCCACCATCTATTGACTTCCTTTTGTAACATGAAAGTGGCTAGCGGAGCTTTCTGCTCGGTGGTACAATCCATCACCGAGAATATTTTTTCTAGCTCCATAACCCAACCCTCCGCCTTATCCGCAGCTAACTCCCCGTCAAACGAGGGTGGACTATTCTGCCTAAACTGCTATAACAATTTCTAGATAGGCGTCTGGGTCTGAACAGCAGCAGGCTCTTGGAGAGGTGCAGGTGGAATGTTAGATGTGGATGGTTGAGGTACAGGGGCATCTCTCCTAGCTTCTTCTTACCTAGCCAAAGTATCTTGTAAATGCATGATCATATCATGCTGTTGCTGGGCAATGTACCTCAGCTGTTCCAGCATCTCCTGGTGCTGGCCCATAATGGCCTCATACCGGTCAAGCCTCTCTATGATGGTTCGCAGAGGATCCTCAGGCCCAACAGGAACCTCTGGCTCAGCTCTCTGAGCCCCGGGTGGTCTGCCTCTACCCCTGCCCCGTCTAGTCTCAACCATGTCTGAAAGAAGTAGCAACCCTCAGTTCACAATGATATCACAAGCACATATGCATATGGATGCTACCACTTCCATGGCCATTCACACCAAAAACAAGCAAATCACATCATTCAAAAGCCTAACATCGAGCAAAAGTGCCTGAACCTTTGCTCTGATACCAAAAATGTAACACCATAATGTCTTAACCTCAATTAATCTCCCTCTTGGCTCAATTCTATATGATTTCCAAAGAACAAGTACAAACCGTGGCATTTTTATGCTATAAAACGGGGTTCAAACGCTCATATTTTGCCTTGTGGGTCCTGTGAACCCATCAATCATATTCTCTACTCACACTCCATTTATACGACTCATACATATCATAAAACAAGCCATAAACCACGGATATGAAGCCAAAAACCAAGAAAGTGCAATTTCTTAAATGGGCCCAAAAGTTAAATTTTTGGATCTAATTTTGGAAAATCATAACTAATTATAAAAAAATGGGAATCTAGCAAACCATAGCTTTTAGAAAAGCTTTAAGTGTTAAATTTACACTAAAAATAATTCCCAACCACAATCTCAGCATTTAAACCATGTTTGACATCAAGAAATAGACAGAGGTCCGGCTATAGTTTGTTATCATGAAATTCAAAAATTCATAATTAAATCCAAAAAAATCTAATCTAGACAAACTATACCAATTTGGAAAGCTAAAGATGTTAAATAGAGGAAAAAAATAAGTTCATATCAGTTCTGCAGCCTGTAGACCTTGAAAACCGATGGAACAGTAACGAAGGTCGGATGGCTTCCCTGATGCTGATACAGAATTTCAAAAAGTTAGTTCTTTCTCTACAGACCTCAGAGTGAGGTGATTCTAGTTGGTGTAGGTTACTATAGATATCTAGTTTATTTTTATAAAATTTCATGACAATTGGACACCAGTTGGTCCATGAATGACATAGATTCATTTTCGGACCTATGGTAATAGTGCATTGGCCAAACCATTAAAATTCCCAAACTTCAACAATTCGCCAAATATTCCCTAAACCTCCAAATATTATCCACTTTAGCTTCCCAAGAATCTCTCTACAAACTTTAGAGACATGCTGAATTTTATATTAAGAAGAGCTCATTTGGTCATACTTTGATGTAGCTCACAAATTTGGCAGTTTTGGCACCCAAAACGGTTCAAAGTGGGTCCAAATAGCCTCCCACATGTTCTCGCACCTCATGGATAAGTTTTAAAACATGAACATAGTATATATAAAATGTCCAAGTGGTCCAAATCATCATACATTTCAAACTCACTATGCTACAGGCAAAAATGCATTATTGCATACAATCCACAAAAGGGGCAAATCCCACATTTTTATTACTTTAGCTCTCTACATAGTTTATACATCATTTTTTTCATATATTTACACTTGCTTCAACATTTACATCTCAAAAATAGTAGGTGCATATTCATTTTAGCATCTCTTTACATCAAAAGAACTAAAATAAACTAACATCTATCTAAACATGCTCCTAGGCTCCTTGGTGTGCACTTGAATTTCCTTGAGCTCCACCTAACATGTTAAAATGGGAGAGGGAAGGGGGTGAGATTCATGGAATCTTAATAGCTCATGCACTCATTCAAGGAAGCAATCAAGGCATAGGCATCTAACCATTCACAATCATACAATACATGATTTACATGCCATGAAAACAATATCAATGCCAAGAATGAGCTCTAGGGACTTTTAGTCTAGCCTCACCCGATTTTAGGGACTTTTGGATGGCCTCACCCTTGGTTTAGGGACTTTTGACTTGGCCTCACTTAGTTATGAGACTTTTGGCCTTGTCTCACCCAACCTCAGGGACTTTCGGCTCTACCTCACCCATCTCAAGGGACTTTTGGCATTACCTCACCCGAGCAATTTTCATAATCCAACACATAAGCATATTGGTACCAATGCATCAAGGCAATAACATATGGCATGTCTCACACAATAAGTATATACACAAGCATACAATGACTATTACATCCAAGAATGCAACAAGAAAGAGTGGAGAGCTACCTTATAAGCCAATACAAGCCTTCCCTTTCAATTCCTCTTCTCCCTTCTTGGTTTCACACTCACACCTTGATGGAGGTGCTTCTCTTGAGCCTAGACACAACAAAAAGCATGGAATTACTCTCTCATAACTCAACAACTATTCGGGGTCCTTCAGAGCAAACCCTTCCAACATATAAGAACCTAGGGGTTCTCTCTCTCTCTAGAATTTCACCAACTCTTCTTCTCTCTCAAGCTCTCAAGTTAGTAGAACCAACATACTGAAAGGAAAGTAAAGAAGTTCAAGAGTGGTTTTCCACTTTCCCTCTTCTGACCCATGCCTAAAACCTAACTAATTTAACAACCAAAACCATAGAAAGAGAGGGCAAAGAGAGAAGAACAAGATTCTAAGAAGAAAAGAGAGGGAAATCTCAAGCTTGCTTACCTTTTCTTTGTTCTTCCTTCCTCCTCTTGGTCTCTCTCTCTCTCTCCATACCCCTTTTCTCTCCTTTGGTCGAAGCTTAAGTCAGTTAAAAGAGAAAGAATGAATTGGGACATTTTAAGAAGTCAAATTCTCTTTTTTTATGCTTTTTCGGACTAACCCTCGCTATAGCGAAAACTAACCTTCACTACGGCGAGCACGTATCAGTCCCAAACCCCTATTTTTGCTATGGTGCATGTTATGGCTTGTAGCTCCCTGGTATTTTTATGGGATGCCCGTACTCGCTATAGCTAGAAGCATTCTCGCTATAACGAACAGGTACATTCGTTATAGCTAGACCATTTCTCGCTATAACTAGCAGACTTAGAAAATTTTCAGGATTTCGAAAATTTTCAGCTTTCTTCTTTCTTTTTATTTTCTTTTTCTGGTTATTACAAAGAATGGGTAAGGCTAGTCCAAAATCCTCAAGTGAATGGGTGAGGCCAATCCACATATTTGGCAAGCCTATGTATGCTATGTATGATTTTTTTAAATGCCAAGAATGCTTCTTGAATGATTGCACATATCCATATGTCCATACATGCATTTGTAAGACTTGTTTTGCCTCTTTTATGTATGATTAAATGGGAGATGAGCTATTGGGATTCTTTGAATCTTATTCCCTCCTCTCCAATGATCTAACATGCTAGGTGGACCAAGAGAGCAAGGGAATAGAAGCCAACCACATGAGAAATGAGAGTTTGACACAAAAGTGCATGGATTTGACTACTTTAAGGCTTTATGAATGATAATTAATGTAATATATTATTGTGTAAGACCCATGACCTCTTGAACATGTATAATTATGTATATATGTGATCTAGAAATGAGAGGTTATATTATATGAATGCTAGAATGTAATTTGAACATGGAATGACAATTTTGATTTCTTAAAGACTTGATGTATTAATGCATAAATGCAAGTGGGATGGCCAAATTGAGATGCATGAGATTTGGGACTATTTGGACAGTTCATACAAGTCATAATTATGCTTTGAAACTTGCCCAAGAGGTGCTAAACACCAAAGGAAACCATTTGGACATGTTTGGTCTCTAATATGGACCAAAATTGACTATATTAGAAACCTATACCACTTTTTGTCCAACTGAACTCTTCTTGATCTGAGATTTAGTATGAAATTTAAGCTTGTTAAGAGCTTTTTGGGAAGCTAAAGAAAATTTTTTAGAGATCTATGGAATATTTGATTAATTTTTAAAGTTAGAAAAATTCTAGTTTTTGTCTAATATATTATTCACTTAAGTTCGAAAATGAAATCTGTCACTCAGGACTCAAATAATGTCCAATTGCCACAAATTTTATATGAAGAAACTAGATATTTCCAGTGACTTGTACCAACTAGAAGCACCTCATTTAGATGTCTAGAGAAGAAAATATGAATTTTTAAAGATTTTGCCCGATATTAGGCACTCAAGCTGACCTTAGGTACTGTTTAATTGAGTTTTAAGGTCTAAACATGCCTGAACTAGTTTGGAGTTATTTTTTTCCCTCTAACTAATATCTATAGCTTTCCAGATTAGTATCATCTTCATGGATTATATTTTTTTTGAATTAATTGGATATTTTTGAAGTTTGTTACAAAAACTTATAAAAACAACAGTAGACAGTTAGATCTCTACACCTTTTTTAACGTCAAAAGTCTTCTGTGTGTGTGTTTCATAGTCTAGACATATTTTTAACATAAAGTAAACATGTGTGGCTTTCTATAATGGCTAAGAATGTATGATTTTAATTTTTTCAGAATTAGTTATGATTTTTCAAAATTTGTGACAGAAGTGAGGAAATTCTGGCTGAAAATGTATATATGTGTTTTATGCTTCCCTTTGGTTTCCACGAGTTGTAGGCTACTTTTGGTGAAAGAAATGAGTTGTATTTATGTAATTAAATATAAGAATGTGATGTATGAGCTCACATGATCCACGTGACATTGAATGAAGCTTTTATTCATGACGCAACGCTAAAATACTCATTATTTTAATACCATTATTTTGCCTTTTATTTGAGTTGCATGATGTGAGGCCTAAATATAGCATAAAATGATATATAAATTATGGTGTTACATGCTTTATGATTCAAACATACATACAAGCAATAAATGACAATCAAATAACTAAGATATGCATACAAGAATGGATGAAGAGTTACCTTGGGTCAAGAAGCACAAATTCCTCCTTTGATTCCTAGCTCCTTGGTTTTGCCTCTCACACACATACTTGGAGGAGGCTTAATTTGCTTAGACTAGACACATAAAACAAGACACAAATACATCAATGAAACCATCTCTAGCCTTATATAAACTCTACACAAGCTAATTCTAACTTATGGCATCCATACAAGGGCATAATGAAGCAACTTATGCAATTCATCATCTTGGCTCCAATTTCTCACTCAATCAAAGTTAGATGACTCCATTTAAACTCATTAGAGTAATCACAAAATCAATTCAAGGAGCTAATAATTCACATTATTTTTACCCATCATTTTGGATTTTTTATTCATGAATTGATGACACTTTGAGCTTTAATCGGATATTATTTAGTTTAAGAAATAAAACCCCTTCTTTTGGAATTTTGTTGAATAAAGTAGGCATTTTAATGATTTTATTTCCTAGATGATGATTTCATTTCTTAGGCTTTGATTTTTATTTCATTTTTTTTCACTTAGGGAATTTCATGAAGGGAAGAACATATAAATATGGAAGAATGATTAAGAAGGAAGGAGCACACCATATGGCTGGTCCACATGCAAGAGGATTAAAACAAAAAGCACGTGATTTTAGGCACAGGTTGATTGGGAGAATAAGAAATACATAAGGCATAAGTTGCAACATGGCACTCTTCAGGTGCATGATCCATACACACAGGCCCATTCTATGATTCACATTCACGTACACACATAAGGATATATGAAGCTTTCTCATGAAACAAGTCTAGTTCACTCTTGATACACACACGTAAGCACGGGATGGGGATTCTCACTCCACACATATCATCACTCATGGGGCCTACTAAAATCTCACACAAGAGCAATGCAAGGCATGGTATTTACATAAAGCCAGAACACATATACGTCCATGGATAGCCACGTTTAATCACTCCCATCTTGACACAGAAGCTCACATAGAGAATTTCATTTGATTCATCACACTACACTCACATGCACAAGGTACCAAATTCACTCACATAGGGAATGACTCATGCACACATAGACAACATGAGCTCTCATGCATTCCACGTTCACAGGTTTTTCCACAAAACTACACACACACAAACAAAGCTTCACCCACTTTATTCTCACAAGTTCATCTCACGGGCTCTTTCTCACCAGGTTAGACTTATCACTTATGTCACCACATCATACACTCTCATCTCATGCACCATTCTCTCATCCATGCACACCTATTGGATGCATACATATATTACCACATGGATAGATGAGAAGGAAGCTAAGAAACATAGCTCTCTTGCATAGAAGGAAACATGTGGAAGACATACATGTATAGGCACTCTATTCATGTTCATGGGATTGACACACAAAGCACATGTAGCACTAGTTTCTCGAGTTAACACATAGGCATGGTAGGTAGCTCACATGCATGGCTCATTCTTTCACTCACACATGAGCAAATGTGGGAAGAGCCACGATTTAGATGTCTAGAAGAGAAGCCATGTGAAAAAGGGTTCTATTTTGACGTGGGAGGTGGTTCAGGTTTTAGAAGGTCATGAAGACACGAAGACAACATTAGGTCACATGGAGGCTTAAGGGGAACACACGAGTTTTAAAGAATGAGAGAAAGTAGCACGAGTTTAGCCCATTCTTTAATACACTCAGGATTAGGGGTTTTAAAAAGGAGACTCGCACAGAGAGAAATATAGGCAAAAATGAGGAAGAGCATGGGGGAAGCACAAACTAGATTTTATAATATATTCACAACATATCAGCATCACAAAGTATAATATCCGATTCTCTAAAAATGAGAGAAAATACGAGAAACGTAATGTATGGTTTCTTCATAAATGAATGAAATTCACTGGATACAAAAGCAAATTCCCTGAAATGACTTAGTTAAGGTCTCAAAAAATTTGGGAAACATTCAAGACTCCTAAAAATGAGAATCCCAAGCTCAGATGGAAAGAAAAACAGAGTTAGGATGATGAAACAATTTGTAACAAAAACTGATGAAATGTAATGGCATTTCCATAAATAAGTGCAACTTTTGTAAAAACACATAGAAGGGTTTTTTAAATGAAAAATTTGAGTTGCTTAAGGTTCTCAAAGGTCCTAAACACCATAGGAAGCCTCAAGACTGGTAAAACCCCTCTGGTGTACTTTTTCCAATGTCAGTGAGCCCGAACTTTAACAGATTCATTCAGTAAGGTTTTAGCTCCAAATTGAGTGATTCCAAAGGCATTTTATTAAATTGGAAACCTAAATTTTATAATGAAAAAGATCATTCTCAAAAAGGAACTAAAATGAAATTGAAACAAAATTGCCATTAAGGAAAGATGAATTGGATTTTTGAAAAAGTGTGTTTCTAGAAGCTCCCACACACTTCTCCCTTTTTCTCCCACTGACGGGCTTGTCGTACAACCCTCAAAATAAAACTAGGTTGATCTAAAAATATAGCAAGTGGCACAACCTAGGTCATCTCCCTTGGAATTGGAATTCAATATTCAATTGGGTTCTCTAAGTGCTCTAAGATCCTATAACTATTTAATTTGGGGGTTTTTAATTGAATTAAAACTATGCTAGACTGAATTGAAACAAATTTCCTAATATCTACCTAATTAGATAAATTGTGGGAGAAGAATGGTCTTGTGACTAGCTTAGGAATCATCTCTTGGTATCCACTATCCTTATCCTATTCCAATTGTGATTAATTATGGCCTAAGAATTCTTAATTATGTTCATTAGCAAATGATCTTGAATAACCATTCAAGATCCAAGAGATTAATAATCTAATGTTGAATTGAGACCTCAATCCCGCATTAAACCGTTAACTCTTGTTCTTAAGATCAATGAACATCCAATTTGATTGATTAACTAATTAATTATCTTCTGATTCATCATCCAAAAATGTTTAATTAACCAACTAAACACCAAGGAATTCTCAAATAGACATTTAAACACATAACCTTACTCATGCAATTCATCGAACACCTTCGTGGCATACATGAGAGATTAGAGAGAATAATGAAAAACCAAATTCAAATTTAACCAATTAATCAACAAAAAGGGTTTCCTAATCAGTGTCTAACCAGCCACTAATTAATTACACAAATTCCTAATCAAATACAACTCAACCGAGATTATACAGAATAAGAAAAAGATGTAGGAAAATTAAAGAATCTTAGCCAAAATTGCTGCTTCTTCTCCAAGGATTCAAGCTTCTCCAAGAGCTTCCTCCCTTGCTAGCCTCAAGATGAATTAAAGCTTCATATTGGCGTGGAATGGAGATGGAATATGGATGATGGATGAAATCGAAAGGGATGGGTGAATGGAGGCGTGGGTGAATGGTTGATGATCAGGCGTGAAGACCTCCTTGAATGATGGATGCGTGGGTGTTTTTAAAAGGCAAATGACCGAGGGAATAAGGATTAATGAGGCGTAGGGATCTGGAGTCGTGTGATGAATAGAGACGTGAATGGTAGCCTCTCCTCGTGCTTCATTTATTCTCACGTGCTCTCTTATCTAATTTTAATCGGCTGAAGGTTGCATGTGCATGTAAGGTGGGCCCCATTGTGAATATAATAATCCACATTTTGCTCTAGCGTTTCTGTTCGTGTTTCCCACGTTGTTCTTCCCAGCTCTTTGCTTTTTTCTTTTCAGATCATGCATCGAGCAACCTGAAGCTCTCTTCTCGTATTTAACTTCCTTTCCAGCCCTCGAGTTCAGCTTCTGCTGTAGCCTGTAACTTGTTGCTTCTGCGTGTGCTGTCCAGACGTGACTTTCTTCTTCAGTTCTTCATTCTGGACGCTGGATGGTTCTCATTGAAACTGCCCTCTTTCACGTGCACACTTAATGATTCACGTGCTTGCTTCAGCCTTCACTCTGGACGCTGAAACCACGTTACTTTCTTCGTCCATGCAAGCTTTCTTCCTTCATTTAAATCTCCACGTGTAGTTCTGCATTCGTTTTCTACTGCAGCGTTCTCCAACTCTGTTTCTACTGGAGTTTGTGATATTCACGTTGCTTTTCTTTCTCATTTATTCTGCTGCTGTTCCTAGCTTTAATCCCGTCATTTTTCCACGTTGAAACTATTCTCATGCAGCTGCTGTTTTGTTCCAGCAGCTTTTCCACGAGTTTCCTCGTCTGCACAAAACCGTGGCTTGTTCTATTCGTTTCTCAGCTCCTTTCTCACGCTTAAAACCCAGTTCATGCGCGTTGCTTCCATTAACTCGAGCTCATGGCTTTCCCTTGTTTCTGCTAAAAAAATTCCAGCCTTCGTGTTACTTTCATCCATGCTCTGTTTCTGCTGGTGTAACTTGCATGTGTATTCTTTTTCAGCTCTAAGCCCCTCGTGCTGTTTGCTTGTTTCTACTGCAGCCACATTAGCAATCACGTCACTTTCTCTCCTTTACCCATAGCTTTCCACGTTCTCTAGCTTCTGTTTACAGACCACGAGCTGCTCTTCCTCTGTTTCTGCTGGTGGCTTCTTCTCTATTCTGCAGCTTTTACGTGGTTCTGCATGTATGTTTATTTCTTCTCCAACTCGTGGCTTCTTCTCTATTCTGCAGCTTTTACGTGGTTCTGCATGTATGTTTATTTCTTCTCCAACTCGTGGCTTCTTCTCTATTCTGCAGCTCATTCCAAACTTCAACTCGTTGCTTCCTTCATTTAACACAGCCCTCGAGTTCTCTTTTGATGCTTTTCAACGTGGAGTGTGATGAGAGCTGCCCATGTGTGTCTTCCTTTCCAGCCCTGTAGCTTCTGTTTTGTTCTCATTCACATACATGCTACCTCTTCTCCAAACCAACCTCCATTCAAATGCATTTACCCATCAAAATTCTGCAAGAATGATAAATAATATTAAGTAGGATAAGATTCACAAAACTCATTTAAAAGAATTTATGCATTAAAATTCATTATTTTGTCAATTGTTTTCTTAAAGTGCAAAACTAGCTATTAAAATCAATTTCCATTTAATTGCATTTATTAGGCCACATTTAATTATTAAAAAGGTTAAGTTAGGAGGATAAAAATAGATAAAATATGTGTTTATCACCCACCTTCTTAAGCATGACTTCCTCTGCCCAAATTACAAAAAAAATAGTAGCTTCTTGAGGCTCACCAAGAGAGGAAGAAAAGGAGGAAGAAAAAGACAAGAAAAGTATGAAAAATCTTAGTTTTTCAAGCACCTTCCCTTACCAAACTCCTTATCCTCCTTCTTCTCTTCCTTTCCATGGTTTTATTGAGTTTTTTTGTGCTAATTTGGGGTCAGACCAAAAGGGGAAAATTCGGATTTGAAGAGAGGAGGCCAAGGAAAGTGAGAAACAAACAAGAAAAGCCATGGAAACAAGGTAAAATCTTCATCCTACCCCATTCTTCTCCTTATTTCACCCCATATATGTAGAGCTCATTGAGAGATTTTTGGAAAGCTAAAGTGAAAAAAAATTAGAGCTCTACAGAGTTAATTATGAATTTTCAAAGTTGGGATTTTTCTACTGTTCTAGTGCATGTACTATTCATATAGTCAGTTTTGTATTCTGTGTCATTTGATAGACAAATGGTGTCCAATGCTTATGAAATTTTACAGAGATAAACTAGAGATTATAAGATTTCTGTGGCCATCAAGATCAGCTCATTTGGATGTCTGATCAGAGAGTTGTGAATTTTTGAAGTTTAATGTTAGTACTAATAGCACCACTTGACCTCCAATAATGTTCCATCATAATTTAGTTCCTAGATGGACTTGGCATGGTCTGGAGATATTTTTTCCTTAGATTTAACATTTGTAGCTTCTTAGATTGACTAAATTTTCATGATTTGGATTTTTCTAGAATTAGTTATGGATTTCCAAAATTTATGACAGTAAATTATGACAGTAGCCCAGACAATTGAGACCTTGAGTGCTTTTCACGTCTTCTACTTGATGCCTCATGACCTGAAACGATTTTTAACATAAAGTAGACATCTATAGCTTTCTAGAATAATAAAGAATGTATGATTTTAATTTTTCTAGAATTAGTTATAATTTTCCAAAATTTATGACATAAAGTATGCAATTCTGGTTGAGGCTACACTATGGAATTTTATATGTTTCTTTCACCTACACGAGTTCTAAGCCACTTCCTTAGATGGTTTTGAGTTGTATTAGTGTAATTAAATATGATAATGTATTGAATGAGTTTATATGGTCCACAAGATACTGAAGGAAAAATTCATCCCCTATGTAGCGCAAATTTATTCATTATTTTTATTGTTATTTCCTTGGAAACTTGTGAAATTCTTAAAAATGAGCTTAGATAAGGAATGAGATGAGATATATAATTATGGTATTACATAAAGGGGCCTTAATAAACATAATTTTTATATAAATCTCCTTAATTTGGGCATTTTAATAATGAATTAAAAGCTTTAGGACTTTAATTAGATAATATTTGATTTTATTGGCCATTGTTTGCACTCTAAAAATTTATTTGCAAACTTATTGAATTTTAATGCATAAACTCTTTTAAATAATTTTGTGCATTTTTTATGCTTAATATTTTCTATTATTTGTGCATATTTTGATGGGCAATGGGAATTTAAAGGATGAAAATTAATTTAGAAAAGAAGTGGAAGCCACATGATTGAATTAAAGGGTTAAGATTTCAAGGATGAAAGCCATATTTTGAAAAAGGGAGGAATAATTATCTAGAATTTTAAGAAAATAAAAATGGGAAGAAGTGGAGTTAAAGTGGATATGTGAAGGAAAGAAGCACGAGAAACAGGGAGAAATCATCCAAAATTCATCTATTAATTGATCATCCATTCATATCCTTCAACTGTAGCTATCTCCTTCATTTTTCTCCTCCATCAATACTCATTCCATGGTTGACTAACTCTCTTATTTCATGCATGTTGACATTTGTGGGAGGCTCTCCATGTCCAAGAATCTGCATATAACACATGTATAGTCCACTTTCATAGTCATCCATTCATACATGTTCATGTTATTACACCTACGTCCCTCCATTAACACACACTCCACATGATTAAAAGAGGCATGGGCTCTCTCTCACCAGATCATATAATATCTGGTTCCTTTATAAATGGCTTGAAACTAATTCGTTATAAAAGGACGTCCCTTAAATGGGAAGAGTTGAGGCCCAAAAAAAATTAGAATAATGATCTAGATATCAAAGAATGAGAATACAAGGACAAAGATGCCTTGAAAATGGAGCTAGAACAGCAAAACAAAATTTGACAAACATGCAATGGCATTTTCATAATTTTGGGTGCTTTTTAGAAAACTCAAAGAAGGAATTCTTAAATAGAAAATTTAAGTTTCTTGGGATTCTTAGAGGCCTTAAAAACTATAAGAACCCTTAGAATGGTTCAAATCCCTCTAGTTTACGTTTTAGAATATTGGTTGACCTAAATTTTGACTACTTCATTTGAGAAGGTTTTTAATCCAATTTGAGTGAAACCAAAAGCATTTTAGAAGTTAGAGGATGAAAGGCTCATCGCGCAAACCTTAAAATAAAATTAGGTTGGATATTAAATACAATATAGGGCACAACCTAGGTCATCTCCCTTGGAAATAGAGTTCAATGCTTAATTGAGTTTCTAAGTGTTAAAGGATCCTAAAAGCTACTTAATTTGGGGGGTTTTTTATTGAATTAAATTAAGTAAAATGAAATTGAATTAAAATTCCTAATTACTACCTAATTATATGAATTGTGGGTTATAATGGGCTTGTTTCCTTCTTTTCATTCTTGCTTTGTGTAGCTTCTCTTTCTTCTCTGCTTTGCCTTCTTCGTTTACTCTTTGCTCATGTGGAATGAGTTGCTACGTATTTCTTCCATTCCATGTGCAACTTCGTACTGCCTTTATCACAAGTCTGTAGTTTCCTCTCTTTTTGCTATGTGTTGAACTCATGGTTGCTCTTTTACTTGTTTTTTCACGTCCCATGCAGCTTAAACTCCTCAACCAGAAGCAGCTCATTCCTTTCCTTCTCCTTTAGCACATGAAATCGAGACTGTAGCTTTTGCCTACTTGTTTCTTCATCTTTCTGCATGTGTGCATTTCTATATCAGCTCTAAACCCGTGGCTCCTGTATGTGACTAAATGCATTTCTTCTGCTCATAAAACAAAACCATCAAATCATCTTTTATTTACTGTTCATATGATTCTACATGTCTGTTTGCCTAGTAACTCCCTTAACCTAGCCTACGTGTTGCTTCTAGTTTTTTGCATGTTCTCCATGTAAGCTTCTTCATCATTCTTTCACATCAAGCCCATTCTATAGCCCAAGCCAAATGCACTCATTCTGCCCATACCAATTAACGTGCTCAGCTAGTTCTTCACGTGTGCTTTCTCCATTGTGTAGCTCATGCTTTTTCTTCTCATAAGCAATTCATGTAGGTTCTTCCATTCATATACCCACACCAGCTCCTTCTTTTGCATGTCATGTTCTACCCTTAGTAATCAAGTCAGCTCAAGCTTTAGCTCTCCTCTGTTTTTGCATGAGTGGGAGCTCACGTGGCCATGCTGCAACTGGTGCTTCATTGTGTTCTGCTTCCATGTAATCTCCTTCTCTTCACAGACCAGAATCCACACTCTTCCTTATCCAGACCCAAGTTCCTTTTTATTGCTCACGTCAACTCACTCTATCCATCCCACATTTCCCCTTTAGCTAGAACCTGTGGCTATTACATGCTTCTTCTCTTCACCACAAGTTTGCTTCACAAATCAGTGGCTTGCTCTGTTCTTCACTTCCCTCAAACAAAATCCACGTGTCATGTGCTGGATGTGGAAGGTTCTTCTCTTCTTTAAACCAAATTCTCATCAAGCATCATTTGCTCATTAAAATCTACACAAAAGAATAGAAAGTATTAAGTAGAAATACCCAAAAATTATTTAAGATAAATTTAAGCATTAAGAACCAATAATTTGCAAATTAATTCCTCAAATGTAAAAATGACCAAATAAAATCAAATTCCATTCAATTGCATTCATTAAGCCACATTTAATTATTAAAATGACTAAGTTAAGAGGAATAAAATGTATAAAAATCATGCTTATAAGAGGATCTAAATTTTATGATGCAAAAGATAGTTCTAAAAAAAGAGTTGAAATAAGCCCAATTGGACAAAACCAAGATGAGGGACTAAATTGTCATTTTGAAAAAGTGTTAAATGGACACCTAGGCTCCTTCAATCATGTCCCCCTCTTCTCCAACCCTCACCACTCTGACTTGCTTCTAGTCCAAACAGATTTTGAGGTAGCTCCAAGAGGCACACCAAAAGGGGGAGTCAAGGGAGGAAAAAGAAGCCTAAAAAGTGTAAGAAAGCCTTACTTTTTTGTGTCTTCTCCTTTACTAAACCTCTTCCCCTCTTTTTTCTCTCTTCTTTTATAGTTTCAATGATTTATTTAGACATGTTTTGTGACTAGTCCAGTGAGTGGAAGATAGGAATTGAAGAAGAGAGCTAAGGCATAAGAAAGCTCCTTGGCAAAGCATTAAAATAAGGTAAATTCTATAGCTTTTCTTGCATCTCCTTGGTTATTTTCTTTGTGTATGTTTTCGACCAACAATAGGCCTAATCAAGAAAGGATGATTTCTAGTCTAAGCAAGGAAGAAAAATAGGTTTTACAGTATGGGAAATAAGAATATGCAATTGGAAGTGAAAAAGAAGCATTAGAAATCAAGTCACAAAACCTAGGGATTTAGTTGCACCTTGGCAAATATGAAGCTGTTTTCCAAGAGTATGTATGAGTTTTCAAGACACCTAACAAGCCTCCCATGTGCCAACTCCCTAAAGAAAATCAAGTAAAGTCCATGGGTGCTCTTTATTGTGCATGTCTTGGCCTAAGCTAGTCTATGCGCCTAGGGAGAGTTTTAATTTCTTCTAGGGATAGAAAGGGACTAAATATGATAGATGAACATAAAAAAAACATTGGAATGAATTTAGGAAGCATGATTTATGAGATGGAGGTGTAGGTTCCATTTTAAGACATAAAGAAACAACTTGTGTCTAGGCTCCTTTGATTCAATTGGTGATGATTCTAATGAGTTCTAATGTAGTCAGGCTCCTTTGATTGAATTGGTGATGATTCTAATGAGTTTTAATGTAGTCATACATCCTAGATTAAATGAGAAATTGGAGCCAAGAACAAAGATTATGAAGGTTGCTTCAATATGTCTTATATGGATCCATAATTGAACTATAAGTTAGCTTATGAGAGTGTAGAGCTTATGGGATGTTAGAGTTGGTTCCAATGATGTTTTGTGTCTTGTTGAATGTATCTAGACCAAGCCAATCAAGCTCTCCATCATTGGATATGTGAGGCCAAGAAGAGGAAGGTGTACCCAAGGGAAAAAGTGTTGTGTTCTTGCTTCAAGGTAGCTCTCTAACCTTTCTCACATACATTGCTTGGATGTTTACTTATCTTTAAGTGCTTGTGTGCATGTTTGAACTATGAGATATATTTTTAGCCATTGATTACATGTTATGGTTGTTGGGAATTTTTGGGATGCGCAGCGAAAAATTAAAATCCCGAATCCCTTCCTATGGATCCATCAATGTTATTTAAATTGAGTAGATCTAGAAATATTTACCTTTTTTGTCAAATCTTAGGAACTGATCTACAGATTTGCTCCTTCTACCAGTATCCACACAACCGGATGCTCAACTCGAATGGCGTGCTAGCGCCTTTTACCAATATTCTATATGTTCTTAGTAGAGAAGATGCTCTCCTCTCCCTTTCTCTTTCTAAGAATCTGTACAACATTCGTACATTATCCGTATGCTTTCTCTCTCTAGGGTTTTTCTTTAGTTCTATAGTTCTAGGAAATCTAAGCCTCCTACCTTTTATAGAGGTATCTTATTAGAGTTTTAGATATATTTGATTAATTTAAAATACATTATTTTAAATCAAATCAAATTTGAATTAAATAGATTAGTTTAAATTTAAGTCTATCTAATAGATTTAAATTTTAACTAATTATTTAATATAAATCTAGAACTTAATTCAAATTTAATTTATCTCATAAATTAAATTTAAATTATCATATTAGTTTAAATTTAAATCTATCAATTTGAATTTAAAACTAATTGATTTAAATTAATTGAAGCATATATATTTTGAATATATAAATATATATTTCAAATTTTATAAATTATATATATCAAATATATATTTATTTATTTATAAAATTTCTTCACCTTAGATTGAACGTGGTATTCATTGAATCTAGACGCAATTTTAGATTTAATAAATTTGGACATGACATTCATTGAATCTAGATGCAATTTCATATTCAATGAATTTGGACATTTTAGCTCGAGTTGACTCGTTCTTGTATGCGACCCTGTAGGCTTATATGATGTTGGCAGTGGGCTAATAACACTATTTGACCCACAAGTCACAAGTGGTCTCTAGCAAGACATTATGACTACCAAAATCATATAGGGATTGGTAATCCGATGCAACTTATCATATAACCTTATCACATCTATTTTGTCACACGATATTTAGATCAAGTATGAGGTATGGAAATGTCATCCTCATCTTACTTGATCGTCACTTTCTCGATCTACGTGTAGACTAATAGTATAAATAAAAACCCTTCCATTCGAGCATAACCATGCATTTCTCAGTCTTACTCATCGAGGGGCCTAAAGATATCTCTCTATTAATCAGAGGGATAAATCCTATCTTAATCACTCATCTTCTTCTACATGAATTCCATTATACCTTATCATAGCCTTTATGATCATCTAATTAAAGATGACTTTTGACTATGCCAAAAATAGTGTTCCTCATGTTGGAAGCTGTGGTGATCTCAAGTCTAAGGGCTCAATGATAAGGTTATACATAAGATATGCTTATGATTTAATCTATGTAGCTATCTTATGGTAGGTCAATCCAACATCTTGCTCCCTAACAAATGCCTATGATTTTGATTTGTATCTTTATATATGATTAACACATAATCATCAATCAAAATTATACTAGTCTTAGTTCATCATCGTTCTCACAATGATGATCGACTAGGGATATTTAGGATAATTAATATGATTTATCTAAGGATATTATTATATAGAACATGCAAACAATATAATAATATAATAAAAGAAAACTCTTATTTCTTAATAAAGTACAATGTTTGCAATACAATGATTAGCTTAGGGTACAATCTCCAATAACTCCCACTTACACTAAGCCCAATCATTGATGTGTCTAATACTCATTGACCTAACATGACGCTCATGCTTTGCCTGTGCAAGTGGTTTAGTAAGTGGATCAGCAACATTATCATCAGTTAGTACTTTGCATATCTTTATATCACCTTTATCAATGATTTCTCTGATGAGGTGATATCATCTGAGTATGTGTTTGGTTCTTTGATATGACCTCAGCTCTTTAGCCTGTGCTATAGCACCGTTGTTGTCACAAAATAGATTTATTGGATTTAAGATGGTCGACACCACTCCTAGTTTAGTGATGAACTTCTTAATCCAAACGGCTTCCTTAGCTGCATCTGATGCTCTTAGGTACTTAGCTTCTGATGTAAAGTTAGCTACTGTGCTTTGCTACGAGCTCTTCTAGCTGACTGCTCCACCATTCAAATAGAATAAAAATCCTGATTGTGATCTATAATCATCCTTGTCAGACTAGAAACTTGCATCTGTGTAACCATTTACAACAAGCTCGTCTTCCAATCCTTCATAAACCAAGAATACATCCTTAGTCCTTCTTAAGTATTTCAGGATATTCTTGATAGTAGTCCAGTGACTCTCACCTAGATCTGATTGATATCTACTAGTTATACTTAAGGCATATAAGACGTCTAGTTGAATGCACAACATAGCATACATGATCCAATAGTCAAGGCATATGGAATCTTGCCCATGCGATCTTGCTCATCATGTGTACTAAGACACTAAGTTTTGCTGAGATTGATGCCATGAGACATGGGTATATAACCCCTTTTTGAATCTTACATATTAAACATATACAATACTTTGTCTATGTAAGTGCTTTGATTTAGGCTGATTAGCCTCTTGGATCTATCTCTATAGATCCTTATCCCTAGCATGTAAGTGGCTTTGCCTAAGTCTTTCATTGAGAAACACTTTCCTAACCAAGTTTTGAATTCTGTAAGGTAGGTATGTCATTTCAAATGAGTAGGATGTCATTAACATAAAACACTAAAAATACAACTATGCTCCCACTAACCTTCTTATAAACACAAGGTTCATCGATATTTTAGATAAATCTAAAATCTTTAACTACTTCGTCAAAGTAATGATTCCAACTTCGAGATGCTTGGTTCAACCTATAAATGGATTTTTGAAATTTACAAACCTTCCCAGAATCCTCTAGATGTATAAAACCTTCAGGCTGTGTCATGTACACATCCTTAAGCAGCTTCCCATTAAGGAATGTTGTTTTGACATCCATATGCCAGATCTCATAATCATAGTATGTTGTAATGGCAAGAAGGATCTTGATTGATTTAATCATGGTGACTGGCAAAAAAGTTTCATCATAGTCTATGCCATGGGTTTGTTTAAATCCTTTTGCAACCAATTGTGCTTTGAAGGTATGCACTTGGCTATCTATGTCAATTTTTTTCTTAAAACCCATTTGCACCCAATGATTTTTATACCTTCAAGTGGGTCAATAAAGGTCCATACCTGATTACCATACATGGATTGCATCTCAGACTTCATGGCTTCTAGCCATATCTCAGAGTCTGATCCCACTACAGCTTCTTGATAGGTAGTTGGCTCATCTTGATCAACGAGCAACACATCACGACTTTCAATTAAACAAAATCCTTATCTTTAAGGCTGATGCCATGTCCTATCAGACTTTCGTGGGCCTTGTGTTACTTATGTAGGCTCAATAACTTGTTGTGAGTCTTCTCGTATTTCCATCTCTAGCTCAATGCGATTTTGTGACTCTCGAACTTCTTCGAAATGTATCTTACTCCCACTGGTTCTTTTAGAGGTAAATTCTCTTTCTAGGAAGATACCATTTCAAGTAATAAACAATTTATTCTTATTGGGATTGTAAAAGTAGTATCCTTTAGTTTCCTTAAGATACCCCACAAAAAGGCATTTTATAGATTTGGGTGCTAACTTATTTGAGGCTTGTTGCTTAACATATGCTTTGCATCTCCAAATCCTGAGAAAAGTTAAACTGGGTTTCTTTCTAGTCCATATCTCATATGGGGTCAATTCAACCGCCTTAGATGGTACACAATTTAGTATGAATGTAGCTGTTTCTAATGCATGGCCCCAAAAGGACGGCGGAAGATCTGTTTGACTCATCATAGATCGAACCATATCTAATACGATTCCATTCCTTCATTCAGAAACACTATTCCATTGTGGTGTTCTTGGTGGGGTAAATTGTGAGACAATTCTACAATTTCTAAGATGGTCAATAAATTCTTGGCTCAAATATTCACCACCTCGATCAAATCGAAAAGCTTTAATAGATTTGCCAAGCTGATTTTGTACCTCATTTTGGAAGGTTTTGAACATTTCAAAAGATTCAGATTTGTGTCTTATTAAATAGATGTATCCATATCTACTATAGTCATTTATAAAAGTAATGAAATACAAGTGACCACCTCTGGCAGTAGTACTTAGTGGACCACATATGTAATACCCTGAAATTAATTAAGGTATTAATAATGTATTTGGACTAATTAAGAATAATTATCATGAAATAATTGGGTAAGCTTTATAAATGAAAATTTATAGAGAAATAAGTTCGTAATATAGGTTTAAGATTTCATTTAGGTTAAAGCCTAATTGGGGCCCAAAATTTAATTTGAATAAGTCATGGATAAGGATTTATAAAGGCCCAATAATTTTTGAATGTAAGCCTAACTCCTTATCATGAGGCTTAGGTCTAGAGAAATTGCCTAGCAATGGCCTAATTTGATTTAGTAGAATAGGGGCTCAAGACCCAATTTATGTGAGTTGGCCCAACACATATTATGCAGACCTAAATTAGATTGGCTCTTGAAATTTGGCTAACCCAACTATAACTCTGAAGCCCAACTCATGAGATTCAGCCCAACTTATGAGATAAGGCCCAACAAGCATAAAAATCTAAACCTATAAGGAATTGGGCCATTGGGTCAGCATACTTCACTTAAACTTAAAATGTTCTGCAGCCCACCTCACCAAACAAAGGCCCAATAAGCACACATTTGAACCTAAGTGGATTTTGGGCTTTAGAGTTGACCCAAACCCATCTAAAACCTTAACTTACTCAGCCCCTTACCCTCTATTCTGCAGACTAACTCAATCTTAGGCAAAGGAGAACTCCATTTTCGCATAGGAAGAGAGGAGGCTAGGGTTTTCTGCATTCCTCCACCATTTCTCACTTCTAGAGGATGATTTAGCTAAGGTGAGTTATATATAACTTGACCCTCTCATCCTCCTCTTCATTTTAGTCTGATTAATTTCTGGTTTTGATCATTTTCATCTTCTTCTCAAATCTGAAACTTGGTGTTGGGTGATTCCTTACAAGATTTTCTGAGTTGGAGGTTAGAGGGATGATTAGGTAAGCATTTCCCTTCCATTTTGTGTATTACTTTGCTGTAAAATGCCCCTAAGGATGGATTATCATAATGAGTTCTGTTATTGTGTGAGATTACAAGGAGATAATGGTGGAAAACTGAATTTTCTGGGCTTGATGATTGAAATGCAAATTTTGGTGCTTCCATGGTGGATTTTCGAAGGTGAGGCTATGGGTGTTGTTAAGTGAGTATCTCCTTCCCATTTTGATGCATTTTCTATTAGTTTGAGACCCTTATAGTTGACCTATGATATGGGCTTTGGTTTCATGTGAAATTACCCAGAAATTGGAGTGACCTATGGCAATTTCTGGTGTGGAAAAATTGGAATCCGAAATTAAATCCCTTGGTAATTAGGTGAGTAACCTCTAGTCTGTCATTAGTAGTTCAACTCTTTGGATATTTGATTGTGATTAGAAATGATGATAATTATGCTTGTTATAGGCTTGGTGTGCATTTGGATTATTATGGTAACTAGGGGAAGAGTAATTGGCTTCATTGAGGTAACTGAGGTTATTTTCCTAATTCCATGTATATGTTCATATTAATCAGCTATTTGTTACATATGTTTAACTTTGAAATGCTAAATGACTGGTTGACTACTTGATTGTTATTGTAATTAGACCTTGTGAGTCCATGGTGGAGTTGTGGTGCAGCTGCCACCCGTGCATGTGCTTCGATCGAGTACTAGGTTATGATCAAACCCCAGATGCACTGAGCCCTGTTTGTGCTCATGATAGAGTAGGTGCCATGGACGGACCTCTCCCAGTGTTATTGGCCATTAACATGTTGTGTATGATTACTGGTATAGGACAGTAGTCATTGGTAGTTCAACTTGTTCATTTGCGAATTGAATTTATGATTCTGGTATTGATGACATGAAATTGCATTGGATTGATTGACTTGTACATATATATGGAAATTTCCCTTTTATTACTGAGATTGTATATCTCACCTCGTTATAGGCTAATATTTTCAGGGACCGAACCTCTTAGTGGCAAGGAGAAAATTAATGGAAGATCATTAAATGGTTTAGTAGCACATAGGTTTGGGAGCTTTGACAAAATGTATTGTAACTAAATTGCTAGTTTTGTATCATTGCTGCATTGCATCATGAGTTGCCAAGTATAGGGATTGTATATGTAATTTGATTATCATGGAATTGAACATTATGATTGCAATTGGCTAATAATGGATAAGTGATTTGATTTTATATGAACATTAAGCATTGATCCCATGCACCTTGTGACCATAATACATTTGTTGTCATTAATATATGAACTCACTAGTTTATGGTAGCTAGAAGGTTAAGGATCCACATTTGAATTTTGAATAGGTAATGATAGATATGTTAGGTAGATTAGGTAAAAGAAAGACACTAAATCTTCACAAACTAAGTTAAAGTGGCCTGTAGTGTTGCTAGAGGGGGAATTGGAGAGCATGAGATGAAATTTTAGGAGTTGTAGGAACAAAAGGGAATTGGTCGCGGCCAACATTTAATTAGCCTCGGCCAAATGGTAACAGAGAGGAATTGGCCGCGGCCAACATTTAATTGGCCTCGGCCAAATGTGGTGAACCTACCAGGAAAAAAAACAGAGAGAAATTGGCCACGACGAATAGTGATGTTAGCCGCAGCTAAGTCTGGGAAGCAAGTTTGGGGGTGTTCCAGAGGGTGTTTGGCCGCGGCGAAAGGGGTATTTGGCCACTACAAAATGCATGAAATTTATGGAGGTGTAAGGACTTGAATCTGAGAGTAATTGGCCACAGCGGAAGGGGATTTAGCCGCGGTGAAGGTGCTCAATTTCTCATATTCACCTAGAAACCTTAGTTTCTTTTATGGTAATAATAAGAAATGATTTAGGAACACTTATAAGAGGTTTTTATGAGTTGGAATTAATGGATAGGAGAATCAAAGGCTCCTTATTAATAATTAAATTTACTTGCACTTTTGAATAATTGTGGTTGTCTAATTAATGACCCTAATAACATTAAGGTTCAAATTTCCTAACATTTTTTGAATGTAATTAGTTGTAATGACTTTCAACCCTAATTGAAAATTTATGGTTAGTAATCACGTACTTAACCTTAATTATGATTATTAGAAGTTAGGGTCGTTACAACATACATCGGTATGTATTAAGCCCAATCGGTCAGTGGCCTTCTCACTATGCCCAGTAAAAGGTGCCATATTCATCTTTCCTAATAAACAAGATTCGTAGGTGTTAAATGATTCAAAATCAAATGAGTTGAGTAGTCCATCTTGATGGAGCTTTGAAATACGTTTCTCATTTATATGGCCTAGACAATAGTGCCATAAGTAGGTCGGATTCAAATCATTTGATTTGATCTTCTTGGTAGGTACGTTATAGATATTTTCACTATTGGGAATTTCAAGGTTTAAGTAATAATTACCACCATGCAAATCACCATCCACATAAAAGATGTCATTAAAATAAATAGAACATTTATTATTCCCAATAATTGAAGTAAAACCTTTCTTATCTAAATAAGAAAGTGAAACAATGTTTCTACACAAAGCAGGAACATAATAGCAATTGTTCAAAACAAACAAAAGCCCATTGGGCAAAACTAATTCATAAGTGCCTACAACTAAAGCAGTAACTGTTACTCTGTTTCCAACTCGTAGGTCTATTTTACCCTTTTTCAGCTTTCTACTCTTTTTAAAACCCTGCACATTTGTACAAATGTGAGTTCCATATGCAGTAACCCATGTAGAAGAAGTAGAAAGATTAATTTCTATAACATAAATACCTAAAGTAATAGCCCCACTATTCTTCTTATTCTTTAGATCTTCCAAGTAGAGCTTGTAGTTTCTCTTCCAATGACCGAGCTCATTGTAAAAGAAACAAAGTCCTTCCTTGGGACGCTTTGCCTTCTTAGATTCAAGATTGGGTTTAGGCTTGGGCTTGTTTTAGTCATTGGACTTATTATCTTAGCCATTTCCCTTTCCTTTGCTTTTGCCTTTCTTTTTCATTCCTTTTCCTTTCTGAACCATTAAAACAGTGCTTAGCTTTTTCTTGATATTTTAATCAGTAGTTTTAAGCATCGAATGTAGTTTAGAAATTGATTTCTCCATGTTGTTTATATTATAGTTCATGGCGAACTGGTCATAACTTTTCGGGAGTGAGTTTAAGATCAAATTTATAGCTAAGTCCTGGCTCATAGGAAATCTGAGCCTTTCAAGGTGATCAATATAGCCTTTCATTTTTAAGACATGAGCACTAACTGATGCACCTTAAACCATTTTGTAGGAATGTAAGGCCTTGGTAGTTTCATACCTTTCTTCCCTCGCCTGTTGCTGGATCATTTCCTTGAGATGCACAACATCTCATAAGCCTCTATGTGTTCCAGATCTCTTTGAAGTTCTGGGATCATGGTGGCTAGCATCAAGCATGCTACATCCACAGAGTCATTAAGATGCTTAGTGTGGGCATCCTTTTGGGCTCTTGGAGTATTGGCTGTAGGCTCCTCAGGAATGGGTTAATCTAGGACATATGACTTTCTCTCATGCTTGAGAATAATTCTTAAGTTCCTAAACCAATTAAAAAAGTTGTTCCCATTTAGTTTGTCCTTCTCAAGGACGAATCGCAATGATAGTGAAGTAGAATTATTTGTTGACATTTTTCTACAGCAAAATATGAAAAGTCAAGTTAATAATCTCCCATTAAAAATTAACCTTCAATTTAATTTAGCAAGCTAAGACCCATATTTCACTCAATTGTAAGTCTGCTTTAGCAAGATGCTTAAAATTAAGTTATTTAGATAGGTAACTTGTTTACCAATTGCATCACATGTACTCTTAGATCTTTATGGGATTCCATTATCATATGATCTGGCATGTTTAATCCCATCTAATGCCTCGGACCTAAAACCATTTTAATAGTCTTAGTTAAGTCAAACCATTATGAACCTTATGGGTATCAGTAAACACCATATTTTGTTTGGGTTGTTCTTACCTTTCCTCTATTGTCTAATTGATCAGAGGTAATCGAATCAGACCAGACAAAATACGTGTTCTTATCTTTACTTGTTTCTTATGCAAGAAATATTAAAACTTACATTTTCAATTTCCTTGCCCTAAGAAACAAGTAAAGAGGGGCAACTGTGAACACCGTATTTTGTCCGGGTATGTTCCAAAATAATGATAAAATTAAACTAACAAATAACAATAAAAAACAAAGAAAGGGCAAAAATTAAATAGGCCTTTTTAGCCCAACAAGCTCAAAGAAAAAATCAAAGGGGAAAGAACCTAAAAATAAAATTAAAAATGAAAATAAAAAAGGTAAAAGCCCATTAATCTAAAATTAAAACAAAGAGAAAAATCAAAGAGGGAATAACAAAAATCCAAACAATGAAATAAAAAAAAATCAAAATAAAAAAGGACTAAAAAAAAGAAAAGAGAAAATGAATGAAAAAGTAAAAACTCACAAAGAAAGAGAGAGAGAAAAGGCTAAAAGCAAGTTAATAAAAATAATAATAACTAAAAGAATACTAATTAAAAAACAAAAAAAATAAATAAGAAAAAGAGCCTAAAAAAAAAGAATCATTCAAAGAAAATTTGAGAGAAATTGAGAAGGTCTAAATATATTTTAAAAATAACAATAATATCAAGAATCAAATAGCCATTAAAATATGAAAAATTTAAGAAAAATAGAAAATCAATATTTTAAAAAAAAAAACAATAAAAAAAGAGAATTAAAAAAAAAGGAGAGAAAATATAAAAAATAATAATAAAATGAAAAGAGAACCAAACAAAAAATAATAATAATAAATTTATATTTTCTTAAAAAAAATGAAACAAAAAATTAAAAAAATTAAATAAGAAAAAGAGCCTAAGAAAAAAAAAAGAGCCCAAGCCAAAATCAGCCTTTAAAAATAAACAATAGAAGGACTAAAAAAGAAAAAGAGTAGAAGCCCTTTTTATCCGAAGGCCCATTTCCCTTCTCAGCCCAACAACCCTCAGCCTTTCTAATCCAAGTTAAACAACCCGCCCAGTATCCACTTCGAAAACCCTACCTGATAGTCCCCTTGGTCCCCCTCTCCATTCAGTCCTCTGGCAGACAGACACAAATGGATAGAGGGAGAGAGATTAGGGGGACAAAAAGAAATGAGGCTTTTGGGGGAGAAAAGGGAGGCGAGACTAAGCGAGGAGCAGGGGATTTGCCTTTTCGGATAAAAGGGGGAAGCGGAGGTTAAGCGAGAGGGGACGCGAGACGAGAAGGAATAGAGGGGGAAAGGGAGGCAGAGAAAGAAACGACTTTGAGCGTAGAGAGAAAAAAAGGAGGGGATGCACTGGAAGGAGGAAAAAAGGGAAATGGAGACAGGGCATGGAGAACAAATGAAAGAAAGCAGAGGAGAGGTTTCAAGAAATGGAGAGAGGAAGGAATTAAGAGCAATAGAAGAGGGGTTTTTCTTTTTTTTGGAATTTAATTTTGGGTAGAGAGGCTTTGGGAGAAAAATCCAAAGAGGGAAGAAATTAGGAAAAAAAAAAAAGGAGAGTTGACTTCAGAGAAGAGGTTGAGAGACAGAGGGAGAAGAGGCTCTTATTGGCTTCGAGAGGAGAGATTGAGAGGAGGCCGAAAATCAGAGGAAGGAAGGATTCGAGTAGAGAAAAAGGGACCGAGAGTGAGTGAGAGGCTATAGAAAGAGGAAGGAGAAATTGAAAGGAAAAGGCGAAAGAGAAGAGAAGACCGAAAAGAAACTTCTAGAAACGTTGCGAGAAGGGGAAGCTAAAGCCTAAGCTGAACTGCATCTACAACCTTAATCCTAAGCTGAAACCCAGTGATTAATTTGTAAATTATGCTACCTCCCTCTTTATAGTTAGGAGTTGTTGTCTATTTAACTGATAAGCTCCCTAATGGAGCTGTATGATGCTTTTGGTGATTTGGTAGCTCATGATTAGGTTGCTATAATATATGCCTTAGTTTTGCTTTCTGCCTAAATGGTGCAATTCATGTGGTTTTGAAATTCAAGGCATGGAATTAGAAAGTTCTGTTATTGGATTTGAGATGTAGTATTGACTCTTGATGCATTTTTTTTCGGATGAGATGACAGCCCATGTGTTTTTGTGAATCTCCCTTTTTGTTAATAACGTTTGCACCCAATCTTTGATAAAATGTGGCATCCTGTTGTGCAGAAGAAGGTATCAACTAGCTTGTCTCACTATGTGTCTTGAGTGAGAGGGAATTTTGCTTTGTGGTTCTGATGGTTTTGAATGGGTTATGACGTTAGAGTCAAATAATTTGGGATTGTATCTAGCTAAGTTTGAGAAATTCGTGGTTAGTTTGTACTAAATGTTTTCTGATTAATTTTCAAGTATTTTGTCATATGTTTAGGAGTGGATTATGGTTAATGGCTAAGCACATTTGATTAGAAATCTTCCTTGATCTATAATCTGACCCTGCTAAGAAATTAATAGAACAAGTGTGTCCATGTTACTGTGAATTTTACATATGTTCATTAGCTGCTGTTCTAAAGTTTTCAGTATGTTCACAGTAACATGGCCGCTGTTCTGATTGAAATTAAAAAGTTTTGTCACATGTCGGGTATGTTTAAACATTGATCTATTGATTTGATCATTTTTGGAAAAATAAATAATGGCCTAGAATTTAAACCCCCCATCTTTTTTATCTCTTTTACATGAGTCTTGCTTGAGAATGTTAAACGATTGAGTAGAATTACCAAGAATTGAGCAAAGATTGAAGAGATGATTGTGTGGCAGTAGATGAACCGGATTGGATAGCATAGTAAAGTCAATTGGTTTAAGTTTGTTTTCCTATACCTAAAATGTATTACGACATGTTGTTTAGCTCTGAACACAAACACACACTATCAAAACAAACGTTGCAAGCTTGTGAATATTTTTATTTTAATTTGATTTTTATTTTTCTCTTTTAAAATAGCCGTGTGGGATTATATCCCCTCGGGCACATAGGGAAAACCTAAAGATCATGTAAGGTAATAAACCTTCTTGGTATCTATTAGGTATTAAATTTGTATTTTAATAAGTCTTGGGTTTTGATGGCTTACGCGTAATTTTGTTTTCAAAAGAATTTCAAGAAAAACAAGAGAAAGAAAATCAAATTTCTATTAAGGCAAACTTTTGAAAAAAGGAAAGCTGAACTTTAATTTTGAAAACTTATTATTATTTATAGAGAAAAAAGATTTGAAATTTTTGCACTTAAGTGGAAATGTCATCCCAAGAACTAAAATCAAAAATCGAAAGAAGAGAGGAAAAAATATCTGTATTTAACCTAAGTAAAATAATAAAAAATATCTTTAAAAAATTAATCAATTAAAAAGCCCAGAAAAAAAAGAATATATAATATATTTAAAAGGAAAAAAGATAAAAAAAATGGGAGAAAGAGTAGAGAAATGGAATTAATTTGGTTTTCATGAATTAAAACATATAAGTCAATTTTGAAATCGTTTTGTCTGTGAAAGCTTAAATAATTTCCATATTCTTTTTTTTTCTCACAACAAAAAATAAAAATAATAAAAATACAACAAAAACAAAACAAAGAAACAAAAACGAAACCAAGAATTAAAAGAGAATAAAAAGCAAAATAAAAAAAAAACTAATGGAGAATAAGAAAAAAAATAGTACACAAAATAAAAAGAAAAAGAAAACAAATAGAAAAACAAAAAAAAATAACAATAACAATAATTAGCCAAAAAAAAAAGGAATAGAAACAAATAAAAAAAACAACAGCAACAACAAAGCGAAAAAATGAGCAAAAATATGCAAAAACAATCAAACAAAGAGAATAGGAACAAAAATAAAAAGAAAGAAAGCAAAAAGAAAAAGAACAAATCGAAAAAATTAACCAAAAAAAAAGTGATAAAAAATAAATAATAAAACCAAAAGTAAAGATTAACAAAATAAACAAAATAAACAAAAGCAAAACAAGAAGAAAATAATAATAATAAAACAAAACAAGAACAATTAATTTAAAAACAAAGAGAAAACGAAAAAGGAAAAAATGAAAAAAAATGAATAAAAAAAAAGAAAAATTGAAAATGCAAGGAAAGCAAAAAAGTAAAATTAACTTTGACCTCAGTAAATTAAAACACATTAAACAATTCTGAATTCGTTTTATTTGTTAAAGGTGAAAATAATTCTTATTTTCTTTCTCTTTCCTCCATTAAAAAACATAAGACAAAGAAAAAAAGCCAACTAGCAAATACAATCTCTATTCGAACTACGTGGATTTAGATCCCTCCAGAGGGTACGTAGGCCCTAGGCTCTCATCCTAGGTCAAGTTCGACCTTGTAAATAAACATTTCCTCTTAATTTTATTTCGTTTAATTTTATTTCTTTAATTGCTTTTAATCTTATTTTACACTTATTTTTATTCCTTTTTTTTCCTTATTTTACTCTTTGAATTTATTTTTGTTTTAATTTTAATTTCCTTTCTTCTTTTCACTTTTTAATTTTATTTCCTTGAATCTCTTCCTTTTATTTTGCATGTGATTTGTTAAGGAGAATTAAAATAGACTAAAGGTCATGATAATTTTGCACAACTGATTTAGGGTAACCGTTCTTAAGAACGGGTGTAGTGGGATGCCTAACACCTTCTCCACTTACAATCGACTCCCGAATCCATTATTTGGTTCATAGACCCTTTTTCTCATAAAAGGCTTTTCCAAAGTTTTGTCTTCTCAAAAAATAAAATTTTGGTGGTGACTCCTGAACCCTATTTATTTGAACCTTTTTACTTTTAATTTTGATTTTAGTTTGGCGCCATGTAGTCGCATTTTCAGGTGTGACAGTATCACTATTACCTAAGCTACCTCACTAAGATAACCTAAGTATATCCACTTTAATGGAACATACAATTAGGCAATCAAAGCTTTGACAGCTGTTCATAAATGGGTGGCATATAAACTTAAAATTTGATTTGAGGGATTTTATTGTTATTATTTCATTGTGATTAAAATATTTAATCATCACGTAATAATATACTACGATAGCATCTCATACATATATATGATCTCATCATGAAGTATAAAATAAATGTGTCATAATATGGCCCATTTAGCCTATCTCCTCCCAAGCCAATGAGAGAATTCTTCTAGGATAAAAACTACAAAGAGAAACCTTAATTGAATATTTGAGGGGAGTGAGATGAGAAGATAATGTACATCTAGAATAAATAAAGAGAGAGCCGTATTTTAAAAATTGAAAACAATAAAAACCTAAGGCCATATTATGCACTATACCTATCCAATTCAAACAAACATAATTCATATATAAAGTTACAAACATCTCATCTCATAAGAAAGATTGTAAACATTATGATCTTAGTGTTAAATTAGATTAGGTTGTGCTAAACATGTTTCATATACGAAAATATGAAGAGACTTGTTAAACAAATTTGTAAACATCTGAATTGAACAATTTATAGTCCAAATTGAACAATTTAGAATCAGATTCCAAATCAAATTCAAACCTCTTTGTAATTCGCACACATATGTCGCACATAATATTGAGTTGTAGAGTTCAAATATCACTTATATGAAATCAAATTTAAAATTGATTTAAACTTATAATACATATATGAATGCCAGATTCAAACACTAATCATATGAGCCCTTAGTTCACATACTTACATCACATTGCAACATATTGCATCATATATAGGCCATGCAAAATCACAACAAAGGAAAAATTCATGGAACTTCACACAAAAACTCAATTTAAACAACCATTGATGTGGCTCTGATACTACTGTTAGGAATTTCCAAGATGCGCAACCAAAAATTAAAACCCTGAATCCCTTCCCATGGATCTATCAATGTTGTTTAAATCGAGTAGATCTAGAAATATTTACCTTTTTTGTCGAATCTTAGGAACTGATCTACAGATTTGCTCCTTTTACCAGTATCCACACAAACAGATGCTCAACTCGAACGATGTGCTAACGCCTTTTACCAATGTCTATACATGTTCTTAGTAAAAAAGACGCTCTCCTCTCTAGATGTCTGTACAGTGGCAGTACACTTTCTCTCTCTAAGGGTCCATACGGCGCCTGTACAGTATTCGTACGTCATTCGTCTACTTTCTCTCTTTAGGGTTTTTCTTTAGTTCTATAGTTCTAGGAAACCCAAGCCTCCTACCTTTTATAGAGGTATCTTATTAAGGTTTCAGATATATTTGATTGATTTAAAATACATTATTTTAAATCAAATCAAATCAAATCAAATTTGAATTAAATAGATTAGTTTAAATTTAAGTCTATCTAATAAATTTAAATTTGAAAAAATAGATTAGTTTAAATTTAAGTCTATCTAATAAATTTAAATTTGAAAAAATTATGTTTAAGGACCAAGAAGTGAAAAAATTTATTTTTAAGGACCTTTACCACTAGGTTCAACTGATTGTTACTAAACTCAATAGTAATCATCCTAAAACAACTGGTAACAGGTTCTTAAGAATAAATTTCTTCACTTTTTGGTCCTTTATTATAATTCTCCCTTTAAATTTTAACTAATTATTTAATATAAATCTAGAACTTAATTCAAATTTAATTTATCTCATAAATTAAATTTAAATTATCATATTAGTTTAAATTTAAATCTATCATATAGATTTGAATTTAAAACTAATTGATTTAAATTAATTAAAGGATATATATATATATTGAATATATAAATATATATATATTTCAAATTTTATAAATAATATATATATCAAATATATATTTATTTATTTATAAAATTCTTTCATCCTAGATTGAACGTGACATTCATTAAATCTAGACGCAATTTCAGATTCAATGAATTTGAACATTTTAGCTCGAGTTGACTCGTTCTTGTGTGTGACTTTGTAGGCTCATATGATATTGGCAGTGGGCTAATAACACTATTAGACCCACAAGTCATAAGCGGTCTCTAGCAAAACATTGTGACTATCCAAATCATATAGGGATCGGTGATCCGATGCAACCTATCATATAACCTTATGACATCCATTTTGTCACACGATATCTAGATCAAGTATGAGGTATGAAAATGTCTTCCTTATCTTACTTGATCGTCATTTTTTTGATCTACGTGTAGACTGATAGTACAAATGGAAACCTTTCCATTCGAGTATGGCCATGCATTTCTCAGTTTCACTCATTGAAGGGCCCAGAGATATCTCTCTATTAATTAGAGGGACAAATCCTATCTTAATCACTCATCTTCTTCTACATGAATTTTACTATACCCGATCATAGCCTTTATGATCATCCAGTTAAAGATGACTTTTGACTATGCCAAAAATAGTGTTCCTCATGTTGGAAACTATGGTAATCTCAAGTCTAAGGGCTCGGTGATATGGTTATACATAAGATACGCTTATGACTTAATCCATGTAGCTATCTTATGGTGGGTCGATCTAGCATCTTAGTCCCTAACAAATGCCTATGATTTTGATTCGTATCTTTATACACGATTAACACATAATCATTAATCAAAATTATACTAGTCTTAGTTCATCATCATTCCCACAATGATGGTCGACTAGGGATATTTAGGATAAATATGATTTATCCAAAGATATTATTATATAGAACATGTAAACAATATAATGTAATAAAAGAAAACTCTTATTTCTTAATAAAGTACAATGCTTGCAATACAGTGATTGCCCTAGGGCACAATCTCCAACAATGGTACTGTTATGTGTTCTTGAAATGTGTTTATGAATGCAAAGTGGCTTGAATGGGTTAGGTTATGCCAAAAGTCCTTTAGCATGAGTCAGGATGAGCCAAAAGTTCCTAGGAATGGATGAAACAAAGCCAAAAGTTTCAGGAAGAGTGAGATTAAGTCAAAAGTTCATTGAAATTAGGTGAGGCAAATCCAAAGTCCCAAAAAAATTAGGTGAGGCTAAACCAATGCCCTTGAGAGCTTATGCTTTATATGTATGAGTTCATATGATAAGGAAATTGATTTATGTATGTTCATTAGTAGATATGATGTAGACCTTTGAACATATTCAAATGTATGTAAATATGATGTATGAATGGGATTGGGAACCAAATGAATGATTAAATGAGTTTTTGCCACCCATGAGCCTTTATGTGCATGTGTATAAATGCAAGTGGCAAGGTGAGAATAAACTCTATGATAATTTAAACCCTTTGGCATGGTCCTATATGTTATAATTGTGCTTTTGGATGTGTCCAAGTGGCTATGGAATATTAAGAAGGTCATTTGGTGCCTTATGAACCCATTATGGACTTCAAAATTGATCATTTCTTGAGTTAAACCAAAGTCTGATCCAATGGATGATTTTTTATATGAAATTTGGCCAGAAAATATGTTTCATCTAGAGCTTTTCATATGGCTAAAGAGAACTCAATTTGAACTCTAGAGAATTTATTATGATTTTTCAAAGTTGGCCAAATTATGTAGAATTGGTATGGGTACTATTCATATGGTCAATTTGCTTCTCTATATCACTTATGGGACAAATGAAGTCTAATGCTCATAAAATTTTATAAACATAAACTAGACATTATAAGCTTTTCATAGTCACTAAGAGCATATCATTTGGAGCTTTGTAGAGGGAAATTTTTAAAATTTCAGGTCCTAGAATTGTTTGAAAATAGACCTAATATACTATTCTATTACTTTTCGTGTATTAAATGCTGTTATCTTGGTCTAGAACTATTTTTTTAATTAGTTAACATCTAGAGCTTTCCAAAAAGCTATCATATGTATGATTTCAATTTTTCTAAAATTAGTTATGAATTTCCAAATTTCATATAAGAAATCTAGTGCAGCAACCCAAGAACAAAAATATGATGTTGTGATGTATGGTTCCAAACTCGAGCTTTATGAGATAAAAATGTGATGGTTTTGGTATGAATGGATGTGTTATGTATGAATAATGTTATCGGTAAGCCCACATGGTACTAAAGCAAAAGATGAATGAAATGGACTTTCAATTTTTGCTACTTTCATCCATACCATTGCCAACAAAAGTTCCATCTCTATGCACATAAACATCATATGCTAATTATGTCATAAGCTAAGAGCTATAAAGAGATGGTGTTACAGATCACACTCCCTCACATTGACATGCATACATATAGGAAGTCACATGGAGGCTGAGAAGCAACATAAAGCATGGTTTAAACCTCCATACACTTCACTCATCATCCACACTCATGAGCTATCTCATGTTGCCACACACTTATTCATGTTACACGTAATTCTCCAGCCAGTCATAGCCACACGAATGATGAGCATGAATGCAAGAAATCACGAAGGGGTAGAGGAGAATTACTTAAGTGAAGCTGTGGCTTTAAGGGAATAGAGTGGTGAGAAATATGAGGAGAATATGATAGCAAGAGCTACAGGTTTGTGTAGTAAGGAAGAGATGGAAGAGCACATGAAGATAGGAGAAGAAGCTCAGGTATAAAACACAAGCAAAAGGTTATTAAAGAGCTACATAGTAACACGCATGAGTTTAGAAAGTCCAGAGCAGGAGAAAGAGCATGGGAGAAACACATGTACAGGCTGAATAAAGAAGCATAGGAGCTTTACACACACACGGGCTAAGGGAATAAGGTAACACACCTAGCATGTCTAGCTCATCTCATTCACTTACTTGAAGAACAAACAAGGAAGCATGGAGCTGAGCCACGTCTTCATGTTGTAGCTTCATCACACTAGCTCACTCATCACGCATATAGACTCAGGTTTATGGGGTTTATTAAGGAGGCAATAGACACATGATGAAGAGGAGAGGGCCCCACTAGAAGAAATACACAAGAGAGCATGTAAAGAGGGGAGTCTAGGACAGAACACACAAGACACATGATTGAAAAAGCATAAGAAAAGAGGCTCAGATAGGAGGAAATGGGTAGAACCCATAAGAGAATAAAGAGGGGGCCCACTAATTAAAGAAGAGGCAGAACACGTGAAAGGAAATTTGATAAAAGAAGCTCGACCAGAATGAAAGAGGGGGAGTACACATCAATTAATCATCCATTCATCTCCATTCTACCATGGGTTTTCTTCTCCATCTTCTGCCATCAATTTTTACTCCATGAGAGATTAAATTCATTCATTGTGGCTATCTAGGATGAAGACCACGATTGAAGCTTGAATCTATAGAGATTGTCAAAGGATTGGGCCAAGATTCCTATTTCATTTTTTCTCTCTTTCTACATCAATTCTTGTTTTTGTACTTGGTGATTAAGCTTGTAATTGATTAAGATTGGTATTGTTTGTAATTAGTGGCTAGTTAGACATTAATTAGGAGAGCATTTGATGATTGATTTAAGTGCTAGATTTTTCATTTTTCTCCAATTTTCCATGTATGCAATCAAGGTGTTTGATGAAATACATATGAAAAAATTGTGTGCTTAACATCTGAATTGAGGTTTCATTAGAGTTTAATTGGTTAATTGAACATTTTAGGGTAGAAATTCAGAGGCTAATTAATTGATTAATTAGTCAATTTAAGTGTTCAAAGATCTTAATCACAAGAATTAGTAATTTAATATGGAGTTGATGTCTTAATTCAATATCAAATTGCTAGTCTCTTAAATCTTATGTGGTAACTCAAGATAACTTGCCATGAACACAAATAGGAATTTTTAAACTAGAATCAATGATAATTGAATTAGAATAAGGATAGTGGATATCAAGGGATAAATCTAAAGTTAGTTACATGCCCATTAGTTGTTTCTTAATTCATGCAATTTAGTTAGTAGTAAGAAATTTTAATTCAACTATATCTAGTTAGTTGAATTTAATTAAAATCTTCTTTAATTAGGTAGTTTTTAGCTCTCTCTTACACTTAAAAGGTTTAATTGAATATTGAAATCCATTTTCAAGAGAAACAATCTAGGTTGCACACTATATTGCAAATCTTTTCCAACCTATTTTATTTAAGGTTACTTGACACAACCATCAGGCCCACACATATACACACAAGAAAGAGCACGTGATAGGTAAAAAAAAGCATAGTTTTGGAAAAATGAGGGAACACATGAAAGGGCAGGAGGAGGCAGAGGATGCTCGTGGGTTTTAGAGTTCTAAAGACAAGACGTGATTGATATTCTTATTCCTCCATCAAGATCTATAGTTGTGTGTTCTCCATTTTATTTTCCTCCATCAATCTCCTCAATGGAAGCTTAAATTTACATGGGTAGCTAGCTAAGAACGCGACTTCCATGAATAAAGATTTGAGCTCCAAGATGCATCCCCAATTTGTTTAAATTCTCTTCTCCCTATCCTTTACTTTTAGCATTAATTTATTTGTTTAATTTGGCTAGATTTAGCTTGTTAAATGGAGATTTTGGTGGCTAAATGTACTAGATTAAATTGCTCTATAATTTTGATTATAATTTCACATTTGGAACTTGTTGTGAAGCCTAAGTGTTTGTAAAAATTCCATACTTATTGGCTGACCAATTTGCTAGTTAATTTCTCTTGTTCTTAGGCTATTTAGTGCAACGGTCATTGTATTAAGTAGCTGGACTTCTGTATGATGTTTGTACTTAAGGAAACCTTTAATTTAATTAGTTGATTAGCATCTTTAAACAAATTGTTCAGTAAACTTGATAAGCATTTAGGTACTACTTTGTTGTGTTCTTATTCCTAACTCAAGTTACTAGTTTTTCATAGTTATTTGTGGTTGCAAATTCCTTGATCATTAGTAATTTGAATCTTAGATGGTAATTCAAGAATCTTTATGAAGAATACACTAAGAAGTAAGAATTTAAGCCCAAGTTTTGGTATATTAAAAGGAAGTAAGGATAATTGAATTCTAGGAAGTCCATTCAAAAGCTAGTTATCACACTTTGCCTAATTGCTGTCATTACTTAGTTTTAAGTTTTTTTTAATTTCTTGTTATTTTCTTTAATTCATTTAAAATTTAGTAATTCAAAATCCCCCTAAACACCTTTTATTTAAATGACACTAGGAGAACTTTTTCATACATAATTAGAAGTAAAACTTCTTGGAAAATGACCAAGGTTGTACCACTAGCTACAAATCATTAATCAACCTAACTATTTGAGGTTGCTTGACACAATCGTCAGGAGCTAAACACCAAGTTGTTTCTTTATGCCTAATGGAACCATAAACTTCCAACTTCTTAAATATGATTTCTAAATTCAAAACTAATGGTTCTTTTGGTATTTATTATTCATATCTAGACCATTTTTATCATTAGAATCAAGAAAAACTCTCCCTAGGTACCTCCTTTAGTGCTAGGCCAAGACACACCCGTATGGAACACTCATGGAGTTTTTTATTTTTCTTAAGGAATTAGCACTTGTGAAGATTTTTAGATCTCTTAAGAACCCAAACATGCTCTTAAATAAATTAAATCATCATTAAAATGTTTCATAAATCCCTAGGTGCAATCAAAAGTCTAATTTCCATAACATGTTATCTATAGCCTCTTTTTGAGTTCTATTGCTTCCATATGATTCCTTAGGCTTCAAAACTATAATTTTATCAAGTTTCAACCAAAATCAAACTCCCTACATAACCCCCTAGGTCTGGCCGAAACACACATACAAGAGAAAGCTAAAAAGAGGCAACTTTAGCCATAGTTTCTTACCTTATTTCAAAGCTTATTAAGAGAGTGTTCCTAAACTTCCAAGAGTTTCTTCAAATTCTCCCTTCCCTCTACTAAACCAGCCATAAAACATCACCATTTAAAGCACCAAAACCATGAGAAGAGAGAGGAGAAAGAGGAGAAGAATATTAGTGAAGGGAGAAGCATGAAAAATAGGCAATATCTTACCCTTTTAACTTGATCTTCTCCTTCGTTTTCTCCTCACTCGGTGTGCCTCTTCAAGCTTGTTCTGGTTCTACTCTAGAGCAAAAAAAAGTTAGTTAGGAAGAGTAAAGAAGGCGAGGCATGACTTTAAGAAGAAGGGATGCTTAATTATAACATTTTCTAAATTCCAATTTTGTCCTTCAACTTGTTTCTTTCCGTTTGAGCTCATTTCAACCTTTTTTTAAGAATCGTCTTTTCCATCTTGAAATTTAGATCCTCTAATTTATAAAATATCTTTCGTTTCATCCAATTTAGATTTAAAACCTTACTGAACCGTTCGATCAAAGTTTTAGTCAATCAATGACCTAAATCGCATACCGAATGAGTTTTAACTATTTTAGGGGTTCTTATGGTTTTTAGGGTCTCTGAGAACCGAAAAAAAAACTTAAATTTTCCATTTAAAGCTCTCTTGTTTAAGTTTTCAAAAAGTTATATGAATTTAGATTTTTTTCTACTATGTTTCCTTTTTTATTTGTTCAACTATTTTGACTCTAGTTTTAGGCTATCTTTAGACTCTAAACAATATTTTTGGATATTCTAATTAACATCTGAATCTTGTCTAGCATTAATTTGCTTTGCTTTAGGGTGTTTTAGTATCAATTTATCAATTTCAATTCAGTTTCCAAAAAAGAAAGTTATTACATATAGGGTTTCCCTTATCAATCTAATGAACATAGATATAATGTCAAATGTATGTTTGGCCATGATTCTATTACATGCATTTTTAGCTGTTATGTGTGCTTTATAAATGAATTGGAGGATGCACCGTAGCCATATGTACCTAAGGTTGTTCTAGAGTTTTAAGGAGTTGAATATGTTCATTTAATCTATTAAAACTTGCTCAAAGTAGTTTAAGATTAGTTGGTACATAATAATATATTTTGAGGTTAGCACTTGTGGCTTTATACACACTTTTGCTGATATAATGGATGAAATGCTGATACAAGGTAAAGTTCAATTAATCTAATTAATCATTAAGACCCTAAGTGATGAAAATTAAAATGGGGAGGTAGATAGGAGAATATATATCATTAAAGTCAGGTATTATAGCCATAGAAGAGCCCTAAAACTTCTTTAAAGGGAGTGCTAAATAGTTAGGGGAGAATATTTAAGAGTTTAGAATTAGAGGTCAACTAAGTCATAGCCAAAACTACTTAATTCATGGCCAAAACTCATACAAAACTGAGTTACACCACGACACAACATGTTTCATTGTAGCACCAGTCATGAGTTTTTCCTAGTGATGTTATAGTATGTAAACTCAATACGGCAATATACAGCCTCGTCGAGACGAGATGTGAGAGATTTTAAACAATGAGGCCCAGGGTTAGCTCTTCTTTCTTTTTCCTCTCTTCTCTTATACTATTTAAGAATGCATCACAATGTGGGTAGCTTGAGTCGCAGCAAGGATAAGCATTTTGGTATATATTAGTTCTAGTAAAGAGCTGAATTGTAGTGTGTGTAATGTTCAATTTTCGTTAAATAACAAAAATAGGTGCATTTTCAAAGCAAGTCCCCCGAAATAAATTAGTTAAGGTCCCAAAAAGATTTAAGTAGCATTCTAGACTCTTAAAAATGAGAATCCCAGGCTCAGACGAAAAGAAAAATGGAGCTAGAATAAAAAAAACAAATTTGAATGAAAAGTTGACGAAACGTAATAGCATTTTCATAATTTTGAGCAAATTTTGGAATTCACATAAGATTATTTTTTAAATGAAATTTTTTAGTTTTTTGAGGTTCTTAGAGGACCTGAAAACTATGAGAAGCCCCAGGACGTTAAAACCCTTACAGTGGATGTTTTCAAATGTCAGTTGACTTGAACTTTAAGGGATTCGTTTGGGAAGGTTTTAGCTCCAATTTGAGTGATTCCAAAGGCATTTTATAAAATTAGGAACCTAAATTTCATAATAGAAAAGACAATTCTCAAAAAGGAGTTAAAACAAACTAGAAACAAAAATGCCAAGACCAAAGGACAAAATTGAAATTTTTAAAAAGTCTTTCTTGAACCCACCTATATTTATTAGGCACCCCACCTTCTCACTCATTTAGCTCATTTATTTTCTGCCTTAAATTAGAGGAAGAACCCTAAGAGTGAGGTGCACAAGAAGGAGAAGAAGAGAAGGAGAAAAACAAGGCAAAAGGTATGGAATTTCTTGGTTTTTGCATGCTTTCTCTTTAGTAAACTTCTTCTTCTCCATTTCCCCTTCTTTCCTATAGTTTTATTGAAGTTTTTGGATCTGTTTTGAGGGAAAAACAGAGGAGGAAATTTGGATTTGAAGAGAGGAGGCCAAGGAAAGGAAGAATCAAGCAAGAAGATAAGGTAAATCTTCCTTCCATGGTAGCTACCTCTTGCCCCCTTCTTCTCCTTGGTTCGTCCCACACATGGACCTTCAATAAGGCTTGGATTTTGGGCAGAACCAAGGGTGAATCTTATAAATTTAAGGGAGGAGAATAAGAATATGCAAAGAGAATTAACAAATAAGCATGGAAAATCAAGATAGCAAATGTAGGATTTCTAGTGTTCTTTATAAAATTTGATTTGATACAATGATTTTTAGGTCTAAATGAATGTTTAAATGAGCTCCTAAAATCCCTAGAAGGCTCCCCATATACATCTTCCATCAAGAAAACAAAGCAAAGTCCATAAGTGCCAAGAATAAGCATAGTTTTTGCTTAGAAGGGTTAGGGTACTTAGGGATAGTTTTAATTTATTCTAAGCCTATTTTTGAGTCATATATGATGAGTGAAGATGCAGGAAAGCCTTGGAAAAAATTTAGAAATCATAGAAAGTGATATGGCCTTATATGTTTCATAATATGACCTAAAAAAGCAACACCTAGTTTGGCCTTTTGTTTTAGTTGTGTGATGACTGCAAGAAGCTTAAAAGGAGTCAAGAATCATAAATGAAAGAAAAGAATGGAGCCTAGAACTAATTTATGGATGTTGCTTCATTAGGTACATTTTGAAACCATAAAAGGGCTATTTGACCAAACTAGTGTTTAAGGAAGATATATGGCTTTAGAAAGGTAACATCCGGTTCTCCGAAAACCAGAGAAAAAGTGAGAAACGTAACGTATGATTTTTTTGTTAATGAACAAAACTCATTAGATACAAAAGGAAGTCCCCCAAAATGATGTAGTTAAGGTCCCAAAAAATTTGAAAAGCATTCTAGACTCCTAAATATAAGAATCCCAGGCTCAGACGGAAAGAAAAATGGAGCTAGAATGAAGAAACAATTTCTTACGAAAAGCTTACGAAACATAAAGGCATTTTTGTAATTTTGAGCAATTTTTGGAATTCACATAAGAGGGCTTTTCAAATGAAAGTTTTGAGGTTTTCAGGGTTCTTAGAGGCCCTGAAAACCATGGAAACCCCCGAGACAGTTAAAACCCCTCCGGTAGACGTTTTCTAATATCGGTTGACCCGAACTTTGATTCGTTCGAAAAAGTTTTAGCTCCAATTTGAGTGATTCCAAAATCATTTTACTAAATTGGGAACCTAAATTTCATAATGGAAAATATGGTTATTAGAAAGGAGCTAAAACAAAGGAGAATCGAAAATACCAAAAATGAATGGCAAAATTAGAATTTTTGAAAAGTGTAACTTTCTCCCACCTATATATATGATGCACCCTTCTTCCCCCTTCATGTTGCATGACCAAGTTCTACCCAAAACCAGAGGAAAACCCTAGGGAGAGTGGCACACAAGAGTAAGGCAAAGAGGAGGAGAAATCAAAGGCTTAAGGTATGGAAATTAGTAGTTTTTCATGCTCTTTCTCTTCTAAACCTCTTCTCCTCCATTCTCCTTTCTTTCTTATAGTTATAATGAAGTTTATAAATCTGTTTTAATGGAGATATTAAGGGGGAAATTCAGATTTGAAGAGAGGAGCTCAAAGAACACAAGATTCAAGTGAGAAAAAGCAAGAAAACAAGGTAATTTCTCTTCCTATGGTTGTCATCTTTGGTTCCCTCCTCCACCATTTCGTCCACTTGAGAAAACCCTAGGAGGAGATGATTTTTAGGTAGAACCAAGCATGAATCTAAGGTAAAAAGGTGTGGAGATTAAGAATATGCAAAGGAAATTAACCAAAAATCATTAGATTTCAAGATGTAAGTTTTAGGGTTTCAATTGCACCTTTTAAAATATGATTTTGTATGATGATTCCTAGGCCTAAGTAAGAGTTTAAATGAGCTCCCAAGATCCCTAAGAGGCTCCCCATATACTTCTTCCCTTGAGAAAACAAAGAAAGCTCTAGGATCCCAATATGCTTCATAGCCTCGGCCTAGATGGGTTCTCCTAGCTAGGGAGAGTTTTAAATTTTTCTAAGGCCATTCTTGAGTCATATTTGATGAATGAAAATGAGAGGAGGCCTTGGAAAAAATTTAGAACTCATAGAAAGTGATTTGGTGCCTTAGGTTCCATATTATGACCTACAAAAGTAACATGATGTTAGGATCTTTGTTTTAATTGTGTGATAACTCCAAGAGGCTTAAAAGGAGTCAAGAATCATATTTGAAAGGAAAGAATGGAGCCTAGAAATTATTTGAGGGGTGTTGCTTCATTAGGTGCATTTATAGACCACAATGGAGCCTATAGAGCAATTTAGTATCTAAGCAAGTTGTATGGCCTTAGAGTTTGTTTCATGAACCTAATTGGCTCCCATAAATTGTATCTAGGCCAAGAGAAACCATCTCCACCAATTTGTGGGTGTGTGGCCGAAAGAGGAGGCTTAAATTTCAAGGAAAAAGTGTGTAAGTGTACACAAGGTAGCTCTCTCCACCTTCTCTCATGCATGGATGTGTGTTTAGCTTGCTTTAAAATATGTGTATGTGTATTTTCAAGCTATGAAAAGTGTGCTAGCATGCCTTTATATGCTATGATTCTTGATGCCATGTTATGGTTCTAAATGAGTATATGATGTTTGTTTGAGTTTGCTAAAGTGTAGACAGGCCAAAAACTCTTCCCTTTGGTGAGGATGAGCTAAGAACCCTTGAGCTTGGTTAAGTCTAAAGCTCTTAAAGAATGGGTGAGGCAAGTCCAAAATCCATGAGGAGAAGTGTGAGGCCAATCCAAATACTTAGTGAGCTCTTGAATGTCTTATATGATTTGTTCATATGCCAAGTTTGCTTTTAAAATGTCCATGACTTCCATTTTCTCAATGCATGCATTTGTAAAACTTGCTTTGCATATATTATGTATGATATGGGAGATGAGCTATTGGGATTCTTTGAATCTCATCTCCTCCTCTCCAATGATCTAACATGCTAGGCAGATCAAGTAGCTACGGTGAAGGGAGCCAACAACAATGAAAGAGGAAGATTGACAAGCTTATGTCTAGCTTTATCCATTTTGGAACCATAATTACGTTTCATGATGTATCTGATGTTGTATTTGGTCCATAACGCTTGAGACATGTATAAATATGCTATTATGTGATGTTTATATTTATGGATATGATGTATGAGCTTTAGCATATATTTTGAGTATGGGATGCCAAATTATGCAATGTGAAAGTATGATGGAAATATGCATAAGTGTGGGTTGAATGGCCAAAATGAGATGCATGAGGTTTGGGATCATTTGGTTAGCTCACACAAGTCTTCAACATGCTTTTAGACTTACCCAAAAGTGCCAACACCAAGGGAAATCCATTTGGCAATTTTGGTACCCTATATGGAGCCAAAATTGACCATAATGGAACCCTATATCACTTTTTGGCCAAATGAGCTATTCTTGATCTGAAATTTGGTGTGCAACTAGGTCTCATTGAGATCTTTTTGGAAAGCTAAAGATCATAATTTTTGGAGGTCTACATAATATTTGATAATTTTTCAAAGTTGGTAATTTTCATGGTTTCTGGTTTGTTGCACTATTCATTTAGTCCGAAATTGCACTCTATCATAAGAGGCCCAAAAAATGTCCAATTGCCATAAAATTTTATAAAAAGAAACTAGACAATCACAGTGACTCATGCCAACTAGAAGCACCTTATTTGGAGGTCTAGAGAGGGAGATATGAATTTTTAAATTTTCTATCCAGTATCAATAAATTTGCCGAACTAGAAGTACTCTTCCATTGAATTTCGGAGTCTGGGCTTGATGAACTGATTTGAAGATATTTTTTCTCTCTATTTAACATCCACAGCTTTCCATATTAGTATCATTTGCACGGATTGATGTTTTTGGAATTAATTGGACATTTTCAAAGTTTTCTGCAGAATTCTGTGACAGCTCCAGAATTTAGTTGGACCTTTGGACTATTTTGGATGTCAAACATCCGTTGTGATAAATTTTATGGTCTAAGCATATTTTTAGTGTGAGTTAGACATCCAAATATTTCTATAATAACCAAGATTTCATGATTTCAAATTTTCTAGATTTAGTTATGATTTTCCAAAGTTTGCCCAAAAAAGAGGCCAATTCTGGCCGAGAATAAGTCTTCATGTTCTATGCCCCATTTCAGTTTTCATGAGTTGTAGGCATGATTTTAGGATTTAAATGAGTTGTAATGATGTATTTAAATATGAGGATGCATAGCATAAGCTCACATGGTCCATGTGACACCGATTGCAATTTTTAGATGTGGCGCAATGCGAATAAAAGTCCATTTTCCTTGCTTTTTCTATGGAAAATCTATATAATTCATGATATTATGCCATTTATAAGCTTGAGATGAGCTAGAATTTATGGTGTTACAAGAAATGATTTCATGAACTTAATTGGCCTCCATATATTGTGTTTAGGTCAAGAGAAACAAATCCCACACCTTTGTGTGTGTGAGACTAAGGAAGGGAGAGCACTTCCAAGAGAAAAAGTGTGTAATTGCAACAAAGGTAGCTCACTCCTCCTTCTCTTATACACAAATGTGTGCTTAACTTGTCTTTGAATATGCGTATGTGTGCTTTAAGCCTTGAAAAGTGTTCTAGTATGTGCATATGTATTATGGTACCATGATATTGTAATATGTTTTCAAATGATGCTTAGTATGTATACTTGGGTTTGCTTAAGTGTAGTGAAGCCAAAAACCCTTAACCATGGTGAGGATGAGCCAAGAACCCTCAAAATTGATTAAGACAAAGTAAAGAGTTTCCCAAAAGTGAGGTTGAGTTAAAACCTCTTAGAGAACATGGGTGAGGCAAGTCCAAAATCTATAAGAGAATGGGTGAGGCTAATCCACTTGCTTGGCAAGCCTATATATACTTTGTGTGACTTGTTCAAATGCAAAGAATGCTTCTTGAGTGATTATACATATTATTACGCTTATACATACATTTTCAAGACTTGTTTTGCATTCTTTATGTATGATTGAAAGGGAGATGAGCTATTGGGATTCTTTGAATCTCATTCTCTCCTTTCCAATGTTCTAGCATGCTAGGTGGACCACATGAGCAAGGTAATGGAAGCCATCAAGTTGGAAGATAAAAGCATGACAATAAAGTGCATAGATTTTGCTTATTTATGGCTATATGAGTGGCAAATGTTGTGATCCATTATTGTATATGTCCTATGACCTTATGTATATATGTAATAATGCAAATGTGTCATGTACAAATGAAATCTAATGTTATGTGTATGATACAATGCATTTTGGGTAGTGAATGGCAAGTGCAAGTATGTGTAATCTTGTGTATAGCATGGGGTGAGAGAGTGAATTTTCAAATTCTGGGTTTATGCACCTTTGAGACAAGTTTAGAATGTCATTTTGGTGCATTCCCATGTGCTCAAGTGATCATGGTTGCCTTCAGACTCAAAATGGACCATTTGGACCCCTTTGGTGACACAAAATGGACCATTTCACAACCCAATGTCAAGATCTGACCAAATGAATGAATATGTGCATGAAATTTGATGCACATATAGATCTCATCCAGATACTTTTTGGAAATGAAAAGCCAGATTATTTTGAGCTCTATGGAATTAATTATGAATTTCCAAAGTTGGCATTTTTTTGCTGAATTGATGCAGACACTGTTCATATGGTCAGAAACTTGAGCTATGTTATTTGAGGGCAAAATGATATCCAATACTCATGAAATTTTATAGACATAAACTAGACATGATAAAATTTCCATGGCCACCAAGGTCACCCCAATTAGGCCTTTGAGTAGGGAGATATGAATTTTTGAATATGGAGGATAGTACTAGTAACACCCATCGACCTCTGGTATTGTTCCATTAATTTCTGATAGATAGCAGCATCTGTTGTGGTTTGGTCATATTTTTAATATAAATTAGAAATCTTTATCTTTCCATAATGGTAAATAATGTATGATTTTAATTTTTTTAGAATTAGTTATGATTTTTCAAATATTGTGATAGTAACCTAGAATTTCTGGTCGAGGTTGCACCTAGTATTTTTGTATATTCCTTCCACTTGCATGAGTTTTAGGCCACTTCCTTGAATGGCTATGAGTTGTATCTGTGTAATTAAATATGATAATGAGAAGGATGAGTCCATATGGTCCATAGGACATCGGATGAAAAATTTATCCACTACGCAATGCAAATTTATTCACTTTTTTTTTAATGCCATTTTCTTGCTTCCTTGTGAGATGCATGGCATAAGGCATGGAAATAACATGAGACAAGTAAGAAATTAATGGTGTTATAGTGTGGGTGGTTCAAATTATGGCATAAGTACATCCTTATGTTTTTAAAGGTTCCCGTAGCTAACTTAGCTACGACAAAGTCTAAATCATGGCCTAAGTCCCCAAACCCCTATTTTAACTCCTAAATCCTAGTTTTCACTATGCTAATGATAGGTATAAACAAATATATAGGAGTTTTGTTCTTTTAGATTGAGTTGTGAATGAATTGAAAGTCTTAAATGAGAAATTAAATTCCCTATGAATTTAGATTTTCTAGTTCATGTGAATAGTGGTTATTTATTAGTAAAAAGTTCAAATTTTCCTATATTTTCACCTAGTAAGAAACTAGTATTGGCTTTAGATGTTAAGCATTAGTATCAATCGTATGATTATACTTAATTAGCGTGACTAGGAATTAGGGCTGTTACATTCCTCCTAGGGTTTAAACATACATAAGAAGGGAGTTGCGAGTTGCTCTAGCTTAGCTTAAATACATTAATTCAAATGCAAAGCAATTCATTAGAATTCATTTTAACTTGTTTTACTATCTCATAAATCTCTTATAGCTTGAAATGCAACTTGGAACTATTTTAGGTCCCTTAAGGAGCAACTCTCATAATTTAGTTTTTAGGTTCCAAAATCTCATTTGATATGAGCCATATAACTCTAATAGAACTCATTAGAGACATCATATACTAGTTTTAACAAGCTAAATACCAAGTTACTTCAATAGGCCTTTTTGAATCCTAAAATTTCACATTTTAAATTAAGGCTCCTAAATTCATTCCAATGGCTAGTGTTTATTCATTACATGTAAACCTCTTAAAACCATAAAACTCAAAAAAGTACTCCCTAGATACTCTATCTCATACTTGGCCAAGATTATGCACCATTTATGGCCTAATGGAACTTGTAACAACCCTAACCCCTAATTATAGTGATTAAGCTTAATTACACAGTAAATGATCATAATTTTGGATCTAAAGTCATAACAAATAGCTATTTAGAAAAATTATTGAGGAAATTTGAACTTTATTATTATTATTGGGGATCATTAATTGGGAAACAAAGTAATTTAAGCCTACAAGAGATTTAAGTTATCCAAAAAAATCCTCTGATTCATCTTATCACTTATTCTACACTCATAAAACCCTCTCATTATTATTCCTAAGTCATTGCATACCATTATTCTCACATAAACAAAGTTCTAGAGGCAAAAAATAAGAGTTTAATGTTTTAGGCCACGACTTGGGCATCCCTATCATAACTATGTTAGCTATTGGAACTTATAAACTAAGTTTTTGGACTTGCGTTGTGACTTGGTACACCCATGTTATGACTTGAGTGATTACTGGAGTTCAAAACCAAAATACACGATATGTCCTATGGCAAAATTGCTCTCAGGAACCTACTATTTCTAAAATCCCGATGCTTCCCATGGGGAGCCTACATGGCGCTGCGATGAGACTTGCCTCGAGTACACTCCTAGACCTAATTCTTGTGTTGTGCCATGACTCAACCTCTTGCACTGTGGCACTCCTCACCTTTGGATGACTTTTGACTGCAACTCAAGCAATTTTGGCTGTGACACCACCCTTTTCTAATCTTACTCTCTCATTTTCATGCTCCCTCACAGTTTACCACTCACTCAAGATAAATTTTAGAACCTCCCTAACTATCCTACATGGTGTTATAGACCTCTTTACTCCCAAATACTACCATTTAATAATTCTCATTAGGTAAAGACTTAGAGGAAATTTGTGTCAAGTGTTTGTTATCACATATCAGCATCTCTACACATTATGGCAGCAATAAGTACCCAAAGTCCTCATAACATTATTCTAAGGGATATTTCAATAGAGATTCACATGATAATATTCAAATTGATCATTCATGGTCAAGTATAATTGTATTCTCAAATGATAGGTCATAATTCTCAATCAACAAAAATCCACATCAAATCATAATTTAATTCATACACAAAATCTTAGCTACTACAAGGTCTACTCTCTTATTGGTTACATCCTTGATTACAAAACATCAACACTTGCCAATATGAATACATGATGATCCTATATAAAATGAATCACAAAAAAGTTAGCATCTAGTCTAAGTCAAAATAGTCCCAGTGTAGCAGTTCCACACATGGCCTCAGATCAAGGGTGCTGACTACTTATTTCCCTTTTTCCTTGCCCAAGGAACCTTCATCTAAAATTGTTAGCTCATAAGACAGGATGAGATATGTAACGACCCTAACTTCTAATAATCATAATTAAGGTTAAGTACGTGATTACTAACCATAAAATTTCAATTAGGGTTGAAAGTCATTACAACTAATTATATTCGAAAAATGTTAGGAAATTTGAACCTTAATGTTATTAGGGTCATTAATTAGGCAACCACAATTATTCAAAAGTGCAAGTGAATTTAATCATTAATGAGGAGCCTTTGATTCTCCCATCCATCAATTCCAACTCATAAAAACCTCTTACAAGTGTTTCTAAATCATTCCTTAGTATTACCATAAAAGAAATTAAAGTTTCTAAGTGAATATGAGAAATTGAGCACCTTCGTCGCGGCCAATTACTCTCGGATTCAAGTCCTTACACCTCTATAAATTTCACACATTTTGCTGCGGCCAAATACCTATTTTGCCATGGCCAAATACCCTCTGGAACACCCCCAAACTTGTTTCCCAGGCTTAGCCGCGGCCAACATCACTATTCGCCGCGGCCAATTTCTCTTTGTTTTCTTCCCTGGCAGGTTCGCCACATTTGGCCGAGGCCAATTAATTATTGGCCGCGGCCAATTCTTCTCTGTTTCTATTTGGCCTAGGCCAATTAAATGTTGGCCGTGGCCAATTCCCTTCTGTTCTTATAACTCCCAAAATTTCATCTCATGCTCTCCAATTCCCCCTCTAGCAACCCTCTAGGCCACTTTAACTTAGTTTGTGAAGATTTAATGTCTTTCTTTCACCTAATCTACTTAACACATCTATCATTACACATTTAAAATTCAAATGTGGATCCTTAACCCTCTAGCTACCATAAACTAGTGAGTTCATAAATTAATGACAGCAAATGTATTATGGTCACAAGGTGTATGGGGTCAATGCTTAATGTTCATATAAAATCAAATCACTTATCCATTATTAGCCAATTATAATCATAATGTTCAATTCCATGATAATCAAATTACATATACAATCCCTATACTTGGCAACTCATGATGCAATGTAGCAATGATATAGAACTAACAATTTAGTTACAATACATTTTGCCAAAGCTCCCAAGCTTATGTGCTACCAAACCATTTAATGATCTTCTATTAATTTTCTCCTTGCCACTAAGAGGTCTAGTCCCTGAAAATGTTAGCCCACAACGGGGTGAAATATATAATCTCAGTAACAAAAGAAAATTTCCATATATATGTACAAGTCAATCAATCCAATGCAATTTCATGTCATCAATACCAGAATCATCAATTCAATTCGGAAATGAACTAGTTGAGCTACCAATGACTACTATCCCATACCAGCAATCATACACAACATGTTAATGGCCAATAACATTGGGAGAGGTCCGTCCACAGCACCTACTCCATAATGAGCACAACCAGGGCTCAGTGCATCAGGGTCTGATCACAACCCAGTGCTCGATCGAAACACGTGCACGGGTGGCAGCCACACCACAGCTCCACCATGGACTCACAAGGTCCAATTACAATCACAATCAAGTAGTCAACCAATCATTTAGCATTTCAAAATCAAGCATGTGTAACAAATAGTAGATTAACATGAGCATATACATGGAATCAGGAAAATAACCCCAGTTACCTCAATGAAGCCAATTACTCTCCCCTTAGCTACCATAATAATCCAAATGCACACCAAGCCTATGACAAATATAATTATCATCATTTCTAATCACAATCAAATATCCAAAGAGTTGAACTACTAATGACAGACTAGAAGTTACTCACCTAATTACCAAAGGATTTAATTTCGGATTCCAACTTTCCCATACCAAAAATTGCCATAGTTCACTCCAATTTCTGGGTAATTTCACATGAAACCAACGTCCATATCATAGGTTAACTATAGGGGTCTCAAACTAACAGAAAATGCATCAAAATGGGAAGGAGATACTCACTTAACAACACCCATAGCCTCACCTCCGAAAATCCACCATGGAAGCACCAAAATTCGCATTTCAATCATCAAGCCCAGAAAATTCAGTTTTCCACCATTATCTCCTTGTAATCTCACACAATAATAGAACCCATTATGATAATACATCCTTAGGGGCATTTTCCAGCAAAGTGATTCACAAAATGGAAGGGAAAAGCTTACCTAATCCTCCATCTAACCTCCAAGTCCGAAAATCTTGTAAGGAATCACCCAACACCAAATTTCAGATTTGAGAAGATGAAGATGCTCAAACCCAGAAATTAATCAGACCAAAATGAAGAGAAGAATGAGAGGGACATGTTTTATATAGATTACCTTTGCCAAATCTTCCTCTAGAAGTGAGAAATGGTGGAGGAATGCAGAAAAACCCTAGCCCCTCTTCTCAAGTGCGAAAATTTCTTTCTAAGTCTGCAAAACATGTATTCCTTGGCAGGCAAATAGGTGGAGATAAGACTTCTTAGGGTTTTAATGAAGATGGACTGGTCCAATGGGACCATTATTTTAAGTGGGCTGGTGCTAGGTAAGATGGGCTGCAAAAAATTTAAAGCTAAAAGTGGGATATGCTGACCAATGACCCAATTCCTTGTAGGTTCAGATTTTTATACTTGTTAGGCCTTATCTCATAAGTTGGGCTGAATCTCATGAGTTGAGCTACAGAAATTTGACTGGGCTAGGCCAAGTTCCAAGAGTCAATCCAACTTAGGTCTGCATAATGTGTGTTAGGCCAACTATAAGAGCTCATGTAAATTGGGTCTTGGGCCTCTATTTCACTAAATCAAATTGGGCTATTGCTAGGTGATCTCTCTTGGCCCAAGTCTCATGATAAGGAGTTGGGCTTGCATCTAGAATCATTGGGCCTCTATAAGCCTCTTCTCATGATCTCCTACATTAATTTGGGCTTAGAGGTAGTTTCTATCCCAATTAATTCTCAACTCATATTATTGATTTATTTCTCAAAATTACCATTCACTAAACTTGCCCACTTATCCCATATTAATCTAAATCTATGATTAACACTTTAATTAATTTTTTGGGGTGTTACAAGATATGAATCCCAGTAACCAAGGGATAATTCCAAGCATATGTACAATTCAATTAGCATAAAATGCAATTTTGATAAGATAAACATCATGATCATCCATCATATCAACAAATGAACCAGTTGAGCTACCAGTGACTACTATCTCATACTAACAATCACATATATCATGTTAATGGCTAATAAGGGAAAGGGCCATCCATAGTGCCAACCATAACACCATAATTTTTTAGCTCATTCCATACTATCTCCATGTTTAACATCATGCATTTCATGGAAGAACCAAGAAAATAGCATAAAAATAATAAATATTTTAACGTTCTGCTACAAATTTCAAAACTATCCAATTAATTTCAAAAAATTCCAATCCATATAAATGATACCAATTTGGAAAGATAGAGATGTTAGTTAGAGGAAAAAAATAACTTCAGACTAGTTCAGGCACGCCCAGACCTCGAAACCTAATCAAACAATACCTGAGGTTAGTTTGAACACCTGAAATTGGACAGAATCGTTAAAAATTCATATCTCCCTCTCTAGACATCTAAATGGGTGCTTCTAGTTGGAAAAAGTCACTAGAAATGTCTAGTTTCTTTTTATAAAATTTTGTGGCAATTAGACATCATTTGGGCCCTGAGTGACAAAAATCATTTTTAGACCTGAGTGAACAGTACATCATACCAAAACTAGAATTTTTTCTAACTTTGAAAATTTATCAAATATTCTCTAAAACTCTAAAAATTTTATTCTTTAGCTTCCCAAATAGCTCTTAACAAGCTCTAATTACATGTCAAATCTCAAATTAGGAAGAGCTCATTTGGACAAAAGGTGGTATAGGTTTCTAATATGGTCAATTTATGCTCCATATAGGATACCAAAATGTCCAAATGATTTTTCTTGATGTTTGGCACCTCTTTGGTAAGTCTAATAGTATGATTATGACTTGTATGAGCTGCCCAAATAGTCCCAAATCTCATGCATCTCAATTTGGCTATTCCACTTCTACTTATACACTAATGCATCAAACTTTCAAGAAGCAAAAAATGCCATTACATACTCAATATATATTCTAATAGTCACATAACCTAATCTCTTATTTATACATCATATATTAACATAATTATACATGTTCAAGAGGTCATGGGTCTTATACAATAATAGATTACATTAATTATCATTCATAAAGCCTTAAAGTAGCCAAATCCATGCACTTTAGTGTCAAGCTCTCATTTCTCATGTGGTTGGCGTCCATTCCCTTACTCTCTTAGTCCACCTAGCATGTTAGAACATTGGAGAGGAGGGAGTGAGATTCAAAGAATCCCAATAGCTCATCCCCCTTTCAATCATACATAAAATATGCAAAACCAATCTTATAAATGCATGCATGGGCATATCAACATGTGTAAACATTCAAGAAGCATTTTCAACATTTGAGCAAGTCATACATAGCATACAAAGTCTTGCTAAGTAGATGGATTTGCCTCACCCATTCTTTAAAAGGTTCTTATACTCAACCTTGCTCATGGGAGTCAACCTCACTTTTAAGAGACTTTTTACTTTTTCTCAACTAATCTTAGGGGTTCTTAGCTCATCTTCACCATAGCTAAGGGTTCTTGGCTTCACCACACTCAAGCAAACTAAAGCAAGTATCATAAACATCATTTGAAAACATAATGCATCATCATGGTACTACAGCATATGAAATCATGCTAGAATACTTTTCATGGTTTAAAACACACATACACACATTCAAAAACAAGTCAAGCATACAATCATGTGTGAGAGAAGGAGAAGTAAGCTACCTTGGAAGCAAGTACACACTTTTTCTCTTGAATTTCCTCTCCCCTCTTTGGCCTCACACACACAAAGGTGTGGGGATAATTTCTCTTGACGTAGACACAATTTATGAAAGCCAACTAGGTTCATGGAATTTATTCTAAGGCCACACAACTTGTTTAGACTCTAGCTTAACTTATAAATCCCTTTATGGTTTCAAAAATGCATCTAATGAAGCAACACCCATCAAATAAATTCTAGGCTCCATTCTTTCCTTTCAAATATGATTCTTGACTCCTTTTAAGCCTCTTGGAGTCATCACACAATTAAAATAAAGAGCCTAACTACATGTTGCTTCTTTAGGTCATATTATAGAACATAAGGCACCAACTCACTTTCTATGGTCTCTAAATTTTTCCTAAGGCCTCCACTCATCTTCACTCATTATATATGACTTAAAAATGGGTTTAGAAAAGTTTAAAACTCTCCCTAGATACACAAACCCCTTTAGGCCGAGGCTATGGAGGATTTTGGCCTTTATAGACTTTGGTTGGTTTTCTTAATGGAGGAAGCACATGGGGAGACTTCTAGAGATCTTAGAAGCTCATTTAAACTCTTATTTAAGTCTAAGAATCATTGTATAAAATTAGATTTTGTGAGGAACACTTGAACTCCTAGATTTTACATCTTGAATTTTCATAGTTATATGTTAATTCTCTTTGCATATTGTTAATCTCCACACCTTTTTTTCTAAGAATCACCCTTGGTTCTACCTAAACCCCAAGCCCTCCTAGGAATTCTTGAGTGGGGTGAAACATAGGAAGAAGGGAAGCAAGGGATACCAACCATGGAAAAAGAAATTACCTTGTTTTCTCACTTGAATTTTGTCTTCTTTGGGCTCCTCTTTTCAAATCCGAATTTTCCCCTTAATTTCTCCTTTAAAATAGATTTATAAACTTCATTATAATCATAAGAAATAAAGGAGAATGGAGGAGAAGAGGTTTGGAAGGAAGAAAGTATGAACAACTACCAAAATTCCTTACCTTCAAGCCTTGATTTCTCCTCCTCTTCTTCTTCCCTTGGTGTGCCACTCTCCTAGGGTTTCTTCTCTGGTTTGATGCAGAAAAATATGAGGCTAAGTGAATGGGAGAGTAGGGCACAATATATATAGGTGGAGGAAAAATGACTTTTCAAAAATTTCCATTTTGCCCTTCGTTTTTGGCATTTTTGTATCTAATTCGTTTTAGCTCCTTTTTTAAAACTATCTTTCCCATTATAAAATTTAGGTTCCCAATTTAGTAAAATGCCTTTGGAATCACTCAAATCGGAGCTAAAATCTTCTTGAATATTTTCGTTAAAGTTCAAGTACATCGATGTTGAAAAACATCCACCGGAGGGGTTTCAACTGTCCCGAGACTTCCTATAGTTTTAAGGGCCTCTGAGAACCCCAGAGAACTAAAAAATTTTATTTAAAAAGCCCTCCTGTGTGAATTCTAAAAGTTACTCAAAATTATGAAAATACCATTATGTTTCGTAAGTTTTTCATAAGAAATTGTTTCTTCATTCTATCTCTATTTTTCTTTTTGTTTGAGTTCGAGATTCTCATTTTTAGGAGTCTAAAATATTATTCAAATTTTCAGAGCCTTATCTAATTCATTTTGGGGGACTTGCTTTGAAAACGCATCTATTTCCGTCGTTTAACGAAAACCATATATTACACCAACTCTCTACTAAGCAAAACCTAGGCTTGGTGTATTCATGATTCTTGTAATACCATATCTAGTTACTACTTAATTTGCATTACAAATGATGTAAATTGTCTATTTGCAAAAAGTATCATTACAAAAAGCCAAAATAATTCATCTTTGGCCAAATGGGTCATGTGGGCTTACCAAAGTCATCTTCCATCCATAACACACTTTTTCAACTAGAAACATCACAATTTGAGTCATGTATTTTGGGTTTAAGGAATACATCTCCATTTGACAATCACACTTGCTTTTTTCTACATGTTCCATATTCTAATGCAAATTTGAAAATTCATAACTAATTTTAGAAAATTCAAAATCATGTAAATTATAGCTTTTTAGAAAGCTTAGGATGTTATCTAACTACTATAAAAATTTTAGATAAAAAAAATATCATTTAGCTTACAAAATGCTAATGGAATAGTAAATGGGTTGAGATTTTGGATTGCTGCAAACCTAAAATTTCAAAAATTCATATCTCCCTTTACATATATCCAAATTGAGTGCTCTCAATGGATATGGAAAGTTTATAATGCCAAATATATGTTTGTAAAATCTCATGATAATTATACTTCATTTGGTCCTTTAAAGATACTGAAAACTAGACTGACCAAATAAATAGTACCAATGACAGTTTTTGCATAATTTTGCCAATTTTGAAAAATCATAATAAATCTCTAGAGCACTAAAAATTTTATTTTTTAGCTCTGTGAAAAGCTGTAGATGAGATCTAAATGCCAACCAAATTTTATGCTAAGACTCATCCATTTAGCCTAGTTTTGGTTTAGGGCAAAATTATGGTATAGGAAGAGGTACATTTGGTCCCAAAAAAACCAAAATGGCTTCTTACATGTAATAGGACCACTTGAGCACGCCTAAAAACTTAAAAATAACATATAAAAGCATCATAATAGGTTCAATTCATCATGGAACTTAAGACCATCACTCCACTTGTTTTATACACATGCACTCTAAGGCTCAAAGATGTCAAAATCTCATATTCTCATATATTTGGCTTCATATCCATTACATACATTATATTCATATACATTTACATATGATCAAAGGTCTACATCTCATAAACATCTTATATATACATACTTTGACATTAAATTACATAAGATTCTATTCTAGTGTCAAAGTATCATCATTCATACTCATCGGCATCCATTCCTTGCTCCATAAGGCTTACTTAAACATTGTTAGACATAAAGTGAGGAAGACTGAGATTCAAAAAATTCCAATAGCTCATTCACCCTTTTGAGCATACATATATCACAAATTTTCATGTCAAAGAATGCAAGTATGCTAAAAATGCTTCTAGTAGGCATACATGGTCATATTTTCAAGTCACATGAACTCATTCAAATCATACATAGGCTCTAAAGACTTTTGGTCTAGTCTCACCTAATTTTTTGGAACTTTTGAATTAGATTCACCCATTTTTAGGAACTTTTGACTTAGCCTCATTCTCTTTTGAGACTTTTGGCTTTGTCTCACCTATTGCTAAGGACTTTTGGCTTCTCCTCATCCATTCTAAGGGACTTTTAGCGCAATCTTACGTATTAAGAGCCATATACATTCACATTGTCATTTAAGAAACATAATGGTACCAAAGCATTAAACCAACATATTTCATAGCTCAAACATACATACAAGCATTCCAAAACAATCAAACAACCAAGAAATGTATACAAGAAAGGATGGAGAGCTATTTTAAGTTAAGAATCACAAGCTTTTTTCCTACTCTTCCCCTTCTTGGGCTCACACACACACACCTAGGAGGAGCTTGATTTGCTTAGCTTAGATACATCAAGTAAGACATAAATACATCATTGGAACCAATTCTAACCTCACATAAACTCTACACAATGATATTCTGGCTTATGGTATGCTTATGGTTCCATATAAGGGCATAATGAAGCAACCCCTATAATTCATGATCTTGGCTCCAATTTCTCATTCAATCTAAGTCTTATGACTTGAATTAAACTTATTAGAGTCATTACAAACTCAATTCAAAGAGCCAAATACTAAATTATTTCTTTATGCCTAAAAAGGAACCTAAACTTTCATCTTATAAAATATGATTTTTAAATTCAAACCAATGGTTCCTTTGGTATTTATTATTCATACATAGACCATTTCTATCCTTGGAATTAAAGAAAACTCTCCCTAAGTTCTTGTTCTCTCTCTTCGCTGAGACATGTAGCAAGTAAAGAGCCCATGGAGTTTTATTCAATTTCCTAGGGGTTATGGCAACCATGAAGCTTCCTAGACCTCTTATGAACTCATGCATACTCTAATACAAATTAAATTATCATTAGAAAGTTTCAAAATTTTCTAGGTGCAATTAAAACCCTAAGTAACATAACTTGAATTCTAAAGTTTTTTCTTTTAGTTCCAATTGCATATTCTTATTCCTTATACTCTAAAACCCTTGTTCCTAACTTGTTATGACCTGAATTCATCCTCTCCTAGATGGGCCTAGGTCTAGTCGAAACTCATACTCAAGAAGCAACCAAAGAGAAGCAAGTGAAGCCATGATATTTACCTTGTTTCGTGAGAACTTCCTAAAGTTTTCAAGGTTTTCTCTAATTCCTCTCTTCCTCTCACTAGACCAGCCATGAAATAGCCCCAAATAAATCATTAAACCATGAGAAAAGAGAGGAGAAAGAGGAGAAGAAGTTTAATGAAGCATGAAGCATGAAAAGGTCTTGAATTTTTACACTTTCAAGGCTTCTTTCTCTTCCCCTTGCTCCCTCATTTGGTGCGCCTCTTGGGATTGTCCTTAAATATGTTTTGGAACAAAGAAATGTTGGTTAAGAGGTTGGGTAGAAGTGGGACTTGATATTAAAGGCTACAGGGCTTATTTATAATGTTTTCTAAAATTATAATTTAGTCCCTAAACTTGGTTCTTTCCATTTAGGCTTATTTTTACTCCTTTTTTAGAACTGTCTTTTCCATTATAAAATTTAGGTCCTATAATTCTTAAAATGTCTTTGGTTTCATCCAAATTAGATTTAAAACCTTAACAAATGGTCTGGTCAAAGTTTTGGCTAATCGACACTCAAAAATGCATACTAGAGGAGTTTTGATTATTCTAGTGGTTCTTATAATTTTTAATGCCTTTGAGAACCCAAGGATACTGAATTTTTCATTTAAAGATTTCTTCTTTAAGTTTTCAAAAAGTTGACTGAAATTATAAAAATGCCACTACATTTTTGGGTTCTTTATTTAGCTGCTTCTGCTATGACTTTGGGTCATCATTAGCTTTGTATTCTCATTTCTAAATATGTAAATCATTATTCTAATCTTATTTAGCCTCTAATCATTTCATCATGGGGAATTTTTTTTGTAATTTTTTCGATTTTAGTCCAGTTCTAAAGAGGTTGGATATTACAAGTTTGATCATAACTCGATGCTCAATTGAGGCACAATGCACGGGTGGCAGCCACACTATAGTTCCACCAAGGACTCATGCATAGTCTAATGCAATAATCAAGTAGCCAACCAATTATTTAGCAAAGCAAAACATATTCATCCAGCAAATATCATATTGACAAAGAACATATGTAAGGAATTAAAATTTTGACCCTGGTAACTTCATTTGATTGCATAAAGTTCTTAATTTAAAGATAAATGTCCACACTTTAGAGGCCCTAAAGTGCAACACCATAAATTTAACATTCAACTCATGTAAATCCCATGCCTCATCTCATGTAAATTCTGTGGGAAGTAACATAATGGCATAGGGAATCATAAATCAAAATGCCTTTCTCCATGGCTAAAAATATTCTCTTGGAATTTCGTGGGTCATATGGACTCATCCTTCTCATTCTCACATTTAAATACCTAAATACCACTCATAACAAGCTCAAGAGATGGTCCATACCTCGAGCAAAGGGAGCAAATACACAAAATACACTAGTATAGCCTCGGATCAGTTTTCCAGATTCTATGTCTAAACTTTGAAAAATCATACATAATTCTAAAAAAATTAAAATCAGGCACACTATACCATTCTAGAAAGCTAAAGATGTCTACTTTATGTTAAAATAAATCTAGGCCACAATAAAGGCTGATATGTACCAGAAACTGATGAAACAATACTAGAGGTTAGCTGTCATCCCTAGTATTGATCTCTAACTTCAAAAATTTATAAATCATTTCTCAGAGGTCCAATCGGGGTAATCTTAGTGGCCATGGAAATTGTATCATGTTTAGGTTATGTCTGTAAAATTTCATGAGCATTGGACATCATTTTACCCACGAATGACACAGCCCAAGTTTTTGACCATATAAACAATACTTGTATCAGTTCAGTAGAAAAATAGCAACTTTGGAAATTCATAATTAATTCTACAGAGATTCAAATAATTTGGTCTTTGCCTTCCCAAAAAAAAAAAAAGATAAGATCTACATGTGTGCCAAATTTCATGAGCAAATTCATCCATTTGGGCAGATCTTGACATTGGGTTGTGAAATGGTCATTTTTAAGCTTTACAAAGGGTCCAAATGGTCCAAATTGAGCTCCAAGGCAACCATGACCACTTGAGCATGTGGGAATGCACCAAAATGACATCCTAAACTTGTCTCAAGGGTGCACAAACCCAAATTTCTCAAACTTACTCCTCCACCCCATGATATACACAAGAATACATATGTCTAGTCTTGTCATTCCATACCCAAACCATGCTATATCATACATTTGTCATCAAATCTCATTCATACATCATACATTTGGGTAATTACATATGCTCATATGATTACATAACAATTTCATCATGAGATTACATCATATGCCATGTGTATGGCTACAAGAGAGACAAAACTAGGTATTTTCATACACTTTGATATCAATCTCCTTCTTCTAAACTTGGTGGCTTCCATTACCTTTCTCAATTGCTCCACCTAGCATGTTAAAACATTGGAGAGGAGCGGATGAGATTCAAAGAATCCCAATAGCTTATCTCCCATTCAATCACACATAAAGCATGAATACAAGTCTTAAAAATGCATGCATGGGCATATTGACATATGTAAGCATTCATAAAACATTCTTGGCATTCAAACACATCATGTTTAGCATACATAAGCTTGCCAAATGAGTGGATTAGCCTCACCTATTCACTTGTGGATTTTGTGCTTGCCTTATCCATTTTCTCTAAGAGGTTTTGACTTAACCTTACTCTTAGGAGTCTATTTCACTCTTGGGAGACTTTTTACTTTGTCTTAATCAAGTTCTAGGGTTCTTGTCTCATCTTCACCATAGCTAGAGGGTTCTTGGCTTCTCTACACTCAAGAAAACCAAGACAAGCACATAAAACATCATTTGCATGCATAAAACATCATCATGGTACCATGGAATAAGAGCTTATGCTAAAATATTTTTCATATCTTAAAACATACTTACACAAATTCAAAGATAATGTAAGCACACATTCATGTATGAGAGAAGGTGGAGAAAGCTACCTTGCTAACATTTGTACACTTTTCCTTAAGCTTTGAATCCTTTCCCTTGACCTCACACACCCAAGGAGGTGGAGATCATTCCTCTTGGCCTAGACACATCGTATGGAAGCTAATTATACTCTTAGAGTAAAGTCTAAGGCCACACAACTTGCTTAAACTCTAACTTGACCTATAAACCCTTTTATAGTTCCAAGATGCACCTAATGATGTAACACCCCTCAAATAAATTCTAGGCTCCATTCTTTCCTTTCAAATATGATTTTTGACTCCTTTTAACCCTCTTGGAGTCATCACACAATTAAAATAAAGAGCATAACTACATGTTACTTCTTTAGGTCATATTATAGAACATAAGGCACCAACTCACTTTCTATAGTATTTAAATTTTTTCCAAGGCCTCCCCTCATCTTCATTCATCATATATGACTAAAAAATGGGTTTAGAAAAATTTAAAACTAACCCTAGCTATATAAACCCCTTTAGGCCGAGCCTATGGAAAACTTTGGCTTCCATGGAGTTTGCTTTGTTTTCTTGATGGAGGAAGCACATGAGGAGGCTTCTAGGGATCTTAGGAGCTCATTCAAACACTTATTTAGGCATAGGAATTAAGAGATCAAATCAGATTTTGGAAGGAATACTTAAAACCATAGACTTTGCATCTTGAATTTTCATGGTTATATGTTAATTCTCTTTGCATATTCTTAATCTCCATACCCTTTTTCCTAAGAATCACCCTTGGTTCTGCCTAAAAACCAAGTCCTCCTATGGTTTCTTAAGTGGGGTGAAATGGTGGAGGAAGAGGAGCAAGGGATAGCAACCATGGAAGAAGAAATTACTTTGTTTTCTTGCTTTTTCTCACTTGAATCTTGTCTTCTTCAAGCTCTTCTCTTCAAATCTGAATTTTTCCCTTAATTTCTCCCTAAAAAAAGATTTATAAATTTCATTATAATCATAGGAAACAAAGGAGAATGGAGAAGAAGAGGTTTGGATGGAAGAAAGTATGAAAAACTACTAAATTTTCTTACCTTTTAGCTTCAATTTCTCCTCCTTTTCTTCTTCCTCTTGTGAGCCTCATCCCCTTGGGTTTTCTCTAGTTTTGGGCAGAGCTTGGTTGACCAAAATGGAGGGGGAGAAAGGGCGCATCATATATATAGGTGGGAGGAAGAAACACTTATCAAAAATTCCTATTTTGCCTTTCGTTTTTAGCATGTTCTTTTCTACTTTATTTTAGCTCCTTTTTGAGAACCATCTTTTCCATTATAAAATTTAAGTTCCCAATTTAGTAAAATACCTTTGGAATCACTCAAATCGAAGCTAAAACCTTTCCGAACGAATCTGTCAAAGCTAGGGTGCACCAATGTTGAAAAATGTCCACCGAAGGGGCTTTAGCTGTCTCAAGCCTTCCCATGGTTTTCACGGCCTCTGAAAACCCTGGGCTACTCAAAAATTTTTTTTATAAAGCCCTCCTATAAGAATTCTAAAATTTTCTCAAAATGATGAAAATGTTCTTACGTTTCATCAACTGTTTGTTCAAATTTATTTCTTCATTCTAGCTCCATTTTTTTTTTTCTATTAGAGCCTAGGATTCTCATTTTTAAGAGTCTAGAATGCTTCCCAAATTTTTTGGGACTTTAACTAATTCATTTCGGGGAGACTTGCTTTGTATTCGGTGAATTTCGTTTGTTTACTATGAAACCGTATGTTACATTTCTCGCGTTTTCTCTTGTTTTTAGAGAACCAGATATTATATAAAGCATAAAAATCAATTTCTTAGTTAGCGCCGAACACCAAAATTAGTTACCTATCATTCTTAACATTTTAAGCATTTAAAAAGTACTTACCTAACCCCCCAATGAATTAAATTTTGAATGTGAGCATCCTACACTGGAAACTTTAATATACTATTGTAAATCTTAGTATTTTCGTGCAAATTCACAACCCACCATACAAGTAAGCTATTGAGGCCAATATTCAATAGAAGTACATCAAAATGAGGAGAAGATACTTACGTAACAATCTTCCTAGCCTCAACCATTGAAAATCATGCAAGAATAACCTAAAATAACAAATTTTAGATCTGGGTTAAAGGTGATAATCCTCCAAACAAAAAACTAACTAGGCCAAATTGAAGAAGAAGAAGAGAAGATTGAGTTTTATATGGCTTATCTTAACCAAAATCACGCCCTAGAAGTGAGAAATGGTGGAAATGTGCTGACAACCATAGCCTCTTCTTTGTCTATGCAAAAATGCACTTTGTCTCTTCAGAACCAAATGTTTTATCCTTAACAAATTAGTGTGGTTGCCAAACCCTTAGGGATTTAGGTGGGTTTGGGTTGACCCAAGAGCCTAAAGTCCATTTAGATGATTTATATGGTCTAATATGTTCTATATGCTGTTTGCATTATGCTAATATTTATTTTGTAAATTTTAGAACCCATTTGTGATAGTTAGAAACTTATGAAGCATTATGTCAAGAATGGAATATTCGGTAAACATATGTTCTGGATTTTGCTGCTTGCTATAATGATATACTATTTACTATCTAATTTCATGAATATGGGTTGTTTGGTAAAGGACTAGCCTATATATATATATATATATATTATGTCAGAGTTTCCTTATTCAAGGGATGAACCCTATATGTGTTAGAGTTGGCCATCAGATAGCTAGTATTATGCTTGATGTGCAATTTTAATTACAAAAGATATTTAAAAACACCTAGAGTACTTGTTAGGACTGATGAGGGCCATTCAAATATTTCGCACCTATTTTGAACTTATTGGCCTTTTATTGAGCCTCTTGTATACTTGAATGAGCTTATTTTAGCTATATTGGCCTTTATTTTGTACCTTGGTGTTGAACCCTAATGGACACCAAAAGGGCCCCTAGAACAAATTTGAACTTAAAAAAGTAAAAAGATAATTTTAAGTATTTAAATATAATTTTTTTAGACTCCAGTATGATGTTATCGAGATTATTTAATCATGCACATAATTTTACAAGATAGTTCTTTCCCAAATATACCTATTATGTTTTGATCAAATGATGGCTTGGATGACATGTTATTGAGATTTTTATATGAATTTTCTTGGGTACCAACTGGGGGACGCCTCAATAAAGGAAATAAGGGTGAGCCTATAACACCTCAAAATTAATTAGGAATAATTATAAAGAATTATCTAATTGTAAAGGGAATTATGGAAATAAGAATTCCTAAGGAAATGGATTCAAATTTTTAGACATTTAGAGATAAATAAAAATTTCCAGCTGTTTGGGTAAAAATAAATTAATCTCTGGGTCTGGACTTAATTATAGAATTAATTAAGTTAGAGGAAGTGAATAATGAATACCTTGGGCCATAAGATCAGCTTAGTGATGACAAGAACCAACTATAGAAGCCTAACATTTGTTTTCTTGGAGACCCAACTTACTTAACACCTACTTAGCCCTTTAACCCTTGGTCCAATGAGCCAATTTCTGAACCCACATGTGTAACACCATAATTTCTATCTCATTTCCATCACATTTGCATGCTCATATGATACATTTCATGAGGGGAAGTAAGAAAATCTATTAAAATAATGCATTTCTTTGCGTTGCGTCGTATATAAAAATTTCATTCGGTGCCACGTGGACCATGTGGGATTATACAATACATTATCATACTTAATTATATAAATACAACTCATTTGCATCATAAAATGTGGCCCACAACTCATGGAATTCAAAGGGAAGCTCAAAATACTCATGTATATTTTCGGTCAGAATTTGGCTCTTTTCTAACTAAACTTTGAAAATTCATAACTAATTCTAAAAAAATTGAAATCAAGAATTCTTAGCCATTTTAGAAAGCTAATGATGTATATTTCATATTAAAAATATGTTCAGACCATAACATCTGACACTTGAAAATGGTCCAGAGGTCAAACTACCCACTGGTGTTGTCATAGATTTCTGTAGCAAATTTCAAAAATTTCCAATTAATTCCACAAAAATATAATCCATGAAAATGATACCAATATGGAAATCTATGGATGTTAGTTAGAGGAGAAAAATAACTCCAGACCAGCTCAGGCACTCCCAGGGCTCGAAATCTAATCAAACAGTAACTAAGATCGGGTAAAGTTCCTAATACTGGATAGAATCTTTAAAAATTAATATCTCCCTTTCTAGACCTTCAAATGAGGTGCTTTTAGTTGGCACAAGTCACTATGAATGTCTAGTTTCTCCAAGTAAATTTGTGTGGCAATTGGACATCATTTGGGCCCTGTGTGACAGATTTCATTTTCGGACCAGTATGAATAATGACATGACCAAAACCAGAAAGTTTGCTAATTTTAAAAATTCATCAAATATTTTGTAGACCTTCAAAAATTATTTTCTTTATCTTCTCAAAAATCTATTAAAAAATTCTAATTTTATACCAAATCTCATATCAAAAAGAGCACATTTGGATAAAAAGTGACATAGAGTTCTAAATTGGCAAGTTTTGGCTCCATATGGGATATCAAATTGTCCAAATGGCTTTTCTTGGGGTTTGGCACCTCTTGGGTAACTCTAAAAGCATAATTAAGACTTGTGTGAGCTACCCAAAAGTTCCTAAACTCCATGCCTCTCATTTTGGGTATGCCACATGCAATTATACACACACACATCAAACTTTCAAGAAGCATATCTTGGCATTACATACCCAAATTACATTCTAGGATTCACATATCATATCCATTCATTTATACATCACATATTATCATAATTATACATGTCTAAAAGGTCATAGACCATATAAATCAATGAATTGTATCATTTGACACAATTATGGTCTTAAAGAACCAAAAGCTTTACATTATGTTGTCATCCTCTCTTCCTCAAGGTGGTTGGCTTCCATTACCTTATCTACTTAGTCCATCTAGCATATTAGATCATTAGAAAGAAGGGAATGAGATTCAAAGAATCCTAATAGCTCATCTCCCATTCAATCATACATAATAGATGCAAAGCAAGTCTTGAAAAATGCATGCATGGATATAATTAAGGGAAAGTTACGTTTAAAGACCAAAAAGTGACAAAATTTATTGTTAAGGATCTTTACCACTAGGTTTAACTGATTGTTACTAAACTCAGTGGTAACATCCTAAAACAAGTAGTAACAGGTCCTTAAGAATAAATTTTTTCACATTTTGACCCTTTATTATAATTCTCCCTATAATTAATGTAATGAGCATTCAAGAAGCAAGCTTGGCATGTGAATAAGTCATACAAGACATCCAAGAGCTTGCAAAGTGGATGGATTGGCCTAACCCTTTTTTTCATGGATTTTGGACTTACCTCACCTATTCTTTAAGAGATTCTTGGACTTAACCATACTCTTAAGAGCCCACTTTGCTTTTGGAAGACTCTTTGCTTTTTCTCAACTAATCTTAAGGGTTCTTGTCTCATCCTCTCCATGGCTAAGAGTTCTTAGCCTCTCTACATTCAAGCAAACTCAAACAAACATCATAGCATCATTTAGAAACATAATATGTCATCATGAAATCATGGCATATAAAATCATGCTAGCATACTTTTCATGGCTTAAAAATACACATACATACATTCTAAGACAAGCTAAACATACATCCATGCATGAGAGAAGGTAGAGAGAGCTACCTTGCACACAATCACACACTTTTTCCTTTGAATTCAAGCTCCTCTTTTCAGCCACATACACACAAAAGTGTGGGGAAGGTTTCTCTTGGCCTAAACACAATTTATGGAAGCCAATCAGGTTCATGAAACAAATTCTAAGGCCACACAACTTGCTTAGACACTAGGTTGTTCTATAAACCCTATTATGGTTCCATAATTGTACCTAATGAAGCAACACCCCTCAAATAAATTCTAGGCTCCATTCTTTCCTTTCAAATATGATTCTTGACTACTTTTAAGCCTCTTAGAGTCATTACACAATCAAAATAAAGAAGCTAACTACATGTTGCTTCTTTAGGTCATAATATGGAACCTAAAGCACCAACTCACTTTCTATAAGTTTTAAATTTTTTCCAAGGCCTCCTCTCATTTTCATTCATTATATATGATTGAAGAATAGGCTTAGAAAAATTTAAAACTCTCCTTAGCTACCATTTCCTTGCATGATCGAGACTATGGAGCTTATTGACCTTCATGGAGCTTTCTTTGTTTTCTGAAGGAAAGAAGCATATGGGGAGCCTCTTAGGGATCTTCTGAGCTCATTTAAACTCTTATTTAGACCTAGGAATCATCACACAAAATTAGATTTTACAAGGTGTACACAAAACCCTAGAATTGCATTTTGAAATCTAATGATTTTTTATTAATTCCCTTAGCATATTCTTAATCTCCACACCCTTTTTCCTTAGATTCATCCTTGGTTCTATCTAAAAATCAACTCCTCCTATGGTTCCTAGGGTTAGGCAAAGTGGAGAAGGAGGGAGGATTAAGATATTAACCATAGGAAGAGAAATTACTTAGTTTTCTTGCTTGTTCTTGCTTAAATCTTGCTTTCTCCAAGCTCCTCTCTTCAAATCCGAAAATTCCTTTGAGTTTCTCCCTTAAATTAGATTTATAAACTCCATTTTAATCAAAGGAAACAAAGGAGAAGGAAGGAGAGGAGGTGTGGATGGAAGAAAGCATGAAGAACTACCATGGAAGCATACCTTTAAGCTTGAATTCTTCCTTCTCCTTCTTCCTCTCTTGTGTGCCCAAAACCCTAGCTCTCTCTTCTAAAATTAGGCAGAAAATTCTGAGCCCAAATGAGGGAGAAAGTGGGGTGCCACCTATATATAGGGGCAGAAGGAAGCATTTTTAAAAAATTCCCATTTTGCCCTTCATTCTTTGCATTTTCATTTCTCCTTCATCTTAGCTCCTTTTTGAGAACCATCTTTTCCATTATAAAATTTTGGTTCCCAATTTAATAAAATGCCTTTGCCTTTGGAATCACTCAAATTAGAGCTAAAACCTTCCCGAATGAATTCGTCAAAGTTCAGGCACACCAATGTTGGAAAACATCCATCGGAGGGGATTTAATTATCCCGGGGCTTCCCATGATTTTCAGGGCCTCTGAGAACCCCAAAGAACTCAAAAATTTTATTTAAAAAGCCCTCCTGTGTGAATTCCAAAATTTGCTCAAAATTACGAAAATACCATTACGTTTCGTAGGTTTTCTGTCAAAATTTGTTTCTTCATTCTAGATCAATTTTTCCTTCTATCTGAGACTAGAATTCTTATTTTTAAGAGTCTAGAATGTTACTCAATTTTTTTGGGACCTTAACTAATTCATTTAAGGAGACTTGCTTTGAAAATGTGCCCGTTTCCTTCATTTAACGAAAATCGGACATTACAACATGGATAGTGGGTTTTTAGGCCAGCCCAAACCCATCTAAAATGCTAGCATATTTATTCCTCCATTTCCCACTTTGCAAAAAGCTTAAGGAGCTCAAGAGGGGAAATTCGGACTTCCAAAGGGGCCTAGGGTTTTTTCAACATATTTCCACCATTTTTTACTTTTAGAGGAGGAATTAGCTAAGGTGAGTTATATGAAACTTAGCCTTTTCTTCTTCCTCGACATTTTGGTTCAATTGGTTTGTCATTTAGAGGATTTTCATCTTCTTCTCAAATCTGAAACTTGCTCTTTTGGTAGCTTTGTTATTGATTCTCAGAGGTTAAGACTAAAAAGATTATTAGGTAAGTATTCTCTCCTCATTTTGATGTATTTTTGTTTGTTAGTGGCCCTAATGGCTAACTTACATAATGAGCTTTGATTTTGTGTGAAAATACTCAAAAATTAGAGTGGAATATTATGGTTTCTAGTGTAGGGAAGCTCAAACCCAAATTTATAGTTCTTTGATGGCTAGGTAAGTGATTTCTAGGTAACTTTTGATATTTTAATTCCATGGTATTTGATCTATGGTGTAATTAGAGACTAAGAATATACTTTGATTTAATTTAGGACTTCTAAAGTGTGGGAATTTAACTTTGGCTTTGGTACTTGACTCAACTAAGTGAGGTAACTGGGGTTTGAATTTTAATTCTTTACATATGTGCAATGTTAATATGATAATTGCTACATAATATGTTTTGCTATGCTAAATATCAGTTGGCTACTTGATTGTTATATTTAGACTATGAGCAAGTCCTTAGTAAAGCTGTGGCATGGGTGCCACCTGTGCATTATGTTTTGATCGAGTACTGAGTTGTGATCAGACTCATAAATATGTTGACCCCAGATTATGCTCAATAGGGGGTTGGCATCGTGGATGGGCCTTTCCTTGTATTATTGGCTATTAACATAATGTATGTGATTGCTTATATGGGATAGTAGTCCTTGGTAGCTCAACTAGTTCATTTGCTAATATGTTGGATGATTATGATGTTTTTCTAATTAAAATAAATTTATACTGATTAAATTGTACATATGTAGGAAATTATCTTTCGGTTACTAAGATTCATATCTCTTCCTATTTTATAGGCTAACAATTTTAGGTGAAAGTTCTTCAAATAAGGGAAAGGGGAAACAAGTAAAAGAGCACTCTTAATCTGAGGCCATGTGTGAAACTTCTACACTTAGACTATTTTGACTTAGAGTATATGCTAATTTTTGTGATTTATTTTGTATAGCATCATCATGCACTCATATTAATAAGTATAGGTATTTTAATGTTTTGTAATCAATGATGTAGTCAATAGGAAGTTAGACCTTATATCAATTGAAATATGATGCTTGTACCTAAGGATGATCTAACATGAGTTGTTACTAATGAAGAACCATTACTTATTCACTTGAGAGTGTAATTATGCTACACAATGAATGATTATCCAAAATATTGTTGTATGAAAGCTTTGTTGGAATAGATATAGGCAATTGAATGATGTTGTTAGTAGCTTGAGTATCTATTGCTATTATAATGTATTGATATATAATGGAATTCAATTGTATGATTCCCTTTGGTCTATGGACAATGACGATAAGTGAATCATGGTACTTAGGAACTGGGAAGTCTAGAAAACTATGTATCATAACTGGGGAAGCCCTAGAATTCATCTAGAGCTAAATGGTATATGGCCAGGGAATGAGAAAAATGAGAGAAAAGGACCAAAGGGGAGTGAAGTCGCAGCAAAAATTGCTTGAATCGCGGCCAAGGGTTATCCAAAGGTTTAAGACACTACAGTGCAAAGGGTTAAGCTATAAATTAGGTCCAGGGACTACTTGAGAGCAATCTCATAGCAGCATAATGGGAGCTTGCCACTACAAGCCTTAGGCGAGATGCATAGGAGAGTTTTAAGAAGGTCTCTCTCCACGACACCATGTAGGTCACCGCGGTGAGACTCGAGAAAATTAACTCCCGAGAGTAACTTCGCTATGGTGTGGAAGGGCGTGGCCACAGCGAGGGATGGGTATTTTGGTTTTTGAGCTCCAGTGGTCAGTCAAGTCATGGCACGTGTGTACTAAGTTATGGCACAAGTCCAAAAATTTAGTTTTCAGGTTTCAGTAACTAACTTAGCTGTGACAAGGATGTCTAAGTCATGGCCTAAAAGTTCAAACTTTCCTTTTTAGCCTTTAGAACTTAGTCTTCATGATGTTAATGGTATGTAATGGCTTGGGAACAAATTATAAGGGGGTTTTGTAAGTGTAGAATCATGGTAACATGAATTGAAGGACTTATTTGATAACTTAAATTCCTTGTAGGCTTAAATTGCTTTGTTTTTTAATAATGATTCCCCAGAGTAAAAGGTTCAAATTCCATTTGTATTTTCACTTCTAATGAAATATTAATAACGTTTAACTCAAGCAAGAGAGATTAAGAGTTAATTATGACCAATCAACATGATTAGTAGTTAAGGTTGTTATAGAGCCTACTATGTCATGGCAGTGTAACATGATATGGGTATTGAGCCTGGTAGTCTCCCAAGCCTAATGGTCAAGTTGAATAATTATTATTTGATATATTTTCTACTTTCTGTACATGTTGATATCTTGCAAATAATGAACTTTGAATCTATAGATATCTTGTTGTGTTTAAATCATGTTTTGTTTACATGTGCAAGACCTTGAAATTCATATGATATACTCCATCATATGTTTATATAATACTCTTAGTTACTCTTCGTTTTTGTTATTTTAGGCCTGTTAAACATTACAGATTTAGTATATTTCTCTATTTATGCTATTCTGTAAATTAATTATTTTTTGTAAATTTTTTGTTTATATTATCCTTTGTTTTATGAAATTCGTACTTGATGTTTCTTCATGAATATTATGCTATATTAATTATATTTATTTATATTGAGAAAATTATATTTATGCCTGTCTATAAAAAAACTTTAGAACTTTAGGTAGAGTAGATCTAATTCCTAATATAGGGGTGGATGTTTGTCATTCACAACAATAGAGCCATCACGTGTGATGAATTAGTTCGTGTAGTACCTATTATGTTCGTGGCAATAGATGAGGAGAATCCACCATTCCCTACGGGAGGGATGCCTCTTTTGTTTCCCTGAGTGGAGGCTTCGAACTAATCTTGATATGACCTTTTTACGTAAATAGGGGACTAACTTTTTGGTTCTTTTTGTTTTTTGGGGATTTTCCTTTTGAGTAATTCTAGCATAAATCCCTAGTGATATAAAATGGTCTGTACTTATATGAACCTACTCCCTTATTTCTAGACTATTTGACAATAAGTAATAATAGTTGTTTTATGTTTATCGTATTTAGTAATCTGCTACACTATTGTTGCGCTGTAAAGAATTTTCTATCTTGAAAAAAAAGTCTTAACTAAATTGAATCAAATTAAATTGTCATAAAGATAAATAAGTAAATGAATATAAATAAAACAATGAAATATGAGGAATTAAGGAAGATGTTATAGTAGCCATTATTAATCATTTAGACTACTTAAATGGTTGACTTAGGATCATTGTAATTATGTAGTCTATAATACATATGTAAACATATAGTTACTCTATGATCTAACGTACATAATATTTTATTGACTATGATGTATGGCTAAACTTATCAAATAGGTGGGCTAACTTTTGAAAGGGTTTTATATGAACATGAAATAATTATGTAACATTTCCTTACTTTGACCTGACAAATTAGTGAACTAGCTTTTGTGTACATAAAAAATAAGTAAATCAATGTTAATGATTAGGTAAATCAAATATAATAAATAAAGGGGGTTACAAGGACCTTGAATGTTTCAGTTAATGATAAGTGTTGCCCAAAAGTTTCATTACTCAATTAACTAGATCAATATTCAGACAATTGGACTTTAATTTTTAGTGAAGTGAAAATAGAATTCAATTAACTGGATCTGGTGTCAGCTAACTGGAACTATTCTCATTTAACTATAATTTACAATTCAAGAAAATTGATGAAGAGTAAAATTCAATCAATTTAAACAAAGACTTAATTAATTAGAACTTATGGTAGCAACATGAAAACTTCTAACAAGATTCAGTTGACTTGATCTAGATTATTATGGGGTAAAGGTATCATAACCAAAAACTACTAAATACATTTCCTTTGATTAACAACAATATATATAATTGATTAAGGATAACTCTTTATGTGGTGACTTTTTGTGGTCAACATATTTTTGTCATCACTAAAAGCGTACTTTTAGTAGTGACTTATTGTAGTCATCACAAAAAGTCGTCATTAAAAACATGATTTTTGTGCTAATATTAGAGGATTTAACTTCATCTTTTTTTCTAACTTATTATCCATAACTTATAATGCTTCATAACAACTTCAAAATCACCAATCTAGCTTTAATACACCATTAGATCAATTTCTATCCTAGGGTTGGAAATTGGGAAAAATGAAATGAAGTAACCATTTTAAAATCTAAAACCATAAGAATGAAATTCATCTTCAATAAATATTAAATCAAAGTCCAATCATATTTAGGTTCATGTTTGGGTATCTCTAGAAGTATGCCATCAAAACTTAGGGTAAAAATAAAACGCAGAAAATCTCATGCTTGATAATGGAAACATCATCGATAAGGAATCATATAGAACTTTCTAGAATCTGTAAGCAAGAATGGTTTACCTTTGATACCTTGTGGCACCCAAATGAAGGAGAACTAAGGAGAGAAGAAAATGGAGTTATGTGCAAGAAATGAGGGAAGTTTGCACTTTTTGTGCTTATATTGATAAATTTTGGCAATATTGCACAAATTTTATCCCAAAATTTCCAAAATTATATTTTGACCCACCCATGTTTTTAAAATTGTACTCAAGCCCTGAAGAATTCTTTAACCTTACAATTAAGTCTCTTAAAACCTTTTAAAGAGGTCCCTCTTATATTCGTGAAATTTCCCTTATAAAATATGAACCAAAATTTTTTGTCATACTTCATCATCTTATGATAATGATAAAAACTCATATTTTCATTCAAAATACTTATTTCTGTGATTTGACCCAAAAAAAACTTTCCAAGGTTCTGAGAATTAGCGTTGTCACTGACGTCTTAATAGGCTAACGTGGGTCAAATGGAATAATTAACGGCATACATTAGCAAATGTTGGACACCAATCATTTACGTAAATTCGGAGACCAACTCATGCTTTAATAAATTTAGGAACAAAAGCTATGTGAGTTTACAAATTTGAAGATCAGATTGTTAGTTTCTTCACAAAAATTCATAGGTGACCATTACAAATGGTAGGTTTCACTTAAATGTCACTTTAGTAAATCTTTACTGACTTCTTATACCAGTAAACTAGAAGTGTATCTAAACATTTCTCAAAAATACAATCACAACCAACCATTAATTAGACAACAAGATATAACAAAATGACCCGCTCTTGTTGCAGTTATTGCATCTTCTTTTCTCCTTTTCTTTCAATTCTGTTGTTGTCATTCTAGTGCACGGTGCGCGGAAAGCACCAAACCCAATCTGCTGTTTAAATGCAACTTCACAGATATTTTGGTTCTTTTACCATTTCCATCTACAGTGTTAGTCACCTTGTCCTTGTGTTAGTTCAAAGTGATCCGCAAACCATTAGATGCATGGCAATGATATCATAAATTGGAGTTCATTATAAATTTTAGTTATGGGATATAACTATATATTAAATATATAATACTATTTTGTCTCTATTATTGTATTTATTATTATAATTATGCTTATTAATTATGAAAAAATTATTATGTTTAATTAAACATAAGATAAATAAAACATTATTTTATATTTTTTATAGTTAATTCTTTATCGCTACGGTTCATAGTAAGAGTGCCTTTTCAATACTCTAGTAAATATTGAGTAATTGATATTACCATCATTTATATAATGTCAAGCAATATATATATATACACAATCGAAGTAATATAATCTAATACGAATTAATCAAGTTTTATTTTTGGGAGGGGGACCAGCTGCAATTTATTACGTTGAAAATGATAGCTAGATTCTCTAGGCTGGCGATATTAGTCATTGGGAAATTGAGAAACCAAGAAAAAAAAAAATCAAGATAAAAAACAAAGACCACAATTGCTGCTAAAGGTGCGAATTTTGCACTGCAAAGATGCATTATTTAGCTAAGCCTCTCCGTCGTGTATTTGGATTTGGGCAAAATACCCTTCCAGCTAGTCCTCTTTTTTTTTTTCTTCTTTTTGTCAGAAGCTCTCTCTCATGCACTTATAAACAAAGAAAGAAAGGGGCTATAAATAGGAGAGAGATGGAAGTGGAGCAAAGGCTATATAATGCTATAGTTGGGTCTCTTTGGGATTAGTAATCTTTCCGAAAGCTGAAGTAGCCGGAAAGAGAGAGGCTGATCAGGCAGGTCTGTATGTATAGTTGTTCTTTCTTAGATATATTAAACCCTCGTGAATGAAACAACACACTCATGACCTCTCTTCACTTTCGTATCCAACTAGTTCAATTAACCTAGATCTGTTATTTACTTCACACACATAAATAGACTGTAGAATCTTCTTTTTCCATTCCTTTATCTCTTGTTTTTCTCCTTCACTTCCATGATCATCTCGTCAACGATGTGTTTTTCAGGAAAAAGAAAAGAAAAATAACATGTTTTTGTGTATCTTTTTTACTTGACAAAAAAGAGTAAAAATTAATTTATATCAAAGCAAAAGGATCTGATCATTCTTGTGTTTAGAGTTTTGCATATTTTCATGTTAAAACAAATTAAGGGTCTTTCGTTTTTATTCAGAGACAATACACTTTACAGGGCTTTCTTTCTGACCCTAAAGAGGTTTTGTTTATTCATATGTAGTGTTTTTCCATGGATTAAGAATTAAGAAAGAGAGTGGGAAAGCCTGATGAAGAAAAAGGGTACTAAATCTGTTATCAAAAAAAGAGGTCGTACCTGTACCATCTTCAAATCTTGTATATTTCCTTAGATCTTGTTTGATTTTTTATCTAAAATGTATCAAGTACACACACTTGCCTTGTATCCTTTGTGAAGTTCCATAGAACTTTCTTCTGGGAAGTTGTAACCAGCAAAGCAAGAAAATCACTTAATCAGATCAGAAACTTTTGCCTTTCAGATCACAGTTTGTAGGAACTTTAATGAATTTCTATATCACTGTCTGGTTCCTTATCTGATGATTTCTCTCCAATTTCTTTTGTTTGAAAGAGATGGGAAGGGGAAAGATCGAAATCAAAAGGATCGAGAACACAACAAATCGACAGGTGACTTTCTGCAAGCGTAGGAATGGGCTTCTGAAGAAGGCGTATGAGCTATCAGTTCTCTGTGATGCTGAAGTTGCCCTCATCGTCTTCTCTAGCCGTGGCCGCCTCTACGAGTATTCTAACAACAAGTAATTTATATTAATATATATATATCTTTCTTTTCCTGCTGCACTTCATTATTAATTTTCTTCATTTCTGTGCTTAGAAATCTAAAAATCAACTTGTCTTTTTTTTTTTTTTTTAAAATTTTAGGTAAATTGGTTCTAATTAACTGAGTGTCGAATTGAATTATTTAGCCTGGAGACTTCTCCAGTACCAATAGCTATTTCTTGTTCATCACCACTTCTTTTCCCCATTTCAATGTGATTGCTATTAGAAAGGAAATGTTGCAGTATTTCTTTCTATTTAAGGGCGTCTGTGTCTGTTTATATATATATATATATATATATATATAATGCCTTTATCAGTGCAGTCTGCCATGCCACAACGGCATTCTAACTGGGCTTCACTATATAATAATTGAAATTGCAGGAACTTGTCATCTATTGAAATGATCATATATATATATATATATATATATATATATTCTCCCGGGAAAATCAGATGCCATTAATTGTGGGTTAGTCTATATTGATCTATCTTAAGAAAATCTCCTCATTAAATTATGACACCCTCTAATCTTGCAAGAAACTAAGCATTCATGTAGTGAACGTTCTTAATGATGTAAGAAAAACTGAAGACTGAAATTTAGCTGAGTTTATCTAATTTCTCAAGTATGTAAACTTATGCATAAAAAATGTGTGCTATTCACACATGTTTCAACACCAGCTTATTTTGTTTAGGGCATACAATACATAAATAAATTTTAGGCGCTTAGAAAAAATTAAAATTTTCATATATCAGATAGGTTAATGCTATTAAATTAAGTTTCCAATTTTGATCCCATTAATGTTCATTATTGGACAAGGCTATTTCAAAATCCTATCCTCTATATATAACCAAGTCATGTTAATTTTAGTCATCTAAGAAATGATTAATTATTCTACGTTATCAAATTTTCAGGATATATTTGCATTGAAGAGAATAAAAAGTATATGAAAAAATTAATTTAAACATTTTCTTTCATTTAAATTGAAATATTATATATTTTTTTTGTAAAAATATGTTTGAAATGAAAAAAATAAAGATAAGAAGAGAAAAGAATATCGGTTTAATTAATTTAAATAAAAATAATGTACCAAACTAAAATCTCTTCCTTTCCATTATCATCAATCCAAACTCTTTAATTACCAAACTAAAGTTCTATCCTATATATGCTTTGGTAAATTTAAAGCCTTAAAAGCTCTTGTCAGTGTAATACATGAATGGAAAACTAGACAAAGTCAACCACAATATGGTATATAGGTACATTAAATGAGTAAAATAAATAGAGAATTAAAAAGTAAGACTGAGAAGAAAATTGACCATGTATTGTCAACTAGTCACAGGTGAAATGATAAAGCTAACCTTCAACTTCAGTCATCGTAAAGAACAACTTAGTCAGCTTTCCTAGCTTTAGCTTTCAGTTTACTACTGTCGTAGCCCCAATTCTGATCATGTAACCAGAAGGAATGGCACTGGTGTTGCTATATTTTCTGATATATCCTATCCTTTTCCATATTTTGGACATCTCAAAATTTGTCTTTGCTTCCACTTTTAGCTTTCTAAGCCTCTCACAAGTTCATCTTCAAGGGACAGATAGTGAAGACTTCTGTTGTATTTTCAGTTTGAGAATGTTCACTTTAGAAGCTTTTACTTTTTCCTTATATAAATTTTTGCAACAAAAAGGTGAAACATGGAGCTTTTGTAGGACTTCCAACCATATCGGTTAAATTTATAACTTCAACTCCAGATCCAGAGAGTACAAATCAACATAAAAACTTTAGATCTCAAAAAGAGTCTTGCCACACAATGACTTTATGTTTCATGATTTCGTTTAATAGGAGTATGGATTACCGTGATTTTGTCCTATTTGCAACTTAGGTTTAAATTTCTACTTTGTACTTGACTCTAAGGCACACAAGCACCATAACCTTTAAGTATCTACTATGACGATACTACTACATTCACAGCACCTTGACACAACACACACATATAATATCCTGTCACATATTAAATCCTAATATTTAAACCTTTCATTAGTGATACGCTTGTGAACAAAAAATACAACTAACATTATTTTATAGAATAAGTTATATAGACTTCTTTTATTTTCAAAATATACATAAATTACCCCTAAAATAAAAAAAAATTATACCACACTTTAGTTTAATCTGACTAAAATATCTTTTATTGACCATTTTTGCACACTTTTTTATAGAGTGTAATTTGGTCAAAAAAATTTAAAATTAGAATAAAGTGTAAATTTTAAAAATAAGCTAGAGGTCTATATAATTTTAACAAAATATATGAAAGTTTTATATAATCTACTTTATTTTATATTTTACATATGTATTATTCAAATTATTCATGTTCAACAAAAGCAAAACAAAAAAAAAGAACTTTGATTTTCTCATCAAGATAGAATTTTTAGTCTCTTATTCTACCTCTTTTTATCATTTCTTTGGTGTCACCTGAGTCTTAGCCATGTTCAGAAGTGTCTCAGTTGAAAAAAATAAAAATTTTTATTCTAACGCTGTCAGTTTTCTAACACGGGTTTGATACACAGCACAACTAAAAATACTTGTAACCATATTTATGATCTCACATATTCTCATTCATGTATTAAGTATGTGATCTTAAGGTTGCAATTCTCATTATATTTATGTACCAGTAAAATAGAAATTACTGTGTTGAGATGGTTGACAAATTAAGTTGAAAGAGAAAAAACTGAATTCTAGTGTCAGTGAATTAGCTAGAGGAGCGCCATCATCAGTTTTGCACGCATATGGGATGCTACCATGTCATAAACAATAGCTCCTATTTTTCCTCTCGAGTGCTAATTAAATTTATGAGAATCTGTGAACGCATATGGCTTTGCATTCAAATCTTTCTGACATATATCCGATTCTTCTTGCACATCCCTTAATTTCCATTTCTAGCTTTCATAGGGAAACCCATCTGTACTTGTTTGCCTTATTCAGTGAAAAAGGAAGCACTTTTGAAGTCTCTCTACATTTCTTTTACTTTCTAGTTCTTACTTCCCAGTCGCAGGTGAAGTGATGAATAGAACAGGTAGAAAAGAACAAAATAAGCATATGTGTCTCTATAGCATCAATAAAAACAAGCACTTTTGAGTTTCACTGTTTGCAATTTTTTCATTTCCCATAAAATATTCCTTTTCAAATCACGTTACGCTTTCTTATTAGGTTTTCTACTTGTAAACCTTGTTAGACAATCTTTGGGCATATATGTTGTTGTTATGTATACATTCACACATTCAGTTAAAAATATCATGAACTAGGGCTTTTTAAGTCTTACTGTTGAAACTCCAATTGGGCTATAATATAATTGATATTTATTAGTTTTAATGATTCCCACAATACATGGGTGCAAGTGCAAAGTGACACTATTTTTAGCTTCCTGTTACTATTGATTTTGGGGCTTAACATAGAATTATAGCTTGCATCCTTCTTTTATATATATATATATATATATAATTTGATTGAGTTTGGTGTTCTAAATTTCTAATATACACTTTATGTTATGATTACTTAACCCTTTAGGACTGTGATGAATATATTGTGTTTCAACTTCGTCATAAAATTTGTAATAGTATTTAGATATAAGTAATTTAATTTTAGACAAAAAAGAATCGATGGATAAGCATATGGACAGAATAAGTAAGAGAAGAGAAGAACATCAGTGAATGTTAGAAATGATGAGTTTACTAATAATAGTGAAAATGTTGGTCGAAAGATTCTGAAGGTTAGAAATGCATGGAATATATATATGCATGATATATGATGGCGTCAGTTTTTGTTTGGATGGGTCAACTTTGAGTTTACTGAACTCAAATAGCTAAACCATAGCTGATGGCGACAATTCATATTTTATTGATTATATAATTCTTTTACAAATTGGGAGGAAAATGTTAAATCAATTTAAAATTGTTTAGTAATAATTTTTCAAAACCCAAGTAAAGTTAAACAACTAAATTCTAGGAGAAAAGAAAAACATCCTTAAAGCAAATATGTCACATTGTAGATAAAGGTAAGAGAAACTTACTATTACTCATCCTACAAATGCATTCATATTGTAGAAATTAAAACAGTTCTTTGACCTCTGGATCTATAATATTTTTTGTAAGGAGATGAATTTTTCTGCGTGATTATGGAGGTCACTTTCTTGTTTTCACCTCTCTCTCTCTCTCATCCTCTTCTCTTGCCAACAGCATAAGGTCAACTATAGAGAGGTACAAAAAGGCTTGCTCAGATAATTCAAGTGCCAGCTCTATTACTGAAATCAATGCTCAGGTAATTAATATATGCAATTGTGCAAAGTAATTATATCATGTTTCTTCTGTATAGTCACTTTTACTTTTTTTTTTTTAATTGCATTTTTAATAAAATATAGGATAAATTTCATTATTCTTTTACAAGAGATGTCTATATTATACTTTAAAAAAATTACACTCGTTTCTTAAAATAAAAAAAAAAATGCATGATATTGATCTTCCTCGAACAAAAGATAAGCTAAATTACACATACTTTGACCAAAACATTTTTATATTTATTACTTATAGTATACCAAATATTAAATATATAATCTACTAATGTAAAATAATAGTTATTTTTCAAATATAAAATAAATTAAAATTATGTTTTTTAGCACAAAATAAATGACATTGAAATAAAAGTTAAATAAATATATTTCTAATAAGTTATCATTTTTTATAAAAGAAATCAATGTCATCTTTGAACGTATTTTAGTCATCTTTTAGTTTTAGGGATATTTGTATATATTTTTTCATAATAGAATGAAGAAATGTATAATTTAGGCATTTTTTAGGGGTAGAGAAGAATAATTTTGCCATAAAATATATCATAATGTAAAGACTGAGATTTAATCAGTTTAATTAACCATATTGACTCTTGATAATTCCTGCATAACTTTTATTATTGCAAGAGTGCAAAATAAAGCAAAGTAAAACTTAGTATAATCAATTACAGTTATCCTCTTGAATCAAATTAAAACACAAATGACAATGAATTCAATTAAGTCAACAAAAAAAATATTACTTTGATTCACAAAATAATTATTTTGTTGTCATATTACATATTATTGGTGAACTTTTTAATGAATTATGGTTATTTATGTTAAGTATAAATGATTATATATGGAAAACAATTTGGTTAACTTTCGGTTAATTTAAATCAACCCTAAATTACTCCAATTGGGTTGGCTAATAGTTAAAGATATGTATTTATTCCTACGTTGACTACTCAGATTGAAACTTTAAAACCAACACTTAAAAGACTTTACATATCTTTTTTAAATGCACTAAACCATGTCTTAGGTGCCTCCTTAAGATTGCAAGAACAAAATCATGCCAGAAATTTACCTTCGACAAAATAATACACTGAAGTCTCTTGGATTGAAAATTCAAATCGCAATTACAAATATGATTTGGTTTCTTGCTTAAAACGCAATTACAAATATGATTTTTTTTTATTTCTTTAAATTATATATTTTGAATATTATAGCAAAGCTAATATACATTAATGCATATCTCTTCTGAATGACAGTACTATCAACAAGAATCCGTGAAGCTGCGACAGCAAATTCAGATGCTGCAAAATTCCAACCGGTAATTTCAATTATTCTTGTATGTTAATGACCCTTACTAAAAAGAGTAGAAAATCATATGACCGTGCGTGGCATACGATCACGAATGCATGAGCTTTAATTAGGATGCATACAGGAAAATAATGTTACGTTTGAATTGAGGAGAGAACAGAGGAAAAACGAAGGAAGATGAAATTTAAATTTAATATTTTTTTTTTTAAATTTATGCTTAAATTGAGGATAATAAATGAGAGTGAAAAGAAGATAAAATTGTTTAAACTAAAAAAATGCTTAATTTATTTTTTTCTCGATTTAAACAATCCTTTACCTACACAATTGACATGAAAGTTTCGTAGGACCAACTTGTAAGACTGAAATCTTAGCCATTACATTTATTACAATATATGTGCTTAATATTTTCTCTACATACAAACACAAAAGAGAGAATGAAATAATCACCTTTAAATTATAGATTAAAAATTAAGATTAAGCCAAAAGCCATTGATGTGAAGATCAATAAGAAAGATATTTATTACACATGTATTTGTAATTATTTTTGCATTAATCTTAATTATGGATCACTTGTGATATAAGGGTGATTATTTTCTCCACTTACCTCTTACATAAAATCATAATATGCATCCTACACACACACATACACGCTCGACCAAACACAAGATAAAGTTTAAACTGACTCGGCAAATGCTGTGAACTGGAATTAACCTTAATAAGATTGTTTGATTTTGACCCATGCTTGCTTGTAGGCACTTGATGGGTGATGCCTTGAGCACACTGACTGTGAAGGAACTCAAGCAGCTGGAAAATAGACTTGAAAGAGGAATCTCTAGAATCAGGTCTAAGAAGGTAGAACAATTGATAAGAGAGTTAAAAAAAAAAATTGTCAAACGTATATTATGAAGTATTTAGACTTGACGTTAATTTGCTTTACAGTAATTTTCTTGATTACAGTCAAATATCCTCAATACTGTTTGGTATCTACATTTTAAATTGTAATTTAATTTTTTTACTTCAAATATCTTATCTTAGTATTCCTTTTAATTACTTCTAGTTATAATACTTACATAAGTACTTTCTTAAATTTACTTCTCTAATCAATTGCATTTATGAAATAAGTATGTTCATTGAATAAGTATGTTCATCGACACTTTTGGACCCCTAATTTGATTTAACTTTTTTGTCCTCTCCTGTAACAGCATGAGATGCTGCTGGCAGAAATCGAATACTTGCAAAAAAGGGTAACTTCGTAAATTGGATTCTGCTGGCTTTTATTTCTAATTATTATTATTTTTTTCATTTTATCTATTAGCCTTTATTTTCTTGCTGGCTTCACAATTCTGTCATTAGCTTTTGTTAATTAATCGTTTTGTCAACTGATAACCTGCAATAATGACTTAGGAGATTGAGCTGGAAAATGAAAATCTTTGCCTTCGGACTAAGGTATGTTGATTTATGATATATATATATATATATGTATATATATACACCTACAAATATATACACACACACACACAAACTCATCTCTAAACGTAGGATTTTAAGGTAAGTTTAAATTCGCTTCTTGAGGTCAATAAACTGACACTTATAAATTATTTTGTATCAAAGAAATTATAAATTTTTATTATATTCTGCTTTTCTTCAGCAGATTTATTAAAACCTGATGTCATATTCATTTGTGTTTCTTATTTTGGAACATTATTCCTTATTTGGTAAGAATTATTTCTGATTCTTTTTTCTTTTTTTTTTTGGGGGGGGCGGGGGTGGAAATTAATAATCCAAATAACCAGATAGCTGAAGTGGAGAGGGTTCAGCAAGCAAACATGGTTTCTGGACAGGATCAGCTGAATGCGATGCAAGCATTAGCTTCCCGCAATTTCTTCAATCCAACCATCATGGAACCTTCTGCAACTGCCTACCCACAATCTGACAAGAAGATCCTTCATCTTGGGTACGTAATTTCCAATTTTCTGTTGCATCTCATCATATTAATATTTCGATACTTCCATAATTAAATACAAATAATCCCTCCCAATTTTGAGAAAAACTTTATTTTGCTTCATGATAGATAAGTGAGTTTTCAATTTATTCCCTTAAGATTATTAGAACCCTTTAAAGTTACCTTTCCATCCGCTCCTTATCTAGAATTAAAGTTCAACTTAACAGTCTACTAACTAAAGACATTATTTGTCACTTTTTACATCGGCCAAATTTGTAACCCAATAAGGTCTAAATTAGCGAACTATTCAATTTGACCTTAAATTTTGAATAAAAATGAGATAGAAGCGCATTACCATTGCAATAATTTTAATTATTGGGGAACTAGATTTAAGGAAATGATTGGTAGATGATTATATTAAAAGTATATCTATCTCTTAAAAATCAACAGAGTTTTTCTGATTAATTTTTACCCTTGGCATGTGACTTCAATTTATAGTACATAAATTTAATTTCCTGTTTAAACAGAAGGATGTAACCTTTTAATTTCCATATAAATTAGTGATAGAAAGCAAGAAAATATTATATCAATAATTGTCCTTTCGACATTTTTTGACGGAATCTATTGACAGAGCATAAAATGTTTGAAAAGGATTCATTACAAAAATTGAATTCACGTGAGGTATTTGCAGGAAATGAGTGATTTGAAATTTAACTGTAACTCTAATCAATCTCTTTCACTTTTCTTAAAATAATATGTAAAAAAAAAAATCTTAAACATGCATCAACGGATTCCTATATGTGCTCACAGTAGAGCTAGCATGCATGGGAACATGTCAATTCAATTTTTTATTTTATTTTTAAAATATAAAAAAGAAAATTCATAGTTAGTTCAAATAACTACCCAATGTCCGGGAACTTTAACTAATTACTGTTTATAAGTAAACATACGGAAATATTTTAAAAACTCATAAAATTAGTCTAAACTATATGTGTTAGTTAGACCACTTGGCTAGCTAGGGTCACTTCTTTCGAAATAGGTTTTATAAGATTTAATTATCAATATATAGAACATATTCATATGAATTTTCATTTGTCATTGAAACGAGAGAATTCATATTCATTTATTAACCATAATATATAAGGAACAGATTGTCTTCCTTCAGTGATCACGATCCATCTTGCTTCTCAAAATTAAAGATTGATCTTTTTGCTTTCTATTTAAATAAATGACGAAAATTAGCCGCTCTTTAATTTTGTGCTGTTCTTTTTTACCATGCAGGTGATCATTTGGCTTAAAAAATTAGAAAGTATAAACTATATTATATGCCAATATATCTGATTGTCTTTGTTTACTGGTCTAAATGACCAACTACGTACTTATGGATTTTTATGTATGGACCACTGCGTATGACAGTGTATGTTATATGTTCCCTAAATTCCATCCTACGAAATGCTGTCTTATTCTATTAAAGAAATTAATTAATTAATGGCAAATATAAAGTGTCGACTAAATTGTTGTTGACGTGGTGCTTCCAATCGGATTGGGGGTTCCATTTTTCCATTTTTGAATATATATATATATGTATATGTTTAAGAATTTATAATGGGTTTAGAATAATATCGATTGACTTATTACAGAAATTTATGCGTCTTAGTTTAAATATTATGAATTTATGATTGAAAGCTGCAAGTTTTGCTAGAGCAACTAATGTGATGATGAAATGACTCTCTATCCACCTCGTGCGTGTTAGCTAGGACTATACATGCCAGCTTCCACAGTTATGTTTTCAGTTGCTGCTCTCTAATATAAATTAAGCCAACAATAAATGGAGATCGGAAAGAAAACTAAGTCAAATATAAAAAAATAACAAAATAAAAAGAGACAAAATGCTAGAATAAATTAGGGAATAAAAGGTTTAAAATTATGATTCTACCTAATATTTCATAGGAAACTAATTAACATCTCTTTATCTTATTCTTAATAATAATCTTTGTTAGAATAAGACTCTAATTTATCTATAAATATATTTCAAATTACCTATAGGTCTTCTCTTTTAACAAATTCATAATCTTTTATACAACTGATTAAGAGATATAGTTAAAAATGGTTCCTAATGTGGCTTCATGGGGCTAGTAAGTATATTCATATCCTATAAGTACATTGATCCACTCAACATCACATGAACTCACACTACTAATTCATGGCTTAGTCCTAAGCTCCCTCTCCCAAGTTTATTTAGGTTATCCACTTTATCTAATAGTTTTCAAATGCTTAGAAGCATAATGAACAAATGTTAAATATGCAAATCATACCATTAATTGCAAGTAAAGAGAGTAATTTCAACTTACTACATGCTAGGGTTTATTATAATCTCATATCAACAAGATTAACTCATAATTGTAAAAATAAACAACATGAAAATGAAGTATCATCCAAATGGATAAAGAAATACAAATGGAAGCAAGGGATGAAGAGAAAAATGGAATTAATTGATGAGTGTCCTTCAAATCTAAGCTTTCTCCTTGCCTTTAAAGCTTAATTCCAACTCCTTTTTGCCCCCAAAAAAAACCTAGAACTTGGCATCCTCTCCAAGTGTAATACCATAATATTTTAGCCTTCCCTTTATCCTTACCTAACTACATTTCCTTACATAAACAAGTTTCCTCAATAAAATCAATAAAAATAATACATTATTTTGCGTTACATAGAGTTCAAAAATTGCATTTTGCATCTCGTGGGTTGTATGAATTCACCCATATTATTTTCCGTTTCAAATACATGCATACAAGTCAAAACCATCCCAAAATGTTCCATTTTTCTGAGCTCAGGACATCCACGAACAAAATCACAAGTTTAGTCTTCAATTTTAGTTTTTAGTTTTCTATCATCAATTTTAAAAATTTATAATTAAATCTAGAAAACTCAAAAACAAGTAAGTGATAGCTTTCTGAAAAACTCTAAATGTCTACTATAGTTTAAAAATCATTCCAAGCCATGAAAACATCAAATGGACCATGATTGACAATGAAAAAGTACCAAAGGTCTAGCTGCCTAGGTTTGCTGTCACAAATTACTGATATGAACTTCAAAAATTTATAACTAATTATAAAAAGACAAAAACCCAGAACAATATACCATTCTGGAAATCTATGGATGTTAAATTTGTGAGAAAAATAATTTTGGACCACGTTAAACTCGTTTAAGAACTAAATTATAATGAAATAGTACACCAGGTCGGCTAGAATTACTGTTTCTGATACAAAATTTTAAAAATTCATTTCTCTCTCTACAAACCTTCAAATGAGGTGCTCCTAATTGTTACAAATCACTATAAATATTTAGTTTCTCCATATAAAAGTTTAGAACCATTGGACCTCATTTGACCCTCGAATGACTTGAAGATGTAATCTGCACAAGTGAACAGTGCCCAAACCAAAACCAACTTTTGATATGAATTTTGAAAAATCATAATAAATTTTATAGATCTCAAAATAATGTAGTTCTTGGACCAAAAAATATCTCTACATGAGATCTATATGTGTGCAAAAATCTCAGCCTTAAAAGCACTCATTTAGTTAGGTTAGGGTTCAGCTCAAAAAATGGGTCATTTTTTATCCTAAAATGGTTCATGTATGTGCCAAATGGTCTTCCCCTTGAACCAAGACCACTTGGGCATATGGGAAAGCTTAAAAGTAGTCCATTAAGCTTGTCTAAGGAGTCCAAATATCCATACATCATAAAATCACTACCCCACTTGTTCACATACATAAGATCTTACAAATCATCCATGCATCTCAATATCAAAACATCCATTCTTATTCATATGCTTTCAATTTCCATACATACATCATATATTCATGTATATACATATGTTCAAGTGGCTATACATCATTTACAACATGGGGTTACATCATTTGCCAACAATATGATTATAAAATGGCTAAATAACACATTCTTTTGTCAATCTCTTATCTTCAAGTATGGTGGCTTCCATCTCTTTGCTCACTTAATCCATCTAGACATGTTTTGGCAATAGAGAGGGAAGAGTGAGATTTTAAGAATCCCAATAACTCTTAACCCTTTCAGCATATATAATAGCCATGCTTTCAAGCTAAATGATGCATATATGAACATGGTGCTACAAATAACCATACATAGAATCACTTTCATATGCAAGAAACTCATACACATCATATGTTGGCCTTCAAGAGCATTAGTTTAGCCTCACCCCCTTTCCTTAGGACTTTTGGACTTGCCTCACCCATTTTCAAAGCACTTTTGACTAAGCCTCGCTCTTCTTGGGACCTTTGGCTCATCTTCACCTTTAATAAGGGACTTTTTGGCTTCACCAAGCTCATTCAAGCCAATTAGCATGCATAAACACATAATGTGCGCATAATGGTACCGTGGCATGTAGGAAATCACTAGAAGCATTTCTCATGGTCAAATCATACATACACACATCCAAAGACAAGAAAATAACTAAGCATATATGAGGGCAAAGTTAGAGAGCTACCTTAAGTGTAAAAATACACACTTTTCCTTTGTCATTCTTTTGTTCCTTTTTGGCCAAACACATACAATGGAGGTGTTCTTGATTCTCTTGGCCTAAACACATTAAATGAGACACAAATCAAGCTTTGGAATTAATTCTAGCTTCATAAAAACTTTATGCATACCTATTCTCTCATATAACTCCATTATGCTTCCATAAAGGATCTAATGAAGCAACCCTTGGAATTAATGATCTTGGCTCATATTTCTCCCTCAATCTAAGTCTCTTAACTTCATTTAGACTTCTTGGAGTTATCATAAATTCATTTTAATGGGTCTAACTATAATTTGCTTCTTTATGTCTCATTATGGCGCTTAAATGTCCATCTCACAAACCAAGACTTCTAAATTTATTCCAATGCTTCCTTTGATGTTTCTTACTCATATTTAGTCTCTTCCTAGCTTTAGAAAAATTTAAAACTCTTCCTAAGTGCTTGGTGTAGCTTAGGCCAAGACGTAGAAGAGCATTGGGCCCCCATGGACTTTTGCAATTTTTCTTTAGGGATTTGGCATTTGTGAAGCTTCCTAAACCTCTTATGAACTCTTACATACTATTACATAAGCTAAATTATACTTAGAAGTTTCAAAATTGGCTAGGTTCACTAAGAACTCTAAGTCACATAACTTGATTCCTAATGCTTTTCTTTTAAATCTAATTACATATTCTTGTTTTTCATGCTTGAATACCCTTGTCTCTACTTTGTTTTGGCTTGAATTTCTTCCCCTTTCTAGTTTCTCTCTCTAGACCTAATATGGAAGCCATTGGAATTCAAAGAAAAACAAGTTTTTCTATTATATAACATACCTAATTTGAAAGCTTACTAAATGGTGATTCTCTTACTCTATTTGGTTGCTTTAACCTCCACTTTTTCTTATGAGATCAGCCACCAAAATCATCCTTTCATGAAGTTGAAACCACCATTAAAAAGAGTATGAAGAGTAGAGTAAGATTACTAACTACCATAACATGAGATTTTGCATATATGCTTACCTATTTAGCTTTCTTTCCTTTCTCTCTCCTTTGTCCCTTCATCATGCCATAGCTGCTAGTCTTTTATGCAGAAAACAAGTTGGAAAAACCAAATAGAGAAGGTGTGGATGACATAAAGAAAAGGTAGGGGGATATTTTTAACTTTTTCTATAATTACTATTCTTGCCACTACACTTTGACTATGTCATTTGAGCTCATTTTAAATCCTTTTTTAGAGCTGTCTTTTCCATCATAAAATTTAGGTTCTCTAATTTATAAAATACCTTTGAAATCACTCAATTTGGATTTAAAACTCGACCGAACTATTTAGTCAAAGTTTTGGTTATCTAATTGCTGAAATTGCTTGTCAAATGAGTTTTAACTATTTTAGGGGTTCCTATAGCTTTTAAAGCCTCTGAGAACCAAAAAAAAAATCATTTTTTTCATTTAAAACTCCCTTTTTGGTGTTTCCTAAAAAATGCTCAGAATTACGAAAATGTCACTATATTTTTGCCAATTTCTATTTGATTATTCTGGCTCCGTTTTCAGGGCACCTCTGCTCTTAAATCCTTATTATTTGAGGTCTAGATTATTACGTTAATTTTATTGGACCTCAAATCATTCTATCTAAGAGACTTCCTTTTATATCCGGTAAGTTTTGCATATTTACAGAGAAACTAGACATTATGTTTTTCATGTTTTCAGAGGACCAGAAGTTACACTAAGTCTTCAAGTCCCCCTTTTCAAACCAACAAAAGCAAGGCTAAAAATGACTTCATATTGAGTTCTTGATTTGTTGCCAAGACTTGAAATTCATAGTTGCGATGCCAGTGCATGTTAGGCTAAAATTGAATTTTTAACATTTCAATCATGTTTTAAACTTTCTGGTCATAATTAGAACATTTTTTGTCACAACTAAAATTTTTCATTACAACTAACACTCTGCACTTGTATTTTGTAGCTTTTTCTTCATAGTTCTAGCTCTAAATTTTTGTGGCTTAGGCTTTGGGTCACAAAAACTTGGTTAATATGCAATTTTTAACTTTCAAAACACATGAAACTAGTTAATTACAAATTATCAAATATTAAATCAAAATTTAACACCTAAATTACTTAAGAACACAATTAAACATACTTATGCAGCTTGATTGAAACTAAAACTAAAGCACTAGCTTTTGTTCCCTAAAACATAAGCTAAACCATATTTAACTCCTAAAAATATGCCAAAATAGCTAAACTATTGAGAGTTAACACACTCCTAAACTTAAGCTTTTTATTTGTCCTTGGGTAAAATAAAACAACAAGAATTTAGCCTAATTATCCAAGTGCAAGCTCAACAACATGCCAACTTAAATCTCAAGAGCTACCTCAGACAATATACTCAACATGAAAATGAAGTCATGCACACAAGTTACAAAGTTTAAAATATAATGCAAGTTTTTCTAGTACTCTTGAAGTATATGTGTATTTAGCCAAACAATCATTTATTATCCAAGTGCTTAGGTTATATTTATTGTAAAAAATGATTTTTTGTAAATACGTGCAACTATTGGAAAACTTACAAGAAGACTTCTTAAATGAAAAATTTAGATTCTCTGGGGTTCTCAGAGGCCCTGAAAACTATGGGAAGCCCCAAGACAATTAAAACCCCTCTAGTGTATATTTTTGAACGACAGTTAACCTGAATTTTAATCGCTTTACTCGGGAAGGTTTTAGTACCAAATTGAATGATTCCAAAGGCATTTTATAAGATGGAACCTAAATTTTATGATAGAAAAGATGGTTCTAAAAAAAGAGCTAAAATGAAACTAAAACAAAAATGCCTGGTATACGGACCTAAACGTCATTTTTAATAAACAATTTTCTTCCTTTTGGCTTTATATTAGGCATCCAGGTTCTGGGCTTTTCTAATCAACATATTACTTCATCTAAAATAGAGAAGAGGGCTGGAGAGAGAGATGCACCAAGAGGAACCAAGGAAGAAGAGAAAAATCAAGGAAAAATGTGAGACATTGTAAGAATCCATGGCTTCCTTTTTTTAGAAAATTATTTCCTCCCTTTTTGCTCTGTCTTTCCATAGTTTTAGGTTCTCATATGGTTTTATTTTGGGCTTGATTTAGAGGGGGAAGTGTAAGAATTCAAGGAGAAGAGTTAAGCAAAGGAAAAACCTCTTGGAAAGAGCTTGGTTCAAGGTAACTTCCTTCCATGTTGTTGCTTCAGCTTCCCTTAATTCTTCTTGAGTGTCTCGACCTTATACAAAACCATGAAAGGGGAGGAATTTACATTTAAGAACTAGAGAGAATTCATTGATTTAGGCTATGGGAACTTAGAATATGCAAAGAAATTGGGAGTTTATCCATTGAATTTCAAGTTAGAAAAGTGTGAAACTCTTAACATATTATAAAAATTGATTTAATACATGAGTTTTCTTGCATGTGTGAGAGTTTAATTGAGCTCCTAAGACCTCTAGGAAGCCTTCTGAGTGTGTCTCCCATCAAGGAAAAATCAAAAACTCCACGAGCTCTTCTCCCTCCATATATCTTAACCAAGGCAGAAGCAATAGGTTAGGAAGTGTTTTAATTTGTTCTAGCCTTGGTTTGGGACTTCATATAATGGAAGAAGGTGGGAGGAACCCTTGGGAAAACTTTAGAAGCCATAGATTGGGAGATGATGCAATGGCTTCCATAATGTGGCCTTAAGAAGCAACATGTATCTAGGTTTTTGAAAGTGTGCATGTGATGGCTCCAAGGACCTTAAATAAAGTCAAGAGGCCTAAATATGAAAAGAGAATAGAGCCAAGAACTTGAATTATGGTAGTTGCTTCATTAGGACATTAGTGGAGCCATTATGTAACTAGTGAACAAAGTATGCTCCTTTGATATGTGTTTAAGATCTTGGCTTGCTTCAAGAGTATAATTGAGTGTTGTTTATTATGGTTAGGCCAAGGAAATTAAATCCCATCTCATTGTGCTTGTGAGGCCAAGAAGGAGAGGAATACTCTAAACTAAAGCTTGAATAAACATCAAGGTAGCTCTCCACTCTATTCTTATTTGCATTCTTGGATGTATATATGTCATTGTGTGTTTATGTGTGCCTTTATATCTTGAAACATGCCACTTGATGTTATGTTGTTGCATTGGTACCAATATGCTTTCTTGAATGTTATTGGGTTATGAATATTGCTCATAAGGGTAAGGTGATGCCAAAAGTCCTTTGATATGGTTGAGGAGATGCCAAGAGTCTCTAGGCATAGATAAGACAAGGCCAAAAGTCTCATGGATGGGTGAGTGATAAGCATGAATTTTATATATTTTATTCTCCTTAGCTTAAGCATTTTAATAGTTAAATAAGGCTTAATGGATTTACTTAGGTAGAATTTGATTTTAGTAGCTATTCTTTGCACTTTAGAAATTTATTTGCAAAATGATTGATTTTAATGCATAAATCATTTTAAATGAATTTTGTGAATATTCTTACTTAATTTTCTCATTTGTTTTTATGTAGATTTTGGGCAAATCAAATTTAAAAGTTAGAGAAAAATATGGAAGAGGGAGGTTTTCCAAATATAGGAAGCTACACCAAATCATGCCACTTTATATTTAAGAGGTTGCACATTTTACACTCACAGCACAACATGTACACATAGCATCTATTCCATATACCTCCAGCCATTCTCTCATAGCTCACGTGTCTTCACTCCATATATCCACATAAAACACTCACACAAAGCCACATGCCCAGCTCACTTACATGACTTCATGCATAAACACATAACACACATCACTCGTGGTCACTCACATACATAGTAGCACATTCCCATGTCTCAAGAAGGCAGCATCTCCACGAACCAGCCACTACATTAACACACACTCACACATATGGTGTTCTAGTAGCCACAAGTTGCTCAACATACACACACATACATGTATACTTCCACGTAGTAGTTACACGAGGCATGGCTTGGGTGTTGAGGCTGGAGAACAACATTGTGTAGAAGTAAGGGAAGCAAATGAAAAGCATGCAGTAGCCATGTGGAGCATGCACGCTAATGAGAAGAAGAAACAAAGCCACATAACTATTAAGTGAAGAAAAGCATGAGAAGGCACGTGTGTGTGTGTGAGGAAGAAGCTAGGTTTCATGCTTAAAAGGAACAGAGGAAGCAACATGAATGAATGAAGGGTTGGACAACAACGTGAAAAAAAAAATGTGGAAGTAGAAGAGAAGGAACACGTGGAGCTTACATGGGAATGAATTAAAAAAAAAAAAAAGGAGCACATGAAAAATAAACAAACACATGAGGAAGGAATAAAAAAAAAGGCATGGCTACAGCACGTGAGGTGATAGAAAATTACACTCGATCAATGCCATTCCATCCATCGTCTATTCCATTCGCAGAACAACATCTATCCCACAATATATTCCATTCGTTCCAATGTCCAGCCACACCACGCCATTCCATTCGTCTCATCCATTCTCCATCTCCATCTCACCACCATGAAGCACTAATTCTCCCTTATAGCTAGCTCGGAAAAGGATCTTGGAAAAGCTTAAATCCATGGAAAAGAACACAGATTTTTGGCTAAGAGTTTCATTTTATTTTCTTCTCTTTCTATATCAATTTTAATTATTTTATCTGCTTGGTTGAGCTTGTAAGTGATTGAAATTGATGTAGTTCATGATTGATAGACGGTTAGACATTGATTAAGTGAATTTTGAATGATTAGTTGGTTGATTAAACACTGAATTTTTTAATTTCCTATAATTATCTATTTATGCAGTCAAGGTGTTTGATGAAATGCATGTGAGAGATTGAGTGCTTGAATGTCTAATTTGAGGATTCCTTAGAGATTAATTAGTTAATTAAATATCCTAGGATGAAAATTCAGGGGCTAATTGATTGATTAATCATTCATTTAAGTGTTTAAAGATCTTGATCACAAGAATTAGTAATTTAATGATAGTTGAGGTCTCAATTAATATCAAATTACTAAGTTCTTGAATCTTGAGTGATAATTCAAGATCAATTGCCAATGGAAACAATTAGGGATTCTTAGGCCAGAATTAATTACAATTGAGTTAGGATAAGGATAGTGGATACCGCGGGACGAATCCAAAGCTAGTCAGAAGTCCATCATTCATTCATAATTCATACAATTAGATAGAATTTAGGAACTTTATTTTAATTATATTTTAATTAGTTTAAGTCAATCAAACCCCCCTTAGTTAGGAAATTTTTATAGTCCTTTTAACACTTAGAAACCTAATTAAACATTGAACTCTATTTCCAAGGGAGATGACCTAGGTTGCGCCACTAACTATAAAATTAATCCAACCTAGTTTTATTTTGAAGGTTGCGCGACATGACCCATCAGTGAGACCAAGTCAAAAGTCCCTAGGGCAAGGGTGAGGCAAATCCAAAAGTCCTAAAAATGGGATGAGGCTAAACCAAAAGTCCCTAGAGCTCATTCTTGACTTTGATGTGACTTTGTGGCATGGAAATGTGGATTTGAATACTTTATGGTTATGTTAGATTGCATACTTATGCTCTTTGACATAGTATATGCCTTGAATATGTGCTTGAATGGATGTATGAGCCATTGAGATTCCATGAATCTCACCCTCTTTCCTCTCTTGTCTCACATGGCCTAGGTGGAACTCAAGAGCCAAGGAATGGAACTCATGAAGCTTAAATGGTCCTTTTTGACACTTTATATGATTATGTATAACATTTGATGTAAAAAAGTGTCAAAATGTCTATGTAAATATTATTTTTGAGTTGTAATCATTTGAACGAATGTAAAAGTATGTATGGATGATATATGAACCAAATTTGATGGCAAAATAATGGTAGAATGTGATTTAGGTAATTAAGAGCTTATATTTGCTTATGTATTCTTGCACGTGGAATAGTCAAATTAAGAGGCATGATGATTTGGACCACTTGGGCAGTTCATATATGATGTAATTATGCTTTCAAACTTGTCCAAGAGGTACTAAAACACAAAGAACTCCATTTGGACCAAATGGAACCCTTAGTTAACACTAAAGTGACCATGGTTGTGAGTTGTGGCAAAATCTGTCCAAATGAGCTCTTCTTGGCTCAAATTTTGGCATGCATATAAATCTTATTCAGAGCTTTTTTGGGAAGCTAAAATGCATATTATTTGAAGCATTAGAGAATATTTGATGAATTTTCAAAGTTGGCAAATTTTCATGGTTTTGGTACTGTCACTGTGCAATTGGTCTAAATTTTCATCTGTCATTCATAAGGCAAATGGTGTCCAATACCTATGAAATTTTACAGGGAGACAATGACCTATACCAAGTAGAAGCACCTTAATTAGAGGTCTGTAGAGGGAGAACTAATTTTTTTAAATTTCATATCAATATTAGGGATGCTAGTAGACCTTGGCTACTATTCCATCAATTTTCAAGACTTAAAGGCTTCTAAACCAGTATAGACTTATTTTTCCCTCTAGTTAACATTTACAACTTTCCAAATTGGTATAATTTGAATGAATTAGATTTTTTTGAAATTAATTATGCATTTTTGAAATTTGTATTGATAAACTATATTAGAAACGCTAGACAGTTTGACCTATGTCACTTTTCTGTTGTCAAATGCAGCTAAAATGATGTTTTCATGGCTTAGAATTATTTTTAGTATAATTTAACATCCAAGGATTTCCATAAAGAAATGGGTTGCTTGATTTTGATTTTTCTAGAATTAGTTATAATTTTCTAAGTTGCTAGTAGAAAACTAAGTTCTAGACCCGAAGCTGAAACATGATTTTTCTGGTTTTTGGTCTCTAATCCATGGTTTATGGAATGTTTTGAAATGTTTGTGATTGTATGGATAGAGTATGAGTAGATAATAATATTGGTGAGTTCATGGAGTTCTCAAGACGCAGAATGAATTTTTAAACCTCGACATGACGTAAGAAAATATAATATTATTGTTTCTTTTCTTGGTTTTTCCTTGAATTCACATGAGACCAACCTTGGATATGAGGATATGAAGCTTAATATATTATGGAGTGACATTTATACACTTCAAAATCTATTAAAAAAAATCTCAAACATAGGAACTTCATGTGGCTACTCTTCCATTATCTCTCCACTAATGTAGGCATCACATAACCCTTTGATCATTAATTCTTTAAAGCTTTCAGCATGAGAAAATAAACAAATGATCTTTAAAGCTAGTAGCATGAGAAAATAAACAAAGTTCAAGAGAATAATAATTAAAGCACAAATACAAAAAATAAACCCCCCCCCAAAACCCATTTTCTTCATTTCCTCTTTTTTTTTTGCCTTTCTTTTTTTTCTTTCATGTTTCCCAAACTTAGATCTTTTTTCTATCTATCTTTCCATTCAATTTCTTTCTCACAATAGGAAGTTGAACTCTTCTTTTCTATTTAATTCTTCTTTTTCATCATTTTATTTTTCATATGTCACAAATCAAGAAGAACTTATTGACACTTCTTTGTTATTTTCACTACAATTTTTTAATAAGCACAAAGTAAATGACAAATATAATAAATTTTTCTATTCTTTCCCAAATAGATATTCATGTTTCCCTAGAAAATAATAAACACTTTCACAAATATGTTTTACACTGCATCCATCTAATTTGCAAGTCTCACAATTACCTTATTCAACCATAAAGTTCCTTTTCCACCAAATATGTGCTAAAAACTCTTTTGAAAAGGGGTAAATTGTGGGTTTTCATGCTGAACAGGTAAAGGCTAATGGAAGTGAAATAGACAAACACATATTGATATGATTTGTCTTGTTAGCTCAAAATTGGGCAAAAGTGATAGCATGTAAAATAGCAAAGCTTAAAAGACTCAAACACATTAACGGAATGCTTGAATCATATCTTAAAATCATGCAATACCTAGGATTTCATCTCTAGAGAATGCAAAACAAGTTCTAGAGCCTTAGGGTTGGGATATCTCATACAAATTAATTTACATATGATTTTCTCCTAACAACATGAAATCAAACAATGTCTAGCTAATTAGTGCACAAAAGTTTTCAAAGTAAGGAAAAATCAAACGTTAAAATTTTGAACTAAAAACATGCATCATTATTGTCTACTTCCTACCATATATACACCACTAAACAATAGTTTTCATAGGAGTCTAGCATGACACAAAACAACAATCAGAGGGTCAGCTTAAAATTACACTAAAAAGATTAGATTGAATAAAAGCAAACAAATCTAGTTATTTTGCAATTATTCAAAACTTAAACAAATTCTAAAAAAACATTTATTGCTAGCCCAAAATTTAAAAGCAAACATTGTCCTAAATTTTCTAAAAGTGAAAAATGTAAAGAATGAAATGGAGAACTCCCTTGATATGTCCTATTCTTCATCCACTTCAAGATCCTACAAGCTAAATGACAATTACAACAAAGAACATCATGTGCAAATATAATCTCAATCTTAGCTTAATAATATAACCAAGATTAACAAGTAAGTATAGCTCAGTTAACATAACACCTAAATGTTATTAAACAAGGTAGGTATATAATTCATGTTAAAGCAAAGTTGTAATGACATTCTAGTAGAATCCATTTTGCAAATGTCAACATAACCACCTGAAAAATTTTGGGAACATCTTAACATACTAATAAATATGACTGAGCTCAATTTGCACATTGACAACCACACAATTAGTCTCATGAAATTTATAAAATGACATATCAAATAGCAAATTCTGATAACATGTCAAAATAGAGTAGTGTGTATTCAAATGTAGCTAGACAACTTATCTAAACTCCAAATGATATGAATCAAATTTTCATAGAAACTGAGGAAAATTTTGGCATAAACTCCATGCAAAATTCGTTCAAATGTGTTCCCAGCAAATTCTTAAGATTAGGTCACAAATTGTGTATAACAAAATAGAACACTAACTAGAAACATGCAAAAATTACATGGCAAATCAATTCAATTGGGTGTGAAATTCTTATGTGTGCAAATAGATATCTCAACCAAGAAATCCACAAAATATCATAACTAGTTGCTCGCAGTAAATTTTTCAAGTCTTGCGACAATCGTCATTCACATTGACAACAATATAAAGAAGAAATTTAAGAAGGAATGTCATGCATAGGGAATAATAATATTCAACATGTAATCACAAAAGGAAAAATTATAAACCAACAAAATGGAATCAAAATTGAGTTGAAATCACCCCCCGAATTGTATGCTTCGGCTACTCAATTCTTCTTTTTTACTTTAGCTAATAATAAATTTGAGCATCTAATGCTTAAGAGCTCTAAAAGAAAGAAAGCCAAGGGTTAGAACAACTAAAAAATAAACTTAAATTTTTTTTTGTGTAATATATATTATTTATTTATACTTAGGTTGCCTCCCAAGAAGTTTTTTTTTTTATAATCTTCATCTTGACTTTACTTCAAAACCCAATCATTACCATCAAAAGTACCATTTACTTTTGCATAATTTTTTGGAAATCTTAAAATTTTTTTCTAAACATTTAGTGACAATTATGCTAAAGTTTATTTTTAATGGTGATTTGCAACTAAAAACTTTCCCGTTAAAATTTTTTATCATTGAAAAATTTAGAGCCAAAAATATTAGTGGCGACAGGTTGCCACTAAAAGTTTTAGTTCAATATAATTGAATTATAAAATTTTTGTGCCAAAACTTTTAGTGGCAAGTTTTTGCCACCACTAAAAGTTTTTTAGTGGCGACTAGAATATTCGTCACCACCAAAAGTTTTTTAGTAATGACTCTTTAGTTGCCACTAAAAGTTTTAGCATTTAATTTTGAACCAATAAAAAATATTTTTGATTAACCTCCTCATTCCAACAAATAGTCTCACCCAAACTTTGTTTTTGGGAGATTTATGTTTTATTTTTCTAACAATTAATGTTGACAAGTGATTTGAGAAGCTCTTTAATAGTGAAATCACCAACTTTTGAACCTCGGGGAGAAGTTGTGACATCATTGAGACTTGTACCAAAACTAAGATATATTTTTTATAATTATGAATATATTTATAATTTGTTAAGTTTATTCCATTTTAATCTTAATTTTTTTAATTTATTATTGTGAACCCTCTGCTTTTTATTTTTTTTAATGATCGTGGAACCTTAATATAATTTAATACTACTAGAAGTTGAATATAAAAAATTCTTAAATGTTAATTAGGGGTACTTTTTGTTTATCAATTAAAAAATGACTTCTTAAAAAGTGTAAAAAGCATGCAATTAGTAAGTAAATACTTAAAATTTATTAATATTTATTTGTTATATTAGTTTTTTAATATATAAAATTTTTAAGAAATACATACAATTATTATTAGTTCAACCACGATAAGACTAATGAACTAGTGAACAAGTATCTCCACTTGTTCAATGATTAGTGCGATTTGAGAAACATGGCATACTTAAAATTTGTTCATTTATAATTTAATATTATATGATAAAGTCTTTTTAGAATATTATATATATTATATTTTATTAAATTAAGTTTATAAAAATGGCCTAAAAAACTAATTTCATCCTTTCCCTTTCATTTAGCCACAAATTATATATATATATATATATGCATTGTCTTCTCCAGTATTTGTTCACACTCACACTTCCCTCTCCTTTCTTCATTTAGCTATTCTTCTTTTTCTTCTCCTTCAAAGTTGCATGCCTCATTTTTTCTCTTTTTGTTCAATAAAAGAAATGTGTGGCGAGAACAAGGAAAGGAAAGTGAAAAATGGCGTTGGTTATGAAGAATATGATGAACTCGATTAGAGAAAGAGACTTGGTATCTTCCTTCAAATACTGAAAGAACAATGTTTTGTTTTGTCTAATAGATGCAATGAAGTTTGTAACAACCGGGAAAAAGAAAAGAAAAGGGAAAAGAAAGAAAGTGAAAGCTGGAAATTTTTAGAATCCAGAATTTCTGCCAAGTCCTCTCGCAATAGCGAGAAATGGTCTCGCTACAGCGAGAGAGCTAGTTCGCAATAGCGAAGGCGATTCTAGCTATAGCGAGTACTGGCAGCAGCCCATACAAAAACCAGGGAGTTGCCCGCTGTAGCGTGCGCCATAGCGAGAGTGAAGTCTGGAACTGACGCGATTTCGCCATAGCGAGTGGTAAATCTCGCTATAGCGAAGGGAACTGACCCGATATCGCCGTAGCAAAGGTTACACCTCGCCATAGCGAAGCCAGATTACACGAGCTCGCTATAGCGAAGGTTAGTTTTCGCCGTAGCGAGAGTCAGTCCGGAAGAGAGTAAATAGCGAGAATCAGACTTCATTAAATGCCCAAACTCATTTCTTCTCTCATATCTGCCTTAAGCTTCGACCCAAAGAGAGAAAAGAGGCGTGGAGAGTGTGAGAGATCAAGAGAAGGAGGAAGATTAAGGGAAAGGTAAGGTAACTTCTCCCATTTCTCTTCAGATTTCTGATCCCCTCCCTTTGCCCTCTTTTCCTACGGTTTTGTTTGCAAAAATGGACGATTTCTGGGTATGGGTTAGAAGAGGGAAAGTGGAAAACTCCTTTGAATCCTTGAGTTTTCTTTGAAAATGAGGTTTTCCACTACCATGGGAGCTTGAGAGAGAGAAAGGGTTAATGGCATTCTAGAGAGAGAACCCTAGGTTTGTATGTGATAAAAGGGTTGTTCTAAATTAAATTATAAGAGAGTAATTGCATGCTTTTGGTGTGTCTAGGCTCAAGTGAAACACTTACATCAAGGTGTGTTTGTGAACCTAAGGAGGGAGAGGAGACATTGAAAGGAAAAGCTTGTGTTGGCTTTGGCTCCAAAGGTAGCTCTCTTTTTCATTCTTTCTTGTTGCATTCTTGGATATGATAGTCATTGTATGATATGTATATGCTGAATGTGTGGAATATGCCATATGCTATTGTTTTAATGCATTGATGTCAATATACTTGTGTGATGAGTTGTGAGAATTGCTCGGGTGCGGTAGTGCCGAAAGTCCCTTGAGAGGGGTGAGGTGAAGCCGAGAGTCCCTTGAGATAGGTGAGACAAGGCCAAAAGTCTCCAATGAGTGAGGCCAAGTCAAAAGTCCTTAAACTCGGGTGAGGCCATCCAAAAGTCCCTAAACTCGGGTGAGGCTAGACCAAAAGTCCCTGGAGCCCATTTTTGGCATTGTTGTGAATTCCATAGCATGTACATTATGTGTTGGATGTTTGAGAATAGCTAAATGCTTATTCACATGCTTTGACTTGTTATATGCCTTGATTGCTTGCTGGATTGAGTGCTTGAGCTACTGAGATTCCCTGAATCTCACCCCTTTCCCCTCCTAACTAATATGCTAGGTGGAGCTCAAGGAGAACCGAGCACACACCAAGGAGCCTAGGAGCATGCGTAGCTAGTTATGAGTTTATGTTTTGATATTTTAATGTATATATGATGTAAAGTGGTGCCAAATGAAGATGTGCCCACTATTTTTGAGATGTAAAGTTTGTAACACGTGTAGAAATATGAAAGGATGATGTATGAACTATGTTATTAGCCAAGGTAATGGAAATGAGGGTGTTACCCCTTTTGATGCATGAATGAAATAGTGTATATTTGGCCGTAGTATAGTGAGATTTGGATGTATGATGATTTGGATCATATGGACATGTTAGATATACTAATTTTATGCTTTTAAACTTGTCCATATGGAGTGAGAATGTGAGAGAGGCTATTTGGACCCGTTTTGGACCTATGGGGTGCCAAAACTGGTATTTTTGTGAGCTCCGTCAAAGTATGACCGGATGAGCTCCGTTAGCCATGAAATTTGGCGTGCCTCTAGAATTTGTAGAAAGCTTCTTGAGAAACTAAAGTGACTTGTAGGAACTGGAATCACCCAAATCGGAGGTCTGTAGAGAGAGATTGGACCGTCTGAAGTTCTGTATCAGCATCAGGGAGCTTACCTGACCCGCATCACTGTTCCATCAGTTTTCAGGGTGCAAGAGCTACTGAACTGATCTGGACTTATTTTTTTTCTCTAGTAAACATCCGTATCTTTCCGAATTGGTATAATGTGCCTAGATTGGATTTTTGTGGATTTAGTGATGAATTTTTGAAAGTCATGACAGCAAACTGCACCAGAAACAGTGACAGCTGGACCTTCCTCCCATTTTCGATGTCAAACTTGGTCCAAACGATGTGTTTGTGGTTGGGAATGATTTTTAGTGTAAATTTGACACTTAGAGCTTTCCAGAGAGCTAAAGTTTGCTACATTCCCATTTTTCTACAATTTCTTATGATTTTCCAAACTCAGAGCCAAAATATGACTTTTGGGTCCAAGTGAGAAAATGTAATTTTTTATGATTTTTGGCTCTACACCCGTGGCTTATGGTTTGTTTCATGCTATGTATGAATCGTATATACAGAGTTTGAGTTGAGGATGCTTGAGATGGGTTCACAGGACCCACGGGGTGAAAGATGAGTACATGAAACCCCGGTTCATAGCATGTGAATGCCACGAAAGAGTAGTGATTCCTTGGAAATCATGTGAAACCGAGCCCAGTGAGAGGCTAGGTAGCGGTAGTAGTTTAAGGTGTCACAAAGTTGATGAAAAATTTTAGTAACACAATTTTAGGAGTTTCTTTTTAATTATTCTTTATCTAATTTTAGGCATTATCTCATCATCAATAAAAAGATTAAAAATAAACAAAATAGATAATTATATTATAATTTTAATAATTATCTTTCAAAAATAATATTAATGTAATTTAAATAATTTCAAAGAATATAGTTATCACTTAAGTTAATTATTTATTTATATATCAATTATCAATTATTTTTTAAGCTAGTTTTATGAGTTATCTAATTATCAATAAATACAAAAATAAATCAAATTAAAAACTAATAATAGAAATGGAATAAGTAATAATAACAAGAAATATATAATAATAATAATAATAATAATAATAATAATAATAATAATAATAAAAGGAAAATTGAAAATTTTTTATGATTTTCTTTTTTTATGACCTTTTTAATAAGCAAAACCCAATATGCAAGTCCAACCTAGGATTTGTTAAGTCCCAAATGTTTTAAGGTTTAGTAAAATTAAAAAAGGAAAATAAACCCAAAAAAAAGGGGGAATGAAAGACAGGATTATTCTATTTTCTTTTCTCTTATTAGCACTGACAAAGAATGCCTTAAGAGAAGATGTGCATGATAAAGTAGAAACACAAGAGACTACCATGCTTTGATGAAAGTCATTAATGTTTTATGAGAAGATACATATGATGAAGCAGAAATACAGGTATCCAACAATGATAAAAATCATCATACAATAGAAATCATTAATACTTTGTAAACAAATTTAACAGTAAATATTTGTATTGAATAATTAATGATCCTATTTCAGGTTTATAAAAAATTTAAATCAATTAATTATGTAATAAGTAATAGTAAAATAAATTTTCAAATGATATATTATATAAATAATGAAAAAATGTTTAAAAATAATATAAATTTATATATATATATATATATATAATAATTATGTAATAAAACTATTAATGCACAACAAAATTTAAAATAACATATGAAATTATAAAAATTTAAAAAACATTAACTTTTTAAAATGCTAAGTTTAATAATAACAATTAATGCCAATATACCATATTTCGTCAAGATTTCTTTTTATAAATTTCAAAAAAGCAATGAATTAAGAAACATCTAGAAATGTTTAAAAATAATTTAAACTTTTATATAATAAAAGCTATTAATGCACAAAAAAGGATAAAATAATATCTAAAATTTTAAAAATTTAAAAAGCATTAGCTTTTTAAAATGCTAAGTTTAATAAGAACCATTAATGTCAATATACCATATTTTGTCAAGATTTCATTTGATCTAGAAAATTGGTTACTTATTGTTGGAGCGCACATATAATGTTTGGTTTTGGTAAAAACGACGAAAACATATACGTTTTCAAAATAAGTCTTCTGAAATGAATTGGTTAAGGTCCAAAAAAAATAGAATAATGACCTAGACATATAGTAATGAATTTAGGAGGCCAGAGGTACCCTAAAATAGAAGATAAAATAACTAAATGGAAATTAACAGAATAGTTACATAATGTAATAGCATTTTCGTAATTTTGGGCAAATTTTGGAATTCTCACAAGAGGGCTTTTTAAATAAAAAATTTGAGTTCTCTGGAGTTCTCAGAGGTCCTAAAAACCATGGGAAATCCCGAAACAGTTAAAACTCCTTCGATGCATGTTTTCTAATATCGATTGACTTGAACTTTGACCCTTTCATTCGAGAAGGTTTTAACTCTAATTTGAGTGATTCCAAGGGCATTTTATAAGATTGAGAACCTAAATTTTATGATGGAAAAGACAGTTCTAAAAAAAGAGCTAAAACAAACTAGAAACATAAATGCCAAGATTAAGGGACATAATTGAAATTTTTGAAAACAATTATTGAAACCTAGCTATATATACCCCACGCCTCACTCTTCTCTCCATTTGGCTCATTTTATTTCTACCCTAAACTAGAGAAAGAACCAAGGGCACACAAGGAAGGAGAGAAAAGGAGGAGAAAAAATAAGAGAAATGTATGGTTTTCATGGTTTTTCTTAGTTTCTCTTTAGCAAACTTCTTCTCCTTATTCTTCTCTTCTTTCCCATAGATTTATTGAACTATTTGGGGCTGTTTTGAGGTCAAACCTAAGAGGAAAATTTCAAAATTCAAGAGAAGAAACCAAGAAAAGTGAAGAGCAAGCATAGGAAGCCAAGAAAACAAGGTAATTTGCTATATTTCAAGCTTGATTCTTCTTGTTCCCTCTCTTGTGTTGTTCGACCTATCTATGACCAGCCCTAAGGAGTTGAATTTCTAGCCAAACCAAGAGTGAATCTTAGAAAAATGAATGAGGAAAATAAGAATATGCAAAGGAAACAACTATTAGATTTTAAGACAGCAAAGTTAGAGTTTCAAGTATTCCACAAAAATTTTATTTTGATACAAGAGTTCCTAGGCCAAAATGGATGTTTGGATGAGCTCTTAAGATCTCTAGAAAGCTCTTCACATCCATCTCCCATCAAGAAAACAAAGAACATTCCATAGCTCCCTTAATGGTGCATAGCTTCGACCTAAGGTAGAAGGAGCACCAAGGGATAGTTTTAGTTTTAATTTATTCCAAGCTTGGTTTTGTATCATATATGATGGGAGAGGATGAGAGGAAACCTTTGAAAAATTTTAGAAGTCATAGATAGTGAGATGTAGCTATAGGTTCCACATTATGACATAAAGAAGCAACACTTAGCTAAACTCCTTGAGTTAATTGTGTGATGGTTCCAAGAGACTTAAAAGGAGTCAAGAGTCATAAATGGATGGAAAGATTGGGGCCAAGATCATGATTTATGAATGTTGCTTCATTAGGTGCATTATGGAGCCATAAACGAGCCATAGCCATAGGAACAACTTAACTTTTAAAATGAATGTGCGGCTTTAGAAACTGTTCCAAGAATGCAATTGGCTTCCATATGATATGTCTAGGCCAAAGGAACTAAGTCTCATATCCTTGTGAGTGTGTGGCTGAGGGAGAGGAACCAAATTCAAAAGGAAAAGTGTGTTTGTGTAGCCAAGGTAGCTCTCTTCTTTCTCTTATGCATGAGTGAATATTTATCTTGTCTTTGAATGTGTGTATATATTTTGAGCCATAAAAAATGTTTTAGCATGTATCTATATGCCATGGTATCGTCATGTTATGTTATACACTTAATTGATGCTTTATGAACATGTTTTGGTTTGCTTGAGTGTGGTGAAGCCAAAAGTCCCTTAGGATGAGGATAAGCCAAAAGTCCTTAAAAATGGGTGAGACAAAGCTAAAAGTCTCTAAAGATAGTCAAGAACCCCTTAAGAAAATGGCTGAGGCAAGTCCAAAATCCCCCAAGAGAAGTGGGTAAGGCTAAACCATCTTCTTGGCAAACTTATGTATGTTATGTATGACTTTTGGAATGCAAAAAAAGTTCCATGAATGATCATGCACTCCATGAGATCCATACATACATTTTTAGACTTAGATTTACATTCTTTATGTATGGTTAAAAGGGAAAAGAGCTATTGGTATTCTTAGAATCTCATTCCTTCCCCTCATTGCCTAACATGTCTAGGTAGACCAAGTGAACTAAGAAATGGGAGCCACCAAGCTTGAAGAAGAGAGATTGACAATAAAGTGTGTGAAATTATCCATTTTGTAGCCATATGAGTGGAATACGATGTAATCCCATGATGAATATGTTGTATAATCTTTTGAATATATGTAATTATATGAATACTTGATGTGTAGATGAGAATTGATGTCATGTGAATGTTGTAGGCACTTTTTGACATTGAATGGCAAGATATAACTTAGGTGTTCTTGTGTATACCATGCGATGAGAGTGTGAGTTTGTGAAATCTGGGTTTATGAACCTTTAAGACATGTTTAATAGACCATTTTGGTGCTTTCCCACATGCACAAGTGGCTATAGGAGCCTTGGGACCAAATTTGACCTTCTTGAGACCCATTAAGAAGCTTAAAAGAGCATTTTTGCAACCCAATGTCAAGATATGACCAAATGAAAGAATTTACCTATGAAATTTGGTATGCATATATATCTCATGTAGAGCTTTTTGGGAAGCTAAAGAACAAATTATTTGAAGATCTTTGGAATTAATTATGAATTAAAATTTGCCAAATTTCAGTTGTTCTGGTATGGTTACTGTTCATATGGTTAGTTTTTTCTCCTGTATCATTCAAGGGCCAAATGGTGTCTAATGCTCATGTAATTTTACAGTTATAAACTAAACATGATAAGATTTCTATGGCCACTAGAAGATCACCCTAATTGGATGTCTGAGTAAGGAGATATAAATTTTTGAAGTTTTATGATAGTACTAATAGTGCCAGGTGACCTTGGTTGTTGTTCCATTGATTTCTAGTGGCTAGGCTTCCCTATTATAGTTTGGAATTATTTGTAGCATAAAGTAGACATCTGTAACTTTCCAGAATGGTACAGTATGCTTGATTTTGATTTTTGTAGGATTAGTTATAATTTTCCAAAATTCATGATAGAAAGTTGGCACACTAACCCGAGGCTGCACATGCAATTTTTGTGTATATATTCCATGAGCTCGAGTTCTTGGCCACTTCTTGAGATGGTTTTGAGTTATGAATATGAGTTGCCTTTATGTATATGAGCTAGTTGTGGATGAATTGAGTGTGATGGTAGTGAGTGTGTTCATATTTGATATTAAAGTTTGCTAATGATGTTTTAGGAAGATGGTGAACACTAAGAGAAGTAGGCCTTCTAGAGAGGCTCATACAGAGGATAGAGCCAAGCCTTGTGATCTAGTAGCTAGAGTCCTACATGCTATAGTGGCTCACCTAGGTTAGTAGCATGACGTGATTATGCAGTTACAGGAACAACTTGTACAACGAGATAGTGAGGGCCCTACACCTTGTCTTCCACAACCATGACAGCACTCAGATCATCTCAAGCATTCAGGGGTAGCTCATTTTAATCCATAACCATACAAACAGATGCAGTAGGTTGCTCAAACTCCACTAGCTTAGACACCTCTAGCCCTGAAGTAGCCTTCCACTAGATAGGTTATAACAAATTCCCCCACAGAGCCTCCAGCAATATTGTTCCCGTTGCGGCACCCGACACATTGGCCTGGTGGGGTTTTGTTCCTCCCTTGGTACTCTCATTTCCCTTGGGAAAACGCGTCGCTGGAAGGGAGAGCTTCGCTCCCTCTTATAAGGCCTTAGCCCAGGGTCTTCCTACCCGATGTGGGACACTACATTTCACCCCCCTTGAGGCCAACCCGTCCTCGGGTTGCACATGCGGCTAGGCCGGCTCTGATACCAATTCCCCACAGAGCCTCTAGCAATATTGTCCCCGTTACGGCACCCGACACATTGGCCTTGTGGGGTTTTGTTCCTCCCTTGGTACTCTCATTTCCCTTGGGAAAACGCATCGCTGGAAGGGAGAGCTTCGCTCCCTCTTATAAGGCCTTAGCCCAGGATCTTCCTACCCGATGTGGGACATTACATTCCACCCCCCTTGAGGCCAACCCGTCTTCGGGTTGCACATGCGACTAGGCCGGCTCTGATACCAATTCCCCACAGAGCCTCTAGCAATATTGTCCCCGTTACGGCACCCGACACATTAGCCTGGTGAGGTTTTGTTCCTCCCTTGGTACTCTCATTTCCCTTGGGAAAATGCATCGCTGGAAGGGAGAGCTTCGCTCCCTCTTATAAGGCCTTAGCCCAGGGTCTTCCTACCCGATGTGGGACACTACATTCCACCCCCTTGGGGCCAACCCGTCCTCGGGTTGCACATGCAGCTAGGCCGGCTCTGATACCAATTCCACATGCGGCTAGGCCAGCTCTGATACCAATTCCCCACAGAGCCTCCAGCAATATTGTCCCCATTACGGCACCTGACATATTGGCCTGGTGGGGTTTTGTTCCTCCCTTGGTACTCTCATTTCCCTTGGGAAAACGCATCGTTGGAAGGGAGAGCTTCGCTCCTTCTTATAAGGCCTTAGCCCAGGGTCTTCCTACCCGATGTGGACATTACATTCTACCCCCCTTGGGGCCAACCTGTCCTCGGGTTGCACATGCGGCTAGGCCGGCTCTGATAACAATTCCCCACAGAGCCTCTAGCAATATTGTCCCCGTTACGGCACCCCACGCATTGCCCTGGTGGGGTTTTGTTCCTCCCTTGGTACTCTCATTTCCTTTGGGAAAACGCGTCGCTAGAAGGGAGAGCTTCGCTCCCTCTTATAAGGCCTTAGCCCAGGGTCTTCCTACCCGATGTGGGACATTACATTCTACCCCCGTTGGGGCCAACCCGTCCTCGGGTTGCACATGCGGCTAGGCCGGCTCTGATACCAATTCCCCACAGAGCCTCCAGCAATATTGTCCCCGTTACGGCACCCGACACATTGGCCTGGTGGGGTTTTGTTCCTCCCTTGGTACTCTCATTTCCCTTAGGAAAACGCGTCGCTGGAAGGGAGAGCTTCGCTCCCTCTTATAAGGCCTTAGCCCAAGGTCGTCCTACCCGATGTGGGACATTACATTCCACCCCTCTTGGGGCCAACCCGTCCTCGGGTTGCACATGCGGCTAGGCTGGCTCTGATACCAATTCCCCACAGAGCCTCCAGCAATATTGTCCCCATTACGGCACCCGACACATTGGCCTGGTGGGGTTTTGTTCCTCCCTTGGTACTCTCATTTCCCTTGGGAAAACGCATCGCTGGAAGGGAAAGCTTCGCTCCCTCTTATAAGGCCTTAGCCCAGGGTCTTCCTACCCGATGTGGGACACTACACCTTCGACCTTTGATGGTGAGTTGAACACAAAGAAAGCTAAGGCCTAGATTATGCAACTTGAGAAGATATTCTGAGAGATGGAGTGTACTTTTGAGTAGAAAGCCATGATGGCTATTTTTCAATTAAAGAAAGAAGCAGATTGTTAGTGGAGCTGCACTAAGCCTACCTTCAGAGAGAGGAACCTTCCAATTACTTGGGAGGCATTCCTCTAGGCCTTCTATGAATAGTATTTCCCCAGCTCCATCAAAGATCAAAAGGAGTCAGAGTTCATACTCCTGAGGCAAGCTAAGAGAATGTCCATGGACCAATATGTCACTAAATTTGTTGAGTTCTCCAGATATTGCTCATACTTACAAAGACATGATGACGATTGTTAAAATATAGATAAGTTAGAGAAAGGTTTGCTACTAGAAATTAAAGACAAGGTAGTTCCATAAAGAATTAAGAACTTTAACACCCTGGTTGAGATTTGTAGAGTGACAGAAGAAAATTTTAAGATGATGCAGCCTACTTCTAGTGCCAAACCTCCCCTCCCTGAGCCTAAGAGACTTAGAGAAGAGACACAGACCACAGTAACTAGCAGGAGTGGTGGTAGAAGCCAATGGAACTGAAGAAGTAAGAGAAGAAAGACTTAGTCCAATAGAGGCAGTTCCGCACCTACATTATGTCCCTAGTATGGTAGAAATCAAGGGAATAAACTGTGCTACGTGGGGTAGAACATATATTATCAATGCAGTAGGCTAGGGTATATGGCCAAGGACTTCCCATAGACTCTCCAGTAGTTTTCTTAGTAGAGGGGGATGGCTCCTGCACCTAGACCTTAGACCTATGGTAGAGTCTTTACCCTGAGACAGCAGGAGGCTAGTCGGTCCCCAAGCCTGATCCAAGGTACTATTAAGATTAATGATTTTTCTGTGACTGTTTTTTTTTATTTGGGTGCTAGCCACTTTTTCATATCATATGACTATGCTAGGAGGTTAGGTTTGAGTATGCATACATTACCTTATGATTTGCATATATCTACCTCTCAAGGAAACTGAGCCATTACCTCCCATGCCTGCTTGAATTGTGTAGTCCAGTTTAATCATTGTTATACTGCCCTTGATTTAATATGTATGCCTTTTATTGACAATGACTTGATTATTGATATGAACTAGATATCTATAAATAATGCCACACTTGATTGTCCCTATAAATGTATTACTTTACCTGAATGTAGGACTATGCCTAGTATAAGGATTAAGTTATTTGTTATGACCACCTTCTAGGCTTAGAAGTCTCTAGACATGGTTGTTAGGGATATTTAGTTTTTTTTTTTTTTCAGTCCAGGCTGAGGTAAAAGAGGGTATAGTGGAAATCCCAGTAGTGAGAGAGTTTCCAGAAGTTTTTCCTAAAGAAATTAGTGGACTACCTCTAGAGAGAGAGGTTGAGTTCCCTATAGATATTGTACGTGGGGCAGGTCCAGTGTCTGAGGCCCCATACAGAAAGGCTCTTACTGAGCTAGTTGAACTTAAGAAACAGATAGAAGAACTTTTAAAAAAAGAATTTCATTAAACCCAGTGTCTCATCACGGGGAGCTCTAATCTTATTAGCAAAGAAGAAAGATGGGAGCCTTAGACTGTGCATAGACTACAGGTAATTCAATAAGATAACTATTAAGAATAAGTACCCTCTCCCTCGCATAGATAACCTTCTAGATCAGTAAGTAGGAGCGTCAATCTTTTCTAGGATAGACCTTAAGTCAGGATATCATCAGCCTAAGATTAAGGCTAAGGATATTTCTAAGACTGCTTTTAGGATTAGATACGGGCATTATGAATTTTTTCCTTACGGGTTGACGAATGTACCTGCAATATTCATGAACTATATAAATAGAGTGTTCAAGCTATACCTAGATAGATTTGTAATTATCTTCATATATGGCATTCTCATGTATTCTAAGAGTAAAGAAGAACATAAGCAGTACCTGAGATTAGTCCTAGAGACCCTGAGAGAGAGACAGTTGTATGCTAAACTTAGTAAATGTGAGTTTTAACTCACTGAAATTCAATTCCTAGGCTATATGATCTCTCAGGCAGGGGTCACAGTAGATCCTCCTAAGGTAGAGACAGTATTATAGTGGGAGAGACCTAAGGCAGTGACAGAGATTAGGAGTTTCCTAGGTTTAGTAAGTTATTATAGGAGATTCATTCAGGGCTTTTCTTAGATAGCGATACCATTGACTAGGCTCATTAGAAAGAATGTGTCATTTGTGTGGGATGAAAAATATGAGAAGTGTTTTCAAGAGTTGAAACATAAGTTAACCATGACCTCAGTTTTAGTACTTCCTGATCCTAAAGAGACTTTTGTAGTCTATAATGATACTTTTAAAAAAGGGTTAGGATGTGTGCTTATACAGAAAGGCCTAGTGGTAGCTTATGCCTCTAGACAGTTAAAGCCTCACAAAGAGAATTGCCCCACACATAACTTAGAGCTAGCTACAGTGGTGTTTGCTTTGAAAATATGGAGACACTACTTATATGGGGCAACCATGGAAATTTACAGTGACCACAAGAGCCTTAAATACTTATTTGAACAAAAAGAATTAAACATGAGATACATGAGATGGTTAGAATTTTTGAAAGATTATGATTTCTTATTGAAAATACTATCCCAGTAAGGCTAATGTGGTAGCTAATGCCCTGAGTAGAGAATCCATATATATGGCCTGCATGATAATCAGACAGCAAGAGTTGATTAAGAGATTCTAGGATATGAATCTGTCTTGTAAGATGTATTCGGGGAAGTTATTGATGAGTGAGACTCGAATCAAAAATAACTTAAGGGACTAAATAAGAAAGGCTCAGTAAATAGATGATCATATAAGCAAGATTAGATCCTAGATAGCCTAGGGTCGCACTTAGAAATTTAATCTATTTGAGGATGATATAGTGAGATATAAAGATAGGCTGTATGTGCCTAGAAATGCAAAGATCAAAGAAAGAATACTAGATGAGACACATAAAAGTAAATACACCATTCATCCAAGTAGTAATAAGATGTATCATAATCTAAAAAAAATGTTCTAGTGGCCTGGGATGAAAGTAGATATAACAGAATATGTCTTCTGATGTCTAGTATGTCAGAAAGTCAAAATAGAGCATAAGAAACCAACTAGGTTACTTCAATCCCTAAGATATCTTGGAGTGAAAATGGGATAACATAGCTATGGATTTTGTGATAGGTTTACCCAGGACATCATCGGGGCATGATGCTATATGGGTAATAGTAAGTAGATTAACAAAGTCAGCTTATTTATTAACGATAAAAGCCACATTGACTCTACATAAATTAGTCCAGCTATATATCCAAGAGATAGTGAGATTACATGATGTGCCTAAGAGCATAGTGTCAAATAAAGATCCTAGGTTCACTTTAAACTTCTAGAGATCATTACAGGATGCCCTAGGTACTAAGTTCAAATTTAGTACAGCCTATCACCCCTAGATCGACGGACAAACAAAGAGAACCATCCAAACCCTAAAGGACATGTTGAGGGCGTATGTTCTAAAGATGAAAGGAAATAGGGATACATACTTGCCTCTAGCGGAGTTTGCCTATAATAATAGCTATCATGTGAGTATTCAGATGGCACTATATGAGGCATTGTATGGAAGGAAGTGTAGGTCTCCAATGTGTTGGGTTAAGCTAGGAGAAAGAAGCTTAATAGGGCCAGAGTTAGTGGACCAAACCTCCAAACAAGTTGAGACCATAAGAAAGAAACTCTTAACAGCACAGAGTAAACAAAAAAGTTATGCAAATAAATAAAGAAGGCCGTTAAAGTTTAAGGTTAGAGACTATGTCTTTATTAGAGTGTCTCCAGTCAAAGGGATAGGTCAGTCCATTAAAAGTAAAAAGCTTAGTCCAAAATACATAGGTCTATTTTAAATTCTTAATAAAGTAGGACTTGTGGCCTACAGACTTGCCCTTCCCCTGAACCTAAGCTAAGTTTATAATGCATTCCATGTATCCCAGCTCAAAAAGTACCAACCTAACCCATCACATATCATAGAGTATGAAAATGTACAATTACAGGATGATCTATCATACATAGTATCACCAGATCGAATCGTGAATGTTAGACTGAAGCAGTTATGAAATAAGATGATACCACTGGTGAAAGTGGTTTGGAAGGGGTCATCTCCCAAAGAAGCTACCTAGGAGCTGGAAGAAGAGATGAGGAAGAAGTATCCAGAGCTCTTCCTATGAGGCATGTTATTTAAATTTCGAGGACCAAATTTATTTAAAGGGGGAGAATTGTAATGTCCGACTTTCGTAAAAACGACAGAAATGGATACGTTTTCAAAGTAAGTCCTTTGAAATAAATTGGTTAAGGTCTAGAAAAATTAGAATAATGACCTAGACATATAATAATGAATTTAGGAGGCCAAAGGTATCCTAAAATAGAGGCTAAAATAACCAGATAAAAATTAATGAAATAGTTACGCATCGTAATGGCATTTTCATAATTTTAGGCAAATTTTGGAATCCTTATAGGAGGAATTTTTAAATGGAAAATTTGAGTTCTCTGGGATCCTCAGAGGCCCTAAAAACCATGGGAAGCCCTAGAATAATTAAAATCCCTCCAGTTGACCTGAACTTTGACCCTTTTATTTGGGAAGGTTTTAACTCTCATTTTAGTGATTCCAAAAGCATTTTATAAGATTGAGGACCTAAATTTTATGATGGAAAAGATGGTTCTAAAAAAGGAACTAAAACGAACTGGAAATGAAAATATCAAGATTAAGGGACATAATTAGAAGTTTTGGAAACAATTCTTGAAACCTTGCTATATACACCTCATACCCCACTCTTCTCTTCATTTGGCTCATTTTATTTTTGTCTTAAACTAGAGAAGGAACCAAGGGAGTGAGGCACACAAGGGAGGAAAGAAAGGGAGGAGAAAAAGTAAGAGAAAGGTATGGTTTTCATGGTTTTTCCTTAGCAAACTTCTTCTCCTTCTTCTTCTCTTTTTTCCCATGGATTTATTGAAGTATTTGGGGCTATTTTGAGGTCAAACCTAAGAGGGAAAATTTGAAATTCAAGAAAAGAAGCCAAGCAAAGTGAAGAGCAAGCAAAGGAAGCCAAGAAAACAAGGTAATTTGCTATACTTCAAACTTGATTCTTCTTGTTCCCTTTCTAGTGTTATTCAACCTATATATGACCAGCCCTAAGAAGTTGAATTTCTAGCCAAACCAGGAGTGAATCTTAGGAAAATGAGTGAGGAGAACAAGAATAAGCAAAGGCAACAACCATTAGATTTTAAAATAGTAAAGTTAGCGTTTCAAGTGTTCCACTAGAATTTTGTTTTGATGCAAGAGTTCCTAGGCCATAATTTGTGCTTGGATGAGCTCCCTCGATCCCTAGAAAGCTCCTCACATGCATCTCCCATCAAGAAAATAAAAAACATTTCATAGCTCCCTTAATAGTGCATAACTTTAGCTTAGGCTAGAAGGCCTATGCTAGAAGAAGCACCAAGGGATAGTTTTAATTTATTCCAAGTTTGTTTTTGTATCATATATGATGGGAGAGGATGAGAGAAAGCCTTGAAAAAATTTTAGAAGTTATGGATAGTGAAATGTAGCTATAGGTTCCATATTGTGACTTAAAGAAGCAACACTTAGCTAAACTCCTTGAGTTAATTATGTGATAGCTTCAAGAGACATAAAACGAGTCAAGAGTCATAAATAGATAGAAAGAATGGAGCCAAGATCATGATTTACGAATGTTGTGTCATTTAGTGCATTATGGAGCCATAAATGAGCCATAGGAACAACCTAGCTTTTAAAATGAATGTATGGCTTTAGAAATTATTCCAAGAGTGTAACTGGCTTCCATATGATATATCTAGGCCAAAGGAACCATGTCTCACATCCTTGTGAGTGTGTGGCCAAGGGAGAGGAACCAAATTCAAAAGGAAAAGTGTGCTTATATAGCCAAGGTAGCTCTCTCTTCTTTCTCTCATACATGAGTGGATGTTTATCTTGTCTTTGAATGTGTGTATATATGTTTTGAGTCATGAAAAATGTTTTAGCATGTATCTACTTACCATGGTACCATGATGTTATGTTATGCACTTAAATGATATTTTATGAACATGTTTTGGTTGCTTGAGTGTAGTGAAGCCAAAAGTTCCTTAGCTGGGGTGAGCATGAGCCAAAAGTCCCCAAGAGTGGATAAGACAAAGGTAAAAGTCTCTAAAGAGTGAGGCTTAAGAAAATGGCTGAGGCAAGTCCAAAATCCCCTAAGAGAAGTGGGTGAGGCTAAACCATCTTCTTGGCAAACCTATGTATGCTATGTATGACTTCTTGAATGCAAGAAAAGTTCCATGAATGATCATGCAGTCCATGAGATCCATGCATGCATTTCTAGAATTGGATTTGCATTCTTTATGTATGGTTGAAAGGGAAAAAAACTATTGGGATTCCTAGAATCTCATTCCTTCCTCCCTATTACCTAACATGCCTAAGTGGACCAAGTGAACCAAGAAATGGGAGCCACCAAGCTTGATGAAGAGAGATTGACAACAAAGTGTGTGAAATTATCCATTTTGTAGCCATATGAGTGGCATATGATGTAATTCCATGATGAATATGTTGTATAATCATTTGAATATATGTAATTACATGAATACTTGATGTGTAGATGAGTATTGATGTCATGTGAATGTTGTAGCCACTTTTTGACATTAAATGACAAGATATAGCTTATGTGTTCTTGTGTGTACCATATGGTGAGAGTGTAAGTTTGTGAAATCTAGGTTTGTGTACCATTGAGACATGTTTAATAGATCATTTTGGTGCTTTTGTTGGAACCAAATTTGACTTTCTTGAGACCCATTAAGAAGCTTAAAAGAGCATTTTTGCATCCCAACGTCAAGATCTGACCAAATGAATGAATTTACCAATGAAATTTGGCCTACATATAGATCTCATCCAAAGACTTTTGGAAAGCTAAAGAATTAGATTATTTGGAGCTTTGTCGAATTAATTATAAATTTTCAAAGTTGCCAAATTTCAACCATTCTAGTATTATTACTATTCATATGGTCAGTTTCTTTTTCTATGTTATTCGTGAGACAAATGGTGTCCAATGCTAATTAAATTTTACAAGCATAAATTAGACATGATAAGCTTTTTATGACCACTGAGATCACCCCAATTGGATCTTTGAACAGGGAGATATGAATTTTTCAAGTTCTATGATAGTACTAATAGCGCCAAGAGACCCTTGTTACTGTTCCATTGATTTCAAGTGGTTAGACATCCCTATTGTGGTTTGGACTTATTATTAGCATAAATTGACATTTGTAGATTTTTAGACTAGTATAGTGTGCTTGATTTTGATTTTTCTAGAATTAGTTATGATTTTTCAAAATGTATGATAGAAAGCTGGCACACTAACCCAAGGTTGCACATGCAATTTTTGTGTATATGTTCCATGAGCTCGAGTTTTTGGCCACTTCTTGAGATGCTTTTGGGTTGTGTGTATGTATTTAAATAGGAGAAGGAGATAGATGAGTTCATAAGGTCCACAAGATATGAATTGAAAATTTGATCCATAATGTAATGCAAAATAAATCTATTTTTTCTATTGCTTTTTCTTGAGTAAGTGTACTAAACCAAGGAAGCTAAAATGAGATGAGATGAGCTATATAAATATGGTGTTACACCACGAATTCAAGTGATATGCATTATCAACTTACGTAAATATAGATATATATATCTTTCCCTTTTTTTCTTGGGTACATATATTTTGATGTTTACTTGTTTAAATATTGAAGAGTCACCAAAGTCTGATATGATTCATTTTGCCATTACATAAACTCCCTTTTACTTTTACAATGATATATAAAAACTTTGAAGTTTGGTGTTATTCAATCTGGAAATGTACTATCTATGTATAAAAATTTACAGAAAAATAAGGTAACACACATATATATATTATCACGTCCAATATATCCATCCACCAATTTGTATATCCTCCTTGTGCATTTTCGCATAAGACAAAGTTTATATAACTTGAAAAGTAGTAATCTTTCTAGATTCCATGCTAGAAATCCCACATTCACCTATTATGAAATTTCTAAGTGACCAAACAATAGATTGATAGAATTAATAAATTATAAAAATGTTCAATAGTGGCACCACCATAACCATATTCCAATGCAAAAGGGTTACTATTCTTTCTAGGAACTTAAAACAAGATTGAAGCATAGGTTCAAATAAAGATAGTAACTCCTATGATAACAAGATAAAAACAAAGTATAAAATTGGCTAAATTAAATAAAAAAGACATATAAAAAAGAACTAAAATAAGAAAATTTGTAAATAAATTATTTTCTATTATTAATATTGATTAATTATATTATTTATATCTATACAAATTAATAATTATATATATATATATTATATACAAGTAAGACATATAATTGAGACATTAATCAGTGTTTCCCTTATCAAGTCTTTTGTGAATTTTGTAGTTGGAAAGTCTGTTCTGTTTGCATGAGGTTTCTTGGAAAAAGGAGAATTAAGGAAAAAAGTTTATTTTTACTTCTTTTGTTGTTTTTAAATGCAATAATTTCTATCCATTTGCCAAAGGCTTAAGAAATGAAATCTTGTTTGAGGAACTTAAATCAATTTCTTTCTTAATTTTATTCATACATGATCAATGTAACTTCATATGATTTTGGTATTGCATGTTATGGTGATTTTTTTTCATATAGAAATTAATGATATTGAAGGTAGGTTATTCTAAGAAAATCAATATGCTAATGACATGTTTTAAATCTCAAATAAATAGAGGTATAATTGATAGAATTACTTCTAAGGACCTTTTTGGTGAAATTGTTCTTAAATATTTTTTGGCTCTTAAAATAATTTGTTCAATCAATACTAAAAAAATTGTTTTACTTGGGCTACTTTTGAAATTGCGATGGACTCGTTCATCATCAAATTTGACATAAAAAATGTGAATCACAAAATTCAAGGGATGGAATAAAATAATAAAATATACTTTAAGGGGAGAAAACATTCAAACAAATTTTAAAAATATGCATAACTATAATTATAATAAAAATTCTTTTAAATTTTGAAATAAAATAAAAAATATTAATTTTTAATTAAATTTGATACTAAGAGATTACATAATCGTCATATATTCTCTTATATCTATATTTTATATTTTAATTAATTTGATGTTAGTTTATAAGTATTATTATTAAAGTAAAAAACATAGTTATAATTTTAATTAAAACTTAATTTCTTTAAAAAATTTGCACAATTAGTACGGATGCTCATCCATCACTAGATATGCAACTTTTTTTAAAAAAAAAATTTTAGTTGCTATCATTAATTAATAAATTTAGAGATGGTTTTTTATTTTTTAGTAAATTGACTTTTTCTAGTAATAAATTAATTCAATGGAGATCAATATTTGTAAAATCAATTCATCCCGTAAATAGTGGTCATAACCAATCACTGCCACTATAGCATTTCCTAATGACACGTACAACCAATCAAAATTGTCCAACTAGAATTCATGCTCCATAACCGGTTGTTCTGGTATCCAAACCAACATAAGTAGCATTTCATCATTGAAATTTTCTTAGGTGCACTTGGAGCATGGTGCACCTAAGAAAATCAATGGATATGATTGAATTTGTACAAGTGGGGTCTATGTACAGTACAGGTGGGGTCCACGTGCAGAGTAAATCTGAACCATAAAGTATATAAATGACGTGGCGCACCGGGTGTATGTAAGAATTGCTCTTCATCATTTAGAAAACTCTCCATTCACTAGCCACATCGGTAATCCATAAATATTCCTAGGTTCATTATTCTGTTACAAAACTCTCAAAAATAAATTAAAAGCAAAATCACCTTTCTATCATTCCTTTTCGTGGCTTCTCTACTGATTCTTCACTGCTTGTGTCTCTCTCAATTAGATCTCTCTATATTCTCCCTCTTCGAATTGCTAATTGCAAATTTTGGTGACCTCATCAGTGCTCTCATGGCCAATTTTTACTATTGACCAAGAAGTCAGAAAGGGGAGAAAGCTCTAGACTTTCCCTTTGAATCGCACCTTCCAATAGCTGATAATAAAGTTAGGAAATAAAGTTTTGACTTTTATCACTTGAATTGATATACATCTGTTGTCGAAATTGTTTTATGTTCCAGTAATTTGGAGTTTGCTATATTTGAATTTGAAACTGCAATTATTAATATCTTAACTATTTGTATTCTTTAGTTGGAGCATATTGCACAACCATTTAATTTTTTTTTCTAGGTTTTCTTAACTTGTATAATTAATTTAATTAAACTTAATTATTGAAGTTTGAGAGCTGCTAACCCAAATTAAATATTGGGATTTTCTTGATTCACAGCAAGTTAAGTAAATTAATGGGTTCTAAGATGGGTAGATAAGGTTTGAAAGTTTGACTTTTTTGTCTGTTCATTCTGTGTCTTGGTCAACAAGTCAGTTGTATGTTAAAACAATTGTTTGAAGTCATGTAGGATAGGAATGTAATCGATTGATAGTGTGGAGATTCCTTTAATGTTTTATTTAAGTGGCTTGATAAAGGCATTCTAAGTAGCACAATTGCTAAATATTGCTTCCTCTAAATATGCAAGAACTAAGAAGTGTAACTCATGTAAAAGTGCTAGCATGTTACCTTGCAAGCTTTGAAGCATTGACTCACCTATTTTTTGGTTTGTTGGCATTTTGGACATGGATGCTACAAGTTACACTAATAACACCTGTTTGTGTGTCAAAGGTCCGAACAATATTATTATTTTTTGGATTGGAAACTCACTTGAGCATTAGTGGAATTTCTTTTTCTATTTTTTCAATCAACTACCAAAGAAAATAAAAAAACTATTGAACATCATGCTTTACAAAATTGAAACCCAGGTAGAAAACTACATGGGTTTGGATTTAGATGATGATCTAGTAGCCCTAAACTATATCCTATTTTGTCTTTTTCTTTTTTCCAGTTGATTAGAAATCTTGCTCTTATACCATAATATCATTCTTAACTACATCTTAGCCACTTGCTATGGTTTTGTATATTACTGTAAGAGTGGATTCATTAGAAATGCAGTTCACTTTGAAAGGAGCTTGTAGTTTGTACCTTTTTCCTTTTTGTGAGCATCTCATCATGCTTCTTTACTTTTTGTTTTGAATGGAAATGAGCTTGCAGTATTACATAGAAATATTTTTCTTAACAAATTGTGAAATCTTTTGGCTCATATTTGAAAATGGAAAAATATAAATTTGTTACTATTTTAACCTTGGCATCTAACTCTTGAATGAAAGTGGATCCAATCCATTATTAATTTAGTCTAATTCTTGATCTATTGGAATTGTTTTAATATACTAGTAATCTATTAGTAATTTAATAAAGGGCTTATCATAATAAACCTCTAAGAAAGAGAAATGGAATTGCAAAAAGAATGGAAAAGGAGGAGTTGGATGTAGGAAATGGAAGTATCATGCTTTGACTTCGCCCCAAGTCTTTCTTAAGACAGGATTTTCTCTTGTAATGGGAAGGATTTTGTAAGAAAAAGGAAGATAATGTGTAACGAACTTAATTCTTAATTACTATAATTAGGCTTAATAGCATGATTAGTAATCCAAATTAAGGTCTAGAGTCATTATGATTAATTAAAATAAGAGAAAGTGAGAAATTTTGAACTTTGATATCATTAGGGTCATTAGTTAAATAACCACAACTAATCAAGTCAACAAGTGATCATAGTTATCATTTAGGACTTTGGGATTCATCTTGCTACTAATTTTAACTCATAAAACCTCATATAAAGACTCCCAAGTCATTGCACAACATTAACATAGTGAAATTTAAGGTTTTTAAGTCAAAAATAGGAGTTTGGGAACCTTCGCCTAGCTTAGACCTTCCCGGCCGTGGCTAAGTTGGTTGTGGGAACCTACATCTTGCATTGTGGCCTAAGATTTTTGTGCTGTGGTGAAGTTTCTCTCAAGTTCAACTTCTCACATTTTGTAAATCTCTCCCTCGCTATGGCAGGCCTATGTGGTGCTGTAGTAGAAAGACACCATGTAACCTATTGTAGCAAATTTCTTGATTCACGCGACGATAGCTATACCTATGCCGTGGCGAAACTAACTACTGGAACATTCCTCACCTGATTCCTCGACTTGCACCATGGCGAGGTTACTCTCTGTTACCCTCTCTGGGTAACTTTTTTGTTTTGCGCCACAACAAGACACCTCGCATCACAGTGCTCCTCACCTCTGCCTGACACTTAGCTGTGGCTCAGCTCTTCTTAATTGTGGCATGACCCTTTTTTGCACTATTTCTCCCTAAGTTTCATCCCATATACTCCAACTCTCCATCTAGTAAAAATGTAAGGCTACTATACCTTAATTTGTGAGGCTCTAATAGCTTTTATCAACCTAGCTCACCCAACATACCTATCATTACCAACTCAAGATTTAAAGGTTGATTCCTACTCATTAGACTATTATGCACTAGTAAATTTATGAAGTATTGATAGCAACAAGATCTATAAGCAACTAATATTATCATTCATTGAGGTATGAAAGCATGCTCTCAAGAGTCAAGTCATGCATTCATACCAAGGAGGTTCCATATCATATATAAACAAGTACATACACCATACACCTGATTTATATAAGGCTTGACTCCCTATTAGATATATCATAGGTTAACAAAACACAAAAATACCTACGCTTGCCAATATGATTACATGATGATGATGCTATATAAAAGAATAACAAAAATGAGCATATATCCTAAATTAGATCCATCCAAGTGTAGAACTTCTCACACATGGTTTTAGCTCATGGATGTTCATCCATTTGCTTCCTTCTATCTTTATCCGAAGGACCTTCACTTGAAATAGTTAGCCCACAAAATGGGGTGAGATGTAAATCTCAATAATCAAAGGCAAATTCCATCCATATATTTTAATTTAATTAATATATATGTATAAAATCATATGAGTATCAGAAAAATATACTAGTCATATCAGTAAATGAAACAATTGGGCTATCAGTGACTACTATCCTATGCTAGCAATCACATTTCCATATTTTAAAGGCCAATAATTCCGAGAAAAGCCTGTGCATGGCACCAACTCCCTTATGGGTGCAAATTGGGCTCATTGCATATAAGGGTTTGATCACAACCCGGTGTTCAATTGAAATACAATATATGGGTGGCAGTCGTACTACAACTTCACCATGGACTCACGAAGGCTAAACACAATATATCAGATAGCAAATCATTCATTATACATTTCAAAATTATACATGTACATTAGATATAAAATTAAAGTTTAAATATTCATGGAATTTAACATTAACCCTGGTTACCTCACTTGTAGACAATTTCTTGAGAGCCAATAACAATGCTACCTCAACCTATAAACACAAAATTAGACCATCACCATTCCTATTCATTAATTATGGCAGTAACCTAATACTCAAAGAATTAAACCACCAATAGCTACTTGGAGGATGCTTACCCAACTACTACAAGAACAAAATTCAGATTGGATGTTTCCCCCACTAGTAACTTCAGAGTATCACCTTAAATTCTAGGTAAATTAGTACAAAATTAATATCCATACTACAAATCAACTATGGAGGTCTTAAACCAATAAAAAATGCATCAAAATGAGGAGTTTATACTTACCCAATATCCCCCCTAGTGTCAACCTCTGAAAATTCTCTAAGGAAACATCAAATAATCCATATTAGATTTTGGGAGTAGTGAAAATGCTCCAAATGAGAAACCAATCAGGTCAAATTGAAGATAAATAGAAGAGGATTAAGTTGTATAACAATCACTTTAGCTAATTTTGATTCTAGAAGCTAGAAATGGTGGATTTATGCCAAGAACCCTAGCCTCCACCTTAAACCTCAAAAAATGTCTGAATGTATTGTGTTTTGTTTTTTGCAGAATGGTGGAAGGGCTACTAAGGGTAGAGGGTTTAATTTGGGTCTTGGGCTGACCCAAAGGCTTAAAATCCAAGTGGGTTCAGCCATATGCTTGTTAGGCCATGGGTTATAAAGTTACATGGGTCATATATAAGAGTTGGGCCAAGCTAAAAAAGTCTATTAACATTTGGGTCTGTACAAATAAATATTGGGCCTCTAAGAAATAGAATTGGACCTCACTAAAGTTAAGAAGATTGGGCCTCTACATTTAACCCAAATCAATAATTAAGGCCCAATTTAATATTCTCCTCTCTTAATCAATTTTTCTAATTAAATCCATATTACTCCTTAATTAATCATAATCATTCTTAATTAATTTTGGGGTGTTATACAGTGGGTTTTTGCTACTTCTCTTTTCTCTCCTTTAAATTGACTCTATCAATTCAACAAAATTTTATCTTTAATTTCTTCCATTTTAGAAATATAAAATCTTTATTTTAAATTTGCAAAGTCCAAACACGATGGTGATTCTCTTACTCCTACAATCTCTGCTATTTTCAAATACCCCCCAAAGTTTTAAACTTTATTTGTTTCAATTGGATGAATATAAGCTATCAAGACTTCCTGAAATGGATCCCTTCCAACCTCTATTACAATTCACCTTTTCAAAACTAGCTATGGCTTAAGTTTAAAGATCTATAATTTGGCCTATAACAACCTTAAATTCTAATCATGGTAATTAAAGTTAAAGACACGATTAATAGTTATAAATCAAGGTTTAAAATCATTACGATTACTTACATTAGGAAAAAGTGAAGAAATTTAAACCTTGATGTTGTAGAGTCATTAATTAATCACTCATAACTATTTTTGCACATGAGGGAATCAAACTCGCAATTATAAGCCCTTAATCCTTTCATCCATTAATTCTAACTCATAAGAATCTTCTATAAGAGTTCCTAATTTATTCCTTAACATTTTCATAGAGAAAACCAAGGTTTCTAGGTCATTATGAGAGGAATTGAGTACCTTTGCCGTAGCTAAAGGACCTCCTGGAGCTTTCTAACTTGCTCCTCAATATTGGCCGCAACCAACTATCCCTTTCGCCGCGGCTAATTACTCTATGTTACTTTCCCTGGGCAACTTTGTCACTTTTGGCCGTGGCCAATTACCTTCTATTTCTATAACTCCTAAGGTTTCATCCCAGGCTCTCCAATTCTCCCTCTAATAACACTCTTGGCCACTTTAACTTAATTTATAAAGATTTAGTGTTATTCTTTTACCTAATCTACCCAACACATCTATCATTATCCATTCAAAACTGAAATGTGGATCTTTAATGCTCTAGCCACCGCAATCCAGTGAGTTCATAGATCAATGATAGCAAAGAGTTCATAAACTACTCACATTTCCATTTAAACATAAATCCCAGTATAAGTTCCATACATTACTAGTTTAAGTTGACATCTAATGTGTCACATGATTACAGTCCCTATGCTTGGCAATACATGATGCAATACAGTGATTACATAAAATTAGTAATCTAATTACACAATACAATATGATAAGGCTTCCAAACCTATATGCTACCAAACCATATAATAAGCTTCCATTAGTTTCTCCTTACCACTAAGAGGTCGGGTCCCTAAAATTGTTAGCCCACAATTGGGGTGAGATTTATAATCTTAGTAACAAGAGGCAAATTCCATATATATGTACAAATTAATCAATTCAATGCAATTTCATATCATCAATACCAAAATCGTCAATTCAATTTGCAAATAAACTAGTTGAGGTACCAATGACTACTATCCCATACCAGTAATCACACACAACATGTTAATGGCCAATAACATTAGAAGTGGTCTATCCATGGCACCAACTCCCTAATGAGTACAACCTGGGCTCAATGCATTCAGGGTCGGTGCCTGATCAAAGCACATGCACGGGTGGCAGCCGCACCACAGCTCTACCATAAACTCACAAGGTCTAATCACAATAACAATTCAAATAGTCAACCAATCATTTAGCATTTCAAAATTAAGCATGTGTAACAAATATCAGATTAACATGAGCATATATATGGAATTAGGAAAAATAACCCTGATTACCTCAATGAAGCCAATTACTCTTCCTCTAGCTACTATTACAATTCAAATGCACACCAAGCCTAAAACAAGTATAGTCATCATCATTTCTAGCAATAAATCATATGCCAAAAGGGTTAAACCACCAATGGCTACCTAGAAGTTACTTACCTAGCTTTTTAAAGAGTCAATTGCACTAATTTAAGGTTAAAACACCGAGGACTCATAAAAGGTCACTCCCAACATCTCTAATTTCACACATATAAAAACCATGCACCAAAAGTTAATCCAAATGATGGAAATTCAACACATACACCTAAAAAAAGAAGAGGAAACACTTACCCATACATCTAGGAAGTTACGTGGATTGGGTTAAGCCTTAACTACCAAGAACACACCATGGGCCATCTTTTAAACTTGGATTTTCGCACATGGAATTAGCCATATATCAAAGTTAGCTTATAACATGAAAGTAAACACTTACCCTATGGTTCCATTAACTCCAACTCTGAAAATCTTACAAGGAATCACCCAAATACCAAATTTCAGATTTGAGAAGGAGATGAAAATTCCCAAAACCAGAAACTAATTGGACTAAAATAAAGAGGAGAATGAGAAGGACATGTTTTATATAGATTATCTTAGCTAAATCTTCCTCTAGACGTGAGAAATGGTAGAAGAATGCAAAAAAACCCTACCCCCTCTTCTCAAGTGCGAAAATGGAGTCCTCTTTAGTTGAAAAATGAGTGGGTCTACAGACTAGGGAAGTGGGGGATGGGTATGTTAGGGTTTTTGATGGGTTTGGGCTAACCAAGAAGCCCAAAACCCAAGTAGGTTCATAATTTAGTTTGTTGGGCTAGAGTATATGGATTTATTTGAATTGAGTCTGCACAAGATTATAATTAGGCCTCTAAGAAACAGAATTAGACTTTCTTATAACCAAAAGTGAGCTTCTATACTTAGTTCATGACATAAATAAGTTAATCATAAGACCCAAATTAAATGTTCATCTCCCATTAGTTAATTCCCTAATTAAACCCATAACCCTAATTAATATATCTTCACCCAATAATAATCAAATATGATTATTAGCTCGAAATGTTTAAAATAAATCCATTTCTTTAGAAACCTTATCTTCTTTATTTTTCCCAAATCTCTATATTAATTCTTTAATTAATCATAATTATCCTTAATTAATTTTTGGGTGTTACATGGCCCATGCAAAAATGCAAAAATGGGACTACTAGGGAGTAGTTTTGAGATGGTAATGTTTTGTTCTTGACCTCTCATGGGAGATAAGCTTCCTTTTCCCATTAATAGGTGAAGTAATGTTGGAGAATAGAGGCCTGAACTCTTCATCCTTAACACCAAAAATGTAGATAATGTAGGGCATATTTTAATTCTCCATGCTAGTTCATGTTAATTTAGAGATCATCCAATGGTGTAGTTTCTGTACATGCAAGAACTTGTAAAAGTCAGTAGGAGACAAGAGCTATTAAAGGATGGATAAGAAGTGTCCACTAGAAGTATGCTCTAGGCCCTACTTAAAATTCCCATTTTGCTAAGTTAGCACATGTGGGTCCATAAGGCGCTGCCTTTAGGAACTTTGACCATTTTATTTGATAAGTTTGCTCTAATTTAAGTTTGTTCTTGATCTTTACTACCTTAAGCTTAGTTAATGGTTGGAATCTAATTATAGTCTAACTCCTCAACAAGTCACTTGTAAACACACATAAACATACACTAGTTAAGATCATCATGTTAACATTTAATATAAACATGCACATAAACTGAGGTTTTCCTTTTTATTTTTTTGTGACCTAAATTGGCTTGTCGTTGTAAAAACAAATCCCCATGACCTTTTTAGTTTGCTAGAGGTAATTGATGATGGCATTGATGGGGACAATGAAGAATTACTAACTGATAAGGCTTATCAATAGATTGAAATTAAAGTATATTTGATTATTAATGATGATGTGGGCATTGACCTAGTGGTTTGCCTTCATAGAGATGACATTCAACCAGAAACAATAACCCATTCAAGTGAACGCCCTTAACCAAGTAGGCTGAACACAATTGATGCGATGGATGAATTCATTAATGACAATGACAAGGATGTGTCCACCAATGAAGAAGATATGGAAGATATACTCGATGTGGATGATACAGATGACACCAATGACACTAATGATGACATAGATTAAATATATTTATGGTATTGTAAATGCATTTGAACTATTAGAACTCATTGTATTTACATATGAATTGCTTTATGATATTGTCATCAACTTAGTGTTTGGATTCAAACTAATATATCTCTTTTTTTTTTTTTACAAATTTTTAAGAAATGTTAGGCCATGGATGCGAGAGGATAGGAGGAAGAAGCAGAAGAGGAAATAGAAGTAGTAGTAGTCAATTGAGACATGACCACATAGGTAATGTGACATCACCATCGGGATAAGCAATAGAGAATGCCTTTGAGTATAGGGAATCTACTCTACCCACATTGGCATAGTTAGTGGCACAACAAGAATATGATGATTCTCCCCCCATGCAACCATCACTAAATCAGAGTAGTCCAAGTATAACTACCCTTGGTTTGGTCTATTTATGGTTTACTTTGTTACAACACAGACACAAACACATATATAAATATATATTGACATGCAAATGTTTTTTATGATCTACATGCCTTATTTAGCTTCTTGTAGTACTGCTAAGAAAGGGCTGGAGACGTATAAGTGTGTGTCTATTGACACAAAGATAAAATATGGTGAAAGATTATTATTGACATCTTTAAAGACTTCAAATGGGCTATTGGAAAGGGTGTTTAAGAGTTCTCTAGTTACTATAACATCTGGTTCTCTGAAAACAAGAGAAAACATGAGAAACGTAATGTACGGTTTCTTCGTAAACGAACGAAACTCACTAGATACAAAAGGAAGTCCCTCGAAATGATGTAGTTAAGGTCTCAAAAAATTTGGAAAGTATTCTATACTCCTAAAAATAAGAATTTCAGGTTCAGTAGGAAGGGAAAATGGAGCTAGAATGAAGAAACAATTTCTTATGAAAAGCCTAAGAAACGTAATGATATTTTTGTAATTTTGAACAAATTTTGGAATTCACACAGGAGGGTTTTTTAAATGAAATTTTTGAGTTCTCTGGGGTTCTAAAAGGCCCTAAAAACCATGGAAACCCCCGGAACAGTTAAAACCCCTCCGGTGGATGTTTTCCAATGTTAGTGTGCTTGAACTTTGACGAATTCGTTTGAGAAGATTTTAGCTCCAATTTGAGTGATTCCAAAGGCATTTTACTAAATTGGAAACCTAAATTTCATAATGGAAAATATGGTTCTCAAAAAGGAGTTAAAACAAAGGAGAAACAAAAATGCCAAGAACGAAGGGTAAAATAGAAATTTTTAAAAAGTGTAACTCATACCCAACTATATATATGATGCACCCTTTTTCTCCCTTCATTATGCACGACCATGTTCTGCCCAAAATCAGAGAAAAACCCTAGGGGATGAGGCATAAAAGAGGAGGAAGAAAAGGAGGAGAAATTCAAGGTAGAAAGGTATGGATTTTCATGGTTTTTCATGCTCTTTCTCTTCCAAACCTCTTATCCTTCATTATGCTTTATTTCCTATGATTATAATGAAGTATATGGATCAGTTTTAAAGGAGAAATTGAGGCAAAAATTCGGATTTGAAGAGAGGAGCTCAAAGAACACAAGATTCAAGTGAGAAAAAGCAAGAAAACAAGGTAATTTCTCTTCCTATGGTTGTCATCTTTGGTTCCCTCCTCCTCCATTTCGCCCCACTTTAGAAAACCCTAAGAGGAGATGATTTGTAGGCAGAACCAAGCATAAATCTAAGGAAAAAAAGGGTGTGGAGATTAAGAATATGCAAAGAAAACAACAAAATAATCATTAGATTTCAAGATGCAAGTTCTAGGTTTCAATTGCACCTTGTAAAATCTGATTTTGTATGATTATTTCTAGGCCTAAATAAGAGTTTAAATGAGCTCCTAAGATCCCTAAGAGGCTCCCTATATGCTTCTTCCCTTGAGAAAATAAAGAAAGCTCCATGGAACCCAATATGCTTCATTGTCTCGGCCAAGAAGGGCTCTTATAGCTAGGGAGAGTTTTAAATTTTTCTAAGGCCATTCTTGAGTCATATTTGATGAATGAAAATGAAGAGAGTCCTTGGAAAAAATTTAAAACTCATAGAAATTAATTTGATGCCTTAGGTTCCATATTATGACCTAAAGAAGCAACATGGTGCTAGGCCTTTTGTTTTAATGGTGTGATGACTCCAAGAGGCTTAGAATGTGTTTCATGGTGCTAGGAATCATTTAAGGGGTGTTGCTTCATTAGGTGCAATTATAGACCATGATGGAACCTATAGAGCAATCTAGTGTTTCATCAAGTTATGTAGCCTTAGAATGTGTTTCATGAACCTAATTGGCTCCCATAAATTGTATCTAGGTCAAGAGAAACTATCTCCACTAATTTGTGGGTGTGTGACTGAAAGAGGAGGCTCGAAATCCAAGGAAAAAGTGTGTATTGTGTGCAAGGTAGCTCTCTCTACCTTCTCTCATGCATGGATGTGTGTTTAGCTTGTTTTAGAATGTGTGTATGTGTATTTTCAAGTTATGAAAAGTATGCTAGTATACCTTTATATGCTATGACTCTTGATGCCATGTTATGTTTCTAAATGAACACATGATGTATGCTTAAGTTTGCTTGAGTGTGGAGAGGCCAAGAACTCTTCCTTTTAGTGAGGATGAGCAAAGAACCCTTGAACTTAGTTGAGACAAAGTAAAGAGTCTCCCAAAAGCAAAGTGGGCTCCCAAGAGTATGGTTGAGTCCAAAGCTCTTAAAGAAAGGGTGAGGCAAGTCCAAAATCCATGAGAAGTGTGAGGCCAATCTATACACTTGGTAAGCTCTTGAATGTCTTGTATGATTTGTTCATATGCCAAGTTTTCTTTTAAAATGTCCATGTCTTCCATTTTCCCTATGCATACATTTGTGAAACTTGCTTTGCACATACTATGTATGATTGAATGGGAGATGAGCTATTGGGATTCTTTGAATCTCATTCCCTCCTCTTCAATGATCTAATATGCTAGGTGAACTAAGTGGATATGGTAATAGGAGCCAACAACACTAAGGAAAGGAGATTGACAATCATATGTTTAGCTTTTGCCACCTTAAGACCATGATTGTACCATATGATGTATATGATGATGTAAATGTACCATGACCCTTGAGACATGTATAACTATGCTATTATGTGATGTTTAAATATATGGATATGATGTATGGCCTCTAGCATTTATTTTGAGTATGTAATACCAAAGTGTGTAATGTGGAAGTTTAATGGAAATGTGCATAAGTGTGGGTTGAATGGCCAAAATGAGATGCATGAGGTTTGGGACCATTTGGGCAGCTCACACAAGTCTTAAATATACTTTTAGACTTGCCCAAAAGGTGCCAACACCAAGGAAAGCCATTTGGCAAGTTTGGTACCCTATATGGAGCCAAAATTGATCATAATGAAACCCTATGTCATTTTTTGGCCAAATGAGTTAGTCTTGGTCTGAAATTTGTCATGCAATTAGGTCTCATTGAAATATTTTTGGGAAGTTAAAGATCATAATTTTTGAAGGTCTACAGAATATTTGATGATTTTTCAAAGTTGGCAAAATTTATGGTTTTGGTCTGCTGTACTATTCATTTGGTCCGAAATTGTTTTCTGTCACACGAGACTCAAATGATGTCCAATTGCCATGAAATTTTATAAAAGAAACTAGATAATCACAGTGACACATACCAACTGGAATCACCTCATTTGGAGGTCTAGAGAGGGAGATATGAATTTTTGAAGTTTCTATCCAGTATTAGTAATTTTGCCCCACTAGAAGTACTGTTCCATTGAATTCCGAGGTTTAGGCTAGATGAACTGATTTGGAGATAATTTTTTCCTCTAGTTAACATCTGTAGCTTTCCAAATTTTCATCATTTGCATGGATTTTATTTTTTTGGAATTAATTGGACATTTTCAAAGTTTTTTGTAGAATTCTGTGACAGTTCTAAGATTCAGTCGGACCTCTGGACCATTTTGGATGTCAGACATCCTTTGTGATAAACTATATGATCTAGAAATATTTTTAGTGTGAAGTAGACATCCAAAGATTTTCATAATGACCAAGATTGAATGATTTTGATTTTTTTAGATTTAGTTATGATTTTCCAAAATTTGGTTACAAAAAGTGGCAAATCTGGCCGAAATTAGATAACTACATTTTGTGCTTCATTTCCGTTTCCATGAGTTATGGGCATGATTTTGTGATGCATAAGAGTTTTATTGATGTAATTAAATATGAGAATGTATAGTATGAGCTCACACGATCCACGTGACACCGAATGAAATTTTTAGATATAGCACAATGTGAAAATAATCCCATTTTTCCTTGCTTTTCTATGGGAATCCTATATATTTCATGATATCATGCCACTCAAAAGCATGAGATGAGCTAGAATTTATGGTGTTATAGTTACCATGGCTGGGTGATTTGGACCACTTTACTGTTTAGAGATGGTGACTAGCTCACTCAGCAGGAAAAATATGGTGAGGTCATGTGGTTAAAAATTGAGGTAATATATTTGTACATAGACAATTATACAAACTAAATTATATTTAATTTTTTTAGCCATCTAATTCTTTACATACACAATTATAATTACTTATGTTTGTGGTTCATAGGACAAATTTGAACCACGCGAGGGTCAATCTGAGTTGTTGATGAAGCTCTTCACTATGAACACTTTGCAATGACTATTTCAAAATTGGAAGACTAAGTTGCTTGATCTCGTAAAACTATTAGATTCAAATGAGGATAGGCATATAGTTCGACCAATTGATGTGCACCTTATAGATTGGGATTGGCTACTCCAGCATTGGGCTACTGAAGATGTCAAGGTAGTGTACTCTTACTATATAGTATGGTTTGAACATGTTTAATTATATACAATTCTTATAACTATTGTTAAATAATAACAAAGGTTTTTGCCTAATTGTAGGTAATGAGTGATAAAATAAACTAAATAAGGGAAAGCAAATGACTAAGCATACATGTGGCACATGTCCCTTTGCAAAGGTAAAGCATAGTTTGGTAAGGATGATGTCTTCCTTTTTATTTATAATTACATATCCATATACCCATTTTGTTTTCCTTATGATTACAAGATGAAATAATGTCCATAAAATATTTCACAGGGATCCCATTGTTGGAGAACTAGTAGGACTAGATGTGGTATGGGAGGCACAGCACACTCCTTAGACAAAAGATGGGGAGATAGAGTGGGCCAACCCCAAATCATAAGAGATTCATATAACTTTTAGATATCTCTTAATTTTTAACCTTTGTTCAGCTACAGCATATTGTTTATAACTTTAATTTGTAGCTTAAATTATAAGGTTGCATACATGAGGTTGTTCTCTAGTAAGAATCATCAGAAGTTGAATCTCATATGATTGGAGACAAGATTTTATCTTCTATACTAGGTACACGGTTGGGGTTTGTCTATGGCAAAAGGTATGGAAAGAAGCCCTAAAGAAAGAGATCCATTAATCAAGTTAATGTGAACTATTAGGTGTCATATACAATAAAACAAGTCCAGAAAGAAATGGAATGAAAACGGGAGGAGGATTGTGCCCATATGGCACAAGAGCTTGAAGAAATAGAGCAAAAGATGTAGGAAGAATTTGAATGGAAGCTATAATAAGAGTGAGCCCATAAGGCTTAACAGGTGTAGGATGAAGTTTGCATATAAGTTGTTGCCTTGCTGTCTACATTGTAGCAGCAGGTATATAAAGGCACTTCCCTTCTTTTTTCCAGTAATGAAAATTATTTAGAGTTGTTTTTCTATTTGATAAGGATATTTACCTTCGAGTAATGGTGCTTCAAGTAGACCAACTTAGTGAACTTAGATTGATGGTGGTATGTTTATAAGCACTACTTATTTCTTACTGGTTTGAACCTCAATTTAAATTTAGTTTCAAGTAAAATCTTGAACTCAAACACCGTCTAATATCTAAATCAGTATTATTTTTGTTTTAGTCCAAAGTGATTATTGGAACTAAATTCAATAATATAGGTTTCTTTTCCCTTGAAGGTAGAGTGAGCTTCATAGGATGAAGGATGTAATATCCAGTTCTTCAAAAACACAAGAGAACATGAGAAACATAACATTCGATTTCTCCGTAAACGCACGAAAATCACTGGATACAAAAGGAAATCCCTCAAATAGAATGATTTGAGGTCCAATAAAATTAGAGCAATGTTTGAGACCTTAAATAATGATGATCCAAGGCTAGAGGTACTCTGAAATCGGAGCCAAAATAATCAGACAGAATTTAACGAAATAGTTACAAAATGAAATGACATTTTTGTAATTTTAGGCAATTTTTATAATACTCATAGGAGGGCTTTTTAAATGGACAATTTGAGCTTTCCAGGATTCTCAGAGGCCTTAAAAACCATAGGAAGCCCCAGGATAGTTAAAACCCTTTCGGTGTACGTTTTCTAACGATGGTTAACCTGAACTTTGACCCTTTTGTTCGGAAAGGTTTTAGCACAAAATTAAGTGATTCCAAAGACATTTTATAAGATTATGAGCCTAAATTTTATGATGGAAAAGACAATTCTCAAAAAGGAGCTAAAATGAACCAAAAATGAAAATGCCAAAAAATAGGATGTAAATCGAATTTTGTTGTAACAATTTTATTATTTGCTCTCTTAAGTTGTGCATCCCCCCTCCTCCCTTCATATGACTAACTTTATTTCTGCCTAAGACCAAAAGTGAGGCCAAGGGAGAGAGGCACTCAAGAGAAGGGAAGAAGAAGAGGAAAACCAAGGCAAGAAAGGTATGAATTTCATGGATTTTCTTGGTCTTCCCTTTAGTAAACTTAATCTCCTCCTTCTCCTCCTTCTTCCCATAGTTTTATTAAAGTATTTGGTGCTATTTTCAGCTCAGAACAGAGGGGAAAATTTCAAATTTGGAGAGGAGAATCAAAACAAAAGGAAGAGCATCCAAGGAAAGCTTGAATCAAGGTAGAAACCACTTCCTTCCATGCTTGCTTCTTCTTGTTCTTATGCATGTGTGGTTCAGCCATTATATTGACAGCCAAGAGAGAGCTCTTTTTGAACCAAAACAAGGATTAATCTTAGAAATTATAGTGTGGAAAATAAGAATATGCAAAGAAAACAAAGAAAGAATCATGATCTTTCAAGATGCATAACTTAGGGTTTTAGTTGCACCTTGATTTGTAGGAAAGTTTCTAGCGATAATTCAAGGTGTTAAAGAGTTGGTATAAGTCCTTAAAATATCAAGGAAGCCTCCTACATGCATCTCCCATCAAAGAAAACAAAATAACCTCCTTGGTGTCAAGAAGAAGCATTGCCTCAGCCTAGCCTAGAAGGAGCACCAAGAGAGTGTTTTAATTTCTTCCAAACTTAGTTTTGCATCATATGTGATGGAAGCCTTGAAAAAAATTTAGAAAGCCTAGAAAGTGTGATGGAGGTATAGGTTCCATATTTTAGCATAATGAAACAACACATAGCTAGACTCCATGAAATGAATGTGTGATGGCTCCAAGAAGTCTAAATGGAGTCAAGAGTCATAGATTAAGAGAGAAAATGGAGCTAAGATCATGAATTCCCAAGGTTCCTTCATTAGGTGCTTTATGGAACCATAATTGAACCATATGTGTGCTAAGTTCTTCTAGGGTGTATGTGGCTTTAGTGAATGTTTCAAGAGTGTAATTAGATCCCATTTGTTATGTTTAGGTCAAAGAAATCAAGCTCCACCTTCTTGTAGGTGTTTAGCTGAGGGAAAGAAGAAATTTCAAGGGCTAAAGTGTGTTTTTGTATACAAGGTAGCTCTCTCTTCTTTCTTTTATGCATTTTAGGTGTTTTCTTGTCTTGGAATGTGTGTGTGTGTATGTTTAAACCATGAAAGATGTTTCTAACAAGTATTTATATGCCATGGTACCTAATAAATGCTAGTTTTATATACATGAATCCTCCTAATTTTGGCACTTTAATAATTAAATATGACTTAATGGATGTAATTAAATGGAATTTGATTTTAATTGGCCATTTTCTACATTTTGAGAATTAATTTGCAAAATTATTGATTTTAATGCTTAAATTCCCTCAAAAAAATTTTATAAAGTTTCTCCTACTTAATGTTGTTTATTATTTTTGCAGAATTTTTTATGGGCAAATAGAATTGGAATGGGAGCAATAAATCATGTGCAGTAAAGGAAAAAGATGAAGGAGGTTTGCATGGCAAGGGAGGTCATCACACACATATGCACTCTTCACTCTCATGTTGACTCATGGCTCCAACTCACACACTCCATGCATACTTCCAGCTCATCCATTCATGCTAACTCTGTAACACCATAACTCTCTAGCTTATCTCATGCTATCTCTATGTCTCATACCATATATTTCATGAAGAGGCAAGGAAAAGGACATTTAAATAATGAGTATTTTTGTGTTGCGTAGCGTATGAATTTTTATTTGATGTCCTATGGATCATGTGAGCTTATGTATTACACATTCTCATATTTAATTACATAGATACAACTCAATTATATCACCAAAAGTGGCCTAGAACACATAAAATACCATAGTGTAACCTCGGCCAGAATTTCACACTTTCTGTAACAAATTTTGAAAAATCATAACTAATTCTAAAAAAATTGAAATCATACATTTTTTACTATTCTGGAAAGCTACATATGTATACTTTATATTGAAAATAATTCTAGGTCATGGAACATCAAGTAGAACATGTTTGACATTCAAAAAGTACCTAAGGTCTCAGCTGTCTAGGTTACTATCACAGTTTACTATCACAAACTTTGGAAATTTATCACTAATTCTAAACAAATACAAATCATTCAAATTTAGTCAATTTGAGAAGCTAAAAATGTTAAATCTAGGGCCAAAATATCTTTAAACCACGCCAAGTTCATTTAGGAACTAAATTATGATGGAATAATACTGGAGGTCAAGTGGCTCTACTAGTACTAACATTAAACTTAAAAAATTCATAACTCTCTACTCATACCTCCAAATGAGGTAATCTTAGTGGCCATAGAAATATTATAACCTCTAGTTTATGCCTATAAATTTTCACAAGTATTGGACACCATTTGTCCCTCAAATGACATAGAACACAAAACTAACCATATGAACAATACATACACCAAAACAGCAGAAAAATTCTAACTTTGAAAATTCATAATTAGTTTTATAGAGCCTAGATTTTTCTGTACTTTAGCTTTTCAAAAATTTCTCAATGATTTCTACATGTCTACCAAAATTTGGGAAGATTCATCCATTTGGTCAATTTTTGCCATAAGGTTTCGGTTTAGTCATTTTTATAGTCTTTACTAGCATCAAAGTGTCGAATTTTACTTCCCAAGCTTGTGTGGCCACTTGAGCATGTGGGAGTGCACCAAAATGACATTCTAAACTTGTCTCAAAGGTACACAACCCCAAAATTTGGAAATTCACACTCTCATCCCATGCAATACACAAGTTTACATAATGCAATTCTTGCCATTCCATACCCAATTTGCATTGTAACATTCACAGAACATAAATTCTCATTTGTACATGGTACATTAGCATAATTATATACATGTTCATAAGGTCATAGGACATATACAACAATCAATTACAACATTTACCATTTATATGGCCATAAAGAAGCAAAATCTATGCAAATTGTTATCAATCTCTTATCTTCCAAGTTGTTAGCTCTGATTTCCTTGTCCACTTAGTCCACCTTGCATGTTAGAATATTGAAGAGGAGGGAATGAGATTCAAAGAATTCCAATAGCTTATTTTCCTTTCAATCACATGTAAAAGATGCAAAACAATTCTTGAAAATACATGCATGAGCATAATGAATAACATGATCATTCAAGAAGCAATCTTGGCATATGAGTAAGTCATACAAGGCATCCATAGACTTGCCAAGTAAGTGGATTAGCCTCACCCATTCACTTATGGATTTTGGACTTACCTCACTCATTTTCTCAAGGAGGTTTTGGCTCAACCTTACTTATGGGTGATACTTTGATTTGTCTCAACCATTTCTAAGGGTTTTTGGCTTATTCTCACCATGGCTAAGAGTTTTTGGCTTCTCCACACTCAAACAAACCTAAGCAAACATAATAAACATTATTTGGAAACATAATACATCATCATGGTATCATGGAATAAAAGCTCATGCTAAAATATTTTTCATAGCTTAAAATACACATACACACATTCAAAGACAAGCCAAGCATACATTCATACATGAGAGAAGGAGGAGTGAGCTACCTTTGGTGCAACCACACACTTTTCTCTTTGAAATAATGCTCCCTTCCTCGGCCTCACACACACAAGGGTGTGGAATTGATTTCTCTTGGCCTAAACACAATTTATGGAAGCCAATTAGGTTTATGGAATCATTTCTAAAGCCATACATCATCCTTAAACTCTAAATTAGTCTATTAACCTCTTATGGTTCCAAGAATGAACCTAATAAAGCAACACTCATCATATAAGTTCTAGGCTCCATTCTTTCATTTCATTTCATTCATGATTCTTGACTCCTTTTAGGCCTCTTGGAGTTATCACATAATTAAAACAAAGAGCCTAACTGCATGTTGCTTCATTGGGTCATATTATGGAACATATAAGGCCATCTCTCTTTCTATGGTTTCTAAATTTTTCCTAATTCTTTCACTCATCTTCACTCATTATATATGACTCAAAAATGGGCTTGGAAGAATTTAAAACTATCCCTAGGTGTCTCATCCCCTTTAGGCTGAGAATAGGAAACATTTGGCCTCCATGGAAGTTTGTTGTGTTTTCTTGATGGAGGATGCACATGGGGAGACTTCTAAGGATCTTAGGAGCTCATTTAGACATTCATTTAGGCCTAGAAATTAAGGTATCAATTCAGATTTTACAAGGAATACTTGAAACCCTAGATTTGCTATCTTGAATTTTCATGGTTATTTGTTAATTCCCTTTGCATATTCTTATTCTTCACAATCCTTTTCCTAAGATTCACCCTTGGTTCTGCCCAAAATCCAAGTCCTCTTGTAGCTTCTCATGTTGGATGAACCAAGGAAGAAGAGGGAGGAGGAGTATCTACCATGGGATGGAAGATTTACCTTGTTTTTCCTTGTTTTCTTGCTTGAATCTTCCTTTCTTTGGCCTTCTCTCTTCAAATCCGAATTTTTACCTCTATTCTTCCATCAAAATAGATCCATAAACTTCAATATAACCATAGGAAAGAAAGGGAAATGGAGGAGAAGAGGTTTGCTAAAGAGAAAGCATGAAAAATAACCAAGAATCCATACCTTTTGCCTTGCCTTTCTCCTTCTCTTCCTCTTCCTCTTGTGTGCCTCACTCTTAGGGTTCCTCCTCTGGTTTAGGGTAGAAACATATATGGCTAAGTGAGTGAAGAGGTGGGGCGCCCTATATATATAAGTGGAGGTTAATAAAGACTTTTTAAAAATCTCAATTTTGCCCTTTTGTTTTGGCATTTTTGTTTTCAGTCCATTTTAGCTCCTTTTTAAAAACCATATTTTCCATTATAAAATTTAGGTTTCTAATTTAGTAAAATGCCTTTGGAATCACTCAAATTGGAGCTAAAACCTTCCCAAACAAATCTATCAAGATTCAGGTTCACCGTTATTGGAAAATATCCACTAGAGGGGTTTTAGCTGTCTTGGGGCTTCCTATGATTTTCAAGGCCTCTAAGAACCCCAGAGAACTCAAAATTTCATTTAAAAAGCCCTCCTGTATGAATTCTAAAATTTGCTCAAAATTATGAAAATGTCATTATGTTTCGTAAGTCTTCTGTTTAATTTTGTTTCTTCATTCTAGCTCTATTTTTATTTCTATTTGAGCCTAGGATTCTCATTTTTAGGAGTCTAGAATACTACTTAAATTTTTGGGATCTTAACTAATTCATTTTAGGGGACTTACTTTGAAAATGTACTCATTTCTGTCATTTAACGAAAACTAGATATTACAGACTCATTTGATACACACTCACACTTTCTCTTCCATTCACATGTACACTCCAATCTCACACATGCAAGCATGGGTGAAAGGCTCTTTTCTATGTCATATATTCACATGAAATTGCATGTATTTTATCTTACTCATAGCCATGGGTTCACACACCACAATACAGCACTCTTTTCTTAAGTTCATCCACGTAGCTTCAAACACACACACTCACTTGCACTTCACAACTTTTCCACATAATCATATTCATGCACTAAAGGTAGTAGCTCATACATGTAAATATAGACACAGTTGGAAGGAGATCATGTGGGAATGAGTGAGCAAGAACAAAGAAGAAGCTACTAGTTAGAGGAGAGGCATGTGAGGACTAAAAACTCAAGCTTAAGTTTAACATGGATTGCTACAGGCTAGATGAAGAAGAAACAAACAAAGAATGTATAGAGGTAGTTGTGGAGCAATCACATGGGAAGAAGTAAATGAAACTCAAACACACACAGGCAAAAATGGGATTGAATTTACAGGAATGAATAGATATACTTAGAGAGGATGCATGTAGCCATATGTTTGTTGGAACAGAGTTCAGAAGCATGAAGACATTGTAATGAGTAGGAAGGAGGTTGAGGAGTTAGCATACTCGGGCAAATGGAGTAGAAAGGAATAAACACATAAAAGAGAAATGAGGGAGCTGGGCTGGAGAAGAAGGCATGTATAATCATGTGAAGATAAAAAGAAGCACTACTTCATACATGAGCAGCTCGCGTGTTGAGAACATGGATCAAAATAGAGTGTTAAGAGGATGGAATACAAAACTTTTAACATGAACCCATACACACACAATAGCTAACATGGGAAACTCATTGCAGGGGAGAAGGTTTCACGTAAGAGTAGACTTGATAAATCAGCTCGAGTTTAGGGAGAAATGTTAAATAAGTGGATTGAGCAAAAGCTACAGGATGGGAGGTTTAAAGAAGTAGAACACATGAAAGATTTACATGAAGAAGCACGTGAAACCAAACATGGGTAGCAGTAGAAAATGAACATGTAATTATTAAAATTTAAATGAAGAAGCAAGTAAGGAGAATGGCCGAAACTTGAAGAAAAAGTTTCGTGCTTGAGAGGAAGCTCACAAGAGAAGAGAAGAGGCTGGAATTTTGGTGAGGAGAACAAGCACACATACAAGCCACATGATACATAAAGAAGTTAGAGATTAAAGAGAGGAAGTGACACATAAATGAAGAGCAACACGAGCTAAGGAAGAGAGGAAGCTACGTTCTGGATTCAAAGAGAAGCAAAAAGCATGGACAAATTCTATGTTAGATTCCAATGCATCATCCATTCACAATAGGGCTCACACTCATATACACAAGAGGAGGCACCTAATTCATTTAGTAAGAAGAAGCTACAGGTAATTTAAAAAAAAGGGAAGCAGCACGTGAATAATAAAAAAATGAAGCACGTGAAAGGAAGTATCATTCACCTATCCAGAATCCAATCATTCACTCATTCCATCATTCGATCGTCATTCTCCCATCCACATTCTCCATGCCATAACCATCCGTTTCCTCCATTATTCCACTTCTAATGAAGCATTAATTCTCATCTTATGATTAGCTTAAAAGAAAACTTTTGGAGAAGCTTGAATCCATGGATAAGGAATTTTTTGGGCCAAGATTTTCCTATTTTTCCACACTTTTCCTTTTACTTGTACATGCTTGGTTGAAATGTATTTGATTGAAATTGGTGTAGTTGTAATTAGTGGCTGGTTAGATACTAATTAAGATACTTTTTGACTGATTATTTGATTGAGTTTAGTGCTGGATTTTTATTATTCTCTAATTTCCCATGTATGCAATCAAGGTGTTCAATGAAATGTATGAATGAGATTGTGTGCTTAATTGTTTAATTTAAGGATTCTTTAGTGTTTGATTGGTTAATTAAACATCTTGGGGTGATAATTCAGAGGCTAATTAATTGATTAATTAATCAAATTGAAGTGTTTATTGATCCTAAAGGCAAGAATTAATGACTTAGTGTGGGGTTAAGGTTTCAATTCAGTACTAACTTGTTAATTTCTTGAATCTTGAATGGTAATTCAAGATTATTTGCTATAAACACAATTAGAGACTCTTAGACCATAATTAATTACAATTGAGTTAGGATAAGGATAGTAGATACTAAGAGACGAATCCAAAGCTAGTCACATGTCTATCATGCACCCCATAGTTCATGCAATTAGGTAGTGATTAGGCATTTTATTTCAATTAAATCTTAATTAGTTTAATTAGGCAAAACCCCCATTTTGTTAGGTAATTTGTAGAGTTCTTTTACACTTAGAAAATCTAATTAAACATTGAATTTCATTTTCTAGGGAGATGATCTAGGTTGCACCACTAGTTATATATTTTTCAACCTAGTTTATTTTGAGGTTATGGGACACGAACATCAGTACCATGATGCTTTGCTTATACATTTGAATGATGTTTTTATAAATTTGTTTGGCTTGCTTGAGTGTAGTAAAACTAAAAGTCCCTTAACTAGGGTGAGGCTTAGTCAAAAGTCCCTTGAGAAAATGGGTAAGGTAAGTCCAAAAGCCCCAAAGAGAATGGGTGAGGCTAAACCATTGCCTTGGCAAGCTTATGTATGCTGTATGTGACTTTTTGAATGAAGGAAATGTTCAATATATGTTTATTAATTTTAAGATAGCCATGCATACATTTTTAGACTTGAAATTGCATCTACTATGTGTGTTTGAAAGGGAGAAGGGCTATTGAGATTCCTAGAATCTCACTCTTCTCTCTCCATTGCCTAACATGTCTAGGTGGATCAAGTGAGCCAAGAAATAGGAGCCACCGCACTTAAAAGCAAGGTGATTAACAAAGGAGTTGTTATTTGTTCATTTTGTAATCATAACTTTGTCAAATGATATACTCCTATGATGTATGAGCCATTGAACACCTATAAAAGTATGAATATATGATGTATGTATGAGAATTGGACCCATATGAATGATAGTGTATGTTTTTGACATGGAAATGCAAGATGATGCATGAATGTCTCTTGTGTATATCATCAAGTGGGAGAGTGAAATTGTGAGATCTAGGTTTTTAGGCCTTTGAGACATGTTTTGTAGGCTATTTTGATGCTTTCTCACATGCTCAATGGCCCTAGAAAAGGTAGAAGCTAAATTGAACCATTTTGGACCCTTAAGGTGGCATAAAAGTGCCATTTTGTAACCCTATGTCACAAACTGACCAAATGGACAAATTTTCCCATGAAATTTAGCATGCATATAGATCTCATTTAAAGCTTTTTGGGAAGCTAAAGACCATATTATTTAGAGCTCTAAATAATTAATTATGAATTTTCAAAGTTGCCAAAAAGCTGCTGAATTGATATGGTTACAATTCATATAGTCAGTTTTTTCTCCTATGTCATTCAAGGGGTAAATGGTGTCTAATGCTCATGAAATCATACATTCTAAAAAAATTGATGCATTCTTTGCCATTTTAGAAAGTTGTAGATGTATAATTTATGCTATAAATATTTCCAGGCCATGAAATATCACATAGAAGACGTTTGACATTCAAAAAGGTATAGAGATCTGACTAGCTACTGATACTAATATAGGTTTCTGCTATAAATTTCAAAAATATCCAATTAATTCTAAACAAAATCAATCCATGAAAATAATACCAATATGTAAAGCTACGGATGTTAGCTAGAGGACAAAAATAACTCCAAACCAATTTAGGCACATTTAGGACTCGAAAACTAATCAAAGAGTAACCTTGGTCTATTTGAATGCCTGATACTGGATAGAAATTTAAAAAATTTATATCTCCCTCTCTTGACATCCAAATAAGGTGCTTCTAGTTAGCACAAGTCACTGGGAATGTCTAGTTTCTCTTTATAAAATTTTGTGGTAATTGGACATCATTTGCCTCTTGAGTGATAGAATTTAATTTCTGACCTGAGTGAACAGTGCACTAAACAAATTTTAGAAAATTTCTCAAATTTTAGAAAATTTCTCAAATTTGAAAATTCATCAAACATTCCATAGACCTCTAAAAATTCTGCACTATAGCTTCCCAAAAAACTCTTAATATGATCTAGATGCATGCTAAATCTCAAATCAAGAAGAGTTCATTTAGACAAAAAGTGGTATAAGTTTCTAATATGGTCACTTTTGCTCCATATTAGATACCAAATGTGTCCAAATGACTTCCCTTGGTGTTTGGCACCTCTTGGGAAAATTTAAAAGTATGAACATGACTTTGTGTGAACTGCTCAAGTGGTTCCAAACCTTTGGCCATTCCACTTTCATTTATACATACATTTCCATAATGCAAATTTGCCATGTCCAAAATGCACATTTCCATATATACAACTTTAAACTTCATTTGTACATGATACATTAGCATAATTATACATGTTCATAACATCATAAGACATATACAAATATAGATTACAACATTTGCCATTCATATGGCCTTAAAGAAGCAAAATCTATATACTTTGATGTTATACTCTCATATCTCAAGTGGTTGGCTCCCATTTCCTTGTTCTCTTGGTCCACCTAGCACGTTAGAATATTAGAGAAGAGGGAATGAGATTCAAAGAATCTCAATAGCTCATCTCCCTTTCAATTACACATAAAGTATGCAATACAAGTCTTGAAAATGCATACATGGACATATTAACATATGTGAGTATTCAAGAAACATTCTTGGCATTTGAACAAGTCATACATAGCATGCATAGGCTTGCCAAGTAAGTGGATTAACCTCACCCATTTACTTGTGGATTTTAGACTTGCATAACCTATTTCTTTAAGACGTTTTTGACTCGACCTTACTCTTGGGAGTCAACCTTACTTTTGGGAGACTCTTTACTTTATCTTAATCAACTTTAAGGGTTTTTGGTTCATCCTCACTATGGCTAGAGGGTTTTTGATTTCTCCACACTCAAGCTAACTAAGGCAAGCTCATAAAACATCATTTGAATGTATAAAACATCATCATGATACCATGGAATAAAAGCTCCTACTAAAATACTTTTCATAGCTCAAAACATATATGCAAACATTTAAAGATAATGTAAGCACACATCTATGCATGAGAGAAGGTAGAGAGAGCTACCTTGCTTGCATTTACACACTTTTTCCTTAAGTCTTGAGTCCTCTCCCTTGACCTCACACACCCAAGAAGGTGAAGATCATTTCTCTTATCCTAGACACATTATATGGAAGCTAATTACACTCTTAAATTAAATTTTAAGGCCAAACAATCACTAGAAAAGTTAGGTGACTTATAAAGCTCTTTTATGATTCCATAATGCATTTAATGAAGCAACCTTTGGAAAACATCATCTTGGCTCCATTCTCTCTATCTATTTATTATCCTTAACTCCATTTAAATCTCTTAGAGTCATCACACAATTAAATCAAAGAGCCTAGCTAGGTGTTGCTTCTTTAAGCCATAATATGGAACCTATGATACCATCTCACTATCTATGGTTTTTAAATTTTTTCCTAGGCTTCCTCTCATACTCTCCTATCATACATGATGCAAAACTAAGCTTGTAAGGAATTAAAACACTCCCTAGGTGCATGAACCCTCCTTGGCTAAGGCTATGCTTTCATATGGCACTAATGGAGTTGTTTTAATTTCTTTGATAGGAGAAGCATATGGGAGGATCTCTTGGTATCTTAGGAGCTCATATATACTCTTAGACAACTTAAATTACTATTAGGAAGCTTCATCTTAGCTTAGGTGCAACCAAATCCTTAAAGTTGATAACTAGAATTCTAACACTCCTTTTTCAATTCTAATTGTATATTCTTAATCCTCACACTCCATAACCTTTGGTTCCATCAAGAATATATAAATAAAAACTCTCCTCCTCACTTTATCTGTCTAGATCTAAGCTTAAATAGTTTGGAAACACAAGATTTTGTAAGTGTTTCAAGTGAAGTCTTACTTTAAAATTGAGCTCTTTTTGCGTAGATTATTTTTCACCGATTGATTTCTTGAAAAGAGTTCCTTTTTAGCTTGGGTTAGACCTAAATATTCAAGTTTTCAAGAAAAGAAAACCACCATTAGAGAGCTCTTAGAGAGAGGAAGTAGCACGAAATGAAATAGGGTCGTTTACTTACCTAAACGGAAGCTTAAATTTCTTCTCTCTCTCCCCTCTTAATGTCACGCCATTGCTGCCCATTTTCTTGGAAATGGAAGCTTGGAGAAGGTGATGAGGTGTAATCTTACCTAAGAAGTCTCTTTTACCATTTTTCAAAATGACCATTTTGCCCCTATGTGCATGTTTACTCTGTTTAGGCTCATTTTAACTCCTTTTTTAGAGCCATTTTTTCATCATAAAATTTAGGTTCCCAATTAAATAAAATACTTTTGGAATCACTTAAATCAGATCTAAAACCTTCTTGAATGAATTAGACAAAGTTTGGGTCAACCGACATTAGAAAATGTCCACCGGAAGGGTTTTAACTGTCTTGGAGCTTCCCATGATTTTCAAGGTCTCTCAGAACCTTAAAGAAGTCAAAATTTTCATTTAAAAACCCTCCTATGAGAATGCTAAAATTTGCTCAAAATGATGAAAATGCCTTTATGTTTCATTAACCTTTCATTATATTTCATTTCTTCATTCTAGCTCCATTTTTCTTTTTATCTGAGCCTGGGATTCTCATTTTTAGGAGCCTACAATGCTTTCCAAATTTTTGCACAGGTTTTTCTTTACTAAGTCATTTGTGGGGACTTCCTTTTGTATTCGGCAAATTTCATTTGTTTACGGAGAAACTGTATGTTACGTTTCTCACGTTTTCTCTCATTTTCGGAGAATTGGATATTACATTTCTTCTCCCCTTAAATAAATTTCATCCTCAAATTTTGGGGTATGCTTTCTTCTTACTCTTTTCTTTTCTGGCTAACTGCTCTTTTCTTTCTCTTCTTCCTAGCTCCATACACTTTTCTCAGCAATTTCACTCGTTTAAGTTTTTCTTTACTAGGGAATTTTTATTACTAGCTCTTAATGAGGGCTCTACTATTATAAAGTACTAGCCAGTTCTTCTCATAAGGGAAAGAAGTTTCTAACTCTAGAGGCCTATCTTGGGAGAGCTTACTAATCACATCGGGTTAGTCTTAACCCATTCGTAAGGGTCACGTTCTTTTCAATGAACTCATTTACTGTAACACCCCAAAATTAATTAAGGTGTTAATCATGGATTTAGATTAATTAAGAATAATTAATATGAGATAATTGGGCAAGTTAAGTGAATGGAGATTTTAGATAGATAAATTATTAATATGGGTTTGATATTTAATTGGGATAGAAACTTCATCTAGGCCCAAATTAAATTGAGTAGGCCAAGGTTAAGACTAATGGAGGCCCAATAATTGTAGGTGCAAACCAATCTAATTATTATGAGACTTGGCCCAAGAGAAAGCACCTAGTGATGGCCCAATAACCTTTGTATAGACCTAAATCCTTGAGCTCTTTAAACTTGGCCCAAACCTAATTAAAATTCAACAGTCCAATGCATAGGAGCTAGCTTAATAAAGCTCAAATTTAAAGCCCACTAGGAGTTAGATCTTTGGAGCAACCCATGACCCATATTTAACCCAACTTAACCCAACTAAAACCCTAAATACTTCAGCCACTTCCTCATTTTGTTGAAACTCAAGAAGGAAAATCGGAGGTGTGAAGGGAGGCTAGGGTTTGAGGCAAGAATTCCACATTTTCTCACATTTAGAGCAAGATTCAGCCAAGGTAATAGTTATATAACTTAATCCCCTCATCTTTCTCTTTAATTTGGCCTGATTAGTTTTTCATTTGGAGTATTTTCACCATACCCAAAATCTGAAATGTGGTTGTTTGGGATTTTCTTGGTGAAATTCGTAGGTTGAGGGTAGGGCTAACATTAGGTAAGTATAAATCCTCCATTTTGATGCTTTCTTTGCTAATTTGAGACCCTCATAGCTGATTTATAATATGGGTATTAATTTTGTACGAATTTTCTAAGGATTTTGGGTGAAATATTGAGGTTTCTGGTAGAGGACACTTCAATCCGAATTTGGGACTTGTAGTGGCTGGGTAAGTGTGCCTTAGGTAGTCATTAGCATTTTAAATTCTTTGGGTACTTGTTACAATTGTTAATGATGAATTAGAGTAGTAATTCTCTGATGCTATGGTTATAGGGAGATTTTGTACCCGTGGTGGCTGTTGCAATTATCTACAAGTGAGGTAACCAGGGTTTACATTAATTCCATGTATATATCTATTTTAATTTCATATTTGCTGTATATGAATGATTTGAAATGTTGAATGAATTAGTTGGCTATCTATGTATTGTGATTGGACCTTGTGAGTCCATGGTAGAGCTGTGGTTCGACTGCCACCTATGCATGTGCTTCGATCGAGCACCAGGTTATGATTAAACCCCAAATGTACTGAGCCCTGATTGTGTTCAATGGGGAGTAGGTGCCATGGACGAGCCTCTTCGGGTGTTATTGGCCTTTAACATGTGAAATTATGATTGCTAGTATGGGATAGTAATCATGATAGCTAATTGTTTCATTTACTAATATGACTGATATGATTCTGATGTTGATTTTGATTCATGCATATATGTTAATTAAACTAGATTATATGATGGAATTGCCTTGGTTACTAAGATTCATATCTCACCCCGTTTCATGGGATTAATATTTCAGGTGAAGGTTCTTCGGGTAAGGATAAGGGGAAGCAAGTGGATGAAAATTCATGAGCTCCAACATATGGGGAGAAGGCTACACTTAGGCTGATTTTATTTAGTATAAATGCTAAATTTTGTATTCCTTACTGTATAGCATCATCTTGTATTCATGTTGCCAAGTGTAGGCTCTTATTTTTTATTAGTTAGGATGTATTTATTGAGGGGTTAGGCCTCATCTTAATTTGGTATTGGATGTATGAACTTGTAGTATCTAACATGTAATCCTTGTTGAACTTATGATATGGCTTACCATTTGGGAATTGTAATCACATGATGCAATAGACATTGATATAAACCATGGATGTATGAAATTGCTGACGGAATAAGGTACATAACTACCATTAGAGTTGCATAAATTAAGATAGAATGGCCCTAGGGTGATATTGGAGGGAGAGTGGAGAGTATGAGACAAGATTTTCGGAGTTATAGGATCAGAAGGCACTTCGCACGCAGCTAAAATGGAGTTAGCCGTGGCCAATAGAGGCGAAGTTGTCCAGGGAGAGTGCCAGAGAGCAATTCGTTGCCGCGAAATATGCAATTGGCCCTAGCAAAATGTGAGAGGCTAAACTGGGAGTCATCCAAAGGGAAATTTTCCGCGGCGAAAGGGGAAATTGGCTATGGCGAACTTTTGCGAAAATGAGCCAGACATTCCAGAGAGGAATTAGTCGTGACGAAAGGAGTTATTGGCCACAGCCAATAGCGAGAGGCAAGCGATGTAAGTTCCAAAAGGCTTCTTCGCCGCGGTGCTATGTAGGTTAGCCACGGTGAAGATCCAACTTGTTGCGGTGGCTAAGTGTATTTGGCCGTGGTGAACATTTTGAAACACTTATATTAATTAGGAAACCTTAGTTTTTCATATGGAAATTTCAAGGGATGATTTAGAGACATTAGGATGAGTTATAATTGATGAGTAATAGAATCAAGGGCTTATAAATAAATGTTTATTTCCCTCATGAACATAAGTGCTTATAATTGTATGATTGATGACTTTAATCACATTAAGGTTCAAATTTCCCCGTATTTTCATAATGTAATTAGTCGTAATGCCTTGTGACCCCAATCTATGATTATTAATCACGTATTTAACTTTAATGACAATGTTTAGAAATTAGGGTCGTCACATTTACACATTTCGAGAGGTAACTTATTTCATATCAAGTCTTCTGTATCCTCTCCTAATGGCTTCTCATAAAGTCTCATCTACAGCCATCGAAGGTTTTTGTCTGTCTGCTTACTTATTTACATGTACCGTCCAGTGTTCATCTCTGCATTCTTTCTTATTAGCTCATGCCATGATTACAATTCACATTTCTTTCTATCATAGGCCTCACTTCTCAATTATTTACTAGGATTATAACTCCTTAAGGAGTCTCTACTTTTAATGATCCTAATTTCTTTATTTACTACTACATCTGCCTCTGTAGGCTAGGTGCCTCTGTAGGCTAAGACTTTTTCTCACTTTCTTTGCTCACTTACAGTGGCATTTTATAATCCCTCATTTCAACACTGATAGGCTTAACTTATATTCCTTATGCTAGAATTGAAGAGTTACTACCACTGACTACTACTGAATTCTAGTGGGATACTAACTATTCTCACAGTTTTGCTCACTAGAGACGTATTGTACCACTTACCTCATTTAGAAACTGCACCTAACCCCTTTTTAAATACATAGTCTAGAATATAAGGATCTTTTTATCCCTTGGTCAGGGCTAATATCTGCTAGGTAGTAGTTTATCTGGCTTTAGCTCTAGAAAGCTACTTTTTGGCTTTCCTTATCCCATGCACTATGCTCATCTCTCAAGAGAGCTGGTCAGTGGTCTAACTATCTAAGTAAAGCATTCATATCTCTATGGCAACAGTTTACCAGACTTAAGAGATCTTTAGTCTCCGAGATAAAAGCTAACTAAAATTGTACTAGTCTCTGAGACTAACTGCTCCGTAAAAACTATCTCAAGCTATCATCTCACCAGAGAACTATCATACTGTCACTAGGGCTCTCTGTAACTCTATGGGATCTACTGCAATCCCTAGGTCTACTACGATCTCTCAGAACCCTGTTAGGGTCTATAACCCACTGTGTTATGTTAGGATCTTCTGCGATCCATCTTTGGGAGATGTCAAAGCCTAAGATTATTGTATCTATTAGTAAAATACATACTCACTAAGTTTGGTAACCATCGCTCATGATAACTGAGGCTAAACTTAGAAGTACATTGTGCTCTTCGTGTGAAGTGGGTTCTGTGTCATCTAATTCTTTAGGATCACATCATATTAATACGTAGGAGGATTTTAATTTTTTTTTTACTCATCACTCCTAATGGGATCCTCAGGTTCCCACTTCATCCCCTTTTTACTTAGGCTTTCTTTTCTTACTCTATTGACTTACTTACTTTATGTGTACTCATTTTAACTTTTCTCTCATATCCTGCAGCTTCTAACTATGCCTACATTCTACTTTTGAGTGCCTTAGCACTTGGGCATCTCATGCACTGAGTGTGGTTAACATCTCTGGCAGGAGAGAGGCTATACACTGGTCCCTGTTCATTTCATTTACATATACTATAAGGGACTCATGCTATGTATACTGAATCTGAAAATTCTCTACTGAGGATTCCTCTTTGTATACTTTTCTTACTGTTTTAGTATTCCTGGAATCCCTTTACCTCTCTTTCCTAACTCATTTCATTTTTTTTTTAACTAGCTAGGATACCTTTCGATTATCAGGACACTTTGGTGATTGATATCATCGCTTGCTACGCACTTAAGTCACATTACTATTAGGTTGATCAGGTCCAATATCATGTAACCATTGTTGTAAGCAAACCATAACATCAAATACTAATACATGGGCACCTCATAACTAAGCTTAAAGCCACTGTCGCCAGTATATTACAACTTTCCTAATAATCTAAAGTATCCCTCTCATACTTTTCTTTATTTGCCCTATTCTTGTAGGATACTTGGGAAAAATATGATTCTTCCTCTACTTCATCCCAAGATCACTTTAAATTACCTGACTGTTTTTACTCCGGGCACTATCATGCTAGAAGGGTATCTCTGCTAAAGATAAGTGTGCTTTTTTAAGTACTTAAGCACATTAACTGGATTTTTATTCTCAATCTATTATGTCCTCGACTTGAATATTGTCATATTTTCTTTTTATTTTTACCTTTCCTAACCTTGTTCTTAGGAAAAAAGATGCTCTACTACTGGCTGTCTCTATTGCTAGCTCGGGTTTCTTTACGCTCAAGAGCACCTACATTACCCTGAGGTTCCTCTACTTATTCACTCTCCAGAATGTCAAGGGGGTTTACTTTCTTATACTTCTGCTCTGCTTCTAACTAGATCGTCCCTTGGTAAGGAAATTCTATTTCATGATATAACATCTAGTTCTCTAAAAAAAAAGAGAAAATGTGAGAAACGTAACATACAATTTCTCTATAAATGAACAAAATTCACAGAATATAAAAAGGAAGCCCCTCAAAATGAGATAGTTAAGGTCCTAAAAAATTTAAGAAGCATTCTAGACTCCTAAAAATGAGAATCCCAGGCTCAGACAAAAAGAAAAACGAAGCTAGAGTGAAGAAATAATTTCTTATTAAACATAATGGTATTTTCATAATTTTGAGCAAATGGTGGAATTCACACAGGAGGGCTTTTTTAATGAAAGTCTTGAGTTCTCTGGGGTTCTCAGAGGCCCTGAAAACCATGGAGAGCCCTGGGACAGTTAAATCCCCTCCGATGAACATTTTCCAATATCAGTATACCTGAACTTTGACGGATTCGTTTGAGAAGGTTTTAACTCCAATTTGAGTGATTCTAAAGGCATTTTTCTAAATGAGGAACTAAATTTTATAATGGAAAAGACGGTTCTCAAAAAGGAGGTAAAACGAAGGAGAAACAAAAACGCCAAGAACGATGGGCAAAATAGGAATTTTTGAAAAGTGTAACTCCCTCCCACCTATATATATGATGTGCCCTTTGTCTCCCTTCATTATGCATGACTATGATCTAGCCAAAGCTAGAGGAAAACCCTAGGGAATGAGGCACACAAGAGGAGAAAGAAAAGGAGGAGAAATTCAAGGTAGAAAGGTGTAGATTTTCATGGTTTTTCATGCTCTTTCTCTTCCAAACCTTTTCTCCTTCATTCTCCTTTATTTCCTATGATTATAATGAAGTATATGAATCTGTTTTAAAGGCAAAATTGAGGGGAAAATTCGGATTTGAAGAGAGGAGCTCAAAGAACACAAAATTCAAATGAGAAAAAGTAAGAAAATAAGGTAATTTCTCTTCCTATGGTTGTCATCTTCGGTTCCTTCTTCCTCCATTTCACCTAACATGAGAAAACCCTAGGAGGACTTGATTTTTAGGTAGTACCAAGGGTGAATCTAAGGAAAAAGGGTGTAGAGTTTAAGAATATGTAAAGGGAATCAACAAAAAACTATTAGACTTTAAGATGCAAATTCTAGGGTTTCAAGTTCACCTTGTAAAATCTGATTTTGTATGATGACTCCTAGGTCTAAATAAGAGTTTAAATGAGCTCTTAAGATCCCTAAGAAGCTCCCCACATGCATCCACCCTTGAGAAAATAAAGCAAACTCCAAAATACCCTGTTTCCTCCATAGCCCCGGCCTAGATGGGTTCTCCTAACTAGGGAGAGTTTTAAATTTTTCTAAGCCCATTTTTGAGTCATATATGATGAATGAAAATGAGGGGAGGCCTTGGGAAAAATTTAGAACCCATAGAAAGTGAGTTGGTGCTTTATGTTCCATCTTATAACCTAAAAAAGCAACATGTAGCTAGGCTCTTAGTTTTGATTGTGTGATGACTCCAAGAAGGTTAAAAGGAGTCAAGAATCATATTTGAAAGAAAAAAATAGAGCCTAGATTTTACTTAAGGGGTGTTGATTCATTAGGTGTAATTATGGAACCATAATGAGGTTTATAAACTAAGCTAGAGTCTAAGCAAATTGTATGACCTTAGAATTAATTCCATGAACCTAATTGGCTTCCATAAATTGTGTTTAGGCCAAGAGAAATGATCTCTACCTTCTAGGGTGTGTGAAGTCAAGGGAGAGGATTCAAGACTTAAGGAAAAAGATTGCAAAATGCAAGCAAGGTAGCTCTCTCCACCTTCTCTCATGCATGTATGTGTGCTTAGCTTGTCTTGAATGTATGTATGTGTATTTCTAAGCCATGAAAAGTGTTCTAGCATGACTTTAATTCCATGGTGCCATGATGTTACAATATGCTCTTATATGATGTTTTTTATGTGTGCTTGGGTTTGCTTAAGTGTGGTGAGGCTAAGAACCCTTAGCCATGGTGAGGATGAGCCAAGAACCCTTGAGATTGGTTGAGACAAAGCAAAGAGTCTCTCAAAAGCAAGATGGGCTCTCAAGAGTATGGTTGAGTCTAAGAATCTCTTAAAGAATGGATGAGGCAAGTTGCCGGGGATTTGGAGTCTCAATTGTTTGAGAAAGTTTTCTAAGTGTTTTTGTTCTATTTTATCTTTGTTTTGGTTCTATTTTTATTTGATTTTTGTTCTGTTTCGAACTTGGAATCGGATAATTTCGGTGTTGCATATTAATTTGAATGCTTGCTGGAATTTTCGTTCATAGTGCCCAGAAAATTCTCATACTTTGTTTTTCAAGGTTTTTGGATGTTTTGAGCAAAAGTAATAGCAAAGCTATTAGGTACACCATTTTTTGGCCGAATTCCAACGTTTGAGGCACTTTTTCTAATTTTTTAGTATTTTTTCGAATTTTTTAGGAATTTTTCAATTTTTCTGGATTTAATTTTTTTATTTATTTTTTTGTGAGTTTATTTTGTGTGACTAACCTCTATTTAGGAGTGTTTTTCATTGTTAGGAACTTCTTAGCTTCATTGAATTTTTATTTTCTTGAGTTTGAGTTAATTTTAGTTATAATCTGTTTGTGATTTTACTTGCGCTTAAAGTGATTGTGCTTCTCATTTTTCCTTGCTTATAAATGGATCAATACTATTCTAATCAAGGCGTTTATGATCCCTGTAGAGAGCATAGGATTTCTCAGAAGTTGGATAATGCCATGTCTATGCTTCAAGGTCTTCTTGAAAGACCAAGACAAGAGCAACAAACCCAACAATATCAACAAGCACAACAATACCAACAATTCCAACAACCATGCTACCAACCATACCACCATCCATATGAGATTCATCCAGATTACCATCCTCATTATGAACCACATCATAACTTCCATATGCAAGAGCCATACCCTGATTACCATATGCAAGAGCCAAACTATCATCCTTACAATTACCATGAGGGGTATATGCAACAAGAGCATCAAAGGGAACCGAGTTCGGAAGAAAGGATGAGGCAGCTAATGGAAGCTTGTGATATTCAACACCAGCAAATGCAGCAAATGTAGCAAATGGCCCAACGGATAACTGAACGATTACAACTCTTTGACCAACAATTGAAGGATTCAGGATTTCAAATGAATCAACCGACTACAAGTGCTAATGAATCAATTGAAGAGCAAATTAGAAAGGAATGTATAGAGGAGGAAGAATCTTATTCATTGGGTAATATCCTTCCATTCTCTAATGTTTTACAATTTGTTGGAACTGAATCTAATTTGCATGATAGCACTGTGATTCCTGATGCATATAATGTTGTTGATTCTGAATTACATGATGATGTTGTTGATGAGGAAATTATTGTTGAATCTCCTGATATGATTGATTGTGGTAATTCATTAAGCAAAATTAATACATTTTGTGATATTTATGAACCCTTGTGTACTGATGCACTCAGGATATCTACACCTAGCTGCGATTATAGTGAAAATTTCATTTCTGAATCAATTGATGAATCTATTGAGTCTAGGGTAGTAGATAAGTGTGGGGGAGACTTGGAATGTGATGATCATGTTGTTCCTAGTGTGGAATTAGTTAAGCCTGTTAATGATGCACCTTCTGAATTTAAAGACAACATGCCATTTGGATCATGTGACATAGCTGATTTAGATGCATCTCTTGACTGTGTGTGTGTTGAATCTGCTATATGTGATGAATACTCCTAAATTAATTCTTCCATTGAAACTAGTGAGTCCATCACATATTATGATAATCATGATTCCTCACTAGCCTGTGATGGTGTGCCTGCTGAAATAATGAATGAAGCATGTGATAATGATATACACATTGAATTTGTTGAGCAGCTTGTTGATAATTCAGACTCTAATTCACAATGCTTATGTGATGATATGCATACATGTCCTATATGTGTTGAGATAAATGAGTTTCTGAGGTCTGATAAGTCTGTTAAATCCATGGAATCCTTTGTTTGCACTGGAATTATTGATAAGACTGATTCTTCTGATCATACTAGTATTGATGATAGTATGCTTAAAGATAGTGTTGATATTGAACATCCTATTGATTCATCTGCTGTTGTTGATACTAGTCAGAGACTTGATTTTGCTGTTGATCATTGTTTAGAATTTTGTGAGCCTACTGATGTCTCTTTGGTTAGGGAAGATATTGTTTCTCTTGTTGAGAGTCTGGAACAGATTCCTGAAGTTGTTGAGCCAATGCCACAGACTCTCCCAACTGAGATGAAGCATCTGCCAGATACCTTGAATATCTTGAACTCAAAAGGCTGTGAGAAGTTACAATTTAATTTTTCTGTTGATGTAGTGACTCTTACTGATGAGAATCCAGTAGATTTCATTGGCTTTGATAGATATTTAGAGAGTCTAGAGTCTAGTGTTTTTAAGTTTGATTTTAGATTTTCTTTCTTTAGTTTTAAATCTTCTAATTTTGATTTTTATTCTTTTCTTATTCCTGAATATGCTGAATATGACTTTCTGAGACTACTGATGGTTGAAAAAGTCCATGAGTCAACACTGAATGATCAATCAAAATGTTTTAAAGTAGTGAGACTCAAATTTGTTCAGTTAAGAAGGAATAAAATAGTTTTGATTTTGGTTTTTGATACGTATGATTAGTTAGTTGCTGATAGAGCTCTTCTTAGTTTAGGATGTAGTTTTCTTTTCTTTTTCGCATTACAGTTTCTTTTGTTTCTATTTTGTAGGAAATAAATTGCTAGCCAGCTACAATGAACATCTTAGCCACCTTTGAGATCTTCATTGGCAAGTTCATCCGGTTGTACTCTCTCTTTTCACTCTTTATACTGTATTGTTTATCTGTTTACTGGATTGTGTGCTGGCATTGAGGACAATGCAACATTTAAGCGTGGGGGAGAGAGTCATTTCATTCCATCCATCTTTTTTCAAAAAAAAAATTTTTCTAAAAATTTTTGAAAAATAGCGTGATTTTTCTTCAATTTTTCTGTAAAAGTTGCAAGTTGAGATGATTATTAGCTTGGATTCATGTAGACATGATAAGTGATAGATCTTGTGTCTTGATTCAAGTGAAGTGGCAATGAATTTGATTTCAATGAATTATTTGATAGCTATTAGCTGGTGAGAATTTGAGCCTTAATTTTTCAATTCTAGTGTGTATTCACCTATCTTTGTTTCACTCTAGAACTTGTCTTGATTCTTTGTTGAGGCCACATTTGCATTTGCATGCATAAAAATGATAAGGCATTCATTTCTATTTTAGCTAGATAGCCAAAAAGCCAACCTTACATACACTTTATCCATTGTTTAGCCCCTTTGAGCCTTGTTTTCTTTTGTTGTTAACTCTTAGCCATTTAAAAATGTTTTCCACCTTGTTTTAAGATGCCTTAGAGATTTTAAGAAACATTACATCTAAATAGGATAGGTGAATGTGTGCTTTGCATCCATTAAGGCCATTGTGATTCAAAAAAAAAAATGCAATGCAAAGAAAAGAATAGAAAAGCAAAAAGAAAGCAAAAGAAAAGCAAAAAGAAAGCAAAAGAAAAGCAATGAAAAAAAAAAAAAGGAAAAGTTATTGAAAATCAAAAGAAAGAAGTAATTTAGATTGAGTTTGTAGTTACCCATTGTTAGTTGGAAATAAGGCCTTGAATGTACACTTTTCCTTATCCTAGATTATCATTGAATGCTCTTGAGGTCCTAAGGTGTTCTATTTGCTATTTGTTTTTCCCTTTATTTTTGTTATCCATTCATTTCATCTCCCCTAGCCCCATTACAGCCCTAAATAAAGTCCTTTGATTTGTGTATTGCATTTAGCATGGGTGGTGGAGATTTAGAAGCTTGACAAGCTTATGGTAGTGAACTTTGACGGGTGAAATTTGAGTGAAACACATCCCTTTAAACACTTGAGAGTTGAGAGTAAACACTAAACCAATCCATGTGAGAGGCTATGCATTTTAATTCATTCTTTTCAAATGAAATTGCCATGGAGCTTAATTCTTGAATGCAAGTAAAGTAAACTTAGATTGTTGAAGTGTTGAAAAGTTATGATTAGTATCTAATTTGTGATTTTTACTTTCCCTTTCCCATTTTCATTTTCCACTTGCCATTCCACAAGCCGGGTGTTTCAAATCATTCTTTTATCTTGGATTTTAAGTTTTGCCCAGGAGTGCAAAGGTTTAAGTGTGGGGGAATTTGATAAGTATGATTTTCATACAATTCAATTCTCTTAACTTAGTCATTTTAATGATCAAAGATGGCTTTAAGGGTTTAATTAGATACAATTTGATTTTATTAGCCACTTATGCACTTTGTGAATTAATTAGCAAAATTATTGAGTTTTAAGGCATAAAATTCTTTTAAATAATTTTGTGAATAATTCTATTGAATATTCTCTATTCTTTTGTGCAGAATTTTCTATGGGCAAATAGCTTGAGTGTGGAAAAATGAATGGAAGGTGAAGATTGAGTTTCAAATGTTCTTTTTGTGGAGCTAATAACTTGAGAATGTAAAGCAGAGAAAAGATGAGCAGAAGGTGCATTTGAGAGGAAGAAAGTGACGCTGAAGGAGCTTTCAAGCATGCAAACAGCAGCTGTCATGCAAGCTACGTACATGCAGAAACAAGAAGAAGCACAAGCTAAGAATGGAAGGATGAGCTGGCACAAAGAAGAGCAAGGAGCTGGAGGAAGGAGCTTGGACTGATTCATTCACTTTTCTTCAGCTAGTTCTGGTTCTGGACGTGAAAACAGAAGAGAGAGACTGAGGCGAGACCTGGAGCTCGTTCTTCTTGCTTCTGGACTTCAGAGACACAGGGGAGGCGCTGGAAATGAGTTGCTTCTTCCTTTTGCTTTACCTCTGTACTGAACGCTAGAGGACGCCTGGAGCTTGAAGAGCAGCTGCTTCAAGCTCTCATTTTCTGGTCTTCATACTAATGCCTGGAGGACGCCTTCTCTCCCTCTCGCTAGACGTTGGAGCAGCTTCATTTATTCACTCTTATTCAGCACCTGGACTTCACGCAGAGGACTATTTTCTTCATTCATTCATTTTCGGCCTGGAGAGCTGCGTCTTCATTATTCATTATTCATTCATTTTTCTGGACGTGTAGAGGTAGCTGGAGCTCATTCTTATTCATATTCTGCATTCAGAGACGCTAGAGACGCTGGAAGAACGAGCTATTGCCTCTTGATTCAGCTGCTGGACTTCACAACAGAACCATGCATGAGGCATGTAGCTCGAGTAAAGAAACTACAAGTTGCATGGGAAGAGTTTCACGTGGAGATAAGAGCAGAAACATATTTGGCTGTGAACAAAACAGAAGCAACGTGCTGGGCAATCTATGAAGGAAATAACTTCTGTTTTGGGAGAAAGAATTAAACGTTGACAGCAATGTATGAAGAAGCAACGTGAAAACAAAAGTTGCATGATTCGAAGAAGCAATACGAAGCTGCTGAACAGAGGTGAAGAACGTGAGAAACTCCAGCTGCAGAAGAAGCAATCACGTGGAAAGGAGCTACGTCTGGCATGCAGTGGAATAAACTCTAATATAAAATGAAATGGGGCCCACTCTCTACATATAATCCCATGGAAAGCTTCAAACAATGGGAATGGGGGTTGAGCACGTGAAGTCATTAAAAAACACGTGAGAAATGAGAATCACGCCTTCATCACATCGCCACTTCATCCATTCACGCCAGCAATACACTCCGTCATTCATCCATGCATTCACTCCATTCCGTGGTCCACGCCTCACACACGTAACTTCATTCAGCCCAGCCCATTCAACACACTCCGTGTTATTCCATTCACGACGCCTTACAAAAGCCCTAGCCGTCATTAAAAACGGATTCATCCATTCACACGCATTCACCCATTCGTCCATTCTCTCCACACCCTCGCCTCCTTCGTCCAGCTTCACCACTCCATTCTCATCCATTCTCCACTTTTCATCCACCGAATGAGGCTTTAATTCATCCATTTTGAGGCTAGCAAGGGAGGAAGCTCTTGGCTAAAACTTGAATCCTTGGAGAAGAAGCAGAATTTTGGCTAAGATTCCTTGATTTTCCTACACTTTTTCTTATTCTGTATAATCTCGGTTGAGTTATATTTGATTGAGAATTGGTGTAATATTAATTAGTGGCTGGTTAGACACTGATTAGGAAACCTTTTTTGTTGATTAATTGGTTAAATTTGAATTTGATTTTTCATTATTCTCCCTAATCTCCCATGTATGCCACGAAGGTGTTCGATGAAATACATGAGTAAGGTTATGTGCTTAAATGTCTATTTGAGAATTCCTTGGTGTTTAGTTGGTTAATTAAACATTTTTGGATGATGAATCAGAAGATAATTAATTAGTTAATCAAACAAATTGGATGTTCATTGATCTTAAGGACAAGAGTTAACGGTTTAATACGGGATTGAGGTCTCAATTCAACATTAGATTATTAATCTCTTGAATCTTGAATGGTTATTCAAGATCATTTGCTAATGAACATAATTAGGAATTCTTAGGCCAGAATTAATCACAATTGGAATAGGATAAGGATAGTAGATACCAAGAGATGATTCCTAAGCTAGTCACAAGACCATTATCACTCACAATTCACACAATTAGGTAGAAATTAGAAATTTTGATTCAATTTAGTTTTAGGATAGTCTAATTCATTCAAAACCCCTAAACTAGATAGCTTTTAGGATTTTCAACATTTAGGAAACCTAATTGAACATTGAATTCCAATTCCAAGGGAGATGGCTTATTCAATTATGCACATTCATTCAAAATTTTGACGGGCTTGTCGTACAACCCTCAAAATAAAACTAGGTTGATCTAAAAATATAGCAAGTGGCACAACCTAGGTCATCTCCCTTGAAATTGGAATTCAATGTTCAATTAGGTTTCCTAAATGTTGAAAATCCTAAAAGCTATCTAGTTTAGGGGTTTTGAATGAATTAGACTATCCTAAAACTAAATTGAATCAAAATTTCTAATTTCTACCTAATTGTGTGAATTGTGAGTGATAATGGTCTTGTGACTAGCTTAGGAATCATCTCTTGGTGTCTACTATCCTTATCCTATTCCAATTGTGATTAATTCTGGCCTAAGAATTCCTAATTATGTTCATTAGCAAATGATCTTGAATAACCATTCAAGATTCAAGAGATTAATAATCTAATGTTGAATTGAGACCTCAATCCCGCATTAAACCGTTAACTCTTGTCCTTAAGATCAATGAACATCCAATTTGTTTGATTAACTAATTAATTATCTTCTGATTCATCATCCAAAAATGTTTAATTAACCAACTAAACACCAAGGAATTCTCAAATAGACATTTAAGCACATAACCTTACTCATGTATTTCATCGAACACCTTCGTGGCATACATGGGAGATTAGGGAGAATAATGAAAAATCAAATTCAAATTTAACCAATTAATCAACAAAAAAGGTTTCCTAATTAGTGTCTAACCAGCCACTAATTAATATTACACCAATTCTCAATCAAATATAACTCAACCGAGATTATACAGAATAAGAAAAAGTGTAGGAAAATCAAGGAATCTTAGCCAAAATTCTGCTTCTTCTCCAAGGATTCAAGTTTTAGCCAAGAGCTTCCTCCCTTGCTAGCCTCAAAATGGATGAATTAAAGCCTCATTCGGTGGATGAAAAGTGGAGAATGGATGAGAATGGAGTGGTGAAGCTGGACGAAGGAGGCGAGGGTGTGGAGAGAATGGACGAATGGGTGAATGCGTGTGAATGGATGAATCCGTTTTTAATGACGGCTAGGGCTTTTGTAAGGCGTCGTGAATGGAATAACACGGAGTGTGTTGAATGGGCTGGGCTGAATGAAGTTACGTGTGTGAGGCGTGGACCACGGAATGGAGTGAATGCATGGATGAATGACGGAGTGTATTGCTGGCGTGAATGGATGAAGTGGCGATGTGATGAAGGCGTGATTCTCATTTCTCACGTGTTTTTTAATGACTTCACGTGCTCAACCCCCATTCCCATTGTTTGAAGCTTTCCATGGGATTATATGTAGAGAGTGGGCCCCATTTCATTTTATATTAGAGTTTATTCCACTGCATGCCAGACGTAGCTCCTTTCCACGTGATTGCTTCTTCTGCAGCTGGAGTTTCTCACGTTCTTCACCTCTGTTCAGCAGCTTCGTATTGCTTCTTCGAATCATGCAACTTTTGTTTTCACGTTGCTTCTTCATACATTGCTGTCAACGTTTAATTCTTTCTCCCAAAACAGAAGTTATTTCCTTCATAGATTGCCCAGCACGTTGCTTCTATTTTGTTCACAGCCAAATATGTTTCTGCTCTTATCTCCACGTGAAACTCTTCCCATGCAACTTGTAGTTTCTTTACTCGAGCTGCATGCCTCATGCATGGTTCTGTTGTGAAGTCCAGCAGCTGAATCAAGAGGCAATAGCTCGTTCTTCCAGCGTCTCTAGCGTCTCTGAATGCAGAATATGAATAAGAATGAGCTCCAGCTACCTCTACACGTCCAGAAAAATGAATGAATAATGAATAATGAAGACGCAGCTCTCCAGGCCGAAAATGAATGAATGAAGAAAATAGTCCTCTGCGTGAAGTCCAGGTGCTGAATAAGAGTGAATAAATGAAGCTGCTCCAACGTCTAGCGAGAGGGAGAGAAGGCGTCCTCCAGGCATTAGTATGAAGACCAGAAAATGAGAGCTTGAAGCAGCTGCTCTTCAAGCTCCAGGCGTCCTCTAGCGTTCAGTACAGAGGTAAAGCAAAAGGAAGAAGCAACTCATTTCCAGCGCCTCCCCTGTGTCTCTGAAGTCCAGAAGCAAGAAGAACGAGCTCCAGGTCTCGCCTCAGTCTCTCTCTTCTGTTTTCACGTCCAGAACCAGAACTAGCTGAAGAAAAGTGAATGAATCAGTCCAAGCTCCTTCCTCCAGCTCCTTGCTCTTCTTTGTGCCAGCTCATCCTTCCATTCTTAGCTTGTGCTTCTTCTTGTTTCTGCATGTACGTAGCTTGCATGACAGCTGCTGTTTGCATGCTTGAAAGCTCCTTCAGCGTCACTTTCTTCCTCTCAAATGCACCTTCTGCTCATCTTTTCTCTGCTTTACATTCTCAAGTTATTAGCTCCACAAAAAGAACATTTGAAACTCAATCTTCACCTTCCATTCATTTTTCCACACTCAAGCTATTTGCCCATAGAAAATTCTGCACAAAAGAATAGAGAATATTTAATAGAATTATTCACAAAATTATTTAAAAGAATTTTATGCCTTAAAACTCAATAATTTTGCTAATTAATTCACAAAGTGCATAAGTGGCTAATAAAATCAAATTGTATCTAATTAAACCCTTAAAGCCATCTTTGATCATTAAAATGACTAAGTTAAGAGAATTGAATTGTATGAAAATCATACTTATCACAAGTACAATATCCATAAGAAATTGGGTGAGGCCAATCCACTTGCTTAGCATGCCTTTGTATGCTATGTATGACATTCTCAAATGATGAAAATGCTTCTTGAATGTTTGCACATGTCAACATGACCATACATGCATTTATGGGACTTGTTTGCATCCATTATGTATGATTGAATGGAAGATGAGCTATTGGGATTATTTGAATCTCATTCCCTCCTCTCCAATGTTCTAACATGCTAGGTGGATCAAGTGAACAAGGTAATAGAAGCCAACCACCTTGAAGAAGAGAGCTTGACAACATAATGCTTGGTTTTGGTTCTTTAAGGCCATATGTATGTCAAATGATGTAACCCACTATTGTGTATGGTCTATGACCTCTTGAGCATATGTAATTATGATAATATGTCATGTATAAATAAGAGAATATGTCATGTAGCCATTAGAATGTGATTTGAGTATATGATGGCAAACTAGCTTCATGAATGGTTCTATGGAATTATGCATATGTGTGGATGAAATGGCCAAAATGATATGTATAGAGTTTGGGACCATTTGGATAGCTTATACAAGTTTTAATCATGCTTTTAGACTTGCCTAAAAGGTTCCAAGCCCTAAGAAAAGCCATTTGGTTACTTTGGTACCTCATATGGGGCCAAAATTGACCATAATGGAACCCTATATCACTTTTTAGCCAAATGAGCTCTTCTTCATCTGAGATTTGTCATGAACCTAGAGTTTGTTGAGAGCTTTCTGGAAAGCTAAAGAATAAAATTTTTGGAGGTCTATAGAATATTTTGTGAATTTTTAAAGTTGACAAATTTTTTAGTTTTTGTCTGATGCACTATTCATTTGGTCCAAAAATGAAATCTGTCACACATAGCTCAAATGATGTCCAATTGTCACAAAATTTTATACAAAGAAATTGGACATTCCCAGTGATTTTTGCCAACTAGAAGCACCTCATTTGAATCTAGAGAGGGAGATATGAATTTTTAAAAAATCTATCCAGTATCAAAAGTTTTACCCAACCTAAGTAACTGTTCCATTGAATTCTGAGGTCTGGGCTGCCTAAACTAATTTAGATTATTTTTTTCCTCTAGATAACATCCACATATTTCTAAATTGGTATCATATGCATAGATTAGATTTTTTTGGAATTAATTGGATATTTTCAAAGTTTGCTACAGAAATTTGTGACTGCACCAAGTGGCAATTGACCTATGGATGTTTTCAGATGTCAAACATCCTCTATTATGGATTTTATAGTTTGAACATATTTTTAGTATGAAGTAGACATCTGTAGATTTCTAGAATGACTAAGAATGCATGATTTTAATTTTTCTAAATTTAGTTATGATTTTCCAAAGTTTGGATTAAAAAAGAGGCAAAAGCTTGCCGAAAATTAATATCCTTATTTTATGCTTCCCTTCATGATTCATGAGTTGTGGGCCACATTTTATGATTCAAATGAGTTGTAATCATGTAATTAAATATGAGAATGTGTTATATGAGCTCATACAATCCACGTGACACCAGATGAATTTTTTATACATGCCGCAATGCAATTATATGCATTATTTTAATGGACTTTTCTCACTTCCTTCATGGAATTGATGATGTAATGCATGAGAATGTGATAGAGCTAAGCTAAAATTATATGGTGTTACATTTATTGGTATCATAGCAAAGTTCCAGGCTCTCTCAGATTAGATTTGGCTTAAGAATGTAACAATAGGCTATGTAAAAGGCTTAAATGGATAGGTAAAGTCTTAGATTAAACATGTTGGGTGTATGAGAATAGGTTGTGGCTTTGCTCATGATGAGTAAGTGGTAGAATGGTTTTAGAGTAGTTAGTGGACACTGGGAAAGACCGACCTCTAAGTGGCTTGAGCAGAACTAGGCTTAAGCAAAGTTAAGGGATCCGACGGTTAAAGCTTAATAAGATGTGATAGCTTGCCGGGATCAGTGTCAAGCCTAGGCATAAATGATGAAAAATGATCTCATTGATATGAAGAGGCTTGCTAGAGAAATTATGTGAGGCCTAATTCTCCTTGGTAGTCATACTCAGGTCATTCCCAGTTGTCTCGAGTAATGCAGTAACAAGTAGTGATACAGTGCAGTATAAGATTGAACTGCAGCTGCACAAGACCAGTTTAGAAGGGAATGAGAAAGAGAGTTATTCCCTAGCCATAAAACCCAAATATCTAGATAAGTATTATGAGACGACCCTAACTTCTACTTATTATAATTAAGGTCAAATGCATGATTAATAACCATAAACTAGGGTTACATGACATTAAGACTAATTACATTATGGGAATGTGGAGAAATTTGAACCTTAATGTTATTAGAGTCATCAACTATATAATTACCAACACTTACGTATATCAAGGAGAACAAATATTCATTTATAAGCCTTGATTCTATTACCTATCAATTTCAACTCACATGAATCTTCTATCACTATTTATAAATCATCCCTTAAGGTTACCATATGAAAAACCAAGATTTCCTAGCTAATATAAGGGTTTCAGGACGTTCACTGTGGCCAATTTCCCCTTAGCCGCGGCCAATTCCTCTCGGTTTCACCCCTTACTTCGATATTGATTTTACTGCGGCTATCCTTCGCCGCGGCTAACCTACATAGCGCCATGGCAAAGAAGCCTCCTAGAACCTCCCTCGCTTGCCTCTTGCTATTGGCCACGGCCAATTCCTCTCTGGAATGCCTAGCTCATCTTCATAAAAGTTCACCGCGGCCAATTCCCCCTTTCACCGCAACGAATTTCCCTCTTGACAACTCCCAGTTTTGCCTCTCACATTTCGCTGAGGCTAATTACACATTTTACCGCAGCGAATTCCTTTCTGGCACTCTCCTTGGGCAACTTCGCCTCTATTGGCCGCCACTAACTCCATTTTAGCCACGGTGAATTGTCTTCTGGTCCTATAACTCCTAAATTCTTGCCTCATACTCTTCATTCTCCCTCCAATAACACCCTAGGGCCTCTCTACCTTAATTGTAGGGCTCGAATAGCCTTCATTAGCCTAATTTATCCAACAAATCTATCCTTAATAGTTCAAGATTTAAGGGTTAGTTTCTTTTCTCTAATTACCCTCCATCGGCAAGTTTGTAGAGTAACAATAACAGGGATTCATGAACTATCAGCAGTTATCATTTGATACGCAATCAATGGGGGGTTCCATACATTAAGGGTTCATATCAGTATCTCAAAGATTACATTTCCAATGGTAAGCCATATTATAGTTTAACAAGGCTCATAGCAGATATCATAAATCCATACATCAAATACCAAACTAAAGTAAGGCCTACTCCTCAATAGGTACACGTTATATTATCAAATACAAACTCTTACACTTGGCAATACAGATACATGATGATGCTATATAAAGGTTAACAAAATTTAGCATCTACCCTATTCCACTCAGACCAAGTGTAGCTCCCCACACTAGGCCTCAGTTCATGGATGTTCATCCACTTGCTTGCCCTTATCCTTACCCGAGGAATCTTCACATGAAATTATAATCCCATAAAATGGGGTGAGATGTAAATCTCAGTAACTAAGACAAATTCCATCATACATTCCAGTTTAATTAATATATATGCATAATTTCACATAAGCATCATAAATATACCAATCATATCAGTAAATGAAACAATTAGGCTATCATGATTACTATCTCATACTAGCAATCATATTTCCACATGTTAAAGGCCAATTACACTAGGAGAGGCCCGTCCACGGCACCCACTCCTTAATGAGCACAACCAGGGCTCAGTGCATTTGGGGTTTGATCATAACCTGGTGCCCGATCAAAGCACATGCACGGGTGGCAGCCGCACCACAGCTCCACCATGGACTCACAAGGTCCAATCACAATACAATAGATAGCCAATCAATTCATTCAACATTTCAAATCATTCATATACAGCAAATATGACATTAAAACATATATATGCATGGAATTAATGTAAACCCTGGTTACCTCACTTATAAATAAATTTGCAACAGCTACTAATGGTATAAAATCTCCCTATAAACATAGCATCAGAGAATTACTACTCTAATTCATCATTAACAGTTGCAACAAGTACCCAAAGAATTTAAAATGCTAATGACTACTTAGGAAACACTTACCCAGCCATTACAAGTCCCAAATTCGGATTGAAGTGTCTTCTACCAGAAACTCAACATTTCACCTAAAATCCCAAGCAAATTAGTGTAAAATTAATACCCATATTATAAATCAGTTATGGGGGTCTCAAATTAGCAAAGAAAGCATCAAAATGGAGGGTTTATACTTACCTAATGTCAGCCCTAGCCTCAACCTACGAATTTCACCAAGAAAACCCCAAACAACCACATTTCAGATTTTGGGTATAGTGAAAATACTCCAAATGAAAAACTAATCGGGCTAAATTAAAGAGAAAGATGAGGGGATTAAGTTATGTAACTATTACCTTGGCTGAATCTTGCTCTAAATGTGAGAAAATGTGAAATTCTTGCCCCAAACCCTAGCCTCCCTTCACACCTCCGATTTTCTCATTTGTGCTTTAGAAAAATAAGGAAGTGGTTGAAGTGTTTAGGGTTTTAGTTGGGTTAAGTTGGGTCAAATATGGGTCATAGGTTGCTCCAAAGATCAAACTCTTAGTGGGCTTCAGATTGGAGCTTTGTTGGGCCAGCTCTTATGCATTGGGCTGCTAAATTTTAATTAGGTTTGGGCCAAGTTTGAAGAGCTCAAGGATTTGGGTCTGCACAAGGGTTATTGGGCTATCACTAGGTGCTCTCTCTTGGGCCAAGTCTCATAATAAAAAGGTTAGTCTACACCTACAATTATTGGGCCTCCATTAGTCTTAACCTTGGCCTACTCAATTTAATTTGGACCTAGATGAAGTTTCTATCCCAATTAAATCTCAAACCCATATTAATAATTTATCTCTCTAAAATCTCCATTCACTTAACTTGCCCAATTATCCCATATTAATTATTCCTAATTAATCTAAATCCATGATTAACACCTTAATTAATTTTAGGGTGTTACATATTAGAGCCCAAAAAGTTGATTCCCTCAAGCTAGGAGTTTGAGTTATTAGCTACACCCCTAGAGCCCGATAGCCCAGAGATGCAATTAGTTATGTATAAGTGGAACAAGAGATAGAATCCTCTAGCTTGATGATGGGCTAGATATAGAGGCTACGAGGCTCGGGTTAGTAGCTAAAAATGAAAATCTAATCCCTGAAAAAGTAAGCTAATTAGAGGCCATTAACCACGACCAATTAATTACTCAGCTGCGGCCAATTATTCTAGATAGCAACGAATGGCACCATGAATGCCTTATTGGTCATATTCAAACCAACTTGAGGAATGAACTGATAAGGGGTTAGATGATCCATAGGAAGCGGGAACCCCTAGTATAAGTAGAGAAAAGAGTAGTGAATAGTTACAGAATATTGGTATGAAGTCTGTAGGCCTAGTAGTTGAAACTGAGCAAGAGCTCAACATAGAAAAAGTTAAACACAGGGATAATAAAGTTGTTGAGACCTACCTATGAGGTGTTGACTCCATCCTAAAGTGCTACCCAGTGAGACATTAAATGGTAGAATGTTAGTGTAACCTCGAAATGACGTAAGATAAGGTTATCAGCAGTGAGGCATATAGCGAGTGGCCTAGAAAGGTATACCTCATAGGTAAAACCTACAGGTAAGCATGAGTAGCCTAGTAACAGAAGCCCAAAAAAGAATGAGGATAGTTAGTAAGCTACAGGTTCGATGAGATGACTAGCCCAAGTTGAGCATACGCTGAAGCCTAGGCAAGATGACTAGTAGTGTCGTTCTAGGTGAGATATATAAATGAAAGGCTCAATGAAAGTTCTCCCTGGATCAAGAAAGGAAAGATAAGACATCCTCATATTAGGAAAACCACCTAGTAGTGGTTAGTAAACTCCCTTAAATAGACCCTCTGAGTCATAAAGTATAGTGATAAGGGAAGCAAGGAAGAGCTGAGAAATTAGCTATAGAAAAGATACCCTCGCTTTAGTCAGACGAGCTCCCTAACATAAGAATGATATAGGGTTAAGGCAAGCAATTGATTAGAGCACCTAGTAGAGCGTAAGTTTTTAGTAAGATAGAATCCAGACATTGAGAGCACATGTCCTAAATTGGGTTATCAAAACTCTAGAAATAGTTTACTATGCTCCTGGGTTAAGGTTAAAGAGGCTTAATAGAGAGAAAGCCCAGCTCTGATCCAAACATTAAAATAAGATGAGACAGATAGTTATTGCCTTAATACCCTTAAGGAAGTTCAAGAGAGCTAGAGACAGCCTTAGAAGGTGAGTTTGTATGATATAGAGAAAGAGTGTAAGCCGAAAGTGCCATAGAATGAAATTCCTAGGATTATATGAAATAGAATTCTTCTTACCGAGGGATGGTCTAGTTAAAGCAGAGTAAGAGTATGAGCAAAAAGTAGACCCCTTTGATGTTACAGAGAGTGAATAAGTATAGGAACCCGAGAAAAGGTAGGTGTTCTTGAGCATAAATAAATTTAAACTGGCAATAGAGATAGCCGGTAGTAGAACATCTTTTTACCTAAGTAAAAGGATAAGAAAGGTAGAAAGAGAAATTATGACAGTGTCCAAGCCGAGGACATATTAAATTGAGAATAGATATTCAGTTAATATGCTTGAGTACTTAAGAAAGCACATTTGTCCTTAGTATAAATGCCCTTCTAGCATGATAGTGCCCGAAGTAAAAATAGCAGGGCAATACAGAGAGATCTCGGGATGAAATAGAGGAAAAATCATATTTTCCCTGAGCACGCTATGAGAATAGGGCAGATAGAGAAAAGTACAAGAGGAATACTTTAGATTATTGGAAAACTTGTAATATACTGGCAATAATGGCTCTAAGATCAGTCATGAAGCACTAGTGTATTAGTGTTTGATGTTATGGTTTGCTTGCAATAGAGGCTAAATGATATTGGGTTTGGCTAACCTAGTAGTATTGTGGCTTTAAGTGTGTAGCAAACGACAACGTGAATCACTAAAGCGTCCCAATAATCAAAGAGTATTCTAGTTAGTTAAAAATGAGATGAGTCAGAAAAGAAAGGCAAAGGAATTCCAGTAATAGCATAATAGTAAAAGAAGTATGCAGAAAGGAATCCCCAATAAAGATAGCACGAGTTTAGTATGTATAGCCTGAGTCCCTTATAATATATGTAAATGAAATGAATAGGGACCAGTGCATAGTCTCTTTCATGCCAGACATGTTAACCACACTCAAAGCGTGAGATGCCCTAGTGCCAAAGCACTTAAAAGCAGAATATAGGCATAATTAGTAACTGCAAGATATGAGAGAAAGGCTAGAACGAGCATATGTAAGGTAAGTAAGTCAATAGAGTAAGAAAAAGAAGCCCAAGCAAAAGAGGCTGAAGTGGGAATTTGAGAATCCTATAAGGAGCGATAAGTGAAAAATTTTAAATGCTCCCTAGCATCAATGTGACGGGATCCTAAAAACTCAGATGACACAGAACCCACTTTGCACGAAGAGCACGATATACCTCTGAGTTTAGCCTAAGTTATTATGAGTAATGGTTATAGGACTTAGTGAGTACATATTTTACTGTCAGATACAGTAATCTTAGGCTTCGACGTCTCCCAGAGATGGAACACAGTAGATCCTAACATAGCATAGTGGGTTGCAGTAGACCCTAGCAGGGCTCTGAGAGGTCGCAGTAGACCTAGAGGTCACAGTAGATCCCACAAAGTTATAAAGAGCCTTAGCCATAGCATGACAATTCTTTAGTGGAATGATGGCCTGAGATAGTTCCACAAAGTAGTTGGTCTCAGAAACCAGTACAGTTTCAGCTAGCCTTTATCTCAAAGACTACAGATCTCCTGAGTCTGGTAGACCATTGCCACAGAAATGAGCATAGTGTATGGGATGAGGAAAGCAAGAAATTAGCTTTCCAGAGTTAGAACTAAATGAACCACTACCTAGCAGATAATAGCCCTGACCAAGGAATAGAGAGATGTCGTATGCTAGCTTATGTATTCAAAAAGGGGTCAGGTGCAGTTTCTATATGAGGTAAGTGGTACAATATATCTCCAATGAGTAAAACTGTGAGAATAGCTAGCATCCCACCAGGACTCAGCAATAATCAGTGGTAGTAGCTCTTCGGTGCTAGTATGAGACACGCATGTTAAACCTATTAGTATTGCATGAGAGACTACAAAATGCCACTCTAAGTGAGCAAAGAAAATGAGACAAAGTCCCAGCTTGCAGAGACAGATATAGTAACAAATAGAAAAGCTGGGATCATTAAAAACAGAAACTCCTCAAAGGAGTTGTAATCCCAGTAAGTAATTAAGATGTGAGGCCTGTGACAAAAAGAATGTGAATTGTAATCATAGGATGAGCTAGTAAGAAAGAACATAGAGATAAACAGTAGACGATACATGTAAATAAGTAAATAGATAGACAGAAACCTCTTATGGCTATAATGATAAAAAAAAGATAATGAGATGTTACGAGAAGCCATTCAAAGAGGATACAGAAAATGTGATATGAAATAAGTTACCTCCCAAGATATGTAAATGAGTCCACTGAAAGAAACATTAATCCCTGTGAACAGGTTAACATTAACCCAATATGATTAGTAAGCTCTCCTAGGATAGGCCTCCAAAGTTAGAAATTTCTTTCCCTTATGAAAAGAATTAGCTAGTACATTATAGTAATAAAGCTCTCATTAAGAGCTAGTATGAAAATTCCCTAGCTAAGAGAAAATTTAAACAAGTGAAATCACTGAGAAAAGTGTATAGAGCTAGGAAGAAGGGAAAGAAAAGAGTAGTTAGCCAAAAAAGAAAAGAGTAAGAAGGAAGCATACCCCAAATTTTGAGGATGAAATTTATTTAAAGGGGGGAGAAATGTAACATTTGGTTCTCTGAAAACAAGAGAAAACGTAAGAAACGTAACGTACGGTTTCTCCGTAAACAAACAAAATTCACTGGACACAAAAGGAAGTCCCCTGAAATGAGATAGTTAAGGTCCCAAAAAATTTGGGAAGCATTTTAGACTCCCAAAAATGAGAATCTCAAGCTCAGATAGAAAGAAAAACAAAGATAGAATGAAGAAACAATTTCTTACGAAACGTAATGGCATTTTCATAATTTTGAGTAAAATTTGGAATTCACATAGGAGGGCTTTTTAAATGAAATGCTTGAGTTCTTCAGGGTTCTCAAAGGCCCTGAAAATCATGGAAAGCCCCGAGACAGTTAAATCCCCTTTGGTGGATGCTTTCCAATGTCAGTGTACCTGAACTTTGACGGATTCTTTTGGAAAGGTTTTAGCTTCAATTTGAGTGATTCCAAAAGCATTTTTCTAAATGAGGAACCTAAGTTTTATAATGACAAAAATGGTTCTAAAAAAGGAGCTAAAACGAAAGAGAAACAAAAATGCCAAGGACAAAGGACAAAATGGGAATTTTTGAAAAATGTAACTCCCTCCCACATATATATATGATGTGCCCTTCTTCTCCCTTCATTTTGTAGTACCATGTTCTGCCCAAAACTAGAGGAAAACCCTAGGGGATGAGGCGCACAAGAGGAGGAAGAAAAGGAGGAGAAATTCAAGGTAGAAAGGTATGGATTTTCATGGTTTTTCATGCTCTTTCTCTTCTAAAGCTCTTATCCTTCATTCTCCTTTATTTCCAATGATTATAATGAAGTATATGAATCTATTTTAAAGGAGAAATTGAGGGAAAAATTAGGATTTGAAGAGAGGAGCTCAAAGAACATAAGATTCAAGTGAGAAAAAGCAAGAAAATAAGGTAATTTCTCTTCCTATGGTTGTCATCTTTGGTTTCCTCTTCCTCCATTTTGCCTAACATGAGAAAACCCTAGGAGGACTTGATTTTTAGTTAGAACCAAAGGTGAATCTAAGGAAAAAGGGTGTGGAGATTAAGAATATGCAAAGAGAATCAACAAAAATCTATTAGATTTCAAGATGCAAGTTCTAGGGTTTCAAGTGCACCTTGTAAAATCTGATTTTGTATGATGATTCTTAGGCCTAAATAAGAGTTTAAATGAGCTCCCACGATCCCTAAGAGGCTCCCCACATGCATCCTCCCTTGAGAAAACAAAGTAAACTCCAAGAAACCCCATTTCCTCTATAGCCTCGACCTAGATGGGTTCTTCTAGCTAGGGAGAGTTTTAAATTTTTAAGCCCATTCTTAAGTCATATATGATGAATGAAAATGAAGGGAGGCCTTGGAAAAAATTTAGAACCCATAGAAAGTGAGTTAGTGCTTTATATTCCATATTATGACCTAAAGAAGCAGCATATAGCTAGGCTCTTAGTTTTAATTGTGTGATAACTCCAAGAAGCTTAAAAGGAGTCAAGAATCATATTTGAAAGAAAAAAATGGAGCCTAGATTTTATTTGAGGGGTATTGCTTCATTAGGTGCAATTATGGAACCATAATGAGGTTTACAGACTAAGCTAGAGTCTAAGCAAGTTGTGTGACCTTAGAATTAATTCTATGAACCTAATTGGCTTCCATAAATTATGTTTAGGCCAAGAGAAATGATTTCCACCTTCTAAGGTGTGTGAGGTCAAGGGAGAGGATTCAAGGCTTATGAAAAAAGTGTGCAAAATGCAAGCAAGGTAGCTCTCTCCACCTTCTCTCATGCATGGATGTGTGCTTAGCTTGTCTTAAATGTATGTATGTGTATTTTTAAGCCATGAAAAATGTTCTAGCATGACTTTAATTCCATGGTGCCATGATGTTACAATATGCTCTTATATGATGTTTTTGATGTGTGCTTGTGTTTGGTTGAGTGTGGTAAGGCCAAGAACCCATAGCCATGGTAAGGATGAGCCAAGAACCCTTGAAATTGGAGGAGACAAAGCAAAGAGTCTCCCAAAAGCAAGATGGGCTCCCAAAAGTATTGTTGAGTTCAAGAATCTCTTAAAGAATGGGTGAGGCAAGTCCAATATCCATAAGATATTGGGTAAGGCCAATCCACTTGCTTGGCAAGCCTTTGTATGCTATGTATAAGATTCTCAAATGATGAAAATGCTTCTTGAATGTTTGCATATGTCAATATGACCATACATGTATTTATGAGATTTGTTTGCATCCATTATGTACGATTGAATGGAAGATGAGCTATTGGGATTATTTGAATCTCATTCCCTCCTCTCCAATGTTCTGACATGCTAGGTGGATCAAGTGGACAAGGTAATGGAAGCCAACCACCTTGAAGAAGAGAGCTTGACAACATAATGCATGGTCTTGGTTCTTTAAGGCCATATGTATATCAAATGATGTAACCCACTATTGTGTATGGTCTATGACCTCTTGGGCATATGTAATTATGATAATATATCATGTATGAATGAGAGAATATGTCATGTAGCCATTAGAATGTGATTTGAGTATATGATGGAAACTAGCTTCATGAATGGTTTTATGGAATTATGCGTATGTGTGGATGAAATGGCCAAAATGAGATGCATGAAGTTTGAGACCATTTGGACAGCTTATACAAGTCATAATCATGCTTTTTGACTTGCACAAAAGGTGTTAAACCCTAAGGAAAGCTATTTGGTTACTTTGGTACCTCATATGGGGCCAAAATTGACCATAATAGAACCCTGTGTCACTTTTTATCCAAATGAGCTCTTCTTGATCTGAGATTTGGCATGTAGTTAGAGCTTATTAAGATATTTTTAGGAAGCTAAAGAACAAAATTTTTGGAGGTCTATAGAATATTTTGTGAATTTTCAAAGTTTGCAAATTTTCTGCTTTTGGTCTAATGCACTATTCATTTGGTCTGAAAATGAAATCTGTCACGCAAGGCTCAAATGATGTCTAATTGTCACAAAAATTTATATAGGGAAATTAGACATGCCCTGTGAATTGTTCCAACTAGAAGCACCTCATTTGGAGGTCTAGAGAGGGAGAGATGAATTTTTAAAGAATCTATCCAGTATCAAGAGTTTTATCCAACCTGAGTTACTATTCCATTGAATTTCGAGGTCTAAACTGCCTGAACTAGTCTGGAGTTATTTTTTCCCTCTAGATAACATTCGCAGATTTCCAAATTGGCATCATTTCTATGAATTGGACTTTTTTAGAATTAATTGGAATTTTTCAAAATTTGCTACAGAAATCTATGATAGCACCAAGAGGCAGTTTGACCTGTGGATCTTTTGGATGTCAAACGTCCTCTGTGATGGATGTTATGGTCTAAAAATATTTTTAATATGAAGTAGACATATATAGATTTCTAGAATGACCAAGAATACATGATTTTTATTTTTCTATATTTAGTTATGATTTTCCAAATTTTGGACAGAAAGAGGCAAAAGCTGGCCGAAAATGAATATCCATATTTTATGCTTCCCTTCGTGATTCATGAGTTACGGGCCATATTTATGATGCAAATGAGTTGTAATCATTTAATTAAATATGAGAATATGTTATATGAGTTCACACAGTCCACGTGACATTGGATGAAATTTTTATACACCATGCAATGCAATTATATGCATTATTTTAATGGACTTTTCTCACTTCCTTCATGGAATTGATGATGTAATGCATGAGAATGTGATAGAGATAAGCTAAATTTTTATGATGATACACATGAAATCCTAGGAATTATATTCTATGGCACTCTCAACTTACACTCTTTCTCTGCATAATACAAAGCTCACCTTCTTAGGCAGTCTCTAGCTCCCTCGAGCTTCTCTGAGGGTACTAAGGCACTAACTATATGTTTGTCTCTACTTATTTCTTTGTTAGGATCAGAGCTAGGCTTTCTCTCTGTTCAGCCTCTTTAGCCTCATCCCCAGGAGCACAATATGCTAATTTTAGGGTTCTACTAACCCAATCCAAGACACGTACTCTCAATATCTAGACTCTACCTTACTGAAAATTTATGCTCTACTGGGTGCTCTAATCACTCACGTGCCTTAACTCTAAATCATTCTCATATTAGGGAGCTCGTCTAACTAGCTATTGGACCCCTGTCTATTTACTTTTCTGGGCTTAGTCTATTCATTTAGTCATTACTAAAGTGAGGGCATCTCTTCTATTACTAGTTTCTTAGTTTTTCCTTACTTCCCTTATTACTGTATTTTACGACCCAGGGGGTCTATCTAGGGGGATTTGCTAACCACTATTGAGTGGTCTCCCTAACTCAGAATGCCTTATCTTTCCTTTCTCAATCCAAAAAGTACTTTCACTAAGCTTCCTTCTCCTTTTATACATCTCACTTGGATGATGCTACTAGTCACTTCCTGTAGGCTTCGACTCATACTTAATCTGAGCTGCCTATCTCATCAGATATGTAGCTTACAATAACTTAGTATTTTTTAAACTATCCTCATTCTCATCTGAGCCTCTGTCACTGGGCTAATCATAGTCATCTTTAGGCATTACCCATGAGGTACACCTTTCTAGGCCACTCACTATATGCCTTACTACTAGTAGCCTTACTTTACGTAATTTTAAGAGTATATTAACATTCCATTGTTCGGTGTCTCACAGGATAGCACCCTAGGTTGGAGTCAACACCTTAGAGGCAGTTCTCAACAATCTCATCATTCTTGTGTCTAACTTTCTTTATGCTGAGCTCTTTTTTTAGTCTCAACTGCTAAGCCCACTGATTTCTTACTAATCTTCCATGTTCGTTTACTACTATTTTCCTTACTTATACTAGGGCTTCCCGCTTTCTATGGATTGACTGATCCCTTATCAGTTCATTTCTCAAATTAACCTGAATATGACCAACAAGGCATTCATACTACCATTCGTTGCGGCTAGCACATCATTCGTCGTGGCTAATTAGCCTTGGGTTTACCCTAGTTTCCTATCTGAGTATTGGCCACAGTGAGGAATTCTCTGGATTGCCTCACTACTTCATGGAATAATTGGCCACGACTAAGCAGTTAATTGGCCATGGCTAATGGCCTCTGGTTAGCTTGCTTCTTTATGAGTTGGAACTTTATCTTTAGCTACAAAGCCCAAGCCTTATTGCCTCTATATTCATCCTGTCATCAAGCTAGAGGGTTTTACTTCTTACTTCATTCATGCATAACTAGCTTTCACCTCTAAGGTATCGAGCTTTAAAGGGTGTAGCTCGTAACTTAAACCTCTGGCCTGAAGGAATTAGCCTTTTAGGCTCTGAAACTTATCTAGACATTTAGGTGTTGTGGCTAGGGGTAACTCTTTTTCTTATTTCCCCTCTAAACTAATCTCATGCAGCTGCAGTCTCATCTCATACTGCACTGCATCTTTACTCGTCTCTGCATTACGCGAGACATATCGGAATGGTTTGAGTATGACTACTAGGGAGAGTTAGTCCTCATATACTCTCTTTAGTAAGCCTCTTCATATCAATGAGATCATTGCTCCTCGTTCATATGCAAGCCTTGCTACTGATCCCTGCGAGCTATCATATCTTATAGAACTCCAACCGTCAGATCAATTAGCTTTGCTCAAACTTAGCCAGCTCAAGCTATTCTAGAGGCTAATCATTCCTGATGTTCACTATCTACTCTAAGACCATTCTACAACTTACTCATTATAAACATAGCCACAAACTATCTTCACACACCCAAAATGTCTTATACAAGCCTTTACTTATCTATACAAGCCTTTGTATAGCCCTGTTGCTACATCTTCAAGCTAAATCCAACCTAAGAGAGCCTGGAACTTTGCTCTGATACCAATAAATGTAACACCATATTTATCTAGCTTACCTCATGCCATTTCTAGGTCTTATTCTATGCATTTCATGATGAAGCAAGAAAGGTAGTATGAGAATAATGAATGTACATATAGTTTGCCATGGATAAATTTTTTTCTTCAGAGTCCCCTTGCCCATATGGACTCATGTATCACATTCTCATATTTAAGTATATAGATAAAACTCAATTCTATCACCAAAAGTGGTCTACAACTCATGCAAGGCAAGGGAATACATAAAATCCACGGTATCTATTTCGGCCAAAATTTTCCCTTTTCTGTCACAAAATTTAGAAAATCATCTAGAAAAATTGAAATCATGCATTCTTTGCCATTCTGAAAAGCTACACATATTTGCTTTATGCTAAAAATATTTATAGGCCATGAAACATCACATAGAAGACATTTGACATTCGAAGAAGTGTAAGGGTTTGATTGACTACTGGTACTGATATAAGTTTCCACTATAAATTTCAAAAATATCCAATTAATTCTAAAACAATCTAATCTATGCAAATGATACCAATATAGAAATCTATAGATGTTAGATAGAGGGAAAAAATAACTCCAAACCAGTTTAGGCACGTCCAGGACTCAAACTAATCAAATAATAACCTTGGTCTGTCTGAATGCTTGATACTGGACAGAAATTTCAAAAATTTATATCTCCTTCTTTAGACATCCAAATGAGGTGCTTCTAGTTCACACAATTCATTAAATGCCTAGTTTCTTCCTATAAAATTTCATGGTAATTGGACATCATTTGCCCCATGAGTGATCAAATTTAATTTTGAACCTGAGTGAATAGTGCGCTGAACCAATTTTAGAAAATTTCCCAACTTTGAAAATTCATCAAATATTCCATAGACCTCTAAAAATTTTACACTTTAGCTTCCTAAAAAGCTCTTAATAAGATCTAGATGCATGCCAAATCTTAGATCAAGAAGAGTTCATTTGGACAAAAAGTGGTATAGGTTTCCAATATAGTTACTTTTGCTCTATATTAGATACCAAATGTGTCCAAATGACTTCCCTTGGTGTTTGGCACCTCCTGGGCAAGTTTAAAAGCATGAACATGACTTTTATAAACTGCCCAAGTGATTCCAAACCTCATGCATCTCAATTTGGCCATTCCACTTCTATTTATACATACATTTCCATAATGCAAATTTGCCATTACATGTCCAAAATGCACATTTTCATACATACAACCTTAAACTTCATTTGTACATAATACATTAGTATAATTATATATGTTCATAACATCATAGGATATATACAACCATTTATTACAACATTTGCCATTCATATGGCCTTAAAGAAGCAAAATCTATACACTTTGATGTTATACTCTCATCTCTCAAGTGGTTGGCTCCCATTTCCTTATTCTCTTGGTCCACCTAGCACGTTAGAATATTGGAGAGGAGAGAATAAGATTCAAAGAATCTCAATAGCTCATCTCCCTTTCAATCATACATAAAGTATGCAATACAAACCTTGAAAATGCATGCATTGACATATTAACATATATGAGCATTCAAGAAACATTCTTGGCATTTGAACAAGTCATCAAACATAGGCTTGCCAAGTAAGTGGATTAGCCTCACCCATTTACTTGTAGATTTTGGACTTGCCTCACCTATTTTTTTAAGAGGTTTTTTACTCAACCTTACTCTTGGGAGTCAACCTCACTTTTAGGAAACTCTTTACTTTGTCTCAACCAATTTTAAGGGTTCTTGGCTCATCCTCACCATAGCCAGAGGGTTCTTGGCTTCTCCACACTCAAGCAAACTAAGGCAAGTACATAAAACATCATTTTAAATGCATAAAACATCATCATGGTACCATGGAATAAAAGCTCATGCTCAAATACTTTTCATAGCTCAAAACATATATACACACATTCAAAGACAATGTAAGCAATATCCATGCATGAGAGAAGGTGGAGAGAGCTACCTTTCTTACATTTACACACTTTTTCCTTTGAGTCTTGAGTCTTGAGTCCTCTCCCTTGACCTCACACACCCAAGAAGGAAGAGATCATTTCTCTTGGAAGCTAATTATACTCTTGAGTCAAATTCTAAGGCCAAACAATCACTAGAAAAGCTATGTGACTCATAAGGCTCTTTTATAGTTCTATAATACACTTAATAAAGCAACATTTGGAAAACATCCTCTTGGCTCCATTCTCTCCATCTATTTATGATCCTTAACTCTATTTAAACGTCTTGGAGCCATCACACAATTAAATCAAGGAGCTTAGCTAGGTGTTGCTTCTTTAAGGCATAATATGGAACCTATGATACTATCTCACTATCTATGATTTCTAAATTTTTTCTAAGGCTTCCTTTCATACTCTCCCATCATACATGATGCAAAACTAAGCTTGAAAGGAATTAAAACACTCCCTAGGTGGATGAAACCTCCTTGGCCGAGACTATGCTTTTATATGGCACCAATAGAGTCGTTTTAATTTCTTTGATGGGAGAAGCATATGGGAGGCTCTCTTGGTATCTTAGACAACTTAAATTACTACTAGGAAGTTTCATTTTAGCTTAGGTGCAACCAATTCCCTAAATTCCATAACTTGAATTTTAAAGCTGTATTTTCAATTCTAGTTGTATATTCTTAATCCTCACACTCCATAACCTTTGGTTCCATTAAGAATACATAAAGAAAAACTCTCCTCCTTACTTTCTCTCTCTAGACCTAAGCTGAAATGGTGTGGAAACACAAGATTTTGCAAGTGTTTCAAGTGAAGTATTACCTTAAAACGGAGCTCTCTTCGCGTAAATTATTTTCCACCGATTGATTTCTTGAAATGAGTTCCATTTTGGCTTGGGTTAGACCTAAATCTTCAAGTTTTCAAGAAAAGAAAACCACTATTAGAGAGCTCTTAGAGAGAGGAACAACTTTCCTAACTGGTGCAAGATAAAACGGGGCCGTTTACTTACCTAAACGGAAGCTTAAACTTCTTTTCTCTCTCCCTTCTTAATGTCACACCATTGCTGCCCATTTTTCTGCAAATGGTGTAACACCCCGAAATTAATTAAGGTGTTAATCATGGATTAAGATTAATTAAGAATAATTAATATAGGATTATTGGGCAAGTTAAGTGAATGGGGGTTTTTAGAGAGATAAATTATTAACATGGGTTTGAGAATTAATTAGGATAGAAATTGCATCTAGGCCCAAATTAATGAACCATGATAAGAGGCTAATGGAGGTCCAATAAATTAGGTGCAGACCTAAATCCTTGAACCCTTCAAACTTGGCCCAAACCCAATTAAACTTCAACAACCCAATGCATAAGAGCTGGCCCAAAGAAATTCTGCAGCCCAACACTTCAAAACTGGCCCAATAAGCTAAAGTCTGAAACCCATTTGAACTTGGACCTTGGAGCAACCCATAACCCATCTTTGACCCAACTTAAACCCACCTAAAACCCTAATGCTTTAGCCACTTTCTCATTTGCTGAAACTCAAAGAAGCAAATTCGGAGGTTGAGAAGGAGGCTAGGGTTAGGGGCAAGAATCTCATATTTTCTCACACTTAGAGCAAGATTCAGCCAAGGTAATAGTTATACAACTTAATCCCCTCATCTTTCTCTTTAATTTGGTCTAATTAGTTTTTCATTTGGAGGATTTTCACCCTACCCAAAATTTGAAATGTGGTTATTTGGGGTTTTCTTGATGAAATTCGTAGGTTGAGGCTAGGGCTGACATTAGGTGAGTTTAAACCCTCTATTTTGATGTTATCCTTGCTAATTTGAGACCCCCAAAGCTGATTTATAATATGGATATTAATTTTGTACGAATTTGCTTAGGATTTTAGGTGAAACATTGAGATTTCTGGTGGGAGATACTTGAATTCGAATTTGAGACTTGTAGTGACTGGGTAAGTGCTATTTAGCTAGATATTAGCATTTAAATTCCTTGGGTACTTATTGCTACTATTAATGATGACTTTGAGTGGTAATTTTCTGATGATATGGTTATAGGAATTTTGTACCATTGGTGGCTATTGCAAATTTGTCTATAAGTGAGGTAACCGGGGTTTACATTAATTCCATGCATGTATCTATTTTAATTTCATATTTGCTGTATATGAATGATTTGAAATGCTGAATGAATTGGTTGGCTATCTATTGTATGATGATTGGACCTTGTGAGTCCATGGTGGAGTTGTGGTGCGGCTGCCACCCGTGCATATGCTTCGATCAAGCACCGGGTTATGATCAAACCCCAGATGCACTGAGCCCTGGTTGTGCTCAATGGGGAGAAGGTGCCGTGGACGGGCCTCTCCCAGTGTTAATGGCCTTTAACATGTTAAATATATGATTGCCAGTATGGGATAGTAATCATGATAGCCTAATTGGTTCATTTGCTGAAATGACTGATATGGATTTTGATTCATGCATATATGTTGATTAAACTAGATTATATGATGGAATTGCCTTGGTTACTGAGATGTGTATCTCACCCCGTTTTATGGGATTACAATTTCAGGTGAAGGTTCCTCGAGTAAGGATAAGGGCAAGCAAGTGGATGAACATCCATGAGCTGAGGCCTAGTGTGGGGAGGCTACACTTGGTCTGAGTGTAATAGGGTAGATGCTAAATTTTGTTTAGTCTTGTATAGCATCATCATGTATCTGTATTGCCAAGTGTAGGCGTTCATATTTTGGTTTCTGAGGATGTATGTATTGAGGGGTTAGACCTCATCTTAATTTGGTAATTGCGGTATGGATTCATGATATCTGCTGTAAATTATATGGACCTACAATATGGCTATTAATGGAAATGTAACCATTGAGATATTGATATGAACCCCTATTGTATGGAACCCCCATTGATTGAGTATTTAAGGATGGCTGTTGGTAGTTCATGTATAATCTGTTGTTGTTACTTTATAAACTTGCTGATAGAAGGTAATTAGAGGAAAGAAATGGGCATATAAGATTTGAGTTGGTAATGGAAGCATAACTAAGTAAATAAGGTAGATAAATGCCATTAGAGCCATATAAAATGAGGGGAAGTGACCTTAAAGTGTCCCTAAGAAGAGAAATGGAGTGTAGGGGGCGAAATATAGGGAAAACAGCTACAGAAGGGAGTTACGCCGTAGCCAGGAAGGCTTCACCGTGGCCTAAGGAGTGACAGTGGCGAGGGACGCCGCGGCTTGATAACTCTCGCCACGGCGCAGAGCGAAAAAAATCACCCGGAGGGTGACAGAATGTAACCTCGCTGCAGCGCAAGAAGTCCTGCCGCGGCGCGAGTCGAGGAAATTAATTAGGGAGGTTACAGTAGTAAAACTCGCCGTGGCGCCACATAGGTTGGCCGCAGCGCATATCCAACTCGCCGCGGCGATTCAGGAAATTTCCTGATAACAACTTGGCCACGGAGTAAAAGGTCTGGACCGCGGCGCAAGTCTAAAAACTTAGTTTTCGAGCTCCAGAACCTAACTTAGCCACTGCGGGAAGGTTCCAGGTTGCGGTGCAGGTCCCCAAACTCCTATATTTGACCTAGAAACCCTAATTTCAGTAAGGCTGATGTTAGGGAATAGCATGAGTACATTGGTGGGATGTTTTTGTGGGTTGAAATTGATTAACGGATGAATCATAAACCTTAAATGATGGTACAAACCCTTTTATGCATGTTCCCGTTATGGTTGTTAGTTGATGATCCTAGTAGTATCAAGGTTTAAATTTCCCTTATATTTTTTTAATGTAATTAATTGTAACGACTCCAAATCTTGATTATTATTTATTAATTTTGTATTTAGCTATAATCACCGATATTAGAATTTAGCGTCGTCACAAATGGAAGCTTGGAGAAAGTGATGAGATGTAATCTTACTTAAGAAGCTTCTTTTACAATTTTTCAAAGTGACCTTTTTGGCCCTGCGCTCCTGTTTGCTCTGTTTAGACTCATTTTAACTTCTTTTTTAAAACTGTCTTTTCCATCATAAAATTTATTTCTAATTAAATAAAATGCTTTTAGAATCACTCAAATCAGAGCTTAAACCTTCCTGAATGAATCAATCAAAGTTCGTGTCAACTGATGTTGGAAAACATCCACAGGAGGGGTTTTAACTATCCAGAGGCTTTCCATGGTTTTCAGGGCCTCTGAAAACCCTAGAGAACTCAAAAATTTCATTTTAAAAGCCTTCCTACGAGAATTCTAAAATTTTCTCAAAATGATGAAAAAGCCCTTATGTTTCGTCAACTTTTCATTACATTTCATTTCTTCATTCTAACTCTATTTTTCTTTTCGTCTGAGCCTGGGATCCTCATTTTTAAGAGCCTAGAATGCTTTCCAAATTTTTTAGGACCTTAACTAAGTCATTTAGGGGGACTTGCTTTTGTATCCGGTGAATTTTATTTGTTTACAAAGAAGCCGTACGTTATGTTTGTCACGTTTTCTCTCTCTTTCGGAGAATTGGATATTACATTCTATACTTGGCCAAAATTATGTAACATCCAATTTTTGTTAAACGACAAAAATGAGTATGTTTTCAAAGTAAGTCCCTAAAAATGAGTTAGTTAAGGTCCTAAAAAATTTAAGTAGCATTCTATACTTTAAAAAATGAGAATTCTAGGCTCAGACAAAAAGAAAAATGAAGCTAAAACAAAGAAATGAAATTGAATGAAAGACTTATGAAATAATGTCATATTTGTAATTTAGAGCAAATTTTGGAATTCTCATAGGAGGGCTTTTTAAATGAAATTTTGAGTTTTTCGAGGTTCTCAGAGGCCCTGAAAATCATAGGAAGCCTCAGGATAGTTAAAACCCCTCAAGTGGACATTTTCCAATGATGGCGGACTTAAACTTTGTTGGATTTGGTCAGGAAGATTATAGCTCTAATTTGAGTGATTCCAAAGGCATTTTACTAAATTGGGAACCTAAATTTTATAATGGAAAAAAAGGTTCTCAAAAAGGAGCTAAAACAAATCGAAAACAAAAATGCCAAAACGAAGGGACAAAATTGAAATTTTTAAAAAAGTCTTTCTTAAACCACCCCTGTATATAAGGTGCCCCACCTTCTCACCCATTTAGCTCATTTAGTTTTTGCTCTAAACCAGAGGAAAAACCCTAAGAGTGAGGCACACAAGAAGGAGAAGAAGAGAAAGAGAAAAGCAAGGCAAAAGGTATGGATTTCTTGGTTTTTTCATGCTTTCTCTTTAGCAAACCTCTTCTCCTCCATTTCCCCTTTCTTTCCTATGGTTTTATTGAAGTTTATGGATCTATTTTAAAGGAAGAATAGAGAAGAAAAGTCATATTTGAAGAGAAGAGGCCAAATAAAGGAAGAATCAAGCAAGAAAACAAAAAATAAATAAGGTAAAACTTCCATCCCATGGTAGCTACTTCTTCTTCCCCTTCTTCCTGTCCCACTTAAGAAGCTATAAGAGGGTTTGGATTTTAAGCAGAACCAAGGGTGAATCTTAGGAAAAGGAGTGTTAGGAATAAGAATATGTAAAGAAAATTAACAAAAAACCATGGAAATTCAAGATAGAAAACCTAGGGTTTCTAGTGTTCTTTGAAAAATCTAATTTGATACCATGATTCCTAAGCCTAAATGAATGTTTAAATGAAACTGGGATGGCCTTATATGTTCCATAATATGACCTAAAGAAGCAACACCTAGTTTGGCTCTTTGTTTAAATTGTATGATGACTCCAAGAGGCTTAAAAGGAGTCAAGAATCATAAATGAAAAGAAAGAATGGAACCTAGAACTCAATTGATGGATGTTGCTTCATTAGGTGCATTTTTAAAACCATAAAGGGGTTATTAGACCAAGTTAATATTTAAGGAAGATGTATGGCTTTAGAAATGATTCCATAGACCTAATTGGCTTCCATAAATTGTGTTTAGGCCAAGAGAAACCAATTCCACACCCTTGTGTGTGTAATGCCAAGGACGGGAGCATTGTTTCAAGAAGAAAAGTGTGTGGTTGCAACCAAGGTAGCTCACTCCTCCTTCTCTCATGCATGAATGTATGCTTGACTTGTCTTTGAATGTGTGTATGTGTGTTTTAAGCTATGAAAAGTATTCTAACATGAGCTCTTATCCCATGGTACCATAATGATGCCTTATGTTTTCAAATGATGTTTATTATGTTTGCTTGGGTTTGCTTGAGTGTGGAGAAGCCAAGAACTCTTAGCCATGGTGAGGATGAGCTAAGAACCCTTAGAAATGGTTGAGACAAAGCAAAGTGTCTCTCAAGAGTGACGTTAAAGTAAAACCTCCTAGAGAAAATGGGTAAGGTAAGTCCAAAATCCATAAGTGAAGGGATGAGGCTAATTCACTTACTTGGCAAGTCTATGTATGCCATGTACGATTTGTCTAAATGCCAAGAATGCTTCTTGAATGATCAAGCACTTTTATGATGCTCATGCATGCATTTTCAAGGCTTGTTTTGTATCCTTTATCTATGATTGAATGACAGATGAGCTATTGGGATTCCTTGAATCTCATTTCCTCTTCTCCAATGTCCTAACATGCTAGGTGTAACACCATATATTTCTAGCTCATTTCATAACATTCCCATGCTTTACATCATAGATTTCATGAAAGAGCAAGAAAAAGGAATTAAAAATAATGCATTTCTTTACGTTGCGTCTCGTATGAAAATTTTATTTGGTGTCACATGAACCGAGTGAGCTCATACATCACATTCTCATATTTAATTACATGACTAAAACTAATTTGTATCATCAAAAGTGGCCTATCTCATGGAATCCAAAGGGAAGCATGAAATATACATATTCATTTTCGGCCAGAATTTGCTCATTTCTGTCACAAACTTTGAAAAATCATAACTAATCCTAGAAAAATTGAAATCATGTATACTTGGCCATTCTAGAAAGCTACACATGTCTACTTTATGTTAAAAAAATTTTCCCAAACCATAACATTTAACACAGAAGACGTTTGAGATTCAAAATTGTCCAAAGGTTAGGCTATCCACTAGTGCTATCATAGAATTCTGTAGTAAATTTTAAAAATGTCCAATTAATTTCACAAAACTCAAATCCATGCAAATGATACCAATATGGAAATCTGTAGATGTTAACTAGAGGAGAAAAATAACTCTAGATCAATTCAGGCATGCCCAAATCTCGAAACTCAATCAAACAATAACTAAGGTCGATTGAAGTTCCTGATACTGGAAAGATTCTTTAAAAATTCATATCTCCCTCTCTAGACATCCAAATGAGGTGCTTCTAGTTGGCACAAGTCACTAAAAAGGTCTAGTTTTTTTGTAGAAAATTTCTTGGCAATTGGACATCATTTGGGCCTTGTGTGACAGATTTCATTTTCAAATCTGAATGAACAATAACATGACCAAAACCAAAAAATTTGCCAACTTTGAAAATTCAACAAATATTCTATAGGCCTCCTAAAATTTTGTTCTTAAGCTTAAGCCCTAATTGCATACCAAATTTTAGATCAAGAAGAGCTCATTTAGATTAAAAGTGACATAGGGTTCCATTATGGTCAATTTCAACTCCATATAGGATACCAAAATATCCAAATGGCTTTCCTTGGGGTTTGTGATATGAGACTCCGTAGAAACCCGTTCTAGGAACCCCAAATGACACGGATCAGTGATCAAAATTTGGCTACAACACAAAAACAAGCAAATAGACAAATATGGACAACAAGCAACAACGAACAAAGAAAGAAACAAAGAAGGAGAAGAAGAAGAGATGTTGGTCAATGGAATTGAACCCTAAAAGAACCTGTATCTTAGAACCCTAATCCGGGACGCCACAAAGGAAACCACTCCTTTGATAAGTCAAATATTTTCTTAAGTACACAAAGGCCACAAGAGAAACCTCAGAAGTCAGAAATAATTCTAAAACTAATTCATTCAATCTGCCTCTTCTTGGAGTACAAGTGGGCCTTATATAGGCATTTGAAAAATAAAACCCTAAATACAAAATAACTCCTAGGTTTGGCAGGAAAATAAAAGAAATTTAAGTCTGGACAAATTCACCAAGAATGGTGCCTAATAAAGCTAAAAGATCTGAAACAGAAACAATCAAATTAAAACAAAATAAAACTAAGAGAATTTTGTGGAAAATGGCTGGGCTCCTTCAATTAGGCTCCTTTCGGGCTTGGGCTAGCATCTTGTAGATATGAAATAATCTTCATGCCATTTTGTTCCTTTTGGGCTTCATATTCAGCTAAGACTGGGCTCCAAGTCCATTAGTTTTTGGATCACTCCATTCAAGGCCTCCTTCATAGCTTTGGCTCTTGATCTTGTGCATGGGCCTCCCATACCTTGCAATGGATCTTTAGTTGGCCATCTTTTAGAGTTACGTCCAGCCCTTTTGTTTTCAAGTTCTTGATTTTGTTCAAGCTTTTTAAAGTCGCCTAGCTCACCTCCATCATTCCCTCCCTCTTGAAAAGGATTCGCCCTCGAATCTACAATATCAAAAAGAGAAAGGTCAGCCACATTGAAAGTTGCGCTTACATTCCCATAAGAACTAGGCAAATCAATTTTATATGCATTATCATTTATTCTTTCCAACACTTGGAAAGGACCATCACCTCTTGGGTGTAATTTGGACTTTCTTTGTTCAGGAAACCTTTCTTTCCTCAAATGAACCCACACCCAATCTCCTGGTTCAAAGATAACCTTCCTTCGACCTTTATTAGCATGTTGAGCATATTGCTCATTCTTGCGCTCAATGTTCGCCTTAACCTTAGCATGAAGATCCTGCATAAACTTAGCTTTTTTTGCACCATCAAGGTTAGCAAACTCATTACAAGGCAAAGGAAGTAAATCCAAGGGAGTCAAAGGATTAAAACCATATACAATTTCAAAAGGAGAAAACTCAGTTGTAAAATGCAAGGCACGATTATATGCAAACTCAATGTGAGGCAAACACTTTTCCCAATTCTTTAAATTTTTTTGAATTACAACACGCAATAAGGAAGAAAGTGTTCGATTCACCACTTCGGTTTGTCCATCCGTTTGAGGATGTGCAACCGTAGAAAACACAAGCTTTGTACCCAACTTAGCCCACAAAGTTTTCCAAAAGTGACTAACAAATTTAACATCACGGTCACTCACAATAGATCGAGGCAAACTATACAATCTAATAATCTCCTTGAAAAATAAATCAGAAATATAGATAGCATCATTTGTTTTTGAGCAAGCAATGAAATGAGCCATTTTACTAAATCGATCAACAACAACAAATATGCTATCCTTTCCACTAGATGTTCTAGGCAATCCAAGCACAAAATCCATTGAAATATCGACCCAAAGATGAGAAGGAACAGGTAAGGGAGTATACAAGCCATGTGGTTGCACTTTAGATTTAGCGTGCTTGCATACAATGCACCTTTTACACACAGCAATCACATCCCTACGCATATGAGGCCAATAAAAATGTTCTTTCAACATGGATAAAGTTTTTTCTATGCCAAAGTGCCCCATCAAACCACCCCCATGAGATTCTTTAACCAAAAGCTCACGCATAGAACAAACAGGCACACACAATTTATTTCCTTTAAATAAGAAGCCATCAAATCTAAAGAAATCATGAGCACCATGTTTTTCACACAACTTCCAAGTTTCAGTAAAGTCAGCATCACATTCATACATGCTTTTGAAAGATTTAAAACTAATCAACCTAGCTTGCATAGATGTAATAAGACTATACCTCCTAGACAAAGCATCAGCCACAACATTTTCTTTCCCCTTTTTATGTTTAAGCACATAAGGAAATGACTCAATGAATTCAAGCCACACGGCATGCCTCTTATTCAACTTATCTTAGGTCTTTAGGTATTGAAGACTCTTATGATCAGAATGCAAAACAAATTCCTTAAACCATAAATAATGTTGCCAATGTTCTAGAGTTCTTTTTAAAGCATACAATTCCTTGTCATAAGTTGAATAATTCAAACAAGCACCACTAAGCTTTTCACTAAAGTAAGCAATAGGCCTAGACTCTTGCATCAAAACAGCACCAATACCAATTCCAGAGGCATCACCTTTAACTTCGAAAACTTTAGAGAAATCAGGAAGAATAAGTAGAGGGGCATTGGTCAATTTATCTTTCAAAGTATTAAAAGCCACCTCTTGTGCCTCACCCCATTTAAAGATAACATTTTTCTTTACCAGCTTATTTAAAGGTGCAATAAGGGTTGAGAAGTCCTTTACAAATCGTCGGTAGAAACTTGCAAGTCCATAGAAACTCCTCACCTCACTAGCATTCTTAGGTGTTGGCCACTCTTGAATTGCCTTCACCTTCTCTTCATCCACTCAAAGGCCATCAGTACCTACAACAAAACCAAGAAAAACAATAGAATCCAAGCAAAAAGAGCATTTCTCTAAATTTGCAAAGAGTTTATTTTCTCTTAAAATATCAAACACAGAATGCAAATGCTTAGCATGCTCTTCTAGATTCTTAGAAAACACAAGAATGTCATCAAAATACACAACAACAAACTTTCCTATGTAAGGGCGAAACACATGATTCATTAAGCTCATGAATGTACTAGGAGCATTAGTTAAGCCAAAGGGCATAACAAGCCATTCATACAAACCAAACTTAGTCTTAAATGCAGTCTTCCACTCATCACCCTCTTTCATCCTAATTTGATGATAACCACTCCTAAGATCTATTTTTGAAAACAAGCAAGCACCATGCAACTCATCCAGCATGTCATCAAGTCTAGGAATGGGATACCGATACTTAACAGTGATTTTGTTGATGGCTCGACAGTCCATACACATCCTCCATTTGCCATCCTTCTTGGGCACAAGTATTACTGAAACAACACATGGACTAAGGCTTTCTCTCACAAACCCCTTTTTCATGAGCTCCTCCACTTGCCTTTGAATTTCCTTAGTCTCTTCTGGATTTGCCCTATAAGCAGGTTGGTTAGGAAAAGATGCTCCAGGAATAAAGTCAATCATGTGTTCAATGCCTCTTATGGGAGGCAATCCATCCGATACCTCTTCCGGAAACAAGTCTTTATATTCCTGCAATAAAATCAAAACACTAGAAGGAAGAGATTCATCAAGGTCACTAAGGGTTAGATAAACATCCTTATACAAGAGTACAAAAGATGTCTCACTACATAAAGCCCTCTTAATCTCTCCTCTACTGGAAAATAGTGTTACTTTCTTTTCTTCACTCTCTTGACTTTTCTTTTCAGTAGCTCTTTTTTCTTTTCTCTCCATCTCACTTTCTTTTCTTTCTTTCTCACGCACTTTCTTTTCTTTCTCTCTTAACTTACATTCTTGAGTAATTCGCTTTTGATCTTCACATGCCTGCAAGGGTCTAAGAGGGGTTAGCATAATGGTTTTCTTATTAAACTCAAAAGAATACCTGTTAGTATAACCATCATACTTAACTTTCCTATCAAATTGCCAAGGTCTACCCAATAACAAATGTCCAGCATACATAGGAGCTATATCACATAAAACCTCATCATGGTAACTTCCTATGGAAAATGCTACAACAACTTGTTTAGTAACTTTAACATCCCCATTATCATTGAACCATAACAAATTATAAGGAGTGGGGTGTTTTCTAGTTGGCAAACCTAGCTTTTCAACCAACAAGGTACTAGCAACATTAGTGCAGCTCCCATTATCAATGATAAGGCTACATACCTTGTTGTTAACAAAACACCTAGTGTGAAAGATATGCTCTCGTTGTTCTTTTTCAAGCTCCTCTTTTGGTTGAATGCTAAGAGCATGCCTTGACACTAGAGCCTCACCAATCACAGTTTTAGCTACCTCCACATCAGATTCATCACCTCCATTGGAGCTTAACTCAGCTTCCACATCTTCATCACCGCTACTTTCACTAGTAACAACGCCATTCTCAAGCAAAATCATAGTCCTTTTATTTGGACATTGTGAAGCAATGTGACCAAAACCTTGACATTTAAAGTATTTAATTTTAGAAGAACTAGAAGAAGATTTAAGTTTAGATTTACCTTTAGAAGTAGATGTTTGCATCTTCATCTTATTCTCCTCTTTAGGCTTGGTCTCTCCCTTAGACTTTAAAGAGGACTTGAAGTCTTTGTTGAAACTAGCATGTGATTTCAATTTCTGTTTTGTCTTAAAATGCTTCTTCACCTTAATGGCTTTATGCAACAACTCCTCTATATCAAGGTAGTTTTGCAATTCAACTTCTGCAGCAATTTCAGGGTCTAAGCCACCAAGAAATCTTGCCATTGTAACTTCTGAATCTTCCTCAATGTCAGCTTTGATCATGGCAATTTGCATTTGCTGAAAATATTCTTCCACACTCATAGATCCTTGTTTGATTTTGTGGAGCCTCTTGTGCACATCCCTATAGTAATGGGTGGGGACAAATCTCTTTCTCATGAGAGCCTTCATTTCTGGCCAAGACCGAATTGGACCCTCTTCAGAACGCCTCCTACTAGTGGTTAATTGATCCCACCATAGGCTTGCATAATCTGTGAACTCCAAAGCAGCTAATTTTATTTTACTTTCTTCTGAAAAAGATTGACAGTCAAATAAAAACTTAACTTTTCTTTCCCATTCAAGATATACATCAAGATCAGCTTTAAGGGATTTTCATCTTGATGTTACTAAAGGCATCTTTCTTTCGAGGGGGAGCTCTCCTAACTCTTTCATGTTGGCTTTCCTCCTCAAAATCAGATTCATCTCCTCCTAGACCAACATTTTTACCATGCCTTGCCTTGCTGTTGGAAGAAGAAGAATCCATTTGATCCAACCTAGTATTTAGCCTCTTGAATTGTTCTTGAATAGATTTGATGAACAACTTAAGGTCAACTTGGTTATCCTCACTTTCAGACATGATTGGCACCTGAAATGTTAGTGAATAGCAAGAAAAGGACCTGATTACTCCCTCACGTGTTTCACTCTAAATGATGCAAATTCACTCGTGTTTCACTCTTGTAATGGCTTTTACAATGATGAAAACACTCTTGCCTTTTTCCTCTCAACTTGCTTCCTATAGTGTACTGAATTAAATCCAACAAATCAAAAGAAGCAGCAACTGAAGTGGCAATCTCAAATTAGAACCCAAGATGTAAAGTTCTCAAAGAGACAACAAAAGTCCAACATTTTTAAAAAAAAAAATTCGTAGGTGTAGCCAATGGAAAATATAGCAAGTGACTAGGAAAGGAAATGAAGACAATGAATTTATGGAAGAAATGGTATGTGGCAGATTATGGGAGAACAAATGGTTAAATGATTAATTATCAAGAGTTATGGAAAGAAAATTGGAATTTGGAATCAGTATTGAAGCAATCAGAAATTTGAAATTTAGAACAAGGTGAATGAATGCAAATTTCCTTCTATGAATTGTGCACAATATGACTTTTAATGATCAGATCAACTCAAGGAATCAGAAATAGTAATTCCAAGAATCAGAAATGACCAGATCTTCAGCAATTGCAATTCAAGTCAACAATTCAAAATTTTACAATTTCCAGCACAACTTTCCTTTTTCACAGATTCTGACTTTTTTTTTTTTTTTTTTTGCAACTTTTCCTTCTTTTCTTTTCTTTTCCTTTTTTTTTCTTACTATAATATACTCTCTCTTTTTTTTTGAATTTCAAAGGTGCTGAAATTTGCAAATAGAACAAAAGATTTCTGAAAGATCAGAATGACATGCACGAAAGAAATAGCTATAACTTGCTCTAGAAAAATCGGATTGACGTGATTCCAAAACAAGTAGAAAGAAGAAATCTTGAGACACAAGAAAGACCTATTAAACATCCAAAAACACGAAGGAAAACACCCGAAACAGCAGCATGAAAAAAAAGGAAGAGCAAAAAAGAATCAAACGAAATAAGGGAAAAGAAATAGCTATAACTTGCTCTACAAAAATCGGATTGACGTGATTCCAAAATGAGCAGAAAGAAGAGATCTTGAAACACAAGAAAAACCTATTAAATGTCCAAAAACACGAAGGAAAACACCAGAAACAGCTGCACAAAAATATGGACGAACAGAAAAGAATCAGACAAAATAAAGAAAAAGAACAAGGAAAAAGTAGATGAAACCAACCTCAACCAATGCTCTAATACCAGATGATATGAGACTCCATAGAAACCTGTTCTAGGAACCCCAAATGACACGGATCAGTGATCGAAATTTGGCTACAACACAAAAACAAGCAAATAGACAAATCTGGACAACAAGCAACAAAGAACAAAGAAAGAAACAAAGAAGGAGAAGAAGAAGAGATGTTGGTCAATGGAATTGAACCCTAAGAGAACCCGTCTCTTAGAACCCTAATCCGGGACGCCACAAAGGAAACCACTCCTTTAATAAGTCAAAGATTTTCTCGAGTACACAAAGGCCACAAGAGAAACCTCAGAAGTCAGAAATAATTCTGAAACTAATTCATTCAATCTGCCTCTTCTTGGAGTACAAGTGGGCCTTATATAGGCATTTGAAAAATAAAACCCTAAATATAAAATAACTCCTAGGTTTGGCGGGAAAATAAAAGAAATTTAAGTCTGGACAAATTCACCAAGAATGGTGCCTAATAAAGCTAAAAGATCTAAAACAGAAACAATCAAATTAAAACAAAATAAAACTAAGAGAATTTTGTGGAAAATGGCTGGGCTCCTTTAATTAGGCTCCTTTCGGACTTGGGCTAGCATCTTGTAGATATGAAATAATCTTCATGCCATTTTGTTCCTTTTAGGCTTCATATTCAACTAAGACTATGGGCTCCAAGTCCATTAGTTTTTGGATCACTCCATTCAAGGCCTCCTTCATAGCTTTGGCTCTTGATCTTGTGCATGGGCCTCCCATACCTTGTAATGGATCTTTAGTTGGCCATCTTTTAGAGTTACGTCCAGCCCTTTTATTTTCAAGTTCTTGATTTTGTTCAAGCTCTTTAAAGTCTCCTAGCTCACCTCCATCAGTTTGGCACCTCTTGGACAAGTCTAAAAGCATAATTAAGACTTATGTGAGCTGCCCAAATGGTCCCAAACTCCATGCATCTCATTTTGGCTACTCCACTTCCATTTATGCACATTTCCATAAAACCATTCAAGAAGTCACAATGCCATAACATACCCAAATCACATTCTAATGGTCACATATCATATTATCCTATTTATACATGACATATTATCATAATTACATATGTTCAAGAGGTCATACACCATATACAACAATGGGTTATATCATTTGACATCAATATGGCTTTAAAGAACAAAAACTATGCATGTTGATGTCAAGCTCTCTTCTTCAAGGTGGTTGGCTTCCATTACCTTGCTCTCTTGGTCCACCTAGCATATTAAAACATTGGAGAGGAGGGGATGAGATTTAAAGAATCCTAATAGCTCATCTCCTATTCAATCATGAATAATGGATGCAAAATAAGTCTCATAAATGCATGTATGGTCATGTTGACATGTGCAAACATTCAAGAGACATTTTCATCATTTGAGAAAGTCATACATGGCATACAAAGGCTTGCCAAGAAAGTGGATTGGCTTCACCCATTTACTTATGGATTCTGGACTTACCTCACCCATTCTTTAAGAGGTTCTTGGACTCAACCATGGTCTTGGGAGTCAACCTCACTTTTAGGGAGACTTTTTGCTTTGTCTTAACCAATCTTAAAGGTTCTTAGCTCATCCTCACCATAACTAAGGGTTTTTGGTCTCACTACACTCAAGTAAACTAAAGCACACATCAAAATCAACATATGAAAGCATATTGTAACATCATGGCACCATGGAATCAATGTCATGTTAGAACACTTTTCATGACTTAAAAATACACATACATACATTTAAAGACAAGTAAAGCAAACAATCATGCATGAGAGAAGGTGGAGAGAGCTACCTTGGATACAATCACACACTTTTATTCTTGAATTAAAGCTCCCTCCTTTGGCCACACACACACAAAAGTGTGAGGATGAATTCTCTTGGCTTTGTTTTCTTGCTTTTTCTCACTTGAATCTTGCTTTCTCTAAGCTCTTCTCTTCAAATCCAAAATTTTCCCTTAATATCTCCCTTAAAATAGATTTCTAAACTTCATTTTAATCAAATGAAACAATGAAGAATGGAGGATAGGAGGTTTGGATGGAAGAAAGCATGAAAAACTACCAAGAAACTATACCTTAAGCCTTTGATTTCTCTTCTTGAAAGGTTCTATCGTGCAACCCTCAAAATAAAACTAAGTTAAACTAAATATGTAACTAGTGGCACAACCTAGGTCATCTCCCTTGGAATTGGAGTTTAATATTTAATTGGGTTTTCTAAGTGCTAAAGATCCTAGAACTATCTAAATTAAGGGGGGGTTTTATTTAATTGAACTAACTAGAATTTAAATTGAATTAAAATGACTAACTAGCTAATTGGATGAAATAATGGGTGAATGATGGTCTTGTGACTAGCTTTGGATTCGTCCCTTGGTATCCACTATCCTTATCCTAATTCAATTGTGATTAATTCTAGTCTAAAAGTCCCTAATTGTGTCCCTGGCAATGGCGCTAAATTTGACGATTGTGTCGCACAATCTCAAATAAAACTAGGAAGCAAAATGAATTCTATAGATAATGGTGCAACCTAGGTCATTTCCCAAGGAGTTTGTGCCTCAATTTGTTGTGAAAACGTGTTCTAAGTATTACTAATTGGAACTTGTTTAGGGGGTTTTGAAATACTAGAATTTAATTGAACTAAATTTTAAATGACAAGAATAAAAAATTTAAGATTAAAGTGAAGTAAATAGTTGAGAAAATGTGGTAGCTAGCCTTCAGATAGACTCCCTAGAATTTAATTATCCTTGCCCTTTTTAGTTTACCAAATTTGGATTTAATTTCTTGCTCATTAGTGCATTTCCCATAAAGACTCTTGAATAACCATCCAAGATTCAATTCATCAATTATTCAAGGAATTTGCAACCACAAGAAACCTTGAAAAATTAATTAATTGAATTAAGAACAAGAACACACTAAAATCAATCATAATTGATCAATGAAATCTGCTGCATGATTCACTTAAGATGCTAATTAACTAATTAGATTAATCAATTCCTCAAACAATTAATTGCACAAAACTTTTAGCCACTTAATCCAACAACCATTGCATCAATTAGCCTAAAATCAAGAGGAAATTAAAAGTAAATTGCACAGCACCAACTTTAGAATTTTTACAAACATGTAATGATCACAATTAAAATTCAAATATCAAATTATACTCAATCCAAAAATCAATTCAATCTAGTAATTTCTAGCAATTAAATTCCTGAATCAATAAGCTAAACCTAGTCAAATTAATAAAGGAAATGATGCTGAAATTAAAAGATCGAGCAAAGAAATTTTTATCCAAATTAGTGAGGAGATGTGGAGCTCAAATCTGCATCTAAGAGTATCCTATCTTCAGCTAGCCACCAAGGAGAATTCAAGCTGCCATAGAGATTTTAATCAGAGGAAAATTGATGAAATGAGCTGCAGCCATGGATGATTCAATGAGAAAATGCTTCCCCCTTTAGCTTCTGGAGCTCTCTCACATTTTCACATCGTGTTTTCTCTCTTGAGCTCCAGCTCGCATTCCTCTTTTTCGATGAATGCCTCAGCATTTTTCTTAATCCTCACGTGCCCATCAGCTCACGTTTTCTCGCTTTTGCTGAATACTCACGCTGCACACATTTTATTCTCTTCTCCCAACTCACACTTTTATTAATCCATGTTAGCCCACAGTGAAATTAATCTCCAACTCTCTCCCCATCAGCTTCTTCAATTCAGATTCATACAAAACCACGTCATCTTCACATCAGCCTGTAGCTTCTCTTCTTCCAAATAGCCATGCAGCTCATTCTTCCTTCTCCTTTGCCACATTACTTTCTCTATTTTTGCTCGTGTTTGTAGCGATCACATTGCTTTTTCTTCCCACATGCAGCTCGAGTTCACTCCTTCATGCTTCTTGTTTCAGTTGTTACATTCTCTTCATCGTGGCTGTCTCTTACTCTTCGTGTTTTCTCACATGCAGCTACTTCAGTCACATTAAAACTTGTAGCTTTTATTCCACAAATTCTGTACATTGCTTGCTTGGTGCTTATGTCTTATTTGCTCTATTTTGCTCACATAAACTTCTCCTCCCAACTCTTGCTTCATTCATTCATTGCTTCTCTTTCATTCCTAGCTTCTTCATTTCCTTCCATGCATGTCTCTCTCCAAGTTATTTCTGCAACTCCTTGCTTTGCCTTCTTTGTTCTTTCAAACTCGTGGCATTCCTTCTCTTTTCTCATTGGAAACCTCCTCCTAGCTTCATCCAGTTGTTATGTGCTATGGCTTGCCCTCCACGTTAGGATGAAGCTACTGGATGTGTGCATCATGCCCATGTCAACATACAAGTGCAGTGAGCTCGTGGCTATGTATGAATGAGAGTTAGACTTGCCTTCTCTCATCTTTGTAGCTCGTGGGCTTTGCATGCAATTAAGGAAGCCCAATTAAATCTGCACCCAAGCAATGGAAGTAATTAAGTAGGAACAAATTACAAAATTATTTAAAAAGAGATTTATGTATTGAGAATTCAAAATTTTGTAACTTAATTCCTAAATTGCAAATATGGTCAATAAAATCAAATTTCATTCAATTAGATTCATTAAGCCATATTTAATTATTAAAATGCCAAAATTAGGAGAATTAAAATGTATAAAAATCATGCTTATCACTTCTCCTTCTTCTTCCCTTAGTGCGCCACTCTCCTAGGATTTTCCTCTAGTTTAGGGCAGAACAATATGAGACTAAATGAATGGGAGAGTGGGGTGCCTCATATATATAGGCAGAGGAGAATAGCTTTTTAAAAAATTCTTATTTTGCCCTTTATTTTTGGCATATTTGTTTCTCATTTGTTTTAGCTTCTTTTTTAGAACCATCTTTTCTATTATAAAATTTAGATTCCTAATTTAGTAAAATGCCTTTGGAATCACTCAAATCGGAGCTAAAACCTTCCCGAACGAATCCGTCAAAGTTAAGGTATACTAACATTAAAAAACATCCACCGAAGGGGATTTTACTGTCATAGGGCTTCCCATGGTTTTTAGGGCCTCTGAGAATCCTAGAGAACTCAAAAATTTGATTTAAAAAGCTCTCCTGCGTGAATTCCAAAAATTGTCTGAAATTACGAAAGTGCCATTATGTTTCATAAGATTTTTGTCAAAATTTGTTTCTTTATTCTAGTTCTATTTTTCCTTCCGTCTGAGACTACAATTCTCATTTTTAGTAGGCTATAATGTTACTCAAATTTTTTGGGACCTTAACTAATTCATTTCGAGAGACTTGCTTTGAAAACGTGTCTGTTTCTGTCATTTAACAAAAACTGAACATTACAACTATTAATCACAATAATGGTTGTTGAGTCTGGATTTCATGATGAGAACTTATCAATGTGACAAGGAATATTTTCTTGCCATGATGACTAGTGTAGATACAATTTTATATGCATTCCTTCCCATGTACGAAAATATAACTTTCTTTCAAAGATTCTTCTATTTCTCTCTAATTTTCTAAGGAGGTTTTCTTATTTTTTTGACATATAGGAGCATTCTGCGATTGAATGTTGGAGCTTAATATCTTAGAGGTATAATCTCTTACTTCAATGGTAGATTTGTGGTGTAATTCTCTATCTATTGTAATTTATGATGATTAATTACAAATTCCTATAGATTTTGTAACATCTAGATAATTACCTTACTTAGCTTCATGAATAAAATAAAGATGTCTTGAGGTTTACATTTAATTAAGCTTAAAAAGGGAATATATAAATTATATCTAGAAAGGTTAAGGTATCATATGATTTCTTAGACAATTTAGTTTTAATATAGTATATTAAGTTAGACTAATTGGGGATTAATTTACACAATAGTTGGAAACTGCTTGAATAATTCTTATCATTAAATTTTAAGAATGAATCTTATTCCCATTAATACTATTCCCCATCTACCACCACTTAATTATATTAGGCATACTATTTTTCTAATTCCTATTTAATCCACATGTGCCTTCAATCTTTAGAATTTCCATTACCTATATTATATTAAAATAATCAAGCCTACACATGGTTTCACACCTAACCCATTCTTACTCAACAATCCCTCAAATTATTTGGCCACTCCATACACCCATGATACACTTAGACATCTCTCAATTAAAATACACAATTGGCTACCTACCACACATTAGCCTCATACCATTTCATTCCTTCATCTTGTTGAGAAATATATATATATATATATATATATATATGTATATACATATATATATATAGAGAGAGAGAGAGAGAGAGGCAAAAATCTCCATGGAAGCTTGAAGAGAGAAGGTGGAAGAAATACTTGCATGAGGTACATTTAGCTCTTTCTCATCTTACTCTAAAAGGGAAAAACTTGTTGAATTGTATGGGCTTTGTAGTGATACTTATTCTATTTCTAAATTTTGGGATAGATTCTTGAGGTGTGTATGTTTGGTTGATTAGAGGAAAAAGATAGGAAGAAGAACTTGAGGTAACTTCTCCTTTCATCTTAATTTTTGTTTTAAGACCATATTTTACCTGGATTTCAATGGTTTCTTCCTTCCTTTGTTTGGGCAAGATTAGAAGAGTGGGAATTATGTACCCTAGTTTGTAGTTCCTTAACTTGTGTTTTGAAAGGAATAAAAAGGGAAAGGGTGAGTTTTCATCATTTTAGGTGTATATATATTTATATATTATTTTCCCCTTCATAGCTGTGGGTTAGAAGAATTAACTAGGAAAGGAAGACTTATAAATGGAAAGAAATTTAGTAGTTACTTTGTCTTAAGTTGGAAAGTATGATAACATCATCACTTGGTGGCTCCTAAATTGTCAAATTTTGTTTTAGTTTGTAGAATTTGAGATGGAAGTGAAGGTACTTGAAAGGGGAAATTGAAGTCACTTGGTGCTACCCTTTTTATGCCAAAAAGCTAGGTAAGTATAATTCAAGTATATGAAATGCATGAATTGTGGATCTTATTATAGAATTAAAGAAAGTCATGGATAAATAGTTGTAGTAATATGTGTAACATGTTTAGATAGCTTGGAGGATTTTGTGGTAATTGTATTATTAGTTGGCCAAGGGTTTGAAAAATTAAGTAGAAGAACTAGAAACTCAAAGATTCAATAAGAACTTAACCATGTTGTGAAAACTTAAAGGTAAGCTATAAATAAAATTAAAAATGTTAGATAATAGTTTAGTATGGGTATGCAATTGTATGCCTACTCAAGCCTTAAGAAAAGGTATCTAGTACTTTCTTAAAACATGAGTTGTTTACTTTCCATTGATGTATGGTTATACGTTTACATTGCTCCATGATGAATGGGGTATGATAATTATTGTTAATAAGGGGTGTGAACCAAAAGAAGTTCTTTCCCCTTCTCATGTTTGCAGAATTAGGAGTTAAGCTCCTTCTTTCTAAGAGTTAGTAGCCAATTAACTATGGTGCATCATTGCAAGTATGAGATTGTAGTGAGATGAGTTATGCTTTTCTCATTGTAAGAATAAGTGTGTAATGGGAAGAGCTATGTTGCCTCTTTGCAAGTGGTGCTATATTGGGAAGCATATTAATTTGATTCAAGTAAGAGACCTTTTACATAGCAAATGTAAAATGTTTGAGAAAGTATGTTATACCTTACTTCATTAGTAGATTGTCAAGATACTTATGTTTTATGGTATGAATTGTTTAGAACTTGTTACTAGCTATTAAGATTTATATCTCACTTTTTCATTTTCCTATTAAGCAACCTTCCAAATGCAAGTGCAAAGACAAGCAAAGGAAAGCAAGCAAGTGGATAACATAGCAATATGTAATGTTTTGTGGTTTTTGCAACTCAAAATGAATGTATAGGTTATATGTAACTAGTTGATGTATGTATATGTGTTGAGGTACGGAACTATCTATGTATATGTTGTCATAAATTGCTTTATCTAATTCATTCATATCATTTCTATTTTAAAGTGATGAGATTATAATTGTTGCATAACTTTTAACAACGAATTTTAACCTGTTTTACACACCAATTGGAGCTATAAGGATCAAAATTTAAATTCCTTTTCTTTTTCACTCATGGCTATAGTATGCAAGTTTGTTTTGATCCTTCAAACCAAGACATGAATCCCATTTGCAATTGAAAGCTATAGAGCCAATTTTGTCTACTTTGACATACTAGGCCCTTAAATTTCAAAAATTAATAACTTTGGCCATACAACTTGGATTTATGCAAATTAAGTATCTACAGAAAGTTTATAATATGAACTTTATACTATAAAAATTTTAAATGAAAATGAATCCATTTGACCCTTCAAAAGTCCAAAAAATCATGACTATAATAGTAGCTACAGTACTTAGGAATATCACGTTATAAAGACTTCCATTTGTACACTTATAGCATTAGATTTAAGACACCAAAATTTGTTCAATTGTCTAATTAAGGAAACAACTATATCTTATGATATTAACTAAGTTGTTAGTATATATATATATATATATTATCATACTAAGGTGTTGCTTTTACTACACTAATGGTGTTATTTATAATAATGTGATCATATGAATGTTTCATGTAGGGATTGATCACATGTTGCATACCGTCAATCATTTATTTTAAGAAGAAATGAGCAAATACAATCAAGAATTGTAAAAGAATTAACGATTAGGATTTCACATTTTTCCCATCATTCAATTATAATAAATAGAATATGTAATATCCGGTAATTCAGAATTGAATTGAACCTGATGAACTGAAACGAGAACACCCTAGAGCAAAGCAAATTAAATCTAAATGAAACAAGGATATTAATAAGAGTATCTTAAAATGTGAATTAAAGCCTGAGGTTAGCTCGAAACCAGAACTAAAACAGCCAAATAGAAAGTTACAAAGGCCAGTGGCATTTTTGTAATTTCAGGAAACTCTTAGAAAACTGAAAGGAGGGATCTTTAAATGGGAAAACTGAGTTTCTTGAGGTTCCTAGAGACCCTAAAAATCATAAGAACCCTTGGAATGGTTAACACCCTTCCGATTTGCATTTTAGGGTGTCGATTGACCAAAACTTTAACTGAATCGTTTAGTAAGGTTCTAAATTCAATTTGGGTGAAACCAAAGCTATTTAATGAATTAAAGGAACTAAATTTTATGATAAAAAAGATGATTCTCAAAAATGAGCTCAAACAGAGAAACTAAAGTTTAGAGACATAGTTGGAATTTGGAAATTCTCATTAATGGCCCTCCACCATTATATATCACGTCCCATTCCTCTCCATTTTCCTAACTAATTTATTTCCATTCCAAAATAGAATATGAACCAGTGAAAGGTGGTGCACCAAAGAGGGAGTAAAAAGGACAAAAACCAAGCTTAAAAAGTGTAAGGAATTGTCTCTTTTTCATGCTTCTCCTCTCTCTTCCTATGGTTTTGATAATTTGTTTGGACATGTCTTGTAACTAGTTCAACATAAAAGAGGGAGAGTTTGAAGGGAAGCTTTGAAGTATAAGGAAGCTCTTTTGAAAAGCTTGCAAATAAGGTAATATATCATTGTCTATGTTGCTTCTTCTTGGCTCTTCTCCTTCTTCTCCATTTTTTTCAGATTTGGGATCATATGTTAGGAACTTTATTTTGATCTAAACTTGGTAAGATATAGGGTTTTGGAGTGTAAAGAATAAGAATATGCAATAGGAACCAAAAGAAAAGCTTTAGAAAATAAGTTGTTGTAAATAGGGTTTTGGTTGCACCTAAGAATTTATGAAACCTTCTGGTGATAATTTAGATTATGTAAAAGCATGTTTGAGTTCTCAAGACATCTAGGAAGCTTTATGGATAGCAAATTCCCTAGGAAAACCAAGAAAACTCCATGGGCTCTACCTTAGTATGTGTCTTGTGATGACCTTAACTTCTAATCATTTCAATTAAGGCTAAATACACAATCACAAATCATAAATCTGGATTAAAAGTCATTACGACTAATTACATTCCGAAAATGCAGGAAAATTTGAACCTTAATGTTATTAGAGTCATCAACCAAATGATTACAAGCATTCCTGTATACAAGGGAAACAAACACTCATTTATAAGCCTTTAATTCTATTACCCATTAATTCCAACTCACAAGAATCTTCTACCAATGTTTCTAAGTCATCCCTTGAGGTTACCATAGGATAAATCAAGGTTTTTAGGTTAGAATGAGAGTCTAGGTCCATTAGTCGTGGCTAAATATCTTTGCGCCATGGCTAATAGCTCTCGGGTTTACCCTTGTATCATCACAAGTTTGAACTTTGCTGCGGCCAGCCTATATGGCGCAGTGGCAAGGAGACCTCCTGGAACCTACCTCACTCGCCTTTCATTATTGGCAGTGGCCAATTTCCCCTTTTGCCGTGGCTAATTCCTCTCTAGAATGCCTGACACATTCTCACAAAAGTTTGTCGTGGCCAATTCCCATTTAGCTACGGTGAATTACCCTCTAGACAACTCCCAGTTTTGCTTCTAACATTTTGCCATGGCTAATTCCACTTCTCGCCACGGTGAATTGCTCTCTGGTACTCTCCCTGGGCAACTTCGCTTCTATTGGCCATGGCTAATAATATTTTGGCCGCGTTAAAATACCTTTTGATCCTACAACTTCTAAAGTTTTGTCTTATACTTTCCACTCTCCCTCCAATGACACCCTAGGGCCACTCTACCTTAATTATGGGGCTCCAATAGCTTGCATTAGCCTAATTTACCTAGCTAATCTATCATTACTAGTTCAAGACTTATGTGTCAATTTCTACTCCTCCAACTACCCCATATTAGCAAGTTCATAGATTAATAACAATAGAATTTCAGAAGCTTCTAGCAATTATCATTCAGAAATACATTCTATTAAAGATTTCATACATCACTAGTTCAAGTCTATATCCAAGGTATCATACAATTACAATTCTCAAATGGTAAACCATATCATAAATTCAACAAAGTTTATATATTAGATACTATAAGTTCATACATCCAATACCAAGCTATAATGAGACTTAACTCCTTAATAGATACATTCCAACTAATGAAAATATAAACGCCTACACTTGGCAATATGATTACATGATGGTGCTATATAAAAGATTAACAAAATTGTATCTACTCTACTTAGATCAACCCAAGTGTAGCTTTCTCCACACATGGCTAGAGCTCATGGATTTTCATTCACTTGCTTCCCCTTATCCTTACCCGAAGGGCCTTCACTTGAAAGTATGATCCCATGAAATGGGGTGAGATGCAAATCTCAATAACCAAGGCAAATTCCATTCACATATTCCAGTTTAATTAACATATATGCATGATTTTATATAAGCATTAAAAAAGATACCAGTCATATTAGTAAATAAAACAATTAGGCTATCTATGATTACTATCCTATATTAACAATCACAATTTCACATGTTAAAGGCCAGTAACACTGGGAGAGGCCCATCCACGGCACCCACTCCCCAATGAGCACAACCATGGCATAGTGCATCTGGAGTTTGATCATAACTCCGTGCCCGATCGAAACACATGCACGGGTGGCAACTGCACCACAGCTCCACCGTGGACTCACAAAGTCCAATCATATATAGTAGATAGCCAACCAATTTATTTAGCATTAAAATCATAATCATGCAAAAAATACAAAAGTAAATAGATATATGCATGGAATTAACATGAAACCCCGGTTACCTCACTTGTAGCCAATCCTCTAAGAGCCAATTGAATGTTACTTCAGCCTATGGACACAAAAGCAAGCCATTACTATCCCTAATTACAATTTATATCAGCAAACCCATTACTCAAGGAGTTAAGCGACATAGAACTACTCAGAAACACTTACCCAATCACCGAGAGCCTTTAATTTCGGATTTTGCCTTCCCTAGACCAGAAACATCAAAATATCACTCCAAACCATAGGAAAATTCGCATAAAATTAAGGCCCATACTATAAGTCTACTATAGGGGTCTTAAACCAGTAGAAAATGTATTAAAATGAAGAGCTTATACTTACCTAATAACACCCCTAGCCTCAATCTACGAAATTTCACCAAGAAAATCCTAAACAACCATATTCAGATTTTGGGTATGGTGAAAATGCTCCAAATAAAAAACTAATTAAGCCAAAATAAAGAGAAAGAGAAGGGGATTAAGTTATATAACAAGTACCTTGGCTGATTTTGAGTTTAGAAGTGAGAAATGGTAGATTTCTTACCCCAAACCCTAGCCTCCCTTTAAACCTCCGAAAATGAGTTGTGTGTTTTGTATTTCTATAAAATGGGGGTGGCTAAGTTGGTTTTTAAGGTTTTAAGTTGGGTCTAATATAAGTCATAAGCTAACCCAAAGGTCCAATATCAAATGGGCTTCAGATTTAAGCCTTATTGGGCTAGCTTTAATGTATTAGGCTGTAAAAATTTAATTGGGCTAGACCAAGTTTAAAGGATTCAATTGATTTAGGTCTGCACAAAAGTTATTGGGCCATTTATAAGAGCTTGTGCAAGTTGGGTCTTGGGTCTCTAATTCATTAAATCAAATTGGGTCCTCCATTAGTTCCTAACCTTGGCCTACTTAATTTAATTTGGGCCTAGATGGGGTTTCTAACTCAATTAAATCTCAAACTCATATTAATAATTTATCTCTATAAAATTTTTATTCACTTAACTTGCCTAATTATTCTATATTAATTATTCTTAATTAACCCAAATCCATGATTAGCACCTTAATTAATTTTTGGGGTGTTATATGTCTCAGCCAAGTGGGAGTTTTTGCAATTAGGGAGACTTTTCTTTGATTCCTAGGATACAAATGGCCTAGAAATGACTAATAGATACCAAAAGAACTATTGGTTTGAATTTAGAAATCATATTTTGAAAAGTGGAAGTTTGGGTTCCATTATGCACAAAGAAGCAACTAGATATTTGGCTCATTGAATTGAGCTTGTGATGGCTCTAATGACTTTAAATGGAGTCATGTGACTTGGATTGAGTGAGAAAATAGAGCTAAGAGCATGGGTTATGTAAGTTGCTTCATTATACTCTTGTATGGAACCATAACTAGGGTATAAACTAGAAATAGCTTATGTAAAGTTTATGTGAAACTAGAGATGATTCCATTGATGTGTTTGTATCTTGTTTGATTTGTCTAGGCCAAGCAGACCAAACTTCTCTTAGGTGTGGGTGTGAGGCCGAGAAAGGGAGATAGAATTTAAAGAAGAAATTATGCTTCTTGAACCAATGTAGCTCTCCATCCTTTCTTGTATGCATCTCTTAGTTGCTTGATTGTCATTGAATGGTTATATATGTGTTTGAATCATAAGATATGCTTATAGCTACTGGTTTGATGCTATGGTATCATTATGTTTTGTAAATTGCTTTTGAATTGTGAGATTGCTCTTTATGAGTGAGGTTATGCCAAAAGTCCCTTGGAAAGGGTGAGGTGAAACCAAAAGTCCCTAAGGATAAGTGAGACAAGGCCAAAAGTCTCAAGAATAAGTGAGGCTAAGTCAAAAGTCCCTAGAAAGTAGATCAGGCTAATCCAAAAGTCCCAAATAATAGGGTGAGACTAGACTAAAAGTCCCTAAAACTTATTCTTGACTTGATATGTTTATATGATATGGAAAACATGATTTGAATGATTCTTGAAAGTGTTTGGTGCATACTTGTATTCTTTGACATGATTATATACCATGTATGCTTACTTGAAAGGTGAAAGAGCTATTGAGATTCTTTAAATTTCACTCTCCCCCAAATTCCATCTAACTTTGTCTAGGTGAAACCCAAGAAGTAAAGAATGGGAGCCAAAGAGCATAATTTGTAATACTTTGACAATAATATAGTTTTTGATGTAAATGAATGTCAAAGTATGAATATACAAGTTATATATGAGTTGTAACCCTTTGAACATATGTAAAAATATGTAAATATGTTGTATGTAATGAATTTGAAGGCATATGTATGAGAATGCATGATTTTGGTACTTTGGAGCCTTTACATGAATGTGTATATATGTAAGAAGGATAGTGAATTTGAGCTCCATGATGATTGGAACCATTTGGGGTGTTTCTACATGTTATATTTATGCTTTTAGATGTGCTCAAATGGTAATGGTATGCTTGGGAGGCCATTTGGTGCAATTTAACCCCATTATGGTACCAAAATTAAGCCATATTTTGTACCTGAACCAAAACCAAGCCAAATGAACAAGTTTTGACATGAAATATGATAGGCATATAGATCTCATTGAGATTGTTTCACAAAGCTAAAGATCATAATTTTTGTAGCTCTGTGGAATATTTTATGATTTTTTAAAATTAGCCAAATTATACAAAAATTGTCATGATATTGTACTTCTGGACAGTCTAGTTTTTGGTATTTTTGAAGGGCCAAAGCATGTAGTTGGCATCATAAACTTTCCACAGCCACTGAGACAACCCCATTTGGACTTGTGTAGATGGAGATATGAATGTTTAAAATTCTAGTTTAACTACAGGACACCACTATTGTTCCATTGAATTTCTCAAGTCAAACATGATTGTTTTGATTTTAAATTTTTATGATAGTTAGGGGATGTCCTAAGCTTCTAAAATAGTATAATTTGTATGATTTCAAATTTTTTAAAATTTATTATGAACTTCCAAAGTTTTGGATAGAATATGAAATGCCATAGAAGTTGCCCTTTTAACTAGTTTTGATGTATATGACTCAAACCCGAATTTCATGCCTTATTTCATGTTGCTGTTTGAGTAAGTGTACCAATGATGAATTGGCATTAAACCATGTTGATATAGAGGCTGAGATAATATCTTGTAGATAAGGTTTGGGATTTTGTCGACAAGATCTTGTATTTTACACTATGAAATCCAAGACCTTGTCAACAAGTTGTTCAATCACTAGTACAAAGTCTTCTATTTTAGCATGTTCTAGCATTTGATGTGTGATGGTGTGATAGAATACTTAAGATGTAAAGTAAGGGTGTTACCTTTAGATGTTTTATGGAGCTAGATAATCACTAGATGCTCAAATGAAAAGTCCAAAAGTGATAAATGGACACTTTACTTTCAAACAGTTAAAACTTTTAATCCAGAAAAAATTTTAAATATTATTACATATCAATGAAAAGTTTTTTTTTCAAGCTCATCATCTTTCCAATCCAAGTCTATCCAATTGAACCATTTCATTTTATAATTAAGAGAGGGAGATATGAGAGTGATAAGTTTAATGGAATCCAAATCCTCTTCTAAAACTTAAACCAAATATAGAATATACACAAGAGGTCCACCTAAAATGTAGGCACCAACCACCATCTCGCTATATTAAAATGATTAAAAAAAATGGATCAATTTGACCATTTTAATATCATACCTTCATATCAACAAATATATTTATAATTTATCTAATTTATATCAATACATTTTTGTATATTTCAATATTTGAAAACTACAATCCAAACTAAAATTATATCACTTCAAATTTTCAAAATACCAATTTTATATAAAATTTTTAAAATTTAAAAATTCCCTAAGTCTCCCGATAAACAGGAAAAATTTGTTCAAATGTGAGTCAGAGGGACACGAAAATTGCGACAATATATACAATCGCCATCCCTTCCATCTGCCCGTAATGTGTGACTAAACCAAAATCAGGGAGAGCCTATAACTGCAAGTTGACAGCAAACCCTGATAGAACAAGTAAACTTTACGATTAATATAATTAAAAAAAATCGATACAAATTCCCAAAGAAGAAAACAAAAGTGATATAATTCATATTTTTTAATTATGTTGTAATCAAAAGCAACACTTAATAGTGGCAATTTTCACAACATGGCGCAACGGTTTTCGTGCATTCGAAGTTCTTCCCTTGCCATCTCAAGCTTATGTCTGAGTTTCCGAATTTCATCATCGGATCTCCTTTGAGCATTCCTTGCATTCTCCTCTGCTACAAGTCTTGCAGCTTGCTCTTCTGCTAATTGTTCCTCAAGCCTTCTTGTTGCTTCCCTCAACTTGGACTCGACCTACACAGCCATTTCATTATTTAAAAGCAAAGGGATACAGAAAGTATCCATTATAGACCTAAATCCTGAATGCCAAGCCTAATTATCCACCACAAAATTAGGAATCAACATATGTTTTACATAACAGTACATATGCAGAACTGAAACAAATTAGGTAACAATTAATAGATATGCACTACTACACGGCAGTACAAAAACATTCACGAGCGCATGCTGCATGGGTTATAACTGGGCCAGGCATTTCCCCAGCCCAGTCCAGCCCGCTTAGAGCCCTACTCCAATATTTTGCTTTCCCATATAATGTCAACATTTTCCAAGATTTACCGGTAGGGCTATAAAGAAGATGCTAGAATATCTTAAGAATCTCAGTCTTCTACTTCTTTTACTGATGTTGATTGTTCTGTATGTACCTAACCAAAAGGGACAAACTATCTCTCCGAATTTTCTTTTCTACCATTCTAGCTCCCAACTGCTAAACAGTATAATAGTATTAACAGTACCTGTCATGCAACATTCTAGCAAAGAGTGCTTTTCATCCTCTACCCAAAACATTATCAATCTCAGATCAGAATATATTTTCTTGTTATCCTAAATAGTAAGAGCCTTTTTCTGTTCATAGTTGTTCATACTTTCTCTCTAGTTGAGAAGGTAGCAAACTTTTGAAAACATGTAGCCGCAAGCTTGTTGCTCACCGACAGATTTGTAGCCATCACCTTTCTTAGCCTCCCCCTTCCATTTTTGAAGAAGTTGAAGACAGGCTGGCCCATCTTTTCATGATTAAGACGGGGAGAAAACTTAAATATAGTTTTTAAGGTGTTTGGTATAAGGCTTTTTAATTAAATTATGAGATGTAGAAGAGATTTTTGGAAAGAATAAAGGATGCGGTGCTGAGTTTAAAAAATGTTTACATTTTAAATTTTATTGAACAAGATGATAACACAAAACCCTCGGATTGTATGCAGTGGTGGAGCCACGTTGCTGTAAGAGGGGGCTTATGCACTTTGGGGAAAATTACAAGTAAAAGGATATAAGTTTTAGTAGTTTGTACCTTCTCCTCCTAATATTTTGCACATCCTACTTTATATCTTTAATTATTATATTTTAAATTAAATTCTATCTCCTGGCCCAGAGTCTTGGCTTCGCCATGGATTGTATGTAAGTTTTATCCTTAAATATAAGCCTTTCCTTAGGCCCTGCATATGCAAGCCCCCTCCCCTCCCCCCTGAAAAAATAACAAGTACAAGAAAATTCAACTTCTCAAGGTTTTGACCTCTCCATCTTTTCTGTCATCATATAAGCATAAAGTATGAGGATCAAATACCCCTTTTTACCAGATTTCAGGAATGTTCTGCATTACATACATGATTCTACGTTTACATTATCCCAGATCTACGTATTAAGCACTAAGCAGCAATAATCAAATGTATATGCTAAAAAATAATACAGATAAAGCAGCAATTGAATATCTCAAAACATCAAGGAAAGTGTCACTGTGATTACCATTCACAAAAGTAAGACAAAAAAATTGGAGAATTTTCAAATGTAGGACAATCATTTCAGGGATAAGAGAAACTTCACTTATTACCATAATTCTGAGATCATCAAGAACACATAATTACATGATGGGTAAGTTTACGTTGTCCCAGATCTGTATATTAAGCACTAAGCACCAATAAATCAAATGTATTTGCTTGAAAAAAAAAAAGAAGAATACAGATAAAGCAGTGATTGAATATTCCAAAACATCAAAGAAAGTGTCACTGCGATTAGCTTTAACAAGAAGTATGATAAAAAAAAAATTGGACTGAATTTTCAAATGTAGGACAATCATTTCAGGGATAAGAGAAACTTCACTTATTACCATAATTCTAAAATTATCAAGGACATATAAATACATGATGGCTAAGTTTACATTATCCCAGATCTGCATATTAAGCACTAAGCACCAATAAATCAAATGCATTTGCGGAAAAGAATACAGATAAAGCCGCAATTGAATATTCCAAAACATCAAAGAAAGTATCACTGTGATTACCTTTAACAAGAAGTATGATAAAAAAATTGGACTAAATTTTTGAATGTAGGACAGTCATTTCAGGGATAAGAGAAACTTCACTTATTACCACAATTCTAAAATTATCAAGAACATATCAAGTGGGAAGAAATGACCGATAGAGAAAAATATGTGGACCACAAAAAAATACCATCTCAGTAATTCGTTTAAGCTGGTCATCATATGTTCGCTGCATCTGCTCTTTAAACTCTAGTATCTCATTCTTAGAATATCCTTTCAAGGAATCAACCTCTATTTGTTGGTTATGCAGCTTCAATGCTCCCATCTGCAGTCAAAAGATAAATTCAGTAATATAATATATTCAAAGATCTAGTAAATAAGATTGCCCAAATCAGCAAAACCTTCACCTTCAGTTCAGTAAATAACTCATCAGTGTAAGGTTTTCCACCATTCTGTGCATTGACCATATTTACAAGAGACAGAAGTTGTTGAACTTGTTCAAACTTCTTCATTTCATCCTTAGTCTTGTTGTCAAAAAGCACACGACGATTTTCACACAGAGCAAGAATTTCCTAGAACAATGTTAAATTTCAATTAAAAAAAAACAAAATTCTAAATTTTTATATTCAGAAACGGTAGGCATGACAGGCCTAATTCCAAGATATACAAGCAATAAGTTAGAATATTACACTATCAAAATTCTCAAAAGCACAATCACGGCCAACAGAGTGATCTCAGCACAACTAAGAAAGGCATTCTCATATTTATTTCATTTTAGACTCAAAAGAAATGAACCAATACAATATCTCACAAAACTAATTTAAATCACCAAATCTTTATAATAGCATTCCATGTAAATAAATCCATCAGTTCAATCAAAATGGTGAAGGAAAAATGAAAGAGCTTTTAAGTTATCCATGTGATGCACAAGAGAGGACACTGGAATAAGGAAATTAAGGAACAGATCTGTTATCCATGAATAATCTTACAGAACACTAATTTCCATAGATCATGAGATCAAAGCAGAATAAACTAAAGATAATGAAAAAGGAATCAAACCAACAATATACTTTACCTTTTAAAAAAATAAATAAATAAAAGAGCACATTTTAATCACCATCATGAAACAGGAAAAATGCAACATTCTCAAGAAGAACGTTTCTGCCACTTTTTAGCTATCTGAATGTCTCCTAAAGGCTAGTTTTCTCAAGAAGGCTTGCTATAGATTTGCACCAGGCTTTAAATGAATTAACCGTGAATGCTTTTAACGCACAACATTTAAAGGTTGTATGTTTAAAATTTTCACATGTAGTTGAAATCACAAATGAGCCAAGTGAATGAATTCTGCACTAGGTTTGCCCATAAATGTACTATATGCTCAAGAATTTGTGACACCTGGCCCATAATTACACAGCCTCAAAACAAAGGTTAACAGACCAGGAGGGATGATTCAATTGGAGAAAAAAGAATAACAGTTAATCTAAATTGTAGCTCTCAAAGAAACCTTTAGAGGCTCCGGACACTCGCGACCTAAATAATCTTCCAGTGTCTCCTCATTTTCTTCCAGTTCATCCCCTCCGGTGAAGACCATGATCATGTAGTCAACAATTTTCCCTCCAAACAATGTCTGCAAGCTATGTAGAGCAGCTTCCTCTTCCTGAGAAAAGCGGGTTCTAACAGAGAATACTACAAGAACAGCATGGATCCCATCCTTGGCCAAACCAATACATTTGACTATTTCCTTCCCAACAAACTCAGATCCAGCCGAAAAATCAAATAGTCCTGTAAAATTTGTCATGTTAGACTGAGTACAACATAACATTCAGGAAGCAGAGAAGTTATAGGTAATCATCACACTCACTTGAAGCATATCACAGAAGACAAGTTACCATGCTTTACCTGGGGTGTCAATAACATTAATAACTTGTCCGTCTCTGAGTTCGGTTTTCTGCAATTCACAAGTGCTCGTTATGCCAGAGGAGCTTGCCCTTGACTTGAAGGCCTTCTTTCCAAGAATACTATTACCTGTTGCACTTTTGCCATTGCCAGTACGTCCCACCAAGACCACTGTTCGAACTTCATTAGATGAGGAAGTAAACTCCCAATCATCAATATCATCCATAGAACTTTCACCTATCATATTAGTTACCTACAATAAGGACACATATTGAGAACAAACTATCACAAATTTATAATTCATCTATAAAGCATTGACACTTCAACAAAGGAGCCGTGTTCTTTAAATTTTGTCGTGTCAGCTGTGTTCAACTCAATACCCATGCTTCCTAGCAATTCATATTAAGATGGCATGCAATAACTTTAAAACTTACAAAGATAAAACAAACCAGCGTTTAGATATCAGGCAGGCAGAATCCAATAAAAAGCTACGTTAGCTAAAATGTCAGTAAGAACTTAATCATGTTCTATTTAAATTTTCATAAAAAAAACAGCTTAACTAAGAACCTGAAATTTATAAAATTAAAAACTGTTAACGGAAAATAGGCACTTGCATTAGATTTTATCTATATAGCCTGCATATCCAATAAGAATTTCAAAAATCATACCTACATGAGGTTGCTTACAGAGGGATAATACTACTGCAATTGAAACTGACGTGACTAAAATTTACTAATGAATCAAAATAAAACTAGAGAGATTATTTTGATATAGCGAATTTGAGGGAACAAAAATGCAATTCAATAATCTATACAAGCATGACCGAAAAAATAAAGCTATACAAGCAAAATAGATAACAGGACCTTCCAGTTTCAACTTGTAAAAAATTCGTGAGCGCGGTGATATACATCAAATATGGAGAGTCAGAACAAACCCAAAAAACGGTACAATCGAATTGCAAAAATCATGCTTTGCTGAAAGAAAACGAGAGAAAAATAAAATACAGAGCTCATGGTTCATTATATGTCGTTTCAACTACATGATCGGTTGAACAATCACTTGAAAACCATACTCGTACGGTACAAGAGCTTTTTTCTCTCGAGAATCAACAAAGAACACGTAAAACGAAAAGAGAGGAAATAGAATTTTAAAAAACCCCGACAACACTATGAAGTCAGACTACGAGATTACTTCCTCAAGGGTATGAGAATTAGGAACCGCAGCACAAGCACGCAGCAATGAGCCAATGACTATCTATTCACGGAGTCATTGCTTATATATAGACGATCGAAAGAAAAGAGAAGTGATAACTGATGTTTAGCTCCGTTACGATTTTGGTGGGAAGAAAAGGGGATCAAGCGCTGTTATTTTTAAAATTTGATTTTCAAATTAGTCTTTATGATAAAATAATACTATATAAAAATATGATTATCTTTATTTTATGCCAAAAATAATTATTTTTATATTGTCAGTTGCCTTTAAAATTTGTAATGGATCGGCGTCCGTATAGGAATAATCGCTTTGCTGCTCTCAAAATCACTTTCAATTTTTATTTTCCAAAGTAAGATTAGAGTTATGCGAAACTTTCGCCCATTTTAGTCCATGCTAGTAAAAACTATAATTAAAAAAAAACTAATAGAAATATAACAAGGATGAAAACAAAAAAATATGAAAAAAGAATAGAAAGAATAACTATTATTTTCTTAGATATTTTATGTTTAATACATCTCTTTATTTATAGGCTATCAATTATAATGATAGATTTGTAAGTTACAATAATATAAATAAAAAAATTAATTGATATAATTATAGAACATAAATTCTTTAAGAATTATAAGATATATGTCATTAAATATGAAAGAAACTTTATAAAGTTATTATTTGAAAGTTATAGATATCCACAAATTATATTATTTACAACATTCCCTTTTAGATACCCATTAACAAATAATGTGTCTCATTAAAATATTACTTTAAAAAAAATCTAATGAGATAAAAACTTATTCAAAGAGAATGAGTATTTAATATTTATAATATAAGTTATCTCCTAAAAAATTTTATCAAGAAAACTCAATAGGACAATATCATGATTAAAGAGAAAAGAGTGCAGTGTGTATTTTATTTTTTCTAATAACATCGTCATTTTACATTCCTAAGTTGTTGTATTTAGTGTTGTCACTAACTTTTCAAATGAAGTAGTTAGTAATGCCTTGATGAATCAAATTTGACAAATTATTGCTTGAATAAATCACTATTTTTTTAAAGATTATGATTAAACAAAAATTTTGTTCAGATATGTTTTATTCTATCTTTTGTAATATATCCTCTTTTTAGTTAAACTATACATAATGCATTATCTTCATACAATATTATTTGAAATGTTTTCCTTTAAAGATAAACCAAGCATCTCTTGTGTATGATAGGCTATTAACCTTCCACAAATATATTATCAACTTGTTCCATATATTACAATTATTTCTGCATGATTTGAAGAAACAATAGTTAAAATTTATCTTTTAGAATATCACAATATAGTTATACCCCCACATGTAAATAAATAGCCTATTGAGATTTATATAGATTAGATAAGTATAATATATCTCCATAGCCAATTAATTATGATTTAGATTCAATTGAATAAAATGATCCTATATTAATAGTACATTGGAGATACTATAATAAATGTTTAAATCTTGTTGACAAATTTATAGCAAATGCAATATCAAATTGTGTACTATTAACAAGATATATTAGTGCTCTTATAGCACTAAGATATAGTACTTATGACCAAGAAGCTCTTCATTATTTTCTTGAGGACAAAAAATGTCTTTATTTACATCTAGCAATCTTACAATCATTAAGGTACTTAATGGATGTGATTTATCCATATAGAATTGCTTTAAAATAATTTCAATATATACTAATTGATGGAGAAGAATTCTATTCATTAAGTGCTTGATTTGCAAGTTGAGACAACTTTTTTTTAGATGTTTCATCTTAAATTCTTTCTTCAAATAATTAACTACTTTTGAAGCTCTTTAAAAGTTTCAATAATATTTAAATTGTCAACATATATAATAATTATGACAAATATAGCACCTTGAACAATAATAGTCTAGATAGAAGAGATTTAAGGAGGATAAAATGAACTAAGACCTTGCTAAAAACATAGTTATTAAAAACAAGAAAAATTTGAACCAATTAAATCCTTTATGTTTTCTAAGTCCTAATCAATTAATTCTAAGTTATAATGGCTATATCTTGCTTATTAAATCTCTGCAGGGTTGTTGTGTCTATATTATTTTAGATGGTTTCCTATCCCTTAGAGTTCCTAATGCATGCCAAAAAGCTATCTTGGAAAGCTTTAAATTTCACTACGGTGGACAAAAGATAATTTTATAGTGGTCAGTCAACTACCTTAATGGAGCAGTCAACTAGTTAGCCAAATTCGATCAATTGCTTCACTAGTCTCTAGTCCACTATTCACTTGTAGATTTGATAGCTGATTTTGCACGATACCTAGTCAACTACTACTAGTGTAATTGTAATATTCGATTTTCGTTAAACGATGAAAATAGGTACATTTTGAAAGAAAGTCCCTAGAAATAAATTAGTTAAGATCCAAAAAAATTTCAATAGCATTCTAGACTCCCAAAAATGAGAATCCCAAACTCAAATGAAAAGAAAAACAGAGCTAGAATGAAGAAATGAAATTAAATGAAAGGTTAAATGTAATGGTATTTTCATAATTTTGAGCAAATTTTGGAATTCTCATAGGAGGGCTTTTTAAATGAAATTTTTGAGTTTTCCGGGGTTCTCAAAGGCCCTAAAAAACATGAGAAGCCCCAGAACAGTTAAAACCTCTTCGGTGGACGTTTTCCAATATCAATTGACCCAAACTTTGATAGAATCATTCCAGAAGGTTTTAGCCCTAATTTGAGTGATTTCAAAGGTATTTTATTAAATTGAAAACTCAAATTTCATAATGGAAAAGACGATTCTAAAAAATAAGCTAAAACGAACCGGAAACAAAAATGCCAAGACAAAAAGGCAAAATTAGAATTTTTGAAAAGTGTTTCTTAAACCTACCTATATATAGGTCACGCCCCACCTCCTCACTCATTTAGCCACATTTTTTTTCCCTATGTAATATTCAGTTCTCTGAAAACAAGAGAAAACGAAAGAAACATAATGTACAGTTTCTCCGTTAACGTACAAAATTCACCGGATACAAAAGGAAGTCCCCTGAAATGACTTAGTTAAAGTCCTAAAAAATTTGAGAAGCATTCTAGACTCCTAAAAATGTAAATCCCAGGCTTAGACAGAAAGAAAAATTGAGTTAGAATGAATAAACGAATTTGAATGAAAGGTTGACGAAACATAAGGGCATTTTCGTCATTTTGAATAAATTTTAGAATTTTCATAGGAAGGTTTTTTAAATGAAAGTTTTGAATTCTCTAAGGTTCTCAGGGGCACTGAAAACCATGGAAAGCCCTGGGATAGCTAAAGCCCCTCCGGTGGAAGTTTTTTAATGTCAGTTGACTTGAACTTTGACTGATTCGTTTGGGAAAGTTTTAGCTTCGTTTTGGGTGATTCCAAGGGTATTTTACTAAACTGGGAATCTAAATTTCATAATGAAAGAGAAAATTCTAAAAATGGAGCTAAAATGAGTTAGAAAAGAAAATACCAAGAACGAAGGACAAAATAGAAATTTTTGAAAAGTGTTTCTTCCTCTCACCTATATATATGATGTGCCCTTCTTCTCCCCTAATTTTGGTCGATCAAGTTCTGCTCCAAAACCAGAAAGGAGAGCCAACTCCTAGGCACATCAAGAGAAGGAGCTTTGGAGGGAGAAAAGGCAAGGAAAAAGTAAGGATTTCTTGGTTTCTCTTTAGCAAATCCATCCTCCTCCACTTTCCCTTATTTCCCATAGAATTTTTTATGTATTTGGGACTGTTTTAAGGTTAGAGCAAGGAGGAAAAATTCGGATTTGAAGAGAGGAGGCCAAAGAAAGGAAGATTCAAGTGAGAAAACAAGGATAAACAAGGTAAATCTTCCATCTTATGTTAGCTACTTCCTCCCCCTCCTTCTCCCTATTTCGCCCCATGTATGTAGCTAAAGGAAGGTTGAAATTTTGAGGAGAACCAAGGGTGAATTCTATGAATTTAAGGGAGAAGAGTAAGAATATGCAAAGAAATCCAAGTAAAAACCATGAATTTACAAGATAGAAAAGTTAGGGCTTTGATTGCACCTTGAACTCTATCATGAACCCTAGCCATATTTTATGATGTTTAAGTGTTCATATGAGTTTCTAAGACACTAAGAGAGCTTCCTACATGATTCTCCCATCAAAAGAAGCAAGAAAACTCCATTGGTGCCTTGTGGAAGCATAGCTTCGGCCAAAGAGAGTCCATGCACCTAGAGAGTGTTTTAATTCCTTCCAAACTTAGCTTTACATCATGTATGATGGGAGAGTATGAGAGGAAGCCTTGGAAAAAGTTTAGAAGCCACAAAAAGTAAGATGGCCTTATATGTTCCGTATTATGGCTTAAAGAAGTAACACCTAACTAGGCTCCTTAAATGGATTGTATAATGACTCCAAGAGGTTTAAATGGAGTCAAGAATCATAAATAAATAGATAGAATGGAGCCAAGATAATGTTTTCTTAAGATTGCTTCATTCAGTGCATTATGGAATCATAAAAAGGCCTTATGAGTCACCTAGCTTTTATGGTGAATCTGTGGTCTTAGAATTTAATTCAAGAGTATAATTAGCTTCCATATGATGTGTCTAGGCCAAGAGAAGTGATCTCTACCTTTTTGGGTGTATGAGGTCAAGGGAGAGGATTCAAGACTGAAGCAAAAAGTGTGTAAATACAAGCAAGGTAGCTCTCTCCAACTTCTTTCATGTATAGATGTGTGCTTACATTGTCTTGAATGTGTGTATATGTGTTTTAAGCCATGAAAATTATTCTAGTATGATTTTATATGCCATGGTACAATGATGATGGATTATATTTCTAAATTATGTTTATGATGCTTGCTTGGGTTTGTTTGAGTATGGTGAAGCCAAGAACTCTTAGTCATGATGAGGATAAGCCAAGAACCCTTAGAATTAGTTGAGACAAAGTAAAGAGTCTCCTAAAAGTGAGGTTGACTCCCAAGAGTAAGGTTGAGTCCAAGAACCTCTTAAAGAAATGGGTGAGGCAAGTCCAAAATCCATAAGTAAATAGGTAAGGCTAATCCACTTACTTGGCAAGCCTATGTATGCTATGTATGATGTTTTTAAATGCCAAGAATGCTTCTTAAATGATTGCACATGTTAATATGACCATGCATGCATTTGTAAGACTTGTATTGCATGCTTTATGTGTAATTGAATGGGAGATGAGCTATTGAGATTCTTTAAATCTCATTCCCTCCTCTCCAATATTCTAACATGTTAGGTGGACCAAGAGAATAAGGAAATGGGAGCTAACTATTTGAAAGATGAAAGTATGACATTGAAATGTATGACATTTGCTTCTTTAAGGCTATACAAGTGGCAATATTGTAATCTATGGTCATATATGTCCCATAATGTTATGAACATGTATAATTATGCCAATGTATTATGTACAAATGAGATTTAAGGCTATATGTATGGAAATGTGTATTTTGGTTATGTAATGGCAAGTTTGGCTCTTGAATAGTTTAATGGATTAGTGTAATAATGGAAGTGGAATGACCAAATTGAGATGCATGAGATTCGGGACCACTTGGGCAATTCATATAAGCCATATTCATGCTTTCAAACTTGCCTAAGAGGTGCCAAACATCAAGGGAAGTCATTTGGACACTTTGGTATCTTATATGAAGCAAAAATTAACCATATTGGAAACCTATACCACTTTTTTTATCCAAATGAACTCTTCTTGATCTAAGATTTAGCATGCATCTAGAGCTTGTTGAGAGGTTTTTGAGAAGCTAAGGTGTAGAATTTTTTGAGGTCTATGGAATATTTGATGAATTTTCAAATTTGAAAAAGTTTTTGATTTTGGCCAAGGGTACCGTTCACTCATATCCGAAAATAAATTCTGTCACTCAAAGGGCAAATGATTTTCAATTGCCATAAAATTTTATAGGGAGAAACTAGAAATTCCTAGTGGCTTGTGCCAACTAGAAGAACCCCATTTGAATGTCTAGAGAGGGTGATATGAATTTTTAAAATTTCTGCCCATCATCAGGCGTTCAGACTAACCTTAAGTACTATTAAGGCTAAGGATTTTTGAGGTCTAGATGTGCCTAGACTGCTCTAGAGTTATTTTTTTCCTCTAGCTAAAATTTGTAGCTTTCTATATTGGTATCATTTGTATAGATTGGATTTTTTTGAAATTAATTAGATATTTTTGAAGTTTGTAGCAGAAACTTATGATGGTACCAATAGCCTACCAGACCTCTGTCCCTTTTCGAATGTCAAACATCTTTTTTGTGATGATTCATGATCTGGTCATATTTTTAGTATAAATTAGACATATGTAGCTTCCCATAATGGCAAAGAATGCATGATTTTTATTTTTCTAGAATTTGCTATGATTTTTCAAAGTTTATGGCAGAAATGGCAAAATTCTAGCCAAGGCTACATTGATGTATTTTATATAATCCCTTGCCTTGCACAAGTTGTAGACCAATTTTGGCGATGGAAATAAGTTGTATCTATGTAAATAAGTATGAGAATGTGATACATGAGTCTATATGACCCACGAGACTCCTAAAGAAAAATTTTACTCGATGAGAAATGCATTTTGATTCATGACTCCTTATGCCATTATGTTGTCTCCTATAGAACAAGTATGAGATGAGGTACGGGAATTGCATGAATTGAGTCTTAGGCTCCGTTTGGTTCAATGGAGGGGAGGGGAGGGGAGGGGAGGGATTTTAATGGGTTTTGTTTGGTTGAAAAGGAGGGGAGGGGAGGGAAGGGGAGATTATTGTTTGGTTCAGAAGAGGAGGGGAAGGGAGGGGAGATAAGTTTGGACAAATTTACCCTTTATATTATTTTAATTTTTTTTTATAAAACATTTATTTGTATCAATAATTTTTAAAAAAATTATAAATTTTAATCTTTTTTTTATTTTTAATTTCTGATAAAAAAATTATCTTAATTTTTATTAAATATTAATATATTAAAAAATTAAAAAGGGTAAAAATATCCCACCCCACCCCTCCCCTCCCCCCTAATTTAACTCAACCAAACACCTTACCCCCTCCCTTCCCCTCCAAAAACCCTCAACCAAACACTCCCTTAGAAGTATGGTGTTACAACCTAAACCATAGGAGAGAGCTAGGGTTTGAGGCGCACCAAGAGGAGGAGAAAGGAAAGAAAAAAAACAAGGTAAAAGGTATGATTTTTCTTGATTTTTCATACTTTCTCCTCAGCAAACTCCTTCTTCGCCACCTTCCCTTCTTTCCCATCATTTTATTAAAGTTCTTGGATTTTTTTTTAGGGCAGAACAGAGGTGGAAAATTCGGATTTAAAGAGAGGAGGCCAAGCATAGTGAGAAACAAGCAAGAAACTAAGGAAAAACAAGGTAAATCTTCATTCCATGGTAGCTATTTCTTGTTCCCTTCTTCTCCTTGCTTCATCCCACACATGGAACTTCAAGAAGGCTTGGATTTTGGGTAGAACCAAGGGTGAACTTAGGAATTTAAGCGAGGTGAATAAGAATATACGAAGAGAATTAACAAACAACCATGGAAAATTAAGATAGCAAAGTTAGGGTTTTAAATGTCTCTTGCAAAATCTAATTTGATACAATAATTCCTAGGCCTAAATGAGTGTTTGAATGAGCTTCTAAGATTCCTAGAAGGCTCCCCATATATATCTTCCACTAAGAAAACAAAACAAGCTCCATGGATGCCAAGAAGATGCATAGGCTCGGCCTAGAAGGGTTGGGGTACCTAGGGATAGTTTTAAATTTTTCCAAACTCATTTTTGAGTCATATATGATGAGTGAAGATGAGGGGAACCTTGGGAAAAATTTAGGAGGCCTAGAAAATGAATTGGTGTCATGGGTTCCATAATATGACCTAAGGAAGTAACATGTAGTTAGACTCTTTGTTTTAATTGTGTGATGACTCCAAGAGGCTTAAAAGGAGTCAAGAATCATAAATGAAAGGAAAAAATGGACCTTAGAACTCAATTGATAGATGTTTCTTCATTAGGTCTATTTAGGAACCATAAATGAATCATAGGACAAAGTTAGAATTCTAAGTAGATGTGTAGCTTTAGAAATAATTCCAAAAACTTAATTGGCTTCCATATATTTTCTTTAGGCCAAGAGAAACAAATCTCACACCTTTGTACTTGTGAGGCCAGGGAAGGGAGAGCATTTCCAAGAGAAAAAGTGTGTGGTTGCGTCAAAGGTAGCTCACTTCTCCTTCTCTCATGCATGAATGCGTGCTTAACTTGTCTTTGAATGTGTGCATATCTGTTTTAAGCCATTAAAAGTGTTCTAGCATGTGCATATGTATTATGGTACCATCATGTTGTAACATGTTTTCAAATTATACCTAGTATGTGTGCTTGGGTTTGCTTGAGTATGGTGAAACCAAGAACCCTTAGCCATAGTGAGGATGAGCCAAGAACCCTTAAAATTAGTTGAGATAAAGTAAAGAGCCTCCCAAGAGTGAGGTTGAGTCAAAACCTTTTAGAGAAAATGGGTGAGGCAAGTCCAAAATATATAAGAGAGTGGGTGAGGCTAATCCACTTACTTGGCAAGCCTGTGTATGCTTTGTATGACTGGTTCAAGTGCCAAGAATGCTTCTTGAATGATTACACACTTTATGATGCTCATGCATGCATTTTTAAGAATTTTTTTATATTCTTTATATGTGATTGAAAAGGAGATGAGCTATTGGGATTCTTTGAATCTCATTCTCTCCTCTCCAATGTCCTAACATGCTAGGTGGACCAAGTGAGTAAGGTAATGGAAGCCATCAAGTTGGAAGATGAAAGTATGACAACAAAGTGCATTGATTTTGCTTCTTTATGGCCAACTGAGTGGCAAATGTTGTAATCCCTTATTGTATATGTCCTATGACCTCATGAACATATGTAATTATGCAAATGTATCATATACAAATGAGATTTAATGTTATGTGTATGATATAATGCATTTTGGATATTGAGGAGTAAGACTAGCCTTGTATGTTCTTGTGTATGGCATGGGGTGAGAGAGTGATTTTTTAATTTCTGGGTTTATTCACCTTTGAGACAAGTTTAGAAGGTCATTTTGGTGCATTCCCACATACTCAAGTAGTCATGGTTGCCTTGGAGCTCAAAATGGACCATTTGAACCCTTGGTAAGACTTAAAAATGACCATTTCAAAACCCAATATCAAGATTTAATCAAATGAACAAATTTATCCATGAAATTTGACACACATATAGATCTTATCTAGAGCTTTTTGGGAAGCTAAAGAACAAATTATTTGAAACTCTATGGAATTAATTATGAATTTCCAAATTTGGCATTTTTCTGTTGAATTAATGCAAATATTGTTTATATGGTCAGAAACTTAGGCTATGTCATTTGAGGGCCAAATAATATCCAATGCTCATGAAATTTTATAGGAATAAACTAAATATAAGCTTTCCGTGTCCACTGAGATCACCCCAAGTGGACCTCTGACCAGAAAGATATGAATTTTTTAAATTAGAGGTCAGTACCAGGGATGATAGTCGACCTTTGATACTGTTCCATCAATTTCTAGTAGCTAACAGCTCTATTGAGGTTTGGAAATATTTTTATCATAAATTAGACATCTTTTAGCTTTATAGAATGGTAAAGAATGCATTATTTTAATTTTTCTAGAATTAGTTATACTGTTTTAAAGTTTATGACAGAAAGTTGGAAATTTTGGCCGAGGCTACACTAAGTGTTTTTGTGTATTCCATCCACTTACACAAGTTTTAGGCCACTTCCTTGGATGGTTTTGAGTTGTATTAGTGTAATTAAATATGATAATGAGTTGAATGAGTTCATATGGTCCATGGGACACCAAATGAAGAATTCATCCATTACGCAACATAAAGAAATTGATTATTTTTATTGAGTTTTCCTTCCTCTTCTTATGTAGTAATGGAAGGAAGCTTAACATGCATGTGAAATGAGTTCTAGAATTATGGTGTTACAGTAATATTCTAAAATTAATTAAGACAATTATGATGAGTTAGGGAATTAGTAGGGGCAATTAAGAAAAATAATTAAATGGAAAAGGGAAGTGGAATTTACAGAGGGATAAATTATTAATGTGGGTTTAAGATTCAATTGGGTTAGAAACTTAATTTAGGCCCATAATTAATTTAAGTATGTCATTGATAAAGACTAATAGAGGCCCAATTATATTTTTTAAGTAGACTTAACTTCTTATTATGAGACTATGCCCAAGAGAGATACTTGGCAATGGGCTAATCTGGTTTATTGAGCTAGAAGCCCAGGACCATACTAAAATTCTAGAAATTCTATAGCCCAACACATCAAGCTTAGCCTAACAAACAAAAAATCTTAACCCCATTTGGATTTAGCCCTTTGGGTCAGCTCATAACCTAAACTTACACCCTAAACCCTCATCAGCCCCTTCTTCATTCTACCTAACTCCAAGGCACAAGAAAATTTGGAGGTCTTAGAGAGAGGCTAAAGTTCTTGACCTAAATCTATCATTTCCTACTCCTAGAGTTAAAATTAGCTAAGGTAACCTTTATAAGACTTAATCCTCTCTTTTTTCTCTTGGATTTGGTTCCATTGGTTTTTCAATTGGAGCATTTTCACCCACACCCAAATATGATATATGTTGTTTGATATTTTCTTAAACGATTTTTAGGGGTTAAGGCTAAGAGGGATATTGGGTAAATATAACCTTCCCATTTTGATGCATTTACTACTAGTTTAAAAGCCCCACAGTTGGTTTATAATATGAACTCTTATTTTGTGCGAATTTATGTAAAAAATTGAGTGATACTCTAAAGTTACTGGTGTAGGCATAACTAAATTTGAATTTGGTTTTTGTAGTGGTTGGGTAAGTATTCTCTAAGTGGTCCCTGGTGGTTTAATTATTTGAAAATTGGGTTTGCTACTATAAATGATGAGTAGGAGTAGTAATGGTCTAGTTTTATGTCCATAGGTTGAAGTAGCATTATTGTTGACCCTTAAAGAATTATCTACAGAGTAAGGTAATTAGGGTTAATGTTAATTCTATGAATATATCTATTTTAATTTTATATTTGCTGCATAAGTATGATCTTTAATGCATAATGAATGGTTGACTATCTGAATTGTATGTTTGGACCTTGCACGAGTCCACAATAGAGTTGTGATATGGTTGCCACCTGTGTATCGTGCTTCGATCGAGCATTAGGTTATGATCAAATCCTTGTATGCACTGAGCCTTGGTTGTACTCATTAGGGAGTAAGTGCCATAAATGGGCCTCTCCTGGTGTTAATAGCCTTTAACATATGAAATGTGATTGCTAGTATGACATAGTAATAATTGATAGCCTAATTATTTCATTTATTGATATGATTGATATTTCTTATACTTATTTGATTAAATGCACATATGTTAATTAAATTGGAATATATGAATGGAATTTACCTCTGGTTATTAAGATTTGCATCTCATCCTGTTTCATGGGCTAACTATTTCAGGTGAAAGCCCTTTAGGTAAGGATAAAGGGAAGCAAGTGAATGAACATCCATGAGTTAAGATCTAGTGGGGGGGATGCTGCACTTGGGTTGTTCTAACTTAAGATAAATGCTAAATTTAGTTATTCTTTTTTATAGCATCATCATGTATCATATTGCCAAGTGTAGAAATTTTGTGTTTTGGTAACCTATGATGTATCTATTAAGGAGTTAGGCCTTATATTAATTTGGTATCTGATGTATGTACTCATTTATATCTGATCTAGAACCTTACTAGTATGGATATATGACTTGTCTCTTAGAAGGATGTTATGGCATCATCATGAATGATGATGTTAGTAGTTATGAATCCTTCTGCTATCATTAATTCATGAATTTGTTGATGTATAATAGTTAGATAAGTAAGAATCAACACCTAAGTCTTGAATTGATAATAATATGCATGTTGAGTAAATTAGGTAGTTGAATGCCATTAAAACCTCACAAATCAAGGTAGAATGACCCTAAGATATTGCTAGAGGGAGGTTTGGTATATGTAGGATGAAATTTAGAGAGTTAAGGTATAGTAGGGGGTGAGCAGCGGCTAAAGGAGATCCAGAAGCTAGGAGCGCTACAGCACAAGATGCCTTGCCGTGGTGCAATGCAAGAAATTCACTTAGGGAGAGTAACAGAGAGCAAAATCACCACGACGAGCGTCAGGAGGCAAGCTTCATGAGTTTTGGGAGGCTTTCTCACCATGACACCATGTAGGCTTGCTGCAGCAAGGCTCCAACTCACTACATCGCCAATCATAAAAGTTTGAATAATAGGTTCCCGAGAGTACCTGCACCATAGCACGAAAGGCCTGAGTCACGGTGCAAGGTTCGTATTTCTATTTTTAGGTTCCAGTAACCAACTTGGCTATGGCGAGATAAGTCCAAGTCATGGCTAAGTTTCCCTAAACTCTTATTTTGACCTAGAAACTTTGAATTTCACTATGTTAAGGTTATATAATGACTTGAGAGCATTTATAAGAGGTTTTGTGAGTTGAAATCAATAGTAAAATAAATCAAAAGTCTCAATTGATAATTGGGATCAATTGTAGAATCGAATAGTTGTGATGGTTTAGCTAATAACCCTAATAATATCAAGGTTCAAAATTTTCCACTTTTTCCTATTTTAAATAATTGTAATGACTTTAGACTTTGATTTACGATCACTAATCATGTAATTAAGCTTAATAATTATAATTAGGAATTAAGGTTGTTATAGCTAGCTAGTGGTTGAATGGGACCTCTTCAACAATGGACTAGTCCTAAGTGTGTAGTCGACTGGTAGTTCACAGTGTGCAACTCCTGCACCTGGAACCTACTCGATCAACTAGTGACTAGTCATATCAAAACTAGCAAATTAAACTAAAAAGGAAGGTAAATTTCCAAGCTTCCCATTGTCATATCTCCTATAACTTAAACCAACTCCGATCAAACAACTTGGAACATTTCAATATGCTTAAACATCTCTAAGGTGGTGTCACCAATGTTTAAACCTCTGTGAATTAAAATTTGACCTAATAACTTTCTCTAATCACAAACTATACAACTATCATCTATTGTGTCAATAATCCCAAACCATTATAACTATCCATATGACATTGATACAAGACCAATAAATTAGAAACCATTAACCAACTAATTAGTTAGAAATACGTCTATCCATCAATAATTGCAAAATAACCAAAGCAACCATAATTTTATATGCGAAATCCCTTTACAAAGAATAATGTATGATCCATGTTGTTATCCACACATGTATAAAGCACAAAATATCAAGAGTCCTACACTTGGCATTATCATATTACAAGTAGTAAGTTAGTTACAATTTAACAAAATATTAAATCAAAATATAGGCTATCCAAAAAGTCAATCTAACCTAGCTAGTCAATTCTCTGGTTGCTTATCTTTGTTAGAACCCAAACCTTCACTTGAAAATGTTAGTCTACATCCAAGGTGAGATATAAAATCTCAATAACCAAAGGTGATTTCCATCTACATTCATATAGGTAAAAAAATATAAAGTTATAAATGGTAAAATCATTCATTCATCATGCCATATTCAATAAATCAAAGTAGCAAGTTTGACAATAGTTCTCACAATCATTGGCTAATAACTAAATCAATGGGTGAAACACACCCATCAGATCTACAACATCCCCTTAGTAGTAAGGACACATTTACGAGGTCTATATGCTAACCAATCTATCAGGACACACCTGCGAGGTCCACAGTAGTCATCAAAACACACCTGTGAGGTTTACAATGAAATATATACAATAGTCAAACTTAACATGGCATCATATCAAACACAATTATGCATATACAAGCTATAAACATAGTCCCATAACAAATAAGAATGGAATTAAAGCTCAGTTACTTCAGATGATATTTTCCACTTCTAAACTAACCACTAACAACTATCAAGTACAAACATAAGCCTATACTAACATTAACAACCAACACATATTCATTAATTCTAAGGAGACCCATACTTTAAATTAATTAATGCTTAACAAACTACTTAGTTTCAATTTATCTAAGCTTTCAAGAGTTTGCAAGATACCAATTTCAGCTTTAAAATCCAGGGCAATATGATGGGTCACTAAGCTCTCTTGAATTTTCACACATACATATGGCACCATACAAAAGTCAATAATGAAGATGAATATGGAGCAAAGTAACATCACTAATGTAAGGAATTTACTTACCTAATACTTGCTTAAGCTTCTTCCTCAACAAATCCACCATTAAATTAAGAATTTCTTGGTTCAAATGAAAGAGGAGAAGGAGAGGAACATTTTTTTCACGATACTCACTAGAGCCAAAACATCATTTATCTTGTGGATCAAAGCTCAAAAGTTAGAGAAACCACCACTCTCTCTCTTCCTCTCTCTCTCTCTCTCTCCCCCTCTATTTTCTCTTCTCCTGTAGTGCCTCTTTTTCTTTTTCTATTATAAAGTGAATGTAGGGCTAAGATGGGGAGTGTTAGGTTTAAGTAGGTACCTGGCTCATGGATAGTTGATATAGGTCATGGGCCATACTACACTTAATGGACTTTAGCTTATGTTTACTCTTTATGTAATACCATATATATCTAACCCCATTCATGGCATTCATAAGCTTCCTAACATCATTTTCATAAGGGTACATGGAAAAGGAACCAACAATAATGGATTTAATCGTGTTGCGTCATGCTTAAAAATTTTAAATTGGTGACACGTGGACTATGTAGGTTCATACCATGTATCCTCATATTTAAATACATTATTACAACCCATTTTCATCACAAAATCTTGCTCATAACTCAAGGAAATCGAAATGGAGCATGAATTGAACTCATTGAATTTTGGTCAGATTTGCCACCATTATGTCCAAAACTTTGAAAAATCATAAGTAAATATAGAAAAATTGAAATCATGAAATCTTAGTCATTTTAGAAAGCTTGAGATGTCTAATTTATTCTAAAAATATTTACAAGTCATAATATCCCACACACAGAACGTTTAACATGCAAAATTATCTAGAGGTTGGATTGGGTCCTGATGCTATCACAGTTTATTGATATAAAGTTCAAAAGTGTCCAATTATCCACAAAATTCCAAATCAAGTGAATAATACCAATTTAGAAATATGAGGATGTTAGCTAGAGGGAAAAAATAACTCTAGACTAGTTCAAGCTCACCCAAACCCTGAATTTCGATCAAATAGTGACTAAGGTCTGGTTGGACGCCTAACACTGGAATGAATCTTTGAAAAATCGTATCTCCCTCTCTAGACCTCCAAATGAGATGATTCTAGTTGGAAAAAGTCACTAATAGTATCTAGTTTCTCTATATAAAATTTCATGGCAATTGGACATCATTTGCCCTATGAGTGATAGAGTTTAATTTCGGACTAGTGCTACAATACCAAGGACCAAAACCAGAAAAATTTTCAACTTCAATAATTCGCCAAATATTCTACAGACCTCCAAAAGCTACCAAATTTAGCTCCACAAAAATCTCTCATTAAGCTCTAGATGCTTGCCAAATTTCAGACCAAGAAGAGCTCATTTGGACAAAAAGTGATATAGCCTCATGAAATGGTCATTTTTGCTTCCTATCAAGAGTTACTTTGCACCAAACAGCCTCTTCTTGAGTTTGGCACCCATTGAGCAAGTTTCAAAGCACAAATATGACTTGTAGAGACTGTCCAAGTGATCCCAAACCTCATGCATCTCATTTTGGTCTCTCAACATCAATTTGTGCATAGTTACATTAAACCATCAAAGAGCCAATTTGCACAATTCCATTAATTTAGTGTCATATAAAGTCTACATCATATTCATACATCATTTTACACTTGTTCATGGTCTTACATCACAAAAACATTACATGCATCATTACTTTGACATTCAACCACTACTTAAAGTACATAATACACTAAAATAAAGATGTTCAATGTCTTTGTCTTGCATCTCCTTGACTTGGAACACCACCTAGACAAATCAAGGATGAGGGGGAAAGGGGAGTGAGATTCCAAGAATCTCAATAGCTCACACACCCATTCACACCACATTCAAGGCATACATACATCAAATATATGAATATGTAAGCATAAAGTGTGCAATAAATCTCATTTCATGCCACATCAACAATATGTCAAGACCATTTTCATGCTCTAAGGACTTTTGGTTTAGCCTCACCCCATTTCTAGGACTTTTGGATTTGCCTCACTCTTGCCCTAGGGGCTTTTGACCTAGCCTCACCCATTCAAAGGACTTTTGGCCTTGTCTCACCTATGCCATGAGACTTTTGGCATCTCCTTACCTTCATCAAGGGACTTTTGGCATCACCTCACCCTTATGAGCTCTTTCCACATCCACAGTCATTCAAGACAACACATTGGTACCAATGCACAACAAGGATCAAGTGGCATGTTATCAAGCCTCAAGAATGCATGCAAGCACACTAAAACATACATATGCACATAAGAATACAAAGAGAATGAGGTGGAGAGCTACCTTTTAATTTATGCAAGCTCACTTTGCAATTTCCTTCCCCTCCTTGGTTTCAAAAGAGCACTTAGGTGGAGTATGGTTCTCTTCACCTAGACATCACAAATAACACACAATCACATCCTTGAAGCAAGCCAAGACATTAAACTAAAGCTTATCACCTACTTGGTTCTATAATGGACACATTGGTTCCATAAATGGCCTATTGAAGCAATTCATATTTTTCAAGTGCTAGGCTCCATTCTCTTGTTATTTCTAGACTTCTTGGACTCATTTAAGGTCCTTGGAGCCATCACCAATTCAATTGCACCTTTGGAAAAACAAGTTGCTTCATAAGGCACCATTATGGACACCATTATCCCATCTCCCAACCTATGGCTCCTAAATTTTTCCCAATGGTTTTTCCCATCTTCTAACATCATATAAGGTCTCAAACCAAGGCTAGAACAAATTAAAACACCCCCTAGCCTAATGAAGGTAGCTTGGCCAAACTATGCACCATAATGGAGGTTCATAGACTTTATGATTTTTCCTTGATGGAAGAGCCACTTGGGAGGCTTTCTAGAGGTCTTAGGAGCTCAAGGGAACATTCAAATAGCCAAGAAAACATTCACACAAAATCAGATTTTGCAAAACCCTAGAAAGCACTACACTTTTCTAACTTGTTTTCCTTTGGTTTTTACTTGAATTTCTTGCCGTATTCTTAATCCTTGCACTCTTTTTTCTAGGTTTCTCTCTTGGTTCTGCCAAAAATCCAGCCCCTCCTATCCCATCCTAGGTTGGCCGAAACATACAAGAAGAAGGGACAAGAAGAGGCTACCATAGGAATGAGATTTTACCTTGTTTTTCCTTAGTTTCTTGGATGTTTCTTCCCTTGGTTGGCTTCTCTTCTCCAAACACGAAATTTCCCTCCTTGTTCTGACCTCAAAACAGAACCAAATCATTCAAAAAATCTGTGGAAATAAAGGAGGAAGAGAGGGGAACAAGATTGGAGGAAGATGGAGCAAGAAATTCCATGAAATTACCTAATTTCTCCTTGGCTTTCTTCCTTTTTCTCTCCTCCTTCTTGTGCGCCTAAGAGAGCTGAATATTTTCTATATTTTGGGTAGAAAGGGTCGTGCTTATTAAAGAGGAGAAGAAGGGAGAAAAGTGTGGAATTCTTTAGAACATTCAAAAAATAAAAAATTTCAATTTTGCCCTTCCATAATAGCAATTTCATTTCAGCTTTGTTTTAGCTTGTTTTTGAGAACCATCTTTTCCATCATAGATTTTAGGTTCCCAATTTAATAAAATGCCTTTAGAATCACTCAATTTGGAGCTAAAACCTTACCGAACGAACTGGTCAAAGTTTAGGTCAACTGATATTGAAAGACATACACCGGAAGGGCTTTATCGGTCCTAGGGCCGCCCATAGTTTTTGGGGCCTCTGAGAACCTTGGAAAACTTAACACTTTCATTTAAAAAGCCCTCTTACGTGGTTTTCCAAAAGTTGCACTTATTTACGAAAATACCATAACGTTTCGTCAGTTTCCGTCACAAATTATTTCTCCATCTTGACTCTGTTTTTCTTTCCGTTTGTGTAACACAATAGATTCTAGTCCATCTCATACATTTGAATGGCATAATATCATGAACTATATAGGATTTCCATGGGAAAAGCAAGAAAAAGTGGGATTATTTTCGTATTACGCTACATCTAAAAATTTATTTCGGTGTCACATGGACCGTGTGAGCTCATGCTATACATCCTCATATTTAATTGCATCATTACAACTCATTTACATCCTAAAAAAATGCCTATAACCCATGGCAACCGAAATCAAGCATGGAAAATGGGAGTTTATTTTTGGCCAGAATTGGCCTCTTTCCTGGGCAAACTTTGGAAAATCATAACTAAATCTAACAAAATAAAAAACATGTGTTATTGATCATTCTGGAAAGCTTAGGATGTATAATTCACACTAAAAATATGTTCAGATTATAAAATTCATCATGGAGGACGTTTGACATCTGAAAAGCCACTAAGGTCGCTAGCTGCCTGGGCTGCTATTCAGATTACTGATACACACTTCTAAAATTCAAAACTAATTCTATAAAAATAGAAATCATACACATTAGGTCATTATGGAAAGATAAAAATGTTAATGTGATGGTAAAAGTAATTCTAGAATGATATAGATATGTTTAGCTATTAGAATCCTATGGAACAGTAACTGAACTCCTAGGGCGCCACTACTACTAGCTACCAACTTCAAAAATGCGTAACTCTCTGTTCAGACCTCCAAATGAGGTGATCTTGGTGGTAACAGAAAAATTATGACTTCTAGTTTATACCTATAAAATTTCACAAGTATTGGACACCATTTAGACATCAGGTGACACAAAACACAAAACTACCTATGCACATACTAGAATCCATAAAAAATCCTAATTTTGAAAATTTATCAAATATTCTCTAGACCTCCAAAAATTATGTTTTTTAACTTCCCAAAAAGCTCTCAATGATACCTAATTGCATGCCAAATTTTAGATTAAGACTAGTTCATTTGGCCAAAAAGTGATATAGGGATCCATTATGGTCAAATTTGGCTTCATATGAGGTACCAAATTTGCCAAATGGGCCCTTGGTTGTGGCACCTTTTGGGCAAGTCTAAAAGTACATTTGAGACTTGTGTGAGCTGCCCAAATGGTCCCAAACCTCATACATCTCATTTTGTCCTTTTAACCTATACTTATACATATTTTCATAAACTCATTCATGAAGTTATCTTTACCATACATGCTCAATTCACATTCCATTATTCACATAACACATATTCTCATTTCTACATCATAGAATAGCATAATTACATTTGTCTCAAGGGTCATATTCCATTTACAATATTCATATACATCATTGAACATCATTATGGTTCCATAAAGCAAAAACTAGATATATAAATGTCAATCTCCTTCCTCTAGTATTGTTGGCTCCCATTGGCATATCCATTTGGTTCACCTAGCATGTGAGATCATTAGAGAGGAGGAAATGAGATTCAAAGAATCCCAATAGCTCATCTCCCATTTAATCATACATAATATGTATAAAGCAAGCTTTTCAAATGTATGCATGGAGGACATAGAAGTCATGGACATTTTAAAAGCAAACTTGGCATGTGAATCAATTATACAAGACATTCAAGAGCTCACCAAGTACTTAGATTGGTCTCACATTTCTCCTCATGGATTTTGGACTTGCCTCACCCATTCTTTAAGAGCTTTGGGCTCAACCATACTCTTGGGAGCCCACTTTGCTTTTGGGAGACTCTTTACTTTGTCCCAACCAAGCTCAAGGGTTCTTGGCTCATTCTCACCAAAGGGAGGAGTTTTTGGCCTCTCCACACTTAAGCAAACTCATACAAATATCATGTAATCATTTGAAAACATAACATGGCATCAAGAATCATGATGTGTAAAGGCATGCTAGCATACTTTTCATAGCTTGAAAATACACATACACACATTCGAAAATAAGCTAAACACACATCCATGCATGAGAGAAGGTGGAGAGAGCTACCTTGCACACAATTACATACTTTTTCCTTTGGAACCAAGCCTTCTCTTTCGGCCACACACCCAAAACTTGGTGGAGATGGTTTCTCTTAGTCTAAATACAATATATGAGAGCCAATTAGGTTCATGAAACATTCTCTAAAGCCATACAACTTGCTTAAGTACTACATTGCTCTATAACCTCCATTATGGTCCATATTGGCACTTAATGAAGCAACACCTCTCAAATGACTTCTAGGCCTCATTCTTTTCTTTCAAATATGATTCTTGACTCCTTTTAAGCCTCTTGGAGTCATCACACCATTAAAACAAAAGGCCTAGCACCATGTTGCTTCTTTAGGTCATAATATGGAACGTAAGGCACCAAATCAATTTCTATGAGTTCTAAATTTTTTCTAAGGCCTCTTTTCATTTTCATTCATTAAATATGACTCAAGAACAGCCTTAGAAAAATTTAAAACTCTCCCTAGCTATGAGAACCCTTCTTGGACGAGACAATGAAGCATATTAGGTTCCATGGAGCTTTCTTTGTTTTCTCAAGGGAAGAAGCATATGGGGGGCCTCTTAGGGATCTTAGGAGCTCATTTAAACTCTTATTTAGGCCTAGGAATCATCATACAAAATCGGATTTTACAAGGTGCAATTGAAACCCTAGAATTTACATCTTGAAATCTAATGGCTTTTTGATAATTCCCTTTGCATATTCTTAATCTCCACACCCTTCTTCCTTAGATTCATGCTTGGTTCTGCCTAAAAATCATCCCCTCCTAGGGTTTTCTCAAGTGGGGCGATATGGTGGAGAAGGGAACCAAAAATGACAACCATAGAAAAAGAAATTACCTTGTTTTCTTGCTTTTTCTCACTTGAATCTTGTGTTCTTTGAGCTCTTCTCTTCAAATCCGAATTTTTCCCTCAATTTCTCCCTTAAAACAGATTTATAAATTTCATTTTAATCATAGGAAACAAAGGAGAATGGAGGAGAAGCGGTTTGGAAGAGAAAGAGCATTAATTTCCATACCTTAAGCCTTTGATTTCTCCTCCTTTTCTTCCCCTTCTTGTGAGCCTCATCCCCTAGGGTTTTCTTTTGGTTTTAGGCAGAACATGGTCGTGCATAATGAAGGGAGGAGAAGGGTGCATTATATATTAAGTGGGAATAAGTTACACTTTTCAAAAATGCTCATTTTTCCCTTCATACTTTGCATTTTTGTTTATTCTTCATTTTAGCTTCTTTCTGAGAACCATATTTTTCATTATAAAATTTAGGTTCCCAATTTAGTAAAATACCTTTGGAATCACTCAAATTGGAGCTAAAACCTTCCCAAACGAATTCGTCAAAGTTCAAGCACACTGATGTTGGAAAACGTCCACTGAAAGGGCTTTAGCTGTCTCGGGGCTTTAGCTGTCTCAGGGCTTTCTATGGTTTTTAGGGCCTCTGAGAATCCTGGAGAACTAAAAAATTTTATTTAAAAAGCCTTCCTGTGTAAATTCCAAAATTTACTCAAAATTACAAAAATGCCATTACGTTTCGTAAGTTTTTCGTAAGAAATTGTTTCTTCATTCTAACTCCATTTTTCTTTCTGTCTGAGCCTGAGATTCTCATTTTTAGGAGTCTAGAATGCTTCCCAAATTTTTTGGGACCTTAACTATCTCATTCCGGGGAACTTCCTTTTGTATCTGGTGAGTTTCGTTCGTTTACGAAGAAACCGTACGTTATGTTTCTCACACTTTTAGAAAATCGGATGTTATAGTCTGAGCCTAGAATTATCATTTTTAGGAGTCTAAGACTCAACCCAAATTTTTTAGGACATTATCTAGGTTATTTCAGAGGACTTACTTTTACATGACTCATTTCGTCGTTTTACAAAAATTACGTTCGTTACACTTTAGGCCCTTTAAACCTTATTTTAGTTAAATTTCATAGAATAATAGACTCTAATTAATTTTTTTCCTTACAGTCACTTATAAATTTCCATTAAATTAATTTTAAACACATAAATAATGTTATTTAAGTGCTAAAATAACCATTTTTCCTTAATAATTTTTATTTATTTATTTATTTATTTATTTTCTCCTAAAATCCATAATTTAGCTATTTTCCTTGTTAATCCCTTATTTAAATTATTTCTCCTTTATAATTCATGCTAATTGTACTATTCAACTTTTTAACTAATATAAGACCGATATGTTAATAAAAGAGGACTCTAAAGTAAATTGAATTAAGGTTGAATAAGGGTAAAACATTAATCACCATATCAAGAAATGGGGTTAAGAAATCATACGCAGAAAGAAAATAAAGCAAAAATGACTAAACAGAAAAAATGGCTTATCAGTGGCAAAATTATAATTTTGAACAAATTTTAAGAAACTCAAGGAAAAGAGTTTTAAAGCCTAAAATTAAATTCACCAGGTTTTCAGAGGTCCGAAAACTATAGGGACAGGAAAAAACAAATAAGACCCTTTAAGGTGTGCTCAAAGTGTTAGACGATGCTAGGATTTTAGGCGGAGCTATTTTTCACCATTTTAAGCCATTTAAACCCCAAAAATAATATTTTTATGTGAAAGAGCACCCCAAAATTTGTATGGACAGTTAGAATCTGAAAAGCCTGAAAAATGAGTTCAAATGGAGCGTATGTACAAGTAGGGATAAAATGGTCATTTTAAAAAATTATAAATGAGTCTTCTTAAGTAAGCCACACCTCACCATCTTCTACCATCTACTAAAACTACACCATGAATGACCACACCTCACTATCTTCTACAATCTACTAAAACTAGACCTTGGGAGACCATTCATGGTATCACATTAAGGCAGGAAAGATAAGCTTCTGTTTAGGTAAGTAAATAGCCTATTTCACCTTGCACCAATTAGGAAAGTTATTTCTCTCTCTAAAAGTTTTCTAATGATAGTTTTCCTTTCATGGAAACTTGAAGATTCATATCTGACCCAAGCCAAAAAGGAGCTCTTTTCAAGAAATTAATGGGGGGAAATTAATCTATGCAAAGAGTACTTCGTAGTAAGATAAGTTTTGATCCAAAACACTTGCAAAATTGTGTTATAGGCCTTGTAAGTTTCAGCCAAGAGAGAGAAAGTGCGAATGAGAGTTTTTCTTCATGAGTTGTTAATAGAACCAAGGGTTTTAGCATGCACTGATTTCATATCTAATATTGGTTTCTGTTAAATCATGAAAAGAAGCAATTTTAACCATCTTAAGCTGTGCATTTGGCCAAGGCTATATGAGTGGGTAATCATGTTATTTTCAACTCCTAATTAGTATGTTTAGATGTTTTATGATGTAAGGAACAAGAATCTAAGCTTAGAATTAATTGAAAAATTGAAATCTCCTAGTTAGGGTTTTATGGTACCTTATTCGGCCAAAGAGAAATCCAATGGGCTAGGAAGTTGTTTAATTGATTCTTGGGATATGGATAGTCTTAAAATGATATAAGAACAATAATGGAAGTATTAAATTGATTTTAAAAGCTAGATTTTGAAAGTTGGAAATTTAGCATTCAAGAAAGGGCATTATGGAACCAATTGGCATTAGGTTTATGTAACCAAGCTTGTAATGCTTCTAATCAATCTTACTATGACTTTATAGATTAGATATGATAAGATTTTGAAGCCTAGAAGTTAAATTCTTAAAGTTACCCCTGAGGCTTAAGGTTACATAATGAGTTCTATTATGTAGAAAATTGAAAATACCAAATAAATAGTGCCAATAACCAAATGAATTGTAAATATAGAAATTGTGGCTTGAATTATGAGTTCTAGAAGTACAAGTTGGCCTAAGATTTAATCTTGGTGAAATTCTTAACCTAAAGCCTAAGTGAAGAACCAATTATGGGAAGTTAAAATTCAAAATGAATTTCATAAATTTAAGCCCTTGAATATGGTCAAATTTGAGCATTTTAGATGGCATATTTGCTATCCAATAAGCATGCATCTTGAGAGTATGTAAAAGAGGGTTTTGGGTGCACTTTATGTCATCACCATCACATATTATAGGGTTATGCCTTACTATGTCAGAAAACTTTGTTGACAAGGTTTTGGATTTCACATTACCAAATGGAAGATCTTGTCAACAAAATCCTCAACCTTGTTGACAAGACATTATCTCAGCTTTTATATTGACAGGGTCTGATGCTAACTTATCCTTAACAAACTTGTCCAACCAACTCATGCATTTCAATCATAGAGGTTTAAGCAAAATTCACATCCATTCATAAGTTTTCAACACTTAAATAGAGCCTTTTATAGGTTATTTTAGGTTATAGGGGTCCAAACTTCATTCTTTCTTTTTCTTAATTCATTTTCATTATAAATAAGTTTGTTCATATCCATTTTACCATGGTTAGCTCATGGAACACACAAAACCCCATAGGACCCAAAATGACAGCTTTGGTAAAAAATCTACACTAACTTTAAAAATTCATAACTCAGGTTATATAACCCGAAATCATGCAAATTAGGTGTCTATGGAAAGCTTAGGATGTGGAAAATATTCTATAAAAATCCCAAGCAAAATTGAGTTCATTTGCCTTACCAAAAGTAATGGAACAATACCTACTGTAGAAAAGGTACCTATAGCATACCTAAACTTTAAAATTACATATCTTGAGCTATAAAACTCCAAATTCGGTGCTCTTAATGGCCATAGAAAGCTTACAATATAAAATATTTTCCTCTAAAATTTTATGAGCATTGGACTTTGTTTGGTCCCTGAAGAACACAACATATCAAAATTGTTCTGTATGAACAATACCAGGACCTAATTAAAAGTTCTGCACAATTTCATAAATTTCTAAAATATTCTATATAATTTAAAAAATTATAGTTCTTAGCTTGACAAAATGCTCTAGGAAGGGTCTAGATACATGCCAAATCTTAGAATCAAACTACATCATTTAGGCCATTTTTGACATAGGGGTTGTTTATGAAAAATTTAAGATCACTTTTGGTACTAGTTTGGACCATTTGGTGTCTAATTAGTTTTCTTCCACTTTAAGCATGTTTGTTCCATCCTAAATGGCATTTCTAATCATTCCATATCATGCCCAAAATAGTTGGATCAAAATTTGACCCTTTAATAGCCAATATTACATATATGCCCTATGTAATCTCATACATCAAATGCCACCATAATGCAAATACATTGCCCAAGATGGTCATACATGGCTATTCTCATACTTTTACAGATGGTTCTATCATTAAACATGAAGTAAATGATCATATACATCAAAGGTTCATCACGATACATATAAAATGCCATATACATACATATGTCAAAAATTGGTATAACATAGAGTCTTAATACATCATTTCCTAATATCTATTGTTTTTCATGATCTTGGCCTTGATTTGATGAACCTGAAATGGTCAGTGGGAGCATGGGGGGTGAGATTCAGGAGAATCTCAATAGTTAATCTCAACCAATTCAATACATACAAGAATGTTATGAGTGTACGCCATGCATTTGGTACAAGAATGCTATGCTTATGCCTCATATGAATCAAATGCATTGTAAGGCATACAAGTTTGTTCATTTTCTAGCCATGGCTTCATCATAAGCTTGTTAGGCTCAACTTTTCTCCACTTGGGGCCAAGGGAAAGTTACTATGCATAATTCCATGCCTTAGAGGAGCTAGGAGCTAAAAAACATGTCATTCTCATACATATAGCTCATTATGGAAATCATATCAAAACATATCTCATGAATGCATTAAGCAATAACACATACAAGCATTCAAACTCATTCAAGCACTCAAAAGTATACAAAAAGGGAGATAAAGCTACCTTAAAGTTTGTGAAAACTCAAAATGCCACTAACCCACTTCTTGGTTCACTAAGCTTGGCTTTCTTTGGTTTGACAACCACACTTAGGTGAATTTGAGTTAGATAGATCTACATTTGAACCCATTCTAAATCTTATCATATTTACTTAATCTCATTAGGATCAAAGGTGACAATTAAAGACTAGTTTAGGCCTTTTATGAAGCAACGTTAGGGTTTTGCTTTCTAAACCCCAAACTCTTACTTGCTACAAGTTTCATAACTCCAAAGAAACTCATTTGAATCATTACATGCTTGGTTAGAGGGGTTTAGAGCCACTTGCTTCATTAACTTAATTTAGGCTTTAAAAATTTAACTTTCATTCTAGAGCTTCTAAATTCAATCTAATGCTTCCATAATTCTTTATTCATTATATCTAGGTCTTTAAATTCATTAAAACTCAAAGAAACACTCTCTAAGTGCTTCTTTTCTCACTTGGGTGAACCATTAACCATAAAAGGGGCCATATGGAGTTTTATTGGTTCTTTCTTGGGTTTTGATGCATAGTCATGTTTCTTGACTTCTCTTCTATCTAATCATAGTTTCATGGAGTACCTCATAATAGTTTTAAAACTTCATAGGTGTAATGGAAACCCTGACTTCTCTTTTGTCTAATCATAGTTTCATGTAGCTTAAAATACCTCATAATAGTTTTAAAACTTCATAGGTGCAATGGAACCTTAATTTCCTTATCTTGAATTCTAAAGCTTTTAAATTGATTCCAATTGTATAATCTTGTTTCTCATGCCTCAAAATCCTTAATTCCCTCAATTTTTAGCCAAAATAATTTTCTCTCTCTAGTTTCTCTCTCTAGGCCTAATATGGAAGCATTGGAATTCAAATAAAAACAAGTCTTTCTATTACATAACATACCTCATTGGAAAGCTTACTAAAGTTAATTCTCTTGCTCTATTTGGTTACTTCAAACCCCTACTTTTTCTCATGAGGTTAGCCACCAAAATCATCCTTTCATGAAGTTGAAACCACCATTAGAAAGAGCATGAAGAGTAGAGCAAGGTTAGTAACTACCGTAACATGAAAATTTGCATGTATACTTACCTATTTAGCTTTCTTTTTCTTCTCTCTTTCCTCTTATTTTTCACACCATTTCCATTCCATTTAGTGCTGGTTCAGGTTGGTGGAGATGAAGAAGAAATGGATGGTGCATCATAATTAAATAGAAAAAGATATTTTAACTTTTTTTATAATTATAATTTTGCCACTATATTTTGACTATCCCATTTGAGTTCTTTTTAAATTCTTTTTGAGAATTGTCTTTTTTATATGAAAATTTAGGTCATCTAAAAGCATTTACTTCCAAATTTATAGGGTTTGAAACTTTACTAAATTATTCAATCAAAGTTCAAGTCAACTAATGACCTAATTTGCCTACTAGAAGGGTTTTGATTATTCTGATTGTTCCTATAGTTTTTAGGACCTTTGAGAATCTTGGGAAACTCAATTTTTCTATTTAAAACTTCCTCCTTTGAGTTTATAAAAACTTACTTGAAATTATAATTTTGCCACTACGTTTTCAACTTTTTCATTTAGCCATGTTTGCTTTGATTTTGGATCATCATTAACCTTGTACTCTCATTTTTGGATACCTAAATTATTATTCTAAACTTACTTAGCCTTATTTTATTTTATTTTATTTTATTTTGGGGTCTTTCTTTTGTATCTTGTCAATTTCGGTTCAACTTTTGAAAGACCAAATATTATGCTTTAGGTGGCCTAAAGTATAGTTAAAAGACAAAGAAGCATAGGAGAAGTAGTTCTGAGTTCTAGATGTTAATGATATGTTTATATAATATTTTAGGACAAGCTAGTAAGGTTTTATCTCATTATAAGTGTAGAGCTGAGAAAGAAAAGGAAATGAAGCCAGAAACAGAGCAGGAAAGTTAGAAGTTTTACTAGGTTTCTATCATCTATACAAGGTGACTTACTCTTCCCTATCTAGTTAGATGTAGACTTGTTTGAGTTTGATATGCATTATATTGTATTAATTGTTTTATCATAATATATGATGTGTTACATTGCATCAGTCATATGTCATGTTTTGTATATTATGTAAATAAGTTGAGGCTATGAGATAAAGAGTGGTAATGGGAACGAACATCATAGTTCCAAGCCCAAGAGAAAGGCCTAAGCTAGGGTGAGATTCATGCCATGATAGAGTTTGTTGTAAGCATGTAAAGCATTTATGTTAGTTTTATATGACTGTGCATACTTGCATTATTCTTGCTTAACTATCTCATGTTTATTTTAGGTTATTAAGTATAACTATTGAGATTCTTCCAAATCTCAGCCCCATCTCTATTTTCCCACTAACCAATGCCAGGTGGAAGCTCAAGTGCCAACAAAGGAAAAGAGAAAGAATAATATTTAAATATGCAAAATCATATGAATGTGGTGTATCCATTTTATTGTAATGTACAAGAAAAGTATATAGATTATGTATTATGTATACTAGCATGCTATTAACAGTGATATAATTTTAATTTGATTTATTTAAATCCAAATGACGATATATATCCAAATCGTGATATTTGATGTTGTTATTATCCATATTTTCCATGTCTGTGAGTTAGGGTTGAAATGTGACCATTTTTTATTAGTCTGGATAGTCAATTTAATAAGGGGAAACTCTACTAGATATTCCTTAGAATGTTATGTTCATTTTACTTTTATGGTTAAAATTGGATGGACATGGAAATTATGAAATAGGCAAGTTCTTGTATACTGAAAATTTTAGATTTGGTATTTTTCCTCTATCAGTTAATGGACTTGCTATTGAGCTATAATAAATAAAGAAGAGCTAGATAGCTAAGGTGTTACATTTTTGGCATCAAAGTAATGGTTCAGGCATTGATATTTTGTGATGGATGATAATGTATATCTTGTTTGGAAAACTTGATATATGTACTTTGATTGAGGAATTTGGATAACTTAGATATCTGTGATATCTATGAATGTGTGTTGAAACCTATAATTTTTTAGATGGCAATAACAAGGAGAGGTAGACTAGCTAGGGTTCTAGCAAGACAGAAAACAAAAGACCCTATAGTAGGAACTCTACAGGAGATTGTTCAACACTTGGATTAGCAACAAGCAATGTTGTTGCAACAACAGGAAGTGATCTCGCAAGTTCAGGAGACCTTAGCAAAGAGAGGGAATGAAAGGGAAAGCACCCCATAGATGAATCATCCATTAATACCCACTAGGGAGGTTCCTTTAAGATAAGTGCCACATTCATCAGAACCTAAACCTCAGCCCATAGGGTCTAAGATAGCACTCCTACCTTACTCTATCCAACCTTAGCTTACTAATTAACAAGTAATACAACAATTTAAAAAGTATAATCGCCCTACGTTTGATGATGAATTTAATACACAGAAGGCTGAGGCATGGTTTATATAGTTAGAGAAGATCTTCAAGGTAATGGAGTGTATGTTAGAGCAAAAAACATTAATTGCTGCCTTTAAGCTTGAAGGACAAGTAGATGTTTGGTGGAGGAGTATGGAAATGATCATGCAAACTAAGAACATCCCTATTACTTAGGAGACTTTCTTGAATCAGTTCCATGAGAAATATTTTTCAAGTTTAATTAAGGATGAGAAAAAGTCCGAATTTATTTTGTTGAAATAGACAGAAGATATGTCCATTGATTAGTATGTAGTAAAATTTGTATATTTATCTAGATATTCCTCCTACTTATAGAAATGGGATGACAAGAGGTGGCGAGCTGAGAGGCTTGAAAGGGGATTGTTACAAAAAATTAGAGATAAAGTTGCACTTCAAAGAATCATAGATTTTAATGACTTAATAGAAATATGCAAAGTAAGAAAAGAAATCTTAAAAGCATACAAAGCAAGAAGGAGACCTTAAAGGCTAGGAGCCCCCGAGAAGAAGAATTTATTAGTAGTGGTAACAAGAAAGGTGTCAGAAGTCTTGGGGTAAGAAGAAGAACAAAAGGTTGAGTTATCCTAGTCAGGGAAGTTCACAGGGCACAGTACATCAACAGTGTGACAAGAACCATGGAAATAAACCATGCCTAGATGGACAAAATGTCTGCTTCAAGTGTGGAAAACTAGGACATATGGCTAGAGAGTGCCAACAAAGAAAGGGGAGAGCACCTGCTTCCAGGCTACAGACACAAGGGAGAGTTTTTGCACTTACTCAAAAGGAGGCCAGTCAGTCACCCAACTTGATCTAAGGTACAATTAAAGTGATGATTGTACTATGTATGCTATGTTTGACTCAGATGCTAGTTATTCATTCATATCTTATGGCTGTGATAAGAGGTTGGGTCTGGTGCTTAGTACTTTACCATATGATCTTTCTGTGTGTATCTCTACAAGAAATAATGTAAGAACCTCCCATATTTGTTTGAATTGTGTCATTCAATTCAATCAGTGCTATACCATACTTGATTTGATATGTATGCCTTTTGTTAAGATTGATATTATTATTGGTATGAATTGGATGATTGGAAATAATGCTCAGCTTAATTGTATGCAAAAGACAATATTTATGCCATATTGTGGAATAATTCCTTGTACTATGGCAGAATTAGCATTTATGAATATTAACCAGGCTGAGAGACGTTTGATGAAAGGGTGTCAGGGATTCTTAGTATTCTTTTCCATTTAGGTTGAGGTGGAAAAAAGGTTTAGAGGAGATACCTATAGTTAGAAAATTTCCTAAGGTATTTTCTATAGAAATTAAAGGGTTACTACCTGAAAGGGAAGTTCTTTATTGACTTAGTTCCTAGAGCAGAACCAATATCTAAAGCACCTTATAAAATGGCTACACCAGAATTAGTAGAGTTAAAGAATTAGATAGAGGAACTTTTAGAAAAGGATTTTATTAGACCTAGTGTTTCACCTTGGGGAGTACCAGTCCTGTTTGTAAAGAAAAAAGATGGGAGTTTAAGGCTTTAAATAGATTATAGAGAATTAAATAAAGTTACAATTAAGAACAAATACCTTTTACCAAGAATTGATGACCTCTTAGATTAGTTAGTAAGAGTATCAGTGTTTTCTAAGATGAAGTTGAGGTTAGGATGCCATCAGTTAAGGGTTAAGGCTAAGGATATTCTTAAGACTACATTTAGGACTAGATATAGGCATTATGAATTTTTAGTTATGCCCTTTGGTCTCACTAAATTTTCATAGATTACATGAACAAAGTCTTTAGGCCATATCTAGATAAGTTTATTGTGGTCTTTATAGATGACATACTTGTTTACTCTAAAACTCCAAAAGAGCATGAGAGGCATTTGAGGATAGTCTTAGGAACCTTAAAAGAAAAATAATTTTATGCCAAACTTAGTAAATGTGAGCTTTGACTCACAAAGGTGCACTTCCTAAGTCATGTAATTTCTCAATTAGAGGTTACAGTAGATCCTTATAAGGTAGAAGAAGTTCTATAGTGGAAAAGACCTAGGATAGTCACAAAGTTTAAAAGTTTTCTAAGTTTGGCAGGCTACTATAAGAGGTTTATAAAAGGCTTTTCCCAAATAGCCTCACCATTAACCTGACTTACTGGAAAATGTAACATCCCAAAATTTATTAAGGTGTTAATCATGGATTTAGAGTAATTAAGAATAATTAATAGAGGATAATTAGGCAAGTTAGTGAATAGGAATTTTAGAGAGATAAATTATTAATATGAGTTTAAGAATTAATTAGGATAGAAACCTCATCTAGGTCCAAATTAATAAATCATGATAAGAGACTAATAGAGGCCCAATGAGTTAGGTGCAGACCCAATCTAATTTCATATGATAGAGGCCCAAGATCCACCTTGCCTAGACTCTTATAAGTGGCCCAATAACCCTTGTGCAGACCCAAATTCTTGAGCTTTTCAAACTTGGCCCAAACTTAATTAAACTTCAGCAACCCAATGCATAAGAGTTGGCCCAATGAAATTCTGCAGCCTAACAAAGCTAAAATCTGAAGCCCATTTGGAATTGGACCTTGGAGCAACCCATGACCCATCTTTGACCCAACTTAAACCCAACTAAAACCCTAATGCTTCAGCCACTTTCTCATTTTGCTGAAACTTAAGAAGAAAAATTCGAAGGTTGAGAGGGAGGCTAGGGTTTAGGGTAAGAATTCCACATTTTCTCACATTTAGAGCAAGATTCAGCCAATGTAATAGTTATACAACTTAATCCCCTTATCTTTCTCTTTAATTTGGTCTAATTAGTTTTTCATTTGGAGTATTTTCACCATACCCAAATTCTGAAATAGAGTTGTTTGGTGTTTTTCTAGAGGAAATTCGTAGGTTGAGGCTAGGGCTGGCATTAGGTAAGTGTAAGCTATCCATTCTAGTGTATTTTCTGCTAGTTTAAGACCCCCATAGTTAATTTATAGTATGGGTGTTAATTATGTAGGAATTTGCTTATGAATTTGAGTGATATATTGGAGTTTCCAGTAGAGGACATACTCAATCCGAATTTGGAGATTTGTGGTGATTGGGTAAGTGTTATTTAGGTAATTATTAGCATTTAAATTCCTTGGGTACTTGTTGCTATTGTTAATGATGAATTAGAGTGGTAATTTTCTGATGCTATGGCTATAGGGATTTTTGTACCATTGGTGGCTGTTGCAAATTGTCTACAAGTGAGGTAACCGGGATTTACATTAATTCAATGCATGTATCTATTTTAATTTCATATTTGCTGTATATGAATGATTTGAAATGTTGAATGAATTGGTTGGCTATCTATTGTATTATGATTGGACCTTGTGAGTCCATGGTGGAGCTGTGGTACGACTGCTACTTGTGCATGTTCTTCGATCAAGCACCGGGTTATGATTAAACCCTAGATGCACTGAGCCCTGGCTATGCTCAATGGGGAGTAGGTGCCGTGGATGGGCCTCTCCCGGTGTTAATGGCCTTTAACATGTGAAATTATGATTGCTAGTATGGGATATTAATCATGATAGCCTAATTATTTCATTTACTAATATGGCTGATATGATTTTGATGTTGATTTTGACTCATGCATATATGCTTATTAAACTGGATTATATGATGGAATTTCCTTAGTTACTGAGATTTGTATCTCACCCCGTTTTATGGGATTAATATTTTAGGTGAAGGTTCCTCAGGTAAGGATAAGGACAAGTAAGTGGATGAACATCTATGAGCTGGGGCCTAGTGTGGGAAGCTACACTTGGTCTGAGTGTAATAGGGTAGATGCTAATTTTTCTTGTATAGCATCATCATGTATCTGTATTGCCAAGTGTAGGCTTTCATATTTTGATTACTGAAGATGTATGTATTGATGGGTTAGACCTCATCTTAATTTGGTATTTGATGTATGGCTTCATGATATCTGCTGTAAACTTTGTTGACCTATAATATGGCTTATCATTGGAAATGTAACCCTTGAGATATTGATATGAACCCTTAATGTACGGAACCCCTATTGATCATGTATTAAAGGATAGTTACTGGTAGTTCATGTATTTCTATTATTGTTACTTTACAAATTTGCTGATAGAGGGTAATTAGAGAAAAGAAATGGGCACATAAGTTTTGAATTAGTAATGGAAGAATAGCTAGGTGAATAAGGTAGATAAATACCATTAGAGTCATATAAAAAGGGAGAAAGTGGTCTTAGGGAATTCCTAAGAAGAGAATTGGAGTGCATGGGATGAAATGTAAAAGATATAGCTACAGAAGGGAGTCATGCCACGGCTAGGAAGGCCTCACCGCGGCCTGAAAAGTGACAGTGGCGAGGAACGCCACGGCTCAGAGTGAAAAAAATGCCCAGGAGGGTGACAGAATGAAACCTCATCATGGCGCAAGTCGAGGAAATTAATTAAAGAGGGTAAAGTAGCAAAACTCGCCGCGGCGCCACGTAGGTTGGCCACGACGCAGATCCAGCCACAGTGAAATTTGAGTAAGTTACCCAGTGATTCCTGATAGCAACTTGGCCACGGTGCAAAGTTAAAAACTTAGTTTTAGAGCTCCAAAACCTAACTTAGCCGTGGCAGAAAGGTCCCAAGTCATGGCGTAGGTCCCTAAACTCCCACCTTTAATCTAGAAACCCTAATTTCTTTAATACTAATGCTAGGGAATGATATAGGAACACTTGTGAGAGGTTTTTGTGTGTAGAAATCGATGGATAGATGAATCACAAACCTTTAATGATGGTACAAACCCTTTTATACATGTTCTCATTTATGGTTGTTTAGTTGATGGCCCTAATAACATCAAGGTTCAAATTTCCTTATATTTTCTTAATGTAATTGATTGTAATGACTCCAAACCTTGATCTTTAATTATTAAGCATATATTTAACCATAATTACTGGGATTAGAAGTTAGGGTCGTTATAGAAAAGATAGACTGTTTAAGTGGGATGATAAGTGTGAGCAGATTTTTCAAGAGTTGAAACATAGGTTAACTACAGCCCCCGTATTAATCATACCTAACCCAAAGGAAATTTTCATGGTGTATAGTGATGCATCTAAGAAGGGGTTAGAATGTGTTTTGATGTAGAAATTTTCAGTGACCACAAAAGCCTTAAGTATTTATTTGAGCAAAAAAAGTTGATCATAAGATAGAGGAGATGGTTTGAATTTCTAAAAAATTATAATTTTATATTAAAATACCATCCTAGTAAGGTTAATGTGGTAGTTGATGTCTTGAGTAGAAAATCCATGCATATGCCATGCATGATGATTAAAGAGCAGGAGTTGATTGAGAGGTTCAAGGATATGAATCTCTCTTGTGAAGTTCATTCGGAGAAATTGTTAATAAGTGAAATCCGAATAGAAAATGACCTTAGAAGTTAGATTAAGGATGCTTAGCAAAAAGATGATTATGTGAGCAAAATGAGAACCCAGATATCCCAAGGTGGCATGGTAGACTTTAATCTGTCTGAAGATGGAATAATGAGATAAAGGGATAGGCAGTATGTGCTTAAAGAGTCAGAATTGAGAGAGAAGATATTAGAAGAGGCACATAAGTGTAAGTATACTATTCATCCAGGTAGTAATAAAATGTACCATAATTTAAAGAAAATGTTTTGGTGGCGTGGGATGAAAATAGATATAGCAGAGTATGTCTCCCAGTGTTTGGTATGTTAGAAGTCAAGATAGAACACCAAAAGCCAGCTGGGTTGCTTCAGCCCCCATTTTAATCATACCTAACCCAAAGGAAATTTTCATGGTGTATAATGATACATCTAATAAGGGGTTAGAATGTGTTTTGATGTAGAAATTTTCAGTGACCACAAAAGCCTTAAGTATTTATTTGAGCAAAAAGAGTTAAACATAAGATAGAGGAGATGTTTAGAATTTCTAAAAGGGTTATAATTTTATATTAAAATACCATCCTAGTAAGGCTAATGTGGTAGTTGATGCCCTGAGTAGAAAATCTATATATATGCCCTGCATGATGATTAGAGAGCAGGAGTTAATTGAAAGGTTCAGGGATATGAATCTCTCCTGTGAGGTGCATTTGGAGAAATTGTTAATAAGTGAAATTCGAATAGAAAATGACCTAAAAAGTCCAAATAGAAAATGACCTAAGAAGTTAGATTAGGGATGCTTAGTAAAAAGATGATTATGTGAGCAAAATGAGAACCCAGATATCCCAAGGTGGCATGGTAGACTTTAATTTGTCTAAAGATGGAATAATGAGATAAAGGGATAGGTAGTATGTGCCTAAAGAGTCAGAATTGATAGAGAATATATTAGAAGAGGCACATAAGGGTAAGTACACTATTCATCCAGGTAGTAATAAAATGTACCATAATTTAAAGAAAATGTTTTGGTGGCATGGGATGAAAATAGATATAGCAGAGTATGTCTCCTAGTGTTTGGTATGTCAGAAGTCAAGATAGAACACCAAAAGCCAGCTAGGTTGCTTCAGCCCTTAGATATCCCTAAGTGGAAATAGGATAGCATAACTATAGACTTTGTTATGGGATTACCCAGGACGTCATTGGGGCATGATACCATATGGGTGATAATGGATAGGTTAACCAAGTCAGCACACTTTCTAGCAATGAAGGCCACTTACACCTTGGATAGATTAGCTCAACTATACATCAGGGAGATAGTGAGGCTATATGGTGTACCAAGAGCATAGTATTAGATAAAGATCCTAGATTCACATCAAATTTTTGGAGATCATTACAGGATGCCCTAGAAACTAAATTAAGATTCAGTACGTCCTATCATCCTCAGATAGATGGTCAAACAAAAAGAACTATCCAAACTTTAGAAGACATGTTAAGGGCTTGTATCTTAGAATCAAAAAGGAACTAGGATATGTATTTGCCTTTAGTGGAGTTTGCCTACAATAATAGTTATCATGCTAGTATCCAAATGGCACCATATGAGGCATTGTATGGGAGGAAGTGTAGGTCTTCAGTATGTTAGGTTGAGTTAGGAGAGAGGAGCCTTATAGGCCCAGAGTTAGTGGACTAAACCTTTAGCCAGATAGAAACTATCAAGAAGAAACTCTTAACGACATAGAGTAGATAAAAGAACTACACAAATAAGAGAAGGAGATCATTAGAGTTTGAGATTGGAGACCATGTTTTTGTGAGAGTGTCTCTAGTTACAGGGATAGGTAGGTCCATTAAAAGTAGAAAGCTCAGTCCAAAATATATAGGTCCATTCCAAATTCTTGACAAAGTTGGACCTATAGCCTATAGACTTGCTCTTCCCCCAAACCTAAGCCAGATACATAATATATTCCACGTATCCCAGCTTAAGAAATACTAGCCTAACCCCTCACATGTCATAGAATATAAGAATGTACAATTGCAGGAAAATCTATCTAATGTAGTATCACCAGATAGGATCATGGATGCTAGACTTAAGTAGTTACGGAACAAAATGATACCACTAGTGAAAGTGGTTTGGAAAGAGCTATCTCCTGAGGAAGCCACCTAAGAGCTGGAAGAAGAGATGAAAAAGAAGTATCCAGAACTCTTTCCATGAGGTATGTATTTAAATTTCGAGGATAAAATTTTATTTAAAGGGGTAGAAATGTAATGCCTGATTTTTGTAAAAATAATAGAAATAGGCCCGATATAAAAGGGAGTCTCCTAAAATGAATCAGTTAAGGCTAAATAAAATTTGCATAAAATTTTAATTATTAGAAAATGGGGCATTATGGCTTAAGATGCCCAGAAACTAGGGCCAGAATGGCTAAACAAATTTCTAATGAAATGTAGTGGCATTTTCTTAATTTTAGGTAACTTTTAGAAAACTCAAAGGATGGATCTTTAAATGAAAAAATTGAGTTTCCTGAGGTTCTCAAAGGCCTTGAAAACTATAATAACTAATAGAACAGTTAAAACCCCTCTAATTTACATTTTAGAATGTTGGTGACCCTGAATTTTGACCTTTTCATTTAGAAAGGTTTTAGACTCGATTTGAGTGATTCCAAAGGCTATTTATAGGTTAAAGAACCTAAATTTTATGATGGAAAAGACATTTTTTGAAAAGGATTTAATATGAGCCCTAAACAAAAGCGCTAAGAATGAACGACAAAATTGGCATTTTAAAAGGCTCCTTAAGAATCCCTAGCTATATATAGGTGACGCCTCACTTATCCCTCACATTTCTCTACCTAAATTCTATCCAAGGCCAAGGAAAAGTTCTGGAAAAAGTGGTGCACAAGGAAGAGCATCAAGGGAGGAGAAAAACCTAAGAAAAGGTAAGGAAAATCAAGGAATTTCTTGCTCCTTCCTTCCTTGAACTTGCTCTCCTTCTTCTCCTCTTTCTTTTTATGGTTTTGATGCATGTTTTGGATATATTTTGAGTTCTATTCAGAGGGGGGAAGTTTGAAATTTCAAGGAGCAGTGAAGATAAGGGAAAAAGCTCTTGAAAAGGCTAAGGAATCGAGATATTTCCATGGCTTTCCTTGCTTCTTCCTTCTTGTTTCTCCATAGCTCATTTTTGGCCTTATATAGAACAAGTAAGAAGGAGCAAAATCTGACTCAAACCAAGCATGAAACCTAGGTTTTTAAGGGTGAGGAACAAGTAGATGTAAAGAAATTCTAAAAAGAACCATTAGTTTTCAAGTTTCCAAAACCTAGCGTTTCCTTTGCATCTTAGTATGTATGAAGCTTTCTAGTGATATTTTTAATTTTCTATAAGTGTGTATGGGTTCTTGAGATGCCAAGAAAGCCTCACATGTGTCCTTTCCTTCAAGAAAACAAAGCTAGCTCCATGGGCCTAAAACCTAGCATATGTCTCGGCCAAGCTTGGTTTTGTGCCTAGGGAGACTTTTAAAATTTTTCTAAGGGTAGAAAAGGACTAAACATGATAAGCGAACACCAAATAAAAGCTTGGAAAAATTTTAGAAACCTTGGTTGGTGTGATGGAAGTGTATGCTCCATAATAAAGCTTAAAGAAGCAATTTAGGTTTAGGCCCTTGGAAATGAAATTATGATGACTCCAAGAGGCTTAAATAGGATCAAGAGACCTAGATGGTAGAAGAAAATGGAGCTAAGACCTTGAATGCTAGCACTTGCTTCATTAGGCCTTATATGACACCATTATGCAACCATAGAATAAAGTGAGCTCCCATAGTGAGTGAGTGAGTGATGATAAAACTTACTTCCATGATGTAATTGTACCCTTTTTAATGTGTTTAGACTAAGAGAACCAAGTCCCATCTCATTGCAAGTGTGTGGCCAAAAAAGGGGAGGAATACCTAAGGAAAAAGTGTTGAACTCTTGCTTCAATGTAGCTCTCTCTTCTTTCTCTCATACATGAGTAGATGTTTATCTTGTCTTGAATGTGTGTGTGTATTTTTTAAGCTATGAAAGAGGTCTTAGCATGTATCTATATGCCATGGTACCATGAAGCTTTGTGATGTACTTGAATGATGTTTTATGAACATGTTTTGGTTTGCTTGAGTGTGGTGAAACCAAAAGTCCCCTAGCAAGGGTGAGAATGAGCCAAAAGTCCCCAAGAATTGTTGAGACAAAGCCAAAGGTCTTCCAAGAGTAAGGCTTAGTTAAAAGCCTTTAAAAAAATGGGTGAAAGAAGTCCAAAATTCTCCAAAGAGATTGCGTGAGGCTAAACCACTTACCTGGCAAGTCTATATATGTTTCATAGGACTTCTTGAATACTAGAAATATTCCATGAATGATTACATGTTCCATGATATCCATGCATGCATGTATTTTTAGACTTGTATTTGCATCTTTTATGGATGGTTAAAAGGGAGAAGAGCTATTAGAATTGTTAGAATCTCATTCCTTCCTCCCTATTGTCTAACATGTCTAGGTGGACCAAATAAGCCAAAGAATGGGAGCCACTAAGCTTAAAGAAGAGAGTTTGACAACAAAGTGTGTGAAAATGTCCATTTTATAGCCATATGAGTGGCATATGATGTAATCCAATGTTGTATATAATGTATAAGCCTATGAACACTTGTAAATATATGGATATATTATGTATGTATGAGATTTGATGCCATATGTATGATATAGCAATTTTTGGGCATTGAATGGCAAAATATGGCATATGTGTTCTTGTGTATACTTTAGGATGAGAGTATGATTTTGTGAACTCTGGATTTGTGCACCTTTGAGACATATTTACTAGACCATTTTGGTGCTTTCCCACGTTCTCAAATGGCCATGTATGTCTTAGAAGCAATTTTGGACCATTTGAGACCCTTAAAAGACACCAAAAGAGCATCTTTTGAACCCAATATTAAGATTTGACCAAATGAATGAATTTACCCATGAAATTTGGTATTCATATAGATCTCATTCAAATATTTTTAGAAAGATAAAGACCAAATTATTTGGAGCCCTGTGTAATTAATTATGATTTTTCAAAGTTACCATTTTTCTATTATTCTGGTATAAGCACTATTTATATGGTTAGTTTCTTGTGCTATGTCATTTGAGGGCCAAATAGTGTCCAATGCTTATGAAATTTTATAGGCAAAAACTAGATATGGTAATCTTTCTATGCCACTAAAATCACCCCAATTGAATGTTTGAGTAGGGAGATATGAATTTTTAAAGTTCTATGATAGTACAAGTAGAGCCAGGCGACCTTGGTTACTGTTCTATCGATTTCTAGTGGCTAGACGTCCCTGTTGTAGTCTAGAATTATTTTTAACATAAAGTAGATATCTGTAGCTTTCCATTTCCATAATGGCATAGTTTTCTTGATTTAAAGTTTTCTAAAATAAGTTATGATTTTTCAAACTTCATGACAGAAAGCTGGACCATGAACCCGAGACTGCACATATAAATTTTATGCATTTGCTTCATGAGCTCGAGTTTCTAGCCACTTCTTAAGATGGTTTTAAGTTGTATTTGTGTATTTAAATATGATAATGAGATGGATGACTTAATATGGTCCACGAGACATAAAATGAAAAATTTATCCATGATATAACGTAATTTAATAGAATATTTTAATGGCTTATCTTTAGGAACTTTATGTAATCTAAGGAAATGAGTCCAATAATGATGTGAGATGTGCTTAATGATTATGGTGTTACACTTGTCACTAGAGACACTCTATTAAAGACATGGTTTCTAACCTCGAACTCTAATAGCTTTCTCTGTCTATCTGCATAACTTTTCTGTCTACTTTGTGCTGTTAAGAGTTTCTTTCTGTTGGTCTCAATTTGACTAGAGGTTTGGTCCACTAATTCTGGGCCTATAAGGCTTCTTTCTCCTAGCTCAACCCAACACATTGGAGACCTACACTTCCTCCCATACAATGCCTCATACAGTGTCATCTGAATACTAGTATGATAGCTATTACTATAGGCAAACTCTGCTAGAGGCAAGTATGTATCCCAATTCTCTTTTATCTCTAATACATATGCCCTTAACATGTCCTCTAAGTTTTAGATAGTTCTCTTTGTCTGTCTATCTGTCTGGGGGTGATAGGCTGTGCTAAACCTTAGTTTAGTACCTAAAGCATCCTATAACGACCTCCAAAAGTTCGAAGTGAATTTGGGATCTCTATCTGACACTATACTTCTAGGCATACCATGTAACCTCACTATCTCTCGGATGTACAGGTGGGCTAATATTTTTAGGGTATAAGTGGCTTTCATTGCTAAAAAGTGTGCTGACTTTGTTAATCTGTCCACTATTACCCATATAACATCATGCCTCAATGATGTCCTGGGTAAATCCATAACAATATCCATCACTACACTATCCCATTTTCACTCTGGGATGTCTAGGGGTTGAAGTAACCCAGCTAGCTTCTAAGGTTCTATTTTGACTTTCTGACATCCTAAATATCGGGAGGCATATTCTGCTATATCTACTTTCATTCCAGGCCATTAGAATATCTTTTTTAGATCATGATACATTTTATTACTACCTGGGTGAATTGTATACTTGCTCTTGTGTGTCTTATCTAGTTTTCTCTCTGTAATCTCAGTATTTCTTGGCACTATAGCCTATTCTTATATCTTACTAGCCCATCCTCTGACAGATTGAAATCCTGAGTGCTACCTTGGGCTATTTGAGATCTAACCTTTCTTATATGCTCATCTATTTGCTGGGCCTCTCTTATTTAGTTTCATAAGTCATTCTCTATTCAAGTTTTGCTCATTAATAATTTCACTGAATGCACCTCACATGAGATATTCATATCTCTTAATCTCTTAATCAACTCCTACTTTCTAATCATCATACAAGCCATATCTATGGATTTTCTACTCAGGGCATTAGCTATCACATTAGCCTTACCGAGATGGTATTTCAAGGTAAAATCATAATCCTTTAGGAATTCTAACCATCTCTTCTGTCTCATATTTAATTTTTTCTACTCAAATATGTACTTAAGTCTTTTATAGTTGCTATAAATCTCTATGGCTGCCCATACAAGTAGTGTCTTCATATTTTCAGAGCAAACACCACTATTGCTAGCGCTAAGTCGTATGTGGGGTATTTCTCTTCATGAGGTTTTAACTATCTAAAGGTACATGCTACCACTCGACCTTTTTGGATAAGCACACATCTTAACCATTTCTTAGAAGCATTACTATAGACTATAAAAGTCTTTTTCTGGTAAGGAAGTACTAAAATTGGGGTTGTGGTTAACTTATGTTTCAACTCCTAGAAACACTTCTCACATTTCTCATCCCACACAAATGGAACATTCTTTTTGATGAGCCTAGTCAGTGGCATTGCTATCTAAGAAAAGCCCTAAATAAACTTCCTATAATAACCTACTAAACCTAGGAAGTTCCCGATCTCTATCACTATCCTAGGTCTCTTCCACTATAATACTTCCTCTACCTTATGAGGATCTACTACGACCCCTACCTGGGAGATCATATAGCCTAGGAATTGAACTTCAGTGAGCCAGAACTCATATTTACTAATTTTATCATATCACTGTCTCTCTCTCAAGGTCTCTAGGGCTAATCTCAAGTGCTACTCATCTTCTTCCCTACTTTTAGAATAGATGAGAATATCATCTATGAAGACAACTACAAACTGGCCTAGGTATGGCCTAAACACTCTATTTATGTAATCTATGAACACTGCCAGTACATTCGTTAACTCAAAGGGTATAACTAAAAACTCATAATGCCCATACCTTATTCTAAAAGTTGTCGTAGAAATATCCTCAGCCTTAATCCTAAGCTGATGATATCTTAACTTGAGGTCTATCTTAGATAACACTAACATTCCTACTAGCTGATCTAAGAGGTCATCTATTCGAGAGAGATGATATTTATTCTTAATGATTATCTTATTGAGTTCCCTATAATCTATACATAGTCTAAGACTCTTGTCTTTCTTCTTTACAAATAAGACTAGAGCTCCCTGTAACATCCGGTCCCTCCATAAACGTGAGAAACGCAATGTTCAGTTTCTCTGTAAACGTCAGAAATGGGTCAAATATAAAAAAAGTCCTTGACATAGAAGGAATTGGGGCCAAATAAAATTATACTAAAATTTTAAATATTAGAAAATAAGGATTTGAGGTTTAAGATCCCCAAAAACTAGAGCCAAAAGAGATCAAAAAATTTACCGAGGGAAGCAGGGGCATTTTTGTAATTTTTTAAAAATTTGAAAAACTCATAAGAGGGCTTTTTAAACAAAAAATTTGAGTTTTCTAGGGTTCTAAGAGGCCCTAAATACTATGGGAACCCCTAGAACAGTTGAAACCCTTCCGGTGAGCGATTTCGGCTGTTGGTTGACCAAAAGTTTGACTGAATGGTTCGGAATGGTTTTAGATCCTTTTTGAGTGATTTCAAAGGCAATTATTATGATTAAAAGCCTAAGAAATATGATGGAAAAGACAGATTTCAAAAAGGAGTTGAAACAAGCCCAAACGAATAAAACTATGAAGAGGGACTAAATTATAAATTTTAAAAGTTACTTAAATGAATCCCTAGCTTATAAAAACGTCCCTCCTTTGCTCAGATCTCCTCACCCACTCTCTCACATGTTAAAATAGAAGTAAGAAGGGCTAAGAGTGGCACACAAGAGGGGAGGCCAAGGAAGGAAGAGGAAGCTTTGAAAAGTGTAAGTTTTAGCCACTTTTTCCTACTCCTTGCCTTGTTAAACTTCTTCCCCTCCTTTCCTCCTCTCTTCCTATGGATTTAGTGAGATGTTTGGTTCTGTATTGAGCCCAGAACTGAGGGGGAAATTTTGAAATTCAAGGAGAGGGTTGAAGCAAGGAAGAGAGCTCTTGAGAAAAGCTTAGAATCAAGGTGATTTTTCTATCTTGGTTGCTTCCTTTTTCTTGCCCTTTGTGTGTGGAGTCCTGCCAGAATAGAACCATCTTGGGGGGAGGCTTTTTGTCCAGAAATAAGAAGGAATTGTGGGTTTTAGACCATGAGGAGTTAGTAGATGCAAGGAAATTGGAAGAAAGGCTAATGAAAATCAAGTTAGAAAAGTGTAGAACTCTTGGACACTTTATAAAAACTGATTTAATCCATGAATTTTCTTGCATGTGTAAATGTTTATTTGAGTCTCTAAGACCCCTAGGAAGCCTCCCAAGTGTCTCTCCCATCAAGAAAAAATCAAAAAGCCCATGGACTCCTCCTCCCTCCATCAATTCGGCCAAGATAGAACCATTGGGCTAGGGGCTGTTTTAATTTGTTTTAGCCTTGGTTTGGGACTTCTTATGATGGTAGAAGGTGGGAGAAGCCCTTGGAAAAAATTTAGAGCTCCTAGAAATTGATTTGGTGCCTTAGGTTCCATATTTTTACCTACGAAGCAACATGATGCTAGGCCCTTTGTTTTAAGGATGTGATGACTCCAAGATGCTTAAAAGGAGTCAAGAATCATATTTAAGAGTAAAGAATGAGGCCTAGAAATCATTTGAGGGGTGTTGCTTCATTAGGTGCTAATATGGACCATAATGGAGGTTGTAGAGTAATCTAGGGTTTAAGCAAGTTGCATAGCCCTAGAAATTGTTTCATGAACTTAATTGGCTCCCATAATTTGTGTCTAGGCCAAGAGAAACTATCTCCACCAACTTGTGGGTGTGTGGCTAAAAGAGGAGGCTTGAAAGCTAAGGAAAAAGTGTGTGTTTGTATACAAGGTAGCTCTCTCTACCTTCTCTCATGCATGGATGTGTGTTTAGCTTGTTTTAGAATGTGTGTATGTGTATTTTCAAGCTTTGAAAAGTATGCTAGCATGCCTTTACATGTCATGATCCTTGATGCCATGTTATGTTTCAAATGAATCCATGATGTTTGTATGAGTTTGCTTGAGTGTGGAGAGGCCAAGAACTCTTCCCTTTGGTGAGGATGAGCCAAGAACCCTTGAACTTGGTTGAGATAAAGCAAAGAGTCTCCCAAAAGCAAAGTGGGCTCCCAAGAGTATGGTTGAGTCCAAAGTGCTCAAGAAATGGGTGAGGCAAGTCCAAAACCCATGAGGAGAAGTGTGAGGCCAATCCAAACACTTAGTGAGCTCTTGAATGATTTGTATGAGTTGTTCACATGCCAACTTTGCTTCTAAAATGTCCATGCCTTTTATTGCCTCCATGCATGCATTGGTAAAGCTTGCTTGCACATATTATATATGATTGAATGGGAATGAGCTATTGGGATTCTTTGAATCTCACTCCCTCCTCTCCAATGCTCTAACATGCTAGGTGGACCAAGGAGTTATGATGAAAGGAGCCAACAACCATGAAAGAAGGAGATTGACAAGCCTAGGCCTAGCTTTCATTCTTTTTGAACCTATAATGAGGCTTCACAAAGTATATGATGTTGTAAATGTACCACGACCCTTGAGGCATGTATAAATACACCATTATGTGATGTTTATATGTATGAATATGATGTATGACCTCTAGCATATGTTTTGAGTATCTAATGCCAAAGTATGAGAATTGAAAGTTTGATGGATATGTGTATAAGTGGGGGTTGAATGGCTAAAATGAGATGTATGAGGTTTGGGACCATTTGGGTAGCTCACACAAGTCTTAAATATACTTTTAGACTTGCCCAAAAGGTTCCAAGACCAAGGGAAATCCATTTGGCAATTTTGGTACTCAATATGGAGCCAAAATTGGCCATAATGGAACTATATATCACTTTTTGGCTAAATGAGCTAGTCTTGATCTAGAATTTGTCATGCAATTAGGTCTCATTGAGATATTTCTGAGAAGTTAAAGATCATAGTTTTCGGAGTTCTAGGGAATATTTGATGAATTTTCAAAGTTGGAATTTTTCATGGATTCTGGTATAGGTACTGTTCATACTGGCAATTTTTTGTTTTGTGTCACTAGATGGCCAAATGGTGTCCAATGCTTGTGAAATTTTATATGCGTAAACTAGAAGTCATAACCGAGATCACCTCATTTGGAGGTTTGAGCAGAGAGTTATGCATATTTGAAGTTAACTGTCAGTATTAGTAGCGCCTCAGGAGCTCAGTTATTGTTCCATCTGTTCCACATGTCTAAACGTATCTGTTTCATTTTGGAATTATTTTTAGTATCAATTTAACATTTGTACCTTTCCAGAATAACTGAATTTGTGTGATTTATATTTTTATAGAATTAGTTATGAATTTTAGAAGTTGGTATCAGTAAACTGAACAATAGCCCAGGCAGCCAGCAACCTCTGTAGCATTTTGGATGTCAAACGTCCTGTGTGATAAATTTTGTGAGCTGGACATATTTTTAGTGTGAAGTAGACATCCTAAGCTTTCTAGAATGACCAATATTGCATGATTTAGAATTTTTTAGATTTAGTTATGATTTTCCAAAGTTGGGTCAGAAAATGGAGCAAATCTGGCCGAAAATATGCTTGTTTATTTTGAGCTCCATTTCGGTTTCCATGGGTTGTAAGCATGTTTTTGTGATTCAAATGAGTTGTAAGAATGGAATTAAATATAAGGAAATATAGTATAAGCTCACACGGTCCTCGTGACACCGAATTGAATTTTTTAGATATAGCGCAATGCAGAAAAAGTCTATTATTTTCATCCCCTTTCTCATTGCTCTTGTGGGATTAATAATACAAAGCTTATAAAATGGCATGAAATGAGCTAGAAATTATGGTGTTACACTCCCCACGGTGAGACACTGGGTCTAATGAAACCCTTATCCAAAAGCTCTTCTATCTATTTCTTAAGCTCAATTAGCTCAGTGGGAGCCATTCTATACAGGGCCTTAGACACTAGACTCACCCCAGGTACAATGTCTATGGGAAACTCAACTTCTCTCTTTGGGGGTAGTCCACTAATTTCCTTAGGGAATACTTTTGGAAACTCTCTTATTACTAGAATTTCATCTATCCCCTCTTTTATCTCAATTTGGATTGAAAAGAAAACTAGGTATCCTTGACAACCATGCTCTAAAGACCTCTTAGCTTAGGAGGTAGTCATAAGGACTAGCTCAATCCTAATACTAGGTATAGTCCCACATTCAGGTAAAATAATACATTTACAGGAATAATCAAGTGTGGCATTATTTATAGACATCTAGTTCATGTCGATAATCAAATCAATGTCAATGAGGGGCATACATATCAAATCAAGTGTGGTATAGAACTGATTAAACTGGATTACACAATTCAAGCAAGTATGGGAGGTAATGGCTCTGTTTCCTATGGGAGTAGACACATACAAGTTATATGGCAAGGTATGCATCCTCAGACCTAACCTTTTGGCATAATCATATAATATGAAAGAGTGGCTAGCACCCGAATCAAATAAAGCGATTACTAAAAAATCATTAATCTTAATAGTACCTTGAATCAGACTCGGGGGACCAGCTAGCCTCCTGTTATGTCATGGCAAAACTCTACCCTAAGTCTAAGGTCTGGGTGTAGGAGCCATCTCCCTGTGCTGGGTAAATTGTTAAGGAGTCTAGGTGTAGTCCTTGGCTATGTGCCTTAGTCTACCACATCTATAATATACATTCTACCCCATATAACATGGCCTGTTCCCATGATTTTTGCCACACTGGGTACATACTGTAGGTGTGAAACTGTCTCTGGCGGACTGAACTCTCCTTCTCTAACCTCTTCTATTCCACTAGCCTCTACCACCTCTCCTGCTACTCACTATGGCCTGTGTCTCATCTCTTGGTCTTTTAGGCTCAGGGAAGGGAGGTCTGGCACTAGAAGTGGTCTGCATAGTGAAAGGTCATGTCGCACAACCTTAAAGTAAAACTAGGTTGGAAAATATATATAGCTAGTGATGCAACCTAGATCATCTTCCTAGGAAATGGATTACAATATTCAATTAGGTTTTCCAAGTGTGAAAGAACTCTTAAAGCTACCTAAAGGGAGATTTTGCCTAAATTTAACTAACTAAGATTAAATTGAACTAAAGTTCCTAATTACTACCTAAATGCATGAATTAAAGGAAAATAAAGGAACTGGCTTTAGATTTGTCCTTTGGTATTCACTATCCTTATCCTAATTCAGTTGTAATTAATTCTAATCTAAGAGTCCCTAATTGTGTTCATGGCAAATGATCTTGAATTACTATTCAAGATTCAAGAAATTAACAAGTTAATATTGAATTGAAACTTCAATCCCACACTAAATCATTAATTATTACCTTTAAGATCAATGAACACTTAAATTTGATTGATTAATCAATTAATTAGCCTCTAAATTATTACTCTAAGATGTTTAATTAACTAATTAAACTCCAAGGAATCCTCAAATCAAATAATCAAGCACACAATTTTACTCATGCATTTCATTGAATATCTTGATTGCATACATGGGAAATTGAAGGAAAGTAAAAAAAATCAGTACTTATCCTATTAATTAATCATTCAAAAAGCAATAAGTGTCTAACCAACCACTAATTATAACTACACTAATCTCAATCAAATACATCTCAACCAAGCATGTACAAGAAAAAGAAAAGTGTTAGGAAGATACGAAAATCTTAGCAAAAAATCCTTTGTTATGTCCATGGATTCAAGCTTCTCCAAGGTTGTCCTCTTAGCTAGCCACAATCTTCAATTAAGCTCTCATTGGATTGAAAAAGATGGAGAATTAGATGGAGAATGGCTACAACGTGTATAGGAGAATGGAGCGTGGAATGAGATGAATTATATGATGGAATGTTAAAACATGAATTGATGAATGAATCCTCTTTTTAGCTACTGCGTTAGTGTGTAATGACGTGCTCCCCTCACATGCCCCTCTTATGCCTCACTTAATCAATTATTTCATATGTTTTGCTACCCTCTCATCAAAAAATTGTAGCTTCATTTACACTATTCATGTAGCTTTTTAATGCTTTTATTCTTAGCCTTTCCTTTAAACATTCCCATGTGGCTTCTCTTCATTCTTAGCTCCTCTCTCCCTCTCTTTTTGTTGTTGTCTACGTGGATCCATTTGTGCTTGCCATGAGTTTCCCATGTGTTTTCTTCCTCTTATAACCCATGTTAGCTCCTTCACTTTTGTTTATAACCAAGCTTCATGCAGCTACTGCATTTGAACCTGCGGTTCTTCCTTCTCTCAAAAATGTGTAGTAGCTACTCTCTTGCTTCTGTTCATGTCCCTGAAGCTTCCTTAAGCTCTTGCTTCATCCACCCAAGCTCAAGAGTACTCTATTTCTCTTCTTTCTCAGCATGTAAGTTGCCCATGTTCTCTTCCTCCCATTCTACATTATGCCCATGCTCTTACTCAAGTAAATCACGTCTTGGTGTGCGTTTATGTTGGAGTTCTCCCCAACCCATGGTTTTTACTCATATTTCTTCTCTCTATTCTGCTTGTCCAAACTGTAGCTTCTCTTTCAAATCTTCTTTCACATCCATATAAACCATCAACTCGAGCCTCCAAAATCACATCGTGTATGTTTGTGGCTTGGACTCCTAACTCGTGTACAGCTAATATGTGTGGCTACTGCTGAAAGTGACTCGTGTTGATGGAAGAGAACTAGAGCTACGTGGAATGGTAAGTTGGTGCTTTTAGATGTGCAAGTGGCTGACCCGTGAGAATGATGTGTTATGTGTTTGTGCATGAAACCATGTACAAGTGAGCTACTACATGGAATGAATGTTGGAGAGATGTACAAGCTTTGTGTAGATGAAAGTGTGAGTTGCTATGAGTGATGTGGGTGCATGCTTCATGTAAATTAATGTGTACGTGGGAGTTATTTGGCTAAGCTCATTGTGCAAGTGCTGTGTTCATGGAATGCAACGTGAAATCTAATGCGAGAAGAATGGATGTCCTATAGTATAACACCATAAATTTCTAACTTGTCTTATGCTATTCTCATACCTTAAACTATGCATCTCACAAAGGAGGCAAGAAAATGACATTAAAATAATGAATATTTTTACATTACATAGCGTATAAATTTTTCATTCGATATCCCGTGGACCATATGAGCTCATATATCAAATTTTTAAATTTAATTACATAGATACAACTCAATTCCATCACCAAAAGTGGCCTAGAATTTGTGCAAGGGAAGGGGATACATAAAATTTATAATTGCAGTCTCAGCCAGAAATTCTCGCTTTCTATCACAAACTTTGAAAAATCATAACTAATTCTAAAAAAACTTAGAATCATGCATTCTTTACCATTCTAGAAAGCTACAAATGCCTAATTTATGCTAAAAATATGTACAGGTCATGAAACATCACATAAAAGATGTTTGACATTTGAAAATATACAGAAGTCCGACTAGCTACTGGTACTAATACATATTTCTACTATAAATTTCAAAAATATCCAATTAATTCCAAAAAAAATATATTCCATGCAAATGATACCAATCTAGAAAGCTACAGATGTCAGCTAGAGGAAAAAATAACCTAGACCAGTCTAGGCATATCCAAGCCTAAAAAACTAATCAAACAATAACATAGGTATGACTAGATGCCTGATATTGGATAGAAACTTCAAAAATTTATATCTCCCTTTCTAGACATCCAAATGAAGTGCTTCTAATTGGAAAAAGTAGCTGGGAAGGTGTAGTTTCTTCTTGTAAAATTTTGTGGCAATTGGACATCGTTTTCCCCTTGAATAATAGAATTTAATTTCAGACTAGAGTGAATAGTATACTGAACCAAAACCAGAAAAATTTTCAACTTTAAAAATTTATCAAATATTCCATAGACCTCTAAAAATTCTGCACTTTAGCTTCTTAAAAATCTCTCAACAAGCTCTAGAGACATGCAAAATTTCAAACTAACAAGAGCTCATTTGGATAAAAAGTGGTATAGGTCACCAATATAGTCGATTTTGCTCCATATGAGATACCAAATGTGTCCAAATGGCCTCCTTTGATGTTTGGCACCTCTTGGGCAAGTTTAAAAGCATGAATATGACTTGTATGAATTGCCCAAATGGTTCTAAACCTCATGTATTTCAATTTGGCTATTCTACTTCCATTTATATACTAATGCATCAAGCCATCAAGAAGCCAAACTTTCTATTTCTATTGATCTCATACCACATATAGTCTATACAAGAGTCATACATCATTTTACATTCATGCATGAGTTTACATCTCAAACATAATATATACAAAGCCACTTTTCCATTGATATGGCCATAAAGAAGAAAAATTCATGTACTTTGTTGCCATAATCTCATCTTCCAAGGTGTGGGCTCTAATTATCTTGTCCACTTGATCCACCTAGCATATTAGAACATTGGAGAGAGGGGAATGAGATTCAAAGAATCCTAATAGCTCATCTACCTTTCAATCACACATAAAAGATGCAAAACAAGTCTTGAAAATGCATGCATGAGCATCATGAAGTATGCAATTATTCAAGAAGCATTCTTGGCATTTGAACAAATCATACATGGTATACATAGGCTTGCCAAGTAAGTAGATTAGCCTTACTCATTCACTTGTGGGTTTTGGACTTGCCTCACCCATTTTTTTAAGAGGCTTTTGACTCAACCTTACTCTTGGGAGTCAACCTCACTCTTAAGAGACTCTTTACTTTGTCTCAACCAATTTTAAGGGTTTTTGGCTCATCCTCATCATGGCTAAGGGTTCTTGGCTTCACCATACTCAAGCAAACTCGAGCACACATAATAAGTATCATATGAAAGCATAATGTAACATCATGACACCATGGAATAAAAACTCATGCTTAAATACTTTTCATAGTTTAAAACACACATACACACATTCAAAGACAAGTCAAGCATACGTTCATACATGAGAGAAGGAGGTATGAGCTACCTTGGATGTAACAACACACTTTTCTCCTTGAATTTGCTCTCTTTTCCTTAGCCTCACACACACAAAGGTGTAGGATTGGTTTCTATTGGCGTAAACATAATTTATGGAAGCTAATTAGGTTCATGGAATTAATTCTAAGACCACACATCTTCCTTAAACACTAACTAGGTCTATTAACCCTTTTATGATTCCAAGAATGCACCTAATGAAGCAACATCCATCAAATAAGTTCTAGGCTCTATTTTTTCCTTTCATTTATGATTCTTGACTCTTTTTAAGCCTCTTGGAGTCATCACACAATTGAAACAAAGAGCCTAACTATATGTTTCTTCTTTAGGTCATATTATGGAACTTAAGACACCAATTCATTCTCTAGGCCTTCTAAATTTTTTCCAAGGCTTCCCTTCATTTTTACTCATCATATATGACTCAAAAATGGGCTTGGAAAGATTTAAAACCCTTCCTAGGTGTGCTAACCCTCCTAGGCTGAGACTAGGTAGCATTTGAGCATCCGTGGACTTTACTTTATTTTCTACATGGAAGATGCATATGGGGAGACTTCTAGAGATCTTAAGTGCTCATTTAAACTTTCATTTAAGCCTAAGAATCATTGTATAAAATTATACTTTGCAAGGAACACTTGAAACCCTAGATTTGCTATCTTGAAATCTAATGGCTAGTTTGTTGTTTTCTTTGCATATTATTGTTCTTCTCCTTCAAATTCCTAAGATTCACCCTTGGTTTAGTTAAAAACTCAACTCCCTAGGGCTGGCCATATGTAGGTCGAAATGCTCACAAGAGAAGGGAAGAGGAAGATCAAGTGAAGAAATAGCAAAATACCTTGATTTCCTTGGTTCTTCTTGCTTATTCTTCACCTTCCTTGGCCTCCTCACCTCAATTTTGAAATTTCCCCTCTCTTCTTCCCTCAAAACAGATCCATAATCTTTAATAAAATCATAGGAAAGAAAAGAAGATGGAGGAGGAGAGGTTTGCTAAAAAATAAGCATGAAAAACAACCAAAAATTCATATCTTTTGCCTTGTATTTCTCCTTCCCTTCTTCCTCTCTTGGTGAGCCTCAAGGAGCTGCTATTTTTCTATAATTTGGGTAAAGGAAGTTGTGCTTAAGAAGGTGGTAGAAAAAGGGAGAAGTGTGTAGGAGCTTCTAGAAACACACTTTTTCAAAAATTTCAATTTCATCCTTTCGTAATGGTAATTCTGTTTAGGCTTTATTTTAGCTCTTTTTTAAGAACCATCTTTTCTATTATAAAATTTAGGTTCCTAATTTAATAAAATGCCTTTAGAATCACTCAATTTGGAGCTAAAACCTTACTGAATGAATCCATTAAAGTTCGGGCTCATCGACATTGAAAAACATACACTGGAAGGGTTTTACCAGTGCTGGGGCATCCCACGATTTTTAGGGCTCTGAGAACCTTGAGCAACTCAAATTTTACATTTAAAAAGCCCTCCTATGTGTTTCTCCAAAAGTTTCACTTATTTACAGAAATACCATTACATTTTGTCAGTTTTTGTCACAAATTGTTTCACCATTCTAACTCTAGTTTTCTTTTTGTCTGAGCTTGGGATTCTCATTTTTAGGAGTCTAGAATGATATTTAAATTTTTTAAGACCTTAACTAATTCATTTCAGGGGACTTGCTTTGAAAATGTATCCATTTCCGTTGTTTAACGAAAACTGGATATTACATGTAGCCTATGTGCTTTGTGGAAAATAAGTATGGAAGTGTGTGTGATTAAGAGGGCCTGTGAATGAGTGAATGAGAGAGCTGCCATGCATGAATATACACATATGTGTAATGCTTCTTGGACTTGGAAAGCTTCCATTGCATTGCTCTTGTGCATGTGAATGTATATGTGGTGGATGAAAGAGAAAGTATGAGTGTGCATCAAGTGAGTCAACATGAATGGATGAGCTAGAAATATGCATAGAATGTGTGAGTTGGAGCCATGAGTCAACATGAGAGTGAAGAGTACATATGTGTGTGATGACCTCCCTTGCCATGCAAACCTCCTTCATCTTTTTCCTTTACTGCACATGTGATTTATTCCTCCCATTCCAATTCTATTTGCCCAACGAAAAATACATTTAAAGCCTAACTCTTCTCCTTCTCTTCTTTAAATCAAATTCTCATTCAAGCTTCATTTACCCATTAAAATCTGCACAAAAGAATGAGAAAAATCCAGTAATAATATTCATAAAATTATTTAAGAGAAATTTATGCATTAATATTCAATAATTTTGCAAATAATTTCCTAAAATACAAAAATGGTTAATAAAATCAATTACTACCTAATTAAATGCAACAAGCCATATTTAATCATTAAAGTGTTTAAATTAGGAAGATTCATATATATATAACTAGCATTCATCACATAGTCCTGAGGTTCACTTCTGTAACTCTACAAACCTCAACCAGGGTATTAAAGTTCCTAATTCTCTGTGGAACTACCCTATCTTTGATCTCTAGTAGCAAACCCTTCTCTAATTTATCTAGTTTCCAGTGCTCATCATCATGTCTTTGTAAATATGAGGAATATCTAAAGAGCTCAACAAATTTAGCTATATATTGGTCCACAAACATTCTCTCAACTTGCCTTAAGAGTATGAACTTTGACTCCTTCTAATCTCTGATAGAGCTAGGAAAGTATCTATCATAAAAAGCTTAAAAGAACATTTCCCAAGTGAGTGGAAGGTTCTTTGATCTCAGAATCGGCTCAGTGCTTCTCCATTAGTAATCCACTTCTTTCTCTAACTAGAATGAAGGCAGACAATAGCATAGTTTAGGAAATTCGAGTCTCCCACCTTTGATGATAAATTGAATACAGACAAAGTTTAGGCTGATACCAATAAAGTGTAACACCATATTTAACTATCTTTCATTATTCATATCTTAGCTTCTTTCCATTGATATCACAAGTTTTCCAAGAAAACTCTATTAAAATATTCAATTATTTTTGTGTTACATTATAGATAAAATTTTTATTTCATGTCTCGTGGATCATATGAACTCATCCATCTCATTCTCCTATTTAAATACATATATACAACTCAAAACCATCTCAAAATGTGGCCCAAAACTGGAGATCATGAAACATATACATAAAAATCACATGTTCAGCCTCAGATTGGTGTGCTAGGTTACTATCATGAACTTTGAAAAATCATAACTAATTTTAGAAAAATTGAAATCAAGCATACTATACTATTTTAAAAAGTTACAGATGTCTACTTTATATAAAAATAATTCTAGACTAAAACAAGAATGCCTAGTTACTAGAAATCGATGGAATAGTATATAAACTCAATTGGTACTACTAGTACTAACACAAAGCTTCAAAAATTCATATCTCCCTGCTCAGACATCCAGTTGGGGTGATCTTACTAGCTATAGAAAGATTATCATATCTAGTTTACACCTGTAAAATTTGATGAGCATCAAACACTACTTGGCCCTCTAATGATGGAGGAGAGGAGAAACTAACTATATGAACAGTAACCATATCAGAATAACAAAAATTTGGCAAATTTGGAAATTCGGAATTATTTCCATAGAGCTCCAAATAATATGGTCTTTAGCTTTCCAACAATATCTAGATGAGATGTATATGCATGTCAAATTTCATGAGAAAATTCGTTCATTTGGTCAGATTGTGCTATAGGGTTCCACAATAGCTCTTTTTGTGCTTCTTAAGGGTCATAAAGGGTCTAAATTTGCTTTCATGGCCACTTGAGCATGTGGGAAAACACCAAGATGTTCTATTAAACATGTTTCAAAGGTTTATAAAACCAGATTTCACAAACCCATTCTCCCACTCCAAGATATACATAAGAACATACAAGCTTCATCTTGCCATTCAATGTCAAAAAGTTGCTATCTCTTTCACATGGTATGAAATCTCATATATACATCAAGTATCTATGTAATTACATATATTCAAATGGTTATACAATATATTCATCATAGGATTACATTATATTCCATTAAAATAGTTACGAAGTGGACAAATTAACACATTTCTTTATCAATCTTTCTCTTTCAAGCTTGGTGGCTCCCATTTCTTGGTTCATTTGGTCCACTTAGACATGTTAGGCAATGGGGCGGAAGGAATGAGACTCTAGAAATCCCAGTAGCTCTTCGCCCTTTCAACCATATATAAAAGATGCAAATTCAAGTCTAAAAATGCATGCATAGATATCATGGAAAGTATAATCATACATGGAACATTTTTTGCATTCAAGAAGTCACATAAAACATACTTAGACTTGCTAAGAAAATGGTGTAACCTCACCCATTCTCTTTGGGATTTTAGACTTGCCTCACCCATTTTCTTAGGGGACTTTTAACTAAGCCTCACTTTTTAGAGACGTTTGGCTTTGTCTCACCCATTCTTATGGACTTTTGGCTCATCCTCACCCTAACTAAGGGGATTTTGGCTTTACCACATTCAAGCAACCAAGACATGTCCATAAAACATCATTCAAGTGCATAACAAAGCATCATGGTACCATAACATATAGATACATGCTAAAATATCTTTCATGGCTTAAAACATATACATACACATTCAAAGATAAGATAAACATCCACTTATGCATGAGAGAAAGAAGAGAGAGCTACCTTGGTGGCAAATGCACACTTTTCCTTTTGAAAGTGCTTCCTCTCCTTCTGCCACACACTCCCAAGGATGTGAGACTTGATTCCTTTGGTCTAGACACATCATATGGAAGCCAATTATACTCTTGGAATAATTTCTAAAGCTACACATTTATTTTAAAAGCTAGATTATTCCTATAGCTCATTTATGGTTCCATAATGTATCTAATGAAGCAACACCTATAATTTATGATATTGGCTTCATTCTTTCCTTCTATCTATGGTTCTTGACTCCCTTTAAATCTTTTGGAGTCATCACACAATTAATTTAAGAAGCCTAACTACATGTTGCTTCTTTAAATCACAATATGGAACCTATGATACCCCCTCACTTTCTAGGCTTCCTAAAACTTTTCCAAGACTTCCTCTCATCCTCTCCTATCATATATGAAACAAAACCAAGCTTGGAAGAAATTAAAACATTCCCTTGGTACTCCTTCCATGCTAAGCCGAGGCTATGCTTCTATAGAGTACCAATGGAGTTGTCTTGATTTCTTTGATGGGAGAAGCATGTGGGAGGCTCTCTTGATGTCTTAGAAACTCATATGAACTCTTAAACATCTTAATTTATAGTTAGAACTCATCTTACAAACCAAAGTGCAACTTAAACCCTAGCTTTTTTATCTTGCAATTTCATGGTTCTTTCTTTGTTTCCTTTGCATATTCTTATTTTCCTCACTCATTTTCCTAAGATTCATCCTTGATTTGGTTCAAAATTCAACTCCTCTTGGCTATCCATATATGGGGTGAAACACACTCTTACAAGAACAAAGAAAAAGAATCATGGAGACTAGTCATTTACCTTGGTTTCCTAGCCTTTCTTGGATGTTCTTCCTTTTACTTGGATTCTTCTCCTCAAACTCAAAATTTCCCCCTTTGGTATGACCTCAATATAGCCCCAAATACATCAATAAATCCATGGAAAGAAGGAGGAGAAGGAGGAGAGCAAGTTCGCTAAAGAGAAGACTAGGAAATTCCATGAAAAACATACCTTTCTTGCCTTGTTTTTGCTCTCCCTCTTCCCTTCTCTTGTGTACCTCTCTCCCTAGGTCTCACTTCTATTTTAAGGTAGAAATAAAGCTAGCCAAATGAGGAGAAGAGTGGGGCACACCATATATATAGGGAGGGTTTAGAAGTTGTTTCAAGAAAATTTCATTATGTTTCATAAATTTGGTATTTTCATTTTTAGTTCATTTTAGCTCCTTTTTTAAAAGTTTTTTTTATCATAAAATTTAGGTTCACATTCTTGTAAAATGCCTTTGGAACCACTCAATTTGGAGCTAAAACCTTAATAAATGAAAGGGTCAAAGTTCAGGTCAACTTATGTTAAAACACATACACTTGAGGGGTTTTAACTATCTCGAAACTTTCCATAGTTTTCAAGGCCTCTGAGAATCTTAAAAGGCTCAAATTTTTCATTTAAAAAGCTCTCCTGTGAGTATTCTAAAAATTCCCTAAAATTACGAAAATGTCATTATATTATGTAACAATTTCATTAAATTCTGTCTGGTTATTTTAGCCTTTGTTTCAGGGCACCTCTGACCTCCTATTTTCATTACTTAATGTCTACATCGTTATTTTAAATTTTCTAGATATTAGCCAATTTATTTAAGAGGTTTTTGAAACGTATCCATTTCCATCGCTTTTACAAAATCAAACATTACACTATAGGCTAAATTTATTACATTACAAAACTTTGTACTTACTGTCAGAAAACTTTGTTAACAAGGTCTCAGATTTTATATTGCAAAATATAAGATCTCATCGAAAAGATCCTTGACCTTGCTGACAAAATATTATCTCAACTCTTTTAATGAAAAATTTTGATGCTCTTTATCCTCTACAACTTATCTAAGCAACTCATGCATATCAATTATGAAGTTTCAAGTAAAAATTCACATCCTTTCATAAGTTTTTAACACCTATATTGGGCCAGTTAAGGGTCATTTTAAGTTATAGGGGTCTGAATTTCATTCTTCCCTTTTCTTAGCTTATTTTCATCAAAAAAAAGTTTGTTCCTACTCATTTTATCATATTTAGCTCATGGAACTCCTTAGAAAAGTCAAGAACTTGAAATGATAGCATAAGCTGAAAATCTACACTAATTTTGCAAATTCATAACTTGAGCTATATAGCTTCAAACCATGCAAATTTGGTGTCCATGAAAAGCTTAGGATGTGAACTACATGCCATAATTCAAATGAAATTGAGTTTATTTGCCTTGCAATAACCTATTGCAAAAAGGAGGGCATATGACAAACTTGAATTTTAAAATTCCATATCCTGTGCTACATAACTCCATTTTAAGTGATTTCAGTGGTCATGGAAAGCTTATAATATATATTCCTATAAAATTTTATGATTAGTTAAGCTCATTTGACCCATGAAAAACATGGCATATCAGATACTGCTATAATGTTTAGACATCATCAGACCCTCATTTTCAAAAATTCATAACTTTCTTTTTACAACTCCTTTTAATGCAAACTTAGTGGTCCTAGAAATCTTGTAATGCCAACTATATGCCTATAAAATTTCATGAGCATTAGAGTTCATTTGGCCCTTCAAATCTACTCAAAACCAGAACTGTCATATGAACAGTACCAAGGACTATTATGCATAATTTCTTGAACTTTGGAAATTCGTGGAATATTTTGTGGACCTCTAAAAATTATGGTTCTTGGCCTCATAGAAAATTATCTTAAGGGTCTATATACATGCCAAGTTTCAAACTCCAACTAAGTCATTTAGGCCACTTTGGGTATAGAAGTTGTTTAGGGTCTTTTTTATGTCTAACCTTGGTATCCTTTTGGGTCATTTGTAATCCAAATGGAATTCTTCCACTTGGAGCAAGTTTTAATCATCCTAAATAACCTTTCTAACTATTCCATATCATGCTAAAAGACTTGGATCAAAATTTGACCCCTTGGCACCTAACTAACACATACTTTTCAATAACACCCCATACATCAACTTAGTTATTCATTGCCAAATCATCCATTCACATCACTAATATACATGTTTTCATACGAAAATACTTGGTTTTATTCATAAATATCATTAAATACATAAGTAACAATCATCCACACATAATGCCCAAGTCATACATCCACACTTGCCAAAAGTTGGACTATTTACATTACAAGTTTCATAATACATTGTCCATGTTATTCTTGATACATAAATTATATTTTAGCATAGACAGTGCTTCTAGCACATAACTCCCAATATCTAATCTTTTCATCTTCCTTGATTTGGCTTGATAACCTTAAAATGGTTAGTGGGAGCATAGGGGGTGAGATTCGGGGAGAATCTCAATAACATAAACTCATCAAATTCAATGCACACAAGAATGCTATGAGTGAACGCAATGTATGTGGTGAAAGAATGCTATGCACATGCATCATGTAAATCATATGCATCATATAACATGAAAACTCATTTATTTCTAGTCATGGCAACATCATAAAACTAGCTGGGCTCTACCAATCTCAACTTGGGATCAAGGAAGAGCTATTGTACTCAATTCTATATTATGGGGAGTTAGGAGCCATCACATAAACCTTTCATAAATATAAAGTGCTCATAAAGCTCATATGAAAACATAATGGGTCATACTTCATGAAAGTATCAAGCAATTACACACACAAGCACGTCAACTCTTTCTAGCACTCAATTGCATGCAAGAAGTGGAGAGAAAGCTACCTTAAGACTTGTGGAGGTTCTAAATGCCACAACCCACTTGTTCTTGCTTTTCTTTACATGCTTCTCGGATTCACATACACAAAATAATGAAGTTGCTTTAGCTTGGCCTAAACACATTCATTCAAATGCAAGGCAACCCATTAGAACCCATTCTAATTCATTTCCTTATTACATAAGCCTATGAATACTTAACATGCAAATTTAAGCTACTTTAAGTGTCACAAGAGGGAACTCTCATAATTCAACCTCTAGGCCTCAAGATGTCTCTTGATATAAACCATAAAACTTTAATGGAACTCATTAGGGCCATCACATGCAAACCAAAACATGGCTAACACTAGATTACTTCATTAGGCCTTTTATGAACCCTATACTTTCACTTTACAAAATACGGCTCCTAAATTTATTGCAATGTTCCATTAGTGTTCATTACTCATATTTAGACCACTTAAAACCTTATAATTCATGAAAGCACTCCCTAGGTACTTCATCTAGCTTTAGGCCGAGACACACTTCATAAAATAGTCAATGGGAGTTTTCTTGCTTGGATTTTGATGTATGGCTATGTTCTCTAGCTTCTCTTTAGCTTAATTATGGTTTCATATAGCTTAAAATTCTCTTATATGGTTCCAAATCTTCTATGGTTCACTTGGAACCCTAGATGACATAACATGTTCTCTATAGCTTTCTATGATGTTTTCCTTGCACAATCTTATTCTCCTCCTTTGTAAACTCTTGTTTCTAACAATTTTTTTATTAAATTCAAGTTATTTTCTTTTCCTCTCTCTCTAGGCTGAAACATGAGGAGGATGAAAGTCCAAGGAACATCAAGTTTTTTAACTTGTGGCATACCTTGCTTGAAAGGTTACTAAATGGTGATTCTCTTGCTCTATTTGGTTGCTCTAAACCTCTACTTTTTCTCATGAGCTTAGCCATCAAACTCCTCCTTTCAAAAATCTAAAACCATCAAGAGAAAGAGAATGAAGAGAGGAGAAAGTTTCATAACTAGCTTATTGCAAAGTTTCATGTATTTTCATACTTTTTTGCCTTAGTTTCCTTTCTCTCTCTTCTCCCATTTTTCACACCATTTCTGGTCTGGTTCAAGGCTGGGATATCAAATCTAGATGGAGAAGGTAGCAACGTGGTTGTTATATGGAGCAAAAAGGTTGTGATTTAACTTTTTCTAAAATTTCCATTTTGTCCCTTTTCTTTAACTCTTTCATTTATGCTCGTTTTAACTCCTTTTTTAGAACCACATTTTTCATATGAAAGCTTAGGTTCTCTAATTTATTAAAGACATTTTCTTCCAATTTTATAGGGTTTAAAACCACCCCGAATCATTCAGTCAAAATTTTGGTGAACTCTTTGCCAAAAATGCACACCGAGAAAGTCTTAACCATTCTAATGATTCCCATGGTTTTTAAGGGCTTGAGAACCATAGTGGACTTAATTTTATCATTTAAAAATCCTTTTTTTAACTTTTCGAGAAGTTGCACAAAATTATGATTTTTTTCACTGAGTCCCATATTAAGTTGTTTAGCTATTTTTGTTCAGATTTCAGGCCTCCTTTAGATCCTTACCTTCATTTCTAGATACTTTGTTTATTAATCTAGCTTTAGCTTGCCTTATTTCATTTCATTCTGGGAGTCTCCCTTTGTAATCTAATCAATTTCAGTCCAATTCTATAAAAACTAGATATTACAAGGGCCGTGGAACAAAATAGAGAAGCCAAGGGGAATCTATTGAATTATTTATGTCAAAGTAGCTTTTCCTTCATTTTTGTATCTGTTTGCTTGGTTTGCTTGAATGTCTTGGATTGCTTGTTTGTATTGGTTACAAATTATGTATACTATTGATTACTTGATGATCATATGCAATTGTATGGCATTTAAATGCATTTGGGATTGATTTGGCTCTTAACTGGTAAGGTTATGCCAGAATTCCTTTAAAATGGGTAAGGTGAGGCCAAAAGCCCCTAAATATGGGTGGAACTTGGCTAAAAGTTCCATTTGTAGGTGAGGCTAAGTCAAAAGTCCCTAAAAGAGGGTAAGACTAAACCAAAAGTTCCTAATTATTGGATAAAGTTAGATCAAAAGTCTTTAGAGCATGAGATTGCTATTGATAGAGTCATGGGATCTCTAATACATAAATATGAATCATATATAGTTGAATGACATGCATGCTTGCATTCTTTGAAATTAAGTGAGTCATATATGTATAACTGAATGTTGGATTAGCTATTGGGATTCTTTAAATCTCACTTTTTTTCTATTTTTATAACTATGACTAGGTGGCTCTCAAGGAAGCAAAAATGAAGAACAAAAGGCCTAAAAAGAGTTACTTTGATAATAAATTATGGTTTGAGGCATACTCTTGCATATATGAATATGTAGTTGTACATTTTGATGTATGATCATGCCGACACTCTTAAAAGTACTAGATTATGATATAAAAACCATTTATGAATCATAATATGTGATATTATGTAATTTGGCACCTTGAGTTCCTAAATGGATGTATGTATACTTGCAAGTAGAAAAGTGATTTTGAGTTGTATGGTAATTATGACATGTTCAACCAGCCAAACATGATGCATTTGTCATTTGAAATGTGCCCAAGAGAAGAATTGGCATGATATGGCTCATTTGGTACTCTTGAACTAAAATTCATTTCTTTTGAGTCATAATATGTCCATACACCCTTGACCACCCAAATGAGCGAGTCTTAGGCTAAAATTTGGCAAGCATTTAGAGGACATTGGAAGCTTTTTATAGAACTAAAGACCACAAATTTTGGAGCTCTACAGAATATTTTATAAATTTTTGAAATTGGTTGGTTTGTGTAAAAAATTGTAGTGCACTATTAATATTGTCAGTTTTGGATTTCTAGACTTTTAAGGAAAATGAACTTGTTTTGACATAAAATTTTTACAGTAGATAGCTCTCATTATAAAATTTTTGTAACCACTAAATTTGCATAAATCGGAGTTGTGTTAATCAAATTATGATTTTTCAAAATTAGGTCTCTATTATGTGTTATAAGACTTAAATTGTGCATATGGCCAAACCAATGAAATTCATGCCTCTCTTTGTGATATCTTAACCATAACAAATTGGTTTAGTATGAAATTGAAGAAAGAAATGGCTAATATCCTTGTTATGTAAAAATTATGCCATTTATACTTTTAATAATGGAAAATTCCACTGCCAAAAATGAGAATATAACTATTTGTTCTTAAAAGAGAAGTATAGCATAAGTTATATGTATAATCTTTATGGTATGAGACTAACAAGTGGAGGAAACCCTCAGAGTTTGAAGAAGGAGCATATGTATTTCTTAAGGTCACTCCTGCTATAAGTATTGGCAAATCCCTTAAAATCTAAAAAGTTAAATCCTAAATATATTAGACAATTCCAAATTGTAAAGTGAACTAGACCTATTAGTTATCAAATTGCTTTACCACCCAGATTGTCCAATCTTCACCTTCTATTCCCTGTATCTCAACTCCATAAATACATCCCCAATCCTTCACATATTATTGAATAAAAGTCACTGCAAGTTAAAGAAAATTTTTCTTATCAACTAAAACCTATGCGAGTTGCAGACACTGACCAAAAGCATTTAAAAAATAAGACTATCTCCTTAGTCAAGGTAATATAAGAAAGGTTGGCCCCAAAGAAGGTTATGTAAGAAATGGAAGACAAAATCAGAGAAAAATAGTTAGAGTTATTCCTTTAAGGAGATTTTTTATTCTGTAGAAAAAATTTTTAAAAGGTGAGGAGAAATATAACATCTTCCTCCTAATATTAAGGAATAATTAGAAAATAAAATATAGTTGAGTATGAAGATTTTGTGAGATATAAATTTGTAAAGCACCAACAAAATTTTTTTGGAATTTAATATGAATTTTCAAGAAATTCTAGGAATTATTTGTAATTTCTAGTAATTATAAACTAAGACAAAAATTCAAAATAAATACTTAGGAATATAGTTTTGAGAAAATCCCAAGGTAAAAAATAACCTAAAAATATAAAAAAAATGTTTAGGGAATAAAATTTTTTAAGTGGAATTTTAGGATCAAAATAGAATTATTAAAAGTTTAAGGCCAAATTTTGTAATTTTAGCCAAGGTCAAAGTGCAATTTCAGCTTAAGCCAAAAAATAATTTTTCCTTAGGTATGAACACTACATAAATTATAAGCATGATGAGTTGGAAATTCTAATATGCACCTTTCTATAATTAGTAACAATTTTTATACTTGATACTAAACAAATGCAAATAAAATTTTAACTACCATAAGTACAAGTCCGGTTAACTAACTTCATTTTTAAAGGAAGAAATGTGTAGAAAAGAATGAAGGCATGGGATTAGTAAAGATTTGGAGAGCTCAAATTGATAAACAATCGTACCCTTATTAAACCACCCTACTTATTCTCTATACATGCCAAAAGCAATAAAGTTTCAACTTACCCAAACTCCCAAAAGTTAAAAAACATCAATTTGAGCTCACTTAACCTAGCCAACATAATGGGTCACCATTTTGTTTTGAATTTTCACATATACACATTGCCATACACAAAAATTAGCTTCCAAGATAGAGTTTGAGCAAAACATTATCACAAATGAAAGAGAAAAACTTACCCAATGTATGCACTAGCCTCTAGCTTCGAATTTCCACCAAGAATCCACCCAAATTCTCAAATTTTAACACTTAGAGTTTCATGAATCTTCACCAATTTAAGGGTTGTTTGATTTAAAGGAAAGAGAAAAAGGAGATGATCATTTTTCTCCATACTTACATGAGCCAAAAACATCTCCTTCTTGCCAGATCAAACTTCTAAAGTTAAAGAACCACCATTGTCACCCCTTTGCTACATTTTTCTCCTCTTGGATGTGTCTCTTGATAATGAGAGTATTGTAATGAACGATAAATTCTGTAAAATGATGAAATGAACCGTATAAAAGCAAGTCCTCTGAAATGGCTAGATAATATCCTGAAAAATTTGGGTTGAGTTCTAGGCTCCTAAAAATGATAAATCCAGGCCTAAATGGAAAGAAAAACAGAGCTAGAATGGTGAAATAAAATTGTGACGAAAACTGACGAAACGTAGTGGTATTTTCGTAAATATGTATAAATTTTGGAAAATACATAGGAGGACTTTTTAAATGGAAATTTTGAGTTTTCTAAGGTTCTCAGAGGCCCTGAAAATCATAGGAAGCCCCAGGACCAGTAAAGCCTCTCCGGTGTACATTTTTCAATGATGGTAAACCCAAACTTTGACGAATTCATTCAGGAAGATTTTAGCTCTAATTTGAGTGATTCCAAAAATATTTTATTAAATTGGAAATCTAAATTTTATAATAGAAAAAAAGGTTCTCAAAAGGGAGCTAAAACAAAACCAAAACGAAATTGTCATTATGGAAGGGCAAAATTGGAAAAATTTTAAAAGGAAGCTTCTTGAACACTTTCCATTCTTCACGCCACTTTAACCCTCCTCTTCTCCCTTCTTAGGCCGACATATTCTCTACCGAAAAATAGAACTCTTAGGCACACCAAGAGAAGGAGAAGAAGGAGGGAGAAAAGCCAACAGAAGGTGAGAAATTCATGGAAAATTTGTGTCCTTCCTTTAGGAAATTTCTTCTCCTCCTTTCCCCCTTCTCTTCCTATGAATTTATTTGGAATTTTGGTTCTATTTTTGTTCCAGAATAGGGGGGAGGAGTTCGAATTGCTTGAGGAGGAACAAACCAAGAAGGAAGAGCCTTGAACACATTTGAATCTAAGGTAAACTCTTGTTTATGTTGCTTTCTCCTCTTGCCTCGCCTTAGTGTGTGTTTCAGTCTTATACAGAACCCTGAGAGGGGAGGGAGTTCTTTCTAAAAAAAGAGAGTAACTAGGGTTTTAGACCATGAAGAAGTGGAATATGTCAAGAAATTGCAAGAAAAACCAATGGAAATCAAGTTAGGCAAGTGTAGGGTCCTTTAGAGTTTTGTGAAATCTGATTTTATACATGAACTTCCTTGGCTATTTAAGTGTTCTTTTGAGCTCCTAAGACCTCTAGAAATCCTCCCAAGTGGCTCTCCCATCAAGGAAAATTTTGAAACTCTAGGAACCCCATTTATAAAGGGTGTCTCAGTTAAGGCTACTTGGAAGGGTTAGGGAGTGTTTTAAATTATTCTACCCTTGTTTTAGGACTTCATATGATGTTAGAAGATGGGAAGAACCATTGGGAAAAATTTAGGAGCCATGGATTGAGAGACGGGATAATGGTATCCATAATAGTGCCTTGTGAAGCAACTTGATTCTAAACTTGTGCAAATGAATATGTGATGATTCCAAGTACCTTGAATGAGGTCAAGAAGCCTAGAAATGGAAAGAGAATGGAGCTTAAAACTTGAATTGTGAAGGTTGCTTCAAGGGGCCAATTATGGAACCATTATGTCATTTATAAAATTAAATGTACTCTTAAGAGTAATACTAATGTCTTGGCTTGCTTCAAGTGCATAATTGTGTGCTATTTATGGTATTTATGCCAAGAGAACACCAACCTACCAAGGTGTACTTGTGAGGCCAAGAAAGGGAAGGAGAAAGACTAAGAAAAGCTTGTATAAATTCAAGGTAGCTCTCCACCTCATTCTCCTTGCATTCTTGTGTGCATATGTATATTATTGTGTGCTTATGTGTGCTCTTGTGATTAAGAATATGCCACTTGATGTCTTAAGATTGCATTGGTACCAATGTGTTGTCTTGAATGCCTTAAATGGTGGAAATGGCTCATGAAGGTAAGGTGATGCCAAAAGTCCTTTAATAAAGGTGAGGAAATGCCAAAAGTTTCAAGGCATGGGTGAGACAAAGCCAAAAGTCCTTTGAATGGGTGAGGTCCAAGTCAAAAATCCCTAGGCCAAGGGTGAGGCAAATCCAAAAGTCCTAGAAGTGGAATGAGGTAAAATCAAAAGTCCCTAGAGCATGTTCTTAACTTGAATGTGACTTGGTGGCATGGAAAATTGTGATTTTGCACACTTTATGATTTCCAAACTTTCCATACTTATGCTTTGATGTGTATATACCTTGAATGTGTGTGTGAATGGGGTGTGTGAGCTATTGAGATTCTATGAATCTCATTCCCCTTCGCTCTTCCTTCTTAAAATGTCTAGGTGGTGTTTAAGAACCAAAGGATGCAAGCCTAGGAAATTAGGATGCCATACTTTGAACATTTTGTAGCTTTCTTTGTATCTAAATGTCAAAGTGATCTTGTACATATTATTTTGAGATGTAAACCCATGAACAAATGTCATATGATATATGAATATTGTAGAGCTCTTATGTGGCATTAGATCAATAGGAATGTAAAATTTGACACTTTGATGGCTTGGTATAATTATGTATTAATAGATGTGGGATAGCCAAATTAAGATGCATGGTATTTGAGGCAAAGGTGGCAAATTTTGAGAGATCAAAATTAGTTTTAGTAGTTTAGGAAAAATTATGGTGAGGATTATAATTATACGAGAAGACCAAAATCCTTTTCAAAAGATGATGAAAAGAAAGCGCAGTTTATGCACAAAAACCTTGTAGAGGCAGTAAATTAATAATATGCAATAAATTAACTTCCAGTAAATGGAATATTGGACATTGCATCCATATTCCATAATATATCATCTTTACGTTCTTTCTTTATCACAATTATATATTATCAATCATCAGGCATAATATATGATAGTGTATATATTAAGTCGTCAAAAAGATCCATAACTTCATTGAATTCATTGATGATATATGAAGTCCCTCTAATGCAATAAGGTCAAGTTTTTCAATCAAGCATTCGAGAATAAAGGAACAATCATGCATTAAAAATCAATGTTAGCAAAATCATACTAACTATAAAAATAATACTCGAACAAATACAAGTGTGGGGTGGAGTCACAAACAAGAATAGCCTTTGGGCAAGGGTTCTCTTAAACAAATACAAGTGTGGGGTGGATCATATCCCTCGTATAAAGAATAACCATGATGGGTCTAACTTATGGAAGGGTACTCAAAGCACTTGGCAGTGTTTTGAAGAAGGTATTGGGTGGGGAATTCGGGGTGGGACAGCTGTCAACTTCTGGAAGGATAAGTGGGTACCACACTTGGAGGGGTTGATGGAATGGGTCGTGAGGGATTTGAATGAGGTAGACCTTTGTGCAAAAGTCTACGATTTTGTTACAGCTGCAGGGTCTTGGAACTGGGGTAAGCTGAATGATTTACTTCATCCCCATGCTTGTAGGTGTATATCAACTATGCTCCCTCCCAATTCTCATCTTGGTCCTGATGTAATAATATGGAGAGGGGCCAAAAATAATAACTTTTCTGTTGCCTAAGCATACAACATGGCTTCAAAACCTATAATGCACCAAAGAAGGTCTCTCTGGAAGAAAATTTGGAAAACTCAAGTGCCGCAAAGGTGCAGAAGTTTTCTCAAAGAGGGAGGGAATGATACAATATCAGTAGGCATGTCCATTGGAGCACTACAAGTTCGAGAAGCCCTCATCCATCAAGAAACTCAAATCATTCAAAAGGGTATGATTCAAGTCCAAATGGCTCATGAAGAGATGGCCCATGCTCAAGAAGCCCAAATTGTGCTAGTATATGTCCAAAAACTTCAAAGAGTTCAAAATAATCTCTACGTTGGACGTCGACCCAAGTTTATAGCCCAAGATCCATATTTGATCAAGATCTCCTTAAAGATGCAAAAGTGGAAGCCCAATGTCTTAAAAAGATCCATGGAGCAACTAAAATCAATATCCAACATGTTGAAGACCCAATGTAGTTACACACATACAAGAGGAGTGCCAAGGCCCAATTGGAGTCCAATTGCAAGAGATTAAGAATCATGTGACAACCATGTGATTTTTAATAAAGCATAAGCATCCCATGTGACAACTTAAAGAAGCTAATTAGTTTTAACTAGGATTCTTTTTGAAATTTCGTTTTTTATTATTTTATTATTTTTTTGAACTTGGTCAAAGAGCTTATCTTGGAGATCAAGTTAAGATTAGTATCCTAATCTAATTAGGATATATATTAGGTATTATTTAAAATATTTCTAATCAGATTTTAGAGTTTTACTTTAATTAGGACTCTAAAAATTTTGCCTATAAAAGCTTCCTATTGTACTCTATTTTAAAACATGAATGAATGAATGAATTTGAGTATTATTCAATTATCTGTGAGGCTTTTGCTTCTTTGTGTTCTCTGAGAGTTCACGTGACTTATCAAAGGATTGGTCTTCCTTTGTGGCGTCTTGAGGCTAGGGTTCTAAGAGACAAGTTCTCTTAGGGTCTTTCCTTTTGACCAACATTCTTGTTTTCTAGCCGGTCTCGGGCAAAGTGTCATCTTGTTGAAGGTTCCTAGTTCCTAGAGGGTCTCTCATCATTTGGTATCAGAGCTTTGGTCGCTAGTACAAGGTATATCTTTGTGTTTTCCCTTTCATTATTCTTCATACTTTCTCTCCTTCCATTAGTATTACCTTTTCCATCTTTGTCTTTTTCTTCTATTTTCTTCTGTCTTCCATTGTTGTGTTCCTCCATCCTCAAAAAAAAAAAAAAAAAGAAGAGAGTGTGATACTCCAAAAAGAAAAAAAAACAGAAGCGAGTGTGATACTCCCCAAAAAAAAATCAAAAAAAAAAATTCGAAAAAAAAGGGAGTGAAAAAAAAAAAAAAGAGGAGTGAAAAAAAAAATTTCAGATTGCAGAATTCAAAATTACAAGTTGTGCCAATTCAAAATTGAAAGCAAGTTTGGAGTTAGTTTCCTAATTGGAGTCAATTTCCTAATTGGAATTAGTTTCCTAATTAGAGTTAATTTCCTAATTGGAGTTAATTTCCTAATTGAAGTCAATTTCCTAATTGGAATTTGTTTCTTAATTTGATTGCATTCAGTAGCTACCAAATTATCTACTTTCCTATTTGCATTCAAGAAAGAATATTCTTTCCTAATTGTTCTAAACTTGAATTGCAAGTAGTTTCCTATTCTTAAATTTTCTTATTTTCATAATTGTTTTTTTCTTTTCCTTCTCCTTTCTTCCAGGCCTCCCCTTCCTCCTTTCTTTTTCCCCTTTTTGTTACACACCTCTTTTTCTCCTTTGTTTGATTCTTTGGAAATTTATATTTTAGGATTCTAGTTTTTTTTATTGCCACTAGTATGATCTTTTCATTTGATTTGCTTGTGACTTTCTTAGAACACTTGTAAGAAGCAAATTTTTGAGTGGTAAAAGGCAAGAGTGCAATTAATATTAGAGAAAAAGCCAAAAAGAGAGTTAAACACGAGTAAACTTATCATCTTTTAAGAGTAAACACGTGAGAAGAGTGTGTAAGGTCCTATTCCTTCTTTCTTTCTTTGACTAACTTTTCAGGTGATAAGATGTCCAATGAGTACAAATTCCTTGAAGAGGCTAACAAAGAACGATTCAAGCAATCTTGTGCAAGGTTGGATGCATTCCAATTCAATACCAATTCTACAGGATAAGATAAAGAAAAGACATCCCCTGATTTCTATACTAGATGCCTTATCAAAGAGAAAGTCTGCAGCATGGCTATTGATAATAGTAGCTATGTAAATGTTGCTAGTACCTTACTTATTGAGAAATTAAACTTGCCTACTATAAAGCATCCTCGGCCCTATACCTTGTTTAAGGGTAGTGCTGAATTTAAGGTTAATAAGCAAGTTTTGATTTCTTTCTCTATTGGTAAATATCATGATAAAGTGTTATGTGATGTAGCTCCAATGTATGATGGACATATTATGCTTGGTAAACCATGGAAACATGTGAGAAAAGCTAAGTATGTCAAGCGTAAGCACAAATATTGCTATTGCTATTCATTTGTATTCAATGAAAAAAATCATGTATTGGTACCTCTTGATCCTATGGATGCTTAGAAGGATCAAATGAGAATAGTACAAGCATACAAAATGAAAGAAAAAGAAGAGATTGAAAAAGAAAAGAGTGTGAGTAAAAAGAAAGAGCAAGAGAGTAGTGAGAAAAGTGAGAAAAGCATGAGTGTGAGCTTGTTTGATGAAAAAAGAGAGGTTGAGAGTGTGTGTAAGGATGTTTGTTTATCTACTAACAATATTAACCCACCTTTGCCTATTGTTGTTTCTAGCTCCTTGCAGGTATGTGCAGATTTGATTTCAAAGAAGCTACCCAATGGACCCTCATCTTCAATTAGCATTGAAAAGAGTTGTGATTGTCTAGATTTGTTTCCTAAGAAACCACCTGATGGCAAAGATTCGAGGATGAATCTTTTCAAAGAGGGAGGGAATGATACAATATCAGTAGGCATGTCCATTGGAGCACTACAAGTTCGAGAAGCCCTCATCCATCAAGAAACTCAAATCATTCAAAAGGGTATGATTCAAGTCCAAATGGCTCATGAAGAGATGGCCCATGCTCAAGAAGCCCAAATTGTGCTAGTATATGTCCAAAAACTTCAAAGAGTTCAAAATAATCTCTACGTTGGACGTCGACCCAAGTTTATAGCCCAAGATCCATATTTGATCAAGATCTCCTTAAAGATGTAAAAGTGGAAGTCCAAATAGAAGCCCAATGTCTTAAGAAGATCCATGGAGCAACTAAATTCAATATCCAACATGTTGAAGGCCCAATGTAGTTACACACATACAATAGGAATGCCAAGGCCCAATTGGAGTCCAATTGCAAGAGATTAAGAATCATGTGACAACCATGTGATTTTTAATAAAGCATGAGCATCCCATATGACAACTTAAAGAAGCTAATTAGTTTTGACTAGGATTCTTTTTGAAATTTCGTTTTTTATTATTTTATTATTTTTTTGAACTTGGTCAAAGAGTTTATCTTGGAGATCAAGTTAAGATTAGTATCCTAATCTAATTAGGATATCTATTAGGTATTATTTAAAATATTTCTAATCAGATTTTAGAGTTTTACTTTAATTAGGACTCTAGAAATTTTACTTATAAAAGGCTTCCTATTGTACTCTATTTTAAAACATGAATGAATGAATGAATTTGAGTATTATTCAATTATCTATGAGACTTTTGCTTCTTTGTGTTCTCTGAGAGTTCACGTGACTTATCAAAGGATTGGTCTTCCTTTGTGGCGTCTTAAGGCTAGGGTTCTAAGAGACAAGTTCTCTTAGGGTCTTTCCTTTGACCAGCATTCTTGTTTTCTAGTCGGTCTCGGATAAAGTGTCATCTTGTTGAAGGTCCTAGGACAAGGTTCCTAGAGGGTCTCTCATCAACTGCCCTCTTGTTCGGGACTTGTGGTTGCTCTTGGTTTATAGGAACTACTGGAAAACATTCTTCTCGGTGGACACGAGATTGGATAGATTGGAATCTGAGGAAATGCATCGACAAGGATGACAAACAAAGCTGGGTGAACGTCTTTAGGTATGGGCTATGGCATATATGGCTTGATCAAAACCTCTTAGTCTTTGAAGAAAAACGTAATGACATCATGAGCCTTCTCTGGCCTACGATCATGAAAGTGGATGAGTTTAATTTTAGTTATGTACACTCAACCTTGGTGCAAAAACCCCATCAAGAGGTTTACATAGGATGGAATTTCCCTGTGGACGGCACAATTAAATGCAATGTCGATGGGAGCTGTTGGCATGGGGGCTGAAGCTTTGGATGTGGTGGTGCTCTAAGGGATTCTACAGGTACATGGGTAATAGGTTTCACTCAAAACATCAGTCCAAGTAGTGTTCTCAGTGCTGAACTTTGGGGCATCCTGACTGGTCTACAAATTGCTTGGGATAGAGGAATCCTAAGGATGGAGCTGGAATCTTACTCTCAGGTAGTCAAGGCATTAATACAACAGGAATGCCCAGTGAACCATCCTATGGCTCCCCTCATTCAGTGCATTCGGGAGGTTCTCTCTAGAGATTGGCAAGTTGCTCTGAGGCATACTTTCAGGGAAGGCAATCAATTGGCCGACTGTCTTTCGAATCAAGCTCACCTCGAGGAGGTAAGTCTGCATGTTTATGAACAACCCCCCAGAGGATGCGTGGATATTCTTCAAGCAGACATGACAGGAGTGTCTTGAAAGTGCAGTATCCGTTTTTGAGTCTTTAATCATCCTTTGCAAACAAAAAAAAAAACAATACTCAAATTCTTAATTCATGCGTAAAGTCATAAAAATTAAACATACTAAGTCATTAAAAAAAGAAAAAAAGGAACTCATACATAAAGTTATAAAATATTAATATTATTGATTAATAACACTAAAATTAAAAAATTATTACTAGACAAATTAGACTTGAACTAGAATTAAAACTCAAGCTAAACTTTAAAAGACTCAAACTTGACTTATTTATATTTCAATTTTTGTAAAAATAAGCCCATTCTTTATTACATTTTTTGGCTCAGATCTGTTTTTTTGAAAAGTTGAGTCTATTGGAGTGAACGGAGTTTCTGACACGTGATCAAGTTTAGCGTGAATGTGACTTGACAAGCGCCAAAATTGGGATAGCATCAATAACATTGACCCTCACAATCAGTCCTAACTCTAGGGTTCTCTCTATCTGAGGATTTAGATCACATTTAACGATGTTTCACGATGTTCCAGAATTCTATAACATGCTACAAAACCATTGCTGATGAAATTTGCTTATCCATACGCAGAGACATGAATCCTCTTCGTTTTTAAGGAAATTCAGTGTTGCAAAAATAAACTGTGTGCGAGAATCATCTAGGTAGTGGGCTATATAATGTGTTGGCCTCATACATAATGTGTCGTTCTCTTTCCAAATTGATGCCATCAACCTTTTTTTTTTATTATTAAAAAGATTCTGGACAACCATGATTTCAGATTTAGATTTTGTCTCCGCAAACGTTACCCTTTTTTACAGTACTATTTAACTCGTTCAGATAAATAAAGTCGGATGAATTTGTATAATTTCTCTTCTTTTTTTCTTTTCTTCTAAACAAGAGTGAGTTAATTAGTATATTTTCTTTGTAATATAAATATAAATCTACAATACTCTTCTAATAATTCGCTCCCTATATATAATATAGTGCGCAGCCAAATTATCCGACTATTGTGACCTTTAACGAAGTTAAGGTTTCCCAACTCCATATGTGATGTGGGTGCTTTGCAAAGATAAAAGTGATTCAGAATTATGTTATATGAATCCCATTACAAATCAGTACAGTTGGAGTGTTAAAATAAGGCCTTATTTACTGAATAAGGCAAAAACATTTAAAAAATCCCCTTGCTTGTGTCAACATAGACATTCATTATTATAAAATTTTATACCAAACTTATAATTTTCTGTTGAAATTTAAAGAAGTTGAAATAATTCCAAAGATAAGCAGGAGTTACGTCTAATTTCATAGAACCTCATCTTTGTTCATTTACCCTACAATAATAATAATAATTATTATTATTATTAGTTGTCAAAGCCAAAATGCGTAGAATAAAAAATTACAATTACTTTCTGATTAACATCAACAGTGCTTATAGAGGCTAGCGGATGTGTTGATTTGTTTAACTGGAGTATTAAGGTTAAGCTGGGAATTCTACTTTCAGATGACTGAAGAGAAATCTCATTTCCTCTTTAGTTCCTTAAATAAATAAATAAAATAGAATAAAATAACAGCAACAACAACAAAATTACTATTCACAGAAGAGAAAGTTATGAAAAAGATAAAACCTGGCTTTCGCACTAAATGAATCACATTTGCACTAAAATAAATTCATGCTCCTTCCTATATTCTATTTCAAGATAAAAAATAAAATACAACGCCCAATTGGGCTTCCATGTAATAAATAAAAATATAATTGTCAATAACGCAGAGCCATGTACTCAACTCCTCTTATGGTTTCTTAATATAGGAGAGGAAACGTGGGCTAACAATGTTCTTTTGAACATTACACTAGGGAATTTGAGCTATTTCCACCAAAATTTTGTGGAGGGATTGTGGCTTAGAGAAGAATGGACAGTGGTCACTGCCTTTGATTTTGAAAACTCCTTCAGGTGGGTTTTCCCTCACTAGCTTTTCTTGGACATCTGGTGAAAGCGCATGATCATCGAGTGTTTGAATATAATACCGCCGGCTGGAACCATATTTCTCTGGTGACAAAGACAGCTTCTCCATGATTGGGCCAAGAGGGCTAGGTCTCATGGAAACCATGGCCAAGGCCACATCCTGAAATGCGCCTAATGTCAAATTCTACACATGTATACGGAGAAATTCTTAACAAGACACAGTCTAGACAAACGTTTATAAACTAAGCCAATAATCAATAGACATAAGTATATTTGATATGGATTCTACTGAGAAGTGTATTTGATGTACTTAATTAGTGACTGACTTGGTTTACAAATTTCTCTTGGGACCAGTTATACTTAAAAACTTATCATGCATATATGAGTATAATCACAAGGTTTGGTTGGAAACGAACGCAAGAAGAAATACTTGCTAAAATAGTCATAGTAAATTGTATAACTTTATTCTAGTTGTTACAACTCACATTTATATCAGATAGTCAGAAGCAGTTAAACAATGCCACCAGGAAAATAAGAATTGCAAATGTTTCAAATGTATTGGGAGAAACTGCGTTATATTCTTCGAACTCAAACCTAGTCAGAAATTTGGTCCATGAACTTTAAATAATAAAACACTGTTTCTGAACTTTTGACTAAAACGAGTGTTAAATTCCAATTAATTTTGGAAACTTGAAAGTAAGTTTTTGCAAGTCCAAACACTGAGCTAAGCCAATCATTGTCGTCAGAGGCAAAATCATATGACCTCTTGCCGATAATTTAATCTGGTATGTTTTCATATTAGTCCAAAGTCTGGGAAGTGTTTTATTACATTTCAAAATTAAGGCACCTAATTTGAAATTGGGCCTGGTGAAATGTGGTTTCCCCATAAAATGTGCCACAGGAATGCCCCCATAATTCCCTTTCCAACCTAAACCCCTACCCCAAATGCCTTTCATTATGTTCCTTTCTTTTCATGTAAGTTACTATTTATATCATACTGCAGGGTTTCGTTATGTGAAGTGGACGGAATAAACAATCTAATGATTTAAACTTAAAAGAACTATACTTGTCTTAAAGTTGGATAAATTCAATACATTATTGGATCATATAACTCGGAGCTTTGAGTTTCACTCAAGAAACATATTGAACTAACACTCTAAAACTATCTCAGCTCCATTTAAGTCAAATTTTCATCATTTGATCCAAATAACTTTTGCAGAAGCCATATATTTCGGGAATCAGATCACAACAGTTTAAGGCCAGGAAATTGACAATTAAAAAGAACCAAGACATTAATGTCACTTAATCAAACTTACATACAAGATGGAAAAAAGAAATTCACATGTTATGTGGTATGTTTAGAGTTGGAATTCTCAGTTAATATACTTTATATTTTTTTTAGCGTAATTACTTTTAGTTGTTATTTTGGTTTTATCCACTCTTTATGAACCCATTCCGCAGGGCTAACATAGTAAGAAACTAGAAACATTCTAAGTGATTGTCCAGAATTTTGAATATTTTGAGTGTAAAGGAAGAAAACTTGTTTTCCACCTTAATCAAAATTTTAAGTAATTATTTGTTAAACGTTAAAATAGATATAATTATCATTATGACCTAGTTTGTATAGTAACATAATTAAGCACCAATTATACTTTGCTATAACAAATCTTGCCCCTGTTGAATATAAGTTAATTCTAGCACCCCAGCACTGAGCAGTCATATCATGCCATTTTGAAACATTTATAGTCTTATTTGAAACGGTTTCAAGTAAGTCGAAGTAGTATGTCATATAAACATATCTAACTAAATTTGTCATAAAAACAAATTTTGTTGTAAATTATTTTGATTGCAAACCTATTATGAGTCAAAATTAATTAAGAAGCACATTTTGCAATGAACTGGCTTAGTTGTCCATACTGAACCCAGTTAAATGCTTTGACTATGCCTTTGCTTTCCCTATTTTCTCAACAAGGTTCAATCTATTAAGTCCAGCATGACATGATAATAGCAAAACAATTAGCATAGCAGCCCTAGCAAATAACAGGATTCACAAATTACATCAAGAAATTTGATTATTGAAAACAAATAGCATAAGGAACTCAGAAAATCAAGACAGTGAATCAGGCATTGCAGTCCATGATACTTCATATTTGAGCATTCCCAAATTTAATATTCTTTAAATCATTGAAAGCATCAAATTCACATGTTTTCAATACATTAATATGGTAGCACATGTTATGAAGAATATTTTTTACACTCAAACTGAATTTCACATACCAGAATTCAAAGTAGTCATGGCTTGCTGAATGGAACCTATAGTATTTTCTCTAACATGGGAAGGTAAATGCTATATGCATAATTTTTTGATGTAAGGATGTCATCCCTCCCCCACCCAGAAGAAAAAATAGAAGATATGTATACAGATGTGAAAAGCTAAGCAAGCAAAGAGATTCACCTAAAAAAAATATTCCTTACTGTCTGTATAGAAAACCAGAATAGTTGTCAAAGTTTTAGAAATTCTTTTCTAGAAAATGCAATTAATTCTATAACATGAAAGGAGAATAGAAAATGTGCTAATCTACTGTAATCATCAAAGTTTCATAAGTATAGAATTGATGGGTGGCGATTGACAAGTTATGGACAGAGCCCAATATGGGTTGAGCAACGTATATACAAATGGCAGCACTAGTACTCATTTCATAAAGCAGTGGCAATAGTATTGTAAAGATGTCAAAACACTATTACTCAGCAGTATATCATATTTTAACTAATATTTTTCCATAAAAACAAGATAGCCCCTCTGTTATGTGTTTATGTATGACAAGTCATAACCTACCCCTCCACCTCTTTCCAGCCTTGTAATTTATGAATAATAAATGTAATTTAGTAAAATTATTCATCACTCCTCTAACATTTTCTCTCTTATTTACAATATACTCAAAATGGCACATGTACATTGATATGCCAATTAATTTGTGAGACGAGCTCTTCACCTGGCCACTAAGCATGTACTTATGATTCAATGCAGTGATACACGACATATGAAGCCAATTAATTTTTTATTTTGTATTTTTAATGCTTCAAAATAATGTCAGAAGTGTACAATAAGTTTTACATACTTCTCTCCACTCCCCACCAAATAAGAGAGAAAAGAAAAGAAGCAAAAAGGGTGTCACTAATAACCTCCTTGTGGTTTGGTTCATTTACACTTTGTCCCCCAATCATTTAAAGTGTGCCATTTTTCCTCCATGTGGTTTATTTTGTTAGCAGAATTCAACTGTGAACTACTTTCCTTCACGTGTTTAAATTTTAATGAACTTCAACACATGGAAGGTATATTGTTTACCAATTGTTTAGCACTTTGCTTCCTTTTCATCTGACTAATTTGTACTTTGCCTTTTTGTGGTTTCCATTAGCATTTTTGAAAGAAAATAGCCCAAGGCAGCAATCTGTTAACAGACCATACCATAGGGGGCCAAAGTGACACTTTAAACCACCGGGGAACAAAGTGTAAACAACCTACACAACAAGGGGATTATTTGAAATATACCAAAAAGGGGGGGGTATTCAGTTCCAATATTTGATTATTTATGCAAGAGGTGCAGCTTTTAGCAACAAAGTTAAATTGGAAGATTGAGGTGTAGTAACTAAACAAACTACCATGAAAAAGTTAGAAAACAGACTTAAATCCTGCATACCTTTGTTGGGGATTGGTTAAAATATAACCCTTTCATCAGCTCTTTCTCAAACATAAATCCAATTGGAGGCTTTTCTTTTCCATTCCCATGGATCAAAAACTTTGATTCTTGCATGAATCGTTCAGCAGATCCAAGCTGCAACGCAATTATCTTGTGAGAACAATTATCAACTCTCTTAAGTAAAATGCAAAACAATATGAAATAAAGAAAAATAGCTGTTCCTTAGAAAATGAAAATATATCATAAGCAACTTTCAGTTTGCTCCTTTTAATGTGTTCTTTTAGGATCTATGTGGAGTAATACTCAATTATCACTCTGGTTACATGGCCATGGTGAATTAAGTTGGCTATGTGGCTTTTAAAGCAATATAAAGGTGTGTTCAGTACTTGGATTTGAAAAAAATATTTCATTTCCTAGAAATAATTTTCATTTTCAGTTTTAAAATTTCTAATAATGTTTGGTACATATTCTCTCGAATTTTCATTTTCAACTACCAGCAAACATTCTCTGTTTAGAAGCATAGGTAGAATCACAAAAATGCCACTATCTTTCAGAGTGAAATCATTGGAAAAATCTTTTCGCTGTTTCTAAAACTTCCAAAAAGGTGGACTCTGTTTCCTAAGAAATGAGAAGGGCAAGAGTAATCAAAACATATTTTGCTCAATAATTTCTGTCTTCAATGAAAACAGAACAGAAAATCATGCAAGTAAGCATGCTCTACAACTCACAGGAAGGGTGGTTTTCACATTAAAATCTATCCATAGAATCTGAGTTCTAGAATTATAAATAGTCATTTAATAAATTTCAAGCAACATATCAGAAGATGAAATAGCATGGAATGCTCGTGATCTTACATTTTTCCCTATGGAACTATATGTTAGTAGAGCTTGCACAGAAGAAGGATAACATTAGCAACTTTGAAAGAGAAAATTTAGTTGGCATACACATCACAGAGATGTTTCAGGATTCATTCATTATACTTGAATTCTAAAATGTTCAATTGGGAACATATATAAGTGAAGATTGACTAGATACCTGATCAGCAAAAACATCAAACGGCCTTTGACCATCAGTCACCATTGTAGCACAAAGGAAAACTGCTTTTGAGATCTTCTGTGAGTAGTGTTCCATTGCATAAGAAATGCAAGCACCACCAATGCTATGACCAACAAGAATAACCTGCAAAATCCCCATTTTCCAGAAATATAACAGATTGCAGGACACTGGAGGTGAAGTGCATCAAGTTGTATAAATTTTTAGAATGTCATATGAAGTTTCTAACTATTATGTGGAATTAGGGAGTCAATAGTTAGTTAGAAGTTGTTAGGGATTAATAGTGAATCTGTTAGTTTGTTAGGAAGCCACAGTATCATCTTTATAAATATAAATAGAGGATAGTCCAGATGTAATTAACGTGATTGATTTGAATACTGTTTGTTTATGTTTACTTCTGGGCCACATGATGGCGCCAGACACTTGGTCACAGGAACCAATCGATAAGTCTGAGCAATGCATGCCGCAAAATAGCATCCACATTAGCAAGTTGAAGCAATCAGTGGCACAAATAAAGGAGCATATGAATAAGATGGCAGCCATACTGGAGATGAAATTTGGAAGTCAGACGCAGCCACCATTCTTCAAGAGTCTCAGGAGTGATAATTCGAGAAGACAATAAGTCACCAGAAGTTGAGTTTGATTTAGAAGAGAAGGGATTCCGGCACAAAATCCTTCTTAATCAAGAAAATGACAAGATGATGAAAGAAGATACCAATCACAAAGTTGAAGAAGTTGATAGGGTCAAAGAGAACGAAGCAACAGAAGGAGAGGAGATCGAAAATGGAGGACCAGCGAGAAGTGACATGGAAAGAGAAATAGAGAGCAACGAAAATGGTCAGAAGACACTTGAGTCTTCCAAAAACAAAGAGGAATAAAATTGCTATTAGGAGTGAAAGATGATGAGGATGATTACGAAAAAGAAGATGCCAATGTTGATAAGGCAAAATCAAATAATTGGGTGATTAAGGCCAAGACAAAAGAAGGTGAAGGATCAGCCATGCAATTTCCTAACCTCTCCGTTAGTAGATTACTATGACCATATCTTGTCAACAGTGGCACCATTGGGTGCAGATCAGCTATGATACTATCTCACAAAGACTGCATCCTTGTCCTCGAACAGGAAGGCACCTTCCAATCCTTCACCTCCAACACTCATGGCCACATTCTTGACAGATGCAGAGCCATCAATACAAACATCTACAGGCGAGCCAATCCCAACTTATTCCCCAGCTATGGCCCATCTTGGAACCTAAAAATCATCAATTCATATGATTGGGTCAAGAGGAGGGGTGGGGAGCCTATGGTTATTTCCACAACCCATCATTTTTCCTTGAGGATTACATATCCAAAGGCTTACATAGAAGCACCCTCTAATATCATTTCCATTGCTGCATCTCATTCTTACTCTATGTTTATCGAAGAACCATTATTGCTTCTTTACCCTAAGGTGGCTGCACCATTGGAGAAGATGGCAAGGCAGGTGTTATACGGGGTTTTCAACACAGCTTTGGTAGATGTTGAGAGTTGTGTGAATAGAGCAAAGAAAATAGGGGGCCTGAAAAGAAGAGGACAGGTCGACATTGATACAAGAATGGTCAGTGTACTGCACAAGGATGGACCCTGTCCAAAAATATTAGGGCTTGTGCATTATGAAGATGGGTTAACATTGACCAAGAAAAATTGTATGGCCTTGGTGCAAGCATCTAGGCTCACATATATTCTTTAGCATATTATAGAAGCTATTGGAGGAAGGCCCAATTCAAAAGACTATTGTTGAACTGAGCAAGAGCCCAAGAATTTTGCAGATTGGGAACTTCTCAAATTTTTGCATTGTACCAAAAGATATTTTAATTTCTAAATTTTGAATTGTATAGATCCTTAAGGACAAGGATTGTTATGTTGAATTAGAGAGTTAATAGTTAGTCAGAAGTTGTTAAGTAATAATAGTGAGTTTGTTAGTTTGTTAGAAAGCCACAATGGTACCTCTATCAATATAAATAAAGGATAGTTCAGGTGTAATTGGCGTGATTGATTTGAATATAATGTTTGTTTACGTTTACCATGTATCACTAACCTTTTCATCCTCGGGAAGGTTTTCAAGATAATCAGCTAAAGGTTTCGAATACTCTGCCAAGGTAGTAATGTTGTTAATATCTGTGAGATCAATTCCAGAACCTGTAAGATCAAATGCAACAGGAAGTAATCCTGCTTCTTCAAGAAGGGCTATGGTCTTGTACCAACACCAAGCTCCAAAACCTTCTCCATGGATTAAAACAAACTTCTTTGTTTTTGTGTTCTCCAGAAATTCTGGAACCTGTAGAGGATATGACATTAAAGATTATGTTGCAATCTAATTGAGGATAAGGGGATGGAAGAGAGTCATAGAAAGGCATTTAACCACAATTCTTTCAAGAACTATTAAGCTGGCAGGAAATCTAGAACATTAAAACGAAATTGAAGGGGAAAGAAAATTATAACATGCTTAATCAAAGGACCATAACCGCATTGTAATACTTATAAATAATTTATGAGAGAAGGCTAAGTTTTTAAATCACTGTGCAAATACAACATACAAAGCACAGATGTACAGATGAAGGATTAGACTCAGGTAAGATTCTTTACATGTTTTTCAGTGGAGAAAATTTTTAGAAGACCCAATCATATAGTCCTAAGTTGAAACAAAAAAAATCAACTTATCATATTTTTATTAAAGAACTTGATCGAAGAATATGTAAACTAAACCTAAGTTTTCTCAGTAGATGAATCATTTTCTTTTCCAGCACGCAATAATATATAAGTTCTATTACTAAATATATATATTATCCAAACGACATTGAAATATATGTCTATAATAGAATGAATTATTTAGCATCAAATCACAGGTCACCCGTATCAAATCAGACATAACCAAGCACCATCACCTCAGATGGTGATTACTTGGTAAAATTGCTCAACAAAGTTTGGCACTAAACATGAAAGTCTTAATCTGCCCCTAACACAAGTGTGCGTGACTTCCCTATACACTGGAAAGATTCTCCAGAAATTTTTCCTTTATGGTTTGACAACGATTGAGTTCTAAATATATAGTACACAAAATATATTGGCGATTGCTTTCGGCACCTTCAATATGAGTAAACCCCACGTTACATAATAAAGACTTTGTGTGAAACTACAACCCTTACAGATACAAAATCCAGAAGTGTGTCAGATCCAATAGCATGCAAAGGGACGAGTTTGTGAGAAACTGTTAGTGTTGCTTGTGTAGTTGGCATTGCTCAGTCATAAATTGCATCGGCTTTTAATAGCACAATGAATCAACCCTCATGCCCTTTTTTTTTTAGGGCCACAAACCCTTATGCTTTTCAAACGCACCTTTTAGGCCTAAAAAGAAAGAATAAGAAAAAGTCCTCTTACTTTTTTCTATGTACACTTTTTCAGCCTTGGCTTGGACTATTGAATAAATTCCTTCTCCCAGTAATTAATTAGTATCTTCCACTACTATATGCCCACAAACTAAAAATCGTTAATCATGACAACCCACTTTTTCCCACAGATGAAATGATTCAAAAATATTTTAAAAAAGATTGCAACAATCCACAAATCATACTCAAACTATCAATCTGGTCCCCCCCACCTGTTTATTATTGGAGAATGAATCGGACAGATTGCGTCTTCGAGAGCTTGTGGATCCAATTCTTCGCGACATCGACCCATCAAACCTCTGAGACAATTGATGCTGTTGAAGTGCCATAGACAGAGCTTGCCGATGCAAGTACTCTTCCTCGGCTAATAGCTTCCTCTGTGATCGACCCATTCTCTTGCTTCTGGATCCCGCATCTTTGGAATCTTTCTTCGTCATGCATATAAACCGATTACCCATGTTTGCAAAAAACCTATTTTCTTCAAACCAGGAGTATTATTGCAACGAAATCTAACGGAAAGAGGTTGAAAACCTAGAAAACTTGTGGGGATGCAAGGGCACTGGAAGCATTGTCTTTCTTCCACAGCTAGAATTTTTCAGAATCTTTCTTTGCGCTTTGTCTTTTTCTTTCCTGGTCTTAAGACTGGGAGTTGTTGAAGAAAAAATAGAGTAAATGCGAGAGAAGTTGTTGGCCATAAATGTAAAAATAATTGCAATTATGCGAATATACAGCTCAAAACCCAACTGATTTTAGAGATATTAAATGCTCCTCTCTTCTCTTCTCTCCACGGCACTATGCTATCCTTATATCCCCATCGTTTTCATCCTAGCTAACATGATCTTTTTGCCTCTTTGGCCTTTGATTTTGTGGTTTATTTTACAGCCAATTTTCAAGAGAACGGCTGCTAGGCCAGATGCGAGGACTGTTAGTCAAATTGAGTGCGAAACACGGACGCATAATATCCGTTGGCGGTTTTCATTTTCAACGGGCAGGCCGCTTTGTTACACACTTTGAACAAAATGTGATTTTCCAGGATGGGTCCTCCATGACTCCATGATTCGGTTAAGTTAAAAAATAATGTTTTTTTAGTTTTAAATTCTAAATTATAAATTTCATAATAAAAATTGAAATTAACAAGTAAAAAATCATAATAATGAATATAGTTAAAATTTTTTAAGTATAATTTTTTTTTTTACAATTACAATTTGTGATTTCCTAATTCCAATCAGGCTATTTTTTCCTCCAAAATCTATAACTATTTTAATTCTTTGATAAATTATGCTATTGTTTAAAAATATTTAACTTGAATATATTTTTTATTATAAAAATATACATAAATTTTCTTAAACTTAAAGCATGATGAAAACATTCTTAAAAATGATATATGTTTTTATTAAAAATTAATTTCTTAAAGAATAATTTTTAAAATTGTCTTTTAATGTTGTTTATTTTATGTTGAGAATTATAAATTTAAATTCTAGATTAAAAAATTTGGCTATTTTTTATTAGTTAAATATATATTTAATACTTGTTGTATTATATAAATAATAAACATAATAATATTTTGATCAAATTAAATATAATTATAGTTTATCTTTTATTATAAAAAATGTTAGTAGAGTGTATCTTTTAATTTTAAAAAATGTAAATTTTTAAAATAAAAAGGACAGATGTATAATTTAGATATCTCTCAAAATAGAAAGTATATTTTATTTTTTATTTTTCTACTTTCAATTTCAATTTTATTTCTAACTACTTCCTCAACATTAACCTATACTCTACAATGATGTGATTCAATGGAAAAAAGAATCTCCTTTTGCTTCTCTCCCATTGCATGCTCTACTAAGATTTCTAGTGAGTTTTGCAAAAGGGAAAATGGTGTCCTTGACTCCAACATCACCATGACTATCTATTTAGTGTGCATTTTGATTCACGGTGTGAAATCGCGTTAGAGTAGAAGCAACAAATTGTGGCTTCGCAGGAAACGTGGTTTTGACCCATGTAAATGCAGAAACAAACACACCTTTAGATAGTTGCTTGGTTCTTCACTAGTGATCCACAATTTGTGATAGAGGATGTTAGAAGGAACTTAAGGATTAACTCCAAAACTAATATTTCGAACAGGATAATACTTCTAATAATCATGTGATTAAAGAAAATGATGTGTTGTTGATAAATGCTATTTTTATATCTTTTATTCCTCTTAACTTAGAGTTTTTAATGATTAAATATGGCTTTAGGGATTTAATTAGGTGGAATTTGATTTCATCAATCATTTATGCACTTTATAAATTAATTTACAAAATTATTGAATTTTAATGCATAAATTTCTTTAGATAATTTTGTAAATTTTCCTACTTAATTTTCTTTTCCATTCTTTGTGTGCAGATCCAATTGGGCTTTCTCAGTTTCATGCATGGATTGGACTTCCACGTGGGCTCTCTCTTGGATGGATGATCACTTGCACGAGATACTCCATGTTCCTACATGTGGCTCTCTCTTTTGACACACATCATCATTCATTTATTCACTACCCAACCATCCATTCTCACATGCATGAAATGAATAGAAGATAGTAGCTTATTCATACGTCTTTTTTCACCAAGTCACATGTTCATGCATAATGGCCACACACTCATGGTTTTGGTGAAGAGAAGGGGGAGAAGGTAGCATGCAAAACCACTAACACACACGAGGCACGAGCTTTATTCTTGCATGATCCATTCATGCATAAGCTCACACGTAAATGGCTACACTTGGGCTCTCTACCATATAACACTCAATGGTTGTTTTGGAGAGTAGAAAGCACGTAGCTTGTAACATCCGGCCTTTCCATAAATGTGAAAAACACAATGTTCGGTTTCTCCGTAAACAGCAGAAATGGGCCAGATACAAAAGGAAGTCCCTGAAACAGAAGGGATTGGGGTCAACCAAAATTATGATAAAATTTTAAATATTAGAAAATGAGGACTTGAGCCTTGAGTTGCCCAAAAATCAAAGCCAGAGTGATTCAAAAAATTTGTCAAAAGGCCAGTGGCATTTTCGTAAATATAGGCACTTTTTGAAAAACACATAGAAGGGCTTTTTAAATGAAAGTTTTGAATTCTCCAGGGTTCTCAGAAGCTCTAAAAACTATGGAAAGCCCCAGGATAGCTAAAGCCCCTCCGGTGGACGTTTTCCAACGTCAGTGCGCCGGAACTTTGACGGATTCGTTCGGAAAGGTTTTAGCTCCAATTTGAGTGATTCCAAAGACATTTTACTTGTTTGGGAACCTAAATTTTATAATGGAAAAGACGGTTCTCAAAATGGAGCTAAAACGAAGGAGAAACGAAAATGCAAAGTATGAAGGGCGAAATAGGAATTTTTTAAAAGTGTAACTTATTCCCACCTATACATATGATGCACCCTTCTCCTCCCTTCATTATGCATGACCATCTTCTGCCTAAAACCAGAAGAAAACCCTAGGGGATGAGGCTCACAAGAAGGGAAAGAAAAGGAGGAGAAATCAAAGGCTTAAGGTATGGAAATTAGTAGTTTTTCATGCTCTTTCTCTTCCAAACCTCTTCTCCTCCATTCTCCTTTGTTTTCTATGATTATAATGAAGTTTATAAATCTATTTTAAGGGAGAAATTGAGGGGAAAGTTCGGATTTGAAGAGAGGAGCTCAAAGAACACAAGATTCAAGTGAGAAAAAGCAAGAAAACAAGGTAATTTCTCTTCCTATGGTTGTCATTTTTGGTCCCCTTCTCCACCATTTTGCCCCACTTGAGAAAACCCTAGGAGGAGATGATTTTTAGGCAGAACCAAGCATGAATCTAAGGAAAAATGGTGTGGAGATTAAGAATATGCAAAGGGAATTAACAAAAAACTATTAGATTTCAAGATGCAAATTCTAGGGTTTCAATTGCACCTTATAAAATCTGACTTTGTATGATGATTCCTAGGCCTAAGTAAGAGTTTAAATGAGCTCCCAAGATCCCTAAGAGGCTCTCCATATGCTTCTTCCCTTGAGAAAACAAAGAAAGCTCCATGGAACCCAATATGTTTCATAGCCTCAGCCTAGATGGGTTCTCCTAGCTAGGGAGAGTTTTAAATTTTTCTAAGGCCATTCTTGAGTCATATTTGATGAATGAAAGTGAGGAGAGGCCTTGGAAAAAATTTAGAACTCATAGAAAGTGATTTGGTGCCTTAGGTTCCATATTATGACCTAAAGAAGCAACATGGTGCTAGGCCTTTTGTTTTGATGATGTGATGACTCCAAGAGGCTTAAAAGGAGTCAAGAATCATATTTGAAAAGAAATAATGAGGCCTAGAAATCATTTGAGGGGTGTTGCTTCATTAGGTGCCAATATGGACCATAATGGGGGTTATAGAGCAATCTAGTGTTTCATTAAGTTGTGTAGCCTTAGAGTGTGGTTCATGAACTTAATTGGCTCCCATAATTTGTGTCTAGGCCAAAAGAAACCATCTCCACCAATTTGTGGGTGTGTGGCCAAAGGAGGAGGCTTGAGTCCAAAGGACAAAGTGTGTAATTGTGTGCAAGGTAGCTTTCTCCACCTTCTCTCATGCATAGGTATGTGTTTAGCTTATTTTAGAATGTTTGTATGTGCATTTTCAAGCTTTTAAAAGTATGCTAGCATGCCTTTATATGCCATAATACTTGATGCCATGCTATGTTTTCAAGTGAGCACATGATGTTTGTATGAGTTTGCTTGAGTGTGGAGAGGTCAATAACTCTTCCCTTGGGTGAGGATGAGCCAAGAACCCTTGAGTTTGGTTGAGACAAAGTAAAAAGTCTCCCAAAAGCAAAGTGGGCTCCCAAGAGTATGGTTGAGTCCAAAGTGCTCAAAGAATGGGTGAGGCAAGTCCAAAATCCATGAGGAGAAGTGTGAGGCTAATCCAAACACTTAGTGAGCTCTTGAATGTCTTGTATGATTGATTCACATGCCAAGGTTGATTTTAAAATGTTTATGATTTCTACCTTCTCCATGCATGCATTTGTGAAACTTGCTTTGCACATATTATGTATGATTAAATGGGAGATGAGCTATTGGGATTCTTTGAATCTCATCCCCTCCTCTCCAATGATCTAACATGCTAGGTGAACTAAGTGGAGATGCTAATGGGAGCCAACAACACTAAAGGAAGGAGATTGACAATCATGTGTTTAGTTTTTGTCACTTTAAGCCTATGATTGTACCATACGATATATATGATGTAGTAAATGGGCTATGACCCTTGAGACATGTGTAAATATGATATTATATGATGTTTAAATGTATGGATATGATGTGTGACCTCTAGAACCTATTTTGAGTATGTAATGCCAAAGTGTGTAATATGGAAGTTTGTTGGAAATATGCATAAGTATGGGTTGAATGGCCAAAATGAGATGTATGAGGTTTGCGACCATTTGGGCAGCTCACACAAGTCTCAAATAAGCTTTTAAACTTGCCCAAAAGGTACTAAGACCAAGGGAAATCCATTTGGCAATTTTGGTACCCAATATGGAGCCAAAATTGACCATAATGGAACCCTATATCACTTTTTGGCCAAATGAGTTAGTCTTACTCTAAAATTTGGCATGCAATTAGGTCTCATTGAGAGCTTTTAGGGAAGATAAAAAACATAATTTTCAGAGGTCTAGAGAATATTTGATAAATTTTCAAAGTTGAGATTTTTTATAGTTTCTGGTATGTGCACTGTTCATACTGGCAGTTTTGAATTCTGTGTCACCTGATGGCCAAATGATTTCCAATACTTATGAAATTTTATATGCATAAACTATAGGTCACAAGATTTCTATGGCCACCGAGATCACCTCATTTGGAGGTATGAGCTGAGAGTTACGCATTTTTGAAGTTTGCTGTCAGTAACAGTGGCACCTCCAGAGTTTGGTTACTGTTCTATAAGTTTCCAATAGCTAAAAGTATCTTTTTCATTCTAGAATTATTTTTAATATCAATTTAACATATGTAGATTTCCATAATGACAAAATATGTGTGATTTAGATTTTTATAAAATTAGTTATGGATTTTAGAAATTTATATAAGAAATCTAAACAGCAGCCCAGGCAACCAACGACCTCAGTAGACTTTCGGATGTCAAACGTTCTCCATGATGAATTTTATGGTCTGGACATATTTTTAGTGTGAAGTAGACATCTGAATCTTCCTATAATGGCAAAGAGCACATGATTTTTATTTTTCTAGAATTAGTTATGATTTTCCAAAGTTTGTGATAGAAAAGAGGACATTCTGGCCGAAATGCAAACATGAATTTTAATGTGTTCCTTTGCTTTCCATGACTTGTAGACCAAATTTGATGATGGAAACGAGCTATATTCATGTGTTTAAATATAAGAATGTGATAGATGCATTCATATGACCCACGGGACTCTGAAAGAAAAATTTTACTCGTAGAGGAATGCATTTTAATTCATAACTCCCTATGCCACTATATTGTTTCCATAGAATGAACATAAGATGACGCATGGGAATTGCATAAATTGAGTCCTAGAAGTATGGTGTTACATTTATTGGTATCAGAGCCAGGTTTCGATCCTGGGACCTGTGGGTTATGGGCCCACCACGCTTCTGCTACGCCACTCTGATAAGATAGATAGCCTAGGCTACAGGTCCGATAAGATAGATAGCTTAGGCTAAGTATAAGCTGAAGCCTAAGAGAGATGACCAGTAGCATCATTCCAAGTGAGATATATGAATGAATGACTTAGTGAAAGTTCTCCCTGGAGCAAAAAAGGAAAGATGAGACATTCTAAGTTAAGGAAAACTACCCAGTAGTGGTTAGTAAAGTCCTCTAGATAGACCCCCCCGATTGTAGAGTACAGTGAGCAAAGAAGCGAGGAAGAGCTGAGAAATTAACCATAGAAGATATGCCCTCGCTTTAGTAACAACAAAATGTATAGATTAAGCTCAGAAAGGTAAATGGATAGGGGTCTGATAGTTAGTTAGACGAGCTCCCTAATATGAGAATAGTACAGGGTTAAGGCACATACGTGGTCAAAGCACCCAGTAGAGCATAAGCTGTAGCGAGGTAGAATCTAGACATTAAGAATATATGATCTGGATTGAGTTAGTAGAACCCTAGACATAGCATAATGTGCTCCTGGGGATGAGGCTATAGAGGCTGAACAGAGAAAAAGCCTAGCTCTGATCTAAATGTATAAATAAGCTAAGACAGATAGTTAGTGCCCTAGTACCCTCAGGGAAGCTCAAGAAAGTTAGAGACAGCCTAAGAAGGTGAGCCTCGTTTTATATAGTGAAAGAGTATAAGCCAAGAGCACCATTGAATGAAATTCTTGGGATTATGTGAAATAGAATCCTCCTTACCAAGGGATGGTCTAGCTAAGAGCAGAGCAAGAGTAGGAGTAAAAAGTAAAAAGTAAAAAGTAGACCCCCTTGATGTTAGAGAGAGTAAATAAGTGGAGGAACCCCAGGAAAAGTGCAGGTGCTCTTGAGCATAGAAAAACCTGAACTGGTAATAGAAATAGCCGGTAGTAGAATATCCTTTTACTTAAGTAAGAGGATAAGAAAATTAAAAAGAAAAGATGTGACAGTGTTCAAGCTGAGGACATATTAGATTGAGAATAAATATTCAGTTAATGTGCTTAAGTACTTAAGAAAGCACATCTGTCCTTGGTATAGACACCCTTCTAGTATGATAGTGCCCAAAGTATAAATAGCCGGGCGATACCAAGAAATCTCGGGATGTAGTAGAGGAAGAATCTTACTTTCCCTGAGTACTCTATGAGAATAGGGCAGATAGAGAAAAGTAAGAGAGGGGTACTTTAGATTATTGGGAAACTTGTAACATACAGGCGATAATGGCTTTGAGCTCAGTCATGAGGTGCCCGTGTATTAGTGTTTGATGTTATGGTTTGCTTGCAACAGAGGCTACATGATATTAGGTCTGGCCAACCTAGTAGTAATGTGTCTTAAGTGCATAGCAAATGACGACATCAATCACTAAAGTGTCCTGAAAATCGAAAGGTATCCTAGTTAGAGAAAGAGATGAGTCAGAAAAGAAAGGTAAAAGGATTCCAGTAATATCAACATAGTAAGGAAATCATGCAGAAAAGGGTCCCTAGTAGAGGATGTTTAGATTTAGTATGCATAGCTTGAGTCCCTTATAGTATGTATAAATAAAATAAAGAGGGACCAGTGCATTGCCTCTCTCCTGCTAGAGATGTTAACCACACTCAGTGTGAGATGCCCTAGTGCTAAGGCATTTAAAAGTAGAACGTGGGCATAGTTAGAAACTGCAGGATATGAGAGGAAGACTAAAACGAGCATATGAAAGTAAGTAAGTCAATAGAGTAAGAAAAGAAAGCCCAAGTGAAAAAGGGGCTGAAGTAGGAATCTGAGGATCCTATGAGGAGCGATGAATGAAAATTAAAACGCTCCCTAGTATTAGTATGACGGGATCCTAGAGAATAAGATGACACAAAACCCACTTCGCACGAAGAGCATGATGTACTTCTGAGTTTAGCCTCAGCTATTATGAGCGATGGTAACTGGACTTAGAGAGTATGTGTTTTACTGTCAGATACAGTAATCTTTGGCTTTGACGTCTCCCAGAGATGGATCGCAATAGATCCCAGCATAGCACAGCAGGTTGCAGTAGACCCTAGCAGGGCCTTGAGAGGTCGCAGTAGACCTAGGGGTCACAATAGATCCCATACAGAGAGCCCTAGCTACAGCATGATAGATCTCCGGTAGAGATGACAGCCTAAGATAGTTGTACAGAGTAGTTAGTCTCAAAGACTAGTATAGTTTCAACTAGCCTTTGTCTCAGAGACTACAAACCTCCTAAGTCTGGTAGACCATTGCTACAGAGATATGAAGGCTTTACTCAGACAGTTAGACCACTGACTGGCTCTTTTCAGAGATGAGCATAGTATATGGGATGAGGAAAGCAAGAAATAAGCTTTCCAGAGTTAGAGCCAAATGGACCGCTACCTAGCAGATAGTAGCCCTGACCAAGGGATAGAGAGATCCCCACATGCTAGCTTAAGTGCAGTTTTTATATGAGGTAAATGGTACAGTATGTCTCCAGTGAGCAAAACTGTGAGAATAGCTAGCATCCCATCAGAGCCCGGTAGTAGTCAGTGGTAGTAGCTTTTCAGTGCCAGTATGAGACATACAAGTTAGGCCTATCAGTGTTGAGATAAGACACTATAAAATGCCACTACAAGTGAGCAAGGAAAGTGAGAAAAGTCCCAGCTTATAAAGACAGATGTAGTGGTAAACAGAGAAATTGGGATCATAAAAGCAGAAACTCCTCAAAGGAGTTGTAATTCCAGTAAGTAACTAAGATCTGAGGCCTATGGCAGAAAGAAATGCAAATTATAATTATGGGATGAGCTAGTGAGAAAGAACGCAGAGATAAATAGTGGACGGAATATGTAAATAAGCAGACAGATAGAAACCTCTAATGATTAGAAAAGATGATGAGATGTTATGAGAAGCCATTCAGAGAGGATACAAGAGACGTGATATGAAATAAGTTACCTCCTGAGATGTGTAAATGAGTCCACTGGAAGAAACGTTAATCCTGCGACTGGGTTAACATTAACCCGACATGATTAGTAAGCTCTCCCAGGATAGGCCTCTAGAGTCAGAAATTTCTTTCCCTTATGAGAAAGAACTAGCTAGTATTTTATAGCAGTAGAGCCTTTATTAAGAGCTAGTAATAAAAGTTCCCTAGTTGAAAGAAAATTCGAAAGAATAAGATCGCTGAGAAAGCGTCTAGAGCCAAGAAGAAGGGAAAGAAAAGAATAGCTAGCTAGACTAGAAGAGTAAGAGAAAGTGTACCCCTAAATTTTGAGGACGAAATTTATTTAAGGGGGGAGGAATGTAACATCTGGCCTTTCCATAAATGTGAGAAACACAATGTTCGGTTTCTCCGTAAACAGCAGAAATGGGCCGATACAAAAGGAAGTCCCTGAAACAGAAGGGATTGGGGCCAACCAAAATTATGATAAAATTTTAAATATTAGAAAATGAGGACTTGAGCCTTGAGTTGCCCAGAAATCAAAGCCAGAGTGATTCAAAAAATTTGTCAAAAGGCCAGTGGCATTTTCGTAAATATAGGCACTTTTTGAAAAACACATAGAAGGGTTTTTTAAATGAAAGTTTTGAATTCTCCAGGGTTCTCAAAGGATCTAAAAACTATGAAAAGCCCCAGGATAGCTAAAGCCCCTCCGGTGGACGTTTTCCAACGTCAGTGCGCCGGAACTTTGACGGATTCGTTCGGAAAGGTTTTAGCTCCAATTTGAGTGATTCCAAAGACATTTTACTTGTTCGGGAACTAAATTTTATAATGGAAAAGATGGTTCTCAAAATGGAGCTAAAACGAAGGAGAAACAGAAATGCAAAGTATAAAGGGCAAAATGGGAATTTTTGAAAAGTGTAACTTATTCCCACCTATATATATGATGCACCCTTTTCCTCCCTTCATTATGCACGACCATCTTCTGCCTAAAACCAGAAGAAAACTCTAAGGGATGAGGCTTACAAGAAGGGGAAGAAAAGGAGGAGAAATCAAAGGCTTAAGGTATGGAAATTAGTAGTTTTTCATGCTCTTTCTCTTCCAAACCTCTTCTCCTCCATTCTCCTTTGTTTCCTATGATTATAATGAAGCTTATAAATCTATTTTAAGGGAGAAATTGAGGGAAAAGTTTGGATTTGAAGAGAGGAGCTCAAAGAACACAAGATTCAAGTGAGAAAAAGCAAGAAAACAAGGTAATTTCTCTTCCTATGGTTGTCATTTTTGGTCCCCTTCTCCACCATTTCGCCCCACTTGAGAAAACCCTATGGGTGTTATTAAGTGAGTATCTCCTTCCCATTTTGATGCATTTTTTGTTAGTTTGAGACCCCTATAGTTGACCTATGATATGGGCTTTGGTTTCATGTGAAATTACCCAGAAATTGGAGTGAACTATGGCAATTTCTGGTATGGGAAAGTTGGAATCCGAAATTAAATCCTTTGGTAATTAGGTGAGTAACTTCTAGTTTGTCATTAGTAGTTCAACTCTTTGGATATTTGATTGTGATTAGAAATTATGATAATTATACTTGTTATAGGCTTGGTATGCATTTGGATTATTATGGTAGTTAGGGGAAGAGTAATTGGCTTCATTGAGGTAACTGGGGTTATTTTTCTAATTCCATGTATATGCTCATGTTAATCTACTATTTGTTATACATGCTTGATTTTGAAATACTAAATGTCTTGTTGACTACTTGATTATTATTGTAATTGGACCTTGTGAGTCCATGGTGGAGCTGTGGTACGGCTGCCACCCGTGCATGTGCTTCGATCGAGCACCGGGTTGTGATCAAACTCCAGATGCACTGTGCTCATTATGGAGTAGGTGCCATGGACGGACCTCTCCTGGTGTTATTGGCTATTAACATGTTGTGTATGATTGCTGGTATGGGACAGTAGTCATTGGTAGCTCAACTAGTTTATTTGCGAATTGAATTGATGATTTTGGTATTGATGATATGAAATTGCATTGGATTGATTGACTTGTACATATATATGGAAATTGCCTTTTGTTACTGAGATTGTATATCTCACCCCGTTGTGGGCTAACATTTTCCAGGACTGGACCTCTTAGTGGCAAGGAGAAAATTAATAGAAGATCATTAAATGGTTTGGTAGCATATAGGCTTGGGAGCTTTGACAAAATGTATTGTAACTAAATTGTTAGTTCTGTATCATTGCTGCATTGCATCATGAGTTGCCAAGTATAGGGATTGTATATGTAATTTGATTATCATGGAATTGAACATTATGATTGTAATTGGCTAATAATGGATAAGTGATTTGATTTTATATGAACATTAAGCATTGACCCTATGCACCTTGTGACCATAATACATTTGCTGTCATTAATCTATGAACTCACTAGTTTATGGTAGCTAGAGGGTTAAGGATCCACATTTGAATTTTAAATGTGTAATGATAGATGTGTTAAGTAGATTAGATGAAAGAAAGACATTAAATCTTCACAAACTAAGTTAAAGTGGCCTAGAGGGTTGCTAGAGGGGGAATTGGAGAGTATAAGATAAAATTTTAGGAGTTATAGGAACAGAAGGGAATTGGCTACGGCTAACATTTAATTGGCCTAGGCTAAATAGAAACAGAGAATAATTAGCTGCGGCCAACAATTAATTGGCCTCGACCAAATGTGGCGAACCTAACAGGGAAGAAAACAGAGAGAAATTGGCCTCGACGAATAGTGATGTTGGCCGCAGCTAAGCCTAGGAAACAAGTTTGGGGGCGTTCCAGAGGGTATTTGGCTGTGGCGAAAGGGGTATTTGGCCACGGCAAAATGTGTGAAATTTATGGAGGTGTAAGGACTTGAATCCGAGAGTAATTGGCCGCGGCGAAAGGGGATTTAGCCACGGCGAAGGTGCTCAATTTCTCATATTCACTTAGAAACTTTAATTTCTTTTATGGTAATACTAAGAAATGATTTAGAAACACTTGTAAGAGGTTTTTATAAGTTGGAATTAATGGATGGGAGAATCAAAAGCTCCTTATTAATGATTAAATTCACTTGCACTTCTGAATAATTGTGGTTGCCTAATTAATGACCCTAATAACATTAAGGTTCAAATTTTCTAATATTTTTTGAATATAATTAGTTGTAATGACTTTCAACCCTAATTAAAATTTTATGGTTAGTAATCACGTACTTAACCTTAATTATGATTATTAGAAGTTAGGGTCGTTACATTTGACATTTGAAAAGATCTAGAGGTCTGGCTATCTACTGGTGCTGTCATAAGTTTTTGTAGCAAAATTTAAAAATATCCAATTAATTCCAAAAAAATCCAATCCTTGAAAACAATACCAATTTGGAAATATGTAGATATTATCTAGAGGGAAAAAATAATTTTATACCAGTTCAGGTATGCCTAGACCTCAAAACCTAATCAAACAATACCTGAGGTCAGTTGGGGCACCAGATATTGGGCAGGAGCTTCAAAAATTCATATCTCTCTCTCTAGATATTCAAATGAGGTGCTTTTAGTCGACACACATCACTGAGAATGTCTAGTTTTTTCATATACAATTTTGTGGCAATTGGACATCATGTGAGCCCTATGTGACATAAATTATTTTCAGACTAATGCTACAGTATCGGTAACTAAAACTAGAAAAATTTTTAACTTCAACAATTCACCAAATATTCCACAGACCTCCAAAAATGACCTACTTTAGCTTCTAAAAAATATCTCAATGAGCTCTAGATGCATGCCAAATTTCAGACCAAGAAGAGCTCATTTGGGCTAAAAGTGATATAGCCTCATGAAATGGTCATTTTTACTCCCTATCAAGAGTCACTTTGATCCAAATGGCCTCCTCTTGAGTTTGGCACATCTTGAGCAAATTTAAAAGCATAATTATGACTTGAGTAAACTACCCAAGTAGTCCTAAACTCCATATATTTCACTTTGGCCATTCAACATCCATTAATGCACTATACATACATGCTATTCAAGGGTCCAAATCCACAATCTCATCGATTTAATGTCACATAAGGTTTACATAGAGTTTATACATCATGTTACAAGTGTTCAAAGTCTTACATTACCAAAAATAATATATACAAAGCTTCTTTGACATTCCATTACAAGTTAAACTACAAAATGAACAAAGTGTAGCCATTCAATGCTCTTACCTTGTATTTCCTTGGTTTTGAGCACCACCTAGACATTTAAAGAGTAAGAGAGAAAAGGGAGTGAGATTCCAAGAATCTCAATATCTCACACTCATTCATCCATACATTCAAGGCATACATACATCAAAAATACAATTATGCAAGCATGAAGTGTGCAAAGCCACATTTCCATACCACATTAATGCATTAAACCATTTCCATAACCTAGGGACTTTTGGTTTTGCCTCACCCCATTTCTAGGACTTTTGGAAGTACCTCACCCTTGGCCCAAGGACTTTTGACTTAGCCTCACCCATCCAAGGGACTTTTGGCCTAGTCTCACCCATGTCTTGAGACTTTTGGTATATCCTCACCTATTTTAAGGGACTTTTGGCATAACCTCACCCTTAAGAGTCAATCTCACATTCAAAGGCATTCAAGATCACACATTGGTACCAATGCAATTTCAAGAGGTTATGTGGCATATTACCTAATCATAAGAACACATACAAGCACACCATGACATACATATGCACACAAGAAAGTATGAAGAATAAGGTGGAGAGCCACCTTTCAATTTATGCAAGCTTACTTTGCTAATTCCTTCCCCTCCTTAATTTCACAAGAGCACTTAGGTGGTTGATTATTCTTTTGGCCTAGATATCACAAGGAACACACAATCACATATTTGAAGTAAGTCAAGACATTAAACTAAAGCTTAAACATACACTTGGTTTTATACTTGGCATTATGGTCCCATAATTAGCCTAATGAAGCAACTCTTGGAATTGAATTTTTAGATTCCATTCTCTTGTTATTTCTAGACTTCTTGGACTCATTTAAGGTCCTTAGAGCCATTACACATTCAATTATATAATTGGAAATGTATTCACTTAATGAAATGGAGGGCAACAAAATAAAGCATAGGTCTTATTATTCCTACCTGTTAGTAACATTCATTCCCTTAATACTTCCAAGGGTGTCTCCGGATATTTTGTTTGTGCTTAATGTTTTCTGATTATACTAGAAATCATATAAGAACTTGTTAGATGTTATAATTGGATTTATTTGATTCTTTCGTCAATGATGTTAGGCCAGAATCCCTTTTTGACTCTGTGCCAGTGATTCCACTATTATTAGTGAACAATAACAATAATGAAATAATTACTTCATATTGATAGAGATAGGAGACATAATTTACATGGATATAGTAAGTCTCGCTTGGTCTGCTTTAATGGTAGTCTTTACATTTTCCCTTTCCCTCGTAGTATGGGGAAGAAGTGGACTCTAAAGGTACTACTAATTGAGTTGAGGGAAAAAACAAAAATCAAACTGTATCCATTGTTTTATAGATGGGTTCTGAAATTTTTTTATTTTGATATTTAATTCATTAATTCCATTTCGAAATGGAATTCAAAAATATCTGCATTTCGGAATTCTAGTGTATTCGAGTGGAGTAATGTATTATATGGATAATATAGAAATCGAAAATACTCTTTCAATTAAACAAATATTTGAATTATTCCCATGTTCGTATTTTTAAAGTCAAGGGAATACAAATAATAGGAAATTTATTCTAACCGAATTCTTTCTAAAATTTAGATTTCGATGAACTGGCTCTTACCAAAGTTATATATGGACAATGAGGAACCGCGGAACCCGTTTTTTATTTATTTTTTTATCCCCCCCCCCTTTTTCACTTTTTTCAAAGAGAAAAGAAATCCGTTTTTTTATTAGTTATTAAGCGGATACACACTTTCTATAGGAAACAAGATAGACATAGTAGTTGTCTAAGGAGATACTACACATAATAAGATATTGCCGTTGCCTTAGGCGAGTCACATATTACGTGCTTACCGCTTGTTTTATTATTTGGTTTATTATTTTAGTTTCGAAATTGGATTTATGCTTTCATTTCATATCACGGTTCAAACGTTAAAAATCGGTTGGGTTTTACTAATCTTTTCGAAATAGGAAAAAGTTTCCCATAGAACCCCTGGATCATCTGTCAACTATTTAATCAATTACTTTTTCGGAATGCTAAAAAGATTATTTGATTTTTTTTAATATGATACCGGGATTGGTCTTGAAAATAATCAGAAATCAAGAAATTCGAATCGGAAGAATAAGAGTTGCCTTTTGATTATTTCAGATTGATTGGAACCAATACAAATCAAATAGATGAAACAAAGAAAAAAATTGAGACGCTATGTACATTACATATATGTGATTGATATTCTATATATGAAGATAGATATTGTAAATTGATCCATATTAAACCTCTATCTTTATAGAGTAAAACTTTCTACACTACAATAATAGATAGTATGGTAGAAAGAAATAGATTTTATTTCTTTCTACCATACTATCAGATTTCATAGAATACTGCTGATTCTAGTCCGATCATCTCATTTAAGAGTAAGACGCGAAATTGAAATCCTTTTTCATTTTTTCTTCAATCATTGCATTGATAAGAACTAAGAAGTCAAGTTTAAGTCAAATTAATCACTTTGACTTACAGTTTTTACGTAAATTATAAGTAAAAAGGCAGTAGGAACTAGAATGAACAGTGCAGTAGCAATAAATGCGAGAATATTTACTTCCATAATCTCATCGTTAGATTTCTCTTTAATTTGCAATAACTCGGGATTTAATCCCATAGAGATGATAAATCTTTCGTCGGTAAATTCAATATACTTCCATATGATAAAGAATTAATCAATAATCATGAGATGATAAATCTTTCGTCGGTAAATTCAATGAATATATAAATATCGAGAATAAATTACTTCCATAATCATCGTTAGATTTCTCTTTAATTTGCAATAATCGGGATTTAATCCCGAAGCGGATCAATATCATGAATAACAATATCTGAGCTATCAAATCGATTCATCGTCAAGAATTGAATAGTATAACATAGGAAGATCTTTTATCCATACCAAATTCAAAATTGGATTTCTGATCCAATCCAAAATTCCTTTACTTTTTTATTGTAAGAATTTGTTTTCTTTCTTCGGCAGAACCTTTACTAAAAAAAAAAGATCAAACAAAGATTCCCTCTGTCTTACCGAGGGAATCTTTGTTTGATCTTTTTTTTTAATATTCTCATCCTTCGATTAGTAATAGGATAAACATATATAAAAAGTTCAGTGTGAAATTTGAATGAGATAGATTGTTTAAAATGCAAATAATTAGGAATTGAAATTAGTACTTGAGGTTATACAAAATCGGAGCCGGAAAAGGATATACTTTTAATCCTAAAGTATTCTATCAAAATCAAAGGAACTGCGTTCCATTTTTTTTGTATCGTGCAAATTCCATTTGTGTGTATGTGTTCGCGGTAAACATATTCTATAGTACTCTATTTCATTACACAGATCGGGAGTAATCGAAAAAGCCAGGTCTAGTAGTACGGTATCTCTTTCTCTTGGAATCCTGAATATGACGCTACTAATAATTGTGCTAATCCACATATGTTTCTTTTCCATCAATCAGTATTAGTTGAAGAAATGGAAATTACCATATTGGTTTGATGATAAATGTGAAACGAAAAAAAAAAAAGAAAAAAAAAAAGAGAGATCCCTGTTAGGAATGAGATTATGTTTGTTATTTTGACTCCCTTTCACAGAAGAAATGAATTGATACATTTTTTATCGGATTTCTATCCATCGGGACTGACGGGGCTCGAACCCGCAGCTTCCGCCTTGACAGGGCGGTGCTCTGACCAATTGAACTACAATCCCAGGAAAAAAAGGTGTACAGCATGCATATTCTTACGATTTCATTCAAACCCTTTCTATTTCGATTTTAGATTAGAATTGTCTTGTTCTAACTGGCAGAGGCGGGACTAATATATTGATATCTATATGGATATGCACTTTAGCGAGATCGACACGGATTACTAGTAATCTGTTCGTTATTGCCAAATCGATTGAAAATCAATCTTTCAATGAATCAATGAAAATAAAAAAGACTCTTTTTTATTTAGACTTTATACTTACAGATCTTGATATGAATTTAGATCATTAGCAAGATCTGAATTTGTGGAAAAAATACGTAATAAAATAAATAGTGGTAGGGATGTAGCAGATTTTTATTCTTCCGTATCAGAGCGCATCGGGCATTTCCGGAGAACAACAAAAGGTTACATCATTTCATGGTGGATCGGCGAATTATTGGGCCGAGCTGGATTTGAACCAGCGTAGACATATTGCCAACGAATTTACAGTCCGTCCCCATTAACCGCTCGGGCATCGACCCAGGAAGAATCAATTTCAGTCTTTATTGATAATCCACGATCAACTTCCTTTCGTAGTACCCTACCCCCAGGGGAAGTCGAATCCCCGCTGCCTCCTTGAAAGAGAGATGTCCTGAACCACTAGACGATGGGGGCATACTTGCCCGACCGCCATTATACTATGTTCATAGTATGAACAGTTTTTTGAAATTGTCAATATAATGGAATGATATGACTCGATCAGAAGGATCTTTCCGTCTTTCAGAATTCCATAGAATTTTTTGATTCTTTAATTTAGAAATTGTTCATTCCAATCGTCACTCTATAATTCTCAAAATAAAAAAAAAAAAAAAGTAATACGAAAAAAAGATAGGAGCCTTTCGGGGAATGATTGGTTTGCCGGAAAAGGCGAGGGGGTTAAACTTCATTTCTTTTACTTTCATTCATTGTTAAGAAAGATTCGGTGGACATATTTCTATCTCACACTAAGCCGGGAAATTAAAAAACGATAATCAATCTGGAAATCCGGGAAGAGGGATAGGGATCAACAAGTTATTGAAAAATTGTTTTTCGATAAGAATTTGGTTGAGGGACAAATTGAATCCATTTATCAACGATTCGATGAAAAATCTTGTATCTATGTTGAATTGGTGGGTACATGTATCAATCAAATGAATTTCGTTATGATGAGGATCAATTCAATTAGAATCGGTTTTGAAATAATTCATTACATTGATATTTAGCAAATCCAATATCAATAAACCATTTTACCTATACTATACTCACTAGGTAAATCCAATTTCTTGTTCCTTAATGAGCCGCTATGCGGATAAAATCCATCTATGTACATATATTATAATTTCATATAATAAGTATATGCAGTAATAAATATATGCACTAGACTCATAGCGGCTAGTTCCTTATTCAGGAATTGAATCAAATGGGGCCCTTTTAACTCAGTGGTAGAGTAACGCCATGGTAAGGCGTAAGTCATCGGTTCAAATCCGATAAGGGGCTTTTTGCTTTTTTCATAAAACTCCAGCGGTAGTATTCATATTTGAAGAGAGAATAGAGATATTGTTGATATTTGTAATAAAAAAACTAAGGAATCGTAGAATTTCATTAGAAAATGGAATTCTGAATTCTAATAAGTTATCGTTATCATTCTAATGAATTCGAATATAGTAATTCTAGTTAGAAAGTGGAACATTTTTTTATTATTTTATTCTAATGAATAATGATAAGTCATCCCCTTTAATTGCCAGATATTCCTATTTTCTATTATTCTAATCAAAATCAATCGGAAAGATTATAAATAAACAAAAGAAAAAGTAAGTAGACCTAACCCATTGAATCAGAACTATATCAACTATTCTGATATTCAAATTCGATAGAGATGAAATTAGAACAGTGGATCTTTTTTTATTTCATTTTTCATATTTCTTTGGTTTGGACTCCGCAAGAATCTGTCGATATTTCTGATTAAATCTTCTTGTTCCTAGAGGTTCTATAGGAAAAAATTGCTATTCCCTTCCTCCACGGAGAAAGGTTTATTCCAAGTCCCAACATACAAATAATTTTCAATATCTTTCAGAACACAAGAAAAGATCAATTTACATTTATATTCTTTATATAAGATATGATATATCTATATAAAACTAAAAGAAATCTATCAAATCATGGCTTCGCATATCAAAAATTTTCATATCGATGCATACGATATTTTTTCCGGCAATTGATGGATGCGAGAAAGAGACTTTCACTTACAGTCTCTTATTATTAAATTCTATGAAATTCATTCGATTTTTTCTGACAGATAAAAGTAACTAGAAAAAATATTCGAAGTGTATTTCTTGCCTCGATCTGCAAAAAAATGGACTTTGGAGTTTTTTTTTATTAATCTGAAAGAAAGGAAAATAGAACAAAGAAGACAATAAAAAAAGAAAAAAAATGAAAGAATAAAATAGAAAGTAATAAAATATATGATACTGTAGTAGTTTACTACACATAGAAATTAGAAGAATACATAAAACTATTTATTTTTCTCAATTTCACGAACAAGATTCAAGAATAAGATTTTTTGATGAAACGAGAGGAGTATGTCTGGGGATCAACTGGTAGCGAAAAAAGGGATCATTTGTTTCTTGAACAGTTCTTTCAAAAAATTCATCTACCTGATTTATGAGTCATAAGATAATTCATGACTTAGGGGGGTTTTTAAGAATAGAAAGGAATAACCGAATTGAGTTAATGGATTTTATCTAGGTCAATAGACCAATAAATGATTTTTTTATTCGAAACCCATTAGAAAAGAAGGGACAATCTATGAGAAATCAAATCATACAGAAATGATAAAGAAGGCCCTGGCCCTGAAAATGCTATGAGGTGCTCGGAAATGGTTGAAGTAGTTGAATAGGAGGATCACTATGACTATAGCTCTTGGTAAATTTACCAAAGATGAAAATGATTTATTTGATATTATGGATGACTGGTTACGGAGGGACCGTTTCGTTTTTGTAGGTTGGTCCGGTCTATTGCTCTTTCCTTGCGCCTATTTCGCCTTGGGGGGTTGGTTCACAGGTACAACCTTTGTAACTTCATGGTATAGCAAACTCGCCTCTATTGGCCGCGGCCAACTATATTTTAGCCGCGGCGAAATTCTTTCTGAGCCTATAACTCCGAAATTCTTGCCTCCTACTTCCCACTTTCCCTTCATTAACCTAATTTCTCCAGCTAACCTATCCTTATTAGTTCAAGACCAAAGGGTCAATTCCCTTTCTCTAATTATCCTATGACAACAAGTCCATATATCAGCAAGTTTGTAAAATAACACTAACATGAGTTCATAGTAATACATATCAAGATTTCATTGCCAATAATAAGCTATTTCAGACTTCAACAAGACTCATAGCAGATATCATAAATCCATACATCAAATACCAATTTACAGTAAAGCCTACTCCTCAATAAGTACACGGTATATTATCAAAATACATACTCCCACACTTGGCAATATAGATACATGATGATGCTATACAAGACCTAACAAAAATCAGCATCTATCCTATTCTACTCAGACCAAGTGTAGCTCCCCCACACCGGGCCTCAACTCATGGATGTTCATCCACTTGCTTACCCTTATCCTTACCCGAGGAACCTTCACCTGAAATTGTAATCCCATAAAACGGGGTGAGATATAAATCTCAGTAACCAAGACAATTCCATCATATAATCCAGTTTAATTAACATATATGCATGAATCAAAATCAACATCAGAATCATATCAGTCATCTCAGCAAATGAAATAATTAGGCTATCATGATTACCATCCCATACTAGCAATCATATTTTTAACATGTTAAAGGCCATTAACACCGAGAGAGGCCCGTCCACGGCACCTACTCCCCATTGAGCACAACCAGGGCTCAGTGCATCTGGGGTTTGATCATAACCCGGTACTCGATCGTAGCACATGCACAGGTAGCAGCTGCACCACAGCTCCACCATGGACTCACAAGGTCCAATCATCATACAATAAATAGCCAACCAATTCATTCAACATTTCAAATCATTCATGTACAGCAAATACGAAATTTAAATCGACATATGCATGGAATTAATGTAAACCCCAGTTACCTCACTTGTAGATAACTTGCAACAGCCACCAATGGTACAGAGTATTCCTATAATCATAGCACCAGATAATTACTACTCTAATTTATCATTAACGGTTACAACAAGTACCCAAGAAATTTAAATGCTATTAACTACCTTAAGAATATTTACCTAGCCACCACAAATCCTAAATTCGGATTTTAGCGTCCTCTACCACAAATCTCAATATTCCACCTCAAAATCCTAAGCAAATTCATATAAAATTAATACCCATAATATAAATCAGCTATGGGGGTCTCCAACCAACAAAGAAAGCATCAAAATGGGGGGTTTAAACTCATCTAACACCAGCCCCAACCTCAACCTACGAATTTCACTAAGAAAATCCCCAAACATCCACATTTCAGATTTTGGGTAGGATGAAAATACTCCAAATGAAAAACTAATCAGGCTAAATTAAAGAGAAATATGAGGGGATTAAGTTGTATAACTATTACCTTGGATAAATCTTGCTCTAAATGTGAGAAAATGTGGAATTAAGCCAAGAACCCTAGCCTCTTCTCACCTCCGAATTTCCCTTGTATTTTTGTATTTTGCTGAATGGGAAAGTGGCTGGTCAGCTTTTAGGGTTTTAGGTGGGTTTAAGTTGGGTTAAGGGGCTGGGTCATGGGTTGCTCCAAGTCCACATCCAATTGGGTTTCAGATTTTGCTTATTGGGCCAGTTTTCAATTGTTGGGCTGCAGAATTCTATTGGGCCAGTTTTATACATTGGGTTGTTGAAGTTTTCTTGGGTTTAGACCAAGTTTGAAGAGCTCAAGCGTTTGGGTCTACATAAGGGTTATTGGGCCACTTATAAGAGCCTATACAAGGTGGATCTTGGGCCTCTCTCACATTAAATTGGGTTGGGTCTGCACCTAACTCATTGGGCCTCCATTAGCCTCATGTCATATTTCATTAATTTGGGCCTAGGGGAAGTTTCTATCTCAATTAATTCTCAAGCCCATATTAATAATCTATCTATCTAAAATCCCTATTTACTTAACTTGCCCAATCATCCCATATTAATTATTCTTAATTAATCTTAATCCATGATTAACACCTTAATTAATTTCGGGGTGTTACAAACACCATTGCTCCATCTCTCATTCCATGATTCTTAAATTTTTTCCAATGGTTCCCTTCATCTTCTAATATCATATAAAGTCTCAAACCAAGGTTAGAACAAATTAAAACACTCCTTAGCCCTATGAACTATGCTTGGTTGAAACAAGCCTTATGTTTAGGGTTCATGGAGCTTTTGAATTTTCTTTGATAGGAGAGTCACTTGGGAAGGTTTCTAGGGATCTTAAGAGCTCAAGGAAACATTCAAATAACCAAGAAAATATTCACACAAAATCAAATTTTACAAAACCCTAGAAAATTTCACACTTTCCTAACTTGATTTCTATTAGTTTTTCTTGGAATTTCTTGCCATACTCTATCTCCCCAAGGTCTAAAACCCTTGTTTCCCTCTTGGTTTTGGACATATATCCCCTCCCCCATATGGTTCTGGTCTAGGCCAAAAATCTACCAAGAAGGAAACAACAAGGAGAAGCAACAACAACAAGTAGTTACCTTGGTTTCAAATTTGCTTCCAAAGCCTTTCTTCCTTGGTTCTCTTCTCCTTGAAAAATTTGAACTCTCCCCCTTCTTTTTGGACCAAAAACAAAACCAATCATCTAAGAAAAACCATGAAGAGAAAGCCAAGAAGGATGGGAAGAGAATTGGAAGAAGGAAAAGCTTAAAATTTTATAAGATTACCTAATTTTTTCTTGGTTTTCTTCCTCTTTTTCTTCCCCTTTTGGTGCACCTAAGAGAGCAGATCAATTTTTGTATTTTGAGCAGAAAATTTCATGCTTAAGAAGGTGGGAGAAGAAAGGAGAAGTGTGTGAGAGTTTCTAAAAGTATACTTTTCCAAAAATTCTAATTTAGCCCTTCCGTAATGGGAATTTCATTTTGGCTTTGTTTTAGCTCCTTTTTTAGAACCATATTTTCCATTATAAAATTTAGGTTCCCAATTTAGTAATACTTCCTTTAGAATCACTTAATTTAGAACTAAAACCTTACTGAATGACTCTGTCAAAGTTCAAGCTCACCAACATTGGAAAACATACACCAGAAGGGCTTTACCAGTCTCGAGCCTTCCTATAGTTTTTGGAGCCTCTAAGTACCTTGGGCAACTCAAAAATTTCATTTAAAAAGCCCTCTTATGTGTTTTTCTAAAAGTTACACTTATTGACGAAAATGCCATTACATTTCTTTAGTTTTTGTCACAAATTGTTTCTCCATCCTAACTCTATTTTTCTTTTTGTCTGAGCCTAGAATTATCATTTTTAAGAGTCTAGATTCTATCTAAATTTTTTGAGATATTATCTAGCCCATTTCAGAGGACTTGTTTTTATATGACTCATTTCGTCGTTTTACGAAAATTACGTTCATTACACATAGGGATGAATATAAATGAAGCCATGGGACCAGATGAAGAAGCAAGGGCTAGCTAAAACACATGAACAGTAAACAAAAGAAGCTCGGGCAGAATGAAAGGAGAGAGCACATGACATCTAGCTAAGAACAGCAACACACGTGATCATTAAAAAAAAAAGAGCATGTGAAAAGGAAAAGGAAGCATTGGCTAAGCACATGGTTTAATAAACATTCAGGCAGTAGCTAAAAACGAGGAGTCCAGGCTTCATCTCATCCTATTCATAGAATCCATTCCATTCATTCACTCTCATTCACGTTCCATCCATCCCCTTCAGCTGTAACCATCATCCACCTATTTTCATCCATCAATTTTCCACTTCTATGAAGCACTAACTCCATCTTGTTGCTAGCTTGGAGGAAGATCATGATTGAAGCTTAAATCCAAGGAGATTGTCAAGGGATTGTGCTACGAGTTTTATTTTATTTTTCCTCTCTTTCTACATCAATTTTTGTTCTTAAACTTGCTTGGTTAAGCTTGTAATTGACTAAGCTTTGTGTGGTTTGTAATTGATGGCTAGTTAGACATTAATTAAGAGAGTATTTAAATTATTAATTGATTGAACTGAGTGCTAGATTTTCAATTTTTTACAATTATCTATATATGCAGTTAATGTGTTTGATAATATGCATGTGAGAAATTGAGTATTTGAATGTCTAATTTAAGGTTTCCTTAGAGTTTGATTGGTTAATTAAACATCATAGAGTGAAAATTCAGAGGCTAATTGATTAGTTAATCACTTATTTAAGTGTTCAACGATCTTCATCACAAGAATTAGTAATTTAATAGGAGTTGAGGTTTCAATTCAACATTTAATTATTAATCTCTTAAATCTTGTGTGGTAACTCAAAATGCATTACCATGAACACAAATAGGGACTTTTAGACCAGAACCATTTATTAATTGAATTAGGATAAAGATAATGGATACCAAGGGATAAATCTAAAGCTAGTCACATGTCTATCATTCACTTCTTAGTTCATACATTTAGGTAGTAGTTAGGAATTTTAATTCATTCTAATTTTAGTTAGTTTAACTAGATAAAAACCCCTTTAATTAAGTAGATTTTAGATTTTCTTTTATACTTAGAAAACTCAATTGAATATTGAAATTCATTTCCAAGGGAAACGATCTAGGTTATGCCACCAGCTGTAAATATTTTCTAACTTAATTTATTTTAAGGTTGTGTGACACAACCATTAGTTGTCTAGTGATGAGGATTTTCACAATGGTCTAATGCTTCTTTGAGATAGTGATATTGTTAGTGTAAAGAATATGGTAAAATAGAGACGAAGGCTTAAGCTAGTAAGAAATGATATATTACTTAGGGTGTTGAGATACAAGTTCTTTCCTCTATGACCAAAAAGGAAATTAGGACAATTTGTAGCCACCAATGTACAATATACTTTTAGCAAGATAACAAATTTTGTCTGAATTGAGTTGCATGTTCCTTTTATACTTAAGGATTTATGTAAAATGTTTTTAGTCTCTTTAGAGTTATGTAAGGTTACTTTTATAATGTAGACTTTAATAATGTGGACTAGATCATTTTGGGTTTATGAGGATATTAGGCCTATAAGGCACCTATAACACTTGTTCCCAAATCTACTAGCCAAGTTATAGGTTGAATAGGCTTAAGAGAAGTGTGTATTTAATCTTTGATTTTAGACTCTTAGACTGCCAAATTTGGGTTTTTGATGATTGGAGTATCTTTGAGTAGCTACGGTATCTCCTTTCCTTTTCTATAAAGAAATTCATTATTTTTCTATCTTTTGCTTTCCTATTTCCCTTAGGGATGGCATCTTCTTTAGGTTTATACCATCATCATGCACTTTTGGCTCATTTTGTAAGGTTTGAGATGAATGAAAAAGATATGAAATTTTTATAAACTAAGTTTAGTATTCCTCTTAGGTTTCATTTGTCATTGTAATAAACTTTACATGCTTCTTTAGATACAACTCAAACATGATGTAATATGTATGAGGATCATCGACATTGTGGCCTTCTATTTCGACTTCATCCTTTCATTATCATAATGCTTGTGCATTTTAACTTATCATCGCCACTATTGTTTCCCTTATCAATCATAGTCATTGTGTGTTTCATCGTGTTGTGCAAACAAGCTTCATAGCCTTTGTAGTTTATAATTTTTACTAACTTGTTTAGTTCAAGACCTTATTAAGGTTATGACAATAGCTAGTGCGAGTTTGCGCCTTGATTGGAGAATTTTTTTTTCCATAATTCCACTCATATATCACAATTAAAGATGTCACTTCTTTCTTTTGAAGTTTTATCCAAGGAGTGGTTTTCAATGTGTTGCTTGAACCAAAGTTGGGAGGAACCTCTACTTTGGTAGGAATCTTGGTCAAGGTTATTTCCAAAACAAATTGATCAAGGTTTCTCAAATTAAGAAGCTAAAGAATACTTATAAAAGGCTTTATAAAAAAGAGGCAAATTGCATAAAGAGGCAAGTGCAAGAAATCAGGGAGCTAGGGCAAGCCTAGCCACCCATAAAGTAGATGGCATAGCTAAAAGTAAAGGTTAAGATCAAGGTCAAGCTAAAAGTTAGTTTTGAAATGGAAAAGTGCGAGCTAATGGCTAGATTAAAGGCAAGAGAAGGCAAGCTAGAAAGGCAACAAATTTGGTGGAAGAGTCCTTTGCCTCAAGTTCTTAAGTGTAATTATGCTTAAGAGATATTACTAATGTGATGGGCCAAATTGTTAGTGACGTTAAAGAGATAATAAGTGCCTCTATAGAATGGAATTATGTTAATTTCTTTTGGAAGTTCACAAAGGCATTGTCTATCCCCAATGCGTAAAAATAATTAATTCAGGGGCTCTTGGTGAAGAGATGTTGATGATTAGGGAGCCAAATTCTTTAACCAAGAATGCCATGTTCATAAGCATTCTGCTCAAGGTAAGGAGCTTTAAACTTTTTGCTATTTTACCTTTACATGTTTGTTGCTTGTCTTGATTTGTCCTAATTTATATTTGCAAGCTTTGGTTTGGTTTGTATGTTTAATGGATGGTCTTCACTCTTTTTAGGATAAGAGAGTGTTGGAAAATACTATCAATAAGTTTAAAAGATAGATAATAGAGTTGAAAAATTTTTAGCAATGGCTGGAAATGATGCCACAATGGCCACGTGTGATATCACACATTTAAAGTGTGGCAAGAAAAAGCTTGATAGGAAGCTTTTTTATGCCAACACCAAATATGGTTAAAATAATCTTGAGTTTAAGGAAAAGACTGCAAAAGAAGCTAATAAGTTAAAGGCTCTCAAGTGCAAGTACATACAATATTAAGAGAAAAAGAAGTGTTGTCATGACCAATACTCGAATCATGCTTCTCTTAGTAGAGTGGGGAATGCCATTACCTCTATTGAATAAATCCTTGTCTCCCCAAATTGTTAACAATTCTCTTGAACTTAAGTCCATTTCAACTAGTTGCTTCATCCCTTTAGGCTTTGTTCATCATCCTTTATCACTAATGGACATCTCCTCTGCCCTAAGTTTATATGCTGACCTTCTTTCTTCCTTTTGATTCTTACTAGGTTTAAGACATAACTTCTAATTGCTTTCTTTTCTCCTTATGTTGTGCCTTGGTCGTTAGGTTATTGAATTTCAAAGAAAGGCTACAAGAGCAAATGACCACTCTTAATTTGTTCATTCCTATGTGATTGCAAATTTTGTTATAGGCAAATTAAGCCTTGTTGACATAGGAAGTAGTAAAAGTAATGAATCTATAGCCTCCTTCCTTTAATGTTATAGGGAGTGCTACCATCCCTTCAATTCACAATTTTTAACCTTCAAACTTATACATGGATTTGTTTGTGAGCTAGAGGTCAAATTTACAAAGACCCATATGTAACACCTAACTTAATTATTTACTTTTAATTGTTATTTGTAATATCCCAAAATTAATTAAGTGAAAATTTTGAAGAATTAGGGATTTAATTTGGGTAAATGGAGAATTATCATGATAATTAAGCGACATTATAAAAATAAACATTTTCAAGGAAAATGATTATATTGTGCAATTTTAGGCAAATAATAATTAATTGACAATTTTGGGCAAAAAATAAATTTAATTATAGATTTGAATTTAATTAGGAGAAAATTAATTAGTAGAGGTGAAAATTTAATTAGAGCTTTATAATTAATTTGATTATGCTAAGAATAATTTTAAGAGCTTAATTTAAGTTTTGACGAAGGCCCAATGTAATTAGACTAATTAAACCATGGCCTAACACCCAGAAAATAAACCCAATTAGGAAAAAATGCCTTTAAATCAGTCACTCTCTCACAAAATCCTAAAATTGTGCTGTACACTTTATTATTTGGGGCTAAACACATCTGGATAGCAATAGCAAAGGGAGAGAATGCATAAGGGAGAGGGAGTTAGGGTTTCTTCACCTTGTGGCCTTGATATGCACATCTAGAGGAACATTTAGCCAAGATAAGTGATATAAAAGTCAATCCCCTCATCTCCCTTTTCATTTTGGCCCATTTGGTTTCTCATTTGAAGGATTTTCATACAAATTTAGATGCTAAACATTTGAGTTTTTAGTGCATCTTGCTTGGAATTCGACATTAGAGGTTAATATTGGTATTGGTAAATGGTTTCTATCATTTGCTAGTGTTAGCATGCTCAAATTTCATTTTAGTGGCTAATTTTGGTATGTGGCTGTCCCTATATGTGAAAATGCAAGGATTAGTGGAGATCCACTATTGTTTTGAGTTTCCGGGTCTCCAATCAATACATTTAACCTATTGGAGGCTTGAATAATTTTTTTCCAAGTGATTCTTGAATATTAGAATGAATGGGTGTATAACTCTTTTAGTGAATGATAACTAAAAGCTATATTTAGTTGATTTAAGGCACCTATAGTGTTTTGGCACTTGTTGATAGCTCCTAGAGAATTAGAAATTAAGTAAGGTAACCAAGGTTTTAATTCTATATATATATGTTAATGTTAATATTATATTTGCTGCACATATATATTTTCTATGATAAATGATTGGTTTGGCTACTTATTATTTTGGACCATGATCATGTCCTTATGTGGAGCTATGATTATACTTCCACTTGTGCATTGTGCCATGATCATGCATCGAGGGGTGATCATATTCATTGGAATGCACCAAGCCATGATCATGGTAAATAGGGAGTTGGTGCCATGATCATGCCTGTAACGAACGTAATTTTTGTAAAACAATGAAATTAGCTATATAAAAGTAAGTTCTCTGAAATGAGCTAGATAATGTCCCAAAAAATTTAGGGAGAGTCCTAAGCTCCTAAAAATGATAATTCTAGGCTCTGAGGGAAAGAAAAACGGAGATAGGACGGAGAAACAATTTGTGATGGAAACTGACGAAACATAATGGTATTTTTGTTAATAAGTACAATTTTTGAAAAAAACATATAGGAGAGCTTTATAAATGGGAAATTTGAGTTTCTCAGGGTTTTCAGAGGCCCTAAAAATTATGAGAAGCCCCGGGATTGGTAAAGCCCCTTTGGTGTATGCTTTTCAATCACAGTGAGCCTAAATTTTGACAGATTCGTTCGGTAAGGTTTTAGCTCCAATTTGAGTGATTTCAAAGGAATTTTATTAAATTGAGAACCTAAATTTTATAATAGAAAATATGGTTCTCAAAAGGAGTTAAAACAAAGTAGAAATGAAATTGCCATTACTGAAGGATGAAATTGGAATTTTTAGAAAAGTATACTTCTAGAAGCTCCCACACACTTCTCCCTTCTTCTCTAACCTTTTTAAGCATGAATTTCTTTGCCCAAATTACAAAAAAATAGCAAATCTTCTAGATTCACAAGGAGAGGGAGAGAAAGAGGAGAAAAATTAAGAGAAAGGTAAGGAAATCTAAGGAATTTCATGCTCTATCTTCCTCCAATCTTGTTCATCTCTTTTCCTCCTTTTTTTTCCATAGTTTATTTGAGATGAATGGTTTTGTTTTGGTCCAAAAATTTAGGGAGGGGCTCAAAGTCCTTGTGGTGGAACAAACCAAGAAGAAAGAGCTTGGAAAACACACTTGAATCTAAGGTAAATTCTCACTTTGGTTGCTTTCTTCTCTTACTTCTTCTTGGTGTATGATTTCTTCCTTATATAGAACCATATAAGGGGGAGTTTTCTGTCTAAAAGCAAGAGAGAAACAAGCATTTTAAGCCATGGGGAGATGGAATATGGCAAGAAATTCTAAGAAAAACTAATACAAATCAAGTTAGAAAAAGTGTAGAGTTTTCTAGGGTTTTGTAAAATCTGATTTTGTGTGAATGTTTCCTTAGTTATTTGAATATCTTCTTGAGCTCCTAAAACCTCTAGAAACCCTCCCAAATAGCTCTCCCATCAAGGAAAACTCAAGAGGCTTGTGAACTCCTTCCTTGGTGCATATATCTGCCTAGGCTAGTTTATAAAGCTAAAGAGTGTTTTAATTTATTCCAGCCTTGGTTTGGGACTTTATATAATGTTAGAACATGGAAGAAACCATTGGAAAAAATTTAGGAGCCATGGAATGAGAGATGGAGCAATGGTGTCCATAATGGTGCTTTATGAAAGCAACTTGGATTTCCAATTGTGTAAGTGAATGTGTGAGCGAAGGAGTCTAAGAAGTCTATAAATAACAAGAGAATGGGGCCTAGAGCTTGAAATATGATTGTTGCTTCATTGAGTCAATTGTGGAACCATTATGCCACTTATAAGACCAAGTGTGTATTTAAGCTTTAGTTTAATGTCTTGGCTTGCTTTAACTATGTGATGGTGTGATAATTATGATGTTTAGGTTAAGAGAACCTTACTCCACCTAGGTGTACTTGTGAGGCCAAAAAGAGGGAAGGAAAAGATCAAGAAAAGTTTGCATAAATCCAAGGTAGCTCTCTTGTAACACCATAATGTCTTAACTCTAACTAATCTCCCTTTAGGCTTGATTCCATGTGATTTCCAATGAAAATGACCAAAATTATGGTATTTTACTACCTTAAGTTAGGGTTTAATCAGTCATATTTTGCCTCGTGGGTCTCATGAATCCATGAATCATATTCTCTACTCAAACACTACTCATACAACTCATACTTAGCCTTAAACAACCCATAAACCACGGATATGAAGCCAAAATAAAATAAAAAATGAAATTTCTCAAATGGGCCCAAAATTCAAATTTTTGGCTCTAACTTTGAAAAATCATAACTAATTCTAGAAAACTGTGAATCAAGCAACCCATATCTTTCTAGAAATCTCTAAGTGTTAAATTTACACTAAAAATAATGTCTAACCACAATCTGAGCGTTTGGACCATGTTTGACATCGAAAAAGAGATAGAGGTCCGGCTGTCCCTGGTATTGGTGCAGCTTGCTGTCATGAACTTCAAATATTCATAACTAATTCCAAACAAATCCAATCTGGGCAAACTATATCAATTTGGAAAGCTACAGATGTTAACTAGAGGAACCAAATAAGTTCATATCAGTTCAGTAGTCTTTAGACATTGAAAACGGATGGAACAGTAACAAAGGTAGGATGGCTTCCTTGATGCTAACATAGAACTTCAAAAAGTTAGTTCTCCCTCTACAGATCTCCAATTGAGGTGCTTCTGTTGGTATAGATCACTATGGATGTCTAGTTTATGTTCATAAAATTTCATAACAATTGGACACCATTTGGTCCATGAATGACACAGATTCATTTTTGGACTTATGGTAATAGTGCATTGACCAAACCATCAAAATCCCCAAACTTTAACAATTTGCCAAATATTTCCTAGACCTCTAAATATTACCTACTTTAGCTTGCCAAGAAGCTCTCAACAAGCTCTAGGAGCATGCCAAATTTTATATCAAGAAGAGTTCATTTAGTCATATCTTGACAGAGCTCACAAATTTGGCGGTTTGACACCATAAAGGGTTCAAAATGGGGGTAAATGGTCCCCTACATGCTCTAGCACCCCTTAGACAAGTTTTAAAGCATAAAAATGGTATATATGAATTGCCCAAGTGATCCAAACCAACACACATCTCAAACTCACTATGCTATGGGAAAAATTACATTACTGTAGATAAGCCACAAAGGAGCCAAATCTCATAATTTCATTGCTTTGGTTCTATACATGGTTCATACATCATTTATACATATTTCTACACTTACTCAAACATTTACATCTCAAAAATCATATGTATACATAAGCACTTTGGCTTTCCTATACATCAAACTATGTGTGAGTGTGCAAAAGTGGCAATACAAAGGCCTTCTATGCCTCATGGCCTCCATTCTTAGGCTCTTGAGCTCCACCTGAATCAATGAGATGGGAGAGGGAAGGGGGTGAGATTCATAGAATCTCAATAGCTCATACACTCATTCAAGGAAGCAATTAAGATATGTAAATAGGTCAAAGCATACAAACCATTCACAATTACACAACACATGATTTTCATGCCATGATATCATATCAATGCTAAGAATAAGCTTTAGGGACTTTTGGTTTAGCCTCACCCGATTTTTAGGACTTTTGGATTGGCCTCACCCTTGGTTTAGGGACTTTTGGCTCCACCTCACCCATCTTAAGGGACTTTTGGCACTACCTCACTCAAGTAATTTTCACAACCCAAAACATAAACATATTGGTACCAATGCATCAAGGCAACATCAAATGGCATGTCTCACAATAGAAGCATATATACAAGCATACAATGACTATATATATCCAAGAATGCAACAAGAAAGAGTGGAGAGCTACCTTATAAGCCAACACAAGCCTTCCCTTTCAATTTGTCTTCTCCCTTCTTAGTCTCACAATCACAACTAAATGGAGCTGCTTCTTTTGAGCCCAGACACAACAAAGAGCATGGAATTACTTTCTCATAACTCAACAATTATTCACAAAGCTAGGGGGTTCTTCATAGCAAACCCTACAAAGCATATAAGAAACTAGGGGTTCTCTCTTTCTAAAATTTCACCAACTCTTCTTCTCCTTTCTTTGCATTTCTTAACTTATCACACTCTCTTTCAAGGGTTTCTTACTCATTCTTGGTCAGAACAGAGCTTTCTTACTCAACAACCTATGGAAAGGAAGCTTAAAAGGAGAAGAATAAAATGAAGAAGAAGAAGCATGAAGATCTTTAAAGGTTCTTACCTTTCTTCCTTGGCTTCCTTCCTTCTCTCTTAGCTTCTCTTAATTTCCCTCTCTCTCTCAAGCCTTTTTCTCTGCTTTGGAGGAAGCCTAAGTCAATTTAAAGAAAAAGAAGGGATTTGGACACTTTAAGAAGTCAAATTCTCTTTTTTCATGCTTTTCTGGACTAACCCTCATTATAGCGAAGAATAACCCTCGCTACGGCGAGCACGTATCAGTCCCAGATCTCGATTTTCACTACGGCACGCGCTATTACGAGAAACTCCCTGGTTTTTTGTATGGGATGCCCACACTTACTATAGCTAGAAGTATTCTTGCTATAGTGAAAAGGCACTCTAGCTATAGCTAGACCATTTTTTGCTATAGCTAGCAGACTTAGAAAATTTCAGAACTTCAATAATTTTCAACTTTTTTTTTTTTTCTGGTGTTACATCTCTACCTTATTCTCCTTACATTCTTGTGTGCATATGTATGTTATTATATGCTTGTGTGTGTTCTTGTGACTATGGTACCGATGTGTCTTCTTGAATGACTATGGTTATGAAAATGGCTCATAAGGGTGAGGTGATACCAAAAGTCCCTTAATGAAGGTGAGGAGATGCCAAAAGTCTCATGACATAGGTGAGACAAAGTAAAAAGTCTCTTGGAAGAGTGAGGCCAAGTCAAAAGTCCATAAACCAAGAGTGAGGCAAATCCAAAAGTCCTGGAAATAGGGTGAGGCAAAACCAAAAGTCCCTAGAGCATGGTCTTGGCTTGGATGTGAATAAGTGGCATGTGAATTGTGGCTTTGCATACCTTATGGTTGCCAAACCTTCCATACATGTACTTAGATGTATATATGCCTTGAATATGTGTGTGAATGGGTATGTGAGCTATTGAGATTCTTCAAATCTCATTCCCCTTTCCCTTCCATCTTAAATTGTCTAGGTGGCTCATAAGAACCAAAGAGAGTAAGCCAAGAGCCTTGAAAGGCTATACTATAAACTTTTGTAGTCTTCTTTGTATATAAATGTGAGAGTGACATTTTACATGTTATTTTTGTAATGTAAGGCCATGAACAAGTGTAATATTATGTATGAATGATGTATAAACCTTGTATGGTGTCAAGATAATGAAAATATGGAAATTGAACACTTGGATGCACACTTGAATGTATGTACTCTTGGGTGTGAGATGGTCAAAATAAGATGCATGGTATTTGGGTCCACTTAGACAGTTCCTACATGTCATATTTATACTTTTAAACTTGCCCAAGAAGTGCCAAACTCAAGGAAAAGTCATTTGGACCAAAGTGATACTTTATGAGAGGCAAAATCCACCAAATTGGTGAGCTATGTCACTTTTTGTCCAAATGAGCTCTTCTTGGTCTAAAATTTGGCATGCATCTAGAGCTTATTGAAATCTTTTTAAGAATATAAAGTGGCTATTATTTAAAAGTCTACAGAATATTTGATAAATTTTTGAAGTTGAAAAATTTTTCTAATATGGTCACTGTTACTGTACACATGGTCCAAAAATTGTTCAATGTCAATTATAGGAAAAACGATGTCCAATTGCCATGAAATTTTATAGGTAGAAACTAAACCTTCCTAGTGACTTGTGATAATCAAAAGTACCTCATTTAGATGGCTAGAGAGGGAGATATTAATTTTTGAAGTTGCTATCTAGTATCAGGCATCTAGTCCGACCTATGTCACTATTTGATTAGTTTTTTAGGCCTGGACATACTTGGACTAGTCTGGAGTTATTTTTTTCCATCTAGCTAATAGCTGTAGCTTTCTAGATTGGTATCATTTTTATGAATTGAATTCTTTTAGAATTAATTGGACATTTTTAGAATTTATGACAATAAACTATATTAGTACCAGGGATAGTTAGACCTTTGCGACTATTTCATTGTCAAATATGGTCCAAAGGCTATGGTCATATCTTGTAATTATTTTTAGTGTGAAGTGAACATATAGAGATTTCCAAAAAGCTATGGTTTGTATGATTTCAATTTTTCTAAATTTAGTTATAATTTTTCAAAGTTGCCCCTGAAATCTGCCACTGTACAGCCACGGGAAATAAAGAAATTTTGGGGTTTTTGATCCTTGATTCGTGGTTTGTGCCATTTTTTGAGAATTTTATGATTGTTATGTATGAAAAATAATTAGAGAATGTTGTTGATGAGTTCATGGGGCCCCAAAAACACGAAATAAAAAATTTATCCGCTACGTAATGTAATTAAATTCATTATTTTAATGTATTTCTTGAGATTTCTTGAATGAGTTGTATATTCCCACTTGTGAGATGAGGTTCAATGTTAGAATATAATATGGTATTACAGTGCCCCTTTCTCTATATTTTTAGCCATTAACATATTGTATGTAATTGTTAGTATAGGATAGTAGTTACTAGTAATCAAACTTATTCATTAGTCATTTTGCATGACAAGTTTATGATGTTTCCTTATATAAAAGAATTTATGTTGATTAAAGTATACATATAAATGAAATTTTCTCTTGTTTATTGAGATTCACATCTTACCCTTATTGTGGGCTAACATTTTTAGATAAAGATTCTTCTACTAAGGATAAAAGGAAGCTAGTGGATGACAACCCCTAGTTTGAGGCGTTATGTGGGATTCTACACTTGGACACTTTCGATTTAATGTAGATGCTAAATTTTATTATTTCATCTTGTATAGTATCATGTTGCATTTATATATTTCCAAGTGTAGATATTTTAATGTTTTGTAACTTAGGATGAACCCTATAGGACTAGGCGTAAATTATGTTTAGCTTGATGATATTCTTGTAATTGAGTAATTATGACCTGTTATACGTGTATGGAGAATTATTACATCCTATGAAAGTGTAGTTATTGTATTTACTCTTATTGTTGGCCTTATTGCTGTTAAATGATAAATTGTTGTCATATGTGGTGAATCATTAATATTAATGATTATGTGAGTGTGGTTGGGATTTAGGAGTAGAGGCTTTAGGAATATGTTGTGGGTGCCTTAGTGGCATGAAATATGGAGTGGCTGAACTGTTAGGTAATATTAAAGTTAGTTTTGCTATTATAGGTCCCTTACATGTGATTTTGGAATGTCCCAAAGTCATATTTTGATTTTGAGATTGTGTCAAGATTTTGAGAATATGCACAAGTTTAATTTTTCACTTGAAACTTGCTCAAAATGGTTTGAGGACAATAGGTAGTGTATTGTGCATTTTAGGTTGCCATTTGAGGTTACACCTTACCATCTGTTGTCAAAGTGAGTTTTATGCTAACATGATTGAAAACTTAGCTGGTATAGGTAGTCCTTAAGTTCTTGGATTGTGTAAGTCCATTAAATGAAGATTATAAGAGAATATAAGCCTTAAAAGCCTTATATTTTAGCCTTAGAAAGGCCCAAGGTTTGAGGTTGTGGTGATACCAATTTGTTATTTCACTCACTTTAGAGTTTAAGTTCAGTATGCATTTGAGTCATGGCCAAATTCCCTTTAAGTTGCAGCCAAAATACATTAGGATTCTTCTGGAGGCTAACTACACTGCAGCCTATGAGGTTTGGTCACTGTGTAAATCATGGGGAATATGGGAGATTAGCTCTTGAGAGCCATCTCACCTTAGAGCGGGTAGATCTAGTGCGAAACTCTATTATGCATGTGACTTTGATGATTCAAGAGGCACCTTGCTGCATGCGTAGGCACCTTGAGCCATAGTGAGAATTGTGTTTTGTTGGAATTTTTGTCTCGAACTTAAGTTTAGCCATTGCAAGAGTCTTTAGGTAATGGCATGTCACAATTAGCTTCCTATAGATGTATTGATACCATTTAAATGCATTAGCAACCAAGCATGCAATCGTTGTAATACTTTTTGCAGCCATTGGGTTACATAACTCCATTTTACACAAATTAGATGTTTATAGAAAGCTTATAATGTGAAATTTATGTTGCAAAAATTTTAAGTAAACATGAATTCATTTAGCCCTTTGAAACCCATGAAAATAGAAGCTATGTTAGTTTCTATAATACTAGTGCAAATCTACATAATTTTGTCAACTTTGAAAATTTGCAAAATATTTTGTATAGCTCTAAAATTCACATTTTTAGTTTGTTAGAAAACTCTATAAATTCTCTAAATGCATGCCAAATTTTAGCCCCAAACTAGTTCATTTTAGCTGTTAAGAATATAGGTGCAATTTATGGCTAATTTGGACCAAATTTTGGTTCTAAAGTGGTCAAAATGGCCTCTAATTTGCATTCTCTCATTTTAAGCAAATTTTAATCCTTACTAGCATCAATTCCATAAGGCCCATTACCTAGAATAAGGCTCACATAAAAAATTGACCATTCAACACCTAATGACACATATAGACCATATAGGATCTCACATCTAGGTTTGGGTACTAATGACCAAAACATAAATCATAAATTTATGTTCTCAGGCTCATACATATGTTTCCATTATAAAACCTTGTCATATACATAAAGGTTCATTATACATACACATATTTGCCATCCACTTGAATCCATCACATACATTAAGCATATATACATGATAAAATGCTATTTACACCATTTCTTTCTTGCCTAGCTCTTTTTAATTTCTTTTCCCTTGGTTGGAGAACCTGAAATGGTTAGTAGGAAGAACATGGGTAAGAATATAGGGAGAATCTCAGTAGACAATCTCAACCGTATCAATGCATACAAGAATGTCCTAAAGAAATGCAATGCATGTGGTGCAAACAAATGATTCATATGCATCATATAACTCAAACATAACTTTTAACATGAAGACTTAATTCTCATCAAACCATGGCAATTGATCATATTGTCTGGGATTAACTAAACTTATTTCTAGGACAAGAAAAAGTTACTATGCTTAATTCCTTGCCATAAGGAGCCAGGAGATAAAAGCATAGGATACTTATGCATAAAACTCATAAGGAAAACCATATGAAAGCATAACTCATAAATTTGTCAAGCAATTACATATACAAGCATCTCAAATATTCAAACATTCAAATGCATGCAAGATAGGAGATAAAGTTACCTTGTGGAGTTAGGAGCCTTAAGCTACCACTAACTCCCAAATCCTTCTCTTGTCTTTGGTCCTTTACTTTATCCATTCTTGGGTCCATACACATTCCATAAGGAATGACATTAGCTTGGCTTACATGTGGCAATTTACAATACAAAATAACTCATTAGGATCCATTGTAGCTATTATCATTTACACCTAACTTTATTAAAATTTATTATGCTACTTTAGACCATTTTAAATCACTTAAGAGGAATCTCTTAAATTTCATTTTTCTAGGCTCCTAAGTCTCACTCTAATGGAACTCTTTAAGGCCATCATACACATGATTTAACATGTTTAAGACCAAGTGGCTTTTTAGGTCCTTTATATGGTTTAAAAATTTGTATTTCAAAATGAGGTTTCTAAATTCAATCCAATGGTTCTATTAATGTTTATAATTCATATCTAGACCACTTATAATCTTAGAATCAATAAAATAGCTCCTTAGCTACGCCATCCTCAGCATTGCTAAACCTAGCAACCATATTGGCCCAATGGGAGTTTTTGTCATTTTTATTAGGCATTCAGCACATGTGGAGGTTCCTTGGTTCCTAGCAACCACCATATGTTAGTCTCAAGTTTTCATCAAGCTAAATCCTCTTCCTCACACTCTCTCGAGGCTGTGTCATGGAAGGAAGAAGAATTCAAGATGAAGCAAGTTTTTTTATCTCAACTTATACCTTGTTTGAAAGCTCTTCTGATGGTAATTCTTGTGGCATGGTTTATTGTTCCAAAGCTTCTCTTTTTTTCATGAGGTTAGCCACAAACTTTATCCTCTCAAGAAACTAAATCTACAATTAGAAAGAGCATGAAGAGAGGAGAAGGTTTCATAATTAGCATATCATGAAATTGTGCAAGTTTCTTTACCTTATTAGATTTTCTCTCTCTCTCTCTCTCTCTCTCTTCCCTTTTCTTGGATGCCATGGCTACTAGTTCAATGACTAAATATGTTTGTTATAAGGGAGAAAGAAAGATGGCATGGTCTTATAAGAAGAAATGGAGAAATTTTAAAGAAATTTTAAAATGCCAATTACGTCCCTAAATTTTAGCTACTTCGTTTGAACTCATTTTAAATCTTTTTTTAGAACCATCAGTTCCATATGAAAATTTAGGCTTTCTAGTTTATTAAAAATATTTTACTTTGAATTTTTTGGAATTTAAGATAATTAAAAAAGTCAGATAAAAGTTGTGGTCAACTAAAGCTATAAATAGTACACCATCAGGGATTTTGCCATTCCAACAAGCCCTATGGTTTCTAAGACCTCTGAATATCCTAATGAACTTAACTTTGGTATTTAAAAATCATTTCTTTGAGTTTCTAAAATTTTTCCTAAAATTATGATTTTGCCACTAGGATGTCAATTTCTCTATTTAAGCACTTTGGATCCTTTTTCACTCTTTTTACTCTTTCCTTTCATCTTATTTGGACTTTTAGTCACTCATTATATTGGTTATTCACCTTTCTTTTAGTGTCTCAAGTTTAGAAAGCATAGGGCATGACATGGAACAAGTGTAAAATTTTGGTTTTAGAAGTTTTAAAGGCCAATTTAACTGTGGCTTAATCATTCCAAGTGGCGACTTAAGTCCTTAGAACCCTAATTTATATATAAACACTTGTTTTCCATTATGGTAGCGATGAATACTAATTTATGGCTCAACATACATGAAACTTTATACTTCTTACTGGCATCTTGAATGGGATAACTAAGTTTAATGAGAAATTATGATTCCTTATGAACATGATTCTCTTATATGTTATGTAGATTTCAACTAACTTGAAATTTATTAAATCCTTTATATACATACACAATACTTCATATTCTAAAATACTATTTATCATGGGTTTCAACTAGGATACACATACCTAATCTACATGCCATACTCAAATAAAGGTAATATAGCATGGATCATAAATCAGCATAATTAGTAACTCCAAGTTATACAAAATTCTATATACCACATGGCATATCAAGTTTGTATCTCATGCATCTTAGTGTAAGCTAGCCTAATCAAATTATCATTTAGTCAAGCAGTATAAAGTTTCCAAACAGTTATATAGATACATAGCCTCATTTATATATTAGCTATGTATATCCATGATACTTAATATGGGCTAGTAGTCAATATACAAATCATAAAAACTTGTTAGTAGATATCTAATTCATCCTTGTCAATAACATGTCTATTTAGGGCATCCTCTAAAATGGATCTACATAACATGTAATCTAAGAACATTTCATTTGAGGATTTTATCCTTTGAGAACTTTGTCTCAACTAATGGAAATAATCTCCTATTAGGACTCTCTCCCTCAAGAACCCTGTTTCCATGGGGACCATCTTCTATTATGACTTTTTCCTAAAAAAATCCTATCTCTTATGTACTAATGATATCATAAAAGCATCATCTAAGAGTGATATGATAAATAAGTTCAACACATCATAAAATAACATTTGTTAATAAATGGAAACCATCCCTCAACACATCATAAAATAACATTTTTCTATAAATGGAAACCATCTTCTATTGGGACTCTCTCTACCTCAAGAACCCTATTTCCTTTATACTAATGGTATCATGAAAATATCTTATACCATCTCATAGGTAATTCAGAGGATACAAAACTAAAAGATAAGATACATCAATAAATCTCACCATTGAGGAATGTATACATGAGATAAAGTCTAAAGGCTACATTTAGATTTTTGGTTTGGATTATGGCAACACTTTCTCACCTATGGCAAAGATTGCTTCTATCCTATAATATCATCTATTGTTGCTATTCAGCACTAGCATTGAGGTAACTTAATCCTATATTGGGATCATGATTTCTTAGTGAATGTATGCATTGGATATCCTTGAAGAGACTAGTATGTTAGATTACCATCTAGTATATGCTTTTATGGATCCTAATATTAAACTCACATTAGGACAAGAGCAGCCTTTAATGGATCTTAGTAGATACCAATGCCTTATTAAAAAATTGAATTATCTTACCATCACTTGACTAGATATCTCTTTTGTTGTGAGTGTAGTAAGTCAATTTTTAAGGTCACCATGCACCCATCATTAGGAAGCAATGACACGTATTGTTAACCATATCATCCTAGGAAAGGCTCATTATATAAGGATCATAAGCATATCCTAATGGTTAGGTATGATGATGTAGATTAAGCAGGATCCCCTATAGATCAACAATCCACTACATGTTATTGCATCTTCATTAGAGGAAATCTTGTATCTTGAAAAGGCAAGAAACAAGATGCGATGGCTAGATCTAATGTTGAAGTAGAATACCATGCCATGGCATTGGCAACTTGTAAACTTGTGTGGATAAAACAATTGTTCCAAGAACTCCAAATTTAAAGCTTCAAGCAACATGACATTAATTTGAGATAAGCAAGTTGGTTTACATATGACATCCAATCCAGTATTGCATGAGATAATCAAACATATTAAAGTTTACTATCATTTTATTAGAGAGAAAATATTATTTAGGACTTTTATCACTAGTCATGTCAACTCTAATGATTAGCCTGCTAACATTCTTATTCAAACAACTAAGGGGACCATACATTTCTTACATTCGTAACAAGGTTGGTGCATATAATTTGTATACTCCAGCTTGAAGAGTGTTGAAATGTAAATATTAGCAATTATTATTCTCAATAAGTAGGTTATGATTATGTAATTATTCTTTAATTATAGGTATTTAATAGCTTATCTTACAATCTTCCATATAAATTCAAAGGTTTATATAGATCAGACTTACTGACTAAATTTCACTTAATGGCTCTCTCTTATTCTTTCTCCCCATATTTTATAGAAAGGTCAAATAAATGAATTTTTGCTTGAAATGATACCATCATATAGATAACTTATGATGCTTTAAATCTAGATGTTTGAGAAATTTTAGATAAGAAGAATCATGGATTTTGCCTTTTTGAAAATGCCTTTAGAATTGGATGTTAGAGTTAGTACTTTATATTATCCCTAGAACTTCTAGTTAACTAAAAGCTAAATAGGATTCTTGTTAGTTAACTAGAACCTAAATGAGCACTTATTAGTCAATTGAAATTAGAAATCAGTTAACTAAAGTTGAGATCTAGTTAATAAAAAACTAACAAACTTTTGTAAAAATCCTTGTTCTCATAATAATTATTCAATGTTTTAATTAAGACTTAATTCTTATGAAGTCTTAAGCTTAAATATACTCCTTTTTGATAGTTTTACCATTAATTGGCCTTAGATTGTTAGTTAATTAACCCTAGTCACTACATTTTTGGTATTAGAGTAATGGTTTATGAGTACTTGGCTTAAGATTGGGATAGGACTGTTTTCTTAGTATTTTATATGATTTTTGTGACTAAATTTGAGAGAAAATTAGATAGCTTTCTATGATTATGATTGTACAGTGATTGTTTTGAAATAGTGTCTACTTTGTTATGTATGCTATTCTCAGTGTGAGATATGAATGCAATAAAGGTGTTTATGACTTAACTTAGTGTAATATCTAGTTTTTTAAAAACTAAATTGAAACTGATATTGCGATATAAGAAGACCCTAAAGTAAAGAGAATCAAGACCAATTAAGGGTAGGATGCTGATTAGAGCATATAAAGATATGGGTAGGAAACTAAGAATAACCCAAAATCGGAACCAAAACGGCAAAACAAATGAATTAAAAACATAGTGGCAAAATTGTAATTTTGAGTAAATATTTTAAAACTCAAAGGAGGGAACTTTGAATAGGAAAATTGATTTTTTAGGAATTTTCAGAGGCTCTAAAAATCATAGAAGCCCCTGAATGGTAAAAACTCCTCTGGGGTGCATTTTAGGTCATCAGTTGACCAAAACTTTGACTGGATGATTTGGTAAGGTCGTAAATTCAATTTGGATGAAACGAAAGACATTTTATGAATTAGAGGACCTAAATTTTATGATAGAAAAGATAGTTCTAAAAAAAGAGTTAAAATGAGCTCAAATGGAGGAAATGAAGTTACGGGACGTAATGAAAATTTTTGTAATTATTTTAAAACCCCCCTTTTTCATATATATATATATATATATATATATGAATCAGCATGTCCCTAACCTGCCACCATCGACTTTCTTGCTCTGAAATAGAGCTAGACCAACACCAAAATGTGGGAGGAAAAAAGGAGAAAAAGGAAGGAACACCAAGGCTTATAGGTATATAAATATGAAGAATTTGTCTTCCTTACCTTCATAAGAGTTCTTCTCCTCCTTCTTCTCTTTCTTTCTATGGTTTTAGAATTTTAAACATTGGAATTTTATGGCTGATTCAGTAGAAGGAAAAGCTTTGGAAGTATAAGAAGCACCATTTAGTAAGGAATCTATTACGGTATGATTTCTTATATAAGACTTATCTTCCTTGGTTTTCTCTTGCTCTTCTCATTTTGTCCAGACCTAGAGCAATTTAGAGGGAGCTAGTTTTTTATGAAATCATAATTGGAACAAGGGTTTTGGAGTGTAGAGATTAATATAGAACCAATAGAAACCATAAAAAGGCTATAGGTTACAAGTTTCCATACCTAGGGTTTCACTTGCACTTTAGAAAATATAAAGCTATAAAATGATACTTTAGACCATGTTAGAGTATAATTGAATTAATAAGAGGCTAAGGAACTCATATATGTGACAATTTCTCTAGAAAAGCAAGTAAAACTCCATGGGTGGAATTCTTGATGCATGTCTTGGCCAAGGAGTATTTCAAGTACCTAGGGAGAGTTTTCTTTAATTTTAAGGATAAAAATGGTCTAGATATGAGCAATAAATACCAAAGAAACCATTAGTTTGAATTTAGGAACCATGTTTTGAAAGTTGAATAAGGAAGCAACTTGATGTTTGGCTCTTTGAATTAAGTTTATGATGACTTTAATAAGTTTAAATAGAGTCATGTGACTTAGATTGAGTGAGAAATTGGAGCTAAGAAGTTTGTGAATTTTATGAATTACCTCATTATGCTCTTGTATGGAACCATATGCATGTCATAAGCTAGAAGTAACTTGTATAGAGTTTATGTGAAGCTAGAGATAGTTCCATTGATGTGTTTGTATCTTGTTTAATGTGTCTAGGCTAAACAAATCAAACCTCCTCCAAATGTATGCATAAGGCTGAACAAAGAAGTTGGGGAATCAAGGAAGAAATTGTGATTCTTGACCCAAGGTAGCTCTTCATTCATTCTTGTATGTATTTCTTAATTGTTGATTGTCATTGAATGCTTGTATGTATATTGGAATCATGAAACATGCTAATAGCTATTGGTTTGATGCTTTGGTACCATTATACTTCTCTATTTGTATTTTGAATGTGAGATTACTCTTAATCATTGAGGTTATGCCAAAAGTCTCTTGGATTGGATGAGGTGAAGCCAAAAGTCCCTTGGATTAGATGAGGTGAAGCCAAAAATCCCTAAAAATGGGTGAACAAGGCCAAAAGTTTAAAAAATGAGTAAGGCTAAGTCAAAAGTCCTTAGAAAGTGAGTGAGAATAATCCAGAAGTCCCAAATAATAGGGTAAGGCTAGACAAAAAGTCCCTAAAACTTGATTTTGATCTTGATATGTTTATGTGACCTTGGAAACATGTATATATTTAGTTCTTGGAAACATTAATGCATGCTTGTGTTTTTTGACATGATAACATGCCATATATGCCTACTTGAAAGGGAGAATGAGCTATTGGGATTCTTTGAATCTCACTCTCCCCCACTCTTTATCTAATCTTATCTAGGTAAAGCTTATGGAACCAAGAATGGAGGATAAGGAGTGTAAATTGTATTACTTTAATAATAGAATAAATTTTGATGTAATTTAATATCAAAGTATGTATGTATAAGTTATTTATGAGATGTAAACTTTTGCTCATGTGTAAAAGTATATGAACATATTGTATGTAATGGATATGGAGCCAAATGTATAGGAATGTAAGTTTTTGGCATTCTTAAGCCAAGTTGTGCATGTGTATATGAACAAGTGAGATGGTAAATTTAAGTTCCATGATGAATTGGACCTATTATAATGCTTCTATATGCTATGTTTTAGCTTTTGGACGTGCTCAAATGGTCATGGTTCATGTGGCAAGCCATCTTGGACCATTGGATGCCATATTGATGCTATTTTGGACCATATTTTTTCCCTAAACCAAAACTAGACCAAATAGGCAAATTTTGGCATTAAATTTGGCAGACAATTAGCTCTTATTTAGAGCTTTTCAGAGAGCTAAAGAACATAAATTTTGGAGCTTTGTAGAATTTATTAGGATTTTTCAAAGTAGGCTAAAATTTGTAGAAACTATCAGTGCACTATTTATTTAGGTTAGTTTGGTTTTTGGTGTCTTTGAGTGGCCAAATGAGGTCCAGTACTTATAAAATTTTATAGTCATATATTTGATATCATAAGCTTTCCATAGCCACTGAGATTGCCCAATTTGGAGCTCTATAGAGTGAGATATGAATTTTTAAAATTACTAGTCTACTATAGTACGAGAAACAGACCTAACTACTATTCCATTAGGATTTCATGAGACAAATGATATTGTCTATAACATCATAATATATTAACCCCAACTAGTCTCCGCTTACGCTTGATTCCATATGATTTCCAAAGAAAAAGTACAAACTGTGGCATTTTCATGCTATATATCAGGGTTTTAATGCTCATATTTTGCCCCGTAGGTTCTGTGAACCCATCAATCACATTCTCTACTCAAAATCCATTTATACAACTCATACATAGCATAAAACAACTCATTAACCATGGATAAGAGGCCAAAAACCAAGAAAATGCAATTTCTCAAATAGTCCCAAAAGTCAGATTTTTGGCTCTAACTTTGGAAAACCATAACTAATTCTAGAAAAATAGGAATCAAGAAACCATAGCTTTCTGGAAAGCTCTAGATGTTAGCTTTACACTAAAAATAATTCCAATCCACAATCTCAGCATTTGGACTATATTTGACATAAAAAAAGGGATAGAGGTTCGGCTGTCCCTGGTATTGATGCAACTTGCTGTCATGAACTTCAAAAATTCATAACTAATTCCAAAAAAATCCAATCTGGGCAAACTATACTATATCAATTCAAAAAGCTACAGATACTTACTAGAGGAGAAAAATAAGTTTAGATCATTTTAGTAGCTTTGGACCTCAAAAACTGATGGAATAGTAAAGAAAGTCAGATGGCTTCCCTCATGCTAACATAGAACTTTCGAAAGTTTTTTCTCCCCCTACAGACCTCCAATTGAGGTACTTCAAATTGGTATAAGTCACTATGGATGTCTAGTTTATACCCATAAAATTTCATAATAATTGGACACTATTTGATCCATGGATGACACAGATCAATTTTTGGACTAGTTGCACAATACAATAACCAAAACTAGAAAATTCTCTAATTTCAACAATTTACCGAATATTCCATAAACCTCCAAATATTACCCACTTTATCTTCCCAAGAAGCTCTCAACAATTTCTAGAGTCATGCCAAATTTCATATAAGGAAGAGCTCATTTGGTCATACTTTGATAGAGCTCACGAATTTGGCAATTTTGACTCCGATATAGTTCAAACTGGGTCCAAATAGCCTCCTATATGTTCTAGCACCTCTTGGGTAAGTTTTAAAGCACTACTACATCACATATGGGTTGCCTAAGTGGTCTAAACTATCAACATCTCAAACTCACTATGCTACGGGCAAAAATACAGTACTACATACAAGCCATAAATGAGCCAAATCTCATAATTTCATTATTATGGTTCCATACATCATTGATACATACTTTTACACTTACTTAAGTATTTACATCTAAAAAAGAATATGTATACATGAGCACTTTGGCTTTCCTATGCATCAAACTATGTAAAAGTGTGCAAAAGTGTCAAAAAGGGCCATCTATGCCTCATGACCTCCACTCTTAGGCTCTTGAGCTCCACTTGAATCATATGAGATGGGAGAGGGAAGGGGGTGAGATTCATGGAATCTCAATAGCTCATACACTCATTTAAGAAAGCAATCAAGGTATATAAATAAGTCAAAGCATGCAAGTAGGCATCTAACCATTCACAATCATACAACACATAATTTACATGCCATGAATGTTATATCAATGCTAAGAATAAGCTCTAGGGACTTTTGGTCTAGCCTCACCCGATTTTTGGGAACTTTGGATGGCTTCACCTTTAGTTTAAGGACTTTTGACTTGGCCTTACTCATCCATGAGACTTTTGGCCTTGTCTTACCCATCTTCAGGGACTTTCGGCTCTACCTCGCCCATCACAAGAGACTTTTGGCACTACCTCACCAGAACAATTTTCACAATCCAAAACATAAGCATATTGGTACCAATACATCAAGGCAACATCAAATGGCATGTCTCATCATACAAGCACATACACAAGCATACAATGACAATTACACATCTAAGAATGCAACAAGAAAGAGTGGAGAGTTACCTTATAAGCCAACATAAGCCTTCCTTTTTTATTTCTCTTTGTCTTTCTTGGTTTCACAATCACAATTAGATAGAGCTACTTCCCTTGAGCCTAGACACAACAAATAACATGCAATTACTCTTTCATAACTCAAATAAACACTCATAAGGCTAGGGGGTTATTCATTAGTGCAAACCCTATAAAGTATATAAGAATCCCTAGTTTTCTCCCTCTTAAATTTCACTAACTCTTCTTCTACTTCTGTTACATTTCTTAACTTATCACACTCTAAATCAAGGGTTTCTTACTTATTCTAGGTCAGAACAGAGTTGTCTTACTCAACCACCCATGGAAAGGAAATTTGGAAGAAAAAGAATAAAATCAAGAAGAAGAAGCATGAAGATCTTTAAAGGTTCGTACCTTTCTTCCTTGGTTTCCTTCCTTCTTTCTTAGCTTCTCTTAGTTTCTCTCTCTCTCTCAAGCTTTTTTCTCTATTTTGGATGAAGCTTAGGTTGGTTAAAAGAAAAAGAAAGGATCTAAATGCTTTAAGAAGCAAAATTCTCCTTTTTCACACTTTTCCGGACTAACCTTCGTTATAGTAAAAAATAACCCTCGCTATGGCGAGCACGTATCAGTCCCAGGCCCCTGTTCTCGCTATGGCGCACGCTATTTTGAGGAACCCCTTGATTTTTGTATGAGATGCCTGAACTCGCTATAACTAGAAGAATTCTTGCTATATCTAGAAGAATTCTTGCTATAGCGAACAGGCACCTTTGCTATAACTAGGCTATTTCTTGTTATAGCTAACAGGTATATTTGTTATAGCCGGCTGTAGCTAGCAAACTTAGAAAAATTTCAAGACTTAGAAAATTTTAGTAATTATTTTGGTTGTTACATTTCTACCCCCTTAAAAAAAATTTTGTCCTTAAAATTTAAATACATACCTCAAGGGAATAACTTTAGATATTTTTGCCTCATTTCATCCTCCAATTCCTAGGTTGTTTTCTCAGATGTCGGACCTCTCTAGACCACTTTCACCAGAGAAATGTTCTTGCTTCTGAACTATTTCAGCTTAGCATCCACAATTCTTTCCGGTTTCACTATATAGGAAAGATCTTCATGCAATTGCACATGCTCATATTCTATGACATGTGAGGGGTCTGATAAGTACTTTTCAACTAGGAGACATGAAAAACACTATGGATTTGGGCTAGGTTAGGAGGTAAGGCTATTGGTAAGCCATGAGTCCAATTTTCTCAAGGATTTCAAATGGACCAATGCACCTAGGACTGAGCTTCTTTATCTTTATTGACCGACCTACCCCCGTCATTGGAGACACTCGAATGAACACATGGTCTCCAATCTCAAACTCTAACGGCCTCCTTCTCTTATCGGCATAGCTTTTCTGCCTACTTTGGGCCATGAGGAGTCTCTTTCTAATCAATTCTATCTGTTGGGTGGTCAGGTCTACAATCTCAGGTTCTATCATGTTCCTCTCACCTAGCTCAACCCAACACAGAAGGGATCTACACTTTCTCCTATACAAAGCCTCATAAAGGGTCATCTGAATACTAGAATGATAACTATTATTATACGCAAATACGCATCCCAGTTACCTCTCATTTCTAACACACATACCCTCAACATGTCTCCTAAAATTTGGATGGTCCTCTCAGTCTGACCATCTATTTAGGGGTGATATGCAGTACTAAACTGCAACCTGGTCCCTAAAGCATGTTGTAATGACCTCTAGAAGTTTGATATGAACCTGGGGTCTCTATCTGAAACTATGTTATTGGGTACTCCATGAAGTCGCACTATCTCTCTAATATACAACTGGGCTAATCTATCTAGTGTGTGAGTAGCCCTGATAGCTAAAAAATGTACGAACTTTGTCAGTCTATCCATAACTACTCAAATAGTATCATATTCAGAGAATGTCCTAGGTAACCCTATAACAAAGTCCATGGCTATACTATCCTACTTCCACTCAGGGATATCTAGGGGTTACAACAACCCAGTGGGTCTTTAATGTTTTATTTTTACCCTCTGACACACTAAGTATCTAGCCATGTAATCTGTCACATCATTTTTCATCCCTGGCCACCAAAAAATTCATTTCAAATCCTAATACATCTTGGTGACACCTGGGTGGATAGTATACTTACTCTTATGTGCCTCTTCTAAAATGCTTTCTCTCAATTCATTTTGACTAGGCACACAAATTCTATCTTGATATACTATCATACCATCCTCAGACACCCTGAAATCTGAGGTCTTACCTTGGGAAATCTCATTCTTGATCCGTCTCAGGAACTCATCCTTTCTCTGGGCATTTAAGATCTGGGACATTCTCAATTTGGGTTTCACTTTGATAAAATTTACCTGACACCACCTGACATGATTTCAGGAATTCCATCCATCTTCTCTGTTTCATATTGAGTTCCTTCTGGTCAAATAGGTATTTCAGACTCTTGTGGTCAATATAAATCTCTATAGTCGCACCATACAGATAGTTCTCCAGATTTTAAGAGCAAATACTACAACGACTAACTTCAGGTCATGTGTGGGATAATTCTCCTCATGAGGCCTCAACTGCCTAGAGGCATATGCCACTACTCTACCCTGCTGCATTAACACACATCCTAACCCTTTGCCTGAGGCAGCACAATAAATCACAAATGGTTCACTAGTGTGAAGGATAATCAGTACAGGGGCAGTGGTCAAACGGAGCCTCAACTCTTGGAAACTCCTCTCACATCTATCATCCCACATGAAAGGTGTCTCTTTCCTAGTTAGTCTCGTCAGTGGTAAGGCCATATGAGAAAAGCCTTGAATAAACCGTCGATAGTACCCTACCAAACCTAGAAAACTCCTAACATCGATGATTATTTTAGGTCTATCCCACTATAACTCAGCCTCAACTTTATGGGGATGAACCATGACCCCATCTTGTGAGATCACATGACCTAAGAATCTCACATTGGTTAGCCAAAACTCACATTTACTAAGTTTGGCATATAACCTTTTATCTCTTAAGGTCTCTAGGACTAATCTCAAATGCCTCTCGTGCTCCTCAAAGGATCTGGAGTACACTAGGATGTCATTAATGAAGACCACCACAAATTAATCTAAATATAGTTTGAATACCCTATTCATGTAATCCATGAACATAGTGGGTGCATTCGTCGACCCGAATGGCATCATAAGGAACTTATAGTACCCATATCTCGTTCTGAAGGTCGTTTTAGAGACGTCTTCAGTTCTCACTTTCAACTGGTGGTACCCAGATCTAAGATCTATTTTAGAAAACACAAATGCCCCAGCTAACTGATCTAACAAATCATCAATTATAGGGAGAGGACATTTATTCTTGATGGTCACTTTATTTAGCTCTTTGTAATCGATACACAAACGTAAGCTACCATCCTTCTTTCTCACAAATAACATCGGAGCTCCCTAAGGTGAAACACTAGAGCAGATAAACCCTTTCTCTAATAATTTCTCTATCTACTTTTTCAACTCAACGAGCTCGGCGGGAGCCGTCTTGTAAGGAGCCTTAGACATCAGTCCAGCCCCAGGCACTATATCTACAGGGAACTCTAGCTCTCTTTTAGAGGATAGACCACTAAAGTCAAACTCTTTAGGGAAAACCTCCAGAAATTCCCTAACAACTGGGATCCCCTCTATCCCTTCCTTTACCTTAGCCTAAATAGAGAAAAAGACTAGAAACCGTTGACATCCATGCTCTAAATGCCTCTTAGCCTGGGCAGTAATCACAAAGGATAACTCAACTCCTACCCTAGATATGGTCCCACAAGCAGGTAAGAAAATGGTTCAGTGTTCACAATGAAGTATCGCATTATTCGCAGCTAACCAGTTTATACCAACAATCAAATTAATATCATGGAAGGGCATACAGATCAAATCAATCATGGTATGATAATGATTGAACTGAACAGTGATATTTAAGCAAGTATGGGAAGTAACCATATGACCTCTAGTGGTTGTAATGACAAATAAATCAAATGGCAAAACACTAACAGCCAGACCCAATTGCCTCACACAATCATAGGATATAAACGAGTGACTAGCACTTGAATCTAACATAGCAAGTACAGGAAAGCCATTCACTATTAGCATACCTCAAATCAAATTGAGGGACGTACTAGCTTCCTGCTGAGTAAGGGTGAACACTTGGCCCTGGTCTGTGACCTAAGAGGAGGTGCTATATCCACCTGGGGACAATTCTTAGCAATGTGCCTTGGCTTCCCACACTTAAAACATGTCACCGGAGACTGCTGGAAGGATGACTGGCTCCAAGAAGGTGGCATCAGCTTCCTTCACTATGGCCTTCTATTCCATGGTGCCTTACCACTCCTCTTGGTGCTAGGTGTCACATTAGAACCCTCCTCTGGTCTCAACCTTTTCGATTTTGAGGCCCCCTTCTGACTAGTTGTAGCCACAACAGGTATGATAGCCCGCAGGTTATTCTCAATCACCCTGTTGACCTCCACAAGGGTATTAAACTTCCTGATTCGCTATGAAGTAACTCTGTCGTTAATCAGGGGCTTTAACTCAGTCTCAAACTGCTCACATCTCTAAGGTTCATCGTCATACCTCTGGAGGTAAGAGGAATACCGAGACAACTCAATAAACTTGGCCACATATTGATCCACAGTCATCTCATCCATCTGTCTCAAGCCCATAAATTCCATCTCTTTCTTCTTCCTCATTGAACTAGGAAAATATTTCTCATAAAACTCGACCAAGAACCTTTGCCAAGTGATCAGTATGTTCTTGGTCTCCATCAGGGGTATCACGCTACACCACCACCTATCGGCTTCTTTCTGTAGCATGAAGGTGGCGAGCTGAGCTTTCTGCTCGGAGGTACAATCTATCACCGAGAATATTTTCTCCAACTCCATAACCCAAGCCTCTGCGTTATCTACATCCAACTCCCTGTCAAAACAAGGATAGACTATTTTGCCTAAATTGCTTCAATAGTTTCTGGATAGGCGTCTGGGTCTGAGCAATAGTAGGCTCCTGGGGAGGTGCAGGTGGAACGCCAAATGTGGATGGCTGAGGTACAGGGGCTTCTCTCCTGGCTTCTTCTTATTTGACCAGGGTATCTTGCAATTACATGATCATGTCATGCTATTACTGGGCAATGTACCTTTGCTATTCCAGTATCTCCTGGTGCTGGCCCATCATGGCCTCATATCGATCAAGTCTCTCCATGAGGGTTCGTAAAAGATCTTTAGGTCCAACTAGAACTCTCTGGCTCAGTCTGTAAGCCCTGGGTGGCCTACCTCTACCCCTACCCCATCTAGTCTCAACCATGTTTGAAAAGAAGTAGCAATCCTCAGTTCACAATCATAGCACAAGCACATATGCATATGTATACTAACACTTCCAAGGTAATTCACACTAAACACAAGCAAATCATATCATTCAAGAGCCCAACACCGAGCAAAAGTTCCTGAACCTTTGCTCTGATACCAAAAATGTAACATCATAATATATTAACCCCAACTAGTCTCCGCTTAAGCTTGATTCCATATGATTTTCAAAGAAAAAGCACAAACTGTGGCATTTTCATGCTATATATCAGGGTTTTATTGCTCATATTTTTCTCCACAAGTTTTATGAACCCATCAATCATATTCTCTACTCAAACTCCATTTATACAACTCATACATAGCATAAAAAAATCCATGAACCATGGATAAGAAGCCAAAAACCAAGAAAATGCAATTTCTTAAATGGGCCTAAAAGTCATATTTTTGGTTCTAAATTTGGAAAATCATAACTAATTATAAAAAAATGGGAATCAAGAAAACCATAGCTTTTTGGAAAGCTCTAGATGTTAGCTTTACACTAAAAATAATTCTAATCCATAATCTCAGTGTTGGACCATATTTGACATCGAAAAAGAGACAGAGGTCTGGCTATCCCTGGTATTGCTGCAGCTTGCTGTCATGAACTTTAAAAATTTATAACTAAATTCACAAAATCCAATATAGACAAACTATACCAATTTGGAAAGATACAGATGCTTACTAGAGGAAAAAAATAAGTTCAAATCATTTTAGTAGCCTTTGGGCCTCGAAAACTGATGGAACAATAACGAAGGTCAGATTGCTTCCCTCATGCTGACATAGAACTTCCAAAAGTTTTTTCTCCCTCTACAAACCTCCAATTGAGGTATTTCTAATTGATATAGGTCACTGTGGATGTCTAGTTTATACCCATAAAAGTTCATGACAATTGGACATTGTTTGTCCAATGGATTACATAGATTAATTTTCGGACTAGTTGCACAGTACATTAACCAAAACTAGAAAATTCTCCAACTTCAACAATTCACCGAATATTCCTTAAACCTCCAAATATTACCCACTTTATCTTCCCAAGAAGCTCTCAACAATCTCTAGAGGCATGCCAAATTTCATATCAAGAAGAGCTCATTTAGTCATACTTTGATAGAGCTCACGAATTTGGCAATTTTGACTCCTGATATAGTTTAAACTGGGTCCAAATGGCCTCCTATATGTTCTAGAATCTCTTGGGCAAGTTTTAAAGCACTACTACATCACATATAGGTTGCCCAAGTGGTCCAAACTATCAACATCTCAAACTCACTATGTTACGGGCAAAAATACAGTACTACATACAAGCCACGAAGGAGCCAAATCTCATAATTTCATTACTATGGTTCCATACATGGATCATACATCATTGATACATACTTTTACACTTGCTTAAGTATTTATATCTCAAAAAGAATATGTATACATGAGCACTTTGGCTTTCCTATACATCAAACTATGCAAAAGTGTGTAAAAGTGTCAAAAAGAGCCATCTATGCCTTATAGCCTCCACTCTTAGGCTCTTGAGCTCCACCTGAATCATATGAAATAGGAGAGGGAAGGGGGTGAGATTCATGGAATCTCAATAGCTCATATACTCATTCAAGGAAGCAATCAAGGCATATAAACAAGTCAAAGCATGTAAGTAGGCATCTAACCATTCACAATCATACAACACATAATTTACATGCCATGAATGTCATATCAATGCCAAGAATAAGCTCTAGGAACTTTTGGTCTAGCCTCACCCGATTTTTGGGACTTTTGGATGGCCTCACCCTTAGTTTAAGGACTTTTGACTTGGCCTCACTCATCCATGAGACTTTTGGCCTTGTCTCACCCATCCTCAAGGACTTTCGGCTCTATCTCACCCATCACAAGGGACTTTTGGCACTACCTCACCTGAGCAATTTTTATAATTAAAAACATAAGCATATTGGTATCAATACATCAAGGAAATATCAATTGGCATGTCTCATCATACAAGCACATACACAAGCATACAATGACTATTACACATCCAAGAATGCAACAAGAAAGAGTGGAGAGTTACCTTATAAGCCAACACAAGCCTTCCCTTTTGATTTCTCTTTATCTTTCTTGGTTTCACAATCACAACTAGATGGAGCTACTTCCCTTGAGTCTAGACACAACAAATAATATGCAATTACTCTTTCATAACTCAAATAAACACTCACAAGGCTAGGGGGTTCTTCATCAGGGCAAACCCTACAAAGTATGTAAGAACCCTTAGTTTTCTCCCTCTTAAATTTCACTAACTCTTCTTCTACTTCTTTTGCATTTCTCAACTTATCACACTCTAATTCAAGGGTTTCTTACTTATTCTAGGTCAAAACAGAGCTATCTTACTCAACCACCCATGGAAAGGAAACTTAGAGGAAGAAGAAGCATAAAGATCTTTAAAGGTTCTTACCTTTCTTTCTTAGTTTCCTTCCTTCTCTCTTAGCTTCTCTTAGTTTCTCTCTCTCTCTCTCAAGCTTTTTTCTCTAGTTTGGAGGAAGCTTAGGTCTGTTAAAAGAAAAAGAAAGGATCTGGACACTTTAAGAAACAAAATTATTCTTTTTCACACTTTTCCGGACTAACCCTCACTATATCGAAAAATAACCTTCGCTACGGCGAGCACATATCAGTCCCAGGCCCCTATTCCCACTATGGCACACGCTATTTGTAACACCATAACCTCTAGCTCATTTTATGACATTTATAAGCTTCATCTCATTATTTCCATAAGAGCATATAAAAAGGGGAATGAAAATAATGGGTTTATTTGCGTTGCGCTATACTTAAAAATTTGCAATCGGTGTCACGTGGACTGTGTGAACTCATGTTATGCATTATCATATTTAATTCCATCATTATAACTCATTTACATCATAAAAGCATGCCTACAATTCATGGAAACAGAAATGGAGCTCAAAATAAGCAAGCATATTTTCGGCCAGATTTGCTTTATTTTCTGACCCAACTTTGGAAATTCGTAACTAAATCTAAAAAATTCAAAATCATGCAATCTTGGTTATTCTGGAAATATTAGGATGTCTATTTCACACTACAAATATGAATAGGTCACAAATTTTATCACACAGGATGTTTGACATCCAAAAAGCTACAGAGGTCGTGGGTTGCCTGGGCTCCTATTCAGTTTACTGATACAAAATTCTAAAATTCATAACTAATTCTATAAAAATTGAAATCACACAAATTTGGTCATTATGGAAAGATAAAAATGTTAAATTTATATAAAAATAATTCTAGAATGAAAAAGATACATTTAGCTATCGAAAATCTATGGAACAGTAACTGAACTCCAGGGGCGCCACTACTACTAACAGTTAACTTCAAAGATGCATAACTCTCTTCTCAGACCTCCAAATAAGGTGATCTCAGTGGTTGTAGAAAGCTTATGACATCTAGTTTATGTATATAAAATTTCACAAGTATTGGACACTATTTGGCTATCAGGTGACACAAAACACAAAACTGTCAGTATGAACAGTACCCATACCAGAATCCATGAAAAATCCCAACTTTGAAAATTCATCAAATATTCCCTAGACCTCCAAAAATTATGATCTTAAACTTCCCAAAAATCTCTCAATGAGATCTACTTGCATGCCAAATTTCAGATCAAGACTAGCTCATTTGGCTAAAAAGTGATATAGGGTTCGATTATAGTTAATTTTGGCTCCATATTGGGTACCAAAATTGCCAAATGGATTTCCCTTGGTCTTGGCACCTTTTGGGTAAGTTTAAAAGCTTATTTGAGACTTGTGTGAGCTTCCCAAATGATCCCAAACCTCATGCATCTCATTTTGGCCATTCAACCTACACTTATGCATATTTCCATCAAACTTTAAACTTTCATACTATGGAATTACATATTCAAAATATGGGCTAGTGGTCATATATGAGAATCATACATCTCAATATCACATATTAGTATGTTTACATATGTCTCAATGTTCATAGTACATATACAACTTCATATACATGATGAACCATCATTATGGTTCCAAAAGAAACAAAATAACACATAAGCTTGTCAATTGTCCCTCTTCATGGTTGTTGGCTCCCTTCACCATAATTGCTTGGTCCACCTAGCATGTTAGATCATTGGAGAGGAAGGGATGAGATTCAAAGAATCCCAATAGCTCATCTCCCATTCAATCATGCATAATATGTGCAAAGTAACCTTTTAAATGTATGTATGGAGAAAATGGAATTCATGGACATTTTTAACACAAACTTGGCATGTGAGCACATCATATAAAGCATTCAAGAATTCACCAAGTGCTTGGATTAGCCTCACACTTCTCCTCATAGATTTTGGATTGGCCTCACCCATTCTTTAAGAGCTTTGGACTCAAACATACTCTTGGGAGCCCACTTTACTTTTGGGAGACTCTTTACTTTGTTTCAACCAAGCTCAAGGGTTCTTGGCTCATCCTCACCAAAGGGAAAAGTTCTTGGCCTCTCCACACTCAAGTAAACTCACACAAACATCATGTAATCATTTGAAAACATAACATGGCATCAAGCATCATGACATATAAAAGGCATGCTAGCATACTTTTCAAAGTTTGAAAATACACATACACACATTCTAAAATAAGCTAAACACACATCCATGCATGAGAGAAGGTAGAAAGAGCTACCTTGTATACAAGCATACACTTTTTCCTTAGCTTTCAAGCCTTCTCTTTTGGCTACACATCCACAATTTGGTAGAGATAATTTCTCTTGGCCTAGATACAATTTATGGGAGCCAATTAGGTCCATAAAACATATTCTAAGGCTACATCACTAGGTAAAACACTAGATTGCTCTATAACCCCCATTATGGTCCATAAAGGCACCTAATGAAGCAACACCCCTCAAATGGCTTCTAGGCCTCATTCTTTCCTTTCAAATATGATTCTTAACTCCTTTTAAGCCTCTTGGAGTCATCACATCATTAAAACAAAAGGCCTAGCACCATGTTGCTTCTTTAGGTCATATTATGGAACCTAAGACACCAAATCACTTTTCATGAGTTCTAAATTTTTTCCAAGGCCTCCCTTCATTTTAATTCATCAAATATGACTCAAGAATGACCTTAGAAAAATTTAAAACTCTCCCCCACACCTAGAACTCTTCTTGGCCAGGACATGCCTAGGTTTTGGGCTTCATGGAGTTTTCTTTGTTTTCTTGAAGGAGGAAGCTTGTGGGGAGCATCTTTGGTATCTCAAGAACTCATTTATACTCTTACTTAGACCTAAAAAGCATCATACAAATTCAGAAATTGGAAGGTGCACTTAAAACCCTAGGTTTTGTATCTTAATTTCTAATGCCTATTTCTTAGTTTTCTTTGTATATTCTTATTCCTCTCCATCAAATACCTAAGAATGACCTTTTTTTGGTTAAAAATCTGACTCCTTAGGTCTGTCTAAGTCTAGGTCGAAATGGAGAAGAAGGGCCATGGAAGATATGAACCATAGGATGCATTTTTACCTTGTTTTCTTGCTTAGTTTGGCTTGAATCTTGATTTCTCCAAGCTCCTCTCTTCAAATCCGAAATTTCCCTTGAATATCTCCCTTGAATCAGATTTAAACCTCATTTTAATCCAAGCAAACAAAGGAGAAGGGAGGAGAGGAGGTGTGGATGAAGAAAAGCAAGGAAAATCACCATGAAAACATACCTTAAGCTTAGTTTTCTTCCTCCTTCTTCTTCCTCTCTTGGGTACCTCTCCCTTAGGGTTTTGCTTCTGATTTGGGGCTGGAAAATCTGAAGAGAAATGAGGGCAAGTGTGAGGCACCACCTATACATAGGTAGGGAAAAATGACTTTTTCAAAAATTTCAATTTCGCCCTTCATACTTTGTATTTTCGTTTCTCCTTTGTTTTAGCTCATTTTTTAGAACTGTCTCTTCCATTATAAAATTTAGGTTTCCAATTAAGAAAAATGGCTTTGGAATCACTCAATTTGGAGCTAAAACCTTTCTGAACGAATTAGTCAAAGTTTGGGTCAACTGACATTGAAAAAATTACACCGGAGGGTCTTTACCAGTCTTGGGGCTTCCTATGGTTTTTAGGGCCTCTAAGAACCCCAGAGAACTCAAAACTTTCATTTTAAAAAGCCCTTCTGTGTGTTTTCCAAAAAGTCCACTTATTTATGAAAATGCCATTGGCCTTTTGGCAAATTTTTTGAATCACCCTGACCCCGATTTCTGGGTAACTCAAGGCTCAAATCCTCATTTTCTATTATTTAAAATTTTATTCAAATTTTATTTGGCCTTGAATCACTCATCTCAGGGGATTTGCTTTGAAAACGTGTCCGTTTCCGTTGTTTAACGAAAACCAGACAATACACTATTGCGAAGAACCCCCTAGTTTTTGTATGAGATGCCCGAACTTGCTATGGCTAAAAGCATTCTTACTATAACGAATAGGCACCTTCATTATAGTTAGGACATTTCTCGCTATAGCTAACAAGTACATTTGCTATAGCCGACTATAGCCAGCAAACTTAGAAAAATTTTAGGACTTAGAAAATTTTAGCAATTTTTGTTGTTGTTACATTGTCTTAGTCTAAAATTTTTACAGTAGCTAGATGATATCCTAAACTTTCCATAAAGTTCTAGTTTATGTGATTTGGAGTTTTCTATGTCAAGTTATGAATTTTTGAACTTAGAATAGAATTATGGAACTATGGAAAATGGAAGTGTGATGTAAATTTTGATGTGTATGCTCCAAACTCAAACTCCATGCCTCATTTTATGATGATTTTGTATGAACAAGTGTAATGAGAATGGAAGATAAGTTTGGTAAGTTAAAATGGTTCATTTAATCAGAAATGAATTATTTTAACTTTTAATGACGATATTTTTCGCTACTAAAAGTAATGAATTTATGAAATTGGATGCTTTAGGCACTTTGTGCTACAAATTAAATGCCATCTAGATATGCTATTACACTTAGAAGAACATAGGCAGATATTTTGGGTGGTATTTTTAATACCTTGGAGGTTATGGTTACTGCTCTTCAAGAGTAGGCTCAAGTATAGGCTACTATTACCTAAATTCTCTAATACCTTTAAGAAAATTTAAGAAGAGAGAACCATGCTAGAAATGAGGGTGATGCAAAGGTGCTGGTAATGTTGAGGGTCAAGAGGGAGACTAGACCACATACACCAAATATTATCCTAACTTAGAAAATCCCATCCCCTATCCTTCCTTAGTGAATATGACATAATCAAAGTTGAGATATGGATAATGTAGTTAAGGGAAATTTTCAATGTTATTGATTGCACATCTGAGAAAAAAGTTATTCTAGTGATGTATATGCTTGAGGGAGAGGTTGAACATTAGAGGAAGAGTGCTAAAAGGCTGCTAAAGTTTAGAGGGAATTAGATCACCTGGGAGGTATTTTAGGCTATGTTTTATGAGAAATACTTCCCAGATTTTGTCAAAGATGATAAAGAGGCTTGGTTTATACAGTCAAAGTAAGAGAGATGACTATGAATCAATATGATGCAAAATTCATAAAGTTATCTAAGTTTGTAATGTACTTGAAGAATAACAATTATGAGTCTTAGAAAGCCACTAAGTGTGAGAGAGATTTTAGGCCAAAGATTAGAGATAGAGTAGTCATCTTTTAGATCAAGGATTTTGCCAAGTTTATGAACAAATGAAAATTAGCTAAAAGGACCACCTCAGATGGAGTTAGAAATGAAGAAAACATAGAAAATAAAGAAAGAGAGGGTGATTCATAGAAGAGAGGAAGTAATAGATCTCAGAATAAGAGGTCTAAAAGGTGAGGTAACTATAATAGAGGAAAGCAGTTGAGTCAAGAAAATCAAGGTTATAGTAAGTAGAATTGTTAAAAAAACACAGTAGAAATCATGGTAATTACCCTATCTAGCTAGTTAAAATGGTTGCTTCAGATATGGGAGTCCAAAACACTTGGCTAGAAACTACAAGTATTAAGAGAAGTCAATTCCTAAGTCCAAATCATAAACTTTGGGCTAGGTGTTTACTGTATCTAATTAGAAGGAGGCTAGGAAGTCCTCTAGTTTGATTCGAGATATGATAATGATCCATGATTATTTTGTAAATTCGTTGCTCAATTTAGAGCTACTCATTCTTTTATTTCTTATGATTATGTTCAGATTTTAGGTTAGAGAGCTAATACTTTACCTTTTGATTTATTTGTTTCCACTCTTACAGGTAGAGTTATTACTTCTTAAGTTTGTTTAAATTGTATTATTCTGTTTGGAAACATACTTACCATTCTTAATTTGGTTTGCATTCCTTTGCATGATATTAATGCTATTATTGGTATAGATTGGTGTTTGCCAATAATATGATTCTTGACTATTCTCATAAGCTTATTTCTTTACCTATTTATATGCTTAATTCTCAATCATAGACTAAGCTAATATATTTATGTATTGTCTAAGTTGAGAGATATCTTACGAAAGGTTATCAGGGGTTCTTAGTCTTCTTCTCTTTGTGAGTTGAAGCAGAAAAGGGAATAGAGAGTATTTTAGTAGTTAGGGAATTTCCTAAAGTTTTCTCTAAATAGATTAGTGGTTTCCTTGGTGATAGAAAGATAGAATTTTCCATATACCTAGTGCTTTATACAGGTCTTAACTTCAAAGTTCCCTATAGTATGGCTCCCATGGAGTTAGTGGAGTTGAAGAAATAAATAGAAAAGCTTTTAGAAAAAGGAATCATTAGATTGAGTGTATCCCCAAAAGGTGTGCCTATTTTATTTGTTAAGAAGAAAGATAAGAGTTTAAGGTTATGGGTAAATTATAGGCAATTAAACAAAATAACCATAAAAGTAAGTACCCACTACTTATGATAAATGACCTTCTAGATCAGCTAGTAGGAGCCATGGTCTTTTTAAAGATGGACTTGAGTTCATATTACAATCAATTAAGACTTAAGGCTAAGGATATTCTTATGATAGCCTTCAAGACTAAGTGTATTATTTGGTATTTTATATTAGGCTAGACTCTTAGTTAGGAGTAAGAGAAAGGATCACATATGGTTAGAAGTATAATTAAGATAAGAAAATAAGGCCAAGAATTAGCTAAAGGCTTAAAAGATGCAACTGTAAAAGTAGTTTATGGTGTAATAGAATAAATATAAGGAAAATGATAGTTATAATATCCTATATTTCTATATTAGTCTAGACTCCTTAAATAATGTAAGAGGAAGGATAAAAAGAGTAGAAGACGAACTAAAAAGAGAAAAAAAAAGGGTAAAAGTTGAGTTTAGATAAATGCAACCTTAAAAGATTCTATAGTGTAAAAGTGGAGTTATAAGGAATGTTATAACTCTAAATATTTTGAGATATTAAGGTATTTCTCATCATAAGATGATTAAAAGATTTAACAAGAATGACCATAATAATTAAACTAGTCAAAATATTGATGGTATGCAAAATGAGAAAATTAGTGAAAACAATGCCATTTTAAGTTGTTCTAAGCCACTGTGGATCCTGAGTTGTTACTTTTTAAATAAAGGACAAAGTTAAATGACGTATAGACAGAGTGGTATAGAAAAATAACATTAAAAAGGTAAAACAGATGAAAAATGATTGTAGGGATAAAAGAGACAGTTTAACCATAAAGAGAGAAAAATTAGGGATTTAGAAAATATAAAAATTAACATGAAAAATGTATATCGCTCATCATAATATTGTAAAATAAGGCTAGCATATTAATCAAATAAAGTTGGTTTGGTTAAATCCCTGATAGTGTTCAAGTTAAGATTCCTAGTGGCAATATTTTAGGCTAAACCTTTTTGAACTGCTTTAAATCCTTGTAACTTCTAAATAGATATTTTTTAATGAAGAAGAGAGTTTAAAATGTGGTATGGAGCATTTAGTTTCTAAAAAAAACTGAAAAATGAGTTCAAATAGAGCAATTAAAGTGTAAGGACGACATAGTCATTTTTTTAAAAATGTAAAAAACCCTAGCTTTATCTATGTGGGTCATGCCATTCTTTTTCTCCATTTCATAACCAACCTAGGCAACTCCAAAAGCATTTTTATGGTGGCATGAAGAAGGGAGGAGAGAGAAAGGAAAGCAAGCCAAAATAAGTAAGAAAATATGCCAAATTTTGCTATAATTCAATTATGAAACTTTTTTTACTCCATATGTTATTTCTCATGGTGGGTTTGGTTTCTAGAAAAGGTGAAGATTGTGGCTGTCACCTTGAGCAAAAGAGGTTTTTTAAGGAAATTAATTACACTAAAGAAACTAACATCAAGAGAGCTTCAAAACAAGGTATGATTTAACTATGAAAAAATTCTATTTCTTGGAACTCTTTGGCCAAGAGAGAGAGAGAAGGGAAAATACATGTATTTGATGAAAGCTTGATGAAATCAAGGGTTCAGAAGATTAACGAGTAAGAATATGCAAAGAAACTCACCTAGAAACCAAGACAAGGTAAAGTAACTCCACTTAGGATTTAAGTTAGGCCATGAATATTTCGAAACCCTAGGAAGACTATTTGATTCCTATAATACAATAATTGAACTAGAAATGAATTATGAATATCCTAAAGACCTCAAATCTCTTCTTAAACAAACAAAATTCTATGGTTGGGATCGTAGAGTGGTGTCTCGGCCAAGGTAAGGGAGGAGTATCTAAAAAAGTTTTTTAATCTAGTCTAATGAATTTAGAGGCCTAAGGGAGTGATATAAATGTTAGATGAACCATTAGTTTGAGAAAAAGAATGAGATTTGATGATATTGATAGTATGGTTCCATGAAAGACCCTAATATGCCCTATAGATGAAATGAGTGATATGGCTAAGTTTTCAACTTGTTTTAGCCATGAAAAGTAAGTAAACTGAGCTAGATGGATGCAATTTCTATATGTAATGTAGCTGTTGGGAATTCTGGGACACACAGTGGAAAATTAAAATATATAAACCCCGAATCCCTTCCCGTGGATCCATCAATGTCATTTAAATTAAGTAAATTTAGAAATATTTACCTTTGTTACGTGATACTTCTTTCACTGTCAAATCTGCTCCCTCTACCAATATCCACACGAACGGTTGCTCAACTCAAATGACGTGCTAGTGCCTTTGACCAACGTTTGTACACGTTCTTGCTAGAGAAGACAATCTCCTTTTTCTTTCTCTAGGCGTCCGTACAGTGTCCGTATACTTTCTCTCTCTAGGGTTTTTTCTTTTCTCTCTTAGAGTAGTGTTTTCTCTGTCGTTCTAGGAAACCCTAGCCTCTTTTTTTTTATAGAGATATCTCATTAGGGTTTTAAATATATTTGATTAATTTAAAATACATTATTTTAAATCAAATCAAATCTTAATTAAATAAATTAGTTTAAATTTAAGTTTATCTAATAGATTAAATTTAACCAATTATTTAATTTAAATTTAGAACTAAATTCAAATTTAATTTATCTTATAAATTAAATTTAAATTATCATATTAGTCTAAATTTAAATCTATTATATAGACTTAAATTTAAAACTAATTTGTTTAAATTAATTAAAGGATATATATATATTTTGAACATATATATATATATATGTTTCGAATTTTATAAGCTATATATATATATATATCAAATATATATATATTTGTTCATAAAATTCTTCCACCCTAAATTGAATGTGACATTCATTGAATCTAGATGCAATTTCAAATTCAATAAATTTGGACATACTATCTCGAGTTGACTCCTTCTTATTTGCGACCTTGTAGGCCCATATGACGTTGGCAGTAGGCTAATGACACTATTTGACTCATAAGTCATAAGCAGTCTCTAGTAAGACATTATGAGTACTCAAATCATATAGGGATCAGTGATCCGATACAACCTATCATATAACCCTATCACATCCTTTTTGTCACATAATATCTAGATCAAGTATGAGGCATGGAAATGTCATCCTCATCTTACTCGATTGTCGCTTTCTCGATCTACGTGCATTTGATAGTATAAATGGAAACCCTTCTAATCAAACACGGTCATACATTTCTTAGTCTCACTCATCGAAAGGCTTAGAGATATCTCTCTATTAATCAGAGGGATAAATTTTATCTTGACTACTCATCTTCTTCTACATGAATTTCACTATCCGATCATAGCCTTTATGATCATCGATTAAAGATGACTTTTGACTATACCAAAACATAGTGTTCCTCATGTTAAAAGCTATGATGATCTCAAGTCTAAGGGCTCGATAACATGGTTATATATGAGATATGCTTATAACTTAATCCATGTAGTTATCTCATAACGGGTCGATCCAGCATCTTGTTCCCTAACAAGTACCTATGATTTTGATTCGTATTTATATACATGATTAACATATAATCATCAATCAAAATCATACTAGTCTTAGTTCATCATCATTCCCACAATAATGATCGACTAGGGATATTTAGAATAATCAATATGATTTATCTAAGGATATTATTATATAGAACATGAAAATAATATAATAATGTAATAAAAGAAAACTCTTTTTTTTTTTTTAATGAAGTATAATGTTTGCAATACAAAGATTACCCTAGGGCACAATCTCCAATAGTAGCAAATGAGAAAAGGCACCTTGAGACATTTAAAGTAACTTAAAATTTTACTCAAAGTTCTACTATGCACAAATATTGATAAAACAAAAAGGAATAATTTTAATTGGTTATTTTTCATCTTTATTGACATGTTTAGGCAAAGCTAGCACAACCACGCCCTTGTGTGTGTGTAAAACCAAGAAAAAGTGAAGAAAAAGAGAATGAACAAGTGGAATAGTTCCTTGATTAAGATTTCTATCTTTATTAGGTAGCTTACTCTCCCTTCCTTGCATGTATTTAAATGTATTTAACCTAAGATGCATTGTATGTATTCGTTGTTTTATGAGTTGCTTAGGTTTATACTTGAATTGGCTATACTAGTATGAGTTATATATATATATATATGAGTTATGCCTTTAGCTTTTAGTAAGAATGGTAAGGAATTGAGTACAATAGTTCTTCCTTAACATAAAGATAAGCCTAGCTAGTATATTTTATGCCAATGTTAGACAAGTTTAGATACTTTATGCCAATTCAATATGTTATGCTATTTTATATGAACAAGACCATGCATACTTGTATTTCATTCTTGAATTATCTATTGTATGCATTGGAAATGGTTGAATATTGGTACTAAGATTCTCCCTAAAATCTTACCCCTTATCCCCTACTAACCATGGTTAGGTAAAAAGTAAAGCAAAGATGATGATGTAACAAAGACCTAGAGTGACTAAGTTCTTAAAGAAATTAGTTTTGAAAGTTGATAATGTATATGTAGATATATAAATGTATATTATGATATAATGTAATAGCAATTTGTAACATTCAGTTCCTCCATAAATGTGAGAAACATAATGTTCGATTTTTTCATAAATGTACGAAACGCATAAGATATAAAAGAAAGTCCCCCAGATAGAATGATTTGAGGTCCAATAAAATTAGAGTAATAATCTAGACCTCAAATAATAAGGATTCAAGGTTAGAGGTCCCTTGAAACCTGAGCCAGAATAATCAAATAAAATTTAATGAAGATGTAGAGGCATTTTCATAATTTTGGACACTTTTTAGAAAATTCAAAGAAGAGATTTTTAAATGGAAAAAATGAGTTTCCTAGAGTTCTCAGAGGCCCTAAAAGCCATAAGAACCTCTAGAATAGTTTAAATCCCTCTGGTTTACGTTTTAAAGAGTCAGTTGACCTGAACTTTGACTAATTCGTTTGAGAAGGTTAAATTCAATTTGGATAAAACCAAAGGCATTTTATGAATTAGAGGACCTAAATTTTATAATGGAAAAGATGGTTCTAAAAAAAGAGTTAAAATGAGTCTAAACGGAGCAAACAGGTGTGTAGGGGCAAAATGGTCATTTTGAAAAATTATAAAAAATGCTTCTTAAGTAAGATTATACCTCATCATCTTCTCCAAGCTTCCATTTTCAGATTTTTAGAGAGCTATGGCATGACACTAAAAGGGGAAAGAGAGAAGAAGTTTAAGCTTCTGTTTAAGTAAGTAAATGGCCCCGTTTCATCCCGAACCAGTTAAGAAAGTTGTTCCTCTCTCTGAGAGCTCTCTAATGGTGGTTTTATTTTTTTGAAAACTTAAAGATTCAGGTCTGACTCAAGCTAAAAAGGAACACTTTTCAAGAAACTAATCAGTGAAAAATAATATACGCGAAGAGAGCTCTATTTTAAGGTAAGACTTTACTTGAAACACTTTCAAAATCTTGTGTTTCCAAGCCATATAAGCTTTGGTCTAGAGAGAGAAAGTGAGGAAGAGAGTTTTTCTTCATGTATTCTTGATGGAACTAAAGGTTATGGAGTGTGAGGATTAAGAATATACAACTAGAATTGAAAAGGAAGTTTTAGAATGCAAGTTATAGAATTTAGGGATTTAGTTGCACCTTGACAAATATGAAGCTTCCTAATGATAATTTAAGTTGTCTAAGAGTATGAATGAGTTCTCAAGGTACCTAGGAAGCCTCACATATGCCATTTCCCTAAATGAAATAAAGCAAACTCCATAAAAGTTCCAAGCCTCTATAGTCTTAACTTACCCCACTTCATGTACCTAGGGAGTGTTTTAATTTGTTTTAAGTCTAGAATGAGACTAAATATGATAGAAGAAATTAGCAAAAGCCTTGGAAAAAATTTAGAAGTCATGGAATGTGAGATAGAGGTGTAGGCTTCATCATGTGACATTATGAAGCAACTTATAGTCAAGCTCCTTAAAATGAATGTGTGATGACTCTAAAGAGTCTAAAGGGAGTCAAGAAACCTAGAATGAATGAGAAATGGGAGCCAAAATCATAAATTCTCCTAGTTGCTTCATAATGTCTTGTATGAAAGCATAATGGAGCCATAGAACAAAGTAGCTTCATATAGAGTGTGTATGATGCCAAGGCTTGTTTCCATGAGTGATTTATGTCTCTTTTAATGTGTCTAGGTCAAGAGAACCAAGGGCCACCTAATTACAAGGCTTGGCCTAAAAAGGAGAAGAAGAATTTTAAGAGAAAATGTTGTGTTCTTACTTCAAGGTAGCTCTTTAACCTTTTTCTTATGCATGGCTTGGATGTTTGCTTGTCCTTGAGTGCTTGTTTGTGTGTTTGAGCCATGAGAAGTGTTTCTAGCCTATGCTTACATGTTATGGCACCATTATATTTCTTGAAATATGATTATGATTGCATAATGGTTTGCATAGGTTTGGTTGTGCTAAAAGTCCTTTAGCAAGGGTGAAGATGAGCCAAAAGTTCCTAAAAATGGGTAAAACAAAGCCAAAAGTCTCAAGAAGAGTGAGGCTTAGTCAAAAGTCCCTTGAAAGTAGATGAGGCAAATCTAAAAGTCCGAAGAAAGATGGATGAGGCTAGACCAATACCCTTGAGAGCTTATGCTTGTTATGTATGAATTTATGTGACAAGGAAAATGCCTTATACATGTTCATTAGTTACTTGAATATCATGCTTGCATTTTTTGAAATGTTTTAGCATCTATTATGTATGTTTGAAAGGGTTAAGAACCATTGAGATTCTTTGAATCTCACTCTTCCTCCATACATGTCTAACCATGTCTAGGTGAGCCAAGTAGACAAGAAAATGGAGGCCAACAAGTATGAGAAGCAAGATCTTGATAAATGGATAGAGAAATGAGCTTTTTGTTTGTATTTTGATGTCAAACTATGTAACCATAAGATGTATCTATGATGTAAACCCTTGAGCATGTTCTAATATATGTAGAAATAGTATATGTATCCATATAGAAGCTAGATGAATGAGAATGTGAGATTTTGCCACTCCTTTTTCCATTATGTGACTTGATGTTCTTATGTATATATGGATGTGACAAGATGAGATTGAGCTCCATGATAATTTGAATCATTTGGCAGGCTTTTATGTATGGTGTTTATGCTTTTAAACTTGCCCAAGTGGTTGTGAAAAGTAAAAAAGGCCATTTGGTGCCTTGAGATGCCATTTGAGACTTTAAAATTGACCAAATGGAGAGTTGAATCAAAGTATGACCAAATGAAAGATTTTTTCCATAAAATTTGGCCAACAAGTAGGTTTTATCTAGAGCTTTTTACAGAGCTAAAGAGCACTCAATTTTGAGCTCCAGAGAATTTATTATGATTTTTTAAAACTGGCTAAATTATGCAGAAATGGTATGATTACTGTCTATTTGGTCAGCTTGCTTCTCTATGTCACACGTGGACCAATGAAGTCCAATGCTTATGAAATTTGATAAGCATAAACCAGACACCATAAGCTTTTCATATCCACCAAGATCAACTTATTTAGAGTTCTATAGAGAGATATATAAATTTTTGAATTTGTATAATAGTACTAGTAATGCAGCCTGACCTATGTTGCTATTCCATCAATTTTTGGTGGCTTAAGCCTATTGCATTGGTCTGAAATCATTTTTAGGCAAAAGACATCCACATCTTTCTAGAATTGTATGGTTTACTTGATTTTTATTTTTCTAGAATTAGTTATGAATTTTCAAAATTTGTATTAGAAAACTGAAATTGGAACCCGAGAGCAAACCATGAGCTTTGTGGGATGTAGCTTCAAACTTGAAATGAATAAGATCAATTATGACGTGTATGACTTCTACAGATTTGTTATGACTAGAAATTGATGTTGATGAGTTTATATGGTTCATGGAGCATAAAATGAGAAATTGGGATCTTACGTAACACAATTAATTCCATTAATTTAATGCTTTTTCCATGGGAAATGTTGGCTTCTTTATATGATTATGCTCAAATCCATATGAAATGCATTGAGATAGATAATGAAACCATGATAAAATAGCTAAGAGGTCAAGGTATTACACAATTCATGCAAAAGTGTTAGACTATGAATGTACAACCATTTGATGTATGTATAATAGCAACTTATGCAAAAGTATTAGATTATGAATGTATGACCATTTGATGCATATATAAGACATAGGAATATGTTTTGATATATGGAAATCTATGAAGTTTACATGCATATATTCAAGAAAAATAGTAGTTTTTAGATATAAGGAAAATTTCATATTATGATCCATTCATAAGGGATGTATATATGAGTTGAAATTTGCTTATGGCAAGAAGTGGCACACTAGAGTTCAATTAGAGCATTTTCGAACCCAAAAATTTGCCCAATTAAGCTATAAAATGTCCCTTTGCCCCAAACTACCTTAATGAACAAATCTGGGTCTAAAGTTCATTGAACATTTATAGGACATTCAAAGCTTTATATAGAGCCAAAGTTCATATTTTTTTAAGCTTTGTAAAATATTTTCTAAATTTCCAAAATTGGCACAAAATGTTGTCATGGTTTGTACTTTTCATTCTACACCAAATCTAGTTTTCATGTAATTTAAGGGACCAAATAGATTCAATTTGACTTCAAACTTTTGTAGAAGGAAGTTCATATTATAAGTTTTAAATTGATACCTAATTTGCCTTAATTGGAACCGTGTAACTCAAGTTATGAATTTTTGAAATTTATGCTTTGTTGATGTGATTATGGCTAAAGTGAGGAAAGGGTGCCTCTCATGTGTTTGGGCTCTACATATATGATAAAAAAAGTAGTTTCTAGTATCATGAGCCCACTTGATGTACTTGATAGCTAAATTCTAATGCTAAAAGGATATATGATGCATATTTTCATCTAAATGGTACAAAATAAATAAGATATAGCAGGATGTAACATTAAGTATAGACATTATGAGTTTCTAATCATGCCCATAGGTCCAATTAATGCCCTAGCCATTTTCATAAACTACATGAATAGGATTTTTAAACCTTATTTAAATTAGTTTCCTGTGGTCTTCATAGATGATTCCCTCATCTATTCTAAAAGCCTTGAGAAGCATGAGAGACACCTTAAGATAATGATTCAGATCCATGAAAAGAAGTAGTTATATGCCAAGCGTAGTAAATTTAAGTTTTAGCTTATAGATGTCAAGTTTCTAGGTCAGGTTATCTTTAAGGAAGAGATAATAATAGATCCTAGTATGATAAAGGCTTTTATGCATTGGGAGAGACCTAAGTCAGTAACAAATATTAGGAGTTTTCTAGGTTTAGCTAGGTATCATAAAAGGTTTATTAAAGTATTTTCCTAGTTACTTACACCCTTGACTAGACTGACTAGGAAAGATTATCCTTTTGTTTAGGATATTAGATGTGAGGAAAATTTTTAGGAGTTAAAGATTAGGTTAACTTTTACATCATTACTAGTAATACCTGACCTTATGGAAACCTTTGTCATTTATGGTGATACATCTAAAAAAGTTTATGTTGTGTCCTGATGTAATAGGGTAGAGTTATAGCTTATGCTTTTAGGCAACTTCGACCACATGAGGAAATTATCCAACTCATAATTTAGACTTAGATACTATAGTTTTTACCTTAAAGATTTAGAGCAATTATCTTTATAGTGCAAAATTTAACCTTTTTAGTGATCATAAGAGTTTGAAATACTTATTTAATTAGAAAAAATTGAATATGAAATAGAGGAGATGGATGAAATTCCTAAAGGGCTAAGAGTTTACCCTTCAGTATTGTAACACCTTAATCTACTACCGCTATCTAGCCTCTCACTGGGCTCGGTTCCATATGATTTCCAAAGAACCCATACCAATCCGTGGCATTTTCATGCTATGAAACGGGGTTTCATACACTTATCTTTTGTCCCATGGGTCCTGTGAACCCATCATTCACATTCTTTACTCACATTCCACCCATACAACTCATACATAGCATAAAACAAGCCATAAGCCACGGGTATAGAGCCAAAAACCAGAAAATGCATTTTTTCTCACTTGTGCCCAAAAGTCATATTTTGGCTCTAACTTTGGAAAATCATAACTAATTATAGAAAAATGAGAATCTAGTAAGCTTTAGCTCTCTAGAAAGCTCTAAGTGTTAAATTTAGACTAAAAATAATTCCCAATCTTATTCTCAGCGTTTGGACCATGTTTGACACCAAAAATCAGACAAAGGTCCGGCTGTCTCTGTTTCTGGCGCAGCTTACTGTCATGAACTTCGAAAATTCGTAACTAAATCCACAAAAATCCGATCTGGGAAAAATATACCAATTTGGAAAGCTACAGATATCTACTAGAGGAAACAAATAAGTCTAGATCAGTTCAGTAGCCCCTACATCTCTAAAACCGATGGAACAGTAACAGAGGTCGGGTGAGCTCCCTGATGCTGATACAGAAATTCAGAAGGTTCATTCTCTCTCTACAGACCTCCGATTTAGGTGATTCTAGTTGATATTGGTCACTGTGGTTTCCTAGTTTATGTGTATAAAATTTCACAATATTTGGACTCCATTTGGTCCAGGAATGACATGGATTTCGTTTCTGACCTATAGGAACAGTGCATGACTAAACCATTAAACTTTTCCAAATTCAACAATTTACCAAATATTCTTTAGATCTCCGAATATTACCCACTTAGGCTTCCCAAGAAGCTTTCTAAAAAATTTAGAGGCATGCCAAATTTCATGGCAATAGGAGCTCGTTTGGTCATACTTTGACGAAGCTCACAAAATTACCGGTTTTGGCACCCAAAAGGTCCAAAATAGGTCCAAATGGCCTCTCACATGTTCTAGCCAATCATGGACAAGTTTAAAAGCATAACAATAGTCTATATAATATGTCCAAGTGGTCCAAATCAACATACATTCCAAATTTACTATGCTACGGCCAAAAATACACTATTACATTCATTCAACAAAAGGGGCAAAACCCTCATTTCCATTGATTTAGCTCTATGCATAGTTTGTACATCATATATTCATACTTTTACACTTGCTACAACATGTACATCTTAAAAATAGAAGGTGCATATTCATTTTGGCACCTCTTTACATCAAAATTACATCAAAATATTCAAAACAAAGCTAACATCTAGCTACACATGCTTCTAGGCTCCTTGGTGTGCACTCGGTTCTCCTTGAGCTCCACCTAGCATATTAAGTTGGGAGGGGAAGGGGTGAGATTCAGGGAATCTCAGTAGCTCATGCACTCAATCAAGTAAACAATCAAGGCATATAACAAGTCAAGGTATGTGAATAAGCATTTAGCCATTCGCAAACATCCAACACACGTTGTACATGCTATGGAAATCACAACAATGCCAAAAATGGGCTCTAGGGACTTTTGGTCTAGCCTCACCCGAGTTTAGGGACTTTTGACTTAGCCTCACTCGGCAATGAGACTTTTGGCCTTGTCTCACCCATTTCAAGGGACTTTCGGCTCTACCTCACCCATCTCAAAGGACTTTCGGCACTACCTCACCCGAGTATTTCTCACAATTCAACACACAAGCATATTGGCATCAATGCATCAAAGCAATAGCATATGGCATATTCCACACAATAAGCATATACATAAACATATAATGACTATTACATCCAAGAATGCAACAAGAAAGAGTGAGAAGAGAGCTACCTTATAAGCCAAAGCCAACACAAGCCTTCCCTTTCACTTTCTCTTCTACCTTCTTAATTTCACACTCACACCTTAATGGAGGTGCTTCACTTGAGCCTAGGCACAATCAAGAACATAGAATTACTCTCTAGAATGTAACCTTCAGATCAAACTCTCCTAACATACCAGAACCTAGAGGTTCTCTCTCTCTCTCTAGAATGCCATCAACTCTTCCTTTCTCTCAAGCTCTTAAAGTAGTGGAAACAACATTTTCAAAGAAAACAAGGAGATTCAAGGGTGTTTTTCACTTTTCCCTCTTCTGACCCATGCTCAAAACCTCACTAATCTCACAAACAAAACCGTAGAAAGAGAGGGAAAAGAGAAGGAAAAGAGAGGAAAACCAAATTCTAAGGAGAAAAGAGAGAAATTTGCTTACCTTTTCTTTGCTCTTCCTCATTCTCTTGATTTCTCTCACTCTCCATGCCTTTTTCTCTCCTTGGGTCGAAGTCTAGGGCAATTATGAGAGAAAGAATGAGTTGAGTCATTTAAAGGTATTTAATTCTCGCCTTTTACTCTCTTCCGGACTGACCCTCGCTACGGCGAAAATTAACCTTCGCTATAGCGAGCTCGTGTTAATTCCTTTCGCTATGGTGAGGTGTAACCTTCACTACGGCGAGCTCGTATCAGTTCCCTTTGCTATGGCGAGATTTGACCTTTGCTATGGCGAACTCGTGTTAGTTCCAGACCTCACTTTCGCTATGGCGTACGCTACAGCGAGCAGCCCCCTGGTTTTTGTATGGAATGCCAGCAATCGCTATAACTAGAATCACGTTCGCTATTGCGAGAAGGCACTCTCGCTACAGCGAGACCATTTCTCGCTATTGCGAGCAGACTTAGGGAAATTTCTAAATTTCGAAAATTTCCAGCTTTCTACTTTCTTTTCCTTTCTTTTCTTTTTTCTTTTTTTTCCGGTTGTTACAAGTATCACCTAGGAAAGGCAAATGTAATTGTAGATGCCTTAAGTAGGAAATTCATACATAGGACTTTGATGGTGCTTTAGGAGCAACAATTAATTAAGGACTTGAACACTTGAATCTTTCTATCTCCTTACACCTTAATAGCCTTCGTGTGAGTGAGTGTAGGATCCAGTATGACCTTAAAGATTAGGTCAAAAAAGCTTAACTCCCTAATAAGTTTTTGAGTGAGGGAAGGAGAGCCAAGTAGAGCTCAAAAGCCAAGTAGGGTTTAAGAACCAAGTAAAGGTCTTTTCTCTTATCTGAGCATGTATTGGGAATCAAGTTGAATTCCTTTTCCCATGAGTTATTAGCCATCAACTAGAGAAAAAGAGACCCTTTGCAAGTATGGGATTACATTGGGAAGTATACTAGATTTGATCCAAGTAAAGATCTTTTACATAGCATATTGTTGAAGTTTGAGAAAGCTTGCAATGCACATCCTTTTTAATAGTTTATATATTATGATACTTATGTTTTATGGCATAAAATGTTTTAGAACTCTTTACTAGCTACTAAGATTTATTTTTCACTTTTTTCTTTTCCATTAACCAAAATCTAGGTGGACAAGCCAAGGGAAATAATCAAAGAGGGCATAGTTAGTAACTTGTGCCAAAAGGAAGTCTAGCTAGTAGCTAGGATAAAATACTAAGAAGTCCCAATTTTGTTTTGGTGTTGTATATATGTTTTTGAATTATATTTATATTTTGAGATTTGGGATGACTATAAGTATATAAGTTCAAATATGTAACTAGAATTTAAACTTTTGGTAATGCTTTAAGTTATGGGTATGATAGAAGCATGTATGTTGGTAAGAACATAAACCATAATGCTAAATTATGTTGGATAACTAGTGGTGTTATCCCAGTATTCCTTCTTAGAAATGCATGATTTTTGGGAGAGGCTTAGAAGACATATTAAAGCATTAGTTCCCAAAATTTCAAAATTTTCTAAGGTGCTTAGGTTGCTCAATTTAGCCCCAAGTAGTGCTAGTATGTAGTATAAGACAAAACTTGGTAGTTTTAGAAATTTGAGAATTTAAAGTGACAAACAATGGAGTTTTCACTTGAAATTTTTATGGCATGTAGTTAACATATTAAACGTATGATTTACAAAGTTTCATAATTTTTCAAATAGATTTGCTAGCTCAAATATGCATAGAAAATATAGTGTGCAAAATTTGAATCAAAACTGGGTAGCAGTGGAAAATAGGTTAGTTGAAGGGCAAAATGAATGGATTGTTGCTTGAAATTTTACCACCATGTAGATGAAAGATGATTCTTCAAATCTGAAAATTTTGAAAATTTTTGGCTAAGAAGAACCATGGATCTCCCCTTTGTGAAAATAGGGCTAGAATTGGATGTTGGAGTTAGTAATTTACACTGTACTTGAAATGTCCAGTTAACTAGAAATTAAACATGATTCTTATCAATTTACTAAAATATAAATGAGCACTTATCCATCAACTAAAACCTGAAGTCAATCAATTGAAATCGAGATCAAATTAACTAGAAAACTAACAAAACTTTTCTAGAAATCCTTGTTTTCATACTAAGTATTCAATATTTTTAATTAAGATTTGATCCGTTATGAATTAAGACTTAAGCTCAAATAAACTCCTTATTTATAGTTTTATCATTAATTAGCCTTAGCCTAGTCACTACACTTACCATTCAAAGGACTTGACAATATCAATCTCTTACATTAGCTTCTCCATCCCTTTGATGAGGTCTTCAACAACCATACCTTCCTTGAACTTAACTACAACAAAATGCTTGAATTCCCCCATGGCTTAAACACTTATACTTAAATTGCTTCACTTATAGTATTTTGTAGGCATAGCATCTATAATTTTTTATGTTCTGTTTCTATTGTATTTGACATTCTATCTATTTCTCCATATAGGTATCCTTTTTCTTTATTTATGTGATCAATAAGCTTAATGTATTAGTTAAGCATTTTTTATTTGGTAGAATTTTTCTTACTCTTTACTATTTTTGTAAGGCAGCTAGCTTATTTATTCAGACAATCCTTTTTTTTTTCTTGATTAAAAATCTTTCTTTGCATGTGTTTTATGGCAATGTCAAAATGCCTTTAGCTTGGAACTATCTATTGTCATTTGTTGTGGAAATTTGAGTAGTCATGGCTTGAAGGTAACTCTTTTGTATTTTGCTCTATTGTGAGCTAATGAATAGCCAACAAGATTTATAAGTCAAATAAATTATGTGTGCGCTTACTTAACCTTATCTTGAGATTCGTAGAATTGGTAATTTTTTTTAGAATAAATATTTTTATTCTACTTTTCAAAAAAAAAATTAAGAAAAAGATGAAAGAGCAACTTTCATATTAAATATTAGAGTGGAGAATAAAATCAAGTAGCATTAGTGAATACTACTATTTAGACTGAAGTTGGTGATCTAAGAAATCAAGGAAATCTCTTATGGTTTGGATTTTTTTTATTAATCTTGTGACATTATAATTTATAATTGAAGTTTGTTACTGTCTAATTGGACACAAGCCTTATCGGATATTATATTATTTTTTTATATATAATATTTGTCATTTAGATATATTTGCTTTTTATTTCATATTGTTATTGAATTCTTTGGAAAGACACTATTGTAATATCAAAACACAATATTTATAGAATAATCAATAAAATTTCTACAAGTAATGAAAAAAAATGTTTGTAAGAATTATGAATAACTAGTTTGTCTAATTTTAATTAAAATTTTAAAATTTAAAGAAAGAAGTTTTAAATGCTAAAATTAAGTTTATTAGGATTTTCAGAGGTCTTGAAAACTATAGGAACTATCAGAATGGCTAAAACTCTACTGATGTACGATTTATGGTGTTGGTTGACCAAAACTTTAAACAAACCATTTTGGATTGTTTTAAATCCTGTAAATTTCAAAGAAATATTTTTAATAAGTTAGAGAGCCTAAATTTTTATATGCAACTGATGATTCTAAAAAAAGATTTAAAATGAGTTCAAATGGAGGGATTAAAATTTCAAGACGTAATGGCAATTTTTCTAATTATTTTAAAACTTCTCTTTTCCCTTGTATAAGTGTCTTGCCAACCACCCAGCCCTCATAACCAACTTATTCTGCCTCTGGTTCAGACCTTAGAAATGCACACAGAGAAGTGAGAAAAAGGAGGAAGAAAAAGGCAAGAAAGGTAAAAAATCTTACACTTTTTCATCTCATGATAGTTAGAAACCTTTTCCTCCTCTTTAAGTCCTTTCCATTGATGGTTTTGGTTTCTTAAAGGAAGCTTTTTGGTGGCTAAACACTTGAAGAAATAAGAGAGTTTGAAGCAACCAATTCCACCACTAGAATCTCTATTTGATAAGGAGTCAAACAAGGTATATTTTGAATTATAAAACTTACTTCTCCTTGAGTTCCATTCTTTTCACCATTTCGGCCTAACCGTAGAGAACCTAAAAGGAGTTTGATTTGACTAAAACATGATAGGAACAGGAGTTTAGGAGCATGGAGATTTTGATGATGCAAAAGGAATCCATTAAGGAGCTTTAAAATCCAAGTTAAAATACTTAGGGTTTTAGTTGCACCTTAGAAGTTTTAGAGCCTTAAGAATATGTTTCAAGCCATTTAAAATCACACTTAAACTAGAAAGGAGCCAAGGAACCTTCACATGTGCCAAATTCCCAAGAGAAATGACAAAACTCCATTTGGCACTGATATGAACATAGGTTTAGCCAAGACATAGATAAGGTAGGTAGAAGGAGTTTTTGTGAATCCTAAGGTTTTAAGAGGTCTACATATGATGAATAAACACTAATGGAATAACTGTATTGAATTTTGAAGCCCCAAATAGAAAAGTGAAATTTTAGGATTCAAATAGGCCTAAAAAAGTAAGATGGTCTTTAGCCTATTTAATTAACCTTATGATGACCCTAATGAGTTCCATTAGAGTTATATAGCTTATAACAAGTGAAATTTGGGAGCTTAGAAAGTAAAATATAAGAGTTGCTACTTAAGAGACCTAAAATGGCCTAAAGTTGCATATTAAGTTCTAATGGAGTCAAGTATTAATAACAAGACTTACAATGGATCCTAATGACTTATTTTATATTAAAAATTGCTATATGTAGGCCAAGCTAGCCCAAGTTCACCAATGTGGGTGTAAAGCCAAGGAAAGTCGAGAAAAAGAAAGGGATCAAGTGGATTAGTGGTGATCTAAAGTCTTCAAATCTATAAATTAGCTTTCCCTACCTATCTTGGATGCAATTGAATGTTTGAATGAGTTAAGATGCTTGTGTCTATAGTTGCTTCATGTATTCATGAGTTATGCTTTGATATGGTTTTTATCATGAGTTTTATGCATGAGTATTGTATGTTTTTGGCTCTTAGTTCCTTATGGCAGAGAATTGAGTGTAATAGCTCTTCTCTGGCCTAGAAATGAGTTTAGTTGAGCCTAGCTAGTATGTTTAGATGCCATGGCTTGATGAGAAATAAGTTTTCATGCCAAAAGTTATGTTTGAGTTACATGATATTTATGATTTACATGTTTACAACACATGTATTGCATTTTCTCATGACATTCTTGTATGCGTTGATTTGGTTGAGATTTTCCCATGATCTTCCTACTAACCATTTCAAGTTTTCTAAGCAAAGGAAAAGAAATTGAGAAGAACTAGGCAATAGAAATGGTGTCATTAGGATTTTTGTGATGTAAACATGCTTAATGTATATGATAGACTCAAATGGACAGTAAGCATATATATACATGATGAACTTTATGTAAATGACAAGGTTATGTAATAGAAACATATGTATAAGCTTGAGAACATGAATATAAGCCATTTTGATGTACGATTGGATCGTTAGTACATGGACTTGTGTATGTGAAGTAATATGATATATGTGTACACTTGGATATTGAAGGGTCATATTTTGATACAAGCCTTATTTTATGCAATGAACCTTATGAAATAGATGCCTAGAATCATTAAAATTTTCTTAAAATAGAAGAGTGCAAATTAAAGGCTAATTGGAACACTTTAGAACTAATATTTTGGTCTAAATGAATCATAAACTGCACCTTTACCTTGACAGTTCAAATAGCTGAGTTTGGGACTAAATTTTGGTGAGTAATTAGAGAATTTATGATCTTTCTAACAAGCTAAAGATATGATTTTTTAAAGTTTTTTTGAGTTATACAAAATATTTTATGCATTTTTTAAAAATAGCAAAATTATGCAAATTTGCATGGTCATTGTTCACACTAATATAGCTAAAGTTCTCATGGTTTTTGAAGGACTAAATGAATTTAATTTTATTTGAAAATTTTACAACATAAAGCTCACCTCATAAACTTTTCATAGACATCTAATTAAGCAAGGGCACGAACGGGTCTCTCACCCTCTCCCAAGTCATGAATTTTTGAAATTTAAGGCCCTATTTCGTCAAAGAGACCAAAATGGGCTATGTAGCTTCCATATGCAAATGGGATTCAAGATTTAGTTTTATAGATCAAAACAAACTTGCATAGGGTGATCATGAGTGAAAAAGAAAAGAAATTAAAAAATTTAACCCTTATTGCTCCAGTCAAGGTAGAAAACGGGCTAAAATCTGCCACTAAAGGTTATACAATAGTTGTAATATTGTCACTTTAAGGTGGAAATCATATCAATTAATTAGATAAAACTAGTAATGACAGTTATAAAATAGTGATAGATTAGTGATGAACCAGCCATCAATAATTTTGAGGTTGGATGTGTTAGTTATCACTAAAGTTTAAAGATGCACGAAAAAATATTGGATTTTGATGAAATACCTTTTATCACTTAATCTAATTATGGTAACTTAAAGTTCAATGTTTCTAGTAGTACAATTGTCATTATTAACATTTTTTACAATATTCAAATTTGTCATTCAATTACATATACCTTGACCATTACAAGGCTTGAAAATCACAACTCACATTGTATCTAAAGACTGACTTTTATGGTTGCAAAATCCATAGATTATAGATCTAAACACGGGCCACTTGAACAAAAGGGAACCTACCACTACAAGAAAAACAAGAATTAGAGACAGAAAAATTTTTCTCTAATTCTTCAAATTTTATTGCAAATTTCATTTGTAAAAAATCTTTCTTGAAAGTGTTTATGATTTTCTTTTTGTCATAAGTTTGAGACAAATAATCCTATGATATATCTCAAATGAATTTGTTCCTTTGAAGATTGATATGGATCTCCTAAGGGATGTGCAAGGTATGCACACGTTGATTTGGATTGTCCAATATAATCCTATATAATATTTTATTTAATCCTATATAAAATAAACTATTAAAGTTTTGCAGTTAATTCAAGAAGTCTGGTTTTTGAACCAAAAATAATATTCTGGTTTCACTTATGGTGAATGATTTCATTCTTTTTTTTTTCTTGTTTAAAAATGTAGAGCTAGCCTAGCCTATCAGTGATTAAGAACAATATTGTTAAACACAATAGTAGTACTAAACTTTTCAGAAGGCATATCTTAAAATCTAAACAAACACCAATCCAAATTAATCCTAGCATAAAAACTAGAGCCACAAAAAAAAATTAGGAAAAATTATGTTTAAGGACCAATAAGTGAAAAAAATTATTTTTAAAGACTTGTTACTATTAGGTTCAACTGTTTGTTACTAAATTTAGTGGTAATCATCCTAAAACAAGTGATAATAGGTTTTTAAAAATAATTTTTTTTTATTTTTTGATCCTTTATTATAATTCTCCCAAAAAATTAGCAAATGAAACAAAGAAGATGTACAGAACAATACAATATGCATTCATCCGGAAAAAAAGAAACAATAATAATTATAACGTTAGTGCCCAATAAAATGAAATATATGGCATGGACAAGCGCTTCAATACTCATATTAAATTTGAGATAAATAGATGATTTCTGATAGAGTACATGTGGCCCCTCTCCAACTTTAAATTTGAAGGAAAAATTTTAGGTAAATATATATTGTACCAAGTTTTGTAAGAAGTTAACCAAAAAAACTCTTTCAGATAGGGAATTTAACAGATAAACTTATTTTGGTTCACAATCAATTGTTAAGAAAAAAAAAATTCTCAAAAAGAAGTAGTATTATCTGCAACTTCTATTTTCTTTTAAATCTGTTTGAACTCTCAAAACTCTGAGAACATAATTCGACCCCAATTTATTTACTTATTCAAGAAATTCTTGTTGGAGGGTTGCGTTGGAAATAGCCCTACTAGTTGCACCTATCAAGGGAAGACCAGCAAGCAAGCATTTTTAAGCGTGCCAAGGAGATAGGACCATCAGAGGGATATTAAATGTCAAAAAAAGGAAAACCAATAAATAATTTTTTACTAGCATGTATTCTAACTCTGGAAGCAAATAATTAACGAGAGAACTGAAGAAACTGCACAGAGCCGTGAGCCTTCCATTGTTTTTGTGCTTATGGAAAACTTTTGGAGGGCAAAATGCTAATTAAGCAAGGGCAACGGCGGTAAAATGTTGAAAAAAATATATATATATATCTTAGGAAGTATAGAAAGATTTTTATTATATTATTATTTTTCTTTTTTTAATTTATTATTATTATTTATTTGAAAGAAAAAGGGGCCACAAATCATTTGGATTAGGCTTTCCCTTTTGTTTAGTTTTGGGGTAAGTTTCTTTGAGTCTTTAAAGAGAGTGGGTCTTCATTAACTCTTATTGTGCCATTTTTATTTTGATCCATTGATTATTATTTTTTATTTTTACTTCATTTTTATTTTTATTTTTTAATTTTTATTAAAGAAGATCCAGACAAAATTATTTTGCTTTCTTAATTTTAGATTTGGGAAGATAATAAATTTGGTTGCTAATATGGTAAATCTATGCCCATTACTCATTTTGTATCATAATGCCGGTATATTCTCGAGTACATAGGTATCAATTTTGGCAAGTGGTGCCCCCATGTCAATTTATAAGAAAATTCATGCAATAGAGCATCTTTAACGAAGAAAAAGGTATACTGATTTTTATCAATAAACCAAGATTGTCGAAGGCATATATAAAACCTTATTTCTTAATTATATGTATACAAAAAAAAGCCAGAGGAACATGAGTAGTGAACTGAGTTTCTAAACGATTTTCCTTTTCTAAATTTATACTACAATTTTAGAGTAACCTCCTTTACGATACCTCTCACTACAAGAAAATGAAGGATCTATCATGGAAATTTCTTACGGAAAATAATCCATGAGAACTTCTCACTGAAATACTCACTAAAATATTCACGGAAGGTGATTTCTCACAGAAACAATTCTGCGAGAAAAAACCGCGAGAATAATGAGAAAAATACCTCAAGAATAATGGCGCGTAAACATGAGAAGATTTTCTCATGGTAATTTTCCGTGAGAAAATAAGACAAAAACATATAAATCTATATTTTTACATAAAAAAATTTCTTATAAAAAAAGTCCGTGAATAAAACACGATTTTCTCACAGAAGAAATTCGTGAGAAATTCACACGAAAATTTTTTGTGAGAAAATGGAGTATTTCTCATAGAAAAAATCTATGAGAATTTCTCACGAATTTTTTTCGTGAGAAATTTCTGCAAGAATTTCTCGTGAAAATTTTTTGTGAGAAATTTGAATTTTTGACAAAAAATTTCTTTGAGAAGCTACGATGTGCCAATTGGACTACCACTTATTTCTCACTATAATTTCCGTGAGAAATTACCATGAGAAAAGATGTTTATATCCCTTTCTTTCCTTCATTTTGCAGAACAACGTGAAGCCTCCCCCTTCATTCCACAGAACAACGTGAAGCAGCACAGGTGAATGTGAAGCAGCACTACAGCTTGAGTTTTCCATGGATCTGGGTTGCAATTGTGCATGAAGACATTGGAAGAAGGTTGAAGTCTATCTCCCACACCTGAAGGCTAAACGAAGGTGCATATTGATGCTTTTTATTTTTGTTAAATCTGAAGTAAATAGCCACTTATATATATATATATATATATTTGAAGTGATGATTGAGAATAGTGAGGATGAAAATATACTGGATGGGGGTGGGGATGGAAACATATGCATGCAATTTTTTTTTTGGGAATATAATGTTAGATAATTTAAAATTTAATTAATTTTTTAGTTTTATTTTTTATTTCGAAAAATAAAGTTAGGATGAGAAAAAACATATGTATATAGTTTTAGTTTTTTTTTTTGGTGACATAAAGTTAGATGATTTAAACTTTAATTAATTTTTTAGTTTTAATTTTTATTTTAAAAAATAAGGTAGGAATAAGGAAAAATATACATGTGCAATTTTTTTTTGATGATATAAAGTTAGATGATTTAAGCTTTAATTAATTTTTTATTTTTATTTTTTATTTTAAAAAATAAGATAAAGAATGCTTCTTAATTTTTATTGGAGAACTTTATTTTATAGAAGTTAAAATGTTTTTCATTTTAAATAAAAATAAATAATCAATTACAATAAACAAAAAATAATATTTAAATAATCTAAATCTATATATGAGTTATTCAATTCTGATATAAGTATATTTTCAATATAAACACACACCACATGTGAGTCTTCTTTTTGTGTCCCCATTATCTCTATCTTCAAACTAATACCACTTAACTATCTATCTACAATAAACAACAAAATCACTTTGAAATTTCAACTTATATTACTATATATATATAGGTGTATATATAATGGTTGGATTTTTTTAGAATTGTAAAAAAAAATATTTTTTATTCAAATATGAAAACTTTGATATTTTTTTATTAGTAGAAAACATTGTGCATATCAAGATTTACTTTATGTGTATTCTTAGAAAAGAAATTTTGATACAAGAGTTAACTAATTAAGTTATTGAAAATTTATTTCATCACTTTATAATACTTCTAAACAAGATGATAATGATAAGAATAATAATAATTTAATTGTAAATATATTTTAAACGTCAATAATATGATTATGCTTAATACAACATTAAGCCTTATTAGAAAACTCATGGCTAGATTGTGTTTCTAATTACTTAAAAAAAATAAATTAAATAATGATAATGTATGTACTTTATTCTAATTTCTAGAGTTATTTGTTATTTTATTTTATATTTTTTTCTGTTGGTAAAGATAGAGGATAATAGGTGCCTTATAAGAAGAAAAACTACTTAGGAAACATTTAATTGAGGCATTTGTTACAAGTTTTTAAGGGGATTAAGTTTAATAGATATTCCTGAACATCAGCATTAGATGTATAACAGAAAAGAGGGTAATCGTCAAAGGATTACACAAGGGTAATGACCTTTTTATCCTTACCCAACAAGCTGATCAAGTATACTTTACATCATATCCAAAATCGATATCTAACAAAAATGATTAGCTTGTTGTGATTAGAACGAAAGCAAGGAATAAGATTGAAGCCCCTGGTGATGATAATATAGATGCACCATTTCAAGATGAGAGTAACAGTTCACCTCAATTAGTTGATGTTGACACTAATGATTAAGAGCTAAGAGATAACATAGGTTAGAGCGAAGAAGTGGATGGTGTAGATGTTGGCTCTTTTATTAAGGAAGCTAGTGAAATTGAAGAAGAAAGCGATGCAATCTTAGAGGAGAAACTATTAGATACTAACTCATCTGATACTCAAGAAGATCCTCTTACTAATTATTATTTAACAAGTGATTGACAGTATTTGGTATAACTTGTTGCTATTACTTACCATTTATTTAACTTAGATGACTTATTTTCTAATGCTAATGATGATAATGTTTTTTCATTTTTACTTCTAGATGTCAAACAGAGGACGTAATAGAGGTAGAGGATCTACTGCACCTAAAAAGGGAAAAGGAAGTTTGTTTGACAGTATGAGCCAATTCACATACCATTAGTTGCTACACAGTCATCACCTTCACACTTATCTCCATATGCTAGGACCCCTCCTGGATTAACATCTACATCATCTTCTTTTTCGTCTCCACACATTCAAACACTACCTGACTCATTAACTTTCATTTGTTCAAAGATGCCTTCCATACATATTCTGAGTATAGATGCGGCTGGCTCATCTTCTCATCCTATTGGATATGAGCCAAGGACAAGGCTGAGTGATGGACAACTAGTTATTAGACCTCATGGGGTTGATGAGTAAGAATTATTTAAATACAACTTTTTTTATTTTGTAGTTGTTCCATTATTTTTACTTTTACTGCATCACTTTATATATTTTGTAGGTTTTATCAACATATTCCACCAGTCACCATATTATCTCAGATTATCCATATTGTCTCAAATCATCTATATGGAAGTTTTCATGAAACAAATTATGGTCCACATAATTATAGGAACTGAAAGAGGTGACATTTCCCATGATGAACCCACCCTTGTTGATGGTGATGATGATGGTGACAATAGTGGTGATGATGAGGATAATGATGATGATGGGGATGAGGATGAGAAACAATGATTCTAATATTCTTATTTATGTGACATTATGGAATTATGATTTGGAACTTTGTAACGTTGAATGCATATTTCTCTTAATTTTAATGTACTTTCAGATATTTTCAATACAAAATTATTGTGGCCTTATTATTGTTATGGCCTTATTATTGGTTGGCTGAACTTAGATATTGTGATTTTTAACTATTTGAATAACTTGTTCTTGTTCAAATATAGGTAAATGTATAAAAGCAATGCTTATGGAAAAAATTTCCAATTTTCTCGCAGAATTTTTTCGTGAGAAACCTGGATATACAAATTTTCTCAACGCTTCTTACGGAAAAATATTGTGAGAAAGACCTCGTGGCTACTATTTCTCGCAGAATTTTTCCGTAAGAAACATTTCTCGCTGATTTTTTCCTTGAGAAATTCTGCGAGAATTTCTCACAGATTTTTTTCTCTCAGATTTCTTCGTGAGAAAGTCTGACACGAAACCACATCAAACTACGACTTTCACACCACTTTTTCTATCTAATTTTTCTCACGGAAATATGTTGCGAGAAATGTTTCTCACAGAAATTTTTCGTGAGAACTTAAGTTTCCTACAATTGAATTTTTCACGCCACTTATTGTGTGAGAATTTACTTGGGAATAGCCTTTCTCACCGAAATTCTTGCTTTTTCTAGCAAAAAAATTTCACAAGAAATTGCATGTTTTCTTATAGTGTCTTATCTCTACATCATTTGCATACGGAATGTTTCGGTGCATGAACTATCAAAGTTGACCTTCATCTACTCATTAATAATTAAAAATAATTATATAGTGTACGCTGAGGAATGCCCCCAGAAAGAAAAACCTAATCAACAAAAATGTACTTCAAGATTTCATATATATATATATATATATATTGTTCAAGATTACATTCAATTAATCTTGTTTAAAATTGTCATTTGTTAGTTCTCATTGGACACGAGCCTTGTAGGATATTACATTATTTTTTATGTATAATATTCATTATTTTGATATATTTGCCTTTTATTTATTATTGCTATTGAATTCTTTTGAAAGGCACTATTGTAATATCAAAACACAATATTTATAGAATAATCAACAAAATTTCTACAAGTAATGAAAGAAAATGCAGTAAGAGTTATGAATAACTAGTTTGTCTAATTTTATTATTAAAATATAAAAATAGCGACAAATTAATGATGGAGCTTCTATCATTAAATTTAGTGATGGATAAAATATGTCACTAAATTGTTATAAAATAGCAACTGATTAGTGATGAACCAGCCATCAATAATTTTAAGGTTGGATGTGCTATCTATCATTGAAGTTTGGTAACATGGAAAAAATATTGGATTTTGATAAAATGCTTTTTATCGCTAAATCTAATTCTGGGGACTTAAAAGCTCATATGTTTCTAATAGTATAGTTGTCATCATTAACATTTTTTACAATATTCAAATCTATCATTCAATTAAATATATCTTGACCATTACAAGGTTTGAAAATCGCAACTCACATTGCATCTAAAGGCTGACTTTTGGGGTTGCAAAAGCCATAGATTATAAATCTAAACACGGGCCACTTGAACGAAAAGGAACATACCACTGCAAGAAAAACAAGAATTAGAGATAGAAAATATTTTCTCTAACTCTTCAAATTCCATTGCAAATTTCGTTTGTAAAGGAATGTAACAAAAAAACTTTTGTAGAAAATCTTTCTTGCAAGTGTTTTTGATGATTTTTTTTCCATCATTAGTTTGAGACAAATAATTCTGTGGCAAATCTCAAATAAATTTGTTCCTTTAAAGATCGATATGGATCCCCCAAGGGACGTGCAAGGGATGCACATTTTGATCTAGATAGTCCAATATAATTCTGTATAATATTTTATTTAATCCTATATAAAATATACTATTAAACTTTTACAAATATACTATTTAATTTTGGCAAGTGGTGCCACCATATCAATTTATAAGAAATTTCATGCAATAGAGCATCTTTAACGAAGAAAAAGGTATACTGATTTTTATCAATAAACCAAGATTGTCGAAGGCATATATAAAACCTTATTTCTTAATTATATGTATACTCAGAGGAACATGAGTAGTGAACTGAGTTTCTAAACGATTTTCCATATATAAATTTATACTACAATTTTAGAGCAACCTCCTTTACGATACCCCTTATCTTTACATCATTTGCATACGGAATGTTTCGATGCATGAACTATTAAAGTTGACTTTCATCTACTCATTAATAATTAAAAATAATTATATAGTGTACGCTAAGGAATGCACCACAAAAAGAAAAACCTAATCACAAATATATACTTCAAGATTTCATATATATATATATATATATATTTCAAGATTACATTCAATTATAACTGCTGAAGGAATCCGATTTCAAGTTAAAATTACAATTTGCCTCATGTCCTGGAGCATCTTTCAAGTCTTGTGTAATACATAATCACAAGCAAAATTTCAAAACGTAATAAACTGAAAGGCTCAGAATCAAACTCAAGACAAATAAGCTTTTTGAAACCAAAAAATTTCAAATAACACACTTCACTTAATGGAATACCCAGGATCAAATAATTACGACTATAACAGAAAGTTCTAGCAGATTGCCTCCACAGCAAGCCTCTTAGCAACATCACCACAACTTGTTGGGCCAAATGTCTTCTCTGAAATATTAATGGAGCATGTTTCCTTGCCCACGCAAGCCTACATTATTCCCAGTAGATTGAGATGATTAATATGTCTTGTCACTAATTTTGAACAAACACATATAGCCAATAATTTTAGATCATTAGATGTGTAAATTTTTTGTGAAGTTGAAGAGAGATAGATACATAACTTTTAATGTTAGAAGTTACTTTTTAAAATATGGGTCTCACACTTTGTGTTTATATCTCTAAGAAATTTATAGATAAGAAACTTAAGGGATCTAAATTCTTTAACAATACACTAATGGTGAGCTTACTTTTTGTAGAATTGACAAAGCATCATCATTACGTTCGCAAGTGCCCTTGAAGAAAGCACCACACACACCTTGTGGATTTCCAAAACTGGCAAATTTAATGGTAGAAATTGGACGACCATGGCAGGACAATTCCAAGGTCTTCTTCTCGTAGGCATTTCCACAAGCACTTCCAACACTGACTGTTTGGAAATTCACATAGGATGTATTTCCACCAATCTCCTCAAACAAAACCAGTGTGTTCCCATCATCTTCAAGGAACGATCGAGGAACATGGTACCTAATATATATATATATATATATTCCATCATGACAGTGGTACTTTTAGACTCAACATTGCAATAACAAGATGAATTTAAGTGAGAAAAATTAGCTAATTACCATCTTTGTGTGGGCTGCCCACAATTGGAAACACATTTTATGGCAGAATATTCACCGCGATAATCGCAAGGTGCATCACTGCAACCATCTTCCTCTGCCAAGTAACTAGGCCAGTAGCGACCAATATTTTGACCATTCACCCATGCAAATCCTTTCCCCATTCCTTGCAAATCCACCACCACAGGATCTTTGCCCAGGGGAGCTTTGAATGTGGTCTAAAAAATTTGCATTCAAAACATCAATCGCCTTTAGACGTGGACTAACAAAATTGGATCCTAATTTTCATACACTAAAATGTTGAGTTGAGCAAAGGGATTCAGATCTTATCAATTTATCTTTAAAATTAATAGTGTTAACTTTAGAGAGGGATAAACACCATGTGTGGGATCCATGTAAATGGTGAGTCCCTCTTGAATAATGGGCCCCTAGATATATTCTATGCCAATCTATCTTTGAAATCAAAAGTGTCAATTTAAAAGAAAAATTGAGACAAATCCAAATGCACAGCAAAGTACCTTGTACCAAGTGAAACTCCTGTTCGTGGGTAATTGGTCAAATGCCCACTTAGAAGTTGAAATAGAGTGTGAGTCTTCACTAAATAGTTTCTTATCCCAACCATCCAACCCAATCTTGTAAGACCATTTGTTGGAGGATATGTCTTTAATGATTGTCTGGTCACCTTTTCTACCAATCACCTCAATGGGCCCAACAAGACCAGTATGCCATGTGTCATAGAAGGCCCCATAGTTCTATTCCCACAAAATAGGCATATTATCGTACATTAATAATTGGACAAAAGTCATTCATCATGCAAACAAACCACCATGGTTCGTAACTAAATAGTGTGATACCTGAAGTCCAACTGTAGCACTCAGCAGACTAATAATGTTCTTTCCCTTCTTCAACTTGATCTTCACCTCATATTGATCATTATGAATGCCATATGTGGCCCAATGAGACCCTATTTATCAACCAAATATCAAGATGATGTTATTAAATTAACATATGAATTAGACTAATCGTAACTTGCATACGGTGATATTCTTTCTACCAATATGTTTCCCATTGATAAATGCATGGATTACATGGCCGCTCCCGTTGATCCTAAGAGACATATCATCACTCCAAATTGGATCATCTTTGTCAAGATGAAGTCTGTAAATGAAGAACAAAAGGATTGTTGGCACTTCGCACAACAAATTAAGAGACACAAAAAGAAAATGAAAATGAAAGAAAAGTGAGTGTGATTACTTGGTCATGTACCAAAGGTAGTCACTAGCATCATTAGTAACTTCTTTTTGATCAAAGAGTGCATTTGCTGAGGAATGAGATTTCCCTTGGAGTGCCTCACCAATATTCTCAGGCCTCCACACCCATTTCAAAGATTTTGGTTGCTCTTCAGCTTCGTTTGGTCTATGAGCCATGAGAGAAGTTTGGACATTCACCTAATTAAGTACAATTACATGTGTTCATTATTTGTAGTACACTTATTCATCCTAAAGAATTAATATACTGCATGCAAGTTCACCTTTGCGGTGTTATACTCTTCGTCTTGACAATATGTGAGAAGGCTAACAGACCAACCAGGAATTGTGTATTGCCTTCCTCTGAATGTCACTGTGGCATCAGCACTAGTGTTGGTATTGCTTAAAAAGCAGCTTGATGATTCATTTGTGGCATACACAGTGGCCTAAAATATTATAAACATCAAACTTTATATGTGCTTATATTTCAAAAAGGTAAAAATATACCAAGATTAGTGTGTTATGAGAACAAGTTGAGAAGGAGAGCCCATCTAAAAAGATTAATTTATTAGATAGAAGAATTTCTCAGACTTGAGCCCCCCTTAAGCAACGCTTCCCGAGGTAGGACTCGTATCGTAGTAAAAAAAATTGTGATTCTCTATTCATTACCTTGACAGAATTGCCAAGATCAATGTCGGAAACATTTCCATAAGTAAGGCTTCTCTCCATTAACTTCAAAGCACTGTGAAGTTCTTTCAGGTGGCCCCATTTTGGTTGGGCAATGTTGCCTGCAAATAGTTGAAACAAATCATATTTAAGTTCTATTCATTTAAGTTATGTAGCATTAAACATCAAATAGATGCATTTAGAATACCATATTCATCAAGAGGAGCATCATAATCATACGAGGTGGTCATGTATGGACCACCAGCCGTTCGACCGAAGTTAGTTCCACCGTGATACTGAAACAAAATTATATATCATGACCTTAAAAGTAAGAAAACGAGAACAATATGTTTAAATATATAGTAAATATTTACCATATAATAGTTTTGGAAGGTGCCTCCAGTTTGGTAAAATCTGGCAACTGCATAGGCAACATCTTCAGCAGTTCTATGTGGATCTTGGCCACCCCAGTTCTTGAACCTTAAATATTCATAAAAATAAAATTTCAAAAGTTTTCATTACAGGCCAAAATTCAAAACAATTGGTTTATGACTTACCAGCCTACCCAATTTTCTGACCACATCTTCGGACTATTGGGATTATTGGGTTGGAAGTTGTCACAGTAATAACCATTGCAAGTATTGATCTAATAAAAACAATAAAAGCCATCATTAAAAAAAAGAAAAAGGTAATTAACTGAATAAAATAAATTTAATTACTTTTACCATTGGTTGAGGAGCGTCACTTTGTTGGCACATGATCCAAGGAATTCCAATGTTAAAGGACTCAGCCATCTTAGCACACCAATTTATATATACTTTACCAGCATCCCCGTAGGACGACATTACATTCCCATATTCATTCTCGATCTATTAATTATAAAAAATTTAATAAATTAATTTTATAATATAATTTTGTAAACAAATTAGTTTACAAAATATTAGGTACCTGAGCAATAATTATGGGACCACCTTGAGAAGCAAAAAGCTTTTCTTTCTGGACCATATTTACAATCAAACTAGTGAAATTTTGCATTTCATTCTGCAAATTTAAAAGAAAGAAAATTAGCGCAGATAATCTATTGCCATAATATATAATGTAACATATATAACAAAGAATAATCTCTTTTGTAGAAAATATAAATAAAATAACTTACCATAAATACTTTATTTGCCGTGCGCATCTCAACACCAGGCAAACTGTGCACCCACACGGGGATCCCTCTAAAATATAGAAAAAAAACAATTGTGAGTCATAGAATTCACATAAAAAATGTAACAAAAACTATTATAAAGAATTTAAATTTACCCATAATTCCATTCAGCACAAATATATGGACCAATGCGAAGAACAGCATAAAGGCCTGCCTCCTGAATAGTCTTGAGAAATCTGATGAGATCATTATTGCCAGTAAAATCATATTGACGACGAGCTGGTTCATGGAGGTTCCAGAAAACATAAGTTTCAATTGTATTTAGTCCTCCTTCTTTGGATTTTTCAATTAGATCACGCCACATCTATAATGTACATATATTCACGTTAATATAACTATATATATAAAGGCAATATTAATTAATATTTTTCAAAGAATAAGAAGAGAAAGCAAAATGAGTATTGTATTTTGAAAAAAAAAGGCAAGAAAATGAGTTGATGATATTACTTCAGGTGTGCTTCTAGGGTAATGAATTGCACCAGAAATAAGAATCCTACGTTGGCCATCAATTTTGATAGCTCTTCCATCATGAGAGACCTCAACAGCACTAATGCCAAGACAGGTGAAGCTAAGGAATACAAAGAAGAAGAATAAGCTTGTTTGGGATAGCATACTGGCTTCTCAGAAATGAATATGCAAAGCTATGAGATTATGAGACTCCGAGGTTGCAAGAGCGCAATTTATATTAAGAGAAAAAGGGTAAAAATGGCTTGACTCAAGTTTGTTTGTACATCTAATCTCTAATCCTCGTTGTCCACATTAATTACTAATTATATCAAATGTAGTTAATTTGTTAAGGGAATTATTAGAGGATTCTATGCGACAAAAGTCTTTCTTTTCTAATTATGAAATATTTTTTGTTATCTTTAAAATGATAATTATCTTTATATTTTTTATATTATTTTTGTAATAACCTAAATTGTCAAATTCACAAATTTAAATAAACTCGTAAAGAAGAGGTGAACTTATAACGTAAACTCGTAAAAGTTTACATTTATTAATAATTACATTTAAAATACAATATATAGAAGGAAATTCATTTAAATGCAATTCAAATCATACTAATTTTAAAAATATCTATATTCCATAATTTTATATTTCTTAGTATAGAAATTCCAATCAAGTTCATACATAGTCATTCAATATATCCAAATTTCAAAAAAATAAATAAAAATTCAATAAAGATTTTCAAAAGTCTGATTATCATCATCTTCACCCATCTCACCACTATTATTATCCTCAAAATTATCATTATTATATTCTTCTTCAATGTTATCATGCAAAATCATATTTGAAACAACACCACCTATATTATCAACATTCAAATCAACTCCCAAATGATCACCCAACTTTATCACTAGCTCAAGAGTAGGATTGGTAACATTCTTGTTTACCTGAATAAGTTGAAGAATCTTATCATCTTTTTCCTCCACATCATTCCCATTTCTCCTTTCTTCAGTTATCCATTCATCCTCAGAATGAATATTGTCAAAGTCATAAATATAAGTTCTACTATTTTGCTTGCTTCGTAATCTCAAATTGTACATCACAAATGCCAAATCATTCATCTTTTTTTGGTGCAAGCGATTTCTTTTCTTGGTATGAATCTAAACAAAATAAAAGAAAATTCATAAGTATTCTAACCATTAAGAAAATAGAAATGAACATGAAGTATGAAAGTAATTTATATCAAATTTAGTTACTTACCAATTCAAAAGCAATCCAATTACATTCACACCCAGAAGAGCTGTAACACTGTAACTTTCTAACTTATCTCATGCTACTTCCATGACTCATACATGTATTTCATGAAGAAGCAAGGAAAAATAGCTTTACATAATGAATTTTCTTACGTTACATAGCATATAAATTTTTCTTTTAGAGTCTCATAAGCCATATGGACTCAGGTATCACATTCTCATATTTAAATACAACTCAATTCCATTACCAAAAGTGGCCTAGAACTCGTGCAAGTGCAAGGAACACATAAAACATCACAATGTAGCCTCAGTCAGAAACTTCACCTTTTTGTCACAAATTTTGAAAAATCATAACTAATTCTAGAAAAATCGAAATCATGCATTCTTTAACATTATGAAAATCTACAGATGTCTACTTTATGCTAAAAATATGTCCAAGCATGAAAAATCACACAAAAAACATTTGACATTTGAAAAAGTACAGAGATCCGACTGGCTATTAGTACTAATACATATTTCTATTATAAATTTCAAAAATATCCAATTAATTTCACAAAAATCCAATCCATACAAATAATACCAATTTAAAAAGCTAAGGATGTTAATAGAGGGAAAAAATAACTCTAGACCAATCCAGGCATGTCCAGAACTCGAAAACTAATTAAATAGTAACTTAGGTCTGACTAAATGCCTGATGCTGGAGAAAATTTCAAAAATTTATATATCTCTCTCTAGACTTCCAAAGGAGGCACTTCTAATTGTCACAAGTCACTAGGAAGGTCTACTTTCTTTCTATAAAAGTTTGTGGCAATTGGACATCATTTGTCCCATGAGTAACGGAATTTAAATTTAGACCAGAATGAATAATACACTAAACCAATTTCAGAAAATTTTCTAAATTTAAAAATTCATCAAATATTTCATGGACCTCCAAAAATTCTGTACTTTAACTTGCCAAAAATATTTTAATGAGCTCTAAATGCATGCCAAATCTCAGACCAAGAAGAGTTCATTTGGACAAAAAGTAGTATAGCTTTCCAATATGGTTAATTTTGCTCCATATTAGATACCAAATGTGTCCAAATGACTTCCTTTGATGTTTGACACCTCTTAGACAAGTTCAAAAGTATGAAAATGACTTGTATGAACTGCCCAAGTGGTTCTAAACCTCATGTATCTTAATTTGGCCTCTCCATTTCCATTATTACATATATTTTCGTAATGCTAATTTTGCCATTACATGTCTAAGATGCACATTTCCATACATATAACCTTAAATCTCATTTATACATGATACATTAGCATAATTATACATGTTTATAACATCATAGGACATATACAATAATGGATTACAACATTTGCCACTTATATGGCCTTAAAGTAACAAAATCTATGCACTTTGGATGCCACACTCTCATCTCTCAAGTAGTTGGCTCCCATTTCCTTATTCTCTTGGTTCACCTAGCATGTTAGAACATTGGAGAGGAGGAAATGGGATTCAAAGAACCCTAATAGCTCCCATTTCAACCATACATAAAGTATGCAAACCATGTCTTACAAATGCATGCATGGGCATATTACATAACATGAAATTCAAGAAGCAATCTTAACATGTGAGCAAGTCATATAAGGCATCCATAGGTTTGCTAAATAAGTGGATTAGCCTCACCCATTAACTTATGGATTTTGGACTTGCCTCACCCATTTCTTTAAGAGGTTTTTGACTCAACCTTACTCTTGGGAGTCAACCTCACTTTTGGGAGACTCTTTACTTTGTCTTAACCAACTTTAAGCGTTTTTGGCTCATCCTCACTATGGCTAAGGATTCTTGGCTTCTCCACACTCAAGCAAACCAAAATAAATATAATAAACATCATTTGAAAACATAATGCATCATCATGGTACCATGGAATAAGAGCTCATGCTAGAACATTTTTCATAGCTTAAAACACATGTACATACATTCAAAGACAAGTCAAACATACATTCATGCATGAGAGAAAAGTAGAGAAAGCTACCTTGGATGTAATCACACACTTTTCTTCTTGAAACATTGCTCCCTTCCTCGATCTCACATACACAAAGGTGTGGGATTGGTTTCTCTTGAGCTAAACACAATTTATAGAAGCCAATTAGGTTCATGAAATTAATTCTAAGGCCAAACATCTTCCTTAAACACTAACTTAGTCTATTAACCTTTTTATGGTTCTAAGAAGGCACTTAATGAAGCAACACCTATCAAATGAGTTTTAGGCTCCATTCTTTCCTTTCATATATAATTCTTGACTCCTTTTAAGTTTCTTGGAGTCATCACACAATTAAAACAAAGAGCCTAACTACATGTTGCTTCTTTAGGTCATATTATGGAACCTGAGACACTAATTTATTCTTTAGGCCTGCTAAATTTTTTCCAAGGTTTTCCCTCATTTTTGTTCATCATATATGACTCAAAAATGGGTTTGGAACAAATTAAAACTATCCCTAGGTATCCAAACCCTTCTTAGCCGAGACAATGAAGCAATTTAGCCTTTATGGACTTTGCTTTATTTTCTACATGGAAGATACATATGGGGGGACTTCTAGAGATCTTAGGAACTCATTTAAACATTAATTTAGGCCTAAAAATAATTACATCAAATCAGATTTTCAAGGAAACCCATGAAACTCTAGGTTTGCTACCTTGAAAATCCATGAGTTTTACTTGATTTTCTTTATATATTCTTCTTCTCCACACTCTTGTTCCTAAGATTTACCCTTGGTTTTACCTAAAATCCAAGCCCTCCTATGGCTTCTTGAGTGGGGCAAACCAAGGAGAGAAGAGTTACAAGGGGTAGCAATCATAGAAGGAGAAATTACTTTGTTTTTCCTTGTTTTCTCCCTTGAATCTTGCCTTCTTTGGCCTCCTCTCTTCAAATCCGAGTTTTCCCTTAATTCCTACCTTAAAACATATCCATATACTTCAATATAATCATAAAAAAGAAAGGGAAATGGAGGAGAAGAGATTTGCTAAGGAAAGAGCATGAAAAATTACCAAAATTCCATACCTTTGGCCTTCGATTTCTCCTCCTCTTTCTCTTCCTCTTGTACACCACTCTCCCTAAGGTTTTTCTCTGGTTTAGGGCAGAAAAATATGAAGCTAAATGAGTGGAAGAGTGGGGCGCCATCTATTTATAGGTGGGAGAAAGAAAGACTTTTCAAAAATTTTCATTTTGCCTTTCATTCTTGGCATTTTTGTTTTTAATTTGTTTTAGCTCCTTTTTGAGAACTGTCTTTTCTATTATCAAATTTAGGTTCTCAATTTAGTAAAATGCCCTTAGAATCACTCAAATCAAAGATAAAACCTTCTCGAAAGAATTCATCAAAGTTTGAGTACACTGATGTTGAAAAATATCCACCGGAGGAGCTTTAGCTATCCTGGGGCTTCTTATGGTTTTTAGGGCCTCTGAGAATCCCAAAAAACTCAAAACTTTCATTTAAAAAGCCCTCTTATGAAAATTTCAAATTTTGCTCAAAATGATGAAAATGCCCTTATGTTTCGTCAGCCTTTCGTTCGAATTCGTTTCTTTATTCTAACTCTATTTTTCTTTCTATTTGAGCCTAGAATTCTTATTTTTAGGAGTCTAGAATGCTTTCCAAATTTTTTGGGACCTTAACTAAGTCATTTAGAGGGGCTTGCTTTTGTATTCGGTGAATTTCGTATATTTACGAAGAAATCGTATGTTACGTTTCTCACGTTTTCTCTTGTTTTCAAACCCCCTTAAATAAATTTCATCCTTAAAATTTGGGGTATGCTTTCCTCTTACTCTTTTCTTTTTTCTGGCTAACTACTCTTTTCTTTCCCTTCTTCCTCGCTTTATATGCTTTTCATAGTGATTTCACTTGTTTGAATTTTCTCTCAGCCAGGGAATTTTTCATTACTAGCCTTTAATCATGTCTTTATTATTATAGAGTACTAGCTAGTTCTTCTTAAAAGGGAAAGAAATTTCTGACTCTGGAGGCTTATCCTAAGAGAGCTTACTAATCATATCGGATTAGTCTTAACCCATTCGCAGGGGTTAACGTTTCTTTCAGTTGACTCATTTACACATCTCGGGAGGTAACTTATTTTGTATCAAGTCTCCTTTATCCTCCTTTAATGGCTTTTCATAAAGTCTCATCTTCTTTTTCTGCTCATTATAGCCATCGGAGATTTCTGTTTGTTTGTTTAATTATTTACATGTACTGTCCACTGTTCATCCATGTGTTCTTTCTTACTAGCTCATCTCATGATTACAATTCACATTTCTTTCCATCACAAGCCTCTTATCTCAATTACTTACTGGGATTATAGCTTCTTTGAGGAGTTTCTACTTTTAATGACCCCAATTTCTCTATTTACTACTACATCTGTATCGGTAGGCTGGGACTTTTCCTCACTCTCTTTGTTCACTTATAGTGGCATTCTATAGTCCCTCGTCTTAACACTGATAGGCCTAACTTATATTCCTCATACTGACATCAAAGAGCTACTACCACTGACTACTACTAAATTCTGGTGGAATGCTAGCTATTCTCATAGTTTCGATCACTGGAGACATCCTGCACCACTTACCTTATATAAAAACTGCACCTAACCCTTTTCTGAATACACAGTCTAGCATATAGTGATCTCTCTATCCCTCATTCAGGGTTAATATCTATTGGATAGTGGTTTATCTGATTCTAACTCTGGAAAGCTAATTTCTTGCTTTCCTCATCCCATACACTATACTTATCTCTCAAGAGATCTAGTCAATGGTCTAACTATCTAAGTAAAGCCTTCATATCTCTGTGGCAATGGTCTACCAGACTTAAGAGGTCTCTAGTCTCTAAAATAAGAGCTAACTAAAACTGTTCTAGTCTTTGAGATTAACTACTTTGTAAAAACTATCTCAGGCTGTCATCACACTAGAGAATTATTATGCTGTGATTGGGAGCTCTCTATAACTCTGTGGGATCTGCTGTGACCCTTAGATCTACTACGACCCCTTAGAGCCCTACTAGGGCCTACTGCAACCTGCAGTGATATACTAAGATTTACTACAATCCATCTTTAGAAGACATCAAAGTCTAAGATCACTGTATCTAACAGTAAAACACGTACTCACTAAGTCTGGTAACTATTGCTCATAATAACTGAGGCTAAACTCAAAAGTACTTCGTGCTCTTCATGTGAGTAGGTTCTATGTCATCTGATTCTCTAGGATCCCGTCATACTGATAATTAGGAGCATCTTAATTTTTGTTCATCACTCCTTGTGGGATCCTTGGATTCCTACTTCAGCCCGTTTTTACTTAAGCTTTCTTTTCTTACTCTAATTGTACTCAACTATCTTTTCCTCTTATATCCTGTAATTTTTTACTATGCCCATACTCTGCTTTGAGTGCCTTAGCACTACGGCATCTTACACACTGAGTCTGGCTAACATCCCTGGCAGGAGAGAGGCTATGCACCGGTCCCTTCTCATTTCGTTTACATATACTATAAGGGACTCAAGCTATGCATACTGAACTCATGTTATTTGAATCTGAACATTCTTTATCATTCTTTACTAAGGATTCCTTTCTACATGCTTTTCTCATCATTCTAATATTATTGGAATCCTTTTACCTTTTTGTTTTGACTTATCTCGTCATTTTGCTAGCTAGAATATATTTTGATTATCGGGACACTTTGATGATTGATGCCATCATTTGCTATGCACTTAAGTTACATTACTACTGGGTTGGCTAGACCCAATATCATGTAACCTTTATTATATGCAAACCATAATATCAAACACTAATACACGGGTGCCTCATGACTGAGGTAAAGCCACTATCACCAGTATATTACAAGTTTCCTAATAATCTAAAGTATCGTTCTCATAATTTTCTTTATCTGCCCTATTCTCGTAGGATACTCGGGAAAAATAGGATTCTTTCTCTACTTCATCCCAAGATCACTTTACATTGCTCGATTGCTTTTACTTCGAGCACTATCATGTTAGAAGGCCATCTATGCCAAGGGCGAGTGTTCTTTCTCAAGTACTCAAGTACATCAACTCGATATTTGTTCTTAATCTATTATGTCCTCAGTTTGAACACTATCATATCTTCTCTCTCTTTTACTATCATTTTACTTAGGTAAAAGGATACCATACTACTGGCTATCTCTATTGCCAGTTCAGGTTTCTTTATGCTCAAGAGCATCTACATTTTTCTGAGGTTTCTCTACTTGTTCACTCTCTATAATATTAAAAGGGTCTAATTTTTTCTCATATTCTTGCTTTGCTTTTAACTAGACCATCCCTCGATAAGAAAATTTCTATTACTTATAACCCCAGGAATTACATTCTATGGCACTCTCGGCTTACACTCTTTCTCTGTATAATATAAGACTCACCTTCTTAGGCGATCTCTAGCTCCTTCGAGTTTCCTTGAGGGTACTAAGGTGCTAACTACTTTTCTTAGTTCATTTCTATGTTCAGATCAGAGCTAGACTTTTCCTCTGTTCAACCCCTTTAGCCTCTTCCCTAGGAGCACAGTATACTATTTTTAGGGTTTTACTAACCCAATCTAAGACACATACTCTTAATGTTCAGATTCTGCCTTACTAAAAACTTATACTCTACTGGGTGCTCTAATCACTCATGTGCCTTAATCCTATATCATTTTTATATTAGGAAGCTCGTCTAACTAATTATAGGACCCCTATCTACTTACCTTTCTAGGCTTAGTCTATGCATTTGGTCATTATTAAAGCGAGGGTATCTCTTCTATGACTAGTTTCTCATGGACTTTGCTTTTATTTTCTAGATGGAAGATGCATATGGAGGGACTTCTAGGGATCTTAGGAACTCATTTAAATATTCATTTAGGCCTAGAAATAATTACATCAAATCAGATTTTCAAGGGAACCCATGAAACCCTAAGTTTGCCACCTAGAAAATCCATGGCTTTTACTTGATTTTCTTTGCATATTCTTATTTTTTACACTCTTTTTCCTAAGAATCACCCTTGGTTCTACCTAAAATCCAAGCCCTCCTATGGCTTCTTAAGTGGGGTGAACGATGGAGAGAAGAGGAACAAGGGATAGCAATAATGGAAGGAGAAATTACCTTATTTTTCCTTGTTTTCTCACTTGAATCTTGCCTTCTTTGGCCACCTCTCTTCAAATATGAATTTTTTCCTTAATTCTTCCCTTAAAATAGATCCATATACCTCAATATCATCATAGGAAAGAAAGGGAAATGAAGGAGAAAAGATTTGCTAAGGAAAGAGCATGAAAAACTACCAAAATTCTATACCTTTGGCCTTTAATTTCTCCTCCTCTTTCTCTTCCTCTTGTGCGCCACTCTCACTAAGGTTTTTCTTTGGTTTAGGGCAAAAACATATGAAGCTAAATGAGTGGAGGAGTGGGGCGCCATCTATTTATAGGTGGGAGGAAGAAAGACTTTTCAAAAATTTCCATTTTGCCTTAAATTCTTGGCATTTTCGTTTTTAATTTGTTTTATCTCCTTTTTTAGAACTATCTTTTTCATTTTAAAATTTAGGTTCCTAATTTAGTAAAATGCCTTTGGAATCACTCAAATCGGAGCCAAAACCTTCTCTAATGAATCTCTCAAAGTTCAGGTATATCGATATTGAAAAACATCCACCGGAGGGGCTTTAGTTGTCCCAGGGCTTCCCATGATTTTTAGGGCCTTTGAGAACCCCAAAGAACTCAAAACTTTCATTTAAAAAGTTTTCCTGTGAAAATTTCAAATTTTGTTCAAAATGACGAAAATGCCCTTATATTTTGTCAGCCTTTCGTTTGAATTTGTTTCTTCATTCTAGCTCCGTTTTTCTTTCCATCTAAGCCTAGGATTTTCATTTTTAGGAGTCTAAAATGCTTCCCAAATTTTTTGGGACCTTAACTAATTCATTTCGAGGGGCTTGCTTTTATATCTAGTGAATTTCGTATGTTTATGGAGAAACCATACGCCACATTTCTCACATTTTCTCTCATTTTCAAAGAACGAAATATTGCAAGAGCTGTAACATAAGCTAAGAATGTGATTTGCAATTCTTTTAGGTTTTAGGCATCTGTCTCCATAAGAATCCCACCATTCTACTAGAGCTATCTTTGTTCTTAATGCCTGTGCAGTGTCACGACCAAACATGCCTCGTGCATAATTGAAGTTAGTCAGTTGAAACTCAATTTTGTTTCTTTCATCTTGATCTTTAACCATTCTTGTCAAGCAATCATAGAGTCCTTGCTTAATCCCAGAAGCAAGTTTGAAATTAGTGTTATAATGGAAATGAGGATTAAGATAGTATGTAGCTGTATGTAAAGGCCTATGTAATTGAGTTTCCTACCTCTCATCAGTTATGTTCAATATAAGCTCATAAATATAGTAATCAATAAAAATAAAAGTTAAAATATAAAATGTGCAATAATAAAATTAAAAATATATACATTAAGTTTACTTTTTAATTACCTTTTTTTAAATATTATTGAAGTTTTCCTTAATCTTTTCCTTTGCACTTTCCATTGCTTCATATATGAATCCCATAGCTAGCTTCTCATCCGAATCAACCAAGTGAAGAACTTTAATGAGAGGAGTGGTGACCTTAAGGCATGTCATAATGTTCTTCCATAAACTATTATCCATAGCTATTCTTGCCACTTCCTTTCCATCTTTGGTAGATGAAAACTTACTGTCCTTCCACAATGTAGAACTAAACAAATTTATCAATGCTGCTTTATGCTCATTAAACATGTAAGTGTCAAATAAATAATGGCAAATTGAGTCACAGCTGGCCTAATCAAATCTCTCCCTTTTGTGAATTTTTCAGCAAGCTAATAAGCATTGCTCTTGTATAAATATAGGTTGTAATTCTTCGACCCCTACTTATGGTTTCTCTATGCAACATAATTTTTTTTTCTAAAGTCTTCCAACATTAAGTCAATGCAATGGGCTGCACATGATGTCCAATATAAGTGCTTCCTCTTCTCCATTAAGTTTTGTCCAGTTATTTTGTAATTTGCAGCATTATTAGTTATTATTTACACCCCATTCTCCTCTTTTACTTTCTCCATAGTTTCATCAAGCATGTTGAAAACTTTGTCATAGTTTTAGAAATATCAAAAGTATCCAATGAATACAAAAATACAGTCCCTTTAAGACTATTCACTAAAAAATTGCAAATGAACACCTTTTTCTATTACTCCACCCATCAGACATGATAGAACAGCTAATTGTTTTCCATTCATTTTTAAAATCCCCAAGCATTGCCTGTGTATTTTTCACTTCAAGATTTAAGTATTTCTCTCTGATTTCACACTACAAAAAAATTGTCATATACCTATAGTCATTTTTAGTGATAAACAAAATGGCTATAGGTAAAAATAAGTTATACCTCCAAACAATTTAGATAGCTATGGGTATAGATAAAATTATTTTTACCTATAATAAGAAAGTGTGGGTAAAAGTTTGAGTTAAAAATTATTCCACTTCACCTATAATTATTTAGTGTGGGTAAAAGTTTAAGTTAAAAAAAATACCCTTCACCTATAATCATTTAGTGTGGGTAAAAATTTAGCCTCAAAATTTCACTCCACCCATCTAATATGTTCCCTCTAGGTGGCACTAAAAATTTCATTCTATTTGAAAATTTCCCTCACTCACTGATTTTATGCAAGTGAAGAGGAGAAGGCAAAGCATGCCCTAGTTCCCAGAGCAATTTTTCGCCCTAAATCCAAATTGCTAAAGTTTAGAGGTAAGTTCTTTTGATTTCTCTGATTTCTTGTCGATGTGTCTATTTCTTCACTTTATGCTTGATTCGCACTATGGAAGCAATATTCTATAGCCCTCCATTGCATTCCTTGCAAGTGTGCTGTAAGTTTCTCTTTGTGGGCTGAAACATAAAATTTTGATTAATGAGTTCATTCTCGCACTGTGGTCATTGCTGTGTGTCTATGATAGCAAAGGAAATGCAGGGTAGAAATAAATATAAGGAAAATAATGTGCAATTAATTGATTAACGAGGGTGCATGTAAATTTCCAGAGTGGAAACATATATATAAAGGAATGTAATTAGCTTCTCACAATAAGAAACATAATTTGCATCCTTTTTTCTCAACTACTTGCTTTTGACTATATATATTAGTTTGTATCTCCACGATCCACCCGCATTATGCAAATGCAATCTACTTTATAATGACTCAAGGAACTTAACTATTCATAATGTTAAACAGAGAAGCAAATTATTTTTCTTATATTATGCCATAATTTTTAAGTCTTTGCTTTTTCTTATCATTATCTCCATGGTCTCCATGACGACGCTTTGATCAGCCCTGCAAAACCCCTCACACAAGATGAGGCTGGAGCCATATATAGGGGCTTTACATATGCTGAGTATTATAACAAGTTTTGGAGCAGAGACTTGTACAAAGAACTCAGCTATTTGGAACTTTTCAGGAACAATTAACTTTTAATATGTGTGCTTGGTGTAATCTGGATTTGGTGTTCATTGCAATAATCAGCACAAGGTGTCGTGCAACTTAAGAACTATTTAGATTTAATTTGGATAGTTCAAATTTTTTTTATTTTTAAAATTTTTTTAGATACTAATAAATTGAGAACATAGGATGAAAAATAATTTTTTAACTATTAAAAAAAAGACAATTGAGATTGAAAAAGAATTAAGCCATTCAGATTTAAGTTAGATAGTTTTTAGGTCACACAACATTTGGTGCTATTTATTCAATGAGTACTAAATCTAGACAGGTGCTTAGTGAGAGTAAAAATTAGAGCATGAGAGGAGTCCCCTTTTTTCTTCCTCCTCCTCCTTCAATTCTTTGTCCCATAATGCCCATCTTTAGTCATAGTACTATATTATTTCTTGTATTTCATTAGTTAACCTTGAAATTTCTTAGTGCAACTTGTTTTGTTCTTGGTCTAAGGGTGGTGATAAGGAATATAAATTATTTGGATTTCATAGTTCTGTGTGTAACACCATATTTATATAGCTCATTGCACATCATTTCTAGGTTTACTTCCTTGACTTATGCAAGCTTGCCAAGGAAAGTCATTAGAAATATTCAATTTAATTACTTTACATCATGCATGAATTTTTTGTTTCATGTCCCATGGACTATATGAAGTCATCCATCTCATTCTCATATTTAAATACACAAATACAACTCAAAACCATCTCAAGAAGTGGCCTAAAAAGCAAGCTAATGAAGTATATGCATGAAAATAATGTGTGCAGCCTCAGACTAAATTTTTAGTTTTTTGTCATAAATTTTGAAAAATCATAACTAATTTTAGAAAACTTAAGTTTAAGCACACTCTACCATTCTGAAAAGCTACAGATGTCTACTTTATTCTAAAAATGAATTCAGACCACAATAGAGATGTTTGGCTCCCAAAAATTGATGGAACAATAACAAAGGTCACCTATCACTATTGGTATTGTCCCTCAACTTCATATCTCCCTATTCAGATGTCCAATTGGGATGATCTTGGTGGCCATAGAAAGATTATCATGTCTAATTTATGCCTATAAAATTTCATGAGCATTAGACACCATTTGGCCCTCAAACGACATAGCACAAGAAACTAACCATATGAATAATGTTTATATCAGTTTAGCAAAAAAATGCCAATTTTGAAAAATCATAATTAATTCCACAGAGCTCTAAATAATTTGGTATTTGAATTCCTAAAAATCTATGAATGAGATCTATATGCATGCAAAATTTTGTGAGCAAATTTATTCATTTGGTCAGATCTTAACATTGGGTTGCAAAATGGTTATTTTTGTGTCTCATAAGGGGTCCAAGAAAGTCAAATTTAGTTCTATAACTCCTATGGCCACTTGAGCATGTGGGAAAGCACCAAAATGGTCTACTAAACATGTCTTAAAGGTGCATAAACCTAAATTTGACAAACTCACTCATCCAACCTAAGATATACACAAGACTACATAAGTTAGTTCTTGCCATTCAATGTCCACTTTGTGCTATAACATACTTATGGCATCAAATCTCATTTGTACATGATACATTTACATATTTACAAATATTGATGAGGTCATACAACATATACAATAATGCATTATATCATATGCCACTCGTATGGCTACAAATTGGCATTTTCACACACTTGGTTGTCAAACTTTCCTCTTTAAGCTTTGTGGCTCCTATTTCTTGGCTCACTTGGTCCACCTAGACATGTTAGACAAGTGGGGAGGAAGGAATAAGATTTTTGGAATCCCAATAGCTCTTTTCCCTTTCAACCATACATAAAGAATGCAAATTCATGTCTAAAAATGCATGCATGACTATCATGGAGTATGTAATTATTCAAGAAGCATTCTTGGCATTCAAAGAGTCATACAAAATATACATAGGCTTCCCAAGTAAGTGATTTAGCCTCACCCATCCTCTTCAAGGATTTTAGACTTGCCTCACCCTTTTTCTTAAAAGCTTTGAACTAGGTCTTGCTCTTGGGAGACTTTTAGCTTTGTCTCAACCATTTCTTAAGGGTAAGTTGCTCATCCTCACCATGGCTAGTGGGTTCTTGGCTTCACCACACTCAAGCAAACCAAAGCAAAATTACAAAATATCATTTGAATGTATAAAACAATATCATAATACTATGGCATATGAATACATGCTAGAACACTTTTTCATGGCTTAACACATACATACACACATTCAAAGACAAGATAAATATCCACTCATGGATGAGAGAAAGAAGAGAGAGCTACCTTTGTTACACAAGCACACTTTTCCTCTTGGATTTGATTCCTCTCCTATGGCCACACTCTCACAAGAAGGTGGGATTTATTTCTCTTGGCCTAGACACATCATATGGAAGTTAATTATACTCTTGAACCAAATTCTAAAGCTACATATTCATTAGAAACACTAGGTAGTTCGTATGGCTCCGTTATGATTCCATAATGCACTTAATGAAGTAACCCTATGGAAATATGATCTTTGCTCCATTCTCTTTATTTATTTATGATTCTTGACTCTTTTTAAACCTCTTGGAGTCATTACACAATCAAATTAAGGAGTCTAACTAGGTGTTGCTTCTTTAAGCCATAATATAGAACCTATAACTACATCTCACTATCCATGGCTTCTAAAATTTCTTCAAGGCTTCCTCTCATCCTCTTCCATCATATATGACTTAAAAATAAGCTTGGAACAAATTAAAACTACCCTTTGGTGCTCCATCTAGCTTAGGTCGAGGCTAGGCTTCAAAGAGGCATCGAATGAATTTGCTTTATTTTTTTGATGGAAGATGCACATGAAGAGCCTTCTAGTGATCTTAGGAGCTCATTTAAATACTCATTTAGGCCTAGGAATTCTTGAATCAAATCAGAATTTTAAAAGAATACTTGAAACCCTAACTTTTCTATCTTGAAATCTAGTGGCTATTTGATTGTTTCTTTTGTATATTCTTATTCTTCTCCCTCATTTTCCAAAGATTCATCCTTGGTTTAGCTAGAAATTTAAATCATCTTGGCTGTTCTTACATGGGGTGAAGTAAAAGGAAGATGAATAAGAAGATTCAAGCTTAGAAAGTAGCAATTTACCTTGGATTCCTAGCCTTTCTTTGATGTTTCTTTCTTTGCTTCACTTGTTCCCTCCAACTTTGAAATTCTCCCCTCTATTCTACCCTCAAAACAGAACCAATGAGAGGAGAGAAACAAGTTTCAAGAAGGGGAAGCATGCAAATTCTTAAGAATTCTTACCTTTCTTGCCTTGATTGTCTCCTTCTCCCTTCCTTGTCTTGTTTGCCTAAGTCTCTTGAGTCTTCTCTAGTTTTTGGGTGGAATAGGTTGGTCTATGAAATAAGGAGGAGTGGGGCGTGATTGTTAAAGAGCATCCAAGAAGCTTCCACTTTCTAAAAATTTCAATTTTGCCCTTTCGTCTTAGCATTTTCGTTTTTGATTTGTTTTAACTCCTTTTTGAGAACCATCTTTTCCATCATAAAATTTAGATTTCCAATCTTATAAAATACCTTTGGAATCACTCAAATAGGAGTTTAAACCATCCTGAATAAAAGGGTCAAAGTTCGGGTCAACTGATGTTAGAAAATGTATACCGGAGGGGTTTCAACTATCATGGGGCTTCCCATGATTTTTAGGGCCTCTGAGAACCTTAAAGAACTCAAATTTGCCATTTAAAAAGTCCTCCTTTGAGAATTCCAAAATTTGCCCGAAATTATGAAAATACCATTACGTTTCGTAACTATTTTGTTAATTTTTGTCTTGCCATTTTAGCCTCTGTTTCAGGGTACCTCTGGCCTCTTAAATTCATTATTTAATGTTTAGATTATTATTCTAATTTTTTTGGACCTTAATCAATTCCTTTCAAAGGACTTACTTTGAAAACGTATATGTTTTTATCGTTTTAACGAAAATCGGATATTACACTGTGGGAATTTTGTTCTTTACGATTGTTCTAATATTAGTATAAAACAAATATAGCTAACTATGTTCATGCCATTTATTTGTCCCTACTTTATTTAAAGGTTGATGAAATTAGCCCTAACACACAAGAGATCATAATCATGGCCAACCTAACCTTATGTTTTTACTGGTAGATACTTGTTACTGGGAAGAAAAAGAGTTGGCATTTGAGAAAACAAATTCTTAGACCATAATAGAAATTATGATAGATTCGATTTTAGAGTTATATAATGCAAAAATTTATTGAAAATAGGGAAGCTGATTGTCAGTCCACTTTGGAATGTAGAATTAACGGGTCTCATTTTGTCGTTTCTTTGTAATTAAATTATACTTGGATATTGAAGCATAGATTGTGCTTCTATTTTGGAAAATTTGAATCTTTTATTGTTTCTTGCTTGAAACATAACCAATTTAAAGCGAAAGACACTACTTATGTTGGATTAGGATTCGGTGTAGAGATTTATTTATTGTGATTCTCTTTGAGAATTGAGTCATATTATTCTATGACTGCCAACTTCAGAAAACTTAGTTTCATGAGCATACATGTAAGAGAGTTAGTTAATTACTTAAACTCAATCGATATGGTGGCTATATGGTTGAAAATTTTCCTTTAAGGCGATACCATTTCATGTGTGAGATTGCAAAAAGAAAGATTTAAGCTATTGATGGTTTGGTTATTGTCAAGCACGTTGGAGTGAGGGCTTTTTTTGTTTAAAAAATGAATGTAATGAACATAGTTTTCATAAAATGACGAAATGAGCCGTATAAAAGTGAGTTCTCTGAAATGACCTAGATAATGTCCCAAAAAATTTGGGTTGAATCCTAGACTCCTAAAAATGATAATTCTAGGCTCAGACGGAAAGAAAAACGGAGTTAGGATAGAGAAATAATTTACGACAGAAACTGACGAAATGTAATGGCATTTTCATAAATAAGTGCAACTTTTGGAAAATCACATAGGAGGGCTTTTTAATTGAAAGTTTTGAGTTGCCCAAGGTTCTTAGAGGCTCCAAAAACTATGGGAAGCCCCAAGATCGGTAAAGCCCCTTCAGTGTACATTTTTTAATGTTAGTTGACCTGAACTTTGACCGATTTGTTTAGTAAGGTTTTAGCTCCAAATTGAGTGATTCCAAAGGCATTTTATTAAATTGGAAACCTAAATTTTATGATGGAAAAGACGGTTCTAAAAAAGGAGCTAAAACGAAGCCGAAACAAAATTGCCATTACGGAAGGGCAAAATTGAAAATAAGAGCTTCTAAAATGTCCTAAACACTTCCACACTTTTCTTCCATCTTCTCCCTTTTATTGAGCATGACTTCTTCTGCCCAATTTATAGAAAAAATAGCAGCTCCTTAGGTGCATCAAAAGGGGAAGAAAAGGAGGAGAAAAATCAAGGAAAAGGTAAGGAAACTTGTAGATTTTCATGTTCCATCTTCCTCCAATTTTGTTCCTCTCCTTTCCTCCTCTCTTTCTATGGTTTAGTTGAACTTTTTGGTTCTGTTTAGGTCCAAAACCAAGGGGAGAATTTCGAATTTTCCAAGGAGAAGAGAATCAAGGAGAAAGACACTTGAAAGCTCACTTGAATCCTAGGTAATCTTTGCTTTTTGTTGCATCTTCTTTTCTCCCTCCCTTTGTGTGTATTTCGGCCAAGAACAGAACCAAAGGAGGGGAGGATGTTCTGTCCAAATACAAGGAAGGAACAAGGGTTTTAGGCCATGGGGAGATGGAATATGGTAAGAAATTCCAAGAAAAACCAATAGAAAAAAAGTTAGAAAAGTGTAGTGTTTTCTAAGGTTTTGCAAAATCTGATTTTATGCAAATGTTTCCTTGGCTATTTGAATGTTTTCTTGAGCTCCTAAGACCTTTAGAAAGCCTCTCAAGTGGCTCTCCCATCAAGAAAAAATCACAAAGTCCATGAACCTCCATTATGGTGCATATTTCGGCCAAGCTAGGTTTATTAGGCTAGGGAATGTTTTAAATTGTTCTAGCCTTGATTTGGGACTTTATATGATGTTAGAAGATGGGAGAAACCATTGGGAAAAATTTAGGAGCCATAGGTTGGGAGATGGGACAACGGTGTCCATAATGGTGCCTTATGAAGCAACTTGATTTTCCAATGGTGCAATTGAATATGTGATAGCTCCAAGGACCTTAAATGAGTCCAAGAAGTCTAGAAATAACAAGAGAATGGAACCTAGAACTTGGATGATATGAGTTGCTTCAATGGACCATTTATGGAACCAATATGTCCATTATGGAACCAAGTGTGTGTTTAATAGTGAACCTAGTGTCTTGGGTTGCTTCAAGTGTGTAATTGTGTGATGTTTGTGATGTCTAGGTCAAGAGAACCCTACTTCACCTAAGTGCTCTTGTGAGACCAAGAAGGGAAAGGAAGTGGCAAAGTAAGTTTGCATAAATTAAAAGGTAGCTTTCCACCTCATTCTCTTTGCATTCTTGTGTGCATATGTATTTCTTAGTGTGCTTGCATGCATTCTTGATGCTTGATAACATGCCCCTTGATCCTTGTCATGCATTGGTACCAATGTGTTATCTTGAATAACTATGGATGTGGAAAGAGCTCATAAGGGTGAGGTGATGCCAAAAGTGTAATATCCTGTCCTCTAAAAACCAGAGAAAATGTAAGAAATGTAACGTACGATTTTTCTATAAATAAATGAAATTCACCGGATACAAAAGGAAGTCCTCAAAGATGATGTAGTTAAGGTCCCAAAAAATTTGGGAAGTATTCTAGACTCCTAAAAATGAGAATTTTAGGCTCAAATGGAAGGAAAAATGGAGCTCGAATGAAGAAACAATTTCTGACGAAAAACTTACGAAATGTAATGGCATTTTCGTAATTTTGAGTAAATTTTGGAATTCACACAGGAGGGCTTTTTAAATGAAATTTTTTAGTTCCCCAGGTTCTCAGAGGCCCTAAAAACCATGAAAAGCCTCGAGACAGCTAAAGCCCCTCTGGTGGACGTTTTCCAACGTCGGTGTGCCTGAACTTTGATGGATTCGTTCGGAAAGGTTTAAGCTCCTATTTGAGTGATTCTAAAGCCATTTTTCTTGATTGGGAATCTAAATTTTATAATGGAAAATATGGTTCTCAAAAAAGAGCTAAAACAAAGGAGAAACTAAAATACAAAGTATGAAGGGAAAAATAAAAATTTTTGAAAAAGTCACTTTGCCCTAACTATATATAGGTGGCACCTCACACTCTCCCTCATTTCACTTCAGAATTTCCAGCCCCAAATTAGAAGCAAAACACTTGGAGAGTGGTGCACAAAGAGAAGGGAAGAAGGAGGAAAGATTTAAGACTTTAGGTATGGAATTTTGCTTGTTTTTCATGCTTTCTTTCCACCAATCTCTTCTCCTCTTTTTCCCTCTTCTTCTCTAGGAATTTTCTGAAGTTTTGAGGGCTGTTTTGAAGGAAAAATAGAGGGAAATTTTCGGATTTAAAGAGAAGAGTTTGGAGAAAGCAAGATTCAAGCCAGACTAACCAAGGAAACAAGGTAAAAATACATTCTATGGTAGCTATGTTGATGTCTCCTCCTTCTCCATTTCTACCTAGCCTAAGAACCATAGGAAGATCTGATTTTCAAGCCCAACCAAAGATGATTCTTAGGTATTTGATGGAGAGGAATAAGAATATGCAAAGAAAACCATGAAATAGGCCTTAGAATTTAAGATGCAAAACTTAGGGTTTCAAGTGCACCTTTTAAATTCTGAATTTATGTGATACTTCCTAGATCTAAGTTAGAGTATAAATGAGTTATTGAGACACCAAAGATGCTCCCCACAAGCTTCTCCCTTCAAGAAAACCAAAAGAACTCCAAGAAGCCCAAATAATGCCATAGTCTCGGCCAACATGTTCCATGGTGCTAGGGAGAGTTTCAAATTTTTTTAAGGCCATTCTTGAGTCATATTTGATGAATGAAAGTGAGGGGAGGTGTGACACCTCAATCTATTACCGCTACCTAGCCTCTCAATAGGCTCGGTTCCATATGATTTCCAAAGGATCACTACTCTTTCGTGGCATTTACATGCTATGAACCGGGGTTTCATATACTCATCTTTCACCCCGTGGGTCCTGTGAACCCATCTCAAGCATCCTCAACTCAAACTCCATATATACGACTCATACATAGCATGAAACAAATCATAAGCCACGGGTATAGAGCCGAAAACCATAAAAATTACATTTTCTCACTTGGGCCCAAAAGTCATATTTTGGCTCTAAGTTTGGAAAATCATAATAAATTGTAGAAAAATGGGAATGCAGCAAACTTTAGCTTTCTGGAAAGCTCTAAGTGTCAAATTTACACTAAAAATAATTCCCAATCGAAATCTCAACATTTGGACCATGTTTCACATCGAAAATGGGAAGAAGGTCCAGCTATCACTGTTTCTGGTGCAGCTTTCTGTCATGACATTCGAAAATTCATAACCAAATCCACAAAAATCCAATCTGGAAAAATTATACCAATTCGGAAAGATACAGATGTCTAATAGAGGAGAAAAATAAGTCCAGATCCATTAAGTAGTTTCTGCACCCCGAAAACCGATGGAACAGTGATGGGGGTCAGGTAAGCTCCCTGATGCTGATACAGAACTTCAGACGGTCCAATCTCTCTCTACAGACCTCCGATTTGGGTGATTCTAGTTCCTACAACTCACTTTGGTTTTCTAGTTTATGTGTATAAAATTTCACCACATTTGGAATCCATTTGGTCTAAAAGTGCCACAGATTTCATTTTCTGGTTTAGATGAACAGTACATGACCAATCCATTAAATTCTCCCAAATTCAACAATTCCCCAAATATTCTATAATCCTCTGAATATTACCCACTTTAGCTTCTCAAGAAGTTTTCTACAAACTCTAGAGGCATGCCAAATTTCATGGCAAACAGAGCTCATCCGGTCATACTTTGACGGAGCTCTCAAAAATACCGGTTTTGGCACCCCATAGGTCCAAAACGGGTCTAGATAGCCTCTCACACACTCTCACTCCACATGGACAAGTTTAAAAGCATAAGACTAGTATATCTAACATGTCCATATGATCCAAATCATCATACATTCTGTTTTCACTATGCTACAGCAAAAAATACACTACTACATCCATGCATCAAAGGGGTAAAAATCCACATTTCCATTACTTTGGCTAATAACAGAGTTCATACATCATCCTTTCATATTTCTACACGTGTTACAAACTTTACATCTCAAAAATAGTGGGCACATCTTCATTTGGCACCACTTTACATCATATATACATCAAAATATCAAAACATAAACTCATACTAGCTACGCATGCTCCTAGACTCCTTGGTGTGTGCTCGGTTCTCCTTGAGCTCCACCTAGCATATTAGTTGGGAGGGGAAAGGGGTGAGATTCAAGGAATCTCAGTAACTCAAGCACTCAATCCAGCGAGCAATCAAGGCATATAACAAGTCAAAGCATGTGAATAAGCATTTAGCTATTCTCAATCATCCAACACATAATGTACATGCTATGGAATTCACAACAATGCCAAAAATGGGCTCTGGGGACTTTTGGTCTAGCCTCACCCGAGTCTAAGGGACTTTTGGATGGCCTCACCCGAGTTTAAGGACTTTTGACTTGGCCTCACTCGTTTGAGACTTTTGGCCTTGTCTCACCTATCTCAAGGGACTTTCGGCTTCACCTCACCCATCTCAAGGGACTTTCGGCACTACCGCACCCGAGCAATTCTCACAACTCATCACACAAGCATATTGACATTCAATGCATCAAAGCAATAACATATGGCATATTCCACACATTCAGCATATACATATCATACAATGACTATTACAACTAAGAATGCTACAAGAAAGAGTAAAAGAGAGAGCTACCTTCGGAGCCAAAGCCAACACAAGCTTTTCCTTTCAATGTCTCCTTTCCCTCCTTAGGTTCACAAACACACCTTGATGTAAGTGTTTCACTTGAGCCTAGACACACCAAAAGCATGCAATTACTCTCTTGTAATTTAATTTAGAGCAACCCTCTATCACACACAACCTAGGATTCTCTCACTAGAATGCCATTACCCCTTTCTCTCTCTCAAGCTCCCATGGTAGTGGAAAACCTCATTTTCAAAGAAACTCAAGGATTCAAAAGAGTTTTCCACTTTCCCTCTTCTGACCCATGCCCAAAATCCGTCCATTTTCATAAATAAAACCGCAGAAAGAGAGGGCAAAGGGAGGGGATCAGAGTTCTAAAGAGAAATGGGAGAAGTTACCTTACCTTCCCCTTGATCTTCCTCCTTCTCTTGATCTCTCACACTCTCCACGCCTCTTTTCTCTCTTTGGGTCGAAGCTTAGGGCAGATATGAGAGAAGAAATGAGTTTGGGCGTTTAATGAAGTCTAAATCTCGCTATTTACTCTCTTCCGGACTGACCCTCGCTACGGTGAAAACTAACCTTCGCTATAGCAAGCTCGTGTAATCTGGCTTCGCTATGGCGAGGTGTAGCCTTCGCTACGGCGAGATCGGGTCAGTTCCCTTCACTATGGCGAGATTTACCATTCGCTATGGCGAAATCGCGTCAGTTCCGGACTTCACTTTCGCTATGGCGCACGCTACAGCGGGCAACTCCCTGGTTTTTGTATGGGCTGCTACCAGCACTCGCTATAGCTAGAATCGCCTTCGCTGTTGCGAACTAGCTCTCTCGCTGTAGCGAGACCGTTTCTCGCTATTGCGAGAGGACTTGCAGAAATTCTGGATTTCGAAAATTTCCAGCTTTCATTTCCTTTCTTTTCCCTTTTCTTTTCTTTTTTTCCGGTTGTTACATTTCTACCCCTTTTAAAAGAAATTTCGTCCTCGAAATTTAAAAAAAAACTTACCTCATGGGAATAATTCTGGATATTTCTGCCTCATCTCATCCGCCAATTCCCAGGTTGCTTCCTCAGATGTCAGACCTCTCCAGATCACTTTCACCAGAGGAATGCTCTTGCTTCTCAGCTGTTTAAGCTTAGCATCCACAATTCTCTCCGGTTTCACTACATAGGAAAGATCTTCCTGCAATTGCACATGCTCATATTCTATGACATGTGAGGAGTCTGGTAAATACTTTTTCAACTGGGAGACATGAAAAACACTGTGTATTTGGGCTAGGTTAGGAGGTAAGGCTATTCGGTAAGCCACGGGTCCAATTTTCTCAAGGATTTCAAACGGACCAATGTACCTAGGACTGAGCTTCCTTACCCTCATTGACCGACCTACTCCCGTCATTGGAGATATTCGAATGAACACATGGTCTCCAACCTCAAACTCTAACGGCCTCCTACGCTTATCAGCATAGCTTTTCTGTCTACTCTGGGCCGTGAGGAGCCTCTTTCTAATCATTTCTATCTGTCGGGTGGTCTGGTCCACAATCTCAGGTCCTATTATACTCCTCTCACCTAACTCAACCCAACACAGAGGGGATCTGCACTTTCTCCCATACAAAGCCTCATAAGGGCCCATTTGGATACTGGAATGGTAACTGTTATTATAAGCAAACTCTGCTAACGGTAAATACGCATCCCAGTTCCCCTTCATTTCTAGCACACATACCCTCAACATATCTTCTGATGTCTGGATGGTCCTTTCAGTCTGACTATCTGTCTGGGGGTGATATGCAGTACTAAACCGCAATCTCGTCCCTAAGGCATGCTGCAATGACCTCCAAAAGTTCGACGTGAACCTGGGGTCTCTATCCGAAACTATGCTATTGGGTACTCCATGAAGTCGCACTATCTCTCTGATATACAACTGGGCCAATCTATCCAGTGTATAAGTAGCCTTAATAGCTAAAAAGTGTGCAGACTTCGTCAGTCTATCCACAACTACCCATATAGCATCATGTCCAGAGGATGTCCTGGGTAATCCCATGATAAAATCCATGGCTATACTATCCCACTTCCACTCAGGGATATCTAGAGGTTGCAACAACCCAGCCGGTTTCTGATGTTCAATCTTTATCCTCTGACACACTAGGCATCTAGCCACATACTCTGTCACATCACTTTTCATCCCTGGCCACCAGAAAATTCTTTTCACATCCTGATACATCTTGGTGGCACCTGGGTGGATAGTATACTTACTCTTATGCGCCTCTTCTAGAATGCTTTCTCTCAACTCATTCTGACTAGGCACACAGATTCTATCCCGATATACTATCATGCCATCCTCAGATAACTTGAAATCTGAGGTCTTACCTTGGGTGATCTCATTCCTGATCCGTTTTAGGAACTCATCCTCTCTCTGGGCATCTAAGATCTGGGTTCTCAAGACATTCTCAATTCAGGTTTCACTTAGATACAATCTACCCGATACCACCTGACACGAGAGGTTCAACTCTCTGAACTTCTCTAGGAGCTCCTGCTCCCTAATCATCATATGGGCTACATGGATGGATTTCCTACTTAGGGCGTCTGCCACCACATTGGCCTTGCCCGGATGGTATTTCAACACATAATCATAATCTTTCAAAAATTCCATCCATCTCCTCTGTCTCATATTGAGTTCTCTCTGATCAAACAGGTATTTCAGACTCTTGTGGTCACTATAGATCTCTATGGTCGCACCATACAGATAGTGTCTCCAAATTTTAAGAGCAAACACTACGGCAGCTAACTCCAGGTCATGTGTGGGGTAATTCTCCTCATGAGGTCTCAACTGCCTCGAGGCATATGCCGCTACTCTACCCTGCTGCATCAACACACATCCTAATCCTTTACCCGAAGCATCACAATAAACCACAAATGGTTCACTAGGGTCAGGGATAATCAGCACAGGGGCAGTGGTCAAACAGAGTTTCAACTCCTGGAAACTCTTCTCACATCTCTCATCCTACACAAACAGTGTATCTTTCCTGGTTAGCCTCGTCAGTGATAAGGCCATTCGAGAAAAGTCCTGAATAAATCGTCTATAATACCCTGCCAAACCTAGAAAACTCCTAACCTCGGTGATCGTTCTAGGTCTATCCCACTGTAACACAGCCTCAACTTTATGGGGATCCACCGCAACCCCATCTCGTGAGATCACATGACCTAAGAATCGCACCTCGGTCAGCCAAAACTCACATTTACTCAGTTTGGCATACAACCTTTTCTCTCTCAAGGTGTCTAGGACTAGTCTCAAATGCCTCTCGTGCTCCTCAAAAGATCGGGAGTACACTAAAATATCATCAATAAAGACCACCACAAACTGATCTAGATACGGTCTGAATACCCTGTTCATGTAATCCATGAACATAGCAGGCGCATTCGTCAACCCGAATGGCATCACAAGGAACTCATAGTGCCCATATCTCGTTCTAAAAGCCGTCTTAGAGACATCTTCAGTTCTCACTCTCAACTGGTGGTAACCAGATCTAAGATCTATCTTAGAAAACACAGATGCCCCAACCAACTGATCTAACAAATCATCAATTCTAGGGAGAGGATATTTATTCTTGATGGTAACTTTATTCAACTCTCTGTAATCTATGCACAAACGCAAGCTACTATCTTTCTTTTTCACAAACAACACCGGAGCACCCCAAGGTGAAACACTAGGGCGGATAAACCCTTTCTCTAACAATTCCTCTACCTGCGCTTTCAACTCAGCAAGCTCGGCGGGAGCCATCCTGTAAGGAGCTTTGGACATCGGTCCAGCACCAGGCACTATGTCTATAGGGAACTCTAATTCTCTCTCAGGGGGTAGGCCACTAAAATCAAACTCTCTAGGGAAAACCTCAGGGAATTCCCTAACAACTGGGATCTCCTCTATCCCTTCTTCTACCTCAGCCCGAATAGAGAAAAAGACTAAAAACCCTTGACATCCACACTCTAAATATCTCTCAGCCTGGACAGTAGTCATAAAGGATAACTCTGCTCCTACCCTAGGTATGGTCCCACAAGCAGGTAAGGAGATGGTTCGGTGTTCACAATCAAGTGTGGCATTATTTGCAGCTAACCAGTTCATACCAATAATCAAGTCAATTTCATGAAAAGGCATACAAACCAAATCAATAGTGGTATGACAGTGGTTAAATTGGACAGTGACATTCAAGCAAGTATGGGAAGTAACCACGTGGCCTCCAGTGGGTGTAATGACAGATAAGTCAAAGGGCAAGACACTAACAACCAGACCCAATTTCCTCACACAATCATAAGATATAAACGAGTGACTAGCACCCGAATCAAACATGGCAACTACAGGAAAGCCATTCACTAACAGCGTACCTCGGATCAAACTGGGAGATGCGCTGGCTTCCTGCTGAGTAAGGGTGAACACTCGGCCCTGGGTCTGTGGTCTAGAAGGAGGCGCTGTCTCCATCTGAGGACAGTGTCTAGCAATGTGCCCTGGCTTCCCACGCTTAAAACATGTCACCGGAGACTGCTGGAAGGATGACTGGGCCCGAGGAGGTGGCACACCTCGCTGCGGCCTTCTACTCCATGGCCCCTTGCCTCTTTTCTTGGTACTAGGGGTCAAACTAGAGCCCTCTTCTGGTTTCGACCTCTTCAACTCCAGAACTCTCTTCTGACTAGCCGTCGTCACAGTAGGTATGATAACTTGCAAGTTCGTCTCAACCACCCTACTGACCTCCACAAGAGTATTAAACTTTCTGATCCACTGTGGAGTGACTCTATCACTAATCAGGGCCTCAAACCAGTCTCAAACTGCTCACATCTCCAAGGTTCATCATCATACCTCTGGAGGTAAGAGGAATACCAAGACAGCTCTATAAACTTGGCCACATACTGGTCCACAGTCATCTCATCCGTCTGTCTCAAACTCATGAACTCCATCTCTTTCTTTTTCCTCACTGAACTTGGGACATACTTCTCATAAAATTCGACCAAGAAAGTCTCCCAAGTGATCGGTATATTCTTGGTCTCCATCAGTGGTTTCGCACTCTCCCACCATCTATCAGCTTCCTTCTCTAGCATAAAAGTGGCTAACTGGGCTTTCTGCTCAGTGGTACAATCCATCACTGAGAAGATCTTCTTAAGCTGTATCACCCAAGCCTCCGCCTTATCCGCATCCAATTCCCCATCAAATGAGGGTGGATTATTCTGCCTAAACTGCTTCAATACTTTTTGGATAGGCGCCTGGGTCTGTGGAGCAGCAGGTTCTTGAGAAGGTATAGGTGGAATGTTGGAGGTAGATGGTTGCGGTCCAGGGGCATCCCTTCTGGCTTCTTCTTGCCTAGCCAGGGTGTTTTGCAGATGCATGATCATATCATGCTGCTGCTGGGCAATGTACCTCTGTTGCTCCAGCATCTCTTGGTGCTGGCCCATCATGGCCTCATACTGGTCAAGTCTATTCATGATGGCCTGCAGAGGAACCCTAGTCTCAGTAGGAACCTCTGGCTCATCTCTCTGAGCTCTGGGCAGTCTGCCTCTACCTCTGCCCCTGCCTCTACCCCTGCCCCATCTAGTCTCAACCATGTCTGAAAGAAATAGCAATTCTCAGTTCACAATAATATCACAACACTTATGCATAAGGATGTTACAACTTTCATGGCCATTCACACCAAACACCAGTAAATTATGGCATTCAAGAGCCTAACATTGAGCAAAAGTGCTTGAACCTTTGCTCTGATACCAAAAATGTGACACCTCAATCTACTACCGCTACCTAGCCTCTCAATAGGCTCGGTTCCATATGATTTCCAAAGGATCACTACTCTTTCGTGACATTTACATGTTATGAACCGGGGTTTCATATACTCATCTTTCACCCCGTGGGTCCTGTGAACCCATCTCAAGCATCCTCAACTCAAACTCCATATATACGACTCATACATAGCATGAAACAAACCATAAGCCACGGGTATAGAGCCGAAAACCATAAAAATTACATTTTCTCACTTGGGCCCAAAAGTCATATTTTGGCTCTAAGTTTGGAAATTCATAAGAAATTGTAGAAAAATGGGAATGCAGCAACATTTAGCTTTCTGGAAAGCTCTAAGTGTCAAATTTATACTAAAAATCATTCCCAATCGAAATCTTAGCATTTGGACCATGTTTGACATCGAAAATGGGAAGAAGGTCCAGTTGTCACTGTTTCTGGTGCAGCTTTCTGTCATGACATTCGAAAATTCATAACTAAATCCACAAAAATCCAATCTGGGTACATTATACCAATTAGGAAAGATACGGATGTCTACTAGATGAGAAAAATAAGTCTAGATCAGTTCAGTAGCTCCTGCAACCCGAAAACCAATGGAATAGTGATGGGGGTCAGGTAAGCTCCCTGATGCTGATACAGAACTTCAGACAGTCCAATCTCTCTCTACAGACCTCCGATTTGGGTTATTCTAGTTCCTACAAGTCACTTTGGTTTTCTAGTTTATGTGTATAAAATTTCACCACATTTGGAATCCATTTGGTCTAAAAGTGCCATAGATTTCATTTTCTAGTTTAGATGAACAGTACATGACCAATCCATTAAATTCTCCCAAATTCAACAATTCCCCAAATATTCTATAATCCTCCAAATATTACCCACTTTAGCTTCTCAAGAAGCTTTCTACAAACTCTAGAGGCATGCCAAATTTCATGGCAAATAGAGCTCATCCGGTCATACTTTGACGGAGCTCTCAAAAATACCGGTTTTGGCACCCCATAGGTCTAAAACGGGTCTAGATAGCCTCTCACACACTCTCACTCCACATGGACAAGTTTAAAAGCATAAGACTAGTATATCTAACATGTCCATATGATCCAAATCATCATACATTCTGTTTTCACTATGCTACGGCAAAAAATACACTACTACATCCATGCATCAAAGGGGTAAAAATCCACATTTCCATTACTTTGGCTAATAACAGAGTTCATACATCATCCTTTCATATTTCTACACGTGTTACAAACTTTACATCTTAAAAATAGTGGGCACATCTTCATTTGGCACCACTTTACATCATATATACATCAAAATATCAAAACATAAACTCATACTAGCTACGCATGCTCCTAGACTCCTTGGTGTGTGCTCGGTTCTCCTTGAGCTCCACCTAGCATATTAGTTGGGAGGGGAAAGGGGTGAGATTCAAGGAATCTTAGTAGCTCAAGCACTCAATCCAGCGAGCAATCAAGGCATATAACAAGTCAAAGCATGTGAATAAGCATTTAGCTATTCTCAATCATCCAACACATAATGTACATGCTATGGAATTCACAACAATGCCAAAAATGGGCTCCAGGGACTTTTGGTCTAGCCTTACCCGAGTCTAAGGGACTTTTGGATGGCACCCGAGTTTAAGGACTTTTGACTTGGCCTCACTCGTTTGAGACTTTTGGCCTTGTCTCACCTATCTCAAGGGACTTTCGGCTTCACCTCACTCATCTCAAGGGACTTTCGGCACTACCGCACCCGAGCAATTCTCACAACTCATCACACAAGCATATTGACATTCAATGCATCAAAGCAATAGCATATGGCATATTCCACACATTCAGCATATACATATCATACAATGACTATTACAACCAAGAATGCTACAAGAAAGAGTAAAAGAGAGAGCTACCTTCGGAGCCAAAGCCAACACAAGCTTTTCCTTTCAATGTCTCCTTTCCCTCCTTAGGTTCACAAACACACCTTGATGTAAGTGTTTCACTTGAGCCTAGACACACCAAAAGCATGCAATTACTCTCTTGTAATTTAATTTAGAGCAACCCTCTATCACACACAACCTAGGGTTCTCTCACTAGAATGCCATTACCCCTTTCTCTCTCTCAAGCTCCCATGGTAGTGGAAAACCTCATTTTCAAAGAAACTTAAGGATTCAAAAGAGTTTTCCACTTTCCCTCTTCTGACCCATGCCCAAAATCCGTCCATTTTCATAAATAAAACCGCAGAAAGAGAGGGCAAAGGGAGGGGATCAGAGTTCTAAAGAGAAATGGGAGAAGATACCTTACCTTCCCCTTGATCTTCCTCCTTCTCTTGATCTCTCACACTCTCCACGCCTCTTTTCTCTCTTTGGGTCGAAACTTAGGGCAGATATGAGAGAAAAAATGAGTTTGGGCGTTTAATGAAGTCTAAATCTCGCTATTTACTCTCTTCCGGACCGACCCTCGCTACGGCGAAAACTAACCTTCGCTATAGCGAGCTCGTGTAATCTGGCTTCGCTATGGCGAGGTGTAGCCTTCGCTACGACGAGATCGGGTCAGTTCCCTTCGCTATGGTGAGATTTACCATTCGCTATGGCGAAATCGCGTCAGTTCCAGACTTCACTTTCGCTATGGCGCACGCTACAGCGGGCAACTCCCTGGTTTTTGTATGGGCTACTGCCAGCACTCGCTATAGCTAGAATTGCCTTCGCTGTTGCGAACTAGCTCTCTCGCTGTAGCGAGACCGTTTCTCGCTATTGCGAGAGGACTTGGCAGAAATTCTGGATTCCGAAAATTTCCAGCTTTCATTTCCTTTCTTTTCCCTTTTCTTTTCTTTTTTCCCGGTTGTTACAGGAGGCCTTGGAAAAAATTTAGAACTCATAGAAAGTGATTTGGTGTCTTAGGTTCCATATTACGACCTAAAGAAGCAAAATGGTGCTAGGCCTTTTGTTTTGATGATATGATGACTCCAAAAGGCTTAAAAAGAGTCAAGAATTATATTTTAAAGGAAAGAATGAGGTCTAGAAAGTATTTTAGGGGTGTTGCTTCATTAGGTGCATTTATGGACCATAATAGAGCTTATAAAGTAATCTAGCATCTAAGCAAATTATATGGTCTTAGAGATTGTTTCATGAACCTAATTAGCTCCCATAAATTGTATCTAGGCCAAGAGAAACCATCTCCAGCAATTTTTGGGTGTGTGGCCAAAAGAGAGGCTTGAATCCAAAGGAAAAAGTAGGTAATTGTGTGCAAGGTAGCTCTCTCTACCTTCTTTCATGCATGGATGTGTGTTTAGCTTGTTTTAGAATGAGTGTATGTGTATTTTCAAGCTATAAAAAAGTATGCTAGCATGCCTTTACATATTATACTTCTTGATGCCATGTTATGTTTTCAAATGATTACATGATGTTTGTGTGAGTTTGCTTCAGTGTGGAGAGGCCAAGAACTCTTCCCTTGGGTGAGGATGAGCCAAGAACCCTTAACCTTGGTTGAGACAAAGTAAAGAGTCTCCCAAAACCAAAGTGGGCTCCCAAGAGTATGGTTGAGTCAAAAGCTCTTAAAGAATGGGTGAGGCAAGTACAAAATCTATGAGGAGAAGTGTGAGGCCAATCTAAGCACTTGGTTAGCTCTTAGATGTTTTGTATGATTGGTTCACATGTCAAGATTGTTTTAAAATATGCATGTCTTCCATTTTCACCATGCATGCATTTGAAAAGCTTGCTTTACACATATTATGTATGATTGAATGGGAGATGGGCTATTGGGATTCTTTGAATCTCATCCCCTCCTCTCCAATGATCTAACATGCTAGGTGAACTAAGTGGATATGCTAATGGGAGCCAACAACACTAAAGAAGGAGATTGATAAACTTATGCCTTGGTTTAGCCATTTTAGAACCATAATAATGGTTCAAGATGCATATGATGTTGTATATGTATTATGAACCTTGAGACATATGTAAATGTACTATTATATGATGTTTAGATGTATGGAAATGGTATATGACTATTAGCACATGTTTTGAGTATGAAATGCCATGGTATGAGAATGTAAAATTTGTTGATTATGTATATAAGTGTGGGTTGAATGGCCAAAATGAGATAAATGAGGTTTGGGATCATTTGGACAGCTTTCTCAAGTCTTGAATATGCTTTTAGACTTGGCCAAAAGGTGCCACAACCAAGGGAAGGCCATTTGGCAAATTTGGTACCTCATATGGAGCCAAATTTGACCATAATGGAACCCTATGTCACTTTTTAGCCAAATGAGTTATTCTTGCTCTAAAATTTGGCATGCAATTAGGTCTCATTGAGATATTTTTGGGAAGCTAAAGAACATAATTTTCGGAGGTCTAGAGAATATTTGATGAATTTTCAAAGTTGGAATTTTTTATAGATTCTGGTATGTGCACTGTTCATGCTGGCAGTTTTGTTTTTTATGTCACCTGATGGCCAAATGGTGTCCAACGCTTGTGAAATTTTATATGCATAAACTATAGGTCATAATCTTTCTGTAACCACCGAGATCACCTCATTTTGAGGTCTAAGCAAAGAGTTATGCATTTTTGAAGTTGGCTACTAGTAGCAGTGGCGCCCAAAGAGTTCAGTTACTATTCCATAGGATTCCAATGGCTAAATGTATTTGTTTCACTCTATAATCATTTTTAGCATCAATTTAACATTTTTAGATTTCCAGAATGACCAAATGTGTGTGGTTTCATTTTTATAGAATTAATTATGAATTTTAGAAGTTTATATTAGTAATCTGAATAGCAGCCCAGGCAGCCAGTGACCTCAATAGCTTTTCGGATCTCAAATGCCCTACATGATGAATGTTAGGTCTAGGCATATTTTTAGTGTGAATTAGACATCCTAAGCTTTCCAGAATGATCAAGAACACATGTTTTTTATTTTTCTAGATTTAGTTATGATTTTCCAAAGTTTACTCAGAAAGGAGGCCAATTCTGACCGAGATTGAAACCCCATCTCCCACCTTCGAATTCGGTTTCCATGAGTTGTAGGCATGTTTTTGTGATGCAAATGAGTTGTAATGATGTAATTAAATATGAGGATGTATAGCATGAGCTCACACGGTCCACGTGACATCGAAGGAAATTTTTAGTCGTAACGCGATGCAAAAAAGTGTGTTATTTTCAATGAAATCTCTCACTTCCTTCTTACTATATATCACATGAGCATGTAAATGATGATGGATGTGAGCTAGAAATTATGGTGTTACAAAAAATCCCTTGATGAAGGTGAGGAGATGCCAAAAGTCTCATGGCATGGGTGAAACAAGGCCAAAAGTCCCTTGAATGGATGAGGCTAGGTCAAAAGTCCCTAGGCCAAGAGTGAGGTAAATCTAAAAGTCCTAGAAATGAGGTGAGGGTAAACCAAAAGTCCCTAAAGCATGAAAATGGTCTTGATATGTTGTTGATGTGGCATGAAATAAGATTTATTGCACACTTTATGCTTGCATATTTATATATTTGATGTGTGTATGCCTTGAATGTGGTGTGAATGGGTGTGTGAACTATTGAGATTCTTGGAATCTCACCCCCTTTTCCCTCTCATGCTTAAAATGTCTAGGTAGGTGGTGCCCAAGGCCAAGGGAATGCAAGCCAAGAACACTAAATAGCTACACTTTTTGTAATTTGTAATGTAAATTGTAATGAAGTGTCAAGAAGCATTGTACATATTATTTTTGGTTGTGTAAAACCTTGAGCATGTGTAACATGATGTATAGACTATATGTATAATGTATGTGGTGTTAATTCAATGAAGTTATGTAGATGGACCCTTGAATGGCATGTGTGTTTAGTGCATAAATGGATGTTGAGAGACCAAAATAAGATGCATGAGGTTTGGGACCATTTGGGCAGTCTTTACAAGTCATATTTGTGCTTTAAAACTTGTCCAAGAGGTGCCAAACAATTAAGAAAGCCATTTGGACAAATTGGTTACCTATATGGAGCAAAAGCTTACCATTTTTGGAGGCTATACCACTTTTTATCCAAATGAGTTCTTCTTGGTTTGAAATTTTCCATGCATCTAGAGTTTATTAAGATATTTTTAGGAAACTAAAGATCATAATTTTTGGAAGTCTACAGAATATTTTATGATTTTTCAAAGTTGGCAATTTTCATAGTTTCTGGTTTGCTGCACTATTCATATGGTCTGAAATAGAATTCTATCACCTGAGGCTTAAATGGTGTCCAATTGCCATGAAATTTTATACGAAGAAACTAGACAATCACAGTAACTCATACCAACTAGAAGCACCTCATTCGGAGGTCTAGAGAGGGAGATATGAATTTTTGAAATTTCTATCCAGAATTAAAAATTTTGCCCGACCAGAAGTACTGTTCTATTGAATTTCGAGATTTGGGCTTGATGAATTGATCTAGATATATTTTTCTCTCTATTTAACATCCACATATTTCTATATTGGTATCAATTGCATGGATTGGATTTTTGTGGAATTAATTGGACATTTTCAAATTTTCTGCAGAATTTTGTGATAGCTCCAGAATTCAGTCAGACCTTTGGACCATTTTGGATATCAAACGCCCTCTGTGATGAATTTTATAATCTGGTCATATTTTTAGTGTGTAGAAGACATCCATATCTTTCCAAAATGATCAAGATTTCATGATTTTGATTTTTCTAGAATTAGTTATGAATTTTCAAAGTTTGACCAAAAAAGAGGCCATTTCTGGCCGGAGCTAGACTTGCTTATTTTGAGTTTTATTTCGGTTTTCATGATTTGTGGGCATGATTTTGTGCTGCAAAGGAGTTGTATTGATGTAATTAAATATGGAAAAGTATAGTATGTGTTCGTACGATCCACGTGACATCGAATGAAATTTTTATATATAGCGCAACACAAATTTAATCCATTGTTTATATCCCATTTTCTTACAACTCCCAAGCAATGCATGTTATGGAGCATGTGAATTGCATGAGTAAGGCTAGAAAGATAGGGCATTACAAGAAAACCTAAGACTAGCTTTTGTGTTATTCTTGAATTGTAGCACTAAGTAAAAGTAAAGTAGACTTTTGAAGATTAGCCTTCTGTGTCCAAAAACATGGGGAATTATTTATCAATAGTTAATATCTAGTGCAGTTGCTAAAATTAGAGAAATATATAATGGACAGGGTGCTGACTTTCTAATTTATTTTAATTATTACTTTTAGATTTCAATTTAGTATTGCTTTTTACCTAATTCTAATTTTTTATATTTCCATTTAATATTCTTTTGCCCAAATTCTTTTTACCTACTTATTACTTTTATACCTAAATATTACTTTTATATTTGTACTTAATATTCTTTTTGCCTATTTCTATTTCTATTTTTCTAAGAAAATAATGATAAAAGAAATTTACTAAGATACATGTAGAATAATTGATATAAAAGAATAAAATTTATATGGAACTCATGTTTTTTTATACACTTATTTTTTATTAAAGATATTTTAAACAAATGGAAGTTATAAACAAAATTAAAGAAGAAAGATAGCACCTTTAGTAACTTCCTTAGCTATTATAGTTCCCAAATCATCAAATTCAATCACTAGAACATCTACATTGTGTGTTTGTGCATATATATGATTTGTTCTCTAAATTGCAGCTGCCATGTGGGAGAATTAGGAACTATCTATTTCTCAAAACTTTCAGAGTTCTTTGTTTGTCATTGCAGATCAATAGACAATTGAGTGTGATGTAATTTATTCAAAAAATATATTAATATGATTCATATCATATTTTGTTTCTATTTTTCCTTTGGAATTTAATATGAATGCTATTTTTGTTACTATATCAATAATATTAATATAAAAGGTATAACTATTTTTTAAAAAAGTTAATTTTATGCTTGACTTGCATTTGTAGTAGAAAATAATTATAAACTCCTTATATGATTAGCTACAGACATGGTATAGATATCTATGAGGAATTTTGTAGTTAGTCTGTACGTAAATTAAAGCTAAAATTCATACCAAATTCCCAATACATTGAGATGAAACTATCATCACTAATCACAAGTGAACACTTGATTTTATGAAACAACTTGGATTCTTTTCTTAAAGTTTTTCAATTTTCTAATTCATGTAAGAATAAATTCCATTTATTAGATTAATTATGCTTAAACTTCATTGTAAATGATATTTAAAATTTCAGCCAATAATCTAAACTTTATTTGAACAATTGGTGTGCTACAATGCTCAACACTTATGAGTGTTAAGTATTGTCTTTTCATGGTAAATTATTTAAAGTGCATTGACCTGATTTATCTATGAATCTTATTTTAATCTTACATGTTAATAGTTTTATTCAATGAATTAGAGAAGGTGGATTAGTGATCCCTCTAAAAGAAGTGAGGCTTACATTCAAGGTGTACTTGAATTTTTGGACTTTACATTTCAAAAGTCAGCAATAAATGGGAAAATCTTGTGTCCTTATGTTGCATGTGTCAATCTTCATTGTTACCCTAGATTAAATGTTTATGAGCACCTAACTAATCCATGCCGTGGATTTCTTAAAGGGTATAAAAAATGGATTTTCCATAGAGAGACAAATGAAGCAACTACAAGTACAAATATAGAACCAATAGAGTTAGAAAATGATATGCATGGGTTATTTCACGATATTTTTGGAATGCCTGAACAATTAGGTGGAAAAGAAATGAATGATGTCAATGACAAAAATCCAAAACAAGTGAGAGAGGAACATTATGAACAACCATCTAAAGAAGAGAATAGCTTTGACAAATTTCATCAATTAATTAAGGAGGCTGAACAAAAGCTCTACCCAAATTGTGAAAAATACATTAAGCTATCATTTATTGTACATCTTTATCATATTAATTGTCTTCATGCGTGGAGTGGTAAGTCTTTTTCAATGTTGTTGGAGTTATTAAGAGATGTATTACCTAAAGGGAATGTTTTGCTAGAGTCATCCTATGATACAAATAAGATGATTTTTTTATTAGGCTTACGGTATGAGAAAATCCATGCTTATCTTAATGATTGTATGTTGTATTGGAAGGACAAGAGAAAAGATGAAGTGTGTTCAAAATGTGGTGTCTCAAGGTGGAAAACTCATATTGTTTTAGAGAATAATGAAGGTTACACATCTGAGAGAAAAAAGATACCAATAAAGATTTTGCAATGGTTTCCTTTGGTACCTAAGATAAAGAGGCTTTTCATGTCCTCTAAAACTGCTTCATTCATGAGATAGCATGAAGAAGGTTGCACAAAAGATGGCCTTTTAAGGCATCCAGTAGACTCTCTTGCTTGGAAGGAATTTAATTCCATGTACCCTAATTTTTCGAGTGGCCCTCATAATGTGAGGCTTGGATTGGCTTCAAATGGCTTTAATCCATTCAAGACTATAAGTGTTGCATGTAGTACTTAGCTTATTATTGTAATTCCCTATAACTTTCCTCCTTGAATGTGCATAAAACAACCTTCTTTTATGATGTCATTGCTTATTCCTCATCCTAAAGGTCCTGGTAACAATATAGATGTGTATCTCTAGCCATTAGTTGAAGAGTTAAAAGAATTATGGGAAACTGGGGTTAAAACCTTTGATGCTCATAAGAAAGAGTCATTTCGAATGCATGCTACATTAATTTAGAGTATTAATGATTACTCAGCATATGCAAACTTGTCTAAGTGGAGTACTAAAGGTTAGTATGCTTGTCTATGTTGTGGTATTGAAACAGGTTCACAGTGGTTAACCCATAGTAGGAAGTTTTGTTATATATGTCATCGACGGTGGTTAGAACCTGACCATAAGTGGAGGTACAATCATGGGTCTTTTGATAGAATGCAAGAGTTTAGGGGTTGTCCTATATGATATGATGGGGATACAATCTGAAGACAATTAGAAGAGCTTGAAGATGTGGGTGCAATTGGGGATGGGTCACAACCCTAGAGAAGACAAATATCTTATTCACTTTGCCATATTGGAAACATAATATACTGCACCACAATCTTGATGTGATGCACATTGAAAAAAATGTTTGTGATAACATCATTGGTACATTATTGAACCAAGAAGGAAAATCTAAAGATAATTATAAGGAAATAGCAGATCTTGTGGAGATGAACATAAGAAATGTGCTTCATCCTCAAACACATCCCTCCAATGGCTCAACGTTTTTGCCTAGAGCATGTTACCAAATGACTAAGAAGGAAAAAGAAGCTTTTCTTGCAGTTTTAAAAACTATAAAAGCACCAGATGAATGCTCATCATATATCTCTTGTTGTGTGCAAATAAAGTAACTCAAGTTGATTGGTTTGAAAAGTTACGATTGTCATGTTTTGATGCAAGAGTTTATGCCTAAAGCATTAAAAGGTTCTCTTCCAGATAAAGTGACCTTAGTTTTGATTAATCTTTGTCACTTTTTCAAAGAAATCTATTCTAAGGTCCTTAACAAGGATTATCTAATAAAGTGTTGTTCAATGCAAATTATAACTTGTAATATGGTATAATAGGTCATGCTAATACAAAAGGTCCTATAAGAATACTAGATATATGAGACATGTGACGGGCTTGTCGTGCAACCCTCAAAATAAAACTAGGTTGATCTAAAATATAGCAAGTGGCACAACCTAGGTCATCTCCCTTGGAATTGGAATTCAATGTTCAATTAGGTTCTCTAAGTGTTCTAAGATCCTAGAACTATCTAGTTTGGGGGGTTTTTGAATGAATTAAACTATCCTAAAACTAAATTGAATCAAAATTCCTAATTACTACCTAATTGGATGAATTATGGTGAATGATGGTCTTGTGACTAGCTTAGGAATAATCTCTTGGTATCCACTATCCTTATCCTATTCTAATTGTGATTAATTCTGGCCTAAGAATTCCTAATTAAGTTCATTACAAGTTATCTTGAGTTACCACACAAGAATCAAGAGATTAACAATCTAATGTTGAATTGAGACCTCAATCCCGCATTAAACCGTTAACTCTTGTCTTTAAGATCAATGAACATCCAATTTGATTGATTAACTAATTAATTATCTTCTGATTCATCATCCAAAAATGTTTAATTAACTAACTAAACACTAAGGAATTCTCAAATCAAACAATCAAGCACAAAATCTCACTCATGCAATTCATCGAACACCTTCGTGGTATACATGGGAGATTAAAGAGAATAATGAAAAATCATATTCAAATTCAACCAATTAATCAACAAAAATAATTCCTAATCAATGTCTAACTAGCCACTAATTAATTACACAATTTCCTAATCAAATATAACTCAACCGAGATTATACAAGAAAAAGAAAAAGTGCTGGAAAAATAAGAAAATCTTAGCCAGAATTCTGCTTCTTCCCCAAGGATTCAAGGTTCTACTCAAGAGCTTCCTCCCTTGCTAGCCTCAAGATGAATTAAATCTTCATATTACGATCGAATGGAGATGGAAAGAATGGAATGGAGAGAATTATGTGGAGTGGACGAAGGCGAAGGGGTGGATGTGTGCGTTGTGGGTGAGAGGCGTGGGTGAATGACGGCGCGTGAATAAAGACGGAGGTGAGGGTTTAAAAGGCCAATGACCGAGGGAATAAGGATTAATGAGGCGTGAATGAATAGGATGCTAGCATCGTGTATCCTCTTCTCACGTGTTTTCTAATGACTTCACGTGCTCCTTTCTAATTTCAATCGGCTGAAGGCATTTTCTTAATTCCCTTCACGTGCTCTCCCTCTTATTCCAAGTCTGAAGCCTTCTTATGTGAATGTGTATAAACGTGGGACCCACTTTAATTTACATTATTATAATACTTCATTTCATGCAAGCTTTCCCACGTAACTTCTGTAGCTTCTTCGTGGCTTCAGATCTGCTTCGGCCAGCTGCACTTCCTCTCTGTTTCTGCTATCTCGTTGCTGTCCATGTGTGTTTGTTTCTATTTCTCTTCGAACCAGAACCATGGTTTTCTTCATTTTTCAACTTGTTCCAGCCCTCCATTCTTTCGTGTTCTCGAGTTGTAAGCTGCTGGTTTGTGTTCTGTTTCCAGCTCCTTCAACCCGTGGCTCCTGTGTGTGACCAAATGTGATTCTTCTGCTTTGTTCTGCATGCTTGTGTTTTCTTCTTTGTTCCAGAGCGTGGCTTCACCTTCTGTTCAAGCTCAAACGCTTCTTGTTCCAGCTACTTCTTCAACTCATGCATCTTTTGTTTCTGCTCCTTACTTCTTCATTCATATTCACGTATCCACGTTGCTTCTTTACTTATCTTCGCAGACCACGAGTTGCTTCTGGTTTTCTTCTCTGTTTCTGCTGGTGAACTTGCATGACAGCTACTGTTTGCTTGCTCGAAAGCTCCTTTCCACTGTTCCAACAGCTTTTCCACGAGTTTTCTTCCTCTGTTCAGACTTACAAACCAAACCGAGAGTGCTTCCACGTGATTAGCTTCATTTGCAGGACTTCATATCTGTTTCTTCATGAGCTGCTTCTGTTTTGTTCTCATTCACATAGAACTCGAGCTCAAGTTTGCTTTTAATATATTTAATTTTTATTCTCTTTTACTCTCCAACTAGTGGCTTTCAAGATTGTGTTCAAAGCCCATTAAAATCTACACAAAAGAATGGAAAGTGTTAAGTAGAAATACCCACAAAATTATTTAAAAGGAATTCAAGCAATAAAATTCAAGAATTTTGTAGTTTAATTCCTAAAGTGCAAAAGTGGCTAATAAAATCAATTTCCATTCAATTGCATGCATTAAGCTACATTTGATTATTAAAATGACTAAGTTAGGAGGATGAAAATAGATAAAATATGTGTTTATCAAATTCCCCCACACTTAAACCTTTGCACTCCTGGGCAAAGCTTAAAATCCAAGATAAAAGACTAAATGGAAACACCCAGCTAGTAGAATGGCAAGTGGAAAAAGAAAATAGAAAAGAAAGTGTAAAAATTACAAGCTAGAGATTAATCACAACTCTTCAACACTTCAACAATCCAAGCTAATTTGACTTGCATCAAGAAAACAAATTCTATGGCAATTTATTTGAAAAGGATGAATTGAAATGCATAGCCTCTCACATGGATTGGTGTTTACTCTCAACTCTCAAGTATTTAAGGTAATGTAATTCACTCAAATTCCACATATCAAAGCTCACTACCATAAGCTTGTCTAGCTTCTAAGTCTCCACCACCAATGCCAAATGCAATGCACAAATCAATAGGACTTTATTCGTGGTTGTAATGGGGTTAAGGAAATGAAATGAATGGATAACAAAAAGAAGGAAAATACAAAACAAATGGATACCTTAGAACCTCAAGAGCACTCAATGACAATCTAGGATAGGGAAGAGTGTGCATTCAAGGCCTTATTTTCCACTAGAACAGCAACTATAAACCCAATTTGAAACACTTTTTTTTTTTTCTTTTGACTTTCTATGGCTTCCTTTTCTTTTTTTTTTCTATCTTTTCTTCTCCTTGCATTTTTTTTTTTTTGACATATTCCTCAACTCTTAATATCAATGGCCTAAATTGATGTAAAGCACACATTCTCTCATCCTATTTAGATGTAATGCTCCTTGAAATTCCTAAGGCATCTTAAAATAAGGTGGGAATATATTTAATGGCTATAGGCTAACAAGAAAAGAAAAGAAGGTTCAAAGTGGCTAAAACAATGGATAAAGATGCATGTAGGGTTGGCCTTTTGGCTCTAGCTAAAATAGAAAGGAATGCCTTATCATTTTCATGCATGCAAGTGCAAATGTCGTCTCAACAAAGAATCAAGACAAGTTCTAGAGTGAAAACAAAGATAGGTGAATACGCACTAGAATTGAACAATTAAGACTCAAATTCTCACCAGCTAATGGCTATCAAATAATTCATTGAAATCAAATTCATTGCCACTTCACTTGAATCAAGACACAAGATCCATCACTTATCATGTCTAAGCAAATCTAAGCTACAATCATCTTAACTTGCAACTTTTACAGAAAAATTGAAGAAAAATCACGCTATTTTTCAAAAATTTTCTAAAAAATTTTTTTGAAAAAAAGATGGATGGAATGAAATGACTCTCTCCCCCACACTTAAATGTTGCATTATCCTCAATGCCAGCACACAATCCAGTAAACAGATAAACAATACAATATAAAGAGTGAAAAGAGAGAGTACAACCGGATGAACTTGCCAATGAAGATCTCAAAGGTGGCTAAGATGTTCATTGTAGCTGGCTAGCAATTTATTTCCTACAAAATAGAAATAAAAGAAACTGTAATGCGGAAAAGAAAAAGAAAACTAAATCCTAAACTAAGAAGAGCTCTATCAGCAACTAACTAATCATACGTATCAAAAACCAAAATCAAAACTACTTTATTTCTTCTTAACTGGATAATTTTGAGTCTCACTACTTTAAAGCATTTTGATTGATCATGCAATGTTGACTCATGGACTTTCTCAACCATCAGTAGTCTCAAAAAATCATTTTTAGTAAATTCAAGAACAAGAAAAGAAGAAAAATCAAATTTAAGATAATTGAAACTAAAGAAAGAAAATTCAAAATCAAACTGAAAATTTCAACTTTCTAAAAATCTATCAAATCCAATAAAATCTACTTGACTCTCATCAGTAAGAGTCACTGCATCCACAGAAAAATTAAATTGTAACTTCTCACAGTCTTTTGAATTCAAGGTGTCTGACAGTTGTTTTTCCTCTATTGGGAGAGTCTGTGATTTGTTGGGAATTAACTCCTCAACTTCTGGAATCTGTTCGGGACTCTCAACAATAGAGATAATATCTTCCCTGACCAAAGAGACATCAGTAGGCTCATAATATTTTAAACAATGATCAATAGCAAAATTAAGTCTCTCACTAGTATCAACAACAACAGATGAATCAATAGGATGTTCAATATCAACATTATCACTATGCATATTATCATCAACACTAGTATGATCAGAAGAATCATTCTTATCAATCATTTCAGTACAAACAAAGGATCCCATGGATTCAACAGAGTTATCAGACTTCAGAAACTCATTAATCTCAGCACATATAGGACATGTATGCATATCATCACATAAGCATTGTGGATTAGAGTCTGAATTATCAACAAACTGCTCAACAATTTTAATGCCTATATCATTATCACCACATGCTACATCTACCATTTCATCAGCCATATCAACACATGCTAGTGAGGAATCATGTTGATCAGTATATGTGAGAAACTCACTAGTCTCAATGAAAGAATTAATTTGGGAGTATTCATCACATATAGCAGATTCAATACACACACAATCAAGAGATGCATCCAAATTAGTCATGTCACATGATCTAGAAGGCATGTTGTCCCTAAATTCAGAAGGTGTATCATCAATAGGCTTCTCAACTAATTCCACATCGGGAATAGCATGATCATTACATTCCAAGTCACCCCCACACTTATCTACTACCCTAGACTCAAGAGATTCATCAATTGATTCAGAAATAAAGTTTTCACTATAATCACAGCTAGGAGTAGACATCCCAAGTGCATCAGTACATAAGGGTTCATGAGCATCAACAAATGTATCAGTTTTGTTCAATGCATTACCATAATCAACCACATCAGGAGATTCAACAATTAATTCCTCATCAACATCATCATCATCATGTAATTCAGAATCAACGACATTATATGCATTAGGAATTGAAGTGCTATCAGGAAAACTAGAATCAATTCCAACAAATTGTAAAACATTAGAAGATGGAAGGATATTACCCAATGAACATGACTCTTCCTCCTCTATACATTCCCTTCTAATTTTCTCTTCAATTGATTCAATAGCACTTGAAGTCGGTTGATTCGATTGAATTCCTAAATCCTTCCTGAAAATGTTGTCCATTATTTGTTGGGTTTCGAGTTGCAACTGTAGCATTTGTTGGATTTGAAGATTATAGTCCTTCAAATGCTCTAACATCCTCTCTTCCAAACTTGGTTCCCTCTGAGGCTCTTGTTGCATGTATCCCTCATGGTAATTGTAAGGATGATATTGTTGCTCTTGCATATGGAAATCAGGGTATGGCTCTTGCATATGGAAGTTATAATATGGCTCATGATGATGGTGGTAATTTGGGTGGATCTCATATGGGTTATGGTATGGTTGGTAGTTGGGGTGAACTTCATATGAATGGTGGTGTGGTTAGTAGCATGGTTGTTGGATTTGTTGGTATTGTTGGGCTTGCTGTTCTTGTCTTTGTTGTTCAAGCAAGCCTTGAAGCATTGTATGGAGATCATCCAACTTCCTGGAAATCCTATCATTTGCATAAGGATCATAAGCACCTTGATTAGAAAAATATGGATCCATTTATAAGCAAGGAAAAATGAGAAGTACAATTACTTTTAGCACAAAGCAAAATCACAAACAACTATAACTAAAATTAACTCAAAATTAAGAAAATCAAATCAAATGAAGATAAGAAGTTCCTAAAAATGAAAAACACTCTAAAACAGAGCCTAATGACACAAAACAAACTCACAAAAATTAAAGAAGATAAATCCAGAAAAATTGAAAAATTCCTAAAAAATTCGAGAAAATACTAAAAAATTAGAAAAAGTGCCTCAAACGTTGGAATTTGGCCAAAAAATGGTGCACCTAATAGCTAAGCTATTACTTTTTCTCAAAACACTCAAACACCTTGAAAAATAAAGTATGAGAATTTTCTGGGCACTTTGAACGAAAATTCCAGCAACCAGGACACTTAACGCGCAACACCGAAATTAACCGATTCCAAGTTCAAAACAGAACGAAAATCAAATCAAAACAGAACTAAAACAAAGATAAAACAAGACAAAAACACTTAGAAAACTTTCTCAAACAATTGAGACTCCAAATCCCCGGCAACGGCGCCAAATTTTGACGGGCTTGTCGTGCAACCCTCAAAATAAAACTAGGTTGATCTAAAAATATAGCAAGTGGCACAACCTAGGTCATCTCCCTTGGAATTGGAATTCAATGTTCAATTAGGTTCTCTAAGTGTTCTAAGATCCTAGAACTATCTAGTTTGGGGGGTTTTTTGAATGAATTAAACTATCCTAAAACTAAATTGAATCAAAATTCCTAATTACTACCTAATTGGATGAATTATGGTGAATGATGGTCTTGTGACTAGCTTAGGAATAATCTCTTGGTATCCACTATCCTTATCCTATTCTAATTGTGATTAATTCTGGCCTAAGAATTCCTAATTAAGTTCATTACAAGTTATCTTGAGTTACCACACAAGAATCAAGAGATTAACAATCTAATGTTGAATTGAGACCTCAATCCCGCATTAAATCGTTAACTCTTGTCTTTAAGATTAATGAACATCCAATTTGATTGATTAACTAATTAATTATCTTCTGATTCATCATCCAAAAATATTTAATTAACCAACTAAACACTAAGGAATTCTCAAATCAAACAATCAAGCACAAAATCTCACTCATGCAATTCATCGAACACCTTCGTGGTATACATGGGAGATTAAAGAGAATAATGAAAAATCAGATTCAAATTCAACCAATTAATCAACAAAAATAATTCCTAATCAGTGTCTGACCAGCCACTAATTAATTACACAATTTCCTAATCAAATATAACTCAACCGAGATTATACAAGAAAAAGAAAAAGTGCTAGAAAAATAAGAAAATCTTAGCCAGAATTCTGCTTCTTCCCCAAGGATTCAAGGTTCTACTCAAGAGCTTCCTCCCTTGCTAGCCTCAAGATGAATTAAATCTTCATATTACGATCGAATGGAGATGGAAAGAATGGAATGGAGAGAATTATGTGGAGTGGACGAAGGCGAAGGGGTGGATGTGTGCGTTGTGGGTGAGAGGCGTGGGTGAATGACGGCGCGTGAATAAAGATGGAGGTGAGGGTTTAAAAGGCCAATGACCGAGGGAATAAGGATTAATGAGGCGTGAATGAATAGGATGCTAGCGTCGTGTATCCTCTTCTCACGTGTTTTCTAATGACTTCACGTGCTCCTTTCTAATTTCAATCGGCTGAAGGCATTTTCTTAATTCCCTTCACGTGCTCTCCCTCTTATTCCAAGTCTGAAGCCTTCTTATGTGAATGTGTATAAACGTGGGACCCACTTTAATTTACATTATTATAATACTTCATTTCATGTAAGCTTTCCCACGTAACTTCTGTAGCTTCTTCGTGGCTTCAGATCTGCTTCAGCCAGCTGCACTTCCTCTCTGTTTCTGCTATCTCGTTGCTGTCCATGTGTGTTTGTTTCTGTTTCTCTTCGAACCAGAACCATGGTTTTCTTCATTTTTCAACTTGTTCCAGCCCTCCATTCTTTCGTGTTCTCGAGTTGTAAGCTGCTGGTTTGTGTTTTGTTTCCAGCTCCTTCACCCGTGGCTCCTGTGTGTGACCAAATGTGATTCTTCTGCTTTGTTCTACATGCTTGTGTTTTCTTCTTTGTTCCAGAGCGTGGCTTCACCTTCTGTTCAAGCTCAAACGCTTCTTGTTCCAGCTACTTCTTCAACTCATGCATCTTTTGTTTCTGCTCCTTACTTCTTCATTCATATTCACGCATCCACGTTGCTTCTTTACTTATCTTCGCAAACCACGAGTTGCTTCTGGTTTTCTTCTCTGTTTCTGCTGGTGAACTTGCATGACAGCTACTGTTTGCTTGCTCGAAAGCTCCTTTCCACTGTTCCAACAGCTTTTCCACGAGTTTTCTTCCTCTGTTCAGACTTACAAACCAAACCGAGAGTGCTTCCACGTGATTAGCTTCATTTGCAGGACTTCATATCTGTTTCTTCATGAGCTGCTTCTGTTTGGTTCTCATTCACATAGAACTCGAGCTCAAGTTTGCTTCTAATATATTTAATTTTTATTCTCTTTTACTCTCCAACTAGTGGCTTTCAAGATTGTGTTCAAAGCCCATTAAAATCTACACAAAAGAATGGAAAGTGTTAAGTAGAAATACCCACAAAATTATTTAAAAGGAATTCAAGCAATAAAATTCAAGAATTTTGCAGTTTAATTCCTAAAGTGCAAAAGTGGCTAATAAAATCAATTTCCATTCAATTACATGCATTAAGCTACATTTGATTATTAAAATGACTAAGTTAGAAGGATGAAAATAGATAAAATATGTGTTTATCAACATGCCAGAAGATGAGTTTATTATTGTTGAATTGGATTCACTTCTTTGCCCAATTGGTGAGGAAGTAAGAACTTTAACTCAGTTCATTGGTAGCTTGGTTAGGAAGCATCAACGTGCTCCAATTAATTATGAATCATGGAAAGATATGCCTGATGACTACAAATAATCAATGATGAAAACAATAATGGTATTATAGCTTTTTTTTAATTATGATGTCTAACTCTTACTTTGTTTACTCAAACATTAATTGTCATTTCTTTGCCCACTTGTTTAGACAAGATTTGAATTTTCTCCTAAGTTAGATAAGGACAAAGAAGAAATTTTGGCAAATATGCTAAAATCAGAAATGTATGACAAATGGAGGCAATGGAAGCACGATTTTAAAAAAATGGGATATGACCCAAGCAAGACTGAAGAACAAATGGCTACTAATGTACCAGATGAGAGGGTTGATCCTCTTTAATATCGAGATTTGGTTCATTATTGGTGCTTTGGTAAAGGACAAGTAAGTTATTTATTAAATTGATAGATTCTCACATGTCATTGTGCAACAATATCTTACTTTCCTTTTTTCTTTCCTACTTTTTCACTTAATTTCAAATAAGAAATTAAGTGACATTAACAAAAGAAATCATGCAAAGCTTGAAGATATTCAATGCATGGGTACAAAAAGTCTCCTAAGATTCATTAATGAGAAGGTTTGTTTTCTTCCTTTAAAAAGAGCTCTTAGTTAATTTTAATTTTGGTTAGTTAAGATGGGGACCTTAAGTCCATGTTGATTTTGCTTAAAATAGAACTATTGGGTTGGTTATTCTTTTTTAGGAAAAAAAAAAATTATTTCAAAGGAGATCTTAAAAATCTTGAGAGTAAAGAGAGAAAAAATTGAATTTAGTTCAATATTTCAATTCTTATTTAATGAGTCAAGCTATTGCTGAGAGGGATTCATTGTGGCACTTGACAACTCATAATAATAATTTTTTCAATAACTTAAAATATTAATAAGAGATAAATCTTACGTTTAAAAATAGTATGATATACACATATTTTAAAGTTTTCAATATAATTTTTTGCTTTGATTTTATGACTCTTTTGTAATTCTAAATTTCTAATGTTCTTTAGGATGTATATACTTTTATAATAAAAAGATCTTTCTTAAAAATTAGTAATGCTTTGAAAATATTTAGTATAGTAATTAATGGAAAATATTATTTGATAATTTATTGATTTTTATTCACAGGGCCATAGAAACTTTAACTTTTTTGATATGGACAAGTGACTATACATCATTTTCTACCAAAAGTATTATTTAAAATGATGCACTTACTTGATATGGATTTTAAGAAGATATTTTTTTCACTAAACATTTGTCACAATCAAGTGGTCAAATGAACACTTCAAATTTTTGCTAATTCTATATATTTCAAATGATCAAACTGGACATTAAACATATAAAAATATGAAAATAAATTTATCTTTTTAGAGTGATTCAAAGTAGTTTGAGATTAAACATAAAGGTTTTAAAATATTATGGGATTTATAAAAGACAAACTAATATAGTTAGGTATGCTTTTACATGTATTACTTCCTGAAAACTACTTGTTCGTAGTGACTTGTGATTACAAGAAGAGTATATATCAAAGAGCTCAAAAACCTATTTATGTAATTTGGAGCTGCAAAATTTATTATACCTATATGTTTTCAGGTATTGGGCTAGAAAATTATACTATTTGCATGGTTTAAAACCAAGCAAATTGACTATGGGCTTGAAGTCAGCCTGGTGATATAAGCCTTTAGAGGTTCGAAGTGTAAGCCTATTAAATGTATTTCTATCTGTAACTCTGAGCTTTTCTTTGGTGCTATACCTTGGTTTGTAATTAATGGATTTAGAAGGCATAGAGAAATGTTTCCATTGTATTGTATCTTTTAATCCTTTGATAGCATAGAAGTTTTCTAACTTGTTAATTTTCTTTTGTTTCTGTATTGCCAATTTTTCTCCTCCAAATTCTGTCATATTTAGGGAAAGAAGGAAAATTAAAGTGGGAGGAGGAATATTAAAATCCAAGAGTCTATTTGGGTTATAAAGGGGTTTCCTCTTAGATGCTTTGCATATATCATTTTAGATGGTTATTTCCATTGAATGGGGATGGAATTGGGAAATTGAACATCAATGCGGTTGACTTAGGTAAGGACGTCCTTGGACTTGCTTCTTGTTATTTCTCTATTATGTAGCTATTGTTTATATTGTCCTTCATCAATGTGTTAGTGTGTATATGGGTGGACAATGACAATTTTCCATCCCAAATTGAGCATACTGCCTCTTACAAATTAGTGTGAAATCTAGCAATGCGATTTACTCTGTAAAAGCAATGAAATTAAAAATGTTCAGAAATATGGTGATAGAATTCAAAGTGAATAAACCAGACCATAAAGGAACAGGTTAGTTTCTAGTGAGAATTTATATACATTTTAAGTGTACTTGTTTAAAATGAAAACACACACACACACACACACACACACACACACACACACACATATACATATGAATGTTTCTTTTTATCTTAATATTACATTATTTGAATTAAGATGAAGAATTAATATTATTGACTCTTAAATAGCTATTATCTAAACCGCATTATGCTTTGTTAGGCATTTTGCCTTTTTGTTGCTTTGTGCAATGGTTTTTAGCTCTAGAACCACCATACTATAATCTAGAAAATTTACTTTCCTTTCTTCACAAATTACTGTCTTTTAGTTTGTTAAACTTCTGAATTTCACTATTATGTGAATATTTATTTTATTACAAGATCTTAATATATCTATTATTCTACTTTCACACTTGAAGGTATTAGTCAAATGAATATTTTTTTTTATTATAGATAACCTCTCTCTCCTTCTTATTCCAAGTTTATTTGGTTCCTTGTTTTTGTTTTATGTTGGTTCTTAGTTTTTGTTCCAAAAGATGATTCATTTAGATTAAGTGATTATTACCTTTGAAATTTTAGGCAAAATAAGGAACAAGAAAGCAACCTAGTTGTGCAAAAGTTTACATTGATACGCCGAACTTGCAACGATGGAAGAGTTATTACTGAGTAGGCTACTAAAGTAATTGTAAGTTTTTAATTATATGAATCTCTTCTTTTTATTGGTTGGTTGTGAGCATAGGATTGTTGCTGTCCTTATGTAGCCATTCACTTCCTTGTTTATTAGTTGGTTGGTTAACTTGTGTTATAATTTTTATATCCATTACAAATTTAGGATGAGTTAAAAGAGGTTATGGATAGAGAGGGTAGCTCATAAAATTCTAAAAACATTGAGAGATGAACATCTTGGAGGGATAATGCATATTTTAAAGTCTTAGGACCTGAAAAGAGAGGATGTGTGCACTGTTTGGGGAAAATTCCAATTGCTAAGAGCACTAATGCAAACTCATTGTCAGATACAGCATTAGAAGCAAGACACTAAAAGGTTGAAACTTTATTGAAAAATGTTTTAACATAATTCAACAATGATTTTCTAGAGAAAAAGTTGATGATCTTATAGATGCAGCATCTCGAGAGGTTTGATTAAATTTTTCATATTATATTTATGATAAAATTTTATATCTAAATGAATTGTTAATAGAATTTTGATTTTTTGCTTTCTATATAGGTGCCAGATGGCAATAGTGCTCCCAATGGCCATCCAAGATCTTCAACTTCCAGCAATCCTAATGAAAATAGTATATCTATGCATTAATTGAATTAAAATTAGCTATCTTATAATTTGATTATGTTTCACTTCACTAAATCATAATCTCATTTTTAACATTAACATCATTGACTTCCATGTGTAGATTGAGACCAAGTTTCAAGCTTATTCAAAGGAGGCATCTAAGATATGAGCTATTCTACAAAGCTAAAAGTATCATATGTGTATTCATGTATTGACTAAAGTAGATTGATTTCTTTTATCTTGTTTTTGAAAAGTATTGTATAAGAGTAGATATATGGACTTCTTATTTTGTATGAAGATGATTATTAGAATTTCTTTAATGTAATGGAATGAATTTTTAGTTACTTGAAAATTTATTGTGTCTTGTATATTTACTCTTTTTTTGGGTAAATTAAATGAGCATTAACGCATTAAAAGATAAGCTTGCAATATTAAATGATATAATTATATCCCATAGCCATGCGCTCATTACTGTCATTAAAGGCTTCAATGACAATAAAACACCTAAAAATAATAATAGCAAAATAATTGTGGGTAAAGGTTTTAGTAACATTAAAATATCTGTGGGTATAAGTTTTAGTAAATTGTCATTATAAATTTTAGTGACAGTGAAATATTGTGGGTAAAGGATTTAGTGATAGTAAAATGTCAATGGGTAAAGGTTTTATAAAAATATTATCATCAAATATAGTGACAATAAAGCATCTGTGGGTAAAAGTTTTAAAATTATACCTACATCTTGTGAAATCATGGGTAAGTTATACCCACAATCATAAAACTATGGGTAAAAGTAAAGAAAACTTGATAAAAGTTTAGATTGTGGGTATAGGTCAAGTAAGGATATACCTATGAATTTTTAGCTTTTACCCATAGAAATTGACTGTGGGTATATGTCATTTTTCTCATAGTGTCATGATAAGAAGGAGGTTTACACCCCTAGCCATATTTCCTAATAATCTCACACATCTTTGTAAACTCTAGATTTTTTACACAATTAAAAGGAGTAGCACTTGTGTAAAAAAAATCAAGTTACTTGTTGGCAAGCTTTTTCCCTTAAGTCATTCATGAACATTTGATTAGTGGTTGATTGTGTGCTACCCACTCCACTGCTATTTTTTTTAGTACTTTTCAAGAAATTCATGAGTCTTTTCCCTTTCTCGTGAGATTCAACTTGTGTTTGTGTTCCTTTATCCTTCTCCTCACGAATATCAACCCATTATTTTTTTCTTTTAGATGATGCACATTTAGCTTCATAAACATGTTGTAACATCGTTGTCCTCACATTATTTGAAACACTAACACAAGCTTCAACATCTATTTTGGTGCCAGCTAAATAATATTTAAACCTATAAATGCCTCCACTAATAATTTTGCCACAATAATTACAGTGCACTTTTTTACCATTTCCATTAACATCCATCTCATGTTTCCACCCTATATTAGACCTATTACCAGGATAGTTTTTTTCTTATGGCAACAACTTTTCTTTCAGTAACCCCACTTGCACTTAAAGACATATTGAATTCAATAAAAAATTCTAAAATTAGGGGGAAAATAATATATTAAACAAAACTATTTACTTATATGAGGATAAAATATACCAACTAGTATAACTAAAAAGATAAAATCATATTTTACAAGCATACAAACTTGTGAATCTTATCTTGTGACTACTTGTAAACAAAAGATAAGTCTTATATTCCTATTTTGAAAAAAATTATAAAAAAAATTATTAAATAATAATTATAAAAATATAATAAATATTTTTTGAGCTGCTCAAATTTAAATGGTTTAAAATTCAAATATAAAAATAATTTGAGTTGCTCAAATTTATAAAGTAAAAATCATACTTTGCCATACCTTATTAAATATTAAAAAAAAAAGGACCTCTTTACAAACTTAAATATGATTTTAATTTTACCTTAAATCTATCAAATATAAAATGTATTATCATCATTATCAGGTTCAAATTTTTTATTCATAAAAAATATAAAAACAAAAAATTAATTTTTAATGGATAATGATATACTTACCTTAAAAAAATCAGAAAAGACAAGATGGACCCACAAGCCATAATGACTCAAACTCTAACCAATTGTAAGATGATACCTAATGGAGGAAGGCTACAACTGCACTATTCACTTTTTGAATCCTTTGACCTTTTTTCCACTTTTTATCACTCACTCTCTCCCTCTTTTCAAAGCTGCCATTCCACTTTTTGTCATTCACTCTCTCCCTCTTTTCAATGTTGCCGAGAAGAAAATTCTTCTTTCTTTTTCAGTTTGCTATTAAATGAAGGAACATATTAATGAAGGAATAATGTGGTCTCTCTTGCTCTCTCAACTTGGTGCATGGTAAGTTGTCTCACTTGATAGTTTAGGAGTCGGGCTTCGATAATCAACAACAAGGATTGAATCTTCTCCAACATATTATGTCACTAGATGTGGGGTAGAATGTGTCACACCCAATAAATAAAAGTGTGACTGGCATGGAGGAGAGACAATTCTCTTCCGTAAGCCTAACCAAACTAAAATCCTACCAAACATTTAGTAAATATCCTTAAATTTTCATTATCAAGTAATAAAAATATACAGAACAATTAGGAATCATATTTGCATTAGACATATTTAGTTCTAAGTGGCTCTTGTAAAAATTTCAACAGAGTCTTCCCTTTAAATTGAACTTTTTAAAATTTCTACAATTCAGCTAGCCAGTACAAATACATCAAGAGGAAATTCTATTATCAATCTAGACTAGTATAAGTCAATTTCTAGGGGTGGGGAACCCTATTTGTGGTTCAGTAGCGCTACATGCAACATTTTATAATATAAAATAAATTCCAAATACAACAACAAAGAATAAAGGAAGGTGACCAATTCTAAGTTGCTGAAGAGGGATCGAGGTCAGACCCACCATTTGAAATAAATTGAAAATAAAAAGAGTGATGCAATTGCTCAGTGAATAAATAAAGCTAACTATATAGTATAAAAACATTTTTTTGTTTTTTTACATCAAATTTTTATTCAAAATAGCAATTCAATAATTTAAGACTTTAAAAGTAGTGATTAATGAATTTTTCTAATAAAATGATTCATCAAATATAGTTGAAAGCATCTAATCGATACCAATTGAGTCAGACAAGAGCAAATAGATCGTGAGGGTAAGTAACACAAACTCTGAGCAATCTGCTTGCGAAAATCATAACAGATCCATGTATGGTGGCCAATCACACGGGGCTAGCAACACCCCTGCTAGTGGGTTACATATCACAGTGCACCATGGCTAACCAATACTGCGTTTAGCTGAGTGTCCCGATATAGGTAGCTCTCAAAAAAAAAATTATCTCATACATATTTGGTCAAAGCGAATTAAATTCTAAAATATGTGTATTTGCAATCTGAACATGTAAACAATGTATAACAGTAAATATTCCCATTAGCAGAAAGATGTAGAAGGCAAAATTTAAAATTTTCATAGTCAACAAAGGCAATTTTTGTCATTGATATCCATATTCCCAATTTCCAGAAATTACTTAAATAGACATTCAAATGATTAAATAATCATAAATATGTTTAATAAAATAAATATATTTAATGAAGGAATGTTTAGCCACAAACCTTGAAATTAAATTGTATGATTTATATAACATATAGTCGGCTTTATTTACTCACCTCTCAATATAACATAGAGAAGTTTCTTATTGTATCCACTGCTAACTCGTTAGTTGTAACTAATTCTCCCAAACATCCTACAATACTGATTCACGAGGTCTTGGTGTTTAGATGACCTTAAAGTGCCTTGTAAGGAAATTTATTATTATTATTATTATTATTATTATTATCCTAAACATCTAGTCTTAACAAGTTTCCTTAAATATAATAATCAATTATATCCCTTTCATAACACCAACCTAATTTATTTATTCAAATTACAATTTTGTTAATACTCAAATATCCTATCCATCCCTTTTAGCCACTACCATCCCGTACTTTATTCATTTAGGAGCTTTCCTTTCTAATTTCTATATCTCGATCATTTTATATTTATAAAACTTTTAACTTAAGGAAGTTAAGATTTCTTAAATTTGATGAACCCCTTATAAATTCCTGAATTTAAGTTCTTGAATTCTATTCCTTAATTACCATGAAAAGTTACCAGTAACTTAAAGCCAAAAACATGAACTAAAACAAACAAAAGCTAAATATTCACTTCATGTGGTTCAGGACCACTTACCCCAAATATTTAAAGATTAGAACCATAACTACCCAAGCTACCAAGCTTCAAAATTGTCTCCTTATCCTTCATGTATTTGTTCATTCGTTGTTATTATCATTATTATCATTGCCTTTAAGGTCCACTGCATCATGGAACCTTGTCAACGGCAAAAATCAAGAAGGAAAGTGCCATTGATAACCCATGCTTATAAGAATAATGACATAGTGAAAGGCTTACATAGAAAGTGTAACACCATATATTTCTAGCTCATTTCATAACATTCTCATGCTTTACATCATATATTTCATGAAGGAGCAAGAAAAAGGATATTAAAATAATGCATTTCTTAGTATTGTGTCACGTATAAATTTTTCATTCAGTGTCCTGTGGACCATGTGAGCTTATGTACCACATTCTCATATTTATTTACATAGATACAACTCATTTCCATCATCAAAAGTGGCCTACAACTCGTGGAAAGAAAAGGGAAGCATAAAATACATAGTTGTATTTTCGGCTAGAAATTCCTCTTTTCTATCACAAATTTTGAAAAATCATAACTAATTTTAAAAAAAATCAAAATCATGAATTCTTGGTCATTTTGGAAAGCTAAACATGTTTGATTCTAAAAATATGTTCAGGCTATGAAACACAACACAAAATACGTTTGACATTCAAAATTACAGAGATCTGGCTATCTACTGGTACTAGCATAAGTTTCTACAGCAAACTTAAAAAATGTTCAATTAATTTTGCAAAAATCCAATACATAAAAATGATATCAAAATAGAAAGCTACAGATGTTATATAGAGGGAAAAAATAACTCTAGCCCAATTTAGGCATTCCCAAACCTCGAAACCTAATCAAACAATACCTGAGGTCAGTTTGAGTGCCTGAGACTGGGCAGAAGTTTTAAAAATTCATATCTCCCTATCTAGACATCCAAATGGGGTGCTTCTAGTTAACACAAGTCATTGGGAGTGTCTAGTTTTTCATTATAAAATTTAGTGACAATTGGGCATCATTTGTGCCCGTAGTGATAGATTTTAATTTCAGACTAGTATGAACAGTAACATGACCAAAATCAAAATTTTTTTCAATTTTGAAAATTCATCAAATATTCTTTAGACCTCTAAAAATTTTGTTATTTAGCTTCCAAAAAGATCTCAACAAGCTCTACATGCATGCCAAATCTTAGATCAAGAATAGCTCATTTGGACAAAAAGTAGTATAATAGTCAATTTTAGCTCTATATAGGATACCAAAGTGTCCAAATGATTTCTCTTTATGTTTGGCACCTCTTGGGTAAGTCTAAAAGCATGATTATGACTTGTATGAGCTGTTCAAATGGTCCTAAACCTTATGAATCTTACTTTGGTCATTCCACTTCCACTTATACACTAATGCATCAAGTCTTTAAGAAACTAAAATTGTCATTTCATACTCAAATTGCATTCTAGCATTCACATAACATATTCTCTCATTTATACATGACATATTATCATAATTACATGTGCTCATAACATCTTAGCATATTTACAACCATGGATTACATCATTTTCCATCTATATAGTCTTAAAGAACAAAATCCATGCACTTTATTATCACATTTCTATCTCTCATGTGGTTGGCTCCCATTTCCTTACTCTCTTGATCCACCTAACATGTTAGAATATTGGAGAGGAGAGAATAAGATTCAAGAAATCCCAATAACTCATCTCCCTTTCAATCACACATAAAGTATGCAATACCAGTCTTGAAAATGCATACATGGGCATATTTCATAACATGAACATTCAAGAAGCAATCTTAGATTTGAGAAAGTCACACATAGCATACATAAGCTTGTCGAGTATGTAGATTAGCCTCACCTATTTACTTATGGATTTTGAAATTGCCTCACCCATTCTTTATGAGGTTCTTGGACTCAACCATGCTCTTGGGAGTCAACCTCACTTTGGGAGACTCTTTACTTTATCTCAACCAATCTTAAGGGTTCTTAGCTCATCCTCACTATGGTTAAGGGTTCTTAGCCTCACCACACTCAAGCAAACCAAAGCAAGAATAACAAATATCATTTGAAAACATAATAGATCATCATGGTACCATGGCATATGAAATTATGCTAAAATACTTTTCATAGCTTAAAACACACATACACACATTCAAAGACAAGCCAAGCATATATTCATGCATGAGAGAAGGAGGAGTGAGCTACGTTGGAAGCAAGCACACACTTTTTCTCTTGAATTTCCTCTCCCTTCTTCAGCCTCACACACACAAAGGTGTGTGAATAATTTCTCTTGGCCTAAACACAATTTATGGAAACCAATTAGGTTCATAGAATTAATTCTAAGGCCATATATCTCCCTCACACATTAACTTTATCTATAAACCCTTTTATGATTCCAAGAATGCACTTAATGAAACAACACCCATCAAATAAATTCTAAGCTTCATTCTTTCCTTTCATATGTGATTCTTGACTCCTTTTAAGCTTCTTGGAGTCATCATATAATTAAAATAAAGAACCTAACTACATATTGCTTCTTTAGGTCATATTATGGAATATAAGGCACCAACTCACTTCCTATCATTTTTAAATTTTTCCCAAGGGTTCCTCCAACCTTCTACCATCATATAAAGTCCCAAACTAAGGCTAGAACAAATTTAAACACTTCCTAACCTATTTAACTAGTCTAGGCCAAAAAATAAGGGGGAGGAAGGGTTTATAGACTTCTTGATTTTTCCTTGATGGGAGACACACTTGGGAGGCTTTCTAGAGGTCTTAGAAGCTCAATTAAACACTTATATAGCCTATAAAATTCATGAATCAAAACAGATTTTACGAACTCTTCAAGAATCCTACACTTTGCTAACTTGAAAATCAATAGCTTTTACTTGATTTTCTTTGCATATTCTAAATTCCCACACCCTAATTCATATGATTCATTCTTGGTTTGGCTAGAAATTTAATCCCTCATGGTTGGTTTTACATGTGGTGAAATGAAGAGAAGAGGAGCAAGGAGACTTAAGCTTAGAAAGTAGCAAAAATACCTAAGATTCTTATTTTTCTTAATTTGTTCTTCACTTGGTTAGCCTCCTCTCCTTAAATCCAAAAATTACACCTCTATTTTGCCCTCAAAATAGATTCAAAAACACTATCAAACCCATAGAAATAAGGAGGAGAAGAAGGAGAAGTAACTTGCTAAGGAGAAAGCTAGATTTTCCATGGAATTTCCTACCTTTTCTCGGCTTTTTCTCCCTTCAAGATTGCTTCTTCTTATATGCCTAAAAGAGTTGGTTCTCCTTTTTTTTGGTTCTCCTCTCTATTACGAGTAGAAGAAAGATGGTGGAAAATGAGAGCAAGAGAGTGTGTGCATTTAAGAAGCTTCAAGAACAAAAGAATTCCAAAATTTCCCATTCGTCCCTTCATTATGGAATTTTTGTTTTAACTTCGTTTTAGCTCCTTTTTTAGAGCCATATTTTTTATTATAAAATTTATATTCCCAATAGAGTAAAATGCCTTTGGAATCACTCAAATCGGAGCTAAAACCTTCTTGAATGAATCAGTTAAAATTTAGGTCAACTAACATTAGAAAATATACACCGGAGGGGTTTTAACTGTCCCGCAGCTTCCTATAGTTTTCAGGGCCTCTAAGAATCCTGTAGAACTCAATTTTCATTTAAAAAGTCCTCCTATATGTTTTTCCAAAATTATACTTATTTACAAAAATGTCACTAGTCTTTCAGTAAATTTTTTAAATCATTGAGACCCCGATTTTTGGATAACTCAGGGCTCAAATCCTCTTTTTTTATTATTTAAAATTTCATTCTAATTTTTGTTGGTCTTAAATAACTCATCTCAAGGGACCTGCTTTGAAAACGCATCCATTTTTGTCGTTTAACGAAAACCTGACATTACAGAAAGACCAATAGAAAGTGAAGCTAGTTAAGCCTTTAAATTATTATTATTAATTTTTTTTAAACCACAGCATTTCTCCCCCCTTGCTAGCCGAGGCACACACACTCACTCTCCTGTTTTGCTTGACTAAGAAACAAGAGAAAAGGAGCATACAAAGTAGACTTTGAGCTAAATGGAATAGCAACCACACACCAAAAGTAAGGAGAACTTAAAGAATATTAAGGGCACCTAACCAACAACAAATAAACTAAGATTTCAAACCAAAAACCATGACAAAAGAGAGGGAATATGTAGAAAATTTTCAAGGCAAATGGAAAATAAAAGAATGCACTAGAATAGTAAGAAAGAACAAGAAGATATGAACAAGTTTTAGTAACCAAGAACCAAGTCTCAAACCTAAGGAGAAATGGTTCTGCTCGAAAAGGAAAGGTGGCCAAAAAGCAACAATGGAGCATGGTTTTCGTAGCAAAAGACCACACCAGAAATAGAAGCAAGGGAAGAGCACCAATGATGACAAAAATAGGGATGATAGCTGTCAATTCTGGTTGTCCTAATGTTTAGCTTTTTTGTTTGACAAGATTGGTTTGATGCTAAAAATGTGAGGCAGAAGATTATGATGGGAAATGACCAAAAAATGCAACCCTTCAACACAACAAGTAGGGGGTAATCCTGGTATAACGAAACAAAAAGTGACAGAGGAAAAAAGATGAAAAAAGCAAAAAGACAAGGGTTTGGGGTTTGAAACTTGGTATGTTGCCTCTCAGTTTATATATATATATATATATTCCTTCGAGTATTACAGAATGGAAGTAGGGAAGAGTTTTAAAGCAAAGCTACAGAGTGTGGAGCAAAGGCGCTGTGCAAAATAAAGCAACTTGATGTGGGTATCTTCATTAGGGCATAATTTTATTGATTCTTTTTTTTTCCTTGATATTTCTTCACTATTTTTGGGTCATTCTTCATTGGGTGGGCAGAGATTAAGAATTTTTCTTTTTTTAAAAAAATTAGTTTAACTCAGTTTTATGTAACTCAATCAAAATCAGTTTTTATACTGAGTTAACCGAATTTATCCGACTTAAAAGTGAGTTAAATCGAGTTTGCACTGAATTTGAGTTTACAAATGAGTTGACATTATTTTCTTAAATAGAAACTTAAACTCGGTAAATTTAGCAAGTTAACTCGCGAGTTTAACAATAGTGGAAATAACTAATGGTGAGCCCCACTTTAATTTGATGGATCCCATTATTCAAAAAATGAAAAAAAAGGATAACTATCACATTATCTATGTTTTATAAATAGTATTCAAAAACTTTACTTATATATATATATTGCTTTTAGATTTGAAAAAATATTTTATTTTATAAATGAAATAAGAATAATGTCTCATCAAATTGTTTTTTCCCCCTAAAATTATGACCATATATATTTAAATAATTTAGCTTTAAACACTAATGTTAAACTATTTAATTTTTAAATAAAAATAAATTAAAAAACAAATTTTCATGTACACTACCACTTGCTAAGTCATCCATCATATTTTATGTTGGCAAAATTATAATTTTAGTTTTTATAGTTTTATTTAATTTTTAATTTTTTTCTTATAGTTTGAAATTCTATGTATTCTATTAAATTTTATTGAAATAATTAATTATATATTGTCTTAATACTCTAAATATGTATAATTTATGTTAATAAATAAGATAAAAATATAGATAAAAAGGTAAGGACTAAATTAAAAATTATTAAACTATAAGAGCCAAATTAAAAATTAAGTGAAACTATGAGAACTAAAAGTGTAATTTTCCTTTTTATGTTATACGTCATAAAATTTGGGATACCTATACATTTGCCACACATTAATAATTTTACGTGTCTTATTCTCTTTAAAAAATAAAATTGTGCATATTTTGCCACATAGATGTTCTCTTCTTTTTGAAAGTATATTTTAGTTATATTATAAGTTATCTAACTATATATAATAAAACAAATGATTTTTATAACTATTGATTGATAGGTAATATGTGAATTTGAAGAGCTTTGGGTTGGAAAATTGCCACTATTTTGGCCAGGAAATTGGGTGCAACATTGAAGGAACTTTGTGTTAGCTCAAAGGCTAGGTAAGCCATGAATAAACTTAAAATTTTATTAGGAGCTAGATATGAATTGTAACATCCGGTTTCTCTGTAAAGGTGAGAAATGTAATGTCTAGTTTCTTCGTAAATGTACAAAACGCACCAGATATAAAAGAAAGTATCCTAGATAGAATGATTTGAGGTCCAATAAAATTAGAGAGATAATCTAGACCTCAAATAATGAGGATCTAAAGCCAGAGGTGCCCAAAAAATTTAGCAAAAATAACCAGACAGAATTCAACGAAGATGCAGTGGTATTTTCGTAATTTTGAGTATTTTTTGAAAAACTCAAATGAGGCATTTTTAAATGAGAAAAATAAATTTCTCAAGGTTCTCAAAGACCCTAAAAATCATAGGAATCTTAAGAATAGTCCAAAGTGCTCCAATTTATGATTTAGAATAGCAGTTGACCCGAACTTTGACTTTTTCATTCAAGAAGATTTTAAATCTAATTTGAGTGATTCTAAAGGCATTTTATAAATTAGAAAACATAAATTTTATAATAAAAAAGACAGTTCTCGAAAAGAAGCTAAAACAAGCATAAAACTAAAAAGCCAAAAAGATGGGACATAAATGAAATTTTTATGAATAATTTTTAAGATACATGGCCTTATATGTAGCGTCCCTCTCTTCTCCTCCTTGGAACGGACTTAGTTGCTGCCCAAACTAGAGAAGGTCTACCCCAAAGAAATTCACAAGAAAGGAGGGAAAAGAGAAAGAAAAACTCCAAGAAAAGGTAAGGAAAATGATAATTTTTCATGGTTCTTCCTTTAGTAATTTGGTTCTCCTCCTTCCTACCTCTCTTCCTATGGTTGTAATTATTTGTTTGGTGCCATTTTGGGTCTGGTTCAGAGGAGAAAGAGTGGGGTTTGAAGGAGAGGAGTTCACCAATTGAAAGAGCATTTGACACAAGGTAGAAACCAAGGTAAACATCCATGCTTTCATGCTTCTTCTTCCTTGCTCCCCTTTGGGTGAGTTTTAGCCTCATATAGGATAGCCAAGGAGGAGTTGTTTATGAACTAAACCAAGTGTGAAACCTATGATTTATAGTGTGGGAAACATGATAATGCAATGAAATCTAAAAAAGAACCATTGAAATTCAAGATACCAAGCCTAGGGTTTCACTTGCACCTTGGCTTATAGGAAACTTTCTAGCCAAAATTTGAGGTGTCTAAGAGTTTTTGTGAATTTCTAATACATCTGAGAAGCCTCCCAAATACATCTTCCATCAATGAAATAAAACAAACTCCATTAGTGCCAAATGGAAGCACAACCTCGGCCTAAAGGGGTTCATGCACCTAGGGAGTTTTTAAAATTTTTTTAAGTCTAGATTGGGACTATATATGATAGGAGAATATAAGAGGAAGCCTTAGAAAAAATTTAAAAAGCCTAGATTGTGAGATAGAGGTGTGGGTTCCATAATGTAACTTAAAGAAGTAACATATAGTTAGGCTCCTCAAAATGATTGTGTGATGGCTCCAAGAAATCTAAATGGAGTCAAGAGTCATAGATTGAAGAAGAGAATGGAGCCAAAATCATAAATTCTTATAGTTGCTTCATTAGGTGCTTTATGGAGCCATAATTGAATCATGAGAAACCAAGCCTCTCTAGAGTGTGTGAGGTGTTAGAGTTTGTTTCAAGAATATAATTAGGTTACATTTGATGTGTCTAGGCCAAATAAATCAAGCTCCACCTCATTGTAAGTGTGTGGCCAAAAGAGAGGAAGAGAATCCAAAGGAAAGTTTGCATTTTTGCCTTCAAGGTAGTCTCTAACCTTTCTCTCATACATTTTTGGATGTTTTCTTGTCTTTGGATGTGTGTATATATGATTATGCTATGCAAAATGTTTCTAGCAAATATTCACATGTCATGGTACCATGATGCCTTTGTTATATTCTTGAAAGATGTTTTATGAATGTGTTTTGGCTTACATGAGCTTGGTAAAACCAAAAGTCCCTTAAGAAGGATGAGGATGTACTAAAAGTTTTTAGAAGAGTAAGGCTTATTCAAAAGTCCCTTGAAAGTGGGTGAGACAAGTCCAAAATTCCAAAGAGAATGGGTGAGGCTAAACTATTGCCTTGGCAAGCCTATATATGATGTGCATGAGTTTTTGAACATGAAAAATGCTTTATGTATGTTCATAAGTTGTAAGATTGCCACGCATTCATTCTTAGACTTGTAAATGCATCTATTATGTATATTTGAAAAGGTGAAGAGCTATTGGAATTCTTGGAATCTCACTCTTCCCTCTCCAATGTCTACATATGTCTAGGTGGACCAAATGAACCAAGAAATGGAAGCCCCCAATCTTGAAGACAAAGAGATTGACAAAGAAAATGCCAAATAGTTGTTTTGTAAACATATAGTTGTCAAATGATGTAATCTTATATTATATATGATGTATAGCCTCTTGAACATATGTAATTACATAGATACATGATGTATGTATGGAATTTGGAAGCATAGGAATGAGAATGTAAGTTCTTGACATTGAGATGCCTTGATGAATTCATGAAACCTTGTATATATGAATAAGTGGGGTAGTGATTTTGTGATGCATGAGCATTTATACCTCTTGGACAAGTTTAATAGACTATTTTTAAGGTTTCTCATATATTCAAGTGGTCATGGGCAAGGTAGAAGTACAATTGGTTCATATTTGACCCTTTAGGATGTATAAAATAGCAATTTTGGAACCCTTCATCACAAACTGACCAAATGGATAGATTTTTCCCATGGAATTTGGCTTGAATACAAGTCTCATCTAGAGCTTTTTGGAAAGTGAAAAACTAGATTATTTGGAGCTCTAGAAAATTAATTATGAATTTTTAAAGTTGGAAAAAGTTATTGAAATGGCAATTCTACTATTCATATGGGTAGTTTTTTCTCTTGTGTCATCTGAGAGCCAAAGGTTGTCTAATACTTATAAAATTGTATAAGAATAAACTATACATGATAAGCTTTTTGAAGCCACTAAGATAACCTCATTTAGAGGTCTATAGAGGGAGATATGAATTTTTAAAGTTGGGAGATAGTACTAGTAATGCAACATGACCTTTGGTACGTTTTCATCCAATTCCATGGGGTAAATGCTTCTATTTTGGTCTAGAAATATTTTTATTTTCTAGTTAACATCCACAGCTTTTTAGAATGGTATGGCTTGCTAGGTTTTTACTTTTTTAGAATTAGTTATAAATTTTGGAAATTTATATCAGTAACTTGTGATAGCAAACCTGAGCAGCTAGACCTTTGGTGCTTTTCTTTGTCAATCATGGTCCAGATGATGTTTTTATGGGCTAGAATGATTTATAACCTATAGTTGACATTTAGGGCTTTCTAGAAACCTATCATTTGCTTGATTCCAATTTTTTTAGAATTAATTATGATTTTTCAAAATGGATGGTAGAAAGATGGAATATGGAACCCGAGGCAAAATCCTGATTTTTGTGTGATATGGTTCCAAACCCCAAATTTATGAGACCAAATATGATATTTATGACTTGTATAAATTTGATATGAATGGAAAATGATATTGATGAGTACATATAGTCCTTAAAGCTATGAATTATGTATGTGGCCTCCCAATTACGCAACTTTCCATGTGTGAAATTGTATATTTTCTTACATATTTCTTCCAATATACATGGGATATATTAAGATAGCTCATGGGACAATGGTTTGAAAGCTAAGAGGTTAAGGTATTACACGAATTCTTTAGTAAAATTGTATTTGATATGTGTCTTGTGTGTGTGCTTGATTATATTGAAGTTAGGAGGATTGACTTGCCTATTTTTGGATTCCTAAAAGAAGTTGAGAAGCTTCATTAGGTGCATACTCAAACTCTTGACAAAGAAGGTAACTAGCATTTCCTTAAAACATGAATTATGGATTAAATTACATTAATTACTTTCCATTGATGTATGACAAGGTGATTTATATTACTATGTGATGATTGGATAATATAGGTTGCTAGAAAGGGATGGAGAGCCAAGTAGAGTTCAAGAACCAAGTAATGTCAAAATGCCTTTAGCTTGTAACTAACGGCTTGAAGGTAACTCTTTTGTATTTTGCTCTACTATGAGCTTATGAATAGCAAACAGGATTTGTAACTCAAATAATTCTCTGTGTGCTTGCTTAAACCCTATCTTGAGATTGGTAGAGCTGGTAATTTTATCTCAAAATAAATATTTTTATTCTAGTTTTCAAAAAAAAACATTAGGAAAAAGATGAAAGAGCAAGTTTAAATATCAAATATCAGAGTGGAGAATAAAATCAAGTAGTATTAGTGAATACTACTAGTTAGCAATAAATAACTATTTGGACCAAAGTTGGTGGTCTAACAAAACAAGGAAATCTTGTATGGTTTGGATTTTTCTATTAATCTTGTGACATTATAGTTTACAATTGTCATTTGTTATTTCTCATTGGACACAAGCCTTGTAGGATATTATATTATTTTTTATGTATAATATTCGTCATTTAGATATATTTACTTTTTATTTATTATTGTTATTGAATTCTTTTGAAAGGCACTATTGTAATATCAAAAACACAATATTTATAGAATAATCAATAAAATTTCTACAAGTAATGAAAGAAAATGCAGTAAGAGTTATGAATAACTAGTTTGTCTAATTTTATTATTAAAATATAAAAATAGCGACAAATTAATGATGGAGCTTCTATTATTAAATTTATTGATGGATGAAATATGTCACTAAATTGTTATAAAATAGTGACTAATTAGTGATGAACTAGCCATCAATAATTTTAAGGTTGGATGTGCTATCTATCATTGAAGTTTGGTAACGTGGAAAAAATATTGGATTTTGATAAAATGCTTTTTATCGCTAAATCTAATTCTGGTGACTTAAAAGCTCATACGTTTCTAATAGTATAGTTGTCATTATTAACATTTTTTACAATATTCAAATCTATCATTCAATTAAATATATCTTGACCATTACAAGGTTTGAAAATCACAACTCACATTGCATCTAAAGGCTGACTTTTGGGGTTGCAAAAGCCATAGATTATAAATCTAAACACGGGCCACTTGAACGAAAAGGAACCTACCACTACAAGAAAAACAAGAATTAGAGATAGAAAATATTTTCTCTAATTCTTCAAATTCCATTGCAAATTTCGTTTGTAAAGGAATGTAACAAAAAAATTTTTTGTAGAAAATCATTCTTGCAAGTGTTTTTGATGATTTTTTTTTCCATCATTAGTTTGAGACAAATAATTATGTGGCAGATCTCAAATAAATTTGTTCCCTTGAAGATCGATATGGATCCCCCAAGGGACGTGCAAGGGATGCACATTTTGATCTAGATAGTCCAATATAATTCTGTATAATATTTTATTTAATCCTATATAAAATATACTATTAAACTTTTACAAATATACTATTCAATTTTGGCAAGTGGTGCCACCAGATCAATTTATAAGAAAGTTCATGCAATAGAGCATCTTTAACGAAGAAAAAGGTATACTGATTTTTATCAATAAACCAAGATTGTCGAAGGCATATATAAAACCTTATTTCTTAATTATATGTATACAAAAAAAAGCCAGAGGAACATGAGTAGTGAACTGAGTTTCTAAACGATTTTCCATATATAAATTTATACTACAATTTTAGAGCAACCTCCTTTACGATACCCCTTATCTTTACATCATTTGCATACGGAATGTTTCGGTGCATGAACTATCAAAGTTGACTTTCATCTACTCATTAATAATTAAAAATAATTGTATAGTGTACGCTAAGGAATGCCCCACAAAAGAAAAACACAATCACAAAAATATACTTCAAGATTTCTCCTATATATATATATATATATATATTTCAAGATAACATTGCATTGACACTGCTGAAAGAATCCGACTTCAAGTTAAAATTACAATTTGCCTCATGTCCTGGAACACCTTTCAAGTCTTGTGTAATACATAATCACAAGCAAATTTTCAAAACGTAATAAACTGAAATGCTCAGACTCAAAACCAAGACAAATAAGCTTTTTGAAACCAAAAAATTTCAAATAACACCCTTCACTTAATGGAATACCCAGGATCAAATAATTACGACTATAACAGAAAGTTCTAGCAGATTGCCTCCACAGCAAGCCTCTTAGCAATATCACCACAACTTGTTGGGCCAAATGTCTTCTCTGAAATATTAATGGAGCATGTTTCCTTGCCCACGCAAGCCTACATTATTCCAAGTAGATTGAGATGATTAATATGTCTTGTCACTAATTTTGAACAAACATATATAGCCAATAATTTGGATCATTAGATGTGTAAATTTTTTGTGAAGTTGAAGAGAGATAGATACATAACTTTTAGTGTTAGAAGTTACTTTTTAAAATATGGGTCTCATACTTTGTGTTTATATCTCTAGGAAATTTATAGATAAGAAACTTAAGGGATCTAAATTCTTTAACAATACAGTAATGGTGAGCTTACTTTTTGTAGAATTGACAAAGCATCATTATTACTTTCGCAAGTGCCCTTGAAGAAAGCACCACACACGCCTTTTGGATTTCCAAAACTGGCAAATTTAATGGTAGAAATTGGACGACCATGGCAGGACAATTCCAAGGTCTTGTTCCCGTAGGCATTTCCACAAGCACTTCCAACACTGACTGTTTGGAAATTCACATAGGATGTATTTCCGCCAATCTCCTCAAACAAAACCAGTGTGTTCCCATCATCTTTAAGGAACGATCGAGGAACATGGTAGCTAATATATATATATATATATATATATATATTTCATCATGACAGTGGTACTTTTAGACTCAACATTGCAATAACAAGATGAATTTAAGTGAGAAAAATTAGCTAATTACCATCTTTGTGTGGGTTGCCCACAATTGGAAACACATTTTATGGCAGAATATTCACCGCGATAATCGCAAGGTGCATCACTGCAACCATCTTCCTCTGCCAAGTAACTAGGCCAGTAGCGACCAATATTTTGACCATTCACCCATGCAAATCCTTTCCCCATTCCTTGCAAATCCACCACCACAGGATCTTTGCCCAGGGGAGCTTTGAATGTGGTCTAAAAAATTTGCATACAAAACATCAATCACCTTTAAACGTGGACTAACAAAATTGGATCCTAATTTTCATACACTAAAATGTTGAGTTGAGCAAAGGGATTCAGATCTTATGAATTTCTCTTTAAAATTAATAGTGTTAACTTTAGAGAGGGATAAACACCATGTGTGGGATCCATGTAAATGGTGAGTCCCTCTTGAATAATGGGCCCCTATATATACTCTATGCCAATCTATGTTTGAAATCAAAAGTGTCAACTTAAAAGAAAAATTGAGACAAATCCAAATGCACAGCAAAGTACCTTGTACCAAGTGAAACTCCTGTTCGAGGGTAATTTGTCAAATGCCCACTTAGAAGTGGAAATAGAGTGAGTCTTCACTAAATAGTTTCTTATCCCAACCATCCAACCCAATCTTGTAAAACCATTTGTTGGAGGATATGTCTTGAATGATTGTCTGGTCACCATTTCTACCAATCACCTCAATGGGCCCAACAAGACCAGTATGCCATGTGTCATAGAAGGCCCCATAGTTCTATTCCCACAAAATAGGCATATTATCGTACATTAATAATTCGACAAAAGTCATTCATTATGCAAACAAACCACCATGGTTCATAACTAAATAGTGTGATACCTGAAGTCCAACTGTAGCACTCAGCAGACTAATAATGTTCTTTTCCTTCTTCAACTTGATCTTCACCTCATATTGATCGTTATGAATGCCCTATGTGGCCCAATGAGAACCTATTTATCAACCAAATATCAAGATGATGTTATTAAATTAACATATGAATTAGGCTAATCGTAACTTGCATAGGGTGATATTCTTTCTACCAATATGTTTCCCTTTGATAAATGCATGGATTACATGGCCGCTTCCGTTGATCCAAAGAGACATATCATCACTCCAAATTGGATCATCTTTGTCAAGATGAAGTCTGTAAATGAAGAACAAAAGGATTGTTGGCACTTCGCACAACAAATTAAGAGACACAAAAAAAAATGAAAATGAAAGAAAAGTGAGTGTGATTACTTGGTCATGTACCAAAGGTAGTCACTAGCATCATTAGCAACTTCTTTTTGATCAAAGAGTGCATTTGCAGAGGAATGAGATTTCCCTCGGAGTGCCTCACCAATATTCTCAGGCCTCCACACCCATTTCAAAGATTTTGGTTGCTCTTCAGCTTCGTTTGGTCTATGAGCCATGAGAGAAGTTTGGACATTCACCTAATTAAGCACAATTACATGGGTTCATTATTTGTAGTACACTTATTCATCCTAAAGAATAAATATACTGCATGCAAGCTCACCTTTGCGGTGTTGTACTCTTCGTCTTGACAATATGGGAGAAGGCTAACCGACCAACCAGGAATTGTGTATTGCCTTCCTCTGAATGTCACTGTGGCATCAGCACTAGTGTTGGTATTGCTCAAAAGGCAGCTTGATGATTCATTTGTGGCATACACAGTGGCCTAAAATATTATAAACATCAAACTTTATATGTGCGTATATTTCTAAAAGGTAAAAACATACCAAAATTAGTGTGTTATGAGAATAAGTTGAGAAGGAGAGCCCATCTAAAAAGATTAATTTATTCGATAGAAGAATTTCTCAGACTTGAGCCCCCCTTAGGCAACGCTTCCCGAGGTGGAGTAAAAAAAATTGTGATTCTCTATTCATTACCTTGACAGAATTGCCAAGATCAATGTCGGAAACATTTCCATAAGTAAGGCTTCTCTCCATTGACTTCAAAGCACTGTGAAGTTCTTTCAGGTGGCCCCATTTTGGTTGGGCAATGTTGCCTGCAAATAGTTGAAACAAATCATATTTAAGTTCTATTCACTGTAAGTTATGTAGCATTAAAGATCAAATAGATGCATTTAGAATACCATATTCATCAAGAGGAGCATCATAATCATACGAGGTGGTCATGTATGGACCACCAGCCGTTCGACCGAAGTTAGTTCCACCGTGATACTGAAACAAAATTATATATCATGACCTTAAAAGTAAGAAAACGAGAACAATATGTTTAAATATATAGTAAATATTTACCATATAATAGTTTTGGAAGGTGCCTCCAGTTTGGTAAAATCTGGCAACTGCATAGGCAACATCTTCAGCAGTTCTATGTGATCTTGGCCACCCCAGTTGTTTAACCTTAAATATTCATAAAAATAAATTTTCAAAAGTTTTGATTACAGGCCAAAATTCAAAACAGTTGGTTTAGGACTTACCAGCCTATCCAATTTTCTGTCCACATCTTCGGACTATTGGGATTATTGGGTTGGAAGTTGTCACAGTAATAACCATTGCAAGTATTGATCTAATAAAAACAATAAAAACCATCATTAAAAAAAGAAAAAGTTAATTAACTGAATAAAATAAATTTAATTAATTTTACCATCGGTTGAGGAGCGTCACTTTGTTGACACATGATCCAAGGAATTCCGATGTTAAAGGACTCAGCCATCTTAGCACACCAATTTATGTATACTTTACCAGCATCCCCGTAAGACGACATTACATTCCTATATTCGTTCTCGATCTATTAATTATAAAAAATTTAATAAATTAATTTTATAATATAATTTTGTAAACAAATTAATTTACAAAATATTAGGTACCTGAGCAATAATTATGGGACCTCCTTGAGAAGCAAAAAGCTTTTCTTTCTGGACCATATTTACAATCAAACTAGTGAAATTTTGCATTTCATTCTGCAAATTTAAAAGAAAGAAAATTAGCGCAGATAATCTATTGCCATAATAAATAAAGTAACATATATAACAAAGAATAATCTCTTTTGTAGAAAATATAAATAAAATAACTTACCATAAATACTTTATTTGCCGTGCGCATCTCAACACCAGGCAAATTGTGCACCCACACGGGGATCCCTCTAAAATATAGAAAAAGAACAATTGTGAGTCATAGAATTCACATAAAAAATGTAACAAAAACTATTATAAAGAATTTAAATTTACCCATAATTCCATTGAGCACAAACATATGGACCAATGCGAAGAACAGCATAAAGCCCTGCCTCCTGAATAGTCTTGAGAAATCTGATGAGATCATTATTGCCAGTAAAATCATATTGACGACGAGCTGGTTCATGGAGGTTCCAGAAAACGTAAGTTTCAATTGTATTCAGTCCTCCTTCTTTGGATTTTTCAATTAGATCCCGCCACATCTATAATGTAGATGTATTCACGTTAATATAAGTATATATATAAAAGCAATATTAATTAATATTTTTCAAAGAATAAGAAGAGAAAGCAAAATGAGTATTGTATTTTGAAAAAAAAAGGCAAGAAAATGAGTTGATGATATTACTTCAGGTGTGCTTCTAGGGTAATGAATTGCACCAGAAATAAGAATCGTACGTTGGCCATCAATTTTGATAGCTCTTCCTTCGTGAGAGACCTCGACAGCACTAATGCCAAGACAGGTGAAGCTAAGAAATACAAAGAAGAAGAATAAGCTTGTTTGGGATACCATACTGGCTTCTCAGAAATGAATATGCAAAGCTATGAGATTATGAGACTATGAGGTTGCAATAGCGCAATTTATATTAAGAGAAAAAGGGTAAAACTGGCTTGACTCAAGTTTGTTTGTACATCTTATCTATAATCCCTCGTTGTCCACATTAATTACTAATTATATCAATTGTAGTTAATTTGTTAAGGGAATTATTAGAGGATTCTATGCGACAAAAGTCTTTCTTTTCTAATTATGAAATATTTTTTGTTATCTTTAAAATGATAATTATCTCTATATTTTTCATATAATTTCTTTAATCACTAATGGTGAGCCCCATTAAAATTTGAAGGATCCCAGTATGCAAAAAAAGGAAAAAAAAATGGACAACTACCACAACATCTACGTTTTATAATTAGTATTCAAAAACTTTACTTATATATATATATATATATTACTTTTAGATTTGAAAAAATATTTTGTTTTATAAATGAAATAAGAATAGTTTCTCATCAAATTGTTTTTTTCCTCAAATTTTGACCGTATATATTTAAATAATTTAGTATTAAACACTAATTTTAAGCTATTTAATTTTTAAATAAAAATAAATTAAAAAGCAAATTTTCATGTACACTACCACTTGCTAAGTCATCCATCATATTTTTTGTTGGCAAAATTATAATTTTAGCTCTTATAGTTTTATTTAATTTTTAATTTTTTTCCTATAGTTTGAGAATTTGTAATTGAGTTTTTATAATTTATAATTTTTTTAATTTAATCCTTACTATTAAAATTCTGTCAGTATTCTATTAAATTTTATTGAAATAGCTAATTATATATTGTCTGAATACTCTAAATATGTATAATTTATGTTAATAAATAAGATAAGAATATAGATAAAAAGGTAAAGTAAACTTAGATATATGGTAAAATATTAACAAAAATATAAAGATAAGGACTAAATTAAAAGTATTAAACTATAAGAATCAAATTAAAAATTATGTAAAACTATAAGAACGAACAGTGTAATTTTCCTTTGTATGTTATACATTATAAAATTTGGGATACCTATAGAATTGCAATACATTAATAATTTTTCGTGTCTTATTCTCTTTCAAAAATAAAATTTTGTATATTGTACCACATAGATGTTTTCTTCTTTTTTAAAGTATATTTTAGTTATATTATAAGTTATCTATCTATTAATAATAAAAGAAATTAAAAAAATTATGATAAGGTTAAACTCTATAAATATTAATAAGAAAAGAAAATTAAAGAGATAATTTTATTATAAATTATTCAATTATTGATAAAAAAAGACCAATAAAAATGAAAGTAAAGAGTTAATGGAAGAAGTATGAAAAGAAAAAATACGCTAGGTGGGTACTCTATTTTTTATATTTTCATAATCATCTTATAAAAATGTAATATTTATATATTTTTGTTATCTCAAAAAATGCAAGTATCTTTTTTTATTATTATTATTATTTTTTTGCATAAGTTTTTGTTATAAAAGATTTGTAAATAAAAATATAATTGTAGAGATAATTAAAATTTCACATACATAACCTGTTATGATATTTATGTATTTTTATTACATTTATGTATTAAGTCTTTATATATCAATGATGTGAGGTATACTAAATGTAATACCATTTTCAAAAACTTCTGGTTGAGGATAAATGAACTTCGATTAATTTTTTAATTTGATTTTAAAATTTTAAAATTTTTTATTTATATTTATTTATCTTTTGTAATTAATCTAATAATATTCTTTCATGGCTGTGCCAAAAAGCAATGACAAAAATAAAATTGTTATATCTAAAATCTTTAACTCAAGTGACACCTTCCTTAGATACAAGTGTTAAGAGGACTTGATGTACAAGGGTTTGATTCTTACCTGAGACGCCTTTTCCCTCACTCCTTTATAACAACAACAACAACAATAATAATAAGAGGTACAAAGTAGAAGGAGGAAGAAAGGGGGGGAGGGGAAGGAAATGTTTCGGTTTTAGAGATAATGCATTTGAATAGGGAAGGAAATGAGGGAGAATGAGAGATCAAAGAGATGATAATTTGTGTTGTTGAGAGGGTCTCTTAAGAGTGATACAATGGTTAGACAAATTAAAGACTAGTGCTAAAAGGGATTGTGAGGCTCATTCTTATAGTGACAATATATATGATTGTTTTACCATTATGTGATGCCTTTAGGCACTGTGGGTGATCTCTATTTATAAGCTTAATGGGGTAATGTGCTAATGATAATGGTCAAATTAAATTGCTTAGTGGAGCCATAAAAGTCATCTGATAAAGGTGGCTTGCCCTATTATAACTATTCTATTTATAGTAACTTGGGTAGCTTACTTTGTCAATTCCTTGTATAAGGCTTAGTCAATGGTAGCCATTGAGTCTTATGAGCCCTTTAGCAAAATGTTGGATTGGGTTAAGGTGATCTCAATATTTATAGATAGAAGGCCCCATAACATTTGCCCCCAAGTTTGTTAGTGAAGTGACAAGCTATTCGAGCTTAGAGTAGTTTGTTTACCATAGCTATCATGTGGTTAATGTTGATAGCTTTGTTGTTTCACATTCCCCTAATTTACCATGTTCATATGGACTGCTCTATGGAATGCGAGAAGTCATGGGATGTGAATGTTTGTTTGTTGGTCCTTTTAAATCTTGTTTGCCACAATTATGTTTGTCTTCTATGTGGTTGTGCACTATTTCCTTGCTTTCTTCTACATAGGTTAATCTTGTTTGAATGCTAATTCTTTTTGTAGTGGCTACACCTTCCTTTAGTGAATTTAGGACTAACATATCGAAGGATGATCTTTGCTAATCTTAGGATGATTATTACTTTCCTTTGAATGTAGTTTCATCATCATCTTTTGATTAGCAAGGCTTTTTAATGTAAAGGATGGTAGAGCTTCTTTAGTGTTGTATAAAGACATTCTCTAGAAAGGAGTGCATTTCCCATTTGGTAGACACTTCAGTTTTATAATAGTATCGATTGGGGTATCACTTTGTCAGTGACCCTACTAGTAGTGCAATACATGTTAGATTTTGTGGCTCTATGTTGGTTGGAGAGGTTAAAGCCATCTTTTCCTTTGTTTTTTCATTTCTTTGATAGTAGTGAATATGCCTTAATTTGAGGTGTGTTCACCATCATTGGTAGACCTAGTCATCATCATCATCTTATCATGGGAGGTTCTTCAAGTTTAAGGCCGATGTAAGATTATCATTTTTTCTTTGTGCAGAGTACTAGTGGTCCTTTTTCCATCCACTCAATATTGTAATGATAGAATTAGCTACGATCCTAACAAGGTGAAAAGGAAAAGTAAGAGTGTTGTTGAGAATGATATGTCTATCCTATTAAGTCTAGTAGATTGGTTCCACTTCGATGAGACTCTTTTGTGGTTGATGATGCATGTGTAGCTAGGTTAAAACACCTTAGCTTATCTAGGTCTTTACTTAGTTAATTAAGCACATATGATAAATAATTATCTATTCATAAGGTTATATTATAGCCAGGAATTTGGGAAACTTTTTCTTTACTTTAACTCATCTCGTTATTTCACCTATTGACATTAAATTTAGCCCATGACCTTACTTTAAACTAAAATGCTTATTTTAACTCCTAAATACATTCATGCTAACCATAAAATAAAATAGAATAAATTCTAAGTGAAATCCAACAAAACTTCTTAAAATTTAAGGCTTCCAAGCAATTAAAATCCCCATTTATAGCCCAATTTCTCAATTTATAACATATACATAAAAGTCATACACTTAGCTTCCTAATCTCGCACTTTAGGGTTCAGTTATCAGCTAGCCTAACTTAGTGCTTATAAACATCATACTCATTCTATCACTTCTTATACATACTTACATAGCATAACATCACACACAAAAAGTATATATATATATATATATTCTTACAATCCTCAAATAATAGAAATAAAACTAATTATATATAGTTATTTCCACATAGCTCGGGCCATAAGCTTCCTATTTGCCCTTACATCTAGCTCATCTTGTACCGGGCACTAGTTAGTGAGAAAAATGGAGAATCCACATCCAAATACACACATATGATAGTTAAGCATGTAAATGCAAGTATGTATGGCATACAACATAAAGCATAGGGTTGGCATGAAACATACTCATTCATAACTTTGCTCATACTATATCATGGCCATGATTATCTTAAGCTTAGCTTGAGCTTTTTCTATAAGACCTTGGGTGAACTGTTGTGTACATTCTCAATGCCCCTTTTGCTCTTAGCCACAAGCTATCAAGCAACTCAAGCATGTGATCATAGAAACATAACCAACTCAAGACAACATAAAAAGCATGTTACTAGTGGCAACCAACCTAAACCTTGAATTGTAAAAATTTCAGAGAAAATAATTTTGTTTGACCCCTTAAGTTCTTCAAAAACCAAATTTTCTCTAGGGCATAAAATTTGGTTTTGACAATTTTCTGGGCTAATTTTGGAAATTCATAACCTTGGTTGAGAGTGTTCATATTGGGAAAATAAAACTTGTTGGAAAGCTCTTGATGTGCCCTAACTACTATTAAAATGTTATGTTTGAACTAGATCATTTGGTCCCTAAAAAGATTCAAAACTTAGGGATATCCAGAGACCAAAATTGATAGAAGACATATTTTATAGGGAAAATTTGGAAATTCATAAAATATTATGTACTAATCCAAAAATTATAAACTATGTCTCATATGAAACATTAGAATGCCTTCTAAATACAAACAATGTTTCAAACCCAAATTTATCCATTAATGCCTCTATAGGGAGAGATACATTTTTTGGCTCATTATGCGTCTATTTTAGCAACTTAATATGCCAACTTTAGATTTCTATGGAGTGTCTTGCTATGGACAAATTTCTTATCACTTGACTAGCCTAGTAAATTGGTCCATTAGTTAAATTTTGCCCTATTGCTCAAAATGGCCATTCTACTTGCCAAAACTCTTTTATTTGGTCACATCTTCCACTTAGGTACAATTGGGTTCTTAAACTTCCATTTACTAATTTGAGCTTTTTGGCTTTTAAACTTCACTTTAAATTCATATATGACTTATTTGTCTCTCAAGGAGCATAGTTAAGCTATAAAAAACTTGCCAAAACTTAAGCTCCTACATATTGTTCAACTATGCCTTATATGTGACCCTAGACTTTGGCTTTTCAAAATATGGCCAATTTGATGCAACTAATGCTTCCATTCATCTTTATAATTCATATCTAGATCTTTTTTAACCTTAGAATCATCAAAGAAACATGTTAGGTGCTTTATCTCATGAATGGCCAAAACTACACCTATAGTGTTTTATCTTGGAGTTTTCAATGATTCATGCTAAATGGGTGGTAGATTCATGATTCTCATGCCTTAAAATCCCTAAATACATCAAGAGGACATCAAGAAACATCAGCTCTAGGATTCTCTCTCTCATGGTTGAAACTTTAAGTTAGGATTTTCTATGATTTCTTCAAGTTTTAGGTATGGAATCTTACCTTGTTTAGGAGTACTCTTTGTGTAGAATGTTTTTCTTCCAATTAGAATCTTGAAAGGACCAACTTTCTACCTTAGGGAAAATCTAAACTTCACCTTTTCATGAAAGTTTTACAACCATTAGATAGCCCTTAGAAAGTAGATAAACTTTCCTAATCGCGGCTAAATGAATAGAGCACGTTTACTTACCTAAACAGAGCCTTGAACTTTCTCTCTCTCCTCCCAAAAGCTAATGCCATGGATGGTCTGAAATTGTAGCTCAAAATGTTGAAGATGATAAGGGATGCTTCTTTAAGAAGCTTTATAATTTTTCAAAATGACTATATTACCCCTGAATAGTAATTCATTCTATTTTGGCTCATTTTTTGAGCTTTTTAAGCCTGGCTGATTCTTACACAATTTTGAGTGCTCTTGATAAATGCCATTATATATATATATATATATATATTAATTCCCTTAAACTTAAAAATTTTAATAATTAAATAAGGTTTAATGCATATTATTAAAGTATATTTGATTTTATTGACTATTCTTGCACTTTAGAAAATAATTCACAAAATTATTGGTTTTCAATGCATAAATTCTTTTAATAAATTTTGTGAATTTTTCCTATTAAATATTCCCTATTAATTGTGCAAATTTTCAATAGGCAATTGGAGCTTGAATAGGAAATTGATTTGAAGAAGAGAAGGAGAAGAGTTGGGCTTCGAGTGTGCTTTTTGTTAGGCAATTAAAATTGGAATGGGAGGAATTAATCACATGTGTAGTAAAGGATGAAGAAGTAGCTCATTCATGTGGCAAAAGGGTTGTCACGTAGCAGCCCACCCATTTAACACATCAACACATACTCACACATCATTCTTTCACTCTAACATGTAGCATGCACTCCATACGCTTCCACAAAGCTATTCACATCCACATCACTCTCAAAAGTCCAGCTCTCTCATAATGACACACATATCACTCACGGGTTTCCTTCCCTCACTTGAAGCAACACTCTCCACACATGCAGCACATCTCTCACGAGTCAATGGCAGGTCACTCCCACGTAGCAGCCCATCAAATCAGCATGTAACTTTACTCACTCACGACTCACCCACGTTAAACACGAGTCACCTCCATACACTCCACTCTCATGCAACACTCCAGCTCACTCACACACACGTTAAATCCATACATTCTCACGTTGCACTCACATGTAACAGCACGAGACAAAGCCACGTTAACACACTCACCTGGAAACACTCACGGGTCACGTAGCTTTTGTGTATAGCATTTTCTCTCGTGGAAGCTTGGCTGATGCACACGGGAAGAAGCTGGAGAACAGAGTAAGCCATGGGTTGGAGGGTCCAGGAAGTGAGGAAGGGAATTAAACACGCTCGTGGCAAGCAGGAAGGAAAGCACATAAAACACAAAATAGAGGAAGGCTTGGGCAGCAGTATGTGAAGGAGCTGAGATGGCTATACGTGCATGAAGCCACGGAACGAGGAACTCACAGGGAAGATACGAGCTGCATGACACGTGAATAGTAAACAATGAGCTGGGAATGAAGAGAAGTTTATGTGGGAAGTGACGTGGAAAAATTAAAATGAAAAACCATGTGAGCATAGCACATGAAGCTTGAGCAGCTGACGGAAAAAAATGCATGAGTAGATTCTAAATGAGCACGTGACACACAAAAGGAGGAAGCAAAGCCACGTGAGGGGATTAACAAAAGTACACATGGAGAGAATGTAAAAAAGAGGACCTGGGGAAAAACGCGAAAGAAAAAAGGGAGAAAGTCTAGGTTTGGACACAACAGGAGGATGTGAACAAAGGAAAATTTTTCATTCATCTTCTCCACGATTGCTGTAGCTCCTTCCATCAAGATTCTTCCATTCATCCTCTCCATGATTGCTTGAAATTTCCTTTGTAGCTAGTTGAAGATTGGATCTCCCTTGATTCAGATTTGAGCTCCAAAATTGCCTCTCTAAATTGCATAAACTCTTCTTTCTTTATCTTTTAATTTCAGCATTGATTCTTTTGTTAATTTGACTAGTTTTAGCTTATTAATTTAGGAATTTAGTGGCTGAAATTTACTGGATTAATTTGAATTGTGGTTTGATCATAATCTCATAATTGAATGTTAATTTTGATCCCTAAGTGTTTGTAGAAAGTCCAAACTTAATGGTTGTATGATTTGCTATTAAATTCCTTTTGTTTTTTGGACAATTAATGCAATGGTTATTGAATTAAATGGGCAGAATTTTTGTGCAATTGTTGTGCTTGAGGAATTTATTAATCTAATTGGTTGATTAGCATTTTAAGTAGATTGTTCAATATATTTTAGTGAGCATTTAGGATTTTTTTTTGTGTGTTCTTGTTTCTAACTCAATTGATTAATTATTCAAGGTTGCTTGTGGTTGCAAAGTCCTTAAATCATTAGTGAATTGAGTCTTGGATGATAATTCAAGAGTCTTTATGGAGAATACACTAAGAAGCAAGAGTTTAAATTCAATTTTGGTACATTAAAAAGAGTGCAAGAATCATTGAATTCTAAGGAGTCCATCTAAAGGCTAGTTACCACACTTTCCTAGTTGTTAACTACACTTATTCTTAACCTTTTAGTTCTTGTTACTTTTCTTTAATTCAATCAAAATTCAATAACTCAAAACCCCCTAAACAAATTTCATTTAATGATTTGGAATACTCTTTTTGCAAATAATTAGATGCAAAAAAACTCATTGAAAAATGACCTAGGTTGCACCATTATCTACAAGCCTTTTCTAACCTAGTTTTATTTGAGGTTGCATAATACGACCGTCAAATTTGACGCCGTTGCTAGGAAGTTTGGTTTCTTAATTCTTTGAAGAGGGTTTCTAGTGTTTTGATCTATTTTTGCTCTGTTCTTGATTAGTTTTTCCTTGTTTTGGACTTGGATTTTGGACATTTCGGTTACTTGAATTGATTGTGCTACTTGTTGGAACTTTTGTTTGACATGCCTAAAAAATTCTCAAACTTCATTTTCTAAGGATTTTGGGTGTTTTAAGCAAAAGTAATAGCTTAGCTATTTGGTACACCATTTTTTAGCCAAATTCCAACATTTAAGATACTTTTTTAATTTTTTAATATTTTCTCAAATTTTCTAAGATTTTTCTAATTTTCTAGATTTATTTTCTTTATTTTTGTGAACTTTTTTTTGTATGATTTGTCTTTATTTTTGAATGTTTATATATGTTAGTTAGTTTTTAGTTTAATTTGGAATTAATCTTCTTGCCTTTTGGTGTGAGAAATTTTTTTTAATTTTTAAGTTATTTTCTCTATTTTTCTAGACTTATTGTTTTGATTTTTCTTTTCTAGTTTTTGTGTTGCTTCTTAGTTTTTTCTTGCCTAATTGGTTTATGATAAGGATCTCTGGCGAGAAATTAATTGATTTGGATGTGGATATTGAAAGAACTTTTAGGAGGCAATAGGTAAGGATTAAGAAAAATAGTGATAGTGTAGGAAATAATGGCACTACTTCTGTTTTTGATTGTGTGCAAGGAATTAACTATATACTTCAATTTGCTGGTGATAATATGGTTGAACAAGATCAAGTGAATGCTAACATGAATATGCATGTCTAGGCTAATTTGAATGATAATATGCATGCAAGAACCATTAGAGAATTGACAGCTCCTAATATGCATTATCAAAATCTTTGTATACAATATCTAGAATTATATGCAAATTTTGAGCTTATATCTGGTTTGATTCATTTACTTCCTAAATTTCATCGACTTATAGGAGATGATCCTTACAAACATCTGAAAGAATTTCATGTTGTTTGCTCTATAATGAAGCCCCAGGGAGTCTTAGAAGAATAAATTAAGCTCAGAGCATTTCCTTTTTTATTGGATGGTGTAGCCAAAGACTGGTTGTACTATCTACCCCTTAGTGCTATCACTTCTTGGGATTAATTGAAGAGGCTTTTCTTGAAAAAATTCTTTCTTGCTTCTCGCACTGCATCAATAAAGAAGGAAATATATGGGATCAGACAGAATGGTGGAGAGACCCTGTATGAATACTGGGAAAGGTTTAAGAGATTGTTAGCTAGTTGTCCTCACCATCAAATTTCTAATCAGTTACTTATTCAGTACTTCTATGAAGGGCTATTGAACATGGATAGAAACATAATTGATGCTACTTCTAGTGGAGCTTTGGGTGATCTGACACCTATAAGAGACTGGGAGTTGATTGACAAGATGGCTCAGAGTGCACGACAGTTTGGTGTGAGACAAACAATGAGAGGAGTCAGTGAGTTGTATGTTCCACACTATGATCAGAGAATTGAGAGTAAGATTGATGAGATGTCATCTGTGCTTAGACAACTTACCTTAGTTCAATAGCTACCACAGTCATCCTCTATTCCATCTTAGACTTGTGCACTATAGTCCTATGCTACTCAGATGCATTCCTATCCATAGTGTTATATACCTAGGCAGCCATCTACCTTTATTGCCTTAATGGGACCCCTATGTGACATATGCTGTTTGGCCACACATGCTACTGATAAGTGCCTGATGTTAAAAGACAGGGTAGAGACTTATGTTGGGATGTTTTCAATCAGGCCAATGCAATAAGGGCAGCAAAAGTATGATTCTTACTCTAATACATACAATCCAGGATTGAGGGATCACCCCAATTTGAGATATGAGGGAGGGTAGCAACAAAATAAATACAATATTGCAGGACCTAATGTACAACCTTCCCAACCTATGAGGCAGTCAGTCCCTATACAGGAGGAACCAAAGAAAGGAAATAATATAGAGGACATGATGAAGCAGCTTATAGAGAGTAATGCAAAACTTACACAACAATTGCAGCAACAACAACAACAGTTACAGATGAGCATGGAAAATTTAGAAAGAAGGGTTGATACTCAGTTATGCAAGTTTGCTACTTCTCTCAGTGAAGTGAAATTTCAAGGTTCAGGCCAATTACCATCGCAGACTATTATCAATCCAAGAAATAGTAGCAATGTCAGTGCCATCACTCTTAGAAGTGGAAAGGAAATTTAGGGATCTTCAGACATTATTACCATGGATAAGCCCGTGTCATAAAAAATACATGTCGCACCATATGAGCCTAATAAAGAAAAGGAGCCAAAGAAGATTTTGCCTTTCCCATATAGACCTACCTTGGGAAAGAGGCAAACTGAAGCAGAAATTGAAAAAGAAATTCTTGAGACTTTCAAGAAGGTTGAGATCAATATACCTTTATTGGAAGCAATCAAGACCATCCCTAAGTACGCCAAATTTCTCAAGGAAATATGTACCAATAAGAGGTGGCTAAGAAGGAATGAGAAAGTTAGTTTTGGCAAGAATGTTTCAGCATTTATACAGCCAACAATGCCCATTAAGTGTCAAGATCCGAGAACTTTTACAATTCCATGCACTATTGGAAATTTTGAGTTTTCTAATGCTTTGATTGATCTTAATGCTACTATAAATGTTATGCCTAAATCAGTGTACTTATCTTTGGAGATAGGAGAGCTGAAACCTACTGGACTAGTTGTGTAGTTTGCAAATAGGAGCATCACTTATCCTTCAAGAGTTTTGAAGGATGTCCTAGTTAAGGTAAAGGATTTGATATTTCCAACTAATTTTTATGTCTTTAACATGGAGGATGATAGATATAGGTCTCGTGGTCATGCCCCATTCATCTTAGGTAGACCTTTCTTAAAAACTGCAAAGACAATCATAAACGTGCATAAGGGCACTCTTCAAATGGAGTTTACTGGTAATGTGATACAATTTTAATATATTTGATGCCATGAAACACCCATGTGATGATAATTATATTTTTAGTGTTAGTCTAATTGATATGCTAGTGCTTATTTTAGGGATAGCATGTTGATTGATTCTTATGATATTGTTGACTTAGATGATTCTCTTGCTTATATATGTTCTGAAACTACTATATGTCATAGATGTACCCAAATTGGTGCTTTCATAGAGAATAGTGAGTTCCTTTCATGTACCGATTACCATGATTCTGTGATCTCTTTTTTTTGTGATATTTTACTGTTCGTCAGCATGTGACTGATTTAGATGATTATACTAGTTTAGATCATTCCTCTTGTTCTAGAGATGATGTGCAAGCTATTATTTTCCCTGATTGTTCTGATGCTACTGGATTTACTGTTTCTCATGATGTATTGCATGTTGATGTCACTTCTAAATATGTTAACTGTGCTAGTTCATCTATGTCCACTCTTAACTTGCCTATTGATGGTGGTATTAGATGCTGTATGACCAGTTCACCCAATTATGTTAAAATATGATTTTTATTGAGTTGAATTTGAAATTGTATGCTACTCTAAGTGATAAATTATGATAAAAGCTTACCCTCAATCTGATGATTCTGAACTATGATAGCATTTTGATTTTGAATCCTTTAAGAATACATTAATTTAGTTTTCTTTGTAAAGCTCTCTAGTAAAGAACCCTGCAACTAATAGTAGTATTTGTTAGCCTTGGTGCACCTTGATTTAAACCTCAGCTAACAAGGGTGTTGCTAGCCCCATGTGTAATATCCGATTCTTTGAAAACAAGAGAAAATGCAAGAAATGTAACGTATGGTTTCTCTGTAAATGTAAGAAATTTATCAAATATAAAGGGAAGTCCCTTAGATAGAGTGATTTGAGGCTCAATAAGATTAGAATAATATTTTAAACCTCAAATAATGATGAGTTAAGGCCAGAGATGCCCTGAAAACCGGAGCCAGAATAGCTAGACAAATTTTAAAGAAAATGCAATGAAACATAATGGCATTTTTGTAATTTTAGGTCATTTTTAGAATACTTACAAGAGGGCTTTTTAAATGAAAATTTTGAATTCTTCCCTGAAAACCATGGAAAGCCCTTCTGATATACATTTTCCAACAGTGGTGAACCTGAACTTTGACTGATTCATTCGGGAAGGTTTTAACTCTAAATTGAGTGATTCCAAAGGCATTTTATAAGATTGAGAACCTAAATTTTATGATGGAAAAGATGATTCTCAAAAAAAGAGCTAAAATGGATTAGAAACGAAAATGACAAGAACGAAGGACAAAATTGAAAATTTTGAAAAAGAAGGTTGAAGAAACACCTTTAAATACACACCCCTCTTCTCTCCCTCATATAACTGACCTTGTTTCTGCCTAAGAACAAAAGGAAGACTAGCTGAAAAGGGCATCCAAGCATGGAGGAAAATGAAGGGAAAAAATCCAGGAAAAAGGTAAGAAAAGTGTAGAAATTTAAGCTCTTCCCTTTAGTAATTTGATTTCTCTTCTTCTCCACTTTCTTCCTATAGCTTTGGCACATGAATTGGTTCTATTTTGAACCCGAAATAGAGGGGGAATTTTTGAATTTGGAGAGCAAAGTTCAAGCAAGGGGAAATGCATTCAAGAAAGGCTTGAATTCAAGGTAAAATTCTTAGTTTCCATGCTTCCCTTTTTTTGTTCTTCTTATGTGTATTTCGTCCTCCATGTGGACGGCCAAGGGGAAAGTGATTTTGGGTAGAACCAAAGATGAATCATAAGAATTAAGGTGTGGGAATTAAGAATATGCAAAGAAAACAAAGTAAGAATAATAAAATTATAAGATAGAAAAGCTAGGGATTTGTGTGTGCCACCTAAATTCTGATTTTCTCTAAGAGTTTCTAGGCCACAGTAAGTGTTTGTATGAGCTCCTAAGATCTCTAGAGAGCTTCCCACATGCATCTCCCATCAAAGAAAGCAAGACAACCTCCATTGGTGCCAAGGTGAGCATAGGTTCAGGCAAGGGGAGATGAAGCACCAAGGGAGTGTTTTAATTTCTTTCAAGCCTATTTTTGTATCATATATGATATGAGAGTATGAGAGGAAGCCTTGAAAAAATTTTAGAAGTCATGAATAATGAGATGGAGTTATAGGTTTCATATTGTAGCATAATGAAGCAAGACTTAGCTAGGCTCCTTAAAATAAATGTGTGATGACTCCAAGGAGTCTAAATGGAGTCAAGAGTCATAGATAAGGGAGAGAATAGAGCTAAGATCATAAATTCCCAAGGTTACATCATTAGGTGCTTTATGGAACCATAATTGAACCATAAGAGCAACCAAGTTGTTCTAGTGTATGAGGACTTTTAGTAAATGTTCGAAGAGTATAATTGGCCTTATTTCATGTGTTTAGGCTAAAGGAATCAAGCTCCACCTCTTTATGGATGTTTGGCCAGGAGAGGAGAAAGATTTTCAAAGGTTAAAGTGTGCATTTGTGTCAAAGTTAGCTCTCTTTTCTTTCTCTCGTGCATGAATGGATATTTTCCTTGTCTTGAGTATGTGTATGTATGTTTTTGAGCCATGAGAAATGTTTTAGCATGTGTCTAAATACCATGGTACCATGATACTTTGTTATGCATTCATATGATACTTTGTGAACTTGCTTTGGTTTGCTTGAGTGTAGTGAAACCAAGAACCATTTAGCCATGGTGGAGATGAGCCAAGAACCTTCAAGAATGGTTGATACAAAGCAAAGAGTCTCCCAAGAGCAAGGCTTAGTTCAAAGCATTTAAGAAAAAGGGGTGAGACAAGTCTAAAATCCTTAAAGAGAATGGGTGAGGCTAAACCACTTACTTACCAAGTTTATGGATGTTTTGTATGACTTCTTGAATGCTAGAAAAGTTTCATGAATGAATACATGCCACATGATAGCCATGCATGTATTTCTAGGTATAGATTTGCATTCTTTATGTATGATTAAAAGGGAGAAGAGCTATTGAGATTCTAAGAATCTGACTCCCCTCCCCTCCTTCATCTTAATATGTCTAGATGGTGTTTAAGAACCAAGAGATGTAAGCCAAGGGACATAAGAGACCATCCTTTGATCATTATGTAGCTTTCCTTGTATCCAAATGTCAAAGTGAACATGCACATGAAATTTTTTATTTGTGAACACTTGAACAAATATAATATCATGTGAATGATGTAAGAACCATAACTAGTACCAAAGTAATGAGATTGTGAGTTTTGAGCATTGTATGGCTTATGATCCATTGTGCATTCTTTGGTGTGCAATATCCAAAATGAGATGCATGAGATTTGGTACCACTTGGGTAGTTCCTATAAGTCATATTCATGCTTATAAACTTGCCCAAGAGGAGCCAAACACAAGAGGAAGTCATTTGGATCAAATTGGTGTCTTATAAGAGGCAAAAATGACCATTTTAGTGAGCTGTGGCACAAATGGTCCAAATGAACTCTTCTTTATCTGAAATTTGACATGAATCTAGGCCTTGTTAAGAGCTTTTTGGAAGCTAAAGTGGATAATATTTGAAAGTTTACAAAATTTTTGGTGAATTTTTGAAGTTGGAAATTTTTCTGGTTTTGGCCCTAATATTGTTCATATGATCCAAAATTTTATCTCTATCATTCATGTAGTAAACAATGTCCAATTATGGTGTAATTTTACAAAAAGAAACTAGACCTTCTCAGTGACTTGTGCCAACTAGAAGAACCTCATTTGGATGTTTAGAGAGGGAAATATGAATTTTTGAAGTTGCTATTCAGTTCCAGGCACACAGTCAGACCTCTAGTATTGTTCCATCAATTTTTAGAGTCTAAATGCTTTTGAATTACTCTGGAACTATTTTTTCCCTCTATCTAACATCCAAAATTTTCCAAATTGGTATAGTTTGCATGAATTTGATTTTTTTGAAATTAATTGTGAATTTTCAAAGTTTACATCAGTAAGCTGTATTAGTATTCTGGACAATCTGACATTTGTATCTTTTCTATTATCAAACATGGTCCAGGTGATATTTTCATGGTTTATAATTATTTTTACTACAAATTTAATATTTAGAGCTTTTCAAAAAGCTATGGATTTCTTAATTTTTATTTTTTTAGATTTAGTTATGATTTTTCAAAGGTGCTAGCAAAAAACTAAAATTATGACCCGAGGCAAAACGTGAGGAATTTGTGATTTTTAGCTCTTGGTCCGTGGTTTATATGAAGTTTTGAGATGTTTATAATTTGTATGAATGGAAAATCACTAGAGAATGTTGTTGGTAAGTTTCTGGGGTCCATGGATCGAAATTTGAATTTTTAACTCTGACGTAATGTAAGGAAATGGCATTATTTATTCCCTTTTCTTGTTTTTCCTTGCTTGCGCATGAGAATTTCCTTGAATGTGGAAGTATAGAATCTAATAAAGTATGGTGTGACACTATGTGTTACCCACTACACATGGATCTATTTTGATTATCGCAAGTTATATGCTCTGCATCTATGTTATATACCCTCTCGAGCTATGTTCTTTGCATCTATTCTATTTTGGTTTTAATTAGATATTTCCTATTCTAGTTTGCTAAATGACCTCATAGTAAGAGTTTTATTTAAAGTATTAGTTTTAACTATGACATAAACATTTAATTATTTTCACATTGGCATTTTTATTTTGTATTATTTGTGAATTATTTTATTCTTATTATTATTTAAAATAATATGAGCTCTTGATTGTTTATTGACTCTCAATATGAATAATGTTTTCAAGAAACTCTGTTTCCACTGGTCCTTTTAGTTATCAACTTTATGTTCTATTTACTAAGTATTGTGGCTCATTCTATTATTTATTTTTGTAAATATTAGAATTGTATCTGAATGCTCTTTTGGCCTAGCTCAAGATTGTTGTTAGTAGAAAGCTAGCGATTAGTTAGTTTAGCATTGACTAACTAATATCTTTGTATGTATATATTTATACTTTAAAGTTTGCTCCATAAGTTGCAAACAGGATCTCTACCTTGTTAGCTATAATTTGTCTTGTTTGGAGAATGAGAATGAACTTCTCTTTCCTTCATTTGACTGGTAATTGTTGTCTAATTTAAATGTGAGTGAGTGGAATTTGATGCATGACAGAGAAAGGAAATTTATTTGAAATACACTATTATATTAAAGTATTAAGTTATCCCTTCTTTCATTAGGGTTCAATTTATATGCAATGAAAATTTTATATGTTTAATTAGGATTACGAATATGAAATCATATCTTATTCTGTGTTGATCATGTTATCATTTTCGAGACGTGGCACTCTTAACACATTTGGGCATGTTTCTATTTTGCCTTATTGATGTAAACCAAAAGATAGACTAAAAAGCTAGTAAGTACAATAATTGTACGAATAATAAAATGTTTCAATTTTTATTAGTATTTTTTAATATTTTATATAATTCTATATAAAATATACTATTAAACCTGTACAATTAGTACAAGTCTGGTTTTGAACCAGAAATGATATTCTAGTTCTAATCCTGGTAATCCTTCCAAAAGGGAACATTTCATTCTTTTCTTTTCTTTATTGAAAAAAGCAGAACTAGGCTAGCCCATCAATAATTAAAAACAATATTACTAAACACAACAACAATACAAAACTTTTCTTAAAGCATATCTTAAAATCTAAATGAACACTAGCACAAACTAATCCTAACGTAAAATTCAGAGCCACAAGACAAAATTGGCAAATGAAGCAAAAGAAGATATAAAGAGAAATACATTATACATGCATAAAAAAATTATAAAGTAGCTGCCCAATAAAATGTTAGTGGTGTGAAATATATGGCGTGGACAAGCGCCTCAACAGTCAAACTTACTTAACATTGAGATGATGGGAGAATTTCTGATACAGTATATATGGCCCCTCTCCAACTTTAAATTTGAAAGAAATTTTAGGTAAATATATATTATATCAATTTTTGTAAAAAATTAACCAAGAAAAACTCTTTCAGACAACGAATTTACAGATAAACTTATTTTAGTTCGTAGTTAATTGTTTGTAATGAAATTTCTCAAAAAGTTTTATTATCTGCAACTTCTATTTTTTGTTTTGTTTTTAAAATCTGTTTAGACTCTCAGAACATGATTCGATCCCAACTTATCTACTTACTCAAGAAATTCTCATTGGAGGGTTGGGTTGGAAACAACCCCCGTGGTTCCTATCAACAAAAGACCAGCAAACAAGTATTTTTAAGCGTGCCAAGGAGATAAGACCATGAAGGGGATATCAAATTAAGAAAACAGAAAACCAATAAATAATTTTAGACAAGCATATTTTCCAACTTTGGAAGCAAATAATTAACAAGTAAACTAAATTGAACCCAAGGAAACTGGACAGAGCCATGAGCCTTCCATTGTTTTTGTGCTTATGGGAAACCTTTGGAGGGTAAAATGCAAATTAAACAAGGGCAATAGGGATAAAATGTTAAAAAGAAAAAAGAAAAAGAAAATATATTTGGAAGTATAGAAAGATTTGGATTATATTATTTTTTTAATTTATTTTTATATTTTTTAAAGGAAAAATATTATAGAAAAAGCGGGCCACAAATAATTTGGATTGGGCTTCCATTTTGTTTAATTTCGGATAAGTTTCTTTGAGTCTTTACAGAGAGGGGGTCTAGAATATAAAACCCAAATAAATTCCTAAGCCCCCAAAACTAAAATATAATAATTTATCTTTTATTCACTTTTAGTGTGCCATTCTTATTTTGATCCATTTTAAATTATTTTTCATGTTTACTCCATTTTTATTTTTATTTTCTTTTCAAATTTTTAATTTGGAAATTAAGGTAATAAATTTGGTTCCTAACATGCCAAATCTATGGCCACTACTTAATTCGTATCACAGCGCGAGTATATCCTCGTGCACGTAGGTATCATTTTTGGCCGTTGGTGCTACCATATTAATTTCTAAGAAAAATTTTGCAATAAAGCATCGCCAGCGAAGAAAAGGTACATTGATTGTTGGATTATATAAGCCGTCTATCATAACTTGACCCATAATTTATTAACCTGATAATCCTAATTAATTAAATTAATTAGTTAGTCATTAATTTAATTATTTAATTAATACTTGAATTAATTTATATTGGAATTTTTAAAATTATGTCAGTTGTTTTTTGTGGATTACAAATAAAAGAAAAAAAACTGACAGAAAAACTGATCATAGAAGAAAGATACGAAACTTCTTCTCTTTTCAAGAAAAAGACCAGTGTAAGAAAAAAAGAGAACGCATAACATGTCATCTTAAATTTCTTTAGTTTAGACTGTTAGTAAACTCAAAAATTAAGAAATAAATCTGTAACGAAAGAAAACTAAGGCATAATGTCTAATCATTGATTTAGAGTGTGGGAAACAAGATAGTGCAAAGAAATTTAAAAACAAATCATTGAATTACAAAATGTCTAACCTAGGGTTTCAATTACACCTTTGTTAGTGGGAAGCCTTCTAGCCATAATTTAAGTTGTCTAATAATTTGTAGGGATTCCTAAGATACCTAGGAAGTCTTACAAGTGGCCACTTCATGGGAGAAATGAAGAAAACTCCGTGGGTGCATCAAAGGGAGCATGTCTTGGCCTCACTAAGAAGAAGCACCTAGTGAGTGTTTTAATTTGTTCCAAGGCTAGAATAGTACTACATATGATGGAAGAATGTGAGAGGAAGTCTTGAAAAAAATTTAGAAAGTTTAGATTGTGAGATAGAGGTATAGGCTCCATAATGTAGTATAATGAAACAACTCCTAATTAGACTCCTCAAAATGAATATGTGATAGCTCCTATAACACTATATATTTTTAGCTCATATCTATCACATTTACATGCTCATATGATACATTCCATAAAGGAAGTAAGGAAAATCCATTAAAATAATACATTTCTTTGCATTGCATCATGTTTAAAAATTTCATTCGGTGTCACATGGACCATGTGAGCTCATTGATCACTTTTTCATATTTAATTACATGGATACAACTCATTTGCATCATCAAAAGTGCCTACATCTTAAGGAACTCAAAGGAATGCATAAAATATACATATATAATTTCAGCCAGCTTTGTCATCATTTCTGTCACAATTTTGAAAAATCATAACTAATCTTAGAAAAATCAAAATCATGCATTCTTGGCTATTCTAGAAAGATACACATGTCTAATTCATGTTAAAAATATTTCCAAATCATAAAATCTAATACAAAGGACGTTTGACATGTGAAAAAGTTCAGAGGTCAGGCTATCTATTGGTGCTGTTATAGAATTTTGTAGCAAATTTCAAAAATGTCCAATTAATTTCAAAAAAATCCAATCCATATAAATATACTAATATAGAAATCTGTGGATGTTAGCTAGAGGAAAAAAATAACTCTAGACTGGTTCAGGCATGTCCAGATCCCAAAATTCAATCAAATAGTAACTGAGGTCGGGTGGAGTTCCTGATACTAGATAGATTCTTTGAAAATTCATGCATCCCTTTCTAGACATCCAAATGAGGTGCTTCAGCTGGCACATATCACTGGGAATGTCTAGTTTCTCTGTATAAAATTTCATAATAATTGGACATCATTTTAGCCCTATGTGATAGATTTCATTTTTGGACCTAAGTGAACAGTGACATGACCAAAACCAAAAAATTTGCCAAATTTAAAAATTCATCAAATATTCTGTAGACCTTCAAAAATTCTATTATTTAGCTTTCCAAAAATATCCCAAAAAGCTCTAATTATATGCCAAATCTAAGATTAAGAAGAGCACATTTGGATAAAAAGTGACACAGGGTTCCCTTATGGTCAATTTGGGCTCCATATAGGGTACCAAATTGTCCAAATGACTTTCCTTGGGTTTTGGCACCTTTTGGATAAGTCTAAAAGCATAATTGGGACTTGGGTGAGTTGCCCAATTGGTTTCAAACCTCATGCATCTCATTTTGGTCATTTCATCTACACTTATACACACTTACATCAACTTTTCAAAAACCATAACTTAGCATTATATACTCAATTTACATTCTAGCATTCACATATCATATTATTTCATTCACATAATATCATAATTACACATGTCCAAGAGGTCATATACCATATACATCAATGGATTACATCATTTGACATAAATATGGCCTTAAAGAACTAAAAACTATGCATTAGATTGTCAAGCTCTCTTCTTCAAGGTGGTTAGCTTCCATTACCTTGTTCTCTTGGTCCAGCTAGCATGTTAGAATATTGAAGAGGAGGGAATGAGATTCAAGGAATCCCAATAGCTCATCTCCCACTCAATCATACATAATGGATGCAAACAAGTCTCATAAATGCATGTATGGTCATATTGACATGTGCAAACATTCAAGAGATATTTTCATCATTTGAGAAAGTCATACATAGCATACAAAGGCTTGCTAAGCAAGTAGATTGGCCTCACCCAATTTCTTGTGGATGTTGGACTTGCCTCACCCATTCTTTAAGACATTCTTGGACTCAACCATGCTCTTGGGAGTCCATCTTGCTTTTAGAAGACTCTTTGCTTTGTCTCAACCAATCTTAAGGGTTTTTGGCTCATCCTCATCATGGCTAAGGGTTTAGCCTCACCACACTCAAGCAAACCCAAGCACACATCATAAACATCATATAAGAACATAATGTAACATCATGGCACCATGGAATCGAATTCATGCTAGAGAACTTTTCATTGCTTAAAAATACACATACACACATTCAAAGACAAGTAAAGTACACATCCATGCATGAGAGAAGGAGGACTAAGCTATCTTGGAAGCAATTACACACTTTTTCCCTTTAATCTCCCTTCCTTGCTTCGGCCACACACACACAAAAAGTGTGAGGAAGATTTCTCTTGGCCTAGAAATAATTTATAGAAGCCAATTAGGTTCATAAAACAAATTATAAGGCCACACAACTTGCTTAGACACTAGGTTGTTCTATAACCCCATTATGGTTCCATAATTGCACCTAACGAAGCAACACCCCCAAATAAATTCTAAGCTCTATTTTTTCTTTTCAAATATGATTCTTGACTCCTTTTAAGCCTCTTGGAGTCATCACACAATCAAAACCAAGAGCCTAGCTACATATTGCTTCTTTAGGTCATAATATGGAACATAAAGTACCAACTCACTTTTTATAGGTTCTAAATTTTTCCCAAGGCCTCCCCTCCCTTTCATTCATCATATATGACTCAAGAATGAGCTTAGAAAAATTTAAAACTCTCTCTAGCTATGGAGACTTGTCTAGGTCGAGACTAAGAGCATTCTTAGATTCCTTGGACTTTGCTTGATTTTCTCAAGGGAAGATGCATGCGGGGAGCCTTTTAGGGATCTTAGGAGCTCATTCATACTCTTATTTAGGCCTAGGAATCATCATACAAAATTAGATTTTACAAAGTGCACATGAAACCCTAGAAATTGCATCTTGAAATCTAATGGTTTTTTGTTAATTCCCTTTGCATATTCTTAATCTCAACACCCTTTTTCCTTAGATTCATCCTTGGTTCTACCTAAAATCATATCCTCCTAGGGTTCCTTAGGTTAGGTGAAATAGAGAAGGAGGGGGAGCTAAGATAGCAACCATAGGAAGAGAAATTATCTAGTTTTCTTGCTTTTTCTTGTTTTTTCTTGCTTTCTCCAAGCTCCTCTCTTCAAATCCGAAATTTTCCCTAAGTTTCTCCTTTTAATCAAATTTGTAAATTTCATTTTAATGAAAGATAATAAAGGAAAAAGAAGGAAAGGAGGTGTGGATGGAAAAAAGAATGAACTACCATGAAACCATACCTTAAAACTTGGATTTCTTCTCTTTTTCTTCCTCCCTTGGTGTGCCTAAAACCCTAGCTCCCTTCTTTGAAATTGGGCAGAAAATTCTGAGTCTAAATAAAGAAAAGAGTAGGGTGCCACCTATATATAGGGGGAGGAGGAAGCATTTTTCAAAAATTCCCATTTTGTCCTTCATTCTTTATTTGTTTCTCCTTCATTTTAGCTCCTTTTTTAGAACCATCTTTTTCATTATAAAATTTAGGTTCCCAATTTAGTAAAATATCTTTGGAATCACTCAAATCGAAGTTAAAACCTTCCTGAACAAATCCGTCAAAGTTTGGAAACACCGACATTAGAAAATGTCCACCAGATGAGATTTAACTGTCCCGAGGCTTCCCATAGTTTTCAAGGCCTTTGAGAACTTCAAAGAACTCAAAAATTTCATTTAAAAAGTCCTCCTGTGTGAATTCCAAAAATTACTCAAAATTACAAAAATACCATTACGTTTCATAAGATTTTCGTCAAATTTTGTTTCTTCATTCTAGCCCTATTTTTCCTTCAGTCTGAGGCTAAGATTCTCATTTTTAGGAGTTTAGAATGTTATTTAAATTTTTTAGGACCTTAACTAATTCATTTTGGGGGACTTGCTTTGAAAACACGCCCCTTTTCGTCGTTTAATGAAAACTGGACGTTACAACTCCAAGGAGTCTAAATAGAGTCAAGAGATCTAGAGTGAAAGAGAAAATGTAGCCAAGATCTTGAATTCCAATAGTTGCTTCATTATGTCTTATATTGAAGCATGATAGAGACAAGTGAGAATGTGAGCACGCATAGGATTTGCATAAGACTAGAGCTCATTTTAATGATCTAAGCATGTCTCATTTGATGTGTCTATACCAAGAGAACTTAGTGCCTCTAAGTTTCAAGTCTTAGCCAAGAAGTGGGAAGAAGAATCCAAAGAAAAAGTGTGTGACATTGGCTCCAAGGTAGCTCTCTCTCCTTTCTCTTATGCATTCTTGAATGGTTTCTTGTCTTTGGATGTGTGTGTGTATGTTTAAGCTATGCAACATGTTTCTAGCAAATGTCCATATTTCATGGTACCATGTTGCTTTGTTTATGCTCTTGAAAGATGTTTTATGAATGTGTTTTGGCTTGCATAAGTTTGGTGAATCCAAAAGTCCCTTAGCAAGGGTAAGGATGAGCTAAAAGTCTTTAAAAATGGGTAAGACAAAGCTAAAAGTCTCTGGAAGAGTGAGGTTTAGTCAAAAGTCCCTTGAAAGTGGGTTAGGCAAGTCCAAAAGTTTCAAAGAGAATGGGCGATGCTAAACCTTTGTCTTGGTAAGCCTATGTATGATGAGTATGTTTTCTTGAATGAGAAAAATGTTTTATATATCTTATGAATTACTAGATTTCCATACATTCATTTTTAGACTTGAAATTGCATTCAGTATGTATGATTGAAGAGGGTGAAGAGTGTAATATCTGGTTTTTGTTAAACGATGAAAATGGGCGTATTTTCAAAGCAAGTCCTAAGAAATGAATGAGTTAAGGTGCTGAAAAATTTGAGTAACATTCTAGACTCTTAAAAATGAGAATTCTAGGCTTAGATGGAAAGAAAAATAGAGCTAGAATGAAGAAACAAAATTTAACAAAAAACTTACGAAATGTAATGGTATTTTCGTAATTTTGAGCAAATTTTGGAATTCACATAGGAGGATTTTTAAATGAAAGTTTTAAGTTTTCTAGGGTTCTCAAAGGCCCTGAAAACCATAGAAAGCCCCAGGATAGTTAAAACCCCTCTGGTCGACGTTTTCTAACATCGGTGTATCCGAACTTTAACATATTCATTCAGGAATGTTTTAGCTCTATTTGAGTGATTCCAAAGGCATTTTACTAAATTGGGAACCTAAATTTTATAATGGAAAAGATGGTTCTAAAAAAAGAGCCAAAATGAATTAGAAACGAAAATGCCAAAGACGAAGGACAAAATAGAAATTTTTGAAAAGTCATTCTTCCTCCACCTATATATATAGGTCGCCCCACTGTCCCACTCACTTAGCTTCATATTTTTCTACCACAAGCTAGAGAAGAAAACCTAGGAGAGTGGCGCACAAGAGGAAGAAGAAGAGGAGGAGAAATCAAGGCTTGAAGGTATGAAATTTTAGTAATTTTCATGATTTTTCCTTCCTAAACCTCTTTTCCTCCATTCTCCTTTATTTCCTATGATTATAATAAAGTTTATAAATCTATTTTAAGGGAGAAAGTAAGGGGGAAATTCGGATTTGAAGAGAGAAGACCAAAGAAGACAAGATTCAAGTGAGAAAATAAGATAATTTCTTCTTCCATGGTTACTACCCCTTGCTCCTCTTCTCCCTATGGTTTGCCCCTCTTAAGAACTCATAGGAAGGCTTGGTTTTTAGGTAGAACCAAGGGTGATTCTTAGGAAAAGGGTGTGAAGAATAAGAATATGCAAAGAAAATTAACAAATAACCATGGAAATTCAAGATGCAAATTCTAGGGTTTCATATGTTCCTTGTAAAATCTGATTTGATACTTTAATTTTTATGCCTAAATGAGAGTTTAAATGAGCTCCTAAGATTCCTAGAAGTCTCCCCATGTGCTTCCTCCATCAAGAAAATAGAGCAAAGTTCATTTTTAAGTTCCATATACCTAGGGATAGTTTTAATTTGTTTCAAATCCATTGTTGAGTCATATATGATGAGTGAAGATGAAGGGAGGCTTTGAAAAAAATTTAGAAACCATAGAAAGTGAATTAGCTTTATATGTTCCATAATATGACCTAAAGAAGCAACATGTAGTTAGGCTCTTTATTTTAATTCTGTGATGACTCCAAGAGGCTTAAAAGGAGTCAAGAATCATATATGAAAGGAAAGAATGTAGCCTAGAATTTATTTGATGGGTGTTGTTTCATTAGGTGCATCCTTGGAATCATAAAGGGGTTAATGAGCCAAGTTAGTGCCTAAGCAAGTTGTGTGGCCTTAGAATTAATTCCATGAACCTAATTGTCTTTCATAAATTATGTTTAGGCTAAGAAAAATTATTCCCACACCTTTGTGTGTGTAAGGCCAAAGAAGGGAGAGCAAATCCAAGAGAAAAAGTGTGTGGTTATTTCCAAGGTAGCTCACTCCTCCTTCTCTCGTGCATAAATGTATGTTTGGCTTGTCTTTGAATGTGTGTATGTGTATTTTAAGCCATGAAAAGTATTCTAACTTGATTTCATATGCTATGGTACCATGATGATGTATTATATTTTCAAATGATATTTATGATGCTTACTTTGGTTTGCTTGAGTGTGGTGAGGCTAAGAACCCTTAGCTGTGGATGAGCCAAGAACCCTTAAGGTTGGTTGAGATAAAGTAAAAAGTCTCCCAAAAGTGAGGTTGACTCCCAAGAGTAAGGTTGAGTCCAAGAACCTCTTAAAGAATGGGTGAGGCAAGTCCCAAATCTACAAGTGAATTGGTGAGGCTAATCTACTTACTTGGCAAGCCTTTGTATGCTATATATGACTTGCTCAAATGTTGAAAATGTCTCTTGAATGATTGCACATCCTATGATACCCATGTATGCATTTTCAAGATTGGTTTTGCATCTTTTATGTGTAATTGAAAGGGAGATGAGCAATTGAGATTCTTTGAATCTCATTCCCACCTCTCCAATATTCTAACATGCTAGGTGGACCAAGGGAGCAAGGAAATGGGAGCCAACCACTTGAGAGATAGAAATGTGACATCAAAGTGCATGGATTTTGTTCTTTAAGACCATATAAGTGACAAATGTTGTAACCTATTATTGTATATGACCTATGACCTCTTGAACATGTATAATTATGCTAATGTATCATGTACAAATAAAGTTTAAGATTGTATGTATGAAAATGTGCATTTTGGTCTTGTAATGGCAAATTTGCATTATGGAAGTGTATGTATAAATGAAAGTGGAATGGCTAAATTGATATGCATGAGATTTGGGACTACTTGGGTAGCTCATATAAGTCATACTCATACTTTTAGACTTGCCCAAGAGGTGCCAAACATCAAGAGAAATCATTTGAACACTTTGATATCCTATATGGAGTAAAAAGTAACTATATTATAAACCTATACCACTTTTTGTCCAAATGAACTCTTCTCAATCTGAGATTTAGCACACAATTAAAACATGTTGAGATCTTTTTAGAAAGCTAAAGTTCAGAATTTTTAGAGATCTATGGAATATTCGATGAATTTTCAAAGTTAGAAAAAATTCTGAAATTGGTTAGTTATTGTTCATACTGGTCCGAAATTAAATTATGTCACCCAGGGAGCAAATGATGTCCAATTGTCACAAACTTTAATAGGGAGAAACTAAAAATTCCCAGTGACTTGTGCCAACTAAAATCATCTCATTTGGATGTCTAGAGAGGGAGATATGAATTTTTAAATATTCTGCCTAGTATTAGGCACTTAGACTGACCTCAAGTATTATTTGATTAGTTTTTGAGCTCTGGACATACTTGAACTAGTCTGAAGTTATTTTTTTCCTCTATCTAACATCTTTAGCTTTCTATATTAGTATCATTTACATAGATTGGATTTTTTAAAATTAATTAGACATTTTTTAAGTTTGTACCAGAAAGCTATAACATTACCAGTAACCAACCAGACTTCTTCAACTTTCAAATGTCAAAGGTCTTTCGTGTTGTGTTTCATGGCCTAGAAATATTTTTAGCACAAATTATACATGATTATCTTTCCATAATGGCAAATAATTCATGATTTTAATTTTTCTAGAATTAGTTATGATTTTCCAAAATTTGTGATAGAAGTGAGAAAATTCTGGCCAAAAATGCATATATGAATTTTATGTGTTCCCTTACTTTCCACAAGTTGTAGGCCACTTTTGGTGATGAAAATAAGTTGTATCTAATAATTAAATATAGGAATGTGATACATGAGTTCACATGGTCCACGGGATACCAAATAAAAAATTATATGCGACGCAATGCTAAGAAATGCATTATTTTAATATCACTATTTCTTTGTCTCTTCATGGAACTTATGGCATGAGACATGGAGATAGTATGAAATAAGCTAGAAATATATGATGTTACAAAGAGTTATTAGGATTCCTAGAATCTCACTCCTCCTTCTCCATTGCCTAGACATGTCTAGGTAGACCAATTGAGCAAAGAAACGGAAGCCACTATACTTGAAGGGAAGAAGATTGACAAAGGAATTGCTAAATGCTTGTATTGTAACTATTTGTTGTCAAATGATGTAACCTCATAATGTATATGATGTATAACCACTTGAACATATGTAAATATATAGATATATGATGTATGTATGGGAATTGGAAGCATATGAATGAGATTGAATGTTTTTGACATCAAGATGCATTGATGCGATTGTAAATTTGTGATGTATAAATTTTTTAACCTTTTGGATATGTTTAGAGGACTATTTTTATGTTTTTCCACGTGCTCAAGCGGCTTTGGTCAGAGTAGAAGAGCATTTGGTCCATTCTTGACCCCTTTAAATGCATAAAAATGTCATTTTGTAGCCCTATGTCACAAAGTGAACAAATGAACAAATTTTCCCATGGAATTTGGCTTGCATATAATTCTCATCTAGAGCTTTTTGGAAAGCCAAAAACTAGATTATTTGGAGCTCTAGAGAATTAATTATGAATTTTCAAAATTGGAAAAAAGCTGCTAAAATGACAATTCTATTGTCCATATAGTTAGTTTTTTCTCCTACGTCATCCAAGTGTCAAATGTTATCCAATACTCATGAAATTTTGTAAGCATAAACTAAAAATGATAAAATTTCTGTGGCCATCAAGATCACCCCATTCAGAGGTCTGTAGAGGAAGATATGAATTTTTTAAATTTAGAGATAGTACCAATAACACAGCATGACCTCTGGTATTGTTCCATCCAATTTTATATCATAAATGCTTTTGTTTTGGTCTAGAAATATTGTTGTCCTCTATTTAACATCCACAGCTTTCCAAGATGGTATGGTTTGCTAGGTTTTTTATTTTTCTAGAATTAGTTTTGAAGTTTATATCAGCAACCTATGACAATAAACCTGAGCAACTGGACCTTTAGTACTTTTCTATTATCAATTATAGTCTACATGATGTTTTCATGGCTAGAATGATTTTTAACCTATAGTGACATTCAAAGCTTTTCAGAATACTATCATTTGCTTGATTTCAATTTTTATAGAATTAATTATGATTTTCTAAAATTGTTGTCAGAAATTTACCAATGAAACCCAAAAGTAAACCATTGAAATTGTAGAATGTGCTTTGAAATCCAAAACTCTTGTGTTGTTTTGTGATGTATATGACTTGTACAAATTTGCTATGAATGGAAAATGATATTGATGAGGTTAAATAGTCCCTAGAGCAATGAATTATGTATGTGGCCTCCTAATTACACAACTTTCCATATGTGAAAGTGTATGTTTTCTTACATATTTCTTCCAATATACATGGGATATGTTGAGATAGCTCATGGGACAATGGTTTGGGAGCTAAGAGGTTAAGGACAACCAAAAAAGTAAGGTGAATTAGAAATGATGGAAAGGAACCTAACAAGAAAACCTAAGGATTAGCTAACATTATGCAAGAGAGTGGGAAGAATCATGGCAACAAACCTTGCCTAGTCAAGGTGTCTACTATGGTTGTGGTAAGCTAGGACACTTGGCTAAAAATTGTAGTCATAAGCAAGAGCAAGTCGATGTGGATAGCTCACAAACACAAAGTGAGGTCTTAGCTCCTACTCAACAAGAGGCTAATCAATCTCCTAGTTTAATCCAAGGTATATGACTAATCTAAGATTATTTAGTAAGTCATTGTGTGAGTTTAAAGTAACCTATTCCTTTTTCTCTTATACTTATGGTAGAAATCTGGATTTGAACTTATACTTATGAATTGTGTATATCCATAGCTATAAAGGTAAAGTAATTACCTCTTAAGTTTGTATGGATTGTATTATTCAGCTTGATAAGTTATCTACCATCCTAGATTTAGTATGTCTTTCTTTAATCAATGTTAGTGTTATTATAAATATGGATGGATTGCCAGCCACTAACGTTATCTTAAATTGTTTTGAGAAACATATTTCTTTACTTGTCCATACATCTAACCCCAAATGTAGACTAAGATAACTTACCTTACCTTTACCTAAGCTTAGAAGTATCATAAGAAAGGTTGCCAAAGTTGGACCTATGATACAACAGTAGTTAAGATTTACCCAACAGTCTTCCTTAAGGAATAAAATGATTTTCCCTTAATAAAGAAAGTTAGAGTTTGCCATAGACTAATTGCTTAGTAAAGGCTTTAACTCTAAGGCCCTATTATAGGATAAACCTAGTTGAGTTAGTAAGAGTTAAAGAACCATATATAAGAACTCATAGAAACAAAATTATGAGAAGAAAATAACTTCTTAGAAAGTTTGAAAGTATGAGTTGCATGAATTAATTTATGTTTATAACATGTATAAAGGAATACAGTCTATTTATATTAAATGCTAACTTGAATTTGATCAATCAACAAAAGGCACTTCAATGCAAAAGGCACTTTAATTTCAATTACACTATATGTGCTAGATGTATTTTTCTAAACGACCAAATTCAGTGCCAATTGGTATAAGCATATTATGTGTAATGAACGTAATTTTTGTAAAATAACGAAATAAGCCATATAAAAGTAAGTCCTCTTAAATGACCTAAATAATGCCTTAAAAAATTTGAGTTGAGTCCTAGACTCCTAAAAATGCTAATTCTAGGCTCAGACAAAAAGAAAAATGGAGTAAGGATAGAGAAATAATATGCAACAAAAACTGATGAAACGTAATGGTATTTTTGTAAATAAGTGAAAATTTTGGAAAACTAAATAGGAGGGCTTTTTAAATGAAAATTTTGAGTTGCCCAAGGTTCACAAAGGCCCCAAAAACTATGGGAAGTCCCAGGACTAATAAAGCCCCTCCAGTGTATTTTTTTCAATGTTAGTTGACTCAAACTTTGACCGGTTCGTTTGGTAAGGTTTTAGCTCCAAATTAAGTGATTCCAAAGGCATTTTATTAAATTGGGAACCTAAATTTTATGATGGAAAAGACAGTTCTCAAAAAGGAGCTAAAATGAAGCCGAAACGAAAATGCAATTACAGAAGGGCAAAATTGGAAATAAAAGCTTCTAGAATGTCCTAAACACTTCCACACTTTTCTTCCATCTTCTCCCTTTTGTTGAGCACGAAATTTTCTGCCCAAAATTCAGAAGTTATTCTGCTGTCTTAGGTGCACAAGAAGGAGGAGAAAAAGAGGAAGAAAACTAAGGAGAAACTAGGTAATTTCATAGATTTTCTTACTTCATCTTCCTCCAATCTTGTCCTCCTCTCTTCCTCCTTTCTTTCCATGGATTTCTTGAATGATTTGGTTCTATTTTTGGTCCAAACCTAAGGGGGAAAATTCAAATTTGCCAAAGAGAAGGCAACTAAGGAAGAAAAGCTTTGAAAACAAGCTTGAAACTAAGGTAATTTTCCATTCTTGATGCTTCATCTTGGTTGCTCCTCCTTGTGGTAGTTTGGCTAGCCTAGGGGGGATAGAAGGAGATGAATTTTGGGTAGAACCAAGGGAGAAACCTAGGAAAAATAGTGCAAGGATTAAGAATATGGCAAGAAATTCAAGTAAAAACTAAAGGAAATCAAGATAGAAAGTGTAGGCTTTCTTAGGGTTTTGTAAAATTTGATTTTGTGTGAATAATTCCTTGACTATTTGAATGTTTCCTTGAGCTCCTAAGACCCCTAGAAACTTTCTCAAGTGGCTCTCCTATCAAGGAAAATTTTGAAACTCCAAGAAACCTAATTATATGCTTGTTTCCGCTAAGGAGGATTCATAGGGCTAGGGAGTGTTTTAATTTATTCTAGCCTTGGTTTGAGAATTTATATGATGTTAGAAGATGGGAGAAACCATTGGGAAAAATTTAGGAGCCATGGATTGGGAGATGGGACAATGGTGTCTATAATGGTGCCTTATGAAGCAACTTGGTCTTCCAATGGTGCAATTGAATATGTGATGACTCCAAGGACCTTAATTGAGCCCAAGAAGTCTAGAAATAACAAGAGAATGGAGCCTAGAACTTGGATGATATGAGTTGCTTCAATAGACCATTTATGGAACCAATATGCCCATTATGGAACCAAGTGTGTGTTTAAGAGTGAACCTAGTGTCTTGGCTTGCTTTAAATGTGTAATTGTGTGATGTCTGTGATGTCTAGGTCAAGTGAAACCTACTCTACCTAAGTGCTCTTGTGAGACCAAGGAGGAAAAGGAATTGGCAAAGTAAGCTTGCATAAATTAAAAAGTAGCTCTACCTCATTCTCTTGCATTCTTGTGTGCATATGTATATGTTGTGTGCTTGTATATGCTCTTGTGATTTGAGAATATGCCACTTGATGTCTTGAAATTGCATTGGTACCAATGTGTCTTCTTGAATGACTATGGTTATGGAAAGAGCTCATAAGGGTGAGGTGATACTAAAAGTCCCTTGATGAAGGTGGGGAGATGCCAAAAGTCTCATGGCATAGGTGAGACAACACCAAAAGTCCCTTGAATGGGTGAGGGTAAGTCAAAAATCCCTAGGCCAAAAAATAGGGCAAATCCAAAAGTCCTAGAAATGGGGTGAGGCTAAACCAAAAGTCCCTAGAGCATAAAAGTGGTCTTGACATGTTGATGTGGCATGAAATGAGATCTATTGCACACTTTATACTTGCATATTCATATATTTGATGTATGTATCTCTTGAATATGGTGTGAATGGATGTGTGAGTTATTGAGATTCTTGGAATCTCACCCCTCTTTTCCTTCTCATGCTTAAAATGTCTAAGTGGTGCCCAAGGCCAAGGAAATGCAAGCTAAGAACACTAAGTGGCTACACTTTGTTTAATTTTTAGTTTAAATTGTAATGGATTGTCAAGAAGCATTGTACATATTACTTTTGGTTGTGTAAAACCTTGACCATAAGTAACATAATGTATAGACTACATGTATAATGTATGTAGTATTAAATCTATGAAACTATGTTATTGGACCCTTGAATGCCATGTGTGTTTAGTGCATAAATGGATATCAAAATAAGATGCATGGGGTTTGGAACCACTTGGGCAGTCTCTACAAGTCACATTTTTGCTTTGAAACTTGCCCAAGAGGTGCCAAACAATTAAGAAAGCCATTTGGACAAATCGATTACCCATATGGAGCAAAAATTTATCATTTTAGGAGGCTATACTGCTTTTATCCAAATGAGCTCTTCTTGGCTTAAAATTTGGTATGCATTTAGAGCTTATTAAGAGGTTTTTAAAAAGTTAAAGTTGGTAATTTTTTTAGGTCTATGGAATATTTGGCAAATTGTTGAAGTTAAAAATTTTTCTGGTTTTGGCCCTTGGTACTTTAGCACTGGTTTAAAATTAAATTATGTCCCTTATAGGGAAAATGATGTCCAATTGCTAGGAAATTTTATATAAAGAAACTAGATATTCCCAATGACTTGTGTTGACTAGAAGCACCTCATTTGGATATCTAGAAAAGGAGATACGAATTTTTGAACATCCTATCCAGTATTAGGACCCTTACCTGAACTGAGTTACTGTTCTATTAAATTCTGAGCTTGGGACTACCTGAACTGGTCTATAGATATTTTTTCCCTCTAGCTAATATCCATAGCTTCCTAGATTGGTATCATTTGCATGGATTTCATTTTTTTTGGAATTAATTGGACATTTTCAAAATTTGCTGCAGAATCTGTGATAGCATCAAGAGGCAGTTTGACCTCTGGATTTTTTCGATGTCAAACGCCCTCTGTGATGGATTTTATGGTTTAGACATATTCTTAGTGTGAATTAGACATCTATAGCTTTCCAGAATGACCAAAAATGTGTGATTTTGATTTTTTTAGAATTAGTTATGATGTTTCAAAATTTGGCTAGAAAAGGGGCCAAATCTGGCCAAAAATAAACTTCTATATTCTATACTCCATTTTAGTTTCCATGAGTTGTGGGCATGATTTTATGATGTAGATGAGTTGTATACATATAAATAAATATGGGAAAGTATAGTATGAGCTCACTTGGTCTACATGACACTAAACAAAATTTTTTTATACGACACAACGCAAAAATAACCAATACTTTAATGCCATTTTGTTGCCTCTCATATGAATTGATTGATATGAGGTATAAAAATAGCATGGAATGAGCTAAGAAATTATGGTATTACATCATGAATATCATTTCCAAGCAAAGGCCAAATGCTGGATAACATTAGAGTAGTGGATAAAACGAAGACTTTGAGAATATAAATTGGATATGGAAAGGTGGTTATTAACCTCTTTAGTTATGCAAGTATTTAATGTATTTTAAGTCATAAAGTAATAAATGTTAGCAACTGGTAGAAGCCTATTTGGTATGATGCAAAAGTAAATAGCTTAAACCAAATATTACTTGTTTTATTGCTATAAGTTGTACAATAATAATGATTGAGATTAGTCTCCAAGAGTTGAAAGTTAAGCTAACATCTTCTTTGGTTTTAATCTTATCTAACCTTAAAGAGAGTTTTATGATCTATACTATGCCTATATAAAAAAGGTCGAGATGAATGTTAATATAACAAGGTGGAATAGTAGTTTATGGCTTTAGATAGTTTAGGTCACATGAAGACTTAGGATTATCAATTGTTATGATTACTTTGAAGGTTTAGGTACATTATTTTGCAAGATAGAGTCTAAGGTATGTAGTGACCACAAGAATTTGAAATTCTTAATAATTGAAAAACAAGCAAACATGAGATAAAGAAAGGATGGGTACAATTCCCTAAAGACTATAACCTCACCCTTCTATATTACATAGACAGGGTAAATGTGGTTATAGATGCATTGAGTAAGAAGTTATGTATATGACATAGATGATGCCCAATGAGAAGCAAACAATTTAAGACCTTAGGGACTTAAATGTTTCTATCCCCTTGCACCCTAGTAACTTTTGTATGAGTTTAGAGACATAATTAGAAGATAAATTCTTGAGTAAGATCATAAAGTAGATGTCACAAGGGAAAGCTACATAGTTAATATATCTAAAAGTGGATTAGTGGCATACCAAATTAAGATGTGTGCTCCTAAACCTAAAAGACATTATCTTAACTAAAGATGTAAACCTAAAAGACATTATCTTAACTAGAGTTATAAAAGTGTTACACCATTCATTCAAGGATTACTAAAATGTATCGAAATCTTGAGAAATAATTCTAGTAGCCTAAAATAAGAGCAGATGTTACTAAATCTGTTCTTAAATTCCTAGTACGTCAAAGGGGTAAGGTGGAACACCCCAAAAACCTATAGAAGTGTTAAATCCCTTAAAATATCTTGAGTGGACATGTAATAACATCTTCATGGATCTTATAATGAGTTTGCCAAAAACTTCCCCAAGTTTTGTCTTATTTGGTTGCAATGGATGGATTAACTAGAGCAAAACCATTTTTTACCAATTAAGGCTACCTATACCTTAGATAAATTAGTCCAACTATACATTAGTAAAATTGGGAAACTTCATAGGGTACTTGTTTGTATTATGGCTAAAAGAGACCCTAGATTTACTTATAAATTTTGGTGAATTTTTAATGAAGCCTTAAGTATCAAGTTAAATTTTCATATAGTTTATTATTCTAAAATTGATGGTCAGATTAAGTGAATAGTCTAGACTTATGAGTATACACTTAAGAATTTGCAGGTCAGAATCTTGAGAAATTAAGGTGCATATTTACTTTTAATTAAGTTGCCCATAATATTTGCTATCATACTAAGTTTTTTTATGACACCTTATAAGGTCTTGTTTGGTAGAGAACATAGGTCTCTATATGCTAGGTGGAATTAGGAAAGAGACTACTTATAGCATAAAAGAAATGGAAGACCTATCCAAATAAAAAGAAAAAAAAAACCTTAAAGTTGATTCGACAACCATGTTTTCTTTATGACTATTTTAGTCACAAGTGTGAACAGATCCTTAATATATTGTAGAGGTGTGATCTGGTATCATTATAATAGAATTGGAGAGATTCTATAGATACTTATATCAAACAACTTAGAAGAAAGAGTATTCCTTTAATCGAGATAATTTGGAAAAGACTATCTTTAGAGGAGACAATATAAAGGACTATCCTGAGGAAGCTATTAGGGAATTAAGCAAGACATGATAAGAGAATACCCAACTTTTTCGATTAAGGTATGTAAATTTTGAGGACAAAATTTTCAAAAAAAAAAGGCGGGAAGAAATGTCACTTCGTTAGTTTGGACCATTAGCAAAATCAAGAATTAGGAAATAAATCTGAAAGTCAAGGAAAAAGGAAATTAAGGGATAAAATCCTAGAATTTATATTAAGATCAATTTTGGTAATGATTTCACATAAAGAATAATACTTAGTAAATTGGGAAATTTTGCATATGGCTAAAAGAAGATATTATGAGATAGAATTTATTTATTTAGCGATTATAAATATTGAAGTATTAATTTTAATAAGTTTAAATAAATCATAGAATTTAACTTTATGAAGTCTCACCTGTAGATATGTAAGATGCCACCTTGAGACCAAGTAGGTAAATGGTGTAGTATGTGAATCATGAGATGTTAACTTTCTACTTTCATGTGGAATGGTTGAACATTTCTAGTCAACTGCAAGAAGTATAAAATAAAATTTCCAATAATCTTGCTTGATCATTCATTGAGTGCGGGGAAACTATTAAGGCTCATTTGATATACAAAATGAAAAAGAATTGTCTTGGAAAAAGAAATGAAAAAGAGTAATTCAAAGGATCGAAATGACTTTCATGCCCTTATTTTGAAAAGTAATAAAAAAAGTGGTCAGATACTATTAAGTAATTATTACAAAAGTATAATAAATATTGTACAAAATGAATGAAAAGAAATTACCTTTCCAGCAACCTAACCAAACAAGTTTTTAGTTAATTATAAGATGAGTTAGTAACAATTAACACCTAATTCTTCATACTTCCTTCACTAACCAAACTAAGAAGCAAGTCTTCATCAATTAAATTAAATTAAAATGCATGCTAATCTAAACTAAGGACACCTTATGCTTCCACCTAAACCAGCTAACTGAAGGATTATTCATAAGTCACTTGCTATGAGTGTTGCGAAATCAAGGGGCGGCTCGATGTTCATGGCATAGGTTGAAGGAAAGATAATGGTTTGAGACCTGACAAAAGTAAATAGCCAACCAATGTTATAGGAATGTTGATCTGCTACTTAGACAACATGCCCAACCATAAACACAATAAACTAATCCACACAATAACATACTTGGGTCGAAGCATGAATTGAAGGCTTTTGTAAATTTGAATCACCAATCTAAGGATAGGTTTACAAGACAAAAGCTTTACAAGAGAAAAGGAAAAAAATACTTTCACAATTGGAGAAAGCACTTAAAATAATTTTATTACTTTTAATATGCTTGCAAATGGAGACAGAATACATATATTTATAGTATAAGCCAAATCTTCCTGTTGAAAAAAAAAACTAGGAAACTAACTACATAATCCTCTGAATGACCTAGAAATTAGGAATACAAAATAATCAAACTTTTTAAAAATGGAAAAAGAAAGAAAATCTGTCTAATTAATTCTAATTTTTATCGAAATACATAAGGCTTTTTAGAAGTCAACATATTAAGCCCATGATAGCATTATTTAGGCCTAAATGAGTCAATTTATATATAGCCATTGATCTAAACTCTTTAATTTGTAATATTCTAACCCAAAATAGCTCTAGCACCTCTATCTTTAACCTAAATAATATTAAGGATATCTTGATTAATACCTAAATCAAATTTGTCAAAATTTTACTTGGTCCAAGTCTTTTAAACAAGGCCACTCAATACATCTTTAAATCCTTGATCTCTTGCTCTTGCGATAGGGCCAACTGAAAGATGTAAAAGATTATTTGAAGATTTTAAAGTAGCTTGTTTTTTTGAGCTAGCTAATTTCATCTCATGATTCACATCAGCATCCTTCTCCACATGAGCTTGGTTCATATCAATGAGTCACTTGTTAATGGCTTTGTTAATTGCAAAATTTGACACCTAATCCAAGTTGGTCAAACCTTGCTACCATAAACTCAACTAACTTAATTAAACACCATCTTCCTTCCATCCTTATTCATTTGGTCAAATATTATTAAGAGTAAAAGAGAGAGAGAGAGAGAGAGAGGACGAAAGCCATTGAAGTGGAAGAAAAAGGATTTGATCTTGGTGCATGAGATAAGATCTCTCATATTTTTATTTATCATAAAAAGAAAAAATGTGTAAATTTCTTAGAGCTTTTTATTGATGCCACTTTCATCTTCAAATTCCATAGTTGGTTTTTAAGGTGTACTGGACCAAATGGAGAAGAAGAAAGAAGAAAGAAGGAGCTTTAAGATTATGTTTTTCCACTTTAATTCTTTAGTTAGAAACTAATTTATAAGTTACAAAAATGGTCGCCATAACTTTGTTTTGCGCCAAATTAGGTGTTGTTTAGGAAGTTTGCAATATGCTTGGTATGAAGAGAATGAAAAGAGGGGGAAGAAATTTGATAAAATTCTATTTATAGCTCACTTTCCATTTTTGGCCTATTAATGAGTTATTAGGAAAGGAAGAGTTCTTTTATGATATATATATATATATATTTATATATATATATATATATTTGTTTTGATCTTAGGAACTAGGAACCTCCAGTGTGATGTTGACTTAGTGGAAGCAAAGGAAATCAAACCTTTAGAACTAGTAGGTAAGATATGTTGCATTTGAAATTCATAGGAAGTAAGTACTAATTTTTATGTAATAATATTAATTGTGAATTGTGTGTTTTTGTTAATACTTGAATTAGGAAGCTCACATTAACTAAAATTATTACCATAATTAGAGAAGTTGAAGTTGTTTTATTGCATTGCAAGCCTTGGAGAAAAGAGTTAGTTGATACTTTCATTCTTGATATAACTTCTTTGAACTAGAATTATCAGTACTTCTATACATTCTTGCTATGCCCTTAAATTTAGTTGCCTACAATGTTTATTGATGATGATGATTTTAGCACCAAATAGGCATCTCTTATAAGGAATAAGTCTTGTGTGCTTCTCCGATGTTGTTTAGCCATTAACTATGATGATGACTGACTACTATTATGGGATTATGGTCAATTTTGTAACTAAATTGGATCCATAAGGATACTTACAAAGCCCACGGCATTTATTCTAGTTTAAAATTGTATGTATAATGTTGCATGTATGTATATCTCGAATAATGTATTGACTACAAAGATATTATATCTCACCTTTTTGTATACTTAACATCTCTAAGTAAAAGTGCAGAAAAAGACAGAGATAAGAAAGTTGCTAAATAATTATGAGAATTTTATTATGTTGTTGTTTAGACTTGTATATGATGATGAGATATAAAGCTGTATAAAAATGAACTATGAATGTAGGATGTGAAACTTGTATCATTTTGTTATATTTTGGATAGAGATATTGTATAAGGTAGTTGTATACAATGTTAAGTACTAGATGTTACCTTGTATTATGAAGAAATGAATAACACGATGATATCTTCAAAATAGGACTTAGTTTACTAAAACTAGGGCTGGTTAAGTAAAACTTGCAAAGACAAGATTTAGTTCACTATTCCATGTTTCAGTCAACTATAACTTAAAATCCAATGAAGCAAAGATAGGTTTTTGTTCACTAAAACTAAAATCAATTGACTAACTCCTTAAATTTTGTATAGTAGAATTAGGACTTAGTTGACTAAAATAGGATCTAGTTGCTTGAAACCTAGAAGGCAAGTTTTAATTAATTGAGATCAATTTTAGTTCATTAAGACTTACAAGATACAGTTAACTAAAACATGACTTCATCAATTGAAACCTAAGGTAGCCACAAGAAAGTTTCCCAACAGGTTTTAGTTTACTTGAAAAAGATTTGGTTGAAAATATCCTGAGTGATGATCGAAGAGGAAAAAAAAATTAATAGTGTGACATAGTAAGTTCACTATTGGTAACCAAGTATAGAACTTAGTTGCTAACAATATTTAATTTAGAATAATCTTATATAAGACCTAGGTTTTATAGAACACAAAACAAAATATCTTTCCTATCTTTTTCTTCCTTAGACATTTGGCATTTCTTACTATGAATTAAGATTGAAGTTCATCCAATAATTCTAATCCTATGACATAGGATAATGAATTTAGGAATTTCAACCATTGCAAGTATTCATATCCCTCTTCATTGCTATCTGATGGGAATCAAGCCAACAAGTCAGATCCCTTGTATATACTAGAAGGATCAATCACTCAAATTAGAGCTAAGAGAATACAAGAAGCACTTAGAGGCTTTATTCTAAAGGTCAAGGTTGAATTAGAGCAAAGAGCCTTGAATCTTTGAGCACATGAAAGACCTTTACATTTGATTACATGCATTTACATCAATAATACTTGTACACATGGGCTATAGTTAAATTGGCAATAGGCCAAGATTTGTCTATTTGATGCCACATTATTTAATCTTCTAGGATTGATTTTATTTTTAGGCCTTTTAATATCAATCCTTTAACTTTTAGAGTTTCTTTTATTTGTTTCCATATATATATAGGGTGGCTATTAAAGTTTTAACTATTTCTATGTATATATATATATATAGGGTAGCTATTATAGTTTTCTTTGTTTCCATATATATAGTGAAGGCTATTAGGGCTTTCTTTCATTGCCTATATATAAAGGCCTTAAAAAGGCAGATTATAAATATTATTTTATAAGTTTATGAGTTTTTCTCTTAAATAGGTTCTATCAAAGAACCAACTTTCTCATCAAGAATATAGTTCTTATGGAATCTCCTCATCGTATCACATTAACTAGATCTTTTGGATTATGGTTAACCCCCTCTTTTTTTCTTACAGCCTTTGGTTTGTGTTTATTTAATGCTAAGGTTATAGGAATTAGAAGAAAACCCCTATTCTTGATTGAAAATGATCCTTGATAGTCGAATCTAGTTAGGATCTCATGCTTAACATTAATTTGATATTAGAAAAGAGGCAATTAAGGGCAAGTTTTGATCATTATTCGTATGTCTTTTATTTTTTATTTTTTTATTATTCACCCTTTTCCCTTTTCTTTCTTAGAGTCACATCTAAATTAGACCTGTTTCTTATTCCAAGTTTTAGTTTTTGATTTTGTGTCTCCTACTTCTTTGTTCTTTTTCAATTTGTCAAAAAAAAAAGATAAAAAATGATTAAAAAAATGAAAATTTGCTATGGCCATTCAAGATCTCATCTTTTAAGCCTTTTAAATTCAAGAAAGTTATATCAATAACAAGATTTGGCTTTAGCAATATTAAGGTATAGAATTCTTGAGATCCCTTTGACTTCTTGCATTTGAAAATTCAAGTCTCTATTTTGGATATTCCTTCCATTATCTCGGGTCATACATTTAGACTTATTTAGCCTTACTTTCAATAGCCTAAATTAACATTTCCCTATTGCTTTGCCTTTCGTTTCAATTTAACCCTTTTATTATTTTCTTCCTTAATTTAGCCATATGTAATTTATTTCCTTATTCTCTGCCTAATTTGCTTTTCCACTTAAATTATGTTCTTGATTGGGATAACTAGAGCTAGCAAGAGCTCAATTTGAAGGAATTAAATGGTAAAGGGAAGAGGGTTAGTCCATTATTGAAAAAGTCAAAAAGAGAGCAAACATGAGTGTGATGTTATCTAATATGAGTCAAACACGTAAGGGAGTGTTTGGCAAGGATTTTTTTGTTTATTTCCTTGTTATGTGGACAGATTTGGCAATATGGATCCAAAGAGTAAAGAAGTAGCCAAGGAGGGACAAGGAGGGCAATCGTATGACCCAAAGCTCTTCTTTGAGGCTATAGAACAAGGCTTTGCTTTGTTAAACACCAAATTTGATGCTATGATTGATTAAGTGGGGACTCTTAAGGTGGGAAAAGGTAGACTAGCTTATAAATCACTTAATGCTAAAAGGCGAGCTCAACCAATTGATGAATATGAGGAGGAGTTAGATCATGATTAATTTATTAATCAAGCCATAATAGTTGCTAGACTAATGAATGGTCATGGAGGAAAAGGTGGAAAGGGTGACAAAGAAGGCGGTAGACTAGCTGAATTGCCTAAAAACTATGATTGTCAACCTTATAGCTTGACTAATAAATGGCCATGGAGGATAAGGTGGAAAGGGTGACAAAGAAAGTGGTAGACTAGCTGAATTGCCTAAAAACTATGATTGTCAACCTTATACATGTCAAAAAGGTTGTGACAATGACATGAGCAAGAAAGGAGGGTAGAGCTTATACTTAACTACCATAACTACTATGAGAAGAAGAAGGTGAAGCTCACAGCAATGGAAATCACCAATTATATCGTGATTTGGTAGGATCAAATGGTGTTGAATAAGAGGCTTAATTGAGAGTGTCCTAATAACACTTAGGAAGAAATGAAGGCCATAATGAGAAAGAGATTTGTGTTGAGCCATTATTATTGAAAGTTGTAGCAAAAGTTGCAAAGGCTCACTCAAGGCAATAAATCCATAGAAGAGTACCATAAAGAAATAGAGATAACCAAGATTCGTATCAATGTAAAAGAAGATCCAAAGATAAAAATGGCAAGATTCTAAATGGCTTAAATCAAGATATCACCAATCTTATAGAGCTAACACTACATGAAACTTGAGGATATGGTGCATATAGTTGCCAAAGTCAAGTAGCAGCTCTTAAGGAAGGGAACAAGTATCACACCCTATGTTTTTCAAACCCTTGGACATCAAATTTAGGGTTGATAACAATGACAATAAGGGACTAGAAGTTTAGATAAGATGAAAGGAAAGAGTAGGAATAGCATAACCGAAGCCCAAGCAGCTAAATGAAGGAAACTGACACACCAATGGCAAAATCGTAATTTTGAACAAAATTTTAGAAACTCAAAAGAAAGAGTTTTAAATGCCAAAGTTAAACCCACTAGAGTTTTTAGAGATTTTACAAATTATAGGAACTGTTAAAATGATTAAATCTTTGATGGCGTATGGTTTAGGATGTCAATTAATTGTAACTTTGATAGGACTTTTTGAGATTGTTTTAAATTTTAAAAATCCAAAGTAATATGTTTAATAAACTAGAAAGCATCAATTTTATGATGGAAATAAGGATTCTCAAAAAAGATTTAAAAGAAGCTCAAATGGAGCAATCAAAGTTTCAAGACATAATCGATATTTTTAAAATTGTTATAAAAATTTTCCTTCACTTTATATATGGCACGCTGGCTTTCTTCCTCCCTATAACTGACTTATTCTACCTCTGAACCAAACCTCTCATGGTGTCCAAAAAGGGGAGAGATAGAGAAGAAAGAAAGCAAAATAAGGTTTAAAAAAAAAAAGGCCAAATTTCATAGTATATTAGTTAGCAAACTTCCTCTACTCTTCAAACTCTTTCTAATGGTGGTTTTTGCTTCATGAAAGGATAAATTTGGTGGATGACCTTATGAGAAAAAGTGGAGGTTAGAAGTAACCAAATACAGTTAGGGAATCACCATTCAAGAAGCTTTCAAATGAGGTATGTCATACATGAAGAAAATTGATATTCCTTGAGCTTCTAACCCTCCCATAATTTGGACTAGAGACAAAGTGCAAGAAAGAGACTTTAACTTGATGAAAACTTAAGAGTAACAAGGGTTTAAAGGGTGTAGAGTAAGATTATGCGAGTGGAATTCCATGAAAAGCTATAGAAACTAAGTTAGGGCACCTGGGGTTCCAATTTTACCATGGAAGATGTAAAACCCTAGGAAGATGTTTTAAGCTACCTAAGACCTAACTTGAACTTGAAAAGAACTAAGAATGCTTCACATGTGCCAAATTTCCTAGGAAAAAAGCAAAACTCCAATTAGACCAATATGGATGCTATGTCTCAACCAAGCTATAGGATTGAAGTTAGTGTTATTTTGAATTTAGAAGCATTATTTTGAGAAGTGAATTTTTAGAGTTCAAAAGAGTCTAAAGAAACAAGTTAGGCTTTGGCTTGCATAATCATGCATATGATGGCTTTAATGAGTTCCATTAGAGTTACATGGCTCATAGCAAGTGAGATTTTGAAGCTTAAAAAGTGAAATCTAAAAGTTTCCTCTTAAGGGACCTAAAATGGCATAAGGAATGCATAATGGGTTCCTTTAGAATTATGTGCTAACAATAAGAATTAGATAGAATCTTAATGAGCTATTTTGATTGCCAATTGATATATATATATATATATATAAGCCAAATTAGTTCAAATATATCAAGGTGTAAGTGTCAAGATAAGAAAGATCAGGGGAAAGAATAAAGCCGAGAGGGTTATTGGTGATTTAAAGCTTCTCAATCCATGAGGTGGCTATATATTCCCATCCTGCATGCATTTGAATATTAGAATGAGTTGAGATGCTTGCATGTATAGTTTCTTGATGTATTCATAAGCTATGCTTCGATATGATTTTCATCATAAGTTTTATGTATAATATGATTTTCATCATAAGTTTTATGTATAAATATTGTATGTTTTTGGCTCCTATCCCCCTTTGGCAAGGAATTAAACACAGTAGCCCTTCTTTGGCCCAGAAATAAGTTTCATTGAGTCTAAATAGTATGTTTAGCTGTTATGGCTTGATGAGAATTGAGTTTTCATGCTAAAAGTTATGTTGAGTTACATAATGCATATTATTCATATACTTGCACTATATGCATTGCATTTCCTTATGGTATTCTTATATGTATTGATTTGGTTGAAATTTGCTATTGGGATTTTTCCCAGAATCTCACCACATGTTCCTCCCACTAACCATTTGAAGTTCTCCAAACAAAGGAAAAGAAATTGAGAAGAGCTAGGCAATAAAAAAATGGTGTAATTAGGATTTTTGTGATGTAAACATGCTTAATGTATATGATAGACCCAAATGGATAGTAAGCATATGTGTATGTAATGAACTTTATGTAAATAACAAGGCTATGTAATAGAAACATGTGTATAAGCTTAAGAATATGAATATGAGCCATTTTGATGTATAATTGGATTATTGGTACATTAACTTGTATATGTGAAGTAATATGGTCTATGTGAATATGTGGATGTTGAAGGGTCGTATTTCGATATAAACCTTATTTCATGCAATGAACCTTATGGAATAGATGCCTAGAATGTTTAAAATTTACTCAAAATTAGAGAGTGTAAATTAGAGGAAAATTGAACTACTTTATAACCAAATTTTGGTCTAAGTAAGTCATAAGTTGCATCTCTATCCTTGATAGCCCAAATGATCTAGTTTGGGGTTGAAAGTCATCATGTAATTAGAAAATTTATAGAACTTTCTAAGAAGCCAAAGATGGTATTTTTTAAAGTTCTACAAAATATTTTATGAATTTTCAAAATTAGCAAAACTATGCAAATTTTGACAGTCACTGTTAACACTTTACCACTCTTGGATTTTATGCTACTTCAAGGGCCAAATGAATTCAATTGTACTTGAAATTTTTATAGCATAAATTTTAGATCATAAGCTTTCCATAGATCTTAGTTTGCATAAATAAGAACTATATAACAAAAGTTTTGAATTTTTTAAATTTTAGGCTTTATTATGTCAAAATGGCCAAAATGAGTTATATAACTTCCATATGCAAATGGATCCTATATTTTAGTCTTATGGATCAAAGTAAACTTGCCTATGGCAACCATGAGTGAAAAAGGAATGAAACTTAAAATTTGATCCCTATAGTTTTACTTGAAGTATAAAAGGGCTTAAACCACTACCAAAAGTTTGGTAATAATTATATTTTCAATTCTTATTGAGGTTAAATGGTATAAATATGCCTATATGAAGCTAGTTATGACAACAAGCAGATTTGATTAGAGTACAACTTCAACTTCATGGAAGTCCACTTGGAACGAAAGGGAGGTGAAAGTTAATGCACAACAAAAGGTGGAGGTCAAAGGCAAAGAGACAAATTCAAGTAAATCCAAAGGTATTTCTATTCTTTAAAACTTCAAAAGTAGGGATATTCAATGTTACAAATCATAAGGTAAGGGGAAATTACATATGAATATCCTAATAGAAGGAATATGGTAGTGAGGTCTAATAGGGAAATAAAATCTAAAAGTGATTCTAATCATGAGAGTATGCCACCATTGGAGGAGACAAGTGATAAAGAAGAGTACCATATTGAAGGAGATGCACTAGTTGCTAGGCATGCCTTATGCATGCAAGTAAAAAAAGAGAATAAAGCATAAAGAGATAATATTTTCAGTACTTACTATTATGTAAACAATGAAGTTTGTAACTTGATAATTGATAATTATAGTTGTACTAATGTAGCTAGCACTATGATGGTGGAGAAACTAAATGTATTTGCTTTCAAACACCCTAACCCTTATAAGCCACAATGGTTGAATAATTATAGAGAGGTTAGAGTCAATAGGCAAGTATTAGTGTATTTTTCCACTTGGAGGTATGAAGATGATGTTCTTTATGATGTAGTGCCTATGCACACTAATCATATACTTCTACGATGCCTATGGTAGTTTGATAGAAAGACTAAATATAATGGGTACACTAACAAGTATTTATTTATTATGGAAGGCCATTGAAACCTCAAGTGTATAAAGATCAAATAAGGATAAAAAGTGAGCTTGAGAGAAAAAATAAGAATGGGGCATATTTGAGTAGTAATAAACAAAAGCAAAAGAAAGAAAGTAAGAGTGAAACTGAGAGATTGAAATAGAATGAGAGAGTTATCTTAAATAGAAATTTGAGCCTTAATACAAGGGAAAGCAAGGTTAAAAGAGCACTTTTTCCAAGCAGCCTATGATTATACTTATATAAAATGAGGCCTAATTAAGTTATTAATGAGTGTAACCCTTCTTTACTTAGATGTGCTATTTCACTTTTATAGGAATTTGACAATCTCTTTCCCATAGAGGTTTCAAGTGGCTTACCACCATTGAAAGGGATTAAGTATCAAATTGATTTCATACCTAAAGCTTCAATTTCAAATTAAACAACTTATCAAACTAGTCCCGATGAGACAAAGGAAATTCAAAAGCAAGTTAAGGAGTTAATGGTTGTTATACCCCTTTTATTAACCTTTTATCTAAAATTTTTAACTTAATTCTTCTTATTAACGCCTGGATTAGGTTTAAGTAAATAGAATAGTCTCAATTACTAGTTCAAGCATCACTACCTAATAAAAATGTGAAATTTCTAAATTTTTTCTTCTATAAATTCTTTATCAATAAACAATCATGTATGTGAAACTCTACATCTCTTATATACCTAAATGGCACACTAAACTGGAGTCAACACCAGATTTGGATCTCAATTGTCTAGAACTACTTTTGGGTCTCTAAACTCCTATTCTTACTCATCATGTAATCAACTATCATATTTCAACCACATATATGTACTTAAGTTATATGGCCACACATTTTGGTTTGCTAAAACTCAACAGCATAACGATTATAAACTGGATGCTACTTGGGCAAGTTAGCCCCTTCTTTTACAAAAATCCATTGTCTTCATACAACTTCAATATAGTATACTCAATTCTAGAAGCCTTAAGGCTTAATTATTAGCTAGCTCTTAGACCCCGACTACTCAATTAGCTAAGAATATTAAATGCTCATAAATACATCATATAACATTCACATTGCTAGAAATAGTCATACACTTTCTAATCTATCTCTAAATTGTCATGTTTAGGCTTAAAATATATACATCATTATCGTTAAACACATATCATTCTCAAATATAGTCTGTCAATATATATATATATATAAAACATCAACTATATATGTCTTCATGAAGCTACAAACTTCCCTCGATCTACATGGCTACTTCCATCTAGAAAGGGGTTAGTGTATACAAGAAATTCTAGCAAGAATCTCAGTAGCATAATCCTACTTTAACATGCAATAACCATTTAAGCACACCTGTGTGCATGTACATAGTCTCTTTAACATCTGAGCTTTTTTACATGTGAAAAATATGCATAAGTGTAGCTAAAATTTGGCCGAGCTTACTGAACTCTTTTCTAAGTGACTCTAATACTTAGCATAAGGAAAAACTACTATACTCAATTCCTTAGTCCTCTTCTCTTAGTCATCATCAAGTAAAGCTTCACTTACTTGGCCATAACTTATAATAATCTCATAAAACTCTCAAAACTCAAATAACTCATCAAGCATCAAGCAAACATATCATATAGGCAACCAAAGCACTCAAGTAGTTAAAAGTATGAAAAAGAAAACGAAAATGCTACCTGCTATGAGTCTGCACTCGATGCCATAAGTAGTAGACTTCTTTTTCCTTTAATCTTTCTCTTTATTGGCCAAGCACTAAAACTGAGACTCCTTACTATTCTGATAGCCTACATTATCACATTATATCCAAATCAATGCCAAGGCTCCAACATACTGACTATAAGCTTTGATATGCATGATTTATGCATTCTAAGCCCTTTTGGAGGTACTTTAGGACTTTCTTCCTAGAACTTTTCTTCTTTAACTTATTGGTCATATCCCTAGGGCTCAACTATCTTACCATTTGGCTTAATATGGGGCTTGGTTTTTCTCTGATTAATGTGTCTACCTGATTCTTTCTGCTTGCCTTTTTTTTAGGCCCTAATTTAGGATTTCTCATAAGCAACTCAAGCTCTTTAAATTCTTATTTTGAGTTCAAAATTAGCATTTTACTATTCATTTAGTCATTGCATTATTTCTTTCGTCTTTTTTACTTTGACATGTTTAGTAACTTTAGGCCATTTTGCTAAATTCACTTCTATGCCTTAGGACCTCATTCCAATATCCTAAATAGCTCTTTCTGCTTCCATTAACATCACTAGAATGCTTAAATACAAAGCGCAACACAAATATAGCCATTTACCTGAGTTAAGTTTTCATAAGTACTAAAAAATTTTGACTTTCACAATTAGCCTCTATAATTCGAACTGATACTATCTCTAGCCTTTAAAATTCTCTAGAAACCTATTAATAAGAACTTAAAAACAAACTCATTTGGCCCACTTTTGGAGGGGGTAGTTGAGACCTTGCTTCCATGGTGCCATATGGAGTTTTCTTGCTTCCTTTGGCAATTTATCCTTATTTCTTCAATGTTGGTGAATTCTACATGCTCCATATGATCAATTGCATGGAATGGAATGTAGAAAGAGAAATTTTCTCTCTCTAGGCATGATAAATAGAGAAAGAACTCAAAAAACTAAAGCTTGAACCATAACAACCTTTACCTCAATCTAAAGCTTGTTCCATGCTTTTCAATTTCCCTTGATTAAAATTTTGAAAAGAGCACTCTCTTGCCCCTTAGTGGCATCTAAACCCTCACTAATTCAAATTCTGAAACCATCAAAATGAAGAGCATAAGGAGGAGAACACTTTTGCTAATTAGGTCTAAGTGAAACAAGCTCATAGACATACCTATTTCCTTGCTTCTTTCTCTTCTTTCTCCTCTTTCTTCAAGATGCCAAGGATGAAGCTTGAACTAGCAAAAAAAAAATATGAATGGCAGTGGAAGAAAGGCTGACAAAGTATACATAATAATATCAAAAGTCAACAAGTCAACTTTACCACACTTTTATAAAAATTTTATTTACATCCCAATTTGTTTGCATTTAAAATTTTTGCATTTTGGCCCTTTTTTTTTATAGATTTAAGTTATATTCTTACTTAAAAGGCCTTAAAACCCTTAGTCTAACTTTCTTGGTTTACAGGGGCTCAAAACAATGTAAAATAGCTCAAAATTGCACTATAATACTAATTTCCTCATTTTTTGTGCCATTTGTATTTTAACATGTTTTATATTTCTTGGACATTCTTTATAACTCGTTTAGCTTATATATAAGAGGAAATAATACTAACTTATTCAAATTAACTTTTTATTAAAATCCTTGTATTTTTTTTACTTTTTCGACATTCCCATATTTAGATGCCCTTGAAACTCATTATTTTTCTACTTTTCTCTCTTTAATTGGTTTTCTACTCTCTTTCTCATTTCCTTTAACTTATTAGGAGGTCTAGGTCCAATTAAAAAAATACAAGATGTTACAATGGCAAAAGGCTATATAAGGAAAAGCATGAGTCCATGTGTTGTACTTATTTTACTTGTACCTAAAAATGATGGATCTTAAAGGATGTGTGTGGACTGTCATGCAATCAACAAATTCATAGTAAAGTATCATCATTCTATTCCTAAGCTAGATGATATGTTGGATGAATTTCATGGATCCTGTGTGTTTTCTAAGATAGATTAGAAATCTAGTTATCATCAAATTATTATACGTGAGGATGATGAATGGAAAAATGCCTTTACAAATAAACATGATTTATATAAGTGGTTAATAATACCTTTTGAACTCACTACTGTACCAAGCACATTCGTGAGATTAATGAACTATGTTTTACATTAGTTTATAGAAAAGTTTATTGTTGTCTATTTGATGATATCCTTACCTATAACAAAGAGTTATATGCTAACGATAAGAAATGTTCCTTTTGCACAGATCAAATTGTATTCCTTAGTTATATGGTAAGTGTGAGAAGCATTGGGGTTGATAGGGAAAAGGTTAAGGCAATATGAAATTGGCTTATAGCTAAATCAGTTATTAATGTGCAAAGCTTTCATGGATTAGTTAGTTTTTATAGGCGTTTTGTCAAAAACTGTAGCACAAACACTGCACCATTAACTAAAGTTGTGAAAATGAATATTAGCTTTAAATAGGATAGTGCACAAGAACATGTTTTTATTGAGCTTAAGGACAAACTCAGCACTACACCTTTACTTGCTTTACCTAACTTTTTTAATACTTTTGAGACTAAGTGTGATGCTAGTGGAATAAGGATAGGGGTTGTTTTTGTAACACCCAAAAAAATAATTAGTAATAATATTTAGGGAATATGAAATTATTGAGAGGGTTTAAGGAATTTTAAAGAAATAGGAATCTTAAGGAAAATGGCAAATTTAAGTATTTTAAGATAATAATTATTAATTAGACCATTTTGGGGGATGTAAAATAATGTTATGGGTTTAATTATGATTTGGGCCCATGATTCATTTATGTGTGTCAAAAACACTGTTAAAAGCCTAATCTTATTCTTATGACCCAACTCAACTCTTATGGAAGCCCAACCCATTTTGAACTCAATTAACCCACATAGCCAAGCCCAACTTGTTAAGTATTAGCCCACTTAGAAAATAAGGCCCATTGGGCCAGCCCACTTGCACTAAAACCCTAAAGAGCCTATTTATATTTCATTTGGGTGCTGAAACATAAGGTTCTATAGAACAAGGAGAGAAAATTCAGAGGTTTAAGGGAGGCTAAGGTTCTACTGATATTATAGCTCCATTTTTTACTTCTAGAAGGTGATTTAGCTAACGTAGGTTCTATAAAACTTAATTCTCTCATCTTCCTCTATATTTTGATCTGATTAGTTTGTCATTTAGGGAATTTTTATCTATTCTTAATAAGAAATCTAGTCTTTAGATAATTACTGCAAGATTTTTAGAGTTAAAAGTTAGAGGGATGATTGGGTAAGCATTTCTCCTCTTTATTATGTGTTATTTGTTTGAAAATGCTCCCAAGGACTGATTTGCATCATAGGTTCTACTATAGTGCAAAACATACAAGGAAACAGAAGTAAAACACTAGTTTTTAGGCTTGATAACTCAAATCCAAATTTTGGAAGTCATTAAAGGATTGGGTAAGTGCCTCCTACCATTTTGTGATGTGTAAATGCTGAAATCTTATCATTTGGATTAACTCTTGGTGTATGGTCTTTGCATATGCGAAAATAAAGATCTTGGGAGTGGCCCATTGTGAATTCTTGGTATTTTGACCTTGAATTTGTGTGATGAATCCTTTGGGAACTTAGGTAAGTGATTTATAATTAGTTTTGATGAAATTAATTAATGGATAGGAAATTATTTGCTAATGATAGTTAAATGATTATGACTATGCTTGCTTTAGGGCTAGTGTGCATTTGAATTATAATGATAGCTAGAGGAAAAGCAATTAGGCTTCATTGAGGTAACCAGGGTTAATTTCCTAATTCATGTATATGCTCATTTTAATCTGATATTTATTGCACATGTATGATTTTGAAATGCTAAATGATTAGTTTGCTACTTAACTTGTTATGTTTGGACCTTGTGAGTCCATGGTAGAGCTGTGATATAGCAACTACCCGTGCATCGTTCTTCGATCAGACACCGAGTTATGATCAGACCCTTAAATGCACTGAGCCCAGGTTGTGTACATTAGGAAGTTGGTGCTACAAATAGGCCTCTCCCAATGTTATTGGCCTTTAACATGTTTTATGCGATTGCTAATATGACACAGTAGTCACTTGTAACTCAACTAGTTCATTTGCTAATTGGATTGATAAATTCTAGTATTTGATGATATGCAAATGTATTATGTTGATTAATCTATATATATATATATATGGAATTTTCCTCTTGTTACTGAGATTGCATATCTTGCCCTAGATGTGGGCTAACATTTTTAGTGTAACATCCAGTTTCTCCATAAATATGAGAAATATAATGTTCGGTTTCTCTGTAAACGTACGAAATGCACCAAATATAAAAGGAACTCCCCCAGATAGAATGATTTGAGGTCCAATAAAATTAAAGTGATAATCTAGACCTTAAATAATGAGAATCTAAGATTAGAGATGCCCTAAAAATAGAGCCAGAATAACCAAATAAAAATTAATGAAGATGCAGTGGCATTTTTATAATTTCGGGCACTTTTTAGAAAACAAAAAGAAGGGATTTTTAAATGGGAAAAATGAGTTTTCCAAGGTTCTCAGAAGCCCTAAAAACTATAGAAACCTCTAGAACAGTTAAAACTCCTCCAGTATATGTTTTAGAACGTCAATGGACCTGAACTTTGACCTTTTCATTCGAAAAGGTTTTAGATACAATTTGAGTAATTCCAAAGGCATTTTATAAGTTATAGAATCTAAATTTTATGGTGGAAAAGATGGTTCTCAAAAAAAAAGTTAAAATGAGCCTAAAACGAAAATGCTAAGAACTAAAAACAAAATTGAAATTTTGAAATGTCTTAAATGGATCCCTAGCCTATATATAGCCTACCCCATTTCTTCCTATGGCCTTGGGTGACTTTCCTCTTCACCAAAATAGAACCCTAAGCTTGTTGAAGTGGTGCACTAAGAGGGAGGAAGAAGGGAAGAGAAAACCAACCAAAAAGGTAAGAAAATCCATGGTTTTTCATGCTTCTTCCTTTACTAATCTTGTTCTCCTCCTTCTCATCTCTTTTCCTATGATTTTGATGATTGATTTGAGGATGATTCATGGCTGGTTCAATGAGGGGAGGATAGAAATTGAAGGAGAAATAAGAAATAAGTGGAAAAACTCTTGGAAAAGCTTGAAATCAAGGTAAATTCCATGGACTTTGTTGCTTCTTCTTGCTCTTTCTTCTATGCTTAGGTTCGGCCAACTTAGAGCCCATTCTCTAGGGAATGATTTCAAGCTAAAACAAGGTAGAGACAAGGGTTTTCAAGCATGAGGAATAAGAATATGCAATTAGATTCAAAGGAAAAGTTTTAGAATTCAAGTTGTATAACTTAGGGTTTTTGTTACACCTAGCCATTCTTGAAGCTTTCCAAGGATAGTCAAGCCTATCTAAGAGTAAGAATGAGATCCTAAGACATCTAGGAAGCTTCACAAGTGTTAATTCCCTAAGAGAAAGCAAGCAAACTCCATGGGTGCATAATACTCTTCATGTCTCAGCTTAACCCACTTCATGCACCTAGGGGGTGTTTTAATTTGTTCTAAGCCTAGAATAGGATTAAATATGATAGAAGAACAGTAGTGGAAGCCTTGGAAAAAATTTAGTAGTCATAGAATGTGAGATGGAGGTGTAAGCTCCATAATGTGACATTATGAAGCAACTTATAGCTAGGCTCCTCAAAATGAATATGTGATGGCTCCAAGGAGTCTAAATGGAGTCAAGATACCTAGAATGAAAGAGAAAATGGAGCCAATATCTTGAATTTCAATAGTTGCTTCATTATGTCATATATGGAACCATTATGGAGACAAGTGAGAACGTGAGCATGCGTAGGAGTTGCATAAGATTAGAGGTCATTTCAATGATTTAAGTATGTCTCATTTGTTGTATCTAGGCCAAGAGAACTTAGTGCCCCCAAGTTTCAAGGCTTGGCTGAAAAGAGGGAGGAAGATTTCAAAGGAAAAGTGTGAAACATTGGCTCCGAGGTAGCTCTCTCTCCTTTCTCTCAAGCATTCTTAAATGGTTTCTTGTCTTTGGATGTGTGTATATATGTTTATGCTATGCAACATGTTTCTAGCAAATATCCACATGCCATGGTACCATATTGCTTTGTTCATGCTCTTGAAAGATGTCTTATGAATGTGTTTTGGCTTGCATGAGCTTAGTGAAGCCAAAAGTCCCTTAGCAAAGATGAGAATGAGCCAAAAGTCTCTAAGAATAGGTGAGACAAAGCGAAAAAGTCTCTAGAAGAGTGAGACTTAGTCGAAAGTTCCTTGAAAGTAGGTAAGGCAAGTCCAAAAGTCTTAAAGAGAATGGGTGAGGCTAAACCATTGTCTTGGCAAGTTTATGTATAATGAGTATATTTTCTTGAATGAGAGAAATGTTTCATGTATGTTCATGAATTGATAGATTACCATGCATTCATCTTTAGACTTGAATTTGCATTTATTATGTATAATTAAAAAGGGTGAAGAGCTATTGAGATTCCTAAAATCTCACTCTAAAGCCAAAGTGAACCATTTTTAACCCTTTGAGAGGTATAAAAATGTTATTATGCAATCCTATGTCACAAACTAACTAAATGGATGAATTTTTCTATGAAATTTGGCATGCATATAGGTCTCATCTAGATATTTTTTTTGGAAGCTAAAAACGAGATTATTTGGAGCTCTAGAGAATTAATTACAAATTTCCAAAGTTGGCAAAAAGCTGTTGAAATGGTCTAGACATTGTTCATATGGTCAGTTTCTTATCCTGTGTCATCCAAGGGACAAATGGCAACCAAAGACTATAAATTTTTACAAGCATAAATTATACTTAATAAGCTTCATGGCCACTGAGATCACCTCATTTGGAGGTCTAAGCAATTTTTGAAGTTTGGAGTCAATACCAGTAATGTAGCAGTACCTTTGGTACTATTCCATCAATTTTCAGTAGCTCAACATTTCTATTTTGGTCTAAACTTATTTTTAGCCTAAAGTTAACATCTATCGCTTTGCATAATGGCATAGTGTGCTTGATTTCAATGTTTCTAGAATTAGTTATGAATTTTTGAAGTTTATATCAGTAACTTGTGATAACAAACCAAGGTAGCTGGACCTTTGGTGCTTTTCTATTGTCAATCGTAGTCTAGACGATGTTTTCATAGCTTAGAATGATTTTTAACCTATAGTGGACATCTAGAGCTTTCCAAAAAGCTATTTACTTAATTTTGATTTTTTTAGATTTAATTATGAATTTTTAAAGTTGATAATAGAAACTAGAACCCTGGAGCCTGAGACTAATCTTGTATTTTTTAGTGTGAATATTCCATTTTAGGATGGTTCTGACTTGTATGCATGTATTTGGAATAGAAAATAATATGGAGGAGTTCATGTGGCCCATGGAATGTAAAACAAAAATTTTAAACCCTACGTAAAGCAAAGAATTCATTATTTTATTCCATTTTCTTGCGGAAATTGCTATACCAAGGGCTTTGAGTTAAGTGAATGAGTGAGAAGAGCTAGAGAAATATGGTATTACATTCAGGGACCAGACCTCTTAGTGACAAGAAAAAATTAATGGAAGCCTATTATATGATTTGGTAACCATAGGTTTGGAGACCTTGTAAGGTTAGGTTTGTGTAAGGAGAATACTAATTTTTTGTATTTGCCACATTGCGTCATGAATTGCCAAGTGTAGGGACTATTTATGTAATACATTTATCATAGGATTGAACATTGTGATTATAATTAACTAATAATTGATGAACGATTTGATCTTTTATGACCATTAAGCATTAGCCCTAAAAATGTAACACCATAATTTCCTAACTTATTGCATGCCATTCTCATGATTCACATCTTGCATTTCATGAAGGAGCAAGGAAAAATGATATAAAATAATGAATTTCTTAGTGTTGTGCAGTGTATAAATTTTTCATTCGGAGTCCTGTGGGCCATATAGACTCATATATCACATTTTCATATTTAATTGCATAAATACAACTCATTTGCATCATTGACAGTGGCTTACATCTCATGGAACTCAAAAGGAAGCATGAAATATATATATATTTTTTTTTTTCGACCAAATTTTTTCACATTTCTGTCACAAATTTTGAAATATCATAACTAATTCTAGAAAAATTTAAGTGATGCATTCTTGGCTATTTTGGAAAGCTACACATGTCTAGTTCATTCTAAAAATATTTTTAGATCATAACATCCATCACAAAAGGTGTTTGACATTTGAAAAGGTCTAGAGGTCAAGCTATTCACTGGTGCTGTCACAAAATTCTATAGCAAACTTCAAAAATGTCCAATTAATTCCTTAAAAATCCAATCCATGCAAATAATACCAATTTGGAAATCTATGGATATTAGCTAGAGAGAAAAAATAACTCCAGATCAGTTAAGGCATGTCTAGATCTCAAAACTCAATCAAACACTAACTGAGGTTGGCTGGAGTTTCTGATACTGGATAAAGTATTTAAAAATTCATATCCCCCTCTCTAGACATCCAAATGAGGTGCTTCTAGTTGGTACAAGTCACTATGAATATTTAGTTTCTCTGCATAAAATTTTGTAATAATCGGACATCATTTGGGCCCTATATGATAAATTTCATTTTCGGACCAGTATGAACAGTGACATGACCAAAACCAGAAAATTTTTCAATTTCAAAAATTTATCAAATATTCTCTAGACCTCTGAAAATTTTTCTCTTTAGCTTTCCTAAAATCCCTCAATAAACTCTAATTGCATGTCAAATATCAGATCAAGAAGAACTCATTTGGACAAAAAGTGACATAAGATTCTATTATGGTCAATTTTGGCTCCATATAGGATATCAAAATGTCCAAATGGCTTTCCTTGGGGTTTGGCACCTCTTGGGCAAGTCTAAAAGCATGATTATGACTTGTGTGAGCTGCCCATGTGATCCCAAACTTTATGCATTTCATTTTAGCTATTCCACTTCCATTCATACATGAAATTCTATAATGCAAAATTGTCATTACATGACCAAAATGAGTATTTCCATACATATAACCCTAGCTCTCATTTATACACAATACATTAACATAATTATATGTGCTTATAACATCATAGGTCATATACAACTAGGGATTTTATCAATTGCTATCCATAAGGCCTTAAAGTAACAATTTCAAGACACTTTGATGTCATGATCTCATCTTCAAGATTGTTGGCTTCTATTACCTTGCTCTCTTGATCCACCTAGCATGTTAGAACATTAAAAAGGAGGGGATGAGATTCAAAGAATCCCAATAACTCATCTCCCATTTAATCATACATAAAGCATGCAAAACAAGTCTTACAAATGCACGCATGGGCATATTAACATGTGCAAGCATTCAAGAAGCATTCTTAGCATTTGAAAAAGTCATACATAACATACATAGGCTTGCCAAGAAAGTGGATTAGCCTCACCCATTTATTTGTAAATTTTGGATTTGCCTCACCCATTCTTTAAGAGATTCTTGGACTCAACCATGCTCTTAGGTGTAACGACCCTAACTTCTAATCATCATAATTAAGGTTAAGTATGTGATTAATAGCCATAAAATTTAAATCAGAACATTGAAAGTCATCACAACTAATTATATTCGAAAGATGTTGGGAAAATTTAAACCTTAATGTTACTAGGGTCATTAATTAAGGAACCATAATTATTCAAATGTGCAAGTAAATTTAATCATTAATAAGGAGCCTTTGATTCTCCCATCCATTAATTCCAACTCATAAAAACCTCTTATAATTGTTTCTAAATATTCCTTAGTATTACCATAAAAGAAATTAAAGTTTCTAAGTGAATATGAGAAATTGAGCACCTTCGCCGCGGCTAAATCCCCTTTCGCCGCAGCTAATTACTCTCGGATTCAAGTCCTTACACCTCCATAAATTTCACGCATTTTGCCGTGGCCAAATACCCCTTTCGCCGCGGCCAAATACCCTCTGGAACACCCCCAAACTTGTTTCCCAGGCTTAGCCACGGCTAACATCACTATTCGCCGCGGCCAATTTCTCTCTGTTTTCTTCCCTGGCAGGTTCGCCACATTTGGCCGAGGCCAATTAATTGTTGGCCACGGCCAATTCTTCTCTGTTTCTATTTGGCCTAGGCCAATTAAATGTTGGCCGCGGCCAATTCCCTTCTGTTCCTATAACTCCCAAAATTTTATCTCATGCTCTCCAATTCCCCCTCTAGCAACCCTCTAGGCCATTTTAACTTAGTTTGTGAAGATTTAATGTCTTTCTTTCACCTAATCTACTTAACACATCTATCATTACACATTTAAAATTCAAATGTGGATCCTTAACCCTCTAGCTACCATAAACTAGTGAGTTCATAGATTAATGGTAGCAAATGTATTATGGTCACAAGGTGCATGGGGTCAATGCTTAATGTTCATATAAAATCAAATCACTTATCCATTATTAGCCAATTACAATCATAATGTTCAATTCCATGATAATCAAATTACATATACAATCCCTATACTTGGCAACTCATGATGCAATGTAGTAATGATACAGAACTAACAATTTAGTTACAATATATTTTGTCAAAGCTCCCAAGCCTATGTGCTACCAACCCATTTAATGATCTTCTATTAATTTTCTCCTTGCCACTAAGAGGTCCGGTCCCTGAAAATGTTAGCCCACAACGAGGTGAGATATACAATCTCAGTAACAAAAGGCAATTTCCATATATATGTACAAGTCAATCAATCCAATGTAATTTCATGTCATCAATACCAGAATCATCAATTCAATTCACAAATGAACTAGTTGAGATACCAATGACTACTGCCCCATACCAGCAATCATACATAACATGTTAATGGCCAATAACGCTGGGAGAGGTCCGTCCACGGCACCTACTCCATAATGAGCACAACCAGGGCTCAGTGCATCGAGGTCTGATCACAACCCAGTGCTCGATCGAAGCACATGCATGGGTGGCAGCCGCACCACAGCTCCACCATGGACTCACAAGGTCCAATCACAATAACAATCAAGTAGTCAACCAGTCATTTAACATTTCAAAATCAAGCATGTGTAACAAATGGCAGATTAACATGAGCATATACATGGAATTAGGAAAATAACTCAATTACCTCAATGAAGCCAATTACTCTTCCCCTAGCTACCATAATAATCCAGATGCACACCAAGCCTATAACAAGCATAATTATCATCATTTCTAATCACAATCAAATATCTAAAGAGTTGAACTACTAATGACATACTAGTGGTTACTCACCTAATTACCAAGAGATTTAATTTCGGATTCCAACTTTCCCACACCAGAAATTGCCATAGTTCACTCTAATTTCTGGGTAATTTCATATGAAACCAAAGCCCATATCATAGGTCAACTATAGGGGTCTCAAACTAACAGAAAATGCATCAAAATGGGAAGGAGATACTCACTTAACAACACCCATAGCCTCAACCTCTGAAAATCCACCTTGGGAAATTTCAAAATTCGCATTTCAATCATCAAGCCCAGAAAATTCAGTTTTGGTTTTGTAATCTCACACAATAACAGAACCCATTATGATAATACATCCTTAGGGGCATTTTTCAACAAAGTAATACACAAAATGGAAGGGAAATGCTTACCTAATCATCCCTCTAACCTCCAACTCCGAAAATCTTGCAAGCAATCACCCAACACCAAGTTTCAGATTTGAGAAGAAGATGAAAATGATCAAAACCAAAAACTAATCAGACCAAAATGAAGAGGAGAATGAGAGGGACATGTTTTATATAGATTACCTTAGCCAAATCTTCCTCTAGAAGTGAGAAATGGTGGAGGAATGCAGAAAAACCCTAGCCCCTCTTCTCAAGTGCGAAAATGTCTTTCTAAGTCTGCAGAACATGTATTCCTTGGCAGCCAAATGGGTGGAGATAAGACTTCTTAGGGTTTTAGTGAAGATGGGCTGGTCCAATGGGCCCATTATTTCAAGTGGGCTGGTGCTAGGTAAGATGGGCTGCAGAAAATTTAAAGCTAAAAGTAGAATGTGCTGACCAATGGCCCAATTCCTTGTGGGTTCATATTTTTATACTTGTTGGGCCTTATCTCATAAGTTGGGCTGAATCTCATGAGTTGGGCTACAGAAATTTGACTGGGCTAGGCCAAGTTCCAAGAGTCAATCCAACTTAGGTCTGCATAATGTGTGTTGGGCCAACTATAAAAGCTCATGTAAATTGGGTCTTGGGCCTCTATTTCACTAAATCAAATTAGGCTATTGCTAGGTGATCTCTCTTGGCCCAAGTCTCATGATAAGGAGTTGGGCTTACATCTAGAATCATTGGGCCTCCATAAATCCTTATCCATGACTTATTCAAATTAAATCTTGGGCCCCAATTAGGCTTTAACCCAAATGAAATCTTAAACCTATATTACGAACTTATTTCTCTATAAATTTTCATTCATAAAGCTTATCCAATTATTTCATGATAATTATTCTTAATTAATCCAAATACATTATTAACACCTTAATTAATTTCAGGGTGTTACATTAGGAGTCAACCTCACTTTTAGGAGACTCTTTACTTTTTCTTAACCAATCTTAAGGGTTCTTGGCTCATCCTCACTATGGCTAAAGGTTCTTGGCCTCACCACACTCAAGCAAACTAAGGCAAATATCATTTGGAAAACATAATGCATCATTATGGTACCATGGAGTAAGAGCTCATGCTAGAACATTTTTCATGGCTTGAAATACATATACACACATTCAAAGACAAGTAAAGCAAGTAATCATGCATGAGAGAAGGTGGAGAAAGCTACCTTACTTGCATTTTGCACACTTTTTCCTTAAGCCTTGAATCCCCTCCCTTGACCTCACACACCCAAGAAGGCAGAGATCATTCCCTTTTGGCCTAGACATAATTTATGGAAGCCAATTAAGTTCATGGAATTAATTCTAAGGCCACACAACTTACTTAGACTCTAGCTTAGTCTACAAACCCCTTTTTGTTTCCAAGAATACACCTAATGAAAGAACACCCATCAATTAAATTCTAAGCTTCATTCTTTTCTTTCAAATATGATTTTTGACTCCTTTTAAGCCTCTTGGAGTCATCACACAATTAAAATAAAGAGCCTAACTACATGTTGCTTCTTTAGGTCATATTATGAAACATAAAGCACCAACTCACTTTCTATAGTTTCTAAATTTTTCCCAAGGCTTCCCCTCATCTTCACTCATCATATATGACTCAAAAATAGGTTTGGAACAAATTAAAACTATCCCTAGGTACATAAACTCCTTTAGGCTGAGACTAGGAAGCTTTATAATCTCCTTGAACTTTGCTTTGTTTTCTTGATGGAGGAAGCACATGGGGAGACTTCTAGGGATCTTAGGAGCTCATTTAAACTCTCATTTAGACATAGGAATCAAGGTATCAAATCAGATTTTGTAAGGAACATATGAAACCCTAGACTTTACATCTTGAATTTTCATGATTATTTGTTAATTCTCTTTACATATTCTTAATCTCCACACTTTTTTGCCTAAGAATCACCCTTGGTTCTACCTAAAAATTAAATCCTCTTAGGTCTTCTCAAGTGGGGCGAAATGGTGAAGAAGAAGAGCAAGGGGTAGCAACCATGGAAGAAGAAATTACCTTGTTTTCTTATTTTTTCTCACTTGAATATTGTCTTCTTTGAGCTTCTCTTTTCAAATCCTAATTTTTCCCTTAATATCTCCCTTAAAAAAGATTTATAAACTTCATTATAATCATAGGAAGAAAGTTCAAGAGAAGAGGAACAAGTTTGGAAGAAGAAATAACATGAAAATCCATGAAATTCCTTACATTTTCCTTGCTTTTTCCTTCCTTTCTTCTCCTCCATGGTGCGCCTAAGAGAGCTGGTGTTTTCTTTGGTTTTTAGGTAGAATGGGTCATGCAAATGAGGGGGAGAAGAAATAAGAAACTTAAAGTGTGTTCAAGAAGCTTCCAATTTCTTAAAAATTTCAATTTTACCCTTCGTGTTTGGCATTTTCATTTCTACTTTATTTTAGTTCCTTTTTAGAACCATCTTTTCTATTATAAGGTTTCCAATTTAGTAAAATTCCTTTGGAATTACTCAAATCAAAGCTAAAACCTTCTCGATCGAATCAGCTAAAGTCCAGGTTAATCGATATTAGAAAACGTCCACCCGAGGGGTTTTAATTATCCTGGGGCTTCCCATGGTTTTCAGGGCCTCTGAGAACCCTGAAGAACTCAAAATTTTCATTTAAAAAGACCTCCTATATGAATTCCAAAATTTGCTCAAAATTATAAAAATGCCATTATGTTTCGTAAGTTTTTTGTCAAATTTCGTTTCTTTATTCTAGTTCAGTTTTTCTTTCTATCTGAGCTAGGGATTCTCATTTTTAGGAGTCTAAAATGTTTCTCAAATTTTTTGGGACCTTAACTACATCATTTTAGGGACTTCCTTTTGTATCCGGTGAGTTTTTTTTGTTTACAAAGAAACCATACGTTATGTTTCTTGCATTTTCTCTTATTTTTAGATAACCAAATGTTACAGTAAACATTTGTGGTTGAACCATTTTGCTGTCATGAATAGGGAATTAACTGATATGAAATTAAGTTTGATTGCTCTAATTTAATCCAAGACCCTTAGATAATGAGGATTTGCAAATCACAATATTTAGGAGTCGGGAGGTCTAGAAAACCATGCATGTTACTCATGGAAGCTTTAGAATTCATCTAGAATGAGTGGTAAAGGATTAGAAAGCATGAAGATGAGAAAATAGCATCAAAATGGGTGAAGTCACAGCTTAAAAGGCTTGAGCCGTGGCTAAAATTAAAGTTTAGGGTAACAGAGGCTAGATGCATCGCGGCCAAGGTGATTTGAGTCATGACACAAGGTGAGAAATTAGCTCCAAGGGATAACAGAGAGTAGTTTTGCTACAGCAAGGATTAGGAGGTAAGCTGGGAGAGTTCCAAGAGGCTCTCTTGCTATAGTGCCACATAGGCTCACTGTGGCAAGACACTCAACTTGCTACGACAAGACACCCAACTCGCCATAGCACCAGGAAAGTTAGCCACAATGAGAATTGAGAGAAGTTGAATAGTAGTTCCGTCACAGCGTGAAAGGCCTAAGTCATAATGCAAGGAGTGCATTCTTGATTTTAAGTTCCAGTAGCCATTTACGCCATGGCGCAAACATACCAAGTCGAGGCAGGAGTCTCCAAACTTGGTTTTTAAGGTTCCAGTAACCAACTTAGCCATGGCAAGGAAGGTCCAAGTCATGGCAAGGTTCCCAAAGTCTTATTTTAACTTTGAAACTTTGGATTCTTTCATGATAATGTTATGTGATGACTTGGAAATGCTTATAAAAGGATTTGGTGAGTCTGGAATCAATGGTAACATGAATCAACTATTTTAATTGATAATTAGAATCATTTGTAAACTCAAATAGTTGTGATTGTTTGGCTAACAGCCCTAATAATATCAAGGTTCAAATTTCCTCACTTTTCTTTCTAATTTGATTAATTGTATTAACTATAGACCTTGATTTACAATCATTAATCATGTAATTAAGCTTAATAAGTGTAATTAGGAACTAAGATTGTTACAGTTTTCATGTAAAAAGGTTGCCCAATTACTTACTTCTGTGAAAAGTTGAATGGGGCAACCTTGAATTATCCTACCTATGACAAGAAGCTATACTCACTAGTGAAGGCCTTAGAGACTTGGCAACATTATTTATGGTCTAAAAGAGTTTGTCATTTTTTTTTATCATAAGAGCTTGAAGTATCTTAAAGGACAAGATAAGTTAAATAAACACCATGACAAATGGATGGAATTCATTGTATACTTTCCCTATGTGATCAAGTATAAGCAAGGAAAGGAAAATATTGTTGCTAATGCCTTATCACGTAAATATACTCTTTTGTCTACTCTTAATTCTAAATGTTTAGGTCCTGAGTATACTAAAGAGTTGTATGCAAATGATTTTGACTTTCTTGAAATTTTCCATGAATGTTAGGATTTAGCATGTTTTACAAGCATGATGGATTCTTGTTTAGAGAAAGCATACTATGTTTGCCTAACTATTCCTTGTAAACATTACTTGTTAGAAAGGCACATAGAGTGGTTTAATAAGACATTTTTGTGTTCGAAAGACTTTAGGCACCTTAGTTGAGCACTTCTTTTAGCCACACATGAAATGAGATGTTAAAAGGGTATGTGCAAAGTGTATCACAGATAAATAAGCCAAATTTAAGGTTTTAAACCATGGACTCTATATACCACTACCCACACCTAGTTTTCCTTAGGTTGACCTATCTATGGATTTTGTTTTAAAGCTACTTAAAACTAGGAAGAGTAAGGATTCTATTTTTGTGGTTGTTGACAAGTTTTCTAAGATGGCACACTTCATGCCACATCATAAAGTCGATGTTGCAACCAACGTGGCAAACTTGTTCTTTCGATAGGGGGTACACCTACATAGGTTCCCCATAAGCATAGTGTCAGATTCGGATGCCAAAATCCTTAAGACATTTTTAGCATACATTGTGGGGTAAGTGAGGTACAAAGTTTCTCTTCTTTACTACTTGCCACCCACAAACTAATAGGCAAATGAGGTAACAAATCAAACCTTCTCTATTTTTTTATGTGCCATAATTAAAAAGAATTTGAAGTCATGGGAAGATTTCTTGTCATATGTGAAGTTTGCATATAATAAGAGTATTCACTTTACTATTAACTATTCTTCCTTTGAAATTATTTATGGTTTTAATCCTTTGACACTGTTGGATTTAATTCTTTTACTTGTTGATGAGATAGCTAGTGTAGATGGTAAATGTAAAGCTAAAATAACAAGCAAACTCCATGAGAAAGTAAGGCGGCAAATCAAGAAAAGGAATAAGCAATATGAAAAACAAGCCAATAAGGGACAAAAACAAGTGGTCTTTGAATCAAGAGATTAGGTTTGGGAGCACATGTGTAAGGTGAGACTTATAGCTCAAAGGTGAACAAAGTTGCATCCACAAGGGGATGGCCCATTTCAAGTGATTGCAAGGCTAAATGATAATGCATACAAATTAGACCTATAATGTGTAACACCATGTTTCTCTAACTTATCTCATGCTATTTCTATACCTTATCTCATACATTTCACAAGAAGGCAAAATAATGGCCTTAAAAATAATAAATAAATTATGTTGCGTAGAGGATAAATTTTTCATTCAATATCCTGTGGACTATATGATGTCATCCATCTCATTCTCATATGTAATTACACAATTACAACTCATAACCATCCCAAGAAGTGGCCTAGAACTCATGCAAGTGGATGGAATACATGAAATTCAATGGTGCAACCTTGGCAAGAATTTTCAAGTTACTATCATAAAATTTGAAAAATCATAACTAATTCTAGAAAAATAAAAATCAAGCATACTTTATCATGCTGGAAATCTACAGATGTCTACTTCATGCTAAAAATATATCCAAACTACAATAGGAGTTGTTAGAGATAGAAAATTGATGGAACAATACTAGAGGTCAACTATCATTACTAGTACTATCCTCCAACTTCAAAAATTCATATCTCCTACTCAGAGGTCCAATTTAGGTGATCTTAATGCCAATGGAAATATTATCATGTTTAGTTTATGTCTATAAAATTTTATAAGTATTGGACATCATTTTTCCCTCAAATGACACAGCCCAAATTACTAACCAAATGAACAGTATCTTCATCAATTCAGCAGAAAAATGCCAACTTTGAAAAATCATAATTAATTTCACAGACCTCCAAATAATTCCTTGAATAAGATCTATATGTGTACCAAATTTCATGGTCAAATTCGTTCATTTGGTCAGATCTTGACATTGGGTTGCAAAATAGCTCATTTTGTGTCATATAAGAGGTCCAAATGGTCCATTTTGAGCTCTAAGGAAACCATGACCAATTGAGCATGCGGGAATGTACCAAAATGGCTTTCTAAACTTGTCTCAAAGGTACATAAGCCCAAAAATCAAAAACTCACTCTTTCACCCCATGCCATACACAAGATTACACATGCTTTCTGTTGCCATTCAATACCTAAAAACCATATTATCATTCATTTGACATCAAACCTCATACATACATCAAATTTATGAGTAATTACACATGTTCAAATTATTACATAATAATTCTATCATAGGATTACATCATATGCCATTTGTATGGCTACAAAAGAGACAAAACCAAGCACTTTGATGTTAATCTCTTATCTCCCAACTTAGTGGCTTCCATTACCTTGTTCATTTGCTCCACCTAGCATGTTAAGATATTAGAGAGGAGGAAATGAGATTCAAAGAATCCCAATAGCTTATTTCCCTTTCAATCACACATAAAGAATGCAATACAAGTCTTAAAAATGTATGCATGAGCATACTGAAATATATGATCATTCAAGAAGCATTTTTGGCATTTGAACAAGTCATACAAAACATACATAGGCTTGCCATAAAAGTGGATTAGCCTCACCCATCCTCTTATAGATTTTGGATTTGCTTCACCCACATTCTGTAAGAGATTTTAACTCAACCTCACTCTTGGGAGAATTTTTACTTTGTCTCAACCATTTTTAAGAGTTCTTGGCTCATCCTCACCATGGCTAAGGGTTCTTGGCTTCACCACACTCAAACAAACCCAAGTAAACATGCTAGGCATCATTTGAAAATATAATATAACATCATGGTACCATAGAATAAAGGCACATGCTAGAACACTTTTCATGGCTTAAAATACACGTACACACATTTAAAGACAAGGTAAGTACAAATTCAAGCATGAGAGAAAGTGGAGAGAGCTACCTTTGCCACACAAGCACACTTTTTCTCTTGGAATTATACTCCCTTCCTCCGGTACACACTCCCAATGATTAGAAACTTGTTTCTCTTGGCCTAAACACATAAAATAAGATCCAATTATGCTCTTGGAATCATTCTCAGAGCCACCTATCTACTTAGAACTCTAACTTTGTCTTATAGCTCATTTATGGTTCCTAAATGGACCTAATGAAGCAACATCCATCAATTGAGTTCTAGGCTCCATTCTTTCCTTCCATTTATAATTCTTGACTCCTTTTAAGCCTCTTGGAGTTATCATTCAATTGAAACAAGGAGCCTAACTATATGTTGCTTCTTTAGGTCATTTTATGGAACCTATACTACCAATTCATTCCCTAGGCCTCCTAAATTTTTTCTAAGGTTTCCCCTCATCTTCATTCATCATATATGACTCAAAAATGGGCTTGAAAAAAATTAAAATTATCCCTAGGTGCCTCGAACCCTTTAGGCTGAGGCATGCTCCCTTCTTAGCATCCATAGAGTTTGCTTTCTTTTCTTGGTGGAAGATGCATATGGGGAGCCTTTTAGAGATCTTAGGAACTCATCCAAATACTCATTTAGGCCTAGGAATTATTGTATTAAATCAAATTTTACAAAGGATACTTAAAACCCTAACTTTGCTATCTTACTTTTCCATAGTTGTTTGTTAATTCTCTTTGCATATTCTTATTATCCACACTCAATTCCCTAATGTTCACTCTTGGTTCTACCTAAAATCCATGTCTTCTTGAAGCTCTCTAAGTGGGATGAACCAAGGAGAAGGAGGGAAGAGGAGGTGGCTACCATGAAATGAAGATTTACCTTGTTTTCTTGGCTTTTCTTGCTTGTTTCTCACTTTGCTTGCCTCCCCTCCTCAAATCTGAATTTTTCACCTCTATTTTACCCTCAAAACAGATCCAAAAACTTCAATAAATCATGGGAAAGAAGGGAAGATAGAGGAGGAGTTTGCTCAAGAGAAAACATGAAAAATCAAGAAAATCTATATCTTTTTCCTAGTTTTTCTCCTCCCTTTCTTCTCCTCTTGGTGTGCCTCAAACCCTAGCTCTCTCCTTTAGTTTAGGGCAAAAACAAATGTGGCTAAATGAATAAGGAGGTGGGGCGTGACACCTATATATAGGTAGGTTAAGAAGAACTTTTCAAAAATTCTAATTTCGTCCTTTCATTTTAGTATTTTTGTTTCTAGTTCGTTTTATCTCCTTTTTGAAAACCATCTTTTTCATCATAAAATTTAGGTCCTCTATTTAATAAAATACTTTTGGAATCACTCAAATCAGAGCTAAAACCTTCCCGAACGAATTCGTCAAAATTTGGGTCCACCAACGTTGAAAAATATCTACCGGAGGGTTTTTAACTGTCTCAAGGCTTCCCATGATTTTCAAGGCCTCTGAGAACCTCAGAAAAATTAAAAGTTTCATTTAAAAATTCAACTTGTGTGAATCTAAAAATTTGCTCAAAATTACAAAAATACTATTGCGTTTCGTCAACCTTTCGTTCAAATTCGTTTCTTCATTCTAGCTCTATTTTTCTTTCCGTTTGAGCCTAGGATTCTCATTTTTAGGAGTCTAGAATACTACTTAAATTTTTCAAGACTTTAACTAATTTATTTCGGGGGATTTACTTTGAAAATGTATCTGTTTCCATCATTTAATGAAAACCGGGCATTACACAAGGTAAGTATGATATGAATGCTACATTTAATGTTTATAATCTTTCTTCCTTTGATAAAGGCAATGAAGATTTAAGATGAATCCTTTTGAGAAGAAAAGGCATAATGGGAACCAAGCTAACGAGTTAGATCCCTTGCATATGCCAGAAGGACCAACACTTAAGCTAGAGCCAAGAGAAAGTGTGAAGCACTTGAAGGCTTTATTCAAGATGTTAAGGTTGAATTGGAGTAAGGAGGCTTGAATCTTAGAGCATATAAAGAACTAATGCATCTGATTACATGCATTTACGTAAATGATGCTTGCACACATAGGTCAAAGTTGTAACACCCAGTTTCTACGTAAATGGCCTAAAACTAATCAATTACAAAAGGAAATCCCCTAAATAGGAAGAGTTGAGGCCAAACAAAATTAGAGCAATGATCAAGATATCAAAGAATGAGAATACAATGCCAAAGGTGCCCTAAAAACGAAGGCAAAACAGCTGAACAAAATTTGACAAACATGTAGTGGCATTTTCATAATTTTAGTCACTTTTTAGAAAACTCAAAGGAGGGATTTTTAAATAGAAAATTTGAGTTTTTTGAGGTTCTCAAAGGCTCTAAAAACCATAGAAACTCCTAAAATTGTTTAAATCTCTCTGGTCTATGTTTTAGAGAGTCGATTGACCCGAACTTTGACTGGTTTGTTCGAAAAGGTTTTTAATCTAATTTTGATGAAACCAAATGCATTTTATAGTTAAAGGACCTAAATTTATGATGAAGAAGATAATTCTCAAAAAGGAGTGGAAATGAGCCCAATTGGACAAAATCCAGATGAGGGACTAAATTATCATTTTAAAAAAGTGTTAAATGGACACCTAAGCTCCTTAAATCATGTCCTCCTCTTCTCCAGCCCTCACCACCAACTTGTTTCTGGTCCAAACAAATTTTGAGGCAGCTCCAAGAGGTGCACCATAGGGGGAGTTAAGGGAGGAAGAAGAAGCCTAAAAAGTATAAGAAAACCTTATTTTTTCCATGTCTTTTCCTTCACTAAACCTTTGTCCCTCTTTCTCTTCTCTTCTCCTTTGATTTCAAAGTTCATTTGGACATGTTTTGTGGCTGGTCCAATAAGTGGAAGAGAGGAATTGAAGAAGAGAGCTAAGGCATAAGAAAGCTCCATGGCAAACCATTAAAACAAGGTAAATTCTATAACCTTTCTTGCATCTCCTTGGTTGTTCTCTTTGTGTATATTTTTGGCCAACACTAGGCCTAATCAAGAGGGAATGATTTTTGGTCTAAGCAAGGAAAAAACATAGGTTTTAAAGTATGGGAAACAAAAATATACAATTGGAAATGAAAAAGAAGCATTAGAAATCAAGTTACAAAACCTAGGAATCTAGTTGCACCTTGGCAAATATGAAGCTCTCTAGTGGTAATTTAAGTTATCTAAGGGTATGTATGACACCTAGCAACCCCCCATGTGCCAACTCCCTAAAGAAAATCAAGCAAAATCCATAGGTCCTCCTTGGTGTGCATGTCTTAGCCTAAGCCAGTCCATGCACCTAAGGAGAGTTTTAATTTCTTCTAAGGCTAGAAAGGGACTAAATATGATAGATAAATATCAAAGAAAGCATTGGAATGAATTTAGGAAGCATGGTTTGTGAGATAAAGGTGTAGGCTCCATTTTAAGACATAAGAGAAGTAAATTGTGTTTAGGCTCTATGGATTGAATTGGTGATGACTCTAATGAGTTCTAATGGAGTCATATGTCTTAAATTGAATGAGAAATTAGAGCCAAGAACAATGAATATGAGGGTTGCTTCAATATGCCTTATATGGATCCATAATTGAACCATAAGCTAGCCTATGAGTGTGTAAAGCTTATAAGATGTTAGAGTTGGTTCTAATGATATTTTTTGCCTTGTTGAATGTATCTAGGCCAAACCAATCAAGCTCTCCATCATTAAATATGTGAGGCCAAGAAGGAGAAGGTGTATGCAAGGGAAAAATTATTGTGTTCTTGCTTCAAGGTAGCTCTCTAACCTTTCTTACATACATTACTTAGATGTTTACTTAGCTTTGAGTACTTGTTTGTATATTTGAACTATGAGAAATGTTTCTATCCATTGATTACATGTTATGGTACCATTATATTTCTTGAAATGTGTTTATGAATGCAAAGTAGCTTAAATAGATTGGGTTATGCCAAAAGTCCCTTAGCGTGGGTAAGGATGAGCCAAAAGTCCCTAGGAATGGGCGAGATAAAGCCGAAAGTCTCAAAAAGAGTGAGAGTAAGTCAAAAGTCCATTAAAAGTGGGTGAGGCAAATCCAAAAGTCCTAAAGAAATTGGGTGAACCTAGACCAATGCCCTTGAGAGCCTATGCTTGATATGTATGAGTTCATATGACAAGAAAATTGATTTATGTATGTTCATTAGTAGCTTAAATGCCATGCATGCATTTTTAGAAATATAAATGCATCCATTATGTATGTTTGAAAGGGTTAAAAGCTATTGGGATTCTTTGAATCTCACTCTTCCCCCACATATGTCTAACTATATCTTGGTGAATTAAGCGGACTAAGAAATGGACACCAACCATCTTGAAGCATGGGACTTTGACAAAGGAATAGATATTTAATCATTTTGATAGCATGTTGATGTCAAACTTTGTAACCACATGATGTATATATGATGTAGACCTTTGAACATATTCAAATGTATGTAAAATATGATGTATGAATGAGATTTGGAACCAAATGAATGATTACATGAGTTTTTGCCACCCATGAGCCTTTATGTGTATGTGTACAAATGCAAGTGGCAAGGTAAGAATGAGCTCTGAGATGATTTAAACCATTTGGCATGCTCCTATATATTGTAATTGTTCTTTTGGATGTGCCCAAGTGGCTATAGAATGTTAAGAAGGTCATTTGGTGCCTTATAAACCCATTACAGACTTCAAAATTGACCATTTCTTGAGCTAAACCAAAGTCTGACCAAATGAATGAGTTTTTGCTTAAAATTTGGCTAACAAATAGGTCTCATCTAGAGATTTCCATAAAGCTAAAGATCACTCAATTTTGAGCTCTAGAGAATTTATTTTGATTTTTCAAAGTTGGCCAAATTATGCAGAATTGGTATGGATACTATTAATATGATCAGTTTGCATCTTTATGTCACTTATGGGCTAAATGAAGTCCAATGCTCATGAAATTTTATAAGCATAAGATAGATATCATAAGCTTTCCATAGGCACTGAGAGCACCTTATTTGGTGCTCTGTAGGGAGAGAACCAAATTTTTGAAGTTTTAGGTCCTGGAACTATTTGAGAGCAAACTTGATGTATCGTTCTATTGCTTTTCAAGGGGTTAAATGCTACTGTCTTAGTCTAGAACTATTCTTAATCATTATTTAACATCCAAATATTTTTAGAAAGCTATATATGCATAATTTTAATTTTTCTAGAATTAGTTATAAATTTTCAAAGTTCATATTAGAAATCTGGTGCAGCACCCCGACAGCAAAAATCTGATGTTATGATGTATGGTTCCAAACCCAAGCTTTATGAGATAAAATGTGATGGTTTTGGTATGAATGGATGTGTTATATATGAATAATATTATTGCTAAGCCCACATGGTACCTAAAGCCAAGGATGAATGAAATGGACTTTCAATTTTATGCTACATTCATCCATACCATTGCCAACAAAAGTGCCATCTCCATGCACATAAACATCATATGCTAATTATGTGATGAGCTAAGAGCTATAAAGAGATGGTGTTACAAAATTTAAATTAGCTATAGGCCAAGATTTATCTATTTTACACCACATTATTTTATCTTTTAAGATTAACTATATTTTAAGGCCTTTTAATATCAATCCTTTAGCTTTAAGGGTTTCTTTTATTTGTTTCCATATATAAATGGTGGCTTCTAAGGTTTTGGTTGTTTCAATATATATTATGTGGCTGCCAGGTTTTTATATGTTTCCATATACATAGTGGGGTCTATTAGGATTTTCTTTTGTTACCTATATATAGAGGCCTTGAAAGACTTTGTAAGACAAGTTATCAATATTATTTTAACAGTTTGTGAGTTTCCCTTTTAAATAAGTTCTATCAAAGAACTAACTTTCTCTTTAAGAATACTATTCTTGTGGGATCCCCTCATCATATCACATCAACTAATCCTTTGGCATGTGGCTAACTCCTTTCCTTCTTCTTATAGCCTTTGGTTTGCATTTTTATAATGCTAGGGTCATAAGATTTAGAAAGAAACCCCTGCTCTTGATTGAAAACAATCCATAATAGCTAAATCTGGTTAGGGTTTCTAGTTTAACATACCCTAGTTCACATTACTATGAAAGCTTGGTTGGCTCAATTTCATTATTTCATAGGTTAATTATGAGTTTTTAGTGCTTTATTTTATGAATTTGTTGCAAAATATCATAAATTGATGTATCTTCATGTTTTGAACCCTGAAGATCCTTTAATGGCAGAATATGATAGAAACAATTTTAGGCCAAAATTTTCACACTATAGGAAGCATATATAGAGAGAAGTGTGGAGCTAAAATTTAAGAGAAATTAGATCATCCATTAGATAGAATTGCAATTGTGAGATTTGGACAAAAATGGCTAGCTATATGCAAAAATTTGAAAAAACTTCTAAAATTTTCTAAATGAAAGCTTGAAGATGATGTAAAGTTTCATTCGCCAGGGTGACATGTGTGGCTCACCCCTACATCATTTAGTCAAGTGAGAGTATCAAGAAAGAGAGTAGATCAATAAAAACCCAAACTAAATGGGTGGTGTTGTCGAAAAAAAGTCATAAAAGGTGGTGCATACCACCCTAGGAATATATGGCATCATTTTTCCCTTTTTTTGGAATTTTTTTAAACTAAAAGGTTTATGCTATGCATGGGTGTGAATTCCAAGGAGTTTTTTTGGTGTTTTTTATTCCTAAAAACCCTTAATTCATTCTCTACATATTTGTTTATGGTTTGCATATATTGGAAAAGATTTTGGTTGTTTTTCAATGATGTTTTTTCTCCTTAAAATAGTGTATTCATGTATAAAATCCATATGGGAATATGATTTGTGAAGTAAAAAATTTATTTTCATTTAATAAGAACATCATAAACCTAAAGACATACATAAGTTATAAAAAGGATCCAAACCTTAGCATACAATCACACCTTCAATACATGAGACACTTTATGATTAAGTTAAAGAAGAATGACATCAAACTCCCCACTCCTCTTGGGTTCTATGCGTAATCCTCACTCCCTAATGATAACTATGGGATATTGATCAAGGCAAAACTTAAAGAGAAATTTAAGCCAAATAAAGACATAGGTGGGAAGGGCTTAGGTTTTTCTAATGTGCAGCTAAGATAGAGTTCACAAAGGAACATTGTGTTGTCGTAAATGTTAGCCAAATTGTATTTCTTTCCTGATTTTCAAATATGAGAAATGTACAACATTTTAGGCATAGTGCACATGAAAAGAATATCCATCTAAATAGGTTGATCAAGCATGGAAAATCATTGCAAGAGTACGCTACCTAAAATTGAGATATCATTTTGATCACAAAGCAGATGAAAAACTATTTTATAAGTTGAAACATTTTTAGGATGCAATTTCATTAGATTATTATAGTAATGCCAGTGTGAGAATATTAGTGATGACGTAACAAATATTACTTTTTATTTTATATGATGTGTGTGACATTTGTATTATGTTTCTTTTATATTGCATCATATTATTGTTGTTGTTGTTGTTGTTGTTGTTAAGAAATGTTTAGTTGAGTGAAGGTTCTTAAATTAGAAAACTTAGAGTTATTTAAGAAATGAAAATTTAAATAATATTTGCACATGAATTCGATAAAAAAACAATATTGTTAGTATACATGTGATTCAAGTAAGACAAACATAAACTTATGATCATGAACCTAATAATGCCATTATTAGTCTAGTCAATGCTTATTACAAATACATGACATTGTGTGTGTATAAATTGATTTTGTATCATGTCTATGTAGATATCTAAAAAGTCATTATGGCTAGTGACAACATTACTTATGAGTTAAACAACATGGTAAACTAAATGATGACAATTGGGAGATTTAGCACTATAAGGTTTCATGCATTCTTAAGGAGCAAGATGCTAAGAAGCCATTGAATAAAGTTATGTTAGAGCTTAAGCATGGAATTACGCTTGATTTATATCTTAAATAGGTGTATTTTAGGTTAAGCATTGTTAATAGCTCATTAACGGGTGAAAACATGAGAAAATTTAAACCTTTCCAATAGTTTCTAATCACCAAACAGGTAAGCAATAAGATTCATAACTAAAGGATATTAAAATTCTTCTATGAGATCTCCATTCCATTCACATTTCATGATAAGAGGCGTAAAACTCATTTACATTAGTTTCCAAGCCAATACATAACATTACTATGGTGGGAACCAAGATTTCTAGGCAAAAATAAGACTTTGGAGACTTAGGCTGCAATTTAGAGGAGTTTGGCTATGGCTTAGTTAGCTTCTAGAGCTCCTAAAATCTTCAAAATGCACTCACATTGTGACTTAAACAATCCTTGTTGTGACTTGGTTCACTACTGGAGCTATTTTCTAAGATATGAAATTCTCACTGCGATTTAGAACTCCCATGCTATGGTGGAACTCTCCCCTGGGACCTCACTATTTAGATTTTTATAATTCTCATTGCAATGAGTTTCCCTTGTGCCATGTTGAGATGAGCTACTGGAACACTATCCTTACACCGCAATAAAGTTGCTCTCTGGAATCCTCTTCCACTTCTTTCGTCGAATTGCGCCATGACGAATAATAACGCAACATAGCGAAGTTAGTTTCTATTTAACTCTTAAGTGAAAATTTTGCCTTACGATACATCTCATGTCACGATGCTCCTAGCCTTTGGAAGAGCCCTAGCCATGACTTAAGTAGTTTTGGCCGTGACTCAACCTTATTCTAAATCTAAACTCCTTAATTTTCATCTCAAACACTCAACTCTCCTTCCAGTGGCATTCTAAGATCATTATACCTTAATTTGTAAGGTTTTAATGGCATCCAACCTCCTAAATTATTCAACATACCTATCATAACCACTTAGGGACTTAAGTATTGATCCAAACCCATCTATTTACCATACATCAGCAAATTATGAATTATACCTGCACAAAAGGGTCTAAGGCCCTTTTGAAAAGCTCAATCCCTTACTAAATGTTCCTAAGTTAGCCTAATCAAGTTAAAGTAGCCAAAATGAACCAACTCTTAACCTCATGATACTAAAATATCTTTCTAAGTAGGAATTATAGATAAGCATCCAGAATATAACATATCACAACATCAATAAGCTAAACATTCAAGCTCCATACATTACTTCAACTTATACTATATCAGTATTTGCCAAATACCTCATAGTTCGTGTTACATCAAGTCTAACTACCTAATAATTACATCCTTGATCACAAAATATCAAAATACCTACACTTAGCAATATGAATACATGATGATGCTATACAAAATGAATCACAAAAATTAACATTTACTCTAAATCAAATTAGCTCAAGCTTAGAAGTTTCCACATGTGGCCTCAAATTAGGGGTGCTCTTCACCTTGTTTCCCCTTCCCCTTATCTGAGGAACCTTCACCTAAAATTGTTAGCCCATAAAACGAGGTGAGATATTAATCTCAGTAACCAAGGGGTAATTCCAAACATATGTACAATTCAATCAGTATAAGTGTAATTTAATTAGATAAACATCATAATCATCCATCATATCAACAAATGATCCAGTTGAGCTACCAGTGACTACTATCTCATATTAGCAATCACATACATCATGTTAAAGGCCAATAACAAGGAAAGGCCCATCCATGGAACCAATTCCCTATTGAGTATAACCTGAGCCCAATGTATTCATGGGTTTGATCAAAACACAGTGCCTGATAGAAGAACAATGCACGGGTGGCAGTTGTACCACAACTCCACCAAGGACTCACTCAAGTTCTAAACACAACAATCAAGTAGTCAACTGATTATTTAACACTTCAAAATCATAAATCATGTAGCAATTATTAGATTAACAAAGCACATATGCAAGGAATTAAATTAAACCCCAGTTACCTCACTTGGTAGATAAATTTTTGAGAGCTAACAATAATGCCAATTCACTTTATGAACACAAAAGAAAATGGATACACTAACATGCATTGGCTTTCGTGCTAGCTCTATTAAAGGTGGGGCATTCTTCTTAACTTGAGGTTCAATCTCACTCTTTAATGAAATAGAGACTAATTGCATCTTCCCTTTCCAAGTAAAAGATAGGGCTTTTAGTCCTCTTGTTTCATCTTATTTCCTCTCCTTTTAGTCGAGTGTCTTCAATGCTTTCCCATTGGTTGAGTAACTACATACCTCTCGCTTTGCTCTAGTGACTACGTCCTGCCAAAGAATATCTAATTTCTTTCTTAAGGGCTCTATGTTGCATTATCATACCTTCTATTGTCCACATGTGGATGATTACTCATCCAACCAAATGCCTTGAATAGATTGCCCAGAAACAACTTGTATACCCTCATTATTTCTTAACTACTAGCCGAGCTAGACTGCTTCTACCATAAGGCCCTCAATAGATCTATGAAATCCTAAGTGGAAACTAAAAGAGGCACTCCTTGTTAAGGAAGGTTAAGCAAAAAGCATATAAATTCATTAATCAAAGACTGTGGGCACATGCCAACCTTAACTACTAGTCGAAAAGGAAGTACTCACAAAAATGAGACTAACTTTATTAGTGAAGGTCAAAAACAACTTGATTGCATTGATAGCATTCAAAGCACGAAATCTCCTATCTTTAGATGAAGGAATGAAATCCCCACCCTCAAGTGGTATAGCCAACAAGAGTTCTCATTCATGGCTAACTAAGCATTTGTTGAAGTTAACAAGGGAGAGGGTCTTTGTCCTCAAGGGAAGGCAGCATAAGCTAAGCTAACTTAACTATTGATTGGTCATTTTTACCAAGCTCATTCCAACGACTATGACTGAGCCTTTTTTCTTTTCATCCTTCAAGTGAGAGAACCCTCTCGATGAAAGTCAAGCCTTTTACTAAAATGTTCACCCCTAAATGAGATAAGAGCATATGGCCCTACAAAAACCACTCTTAATCATCATTTATAACAACAGTTCAGATACCCAAAGAGTTAAACTATCACTACCTACCTAGAGGTTACTTATCTAACCACCAATGGATTCTAATTTTAGGTTTTAGCTTTCCCATACCAAAAACCACAATATTTCACTCTAATTTTTCGGTAATTTCATACAAAATCAAAGCTTATATCATAAGCTAGCTATTGGGGTCTCTATCTAGCAAAAAACACATCAAAATGGAAAGGAGATACTTACATAATAACCCCTCTAGCCTCAACCTCCAAAAATCAACCATGAAACCACCAAAAAACATGTTTCAAATTTGGGTGATAGAGAAAAACTCACTAAACTAAAAACTATTTAGACCAAATTATAGAGGAGAATGAGAGGGTTAAGTTATATATAGGTTACCTTGGCTGAATCCTCCTCTAAAAGTGCATAATAGAGCTAAAATGTTGATGAAAACCTTAACCTCTCCTCAAAGTGCGAAAATGCTCTTATGGTCTACAGAACCATTATGGTGTTTCAGCACTAAAATGAATGACAATTGGGTTTTTAGGGTTTTAGGGTGGAATTGGGTTGACCCATCAGCTCAAGGTCCAATTGGCTCATTACTAGATGTTAGGCTAATGTTAAGTGAGTTCTCTTAGGCTAAATCTCATAAGATGAAATTGGATCTCCATAAATCTTTATCCTTGACAAGTTTAAACTATTTATAAGCTTAGATTAAATCTCTAACCCCAATTGAATTTTGAATCCATATTAATAATTTATTTCTCCTTAAATTTCTATTTCATATAACTTGCTTAATTAGCTTCATAATAATTCTTTAATTGTCTATAATTACTTTTAATCAATTTTAGGGTGTTACACATTTCAAGCCTAAGAAAGAAAGATAGTATAGCTCCCATAACTATGTTAAAATACATGGCTGATGACTTAATGTGTAAGTATGAGTCTTATTTGACCACTCAAGCCATATGGATTGCCTTAACTGATAAGCTTAGTAGTACTTTTACAACCAAACTTAGAAGGTTAGCAATCAAGTTTGACACAAACAAGTTACGACCAAATAAGTCAAATGAAGCAACATTTGATAGAGATGTTAAAGATGATTAAAGAATTAAAGTGAACTAGTCATATCCTTATGGATGAATAGCATTTCTAAGTTGTCATAAGATTTCTTCTTGCTAATTGGAAACATATAAAGGTGAACCTGACACAATGAAAGCATCACTCTAACAACCCTAACTCCTAATAACTTTAATGAAGCATGATCATATGATTAATAATCAATACTTAAATCTAAAACTAATAATAGTTTACAAAAGGGGTGAAAATATAGGGAAAATTGAACCTTTTTATCACTGAGAACCATTATTTAGAAGAATAAGGAGACTTAAGCTTATAGGGGATAGAAGTTCTCAATTGGGACCTTTATTTGATTCACAGCTGAATCTACAAGCATAAAACTCCTATATAATTGTTTATAAGTTATCATGTACCATTAACATAGTGTAAACTGTAACAACCCTAACTCCTTATTATAGTGATTAAGCTTAATTGTATAACTAATAATCACAAATCAAGGTTTGACTTTAATACAAATAGCTATTCAGGCAAAACAATGAGGAAATCTAAACCTTATTATCATTTAGGATTATTAGTCAAAGAACAAGGCTATTTAAGCCTACAAGTAATTCAAGTTATCAAATAAGACTTTTTGTTCATTTTACCACTGCTTCCATAATTACAAAATCCTTTTATAATTGTTCCAAAGTCATTACATACCATAATCCTTAAGAAAATTAAGTTTTGGAGGTTAACAATAGGAGTTTTAGTATTTTGCGCTGCGACTTGGACATTCCCGCTGCGACTAAGTTAACTACTAGAATCAAAAACTAAGTTTGTAGACTTACAACGCAACTTGGGTGGCTACTAGAGCTCAAACCAAAATTTCACGTCTTACACTGCAACTCAGGCATATCTGCGTTGCAGTGAAGTTACCCTCTAGACCTTTATTGTTTAAAATTTCTCAATTCGTGCCATGGTGAGGTGAGCTAATGGAGCTCCATTTTTGTCCTCTTTGATTCTTACCGCGACAAGTCCTACTTGCACTATAGCAAAGTTGCTCTCTAAAATTCTTTCCTTTTATTTTTCTCGAATTGCGTCATGATTAAGAGTCCTACACCACAATGAAGGTCGATTCTATTACACTCCTTAGGCGAAATTCTTACATTGTGCCACAGTAAGACATCTTACGCCGCGGAGCTCCTAGCCTCTAGAAGAGCCCTAGCCACGACTTAGGTAGTTTTAGCCATGGTTCAACCCCCTTCTAAATCTAAACTCCCTAATTTTTGTCCCAAACACTCTGGCTCTCCCCCTAATAGCATTCTAAAGTCGATCTACCTTAATTTGTAAGGTTTTAATGGCATCCAACCACCTAAATCACTTAGCATACCTATCATAACTAATTAGAGACTTAAGTGTTGATCCAAACCCATCTATCTACCATACATCAACCAGTTTATATATTTTGACAACAAGGAATGCAAAGCCATTAATAATATCATTCAAATGTATATTCCAATAGAGTTTCATATCAAATTATAATTGAGTACATACAGCATGTTGCAACTAATACAAGGTCTATTCTCCTATTAGTTACACCTTGATTACAAAATATAAAATACCTACACTTTGCAATATAATTACATAATGATGCTATACAAAGAAAAAATCACAAAAATTAGCATCTACTCTAAGTCAGGTTAATCCAGTGCAGGGTTCCTACATATGGTCTCAGTTCATGGATGTTCATCCACTTGCTTTGCTTTATCCTTACCCAAGGAGCCTTCACCTAAAATTGTTAACCCATGAAATAAGGTGAGATATGAATCTCAATAACCAAAAGGGTAATTCCATTTATATGTACCAAATTAATTAACATATGTGTATTTTACTCAAATAAACATAAGGAATATCCATCATATCAGCAAATGAAATGGTTGAGCTACCAGTGACCACTATCCCATACTAGCATTCACATGTAACATGTTAAAGGTCAGTAATATCAAGAGAGGTAGTACAACCTGGGCTCAACGCATACAAGAGTCTGATCACAACTCGGTGCCCGATCGAAATATGATGCACGAGTGGCAACCACACTACAACTCCACTATAAACTCACACAAGGTCCAAACATACAATTCAAGTAGTCAACCAATCATTTAATCATTCAAAATCATATATGTGCAGTAGATATAAGATTAAAGTGGACATATGGAAGGAAATTAAAATTAACCCAAGTTACCTCACTTAATTAAGTCAAGTTCTAGAGCCAAAGATGAATTCCCACACTTTAAAAATCCTAAGTCAAATCAAGCATATTCTTATATGCTAATTACAACATAAACCTAGTACTATAGGATCCAATCATTACAAGCTACCTAAAGAACACTTACCTAGCCACCAAGAAATTCTAAATTTGGGTTTGGTCTTCCCCACACCAAAAACCACAATATTCCACTCAATTTTTCTGGGTATTTTTGCACAAAAACTAAGTTCATATTATAAGTCAGCTATTAGTGTCTCAAACCAACAAAAAATACCTCAAAATGGGAAAAAGATACTTACCTAATAACCCTCCTATCCCTATCCTCAACCTCCAAAAATCATGCAAGAACAACCCAAAATAACTAATTTCAAACCTAGGTGGAAGGTGAAAATACTCCAAACAACAAATTAATCAAGCCAAATTGAACAAGAAGAAGAGAGGATCAAGCTTCATATAGATTACCTTAATTGAATCTTACTCTAGAAGTGCAGAATAGAGACAAAATGTGGTAGAACCCTAGCCTCCCTTAAACCGCTGAATTTTCTCTTAAGTCACTTGTGTATTCTATAGAATGTGAGTGAGGCTGAAAGGGTTTAGGGTTTAAGTGGGGTGTTAGGCTAACTTAAAGGCCTAAAATCCATTTGGGTTTAGAAATTTACTCCTTAGGCCACACTATAAGGATTTATTTGGATTGGGTCTCCATAAATTTTTATCCTTGTCATGCTTAAATTAATTATAGGCCTAAATAAAATCTCTAACTCAATTGAAGTTTAAATCCACATTAATAATTTATTTCTCCATAAATTTATATTTCCCATGATTTGCCTAATTATCCTCATAATAATTCTTTAATTGCCTATAATTACTCTTAATGAATTTTAGAGTGTTACATAAACTAGGCTTTAAAGGCCAAAATAAGGGTTTGGGGTCTTAGGCCACAACTTAAAAGGACTTCATTGCAGTCTAGTTAGCTATTGGAACATATAAAAGCATTAAGGAATACCCACACCATGACTTGGACACTCCCTACCACAACTCAGTTTAATTTTGGAACTTGAAATACAAAATCTCTCGATCCTCTCCAAGACTCAAATAACCCGCGTTGTGGCGAAATTCCTCCCTTAGCCTCCCTATGTAAAACTCTCGAGTCTTGCCATAGTAGGCCTATTTGGCACTGCAGTGAGATCCTCTCACGCCACAGTGAGATTGCAAATTGCTCTCTGAAGCACTCTTCCCTCAAAATTCTCGAGCTAAGTCATGGCCAAAGAGCCTATGCTATGGTGAAATTGACTTCTATTGCCCCTGAATGAGTTTTGGCTATAACTTAAGTAGTTTTTGGCCACGAATCAACTCTCCTCCGGTCCTAAACTCATGCTTACTCGTCCCAACATATTTGGTACACTTACTAATGAAAAGGTCCTCCTATGGCTACATTGCATGGTTTTCATAACCTACTAACTCTTATATGCTTCATCATACTAATTCTTATTGCCTAAGGATTAAAGATAGTTTATGTCAATTAATTATCATTACATATCAGTAAGTTTACTCATTATGACAGCAAGGGGTGCCTAAGCCACTAGTGACAATATCAGAAGGTATAATCCTGTAGCATTTGACCCCAGACCACTCTAGAGAAGTCTCAATGAACTAGATGAACTTACTCCTAACCTCAAATTGCTAAGGTACCCTCAGATATGACTATGGCTATAACACACCATACATCTACATATAAGGCACTCATATTATCAAAAATCTTCATACATCAAAATTTTAGGCTACAATTCATATAATAATAAAATTTTCCTTCATAAATTACCAATTTAACTTCATACATGCATATCAATTCATAATTGTTCACTATTGCCATTACATTAGAATCATTGTAAATTAAAGCCAAATCTTAGGGATTACATCCCAAATTACAAAATATTATAATATCTACACTTGGCAAAAATGGACACATCATAATGCTATACAATATAAGTTAAACAAAATTAGCAACTATAGAAAATCAAAAGCTTCCCAAATGTAAGAGTGCCACACAAGGCCTAAACCTAGGGATGTTCATCCATGTGATTCCCCTTTTTCCTTAACCAAGGAATCTTCAGCTAAAATTATTAGCCCATGAAAGGGGATGAGATGCAAATGTCAATAACTAAAGGAAAAATTCCATACATATGAGCACATTAATCAACATAAATGAATTGAATATTAGTAAATACCAAAATCATTAATTTAATCAGTAAATAAACTAGTTAGGTTACTGGTGACTACTATTCTATATTAGTAATCACATACAATATGTTAATGGCCAATAACAAAGGAAAAGGCCCATCTATGATGCCAACTCCCCATCCAGCATGCTCATAGCTTGGTGCATTTTAAAGTCTAATCATAACTCAATACCCAATCGAAGTACAATGCACCAGTGGCAAATGGATCACAACTCCACCAAAGACACTCTTATAGTCCAAACACAACAATCAAGTATTTAACTAATCATTTAGCATACAAATCATATAAATGCAGCAAATATAAGATTAAAAATGATCATATGCAAGGAATTATAATTAACCCCAGTTACCTCATTTAGTTGTATCAAATTCTAAAGTCAAGTTAAATTTCCACACTCTAGAGGTCTTAAATTACTAAAAGAAATTCCCAAATTATTATCCATTACAAAATCAACTACCTATTCATGCCTAACATCAAGAACTACTTAAAATCACTCATCTAACCTCAGATGAATCTCAAATTCAAACTTGGGTCTTCCTACAGCAGAAACCTCAAGGTCCCACTCCAAATTCTTGACATTTTCATGCATTAGCAAAACTCAATTTATAAATCAGTCTTTGAGGCCAATTTTCAGCATAAAATACATCAAAATAAATAGAAGATACTTACCATCTAGTCCCTCTAACCTCAACCTCCAAAAATTATACAAGAAATCATTGAAACATCAAATTTCAAATTTGCTGGTGAGGTAAAAATCAACTAAACCAAAAACCAGTTAAACCAAAATGTGGAAGAGAATGAGAGGATCAAGTTCTATATACCTTACCTTGGCTAAATCTTCTTATAGAGGTGCAAAATGGTAGCAAGAAGTTAAAAAACCCTAGCCTTCCCTTAGAGATGCCAAAATGTCTTGGTGTTTCTACAAAATAAATGTTTTACCTCAAGGGCTTTAAGGTGGCTACAGTTGGTTTTAGGGTTTTAAGTTAAAATGGGTTGACTCAAGCATCCAAGATCCAATTGGATCCATTTTCTAAATATTGGGCCAAAGCTAAATAGGTTTATTTGGGTTGGATCTATATAAAAGTGTAGTTGGGCCTCTACTCATGGTTCTTATCATGGACAAAATAATCATAGGGCCTAAATATTAAATGTCCTTCTTCCCTTAATTAATTTTTTTCTTAATTAAGCCCCAAATCCATAATTAGATTTATTTTTCACCAAAATTACCAAACAATTATTATGTGCCTTAAGATGCTTATCATGATTCTTTTCCTACATATTCCTCTTAATAATTCTATAATTCTCCATAATTATTCTTAATTAATTTCGAGGTGTTACAATCGCACTTTTGATGATGATGCTTATCATTTGGAATTTGAATAAGTGTGCCTAAAGGTTGCGAAATCTTCTAGTCATGCCTATATGACAAAGACTGTTGGGACTTTAGGATATAAAAGCAAAAAAAGCAAATACTTTCATAAGAACAAAGGATTTGGCTAACATTTCAAGAAGGTTTAAAAAGAATTTAAGAAGAGAGGCAAGTATAAAGGAAAAAATATTGACATGGCTATAGTCAAATGCTATGTATATCAAAAGATGGGTCACTTTGCTTGTAATTGCATTGAATAAAATAACGTAATACTAGCACTTTATTAGTGGTTGAATCTCATCTTCTATGGATTACAGGCTCAAAAGCCAAAGACCATGCAGCTAGGGATCAAGGATCCTTTCTAAAGTATCATAGGCTGCCTTTCATAAGCAAATGGTTATATGTAGCAAACAATACAAGAATAGAAATCAAAGGGATTGGAACATACTAGTTGGTTTTGTGTAGTGGAAGAACCCTCATCCTACATTATGTTTTATATGTTTCAAAAATTCAATGAAATCTAGTTTCCATAATTTCTATTCTTAAATTAGGTTTTAATGCTAATTCCATGATAATTGATAGGTTATATTTTGATATGATTTAATAGGTTTTTTTTATAAGACTTATCAAAGTTTTTCATTGTTTTTTAAACTCTTTTAAATTATAAAATGCTTTGTTTTGGAAATCTTACTCATATAAATTACACTTAATCTTCCAAATTTAGGACTTAAATGCAATAATTTTTAGAATTTAGTTTTTACTTAGATCGTCAAGTATTGTGGCATATTTTGTTATGTTTAATGTCTCATAAAAGCCTTGTTTATGTCTTGTAATTAGGTTAGTCATAGTTAGATTGATTGCTTTAATTTTAGTTTAATTATTTAATTTCTTATCTTAGTTTAATTATGCTATTTTATAGGACTGAGTTGTAAATAAATAAAGAGTTTCATATAAAGAAGCAATTCCTAAAAGGCTAAGGGACTAGATTACAAAGGAATATTGAAGAAGCCCGATTCTATTATTGTTGCTGCAATGAGAACACATATTTGGCTATAGTGATAATCTTGTGGTACAAAGTCTAGAGAGTGTGTTTTTCCTTGTCGTGACAAATTAATTACTAGCTGCGGCAAGATCACAAATTTTGATTTTTATAAATGGCTCCCCAAGCATGAAGCTAAAGGTCTTTTTCTCCTTTTTCTAAGTTCTCAAGTCTTAGAGATCGTGTAGGAAGAGTGCTTTATTAGGGTTTGATAAAGGAATGAAATTTCTTGAAGAATATGAAGTCGTTTAGTTAGATATTTTGAAGGCCAAGATTTTTTATGTTTTGTACTTGATATATATTGTTGTGGATTCAATCTACTGTTCTTCTTAAGTTTTTGAAATTTTATCTTAAAGTTTCTTTGATTAATTTTCAATCTAGATATGATTCTTGACTTGTGATCTATAAATCTTGATTGTGAATTGTTGATCTAATGGATTGATTTGTGCAATTGCATTTATCTTTTTACTTATATTATTCTTGATAGAGTTACACTTGTTCTTTATTACTCCTAAATATCTTAATTGAGTTTATGGACAATTTAATTTGTGGAAAACTTGATTTAGGATGCTAAAAGTTGACTTCACACTTGGATATAAACTTTAATTAATTGCAATAAGTGTAAATCACAAAGTTAATGCAATTATTGGTTATTAGAACTCTAGATGTTTGATAATATTGTTAAAAGGAGTCTATATAAAGATATACTTGTAAGAAGCTAAATTATAGAGGTGTTGTAAGGAAGTCAAAGGAAAAGGTACTTTAGAGAGAACTTTCTTATGAATTGGCTTTGATATCTAAGTGACCATTGAACTTGGAGAACCAATAATTGTGGCTAATAGGATTATTAGTGAGATATACTTATAGATAGGCAGGCTAACTACTAGTACTTCTTATCACTCAATCTTTATGCATCTAACAAGTAGTGAGTGTTAGGCAACTCCATAAGAATGAACTAAACTAAGATCTATGTAATTTGAGATATTTGAAAGAAGCTTCAATGAATTAGTCGCCAAGAAGTCAAGAAATTTAGAAATTTATTTTCCAAATTAACTTTTGTGAGTCTAAGTATAGATATTGTATTTTTTCTGGACTTTTCTTTTAAGAAAAGTATACATATATATATATAATAAAAAATAATAATTACAATAATTATAATTAAAAATACAAAAAGATCATAATTATTTTATATTATTATTTTGCTAGCCCATCTAAGACTTTGTTTTTAACTTAGTCTAATTAGCTCTTTTTTAAATTTCCAGTAAGTTAAAAATTTTAAATAATAATAATAATAATAAGGAATACAAAAAAAAAATCTTACTTGACGTATTTTTAGATGCCAGCCGATTTAGGAGTTTTTATTTTGGATACTTGTCTTGTTAATTAAGTCTTTTGGGCAAGAAGAAGAGAGAAAAAAAAAACAAAATAAAATGCAGAGCTGCAGAACCCGCTAGGTGTTGACCTATACCCTCCAAGTCCTTTATTCGAACTGATTTTTTTTTTTATACATAGGCCACATCTTTAAAATATAATTTGACTATCCAAATTTAATTTTAAGAACCTAAATTTATTTTTAAAAATAATTGTAATTATTATTTTTTAAAATTATTAATTAAAAAATTATTTTTATCTTTTATCCTCTATCTTTTAAAATAAAAAATATAAAAATTAAATTTGGAGGAGAGACTTAGCGGTAGTGCCCCTTTCTTCTGCCGTATTTGCAGAAGAGAGAAGAGGAGGAGATGCAGTGAAGCAGAGCGAGCATAATAACAGAACGTCCTTCTAGCGAAAACAGAAGAAAGGCAAACGACTTGCTCTTACCCTCAGAGCTCTCGATTCAAGAAACGGAAGAAAAAGCAAAGTCTGCCCTCATTCTAGGCATGTATGTGGCAGAGAAGAAGAACGGCAGGTTCAGAAACATGAGAATGGAAAATAAAGAAAAGATCTCAAAGATCGAGTGAAGTTTTCTTTCCTCTTAAGATCGTTTCTCCTCTTGATGAAATCCCACCGCGGCTCGAGGCCGAAGGAGAAAAACCCGGGGGTGGGGGAGAGGAAAAATTCGAATTAGAAAGAGAGATTGGGAGAAGAAACCGTTATGAGAGAAAAAAGGGAGAACCGAGAGGAAAGAAATTAATTTGATGAGAAGAATAGACAGAGAAGCGGGGAAGCTAAACGAAGGTAACCTTTTCTTCGAAATCGGTTGCTCAATTCATGCCTGGCATGAACCCACTGTAAGAATGGGTTAGACTTCCTATCAAACATCTTACAGAATTGGACAAGGTCCCCCCCCCCCCCCTCTTTGCTGTTTGTTTTGGGTAATTCCTAATTGGATGAAGAGTTTGATAGATATAATGGCATAATTCTCATTGTGCAATTAATTCTGTTTGAATGGATAAATTCGCTTAAACAATCCTGTGTAAATGTTGAATATGTGTGGTATTTTGCTGTACAAAATGGTTTATTGAATGATTTCAATTTGAAAATCAAGAGGTTTAAAGGTTCTAGAATGAAATTCTAATCACTATTCTATGGCTTCGATTTCACGTGGGGAATTTTTTGGATAAAATTTTAGACTTCCATTAAACCCGATTCCGGTTCCGTAATGAAAGTTGGCCAAAGTTACAGTTTAATCTCTTGTTGTGATGCATAAGGTTTGAAAGAGATTTAATGGAGGATTGGGTATTATATTCTAATTTTTCTTTGGCATGACCGTGTTTGTGGCTTTGTTGAAACTGCTTGACCATGTGCTGGCATGTTGCCTATTGCTTTTTTTGGTACAATCAGCCAAATACATAAAAGAGAAACAAATAAACATTATATAACAGAAACGTTAGAACTCATAACAGCACCGGCCATGGTTCACAGCTCCCTTTTCTAACTAGTTTGATCCTCTGTTGAAAGCTTACCTGCATTAAAGTAGGTGAAGGAAGGCGCTAATCTCCATATATCTCTCCAAGTTACCTCCATATCACCGTAAATGTGGCTGCCTTTCCTCAAAATCTGCGGGACAGAGTTACTAAAAAACAGAGCCTGAAGCCTGAAGTTGTGGGGAGAAGGTTGCAAGAGATCGGACGTTGAAATCCAGCAGAGAATTCTCAAGGTTGCTTGTAGACAGATCTTTGATCTAGATTCTCTCCTATCTTCTTTCCATCCCCATTTTCAAACTATATTTCCATTGAGCAAGATTATTGAACAGAGAGGAAGATAATTCTCCCATTTCCTGTTTTTGTCACACCAAATGGGGATTTCCCATCATGCTCTTTCAAAGAGTGCCTGGTTTCTGCCTACCTCCAATTAGTTTAGGCATATGCTGATCTTGAACCCTCAAGCTCTGCCAAGCAAAATTATTCTGATGAACGGTAGTAGTGACTTTGTGAAGGACTGTTTTGGGTTGGGAATTGATCCATTAGGAATAATGGCATTCCTTTCATTCCAAACTTCATAAAGGCCCACCAAAAGGAATTTAGACATATATATATATATATATGAGAGCGGGTCTTCATAGACTTCCTTTTTCCCCAGCGAAGTGCTGAGCCAATTCTCTATATCTTGATTCACGAATGAGTCCGCTCTGATGGAGAGAGGAGATGCAAACCAAATTGCCTGGCAAATTTACAACTGATGAAAAAGTGATCCATTGTCTCTAGAACGGAGTGCCAGAACGGGCAATCCAAGTTAATTGAAAGGTGATGCTTTTGTAGTACATCCATTATTGGGATGGCCTTGTTGATTACCTTCCACACAAACAACAGTATTCTCTTGTGGAGTTGAATCTTCAAATCCTTTTTCCATAAGGGAGGGTTATTATTACTGAAAGATCTGGCTCCTAAGATCATCAGAATATCACTCATGTTGGTAATGGAGAAGGTTTGCTTGCAAATTTGGGAACTCTCCTTCAGGACATAGAACTCATTGATTAGAGAAGATGACATTTGCAATGGGAATGCATAATAAGATCTGAAACCCTCTGGATATGAGAGGCTTAATCTAATTACATGGGCCACCATAAATGATGATTAATTGAGATAGAAGATCCAGCACCAACTCGCCAATGAAGATGGGAAGTGACGATAGTGCTGGATTTAGCAATACCCTTCCATAACCAAGAAGCATTTGAATCCTATTCCTTGTGTCAGTTTTTTTTTGGGAAAAAAAATCAGTTTTTATGACCTATTTATTTTAGTCTTTAATGTCATGCCGTATCGTTAGATGTAGTCCTATCATGGTTAAAGCTTATCCCAAGTCTTTTAGTTAGTGCTTGGTTGCATACGATATTAATTTAAAGGAATAAAAGAATATTGTTTAAATTCTGGAAGGGGATGCGTGTATGGGCTGGCTTGGTGTACTGTTTTTTTTTTTTCCTTTTGCCCAATGCAACCTAATCTAATGTGATTGAGATTAGGAAAATTGTAATATAACAAGTATCACAAGCAAGATGAAGAACCTCACCAAAAGAATCAAATCCGAGGCAAATAAGATGGACAACCTCGTTATTTTGGAAACTCTCAGGTAGGGCAAACAAGAAGGATAATCTCGCCATTCATAGAGGAAACCTCACTCAAAAGGAATAAGAAGTATAACCTCACTAAATATCAGCTGCAAGTAAGAAGAACAACCTCACTCGTCTTAAGAAAAAAATTATAATCATTACCTACTACTTTGACTGCTCACAATCTCAACAATTCTTTGCAAAGGAAAAGCTTTTTTTTGGGGGAAAATTATGTTTTCATTTAGTTTTCAAAACTACTTTTCAAAACTATAACCCTACTAGGAAAGCCTTTTCCAACTAAGTTTCATACAATCCATATTTCAAATTGATTGTAAAAATGTTTTTACACTACTTATAAAAAAAAAAAAAAAACCTACATGATTTGTAACCAACATGATTTTTGCACTACCTATCAAGAAAAAGCTTGAACTAAAAGGCTAAGAATTCAAGTTCATACAATGAAAAAGTATCAACATGGTGCAAAAAGGTAAAGGTCCTAAGCACACACCCTATTAGCCAACACACTACAACATTAGCAAAGGTTATAGGCCCATGTATGTGCCACTATGCTACGACCCTAGAGAGGTTATAGCCCTAGGTACACGCCATTACTTGCGTTATGACCCCATTGAGATTAAAAGCCTCAAGTAAGTATCATGAAAAATATTCAAAGTACCTCAATCAAAACACTAAAAATCCAAAGAAAAAAAAAAAGGCAAGTTCATAGCAACCCATAAATTTTCAAAAAAGATTTTGAATTAAAAAAAGGTACACCTCTCTGCAAAAACCATTTCTTACAATACACATCTTTTCAAAAGGCACAACCTATTTACAAAACAAATAATTCCAAGTTGCAAAATGTGTCTTTTCAAAGATACAATTTAGTACAAGTTATTTGCAAAATGCATCTTCTATATGAGCATCTTATTACAAATCTTTATAAACCATATTTTGTATCTTTTTTATCTTTGGCTAATTTACAAAGGCTTAAACTTTTAAAATATGATTTACAAATATATCTTTTGCAACCTTACAAAGTTTTGTACATGATTAATAGCATAAGAAAAGTACAACCTAGGAAAGCTACAGAAAGTGATCTAAAGAACTTGAATGTTTTGAACCTACAAGCTTAGACAATCTAACTACCCAACATGGTAGCTTATGCTCGATGGCTTTACTGCAAATAGCAAGCCATAGGTAAAGAGCCACCACCTTCGATTACTCCCTATTGCCTGGGAACAAATTTGAAGGTGATGAACAAAGTGATTGCTAATACTAATGGTACCAATCATTGAAACTTAGTTCCATCTAAGAAGATGAAGTTTTGGGCAAACACAATCATCATGTCAAAAGAAATTAAAGCCTTGACAATTGATAGCACCAACTTAAGCTCATTATTATCTCTTTTCATCTATAGAAAATACCTTTAAGCTATAACACAAACTCATCTTACCCTTTTATAGCAAGGGTAATCAAAGCTTAGAAAGTTTAGAAAACTACTCAAGAAAGGCCACAATCATTATAATCTTGAGATAAAGAAAACTTCTCAAGAAAGATATAATCAACTTTATGAGGTTGCCTCAAAAGGAAAGAGGATACTAGAAACATTGGGTATCTTTTATAAGTTAGATTGCAAGACTACCTCAAAAGAAACAAGGATACTAGAAACTTTGAACTCTTATTACATCAATTTGTGTTTACAAGTGATCACCTAAAAAGGAAAGAAGATATTGGAGAAACAAGAACAAACACGAATTACATACATGATAGTGCAAGTCTAAAATCTTAATTGGACAATCCTAGAGAAGAGACGTAAACAACATCGTGCTACTAGATAAAGGTAACCTACAAGCGACAAAACTACATCACTAGGCATCAAAAGAATGAGTCACACCCACCCTAGGACATCATCAAGCAGTGAGCAAAGGACCTCTAAGGATGTGCAAGTGAGGAGATCAGCCTTCACTACAATGATTAATTGATGATGATTCTTTTCTTCCAGACATGGCATAAAGTGTGCTTTCATTCAACCCATGTTTCTTCTTTGATTGGAAAAAAGAAAGGTGTTAACGATCAAAGGCTTTAGCCTTATTGAACCAATTCTCTTTAAACTCCATAAGGGTTCCTATTGTAAAGAGAAATCCCTGTGCCCTCCTTATGTAATGGAGAAATGGAGTCAAAAGAACAAGGCACAGTGTGTAAAAGGACAGTTTCGAGAGTTAAAGTGTCTAATTAGAATACATAAGAATAGATATAGCATTAAACACTAATAGTAGGTGAGATCTTAGTGTTGAAAGTTATAAGGTTGAATATGGAATGGTTATAGCCTAGAATATTGAAGTTAGCTACTAAGAACTTAGCAATTGAATTGTATTAAATTAAGGACTTAGTTTACTAAGGAAATTAGTGTATAGTGATAAATAATATTAATTTGAGGATTTAGTGGATTAAAGAAACCATTTGGTAGTAATGAACAATGTCAATTTAAGGAAAAGATTAATAGTGATAGTTAAAGACATAGTTAGCAATTCAAGAAAAATAGTATAACATATTTACAAGCCTAGATCACTAGTATTGAATAGTGATAATCAAGGAAACATTAGTATGAATATAGAGGAACTATAGGATAACAAAGCTAGCTAGCATTACACTAGTTCAAAACTAGTTAACTTTAAAAAAACTTGCTCTAGGAAAGAGGAAAGACAAAGCTAGGAAAACGTCACAAATAGGATACATTATTGCACGAATGTGATTTTACTTGTAGAAATAACCTCATGCTATGACCCAACTTGGCCATAAGAGTTTGGATCAGCCTAACTCAGCCCAATTCTAAAAGGCCCAAATCATTCAACAACTACAATTCTTTGAGTCCTATTTAAGGAACTAACATATCAAATTGCCCAAATTACTCTAAATAAAATGGCTCTAACACGGCACGCTACATGATCAAATGGCTTTTACAACTTCATTAAGCGACTTGGCTTGATCGTTATTACCAACTCACTACCCTGAAACTTATAAATAGAGGCTTTTACAACCCAATAAGAAAAGATGAAGATTCTTACCATCAAACTCACTTCTTAGACTTCACTAAGATTTATGAATTACAATCTTTCCTTTGTCTAGTCATTGTATTAATATCTCTTTAAACTTCTTAATACAAGTTCTCTCTCTCTCTCTCTCTCTCTCTAGATTGTTCTATCTTATTTATCATTATGATCACTTTCAAGACCTAACCAGAACAAATAGTGCAATTTTAAACTTCATGAAATTTTAAATGAAAGAAATGTGAACAATCACAATTCAAATTCTATATTTGGATAAACCTCATATTTGTAGAATTTTGTGCCTATATATATGTATATATATATATATATATATATGAGTGTATATATATACACACACACGCACGATTATTTGTATATTTAAAATAATACACGAAACTATTCTGTGTGTATATTACAAATAACACATAAAACTAACTCTTCATAAATGGAAAAAAAAATCAAATTCTATCTATTTTGGCAAAATTTCAAATTCTTCTAAAATCATTTGACTAAATTACCTCAATAGTTTACAAATAAATCCCATGTTAATCGAAATAAGAAATTTTGAATGAAGTAATTCAATTATTGATGGAAAAAAAATACCTTCTTTTTCTTAAATTATCTCATTTAAACACGCTTCATATCCGATGGAAGTGACTTTATGGATTAGTTTTTCGTTATACATGATTGACATTAATTTGTACGTTGTGTTCCTTAGCGTCAAAAGAATGAAACTGATTAGAGTGTTTTTCCTTTGTCGCCATGCACCATATACATAAAAATTTTGCTGAGTTGTACGCCAAATATATAGTTTTCAAGACACTAAATGACCTGGGCCCTTGTTTCTCCTTTTATCCATTCCTCTCCTAGGTAATTGTTTCAGTCATGTTAATACCTTGTGTCCACTCCAAGATTTTCTGCGATACTGTTAAAAAGGAAAATTATACAATATATATAGACAAATAAAATACTTCTTTCCACTCACTCTTCCTTTTTTTTTTTTTAAATCTCTTTAATTGTACACCATGTATTTTCTTACTAAATGCAATATATCTGAACCATTGTTGGTGGTGGCGCTTCGATATGTTTCACATCAGGTATGTTCAAGATTATATGGCCAAGACTGAAGTACTTAAGAAGCCACATTTCCAATCAAAGAAATACAACCTACGACTACCTAGAACTACAGCAAAGCATTTGACAACCATACAAATACAACTATCTCTACATCAGTCAAGGTCCCAACATCTTTACATGCAAGAAAAACAACACACGTTAACCAGGGGTCATTAGGAGATCTACAATTTGTAACGAAGGCGGAAAACGGTCAGTGCCTTCGCTGAGGTTCAGCAAGCCACACTATTCGCCAGAAATGAACGACATAGCTCGTCTGAAGTCCAAAGATTTGAGGGCTGACTGGGGAAAATGCTTTCCATCTGGTACCCACAAGCCACCTTTATGGGGTAGCAGCACCTGTGGCTGGCTCGTTCTGTGGCCTTCACCAGCTTCCTTGGATGGATTTTCTTTCCTTTTCTTCACAAATTCAAAGAACTCTGCAACTTGGCGTGCATATCTACAACAAAACCAGAACAGATTAAAATGCATTAGGGCATGACAGATAAAACTCAAATTCATTTGGTTGGGTTATTTTCCCAATTCCAATAAAATACAACGAGATCTAATATGGGTTAGCCATCGACCTCTGTCCTATCCATTAGACAGTGGATGCTTATCTTTTCATTACAATTGTTTTTTTATTGTTCTATTTGAAAAAAAAAAAAAGAATATGTGATCTGGAGATTGTGTATTCAATTTAATGATGAATTGCATTTATATGGTAGAACCCAAACAAATACTCTAGAAATTATATAAAAAATACCATAATTGATAGAAGTAAAACAGCAAAACAGAGACTTAATTGCCTTTACACAGAAACAGAAACACACACATACACACAAAAATAAAAACACTCTAGCTATTTGAGACAACACACACACACACACACACAAAATAAAAACATTCTAGCTATTCGAGACAATAGAAATCTATCAACGCCACTCTAACATTCATCCATATCTTCACACTCTTCCTTCCCTCTTCTTAAATCCCTCCCCATAACTAACATCTAGAAATTTCTACCAAAAGACAATATGTGTCCCAACAAGCTTCTAGGTTAGTTATACATCCTTCCTCACAGCATATCTTTCCTTTCCTCCACTGCTTATATTTTCTAGAATATACTGGGCGCCCATCATATGTTCTTGTAATTAAGAAAGCAATCAAAGAATTGGATAAATCTTAGAATGCTTCTGTAATTAAGACTCGTATAAATGAGAAGACAAGTTAATATTCATTGCTTTAAGTTCTATGTTTTAGAAGCTTTCTTGTGACATCTTAAGTTAATATTTAATAATTAAATGATTAAATCATTGATCATTCACGTGGATTCCAAAACCTTATACTTTATTAAGGTAATGGCTCCAAATAATTGTAAATTAGTCTTTGAGGTAGTTGATATTTGATTTCGTGTTAAATAAAACATGCTCCCAGTGCCATTGTGGTGCTGATCTGCATCTCACACCTAGCCTCTCTCAAAGAACCCCTGCTGTCAACCATGTACACCTAATACAGCAACTCACTTACAAGCCAGTAAGCCAGAGAAAGAACTCAGTTATAAAAGATTTGAAAGAATATTAACTAATCCTGCAGATTTGTCATTGACTTGACCACTAACTGATTTCAGTAAGATAGCAGACATCCATTAGACAATACAAAATATGTTAACCTTCTGTGATGTGTTTCCCGATAAAGATGCCAGGTAAAATTATACTACTGCAGGACATCCACAGGAAACAAGATAAATCTACACTTCACATCAATTTCACTTATTTCTCCTAAATTAAAGATCCACAAAGTGCATAATGGAGTTTAATTGCAGTGATGATACTAGCTTCATAGCTTAAAAGGAATTACTCTCATTGTTTACAGCGAAGTAGAAGTGTAGAGCATAATAAAAATCAACAAATTTTACCTGTAAGACACTCAATGGGCAATTCAGCTAGACCAAAAAAATAAAACAATCCGCTTACTCTAATTAAGTGACACCAAAACATGAACTTGACCCTCACTGGTTGAAATTAAGACTATTAGGTAAAATCATGTCAATAACAACCAGGTAAAATTACATGCCAGTTTCATGCACAAATTATTCTTGATTGAAACCTAATTTCCCTTCACTGCCCTCCCTCCCTCCCCCTCCCCCTCCCCCTCCCCCTCCCCGAAAAAAAAAAAAAAAAAAAAAAAAAAAAAAAAAAAAAAAAAAAAAAAAAAAAAAAAAAAAAAAAAAAAAAAAAAAAAAAAAAAAAAAAAAAAAAAAAAGGAAAAAATCTATCCTCTTTTTTCACCAAATTTAACTATTCATACAACACATTGAACAGACCACTTTTTGAAGTTAAATAAGCTTAACCCACATGCTTTAATTAATTATACCCAAACAAGAAAGGGGAGGGGGGAAAACCATAAGTCACATGAATAATCAAATGATCTGAAGGACAAATATTTAGTCCATATAAATAGAAATGTAACCACATATCTGAGTGAGAGATAATTATCTTACTCTCTCTTTGCTTCAATATCTTTGTTGAAATCAATATTGGGTTCACAGTCCAAGACCAATGCAGGAACCTGCTTACAATTAAAATGATTAAGCTAGACTATTATAAATAACAAATCATTAAGTTCACACATGGATCACCAAATACAGTACCTTCTGAATGCTTGAATGCATATGATTACCCTCCAGATAAAATACACGATCTCGTATGTCAGGATGTAAAGAGTTATCAATGTGCAGGGGCAGTTTACTGACTGATAATACTCCATGATTACCACTTTGAAAGGGAAATAACCAGCTTTCATGCTTTTGATGGAGGCTGTGAAGATACTCAAGGGTGACTCCACCTTCCTCTGCTCTCTTCCGTAACTTCATTCTCTTATGGCAAGTATCAGGACTTGCTCTAAGATAGATAAAACCATCAGGGATAAGTCCAGGCAAGCAGGACACAACAGGATCAAACCAAGAGTCATAAATACTGATCTCCATCTCATTCATCCAATTGGCCTCATGAACAGATCGTACAAAGACCTTTATTGAAAGTGAGATAAAACGCATCAGCCCTTAGACTCTCAAAACACGATTTTCTTCCCTCTTGAATCGTACTAGACAGGAAAAGGAAAGAACTGCAAAGTTTCAAATATATTAAGTGCAATTACTTTTGAACATAAAACATTTTATGGCAAAAGCTTTATTGTCTTTCCATCAAAGGATATGATATGTGAAGAAAACAATCACAAACATTGTCCCCACTCCAAAAAAGTCAAACAAATAAACAATGCCTTTTTTCAGGAAAAAGAAATAAAAGAAACAAAAATATCAAAGGACTCATTGCTCACCATCCTGTCACTGAAAACACTCCTCTCCATCAACCGAAGAGGCTTGATTCCACCAGATGACTCTCTTTCCTGCATAACCCTTGTAACAAATACATAGTTCTGAAAGGTGTACGCATACCTTTGTGGCTCAGCATAGAAAGCGTCCAAAATATTAAAGTGGTCAGGTCCAACATCCTGCCACTTGTCAATGGGTTCAGGAACCACCTCAACAAGATCACGCAACTCAATTGTTTCATTAGCTATTCTCTGAAGAAAAGTAGTCTTGCCAACACTGATATTACCCTCAACACAAAATGTAATCCGTTTCTTCTGTGGTGACTGCACAGAGCTGGAATTAGCTTCCATCTCTTCATCCACACTCTTTTTAATGAAAGTAGTAATACTTTCAGCATGGTTCCTGTGGATGATTCCCACAGAACTCTGTAGATACTCAACCATCTTGTCACTAGGTTTGCCAGAGAACTGCAGAAAATGACCCAAGAATTAAAAATTTAAAAGTTTAGCATACTCCAATAACATCTATAACACAAGAAAGACTCTCTGACCTTGTATTATTTTTCACAGCAAATCCAATTGAATTGGCAGCCTCATAGCCCTAAATTTTTTCAAGAAAATATGGAAACTAAAAGCCAGTCTTAATCCTTTTAATGGCACTAGAAAGGGACAACAAATGTCCTATGTATAATGTACATTATTCCAGTTGAAGTTCAGAATAAAATGAATGGATTCAGCTGTACTTGGGTGAATCAACCAACAATAACCGTTTGTCACAAAAGCCTTGTCAATTAAACATGATGTTGGAAGCTACATTACCATCTTTATCACACTAAACAAAGCTAAACTCCCAAAAAGAAAAACAAAAACAAAAACAAAGCAAAATTTTCCTAAAAACAACATATTAAAGCAACAAACCTAATGAATCTGTCGTAGCATAATTTGATGCAAAAGGGAGTTTGGGTCTTGTTAAGCGCAGAAATCAGGTTCCAGCACCAAAGTATCAAGGATTGGTAATGGGAAAAGCACTGTAATAGTCCTAAGAGGCATGGATACTACATGGATACAGGACACGATATAACAAAGGTTTTAAATGGGTAGTGTCCGATACAAGTGTGCATACGACCCTATATGACTTCCTTTTTAAAGTATCGGTGCTTTATAGCAATATAGACAAATGTAGCCGCAATATACCTTATCTTTGTACAGTTGCTTGAGCTCGGCAACTCCAGCAATACCTTTCTCTACCAGCTTTCTCAAATTTCTCGGACCTACACCTGGAATCGTCAATAAATCCGGATTTGATGGTATGTCACAGCTGCTGGACGAACCCTTGTGCCGCCTATTCAATTTCAACGGCTTCTCCTCAGACGAAGGCAACAAACCCGTCTTTTTGCCCTCTTCCCCATTATCTCTAGCAACATACTTCTCTGAGCTTGAAGTTTCCTCAACAGAAGCAGCGACAAAATACCCATCTGAACCCGAATGCAACCATGCGGCACGTGACCCACTTCTTCCATCTTTAAACACAACCCGCGCTCCAGATGGCCTTCTATTGTCAATTACACACCTACTGGTGCAGCAACTGCTCGATGAAGCCGCTGGAGTGGCCGAGTAGCGAGACGACAGAGCAGAGCTCACAGTGAAGGGTTTCTTTCTGGTCAGCGACGTGGCCAACGACGAACCGGAAGTAGCAGAAGCAGCCATTGTAGGAAGCCGTGATGAAGATTGAGAGAGAATGGTGCTTCTGGAGCCTATAGAATGTGAATCTTTGGGATTCTTGGTGGGTAACGAGAAGGTAAAGTTGTGGATTCTCGTGGGTAGAGAGAGAGAAAAAGAAGGTCTACCCACAGTGCAGATTATAGAAGCAGAAGAACTTGGGCGCAGCAGCTTCTGCATCACTCCTTCCAAGCATTTCACTCTTTTTTCGTGCCTTCAAAGTCACATGAAGAGAAATAGGGTTTATTATCTATCTCCCAGACGCATAGTCAGAGAGAGAGAGAGAGAGAGAGAGAGGCTTGTCAATCTCACTCAGCCCTTGGCACAGGTCAAAAAATGCGACCATCTTTCTCGCAAACTCAGGAGTCACAGAGTGGGAGGGGAGCTGAAGGGGTTGTAGTCTCTCTTCCTCTCAGAAGTTGTCCTGAAAAGGGTTCGGGGTTTTCGGGCATTTCGGCACGGTGGAGGAATTGCAGGATTTTACTTTATTTATTTTGTTTTTACGCTTTTGTAAGTTTAACTATGGTTAAAATATTATTTTCATACCTTAATTTTATTTTTATTTTATTTTTTATTTTTAAATTTAATTTAATTTAATTTTAATCTATTAATTTTATCTTAAATTTTATTTTTTTCTATTTATTTCATTTAATTTTAATTTAATCCCTTAATTTTATTTTATATTTCACTTTATATCTTAATTTAATTTTAATTTTAATTTAATTTTATAATTTATAAAAATTACTTAAATATTTCTTTTTATTTAACACTAAGATGTTTAATAAAAAATTTTTATATAGTTCTTTGACAGTTGGTGAGATGTAATTAGAATTAAATCGCTAATGAGTGATATAAGATTTTTTTTTGTTAAATATTTCAATTTAATAATGTTAGTGTAAAAAAAATATTTGAATAATTTTTTAATGCTAAGGAGTTAAATTAAAATAAAATAAAATTCAAAAATAAAAGTAATATATAAGATAAAGTTAAGAAATTAAATTAAAAGTTAAAGAAAAAATAAAATTAATTATAAAATTAAAATTAATTAAATTAAAAATTAAAAGAAAAAAATAAAATTTAATCTTAAATCAAAATTAAGTAAAATTAGTGAATAAAAGTGAAATTTTAAATTCTAATAAAATTAAAAGAGTAAAAATGTATTTTTGCCCTTTAATTTTTATTCTTAGAATTGTGGACTAATTTGTGAACAGTGTGTGCCAGGAAATATTGGAAAGAGGGTTCGGCTGTGAAGAGTGGGACAAAAGATTAAATTTAAAACGTTTTAGGCCACGAGATTATTCCCCGGCGGCAAGTGACTATCATACCCTAAATGTGTCTGAGCCACGTGGCAACGATCCGTATTGACATGTCATACCCTCGTAGATAATGGATTAGAAAATTCAATACATTTACACAAATTGTGGTACGAAACAAGTTAGTCATGGGTGCATGATTATAAATGTTTTTTAATGTGTGTCTAAAGTGCGTATATATTTATAAATTTAATCATATCACATCCCATAGTTACCTGACCAGTTAAAATCTCATCGAATCTTCGATCAGCCTAACTATATGCCTCAAACCCAAGCGAGAAATGGTACGTAAATTAGGGCTATCACTAACTTACTATTATAAATACCCTTCGGGCATTGAGGTTATTCTCCGACACTTCTTGCGTAATCATTAATTTAAGCATAAGATTATTTACAAAAGCACACACTTCCTGTTGAGATTGTCGCAAAGATTCAGCCTAAGGTGATGTTGGGTATAAAGAATTCTCAATTATTGTATGAATTTATTTGCCTATGTTTGGTAGAAGAGGAAAAAAAAAAGAAAAATTTTCAAAAATTTTAATATAATTTTTATTATATCTTTAATATTATCTTTTATTATTTTTTAAATAAGGATAATTCTTTCTCTACTATTATATTCACTTTTTTTTTTATTTTCATTCCATTCTATTCTGCTACTAAACTTGGCCTTACATTTGTTTTTGATTCATCCATTAAAGATGTAATCGATTTTTCTTAATTTTAAAATTTAAACTACTGTTAAAAAAGTGAAATATCAAAAATAACCCTCCTCCTTCTCTTTTCGTACTTCTCCCTAAACCTAAACTTGTGCCTCTTACCCCAATATTATTCGCGCCAAGCTGCAATAATTTCATCAAACACCAACTATTTCATAGAAGATGTGTTGAGGAAGAATATTAAGAAACATTCGAACCCAAAACCAAGGGGGCTTGATATTAATCATCATAGGGGGCTCACCAGTCGTATGAAAAGACCCTAAAGTTCCTTGAGAACGAAAAACTTATACCAAATATGAGAATTATAATTTTTCAAATGAATTTTTATGTGAAACTAAGAAAAAATTCTTGTACCAAACAACCCGGAGGAGACTCAAAAATCTATAGTGCATCTCCGTCAAAATAGTATTCATCAAATACAATATTTTTTTCATTTTTCTTTTATCAATTAACCTAATCCAAATGCATATATATATATATATATATAAAAGAAGGTATCATATGTGACATTTCAAAATTCAAAATTTATCAGTACTTTACTAAGGGATATTATTATTAATTATTAGACAAATCAAATATATTTATATACTAATGCATTTAACTAAAATTAAAGATGATATTAAAGCAATATAAAAAGGATAAAACTCTTTTTTTATAATCAACACAGAGATATATATACCCAAAAAAAAAATTGAAAAGAGCAACGAAGTGCAAGTGTACAAGAATATTAAACAGACAGACCTAAAGTGTCACACATTTGAAGGTGCGGATCGCATGAGAGTTGCCTGGCATTCTAGATATCAGTTTGCTTATCTCGCCTTCTTTCATAGTCCATATGCTAGTGCTACAAAGTAAATTTCAATAAAAAACCTACAAAATAACAAAAATTAGTATTATTATATAATCTTTTTTTTTTGTTGTGCCATTATTATTATATAATAATATGGAGAAATAAAAATCTGAGGAGTTGATTACAAGGGACAAAAGTAGTTGCATTTTCCGAGATCACTTCCTTTCAACCAATATTCTACCATCCATGCCGTCTCTGTTTCCCATATGCCTTGTCTCCTCCTCTCATTCACACTTTCAGGTAGGAGTGTTCATTGGTCCGATATATTTTAAGGATTCACTCTAATTTAATCTAATCAGGTCAGATCGGATCAAAATATATAAATAGACAGAATTTTAAACAAAATTATATCAAGTTAAATCAGGTCACGGGCGAAGGCAAGGCAAAGGCATGTTCTGCTCAACCTGCCCTAATAGTTACTTTCTTTTAATTATTAACATCTTGCTATCTTTTATTTTATATATATATATATATATATATATATATTTCTTATTTCATCCGATTATCTCTACATATTGTAATTTTTATTACTTACGCAAACCTTTCCTACTTTTTAATTATTTTTATTATTGATGTGTATGTTTCTTAACATTTCTTTTGTTAAATAACAAAAATACATATATTTACTTAAGGCTAATTATGCTAGTATAACTTATACTTTATTTGATAATACTAGATTATTTTTTTATTACTAATAAAAATATAAGAGTTCTAAAGGTCTATTGTTTTGAAATATATACTTATGAGTCTATAAAAAAATATTTTTATATTACAAGTATCAATTTATTAAAAAATAAAAAAAAATCTAGGAGGCCTTAACTCGTCCTAACCCAATATAAAATCAGGCTTATTCTGGCTAGACTAGGTTATGGGCATAAAAACAAGTTCGATATTTTAATCGAATAGGGTATCAGACTTACTAAATATCCGGCCTAACTCTACCCATATACAGCCCTACTTCCAAGTCGCTTGGTTTAGGTCTATCCACTACCCTTTTCTGCCTCATTGGAATTATTCTCTATACAGCTGGGAATGGGAATAAGATTTCCATATTTTTATTTGTTTGTTTAATAGATTTTTTTTTTTGTCATTCTCATTTAAGATTATGTTTACTATACAAAATTGTTAGATATAGAAATAGTAAATGAATGAGAATATGATGGAAAATGATCCTCATACTTTTACATAAAAAAAGTAATAAAAAGGATAAATATGATTGATTAATAATAACAAATATAAAATAGATATTATATAAATTATTTATATCTCATTTTCTGTGATTCCATCTCCTTATCCCTTTCCATTATAATACCAAACATAGCCTGATTCCTTCAAAATAAAGAATTGATATTCCATAAAAAAATAAAACAAAATGAGTTGGGGTTCTTGGAATGCTTAAGAAATTGACATTATTGCCTTTATCTAATATTAATTAATTTTCAATTATTATGAAAAAAATATTATTTTATTATTTTTAAATTTAGACTTATAAGGCTCCTGTAACACATGCCCCTAAGTCTACTGGTGATCTTGTGAGCTGAGAAAGCTTAGAGAAATGCATATTTAATTGCTAACTTCAATTGGAATAGTTGGAGTGCCTTGTTTGTGACAGCTAAATTATCTGTAAAAATAATATTTTTAAAATTGAATTGGTTATTGAACTGTGAAATGAAATCACTGGCTCACGGTTCATTAATTCAACCATGATTAAATCGGTGATATATATATATATATATATATATTATTTTACATATTAAAATTTTAAGATAATAAATAATAATAAGCAAATATTAATAAAATTTGAAATATTTTATAATTAATTATACATAAAAAATCAAATATAATATAATTTTTAATTTGTTTATAGTATAATTTTAATAAAAATTATATGAATTTTATTTTTATTTCACATATATTATATTAAAATTTTGCAATTATAAATAACATAATGATAATAGTTTAAGGGAAAGGATATTGTTTTTGTTAAAATAAAACTATAATCAAAGTTATATATTAAATATTGCACATCATAATTGAAGGTGTCTTTTAGTTTAGTGGAAGAGGCATGCTAAACACATTGAAAGGTCATTGGTTTGAGTTGCAACATTGCAAGTTTTGCTAAAAAAAATTCAAACCAATTCAATTAGTGATCTAATTGATTTTCTTGGATTTTATTTATTTTTGATCGATTTCACCAATTCTTGACTAGTTTTGAGCCCATCCAATTCTAAGGACTAACCAGACCGGACTAGAGAACGATTCTTGATCTAATCAATCAAACCAGTCGATTAGGTTTGATTTTCAAAACAGTGAGTAAAAGGGATTATGGTATCTTTTTGCCCTAAAATTTTTCTTCAAATGTTTATAGTTCTTCTAATTTTGTGCTGATGATGTCTACTATAAATGTGTTTCATAGCACTAAACCTATTTAAGTGTTAAGCAAGCCTAAAGAAAAGTATATTTAAGTGTTGAATTTGAAATTTTGAGTAGTTGGAATGTCTTACTTGTCTAACTATTTATCTTTCTTTCTCTATCTATTTTCCTTGTGCTTTTGCTTCCTTCCTTACTCTGTGTTCATTTAAAATGACCACTAATTTTTAACATGAAAAAACTTCTAAAGTGGTGGAACAAAACCATGGTACCTAGTCTAACAAAATCTTCCACTAACAATAGTTAATGCGTACACCAATAATCTTCCTAATCACACTAGGAATCACCAAAAAAAAAAAAACATAATCATCACCAAATGGTGGAATCACAATTGGCTATACACAAACTCTACTAAATGGCTATTTCAAATCTACCAATAAAAAAAGGGAAAGAAGCATCAAACTATAGTAAGTGAAAACTTTCAATAGTAGGAACAACATACTAAAATTTCATAAGGATTGAAACTTATAGCAAGTGAAAACTTTCAATAATAGGAACAACGTACTAAAATTTCATAAGGTTTGGAGCTCATTTACCTATCTAATGCGAGAAAATACCAAAACTTTCTTCTCTCCTTTGATGGCATTGCACATTCCTTGTCTTCTTAGTTTTTGCTTCCTTTAAAATTGAAGCCCCTCTCTCTCTCTCTCTCACTCTACACACACCCCCCCATTGTTTCTTTCTTTTACTAATTTTTTTAACCTTGCTTTTTTTATTATTAAAGTCTAATGGCCCACTAAGGAGAGAATCAACTAACATATAGTTTCTTGTTACCCAATTTAATATTATTGGGTAGCAGCTAGTCCACCATGGCTTGTATTTTTGTTGGATTTGCTATCATCAATGCTTAAACAATATGCTTAAGATATTCAATGGACCTTGATAGAATTGGCAATTTGATTACTTATTAAAAAGGAAATGACTGCTTAACATTTGAATTACCATAATAAGCTATAAAATGTGGTCTTGTAAGGTGACACTATAAATTAGTATATCATCAAAGAATACAACCATGAACTTAGATAAAAATGGAGGGTATATTTGGTTTATGATGGCTTGAAATGTTGCCAGTGCAATTGTCATTCCAAATGGCATCATCATAAACTCAAATGCCCTTGATGAGTTTAAAATTCTATTTTATAAATATCCTCTTCCTTTTATTCAAATTTGATGGTGTTTCATTCTAAAATCTAACTTTGAAAAAATGGTGGCACCATGCAATTCATCTAATGATTCATCTATGGTGGGAATTTGCAACTTGTCCTTGATTCTTTTCCAACAATACTAAGAATGAAAAAGGACTATGGCTAGGTTGAATTACCCTAGAGTTCAACATCCTAGCTACTAACTTTTTAATCTCTTTTATTTGTGAGTAAATTACATAAACTTTCATTGAATTTTTTATTTTTAAAATATATGCTTTATTCTAATTTTTTTAACTAAAATATCCTTTATAAAAAAATATGTAAGGTCAATTAAGGGTATTTTAGCAAAAATAAATAAATAAATTGGACTAAAAGTTGTGCAACTTTTTGTTTTAAAGGAGATCTATGTGTATTTTGCAAATAGAAAGAAGATCTATATAATTTTAGCAAAACCTATGGAAAGTCTATGTAATGTACTCTTTTTTTTTTAAATCATGGTTAATGATAAGGTCTTACATTAATTGATTGTGCCTCCTCTTAGATTTGGACCTAGTGATCGTCATCATGCCTTGTAGGTAAAAATTAGAGTTCTTGAAAAACTCTACCATAAGGACTCACATTTGCAAATTTTAGTAGGCAAGTCATAGGTAAAGTCATAATAACATTGGCCTCTTGTTCATGCAAGTGGAACATGAAGGAAAAATATTAGCAATCATTTACTTAAGTTGCTAGGTGGATAAAGGTTCAAGACAATATGGGGTCTCCCCTTGTAAGTATACTACTAAGTCATTAAGCTAAAGTTCTGAAGCTAGATTTCGATAGTTTGCAATTATTGACCCCAAAGTTTCAAGCTATTCTCTACCCAACACAATATCTATTCCATTTATGTCCAAAACATATAGATCAACTTTGAGTTTGTATCCTTGCACCATAAGAATAGTGGCAATGCATTTTTAGTTGCATAATAAAAATGCCACTTTAAATTGAATAATTGCTGTTTATGGTAGCTTTGGCTTCTTTACCACTATTTGTTTAATGAAATTGTAACTGCTTCTACCATCCATTAAGATGCTAGCTAGTATATTATTGCATTGACTTGTGAGTTTATTAGTATTAATACAAAGCTACCTTGCTAATGTATGAATGCCTATCCTTGATGTGATGGGTTGAATGCCCTATGGGAGTGCTTTTATTGGGGGAGTAGGATCATTGTCCTCTTGCTCAAGACCAGAGTTGCAACAATTCAATATAGCGTAAGAGTGAATTTATTATCGCAATAATAGCACAATCCTTTCTCTCTTTTAGCATGAACCTTAAAAGGAGTAAGGAAGATAGATTGTAGAGGTTGAGGCGCAAAGATTACTAAAAATTGGTAGATTTGGTTGGTTTTATATGCAGGTGATTTTTGGTATAGTGGTTTAGTAGCTGTGATGTTTTTTTTTTTTCTTCAATTAGCTTGGCTAGAGAAACAACATGGAAATAAGTTAGAGTTCGTGTTTGATTTAATATTGAAGACTAGCTAAAAAAAATTCCCATTCATGCTTCTGTGAAACCAATCACATGAGTACATAAATCCTCAAATTTGGCTTGACAATATTCCATAGAACAAGTTTGATTAAGGTCTTTCAAAGTCCTTTTGGATCATCATGTAAATCAAAAAGGCAACAAGAAAAAGCTTGTTAAGAAGAAAGCTATTGCAATGCATCAATTTATACTATCTAAAGGTTTTGAATAGTTATCTGTATAGTGGAGGTGGATTTTCAATTTTACTCTCCCATGTGGTTTGCATCATGATCACTATAGGAACCATAGTCTCTTTTCTATAATAAATGCACCTAGATTCCTAGAGGAGAAATTGTTGCACTCTCATTCTGTGTGTTTTTCTATATCTCGCTTTCTCTTATTTTGTGTGTTTTCTCTTAAGAAGAGATCAAATAACCAATTGATAGGATAGAATATCTTTTATAACCTATATAGATAACTTATCGTTAAACTGATAAGATGTGATAGTACATCTTGAATTTCAAAAACTCAAGATCTAAATTAATTATAAGATAATAACTAATTATCTTAATATTTTAAAATAATAATTAATTATACCAATAATTAATTATCTTAACAATTTCAAGTAATAATTATCCTAACAATTTAATTAATGTAATTAATTAAATTAATAAGTTGGTTTGGGTCATATATTAGGTCAGCCCATCATGAGCATCCCAAAATCTAACATCTCTCACTCACCTATGATGAGATGATTTCACACAGAGTTTTCCTTAAAAAGGAAATTTATACATCTCTCATATTGGATTTCATACTAAGTGCCCTACCTTGACCACTTGGGCACTATGTTTGAGAGCTCTTATACTATGAATGCTTTCTAGTGTAAGAGTCTACAACCCTTCTATTTATTTGATACATCATGAATGTACTTAGACGTCCTAGATTCATCTATATACATTTTACATGCAATATCTCTAATACTTTATGAGTTTTATTTACTCAAAACCTTACCACAATAATCTCCAATATGCCTTATATTTATGCCTGTGATGCTCTTTGAAATAGCTTTATAATAGACTAGTCTCAAACATACGCATAATGTGTACATATTTAACCTGATATTTCTTCTACTCACATATCACTAATATTATAATTAGTTACTTTCCTAATATTGTTCCTTTAGGTCATATTATCATAACTTTTTGATACATACTATAGTTTCATACATTAGCCTATCATGTCATAATATTGTCAAGGTCATAAAGGTATCAGTGAAAGAATTGTTGTTCCTTTTTTAGACTCATATAATAATGAAGTAAGGATTTATTCACTTGCTTCCTAAATTGCTTCATAACATACTAATCTTAGACATAAGCACAACAATGAAGCAGCTATGGTGTATCTTTTATTTTATAAGAGAGTATGTTGATTTTCTTTATTTTACATTATATAAATCTTATTCCAAGTACACCTCATACCTAATTTAAGTCCTCATACTCCACTTTCCCCTCAAGGCACTTCGAGGAGCTTCTATTTGAGTCTTCCCACTCTGCTCATGCCTCATGGTACCTACAGGAGTTCTCATGTTTGGCTACAAGTATCATAAAAGATAGGTATCCATAATTCGATTCTTATATGATATTATTTCTTTGGATCTCATCCTAGTCTTTCACCAAGGTAACATTATTAATCTTGTTGTGTTCTTATTAACTACTTGGCACCTTTAGTAACCTTTCTTAGTGCTTAAGAAACATAAATATCTCATCTTGACTCATTTCTCATAACTACCTAAGGTAGTTACTCTTGTGAGAGGGCCAACCTTATCAACTTATGCTACATATTACTATATTATGTATATATCTATTATAATGTATAGAATCAATTAATAAATGAGAAACTCCATATTCATTTATTTTAAAAGAAAATATGTCCATATGTTATGTTAAAAAAGTTCAAATAAAGGAAAAACACAAAACTCTACAATCTATTTAGTAAAGTAATTTCCTTATGTGATATGATATCTCTATCAAAGTTGAGCTATATTTAATGTATTCAATTTTGTTGTAATACTTAAGGTCCTTAGTATAGGCTATGACTGCATGGACATCATAATAAAATTGGATTTGTTGGCTCACCAAAAGATCCCTAAACTTTTTAAGAATTCTTTTAGCTGTACTACCTATTATACTATTATAGAGCATGCAACTAGTTCATCTTCCATGGCTAATAGTGTTTGGTTCTTTTTATTTAGAGAAATGATACCATGGTTTAGTAATAATACATTGTCAAATCCATAATCAAATCGCATGAGGCCAAAAGAAAATTTAAAAAATTTTATTTTAAAAAATGAAAACCAAATCAAATAGAGTTGTTACCAAAATTTTTATTTTTTAAAAGATAAAACTTTGAAAAAAAAAACCTTTTTATAAGAAAAATAGTTTGCGAATTAGAAATGGATTCGAAAGTCAATTGTGAGTAGGAAAGTTATTAGACAACTTCCAACACTTATTCTAAAAATGATGACCTTAAATTAATAGTGTAAAATTAATATGACCTTAATCTTATTCTAATTATCTTAACAATCACATGCAAAAATAAAGAAAAATAATTAAGAAAAAAAATAAAATGAAAGAAAATTTTTTCTTTTTAATATTATATTATTGGAACCGAATCCTTAACACTACTCATAGCTTTTACATTGTAGGAATTGTAAAATTATAAAGAAAACATTTATTTATAAGGACAAATTTGAACTAAAATGAGAGCTTAGAGCTTGTATCCTATTAAATGAATCAAAGTTCATATAGTTCGAATGAATATAAAATAATGTCAGTTGGTTTGTGCTTTTAAATTTTTGTGAAAAAAAAAAGAAAGTAGAAATTATTTTAGACTTTTATAAATAAAACAGCTATGAAGGTGATTTGTATATTTTAATTTGCAAAAAATTAAAGTAATTTCACTTCTTTACTTTTTTCTCCCTTTTTTTAATGATTTTTATTTTTTGGTTTTTTTATTTTTTAGTTTTAATAATTTTTTTTGTATTTTTTGTATTTGTATTTTTTTATTTTTGACATTTTTTATTCAAGTATAAAGGATTTTTCTCTATCTTTTTTTTTTTAATTTTTTTAGTTGTGTTTTTTAAGAATTAACCTCTTAAAATTTAAAACACAACTATTTGAAAATTATTTTATTTTTAAAGGATTGACATTTAACATTAACATCATTTTCATTTTTTATTTTTTATTTTTTGATTTTTAAAGATAAAACTCTAAAAAAATTAAACAAACTTTTTTCTTCTTTTCTTTTCTATTTTTCTTTTCCGAAATTCTAATTTTCAAATTTGAAAAATTCCTTAAAAACAAAGAAAAATTTAGATTTAAAACACTACTTTTCTTTATTATTTTGATCCCTTTCTTTTTTTAATTAATATTTTTTCTTCTCTTTTCATTTTAATTAAAATACATATAATTTTCTAAAGAAAACTACTTTTTTATTTTTATTTTAAGACTTTTTCCTTTTTATTTGAAAATGATTTTTTTTTTCATTTTCTAAGAACTATTTTATATTTCATTTTTTTGTTTTTTGGAATCTTTTCAAGAAGTTTTTTTTTAAACATATTTTTTGAAATCAAACCCAATTTGATATGCGCCATTGGAGCTCAAAATTTATTAAAACATAATTATAAAACTCAATAAGTATAAAGGAGACTTATTACTACACATAGTCCCTAACTTAATTCCTATGTGCATGAAGGGATGAAATCTCACGGCAATTTTATAATGAAATAAAAAAGAAATAAAATAAATAAAAATAAAAAATTACAAACACATAATAATTGGTGATTGTGCATATGCCTTGGTACATTCAATCATGTTATTTGAAGCACATCTTACATCTCATTCACAATTTGAAAAAACAGAGTGTTTCTCTCCTGGATAAGCTGAATCCCTTAGCACAACTTCCTTTACATAACACCTCATTGAATCATGAGCCACCAAATTGCAAGCCTCATTCAGAAAGGACAAAAGGCACATTAATTTCCATAGTGATATATTATTTCTCATGAATCAGCATAGTATCCACACACTGTCACATAAAGTCAGCAAGCCCACATGACGTCCCAGTAATCAAAAACAAATAACAGGATTTTCATGATGAAATTCTAACATTAAAAGCAAACACAGGGTCTGCCCCAGGATTTAGACTCAAAACTAAGCTCATATTGATGGCTAACTCATACCAATATACCAATACAGTATTCATACCAACATGGCCATCATAACATTTATAATTAACCGCCTGAAACTACATCATGTAAAAGTTAACATTGAGACGGCAAGCGAAATCATCACTTTATCATAGCATTGACACACTAAAGTAAAGCAAGGATAGGAGCTAAAACCCACAATATGAATCAAACTAATTTCCACAATCAATAAATATTAGCAGCAATGTTAATAAAGAATCATATATTTCCCAAAAGCCTTAAATCACACTCCTATGAGGAAGTTAATTTCTACCAGCACAGTTTCCTGCATGCTTAAACAAATTAAAGGACTTCCCTGACCATTAACCCTTATGGTTCACGGTACAAACGTAAAAAAAAAGAATTTTTAGACAAAATCCAATCTGAGATTCAAACATTAGAATTACATTCCTCATTTTCATAGACAAGACTCATTTGCACAAAAAGTTGACTACCACTAGAACTGTGTTCAACTTATTTGACATATAATCCAAATTATATACATGCTGCTAACACAACTTTCATTCTATTAGTCAAGGATTCGCCAGAACTTACACAGAGAAAGGGCATCCTACAGGTCTCATACTCTTAATTCAAAATTTCATATTCAAACCTAAATGCTAAACTAGGACACATATAGCAAATCCACTTGATATGTTATCACTTAACTAGAAAGCTACTCATATATTCAAGCCAAGAATGGAAGGGTAACAACATCAGAAATCAAAAGGAGTACATACTAATTAAAACATTGTTCTGTTCTCTAACATCTAAAAAAAATGAATAATCGTAGCAACCAAAATGACTCTAAGTAGATCATTTTACCTGACTAGCTAAACTGTGCTCCTATGAAATTGATTGCAGTGGCTTCCTCTTCTTCCTCTGCTATAGCTTTGCTGAATCCTTTGGTCTTTAATCTTTGAAATTTTTGCTCTCAACACTCCACTACTTCAGCAAGATCCCTTTTAGCCTTTCTCTCTTGTTGAACCACCTCTTTCTCGATTTTTTTCTCTCCCAACTTCTCACTCTCTCAAAACCTCCAATTGAATCCTTCTTTTTGTTTCTCCTTTTAAATCCTCTTTCTGAATCCTAAAAATCCTCCGTCGCCATCTCTCACTCCCGAATCCTTCAGTCGAAAATTCTGAGAAATAAAGGGTTTGTTTGAAATTGTTTTTGTTTTAATATTATCAAAACAGATTTTTTAAAACAAATTTTGAGAACAAAAAAATTAAAAAATCAGTTTGAATTATTATTATGAAAAGTAACTATTTTTTGCTTTTTTCTTGATTTTACAGAACAAAAATTACAAAACATCAAAAAAATATTTTGATTTTTCTGTTTTTGAAAACAAAATTTTATTTTTTTGTTTTACAAAATATTTTGTTAAAAATACATTATCAAACAAATTTTTTTTTATTTTTTTATTCTTAAAAACAAAAAATTATTCTGAAAAAAAAAACCAAACAGGCCAAAGCCTCTTAATTTCTGTTGCTTTCCCTCGGTCTCTCTCTCTCTCTCTCTCTCTCTCTCTCTCGTTGAATCTTAGTTCCTTCTTTTCTCAATTTCAAAAATTCCCCTCTCACTCTCGGTTCTTTCCCTATCACCTCCTTTCAATTCTTCCTCTTTCTCGTAACCTCTGGCTCTTTTTTCTCCCTCTCAGTCTCTCGTTCTCATTGAAGTCTCTCTTTCTTTGCCGTCTCTGTTGGCTCAGGTCCCTTTTCCTCTCTCCTTTTATAATAGACTCATCCTCCTCTGTGCCTCTCTACTCCACCAATTTGTAGTGTTAATGCGCGTTCCTCTTCTTGCAAAAGCTGGTGATTTTTTGTTGCTCCCTTTCTGGCTCCTAAGATCATACATGTAATGGCTACAAGGAGGTTGTGTGTAGCAGAGCCATAGTGAGCGGATTCTCTGCATATAGCAGAGATCCGTGCTCTTCAAAATGCATCGTTTTGAGGAGCAATCTTGACCGTTGCCGCGATCTTGCATTTCAGTGCCTACCACGTAGCTTTAGTGAAACTTGTTTTGAGGAGCCTCTTGTGCAGTCTCTGCTGTCCCAGTCCAGTGATTATATCTGTCCAAGTGCCGATAAGCTAAGCTATACTACTGCTATCAACCTCATCAAGTGTCAGGAGAAGTTGCTGAAGCAAACTTTCAATTATTGGATACTCCTACACTTTGATAAAGCGACGGAAAGTAGATGCACAAACGTAAGTAACTTTAGAGATTAATACCATATTCCTTGATGTAAGTATCACTATAATAAAAACTTGATAAAGCTCAGATAAGAAACTAAGGCGTACATCTATTATTGGATGAAAAGAGCCATTTGAGATGGAATCTGCTATATGTGTTTTGGGAAAGTTCTAATTGACATGAATCTCCTTCATTTCAGTATATACGTGTCATGCATGGACTAAGTTTGTCATCAAGCTAAAAATTAAATGCTACATCACTTACTAAAAATAACAAAAATGTTCATCTGCGAAGAGCGCAAATCTCAGAAGGATAAATATACAAAGATGCAATTAAAGAAAAAGAATTGTTGAATTATTGAAAAAGAATTTCTGCTTGCGTCACTTAAAATGGGGAGAGAGGAGAGAATGTAAAATCATGTAAACAATTCAGATCTGGAAGTTTCATACCGTACTCTAAACTGAAACTTGGAGAGGGGGGAAGCCAAAGGAATACCCACCACTTAGAACCATTTCCAACAATGAAGACGAGACAGATGTGGAATGGAAGAAGACAAGAAAGAGGGCAAATTCAGGTCACTGCAGATCAGGGGAAGAAGACGACAGTGAGAACGACGAGGGAAGCCTGCTGAAACGCGCGTCAAGGCTAGCGTGTTTTGAATTTTTAGTGACGTGGTGTGCTTTTGGGACGTCCGATCTCGGTAACAGTCAAGATTGAAGGAGCACGTTTTTGTGCTCATCTCTGCTATATGCAGAGAATCTCGGGAAGGGACTGTAGGGTTTTTGGCTTCTTTATACACATTTTTTGGTCAAGGTTTCTGGCTATGTGGGCCGAAGGAAATGGGCCTTTGTTTTGGGTTAAGAAGACTGAAGGGTTGGGCTAATAGAGCAAGTAATTTGGGCTCTCAATTGAATTTTTGTTGTTGTTGTTGCTTGTTTTTTTATTTCTTATTTTGTCGCTTTTTTTTTTTGTTCTTTAACCCATTAAAATTATCCCAACATATCATTAGATAAAAAATGGACTCAAAGGCTCTGAAAATTATTTTTTATTTTTATTTTCTATGATCTTTTTGTTGTTTTTTTATTATTATATCTCATTTATTATTTTTCAGTGAAGAGACCAAACAAAATATAGTGTTCACATATATGTTTAAAGGTAGATTTTCCTTCAGCTGAATCACCACCCTAATTAGCATTTGAGCAATCTAACAAGTGTAAATGACTCTCCTTATAACATAATTTATAATGAGTATTGCCCCTCAAGTATCTTAAGTTTTTTTTGTTACTACTTGCCAATTTTCAATCTTTGATTGGATTAAAAAAATGGCTCTATGAGACCCACATCAAATGTTAGGTTATTTGGTCATGCTTACATCAAAATTTTCAGTTGTACTAAAGTTTGGGACTTTTTTCATGACATTCTCTTATATCAAGTCTTAAAACACTTATAAGCTTCAATTGTAACCTTTGGCCATAGGGTATTTATGGGTTTGTAGTCTTTCATTCTAAATTATCTAAGAATCTTCTCGATATTGGACTCTTGTGATAGCATGATTAGATTCTTAGACCAATTCCTTTGAACTTAAACTCGAAGGATGTACCCTACTTAACTAATATCCTTCATTATATAAATCCTTGAATTGATCTATTATATACTCACATCCACGATTAGTTCTTAATGTTTTTTATTTGATTGATTCTTAACCAAGTTCATAAATTGTCTAAAGCATTCTAAGACTTGGACTTGTGAGAGATTAAGTAAATATAACTATGTTGAGTTCATCAATGAAAGTGATGAAATATAAGGCTTCATGCCTTGCAATCACATTTGAGGGGTCGTATATCTCAAGATGGACTAATTGCAATGGAATCTAACATAGCATTTTGTTAGGCAAATAAGTAGAAATTCACATTTAATCCTAGTTTAAGAAGAGAAATTATTGAAACTATGTTTTGCTAGATAACTAGACCAAATAAAATAACATAAGATTAGGGATTGCCTATCACACAATTCTAGTATGCATTTATCAAACCCCTTCACCTTAATAGGTGTATTGTTTCTTACATAAAATTATTTTTCTCTTAAACTTAGGCTTAGCCTTCTAAATAGGCATGGCAAATCCCTTATTGTGCCTACGCTTTATAGTCTAAGTTTCATACCCCTACCTATATGCTAGGGCTTAGAAGTCCTAATATTTTTGGCCATATATGTCTATTTGGATGTCCTAGGAGCTTCACGGTGCTCATCCTCAAGCATAAAATAATCCTCTGTGTCCTTAAAAAGACAACATCATTGCATGAGCTATGTTGTTCCCTTTTTATGGCTTAAAAATGTTTCAAGGTCTCTTATGCTATTGCATGTGTCCATGCTAAAGCTCAACCATCACATGGTTTAAAATCTCTTGGAAAATTTTATTCCTTAAAGATTTACTAAATCTAATTGCGCCAAACTTTATAATTATCACTGTTCAATTCATTATCTCTTAGGTTGGCAATGATGGTCTAAGAAACTATTTCTTCTCTAGACTTATCTATATATACTGACATAGCACCATCACATACACAATCTTTATGTCTATTACATAATGCAATTAAATTAATAAGAGTATACGATTAAGTTTGTTATATCAAAAGTCTATATTTGTTTTACTTTCATCACATGTCACTTAAGTGTACTATCATTTTTCTAACTCAATTATGCATAAACACTTTTTTTTTAAAAAATTTTGGTTCCTTGAACAACCTTTTTGTCTACCAGTTCAAGAAATCCTACTCGACTAAACATCAATAAATATGCATATTTCACATACATCATATTTTTCAAAAGATAAATTGTCCACATATTTCATATATTAATAGAATAAGTTCACTAAAAATTAGTGTATAGGAATCTTTTTTGTCTAACAATTCACTTCTTAAGGACAATTTATTATTTGAAATCTTTCAAATAGTTTAGACTTATAATCTATACAATTTGCCACTTCAATTGATAGCTTCTAGTCAATCTGATGGTTGATCCGCCTAAGGGAACCTTTCACATGAATCTTTGTCTTCAAGCACATGATAGCCGAAATATCTTGCACTTATCATTTGAAAACTAGGATAGCAAGATCGTTTGCCTTACATTCACTTTGTTGTGGTGCTCTTCCGTGAGCTCAAGATCTTGTTTATACATCTAAAGAAAATTGAGCCTTTTCCTGGCTTTTAGATTTTATTTCACAAGTTCCTAGTATTTGACACAAGAGAATGAATTATAATTTTAACCAAGGAGGTTTTTTTTGGGTAATGTCTTGCCTACTTGTCTTAACTCTATCTTAAGACAATTTTTTTAAAAAAAAATTTAAGTGGGCTTTTATATTCTTTTTCAATTCCCTAGTAAATCTTGCATTTGCTTAAGCTCATCAATATTTTCAAAAATAAAAGGGCCTTCTTTCTATGAAAGCTATGGTTTATTATGGTTGGAATTCTTTTATATCTTTTCAATTGATATCTTTTCCAACCATTTCCAAAAAAAAAAAAGAAGTATTTAACTATTTTCTAATATTAGAAACTTTCAAATAGGTTGTTCTACTAATTGTTATTCACCTATTCCACCCATGCCACCACTCCTTACCATTTGAACTTCCCTCGTTAATCCTAATATCCAAGTGGAAATTTACTTTTAACTATTGAGCACTTAAGACGCAATTTCCACTAAGCCATTAGTTATTTGTAAAGGTTTGCAATAGATCCTTCTGGAGACCTATTTAATTATTAAAATTTTTTAAATATAAGTTCTTAATTATTAGATCTTTTATTTATAGAATAGATAGGATACTGATAGCAAACTGATATGATAAAATAAATAACCTATCTTACATTTAATTATTAGATAATAAATAATTATCTCAATTAATTTAAGATAACAAGTAATTATCCAACAATTTAATTCAAATAATACTAAATATTAATTATTAGATAATAACCAATTTTTTAAATAATTAAATATTTAATATCTTAATTCAAATATTAAAATATTCAATTAGATTAAGATTTATTCTATCATAGACAAAAAAAATTTACATCTTTTACAACACCAAAGAGAAGTAAAAATGACCAATGCATATTCAATTAAATTAGTCATATATAATTTGCACAAAATGCATAAAAAACACTATTGCATTAGACTATAGATAATCAAAATAAAAATCATATTGTAGGGACATAGACATATATGCTAATCCCATACACCAATCAAATGATAACTCTAATATATTGATCTTAATTCATCACTTTTTATATAATGTAAAAAAATTCAATTTTTTTATGAGATATCTTATTTGCACCAAAATTAAATCATATATTCCAACATCTATAGGCAACATACAGTGTAAAAATTAGGGTTTCATTTAGCCTCAATATTATTTCATTATTAATGGTCAAGTTTAGCCTTGAATTTTAAGAAAGTTGCACAATGCTTCACAAAAAAGAAATCATATTTAAATAGATGGGGACCAAAAAAAAAGAAAAAAGAAAAGCCAAGTAGACTCTAATACCAATGAAGGTTTTAAGTACTTACTTGTATATCAAAAGTGGATCTTCAATTTTACTATCCCATGCAATGTGGATTGTGATCATCATAAAAACCACAGTCTCTTTTCCATAGTAAGTGCACCCAAATTCCAAGAAGAGAAATCTTCACGCTCTCATTCTATGTATTTTTCTGTGTTATACTCTCACTTAGGAAGATATTAGATAGCCAACTAATAGGGTAGAATATTTTTTTATAATCCACATAGATAATCTATCTTTAAACTGATAAGATTTAATAGCTCATATTGAATTTAAAATTTTAAAACTTAAATTAATTATTAGATAATTACTAATTATCTCAATATTTTAAAATAATAATTAATTATCACAATAATTAATTATCTTCAAATAATAATTATCCCAAAAATTTAGTTAATCAAATTAATTAACTTAACAAGTTGAGTTGGGTCATATATTGTGTCAATCCATCATGAGTGTTTCAAAATCTAACACTAGTCATAAGTAATTCCAATCATATGTAAAGGAGACAAGGGAATACATTGCTCAAGAGGAGTATTATACATGGTAACAAAAATTCTTGGATTTTGAAAATCCAATTTTCAATATTAGTACCATCAATCAAAAGAAATGATTCCAATATGCATACCTTCGAGAAGAAGATTGCCAAACTGTGAAGTAGAGTTTTCAAAATCTAAAGATAGGCTAAAAGTGGTGCCCATTGCAGTAAAGGAGTATTTATGAGTTTCTACAACATATTTCATCATAGCTTTCTTGTGAGATAGCCTCTACTCTGTTGCATTTTTAAGTTAGTGACATTACCTTTAAGTGAGAAAAATATTTGTCATGGTGGGAGGAATAAAGAAAGCACAAAAATTGATAGGAGAAAGCAATTACAAGGGAAACACAGAAAAATGGAAGATTCCCTTTTAATTCGAGATAGAGGAATAATCTTTAAAATCTCTTAAGAAAATATGAAGAAAGGGAACATAAAAAAATAACAAAAATACAAAAACTCATGGCATAACAAACTTAATCCAATGCAAGGTTTCTTTCTCATATTGGGCTTCTCCAATGTTAGGCCTGTATTTGACTTTGTTGCTTGGTTACTACATTTGAATTGCTATCGTAAAACTTTGTGAAGTTGACTAAATGAAAGGAAAAAAAAGTAGATAGATAATTAAGCTTCAAAAAATGATTCTTACCTATAACCTAGGATGGCCTAGTGATTGTGAATGACAGTGTAGTTAATGATTTAGATCCTCTTAATTTATTTCTTGTTAATTTTCCATCAATTTGGAGAGAGAAAGAGATAGTAAGAGAGAGATGGTGGAACCCACTTTGTGGGCTCCATACACTCTCTCCTCTCTTTATTGGATCCTTTCTCTTTGTCTCTCCAAATTAATAGGAAATTGATGAAGAGTAAATTAAAAGGATCCAAATTTTAGCAATGAAAAGCTTAAGATAGATAATTATCAAATACGCTTTTTTAAAGGTGTGTGGTTGTCTATTGTTCAAAAGTGGGTAGCATACCATCCTACTATTCAAATCATAGTCGTTCGGGTCATTGTGCATTTCGGAGTCAACCATGTTGCCACCCTTCTTAAAATGCACCATTTCACTTTAAGTGAAAATGGTGCATTTTGATCATGCTGTGCTACTCTCCCAAATCTCCACTGTTTGCATCATCGTGTTTCCCTTAGTTAGACACGTCACCATGCTTATCAAAATGCATTGTTTCACTTTAATTGAAATGGTGCATTTTAATTTTTTCCCACTTAAATGGTGGCAAATCTTGACCATCTGTTTTAAAGAGCAATCTCGGTCGTCTGCATTTCTAGAGTTGTCTTCCTCCTAACACTATGTTTCTACCATAGTCTTTCTCAGCAACTAAACATAACATTTCTTAGACCAAATCTCTATTCCATTAATGTAGGGAAGCCATGGTTCTCATAGGGAAGAAGCTTCAAGTTTGAGACATCATACGTATGGTAGCATTTAGTTGTGGTCTACCTGAAACTTGTGTCTTTGTTCTATGTCTTTTTGTTTTTTCTTTTTTTGGCCATTATCATATTAATGGAAGCCTTTTTTTTTTGGTATAGCTTGTTGGTGAGTTTAGTAGGGTGGAGGGTGAAGGTTTTAAGTAGCTATCTATTGTCTTGCACTTACAAATTTGCTATTTAGAGATTGCTTGTTGATTTGAATGTGATAGTAATGTAGAAGATTTATTGTTGAACAAGTGAAGCTATGATTACTTGCTTACACATTCGGTATTTATTATGGGATAACAGAAGAGTGTTTGCAATAGAATAGTGGAGTAGTTACTATAACTTTTGGCTTCATCATCCTTCTCTGTCTTTAGTGTAGAGTAGTTGTTGCTTGATTATCATATTGTCTATTAGGATATAGTTTGTTCTAAGTAAGAGTCACCATTATGCTAAACAAAGTTTGTTGCTACCATTTTATGCCTTTTCTTTCTTGATAGGTTAATATGAAAGTATCAATCTTGTATTTTTCATTGGTTTAATAATTATAGGTAAAGCACAAATTCCCTAACCTTGAATGTACAAATTCTAATATATGGTTATTAGGAATGGGAGATGTATATATTTTTTAATATCTTATATTAATTAGTTTGTCATAAGATTTAAAAGTTCTTATCATATGAAAATTGTATATATAATAAAGTATAGAATAATTTTTACATGCACTAAGATGTACTAGCTTGAACATTGAAACTAACAAATAGATAATTTTTTTGGGGACAAATTCTATCCAATATAATTCGATAGATAATTTTTCAATAGATAATTTTATAATAATAAGTAAAGAAGAAAGATGTGCATATGCACTTCATCAAACCTTTATAGTCAACTTTCAAATAATAGTTGAACAAGTACAAGTTGATTTTCATAGTTTGGCTAAAAGGAAACAAGTATAAATCAAATTGATAATAAGAACATGTAATTATGTTATCTTTAAGTTCCATTGACAGTGTGTATGCCATCCTTATATATTTCTTTTTTGTTGGCTCAATTAATTTATCCACTTGATTGTAAAACAATAACTCAATTAATTAATTTTGTGTTTTGTTTAGGTACCATTCTACTTTCTTTCTATTCTCTTGAAAGTGATGTTAGAGTATTGAATGGAGGTTGATTTGACTTCTAGAATAGGTATAAAATTTGATAGCCTAAAAAAAGTATGAAAGTTTTAAGTTCATTATCATAAGAGAATTGATTTGGTGCTATGAAACATAATTTTAGTAGGAGTAGGAAAGATGGCTCCATAACTTCATAGAGATATATTTGGTGCATTGTAGAGTGAGATGCAAAAGCAATTTTTACCATAGCTTAACCATTATAAATACTAGAAACTTCAACAAACAAAGCTTAAATAAAAGAAGATCATGTTGAGTACCAAGCCAACAATTGTATCTATTTAAGCAGTTACATTTTTAACCACTTAACATGCTTTTCCCATCATTTAGAAGAAGAAATGCCTTAACTTAAACTTGAAAGGTAATTTTAGGAAGAATAGTGAATAGCAATAGACTTGTTAGGTCAATATAGGAAGTGAAAAAGATTATCATCACACAAAAAACACTTGATAAGTTAAAAATTTTAAAAATCTATGAAAAACATTTCAAGCTATCTTGCCATGACAAAACTAAAACTATCCACAAAAAAAGTGAAGAACTATTTTGGTAAAACCTTAAGACTTATGCTTTTTTATTCTTAGATAACAACAACAAAACCACAAAATGAAAGTTCAATCCAACTTATGTATAGGATTAGCAAAGGGAAAGCACATGCTCCAATTACTTTGCTTATAAATTGCCTTTTGTAGATTTGCTATAGTCGCCTATCACAAAGCAACATTGAGAGAAATCATGAATGATTACGTTTGAAAGTTGTCTATATTGATAAATTCTATAGAAAAGGAAGTACCATGAATTATAGAAATGAATCTAAACTAAGAAAGTATTACCTAATAGCAAAGAAAGTAGCCACCTTATTTACAAAAAGGATTAACTTTTCAAACCATTTATTAGCAAAGAACTTGGATTAACAAAGTTGCAAATTGTATATTTTCTAGGCAATTAAGGAATAAAATCTTATGTGATGGCATTTTTAGGAGAAAGACCACTCAGAGTTAAGAATTTCACCATCTACTCCATAATTATAAAGTAAAAATTTTACAATGGCAAGAAAATGAAGAAAAACCCACCATATGAAACAAGATAATGACTATAAGATGGTTAAGGAAGAGGAAAGGAAAATTGAGAATCACCTTGAGCTCTATCGTTATGTTTGATGAATGTTTCAAGGCACTTCAAAAATTGGCTTAAAAAATGTTGCATTGAAAGGGTGATAGGAGCAAAAAATGAAGCATTTTAAGTGTGGTGCACCAGCGACTAAGATTGATCTTTAGAATGGATGATTGAGATTTCCCACAATTTGAGGAAGAAAAATGAAAATGCAAACTAAAATGATGCATGTGTTTTGATAACTTGGGCCAATGTGGCATGCTTAAGGATGGAGAATGAGAGGAACAATTGAGATTTAAGAATAGCACAACATGTTGCTCATTGAGTGAGCAGAAGAGAATTTGCTTGCCATTCAAAGGCTCCCATATTAAAGACAAAAAGAGAGTTGATTTTTGGTATTCATGTAGAACTAAATACTTAATAATGTTATTATTTAAAATTTGTCACTTGATCTATTTTCTTTTTCTTTTTCTTAAAATGTTACATAATTTTATTTTAAATTAAGTTAAATTCTAAATTATATATGGTAGTAGTACTGAACAAAAAAATATTGAATAAGCCAAAATTTACTCCCTTTGGTCTTAAATAAAAGGGAAAAAAAACTACTTCACATATATTAAGAAATTCAGTTAATGATAGTTAAAAGCTTTAAATTTGTCTCAAACTAAAAAAATTTTCCATAATAACCCCTCATTTACTTTTTACACTTCAAATTTTTGGTATAAGATGTTCTTTAATGGGTATTGATGTAAGAGCATTAATAACAATTCAGATTTAAAAAGCTGAAGGGACCATTTGATTGAAAAAAGAAATTAAATTCCCACCAAATATGTAGAATCATTTGGCGAGCCACAAATCTATTCCTTTTGTAAAACAAAAAATTTAAAACTTTGCTTCACATACTAGAATTTGTACTGTCAGAGAGGTTGGAAATTTTTTTTGGTCAAAGATATTCCTCCCAAGCTTCATTCCTCATACAAACTCAAAATATGACCCATCCATAATTCCTTGCATGCATGATAACGCGTACTATTTTGTTGGGGATTATTCTTCACATTCATCGCAGAAGACCCATTTTCATTCAGACTCAAAATAAGACCCATCATAACTCGTGGTTTGGGAAGCTAGAGTGAACAACGTCAAAGGAGCACCCACTTCAGCCAGACGTTGATGGTCATCTAAAGTCTATAAACTGAACTCGTATTCGGTCCATGTTGTAGGTGAAGACTTCGTACTTGAATGTGGGTTTCAGTCATTCCGATAGTGATGTCGAAGCTGAACTACTTGTAGAGATGAATATCGATACTATGTCTCACTTGTCTGAAAATAGGCAGCTTCCATTTCAGTTTGATTTAAATGAGCCCCCATGCATTGAAATTGAAGACCATTTGAACATAATCAACACCATGGGATGTATTGAGGAGGAGACAAATTCGATTGACCTCTGTTTGGATGAAGAGGAGGCAGAGATGAATGGTATTGTGTTCCATAAATTCTTTCATCTATTTAATTGCTATTTGTATGCTTCATCCACATTATTTATGCATTAGAGAAGACCACAAATGAGGATGAAGATATTCCCCCCTAAAAGAAGTGTAGAACATTATAAAACATTATATACTCCCTTAAATGCAATGAACCTGCTCAATCTCTCTTGCTTATTTGACAAAGACACTTCCTTGAATACACAGTGAGCAATGCACCATGGAGAAGCAATATTTGTTTTCCTGTCTCACATGTACACATATCAAAAACCTTCTATTAAAGCTTTAATGGCTATAAAGAGTTTGGAATGACATAACTATAATGTTATGATTTTTCTTGATACTCTATTTTGGGCTCGCATAAATGATGTTTATCTTTTGGTTGTTATGAAAATTAACCATAAAGAGCGATTTTTAATTGCATTTGGTAGATTATTTATTTATTTATTTTAATTTACATAATAGTGATGTTAAACAAGGATATATAGTTTGTGGAAAACTTGCGTCTGCAATGAATTGATTGAACATTGTCATGTTTTCTGTAGATTGGTGTATTTAGAATTTCTTAGTTTTTTATTTATAATTTCTATTTTCTGTTGTCTTTTTTCCCCCTTTGAATTTATGCATAATTTTCTCATTATGTTATCTTTCCTTATCTATCCGTTACTTATATTATGTTCCATAGCAATGTATGAAATTAATTTATTTTAGATTTTCTAAAATCTTTTTTTATGTAAATTTTATAAGCAAATTTGGTTGAAGTCCAAATAGAGTCAACTTCTAAGAAAAGATCCTTTTTAACAAATGAACAACTGAAGACAATATCTCACCTATTATTACATTCCAGTAGTAATGGAAAATTGAGACCAGGTACAGTAAGATGGGTATGTTCATTATACTCAACTCCTACAAGTATCATTTATCGAATTTGGGATCAACTTAAGAAAACGGGCGACACATCTCATAGGAAAACAGAAAATTATGGTAGGAAAAGAGCTGAATTGGACGTTGTGTTATTCCATGAAGTCTCTTTATCAAAGCGGACTACTCTTCGATCTCTTGCTTATGCTTTGAATATTAGCAAAACTGCATTGATAAGATTTGAAAAAGACGAAGCTATTCGACGACATACAAATGCAATTAAGCCGTACTTGAAAGATCAAAATATGATAACTCATCTCAGGTTTTGGTTGTCTATGCTTGAAGAAAGTAGGATACCTTATGATCCTCAATTTAAAACCATGCATAATATTGTTCACATAGATGAAAAGTGGTTTTATATGACAAAAAGATCCATGAATTATTACTTGCTTGTAGATGAAGATGAGCCATATCGTACAAGTAAGAGCAAAAATTTTATTGGTAAGGTTATGTTTTTAGTTGTTGTAGCTCGACCTAGATTTGATGATGAAAGGAATGAAACTTTTTCTGGAAAAATTGGTGTGTTTCCTATGGTGAAGAAAGTGCCAGTACAAAGGACAAGTGTGAACAGAACTGCAGGGACATTAGAAACAAAACCAATCACTTCTATCACTAAAGAGGTTAGTAAAGCATTCTTGATTAATGTAGTTTTACCAGCAATCAAAGAAAAATGGCCAAGAGAAGATATAAGGGACACAATATTCATACAACAGGATAATGCAAGATATCATGTTGATGAAGATGATGAAGAATTTCATCAAGCAGCTTTTGAAGATGGGTTTGACATCCATTTAACATGTCAACCTCTAAATTCTCCTGATTCGAATGTACTGAATTTAGGCTTTTTTAGTGCCATTCAGTCACTACAGCATAAAGAAGCACCAAATACAGTTGATGAACTAATTGAGGCTGTGGTTAAATCATTTGATGCTTTTTCAACAAAAGAATCAAACAAAATTTTCCTTACACTTTAGAGTTGCATGGTTGAAATCATGAAAATCAAAAGATCCAATGAGTACAAAATTCCTCATATGAAGAAAGACATGATGCTTAGCCACAATGCACTTCCACTTCAACTGAAATGCGATCATTCACTAGTTCAGGAAGTTATTGAATACTTACAAAATGTTGAAGCTTCATAAGATTGGGAAGGTGCATTATTTTTTGGAATTTTTTTTGTTAAATTAATTCACACAATATTTTATTGGTAATGTGGTTCACTTATTTTGCATCATTTAGTCTCGTTTTTAATGTTATTCCGACTACTTTTATAAGGATTTGTTTAATCATTTGTTTTTATTTTTATTTTTTGATTATAAGTTTGATTTCTCATTTCTTTTTAATTTTTTTTTTAATTTTCCAGGTTGATAAGGAACCAACAATTGGAAGAAAGAAGACTAGCTTAAAAGGAAATAGTCCTTCTTCCAAGTTTTCTTCTTGAAGATGCACATCAATATTGGTAGGAGTATATGGCACAAGAACATTGCTTATGTTATGGAAGCAGCATAACAAATTTTACAACTTTTTTTTTTTTTTTTTTCACTTTTGTTGGTTACTTTTGTTATTCAAAGCTTTTGGACCATAAACTTTTGCATTGTTTTATTTTTCCTTTTGTTATTCAAAGCTCTATGGACCACTCGCTTTTCCGCTATTTTTTTCCAAGGTTCATGAAAGGTGCTCGTGAATATGGAAGTAGAAAAACTTCTTACAACAAATCTTATCATCCTTTCTGTATTGGGTTGAGCAGAGTCCAAGTACTATAACACGGCTCATTTGAGATAGAAAATAATAGCCAGCATGAGAATTAGGTTGATTTAATCCAAAGAAAGTCAGACCCATAATGAAGACCGTGCACATAGACAGAAAAGGAGTCTCATTTTTAAGGGGATCTTCTTTATCTATGATAGCAGCAAAGTCAACTAATGAACAGGAAGAAAAAAGACGTTTTAGAAACGTCTATGATAGGGATCTTCTTTATCTATGATAGGGAGAGGAGCTTCAACCCTCTCCTTGTTAGTTGGGAGCTTCACGTTGGATGTCGATGAAATTCTAACTGCTTGTGTGCTTGCTGGAGAATCACTAAAGAAATCTTATAGAAAGAGTTCCGTTACCCTAGGGAAAGAAGCAACGGCTTCAAGATTGTTGGACTTCTAACACTTAAATTTTTCTTTTGCAAGACCCTGCCTTAGATCATATCACCAAATCTAGATATTTCATATGTAAACCTTAGACCACTGGAAGGCTTGATCCACCAAGCCATATGTGGGAAGACTGCCTTAGATCACTTTGTTCCAGGCATTGAGATCACGTGAGTGAAGAAGCCTTCAGGAATGTGGTAAGGCCAAGGCACGATGCAAATACCAATATTCTTGGGTAGTTTTTTTCTTGTAGGTTCCTTTAAAATTATTAGAAGTTAATTATCTGTTTCATGAAAGGAAAAGCTATGTATTCTAATTAACACAGATTACACTAAACCAACGACTAGTATTGATTATGCTCTATTTTTCAGGTTCAAACACATCAAAGAATATTTATATAGCAGTTGTTCAAAAATTAGATGATTCTAGGTAGAAAATTCACAAATATAGGGAATTAAAACGAGAAACATATTCAGCAAGCAAAAGCAACATCCTTCAGCAAAAGAAGTTTTGAATCTATAAAACCATGAGTTTTTATGCTCTATTTCTCATGATTAAACTAAAAAACACTTATTCTAAGATTCAGAAATGACACTATACTCAGAAGAAGCCTTTTCACATAAATCTGGATCATTGTCATAACAACTTTGTTCATGTCATCGTTCTCATAACCGAAGTCGCATCCTTTGTCAGGGAAGTTGTTTTAGTCAAACATATACCTGCCAGCGAGTTGTTTGAAATCATCAAGATTGTTCTCAGTAGCAACTGCATTGGGTATTTTGTTAAGATAAAAAAGTTGGCTACCTTTACGGCCATTAGTTGTTCCACAAATAATGGCATCAGGTTCAGTCATTTTCTTCCCGCTCGACTGCTTTTCATGGTCTGATTGCACTTTGTCGGGAAAATAAACCTCTTTATCATCATCGAAATGACCATCCCTCTCAAATGAATCCTCAACAATGGCAGAGGAATCCACAACAACTTCATTTGAAAACTCACCTATCTCCATCGCAAATGGTTTTGCCTGATGAAGGACCATGACCTTTAAGTTATACACACGCTACTAATGAAAGACCACGACCAATGAGTAATTCATTTTGTTGAAAAAAGTTTAACCCATGTGCATTAATGTATCAGAGAAGTAAAACGCCACATCGTGAAAGTATAGAATTTAAATAAGGGTAGATATGGAATAATTACAATAAATGCATCAAACAATATTTTTCTTCCCATATATTTTGGACCAAGAATACACACACAATATTCCCTTATAATCAAGACCAAAGGGAGTACTTTTTATGCTTTAAACTTTTATATGCACTTTTAGCTTTCATGTATTAAATTCTATCTTTAATAATAACTAAGAAATTGACCTTAATTTCTTTGTGTTTTGTTTCTTTGTATTTGTATGATATTCATATATCCAAAAATATATTTTTTAGTAAATTCCAAAATATATTTTTTAAACCTTTACTCTTAAGGATCCTAAAAGAGTTTTCTCCTTCCCTTGGCAATAATAAGAAACTTAGTTGATAGTTTAAATTTTGATATGAATGTAAGGTTAACATCTATATTTTTGTTGGAACAAAAAATCATTACTCCCTCACTAAAAGGTACCATATAAGGTAAAGACATTTAATTTAAATCTTTTTATTTTTTTGCAAAAAAATTAATAGATAGATATGTTGATTGTTGTAACTCTTAAGACAAAACACATTGCATTTTTGGATACCGATAGAAATGGAGTCGTAAGCAAAAATAAAGCTAAAAAGTCAACATAAACAATTTAATATAACTTTAACTCTTTTACTTTTATGTGGAAATAAACATGAATAAATATGTTATTCCATCACAAAGTTAACTCATAAAAAGGAGGGAGGGGAAGAAAAGGATAAAGAATTATGTATATGTTAGTATCAAAAAATAATTGGATTGAACCAAATTTTCGAGCCTATAGTTTGGGCTACTTTTAGTTGAACCATTGGATAATATTGGCTAAAATTGGGCTATATTTGTTAAACAAGTTAGCTGAATTAGATTTTTTAAAGAGTAAAATAGGTTATAACATCTTTAGGCCATATATTAATTCATTAGATTTTTCTAAGATATTTAAGAAAAAAATGGCCTAAAAACTTACGGCTAAGGAAAGTGACTATTCATTGAATATGGATGGTTTTCTATTACATGCCCACTCTCTTATGTTTTAGTCCTAAATGTAGTTAATCATGATTAGTTGAAGATAAAGGAATATGCATGAGTTGACTAAGTCAAAGAAAGTGCAAAATATACTTGAAAACACATTCCCTTAAATGTTTGGAATATGGGTGTTAAAATCAACTGATATGGTATAAATTGACACTTAAACCATTAATTATAATTTTATATTACTATAAACATGAGTTGAAAATTAAAAAAAAAAAGTGACAAATAGGTTTAGTGGGATAAACACTAGTTTCAAACTTATTTGTACATTTATTTTGAAAATACACATCCAATCAATTAAATGCAAATATTATCATTTATATTATTGCCTTTAAATTTCAAAATTTATTGATTGATTCACAACTTTTTTTTCGCATTTTATGCATTTACTTTCTTTCATCGTAATTTTCAATCATAAGTGTTAGTTATTTTTAGTTATTCCTTAAATTAGGCACTTCTTAACTTAAAAACCTTAATCTGAAGAGTAAAGTTCCTTCCTTAATGTATTATCTAAACATGAAAAATAAAAGGATGAGTCAACTAAGTTCTTCAATTGATCATTTCCAATTTTACAAAAAATAATGTGCATTGCATGAATGCGACCAGATTCCTATTCTTTAATAAGTTCAAACGCGTAGTTCTACTATAAGATGTTTAGTTTATATATAATGATTGAGCATTCTCTAAGGGCAAGTAACTCATTTTTTCTTATTGATGGATGGGTGATACAGAAAGCTCGGAACCAACTTAATCAGACTAGTTAATTAATTAATTGAGAAAGAGAGAGGAATCGTGAACCCTATAGCTAGGTAGCTACCTGTAGCTTATATATATATATAATCTCTCTCTCTCTCTCTCTCTCTCTCTCTCTTCGCTGGCCTAGAGACTGTAAGGCAAGAGCCCTTCAACTATAACCAACCTGCTTTGCGTTGCCGCACATGGAACTCCCTTTTAATTTGAACCTCTCCGCCATCATATCCATTATTATCTTGTAGTGATGGAAGGGTGCTCTCTACTTTAATTATTTAGGTTTAAATTTTGAAATTAATATTTATAAAAATTATTATTTTAAATATATTAAATCAATGTGAAGAATAAACATTTAAAATCATTTTTAAAAACTTTAATTTCAATTGAAATACATACAGACTCAATCTCTTAAGATACATACATATATATATATATATATATATATAAAAGAAATTGAGTACTTACCTATAGCGAAAACAAATCTAATTCCTGTTCCGTGTAATTTGGATTGGAATCATGAGCTAGATGGACTTTGATTACTTATTCATCACAGATGCGTCATATTCTAGAAGAATGAAAATGAAGAGAGGATACCTTAAGTGTTTTGTGCTTTTTTTTTTTTTTTAAGGTTTTCTCTCTTTTCTAATTTTCTTTTTAAAGGAGTCTGATATAAAAGAATACTATTTATGACAAAAATTTCCCTCTTCACAAATTAACTCCAAAAAATAATTTTATTAATTTAAAAGTTCAAAATTTAGAATAATTAATTAATTGAAAAATTCAAATTTTAAAATAATTAACTAAGTAATAAAATCAGTTCATTAGTTAATAAATTTTTTTATCTTACATCATTAGATCAGGTTATAAATAAGTCACGGCCCAAATTCCAACAATATATATTACCAACCCTTTAACTATCCGATTCTACTCATTAAAAAAAAAAAACCTAACCGATTCTCCCCTACCTTGATTTTATTTTTAATTAGAGATTTGGCTACCTACTTAATTTTATCCCAAACATGTCACATGCTCTTTCTGTTAATAATTAGAGTGATGTTTTATAATAAAAGAAATTCCAGTGCATATATGTATACTTGCTTAGGTGGTTGAGTTTCACTTAAAATATTGAAAAAGTCTTGTCTAGGTTATGCTTACCTAAGACCCCAGAAAAAAATGAATATTATAGAGAAAAAAAAAAGTCACATAACCATGTGGTTGTTGATGTTCAAATAATTACTCTTGATGGATTACCTATTGATCATGGGATCAAATTACGAGCCAAGTTATGTTGAATTTGAAAAGGCTGAGATCCAAAACTCAATAGATTTCTATTTGAAATAAATTTTGAAAATCAATGTGCGGTTATTTACATTATAGAGATACTCCCTCCGGTCCAAAATGTAAATTATTTAAGAAAAAAAATTTTGGTCTAAAATGTAAATCACTTGGCAATAATTATTACTTTTTTTTCATAATATCTTTCATTTAATAGTAATAACTGTGTTAAAAAATTTTCATTTAATGACAACAATTATATTGATTACAAGGATAAAATTGAAAGGATATGATAATATTTAAAAAATTTAAAAATATAACTAATTTTTTTTAAAAAAATGTAAATCTGTTAAAAGTGATTTATATTAAAAAAAGTATATGTTTTGAAAACTTCAAGAGAGATAATTAAATATAATTTATTCTTTAAATTTTTATAAATCATTGCGAGACGTATACCGATCCAAATTGTGTAAGTAGCATCCATCTGTTAATTATATAGTTTGCTGCTTTTCTCTCACTTAATGAAAATGATGACTTTAAGAAACTGCTACATATGTTAATTAGGGCAGTGTGTGTGCTGGCTTACAATACTACTAATCAAGCAATGTATAATTTTTTTTTTCCCTCGTCTTTGCGTCTTTCGTATAACTCAACAGCCAGAGTCACGTCAATTTATTTATTTATAGTAGAGGTGGCTTCTTTCTATTGGTTAAGGAAGATCATCTCGTTAGGGAACATTTTAAAATTGTGAACCCTTCATAAGTCCCAATGGTCCATACACGTGGGTTATCATTTTAGTTATATTAATATTAGTTAATTAACAATAACTATAAGGGAGTATTTTATGCACTGTATCCACAATGCATGTTAAAGCATATTCAATCCCATGAAGCTTGCAATTATTAATCTTAAAGTATAAAGCATAGCTTAGGAAACCTGGATTCATCGAATGACAACCACAAACTTGAGCTTAATTAAAACAAAACACCTTATTTCATAGGCTAATGGACAGGTGGTTAGGTTTCCTTCCCCAAAAAAGAAAAAAAAAAGTGTGCTTAAGTTCATCTAAGAAAGATGTGGGTTTTAAAAAAACTCACTTGATATACTTGTATTTATTTAAATATTTACTTGGTGCTGCTATCAAAAGTTTAACTAAAAGTCCATTTGGCATGCATATATACATACATACGTGTGTATATATATATATATATATGTACATGTGTGCGTAAATACGAAATGTTAAATTTGTTATCTGCAATACGTGAAAATGAAAAAAGTTTTAAGAATGTTATATTCCAAGAATGCAATATTTTCATTTATTTTCCTATTTTCGTTTCCATCAAGAGAACGGGAATGTAGTATTCTTATAGTGCGAGGATATATCTTACTACATGGAAATTGTGAATTATCTACCCTTCTTTAATTTGATTTGAAAAATCCTAACCTTAATTCATCTTTTATCCAAATCCTCTTCTTCTCACGCAATCACTGCTATTATTGTTTCTCTTACTATTACTGTTATCACTACTACTTTTATATTATAAATTACACCATTGGTATTATAAATATTTTATTAAAATATATTAGGTCATATAAGTCGTTAAAAATATTAAAGTTATTTGTGTAAAATTTTTTATGATTCTTAAAAGCATAATGATTGACCTAAACATAAAAATATCTTAAAACATTAATGATAACATTTTAAGTGAACCAAATAATTTTAATAATATTAATGAAAATCAAACTTTCAAGAATTAAAAAAAATCCCATATCAATGCCAATATAGTTTGAGATTATTCATTCAAATAATTTCTTTTATTATTATTATTATTATTATTATTATTATTATTATTATTATTATTATATTATTATATATATATATATACTATTTATCATTAGACCAGCTGATTTCTCTTTTAATTGTTTTAAAGTGTCACTGGGCATTTATTGAGTGAATTGTTTGTGTAGGCGTTAGGCCTTATATATATATATATATATATATATATATATATATATATATATATATATATATATATATATATATATATATATTCTTGTTAATCTAAAGGCAACTGAAAAACACTGCTGATCCACTCTTTAGGATGAAAACTCATCATCATACTCAGTGTTGCAAAAATATTTTTACATATGTTTTCTTTACATATAAGAACCATTAATCTCTTCAAAAGCATCAAAGTCTTGAATTTCATTATTAAAGGTACACACAAAAGGCCTACCACAAAGGGGATATAGACACCACGGTAAGGATTAAAAAGCATTTTGAATTGTGAATAAAACAAAACAAAATATTACAAGGCATCCAAATTTGTCCTAATTGGCAATTCGGAAGAAACAATACAAGGATTAAATAAAATGAACTGCAAAGAAATAAGTTGTTGTTTTATTTTTTTTATTTTTTTAATGACAACAAAGAAATAAACCGGTGGAATGATATTCTTCATATCTATTGTAGGATAAACCTTTATTTTTTTAATGAAAGCAAATAAATAAATTGACAGAAGGATATTCTTGAGATCTATCATAGGATAATATAATTGGGAATATTTGTTTTCACCACACACAATACAGAAGAATGGAGAAAAGATGAAAGAAGGAAGGTGAGATAAGAATTGAAAGGATTGTTGCCTTGCTAAACTCATTCACTTTCTGGGAGAAGGTGGGGACAAGCAATGATCACTAGAAAATAACTCAAGGTTGATCAAGAAAAATGAAAATTTTGACCCAAAAAGAAAAAAACCATAAGGACCTCAAAAAACTTAAATGCTCTTTATCAAGATTAAGATGCTTAAAAAAAACCTAAGAAAAGTGATGAAGACCATGAAAAACAGCCACTAAAAGTTTATACAAGCTGTTAGAACTTGGTCAATGATGGATCATAGTGGCGTATGAAAATAAGGATCAAATATGTACAAAAAGCTTATCAACGAGTGGTGACACATGCCCCCTTTGGTGGTGGCGAAACTTGATAGTCCACCAGATTAGTAGTCTCCATGTCAAATGGTGCCATTTGTATGGAGTTTTGGGCTCTGTCATGCAAAACCTTCTTTTTCACCATCTTATTTCATTGCAAAAATAAGTACTGCATATCCTTTCATTGGTGATAGAGCCTAGCTGGCTTGAATTTTTTATTCCTCACGTTGAATGTATAATTTTCATACTTAATTTCTTGGAATTAGACAAAGAAAACCATAAAATTGCATATATGTTCATAATTGGACCTTAAACACTCATTAATGGCAACTTTTGATAGAGGGAAGCATGGTTAGAGAAATCAGCGGTGCCATTGAATCTATTATTAAAACTGTTATTGAACTTCTTTCCTTGGTGAGGAATATGTGGTAGAAATTTGAGAGAAATTGGACAACTCATTAGAAAGATATAGCAAAATTAAGATTTAGAAAAAACATAGTAAAATAACTTACTTTTAAGGGCTAGCATTTTCCTTACAAATCAATTAGTGCAAATTATGCGCAATTGATTTCTTAAACCAGCCTTTTAGCACCGCAAATTTCATCGAAATTGGATGAACAATGAGTGATATGACTTTACAAAGTTGGCTTTTTGAAATTGAAAATCTAGTAAATTTTAGAAATCTTCTAAATCTAGAGGTTGAAAAAGATGAAGCAAGCCTACTAGGTCTTTTAGCTTACCCCCACCTTTATTGGGCCAAGTGAGGATACCAACAAATTGAGCAAGACATGAGGAATCCAACTGTAGTATCAACATGGCTAGAAATTAACTTTAGGGCAATGTGTGGCATGCACACACCACCCTAGGCATATGTAAAACCATGCTTTTCCCACTTTTTAGCATGTTTTGATGTAGAGGTCTTTAGGTAGCAAATAAGGGTGCATGTCATGCCCAATTTGAATGTCTTTGGTCTCTAAAAATCCTTAAAATCATGCTTTACATGTTGATATATGATTTGGCCATGTTTGGACATTATTTCCTAGAGTTCAAGCACATATTGAACACATTGAATACCTTTTTTTGATTGACCTAAAGATGAAAATAACTTATCATAGATCTTAGGTCTAATTAACACATTTTTGGATGATGATTACTAGACATCAATCAAGGATGTTCTTATAGAAAAATTTACAAAACCAAATAAAGACAAGAATTTGTCTTTTAATTGGTACACATAAGAAATAGAGCTTCTATGAAGAACCTTGTGTTGTCGTGAATATTAGTGAGCCGCTCTTCTTTCTCATTTTCAAATATAAGAAATACAAGACTTTTTTAAGCATAGTGCACATAAAAGGTATTTGCCTAAAGGATTGATCAAACTTGTAAAGCATACTTTTTTTATTATAGCATAGTGACCCTTACAATTGGAGATTGACCTTTGATTAAAAGGTTGATGAGAAGGTGTTTGAGAAGATAAAATGCCTTTAGGGTTAGGTCCCTTTAAAATGTGGTTTTGATATTAATACAATATAGATATGTATTAAATAGGGAAAAAATAGAAATATCCTCTTAAACTAGAGTTATTAGATTAGTAGATTTGAGCTTATTTAAGAATTAAATTTGAACAACTGAATATGAAAAGATGAGAAATATTTTATTGAGTGGGAGTTCTTGGATTAGTATCCAAAGACTTATCTTAGAATTATAGATTAAACAACATTTGCAAATGAATTCAATAAAAAGATAATGGCATTATTAGGATACATGCGATAAAAGTAAGACAAACATAAACTTCTGATTATAAACTTAACAATGTCATTTTTATTGCAAATCTATAAAGCTTTTAGTATATGTAGTTATTCTATGTTATGTCTATGTAAATGTTAGATTAAAATTATAACCACTAAGGCCATCATTATTTAGCTTAATAAAAGTGACATGCTAGATGGTGACAATTAAGAAATTTGACACTATAAGATTCCTATATCCTTGAAAGTAAGATGTGAAAGAAACATTAAATAAGTCATGTCAAAATTTAAGCATGGAAACTATAGCTCAACATAGGGGAAATCTAGAAGTTTTCTAGCTTAAGAAAAACAAAGGACGATATTAGTCACATAATCATTCCGAGTAATATTACTAATGACCTTATGTGTTAGTGCAAGTCATATTCGACTACTCAAGTTGTGAAGATAGCCCTTAAAGACAAGTTTAGTCATATTTTTACAACAAAATTGAGAAGGTTGACAATCAAAGAATTGAAGTTAGCTAGTCATGTCTTTATTGATGAATAATAAGTTTGGATTGTCATAAGTTCATTGCCTGTTAGTTGGGAATATATGAAAGTGAATTTGACCTATAATGAAAATATTACTCATTTTGATGATATTGCTTGGCATTTAGAGATTAAAGATGAGTGCTAAGAAGTTGTTAGGTCTTTCAAACATGCCTATGCAATTAAGAATGTTAGCACTTAAAAACATAAGGACAAGAAGGGTAAGCACTTTTATAAAAAGAAAGAATCTAACTAACATTACAAGTAGGTCAAGAAATAATTTAAGAAGAGAGACAAGCAGAGTGAAAAGAAGCTTGACATAGTTAAGGTAAAGTATTATACTTGTTGGAGAATAGGTTACTTTGCTTATGATTGTATTGAGTAGAATGAGACTCTCACAGACCATACAACTAGATATCGAGGATCATTTAACTTATAAAGGATATAATAGGAGATTTAAAGCCAAAGGGACTAGAACATGTAAATTAGTTTTGCATGGAGAATAAACCTTCATTCCACATGATGTTTTGTATACTTTAAAATTCAACCTTTATTAATTCTTTTCCTAAATTAAGATTTAGTGCTAATTTTACATGACAACTCATTGATATTTGAAATGAGACAAACATATGATTCTAGTTTCCTTTATAATAGTTTTATTGTGTTAGGCACAGTTATGAACATGATTGCTTACTCTACTTCCAATTTAGGTTTAGATATAAATAGTTGATACACTATACTAGGCCTTAATTGCAAGGAGAGAATGAATAAATTAGCTTAACAAGAGATGTTGTTATCCATTCCTAGCTTAAAAATGTTAATATAAGAGAATTGTATAGTGGGTAAAGCAATTAGAAAATCATTGGGAAAGGAATTACGACTAAAAATCTATTACAATTATTTCATTTTGATATATATATATATATATAGTTTAAAGAGCATGAGAAAAGACATAAAGACTAGTATTCCATTACATTTATTTATGATTATTCACAATTAAGCCTATTTAATCTTTCATAAGTCAAAAACACTCGGTCAAAAGCACGTGAGTACTTTAGACATTATATAAACATGGTTGAAAATCAAATGGATAACAAAATTAAAACTTTAGGTTTTGACCAAGGACACAAATATTGTTAGATCAATTCAAAGAGCTCTGTGAAGAAAAATGAATCAATGAAACACTTGATGATTCCTAGCACTCCACTGCAAAATGGAGTTGCTAATGCAAAGAATAAAATTTTACTTGAAATTGTTAAGTTGATAATGGCTTAAGCATACTTATGCATTTCTTATTAGGATGACGTATTATTGATTGATGCCTCTGTGCTGAACCAAATGCTTTCTAAATTAATTAGTTCCACACCATATGAATTGTAGACAAATTGTAAGTTAGTTTTGAGCATCTTAAATCCATGGAGTGAATTGTTTATGTTAATGATACATCTCATGAGCATGGGAATTAGACTTAAAAGATAATAAATGTATCTTTATTAGATATAGGGAACAATCAAAAGTTTACATTTTTATTAGGGAAAATAAAGGTAGGAGTATAGCTAAAATTGAGTCAAAAGAAACTACATATTTAGATAATAGATTTTTTAGTAGAAGAGAGAGATTAATAAGGCCACATCTCTTTATAAGACACATGATTAAGAGGAAGAGGAGCAAGTAGTTGTATCTCAAACTATTAATGGCAACTATATTATGATACTAGATGGCAAATATACCAAGTGTTCAAGTAATACAATGAACCGAAAAAATGAGGTTGATCTCATGAAGATTGGCACTTATTTTTCTAGTGTTTTTATAGGTGTTAAGAGGTTAATTGTCATGTATTTATATATGTAGACATATGTACACTAGTAGTTTAGGTTTTCCTAGTTACTAGGAATCAAAAGAGTAGAAAATGTTATTTAAACTACGTGCAATCTAAGTTAAATGCAAAGACTCAAGACTCTCTAGCATGCACTCTAAATACAAAATTACCAAATAAATCTTAGTTTTATGCATCCTTAAGTACAGAGCTCATTCCTCACAATATTTTGGTTATGGTAGGCTAATTCATAATACCATTGTTTGTCTACACCTCTCAAGACAACAATCTTACAATATCCTAGCTCATCATTACATATTGTGGTTGGCTAGAAAATGCACATTAAATTCTATGAATTACAAGAGTAACTAGTACAGTGACTCACTTTTGTGTTGCATCTCAAACTAATTTCCTAGACCTCAATTAAGCAATCATCTCAGATGCAAGCTAACTGACAATTATCTTATGTGTGGACTAGTTAGAGTCAACCACTTTCACTTTGTTCACATGCTCTAATCCCTACCTAAGTAATAGTCCAAGCATTTTCATCCAACTAATTAACTTTTAAATTCATTTTCATGTTATTCAAGAGCCAACTAATGGATTAGATATAAGAAACATCGATAGGAGCAATGAGCATATATAATTACACCATAAACCATACATTGATTTAAAGGAAATCATCACCCACAACTAATTAATCAATGCATAATAAGATTTAATTAGTAAAACTAAGTAAATAGTATCAAATACAAATAAAAAAAAAATAAGATGCAAAAAGAAAATAGGAGAATGAGGTAGAATAGAAGAGAAGATCATCGGTTAACACAAGTGTCTTAAGTAAATTACTAAAGGAGAAGAATAGATCTAACACTTGAAGAGTAACCCCCATGATCTCCTTCTTCAACCTCTCTCTCGAGTGCCAAAAACTAGAGAAAATACAAAGAAATTAGAAGAAGAAATGAAAAATGAGAAAAAAAAAACTATAAAAAATCATGTCTAAAAAAAAACTTAAAAACGTGTTTTAGGGTTATTGGTCACGATGGCATTGTAGCATCACATTTTCTAGATCTAAGTTTTGTTGTCATGACAAAAAGTAACTTCGCATTGCAACAAGCTTTTAGCAATGCTTGTAACTATTGCAGAAAACTATAATTTCTTATTGCGACAAGAAATTCTGACTCTATTTCCAAAGTAGCCTAAGTAATGTATATAACAATAAAACTTCTTGTTACTTGCCCTTTAAGCCTGGAAACTTTATTCTTTATGCAATTAAGTCCTTACAAACACAAAATACAAATGAGACCAATTAAAATGCAATTTAAACTCATTTAAAAAACTAAACTAAGTCTTAATCACTTCTAATTACAAAGATTAAGAAGGCTTTCATATGCAAATCATAAACCATAATTTTAACCAAAATTATTTAGAAATCAAAGTTGACCTAAAGAATTATTGCAATTTTCCAAAATTTGGGAAATTTAATCAAATAATCCTTTAATTACATTATTAATAAAAAAAAACTCAAAATATAAGTAGTGTGAAAGAGACTAAAAATACTTAAAAAGCTACGATAAGTCCCTTCGAAACCATAAGAAAAATCATAGATAATAGGGACTTATCAACCATCAATTAAGTTGGAGCTTAGGGCAAGACAAGAACCTTACACAAACAATCTCATTGCATAAGAGTAACCAAGAGAGTATGCTTAAGTAGTGGTTTGAGATTGAAAGGGCAACACTAGTAATATCTCACAAGACAACAAGGAGGCAAACATAATTAAAGAGGCTTAATCATACTTTGTTATGGAAAAGCAGATAAGGGCAATGGAAGAGGAAATAGATTTGATGAGAACAAAATATGTCTAAGACTTGGTTGATCTTCCATCTGAACATAAGGAAATTGAGAACAAATTGGATTTTAAAATAAAAAGAGAAAGGCATTGTGCTAGTTCTGCAAATGCATAAGTAGCATAAGTAATTATAAAGTAAGTATAATATTATTGCTTGAGGTAGGAGTTTAAATACCAATTACTAAAATTTTAGTCCTATTATCTAAATTATCAGATGAGATGAAAGTAGGCAAACTAAAACTACTAATAATAGAATTTAGTACACAAGAATTGACTTATAAGTATAAAGCTTTGAAATATAGAATTCCTTACTCACTTCATAAGCGTCAATTAGAATGGACTCTTGCAACCAAAATTAATTGAATTAATGGCAATCTCATTAATGTGAATGAAGTTCTATCTTGAGATAAATCATCATATTCATACCCAATTTGTGTCCACTCTCTAATCATAAACTTAGTAAAAATTGATTATGTTCAAGGAATTATTATGAATTAAAACTCATAGGCTACTCAAATGCAATTTATATTTCTATAACATGATCATCTAAATATTTCTTAAATAAAAAATTGAGGTTGAAATAAAGAGAAATTAAAAGAAGAATGTAAAAGAAAAAAATGTGTATGCTTAATTATTTGTAGTGTTTGCTTTTCATCATTCCTTGTCTTTTAACAGCATTTCTCTCAAATATTAAGTTATTTAGTCAAAATTATTATATGCTTTTTGGTTTTTTCAATATTTCTTAATGATAAATAAAATATTAATATAATTTAAAAACTCCAAAAATTCAATATTAAATGCTTTTAACTTTTAATCATAGGTAGTTTTTTTAAATTAAAAAATAACTTCTCAAACATTTAAAAAAATTGTTAAATTAATAATTAAATATTTAAAATTTACTAATATTTATTTGTTACATTAGAATTTTAATATGGAAAATTTGAAAAATATATATTTAATTATTATTAGTTCGACTATAATTAAATTAATAAACTATGAACTAATTTTTTTATCAATTTAATAACTAATTCAGTTTTAAAAATATTCATATTCAATACTTATTATATTATATAAGTAGTAGATATAAGAATATTTGGTTAAAATAAGTATAATTTTAAAAGAAGAAAATAATTTTCTAAAACAAGAGAGTTATGTAATTTAGATAAAAAATAAATGGGTTTGTCAAATTGTAAAGGAACTTAAAATCCAAGATTTTTTTTATATAACATGAATGTCAATTTATCACAAGTTTTAAGCCACCTGACTTAGATAAGAATGCATTCACTATGTAATACCGTTGGCTAAACTCAGAATAATAGGTTCTAAAGAAATTCCCATTTCCATTTTTCTTCTTTGTGGTTTCCATGCCAAACCTTTATGTCCCTTTCAGACTAAATGTTCTCTTCTTTTAACCTTAATTAAATCGAGTTGAAGTGAAAGATAAAATTGAGTAATCTTAGTTCTAACTAAATAAGAGACAATAAAACAAAACAATTTTTCACTTAAAAGGAAGTAAAAATTAAATTGATAGCAAATAGACAAGTTCTGCTATTGAGTTGTTTGTGTTGAAATTAATGAGAGGTTTGGATTATTGAATTATTAGTTCAATCATTAAATTATTTATTTTAAATTAAAAATATATATACTTCAAACTGATTACTTTAATATAATTTTTTAAAAAATATTTTTGTATAGTTTAATGTTTATATGAAGACTAATTTTAAATTATTTATTACCCAAAAAAAATCCAATTCAATTATTTTTGGTCCTCGATATAATTACCGAATCAAAATGATTCAATTTGATTCCATTGTATAAATGATGCAATTACAAGACCAAGCGAACTTTATACTCGACTAAACCGAACTGGATCAGGTACATCAATCTTAGTCCTAAAACTATGATTCGTGATTTTCACGTTAGACGAATTAAAGGTTTAAAATTAAGTACACAAATTCAATCTTTACCAACTCTTTTGACTTTCAAACAAGTCTTCTTTTGCCAAAATTAAATAGTTACCACAGTTTTTATTTTTTATTTTTTCTAAAAACTAGATTACTTACTGCTGTAAAACACTTAAAAGAACAAAATGAAACAATAAAATTTTCCTACAAATTAAGGAAACAGGGAAAAAAAAAAAACGAAGGCGAGGATTTTTTTTTCCGAAAAAAAAAATATTCCTATTGACAAAAGTTATAAGAATTCAAAAGCGTGCAAAATTTCTTCTTTTTTTTTTTTGGCCATTAAAAAGTGCGCAAAGTCGACTAGCGATTTGCGTTGCGGCAGTTCCTACTTCCTGCACACTTCACCGCTCTGAAAATCCAATTGCCAACACAGACACGCTGCCTCCGCCGTTTGAGTCACCGCCGCCGGCGACTGCATCGACACGAGTTTTGACTCGGCCGAGTTCCCTTGCGCCGCACGAGTCGACTCGGACTGAAACGGTACGAGACCAATCGAGAGCTCCAGATTGGGCTCGCCACCACCATGAAGCAAATCTCGCTGCAGCAATGGCGATCCTTCCTCTGTAGTGGTGCCACTACTCGTGTAGTTCAAATCTTCAGTCGCCTTGATGCAGTTGAAACCATCACTCTGCTGCTCCTGCTTCTTCACGACGACGTCGTTTTCTCCTGCCGGAAAAGTGGCCGTCGAGTTCTTGAAATCCCACTCGGCGGTGGAATCGACGGAGGCTGTGGTTTCGTTGAGAGGACGGTGCGTTTGGGGGTTGATTCCGCGGCTGATGAGCTTGCGCTTTATGTGAGTGTTCCAGTAGTTCTTGATCTCGTTGTCGGTTCTCCCAGGTAATCGGGCCGCAATCAGAGACCATCTGGGTTCAATCAAAAGAAAGAAAAAGAGATCAATTCTGTGAGTTTTCCACGTTTTCTCGGCATCCAGACAGGGATATGAAACAAAATTGAGAAAAAAGGAAGGGGGGGGGGGGAGAGGGTAAGAAGGTAATACTTGTTTCCGAGTAAACTATGGAGCTTGATGATGAGTTCGTCTTCTTCTTCGGTAAAATTTCCACGTTTGAGATCAGGACGAAGGTAGTTTATCCACCTCAATCTGCAACTCTTTCCGCATCTAAGCAATCCTATATATAACACACAAGAAAATCAATCAAAACAGAATATAGAGTATAGAACTTCAAAATCAAAATCAAAATCAGAGCAAAGAGGAGTACCAGCAGCTTTTGGGAGAGAACGCCAAGAGCCTTCGCCATGGACGCGGATATAATCGATAAGGCGTTGGTCTTCTTCTTTGGTCCAAGTGCCTTTGTTTGTGTGCGCTTTCTCACAACAAGGCGAACGTCCCATCTCTATGAATCTTTTGGGGCGAAATCGTTCCAGAACAGTAATTGATAAAACCAAATTCAAAAACAGTGAATGGATAAGTTCCTTTTTCCTTGTCTAACCGCAAGGGATAAGAGAGAAAGAATATCTGAAAAAGACTTTTTGCTTCTTCTAGATTGTACAGAGGAGAGAGAGGGAGAAGAAAGAAATGGGGTAAGTGAGGAGGTGGAAATGTGTGTGTGTGAGAGAGAGAGAGAGAGAGAGAGAAGGTTGTTTTGATAATATATAGAAAGAGACAACGGGTCGTGGGAAGGAAAAGGAAGGAGTTTGTCAGGGGAGATTTGTGTCATCTCAATATTTTAAGAAATTGATACAAATTTTAAAGAGAAATATAATATGTGAAGTATAGAGTAGACTCAATTATTTAATTATGATTTATCATTTAAATGGTTAAATACATTTTATATTAAAAAATTAATAGGGTGAATTTTAAATAAATTAATATCAAATTTAAAAAAAATAAAGATAACATTAGTGAAACTCACACACGGTGAGATAAAATTTACTCCTTAAAGATTTTAAACATTTTTTCTCCTTCATAAATTTTTTGTAAATTTGATTTTTTTTTATTTTTGTGAAACTTACTGTAATAACAGGTCCTACCTATATGTACAGGGCTTACTTAAATAATAAATTTTACACACATTATATCTACTTTTTCTTCAAATTGATATCATGGAGTTCAGAAAAAAAAGGATCTAATAATAAAATAAATCCTTTAAAATACTACATAGCATATAATTAAAAAGAAAAATACTAAAGAGTTTTCAATATTAAATATTGCTTAATTACATATTTTTTAATTTATTTTTCTATAACTATACACTGTGTGTTTATTTTCTAAATATAAAAAATTAAATTATTCTTGCGCTCTTGATATTCTTTTTTTCTCAAAATTAACGGTGCAAATGTCAATCGCAATAAAAAATACGGAGAGGATAATCCGTTAGTCTGAAGAGGTGACGGAAATGGGATGAGGGGGATATGACGAAAGTCGGTGAGAAGTGTCTAGAGATAAGTTAGGTTTGATTGGATTGGTAACTGACTCAATACTTGTACGTCACATTTATCTCCTTTCTGTGGTTGCCCTCTTTTTCCTTTTTTAATTCTCCCATCTGAATCAGATTGCCTCTTCTGGACGTGGTTTCCGCTCGCCACTTGTATTTGATAGCGCATTGCTACTTTTCTCCTCAGCTTCTTGTCGCCCTTTTGAATGGTTTGGTAGGGTTAGTTCGGCTTCCACACCACTCCTTTCACATGTTAGGTTAGTGTTTTTATTTATCTTATCAAACTTGAGTGTAGCTTTAAATAATACATCAAGATAAAGAAAAAACAAAAATAAATAAAAATAAGGTACGGTATTGGTATATATAAGAAACCATAGATTAACGATCTCGTTGATACCACGTTTTGTTAACAATTATAGTGATTTTTAGAAAGAATTTATATTCAAATTTAATAATAAATAAATGATAAAATTTATATGTAATTTAGGATCGAGCCCAGTAAATTAAGCACACTGTTCATAACATTTTAAGATCTTCGTAGATTAACTTCATTAAAATTTATTATGCCCATCACCGCACAAAAGGCCCCTTAGTCGAGCTCCAGAATTGTTCTGCTATTGTGAGTGCTGGATTATTAGATCATTTATCATAGGTCAACTCAAATTTATTAACATAATACAAAGAGAATTAATTAATTTAATTAATTAGTGTTCAAATTCTTTTTAAATTTCAAATTAATTTATCAGTTAACGGTTTGCAAAAGAGGGAACAATTTACAATTAATTGAAACTAAATTTTAAAGTGCAACTTGATTATGCACTAAAGTATATATGTGGGAGTTAAAAAAAAAAATATCACAGTTTTTCCTTAGAAAATATAGAAGAGAAAATTCCTCCCTTCATGTCTTTCCTTCTCTTTAATTTTGGTGCCTGCGCTATGGAACAAGACTAGAATTTGACTCATGACCCTGATCATATCACATGGAACAATAAGTTTGAGAAGATCCATCCGTTGCAAGTAAGTATCCATAACTTAAGAATATTTTTTGTCCTTCATTGATATCACAGCCTAATTAGCTCAATTTACTGTCTTTTGATGATAAATGCATGATGGTTGTGTTGAAATTTCATAAATTTGCTACAAACTTTCACAACTTATAGAATATTCAAAGTTTGAGTTTTGGAGACCATTAATGGTAGAAAATTCTAGAGACTATTATAGGCGACAAAATTCACATCATAGGAAACCTATATAGAGAAGAACTTATGGTAAAAATTTGAGGGGGAAAAAAACTTTTGTTAGAGAGATGACAACTTTAATATTTGGTTTTACCATGATCAACTAGCCTACGTTCAAGAGTTGGCATTCCCAACATAGAGCATCATTGGCTGCAAGCTTTACATAAATGGAATGCTTGTAGAACAAGTTTTCCAATGCCACAAATTTTGTCCAAAACTAATGAAAAAAAAGTGAGATACAAAGCCTCAATGTTGGTCTCTTACAACTAAAATCTAGAAATTGTGAATTTAAGCAAATTTCAAAGGTTAAAGATTAAGCAAGAAGATCACTCTTGGGGGTAGTGCATGTAGTTCACCCCACCACCATTTGGCCAAAAATAGATATCAATGGAAAGAGAAAGGTAAAAGGGCCCTGAAGAGCGACACCTGGGTTATACATGCCATACACAATCATAGGCAACAGTGACTTCACCATTATTGCCTTGAAAGGTGACACTTGGGTTATACACACCACACAATATCATAGGTGTGTGATGACGTATGTGGCATCCCCTCCCTTATATTTTTTGAAAATTTTGAACCAAAATACTTTAGGTGATGCGTGGGTCCACATGTTAGGGAGTTTGAGGTTAGTTTTGGCTTTAAAAATCTTTAAATTCACAAGCTTTTATTTTGATATGTAATTTGCCTATATTTTGACAACTTTTGGTTGTTTTTTTAATAATTTTTTGGCCTAAAAATGGTGTCATTCATAAAAATTTAAGCTATGAATTAACAAATTTCCCTTTAATAGGTTATTGTGAGCCTAAAGACATATCTAACTTACAAAATAAACCCAAACCTTTGCATCTAACAACACGTCCAAAGCATGAGACATTTTTTAACTGACCTAAAAATGCAAAGCATTAAACTTTCACATTCCACATTGGTCTTAGGCTTAGTCAACTCATTCCTTGATCACCGTAGCATGCAATTCATACTTTTAATAACCATAATTGAAAAGCAAGTAAATAGATCCTCACTTCATTGCTATACAAGTCTTAAAAAAGAACAAATCTTTTCATATATACTCCTATGACTTTAATAATATCATAAGAAAATAAGTCAGTGTTTATTAATTTAGTATACATCGTATAATTATAATAAATTTGATCTAAAGAATTAATTGTAACACCTCAAAATTAATTAAGGTGTTAATCATAGATTGGACATAATTAAGAACAATTATTATAAAATAATTGGGCAAATTATATGAATGAGAATCTAGGGAGAAATAAATTATTAATATGGGTTAAGGATTTAATTGGGTTAGAAACTTCATTTAAGCCCAAATTAATTTTAGTAAGCCATGGATAAGGATTAATGGAGGTCCAATAATTTTAGATGTAGATCTAACTCTTTATTATGAGATTTGAGCCAAGAGAGATCACCTATTAATGACCTAATCTGATTTAATGAGATAGAAGCCCAAGATTCTATTTACATGAACTCTTATAGTTAGCCCAACATTCCTTATGCAAACCCAAACTAAATGAACTCTTGGAATTTAGCCTAATCCAATTAAAACTCTGCAACCCAACTCATGAAATCTGGCCTAACAAGCATAAAATTTGAACCCATGAGGATCTGGGCCTTTGGGTCAACCCATAGCCCATTTAAGACCTAATTTAAACCCAATTAAACCCTAAATACACTCAGCCTCCTCCCCATTCTGCAGAAAAAAACACAAGAGACAAAGCAAAATTCGGAGGTCTTGGAGAGGGGCTAGGGTTCTTGACACATTTTCCCCATTTCTTAGTTCTAAGTTCAAAATTAGCCAAAGTAATTGTTATATAACTTAATTCTCACATTTTTCTCTTCAATTTGACCCAATTAATGTTTCATTTGGAGCATTTCACCTACACCCAAAATCTGAAACTTGTTCTTTGGTGTTTTCATGGTGAAATTTCAGAGGTTGAGGCTAGGGGTGTTGTTAGGTAAGTATAAACTCCTCATTTTGATATTTTCTCTGTTAGTTAGAGACCCCATTAGTTGACTTATGATATGAGCTCCATTTCTATGCAAAAATATCCATAATGTAGGGTAATGTTTTGAAGTTTCTAGTTTAGGGAAGGCAAAATTCGAAAATTGAGTCTCTTGGTGGTTAGGTAAGTGTCCTTTAAGCAATTATTGATGGATTAATTCTTTGACTATTAGGTTGTTGCCATAATTGATGAATGGGGATGGTAATGGACTAATTTAGAGTAGTAATTTTTTGATGTTGTAATCATAGAAGGATTTTGGTATTGCTGTTAGCTTCTTAAATTGGCTACAAGTGAGGTAACAAGGGATTATGTAATTCCATGTATATATCTGTTTTAATTTTATATTTCCTATACATGAAAAATTTGAAATACTAAATGAATTGATTGGCTATCTGTTGTATTGTGTTTGGACCTTGTGAGTCCATGGTAGAGTTGTGGTGCAGCTGTCACCCGTGCATGTGCTTCAATCAGGTATCGGGTTATGATCAGGCCCCAGATGCATTGAGCTCCAGTTGTACTCATTGGAGAGTGGGTGCCATGGACAGGCCTCTCTCGGTGTTATTGGCCTTTAACATGTGAAAATATGATTGCTAATATAGGATGATAATCATAATAGCCTAATTATTTCATTTGCTGATATGATTGATATAATTTTAATACTCATTTTAATTCATGCATATATATTACTTAAATTACAATATATGAATGGAAATTGCCTTTGGTTATTGAGATTTACATCTCGCCTCATTTCATAGGCTAACTATTTTAGTTGAAGAATCCTCTGGTAAGGATAAGGGTAAGCAAGTGGATGAGCATCCATGGATTGAAACCATATGTGGGGAAGTTGCACTTGAATTGACCTAACTTATGATAGATGCTAATTTTGTTATTCATTTGTATAACATCATTATGTAATCATATTGCCAAGTGTAGGAGTTTTGTATTTGATAACTTATAACGTACCTGTTAGGGACCTAGGCTTTATACATTCTTGAATGTGATGTATGAATTTACAACATCTGATATGGAACCTTATGGATCATATGATTTGGCTTACTATTTGGAAATGTAATCATGTATTAACTGAAATGATGATTTAGACTGGTAATGCATGGCACCCTATATGGATTTATTTGAATGATTTGGTCGATTGTTTATGAATCTAGTTATTTATTAATATCACATAGTACTTGCTGATATATAATAGATTGATGAGTAGGAATCAATACTTAAATGTTGAAATGGGTAATGTTAGATTACCTGGGAAAATCAAGTAGATAAATACCATTAGAGTCTTACAAATTGAGAAAGAGTGGGCTAGAGTGTTCCTAAAGGAAGAGTTGGAGTGTATGGGATGAAATTCTAGGAGATTTAGGTACAAAGGGTATTTTGTCGAAGCCAAAATGGGCTGAGCCATGGCAAAAGACAGTGAAGTTGCCCAGGAAGGTAACATAGAGCAATTCGTTGCGGTGTGAAATGAAGCTCACCTCGAAGAAATTTGAAAGGCGAGTTTGGTTGTGTCCAGAGAGAAATTCGCCACGGAAAAAAAGAAAATTGGCCACGGCCGATAGTGATAGGCAAGTGAGATAGGCTCTAGGAGGTCCTCTTACCGTGGCAAAATTTGTGAAGATGTAAAAAGTGAACCCGAGAGCAATTAGCCGTAGCGTGAAGGCATTTAGCTGTGGCGAAGGTTCTCAAACTCTTATATTAATCTAGAAAGCTTCGTTTTCCTATAACAACATCAATGGATGACTTAGAAATACTTGTAAGGGATTCTTGAGAGTTGAAAATTAATGAGTAATAGATTTAATGGCTTGGGGATTTGTTTCGCTTATGTACATGAATAGTTGTAAATATACGGCTAATGACTTTAATAACATTAAGGTTTAAATTTCTTCATCTTTTTCCTAAATTGATTAATTTAAATAGTTCTAGATCTTGATTTATGATAATTGACTGCACGTTTAAACTTAATTACCATAATTAAAAGTTAGGGTCGACACATTAATGCTAAGAAAGCAGTGGATTTTGATTTAGATGATATGTTGGCGAAAGGAAAATCATCTAAGATATAAACAACTATGCTAATATCTAAGACATATTTATTATGAAGTTAATTTATTAATATCATAGGTGTAGATACTATAGATATGAAAAGACAATCTGAGTAATACTAAAATTTAAGAGAGATTAGATTTGCCATGAGTAGAATATATATGGGTGAATCTAGGACATTTGAGACATAGAAATAGGTATGTAATATATATATATATATATATATCTCTAAAGTAGTACCATAATAGTTTCTTATGCTAGTCTTATAGTAGGATTTCTAGCATAAGAATTCTTGAATATTATTTCCAAGCAGTCATGGCAAAGCATCTAGTATGAAAGTCCAAGAGGAATAGAAAGTTTTGTTCATCTCATCATTTGTGAGTGGAAAATGTTGGATCATTGGATTGTTCATGGTGTTTGACCTCAATCCATTAATGTAATAAAAAGAAAATTAATTCATTAATTAACTATTAGTAATTAATTAATATTCAAATTCTTTTAAATTAATTTATTAGTTAATGGGTTGCAAAAGAGGAAAAAAACTAACAATTAACTAAAACAAGTTTTAAAGTGCAAATTGACCTTGCATTAAAGCATGGGAGTTCAAAAAACACAGAGAATTTTTTTTAGAGAAAATACAAAAAAGAAAAATCCTCCCTTTATCTTCCTTCTCTTTAATTATGGTGTCTCTGCTGTGGAACAAGACTAGAGTTTGACTCATGACTAAGATCCTTTTTTTCAATTGCTTTACTAGGCTTATAGATATAAGATTCACCTTGCACTTATGCTAGTCATATCTCCAAATTTAGGGAGTCACAAATTGATTCTTCTGACAAATGAAACCTAAACTAATGCTGTAAATAACTTGTATATAATATATGAATAAAAATCAAAAGTTTAACTTAACCCATTCCTTATGGGATCAACAACCTATACTTATTTAACCATTTTATTACTTATTAAGTAGTGTGTTTGCTAATGTCTCTAAAGCCAAATCATAACTCCACCCACCATGCATTCACCATCAATCGCCTCCCCCATCCTCCTTCACTTCCACTACCACCACCTCTCACATTTAATGTACTCATCCAATGATCATTCAATCCCAAAGCATTATGAAACCTAAACAACTCCATCTCACCACCAAACACCCCTTTCCTGAACCAACTTGTGTTTTTGAAGCTATGCAAATTCCATATTGGTGTGTTGACATGTTCAATGAATATGATGTCTTGATCTGAATAGTGCTAGGGAATCAGTTCCACCATGAGCCCAACACAATGTCATTGGTTGTAATGGATCCTTTGAGTAAAACGTCATCTAGATGGTACAATGACTAAATATAGAGCCCGGTTAGTGATTAGAGGTTTTCATCAATGCCGTGGAGTGAATTTTACTGATACCCTTAGCCTAGTTTTCAAAAACCACCACCATTCAAGTTGTTCTTAGCATTGCTTTATCATATGGCTGGCCACTTACACAAGTGAATCTAGATGTTAATAATGCCTTCTTGCCAGGCCTTTTTTTAGAAGTTTTTTTTACATGAAACAGCACTAGACTTCATTGATTTCTCTATTCCCAACCATGTGTGCAAACTCTATAATGCTCTCTTTGGTCTCAAATGGGAGGATAATGCATCAAGTTGTTAGAATAATAGATAAAATCCATATCTAGAAGATTAGTTAATTATTTTAAAGTTAACTTGTTGATATCAAATCCCATTATGAGCTTGTAAATCATAGTAGCCTTGTTTTACATATATACACACATGCACACAAATTTATATAGTAATGAAATGCAATCATCTTTTCACCCAAATTTAACTTCTTTTTATAAATGGAAAGATGTAAGACCATTATAGTGTTTATGATTATTCTAGACTAAAAGGGAAAGGTCAGCAAAGGTTAATATATACAAAACATAAATTGTAAGTCTAGATCTCTTAAAGCTTTTTTTTGTTGTTGTAAAGTTTGTGTAGAGTTTGGAGAGAAAAGAAGACATGGGAGAAGAAAGAAAAAATGAGTCTCATATACATTTTTATTCTTTGTGTCACTCTCTTTCCAAACTCTATAAAAATTTATAATAAAAATTTGTCAAGAATCCTTACATTAAATTGTCTAATTACAAATTTTCTAAAAGTTATGTTATCACTATCAACAAAGTGCACAAGTGTTATATAGAATTGCTAATTCACTCCCTCTATTAGTTCCTAAAAGCATCCTTATAAATATACAAATTCAATTGCCATATTATAATATGCTACTTCATTGTCTAATTTGCAATTAAAAACGGTCACCTTGTCCTCATTATCAAATCTACAATGTGTTGGTGATCACGAGTGTCACACCCGAAAATGCGACCGTGTGGCGCTTAAACAAAGAAAATTTTTAAAAAGAAATTTTGATTCAATCTCCAAAGAAATGAAGACTGAAATCAAAATCAAAATAAGTAGTAGAGTCACCACCAAAATTTTAATTTTTGAAAAGGAAAAACTTTAGAAAAGCCTTTTATTTGAAAAATAAGGAAAATGGTCTACGAATTAGAAAATAGGTTCGGGAGTCAATTGTGAGTGGGGAAGGTGTTAGGCACCCCACAACACCCGTTGCTAAGAACGGTTACCCAAAGTCAGTTGTGTAAAATAAATATGGCCTTTAATATATTTTAATTCTCCTAACAAATCATATACAAGATAAGAAACAGAAATAAAGGAAATAAAATTAAAAGAAAAAGGAAGAAGGAAATTAAACAAACAAAATTAGAAAAGCAAAATAAAAGAAATTAAGAAAGTAAAAATTGAAAAGAAAATTTATTTACAAGGGCGGACTTGACCTAGGATAAAAGTCTAGAGCCTACGTACCCTCTGAGAGGGATCAAAATCTACGTAGTTCGACAAATTTTATTTGTTGGTTGTTGTTTTCTTTTTTTTTTTTTGTATGTTTCGTTGTTTTTTTTTTCTTTTCTCTTTTTTCCTTGTTTTTGTTTTTTTTTCTTTAATATTTTAGTTTTTAATTTAATTTTTCCCTATTTAATTTTTTTGTTTGGATATTGTTTTTTTCGAAAAAAAAAATTATATTGTTTTTAACGAATAAAACGAATTTTGAAATTGGTCGATGTATTTTAATTTGTTAAAGAAAAATATAATTTAATTTTTCTCGCATCTTTAATTTTCTTGTTCTCTCTCTCTTCTTTGTTTTTTTCATTCATTTTTGTTTCATTGTTTTTTATTACCTTCTTTGTTTTATTATGTTTTTCTTTTTCTTTTTTAATTTTGTTATTGTTTTATTCTTGTTTTTTTCTTTCTTTTTATTTATATTTTTTGTTTTATTATTTTTTGTTTTCTACTTTTCATTTCCCTCTTTTTTTTTTAAATTTTTTTTATGTCATTTTCACTCCCCTTTTTTTTAGTGAAAAGACAAAGATAATAAAAACTATTTTTCCTTAAACAAATAAAACGAATTTTAAGATTAGTTTATGTGTTTTGATTTGTTAAAGGTCAATTTAGTTTTACTTTCTTTGCATTTTCAATTTTTTCCTTTTTTCATTCATTTTTTTTTCATTTTTCCCCTTTTTTATTTATTTTTGTATTACTGATTTTCTCCTCTTCTTTTTTGGTCTCAATTTTTGGTTGGTATTGACCTTTGATTTCTGTGATTAATTTTTTTTATGCTTTTTTTTGTTTTTAATTACTAAATTTTTTTTAATTTTTGTATTAATTATATTTTGTCTTTAGTTAATTGTTAATTGTTTATTTTTGTTTTTGTTATATTTTTTTTTTTTTACTTTTTGGGTTGTTTGTTTTTTTGTTTTTTTTTGTTTTTTGCTTTTAACTCTTGATTTTTGTTGTTTTGTTTTTTTTTTCATATTTTTTTGTTTTCATATTTTTCTTTTTTTTTATTCTTTTAAAATTTTTATGGCAATAAGAGGATCTTCCTATAGTTGATTTTTCTTACCTTTTTTTTTTTGAAATTCTTTATTTGTATTTGATTCTTGTTCTTGACTTTTTATTTCTTCAATATTTTTCTTAGTTCGTTGGTCATTGGTGTCATCATTTTTTGTGTGTCCTTATGAATAAAAAAAAAATAGAAAATACAAAAAAAACAAAAACAAAACAAAAACAGAAAGACTTGGTTCCTTTTTTCCTTTGCATTTTTAGAATACCTCACTCAATTGGGTTTTAATTTTTTTGGTTTCCACACATTCTAATTTTTTTAGTTTTTTCGATTTTATTACATTTGTTAATGTTTGCACGTGAATTTGAAAACCAAAGATGCCAAGGAGGCATATTGCCACACGTGACCATCAAATTGATTCACTTATGTCTGAGGGGACAAGAAATCCCACACGACTAAAATACTAAAAATGAAACAAAATACAACAAAAAAAAATGAAATAAAAACAACCACGGTAATGTCAACGTTCATACGTCAGTGCTATGCATGTTTGAACATAGATAATCCGTCTATATCGTCTGGGCATCTACTTGCAAATTACGAGAGGCTTTTAAGTTTATGGAGAACACCTTCGGACTCATATCTTTTACTCCTTTCGTCTATTCAAGATTTCCCGTTGACATTTAGCTATATATTTCTTATTCTTTGATCCTACTTTCTAATTGAACACCACCCCACGATATCAGGGTTTCCTTTCTTTTCTTCTCTTCGTAAAACATCGTGCTGAATATGGGGTGACCATGAACTTTGAACAGAACAAAACATCTAAACCAAAGCGAGGCTAATATTTGTATGGACCTACTCATGCAATAAGGATCCTCTCAGGGGCAAGTTTTGTTTTCACTCAGCATTCAACGAAGATGAGATCAAAACAAAACTAAATTACAGATTAACAATACCCCATCCCACACGAGATATACCACCATTCATCATACCTAGACCTTCATACAATTCTTTTTTTTTTTTACTCTGGAACGTATCAACATTCATCACAAAATCATGGCAGGGGAATGTCTAAACAAATCCAGCACAGTTTATAATCATCAAATATAAAAGCTTGACTTGAGTTTTCTCTCAGGCGTTTCGTCGAGCATCTGGTGTGCATAGCTCCCAACATACAATGAACCATCGCATTCTAAACTCCAGTTCACCCACTTTAGTTACAGACCACCAGCAATCTCAAGCAGTAATCAGAAGCCAGAGAAGATTTATAGTAGCTTACCTGTGGGATCACGGCACCAGAACGGATTCCTCCTTCATGCTTAAGCCTCGGACCGAATGGGGTATATCTGCTGTTCCCTCTCCACTCGAAACTAGGAGCTTCTATTCCAGATATGTATCGCGGCTTCCCTTCAATTTTTCAGACATTCTCTCCCTGGTTCTTTGCCTCTCGATCTCCTCCTCTGCTTCTTATTTCAAAAACCCCTCCTCTCCTTTTTTGCACTCTCCTGCTCTCTCCCTTTTCTCGTCTCCTCCCGTCGTCCTCTGTTTTTTCCGTCCTCACTCTTAATCTCCCCCTCTCGTTTTTCGCTCCCCCTCTGCTTCTCGCTGCTTCTTTTGATTTTTCTGTTACTCCTTGCCTACCCCCCAATATCTCCCTCTCTGCTCCCCTTTTCGAAATCCTCCTGTTTTCCCCTCATCCGAAATCTTCTTCCCCCCTCTTTTCCGGATTTTCCAATCCGCTCCTTTATTTTTTATTCACAGCAGGCTTTCTTTCTAATTTGACGCTCACTCCTCATCCCTCGATCCCTGCTTCTGACTTCCCTTTCCTTTTTCGACTTCCTTTCCTTCGGCTTCTGGTCACGAAAGGGATGTGAGGAGGAGGTCAACTCCTTGAGCCTCCCGTTGGCCTTCTGCTCCTCTTCTGATCAACCCTCTGGGACGCTGCCCCATTATTTCTATTTTCGTGTTCCTCTGCCATGCCAGGTCTATGTGTGTGCGTGATCGTTTTCTGCCTTCGCCGAATGTGGACCAAGAGGAAAGCAGATGAAAGAAACGGGTATGGGTAAAACCGATTGGATATTGGCTCATGCCCGATGGCCCAATGCAAAAGAGGGAGAACTGACTTGGGCTTATACCTTCGGTTTTTTTTTTGCTTTCCAAAGCTTTTAATGAAAATCTTATTTTTTCTTTCTTTTCTTCTCCTTTTTAATTATTATAGGTATTTTCTTTCTTTTTTTTTTTTACTCTTTTTTTTATTTCTCGAATTTTTATTTTTTGTTATTTTTTCGTTTGATTTTTATGTTTTCTCTTCTTTCTTTCCAAAAATTTTTTATTACCTTCTAAAGCTTTTAATTTAATTTTCATCATTTTTCACTTTCTCCTAATTTTCTATTTTCTTCATTTTTTTGTTCTCTTTTTTTTTTGTACTTTTGCTAATTTGATCTTGTTAATTTTATTATTTTTATAATTGGTTCGGACAAAATACGGTGTTCACAACGAGTCAAAATTAAACAATGCATTCAGCCATTATGGCTTAAAGTTAATAGTGTTTGTCTATTTTGCAAAAGGATCATGCTGCTTTTTTGAGTTGATATATTCTTTTTCTTGCTTTATCTTTTTTGTTCTATCTTTAGTTATTAATTTGATCCTTCTCCTCCCCATTGCTCTCTGAAATAGAGTATTCCTTTCATAAGAATAAATAAATAAACAAATAAAAAGCCGCATCCACCCTACGAGTCATTTATGAATACAGTATCACTATGTTCGATTTTATAAACAAGCAAACACATTTAAAAGGTTAACATCAGTAACTTGTTCTATATGATTTCGAGAACCATTAATCTATCATATCACACAACTCACGCATAAACCAAAAATTTCTTTAATCTTCTCCATGTGTACAGGCCTTTATTTTAAGTACAAAAAATCTCTTAAGATTTAACTAGTATCATCACTGAATGAGTGTTAATTGTACAATTAAAAGAAGACAGAAAGAAGACTTAATTGCTACTAATCTATTAATAATTATTTTTTTATTTGAAAAATAATAAACAAATGCGAATGTAAATTTATAATAATTACTTAATATTTATTATTTTTTGTATAATAATCAAAATTATAAATTCTCATGTAAAGATATTTTGCCTCTTAGTTTTTAATTTAAAGGTTTATATTACATAACTACACAAAAATATTAAAATTATAGTTAGTTAGCACTATAAATGTATAAATAATTAATATTGGGATAAATTTACAGGCCTATTGCTTGACTTATTTACTTTTAACTAACCTTATGGTTCAATAGTTTTTAATCGAATGCCATATAGTTTTCTTTAACTTTGCTTAAATTATACTTTGATGTAAATCAATTCATAATCGATCCCATGCCTAAAAAAGAGCAAATGATTATGTTAGATAGTCGATAACTAATATAAAACTTTGCCGAATCTTTATGTCATGGATCATTAGAGTTAATATTATATTGTTGCCCAAAGGCAACGCGCTGTATGTCTCGAATATAATGTGAAATGAGTAAAAGCTATTGCATCAACGTCTAGATGTAGTACAAAATAAATAAGGATTTTCATATTTTTGTGAACAAATAGGGTAAAGAAACTAGTTTATAAGAATATGAATTATTTTTGAATTTGGAATATAAGTATACTTACAAATAAATTAATAGAAAGAGTAGATATTATGATTAGGAGGATGATTAATTTTATATACTTATAAGAAACTAAATAGGTATGAAAAAAAACAAAAGAATTAGACACCTTAGGTTTTAAATTTTGATATACCGGCGAAGCTAAATTTAGAATTAGGATAAGTGTAATTGTGGATAAGAATTAGAAAAATATTACGGTAGATATAAAAAAATTAGGAGATAGAATCATAGTATTAAAATTTATAATGAAAAAGGAAACTTTTAATGTTATTAGCACTTATACACCACAGTAAGGTTAGAAGAACACTACGAGGTAAAGTTTTGGAAGGATTTAGAATGTTTAATTTAATAAATACCATTAGAAGAAAAAATTCTTTTAGGAGGGGGATCTTAATGATTATGTGGGGAATATATCTAGAGGTTACAAAGATTCACATAGGGGATAAGGTTTAAAGGAAGCAGATGTAAAAGGTAAACTTATTCTAAACTTTTCATTAGTGTTCGAATTTACAATAGCTAATACTTGTTTTAAGAAGTGTGAGAAACATCTTATTATGTACAAAGGTAGAGGGACATAATCTTAAATTAATTTCTGCCTAATAAAGAAAGCAAACAAAAAGCTTTACTTGGATTGTAGAGTTATACTTTGGAGAGAGTTTGACTATCCAACATAATGGATATTTGAGATAAGAGGTGAGTGAAAAGCAAAGGCCAAGATGGGGTGTTAAGGATCAAGTTGTGACAATTAAAAATAGATAAAGAAAAGAGTTTACAAAGAAGGATTTTGGAAGAAGGGTCCTAGAAGGTACAAAAAAGTGTTACCAATATGTGGGACAAGACAGCTAAAGAGATTAGGAAAGTAGCAAAAAGGATATTCAATGAATTAAGAGGTTTTGGATCTATGGATAAAAAATTTTGGTAGTAAGATACAAGCTCGTAAGATAAGGTTAAAGTTAAAAGAGAGTATAATAAAGTGTAGTCTTTTGTATAGAAGTGATAAAAATTGAAAAAAAAATATAAGGTGACTAAGAAAGACATTAAAAAGGCAGTGAGTAAAGTGAGAGTTAGAGCAGTTGATAAGTTATACCAATTTTTAGGTATTAAAGTTAGAGAAAGAAATATTTACAAACTAATTAAAAGCAAAGAAAGAAAGGCAAGATACGTGGATCAAATAAAATACATTAAAGATAAAGAAGAAAAAGTTTTGATTACAGAACAAGATATCAATGAAAGATGGAAGGATTATTTTCATAAGTTATTTAATAAAGGACACAGGATTTTATTATATTTGGGTAGGTTAGATACTAAAGAGGAGGATTAAATTATACTTTTTATTGTACGATTCGAGAGTTAAAGTTAAAAGAAACATTAAAGAGAATGGAGAATGACAAAACAATTGGACCAACTAATATACCTATTGAGGTAAGAAAGGAATTAAGAGTGAAATACATAAGTTAGCTCATAGAGTTGTTTAACACGAGATTATGAGGTCTAAAAGAATGCCAGATCACAAGTTACAAAATTGTTTAGTGAGATTATGGCTCACAAAGAAGTGAAAATTAGAGAAATACCATACCACAAGTCACACGGTTTATGTAACTTAGGTCCATCATACAATATAATGAGAAAATAGAGGAAGATGTCAAACATAGGATTCAAGTAGAGTGGATGCAATGGAAGATTATTTGTGATAGAAGAATCATACTCAAGTTTTAAGGGTAAATTTTACTACCTAATTATAAGCCCTATAATATTATATAAGATTAAGTATTGGGCAATAAAAAATCAACAAGAGAATAAGTTTAATATTGTAGAGATGAGAATATTGTATTAGATGAGTTGACACACTAGACAAGATAGAATTAAAAATTAATGTATTAGAGAGAAAGTGGAGGTCATACCTATTGTGAAAAAAATTATAGAATCACGTTTTAGATAGTTTAAGCATGTGTAAAGAAGACTTATAGAAACCCCGATAAAGAGAGTGGATCAGATAGAGAATAGTTCAATAGTTAGAAGTAGAGAGAGACCAAAAAAAATTATGAGTAAAACTATTAAGAAGAATTTATATTTAAATAACTTGCCTAAAAACATTATTCATCATACGATTTTATAGTATTGTTTGATCTATGTAACTGCCCCACCTAGTGGGAAAAAGTTTATTTTTGTTGGTATTGTACCATATAGTTTTCTTTATTTATACTCTAACAACTTATATTATTTTTTTTGCCATTACAAGATACTAAGCTTATGAAGGTCACACGATCTTCTTTCTCATATACTCATTTATATGCTCTAATTTGATAAACTTCCATTAAAATCCTTAAGCCCCTTTGTACTTTAAGCTCTAAATCTCTCGATATTATTTATTGAAATCTATTGTTCTTAAAACCAAATTAGACGAGTAGGTTCGACCAGTCAAACCAGAAACTAATCCTTGGTTCGATTCTATTAATTCAAAAAACCAATCAACTAAAAAACTGATAAAAAACTAATTGAATTGGTCAAAATTGGATTAATCAAAAATTAGTTTGAGTTGATTTGAAGTTTTTTTTAAAGATTTTTTCTTATATAATAGAATAGTTTATTTTGAATAAATTTAAAAAATTAAAAATAGAGAAATTATTTTGAAACATAGAGAAATTATTAAAAAAAAGGGAGTTGAAATATAAAAAGAATTATTAAAAAAATATATAAAAGAAACGAAAGGTGCATAACTATTTTTTATGCTTGCTTTCTATTATACTTTATTTTATAGTAGCATTTCCTTCAAATATCAAAGACTTTGCCAAAATTGCCATTTTTTTAATATTTTTTAATAATAATTAGAATCTTAATATAATTTAAAAATTCTAAAAGTTCAATATTAAATATTCTTCACTTTTAATCATAAGTAGCTTTTGTTTTTTAACTAAAAAGTAATTTTTTAAATATTTTAAAAAATATTAAATTAGTAATCAAATATTTAAAATTTACTAATATTTATTTATTACATTAGAAGTTTAACATATAAAATTTTAAAAATAGATATTGAATTATTACTTATTCAACTATAGTTCAATTAATAAATTATAAATTAATATTTTTATTAATTTAATGACTGATATAATTTTAAAAATATTGTTAAAATTACTAATTGCAGGCATACCACTCAATTCTTTTGCAATCCATCATTTTCGCAATCGATCATAAATTTGAGGTAGTATTGTCATAATAAGTCAAAGCCCATGGGGTGGCCTGTATAGAAGAAACAGTAATTCTAGGAGAAACGGATATATAGAGAAATAGAATTCATGACGTCAATGAAAGTCCAAGTGTTTTGATTTACCAAATACAATAATGCAAATAGAGGTGATAATATGGATTATAAAATGGTGATAGTTGTATTGTTTGAACTCGTAAAAGTGTGGCATAAGTTGATTTCTAATGATTAGAATTGTGTCAAAGTTTCAATTATAATTTCTTAAAAAGTTCGTTGTCTTTTTATTTGTGTGATAAGTTGTAATAAGTAAAAATTTATTGAAAATAACTGCTTACCCAATCAAATAATTTTACTTTTTGTTTGAAATGTCGACGGGCTAGCATGTTCAGCTTGCAAGCATCCATGGACAGGTATGGTGTTTCATGCTGCAGACTTTTTACTAAACAAACTAGTTGTTTTGACAATACTAATCTCGGGTAGAGCTCAAGATCAAAATAAAGAATTTAGGAAATTAGGGTTTTCAAAACTCATTTGATCTTCTTTTTCCCTTAATTTGATGTCCTAATTTCACAAATTTTCATTGAAATTCCTGAAATCCTGTGTGCTTGAAGTCCCAAATCCCTCTTTTTTGTCTATGAAAATCACAAATTAGAGACATACAACTCAATTTTTCTCTAATATGTCATATTCAGCTAATATATTATGAATTTCTCTCAAGAACCATTGTAAACTTAAGAAATTAAAGCTTTAGATATACGTAGGTATTTTTCTCAAGTTTGGTAAAAATTTAATAAATATATAAAAATTGGCTTGATTTTAGCGTTTATAATCAGATACAGACATGGAAATAAAAGATTTGTTTTTAATTTGAGCGAGAGAAAAAAAAAAAATTGGAGTCATGTACTTGGCACATCCTCATTCCATCTCAATTTTAGCTAAAAAATAGTTGATGGTTGCAAAATGTTAGTGGAACAAATCACATGGTACTCTATTAAAAACTTTTAAACGATAGAATAATTGATTGCAAATGAGCCAAACTATAAGATAGTAAATTATAATTTATTTTTAATATTATAAGGAGCTTTTTTAAATCTCCCTCTTGAGTCACTTGTTCCCAACAAAGTGGTAAGGAGGCCTGCTTCATCCTATTTTTGGTTTTCAAATTCTTAAAATAGCTTTTTCAGATTATTTTCAGAAACAAGTTTTGAAAAATATAAAAATCAAAATATCTGTTTGAATACAAATTGTCCCTTCAGAGTGTTTTCTATATTTTCATCAAAATTACAATAATACTATTAATGAATATTGTTCTCTCATGTTCTTTTGTTTTCTCTTAATTTTGAAAAATAAAATACTAGAACATCTCATTCTCTATTTATAAGTTCTTTAGAACATTATTATGATTTTTCTAGGGATAGTTTGGTGACTCCATAAAAAAAAAAAATTTTTTTGTTTAATATCTATTATATCTTTATAATTATTATTTAATAATGTCAATTTTTTTTATTTTTTTAAAGTAAATGTCTAAGAATCAGTTTTTATTACAAAATCACATTTTATTTTTTATTTTTATTTCTATTTTTAGTGTGCTTAAATTTGTATACCAATAAATAAAGATAACGTTGTTGAACAATATTTTCTGCTTTTTTGAAAAGGAAAAATTGTTCTGCTTAACAAGAATTTTTTTGGGCCTGTGTTTTCCTGAACAAGATTCAAACCCGCCCACATCCACATTATTTTTTTTTTTTTGTTTTCTGAAAAATTGAATGGCTTCTCTAGACTTTTAAGAAAATAATCAAATATCGTCTACTGCGAGTACCGTGAGTCCGTGACCGTCTAGGGCCAAGAGGGTGCAAATGTAATTTCAATCTTGGCTAAATTCCAACGATTATGGTGCCGAAAGGAGGGTTGATATTCCTTCGGAGTTAGGACTGATGCGCCCGAACTGAACAACTGAAGCTCGGTGGGAATGGTCCGAAGATGTCATCCATAATATGTGCTTCATCCCCATCTACAATTTCCCACTCCTCCCACCTACTCCAACCACCCACCCGCTCCATTCGAAGCGATAAACCCACTTCGCTTTCATGGCTCTGTTCATTTCCCAACTTAAACATTAGCATAAGCTCTATCTCAAACTGTCCCAATCCTTCTCTCAACAACGTAAGTGCTCTCTTTTCTACTATCTTAAATACCCCAAATCTTAGTTTTTCTTTTAAACATTTCTTTTTTGTATTTTCCCATTTTTGCTAGTACAATAAAGCGTTAAATTGATAGAAAAATTGATGACTGTATTATATATTTTGTTGATTTCTGTTGTTGTATTGTATTCCACTTAACTTTTGAATTTAATGCTAATGCTGATTCATTCTGTCTTTCTTCTTTTTTCTTTTCTGCTTTTGTAAACGGAATGGTGGTTTTTTGAATTTGTTTTAGATTATTATCTTCCTCCAGTTATTTGGAGTTAGTTCAAATTTATTTTTATAGTTAGTAGATCTCAATTAGCTTGGTTATCTTTCTCTTAGCATTCTTATTCTTCATCTAAGAAAATAGTATTTGATACAATCTGCTGGCATGAGTATGATGGTAAAAATCTCTGCGAAAATAATGCCTTCATGAAATGCTAATGGATTTAGCTAAAGAGAATATAAGTAAAAGTCATTTTTCTTTATAATGACTCTAAAAAAATCCACATGCTCCAAGTCAAAACATCACCTTATATCACCTCATTTTGGAAATTTAACACCAAGAGTATGATCTATGCTAACCCTGATTTTTTGTAGTTACTTGTTCTATATTGATTAGAATAGAATTATTGGAATCCTAATTTCAACCTATGTTCAAAATGACTGCCATAATTTTGTATTATTGGCATTTTATTTCTTATAAAGAGAGTATGCTAGCAATTACACAAAAGCAGTGAATGAATAATGTAAATCTATGTTAGAGATGATAATAAAACTATTTATGGATATGTGACAACTTAAATTTGAGTTGGAATAATCCTTGACATGGTATTGGAGATGCTACGACCAAACTGGTCGAGAGCTCAATTCTTGCCATCCCCATTATTCATAGTCAAGGTTTTGTACTTATTTCACACTTTAACCCAACCGGTTTTTGTATGTTAGTTTGTGTTAGAGATTATAATATAACTATTAATAGGCCTTCACTGAACAAGTTAAGCTTTTGTAGATCTGTATGACCTCAATTAGAAATAATTGAAAAGGATGATAAAGAACCAGATTCTTCTGATGATGCCATATATATGATCATTTTTTGGTTGATGAGGTGTCTTGTTTAAGATTATCATATGGAGATGCACTTTGCTAACAGAATAGTGAGAAAATCTGTAACAGATAGCAGAGGGTCAATGCAGAAACTTAAGGCAGACTAGAACCCTCTATTCATGACTGTTTTTCATTTTTAATTGAGGGTAAGTGAGGTCGCCAGAAGTTGTTACTTTGCTGGGTTTTAGGCCCAGAATAATACAATATAGCAGGTTATAAAAGTTTTACACATTTTGACCATTACATATGGTAGCGAATTGTAGTTACTTGAAGAAGGATCTTATTACTATTATTTTATGTTCTTAATTTCACTAAATACACAACTAGTTTGGATCCAAGTACCACTAAACTTCTAATCCAATAATAAGAACAAAAATCAACAACATAGAAAATAAGAACAAGAAAAATGGTAATTAGATCCTTCTTCAAGCTGCTTGCTTGTTCTCTCTATGTGATGCTTCTTCTCCTTTCAAAACAGGAACACAATCATATAAGTAATAGATATGAATGTATCTTGATCAAAATGGGTTTCATTGTAGCAACTCATCAAGTTTCATGCAAGGTGCCTTAAATTTTTATAATAGAGGAGAAGGCTATGTAATCAAGTCATCTCTCAAGAGAGAGGAAGTATTTTATTCTAACAGTGATGTTTCAAATTATTTGACTCTATGAGGTTCTCTAAGTGAGTTTAGTGTAAGGCCAAAAGATAATCAGTTTAGTGTTTAGCGTTTTTCACTTTTCCCTTATCTTTTGATAATCCTCTATCCTACTCATTTGTAACTTTCTTCCTTAATATAATTTCTTCATTTATCAAAAACAAAAGTATTTGCAGAACTCTCACTACGTAAAATAAATTAATAAATTGTGTATGCAGAATTTAGCTATGTCCCTTTCTCCTAGATGCTCAAAACATGCATACAAACTTGAACACAAGGAATAATCCTAGATATTTTTTCTTTGTTGTCATTACATAAACATTTTGACTCTAAAGTTGATGGAGACCAAGGTAGCATGGGATGCCAAAGTCCCACATCGAGTAAATATGGGTTGCTCAATAGGTACTTAAGTAAGGTGGTTCTTCCACCTTGATAGTTAACTTTTAGGAAAGGGTTTCTATTTTGTTTAGATGCCCATCAATTGGTGTTGGAATTAGTAGTTGGCAGCTCTAGAAAGGGCTACTTGCGAGGTTGAGTAAAGTGCTGCAGAGTATAGCTGCCAAAATGTTAGCTTTCCAAGAGTGGCTAATTGATAGAAACCAAGGTAGTATAGGATGTTAAGGTCTTATATTGGGTAGTATGGGCTGCTTAATTGAGCACTTGAGTAGAGTGGTTCTTTTACTTTAATAACTAGTTTTCGGGGAAGGGTACTCCACCTCACTTGGGTGTCCATAAGTATTTGCTTGAAATAAAAGAAAGTCCCTCACATAACTTGAGGAGCTTAAATATTGGGTTACAGCTGTTGGGCCTTTCTCTGCTTATTGTGAATATATAGACATCCTTCAGTGTGGGGTAGATGGAACACAGAATGTCAATAATGAGTTTTTAAAAATATTCCTGCATATATATATATATATATATCCTTTTGTTTCTTACTAGTTCCTTGTTTTTCACCTGTTCCAGAAGCTAGGGTATCTGGTATCATGGTAGTATGACAGGTGTAATCTCTTGACTATGAAAGCATTACCTTTTCCTTTTCACAGTTTTTTTTGTAATTATATTACTTTGTTTTTCATTTTTGACATTCCTAATCTTTCTTTGCAACACAGTATTTGATTCTTTTTCTGGCTTTATTGAACTTATTGATAGAATCTTGAATGTTTGTTGGTTTATAATGGTTATTTCTGACTACTAATAAGGGTTAATTTTTTATTTTCTTCCTCAGATGGGGTTTTCCCATTTTTATCACGGTCACTTGGATTGATAAGAAACTTTAGAAGTTTAATTAGAAATGCAATTGTGACGCCACATTCATATTCACATGAGTCTGAGGGGGACTTAACATAACTTTTGTGCAAAATGCATGTTTGTTTTAATGATGATATATGATCTGCAGTTCTATTTCTGAAACACTGTAGTTATCATAAGAACTGATGAAGTATATTTCCAGTGTGTATATATATATATATTATGTAAAAGGTTTTGATAGGGTTGTGTGTTGGACTGTTATTCTGTATTTGGAAATTTTGGAAGTTGAGTTGATTACATTGAGAACAATTCCACATATATTAATGATGGTTTTCTGTTAACTTGAAGAAAAAAAAGACAAATTAATTTCTTTCCATCAACATCTGTAGGGCTCCTTCATTCAAGCTGCCTGGACCCGAAGATCTCGTAGCGAAGCAGCAAAGAAGCCTAATAGGAAATCATGGAAGCAGAGGACAGATATGTATATGAGGCCTTTCTTATTAAATGTTTTCTTTTCAAAAAGATTTATTCATGCGAAAGTGATGCACCGAGGAACGAGCAAAGTCATTTCAGTTGCCACCACCAACGCCAAGGATCTTCGAAACTCTTTGCCATCCTTGACAGATCATAATGCTTGCAGAGTGATAGGAAGGCTTATTGCTGAGCGATCAAAGGAAGCTGATGTATATGCAATGGCTTATGAACCTAGAAAAGATGAAAGGATTGAAGGTAAACTCAGCATTGTTCTTGATACCATTAAAGAAAATGGAATCATATTTGTTTGAGCATATTCCCTGTCACTTTTGGTTGTTTTGGATGCTTCTCTTAAGAGTTTATGAATTGTTCGAAATTCTTTCTAATTGCTTTGGTAATTCTAACTTTTCAGTCACATGCTTTATCCCGCCCGCCCCCCCCCCCCCCCCCCCCCCCCCCAACCAAAACAGAAAAAAAAGAAAAGAAAAGGAAAAAGACAATAGCTGCTTTGAAGAGCAAAATTAACTCAAAGAATGTTTGGTAATAATTTTCAAAAGTTGACGCACGTTATGCTTCGGATGATGGCCAAAGAGAATACATTACACTAGATGTTTTGGGAGAAATTTATTTTGTACGGTTGAAAAACGGAAGAGAACCTTATTATCTTAGGGCAATAATTTTGTGCTTACACCTATAGAGAAGCCGACAAATTTTTCTTGCCTAAAGGTGTTTGGTGGTAGCAACCTCTACTCCTAGAATGGTGTCTGTAATTTCTTTTCTTTTTTATTGGCTTCTACACCTGTGCTCTACCATTTTCTTATTGTTTGCATTATTTTTATTAAAGTAAAAAATAATTGCATAGATCAAGAGCAATAATTGTTTGATATAAAAATATTCTCTTATTATATCATATGCATCATTTATATCCAAGAATGAATTTTGTTATTTTTTTTTGGAAATTAACACCATCTGTCAACTTCAAAGAGAAATATGTACATAATATGTGGTTCACTCGATAAGTCCCACTTAAGTTATAGAACTCATATACTTTGTGTCTCTCTACGAAATTTACGCCTAAATTGAAAGGATCTGCTCTCATTTATGTGTCCTTGATGGCTTTGAACGCAGAGCCTTCAATCCTTTCCATCAATGGGGGAAAGCCAAGATACTTCTCGTTAAAAAGCCTGACTGTCAGTGAGTAAAAGAGGCACAATCTTGTGTCTCAATAACTGATTAGAATCTGCACTGAAAAACTAAGTGAACTTTTTAAAATTAATTTTTTAGCTCGATGTGGATCTTAAACCTGCTGAATTCTCCCAAACTAAAGACAATTCCCAAGGCCTACTTTCAAAAAAATTAAACTATCATGTGCAAGAGATTAAGTGAGAAAGATTGAGGGCTTTTATACACACCTTGACATCTTGTATATTACCTTCCCCTCCACCCATAGCAATCAAAGAGCTAAATCCTTCAGCACAAAAGAGCAAAAGATGAGGTGAAAGAGGTCACCTTGTCTTAAACCTTGTTCTAGTATAATCAAAGACTTATCCACACCATTTATCATAACTCTGTAAGTTACCTTGTGCATACAGGTCATAGCCTGAATCACTCCCTACAAAAACCCAGTCCATGTATCATAGCTTTCAAAAAGTTTCACTCAACCTGATAAGCTTTTTTCATGTCAAATTTTATAGTCATAAAACTAGTCTTTCTCAAGTGCCTGTTCTTTAGGGCATGAAAAAGTTCATAAAGTACAAGAACATTATCAGTAATCTAGCAAATAGGCACAAAAGCACTATGATAAACAGAGATGATCTAAGGAAGGATGACTTTAAACCTATTAAGTGAAACCTTTGCAATAATCTTCTAAACTATATTGCAAAGACTAATATAGGCCTTCAATGAGTAATGGATTTTAGGTCCTTAACCTTAGTGAGGAGAACAAATTGGGTGATATTGATATCATTGAAAAAATCAGAGGTACTGTACTCTGAGTTTCTTATTCTTATTATTCAAATATGATGATTATACATATATAGAGAGTGAGTAGAACAAGGCAATGTTGCTGCACTCTCTAAGAAAGGAAACAAATTAGGGAAATAAAAGAAATTAATTACAATTAAAAGCCTAAATAAAGTCTCATAATAGAGGGGAAATAAAAAAAGAAAATTATTGTTAACTTTTAGAATAATATCAGCACATGAATCATGCCCATTCTGAGGAGAAGTATTCCTAATTTTATGCCCCAAATTCCAACACTCACCCTCAAGCTGGGTGGTGTATGTCAAGCATGCCCAGCTTACAACTCAGGTCTTTAAATTTAATTCTTGGCATAGCTTTAGTAAGTACATCTGCCACCTGTGAATTAGTTGGTGTACAAATCAAGTTTATAATTCCCATTTCCACCTTTTCTTTGATGAAGTGACAATCTATCTCCACATGTTTAATCCTGTCATGATGAACAAGATTCTTAGCAATACTGATCGTTGCCATGTTATCACACATCACCCTCATTTGCCCTTCGATAGAGATCCTAAGTTCTTTGAGAAGTCTAGTCAACCAGAGACCTTCACAAATACCTTGTGCTAGTGCTCTAAACTTAGCTTCAGCATTACTCCTAGCAACAACTTGCTATTTTTTACTCCTCTAAGTCACAAGATTTCCCCATACAAATGTACAGTAACCTGAGGTTGACCTTTTATCAGTGATTGAACTAGCCCAATCTGCATCTATATATACCTCAACACTTCTATTTGTGCGTTTTTTGAAATAGATACCTTTGTCGGGGGTCATTTTCAAATATCTAAGAATTCTGTAAATTGCTTCTAAATGTTCTTGATTTGGTTTGTTCATAAATTGGCTCACCAAACTGATATTAGGTATAGTGTGGGAGAGGTAGATTAACTTGCCCATAAGTCGTTGATACATGCTTGTATCTACTGGGGGACTTTCAAGCTTGAGACCAACTTTATAAGTTGCTTCCATAGGAGTTTCAGCCGACTTACAACCTTGCATACTTGTTGCTTTCAATAAATCCAAAGTATATTTTCTTTGGGACACCACTATGCCTCTCTTTGACCTAGCTATTTCCATTCCCAAGAAATATCTTAGTTCTCCTAAGTCTTTTGTGTCAAATTCTTTGCCTAGTGCATCTTTTAACCTCCTTATTTCATCCAACTAATCACCTGTAATTACAATGTCATCAACATAAACAATAAGAATAGAGATTCTGCCATCATAAGAAAATTTTGTAAATAAGGTATGGTTTACTTGTCCTGGAATGTATCCATATCCTTTTACAACTTTAGAAAATCTACCAAACCATATTCTTGGAGACTGTTTCAATCCATAAAGTGATTTTCTTAGCTTGCAAACCTTATTGGTGTTGCTGTCCAGGCTAGGTGGGGCTTCCATATATACTTTCTCCTCGAACTCTCCATTTAAAATGGTGTTTTTGATGTCCAACTAGTGAAAAATCCAGTCACGATTGGCTGCCAATGAAAGGAGCACTTTTATAGTATTGAATTTTGCTACTGGTGCAAAGGTTTCTTGAAAATTAACTCCTTGGGTTTGGGTAAATCCTTTGGCCACCAATCTAGCTTTACAACGGCTCACACTTCCATTTGGATTATACTTGATTGTAAATACCCACTTGCATCCTATAAGTTTTTTTTTTTCCTTTTAGAAGATCAACTAACTCCCATGTGTTATTTTTCTTAAGAGCACCCATTTCTTCTTCAATGGCTTTCTTCCATTCAGCACTATTCATAGCATCATCAACACTTTTAGGCAGTTATTCATTAGAGATGCTAACCACAAAACTTTGATAACTTGGTGAAAGGTTACTGTAGGAAATGTAATTATATAAGGATTGTTGAGTACAAGACCTTACCCCTTTTCTCAAGGCAATAGGTAAATCTAAATCATCTTCACAACTTTCATGTGGACTTGGATGGGAGATTGGCTTAGGAGGTGCACTAGGCTCAGCATCAATTCCTTTCTTTTTCCTATTGTACACAATGAGCTCTATTTGTTGTCCACCAATGGTGCTACTAATATTAGAATTATTCATCTCATTTTGAGGGAAGATGGGCTCAGTTTCAAAAACTGGTTCAAGTTTGTTTTCAAGGGCATTAGACTCAAGTTCAGGTTCGGTTTCAGGGGCATTAAGCTCATGTGCAAATCTAGTTTTAGGAGTATTAGGCTTAGGTTCAGATCTGGATTCACTTCTGGGTGGTGGTTTAGATTCAAGTTTGACTTCAAAGGGAATTTTAGGGCTAGACTCAGGCTATAAACCCCATTCTAAAGTTGACTTACTCTCCCCCTAAATGGGTGTTTTGGTGTAATAAGGTTGTTGCTAAAAAAATGTTACATCCATGGAGATGTATGTTTTCTTAGTTATAGGGGAGTAACACTTAGCCCTTTTTGGAAGATGAATAAGCTAGGAATATGCACTTATGTGCTCTTGGGTCAAGCTTTCCATGATAGTGGATGTAAACAAAGATAGTGCAACCAAAGATTTTGTGGGGTAAGGTAGAGAGGATTTGAGTGTGAGGGAAGGCTTGAAGAAGTTGTTTACAGGGGGTTTTGAAGTTAAGGGTCTTTGAGGGTAGTTGATTGATTAGTTAGGTGGCTGTAAGAATTGCTTCACCCCAATAGAACTTAGGAACATTGGTAGTTATCATCAAGGACCTAGCTACCTCTAAAAGGTGTCTATTCTTCCTCTCAGCTACCCCATTTTGTTGGGAGTGTCAACACAAGAACTTTGATGTATTATCCTATGGTGAGTGAGATATTCTGAAAGATGGGTGTCACACCCGAAAATGCGACCGCGTGGCGCTTAAACAAAGAGAATTTTTAAAAGAAGAAATTTTGATTCAATCTCCAAAGAAATGAAGACTGAAATCAAAATTAAAATGAGTGGAATCGCCATACTGTCACACCCGAAAATGCAACCGCGTGGCGCTCAAACAAAGAGAATTTTTAAAAGAAGAAATTTTGATTCAATCTCCAAAGAAATGAAGACTGAAATCAAAATTAAAATGAGTAGTAGAGTCGCCACCAAAATTTTAATTTTTGAAAAGGCAAAACTTTGGAAAAGCCTTTTTATTTGAAAAATAAGAAAAATGGTCTACGAATCAGAAAATGGGTTTGGGAGTCAATTGTGAGTGGGGAAGGTGTTAGGCACCCCACAACACCCGTTGCTAAGAACGGTTACCTTAAGTCAGTTGTACAAAATCAGTATGGCCTTTAATATATTTTAATTCTCCTAACAAATCATATACAAGATGAAAAACAGAAATGAAGGAAATAAAATTAAAAGAAAAAGGAAGAAGGAGATTAAATAAACAAAATTAGAACAGCAAAATAAGAGAAATTAAGAAAGTAAAAATTGAAAGGAAAATTTTATTTACAAGGGCGGACTTGACCTAGGATGAAAGCCTAGAGCCTACGTACCCTCTGAGAGGGATCAAAGTCCACGTAGTTCGGTTGAAAACTGTGTTTGTTTGTTTTTGTTTTTGTTTTTGTTTTTGGATTTTTTTTCCTTTCATTTTACTAACTTTTTTGGTGAAAAGATGAAGAAAATAAAAATTACTTTTCCCTTTTAACAAATAAAATAAATTTAGAATTGGTTGATAGGTTTTAATTTGTTAAAAGGTAAAGTTAATTTTATATCTTTATTTTTCTTGCATTTTCAATTTTTCTTCTTTTTTTTTCTCTTTGTTTTGTCTCTTTTTCTTTTGTGGGTCTTATTTTGTTTTTGTTTTTGTTTTTGTTTTTGTTTTTTCTTTTTTTTATTATTGTTTTGTTTAATTTTTGTTTTGTTTTATTTTATTTTTGAGTTTTTTTTGTATTTTTGTTTTTGTGTTTTTCACTTTTCATTGTTTTTCTTCTCCTTATTTATTATTTTGTTTTGTTTTATTATTTTATTATTTTTTGTATTTTTGTTTGTGTTTCTTTTATTTTTCATTTTTTCTTTCATTTTGATCTTTTGATTTTCATTATTTTGATTTTTTTTATTTTTATATTTTTACCTTTCTCACTTTTCTCATATTTTTAATTTTTCTAAATTTGCATAAGTGTGAAAAATTTGCTTATTTTTTTTTCCTAATTTCTATTTTTGTTAGTTGCTTTTTCTTTCATGTATAGTTTATTTTTTTTATCCTATTCTTCTTTTTTCCGAAATACATGCTCCAAAACAGGGATAATTTTTTTGAAACTCTAACTCCTTTGTAAATTAATGATCAATTGTTGAACAAGATTTCTTTGTTTCCTTTTTGTGTTGTTTTTTTTTTTAATTCTTCTAAGGGAGAACTATATATATATATATATATATTTAAACTTCATTTGTTTTTTTTTTCTTTTTTTTTACAAAATTACTTAGATAGGGTCATTGGAACCCCAAACTTATCCATAGATAAATAAACAAAATAAATAATAAATAAGACCATAGAATATCAAGGAGACTTATTGTCACACATGGCACCAGGATTCATTCCAACGCGTCCGAAGAGATGCAAGATCCCACACGACAATTCTATTGAAGAAAGAAATAAATAATTAAAAGGAAATAAAAAGATATTTTACAAATCATGGTAAATAGTGATTGTGTGTGGTTTTGTGCAAGCAACAGGGTCATTTAGAGCACATTTTGTATCTCATCTGCAATGCATGAAGAAATAAACTTTTCTCCTAACCAAGTTGAGCCCAAGTTGTGTCCTTCTGCTTCCTTCGTATATTGGCTCCAAGGTGCGAATCACCAAGTAATGAACTTGTTTGCATTTTTGTTTTTCTCCATTTCCTACTCCTCTCCCCAGTCAGATCAGCATTGCCTCACATTTTTTGACGCCCTCCTTAATGACCCATAGTATGTATTGGCATTTTCTCACATGTCAAACAAAATAAGATGCGGGTCAATAAAGTTTCGATAAATCCACGGTTTAGGCATGGAAATGAGTCACTAAAGCAATAAGCAATTGGCATAGAGATAATTTGTACCAAGAATGAGGACAAAGATTAGCTAATTCATGTGTAAGTATCAATTCATGCATCATTCAAGCATCCCAACAACAACAACAACAAAACAATCAATTTATCTTTCAAATAGGCCAAGATAAAATTATCTAATCATCACAATCAATGGTACCGTGGACAGCTTACCGAAACAAATGAAAACAGGACAAAGAAGCAAGCCTACACATCAAGTTAAGGGTATCTTTAAGCAAATGATCACCTCATAGCACGCAAAGGAGGAAATTTGTAACCCTCTAGTACACCAGCACGTATTTTCACGACACCCAATGAGTAATCCCAACAAGGCTCAAACTCACTTTTTCATGTTGACCCAGTCATGAATAAGGAGTGAAATTTTCTCAGATCAAAGTAAATCCAAAAACCAAATCCGAAGCCATGAAAACAATATTAACCCGACAGAAATGCAATTAATATTATTGGCCAACACCTTCTCAAAATGCCTATGTACTCTCTAACTAGAAAACTTCCAAACCTAAAATGAGATTTGCCTCGGGCTTAGATGGGTTAAGACACAGCCAAGATGCAGAAACGTACTCTAATCTGGTTATAATGCAACACATATACGAGAGCAAAATGTATAAATCAATATTTGACAAGACAAGCTAAAATAAATATCCCTTCAAATAACGACGCAGGCGACCATAAAAGCTATAGGCAAAATTTGGAACCACTTCCTCATCAGAGATAGAATTTTTTTTGTCAAGCAAGCATTAGATTCATTCGATTTGTTCATCCAAAGTTGAATCAGAACACATCAGACATGTTGGTTCTGATAATCAAGCATTCAAGAAACAGAGATTCACATTAACAGCAGTAGGAACAGATTAATGTACATCTGGTCTCCCCACTTGGCACCATGACTTCAAATACATAAATAACACCAAGTGGTTCAAACTACACAGCGAACAATTCTACTGCAAGAGTGGGAAATCACAACGAGAGGAATTCGCGAAATTCAGTCGCACAAGAACCCAGTCACATATATAGACTCATTCAAGCAAACCACCAATACCAGAACTTTTTATCAGCCAATTAGAAGCCTAAATTCATTCTTATCAAAACAAGGAGGGTGGCAGTACATGATTTACCTCTGTGCAGCTTTGGAAAGCTCGAATAAGGGGAAATCGGATCCATTGTTTCTGTTCAACGCGACTTCCATCTGTGTCTTTGAGCCTCTCCAAGCCTTCAGCTTCGATTCTCCAGAGAGCTGGAATATATGCTGTTGGTTTCTTCTCCTCTCGATCTACTCTCTTAATTTTTCGGTCACCCCTATCTCTGATTCACCAATTTCCCTTTAATCGCTGGAACCTCGCCTTCTGTTCTCCCTCTGCCTTCTCCCGATTTTTTGACTCTACCTCTTCCTCCCAGTTTTTTTCTCGACTTCAGTCCGCCGCTTCCTGATTTCTCCGGTCTATTTTCCGATCTCCTCCCCTCGATTTTTCTCCTCTTTCGATCTCCCTCCTTCCTTCTTAAATCGCCGGAACCTCCTCGTTCTGTTCTTCGCACCCTTCGCCCTCTCCTCCTCGCCTTTTCCCCTCTGCTCTCTCCTTCTCGAGTCTCGGTTCCCTCTCCCCTCGAATCAGAAGGTCCTCATCCTGCCTTTTCCTGTTGGTTTTTCTGAAACTGGACGCTGCCTCCTGTCTCTTTCAGCCCTGCTCTCCTGAATGCCCTTTTTGCTTTTTTCTGAAACTGGACGCTGCCTCCTGTCTCTTTCAGCCCTGCTCTCCTGAATCCCCTTTTTGCTTTTTTCTCACTTTCTGTCGAGGGCAGGGGCCAGATATGCTGAAGGGGGGAACTGGGGGGTTCCTGCGTTTTGGACTCCCTTTTCCACATTTCTTTTTTTTTTTAATTTTGTTATTATAATTTTTTGTTTTTGAGTTAATGGGCCAGACCTAAAAATGATTGGGTTACAAAATCTTTTTTTGGATTTGAGTCATTTTTCTTTTAACTTAAGCTGAAAGTATTTTTGATTTGCTTGTATTTTTTCATTGGGATTAATGGGTTTGAATGAGTTGGGCTAGCTTACCTTTTTTTTTTGAGATTTTTGTTTTTTATGGATCTTTTTTCTTCATTTCATTTTTTTAATATATATATATATATATATATTATTTTGTATTTTTATTTTTTTATATATTTTAATTTTCTCTTCTTCTTTTTTTGGGTTAAAAGGCACCTTTTGATTTTTTTCTCTTTTTTTATTTTTGCCAATTTTAATTTAATTTTAATTTATATATATTTTTGCTAATTTAACTTTATTATTATTTTTAAGACTTGTCCGGACAAAATACGGTGTTCACAATGGGTATTGAAATAGTCATAGGCATTATCTGTTTGAAGGATTTTGATTTTGGTGTGGAAATGGGTTTGGATAAAATTGTGAAACTGTTTAAAGATGGTGGTGGTTTCAGTTCTCTCCCTCAGAAGATATACCCATGTAAGTCTAGTATGGTCATATACAAAAGTAATGAACCATTTAGCACCCAATAAATTTTTTATGTTGCATGGCCTCTAAATATCATTATGAATGAGAGCAAAAGGTTAAGTTGGTGTACATTTGTGAGAGGGAAATGGGTTCCTTGTATGTTTAGACAATTGACACACCTCACATTGAAAAAGATTGGTACTTTTATTGCATAAGTGGGGATACAAAAATTTCAAGTACTGAAAACTTGGATGATCAAGTCTAAAGTGCCAAATCATACGCTCACTTAAAGGGCTATTTGAGCTATTAGCTAAGTGGGTACTCTTTTCTGCCAAACCATGTCCTTCAATGATGTAAAGCCCAGCACTCTCCTTAGCATTGCCAATCGTCTTCCCTCCATCCAAGTCCTGAAAAATACATCCAGTAGGAAGAAACTTAGCAACACAATTACAATCCTTAGATAGTTTACTAATGGACAACAAGTTGCAGTTAGATTTGGCACAAATAACACATCTTTTAGAAACAATTTTTTTGAGAGTTTGACGTCTCCTATACCCTTAACCTTTGATAGAGACTCGTTTGCAATTTTGACCATTAAGGCACTGTTGCATGGCTTTAGAGAATTAATTAGTAAAATATTACCCATCATATGATTGGTTGCCCTTGAATCAATAATTCAAGAGACATTAGGCTGGGTTTGGGTGCTTAAGGCAGTATGAAATCTACCTGATTGTGCCACATTCACACTGGTTTCAGTTGTACTTGCATTCTGTCCAACAAATAGCTTCTGGAGAAGTTCCATTTGCTCTTTACTAAAGAGGGACAGATCACCTTATGATTTGTCTTCTGTACTTACAACATATCCCTTACCTTCTCCTCGAGGCTTTGGCTTCCAATTTTTGGCTTGCCGTGTATATTCCAGCAGACATTTTTTGTGTGGCCAGGTTTTTGACAATGATCACACCAAGCTTTGGTTGGTTTTTCTGCTTGGAATCCATATTTGTGTTTTGGGTTCCACAAGCTATCATAGCACTTGTTTCAGCAGTAGGTTGGTGCCCATGAGTGATCTTTTTTCGGCTTTCTTCATGTCTCACCTCTGAGAAAGTTTCCTTGAGAGATGACATGGGTTTGGTCTTGAGGATTCGACTTCGGACCTCTTCAAATTTGCTGTTCAGCCCCATCAAGAACTTGTATGTTCGCTTCTTCTCCACAATTTTGTTGTAGTTGGTTGCATCAGCTTGGCAAGACCAATTGTACACCTCATAGGTGTCTTGTTGCTGTCAATAGTGCATAAGACTATTGAAATGTTGATTCACAGTCATTTCCCCTTGTTTTAACTCAGTAATAAGGGTTTCAATTTCAAACAAGGTTGCTGAATTCTCTCTGGATGAGTAGAAATCCCTGGCTGCCTCCCAAATCTCTTGGGCAGTGGGATACAGAATGAAATTTGCAGAGATCTCAGTAGTCATGGAACTGATTAGCCATGACATTACAAGGTTGTTCTCTGTGACCGATATTTTGTGTTTGGGGTTAAAAAGATTTAATTGTTTGGCTGCACCATTGATGTATTTCTCCTTGCCTCTGCCACGCATGTGCATCAACATAGCATGGGACCACAACAAGAAGTTGCTTCCATTGAGACGATGTTTGGCAATGAGTATGGGTGCACTGTCACTGGACCCAAGGGTGTTTGCCTGGACAACGTCGCTGGAAGCTACTCCTTTTTCAACGTTCAAGGCTCGGTATTGGCCGAACTGCATGTTGGAAGTTTTATGCTAGACCAGGCTCTGATACTATGAAAAAATTAAAGGTACTGTACTCTGAGTTTCTTATTCTTATTATTCAAATATGATGATTATAAATCTATAGGGAGTGAGTAAATCAAGGCAATGTTGCTGCACTCTCTAAGAAAGGAAACAAATCAAGGAAATAAAAGAAATTAATTCCAATTAAAAGCCTAAATAAAGTCTCATAATAGAGGGGAAATAAAAAAGAAAAATTATTGTTGACTTTGAGAATAATATCAGCACATGAATCATGCCCATTTTGAGAAGTATCCCTAATTTTATGTCCCAAATTCCAACAATCATTAATAAAACATTAATAAAATTTATGACATCAGTCATGCCATCACCCACATTATGCTAATATCTATGGTAAAACAAGGTCGGAAAGCCTTCCATGCTTGGGGTTTTTGTTGGTCTATGTTTTCTTATGAGTATTGCTGCACTTAAAGGGTGTGGGACTAATTTTGCTTGAGGTATTGTGGCTACTCCTTTCCATATATGTTTTTTTTATAGATTCAAACTCCTAACATTTTAGAGGTCTCCCAATTGCTGAGCTCAAGCTTATTTACCACTTAAGTCACTTCTTGGGAGGTTTTTTATTCCATTCGTAACACTGCATCCTTAAAATCCTTTTTAGTAAAATTGGCCATAATTTATCATTTTGCAAGAGACTAACCTTAGAATTGTCTCCATGTTGCTTGGATTGAAGGAGGTAAAAATGTCTCAAGTAATTATCATCCACCTTACAAATGATAGGAACCAGTAGAGAAATAGGGAGAAAATAGAGAAAAAATAAAGAGAAAGAGGAGGAAGAAGAAAGTTCAATTCATTTCACGAGTCTTAATTATATACTCAACTCAAGTCTCTGCCTTCTATACAGAAACCACCAACTAACCCTAAGGTAACAAATCTAACTAACAAACTCCTATCAAACTAGCACAAGACTAAAATATAAAATAGCCTTGCTAACACATTTATTGCATATCAATATTCTCCCTTTAAAGATCCTTGTCCTCAAGGGTCAAGTAAGAAGATTTGGGTCCACATCAACCTGCATCTAACATCAAATGAAACCAAGTTGCTACAATCCTAACAATACCACCTCTAGCAATGTTTGTGATGCAGACCTTTTTCTTCATTGTTGCAAAAGAATCACCATGGAAGATCTTAGTGGTTGGAGTGAGTGGTATGTGAAGGAAAATGAAATCTCCTATGGAGATGTATTCTTCAATGGCACGGGCTCTATTAGATGATGCCCCATTATATTTGTTTCTGTGCCACTATCCAGCTTTAATGGATGAGTCTTCTTAAACAACATTATGTGTCATAATAGTGATCAGAATAGTCCCATACTCTGTAGCGGCGATAATGTTGATCATCAGTGCATTATCAATGAGGTAAACCAATCATTTCTTTTCCTCTTTGTACTCTTGTGAGCCAAAGGTGATTGAAGAGATCCACTTTGTTTCTCACTTTAAGCCCTTTTTCCTTAGAATTCCACATTTTCCTTCTGTAACTTGAGCAACCCCATTGCATTCAATAGAGTAGTAGGATTAAACAACTAACATCTACTGCAATTTCCTCCTTTAATCCATTTATATAACAAGTGACCTCATATTCCTCTGGCAAACCCAACTTGCATACCAGAGTGTTAAAGGAAATTAGGTACTCTACCACTTTTCCTTCTTTGTTTGACTGCATCAATTCTCCAAGGTTACCCCAAATAGATTCTTTATAGCTTCCTCATACCAGCCATGTTGTGATTGATTTCTTTCTATTGGACATTGTTGCCGCCATCAATTCATCACCTTTGTTATTTGCATTGAAAGATCCTAAATTTGTGTAGGTTCGTGTTCAATCTTCCATTTCTTTGAATGCAGCATCCAAAATCTTATCCTCCATTATGGCTGAAGGTTAGCTCTGATAGGAACTAGAAGAGAAATATGGAGACAATAGCAAACAAACCAAAAGAAAAACATAAAAAAGAAAGAGGGAGAAGAAGAGAGAAAAGAAGAAGGAAGTTAAATTCATTTTACAAGTCTGATTGTACACTCTAAGGGTACGTTTGATACGTAGAATGAATTTTGATAGGAATGAGAATGGGAATGGAAAGAAATCTTAATACTCAAATTTTGTTTGGTATGACTTAAGAAGTAATGAAAATAACAGATCTATTTTATGTTTGGTTAGAAGGAAAGAAGAAAAAATATGAAAAGGAAAGATATTTAAAAGACCAAAATATCCTTTGATTAAAAAATTGAAAACAAGTTGTTTTTTACATTCTTTTTTATTTTTGAAACAAAAAAAAAAGTTGCCGAGCCATTTAGAAATACTGTCCTCCACCTAAATTAGATTGGCAAGGGAGAGTTCATTCCATTAGTTCATTGAAGGAGAGTTCATTCCAGTGTTTAAAGGAAAATTTTATTCCATTGGAAAAGGAAGTTGGCATACCAAACATGAGGGATATAGGAATTCGTACACCTTTCCCTTCCTCTTTCTTATATAACCCTTATACCAAACATGTTCTAAGTCTTCAGCTCTTATACAAAATCAAACAGCTAACCCCCTAGCTGACAAATCTAATTAACTAATAGACATAAGCTAGCAGAAGACTAAATTGCCCGCGCATTATTCCCTTGAGAATGGTGAGAGGCTTTTTGAGTAAAATAATTTTTTTTTTCAAAAAATGAAGTTTCTAAAGAAGATTTTTGGGAGAGAAGTAAAATCATTTAAGAAACGTTTTTATCAATATTATTGTACTTGGAAACTCTTAAAATGGGACATTTTACTATCAAATTACTAAAGGGACAAGTCTAGATTTGACTACGTAATTAATATTATTTGAATGGGATAAATATTTATATATATTCATTATGTTTTATTTTAATTAAGTTTCTAATTCTTTATTTAATTAAAATATAAAGATACAAGAAATAAATAAAATGCTTTTATCAAAATAAAAACATATGTAAAATTTGAAATAAATATGAAATTATATTGAAAGTAATAGTATGGGTAAGAGAATAAATGAGAAAGGAAAAGAGAAGATTGTAGGTAGAAAGAGGTCTTGAATAACATGATAATTAATAATTTTGAGTAAGAGTATTTTTGTCTTACAAAAGTAATTTTTTGCTTATACTTCTAGTTCAAATAAAAACTCCAATTTTCTACTTCTTTTGTGCAATAGAAAATTTGCTTTTGTTATCGCTCAAAAGTATTTTTTTTCCAAGCTAAAACTAAAATAAATGGTTTTTTAAGGAATAAATTGCTTCTTATCTCTAAAAAATTAAAAAAAAAAGCCTAACGGGCTAATAATCAATGTGGTCTTATTGTCACATGTAGGCCACAATCACATTCTCATTACCATAACATGTAATATCTCCAAAATTAGCCATATAATTAAATTAACATAGGGTGAATTAAATGCTTAGGAGAATTGAGGAATTTATCAGGAATATAATAGCATTTTATTAGATTAATCGGGAATTTAATTAGAATTATTAGGAAATATTTAGAAATTATTCAATAATAGAAAATTAAATAATAAATACTTAGCAAAGAAATTTACTTAATTCCTTTGACCTTTAGTGCCATAAGAATAGAGGAAAATTATTAGGATAATAAAAGTACTTAAGTGAAATATGAGAGTTAAAATGTAATTATTAAAAGTTTAGGACAATTGTAACATCCCTAAAATTAGCCATTTAATTAAATTAATATAGGATGAATTAAGATAATATAGATTTTTTTTGAATTTTGGGTATGAGGAAAATTGAAGAATTTATTAGGAATATAATAGCATTTTATTGGATTAATTAGGAATTTAATAAGAATTATTATGAAATATTTATAAAACATTCAATAATAGAAAATTAAATAATAAATATTCAACTAAGAAATTTAGTTAATCCCTTGGATCTTTAACGTTATAAGTATATAGGAAAATTATTAGGATAATAAAAGCATTTAGATGAAATATAAGGGTCAAAATATAATTATTAAAAATTTAGAATTTACAATGTAATTTTAGTTGGGAATAAATTACAATTTTCCCTTAGGGCCATAACACAATTTACCTGAAAGGAAAATTGTTAATTTTTTTATTTGAAATGTAACCAAAACAAAGTGTGGAAAAAAATCTAAAAAATCCGTTACTGCATAACACCTGAGAGAGACATATATATAGATATATACACACATGTAAGAGAAAAAGAATGGAGTCAGAAATTCTCTGAAGGAGTTTTGACTCCTTTCGGTGGAAGGAAGATGTAGGGGAGAGAGAGATAGAATATGTAAGAGAGACTTTAGTAATGGAGGACGAACTAACATAAAAAGGACTCCCTAACCTACCATTAGAGAACCAAGAGAGAAAGAACTAGAGAAAATTTGAGAGAAAGAAAGAAAGACCTACGTGAAAGGAGAGAAACTAAACCAAGACCCCTTAGCCTTTCTCTCATCTGAAACACCACACACACTCACACTTTTGAGTAGGAGAGAGCTTGAAAGATAGAGAAGAAGAGAGAGATAGAAAAGGAGAAGCATAGGAAATCGAAGGCAAAAGCTTTGCAATTGAAGAAGGAAGGTAAGAACACACCCTTATGTTTAGCATATAAGGGTAGCTTGCATGTCTTTCATTTGTGCATCATCCTCTTTCCTTAAGACTTCCATAAGTTGCCATAATTTCATATAAAGCTATAAAAGAAGTTAAAGACTCATGAAACTTAGGAAATTCAACCTAAGCTCTTGGTTGTAATCTTCCATGTTTTTCTTGATTGTTTGCTTGCTCTTGAGATTTAGTTAACAAATAATCATGATTGTTTGGCTTGTATGTGAGAAAATGGCATGGGAGTTCAAAATCATGATAGTTACAACAAGTTTTGCAAAATAAAGGACCTTTACATGGCTTGGTCATGTAAATCTGAATGGATCATGTAGAAAATATATAGGCAACATGGCTTGATTGTGTTCTACCACATAGCTGGCCACTCAATTGTTACATAGCCTAGCCATGTAATTGAACACGACCCATGTAATTCCTTGGCATTTTTCACACAAAATAAGCTATAAAATTGCACGGGTGGGCCATATGAACTCACATGGGCTATGTAATATTTTAGTAAGTGAAATCAATGGATTTTCTTAAGATGTATAAGTTTAAACCTCATGTATTTGGGATGCTTAGTTATTAATGCATGTTTGCTTGGATATTTAATTATGGAAACATGTTTGTATAGATGTTTAGTTACTGTTGTATGTTGAAATATATGATTGCCTATCTAAATTCTTATAAATTATGTTTGTGATATTGATACGATGTTAGAATAGAGAGGAATTTTAAGATGAAAATAGGGATCTTAAGGAATGGAATCCTGATAGGAGATAGCATCTAGGAGATAGGATTTTCGAATCCTAATTTTGGAAATAGTCTTTATGAGACAGGGTTCTCGGGGAATGAAATTTTAATAGGAGATGGTCTTCATCAGTAGAGACAGTACTAGAAATTGCCTATGATCATTTGGAAATAGAATTGAGAGGGAATAAATCCTTACACATTAAGTCCCATTCTCCTACGGACTAAGTTTTGACAAGAGGGTCATTGAGGGTTGGGAGTCCTTCATGTGCCTTTAGGTTTCAGGTTAAGGTTTGTAGATCTCCTTTAAGGATGCCCTAGTATGTTTAAGAAAAGTAGTTTTTCTTGCTTGACCACGTTGAAAACTTAGGTCTTACACCAAGTGAGGTATCTATGAGTTCGGAAACCTAAGTATGTATCAAGTAATATGAATATAGCTTTCCTTGCAAATAATGAATTTAACGCATGATCATCTATGTCTCCTTATAAGGATATGAACAATGTTATGATATAATTAACTTAGCGTATTGAAGTATAAGATGATGTACATGATGATGTACTATTTTATGGAATATGTTAAGGTTTTATTAAGGATGCCAATCTATATAAAGTTTATACAATGTATTGATATGATGAGACAAGTGTATTTCTTGATCTAGATGAGTTAGTATAGTTTAAAGCATGACCTTGTGTAATTTAATCATATATGCATATTGTATCTGAATGTTTGATATTGCATTTGATATGCGTGTGATTGTATCCAATTGCATGGTATGGTATCTAAATGTAATTATATGTAATATATTATGTGCTTGCTATTTTGATATGCCACAAACAAAAAGAAATAGATGTTTTTTGTACACGTGGTAGTTGAAATATGACTAGTTTTCAAAACTAACATATTAAGAGTGGAAATTCTCACCACATTTGCTAATGTGTTAAGACTGGAGCCTTTATTTTGATGATGCTATGCTAATAGCAGATTGACATACTGGTTCAAGTAGTTGTGAATGTTGGTAGATTGTAGAAGGTGAAAGCAAACGAGACTTAGTTTTCTATTAGATGTTTCTAATAATAGTGATGTGATAGCAGAGGATGCTTGATTGTCTAACATAAGAGTCATTGTATCTTTAATATTGCCTTGGACTTTAAAGAGGCCCTTGGGGTTGAAAATTCTTATTAGTAATGCTATCAAAAGTAATTATGAATATTTGATATATGAAGTTGATTACATGATGTGAATATTAACTAGTTTCTTTTAATGATATTAATGACAAAATAGCCAAATGATATAAAAGGAAATTTTAACGGTTATAATTCTTCCTTATGTAAAGGTGTTACGTAACTTGTAATGCAAGTAAGTACTTATTTACTTACATCTAATTGCACACACACATTTTGGCATTTAAAATAGAAAAAAACTTATATGCAATTCCTTATATTTTTGTCATGAAGTTTTCCAATTAAAACATGACAAGTGTATAGTTCTCTAATAATATATGATAAATGTATGGTTTTTGTAGATGATTGTATGACTTTCCAATTAAATTATACACTTGTCATGATATTATTATTTTTTGGAAAAGAGACGCTAAAATTGGTCTAAACACTAACTATCTAGGGATAGGAGATCCTAGTTACATCATCAACAAGAATACAATAGCATCCACTAGGTAGGCTACTTAAAAACTTGATTCTTACAATAATGTCATGAGATTGATTGGCTAACTAGTCAACTAGCCTATTACTTTCAAGATGAGTATGGCTAATTCTAACAAGCTAGTCCCCTCTCAACATCCATCTAGTATAATTAATTAGTTGACTCATAGGGTGCAATATTGCACAACCTTTTAAAACTAAGTTCAAAGTAATCATTAAGTTTACTTTAACCTATAGTTTTTTTGTAATGCCAAAGTTCCAAGCTAGATTAATGCCAGAAAGCATATCCCATAACTTAGGACAAATAACACCCCTGGTACTAATATTGCGAATGAACCTATGCACCTAACTCCCTGAAGCATCTTTTATCACCCTTTCACAACCACTATTTACCTCGACATTTTTAATCAAACCATCTGTGTTGCATTTTACTCGATCTCCCATTGGGTAAAACCACCTAATCAAGATCTCCTTCCTTGTGGTTCATAGAAAAAGGGTGGTAGAATTGCACTTCAACCATCTCTTTGCTAGTTATGTAAACTTTTCACCAGAAGCTTGCCAACATCTACTACCTCTTGGTAATAAACAACCCAATTCCTTTGAAGCTAAATTTGCCATACACCTTCCTAAAGAAGACCTTCCACTTCAACCCTCTTTCCTTTCTGAGTTTAGATCGTAGGTGTTACCCACTTTTACAAGCACGAGTTGAAGAATAATGACTAGTATCATAAGTCAATGCATGCCATCTAGGAGCTTCTAATATAAGGGTAGTCTTTAAAAGTGTGCAATAAAAACTCAGTGTGAGCTTTGCATCTTGAGTAAGCATCAGAGTTTGAGAGATTGCATCAAGCTCTATAAACATTTGTCATGACTCTCTCATGCATAACTAACCAAAAAAGAATGGATTTACCATGTACATTGCAACTTTCATATTTAGTTCCATTTGAAGCTTGTATCTATTCCATTCAACGATTATATTGACTCATAAGCAGACTTTACAATGAATGTGTTGTCTTTCAAAGGTAGCCAAATGACAACTTACTATTATGGGTGGAAGAATAGTTGCAATTTTCAAGCAAACATTACTTGCAAGAAGCTCTTTATACATTCCTAATCCCATTTATTATTTTATACAAAAGCTTTCATTGGAAGATCAACAAGCTTGACGTTAAGAGGCTATGTCAGATAGTTGATTAACTTAATCATCCATTGCTCCCATCTATCTTGCCAAAACTTAGCTTCATCTCCCTCTCTAACATTCCATCCTAATCCTTCCTTGATGTGGCCCCAAGGCTTATAAATGCCACACTAGGTGTTAGAAGCAAATTGTTGGTTTCTTACCATAAGTATTAAATGATTGCCACACTTGTACTTTAATTGTAGAACTTTGGCCCATAAATTGTCTTTCCTTTCCATCAAGCCCCACCTATTCTTCATAATCATAGTTGAATTCATTGCCTTAAAATGTCATATCCTAAGGCCTCTATCATTCTTAGGCTTACAAACATGGTCCCAGGCAACTAGATGCATTTTTTTACACTTGTATGTTGTTCCCCATAGGAAGTTATGGCTCACCTTCTCCATCTCCTTGCATATATTGGAGGGAAGAAATAGTAAATAGGGATGGAATTCAACATAACTTGTCTTAAAGTAATACACTCAACAAAGGATAATATTTTGGCTTTCCATGAATTCAGCTTTAAGTTCATTTTATTGATAGAAAAATTGTATTTACTTCTAGATATCTTCTTATGTTCATTTTATTAGAGTAGTATCCTGAGATGCTTTCCCACTTCATGTGCCAGTGAGAAACTTAAAGTTTTACGTTATTGTTTAGCCACGATGTGATTCACATTCTTAGAGCAAAACATTTTGGTCTTCTCTTTGCTTACTTGTTCACTTGAGCTAGCAAAGAAAATCTCCATTCAACTAAGGATGATCTCTATCTGCAACATTAAAGCTTCCCCAAAGAGAACCAAATCATTTGCAAAAAATAAATGAGAGATGGATGGGACACCACAAGCCAAAGAAAGGCATTTCCAAGCCTTTTGTTAATAGATTCTTCAATCAAGTGACCTCATCTTTCAATGCAAAGCATAAATAGGTGTGGTAACAAGGAGTTCCCCTGACGAATACCTCTATCATTCGAAAGTTTTTTTTTTATGAAAGTACCATTCCAAATGATCTTCATGGTGCTTGTGGAAATACAAGTCATAATGAGATTCAAGAAGAAGGTAGATATGCCAATATCCTTAAGCATATCCTTTAAGAAACTTCAATTAACTTATATCATATGCTTCTTTCAAGTCAACTTTGATAGCTATCATTCCCTTTTTCCCTTTCTTCTTCTACATGGAGCAAATTACTTCTTGCATAATGATAACATTATGGAAACTAAGGTGGCATTTCCATGCACAAAACTACATTAGTTAGAAGCAATAAGGAAATCCATATAGCTCTTTAGTTTCTTGGCAATAATCTTAGTAATGATCTTATAGATAATGTTGCAAAGAGATGTAGGTCTTATCTGCTTCAAGTGATTTAGGTTATCAACATTAGGAATGAGAACTAGCGAAGTTTCATTAACTTGCATGATTAAGTATGAGTTATGGTAGCATTGTTTGATGAAGTCATAGACCAATCTACCTACCACATCCCATTGTCTTTGGAAGAAGATAGCATGAAGACCATTTGGGTTAGGGGTTTTGTACTAGGGTTATGCATGTAACTTGGGAAACTCAATCTGGACCAACTATCTCAAGCTAGGTTAAAAAAAGAAAACGACAAAACTAAGGGGGATTGAGTCAGGCTTGGCATCAAGTTGGCTATCCCAACCAGTCTGACTCACCCCCTATATAAAAAAAAATAGTGACTTAAATGAAAAGAAATTTTTTTAGGAGCTATTTTATAATTTTAGCCAAAAATCTTTTACACATTTTACAAATTATGACTAGCCAAAGGGATTAAGGCCTCTTTCAAGCCTTTCTTAAATATGATTATCATATTTAGATAGAAGAAAATAAAATAAAATAAAAAACAAGTATTTTTGAATTTAAAAGAAAAAAAAAAACTTAAATTTGAGATAATAAATGACTTTTTTTTTGGAGAAAACAATTGGGTGAAATGCTTGTGACAGTTTGCATCACTTTTGTCTTAAAAAAATAGGCAAAATAAAAAAAAATCCTAATTAGACTACCAAGCTCTAAGTTATTGTATTTTGAAGTTTTAATTTTTATATTTATCTTTTCTTCTTATTTTCTCTTTTGAACTCACATTTGTTCTTTTGTATTGCGTTAATCTAAAAAAGAAAGTATCAAAATGAGTGGTCATACGCTTCAAAGGATATATACAAAAGATAAATACCTTCAAAGCTTACCTTTTTTTTTTTTTCCTTTAAACGAGAGTAGCCCAATTTGGCTTGGCTAGCCAACTTGGCACTGTGCGAAGCTAATTTGTAGGTCATAAATTTTAAAGTCCAATTTATATTGGGCCAAACTCTAAGTCAAGTTAAACTCGTGTACACCTTTATTTTGTATGAACCCATACTAAAGACAGCTTGTCTAATTTTCTCATTGATAAATTTAGCTTCAATTTTAGAGATAGCATCTTTATTGAGCTTGGGGAAAAAGCCTTTCAATGGGAACTCGAAATATTGAAAATCATTTAAATATTGAAAATCATTTATCCTTGCTATACATATTTGTTACAAAGTTAACCACCATCCCTTTCATAATTCCATCGTCCGCGATGTAATTATCCTTATCATCTTTCAAAGCATTTATTTGATTTTTCCTGCATCATCCCATAGTTAAGGCATGGAAGAACTTGGTAATATGATCACCAAATTATAACCAATTATACTGGAATTTTTTAAACCATGCAATCTCTTCTTGAAGAAAAGTTTCTTCGTATTCCTTGAAAATGTCCCTTTGCAATCCTTTAAGATACCGATCATCCCTTTGTGCTAGTCTTTTGTGAATCCCTTCAATATGATTTAAGACTCTTCTCTTCCGCTTAAGAATATTGCCAAAAACATTTCGATCCCATTCCATCACCTTATCCATAAATCTCTGCTTTGCATGAAGCCAATAATCATGGTGCTGCCAAGCATCTCTAACCATCCTAGCAAACTCGTCATGAGTGCGCCAAGCAGCCATAAATTTAAAATGCCTTCCACATCTCCTTGTATTTTTATGGCCTCTACACATCTAAACTTAAACCAAGCGGTGATCAGATTTTAAAAAAATTAAGATGCAGCACCAAAGATTCATTATTATCTTCCAACCAAGCTAGATTTCCTGAACGACGGTTGAGCCTTTCTTGTTCTCTTCCATTGTCCCAATTACATTTTGAGCCACAAAAGCTCAAACAAACTAAGATGTAGTCTTGAATGCATTCTCTGAATTCTTCCATACTCCGCAAATTTGGTGGTGCCCCCTGATTTATCATCAATGGAAGTGATGGCATTGAAGTCACCAATGCAAACCCAAGGGCTACCACTAACAGAACAAGAAAAGGAAACCAGGTGACGCCAAAGCTTTTCTCTAATGCTATAGTTTGACCTTTCATAAACTGTCAGCAAGTAGAAGCTATGCCACTACGCATCATGGTCCTCATATTCACAACTTTGCGAATGCAAAGAAAGAATAGTGGTATGCATAACAGTAAGTATCGCAGAGAATCCAGATACCCTCAGCAAACCTCGAAGCTTCAACACGAAAGTATCCATTCAATCCAATCCTCCTTATCACTTGCTCAGCTTGCACTCCACTAATACGAGGTTATGTGAGGATGGCTAAACCCACTTCTTGTCGAATGAGCATTTCCTTAAGTAAGAGGGAGAAAGTTCTGCTGCCTGCCCCTCTAGTATTCCAAATCACAAAATTCATATTAAAGAACAAGAGCGAATGGATCTAGAGAAGTCTCAAGACAGACCGTGGTAAACCTTAGTAGCACCCAAGCTCTCAAGAGGATCCACCCCTGTTGGCAACAGACTCTTCCCTAGTATTCTCATTTTCCTGAGAGTTTCATTTGGGTCAGGAGGCTTGGTTTTATTAAACTCCTCCTTTTGCACTGTTTCACATCGTCCATGCAAGAACTTGGTGTTCTTCTCAACTTCACCTAGCCATGTGCTACGAGGATGAGAGGTTAGTAATGTTTATAGATGTTTGACCGACGAGAAATTTCCTCAAGCATCAACAGTCCTCTCTTCTTTTCGCAACAGGGGCAGTAACAAAATCCCGCCCTTTTTGTGAGCTGGCCCATTACAGGCCCAATCTCCATCTGGTCCTTTATGGTCATGATCACTGTGGATCTCTTCCCGTTCTTAGCCTCCCTCTGATTTTGCACGTGGCCTACCTCCTTCGTGAGATTGTCTTTATCGTGGTCAAACGTAATTGCACCTTTCCTCATCTATCTCCATAGAAACGCATCCATCGGTATCCTCCGCCATATTTGTGTATTCCTCTGCTTCATTTAGTACCGTAAATCTTGAGCCCGAGCCCCCAGCATGCTCCCTTGATCTTGGAGGATCAGCATCTACCTGAGATTTCCTCACTCCTCTATCTTCCTCCAGATTAATCGATTTTAGGCCACTATTCCTCCTCTGATTGCGTTGTGCAAACACGAGAAGCAGAGCTTGAATCGTGAGTTTCAATGGTTTTTCCAGCAACACACTGATCTTTGTGATGACGATACCTCCCGCATCCGAAACAGATCAAGTTAAGGCCTTCATATTTTATCTTGTATATCCTCCGCCTTATCCTTACTTTAGATAAAAAGGTTTTCCTAAAGCCAATCTCGATCCAGATGCGTGTATATTGTCCTCTCTTAGTGGCCCCATTATCTACAATATTTCCAAAGTCTTCTTGAAACGTATAAACGTCGACTTTCAGAGATTTATCAGTGGCATTCCCTATCCTCCTCCCACGCAAACTTGTCCTCACTTCCTTCATTTTCGAGATGGCCATTGATCCCCATCAAGAGATCCTTATATGAAAGTAACTCACTTGATTCACAGGAGCTGTAGATGTACTACCATGAGCAGCTATAGAACTCCCAGCCTCAAGAGCAGTGTTCTCTTTTGATACCCCATCAGTCATCATGTTATCCATGTTAGCTTCCATGGTCTCGTTGGCCTTGGCTTTCTTCGGACTTCACAAGAGCTGATATTCCTCGTCAACATGCAAGCCTGTTCCACTTTTTTCACCCTCAGCAGCGGCAACCATCACCTTCTTGTCGTAAAATTAAAATTATTAAATAATCATATATTTGTCACCTGATATAAAAAATAACACTTGAGTCTTATCTTTTAAAATATTTTTTAAATTTGTTTTTGTTATCCCTCAAAAGTAGTTTGTTTTTTCCCATAAGCTAAAACTAAATTAAATATATATATATATATATATTTTAAATACAGTACTTCTTATTTCCCAAAAAAAAAAAACTTAACAGGCTAATAATCAATGTCGTCTTATTGTCACGTATAGGCCACAATCATATTCTCATTACCATAACCCGTAACACAAGTGGACGCGTATATGCTTACATCGAATCACACACACACACACACACACACACACACACACACACACACACATGTTTTGACATTTAAAATAAGAAAAAATTCATATAATTATTTATATTTTTGTTATAAAATTCTTTAATTTTTCTTTTTTTGATAGCATAACAACTAGATAACTTAAAAAATGAGGATCTGTATGATTTTTTAACTGAATAACTTATCAAATTTTCTAATTAAAATATGATAAGTGTATAATTTTTTATTAATATTATGACAAATATATAATTTTTACAAACAATTATATAAGTTTCTAATTAAACTATGAATTTATCATAATATTATTAAAGAATTATGTATTTATCATACTTCAATTAAAAAAACCTGATAGTAAAGATATAAAAAATAATATCTACATTTAATCCTCTAAAATATGCTAGAATTTAAAAAAAAACATGTTTTACACATTTGTTTAAATCAGCAAAGCTGATGGAGAGCGCATTATGAAAAAAACTCAAACGTTATGTATGTATCCTAAATATCTTCCTTTTAACAATCTGAAAGCTAAAATGAATATCTCACAAGTCGAACTGTTCATTTATATAGTACTATAATATACTTATAATTTAGAATATATTTTTATTATATACGCAGTATAACATAGGATAATATATAAAGTTAAATAAATAATTAGTTTAAAATAAAAATGATCAACTAAATATATTAATATATATTAAACATTATTGATAACTCTATCATATGTACATATTACATTAAAACAACATTCACTAGCCATACCTCGCCATGATATACAATTGTTCCCTCCAAAATAATTTTCTTTTTTATTGATGGAATTCTTTCCAATAATTTATTAAAATAATTTATTGTAAATAATAGAATATAAAATATTGAATTACAATTATGTACATAAGAAAAATGAATCATGAAAACTTTTAATAATGTAATCATTTCTACAAAATTTTAATCAATATGATGATAACTTTCTTATGATAAAATAAAATAAATTTTAAAAGTGACCAGAATCATCTTAAGGTACATGGAAAAAAAATTTACAGCAAGCAAATTAAAGCATTTTTTTTTAAATCTTGTTTATTGACTAAAATATTTTACACGTAAAGTATATAGTTACAATAACATCAATTTTGATATATTTGATTATGTAGTAACATTTCTTTAGATTTGAATACAAATACTTTTTAATAAATTACATTATTTCTATTTTTAAAATGAAAATATCATTTCAATAATTGTTAACAAATTCTTATATTACATATTAAATTACATTCTTACAAAAAATTTACTTAGAAATATGGCGGCGAAGAGAGCTGCACGCCAAGATCTTAATGTTTAGCAGCAAAGGAAAAAGTCTCTCCTCCACTCATGTTGCTACTTGGCCTCTGTAAACATTTGCGAACTAGCATTACTCTTATTTATGAAGTGGATACAATGTACAGTGTTAGGGGTAGGGTAAAAAGAAACAAAGATCCTATTTAATTGCATACAAAATAATAATTTTACACAGATTTGCTGGCTCTTTCATTTTCCACAATGTTTTTTTTTTTTTAATATTTCATTTACTGAGGCATCAGTTTCTCAATATGGCCACATGAACTCGTTTTCATCTGCAGAAGCTGAGTTGTCTCTATTCGATATCTTTCACAGCATCCTGCAGTATAGCACACAAAAGGCTCACTCAACAAACAAACATCAACCATAACAAATTTGGTATATTTAAAACCCCCTCTCAAACTAAGGCCTAATAAATCGTTATATGAACATTAAAACATAATAAAACACTCCCTTAACTAGGGTTTGGCGTTTTCGTTTTAGTCCTAAGTTTAGAAGGTGTTAAGTTTTAAAGTTCATATAACAATTTTATAATTATGCCTTAATTCAAAGGAATAAAATATAATTTCCTTTAACATTACTCTTATATTTAAAAATGATGGTGTTGGTATAGCACGAATTCAGCCTTGATATTTAGGAGTTGAGATTAATTTCAGATAAGATTTGAGAAGATGTGGATCTAATTTGGGTCAACTATTATTTTGTATTTAAGTTTCTTTATATCAATTTTAACCTTATCTTTTAATTTTTTAGACGACTGTCACGATCATTAATTTATTTCCTTTTCTTTCTTGATCTGTATCAAGAGACTTTATAGGCCCAATTTAATGCCATTAGCCCTATATATGTAGTTGCTCCCTATTCAAAAATAATGAGATAAATTATTTAGAACCAAAGAACTGTCTTTCCCACCTTTTATTAACATGGTATCAAAGCCCCACTAGCTTGATCTGCTCCGATGACCAAATACAGTCTTCAGACAACTGAGTGAAGAAAAGAAAGAGCTTCCCACAGAAATGACAACCCAAACACTTTAGACCAAGGAAAGAGAAAGAGGATTATTTGAGCCGAGAGGCTGTTGAACCAAATACTAGTGATTCCAAGTATATAAGACTTGAAAGATCGAGAATTATGAAGTCATGGCTTGACTTATTAACTCCATGAACAGAGAGATAGGTGAGAATTTCATCTTTTTTAGACTACCCGTGAGATTTGGAGGCAGCCCAAGAAGCCTACTCTGCCCATGAGAGTGCCATTGAAGAATGCTCAATCCATGACCTAAAACGGGGGAATACCCCTGTAAATCAATACTTCAATTCTCTTTCTAGGTTTTGGCAGCATTTAGACTTCCTGGATACTCATACTAGGGGCTATACCACTGATGCAACACTTACAAGAAGACTATGGAGAAACGAAGAATTTACAAGTTCCTAATGAACTTAAATGACATCTTTAAGGAGGTAAGAGTTAGAATCCTTGCTATAAAACCTATTCTCTCACTTAGGGAAGTATTTTCAGAAGTAAGATGTGAAGAAAGTAGGAAACAGGGTAAAGTTCTAAAATACACACCTCCACAAACCCAAATGAAGGGTCTCCACTTGTGTCATGTGGACTAACCCAAGTAGGTGACAGTAAATAGAAGAAAAGCAACAAACTATGGTGTGAGCATTGCCATAAAAGTGGTCATTCCAAGGATGTGCTGGTAGATCCATAGGAAAGCACCAAACTGGAAACTGAAACCAAAGAGTGATAGGAAAGGCTATGTCGTTAGCAGCATGGAAGAACCCACCACATTAAAAACTCCTCTGTTTTCCAGTGAACAGCTTGAGCTTTTTCAGAAGCTGTTTGGAAAGTAGAAGAATCTGGCTCAAGACACTTCAAAGGGTAATGTCAAAACTGGATATATTGCCCAGTAAGATAATTTTTCTGTTGCCCTTGATGCTCAAAATCTGGATAATCTCACATGGGTGATAGATTCTAGAGCATCGGATTACATGACGAACAACTCCTCTCTAACAACTCCTCTTTATTTGATGAAATTAACACTGCACCACACCCTTGACCTAAAAATAGCAAATGGGACCTTAACTACTGTAACAAGGAGTGGGATAGTCACGACCTCTAAAGACTTACTCCTAAAAAATGTTTTACTCATGCCTAAACTTGCTTGTAACTTGTTATCCATAAGCAAATTAGTCAAAGATAGGTAACAATTATGTAGCTAACTTTTTCAATGGTGGATGTGAATTTCAAGACTTGGCATCCAAGAGGATAATTGGGAATACGAAAGAAGTATCCGATCTCTATCTCATGGGTCCTACACCTACCAATAAGTATGGCTTTGGTGCCAATACAAATGATTTGCTGTTGTGGCACTATAGACTAGGCCACCTTAATGTTCAAAACATGAGAAAATTGTATCCAAAATTTTAGAATATAAATTCTGTTATGTTTTCTTATGAAACATGCCAACTTGCTAAACACACTCGCAATACTTATCCTGCACAAAGCTAAAAACCATCCCAACCTTTCCTTCTAATCCATAGTGACCTGTGGGAACCTTCTAAAGTCAAGAGGCATTTTAGAGGCAAAGTGGTTTGTTGCCTTCGAAGATGATCACACAAGGGCAACATGGATTTATTTGATGAAAGAAAAATCAAAGGTACCCTCAATATTCAAAACCTTTAACCAATTTATCCAAAACCAATTCCAAACCCATATCAAAGTCCTAAGAAGTGACAATGGGAGAGAAAATATAAACTCTTCCCTTGATACTTACCTCAAAGATCACGGAATTTACCACCAAAGCACTTGTGTTTACATCTCACAACAAAATGGGATAGCCAAAAGGAAGAATAGACACATACTTGAAGTTGAAAGATCCTTATTATTTACCATGAATGTTCCCACTATGTTTTTAGGGGGAAGCCATCCGAACAGTAGCTCATCTCATAAATAGAATGCCCTCAAAAACCCTAAATTTCGAAAGACCATGCTCCATTTTTCCCCAAACCTACCCCATTACCCAAATTATTTCTTCTCTACCCTTAAAAGTGTTTGGACGTACTGCCTTTATCCACATTTACTATAACCATAAACTTGGACCAAGAGCAATTGTCTATTTTGGGGTACTCATCCAATTGAAAGGGGTATACTTGCTATTCCCTTGGCCAAAAGAAATTTTTTGTCTTTATGGATGTCACCTTTTTTGAAGACACACCTTACTATTCCAAAATCCCCATTCAAGGAAAGAATCAGAACCAAGGTGAATGGAGTTTTGGTGGTGAATGGAATTTTGCTGATGTTTAGAACTGTAAATATTGCGATCCCTACAAAATGGCCCCTACCAGCCCTATTCCCACTACTATCAGACAGGAATCCAAGCCTTATAACCCTCCTCACCTTGAGCCAATAGTCCCCATGAACATGAAACAAAAGCAGAATCAGACCTAAAATAGAGGGAAAATGGGCCCAAAATTGGTGAACAGATATAGCAAAGAGAATTCTTCTCTACTCACGACGAAAGAGGGACTTCAAGATAGAGATAGGACCAATTCCTTTGCAGAATCCAAGTCCCTCTAGCTAAAGTCCAAAAATGGAGGATTTAGCTATACCCATTGCGTGGAGAAAAGGTATTAGGTCCTACACTAGGCACTTTATTGGCGAATATGTGTTATACAACAAATTGTCAATTTCTTATAAAGCCTTTATGACTAATATTTCTAATGAAAAATCCCTCAAGGCATTCGTGAAGCTCTTGAAAAGGGACAGTGGAAAAAGGCTATTATGGAAGAAATGAATGCACTTAAAAAGAATGGAGTCTAGGACTTGGTTGATTTACCTGAAGGGAAAAAGCTTATTGGCTGCAAATGGTTTTTTAACATCAAATACAACAATGGTGGAAGTATCAATAGACATAAAGCCTAGTTGGTTGCAAAGGGATTCATCCAAACACATGGAACAGGCTACCAAGAAACTTTTACTCCAGTAGCTAAGTTAAATTCTATTACTGTGTTGTTGTCCTTTGCAGCCAACTTGGATTGACAATTGCACCAACTTGATGTGAAGAACACATTCCTAAATAGAGACCTAGAGGAGAAATTTTACAAATCCATACCATCAGGTTTTGAGAAAGAAAGAAAAGGCAAAGTTTGCAAGCTAAGAAAGTCTCTTTATGGGCTCAAATAGTCTCCTAAAACATGGTTTGAAAGGTTCGCTAAAGCTGTCAAGATGTAAGGATACTAATGGAGACCAAGGTAGTATGGGATACCAAAGTCTCACATTAAATAGTATAGGATGCTCAATGGGGTACTTAAGTAAAGTGGTTCTCCCACCTCAATAGCTAGGTTTTGGGGGAGGATTCCCCACCTTACTTGGGTATTCGTTAATTAGTATCAGAGTTGGTAGTCGGTGACTCTGGAAAGGGTTACCTGTGAAGGGTTCTGATCGGTAGAGTTCTGAATGGTAGAAAGGTAAGTGAAGTGCCGCAAAGTATAGCCGTCGAGACGTCGGCTTTCCAAGAGTCTCACATTGATCGAGACCAAGGTAGTATGAATATCAAAGTCTCACATTGAATAGTATGAGATACTTAACGGAGTACTTAAACAGGATGATTCTTCCACTGCAATAGCTAGCTTTTAGAAGAGGGTTCCCCACCTTACTTGGGTACTCATTAGATACTCACAGGGGCAAGGTGACCATACTCCCTTTCACTATGTTCTCTCAAAAAAGGAAAATTGTTGTTCTAATTGTGTATGTAGATGATATAATAGTTATTGGCAATTATAAAGAAGAGATAAGAAGAGATAAGAGCACTAAAGAAAGCCTTGGCTAAGAAATTTGAAATCAAGGACTTAAGACCTTTGAAATACTTCTTAGGGATGGAAATTGCTAGGTGCAAAATGAGAATCCTCATCTCCTAAAAGAAGTATACCATTGACTTGTTCAAAGAAATGAGAATACTTGGGTGTAAACCAATAGATACTCCTATGGAAGCATATTACAAGGTCAAATTTTTCTAAGAAAGTCCTCCTATAGATACGAAGAAATGTCAGAGGCTTGTGGGGAAATTGATTTACTTATCTCATACTTGATTAGATATTTGTTTTACAACTAGTGTTATCAATCAGTACATGAATAAACCTTATGAGTTTCATCTAAAAGTTGCCTATAGAATTCTGAGGTGCCTTAAAAATGTCTCTTGGCAAGGGAATTTTCTTTAATAAAGGCACATGTCGAACTCTGGAGATATACAGTAATGTTGACTAAGCAGGCTCAATTATGGATAAGAGGTCTACTACAGGCTACCGCACCTATGTGTGAAGAAACTTGGTGATGTGGAGAAGCAAGAAATAGTTAGTTGTAGCAAGAAGTTGCATCAAAGCTGAATATTAGACCCTTACTCAGGGAATCTATAAGGAGTTGTGGCTAAATAGATCACTTGGAGAACTTAAAAGTAGAAGTACTTTGTGATAACATGGCAACCATCAGTATAGCTAAAAACATAGTCCAACTTGATAGAATTAAGCATGTCAAATTTGATTTTCCCTTTACCAAATAGAACTAAAGCTCAATTTGCATAGGCCCTAACCAAGGCCTTGACTAGAGTAAGGTTCAAAAAACTTGGATGCAAGTTGAAGACGATCAACAACTATTCCTTAACTTGAGGGGGAGTGTTGGTATAACACAATTTCAACTTTGATATTTAGGGATTGAGATTGATTTTAAATCAGATTTGAGGAGATTTGGGTCAATTATTATTCTTTATTTAAGTCTTTTTAGTTTAGTTTTAACCTTTTCTTTTCCTTTTTTAGATATGACCGTTATGATCATTATTTTATTTCCTTCTCTTTCTTGATTTGTATCAAGAGACTTTATGGCCCCATTTAATGCCATTAGTCCTATATATATAACTGCTCCCTATTTGAAAATAATGTAGTGAATTATTCAGAACCACAGAATTGTCTTCCTCACCCTTTTTTAACAAATGGCAACAAGAAACCATGGAATTTAATCTCAAGTACACTTTTTCTTTCATCTTCCTAGAACCTAATGAGGTAATTGGATATCTTGTTTTCTGCAATGTCTATTATGTCTTTATTATCATTACCCATCAGTGTTTGTCTTTTCATTACCTTTTCTTTTTTAAGGTGGGATATGATGGTCATTTTCTTTCGACAAAATTACTTTTTTAATTATATTCTTTTTATTCTGTGTATTAAACAAGGATTTTATATTTGCCAGCACAAATTAGAGGACCAAATCGGCAAATTGTGTTAAAGAAAACAAGCACCCAGCCTCAACACTTCCTAGAATATTTAGCGCTGCAACCATCAATACATGGTAATTGAGTTCATCTCCGGAGTCCCTATAAATCAACAACTTGGTAAAATGTATTTTAGCAATGGAATGCCAAGCCTGATGGGAAATGAATAATTAAATTTGGTGGACCACATTTATGCATCAAGAGATGAAAGAGATTATGTACATAACTGCTTCCTGTTACTTCCTCCTAATACTCTCATTCTTTTTATCTTAAGCAGACAACCAACATCTCTCCGATTACTAGAAGCACTCATAAAGCATAAAGTTTCAGGTTTGTTCACCCTTCCACATTAAATTTTAAAGGTATGTTTGGATTGAGGAGAATGGAAAAGGGAAGAGAAGGAAAGGTCTAATTTCAGTCTAAATCAAGGGAAATGCCTAAATTAAACTTCCCTTCTCAATATTATGATAGCTTAAAAGTATAATTCCATGTGATATAAAATAATGAGACTTTCTACCATAGTCCTGCTTTCTTTTTTTTTTTTGGTTTATTTTATTGAAGTAGATAACATAATGATTGTATACCTTGGCAAGCCGAGTGATATAAGTAGCAGCTAATGCAGTCGCCAACAATCCCAAGCCAAGAGTCAGCAGCTGATTGTTTCCTCCAGATAAAGAAAGATCAGATTCTTCTTGCTAAAAGATCAAAGAAGCCAGTTTTATTAAAATAAGCAAAAAATGGGGATGTTCTTCAATGCTTAAGAGTAGGAAAAAAGAAATCCGTAGGAAAAAAGAAATCCAAATGAATGATTGCAAGATAAAGGGAGTGAAAAAAGAGCAAACAAATCACTTCAATATATTTCATAAAGAATTTCACTCTGAAATTTCTTGATTTATTTCAAAATAGAAGCTACAATATATAAAAGAAGTAGGCTACAAAAAATCAGCCAATATAAAAAAAAAAAAAATAAAGGTCACAAAATATTAGCATATATAAAAGACAATAAAGGCCATAGAATATCAGCCAATCAACTTTAACATAAAAGAAAATAGACATGCAACTTAAAACCTCAAAATAGAAATGAAAAAAAGAATCAAAACATTTGATTTCAGTCCACAAAAAGGTACGATAATTTTGGCAAAAAATTATGTCCTATTAGCAGCAAATATCTTATACAACTCTTCCCAAGAATCATGGGATTCCAATGCTCCCCCTCAAGCTGGGCACAACTTGGAGCTCAACATTGCTTTTCGGATGCCAAGTCCCATTATATGATCCATGGCTCTAGAATCTACCACCAAGGTATCATTCTTCAAGGGCCAAGAGCTTAAAGCTACTAAATAATTACTTGATTGAACAATGTTCTTGGCCCCTATAACACCTTTAAATGAAGATAATGTTTGATTATCAAATATCCTTTTGAAGACAATGTCCCATGATGAGAGTTGGGGTAGTTTTGTTCACTCCAAAAGTGGTTGTAATGGCGATTTCAATGGTTTCTTTCTTTTCGGTGTCTAACACCATGGTTTGCTTTGTGATGATCAAGATTGGAATTGTTTTGCTTACCCCATGGCTATTTGGGGTGGCAATTTTGTGGACAGAATTACCCTTTCCATCATCTATCACCATTGCTTGATTCTATTTGGTCATATGAGGTGGCCAGGCTATAAGGGCTTCGATATTAGTTGATAGGCACCAAAGCGAGATGGAAAACTCTCCCCCAAAAATTAGATGTTGAAGTAGAAGAACCACCATATTTAAGTATCCCATTAAGCAGCCCATACTACTGGATGTGAGACTCTGGTATCCTATACTACCTTGGTCTCCAACAATTGGCTGTACTTGGAAAGCGATGTTTCAGTAGCTACACTCTGCAATATTTCACTCGGCCTTTTGTTGCTCAGAACCTTTAGCAAGTGGCCCTTTTTGGAACTGCTGACCACGAAGAATTTCACTCTAAAATTTCTTAATTTATTTCAAAATAAAAGCTACAATATATAGAGGAAGTATGCCATAGAAAATCAGCCAATAAAAAAGATAATAAAGACCACAGAATATCAACCAATCAATTTTAATATAAAAGGAAGTAAGCGTGCAACTTAAAACCCTATAAAACAAGAATGAAAAAAAAAAAATTGAACTTCAACCCACAATAAACTACCATAATTTTGCCCAAAAATCATGTCCCATTAGCAGCAAATATCTCAGAAAGAATCATGGGATTCCAACACAACACACAAGTTTTTATTATTGATGCATGCAATACAAAGTATGATTTTACCTATAACGTGAATTTTACAACCCAAGCCTGTCAATTCTACTTTTTTTTTTTCACCCCTTTTGAAATAAAATTTGATTAGAAGGCAGAGAAGAAAGTACAAAGAGATAAAGGATTAAACAGCCCCCTAACACAACAAAAGAAAAGGTTGAAGAAAAAACAACCATCCACCTAAAGGGAACACCCCCAAAAAGAGAGAGAGAGAACAGAAAAAGAAGTAATAAAAATACATAATGACATGCCTTTATCAATAAAACATGTCAAACAATAACTGATTAAGACCGCTGCATATATTCAACCACTATTCATTGTGAGTTACAAGCAATGGATTTCAAGATTTGGGCCTCTGCCATGAATTCTCAAATGTAAAAAACGTGAGCAGTTTCACCTTAGACTGCAAAATGGAAGAAAATAACTGTAGAAACCAGATTTGTTTATTGTCTTTTTATCTCAGGGTCTACACCCTCCTTTAGACAACAAAATTCTAGTCATTCAGTGCTTGCAAATTGCAATTCATCCATGACGTCATTTAGAGTAGTTTTGGAGTTTTCTGTTGCAGACTCATTTCTTTTTCTTTTAACAAGAGAAGGAATACAACTAGAGGTGAGGTTAATATATCCTCCTACATAAAATACATAAAAAGGAAATAAGAGAAAGCTAAAGAAGCTAAAAAATGAAGCAAAGCCATTCAATTTCTCTGCCTATCGGAAGTAAAGACACTCATTAAAGATTTCTGCACAAAGCATCAAAGTGAAGCCACAAGCAAAATCCCATCCCCATCAGAAGCAGGGGCAAAGGCAAAGAAATGCTGTTGAAAATCCAGGCATTCCTCTCCTATTAGATATGCCAGAGAATAAACTGCACATTGCCACAAATTTTGCTTTCCTTCTTGTTGACAAAACCTAGTAAAACATGAGAAACTGTTTGAAAGTTTTGGGATAAACCCACTGTTTACCAAGAACTCTGAACTTCAACGTTGAAATAAATGTGGTACTATTTCTGAACTAGAACTGCACGATACATGAGGTATACAGCTGTATGGCACATCTATTAATTTCTCCTAATACATGCCCTTCTTGTAACATCCTTTTTTTCCCACCCTTCTTTTGAAAATTCTACTTCATTTAGATAATCAGTCATATGCACAATAAATGACAGCAGCTGCAAAACTAAAAACAATGAACTTACGCACAGTTTAGTTTGTAATACAGACTTCAACAAACAGTTTCATGAAAACACTATACCTAGACAGTCTGTCCAATTATAACATCTCAATTTTGATGTACAGAGATTTTAATAAATGCGTATATGTGCTATGCATGTGACTATGAGAGACAGCTTTTCATTTCAGTAGCTTCCTTGAAAATATGAGGGAATTATGGACAATGCTATTCATTACTCTAAACTAGGCAGTTCAGCTGTCTCATCTGAACCACCAATTACAGGCCTCAGCCCCAGATGACTTGTCAAAATCAAACTGAAAATGAAAAATAATAAATAAAAGGGCCCATATCTGTAAGTCTTGTGAGACTTTGGTCAGAAAACATTCAAACCAAAGAAGCAAAAGAAGAATAACCAACATAGAGGAAATGAGTACTACCGTCCACAGTTGGTGAGTGAGAAAGGAGAAGAAATAAGATAAAATTATTGAACCCAGAGCTTTTTTAATAGTTAAAAAGGTCTATATGTCTGATACAAGAATCACTAATGAATGTATCATTGCAGAGAACAGCTCAATACTGATATTGATGAAACACCAAGAACAAATTTGGAATCTAATAGAAAGCTGACAGATTCCTTGACACCTCAAGAAGTATACAACAAGGAAAACAACTCCAACATCTCAAGAAAATTCAGTGATTAATAATTGCCAACAACTTTAAAGCTGAGAATTAGAGTTTGTGCACAAATGAATATCAATTTTATAAAGCTATCAAAGTGTAGCTTAGCTAGTCACAAGCATAACTTGAATGTGATGAGAGCATGTGATGGAAACCTCAAACAATTCGTGCATTATTTATGTGAAAAACTGAGTTGCAAGTCCCCTTCAACAGTGAGGAAGAGGTATAAGGAACCGAAAATGTATGAAAATAAAAGGAAAATACACTCGACAGGCTTTCGAGAGGCCTGGATCTCTCCCAAAGACTAACCAAAACTCTTCCCCCCTCTGCAATGCTCCCTTCACACCACTAAATGGCCCCTTCCAGCCACCTCTCTTTCAACGCAGAGTTAGATACTGGCAGTACCCACGTCCAAATTCGTTTTCTCCCTTGCTGCCACCTCATTTCCCCCTTCTCATTTCTTTTGTCCTTATTCCTTCTCATATAAACTCTTGTCTCTTGTCTCAGGCCCATCATTTCCCTCCTCATGAAGATGCACCTTGTCCTTAGGGTGAAAAACAGGAAATTGTGGGTTAATGACATCAAAATCTTCCCAGCTGTTCTCAAATTCAGGAAGCCCCTCCAATTTGATCAGCACCTCTTGCTTCCAATTAGTCATCTTCCTAGTATTCATCACAACTTCTGGTTGCACCCTAAGCTCCATCTCCTCGAATAGTGAAAGAGGGATGTCCTATGTGGGACTAGGAGGGTGTAGAGATTTCTTTAGCTGGGATATGTGAAAAGCTGGACGGATTCTAGCTGTAACTGGCAATTCCAGCCTGTAAGCAACTTCCCCATACTTCTCCAGACCCTTGGAGCAAGTTTTTCATTTTGCTTCTTAGCTAGAGATTTCAGTTTGTAAGGTCAAAGCTTAACAAAGACAAAATCTCCTGTAATTTTCTGAGGAAGAAGAATAAAGGGATAGGAGTAGATCTGAGAATGCTCTGATTTATTTCTGATAGAAAGCTATATTTAAATAGGGAAGAATAGGAGACAAGATCTCCTAATCAAAGCCCATAGAATCAGGAAATAATAAACAAAAATAATTACAATAATAAAGGTCAGATTTGACCTTGGGAAACAGTAATAAAAGGAAACAAATCAAAACTAATAAAGAAGAAAATCAGTAACTGAAATCCTTGGTAATAAATGCAGATTATCCAACATAATGTTGGTAATAAAGGCAGATTTTCCAACACTTCCCCTCGAGTTGGGGAGTAAATGTCAAGCATACTCAACTTGCCAATAAGGCCTTCAAACTTCACACAAGACCAAGCCTTGGTGAGAAGATCAGCAACCTGGTCTTGAGAAGAGACATAAGTTAACTCCAAAATTCCAGTATCAAGCTTTTTCTTAATGAAGTGTCTATCTATTTCAACGTTTTTTGTTCTATCGTGGTGGATTGGATTTTTGACAATGCTAATAGTTGCCAAATTATCACAAAAAGCTTTCATAGGACTAGTGACTTGTATTTTCATTTCATTCATCAATCTCTTAAGCCATAATGCTTCACATACCCCATAAGTGAGAGCTCGAAATTCCACTTCAAGAACTACTTCTAGCGACAACAACTTGGTTTTTGCTTCTCCAAGTAATGAGATTTCCCTATAGAAGGGTACAATACCCTGAAGTTGAACACCGGCCTAAGCCCAATTCGCATCAATATAGACTTGTATGTCTCTGTTTTGATTCTTTTTGAAGAAGATTCCTTTCATTAGGGTCATTTTTAAATATATCAAAATTACATATACAAAGAAACTAATATTTGGTCTGGTGTGAGAGAGATAAATAAGCTTCTGAACTAATCTTTGATATCTCCCAGTATCAATAGAGACACCATCTACCTTGAAACTAAACTCGTAGATGGTTTCCATTGGAGTATTAGCTAGTTTAGAGCCTATCATTTTAGTTTCTTTAAGTAAATCAAGAGTGTACTTTCATAGGGATTGTGATTCTTTTGTTAGATCTCGCCACTTTCATCCTAAGAAAGTACTTCAATTCACCAAGTGATACAATACCAGTAGGCATGCCCATTAGAGCACTACAAGTTCGAGAAGCCCTCATCCATCAAGACCAAATCATTCAAAAGCCTATAATTCAGGTCCAAATGGCTCATGAAAGGATGACCCATGTTCAAGAGGCCCAAATTGTGATTCTATATATCCAAAAATTTCAAAGAACTCATGATAATATCTATGTTGGACGTCAGCCCAAGTTTAGAGTCCAAAATCTATATTTGATTAATTCAAAATATGCTGAATTGGACTTTGGACATGATATTTCCTTAAAGATGCAAAAGTGGAAGTCCAAGTGGAAGCCCAATGTTCTAAGAAGGGCCATGGAGCAACTAAAGACAATATCTAACACGTTGAAGGCCCAATAAACTATACACATACAAGAGGAGTGCTGAGGCCCAATTGGAGTAATGTGACAATTATTTAAAAGAGTTAATTAGTTTTGACTAGGATTCTTTTTTAATTTCGTTTTTTATTATTTTATTATTTTTTTAACTTGATCAAAGAGCTTATCTTGGAGATTAAGTTAAGATTAGTATCCTAATCTAATTAGGATATATATTAGTATTATTTAAAATATTTCTAATTAGATTTTAGAATTTTACTTTAATTAGGACTCTAGAAATTTTTGCCTATAAAAGGCTTCTTATTGTACTCTATTTTAAACACATGAATGAATGAATGAATTTGAGTATTATTCAATACTTTGTGAGGCTTTTGCTTCTTTATGTTCTCTGAGAGTTCACGTGACTTATCAAAGGATTGGTCTTCCTTTGTGGCGTCTTGAGGCTAGGGTTCTAAGAGACAAGTTCTCTTAGGGTCTTTCCTTTGACCAACAATCTTGTGTTCTAGCCGGTCTCGGGCAAAGTGTCATCTTGTTGAAGGTTCCTAGGACAAGGTTCCTAGAGGGTCTCTCATCATTTGGTATCAGAGTTTTGGTCGCTAGTACAAGGTATATCTTTGTGTTTTTTTTTCCTTCCGTTGTTCTTCATACTTTCTTTCCTTCCATTTGTGTTATCTTTTTCATCTTCATCTTTTTCTTCTATCTTCTTCTGTTTTCCATTGTTGTGTTCCTCCATCCTAAAAAAAAAAAAAAATTCCAAAAAAAAAAATTCTAAAAAAAAGGGTAAAAAAAAAGAGTGAAAAAAAAAAGAAGAAAAAAAAAATTCAGATTGCAGAATTCAAAATTGCAAGTTGTGCTAATTCAAAATTAAAAGCAAGTTTAGAATTAATTTCCTAATTGGAGTTAGTTTCCTAATTAGAGTCAATTTCCTAATTGGAGTTAGTTTCCTAATTGGAGTCAATTTCCTAATTGGAGTCAATTTCCTAATTGGAGTCAATTTCCTAATTAGAGTCAATTTCCTAATTGGAGTTAATTTCCTAATTAGAATTTGTTTCTTAATTTGATTGCATTAAGTAGCTACCAAATTATCTACTTTCCTATTTGCATTCCAAAAAAAAAAAAATTCTTTTCTAATTGTTCTAAACTTGAATTGCAAGTAATTTCCTATTCTTAAAGTTTCTTATTTTCAGATTTTTTTTTTCTTCTTTCCTTCTTTCCTTCTCCTTCCTTACAGGCCTCCCCTTCCTCCTTTTTTTCCTTTTTGTTACACACATTTTTTTTTCTCCTTTGTTTGATTCTTTGGGAATTTACACTTTAGGATTCTAGTTTTTTTTATTGCCACTAGTCTGATCTTTTCATTTGATTTGCTTGTGACTTGCTTAGAACACTTGTAAGAAGCAAATTATTGAGTGGTAAAAGGCAAGAGTGCAATTAACATTAAGGAAAAAGCCAAAAAGAGAGTTAAACACGAGTGAACTTATCATCTTTTAAGTGTAAACACGTGAGAAGAGTGCATGAGGTCCTATTCTTTCTATCTTTATTTGACTAACTTTTCAGGTGATAAGATGTCCAATGAGTACAAATTCTTTGAAGAGGCTAACAAAGAACGATTCAAGCAATCTTGTGCAAGGTTGGATGCATTCCAATTCAATACCAACTCTACAGGACAAGATAAGGAAAAGGCATCCCCTGATTTCTATACTAGATGCCTTATCAAAGAGAAAGTCTGCAGCATGGCTATTGATAATAGTAGCTATGTAAATGTTGCTAGTACCTTACTTGTTGAGAAATTAAACTTGCCTACTATAAAGCATCCTAGGCCCTATACCTTATTGAAAGGTAGTGCTGAATTTAGGGTTAATAAGCAAGTTTTGATTTCTTTCTCTATTGGTAAATATCATGATAAAGTGTTATGTGATGTCGCTCCTATGTTTGATGGACATATTATGCTTGGTAAACCATGGAAACATGTGAGGAAAGCTAAATATGTTAAGCATAAGCATAGATATTACTATTGCTATTCATTTGTATTCAATGAAAAAAATCATGTATTAGTACCTCTTGATCCTATGGATGCTTATGAGGATCAAATGAGAATAGTACAAGCATACAAAGCAAAAGAAAAAGAGAGAGAAAAAGATGAGATTGAAAAAGAAAAGAGTGTGAGTGAAAAGAAAGAGCAAGAGAATAGTGAGAAAAGTGAGAAAAGCATGAGTGTGAGCTTGTTTGATGAAAAAAGAGAGGTTGAGAGTGTGTATAGGGATATTTGTTTATCTACTAACAACCTTAATCCATTTTTGCCTATTGTTGATTCTAACTCCTTGCAGATATGTGGAAATTTGTTTTCAAAAAAGCCACCCAATGGGCTCTCATCTTCAACTAGCATTGAAAAGAGTTGTGATTGCCTAATTTTGTTTCCTAAGAATCCACCTAATGGCGAAGATTCGAGGACGAATCTTTTCAAAGAGGGAGGGAATGATACAATACCAGTAGGCATGCCCATTAGAGCACTACAAGTTCGAGAAGCCCTCATCCATCAAGACCAAATCATTCAAAAGCCTATGATTCAGGTCCAAATGGCTCATGAAAGGATGACCCATGTTCAAGAGGCCCAAATTGTGATTCTATATATCCAAAAATTTCAAAGAACTCATGATAATATCTATGTTGGACGTCAGCCCAAGTTTAGAATCCAAGATCTATATTTGATTAATTCAAAATATGCTGAATTGGACTTTGGACATGATATTTCCTTAAAGATGCAAAAGTGGAAGTCCAAGTGGAAGCCCAATGTTCTAAGAAGGGCCATGGAGCAACTAAAGACAATATCTAACACGTTGAAGGCCCAATAAACTATACACATACAAGAGGAGTGCTGAGGCCCAATTGGAGTAATGTGACAACTATTTAAAAGAGTTAATTAGTTTTGACTAGGATTCTTTTTTAATTTCGTTTTTTATTATTTTATTATTTTTTTAACTTGATCAAAGAGCTTATCTTGGAGATTAAGTTAAGATTAGTATCCTAATCTAATTAGGATATATATTAGTATTATTTAAAATATTTCTAATTAGATTTTAGAATTTTACTTTAATTAGGACTCTAAAAATTTTTGCCTATAAAAGGCTTCTTATTGTACTCTATTTTAAACACATGAATGAATGAATGAATTTGAGTATTATTCAATACTTTGTGAGGCTTTTGCTTCTTTATGTTCTCTGAGAGTTCACGTGACTTATCAAAGGATTGGTCTTCCTTTGTGGCGTCTTGAGGCTAGGGTTCTAAGAGACAAGTTCTCTTAGGGTCTTTCCTTTGACCAACAATCTTGTGTTCTAGCCGGTCTCGGGCAAAGTGTCATCTTGTTGAAGGTTCCTAGGACAAGGTTCCTAGAGGGTCTCTCATCACCAAGGCTTTTAATTTCAAATTTTGGGGCAAGAAACTCTTTCAACTTCTTGATTTCTTCTTTACAGTCTCCTGACACTATAATGTCATCGACACAAGCAATTAGTATAGCAATTTTTCCTTCAGTAGAGAACTTACAAAAGAGAGTATGATCAGCATGTCTTTAGGTGTAACACCTTCACAATTTAGTGAATTTTTCAAAACAGGCCCTTAGTGATTGTTTAAGGCCATATAAGGACTTTCTTAATTTACATTCCTTGTTCCTACTATCAAGAAAGTGATACTAGGAGGTAATTCCATGTAAGCTTCTTACTCAAGGCCTCTATTGAGGAAGGCATTTTTAACATCCAACTAATGAAGTTGCCAATCTAGGTTAGCTACCAAGTAAAGTAGGAATTTGATAGTGTTGAATTTGACAACTAGATCAAAAGTTTCTTGATAGTCTACTCCAAAGATTTGAATGAACCCCTTTGCCACTAGTTTGGCTTTTGGCAATTTATGCTCCCATCAAGATTATACTTAACGATAAACATCCACTTGTAGTCAATAGGTCTTTTTCCTTCAAGAAGATCAAGAATTTGCTAAGTGCCATTTTTTTTCCACAACTAACATCTCTTTTTGTACAACTTTGTTGAACTCTAGAGTACAAAGAGCCTCTTGTATGCTTTGAGGAATTTTTTCAATGGAAATACACGTCACAAAAGCATTGTAACTAGGTAAAAGTTTTTCATAACACACAAAATTGCTAATAGGGTGTTGAGTGCAACTCCTTACACCTTTCCTCAAAGAAAATAGGTAAATCCAAAGGATCATGAGAAGTAGACATACTTGGTCCGAAGGGCAATGTTTGTTTGTGCTTTCGGGATGTACAGGGCTCTTCCACTTTGGTCATCTTCTTTCTTAAATAGACCAATAATTCTTTCTCTTTACTCTTTTGATTCTAGCTCAGCTTCAGTAGTACTAGACTTATCATGAATTGGTTCAATTATATTGAAGGAGGTCATGGGTTGGTCAACCAAGGTAGAGGAGTCAACATTTGTAGGTGTAGTTCAGTCCTTATGCTCACCTATTTCACTGTTCTCACTGTTTTGGTACTGTCCAGGTACAAAAACCCCCATTTAGGGGGAGAAATGGGGTTTTTGGGTAATACGGTTGATGCTCAAGAAAGGTAACATCCAGAGTAAAATAGAATTGGCAAGTGGTAGGAGAGTAGCATTTATAACCTTTTTTACTTGAGGAATAACCAAAGATACACCTAAGGGATTTGGGTTCAAGCTTACTACTGGGAGTGGTATGAGTGAAGGCATATACATCCAAAGACTTTGAGAGGCAAAAGGGGAAAAAAGTGAGTGTTAGTGTAGAAGGAAAGGAATTGCTGGCAAGGTGTTTTAAAGTTGAAGAGGCTTTGAGGGCATCCTATTGATCAACTAGGTTGCAGTGAGAATGGCTTCTCCCCATAAGTGTTGGGGAACATGGGTGGAGATAAGGAGAGCTCTAGTAACTTCCAAAATGTGGTGGTGGTTCTTCTTTTCAGCCACTCTATTTTGCTATGAAGTATTCATATAAGTGGTTTGATGAATTATCTCATGGTTACCAAAAAATGTTCTAAGATCAAAATTGATGTATCTCCTCCCATTATCCGATCTTAGAACTTTTGGTTGGGTCTAGAATTCGTTTTGGATCAGGATACTGAAGTTTTTAATGATCTGGGGCACTTCTAACTTTTCTCTCATGAGGTATACCCAAGTGACTCTAGTGTGATCTTCAATAAGGGTAATGAACCACCTAACACTTAACATACTAATTATTTTTTAGGGCCCCCAAACATCATTATGGACAAGAATAAAAAGGATAAGATGGTTGGCATTGACATGAAGGGTAATGACTTTTGTTTGTTTTGATTTCTAACACACTTCACAATTCAATTCATGCATAATCCAAGAGAACCTCATCTTCAAGTAGCTTATAGAGTGCTACTTACTTGATAGGCAATTCAGGGAAGGGTATTTTGTTCAAAAAGAAGAATACTCTTACTCAAGAGCCTACATTGATGCTAATTATGCAGGTTCCCTAGTGGATAGAAGATCAACTATAGGGTATTGTACTTTTCTTGGAGGAAATCTGGTAACATGGAGGAGCAAGAAATAGAATGTGGCGGCATAGTCACCTACATAATCAAAATTCAGGGCTATTGCTAAAAAATTGTGTGAATTAATCTAGCTAAAGATTATCCTAGATGATTTGAGAGTCAAATGGGTAGGTCCTATGAAGTTCTATTGTGACAATAAGTCAGCTATCAATATTGCCCATAATCTTATAAAACACGAAAGGACAAAGCATATTGAAATTGATAGACATTTCATTAAAGAAAAATTAGAGGAAGAGTTAGTGTGTATGCCCTATGTTCCATCAAAGTGCCAATTAGCTGATGTTCTAACAAAGGGGTTGAACTGTTCGACTTTCCACAATCTTGTATTCAAGCTGGGAATAGAAGACATCTATTCTTCAGCTTGAAGGGAGTGTTGAGGTGTAAATGCGCTGTAAATAGATTAGGAAAATGAGTTGTAAATGGATTAGGAAGTATAGTTTGAAATCTCTTAAATGAAGGGATTCGATTAGATAGTTTTTTCCTCGTATAGGATGATTTAGTTTCCTATTTTTTCTCTTGTAATCTTCTATATAATTCCCTGTGCTGTACTGTCAATGAACTGAATGAAGAATTCAGAATTTTTCAATCTCATAATTAGTGACACTATCCGCAACCATACATCAAGATTCCAATGACTTAAAAACCATCCTATGACTAAGGGCCACAGGAAATCTCTATATGCATTTTGGACCTTATACACCAGCAAGCATGTAGCTTGATTAACACGATTCAAAACTTGTGCATGTACTATCCTTCCATGAAATGCTTGCTTGCTACAAAGCACAGTGAAACCCAACAGAATGCTCATGTTGGGTCATTTTGCAGTTCCAAAAGACCTCAATGGTGCTATTGCCATGGTTGTCAAAATTGCAATAAACTCAAAATTGTGTAAGTTGAGGCTAAGAAAAGGTGTCAACTCATACTTGAACTTGATTTTTGGTAAACTCGGTGTAAACTAAAGTAAACTCGTGAGTTTACACGTTTACAAAAAACTGTTAATTGGACTTCTCTCACAAGTTTCTGAAGCTCATATCATATACCCTAATTTTCTTTCCCTACTCTAGCCCATGTTAGCCCTAGAAGGGGGGAGAATGCAGCCCAAAATGATGTGTTTCACCCTGTAGGAAATCCTCAAATCTTTTATCTATTTTGTTGTGCTTTTTCAACCCTTACACTGCAAACACTATGCCTTTGCAACATCTCCTCTGAGCCATATGCTGAGTTTGTTATTTCTTTTCACTTTCAGTGTTCACATTTAATCATTCTAAGTTTTTTTTTTTGGGGGGGGGGGGGGGTATTCACTTGTAAATCTTAATGTTATAGATCTAAGGTTATGTTATATATGAATTTTATTTATTATGCAATAAAGACTCTTGTCAATTGTTACTTAACACTAGGACATTTTTTAGAACATATTTTTTTGGCTATTTATCGAAGTATGTAAACTTCTATGAGTTTATGATTCAAGTTTACCTCTTCCTCATGAGTTTACTTAAACTTGCGATTGACAACCACAATTATCATTTGGGATTGCTATGAATTTCTATTTATTTTGAAACAACTTTTCAAATTAAGTTTTGGAAGCAGAAAAACCGCTTCTGCTACCCCTAAGAAGCAGCATCTTCCCACCCCCCCTCTCATCAGGTCAGAAACTTGCTCAAACACCTTCAAATCTCAAGTTAGATACTTTTTTGAAAAATAAGCAACTTCTTCCTCCCTAGTAGCCTGACCAAGCAGGCTAGCATGCCACATGTAAGACAGCTCATAAGATAATGCAGAGTCCAGATCTGGAAAAAAAATGAAAGAGGAGAGCCACAACATGAAGCTCAATGCCATGTTGAAACACTTCTCCTCAAGCAGCCTGCTGGCCACAAATACTGCCTCCAGGTAACTGGCTTAGTAACCAGTTCATGGCACTTGGAAGAGCTTAACAACTGGCCTTTCCCAAATTGACCTCATTGCTTATAATGCCTCTATTCAATCTGTCATACCATAACCTGATAACCCTAAACACCGAATTTTATTCTCAGATATTATAAATTATAGCTATCCAAAATATAATGTGCTTAGGGTGACAATCACTGTTCATGCATTTTAAACATCCCACGGCCAGTTAACAATAACTCAGCCGACCTATTACAATGGAAATGGTACAGAAACATTAATCCACATGCACCTTCCTAATCATGACCTCACTTTTTCATCTATTCTTCTGCCTAAACATGGCTTTGCAGTGAGCTTTGATGGCATTGTCAACCTTGCAGTCATATCTCACAAAAAGCAATGCCTACAAAGTGTTCAGCATTATTCATCTCTTACTCTAACACCATTTCGTACTAATCACATACACATAGACTAAAGGAAAATAAGAATGAAAGAAGAAAAATGAAAATGCAAAGCTAATGGGTGGCCAAAAAGGTAAAAGCTTATAATGGAAGAATAGTTAACCAATACTTGAATTGTTTCCAATCATGGAGAAAAGTGAGCACATACTTACAATTATTGCTCGTCCAAATGCACCAGCACTCACATAAGCCCATGTCCCTGGAAGCATTCCCAGCCAACTGTATCACAATTGTTGATTAGTTTAGTTCTAAATCAGAAATGCACAAAAACTAAAAATGTTTAAATGCAGTATACAATATTCAAGTCAAAAAATATAAAAATTTCCAATAAGGGACAAATTTAAAAATTGAACTGCCTGCATCTTCAAAGGCATCACCTTGCCCCTACATTTGTTATGGGAGACAATAGTGTTTTTGGCCTGACTGTGGTGCAAACTCATGGCTAATTTAAGGGAGTTTTCATTTCTAATATGCAAGGAGATTGGACAGCTTTATTGCATCTTTTAGCCTCTCTAGCTTTCTCATCTTCATTTTTTTTTTAGTTTTTTAAGATATGCAATATTGAAGGGTGTCCAATCCTCATCCACTGGTTGAACTTCTTTTTTCCTCTCTGATAATACTACTTTTATCATAGAACAAAAATACCACCCACTTAATTCATAACCGTAGATATAATGAATTAAACATAATATAATAACCACATATTATAAGAACATAACCACATTAATAAACCAAGTTGAGATATTACCATTATGTTACTTGTTTGATTGTACCTTAAAAGTGCCATCCTCACATTTCAGCATTTTCAGTTCAGAACCAAAAAAAAAAACTACTCTGAATTGGCTGATAATTTCAAATTTCAACCACTAAAGAGTTTCTCTTTAGTGAGGAGTCAAATAGTTTTATTATAATCTCCAACATACCTCTGTACACGAAAGTCCTTTAGGCTTAAAGTAGGGACAAAGCACAGACTCATTATACCTTGTACTGAAACTTATTTTTAATAATTAAAAGAATAAGGGGGAGCAAGGATCAAACTCATGACCGCTTGGTCATCGAGGTTTTGATACCATGACAAAAACCATTTCATCCACAAGCTTAAGATGGTAAGTGAAGGCCATAGTTCTGTTATAATATCTAACATCTCTCGAGAATCAAGATGTAACTATGGAGATTTCAAGTCAAAAATGGCTTCATGGACTTATCATTTCATGCCATAAAGATATGTCATTTGTTATTTAAGGGCTGTCCAAATAAGATACCTTCCATAATAAGCGGAGTTATCAAGATCTGGAAATTTGGCTGCATTAATAAAATATGTATTACTGAAGGAATATGAAGGATCCAAGTAGTGTGTACTTTAAGGATAAAGGAAAGCAAAAATTATTTTCGCTGTCAGGGAGAAGTTAAGCTCAGTCAAGCATAGAACAACTTTGTTCTTTTTCAGTTTTTTCTTTTGGTACAAGTACAACTAGCCTGATTATTTTCACTGTCAGGGAGAAGTTAAGCTCACTCAAGCAGAGAACTTTGTTCTTTTTCTTTTTTTTGGTACAATTACAACTAACCTAATTGAGATTATAAAAAAACTATTCATGGGTCTTCACCTAACAGCTTAAGCTCTTGGATTGAAGTGGTTATTGACAAAACCAATCATGTTATGAAGTTCTCACAACTTATAAAGTCCAAAGTTGAAAACTTAATAGTAAGCACAGAGTTAGGTTTCTAATGGAAAGATAGATCTTAAAATTCAAGAAAAGCATGGAAAATCACTCCAATGATGGTATTAATCAGTGATAAGCATCATACCTTCCCAATACATATGGAATGAACTTAACAGATGTCAATCCATATAAGTAATTCCCCAGAGAAAATGGAAGTAAAGGGCTCAAACGAAGCAAGGTTACAACCTTGAAGCCATTTTCTCCAATTGCTTTGTCAATTGCAAGAAACTTCTTATTTCCCTCTACAAGATTTAGAATACGCTCACGAGCAAAATATCTTGCAATTAGAAAAGCAACACTAGCTGCCACCTGGAATGTCCAAAAATGTTAGACTCAAGAACAAACATTCATACATCTGGGATCAATTAACATCAGTGTGTAAGTTTTTATACTTTAAGCCAATTGATTTCATGTAAAATGTAATTTCCAATGATCCAAACATTCAACCGTAAGCAATTGCTATGTTGATATCGCATACTAAATTTTAGAATATTAAGCATGATCAAGTATTAAAATAGGTAGTTCATAATTCCTTATATTTTAAAAACACTATTGTACAATGACCTAAACACATAATATGAAATCTTTTTTTTTTTTTAATAAAACTTTAAAAGCATGATCCATGTAATGAGATTGAACCCAATGATAGACTTTGCAGGAAGTTTATCCAAGTTAAAAAAATTTTGAAAAGGTGTACTATTCATTTAGTTTTACGCCATCGTATATTGCCTATATTGGTTGGGTTAACGAGGATCAATTGACACTAAGCCACTGGCATAGAAGTTTCTACACATACACCATCTTATAACTTTACATAGAACATGATTTTCATCAACCCATTGTTGAATCAAGTGTGATTTAGTGCTTGTTATATTGATCTAGCATAATCAATTTTAGAAGACTTGGATAGAGATATTAAATAATGTAAAATTGATTTCGTTTTACAGCAGTGTCAATGGAATCTAAACATATATATACATACTGACTCACCGTTCCACTAATAGAGACTATGATAGTGCCAATAACAGATCCAAAAAGAAGTCCTGCTGACATGGTTAAAGGAATGGCAGGAATAGCAAGGACCTGGGACCACAGTTGAGGAAGTAAAGTCAGATTTAAGCAAATCAAAAGAATCACTCCAGGTTTCGCAGCCACCCCCCCCCCCCCCCAAAAAACGAAAAGAAAAAAAAATTCAGAATAACCAGTGCATGGACATAATTCTGATTCACTCGGTGGCATGCAGTTTCCAGACTATACTTTACAACACCACCACCAAACAAACAAACAAACACAAAAGAATAAAAGAAAAAAAACAAGGAGGGGTGGGGGCATGTGGACATTATCAGATACTCAGCTGACTGGAGTTACAAATCTATCACCATAGCTGCTATCAAGCCTGACATCTAGAAGAAGTTTTTCAAGGAAACAATAGATGCATCCTCACCTCCAAGCCAGCATAAACTGCCACAAATAATGCATATCCAACTGGACCATAACCTGCTTGTTAAAAGCCACACAGGGTTAATTCTAAAATACAGCAAAGTTATCTTTTAGAGAGAAAGAAAATGGCCAGAATATAGCAGCAAATACAAATTATAAAAGATTGAGGATAGAATCATGCTCTTTAAGGATTGACACTTCCTACTACTACTACAAAACCCTAGGTGATAGGAAAATCTTGCTAACTTAAACCCAAGCACAAATACAGCTAACAGCCAAGATTCAGCTAATGTAATACACCCCTAGAACCAAGACTATAAATTCAGCTAATGTAACAGCTACTAGTCCCAATAATCCTAAGATAATAATGATTTAGAAAGGTCTTTGGAATATATCAAGTTGCACTCATTTAATTCTCCCCTTTTCATGATTCATCCCTATAAAGCACATCCAACTTGATGAGTACAACAAATTTATTCTCCCTGGGGATAAAAGAACAGAAGGGGAAAAAAGGCATGGAATTCTGTTTGAAATGTTACATGATTAAATTACAAAATGTTGTCAAATGATGGGAACCTGGTTCACCCAGACGTATTGGAACACCAGCAACTTGGGGGCATCCAAGGGAAGCAAAGGAACTACAGACAGGTGCTCACCTCACTAAGGATTAACTTTGGATTATCAAATTGCATGCTTATCTTCCATTAGAATGACTTCCATTTGCATGGATACAACGGCTTGTTCACACTAAAGCCTCAAAGAATGAACGAAAGCCAATGCCATTTAATACTTTATCTTTCCTTTCATATGCTTTTTCCCCCGTTTTTGAGCACTCCTGTGTTTAAGCTATGCTTTCCTTTCTTTTTCTTTTCTCTGTAAAATCTAGTCTTTTTATTCTTCTTTGCAGTGGGTGCATAAATTAACTAATTGAATCAAAACCTTTCATGTAAAAAATCATAAAAGAAGTTAAAAATTTAATTCACTGAATTTATAAGATGACATTCAACAGTAAAATCTAGAAAATATGATAGATTGTACCTCATTCACCTTTAAAATACACAAAACCGAAGCCATCCTAAATAATGAGGAAAAACTTACAATTATTCCCATCAGAATTACATTCAGCTAGCTCTAGCTTTCAAGCAACCAGGGAGATGTTGCCTATTCAGAATACATATATTTCCCACAAAATTTTACATGACATACTAAAAAGTCCATCCTAGTACAATTACTCAGGGATAACAATCATCCTAATCAAAGATCTCCTGATCTATGAGACATAAAGTAGAAACTTTCCAGGCTTATGCCAAGATAAATTCCCAATCGAGAGATCATATCAAAATTTGCCTAAATATCTTCTTACTTCCTAGTGGTAGTAAGTCCTTAAATATGCTGAAACTAGTCCTAACAGCTGTTCTAAAAGAAGGAATTTTTACATTATTAACACAAAATGATAGCTAACAAAATTTTGGAACACCTCCACACTCAGAGATCTCGAATTATTGAAAATTCCCCCAATTTTAACCGCAACTCTATTACCTACTTATCGTACACACCTCCAATGGACCTTTAGTCAAGAAAATGTCAATCAAGTCATCGCAGTACTTGAGGTTAATGGAAAACTGGATAATTATAACACAAATTTACCCTCTATGAAGGTGGATAACTGATTCAAGAAGACGTTAATCTGGTCCTTGTAGATATAACCAACAGAGGCGAAGCCCCCAACAATACCCACCAATAATAAACCGGCCAAAAGAGTACCCTTCAACGTAGTGTCACCCTCCAACCCAATTTCTTCTTCATTCTTGGCCCTTCCACCACCATCGTCATCGCTCTTAGGGTTAAATAGCCACTTTAAATTACCAGATGGTGCATTGTCAGGAGTATTGCTCTTCCTCACTTGCTGCTTCTTGGTTTGTCTGAGGGAAGAACATGGCGTGAGGAAGTGGAAGCGTTTGTTGGGTCTGAAGCTGAAGAGGAAAGAAGAAGAAGAAGGGGGAGAGAAGCGGAAGTGGTAGGTGGTGTGAAGAGAAGAAGAGGAGGGACATGGCAATGGCGGCCTCAAGTCGAGGATAGCGCGCATTTTATGCGGGGAATGGGAGTGTGGAGCAGGATGAATGTAGGAGGTGAGACTTGTGGAAATGCCATGCATCAGAATTTGTTTCCAAGGATCTGTTTCGCCATTAATTTTTGTGGTTCGGATTCAAAATAACCGTACGGAATTATGCTTAATTGGCTGGTATATTATCTCTCCATTTTCCCCCGTTTTCATTTTATACTCTACCATTCTTTTTTTGAGGGAATTTTCTGTTAGTTTGAACGTTAATTGAGACTAATTCATTCGGGATAGTTGAAAATTTTGCTCCTAATGCTTTTTAACAGGAAAAGTAATAAATTTATTTTTTTATACTGTTTTTTCTAATGTTATTAAAAGTCACTAATTTTTTAAAAAACAGTTTTGGTTGTTATAAATTAAAAAATATCAAAAAATTTTATTTTAATTAAATTCCTAATATATATTGAATATAAAATCTTAAGCCAACTATAATGGTCTCCCAGCTATCCAAAAAATATAAATAAAAATAATAAACCTAATAAAATAATACAAGAATAATAATTCTTGAACTAAACAACAAAATTAATAACCTAAAATATGAATTCAAAAGATTTCAAATAATAAAAGTATATTCAATCAATAAATAATTAAAATATTTATTTTACTATTAAGTTTATATTGTTACATATTTAACAATAAAAAAAATTTTGTTATATTTATCCTATACATTCATTGCATCTTTTAAACTTTAAGCACAGTCAATTATTTTTACTTCTAAAAGTGCCTTTCACCTTTTCTTTTTGCTTTTTTAAAGAATTTTACCAACCATTATTTTTACTCCTTCCAAACAATAGCCTTCTTGTAACATCAGGTTTTTGACTCAAAAATATTGGGACTAATTTTAAATTTGCCCTGTACACATCCATAAATTTTAATTCCTTAGATACATCATTTTTTTAATAATTATTTTTTAAGAAATTCAAATGAGTCATGGTTGATAGGCAATAATGACCCATATATTTTTTAAAAATACATAAAATGGGTCACCCATATGCATTGTGTCAAGGTCAAATTTTGACCCTGACACGTGGATAATGCTATCTATATGACAGCATGTGAATGACCCGTTTGGATTATGCTACCACTTGAACAAGTCTGATTAGTTTAAAAAAATGTTATATGCATTTATTATTTTAACCATTACAATTTTTATCCTTTAAAACCCTTTTCCCTTTCTTCGTCCATGCCCCACTTCCCATTTACTTCCTCCTACTTCTTCTTCCTCTCCATATTCTCCGTCGCCATCACCATTTCTTCATGGTGAAAACAAAAGCTTCAGCTATAGGTATTTTTTGTAGTAGAAGAAGTGAGAAGATTTGAAGAAGGGAGCTATTCTTTTATAATTTCGTGGTTTGTAATATTTTTTTAATAATTTTTGCAAAAAATATGATTATATTATGGTGAAATTTTAAATTTTAGATACATGTTTTTTTAGTGATATGATATAATCTATAAATTGAATAATTTTTTATTAAAATATAGTTACATTGTAGATGAAATTTAAATTTTTTAAAGATGTAAAATAAAGTTAAAATTACATAATATTTATTACCATACAAATAAAGGAAAAAAGTAAAGTGTTAAAAGTAAAAAAGAATATATATATGAAAAAATTGTTCTTTGTATGAAATGATAATAAAATATTATTATGAAAATATAATATGAAGAAAACGAATAAAATGTTACATAAAATGTAATATTAAAATATTGTTAAAAAACATAAGAAAAGAATTAAAGTTGTGTAAAAATATGTTGTAAAAATTATAATAGGTGAAAAACAAGGAAAAGAGGAATAGTATAAAAATACAATTATTAAATAATTTTATGAGAATGGTAAATGTCATAATATAAAACAAAAAATTAAAAAAATATGAAAATATAACATGAAAAAGGAAAAAATGTTATTAAAAATAGTATGAAAAAGTATTGTGAAAAAGTATTAGAAAAGAATTAAAGAATTGTAAAAAAAAAATTGTTCATCTTATAATATGGGAAAAAATGACAAAAGTATAATATTATAAAAATAGAATAATGAAATAATTTTTATAATATAGGATAATATTATAATATTGGACAAAATAATTAAAAAATATTACGAAAATATAATATGAAAAAAATGTTTAAAAAATATAACATGAGAATGTATTATCAAAAACTATTATAAAAGAATTTTCGGATTGGGAAAAAAATATTGTAAGATTATAATGTGAGAAAAATGGCAAAAAGTATAATATTATAAGAGAAGAATTATTAAATAATTTGTTTAATATTGGATAAAATTATAACAGAATATTATAATATTGGACAAAATATTAAAAAAATATTATTAAAATATAACATGAAAAAATGTTTAAAAAAATATAACATGAAATAGTAATGTGAACAAGCTATTGTAAAAGATTTAAAGGATTGTAAAAAATATTATAAGAATTATAATGTAGGAAAAAAAATGAAAAGTACAATTATAAAAAGGTATTTTTAGAATTATATTAATTGATTATGAAAAAATATATCTGTTGAATAAGGATATTAGTTGTTTATAGATTTTGTATAATATTTTGAATGTTGGTAATAATGTTGCTCGGATTGGTAAAATGAACAACGGAAAAGAGATTATATGATTATATTCAAATGGACAAGTATGTGAAATCAAAGAGGATGTAACATTTATCGTAGATACAATTGATGTAATGACTGTTGATTACGATATTTTGTTGGAGAGATTGAAACAAGAGGTTGCAGAACAATTACAACTAGATATAAATCAATATGTGTCTAAATTGATATATAGGCATCCAGTGTTATTAAGACTATAAAATATCGAGCATGTAAGTTAAGGAGGGAAGCCAATGTACAAGTAATGAGGGTAGCAGATGCAAAATTTTCATTACAGCTTGGTTCAGTCGAGTTGTATACAGAAATAATGTCAAAGGAAATGGACTTAAATATGGCAACTCAAACTATAATTGAATATGTGTCAAACCTACTCTTATCCTCCAACCACCCTAACATCACAGATGATCAATTTGCCTTGTTTATGACATACTTTACCTACATTGATCAATATTCCCCTACTGGTTTGGTTGACTATACCTCTCATCCAAGTTCATCTCATCCACATGTTGATGATATTGCACAACCAAGTTCGTCATATAAATCAATTGGTGCCTCCCATTCTCCTCCGAAAGAGACAGATGACATAATGGATGAATTTGATGAAGAGGATGTGTATGATGCTACTCCTTATAATTGCAATGATGGTGGTAATATAAATGATGATGAAGACACCGATTGCGTGGATGTCGTTGTTAATCTAGTAGCCTCTCTTAACATTTATGATGACTTGACAGTTGCGTTTCTTGAACAGATAGATGTATATGGTGCAAGGGTTCCTGACTATGGCAAAATGAAAGAGGTAGTGGTAAACATGAATGATTGCTGAGAGTTACATGTAGGTATGCTGTATAATGATCAGCGATCTTTTCATTAGGCAATAAAGATATACTCGATATATGCACATCACACTTTTAAAGTGTATCATTCCTAAAAAAAAGTACGAAAAATACCATTGTCTTCAATATAAAAAGGAGTTATGCAAATGGAAGGTTAAAGCCTATTATCGAAAGAAATAAAACCATTAGGAGATAACAAAATATAATGGGTCTCATACATGTGTTTCAGCATCTTTGTTACAAGATCACCCAAAACTAGACTTTGATATTATTTTAGTATACATTGTATTAATAATAATTGAGAATCCCGGGGTGTCAATTTGAGATATTATTGAGTGGCTACATTCTATATTTGGGTACAATGTCACATACAAGAAGGCTTAGAACGGAAAACATCGAGCCATCTCACATGCATTTGGAAATTGGGAGAAGTCTTATGCTTTGTTACCCAGGTGGCTGATTGCTATTCAATATTTCATGCTCGGCTCGTACTATGACTTTATGTATAAGGAACATGTACTAACTAGTATAGCTAATGGTGAGTCAATCATGTTTCATCGCGTATTCTGGACCTTTAAGTTTTACATTGAGGCGTTTAACTACTTAAAACAGATGATCCAAATAGATGGGACTTTCCTTTACTACAAAAATAAAGGGACCATATTAATTGGAAGCACATAAGATGGTGAGAAATATTGTCCCACTTGCCTTTGCAGAAGTAGAGGGAGAAACATAAGAGACATGGGTATAGTTCTTGTTTAACCTCTAAGCATATGTGGTAAAAGATAAAAATGGGCTTTACTTGATTTCTAATCATCATGCTAGTATCTGAGTTGTCATGGCCAATCGGAGTATTGGGTGGCAACCTTCACATGCTTATCATATATTTTTACCTTTGACATTTAGCTAGCACTATCAATAAAAAATTTAAAATGTAATAGTTAAAAAAAGCTATTCATTAAAATTGGTACATCTCATCATCACTTAACCTTATAAGGCGTTTCTTAATACAATGATCTAGTTTTGTAAGAATTATTAATTTTTTTATCTGTCCATGTATAGGTTGTAACATCCTGTCCTGCTGTAAACGTGAAAAACGTAATGTTCAGTTTCTCTGTAAATGGCATAAATGGGCTAGATACAAAAGGAAGTCCTTGAAATAGAAATAATTGAGGCCAAATAAAATTATAATAAAATTTTAAATATTAGAAAATGAAGATTTGAGCTTTGAGTTTCTTAGAAATCAAGGCCAGAGTGATTCAAAAAAAAAATTTGCCAAAAGGCCAGTGACATTTTCGTAAATATGGGAACTTTTTGAAAAATACACAAGAGGGCTTTTTAAATGAAAGTTTTAAGTTTTCCGGGGTTCTCAGAGGCCCTAAAAACCATGGAAAGCCCCGGGACAGCTAAAGCCCCTCCGATGGATATTTTTCAACGTCAGTATGCTTGAACTTTGATAGATCTGTTTGGAAAGGTTTTAACTTCAATTTGAGTGATTCCAAAGCCATTTTTCTTGGTTAGGAATCTAAATTTTATAATGGAAAAGATGGTTCTAAAAAAGGAGCTAAAACAAAGGAGAAACGAAAATGCAAAGTGTGAAGGGCAAAATGGGAATTTTTTAAAAGTGTAACTTATTCCCACCTATATATATGATGCACCCTTCTGCTCCCTTCATTATGCACGACCATCTTCTACCTAAAACCAGAAGAAAACCCTAGGGGATGAGGCTTACAAGAAGGGGAAGAAAAGGAGGAGAAATCAAAGGCTTAAGGTATGGAAATTAGTAGTTTTTCATGCTCTTTCTCCTCCAAACCTCTTCTCCTCCATTTTTCTTTGTTTCCCATGATTATAATGAAATTTATAAATCTGTTTTAAGGGAGAAATTGGGGGGAAAGTTCGGATTTGAAGAGAGGAGCTCAAAGAACACAAGATTCAAGTGAGAAAAAAACAAGAAAATAAGGTAATTTCTCTTCCTATGGTTGCCATTTTTGGTCCCCTTCTCCGCCATTTTGCCCCACTTGAGAAAACCCTAGGAAGAGATGATTTTTAGGCAGAACCAAGCATGAATCTAAGGAAAAAGGGTGTGGAGATTAAGAATATGCAAAGGAAATTAACAAAAAACCATTAGATTTCAAGATGCAAGTGCTAGGGTTTCAATTGTACCTTGTAAAATCTGACTTTGAAAATTCATCCCCACTTTTCTCGCTTTTCCCATAGAAATCCTACATAGTTCATGATATTATGCCATTCAAATGTATGAGAAGGACTAGAATCTATGGTGTTACATAGGTGATGATCGTGTCGTGCAATCTCAAATAAAACTAGGTAGCAAAATAAATTTGTAGATAATGGTGCAACCTAGGTCATCTTCCCAAGGAGTTTGTGCCTTAAATTGTTTATGGAAGAATATTCTAAGTATTACTATTGGGATCTAACTTGGGGGTTTGATATGCTAGAATTTAATTGAACTAAAATTAATTGACAAGAATTAGAAATCTAAAACTAAGTTCAAGTGATTTATCAAGTAAATGAGGTAACTAGCTTTCAATTGGATTCCCTAGAGTTCAATTATCCTTGCTCTATTTAGCTTACCAATTTAGGATTAAGTTCTTGCTCTTTAGTGCATTCCTCATAAGGTTCTTGAATAACCATCCAAGATTCAATTCATCAATTGTTCAAAGAATTTTGCAACCACAAGAAACCTTAAACAACTAATTAATTGAATTAAGAATAAGAACACACTACACTAAATTTGATTGATTTATGAAAGCTACTGCACAATTCACTCAAGATGCTAATTCACCAATTAGATTAATTAACCCCTCAAGCAATTAATTGCACAAAAGTTCCAGCTAACTAACCCAATAACCATTGCATCAATTAGCCTAAAGTCAAGAGGAATTTAGAGTTCAATTGCACAGCATTAATTCTGGAATTTTTTCAAACACATGATGATCAAAAATAATTCCAAAATTCAAATCAAGTTCAATCCAAGAATTAATTCAATCCAGTAATTCCAGCAATTAAATTCCTAAACCAAAAAGCTAAACCTAGACAAATTAATAAAGGAAATAATGCTAAAATCAAAAGATTGGGCAAGAGGGTTTTATCCAAATTCAATAGGAGATGCAGAGCTCAAATCTTCATCTAGGAGATTTCAATCTTCAGCTAGCCACCACAAGGAATTCAAGCTGCCATGGAGGGATCAAATGAAGGAGAATCGATCAAAGAGGCAGCCATCGAGAAAGAAAAAAAAAAACTCTTCTTCTTCAGCGCTGGAACCTCTCCTTTTGTTTCTGCCGTCTCGCCTCGTTCCTTCGTAGTGTTCTCTCTAGGTTTTATTTTCACCTTCTCCTCATTAATCACGTCTCCCTCCTTCTGATTTTGCACGCTGAAATCACGCAATTAATCCTCATCTTCCAGCTCAATTCCCACGTCAGCCCGTAGCCTTCTTAATTCCAAATCTGAAGCTCCTTCATGTGTGTATAAAGTGTGGGTCCCATTCCTTTTATTTTATTATTTTGCTTTATATATTCTGATTCATGCTTTCAGACGTAACTCCAGCCACAGCACGTAACTTCTGCATGTGTTTCTTTCTTCGTGCGTCACTGTCTCTGTTTCACATTGCTGTCCAGGCGTAGCCTCAGCTCTTCCATCGTGATGTTCTCCACGTTGGCTGCTTCCCTGTTCAGCTCTCTAGACTCTGATATCAGTTCCTAGCTTCTTCTCTCGTTACCTCTCTTTGCATGGTTGCTTCGTTTTTTTCGTGTTTCTTCTTCAAACCAGAAATCACAGCTTCTCTCGCCTTCTCCTTCAACGTCAGCTCCTTATTCTTCGTTTTCTTCTCCTTTGTGTATCTCAGTCCAGGCTTCCACATTCTGCAGTTTTCCCACGTGAAACTCCTTGCTTATTTTATTCCAGCGTGCATTCTTCTTCCTCACATGTTTTCATGCGTATTTCTCAAGCCTCAGCCACGTTGCTTCTGCATGTTTTTGGAGCGTTGCTGCATTCTTTTCATTTACTTCCCACGTAGCCTGCTATTCTTTCTTCTCTGTTTCTGCCACGTAGAACCTGCTCAGCTGCTCTGGAATCACGCCTTGCATTCATTATCAACCAGAACTTCCAGCACTTCTTCTTCTTCTCTTCACAGACTTCCTCGAGTTCCAGCCACTGCATGTGTGTGTGTTTCTCTTATCTAACTCATTCTCAAGTTCAGCCTCTGCTCGATGTATTCCCACTCCTTTCACGTTCCAGTCATCTCCAGTTTTTCCACGTTGGCTCTACTCTTCTAGCTTCAACTTGTGGCTTCATGCTTCTCTGTTTTGGTGTGTGATTGCTATAAATGGAGCCACATGTGGAAGTCCATCCCATGCATGAAACTAAGAAGACCCAATGATCTGCACACCAAGAAAGGAAAGAAAGATTAAGTACGAAAAGCTTCAAAATTATTTATTGAAATTTATGCATTAAAAATCCAAGATTTTGTGACTTATTTTCTAGAATGCAAAGAATGGCTATTAAAATCAAATTTCAACTAATTAAACCTCTAAAGCCACATTTGATCATTAAAATGTCCAAGTTTAGGAGAATAAAATAGATAAAAATATGTATTTATCAATAGGTTATCTGTATGAGCAACAAAAAGTTAATGAAAAATTAGCTCACATATGCTGACTCAACTCACACACTGCTAACTGGATTAAGGAGATACTTAAGGGTCAATGGTATTGGGTGTATGATGTTGATAGCAAATAATGGGGTTACATGACAACAAATTTAGTAGAGAGTATAGATGCAGCTTTTAAAGGGGTTATGTTCTTACTTGTGCTCAGGTTAGTTCGAACAACATTCTATAAGTTAACTAGGTATTGGGTCTAATGAGTTGAGAAGGCAATTACACAGCTTCAAGCAAGAAAAATCATATTTGAAGACATTAGGTTGAAGTTAGTAGTCAGAACTCAAAGAGCATCAACATGTGCAATTCATGGATTTGATAGATGAGAGTCGACGTTTGAGGTGGAGGTGCCATATGATCCGACTAATCAACAATTTGATCAATCCTGTAAAATTAACTTAGTAGATCGTACATGCAATTGTAATAAATTTTGGGCTTTGAAATATCCTTGCCAGCATGTATTAGCAGCATGTACTCATGTTCGAGTAGACTACATATAGTATATTGATCAAGTATTTCGATTAGAGACTATTTTGAAGGCTTATGAGACTGAATTTTGCCTTATTGGCGATGAAGTGTATTGGCCCTAAGTTCAAGGCCCAATGCTTATTCTAAATCCTATAATGAAATGTAGTAAAGGTTGCCCTAAGTCAAGTCGAAAACAAAATGAAATAGATTGGCAAGAAGCTCTAAGAGATCTGCCGCAATATGCATTGTGCAGACAGAAGAGTCATAACTGCGTGACTTACCCATTGCGTTGCCACCCAAACCTATAGCTTTTTAGTTTATAGGTTGTTTGTTTCCCATTGTTGTATTAGAAATGCATTGCTATGTATGAAGGCTAACATTATGATAACTACTTTGCTATGTAATTTTTCATGTACTACTTATCTTACTATGAACTGCTCAGAGTATATTCTAGTATTTTGGTGTTGTCGTCAATTATGTTGCTTTTCACTATTCAATCTACATTGTTTTGTTCCTATCTACTATTTTTTTCATTGTTCTATTAATACAATTTTATTCTATATAAAGTTATCTTGTTAAGAATTTATGCATGTATTTATCAAATATCTTGCTATTTATTTTAACTAAATATTATGTTGTATAGGTTTGTAGGATAGTATGATGTCAGGCCAGAGACATATTGTCCATGTAGGTCCAGAGGATGAGTTATTGCTGTATTTACAAACTAGACATGTCTCTCAGGTAGTGTGGTTGAACAAAGTACGTTATTACTATATTGTAGAAATCGAATTTTTAGCTTGTGTCTATTATATCATTTATAATGGTTTACATTTTTTCCCTCTAATAGCTAGATCACATTTTTCAATTATGCTAGGTTACACATGGTCCATAATTAGAGTCTCCTCCAATAGCCAAAGTGCCTCATCTTAGAGCCACTGGCTTTTGTGGGATGTCTTGACTCACAACATTTAACTTTGATGCTTTCCTTGTTTCAGCACTCGTTGAATGGTGGTGGCTAGAGACAAATACTTTTCATACTATCTAGAGAGAGTATACCATTACACTACAAGATGTAGCAGTGTAATTAGGTCTTCTGGTGGCGGGTCTCCTTATCATTGGTTCACTAAACTTCAACTGGCGAGGCGTTTGTGAAATTCTTCTTGGGATTAAGCCACCAGAGGAGGAGTTTGATGGCAAAAAACTTAGCATTAATTGGCTTGCCAACCAATTTGAGGTACTTCTAGAAAATGCAAATGAGAATGACATACTACATTTTGCTCATACCTATATATTACATTTGATTGGTGGGGTTCTCATGCCAAACAGATCGGGACATAGAGTTCCCCTTATATATCTGACATTTCTTCAAGACTTCCATATAGCAAGTTAGTTCAGTTAGGGCTCTGCAGTTCTAGCATATATCTATAAAAAGTTATACAATGTCATCGATTACAAAGAAGTTAATATCGGTGGCTATTTGATATTGCCTCACTTATGGGCTTAGGATCAGATCCTTAGGCTAGCCCCTAAGAAGCCCCCACTTTCAAACCTTCAGTTTGATTATATGATGTGCTCCCTCCACTTGCTTATAGGTATGAACCCTATTTCGAGCTAAATGTTTACTATATACTGTATGGTTCATGTTACTTGTATAATTCAAAATTAACAATCATTTCTTTTTATATCTTAGTAATACAATATTACAGAGTATTATTAGATCAGATGAAAGTTGATGAGGTTTAAAACATTTTCTAATAGTTTGTTGTATAGTCACCTCAGTGATACTATATCTCTACATGTTTTATTTTGTTATTTGTAGATTATATGTTGTCTATATGATGTAGATGATGTATGCCAGTTGATACCTGACTATTGCTTAGTCTCTTTGGATATTTGGCTAGTGTTTGTGTCACTTATTTCCTTTCACATTATGGAGTGACATCATGCTGATCACGTCCTCCGACAATTTGGTAGGATGCAACCCATACCTCGTGCTTCCTATGATTTAGAAGAGGTCTATACACTGACGCGCAAAGATAAGACCCATTTCGACTAGAAAAAGGAGTATGAGAGCTTCGTGCATACTTAGTGGAGCTAGTAAAATACTTTGTCACTTACACTGATATCATTAGAGCCCTTAGATCGCTATTCAAAATATATGAAATGGTACTTGAGGGTTATCTATCGGTGGATCCACCCTATTAGTAGTGTCCAGGGTTTTGTGGTAACTTTTAAAGATCTAGCACATTTATTTTATAAAACTTTTTTCATACTTATTACATATATGACTTTCATTTTTTTTACAAGGCGATGTAGCTGATTGCTTATGAGTACTTGCTATAGATGACCCTTCACCATTAAGTCTCGCTGTGATTACTGACTATACTAGCATATTTGATGCACTTGGCGAGTATCGAGACATGACGATTTCTCAAGCTGCTCTTCCTGCATCTCAATTGCCTAGGCCATAGCTTTCTCCAACTCAGACGGCAAAGAGAGCTCACGGATTTATGTCTATTAGAGTACCCATGGTGGATGATCGGCCTAATTGTGATTCTACCCCTGGTGTTGGCACTACATCTACAATGTTTAGTCCTTCTTTTCATACATTGACAGAGACACAGGCCCATTCTAATGCCGTTGGACCATCTTCTTTTCCAGCAACATAGAGATAGGTACACCATGACAGTGAACAAACCCATCATTACACAATAGGTCCATCTTCTTCCACGCCACTCATGCATTTTGTTGATTTTGGGAGTGTCAACTCTTCATTTTATATGCCATGCAATTTCGTCCCTTTTACACCCTTATTCTTAAACCAAACAATATCTGCTTTTAGATTTGCTTTTGGGTCTTCTACATACATTGAACCACGACAAACAAGATATATCATACCATATCAGTCAATTCTTTAAATTCAATCCCCCCCAATTGAATGTAAATCCCATGCCCTACCAACGGGTAGAAGAAGAAGGAAACAATGATAACGAAGAAGATGAAGACAAAGGCGATAATGAAGAAGAAGCTGAGCAAGAGAGTGAGGTACATGATAAACCCATATTTCTATCTATTTTATTCTCCTAAACTTAGGCATTTTAATAATGAAATATGGCTTTAAGACTTTAATTAGATAAGATTTTATTTTAGTAGCCATTTCTATATTTTAGGAGTTAATTTGCAAAATTATGGAATTTTAATGCATAAATCTTTTTAAATGAATTTTGTGAATATTCCTATTTCATAATTTTTATTCTTTTTATGCAAATTTTCAATGAAAATTGGAGCTTGAATGGAAATTGAATTGAAGGAGAAATGAAGGCTTCATGTGTACAATTTGAGAGGAAAATTTACAAGAGACTATATGGGAAGAGTGAAGAGAAAAAAAGCATGCAAAGTTAACGTGGGAATGAAGAAGCATGTGCAGATTTTAAGGGAGACACATGATTAAGAAGAGACTTGGTTTTAACGTGGAAAGGAAGCTAGGACAGTTGCAAAAATAATAGAAGTAAGATGAATGAATGAATGAATGAAGGAGTAGCCACATAGCAAATGAATCATACAAAGGCTACATGCTTAGAAGGTTTTACGGGTTGAAAGAAGAAGAAACTTGTGAGCAAAAGAAGAAGCAAACTCCAGCTCCCTTGTTCTCACATGGAAGACACACACACAAGTATTATCTCCACATACTTACACATGGGCAGCCAGCTGAAGGTCACAAGAGAAAAGCACACTCATATGAACGTGATTTTGGAGGCTTGAGTTGATGGTTCCACAGGTTCTACGTTGGAAGGAGAAGCTTAAGAGGAGAAATATGAGGAAAGAAGCATGTGGGAAGAGACATGGCTGAACAGAGGAAAAGCAACATGAGTTTAAGAGGAAGAAAGAGTTGTGGGCTATAGCACGTGATAAAGAGGGTTTTAAGGAAGGCTGGAGCTGGAAAACAAAGCATGAGTAGAGCCATGCCCTCATGTTATAGCCTCATCACGTCAAACATTCCTATGGTGCAGATATCACTCACACAATGAAGCACCAACTCACTCATTCCACGTCCAGAATGCATGAGACACCAAACCATGCAGAGGCTTACGTGGAAAATACGTGGAGCATCAAGGCAGCACCTGTGTTAAAGAAAGAAGCAATGGGTTCAAGAAAAAAACACACAGAGGTAGCTCGAGTTGTGGAGAACATCAAGAAGAAGACGCTGAGCTAGGAGCTGGGGCAATAAAAACACGACGGGAAAATGAGCTGAAAAATAACATAGAAAATGAGCTGGAAGAGCGTGGGATTTACGTTGAACAAATACACACATGCAGAAACGAAGAACAAAGCCATGGGTTCAGAACATGAAAAAGAAATGATGCAAAGAATCACGTGATATGGACGTGAGAAGAAGCTATGGGTTGGGAGCTCAATGAAGAAGCAGCACGTGGTTGAACAGAGGAAAGAAGCATGAATTTGAAGCTGACATGGAAGAAGAAAATCACATGGGGCCCACCTTATATGCATGTAGCTACGGGTAGAATAAATGAGAGAGGGGCACATGATTTAATTAAAAGATACACAAGGAAAAAGGTAAGGAAAGCACGTGAGAAGGGATGATGCCATTCATTCGAATAAAATCCATTCATCCATCACATTCTGTCATATACAATCCATTCACATGCCCTTTCGTCCAGAGACACACTCCACGCCATATCCTCCATTCCCACTCTATCTCTAGCCCTAATGAAGCTTTAATTCCATCTGTGGCTAGCTAGGAGGAAGGCACTTGAGTTGAAGCTTGAATCCATGGAGAAGAACTCAGAATTTTGGCTAAGATTTCCTTAATTTCTTACACTTTTTCTTTCTCTTGTACAAGCTTGGTTAAGTTGTATTTGATTAGAAATTTGTATAATTATTATTAGTGGTTGATTAGACACTAGTTAGGAAGCCTTTTATTGATTATTTGGTTAGATTGGACACTGAATTTTACATTTCTCTCTAATTTCCCATGTATGACATAAAGGCATTTGAAGAAATACATGAGTGAAATTATGTGCTTGATTGTTTGATTTGAGGATTCCTTAGCATTTAGTTAGTTAATTAAACATCTTAGGGTAATGGTTCAGAGGCTAATTAATTAGTTAGTCAATCAAATTAAGTATTTATTGATCTTAAAGACAAGAATTGACGATTTAATACAAAATTGAAGTTTCAATGCAACATTACTTTGTTAATCTCTTGATTCTTGAGTGGTAACCCAAGATAACTTGTTATGGACACAATTAGGGACTCTTAGGCCAGAATTAATCACAATTGGATTAAAATGAGGATAGTAGATACCAAAGGACGAATCCAAAACTAGTCATAAGACCATCATTCATCCATAATCCATCTAATTAGAAAATTAGGAATTTTATTTCAATTAGATTTTAATTAGCTTAAGTCAATCAAACCCCCCTTAATTTAGGTAGTTCTAGAGTCCTTTAGCACTTAGAAAACCCAATTAATCATTGAACTCTAATTCCAAGGGAGATGACCTAGGTTGTTCCATTAGCTATATATATAATTTAACCTGGTTTTATTTTGAGAGTTGCGCGACAAACCTATCAGTACAGGAGGCAAAAGAACACTATCTTGTTCGATGATGAGGCCAATGCTTAAAAACATAAGCTTGATGTGCCATAGGAAGTCTTTTTTTTTTTTTAATGTTATGTATTGTTTTTTTTCGTACTCGTGTTTTTATTTTTTAGATCATTGTAACATATTATAACTATTTCTTTTCACTGATTAGAAAATTTAATTTACTTCAATATCGAGTTCAGCAATACTTTACAATTGTGATTAATTTCTCCTCAAAATTTTTAACACTCTTACTTATTCTAGTTTAAAGGAAATTAAATTAAACAATTAACTTTCATTTTTCTAAATTAATTTTATGATTTTCATGGTAAATAATTTTTTACCTATTATAAATATTTTCATTACGTAACTTACTACTCCTAATAATTTTTTATAAAAAACTAACTTCACAATTATGTTAAACAAAAATTTAATTTGGGAGTCACGTTGGGCATCAGCCATGACCCCTTACATATTAAAATAAAAAAATTTTAATTCAATAATAAAAAAATTCATATTATAACTAGAAAAATAAATTATAACTAAAATAGGACAAAATAATAATTTTAGTTAATTATAATTTTTTTACACATATTTTAGTTAAAATTTTTATTACTTTAACTTTAAATTTAATATTACTTAACAAGTATATTTAATTGCTCATTAAATTTTTTAAAACTATTACTAATTATTAAGTCTTTAATAAATTATAATTTATCTCTTCTAATAAAATTTTATTTTCCTTCAATCATTTTATTAATTTTCAAGGAATTATTATTTAATTTTTCTTGAACAATGGTCTTTCATTTTTCTAAAATAATTTTATTTCTTAATCTTGTAAAAACTGAAGGAATACATATATATATATATATGTGTGTGTGTGTGTGTGTGTGTGTGTATACTTGTCACAAACACAGTCAGAGGCACAGTACCATATTCCATTGCCCAGACTATTGTTATTTTTTTATTATTTCTACTGCCACTTCTTTGCTTATATTATACCAATTTTACCTTTTATTTGTCTAGAAAAAGATTGGGCTTTTGGTCATTTTTTGTTTTCTTCTTTTTGCTGCATGTTCTCTTACCTGCTCCACTCTTTCAGTCAGAGAAACAGAGGCAAAAAGGCAGCAATCCATCAGCTTTCATTTCAATTTTTCCTGGCTGCAGCTTGATCCATTTTTGTTAATGTTTTCTAGACATTATCATTCTGTTGCAAGCGATTTCTAGTTGTTGGATTTTTGGCAACCACAAACTTGCACAACTTCTTCCTTCTTAGAGTGGTAAGTTTCAATTCTTTTTTTTTTTTTCTGGTGGCTGAAGTGGTTGTAAATTTTTTTACACTTTCTTGTTGTTATGATGCATCATTCTTGTTCTCTTATTTATCTTGGAATGAGCTTGCATTCACTTCCTTCTCCTCTAATATGGGTTTCAATTTCAATGAGGATGAAGGTAGTTGCAAGGGAGTTGCTTTGTGGGTGTATTTTGTTGGTAAGGGGATCGAGAGAGGGTGTGAATTAAAGTGCTATAAATTTCTTTAGATTCCTTGCCACTACTTGTACATTACTCCAATTTCAAAATGGTTGTGCATTCTATTCTGTATACTTTCTTCCTCACATCTGTAACACCCCAAAATTAATTAAGGTGTTAATCATGGATTTAGAGTAATTAAGAATAATTAATAGAGGATAATTTGGCAAGTTAGTGAATAGAAATTTTAGAGAGATAAATTATTAATATGAGTTTGAGGATTAATTAGGATAGAAACCTCATCTAGGCCCAATTTAATAAATCATGATAAGAGGCTAATGGAGGCCCAATGAGTTAGGTGCAGACCCAAACCCTTGAGCTTTTCAAACTTGGCCCAAACCTAATTAAACTTCAGCAACCCAATGTATAAGAACTGGCCCAATAAAATTCTGTAGCCCAACACTTTAAAACTGGCCCAACAAGTTAAAGTCTGAAACCCATTTGGAGTTGGACCTTGGAGCAACCCATGACCCATCTTTGACCCAACTTAAACCCACCTAAAACCCTAATGCTTCAGCCACTTTCTCATTTGCTGAAACTCAAGAAGCAAAATTCGGAGGTTGAGAAGGAGGCTAGGGTTGGGGGCAAAGATTCTGCATTTTCTCATATTTAGAGAAAGTTTCAGCCAAGGTAATAGTTATACAACTTAATTCCCTCATCTTTCTCTTTAATTTGGTCTGTTTAGTTTTTCATTTGGAGAATTTTCATCCTACCCAAAATCTGAAATGTGGTTATTTGGGATTTTCTTGGTGAAATTCGTAGGTTGAGGTTAGGGCTGACATTAGGTAAGCATAAACCCTCCATTTTGATGCTTTCTTTGTTAATTTGAGACCCCCATAGTCAATTTATAAAATGGGTATTAATTATGTACGAATTTGCTTAAGAATTTGAGTGATATAGCGAAATTCTGGTAGAGAGCATACTCAATCCGAATTTGGGGATTTGTGGTGATTGGGTAAGTGTTATTTAGGTAGTTATTAGCATTTAAATTCCTTGGGTATTTATTGCTACTGTTAATGATGAATTAGAGTGGTAATTTTCTGATGCTATGGTTATAGGGATTTTTGTACCATTGGTGGCTGTTGCAAGTTATCCACAAGTGAGGTAACTGGGGTTTACATTAACTCCATGCATGTATCTATTTTAATTTCATATTTGCTGTATATGAATGATTTGAAATGCTGAATGAATTGGTTGGCTATCTATTGTATTATGATTGGACCTTGTGAGTCCATGGTGGAGCTGTGGTGCGGCTGCCACTCGTGCATGTGCTTCGATGGAGCACCGGGTTATGATCAAACCCCAGATGCACTGAGCCCTGGTTGTTCTCAATGAGGAGTCGGTGCCGTGGACGGGCCTCTTCTGGCGTTAATGGCCTTTAACATGTGATAATATGATTGCTAGTATGGGATAGTAATCATGATAGCCCAATTGTTTCATTTACGGATATAATTGATATGGTTCTGATGTTGATTTTGATTCATGCATATATGCTTATTAAATTGGATTATATGATGGAATTGCCTTGGTTATTGAAATTTGTATCTCACCCCGTTTTATGGGATTAATATTTCAGGTGAAGGTTCCTCGGGTAAGGATAAGGGCAAGCAAGTGGATGAACATCCATGAGCTTAGGCCTAGTGTGGGAAGCTACACTTGGTCTGGGTGTAATAGGATAGATGTTAATTTTTGTTAAGTCTTGTATAGCATCATCATGTATCTGTATTGCCAAGTGTAGGCTTTCATATTTTGATCACTGAGAATGTATGTATTGAGAGGTTAGACCCCCTTTAATTTGGTATTTGATGTATGAATTTATGATATCTGCTGTAAACTCTGTTGAACTATAATATGGCTTATCATTTGAAATGTAACCCTTGAGATATTGAGGTGGATTATTGATGCATGAAACCTCTAGCAAAATGTGTATGAGATGTTAATTGGTGATAGTATATGAATCCTTGCTGTCATTAACCCATGAAAAGGGTGACATGTGGTGGTTAGGTGAGTGAGAATTAGTACTTGAGTGTTGAGTTGATAATGGTGGAATAATTAGGTAAATAATGTAGATAAATACCATTAGAGCCATATACAATGAGAGAAAGTGGTCCTAGGGTGTCCCTAGGAAGAGAATTAGAATGTAGGGGACGAAATGTAGGAGATATAGCTACAGGAGGGAGTCATGCTGCAGCTAGGAAGGCCTCGTCGCGGCATGAATAGTGACAGTGGCGAGAGGCACCACGACTTGACAGATCTCGCCGTGACGCAGAGCGAAAAAAATCGCCCAGGAGGGTGATAGAATGAAACCTAGCCGTGGCTCAATAAGTCCTGCCGTGGCGCGAGTCGAGGAAATTAATTAAGGGGGTACAGTAGCAAAACTCACCGCGGAGAAAGTTACCCAGTGATTTCCGAGAGCAACTTAGCCGTGGCGCAAAAGTTCTGGTCTACGACACAAGGTTAAAAACTTAGTTTTTGAGCTCTGGGACCTAACTTAGCTACGGCGGGAAGGTTCCAGGTCGCGGCGGAGGTCCCCAAACTCCCACCTTTGACCTAGAAACCATAATTTCTTTAATGCTAATGCTAGAAAATGATATAGGAACACTTGTGGGAGGTTCTTGTGTGTAGAAATTGATGCATACATGAATCACAAACTTTTAATGATGGTACAAACCTTTTTTCTACATGTTCCCATTTATGGTTGTTTAATTGATGGCTCTAATAACATCATGGTTCAAATTTCCCTATATTTTCTTAATGTAATTGATTGTAATAACTCCAAACCTTGATCTTTAATTATTAAATATGTATTTAACTATAGTTACCGATATTAGAAGTTAGGGTCGTCACAACATCTCTCATGGTTCTCGGGTACTTGGTGCAGAACCATTGAAGGTGGGCTCTAAATTTGCTAGTTAAAGAGTCATGCTATTCTTGTTTCATGTAGGTATTTCTCTCTTGTCCCATCCTTATACCTTTAAATCGTGGTGCTGATTGCCATAAGCTTCGTGTGTGTGTGTGTGTGTGCATGCTACTATAGCTTGATAGTTGAGAGATGTAAAATTGGCTGTTTAATTGTATGTATATACATATATACATGAAATTTTTGCCAGAAAAAAAAAGGAAAATAGGTTTTGTATTATGACACCATGTCTTCCTTTGTAGATTGGTTTGTCAAAAAAAAAAAATCAATGGGATAAAATGCTAAAGTTTTGGATACAACAAATTTGGAATTTTGTTGGGATTGATTCTCATTTCTAGATAAGTATGATTGGCCCTTGCTATTGAGAGTGCCACTTTGTTAAGTGAATCAAGGAATAGAGCCAGAACTATTAATGGAGAATGAGAACTTTTATTCTATTCTCTATTGATGTTCAACCTATTGTTTGATTTTCAGGCTTATACATATTTTTAAATCATTATGTCGTAACTTGAGACTCTTTGAAATCATCAAGTAACTCATAAATGAAATGTTGAGAATTAAAATTATAGGTTGAACAAATAAGTTGTTATTGGTATTGTGTTAAAGGGATCTAACTAATCACCATATCTTAAGAGAAATTCTTCTTTTTATTATTATGAAACAATATGAAGGCATTCTAGTACTAAACTCTGTGGATTGTTGTTATAGGGCACTTGGGCAAAAGTAGGCACACAAAAAAAAAATTTAGCAGCGGATACGATAGGGAATTTTTCCAATGTCTTCTTAAGAGGTGAGTAAATAATACTGGTTATACATTTTATTTTAAGGTTTGTGATTAAACATTCCTTAATTAAAGTATTTACTTTATTAAATGTGCTTTTGATTATTTACGCATTGGAATATTTACTGAGTACTTTTGGACTATGGGAATATTTATTGATGTACTATGTTATATGTTTAGGCTACAAGTACACGTAAATTAGAATTTGATTTACTATAAGCATATATTTACGAGATGATTTATTGTGGGAGCTATCTATTTCGGCACCCTGCAACTAACCACAATAGAGGTTAACCATGGTGTACTATGATAAGTACGCCAGCTAGTAGAGGTGTTGCTATCCCCGTGTGGTTGGCCACCATACGTGGATTTGTTCTCATTTTCACGAGCAAGTTGCTTAGCATCTGTATTATTTACCCTTGCGAGCTGTGTGCTCTACTTTTGGCTCAATTGGTACTGATTAGATGCTTCCCACTAAATCTAACATATGAATTATTTGAAAATTTTCTATTTTAATAATTGCTTTTAAAGTTTACTCGCGAAATGTTGTTTTGAAGAATATTTTAATGTTATAATGTTCTTACATCGTATAGTTAGCCTTATTTACTCACTGAGCTTCGCCTCGCTCCTTTTATTTTTTAATTGTTTTAGATAATAGGTTTGAGCCCGATCCCTCATCAGCAGCTTAGCATTAGCACTTTCCTGCACTCTTGGTGAGCCCCGCATTTGTTCCGTGGGCATGTTTTGTTATTGTATTAGAATTCATTTTGTACTATAGATTGTTGTATATAGTTCCACTGAATCACAGATAGGGTCCCCCATGTAACACCATAACTTCTAGCTCATTTCATACCATTTATAAGCTTTGTATTATCAATCCCACAAGAGCATATAAGAAAGGGGATGAAAATAATAGACTTTTTTTGCATTGCGCTATATCTAAAAAATTCAATTCAGTGTCACGAGGACCGTGTGAACTCATACTATATTTCCTCATATTTAATTCCATTCTTACAACTCATTTGAATCACAAAAACATGCCTACAACCCGTGGAAACCGAAATGGAATTCAAAATAAACAAGCATATTTTCTGCCAGATTTGCTCCATTTTCTGACCCAATTTTGAAAAATCATAACTAAATTTAGAAAATTCGAAATCATGCAATCTTGGTTATTCTGGAAATCTTAGGATGTCTACTTCACACTAAAAATTCCAGAATGAAACAGATACGTTTAGTCAGCTGGAACCTATGGAACAGTAACTGGACTCCTGGGCGTTACTAATACTGACAGTTAACTTCAAACATGCATAACTCACTGGTCATACCTCCAAATGAGGTGATCTTGGTGGCCACATAAAGCTTATGACCTCTAGTTTATGTATATAAAATTTCATAAGCATTGGACACCATTTGGCTATCGGGTGATACAAAATACAAAACCACCAGTATGAATAGTACCCATACCAGAATCCATGAAAAATCCCAACTTTGAAAATTCATCAAATATTCCATAGGTCTTCAAAAATTATGATATTTAGCTTCCTAGAAAGCTCTCAATGAGACCTAATTGCAAGCCAAGTTTTAGGGCAAGACTAACTCATTTGGCTAAAAAGTGGCATAAGGTTCCATTATGGTCAATTTTGGCTCCATATTGGGTACCAAAATTGCCAAATGGATTTCCCTTGGTCTTGGCACCTTTTGGGCAAGTTTAAAAGCATGTTTAAGACTTGGGGAAGCTGCCTAAATGGTTCCAAACCATTTGCATCTCATTTTGGCCTTTTCACCCTCACTTATACACATTACACCAAGCTTTTCTCAAATGCATACATTGGCATAAACACTCAATTTATGTTTTAGAATACATACACCATACTCATTCATTTATCTATTACATAATATCATTTTTACATTTGTCTAAGGGGTCATAGACTATTTACACTAATAATATACATTATGAAGTCTCATTGTGCATCAAAAGACTAAAACTCAAGCATAAGGGTGGCAATCTTCTTTCTTCAATGTGGTTGGCTCCCATTGTCATGTCCACTTGGTCCACCTAGCATATTAGGACATTTAAGAGGAGGGAGTGAGATTCAAGAATCTCAATAGCTCATCTCCCATTCCATCACACATAATATGTGCAAGCAAGTTTCACAAATGCATGCATGGAGAAAGTAGAAATCATAGGCATTTTAAAAGCAACCTTAGCATGTGAATCAATCATACAAGATATTCAAGAGCTCACTAAGTGTTTGGATTGGCCTCACACTTCTCCTCATGGATTTTGGACTTGCCTCACCCATTCTTTAAGCACTTTGGACTCAACCATACTCTTAGGAGCCCACTTTGCTTTTGGGAGACTCTTTACTTTGTCTCAACCAAGCTCGAGGGTCCTTGGCTCATCCTCACCAAAGGGAAGAGTTCTTGGTCTTTCCACACTCAAGCAAACTCACACAAATATCATGTAATCATTTGAAAACATAACATAGCATCAAGCATGATGGCATATAAAGGCATGCTAGCATACTTTTCAAAGCTTGAAAATACACATACACATATTCTAAAATAAGCTAAACACACATTCATGCATGAGAGAAGGTGGAGAGAGCTACCTTGTATACAAGCACACACTTTTTCCTTAGCTTTCAAGCCTCCTCTTTTAGTCACACACCCACAAGTTAGTGGAAATAGTATCTCTTAGCCTAGATACAAATTATGGAAGCCAATTAAGTTCATGAAACAATTTCTAGGGCCATGCAACTTGCTTAAACCCTAAATTACTCTACAACTTCCATTATGGTCCATATTGGCACCTAATAAAGCAACACCCCTCAAATGATTTCTAGGCCTTATTCTTTACTCTTAAATATGATTCTTGACTCCTTTTAAGCCTCTTGGAGTCATCACATCATTAAAACAAAGGGTCTAACATCATATTACTTCCTTAGGTCACAATATGGAACCTAAAGCACCAACTCATTCTCTAAGCTTCCTAAATTTTTCCCAAAGTTTCCCCTCGCATTCATTCATCATGTATGACTCAAAAATGGGCTTGAAACAATTTAAAACTCTCCCTAACTATGCCATCCTTACTTGGCCGAAAGTTAGAGCATAAATGGGATTTCATGGCTTTTTGATTTTTCCTTGATGGGGGAACCATTTAGGGAGGTTGTTAAGAGTTGTAAGAGGTCAAGGAAACACTTAAATAGCCAAGGGAACTCATGGATTAAATCATTTTTTACAATCCCTTTAAGTGCTCTACACTTTTTCAACTTTTAGGTTCATGACTTTCCATGGGGTTTTGTTTATTTTCATGGAGGAAGAGGCATATGGGGGACCTCTTAGGGATCTTAGGAGCACATTTAAACATTCATTTAAGCCTAAGAACATTCATATAAAATCAGATTTGCAAGGGAGCATTTGGATCCCTAATGATTCCATCTTGTTTCCTAATGCTCCTTTCTTGATTCTATTGGTTCCTTATTAGCCCTTGCCATTTAAAACCTCTAATCCCTCCATGAATTAGGCAGAAATCAGCCCATAAGACTTAGGCTCATGGTGGTCAAATTCGTGCAAGAGGAAGGGGGAGGGAGAAACTACCAAAGAATGGAAGTTTTATTTTATTTTCTTGCTTCCTTTGGCTTGTTCTTCCACTTGGTTGGCTTTCTCCCTTAATTTTCGAAATTCCCCTCTCTGTTCTGCCCCAAAAATAGCACCAAACTCTCCATTAAAACCATAGAAAGAAAGCTTGAGAGGAGAGGAGCAAGGTTCAAGAAGGAAGGATATGGAATTTCTTAAAGTTTCTTACCTTTTTCTTGAATTTCTTCCTCCAAAATCCTCCTCCTCTTGTGCGCCTAAGAAGCTGGAGTTTTCCTTTGAAATTGGGCAGAAGCAAGTCGGTCTTAGAGAGGAGAGAAAGAATGTGGCATATAAAGAAGAAAAAGAAGCTACCTTTAACACTTTAATGCCAATTTTGCCCTTCATTCTTAGCAATTTTGTTTTTCTTTCATTTTAGCTCTTTTTTTAGAACCATCTTTTCCATCATAACAAATAGGTTCCCAATTTAATAAAATACCTTTGGAATCACTCAAATCGGAGCTAAAACCGTTCCGAATAAATCGGTCAAAGTTCGGGTCAACTGACATCGGAAAGAGTACACCGGAGGGGCTTTACTGGTCCCGGGGCTTCCCATGGTTTTTGGGGCCTCTGAGAACCCTGGGCAACTTAAAATTTCCATTTAAAAAGCCCTCCTAGGTGTTTTTCCAAAATTACACTTATTTACGAAAATGCCATTGGCCTTTCGGCAAATTTTTCGAATCACCCTGACCTTGGTTTCTGGGCAACTCAAGGCATAATTTTCATTTTTGATTATTTAAAATTTTATCCAAATTTTATTTGGCCTTGAACCACTCATCTCAAGGGACTTGCTTTGAAAGCATGCCCGTTTCCGTTATTTAACGAAAACTGGATATTACACCCCACCCTTAGAAGCTTATGTATTTTAGTCTGGATTGATAGCTAAACTTTCTTTTGATGTTTTGAACTAGCTAGTTGAATTATAGAAATTTCGGGAGGTCTAATTTACAAAGGAGACGCTATCGAAATTTCTACAAAAGTTTGTTGGAACTAAATTTATATAATGCATATGTGATTTGAAATTGTTATATTTGGTTATGATATTTGGCATTAAATCATAGGGATATTCATTAGTGTTTGATAAAAGTTTGTTTAGTGTTGGCTTACGAATGAAAAATTTGGCTATTTTCCGTGTCGATTACATTATAGGTTGCAGGGTGTGCCAAATCTTTTTAACAAGTTTAAATTATTTCACATTTAATTTTTTTTCAACTACTTAGCTATTATTTTTAAAAAAATAACTTTCTTTTATTATTATTTTTAAATCATTATAATTGATATTTAAATTAATTCTTTAATGTTTTTATTTATAAAATAAATAAATTAATACAACTAAAATTTTTTGGAAATATTAAAATTTTAAATCTTTAAATTTTTATTTCATATATAAAAAGCAGGCCAATAAAAATAAAAAGTAAATTTTTAAAAACGTTTAATTAAATGTGAAATTGACCCCAATTTGAAATGGGTCAAATTTTTAAATTTTTTTAAAACATCTATAAAAATATATTTAAAATTTTAAATCTTTTAATTTATATTTTAATAAATTTTTTTTAAAAATATTGGAATCAAATTTACTTTAAGTTAAAAAAGAAATAAATAAATTAAATAGGTCATGTTGCTTAGCAACTATGACCCTAATTAAAAGTGATATATTTGGAGAATTAAGATTTATGGACGTGTATGGGGCAAATTTAAAATTTGCCTCAATGTTTTTGAGTAAAAAAATCCTCGTAACATCTATAGCATCGCCACTTTTGAAAAGAGTGATGATCCATGAACTTGAGTTGATTATGAACCTTAGTAATGTTAACCCTAAAATGTCACCGACAAGAAATATGAGGTAAATTTTGCATATGTAAACCTAACAAATAAATTTGAACAACACAAATACTTACTTTCTTACTTTACACATGCAATAACATAAGACATTAGGATATGAGAAAGATTTCATTCCAAACTTCAAATATGATACCATGGCTGATCCACAAAAGTCGTAAGACCATAAACTCGCCTGTGTTTGAAATACTACATCGGCCAGGACACACAATGCCATCCTTAGGTTAACAATTCTCAAGGCTAGGAGAGCTCATATCTCAGCATGGACCAAAATGTAATACCTAAAAAATTATTAAATAAAATAATAAAAATTTAAGATTTAATTTGAGAAATGAGGAACTCGAAGCCTCTTTTCTTCTCCATTTTCAGCAACATCTCTCCCTCCCTCTTTTGAGTAGAGCTTTGAAGGAGCCCTTTCATTTATGCCATCGCATCCTTTCTCTAGTGAACTCGTGATTCCTTTTTATTGCTTCCATAACTCAACCATGTCTCTTATAGTGATTGCATGTGGAAAAGGGGGGGTGAGTTATTTGAGTTCTAGCCTTGGTGCCGATAGCATTATGTTAGCTTCATAATAGGCATGACTTCGATTTTGGCCCTCCTTTCGTGCCATTGGTGCTAATAACATGTCATTGGATTCCTTGTTATTAATTGTTAATTGTGGGTCAAATCTTAAATCATGGATTCATAAATTTAGCTCGACTAAATTCTTGAAATTGGTTTCTAAAGGTGTGTGTTAATTACAAGGCGGGGTCCATGTTGTGTTACACCCCGAAATTAATTAAGGTGTTAATCATGGATTAAGATTAATTAAAAATAATTAATAGGGATGATTGGGCAAGTTGAGTAAATAGGGATTTTAGATAGATAAATTATTAATATGGGCTTGAGAATTAATTGAGATAGAAACTTCACCTAGGCCCAAATTAATGAGATGTGATAAGAGACTAATGGAGGCCTAATGAGTTAGGGGCAAAGCCAAACTAATTTAATGAGATAGAGGCCTAAGATTTATCTTGTATAGGCTCAATTAAGTGGCCCAATAACCCTTGTGCAGACCCAAGCCCTTAAGCCCTTTAAATTGGGCCCAAACACCATTAAACTTCAGCAACCCAATGTATAAAACTGGCCCAATGAAATTCTGCAGCCCAACAATTGAAAACTGGCCCAATAAGCAAAATCTGAAAACCCAATTAGGTTTGGACTTGGAGCAACCCATGACCCAGCCCCTTGACCCAACTTAAACCCACCTAAAACCCTAATTGCTTCAGCCACTTTTCATTTTGCTGAACCACAAGAGAAATTCGGAGGTGGAGAAGGAGGCTAGGGTTTAGGGCAAGAATTCTGCATTTTCTCACACTTAGAGCAAGATTCAGCCAAGGTAATAGTTATACAACTTAATCCCCTCATCTTTCTCTTTAATTTGGTCCGATTAGTTTTTCATTTGGAGTAATTTCATTATACCCAAAATCTGAAATGTGGGTGTTTGGGGATTTCCTTGAGGAAATTCGTAGGTTGAGGTTGGGGTTGGTATTAGGTGAGTTTAAACCCCCATTTTGATGCATTTTCTGTTAGTTTGAGACTCCTATAGTTGACCTATGATATGGGCTTTGGTTTCATGTGAAATTACTCAGAAATTGGAGTGAACTATGAAAATTTCTGGTGTGGGGAAGTTGGAATCCGAAGTTAAATCCCTTGGTAATTAGGTGAGTAACCTCTAGTCTGTTATTAGTAGTTCAACTCTTTGAATATTTAATTGTGATCAAGAATGATGATAATGATGCTCGTTATAGGCTTGGTGTGCATTTGGATTATTATGGTAGCTAGGGGAAGAGTAATTGGCTTCATTGAGGTAACTGGGTTATTTTCCTAATTCCATGTATATGCTCATGTTAATCTGCTATTTGTTACACATGCTTGATTTTGAAATGTTAAATGACTGGTTGACTACTTGATTGTTATTGTGATTGAACCTTGTGAGTCTATGGTGGAGCTGTGGTGCGGCTGCCACCCGTGCATGTGCTACGATCGAGCACCGGGTATGATCAACCCCAGATGCACTGAGCCCTGGTTGTGCTCAATAGGGAGTAGGTGCCGTGGACGGGCCTCTCCCGGTGTTATTGGCCATTAACATGTTATGTATGATTGCTGGTATGGGACAGTAGTCATTGGTAGCTCAACTAGTTCATTTGCCAATTGAATTGATGATTCTGATATTGATGACATGAGATTGTCTTGGATTGATTGACTTGTACATATATATGGAAAATTTCCTTTTGTTACTGAGATTGTATATCTCACCCCGTTGTGGGTTAACATTTTCAGGGATCGGACCTCTTAGTGGCAAGGAGAAAATTAACGAGAGCCTGTTAAATGGTTTGGTAGCACATAGGTCTGGGAGCTTTGACAAAATGTATTGTAATTAAATTGTTAGTTTTGTATCATTGCTGCATTGCATCATGAGTTGCCAAGTATAGGGATTGTATATGTAATTCGATTATCATGGAATTGAACCTTATGACTGTAATTAGCTAATAATGGAAAGTGTATCTAATGTTAAATATCAATGGTGTATGATTGGTGTTGTTATTATTCCATAAACTTGCAGATAGGAGGTAATTAGAGGAAAGAAATGGGCATATAAGTTTTGAATTGGTAATGGAAGCATAGCTAAATAAATAAGGTAGATAAATGCCATTAGAGCCATATAAAATGAGGGCAAGTGACCTTAGGGTGTCCCTAAGAAGAGAAATGGAGTGTAGGGGGCGAAATATAGTGAAAACAGCTACAGAAGGGAGTCACGCCGCGGCCAAGAAGGCTTCGCCGCGGCCTAGGGAGTGACAGTGGCGAGGGACGCCGCGGCGCGGAGTGAAAATAATCGCCCAGGAGGGTGACAGAACGTAACCTCGCCGCGGCGCAAGAAGTCTCGCCGCGGCACGAGTCGAGGAAATTAATTAGGGAGGTTACAATAGCAAAACTCACCGCGGCGCCACATAGTTTGGCCGCGGCGCAGATCCAACTCGTCGCGGCTATCGTCGCGGCGAAAGTCAGGAAAATTCCAGAGAGTAACGTGGCCGCGGCGCAAGTTTAAAAACTTGGTTTTTGAGTTCCAGAACCTAGCTTAGCCGCGGCGGGGAAGTTCCAGGTCGCGGCGCAGGTCCCCAAACTCCTATATTTGACCTAGAAACCCTAATTCCAGTAAGACTAATGTTAGGGAGTAGTGTGGGGACATTGGTGGGATGTTTTGTGGGTTGGAATTGATTAATGGATGAATCCTAAGCCTTAATGATGGTACAAACCCCTTTTATACATGTTTCCATTATGGTTGTTAGTTGATGATCCTAGTAGTATCAGGGTTTAAATTTTCCCCTATATTTTCTTAATGTAATTAATTGCAACGACTCCAGACCTTGATCATTATTTATTAATCATGTATTTAACTATAATCACCGATGTTAGAATTTAGGGTCGTCACATGTTGGTTCGAAGGGAAACCTTGGAAAATAATTTAACTCTATATATGTCAATGAAGCTCTGTGCTACTCAACCAATTGGGATTTTTTCTTTTATTAAATCTAGACAGAACCTTATTTTTCTTTATGATTCTCCCCTAAGCACCTACACCCACATGGACTATAGAAGAGATTTCATTTGTTGAGTAATCTTATCATACATTTCATTTCAAATGGTTAGTCTATGTTTCAGACACACACACACACATAGATTCCAAAGCAATATTGCACTTTAAGAATTATAGATAATTTTGCTTTGTAGTTGTATTGCCATCTATGATGCTTTTCTCTTAATAAATTATCACAAGCATGAGGTTTTTTTGGGGTTATTTTGCTTCTAATTGATCTACTACATGGGAATTGAAAATTTAATCATTATCAATACCTTAAGAAAGCATTTTTTAATTAAAAATAATTAAATATAACATTACAAAAAGTACTAGAGTAAGAACTTGGAAAAAGTTTAATCAAGTAGGATTGATTGTTCAAGTAGGAGTCACATAAGTAAAGTTTATTAAATAAAGTGGTGCACTAATTAAGTTAAGGGAAATTCTAACTAGGAAAAATTTAGTGAATCAAATTGGAAAAGGGTAGGAATAGGATTAAACATAGGATAGTCCTATTGCCTTTACTTTATGAAAAGAGAAAGAAACCATTAATGGAGTTATTGAATTGAAAGAATTGTTATGATTGTTCTAAGAAACTATTCACATGCTGTAACATCCGGTCCCTTCGTAAATGTGAGAAACACGATGTTCAGTTTCTCCATAAATGTAAAAAATAGGTCAGATATAAAAGGAAGTCCCCAAAATAGAAGGATTTATAGCCAAATAAAATTACAATAAAATTTTAAATATTAAAAAATAAGGATTTGAGGTTTAAGATGCCCAAAAACTAGAGACAGAAGAGTTCAGAAAATTTGTTAAAGAAAGTAGAGTCATTTTTGTAATTTTTGAAAAATTTGAAAAACTCACAGGAGGGCTTTTTAAACATAAAATTTGAGTTTTCTGGAGTTCTCAGAGGCTCTAAAAACCATGGGAACCCCTAGAACAGTTGAAACTCATTCGATGAGTTATTTCGACTGTCGGTTGATCGAATGGTTCGGAATGGTTTTAGATCTTTTTTGAGTGATTCCAAAGGTAATTCTTATGATTAAGAGCCTAAGGAATATGATGGAAAAGATGGATTTCAAAAAGGAGTTGATTTGAGCCAAAATGATAAGAACAAAGAATAGGGACTAAAATGAAAAGTTAAAAAGCATGATAACTTTACCCTTTGCTTTTAAAATCACGTCCAGCCCTTCTCCTTCCTTTCCATCGAAGCTTTGCTAGTCTGAAACAGAGTTGGGAGAGAGCCTAGCTATCGCACAAGATGAAGGGAAAGAAGAAAGCAAAGGATTAAGCAAAAGGGTAAGAAATTTAAGGATTTCTCATGCTTGTTCCTCTCTTACCTTTGTTCTCTCCTTTCTCCTCTCTTCTCCCATGATTTTGCTGAATTAAGTGAGGGTGAAATAGAATTGATTCAGTAGGAAGAGGAAAGAAATTGATGGGAATCTTAGAAGCCTAGAAAGTACTCTTGGAAGGAGCTTGAATCCAAGGTAACATCTTCCTCTTGTTGCTTCCTCTTCTCCTTCTCCTTCTCCTCCATGGTATCCCATGGCCCAAAATAGAACCAATATGGGGAAGGATTTTTTGTCCAAAAACAAGCAAGAATCCATTGGTTTAGTATGTGGACACCTAAGAATTGCAAAGAAATGGGAAGAAAAGCAAGTAAAATTTAAGTTAGGAAAGTGAAGAAGTCTTGAACACATTGTAAAAACTATTTTGATTCTCAAATTCACTTACATGTGGGAGTGTTTATTTGAGCTCTTAAAACCTCTAGGAAGCCTCCCAAGTGTCTCTCCTATCAAGAAAAAATCAAAAAGCCCATGGACTCTTCCTCCTTCTATCAATTCAGCCAAGATAGAATCATTGGGCTAGGGGCTATTTTAATTTTTTTTTAGCCTTGGTTTGGGACTTCTTATGATGGTAAAAGGTGGGAGGAATCCTTGGAAAAACTTTAGAAGCCATAGATAGTGAGATGGAGGTGTAGGCTCCATAATGTAGCATAATGAAGCAACTCCTAACTAAGCTCCTTAAAATAATTGTGTGATGACTCCAAGGAGTCTAAAGCCAAGATCATGAATTCTTGTAGTTGCTTCATTAAGTGCCTTATGGAAGCATAATGGAGCCATAGACCAAAGTAACATCATGTAAAGTGTGACTAATGCCAAGGATTGTTCCCATGAGTAATTCATGTTTCTTTTGGTGTATTTAGGTCAAGAGAAGTTAATGCTCCCTAAGCTTTTGGTTAGGCTGAGAAGAAGGAAAGGAAATTTAAAGAAAAAGTGTGCTTGTATAACCAAGGTAGCTCTCTCTCTTTTCTCCCATGCATGAATGAATATCTACATTGTCCTTGAATGTGTGTATATATATTTTCAGCTATGAATTATGTTTTAACATGATGCCTATGTTCCATGGAACTATAATGTTGCATTATGTATTCGAATGATGCCTAGAATGTTTGCATTGGTTTGCTTGATTGTGGAGAGGCCAAGAACCTTTTATCTTTGGTGAGAATGAGCCAAGTGTAACACCATAAATTCTAGCTCATTTTATATCCTTCATAGGCTTCACATCATCATTCCCATGAGAGCACATGGAAAAGGGAATGAAAATAATGGGTTTATTTGCGTTATGTCATACTTACAAATTTGCAATTAGTGTCACGTGGATTGTGTGATCTCATTCTATGCATCTTCATATTTAAATACATCATTACAACTCATTTGCATCACAAAATCATGCCCAAACTCATGGAAACCGAAATAGAGCATGGAATATGAAGGTTCATTCTCGACCAGATTTGCTCCATTTTCAGACCAAATTTTGGAAAATCATAACTAAATTTAGAAAAATCAAAATCATGCAATTTTGGTCATTCTGAAAAGCTTAGGATGTCTAATTCATATAAAAATATGCCCAAACCATAAAATGTATTACAAAGGATGTTTGACATCCAAAATGGTCCAAAGGTTCGATTAAATCATGGAACTATCATAGAATTCTGTAGAAAAATTTGAAAATGTCCAATTAATTCCACAAAAATCCAATTCATGCAAATAATACCAATCTAAAAAATTGTGGATGTTAACTAGAGGAAAAAAATATTGCCAGACCAGTTCATCAAGCCCAGATCTCGAGACCAGTTCATGAAGCCCAGACCTCAGAATTCAATGCAACAGTACTTCTAGTCTGGCAAAATTACTAATACTAGATAGAAACTTCAAAAATTCATATATTCCTCTCTAGACCTCTAAATGAGGTACTTCTAGTTGGCACGAGTCATTGTGATTGTTTAGTTTCTTTATATAAAATTTCATAGCAATTGGACATCATTTGAGCCTCGTGTGACAGAATTCAATTTCGGACCTATGAATAGTGCAGCAGATCAAAACCATAAAAATTGTCAACTTTGAAAAATCATCAAATATTCTTCAGACCTCTAAAAATTATGATCTTTAACTTCTCAAAAAGATCTCAATGAGACCTAATTGCATAGCAAATCTCAGATCAAGACTAACTCATCTGGCTAAAAAATGACTTAGCATTCCGTTATGGTTAATTTTGGCTCCATATAGGGTACCAAAGTTGCCAAATGAATTTCCCTTGGTCTTGGCACCTTTTGGGCAAGTCTAAAAGTACATTTAAGATTGTGTGAGCAAGCCAAATGGTCCCAAATCTCATGCATCTCATTTTAGCTATTCAACCCATACTTATGCACATTTACATCATACTTCCACATTGCATACTTTGGCATTACATACTCAAAATATATGCTAGAGGTCATACATCATATTCATACATTTAAATATCACATAATATCATATTTACACATGTCTCAAGGTTTATAGGCCATTCATAACATCATATACATCATGAACCATCATTATGATTTCAAAATGGATAAAACAAGGTATATGCTTGTCAATCTCCTTCTTTCATTGTTGCTGGCTCCCTTCACCATAGCTACTTAGTCCACCTAGCATGTTAGAGCATTGGAGAGGAGGGAATGAGATTCAATTAGCTCATCTCCCATTCAATCATACATAATATGTGCAAAGCAAGTTTTACAAATGCATGCATGGAGAAAATGAAAGTCATGGACATTTTAAAAGTAAACTTAGCATATAAACAAATCATACAAGACATTCAAGAGTTCACCGAGTATTTGGATTGGCCTCACACTTCTCCTCATGGATTTTGGACTTACCTCATTCATTCTTTGAGAGATTTGGACTTAACCATACTCTTAGGAGCCCACTTTGCTTTTGAGAGACTCTTTACTTTGTCTTAACCAAGCTCAAGGGTTTTTGGCTCATCCTCACTAAAGGGAAGAGTTCTTGGCCTCTTCACACTAAAGTAAAATCATGTATTCATTTGGAAACATAACATGGCATCAAGAATCATGGCATATAAAGGCATGCTAGCATACTTTTCATAGCTTGAAAATACACATACACACATTCTAAAACAAGCTAAACACATATCCATGCATGAGAGAAGGTGGAGAGAGCTACCTTGTGTATACTCACACACTTTTTCCTTGAATTTCAAGCCTCCTCTTTCAGCCACACACCCACAAATTGGTGGAGATGGTTTCTCTTGGCCTAGATACAATTTATGGGAGCCAATTAGGTTCATGAAACATATTCTAAGGCTACATAACTTGATGAAACACTAGATTGCTCTATAGGCTCTATTATGGTCCATAATTGCACCTAATGAAGCAACACCCCTCAAATGATTTCTAAGCCTCATTCTTTCCTTTCAAATATGATTCTTGACTCCATTTAAGCCTCTTGGAGTCATCACACCATTAAAACAAAAGGCCTAGCACCATGTTGCTTTTTTAGGTCATAATATAGAACCTAAGACACCAAATCAATTTCTATAAGTTCTAAATTTTTTCCAAGGCCTCCCTTCATTTTCATTCATCAAATATGACTCAAGAATGACCTTAGAAGAATTTAAAACTCTCCCTAGCTATGAAAACCCTTCTTAGCTGAGATAATGAAGCATATTAGGTTCTATGGAGCTTTCTTTATTTTCTCAAGGGAAAAAGCATATGAGGAGCCTCTTAGGGATTTTAGGAGCTCATTTAAACTCTTATTTAGGCCTAAGAATCATCATACAAAATTAGATTTTACAAGGTGCAATTGAAACCCTAGAACTTGCATCTTGAAATCTAATGGTTTTTTGTTATTTTTTTTTTGCATATTCTTAATCTCCACACTCTTTTTCCTTAGATTCATACTTGGTTCTGCCTAAAAATCATTTCTTCCTAGGGTTTTCTCAAGTGGGGCGAAATGGAGGAGGAGAGAACCAAAGATGACAACCATAGGAAGAGAAATTACCTTGTTTTCTTGCTTTTTCTCACTTGAATCTTGTGTTCTTTGAGCTCCTCTCTTCAAATTAGAATTTTTCCCTCAATTTGTCCTTTAAAAAAGATCCATATACTTCATTATAATCATATGAAATAAAGGAGAATGAAGGAGAAGAGGTTTGGAAGAGAAAGAGCATGAAAAATCATGAAAATCCATACCTTTCTACCTTGAATTTCTCCTCCTTTTCTTCCTCCTCTTGTGTGCCTCATCCCCTAGGGTTTTTCTCTAATTTTGGGCAAAGCATGGTCGTGCATAATTAAGGGAGAAGAAAGGTGCATCATATATATAGGTGGGAATAAGTTACACTTTTCAAAAATTCTCATTTTGCCCTTCGTTCTTGGCATATTCGTTTCTCCTTCGTTTTAGCTCCTTTTTGAGAATCATCTTTTCCATTATGAAATTTAGGTTCCCAATTTAGTAAAATGCCTTTGAAATCATTCAAATTAGAGCTAAAACCTTCTTGAACGAATCTGTCAAAATTTGGACACACCGACATTAGAAAACGTCCACCGGAGGAGTTTTAACTGTCCCGGGGGTTTCCATGGTTTTTAGAGCCTCTGAGAACCCTAAAGAACTCAAAACTTTCATTTAAAAAGCCCTCCTATGTGAATTCCAAAATTTGCTCAAAATTACAAAAATGTCATTACGTTTCGTAAGAAATTATTTTTTCATTCTAGCTCTATTTTTCTTTCGGTCTAAGCCTAGGAGTTTCATTTTTAGGAGTCTGGAATGCTTCCTATTTTTTGGGACCTTAACTACATCATCTTGGGGGACTTCCTTTTATATATGGTGAGTTTCGTTCGTTAACAGAGGAACTGTACGTTATGTTTCTCACGTTTTCTTTTGTTTTTAGAGAATTGGATGTTACACCAAGAACCCTTAGAAGTGGTTGAGACTAAGAGAAAGTCTCCCAAGAGCAAGGCTTAGTTCAAAGCTTTTGAGAAAAAGGGTCAGGCAAGTCTAAGAACCTTGAAGAAAGTGGGTAAGGCTAATCCATTCATTTGGCAAGCCTAAGTACATTATGTGTGCCTTGTGTAAATGCCAAGAATGTATTTGCACCATTTTCTATATTAATATGCCATGCATGCATCCTTAAGACTTGTATTACATTCTTTATGCATGATTGAATGGGAGATGAGTTATTGGGATTCTTTGAATCTCACTTCCTCCTCTCCAATATCTTATTATACTAGGTGGAGCCAATGAACAAGGAAATGGAAGCCACCAAGTAGGAAGATGAAGCCTTGACCATAAAGCTCTTAATTTTGTTTATGTTGTAACCAAAGGAATGACATATGATGTAATCTTTTGATAGAATGGATGTACAATGAATGGAACATGTGTAAATATTCCCATAGTTGATATATGTATGACAATTAATGATAAATGAGTAGTGATGCAATTTTTGGGTATTGGATGGCTATTTCCCACATGTATCTCTTTACATATGGCTTAGGGACAGAGGATGAGATTTTGTGTGTTGAGTTTCTACACCTTTAAGACAAGTTTAGGGAGTCTTTTTGTGCCATTCCCACATGCCCAAGTGGCCACAAGAACCTTAGGAGCCATTTTGCACACGTTTGCAACATTAAAATGCATTAAAATGACCTAAATGGCATCCTATGGTACTTTCTAATCAAATGAAGGAATTTCTCCATGAAATTTGTCAAAAATGTAGAGCTCATTGAGAGCTTTTCAAGAAGCTAAAGTGCAAAAAAATGGAGCTCTACAAAATTAGTTATGAATTTTCAAAGTTGGGATTTTCAATTGGTTTTGGTATGTGCACTGTTCACACTGATAGATTTATGTTCTGTATCATCCGATAGGCAAATGGTATTCAATGCTTGTGAAATTTTACAAGAATAAACTAAAGGTTATAAGCTTTCTATGGCCATTAAGATCACCTCATTTGGAGGTCTGAGTGAAGAGTTATGCAACTTTGAAGTTTGCTGTCAGTAGCAGTAGTGCCCCCTGAGTCCAGTTGCTGTTCTATAGATTTTCAATGGCTAAAAGTATCTATTTCATTCTAAAATTATTTTTTGAATAAATTTAACATCTGTAGCTTTCCAAAATGACCAAATTTGTGTATTTTAATTTTTATAAAATTAGTTATGAATTTTGAAACTTCATATAAGTAATCTGAACTAGTAGCCTAGATAGTAGCTACCTCAGTGGATTTTTAGATGTCAAAAGTTCTACCCTTAATGATTCATGAGCTGAAATTATTTTTACCATAGGGTAGACATATAAATCTTTCTAGAATGGTAAACTTTGTTGGATTTTAATTTTTGTGGATTTAGTTATGAATATTTGAAGTTGTGACAGAAAAACTGAAAATCTGGCCGAAAATATGTATAGGTATTTTATGCTCCCCTTTGGTTTGCACAAGATGTAGGCCACTTTTGATGATGCAAATGAATTGTATTCATGGAATTAAATATGTGAATGTGATGAATGAATTCATATGGTCCACGTGACACCAAATGAAATTTTTATACACGACGCAATGCTAGAAAATGCATTATTTTAATCCCCTTTTTCTTGCTCCTTCATGGAATGTATGGTCTAAAGCATGGTAATGTGATAGAATAAGCTAGAAATATAAGGTGTTACACATGCTCTTCGAAAAAGGTGTAATAATGGTATGGCATTGGAAGAACCGATATTTATTCGGCAATCATTGTGAATAGATTGTACAGCATGACATATTTTTAATTTTCCTTTTTGTTTTTACTTTCTTTATTTTTACTTATGTTTTGTGTGACCATTGGAATGGGCATCCTAGGTAGTGTCTCTTATATGTATATTATATGATATTATATATATATATATATATATTTGGTAGGATTGTGCAAAATACTGGTTGTTAACAACTACCCTGTTAGCCATCAATACATCCTGGATATTACTATGTGATTTCTGTGATTGAGTATTTGAAGGGTATTGAGGTGGATGCTCTCTAAATGTTTAGGGGTTGTAAGGATGGTGATAAGTAAAGATGATAATAATAGTCCCACTTGTGATTTTTGCCTTCAATGCTTTGATATTGAATATGTGGTTATTTACTCTTATAAGTTGTATGTCCATGATAGAATATATGTTAGAAATTAAAGTGTTGCACCGACTTTTCTAAATGTTTTCTTTTCTGATGTTTGCTTTCATTTTATTGTCTAAATATTTAACGCATGACTTTAATTTCATTTTTCTACATAATGATGTTTCATTAATTTTATAGTTTGACAAAATTACATGTTTTGTACATATTATATATATGTTTTTCCTTAAATGTGATAATGTTGAAAACCTGCTTTCCATATAATTTTAATCTATGATTTATTGAGCTTAACCATATGGATGTTTTCTTTTAAATCTTTCAATTCTTTGTGTTGTGGTTATTAATTTATTTTCTTATTAAATCTTCTCAGGCAATTTAGTTCATTAAATAAATGAAATATTATGCTCTTATAATGTCTATTTATCTTTCTTGAATTTTTGATAACCTATATCTAAACCAAAATTTATTTTTATTAGAAAAACTCTATGTTTGCTTGTCATTCCAGTTATCATGCTTTATCTTTTACTCATTCAATATCACAGCTCATTTTGTTATTTAATTTTGCAGATAGGAAAATTGTATTCAATGCTCCTCCAATGTGGTTGAGAAAGTTGTGGGTGAAAAGTCAGTAGTCGGTTTATCCAATATTAATGAACTGTTGTCTTTGTGTGTAAGTTTGTACTCTAGAGTCCACTCCACAAATTATATGCAGGATCCTTGCCCTGTTATTTATGTTTGATGGTTGAGAGCAGAGCTTTCTTGTTGTATTAATGGTTGTAGATAACCCAGAATGTCCCAAATTTTAGAAGAAACTTTGTTGGATTTTCTACAACATGCAAGAATGACCTTAATTTGAACTATAACAAAAGGGTGAAACTTGAACTTGATATGAATAAAGAGATTTAATAGAACTATGCTTCAAATTGAAGTTGAAGCTTCCATTTAATCATGTATTAGGAATTTAATTAGTATGTGTGTTGTTAGGCTTATGGATATGGGCTCTTTTCACATTCTACATCGGTTACGTCTCCGTTTTCAAGGTGTGACAGTGGTGCTCTTTATTGTTCCTCCTAATTAGTTATACTCCTTTCTCCTCTTAATTATAGGTTTTAAAGGTTAAAGCTAAAAGTTTGGTATTGATAAATCCTGATATTCTTGATGGAATGGATGACCTTATGCAACTTAGTTATTTAAATGAACCATTAGTTTTATACAATCTACAACATAGATGCAATCAACATATGATTTATGTATGTATTTTCATCTCTTCAGAGTTTTATCTTTGATTTATGCTCTAAACCTAATATAACATCTTTCTGCGTATGACTGTCTACAATTTAGACCAAAGTAAAGCTTGTTTTGGTTGCAATAAACCCTTTTAAGGAAGTCCCTTTGTGTGGAAATAATTATATTGAAGCCTACAAGCATAAAGCAATTGAAAGCCCTTATGTACATGCCATTATTGACACAGCCATCTGGGAAATGATAAGAGGTTCTTTTTCTTTTTTTATCCTTTATATATATATATGTGTGTGTGTGTGTGTGTGTGTGTGTATGTTTGTATGCTTACATAGGAGCTGTAGTGGTTAAGATCTCATCCAATTTTCTTAAGCATTAAATTCTTACTTTGGTTCTATTATGTTTTCCACATGAAGTAAATCAATCTATAATTATAAGGTTAGTAAATTATTGATGAACTTTTGATAACCTTCATGTAAATCTCCTCATGAATTCACTTTTACAAATAGCTGCCTACCCCTTAAGAAGCATGGGCACTAACATGGACATGGACAAAACCACACAACAAAATAAGTGCCTAGGTTCTGTTTGAAGTGTTTGTTTCGTGTTTGAATATGAATATGACTTCTTTTTTAAGTGTCAGCTACATTGGTTATGACAAACTGTTGGATGTTTCAATTCTTATTTTCTTTTCTATAAGCTTCTACAATCTGAGTTTTATTTTAGTTGCAACATGAGTAATCAGTGCATGAATACTGGGATCAAGTTTTTCCCATTACCTTTCTCTGAACATTATGGACCAAAATTTGTCATATCATTGCGTTTATGATTGTCTACACTTTCTTTGTGGAAATATGACTATGCATTGTCATTGCTCTCACCTTGTAAAATTAACAAGGATGGTAGGCTTTAAGATTTTTTTCCTCTTCCCATATCAAAGTAATTTTGTATTTTTTTGTGGATAAAAGAGAAATGCAGATTAGAGAGAAGGGATAAATGTTACAATAAAGAGGGATAAGATATCTTAAATATATATACAGTTTCCCTGGAGGAAAAAAGAAAAAAAAGAAAAAAGGGGTTTAACTATTTTTATGTCTATGGGTGCTCTTTCAAGTTATTCTGCTTCAATATTGTAACTCCTATTTGTTGCAAATATATGCACTACAATAATGTTGTTTTGCATGTCTCTGGCACGTCATATGTATTTACTGCAGGTAGAATTATGCCTAAGGTCATCTTGCTAGGCCTAACATGAATGCACAAGTTTGTTTTTCTGTGTAAATCTTCACATTCATGTATTCTATGCTGGGTTGAGAATCAGTAGAGAAAATTCAGGTTAGATAGCAGGTAGGATGGTATTGCTGATGAAGTATATTTCAAGAAACTAATACTTTTGTTGGACTAGTTATATTATTAGAAATTTAAGTTTGTAATATTTGCACGCGATGTCTTTTTTTATTCCTTCAAGTCTTGTTGGGATGTTTTCCAAGTTGTGAGTCAATTCAAAATCTTTAACCATATTGTTTGCCAAAATTATACATATTACAAGGGGGATCTATTAGATGTTTTGGTTCTCATGTTTCCCAAGGTATTTGTTGTACACATCTGCTATGTACACTGTAGATAGTCTCTCAAGGTAATTGTTCTACATTGAATGTTATGGCTCCATAAGCTCTTTTGTTTACTTTCTGATCTGGGAGGATTTCAATCTAGGATGAGATAAATCAATTTTAAAGCTCTAATGGTCAGCTTTTCATTATTATAGTTCTAGCGAAATATGAATTGAATCTCATACAAATTCATTCAGAGGATTGGAATATATATATACAAGAGAGGAGGAGCCCTCATTAATGACTATGTAATGAAATCCTATTCCTATGATTATGGTAATTATCCTATCCCTATGATTGTGGCACAAATCAGATTACAATATCTACATTTAAAGAAATAAATCCTATGATTATGCTAATACTCCCTCTCAAGTTGGAGTATAGATATTAATCATGCCCAACTTGTTACAAAGATATCTAACCCGAGCCCCATTAAGAGCTTTTGTAGAAAGATCGCACAATTGGTCTCCAGACTTCACATGTCTTGTGGAGATAAACTTCTCCTGAATCTTATCACGAACAAAGTGATAATCAATCTCGATGTGCTTTGTGCATTCATGAAAGACAGGATTAGAGGCTATGTGTAGAGCAACCTTACTGTCACACCATAATTTCACCAGTAACAAGGTCTTAAGGCCAACTTCCTTCAATAATTGATATAGCCATATTATTTCACACACAGATTGTGTTATGGCGCTGTAGTTTGATTCTGCACTTGACTAGGAGACCACATTTTGCTTCTTGCTCCTCCAAGATACCATATTTTCGCCCACAAACACATAATATCTAGCAGTGGATCTTATAGTAGCTTTAGATTTGCCATAATTCGCATCAGAAAAACACTCAATATTTGTATGACAATGATTACTGTACAAAATGCCATGGCCTGGAGTTCCCTTCAGATAATATAAAACATGTTCTAGAGCTTCCCAATGATTAATTGTTGATGAGACCATGAATTGACTGAGTATATTGACTGGATAGGTAATATCAAGACGAGTCACAGTGGGATAGTTCAATTTCCCAATCAATCTTCTATATCTCTCAGGATTGTCAAATAATTTACTCTTATCAACATCAAGTTGTGGATCAGGGATCATAGGAGAATTGCATGGTGCAACTCTTAACTTTCTTGTTTCTTTCAACAAATCAAGAATATATTTTCTCTAAGTTAAGAGAATGCCCTTCTTATTCCTCAGGACTTCAATCCCTAGAAAATCCTTCAACAGTCCTAAATCCTTCATTTGAAAATGAGAATGAAGAAAGGATTTGAGTGATGAGATGCCCAAGGTATCACTCCTAGTAATGACAATATCATCAACGTACACAACAAAGAGAATCATGCCAACATCTGTTCTTTAATAGAAGACAGAATGATCACACTTACTTTTACTCAAGCCAAACTTCTGAACCACATCGCTAAACATGCCAAACCAAGCCCGGGGACTCTGTTTTAGGCCATATAAAGATTTTTTTAAGTGACATACTTTCCCACGCTTCCCCTGAGTAACAAAACCAGGTGGTTGCTCTATGAAGACTTCTTCATGAAGATCCCCATGTAGAAAGGCATTTTTGATATCCAACTAATGTAAATCTCATCCATAAGTAGTAGCCATTGAAATGAACAACTAAATCGAGGCAAGCTTGGCTACAGGAGAAAAAGTCTCTGAGTAGTCAACACTATATGTTTGAGCATAGCCTTTAGCAACAATGTGAGCTTTAAAATGGTCAAAAGTACCATTAGGCTTCGTTTTTGGAGTAAGGACCCATTTGCACCAAATAGCTTTCTTCTCGATAGGTAAATCCACGAAGGTCCAAGTACCGATGTTTTTAAGGGCCGTCATCTTCTCCTCCATCGCAGCATGCCAACCCCGGTGAGATAAGGCTTTGTGAACAGTTTTGGGGATAGAGATAACATCTAAAGAAGCAATAAAGGAGCTGGAAGCAGGAGACAAATAGTCATAAGAAACAAAAGAAAAAATGGGATAGGCACATATTTGTTTACCTTTTTGAAGAGCAATGGATAGATTAAGAGAGGTGTCAGACTCAAGTGTAGGATCAGGAGCAGGGGTAGAATTAGATTCATGGTCAGGCTCATTAACAATAGGGCGTAACACAGGATTCGACGGCAAAGGAGATGATAGAAGGCCTGGTTTGGTGGCAAGTGTCTCCTTGGGACATCTAGTGTAAATAGATGTGAATTGTCTTACTCCAATCCAAAAAATTTGTCCAGTTTAATTTGTGATAAGTAATTTTAGTCACAACCAGAATAACCTCTGTGAACACCGTATTTTGTCTAATCAAATTAGCAGAAATACAAACAAAAGGAGAAGAAATGAAAAAAAATAGAAAATTAAGAGAAAATGAAAGGAAGAAAAAGAAAGAACGATTGAAGATCAATTGTTTTAACACCAAAAATCAAGCAGATCTTTTAACCCAATAAACTCTAAAAAAGAAAGAGAAGAGCAATTGAAGAAGAAGGAGCAAAAAAAAATTTTAAAAATAAAAGAAAACCAAACAAAAACTAATAATAATAAATTAAAAAAAAACTTAATTTAAAGAAATAAAGAACAAAAAAAAAACAAAAGAGATCTGTTTATATTTGGCTCAGATTTTGTTATTAAGGTGCCCCCAAGCCTATCAACTAAAATGATTTGGCTCGAATTTTGAATTTAGTTGCTACAAGTACCAAAAAAAAAATTTGAAAAATGAAAAAAAAAATGATAAGTAAGAGATAAAAATCCCAATCATAAAAAAAAAAGAGAGCGATAAAATAAAACCAAAATAAATTCAAGTCCAAAGCCCCAACTTAAAACTCAACCTTTTGACCTAATATCTAAATATCAAAAGCCCAAGTATTCTTAAAGAAAAAAAAACAGTTGAAAAAGAGAGGGTAAAAAAAAAAAAGCATAGGCCCATTCCTTCAGTCCAGCAGCCTTTTGGACCTTTGCAACCTAGATTGAAGCCCATGACCCGTCATCCGTTTTAAAAGACCCATCTTGGACAAACCCTACCCGACTCAAAAAGAAAACCTGCCCGATGGTCCCCCCTCCATTGGGTCTCTGGCACACAGACGCTAAAAAAACAAAAAAAAGGACGACACGTTCAGGAGGGGGCCAGAGGGAGGAAAAGGGGGAAATGGGGAGACGGGGCATGGAGAACGAAGGAAAGGAAGCAGAGAGACGGAGAATAGAGGAGAAGAGAAGCAGGAGGTTTTCATTTTTTGGGATTCGATTTCGAGTAGAGAGGCTCAGGGAGAGAAATCGAAAGAGAAAAAAAGAAGGGAGAGTTTGGCTTCAGAGAAGAGGTCAAGAGATAGAGGGAGAGAAAGACGAAGAAGGAGATTCTCGAGTGGGAGAGAGGAAGACGTGGGGAGAGAAGCAGAGAGAGGAAGAGATGCGAGAGTAGCAGAAATGGGAGATTCGAAAAAAGGTCTGGAGGAGATTTTCTTGATTCGGGAATAGAGCGGAGGAGTGCCAGGAGAAAAGAGAGGGCACACACAGAGAAGCAGGGGATTCGCCTTCTCTAATAAAAGAAGGCAGATGCAGAGAGGCACGAGGAGGCGAGACTGAGTGAGGAGAACATTTTTTTGGGTCTGGGGTTTTGGAGACCAAGGGCCAAAAGAGGAGAGGAAAGGGATTTGAGGGTTTTGGAGTGGAGAGTTTGAGGGAGAGCCTGAGACAGCGACAAATGAGGGAAGCGAGACTGAGATGATTCTGGAGAAGAGGCAAGAGACCGACAGAAAATAGCGGGGAAACTCCTCCGTCGGATTGATCCTCGGGTTGCAGAGAAACAATTTCGAAGAACGACAGAAGCATGGGGGTACGAAGCGAGTAAACCCGTATTCCTTTTTCTTTTGATTTGCTTGCATGTTTTGGCTCTAATTTTGTCTTCCATGCCATAAAACTCGAATTCTTTCTTTCCTCTGCTGATATTTGCTGCAACAGTGCTCTTATGTAAAGGGTCATTTATTCTTCTGGCTTAGATAACATTAGATGCATCACCTTGAATGGAATGATTTGAATTGCGAAAATTTTGATTTGCTGTTTCTATAGGTTCTAATTCATGATTGCTTTTGTTGTCTGATATAGTCTTTTGTGGAAATTTTGTTTGGATGATATCAGAGTCATTTGTTTGAATGTTGCGAGTTGACCCATTGTTACCTTAGCATATTCTGGCTGTGGGTTCTAAAGGGAGTTTTAGAACACATTCTGACCGGACTTTGTTATGGCTCCATTATTAGAATGAGAGGTTCTGCCTTTTGATCTAGTTTGATTCAATTTGAGGATTATTGTTTTCTATTTCTTTTTCTTTTTTTTTTAATTTTATTTTTGGAACCGCTTTGGTCTTAATCCCTGGGATGAGTTTGTGTAAATATTCAGCATAAGAATACAACTCAATGTCCCATTGTTTTAGACTTAATGTTTTGTGACTGTCTGAGAAACCATAGTTACTGTCCCATTATTGCTTAGCCTTGATTATTAACTTGGTGTAAGTCTTGGATCTGTTTTGCATTGGTCGTTGTCTTATGCGATTTCTTTGATGTGATTAGCCTCAATTTGCTTTTTTTTAAGAATTTAAAAAGGGTTCCCAAATTTGCTGCTGTCCCATTGCTTTTGGTTTTGTGCGAAATGCTTGATGATGCTATCCCCCTTTTGATGGTCTCTAATATGTTCTTAGCCTTGGCTTTATGGTTCCATGTTAAGCTAAAAGTTTGTTGCAGCCCCTTTGAGTTTTAACAGAGCTTTAGCTCCCAGATTGTATGTTAATGACCATGCCTACATTTCAAAATTGGGTATGATTCCTTTGGATTGCTTACCGCATGGGTAGAGCTCATTCATTTAGATTTTGGCATGTGTTTGGGGCATTTGATGTTTGATCATTCACAGGACACTTGTTATTATGGCAATTACTATGTTTTTCTGTTTCTGTTGTGTGTGAGGTTCATTACTTGGTGGTTGCACCCTGGAGCTGATATACGTCCTTTCTGTGTGAGGTTCATTACTTGGTGATTCGCACCTTGGAGCTGATATACAAAGGAAGCTGAGGGACACAACTCGGGCTCAACTTGGTTAGGAGAAAATTTTACTTCTTTATGCACTGCAGATGAGATACAAAATGTGCTTTAAATCACCCTATTGCTCGCACAAAACCACACACAATCACTATTTGCCATGGTTTGTAAAATATTTTAATTTTCTTTTAATTAATTATTTCTTTCTCTAATAGAATTGTCGTGTGGGATCTTGCATCTCCTCAGACGCATAGGAATGAATCCTGGTGCCATGTGTGACAATAAGTCTCCTTGGTACTCTGTGATTTTATTTATTGTTTATTTTATTTATTTATCTATGGACGAGTTTGGGGTTCCAATGACCCTATCTAAATAATTTTGCCTAAAAGAAAAAAACAAATGAATGAAAAAATATATATAGTTTTCCCTTAGAAGAATGTTTAAAAAAAAAAAAACCAAAAAGGAAACAAAGAAATCTTTTTCAACAAATGGGTTAATTTACAAAAAAGGGTTTAAGGTTCCTCTCAAAAATAAGGAGCTAGAGTTTCAAAAAATTATTCCTATTTTGGGCATGTATTTTAGAAAAAGAAGAATATAATAAAAAAATAAACTATACATGAAAGGAAAAGCAACTAACAAAAATAAAAATAAAGGAAAAGGAAATAAGCAAATTTTTCATACTTATGCAAATTTAGAAAAATTGAAAGTATAAGAAAAAAAGTGAGAAAGATAAAAATATAAAAATCAAAAATAAAAACAACGAAAATCAAAAGATCAAAATGAAAGAAAAAAAAATGAAAAAATGAAAACACAAAAACAAAAGTACAAAAACTCAAAGATAAAATAAAACAAAACAATAAAAAATAAAACAAAAACAAAAACAAAAACAAAATAAGACAAAACAAAAACAAAAAAACAAAAAAAGGGTAATAAAAAAAATAAACAAAAATGAAATGAAAATGATAAAAAAAAAACAACAAAAAGAAAAACAAAAAAAAATGATAAGTAAGAGAAAAAATTAAAAATGCAAGAAAAATTAAATTAAATTTTCTTTTAGCAAATCAAAACACATCAACCAATTTCAAAACTTGTTTTATTTGTTAAAGGAAAAAGTAATTTATTTTCTTTGTTTTTTCGCAAAAAAATAATATCCATACAACAAAATTAGATAAAAAAAAATTAAAATAGAGAACATGCAAAAGGAGAAAAACAACAAAAACAAGAAAAAAGAAAAAAAAAACATAAAACAAAAAAAACAACACATCAACTAACAGAACTTGTCAACCGAACTACGTGGACTTTGATCCCTTTCGAAGGGTACGTAGGCCCTAGGCTCTCATCCTAGGTCAAGTCTGCCTTTGTAAATAAATATTTTTCCTTAATTTTATTTCCTTAATTTCTTTTATTTTATACCCTTTTCTTTGTTTTATTCTTTGAATTCCTTTTTGTTTTGCTTTTAGATTTCCTTCTTCTCTTAAATTTTATTTCCTTAAAATTTTTCCTTCTGTTCTTTACATGTAGTTGGTTAGGGAGAATTAAAATAGAATAAAGGGCATATTGATTTTGCACAACTGACTTAAGGTAACCGTTCTTAAGAACGGGTGTAGTGGGGTGCCTAACACCTTCCCCACTCACAATCGACTCCCGAATCCAAATCTGATTCGCAGACTATTTTTCAAATTAAAAAGGTTTTTCCAAAATTTTGCCTTTTCAAAAACAAATTTTTGGTGGCGACTCCTGAACCCTATCAATTTGTACTCTTCTTATCTTTTTTACTTTTTATTTTGATTTTCTTTTAAAGGCGCCACGCGGTCGCATTTTCGGGTGTGACAACCTCAAAGACAACTGTAGACTTAGTTTCAGTTATTATGAGATAACACAAAATCAGATTAGATCAAAGACACAAATCAGCAATGAAACAAACACCAATAGTCACACCAGGAACCATTGATCAGCAAAGGGCAAGTAGAGATCGAGAAAATGGACTCGAAAAGGATAAATGAATGAACCCACTTCTGAAAAACACACACCCAGGCCTAGACACCAACCAAAAAGTGTCAGAAATGATGAGTCGATGCAGTAAGAGAAGATTGGGGTCGAGATGTCCTTCTCACGCGCTCCCGCGTGTCGGCAAGTGGACAAACGGCAAAACTGGAGACAGCGCGTGAGCCTTATGGGCTGGCCAGATGGCGGGATTCTTTGGTGAAACGACGATCAGAGCCTACTGATCTTGCCTGAGTAGGAGGTGTTGTCTATGGAGACATTGATAATGACACCCTTAAGAACTCATCTTTCAAATGCATAAGAGCAGCAATGTATAAAAGAAACAGAGCTCAATTCTAGTGATACAGAACCTAATGCTTTGATACCATGCAGTGAAATATGAATTAAATCTCATACAAATTTATTCAAAGGATTGGAATATATATACAAGAGAGGAGGAGCCCTCATTAATGACTATATAATCAAATCCTATCCCTATGATTATGGTAATTATCCTATCCTTATGATTGTGGCACAAATTAGATTACAATATCTACATTTAAAGAAATAAATCCTATGATTATGCTATTATGGATCTTGAAAGAGAAAAGAAAAATCAATTTTTTAGGTTTTTTTTGTTGTTTTAAATGCTAGACCCATTAGGGTGTTTTATTTGCATCTCTTCTCTGAATCACTAATTGTAATGATATTCTGACTTAATAATCAAAAGGCCAGTCCTCGAGTTTTGCATTGAATTTTAGTGTTATGTGTCTAAATACAAGGGAGAACCTTTCGTCAATACAAAATGTATTATAGTTATAGTTTATAATTTTATAATAAGAATTCACTTGAAAAAAAATGCAGAGTTTTTGGTAGTAAAAAATATTGGAGATTGTGCCCTAGGCTAATCATTGTATTGCGAACATTGTTTATTATTACGAAATAAGAGTTTTCTTTTTATTATATTATTATATTATTTGCATGTTTATATATAATAATATCCATGGATTAATCATTTTTTGAATTATCCAAAATGTCCCTAATCAATCATCCTTGTGGGAATAACGATGAATTAAAATTAGTATGATTTTGATTGATTAAGTGTTAATCATGTATGATGATATGAATCAAAATTATAGGCGTGTGTTAGAGAACAGGACGCTGGATAGACCTGTCATGAGATAAGCTACATGGATTTGGTCATAAGTTTATCTCATATATAACCGTGTCATTGATCCATTGGACCTGAGATCACCATAGATTCCTACATGAAGGACACTGTACTTTGGCATAGTCTAATGTCACCTTTAACTGGGTGATTATAAAGACTATGATCAAGTATAATGGAATCCATGCAGAGGAAGATGAGTGATCAAGATGGAATTTGTCCCTCTAATTAATAGAGAGATATCTTTGGGCCCATCGATGAGTGTGACTGAGAAATGCATGGCCATGCTCAAATGAAAAGGGTTCCATCTTATATCAGTCTACTCGGAGATCGAGAAAGTTATGATCGAGCAAGTTGAGAATGACATTTCCATATCTCATACTCGATCTAGATATCGTGTGACAAAAGGGATATGATAGGGTTATAAGATAGGTTGCATGGGATTACCGATCCCGTATGATTTGGGTAGTCACAATGTCTTGCTAGAGGCCGCTTGTGATTTGTGGGTCAAACAGTATAGTTGGCCCACTGCTAACATCATATGGGCCTACAGGGTCGCACACAAGAACGGACCAACTCGGGCTAAAATGTCCACATTCATTGAATCAGAAATGTGTCTAGATTCAATGCATATCTAGGATGGAGGAATTATTTATATATATATATATATATATATATAAAATTAAATTCGAAATATATTATATATATATATATATTATATTTGATATATATATATATATATAAATTAATTTAAATTTGATTCTATCAGATAGATTTAAATTTAAACTAATCAGATAATTTAAATTAAGCTCTAGATATTGTTAGTTTAAATTTAAACTATAGGATAGATTTGAATTTAAATTAATAGATATATTTAATTAATTTTGATTAATTAAATATACCTGAAACTCTAGTTTATAAATAGGGGTTTCCATATCAGAAAAAATATATAGAGCTAGAGCTAGAGCTGCCTCCAAATTACTTAGAGAGAGGGACGTCGTACGGACTGTACGGAATTGTACGGACATATTGCTAACACACTGTTTTGAGTTGTTGAACCCCGTTCGTGTGGATACCAGTAGAGGGAGCTGATCTGCGGTCAGTTCCTGTGATCCAAATAAAAGTAAACAACAAACTCAATTGGCAGAAAAAGGTAATTCTCTGAACCTATTCAGTTTAAGTGATTTTGGCAGATCCTTGGTGGGAATTGGGATCAAAATTTTAAATGTTTTCGCTGTGTGTCTCCTATAATTCCCAACAAAAAAAAAAAGATGACTTCATATCTCTATCTGTAGGGGACTCCATTCAATATCATTGTAGGTTCTCATGTCTGGATTGAAGATCAAGAGTTAGCTTGGATTGATGGACAGGTACAAAAAATCAATGGAAAGGATGCTGAAATTGAAACTACCAATGGAAAAAATATTTGTATACTACCAATGAATTATTCCTTCACCTTCCATATTTGAGCTTTTTTCTTTGTCAATATCATTATAGGTCGCCATCTGCATGGGTTTGCTGTCAGTTTTATCAATTGATGAAAAGCCATGTATCTTCATGATCAGACTTTCATTCTGGAATTATTGCTATATAATGTTGAATGGATAAACAATTGACTTTCATTTCTTGAATGATGACAGTTAATGCAAAAGAAAGAGAAAATCATAATGACAAGAATGATTGAACCCTCCTTATGGACTTGCTAAATTTATACTAAAAAAGTGACGAGGGAAAGGATCCATGCATGAGCTTTCTTTCTTTCATTGTTCTGAGGTTGTGTTTGATCTTTAAATCACCTTTAAAGATCTATAATCAATTATAAGTGATGTTTAACTTCCTCAAAATTTGCTGTCAAAATCATTGACCTCCTAAGCAAGTCTATCTCTACCTCTATCTCTATTTTGTTCCTTGCTTCTTTCTTCTCTAATTGAATTATTGCAATGGGCAGTCTATGCTGCTGTCAGAAAATTATTTGTATTATTCTACTTTTATAGGTATAATAATGCATTCCTTTGTGAAGCATCGATCCCTCTTGTTCTTGTATCATCAACAGGAAATGAGAGCAAAAAATTACAGCGACAGATTAAGTGTCTGAGAAATTGAATTGTGCACTTTTATGTGCATTTAAATCTGAGCCTTAGGTTGTGATTTTTAATGGGTGATGCCAATTGTTTTGTGTGGAGGTTTATTTCTGTCAATAAGCTTTTTCTTTTTAATTTCAGATTAATTAACTATTTCCTTCAATTTTTCTTCTTATGAACAATTTATGGTTAAGACTCCTAATCTACAACTTGAATATCTGCAATTTATGGGAAGATAAAAGTTCAAGCTTGCGAGAAGAAAAGAATGGTAGCAGATTCTATGTGCATGGGAGGCAAGAAAATACTTTTTCTTCAATTTTTTTTTTTGGGGGCTCATCTTGCTTTAGGAGGATATCCTTTCTTCCTTCCATGTAATTTCCTCATAGAATTTTCTGTTTTTGTTAAAAATAAGTCCTTATGTGTTTCCCACCTTTTAAATCTGGTACAGTGATGCAATTCGTTCCTTGGTAGAAAGGTGTACTTTCACGAATTCTTGGAAATGTGCGAGATGCCCATCAGCCAATTTTTGCAAGTAGTATGATTTTTTTTTTTTTGGGGCACATGTGATATAATTTCAACTGTAGTAAGGATATTCATGGTTGGAACTTGGATGTGGTATGACAGTCTCTATTTGGTTGAAGTTGCAGATGAAAGAGCACTGTCTAAATTGCTTGGATAGTTTCAATTGCATGTAAAACTACTTTGTGCTAAATTTAGGCCATATTAGGACACTATAGAATGCAGATGAAAGTTAAATTGAGGGGGGTCATGACCAGTTATGCATTTGTTTGAACTAAGCATGAAGTGCTTCATTATAAATTAATACTATCCAGCCTTATCAATGCCTGGTGTGCACAGCCATATTAGGACCCGCTATATTTCAACTACAGTTTACAAGTTTATGCCAATGGGGTGGGATAAGTTCATAAAAATCCTGCAAAAGATTCTTTATTTTATTTTATTTTTTAATATCATTTTTGCCTTTCCGTGCACAAAGAGCGTGCTACCCCAATACCATTTTTGCCTTTCTTTAATATCTTTTGTTATTTGTTGTTTAAATATTTTCCTTTTTGGTCTCTTTCAAAAATTTGATGGTTTATGGGAAGCTCTACAAACTGATTTATGAACTGGCTTTTCTTTTGGCTACAGGTATGTGGGACCGGGGACAATGGTCAGGGAATCTCGCTTGTGTGTGTTGTATTTGGAACTTAAAGTTTAATTTGGGAATCTGGAAATGGTGAGTTTTGTTATTTTGGCTATCAATATCTTAGTTATATACTTGTGTTTTTAAATTTAAGCTTGACCGATGTTTGGGCAAAAATAAATATAGAATTACCATCGTGGAGCATTCAACCCAGCATATAGCATCTTAATGACTTCGCTTATGGGAAAAGTAGAAAGACGATGAGCCAGTCTTGGTGGTAGACTTTAAAATACCTGGCCAAAATTTTATCTTACAGAAAATTGACAAAACCATGGTGAAGGGGGGTCAAATAGATGTACTAAAAATAATGTTAAGAGACAAAAACATAATGGTTAACTTGCTTTCCTAAAACGTTGTTAGTCAAATCACATACTTGTTAGAAAGCTGGATGTTTACAGTATGTACAATTGTTATCGCAAATAATCTAGCATCTTTCAAATAGAGTTGATAATAAAACTCGGCCATCTCTTTTTCAGGGTAATAATACCACCGCTAATACCAAAGTAATATTCCTTTGGTCGAACTGATTTTCCAACACTCCGCTGTCAAACCTTAGGAGACAAGACTAAGTGGACAGCTTCATAAGGCATTTGTGATTTAGATATCTGAGTATTTCTTCTCTTTTAAACTAATGAGCAAAATAATCCTTAAGTTGATAGGTAACTTTCACATTCACACAAGATTTAAGCTCCTAAAATGAGAAAGACAAACCATGATTTTAATGTTATTGCATCCTTGGACATACCATTCATATCACTTGAAGTATTCCCTTATGTTTCAGCTTTTAATATTCTGCCTTCATATATGCATGTTTTCTGTTTACTATTTTAGGTGTGCCAAAGCTAAAATAAATGGGTTTCCTTTGTCTATTTCTAGGAGGATTTCTTTTTCTCCGTCTATGTACTTCTCTTCCTACTCCAAACATATTCTTCTTTTATCAACAAGAAAGAAAGGAAAAGAGAGAGAGAGAGAGAGAGAATGAAGTAATCCTTGGACACATTTTGATTATATATTGCAGGAGTTTGCTGATACGACAATTGCAAAATTACTACAATATTTGATTTTGTAAAATTTGTTATTCAATTTGAAAGTCACTTGCATGTCATGTTCGGTTTTGTCATTGATATCTCAAGCTTTTTTCAACTGATTAGGATTTGTTACTCCTTGCGGGAGCAGATGTAAGTGTAGTAGAAGTTAAGAAAATGGAGATGATGAATTATATGTTTTCTTATATAGCATTTGGCTGCAATTACGTTTTATTTTTATTCTGTTAGTTCTGTCTTGTTAAATCTGTCTTTCGTGTAACACTTCATGATTGTAGGACAGCTGTTGAGTTGATCATGTATATGGAGCCCTTCCTTCTTGTTTTGCTCCTTCAAGCAAGCATTTTATATCAACTGCTTGAAATTTTTTCTTCGAAAACTGCTTTGGTATAAATATCAAAATCAATTTATAAAAGTATAGTTTTTATTATTGAATTTATTTTTTCCCATTTACTTCTAAAAGTAAACTGCATCATTAATTTTATCATGTAGTCAATTTTATACTTTTAATCAGCCAAGTATTACCTTTTCTCCCCATACAGAGCATGCAAGGCATGTCATTTAAATCAATCAATTTTTTAGTACATTTAACCAAATAGTTTTAAATGCATTTAGCCATCTTCCTTGACAAAAATCAATTAAATTAATACCTAATAAAAATTATATTTTCAGTATTTTCATCTTTGTTAGACAAATTATCCAAGTACCCGTTTTTTCATCTTTATTATACAAGTTATCTAAATATTCCGCGCAATGTGTGGGTTCATCACCTTGAATTTTACTAAACATTTCATGTAATATTTCAAAATATTATATCAAAATTTTTTACCTAACTTATTTTAAAATCTTTCCTTTCTATATAACTCAAAAACTCTTTGCTAACTGAAATTTTTATCAAACCAAGTCCCCTTTTTACTAATTTTATGGGCGAGTACATTTGTCATTAAGTTGTTTAACCACCCTTCTCATAAATCAATCAATCATATATATATATATATATATATATATATATATATATATATATATATATCTCACCCACTATTTTTCATGTTTGACTGTTGGACCACTATAATAAATTAAAAATTTTAGTGCCGCCCATTATTTTGAAGATTAATCTATATTCAACTTAATTAGAAGACCATGTTATTCCGTGCACGTATACCTTTGTTCCAACTTAATTCATTAAAATTACTTTTCTGCTTTGTTGTTTTTTACATTATCTCTTATTAAACAACCCACTTTAAATAATTAAATACTACATATATATATATATATAGACACATCCACTTAACCCAAAAAAAAACCTAAATAATGCACGAGATTCTACACTAGGTACGTTAAAAAGTTGAACTGCAAACGTACGTTGACGAATCGTCTTGCCAAAAATCGAAGACTTATCAGTTGTCTTTTTGCTGCAAGGTAAGACAAATGAGGCTGTGCAACCATTCTTGGTAGATTCACCCCCATGATTGCAGACGTAGAGCATTAGGACTTCGAAAGGCTTAGTTTTATAAATGGAAAAGAAAAACGAAATGTAGGGATGGCTTCCAGCAAAAGACACGTGCATACAAATACGGAACTTCCCTTCCTGGGAACATATTTTTGAACTTCCTGCATACATTGAAACCACTGCTTGTTCAATTTATCATTTCCATTAATCTTGGGATGAGGTTACAAGCTTACATGCACAGAGAACCCCCTCTCTCAAAGCAATGGCGTATGTGCAACAAGTATAAACAAGGGGGGACTTAAACGAAGTACAAGACCCAAAGATCAACTTGATAACCTGGCATTGGTTTTTGGGCTATGATCAATTTGATAACCCGGCATTGTGTTAAGACGGCCCTCATGAACAGCAGAGCGAGAAGGGCAATAAACGTATGACCTACCACTAGCAATTTTTACCACTGCTAAGCACCCTCTGCAGTTGAAAAGCTTCTCCTTGTTCCCCACTCAAAGATCGTCTCTCTAAGCAACAAGCGGTAAGCTGTCTGAGTAACCTCTCAAGATATGGGCGCAAGCAATTTTTTGACTCCTTCACATCGGGATTTGTTGACAAGATCATAGCATTTACTGTGTCAGCTACAACTTCCCGCTGAGAGTCCTGAAGAAGATAACCTACAGAGGATTCCTGTGGTTGTTCATATGCCAGCAATGCAACACAGTCCTAGACGAAAGAGAATCCAATGGAAACCTTAAATGTTGCCCACTAATATACAACAAACAGGAAACATATCATAACACACAAGAAGTTTAAGAACAATTCACAAATGAAAAAATTGAAATTAAAAAGTCAAACAGTAACTGTCAACTTAAGATAGAGGGGGAATATCACTCATGCAAAAAAAAAAAAAAATGATCTGTGTCTTTTACAAACAAGAAAACATTGTCGGACAGATTAAGGGAACAGTGTATAAATTTGTATTGTGCTCAATAAGATTAGCATTTTCTTAAGCATCAACCAGCAGTTAAGCAAGTCCCTTGGAAATTTAGAATCAGCAGAGATATACGTGCAGTAGCAAATAACTTTCATTTCTAATAAGAAAATTCAACTGCACTAAATCCTCAAAGATTAGCAATTTCCTAAGCATCAACCAGCAGTTACGCAAGGCCCTTGGAAATTTAGAATCAGAGGAAATATTAGTGCAGCAGTAAATAGTTACCATTTCTAATAAGGAAGTTCACCTGAACTAAATCCTCAAAAATAGGCAACCCAAAAAATCTTGCAAATTCTATTCTTCCATACTTGACAGCCTCCTCCAGTGCTCCGACCTAGATGTCACATACAGAAATGTAAAATATTACCTATTCAGACCTTTGTCTTCAAAAGAAAAGCTAAAAGAACTAAATGGCATATTTAAATGAATAAGAAACTTTATAAAGGTGTGTTGGCACTTGATTTTCAGCAAGTTAAATTGTCAAAAAGAAAGGGGTAGATAAATGAATAACATCTATTACAACTTGACTAATTAACAGAGCATCAGCCATGGAAAATAACAGCCTACATTCACATTCATTACTATTAAATGAAGAGGGGGGAAAAAACTTCCATTTGCAAACTGAGGACATTCATAAAAGGTTTCCAGGCATGGAATTTTTTTTTTAATAGTAAACTAAATATAGAAAGGAATATACCCGGACTAATTCAATAAATTTTTGACAATGAAGAAGAAAGCATGTAGCTGATGTATTGTCCTGCAGAAACCAAAATTAACTGTCATCACTCAGTATCTCAGAATAATGATGGAATGATACATAAATGAGATATATCAAAACAAGGCTCCCAACATCATGCAATATATGATATATGAATTCACCTACAAAAGGAGAATATATACATGAGCTATAATTTGCGGATCACATTTTTTATAAAACCATGGTTATTTTGGTCATATCTTGCAGCTTTGGACGCAAGTGATCTCTATGTATAAACACAGGAAAGTAATGTCAATTTCCACCTTTTTTATTTTGGCCAACAAAATGTCAATTTCCATCTAACCATAAACTCTTCCATCAGTGAGATATAAGCATGACTTCCCATGATTCAGATGAGTCCTTAAACAACATAAGCACAGAAAAAGTGATAAACAGTGGAAAACAAAGCACAGCATAACATCCATTGAATTGTGATGCCAAATGCAAACAGAACATTATTCATTTAACAAACCAAGTATAGAACAACATTATTAGATAGAATCACCATGGACCATCCCTTTTATTGGTATCATTAGTCACGTGTTTTGGGAGATAATTCTCCTTATTTGTTTCTGTTTCTAGAAGATTGGTTTTTATCATTTAGTCAACATTATCATCTATTATTTCATTTATTTTTGGCTAGAAGGATTAGGTAACTTTTGATTATTGTTTCCTTTTTTGTGGGAATTAGATTGGCCGACTTAGTGTGGCCTATATCCTATATATTGTATTGATTTTTAATCATTCAATACAAGCATTAGGGCAACATATCTTTTGCTCTGGTTTTTTTCAGGGTATAAAATCCCTTCAGGTCCGACCAAAAACCATGATTTCATTCGGATCCATGGGGCATATCACATATACTCCCAAGAGGTCTCTCTTCTCTTTCTCAGCAGCAAGGCCCTCCATCAAACAGCAACTCTGATGCTTTGATGGTTGGCGACAACCCACCTCTCATGATCACAGGCCATTGGTTTGATGGCTACAACTACCTTGATATTCATCCGTGGATGAGGGAAGAAGGAGTATCTTACAAGATGATGCAAGTGTGACTCAGTACTACAACACATTGGTGAAGTTTTGGCAGCAACCTGATCTCTATGAAGTTTATGAATGGACTACTATTACAGATGCTGCTACCTATAAGAAGATAATAGAGAAGGAAAGGATTTATGGTGTTCTTTTAAGTCTCAACATGGTATTTAATGAGGTCAGAGGGCGAATCATAGCCAAGGATCCTCTGTCCTCTCTCCGTGAAGTCTTTGCTGAGGTACAGTGAAGAAGGCCGAAAGAAGCTAACTCATGGAGTTCCTACTCAACAGTCACCTTCTGAATCTTCAACCTTGGTTGCTAAGAGCACCTCCAACAATGCCACTAAGCCTCCTAGGAATAGCAGACATTCATGTGACCATTGTCACAAATTTTGAAGCATGGCAGCAACGTGAAGGTATTGGTCTCATGGTTCCCTTGAACCAGCAATGTTCAACAATAACCAACTACTAACTAGAGATTCTCCAAAAACTAACTGATAACCATGGGCAGGACAAAACTGTGGGTATTGGTGCTATGGCCCAATCGGGTAAGAATCTGATGGCTTTACATACTCAAATTCAGAGATCCAATTCTTGGAGACTCTGGTGCCTTTGATCATATTTTTGGTATTTCTTTCCTCCTTGATGATCTCATTCCTACCTTTGAAAAATTAGTGGTCAGAATTGCTAATAGTTCTGCAGCTGAGGTTGTTGATTTTGGAATTGTTAAGCTATCTAAAGTTTTAACGCTTGAAGATGTTCTACATGTTCCTCAATTAAATTGCAATCTTCCCTCCATAAGCAAACTTACGAAAGACTTAAAATGTGCCACTCACTTATACAATGATGGTTGTTATTTTTAAGATTTGAAGTCCGGGAAAAAGATTGGCAATGCTAGGATGTGTGTTGATATCTACTACATACATGATCCTTAGAAAAGGAATCTGGAAGCTGTGAATCATATCCCAATTTGATGAATAAAACTTCTACTTTGCCATTATGTGAATTTGTCAATTTTCAAAACACATCAAAGCCTCTTATCCTCTTCACATGCACCAATCATCCAAACCATTCTCTCTTATCCACAGTGATATATGGGGACCCCCAAACATTCCAAACATTAATGGGGCCAAATGGTTTGTGACCTTTATCGATGACCATACAAGATTAACTTGGGCTTATCTATTGAAAAACAAAATCTGAGGTTACTACTGTTGTCAAAAATTTCCATAAACTCATCCAATTTCAATCCTAACTCCAAACCTTGAGAACTGATGATGCCTGTGATTATTTTAACTCTAACCTTAACTCATAACTAAATCATCATGGCATCATACATGAAAGCTCATGTGTCAATATCCCTCAACAAAATGACATAGCCAAATGAAAAAATAGACATTTACTTGAGGTAGCTCACTCTCTTCTTTTTGCATCCAATGTACCTAAACATCACTAGAGAGAAGCTGTCCTCATAGCCACCTACCTTAATAGATGCTATCTAGAGTCCTTCAATTCATGACACCTCACCAAAAACTCCTTGAAGCTTACCCAACTGCACAAACTATGTCTTGCCTTCCTCTTAAGGTTTTTGGGTGTACAACTTTCATTCACAATGACTAAGGTAGTAAATTGAATCCACATGCCATCAAATGCATCTTCATAGGGTACTCATCTATCCAAAAAGGATATAAATGTTATTTTCCTGCCATCAAATGTGTGTACATGACAATGAACTTGATTTCTTTGAAACCTAGCCTTTTTACCCCCAAACACCCCTTCAAGGGGAGATCACTAACAACCAAAATCACAGTAATAAATAGCTGTTTGGAAGCATAATTATACCTACCCCTGAAACTTCCCAAATCGAGACACCACACCAAGGAAACACGCCTCCTGAAACCAACACAAAATACCCAGGCCACCATGAAGAGCCCATTCCCAAGGCCAACCCAAATGCTACACAGCAAAAGGAAATGATTGTTTATGCTAGATGAAATTGGGCCTCAAGAAAGAAAGCCCCCTCCAATTGATATTAGAAGATACAAATGACTTGTAGGGAAACTAGTATAATTAATTTACACTCGCCCTAACATTAGTTTCTCTGTACACGTTGTGGGCCAATTTATGAACAAACCAAATGAGGAACACTCGGAGGCAATGTATAAAATCCTGAGGTATTTCAAGATGACCCATTGTAAGGGATTATTTTTCATAACAGGAGATCAAAGAGGTGAAGAGGTATTCTCGGATGCAGATTGGGCAGGATAAGAGGCTGATAGGAGATCTACTATTGGCTATTGTACATTTTTGTGGGGAAACTTGGTGGCTTGGAAAAGCAAAAAACAACTTGTAGTTTCTAGGAGTAGCACAGATGCAGAGTTTTGCGCTCTAGCACTTGGTATATATGACGGAATGTGGATATTGAAACTCCTAAAGGACCTGAATTTCAAAGTTAGCTTGCCAATGAAAGCTTTCGGATAATAACATGGCATTGGAACTGCAAAGAATCCCATCCATCATTACAAGACAAACCATATTGAAATTGATAGGCATTTCATTTAAAAGAACATTTAATCAGGTCTTATGGAATTAAACTATGTTCCTACCAACTCACAAGTAGCAGATGTGTTGACCAAGGGTCTCTCACGAATCAAGTTTGAAGAATTGAGTACCAAGTTGGGAATGATCAACATTTGCTCCCCAGTTTGAGGAGTGTCATTAGTCACATGTTTTGGGAGATAATTCTCCTTATTCGTTTCTGTTTTTAGAAGATTAGTTTCTATCATCTAGTCAACATTATCTTTCTGTTTTATTTTCTTTATTTTCGACTAGAAGGATTTGGTAACTTCTGATTTATTGTTTCTTTTTATGGAGATTAGATTGGCCAACTTAGTATGCCCAACATCCTATATACTGTACTGATTTTTTTATCATTTAATACAAGCATCAGGGCAACACATCTTTTGCACATGTTTCCTTCAATTGGAATCACTTGTAAATTTAATTTCAACGAGAAATCACATATACCCCATAACAGACTGACTTGTTAGCATTTTAATCAATAAATTTGAAGAGTTAGCTCAGAAGTAGAATTAAACAGATACACACTTCTATGTAAGAAAACTGTATGGTCTAAGACAACACACCTCAACAATCTGTGGATACCATTCACGCAATTTACTAAAGGCAGCATCAATCTCCCCATTTCTGATTAGCTTCAATAAAAGAGAAAAAGATGTCAGCCAAATTAAGACTGTGAATCAGTGCAGCCAGGAAGAAACAGCAATAACAAAACTAAGGACAATGTTACTGCAATGCGTATTCATAAGGATGCAGTAGCTTGATAGAGCACTGACAATTTGTCCCAAATTTCCTAACCCTTATCAAAGACACTTCAACATAAGAGATTGTGACATTATTCTCCCTGGTTACAGCGTCTATTAACTGGTGTAGAACTAACAGAGAGGAAGGGGAGAATCTGAAAAAGGAGGGAGATGATAGAAAAGGAGGTAGATAACAGAGAAGAGATATTTTTGGGGGGGGGGGAGGAGGCAGAAAGTTGAGGAAGAATCAGAACCTTTTATTAATAATCAATGAAAATCAATCATAGCTAACCCTAGTACAATTATGAGGGCTTTATATAGAGCTCAAGAGATAACCTCTAATAAGATAAAATAGAATGATAATTAAAGCCTAAAATAGTATAAAAGCAATTAAAATAAAATAAAGGAAATTTCCTAGACTTTTTCAATTCTTATGTTTATCACTAACAGATGGCTTAATCCCTAATTAACAAATAACTACCAATATCACACCTAATATTCTTCTCCCATCCTTCATTATTAACTTATGAGACAATGTGAAGGCCTGACTCCCTTAAAATTTTGATAGTAAGAAACACAAACAAGAAGAGATACCAGATTTCAATTACAAAAAATTATCCATGAATAGCGATGTCTATAGCAAATTAAAAGACAGACATACAAAGATTGCTTCTAGTTTATTTGAAAAATTTGAATATATCAATCTGCCTTAAAGTAGTCCTTGTGCATGCAATTCCCTGATTTAAGTGCATTGGCACTCATACACATTAAATCCTATGACAGTAAATTGGCATTCATACTCATTAAATCATTATAGCAGCAAAACTAACTCATCAGCAAATCTACTCTGGGATAAAGCAGATCCGTGGTGGCTCCCAATCACCTCATTTCAAGTGACTTTCATATGTCACTGCCTTGAATCTAGTCTTCCCAAGTTTTACATCCCAATCATACTCATTAATAATTATGCACATATAATTATTAATTGCAACCATCGTTCCCTGATTCTGCAAATAAAAAGTTCTTCGTTTGACATTTGAAAGTATCCTGAATTCCAATATTACTCTAAATGTATCTTTTTCTTTAAAGAAGAATGAGGGCAAACCCCAAAAATAGACCAATCAAAAGAAAAATGGAGGTGAGATACTGAGAAGTCACAATAATTCTCTTCGATAAGAGTCAAATAATAAGTCAATGAAGAATCCATCAGGATTTGAATTGCACCATAAATCTATTTAGTCATCTGCTTTTTCATTTTGCAGTGCCAATTAAAAGGCATTTTTTGCAAAGTGTATGATGGAACCCCAATAAATTTGGTATTTTTTTATGTGTAACATGCTATAATTCCTACCCTAAACAGGGATGGGGATAGAAACTGAGAGACTAAGGTGCTACAGAGATAGATGAAAACTGCCCCCCCCCCCCCAACAAAAAAAAAAAAAGAAAGGAAATAACAGAACAAGCACCTCTAGCCTCTCGCTAGAGTCTCTCCCAAACCATACTAAATTCTTCCTTACCCTCTCTAACCCACAACCTTCTTATATATTTCCCTACAACACCTACTTTAAATCTCCACCTCCTGCACCATGTGACCAGATAGTTACAATCACTTTTTCCCCCTTCTCTTCCTCTGTGGCCACCTCATCAGCAGGTAATGCAATCTTGGGCCCTCCTATATTATCCTTTATCTTCATTCTCCTCTCATAAGTCTTTAACTCTCTTGGCCCATTAGCTATGGCCCCTTCAAATTCTTCCTTATCCCCTCTCTGATCCACAACCTTCCCATATATTCCCCAGACCCGTGCACCATGTGACTAGTTAGCATGTGACACCTCAACATTCCTTTCACTGGTCCCCCCTTTCTCTCCTGAATTCTTTTTATTCTCTCTGCTTTACACCCTAGTAGGCCATAGCCCAATGAACGTGGATTCATCAGTGTATAAGTGCAAGACTCAGGAGTTTTAAAATAAAACACTGACTGAAACTTTATTGCAGCATTCTGTATGGAGATTGTTCTTTCTTTTCATTGCAGAAGTAGTTCAGCAGAAGGTCATATTAAAATCTCATCAAAACTAGCCACACACTCAAAACAAAACGTATACAGTATTACCATACCTGTCGTAGAGTCTTTCGGTGACTTAAAGCATATGTTATTTCTTGCCCATCAACTCCATTTTCTTGAGCTATATATACAGGAGGAACAGTACTTCTACTAGCCACATCAAATGAATTCAGTGTATCTTCATAGCCATAGTGTAGCAGGTAGGAACGAACAATTCTAATGATAAGAGAATATCAGAAATCAGGAAATATGGATGTATTTATTATTCACTTAATAGTATTAAAACAACCCCCCCCCCCCCAAAAAAAAAAAAAAAACAAATTAGGGATGACATGGCCAAGGAGCCTTTATAAAAGAAGAAAGTGCTATATTTGCAACATAAAAATAAGTTTTCTCTAACCAAAGAATAAGGCTTCCTTGTAAATTACTAGAACATCAGTTTCTTTTATTTATTTATTTATAAAAGCCCCAATAAGAAGGGTAGATCAAATGGAGAGTAGCCCAATAATTAAAAATAGAGAAAGACCATGGAAAACTATAGGCGAAATTATTAAAAAAGATTTAGACTTAAATGGTTTATCTAAAGATATAACTTATGATAGAATTTTATGGTATCGTTTAATCCATGTGGCCGATTCTACCTAGTGAGAAAAATCCTATTGTTGTTGTCCCCCCCTCCCCAAAAAAAAAAAAAAAATTGGAAAATCTACTAACTTCTCATTGGGAATGGGGCTGGAAATGGGACCAAGCTTGATTGAAGCCTGAGACATTATATACTTACTCAAACTTATTTAAACAATAGGAAAAATCTCAATTTTTGTAAGCTGTAACAGAAGGAAAACTAAAAACCTAAAGCATGCTACCATATCTCCCTGTTTTTTCTCCTTCATTCTTCGATTTTTTCTACCACTAATTATTACTATTTGCTATAGAAGAGTAAAGCCATATTCCATCCTCATAAAATCCTATAATATAGGGTAATTAATCTAATTCTTCCAATGATGTTAAGAATTACCATAAAAAAACCATAAAGAATAATTTCTAGTTTTTTCTTTTGGTGTGTGTGAAATTTTCTAGTTTTATACACTAATCAATTTGACTAGAGAAACATAAATCTACTTCTACTGGCACTGGCGAGTCTTGTAGTTCTTTTGCAACATAATGGAATTCTTTATGCTAAAAAAACTTGTACTGATCAATTCATACCTCTTGAGATCAATTCCTCTGCAGGAGAAAAGGAATAGGAAATTGGCTTATAGGTATCAATTTTGGGCACGAAACTACATTTAAAAACTGAATTTAGTGCCTGCTTGTCATGCTTTCAATTTCTGCTTATTTCGAAATTGGCTTTTTATTTTTTTTTCTTCTGGAAAAAAAGAGTTTCCCAAAAACCACAATAATAAAGAAGCAGCTTACTAGTAGTTGGCCAAATCATCAGACAAGCACTTTTATCACTGTCATTAGTGTTTGGTAAATCTTTCAAAAACTACTATTTACAATCAAATTACTAAAAAAGACATAATTAGACATGGTTTTGCAACTAGGGTGTGGTTGGTTGAGTGATATAAAGGAGGAGGGAATGTAAAATGGTGGGTAGGTGGGATTGGAAATAACTTTTGTACCCTTACTTTTAAAAAGGTAATTTAATGGTTAAAATGGTAATTTGATGGAAAGAATAAAATTGACATGGATATTACACAAACTATGTAAAAGGAATACGCTCACCTTGCGGTGAACCAAATGGAGCATTAATATTGTTCAGAGGGAAAAATGATTTTAAATACATTATGAATAATTTATATAAAATTATAATAACTATAAAAAAAATTCATAAAAAATATATAACCAAAAATTTGATTTTGTTATCAATCAAATATATTAAAATTTTAAAATAAAATATTTTAATTTCAAAGACTCAAAGGGCTTAGTTAGTTAAGTGAGCGAGGGAATTTTTGTACAAGAAAAAGTTATTATCTCGCTTTTGCTTCAAAGAAAAAGCTCCAATTTTTTCTTCCTTTCCACAACAGGAAAAAAAATTTCTGCTGCCACTTTATGCTTGTTCAAACACACTTGTAAACTAACAGAAGTACTTTTCTTAAAAATAAGCAGCTTTTTTCTTCTCCACATCTGGTCCAAACAGGTTCTTAAACAAGTAGATTTTCATTTGTACAACTACATTAACACAGTTTTGAACCTTCATTTATTCCAGCACACTAAGCCTTTCAAACTTAGGGCATAGCTTCCAGCACTATACTTTTAAGAACCACAAAATACACTGTCTGATACTTGTCAGATATAATCAGAGCCTTAATATCAGATATAATGAGATTACTATGGTATCCAAATTGCCATGTCTGGCATATATAAATTTGCAAGCAATGTACCAGAAATCTGCACCAGAAAATCCTTGCATATGCAAACTCTTCAGAAATTAGATTAATCCGCGGAAATCTGTAATTTTTCTCCTCTGTACCAAATACCAAAAAGGACCCCAAAAATAATCCTATATGTGAAGGGCATTTAGAACTCAACTTCAATGGTTAAAATTCACTCTCTAGACCAAAAAGGAAGCAGCTTATACTGATCCAATCATAAGTAGTCCAATAGATCCATCAGTGTGCAAGGAAGAAATATGGGGCTGGTAGGGGAACTTGGGCAGCAGGGCAGAGTGTCAAGGTAGAACAAATGCATGGGGAAAAAAAATCAAAGAGGAAGAGAGGGATACACAGAGGCTTTTAAGGAGAAAAACTAGAAGTTGCCTATTAGAAAAATAGGAATAAAAGGAGAACCCCCCCTGCGGGGTTGGGGGTAGAAGGGAGAGAGTAAGGTAGGCAGAATTCTGGGATAATTTTGTGGGAGAAATTTATTGCTTTCTTTGTGTTCTTTGACCAAATATCAATTGGAAATCCAGGTTTCCACCTGGATGCCCTTACCACTCAATTACTATGATATAATACAAATTTTAAACAAAACGTAAAATTTAATAACAACAATGAGTATTTCTACTTCCACAATACTCTCTTCACAAATTGTGCACAAATTGCAGATGCAGCTGCAGTCACATCAGTAGTTTGTGCACAATTTGTGAAAAATTGTTCAAGTAGCATTACTCAAGCATGTGTCAGTTCAGCAGAGAGACCATGGGCATTTACCCCCCCGCCCCCAAAAACAAAAAAAGACAAAAGGAAAATAATTGGAAAGAAAGCATAAATTTAGGGATAAATTACTCTCCTTTTCCTTGAGAGATGGCTAAATTATACAACCCTCCCTTCTATTATAAAAATCTATATTACCCTCCCTTGAAACCAAAAGATAACTTACAACTAAATGCATTTTGACCCAAATACCCTCAAGTTTCTAAAACAATCACTTTTTTTCCTAATTTAGAAAAATTTAAATCATTCAATTAAAAAGCAATTAATTATTAAAAAAATTCACAAAAATAATTTTTCAATAAAATCTAGCAAGTCAGAAAAAAAAATTAATAGTTTAATACTACTTGATTTCAACAATAATAAATGCATTACATATATATTTAATCCACGTAAGCACTGCCATAAATAAAATTATATTTTAGAATAAATTAAGTTTATCATTTTAAACACAATAAATAACATTGAAATAAATGTTTTTAAGAAATACATTTTTAATAAGTCATATTTTTAATTTAAAAAATCAATATTATCTATCCTTGAGAATATTTTGGTCAAACTGAGTTTAGTTATAGGTTTTTTTTTCCCCCATAAGAGAAAGGCAATGTAGATTTTTATAGTAGAAGGGCGTGCTGTGAAATTAAGCCATCTCTTAGGAGAGGGAAGAGTAATTTATCCTAAATTTTATTCCACATATGAATATAAAGTAATGGATATAAAAATATAATCATAAGAAAGATAATAACGTGTAAATATTATCTCACCTGTAACTAACATCTGGGGGCAAAGGTATTTCCTCTATTTTCAGTTGTTGCTTCATCCTTTCTTGAGCTTCAAATTCCTATTCCAATAATAGAAATGTTTAAGTGAATAAATAAATACATAAATAATGTTTAAAAAAAAATTAAAGAACTTCAAGCTGAACTTCGTTATTTCTTGAAAGAAAACAAATCCCATAAGAAAATGAGCTTTGTGGATAAAATCAATGATATTGCAAGGTAGCTCTCTCTTAAATGGCCTTTGTCCATTTTAGTCAACCAGTGCATCTGAAAATCTAAGTAGGGACTATCAGGAATGCATAGTTTATATGGTAGCTTCATCTGTCTTGCAGTTTTTTTCCTGTCAGTGCCTGTTGGAATACCTCTTACATATTTGCAATAAAGTACAATTATTTACCTTTAAGGACATTAAATAAGGAAAATCACAGCAAGTTAATGATAGCAGCCCTAAAACACTGGCAGAGACAACTTCGGTTCTGATTGATTTCCACAACAATTAACTTTTAAAACAAGCACAAGTATAACAAGAAAGAGGGGCAATTCTATGATATTCACATAATTGCTGACATTTCCAATAATTGAAATAATTATTTTCTTACATTACAGAAGGGAAAAGACCTGCCAGAAAAATTATACGAGAGTAAAGTTTGCAGATATGACAAGCATATAAAACAAGCTAAAAAGCTTCCCACAAGGTAAGACACATACAGTTATACACGGGAAAAAAAAATGGAATTGATAAAAGCTTCTTACCTTCAAATCAAAAGCAAATGGGTTCTGCCCAAAGTTGACATGCACCCTGTCAGATATAAACGAAACACACTCCTGAAAAATTAAACACCCTAACCAATGCTCAAAAGAAGCTGCTTTGTAAAACTATGCTGAAAGTACTGCTGCTCTCCCCAAGAATTAGAAAAACAAAGAGAAAGGGACAATAACCCAAGAGTCCAGAAATACATATATGTGATCTAAAGCAGGGTCTCAAAAGAAAAGGAAAACAAGAACTAAATGAGACCGGGAGGTGTAGGCAAGTGCTGCAACTTTCCTCAGATAAATTAATCTTTATCTCACAACTACAGAACATGTTAAATAAAATTGTTATATGCTTCATTACATCATCTTTTTTGATAAATGATTTCCTTATATCAATGATCGCCAAATTCAGCCCAAAAAGAACCAGAACCACTGAAAGATCAATTAAACTAAAGTATTTAAGCTTAATGCACATATTGGAAGAAACCTTGCTATTCAAGTACTAAAATTGTAACTCATTGAATACTCTCAAGTCTCAGTAGAAGAATGATGGTAACACAACTATCCACTATCACAGGTATCTACTCCATTTGGAAAATAAACAAATAAAGATGCATATGCTGCTAAAAAAAAAATGAAAGGCAAGACATATATAATATTCAAAGGGAGCAGTATAACATACTCTTCATTTTGGCTATGAACAGCAAGGGTTGGAAAAAGAGGACCCTTCAAGTCCTTGTTAACTGCCCCTACTACTTGCCCATTTTTGCTGGCATCAAAACAGCAAAAAATGTAACAATAACTATTTTCATAATGCAGCAAGCAGACAAGGATGTAAAAAGCTAAATAGAACAATTATTTAAAATATACTCCAGTCAGTGATTTTATGATTTATATATTTTTTAAAGTTTAAAGTAAGAAACTGGCTTTAGGACCCATATGATGTCATGATCCACCTCACCATTATCAGGGAGGGATACCATTAGAGCACTAAGCCAATATTCATTGAAAACAAAATCAAAGAACGCACATGACAAATAGTCCTTTCCCAGAAAATAAAAGCATTGGACAAAATGGAACAGAGCACATCTTACGTGAAAAAGAATTCTTGTGTGGCATAGTTAATTCCACCACCAACTATATCACCTGATGTATAGGTTGGGCCAAAAGTTTCGCTCTTCCCTGGTCCACGATAAAGTAATCCATCATCCCCATGATATCCACAACTATTGGGCTCCCACCTATCATCAAACAGGGGAAAAGATATAATAAAAATCATATTTATATCTAAACATATGAATAAAATAAAATGAAGCAAAAAAATGGTTTAGCAGCTTTAATATGTTTTGTCATGCAAGTTTTGCAACTTGAAATTTCCTTTTTTGCAAGGCATATGAGCAATATTGAATGGCGTCTTTACTTCGGCATCCCACACAAAAAAGAAGAAAAGGGACAGAGAAAAGCTAAATGAAGACAGCTTTTTACTGGTTTTGTACATTAAATCACAAGCATGCATTAATCTTAAACTTGGATATGCAAGGACTATATCCTGAAGGCCTATCCATTTGGTTGCAGCACAAAATTCCTGGGGGGGAACCTGCTTTCGGTATTCATTAATTATGAAGAATAATCTGATATTTAAGGAATTACTTAACTGCCCAACTGTTTTAATTTTTCATCAACTCAAGCAGCCCATAAAATACAATATACATTTGTTGCCTCTATTTCTTTAGAATCTTCAGCCACATTCTCTAGTTTTATGCTCTAATCAGTACAATGTCATTAAAATTATAGCATTGCAGCCTGAATCCAACAACACATGTACCAAAGGGCAGGTTCCTTATCTACCTGATGTAAGCTTTGGCATCAGCTATGTACCCAATGTTAGAGAACAAACACTCCAGAAATACAGAGGAAATTGATAGGTAAAGCCTTTATGAAACTGATTTTAACATTTTCATGCTAGGATGCATCAAGATATGAGGCACTTGCTAGACTGCGTACATGCATTTCATCCATGATTTTTATACCTCACTGTCTATCGATCTGATTTTCAACATCAAATATCAAAGAACAAGTTCTTGAAGGGTGGAAAATGCTATCAGAGTCCAAGAAATGCATAAGAAGAAATTGCAGCAAGAATTATGCCAAAAGGTTCTTTTTTTTTTCTCTCTCCTTTTTGAATAAGGCAAAGTAGAAAGGGAAACAGAAGCTTGTTTCATTTGTTTCCAGAGGAACATAGAGATTAAAATACAATTACATGTATAAATGGCCAGTATTAGTTTGTAATAATATATCTTCAAGATGTAGAACACAAAAGAAGTTAAACCCAAATGCTTCTTTTCTTTAATATTTTATCCAGTTTGTTTCAATATGTTTGGCTAGTGAATTATGCAGCAGGACCCCGCAACCAAATGTGTACCATGTTGACCCAAACTTAAGAACTTGGCTTAAAAGAAAAGACTCTCCTCCAAAATTGGTAGCAACACAAGGCATAGATTTTCTTTCAGCACTAGATAGAATTAAAATCTCTATTTAGTGCTCCATTATTTTGGAGATGCGGAGTATGGTATCTTAAGTTACACAGAATGCAGAAAAGTATAATGAAAGGGTCACAGAATAATTGATAAGACTACAAAAGACTGAGTATTACATTCATACTTCAGCCTTAAAGTTATATAAAAAAGTATTACATTCACGCTTCAGCCTTCAAGTTGTATAGAAAATAGACCATACTATTTTTCTCTTGCATACATACCTACTCCAAAAAAATATAATGAGATGTCTATGCAGAATCACTTTGTTTCTTCAGGAGTGTTGATTATGCCGCATAAAGAAATTAACAAAATAGGCATGAATATCCGCAGTAAAAAAATTTTATTCCTGGATGATGGTAAGAAATAAGATTTTAGATTTTACAGTTACGCTCTTTACTACACTCATTTCTTCAGTCTTTTCTATAGCTTATTCTCTTTCGGAAATTGCTCCCTGATACCTTCAAAAATGTTCGACAAAGCACCAAGATTTGCATCTTACGATAAAATTCAGCTAACGAAAAGCAAGTATGCTTTACTATTCGGTCTTCATACATTTTCCTGGGAAACAAGCGGATAATAAGCCGAACTACCTAAAAGCTAACCACGCTGTATTTGTTTCCTTCCAATATCTTCATTAACCTTTTTTCTTTTAGCCCACTTTCTAGCGCCACCAAACAAAACCAAATCGAAATCCTACAAGAAAAACATATAAAAACAAATCCCTCACCCTGGTTGTCTTCGCATCTTGAAGCCCTTGCTGGTAAACCCAATTGAAACATGACCCTTAGTTCCAGCATCCTTCACATAAATTTCGAAATAGTAAACGAGGCGCTTCTTCGGAGCTGGCTTGTTAGCTTGAATCACACCAACGTCGTGGCCATGAAGGTTCACATTAGTGTATTTAATAGAGAGCTTGTCTGTGGACACTACCAGAAAGCCTCCAGAGCTGTTAATGGTGTTGAGCTCTGTCGGTGCCTCCTCGTCCTCGTCCATATCGCACGGACCTTGAGAGAAGCCATGGCGACACAACTCCAGGAAGTACAGGGCGAGATCTTGCTGATGATGGTGGTGATTGTTGCTGCTGCTGCTGTTGCCGTTAGTGTCAGTCATCGTCCTCTGCACCGAATCAAAAACCCTAGAAGCTCAAGAATCAATCATTCGGATTCTAGATTAGAGTTAGACCCAATTTCGAATTCCGATTGAGACTTTTTTCCTTTCGTTTCGTGAGCAATGCAGAGAGGGAATCTCCAGCGCCCCGTATCTGTCTTCCGAAGAAAGGAATTACAGGGCCGCTGCGACGTATTTCATGTTTTATTTTAATTATTATTTCAGTTTTAATTCTAAAATTATTTTTAAAAATAAAAATAAAAATATTATTTTTTAATCTTTCTTACTTTCATTTACTCTTTTTTCTTTTATATCTTTCAAAATAGGCCATAGAAACGTAATTCAATGAGGCACTTGTTGCATCTCCTCAGTCCTAACACATTTTTTGCTGGGGCCAAAATTACACTAATTCATTAAATTAAATCAAGCTAGCCCACATAGGCTTTTGATATAGGTGAGTTGGTCAGATTAGCTCATTTATCTTAATAGGACCGGCTTTGATTGGCTTAATTTAGAATGGGTTGCAAGCTTAGTTGGGCTTTTTTATACAATATACATAAAGTAAAGTAAAAATTAAAAACAAAATTACTTATAAAAATAACACAACTTATATCTAATATTAATTAGCCATCCAAAAAGTTCTAAAATAAGGTAGTAATACCAAATTTAACAAAATTCAAATAACATGTTTGGTTCACAAATGAAAAATCACATGGATAGTATAATGGTATCATCCAATGATTTAATTATATCTATTAATAAAATTCTAAAATATCCGATGTAATGTTAAGGAGAAGGTTAAAAGAAAATTTTTATCAATTGGAATAAAGATAGGTCAAGAGTTGCTTTAAAGCTTGTGACCTTTCAATCTCTTTGTTATGTAACAAGGATATTAGCCACTCTGATAACCCTCTAAGCTAGGATGATGAAAAGGATGAACTAAGAAAATCCCTCAAACAAATGCTAATGAGTGCTCAAGGAGAAACAAATATGATGATTGAAGAGGATAGTGACTTGAGAGTGATGATATTGAAATGAGCTCAATTTAGGACAAAGGAAAGGATGATGACTCCACGAAGTTGCTAGATTACCAAACCCCAAAGAAGATGGTGGGAAAGCACCAATGCCCATAATTCATCTAAAAGAAAAAGGTGAAGTGCATTTTTTGATGTATGAAGAGAATCTTATGTAATACCCATTTTTTTAACCGAATTAGACTGGTATGGTAATGAAAGAAGACCTTAAAGTAAAATGAATCAAGGACAAATAAAGATAGAATATTAATTAAAATATCAAGAAATGGGATTATGAAATCACTAACAAAGTAAAAATAGAGGTAAAGTGGCTAAATGGAGTAAAATGATATGTTAGTAGGAAAATAGTAATTTTGAATAAAATTTTAGAAACTAAAAAAAAAAGAGTTTTAAATGCCAAAATTAAGTTTACTAGAGTTTTTAAAGGTGCTGAAAACCATAGGGACCATTAGAATGGTTAAATCCTTGATGGTGTATAGTTTAGGGTTCAAATTATATGCTTTTAATAAATTAGAGAGTGTAAATTTTTACGGAATTGACAGTTTTCAAAAAAGATTTAAAATGACCTCAAACGGAGAAGTTAAAGAGTAGGAACATAAACAAAATTCTTAGAATTGTTTTAAAATATCACCTTCGTCTTTATAAGGTCATACTAGCCTATCTCCCACCTTTAGAATCGACTTAAGCACCTTCAAACCAACAGCTAAGGGATGTGAGAAGGAGAAGGAAAGAGAAAGAAAGAAGGAGCCAAATATGTAAGAAAATATGCCTAATTTTATGATATGCTGGTTACCAGTCTTATTCTCCTCTTCAAGCCCTTTCTAATGGTGCTTTTAGTTTCTTAAAAGGAAAACTTTGGTGGCTAACAATGTGACGACCCTAACTTCTAATCCCGGTAATTATGGTTAAATACACGATTAATAATTAATGATCAAGGTTTGGAGTCATTATAATTAATTACATTAAGAAAATATAGGAAAATTTGAACCTTGATATTATTAGGGTCATCAACTAAACAATCATAAATGAGATAATGCATAAAAGGAATTACACTATCATCAGGGGTTTGTGATTCATCTATCCATCAGTTTCAACACACAAAAACTACCCACAAGTGTTCCTATATCATTTTCTAACATTACCATTGAAGAAATTGGGGTTTCTAGGCTAAAGGTGGGAGTTTGGGAACCTGCACCGTGTAACACCCCAAAATTTATTAAGGTGTTAATCATGGATTTAGATTAATTAGGGATAATTAATATGGGATAAGTGGGCAAGTTTAGAGAATGGTAATTTTGAGAAAATAAATTAATAATATGAGTCGAGAATTAATTGGGATAGAAACTATATCTAGGCCCAAATTAATGTAGGGGGATCATGAGCAGAGGCTTATAAAAGCCCAATGATTCTAGATGCAAGCCCAACTCCTTATCATGAGACTTGGGCCGAGAGGGATCCCCTAGCAATAGCCTAATTTGACTTGGTGAAATAAAGGCCCAAAACCCAATTTACATGAGCTCTTATAGCGGGCCCAACACCCATTATGCAGACCTAAGTTGGATTGACTCTTGGAATTTAGCCTAACCCAATCAAATTTCTGTAGCCCAATTCATGAAACAAAGCCCAACAAGTGCAAAAATCTGAACCTACAAGGAATTGGGCCATTGGGTCAGCATACCTCACTTAAACTGAAATTGTTCTGCAGCCCACTTCACCAAACAAAAGCCCAATAAGCACACATCTGAACCTAAGTGGATTTTGGGTTTTAGGGTTGACCTAAACTCATCTAAAACCCTAACCCTTCAGCCTCTCCTTCATTTTGATGAAACTCAAGAGAGGAAATTCGGAGGTTCAAGGGAGGCTAGGGTTCCACCAACATGGAGGCTCCATTTCTCACTTCTAGAGGATGATTTAGCCAAGGTAAGTTATATATAACTTGACCCTCTCATCCTCCTCTTCATTTTGGTTCGATTAATTTCTGGGTTTGAGCATTTTCATCTTCATCTCAAATCTGAAATTTGGTGTTGGGTGATTCCTTGCAAGATTTTCGAACTTGGAGGTTAGAGGGAGGATTAGGTAAGCTCTTCCCTTCCATTTTGTGAATCACTTTGCTGGAAAATGCCCCTAAGGATGTATTATCATAATGGGTTCTGTTATTGTGTGAGATTACAAGGAGAAAATGGTGGAAAACTGAATTTGCTGGGCTTGATGATTGAAATGCGATTTTTAGTGCTTCCATGGTGGATTTTCGGAGGTGAGGATATGGGTGTTATTGAGTGTCTCCTTCCCATTTTGATGCATTTTCTGTTAGTTTGAGACCCCTATAGTTGACCTATGACATGGCCTTTGGTTTCATGTGAAATTACTCAGAAATTGGAGTGAATTATGGCAATTTCTGGTGTGGGAAAGTTGGAATCCGAAATTAAATCCCTTGGTAATTAGGTGAGTAACCTCTAGTCTGTCATTAGTAGTTCAACTCTTTGGATATTTGATTGTGATTAGAAATGATGATAACTATGCTTGTTATAGGCTTGGTATGCATTTGGATTATTATGGTAGCTAGGGGAAGAGTAATTGGCTTCGTTGAGGTAACTGGGTTATTTTCCTAATTCCATGTATATGCTCATGTTAATCTGCTATTTGTTACACATGCTTCATTTTAAAATGTTAAATGACTGGTTGACTACTTGATTGTATTATGATTGGACCTTGTGAGTCCATGGTGGAGCTGTGGTGCGGCTGTCACCCGTGCATGTGCTACGATCGAGCACCTGGTATGATCAACCCCAGATGCACTGAGCCCTGGTTGTGCTCAATGGGGAGTAGGTGCCGTGGACGGGCCTCTCCCAGTGTTAATGGCCTTTAACATGTTATGTATGATTGCTGGTATGGGACAGTAGTCATTGATAGCTCAACTAGTTCATTTGCCAATTAAATTGATGATTCTGATATTGATGACATGAGATTGTCTTGGATTGATTGACCTGTACATATATATGAAAATTTCCTTTTGTTACTGAGATTGTATATCTCACCCCGTTGTGGGCTAACATTTTCAGGGATCGGACCTCTTAGTGGCAAGGAGAAAATTAACGAGGGCCTGTTAAATGGTTTGGTAGCACATAGGTCTGGGAGCTTTGACAAAATGTATTGTAATTAAATTGTTAGTTTTGTATCATTGCTGCATTGCGTCATGAGTTGCCAAGTATAGGGATTGTATATGTAATTTGATTATCATGGAATTGAACATTAGGATTGTAGTTGGCTAATAATGGAAAGTGTATCTAATGTTAAATATCAACGGTGCATGATTGGTGTTGTTATTATTCCATAAACTTGCTGATAGGAGGTAATTAGAGGAAAGAAATGGGCATATAAGTTTTGAATTGGTAATGGAAGCATAGCTAAATAAATAAAGTAGATAAATGCCATTAGAGCCATATAAAATGAGGGGAAGTGACCTTAGAGTGTCCCTAAGAAGAGAAATGGAGTGTAAGGGATGAAATATAGGGAAAAAAGCTACAGAAGGGAGTCACGCTGCGGCCAATAAGGCTTCGCCGCGGCCTAGGGAGTGACAGTGGCGAGGGACGCCACGGCTTGAGAAATCTCGCCGCAGCGCGGAGTGAAAATAATCGCCCAGGGGGTGACAGAACGTAACCTCGCCGTGGCGCAAGAAGTCTCGCCGCGGCGCGAGTCGAGGAAATTAATTACGGAGGTTACAGTAGCAAAACTCGCCGCGGTGCCACATAGGTTGGCCGCGGCGCAGATCTAACTCGCCGCGGCTATTGCCGCGATGAAAGTCAGGAAAATTCCCGATAGCAACTTGGCCGCGGCGCAAGAGTTCCAAGCCGCGGCGCAAGTCTAAAAACTTAATTTTTGAGCTCCAGAACCTAGCTTAGCCGCGGCGGGAAGGTTCCAGGTTACGGCGCAGGTCCCCAAACACCCATATTTGACCTGGAAACCCTAATTTCATTAATGTTAAGGTTAGGGAATAGCTTGAGTACATTAATGGGAGGTTGTAGTGGGTTGAAATTGATAAATGGATGAATTATAAATCTCTAATGATGGTACAAACCTTCCCATGCATGTTCCCGTTATGGTTGTTAGTTGTGACCCTAAGAGTATCAAGGTTTAAATTTCCCCTATATTTTCTTAATGTGATTAACTGTAATGACTCTAAACCTTGATCATTATTTACTAATCGTGTATTTAACTATAATTACCGATATTAGAAGTTAGGGTCGTCACACACCGCGACTTGAAACCTTCTTGCCGCAACTTGAAACCTTCCTACCGCGGCTAAGTTAAGTACTGGAGCTCACAAAACTAAGTTTTTCACTTTGCACCGTGGCCCCGACCTTTTGGCGCTGCGGCTAAATGGCTCTCAAGAATCATTAGGTAACTTACTTGATCTTCGCTGCGGCGAGTTAGATCTTTGCCACTACCAACCTATGTGGCGCCACGGCAGAGATGCCTATTGGAGTTACTGTTTGAAATCCCACGATTCTCGCCTCGGCGGAATACACTTGCACGGGGGCCAAGTTTTGCTACTCTACTCTCCTTAACTAGTTTCCTCGACTTGCGTCGTGGCAAGACCTATTGCGCCGCGGTGAGGTTTCATTCTGTCACCCTCCTGGGTGATTTTTTTTGTACTGCGCCACAGCTATATTTCTTAAGCCGTGGCATCCCTCCCCACTGTCACTCTTTAGGCCGCAGCGAGGCCTTCCTAGCCATGGCATGACTCTCTCCTGTAACTATATCTCTTACATTTCGCCCCATGCACTCCAATTCTCTTCTTAAGAACACCCTAGGACCACTTCCTCCCATTCTATATGACTCTAATGGTATTTATCCACCCTATTCACCCAGCTATTCTACCATTACCAATTCAAAACTTAAATGTAAATTTTCATTCCTCCAACTACCCCATATCAGCAAGTCCATAAAGTAATAGCAACAAGAATTCATGCACTATTGACAATTAACATTCGATACACATTCTGTTAGAGATTTCATACATCAATGATTCATATCAATATCTAATACATAACATAATTATGTTTCTAACAGTATACCATACCATAAATTCAGTAAAATTCATACATCAGGTGTCATGGGATTCATACATCCAATATCAAGTTATGATGAGGCCTAACTCCTCAATAAATACATCTTAAGTAATCAAAATATAAAAGTCTACACTTGGCAACATGATTACATGATGACGCTATACAAAAAGGAATACAAAATTTAGCATATATTCTAAATAAACCAATCTAAGTGTAGCCTTCTCCCCACAAGGTTGGAGCTCATGGATTTTCATCCACTTGCTTCCCCTTATCCTTACCCGAAGAACCTTCACTTGAAATATTTAATCCCATGAAATAGGGTGAGATGCGAATCTTAGTTACCAAAACAAATTACATTCATATATTCTAGTTTAATTAACATATATGCATGATTTCGTATAAGCATCAGAAAACATACCAGTCATACTAGTAAATGAAACAATTAGGCTATCATAATCACTATCCCATACTAGCAATAATATTTTCACATGTTAAAGGCCAATAACACCGAGAGAGGCCAGTCTACGGCACCTACTCTCTAATGAGAACAATTAAGGCTCAGTACATCTGGGGTTTGATCATAACCCGATGCCCGATCAAAGCACATGCACGGGTGGTAGCTGCACCATAGCTCCATCATGGACTCACAAGGTCCAATCATAACACAATATATAGCCAACCAATTCATTGAGCATTTCCAAATCATTCATGTACAGAAAACATGAAATTAAAATAGATATATGCATGGAATTAATATAGTCCCGGTTACCTCACTTGTAGACAAATTACAAAAGCCACCAATGGCACAAAAATCTCCCCAGCCACTATAAATTTCCAAAATTCGGAATGGATGTGTCCTCTGCCAAAAACTTCAATATATCACCTTAAATCCTAAGAAAATTCAAGAAAAATTAATACTCATACTATAATCCAATCATTGGGGTCTCAAACCAGCAGAAATACATCAAAAAGATGAGTTTATACTTACCTAATGTCAGCTTTAGCCTCAACTTACGAAATTTCACCATGGAAACATCAAATGGCAAGTTTCAAATTTTGGGTGTGGGTGAAAGTGCTTTAATTGAAACATTAATTAGGTTAAATTAAAGAGAAAGATGAGAGGATTAAGTTATATAACTATTACCTTGGCTGAATCTTGCTTTAGAAGTGGGAAAAGGTGGAAACATGCAAAGAACCCTAGCCTCTCCTTTGGACCTTCGAATTTTGTGTGTCTCTTGTGGTTCTACAGAAGGGGGTGGCTAGGTTAGTTTTTAGAGTTTAAGTTGGGTTTTCTATGGGTTATGGCTGCTCCAAGATCCAACTCCAAATGGGCTTTAGATTTTAGCTTTGTTGGGCTAGCTTTAAGGTGTTGGGCTACAGAATTTTATTGGGCCAGACCTAGTTTTAAGAACTTCATAGTCTTGGGTCTACACAAGGTTTATTGGGCCATTTATGAGAGCCTATACAAGGTGGATCTTGGGCCTCTATCACATTGAATCAGATTGGGTCTGCACCTAACTCATTGGGCCTCCATTAGCCTCTTATCATGATTTCTTACATTAATTTGGGCCTAGATGAAGTTTCTATCCCAATTAATTCTCAACTCATATTATTAATTTATCTCTCAAAATTTTTATTCACTTAACTTACCTGATTATTCGATACTAATTATTCTTAATTAACCTGAATTCACGATTAGCACCTTAATTAATTTTAGGGTATTATAGATAACTTGAGGAAAATATGAAATTTAGAGCAATTAATTATAGCATAAGAGTCTCTATTTAACAAGCTTTTAATCACGGCATGATATGAGCTAAAATTTTGTTATTTCATGAAGCATTTTTTCCTTCTTTAATTCGACTAAAGAGAGGCAAGTGAAAGAGCCTTTTTTTTATGGATAACTTGATAGAAATAAGGGTTTAAAAGGGAAAAAGTAAGATTATGTAAAAAGAAAGCCATAAGAAGCTGAGATTAAGTGAGGGCACCTAAGATTCCAATTGCACCCTGAATGATACAGAAATGTAGGAAGATATTTTGAACCATTTAAGACCAAACTTGAACTAGAAAAGAGCTAGGGATATTCCATATTTATCAAATTCTCCATGAAATGGCAAAACTCCAAAGTTGTGGTATGTGTGGATGTGTCTCGGCCAAGAGATGGATGAGGCACCTAAGGGAGTGTTTCATGAGTTCGAAGGGTTTAAGAAATCTAAATGTGGGCAATAAACACTAATGACATTATTGAAATGAATTTAGGAACCTTAGTTTGAAATATGAAAATTTAGGGTTCAAAAAAGGGTTTAAAGAAGCAATTTAGTATTTTGCTTATTTTATTTTACATATAATGGCCCTAATGAGTTCTATTAGAGTCATATGACCCATATCAAGTGAGATTTTGAAACCTAGAAATTGAATAATAAAAGTTACTACTTAAAGAACCTCAAATAGTTCAAAGTTGCATTTTTAATTATAATAGACCTATGTGATAGTAATATGAGTTAGAATGGATCCCAATAAGTTACTTTGCATTGTAAATTGATATATATAGGACAAGTTAGTTCAAGTCCATTAACTTATAAGTGTCAAGATGAGAAAGACCAAAGAAAAGAGAAGGGTTAAGTGGGTTAGTGGTAACTTAAAGTTCTTAGCTCCAGAAAGTAGCTATCTCTTCCTTTCTTGTATGCATTTGAGTGTCTGAATGAGTTGAGATACTTGTATGTTTGATTGTTCGATGATTGTATGAATTATGCTTTAAAATGTTTTTTATCATGAGTTTTATGCATGTATGATGCTATATTTGGCTTTTAGTTTTCTATAATGGGAAATTAAGCATAATAGCTCTTCCTTAGCCTAGAATTGAATCTAATTGAGTTTACCTAGTGTGCCTTAATGCCATGGTTAGATGAGAATTAAATTTTCATACTAATTTTTATGTTTAAGCTATTTGATGCATATGACTTACATGCTTACATTTCTTTATTTACATTCATTGTATGTATTGATGTGGAATGAGATTTGCTATTGAAGTTCTCCTCAGAATTTCATCCATTTTATTTCCCACTAACTATGACAAGTGCTTTAAGTAAAGAAAAAGACCCAAAGAAGGCTTAGACTATTAGAAAAGTAAATAGGGAACTTTGATATGTATACAAAGGTGATATGTATTGAGACAAATTAGTAGTAAACCATGTTGTATATTATGATAGATTATAATGTATACATGTGAGACAATGTACATATGCTACTTAGATACAAAAGCTTGTAAATAGAACAAGATTTGCCATATTATATACTAGTGGTTCCATGTGACTAGTGGTAAGTGAGATGATAATTTTTTAATATTAGCCATATTTCTTATAATGGCCTTTATAGAAATGAAGTATGAATAGATTAAAATTTGCTTAAAGGAAGAGATTACATATTAACACATTAAAAGGGAGGAAAATACTTACGCAATAGTTCTTCTAGCTTTAAGCTCCAAAAATCATGCAAAAGAAACACCAAAATTTCCATTTTAGATTTAGGGTTTAGATGAAAATCTACTAAACAAAGAATCAATTGGACGAAAATAAAGAGAAAGATGAGAGGATCAACTTTAAGATAACTTACCTTGGCTAAATCTTCCTTTAAGTGTGCAGATCAGAGCTAAAATGATGGAAAAACCATAGCTTCCTTCTCTTTATGCATTTTTCTCTTGAGTTCTTTACAGCCCAAGTGTTTCAGCACCGAAAAATGCACAGGCAAGTCAATTATTTTAGGGTTTTAAGGAAGGGAAGCTAACCTAGGGATATTTTTATCCAAGTGCATCTTGTCTTTCATAGTTAGGCCCTGCTCAGATAGACCCAATTGAATTGAGTCTTCGATAAAACTTAAATAGGGCTTCTAGAATTTATTCTTGGCATAATAAAATTGATTATGGAGCACTAATTAAAATTTAACCCAATTAAATTCAAGTCCACAATAATATTTTATTTGTCACTAAAAATTGCCAAATAATAATTATTTGCCTTTAAATGTTCAAAATAATCTTTTTTTTTAATTTACTATTTTTAGAGTTTTCCTTAAAAATTCTATTTTTCATTATTTTTTCAAATTTCTCATAATAATTTATTTTTTAAATTAAATCCTTAATTTTTCATAATTCCCTTTAATTAATTTCCAGATGTCACACTTGAATTTCCTTTTTTGCAATCAATCTATGCATTAATGTGAAATGAGATTTGCTATTGAGATTCTCCTAAGAATCGTACCACATTCGTCTCCCACTAACCATGACAAGTGTTTCAAGTAAAGATAAGGAACCCAAGAAGAATTAGTATTTTAGAAAGGATGTAATGGAAATCTTTGATATAACTGTGTATTTGATGTATGTATGAGACAAATTAATGAGGAACTATCATGTATATGATGATGACATGTAATGGTGACCCTTGTACAAACTTAAGGATATATATGTATGATATTTTGATGCAAAAGTTTGAATTTAGAACATGATTTACTGTATAAATGGTATGTGGTTCCATGTGGCTAGTTGCAAGTGAGATGCTGAATTTTTTATACTAGCCATATTTGATGTGATGATTCTTATGGAAATCAAGTATGAATGGATTAAAATTTGCTCAAGGGAAGAGATTACATATTAGGGCTCAAATGGACTACTTTATAATCAAAATTTAGTCTAAATAAGCTATACATTGCATTTTTATCCTTGACAACTCAAATGATCTAGTTTGGGATTGAAATTTGGTGGACACTTAGAGGATTTATAGAGCTATCTAACAAGCTAAAAATGGCATTTTTCTAAACTTTGTAGAATATTTGGTAAATTTTTGAATTTGATTTAAAGTTGCATAATTTTGTAATCACTATTCACGCTGCACAGCCTTGATGTTCATGTCTTTTTAGGGTCAAATGGATTCATTATGCTTAAAATTTTTGCAACATAAAGTTTAGATCATAAACTTTCCATAGACACTTAATTTGCATAAATCAAAATTATGTAGCTAAAGTTATGATTTTTAAAGTTTGACCCATATTATGTCAAAGGAGGCCAAATTTGGTTATATAACTCCCTTATGCAATTAGGTCTTATACGATAATTATGTGGGTTGAAACAAATGTGTCTATGGAGTTTATAAAGTAAATTGGCAAGAAAATTTAATTTGGACCCCTATAAGCTCATTTGTCATAGAAAAATGCTAAAAATCGTTACCTTAAGTTTTGTTATGGTTATATTTTATTATCTTAAAATGAAAATGATATGAGTTTACCTATATAAAGTATGTTATGACACTTTTTGGTATTAGAACAGTGGTTTTGTAACACCCCAAAATTAATCAAGGATAATTATGATGATTAGAGAATTAATCTAGGTAATTAGTAAAACTAAGTAAGTGAAAAGAGGAGGTGAAACTTATAAAGGACTAAATCTTTAATATGGGTAAGAGAGAGGGGACATTAAATTTGGCCTTATAATTAATTTAATTATTACTTTGGGTTAAGTGTAGAAGCCCAATTTTAGTCTTAGAGAAATCCAATTCTATTTCTTAGAGGCCTAATATTTAATTGTGCAGACCCAAATATTAACAGACCTTTTTAGCTAGGCCCAATTCTCATATATGACCTATGTAACCTTACAATCCATGGCCCGACAAGTATATGACTGAACCCACTTGAATTTTAGGCTCTTGGGTTAGCCTATAACCTATTTAAACCCTAATTTTCTTCAGCCTTCTCCTTCCATTCTGCAAAAAACACAGGAGGCAAAGGAAAATTTCAGAGGTCCAAAGGGGAGGCTAGGGTTAGTAACAAAATTCCATCATTTCCCACTCTTAAAACAAGATTTAGCCAAGATAATTTATATATAACTTAATCCTCCCTTCTTCTTCTTCAATTTGATCCATTGGTTTCTCAGTTGGAGCATTTTTATTTTTCACCCAAAGTTGAAACTTGTTGCTTGGTGCTTCCATGGTACATTTTCAGAGGTAGAGGCTATGGGTGTTGTTGGGTAAATATTCTCTTCCCATTTTGATACATTTTCTACTAGTTTGAGACCCTTATAGTTGACTTATAATATGGGCTTTGGTTTTATATGAAATTACCTAGAAATTAGAGTGAACTATGGTGGTTTCTAGTGTGAGGAAGCTAGAACCTTGAAATTTAAATCCATTGGTGGTTAGGTAAGTAACCTCTAAGTAATTATTGGTAGTTCAACTCTTCGGGTACCTGACTTGTTGCTAGAAATGATGATAATTATGACACCCCAAAATTAATTAAAGTGTTAATCATAGATTTGGATTAATTAAGAATAATTCATATGGAATAATCGGGTAAGTTAAGTGAATGGAGATTTTAGGGAGATAAATTATTAATGAGTTTAAGGTTTAATTGGGATAGAAACTTCACTTAAGCCCAAATTAATGTAAGAGATCATGATAAAAGGCTAATGGAGGCCCAATAAGTTAGGTGCAAACCCAATTTGATTCAATGTGATAGAGGCCTAAGATCCACCTTTTATAGGCTCTTATAATTGGCCCAATAACCTTTGTACAAACCTAAATCAATTGAGTTCTTTAAACTTAGTTTGGCCCAATTAAATTTCTGCAGCCCAAGAGATTAAAGCTAACCCAACAAAGTTTAAATCAGAACCCACTTGCAATTGGACCCTTGGGTCAACCCATGACCCACATTTGACCCAACTTAAACCCAACTAAAACCTTAAACCCTTCAGCCCCTTCACATTTTGCTGAAACACACACACACAACTCAAATTTGGAGGTTTGAAGGGAGGTTAGGGTTTAAGGCAAGAAATCCACCATTTTTCACTTCTAGAGCAAGATCCAGCCAAGGTAATAGTTATATAACTTAATCCCCTTCTCTTTCTCTTCATTTTGGCCGGATTAGTTTTTCATTTGGAGTATTTTCACCATACCCAAAATCTGAAATGTGGTTGTTTAGGGTTTCCATGGTAAAATTTCGTAGGTTGAGGCTAGAGCTGACATTAGGTAAGTATAAACTCTTCTTTTTCGAGGTATTTCTGCTGGTTTGAGACCCTAATGATTGGATTAGAGTATGGGTATTAATTTTTCACGAATTTGCTTAGGATTTAGGGTGATATATTGAAGTTTCTGGTAGAGGACACCTCCATTCCGAATTTTAAGAATTAGTAGTGGTTGGGGAGATTTTTATACCACTGGTGGCTTTTGTAAATTTGTCTACAAGTGAGGTAACTGGGGGTTCATGCTAATTCCATGCACATGTCTGTTTTAATTTTGCATCTACTGCATGACTATGATTTTGAATGTTAAATGAATTGGTTGGTTATCAGTTATATGTGATTGGACCTTGTGAGTTCATGGTGGAGCTGTGGTGCGGCTGCCACCCGCGAATGTGCTTCGATCGGGCACCGGGTTATGATCAAACCCTAGATGCACTGAGCCTTAGTTGTGCTCAATGGGGAGTAGGTGTCATGGACGGGTCTCTCCTGGTGTTATTGGCTTTAACATATAGAAATATGATTGCTAGTATGAGATAGTAATCATGATAGCCTAATTGTTTCATTTACTGATATGACTAGTATATTTTTTTATGCTTATGTGAAATCATGCATTTATGTTAATTAAACTGAAATATATGATAGAATTTGCCTTGGTTACTGAGATTTGCATCCCACCCCATTTCATAGGATTACAATTTTAGGTGAAGGTTCTTCGGGTAGGGATAAGGGAAAGCAAGTGGATGAAAATCCATGAGCTCTAGCCATGTGTGGAGGAAGCTACACTTAGGCTAATCTGAGTAGAATAAATGCAATTTTGTTAATCTTTTATGTAGCATCATCATGTATTTATATTGCCAAGTGTAGGCATTTATATTTTGATTAGTTGGAATGTATCTATTAAGGAGTTAAGTCTCATTATAACTTGGTATTGGATGTATGAACTTATAGTATCTGATATATGAACTTTGTTGAATTTATGATATGGTTTACCATTTAGGAATCAAAATTGTGTAACACTTGGGATATAGACCTGAATTAGTGATGCATGAAATCTTTAATGGAATATATATATTTGGATGATAATTGTTGGAAGCTTATGAAATTCTGTTGTTATTAATCTATGAATTTGCCGACATATGGTAGTTGGACAAGTAGGAATTATTACTTAAGTTCTGAATTGGTAATGGTAGAATAGCTAAGTAAATAAGGTAGATAAATACCATTAGAGTTGCACAAATTAAGGTAGAGTGGCCCTAGGGTGTCATTAGAGGGAGAGTGGAGAGTATGAGACAAGGTTTTAGGAGTTGTAGGATCAGAAGGCATTTCGCCGCGACCAAAATGGGGTTAGCCGTGGGCAATAGAGGTGAAGTTGCCCAGGGAGAGTATTAGAGAGTAATTCGCTGCGGTGAAAAGTGAAATGTGACAGGCAAAATTAGGAGTCGTCCAGAGGGTAATTCGCCGCGGTTAAATGGGAATTGGCTGCGACGAACTTTTTTGAGAATTTGTCGAGCATTCCAAAGAGGAATTAGTCGTGGTGAAAGGGGGAATTGGCCGCGACCAATAGTGAGAGGCGAGCGAGGTAGGTTCCAGGAGGCTTCCTCGCCATGGCACCATATAGGTTAGCCGCGGCAAAGGTCCGATAGCTGTGGCGAAATCTATAAAGAGAAAGAGTGAACTCGAGAGTAATTGGCCGTGGCGCAAGGGCATTTAGCTGCGACTAATGGTCTTAAACTTTTATTCTAACCTAGAAATCTTGATTTTTCATATGGTAACCCTAAGGGATGACTTAGAAACATTGATAGAAGATTATTGTGAGTTGGAATTAATGGGTAATAGAATCAAAGGCTTATAAAATGAATGTTTGTCTCCCTTGTGTACATGAATGCTTGTAATTATTTGATTGATGACTTTAATAACATTAAGGTTCAAATTACCCCGTATTTTCTAAATGGAATTAGTCTTAATGTCTTGTAACCCTAATTTATGGTTATTAATCACGTATTTTACCTTAATTATAATGAGGAGAAGTTAGGGCTGTCATAATAATTATACTTGTCATAGGCGTGATGTGCATTTGGATTTTAATGGTAATTAGAGGAAGAGTAATTAGGTTCATTAAGGTAACTAGAGTTAATTTTCTAATTCCATATATATGCTCATTTTAATCTGATATGCTCTATATATATATATGATTTTGAAATGCTAAGTAATTGGTTGGCTACTTGAATTATGTTATGATTGGACCTTGTGGGTCCATGGTAGAGCAATGGTGTGATTGCCACTTATGAATCGTGCTTCAACAGGGCACTAGGTTATGATTAGACCCCTAAATGCACTGAGCCTAGGTTATACTCATTGAGGAGTTGGTGCCGTAGACGAGCCTCTCCCAATGTTATCAGCCTTTAACATGTTGTATGTGATTATTAATATGGGACGGTCATCACTAGTAGTCCAACTGGTTCATTGCTGATGATATTGATGCCTTCAGTATGTTTTCTATATAATTGCATTATGTTGATTAATTTGTGCATACATATAGAATTTGTTTCTTGTTATTGAGATTGTATATCTTACCCCAATTGTGGGCTAACATTTTCAGAAACTAAACCTCTTAGTGGTAAAGAGAAATTAATGGAAGCCTATTATATGGCTTGGTAGCATATAGGTTTGGAAACCTTGTAAGGTTAGATTTGTATAAAACAAAAATATTAGTTTTTATATAATTGCTGCATTGCATCATGAATTGCTAAGTATAGGGACTGGTTATGTAATCTAATTATCATGGAATCGAACAATGTGATTGTATCTGACTAATAATTAATGAATGATTTGATATTGTGTAACCATTAAGCTTAGTTCTATGCATCTTATAGTTAAAACATGTTTGCTATCATTGGAGGGGAATTAACTGATATGAAATTAATTCAATCCAAGATCCCTAGACAATGAGAATTAGTGAATCATTATACAATGGGAGATGGAAGGTCTAGAAGGCCATGTATGTTAGCCATTAAGATCCTAAGATCCATCTAGAACTAGGGGGAATTGATTAGAGAGCATACAAATAAGAGTCTAGGTACAAGATGGGGTCATGTTGTTGCTAAAATGGGCTAAGTCGTTGTAAAGGTCAGGCAAAGGTGAGAAGTGCCACGGCACAAAACAAAAAAGTTGCCTAGGGAGGGTAACAGAGAGCAACCTTACAATAGCGCAAAATTTTCAGCCACAGTGTAGGTCGAGGAAATTAGGGAATGGGTATTCTAATGGCTAGTTTCATCGCGACGTGAATCGAGAGATTTGCTATAGTAGGTTCTAGGGTGTTTTATACCATGGTGCCATATAGGCCTGTCGCAGTGAGATTTGCAAAAATGTGAGAAGTTGAACCCAAGAGCAACTTCACCACGATGCAAAAATCTTAGGCCACGGTGAAAGGTGCGAAATTTCAGTTTTGAGTTACAATAGCCAACTTGGCTGCAGTGGGGAAGGTTTGAGTCACGGCGAAGTTTTCCAAACTCTTATTTTTTTACTTTCATTATGTTAAGGTTATGTAATAATTTAGGAATATTTATAAGAGGTTTTTGTGAGTTGAAATTAGTAGCAAGATAAATCAAAGGTCTTAAATGATAACTATGACCACTTGTAGATTTGATTAGTTATGGTTATTTAGCCAATGATCATAATGATGTCAAAGTTCAAATTTTTCCCACTTTCTCCTATTTTAATTAATCGTAACGACTTTAGACCTTGATTCATGATTACTAATCATGCTATTAAGCTTAATCATGGTAATTAAGAATTAGGGTCATTACAGGTTTAGGCATTTTAATTCTAGTTATGGCTTAAGGATGAGGATTATGTGCTATATATTAAACTGTAAGGGACTCTGGGTGAATATGTTTGTGGCATACATATAAGTTATGTACTGAAGTATTTGAACTATTTTAGATGAAATGGTTAATATCATAAAAGGAAGGCCAACTAGAGCAAAGCTTGTAAACGCTATGGCAAAAGCTCTGCAAGCCATAATGGCTCACTTGGATTAACAACAAGTGATGATGTAGTGGTAAGAAATAATTATGCAGCTATAAGAGAGACTAGCCCAAAGGGAGAATGAGAGGCCAAATCCCTTTCAGCTATAACACCCATATAACCCTAAGAACTCATAAATAAATCCCTCGAGCCAGAACTAACAAAACCCATATAATTCTTAAATACCAATTCAGATATAACCTGTTTAGCCTTAGCCTACCACCCAACAAGTGACAACCCAGTTCAGGAAGTATGGCCCTCCAACATTTGATGGTAAGTTAAATATAAAAGAGGTTAAGGTTTGGATCATGCACTTAAAGAAGATATTTAGAGTGATGGAGTGCACATCTGAGCAGAAGGCCCTATTGGCCATATTCCAGTTAGAGAAGGAATTAGATTATTAGTGGAGGAGTATAGAGCTAATCTTGAGGTCAAAGAATATCCTAATCAATTAGGAGACCTTTTTACATGAATCTTATAAGAATACTTCCTTAGCTTGATTAGGGATAAAAAGAGTCAGATTTTATTTTACTGAGGTAAATAGAGAATATGTCAGTAGATCAGTACATAGCCAAATTCTTTAAGCTCTCCAAATACTTCTCTTACCTTCAAAAGTAAGATAATGAGAGATGGAAGGCGGATAAGCTAAGAAAGGGACTATTGCCTAAAATTAGAGACAGGGTTATGCATTTAAGGATTAGAGATTTCAATGCCTTAGTAAAGCTATGCAGAGTGATAAAAAGCAATTTAAGAAGGATGCAAGTAGTTTTAAACCCCCTCCTAAGAACAAGAGACCAAGAGAAGAATAAGTAGCCACTAGTAGTAGTAACAAGAAAGGTGGTAAAGGGCCGTGAAATAGAAAAGGCCACAATAGAAGAATGCTCAATCAATCAAGTAAAGGCAATTCCACCTGAATAGCATGCAACCAGTGTGGCAAGAATCATGGTGCCAGACCATTTTTAGTAGGTTAGAATGTTTGCTATAAATATAGTAAGCCAGGACATATAGTTTAAGATTGTCTCCAGCAAAGGGAGGTAGTTCTTGCACCCAGATTGTTAACCTAGGGTAGAGTTTTTTCTTTGACACAGCAAGAAGCTAGTAGATCTTTAAGTTTGATTTGGATGCTAGCCACTTGTTTATATCCTATGACTGTGCTAGGAGGCTGGGTCTAAGTTTTTGTGCATTACCATATGACTTACATGTTTTTACACCCACGGGAAATAGAGTTGTTACCTCCTATGCTTGTTTGAGCTATATAGTCTAGTTTAACCATTGTTTTACCAAACTTGATTTGATTTACATGCCTCTCATTAATATTGATTTGATTGTTGGTATGTATTAGATATTTGGAATAATACCTTGTTTGATTGCCAAAGCAAATATATTACACTGCCTGATTATGGAACTATATGTAGTACCAGGACTGAGCTAGCATTTTTTACCACTGCCTAGGTTGAGAGATCTCTAAAACATGGTTATCAAATTTTCCTAGTTTTCTTTTCTATACTGGTAGAAGTAGAGGAAGGAATAGAAGAGATACTTGTAGTTAGGGAATTCCTAAGATTCTTCCTTAAGGAAATTAATGAATCACCCCTTGGCAGAGAAGTATAATTCTTTATAAACATTATGCCTGGGGTAAGCCCAGTATCTAAGGCTCTTTATAGGATGGCTCTTACCAAGTTAGTTAAGTTTAAGAAATAGATAGAAGAGTTATTAAAGAAGGGTTTCATTAAAAGTTAAGTTTAAGAAATAGATAGAAGAGTTATTATAGAAGGGTTTCATTAAACCTAGTGTTTTTCCATGGAGAGCCCTAGTTTTATTTGTAAAAAAGAAAGGTGGGAGTTTTAGGCTATATATAGATTATAGAAAGTTGAACAAAGTCAGAGTTAAGAATAAGTACCCTTTACTTAGAATAGATGACCTCCTAGATCAATTAGTAGGAGCATCAATGTTTTTTAAAATGGATCTCAAATCAGGGGCCATCAATTGAGAATTAAGGCTAAGGATATCCTAAGGTAGCCTTTAGGACAAGGTACGAGTATTATGAGTTTGTAGTGATGCCCTTTAGGTTAACAAATGCACCTATAATTTTCATAGACTATATAAATTAAAATTTTAAGCCATACCTAGATAGGTTTGTTGTAATCTTTATGGATGACATTCTCATTTATTCTAAGAGTAAAGAAGAGCATGAGTAGCATTTGAGATTAGTCTTGGAAATCTCGAAAGAGAAATAACTCTATGCCAAATTTAATAAATGTAAGTTTTGGCTCACAAAAGTGAAATCTTAGGCCATGTGATCTCTCAAGTAAGGTTCATAGTAGATCCCCATAAAGTAGAGGTAGTGCTTTAGTAGGAGAGACCTATGACAATTATAGAGATCAAGAGCTTTCTAAGCTTGGCAGGCTATTATTGGAGGTTTATCTGAGGCTTTTCTCAAATAGCCATGCCATTGACTAGACTCATTAGAAAAGATGTGCCTTTTACATGGGATGAGAAATATGAATAGAGCTTTGAGAAATGGAAGCATAAGTTAACCATAGCTCCAGTCTTAGTTATCTTTAACCTTAAATAGACTTTTGTAGTCTATAATGATGCTTTTAAGAAAGGGTTAGAATGTTTACTTATGCAAGAAGGCAAAGTGGTAGCCTACTTTTCTTGACATTTAAAATCATATGAAAAAATTATCTCACCCATGATTTATAGCTACTAGCTATGGTCTTTACTTTTAAAATATAGAGACACTACTTATATGGTGCAACCATAAAAATATATAATGACCACAAAAGCCTTAAGTACCTTTTTGAGTAGAAAGAGTTAAACATAAAATAGATAAGATGGTTAGAGTTACTAAAAGATTATGAATATACCCTTAAGTGCCATCTAAGTAAGGCTAAGGTAGTTACAAATGCATTAAGTAAAAAGTCCATACATATGACCATGATGCTGGTGAAAAAGTAGGAACTTATAGAGAAGTTTAAAGACATGAATCTCTTATGTTGGGGGCATTCTAGCAAGTTGCTAATAAGTTAACTCTGAATAAAAAATGAACTAAATAATTAGATAAGAGAAGCTTAGCAAGGAGATCGGTGCTTGAGAGAGGTTGTGATACAAAATCAGTATGCATGCTCATTGGAGCACAACAAGTTCGAGAAACCCTTATCCATCAAGAACTTCAAAGAGCTCAAGTGGCCCAAATTATGCACTATGTCCAAAAATTTCAAAGAGCTCAAGATAATATCCATGTTGGATGTCGGCCCAAGTTTAGAACCCAAGATCCATATTTGATCAATTCAAAATATGCTGAATTAGACTTTGGACATGAATGAATGAATGAAATTGAGTATTATTCAATTATTTGTGAGGCTTTTGCTTCTTTGTGTTCTCTGAGAGTTCACGTGACTTATCAAAGGATTGGTCTTCCTTTGTGGCGTCTTGAGGCTAGGGTTCTAAGAGACAAGTTCTCTTAGGGTCTTTCCTTTGACCAACATTCTTGTTTTCTAGCCAGTCTCGGGCAAAGTGTCATCTTGTTGAAGGTTCCTAGGACAAGGTTCTTAGAGGGTCTCTCATCATTTGGTATTAGAGCTTTGGTCGCTAGTACAAGGTATATCTTTGTGTTTTCCCTCTAGGAACCTTGTCCTAGGAACCTTCAACAAGATGACACTTTGCCCGAGACCGACTAGAAAACAAGAATGTTGGTCAAAGGAAAGACCCTAAGAGAACTTGTCTCTTAGAACCCTAGCCTCAAGATGCCACAAAGGAAGACCAATCCTTTGATAAGTCACGTGAACTCTCAGAGAACACAAAGAAGCAAAAGCCTCATAAATAATTGAATAATACTCAATTTCATTCATTCATTCATGTCTAAAGTCTAATTCAGCATATTTTGAATTGATCAAATATGGATCTTGGGTTTTAAACTTGGGCCAACATCCAACATGGATATTATCTTGAGCTCTTTGAAATTTTTGGACATAGTGCACAATTTGGGCCACTTGAACTCTTTGAAGTTCTTGATGGATAAGGGTTTCTCGAACTTGTTGTGCTCCAATGAGCATGCATACTGATTTTGTATCATTCCCTCCCTCTTTGAAAAGATTCGTCCTCGAATCTTTGCCATTAGGTGGTTTCTTGGAAAACAAATCTAGGCAATCACAACTCTTTTCAATACTAGTTGAAGATGAGGGTCCATTAGGTGGCTTCTTTGAAAACAAATCTCTACATACCTACAAGGAGCTAGAACTAACAATAGGCAAAGATGGGTTAAGATTGTTAGTAGATAAACAAATATCCTTATACACACTCTCAACCTCTCTTTTTTCATCAAACAAGCTCACACTCATGCTTTTCTCACTTTTCTCACAACTCTCTTGCTCTTTCTTTTCACTCACACTCGTTTCTTTTTCAATCTCTTCTTTTTCTCTCTCTAACTCATGTTCTCTCTCTTTTTCTTTTGCTCTCTCCTTTTCTTTCATTTTGTATGCTTGTACTATTCTCATTTGATCCTCATAAGCATCCATAGGATCAAGAGGTACCAATACATGATTTTTTTCATTGAATACAAATGAATAGCAATAACAATATTTGTGCTTATGCTTAACATATTTAGCTTTTCTCACATGTTTCCATGGTTTACCAAGCATAATATGTCCATCAGACATAGGAGCTACATCACATAACACTTTATCATGATATTTACCAATAGAGAAAGAAATCAAAACTTGCTTATTAACCCTAAATTCAGCACTACCCTTCAATAAGGTATAGGGCCTAGGATGCTTTATAGTAGGCAAGTTTAATTTCTCAACAAGTAAGGTACTAGCAACATTTACGTAGCTACTATTATCAATAGCCATGCTGCAGACTTTCTCTTTTATAAGGCATCTAGTATGGAAATCAGGGGATGCCTTTTCCTTATCTTGTCCTGTAGAGTTGATATTGGATTGGAATGCATCCAACCTTGCACAAGATTGCTTGAATCGCTCTTTGTTAGCCTCTTCAAGGAATTTGTACTCATTGGACATCTTATCACCTGAAAAGTTAGTCAAAGAAAGATAGAAGGAATAAGACATCACGCACTCTTCTCATGTGTTTACACTCAAAAGATGATAAGTTCACTCGTGTTTAACTCTCTTTTTGGCTTTTTCTTTAATATTAACGCTCTTGCCTTTTACCACTCAAAGAATCAAACAAAGGAGAAAAAAGAGGTGTGTAACAAAAAGGAAAAAAAGGAGGAAGGGAAGGTTTGGAAGGAAAGAGAAGGAAAGAAAAAATCTGAAAATAAGAAACCTTAAGAGTAGAAAACTACTTGCAATTCAAGTTTAGAACAATTAGGAAAGAATATTCTTTCTTGAATGCAAATAGGAAAGTAGATAATTTGGTAGCTACTTAATGCAATCAAATTAAGAAACAAATTCCAATTAGGAAATTAACTCCAATTAGGAAATGGACTCCAATTAGGAAACTAACTCCAATTAAGAAATTGACTCCAATTAGGAAACTAACTCCAATTAGAAAATTAACTCCAAACTTGCTTTCAACTTTGAATTGGCACAATTTGCAATTTTGTATTTTGCAATCTGAAATTTTTTTTTTTCACTTTTTTTTACCCCCTCTTTTTTTTGAATTTTTTTGAATTTTGATTTTTTTTTGGGGAGTATCACACTCGCTTCTCTTTTCTTTTTGGAGTATCACACACTCTTTTTTTTTTTGACTCCTCTTTTTTTTTCCCTTTTTTTCGATTTTTTTTTATTTTTTTTGATTTTTTTTTGGGAGTATCACACTCGCTTCTCTTTTTTTTTTCTTTTCTTTTTGGAGTATCACACTCTCTTCTTTTTTTTTTTTTTTTGAGGACGGAGGAACACAACAATGGAAGACAGAAGAAGATAGAAGAAAAAGACGAAGATAGAAAAGGTAATACTAATGGAAGGAGAGAAAGTATGAAGAATAATGAAAGGGAAAACACAAAGATATACCTTGTACTAGCGACCAAAGCTCTGATACCAAATGATGAGAGACCCTCTAGGAACCTTGTCCTAGGAACCTTCAACAAGATGACACTTTGCCCGAGACCGGCTAGAAAACAAGAATGTTGGTCAAAGGAAAGACTCTAAGAGAACTTGTCTCTTAGAACCCTAGCCTCAAGATGCCACAAAGGAAGACCAATCCTTTGATAAGTCACGTGAACTCTCAGAGAATACAAAGAAGCAAAAGCCTCACAAATAATTGAATAATACTCAATTTCATTCATTCATTCATGTCCAAAGTCTAATTCAGCATATTTTGAATTGATCAAATATGGATCTTGGGTTCTAAACTTGGGCCGACATCTAACATGGATATTATCTTGAGCTCTTTGAAATTTTTGGACATAGTGCACAATTTGGGCCACTTGAGCTCTTTGAAGTTCTTGATGGATAAGGGTTTCTCGAACTTGTTGTGCTCCAATGAGCATGTATACTGATTTTGTATCAGGTTGAAAATTAGATATGCCATTGTAGAACTTTAGAGTTTAACATATCTGAGAATAGGATAGTAAGACACCAAGATAGGTTATGTGTGCTTAGAAAGCCAGAGTTAAGAGATAGAATACTAGAAGAGGCATATAAAATGAGGTACAAAATTCATCTAGGCAGTAATAAGATGTATCATAATTTAAAGAAAATGTTTTGGCGGCCTGCAATGAAAACTAACATAGTAGAGGATGTAGCAAGATGTCTAGTATGTTAAAGAATTAAAATTGAGCATTAGAGATCAACTGGGTTACTTTAGCCCTTAGATATCCCTAAATAAAAATGAGATAGCATTTCCATGGATTTTATTATAGGTTTTCCCATAACATCATCAGGGTGTGATGCAATATGGGAAATAGTGGATAGATTGACTAAATCTACTCACTTCTTATCGATTAGAGCCAATATACCTTAAATAAGCTATGTAACACCCTAAAAATAATTAATAGCAATTGTTTAGGGGATTAAGAAATTATTAAGAGTGATTTGAGGAAAATTTATGAGGAGATAGGAGTTTTAAAGAAAACGGCAAGTTTGAATATTTTAACATAATAATTATTAATTGGATAATCTTGAGGGAAGTAAAATAATGATTATGGATTTAAGTATGATTTGGCCCTATCATTAATTTATGTGTGCCAAAAACATTATTAGAAGCCTAGTCTTATTCTTATAAAGGCCTAACTTCATCTTAAAATGACCCAATCTCATTTTAAGAGGTTTAGCCTTAAAGGAGACCACTTAGTATTAGCCTAACTTAATTCTTAGAAGCCCAAAACTCAGAAAATGGGCCTAAGTGAAATATAAACCCTTAAGTTAGCCTAAGGCCTCTATAAGCTCATCAATTAATTGGCCCAATAACTTCACATTTAAACCTAAGTAGATGTTGGGCCTTAGGTCAGCACATTCCATCCCAACCTTAAGTGTTCTATAGCCTAACCCACTAAACATTGGCCCAACAACTAGGAATAAGCCTAATTAGATCTTGGGCTGATGGGCCAACCTATTACTAACTTAAAAACCCTAGGGGTCTAGTAACCACACTAGATTCTTAAGAGCAAAACATTTGGTTTTGCTGGGCAAGAGTTCATTTTCGCACCTAGAGAAAGGAGGCTAGGGTTCTTGGCATAAATCTATCTTTTCCCGCTCTTAGAGCAAGATTTAGCTAAGGTAACCTTCATGAAACTTAATCTTCTCTTCTTTCTCTTTAATTTGACTTGATCGATTTTTTATTTAGAGTATTTTCACCTATACCCAAAATCTGAAATGTATTGTTTAGTACTTTCTTAGAGGATTTTTGGAGGTTGAGACTAGGAATCTTGTTAGGTAAGTATTACCCTCTCATTTTGAGACTCTTATAGTTAACTTATGATATGGGCTTTGGTTTTGTGTGAATTACCTAGAAATTTAAGTAAACTACTATGGTTTTTGGTGTGGGGGAGCTAGAACCCAAAATTGGAATCCATTGGTGGTTAGGTAAGTAACGTTTAAGCAATTATTGGTAGTTCAACTCTTTGGGTATTTGATTTCTTGCTAGAAATGATGATAACTATGCTTATCTTAGGTTTAGTGTGCATTTAGATCATGATAGTAGTTAGAGGAAGGGTAATTGGCTTTATTGAGGTAACTGGGGTTAACTTATTAATTCCATGTATATACTCATTTTAATATAATATTTGCTGCACGTATTTGATTTTAAAATACTAAATGATTGGTTGGCTACTTAAATTGTTGTTGTGATTGGACCTTGTGAATCCATGATAGAGTTATGGTGCGGCTACCACCCATGTATTGTAGTTCGATCGGGCATTAGGTTATGATCAGATCTATGAATGCATTGAGTTCAGGTTGTACTCATTTGGGAGTTAGAGCCTTGGATGGGCCTCTCTTAGTGTTATTGGCCATTAACATGTTTGATATGATTACTGGTATGGGACAGTAGTTGCTTGTAGCTCAACTAGTGTATTTACTAATTAAATTGATAATTCTGTTATTTGATGATATGAAAATGTATTATATTGATTAATTTGTACATATATATAAAATTTTCCTCTTGTTACTAAAATTATAAATCTCATCCCAATTATGGGCTAACATTTTCAGAGACCAGACCTCTTAGTGGCAAAGAGAAATTAATGGAAGCCTATTGTATAATTTAGTAGCCATAGGTTTAGAGACCATATAAGATTGGGTTTGTGTAATAAGAATATTAGTTTTTATGTATTCATCACATTGCATCATGAACTACCAAGTATAGGGACTGTCTATATAATATAATTATTATGGGATTGAACATTGTGATTGTAATAGACTAATAATTGATGAATGACTTGATCTTTTATGGCCATTAAGCATTAGCCCTGTAAACATTTGTGGCTAAACTATCTTTGCTATCATGGAATGGGGTTGACTGATATGAAATTAAGTTTTGATTGTTCGAATTCAATCCTAGACCCTTAGACAATGAGGATTAGTGAATCATAATATTTGGGAGTTGGGAGGTCTAGAAAACCATGCATGTTAGTCATGGAAGTCTCAAAATTCATCTAGAATAAGTGGTAAGGAGTCAGAAAGAATGAAAATAAAGAAAGGTAAAGTCGCAGTCAAAATTGAAGTTTGGGGTAATAGAGGCCAAGAGTGTCGTGACCAAGGTGATTTGAGCACGGTGCAAGGTGAAAAATTAGCTTTAGGGGTGACCAAAAGTAGTCTCACCATGGCACAAGGGAGGCTTGCCTCAATGAGCATTGGGAGATGAGCTTGGAGAGCTCTAGGAGGCCCTTTCACAGTGGCAAGACACTAACTCGCCACAGCGAGAATTGCAAATGTGTGAATAGTAGGCCTTGAGACCACCTTTGCCGCAACACGAAAGGCTTGAGTCATGGTGCAAGGTTTGAATTTTTTATTTAAGCTTCAATAGCCACCTACGCCATGGCGCGGGTATACCAAGTCACAACGGGAGTCTCCAAACTTAGTTTTTAGGTTCCAGTAACCAACTTAGCCATGGCGGGAAAGATCCAAGTCATGGCGAAGGCCTCCAAATTCTCATTTTTGACTTAGAAACTTCAAAGTTGATTATAATAGTGTTATGAAATGACTTAAGAACATTTATAAGAGGTTTTGTGAGTTGAAATCAATAACAAATGAATTAAAGGTCTTAAATGGTAATTAAAATCGTTTTTATATTCAAATAGTTATGATTGTTTGGCTAATAGCCCTAATAATATTAAGATTTAAATTTTCTCACTTTTTTCTTATTTTAATTAATTTTAACGACTTTAGACTTTGATTTACGATTGTTAATCATGTAATTAATTCTAATGACGATAATTAGGAATTAGGGTTATTACAAGTTATCCCAACTATACATAAAGGAAATGATAAGACTTTATAGTGTACCTAAGAGTATAGTTTTAGATAGAGATCTTAGATTTACTTTAAATTTCTAGAGATCATTGTAGGATACCTTAAGGATTAAGTTGAGGTTCAACATAGCCTATCACCCCCAAATAGATGGCCAAATAGAGAGAACTATCTAAACCCTAGAAGACATGTTGAGGGCTTGTTTCTTAGAGATGAAAGGGAATTGGTAGACTTGCTACTAGTGGAGTTTGCCTATAATAACACTTATCAGTCTAGTATTCAGATGACCCTTTACAAGGCTTTGTATGGGAGGAAATGTAGGTATCCAATGTGTTAGGTTAAGCTTGGTGAGAAGAGCCTTATAGGCCCAGATATAGTGGACTAAACCTCTCAACAAATAGAATTGGTTAGAAAGAAACTTATAACAACATAGAGTAAGCAAAAGAGCTATGCAAATATAAGGAGAAGGTCGTTAGAGTTTGAGGTTAGAGACCATGTTTTCATTAGAGTGTTTCTAATCACAGGGATAGATGGGTCCACAAAAACTAAGAAGCTCAGTTTAAAGTACATGGATTTGTTCCAAATTTTAGATCAAGCCAGACTAGTAGCCTACATAATAGATCTTCTGCCTAACCTAGCCTAAATTTACAATGTATTCTATGTATCGCAACCTAAAAAGTACCAGCCAGATCGTTCACATGTCATAGAATATGAAAATGTTCAATTATAGGACAATCTATTTTACATAATATTATTAGACTAGACTATGGATGCTAAGCTTAAATAGTTGAGAAACAAATGCATACCGCTCATGTGGTTGGGAAAGGATTATCTCCTAAGGAGGCCACCTGGGAACTAGAGCAAAAGATGATGAAAAAGTATCTAGAACTATTTCAATGAGGTATGTCTCTAAATTTTGAGGATGAAGTTTTATTTAATGAAATGTAATACTTGGCTTTTAACTGAATTGGACCCAGTAGAGTAATGAAAGAGGATCCCAAAGTAAAATAAATTAAGGATAAATAAGGGTAGAATATCAATTAGAATATCAAAAAGTTAGGTTATGAGATCATTAATAGAGAAAAAACGGATCTAAAGTGGCTAAATGGAGTAAAACGATATATCAATGGCAAAATTGTAATTTTAAGCAAAGTTTTAGAAACTTAAGGAAAAGAGTTTTAAATACCAAAATCAAGCTCACTAGGGTTTTCAAAGGTCTTGAAAACCATAAAGACTGTTAAAATGGTTAAATCCTTGACGATGTATGGTTTAGAGCTTCAGTTAATTGTAACCTTGATTGAACTTTTCTAGACTATTTTATATACTTGAAAATTTAAACAATTTGGATAAATATCCAAATTTAGTCCTTCTTGATTGAAAGAAATTCCTATGGCCCCAATGAACAAAGTTAATAATATTAATACAAGCATAGAAAATAACATATTATTTTTTGATTCGTGGGGATAGGAAAAAGTAGTGTTGTTAGTTTCAAAAACTAGAAAGCCTGATGGTTTTTAAGAAAGATTTAACATAAGTTCAAATGGAGAAGTTAAAGAGCAAGGATGTAAATGGAAATTTTGGAATTGTTTCAAAATATCACCTCTTTCTTTATAAGGTCATGCTAGCCTATCTTCCACCTTTATAACTGACTTAATCACCTTTGAACTAGTAGCCAAAGGACATAAGAAGGAAGAGGAAAGAGAAGGAAAGAAAGAGCCAAATAGGTAAGGGAATGTGCCTAATTTCATGACATGTAAGTACCTATCTTCTTATCCTCTTCAAGCTCTTTCTAATGGTAGTTTTAGTTTCTTGAAAGGAGGAATTTGGTAGTTGACCACTTGAGAAAAAGAGGGAATTTGAAGCAACTAATTCTAAGAGACGGGTTCTAAGAGACGGGTTCTCTTAGGGTTCAATTCCATTGACCAACATCTCTTCTTCTTCTTCTTCTTCTTCTTCTTTTTGTTTCTTTCTTTGTTCTTTCTTGCTTGTTGTCCAGATCTGCCTATTTTCTTGTTCTTGTGTTGCTTGCCAAATTTCGATCACTGATCCGTGTAATTTGGGGTTCCTAGAACAGGTTTCTACGGAGTCTCAGTGATCGAAATTTGGCATGCAATACAAGAACAAGAAAATAGACAGATCTGGACAACAAGCAACAAAGAACAAAGAAAAGAACCAAGAAGAAGAAATAAGAGATATTGGTCAATGAATTTGTAACTAGAAATAAAATGCAAAACTTTAGAGAAAATCTAAAGATAAATTGACCAATGCCCCTCTACTTATTCTTCCTGATTTCTCTAAAGTTTTCGAAGTTGAATGTGATGCCTCTGGAATTGGTATTGGTGCTGTTTTGATGTAAGAGTCTAGGCCTATTGCTTACTTTAGTGAAAAGCTTAGTGGTGCTTGTTTGAATTATTCAACTTATGACAAGGAATTGTATGCTTTAAAAAGAACTCTAGAACATTGGCAACATTATTTATGGTCTAAGGAATTTGTTTTGCATTCTGATCATAAGAGTCTTCAATACCTAAAAACCCAAGATAAGTTGAATAAGAGGCATGCTGTATGGCTTGAATTCATTGAGTCATTTCCTTATGTGCTTAAACATAAAAAGGGGAAAGAAAATGTTGTGGCTGATGCTTTGTCTAGGAGGTATAGTCTTATTACATCTATGCAAGCTAGGTTGATTGGTTTTGAATCTTTCAAAAGCATGCATGAATATGATGCTGACTTTGCTGAAACTTGGAAGTTGTGTGAAAAACATGGTGCTCATGATTTCTTTAGATTTGATGGTTTCTTATTTAAAGGAAATAAATTGTGTGTGCCTGTTTGTTCTATGCGTGAGCTGTTGGTTAAAGAATCTCATGGGAGTGGTTTGATGGGGCACTTTGGTATAGAAAAGACTTTATCCATGTTGAAAGAACATTTTTATTGGCCTCATATGCATAGGGATGTGATTGCTGTGTGTAAAAGGTGCATTGTATGCAAGCACGCTAAATCTAAAGTGCAACCACATGGCTTGTATACTCCCTTACCTGTTCCTTCTCATCCTTGGGTCGATATTTCAATGGATTTTATGCTTGGATTGCCTAGAACATCTAGTGGAAAGGATAGCATATTTGTTGTGGTTGATCGATTTAGTAAAATGGCTCATTTCATTGCTTGCTCAAAAATAAATGATGCTGTCCATATCTCTGATTTATTTTTCAAGGAGATTGTTAGATTGCATGGTTTGCCTCGATCTATTGTGAGTGACCGTGATGTTAAATTTGTTAGTCACTTTTGGAAAACTTTATGGGCAAAGTTAGGTACAAAGCTTGTGTTTTCTACAGTTGCACATCCTCAAACGGATGGACAAACCGAAGTAGTCAATCGAACACTTTCTTCCTTATTGCGTGTTGTAATTCAAAAAAATTTAAAGAATTGGGAAAAGTGTTTGCCTCACATTGAGTTTGCATATAATCGTGTCTTGCATTCTACAACTAAGTTTTCTCCTTTTGAAATTGTATATGTTTTTAATCCTTTGACTCCCTTGGATTTACTTCCTTTGCCTTGTAATGAGTTTGCTAACCTTGATGGTGCAAAAAAAGCTAAGTTTGTGCAGGATCTTCATGCTAAGGTTAAGGCGAACATTGAGCGCAAGAATGAGCAATATGCTCAACATGCTAATAAAGGTCGAAGGAAGGTTATCTTTGAACCAGGAGATTGGGTGTGGGTTCATTTGAGAAAAGAAAGGTTTCCTGAACAAAGGAAGTCCAAATTACACCCAAGAGGTGATGGTCCTTTCCAAGTGTTGAAAAGAATAAATGATAATGCATATAAAATTGATTTTCCTAGTTCTAATGGGAATGTAAGCGCAACTTTCAATGTGGCTGACCTTTCTCTTTTTGATATTGCAGATTCAAGGACGAATCCTTTTCAAGAGGGAGGGAATGATGGAGGTGAGCTAGGAGACTTTAAAGAGCTTGAACAAAATCAAGAACTTGAAAACAAAAGGGCTGGACGTAACTTTAAAAGATGGCCAACTAAAGATCCATTGCAAGGTATGGGAGGCCCATGCACAAGATCAAGAGCCAAAGCTATGAAGGAGGCCTTGAATGGAGTGATCCAAAAACTAATGGACTTGGAGCCCATAGTCTTAGCTGAATATGAAGCCCAAAAGGAACAAAATGGCATGAAGATTATTTCATATCTACAAGATGCTAGCCCAAGCCCGAAAGGAGCCTAATTAAAGGAGCCCAGCCATTTTCCACAAAATTCTCTTAGTTTTATTTTGTTTTAATTTGATTGTTTCTGTTTCAGATTTTTTAGCTTTATTAGGCACCATTCTTGGTGAATTTGTCCAAACTTAAATTTCTTTTATTTTCCCGCCAAACCTAGGAGTTATTTTGTATTTTGGGTTTTATTTTTCAAATGCCTATATAAGGTCCACTTGTACTCCAAGAAGAGGCAGATTGAATGAATTCTATTTTCAGAATCTTTTCTGACTTGTGAGGTTTCTCTTGTGGCCTTTGTGTGCTAGAGAAAATCTTTGACTTATCAAAAGAGTGGTTTCCTTTGTGGCGTCCCGGATTAGGGTTCTAAGAGACGGGTTCTCTTAGGGTTCAATTCCATTGACCAACATCTCTTCTTCTTCTTCTTCTTCTTCTTTTTGTTTCTTTCTTTGTTCTTTCTTGCTTGTTGTCCAGATCTGCCTATTTTCTTGTTCTTGTGTTACTTGCCAAATTTCGATCACTAATCCGTGTAATTTGGGGTTCCTAGAACGGGTTTCTACGGAGTCTCATATCATCTCATTAATGGGCAATGGTAACAAATCCCAAGGAGTTAGTGGATTAAAACTATGAACAACTTCAAAAGGAGAATAATCAGTAGAGGAATGCACACTTCTATTATATGCAAATTCAATGAATGACAAGCAATCCTCCCAATTTTTCAAATTTGTTTGGATAACAGTCCTAAGCAATTGAGTTAAGATTCTGTTAACAACTTTAGTTTGACCATTAGTTTGTGGATGACAAGTTGTAGAAAATAATAACTTAGTTCCAAGCTTTCCCCACAAAACTCTCTAAAAATGACTCAGAAATTTTGCATCCCTATATGAGACAATACTTTTAAGAACACCATGAAGCCTCACAATTTATTTAAAGAACAAATCAACAATATAAGTAGCATCATCAGTTTTATGGAATGCAATAAAATGAGCCATTTTTGAAAATCTACCAACAACCACAAATATTGAATCCATCCCTCTTTTTGACCTAGGTAATCTCAAAATAAAATCTATTGAAATGTCTACCCAAGGTTCACTAGGTACAGGTAATGGAGTATACAAACCACGTGGTAGGACTCTAGCTTAGCCCTTTTACATGTTATGCATCGACCACAAATCCTTTCCACATCATGCTTCATTTTAGGCCAAAAGAAATGTTCATGCAAAACATCTAATGTCTTTTTCACACTAAAATGTCCCATTAGTCCTCCCCCATGTGCTTCCCTCACAAGCAATTCACGCATAGACCATTGAGGCACACATAATTTATTTTCTCTGAACAAAAATCCACCAAGCTTATAGAATTTTCCAAAAGCTCCCTTTTCACAAGCAATAATTATTTCAGCAAAATTACTATCATTGGCATACAAATCCTTAACATATTCAAAACCAAGCAATCTTGCATTTAGAGAAGTGAGAAGAATATACCTTCTACATAATGCATCTGCAACCACATTCTCCTTACCTTTCTTGTATTTGATCACATATGGAAAAGGCTCGATGAACTCCTTACCTTTTATTCAGCTTACCTTGACCTTTAATGTACTTCACAGATTGATGATCAGTATGGATCACAAATTATTTAGGCTAAAGGTAGTGTTGCCAGGTCTCTAATGCTCTCACAAGTGCATAAAGCTCCTTGTCATAAGTTGGGTAATTCAAGGTGGCACTGTTCAACTTTTCACTGAAATAACCAATTGGCTGCCCTTCTTGCATCAGAACAGCTCCTATCCCAACTCCTGATGTATCACACGCAATCTCAAAAGTTTTGTTAAAATCAGGTAAAGCTAAAATAGGTGCAGAACATAATTTTTCTTTAAGAACACTAAATGCATGATCTTATGATTTTTCCCATCTAAAGCAAAATGATTTCTTAATTATTTCAGTGAGTGGTGCAACCATTGTGTTGAAATCTTTCACAAACCTCCTTTAAAAGCTAGCCAACCCATGAAAACTTCTTACCTCAGTTACATTTGTAGGTGTTGGCCATTCTTTAATAGCCTTTACCTTCTCTTCATCAACTTGTATTCCTTCAGCACTCACCACAAATCCAAGGAAAACAACTTTTCCCATGCCAAAGCTACACTTTTTTAGGTTAGCATACAACTTTTCTTTTCTCAAAACATCAAGCACACAACGCAAATAATCCAAATGCTCATCAAGACTCTTACTAAAAATTAGAATATCATCAAAATAAACCACAACAAATTTTTCAATATATGCACGCAAAATATGATCCATCAACCTTATAAAAGTACTAGGTGCATTTGTTAGCCCAAATGGTATGACTAACCATTCATACAGGCCATGCTTTGTTTTGAAAGCAGTTTTCCACTCATCTTCTTCCCTCATCCTAATTTGATGATATCTAGATTTTAAATCAATTTTTGAGAAAATAACAGACCTATGCAATTCATCAAGCATATCATCTAATCTAGGAATGGAATGGCGATACTTTACAGTGATATTGTTGACAGCTCTGCAATCAATGCACATCCTCCAAGATCTATCTTTCTTTCGTACTAAGAGGACTGGTACAGCACATAGACTCAAGCTTTTTCGAACATACCCCTTTGCCATGAGCTCTTCAACTTGCTTTTGAAGCTCTTTTGTCTCCTCAAGGTTAGTTCTATAAGCTGGCCGGTTAGGAATTATTGCTCTAGGAATGAAGTCAATTTGATGCTCAATACCTTTTATGGATGGCAATCCACTAGGAATATATCTTTTAGAAATATATCTTCAAATTCCTACAACAAAGAACTAACAACACTTGGAAATGAAGAGTCAAGGTCATTAGTGCTTAAAAAGGCCTCCTTGTAAACAAGTACAAGTAAAGGCTGTTCAGCAAGATATGCACTTTTTACCTCACTTTCTCTTGCATAATGATACAAAATCAGTATGCATGCCCATTGGAGCACAACAAGTTCGAGAAACCCTCATCCATCAAGAACTTCAAAGAGCTCAAGTAGCCCAAATTGTGCACTATGTCCAAAAATTTCAAAGAGCTCAAGATAATATCCATGTTGGACGTCGGCCCAAGTTTAGAGCCCAAGATCCATATTTGATCAATTCAAAACATGCTGAATTGGACTTTGGACATGAGATTTTCTTAAAGATACAAAAGTGGAAGTCCAAGTGGAAGCCCAATATTCTAAGAAGGGCCATGAAGCAACTAAAGTCAATATCCAACATGTTGAAGGCCTAATGTAGTTATACACATACAAGAGGAGTGCTAAGGCCCAATTGGAGTCCAATTACAAGAGATTAAGAATCATGTGACAACCATGTGATTTTTAATGAAGCATGAGCATCCCATGTGATAACTTAAAGAAGTTAATTAGTTTTGACTAGGATTCTTTTTGAAATTTCGTTTTTTATTATTATTTTTTTTTTTTTGAACTTGGTCAAAGAGCTTATCTTGGAGATCAAGTTAAAATTAGTATCCTAATCTAATTCCTTAATGGCATCGTTTAAAATATTTCTAATCAGATTTTAGAGTTTTACTTTCATTAGGACTCTAGAAATTTTGCCTATAAAAGACTTTCTATTGTACTCTATTTTGAACATGAATGAATTTGAGTATTATTCAATTATCTGTGAGGCTTTTGCTTCTTTGTGTTCTCTGAGAGTTCACGTGACTTATCAAAGGATTGGTCTTCCTTTGTGGCGTCTTGAGGTTAGGGTTCTAAGAGACAAGTTCTCTTAGGGTCTTTCCTTTGACCAACATTCTTGTTTTCTAGCCGGTCTCGGGCAAAGTGTCATCTTGTTGAAGGTTCCTAGGACAAGGTTCTTAGAGGGTCTCTCATCATTTGGTATCAGAGCTTTGGACGCTAATACAAGGTATATCTTTGTGTTTTCCTTTTCATTATTCTTCATACTTTCTCTCCTTCCATTAGTATTACATTTTCCATCTTCGTCTTTTTCTTCTATCTTCTTTTATCTTCCATTGTTGTGTTCCTCCATCCTAAAAAAAAAAAAAAAATTCAAAAAAAAAATTCAAAAAAAATTCGAAAAAAAAGGGGGTAAAAAAAAAAGTGAAAAAAAAAATTTCAGATTGAAAAATTCAAAATAACAAGTTGTGCCAATTCAAAGTTGAAAGCAAGTTTTGGAGTTAATTTCCTAATTGGAATTAGTTTCCTAATTGGAGTCAATTTCCTAATTGGAGTTAGTTTCCTAATTGGAGTCAATTTCCTAATTGGAGTTAATTTCTTAATTGGAATTTGTTTCTTAATTTGATTGCATTAAGTAGCTACCAAATTATCTACTTTCCTATTTGCATTCAAGAAAGAATATTCTTTCCTAATTGTTCTAAACTTGAATTGCAAGTAGTTTCCTATTCTTAAATTTTCTTATTTTCAGAATTTTTTTCTTTCCTTCTCCTTCCTTCCAGGCCTCCCCTTCCTCCTTTCTTTTTCCCCTTTTTGTTACACACCTCTTTTTCTCCTTTGTTTGATTCTTTGGGAATTTATATTTTAGGATTCTAGTTTTTTTATTGCCACTAGTATGATCTTTTCGTTTGATTTGCTTGTGACTTGCTTAGAACACTTGTAAGAAGTAAATTATTGAGTGGTAAAAGGCAAGAGTGCAATTAACATTAGAGAAAAAGCCAAAAACAGAGTTAAACATGAGTGAACTTATCATCTTTTGAGTGTAAACATGTGAGAAGAGTATGTGAGGTCCTATTCTTTCTTTCCTTTCTCGACTAACTTTTCAGGTGATAAGATATCCAATGAGTACAAATTCTTTGAAGAGGCTAACAAAGAGCGATTCAAGCAATCTTGTGCAAGGTTGGATGCATTCCAATCCAATACCAACTCTACAGGACAAGATAAGGAAAAGGCATCCCCTGATTTCCATACTAGATGCGTTATCAAAGAAAAAGTTTGCAGCATGGCTATTGATAATAGTAGCTATGTAAATGTTGCTAGTACCTTACTTGTTGAGAAATTAAACTTGCCTACTATAAAGCATCCTAGGCCCTATACCTTGTTAAAGGGTAGTGCTGAATTTAGGATTAATAAGCAAGTTTTGATTTCTTTCTCCATTGGTAAATATTATGATAAAGTGTTATGTGACGTGGCTCCTATATCTGATGGACATATTATGCTTGGTAAACCATGGAAAGATGTAAGAAAAGCTAAATATGTTAAGCATAAGTACAAATATTGCTATTGCTATTCATTTGTATTCAATGAAAAAAATCATGTATTGGTACCACTTGATCCTATGAATGCTTATAAGGATCAAATAAGAATAGTACAAGCATACAAAATGAAAGAAAAGGAGAGAACAAAAGAAAAAGAGAGAGAATATGAGTTAGAGAGAGAAAAAGATGAAATTGAAAAAGAAAAGAGTGTGAGTGAAAAGAAAGAGTAAGAGAGTTTAAGAGAAAAGTGAGAAAAGCATAAGTCTGAGCTTGTTTAATGAAAAAAGAGAGGTTGAGAGCATAAGTAAGGATATTTGTTTATCTACTAACAATCTTAACCCATCTTTACCTATTGTTAGTTCTAGCTCCTTGCAGGTATGTAGAGATTTGTTTCCCAAGAAACCACCTAATGGCGAAGATTCGAGGACGAATCTTTTCAAAGAGGGAGGGAATGATACAAAATCAATATGCATGCCCATTGGAGCACAACAAGTTCGAGAATCCCTCATCCATCAAGAACTTCAAAGAGCTCAAGTGGCCCAAATTGTGCACTATGTCCAAAAATTTCAAAGAGCTCAAGATAATATCCATGTTAGACATCGGCCCAAGTTTAGAGCCCAAGATCCATATTTGATCAATTCAAAACATGCTGAATTGGACTTTGGACATGAGATTTTCTTAAAGATACAAAAGTGGAAGTCCAAGTGGAAGCCCAATATTCTAAGAAGGGCCATGAAGCAACTAAAGTCAATATCCAACATGTTGAAGGCCTAATGTAGTTATACACATACAAGAGGAGTGCTAAGGCCCAATTGGAGTCCAATTGCAAGAGATTAAGAATCATGTGACAACCATGTGATTTTTAATGAAGCATGAGCATCCCATGTGATAACTTAAAGAAGTTAATTAGTTTTGACTAGGATTCTTTTTGAAATTTCGTTTTTTATTATTTTATTTTTTTTTGAACTTGGTCAAAGAGCTTATCTTGGAGATCAAGTTAAAATTAGTATCCTAATCTAATTCCTTAATGGCATCGTTTAAAATATTTCTAATCAGATTTTAGAGTTTTACTTTCATTAGGACTCTAGAAATTTTGCCTATAAAAGACTTTCTATTGTACTCTATTTTGAACATGAATGAATTTGAGTATTATTCAATTATCTGTGAGGCTTTTGCTTCTTTGTGTTCTCTGAGAGTTCACGTGACTTATCAAAGGATTGGTCTTCCTTTGTGGCGTCTTGAGGTTAGGGTTCTAAGAGACAAGTTCTCTTAGGGTCTTTCCTTTGACCAACATTCTTGTTTTCTAGCCGGTCTCGGGCAAAGTGTCATCTTGTTGAAGGTTCCTAGGACAAGGTTCTTAGAGGGTCTCTCATCATTTGGTATCAGAGCTTTGGACGCTAATACAAGGTATATCTTTGTGTTTTCCTTTTCATTATTCTTCATACTTTCTCTCCTTCCATTAGTATTACATTTTCCATCTTCGTCTTTTTCTTCTATCTTCTTTTATCTTCCATTGTTGTGTTCCTCCATCCTAAAAAAAAAAAAAAAAAAAAAAAAATTCAAAAAAAATTCGAAAAAAAAGGGGGTAAAAAAAAAAGTGAAAAAAAAAATTTCAGATTGAAAAATTCAAAATAACAAGTTGTGCCAATTCAAAGTTGAAAGCAAGTTTTGGAGTTAATTTCCTAATTGGAATTAGTTTCCTAATTGGAGTCAATTTCCTAATTGGAGTTAGTTTCCTAATTGGAGTCAATTTCCTAATTGGAGTTAATTTCTTAATTGGAATTTGTTTCTTAATTTGATTGCATTAAGTAGCTACCAAATTATCTACTTTCCTATTTGCATTCAAGAAAGAATATTCTTTCCTAATTGTTCTAAACTTGAATTGCAAGTAGTTTCCTATTCTTAAATTTTCTTATTTTCAGAATTTTTTTCTTTTCTTTCCTTCTCCTTCCTTCCAGGCCTCCCCTTCCTCCTTTCTTTTTCCCCTTTTTGTTACACACCTCTTTTTCTCCTTTGTTTGATTCTTTGAGAATTTATATTTTAGGATTCTAGTTTTTTTATTGCCACTAGTATGATCTTTTCGTTTGATTTGCTTGTGACTTGCTTAGAACACTTGTAAGAAGTAAATTATTGAGTGGTAAAAGGCAAGAGTGCAATTAACATTAGAGAAAAAGCCAAAAACAGAGTTAAACATGAGTGAACTTATCATCTTTTGAGTGTAAACATGTGAGAAGAGTATGTGAGGTCCTATTCTTTCTTTCCTTTCTCGACTAACTTTTCAGGTGATAAGATATCCAATGAGTACAAATTCTTTGAAGAGGCTAACAAAGAGCGATTTAAGCAATCTTGTGCAAGGTTGGGATGCATTCCAATCCAATACCAACTCTACAGGACAAGATAAGGAAAAGGCATCCCCTGATTTCCATACTAGATGCGTTATCAAAGAAAAAGTTTGCAGCATGGCTATTGATAATAGTAGCTATGTAAATGTTGCTAGTACCTTACTTGTTGAGAAATTAAACTTGCCTACTATAAAGCATCCTAGGCCCTATACCTTGTTAAAGGGTAGTGCTGAATTTAGGATTAATAAGCAAGTTTTGATTTCTTTCTCCATTGGTAAATATTATGATAAAGTGTTATGTGACGTGGCTCCTATATCTGATGGACATATTATGCTTGGTAAACCATGGAAAGATGTAAGAAAAGCTAAATATGTTAAGCATAAGTACAAATATTGCTATTGCTATTCATTTGTATTCAATGAAAAAAATCATGTATTGGTACCACTTGATCCTATGAATGCTTATAAGGATCAAATAAGAATAGTACAAGCATACAAAATGAAAGAAAAGGAGAGAACAAAAGAAAAAGAGAGAGAATATGAGTTAGAGAGAGAAAAAGATGAAATTGAAAAAGAAAAGAGTGTGAGTGAAAAAAGAAAGAGTAAGAGAGTTTAAGAGAAAAGTGAGAAAAGCATAAGTCTGAGCTTGTTTAATGAAAAAAGAGAGGTTGAGAGCATAAGTAAGGATATTTGTTTATCTACTAACAATCTTAACCCATCTTTACCTATTGTTAGTTCTAGCTCCTTGCAGGTATGTAGAGATTTGTTTCCCAAGAAACCACCTAATGGCGAAGATTCGAGGACGAATCTTTTCAAAGAGGGAGGGAATGATACAAAATCAATATGCATGCCCATTGGAGCACAACAAGTTCGAGAATCCCTCATCCATCAAGAACTTCAAAGAGCTCAAGTGGCCCAAATTGTGCACTATGTCCAAAAATTTCAAAGAGCTCAAGATAATATCCATGTTAGACATCGGCCCAAGTTTAGAGCCCAAGATCCATATTTGATCAATTCAAAACATGCTGAATTGGACTTTGGACATGAGATTTTCTTAAAGATACAAAAGTGGAAGTCCAAGTGGAAGCCCAATATTCTAAGAAGGGCCATGAAGCAACTAAAGTCAATATCCAACATGTTGAAGGCCTAATGTAGTTATACACATACAAGAGGAGTGCTAAGGCCCAATTGGAGTCCAATTGCAAGAGATTAAGAATCATGTGACAACCATGTGATTTTTAATGAAGCATGAGCATCCCATGTGATAACTTAAAGAAGTTAATTAGTTTTGACTAGGATTCTTTTTGAAATTTCGTTTTTTATTATTTTATTTTTTTTTGAACTTGGTCAAAGAGCTTATCTTGGAGATCAAGTTAAAATTAGTATCCTAATCTAATTCCTTAATGGTATCGTTTAAAATATTTCTAATCAGATTTTAGAGTTTTACTTTCATTAGGACTCTAGAAATTTTGCCTATAAAAGACTTTCTATTGTACTCTATTTTGAACATGAATGAATTTGAGTATTATTCAATTATCTGTGAGGCTTTTGCTTCTTTGTGTTCTCTGAGAGTTCACGTGACTTATCAAAGGATTGGTCTTCCTTTGTGGCGTCTTGAGGTTAGGGTTCTAAGAGACAAGTTCTCTTAGGGTCTTTCCTTTGACCAACATTCTTGTTTTCTAGCCGGTCTCGGGCAAAGTGTCATCTTGTTGAAAGTTCCTAGGACAAGGTTTTTAGAGGGTCTCTCATCACATAGAAACTCACTTTTTCTCTTTCTTTTCTCTCCACTTTCTTTTCTTTCTTCTAAATCTCTTTTTTTGAGCTCTCAGATTTTCTTTCTTTCTCACTCTCATTTCTTTTTTATCTTTCTTCTTTATTTTTCTTATCACCCTCTCTTTTATTTCTCTCTTGTTTCATTTTGAGCTGATCTTCATACACTTGCTTGGGTGTTAATGGTACAAGAGTAATGGGTCTGTCATTCATTCAAATGAATATCTATTGGTAAACCCATCCTTTGTCACCTTCCTATCAAATTCCCAAGGTCTACCCACAAGTACATGTCTAGCATGCATAGGAACAACATCACATAGAATCTCATCACAATATCTTCCAATTGAGAATGAAACAAAAACTTGCCTATCAAACTTAATCTCCCCACATTCATTCAGCCATTGCAACTTGTTTGGTCTAGGGTGTTTAATAGTAGACAAATTTAATTTCTCAACTAAAGTGGTACTAGCAACATTGGTACAACTCCCACCATCAATAATCATATTGCATACCTTGTTGCTTATAAGACAGCGAGTATGAAAGATGTTTTCTCTTTGCTGCTCAATGTCATCTTCCTTAACTTGAGAATTCAAAGCTCTTCTAGTCACAAGTGCTTCTCCTTCTATGGCATACTCAAACCCATCATCACTAGCATCTTCAAGTGACGGCATGGAATCATCACTTTCACTTTCAGTTGCCACTTCACGGTCCTTCATGATCATTACTCTCTTGTTGGGGCATTGCGAAGCTATATGACCTGTTCTCAAACACTTGAAACATTTAATATCTCTATTTCTAGATGATTGGGAATCAAATTTACCTTTGCTCTTAGATGAAGCTTCCTCTTTGCCTTTTGAGACTTTTCTTTAAACATCTTTTTCTTCCTTCTTCCATTTTGGTCTCATTGAAGACCTAGAACCTGAAAGGTACCTTGTTGTTCCTTTTTGTTTAAGTTGCCTTTTAACCTTCATTGCCATGTGCACCATATCTTCTAACTCCACATAATGCTGCAACTCCACAATATTAGCAATTTCTTTATTCAACCCATTCAAGAATGGAGCCATTGTTGCTTCCCTATCTTCTTTCACATTTGCTCAAAGCATAGCCACTTCCATCTCTTTGTGATATTCCTCTACACTCTTAGAGCCTTGTGTAAGGGACTGCAACTTTTGAAAGAGGTCTCTATAGTAATGGCTGGGTATAAACCTCTTCCTCATGAGAGCCTTCATCTCCCTCCATGTTTCTAGGGGTCTCTCACCATTCCTCCTCCTCTCTAGGACCAATTTATCCCACCAAATTAATGCATAATCCGTGAGTTCAATGACTGCCAATTTCACCTTTTTTGCTTTAGAATAATTATGACACTAAAAAATGAACTCAATTTTCTTCTCCCATTCCAAATAAGCTTCAGGATCATTTCTACCTTGGAAAGAAGGTATCTTCATCTTAATATTTCCAAGGTTTCCATCCACCCTATTTCTACCCCTTGGAGCATTTTTACCATGTCTCCTTTCATGCCTAACTTCCTTAGGCCTATTTCTACCCAAATCAAATTCATATTCATAGTCTTCTTCACTACCAACTCCTACTTCATTTTCAGATTCAAAATTATCTATAGAATCATCTCTATGCCTCTCATATCTTCTAGGATTAGGACTTACAGTAGGTGGTCTTCTCTGCAAATTTGCAATCATTGTGTCTTGCTTATCCATTCGGTCTCTTATCCCTCCAAGCACCACATTAAGATGTTCGAATTGCTGCATGGCTTTTACAACGAGATCCAGGTTCTATGCACTACCTCTTCCACTTGATATTTCCTCCCTATTAGACATTATAAGCTGCAAAAAAAATTGATTAGAGAAATAAATATCCTCGCAAAATTTTCCTCACGTGTTTACCCTCAAAGATGTCACTCTTCACTCGTGTTTCACACTTTAAAGGCCTTTCAAATAATGGATTCACACTCTTGCCTTTTTCCACTCTTAGTCTCTCTATAGGCTCTTTAAAGAAACTAATCAGACTCAATACAAAGCTATCACAATTCTTGTGAGATTCAACCCAACACTTGGAGATAATAAGTGGATACTATAGTAGAGAAAATCAGGAAATGAAAGTTAAAGATGCAGAATTTTGTTAAAGCTTAGCTCAAACCAATACTACTTCCAAAACAGCACAATTTTTTTTTTCTCTATTCTTTTTTTTTTGCCTTGTTTTTCTTTTTTCTGGAATATGAAGAGCAAAAACGAAATTGGAACAAATAGAACAGAAACAGCAATATCAATCTGGAAAGCCTTGAAAAAGCGTCTGAATTTAAACGACAATATTTCGAGTTAGAGAACTCCAAATGAGATAATTTTAATGCAATCTAAAAAGAAGAGAATTTGGGATATAAGAAAGACCTACTACACGTCCAGAAACTCAACGGAAAACATGACAAACAGAGGATTAAAAATCAGCACGTGCAGAAGAATGGAAGACAAATAGTATTTCGAAAGGAAAGAGAAACACAATCTGGAAAAGCACAGTGACACACAGATATGACCTAATTTAGGGACCGAAGCTCTAATACCAAGATGGTGCGATCCTGTAAGGAATTGAGTCCCCTTGAACCCACAACCAATCTGAAATATACACAACCCAAGAAAGCTAAATCAAGTCTGAACGATCCACTTGGAACCCCTAAATACAAAGAGACAAGGACCCCGAGTGTTGGAAGACGCCACAAGGTTGATCAAGCCTTGATAATTCTACAAATTCAATGAAGAACCCTACAGAGTACTCCTCTCAAGTCTGGGATTTCCAGAAAATATGAATTCTATTCATTCAAATCTAGTTACAATGGCAAGTAGAGTACAATTATATAGTGTGCAAGTCAGATCTGCCTTCAATGCTCATAGAAAAGGAAAACTAGGGAAATTAATGGCAAATTTTATAATTAATAACCTATGGAATCAGAATTATAAAAGTTAAATTCTCTTAAAAACTAAAAAGGAAATAAATCCCCCTAAATAAGCTAATTTCGTCTAAATACATTAGGGATCTAGAAATCAGCTTATTAAGCCTAAAATAGCATTATTTAGCCCTAAATGAGCCCACCAATGGATGGTCCATGGTTTAAGCACTTCAATTTATAATATTTTGGCCCAATCTAGCCTCAGCAGCTCCATCTTTAGCCCATATGATGTTGAGGATGCCTACATTGGAAATGTCCATATCTTGCTTAACTTTTGTTGCTGCAATTGCTATTTGCTTAGTCCAGGTCTCTTGAACAAGTCGACTTAAGGCTTCCCTCATTCTTTTAGCTCGTGCTCTTGTCATTAGGCCACTTGGAACTTGCAGAGGATCATTCCAAGCATTTGAGACAGCTTGCTCCCTTTGATGGATCACATCAAAGTTTCCAACATTCTAACTAAAGCATATAGCTCCTTATCATATGTAGGATAGTTAAGAGTAGGACTACTTAGCTTTTCGCTAAAATATATAATGGGTTTACCTTCTTGCATGAGTACACCTCCTACGCCAATTCCCCTAGCATCACATTCAACCTCAAAAATCTTACCAAAATCTGGACGGACTAATAAAGGTGCATGTATGAGCCTCTCCTTGATGGTTTGGAAGTGATACGAACTAGGTTTATGAAGATGCTAATTCAGAATCCTTAAATGATCCTTTGTATCTCCCAATTGGACCTATTACAAGGGCGAAAGATAAACAACTTAAAGAAGCATTAAATGGACTTATTCAAGAGATTTGGACCAAGCAAATTTTTGAATCTAATTCAAGTATTAATGAAAATATTCTCAACATTATTTAGGTTAAAGATGAAGTAATTAGAGCTAATTTGGGCTATAGTGTTGTAAATTAAAGAGTCTGGACCAAGGGCCATATATAGATTGACTCATTTGGGTCTAAATAATAATATTATGGGCTTAATATGCTGACTTCTAGAAGCTTCATCTATTTGGACGAAAATTAGAATTAATTAGGCTGATTATCTTATCTTTTCTATTTTTAAAAAGATTTGATTTTGTATCCCCTAATTTTTAGATCTTTCAATTAGGATTATGTAGTTACTTTCCTACTTTTTCTCTGGTAGATAGGTTTGAGCTACATATAAATACATGTATTCTGCCTTCATTTGAATCAAATTGGAAGTAATAGAATTATTCTGAGTGTTTCTCTAATTGTGAGAATATTATCTTTTCTTTGCTCTTGTGAAACCTTTGTCTTGTCAACCTATCTTTAGGTTGTGATGTGAGACTCCGTAAAAACCCATTCTAGGAACCTCAAATAACACGGATTAGTGATCAAAATCTGGTATGCAATACAAGAACAAGAAAATAGACAGATCTGGACAACAAGCAACAAAAAATAAAGAAAGGAACAAAGAACAAGAAAGAAGAGATGTTGGTCAATGGAATTGAACCCTAAGAGAACCCGTCTCTTAGAACCCTAATCTGGGACGCCACAAAGGAAACCACTCCTTTGATAAGTCAAAGATTTTCTCCAGCACACAAAGGCCATAAGAGAAACCTCACAAGTCAGAAAAGATTCTGAAAAGATAATTCATTCAATCTACCAATTCTTGGAGTACAAGTGGGCCTTATATAGGCATTTGAAAAATAAAACCCTAAACATATAATAACTCCTAGGTGGCGCCTTTTACATAGTGGGAAAAATAAAAGAAATATAAGTCTGGACAAATTCACCAAGAATGGCACCTAATAAAGCTAAAAATCTGAAACAGAAACAATCAAATTAAAACAAAGTAAAACTAAGACAATTTTGTGGAAATTGGCTGGGCTCCTTCAATTAGGCTCCTTTTGGGCTTGGGCTTGCATCTTGTAGATATGAAATAATCTTGATGCCATTTTGTTCCTTTTGGGCTTCATATTCAGCTAAGATTATAGGCTCCAAGTCTATTAGTTTTTGGATAACTCCATTTAAGACTTTCTTCATAGCTTTGACTCTTGATCTTGTGCATGGGCCTCCCATACCTTGCAATGGGTCTTTAGTAGGCTATCTTTTAGAGTCATGTCCATCCCTTTTGTTTCCAAGTTCTTGATTTTGTTCAAGCTCTTTCAAGTCTCTTAGCTCACCTCCATCATTCCCTCCCTCCTGAAAAGGATTCATCCTCGAATCTGCAATATCAAAAAGAGAAAGGTTAGCCACATTGAAAGTTGCGCTTACATTCCCATAAGAACTAGGTAAATCAATTTTATATGCATTATCATTTATTCTTTACAACACTTGGAAAGGACCATCGCCTCTTTGGTGTAATTTGGACTTCCTTTGTTCAGGAAACCTTTCTCTCCTCAAATGAACCCACACCCAATCTCCTGGTTCAAAGATAACCTTCCTTCGGCCTTTATTAGCATGTTGAGCATATTGCTCATTCTTGCGCTCAATGTTTGCCTTAACCTTAGCATGAAGATCCTACACAAACTTAGCTTTCTTTGCACCATCAAGGTTAGTAAACTCATTACAAGGCAAAGGAAGTAAATCCAAGGGATTCAAAGGATTAAAACCATATACAATCTCAAAAGGAGAAAGCTCAGTTATAGAATGAAAGGCATGATTATATGCAAACTCAATGTGAGGAAAACATTTTTCCCAATTCTTTATATTTTTTTGAATTACAACACGCAATAAAAAAGAAAGTGTTCGATTCACCACTTCGGTTTGTCCATCCGTTTGAGGATGTGCAACTGTAGAAAACACAAGCTTTGTACCCAGCTTAGCCCATAAAGTTTTCCAAAAATGACTAACAAATTTAACATCACGGTCACTCACAATTGATCAGCACAAACCATGCAATCTAACAATCTCCGTGAAAAACAAATCAGAAATATAGACAGCATCATTTGTTTTTGAGCAAGCAATGAAATGAGCCATTTTACTAAATCGATCAACAACAACAAATATGCTATCCTTTCCACTAGATGTTCTAGGCAATCCAAGAACAAAATCCATTGAAATATCTATCCAAGGATGAGAAGGAACAGGTAAGGGAGTATACAAGCCATGTGGTTGCACTTTAGATTTAGCGTGCTTGCATACAATACACCTTTTACACACAACAATCACATCCCTACGCATATGAGACCAATAAAAATGTTCTTTCAATATGGATAAAGTCTTTTCTATGCCAAAGGGCCCCATCAAACCACCCCCATGAGATTCTTTAACCAAAAGCTCATGCATAGAACAAACAGGCACACACAATTTATTTCCTTTAAACAAGAAACCATCAAATCTAAAGAAATCATGAGCACCATGTTTTTCACACAACTTTCAAGTTTCAGCAAAGTCAACATCACATTCATACATGCTTTTGAAAGATTCAAAACCAATCAACCTAGCTTGCATAGATGTAATGAGATTATACCTTCTAGACAAAGCATCAGCCACAACATTTTCTTTCCCCTTTTTATGTTTAAGTACATAAGGAAATGACTCAATGAATTCAAGCCACACAGCATGCCTCTTATTCAACTTATCTTGGGTTTTTAGGTATTGAAAACTCTTATGATCAAAATGTAAAACAAATTCCTTAGACCATAAATAATGTTGCCAATGTTCCAAAGTTCTTTTTAAAGCATTCTTTGTCATAAGTTGAATAATTCAAACAAGCACCACTAGGCTTCTCACTAAAGTAAACAATAGGCCTAGACTCTTGCATCAAAATAGCACCAATACCAATTCCAGAGGTGTAACAACCGGGAAAAGGGAAAAGGAAAAGAAAGTAGAAAGTGGAGAATTTTCGAAATTTCCCTAAGTCTGCTCGCAATAGCGAGAAATGGTCTCGCTGTAGCGAGAGTGCCTGCTCGCAATAGCGAAAGTGATTCTAGCTATAGCGAGTGCTGGCGTTCCATACAAAAACCAGGGGGCTGCTCATTGTAGCGCGCGCCATAGCGAAAGTGGGGTCTAGAACTAATACGATCTCGCCGTAGCGAAGGTTACACCTCACCATAGAGAAGGTGACTAACACGAGCTCGCCGTAGCGAAGGTTAATTTTTGCCATAGCGAGGGTCAGTCCGGAAAAGAGTAAAAGGCGAGAAATTGACTACATTACACGCCCCAACTCATTCTTTCTCTCATAGTTGCCCTAGACTTCGACCCAAGGAGAGAAAAGAGGCGTGGAGAGTGAGAGAGACCAAGAGAAGGAGGAAGAACAAAGGAAAGGTAAGCAAGTTCCTCTCATTTCTACTTAGAATCTTGATCTCCTCTCTTTGCCTTCTCTTTCTATGGTTTTGTTTGTGAGATTAGTGAGGATTTGGGCATGGGTCAGAAGAGGGAAAGTGGAAAACACTCTTGAACCTCTTTGTTTTCCTTGAAAATGTTGTTTCCACTACCATGAGAGCTTGAGACAGAGGAAGAATTGATGGCATTCTAGAGAGAGAGAGAGAACCCTAAGTTCTTGTATGTTAGGAGGGTTGCTCTGAAGATTACATTCTAAGAGAGTAATTCCATGTTCTTGATTGTGCCTAGGCTCAACTGAAGCACCTCCATCAAGGTGTGAGTGTGAAACCAAGAAGGGAGAAGAGAAATCGAAAGGAAAAGCTAGTGTTGGCTCATAAGGTAGCTCTCTTCCCACTCTTTCTTGTTGCATTCTTGGATGTAATGGTCATTGTATGCTTGTGTATATGCTTATTGTATGGAATATGCCACATGCTATTGCTTTGATGCATTGATACCAATGTGCTTGTGTGGTGGATTGTGAGAATTACTCGGGTGAGGTAGTGCCGAAAGTCCCTTGAGATGGGTGACATAAGGCCAAAAGTCTCATAGCCGAGTGAGGCCAAGTCAAAAGTCTCTAAACTCGGGTGAGGCTAGACCAAAAGTCCCTAGAGCTTACTTGTGGCATTGTTGTGATCTCCATAGCATGTACAACATGTAATGTATGTTTGAGAATGGTTGGATGCTAAATTACATGCTTTGACTTGTTATATGCCTTGATTGTTTACTTGAATGAGTGCATGAGCTACTGAGATTCCCTGAATCTCACCCCTTCCCCTCTTAACTTAACATACTAGGTGGAGCTCAAGGAGAAGCAAGTGCACACCAAGGAGCCTAGGAGCATGCTTAGCTAGACTTTAGCTTTATTTTGGTTATTTTGTTGTAAAGTGGTGCCAAATGAATATGCACCCACTATTTTTGAGATTTAAATGTTGTAACAAGTGTAAGTATGGATATATGATGTACAAACTATGTAGAGAGCCAAATTAATGGAAATGTGGGTTTTGCCCCTTTTGTTGAATGTATGTGATAGTGTATTTTTGGTCGTAGTATAGTGAGTTTGGAATGTATGATGATTTGGACCACATGGACATGTTATATAGACTATTTTCATGCTTTTAAACTTGTCCATGAGTTGCTGGAACATGTGAGAGGCCATTTGGACCCATTTTGGATCTTTTGGGTGCCAAAACCGCCAAATTTGTGAGCTCCGTCAAAGTATGACCAGATGAGCTCTTCTTGCCATGAAATTTGGCATACCTCTAGAGTTTGTAGAGAGCTTCTTGGGAAGCTAAAGTGGAAAATATTTGGAGGTTTAGAGAATATTTGGCGAATTTTTGAATTTGGGAAAATTTAATGATTTGGTCATGTACTGTTCCCATAGGTCAGAAATGAAATCCATGTCATATATAGACCAAACGGTGCCCAACTGTCATGAAATTTTATACACATAAACTAGACAACCGTAGTGACCTATAACAACTAGAATCACCTAAATTGGAGGTCTGTAGAGAGAGAATGAACCTTCTGAAATTCTGTATCAGATTCAGGGAGCCCATCTGACCTCCGTTATTTTTCCATCGATTTTCGGGGTGTAGGGGCTACTGAGCGGATCTGGACTTATTTTACTCCTCTAGTAGACATCTGTAGATTTTCAAATTGGTATAGTGTGCCCAGATTGGATTTTTGTGGATTTAGTTACGAATTTTCAAAGTTCATGACAGTAAGCTGCGCCAGAAATAGAGACAGCCGGACCTTTGTTTGATTTTTGATGTCAAACATGGTCCAAACGCTGAGATTGTGATTGGGAATTATTTTTAGTGTAAATTTAACACTTAGATATTTCCCAAAAACTAAGGTTTTCTAGATTCCCATTTTTTTCTAATTAGTTATGATTTTCCAAAGTTAGAGCCAAAATCTAACTTTCGGGTCTATGTGAGAAATGGCATTTTTCTGGTTTTTGGCTCCATACCAGTGGCTTATGGCTTGTTTTATGTAAATGGAGTGTGAGTAGAGAATGTGAATGATGGGTTCACAGGACCCACGAGGCAAAAGATGAGTGGTTGAAAACCCATTTTATGGCATGAAAATGCCACGGATTCGTACTGATTCTTTGGAAATCATATGGAATTGAGCCCAGAGGGAGGCTAGATAGAGTTAGTATACTAAGGTGTTACAAGAGGCATCATATTCAACTTCAAAAACTTTAGAAAAATTAGGAAGAATAAGTAGAGAGGCATTGGTCAATTTATCTTTCAAAGTGTTAAAAGCCGCCTCTTGTGCCTCACCCCATTTAAAGATAACATTTTTCTTTACCAGCTCATTTCAAGGTGCAGCAAGGGTTGAGAAGTCCTTTACAAAACGTCGGTAGAAACTTGCAAGTCCATGGAAACTCCTCACCTCATTAGCATTCTTAGGTGTTGGCCACTACCGAATTGCCTTCACCTTCTCTTCATCCACCTGGAGGCCATCAGTACCTACAATAAAACCAAGGAAAACAACAGAATCCAAGCAGAAAGAGCATTTCTTTAAATTTGCAAAGAGTTTATTTTCTCTTAAAATAACAAACACAAAATGCAAATGCTTAACATGCTCTTCTAAATTCTTAGAAAACACAAGAATGTCATCAAAATACACAACAATAAACTTTCCTATGTAAGAGCGAAACACATGATTCATTAAGCTCATGAATATACTAGGAGCATTAGTTAAGCCAAAGGGCATAACAAGCGATTCATACAAACCATACTTAGTCTTAAATGCAGTCTTCCACTCATCACTCTCTTTCATCCTAATTTGATGATAACCACTTCTAAGATCTATTTTTGAAAACAAGCAAGCACCATGCAAGTCATCAAGTCTAGGAATGGGATATCTATACTTAACGGTGATTTTGTTGATGGCTCGGCAATCGACACACATCCCCCATTTGCCATCCTTCTTGGGCACAAGTATTACTGGAACATCACATGAACTAAGACTTTCTCTCACAAACCCCTTTTTCATGAGTTTCTCCACTTGCCTCTGAATTTCCTTAGTCTCTTCTGGATTTTCCCTATAAGCAGGATTAGGAAGAGATGCTCTAGGAATAAAGTCAATGCTATGTTCAATGCCTCTTATGGGAGACAATTCATCTGGTACCTCTTCCGGAAACAAGTCTTTATATTCCTGCAACAAACTCAAAACACTAGAAGGAAGAGATTCATCAAGGTCACTAAGGGTTAGATAAACATCCTTATACAAGAGTACAAAAGATGTCTCACTACATAAAGCCCTCTTAATCTCTCTTCTACCAGAAAATAGTGTTACTTTCTTTTCTTGACTCTCTTGACTTTTCATTTCAGTAGCTCTCTTTTCTTTTCTCTCCCTCTCACTTTCTTTTCTTTCTTTCTCATGCACTTTCTTTTCTTTCTTTCTCATGCACTTTCTTTTCTTTCTCTCTTAACTTATATTCTTGAGTAATTCGCTTTTGATCTTCATATGCTTGCAAGGGTCTGAGAGGAGTTAGCATAATGGTTTTCTTATTAAACTCAAGAGAATACCTGTTAGTATAACCATCATACTTAACTTTCCTATCAAATTGCCAAGGTCTACCCAATAACAAGTGTCCAGCATACATAGGAGCTATATCACACAAAACCTCATCATGGTAACTTCCTATCAAAAATGCTACAACAACTTGTTTAGTAACTTTAACATTCCCATTATCATTGAACCACAACAAATTATAAGGAGGATGTTTTCTAGTTGGCAAACCTAGCTTTTCAACCAACAAGGTACTAGCAACATTAGTGCAACTCCCATTATCAATGATAAGGCTACATACCTTGTTTTTAACAAAACACCTAGTGTGAAAGATATGCTCTCGTTGTTCTTTTTCAAGCTCCTCTTTAGGTTGAAAGGTAAGAGCACGCCTTGACACTAGAGCCTCACTAATCACAGCTTCAGCTACCTCCACATCAAATTCATCACCTCCACTGGAGCTTAACTCAGCTTCCACATCTTCATCATCGCTGCTTTCACTAGTAACAACACCATTCTCAAGCAAAATCGTAGTCCTTTTATTTGGACATTGTGAAGCAATGTGACCAAAACCTTGACATTTAAAGCATTTAATTTTAGAAGAACTAGAAGAAGATTTAGGTTCAGATTTACCTTTAGAAGTAGGTGTTTGCATCTTCAACTTATTCTCCTCTTTAGGCTTGGTCTCTCCCTTAAACTTGAAAGAGGACTTGAAGTCTTTGTTAGAACTAGCATGTGATTTGAATTTCTATTTTGTCTTAAAATGCTTCTCCACCTTAATGGCATTATGCAACAACTCCTCCATATCAAGGTAGTTTTGCAATTCAACTTCTACAGCAATTTCAGGGTCTAAGCCACCAAGAAATCTTGCCATTGTAACTTCTGAATCTTCCTCAATGTCAGCTTTGATCATGGCAATTTGCATTTGCTGGAAATATTCTTCCACACTCATAGAACCTTGTTTGATTTTGCAGATCCTCTTGTGCACATCCTTATAGTAATGGGTAGGGACAAATCTCTTCCTCATGAGAGCTTTCATTTCTGGCCAAGACTGAATTGAACCCTCTTCAGAACGCCTCCTACTAGTGGTTAATTGATCCCACCATAGGCTTGCATAATCTGTGAACTCCAAAGCAGCTAATTTTATTTTACTTTCCTCTGAAAAAGATTGGCAATCAAATAAAAACTAGAGGGGGAGCCCTCCTAACTCTTTCATGTTGGCTTTCCTCCTCAAAATCAGATTCATCTCCTCCTAGAAAAACATTTTTACCATGCCTTGCCTTGCTATTGGAAGAAGAAGAATCCATTTGATCCAACCTAGTATTTAGCCTCTTGAATTGTTCTTGAACAGATTTGATGAACAATTTAAGGTCAACTTGGTTATCCTCACTTTCAGACATGATTAGCACCTGAAATGTTAGTGAATAGCAAGAAAAAGGACCTAACTACTCCCTCACGTGTTTCACTCTAAATGATGAAAATTTACTCTTGTTTCACACTTGTAATGGCTTTTACAATGATGAAAACACTCTTGCCTTTTTCCTTTCAACTTGCTTCCTATAGTGTACTGAATTAAATCCAACAAATCAAAAGAAGCAGCAACTGAAGTGGCAATCTCAAATTAGAATCCAAGATGCAAAATTCTCAAAGAGATAACAAAAGTCCAACATTTTAAAGAAAAATTGTAGGTGCAGCCAATAGACAATATAGCTAGTGACTAGGAAAGGAAATCAAGACAATGAATGAACAAATGGTGTGTGGCAGATTATAGGAGATCAAATGGTTAAATGATTAATTATTAAGAGGAAAGGATAGAAAGAAAATTGGAATCTGAAATCAGTAATGAAGCAATCAGAAATTTGAAATTTAGAATAAGGTGAATGAATGCAAATTTCCTTTTATGAATTGTGCACAATATGACATTTAATGACCAGATCAACTCAAGGAATCAGAAATGGTAATTTCAAGAATAGATGATCTTCAGCAATTGCAATTCAAGTCAACAATTCAAAATTTACAATTTCTAGCACAACTTTCCTTTTCACAGATTCTGACTTCTTCTTTTTTTTTTTTTTTTGCAACTTTTTCATGATTTTCAGTAATTGCAATTCAAGTCAACAATTCAAAATTTACAATTTCCAGCACAACTTTCCTTTTCACAGATTCTGACTTCTTTTTTTTTTTTTTTTGCAACTTTTTCTTCTTTTCTTTTCTTTTCCCTTTTTTTTTTCACTGTAATATACTCTTTTTTTTTCTTTTTCTTTTTCAAGTCTCAAAGGTGCTGAAATTTGCAAACAGAACACAAGATTTCTGAAAGATCAGAATGACATGCACGAAAGAAATAGCTATAACTTGCTCTAGAAAAATTGGATTGACGTGATTCGAAAACGAGCAAAAAGAAGAGATCTTGAGACGCAAGAAAGACCTATTAAACATCCAAAAACATGAAGGAAAACACCAGAAATAGTTGCATGAAAATAAGGACAAACAGAAAAGAATCAGATGAAATAAGGGGAAAGAACAAGGAAAAAAGTGGATGAAACCAACCTTAACCAATGCTCTGATACCAGATGATGTGAGACTCCGTAGAAACCTGTTCTAGGAACCCTAAATAACACGGATCAGTGATTGAAATCTGGCTTGCAACACAAAAACAAGAAAATAGACAGATCTGGACAACAACCAACAAAGAACAAAGAAAGAAACAAAGAAGAAGAAAAAAGAGATGTTGGTCAATGGAATTGAACCCTAAGAGAACCCGTCTCTTAGAACCCTAATCCGGGACACCATAAAGGAAACCACTCCTTTGATAAGTCAAAGATTTTCTCCAGCACACAAAGGCCACAAGAGAAACCTCACAAGTCAGAAAAGATTCTGAAAAGATAATTCATTCAATTTGCCAATTCTTGGAGTACAAGTGGGCCTTATCTATGCATTTGAAAAATAAAACCCTAAACATAGAATAACTTCTAGGTGGAACCTTTTACATGGCGGGAAAAATAAAAGAAATAAGTCTGGACAAATTCACCAAGAATGGCACTTAATGATGTAATAGCACTAAGAGACCTTGCTGAGCATAGAAATGGACCTGATGAAGGATATGGTGCTAAGTTTCAAGCCCAAGGACATGATTTTCAAATTAAAGACCAGGAGTTCAAATCAAATGTGCTTAAAGATCCATTGCAAGGCATAGAAGGCCCAATAACAAGAGCTAGGGCCAAAGCAATGAAAGAAGTCTTCAATTTTTTGATTCATAAGTTTCATAACTTAGAGCCCATTCATTTAAGTCAAGAGAAGGCCCAAGAAGATGTAAAAGGTGTGATCATGCTAACCATTCTACAAGAGGAGTGCCAAGGCCCAATTGGAGTCCAATTGCAAGAGATTAAGAATCATGTGACAACTATATGATTTTTAATGAAGCATGAGCATCCCATGTGACAACTTAAAGAAGTTGATTAGTTTTGACTAGGATTTTTTTTTAAATTTCATTTTTTATTATTTTATTATTTTTTTGAACTTGGTCAAAGAGCTTATCTTGGAGATCAAGTTAAAATTAGTATCCTAATCTAATTCCTTAATTTTAGGTATCATTTAAAATATTTCTAATCAGATTTTAGAGTTTTACTTTCATTAGGACTTTAGAAATTTTGCCTATAAAAGGCTTCCTTATTGTACTCTATTTAGAAGAATCATGAATGAATTTGAGTATTATTCAATTATCTGTGAGGCTTTTGCTTCTTTGTGTTCTCTAAGAGTTCACGTGACTTATCAAAGGATTGGTCTTCCTTTGTGGCGTCTTGAGGCTAGGGTTCTAAGAGACAAGTTCTCTTAGGGTCTTTCCTTTAACCAACATTCTTGTTTTCTAGCTGGTCTCAGGCAAAGTGTCATCTTGTTGAAGGTTCCTAGGACAAGGTTCCTAAAGGGTCTCTCATCATTTGGTATCAGAGCTTTGGTCACAAGTACAAGGTATATCTTTGTATTTTCCTTTTTGTTGTTCTCCATACTTTCTCTCCTTCCATTTGTGTTATCTTTTTCATCTTCATCTCTGTCTTCTATCTTCTTCCATCTTCCATTGTTGTGTGCCTCCATCCTTATTCAAAAAAAAAAAAAGAGAGTCTGATACTCAAAATAAAAAATTTCAAAAAATAATTTCAAAAAATAATTCGAAAAAAAATTCAAAACAAAAATTAAAAAAAAAAAGTGAAAAAAAAAGAGAGAAAAGATTTAGATTGCAGAGTTTAAAATTGCAAGTTGTGCTAATTCAAAGTTGAAAACTTAAAACTTGGAGTTAGTTTTCTAATTGGAATCAATTTCCTAATTAGAGTCAGTTTCCTAATTAGAGTCAATTTCCTAATTGGAGTCAGTTTTCTAATTGGAGTCAATTTCCTAATTGGAGTTAGTTTTCTAATTGGAGTTAATTTCCTAATTGGAGTTAGTTTCCTAATTTGATTACATTGAGTAGCTACCAAGTTATCTACTTTCCTATTTGCATTCAAGTAAGGATTTTCTTTCCTAATTGTTTTAAACTTGAATTGCAATTAGTTTCCTATTTTGATTAACTTGGTTCTCAAATAGGTTCCTATTTTCAGATTTTCCCTTTCTTTCTCCTTCCTTCAAAGCCATCCAAACCTCCCCTTCCTCCTTCTTTCCCTTTTTGTTACACACCTCTTTTTCTCCTTTGTTTGATTCTTTGGGAATTTACATTTTAGGATTTTAGTTTTTTGATTGCCACTAGTCTGATCTTTTCATTTGATTTGCTTGTGACAACACTTGTAAGAAGCAAATTATTAAGTGGTAAAAGGCAAGAGTACAATTAACATTAAAGAAAAAGCTAAAAAGAGAGTTAAACACGAGTAAACTTATCATCTTTTGAGTGTAAACATGTAAGTTAGTGAGTTATGAGGTCCTATTACTTGTTTTTGTACAAACTAATATTTTAGGATGACTGGAGAATCTGAGCATAGTGACTTTGACATGAAAGTCTGGGTTAGAGCCGTTCAAAGTATTCTTGAGAAACTTAGTGCCAGATTAGATGATGTGGAGTCTTCTTCCAATAGGAGGACCCATAGGAGGCAAGCTCATATGGAACTTAATGATGATACTGAGTTCGACTTTGAGGAGTTCCATACTCGAAGAGGCAGACAATCATCCAATAAGGATGGTGGTATTGGAAACATCAAGATGAAGATTCCCTCATTCCCTAAGAAAAATGACCCGAACCAGTACTTAGATTGGGAAAGAAGAGTGGAACATGTATTCGAGTGCCACTCCTACACTGAGATGAAGAAAGTAAAACTTGCTGCAGTGGAGTTTACTACTATGCTAGCATCTGGTGGGATCAACTCTTACTCACCAGAAGACGTACCAGTGAAGGTCCAATTCGTGATTGGCAGGAGATGAAAACTATCATGCGCAAACGATTTGTCCCTAATTACTATTATAGGGAATTGCATAAGAGGCTCCAACAACTAAAACAAGGTTCTATGAGTGTGGAAGATTACTATCAAGAAATGGAGATTGCCATGATTAAGGCAAATGTGGAGGAAGACCATGAAGCAACTATGGCCCGATTCATTGAGGGCTTAAATCCTGAAATAGCTGCCCAAGTTGATTTATACAATTACCTAGATATGGAGGAGCTCTTACATAGAGCTATCAAGGTGGAAAAGTAACTAAGGGCTCGACAAAAGCTAAAAGTGACATCTAGCTCGAGTTCTTAGAGGATTCCAAAGTCTCCTTCAAGCCAAAGTCTGATTTCAAGTCTAAGGAGGAAAGTAAGATAAAACCCTTTCAGGTTAAGGGTAAAACTGATTCAAAACCTTTATCATCTTCTAACCCTACTACTTCTTCCTCTAAGGTTAGATGTTTTAAATGTAATGGTTTTGGTCACATTGCTTCACAATGTCCTAACAAACAAACTATGATTATTCTTGAGAATGGTGATGTGACTAGTACTAGTAGTGAGTCTAAGGAGGATGAGATGCCACCCCTGACTGATGACTCAGATTTAGAATTAACTAAAACTATAAATGGTGAAGCCCTTGTGGCTAGACGTGCTCTCAACATTCAACCAAAAGAAGATCTCGAGGTAGAGCAGCGTGAGCATATTTTCCATACTCGTTGCTTCATCCACAAGAAGGTCTGTAGTTTAATTATTGATGGTGGTAGCTGCACAAATGTAGCTAGTACTTTACTTGTGGAAAAGCTAAACTTGCCTACTTTGAGACACCCTACCCCTTATAAAGGTAACAAAACAAGTGCTCATATCTTTTTCTATTGGTAATTATCATGATGAGATTTTTTGTGATGTAGCACCTATGTATGCTGGTCACTTGTTACTTAGTAGGCCATGGCAATTTGATAGAAAGGTAAAACATGATGGATATAAAAATTATTACTCCTTTTTTTTTAATGGTAAGACCATTGTGTTGACCCCTCTACGTCCTGTTCAAGCATATGAGGATCAGTTAAAAATTGAAAGAGAGTATAAGAATAGAGAGCAAGAAAAGAAAGGTAAAGTGAGTGTGAGTGTTGAGAATGAGAAGAAGCAACAGAAAGGAGAACTGAGTAGAAAGAAAATTATAGAAAAACATGAGGAGAAGAAAGTGAGTTTATTTTCGAGTAAAAGTGAGATCAAGAGAGCTCTTATTAGTGAAAATGCTTTCTTATTGTTTTATAAAGATGTTTATCTTACTATCAACGATCTTGATCACTCTTTGCCTGCTAGTGTTATATCTTTATTGCAGGAATTCTGTGACTTATTGGTGTGAACCCGCAAGGACTTGAATCCCCTTGAACCCACAACCGATTTGAAATATACACACCCCAAGAAAGCTAAATCAAGTCTAAATCATCCACTTGGAACCCTTGAATACGAAGAGACAAGGACCCCAAGTATTGGAAGACGCCACAAGGTTGATCAAGCCTTGATAAGTCTACAAGTTCAATGAAGAACCCTAGAGCGCACTCCTCTCAATTCTGGGATTTCCAGAATATATGATTTCTATTCATTCAAATCTGAATACAATGGGAGGCAGAGTACAATTATATAGTGTGCAAGTCAAATCTGCCTTCAATGCTCATAGAAAAGAAAAACTAGAAAAATTAATGGCAAATTTCCTAATTAATGACCTATGGAATAAGAATTATAAAAGTCAAATTCTCTCAAAAACTAAAAAGGAAATCATCCCTCTAAATAAGCTAATTTCGTCTAAATACATTAGGATTCTAGAAATCAGCTTATTAAGCCTAAAATAGCATTATTTAGCCCTAAATGAGCCCACCAATGGATGGTCCATGGTTCAAGCACTTCAATTTGTAATGTTTTGGCCCAATCTAGTCTCAGTAGCTCCATCTTCAGCCCATATGATGTTGAGGACACCCACATTGGAAATGTCCATATCTTGCTTAACTTTTGTTGCTCTAATTGCTATTTGCTTAGTCCAGGTCTCTTGAACAAGTCCACTTAAGGCTTCCCTCATTCTTTTAGCTTGTGCTCTTGTCATCGGGCCACTTGGAATTTGCAGAGGATCATTCCAAGCATTTGGGACAGCTTGCTCCCTTTGATGGATTGCATCACTTATTCCCAGAGGAAATACCTAATGGATTGCCCCCTTTAAGAGGCATTGAGTATCGCATAGACTTTATCCCACGAGCATCTATTCCCAATAAACCTGCTTATCGAGCAAATCTAGATGAGACTAAGGAAATACAACATCAAGTGGAAGAGCTCATGAAGAAAGGCTTTGTTCATGAAAGTCTAAGTCCATGTGCTGTCCCAGTGATTCTTGTGCCCAAAAAGGATGGCAAGTGGCGGATGTGTGTAGATTGTCATGCTATCAACAAAATAACTATAAAATATCACTATCCTATCCCTAGGTTAGATGATATGCTTGACGAGTTGCATGGTGCATGTGTTTTCTCTAAAATTGATCTTAGAAGTGGTTACCATCAGATTAGAATGAAAGAAGGTGATGAATGGAAAACTGCTTTTAAGACCAAGTTTGGGTTATATGAATGGTTAGTTATGCCATTTGGCTTGACTAATGCACCTAGCACTTTCATGAGTTTAATGAACCATGTCTTTAGACCTTTCATTGGTAGATTTGTTGTGGTTTACTTTAATGACATTTTGATTTACTTTAAAAGTCTAGAAGAGCATGTGAATCATTTGCATGATGTGTTTATTGTGCTTAGAGAGAATAAACTCTTTGCCAATTTAGAAAAGTGCTCTTTTTGTTTGGATTCTATGATTTTTCTTGGATTTGTTGTAGGAGCTTGTGGCATACAAGTGGATGAGGAGAAGGTCAAAGCAATCCGAGAGTGGCCAACTCCAAAGAATGCAAGTGAAGTAAGGAGCTTCCATGGATTGGCAAGCTTTTATAGGCGATTTGTTAAGGACTTCTCTACTCTTGCTGCCCTTTAAATGATTTGGTAAGAAAGAATGTGGTATTCAAGTGGGGTGAAGCACAAGAGTGTGCTTTTAACATACTGAAGGACAAACTAACTAATTCCCTTGTACTTGTGTTGCCTGATTTTACTAAGGTTTTTGAAATTGAGTGTGACACTTCTGGTATAGGCATAGGTGGTGTGTTGATGCAGGATTCCAAACCTATTGCATATTTCAGTGAGAAATTAAGTGGCCCTGCTTTAAATTATTCTACATATGATAAAGAGTGGTATGCCTTGAAACGAACTTTAGAAACTTGGCAACATTATTTATGGCCTAAAGAATTTATTATCCATTCTGATCATGAAAGTCTTAAGTTTCTTAAGTCCTAGGGTAAATTAAACAAAAGGCATGCAAGTTGGCTTGAATTTATTGAAACCTTCCCTCATGTGATTAAGCATAAGCAGGGAAAGGAAAATGTTATATTAGATGCATTGTCTAGGCGTTACACTTTGATTACTTCCATGCATGCTAGATTGATAGGATTTGGGATGTTAAAAGGCATGTATGAGTCTGATTCTGATTTTGCTGATATTTGGAAATCTTGTGAATTGTATGGTGCTAATGACTATTACAGGTTTGATGGGTTCCTTTTCAAAAAGAACAAGTTAAGTTCCTATGTGTTCCATTCGTGAGCTTCTTGTTAAGGAAACTCATAGTAGGGGATTGATGGGTCATTTTGGTGTCGAAAAGACTTTGGTTTTTTGAATGAGCATTTTTATTGGCCTGGCATGAGAAAGGATGTGGTTGCTGTTTGTTCTAGATGTATTACTTGTAAGCATGCTAAGTCTAGAATTCAATCACATGGCTTATATTCCCCTTTACTAGTTCCCTCTCACCCATGGACTGATATTTCTATGGACTTTGTCTTGGATTTGCCTAAATCTTCCACTGGGAAAGATAGTGTCTTTGTTGTTGTGGATAGGTTTAGTAAAATGGCACATTTTATTGCTTGTTCCAAAACTAATGATGCTATTATGTGGCAGAATTATTTTTCAAAAAGATTATTAGGTTGCATGGTATGCCAAAAACTATTGTTAGTGATAGAGATGTAAAATTCTTGAGTTATTTCTGGAAAACGTTGTGGAATAAACTTAGCACTAAGCTTTTGTTTTCTACTATAGCACACCCACAAACTGATGGGCAGACCGAGGTTGTTAATAGAACCCTCTCTACTTTATTGGGAGAAGTGTTTGCCCTATGTCGAATTTGCTTATAATTGTGCTGTTCATTCTACTACAAAATTCTCTCCTTTTGAAATTGTTTATGGCTTTAATCCTTTAATACCGTTAGATTTGCTTCCTTTACCTTCACATGAGTTTACTAGCCTTGATGGTGCTAGGAAGGCTAAGTTTGTGCAGGATTTGCATAAGAAGGTGAAAGCCAGTATTGAAAGAAGGAATAAGTAAATTGCTAGCCAAGTTAATAAGGGTAGAAGGCGTGTGGTGTTTAAACCCAGTGATTGGGTGTGGGTTCACTTGAACGTTTCCCAGAGCAAAGAAAGTCAAAACTTTAACCTAGAGGAGATGGTCGCTTTCAAGTTCTTGAAAGGATTATTGATAATGCTTATAAAATTGACTTACCTAGTTCTTATGGAAATGTTAGTGCTACTTTTAATATAGCTTATCTCTCTTCCTTTGATGTTACAGATTCGAGGACGAATCCTTTTCAAGAGGGGGGAATGATGCAATAGCACCAAGAGACCTTGCTGAGCATAGAAGTGGACCTGATGAAGGATATAGTGCTAAGTTTCAAGCCTAAGGACGTGATTTTCAAATTAAAGACTAGGAGTTCAAATCAAATGTGCTTAAAGATCCATTGCAAGGTATAGGAGGCCCAATAATAAGAGCTAAGGCCAAAGCAATGAAAGAAGCCTTCAATTGTTTGATTCATAAGCTTTATAACTTAGAACCCATTCATTTAAGTCAAGAGAAGGCCCAAGAAGATGTAAAAGGTATGATCATGCTAACCATTCTACAAGAAGAGTGCCAATGCCCAATTGGAATCCAATTGCAAGAGATTAAGAATCATATGACAATCATATTATTTTTAATGAAGCATGAGCATCCCATATGACAACTTAAAGAAGCTGATTAGTTTTGACTAGGATTCTTTTTGAAATTTTGTTTTTTATTATTTTATTATTTTTTTTGAACTTGGTCAAAGAGCTTATTTTGGAGATCAAGTTAAAATTAGTATCCTAATCTAATTCCTTAATTTTAGGTATCATTTAAAATATTTCTAATCAGATTTTAGAGTTTTACTTTCATTAGGACTTTAGAAATTTTGCCTATAAAAGGCTTCCTTATTGTACTCTATTTAGAAGAATCATGAATGAATTTGAATATTATTCAATTATCTGTGAGGCTTTTGCTTCTTTGTGTTCTCTGAGAGTTCACGTGACTTATCAAAGGATTAGTCTTCCTTTGTGGCATCTTGAGGCTAGGGTTCTAAGAGACAAGTTCTCTTAAGGTCTTTCCTTTGACCAACATTCTTGTTTTCTAGTTGGTCTCGGGCAAAGTGTCATCTTATTGAAGGTTCCTAGGACAAGGTTCCTAGAGGGTCTCTCATCACCTAATAAAGCTAAAAATCTGAAATAGAAACAATCAAATTAAAACAAAGTAAAACTAAGACAATTTTGTGGAAATTGGTTGGGCTCCTTCAATTAGGCTCCTTTTTGGGCTTGGGCTAGCATCTTGTAGATATGAAATAATCTTCATGCCATTTTGTTCCTTTTGAGCTTCATATTCAGCTAAGATTATGGGCTCCAAGTCTATTAGTTTTTGGATCACTCCATTCAAGGCCTCCTTCATAGTTTTGGCTCTTGATCTTGTGCATGGGCCTCCCATACCTTGCAATGGGTCTTTAGTCGGCCATCTTTTAGAGTCATGTCCAGCCCTTTTGCTTCCAAGTTCTTCATTTTGTTCAAGCTCTTTCAAGTCTCTTAGCTCAGCTCCATCAAGTTGGTGATTCAAGTTCGCAAAAGCCCCCAATTCATGCTTTGACCCATGTGCGTCGTTGTGTGGGTTGGTTTATTGTGTTCGTGGTTAGGCACATTGTCTAAGTAGCAGGTCAACGTTCTTATAATGTTGGTTGACATTTGCTTCTGTCGGGTCTCGAACCATCATCTATCCATCAACCTATGCTGTGAAGATTAGACCACCCCTTGATTTCACATCATTTGGTATCAGAGTTTCAATTTACACAGTAGGTTATCCAATACCTTTTCCTTCTAACCTCTAAATTTTCTTATCTACTATATCTTTTCTTTGCCACCTTTAATACTCAAAGAAAAAAAACTTTCTACCTTTTTTCCAAGATTTGATTCTTAGTGTGCAAAATTTGGTTTTTATACTATATGAGCCATTAATTTTGTAATCTGGAAAATTTTCTTGTTTGAACATTCTATTTCATTTCTTATCTATTCATCCCCTTTTCGATTGAGGTTTTGGATGATTGATAGGTGTTTCTGAAAGTTTAGAATCTCAACTTTCTTGTCGTTTTGGAATCATCCCAATTAGACTTTTCTATGTTGAGATATATTAGGTTTTAGTTGATAATATTTTCTAAATCTCTCAAATCTAATTTGTTTAGTTTGTTTCCTATTTTGTGATTTTGTAAGTTTTGGGCTATTTCATTAGATCAAGTCAGAAGAGAAAATCCAAAAACCAAAAACAAAAAAACAAAAAAAAAAAAACAAAAGCAAAAAAACAAAAGAAAAAAAAAATGCGAATCAGATAATTTTTTTTTTCTATTTTTACCTTATTCCTTTGATATTGTATTGTGCACTTCCTTATTTTGATTTTCCCTTGTTTCTTTTTTTTTTTCCTTTATTTGAACTTTCTTATTTTGATCTTGCATTTTCCTCATAGTTGAAATTTTCAGAATCACATTTGTGGCTCTTTGGGATTTTAAACTTGATTTTGCATTATTAAGTAGTTAAATCTTCCTTCTTCTCTTTGGAACCCAAGCCTAAGCAAACCCTCCCCTCAATTGTGTCTTGTGTGTGCCAATCACGACTTTTCAAACCACCCCATCTACACATACTTGGTTGAATCGAGAATTGGCAATGTTGGATCACCTGACGAGATCTTAGGTGACATAAGAGTACAGGATTGATACTGAGAGGTAAAAGGCAAAGAGTAGGTAAGATCATTATCCAAAAAAAAAAGGCCAAAAAAGAAGGAGAAAGTAAACACAAGTGAGAGTGTTATCTCTTAATTGAGTGAAACACGTGAGGAAGTGCTTGTGAGGTCCTATATTCTTTTGTTTCTTTCTTTTCTTTTTCACTAACATGGCAAATAATCGAGAAAAAGGAGTTGCATATGAAAGTGATAATGATGGTCACAATTCATTTGGAGTAGTGCCTTTGCAAATGAAAGCGTTAGTGAGTCATTTTGAGAGAATGCTTGACGGGCTTGTCGTGTAACTCTCAAAATAAAACTAGGTTGATCTAAATATATAGCTAGTGGCACAACCTAGGTCATCTCCCTTGGAATTGGAATTCAATGTTCAATTAGGTTCTCTACGTGTTCTAAGGTCCTAGAACTACCTAATTTGGGGGTTTTGATTTAATTAAACTAATCTAAAAATGAAATTGAAACAAAATTCCTAAATACTACCTAATTGGATGAATTGTGATGAATGATGGGTTTGTGACTAGCTTAGGAATCATCTCTTGGTATCCACTATCCTTATCCTATTCCAATTGTGATTAATTCTGGCTTAAGAATTCCTAATTATGTTCATTGGCAAATGATCTTGAATAACCATTCAAGATTCAAGAGATTAATAATCTAATGTTGAATTGAGACCTCAATCTCGCATTAAACCGTTAACTCTTGTCTTTAAGATCAATGAACATCTAATTTGATTGATTAACTGATTAATTAGCCTCTGATTCATCATCCAAAAATGTTTAATTAACCAACTAAACACCAAGGAATTCTCATATAGACATTTAAACACATAACCTTACTCATGTATTTCATCGAACACCTTCGTGGCATACATGGGAGATTAGAGAGAATAATGAAAAATCAAATTCAAATCCAACCAATTAATCAACAAAACAAAGTTTGCTAATCAGTGTCTAACCAGCCACTAATTAATTACACAAATTCCAAATCAAATACAACTCAACCGAGATTGTACAGAATAAGAAAAAGTGTAGGAAAAATAAGAAAATCTTAGCCATAATTCTGCTTCTTCTCCAAGGATTCAAGCTTCAACTCAAGAGTGATTCCAAGCTAGCCTCAAGTTGAATCAAAGCTTCATCGTGGTGGTATGGAGATGGAGATGGAATGGAGAATGGTGTCTTGGACGGACGAAGGGGTGGAATGTGTGGATGGAGGCGTGGGTGTTGATCAGGCGTGAATGAATAAAGACGGAGGTGAGGGTTTTTAAAAGGCCAATGACCGAAGGAATAAGGATTAATGAGGCGTGAATGAATGGGATGCTGATGGCGTGAATTCTCCTCTCACGTGAGCCTTTAAGTGATTCCACGTGTTCAGCTTTTGTTCCTCATTTGTGCGCTGAAACCACGTTTAAGTTTCTTTAAGTTTCTTCTACTATGCATGAGTGTGGGCCCCATTGTTAATATAATATATTCTACATGCATACTGTAGCTTCTGCTCTACGTGATTTTCTTCTTTGTTCAGTTCGTGTTTTTGCTTGTTCTTCCTTCATTCTGCACGAAACTGTGGCTTCTTCGTTCATGTTCACGTCGGGTTCCACATTCCTATCTCTGCATGCTTGTATTTTCTTCTTCGTTCCAGAGCATGACTTCACCTTCTGTTCAAGCTCAAATGCTTCTTGTTACAGCTGCTACTTCAAGCTTCGTGAACTTTCTCTCCCCTTCTCAAAGCACCAGAACCCGTGGCAAGCTCCTTCCTCTGTTTCTGCATGACTTATGGCTTTCTTCCTCAGCCAAACGTTAAAGTCGTAGCTTCAGCTCTGTTCAGCAGCTTCGCATTGCTTCTTCACATCATCCACGTTCCATGCAGCTGCTTCTTCTTGCTCTTTCCCACCATTTCTGCTTCTTCATGCAGCTCATTCTTTTCAGCTCAACGTCTTCTTCATCGTGCCAGGTGTGTGTGTTTCTGCCATTAAACCCAGTCCACGATGCCATGGCTTCTTATTTCAGCCCTTCATGTTTTGATTCAGCCATGCTTCACATGATTTTCTTCTTCCTTTGTGCCCAGTTTTTCTTGTTTCATCTGCTTGTGTGTGTTGCTTCTAAACCTCCTCCTTTCATTCGTGTTATGCTCGAGTGAGTTATCCCTTTTCTTTTATGAATCCAGCTCCCATTTGGTTGCTTTTCTTCAGCTTGCAGCGTTGGAACCCGAAGCTTCTTCCTCCAACTCATGCATGTTTGCTTTCCTCCCATATATACATGCCTTCATCTCTTCTTCTTCTTTTCTTTAAATCAAATACTCATTTAAGCTATTTGTCCTTCACAAGTCTGCACAAATAATAAAAATAATTCAATAGGAAAATTCATAAAATCATTTAAAATAAAATTGAGCATTAATATTTCAAAGTTTTGCAAATTAATTCCTAAAGTGCAAAAATAGCTCTTAAAATCAATTTCCATTCAATTGCATTCATTAACCCACATTTATTTATTAAAATGACTAAGTTAGGAGGATGAAAATAGATAAAATATGTGTTTATCAAATTCCCCCACACTTAAACATTTGCACTCCTGGGCAAAGCTTAAAATCCAAGATAAAGAATGAATTGAAACACCCGGCTAGTAGAATGGCAAGCGGAGAATGAAAAAGAAAAAGAAAGTGTAAGAATTACAAGCTAGAGACTAATCATAACTCTTCAACACTTCAACAATCTAAGTTAACTTCACTTGCATCAAGAATTAAGCTCCATGGCAATTTATTTGAAAAGAATGAATTGAAATGCATAGCCTCTCACATGGTTAGTGTTTACTCTCATCTCTCAAGTGTTTATGGGCAATGTATATCACTCAAATTTCACCTATTAAGATTCACTACCATAAGCTTGTCAAGTTTCTAAATCTCCACCACCTATGCCAAATGCAATGCACAAATCAAAGGACTCTATTTAAGGGTTGTAATGGGGCTAAGGGAGATGAAATGAATGGATAACAAAAATAAAGGGAAAAGCAAACAGCAAATAGAACACCTTAGGACCTCAAGAGTATTCAATGATAATCTAGGATAGAGAAGAGTGTGCATTCAAGGCCTTATTTCCAACAAGTATAAGCAACTATAAACTCAATCTAAATTACTTCTTTCTTTTTTTTTTTCTTTTTTTTTCAAATTTTTTATTCTTTTCTTTGCATTTGCATTTTTTTTTTTGTTTTTTTTTGAACAAATTCTTTGAATAACAATGGCCTTAATGGATGCAAAGCACACATTCTCTCATCCCAAACAAGTGCAATGCTCCTTGAAATCTCTAAGGCATCTTAAAACAAGGTGGAGATTTTTTTTATTTTATTTGGCTATGGTTTAACAAGAAAAGAAAATCAAGGCTCGAAGTGGCTAAAACAATGGATAAAGATGCATATATGGTTGGCTTTTTAGCTCTAGCTAAAATAGAAAGGAATGCCTTATCATTTTCATGCATGCAAGTGCAAATGTGGTCTCAACAAAGAATCAGGACAAGTTCTAGAGTGAAAACAAAGATAGGTGAATCCACACTAGAAATGAACAATTAAGGCTCAAATTCTCACCAGCTAATGACTATCAAATAATTCATTGAAATCAAATTCATTGCCACTTCACTTAAATCAAGACACAAGATCCATCACTTATCATGTCTAAGTGAATCCAAATTATAATCATCTCAACTTGCAACTTTCACAGGAATTTTTTTAAAAAAATTCATACTATTTTTTTTTTTTTTTAAATTTTCCTAAAAAAAATTTCAGTTTTTTTTTTTTCAAAATAAAGAAAAGATGGATAGAATGAAATGACTCTCTCCCCCACACTTAAATATTGCATTGTCCTCAATGCCAGCACCAGTCCAGTAAATAGATAAACAACACAATATAAAGAGTAGAAAGGGAAAGTATACAACCGGATGAACTTGAATATGGAGATATCAAGGGTGGCTAAGATTCCCTTGTAGCTGGTTAGCAATTTATTTCCTACAAAACAAAAACAAAATAAACTGTAATGCGGAAAAGAAAAAAGAAAACTAAATCCTAAACTATAAAGAACTCTATCAAAGACTAACTAATCATAAGTATCAAAAACCAAAATTAAAACTACTTTATTCCTTCTTAACTGAACAAATTTGAGTCTAACCACTTTAAAACATTTTGATTGATCATTCAGTGTTGACTCATGGACTTCTTCAACCATCAGTAGTTTCAGAAAGTCATTTTTAGCATTTTTAGAAACAATAAAAGAATAAAAATCAAATTCAGGAGATTTAAAACCAAAGAAAGAAAATTTAAAATCAAACTGAAAATTTGAACTTTCTAAAAATCTATCAAGTCCAATGAAATCTACTGGACTCCCATTAGTAAGAGTCACTACATCAACAGAAAAGTTAGATTGTAACTTCTCACAGCCCTTTAAGTTCAAGGTGTTTGGCAGTTGCTGTGTCTCAGCTAGGAGAGTCTGTGGCTTGTAGGGAACTGCTTTACCAACCTCAGGAATTTGTTCATGACTTTCAACAATAGAGACAGTATCTTCCCTAACCAAAGAGACATCAGTAGGCTCACAAAATTCTAGACAATTATCAACAGCAAAATCAAGTCTCTCACTAGTATCAACAAGAGTACAAGGATCAACAGGATTTTCAATGTCAACATTATCTTTATGCATATTATCATGAATACTAGTATGATCAAAAGAATCAGGTTCATTAACAATTTTAGTGCAAACCAAGGATTCCATGGATTCAATAGACTTATCAGACTTCAAAAATTCATTAATCTCAGCACATATAGGACATGTATGCATATCATCACATAAGCATTGTGAATTAGAGTCTGAATTATCAACAAGCTGCTCAACAAATTCAATGTCTATATCATTATCACATGCCACATTCACTATCTCAGCAGGCACACCATCACAGGCTAGTGAGGAATCATGATTATCAGAATATGTGATGGACTCACTAGTCTCAATGGAAGAATTAATCTGAGAGTATTCATCACATATAGTAGATTCAACACACATAGAATCAAGAAATGCATCCAAATCAGTTATGTCACATGATCCAGATGGCATGTTGTCTCTAAACTCAATAGGTGCATCATCAACAGACTTATCAACTAATCCCTCACCAAGAATAGCATGATCATCATATTCTAAGTCACCCCCACACTTATCTTCTACCCTAGACTCAATAGAATCATCATTAACAGGTTCAGAAATAAATTCATCACTATAATCACAGCTAGGTGTAGACAATCCAAGTGCATCAGTACACAAGGAATCATGAACATCAATAACTGTATCAATTTTGTTCAGTGAGCTACCACAATCAACCATATCAGGAGATTCAACAATTATTTCCTCATTAACATCATCATCATCATGTAATTCAGAATCAACAACATTATATGTATCAGGAATCAAAGTGCTATCATGCAAACTAGGGTCAGTTTCAACAAATTGTAAAACATTAGAAGATGGAAGGATATTACCCAATGAATAGGACTCTTCCTCCTCTATACATTCCCTTCTAATTTGCTCTTCAATTGATTCAGTAGCACTTGAAGTCGGTTGATTCGATTGAATTCCCAAATCCTTCATTTGTTGGTCAAAGAGTTGCAATCGTTCAGTTATCCGTTGGGCTGTTTGCTGCATTTGCTGCATTTGCTGGTGTTGAATATCATAAGCTTCCATTAGCTGCCTCATCCTTTCTTCTGAACTCGGTTCCCTCTGGGACTCTTGTTGCATGTACCCCTCATAGTAATTGTAAGGATGATAGTTTTGCTCTTGCATATGGAAGTTATGATATGGCTCATGATGATGGTGGTAATTTGGGTGAATCTCATATGGATGGTTGTATGGTTGGTAGCTGGGGTGAACTTCATAGGAATGATGGTGTGGTTGGTAGCATGGTGGTTGGATTTGTTGGTATTGTTGGGCTTGTTGTTCTTGTCTTTGTTGTTCAAGCAAGCCTTGAAGCATTGTATTGAGATCATCCAACTTCCTGGAAATCCTATCATTTGCATAAGGATCATAAGCACCTTGATTAGAAAAATATGGATCCATTTAAAGCAAAGAAAAATGAGAAGCACAATTACTTTTAGCACAAAACAAATCACTAACAAAGTATAACAAAAATTAATCAAAATCAAGAAAATAAAATTCAAATGAAGCTAAGACTTACTTAACTATGAAAAACACTCCTAAACAGAGGTTAGTGACACAAAACAAAGTCACAAAAAATAAAGAAAATAAATCCAGAAAAATTGAAAAATTCCTAAAAAATTCGAGAAAATACTAAAAAATTAGAAAAAGTGCCTCAAACGTTGGAATTTGGCCAAAAAATGGTGCACCTAATAGCTATGCTATTACTTTTGCTCAAAACACCCAAAAACCTTGAAAAACAAAGTATGAGAATTTTCTGGGCACTTTGAACGAAAATTCCAGCAAGCACTCAAATTAATACGCAACACCGAAATTACCCGATTCCAAGTTCGAAACAGAACAAAAATGAAATAAAAATAGAACCAAAACAAAGATAAAATAGAACAAAAATACTTAGAAAACTTTCTCAAACAATTAAAACTCCAAATCCCCGGCAACGGCGCCAAATTTTGACGGGCTTGTCGTGCAACCCTCAAAATAAAACTAGGTTGATCTAAATATATAGCTAGTGGCACAACCTAGGTCATCTCCCTTGGAATTGGAATTCAATGTTCAATTAGGTTCTCTACGTGTTCTAAGGTCCTAGAACTACCTAATTTGGGGGTTTTGATTTAATTAAACTAATCTAAAAATGAAATTGAAACAAAATTCCTAAATACTACCTAATTGGATGAATTGTGATGAATGATGGGCTTGTGACTAGCTTAGGAATCATCTCTTGGTATCCACTATCCTTATCCTATTCCAATTGTGATTAATTCTGGCTTAAGAATTCCTAATTATGTTCATTGGCAAATGATCTTGAATAACCATTCAAGATTCAAGAGATTAATAATCTAATGTTGAATTGAGACCTCAATCCCGCATTAAACCGTTAACTCTTGTCTTTAAGATCAATGAACATCTAATTTGATTGATTAACTGATTAATTAGCCTCTGATTCATCATCCAAAAATGTTTAATTAACCAACTAAACACCAAGGAATTCTCATATAGACATTTAAACACATAACCTTACTCATGTATTTCATCGAACACCTTCGTGGCATACATGGGAGATTAGAGAGAATAATGAAAAATCAAATTCAAATCCAACCAATTAATCAACAAAAAAAAGTTTGCTAATCAGTGTCTAACCAGCCACTAATTAATTACACAAATTCCAAATCAAATACAACTCAACCGAGATTGTACAGAATAAGAAAAAGTGTAGGAAAAATAAGAAAATCTTAGCCATAATTCTGCTTCTTCTCCAAGGATTCAAGCTTCAACTCAAGAGTGATTCCAAGCTAGCCTCAAGTTGAATCAAAGCTTCATCGTGGTGGTATGGAGATGGAGATGGAATGGAGAATGGTGTCTCGGACGGACGAAGGGGTGGAATGTGTGGATGGAGGCGTGGGTGTTGATCAGGCGTGAATGAATAAAGACGGAGGTGAGGGTTTTTAAAAGGCCAATGACCGAAGGAATAAGGATTAATGAGGTGTGAATGAATGGGATGCTGATGGCATGAATTCTCCTCTCACGTGAGCCTTTAAGTGATTCCACGTGTTCAGCTTTTATTCCTCATTTGTGCGCTGAAACCACGTTTAAGTTTCTTTAAGTTTCTTCTACTATGCATGAGTGTGGGCCCCATTGTTAATATAATATATTCTACATGCATACTGTAGCTTCTGCTCTACGTGATTTTCTTCTTTGTTCAGTTCGTGTTTTTGCTTGTTCTTCCTTCATTCTGCACGAAACTGTGGCTTCTTCGTTCATGTTCACGTCGGGTTCCACATTCCTATCTCTGCATGCTTGTATTTTCTTCTTCGTTCCAGAGCATGACTTCACCTTCTGTTCAAGCTCAAATGCTTCTTGTTACAGCTGCTACTTCAAGCTTCGTGAACTTTCTCTCCCCTTCTCAAAGCACCAGAACCCGTGGCAAGCTCCTTCCTCTGTTTCTGCATGACTTATGGCTTTCTTCCTCAGCCAAACGTTAAAGTCGTAGCTTCAGCTCTGTTCAGCAGCTTCGCATTGCTTCTTCACGTCATCCACGTTCCATGCAGCTGCTTCTTCTTGCTCTTTCCCACCATTTCTGCTTCTTCATGCAGCTCATTCTTTTCAGCTCAACGTCTTCTTCATCGTGCCAGGTGTGTGTGTTTCTGCCATTAAACCCAGTCCACGATGCCATGGCTTCTTATTTCAGCCCTTCATGTTTTGATTCAGCCATGCTTCACGTGATTTTCTTCTTCCTTTGTGCCCAGTTTTTCTTGTTTCATCTGCTTGTGTGTGTTGCTTCTAAACCTCCTCCTTTCATTCGTGTTCTGCTCGAGTGAGTTATCCCTTTTCTTTTATGAATCCAGCTCCCATTTGGTTGCTTTTCTTCAGCTTGCAGCGTTGGAACCCGAAGCTTCTTCCTCCAACTCATGCATGTTTGCTTTCCTCCCATATATACATGCCTTCATCTCTTCTTCTTCTTTTCTTTAAATCAAATACTCATTTAAGCTATTTGTCCTTCACAAGTCTGCACAAATAATAAAAATAATTCAATAGGAAAATTCATAAAATCATTTAAAATAAAATTGAGCATTAATATTTCAAAGTTTTGCAAATTAATTCCTAAAGTGCAAAAATAGCTCTTAAAATCAATTTCCATTCAATTGCATTCATTAACCCACATTTATTTATTAAAATGACTAAGTTAGGAGGATGAAAATAGATAAAATATGTGTTTATCAATGCTTGATAAGAAGTTGGAAGGACTCCATGAACGCTTAGATCGAGTGGAGAGTAGAACCTCTAGCCAAAGGACTACTCAAGCCAACCAAAGACAAACTCATGCTGCATGACCACAACCCCCTGAATATGTGGAAGACATGGAGAGCCATGATGAAGATTATGAAGGGGAGGAGACTCAACCGAGAAGAAGGCCACTCAACATACGAAGAAGACCACCGAGGAGGCCTAGAGATGAAGAAGAAGGCCTTGGAGGAGTCAAAGTCAAAATTCCTTTCTTTCAAAGCAATAGCGATCCGAAAACATACCTGGAGTGGGAGATGCGTGTAGAGCAAATCTTTTCATGCCATAACTACTATGAGGGTAACAAGGTCAAAATTACTGCTCGAGTTTACTGATTATGCTCTTATTTTGTGGGACCAGATGTAAAAGGAGTGGATTAGGTATGGAGAGCACCCCATCTCAACATGGGAAGAGATGAAGGCTATTATGAGGAGGCGATTCATTCCACCCTATTTTCGAAGGGAACTTCACAATAAGCTTCAACGCCTCACTCAAGGATCCAAGAGTGTGGATAAGTACTACAAAGAGATGCAAATAGCCATGATTAGAGCTAATATAGAAGAGGATCCAGAAGCAACAATGGCTCACTTCTTAGATGGGCTCAACCGTGACATAGTTGATATTATGGAGATGTACCATTATGTGGAGATTCATGACTTAGTCCATCAAGCTGCCAATATAAAGAGACAACTTAAGAGAAAGAATTTTGTAAAGAAGAACTCTAATTCAAGTTCTTTCAACACATGGAAGAAAAACTCAAAGAATGATATTCCATCTTCTTCAAATTCTAAAGAGAATGAAACTAAGAAAGGAGAAAAGTTAGCTGCTCCACCCAAGAAGGTTCAAAGTGGACCAAGTTCTTCCAGAAATTGAGACATGTAATGCTTCAAGTGTTAAGGGAGAGGACATATTGTTGGGAATTATGGGACACATACAGCGGAAACATTTAAAATTTTAATCCCAATTCCCACCAAGGATCCGCCAAAATCACTTAAACTGAATAGGTTCAGAGAATTACCTTTTTCTTCCGATTGAGTTTATTGTTTACTTTTATTTGGATCATAGGAACTGACCGCAGATCAGCTCCCTCTACTGGTATCCACACGAATGGGGTTCAGCAACTCAAAACAGTGTGCTAGCAATCTGTCCGTACAGTCCGTACGATGTCCGCACGATGTCTCTCTCTCTAAGGATTTTGGAGGTAGCTCTAGCTCTAGCTATGTATTATAATTTTTCTGATATGGAAACCCTTATTTATAGACTAGAGTTTCAGATATATTTAATTAATTAAAATTAATTAAATATATCTATTATTTTAAATTCAAATCTATCCTATAGTTTAAATTTAAACTAACAATATCTAGAGCTTAATTTAAATTATCTGATTAGTTTAAATTTAAATCTATCTGATAGAATTAAATTTAAACCTATCTGATAGAATCAAATTTAAATTATCTGATTAGTTTAAATTTAAATCTATCTGATAGAATCAAATTTAAATTAATCCATATATATATATAATATCAAATATAATATATATATATATAATATATTTCGAATTTAATTATTTATATATATATATATATATATATAAATAATTCCTCCATCCTAGATATTCATTGAATCTAGACATATTTCTGATTCAATGAATGTGGATATTTTAGTTCGAGTTGGTCCGTTCTTGTGTGCGACCCTGCAGGCCCATATGATGTTGGCAGTGGGCCAACTACACTGTTTGACCCACAAATCACAAGCGGCCTCTAGCAAGACATTGTGACTACCCAAATCATATGGGATCGGTAATCCGATGCAACCTATCTTATAACCCTATCATATCCCTTTTGTCACACGATATCTAGATCGAGTATGAGACATGGAAATATCATTCTCAACTTGCTCGATCATAACTTTCTCGATCTCCGAGCAGACTGATATAAGATGGAACCCTTTCCATTTGAGCATGGCCATGCATTTCTCAGTCACACTCATCGAGGGGCCCAGAGATATCTCTCTCTGTTAATTAGAGGGACAAATTCCATCTTGACCACTCATCTTCCTCTGCATGAATTTCATTATACCTAATCATAGTCTTTATAATCACCCGGTTAAAGGTGACATTAGACTATGCCAAAGTACAGTGTCCTTCATGTAGGAATCTATGGTGATCTCAGGTCCAAGGGATCAATGACATAGTTATATATGAGATAAATTTATGACCTAATCCATGTAACTTATCTCATGACGGGTCTATCCAGCGTCCTGTTCTCTAATACACGCCTATGATTTTGATTCATATCATCATATATGATTAACACTTAATCAATCAAAATCATACTAATCTTAATTCATCATTGTTCCCACAAGGATGATTGATTAGGGACATTTTGGATAATTCAAAAATAATTTATCCATGGATATTATTATATATAAACATGCAAATAATATAATAATGTAATAAAAAGAAAACTCTTATTTCGTAATAATAAACATTGTTCACAATACAATGATTGGCCTAGGGCACAATCTCCAACACATATCTCTAGTGAATGTCCTAACAAGCGAACCATGACTATCAACAACCTTGGTGAGTGGGAAACTGAAGGAGAAATAACTGAAGAAGAAGAAGAAGAAGAAGAAGATCTATTCATAGAGGATGAAGATAGAGAATATGCAGAAGAAGGAGAACTCCTTGTGACTAGGAGAGCCCTTAGTGCCCAGATGATGGCAGAAGAAAATGAATAAAGAAAGAACTTGTTTCATACTCACTGTCAAATCCAAGGGAAAATATGTGGTGTCATCGTAGATGGAGGAAGTTGCTGCAATGTGCCAAGCACTGAACTAGTAAAGAAGTTGAATTTATCAACCTTCAAGATGGTGCGAACCCACAAGGAATTGAATCCCCTTGAACCCACAACCGATCTGAAATATACACACCCCAAGAAAGCTAAATCAAGTCTAAACAATCCACTTGGAACCCTTGAACACGAAGAGACAAGGACCCCGAGTGTTGGAAGACGCCACAAGGTCGATCAAGCCTTGATAAGTCTACAAGTTCAATGAAGAACCCTAGAGAGCACTCCTCTCAATTCTAGGATTTCCAGAAAATATGATTTCTATTCATTCAAATCTGATTACAATGGGAGGCAGAATACAATTATATAGTGTGCAAGTCAAATCTGCCTTCAATGCTCATAGAAAAGGAAAACTAGGGAAATTAATGGCAAATTTCCTAATTAATGGCCTATGGAATCAGAATTATAAAGTCAAATTCTCTCAAAAACTAAAAAGGAAATAAATCCCCCTAAATAAGCTAATTTCGTCTAAATACATTAGGGTTCTAGAAATCAGCTTATTAAGCCTAAAATAGCTTTATTTAGCCCTAAATGAGCCCACCAATGGATGGTCCATGGTTCAAGCACTTCAATTTATGATGTTTTGGGCCAATCTAGTCTCAGCAGCTCCATCTTCAGCCCATATGATGTTGAGGACACCCACATTGGAAATGTCCATATCTTGCTTGACTTTTGTTGCTCCAATTGCTATTTGCTTAGTCCAGGTCTCTTGAACAAGTCCACTTAAGGCTTCCCTCATTCTTTTAGCTTGTGCTCTTGTCATCGGGCCACTTGGAATTTGCAGAGGATCATTCCAAGCATTTGAGATAGCTTGCTCCCTTTGATGGATCGCATCATCCCCTCTCTCCTTAAAAGGATTCATCCTCGAATCATCACCTACATCATAAGGAGATAGATCAGCAACATTAAAAGTAGCACTAACATTATACTCACCTGGTAGATCTGTCTTATAAGCATTGTCATTGATTTTCTCAAGGACTTGAAATGGTCCATCCCCTCTTGGAGCTAATTTAGATTTCCTTTGTACCGGAAACCTCTCTTTTCTCATATGCACCCATACCCAATCGCCAGGTTCAAAAATGACACGCCTTCTGCCTTTGTTTGCCTTGGATGCATATTGCTCATTCTTCTTTTCAATCTGCAATTTAATCTTTTCATGAAGTTGCTTAACCACCTCAGCTTTCTTTTTGCCATCAAGGCTTATTCTCTCATTAATGGGCAATGGTAACAAATCCAAAGGAGTTAGTGGATTAAAACCATATGCAAATTCAATGAAAGACAAGCAATCCTCCCAATTTTTCAAATTCGTTTGGATGACGGTCCTAAGCAATTGAGTTAAGGTTCTGTTAACAACTTCAGTTTGACCATCAGTTTGTGGATGACAAGCTGTAGAAAATAATAACTTAGTTCCAAGCTTTCCCCACAAAACTCTCTAAAAATGACTCAAAAGTTTTGCATCCCTATCTGAGACAATACTTTTAGGAATACCATGAAGCCTCACAATTTCTTTAAAGAACAAATTAGCAATATAAGTAGCATTATCAGTTTTATGGCATGCAATAAAATGCGCCATTTTTGAAAATCTATCAACAACCACAAATATTGAATCCATCCCTCTTTTTGACCTAGGTAATCCTAAAATAAAATCCATTGAAATGTCTACCCAAGGTTCACTAGGTACAGGTAATGGAGTATACAGACCATGAGGTAAGACTCTAGACTTAGCCCTTTTACATGTTATGCATCGACCACAAATCCTTTCCACATCACGCTTCATTTTAGGCCAAAAGAAATGTTCATGTAAAACATCTAATGTCTTTTTCACACCAAAATGTCCCATTAGTCCTTCCCCATGTGCTTCCCTCACAAGCAATTCACGCATAGAACATTGAGGCACATATAATTTATTTTCTCTGAACAAAAATCCATCAAGCTTATAGAATTTTCCAAAAGCTCCTTTTTCACAAGCAACAACTATTTCAGCAAAATCACTATCATTGGCATACAAATCCTTAACATATTCAAAACCAAGCAATCTTGCATTCAGAGAAGTGAGAAGAATATACCTTCTAGATAATGCATCGGCAACCACATTTTCCTTACCTTTCTTGTATTTGATCACATATGGGAAAGGCTCGATGAACTCCATCCATCTAGCATGTCTTTTGTTCAGCTTACCTTGACCTTTAATGTACTTCAAAGATTGATGATCTGTATGGATCACTAATTGTTTAGGCCAAAGGTAGTGTTGCCAGTTCTCCAATGCTCTCACAAGTGCATAAAGCTCCTTATCATAAGTTGGGTAATTCAAGGTGGCGCCATTAAGCTTTTCACTAAAATAAGCAATTGGCCGCCCTTCCTGCATTAGAACAGCTCCTATCCCAACTCCTGATGCATCACACTCAATCTCAAAAGTTTTGTTAAAATCAGGTAAAGCTAAAATAGGTGCAGAACACAATTTTTCTTTAAGAACACTAAATGCATGATCTTGTGCCTTTTCCCATCTAAAGCCCACTGATTTCTTAATTGTTTCAGTGAGTGGTGCAGCAATTGTACTAAAATCTTTCACAAACCTCCTATAAAAGCTAGCCAACCCATGAAAACTTCTTACCTCAGTTACATTTGTAGGTGTTGGCCATTCTTTAATAGCCCTTACCTTCTCTTCATCAACTTGTATTCCCTCAGCACTCACTACAAATCCAAGGAAAACAACTTTTCCCATGCCAAAGCTACACTTTTTTAGGTTAGCATACAACTTTTCTTTTCTCAAAACATCAAGCACACAACGCAAATGATTCAAATGCTCATCAAGACTCTTACTAAAAATCAGAATATCATCAAAATAAACTACAACAAATTTTCCAATATATGCACGCAAAATATGATTCATCAACCTCATAAAAGTACTAGGTGCATTTGTTAGCCCAAATGGCATGACTAACCATTCATACAGCCCATGCTTTGTTTTGAAAGCAGTTTTCCACTCATCTCCTTCCCTCATCCTAATTTGATGATATCTAGATTTTAAATCAATTTTTGAGAAAATAACAGACCCATGCAATTCATCAAGCATATCATCTAATCTAGGAATGGGATGGCGATACTTTACCGTGATATTGTTGACAGCTCTACAATCAATGCACATCCTCCAAGATCCATCTTTCTTTGGTACTAAGAGGACTGGTACAGCACATGGACTCAAGCTTTCTCGAACATACCCCTTTGCCATGAGCTCTTCAACTTGCTTTTGAAGCTCTTTTGTCTCCTCAGGGTTAGTTCTATAAGCTGGCCGATTAGGAATTGTTGCTCCAAGAATGAAGTCAATTTGATGCTCAATGCCTCTTATGGGTGGCAATCCAATAGGGATATCTTCTGGAAATATATCTTCAAATTCCTGCAACAAAGAACTAACAACACTCGAAAATGAAGAGTCAAGGTCATTAGTGTTTAAAAAGGCCTCCTTGTAAACAAGTACAAGTAAAGGCTGTTCAGAAAGATATGCACTCCTCACCTCACTTTTTTTTGCATAAAAACTCACTTTTTCTTTTTCTTTTCTCTCCACTTTCCTTTCTTTCTTCTGAATCTCTTTTTTTGAGCTCTCAGATTTTCTTTCTTTCTCACTCTCATTTCTTTTTGATCTCTCTTCTTTATTTTTCTTATCACCCTCTCTTTTATCTCTCTCTTGTTTCATTTTGAGCTAATCTTCATACACTTGCTTGGGTGTTAATGGTACAAGAGTAACGGGTCTGTCATCCTTTACAAATGAATATCTATTGGTAAACCCATCCTTTGTCGCCTTCCTATCAAATTCCCAAGGTCTACCCAAAAGTATATGTCCAGCATGCATAGGAATAACATCACATAAAATCTCATCACAATATCTTCCAATTGAGAATGAAACAAGAACTTGCCTATCAATCTTAATCTCTCCACATTCATTCAACCATTGCAACTTGTATGGTCTAGGGTGTTTAATGGTAGACAAATTTAATTTCTCAACTAGAGTGGTACTAGCAACATTGGTACAACTCCCACCATCAATAATCATATTGCATACCTTGTTGCTTATGAGATAGCAAGTATGGAAGATGTTTTCTCTTTGCTACACAATGTCATCTTCCTTAACTTGAGAATTCAAAGCTCTTCTAGTTACAAGTGCTTCTCCTTCTACAGCATACTCAAACCCATCATCACTAGCATCTTCAAGTGACGGCATGGAATCATCACTTTCACTTTCAGTCACCACTTCACGGTCCTTCATGATCATTACTCTCTTATTGGGGCATTACGAAGCTATATGACCTGTTCCCAAACACTTGAAACATTTAATATCTCTATTTCTAGATGATTGGGAATTAGATTTACCTTTGTTTTTAGATGAAGCTTCCTCTTTGCCTTTTGGGACTTCTCTTTGAACATCTTTTTCTTCCTTCTTCCATTTTGGTCTCATTGAAGAACTAGAGCCTGAAAGGTACCTTGCTGATCCTTTTTGTTTAAGTTGCCTTTCAACCTTCATTGCCATGTGCACCATGTCTTCTAACTCCACATAATGTTGCAACTCTACAATATTAGCGATTTCTTTATTCAACCCATTTAAGAATCGAGCCATTGTTGCTTCCCTATCCTCTTTCACATTTGCCCTAAGCATAGCCTCTTCCATCTCTTTGTGATATTCCTCTACACTCTTAGAGCCTTGTGTAAGGGACTGCAACTTTTGAAAGAGGTCTCTATAATAATGGCTGGGTATAAACCCCTTCCTCATGAGAGCCTTCATCTCCCTCCATGTTTCTAGGGGTCTCACACCATTCCTCCTCCTCTCTAGGACCAATTTATCCCACCAAATTAATGCATAATCCGTGAATTCAATGACTGCCAATTTCACCTTTTTTGCTTCAGAATAATTATGACACTAAAAAATGAACTCAATTTTCTTCTCCCACTCCAAATAAGCTTCAGGATCATTTCTACCTTGGAAAGAAGGTATCTTCGTCTTAATATTTCCAAGGTTTCCATCCACCCTATTTCTACCCCTTGGAGCATTTTTACCATGTCTCCTTTCATGCCTAACTTCCCTAGGCCTATTTCTACCCAAATCAAATTCAGATTCATAGTCTTCTTCACTACCACCTCCTACTTCATTTTCAGACTCAAAATCATCCATAGAATCATCTCTATGCCTCTCATATCTTCTACGATTAGGACTTACAGTAGGTGGTCTTCTCTGCAAGTTTGCAATCATTGTGTCTTGCTTATCCATCCGGTCTCTTATCCCTCCAAGCACCACATTAAGACGTTCGAATTGCTGCTGCATGACTTTTACAACGAGATCCAGGTTCTGTGCACTACCTCCTCCACTTGATATTTCCTCCCTATTAGACATTATAAGCTGCAAGAAAAATTGATTAGAGAACTAAAGATCCTCGCAAATTTTCCTCACGTGTTTACCCTCAAAGATGTCACTCTTCACTCGTGTTTCACACTTTAAAGGCTTTTTCAAATAATGGATTCACACTCTTGCCTTTTTCCACTCTCAGTGTCTCTATAGGCTCTTTAAAGAAACTAATCAGACTCAATACAAAGCTATCACAATTCTTGTGAGATTCAACCCAACACTTGGAGATAATTAGTAGTAAGCGGATACTATAGTTGAGAAAATCAGGGAATGAAAGTTAAAGATGCAGAATGTTGTAAAAGCTTAGCTCAAACCAATACTACTTCTAGAACAACACAATTTTTTTTTTCCCTTTTCTTTTCAGCAATTTTTTTTTCTTATTTTTTTTCTGGAATATGAAAGAACAAAAAAACGAAATTTGGATAAACAGAATAGAAACAGCAAAATAAATCTGGAAAAACGCGTATGAATTTAAAGGATAATATTTCGAGTTAGAGAACTCCAGATGAGATTATTTTAAAGCAATCTGAAAGAAGAGATTCTGGGATATAAGAAAGACCTACTATACGTCCAGAAACTCAACAGAAAACATGACAAACAGAGGATTAAAATTCAGCACGTCCAGAATAATGGAAGACAAATAGAATTTCAAAACGAAAGAGAAACGCAATCTGGAAAAGCACTAGACACACGGATATGACCTGATTTAGGGACCGAAGCTCTGATACCAAGATGGTGCGAACCCACAAGGAATTGAATCCCCTTGAACCCACAACCGATCTGAAATATACACACCCCAAGAAAGCTAAATCAAGTCTGAACGATCCACTTGGAACCCTTGAACACGAAGAGACAAGGACCCCGAGTGTTGGAAGATGCCACAAGGTCGATCAAGCCTTGATAAGTCTACAAGTTCAATGAAGAACCCTAGAGAGCACTCCTCTCAATTTTGGGATTTCCAGAAAATATGATTTCTATTCATTCAAATCTGATTACAATGGGAGGCAGAATACAATTATATAGTGTGCAAGTCAAATCTGCCTTCAATGCTCATAGAAAAGGAAAACTAGGAAAATTAATGGCAAATTTCCTAATTAATGGCCAATGGAATCAGAATTATAAAGTCAAATTCTCTCAAAAACTAAAAAGGAAATAAATCCCCCTAAATAAGCTAATTTTGTCTAAATACATTAGGGTTCTAGAAATCAGCTTATTAAACCTAAAATAGCTTTATTTAGCCCTAAATGAGCCCACCAATGGATGGTCCATGGTTCAAGCACTTCAATTTATGATGTTTTGGGCCAATCTAGCCTCAGCAGCTCCATCTTCAACCCATATGATGTTGAGGACGCCCACATTGGAAATGTCCATATCTTGCTTGACTTTTGTTGCTCCAATTGCTATTTGCTTAGTCCAGGTCTCTTGAACAAGTCCACTTAAGGCTTCCCTCATTCTTTTAGCTCGTGCTCTTGTCATCGGGCCACTTGGAATTTGCAGAGGATCATTCCAAGCATTTGAGACAGCTTGCTCCCTTTGATGGATCGCATAAAAAGAAGTTGAATTTATCAACCTTCAAGCATCAACGACCATACAAGCTTCAATGGCTTAATGAATGTGGAGAGCTGAGGATAACAAAACAAGTCAAGGAAATGTTTTTTATTGGTAAGTATAAAGATGAAATACTATGTGATGTTGTACTAATGAAATGATGCCATCTTTTATTAGGTAGGCCTTGGCAATATGATAGGCATGTTACACATGATGGTTTTCTAAATCGTTACTCTTTTGTACTTAAAGGGGAACCTATAACCCTTCTTCTTATGTCACCAAAACAAATATTAGAAGATCAAATCAATAAGGAAAATAAAAGAGAAAGTGAGAGTATAAAGGTATCTAAAAAGGAAGGCAATGAAAATGGAAGAGGAAAAGAGAGTAAGCCAAGAGGAGAGAGAGAAACGAAAGAAAAATCTAAAGGCAAGAAAGCAAATAAGAGAGAAGGAGAGAAAAGTGTATTAGTGGCAAAAATGAGTGAAATCAAGCAAGCTTTGTTTTCTTAACAAAACTTTATAGTATTTATCTACGAAGAAGCTATGTTCAGCACTAACAACTTAACCTCTACCTTGCCTAGTGTTGTTAAGTCTCTATTGCAAGAATATGAAGATGTCTTTTTTGAAGAAATGCCTTTCGGATTGCCACCAATTAAAGGGATAGAACATCAAATTGACTTTATACTTGGAGCACCTCTACCAAACCGCCCAGCATACCGTACCAACCTTAAAGAGACTAAGGAGATTCAAAGACAAGTGCAAGAGCTTCTTGATAAAGGATATGTAAGGGAGAGCCTAAGCCCGTGTGCTGTATCAGTGTTGCTTGTACCTAAGAAGGATGGCACATGGAGGATGTGTGTTGATTGTAAAGCCCAATAATATAACGGTGAGATATCGTCATCTTATCCTTAAGTTAGATGATATACTTGATGAATTAAATGGCTCCATTATTTTCTCTAAAATTGATTTAAAAAGTGGCTACCATCAAATTAGAATGAAAGAAGGAGATGAATGGAAAACTGCATTTATGACTAAACATGGACTTTATGAATGGTTAGTTATGCCTTTTGGTTTCACTAATACACCTAGCACATTTATGAGGTTAATGAATCATGTGTTGCATGCTTTCATAGGCAAGTTTGTGGTAGTTTACTTTGATGATATTTTTGTGCATAGTAGGACTTTGAATGACCATGTAGATCACTTAAGACAAGTCTTAGATGTTCTAAGAAAAGAAAAATTGTTTGGTAATTTAAAGAAGTGTGATTTTTATACTAATAAAGTTATTTTTCTTGGTTTTATTGTGAGTGTCGAGGGGATTGAGATGGATGAAGAAAAGATCAAGGCCATTCGAGATTGGCCGACCCCTACCACTATCGGACATGTGAGGAGCTTTCATGGACTTGCAAGCTTTTTATAGAAGGTTTATGATGCAATAGCACCAAGAGACCTTGTTGAGCATAGAAGTGGACTTGATGAAGGATATGGTGCTAAGTTTCAATCCCAAGGACATGATTTGCAAATTAAAGCCCAAGAGTTCAAGTTAAATATGCCGAAAGATCCATTACAAGGCATAGGAGGCCCAATAACAAGAGTTAGGGCCAAAGCAATGAAAGAAGCCTTCAATTGTTTGATTCATAAGCTTCATAACTTATAGCCCATTCATTTGAGTCAAGAGAAGGCCCAAGAAGATGTAAAAGGTGTGATCATGCTAACCATTTTACAAGAGGAGTTCCAAGGCCCAATTGGAGTCCAGTTGCAAGAGATTAAGAATCATGTGTCAACTATGTGATTTTTAATGAAGCATGAGCAACCTATGTGACAACTTAAAGAAGCTAATTAGTTTTGATTAGGATTCTTTTTTAATTTCGTTTTTTATTATTTTATTATTTTTTTGAACTTGGTCAAAGAGCTTATCTTGGAGATCAAGTTAAAATTAGTATCCTAATCTAGTTCCTTGATTTTAGACACCATTTAAAATATTTCTAATCAGATTTTAGAGTTTTACTTTCATTAGGATTTTAGAAATTTTGCCTATAAAAGGCTTCCTATTGTACTCTATTTTGGATGATTATGAATGAATGAATTTGAGTATTATCAATTCTCTATGAGGCTTTTGCTTCTTTGTATTTTTTGAGAGTTCACATGACTTATCAAAGGATTGGTCTTCCTTTGTGGCGTCTTGAGGCTAGGGTTCTAAGAGACAAGTTTTCTTAGGGTTTTTCCTTTAACCAACATTCTTGTCTTCTAGCCGATCCCAGGTAAAGTGTCATCTTGTTAAAGGCTCCTAAGACAAAGTTCCTAGAGGGTCTCTCATCATTTGGTATCAGAGCTTTAGTTCGCTAGTGCAAAGTATATCTTTGTGTTTCCTTTCCATTGTTCTTCATACTTTCTCTCCTTCCATTAGTGTTACCTTTTTCATCTTCGTCTTTGTGCTTATGCTTAACATATTTAGCTTTTCTCACATGTTTCTATGGTTTACCAAGCATAATATGTCCATCAGACATAGGAGCGATATCACATAACACTTTATCATGATATTTACCAATAGAGAAAGAAATCAAAACTTGCTTATTAACTCTAAATTCAGCACTACCCTTCAATAAGGTATAGGGCCTAGGATGCTTTATAGTAGGCAAGTTTAATTTCTCAACAAGTAAGGTACTAGCAACATTTACATAGCTACTATTATCAATAGCCATGATGCAGACTTTTTCTTTGATAAGGCATCTAGTATGGAAATCAGGGGATGCATTTTCCTTATCTTGTCCTGTAGAGTTGGTATTGGATTGGAATGCATCCAATCTTGCACAAGATTGCTTGAATCGCTCTTTGTTAGCCTCTTCAAGAAATTTGTACTCATTGGACATCTTATCACCTGAAAAGTTAGTTAAAGAAGGAAAGAAGGAATAGGACCTCACACACTCTTCTCACATGTTTACACCCAAAAGATGATAAGTTCACTCGTGTTTAACTTTCTTTTTGGCTTTTTCTCTAATGTTAATTGCACTCTTGCCTTTTACCATTCAATAATTTGCTTCTTACAAGTGTTCTAAGCAAGTCACAAGCAAATCAAATGAAAAGATCATACTAGTGGCAATCAAAAAATTAGAATCCTAAAATGTAAATTCCCAAATAATCAAACAAAGGAGAAAAAGAGGTGTGTAACAAAAAGGGAAAGAAGGAGGAAGGGAAGGTCTAGAAGGAAAGAGAAGGAAAGAAAAAAATTTGAAAATAAGAAACCTTAAGAATAAGAAACTACTTGCAATTCAAGTTTAGAACAATTAGGAAAGAATATTCTTTCTTGAATGCAAATAGGAAAGTAGATAATTTGGTAGCTACTTAATGCAATCAAATTAAGAAACAAATTCCAATTAGGAAATTAACTCCAGGAAATTGATTCCAATTAGGAAGCTAACTCTAATTAGGAAATTGACTCCAATTAGGAAACTAACTCCAATTAGGAAATTAACTCCAAACTTGCTTTCAATTTTGAATTGGCACAACTTGCAATTTTGAATTCTGCAATATGAAAATTTTTTTTTCACCCTTTTTTTTTTGAATTTTTTTTGAATTTTTTTTTGGAGTATCACACTTTCTTCTCTTTTTCTTTTTGGAGTATCACACTCTCTTCCTTTTTTTTTTTTTTAGGATGGAGGCATACAACAATGGAAGACAGAAGATGATAGAAGAAAAAGACAAAGATGGAAAAGGTAATACTAATGGAAGGAGAGAAAGTATGAAGAATAATGAAAGGGAAAACACAAAGATATACCTTGTACTAGCGACCAAAACTCTGATACCAAATGATGAGAGAGACCCTCTAGGAACCTTGTCCTAGGAACCTTCAACAAGATGACACTTTGTTCGAGACCGGCTAGAAAACAAGAATGTTGGTAAAATGAAAGACCCTAAGAGAACTTGTCTCTTAGAACCCTAGCCTCAAGACGCCAAAAAGGAAGACCAATCCTTTGATAAGTCACGTGAACTCTTAGAGAACACAAAGAAAAAAAAGCCTCACAGATAATTGAATAATACTCAAATTCATTCATTCATTCATAATCTAAAATAGAGTACAATAGGAAGCCTTTTATAGGCAAAATTTCTAAAGTCCTAATAAAAAGTAAAACTCTAAAATCTTATTAGAAATATTTTAAATGATGCCTAAAATTAAGGAATTAGATTAGGATACTAATTTTAACTTGATCTCCAAGATAAGCTCTTTGACCAAGTTCAAAAAATTATAAAATAATAAAAAATGAAATTTCAAAAAGAATCCTAGTCAAAACTAATAAGCTTCTTTAAGTTGTCACATGGAATGCTCATGTTTCATTAAAAATCACATGGCTGACACATGATTCTTAATCTCTTGCATTTGGACTCCAATTGGATCTTAGCACTTCTCTTGTATGTGTATAACTGCATTGGGCCTTCAATATATTGGATATTGACTCCATGGACCTTCTTAGGACATTGGGCTTCCACTTGGACTTCCACTTTTGCATATTTAAGGAGATCTTGATCAAATATGGATCTTGGGCTATAAACTTGGGTTGACGTCTAACGTAGAGATTATTTTGAACTCTTTGAAGTTTTTGGACATATACTAGCACAATTTGGGCTTTTTGAGCATGGGACATCTCTTCATGAGCCATTTGGACTTGAATCATACCCTTTTGAATGATTTGAGTTTCTTGATGAATGAGGGCTTCTCGAACTTGTAGTACTCCAATGGACATGCCTACTGATATTGTATCATTTCTTGGTAGCTTAGACCCTAAAATTGCTGCAGAAGTTGAATTGTAAAACTACCTTGATATGGAGGAGTTGTTGCATAAAGCCATTAAGGTGGAGAAGCATTTTAAGACAAAACAGAAATTGAAATCACATGCTAGTTTCAACAAAGACTTCAAGTGCTCTTTCAAGTTTAAGGGAGAGACCAAGCCTAAAGAGGAGAATAAGATGAAGATGCAAACACCTACTTCTAAAGGTAAATTTGAACCTAAATCTTCTTCTAGTTCTTCTAAAATTAAATGCTTTAAATGTCAAGGTTTTGGTCACATTGCTTCACAATGTCCAAATAAAAGGACTATGATTTTGCTTGAGAATGGTGTTGTTACTAGTGAAAGCAGTGATGATGAAGATGTGGAAGCTAAGTTAAACTCTAGTGGAGGTGATGAATCTGATGTAGAGGTAGCTGAAGCTGTGATTGGTGAGGCTCTAGTGTCAAGGCACATAGCATTCAACCTAAAGAGCAGCTTGAAAAAGAACAACGAGAGCATATTTTTGACACTAGGTGTTTTGTTAACAACAATGTATGTAGCCTTATCATTGATAATGGGAGCTGCACTAATGTTGCTAGTACCTTGTTGGTTGAAAAGTTAGGTTTGCTAACTAGAAAACACCACATTCCTTATAATTTGTTGTGGTTCAATGATAATGGGGATGTTAAAATTACTAAACAAGTTGTTGTAGCATTTTCCATAGGAAGTTACCATGATGAGGTTTTATGTGATATAGCTCCTATGTATGCTGGACACTTGTTATTGGGTAGACCTTGGCAATTTGATAGGAAAGTTAAGTATGATGGTTATACTAACAGGTATTCTTTTGAGTTTAATAAGAAAACCACTATGCTAACCCCTCTCAGACCCTTACAGGCATATAAAGATTAAAAGCGAATTACTCAAGAATGCAAGTTAAGAGAGAAGGAAAAGAAAGTGCATGAGAAAGAAAGAAAAGAAAGTGAGAGGGAGAGAAAAGAAAAGAGAGCTAGTGAATTGAAAAGTCAAGAGAGTGAAAAAAAGAAAGTGACATTATTTTTCGGTAGATAAGAGATTAAGAGGGCTTTATGTAGTGAGACATCTTTTGTACTCTTGTATAAGGATGTTTATCTAACCCTTAGTGACCTTGATGAATCTCTTCCTTCTAGTGTTTTGAGTTTGTTGCAAGAATATAAAGACTTGTTTCCGAAAGAGGTACCAGATGGATTGCCTCCCATAAGAGGCATTGAACACAGGATTGACTTTATTCTTGGAGCATCCCTTCCTAACCGACCTGCTTATAGGGCAAATCCAGAATAGACTAAGAAAATTCAAAGGCTAAGGCTTTCTCTCACAAACCCCTTTTTCATGAGTTCCTCCACTTGCTGTTCCGGTAATACTTGTGCCCAAGAAGGATGGCAAATGGAGGATGTGTGCGGACTGTCGAGCCATCAATAAAATCACAGTTATGTATAGATATCCCATTCCTAGACTTGATGACATGCTTGATGAGTTGCATGGTGCTTGCTTGTTCTCAAAAATAGATCTTAGGAGTGGTTATCATCAAATTAGGATGAAAGAGGATGATGAGTGGAAGACTGCATTTAAGACTAAGTTTGGTTTGTATGAATGGCTTGTTATGCCCTTTGGCTTAACTAATGCTTCAAGTACATTCATGAGTTTAATGAATCATATGTTTCGCCCTTACATAGGAAAGTTTGTTATTATGTATTTTGATGACATTCTTGTGTTTTCTAAGAATCTAAAAGAGCATGTTAAGTATTTGCATTCTGTGTTTGATATTTTAAGAGAAAATAAACTCTTTGCAAATTTAGAGAAATGCTCTTTCTACTTGGATTCTGTTGTTTTTCTTGGTTTTGTTGTAGATACTGATGGCCTCCGAGTGGATGAAGAGAAGGTGAAGGCAATTCGAGAGTGGCCAGCACCTAAGAATGCTAGTGAGGTGAGGAGTTTCCATAGACTTGCAAGTTTCTACTGATGTTTTGTAAAGGACTTCTCAACCCTTGCTGCACCTTTAAATGAGCTGGTAAAGAAAAATGTTATCTTTAAATGGGGTGAGGCACAAGAGGCAGCTTTTAATACTTTGAAAGATAAATTGACCAATGCCCCTCTACTTATTCTTCCTAATTTCTCTAACGTTTTCGAATTTGAATGTGATGCCTCTGGAATTAGTATTGGTGCTGTTTTGATGAAAGAGTCTAGGCCTATTGCTTACTTTAGTGAGAAGCTTAGTAGTGCTTGTTTGAATTATTCAACTTATGACAAGGAATTGTTTGCTTTAAAAAGAACTCTAGAACATTGGCAATATTATTTATGGTCTAAGGAATTTGTTTTGCATTCTGATCATAAGAGTCTTCAATACCTAAAGACCCAAGATAAGTTGAATAAGAGGCATGCCGTGTGGCTTGAATTCATTGAGTCATTTCCTTATGTGCTTAAACATAAAAAGGGGATAGAAAATGTTGTGGCTGATACTTTGTCTAGGAGGTATAGTCTTATTACATCTATGCAAGTTAGGTTGATTGGTTTTGAATCTTTCAAAAGCATGTATGAATGTGATGCTGACTTTGCTGAAACTTGGAAGTTGTGTGAAAAACATGGTGCTCATGATTTCTTTAGATTTGATGGTTTCTTATTTAAAGGAAATAAATTATGTGTGCCTGTTTGTTCTATGCGTGAGCTTTTGGTTAAAGAATCTCATGGGGGTGGTTTGATGGGGCACTTTGGCATAGAAAAGACTTTATCCATGTTAAAAGAACATTTTTATTGGCCTCATATGCGTAAGGATGTGATTGCTTTGTGTAAAAGGTGCATTGTATGTAAGCACGCTAAATCTAGAGTGCAACCACATGGCTTGTATATACTCCCTTACCTGTTCCTTCTCATCCTTTGGTCGATATTTCAATGGATTTTGCGCTTGGATTGCCTAGAACATCTAGTGGAAAGGATAGCATATTTGTTATTGTTGATCAATTTAGTAAAATGGCTCATTTCATTGCTTGTTCAAAAACAAACGATGCTGTCTATATTTCTGATTTGTTTTTCAAGGAGATTGTTAGATTGCATGGTTTGCCCCAATCTATTGTGAGTGACCGTGATGTTAAATTTGTTAGTCACTTTTGGAAAACTTGGTGGGCTAAGTTGGGTGCAAAACTTGTGTTTTCTACGGTTGCCCATCCTCAAACGGATGGACAAACCGAAGTGGTGAATCAAACACTTTCTTCCTTATTGCGTGTTGTAATTCAAAAAAATTTAAAAAATTGGGAAAAGTGTTTGCCTCACATTGAGTTTGCATATAATCGTGCTTTGCATTCTATAACTAAGTTTTCTCCTTTTGAAATTGTATATGGTTTTAATCCTTTGACTCCCTTGGATTTACTTCCTTTGCCTTGTAATGAGTTTGCTAACCTTGATGGTGCAAAAAAAGCTAAGTTTGTGCAGGATCTTCATGCTAAGGTTAAGGTGAACATTGCACATAAGAATGAGCAATATGCTCAACATGCTAATAAAGGTTGAAGGAAGGTTATCTTTGAACCAGGAGATTGGGTGTGGGTTCATTTGAGGAAAGAAATCCTGAACAAAGGAAGTCCAAATTACACCTAAGAGGCGATGGTCCTTTTCAAGTGTTGGAAAGAATAAATGATAATGCATATAAAATTGATTTGCCTAGTTCTTATGGGAATGTAAGCGTAACTTTCAATGTGGCTGACCTTTCTCTTTTTGATATTGCAGATTCGAGGATGAATCCTTTTCAAGAGGGAGGGAATGATGGAGGTGAGCTAGGAGACTTGAAAGAGCTTAAACAAAATCAAGAACTTGAAAACCAAAGGGCTGGACGTAACTCTAAAAGATGGCCAACTAAAGATCCATTAGAAGGTATGGGAGGCCCATGCACAAGATCAAGAGCCAAAGCTATGAAGGAGCCTTGAATGGAGTGATCTAAAAACTAATGGACTTGGAGCCAATAGACTTACCTGAATATGAAGTCCAACAGGAACAAAATGGCATGAAGATTATTTCATATCTACAAGATGCTAGCCCAAGCCCGAAAGGAGCATAATTGAAGGAGCCCACCATTTTCCACAAAATTCTCTTAATTTTATTTTGTTTTAATTTGATTGTTTCTGTTTCAGATATTTTAGTTTTATTAGGTGCCATTCTTGGTGAATTTGTCTAAACTTAAATTTCTTTTATTTTCCTACCATGTAAAAGTGCCACCTAGGAGTTATTCTGCGTTTAGGGTTTTATTTTTTAAATGCCTATATAAGACCCACTTGTACTCCAAGAATTGGCAGATTGAATGAATTATTTTTAGAATCATTTCTGACTTGTGAGATTTCTCTTGTGGCTTTTGTGTATTGGAGAAAATCTTTGACTTATCAAAGGAGTGGTTTCCTTTGTGGCGTCCCGGATTAAGGTTCTCTTAGGGTTCAATTCCATTGACCAACATCTCTTCTTCTTCTTCTTCTTCTTCTTTGTTTCTTTCTTTGTTCTTTGTTGCTTGTTGTCTTGATTTGTCTATTTGCTTATTTTTGTGTTGTAGCCAAATTTCGATCACTGATCCATGTCATTTGGGGTTCCTATAATGGATTTCTATGGGGTCTCACATCAGTCTTGTTCAAGACAAAGATTGATTTCAAGTCTAAGGAGGAAAGTAAGGTAAAATCCTTTTAGGTTAAGGGTAAAACTGATTCAAAACCTTTATCATCTTCTAACCCTACTACTTCTTCCTCTAAGGTTATGCTGTAAATGTAACGGTTTTGGTCACATTGCTTCACAATATCCTAACAAACGAACTATGATTATTCTTGAGAATGGTGATGTGACTAGTGCTAGTAGTGAGTCTGATGTGAGACCCCATAGAAACCCATTCTAGGAACCCTAAATGACACGGATCAGTGATCGAAATTTGGCATGCAACACAAGAACAAGCAAATAGATAGATCTGGACAACAAGCAACAAAGAACAAAGAAAGGAACCAAGAAGAACAAATAAGAGATGTTGGTCAATGGAATTGAACCCTAAGAGAACCCGTCTCTTAGAACCCTAATTCGGGACACCACAAAGGAAACCACTTCTTTTGATAAGTCAAAGATTTTTTTCTAACACACAAAGGCTACAAGAGAAACCTCACAAGTCAGAAAAGATTTTGAAAAGAGAATTCATTCAATCTGCCCATTCTTGGATTTCAAGTGGGCCTTATATAGGCATTTGAAAAATAAAACCCTAAACATAGAATAACTCCTAGGTGGCACCTTTTACATGGCAGGAAAATAAAAGGAATTTAAGTCTGGACAAATTCACCAAGAATGGCGCCTAATAAAGGTAAAAAATCTGAAACAGAAACAATCAAATTAAAACAAAATAAAACAAAGAGAATTTTGTGGAAAATGGCTAAGCTCCTTGATAGAGTACCATGGAGCTCTTATGACTACCTTCAAGGAGACCATGCATGACATAACCATTAAGGAAGGCTTGGACAAGTTGCTGAACGTGAGCATCAATTTTCAGACCATGTAGAAAGTTTCTATTTTAGTTTTTGAATAAGACCATGTGGTCAAAACTTATGTTTAAAGAATAAGTTAGTTTCTTTCTTTTTTTATGGCACCATTATTAACTTTCCAAATTCTTGTAATAAATAGTGCCATCTTTTAAGGAATTATTTTTAGAAACTTTTAGGTCTTTCATTGCCTATATAAAGGCATCATATGTACTTAGAAAGGGAGGGAATAAGATGAATTAATAAAATTTTCTTTTCAGGACTTATGGTCTGTTTGTGTGAGGTTCCTCTTGCTTTTTGAGCGATGGAGTGAATTCAAGCCAGACTTATCAAAGGAGTGGTCTTCCTTTGTGGCGTCTCAAGGCTAGGGTTTTAAGGGACAAGTTCTCTTAGGGTCTTACCCACTTGACCAACTATCTTTGTTTATATATGTTCTTATTCTTTATGAGTTCTTTTATCTTCTATTTGTGTGATTGTGCTCTTGAATCTTGCACGATCTGGGTAATGTTGTCAAAAAGGAGGTTCATAGGACAAAGTTCCTAAGGGGTCTCTCATCATTTGGTATCAGAGCCTAGTTTGCAAGTCAAGGTGTGATATTTTCTTGTCTTTCTTTTGTATTCTTCATTTTTTTTCTTTCTATTGTCTAGATCTAAAAAGTTCTTACTTGTCTTCTTGTTTTCTAGCTGGTCCTTGTGTGTGACCTATGTTGGTTAGGGTTCCTAGAGCAAGTCATCTAGTGGGTCTCACATCTCAAGCATGACCTACGTTGGTTGGGATTCCTAGAGTATGTCGTTTAGTGGGTCTCACATCAGTTGCTTGGTTTGTTTCTTATTTGGTTTGTAATTCAATTAAGTAACACCCAAGCAATATTTTTCTTTCTTATTAACGTTCAAGAGAGATTCGAGGACGAATCTTTTCGAAGAGGAAGGGAATGATAGATTACCATGGAGCTCTTATGACTACCTTTAAGGAGACCATGCATGGCATAACCATCAAGGAAGGCTTGGACAAGTTGCTGAACGTGAGCATCAATTTTCTGACCATGTAGAAAGTTTCTATTTTAGTTTTTGAATAAGACCATGTGGTCAAAACTTATGTTTAAAGAATAAGTTAGTTTCTTCCCCTTTTCTTCTTTATAGTTTCTTTCTTTTTTTATGGCACCATTATTAACTTTCTAAATTCTTGTAATAAATAGTGCCATCTTTTAAGGAATTATTTTTAGAAACTTTTAGGTCTTTCATTGCCTATATAAAGGCATCATATGTACTTAGAAAGGGAGGGAATAAGATGAATAAATAAAATTTTCTTTTCAGGACTTATGTTCTGTTTGTGTGAGGTTCCTGATACAATATCAGTAGGCATGTCTATTGGAGCACTACAAGTTTGAGAAGCCCTCATCTATCAAAAAACCTGAATCATTCAAAAGAGCATGATTCATGTCCAAATGGCTCATGAAGGGATGGCCTATGCTCAAGAGGCCCAAATTGTGCTAGTATTTGTCCAAAAATTTCAAAAAGCTCAAGATAATATCTATGTTGGACGTTGGCCTAAGTTTAGAGCTCAAGATCCATATTTGATCAATTCAAAACATGCTAAATTAGACTATGGACATGAGATCTCCTTAAAGATGCAAAAGTGGAAGTCCAAGTGGAAGCCCAATGTCCTAAGAAGGTTCATGGAGTCAATATTCAATATGTTGAAGGCCCAATGCAGTTATACACATACAAGAGGAGTGCCAAGGCCCAATTGGAGTTCAATTGCAAGAGATTAAGAATCGTGTGTCAACCCTGTGATTTTTAATGAAGCATGAGCATCCCATGTGACAACTTGAAGAAGCTTTTGACTAGGATTCTTTTTGAAATTTCGTTTTTTATTATTTTATTATTTTTTTGAACTTGGTCAAAGAGCTTATCTTGGAGATCAAGTAAAAATTAATATCCTAATCTAGTTCCTTGATTTTAGGCATCATTTAAAATATTTATAATTAGATTTTAGAGTTTTACTTTCATTAGGATTTTAGAAATTTTTCCTATAAAAGGCTTCCTATTGTACTCTATTTTGGATCACGAATGAATGAATGAATGAATGAATGAATTTGAGTATTATTTAATACTTTGTGAGGCTTTTGCTTCTTTGTGTTCGTTGAGAGTTCACGTGACTTATCAAAGGATTGGTCTTCCTTTGTGGCATCTTAAGGCTAGGGTTCTAAGAGACAAGTTCTTTTAGAGTCTTTCCTTTGACTAACATTCTTGTCTTCTAGCCAGTCCCGGACAAAGTGTCATTTTGTTGAAGGTTCCTAGGACAAAGTTCCTAGAAGGTATCTCATCATTTGCTATAAGAGACCCTCTAGGAACCTTGTCTTAGGAACCTTCAACCAGATGACACTTTGCCTGAGACCGACTAGAAAACAAGAATGTTGGTCAAAGGAAAAATCCTAAGAGAACTTGTCTCTTAGAACCCTAGCCTCAAGACGCCACAAAGGAATATCAATCCTTTGATAAGTCATGTGAACTCTTAAAGAACGCAAAGAAGCAAAAGCCTCATAAAGTATTGAATACTACTCAAATCTATTCATTCATAATCTTCCAAAATAGAGTACAATAGGAAGGCTTTTATAGGCAAAGTTTCTAAAAGTCTAAAATCCTAATAAAAGTAAAACTCTAAAATCTGATTAAAAGTATTTTAAATAGTGCCTAAAATCAATGAACTAGATTAGGATACTAATTTTAACTTGATCTCCCAGATAAACTCTTTGACCAAGTTTAAAAATAATAATAAAATAATAAAAAACGAAATTAAAAAAAAATCCTAGTCAAAACTAATCAGCTTCTTTAAGTTGTCATATGAGATACTCATGCTTAATTAAAAATCAAATGGTTGACACATGATTCTTAATCTCTTCCAATTGGACTCCAATTGGGTCTTAGCACTCTTCTTATATGTGTATAACTGCATTGGGCCTTCAACATATTGGATATTGACTCCGTGGACCTTCTTAGGATATTGGGCTTCCACTTGAACTTCCACTTTTGCATCTTTAAGGAGATCTCATGTCTAAAGTCTAATTTAGCATGTTTTGAATTGATCAAATATGGATCTTGGGCTCTAAACTTGGGCCGACGTCCAACATAGATATTATCTTGAACTCTTTGAAATTTTTGGACAAATACTAGCACAATTTGGGCCTCTTGAGCATAGGCCATCCCTTCATGAGCTATTTGGATATGAATCATGCTCTTTTGAATGATTTGGGTTTTTTGATAGATGAGGACTTCTCGAACTTGTAGTGCTCCAATAGGCATGTCAGTATATTGTATCATTCCCTCCTTTGAAATGATTCGTCCTCGAATTTTGCCATTAGGTGAATTCTTAGGAAACAAATTTAGGCAATTACAACTCTTTTCAATGCTAGTTGAAGATGAGGGTCCATTGGGTGGCTTCTTTGAAAACAAATTTTCACATACTTGTAAGGAGCTAGAATCAACAATAGGCAAAGATGGGTTAAGATTGTTAGCAGATAAACAAATATCCTTACACACACTTTCAACCTCTCTTTTTTCATCAAACAAGCTCATACTCATGCTTTTCTCACTTTTCTCACAACTCTCTTGCTCTTTCTTTTCACTCACACTCGTTTCTTTTTCAATCTCTTCTTTTTCTCTCTCTAACTCATGTTCTCTCTCTTTTTCTTTTGCTCTCTCCTTTTCTTTCATTTTGCATGCTTGTACTATTCTCATTTGATCCTCATAAGCATCCATAGGATCAAGAGGTACCAATACATGATTTTTTTCACTGAATACAAATGAATAGCAATAGCAATATTTGTGCTTATGCTTAACATATTTAGCTTTTCTTACATGTTTTCATAGTTTACTAAGCATAATATGTCCATCAGACATTGGAGCCACATTACATAACACTTTATTATGATATTTACCAATGGAGAAAGAAATTAAAACTTGCTTATTAACCCTAAATTCAGCACTACCCTTCAACAAGGTATAGGGCCTAGGATGCTTTATAGTAGGCAAGTTTAATTTCTCAACAAGTAAGGTACTAGCAACATTTATATAGCTACTATTATCAATAGCCATGTTGCAAACTTTTTCTTTGATAAGGCATGTAGTATGGAAATCAGGGGATGTCTTTTCCTTATCTTGTCTTGTAGAGTTGGTATTGGATTGGAATGCATCCAACCTTGCACAAGATTGCTTGAATCGCTCTTTGTTAGCCTCTTCAAGGAATTTGTACTCATTGGACATCTTATCACCTGAAAAGTTAGTTGAGAAAGGAAAGAAAGAATAGGACCTCACATACTCTTCTCACGTGTTTACACTCAAAAGATGATAAGTTCACTCATATTTAACTCTCTTTTTGGCTTTTTCTCTAATGTTAATTGCACTCTTGCTTTTTACCACTCAATAATATGCTTCTTACAAGTGTTCTAAACAAGTCACAAGCAAATCAAAAGAAAAGATCAAACTAGTGGTAATCAGAAAAACTAGAATCTTAAAATGCAAATTCCCAAAGAATCAAACAAAGGAGAAAAAGAGGTATGTAACAAAAAAGGAAAGAAGGAGGAAGGGGAGGCCTGGAAGGAAGGGGAAGGAAAGAAAAAAATATAAAAATAAGAAACTTTAAGAATAGGAAACTACTTGCAATTCAAGTTTAGAACAATTAGGAAAGAATATTCTTTCTTGAATGTAAATAGGAAAGTAGATAACTTGGTAGCTACTTAATACAATCAAATTAGAAAACAAATTCCAATTAGGAAATTAACTCCAATTAGGAAATTGACTCCAATTAGGAAACTAACTCCAATTAGGAAATTGACTCCAATTAGGAAACTAACTTCAATTAGGAATTTAACTCCAAGCTTGCTTTTAACTTTGAATTGGCACAACTTGCAATTTTGAATTTTTTTTCTTTTTTTTTTCACTTTTTTTTCACCCTTTCTTGTTTTTGAACTTTCTTTTTTTTTTAATTTTTTTTGATTTTTTTTTCAAATTCTTTTTTTTTTTTTGAGGATGGAGGCACACAACAATGGAAGACAGAAGAAGATAGAAGACAGAGACAAAGATGAAAAAGGTAACACTAATAGAAGGAGAGAAAGTATGAAGAACAATAAAAAGGAAAACACAAAGATATACCTTGTACTAGCGACCACCAAATGATAAGAGACCCTCTAGGAACCTTGTGATACAATATTAGTAGGCATGTCTATTGGAGCACTACAAATTCGAGAAGCCCTCATCCATCAAGACCAAATCATTCAAAAGCCTATGATTCAGGTCCAAATGGCTCATGAAAGGATGACCCATGTTCAAGAGGCCCAAATTGTGATTGTATATGTCCAAAAACTTCAAAGAATTCAAAATAATCTCTATGTTGGACGTCGACCCAAGTTTATAACCCAAGATCCATATTTGATCAAGATCTCCTTAAAGATACAAAAGTGGAAGTCCAAGTGGAAGCCCAATGTCTTAAGAAGATCCATGGAGCAATTAAATTCAATATCCAACATGTTGAAGGCCCAATGAACTATACACATACAAGAGGAGTGCTAAGGCCCAATTGGAGTCTAATTACAAGAGATTAAGAATCATGTGACAACCATATGATTTTTAATGAAGCATGAGCATCCCATGTGACAAATTAAAGAAGCTGATTAGTTTTGATTAGGATTCCTTTTGAAATTTCGTTTTTTATTATTTTATTATTTTTTTGAACTTGGTCAAAGAGCTTATCTTGGAGATCAAGTTAAAATTAGTATCCTAATCTAATTAGGATATATTAGGTATCATTTAAAATATTTCTAATCAAGTTTTAGAGTTTTACTTTAATTAGAACTCTAGAAAATTTTGCCTATAAAAGGCTTCCTATTGTACTCTATTTTACACATGAATGAAATTGAGTATTATTCAATTATTTGTGAGGCTTTTGCTTCTTTGTGTTCTCTGAGAGTTCACGTGACTTATCAAAGGATTGGTCTTCCTTTGTGGCGTCTTGAGGCTAGGGTTCTAAGAGAAAAGTTCTCTTAGGGTCTTTCCTTTGACTAACATTCTTGTTTTCTAGCCGGTCTCGGGCAAAATGTCATCTTGTTGAAGGTTCCTAGGACAAGGTTCCTAGAGGGTCTCTCATCATTTGGTATCAGAGCTTTGGTCGCTAGTACAAAGTATATCTTTGTGTTTTCCCTTTCATTATTCTTCATACTTTCTCTCCTTCCATTAGTATTACCTTTTCCATCTTCGTCTTTTTCTTCTATCTTCTTCTGTCTTTCATTGTTGTGTTCCTCCATCCTCAAAAAAATAATAAAATAATAAAAAACGAAATTTCAAAAGGAATCCTAGTTAAAACTAATTAGCTTCTTTAATTTGTCACATGGGATGCTCATGCTTTATTAAAAATCACATAGTTGTCACATGATTCTTAATCTCTTGTAATTGGACTCCAATTGGGCCTTAGCACTCCTCTTGTATGTGTATAGTTCATTGGGCCTTCAACATGTTGGATATTGAATTTAGTTGCTCCATGGATCTTCTTAAGACATTGGGCTTCCACTTGGACTTCCATTTTTGCATCTTTAAGGAGATCTTGATCAAATATGGATCTTGGGCTATAAACTTGGGTCAACGTCCAACATAAAGATTATTTTGAACTCTTTGAAGTTTTTGGACATATACAATCACAATTTAGGCCTCTTGAACATGGGTCATCCTTTCATGAGCCATTTGGACCTGAATCATAGGCTGTTGAATGATTTGGTCTTGATGGATGAGGGCTTCTCGAATTTGTAGTTCTCCAATAGACATGCCTACTGATATTGTATCACCTTGTCCTAGGAACCTTCAACAAGATGACACTTTGCCCGAGACCGACTAGAAAACAAGAATGTTGGTCAAAAGAAAAACCCTAAGAGAACTTGTCTCTTAGAACCCTAGCCTCAAGACGCCACAAAGGAATACCAATCATTTGATAAGTCATGTGAACTCCTAAAAAACACCAAGAAGCAAAAGCCTCACAAGTATTGAATAATACTCAAATCTATTCATTCATGATCTTCCAAAATAGAGTATAATAGGGAGCCTTTTATAGGCAAAGTTTCTAAAAGTCTAAAATCCTAATGAAAGTAAAACTCTATAATCTGATTAAAAGTATTTTAAATAGTGCCTAAAATCAAGGAACTAGATTAGGATACTAATTTTAACTTGATCTCCAAGATAAACTCTTTGACCAAGTTCAAAAATAATAATAAAATAATAAAAAACGAAATTCAAACACCCAATCGCCGGGTTCAAACACCACACACCTTCTACCCTTATTAACTTGGCTAGCAATTTGCTCATTCCTTCTTTCAATATTGGCTTTCACCTTCTTATGCAAATCCTGCACAAACTTAGCCTTCCTAGCACCATCAAGGTTAGTAAACTCATGTGAAAGTAAAGGAAGAAAATCTAACGGCATTAAAGGATTAAAGCCATAAACAATTTCAAAAGGAGAGAATTTTGTAGCAGAATGAATAGCACGATTATAAGCAAATTCGACATGGGGCAAACACTTTTCCCAATTCTTAAGACTCTTTTGAATGATAGCTCTTAATAAAGTAGAGAGGGTTCTATTAACAACCTCGGTCTGCCCATCAGTTTGTGGGTGTGCTATAGTAGAAAACAAAAGCTTAGTGCCAAGTTTATTCCACAACGTTTTCTAGAAATAACTCAAGAATTTTACATCTCTATCACTAACAATAGTTTTTGGCACACCATGCAACCTAACAATCTCCTTGAAAAACAATTCTACCACATACATAGCATCATTAGTTTTGGAACAAGCAATAAAATGTGCCATTTTACTAAACCTATCCACAACAACAAAGACACTATCTTTCCCAGTGGAAAATTTAGGCAAATCCAAGACAAAGTCTATAGAAATATCAGTCCAGGGGTGAGAGGGAACTGGTAAAGGAGAATATAAGCCATGTGATTGAATTCTAGACTTAGCATGCTTACAAGTAATACATCTAGAACAAATAGCAACCACATCCTTTCTCATGCCAGGCTAATAAAAATGCTCATTCAAAAGAGCCAAAAGTCTTTTCTACACCAAAATGACCCATCAATCCCCCGCCATAAGTTTCCTTAACAAGAAGCTTATGAATGGAACACATAGGAACACATAACTTGTATACCTTGTACTAGCGACCAAAGCTTTAATACCAAATGATGAAAGACCTTCTAGGAACCTTGTCCTAGGAACCTTCAACAAGATGACACTTTGCCCGGGACCGGCTAGAAGACAAGAATGTTGGTCAAAGGAAAGACCCTAAGAGAACTTGTCTCTTAGAACCCTAGCCTTAAGACGCCACAAAACAAGACCAATCCTTTGATAAGTCACGTGAATTCTCAGAGAACACAAAGAAGCAAAAGCCTCACAAAGTATTGAATAATACTCAAATTCATTCATTCATTCGTGATCCAAAATAGAGTACAATAGAAAGCCTTTTATAGGCAAAATTTCTAAAATCCTAATGAAAGTAAAACTCTAAAATCTAATTAGAAATATTTTAAATGATGCCTAAAATTAAGGAACTAGATTAGGATACTAATTTTAACTTGATCTCCAAGATAAGCTATTTGATCAAATTCAAAAAAATAATAAAATAATAAAAAACGAAATTTCAAAAAGAATCCTAGTCAAAACTAATAAGCTTCTTTAAGTTGTCATATGGGATGCTCATACTTCATTAAAAATCACATGGTTGACACACGATTCTTAATTTCTTGCAATTGAACTCTAATTGGGCCTTGGCACTCCTCTTGTATGTGTATAACTGTATTGGGCCTTCAACATATTCGATATTGACTCCATGAACCTTCTTAGGACATTGGGCTTCCACTTGGACTTCCACTTTTGCATCTTTAAGGAGATCTCATGTCCATAGTCTAATTTAGCATGTTTTGAATTGATCAAATATGGATCTTGGGCTCTAAACTTGGGCCAACGTCCAACATAGATATTATCTTGAGCTCTTTGAAATTTTTCGACAAATACTAGCACAATTTGGGCCTCTTGAGCATAGGCCATCCCTTCATGAGCCATTTGGACATGAATCATACTCTTTTGAATAATTCGGGTTTCTTGATGGATGAGGGTTTCTCGAACTTGTAGTGCTCCAATACACATGCCTACTGATATTGTATCATTCCCTTCTTCTTTGAAAAGATTCATCCTCGAATCTTCGCCATCAGGTGGTATCTTAGGAAACAAATCTAGAAAATCACAACTCTTTTCAATGCTAATTGAAGATGAGGGTCCATTGGGTAGCTTCTTTGAAATCAAATCTCCACATACCTACAAGGAGCTAGAAACAACAATAGGCAAAGATGGGTTAAGATTGTTAATAGATAAACAAACATCCTTACATATGCTCTCAACCTCTCTTTTTTTATCAAACAAGCTTACACTCATGATTTTTTCACTTTTCTCACAACTCTCTTGCTCTTTGTTTTCACTCACACTCTTTTCTTTTTCAATCTCATCTTTTTCTCTCTCTAACTCATGTTCTCTCTCTTTTTCTTTCATTTTGTATGCTTGTGCTATTCTCATTTGACCCTCATAAGCATCCATAGGATCAAGAGGTACCAATACATGATGTTTTTCATTAAATATGAATGTATAACAATAGCAATATTTGTGCTCATGCTTAACATATTTAGCTTTTCTAACATGTTTCCATGGTTTACCAAGCATAATATATCCATCAGACATAGGAGCGACATCACATAACACTTTATCATGATATTTACCAATGAAAAAAGAAATCAAAACTTGCTTATTAACCCTAAATTTAGCACTACCTTCAACAAGGTATAGGGCCTAGGATGCTTTATAGTAGGCAAGTTTAATTTCTCAACAAGTAAGGTACTAGCAACATTTACATAGCTACTATTATCAATAGCCATGCTGCAGACTTTTTCTTTGATAAGACATCTAGTATGGAAATCAAAGGATGCCTTTTCCTTATCTTGTCCTGTAGAGTTGGAGTTGGATTGGAATGCATCTAACCATGCACAAGTTTGCTTGAATCGCTCTTTGTTAGCCTCTTCAAGGAATTTGTACTCGTTAGACATCTTATCACCTGAAAAGTTAGTCAAAGAAGGAAAGAAGGAATAGGACCTCACACACTCTTCTCATGTGTTTGCACTTAAAAGATGATAAGTTCACTCATTTTTAACTCTCTTTTTGGCTTTTTTTTTAATGTTAATTGCACTCTTGCCTTTTACCACTCAATAATTTGCTTCTTACAAGTGTTCTAAGCAAGTCACAAGCAAATCAAATGAAAAGATTATACTAGTGGTAGTAAAAAAAACTAGAATCCTAAAATGTAAATTCCCAAAGAATCAAACAAAGGAGAAAAAGAGGTGTGTAACAAAAAGGAAAAGAAGGAGGAAGGGGAGGCCTGGAAGGAAGGAGAAGGAAAGAAAAAATTTGAAAATAAGAAACTTTAAAAATAGGAAACTACTTGCAATTCAAGTTTAGAACAATTAGAAAAGAATATCCTTTCTTGAATGCAAATAGAAAAGTAGATAACTTGGTAGCTACTTAATGCAATCAAATTAGGAAACAAACTCCAATTGAGAAATTAACTCCAATTAGGAAATTGACTCCAATTAAGAAACTAACTCTAATTAGGAAATTGACTCTAATTAGGAAACTAACTCCAATTAGGAAATTAACTCCAATTAGGAAATTGACTCTAATTAGGAAACTAACTCCAATTAGGAAATTAACTCCAAACTTGCTTTCAATTTTGAATTGGCACAACTTGCAATTTTGAATTCTACAATCTGAATTTTTTTTTCTGTTTTTTTTACTCTTTTTTTTTACCCTTTTTTTTTTAATTTTTTTTGGAGTATCACAACAATGGAAGATGGAAGAAGATAGAAGACAGAGATGAAGATGAAAAAGATAACACAAATGGAAGGAGAGAAAGTATGAAGAACAACGGAAGAGAAAACACAAAGATATACCTTGTACTAGCGACCAAAACTCTGATACCAAATAATGAGAGACCCTCTAGGAACTTTGTCCTAGGAACTTTCAACAAGACGAAACTTTGCCCGGGACCGGCTAGAAGACAAGAATGTTGGTCAAAGGAAAGACCCTAAGAGAACTTGTCTCTTAGAACCCTAGCCTTAAGACGCCACAAAGGAAGACCAATCCTTTGATAAGTCATGTGAACTCTCAGAGAACACAAAGAAACAAAAGCCTCACAAAGTATTGAATAATACTCAAATTCATTAATTCATTCGTGATCCAAAATAGAGTACAATAGGAAGCCTTTTATACGCAAAATTTCTAAAGTCCTAATGAAAGTAAAACTCTAAAATCTGATTAGAAATATTTTAAATGATGCCTAAAATCAAGGAACTAGATTAGGATACTAATTTTAACTTGATCTCCAAGATAAGCTCTTTGACCAAGTTCAAAAAAATAATAAAATAATAAAAAACGAAATTTCAAAAAGAATCCTAGTCAAAACTAATAAGCTTCTTTAAGTTGTCACATGAGATGCTCATGCTTCATTAAAAATCACATGGTTGACACACGATTCTTAATCTCTTGCAATTGAACTCCAATTGGGCCTTGGCACTCCTCTTGTATGTGTATAACTGCATTGGGTCTTTAACATATTGGATATTGACTCCATGGACCTTCTTAGGACATTAGGCTTCCACTTGGACTTTCACTTTTACATCCTTAACATCTTTAAGGAGATCTCATGTCCAAAGTCTAATTTAGCATGTTTTGAATTGATCAAATATGGATCTTGGGCTCTAAACTTGGGCCAACGTCCAACATAGATATTATCTTGAGCTCTTTGAAATTTTTGGACAAATACTAGCACAATTTGGGCCTCTTGAGCATAGGCCATCCCTTCATGAGCCATTTGGACATGAATCATGCTCTTTTGAATGATTCGGGTTTTTTGATGGATGAGGGCTTCTCGAACTTGTAATGCTCCAATACACATGCCTACTGATATTGTATCAGTTCCTCTTTCTTTTTGAGCGATGGAGTAAATTCAAGCCAGACTTATCAAAGAAGTGGTCTTCCTTTGTAGCGTCTCAAGGCTAGGGTTTTAAGGGACCAGTTCTCTTAGGATCTTACCCACTTGACCAACTATCTTTATTTATATATGTTCTTATTCTTTATGAGTTCTTTTGTCTTCTATTTGTGTGATTGTGTGATTGAATCTTGCACGATCCGGGTAATGTTGTCAAAAAGGAGGTTCATAAAACAAAGTTCCTAAGGGGTCTCTCATCACTCCTTTAATTAGGCTTCTTTCGGGCTTGGGCTAGCATCTTGTAGATATGAAATAATCTTTCATGCCATTTTGTTCCTTTTGGACTTTATATTCAGCTAAGACTATGGGCTCCAAGTCCATTAGTTTTTGGATCACTCCATTCAAGGCCTCCTTCATAGCTTTGGCTCTTGATCTTGTGCATGGGCCTCCCATACTTTGCAATGGATCTTTAGTTGGCCATCTTTTAGAGTTACATCCAGCCCTTTTGTTTTTAAGTTCTTGATTTTGTTCAAGCTCTTTCAAGTCTCCTAACTCACTTCCATCATTCCCTCCCTTTTGAAAAGGATTCGTCCTCGAATCTGCAATATCAAAAAGAGAAAGGTCAACCACATTGAAAGTTGCGCTTACATTCCCATAAGAACTAGGCAAATCAATTTTATATGCATTATCATTTATTTTTTCCAACACTTGGAAAGGACCATCTCCTCTTAGGTGTAATTTGGACTTCCTTTGTTCAGGAAACTTTTCTTTCCTGAAATGAACCCACATCTAATCTCCTAGTTCAAAGATAACCTTCCTTCGCCCTTTATTAGCATGTTGAGCATATTGCTCATTCTTGCGCTCAATGTTCGCCTTAACCTTAGCATGAAGATCTTGCATAAACTTAGCTTTTTTTGCACCATCAAGGTTAGCAAACTCATTACAAGGCAAAAGAAGTAAATCCAAGGGAGTCAAAGGATTAAACCATGTACAATTTCAAAAGGAGAAAACTCAGTTGTAGAACGCAAGGCACGATTATATGCAAACTCAATATGAGGCAAACACTTTTTCCAATTCTTTAAATTTTTTTTGAATTACAACACGCAATAAGGAAGAAAGTGTTCGATTCACCACTTCGGTTTGTCCATCCATTTGAGGATGTGAAACCGTAGAAAACACAAGCTTTGTACCCAACTTAGCCCACAAAGTTTTCCAAAAGTGACTAACAAATTTAACATCACGGTCACTCACAATAGATCGGGGCAAACCATGCAATCTAACAATCTCCTTGAAAAACAAATCAGAAATATGGATAGCATCATTTGTTTTTGAGCAAGCAATGAAATGAGCTATTTTACTAAATCGATCAACAACAACAAATATGCTATCCTTTCCACTAGATGTTCTAGGCAATCCAAGCGCAAAATCCATTGAAATATCGACCCAAGGATGAGAAGGAACAGGTAAGGGAGTATACAAGCTATGTGGTTGCACTTTAGATTTAGTGTGCTTGCATACAATGCACCTTTTATACACAGCAATCACATCCCTACGCATATGAGGCCAATAAAAATGTTCTTTCAACATGGATAAAGTCTTTTCTATGCCAAAGTGCCCCATCAAACCACTCCCATGAGATTCTTTAACCAAAAGCTCACGCATAGAACAAACAGGCACACACAATTTATTTCCTTTAAATAAGAAACCATCAAATCTAAAGAAATCATGAGCACCATGTTTTTCACACAACTTTCAAGTTTCAGCAAAGTCAACATCACATTCATACATGCTTTTGAAAGATTCAAAACTAATCATCCTAGCTTGCATAGATATAATAAGACTATACCTCCTAGACAAAGCATCATCCACAACATTTTCTTTCCCCTTTTTATGTTTAAGCACATAAGGAAATGACTCAATGAATTCAAGCCACACGGCATGCCTCTTATTCAACTTATCTTGGGTCTTAAGGTATTGAAGACTCTTATGATCAGAATGCAAAACAAATTCCTTAGACCATAAATAATGTTGCCAATGTTCTAGAGTTCTTTTTAAAGCATACAATTCCTTGTCATAAGTTGAATAATTCAAACAAGCACCACTAAGCTTCTCACTAAAATAAGTAATAGCCCTAGACTCTTGCATCAAAATAGCACCAATACCAATTCCAGAGGCATCACATTCAACTTCAAAAACTTTAGAGAAATCAGGAAGAATAAGTAGAGGGGCATTGGTCAATTTATCTTTCAAAGTATTAAAAGCCACCTCTTATGCCTCACCCCATTTAAAGATAACATTTTTCTTTACCAGCTCATTTAAAGGTGCAGCAAAGGTTGAGAAGTCCTTTACAAAACATCGGTAGAAACTTGCAAGTCCATGGAAACTCCTCACCTCACTAGCATTCTTAGGTGTTGGCCACTCTCGAATTGCCTTCACCTTCTCTTCATCCACTCGGAGGCCATCAGTACCTACAACAAAACTAAGAAAAATAATAGAATCCAAGCAGAAAGAGCATTTCTCTAAATTTGCAAAGAGTTTATTTTCTCTTAAAATATCAAACACAGAATGCAAATGCTTAGCATGCTCTTCTAGATTCTTAGAAAACACAAGAATGTCGTCAAAATATACAATAACAAACTTTCCTATGTAAGGGCGAAACACATGATTCATTAAACTCATGAATGTACTTGGAGCATTAGTTAAGCCAAAGGGTATAACAAGCCATTCATACAAACCAAACTTAGTCTTAAATGCAGTCTTCCACTCATCACCCTCTTTCATCCTAATTTGATGATAACCACTCCTAAGATCTATTTTTGAAAACAAGCAAGCACCATGAAACTCATCAAGCATGTCATTAAGTCTAAGAATGGGATATCTATACTTAACTGTGATTTTATTGATGGCTCGGCATTCCACACACATCCTCCATTTGCCATCCTTCTTGGGCACAAGTATTACCAGAATAGCACATGGACTAAGGCTTTCTCTCAGAAATCCCTTTTTCATGAGTTCCTCCACTTGCCTTTGAATTTCCTTAGTCTCTTTTGGATTTGCCCTATAAGTAGGTCGCTTAGGAAGAGATGCTCCAGGAATAAAGTCAATCCTATGTTCAATGCCTCTTATGGGAGGCAATCCATTCGTACCTCTTCCGGAAATAAGTCTTTATATTCTTGCAACAAATTCAAAACACTAGAAGGAAGAGATTCATCAAGGTCACTAAGGGTTAGATAAACATCCTTATACAAGAGTACAAAAGATGTCTCATTACATAAAGCCCTCTTAATTTCTCCTCTGCCGGAAAAAAGTGTTACTTTCTTTTCTTCACTCTCTTGACTTTTCAATTCAGTAGCTTTCTTTTCTTTTCTCTCCCTCTCACTTTCTTTTCTTTCTTTCTCACGCATTTTCTTTTCTTTCTCTCTTAACTTACATTCTTAAGTAATTTGCTTTTGATCTTCATATGCCTGCAAGGGTCTAAGAGGGGTTAGCATAACGTTTTTCTTATTAAACTCAAAAGAATACCTGTTAGTATAACCATCATACTTAACTTTTCTATCAAATTGCTAAGGTCTACCTAATAACAAGTGTCCAGCATACATAGGAGTTATATCACATAAAACCTCATCATGGTAACTTCCTATGGAAAACACTACAACAACTTGTTTAGTAATTTTAACATCCCCATTATCATTGAACCACAATAAATTATAAGGAGTGGGGTGTTTTCTAGTTGGCAAACCTAGCTTTTCAACCAACAAGGTACTAGCAACATTAGTGCAGCTCCCATTATCAATGATAAGGCTAAATACCTTGTTGTTAACAAAACACCTAGTGTGAAAGATATACTCCCATTGTTCTTTTTCAAGCTCCTCTTTAGGTTGAATGCTAAGAGCACGCCTTGACACTAGAGCTTCACCAATCACAGCTTCAACTACCTCCACATCAGATTCATCACCTCTACTAGAGCTTAACTTAGCGTCCATATCTTCATTATCGCTGCTTTCACTAGTAACAACACCATTCTCAAGCAAAATCATAGTCCTTTTATTTAGACATTATGAAGCAATGTGACCAAAACCTTGACATTTAAAGCATTTAATTTTAGAAGAACTAGAAGAAGATTTAGATTCAGATTTACCTTTAGAAGTAGGTGTTTGCATCTTTATCTTATTCTCCTCTCTTTAGGCTTGGTCTCTCCCTTAAACTTGAAAGAGGACTTGAAGTCTTTGTTGGAACTAGCATGTGATTTCAATTTCTATTTTGTCTTAAAATGCTTCTCCACCTTAATGGCTTTATGCAACAACTCCTCCATATCAAGGTAGTTTTGCAATTTAACTTCTGCAGCAATTTCGGGGTCTAAGCCACCAAGAAATCTTGCCATTGTTACTTCTAAATCTTCCTCAATGTCAGCTTTGATCATGGCAATTTGCATTTGCTGAAAATATTCTTCCACACTCATAGATCCTTGTTTGATTTTGCGGAACCTCTTGTGCACATCCCTATAGTAATGGGTAGGGACAAATCTCTTCCTCATGAGAGCCTTCATTTCTGGCCAAGACCGAATTTGACCCTCTCCAGAACGCCTCTTACTAGTGGTTAATTGATCCCACCATAGGCTTGCATAATCTGTGAACTCCAAAACAGCTAATTTTATTTTACTTTCCTCTGAAAAAGATTGGCAATCAAATAAAAACTCAACTTTTCTTTCCCATTCAAGATATACATCAGGATCAGCTTTCCCTTGAAAGGAAGGGATTTTCATCTTGATGTTACTAAAGGCATCTTTCTTTTGAGGGGGAGCCCTCCTAACTCTTTCATGTTGGCTTTCCTCCTTAAAATCAGATTCATCTCCTCCTAGAACAACATTCTTACCATGCCTTGCCTTGCTATTGGAAGAAGAAGAATCCATTTGATCCAACCTAGGTTTTAGCCTCTTGAATTGTTCTTGAACAGATTTGATAAACAATTTAAGGTCAACTTAGTTATCCTCACTTTCAAACATGATTGGCACCTGTAATGTTAGTGAATAGCAAGAAAAAGGACCTGACTACTCCCTCACGTGTTTCACTCTAAATGATGCAAATTCACTCGTGTTTCACACTTGTAATGGCTTTTACAATGATGAAAACACTCTTGCCTTTTTCCTCTCAACTTGCTTCTTATAGTGTATTGAATTAAATCCAACAAATCAAAAGAAGTAGCAACTGAAATGGCAATCTCAAATTAGAATCCAAGATGCAAAGTTCTCAAAGAGACAACAAAAGTCCAACATTTTAAAGAAAAATTGTAGGTGCAGCCAATAGACAATATAGCAAGTGACTAGGAAAGGAAATCAAGACAATGAATGAACAAATGGTGTGTGGCAGATTATGGGAGATCAAATGGTTAAATGATTAATTATCAAGAGGAAAGGATGGAAAGAACATTGGAATCTAAAATCAGTAATGAAGCAATCAGAAATTTGAAATTTAGAATAAGGTGAATGAATGCAAATTTCCTTTTATGAATTGTGCACAATATGACATTTAATGGCCAGATCAACTCAAGGAATCAGAAATGGTAATTTCAAGAATAGATGATCTTCAGCAATTACAATTCAAGTCAACAATTCAAAATTTACAATTTCCAGCACAACTTTCCTTTTCACAGATTCTGACTTCTTTTGTTTTTTTGGCAACTTTTTCTTCTTTGCTTTTCTTTTCCCTTTTTTTCACTGTAATATACTCTTTTTTTTTTCTTTTTCTTTTTCGAGTCTCAAAGGTGCTGAAATTTGCAAACAGAACACAAGATTTCTGAAAGATCAGAATGACATGCACGAAAGAAATAGCTATAACTTGCTCTAGAAAAATCATATTGATGTGATTCCAAAACGAGCAGAAAGAAGAGATCTTAAGACGCAAGAAAGACCTATTAAATGTCCAAAAACATAAAGGAAAACACTAGAACAGCCGTAGGAAAATAAGGATGAACAAAAAAGAATTAGACGAAATAAGAGAAAAGAACAAAGAAAAAGTGGATGAAACCAACCTCAACCAATGCTCTAATACCAGATGATGTGAGACCCCATAGAAACCTGTTCTAGGAATCCCAAATGACACGGATCAGTGATCAAAATTTGGCATGCAACACAAGAACAAGCAAATAGATAGATTTGGACAATAAGCAACAAAGAACAAAGAAAGGAACCAAGAAAAAGAAAGAAGAGATGTTAGTCAATGGAATTGAACCCTAAGAGAACCCATCTCTTAGAACCCTAATCTTGGACACCACAAAGGAAACCACTCCTTTGATAAGTCAAAGATTTTCTCCAGCACACAAAGGCTACAAGAGAAACCTCACAAGTCAAAAAAGATTTTGAAAAGAGAATTCATTCAATTTGCCCATTCTTGGAGTACAAGTGGGCCTTATATAAGTATTTGAAAAATAAAACCCTAAACACAGAATAACTCTTAGGTGGCACCATTTACATGGCGGAAAAATAAAAGAAATTTAAGTCTGGAAAAATTCACCAAGAATGGCGCCTAATAAATCTAAAAAATTTGAAACAGAAACAATCAAATTAAAACAAAATAAAACTAAGAGAATTTTGTGGAAAATTGCTGGGCTCCTTCAATTAGGCTCCTTTCGGGCTTGGGCTAGCATCTTGTAGATATGAAATAATCTTCATGCCATTTTGTTCCTTTTGGACTTCATATTCAGCTAAGACTATGGGCTCCAAGTCCATTAGTTTTTGGATCACTCCATTCAAGGCCTCCTTCATAGCTTTGACTCTTGATCTTGTGTATGGGCCTCCCATACCTTGCAATGGATCTTTTGTTGGCCATCTTTTAGAGTTACATCTAACCCTTTTGTTTTCAAGTTCTTGATTTTGTTCAAGCTCTTTCAAATCTCCTAGCTCACTTCCATCAGAGTCTGAGGAGGATGAGATGCCACCCTTGACTGATGACTCAGATTTAGAATTAACTAAAGCTGTAAATGGTGAAGCCCTTGTGCCTAGACGTGCTCTCAACATTCAACCAAAAGAAGATCTCGAGGTAGAGCAGCGTGAGCATATTTTCCATATTCGCTGCTTCATCCACAAGAAGGTCTATAGTATGATTATTGATGGTGGTAGTTGCACAAATGTAGCTAGTACTTTACTTGTGGAAAAGCTGAACTTGCCTACTTTGAGGCACCCTACCCCTTATAAATTACAATGGCTTAATGATAGTGGGGAGATGGTGCGAACCCACAAGGACTTGAATCCCTTTGAACCCACAACCGATCTGAAATATACACACCCCAAGAAAGCTAAATCAAGTCTGAACGATCCACTTGGAACCCTTGACACAAAGAGACAAGGACCTCGAGTGTTAGAAGATGCCACAAGGTTGATCAAGCCTTGATAAGTCTTGTTCAATGAAGACCCCTAGAGAGCACTCCTCTCAATTCTGGGATTTCTAGAAAATATGATTTCTATTCATTCAAATCTGATTACAATGGGAGGCAGAGTACAATTATATAGTGTGTAAGTCAAATCTGCCTTCAATGCTCATAGAAAAGGAAAACTAGGGAAATTAATGGCAAATTTCCTAATTAATGACCTATGAAATCAGAATTATAAAAGTCAAATTCTCTCAAAAACTAAAAAGGAAATAAATCCCCCTAAATAAGCTAATTTCGTCTAAATACATTAGGGTTCTAGAAATCAGCTTATTAAGCCTAAAATAGCATTATTTAGCCCTAAATGAGCCCACCAATGGATGGTCCATGGTTCAAGCACTTCAATTTGTAATGTTTTGGCCCAATCTAGCCTCAGTAGCTCCATCTTCAGCCCATATGATGTTGAGGACGCCCACATTGGAAATGTCTATATCTTGCTTAACTTTTGTTGCTCCAATTGCTATTTGCTTAGTCCAGGTCTCTTGATCAAGTCCACTTAAGGCTTCCCTCATTCTTTTAGCTTGTGCTCTTATCATTGGGCCATTTGGAATTTGTAGAGGATCATTCCAAGCATTTGAGACAGCTTGCTCCCTTTGATGGATCGCATCAGGTAAAGGTAACAAAACAGGTTCTTATCTCTTTTTCTATTGGTAATTATCATGATGAGATTCTTTGTGATGTAGCACCTATGTATGCTGGTCACTTGTTACTTGGTAGGTCATGGCAGTTTGACAGAAAGGTAAAACATGATGGATATAAAAATTATTATTCCTTTATTTTAATGGTAAGACCATCGTGTTGACCCTTCTTCGGCCTGTTCAAGCATGTGAGGATCAGTTAAAAATTGAAAGAGTGTAAGAAGAGAGAGCAAGAAAAGAAAGGTAAAGTGAGTGTGAGTGTTGAGAATGAGAAGAAGCAACAGAAAGGAGAGCTGAGTAGAAAGAAAATTAGAGAAAAACATGAAGAAAAGAAAGTGAGTTTATTTTCGGGTAGAAGTGAGATCAAGAGAGCTCTTATTTGTGAAATGCTTTCTTATTGTTTTATAAAGATGTTTATCTTACTATCAACGATCTTGATCACTCTTTGCCTACTAGTGTTACATCTTTATTGTAGGAATTCTGTGACTTATTCCCAGAGGAAATACCTAATGGATTGCCCCCTTTAAGAGGCATTGAGCATTGCATAGACTTTATCCCAGGAGCATCTATTCCCAATAGACCTGCTTATCAAGCAAATCCAGACAAGACTAAGGAAATACAACATCAAGTGGAAGAGCTCATGAAGAAAGGCTTTGTTCATGAAAGTCTGAGTTCATGTGCGGTTCGGTGATTCTTGTGCCCAAAAAGGATGGCAAGTGGAGGATGTGTGTAGATTGTCGTGCCATCAACAAAATAACGGTAAAATATTGCTATCCTATCCTAGGCTAGATGATATGCTTGATGAGTTGCATGGTGCATGTGTTTTCTCTAAAATTGATCTTAGAAGTGGTTACTATCAGATTAGAATGAAAGAAGGTGATAAATAGAAAACTGCTTTTAAGACCAAGTTTGGGTTATATGAATGGTTAGTTATGCCATTTGGCTTGACCAATGCACCTAGCACTTTCATGAGTTTAATGAACCATGTCTTTAGACCTTTCATTGGTAGATTTGTTGTGGTTTACTTTGATGACATTTTGATTTACTCTAAAAGCTTAAAAGAGCATGTGAGTCATTTGCATGATGTGTTTGTTGTGCTTAGAGAGAATAAATTATTTGTCAATTTAGAGAAGTGCTCTTTTTGTTTAGATTCTGTGGTTTTTCTTGGATTTGTTGTAGGAGCTCGTGGCATACAAGTAGACGAGGAGAAGGTCAAAGCAATCCAAGAGTGGCCAACTCCAAAGAATGCGAGTGAAGTAAGGAGCTTCCATGGATTGGCGAGCTTCTATAGGCGATTTGTGAAGGACTTCTCTACTCTTGCTGCCCCTTTAAATGATTTGGTAAGAAAGAATATGGTATTCAAGTGGAGTATAAGAGCGTGCTTTTAGCATACTGAAGGACAAACTAACTAATGCCTCTGTACTTGTGTTGCCTGATTTTACTAAGGTTTTTGAAATTGAGTGTGATTTTGGTATAGGCATAGGTGGTGTGTTATGCAAGATTCCAAACCTATTGCATATTTCAGTGAGAAATTAAGTGGCCCTGCTTAAAATTATTCCACATATAATAAAGAGTTGTATGCCTTGAAATGAACTTTAGAAACTTGGCAACATTATTTGTGGCCTAAAGAATTTATTATCCATTCTGATCATGAGAGTCTTAAGTTTCTTAAATCCCAGGATAAATTGAACAAAAGGCATGCAAGTTGGGTTGAATTTATTGAAACCTTCCCTTATGTGATTAAGCATAAGTAGGGAAAGGAAAATGTTATAGCAGATGTATTGTTTAGGCATTACACTTTGATTATTTCCATACATACTAGATTGATGGGATTTGAGATGTTAAAAGGCATGTATGAGTCTAATTCTGATTTCGCTGATATTTAGAAATCTTGTGAATTGTATGGTGCTAATGACTATTACAGGTTTGATGGGTTCCTTTTCAAAAAGAACAAGTTATGTGTTCCTATGTGTTCCATTCGTGAGCTTCTTGTTAAGGAAACTCATGGCGGGGGATTAATGGGCTATTTTGGTGTAGAAAAGACTTTGGCTCTTTTGAATGAGCATTTTTATTGGCCTGGCACGAGAAAGATGTGGTTGTTGTTTATTCTAGATGTATTACTTGTAAGCATGCTAAGTCTAAAATTCAATCACATGACTTATATTTCCCTTTACCAGTTCCCTCTTACCCATGGACTGATATTTCTATGGACTTTGTCTTGGGTTTGCCTAAATCTTCCATTGGGAAAGATAGTGTCTTTGTTGTTGTGGATAGGTTTAGTAAAATGGCACATTTTATTGCTTGTTCCAAAACTAATGATGCTATATATGTGGCAGAATTGTTTTTCAAGGAGATTGATAGGTTGTATGTGTGCCAAAAACTATTGTTAGTGATAGAGATGTGAAATTTTTAAGTTATTTCTGGAAAATGTTAAGGAATAAACTTGGCACTAAGCTTTTGTTTTCTACTACAGCACATCCACAAACTGACAGGTTGATCGAGGTTGTTTATAGAACCCTCTCTACTTTATTAAGAGCTATCATTCAAAAGAATCTTAAGAATTGGGAGAAGTGTTTGCCCCATGTCAAATTTGCTTATAATCGTGCTATTCATTCTGCTATAAAATTTTCTCCTTTTGAAATTGTTTATGGCTTTAATCCTTTAACTTTGTTAGATTTACTTCCTTTACCTTCATATGGGTTTACTAACCTTGATGGTGATAGGAAGGCTAAGTTTGTGCAGGATTTGCATAAGAAGGTGAAAGCCAATATTGAAAGAAGGAATGAGCAAATTGCCAGCCAAGTTAACAAGGGTAGAAGGCGTGTGGTGTTTGAACCCGGCGATTGGGTGTGGGTTCACTTGCGAAAAGAATGTTTCCTAAAGCAAAGAAAGTCAAAACTCTAACCTAGAGGAGATGGTCCCTTTCAAGTTCTTGAAAGGATTAATGATAATGCTTATAAAATTAACTTACCTAGTTCTTATGGAAATGTTAGTGCTACTTTTAATGTAGCTGATCTCTCTTCCTTTGATATTGCAGATTCGAGGACAAATCCTTTTCAAGAGGGAGGAATGATGCAATAGCACCAAGCAACTTTGTTGAGCATAGAAGTGGACCTGATGAAGGATATGGTGCTAAGTTTCAAGCCCAAGGATGTGATTTGCAAATTAAAGCCTAGGAGTTCAAGTCAAATGTGCCTAAAGATCTATTGCAAGGCATGAGAGGCCTAATAACAAGAGTTAGGGCTAAAGCAATGAAAGAGGCTTTCAATTGGCTTTCAATTGTTTGATTCATAAACTTCATAACTTAGAGCCCATTCATTTGAGTCAAGAGAAGGCCCAAGAAGATGTAAAAGGTGTGATCATGCTAACCATTCTACAAGATGAGTGCCAAGGCCCAATTGGAGTCCAATTGCAATAGATTAAAAATCATGTGTCAATCATATGATTTTTAATAAAGCATGAGTATCCCATGTGACAATTTAAAGAAGCTAATTAGTTTTGATTATGATTATTTTTTAATTTCGTTTTTTATTATTTTATTATTTTTTTGAACTTAGTCAAAGAGCTTATCTTGGAAATCAAGTTAAAATTAGTATTCTAATCTAGTTCCTTAATTTTAGGCACCATTTAAAATATTTCTAATCAGATTTTAGAGTTTAACTTTCATTAGGATTTTAAAAATTTTGCCTATAAAAGGCTTTCTATTGTACTTTATTTTGGAGGATTATGAATGAATGAATTTGAGTATTATCAATTCTCTGTGAGGCTTTTGCTTCTTTGTGTTCTCTGAGAGTTCACGTGACTTATCAAAGGATTGGTCTTCGTTTGTGGCGTCTTGAGGCTAGGGTTCTAAGAGACAAGTTCTCTTAAGGTCTTTCCTTTGACCAACATTCTTGTCTTCTAGCCGGTCCCGGGCAAAGTGTCATCTTGTTGAAGGTTCTTAGGACAAGGTTCCTAGAGGGTCTTTCATCAGTTTATGAAGGACTTTAGCACATTAGCAGCTCCATTGAATGAGTTGACACAGAAAAATGCTCCATTCAAATGGGGAAAAGCTCAAGAAAAAGCCTTCCAAACTCTTAAGGAGAAGCTCACCCAAGCACCTTTACTTGCACTTCCAGTCTTTAATAAGATTTTTGAGGTAGAATGTGATGCAAGTGGAATTGGTATAGGAGGCGCATTTATGCAAGAAGGTAAGCCCATTGCATATTTTAGTGAAAAGCTAAGTGGTCCTACTCTTAACTATCCTACATATGATAAGGAGCTATATGCCTTAGTTAGAGTGTTGGAAACTTGGCATCATTATTTATGGCCTAAGGAATTTGTCATACATTCTAAACACAAGGCTCTCAAACATATTAAGAGCCAAAACAAATTGAATCAAAGGCATGCTAAGTGGGTTGAATTAATTGAATCTTTCCCATATGTCATTAAGCATAAGAAAGGTAAGGAGAATATTGTTGCAGATGCACTTTCATGTAGGTATGTTCTTCTTTCTATGTTAGACTCTAAAATTCTTGGTTTTGAATTCATCAAAGAATTATATACTAACGATGTTGACTTTAGTGAAGCTTTTAGCCATTGTAAACCTGGACTTGGTTGGGACAAATTTTACTTGCATGATGGATTCTTATTTTGTGTTAATAAACTTTGCATTCATAATTGTTCTATGTATATGTTATTGGTGAAGGAAGCGCATTTTGGTGGTTTAATGGGACATTTTGGCGTTGTTAAAACATTTGATGTCTTAAATGAACATTTTTATTGGCCTAGGATGTGTAGAGATGTTGAAAAATTTATAGGTAGATGTATTGTGTGTCATAAAGCTAAATCTAAAATAAATCCCCATGGATTATATACCCCCCTCCCTATTCCTAGTGTACCTTGGGAAGATATTTCTATGGACTTTATTGTGGGATTACCTAGATCTAAAAGGGGGAGAGACTCCATTTTTGTTATAGTAGATAGATTTTCTAAAATGGCATACTTCATTGCATGTCATAAGGTTGATGATGCTTCTAACATTGTTAATTTGTTCTTTAAAGAAGTTGTACGGCTTCATGGGATGCCAAGAACTATAATATCTGATCGAGATGCTAAGTTCCTAAGCTATTTTTGGAAGACTTTGTGGAGCAAGCTAAGAACTAAATTGCTATTTTCTACTACCTGCCACCCACAAACTAATGGGCAAACTGAAGTTGTGAATCAGACACTTTCTTCTTTGTTACGGACAATTGTTAAGAAGAACTTAAAGAATTGGGAGGAGTGTCTACTGCACGTCGAATTTGCTTGCAACAGGGCCATTCATTCTACTACTAAATATTCGCCCTTTGAGATTGTATATGGTTTTAATCCTCTTACACCCATTGACTTAACTCCTTTGCCTTTGCAGGAAAGACTCAATATGGATGGGAAGAAGTGTGCTGAGTTCGTTAGGGAAATCCATGAAAGGGCTAAGCAAAACATTGAGAGGATGACTCAACAATACGTAAATCGTGCTAACAATGGAAGAAAGAAGATAGCATTTGAACCAGGGGATTTAGTTTGGTTGCACCTTAGAAAAGAGAGATTTCCTGACAAAAGAAAGTCCAAGCTTATGCCTAGAGGAGATGGACCTTTCTGAGTATTAGAGAATATTAATGACAATGCTTATAAGATTGATTTACCAGGTGAGTATGGTGTAAGTGCTATTGTCAATGTTTCTGACCTTTCTCCTTGTTTTGGTGTAGATTTTGAAGAGTCGAGGACGACTCCTTTACAAGAAGGGGAGGATGATATGAACTAGGTTCATGAAGATGCTAATTCAGAATTTTCAAATGATCCTTTGCATCTTCCAATTGGATCTATTACAAGGGCGAAAGCTAAACAACTTAAAGAAGCATTAAGTGGACTTATTCAAGAGTTTGGACCAAGTAGATTTTTGAATCTAATTCAAGTATTATTCAAAACATCCTCAATATTATTTAGGCTAAAGATGGAGCTATTAGAGCTAATTTGGGCTATAGTGTTGTAAATTAAAGAGTCTGGACCAAAGGCCATATATAGATTGACTCATTTGAGCCTAAATAATAATATTATGGGCTTAATATGCTGACTTCTAGAAGCTTTATCTATTTGGACGAAAATTAAAATTAATTAGGCTGATTATCTTATCTTTTCTGTTTTTAAAAAGATTTGATTTTATATCCCTAATTTTTAGATCTTTCAGTTAGGATTATGTAGTTAGTTTCCTACTTTTCCTTTGGTAGATAGGTTTGAGCTACACTATAAATACATGTATTCTGCCTTCATTTGAATTAGATTGGAAGTAATAGAATTATTCTGAGTGTTTTTCTAATCGTGAGAATATTATCTTTTCTTTGCTCTTGTGAAACCTTTGTCTTGTCAACCTATCTTTAGGTTGGTGATTCAAGTTCGCAAAAGCCCCCAACTCGTGCTTCAACCCAAGTGCATTGTTGTGTGGGTTGGTTTATTGTGTTCATGGTTAGGTGTATTTTCTAAGTAGCAGGTCAACGTTCTTATAACGTTGGTTGGCCATTTGCTTATGTCGGGTCTCGAACCATTATCTATCCATCAACCTACGTTGTGAAGATTGAGCTACCCCTTGATTTCGCATCAGGAAGGCTTTTTCTTAAGCTTCTCCCCACTTGAATGGAACATTCTTCTTTGTCAACTCATTCAAAGGGGCTGTCAGTGAGCTAAAGTCCCTCACGAACCTCCTATAAAAGTTTGCAAGTCCATGGAAGCTCCTCACTTATCCGATGGTGGTAGGGGTTGGCCAATCTTGAATGGCTTTGATTTTCTCTTCATCAACCTCAATGCCCTCAGCACTCACAACAAAACCAAGAAAAACAACTTTATTAGTGCAGAAATCACACTTATTCAAATTGCCAAACAATCTTTCTTTTTTTAGAACCTCTAAGACTTGTCTCAAGTGATCTACATGCTCATGCAAAGTCCTACTGTACACAAGGATATCATCAAAGTAAACTACCACAAATTTACCTATGAATGCATGCAAGACATAATTCATCAACCTCATAAATGTGCTAGGTGCATTAGTAAGACCAAAAGGCATAACTAATCATTCATAAAGTCCATCTTTAGTCTTAAATGCAGTTTTCCATTCGTCTTCATCTTTCATCCTAATTTTATGGTAGCCACTTTTTAAATCAATTTTAGAGAAGATAGTTGATACAATATCAGTAGGCATGCCCATTAAAGCACAACAAGTGTGAGAAACCCTCATCCATCAAGAACTTCAAAGAGCTCAAGTGGCCCAAATTGTGCATTATGCCCAAAAATTTCAAAGAGCTCAAGATAATATCTATGTTGGACGTCGGCCCAAGTTTAGAGCTCAAGATGCATATTTGATCAATTTAAAATATGTTGAATTAGACTTTGGACATGAGATTTCCTTAAAGATGCAAAAGTGGAAATCCAAGTGGAAGCCCAATATTCTAAGAAGGGCCATGGGGCAACTAAAGTCAATATTCAATATGTTGAAGGCCCAATAACAAGAGCTAGGGCCAAAGCAATGAAAGAAGCCTTCAATTGTTTGATTCATAAGTTTCATAACTTAGAGCCCATTCATTTGAGTCAAGAGAAGGCCCAAGAAGATGTAAAAGGTGTGATCATACTAACCATTCTTCAAGAGGAGTGCCAAGGCTCAATTGGAGTCCAATTGCAAGAGACTAGGAATCATGTGTCAACCATGTGATTTTTAATAAAGTATGAGCATCCCATGTGACAACTTAAAGAAGCTGATTAGTTTTGACTAGGATTCTTTTTGAAATTTCGTTTTTTTATTAATTTATTATTTTTTTGAACTTGGTCAAAGAGCTTATCTTGGAGATCAAGTTAAAATTAGTATCCTAATACAGTTCCTTGATTTTAGGCACTATTTAAAATACTTTTAATCAGATTTTAGAGTTTTACTTTCATTAAGATTTTAGACTTTTAGAAACTTTTCTTGTAAAAGGCTTCCTATTGTACTCTATTTTGGACGAACATGAATGATTGAATGAATTTGAGTATTATTCAATACTTTGTGAGGCTTTTGATTCTTTGTATTCTCTGAGAGTTCACGTGACTTATCAAAGGATTGGTCTTCCTTTGTGGCGTCTTGAGGTTAGGGTTCTAAGAGACAAGTTCTCTTAGGGTCTTTCCTTTGACCAACATTCTTGTTTTCTAGCCAGTCCCGGGCAAAGCATCATCTTGTTGAAGGTTCCTAGGACAAGGTTCCTAGAGGGTCTCTCATCGTTTGGTATCAGAGCTTTGGTCGCTAGTACAAGGTTATAAGATGTCCAATGATATAAGATGTCCAATGAGTTCAAATTCCTTGAAGAGGCTAGCAATCGTTAAGCAATATTGTGCAAGGTTGGATGCATTCCAATCCAATACCAACTCTACAGGACAAGATAAAGAAAAGGCATCCTCTGATTTTCATACTAGATGCCTTATGATGTGAGACCCCATAGAAACCCGTTCTAGGAACCCCAAATTACACGGATCAGTGATCGAAATTTGGCATGCAACACAAGAACAAGAAAATAGACAGATCTGGACAACAAGCAAGAAAGAAACAAAGAAGAAGAAGAAGAAGAAGAGATGTTGGTCAATGGAATTGAACCCTAAGAGAACCCGTCTCTTAGAACCCTAATCCGGGATGCCACAAAGGAAACCACTCCTTTGATAAGTCAAAGATTTTCTCCAGCACACAAAGGCCACAAGAGAAGCCTCACAAGTCAAAAAAGATTCAGAAAAGAGAATTCATTCAATCTGCCTCTTCTTGGAGTACAAGTGGGCCTTATATAGGTATTTGAAAAATAAAACCCTAAATACAAAATAACTCCTAGGTTTGGCGGGAAAATAAGAGAAATTTAAGTCTAGACAAATTCACCAAGAATGGTGCCTAATAAATCTAAAAAATCTGAAACAGAAACAATCAAATTAAAACAAAATAAAACTAAGAGAATTTTGTGGAAAATGGCTAGGCTCATTCAATTAGGCTCCTTTCGGGCTTGGGCTAGCATCTTGTAGATATGAAATAATCTTCATGCCATTTTGTTCCTTTTGGGCTTCATATTCAGCTAAGACTATGAGCTCCAAGTCCATTAGTTTTTGGATCACTCCATTCAAGGCCTCCTTCATAGCTTTAGCTCTTGATCTTGTGCATGGGCCTCCCATACCTTGCAATGGATCTTTAGTTGGCCGTCTTTTAGAGTTACGTCCAGCCCTTTTGTTTTCAAGCTCTTGATTTTGTTCAAGCTCTTTAAAGTCTCTTAACTCACCTCCATCACCTTATCAAAGAAAAAGTCTGCAGCATGGCTATTGATAATAGTAGCTATGTAAATGTTGCTAGTACCTTACTTGTTAAGAAATTAAACTTGCCTACTATAAAGCATCCTAGGCTACCTTGTTAAAGGGTAGTGCTGAATTTAAGGTAAATAAGCAAGTTTTGATTTCTTTCTCCATTGGTAAATATCATGATAAAGTGTTATGTGATGTAGCTCCAATGTATAATGGACATATTATACTTGGTAAACCATGGAAACATATGAGAAAAGCTAAATATGTTAAGTATAAGCACAAATATTGCTATTATTAATTCATTTGTATTTAATGAAAAAAATCATGTATTGGTACCTCTTGATCCTATGGATGCTTATGAGGATCAAATGAGAATAATACAAGCATACAAAATGAAAGAAAAAGAGAGAGCAAAAGAAAAAGAGAGAGAATATCAGTTAGAGAGAGAAAAGATGAAATTGAAAAAGAAAAGAGTGTGAGTGAAAAGAAAGAGCAAGAGAGTTGTGAGAAAAGCGAGAAAAGCATGAGTATGAGCTTGTTTGATGAAAAAAGACAAGTTGAGAGCGTGTGTAAGGATATTTTTTTATTTACATCTTAACCCATCTTTGCCTATTGTTAGTTCTAGCTCCTTGCAGGTATGTAGAGATTTGTTTTCCAAGAAGCCACCTAATGGACCCTCATCTGAACTAGCATTGAAAAGAGTTTTGATTGCCTAGATTTGTTTCCCGAGAAACCACCTAATGGCGAAGATTCGAGGACGAATCTTTTCAAAGAGGGAGGGAATGATACAATATCAGTAGGCATGCCCATTAAAGCACAACAAGTTCGAGAAACCCTCATCCATCAAGAACTTCAAAGAGCTCAAGTGGCCCAAATTGTGCATTATATCTAAAAATTTCAAAGAGCTCAAGATAATATCTATGTTGGACGTTGGCCCAAGTTTAGAGCCCAAGAGCTAAATGATCAATTCAAAATATGTTGAATTGGACTTTGGACGTGAGATTTCCTTAAAGATGCAAAAGTGGAAGTCCAAGTGGAAGCCCAATATTCTAAAAAGGGCCATGGAGCAACTAAAGTCAATATCCAACATGTTGAAGGCCCAATAACAAGAGCTAGGGCCAAAGCAATGAAAGAAGCCTTCAATTATTTGATTCATAAACTTCATAACTTAGAGCCCATTCATTTGAGTCAAGAGAAGGCCCAAGAAGATGTAAAAGGTGTGATCATGCTAACCATTCTTCAAAAGGAGTGCCAAGGCTCAATTGGAGTCCAATTGCAAGAGATTAGGAATCATGTGTCAACCATGTGATTTTTAATGAAGTATGAGCATCCCATGTGACAACTTAAAGAAGCTGATTAGTTTTGACTAGGATTCTTTTTGAAATTTCATTTTTTTATTAATTTATTATTTTTTTGAACTTGGTCAAAGAGCTTATCTTGGAAATCAAGTTAAAATTAGTATCCTAATCTAGTTCCTTGATTTGAGGCACTATTTAAGATATTTTAATCAGATTTTAGAGTTTTACTTTCATTAAGATTTTAGATTTTTAGAAACTTTGCCTATAAAAGGCTCCCTATTGTACTCTATTTTGGAAGAACATGAATGAATGAATGAATTTGAGTATTATTCAATACTTTGTGAGGCTTTTGCTTCTGTGTTCTCTGAGAGTTCACATGACTTATCAAAGGATTGGTCTTCCTTTGTGGCGTCTTGAGGCTAGGGTTCTAAGAGACAAGTTCTCTTAGGGTCTTTCCTTTGACTAACATTCTTATTTTCTAGCCGGTCCCGAGCAAAGCATCATCTTGTTGAAGGTTCCTAGGACAAAGTTCCTAGAGGGTCTCTCATCAATAGTGGAGCCATTTAATTCATCGAACATATTATCTAACTTAGGGATAGGATGACAATATCATACCATTATATTATTGATGGCTTGACAATCAATGCACATTCTCCATGTGCCATCCTTCTTAGGCACAAGCAACACCGGTACTACACATGGGCTAAGGCGCTCCCTCACATATCCCTTTTCCAGCAACTCTTATGCGATCCATCAAAAGGAGCAAGCTGTTTCAAATGCTTGGAATGATCCTTTGCTAATTCCAAGTGGCCCGATGACAAGAGCACAAGCTAAAAGAATGAGGGAAGCCTTAAGTGGACTTGTTCAAGAGACCTGGACTAAGCAAATAGCAATTGGAGCAACAAAAGTCAAGCACGATACATTTCTAATGTGGACGTCCTCAACATCATATGGGCTGAAGATGGAGATGCTGAGGCTAGACTGGGCTAAAACATTATAAATTGAAGTGCTTGAACCATGGACCATCCATTGGTGGGCTCATTTACGGTTAAATAATGCTATTTTGGGCTTAATAAGCTGATTTCTAGAACCCTAATGTATCTAGACGAATTTAGATTTTTTAGGGGGATTTATTTCCTTTTTAGTTTTTAAGAGAATTTGACTTTTATAATTTTGATTTCATAGGTCATTAATTAGGAAATTTGCTATTAATTTCCCTAATTTTCCTTTTCTATGAGCATTGAAGGCAGATTTGACTTGCACACTATATAATTGTACTCTACCTCCCATTGTAACTAGATTTGAATAAATAAAAATCATATTTTCTGGAAATCCCAGACTTGAGAGGAGTACTCTCTAGGGTTCTTCATTGAACTTGTAAACTTATCAAGGCTTGATCAACCTTGTGGTGTCTTCCAACACTCGGGGTCCTTGTCTCTTCGTATTCAGGGGTTCCAAGTGGATTGTTCAGACTTGATTTAGCTTTCTTGGGGTGCACATATTTTAGATCGGTTTTGGGTTCAAGGGGACTCAATTCCTTGCAGGTTCGTACCATCTTGGTATCAGAGCTTCAGTCCCTAAATCAGGTCATATTTGTGTGTCTTTGTGCTTTTCCAGATTGTGTTTCTGTTTCCTTTTGAAATTCTGTTCGTCTTCCATTCTTCTGGATGTGCTGAGTTTAATTCTTTGTTTGTCACATTTTCCGTTGAGTTTCTAGATGTGTAGTAAGTCTTTCTTATATCCCAGATTTTCTTCTTTCAAATCGCTTTAAAATCATCTCATTTGGAGTTCTCTAACTTGAGATATTGTCGTTTAAATTCAGACACTTTTTCAGGACTTTCCAGATTGATTTTGCTATTTCTGTTCTGTTTATTCAAATTTCATTTTTGTTCTTCATATTCTAGGAAAAAAAACAAGGCAAAAAAAAAATAGAGAAAAAAAATGCCTCGCAATGGATCTTTGGGCACATTTGATTTGAACTCCTAGTCTTTAATTTGAAAATCACGTCCTTGGGCTTGAAACTTAGCACTATATCCTTCATCAGGTCCACTTCTATGCTCAGCAAGGTCTCTTGGTGCTATTGCATCATATTTGCTTAGTCCAGGTCTCTTGAACAAGTCCACTGAAGGCTTCCCTCATTCTTTTAGCTCGTGCTCTTATCATCGGGCCACTTATAATTTGCAGAGGATCATTCCAAGCATTTGAGACAGCTTGCTCCCTTTGATGGATTGCATCATATCTCCTAGACAAAGCATCAGCCATAACATTTTCTTTCCCCTTTTTATGTTTAAGCACATAAGGAAATGATTCAATGAATTCAAACCACACAGCATGCCTCTTATTCAACTTATCTTGGGTCTTTAAGTATTGAAGACTTTTTATGATCAGAATGCAAAACAAATTCCTTAAATAATAAATAATGTTGCCAATGTTCCAGATTTCTTTTTAAAGCATACAATTCGTTATCATAAGTTGAATAATTCAAACAAGCACCACTAAGCTTCTCACTAATGTAAGAAATAGGCCTACTCTTGCATTAAAACAGCACGAATACCAATTCCAGAGGCATCACATTCAACTTCAAAAACTTTAGAGAAATCAGGAAGAATAAGTAGAGGGGCATTAGTCAATTTATCTTTCAAAGTATTAAAAGCCGCCTCTTGTGCCTCACCCCATTTAAAGATAACATTTTTCTTTACCAGCTTATTTAAAGGTGCAAAAAGGGTTAAGAAGAGTACAAACCATCGGTAGAGACTTGCAAGTCCATAGAAACTCTTCACCTCACTAGCATTCTTAAGTGTTGGCCACTCTTGAATTGCCTTCACCTTCTCTTCATCCACCCAGAGGCCATCAGTACCTATAACAAAACCAAGGAAAACAACAGAATCCAAGCAGAAAGAGCATTTCTCTAAATTTGCAAAGAGTTTATTTTCTCTTAAAATAACAAAGAATGCAAATGCTTAACATGCTCTTCTAAATTCTTAGAAAACACAAGAATGTCATCAAAATACACAACAACTAACTTTCCGATGTAAGGGCGAAAAACATGATTCATTAAGCTCATGAATATACTAAGAGCATTAGTTAAGCCAAAGGGCATAACAAGCCATTCATACAAACCAAATTTAGTCTTAAATGCAGTCTTCCACTCATCACCCTTTTTCATTCTAATTTGATGATAACCACTCCTAAGATCTATTTTTGAAAACAAGCAAGCACCATGCAACTCATCAAGCATGTTATCAAGTCTAAGAATGGGATATCTATACTTAACTGTGATTTTGTTGATGGCTCGGCAGTCCATACACATCCTCCATTTGCCATCCTTCTTGGGCACAAGTATTACCGGAACAGCACATGGACTAAGGCTTTCTCTCACAAACCCCTTTTTCATGAGTTCCTCCACTTGCCTCTGAATTTCCTCTACTTGAGATCATTGAATTCGGAGTTCTCTAGAGGGAGTTATTGTCATTTTTAGTGGTAACATTTTCTAATCTGATTTGTTTCCTATTGTGTGATCTTGTGATTTTCTTTCATCTGATCCAAAAAAAAAAGGGAGGCAAAAAAAAGAAGGAAAAGGAATAAAAATGAAAGGCAAAAAAAAAAAGGGTTAGCCAAAAAAAAAGAAAAAAATTGTGATCAGATTTCTTTCATTTGTGATCAGCATTGTTTCCTCTTCCATTTGTTTCCTAATTTTTGTGATCCACTTTCCTATTCCTATATTGTTTCCTTTTATCTTGTGTTGCGACTTTCCTATTGTGACTTCAACTTGTTTCTTATTCCTTTGATTTAAACTTTCCTAATCCAATCCTCCATTGATTTCTCATATCTTGGGTTTTTAGAATCATTGCAATTGGCTCTTTGGCATTTTAAACTTGATCTTGCATTGCTAGGTGATTAAATCTTCCCTTTTTCGTATTGGAACCCTAGCCTAACCAAACCTTAACCTTACTTGTGGCTTGTATGTGCCAAACACGACTTTTAATACCATCTATCAGCACATACTTTGGTGAACCAAGAATTGGCAGTCTTTGATCATTTGACGAGGTCTTAGGTAACATAAGAGCTTGGGATATGATATTGAGAGGTAAAAGGCAAGAATGGGTAAGATAATTGTAGAAAAAGCCAATAAGAGAGAGAAAACACGAGTGGGAGTGTCATCTCTTATTTGAGTGAAACATGTGAGGGTGTGATTGTGAGGTCTAATATACTTTGTTTCTTGTTTCTTTTCCCCTAACATGGCAGATAACTGAGAAAAAGGAGTTGCTCATGAAAGCAATGAATCAAAGAACAATCCACTTGAGTTAGCACCATTACAAATGCAAGCAATTGTGAGCCATTCTAAGAGGATGCTTGATAGGAAGCTAGAAGGTCTCCATGAATGCCTAGATTGAGTGGAGGGCAGTAGTTCTAGTCAGAGGACTACTCAAACTAACCAAAGACAGGTTCAAATGGCATGTAGACATGACCGTGAGCATAAGGAAGCCATGGAGAGCCATGATGAAGAGCATGCAGAAAAAGGAGAACTCTTTGTAACTAGGAGAGCCCTTAGCGCCCAGATGCTGGCGAAAGAAGATGAGCAAAGAGAGAACTTGTTCCATACTCATTGCAAAATCCAAGGGAAGATATGTGGTGTGATTATAGATGGAGGAAGTTGCTGCAACGTGGCAAGCACAGAGCTAGTGGGAAAGTTGAATTTGTCTACTTTCAAGCATCAAAGGCCTTACAAGCTCCAATGGCTCAATGAATGTGGAGAATTGAGGGTAACCAAGCAAGTTAAGGTAATGTTTTCAATTGGCAAGTATAGAGATGAAGTGCTAAACCAATGAAAGCATGCCATATTTTGTTAAGAAGGCCTTGGCAGTATGATAGACGTGTTACACATGATGGTTTTCTAAACCGTTATTTTTTTGTACTTAGAGGGGAACCTATAACCCTCCTTCCTATGTCACCATAGCAAGTGTTAGAAGATCAAATCAAGAGAGAGAAGAAAAGAGAAAGTGAGTGTGTAAAAGTGTTTGAAAAAGAAGAAAGTGAAATTGAGAAAAGAAAAGAGGGTAAGCCAAGAGAGGAGAGAGTAAAAGGAGAGAGAGCTAAAGGTAAAAGAGAGAAAGAGGGAGAAAGATAGAAAAGTTTGTTAGTGGCAAGAAAGAGTGAGATCAAGCAAGCTTTGTTTTCTCAACAAGACCTCCTAGTAGTTATCTACAAAGAGGCTATATTAAACATAATGACTTAACCTTTACTTTGCCTAGTATTGTTGTGTCTCTTTTGCAGGAATATAAAGATGTCTTTCCCGACGAGGTACCACCTTGTGGTGTGAACCTACAAGGAATTGAGTCTCCTTGAACCCATAACAGATCTAAAATATACGTACCCAAAAAAGCTAAATCAAGTCTGAACGATCCACTTGGAACCCCTGAATACGAAGAGACAAGGACCTCGAGTGTTGGAAAATGCCACAAGGTTGATCAAGCCTTGATAGGTCTACAAGTTCAATAAAGAACCCTAGAGAGTACTCCTTTCAAGTCTGAGATTTCCAGAAAATATGATTTTTTTTCATTCAAATCTTATTACAATGGGAGGCAGAGTACAATTTATATATTGTGCAAGTCAAATCTACCTTCAATGCTCATAGAAAAGGAAAACTAGGGAAATTAATGGCAAATTTCCTAATTAATGACCTATGAAATCAGAATTATAAAAGTCAAATTCTCTTAAAAACTAAAAAGAAAATAAATCCCCCTAAATAAGCTAAATTAGTCTAGATACATTAGGGTTCTAGAAATTAGCTTATTAAGTCCAAAATAGCATTATTTAGCCCTAAATGAGCCCACCAATGAATGTTCCATAGTTCAAGCACTTCAATTTATAATGTTTTGGCCCAGTCTAGCCTCAACAACTCCATCTTCAGCCCATTTGATGTTGAGGACATCCACATTAGAAATATCCATATCTTGCTTGACTTTTGTTGCTCCAATTGCTATTTTCTTAGTCCATGCTTTTGAACAAGTCCACTTAAGGCTTCCCTCATTCTTTTAACTCGTGCTCTTTTCATCGAGCCACTTGGAATTTGCAGAGGATCATTCCAAGCATTTGAGACAGCTTGCTCCCTTTCATGGATCGCATCATCCCCTCTCTCCTCAAAAGGATTCATCCTCGAATCATCACCTGCATCATAAGGAGATAGATCAGTAATATTAAAAGTAGCACTAACATTATACTCACCTAATAGATCTATCTTATAAGCATTGTGATGAGAGACCCTCTAGGAATCTTGTCCTAGGAACCTTCAACAAGATGACACTTTGCCCGAGACTGGCTAGAAAACAAGAATATTGGTCAAAGGAAAGACCCTAAGAGAACTTGTCTCTTAGAACCCTAGCCTCAAGACACCACAAAGGAAGACCAATCCTTTGATAAGTCACGTGAACTCTCAGAGAACACAAAGAAGCAAAAGCCTCACAAAGTATTGAATAATACTCAAATTCATTCATTCATTCATCTACAAAATAGAGTACAATAGGAAGCCTTTTATAGGCAAAATTTCTAGAGTCTTAATTAAAGTAAAACTCTAAAATCTAATTAGAAATATTTTAAATGATGCCTAATATTAAGGAATTAGATTAGGATACTAATTTTAACTTGATCTCCAAGATAAGCTCTTTGACCAAGTTCAAAAAATACTAAAATAATAAAAAAAAAATTTCAAAAAGAATCCTAGTCAAAACTAATAAACTTCTTTAAGTTGTCACATGGGATGCTCATGCTTCATTAAAAATCACATGGTTGTCACATGATTCTTAATTTCTTGCAATTGGACTCCAATTGGGCCTTGGCACTCCTCTTGTAGAATGGTTAGCATGATGACACCTTTTACACCTTCTTGGGCCTTCTCTTGACTTAAATGAATAGGCTCTAAGTTATGAAGCTTATGAATTAAACAATTGAAGGCTTCTTCTTTAATTTTAGCTCTTTTTATTGGGCCTTCAACATGTTGGATATTGACTCTAGTTGCTCTATAGACCTTTTTAAGACATTGGGCTTCCACTTGGACTTCCACTTTTGTATTTTTAAGGAGATCTCAAGTCCAAAGTTTAATTCAACCCCAAGATCAACATCTTTATGAATTGAGTGACGTCTAGCATGTTCTAAATTGAACAAATATGGATTTTGAGCTCTAAACTTAGGCTGACGTCTAACATAGGAATTATCTTGAGCTCTTTGAAATTTTTGGACATAGTGCATAATTTGGGCCACTTGAGCTCTTTGAAGTTCTTGATGGATGAGGGTTTCTCGAACTTATTGCGCTCCAATGGGCATGCCTACTGATATTGTATCATTCCCTCCCTCTTTGAAAAGATTCGTCCTCGAATCTTTGCCATCAGGTGATTTCTTAGGAAACAAATCTAGACAATCACAACTCTTTTCAATGCTAATTGAAGATGAGGGTCCATTGGGTAGCTTCTTTGAAATTAAATCTCCACATACCTGCAAGGAGCTAGAAACAATAATAAGCAAAGATGGATTAAGATTGTTAGTAGATAAACAAACATCCTTATATACGCTCTCAACCTCTCTTTTTTCATCAAACTTGCTCACACTCATGCTTTTTTCACTTTTCTCAAAACTCTCTTGCTCTCTTTTCACTCACACTCTTTTCTTTTTTAATCTTATCTTTTTCTCTCTGTAACTCATATTCTCTCTCTTTTTCTTTTGCTCTCTCTTTTTCTTTCATTTTGTATGCTTGTAATATTCTCATTTGATCCTCATAAGCATCCAGAGGATTAAGAGGTACCAATACATGATTTTTTTCATTGAATACAAATGAATAGCAATATTTGTGCTTATGCTTAATATATTTAGCTTTTCTAACATGTTTCCATGGTTTACTAAGCATAATATGTCCATCAGACATAGGAGCTACATCACATAACACTTTATCATGATATTTACCAATGGAGAAAGAAATCAAAACTTGTTTATTAACCCTAAATTCAGCACTACCCTTCAATAAGGTATAGGGCCTAGGATGCTTTATAGTAGGCAAGTTTAATTTCTCAACAAGTAAGGTACTAGCAACATTTATGTTGCTACTATTATCAATAGCCATGCTGCAGACTTTCTCTTTTATAAGGCATCTGGTATAGAAATTAGAGGATGCTTTTTCCTTATCTTGTCTTGTAGAGTTGGTATTGGATTGGAATGCATATAACCTTGCACAAGATTGCTTGAATTGCTCTTTGTTAGCCTCTTCAAGGAATTTGTACTCATTGGACATCTTATCACCTGAAAATGTTAGTCAAAGAAAGAAAGAAGGAATAGGACCTAACGCACTCTTCTTATGTGTTTACACTCAAAAGATGATAAGTTCACTCGTGTTTAACTCTCTTTTTGGCTTTTTCTTTAATGTTAACGCTCTTGCCTTTTACCACTCAATAATTTGCTTCTTACAAGTGTTCTAAACAAGTCACAAGCAAATCAAATGAAAAGATCATACTAGTGTGATACAATATCAGTAGGCATGTCCATTGGAGCACTACAAGTTCGAGAAGCCCTCATCCATCAAGAAACTCAAATCATTCAAAAGGGTATGATTCAAGCCCAAATGGCTCATGAAGAGATGGTCCATGCTCAAGAAGCCCAAATTGTGCTAGTATATGTCCAAAAACTTCAAAGAGATCAAAATAATCTCTATGTTGGACGTCGACCCAAGTTTATAGCCCAAGATCCATATTTGATCAAGATCTCCTTAAAGATGCAAAAGTGGAAGTCCAAGTGGAAGCCCAATGTCTTAAGAAGATCCATGGAGCAACTAAATTCAATATCCAACATGTTGAAGGCCCAATGAACTATACACATACAAGAGGAGTGCTAAGGCCCAATTGGAGTCCAATTGCAAGAGATTAAGAATCATGTGACAACCATGTGATTTTTAATGAAGCATGAGCATCCCATGTGACAACTTAAGAAGCTGATTAGTTTTGACTAGGATTCTTTTTGAAATTTCATTTTTTATTATTTTATTATTTTTTTGAACTTGGTCAAAGAGCTTATCTTGGAGATCAAGTTAAGATTAATATCCTAATCTAATTAGGATATTATTAGGTATCATTTAAAATATTTCTAATCAGGTTTTAGAGTTTTACTTTAATTAGGACTCTAGAAAATTTTGCCTATAAAAGACTTCCTATTGTACTCTATTTTGAACATGAATGAAATTGAGTATTATTCAATTATTTGTGAGGCTTTTGCTTCTTTGTATTCTCTGAGAGTTCACGTGACTTATCAAAGGATTGGTCTTCCTTTGTGGCGTCTTGAGGCTAGGGTTCTAAGAGACAAGTTCTTTTAGGGTCTTTCCTTTGACCAACATTCTTGTTTTCTAGCCGGTCTCGGGCAAAGTGTCATCTTGTTGAAGGTTCCTAGGACAAGGTTCCTAGAGGGTCTCTCATCATTTGGTATCAGAGCTTTGGTCGCTAGTACAAGGTATATCTTTTTGTTTTCCCTTTCATTATTCTTCATACTTTCTCTCCTTCCATTAGTATTACCTTTTCCATCTTCGTCTTTTTCTTCTATCTTCTTCTGTCTTCCATTGTTGTGTTCCTCCATATTCAAAAAAAAAAAAAAATTCAGATTGCAAAATATAAAATTGCAAGTTGTGCCAATTCAAACTTGAAAGCAAGTTTGGAGTTAATTTTTTAATTAGAGTTAGTTTTCTAATTGGAGTCAATTTCCTAATTGGAGTTAGTTTCCTAATTTGAGTCAATTTCCTAATTGGAGTTAGTTTCCTAATTGGAGTCAATTTCTTAATTGGAGTCAATTTCTTAATTGGAGTTAATTTTCTAATTGGAATTTGTTTCTTAATTTGATTACATTAAGTAGCTACACAAATTATCTACTTTCCTATTTGCATTCAAGAAAAAAAATATTCTTTCTTAATTGTTCTAAACTTGAATTGCAAGTAGTTTCATATTCTTAAATTTTCTTCTTTTCAGATTTTTTTTTTCTTCTCCTTCCTTCCAGGCCTCCCCTTCCTCCTTTCTTACACACCTCTTTTTCTCCTTTGTTTGATTCTTTGGGAATTTACATTTTAGGATTCTAGTTTTTTGATTGCCACTAGTCTGATCTTTTCATTTGATTTGCTTGTGACTTGCTTAGAACACTTGTAAGAAGCAAATTATTGAGTGGTAAAAGGCAAGAGCGTTAATATTAAAGCAAAAACCAAAAAGAGAGTTAAACACCAGTGAACTTATCATCTTTTGAGTGTAAACACGTGAGAAGAGTGCGTGAGGTCCTATTCCTTCTATCTTTCTTTGACTAACTTTTCAGGTGATAAGATGTCCAATGAGTACAAATTCCTTGAAGAGGCTAACAAAGAGCGATTCAAGCAATCTTATGCAAGGTTGGATGCATTCCAATTCAATACCAACTCTACAGGACAAGATAAGGAAAAGGCATCCCCTGATTTCTATACTAGATGCCTTATCAAAGAGAAAGTCTGCAGCATGGCTATTGATAATAGTAGCTATGTAAATGTTGCTAGTACCTTACTTGTTGAGAAATTAAACTTGCCTACTATAAAGCATCCTAGGGCATATACCTTGTTGAAGGGTAGTGCTGAATTTAAGGTTAATAAGCAAGTTTTGATTTCTTTCTCTATTGGAAAATATCATGATAAAGTGTTATGTGATATCGCTCGTATGTCTGATGGACATATTATGCTTGGTAAACCATGGAAACATGTGAGAAAAGCTAAATATGTTAAGCATAAGTACAAATATTGCTATTGCTATTCATTTGTATTCAATGAAAAAAATTATGTATTAGTACCTCTTGATCCTATGGATGCTTATGAGGATCAAATAAGAATAGTACAAGCATACAAAGCAAAAGAAAAAGAAGAGATTGAAAAAGAAATGAGTGTGAGTGAAAAGAAAGAGCAAGAGAGTTGTGAGAAAAGTGAGAAAAGCATGAGTGTGAGCTTGTTTGATGAAAAAAGAGAGGTTAAGAGCATGTGTAAGGATATTTGTTTATCTACTAACAATCTTAACCCATCTTTGCCTATTGTTAGTTCTAGCTCCTTCCAGGTATGTAGAGATTTGTTTTCAAAGAAGCCACCTAATGGACCCTCATCTTCAACTAGCATTGAAAAGAGTTGTAATTGCCTAGATTTGTTTCCCAAGAAACCACCTAATGGCGAAGATTCGAGGACGAATCTTTTCAAAGAGGGAGGGAATGATACAATATCAGTAGGCATGTCCATTGGAGCACTACAAGTTCGAGAAGCCCTCATCCATCAAGAAACTCAAATCATTCAAAAGGGTATGATTCAAGCCCAAATGGCTCATGAAGAGATGGCCCATGCTCAAGAAGCCCAAATTGTGCTAGTATATGTCCAAAAACTTCAAAGAGATCAAAATAATCTCTATGTTGGACGTCGACCCAAGTTTATAGCCCAAGATCCATATTTGATCAAGATCTCCTTAAAGATGCAAAAGTGGAAGCCCAATGTCTTAAGAAGATCCATGGAGCAACTAAATTCAATATCCAACATGTTGAAGGCCCAATGAACTATACACATACAAGAGGAGTGCTAAGGCCCAATTGGAGTCCAATTGCAAGAGATTAAGAATCATGTGACAACCATGTGATTTTTAATGAAGCATGAGCATCCCATGTGACAACTTAAGAAGCTGATTAGTTTTGACTAGGATTCTTTTTGAAATTTCGTTTTTTATTATTTTATTATTTTTTTGAACTTGGTCAAAGAGCTTATCTTGGAGATCAAGTTAAGATTAATATCCTAATCTAATTAGGATATTATTAAGTATCATTTAAAATATTTCTAATCAGGTTTTAGAGTTTTACTTTAATTAGGACTCTAGAAAATTTTGCCTATAAAAGACTTCCTATTGTACTCTATTTTGAACATGAATGAAATTGAGTATTATTTAATTATTTGTGAGGCTTTTGCTTCTTTGTGTTCTCTGAGAGTTCACGTGACTAACAAGAGCGATTCAAGCAATCTTATGCAAGGTTGGATGCATTCCAATTCAATACCAACTCTACAGGACAAGATAAGGAAAAGGCATCCCCTGATTTCTATACTAGATGCCTTATCAAAGAGAAAGTCTGCAGCATGGCTATTGATAATAGTAGCTATGTAAATGTTGCTAGTACCTTACTTGTTGAGAAATTAAACTTGCCTACTATAAAGCATCCTAGGGCATATACCTTGTTGAAGGGTAGTGCTGAATTTAAGGTTAATAAGCAAGTTTTGATTTCTTTCTCTATTGGAAAATATCATGATAAAGTGTTATGTGATATCGCTCGTATGTCTGATGGACATATTATTGAGAAAAGCTAAATATGTTAAGCATAAGTACAAATATTGCTATTGCTATTCATTTGTATTCAATGAAAAAAATTATGTATTAGTACCTCTTGATCCTATGGATGCTTATGAGGATCAAATAAGAATAGTACAAGCATACAAAGCAAAAGAAAAAGAAGAGATTGAAAAAGAAATGAGTGTGAGTGAAAAGAAAAGAGCAAGAGAGTTGTGAGAAAAGTGAGAAAAGCATGAGTGTGAGCTTGTTGATGAAAAAGAGAGGTTAAAGCATGTGTAAGGATATCTTTCTTTATCTACATCTTTGCCTATTGTTAATTCTCTATCAAAGGATTAGTCTTCCTTTGTGGCGTCTTGAGGCTAGGGCTCTAAGAGACAAGTTCTTTTAGGGTCTTTCCTTTGACCAACATTCTTGTTTTCTAGCCGATCTCGGGCAAAGTGTCATCTTGTTGAAGGTTCCTAGGACAAGGTTCCTAGAGGGTCTCTCATCATAGTGGCAATCAAAAAAACTAGAATCCTAAAATGTAAATTCCCAAAGAATCAAACAAAGGAGAAAAAGAGGTGTGTAACAAAAAGGAAAAAAAGGAGGAAGGGAAGGTCTGGAAGGAAAGAGAAGGAAAGAAAAAATCTAAAAATAAGAAACCTTAAGAATAGAAAACTACTTGCAATTCAAGTTTAGAACCATTAGGAAATAATATCCTTTCTTGAATGCAAATAGGAAAGTAGATAACTTGGTAGCTACTTAATGCGATTAAATTAGGAAACAAACTCTAATTAGAAAATTAACTCCAATTAGGAAATTGACTCTAATTAGGAAACTAACTCCAATTAGGAAATTGACTCCAATTAGGAAACTAACTCCAAACTTGCTTTCAATTTTAAATTCTGCAATCTGAATTTTTTTTTTCACTCTTTTTTTTCTTCACTCTCTTTTTTTTTTTCACCCCTTTTTTTTCGAATTTTTTTTTTGAGTTTTTTTTTGAATTTTTTTTTTTTTTTTAGGATGGAGGAACACAACAATGGAAGACAGAAGAAGATAAAAGAAAAAGATGAAGATGGAAAAGGTAATACTAATGGAAGGAGAGAAAGTATGAAGAACAATGAAAGGAAAAACACAAAGATATACCTTGTACTAGCGACCAAAGCTCTGATACCAAATGATGAGAGACCCTCTAGGAATCTTGTCCTAGGAACCTTCAACAAGATGACACTTTGCCCGAGACCGGCTAAAAAACAAGAATATTGGTCAAAGGAAAGACCCTAAGAGAACTTGTCTCTTAGAACCCTAGCCTCAAGACGCCACAAAAGAAGACCAATCCTTTGATAAGTCACGTGAACTCTCAGAGAACACAAAGAAGCAAAAGCCTCACAAAGTATTGAATAATACTCAAATTCATTCATTCATTCATCTACAAAATAGAGTACAATAGGAAGCCTTTTATAGGCAAAATTTCTAGAGTCTTAATTAAAGTAAAACTCTAAAATCTAATTAGAAATATTTTAAATGATGCCTAATATTAAGGAATTAGATTAGGATACTAATTTTAACTTGATCTCCAAGATAAGCTCTTTGACCAAGTTCAAAAAATACTAAAATAATAAAAAAAAATTTTCAAAAAGAATCCTAGTCAAAACTAATAAACTTCTTTAAGTTGTCACATGGGATGCTCATGCTTCATTAAAAATCACATGGTTGTCACATGATTCTTAATTTCTTGCAATTGGACTCCAATTGGGCCTTGGCACTCCTCTTGTAGAATGGTTAGCATGATGACACCTTTTACACCTTCTTGGGCCTTCTCTTGACTTAAATGAATGGGCTCTAAGTTATGAAGCTTATGAATTAAACAATTGAAGGCTTCTTCTTTAATTTTAGCTCTTTTTATTGGGCCTTCAACATGTTGGATATTGACTCTAGTTGCTCCATAGACCTTTTTAAGACATTGGGCTTCCACTTGGACTTCCACTTTTGTATCTTTAAGGAGATCTCATGTCCAAAGTTTAATTCAACTCCAAGATCAACATCTTTATGAATTGAGTGACGTCTAGCATGTTCTAAATTGAACAAATATGGATTTTGAGCTCTAAACTTGGGCTGACGTCCAACATAGGAATTATCTTGAGCTCTTTGAAATTTTTGGACATAGTGCATAATTTGGGCCACTTGAGCTCTTTGAAGTTCTTGATGGATGAGGGTTTCTCGAACTTGTTGCGCTCCAATGGGCATGCCTACTGATATTGTATCACATTGTCATTGATTTTCTTAAGGACTTGAAATGGTCCATCACCTTTTGGAGCTAATTTAGATTTCCTTTATGCCAGAAACCTCTCTTTTCTCATATGCACCCATACCTAATCGCAAGGTTCAAAAGTGACCCACCTTCTCCCTTTGTTTGCCTTGGATGCATATTGCTCATTCTTCTTTTCAATCTATAATTTAATCTTTTCATGAAGTTGCTTAACCACCTCAGCTTTCTTTTTGCCATCAAGGCTTGCTCTCTCATTAATGGGCAATGGTAACAAATCCCAAGGAGTTAGTGGATTAAAACCATAAACACTTCAAAAGGAGAATAATCAGTAGAGGAATGTACACTTCTATTATATGCAAATTCAATAAATGACAAGCAATCCTCCCAATTTTTCAAATTCGTTTGGATAATAGTCCTAAGCAATTTTGTTAAGGTTCTGTTAACAACTTTAGTTTGACCATCAGTTTGTAGATGACAAGCTGTAGAAAATAATAACTTAGTTCCAAGCTTTCCCCATAAAACTCTCCAAAAATGACTCAAAAATTTTGCATCCCTATTTGAGACAAAACTTTTAAGAACACCATGAAGCCTCACAATTTCTTTAAAGAACAAATTAACAATATAAGTAGCATCATCAGTTTTATGGCATGCAATAAAATGCACCATTTTTTAAAATCTATCAACAACCAAAAATATTGAATCCATCCCTCTTTTTGACCTAGGTAATCTCAAAATAAAATCCATTGAAATGTCTACCCAAGGTTCACTAGGTACAAGTAATGGAGTATACAGACCACGTGGTAGGACTCTAGACTTAGCCCTTTTACATGTTATGCATCGACCACAAATCCTTTCCACATCATGCTTCATTTTAGGCCAAAACAAATGTTCATGCAAAACATCTAATGTCTTTTTCACACTAAAATGTCCCATTAGTCCTCCCCCATGTGCTTCCCTTACAAGCAATTCACGCATAGACCATTGAAGCACACATAATTTATTTTCTCTGAACAAAAATCCATCAAGCTTATAGAATTTTCCAAAAGCTCCCTTTTCACAAGCAACAATTATTTGAGCAAAATTACTATCATTGGCATACAAATCCTTAACATATTCAAAACCGAGCAATCTTGCATTTAGAGAAGTGAGAAGAATATACCTTCTACATAATGCATCTGCAACCACATTCTCCTTACCTTTCTTATATTTGATCATATATGGAAAAGGCTCGATGAGCTCCATCCATCTAGCATGTCTTTTGTTCAACTTACCTTGACCTTTAATGTACTTCACAGATTGATGATCTATATGGATCACAAATTGTTTAGGCCAAAGGTAGTGTTGCTAGGTCTCTAATGCTCTCACAAGTGCATAAAGCTCCTTGTCATAAGTTGGGTAATTCAAGGTGGCACCGTTCAACTTTTCACTGAAATAACCAATTGGTTGCCCTTCCTGCATCAAAACAGCTCCTATCCCAACTCCTGATGCATCACACGCAATCTCAAAAGTTTTGTTAAAATCAGGTAAAACTAAAATAGGTGCAGAACATAATTTTTCTTTAAGAACACTAAATGCATGATCTTATGATTTTTCCCATCTAAAGCCAACTGATTTCTTAATTACTTCAGTGAGTGGTGCAGCAATTGTGTTGAAATCTTTCACAAACCTTCTATAAAAGCTAGCCAACCCAAGAAAACTTCTTACCTTAGTTACATTTGTAGGTGCTAGCCATTCTTTAATAGCCCTTACCTTCTCTTCATCAACTTGTATTCCTTCAGCACTCACCACAAATCCAAGGAAAACAACTTTTCCCATGCCAAAGCTACACTTTTTTAGGTTAGCATACAACTTTTTTTTTTCTCAAAACATCAAGCACACAGCACAAATGATTCAAATGCTCATTAAGACTCTTACTAAAAATTAGAATATCATCAAAATAAACCACAACAAATTTTCCAATATATGCATGCAAAATATGATCCATCAACCTCATAAAAGTACTAGGTGTATTTGTTAGCTCAAATAGTATGACTAACCATTCATACAGGGCATTCTTTGTTTTGAAAGCAGTTTTCCACTCATCTTTTTCCCTTATCCTAATTTGATGATATCCAGATTTTAAATCAATTTTTGAGAAAATAATAGACCTATGCAATTCATCAAGCATATCATCTAATCTAGGAATGGAATGGCGATACTTTACAGTGATATTATTGACAGCTCTGTAATCAATGCACATCCTCTAAGATCCATCTTTCTTTGGTACTAAGAGGACTGGTACAGCACATGGACTCAAGCGTTCTCGAACATACCCCTTTGCCATGAGCTCTTCAACTTGCTTTTGAAGCTCTTTAGTCTCCTCAGGGTTAGTTCTATAAGCTAGCCGGTTAGGAATTGTTGCTCCAGGAATAAAGTCAATTTGATACTCAATGCCTCTTATGGGTGGCAATCCACTAGGAATATCTTTTGGAAATATATCTTCAAATTCCTGCAAGAAAGAACTAACAACATTTGGAAATGAAGAGTCAAGGTCATTAGTGCTTACAAAGGCCTCATTGTAAACAAGTACAAGTAAAGGCTATTCAGCAAGATATGCACTTCTTACCTCACTTTCTCTTGCATAGAAACTCACTTTTTCTCTTTCTTTTCTCTCTACTTTCTTTTCTTTCTTCTGAATCTCTTTTTTTGAGCTCTCAGATTTTCTTTCTTTCTCACTCTCATTTCTTTTTTATCTCTCTTCTTTATTTTTCTTATCACCCTCTCTTTTATTTCTCTCTTGTTTCATTTTGAGCTGATCTTCATACACTTGCTTGGGTGTTAATTGTACAAAAGGGTCTGTCATTCATTATAAATGAATATCTATTAGTAAATCCATCCTTTGTCACCTTCCTATCAAATTCCCAAGGTCTACCCACAAGTACATGTCCAGCATGCATAGGAACAACATCACATAGAATCTCATCACAATATCTTTCAATTGAGAATAAAATAAGAACTTGCCTATCAACCTTAATCTCCCCACATTCATTCGGTCATTGCAACTTGTATGGTTTAGGGTGTTTAATGGTAGACAAATTTAATTTCTCAACTAAAGAGGTACTAGCAACATTGGTACAACTCCCACCATCAATAATCATATTGCATACCTTGTTGCTTATGAGACAGCGAGTATGAAAGATGTTTTCTCTTTGTTGCTCAATGTCATCTTCCTTAACTTGAGAATTCAAAGCTCTTCTAGTCACAAGTGCTTCTCCTTCTACGGCATGGAATCATCACTTTCACTTTCAGTTACCACTTCATAGTACTTCATGATCATTACTCTCTTGTTGGGGCATTGCAAAGCTATATGACCTGTTCTCAAACACTTGAAACATTTAATATCTTTATTTGTAGATGATTGGGAATCAGATTTACGTTTGTTCTTAGATGAAGCTTCCTCTTTGCCTTTTAAGACTTCTCTTTGAATATCTTTTTCTTCCTTCTTCCATTTTGTTCTCATTGGAGAACTAGAACTTGAAAGGTACCTTGTTGTTCCTTTTTGTTTAAGTTGCCTTTCAACCTTTATTGCTATGTTCACTGATACAATATCAATAGGCATCCCTATTGGAGCACTACAAGTTCGAGAAGCCCTCATCCATCAAAAAATCCAAATCATTCAAAAGGGCATGATCCATGTCCAAAGTCCAATTTAGCATGTTTTGAATTGATCAAATATGGATCGTGGGCTCTAAACTTGGGCCGATGTCTAACATAGATATTATCTTAAGCTCTTTGAAATTTTTGGACAAATACTAGCACAATTTGAGCCTCTTAAGCATAGGCCATCTCTTCATGAGCCATTTGGACTTGAATCATGCCCTTTTGAATGATTTGGGTTTCTTGATGGATGAGGCTTCTCGAACTTGTAGTACTCCAATAGGGATGCCTACTGATTCCTCTTTGAAAAGATTCGTCCTCGAATCTTCGCTTGTATCATGTGGAAATAAATTAGACTTTTCAAAAATAATGATACACACTATATTCATCAAGTGGAAGAATCTTGTAAACTAAAGGACTCCTTTCAAAGAGATCATCAATTCTTTGAAGCAAATTAGAATACTCCAAGTTAGGAAACTCTTTGAATCTGCTTTGAGTAAGGAAGTATTTCTTTCTCACATGCACCCAAATATAAATGATAATTTTGATCTCACATGCACCTGCAATAAATCCAAGGGCCATAACAAAATCCAAGCAACATGATAACCTTTTAATCATAAAATTAATGTAATATGAATTCCTAACAGCCACAAAATTCATGAAACAATTAAAACTCAATGTGTGGTGCTCAATGCTTTTGAAAGGCAATAATTTATTAGGAATAACAAAACTTATGCAATCAAAGCAATTTTGAAAGCACATTAAAGATTGGAAACTATCAGATAATTTCTTAAGAAACAAATCTAGACAATCACAACTCTTTTCAATGCCAGTGGAAGATGAGGGTCCATTAGGTGGCTTTTTTAAAAAACAAATCTCCACATACCTGCAAGGAGATAGAACCAACAATAGGCAAAGATAAGTTAAGAATGTTAGTAGATAAACAAACATCCTTTACACACACTCTCAACCTCTCTCTTTTCATCAAACAAGCTCACACTCATGCTTTTGTGACTTTTCTCACAACTCTCTGGCTCTTTCTTTTCATTCACACTCTTTTCTTTTTCAATCTCATCTTTTTCTCTCTCTAACTCATGTTCTCTCTCTTTTTCTTTTGCTTTCTCTTTTTCTTTCATTTTGTATGCTTGTACTATTCTCATTTGATCCTCATAAGCTTCCATAGGATCAAGAGGTACCAACACATGATTTTTTTCATTAAATACAAATGAATAGCAAAAGTAATGTCTGTGCTTATGCTTAACATATTTAGCTTTTCTAACGTGTTGCCATGGTTTACCGAGTATAATATGTCCATCATACAAAGGAGCTACATCACATAGTGCTTTCATCATATTTACCGATGGAGAAAGAAATCAAAACTTACTTATTAAGCCTAAATTCAGCACTACCCTTCAACAAGGTATAGGGCCTATGATGCTTTATAGTAGACAAGTTTAATTTCTCAACAAGTAAAGTACTAGCAACATTTATGTAGCTACTATTATCAATAGCCATGCTGCAAACTTTCTCTTTGCTAAGGCATCTAGTATGGAAATCAGGGGATGTCTTTTTCTTATCTTGTCCTGTAGAGTTGGTATTGGATTGGAATGCATCCAACCTTGCACAAGATTGCTTGAATCGCTCTTTGTTAGCCTTTCAAGGAATTTGTTCTCATTGGACATCTTATCATTTGAAAAGTTAGTCAAAGAAAGAAAGAAGGAATAAGACCTCACACACTCTTCTCACGTGTTTACACTCAAAAGATGATAAGCTCACTTGTGTTTAACTCTCTTTTTGGCTTTTTCTCTAATGTTAATTGCACTCTTGCCTTTTACCACTTAACAATTTGCTTTTTACAAGTGTTCTACGTAAGTCACAAGCAAATCAAAAGAAAATATCATACTAGTGGCAATCAAAAGAATTCCCAAAGAATCAAAAAAAGGAGAAAAAGAGGTGTCTAACAAAAAAGGAAAGAAGGAGGAAGGGGAGGCCTGGAAGGAAGAAGAAGGAGAGAAAAAAATCTGAAAATAAGAAATTTTAAGAATAGGAAACTACTAGAGAACCAAGTTAATCAAAATAGGAAACTACTTGCAATTAGGAAAAAATATCCTTTCTTTAATGCAAATAGGAAAGTAGATAACTTGGTAGCTACTCAATGCAATCAAATTAGGAAACAAACTCCAATTAGGAAATTAACCCTAATTAGGAAACTAACTCCAATTAGGAAATTGACTCCAATTAGGAAACTAACTTCAATTAAGAAATTGACTCCAATTAGGAAACTGAATCCAATTAGGAGATTAACTCTAAGCAACTTTGAATTGGCACAACTTGCAATTTTGAATTCTGCAATATGAATTTTTTTCTTCTTTTTTTCATCCTTTTTTTAAATTTTTTTTTCGATTTTTTTTTTTGGAGTATCACACTCTCTTCTTTTTTTTTTTTTTTTTTTGAGGATGGAGGCACACAACAATGGAAGACAGAAGAAGATAGAAGACAAAGACGAAGATAAAAATGGTAACACTAATGGAAGGAGAGAAAGTATGAAGAACAATGGAAGGAAAAACACAAAGATATACCTTGTACTAAAAAACCAGGCTCTGATACCAAATGATGTAAGACCCTTTAGGAACCTTGTCTTAGGAACCTTCAACAAGATGACACTTTGCCCGGGACTGACTAGAAAACAAGAATATTGGTCAAAGGAAAAACCTTAAGAGAACTTGTCTCTTAGAACCCTAGCCTCAAGACGCCACAAAGGAAGACTAAGTCTTTAATAAGTCACGTGAACTCTCAGAGAACACAAAGAAGCAAAGACCTCACAAAGTATTAAATAATACTCAAATTCATTCATTCATAATCCTAATAAAAGTTAAACTCTAAAATCTGATTAGAAATATTTTAAATGGTACCTAAAATCAAAAAACTAGATTAGGATACTAATTTTAACTTAATATCCAAGATAAGCTCTTTAACCAAGTTCAAAAAAATAATAAAATAATAAAAAATGAAATTAAAAAAGAATCCTAATCAAAACAAATCAACTTCTTTAAATAGTCACATGGGATGCTAATGTTTCATTAAAAATCACATGGTTGACACATGATTCTTAATCTCTTGCAATTGGACTCTAATTGGGCTTTGGCACTCCTCTTGTATGTGTATTACATTGGGCTTTCAACATATTGGATATTGAATCTAGTTGCTCCATGGACTTTCTTAAGACATTGGGCTTCCACTTGGACTTCCACTTTTGCATCTTTAAGGAGATTCATGTCCAAAGTCCAATTTAGCATGTTTTGAATTGATCAAATATGAATCTTGGGCTCTAAACTTGAGCCGATATCCAACATAGATATTATCTTGAGTTCTTTGAAATTTTTGGACAAATACTAAAACAATTTGGGCCTCTTGAGCATAGGTGATACAATATCAGTAGGCATGACTATTATAGCACTACAAGTTCGAGAATCTCTCATCCATCAAGAAACTCAAATCATTCAAAAGAGCATGATTCAAGTTCAAATGACTCATGAAAGAATGGCCTATACTCAAGAGGCCCAAATTATGCTAGTATTTGTCCAAAAATTTTAAAGAGCTCAAGATAATATCTATATTAGACGTCAGCCCAAGTGTAGAGCTCAAGATCCATCTTTGATCAATTCAAAACATGTTGAATTGGACTTTGGACATGAAATCTCTTTAAAGATGCAAAAGTGGAAGTCCAAGTGGAAGCCCAATGTCCTAAGAAGGTCCATGGAGTAAATAGAGTTAATATCCAATATGTTGAAGGCCCAAATGTAGTTATACACATACAAAAGGAGTGCCAAGGCCTAATTAGAGTCCAATTGTAAGAGATTAAGAATCATGTATCAACTATGTGATTTTTAATGAAGTATGAGCATCCCATTTGACTATTTAAAAGAGTTGATTAGTTTTGACTAGGATTCTTTTTAAATTTCATTTTTTATTATTTTATTATTTTTTTAAACTTGGTCAAAGATCTTATCTTGGATATTAAGTTAAAATTAGTATCCTAATCTAGTTTCTTGATTTTAGGTACCATTTAAAATATTTCTAATCAGATTTTAGTGTTTTACTTTTATTAGTATTTTAGACTTTAGAAATTTTTGCCTATAAAAGGCTTCCTATTGTACTCTATTTGAAAGATCATGAATGAATGAATTTGAGTATTAATCAATACTTTATGAGGCTTTTTGATACAATATCAGTAGGCATGCCAATTGGAGCGCAACAAGTTCGAGAAACCCTTATCCATCAAGGACTTCAAAGAGCTCAAGTGGCCCAAATTGTGCACTATGTTCAAAAATTTCAAAAAGCTCAAGATAATTCCTATGTTGGACGTCAGCTCAAGTTTAGAGCCCAAAATCCATATTTGATCAATTTAGAACATGCTAGACGTCACTCAATTCAAAAAGATGTTGATCATAGAGTTGAATTAAACTTTAGACATGAGATCTCCTTAAAGATGCAAAAGTGGAAGTCCAAGTGGAAGCCCAATGTCTTAAGAAGGTCTATGGAGCAACTAAAGTCAATATCTAATATGTTGAAGGCCCAATAACAAGAGCTAAAGTTAAAGCAATGAAAGAAGCCTTCAATTGTTTAATTCATAAGCTTCATAATGTAGAGCCCATTCATTTAAGTCAAGAGAAGGCCCAAGAAGATGTAAAAGTGGTGATCATGCTAACCATTCTACAAGAGGAATGCCAAGACCCAATTGGAGTCCAATTGTAAGAGATTAAGAATCATGTGACAACCATGTAATTTTAATGAAGCATGAGCATCCCATGTGACAACTTAAGAAGCTGATTAGTTTTGACTAGGATTCCTTTTGAAATTTTGTTTTTTATAATTTTATTATTTTTTTGAACTTGGTCAAAGAGCTTATCTTGGAGATCAAGTTAAAATTAGTATCCTAATCTAATTAGGATATATATTAGGTATTATTTAAAATATTTCTAATCAAATTTTAGAGTTTTACTTTAATTAGGACTCTAAAAATTTTGCCTATAAAAGGCTTCCTATTATACTCTATTTTGCACATGAATGAATTTGAGTATTATTCAATTTTTTGTGAGGCTTTTGCTTTTTTGTGTTCTCTGAGAGTTCACGTGACTTATCAAAGGATTGGTCTTCCTTTGTTGCGTCTTGAGGCTAAGGTTCTAAGAGACAAGTTCTCTTAGGGTCTTTCCTTTTACCAACATTCTTGTTTTCTAGCCGGTCTCGGGCAAAGTGTCATCTTGTTGAAGGTTCCTAGGACAAGGCTCTTAGAGGGTCTCTCATCATTATTTTAAAGTAAAACTCTAAAATCTGATTAGAAATATTTTAAATAATACCTAATATATATCCTAATTAGATTAGGATACTAATCTTATCTTGATCTCCAAGATAAGCTCTTTGACCAAGTTCAAAAAAATAATAAAATAATAAAAAACGAAATTTCAAAAGGAATCCTAGTCAAAACTAATCAGCTTCTTAAGTTGTCACATGGGATGCTCATGCTTCATTAAAAATCACATGGTTGTCACATGATTCTTAATCTCTTACAATTGGACTCCAATTGGGCCTTGGCACTCCTCTTGTAGAATGGTTAGCATGATCACACCTTTTACATCTTCTTGGGCCTTCTCTTGACTTAAATGAATGGGCTATACTTTATGAAGCTTATGAATTAAACAATTGAAGGCTTCTTTCATTGCTTTAACTTTAGCTCTTGTTATTGGGCCTTCAACATATTAGATATTGACTTTAGTTGCTCCATAGACCTTCTTAAGACATTAGGCTTCCACTTGGACTTCCACTTTTGCATCTTTAAGGAGATCTCATGTTTAAAGTTTAATTCAACTCCAAGATCAACATCTTTATGAATTGAGTGACGTCTAGCATGTTCTAAATTGATCAAATATAGATTTTGGGCTCTAAACTTGGGCTGACGTCTAACATAGGAATTATCTTGAGCTTTTTGAAAATTTTGAACATAGTGCACAATTTGGGCCACTTGAGCTCTTTGAAGTCCTTGATGGATAAGGATTTCTCGAACTTGTTACGCTCCAATTGGCATGCCTACTGATATTGTATCACTTTTGCTTCTTTGTGTTCTCTAAGAGTTCACGTGACTTATTAAAGGATTGGTCTTCCTTTGTGGTGTCTTGAGGCTAGGGTTCTAAGAGACAAGTTCTCTTAGGGTCTTTCCTTTGACCAACATTCTTGTTTTCTAGTCGATCCCGGGCAAAATGTCATCTTGTTGAAGGTTCCTTGGACAAGGTTCCTAGAGGGTCTTGCATCAATAGGCCATCTCTTCATGAGCCATTTGGACTTGAATCATGCCCTTTTGAATGATGTGGGTTTCTTGATGGATGAGGACTTCTCAAACTTGTAGTGCTCCAATATCCGCCTACTGATATTGTATCATGCACCATGTCTTCTAACTCCACATAATGCTGCAACTCCAGAACATTAGTAATTTCTTTATTCAACCCATTCAAGAATCGAGCCATTGTTTCTTCCTTATCCTCTTTCGCATTTGCTCTAAGCATAGCCACTTCCATCTCTTTGTGATATTCCTTTACACTTTTTGAGCCTTGTGTAAGGGACTGCAACTTTTGAAAGAGGTCTCTATAGTAATGACTATGTATAAACCTCTTCCTCATGAGAGCCTTCATCTCCCTCCATGTTTCTAGGGGTCTCTCACCATTCCTCCTCCTCTCTAGGACTAATTTATCCCACCAAATTAATGTATAATCTGTAAATTCAATGACGGCCAATTCCACCTTTTTTGCTTCAGAATAATTATGGCATTAAAAAATGAACTCAATTTTCTTCTCCCACTCCAAATAAGCTTCAGGATCATTTCTACCTTGGAAAGAAGGCATCTTCTTCTTAATATTTCCAAGGTTTCCATCCACCCTATTTCTACCCCTTGGAGCATTTTTACCGCGTCTCTTTTCATGCCTAACTTCCCTAGGCCTATTTCTACCTAAATGAAATTCAGATTCATAATCTTCTTCACTACCACCTCCTACTTCAATTTCAGACTCAAAATCATCCATAGAATCATCTCTATGCCTCTCATATCTTCTAGGATTAGGACTTACAGTAGGTGGTCTTCTCTGCAAGTTTGCAATCATTGTGTCTTGCTTATCCATCCGGTCTCTTATCCCTCCAAGCACCGCATTAAGATGTTCAAATTACTGTTGCATGGCTTTTACAACGAGATCCAGGTTCTGTGCACTACCTCCTCCACTTGATATTTCCTCCCTGTTAGACATTATAAGCTACAAGAAAATTAATTAGAGAAATAAAGATCCTCGCAAATTTTCCTCACGTGTTTACCCTCAAAGATTTCATTCTCCACTCGTGTTTCACACTATAAAGGCTTTTTCAAATAATGGATTCACACTCTCACTTTTTTCCACTCTCAGTCTCTCTCTATAGGCTCTCTAAAGAAACTAATCAGACTCAATACAAAGCTATCACAATTCTTGTGAGATTCAACCTAACACTTTGAGATAATGAGTAGTAAGTGGATACTACAGTAGAGAAAATTAGGGAATGAAAGTTAAAGATGTAGAATTTTGTAGAAGCTTAGGTCAAACCAATACTATTTCCAGAACAGCACAAATTTTTTTTTTTTTGCCTTTTCTTTCAGCAATTTTTTTTTTCTCTATTTTTTTTTTGCCCTATTTTTTTCCTGGAATATGAAGAACAAAAACAAAATTTGAATAAACAGAACAGAAACAGAAAAATCAATCTGGAAAGTCCTGAAAAAGCGTCTGAATTTAAATGACAATATCTCGAGTTAGAGAACTCCAAATAAGATGATTTTAAAGCGATTTGAAAGAAGAGAATTTGGAATATAAGAAAGACTTACTACACATCTAGAAACTCAACGGAAAATGTGACAAACAAAGGATTAAAAGGCACGTCCAGAAGAATGGAAGACGAACAGAATTTCAAAAGGAAATAGAAACACAATCTAGAAAAGCACAAAGACACACAAATATGACCTGATTTAGGCACCGAAGCTCTGATACCAAGCTGGTGCGAACCCGCAAGGAATTGAGTCCCTTGGACCCACAACCGATCTAAAATATGCGCACCCCAAGAAAGCTAAATCAAGTCTGAACGATCCACTTGAAACCCTTGAATATGAAGAGACAAGGACCCCGAGTGTTGGAAGACACCACAAGGTTGATCAAGCCTTGATAAGTCTACAAGTTCAATGAAGAACCCTAGAGAGTACTCCTCTCAAGTGTGGGATTTCTAGAAAATATGATTTTTATTCATTCAAATCTGGTTACAATGGGAGGTAGAGTACAATTATATAATGTGCAAGTCAAATCTGCCTTCAATGCTCATAGAAAAGGAAAACTAGGGAAATTAATAGCAAATTTCCTAATTAATGACCTATGAAATCAAAATTATAAAAGTCAAATTCTCTTAAAAACTAAAAAGGAAATAAATCCCCTTAAATAAGCTAAATTCGTCTAGATATATTAGGGTTCTAGAAATCAGCTTATTAAACCCAAAATAGTATTATTTAGCTGTAAATGAGCCCACTAATGGATGGTCCATAGGTCAAGCACTTCAATTTATAATGTTTTAGCCCAGTCTAGCCTCAGCAGCTCCATCTTCAGCCCATATGATGTTGAGGACGTCCACATTAGAAATGTCCATATTTTGTTGACTTTTGTTGCTCCAATTGCTATTTGCTAAGTCCAGGTCTCTTGAACAAGTCCACTTAAGGCTTCCCTCAATCTTTTAGCTCGTGCTTTTGTCATCGGGCCACTTGGAATTAGCAAAGGATCATTCCAAGCATTTGAGACAGCTTGCTCCCTTTGATGGATTGCATCATCTGGGTTGCCACCAATTAGAGGGATAGTGATGAGAGACCCCGTAGGAATAAGTCCTAGGAACCTTCAACAAGATGATATGTTGCCCGGGACCGGCTAAGAACAATAAATGTTAGTCAAATGGATAAGACCCTAAGAGAACTCTCCCTTAGAACCCTAGCCTTGAGACGCCACAAAGGAAGACTACTCCTTTGATAAGTCACTTGTATTCTATAGACGAACACACAGAAGCAAGAATTCTCACAATGAGAAATAAAATTCTGAATTTATTCTAATCTCCCAAAAAGTACAATAGGTGGCCTATTAAATAATCATAAAAGAAAACCCTAAACCTAACTTAATCTCTAAGAATTCTCCTTCAAGAAATAGGAAATAAGGGATCTGATTTTAATGGGAGGAGATGATGCCATTTACTACAAGAAATCCTAAAGAAAAGGAAAGAAAGTAATAAGTTTTCAGCAACTAATGAAAATGAAAATAAACAAAATCTGAAACTTAAATCCTAAGTCTTGACTAAATGGCCTCGTTCAAACTAATAGAAATAGAAACTAATGAAAAGCAAATAAAAGACATCTTAATAAGAATTAAAACTACTATTCACGTCACTTTTGTTGCCCATGTGATTTGCACATGCTTGTTAATTGATTTCTTCAAATTGGACTCTATTCGGACCTTGCAGCATGTCTTGTTGGGCTTGGACAATGAGGATCAAGTCCCTTGGGCCTTGTAACTCTTCAAATTGATGCAAAAACATGGGTTCAAGCTCTTGAACTTTTTGGACAATGCAACTCAAAGTTTGCTTCATGGCTTTAGCTCTTCCTCTAGTCATTAGGCCTCCTATGCCTTATAATGGGTCCATTTTCATGTTGGGCTTTCTTGCACACCCTCCATGCTCTTTTAAGTTATTACACCATGCTCCCTTGTCTGCAAGCTCACAGGCCCCTTCATCATTCCCTCCCTCTTCCAAAGGATTCGTCCTCGAATCTTTCTCAAGTGTACCCAAACCCAATCACCAGGTTCAAATACCACACACCTTCTACCCTTATTAGCATGCTTGGCATATTGTTCATTCTTCCTCTCAATGTTAGCCTTAACTTTGGCATGTAATTCCTGCACAAACTTAGCTTTCTTCAAACCATCAAGATTAGCAAACTCATTAGAAGGTAAAGGAAGAATATCAAGAGGAGTTAAGGGATTAAAACCATAGACATCCTCAAATGGAGAAAATGAAGTAGAAGAGTGCACTGTTCTATTATATGCAAACTCAATGTGAGGCAAGCATTTTTCCCAATTCTTTAAGTTTTTTTGAATGATAGAACGAAGCAAGGTAGTAAGAGTACGATTCACAACTTCAGTTTGCCCATCCATTTGAGGATGTGCCACAGTAGAAAACAACAATTTAGTTCCTAGCTTAGATCACAAAGTTCTCCAAAAATGGTTAAGGAACTTTACATCTCTATCACTCACAATAGATTTAGGTAAACCATGCAACCTCACAATTTCTTTAAGGAACAAGTCAGCAATATGTATGGCATCATTAGTTTTTGAACATGCAATAAAGTGTGCTATTTTGCTAAATCTATCAACCACAACAAAAATGCTATCTTTTCCACTTTGAGCTTTAGGTAAACCCAACACAAAATCCATAGAAATATCAATCCAAGGTTGGGAAGGCACGGGGAGGGGAGAATACAAACCATAAGATTGAACTTTAGATTTTGCATGCTTACATGTCACACATCTATCACAAACAAAAATTACATCTTTTCTCATGCTTGGCCAATAAAAATGTTCATGCAAAAGAGCTGAAGTTTTCTCCACACCAAAGTGTCCCATCAAAGCACCACCATGAGTCTCTTTAACAAGCAATTCATACATAGAACAAGATGGAATACATAATTTATCTTTCTTAAATAAAAATCCATCAAATCTGTAAAAGTCATTAAGACCATGTTTCTCACACAATTTCCAGATTTCACCAAAATCACAATCAGATTCATACATGCTTTTTAACATCTCAAAACTAAGTAATCTAGCATGCAGTGATGTAAGATGACTATATCTCCTAGATAATGCATCAGCCACAACATTCTCTTTACCCTTTTTGTGCTTGATGACATAAGGAAAAGTTTCAATGAATTCAAGCCATCTAACATGTCTCTTGTTCAATTTACCTTGAGACTTTAAAAATTTCAAGCTTTCATGATCAGAATGTATAATGAATTCTTTTGACATCAAATAATGTTGCCAAGTCTCTAAGGTTCTTTTTAAAGCATACAACTCTTTGTCATAAGTGGAATAATTCAAAGTAGCTCCACTTAATTGTTCACCAAAGAAAGTAATGGGCTTAGAATCTTGCATTAAAACAGTTCCAATTCCAATTCTAGATGCAGCACATTCAATTTCAAATACTTTAGAAAAATCAGGTAAAACAAGTAACGGAGCATTTGTTAATTTTTCTTTCAAAGTGCTAAATGCAACCTCTTGTGTTTCACCCCACTTGAAAACTACATTTTTCTTTACCAAATCATTCAAAGGTGAAGCAATGGAGGAGAAGTCCCTTTCAAAACGTCTATAGAAGCTAGCCAAGCCATGGAAACTCCTTACTTCATTTGCATTCTTTGGTGTAGGCCACTCACGGATAGCTTTCATCGCTCTTCATCCACACGAATCCCTTGAGCACCTACAACAAATCCAAGAAATACAACAGAATCCAAACAAAAAGAACACTTTTCTAAATTTGCATAAAGGCTATTCTTCTTAAGAATGCAAAAGGCCTCACGCAAACGACCAAGATGATCATCTAAACTCTTGCTATAAATCAAAATATCATCAAAATAAATAACAACACATTTCCCAATAAGAGAACGAAAAACATGATTCATTAAGCTCATAAATGTACTGGGTGCATTAGTTAAACCAAATGGCATAACGAACCAGTCATACAATCCAAACTTAGTTTTAAATGCAGTTTTCCATTCATCACCTTCTTTCATTCTAATTTGATGATATCCACTCCTAAGATCAATTTTAGAAAATAAAGATGCACCATGTAACTCATCAAGCATATCATCTAATCTAGGAACGGGATAACAATATACTGTGATTTTATTGATGGCTCTACAATCTACACACATTCTCCACTTGCCATCCTTCTTAGGCACTAGGATCACTGGAACTGCACAAGGACTCAAGCTCTCTCTAACAAAGCCTTTCTTCATGAGCTCTTCAACTTGGCATTGGATTTCCTTAGTTTCTTCTGGATTAGCTCTATATGCTGGTCTATTAGGAATGGATGCTCCAGGGATGAAATCTATATGATGTTCAATGCCTCTCAAAGGAGGCAAACCATCGGGAATTTCCTTTGGAAACAAATCACCAAAATCTTGCAAAAGAGACACAACACTAGAGGGCAAAGAGGGATCAAGTTCATTAGTAGAAAAATAAATTTCCTTGTACAAGAGTACAAGCACTTGCTCATCAGCCAACATAGCTCTCTTAATCTCCCAGAAAAGAAACTCACTTTTTTTTTCATCAATTTTCTCACTTTCATTCCTTTTCTTTTCAATCACTTTCTTTTCTTTTTCCCTCTCCTTTCTTTCTTTTCTCTTTTTCTCTCTCAATTTGCACTCATTTTCAATTCTAAGTTGATCCTCATAAGCTTGCATAGGTCTGAGAGGAGTAAGCACAATAGTTTTACCATTGAAAGGAAAAGAATAGCAATTTTTATATCCATCATGTTTAACACGTCTATCAAATTGCCATGGTCTACCAAGCAAAATATGTCCCGCATACATAGGAGCTATATCACACAAGACTTCATCATGATAATTACCAATAGAAAAAGAAATTAATACTTGCTTAGTAATTTTAACTTCACCACAATCATTAAGCCATTGCAACTTATAAGGACTAGGATGCTTTAAAGTAGGCAAATTCAGTTTATCAACAAGCAAGATACTAGCAACATTTGTACAACTACCACCATCAATAATCATGCTACATACCTTGTTCTGGACAAAACATCTAGTATGGAAGATGTGCTCACATTGCTCTTTCTCATGATCTTCCTTGGGTTGAATATTTAGAGCACGCCTAGACACCAACGCCTCTCCAAGCACGGGCTCACTAAGCTCTAACTCAGAATCCTCTGCCAAAGATGGCATACCTCCATCGAAATCTTCATCACTAGTCTCCTCACAAACTACATCACCATTTTCAAGCAAAATCATAGTTCTCTCATTTGGACATTAAGAAGAGATGTGACCAAAACCTTGACATTTAAAACACTTAATTTTTGAAGTAGTAGAAGAAGAAAAGTTAGAGTTATACTTACCTTTAGGAGGTGGATCTGAACTTTTGGGTTTGCTTTCTCCTTTGGCTTGCTTTCTTTGGATTTGAAGGAGGATTTGGAATCCTTCAAACCTTGCTTCCAAGACCCAAAACCAGCAGCAAATCTGAATTTTTGTTGAGATTTAAGTTGTTTCTCCTCTTTAATAGCTTTGTGTAATAGCTCTTCCATGTCAACATAATGTTGGAGATCAACAATTGCAGCAATTTTAGGGTTCAAACCATCTATGAATCTTGCCATGGTTGCCTCTTTGTCTTCCTCAAGATTGGCTCTAATCATAGCCATTTCCATCTCTTGATAATACTCCTCAACACTCATGGAGCCTTGTCTCAATTTCTGCAATTTCTTGTGCAAATCCCTATAGTAATAACTAGGGACAAATCTCTTTCTCATAGTGATTTTGATGCAATAGAACCAAGAGACCTTGTTAAGCATAGAAGTGGACCTAATGAAGGATATGGTGCTAAGTTTCAAGCCCAAGGACATGATTTGCAAATTAAAGCCCAAGAGTTCAAGTCAAATGTGCCTAAAGATCCATTGTAAGGCATAGGAGGCCCAATAACAAGAGCTAGGGCCAAAGCAATGAAAGAAGCCTTCAATTGTTTAATTTATAAGCTTCATAACTTAGAGCCCATTCATTTAAGTCAAGAGAAGGCCCAAGAAGATATAAAAGGTGTGATCATGCTAACCATTCTACAAGAGGAGTGCCAAGGCCCAATTGGAGTCCAATTGCAAGAGATTAAGAATCATGTGACAACCATGTGATTTTTAATGAAGCATGAGCATCCCATGTGACAACTTAAGAAGCTGATTAGTTTTGACTAGGATTCCTTTTGAAATTTCATTTTTTATTATTTTTTTGAACTTGGTCAAAGAGCTTATCTTGGAGATCAAGTTAAGATTAGTATCCTAATCTAATTAGGATATATATTAGGTATTCTTTAAAATATTTCTAATCAGATTTTAGAGTTTTACTTTAATTAGGACTCTAGAAATTTTGCCTATAAAAGGCTTCCTATTGTACTCTATTTTGCACATGAATAAATTTGAGTATTATTCAATTATCTGTGAGGCTTTTGCTTCTTTGTGTTCTCAAAGAGTTCACGTGACTTATCAAAGGATTGGTCTTCCTTTGTGGCGTCTTGAGGCTAGGGTTCTAAGAGACAAGTTCTCTTAGGGTCTTTCCTCTGACCAACATTCTTGTTTTCTAGCTGGTCTCGGGCAAAGTGTCATCTTGTTGAAGGTTCCTAGGACAAGGTTCCTAGAGGGTCTCTCATCATTTGGTATCAGAGCTTTGGTCGCTAGTACAAGGTATATCTTTGTGTTTTCCCTTTCATTATTCTTCATACTTTCTCTCCTTCCATTAGTATTACCTTTTCCATATTTGTCTTTTTCTTCTATCTTCTTCTGTCTTCCATTGTTGTGTTCCTCCATCCTCAAAAAAAAAAAAAAAAGAGAAGTGAGTCTGATACTCCCCAAAAAAAAAAGTCAAAAGAAAATTCAAAAAAAAATTCGAAAAAAAAGGGAGTGAAAAAAAAAAATTCAGATTGCAGAATTTAAAATTGCAAGTTGTGCCAATTCAAAATTGAAAGCAAGTTTGGAGTTAGTTTCCTAATTAGAGTCAATTTCCTAATTGGAATTAGTTTCCTAATTAGAGTCAATTTCCTAATTGGAGTTAGTTTCCTAATTGAAGTCAATTTCCTAATTGGAGTCAATTTCTTACTTGGAATTAGTTTCCCAATTAAAGTTAATATCCTAATTGGAGTTTGTTTCCTAATTTAATTGCATTAAGTAGCTACCAAGTTATCTACTTTCCTATTTGCATTCAAGAAAGGATATTGTTTCCTAATTGTTCTAAACTTGAATTACAAGTAGTTTTATATTCTTAAGGTTTCTTATTTTCAGATTTTTTTTCTTTCCTTCCTTTTCTTTCCAGACCTTCCGTTCCTCCTTCTTTTTCCTTTTGCTACACACCTTTTTTTTCCTCCTTTGTTTGATTCTTTGGGAATTTACATTTTAGGATTCTAGTTTTTTTAATTGCCACTAGTTTGATCTTTTCATTTGATTTGCTTGTGACTTGCTTAGAACACTTGTAAGAAGCAAATTATTGAGTGGTAAAAGGCAAGAGGGTTAATGATGAGAGACCCTCTAGGAACCTTGTCCTAGGAACCTTCAACAAGATGACACTTTGCCCGAGACCGGCTAGAAAACAAGAATGTTAGTTAAAGGAAAGACCCTAAGAGAACTTGTCTCTTAGAACCCTAGCCTCAAGACGCCACAAAGGAAGACCAATCCTTTGATAAGTCACGTGAACTCTCAGAGAACACAAAGAAGCAAAAGCCTCACAAATAATTGAATAATACTCAAATTCATTCATGTCTAAAATAGAGTACAATAGGAAGTCTTTTATAGGCAAAATTTCTAGAGTCCTAATTAAAGTAAAACTCTAAATTTTGATTAGAAATATTTTAAATAATACCTAATATATAGCCTAATTAGATTAGGATACTAATTTTAACTTGATTTTCAAGATAAGCTCTTTGACCAAGTTCAAAAAAATAATAAAATAATAAAAAACGAAATTAAAAAAGAATCCTAGTCAAAACTAATTAGCTTCTTTAAGTTGTCACATGGGATGCTCATGCTTCATTAAAAATCACATGGTTGTCACATGATTCTTAATCTCTTGCAATCGGACTCCAATTGGGCCTTAGCACTCCTCTTGTATGTGTATAGTTCATTGGGCCTTCAACATGTTGGATATTGAATTTAGTTGCTCCATGGATCTTTTTAAGACATTGGGCTTCCACTTGGACTTCCACTTTTGCATCTTTAAGGAGATCTTGATCAAATATGGATCTTAGGCCATAAACTTGGGTCGACGTCCAACATAGAGATTATTTTGAACTCTTTGAAGTTTTTGGACATATACAATCACAATTTGGGCCTCTTGAACATGGGCCATCCTTTCATCAGCCATTTGGACCTGAATCATAGGCTTTTGAATGATTTGGTCTTGATGGATGAGGGCTTCTCGAATTTGTAGTGCTCCAATAGACATGCCTACTGATATTGTATCATTCCCTCCCTCTTTGAAAAGATTCGTCCTCGAATCTTCGCCATTAGGTGGTTTCTTGGGAAACAAATCTAGGCAATCACAACTCTTTTCAATGCTAATTGAAGATGAGGCTCCATTAGGTGGCTTCTTTGAAAACAAATCTCTACATACTTGCAAGGAGCTAGAACTAACAATAGGCAAAGATGGGTTAAGATTGTTAGTAGATAAATAAACATAAGTACACACGCTCTCAACATCTCTTTTTTCATCAAACAACCTCACACTCATGCTTTTCTCACTTTTCTCACAACTCTCTTGCTCTTTCTTTTCACTCATACTTGTTTCTTTTTCAATCTCTTCTTTTTCTCTCTCTAACTCATGTTCTCTCTCTTTTTCTTTTGCTTTGTATGCTTATACTATTCTCATTTGATCCTCATAAGCATCCATAGGATCAAGAGGTACTAACACATGATTTTTTTCATTGAATACAAATGAATAGCAATAGCAATATTTGTACTTATGCTTAACATATTTAGCTTTTCTCACATGTTTCCATGGTTTACCAAGCATAATATGTCCATCAGACATAGGAGCGATATCACATAACACTTTATCATGATATTTACCAATAGAGAAAGAAATCAAAACTTGCTTATTAACCTTAAATTCAGCACTACCCTTCAACAAGGTATATGGCCTAGGATGCTTTATAGTAGGCAAGTTTAATTTCTCAACAAGTAAGGTACTGGCAACATTTACATAGCTACTATTATCAATAGCTATGCTGCAGACTTTCTCTTTGATAAGGCATCTAGTATAGAAATCAGGGGATGCCTTTTCCTTATCTTGTCCTGTAGAGTTGGTATTGAATTGGAATGCATCCAACCTTGCACAAGATTGCTTGAATCGTTCTTTGTTAGCCTCTTCAAGGAATTTGTACTCATTGGACATCTTATCACCTGAAAAATTAGTCAAAGAAAGATAGAAGGAATAGGACCTCACGCACTCTTCTCACGTATTTACACTTAAAAGATGATAAGTTCACTCGTGTTTAACTCTCTTTTTGGCTTTTTCTTTAATGTTAACGCTCTTGCCTTTTACCACTCAATAATTTGCTTCTTACAAGTGTTCTAAGCAAGTCACAAGCAAATCAAATGAAAAGATCAGACTAGTGGCAATAAAAAATACTAGAATCCTAAAATGTAAATTCTCAAAAAATCAAACAAAGGATAAAAAGAGGTGTGTAACAAAAAGGAAAAACAGGAGGAACGGAAGGTCTGGAAGGAAAGAGAAGGAAAGAAAAAATCTGAAAATAAGAAACCTTATGAATAGAAAACTACTTGCAATTCAAGTTTAGAACAATTAGGAAACAATATCCTTTCTTGAATGCAAATAGGAAAGTAGATAACTTGGTAGCTACTTAATGCGGTTAAATTAGGAAACAAACTCCAATTAGAAAATTAACTCCAATTAGGAAATTGACTCCATTTAGGAAACTAACTCCAATTAGGAAATTGACTCTAATTAGGAAACTAACTCCAATTAGGAAATTGACTCCAATTAGGAAACAAACTCCAATTCGGAAATTAACTCCAAACTTGCTTTCAATTTTGAATTCTGCAATTTGAAATTTTTTTTTTATTTTTTTTTCTTTTTTTTTACCCCTTTTTGAAATTTTTTTTTTTTTTTTTTTTGAGGATGGAGGAACACAACAATGGAAGACAGAAGAAGATAGAAGAAAAAGACGAAGATGAAAAAGGTTAATGGAAGAAGAGAAAGTATGAAGAACAATGAGAGGGAAAACACAAAGATATACCTTGTACTAGTAACCAAAGCTCTGATACCAAATGATGAGAGACCCTCTAGGAACCTTGTCCTAGGAACCTTCAACAAGATGACACTTTACCCGAGACCGGCTAGAAAACAAGAATGTTAGTCTAAGGAAAGACCCTAAGAGAACTTGTCTCTTAGAACTCTAGCCTCAAGACGCCACAAAGGAAGACCAATCCTTTGATAAGTCACGTGAACTCTCAGAGAACACAAAGAAGCAAAAGCCTCACAAATAATTGAATAATACTCAAATTCATTCATGTCTAAAATAGAGTGCAATAGGAAGCCTTTTATAGGCAAAATTTCTAGAGTCCTAATTAAAGTAAAACTCTAAATTCTGATTTGAAATATTTTAAATAATACCTAATATATATCCTAATTAGATTAGGATACTAATCTTAACTTGATCTCCAAGATAAGCTCTTTGACCAAGTTCAAAAAAATAATAAAATAATAAAAAACGAAATTCAAAAAGAATCCTAGTCAAAACTAATTAGCTTCTTTAAGTTGTCACATGGGATGCTCATGCTTCATTAAAAATCACATGGTTGTCACATAATTCTTAATCTCTTGCAATTGGACTCCAATTGGGCCTTAGCACTCCTCTTGTATGTGTATAGTTCATTGGGCCTTCAACATGTTGGATATTGAATTTAGTTGCTCTGTGGATCTTCTTAAGACATTGGGCTTCCACTTGGACTTCCACTTTTGCATCTTTAAGGAGATCTTGATCAAATATGGATCTTGGGCTATAAACTTGGGTCGACGTCCAACATAGAGATTATTTTGAACTCTTTGAAGTTTTTGGACATATACAATCACAATTTGGGCCTCTTGAACATGGGCCATCCTTTCATGAGCCATTTGGACCTGAATCATAGGCTTTTGAATGATTTGGTCTTGATGGATGAGGGCTTCTCGAATTTGTAGTGCTCCAATAGACATGCCTACTGATATTGTATCAGTTAACATTAAAAAAAAGCCGAAAAGAGAGTTAAACACAAGTGAAATTATCATCTTTTGAGTGTAAACACGTAAGCTAGTGAGTTGCGAGGTCCTATATCTTTCTTTGCTTGTTTTTGTACAAACTAATATTTCAGGATGTCTGGAGAATCTGAGCACAGTGACTTTGACATGAAAGTCTGGGTTAGAGCCGTTTAAAGTACTCATGAGAAACTTAGTGTCAGATTAGATGATGTGGAGTCTTCTTCCAATAGGAGGACCCATAGGAGGCAAGCTCATATAGAACCTGATGATGAAGTTGAGTCTGACTTTGAGGAGTCCTATACTTGGAGAGGCAGACAATCATCATCCAATAAAGATGGTGGTATTGGAAACATCAAGATGAAGATCCCCTCATTCCCCAGGAAAAATAACCCAGACCAATACTTAGATTGGGAAAGAAGAGTGGAGCATGTGTTTGAGTGCCACTCTTACACTGAGGTAAAGAAAGTAAAACTTGCTGCGGTGGAGTTTACTGACTATGCTAGCATCTGGTGGGATCAACTCTTACTTACCAGAAGACGTACCGGTGAAGGTCCAATTCGTGATTGGCAAGAGATGAAAATTATCATGCGCAAACGATTTGTCCCTAGTTACTATTACAGGGAATTGCATAAGAGGCTCCAAAAGCTGAAACAAGGTTCTATGAGTGTGGAAGATTACTATCAAGAAATGGAGATTGCCATGATTAAGGCAAATGTGGAGGAAGACCGTGAAGCAAACATGGCCCGATTCATTGAGGGCTTAAATCCTGAAATAGCTGCCCAGGTTGATTTATACAATTACCTGGATATGGAGGAGCTCTTACATAGAGCTATCAAGGTGGAAAAGCAACTAAGGGCTCGACAAAAGCTAAAAGTGACATCTAGCTCGAGTTCTTGGAGGGATTCCAAAGTCTCCTTCAAGCCAAAGACTGATTTCAAGTCTAAGGAAGAAAGTAAGGTAAAACCCTTTTAGGTTAAGGGTAAAACTGATTCAAAACCTTTATTATCTTCTAACCTAACTACTTCTTCCTCTAAGGTTAGATGTTTTAAATGTAATAGTTTTGGTCACATTGCTTCACAATGTCCTAATAAACGAACTATGATTATTCTTGAGAATGGTGATGTGACTAGTGCTAGTAGTGAATCTGAGGAAGATGAGATGCCACCCTTGACTGATGACTCAGATTTAGAATTAACTGAAGCTGTAAATGGTGAAGCCCTTGTGGCTAGACGTGCTTTCAACATTCAACCAAAAGAAGATCTCGAGGTAGAGCAGCGTGAGCATATTTTCCATACTCGTTGCTTCATCCACAAGAAGGTCTATAGTTTGATTATTGATGGTGGTAGCTACATAAATGTAGCTAGTACTTTACTTGTGGAAAAGCTAAACTTGCCTACTTTAAGGCACCCTACCCCTTATAAATTACAATGGCTTAATGATAGTGGGGAGGTAAAAGTAACAAAACGGGTGATCATCTCTTTTTCTATTGGTAATTATCATGATGAGATTCTTTGTGATGTAGCACCTATGTATGCTGGTCACTTCTTACTTGGTAGGCTATGGCAGTTTGACAGAAAGGTAAAGCATGATGAATATAAAAATTATTACTCCTTTGTTTTAATGGTAAGACCATTGTGTTGACCCCTTTGCGTCCTGTTCAAGCATATGAAGATCAGTTAAAAATTGAAAGAGAGTGTAAGAATAGAGAGCAAGAAAAGAAAGGTAAAGTGAGTGTGAGTGTTGAGAATGAGAAGAAGCAACAAAAAGGAGAGCTGAGTAGAAAGAAAATTAGAGAAAAATATGAGGAAAAGAAAGTGAGTTTATTCTCGAGTAAAAGTGAGATCAAAAGAGCTCTATTTAGTGAAAATGCTTTCTTATTGCTTTATAAAGATGTTTATCTTACTATCAACGATCTTGATCACTCTTTGCCTGCTAGTGTTACATCTTTATTGCAGGAATTCTGTGACATATTCCCAGAGGAAATACCTAATGGATTGCCCCCTTTAAGAGGCATTGAGCATCGTATAGACTTTATCCCAGGAGCATCTATTCCCAATAGACCTACTTATTGAGCAAATCCAGATGAGACTAAGGAAATACAACATCAAGTGGAAGAGCTCATCAAGAAAGGCTTTGTTCGTGAAAGTCTAAGTCCATATGCTGTGCTGGTGATTCTTGTGCCCAAAAAGGAAAGCAAGTGGCGGATGTGTATAGATTGTCGTGCCATCAACAAAATAACGGTGAAATATCGCTATCCTATCCCTAGGTTAGATGATATGCTTGACGAGTTGCATGGTGCATGTGTTTTCTCTAAAATTGATCTTAGAAGTGGTTACCATCAAATTAGAATGAAAGAAGGTGATGAATGGAAAACTGCTTTTAAGACCAAGTTTGGGTAATATGAATGGTTAGTTATGCCATTTGGCTTGACTAACGCACCTAGCACTTTCATGAGTTTAATGAACCATGTCTTTAGATCTTTCATTGGTAGATTTGTTGTGATTTACTTTGATGACATTTTGATTTACTCTAAAAATCTAGAAGAGCATGTGAATCATTTGCATGATGTGTGTGTTGTGCTTAGAGAGGATAAACTCTTTGCCAATTTAGAGAAGTGCTCTTTTTGTTTGGATTCTGTGGTTTTTCTTGGATTTGTTGTAGGAGCTCGTGGCATACAAGTGGATGAGGAGAAGGTCAAAGCAATCTGAGAGTGGCCAACTCCAAAGAATGCAAGTGAAGTAAGGAGCTTCCATGGATTGGCAAGCTTTTATAGGCGATTTGTTAAGGACTTCTCTACTCTTGCTGCCCCTTTAAATGATTTGGTAAGAAAGAATGTGGTATTCAAGTGGGGTGAAGCACAAGAGCGTGCTTTTAACATACTGAAAGACAAACTAACTAATGCCCCTGTACTTGTATTACCTGATTTTACTAAGGTTTTTGAAATTGAGTGTGACGCTTCTAGTATAGGTATAGGTGGTGTGTTGATGCAGGATTCCAAACCTATTGCATATTTCAGTGAGAAATTAAGTGGCCCTACTTTAAATTATTCTACATATGATAAAGAGTTATATGCCTTGAAATGAACTTTAGAAACTTGGCAACATTATTTGTGCCCTAAAGAGTTTATTATCCATTCTGATCATGAAAGTCTTAAGTTTCTTAAGTCCCAGGGTAAATTGAACAAAAGGCATGCAAGTTGGCTTGAATTTATTGAAACCTTCCCTTATGTGATTAAGCATAAGTAGGGAAAGGAAAATGTTGTAGCGGATGCATTATCTAGGCGTTACACTTTGATTACTTCCATGCATGCTAGATTGATAGGATTTGAAATGTTAAAAGACATGTATGAGTCTGATTCTAATTTCGCTGATATTTTGGAAATCTTGTGAAATGTATGGTGCTAATAATTATTATAGGTTTCATGGGTTCCTTTTCAAAAAGAACAAGTTATGTGTTCCTATGTGTTCCATTCGTGAGCTTCTTGTTAAGGAAACTCATGGCGGGGGATTGATGGGTCATTTTGGTGTCGAAAAGTCTTTGGCTCTTTTAAATGAGCATTTTTATTGGCCTGGCATGAGAAAGGATGTGGTTGCTGTTTGTTCTAGATGTATTACTTGTAAGCATGCTAAGTCTAGAATTCAATCACATGGCTTATATTCCCCCTTACCAGTTCCCTCTCACCCATGGACTGATATTTCTATGGACTTTGTCTTGGGTTTACCTAAATCTTCCACTGGGAAAGATAATGTTTTTGTTGTTGTGGATAGGTTTAGTAAAATGGCACATTTTATTGCTTGTTCCGAAACTAATGATGCTATGTATGTGGTAGAATTGTTTTTCAAGGAGATAGTTAGGTTGCAGAGTGTGGCAAAAACTATTGTTAGTGATAGAGATGTAAAATTCTTGAGTTATTTCTGGAAAATATTGTGGAATAAACTTGGCACTAAGCTTTTGTTTTCTACTACAGCACACCCACAAACTGATGGGTAGATCGAGGTTGTTAATAGAACCCTCTCTACTTTATTTAGAGCTATCATTCAAAAGAATCTTAAGAATTGGGAGAAGTATTTGCCCCATGTCGAATTTGCTTATAATCGTGCTGTTCATTCTACTACAAAATTCTCTCCTTTTGAAATTGTTTATGGCTTTAATCCTTTAACGCCGTTAGATTTGCTTCCTTTACCTTCACATGAGTTTACTAACCTTGATGGTGCTAGGAAGGCTAAGTTTGTGCAGGATTTGCATAAGAAGGTGAAAGCCAATATTGAAAGATGGAATGAGCAAATTGCTAGCCAAGTTAATAAGGATAGAAGGCGTGTGGTGTTTGAACCTGGCAATTGGGTGTGGGTTCACTTGCGAAAAGAATGTTTCCCAGAATAAAGAAAGTCAAAACTCCAACCTAGAGGAGATGGTCTCTTTCAAGTTCTTGAAAGGATTAATGATAATGCTTATAAAATTGACTTACCTAGTTCTTATGGAAATATTAGTGCTACTTTTAATGTAGCTGATCTCTCTTTCTTTGATATTGCAGATTCGAGGACGAATCCTTTTCAAGAGGGGGGAATGATGCAATAGAACCAAGAGACCTTGTTGAGCATAGAAGTAGACCTAATGAAGGATATGGTGCTAAGTTTCAAGCATAAGGACATGATTTGCAAATTAAAACCCAAGAGTTCAAGTCAAATGTGCCTAAAGATCCATTGCAAGGCATAGGAGGCCCAATAACAAGAGCTAGGGCCAAAGCAATGAAAGAAGCCTTCAATTGTTTAATTTATAAGCTTCATAACTTAGAGCCCATTCATTTAAGTCAAGAGAAGGCCCAAGAAGATGTAAAAGGTGTGATCATGCTAACCATTCTACAAGAGGAGTGCCAAGGCCCAATTAGAGTCCAATTGCAAGAGATTAAGAATCATGTGACAACTATATGATTTTTAATGAAGCATGAGCATCCCATGTGACAATTTAAGAAGCTGATTAGTTTTGACTAGAATTCCTTTTGAAATTTCATTTTTTATTATTTTATTATTTTTTTGAACTTAGTCAAAGAGCTTATCTTGGAGATCAAGTTAAGATTAGTATCCTAATCTAATTAGGATATATATTAGGTATTATTTAAAATATTTCTAATCAGATTTTAGAGTTTTACTTTAATTAGGACTCTAGAAATTTTGCCTATAAAAGACTTCCTATTGTACTCTATTTTGGACATGAATAAATTTGAGTATTATTCAATTATCTGTGAGGCTTTTGCTTCTTTGTGTTCTCTGACAGTTCACGTGACTTATCAAAGGATTGGTCTTCCTTTGTGGCGTCTTGAGGCTAGGGTTCTAAGAGACAAGTTCTTTTAGGGTCTTTCCTTTGACCAACATTCTTGTTTTCTAGGCGGTCTCGGGTAAAGTGTCATCTTGTTGAAAGTTCCTAGGACAAGGTTCCTAGAGGGTCTCTCATCAGATTTTCATCTCATGCCAAGTCGGAATTGGAGGCTCTTTATTTCGCCTTCTATTGATGAGAAGTTGATCCCACCAAATGCTAGCATAATTTGAAAATTCAACGGATGCTAATTTCACTTTTTGCCCCTCAGAATAATGATGGCACTCAAAAACGTGCTCAACCTTTCTTTTCCACTCCAAATAAAGCTCTGGATCATTCTTTCCTTGAAAGGAGGGAATTTTCATTTTGATGTTGCCTAGACCATGCTCCTTATGTGGGGGAGCTTGCTTGTGCCTCCTTGGAATGAAATCATCAAAGTCAGATTCTCCTTCATACTCCTCCTCAAGATCACGTCTTTTTGGAATTTTAGAGTTTGATGGAGATTCAAAGTCATCCAGTCTTGCATTGAGCCTTTTGAATTGCTCGTAGACACTTTTCATGAAAACGTTAAGATCAACATCATTAGGCTCATTTTCAGCCATTTTACAACCTGAAATGTTAGTGGACAGAATAAAAAATAATATGAAGTAGGACCTCACACACTCTTCTCACGTGTATCACTCAAAATATTGCAAATTCACTCGTGTTTCACTCAAAATTTGGCTTTTATCTTTAATGTGACACTCTTGCCTTTTACCACTCACTTGCTTCTTTTTAGTGCTCTTAGATAGAAACAAAAACAAATCAATAGGAGCAAAGAATAAAGTGGCAATCCCAAAACCAGAAAATTCCAAGTTAAAATCCTCAAATAGCCAAAAGAAAAAGAGGCAAAAAATAAGAATTTAAAAGGGCAAGGGTCAGAAACAAGCAGTTTGGAAAGAAAAGAAAAATAGGAAAGGATTAAAAAAAAAGGAAAGTTAGGTTCAATTTAGGAAATTTGGAAGCTTACCACCTAAGTTGATGAAAGACCCTCTAGGAACCTTTAACAAGATGACACTTTGCCCGAGACTGGCTAGAAAATAAGAATGTTGGTCAAAGGAAAAGACCCTAAGAGAACTTGTCTCTTAGAACCCTAGCCTCAAGACGCCACGAAGGAAGACCAATCCTTTGATAAGTCACGTGAACTCCTAGAGAACACAAAGAAGCAAAAACCTCACAGATAATTGAATAATACTTAAATTCATTCATGTGCAAAATAGAGTACAATAGGGAGCCTTTTATAGGCAAAATTTCTAGAGTCCTAATTAAAGTAAAACTCTAAAATCTGATTAAAAGTATTTTAAATAGTGCTTAAAATTAAGAAACTAGATTAGGATATTAATTTTAACTTGATCTCCAAGATAACCTCTTTGACCAAGTTCAAAAAAATAATAAAATAATAAAAAACGAAATTTCAAAAAAGAATCCTAGTCAAACTAATCAGCTTCATTAAATTGTTACATGGGATGCTCATACTTCATTAAAAATCACATGGTTGTCACATGATTCTTAATCTCTTGCAATTGGACTCCAATTGGGCCTTGGCACTCCTCTTGTAGAATGGTTAGCATGATCACACCTTTTACATCTTCTTGGGCCTTCTCTTGACTTAAATGAATGGGCTCTACGTTATAAAGCTTATGAATTAAAAAATTGAAGGCTTCTTTCATTACTTTGGCCGTAGCTCTTGTTATTGGGCCTTCAATATATTGGATATTGACTTTAGTTGCTCCATGGCCCTTCTTAGACATTTGGCTTCCACTTGGACTTCCACTTTTGCATCTTTAAGGAAATCTCATGTCCAAATTCCAATTCAGCATGTTTTGAATTGATCAAATATAGATCTTGAGCTCCAAACTTGGGTCGATGTCCAACATAAATATTATTTTGAGCTCTTTGAAATTTTTGGGTATAGTACACAATTTGGCCCTCTTGAGCATAGGCCATCCCTTTATGAGCCATTTGAATCTGAATCATGCTCTTTTGAATGATTTGAGATTCTTGATAGATTAGGGCTTCTCAAACTTGTAGTGCTCCAATAGACATGCCTACTAATATTGTATCATTCCCTCCCTCTTTGAAAAGATTCGTTCTCGAATCTTCACCATTAGGTGGTTTCTTGGGAAACAAATCTCTACATACCTGCAAGGAGCTAGAACTAACAATAGGCAAAGATGGGTTAAGATTGTTGGTAGATAAACAAATATCCTTACATATGCTCTCAACCTCTCTTTTTTCATCAAACAAGTTCAGACTTATGCTTTTCTCACTTTTCTCACAACTCTCTTGTTCTTTCTTTTCACTGACACTCTTTTCTTTTTCAATTTCATCTTTTTCTCTCTCTAACTCATATTCTCTCTCTTTTTCTTTTGTTCTCTCCTTTTCTTTCATTTTGTATACTTGTACTATTCTTATTTGATCCTTATAAGCATCCATAAGATCAAGAGGTACCTATACATGATTTTCTTCATTAAATACAAATGAATAGCAATAGCAATATTTGTGCTTATGCTTGACATATTTAGCTTTTCTCACGTGTTTCCATGGTTTACCAAGCATAATATGTCCATCATACATTGGAGCTACATCATATAACACTTTATCATGATATTTACCAATGGAGAAAGAAATCAAAACTTGCTTATTAACTTTAAATTCAGCACTACCCTTCAACAAGGTATAGGGCCTAGGATACTTTATAGTAGGCAAGTTTAATTTCTCAACAAGTAAGGTACTAGCAACATTCATATAGCTACTATTATCAATAGCCATATTGCAGACTTTCTCTTTGAGAAGGCATCTAGTATGGAAATCAAGGAATGCCTTTTCTTTATATTGTCCTGTAGAGTTGTTATTGGATTGGAATGCATCAAACCTTGCACAAGATTGCTTGAATCGTTCTTTGTTAGCCTCTTCAAGGAATTTGTACTCATTGGACATCTTAACACCTGAAAAGTTAGTCAAGGAAGGAAAGAAAGAATAGGATCTCACATACTCTTCTCACGTGTTTACACTCAAAAGATGATAAGTTCACTTGTGTTTAACTTTCTTTTTGGCTTTTTCTTTAATGTTAATTGCACTATTGCCTTTTACCACTCAATAATTTGCTTCTTACAAGTGTTTTAAACAAGTCACAAAGTAACTCAAATGAAAAGATCAAACTAGTGGCAATAAAAAAAACTAGAATCCTAAAATGCAAATTCCCAAAGAATCAAACAAAGGAGAAAAAGAGGTGTGTAACAAAAAGGGGAAAAAGAAAGGAGGAAGGGAAGGTCTGGAAGGAAAGAGAAGGAAAGGAAAAAAAAATCTGAAAATAAGAAACCTTAAGAATAGGAAACTACTTGCAATTCAAATTTAGAATAATTAAGAAAAAATATCCTTTCTTGAATACAAATAGGAAAGTAGATAACTTGATAGCTACTTAATGCAATCAAATTCAGCATGTTTTGAATTGATCAAATATAGATCTTGGGCACTAAACTTGGGCCGATGTCCAACATAAATATTATTTGAGCTCTTTGAAATTTTTGGATATAGTGCACAATTTGGCCCTCTTGAGCATAGGCCATCCCTTTATGAGCCAGTTGGACCTGAATCATGCTTTTTTGAATGATTTGGGATTCTTGATAGATTAGGACTTCTCGAACTTGTAGTGCTCCAATAGACATGCCTACTAATATTGTATCCCAAGTTTATAGAATTAGGAAAGTGATTGCTTGTTGTAATGTAAGTTCTTAACAAATAGGTAACTTGCTGCAACTTGCAATTCAGATTAGTCAAAACAAGAACTTTGAAAAATAGGAAACTAATGGGATGCTAAGCAATTGCAATCAGTTACAATGAAATAGGAAAGTTGTTACATGAACACAAAAGGAAAGAACTTGATAGATACTCAACTCAAATTGGGAATTCTTCTTTCTTTTTTTCTTTTTTCCACTCCTTTTTTTTTCACTTTTTTTTTCGAATTTTTTTTTATATTTTTTTTTCGAATTTCTTTTTTTTAAGTATCACACACTTTTTTCTTTTTGAAGAAAAAAAAAACGAAAATCTGGAAAAGAGGACAAAACTCACACACAAATTAGCAAATCACAAGAACAAAAGAAACAAACAAACTATGGATAGTATGAAAAGGAAGATGGAGGCACACTACAATGGAAGAAAGAAGAAGATGGAAGACAAAAGCGAAGATGGAAAAGGTAACACAAATGGAAGGAGAGAAGGTATGAAGAATAGTGGAAAGGAAACACAAAGATATACCTTGCTTTAGCGAACCTATGCTCTGATACCAAATGATGAGAGACCCCGTAGGAATAAGTCCTAGGAATCTTCAACAAGATGATACGTTGCCCGAGACCGGCTAAGAACAAGAAATGTTGGTCAAATGGATAAGACCCTAAGAGAACTCGTCCCTTAGAACCCTAGCCTTGAGACGCCACAAAGGGAGACCACTCCTTTGATAAGTCACTTGTATTCTATAGAAGAACACGCAGAAGCAAGAATTCTCACAATGAGAAATAAAATTCTGAATTTATTCCAATTTCCCAAAAAGTACAATAGGTGGCCTATTAAATAGGCATAAAAGAAAACCCTAAACCTAACTTAATCTCTAAGAATTCTCCTTCAAGAAATAGGAAATAAGGGATCTGATTTTAATGGGAGGAGATGATGCCATTTACTACAAGAAATCCTAAAGAAAAGGAAAGAAAGTAATAAGTTTTCAGCAACTAATGAAAATGGAAATAAACAAAATCTGAAACTTGAATCTTAAGTCTTGACTAAATGGCCTCGTTCAAACTAATAGAAATGGAAACTAATGAAAAGCAAATAAAAGACATCTTAATAAGAATTAAAACTACTATTCACGTCACTTTTGTTGCCCATGTGATTTGCACATGCTTGTTAATTGATTTCTTCAAATTGGACTCTATTCGGACCTTGCAGCATGTCTTGTTGGGCTTGGACCATGAGGATCAAGTCCCTTGAGCCTTGTAACTCTTCAAATTGATGCAAAAACATGGGTTCAAGCTCTTGAACTTTTTGGACAATGCAACTCAAAGTTTGCTTCATGGCTTTAGCTCTTCCTTTAGTCATTAGGCCTCCTATGCCTTGTAATGGGTCCATTTGCATGTTGGGCTTTCTTGCACACCCTCCATGCTCTTTTAAGTCATTACACCATGCTCCCTTGTCTACAAGCTCACAGACCCCTTTATCAGATAGAACATCAAATTGATTTTATACCTAGAGCACCTTTGCCCAACTGTCTAACTTACTAAGCTAATCCTGAAGAGACCAAGGAGATTCAAAGAAAAGTGCAAGAGTTGCTGGAAAAGGGATATGTGAGGGAGAGCCTTAGCCCATGTGCAGTACCGGTGTTGCTTGTGCCTAAGAAGGATGGCACATGGAGAATGTGCATTGATTGTCAAGCCATCAATAATATAATGGTATGATGATACAATATTAGTAGGCATGTCTATTGGAGCACTACAAGTTCGAGAAGCCCTAATCTATCAAGAATCCCAAATCATCCAAAAAGAGCATGATATTGTCATCCTATCCTTAGGTTAGATGATATGCTCAATGAATTAAATGGCTCCACTATCTTCTCTAAAATTGATTTAAAAAGTGGCTACCATAAAATTAGGATGAAAGACGGAGACGAATGGAAAATTGCATTTAAGACTAAACATGGACTTTATGAATGATTCGTTATGCCTTTTGGTCTTACTAATGCACCTAGCACATTTATGAGGTTGATGAATCATGTCTTGCATGCATTCATAGGTAAATTTGTGGTAGTTTACTTTGATGATATCCTTGTGTATAGTAGGACTTTGCATGAGCATGTAGATCACTTGAGACAAGTCTTAGATGATCTAGGAAAAGAAAGATTGCTTGGCAATTTGAATAAGTGTGATTTCTGCACTAATAAAGTTGTTTTTCTTGGTTTTGTTGTGAGTCCTGAGGGGATTGAGGTTGATGAAGAGAAAATCAAAGCCATTCAAGATTGGACAACCCCTACCTCTATCGGATAAGTGAGGAGCTTCCATGGACTTGCAAGTTTTTATAGGAGGTTCATGAGGGACTTTAGCTCACTGACAGCCCCTTTGAAGGAGTTGACAAAGAAGAATGTTCCATTCAAGTAGGAAGAAGCTCAAGAGAAGGCCTTCCTGATGCGAAATCAAGGGGTGGCTCAATCTTCATGGTATAGGTTGATGGATAGATGATGGTTCGAGACCCGACATAAGCAAATGACCAACCAACGTTATAAGAACATTGACCTGCTACTTAGATAATACACCTAACCATGAACACAATAAACCAATCCACACAACGACGCACTTGGGTTGAAGCATGAATTGGGGGCTTTTGCGAACTTAAATCACCAACCTAAAGATAGGCTGACAAGACAAAGGTTTCACAAGAGCAAAGAAAAGATAATACTCTCACAATTAGAGAAACACTCAGAATAATTCTATTACTTCCAATCTAATTCAAATGAAGGCAGAATACATGTATTTATAGTGTAGCTCAAACCTATCTACCAAAGGAAAAGTAGGAAACTAACCACATAATCCTAACTGAAAGATCTAAAAATTAGGGATATAAAATCAAATCTTTTTAAAAACAGAAAAGATAAGATAATCAGCCTAATTAATTCTAATTTTCGTCCAAATAGATAAAGTGATATGAGACTCCGTAGAAACCCGTTCTAGGAACCCCAAATTACACGGATCAGTGATCGAATTTTGGCATACGACACAAGAACAAGAAAATAGGCAGATCTGGACAACAAGCAAGAAAGAATAAAGAAAGAAACAAAGAAGAAGAAGAAGAAGAAGAGATGTTGGTCAATGGAATTGAACCCTAAGAGAACCCGTCTCTTAGAACCCTAATCCGGGACGCCACAAAGGAAACCACTCCTTTGATAAGTCAAAGATTTTCTCCAGTACACAAAGGCCACAAGAGAAACCTCACAAGTCAGAAATAATTCTGAAACTAATTCATTCAATCTGCCTCTTCTTGGAGTACAAGTGGGCCTTATATAGGCATTTGAAAAATAAAACCCTAAATACAAAATAACTCTTAGGTTTAGCGAGAAAATAAAAGAAATTTAAATCTGAACAAATTCACCAAGAATGGTGCCTAATAAAGCTAAAAAATCTGAAACAGAAACAATCAAATTAAAACTAAGAGGATTTTGTGGAAATGGTTGGGCTTCTTCAATTAGGCTCCTTTCAGGCTTGGGCTAGCATCTTGTAGATATGAAATGATTTTCATGCCATTTTGTTCCTTTTGGGCTTCATATTCAGCTAAGACTATGGGCTCCAGGTCCATTAGTTTTTGGATCACTCCATTCAAGGCCTCCTTCATAGCTTTGGCTCTTGATCTTGTGCATGAGCCTCCCATACCTTGCAATGGATCTTTAGCTGGCCATCTTTTAGAGTTACGTCCAGCCCTTTTGTTTTCAAGTTCTTGATTTTGTTCAAGCTCTTTAAAGTCTCCTAGCTCATCTCCATCATTCCCTCCCTCTTGAAAAGGATTCGTCCTCGAATCTGTAATATCAAAAAGAGAAAGGTCAGCCACATTGAAAGTTGCGCTTACATTCCCATAAGAACTAGGCAAATCAATTTTATATGCATTATCATTTATTCTTTCCAACACTTGGAAAGGACCATCGCCTCTTGGGTGTAATTTGGACTTCCTTTGTTTAGGAAACCTTTCTTTCCTCAAATGAACCCACACCCAATCTCCTGGTTCAAAGATAACCTTCCTTCGACCTTTATTAGCATGTTGAGCACATTGCTCATTCTTGCGTTCAATGTTCGCCTTAACTTTAGCATGAAGATCCTGCACAAACTTAGCTTTTTTTGCACCATCAAGGTTAGCAAACTCATTACAAGGCAAAAGAAGTAAATCCAAAGGAGTCAAAGGGTTAAAACCATATATGATTTCAAAAGGAGAAAACTCAGTTGTAGAATGCAAGGCACGATTATATGCAAACTTAATGTGAGGCAAACACTTTTCCCAATTCTTTAAATTTTTTTGAATTACAACACGCAATAAGGAAGAAAGTGTTCGATTCACTACTTCGGTTTGTCCATCCGTTTGAGGATGTGCCACCGTAGAAAACACAAGCTTTGTACCCAACTTAGCCCACAAAGTTTTCCAAAAGTGACTAACAAATTTAACATCACGGTCACTCACAATAGATCGAGGCAAACCATGCAATCTAACAATCTCCTTGAAAAATAAATCTGAGATATGGACAGCATCATTTGTTTTTGAGCAAGCAATGAAATGAGCCATTTTACTAAATCGATCAACCACAACAAATATGCTATCCTTTCCACTAGATGTTCTAGGCAATCCAAGCACAAAATCCATTGAAATATCGACCCAAGGATGAAAAGGAACAGGTAAGGGAGTATACAAGCCATGTGGTTGCACTTTAGATTTAGCGTGCTTGCATGCAATACACCTTTTACACACAGCAATCACATCCCTACGCATATGAGGCCAATAAAAATGTTCTTTCAACATGGATAAAGTCTTTTCTATGCCAAAGTGCCCCATCAAACCACCCCCATGAGATTCTTTAACCAAAAGCTCACACATAGAACAAACAGGCACACACAATTTATTTCCTTTAAATAAGAAACCATCAAATCTAAAGAAATCATGAGCACCATGTTTTTCACACAACTTCCAAGTTTCAGCAAAGTCAGCATCACATTCATACATGCTTTTGAAAGATTCAAAACCAATTAACCTAGCTTGCATAGATGTAATAAGACTATACCTCCTAGACAAAGCATCAGCCACAACATTTTCTTTCCCCTTTTTATGTTTAAGCACATAAGGAAATGACTCAATGAATTCAAGCCATATGGCATGCCTCTTATTCAACTTATCTTGGGTCTTTAGATATTGAAGACTCTTATGATCAGAATGCAAAACAAATTCCTTAGACCATAAATAATGTTGCCAATGTTCTAGAGTTCTTTTTAAAGCATACAATTCCTTGTCATAAGTTGAATAATTCAAACAAGCACCACTAAGCTTCTCACTAAAGTAAGCAATAGGCCTTGACTCTTGCATCAAAACAGCACCAATACCAATTCCAGAGGCATCACATTCAACTTCAAAAACTTTAGAGAAATCAGGAAGAATAAGTAGAGGGGCATTGGTCAATTTATCTTTCAAAGTATTAAAAGCCGCCTCTTGTGCCTCACCCGATTTAAAGATAACATTTTTCTTTACCAGCTCATTTAAAGGTGCAGCAAGGGTTGAGAAGTCCTTTACAAATCGTCGGTAGAAACTTGCAAGTCCATGGAAACTCCTCACTTCACTAGCATTCTTAGGTGTTAGCCACTCTCGAATTGCCTTCACCTTCTCTTCATCCACTCGGACGCCATCAGTACCTACAACAAAACCAAGAAAAACCACAGAATCCAAGCAGAAAGAGCATTTCTCTAAATTTGCAAAGAGTTTATTTTCTCTTAAAATATCAAACACAGAATGCAAATGCTTAGCATGCTCTTCTAGATTCTTAGAAAACACAAGAATGTCATCAAAATACACAACAACAAACTTTCCTATGTAAGGGCGAAACACATGATTCATTAAGCTCATGAATGTACTAGGAGCATTAGTTAAGCCAAAGGGCATAACAAGCCATTCATACAAACCAAACTTAGTCTTAAATGCAGTCTTCCACTCATCACCCTCTTTCATCCTAATTTGATGATAACCACTTCTAAGATCTATTTTTGAAAACAAGCAAGCACCATGTAACTCATCCAGCATGTCATCAAGTCTAGGAATGGGATATCGATACTTAACAGTGATTTTGTTGATGGCTCGACAGTCCACACACATCCTCCATTTGCCATCCTTCTTGGGCACAAGTATTACCGGAACAGCACATGGACTAAGACTTTCTCTCACAAACCCCTTTTTCATGAGTTCCTCCACTTGCCTCTGAATTTCCTTAGTCTCTTCTGGATTTGCCCTATACGCAGGTCGGTTAGGAAGAGATGCTCCAGGAATAAAGTCAATCATGTGTTCAATGCCTCTTATGGGAGGCAATCCATCCGGTACCTCTTCCGGAAATAAGTCTTTATATTCCTGCAACAAACTCAAAACACTAGAAGGAAGAGATTCATCAAGGTCACTAAGGGTTAGATAAACATCCTTATACAAGAGGACAAAAGATGTCTCACTACATAAAGCCCTCTTAATCTCTCCTCTACTGGAAAATAGTGTTACTTTCTTCTCTTCACTCTCTTGACTTTTCAATTCAGTAGATCTCTTTTCTTTTCTCTCCCTCTCACTTTCTTTTCTTTCTTTCTCATGCACGCACTTTCTTTTCTTTCTCTCTTAACTTGCATTCTTGAGTAATTCGCTTTTGATCTTCATATGCCTGCAAGGGTCTGAGAGGGGTTAGCATAATGGTTTTCTTATTAAACTCAAAAGAATACCTGTTAGTATAACCATCATACTTAACTTTCCTATCAAATTGCCAAGGTCTACCTAATAACAAGTGTCCAGCATACATAGGAGCTATATCACATAAAACCTCATCATGGTAACTTCCTATGGAAAATGCTACAACAACTTGCTTAGTAACTTTAACATCCCTATTATCATTGAACCACAACAAATTATAAGGGGTGGGGTGTTTTCTAGTTGGCAAACCTAGCTTTTCAACCAACAAGGTACTAGCAACATTGGTGCAGCTCCCATTATCAATGATAAGGTTACATACCTTGTTGTTAACAAAACACCTAGTGTGAAAGATATGCTCTCGTTGTTCTTTTTCAAGCTCCTCTTTCGGTTGAATGCTAAGAGCATGCCTTGACACTAGAGCCTCACCAATCACAGCTTCAGTGACCTCCACATTAGATTCATCACCTCCATTGGAGCTTAACTCAACTTCCACATCTTCATCACTGCTGCTTTCACTAGTAACAACACCATTCTCAAGCAAAATCATAGTCCTTTTATTTGGACATTGTGAAGCAATGTGACCAAAACCTTGACATTTAAAGCATTTAATTTTAGAAGAACTAGAAGAAGATTTAGGTTCAGATTTACCTTTAGAAGTAGGTGTTTGCATTTTCATCTTATTCTCCTCTTTAGGCTTGGTCTCTCCCTTAAACTTGAAAGAGGACTTGAAGTCTTTGTTGGAACTAGCATGTGATTTCAATTTCTGTTTTGTCTTAAAATGCTTCTCCACCTTAATGGCTTTATGCAACAACTCCTCCATATCAAGGTAGTTTTGCAATTCAACTTCTGCAGCAATTTCAGGGTCTAAGCCACCAGAAATCTTGCCATTGTAACTTCTGAATCTTCCTCAATGTCAGCTTTAATCATGGCAATTTGCATTTGCTGAAAATATTCTTCCACACTCATAGATCCTTGTTTGATTTTGTGGAGCCTCTTGTGCACATCCCTATAGTAATGGGTAGGGACAAACCTCTTTCTCATGAGAGCCTTCATTTCTGGCCAAGACCGAATTGGACCCTCTCCTGAACGCCTCCTACTAGTGGTTAATTGATCCCACCATAGGCTTGCATAATCTGTGAACTCCAAAGCAGCTAATTTTATTTTACTTTCTTCTGAAAAAGATTGACAGTCAAATAAAAACTCAACTTTTCTTTCCCATTCAAGATATACATCAGGATCAGCTTTCCCTTGAAAGGAAGGGATTTTCATCTTGATGTTACTAAAGGCATCTTTCTTTTGAGGGGGAGCTCTCCTAACTCTTTCATGTTGGCTTTCCTCCTCAAAATCAGATTCATCTCCTCCTAGAACAACATTTTTACCATGCCTTGCCTTGTTGTTAGAAGAAGAAGAATCCATTTGATCCAACCTAGCATTTAGCCTCTTGAATTGTTCTTGAACAGATTTGATAAACAATTTAAGGTCAACTTGGTTATCTTCACTTTCAGACATGATTGGCACCTGAAAATGTTAGTGAATAGCAAGAAAAGGACCTGACTACTCCCTCACGTGTTTCACTCTAAATGATGCAAATTCACTCGTGTTTCACTCTTATAATGGCTTTTACAATGATGAAAACACTCTTGCCTTTTTCCTCTCAACTTGCTTCCTATAGTATACTGAATTAAATCCAACAAATCAAAAGAAGCAGCAACTGAAGTGGCAATCTTAAATTAGAATCCAAGATATAAAGTTCTCAAAGAGACAACAAAAGTCCAATATTTTAAAGAAAAATCGTAGGTGCAGCCAATAGACAATATAGCAAGTGACTAGGAAAGGAAAATCAAGACACTGAGAGAACAAATGGTGTGTGGCAGATTATGGGAGATCAAGTGGTTAAATGATTAATTATCAAGAGGAAAGGATGGAAAGAAAATTGGAATCTGAAATCAGTAATGAAGCAATCAGAAATTTGAAATTTAGAATAAGGTGAATGAATGCATATTTCCTTTTTATGAATTGTGCACAATATGACATTTAATGACCAGATCAACTCAGGGAATCAGAGGTGGTAATTCCAAGAATAAACGATCTTCAGCAATTGCAATTCAAGTCAACTATTCAAAATTTTTTTTTTTTTTTCAATTTCCAGCACAACTTTCTTTTTCACAGATTCTGACTTCCTTTTTTTTTTTTTTTTTGCAACTTTTCCTTCTTTTTTTCTTTTTTTTTTTTTCACTGTAATATACTCTTTTTTTTTTTTTTGAATCTTGAAGGTGTTGAAATTTGCAAACAAAGCACAAGATTTCTGAACACAAGATTTCTGAAAGATCAGAATAATATGCACGAAAGAAATAGCTATAACTTGCCCTAGAAAAATCGGATTGATGTGATTCCAAAACGATCAGAAAGAAGAGATTTCGACACACAATAAAGACCTATTAAACGTCCAAAAACACGAAGGAAAACACCAGAAATAGCCGCATAAAAAAAAAAGGACGAGCAGAAAAGAAATAGCTATAACTTGCTCTACAAAAATCGGATTGATGTGATTCCAAATCGAGCAGAAAGAAGAGATCTTGAAACACAAGAAAGACCTATTAAACGTCCAAAAACACGAACGAAAAACACCAGAAACAGCCGCACAAAAATATGGACGAACAGAAAAGAATCAGACGAAATAAGGGAAAAGAACAAGGAAAAAGTGGATGAAACCAACCTCAACCAATGCTCTGATACCAGATGATATGAGACTCCGTAGAAACCCGTTCTAGGAACCCCAAATTACACGGATCAGTGATCAAATTTTGGCATACGACACAAGAACAAGAAAATAGGCAGATCTGGACAACAAGCAAGAAAGAATAAGAAAGAAAAAAAAAAGAAGAAGAAGAAGAAGAAGAGATGTTGGTCAATGGAATTGAACCCTAAGAGAACCCGTCTCTTAGAACCCTAATCCGGGACGCCACAAAGGAAACCACTCCTTTGATAAGTCAAAGATTTTCTCCAGTACACAAAGGCCACAAGAGAAACCTCACAAGTCAGAAATAATTCTGAAACTAATTCATTCAATCTGCCTCTTCTTGGAGTACAAGTGGGCCTTATATAGGCATTTGAAAAATAAAACCCTAAATACAAAATAACTCTTAGGTTTGGCGGGAAAATAAAAGAAATTTAAATCTGAACAAATTCACCAAGAATGGTGCCTAATAAAGCTAAAAAATCTGAAACAGAAACAATCAAATTAAAACTAAGAGGATTTTGTGGAAATGGTTGGGCTTCTTCAATTAGGCTCCTTTCAGGCTTGGGCTAGCATCTTGTAGATATGAAATGATTTTCATGCCATTTTGTTCCTTTTGGGCTTCATATTCAGCTAAGACTATGGGCTCCAAGTTTATTAGTTTTTGGATCACTCCATTCAAGGCCTCCTTCATAGCTTTGGCTCTTGATCTTGTGCATGGGTCTCCCATACCTTGCAATGGATCTTTAGCTGGCCATCTTTTAGAGTTACGTCCAGCCCTTTTGTTTTCAAGTTCTTGATTTTGTTCAAGCTCTTTAAAGTCTCCTAGCTCATCTCCATCATAAAGCTTCTAGAAGTCAGCATATTAAACCCATAATATCATTATTTAGGCTCAAATGAGTCAATCTATATATGGCCCTTGGTCCAAACTCTTTAATTTACAACATTATAGCCCAAATTAGCTCTAATAGCTCTATCTTTAGCCTAAATAATGTTGAGGATGTTTTGATTAATACTTGAATCAGATTCAAAAATCTACTTGGTCCAAATCTCTTGAATAAGTCCACTTAATGCTTCTTTAAGTTGTTTAGCTTTCGCCCTTGTAGTAGGTCCAATTGGAAGATGCAAATGATCATTTGAAGATTCTGAATTAGCATCTTCATGAACCTGGTTCATATCATCCTCCTCTTCTTGAAAAGGAGTTGTCCTCGACTCTTCAAAATTTGCACCAAAACAAGGAGAAAGGTCAGAAACATTGAAAGTAGCACTTACACCATACTCACATGGTAAATCAATCTTATAAGCATTATCATTGATATTCTCTAATACTTAGAAAGGTCCATCTCCTCTAGGCATAAGCTTGGACATTCTTTTGTCAGGAAATCTCTCTTTTCTAAAGTGCAACCAAACTAAATCCCCTGGTTCAAATACTATCTTCTTTCTTCCGTTGTTAGCACGATTTACATATTGTTGAGTTATCCTCTCAATGTTTTGCTTAGCCCTTTCATGGATTTCCTAACGAACTCAGCACGCTTCTTCCCATCCATATTGAGTCTTTCCTGCAAAGGCAAATGAGTTAAGTCAATGGGTGTAAGAGGATTAAAACCATATACAATCTCAAAGGGCGAATATTTAGTAGTAGAATGAATGGCCCTGTTGCAAGCAAATTTGACGTGTAGTAGACACTCCTCCCAATTCTTTAAGTTCTTCTTAACAATTGTCTGTAAAAAAGAAGAAAGTGTCTAATTCACAACTTCAGTTTGCCCATCAGTTTGTGGGTGGCAGGTAGTAGAAAATAGCAATTTAGTTCCTAACTTGCTCCACAAAGTCTTCCAAAAATAGCTTAGGAACTTAGCATCTTGATCTGATACTATAGTTCTTGGCATCCCATGAAGCCGTACAACTTCTTAAAAGAACAAATTAACAATGTTAGAAGCATCATCAACCTTATGACATGCAATGAAGTGTGTCATTTTAGAAAATCTATCTACTACAACAAAAACGGAGTCTCTCCCCCTTTTAGATCTAAGTAATCCCACAATAAAGTTCATAGAAATATCTTCCCAAGGTACACTAGGAATAGGGAGGGGGTATATAATCCATGGGGATTTATTTTAAATTTAGCATTATGACACACAATACATCTACCTACAAATTTTTCAACATCTCTACGCATCCTAGGCTAGTAAAAATGTTCATTTAAGACATTAAATGTTTTAGCAATGCCAAAATGTCCCATTAAACCACCAAAATATGCTTCCTTCACCAATAACATATGCATAGAACAATTAGGAATGCAAAGTTTATTAACATGAAATAAGAATCCATAATGCAAGTAAAATTTGTCCCAACCAAGTCCAGGTTTACAATGGCTAAAAGCTTCACTAAAGTCAACGTCGTTAGTATATAATTCTTTGATGAATTCAAAACCAAGAATTTTAGAGTCTAACATAGAAAGAAGAACATACCTACGTGAAAGTGCATCTGCAACAATATTCTCCTTACCTTTCTTGTGCTTAATGACATATGGGAAAGATTCAATTAATTCAACCCACCTAGCATGCCTGTGATTCAATTTGTTTTAGCTCTTAATATGTTTGAGAGCCTTGTGATCAGAATGTATGACAAATTCCTTAGGCCATAAATAATGATGCCAAGTTTCCAACACTCTAACTAAGGCATATAGCTCATTATCATATGTAGGATTGTTAAGAGTAGGACCACTTAGCATTTCACTAAAATATGCAATGGGCTTACCTTCTTGCATAAGTGCACCTCCTATGCCAATTCCACTTGCATCACATTCTACCTCAAAAATCTTACTAAAGACTGGAAGTGCAAGTAAAGGTGCTTAGGTGAGTTTCTCCTTAAGAGTTTGGAAGGCTTTCTCTTGAGCTTTTCCCCATTTGAATGGAGCATTTTTCTGTGTCAACTCATTTAATGGAGCTGCTAATGTGCTAAAGTCCTTCATAAACTTATAAAAGACCCTCTAGGAACCTTGTCCTAGGAACCTTCAACAAGATGACACTTTGCCCGGGACATGCTAGAAGACAAGAATGTTGGTAAAAGGAAAGACCTTAAGAGAACCTGTCTCTTAGAACCCTAGCCTTAAGACGCCACAAAGGAAGACCAATCCTTTGATGAGTCACGTGAACTCTCAGAGAATACTAAGAAGCAAAAGCCTCAGAGAATTGATAATACTCAAATTCATTCATTCATAATCCTCTAAAATAGAGTACAATAGGAAGCTTTTTATAGACAAAATTTCTAAAATCCTAATGAAAGTAAAACTTTAAAATCTTATTAGAAATATTTTAAATGGTGTCTAAAATTAAGAAACTAGATTAGGATACTAATTTTAACTTGATCTCCAAGATAAGCTTTTTGACCAAGTTCAAAAAAATAATAAAATAATAAAAAAAGAAATTCAAAAAGAATGCTAATCAAAACTAATTAACTTTTTTAAGTTGTCACATGAGATGCTTATGCTTCATTAAAAATCACATGGTTGACACATGATTTTTAATCTCTTCCAATTGGACTTCAATTGGGCCTTGACACTCCTCTCGTAGAATGGTTAGCATGATCACACCTTTTACTTCTTCTTGGGCTTTCTCTTGACTCAAATGAATGGGCTCTAAGTTATGAAGCTTATGAATCAAACAATTGAAGGCTTCTTTCATTGCTTTGGCCCTAGCTCTTGTTATTAAGCCTCCTATGCCTTGCAATGGATCTTTAGGCACATTTGACTTGAACTCCTAGGCTTTAATTTGCAAATCACGTCCTTGGGTTTGAAACTTAGCACCATATCCTTCATCAGGTCCACTTCTATGCTCAACAAAGTTTCTTGGTGCTATTTAATGCGATCCATCAAAGGGAGCAAGCTGTCTCAAATGCTTGGAATGATCCTCTGTAAATTTCAAGTGGCCCGATGACAAGAGCACGAGCTAAAAGAATGAGGGAAGCCTTAAGTGGACTTGTTCAAGAGACCTGGACTAAGCAAATAGCAATTGGAGCAACAAAAGTCAAGCAAGATATGGACATTTCCAATGTGGGCATCCTCAACATCATATGGGCTGAAGATGGAGCTGCTGAGGCTAGATTGGCCCAAAACATCATAAATTGAAGTGCTTGAACCATGGACCATCCATTGGTGGGCTCATTTAAGGCTAAATAATGCTATTTTGTGCTTAATAGGCTGATTTCTAGAACCCTAATTATTTAGACGAAATTAGCTTATTTAGGGGGATTTATTTCCTTTTTAGTTTTTGAGAGAATTTGACTTTTATAATTCTGATTCCATAGGCCATTAATTAGGAAATTTGCCATTAATTTCCCTAGTTTTCCTTTTCTATGAGCATTGAAGGCAGATTTGACTTGCACACTATATAATTGTATTCTGCCTCCCATTGTAATCAGATTTGAATGAATAGAAATCATATTTTCTGGAAATCCCAAAATTGAGAGGAGTGCTCTCTAGGGTTCTTCATTGAACTTGTAGACTTATCAAGGCTTGATCAACCTTGTGGCGTCTTCCAACACTCGGGGTCCTTGTCTCTTTGTGTCAAGGGTTCCAAGTGGATCGTTCAGACTTGATTTAGCTTTCTTGGGGTGTGTATATTTCAGATCGGTTGTGGGTTCAAGGGGATTCAAGTCCTTGCGGGTTCGCACCATCTTGGTATCAGAGCTTCGGTCCCTAAATCAGGTCATATCCGTGTGTCTCGTGCTTTTCCAGATTGCGTTTCTCTTTCTTTTGAAATTCTATTTGTCTTCCATTATTCTGGACGTGCTGAATTTTAATCCTCTGTTTGTCATGTTTTCCGTTGAGTTTCTGGACGTATAGTAGGTCTTTCTTATATCCCAGAATCTCTTCTTTCAGATTTCTTTAAAATCATCTCATTTGGAGTTCTCTAACTCGAGATATTGTCCTTTAAATTCAGACGCGTTTTTTCCAGATTTATTTTGCTGTTTCTGTTCTGTTTATCCAAATTTCGTTTTTTGTTCTTTCATATTCCAGAAAAAAAGAAAAGCAAGGCAAAAAAAAAAAATAAGAGAAAAAAAAATTGCCGAAAAGAAAAGGCAAAAAAAAAAAATTGTGTTGTTCTGGAAGTAGTATTGGTTTGAGCTAAGCTTTTACAACATTCTGCATCTTTAACTTTCATTCCCTGATTTTCTCAACTGTAGTATCCACTTACTACTCATTATCTCCAAGTGTTGGGTTGAATCTCACAAGAATTGTGATAGCTTTGTATTGAGTCTGATTAGTTTCTTTAAAGAGCCTATAGAGACACTGAGAGTGGAAAAAGGCAAGAGTGTGAATCCATTATTTGAAAAAGCCTTTAAAGTGTTCAACACGAGTGAAGAGTGACATCTTTGAGGGTAAACACGTGAGGAAAATTTGCGAAGATCTTTATTTCTCTAATCAATTTTTCTTGCAGCTTATAATGTCTAATAGGGAGGAAATATCAAGTGGAGGAGGTAGTGCACAGAACCTGGATCTCGTTGTAAAAGCCATGCAGCAGCAATTCGAACGTCTTAATGTGGTGCTTGGAGGGATAAGAGACCGGATGGATAAGCAAGACACAATGATTGCAAACTTGCAGAGAAGACCACCTACTGTAAGTCCTAATCCTAGAAGATATGAGAGGCATAAAGATGATTCTATGGATGATTTTGAGTCTGAAAATGAAGTAAGAGGTGGTAGTGAAGAAGACTATGAATCTGAATTTGATTTGGGTAGAAATAGGCCTAGGGAAGTTAGGCATGAAAGGAGACACGGTAAAAATGCTCCAAGGGGTAGAAATAGGGTGGATGGAAACCTTGGAAATATTAAGATGAAGATACCTTCTTTCCAAGGTAGAAATGATCCTGAAGCTTATTTGGAGTGGGAGAAGAAAATTGAGTTCATTTTTTAGTGCCATAATTATTCTGAAGCAAAAAAGGTGAAATTGGCAGTCATTGAATTCACGGATTATGCATTAATTTGGTGGGATAAATTGGTCCTAGAGAGGAGGAGGAATGGTGAGAGACCCCTAGAAACATGGAGGGAGATGAAGGCTCTCATGAGGAAGAGGTTTATACCCAGCCATTACTATAAAGACCTCTTTCAAAAGTTGCAGTCCTTTACACAAGGCTCTAAGAGTGTAGAGGAATATCACAAAGAGATGGAAGTGGCTATGCTTAGGGCAAATGTGAAAGAGGATAAGGAAGCAACAATGGCTCGATTCTTAAATGGGTTGAATAAAGAAATCGCTAATATTGTGGAGTTGCAGCATTATGTGGAGTTAGAAGACATGGTGCACATGGCAATGAAGGTTGAAAGGCAACTTAAACAAAAAGGATCAGCAAGGTACCTTTCAGGCTCTAGTTCTTCAATGAGACCAAAATGGAAGAAGGAAGAAAAAGATGTTCAAAGAGAAGTCCTAAAAGGCAAAGAGGAAGCTTCATCTAAAAACAAAGGTAAATCTGATTCCCAATCATCTAGAAATAGAGATATTAAATGTTTCAAGTGTTTGGGAATAGGTCATATAGCTTCGCAATGCCCCAACAAGAGAGTAATGATCATGAAGGACCGTGAAGTGGTGACTGAAAGTGAAAGTGATGATTCCATGCCATCACTTAAAGATGCTAGTGATGATGGGTTTGAGTATGCTGTAGAAGGAGAAGCACTTGTGACTAGAAGAGCTTTGAATTCTCAAGTTAAGGAAGATGACATTGAGCAGCAAAGAGAAAACATCTTCCATACTCGCTGTCTCATAAGCAACAAGGTATGCAATATGATTATTGATGGTGGGAGTTGTACCAATGTTGCTAGTACCACTCTAGTTGAGAAATTAAATTTGTCTACCATTAAACACCCTAGACCATACAAGTTGCAATGGTTGAATGAATGTGGGGAGATTAAGGTAGATAGGCAAGTTCTTGTTTCATTCTCAATTGGAAGATATTGTGATGAGATTTTATGTGATGTTGTTCCTATGCATGCTGGACATATACTTTTGGGTAGACCTTGGGAATTTGATAGGAAGGCGACAAAGGATGGGTTTACTAATAGATATTCATTTGTAAAGGATGACAGACCCGTTACTCTTGTACCATTAACACCCAAGCAAGTGTATGAAGATCAGCTCAAAATGAAACAAGAGAGAGATAAAAGAGAGGGTGATAAGAAAAATAAAGAAGAGAGATCAAAAAGAAATGAGGGTGAGAAAGAAAGAAAATCTGAGAGCTCAAAAAAAGAGATTCAGAAGAAAGAAAAAAAAGTGGAGAGAAAAGAAAGAGAAAAAGTGAGTTTTTATGCAAAAGAAAGTGAGGTGAGGAGTGCATATCTTTCTGAACAGCCTTTACTTGTACTTGTTTACAAGGAGGCCTTTTTAAACACTAATGACCTTGACTCTTCATTTCCGAGTGTTGTTAGTTCTTTGTTGCAGGAATTTGAAGATATATTTCCAGAAGATATTCCTAGTGGATTGCCACCCATAAGAGGCATTGAGCATCAAATTGACTTCATTCCTGGAGCAACAATTCCTAACCGGCCAGCTTATAGAACTAACCCTGAGGAGACAAAAGAGCTTCAAAAGCAAGTTGAAGAGCTCATGGCAAAGGGGTATGTTCGAGAAAGCTTGAGTCCATGTGCTGTACCAGTCCTCTTAGTACCAAAGAAAGATGGATCTTGGAGGATATGCATTGATTGCAGAGCTGTCAACAATATCACTGTAAAGTATCGCCATCCTATTCCTAGATTAGATGATATGCTTGATGAATTGCATGGGTCTATTATTTTCTCAAAAATTGATTTAAAATCTGGATATCATCAAATTAGGATGAGGGAAGGAGATGAGTGGAAAACTGCTTTCAAAACAAAGCATGGGCTGTATGAATGGTTAGTCATGCCATTTGGGCTAACAAATGCACCTAGTACTTTTATGAGGTTGATGAATCATATTTTGCGTGCATATATTAGAAAATCTGTTGTGGTTTATTTTGATGATATTCTGATATTTAGTAAGAGTCTTGATGAGCATTTGAATCATTTGCATTGTGTGCTTGATGTTTTGAGAAAAGAAAAGTTGTATGCTAACCTAAAAAAGTGTAGTTTTGGCATGGAAAAAGTTGTTTTCCTTGGATTTGTAGTGAGTGCTGAGGGAATACAAGTTGATGAAGAGAAGGTAAGGGCTATTAAAGAATGGCCAACACCTACAAATGTAACTGAGGTAAGAAGTTTTCATGGGTTGGCTAGCTTTTATAGGAGGTTTGTGAAAGATTTTAGCACAATTGCTGCACCACTCACTGAAATAATTAAGAAATCAGTTGGCTTTAGATGGGAAAAGGCACAAGATCATGCATTTAGTGTTCTTAAAGAAAAATTGTATTCTGCACCTATTTTAGCTTTACCTGATTTTAACAAAACTTTTGAGATTGAGTGTGATGCATCAGGAGTTGGGATAGGAGCTGTTCTAATGCAGGAAGGGCAGCCAATTGCTTATTTTAGTGAAAAGCTTAATGGCGCCACCTTGAATTACCCAACTTATGATAAGGAGCTTTATGCACTTGTGAGAGCATTAGAGACCTGGCAACACTACCTTTGGCCTAAACAATTTGTGATCCATACAGATCATCAATCTTTGAAGTACATTAAAGGTCAAGGTAAGCTGAACAAAAGACATGCTAGATGGATGGAGTTCATCGAGCCTTTCCCATATGTGATCAAATACAAGAAAGGTAAGGAAAATGTGGTTGCCGATGCATTATCTAGAAGGTATATTCTTCTCACTTCTCTGAATGCAAGATTACTTGGTTTTGAATATGTTAAGGATTTGTATGCCAATGATAGTGATTTTGCTGAAATAGTTGTTGCTTGTGAAAAAGGAGCTTTTGGAAAATTCTATAAGCTTGATGGATTTTTGTTCAGAGAAAATAAATTATGTGTGCCTCAATGTTCTATGCGTGAATTGCTTGTGAGGGAAGCACATGGGGGAGGACTAATGGGAGGTGTGAAAAAGACATTAGATGTTTTGCATGAACATTTCTTTTGGCCTAAAATGAAGCGTGATGTGGAAAGGATTTGTGGTAGATGCATAACATGTAAAAGGGCTAAGTCTAGAGTCTTACCTCATGGTCTGTATACTCCATTACCTGTACCTAGTGAACCTTGGGTAGACATTTCAATGGATTTTATTTTGGGATTACCTAGGTCAAAAAGAGGGATGGATTCAATATTTGTGGTTGTTGATAGATTTTCAAAAATGGCGCATTTTATTGCATGCCATAAAACTGATGATGCTACTTATATTGCTGATTTGTTCTTTAAAGAAATTGTGAGGCTTCATGGTGTTCCTAAAAGTATTGTCTCAAATAGGGATGCAAAATTTTTGAGTCATTTTTGGAGAGTTTTGTGGGGAAAGCTTGGAACTAAGTTATTATTTTCTACAGCTTGTCATCCACAAACTGATGGTCAAACTGAAGTTGTTAACAGAACCTTAACTCAATTGCTTAGGACCGTCATCCAAACGAATTTGAAAATTTGGGAGGATTGCTTGTCTTTCATTGAATTTGCATATAATAGAAGTGTGCATTCATCTACTGATTATTCTCCTTTTGAAGTTGTTTATGGTTTTAATCCACTAACTCCTTTGGATTTGTTACGTGGCCCATTAATGAGAGAATAAGCCTTGATGGCAAAAAGGAAGCTGAGGTGGTTAAGCAACTTCATGAAAAGATTAAATTGCAGATTGAAAAGAAGAATAAGCAATATGAATCAAAGGCAAACAAAGGCAAAAGGCATGTCATTTTTTAACCTGGCAATTGGGTATGGGTGCATATGAGAAAAGAGAGGTTTCCAGTACAAAGGAAATCTAAATTAGCTCCAAGAGGGGATGGACCATTTCAAGTCCTTGAGAAAATCAATGACAATGCTTATAAGATAGATCTACCAGGTGAGTATAATATTAGTGGTACTTTTAATGTTGCTGATCTATCTCCTTATGATGTAGGTGATGATTCGAGGATGAATCCTTTTGAGGAGAGAGGGGATGATGCGATCCATCAAAGGGAGCAAGCTGTCTCAAATGCTTGGAATGATCCTCTGCAAATTCCAAGTGGCCCGATGACAAGAGCACGAGCTAAAAGAATGAGGGAAGCCTTAAGTGGACTTGTTCAAGAGACCTGGACTAAGCAAATAGCAATTAGAGCAACAAAAGTCAAGCAAGATATGGACATTTCCAATGTGGGCGTCCTCAACATCATATGGGCTGAAGATGGAGCTGCTGAGGCTAGATTGGCCCAAAACATCATAAATTGAAGTGCTTGAACCATGGACCATCCATTGATGGGCTCATTTAGGGCTAAATAATGTTATTTTGGGCTTAATAGGCTGATTTCTAGAACCCTAATTATTTAGACGAAATTAGCTTATTTAGGGGGATTTATTTCCTTTTTAGTTTTTGAGAGAATTTGACTTTTATAATTCTGATTCCATAGGCCATTAATTAGGAAATTTGCCATTAATTTCCCTAGTTTTCCTTTTCTATGAGCATTGAAGGCAGATTTGACTTGCACACTATATAATTGTATTCTGCCTCCCATTGTAATCAGATTTGAATGAATAGAAATCATATTTTCTGGAAATCCCAGAATTGAGAAGAGTGCTCTCTAGGGTTCTTCATTGAACTTGTAGACTTATCAAGGCTTGATCAACCTTGTGGCGTCTTCCAACACTCGGGGTCCTTGTCTCTTTGTGTCAAGGGTTCCAAGTGGATCGTTCAGACTTGATTTAGCTTTCTTGGGGTGTGTATATTTCAGATCGGTTGTGGGTTCAAGGGGATTCAAGTCCTTGCGGGTTCGCACCACTATTGCATCATTCCCCCCTCTTAAAAAGGATTCGTCCTCGAATCTGCAATATCAAAGGAAGAGAGATCAGCTACATTAAAAGTAGCACTAACATTTCCATAAGAACTAGGTAAGTCAATTTTATAAGCATTATTATTAATCCTTTCAAGAACTTGAAAGGGACCATCTCCTCTAGGTTGGAGTTTTGACTTTCTTTGCTCTGGGAAATGTTCTTTTCGCAAGTGAATCCACACCCAATCGCCGGGTTCAAACACCACACGCCTTCTACCCTTATTAACTTGGCTGGCAATTTGCTCATTCCTTTTTTCGATATTGGCTTTCACCTTCTAATGCAAATCCTGCACAAACTTAGCCTTCCTATCACCATCAAGGTTAATAAACCCATGTGAAGGTAAAGGAAGCAAATCTAACGAAGTTAAAGGATTAAAGCCATAAACAATTTCAAAAGGAGAGAATTTTATAGCAGAATGAACAGCACAATTATAAGCAAATTCGACATGGGGCAAACACTTCTCCTAATTCTTAAGATTCTTTTGAATGATAGCTCTTAATAAAGTAGAGAGGGTTCTATTGACAATCTCGGTCTGCCTGTCAGTTTGTGGATGTGCTGTAGTAGAAAACAAAAGCTTAGTGCCAAGTTTATTTCTCAACGTTTTCCAGAAATAACTTAAAAATTTTACATCTTTATCACTAACAATAGTTTTTACACACCATGCAACCTAACAATCTCCTTGAAAAACAATTCTGCCACATATTCATTAGTTTTGGAACAAGAAATAAAATGTGCCATTTTACTAAACCTATCCACAACAACAAAAACACTATCTTTCCCAATGGAAGATTTAGGCAAATCCAAGACAAAGTCCATAGAAATATCAGTCCATGGTTGAGAGGGAACTGGTAAAGGGGAATATAAGCCATATGATTAAATTTTAGACTTAGCATGCTTACAAGTAATACATCTAGAACAAAATAGCAACCACATCTTTCTCATGTCAGGCCAATAAAAATGCTTATTGAAAAGAGCCAAAGTCTTTTCTACACCAAAATGGCCTATCAATCCCCCGTCATGAGTTTCCTTAACAAAAAGTTCACGAATGGAACACATAGGAACACATAACTTGTTCTTTTTGAAAAGGAACCCATCAAACTTGTAATAGTCATTAGCACCATACAATTCACAAGATTTCCAAATATCAGCGAAATCAGAATCAGACTCATACATGCCTTTTAACATCTCAAATCCCATCAATCTAGCATGTATGGAAGTAATCAAAGTGTAACACCTAGACAATGCATCTGCTACAACATTTTCCTTTCCCTCCTTATGCTTAATCACATAAGGGAAGGTTTCAATAAATTCAAGCCAACTTGCATGCCTTTTGTTCAATTTACCCTGGGACTTAAAAAACTTAAAACTCTCATGATTAGAATGGATAATAAATTCTTTAGGCCACAAATAATGTTGCCAAGTTCTAAAGTTTATTTCAAGGCATACAACTCTTTATTATATGTGGAATAATTTAAAGCAGGCCACTTAATTTCTCACTGAAATATGCAATAGGTTTGGCATTCTGCATCAACACACCACCTATGCCTATACCAGAAGCGTCACACTCAATTTCAAAAACCTTAGTAAAATCAGGCAATACAAGTACAGGGGCATTAGTTAGTTTGTCCTTCAGTATGTTAAAAGCATGCTCTTGTGCTTCACCCCACTTTAACACCACATTCTTTCTTACCAAATCATTTAAAGGGGCAGCAAGAGTAGAGAAGTCCTTCACAAATCTCCTATAAAAGCTCGCCAATCTATGGAAGCTCCTTACTTCACTCGCATTCTTTGGAGTTGGCCACTCTCAGATTGCTTTGACCTTCTCCTCGTCCACTTGTATGCCACGAGCTCCAACAACAAATTCAAGAAAAACCACAGAATCCAAGCAAAAAGAGTACTTTTCTAAATTGGCAAAGAGTTTATTCTCTCTAAGCACAACAAACACATCATGCAAATGACTCACATGCTCTTATAGACTTTTAGAGTAAATCAAAATGTCATCAAAGTAAACCATAACAAATCTACCAATGAAAGGTCTAAAGACATGGTTCATTAAACTCATGAAAGTGCTAGGTGCGTTAGTCAAGCCAAATGGCATAACTAACCATTCATATAACCTAAACTTGGTCTTAAAAGCAGTTTTCCATTTATCACCTTCTTTCATTCTAATCTGATGGTAACCACTTCTAAGATCAATTTTAGAGAAAACACATGTACCATATAACTCATCAAGCATATCATCTAACCTAGGGATAGGATTGCGATATTTTACTGTTATTTTGTTGATGGCACGACAATCTACACACATCCGCCACTTGCCATCCTTTTTGGGGCACAGGAATCACCGGGACAGCACACGGACTTAGACTTTCACGAACAAAGCCTTTCTTCATGAGCTCTTCCACTTGATGTTGTATTTCCTTAGTCTCATCTGGATTTGCTCGATAAGCAAGTCTATTGGGAATAGATGCTCCTGGGATAAAGTCTATGCGATGCTCAATGCCTCTTAAAAGGGGCAATCCATTAGGTATTTCCTCTAGGAATAAGTCACAGAATTCTTATAATAAAGATGTAACACTAGCAGGCAAAGAGTGATCAAGATCGTTGATAGTAAGATAAACATCTTTATAAAGCAATAAGAAAGCATTTTCACAAATAAGAGCCCTCTTGATCTCACTTTTACCTGAAAATAAACTCACTTTCTTTTCCTCATGTTTTTCTCTAATTTTCTTTCTACTCAGCTCTCCTTTCTGTTGCTTCTTCTCATTCTCAATACTCACACTCACCTTACCTTTCTTTTCTTGCTCTCTCTTCTTACACTCTCTTTCAATTTTTAACTGATCCTCATATGTTTGAATAGGACGAAGAGGGGTCAACACAATGGTCTTACCATTAAAAACAAAGGAGTAATAATTTTTATATCCATCATGTTTTACCTTTCTGTCAAACTGCCATGGCCTACCAAGTAACAAGTGACCAGCATACATGGGTGCTACATCACAAAGAATCTCATCATGATAATTACCAATAGAAAAAGAGATGAGCACCTGTTTTGTTACCTTTACCTCCCCACTATCATTAAGTCATTGTAATTTATAAGGGGTAGGGTGCCTCAAAGTAGGCAAGTTCAGCTTTTCCACAAGTAAAGTGCTAGCTATATTTGTGCAGCTACCACCATCAATAATCAAACTACATACCTTCTTGTGGATGAAGCAACGAGTATGGAAAATATGCTCACACTGCTCTACCTCGAGATCTTCTTTTGGTTGAATGTTGAGAGCACGTCTAGCCACAAGGGCTTCACCATTTACAGCTTCAGTTAATTCTAAATCTGAGTCATCAATCAGGGGTGGCATCTCATCCTCCTCAGACTCACTACTAGCACTAGTCACATCACCATTCTCAAGAATAATATAGTTCGTTTGTTAGGACATTGTGAAGCAATGTGACCAAAATCATTACATTTAAAACATCTAACCTTAGAGGAAGAAGCAGTAGGGTTAGAAGATGATAAAGGTTTTGAATCAATTTTACCTTTAACTAGAAAGGGTTTTACCTTACTTTCCTCCTTAGACTTGAAATCAGTCTTTGGCTTGAAGGAGACTTTGAAATCCCTCCAAGAACTTGAGCTAAATGTCACTTTTAGCTTTTGCCGAGCCCTTAGTTGCTCTTCCACCTTGATAGCTCTATGCAAGAGCTCTTCCATATCCAAGTAATTGTATAAATCAACTTGGGCAGTTATTTCAAGATTTAAGCCCTCAATGAATCGGGCCATGGTTGATTCACGGTCTTCCTCCACATTTGCCTTAATCATGGCAATCTCCATTTCTTGATAGTAATCTTTCACACTCATAGAACCTTGTTTCAGCTTTTGGAGCCTCTTATGCAATTCCCTATAATAGTAACTAGGGACAAATCATTTGTGCATGATAGTTTTCATCTCTTGCCAATCACGAATTGGACCTTCATCGGTACGTCTTCTGGTGAGTAAGAGTTGATCCCACTAGATGCTAGCATAGTCAGTAAACTCCACCGCAGCAAGTTTTACTTTCTTCACCTCAGTGTAAGAGTGGCACTCGAACACATGCTCCACTCTTCTTTCCCAATCTAAGTACTGGTTCGGGTCATTTTTCCTGGTGAATGAGGGAATCTTCATCTTGATGTTTCCAATACCACCATCCTTATTGGATGATGATTGTCTACCTTTCCGAGTATGGGACTCCTTAAAGTCAGACTCAGCATCATCATCAAGTTCCATATGAGCTTGCCTCCTATGGGTCCTCCTATTGGAAGAAGACTCCACATCATCTAATCTGACACTAAGTTTTTCAAGAGTACTTTGAACGGCTTTACCCCAGACTTTCATGTCAAAGTCACTGTGCTCAAATTCTCCAGACATCCTGAAATATTAGTTTGTACAAAAACAAGCAATAAGACCTCGTAACTCACTAGCTTATGTGTTTACACTCAAAAGATGTGATACAATATCAGTAGGCATGCCCATTGGAGTGCAACAAGTTCGAGAAACCCTCATCCATCAAGAACTTCAAAGAGCTCAAGTGGCTCAAATTGTGCACTATGTCCAAAAAATTCAAAGAGCTCAAGATAATTCCTATGTTAGACGTCAGCCTAAGTTTAGAGCCCAAAATCCATATTTGATGAATTTAGAACATGCTAGACGTCACTCAATTCATAAAAATGTTGATCTTGGAGTTGAATTAAACTTTGGATATGAGATCTCCTTAAAGATGCAAAAGTGGAAGTCCAAGTGGAAGCCCAATGTCCTAAGAAGGTCTATGGAGTAATTAAAGTCAATATCCAATATGTTGAAGGCCCAATAACAAGAGCTAAAGTTAAAGCAATGAAAGAAGCTTTCAATTGTTTAATTCATAAGCTTCATAACTTAGAGCCCATTCATTTAAGTCAAGAGAAGGCCCAAAAAGATGTAAAAGGTACGATCATGCTAACCATTCTACAAGAGGAGTGCCAAGGCCCAATTGGAGTCCAATTGCAAGAGATTAAGAATCATGTGATAACCATGTGATCTTTAATGAAGCATGAACATCCCATGTGACAACTTAAAAAAGTTGATTAGTTTTGACTAAGATTCTTTTTGAAATTTCATTTTTTTATTATTTTATTATTTTTTGAACTTGGTCAAAGAGCTTATCTTGAAAATCAAGTTAAAATTAGTATCCTAATCTAATTCCTTAATATTAGGCATCATTTAAAATATTTCTAATCAAATTTTAGAGTTTTACTTTAATTAGGACTCTAGAAATTTTGCCTATAAAAGGCTTCCTATTGTACTCTATTTTGGCACATGAATGAATGAATGAATTTGAGTATTATTCAATACTTTGTGAGGCTTTTACTTCTTTGTGTTCTCTGAGAGTTCACGTGACTTATCAAAGGATTGGTCTTTCTTTGTGGCGTCTTGAGGCTTGGGTTCTAAGAGACAAGTTCTCTTAGGGTCTTTCTTTTGACCAACATTCTTGTTTTCTAGCCGGTCTCGGGCAAAGTGTCATCTTGTTGAAGGTTCCTAAGACAAGGTTCCTAGAGGGTCTCTCATCATTTGGTATCAGAGCTTTGGTCGCTAGTACAAGGTATATCTTTGTGTTTTTTTTTTCCTTCCGTTGTTCTTCATACTTTCTTTCCTTCCATTTGTGTTATCTTTTTCATCGTCATCTTTGTCTTCTATCTTCTTCTATCTTCCATTGTTGTGTGCCTCCATCCTCCAAAAAAAAAAAAAAAAGAACAGTGTGATACTCCAAAAAAAAATCAAAAAAATAAGAAAAAAAATAAGAAAAAAGGTGAAAAAAAAAGTGAAATTTTTTTTCAGATTGCAGAATTCAAAATTGCAAGTTGTGCCAATTTAAAGTTGAAAGCAAGTTTGGAGTTAATTTCCTAATTGGAGTCAATTTCTTAATTGGAGTTAGTTTCCTAATTAGAGTCAATTTCCTAATTGGAATTAGTTTCTTAATTGGAGTCAATGTCCTAATTTGAGTTAATTTCCTAATTGGAGTTTGTTTCTTAATTTGATTTCATTAAGTAGCTACCAAATTATCTACTTTCCTATTTGCATTCAAGAAAGAATATTCTTTCCTAATTGTTCTAAACTTGAATTGCAAATAGTTTCCTATTCTTAAATTTTCTTATTTTCAAAATTTTTTTTTCTTTCCTTCTCCTTCCTTCCAAGCCTCCCCTTCCTCCTTTCTTTTTCCCCTTTTTGTTACACACCTTTTTTTTCTCCTTTGTTTGATTCTTTGGGAATTTACATTTTAGGATTCTAGTTTTTTTGATTGCCACTAGTCTGATCTTTTCATTTGATTTGCTTGTGACTTGCTTAGAACACTTGTAAGAAGCAAATTATTGAGTGGTAAAAGGCAAGAGTGCAATTAACATTAAAGAAAAAGCCAAAAAGAGAGTTAAACACAAGTGAACTTATCATCTTTTGAGTGTAAACACGTGAGAAGAGTGCGTGAGGTCCTATTCCTTTTATCTTTATTTGACTAATTTTTCAGGTGATAAAATGTCCAATGAGTACAAATTCCTTGAAGAGGCTAACAAAGAGCGATTCAAGCAATCTTGTATAAGGTTGGATGCATTCCAATCCAATATCAACTCTACAGGACAAGATAAGGAAAAGGCATCCCCTGATTTCCATACTAGATGCCTTATAAAAGAGAAAGTCTGCAGCATGACCATTGATAATAGTAGCTACATAAATGTTGCTAGTACCTTACTTGTTGAGAAATTAAACTTGCCTACTATAAAGCATTCTAAGCCCTATACCTTGTTGAAGGGTAGTGCTGAATTTAAAGTTAATAAGCAAGTTTTGATTTCTTTCTCCATTGGTAAATATAATGATAAAGTGTTATGTGATGTAGCTCCAATGTATGATGGACATATTATGCTTGGTAAACCATGGAAACACGTGAGAAAAGCTAAATATGTCAAGCATAAGCACAAATATTGCTATTTCTATTCATTTGTATTCAATGAAAAAAATCATGCTCTTGATCTTATGGATGCTTATAAGGATCAAATAAGAATAGTACAAGCATACAAAATGAAAGAAAAGGAGAGAATAAAAGAAAAAGAGAGAGAATATGAGTTAGAGAGAGAAAAAGATGAAATTGAAAAAGAAAAGAGTATGAGTGAAAAGAAAGAGCAAGAGAGTTATGAGAAAAGTGAGAAAAGCATAAGTCTAAACTTGTTTGATGAAAAAAGAAAGGTTGAGAGCAAATGTAAGGATATTTGTTTATCTACTAACAATCTTAACTCATCTTTGCCTATTGTCAGTTCTAGCTCCTTGCAGGTATGTAGAGATTTGTTTCCCAAGAAACCACTTAATGGCGAAGATTCGAGGATGAATCTTTACAAAGAGGGAGGGAATGATACAATATCTGTAGGCATGCCCATTGGAGTGCAACAAGTTCGAGAAACCCTCATCCATCAAGAACTTCAAAGAGCTCAAGTGGCTCAACACTATGTCCAAAAATTTCAAAGAGCTCAAGATAATTCCTATGTTGGACGTCAACCTAAGTTTAGAGCCCAAAATTCATATTTGATTAATTTAGAACATGCTAGATGTCACTCAATTCATAAAGATGTTGATCTTGGAGTTGAATTAAACTTTGGACATGAGATCTCCTTAAAGATGCAAAAGTGGAAGTCCAAGTGGAAGCCCAATGTCCTAAGAAGGTCTATGGAGCAACTAAAGTCAATATCCAATATGTTGAAGGCCCAATAACAAGAGCTAAAGTTAAAGCAATGAAAGAAGCCTTCAATTGTTTAATTCATAAGCTTCATAACTTAGAGCCCATTCATTTAAGTCAAGAGAAGGCCGAAGAAGATGTAAAATGTGTGATCATGCTAACCATTCTACAAGAGGAGTGCCAAGGCCCAATTGGAGTCCAATTGCAAGAGATTAAGAATCATGTGACAACCATGTGATTTTTAATGAAGCATGAATATTCCATGTGACAACTTAAAGAAGTTGATTAGTTTTGACTAAGATTCTTTTTTAAATTTCGTTTTTTTATTATTTTATTATTTTTTGAACTTGGTGAAAGAGCTTATCTTGGAGATCAAGTTAAAATTAGTATCCTAATCTAATTCCTTAATATTAGGCATCATTGAAAATATTTCTAATCAGATTTTAGAGTTTTACTTTAATTAGGACTCTAGAAATTTTGCCTATAAAAGGCTTCCTATTGTACTCTATTTTAGCACATCTTAATTCATCTTTGCCTATTATTAGTTCTAGCTCCTTGCAGGTATGTAGAGATTTGTTTCCCAAGAAACCACCTAATGGCGAAGATTCGAGGACGAATCTTTACAAAGAGGGAGGGAATGATACAATATCAGTAGGCATGCCCATTGGAGTGCAACAAGTTCGAGAAACCCTCATCCATCAAGAACTTCAAAGAGCTCAAGTGGCTCAACACTATGTCCAAAAATTTCAAAGAGCTCAAGATAATTCCTATGTTGGACGTCAACCTAAGTTTAGAGCCCAAAATTCATATTTGATTAATTTAGAACATGCTAGACGTCACTCAATTCATAAAGATGTTGATCTTGGAGTTGAATTAAACTTTGGACATGAGATCTCCTTAAAGATGCAAAAGTGGAAGTCCAAGTGGAAGCCCAATGTCCTAAGAAGGTCTATGGAGCAACTAAAGTCAATATCCAATATGTTGAAGGCCCAATAACAAGAGCTAAAGTTAAAGCAATGAAAGAAGCCTTCAATTGTTTAATTCATAAGTTTCATAACTTAGAGCCCATTCATTTAAGTCAAGAGAAGGCCCAAAAAGATGTAAAACGTGTGATCATGCTAACCATTCTACAAGAGAAGTGCCAAGGCCCAATTGGAGTCCAATTGCAAGAGATTAAGAATCATGTGATAACCATGTGATCTTTAATGAAGCATGAACATCCCATGTGACAACTTAAAAAAGTTGATTAGTTTTGACTAAGATTCTTTTTTAAATTTCGTTTTTTATTATTTTATTATTTTTTGAACTTGGTCAAAGAGCTTATCTTGGAGATCAAGTTAAAATTAGTATCTTAATCTAATTCCTTAATATTAGGCATCATTTAAAATATTTCTAATCAGATTTTAGAGTTTTACGTTAATTAGGACTCTAGAAATTTTGCCTATAAAAGGCTTCCTATTGTACTCTATTTTGGCACATGAATGAATGAATGAATTTGAGTACTATTCAATACTTTGTGAGGCTTTTGCTTCTTTGTGTTCTCTGAAAGTTCACATGACTTATCAAAGAATTGGTCTTCCTTTGTAGCGTCTTGAGGCTAGGGTTCTAAGAGACAAGTTCTCTTAGGGTCTTTCCTTTGGCTAACATTCTTGTTTTCTAGTCGGTCTCGGGCAAAATGTCATCTTGTTGAAGGTTCCTAGGGAAAGGTTCCTAGAGGGTCTCTCATCAAGATGATTAGTTCACTCGTGTTTAACTCTCTTTTTGGCTTTTTCTTTAATGTTAATTGCACTCTTGCCTTTTACCACTCAATAATTTGCTTCTTACAAGTGTTCTAAGCAAGTCACAAGCAAATCAAATGAAAAGATCATACTAGTGGCAATAAAAAAACTAGAATACTAAAATGTAAATTCCCAAAGAATCAAATAGAGGAGAAAAAGAGGTGTGTAACAAAAAGAGAAAAAAGGAGGAAGGGGAGGCCTGGAAGGAAGGAGAAGGAAAGAAAAAAAAAATCTGAAAATAAAAAACTTTAAGAATAGGAAACTACTTGCAATTCAAGTTTAAAACAATTAGGAAAGAATATTCTTTCTTGAATGCAAATAAGAAAGTAGATAATTTGGTAGTTACTTAATGCAATCAAATTAGGAAACAAATTCTAATTAGGAAATTAACTCTAATTAGGAAATTAACTCCAATTAAGAAACTAACTCAAATTAGGAAATTAACTCCAAACTTTCTTTCAATTTTGAAATGGCACAACTTGTAACTTTGAATTCTGCAATCTGAATTTTTTTTTTCACTCTTTTTTTTTTACCCTTTTTTTTCGATTTTTTTTATTTTTTATTTTGGAGTATCACACTCTCTTCTTTTTTTTTTTTTGGAGGATGGAGGCACACAACAATGGAAGATAGAAGACAAAGACGAAGATGAAAAAAATAACACAAATGGAAGGAAAGAAAGTATGAAGAACAACGAAAGGAAAAAAACACAAAGATATATCTTGTACTAGCGACCAAAGCTCTGATACCAAATAATGAGAGACCCTTTAGGAACCTTGTCCTAGGAACCTTCAACAAGGTGACACTTTGCCCGGGGCTAGAAAACAAGAATGTTGGTCAAAGGAAAGACCCTAAGAGAACTTGTCTCTTAGAACCCTAGCCTCAAGATGCCACAAAGGAAGACCAATCCTTTGATAAGTCACGTGAACTCTCAGAGAACACAAAGAAGCAAAGACCTCACAAAGTTTTGAATAATACTCAAATTCATTCATTCATAATCTTAAATAGAGTATAATAGGAAGCCTTTTATAGGCAAAATTTCTAAAGTCCTAATGAAAGTAAAATTCTAAAATCTTATTAGAAATATTTTTAAATGATGCCTAAAATCAAAAAACTAGATTAGGGTACTAATTTTAACTTGATCTCCAAGATAAGCTCTTTGACCAAGCTCAAAAAAATAAAAAAAATAATAAAAAACTAAATTTCAAAAAGAATCCTAGTCAAAACTAATAATAAACCCTTTTTTTTTGCCTTTCATTTTTATTCCTTTTCCTTTTTTTTTTGGCCTCCCTTTTTTTTTTGGATCAGATGAAAGAAAATCACAAGATCACACAATAGGAAACAAATCAGATCAGAAAATGTTACCACTAAAAATGACAATAATTCCCTCTAGAGAACTCTGAATTCAATGATCTCAAGTAGAGGAAATTCAAAGGCAAGTGGAGGAACTCATGAAAAAGGGGTTTGTGAGAGAAAGCCTTAGTCCATGTGCTGTTCCAGTAATACTTGTGCCCAAGAAGGATGGCAAATGGAGGATGTGTATGGACTGCCGAGCCATTAACAAAATCACAGTAAGTATAGATATCCCATTCTTAGACTTGATAACAACTGCCGAGGATGAGTTGCATGGTGCTTGCTTGTTTTCAAAAATAGATCTTAGGAGTGGTTATCATCAAATTAGAATGAAAAAGGGTGATGAGTGGAAGACTGTATTTAAGACTAAATTTGGTTTGTATGAATGGCTTATTATGCCCTTTGGCCTAACTAATGCTCCTAGTACATTCATGAGCTTAATGAATCATGTTTTTCGCCCTTACATCGGAAAGTTAGTTGTTGTGTATTTTGATGACATTCTTGTGTTTTCTAAGAATTTAGAAGAGCATGTTAAGCATTTGCATTCTTTGTTATTTTAAGAGAAAATAAACTCTTTGCAAATTTAGAGAAATGCTCTTTCTGCTTGGATTCTGTTGTTTTCCTTGGTTTTGTTGTAGGTACTGATGGCCTCCGGGTGGATGAAGAGAAGGTGAAGGCAATTCAAGAGTGGCCAACACCTAAGAATGCTAGTGAGGTGAAGAGTTTCTATGGACTTGCAAGTCTCTACCGATGGTTTGTAAAGGACTGCTTAACCCTTTTTGCACCTTTAAATAAGCTGGTAAAGAAAAATGTTATCTTTAAATGGGGTGAGGCACAAGAGGCGGCTTTTAATACTTTGAAAGATAAATTGACTAATGCCCCTCTACTTATTCTTCCTGATTTCTCTAAATTTTTTGAAGTTGAATGTGATGCCTCTGGAATTGGTATTGGTGCTGTTTTGATGCAAGAGTCTAGGCCTATTTCTTACATTAGTGAGAAGCTTAGTGGTGCTTGTTTGAATTATTCAACTTATGATAAGAAATTGTATGCTTTAAAAAGAACTCTGGAACATTGGCAACATTATTTATTATTTAAGGAATTTGTTTTGCATTCTGATCATAAAAAGTCTTCAATACTTAAAGACCCAAGATAAGTTGAATAAGAGGCATGCTGTGTAGTTTGAATTCATTGAATCATTTCCTTATGTGCTTAAACATAAAAAGGGGAAAGAAAATGTTGTGGCTGATGCTTTGTCTAGGAGATATGATGCGATCCATCAAAGGGAGCAAGCTGTCTCAAATGCTTGGAATGATCCTCTGCAAATTATAAGTGGCCCGATGATAAGAGCACGAGCTAAAAGAATGAGGGAAGCCTTAAGTGGACTTGTTCAAGAGACCTGGACTAAGCAAATATGATGCAATAGCACCAAGAGACCTTGCTGAGCATAGAAGTGGACCTGATGAAGGATATAGTGCTAAGTTTCAAGCCCAAGGACATGATTTTCAAATTAAAGACCAGGAGTTCAAATTAAATGTGCCCAAAGATCCATTGTGAGGCATTTTTTTTCTCTATTTTTTTTTCCTTGTTTTTTTTCCTGGAATATGAAGAATAAAAATGAAATTTGAATAAACAGAACAGAATCAAAATCAATCTGGAAAGTCCTGAAAAAGCATCTGAATTTAAACGACAATATCTCGAGTTAGAGAACTCCAAATGAGATGATTTTAAAGCAATTTGAAAGAAGAGAATCTGGGATATAAGAAAGACTTACTACACATCTAGAAACTCAACGAAAAATGTGACAAACAAAGAATTAAAACTCAGCACATCCAAAAGAATGGAAGACGAACAGAATTTCAAAAGGAAACAGAAACACAATCTGGAAAAGCACAAAGACACACAAATATGACTTGATTTAGGGACCGAAGCTCTGATACCAAGATGGTACGAACCCGCAAGGAATTGAGTCCCCTTGAACCCAAAATCGATCTAAAATATGCGCACCCCAAGAAAGTTAAATCAAGTCTGAACAATCCACTTGGAACCCCTGAATACGAAGAGACAAGGACCCCGAGTGTTGGAAGACACCACAAGGTTGATCAAGCCTTGATAAGTCTACAAGTTCAATGAAGAACCCTAGAGAGTACTCCTCTCAAGTCTGGGATTTCCAGAAAATATGATTTTTATTCATTCAAATCTGGTTACAATGGGAGGTAGAGCACAATTATATAGTGTGCAAGTCAAATCTGCCTTCAATGCTCACAGAAAAGGAAAATTAGGGAAATTAATAGCAAATTTCCTAATTAATGACCTATGAAATCAAAATTATAAAAGTCAAATTCTCTTAAAAACTAAAAAGGAAATAAATCCCCCTAAATAATCTAAATTCGTCTAGATACATTAGGGTTCTAGAAATCAGCTTATTAAGCCCAAAATAGCATTATTTAACCGTAAATGAGCCTACCAATGGATGGTCCATGGTTCAAGCACTTCAATTTATAATGTTTTAGCCCAGTCTAGCCTCAGCATCTCCATCTTCAACCCATATGATGTTGAGGACATCCACATTAGAAATGTCCATATCTTGCTTGACTTTTGTTGCTCCAATTGCTATTTGCTTAGTCCAGGTCTCTTGAACAAGTCCACTTAAGGCTTCCCTCATTATTTTTAGCTCGTGCTCTTGTCATCGGGCCACTTGGAATTAGCAAAGGATCATTCCAAGCATTTGAGACAGCTTGCTCCTTTTGATGGATCGTATAAGAGTTGTTGGAAAAGGGATATGTGAGGGAGCGCCTTAGCCCATGTGTAGTACTGGTGTTGCTTGTGCCTAAGAAGGATGGCACATGGAGAATGTGCATTGATTGTCAAGCCATCAATAATATAATGGTATGATATTGTCATCCTATCCCTAGGTTAGATGATATGTTCGATGAATTAAATGGCTCCACTATTGATGAGAGACCCTCTAGGAACCTTGTCCTAGGAACCTTCAACAAGATGATGCTTTGCTCGGGACCGGCTAGAAAATAAGAATGTTAGTCAAAGGAAAGACCCTAAGAGAACTTGTCTCTTAGAACCCTAGCCTCAAGACGCCACAAAGGAAGACCAATCCTTTGATAAGTCACGTGAACTCTCAGAGAACACAGAAGCAAAAGCCTCACAAAGTATTGAATAACACTCAAATTCATTCATTCATTCATGTTCTTCCAAAATAGAGTACAATAGGGAGCCTTTTATAGGCAAAGTTTCTAAAAGTCTAAAATCTTAATGAAAGTAAAACTCTAAAATCTGATTAAAAGTATCTTAAATAGTGCCTCAAATCAAGGAACTATATTAGGATACTAATTTTAACTTGATCTCCAAGATAAGCTCTTTGACCAAGTTCAAAAAAATGATAAATTAATAAAAAAATGAAATTTCAAAAAGAATCCTAGTCAAAACTAATCAGCTTCTTTAAGTTGTCACATGGGATGCTCATACTTCATTAAAAATCACATGGTAGACACATGATTCCTAATCTCTTGCAATTGGACTCCAATTGAGCCTTGGCACTCCTCTTGAAGAATGGTTAGCATGATCACACCTTTTACATCTTCTTGGGTCTTCTCTTGACTCAAATGAATGGGCTCTAAGTTATGAAACTTATGAATCAAATAATTGAAGGCTTCTTTCATTGCTTTGGCCCTAGCTCTTGTTATTGGGCCTTCAACATGTTAGATATTGACTTTAATTGCTCCATGGCCCTTCTTAGAATATTGGGCTTCCACTTGGACTTCCACTTTTGCATCTTTAGGGAAATCTCATGTCCAAAGTCCAATTCAACATATTTTGAATTGATCATTTAGATCTTGGGCTCTAAACATGGGCCAATGTCCAACATAGATATTATCTTGAGCTCTTTGAAATTTTTAGATATAATGCACAATTTGGGCTACTTGAGCTCTTTGAAGTTCTTGATGGATGAGGGTTTCTCGAACTTGTTGTGCTTTAATGGGCATGCCTACTGATATTGTATCATTCCCTCCCTCTTTGAAAAGAATCGTCCTCGAATCTTCGCCATTAGGTGGTTTCTCGGGAAACAAATCTAGGCAATCAAAACTCTTTTCAATGCTAGTTCAGATGAGGGTCCATTAGGTGGCTTCTTTGAAAACAAATCTCTACATACCTGCAAGGAGCTAGAACTAACAATAGGCAAAGATGGATTAAGATGTAAATAAAAAAATATCCTTACACACGCTCTCAACTTGTCTTTTTTCATCAAACAAGCTCATATTCATGCTTTTCTCGCTTTTCTCACAACTCTCTTGCTCTTTCTTTTCACTCACACTCTTTTCTTTTTCAATTTCATCTTTTTCTCTCTCTAACTAATATTCTCTATCTTTTTCTTTTGCTCTCTCTTTTTCTTTCATTTTGTATGCTTGTATTATTCTCATTTGATTCTCATAAGCATCCATAGGATCAAGAGGTACCAATACATGATTTTTTTCATTAAATATAAATGAATTAGTAATAGCAATATTTGTGCTTATGCTTAACATATTTAGCTTTTCTCATATGTTTCCATGGTTTACCAAGCATAATATGTCCATTATACATTGGAGCTACATCACATAATACTTTATCATGATATTTACCAATGGAGAAAGAAATCAAAACTTGCTTATTAACCTTAAATTCAGCATTACCCTTCAACAAGGTAGCCTAGGATGCTTTATAGTAGGAAAGTTTAATTTCTTAACAAGTGAGGTACTAGCAACATTTACATAGCTACTATTATCAATAGTCATGCTGCAGACTTTTTCTTTGATAAGGTGATGGAGGTGAGTTAGGAGACTTTAAAGAGCTTGAACAAAATCAAGAACTTGAAAACAAAAGGGCTGGACGTAACTCTGAAATACGGCCAACTAAAGATCCATTGCAAGGTATGGGAGGCCCATGCACAAGATCAAGAGCCAAAGCTATGAAGGAGGCCTTGAATGGAGTGATCTAAAAACTAATGGACTTGGAGCTCATAGTCTTAGCTGAATATGAAGCCTAAAAGGAACAAAATGGCATGAAGATTAGTTCATATCTACAAGATGCTAGCCCAAGCCCAAAAGGAGCCTAATTGAATGAGCCCAGCCATTTTCCACAAAATTCTCTTAGTTTTATTTTGTTTTAATTTGATTGTTTCTGTTTCAGATTTTTTAGCTTTATTAGGCACCATTCTTGGTGAATTTGTCCAGACTTAAATTTCTTTTATTTTCCCACCAAACCTAGGAGTTATTTTGTATTTAGGGTTTTATTTTCCAAATGCCTATATAAGGCCCACTTGTACTTCAAGAAGAGGCAGATTGAATGAATTCTCTTTTCAGAATCTTTTCTGACTTGTGAGGTTTCTTTTGTGGCCTTTATGTGCTGGAGAAAATCTTTGACTTATCAAAGGAGTGGTTTCCTTTGTGGCGTCCCGGATTAGGGTTCTAAGAGACGGGTTCTCTTAGGGTTCAATTCTATTGACCAACATCTCTTCTTCTTCTTCTTCTTCTTCTTTGTTTCTTTATTGCTTGTTGTCCAGATCTGTCTATTTTCTTGTTCTTGTGTTACATGCCAAATTTCAATCACTGATCAGTGTAATTTGGGGTTCCTAGAATGGGTTTCTATAGGGTCCTCACATAATAAGGCATCTAGTATGAAAATCAGAGGATGCCTTTTCTTTATCTTGTCCTATAGAGTTGGTATTGGATTGGAATACATCCAACCTTGCACAATATTGCTTAAATCGCTCTTTGTTAGCCTCTTCAAGGAATTTGAACTCATTGGACATCTTATAACCTTGTACTAGCGACGAAAGCCAGATACCAAATGATGAGAGACCCTCTAGGAACCTTCAACAAGATGATGCTTTGCCCGGGACTGGCTAGAAAACAAGAATGTTGGTCAAAGGAAAGACCCTAAGAAAACTTGTCTCTTAGAACCCTAACCTCAAGACGCCACAAAGGAAGACTAATCCTTTCATAAGTCACGTGAACTCTCAGAGAACACAAAGAATCAAAAGCCTCACAAAGTATTGAATAATACTCAAATTCATTCAATCATTCATGTTCGTCCAAAATAGAGTACAATAGGAAGCCTTTTATAGGCAAAGTTTCTAAAAGTCTAAAATCTTAATGAAAGTAAAACTCTAAAATCTGATTAAAAGTATTTTAAATAGTGCCTAAAATCAAGGAACTATATTAGGATACTAATTTTAACTTGATCTCCAAGATAAGCTCTTTGACCAAGTTCAAAAAAATAATAAATTAATAAAAAAATGAAATTTCAAAAAGAATCCTAGTCAAAACTAATCAGCTTCTTTAAGTTGTCACATGGGATGCTCATACTTCATTAAAAATCACATGGTTGACACATGATTCCTAGTCTCTTGCAATTGGACTCTAATTGAGTCTTGGCACTCCTCTTGAAGAATGGTTAGCATGATCACACCTTTTACATCTTCTTGGGCCTTCTCTTGACTCAAATGAATGGGCTCTAAGTTATGAAACTTATGAATCAAACAATTGAAGGCTTCTTTCATTGCTTTGGCCCTAGCTCTTGTTATTGGGCCTTCAAGATCCATGGAGCAACTAAATTCAATATCCAATATGTTGAAGGCCCAATGAACTATACACATACAAGAAGAGTGCTAAGGCCCAATTGGAGTCCAATTGCAAAAGATTAAGAATCATGTGACAACCATGTGATTTTTAATGAAGCATGAGCATCCCATGTGACAACTTAAAGAAGTTAATTAGTTTTGACTAGGATTCTTTTTGAATTTCGTTTTTTATTATTTTATTATTTTTTTGAACATGGTCAAAGAGCTTATCTTGGAGATCAAGTTAAGATTAGTATCCTAATCTAATTAAGATATATATTAGGTATTATTTAAAGTATTTCTAATCAGAATTTAGAGTTTTACTTTAATTAGGACTCTAGAAATTTTGCCTATAAAAGGCTTCCTATTGTACTCTATTTTACACATGAATGAAATTGAGTATTATTCAATTATTTGTGAGGCTTTTGCTTCTTTGTGTTCTTTGAGAGTTCACGTGACTTATCAAAGGATTGGTCTTCCTTTGTGGCGTCTTGAGGCTAGGGTTCTAAGAGACAAGTTCTCTTAGGGTTTTTCCTTTGACCAACATTCTTGTTTTCTAGCTGGTCTTGGGCAAAGTGTCATCTTGTTGAAGGTTCCTAGGACAAGGTTCCTAGAGGGTCTCTCATCACTACTCAAAATATTCCAAGGTTCTTTTTAAAGCATACAACTCTTTGTCATAAGTGGAATAATTCAAAGTAGCTCCACTTAATTTTTCACTAAAGAAAGCAATGGGCTTAGAATCTTGCATTAAAACAGCCCCAATTCCAATTCCAGATGCATCACATTCAATTTCAAATACTTTAGAAAAATCAGGTAGAACAAGTAAAGGAGCATTAGTTAATTTTTCTTTCAAAGTGCTAAATGCAACCTCTTGTATTTCACCCCACTTGAAAACTACATTTTTCTTTACCAAATCATTCAAAGGTGCAGCAATGGAGGAAAAGTCCCTCACAAAACGTCTATAGAAGCTAGGCAAGCCATGGAAACTCCTTACTTCATTTGCATTCTTTGGTGTAGGCCACTCACGGATAGCTTTCACCTTCTCTTCATCCACACAAATCCCTTGAGCACTTACAACAAATCCAAGAAACACAACAGAATCCAAACAAAAAGAACACTTTTCTAAATTTACATAAAGGCTATTCTTCCTAAGAATGCAAAAAACCTCACGCAAATGACCAAGATGATCATCTAAACTCGTGCTATAAATCAAAATATCATCAAAATAAATAACAACACATTTCCCAATGAGAGAACGAAAAACATGATTCATTAAGCTCATAAATTACTGGGTGCATTAGTTAATCCAAATGGCATAACTAACCACTCATACAACTCAAACTTAGTTTTAAATGCAGTTTTCCATTCATCACCTTCTTTCATTCTAATTTGATGATATCCACTCCTAAGATCAATTTTAGAAAATAAAGATGCACCATGCAACTCATCAAGCATATCATCTAATCTAAGAATGGGATAACGATACTTAACTGTGATTTTATTGATGGCTCTACAATCTACACACATTCTCCACTTGCCATCCTTCTTAGGCACTAGGATCACTGGAACCGCACAAGGACTCAAGCTCTCTCTAACAAAGCCTTTCTTCATGAGCTCTTCAACTTGGCATTGGATTTCCTTAGTTTCTTCTGGATTGGCTCTATATGCCGGTCTATTAGGAATTGATGCTCCAGGGATAAAATCTATACGATGTTCAATGCCTCTCAAAGGAGGCAAACCATCAGGAATTTCCTTTGGAAACAAATCACCAAAATCTTGCAAAAGGGACACAACACTAGAGGGCAAAGAGGGATCAAGTTCATTAGTAGAAAAATAAATTTCCTTGTACAAGAGTACTCACAAGCACTTGCTCATCAGCCAACATAGCTCTCTTAATCTCTCTTTTTCCAGAAAAGAAACTCACTTTTTTTTCATCAATTTTCTCACTTTCATGCCTTTTCTTTTCAATCACTTTCTTTTCTTTTTCCCTCTCCTTTCTTTCTTTTCTCTCTTTCTCTCTCAATTTGCACTCATTTTCAATTCTAAGTTGATCCTCATAAGCTTGCATGGGTCTGAGAGGAGTAAGCACAATAGTTTTACCATTGAAAGGAAAAGAATAGCAATTTTTATATCCATCATGTTTAACACGTCTATCAAATTGCCATGGTCTACCAAGCAAAATTTGTCCTGCATACATAGGAGCTATATCACACAAGACTTCATCATGATAATTACCAATAGAAAAAGAAATTAATACTTGCTTAGTAACTTTAACTTCACCACAATCATTAAGCTATTGCAACTTATAAGGACTAGGATGCTTTAAAGTAGGCAAATTCAGTTTATCAACAAGCAAGATACTAGCAACATTTGTACAACTACCACCATCAATAATCATGCTACATACCTTGTTCTGGACAAAACATCTAGTATGGAAAATGTGCTCACGTTGCTCTTTCTCATGATCTTCCTTGGGTTGAATATTTAGAGCACGCCTAGACACCAACACCTCTCCAAGCACGGGCTCACTAAGCTCTAACTTAGAATCCTCCGCCAAAGATGGCATACTTCCATCGGAATCTTCATCACTAGTCTCCTCACTAACTACATCACCATTCTCAAGCAAAATCATAGTTCTCTTGTTTGGACATTGAGAAGAGATGTGACCAAAACCTTGACATTTAAAACACTTAATTTTTGAAGTAGTAGAAGAAGAAGAGTTAGAGTTATACTTACCTTTAGGAGGTGGATCTGAACTTTTGGGCTTTGCTTCCTCCTTTGGCTTGCTTTCTTTGGATTTGAAGGAGGATTTGGAATCCTTCAAACCTTGCTTCCAAGACCCAGAACCAGCAGCAAATCTGAATTTTTGTTGAGATTTAAGTTGTTTCTCCACTTTAATAGCTTTGTGTAATAACTCTTCCATGTCAACATAATGTTGGAGATCAACAATTGCAGCAATTTCAGGGTTCAAACCATCTATGAATCTTGCCATGGTTGCCTCTTTGTCTTCCTCAAGATTGGCTCTAATCATAGCCATTTCCATCTCTTGATAATACTCCTCAACACTCATGGAGCCTTGTCTCAATTTCTGCAATTTCTTGTGCAAATCCCTATAGTAATAACTAGGGACAAATCTCTTTCTCATAGTGACTTTCATCTCATGCCAAGTCTGAATTGGAGGCTCTCTATTTCGCCTTCTATTGATGAGAAGTTGATCCTACCAAATGCTAGCATAATCTGAAAATTCAACGGCTGCTAATTTCACTTTTTGCCCTTCAGAATAATGATGGCACTCAAAAACATGCTCAACCTTTCTTTCCCACTCCAAATAAAGCTCTGGATCATTCTTTCCTTGAAAGGAGGGAATTTTCATTTTGATGTTGCCTAGACCATGCTCCTTATGTGGGGGAGCTTGCTTGTGCCTCCTTGGAATGAAATCATCAAAGTCAGATTCTCCTTCATACTCCTCCTCAAGATCACGTCTTTTTGAAATTTTAGAGTTTGATGGAGATTCAAAGTCATCCAGTCTTGCATTGAGCCTTTTGAATTGCTCGTAGACACTTTCATGAAAACTTTAAGATCAACATCATTAGGCTCATTTTCAGCCATTTTACAACCTGAAATGTTAGTGGACAAAATAAAAAATAATATGAAGTAGGACCTCACACACTCTTCTCATGTGTATCACTCAAAATATTGCAAATCCACTCGTGTTTCACTCAAAATTTGGCTTTTATCTTTAATATGACACTCTTGCCTTTTACCACTCACTTGCTTCTTTTTAGTGCTCTTAGATAGAAACAAAAACAAATCAATAGGAGCAAAGAATAAAGTGGCAATCCCAAAACCAGAAAATTCCAAGTTAAAATCCTTAAAGAGCCAAAAGAAAAAGAGGCAAAAAATAAAAATTTAAAAGGGCAAGGGTCAGAAACAAGCAGTTTGGAAAGAAAAGAAAAATAGGAAAGGATTAAAAAAAAAAGGAAAGTTAGGTTCAATTTAGGAAATTTGGAAGCTTACCACCTAAGTTTATAGAATTAAGAAAGTGATTGCTACTTGTAATGTAAGTTCTTGACAAATGGATAACATGCTACAACTTGCAATTCAGATTAGTCAAAATAGGAACTTTGAAAAATAGGAAACTAATGGGATGCTAAGAAATTGCAATCAGTTACAATGAAATAGGAAAGTTGTTACTTGAACACAAAAGGAAAAAACTTGATAGATACTAAACTCAAATTGGAAATTCTTCTTTCTTTCTTCTTTTTTTTTTCACTCCTTTTTTTTTCACTTTTTTTTTCGAATTTTTTTTTTTTTTGAGTATCACACACTTTTTTCTTTTTGAAGAAAAAAAAATGAAAATCTGGAAAAGAGGACAAAACTCACACACAAGTTAGCAAATCACAAGAACAAAAGAAACAAACAAATTATGGATGGTATGAAAAGGAAGATGGAGGCACACTACAATGGAAGAAAGAAGAAGATGGAAGACAAAAGCAAAGATGGAAAAGGTAACACAAATGGAAGGAGAGAAGGTATGAAGAATAATGGAAAGGAAACAGAAAGATATACCTTGCTTTAGCGAACCCTTGCTCTGATACCAAATGATGAGAGACCCCGTAGGAATAAGTCCTAGGAACCTTCAACAAGATGATACATTGCTCGGGATCGGCTAAGAACAAGAAATGTTGGTCAAATGGATAAGACCCTAAGAGAACTCGTCCCTTAGAACCCTAGCCTTGAGACGCCACAAAGGGAGACCACTCCTTTGATAAGTCACTTGTATTCTATAGAAGAACACACAGAAGCAAGAATTCTCATAATGAGAAATAAAATTCTGAATTCATTCCAATCTCCCAAAAAGTACAATAGGTGGCCTATTAAATAGGCATAAAAGAAAACCCTAAACCTAACTTAATCTCTAAGAATTCTCCTTCAAGAAATAGGAAATAAGGGATCTGATTTTAATGGGAGGAGATGATGCCATTTACTATAAGAAATCCTAAAGAAAAGGAAAGAAAGTAATAAGTTTTCAGCAACTAATGAAAATGGAAATAAACAAAATTTGAAATTTGAATCCTAAGTCTTGACTAAATGGCCTCGTTCAAACTTATAGAAATGGAAACTAATGAAAAGCAAATAAAAGACATCTTAATAAGAATTAAAACTACTATTCACGTCACTTTTGTTGCCCATGTGATTTGCACATGCTTGTTAATTGATTTCTTCAAATTGGACTCTATTCGGACCTTGCAGCATGTCTTGTTGGGCTTGGACAATGAGGATCAAGTCCCTTGGGCCTTGCAACTCTTCAAATTGATGCAAAAACATGGGTTCAAGCTCTTGAACTTTTTGGACAATGCAACTCAAAGTTTGCATCATGGCTTTAGCTCTTCCTCTAGTCATTGGGCCTCCTATGCCTTGTAATGGGTCCATTTGCATGTTGGGCTTTCTTGCAGACCCTCTATGCTCTTTTAAGTCATTACACCATGCTCCATTGTCTACAAGCTCATAGGCCCCTTCATCACAATTCCCTAAGAAAAATCAAGCAAACTCCATGGGTCTAATTCCTTGTATATGTCTCAGCCAAGCAAGCTTCAAGCACCTAGGGAGAGTTTAATTAATTTTAAAAATAGGAATGACCTAGACATGACTAATAAATATCAAGAGAAATATTGGTTTGAATTTAGAGATCATAGTTTATGAGATAAAGGTTTAGGCTCCTTTTTAAGACAAAAAGAAGCAATTTGAATCTAGACTCCTTGAATTGAAATTGTGATGACTCTAGGAATTTAAATAGAGTCAAGAGACTTAGATTGATTGAGAAATTGGAGCCAAGATTATGAATCATAGGAGTTGCTTCTTTATGCACTTATATGGAACCATACCCATGTCTTAGAACAAAGTAAGCTTGCATAAGACTAAAACTTGTTCTAATGATGTAATTATGTCTCATTTGATATGTCTAGGCCAAGAGAATCAAACTTAACCTAGTTGTGTGTGTGTGGTTGAGGAAAGGAAAGGAAAGACCAAGGAAGGAAGGAAGTGATTTTTTATTCGAGGTAGCTCTTTAACCTTTTTCACATGCATGTCTTGGATGTTTGTATGTATGTTTGAACCATAAGATATGTTTATAGCTATTGATGAAATGCTATGGTACCATTAAGATGCCTTGAATGGATATGGTTGTGCCAAAAATCCCTTAAAATGGGTGAAGATGAGCCAAAAGTCCCTAAGTATGGGTGAGACAAAGCCAAAAGTTTTAAGAAAGAGTGAGGCTAAATCAAAAATCCTTTAAAGTGGATGAGGCAAATCCAAAAGTCTCAAGGAAATTGGATGAGGCTAGACCAATATCCTTTTGAAATACCATATTACTTCTAACATTGATCCCCTTCTTGCAAGTGGGATTATATAATTCACTAAAGGAATCCCAAAAAAATGCATTAAAATAATGAATTAAATTGTGTTACGTAATGGATAAATTTTTTATTTCGCGTCTTTAGGACCCCATAAACTCATCAACAATATTCTCTAATTATTTTTCATTCATACAAATCATAAAATTCTCAAAACTCAACACAAACCACAAATCAAGGGTCAAAAACTCCAAATAATCACGTTTGCCTCAAGTTCCAAGGTGGAAGAATTTGAGACAACTTTGAAAAATCATAACTAATTCTAAAAAAATCAAAATTAAGCAAACTATAACTTTTTCGAAAGCCTTGGGTATTAACTTCACATTAAAAATAATTTCTAGCAATGAAAATCCCATCTAGACCATGTTTCACAATAGAGAAAGTAGGAAGGTCTAACTATCATCTGATACTGATACAAGTTAATGATATACTCTTTGGAAATTTATAATTAATTCCAAAAAAATCCAATCCATGAATCTGTTTAGAAGTTACAGATATTAAATAGAGGGAAAAAATAATTCCAACTCAATCCAGATGCATTCAGACCCCGAAATTCAATCAAACAATACCACGGGTTTGACTGTGTGCCTGGTATTGGATAGCAACTTCAAAACTTAATATCTCTCTCTTTAGACATCTAAATGAGGTACTTCTAATTGGCACAAGTCATTGGGAAGGTCTAGTTTTTCCTTGTAAAATTTCATAGCAATTGGACACCATTTGCCTCATGATTGACATAGGTTCATTTTCAGACCAATTACACAGTACCAGTGGCCAAACTAGAAAAACTTTCCAACTTTAAAAATTTACCAAATATTCCATAGACCTCCAAATAATACTCACTTTAGCTTTCCAAAAATCTCTCAACAACCTCTAGATGCACGCCAAATTTTAGACCAAGAAGAGATCATTTAGATAGAAAGTGATAGAGCTCACTTAAATGGTCAATTTTGCTTCATGTCCCCTCAACTTTGTCCAAATGGTCTCTCCAATGGTTTGGCTTCTCTTGGGCAAGTCCAAAAGCACAATTATGAATTGTGTGGACTACTCAAGTGGTCCTAAATCTCATGCATCTTAATTTAGCCATCCCACATCCATTAATGCACTACACTCATAAACCATTCAAGAGGCCAAATTCCGCATTTGCATTGATTTAATGTCACACTTAGGCTACATAACATTCATACATCATATTACATTTGTTCGAGGTCTTACATTACAAAAATAACTTGTACAAGTTCATTTTGACATTTATACACAAGGAGAACAACAAAATATTCCAATGGTAACTCTTTAAGGCTTTTGGCTTGCTTTCCTTGTATCTTGGGAGCCACCTAAACATATCAAGATGGAAGGGGGAAGGGGAGTGAGATTCCTTGAATCTCAATAGCTCATACGAGTTCACACATACATTCAAGGCATACATACATCAAGTGTGCAAATAAACAAGCTACTAGAACCATAAATGCTCATTTACAAAATATTCATGCCACATTTTCACAATCAAACCATCAAGAAGTTCTAAGGACTTTTAGTTTTACCTTACCCATTTCTAAGACTTTTGGATATGCCTCACCCTTGACTTAGGGACTTTTGACTTGGGCTCACTCATCTAAGAGACTTTTGACCTAATTTCACCAATGTCATGAGACTTTTAGCACTTTCTCACTTACAATAAGGGATTTTTGGCATCACCTCACCCTTATGAGCCATTCTCACTATCAATGGCATTCAAAATAACACATTAGTACCAATGCAAACTCAAGACATCAAGTGGCATGTTCTTAAATCACAAGAGCACACACAATCACACAATTACATACATATGCACATAAGAATGCAAGGAGAATGAGGTGGAGATCTACCTTGGATTTATGCAAATTTTTCTTAATTCTTTTCCTTCCCTTTTTCAGTCCCACAAGCCCACTGATGCGAGACCCCATCGAAACCCGTTCTAGGAACCCCAAATGACACTATCAGTGATTGAAATTTGGCATGCAACACAAGAACAAGCAAATAGAAAGATATGGACAACAAGCAACAAAGAACAAAGAAAGAAACCAAGAAGAAGAAAGAAGAGATGTTGGTCAATGGAATTGAACCCTAAGAGAACCCGTCTCTTAGAACCCTAATCTGGGACGCCACAAAGGAAACCACTCTCTTGATAAGTCAAAGATTTTTTCCAGCATACAAAGGCCACAAGAGAAATCTCACAAGTCAGAAAAGATTCTGAAAAGATAATTCATTCAATCTGCCAATTCTTGGAGTACAAGTGGGCCTTATATAGGCATTTGAAAAATAAAACCCTAAACACAGAATAACTCCTAGGTGGCACCTTTTACATGGCGGGAAAATAAAAGAAATTTAAGTCTGGACAAATTCACCAAGAATGGCGCCTAATAAAGCTAAAAAATCTGAAATAGAAACAATTAAATTAAAAAAAATAAAACTAAGAGAATTTTGTGGAAAATGGCTGGACTCCTTCAATTAGGCTCCTTTCGGGCTTGGGCTAGCATCTTGTAGATATGAAATAATCTTCATGCCATTTTGTTCCTTTTGGACTTCATATTCAGCTAAGACTATGGGTTTCAAGTTCATTAGTTTTTGGATCACTCCATTCAAGGCCTCTTTCATAGCTTTGGCTCTTGATCTTGTGCATGGGCCTCCCATACCTTATAATGGATCTTTAGTTGGCCATCTTTTAGAGTTACATCCAGCCCTTTTGTTTTCAAGTTCTTGATTTTGTTCAAGCTCTTTCAAGTCTCCTAGCTCACCTCCATCATTCCCTCCCTCTTGAAAAGGATTCGTCCTCCAATCTACAATATCAAAAAGAGAAAGGTCAGCCACATTGAAAGTTGCGCTTACATTTCCATAAGAACTAGGCAAATCAATTTTATATGCATTATCAATTCTTTCCAACACTTGGAAAGGACCATCGCCTCTTGGGTGTAATTTGGACTTTCTTTGTTCAGGAAACCTTTCTTTCCTCAAATGAACCCACATCTCATCTCCTGGTTCAAAGATAACCTTCCTTCGGCCTTTATTAGCATGTTGAGCATATTGCTCATTCTTGCACTCAATGTTCACCGTAACCTTAGCATGAAGATCCTGCACAAACTTAGCTTTTTTTGCACCATCAAGGTTAGCAAACTCATTACAAGGCAAAGGAAGTAAATCCAAGGGAGTTAAAGGATTAAAACCATATACAATTTCAAAAGGAGAAAACTCACAAGATGTACCAAAATCTTAAAAATAACTTTTAGTGGCCTGGCATGAAAACATTGCCTAATATATGTCTAAGTGCTTAGTTTGTCAAAGAGTTGAGGTAGAGTACCAAAGACTGCAGGAATGTTACAAACTTCTGAAATTCCTAAATAGACATGGGACAGCATTTACATGGATTTTATTATGGGTTTACCTAGAACTTCCTCAGGATATGACTCCATTTAGGTAATTATGGACAGATTAACCAAATCTGCTCATTTCTTACCATTTAATTCTACCTATACTACAAATAAACTAGCTTAGCTTTATGAGGGTGAGATTGTAAGACTTTATGGAGTGCCTAGTAGTATTATTTCAGATAGAGAATCTAAGTTTGTATCTAAATTTTAGATGTTTCTTCATAAAGCTTTAAGCACCCAATTGAAGTTTATTACAACCTACCATCCTCAAACAAATGGACAAATGGAAAGAACCATTCAAACCCTTGAGGTTACGCTTAGGGCTTGTGTTTTAGAATTTAAAGAGAATTGGGATGTATACCTACCCTTAGTGGAATTTGACAACAATAATAGTTATCATTCTAGTATCTAGATTGTAACATCCGGTTCTCTGAAAACTAGAGAAAACATGAGAAAAGTAATGTACAGTTTCTCTGTAAACGAACGAAACTCATCAGATACAAAAGCAAATCCCCTAAGATGATTTAGCTAAGGCCCCGAAAAATTTGGGAAGCATTCTAGACTCTTAAAAATGAGAATCCCAAGCTCAGATTGAAAAAAAAAAATAGAAGTAGAATGAAGAAACAATTTCTTACGAAAAGTTAACAAAACGTAAGGGCATTTTTGTCATGTTGAGAAAATTTTAGAATTCACATAGGAGGGCCTTTTAAATGAAAGTTTTGAGTTCTAGGGTTCTCAAAGGTCCTAAAAACTATAGAAAGCTCTGGGACAGTTAAAACCCCTCCGGTGGACGTTTTCCAACATCAGTTAACTCGAACCTTGACTGATTCGTTCGGGAAGGTTTTTTCCAAGTGATCTAAAGAATTTTATTTAACTGGGAACCTTGAATTTTATGATCGGTTCGAGTTAAAGGTTTTAGCTAGGGGCAAAATAGTTATTTTGAAAAATTGTAAAAGAGGCTTCTTAAGTAAAATTACACCTCATCACCTTTCCAAACTTCCATTTGCAGAAAAATGAGCAGCAAGCTAAATGGCGTGACATTTTCTAATGGGAGGTCTGATTCAAGCCAAAAAGGAACTCTTTTCAAGAAATCAATTAGTGAAAAATAATCTACACAAAGAGAGCTTCGTTTTAAGGTAAAAATGAGTTAAAATGATCCTAAATAGAGCAAACAAGCGCTTAGGGGCAAAATAGTTATTTTGAAAAATTGTAAAAGAGGCTTCTTAAGTAAAATTACACCTCATCACCTTCTCCAAACTTCCATTTGCAGAAAAATGAGCAGCAATGGCGTGACATTAAGAGGGGAGAGAGAGAGGAGAAGTTCATGCTTCCGTTTAGGTAAGTAAACGGCCCCGTTTCATCCTGTATCAGTTAGGAAAGTTATTCCTCTCTCTAAGAGCTCTCTAATGGGTTTTCTTTTCTTGAAAACTTAAACATTCAGGTCTGATTCAAGCCAAAAAGGAACTCTTTTCAAGAAATCAATTAGTGAAAAATAATCTACACAAAGAGAGCTTCGTTTTAAGGTAAGAATTTACTTGAAACACTTACAAAATCTTGTGTTTCCAAGCCATTTAAGCTTAGGTCAGAAAGTGAGGAGGAGAGTTTTAATTTATGTGTTCCTGATGGAACCAAAAGTTATGAAGTGTGAAGGTTAAGAATATACAACTAGAATTGCAAAGGGAGCTTTAGAATGCAAGTTATGGAAGTGATACAATATCAGTAGGCATGCCCATTGGAACACTACAAGTTCAAGAAGCCCTTACCCATCAAGAAACCCAAATCATTCAAAAAAGTATGATTTAAGTCCAAATGGCTCATGAAGAGATGGCCCATGCTCAAGGGGCCCAAATTGTGTTAGTATATGTCTAAAAATTTCAAAGAGCTCAAGATAATCTCTATGTTGAACGTCGGCCCAAGTTTAGAGCCCAAGATCCATATTTAATCAATTCAAAACATGTTAAATTGGACTTTGGACATGAGATCTCCTTAAAGATGCAAAAGTGGAAGTCCAAGTGGAAGCCCAATATCTTAAGAAGGTCTATGGAACAACTAGAGCTAATATCCAATATGTTGAAGGCCCAATGTAATTATACACATACAAGAGGAGTGCCAAGGCCTAATTGGAGTCCAATTGCAAGAGATTAAGAATCATGTGTCAAAAATGATGCAAGAGCCTCTAGGAATCTTGTCCAAGGAACCTTCAACAAGATGACACTTTGCCCGGGACTGGCTAGAAAACAAGAATGTTGGTCAAAGAAAAGACTCTAAGAGAACTTGTCCCTTAGAACCCTAGCTTCAAGACGCCACAAAGGAAGACTACTCCTTTAATAAGTCACGTGAATTTTCAGAGAATACAAAGAAGAAAAAGCCTCACAAAGTATTGAATAATACTCAAATTCATTCATTCATTCATGTCTTCTAAAATAGAGTACAATAGGAAGCCTTTTATAGGCAAAAATTGCTAAAGTCTAAAATCCTAATAAAAGTTAAACTCTAAAATTTGATTAGAAATATTTTAAATAGTGCCTAAAATCAAGGAATAAGATTAGGATACTAATTTTAACTTAATCTCAAAGATAAGATCTTTAACTAAGTCCTAAAAATAATAAAATAAATAAATAACGAAATTCATAAAGAATCCTAGTCAAAACTAATCAGCTCCTTTAAATAGTCACATTAGATGCTTATGCTTCATTAAAAATCACATGGTTGACACATGATTCTTAATCTCTTACAATTAGACTCCAATTGGGTCTTGGCACTCCTCTTGTATGTGTATAACTACATTGGGCCTTCAACATGTTGGATATTGACTCTAGTTGTTCCATGGACCTTCTTAAGATATTGAGCTTCCACTTGAACTTTCAGTTTTGCATCTTTAAGGAGATTTCATGTCCAATGTCCAATTCAGCATGTTTTGAATTGATCAAATATGGATCTTAGGCTCTAAACTTGGGCCAACGTCCAACATAGAGATTATCTTGAGCTCTTTGAAGTTTTTGGACATATACTAGCACAATTTGGGCCTCTTGGGCATGGGCCATCTCTTCATGAGCCATTTGGACCTAAGTCATGCCCTTTTGAATGATTTGGGTTTCTTGATGGATAAGGGCTTCTCGATATTATATTATTCCCTCCCTTTCTGAAAAGATTCGTCCTTGAATCTTCGCCTGTATCATATGGAAATAAATTAGACTTTCCAAAAATAATGATAACACTATATTCATCAAGCGGAATAATCTTGTAAACTAAAGGGGTCATTTTAAAGAGATCATCAATTCTTTGAGACAACTTAGAATACTTCAAGTTGGGAAACTCTTTTGAACTTGCTTTGAGTGAGGAAGTATTTCTTTCTCATATGCACCCAAATATAAATGATAATTTTGATATCACATGCACGACCATAACAAAATCCAAGGGCTATAACAAAATCCAAGTAACACGATAACCTTTTACCCATAAAATTAATGTAATATGAATTCCTAACAACCACAAAATTCATGAAACAAATAAAACTCAACGTGTGGTGCTCAATACTTTTGAAAGGCAATAATTCATTGGGATAACAAAATCTATGCAATCAAAGCACTTTTGAAAATACATTAAAGATTGGAAACCATGAGGTGGTTTCTTAGGAAACAAATCTAGGCAATCACAACTCTTCCAATGCTAGTTGAAGATGTGGGTCCATTAGATGGCTTCTTTGAAAACAAATCTCCATATACCTGTAAGGAGCTAGAACTAACAATAGGCAAAGATGGGTTAAGATTGTTAGTAGATAAACAAACATCCTTACACATGCTCTCAACCTCTCTTTCTTCATCAAACAAGCTCACACTCATGCTTTTCTTACTTTTCTCACAACTCTCTTGCTCTTTCTTTTCACTCACACTTTTTCTTTTTCAATCTCGTCTTTTTCTCTTTCTAACTCATGTTCTCTCTCATTTTCTTTTGCTTTTAAAGTTCTTTCATTTTGTATGCTTGTGCTATTCTCACTTGATTCTCATAAGCATCCATAGGATCAAGAGGTACCAATACATGATGTTTTTCATTGAATATGAATGTATAGCAATAGCAATATCTGTGCATATGTTTAACATATTTAGCTTTTCTAACATGTTTTCATGGTTTACCAAGCATAATATGTCCATCATACATAGGAGCCACATCACATAACATTTTATAATGGAGAAAGAAATCAAAATTTGCTTATTAACCCTAAATTCAGCACTACCCTTCAACAATGTATAGGGCCTAAATGCTTCATAGTAGGCAAGTTTAATTTCTCAACAAGTAGGGTACTAGCAACATCTACATAGCTACTATTATCAATAGCAATGCTACAGACTTTCTCTTTGATAAGGCATCTAGTATGGAAATCAGAAGATGCCTTTTCCTTATCTTGTCCTGTAGAGTTCGTATTGGATTGGAATGTATTCAACCTTGCACAAGATTGCTTGAATCGTTCTTTGTTAGCCTCTTAAAGAAATTTGTATTCATTGGACATCTTATCACCTGAAAAGTTAGTCAAAGAAAGAAAGAAGGAATAGGACCTCACACCCTCTTTTCACATGTTTACACTCAAAGGATGATAAGTTCACTTGTGTTTAACTCTCTTTTTGGCTTTTTCTTTAATGTTAATTGCACTCTTGCCTTTTTACCACTCAACAATTTTCTTTTTACAAGTGTTATAAGCAAGTCACAAGCAAATCAAATGAAAAGATCAGACTAGTGGCAATAAAAAAACTAGAATCCTAAATGTAAATTCCCAAAGAAACAAACAAAGGAGAAAAAGATATGTGTAACAAAAAAGGAAAGAGGAAAGGAAAACAAGGAGGAAGGGGAGGTTGGGATGGCTTGGAAGGAAGGAGAAGAAAAAGGAAAATTTGAACATAAGAAACTTTAAAAATAGAAAACTACTTGGGAACCAAGTTAATAGGAAACTACTTACAATTCAAGTTCAAAATAATTAGAAAAGAAAATCCTTACTTGAATGTAAATAGGAAAGTAGATAATTTGGTAGCTACTCAATGCAATCAAATAAGAAACTAACTCCAATTAGGAAATTAACTCCAACTAGGAAACTAACTCCAATTAGGAAATTAACTCCAAGCTTTAAACTTTCAACTTTGAATTTGCACAACATACAATCTGAATTCTGCAATCTGAATCTTTTCTTCTTTTTTTTTCGATTCTTTTTGGAAATTTTTTTTGAATTTTTTTTGGGAGTATCACACACTCTTTTTTTTTTTTTTAATGAGGATGGAGGCACACAACAATGGAAGAAAGAAGAAGATGGAAGACAAAAATGAAAAAGGTAACACAAATAGGAGAGAAAGTATGAAGAACAATAGAAGGGAAACACAAAGATATACCTTGTACTAGCAAACCAAGGCTCTAATACTAAGTGATTCGAGACTCTCTAGGAACTTTGTCCTATGAACTTTCAATAAGATGACACTTTGTCCAGGACCGGCTAGAAAATAAGAATGTTGGTCAAAGGAAAGACCCTAAGAGAACTTGTTCCTTAGAACCCTAGCCTCAAGATACCACAAAGGAAGACTACTCCTTTAATAAGTCACGTGAACTCTTAGAGAACACAAAGAAGCAAAAGCCTTACAAAGTATTGAATAATACTCAAATTCATTCATTCATGTCTTCCAAAATAAAGTATAATAGGAAGCCTTTTATAACTATAAAAGTTAAACTCTAAAATCTGATTAAAAATATTTTAAATAGCGCTTAAAATCAAGGAACAAGATGATGAGAGACCCTCTAGGAATCTTGTCCTAGGAACCTTCAACAAGATAACACTTTGCCCGAGACCGGCTAGAAAACAAGAATGTTGGTCAAAGGAAAGACTCTAAGAGAACTTGTCTCTTAGAACCCTAACCTCAAGACGCCACAAAGGAAGACCAATCCTTTGACAAGTCACGTGAACTCTCAGAGAACACAAAGAAGCAAAAGCTCACAAAGTATTGAATAATACTCAATTTCATTCATGTGCCAAAATAGAGTACAATAGAAGCCTTTTATAGGCAAAATTTCTAGAGTCCTAATTAAAGTAAAACTCTAAAATCTTATTAGAAATATTTTAAATGATGCCTAATATTAAGGAATTAGATTAGGATACTAATTTTAACTTGATCTCCAAGATAAGCTCTTTGACTAAGTTCAAAAAATAATAAAATAATAAAAAACGAAATTTCAAAAAGAATCCTAGTCAAAACTAATTAGTTTCTTTAAGTTGTCACATGAGATGCTCATCCTTCATTAAAAATCACATGGTTGTCACATGATTCTTAATCTCTTGCAATTAGACTCTAATTGGGCCTTAGCACTCCTCTTGTATGTGTGTAACTACATTGGGCCTTCAACATGTTGGATATTGAATTTAGTTGCTCCATGGATCTTCTTAAGACATTGGGCTTCCACTTGGACTTCCACTTTTGCATCTTTAAGGAGATCTTGATCAAATATGGATCTTGAGCTATAAACTTGGGTTGACGTCCAACATAGAGATTATTTTGAACTCTTTGAAGTTTTTAGACATATACTAGCACAATTTGGACCTGAATCATACCTTTTTGAATGATTTGAGTTTCTTGATGGATGAGGGCTTCTCGAACTTGTAGTGCTCTAATGGGCATGCCTACTGGTATTGTATCATTCCCTCCCTCTTTGAAAAGATTCGTCCTCGAATCTTCGCCATTAGGTGGTTTCTTAGGAAACAACTCTAGGCAATCACAACTCTTTTCAATGCTAGTTGAAGATGAGGGTCCATTGGGTGGCTTCTTTGAAAACAAATCTCCACATGCCTGCAAGGAGCTAGAACTAACAATAGGCAAAGATAGGTTAAGATTGTTAGTAGATAAACAAACATCCTTCCAAATGCTCTCAGCCTCTCTTTTTTCATCAAATAAGCTCATACTCATGTTTTTCTCACTTTTCTGACAACTCTCTTGCTCTTTCTTTTCACTCACAATCGTTTCTTTTTCAATCTCTTCTTTTTCTCTCTCTAACTCATGTTCTCTCTCTTTTTCTTTTACTCTCTCCTTTTCTTTCATTTTGTATGCTTGTACTATTCTCATTTGATCCTCATAAGCATTCATAGGATCAAGAGGTACTAATACATGATTTTTTCATTGAATACAAATGAATAACAATAGCAATATTTGTACTTATGCTTAACATATTTAGCTTTTCTCACATGTTTCCATGGTTTACCAAGCATAATATGTCCATCAGACATAGGAGCGATATCACATAACACTTTATCATGATATTTACCAATAGAGAAAGAAATCAAAACTTGCGTATCAACCCTAAATTCAGCACTACCCTTCAATAAGGTATAAGGCCTAGGATGTTTTATAGTAGGCAAGTTTAATTTCTCAACAAGTAAGGTACTAGCAACATTTACATAGCTATTATTATCAATAGCCATGCTGCAAACTTTTTCTTTGATAAGGCATCTAGTATGGAAATCAGGGGATGCCTTTTCCTTATTTTGTCCTGTAGAGTTGGAATTGGATTGGAATGCATCCAATCTTGCACAAGATTGCTTGAATCGCTCTTTGTTAGCCTCTTCAAGGAATTTGTACTCATTGGACATCTTATCACCTGAAAAGTTAGTCAAAGAAAGAAAGAAGGAATAGGACCTCACACACTCTTCTCACGTGTTTACACTCAAAAGATGATAAGTTAACTCGTGTTTAACTCTCTTTTTGGCTTTTTTTCTAATGTTAATTGCACTCTTGCCTTTTACCACTCAATAATTTGCTTCTTACAAGTATTCTAAGCAAGTCACGAGCAAATCAAAAGAAAAGATCAAATAGTGGCAATAAAAAAAACTAGAATCCTAAAATGTAAATTCCCAAAGAACAAAGGAGGAAAAAAAAGGTGTGTAACAAAAAGGGGAAAAGAAAGGAGGAAGGGGAGGCCTGGAAGGAAGGAGAAGGAAAGAGAAAAAAAAAATTCTGAAAATAAGAAAATTTAAGAATAAGAAACTACTTGCAATTCAAGTTTAGAACAATTAAGAAAGAATATTCTTTCTTAACTACAAATAGGAAAGTAGATAATTTGGTAGCTACTTAATGCAATCAAATTAAGAAACAAATTCCAATTAGGAAATTAACTCCCATTAGGAAATTGACTCCAATTAGGAAACTAACTCCAATTAGGAAATTGACTCCAATTAGGAAACTAACTCCAATTAGGAAATTAACTCCAAACTTGTTTTCAACTTTGAATTGGCACAACTTGCAATTTTGTATTTTGCAATCTGAAAATTTTTTTTTTTCACTTTTTTTTTCACCCCCTTTTTTTTCGAATTTTTTTTTGAATTTTTTTTTTTGGAGTATCACACTCGCTTCTTTTTTTCTTTTTGGAGTATCACACTCTCTTTTTTTTTTTTTTGAGGATGGAGGAACACAACAATGGAAGACAGAAGAAGATAGAAGAAAAAGAAAAAGATGGAAATGGTAATACTAATGGAAGGAGAAAAAGTATGAAGAATAATGAAAGGGAAATTACAAAGATATACCTTGTACTAGCGACCAAAGCTCTGATACCAAATGATGAGAGACCCTCTAGGAATCTTGTCCTAGGAACCTTCAACAAGATGACACTTTGCCCGAGACCGGCTAGAAAACAAGAATGTTGGTCAAAGGAAAGACCCTAAAAGAACTTGTCTCTTAGAACCCTAGCCTCAAGACGCCACAAAGGAAGACCAATCCTTTGATAAATCACGTGAACTCTCAGAGAACACAAAGAAGCAAAAGCCTCACAAAGTATTGAATAATACTCAATTTCATTCATGTGCCAAAATAGAGTACAATAGGAAGCCTTTTATAGGCAAAATTTCTAGAATCCTAATTAAAGTAAAACTCTAAAATCTTATTAGAAATATTTTAAATGATGCCTAATATTAAGGAATTAGATTAGGATACTAATTTTAACTTGATCTCCAAGATAAGCTCTTTGACCAAGTTCAAAAAATAATAAAATAATAAAAAACGAAATTTCAAAAAGAATCCTAGTCAAAACTAATTAGTTTCTTTAAGTTGTCACATGAGATGCTCATCCTTCATTAAAAATCACATGGTTGTCACATGATTCTTAATCTTTTGCAATTGGACTCTAATTGGGCGTTGGCACTCCTCTTGTATGTGTGTAACTACATTGGGCCTTCAACATGTTGGATATTGAATTTAGTTGCTCTATGGATCTTCTTAAGACATTGGGCTTCCACTTGGACTTCCACTTTTGCATCTTTAAGGAGATCTTGATCAAATATGGATCTTGATCTATAAACTTGGGTTGACGTCCAACATAGAGATTATTTTGAACTCTTTGAAGCTTTTGGACATATACTAGCACAATTTGGGCCTCTTGAGCATGGGCCATCTCTTCATGAGCTATTTGGACCTGAATCATACCCTTTTGAATGATTTGAGTTTCTTGATGGATGAGGGCTTCTCGAACTTATAGTGCTCTAATGGGCATGCCTACTGGTATTGTATCATAAGATTAGGATACTAATTTGAACTTAATATCAAAGATAAGATCTTTGACCAAATCCTAAAAATAATAAAATAAATAAATAACGAAATTCATAAAGAAATCCCAATCAAAACTAATCAGCTCCTTTAAATAGTCATATGAGATGCTCATGTTTCATTAAAAATTACATGGTTGACACATGATTATTAATTGGACTCCAATTGAGCCTTGGTACTCCTCTTGTATGTGTGTATAATTACATTTGGCTTTCAACATATTGGATATTGACTCTAGTTGTTCCATGGACCTTCTTAGGATATTGGGCTTCCACTTGGACTTCCACTTTTGCATCTTTAAGGAGATTTCATGTCCAAAGTCCAATTTAGCATATTTTGAATTGATCAAATATGGATCTTAGGCTCTAAACTTGGATTGACGTCCAACATAGAGATTATCTTAAGCTCTTTGAAGTTTTTAGACATATACTAGACAATTTGGGCCTCTTGAGCATAGACCATCTCTTCATGAGCCATTTGGACCTGAATCATGCCCTTTTGAATGATTTGGATTTTTTGATAGATAAGGGCTTCTCGAACTTGTAGTGCTCAAATGGGCATACCTACTGATATTGTATCAGGAGGTTAGGGTTTTGATTGCACATTGAACTCTATCATGAACCTTAACCATATTTTATGATATTTAAATGTTCATATGAGTTCCTAAGATACCAAGAGAGCTTCCTACATGATTCTCCCATCAAAGGAAGCAAGGAAACTCTATTGGTGCCTTAGGGAAGCATAATTTCGACCAAGGAGGGTTCATGCACCTAGGGAGTGTTTTAATTTCTTCCAAACCTAGTTTTGCATCATGTATGATGATGAGAGAATATGAGAGGAAGCCTTGGAAAAATTTTGGAATATGTTCCATAATATGGCTTAAAGAAGCAACACCTAGCTAGGCTCATAGAATTGAATGTGTAATGACTCCAAGAGGTTTAAATGGAGTCAAGAATTATAAATGGATGGAGAGAATGGAGCCAAGATGATGCTTCCTAAAGGTTGCTTTATTAAGTGCATTATAGAACCATAAAAGAGCCTTATGAGTCACTTAACTTTTCTAGTGATTGTGTGGCCTTAGAATTTGATTCAAGAGTATAATTAACTTCCATATAATGTGTCTAGGCCAAGAGAAGTAATCTCCACCTTCTTGGGTATGTGAGGTCAAGGGAGAGGATTCAAGGCTTAAGGAAAAAGTGTGTAATTACTTCCAAAGTAGTCCTCTCTACCTTCTCTCATGTATGGATGTGTGCTTAACGTGTCTTAGAATGTGTGTATGTATATTTTCAAGTCATGAAAAGTATGATAGCATGATTTCATATGCCATGATTTTATGATGATATATTATATTTTATATGATGTTTATGATGGGTGCTTGGGTTTGTTTGAGTGTGGTGAGGCCAAGAACTCTTAGCCATGGTGAGGATGAGCCAAGAACCTTTAAGATTGATTGACACAAAGCAAAGAGTCCCCCAAAAGCAAGATGGACTCTCAAGAGCATGGTTGAGTCCAAGAATGTCTTAAAGAATGGGTGAGGTAAGTCCAATATCCATAAGAAATTGGGTGAGACCAATCCACTTGTTTGGCAAGCCTTTGTATGCTATGTATGACTTTCTCAAATGATGAAAATGTCTCTTGAATGTTTGCACATGTCAACATGACCACATATGCTTTTATAAGACTTATTTGCATCCATTATATATGGTTGAATGGGAGATAAGCTCTGGATTCTTTGAATCTCATCCCCCCTCTCCAATATTCTAATATGCTAAGTGGACCCAAAGAGCAAGGCAATGAGAGTCAACCATATGAGAGATGAAGGAATGACATTAAAATGTGAAAATTTTGTTACTTTAAGGCTACAAGAATGGCATATGTTGTAATTCATGGATGTATATGTCTTATGAAGTTATAACCATGCATAAATATGTTGAAGTATGATGTATAAATGAAGGATATGATATGTGAATGCTAGAATGTAATTTGAGTATGTAATGCTAAGTATTGTTTCTTAGAAGCTTGATGTAAGTATGTATAATTGCAAGTGGCATAGCCAAAATGAGAGGCATAGAGTTTGGGACCATTTGGGCGAGCACAAGTCCCATTTATGCTTTTAGACTTGCCTAAAAGGTGCCAAAACTTAAGAAAAATTATTTGGACATTTTGGTATTCTATATGGAGCCAAAATTGACTATAATGAAATCCTATATCTCTTTTTATCCAAATGAGCTCTTCTTGATCTGATGTTTGGCAAAAAATTAGAGCTTGTTGAGAGCGATTTGGGAAGTTAAAGAATATAATTTTTGGAAGTCTACAGAATATTTGATGAATTTTCAAAGTTAGCAAATTTTTTGATTTTAGTCTGATCCACTATTCACTTGGTCTGAAAATGAAATCTATCACAGAGGACTTAAATGATATCCAATTATCACAAAAATTTATACAAAGAAACTAGACATTTACAGTAACTTGTTTCAACTAGAAGCACCTCATTTGGATGTCTAGAGAGAGAGATATGAATTTTCAAAGAAACTATCTAATATTAGGAACTCCACCCGACCTCAGTTACTATTTGATTGGATTTTGAGGTCTGGACATGCTTGAACTAGTCTAGAGTTATTTTTCTCCTCTAGCTAACATCTTCATATTTCCATATTGGTATCATTTTCATAGATTAGATTTTTTTGAAATTAATTGGATATTTTTGAACTTTGCTATAGAATTCTGTGACAACACCAGTGGATAGCCTGACCTCTAGACCATTTCATATGTCAAACATCCTTTGTTAGATGTTATGGTTTGGACATATTTTTATCATAAATTAGACATGTGTAGCTTTCTAGAATGGCTAAGAATATATGAAAGATTTTTCTAGAATTAGTTATGATTTTCCAAAGTTGTGATAAAAAAGGGACAAAAGCTAACCGAACATATATGTGTATATTTCATGCTTCCCTTTGAGTTCCATGAGATGTAGGCCACTTTTAATGATGCAAATGAGTTGTATTCATGTAATTAAATATGATGATATATTGCATGAACTCATATAGTCCACGTGACACTGAATAGAATTTTCATACATGACGCAATGCAAGAAAATGCATTATTTTAATTCCCTTTTCTTGCTCTTTCATGGAATCTATGAATGTCTTAATGTTGTGAAATGAGCTAGAAATATGTGGTGTTAAATAGATGGCTCCATTTGAAGCCCTTTATGGAAGGATCTATAAGTCCCCCTTATGCTGGGTTAAACTGGGAGAAAGGAGGCTTTTAGGGCTAAATATCGTAGACCAGACTTCAAGGCACATAGAACTGATCAGGAAAAGACTGCTCACTGCCTAAAGTAGGCAGAAAAACTATGTAGACCAAAGAAGATGATCCCTAGAGTTTGAAACTAGTGACCATATATTTCTTAAGATAACTCTAGTCATAACTGTTGGTCAATCCTTGAACTCTAGAAAACTTAACCCCTATTACATAGGTCATTTCTAAATTCTTGATTAGATAGGACCAATTGCCTATAGACTTGCCCTCCCTCCAAACCTTTCCCAAAATTCATAATGTTTTCCATATCTCTCAACTAAAGAAATATCAACCAGACTCTTCACACATCACAAAGCATGAATTTGTGCATTTGCAACACAATTTATCCTATGTTGTAGAATTAAAAGAAATAATAGATAGACAGATCAAACAATTATGGAACAAAAGCATCTCATTAGTCAAAGTGGCCTAGAAAGGGCTATCTTTAGATGAAGCAACTTGGGAAATAGAAGAAGACATGAGAAGATATTACCTAGCACTATTTCCCTAAGGTATGTAAATTTTTTAAGACAAATTTAAAGGGGGAGGAAATATCACATTCTGAATTTTCCTTGAATAGCAACATAACCAAATTAACCAAAGAAGACCATTAAGGAACAACCTCAAATAAATAGTAGGAAACTAACCAAGACCAATTAGGAGTAATGGATTTAATTAGGACTAAAGAGCAAGATATATGTTAAGAAGCCTTACTAAGACATTGGCATGACAATTCATTTGGCATGGAAGCATATAGCCATGAATCAAGACAAGTTTGTGACCACTCTCATCATAAGGCTCTATTACCTTCATATATATGAATATGGATAGCATGAGCATTTGGTCAAGTGGCAACCCCTCCCATTAGCCATGTATATCATGGCTAAAACTTACATAAATATTGGAATAAAACTTGGAACCATTAATATGTTGCATGGATGAGTAAGTAGGGCTAGGAAGAAAGCAACCAAAAAAAAAAGGATAATAAGGACAAAAATGTGATGCATTGACATTCCACTCATTCACCATATGCATTAGCTATTCGGTCAAGGCATTATTCTCCATTTAGCCATAGGGATTGATAGGAATTTGCATGTAATTTAATGGCTTTCATAATCTAAGAGGGAGACACCTAGCATGCACAATGGGGAAAGAACACATGGAAAAGAAATAGAATACTTAAACCATAAGCATCCATTTGAAGGCTTTCACTGTGTATGTATACATGTTCAGTTATGTAGCCTAATATATTTAACCATGTGGATTGCCATAAGCTTCATTTAAATTAATAAGATAAGAGTGGGATATTTAGCATAAACAGTGGTGTAGGTCATGGGAGGAAAATAGAATAAATAAATCACAACTACCAATTTGCTAATGCCTTTATCGTGTCTTATACATGTGGATTCCATTTGGTTATTGCTCACATTCTTTTAGAGTTAAATATAAATTACACATAGTGCTTAGATGGGAAAGAAGCATATATATGCTGCCACATTGCCTAACACTAAATAAGAAGTAAGAGAAAATAAATTTTCAATTACTTTAACTGCATCCACTTTTGGCTAGGAAGCATGAGCTATCCATTGCAATAGTCTTCATCCACCTTAGTTCATTGAGGCTAAGAGTGATAATGGAAGGAAAGGAAGAGAGCTTGGGCAGCCATCAGGATGAAAGGATGAGAAAATAAACCAAAGGTGCAAGAGACTTCATTAAAGGTAAGAATAGGAAACTTGGTCTATCTTCAAATTACTTTCATTCCACCTAGATAAAATTCTAAATTGGGATACTTTGCCATTGTTGGACAGCCATAGAACATTAAAGAAACAAACCTTAGAGGAACTTAGGAGGAAGTGATACAATACCAGTAGGCATGCCCATTAGAGCACTACAAGTTTGAGAAGCCCTCATCCATCAAGAAACTCAAATCATTCAAAAGGGTATGATTCAGGTCCAAATAGCTCATGAAGAGATGGCCCATGATCAAGAGGCCCAAATTGTGCTAGTATATGTCCAAAAACTTCAAAGAGTTCAAAATAATCTCTATGTTGGACGTCAACCCAAGTTTATAGCCCAAGATCCATATTTGATCAAGATCTTCTTAAAGATGCAAAAGTGGAAGTCTAAGTGGAAGCCCAATGTCTTAAGAAGATCCATGGAGCAACTAAATTCAATATCCAACATGTTGAAAGCCCAATGTAGTTACACACATACAAGAGGAGTGCCAAGGCCCAATTGGAGTCCAATTGCAAGAGATTAAGAATCATGTGACAACCATGTGATTTTTAATAAAGTATGAGCATCCCATGTGACAACTTAAAGAAGCTAATTAGTTTTGACTAGGATTTTTTTTAAAATTTCGTTTTTTATTATTTTATTATTTTTTTGAACTTAGTCAAAGAGCTTATCTTGGAGATCAAGTTAAGATTAGTATCCTAATCCAATTAGGATATATATTAGGTATTATTTAAAATATTTCTAATAAGATTTTAGAGTTTTACTTTAATTAGGACTCTAGAAATTTTGCCTATAAAGGGCTTCCTATTGTACTCTATTTTAAATATGAATGAATGAATGAATTTGAGTATTATTCAATACTTGTGAGGCTTTTGCTTCTTTGTGTTCTCTGAGAGTTCACGTGACTTATCAGAGGATTGGTCTTCCTTTGTGACGTCTTAAGGCTAGGGTTCTAAGAGACAAGTTCTCTTAGGGTCTTTCCTTTGACCAACATTCTTGTTTTCTAGCCGGTCTTGGGCAAAGTGTCATCTTGTTGAAGGTTCCTAGGACAAGGTTCCTAGAGGGTCTCTCATCATTTGGTATCAGAGCTTTGGTCGCTAGTACAAGGTATATCTTTGTGTTTTCCCTTTCATTAATTTCTTCATACTTTCTCTCCTTCCATTAGTATTACCTTTTCCATCTTCGTCTTTTTCTTCTATCTTCTTCTGTCTTCCATTGTTGTGTTCCTCCATCCTCAAAAAAAAAAAAAAGAAGAAAGTGTGATACTCGAAAAAGAGAAAAAAAAAAAAGAAGTGAATGTGATACTCCCAAAAAAAAAATCGAAAAAAAAAATTCAAAAAGAAAAAATTCGAAAAAAAAAGGGGGAAAAAAAAGAGTGAAAAAAAAAAATTTCAGATTGCAGAATTCAAAATTGAAAGCAAGTTTGGAGTTAATTTCCTAATTGGAGTTTGTTTCCTAATTGGAGTCAATTTCTTAATTGGAGTTAGTTTCCTAATTAGAGTCAATTTCCTAATTGGAGTTAGTTTCCTAATTGGAGTCAATTTCCTAATTGGAGTTAATTTTCTAATTGGAGTTTGTTTCCTAATTTAATTGCATTAAGTAGCTACCAAGTTATCTACTTTCCTATTTGCATTCAAGAAAGGATATTGTTTCCTAATTGTTCTAAACTTGAATTGCAAGTAGTTTTCTATTCTTAAGGTTTCTTATTTTCAGATTTTTTCTTTGCTTCTCTTTCCTTCCAGACCTTCCCTTCCTCCTTTTTTTCCTTTTTGTTACACACCTCTTTTTCCCCTTTGTTTGATTCTTTGGAAATTTATATTTTAGGATTCTAGTATTTTTGATTGCCACTAGTCTGATCTTTTCATTTGATTTGCTTGTGACTTGCTTAGAACACTTGTAAGAAGCAAATTATTGAGTGGTAAAAGGCAAGAGCGTTAACATTAAAGAAAAAACCAAAAAGAGAGTTAAACACGAGTGAACTTATCATCTTTTGAGTGTAAACACGTGAGAAGAGTGCGTGAGGTCCTATTCCTTCTATCTTTCTTTAATTAACTTTTTCAGGTGATAAGATGTCCAATGAGTACAAATTCCTTGAAGAGGCTAACAAAGAGCGATTCAAGCAATCTTGTGCAAGGTTGGATGCATTCCAATCCAATATCAACTCTACAGGATAAGATAAGGAAAAGGCATCCCCTGATTTCCATACTAGATGCCTTATAAAAGAGAAAGTCTGCAGCATGACCATTGATAATAGTAGCTACATAAATGTTGCTAGTACCTTACTTGTTGAGAAATTAAACTTGCCTACTATAAAGCATCCTAGGCCCTATACCTTGTTGAAGGGTAGTGCTGAATTTAAAGTTAATAAGCAAGTTTTGATTTCTTTCTCTATTGGTAAATATCATGATAAAGTGTTATGTGATGTAGCTCCAATGTATGATGGACATATTATGCTTGATAAACCATAGAAACACGTGAGAAAAACTAATTGCTATTCATTTGTATTCAATGAAAAAAATCATGTATTAGTACCTCTTGATCCTATGGATGCTTATAAAGATCAAATAAGAATAGTACAAGCATACAAAATGAAAGAAAAGGAGAGAACAAAAGAAAAAGAGAGAGAATATGTGTTAGAGAGAGAAAAAGATGAAATTGAAAAAGAAAAGAGTGTGAGTGAAAAGAAAGAGCAAGAGAGTTGTGAGAATAGTGAGAAAAGTGAGAAAAGCATGAGTATGAGCTTGTTTGATGAAAAAAGAGAGGTTGAGAGTATGTGTAAGGATATTTGTTTATCTACTAACAACTTTAACCCATCTTTGCCTATTGTTGATTTTAGCTCCTTGCAGATATGTGGAAATTTGTTTTCAAAGAAGCCACCCAATGGGCTCTCATCTTCAACTAGCATTGAAAAGAGTTGTGATTGCCTAATTTTGTTTCTTAAGAATCCACCTAATGGCGAAGATTCGAGGATGAATCTTTTCAAAGAGGGAGGGAATGATACAATACCAGTAGGCATGCCCATTAGCGCACTACAAGTTCGAGAAGCCCTCATCCATCAAGAAACTCAAATCATTCAAAAGGGTATGATTCAGGTCCAAATAGCTCATGAAGAGATGGCCCATGCTCAAGAGGCCCAAATTGTGCTAGTATATGTCCAAAAACTTCAAAGAGTTCAAACTAATCTCTATGTTGGACGTCGACCCAAGTTTATAGCCCAAGATCCATATTTGATCAAGATCTCCTTAAAGATGCAAAAGTGGAAGTCCAAGTGGAAGCCCAATGTCTTAAGAAGATCCATGGAGCAACTAAATTCAATATCCAACATGTTGAAGGCCCAATGTAGTTACACACATACAAGAGGAGTGTCAAGGCCTAATTGGAGTCCAATTGCAAGAGATTAAGAATCATGTGACAACCATGTGATTTTTAATAAAGCATGAGCATCCCATGTGACAACTTAAAGAAGCTAATTAGTTTTGACTAGGATTCTTTTTGAAATTTCATTTTTTATTATTTTATTATTTTTTTGAACTTGGTCAAAGAGCTTATCTTGGAGATCAAGTTAAGATTAGTATCCTAATCTAATTAGGATATATATTAGGTATTATTTAAAATATTTCTAATCAGATTCTAGAGTTTTACTTTAATTAGGACTCTAAAAATTTTGCCTATAAAAGGCTTCCTATTGTACTCTATTTTGCACATGAATGAATGAATGAATTTGAGTATTATTCAATACTTTGTGATGCTTTTGCTTCTTTGTGTTCTTTGAGAGTTCACGTGACTTATCAAAGGATTGGTCTTCCTTTGTGGCGTCTTAAGGCTAGGGTTCTAAGAGACAAGTTCTCTTAGGGTCTTTCCTTTGACCAACATTCTTGTTTTCTAGCCGGTCTCGGGCAAAGTGTCATCTTGTTGAAGGTTCCTAGGACAAGGTTCCTAGAGGGTCTCTCATTAGGAAGCTGCGGGTCTTTGAAGGTAAGTGCTTAAACTCTTCTCCTTTGAAACCAATTACGTCGAGAATAGGGGTGGAGTGGAAAGGAAATTATGTATACCTAGTTGGCCATGAGAATGGCACCTTAGGAATGTCTTAAATTGGATTAGAGAAATAGCACAAAAGGGCACCACTTATGAAGGATGTTTTGACACCAAGTGAAACCATGTTATATTATGCAAAGTACATATATACATAATTGCCACCATTGGAAATGGATATACCAAGGCTAGGAAAACTAGTAATTAGGGACTAAATTGACATACAAATAAACATTCAAGACTAGACTTTAAGGCCTTGAACTCAACACAATTAATTCAATTGGTATTCAATTAATGAGAAGAAAAGGAAACAAAGATGTGATTACTTTCAAATTAAAAACTCGAATTTCCAACTAACAAAAGAGAATTACGATTTACGTACAAGAAATTAGTAGCTTAATTTTAATTAAATCTTGCTCATGATTTGTTCTTAGCTAACATATTATGCAATTAAAATTATAGGGAAAGAATTGTGACAACAAGGGCTAGTGATGAGAGACCCCGTAGGAATAAGTCTTAGGAACCTTCAACAAGATGATACGTTGCCCGGGACTGGCTAAGAACAAGAAATGTTTGTCAAGTGGATAAGACTCTAAGAGAACTCGTCCCTTAGAACCTTAGCCTTGAGATGCCATAAAAGAAGACCACTCCTTTGATAAGTCACTTCTATTCTATAGAAGAACACATAGAAGCAAGAATTCTCATAATGAGAAATAAAATTCTGAATTCATTCTAATCTCCCAAAAGTACAATAGGTGGCCTATTAAATAGGCATAAAAGAAAACCCTAAACCTAACTTAATCTCTAAGAATTCTCCTCCAAGAAATAGGAAACAAAGAATATGATTTTAATGGGAGGAGATGATGCCATTTACTACAAGAAATCCTAAAGAAAAGGAAAGAAAGTAATAAGTTTTCAGCAACTAACGAAAATGGAAATAAACAAAATTTGAAACTTAAATCCTAAGTTTTGATTAAATGGCCTTGTTCAAACTAATGGAAATGGAAACTAATGAAAAGAAAATAAAAGACATCCTAATAAGATTTAAAACTCCTATTCACGTCACTTTTGTTGCCCATGTGATTTGCACATGCTTGTTAATTGATTTCTTCAAGCTGGACTCTATTTGGACCTTGCAGCATGCCTTGTTGTGATGAGAGACCCTCTAGGAACCTTGTCCTAGGAACCTTCAACAAAATGACACTTTGCCCAAGACCGGCTAAAAACAAGAATGTTGGTCAAAGGAAAGACCCTAAGAGAACTTGTCTCTTAGAACCCTAGCCTTAAGACGCCACAAAGGAAGACCAATCCTTTGATAAGTCACGTGAACTCTCAGAGAACACAAAGAAGCAAAAGCCTCACAAAGTATTGAATAATACTCAATTTCATTCATTCATTCATGTGTAAAATAGAGTACAATAGGAAGCCTTTTATAGGCAAAATTTCTAGAGTCCTAATTAAAGTAAAACTCTAAAACTTGATTAGAAATATTTTAAATGATACCTAATATATATTCTAATTAGATTAGAATACTAATCTTAACTTGATCTCCAAGATAAGCTCTTTGACCAAGTTCAAAAAAATAATAAAATAATAAAAAACGAAATTTTAAAAAAGAATCCTAGTCAAAACTAATCTACTTCTTTAAGTTGTCACATGGGATGCTCATGCTTCATTAAAAATCACATGGTTGTCACATGATTCTTAATCTCTTGTAATTGGACTCCAATTGGGCCTTGGCACTCCTCTTGTAAAATGGTTAGCATGATCACATCTTTTACATCTTCTTGGGCCTTCTCTTGACTTAAATGAATGGGCTCTAAGTTGTGAAGCTTATGAATTAAATAATTGAAGGCTTCTTTCATTGCTTTGGCCCTAACTCTTGTTATTGGGCCTCCTATGCCTTGCAATGGGTCTTTAGGCACATTTGACTTGAACTCTTGGGCTTTAATTTGCAAATCATATCCTTCATCAGGTCCACTTTTATGCTCAACAAGGTCTCTTGGTGCTATTGCATCATTCCCCCCCTCTTGAAAAGGATTCGTCCTCGAATCTGTAATATCAAAGGAAGAGAGATCAGCTACATTAAAAGTAGCACTAATATTTCCATAAGAACTAGGTAAGTCAATTTTATAAGCATTATCATTAATCCTTTCAAGAACTTGAAAGGGACCATCTCCTCTAGGTTGGAGTTTTGACTTTCTTTGTTCTGGGAAACGTTCTTTTCGCAAGTGAACCCACACCCAATCGCCAGGTTCAAACACCACACGCCTTCTACCCTTATTAACTTGGCTAGCAATTTGCTCATTCCTTCTTTCAATATTAGCTTTCACCTTCTCATGCAAATCCTGCACAAACTTAGCCTTCCTAGCACCATCAAGGTTAGTAAACTTATGTGAAGGTAAAGGAAGCAAATCTAACGGCGTTAAAGGATTAAAGCCATAAACAATTTCAAAAGGAGAGAATTTTGTAGCAGTATGAACAGCACGATTATAAGCAAATTCGACATGGGGCAAACACTTCTCCCAATTCTTAAGATTCTTTTGAATTATAGCTCTTAATAAAGTAGAGAGAGTTCTATTAACAACCTCGGTCTGCCCATCAGTTTGTGGGTGTGCTGTAGTAGAAAACAAAAGCTTAGTGCCAAGTTTATTCCACAATGTTTTCCAGAAATAACTCAAGAATTTTACATCTCTATCACTAACAATAGTTTTTGGCACACCATGCAACCTAACAATCTCCTTGAAAAACAATTCTGCCACATACACAGCATCATTAGTTTTAGAACAAGCAATAAAATGTGCCATTTTACTAAACCTATCCACAACAACAAAGACACTATCTTTCCCAGTGGAAGATTTAGGTAAACCCAAGACAAAGTCCATAGAAATATCAGTCCATGGGTGAGAAGGAACTGGTAAAGGGGAATATAAGCAATGTGATTGAATTCTAGACTTAGCATGCTTACAAGTAATACATCTAGAACAAATAGCAACCACATCCTTTCTCATACCAGGCCAATAAAAATGCTCATTCAAAAGAGCCAAAGTCTTTTCGGCACCAAAATGACCCATCAATCCCCCGCCATGAGTTTCCTTAACAAGAAGCTCACGAATGGAACACATAGGAACACATAACTTGTCCTTTTTGAAAAGGAACCCATCAAACCTGTAATAGTCATTAGCACCATACATTTCACAAGATTTCCAAATATCAGCAAAATCAGAATCAGACTCATACATGTCTTTTAACATCTCAAATCCTATCAATCTAGCATGCATGGAAGTAATCAAAGTGTAACGCCTAGACAATGCATCCGCTACAACATTTTCCTTTCCCTACTTATGCTTAATCACATAAGGGAAGGTTTCAATAAATTCAAGCCATCTTGCATGTCTTTTGTTCAATTTACCTTGGGACTTAAGAAACTTAAGACTTTCATGATCAGAATGGATAATAAATTCTTTAGGCCACAAATAATGTTGCCAAGTTTCTAAGGTACGTTTCAAGGCGTACAACTCTTTATCATATGTAGAATAATTTAAAGTAGGGCCACTTAATTTCTCACTGAAATATGCAATAGGTTTGGCATCCTGCATCAACACACCACCTATGCCTATACCAGAAGTATCACACTCAATTTCAAAAACCTTAGTAAAATCAGGCAATACAAGTACATGGGCTTTAGTTAGTTTGTCCTTCAGTATGTTAAAATCACGCTCTTGTGCTTCACCCCACTTGAATACCACATTCTTTCTTACCAAATCATTTAAAGGGGCAGCAAGAGTAGAGAAGTCCTTAACAAATCTCCTATAAAAGCTCGCCAATCCATGGAAGCTCCTTACTTCACTCGCATTCTTTGGAGTTGGCCACTCTCGGATTGCTTTGACCTTCTCCTCGTCCACTTGTATGCAACGAGCTCCTACAACAAATCCAAGAAAAACCATAGAATCCAAACAAAAAGAGCACTTCTCTAAATTGGCAAAGAGTTTATTCTCTCTAAGCACAACAAACACATCATGCAAATGATTCACATGCTCTTCTAGACTTTTAGAGTACATCAAAATGTCATCAAAGTAAACCACAACAAATCTACCAATGAAAGATTTAAAGACATGGTTCATTAAACTCATGAAAGTGCTAGGTGCGTTAGTCAAGCCAAATGGCATAACTAACCATTCATATAACCCAAACTTGGTCTTAAAAGCAGTTTTCCATTCATCACCTTCTTTCATTCTAATCTGATGATAACCACTTCTAAGATCAATTTTAGAGAAAACACATGCACCATGCAACTCATCAAGCATATCATCTAACCTAGGGATAGGATAGCGATATTTTACCGTTATTTTGTTGATAGCACGACAATCTACACACATCCGCCACTTGCCATCCTTTTTGGGCACAAGAATCACCGGCACAGCACATGGACTTAGACTTTCACGAACAAAGCCTTTCTTCATGAGCTCTTCCACTTGATGTTGTATTTCCTTAGTCTCATCTGGATTTGCTCGATAAGCAGGTCTATTGGGAATAGATGCTCCTGGGATAAAGTCTATGCGATGCTCAATGCCTCTTAAAGGGGGCAATCCATTAGGTATTTCCTCTGGGAATAAGTCATAGAATTTCTGCAATAAAGATGTAATACTAACAGGCAAAGAGTGATCAGGATCATTGATAGTAAGATAAACATCTTTATAAATCAATAAGAAAGCATTTTCACTAAATAAAGCTCTCTTGATCTCACTTTTACTCGAAAATAAACTCACTTTCTTTTCCTCATATTTTTCTCTAATTTTCTTTCTACCCAACTCACCTTTCTGTTGCTTTTTCTCATTCTCAATACTCACACTCACTTTACCTTTCTTTTCTTGCTCTCTATTCTTACATTCTCTTTCGATTTTTAACTGATCCTCATATGCTTGAACAGGACGTAGAGGGGTCAACACAATGGTCTTACCATTAAAAATAAAGGAGTAATAATTTTTATATCCATCATGTTTTACCTTTCTGTCAAACTGCCACGGCCTACCAAGTAACAAGTGACCAGCATACATAGGTGCTACATCACAAAGAATCTCATCATGATAATTACCAATAGAAAAAGAGATGAGCACCTGTTTTGTTACCTTTACCTCCCCACTATCATTAAGCCATTGTAATTTATAAGGGGTAGGGTGCCTCAAAGTAGGCAAGTTCAGCTTTTCCACAAGTAAAGTACTAGCTACATTTGTGCAGCTACCACCATCAATAATCAAACTACAGACCTTCTTGTGGATGAAGCAACGAGTATGGAAAATATGCTCACGCTGCTCTACCTCGAGATCTTCTTTTGGTTGAATGCTGAGAGCACGTCTAGCCACAAGGGCTTCACCATTTACAGCTTCAGTTAATTCTAAATCTGAGTCATCAGTCAGGGGTGGCATCTCATCCTCCTCAGACTCACTACTAGCACTAGTCACATCACCATTCTCAAGAATAATCATAGTTCGTTTGTTGGGACATTGTGAAGCAATGTGACCAAAACCATTACATTTAAAACATCTAACCTTAGAGGAAGAAGCAGTTGGGTTAGAAGATGATAAAGGTTTTGAATCAGTTTTACCCTTAACCTGAAAGGGTTTTACCTTACTTTCCTCCTTAGACTTGAAATCAGTCTTTGGCTTGAAGGAGACTTTGGAATCCCTCCAAGAACTCGAGCTAGATGTCACTTTTAGCTTTTGTCGAGTCTTTAGTTGCTTTTCCACCTTGATAGCTCTATGTAAGAGCTCCTCCATATCCAGGTAATTGTATAAATCAACTTGGGCAGCTATTTCAGGATTTAAGCCCTCAATAAATCGGGCCATGGTTGCTTCACGGTCTTCCTCCACATTTGCCTTAATCATGGCAATCTCCATTTCTTGATAGTAATCTTCCACACTCATAGAACCTTGTTTCAGCTTTTGGAGCCTCTTATGCAATTCCCTATAATAGTAACTAGGGACAAATCGTTTGCGCATGATAGTTTTCATCTCCTGCCAATCACGAATTGGGCCTTCACCGGTACGTCTTCTGGTGAGTAAGAGTTGATCCCACCAGATGCTAGCATAGTCAGTAAACTCCACTGCAGCAAGTTTTACTTTCTTCACCTCAGTGTAAGAGTGGCACTCGAACACGTGCTCCACTCTTCTTTCCCAATCTAAGTACTGGTCTGGGTCATTTTTCCCGGGGAATGAGGGAATCTTCATCTTGATGTTTCCAATACCACCATCCTTATTGGATGATGATTGTCTACCTTTCCGAGTATGGGACTCCTCAAAGTCAGATTCAGCATCATCATCAAGTTCCATATGAGGTTGCCTCTTATGGGTCCTCCTATTGGAAGAAGACTCCACATCATCTAATCTGGCACTAAGTTTCTCAAGAGTACTTTAAACGGCTCTAATCCAGACTTTCATGTCAAAGTCACTATGCTCAGATTCTCCAGACATCCTGAAATATTAGTTTGTACAAAAACAAGCAAAGAAAGATATAGGACCTCGCAACTCACTAGCTTACGTGTTTACACTCAAAAGATGATAATTTCACTCGTGTTTAACTCTCTTTTTGGCTTTTTCTTTAATGTTAACCCTCTTGCCTTTTACCACTCAATAATTTGCTTCTTACAAGTGTTCTAAGCAAGTCACAAGCAAATCAAATGAAAAGATCAAACTAGTGGCAATCCAAAAACTAGAATCCTAAAATATAAATTCCCAAAGAATCAAACAAAGGAGAAAAATAGGTGTGTAACAAAAAGGAAAAAGAAGGAGTAAGGGAAGGTCTGGAAGGAAAGAGATGAAAAGAAAAAAAAAATCTGAAAATAAGAAACCTTAAGAATAGACAACTACTTGCAATTCATGTTTCGAACAATTAGGAAACAATATCCTTTCTTGAAAACTTGGTAGCCACTTAATGCAATTAAATTAGGAAACAAACTCCAATTAGGAAATTAACTCCAATTAGGAAACTAACTCCAACTAGGAAATTGACTCCAATTAGGAAATTAACTCCAATTAGGAAATTGACTCTAATTAGGAAACTAACTCCAACTAGGAAATTGACTCCAATTAGGAAATTAATTTCAATTAGGAAATTGACTCCAATCTTGCTTTTAATTTTGAATTGGCACAACTTGCAATTTTGAATTCTGCAATCTGAATTTTTTTTTTCACTCCCTTTTTTTTCACTCTTTTTTTTTTCTTTTTTTTTTCGAATTTTTTTTTTGGGAGTATCACACTCTCTTCTCTTTTTCTTTTTGGAGTATCACACTCTCTTCTTTTTTTTTTTTTTTTTTTTTTCGAGGATGGAGGAACACAACAATGGAAGACAGAAGAAGATAGAAGAAAAAGATGAAGATGAAAAGGATTAATGGAAAGAGAGAAAGTATGAAAAACAATGAAAGGGAAAACACAAAAATATACCTTGTACTAGCGACCAAAGCTCTGATACCAAATGATGAGAGACCCTCTAGGAACCTTGTCCTAGGAACCTTCAACAAAATGACACTTTGCCTGAGACCGGCTAGAAAACAAGAATGTTGGTCAAAGGAAAGACCCTAAGAGAACTTGTCTCTTAGAACCCTAGCCTTAAGATGCCACAAAGGAAGACCAATCCTTTGATAAGTCACGTGAACTCTCAGAGAACACAAAGAAGCAAAAGCCTCACAAAGTATTGAATAACACTCAATTTCATTCATTCATTCATGTGTAAAATAGAGTACAATAGGAAGCCTTTTATAGGCAAAATTTCTAGAGTCCTAATTAAAGTAAAACTCTAAAACTTGATTAGAAATATTTTAAATGATACCTAATATATATCCTAATTAGATTAGAATACTAATCTTAACTTGATCTCCAAGATAAGCTCTTTGACCAAGTTCAAAAAAATAATAAAATAATAAAAAACAAAATTTTAAAAAAGAATCCTAGTCAAAACTAATCTACTTCTTTAAGTTGTCACATGGGATGCTCATGCTTCATTAAAAATCACATGGTTGTCACATGATTCTTAATCTCTTGTAATTGGACTCCAATTGGGCCTTGGCACTCCTCTTGTAGAATGGTTAGCATGATCACATCTTTTACATCTTCTTGGGCCTTCTCTTGACTTAAATGAATGGGCTCTAAGTTGTGAAGCTTATGAATTAAACAATTGAAGGCTTCTTTCATTGCTTTGGCCCTAACTCTTGTTATTGGGCCTCCTATGCCTTGCAATAGGTCTTTAGGCACATTTGACTTGAACTCTTGGGCTTTAATTTGCAAATCATATCCTTCATCAGGTCCACTTTTATGCTCAACAAGGTTTCTTGGTTCTATTGCATCATGTTGGGCTTGGACAATGAGGATCAAGTCCTTGGGCCTTGTAACTCTTCAAATTGATGCAAAAACATGGGTTCAAGCTCTTGAACTTTTTGGACAATGAAACTCAAAGCTTGCTTCATGGCTTTAGCTCTTCCTCTAGTCATTGGGCCTCCTCTGCCTTATAATGGGTCCATTTGCATGTTGGGCTCTCTTGCACACCCTCCATGCTCTTTTAGGTCATTACACCATGCTCCCTTGTCTACAAGCTCATAGGCCCCTTCATCATTCCCTCCCTCTTCAAAAGGATTCGTCCTCGAATCTGCATAATTAAAGGGAGACAAATCAGTAACATTGAATGTAGCACTAATATTTCCATAAGAGCTAGGCAAATCAATTTTGTATGCATTGTCATTAATTCTTTCCAAAACTTGGAAAGGTCCATCCCCTCTAGGGTGTAATTTTGACTTTCGTTTCTCAGGGAATCTTTCCTTTCTCAAGTGTACCCAAACCCAATCTCCAGGTTCAAATACCACATGCCTTCTACTCTTATTAGCATGCTTAGCATATTGTTTATTCTTCCTTTCAACGTTAGCCTTAACTTTGGCATGTAATTCCTGCACAAACTTAGCTTTCTTTAAACCATCAAGATTAACAAACTCATTAGAAGGTAAAGGAAGAATATCAAGAGGAGTTAAGGGATTAAAACCATAGACAACCTCAAATGGAAAAAATGAAGTAGAAGAGTGCACTGTTCTATTATATGCAAACTCAATATGAGGCAAGCATTTTTCCCAATTCTTTAAGTTTTTTTGAATGATAGAACGGAGTAAGGTAGTAAGAGTACAATTCACAACTTCAGTTTGCCTATCCGTTTGAGGATATACCACAGTAGAAAACAACAATTTAGTTCCTAGCTTAGACCACAAAGTTCTCCAAAAATGGCTAAAGAACTTTACATCTCTATCACTCATAATAGATTTAGGTAAACCATGCAACCTCACAATTTCTTTAAGGAACAAGTCAGCAATATGTATGGTATCATTAGTTTTTGAACATGCAATAAAATATGCCATTTTGCTAAATCTATCAATCACAACAAAAATGCTATCTTTTCCACTTTGAGCTCTAGGTAAACCCAACACAAAATCCATAGAAATATCAATCCAAGGTTAGGAAGGCACAGGGAGGGGAGAATACAAACCATGAGATTGAACTTTAGATTTTGCATGCTTACATGTCACACATCTATCACAAACAGCAATTACATCTTTCCTCATGCTTGGCCAATAAAAATGTTCATACAAAAGAGCTGAAGTTTTCTCCACACCAAAGTGTCCCATCAAAGCACCACCATGAGTCTCTTTAACAAGCAATACGCATAGAACAAGATGGAATGTAATTTATCTTTCTTAAACAAAAATCCATCAAATCTATAAAAGTCATTAAAACCATGTTTCTTACACAATTTCCAGACTTCACCAAAGTCACAATCAGAATCATACATGCTTTTTAACATCTCAAATCCAAGTAATCTAGCATACAATGATGTAAGAAGACTATATCTCCTAGATAATGTATCAGCCACAACATTCTCTTTATCCTTTTTGTGCTTGATGACATAAGGAAAAGTTTTAATGAATTCAAGCCATCTAGCATGTCTCTTGTTCAATTTACCTTGAGACTTTAAAATTTTCAAGTTTTCATGATCAGAATGTATAATGAATTCTTTTGATCACAAATAATGTTGCCAAGTCTCTAAGCTTCTTTTTAAAGCATACAACTCTTCATCATGAGTGGAATAATTCAAAGTAGCTCCACTTAATTTTTCACTAAAGAAAGCAATGGGCTTAGAATCTTGCATTAAAACGACCCCAATTCCAATTCCAGATGCATCACATTCAATTTCAAATACTTTAGAAAAATCAGGTAAAACAAGTAAAGGAGCATTAGTTAATTTTTCTTTCAAAGTGCTAAATGCAACCTCTTGTGTTTCACCCCATTTGAAAACTACATTTTTCTTTACCAAATCATTCAAAGGTGCAGCAATGGAGGAGAAGTCCCTCACAAAACGTCTATAGAAGCTAGCCAAGCCATGGAAACTCCTTACTTCATTTGCATTCTTTGGTGTAGGCTACTCACGGATAGCTTTCACCTTCTCTTCATCCACATGAATACCTTGAGCACCTACAACAAATCCAAGAAATACAATAAAATCCAAACAAAAAGAACACTTTTCTAAATTTACATAAAGGCTATTCTTCCTAAGAATGCAAAAGACCTCACGCAAATGATCATCTAAACTCTTGCTTTAAATCAAAATATCATCAAAATAAACAACAACACATTTCCCAATGAGAGAACGAAAAACATGATTCATTAAGCTCATAAATGTACTGGGTGTATTAGTTAATCCAAATGGCATAACTAATCACTCATACAATCCAAACTTAGTTTTAAATGTAGTTTTTCATTCATCACCTTTTTTCATTCTAATTTGATGATATCTACTCCTAAGATCTATTTTAGAAAATAAAGATGCACCATGTAACTCATCAAGCATATCATCTAATCTAGGAATAGGATAACGATACTTAACTGTGATTTTATTGATGGCTCTACAATCCACGCACATTCTCCACTTGCCATCCTTCTTAGGCACTAGGATCACTGGAACTGCACAAGGACTCAATCTCTCTCTAACAAAGCCTTTCTTCATGAGCTCTTCAACTTGGCATTGGATTTCCTTAGTTTCTTCTGGATTGGCTCTATATGCTGGTCTATTAGGAATGGATGCTCCGGGAATGAAATCTATATGATGTTCAATGCCTCTCAAAGGGGGCAAACCATCGAGAATTTCCTTTGGAAACAAATCACCAAAATCTTGCAAAAAGAGACACAACACTAGAGGGCAAAGAGGGATCAAGTTCATTAGTAGAAAAATAAATTTCCTTGTACAAGAGTACAAGTACTTGCTCATCAGCCAACATAGCTATCTTAATCTCTCTTTTTCCATAAAAGAAACTCACTTTTTTTTCATCAATTTTCTCACTTTCATGCCTTTTCTTTTCAATCACTTTCTTTTCTTTTTCCCTCTCCTTTCTTTTTTTTCTCTCTTTCTCTCTCAATTTGCACTCATTTTCAATTCTAAGTTAATCCTCATAAGCTTGCATGGGTCTGAGAGGAGTAAGTACAACAGTTTTACTATTGAAAGGAAAAGAATGACAATTTTTATATCCATCATGATACAATATCAGTAGGCATGCCTATTGGAATACAACAAGTTCAAGAAACCCTTATCCATCAAGAACTTCAAAGAGCTCAAGTGGCCCAAATTGTGCTAGTATTTGTCCAAAAATTTCAAAAAGCTCAAAATAATATCTATATTGGACGTCGACCTAAGTTTAGAGCCCAAGATCCATGTTTGATCAATTCAAAACATGCTAAATTAGACTTTAGACATGAGATCTCCTTAAATATGCAAAAGTGGAAGTCCAAGTGGAAGCCCAATATCCTAAGAAGGGCCATGGAGCAACTAAAGTCAATATCCAATATGTTGAAAGCCCAATGTAGTTATACACATACAAGAGGATTGCCAAGGCCCAATTAGAGTCCAATTGCAAGAGATTAAGAATCATGTGACAACCATGTGATTTTTAATGAAGCATGAGCATCCTATGTGACAAATTAAAGAAGTTGATTAGTTTTGACTAGGATTCCTTTTGAAATTTCGTTTTTTATTATTTTATTATTTTTTTGAACTTGGTCAAAGAGCTTATCTTGGAGATCAAGTTAAAATTAGTATCCTAATCTAATTAGGATATATTAGGTATCATTTAAAATATTTCTAATCAGGTTTTAGAGTTTTACTTTAATTAGGACTCTAGAAAATTTTGCCTATAAAAGGCTTCCTATTGTACTTTATTTTACAGATGAATGAAATTGAGTATTATTCAATTATTTGTGAGGCTTTTGCTTCTTTGTGTTCTCTGAGAGTTCACGTGACTTATCAAAGGATTGGTCTTCCTTTGTGGCGTCTTGAGGCTAGGATTCTAAGAGACAAGTTCTCTTAGGGTCTTTCCTTTAACCAACATTCTTGTTTTCTAGCCGGTCTCGGGCAAAGTGTCATCTTGTTGAAGGTTCCTAGGACAAGGTTCCTAGAGGGTCTCTCATCATTTGGTATCAGAGCTTTGGTCGCTAGTACAAGGTATATTTTTGTGTTTTCCCTTTCATTGTTCTTCATACTTTCTCTCTTTCCATTAATCCTTTTTGTCTTCATCTTTTTCTTCTATCTTCTTCTGTCTTCCATTGTTGTGTTCCTCCATCCTCAAAAAAAAAAAAAAAAAAAAGAGAGTGTGATACTCCCCAAAAAAAATTCAAAAAAAAAATCAAAAAAAAAAAAAAAAAGAAGAAAAAAAAAAGAGTGAAAAAAAAAATTCAGATTGCAAAATTCAAAATTGCAAGTTGTGCCAATTCAAAATTAAAAGCAAGATTGGAGTCAATTTCCTAATTGGAATTAATTTCCTAATTGGAGTCAATTTCCTAGTTGGAGTTAGTTTCCTAATTAGAGTCAATTTCCTAATTGGAGTAAGTTTCCTAATTAGAGTCAATTTCCTAATTGGAGTTTGTTTCCTAATTTAATTGCATTAAGTGGCTACCAAGTTTTCTACTTACCTATTTCCATTCAAGAAAGGATATTGTTTTCTAATTGTTCGAAACTTGAATTGCAAGTAGTTTTCTATTCTTAAGGTTTCTTATTTTCAGATTTTTTCTTTCCTTCTCTTTCCTTCCAGACCTTCCCTTCCTCCTTTTTTTCCTTTTTGTTACACACTTCTTTTTCTCCTTTGTTTGATTCTTTGGGAATTTATATTTTAGGATTCTAGTTTTTATTTATTTATTGCCACTAGTATGATCTTTTCATTTGATTTGCTTGTGACTTGCTTAGGATACTTGTAAGAAGCAAATTATTAAGTGGTAAAAGGCAAGAGTGTAATTAACATTAGAGAAAAAGCCAAAAAGAGAGTTAAATACGAGTGAACTTATCATCTTTTGAATGTAAACACGTGAGAAGAGTGCGTGAGGTCCTATTCCTTCTATCTTTCTTTGACTAACTTTTCAGGTGATAAGATGTCCAATGAGTACAAATTCCTTGAAGAGGCTAACAACGAACGATTCAAGCAATCTTGTGTAAGGTTGGATGCATTCCAATCCAATATCAACTCTATAGGACAAGATAAGGAAAAGGCATCCCTTGATTTCCATACTAGATGCCTTATAAAAGAGAAAGTCTGCAGCATGACCATTGATAATAGTAGCTACATAAATGTTGATAGTACCTTACTTGTTGAGAAATTAAACTTGCCTACTATAAAGCATCCTAGGCCCTATATCTTGTTGAAGGGTAGTGCTGAATTTAAAGTTAATAAGCAAGTTTTGATTTCTTTCTCCATTGGTAAATATCATGATAAAGTGTTATGTGATGTAGCTCCAATGTATGATGGACATATTACGCTTGGTAAACCATGGAAACACGTGAGAAAAGCTAAATATGTCAAGCATAAGCACAAATATTGCTATTGCTATTCATTTGTATTCAATGAAAAAAATCATGTATTGGTACCACTTGATCCTATGGATTCTTATAAGGATCAAATGAGAATAGTACAAGCATACAAAATGAAAGAAATGGAGAGAACAAAAGAAAAAGAGAGAGAACATGAGTTAGAGAGAGAAAAAGAAGAAATTGAAAAAGAAAAGAGTGTGAGTGAAAAGAAAGAGCAAGAGAGTTGTGAGAAAAGTGAGAAAAGCATAAGTCTGAGCTTGTTTGATGAAAAAAGAGAGGTTGAGAGCATATGTAAGGATATTTGTTTATCTACTAACAATCTTAACCCATCTTTGCCTATTGTTAGTTCTAGCTCCTTGCAGGTATGTAGAGATTTGTTTCCCAAGAAACCACCTAATGGCAAAGATTCAAGGACGAATCTTTTCAAAGAGGGAGGGAATGATACAATACCAGTAGGCATGCCCATTGGAGCACTGCAAGTTCGAGAAGCCCTCATCCATCAAGAAACTCAAATCATTCAAAAGGGTATGAGTCAAGTCCAAATGGCTCATGAAGAGATGGCTCATGCTCAAGAGGCCCAAATTGTGCTAGTATATGTCCAAAAACTTCAAAGAGTTCAAAATAATCTCTATATTGGACGTCGACCCAAGTTTATAGCCCAAGATTCATATTGGATCAAGATCTCCTTAAAGATGCAAAAGTGGAAGTCCAAGTGGAAGCCCAATATCTTAAGAAGATCCATAGAGCAACTAAATTCAATATCCAACATGTTGAAGGCCCAATGTAGTTACACACATACAAGAGGAGTGCCAAGGCCCAATTAGAGTCCAATTGCAAGAGTTAAGAATCATGTGTCAACCATGTGATTTTTAATGAAGCATGAGCACCCCATGTGACTATTTAAAAGAGTTAATTAGTTTTGACTAGGATTCTTTTTGAAATTTTGTTTTTTATTATTTTATTATTTTTTTGAACTTGGTCAAAGAGCTTATCTTGGAGATCAAGTTCAGATTAGTATCCTAATCTAATTAGAATATATATTAGGTATTATTTAAAATATTTCTAATAAGATTTTAGAGTTTTACTTTAATTAGGACTCTAGAAATTTTGCCTATAAAAGGCTTCCTATTGTACTCTATTTTACACATGAATGAATGAATTTGAGTATTATTCAATTATCTGTGAGGCTTTTGCTTCTTTGTGTTCTCTGAGAGTCCACGTGACTTATCAAAGGATTGGTCTTCCTTTGTGGTGTCTTAAGGCTAGGGTTCTAAGAGACAAGTTCTCTTAGGGTCTTTTCTTTGACCAACATTCTTATTTTCTAGCCGGTCTCGGGCAAATTGTCATCTTGTTGAAGGTTCCTAGGACAAGGTTCCTAGAGGGTCTCTCATCATTTGGTATCAGAGCTTTGGTCGCTAGTACAAAGTATATTTTTGTGTTTTCCCTTTCAGTGTTCTTCATACTTTCTCTCTTTCTATTAATCTTTTTCATCTATCTTCTTCTATCTTCCATTGTTGTGTTCCTCCATCCTCAAAAAAAAAAAATTCAAAAAAAAAAATTCGAAAAAAAAAAGAAGAAAAAAAAAAGAGTGAAAAAAAAAAGGGAGTGAAAAAAAAAATTTCAGATTGCAGAATTCAAAATTGCAAGTTTTGCCAATTCAAAATCAAAAGCAAGATTGGAGTCATTTGGTATCAGAGCTTTGGTCGCTAGTACAAGGTATATTTTTGTGTTTTCCCTTTCATTGTTCTTCATACTTTCTCTCTTTCCATTAATCTTTTTCATCTTCATCTTTTTCTTCTATCTTCTTCTGTCTTCCATTGTTGTGTTCCTCCATCCTAAAAAAAAAAAAAGAATAGAGAGCAAGAAAAGAAAGGTAAAGAGAGTGTGATACTCCCCAAAAAGAAAAAATTCAAAAAAAATTCGAACAAAAAAATTCGAACAAAAAAATTCGAAAAAAAAAGGGAGTGAAAAAAAAAAATTCAGATTGCAGAATTCAAAATTGCAAGTTGTGCCAATTCAAAATTAAAAGCAAGATTAGAGTCAATTTCCTAATTGGAATTAATTTCCTAATTGGAGTTAATTTCCTAATTGGAGTCAATTTCCTAGTTAGAGTTAGTTTCCTAATTAGAGTCAATTTCTTAATTAGAGTAAGTTTCCTAATTGGAGTCAATTTCCTAATTGGAGTTTGTTTCCTAATTTAATTGCATTAAGTGGCTACCAAGTTTTCTACTTATCTATTTGCATTCAAGAAAGGATATTGTTTTCTAATTATTCGAAACTTGAATTGCAAGTAGTTTTCTATTCTTAAGGTTTCTTATTTTCAGATTTTTTTTTTCTTTTCATCTCTTTCCTTCCAGACCTTCCCTTACTCCTTCTTTTTCCTTTTTGTTACACACCTATTTTTCTCCTTTGTTTGATTTTTTGGGAATTTATATTTTAGGATTCTAGTTTTTGGATTGCCACTAGTTTGATCTTTTCATTTGATTTGCTTGTGACTTGCTTAAAACACTTGTAAGAAGCAAATTATTGAGTGGTAAAAGGCAAGAGGGTTAACATTAAAGAAAAAGCCAAAAAGAGAGTTAAACACGAGTGAAATTATCATCTTTTGAGTGTAAACACGTAAGCTAGTGAGTTGCGAGGTCCTATATCTTTCTTTGCTTATTTTTGTACAAACTAATATTTCAGGATGTCTGGAGAATCTGAGCATAGTGACTTTGACATGAAAGTCTGGATTAGAGCCGTTCAAAGTACTCTTGAGAAACTTAGTGCCAGATTAGATGATGTGGAGTCTTCTTCCAATAGGAGGACCCATAGGAGGCAACCTCATATGGAACTTGATGATGATGCTGAATCCGACTTTGAGGAGTCCCATACTCGGAGAGGTAGACAATCATCATCCAATAAGGATGGTGGTATTGGAAACATCAAGATGAAGATTCCCTCATTCCCCGGGAAAAATGACCCGGACCAGTACTTAGATTGGGAAAGAAGAGTGGAGCATGTGTTTGAGTGCCACTCTTACACTGAGGTAAAGAAAGTAAAACTTGCTGCAGTGGAGTTTACTAACTATGCTAGCATCTGGTGGGATCAACTCTTACTCACCAGAAGACGTACCGGTGAAGGTCCAATTCATGATTGGCAGGAGATGAAAACTATCATGCGCAAACGATTTGTCCCTAGTTACTATTATAGGGAATTACATAAGAGGCTCCAAAAGCTGAAACAAGGTTCTATGAGTGTGGAAGATTACTATCAAGAAATGGAGATTGCCATGATTAAGGCAAATGTGGAGGAAGACCGTGAAGCAAACATGGCCCGATTCATTGAGGGCTTAAATCCTGAACTAGCTGCCCAAGTTGATTTATACAATTACCTGGATATGGAGGAGCTCTTACATAGAGCTATCAAGGTGGAAAAGCAACTAAGGACTCGACAAAAGCTAAAAGTGACATCTAGCTCGAGTTCTTGGAGGGATTCCAAAGTCTCCTTCAAGCCAAAGACTGATTTCAAGTCTAAAAAGGAAAGTAAAGTAAAACCCTTTCAGGTTAAGGGTAAAACTGATTCAAAACCTTTATCATCTTCTAACCCTACTGCTTCTTCCTCTAAAGTTAGATGTTTTAAATGTAATGGTTTTGGTCACATTGCTTCACAATGTCCTAACAAACGAACTATGATTATTCTTGAGAATGGTGATGTGACTAGTGCTAGTAGTGAGTCTAAGGAGGATGAGATGCCACCCCTGACTGATGACTCAGATTTAGAATTAACTGAAGCTGTAAATGGTGAAGCCCTTGTGGCTAGACGTGCTCTCAACATTCAACCAAAAGAAGATCTCGAGGTAGAGCAGTGTGAGCATATTTTCCATACTCGTTGCTTCATTCACAAGAAGGTCTGTAGTTTGATTATTGATGATAGTAGCTATATAAATGTTGCTAGTACCTTACTTGTTGAGAAATTAAACTTGCCTACTATAAAGCATCCTAGGCCCTATACCTTGTTGAAGGGTAGTGCTGAATTTAAAGTTAATAAGCAAGTTTTGATTTCTTTCTCCATTGGTAAATATCATGATAAAGTGTTATGTGATGTAGCTCCAATGTATGATGGACATATTATGCTTGGTAAACCATGGAAACACATGAGAAAAGCTAAATATGTCAAGCATAAGCACAAATATTGCTATTGCTATTCATTTGTATTCAATGAAAAAAATCATGTATTGGTACCTCTTGATCCTATGGATGCTTATAAGGATCAAATGAGAATAGTACAAGCATACAAAATGAAAGAAATGGAGAGAACAAAAGAAAAAGAGAGAGAACATGAGTTAGAGAGAGAAAAAGAAGAAATTGAAAAAGAAAAGAGTGTGAGTGAAAAGAAAGAGCAAGAGAGTTGTGAAAAAAGTGAGAAAAGCATAAGTCTGAGCTTGTTTGATGAAAAAAGAGAGGTTGAGAGCATATGTAAGGATATTTGTTTATCTACTAACAATCTTAACCCATCTTTGCCTATTGTTAGTTCTAGCTCCTTGCAGGTATGTAGAGATTTGTTTCCCAAGAAACCGCCTAATGGCGAAGATTCGAGGACGAATATTTTCAAAGAGGGAGGGAATGATACAATATCAATAGGCATGCCCATTGGAATACAACAAGTTTGAGAAACCCTTATCCATCAAGAACTTCAAAGAGCTCAAGTGGCCCAAATTGTGCTAGTATTTGTCCAAAAATTTCAAAGAGCTCAAGATAATATCTATGTTGGACGTCGACCCAAGTTTAGAGCCCAAGATCCATGTTTGATCAATTCAAAACATGCTAAATTAGACTTTAGACATGAGATCTCCTTAAAGATGCAAAAGTAGAAGTCCAAATGGAAGCCCAACATCTTAAGAAGGGCCATGGAGCAACTAAAGTCAATATCCAATATGTTGAAGGCCCAATGTAGTTATACACAGACAAGAGGAGTGCCAAGGCCCAATTGGAGTCCAATTGCAAGAGATTAAGAATCATGTGACAACCATGTGATTTTTAATGAAGCATGAGCATCCCATGTGACAACTTAAGAAGCTGATTAGTTTTGACTAGAATTTCTTTTGAAATTGTTTATGGCTTTAATCCTTTAACGCCATTAGATTTGCTTCCTTTACCTTCACATGAGTTTACTAACCTTGATGGTGCTAGGAAGGCTAAGTTTGTGCAGGATTTGCATGAGAAGGTGAAAGCCAATTGTTAGCAAAAGCCTCACAAATAATTGAATAATACTCATTTTCATTCATCTGCAAAATAGAGTACAATAGGAAGCCTTTTATAGGTAAAGTTTTCTAGAGTCCTAATTAAAGTAAAACTCTAAAACCTGATTAGAAATATTTTAAATGATACATAATATATCCTAATTAGATTAGGATACTAATTTTAACTTGATCTCCAAGATAAGCTCTTTGACCAAGTTCAAAAAAATAATAAAATAATAAAAAACGAAATTTCAAAAGGAAATCTAGTCAAAACTAATCAGCTTCTTTAATTTGTCACATGGGATGCTCATGCTTCATTAAAAATCACATGGTTGTCACATGATTCTTAATCTCTTGTAATTGGACTCCAATTGGGCCTTAGCACTCCTCTTGTAGAATGGTGGTTAGCATGATCACATCTTTTACATCTTCTTGGGCGTTCTTTTGACTTAAATGAATTGGCTCTAAGTTATGAAGCTTATGAATTAAACAATTGAAGGCTTCTTTCATTGCTTTGGCCCTAGCTCTTGTTATTGGGCCTCCTATGCTTTGCAATGGATCTTTAGACACATTTGACTTGAACTCTTGGGCTTTAATTTGCAAATCATGTCCTTGGACTTGAAACTTTGCACCATATCCTTCATCAAGTCCACTTCTATGCTCAACAAGGTCTCTTGGTGCCATTGCATCATTCCCCCCCTCTTGAAAAGGATTCGTCCTCGAATCTGCAATATCAAAGGAAGAGAGATCAGCTACATTAAAAGTAGCACTAATATTTCTATAAGAACTAGGTAAGTCAATTTTATAAGCATTATCATTAATCCGTTCAAGAACTTGAAAGGGACCATCTCCTCTAGGTTGAAGTTTTGACTTTCTTTGTTCTGGGAAACGTTCTTTTCGCAAGTGAACCCACACCCAATCGCCAGGTTCAAACACCACACGCCTTCTACCCTTATTAACTTGGCTAGCAATTTGCTCATTCCTTCTTTCAATATTGGCTTTCACCTTCTCATGCAAATCCTGCACAAACTTAGCCTTCCTAGCACCATCAAGGTTAGTAAACTCATGTGAAGGTAAAGGACGCAAATCTAACGGCGTTAAAGGATTAAAGCCATAAACAATTTCAAAAGGAGAGAATTTTGTAGCAGTATGAACAGCACGATTATAAGCAAATTCGACATGGGGCAAACACTTCTCCCAATTCTTAAGATTCTTTTGAATGATAGCTCTTAATAAAGTAGAGAGAGTTCTATTAACAACCTCGGTCTACCCATCAGTTTGTGGGTGTGCTGTAGTAGAAAACAAAAGCTTAGTGCCAAGTTTATTCCACAACGTTTTCCAGAAATAACTCAAGAATTTTACATCTCTATCACTAACAATAGTTTTTGGCACACCATGCAACCTAACAATCTCCTTGAAAAACAATTCTGCCACATACACAGCATCATTAGTTTTAGAACAAGCAATAAAATGTGCCATTTTACTAAACCTATCCACAACAACAAAGACACTATCTTTCCCAGTGGAAGATTTAGGTAAATCCAAGACAAAGTCCATAGAAATAACAGTCCATGGGTGAGAAGGAACTGGTAAGGGGGAATATAAGCCATGTGATTGAATTCTAGACTTAGCATGCTTACAAGTAATACATGTAGAACAAACAGCAACCACATCCTTTCTCATACCAGGCTAATAAAAATGCTCATTCAAAAGAGCCAAAGTCTTTTCGGCACCAAAATAACCCATCAATCCCCCGCCATGAGTTTCCTTAACAAGAAGCTCACGAATGGAACACATAGGAACACATAACTTGTCCTTTTTGAAAAGGAACCCATCAAACCTGTAATAGTCATTAGCACCATACATTTCACAAGATTTCCAAATATCAGCAAAATCAGAATCAGACTCATACATGTCTTTTAACATCTCAAATCCTATCAATCTAGTATGCATGGAAGTAATCAAAGTGTAACGCCTAGACAATGCATTCGCTACAACATTTTCCTTTCCCTGCTTATGCTTAATCACATAAGGGAAGGTTTCAATAAATTCAAGCCATCTTGCATGTCTTTTGCTCAATTTACCTTGGGACTTAAGAAACTTAAGACTTTCATGATCAGAATGGATAATAAATTCTTTAGGCCACAAATAATGTTGCCAAGTTTCTAAGGTACGTTTCAAGGCGTACAACTCTTTATCATATGTAGAATAATTTAAAGTAGGGCCACTTAATTTCTCACTGAAATATGCAATAGGTTTGGCATCCTGCATCAACACACCACCTATGCCTATACCAGAAGCGTCACACTCAATTTTAAAAACCTTAGTAAAATCAGGCAATACAAGTACAGGGGCTTTAGTTAGTTTATCCTTCAATATGTTAAAAGCACGCTCTTGTGCTTCACCCCACTTGAATACCACATTCTTTCTTACCAAATCATTTAAAGGGGTAGCAAGAGTAGAGAAGTCCTTAACAAATCTCCTATAAAAGCTCGCCAATCCATGGAAGCTCCTTACTTCACTCGCATTCTTTGGAGTTGGCCACTCTCGGATTGCTTTGACCTTCTCCTCGTCCACTTGTATGCCACGAGCTCCTACAACAAATCCAAGAAAAACCATAGAATCCAAACAAAAAGAGCACTTCTCTAAATTGGCAAAGAGTTTATTCTCTCTAAGCACAACAAACACATCATGCAAATGATTCACATGCTCTTCTAGACTTTTAGAGTAAATCAAAATGTCATCAAAGTAAACCACAACAAATCTACCAATGAAAGATCTAAAGACATAGTTCATTAAACTCATGAAAGTGCTAGGTGCGTTAGTCAAGCCAAATGGCATAACTAACCATTCATATAGCCCAAACTTGGTCTTAAAAGCAGTTTTCCATTCATCACCTTCTTTCATTCTAGTCTGATGATAACCACTTCTAAGATCAATTTTAGAGAAAACACATGCACCATGCAACTCGTCAAGCATATCATCTAACCTAGAGAGCGATATTTTACCGTTATTTTGTTGATGGCATGACAATCTACACACATCCGCCACTTGCTATCCTTTTTAGGCACAAGAATCACCGGCACAACACATGGACTTAGACTTTCACGAACAAAGCCTTTCTTCATGAGCTCTTTCACTTGATGTTGTATTTCCTTAGTCTCATCTGGATTTGCTCGATAAACAGGTCTATTGGGAATAGATGCTCCTGGGATAAAGTTTATGCGATGCTCAATGCCTCTTAAAGGGGGCAATCCATTAGGTATTTCCTCTGGGAATAAGTCACAGAATTCCTGCATTAAAGATGTAACACTAGCAGGCAAAGAGTGATCAAGATCGTTGATAGTAAGATAAACATCTTTATAAAACAATAAGAAAGCATTTTCACTAAATAGAGCTTTCTTGATCTCACTTTTACTCGAAAATAAACTCACTTTCTTTTCCTCATATTTTTCTCTAATTTTCTTTCTACTCAGCTCTCCTTTTTGTTGCTTCTTCTCATTCTCAACACTCACACTCACTTTACCTTTCTTTTCTTGCTCTCTATTCTTACACTCTCTTTCAATTTTAAACTGATCTTCATATGCTTGAACAGGACGTAGAGGGGTCAACACAATGGTCTTACCATTAAAAACAAAGGAGTAATAATTTTTATATCCATCATGCTTTACCTTTCTGTCAAACTGCCATGGCCTACCAAGTAACAAGTGACCAGCATACATAGGTGCTACATCACAAAGAATCTCATCATGATAATTACCAATAGAAAAAGAGATGATCACCTGTTTTGTTACTTTTACCTCCCCACTATCATTAAGCCATTGTAATTTATAAGGAGTAGGGTGCCTTAAAGTAGGCAAGTTCAGCTTTTCCACAAGTAAAGTACTAGCTACATTTGTGCAGCTACCACCATCAATAATCAAACTACAGACCTTCTTGTGGATGAAGCAACGAGTATGGAAAATATGCTCACGCTGCTCTACCTCGAGATCTTCTTTTGGTTGAATGTTGAGAGCACGTCTAGCCACAAGGGCTTCACCATTTACAGCTTCAGTTAATTCTAAATCTGAGTCATCAGTCAGGGGTGGCATCTCATCCTCCTCAGATTCACTACTAGCACTAGTCACATCACCATTCTCAAGAATAATCATAGTTCGTTTGTTAGGACATTGTGAAGCAATGTGACCAAAACCATTACATTTAAAACATCTAACCTTAGAGGAAGAAGCAGTTGGGTTAGAAGATGATGAAGGTTTTGAATCAGTTTTACCCTTAACTTGAAAGGGTTTTACCTTACTTTCTTCCTTAGACTTGAAATCAGTCTTTAGCTTGAAGGAGACTTTGGAATCCCTCCAAGAACTCGAGCTAGATGTCACTTTTAGCTTTTGTCGAGCCCTTAGTTGCTTTTCCACCTTGATAGCTCTATGTAAGAGCTCCTCCATATCCAGGTAATTGTATAAATCAACTTGGGCAGCTATTTCAGGATTTAAGCCCTCAATGAATCGGGCCATGGTTGCTTCACGGTCTTCCTCCACATTTGCCTTAATCATGGCAATCTCCATTTCTTGATAGTAATCTTCCACACTCATAGAACCTTGTTTCAGCTTTTAGAGCCTCTTATGCAATTCCCTATAATAGTAACTAAGGACAAATCGTTTGCGCATGATAGTTTTCATCTCCTGCCAATCACGAATTGGACCTTCACCGGTACGTCTTCTGGTGAGTAAGAGTTGATCCCACCAGATGCTAGCATAGTCAGTAAACTCCACTGCAGCAAGTTTTACTTTCTTCACCTCAGTGTAAGAGTGGCACTCGAACACATGCTCCACTCTTTCCCAATCTAAGTACTGGTCTGGGTCATTTTTCTCGGGGAATGAGGGAATCTTCATCTTGATGTTTCCAATACCACCATCCTTATTGGATGATGATTGTCTACCTCTCCGAGTATGGGACTCCTCAAAGTCGGATTCAGCATCATCATCAAGTTCCATATGAGGTTGCCCCCTATTGGAAGAAGACTCCACATCATCTAATCTGGCACTAAGTTTCTCAAGAGTACTTTGAACGGCTCTAATCCAGACTTTCATGTCAAAGTCACTATGCTCAGATTCTCCAGACATCCTAAAATATTAGTTTGTACAAAAAACAAGCAACGAAAGATATAGGACCTCGCAACTCACTAGCTTACGTGTTTACACTCAAAAGATGATAATTTCACTCGTGTTTAACTCTCTTTTTGGCTTTTTCTTTAATGTTAACCCTCTTGCCTTTTACCACTCAATAATTTGCTTCTTACAAGTGTTCTAAGCAAGTCACAAGCAAATCAAATGAAAAGATCAAACTAGTGGCAATCCAAAAACTAGAATCCTAAAATATAAATTCCCAAAGAATCAAATAAAGGAGAAAAATAAGTGTGTAACAAAAAGGAAAAAGAAGGAGTAAGGGAAGGTCTGGAAGGAAAGAGATGAAAAGAAAAATAAGTTTGTGCAGGATTTGCATGAGAAGGTGAAAGTCCCTTTCAAGACTTAACAATTTGATTACTTCCATGCATGCTAGATTGATAGGATTTGAGATGTTAAAAGACATGTATGAGTCTGATTCTGATTTTGCTGATATTTGAAAATCTTGTGAAATGTATGGTGCTAATGACTATTACAAGTTTGATGGGTTCCTTTTCAAAAAGGACAAGTTATGTGTTCCTATGTGTTCCATTCGTGAGCTTCTTGTTAAGGAAACTCATGGCGGGGGATTGATGGGTCATTTTGGTGCCGAAAAGACTTTGGCTCTTTTGAATGAGCATTTTTATTGGCCTGGTATGAGGAAGGATGTGGTTGCTATTTGTTCTAGATGTATTACTTGTAAGCATGCTAAGTCTAGAATTCAATCACATGGCTTATATTCCCCCTTACCAGTTCCTTCTCACCCATGGACTGATATTTCTATGGACTTTTGTCTTGGGTTTACCTAAATCTTCCACTGGGAAAGATAGTGTCTTTGTTGTTGTGGATAGGTTTAGTAAAATGGCACATTTTATTGCTTGTTCCAAAACTAATGATGCTGTGTATGTGGCAGAATTGTTTTTCAAGGAGATTGTTAGGTTGCATGGTGTGCCAAAAACTATTGTTAGTGATAGAGATGTAAAATTCTTGAGTTATTTCTGGAAAATGTTGTGGAATAAACTTGGCACTAAGCTTTTGTTTTCTACTACAGCACACCCACAAACTGATGGGTAGACCGAGGTTGTTAATAGAACTCTCTCTACTTTATTAAGAGCTATCATTCAAAAGAATCTTAAGAATTGGGAGAAGTGTTTGCCCCATGTCGAATTTGCTTATAATCGTGCTGTTCATACTGCTACAAAATTCTCTCCTTTTGAAATTGTTTATGGCTTTAATCCTTTAACACCGTTAGATTTGCTTCCTTTACCTTCACATGAGTTTACTAACCTTGATGGTGCTAGGAAGGCTAAGTTTGTGCAGGATTTGCATGAGAAGGTGAAAGCCAATATTGAAAGAAGGAATGAGCAAATTGCTAGCCAAGTTAATAAGGGTAGAAGGCATGTGGTGTTTAAACCTGGCGATTGGGTGTGGGTTCACTTGCCAAAAGAACGTTTCCCAGAACAAAGAAAGTCAAAACTCCAACCTAGAGGAGATGGTCCCTTTCAAGTTCTTTTTTTTTTTTTTTTTGAGGATGGAGGAACACAACAATGGAAGACAGAAGAAGATAGAAGAAAAAGATGAAGATGAAAAAGATTAACGGAAAGAGAGAAAGTATGAAGAACAATGAAAGGGAAAACACAAAAATATACCTTGTACTAGCGACCAAAGCTCTGATACCAAATGATGAGAGACCCTCTAGGAACCTTGTCCTAGGAACCTTCAACAAGATGACACTTTGCCCGAGACCGGCTAGAATACAAGAATGTTGGTCAAAGGAAAGACCCAAAGAGAACTTGTCTCTTAGAACCTTAGCCTCAAGACGCCACAAAGGAAGACCAATCCTTTGATAAGTCACGTGAACTCTCAGAGAACACAAAGAAGCAAAAGCCTCACAAATAATTGAATAATACTTAATTTCATTCATGTGTAAAATAGAGTACAATAGGAAGCCTTTTATAGGCAAAATTTTCTAGAGTCCTAATTAAAGTAAAACTCTAAAATCTGATTAGAAATATTTTAAATAATACCTAATATATATCCTAATTAGATTAGGATACTAATCTTAACTTGATCTCCAAGATAAGCTCTTTGACCAAGTTCAAAAAAATAATAAAATAATAAAAAAACAAAATTTCAAAAGGAATCCTAGTCAAAACTAATCAGCTTCTTATGTTGTCACATGGGATGCTCATGCTTCATTAAAAATCACATGGTTGTCACATTATTCTTAATCTCTTGCAATTGGACTCCAATTGGGCCTTGGCACTCCTCTTGTCTGTGTATAACTACATTGGGCCTTCAACATATTGGATATTGACTTTAGTTGCTCCATGGCCCTTCTTAGGATGTTGGGCTTCCATTTGGACTTCCACTTTTGCATCTTTAAGGAGATCCCATGTCTAAAGTCTAATTTAGCATGTTTTGAATTGATCAAACATGGATCTTGGGCTCTAAACTTGGGTCGACGTCCAACATAGATATTATCTTGAGCTCTTTGAAATTTTTGGACAAATACTAGCACAATTTGGGCCACTTGAGCTCTTTGAAGTTCTTGATGGATAAGGGTTTCTCGAACTTGTTGTATTCCAATGGGCATGCCTACTGATATTGATGGAGATGAGCTAGGAGACTTTAAAGAGCTTGAACAAAATCAAGAACTTGAAAACAAAAGGGCTGGACGTAACTCTAAAAGATGGCCAGCTAAAGATCCATTGCAAGGTATGGGAGGCCCATGCACAAGATCAAGAGCCAAAGCTATGAAGGAGGCCTTGAATGGAGTGATCCAAAAACTAATGGACCTGGAGCCCATAGTCTTAGCTGAATATGAAGCCCAAAAGGAACAAAATGGCATGAAAATCATTTCATATCTACAAGATGCTAGCCCAAGCCTGAAAGGAGCCTAATTGAAGAAGCCCAACCATTTCCACAAAATCCTCTTAGTTTTAATTTGATTGTTTCTGTTTCAGATTTTTTAGCTTTATTAGGCACCATTCTTGGTGAATTTGTTCAGATTTAAATTTCTTTTATTTTCCCGCCAAACCTAAGAGTTATTTTGTATTTAGGGTTTTATTTTCAAATGCCTATATAAGGCCCACTTGTACTCCAAGAAGAGGCAGATTGAATGAATTAGTTTCAGAATTATTTCTGACTTGTGAGGTTTCTCTTGTGGCCTTTGTGTACTGGAGAAAATCTTTGACTTATCAAAGGAGTGGTTTCCTTTGTGGCGTCCCGGATTAGGGTTCTAAGAGACGGGTTCTCTTAGGGTTCAATTCCATTGACCAACAACATCTCTTCTTCTTCTTCTTCTTTGTTTCTTTCTTTATTCTTTCTTGCTTGTTGTCCAGATCTGCCTATTTTCTTGTTCTTGTGTCGTATGCCAAAATTCGATCACTGATCCGTGTAATTTGGGGTTCCTAGAACGGGTTTCTACGGAGTCTCACATCATCTGGTATCAGAGCATTGGTTGAGGTTGGTTTCATCCACTTTTTCCTTGTTCTTTTCCCTTATTTCGTCTGATTCTTTTCTGTTCGTCCATATTTTTGTGCGGCTGTTTCTGGTGTTTTTTCGTTCGTGTTTTTGGACGTTTAATAGGTCTTTCTTGTGTTTCAAGATCTCTTCTTTCTGCTCGATTTGGAATCACATCAATCCGATTTTTGTAGAGCAAGTTATAGCTATTTCTTTTCTGCTCGTCCTTTTTTTTATGCGGCTGTTTCTGGTGTTTTCCTTCGTGTTTTTGGACGTTTAATAGGTCTTTATTGTGTGTCGAAATCTCTTCTTTCTGCTCGTTTTGGAATCACATCAATCCGATTTTTCTAGGGCAAGTTATAGCTATTTCTTTCGTGCATATCATTCTGATCTTTCAGAAATCTTGTGTTCAGAAATCTTGTGCTTTGTTTGCAAATTTCAGCACCTTCAAGATTCAAAAAAAAAAAAAAAAAAAGAGTATATTACAGTGAAAAAAAAAAAAAAAAAAAAAGAAAAGAAGGAAAAGTTGCAAAAAAAAAAAAAAAAGGAAGTCAGAATCTGTGAAAAAGAAAGTTGTGCTGGAAATTGAAAAAAAAAAATTTGAATAGTTGACTTGAATTGCAATTGCTGAAGATCATTTATTCTTGGAATTACCACATCTGATTCCCTGAGTTGATCTGGTCATTAAATGTCATATTGTGCACAATTCATAAAAAGGAAATATGCATTCATTCACCTTATTCTAAATTTCAAATTTCTGATTGCTTCATTACTGATTTCAGATTCCAATTTTCTTTCCATCCTTTCCTCTTGATAATTAATCATTTAACCACTTGATCTCCCATAATCTGCCACACACCATTTGTTCTTTCAGTGTCTTGATTTTCCTTTCCTAGTCACTTGCTATATTGTCTATTGGCTGCACCTACGATTTTTCTTTAAAATATTGGACTTTTGTTGTCTCTTTGAGAACTTTATATCTTGGATTCTAATTTAAGATTGCCACTTCAGTTGCTGCTTCTTTTGATTTGTTGGATTTAATTCAGTATACTATAGGAAGCAAGTTGAGAGGAAAAAGGCAAGAGTGTTTTCATCATTCATTAAAAGCCATTATAAGAGTGAAACACGAGTGAATTTGCATCATTTAGAGTGAAACACGTGAGGGAGTAGTCAGGTCCTTTTCTTGCTATTCACTAACATTTTCAGGTGCCAATCATGTCTGAAAGTGAAGATAACCAAGTTGACCTTAAATTGTTTATCAAATCTGTTCAAGAACAATTCAAGAGGCTAAATGCTAGGTTGGATCAAATGGATTCTTCTTCTTCTAACAACAAGGCAAGGCATGGTAAAAATGTTGTTCTAGGAGGAGATGAATCTGATTTTGAGGAGGAAAGCCAACATGAAAGAGTTAGGAGAGCTCCCCCTCAAAAGAAAGATGCCTTTAGTAACATCAAGATGAAAATCCCTTCCTTTCAAGGGAAAGCTGATCCTGATGTATATCTTGAATGGGAAAGAAAAGTTGAGTTTTTATTTGACTGTCAATCTTTTTCAGAAGAAAGTAAAATAAAATTAGCTGCTTTGGAGTTCACAGATTATGCAAGCCTATGGTGGGATCAATTAACCACTAGTAGGAGGCGTTCAGGAGAGGGTCCAATTCGGTCTTGGCCAGAAATGAAGGCTCTCATGAGAAAGAGATTTGTCCCTACCCATTACTATAGGGATGTGCACAAGAGGCTCCACAAAATCAAACAAGGATCTATGAGTGTGGAAGAATATTTTCAGCAAATGCAAATTGCCATGATTAAAGCTGACATTGAGGAAGATTCAGAAGTTACAATGGCAAGATTTCTTGGTGGCTTAGACCCTGAAATTGCTGCAGAAGTTGAATTGCAAAACTACCTTGATATGGAGGAGTTGTTGCATAAAGCCATTAAGGTGGAGAAGCATTTTAAGACAAAACAGAAATTGAAATCACATGCTAGTTCCAACAAAGACTTCAAGTCCTCTTTCAAGTTTAAGGGAGAGACCAAGCCTAAAGAGGAGAATAAGATGAAGATGCAAACACCTACTTCTAAAGGTAAATCTGAACCTAAATCTTCTTCTAGTTCTTCTAAAATTAAATGCTTTAAATGTCAAGGTTTTGGTCACATTGCTTCACAATGTCCAAATAAAAGGACTATGATTTTGCTTGAGAATGGTGTTGTTACTAGTGAAAGCAGCAGTGATGAAGATGTGGAAGTTGAGTTAAGCTCCAATGGAGGTGATGAATCTGATGTGGAGGTCACTGAAGCTGTGATTGGTGAGGCTCTAGTGTCAAGGCGTGCTCTTAGCATTCAACCGAAAGAGGAGCTTGAAAAAGAACAACGAGAGCATATCTTTCACACTAGGTGTTTTGTTAACAACAAGGTATGTAGCCTTATCATTGATAATGGGAGCTGCACCAATGTTGCTAGTACCTTGTTGGTTGAAAAGCTAGGTTTGCCAACTAGAAAACACCCCACCCCTTATAATTTGTTGTGGTTCAATGATAATGGGGATGTTAAAGTTACTAAGCAAGTTGTTGTAGCATTTTCCATAGGAAGTTACCATGATGAGGTTTTATGTGATATAGCTCCTATGTATGCTGGACACTTGTTATTGGGTAGACCTTGGCAATTTGATAGGAAAGTTAAGTATGATGGTTATACTAACAGGTATTCTTTTGAGTTTAATAAGAAAACCATTATGCTAACCCCTCTCAGACCCTTGCAGGCATATGAAGATCAAAAGCGAATTACTCAAGAATGCAAGTTAAGAGAGAAAGAAAAGAAAGTGCGTGAGAAAGAAAGAAAAGAAAGTGAGAGGGAGAGAAAAGAAAAGAGAGCTACTGAATTGAAAAGTCAAGAGAGTGAAGAGAAGAAAGTAACACTATTTTCCAGTAGAGGAGAGATTAAGAGGGCTTTATGTAGTGAGACATCTTTTGTCCTCTTGTATAAGGATGTTTATCTAACCCTTAGTGACCTTGATGAATCTCTTCCTTCTAGTGTTTTGAGTTTGTTGCAGGAATATAAAGACTTATTTCCGGAAGAGGTACCGGATGGATTGCCTCCCATAAGAGGCATTGAACACATGATTGACTTTATTCCTGGAGCATCTCTTCCTAACCGACCTGCGTATAGGGCAAATCCAGAAGAGACTAAGGAAATTCAGAGGCAAGTGGAGGAACTCATGAAAAAGGGGTTTGTGAGAGAAAGTCTTAGTCCATGTGCTGTTCCGGTAATACTTGTGCCCAAGAAGGATGGCAAATGGAGGATGTGTGTGGACTGTCGAGCCATCAACAAAATCACTGTTAAGTATCGATATCCCATTCCTAGACTTGATGACATGCTGGATGAGTTACATGGTGCTTGCTTGTTTTCAAAAATAGATCTTAGAAGTGGTTATCATCAAATTAGGATGAAAGAGGGTGATGAGTGGAAGACTGCATTTAAGACTAAGTTTGGTTTGTATGAATGGCTTGTTATGCCCTTTGGCTTAACTAATGCTCCTAGTACATTCATGAGCTTAATGAATCATGTGTTTCGCCCTTACATAGGAAAGTTTGTTGTTGTGTATTTGCAGTTTTGATGACATTCTTGTGTTTTCTAAGAATCTAGAAGAGCATGCTAAGCATTTGCATTCTGTGTTTGATATTTTAAGAGAAAATAAACTCTTTGCAAATTTAGAGAAATGCTCTTTCTGCTTGGATTCTGTGGTTTTTCTTGGTTTTGTTGTAGGTACTGATGGCGTCCAAGTGGATGAAGAGAAGGTGAAGGCAATTCGAGAGTGGCCAACACCTAAGAATGCTAGTGAAGTGAGGAGTTTCCATGGACTTGCAAGTTTCTACCGACGATTTGTAAAGGACTTCTCAACCCTTGCTGCACCTTTAAATGAGCTGGTAAAGAAAAATGTTATCTTTAAATGGGGTGAGGCACAAGAGGCGGCTTTTAATACTTTGAAAGATAAATTGACCAATGCCCCTCTACTTATTCTTCCTGATTTCTCTAAAGTTTTTGAAGTTGAATGTGATGCCTCTGGAATTGGTATTGGTGCTGTTTTGATGCAAGAGTCAAGGCCTATTGCTTACTTTAGTGAGAAGCTTAGTGGTGCTTGTTTGAATTATTCAACTTATGACAAGGAATTGTATGCTTTAAAAAGAACTCTAGAACATTGGCAACATTATTTATGGTCTAAGGAATTTGTTTTGCATTCTGATCATAAGAGTCTTCAATATCTAAAGACCCAAGATAAGTTGAATAAGAGGCATGCCGTATGGCTTGAATTCATTGAGTCATTTCCTTATGTGCTTAAACATAAAAAGGGGAAAGAAAATGTTGTGGCTGATGCTTTGTCTAGGAGGTATAGTCTTATTACATCTATGCAAGCTAGGTTAATTGGTTTTGAATCTTTCAAAAGCATGTATGAATGTGATGCTGACTTTGCTGAAACTTGGAAGTTGTGTGAAAAACATGGTGCTCATGATTTCTTTAGATTTGATGGTTTCTTATTTAAAGGAAATAAATTGTGTGTGCCTGTTTGTTCTATGCGTGAGCTTTTGGTTAAAGAATCTCATGGGGGTGGTTTGATGGGGCACTTTGGCATAGAAAAGACTTTATCCATGTTGAAAGAACATTTTTATTGGCCTCATATGCGTAGGGATGTGATTGCTGTGTGTAAAAGGTGTATTGCATGCAAGCACGCTAAATCTAAAGTGCAACCACATGGCTTGTATACTCCCTTACCTGTCCCTTCTCATCCTTGGGTCGATATTTCAATGGATTTTGTGCTTGGATTGCCTAGAACATCTAGTGGAAAGGATAGCATATTTGTTGTGGTTGATCGATTTAGTAAAATGGCTCATTTCATTGCTTGCTCAAAAACAAATGATGCTGTCCATATCTCAGATTTATTTTTCAAGGAGATTGTTAGATTGCATGGTTTGCCTCGATCTATTGTGAGTGACCGTGATGTTAAATTTGTTAGTCACTTTTGGAAAACTTTGTGGGCTAAGTTGGGTACAAAGCTTGTGTTTTCTACGGTGGCACATCCTCAAACGGATGGACAAACCGAAGTAGTGAATCGAACTTTCTTCCTTATTGCGTGTTGTAATTCAAAAAAATTTAAAGAATTGGGAAAAGTGTTTGCCTCACATTGAGTTTGCATATAATCGTGCCTTGCATTCTACAACTGAGTTTTCTCCTTTTGAAATCGTATATGGTTTTAACCCTTTGACTCCTTTGGATTTACTTCCTTTGCCTTGTAATGAGTTTGCTAACCTTGATGGTGCAAAAAAAGCTAAGTTTGTGCAGGATCTTCATGCTAAAGTTAAGGCGAACATTGAGCGCAAGAATGAGCAATATGCTCAACATGCTAATAAAGGTCGAAGGAAGGTTATCTTTGAACCAGGAGATTGGGTGTGGGTTCATTTGAGGAAAGAAAGGTTTCCTGAACAAAGGAAGTCCAAATTACACCCAAGAGGCGATGGTCCTTTCCAAGTGTTGGAAAGAATAAATGATAATGCATATAAAATTGATTTGCCTAGTTCTTATGGGAATGTAAGCGCAACTTTCAATGTGGCTGCCTTTCTCTTTTTGATATTGCAGATTCGAGGACGAATCCTTTTCAAGAGGGAGGGAATGATGGAGATGAGCTAGGAGACTTTAAAGAGCTTGAACAAAATCAAGAACTTGAAAACAAAAGGGCTGGACGTAACTCTAAAAGATGGCCAGCTAAAGATCCATTGCAAGGTATGGGAGGCCCATGCACAAGATCAAGAGCCAAAGCTATGAAGGAGGCCTTGAATGGAGTGATCCAAAAACTAATGGACCTGGAGCCCATAGTCTTAGCTGAATATGAAGCCCAAAAGGAACAAAATGGCATGAAAATCATTTCATATCTACAAGATGCTAGCCCAAGCCTGAAAGGAGCCTAATTGAAGAAGCCCAACCATTTCCACAAAATCCTCTTAGTTTTAATTTGATTGTTTCTGTTTCAGATTTTTTAGCTTTATTAGGCACCATTCTTGGTGAATTTGTTCAGATTTAAATTTCTTTTATTTTCCCGCCAAACCTAAGAGTTATTTTGTATTTAGGGTTTTATTTTTCAAATGCCTATATAAGGCCCACTTGTACTCCAAGAAGAGGCAGATTGAATGAATTAGTTTCAGAATTATTTCTGACTTGTGAGGTTTCTCTTGTGGCCTTTGTGTACTGGAGAAAATCTTTGACTTATCAAAGGAGTGGTTTCCTTTGTGGCGTCCCGGATTAGGGTTCTAAGAGACGGGTTCTCTTAGGGTTCAATTCCATTGACCAACATCTCTTCTTCTTCTTCTTCTTCTTTGTTTCTTTCTTTATTCTTTCTTGCTTGTTGTCCAGATCTGCCTATTTTCTTGTTCTTGTGTTGTATGCCAAAATTCGATCACTGATCCGTGTAATTTGGGGTTCCTAGAACGGGTTTCTACGGAGTCTCACATCAGATATTGTATCAACATATCATCTTGTTGAAGGTTCCTAGGACTTATTCCTACGGGGTCTCTCATCATTTGGTATCAGAGCTCTAGGTTTGCAAGTCCATTTGGTATCAGAGCTCTAGGTTTGTAAGTCAAGGTGTGATCTTTTCTTGTCTTTCTTTTGTATTCTTCATTTTTTTTCTTTCTATTGTCTAGATCTAAAAAGTTCTTACTTGTCTTCTTGTTTTCTAGCTGGTCCTTGTGTGTGACCTATGTTGGTTGGGGTTCCTAGAGCAAGTCGTCTAGTGGGTCTCACATCTCAAGTATGACCTATGTTGGTTGGGGTTCCTAGAGCATGTTGTCTAGTGAGTCTCACATTAGTTGCTTGTCTTCTTGAGTGCTAGAACTCAAGGTTTTATTTGTACGTTCTATGTTTTCTTGTCTCCTTTATGTTTCTTTTGGTCTCTTGCTAGTTGTCATACTTGTGTGTGAGTTTTGTCCTCTTTTCCAAATTTTCATTTTTTTTCCTTAAAAAAAAAATAGAGTGTGTGATACTCCAAAAAAAAATTTGAAAAAAAATATTAAAAAAAAAAGTGAAAAAAAAAAGAAAAAAGAAATTGCCTAACTCCAAAAAAAAAGAGCTTAAATTAGAAAAGAAAAAAAAAATTAGAAAGTTTTGCATATTCTGATTTGTTTCTTATTTGGTTTGTAATTCAATTAAGTAACACCGAAGCAATATTTTCTTTCCTATTAACATTCAAGAGAGATTCGAGGACGAATCTTTTCGAAGAGGAAGGGAATGATAGAGTACCATGGAGCTCTTATGACCACCTTCAAGGAGACCATGCATGGCATAACCATCAAGGAAGGCTTGGACAAGTTGCTGAACATGAGCATCAATTTTCAGACCATGTAGAAAGTTTCTATTTTAGTTTTTGAATAAGACCATGTGGTCAAAACTTATGTTTAAAGAATAAGTTAGTTTCTTTCCTTTTTCTTCTTTATAGTTTCTTTCCTTTTTTTATGGCGCCATTATTAACTTTCCAAATTCTTGTAATAAATAGTGCCATCTTTTAAGGAATTATTTTTAGAAACTTTTAGGTCTTTCATTGCCTATATAAAGGCATCATATGTACTTAGAAAGGGGGGAATAAGATGAATAAATAGAATTTTCTTTTCAGGACTGTTTGTGTGAGGTTCCTCTTACGTTTTGAGCGATGGAGTGAATTCAAGCCAGACTTATCAAAGGAGTGGTCTTCCTTTGTGGCGTCTCAAGGCTAGGGTTCTAAGGGACAAGTTCTCTTAGGGTCTTACCCACTTGACTAACTATCCTTGTTTATATGTGTTCTTATTCTTTATGAGTTCTTTTGTGTCTTCTATTGGTATGATTGTGTTCTTGAATCTTGCATGATCTGGGTAATGTTGTCAAAAAGGAGGTTCATAAGACAAAGTTCCTAGGGGGTCTCTCATCAGTAAGCCAACAGGGTGACATGCTAATTGGAGTCTTGTAGGCAATTCTATAAGCTTACAAAGCATCATTTAGCCTCTTGCTCCAATCCTTCCTATTTGGCTACATTGTTTTCTCCAAAATTTGCTTCACCTCTCAAATGGAAATCTCTGCTTGGCCATTCGTTTAAGGGTGATACGGAGAGCCACTTTATGCACAACCCCATACTTGCTAAGCAAGCTTTGCATACTCCAATTGCAAAAGTGAGTGCCCTTGTCACCAGTAATAGCCATGGGAATCCCAAACTTATAGAAAATATGAGAGTGAACAAACTCTATAACCACAGAAGAATCATTAGTTCTAGTGGGCTTTGCTTCCACCCACTTTGAAACATAATAAACAACTAATAAGATATATGCAAAGCCCAAAGAAATAGGAAAAGGTCTCATAAAATTATAGCTCCAAACATCAAAGATCTTACAAAACAAAATAGGATGCTATAGCATTTCATTTCTCCTAGATATGCTCCTTGTTTTTTGACACCTAACACATCTTTTGCAAAAATCATAGGCATCACGAAACAAGGTAGGCCAACACAATCCACTATCTAGAACCTTCCTAGCACTGCATTTTAGACTAAAGTGACCTTCACATGCAAGGGCATGATAGAATCTCAAAACAAACACAAACTCTATATCAGGCACACAACATATAATCGCTTGGCCACTACATACTTCCACAAGTATGGATCATCCCATATATAGTATCTAGTTTCACTCTTAAACTTATCCAACTGATGTTTATTCAAGTCAATAGGCAATTCAGATCTAGCTAGATAATTCACTAAGTCTACATACCATGGGTAAAAATTATGCACAGCATACAAATGCTCATCCAAAAAATCATCATCAATAGGTAAAGAATCTACCTTTAAAGCCTCAATCCAGCTCAAGTGGTCAGCCACCAAGTTCTATGCTCTACTTTTATCCCAGATGTCAATGTCAAACTTTTAAAGCAAAAGTAATCAGCCTTGGCTTTGCATCAGACTTCTTCAACAAGTACTTCAAGGCTGTATGATCAATGAAAATAATGACTTTAATATCAAGCAAATAAGATCTAAATTTATCTAGAGCAAAAGTAATAGCAAGAAATTCTTTCTCTATGGTGGTATAATTTGCTTGAGCCCCTTCCAAAGTCTTGGATGCATATGTGATCACATAGGGCTTTTTTATTGACTCTCTGGCTCAATACTGCTCCCAAAGCATAATTGGAAGTATCACATAAAAACTCAAATGGGAGACTCCAATCAATGTGCTAAATAATGGGTGGGGAAATCAATCTTTTCTTAAGCTCATCAAAAGCTACTTTACATGCATCATCAAAATGAAAATCAACATCTTTCTGCAACAGCTTAGACATTGGCAATGCAATTTCACTAAAATCCTATATGAATCTCTTATAAAAACCTATATGACTTATGAAAGGCCAGACCTCTCGAACACATGTCGGATATGGTAAAGAAGTGACAACATTTATTTTAGTTTTATTAACTTCTATGCCCTATTCAGATACAACATAACCCAATACAATGCCTTTTCAAACCATAAAATGAAATTTTTCAAACACTCCTCAAAAGAATTCCCTTACATAGTGAAATCATCCATAAAAATTTCGATACAATTTTCCAGAAATTCACTAAAACCCCATGCATCTTGTTTTGGCCACTCTACATCCAATAATACATATGTAACCATAACCACACAAGAGGCAATTTCCATGATTTGCATTGATTTAATGTCACACATGAGCTACATAATATTCATACATCATATTACCATTACTCAAGGTCTTACATTACCAAAATAATATATACAAAACCACTTTGATATTTATATAAAAAAAAAACTACAACATCTCCCAAGTGTAGCTAGTTAGAGTTCTTGGCTTGCCTTCCTTGAATCTTGAGAGCCACCTAAACATTTCAAGATGGAAGGGGGAAGGGGAGTGAGATTCCAAGAATCTCAATAGCTCACACACACACCTATTCACATACATTTAAGGCATACATACATCAATAACACAATTATGAAACATAGGGTGTGCAAAGCTACCATTTCATGCCACATCTACACATCAAGATCATTCTCATACTCTAGGGACTTTTGGTTTTGCCTCACCCTATTTCTAGGACTTTTAGAGTTGCCTCACTCTTGGTTTAGGGATTTTTGACTTAGCCTCACCCATCGAAGGGACTTTTGGTCTAGTCTCTGGAACACCCCAAAAATTAATTAAGGTGTTAATAATGTATTTGGACTAATTAAAAATAATTATCATGAAAAAATTGGGCAAGCTTTATGAATGAAACTTTATAGAGAAATAAGTTCGTAATATAGGTTTAAGATTTCATTTGGGTTAAAGCCTAATTGGGGCCCAAAATTTAATTTGAATAAGCCATAGATAGGGATTTCTAGAGGCCCAATAATTTTTGGGTGTAAGCCCAACTCCTTATCATGAGGCTTGGGCTAAGAAAAATTGCCTAGCAATGGCCCAATTTGATTTAGTAGAATAGGAGCCCAAGACCCAATTTATATGAGTTGGCCCAACACACATAATGCAGACCCAATGATACAATATCAGTAGGCATGCCCATTGGAGCGCAACAAGTTCGAGAAACCCTCATCCATCAAGAACTTCAAAGAGCTCAAGTGGCTCAAATTGTGCACTATGTCTAAAAATTTCAAAGAGCTCAAGATAATTCCTATGTTGGACGTCAGCCCAAGTTTAGAGTCCAAAATCCATATTTGATTAATTTAGAATATGCTAGACTTCACTCAATTCATAAAGACGTCTTGGAGTTGAATTAAACTTTGGACATGAGATGATGAGAGACCCTCTAGGAACCTTGTCCTAGGAACCTTCAACAAGATGACACTTTGCCCGAGACCGGCTAGAAAACAAGAATGTTGGTCAAAGGAAAGACCCCAAGAGAACTTGTCTTTTAGAACCCTAGCCTCAAGACGCCACAAAGGAAGACCAATCTTTTAATAAGTCACGTGAACTCTAAGAGAACACAAAGAAGCAAAAGCCTCACAAATAATTGAATAATACTCAATTTCATTCATTCATTCATTGTTTTTAAAATAGAGTACAATAGGAAGCCTTTTATGGGCAAAATTTCTAGAGTCCTAATTAAAGTAAAACTCTAAAATCTGATTAGAAATATTTTAAATAATACCTAATATATATCCTAATTAGATTAGGATACTAATCTTAACTTGATCTCCAAGATAAGCTCTTTGACCATGTTCAAAAAAATAATAATATAATAAAAAACGAAATTAAAAAAGAATCCTAGTCAAAACTAATTAGCTTCTTTAAATTGTCACATGGAATGCTCATGCTTCATTAAAAATCACATGATTGACACATGATTCTTAATCTCTTGCAATTGGACTCCAATTGGGCCTTAACACTCCTCTTGTATGTGTATAGTTCATTGGGCCTTCAACATGTTGGATATTCACTTTAGTTGCTCCATGGCCCTTCTTAGAACGTTGGGCTTCCACTTGGACTTCCACTTTTGCATCTTTAAGGAAATATCATGTCCAAAGTCCAATTCAGCATATTTTGAATTTATCAAATATGGATCTTGGGCTCTAAACTTGGGCCGACGTCCAACATAGATATTATCTTGAGTTCTTTGAAATTTTTGGACATAGTGCACAATTTGGGCCACTTGAGCTCTTTGAAGTTCTTGATGGATAAGGGCTTTTCGAATTTGTAGTACTTTAATGGGCATGCCTATTGATATTGTATCATGAGATCTCCTTAAAGATGCAAAAGTGGAAGTCCAAGTGGAAGCCTAATGTCCTAAGAAGGTCTATAGAGCAACTAAAGTCAATATCCAATATGTTGAAGGCCCAATAACAAGAGCTAAATTTAAAGCAATGAAAGAAGCCTTCAATTGTTTAATTCATAAGTTTCATAACTTAGAGCCCATTCATTTAAGTCAAGAGAAGGCCCAAGAAGATGTAAAAGGTGTGATCATGCTAACCATTCTACAAGAGGAGTGCCAAGGCCCAATTGGAGTCCAATTGCAAGAGATTAAGAATCATGTGACAACCATGTGATTTTTAATGAAGCATGAGCATCCCATGTGACAACTTAAGATGCTGATTAGTTTTGACTAGGATTCCTTTTGAAATTTCGTTTTTTATTATTTTATTATTTTTTTGAACTTGGTCAAAGAGCTTATCTTGGAGATCAAGTTAATATTCGTATCCTAATCTAATTAGGATATATATTAGGTATTATTTAAAATATTTTTAATCAGATTTTAAAGTTTTACTTTAATTAGGACTCTAGAAATTTTGCCTATAAAAGGCTTCCTATTGTACTCTATTTTGAACATGAATGAATTTGAGTATTATTCAATTATCTGTGAGGCTTTGCTTCTTTGTGTTCTCTGAGAGTTCACGTGACTTATCAAAGGATTGGTCTTCCTTTGTGGCATCTTGAGGCTAGGGTTCTAAGAGACAAGTTCTCTTAGGGTCTTTCCTTTGACCAACATTCTTGTTTTTTAGCCGATCTCGGGCAAAGTGTCATCTTGTTGAAGGTTTCTAGGACAAGGTTCCTAGAGGGTCTCTCATCATTTGGTATCAGAGCTTTGGTCGCTAGTATAAGGTATATCTTTGTGTTTTCCCTTTCATTATTCTTCATACTTTCTCTCCTTCCATTAGTATTACCTTTTCCATCTTCGTCTTTTTCTTCTATCTTCTTCTGTCTTCCATTGTTGTGTTCCTCCATCTTCAAAAAAAAAAAAAAAGGTGAAAAAAAAAATTAAGATTGCAAAATACAAAATTGCAAGTTGTGCCAATTCAAAGTTGAAAGCAAGTTTGGAGTTAATTTCCTAATTGGAGTTAGTTTCCTAATTGGAGTCAATTTCCTAATTGGAGTTAATTTCCTAATTGAAATTTGTTTCTTAATTTGATTGCATTAAGTAACTACCAAATTATCTACTTTCCTATTTGCATTCAAGAAAGAATATTATTTCCTGATTGTTCTACACTTGAATTGCAAGTAGTTTCCTATTCTTAAATTTCTTATTTTCAAAAATTTTTTTCTTTCCTTCTCCTTCCTTCCAGGCCTCCCCTTCCTCCTTTCTTTTTCCCCTTTTTGTTACACACCTCTTTTTCTCCTTTGTTTGATTCTTTGGGAATTTACATTTTAGGATTCTAGTTTTTTTTTTATTGCCACTAGTCTGATCTTTTCATTTGATTTGCTTGTGACTTGCTTAGAACACTTGTAAGAAGCAAATTATTGAGTGGTAAAAGGCAAGAGTGCAATTAACATTAAAGAAAAAGCCAAAAAGAGAGTTAAACACGAGTGAACTTATCATCTTTTGAGTGTAAACACGTGAGAAGAGTGCGTGAGGTCCTATTCCTTCTATCTTTATTTGACTAACTTTTCAGGTGATAAGATGTCCAATGAGTACAAATTCCTTGAAGAGGCTAACAAAGAGCGATTCAAGCAATCTTGTGCAAGGTTGGATGCATTCCAATCCAATATCAACTCTACAGGACAAGATAAGGAAAAGGCATCCCCTGATTTCCATACTAGATGCCTTATAAAAGAGAAAGTCTGCAGCATGACCATTGATAATAGTAGCTACATAAATGTTGCTAGTACCTTACTTGTTGAGAAATTAAACTTGTGATGCGATCCATCAAAGGGAGCAAGCTGTCTCAAATGCTTGGAATGATCCTCTGCAAATTCCAAGTGGCCCAATGATAAGAGCACAAGCTAAAAGAATGAGGGAAGCCTTAAGTGGACTTGTTCAAGAGACCTGGACTAAGCAAATAGCAATTGGAGCAACAAAAGTTAAGCATGATATGGACATTTCCAATGTGGGCGTCCTCAACATCATATGGGTTGAAGATGGAGCTACTGAGGCCAGATTGGGCCAAAACATTGCAAATTGAAGTGCTTGAACCATGGACCATCCATTGGTGGGCTCATTTAGGGCTAAATAATGCTATTTTAGGCTTAATAAGCTGATTTCTATAACCCTAATGTATTTAGACGAAATTAGCTTATTTAGGGGGATTTATTTCCTTTTTAGTTTTTGAGAGAATTTGACTTTTATAATTCTGATTTCACAGGTCATTAATTAGGAAATTTGCCATTAATTTCCCTAGTTTTCCTTTTCTATGAGCATTGAAGGCAGATTTGACTTGCACACTATATAATTGTACTCTGCCTCCCATTGTAATCAGATTTGAATGAATAGAAATCATATTTTCTGGAAATCCCAGAATTGAGAGGAGTGCTCTCTAGGGTTCTTCATTGAACAAGACTTATCAAGGCTTGATCAACCTTGTGGCATCTTCTAACACTCGGGGTCCTTGTCTCTTTGTGTCAAGGGTTCCAAGTGGATCGTTCAGACTTAATTTAGCTTTCTTGGGGTGTGTATATTTCAGATCGGTTGTGGGTTCAAGGGGATTCAAGTCCTTGCGGGTTCGCACCATCTTGGTATCAGAGCTTCGGTCCCTAAATCAGGTCATATCAGTGTGTCTTGTGCTTTTCCAGATTGCGTTTCTCTTTCGTTTTGAAATTTTATTTGTCTTCCATTATTCTAGATGTGCTGAATTTTAATCCTCTGTTTGTCATGTTTTCCGTTGAGTTTCTGGACGTATAGTAGGTCTTTCTTATATCCCAGAATCTCTTCTTTCAGATTGCTTTAAAATCATCTCATTTGGAGTTCTCTAACTTGAGAAATTGTCCTTTAAATTCAGACGCGTTTTTCCAGATTTATTTTGCTGTTTCTGTTCTGTTTATCCAAATTTCGTCTTTTTGTTCTTTCATATTACAGAAAAAAAAAGCAAGGAAAAAAAAAATAAGAGAAAAAAAAATTGCTGAAAAGAAAAGGCAAAAAAAGAAAAAATTGTGTTGTTCTGGAAGTAGTATTTGTTTGAGCTAAGCTTTTACAATATTCTGCATCTTTAACTTTCATTCCCTGATTTTCTCAACTATAGTATCCGCTTACTACTCATTATCTCCAAGTGTTGGGTTGAATCTCACAAGAATTGTGATAGCTTTGTATTGAGTCTGATTAGTTTCTTTAAAGAGCCTATAGAGACACTGAGAGTGGAAAAAGGCAAGAGTGTGAATCCATTATTTGAAAAAAGCCTTTAAAGTGTGAAACACGAGTGAAGAGTGATATCTTTGAGGGTAAACACATGAGGAAAATTTGCAAGGATCTTTATTTCTCTAATCAATTTTTCTTGCAGCTTATAATGTCTAATAGGGAGGAAATATCAAGTGGAGGAGGTAGTGCACAGAACCTGGATCTCGTTGTAAAAGCCATGCAGCAGCAATTCAAACGTCTTAATGTGGTGCTTGGAGGGATAAGAGACCGGATGGATAAGCAAGACACAATGATTGCGAACTTGCAGAGAAGACCACCTACTGTAAGTCCTAATCGTAGAAGATATGAGAGGCATAGAGATGATTCTATGGATGATTTTGAGTCTGAAAATGAAGTAGGAGGTGGTAGTGAAGAAGACTATGAATCTGAATTTGATTTGGGTAGAAATAGGCCTAGGGAAGTTAGGCATGAAAGGAGACACGGTAAAAATGCTCCAAGGGGTAGAAATAGGGTGGATGGAAACCTTGGAAATATTAAGATGAAGATACCTTCTTTCCAAGGTAGAAATGATCCTAAAGCATATTTGGAGTGGGAGAAGAAAATTGAGTTTATTTTTGAGTGCTATAATTATTCTGAAGCAAAAAAGGTGAAATTGGCAGTCATTGAATTTACGGATTATGCATTAATTTGGTGGGATAAATTGGTCCTAGAGAGGAGGAGGAATGGTGAGAGATCCCTAGAAGCATGGAGGGAGATGAAGGCTCTCATGAGGAAGAGGTTTATACCCAGCCATTACTATAGAAACCTCTTTCAAAAGTTGCAGTCCCTTACACAAGGCTCTAAGAGTGTAGAGGAATATCACAAAGAGATGGAAGTGGCTATGCTTAGGGCAAATGTGAAAAAGGATAGGGAAGCAACAATGGCTCGATTCTTAAATGGGTTGAATAAAGAAATTGCTAATGTTGTGGAGTTGCAGCATTATGTGGAGTTAGAAGACATGGTGCACATGGCAATGAAGGTTGAAAGGCAACTTAAACAAAAAGGATCAGCAAGGTACCTTTCAGGCTCTAGATCTTTAATGAGACCAAAATGGAAGAAGGAAGAAAAAGATGTTCAAAGAGAAGTCCCAAAAGGCAAAGAGGAAACTTGATTCCCAATCATCTAGAAAACAGATATTAAATGTTTCAAGTGTTTGGGAACAGGTCATATAGCTTCGCAATGCCCCAACAAGAGAGTAATGATCATGAAGGACCGTGAAGTGGTGACTGAAAGTGAAAGTGATGATTCCATGCCGTCACTTGAAGATGCTAGTGATGATGGGTTTGAGTATGCTGTAGAAGGAGAAGCACTTGTGACTAGAAGAGCTTTGAATTCTCAAGTTAAGGAAGATGACATTGAGCAGCAAAGAGAAAACATCTTCCATACTCGCTGTCTCATAAGCAACAAGGTATGCAATATGATTATTGATGGTGGGAGTTGTACCAATGTTGCTAGTACCACTCTAGTTGAGAAATTAAATTTGTCTACCATTAAACACCCTAGACCATACAAGTTGCAATGGCTGAATGAATGTGGGGAGATTAAGGTTGATAGGCAAGTTCTTGTTTCATTCTCAATTGGAAGATATTGTGATGAGATTTTATGTGATGTTGTTCCTATGCATGCTGGACATATACTTTTGGGTAGACCTTGGGAATTTGATAGGAAGGTGACAAAGGATGGGTTTACCAATAGATATTCATTTGTAAAGGATGACAGACCCGTTACTCTTGTACCATTAACACCCAAGCAAGTGTATGAAGATCAGCTCAAAATGAAACAAGAGAGAGATAAAAGAGAGGGTGATAAGAAAAATAAAGAAGAGAGATCAAAAAGAAATGAGAGTGAGAAAGAAAAAAAATCTGAGAGTTCAAAAAAAGAGATTCAGAAGAAAGAAAAGAAAGTGGAGAGAAAAGAAAGAGAAAAAGTGAGTTTTTATGCAAAAGAAAGTGAGGTGAGGAGTGCATATCTTTCTGAATAGCCTTTACTTGTACTTGTTTACAAGGAGGCCTTTTTAAACACTAATGACCTTGACTCTTCATTTCCGAGTGTTGTTAGTTCTTTGTTGCAGGAATTTGAAGATATATTTCCAGAAGATATCCCTAGTGGATTGCCACCCATAAGAGGCATTGAGCATCAAATTGACTTCATTCCTGGAGCAACAATTCCTAACCGGCCAGCTTATAGAACTAACCCTGAGGAGACAAAAGAGCTTCAAAAGCAAGTTGAAGAGCTCATGGCAAAGGGGTATGTTCGAGAAAGCTTGAGTCCATGTGCTGTACCAGTCCTCTTAGTACCAAAGAAAGATGGATCTTGGAGGATGTGCATTGATTGCAGAGCTGTCAACAATATCACTGTAAAGTATCGCCATCCTATTCCTAGATTAGATGATATGCTTGATGAATTGCATGGGTCTGTTATTTTCCCAAAAATTGATTTAAAATCTGGATATCATCAAATTAGGATGAGGGAAGGAGATGAGTGGAAAACTGCTTTCAAAACAAAGCATGGGCTGTATGAATGGTTAGTCATGCCATTTGGGCTAACAAATGCACCTAGTACTTTTATGAGGTTGATGAATCATATTTTGCGTGCATATATTGGAAAATTTGTTGTAGTTTATTTTGATGATATTATGATTTTTAGTAAGAGTCTTGATGAGCATTTGAATCATTTGCGTTGTGTGTTTGATGTTTTGAGAAAAGAAAAGTTGTATGCTAACCTAAAAAAGTGTAGCTTTGGCATGGGAAAAGTTGTTTTCCTTGGATTTGTAGTGAGTGCTGAGGGAATACAAGTTGATGAAGAGAAGGTAAGGGCTATTAAAGAATGGCCAACACCTACAAATGTAACTGAGGTAAGAAGTTTTCATGGGTTGGCTAGCTTCTATAGGAGGTGATGAAGGGGCCTGTGAGCTTGTAGACAAGGGAGCATGGTGTAATGACCTAAAAGAGCATAGAGGGTGTGCAAGAGAGCCCAACATGCAAATGGACCCATTACAAGGCATAGGAGGCCCAATGACTAGAGGAAGAGCTAAAGCCATGAAGCAAGCTTTGAGTTGCATTGTCCAAAAAGTTCAAGAGCTTGAACCCATGTTTTTGCATCAATTTGAAGAGTTACAAGGCCCAAGGGACTTGATCCTCATTGTCCAAGCCCAACAAGATATGCTGCAAGGTCCAAATAGAGTCCAACTTGAAGAAATCTATTAAAAAGCATGTGCAAATCACATGGGCAATAAAAGTGACGTGAATAGTAGTTTTATATCTTATTAGGATGTCTTTTATTTGCTTTTCATTAGTTTCCATTTCCATTAGTTTGAACAATGCCATTTAGTCAAGACTTAGGATTTAAGTTTCAGATTTTGTTTATTTCTATTTTCGTTAGTTGCTGAAAATTTATTACTTTCTTTCCTTTTCTTTAGGATTTCTTGTAGTAAATGGTATCATCTCCTCCCATTAAAATCAGATTCTTTGTTTCCTATTTCTTGGAGGAGAATTCTTAGAGATTAAGTTAGGTTTAGGGTTTTCTTTTATGCCTACTTAATAGGCCACCTAATGTACTTTTGGAGATTGGAATGAATTCAGAATTTTATTTCTCATTGTGAGAATTCTTACTTCTGTGTGTTCTTTTATAGAATACAAGTGACTTATCAAAGGAGTGGTCTCCCTTTGTGGCGTCTCAAGGCTAGGGTTTTAAGGGACGAGTTCTCTTAGGGTCTTATCCATTTGACCAACATTTCTTGTTCTTAGCCGGTCTTGGGCAACATATCATCTTGTTGAAGGTTCCTAGGACTTATTCCTACGGGGTCTCTCATCATTTGGTATCAGAGCATAGGTTCGCTAAAGCAAGGTATATCTTTGTGTTTTTTCCTTCCACTATTCTTCATACCTTCTCTCCTTCTATTTGTGTTACCTTTCCATCTTTGCCTTTGTCTTCCATCTTCTTCCTTCTTCCATTATAGTGTGCGTCCATCTTCCTTTTCATACCATCCATAGTTTGTTTTTCTTTTTTTCTTGTGATTTGCTAACTTGTGTGTGAGTTTTGTCCTCTTTTCCAGAAAATTTTTTTTTTTTTTCTCCTTCCAAAAAAAAAAGTGTGTGATACAAAAAAAAAAAAAAAAAAAAAAAAAAAAAAAAAAAAGGAGTGAAAAAAAAAAGAAAAAAAAAAAGAAGAAAGAGAGAAAAATTTCTAATTTGAGTTAAGTATCTATCAAGTTCTTTTCTTTTGTGTTCATATAACAACTTTCCTATTTCATTGTAACTGATTGCAATTGCTTGGCATCCTATTAGTTTCCTATTTTCAAAGTTCCTATTTTGACTATTCTGAATTGCAAGTTGTAGCAAGTTACCCATTTGTCAAGAACTTACATTACAAGTAGCAATCACTTTCCTAATTCTATAAACTTGGGTGGTAAGCTTCCAAATTTCCTAAATTGAACCTAACTTTCCTTTTTTTTTTTTTTGAATCCTTTCCTATTTTTCTTTTCTTTCCAAATTGCTTGTTTCTGATCCTGGCCCTTTTTAAATTCTTATTTTTGCCTCTTTTCTTTTAGCTCTTTGAGAATTTTAACTTGGAATTTTCTGGTTTTGGGATTGCCACTTTATTCTTTGCTCCTATTGATTTGTTTTTGTTTCTATCTAAGAGCACTAAAAAGAAGCAAGTGAGTGGTAAAAGGCAAGAGTGTCATATTAAAGATAAAAGCCAAATTTTGAGTGAAACACGAGTGGATTTGCAATATTTTGAGTGATACACGTGAGAAGAGTGTGTGAGGTCCTACTTCACATTATTTTTTTATTCTATCCACTAACATTTCAGGTTGTAAAATGGCTGAAAATGAGCCTAATGATGTTGATCTTAAAGTTTTCATGAAAAGTGTCTATGATCAATTCAAAAGGCTCAATGCAAGACTGGATGACTTTGAATCTCCATCTAACTCTAAAATTCCAAAAAGACGTGATCTTGAAGAGGAGTATGAAGGAGAATCTGACTTTGATGATTTCATTCCAAGGAGGCACAAGTAAGTTCCCCCACATAAGGAGCATGGTCTAGGCAACATCAAAATGAAAATTCCCTCCTTTCAAGGAAAGAATGATCCAGAGCTTTATTTGGAGTGGGAAAGAAAGGTTGAGCACGTTTTTGAGTGCCATTATTATTCTGAAGGGCAAAAAGTGAAATTAAGAGCCGTTGAATTTTCAGATTATGCTAGCATTTGGTGGGATCAACTTCTCATCAATAGAAGGCGAAATAGAGAGCCTCCAATTCAGACTTGGCATGAGATGAAAATCACTATGAGAAAGAGATTTGTCCCTAGTTATTACTATAGGGATTTGCACAAGAAATTACAGAAATTGAGACAAGGCTCCATGAGTGTTGAGGAGTATTATCAAGAGATGGAAATGGCTATGATTAGAGCCAATCTTGAGGAAGACAAAGAGGCAACCATGGCAAGATTCATAGATGGTTTGAACCCTGAAATTGCTGCAATTGTGGATCTCCAACATTATGTTGACATGGAAGAGCTATTACACAAAGCTATTAAAGTGGAGAAACAACTTAAATCTCAACAAAAATTCAGATTTGCTGCTGGTTCTGGGTCTTGGAAGCAAGGTTTGAAGGATTCCAAATCCTCCTTCAAATCCAAAGACAGCAAGCCAAAGGAGGAAGCAAAGCCCAAAAGTTCAGATCCACCTCCTAAAGGTAAGTATAACTCTAACTCTTCTTCTTCTACTACTTCAAAAATTAAGTGTTTTAAATGTCAAGGTTTTGGTCACATCTCTTCTCAATGTCCAAACAAGAGAACTATGATTTTGCTTGAGAATGGTGATGTAGTTAGCGAGGAGACTAGTGATGAAGATTCGGATGGAAGTATGCCATCTTTGGTGGAGGATTCTGAGTTGGAGCTTAGTGAGCCCGTGCTTGGAGAGGCTTTGGTGTCTAGGCGTGCTCTAAATATTCAACCCAAGGAAGATCATGAGAAAGAGCAACGTGAGCACATTTTCCATACTAGATGTTTTGTCCAGAACAAGGTATGTAGCATGATTATTGATGGTGGTAGTTGTACAAATGTTGCTAGTATTTTGCTTGTTGATAAACTGAATTTGCCTACTTTAAAGCATCCTAGTCCTTATAAGTTGCAATGGCTTAATGATTGTGGTGAAGTTAAAGTTACTAAGCAAGTGTTAATTTCTTTTTCTATTGGTAATTATCATGATGAAGTCTTGTGTGATAGCTCCTATGTATGCGGGACATATTTTGCTTAGTAGACCATGGCAATTTGATAGACGTGTTAAACATGATGGATATAAAAATTGCTATTCTTTTCCTTTCAAGGGTAAAACTGTTGTTCTTACTCCTCTCAGACCCATGCAAGCTTATGAGGATCAACTTAGAATTGAAAATGAGTGCAAATTGAGAGAGAAAGAGAGAAAAGAAAGAAAGGAGAGGGAAAAAGAAAAGAGAGTGATTGAAAAGAAAAGGCATGAAAGTGAGAAAATTGATGAAAAAAAAAGTGAGTTTCTTTTCTGGAAAAAGAGAGATTAAGAGAGCTATGTTGGTTGATGAGCAAGTGCTTGTACTCTTGTACAAGGAAATTTATTTTTCTACTAATGAACTTGATCCCTCTTTGCCCTCTAGTGTTGTGTCTCTTTTGCAAGATTTTGGTGATTTGTTTCCAAAGGAAATTCCCGATGGTTTGCCCCCTTTGAGAGGCATTGAGCATCGTATAGATTTCATCCCCGGAGCATCCATTCCTAATAGACCAGCATATAGAGCCAATCTAGAAGAAACTAAGGAAATCCAATGCCAAGTTGAAGAGCTCATGAAGAAAGGCTTTGTTAGAGAGAGCTTGAGTCCTTGTACAGTTCCAGTGATCCTGGTGCCTAAGAAGGATGGCAAGTGGAGAATGTGTGTGGATTGTAGAGCCATCAATAAAATCACAATTAAGTATCACTATCCCATTCCTAGATTAGATGATATGCTTGATGAGTTGCATGGTGCATCTTTATTTTCTAAAATTGATCTTAGGAGTGGATATCATCAAATTAGAATGAAAGAAGGTGATGAATGGAAAACTGCATTTAAAACTAAGTTTGGATTGTATGAGTGGTTAGTTATGCCATTTGGTTTAACTAATGCACCCAGTACATTTATGAGCTTAATGAATCATGTTTTTCGTTCTCTCATTGGGAAATGTGTTGTTATTTATTTTGATGATATTTTGATTTATAGCAAGAGTTTAGATTATCATCTTGGTCATTTGCGTGAGGTCTTTTGCATTCTTAGAAAGAATAGCCTTTATATAAATTTAGAAAAGTGTTCTTTTTGTTTGGATTCTGTTGTGTTTCTTGGCTTTGTTGTAGGTGCTCAGGGGATTCGTGTGGATGAAGAGAAGGTGAAAGCTATCCGTGAGTGGCCTACACCAAAGAATGCAAATGAAGTAAGGAGTTTCCATGGCTTGGCTAGCTTCTATAGACGTTTTGTGAGGGACTTCTCCTCTATTGCTGCACCTTTGAATGATTTGGTAAAGAAAAATGTAGTTTTCAAGTGGGGTGAAACACAAGAGGTTGCATTTAGCACTTTGAAAGAAAAATTAACTAATGCTCCTTTACTTGTTTTACCTGATTTTTCTAAAGTATTTGAAATTGAATGTGATGCATCTGGAATTGGAATTGGGGCTGTTTTAATGCAAGATTCTAAGCCCATTGCTTTCTTTAGTGAAAAATTAAGTGGAGCTACTTTGAATTATTCCACTTATGACAAAGAGTTGTATGCTTTAAAAAGAACCTTAGAGACTTGGCAACATTATTTGTGGTCAAAAGAATTCATTATACATTCTGATCATGAAAGCTTGAAATTTTTAAAGTCTCAAGGTAAATTGAACAAGAGACATGCTAGATGGCTTGAATTCATTGAAACTTTTCCTTATGTCATCAAGCACAAAAAGGGTAAAGAGAATGTTGTGGCTGATGCATTATCTAGGAGATATAGTCTTCTTACATCATTGCATGCTAGATTACTTGGTTTTGAGATGTTAAAAAGCATGTATGAATCTGATTGTGACTTTGGTGAAATCTGGAAATTATGTGAGAAACATGATTTTACTGACTTTTACAGATTTGATGGATTTTTGTTTAAGAAAGATAAATTATGTATTCCATCTTGTTCTATGCGTGAGTTGCTTGTTAAAGAGACTCATGGTGGTGCTTTGATGGGACACTTTGGTGTGGAGAAAACTTTAGTTCTTTTGCATGAACATTTTTATTGGCCACGCATGAGGAAAGATGTAATTGCTGTTTGTGATAGATGTGTGACATGTAAGCATGCAAAATCTAAAGTTCAATCTCATGGTTTGTATTCTCCCCCCCCCTCCCCCCCCGGTGCCTTCCCAACCTTGGATTGATATTTCTATGGATTTTGTGCTAGGTTTACCTAGAGCTCAAAGTGGAAAAGATAGCATTTTTGTTGTGGTTGATAGATTTAGCAAAATGGCACACTTTATTGCATGTTCAAAAGTAATGATGCCATTCATATTGCTGACTTGTTCTTTAAAGAAATTGTGAGGTTGCATGGTTTACCTAAATCTATTGTGAGTGATAGAGATGTAAAGTTCCTTAGCCATTTTTGGAAAACTTTGTGGTCTAGGCTAGGAACTAAATTGTTGTTTTCTACTGTGGCACATCCTCAAACGGATGGGCAAACTGAAGTTGTGAATCGTACTCTTACTACCTTGCTTCATTCTATCATTCAAAAAAATTTAAAGAATTGGGAAAAATGCTTGCCTCACATTGAGTTTGCATATAATAGAACAGTGCACTCTTCTACTTCATTTTCTTCATTTGAGGTTGTCTATGGTTTTAATCCCTTAACTCCTCTTGATATTCTTCCTTTACCTTCTAATGAGTTTGCTAATCTTGATGGTTTGAAGAAAGCTAAGTTTGTGCAGGAATTACATGCCAAAGTTAAGGCTAACATTGAGAGGAAGAATGAACAATATGCCAAGCATGCTAATAAGGGTAGAAGGCGTGTGGTATTTGAACCTGGAGATTGGGTTTGGGTACACTTGAGAAAGGAAAGATTCCCTGAGAAACGAAAGTCAAAATTACACCCTAGAGGGGATGGACCTTTTCAAGTTTTGGAAAGAATTAATGACAATGCATACAAAATTGATTTGCCTAACTCTTATGGAAATATTAGTGCTACATTCAATGTTACTGATTTATCTCCCTTTAATTATGCAGATTCGAGGACGAATCCTTTTGAAGAGGGAGAGAATGATGAAGGGGCCTGTGAGCTTGTAGACAAGGGAGCATGGTGTAATGACCTAAAAGAGCATAGAGGGTGTGCAAGAGAGCCCAACATGCAAATGGACCCATTACAAGGCATAGGAGGCCCAATGACTAGAGGAAGAGCTAAAGCCATGAAGCAAGCTTTGAGTTGCATTGTCCAAAAAGTTCAAGAGCTTGAACCCATGTTTTTGCATCAATTTGAAGAGTTACAAGGCCCAAGGGACTTGATCCTCATTGTCCAAGCCCAACAAGATATGCTGCAAGGTCCAAATAGAGTCCAACTTGAAGAAATCTATTAAAAAGCATGTGCAAATCACATGGGCAATAAAAGTGACGTGAATAGTAGTTTTATATCTTATTAGGATGTCTTTTATTTGCTTTTCATTAGTTTCCATTTCCATTAGTTTGAACAATGCCATTTAGTCAAGACTTAGGATTTAAGTTTCAGATTTTGTTTATTTCTATTTTCGTTAGTTGCTGAAAATTTATTACTTTCTTTCCTTTTCTTTAGGATTTCTTGTAGTAAATGGTATCATCTCCTCCCATTAAAATCAGATTCTTTGTTTCCTATTTCTTGGAGGAGAATTCTTAGAGATTAAGTTAGGTTTAGGGTTTTCTTTTATGCCTACTTAATAGGCCACCTAATGTACTTTTGGAGATTGGAATGAATTCAGAATTTTATTTCTCATTGTGAGAATTCTTACTTCTGTGTGTTCTTCTATAGAATACAAGTGACTTATCAAAGGAGTGGTCTCCCTTTGTGGCGTCTCAAGGCTAGGGTTTTAAGGGACGAGTTCTCTTAGGGTCTTATCCATTTGACCAACATTTCTTGTTCTTAGCCGGTCCTGGGCAACATATCATCTTGTTGAAGGTTCCTAGGACTTATTCCTACGGGGTCTCTCATCATTGAGGTTTGTGAAAGATTTTAGTACAATTGCTGCACCACTCACTGAAATAATTAAGAAATCAGTTGGCTTTAGATGGGAAAAGGCACAAGATCATGCATTTAGTATTCTTAAAGAAAAATTATGTTCTGCACCTATTTTAGCTTTACCTGATTTTAACAAAACTTTTGAGATTGAGTGTGATGCATCAGGAGTTGGGATAGGAGCTGTTCTAATGCAGGAAGGGCGGCCAATTGCTTATTTTAGTGAAAAGCTGAATGGTGCCACCTTGAATTACCCAACTTATGATAAGGAGCTTTATGCACTTGTGAGAGCATTGGAGACCTGGCAACACTACCTTTGGCCTAAACAATTTGTGATTCATACAGATTATCAATCTTTGAAGTACATTAAAGGTCAAGGTAAGCTAAACAAAAGACATGCTAGATGGATGGAGTTCATCGAGCCTTTCCCATATGTGATCAAATACAAGAAAGGTAAGGAAAATGTGGTTGTCGATGCATTATCTAGAAGGTATATTTTTCTCACTTCTCTGAATGCAAGATTGCTTGGTTTTGAATATGTTAAGGATTTGTATGCCAATGATAGTGATTTTGCTGAAATAGTTGTTGCTTGTGAAAAAGGAGCTTTTGGAAAATTTTATAAGCTTGATGGATTTTTATTCAGAGAAAATAAATTATGGGTGCCTCAATGTTCTATGCGTGAATTGCTTGTGAGGGAAGCACATGGGGGAGGACTAATGGGACATTTTGGTGTGAAAAAGACATTAGATGTTTTACATGAACATTTCTTTTGGCCTAAAATGAAGCGTGATGTGGAAAGGATTTGTGGTAAATGCATAACATGTAAAAGGGCTAAGTCTAGAGTCTTACCTCATGGTCTGTATACTCTATTACCTATACCTAGTGAACCTTGGGTAGACATTTCAATGGATTTTATTTTGGGATTACCTAGGTCAAAAAGAGGGATGGATTCAATATTTGTGGTTGTTGATAGATTTTCAAAAATGGCGCATTTTATTGCATGCCATAAAACTGATGATGCTACTTATATTGCTGATTTGTTCTTTAAAGAAATTGTGAGGCTTCATGGTGTTCCTAAAAGTATTGTCTCAGATAGGGATGCAAAATTTTTGAGTCATTTTTGGAGAGTTTTGTGGGGAAAGCTTGGAACTAAGTTATTATTTTCTACAGCTTGTCATCCACAAACTGATGGTCAAACTGAAGTTGTTAATAGAACCTTAACTCAATTGCTTAGGACCGTCATCCAAACGAATTTGAAAAATTGGGAGGATTGCTTGTCTTTCATTGAATTTGCATATAATAGAAGTGTGCATTCATCTACTGATTATTCTCCTTTTGAAGTTGTTTATGGTTTTAATCCACTAACTCCTTTGGATTTGTTACCATTGCCCATTAATGAGAGAATAAGCCTTGATGGCAAAAAGAAAGCTGAGGTGGTTAAGCAACTTCATGAAAAGATTAAATTGCAGATTGAAAAGAAGAATGAGCAATATGTATCCAAGACAAACAAAGGCAGAAGGCGTGTCACTTTTGAACCTGGCGATTGGGTATGGGTGCATATGAGAAAAGAGAGGTTTCCGGCACAAAGGAAATCTAAATTAGCTCCAAGAGGGGATGGACCATTTCAAGTCCTTCAAAAAATCAATGACAATGCTTATAAGATAGATCTACCAGGAGAGTATAATGTTAGTGCTACTTTTAATGTTGCTGATCTATCTCCTTATGATGTAGGTGATGATTCGAGGACAAATCCTTTTGAGGAGAGAGGGGATGATGCGATCCATCAAAGGGAGCAAGCTGTCTCAAATGCTTGGAATGATCCTCTGCAAATTCCAAGTGGCCCGATGATAAGAGCACAAGCTAAAAGAATGAGGGAAGCCTTAAGTGGACTTGTTCAAGAGACCTGGACTAAGCAAATAGCAATTGGAGCAACAAAAGTTAAGCAAGATATGGACATTTCCAATGTGGGCGTCCTCAACATCATATGGGCTGAAGATGGAGCTACTGAGGCTAGATTGGGCTAAAACATTACAAATTGAAGTGCTTGAACCATGGACCATCCATTGGTGGGCTCATTTAGGGCTAAATAATGCTATTTTAGGCTTAATAAGCTGATTTCTAGAACCCTAATGTATTTAGACGAAATTAGCTTATTTAGGGGGATTTATTTCCTTTTTAGTTTTTGAGAGAATTTGACTTTTATAATTCTGATTTCATAGGTCATTAATTAGGAAATTTGCCATTAATTTCCCTAGTTTTCCTTTTCTATGAGCATTGAAGGCAGATTTGACTTGCACACTATATAATTGTACTCTGCCTCCCATTGTAATCAGATTTGAATGAATAGAAATCATATTTTCTGGAAATCCCAGAATTGAGAGGAGTGCTCTCTAGGGTTTTTCATTGACTTATCAAGGCTTGATCAACCTTGTGGCGTCTTCTAACACTCGGGGTCCTTGTCTCTTTGTGTCAAGGGTTCCAAGTGGATCGTTCAAACTTGATTTAGCTTTCTTGGGGTGTGTATATTTCAGATCGGTTGTGGGTTCAAGGGGATTCAAGTCCTTGCGGGTTCGCACCAACTTGCCTACTATAAAGCATCCTAGGCCCTATACCTTGTTGAAGGGTAGTGCTGAATTTAAAGTTAATAAGCAAGTTTTGATTTCTTTCTCCATTGGTAAATATCATGATAAAGTGTTATGTGATGTAGCTCCAATGTATGATGGACATATTATGCTTGGTAAACCATGGAAACACATGAAAAAAGCTAAATATGTCAAGCATAAGCACAAATATTGCTATTGCTATTCATTTGTATTCAATGAAAAAAATCATGTATTGGTACCTGTTGATCCTATGGATGCTTATAAGGATCAAATAAGAATAGTACAAGCATACAAAATGAAAGAAAAGGAGAGAACAAAAGAAAAAGAGAGAGAATATGAGTTAGAGAGAGAAAAAGATGAAATTGAAAAAGAAAAGAGTGTGAGTGAAAAGAAAGAGCAAGAGAGTTGTGAGAAAAGCATAAGTCTGAACTTGTTTGATGAAAAAAGAGAGGTTGAGAGCATATGTAAGGATATTTGTTTATCTACTAACAACTTAACCCATCTTTGCCTATTGTTAGTTCTAACTCCTTGCAGGTATATAGAGATTTGTTTCCTAAGAAACCACCTAATGGCGAAGATTCGAGGACGAATCTTTTCAAAGAGGGAGGGAATAATATAATATCAGTAGGCATGCCCATTGGAGTGCAACAAGTTCGAGAAACCCTCATCCATCAAGAACTTCAAAGAGCTCAAGTGGCTCAAATTGTGCGCTATGTACAAAAATTTCAAAGAGCTCAAGAAAATTCCTATGTTGGACGTCAGCCCAAGTTTAGAGCCCAAAATCCATATTTGATTAATTTAGAATATGCTAGACGTCACTCAATTCATAAAGATGTTGGTCTTAGAGTTGAATTAAACTTTGGACATAAGATCTCCTTAAAGATGCAAAAGTGGAAGTCCAAGTGGAAGCCTAATGTCCTAAGAAGGTCTATGGAGCTACTAAAGTCAATATCTAATATGTTGAAGGCCCAATTACAAGAGCTAAAGTTAAAGTAATGAAAGAAGCCTTCAATTGTTTAATTCATAAGTTTCATAACTTAGAGCCCATTCATTTAAGTCAAGAGAAGGCCCAAGAAGATGTAAAAGGTGTGATCATGCTAACCATTCTACAAGAGGAGTGCCAAGGCCCAATTGGAGTCCAATTGCAAGAGATTAAGAATCATGTGACAACCATGTGATTTTTAATGAAGCATGAGCATCCCATGTGACAACTTAAGAAGCTAATTAGTTTTGACTAGGATTCCTTTTGAAATTTCATTTTTTATTATTTTATTATTTTTTTGAACTTGGTCAAAGAGCTTATCTTGGAGATCAAGTTAAGATTAGTATCCTAATCTAATTAGGATATATATTAGGTATTATTTAAAATATTTCTAATCAGATTTTAGAGTTTTACTTTAATTAGGACTCTAGAAATTTTGCCTATAAAAGGCTTCCTATTGTACTCTATTTTGAACATGAATGAATTTGAGTATTATTCAATTATTTATGAGGCTTTTACTTCTTTGTGTTCTCTGAGAGTTCATGTGACTTATCAAAGGATTGGTTTTCCTTTGTGGCGTCTTGAGGCTAAGGTTCTAAGAGACAAGTTCTCTTAGGGTCTTTCCTTTGACCAACATTCTTGTTTTCTAGCCGGTCTCGGGCAAAGTGTCATCTTGTTGAAGGTTCCTAGGACAAGGTTCCTAGAGGGTCTCTCATCACCCAAATTAGATTGGCTCTTAAAATTTGGCTTAGCCCAACTACAACCCTGAAGCCCAACTCATGAGATTCAACCCAACTTATGAGATAAGGCCCAACAAGTATAAAAATCTAAACCCACAAGGAATTGGGCCATGGGGTCAGCACATTCCACTTTTAGCTTTAAATTTTCTGCAGCCCATTTTACCTAGCACCAGCCCACTTAAAATAATAGGCCCATTGGACTAGCCCATCTTCACAAAAACCCTAAGAAGTCTTATCTCCGCCCATTTGGCTGCCAAGGAATACATGTTCTGCAGACTTAGAAAGACATTTTCGCACTTGAGAAGAGGGGCTAGGGTTTTTCTGCATTCCTCCACCATTTCTCACTTCTAGAGGAAGATTTGGCTAAGGTAATCTATATAAAACATGTCCCTCTCATTCTCCTCTTCATTTTGGTCTGATTAATTTCTGGTTTTGAGCATTTTCATCTTCTTCTCAAATCTAAAACTTGGTGTTGGGTGATTCCTTGCAAGATTTTCAGAGTTAGAGGTTAGAGGGATGATTAGGTAAGCATTTTCCTTCCATTTTGTGTATCACTTTACTGGAAAATGCCCCTAAGGATGTATTATCATAATGGGTTCTGTTATTGTGTGAGATTACAAGGAGATAATGGTAAAAAACTGAATTTTCTGGGCTTGATGATTGAAATGCAAATTTTGGTGCTTCTATGGAGGATTTTCGGAGGTGAGGCTATGGGTGTTGTTAAGTGAGTATCTCCTTCCCATTTTGATACATTTTTTATTAGTTTGAGACCCCTATAGTCGACCTATGATATGGGCTTTGGTTTCATGTGAAATTACCCAGAAATTGGAGTGAACTATGGCAATTTCTGGTGTGGGAAAGTTGGAATCCGAAATTAAATCCCTTGGTAATTAGGTGAGTAACCTCTAGTCTGTCATTAGTAGTTCAACTCTTTAGATATTTGATTGTGATTAGAAATGATGATAATTATGCTTGTTATAGGCTTGGTATGCATTTGGATTATTATGGTAGCTAGGGGAAAAGTAATTGGCTTCATTGTGGTAACTAGGTTATTTTCCTAATTTCATGTATATGCTCATGTTAATCTGCTATTTGTTACACATGCTTGATTTTGAAATGTTAAATGACTGGCTGACTACTTGATTGTTATTGTGATTGGACCTTGTGAGTTCATGGTGGAGCTGTGGTGCGGCTGCCACTCGTGCATGTGCTTTGATTGAGCACCGGGTTATGATCAAACCCCAGATGCACTGAGCCCTGGTTGTGCTCATGATGGAGTAGGTGCCGTGGACGAACCTCTCTCGGTGTTATTGGCCATTAACATGTTGTGTATGATTGCTGGTATGAGACAGTAGTCATTGGTAGCTCAACTAGTTCATTTGCGAATTGAATTGATGATTCTGGTATTGATAACATGAAATTGCATTGGATTGATTGACTTGTACATATATATGGAAATTGCCTTTTGTTACTGAGATTGTATATCTCACCCCGTTGTGGGTTAACATTTTCAGGGACCGGACCTCTTAGTGGCAAGGAGAAAATTAATAGAAGAACATTAAATGGTTTGGTAGCACATAGGCTTGGGAGCTTTGACAAAATATATTTAACTAAATTGTTAGTTCTGTATCATTGCTGCATTGCATCATGAGTTGTCAAGTATAGGGATTGTATATGTAATTTGATTATCATGGAATTGAACATTATGATTGTAATTGGCTAATAATGGATAAGTGATTTGATTTTATATGAACATTAAGCATTGACCCCATGCACCTTGTGACCATAATACATTTGCTGTCATTAATCTATGAACTCACTAGTTTATGGTAGCTAGGGGGTTAAGGATCTACATTTGAATTTTAAATGTGCAATGATAGATGTGTTAAGTAGATTATGATGGAGGTGAGCTAGGAGACTTTAAAGAGCTTGAACAAAATCAAGAACTTGAAAACAAAAGGGCTAGACATAACTCTAAAAGATGGCCAACTAAAGATCCATTGCAAGGTATGGGAGGCCCATGCACAAGATCAAGAGCCAAAGCTATGAAGGAGGCCTTGAATGGAGTGATCCAAAAACTAATGGACTTGGAGCCCATAGTCTTAGCTGAATATGAAGCCCAAAAGGAACAAAATGGCATGAAGATTATTTCATATCTACAAGATGCTAGCCTAAGCCCGAAAGGAGCCTAATTGAAAGAGCCCAGCCATTTTCCAGAAAATTCTCTTAGTTTTATTTTGTTTTAATTTGATTGTTTCTGTTTCATATTTTTTAGCTTTATTAGGCACCATTCTTGGTGAATTTGTCCAGACTTAAATTTCTTTTATTTTCCCGCCATGTAAAAGGTGCCACCTAGGAGTTATTATGTTTTTAGGGTTTTATTTTTCAAATGCCTATATAAGGCCCACTTGTACTCCAAGAATTGGCAGATTGAATGAATTAGTTTCAGAATTATTTCTGACTTCTGAGGTTTCTCTTGTGGCTTTCGTGTACTCGAGAAAATCTTTGACTTATCAAAGGAGTGGTTTCCTTTGTGGCGTCCCGGATTAGGCTTCTAAGAGACGGGTTCTCTTAGGGTTCAATTCCATTGACCGACATCTCTTCTTCTTCTTCTTCTTTGTTTCTTTCTTTGTTCTTTGTTGCTTGTTGTCCAGATTTGTCTATTTGCTTGTTTTTGTGTTGTAGCCAAATTTCGATCACTGATCCGTGTCATTTGGGGTTCCTAGAACGGGTTTCTATGGGGTCTCACATCATCTGGTATCAGAGCATTGGTTGAGGTTGGTTTCATCCACTTTTTCCTTGTTCTTTTTCCTTATTTCGTCTGATTCTTTTCTGTTCGTCCATATTTTTGTGTGGCGATTTCTGGTGTTTTCCTTCGTGTTTTTGGATGTTTAATAGGTCTTTCTTGTATTTCAAGATCTCTTCTTTCTGCTCGTTTTGGAATCATGTCAATACGATTTTTGTAGAGCAAGTTATAGCTATTTCTTTTCCCTTATTTCGTTTGATTCTTTTCTGCTCGTCCCATTTTTTCATGCGGCTGTTTCTGGTGTTTTCCTTCGTGTTTTTGGACGTTTAATAGGTCTTTCTTGTGTCTCAAGATCTCTTCTTTCTGTTCGTTTTGGAATCACATCAATCCAATTTTTCTAGAGCAAGTTATAGCTATTTCTTTCGTGCATGTCATTCTGATCTTTCAGAAATCTTGTGTTCTGTTTGCAAATTTCGGCACCTTTGAGATTCGAAAAAAAAAAAGAGTATATTACAGTCGAAAAAAAAAAGGAAAAGAAAAGAAAAGAAGGAAAAGTTGCAAAAAAAAAAAAAAGAAGTCAGAATCTGTGAAAAAGGAAAGTTGTGCTGGAAATTGTAAAATTTTGAATTGTTGACTTGAATTGCAATTGCTGAAGATCTGGTCATTTCTGATTCTTGGAATTACCATTTTTGATTCCTTGAGTTGATCTGATCATTAAAAGTCATATTGTGCACAATTCATAAAAGGAAATTTGCATTCATTCACCTTGTTCTAAATTTCAAATTTCTAATTGCTTCAATTCTGATTCCAAATTCCAATTTTCTTTCCATAACTCTTGATAATTAATCATTAACCATTTGTTCTCCCATAATCTGCCACATACCATTTCTTCCATAAATTCATTGTCTTCATTTCCTTTCCTAGTCACTTGCTGTATTTTCCATTGGCTGCAGCTACGAATTTTTTTTTTAAAATGTTGGACTTTTGTTGTCTCTTTGAGAACTTTACATCTTGGGTTCTAATTTGAGATTGCCACTTCAGTTGCTGCTTCTTTTGATTTGTTGGATTTAATTCAGTACACTATAGGAAGCAAGTTGAGAGGAAAAAGGCAAGAGTGTTTTCATCATTGTAAAAGCCATCGCAAGAGTGAAACACGAGTGAATTTGCATCATTTAGAGTGAAACACGTGAGGGAGTAGTCAGGTCCTTTTCTTGCTATTCACTAACATTTCAGGTGCCAATCATGTCTGAAAGTGAGGATAACCAAGTTGACCTTAAGTTGTTCATCAAATCTGTTCAAGAACAATTCAAGAGGCTAAATACTAGGTTGGATCAAATGGATTCTTCTTCTTCCAACAGCAAGGCAAGGCATGGTAAAAATGTTGTTCTAGGAGGAGATGAATCTGATTTTGAGGAGGAAAGTCAACATGAAAGAGTTAGGAGAGCTCCCCCACGAAAGAAAGATGCCTTTAGTAACATCAAGATGAAAATCCCTTCCTTTCAAGGGAAAGCTGATCCTGATGTATATCTTGAATGGAAAGAAAAGTTGAGTTTTTATTTGACTGTCAATCTTTTTCAGAAGAAAGTAAAATAAAATTAGCTGCTTTGGAGTTCACAGATTATGCAAGCCTATGGTGGGATCAATTAACCACTAGTAAGAGGCGTTCTGGAGAGGGTCCAATTCGGTCTTGGCCAGAAATGAAGGCTCTCATGAGAAAGAGATTTGTCCCTACCCATTACTATAGGGATGTGCACAAGAGGCTCCACAAAATCAAACAAGGATCTATGAGTGTGGAAGAATATTTTCAGCAAATGCAAATTGCCATGATCAAAGCTAACATTGAGGAAGATTCAGAAGTTACAATGGCAAGATTTCTTGGTGGCTTAGACCCTGAAATTTTGCAGAAGTTGAATTGCAAAACTACCTTGATATGGAGGAGTTGTTGCATAAAGCCATTAAGGTGGAGAAGCATTTTAAGACAAAACAGAAATTGAGATCACATGCTAGTTCCAACAAAGACTTCAAGTCATCTTTCAAGTTTAAGGGAGAGACCAAGCCTAAAGAGGAGAATAAGATGAAGATGCAAACATCTACTTCTAAAGGTAAATCTGAACCTAAATCTTCTTCTAGTTCTTCTAAAATTAAATGCTTTAAATGTCAAGGTTTTGGTCACATTGCTTCAAAATGTCCAAATAAAAGGACTATGATTTTGCTTGAGAATGGTGTTGTTACTAGTGAAAGCAGCAGTGATGAAGATGTGGAAGCTAAGTTAAGCTCCAATGGAGGTGATGAATCTGATGTGGAGGTAGCTAAAGCTGTGATTGGTGAGGCTCTAGTGTCAAGGCGTGCTCTTAGCATTCAACCAAAAGAGGAGCTTGAAAAAGAACAACGAGAGCATATCTTTCACACTAGGTGTTTTGTTAACAACAAGGTATATAGCCTTATCATTGATAATGGGAGCTGCATTAATGTTGCAAGTACCTTGTTGGTTGAAAAGCTAGGTTTGCCAACTAGAAAACACCCCACTCCTTATAATTTGTTGTGGTTCAATGATAAGGGGGATGTTAAAGTTACTAAACAAGTTGTTGTAGCATTTTCCATAAGAAGTTACCATGATGAGGTTTTATGTGATATAGCTCCTATGTATGCTGGACACTTGTTATTGGGTAGACCTTGGCAATTTGATAGGAAAGTTAAGTACGATGGTTATACTAACAGGCATTCTTTGAGTTTAATAAGAAAACCATAATGCTAACCCCTCTCAGACCCTTGCATGCATATGAAGATCAAAAGCAAATTACTTAAGAATGCAAGTTAAGAGAGAAAGAAAAGAAAGTGCGTGAGAAAGAAAGAAAAGAAAGTGAGATGGAGAGAAAAGAAAAGAGAGCTACTGAAAAGAAAAGTCAAGAGAGTGAAGAAAAGAAAGTAACACTATTTTCCAGTAGAGGAGAGATTAAAAGGGTTTTATATAGTGAGACATCTTTTGTACTCTTGTATAAGGATGTTTATCTAACCCTTAGTGACCTTGATGAATCTCTTCCTTCTAGTGTTTTGAGTTTGTTGCAGGAATATAAAGACTTGTTTCCGTAAGAGGTACCGGATGGATTTCCTCCCATAAGAGGCATTGAACACATGATTGACTTTATTCCTGGAGCATCTCTTCCTAACTGACCTGCTTATAGGGCAAATCCAGAAGAGACTAAGGAAATTCAGAGGCAAGTGGAGGAACTCATGAAAAAGGGGTTTGTGAGAGAAAGCCTTAGTCCATGTGCTGTTCCGGTAATACTTGTGCCCAAGAAGGATGGCAAATGGAGGATGTGTGTGGACTGTCGAGCCATCAACAAAATCACTGTTAAGTATCGATATCCCATTCCTAGACTTGATGACATGCTGGATGAGTTGCATGGTGCTTGCTTGTTTTCAAAAATAGATCTTAGGAGTGGTTATCATCAAATTAGGATGAAAGAGGGTGATGAGTGGAAGACTGCATTTAAGACTAAGTTTGGTTTGTATGAATGGCTTGTTATGCCCTTTGGCTTAACTAATGCTCTTAGTACATTCATGAGCTTAATGAATCATGTGCTTCGCCCTTACATAGGAAAGTTTGTTGTTGTGTATTTTGATGACATTCTTGTGTTTTCTACGAATCTAGAAGAGCATGCTAAGCATTTGCATTCTGTGTTTGATATTTTAAGAGAAAATAAACTCTTTGCAAATTTAGAGAAATGCTCTTTCTGCTTGGATTCTGTTGTTTTTCTTGGTTTTGTTGTAGGTATTGATGGCCTTCGAGTGGATGAAGAGAAGGTGAAGGCAATTCAAGAGTGGCCAACACCTAAGAATGCTAGTGAGGTGAGGAGTTTCCATGGACTTGCAAGTTTCTACTGACGATTTGTAAAGGACTTCTCAACCCTTGCTGCACCTTTAAATGAGCTGGTAAAGAAAAATGTTATCTTTAAATGTGGTGAGGCACAAGAGGCGGTTTTTAATACTTTGAAAGATAAATTGACCAATGCCCCTCTACTTATTCTTACAAATTTCTCTAAAGTTTTCGAAGTTGAATGTGATACCTCTGGAATTGGTATTCGTGCTATTTTGATGCAAGAGTCTAGGCCTATTGCTTACTTTAGTGAAAAGCTTAGTGGTGCTTTTTTGAATTATTCAACTTATGACAAGGAATTGTATGCTTTAAAAAGAACTCTAGAACATTGGCAACATTATTTATGGTCTAAGGAATTTGTTTTGCATTCTGATCATAAGAGTCTTCAATACCTAAAGACCCAAGATAAGTTGAATAAGAGGCATGCCATGTGGCTTGAATTCATTGAGTCATTTCCTTATGTGCTTAAACATAAAAAGGGGAAAGAAAATGTTGTGGTTGATGCTTTGTCTAGGATGTATAGTCTTATTACATCTATGCAAGTTAGGTTGATTGGTTTTGAATCTTTCAAAAGCATGTATGAATGTGATGCTGACTTTGCTGAAACTTGGAAGTTGTGTGAAAAACATGGTGCTCATGATTTCTTTAGATTTGATGGTCTCTTATTTAAAAAAAATAAATTGTGTGTGCCTGTTTGTTCTATGCGTGAGCTTTTGGTTAAAAAATCTCATGGGGGTGGTTTGATGGGGCACTTTGGCATAGAAAAGACTTTATCCATGTTGAAAGAACATTTTGTTTCGATTTCGTTTTAGCTTCTTTTTAAAAATCGTTTTTTCCATGATAAAATTTAGGTTTCCAATTAATAAATTTAGGTTTAAGAACCGAATGACTCTGTCAAAGTTCAAGGTCACTAACGTTAGAAAACATACACCAGAGAGGCTTCAGTAGTCCTAGGGCTTCCCATGATTTTTGGGGCCTCTAAGAACCTTGGGCAACTCAAAACCTTTATTTAAAAAGTCCTCCTATATGTTTTTCCAAAAGTTGCACTTATTTACGAAAATATCATTATGTTTTGTTAGTTTCTGTCACAAATTGTTTCTCTATCCTAACTCCATTTTCTTTCTATCTGAGTCTAGAATTATCATGGAAAAAACGGTTCTTAAAAAGAAGCTAAAACGAAATCGAAACAAAATGTTCTTTCAACATAGATAAAGTCTTTTCTATGCCAAAGTGCCCCATCAAACCACCCCCATGAGATTCTTTAACCAAAAGCTCACGCATAGAACAAACAGGCACACACAATTTATTTCCTTTAAATAAGAAACCATCAAATCTAAAGAAATCATGAGCACTATGTTTTTCACACAACTTCCAAGTTTCAGCAAAGTCAGCATCACATTCATACATGCTTTTGAAAGATTCAAAACCAATTAACCTAGCTTGCATAGATGTAATAAGACTATACCTCCTAGACAAAGCATCAGCCACAACATTTTCTTTCCCCTTTTTATGTTTAAGCACATAAGGAAATGACTCAATGAATTCAAGCCATACGGCATGCCTCTTATTCAACTTATCTTGGGTCTTTAGATATTGAAGACTCTTATGATCAGAATGCAAAACAAATTCCTTAGACCATAAATAATGTTGCCAATGTTCTAGAGTTCTTTTTAAAGCATACAATTCCTTGTCATAAGTTGAATAATTCAAACAAGCACCACTAAGCTTCTCACTAAAGTAAGCAATAGGCCTTGACTCTTGCATCAAAACAGCACCAATACCAATTCCAGAGGCATCACATTCAACTTCAAAAACTTTAAAGAAATTAGGAAGAATAAGTAGAGGGGCATTGGTCAATTTATCTTTCAAAGTATTAAAAGCCGCCTCTTGTGTCTCACCCCATTTAAAGATAACATTTTTCTTTACCAGCTCATTTAAAGGTGCAACAAGGGTTGAGAAGTCCTTTACAAATCGTCGGTAGAAACTTGCAAGTCCATGGAAACTCCTCACTTCACTAGCATTCCTAGGTGTTGGCCACTCTCGAATTGCCTTCACCTTCTCTTCATCCACTCGGACGCCATCAGTAGCTACAACAAAACCAAGAAAAACCACAGAATCCAAGCAGAAAGAGCATTTCTCTAAATTTGCAAAGAGTTTATTTTCTCTTAAAATATCAAACACAGAATGCAAATGCTTAGCATGCTCTTCTAGATTCTTAGAAAACACAAGAATGTCATCAAAATACACAACAACAAACTTTCCTATGTAAGGGCGAAACACATGATTCATTAAGCTCATGAATGTACTAGGAGCATTAGTTAAGCCAAAGGGCATAACACGCCATTCATACAAACCAAACTTAGTCTTAAATGCAGTCTTCCACTCATCACCCTCTTTCATCCTAATTTGATGATAACCACTTCTAAGATCTATTTTTGAAAACAAGCAAGCACCATGTAACTCATCCAGCATGTCATCAAGTCTAGGAATGGGATATCGATACTTAACAGTGATTTTGTTGATGGCTCGACAGTCCACACACATCCTCCATTTGCCATCCTTCTTGGGCACAAGTATTACCGGAACAGCACATGGACTAAGACTTTCTCTCACAAACCCCTTTTTCATGAGTTCCTCCACTTGCCTCTGAATTTCCTTAGTCTTTTCTGGATTTGCCCTATACGCAGGTCGGTTAGGAAGAGATGCTCCAGGAATAAAGTCAATCATGTGTTCAATGCCTCTTATGGGAGGCAATCCATCCGGTACCTCTTCCAGAAATAAGTCTTTATATTCCTGCAACAAACTCAAAACACTAGAAGGAAGAGATTCATCAAGGTCACTAAGGGTTAGATAAACATCCTTATACAAGAGGACAAAAGATGTCTCACTACATAAAGCCCTCTTAATCTCTCCTCTACTGGAAAATAGTGTTACTTTCTTCTCTTCACTCTCTTGACTTTTCAATTCAGTAGCTCTCTTTTCTTTTCTCTCCCTCTCACTTTCTTTTCTTTCTATCTCACGCACTTTCTTTTCTTTCTCTCTTAACTTGCATTCTTGAGTAATTCGTTTTTGATCTTCATATGCCTGCAAGGGTCTGAGAGGGGTTAGCATAATGGTTTTCTTATTAAACTCAAAAGAATACCTGTTAGTATAACCATCATACTTAACTTTCCTATCAAATTGCCAAGGTCTACCCAATAACAAGTGTCCAGCATACATAGGAGCTATATCACATAAAACCTCATCATGGTAACTTCCTATGGAAAATGCTACAACAACTTTCTTAGTAACTTTAACATCCCCATTATCATTGAACCACAACAAATTATAAGGGGTGGGGTGTTTTCTAGTTGGCAAACCTAGCTTTTCAACAACAAGGTACTAGCAACATTGGTGCAGCTCCCATTATCAATGATAAGGCTACATACCTTGTTGTTAACAAAACACCTAGTGTGAAAGATATGCTCTCGTTGTTCTTTTTCAAGCTCCTCTTTCGGTTGAATGCTAAGAGCACGCCTTGACACTAGAGCCTCACCAATCACAGCTTCAGTGACCTCCACATCAGATTCATCACCTCCATTGGAGCTTAACTCAACTTCCACATCTTCATCACTGCTGCTTTCACTAGTAACAACTCCATTCTCAAGCAAAATCATAGTCCTTTTATTTGGACATTGTGAAGCAATGTGACCAAAACCTTGACATTTAAAGCATTTAATTTTAGAAGAACTAGGAGAAGATTTAGGTTCAGATTTACCTTTAGAAGTAGGTGTTTGCATCTTCATCTTATTCTCCTCTTTAGGCTTGGTCTCTCCCTTAAACTTGAAAGAGGACTTGAGGTCTTTGTTGGAACTAGCATGTGATTTCAATTTCTGTTTTGTCTTAAAATGCTTCTCCACCTTAATGGCTTTATGCAACAACTCCTCCATATCAAGGTAGTTTTGCAATTCAACTTCTGCAGCAATTTCAGGGTCTAAGCCACCAAGAAATCTTGCCATTGTAACTTCTGAATTCCTCAATGTCAGCTTTAATCATGGCAATTTGCATTTGCTGAAAATATTCTTCCACACTCATAGATCCTTGTTTGATTTTGTGGAGCCTCTTGTACACATCCCTATAGTAATGGGTAGGGACAAATCTCTTTCTCATGAGAGCCTTCATTTCTGGCCAAGACCGAATTGGACCCTCTCCTGAACGCCTCCTACTAGTGGTTAATTGATCCCACCATAGGCTTGCATAATCTGTGAACTCCAAAGCAGCTAATTTTATTTTACTTTCTTCTGAAAAAGATTGACAGTCAAATAAAAACTCAACTTTTTTTTCCCATTTAAGATATACATCAGGATCAGCTTTCCCTTGAGAAAGGAAGGGATTTTCATCTTGATGTTACTAAAGGCATCTTTCTTTTGAGGGGGAGCTCTCCTAACTCTTTCATGTTGGCTTTCCTCCTCAAAATCAGATTCATCTCCTCCTAGAACAACATTTTTACCATGCCTTGCCTTGTTGTTAGAAGAAGAAGAATCCATTTGATCCAACCTAGCATTTAGCCTCTTGAATTGTTCTTGAACAGATTTGATAAACAATTTAAGGTCAACTTGGTTATCTTCACTTTCAGACATGATTGGCACCTGAAAATGTTAGTGAATAGCAAGAAAAGGATCTGACTACTCCCTCACATGTTTCACTCTAAATGATGCAAATTCACTCGTGTTTCACTCTTATAATGGCTTCTACAATGATGAAAACACTCTTGCCTTTTTCCTCTCAACTTGCTTCCTATAGTATACTGAATTAGATCCAACAAATCAAAAGAAGCAGCAACTGAAGTGGCAATCTTAAATTAGAATCCAAGATATAAAGTTCTCAAAGAGACAACAAAAGTCCAATATTTTAAAGAAAAATCGTAGGTGCAGCCAATAGACAATATAGCAAGTGACTAGGAAAGGAAAATCAAGACACTGAAAGAACAAATGGTGTGTGGTAGATTATGGGAGATCAAGTGGTTAAATGATTAATTATCAAGAGGAAAGGATGAAAAGAAAATTGGAATCTAAAATCAGTAATGAAGCAATCAGAAATTTGAAATTTAGAATAAGGTGAATGAATGCATATTTCCTTTTTATGAATTGTGCACAATATGACATTTAATGACCAGATCAACTCAGGGAATCAGATGTGGTAATTCCAAGAATAAATGATCTTCAGCAATTGCAATTCAAGTCAACTATTCAAATTTTTTTTTTTTTTTCAATTTCCAGCACAACTTTCTTTTTCACAGATTCTGACTTCCTTTTTTTTTTTTTGCAACTTTTCCTTCTTTTCTTTTTTTTTTTTTTCACTGTAATATACTCTTTTTTTTTTTTTGAATCTTGAAGGTGCTGAAATTTGCAAACAAAGCACAAGATTTCTGAACACAAGATTTCTGAAAGATCAGAATGATATGCACGAAAGAAATAGCTATAACTTGCCCTAGAAAAATCGGATTGATGTGATTCCAAAACGAGCAGAAAGAAGAGATTTCGAACACAATAAAGACCTATTAAACGTCCAAAAACACGAAGGAAAACACCAGAAACAGCCACATAAAAAAAAAAGGACGAGCAGAAAAGAAATAGCTATAACTTGCTCTACAAAAATCGGATTGATGTGATTCCAAATCGAGCAGAAAGAAGAGATCTTGAAACACAAGAAAGACCTATTAAACGTCCAAAAACATGAACAAAAAACACCAGAAACAGCTGCACAAAAATATGGACGGACAGAAAAGAATCAGACGAAATAAGGGAAAAGAACAAGGAAAAAGTGGATGAAACCAACCTCAACCAATGCTCTGATACCAGATGATGTGAGACTCCGTAGAAACCCGTTCTAGGAACCCCAAATTACACGGATCAGTGATCGAATTTTGGCATACGACACAAGAACAAGAAAATAGGCAGATCTGGACAACAAGCAAGAAAGAATAAAGAAAGAAACAAAGAAGAAGAAGAAGAAGAGATGTTGGTCAATGGAATTGAACCCTAAGAGAACCCGTCTCTTAGAACCCTAATCCGGGACGCCACAAAGGAAACCACTCCTTTGATAAGTCAAAGATTTTCTCCAGTACACAAAGGCCACAAGAGAAACCTCACAAGTCAGAAATAATTCTGAAACTAATTCATTCAATCTCCTCTTCTTGGAGTACAAGTGGGCCTTATATAGGCATTTGAAAAAATAAAACCCTAAATACAAAATAACTCTTAGGTTTGGCGGGAAAATAAAAGAAATTTAAATCTGAACAAATTCACCAAGAATGGTGCCTAATAAAGCTAAAAAATCTGAAACAGAAACAATCGAATTAAAACTAAGAGGATTTTGTGGAAATGGTTGGGCTTCTTCAATTAGGCTCCTTTCAGGCTTGGGCTAGCATCTTGTAGATATGAAATGATTTTCATGCCATTTTGTTCCTTTTGGGCTTCATATTCAGCTAAGACTATGGGCTCCAGGTCCATTAGTTTTTGGATCACTCCATTCAAGGCCTCCTTCATAGCTTTGGCTCTTGATCTTGTGCATGGGCCTCCCATACCTTGCAATGGATCTTTAGCTGGCCATCTTTTAGAGTTACGTCCAGCCCTTTTGTTTTCAAGTTCTTGATTTTGTTCAAGCTCTTTAAAGTCTCCTAGCTCATCTCCATCACTTAATTTTTGTAGTAGAAGAAGAGTTAGAGTTATACTTACCTTTAGGAGGTGGATCTGAACTTTTGGGCTTTGCTTCCTCCTTTGGCTTGCTTTCTTTGGATTTGAAGGAGGATTTGGAATCCTTCAAACCTTGCTTCCAAGACCCAGAACCAGCAGCAAATCTGGATTTTTGTTGAGATTTAAGTTGTTTCTCCACTTTAATAGCTTTGTGTAATAGCTCTTCCATGTCAACATAATGTTAGAGATCAACAATTGTAGCAATTTCAAGGTTCAAACCATCTATAAATCTTGCCATGGTTGCCTCTTTGTCTTCCTCAAGATTGGCTCTAATCATAGCCATTTCCATCTCTTGATAATACTCCTCAACACTCATGGAGCCTTGTCTCAATTTCTGCAATTTCTTGTGCAAATCCCTATAGTAATAACTAGGGACAAATCTCTTTCTTATAGTGATTTTCATCTCATGCCAAGTCTGAATTGGAGGCTCTCTATTTCGCCTTCTGTTGATGAGAAGTTGATCCCACCAAATGCTAGCATAATCTGAAAATTCAACGGTTGCTAATTTCACTTTTTGCCCTTCAGAAAAATGATGGCACTCAAAAACGTGCTCAACCTTTCTTTCCCACTCCAAATAAAGCTCTGGATCATTCTTTCCTTGAAAGGAGGGAATTTTCATTTTGATGTTTCCTAGACCATGCTCCTTATGTGGGGGAGCTTGCTTGTGCCTCCTTGGAATGAAATCATCAAAGTCAGATTCTCCTTCATACTCCTCCTCAAGATCACGTCTTTTTGGAATTTTAGAGTTTGATGGAGATTCAAAGTCATCCAGTCTTGCATTGAGCCTTTTGAATTGCTTGTAGACACTTTTCATGAAAACTTTAAGATCAACATCATTAGGCTCATTTTTAGCCATTTTACAACCTGAAATGTTAGTGGACAGAATAAAAAATAATATGAAGTAGGACCTCACACACTCTTCTCACGTGTATCACTCAAAATATTGCAAATCCACTCGTGTTTCACTCAAAATTTGGCTTTTATCTTTAATATGACACTCTTTCCTTTTACCACTCACTTGCTTCTTTTTAGTGCTCTTAGATAGAAACAAAAACAAATCAATAGGAGCAAAGAATAAAGTGGCAATCCCAAAACCAGAAAATTCCAAGTTAAAATCCTCAAAGAGCCAAAAGAAAAAGAGGCAAAGAATAAGAATTTAAAAGGGCAAGGGTCAGAAACAAGCAGTTTGGAAAGAAAAGAAAAATAGGAAAGGATTAAAAAAAAAAAAAGGAAAGTTAGGTTCAATTTAGGAGATTTGGAAGCTTACCACCCAAGTTTATAGAATTAGGAAAGTGATTGCTACTTGTAATGTAAGTTCTTGACAAATGGGTAACTTGCTACAACTTGCAATTCAGATTAGTCAAAATAGGAACTTTGAAAAATAGGAAACTAATGGGATGCTAAGCAATTGCAATCAGTTACAATGAAATAGGAAAGTTGTTACTTGAACACAAAAGGAAACAACTTGATAGATACTCAACTCAAATTGGAAATTCTTCTTTCTTTCTTCTTTTTTTTTTTCACTCCCTTTTTTTTCACTTTTTTTTTTCGAATTTTTTTTATATTTTTTTTAGTATCACACACTTTTTTTCTTTTTGAAGAAAAAGAAAAACGAAAATCTGGAAACGAGGACAAAACTCACACACAAGTTAGCAAATCACAAGAACAAAAGAAACAAACAAACTATGGATGGTATGAAAAGGAAGATGGAGGCACACTACAATGGAAGAAAGAAGAAGATGGAAGACAAAAGCGAAGATGGAAAAGGTAACACAAATGGAAGGAGAGAAGGTATGAAGAATAGTGGAAAGGAAACACAAAGATATACCTTGCTTTAGTGAACCTATGCTCTGATACCAAATGATGAGAGATCCCGTAGGAATAAGTCCTAAGAACCTTCAACAAAATGATACATTGCCCGGGACCGGCTAAGAACAAGAAATGTTGGTCAAATGGATAAGACGCTAAGAGAACTCGTCCCTTAGAACCCTAGCCTTGAGACACCACAAAGGGAGACCACTCATTTGATAAGTCACTTATATTCTATAGAAGAACACACAGAAACAAGAATTCTCACAATGAGAAATAAAATTCTGAATTCATTCCAATCTCCCAAAAAGACCACTCATTTGATAAGTCACTTATATTCTATAGAAGAACACACAGAAACAAGAATTCTCACAATGAGAAATAAAATTCTGAATTCATTCCAATCTCCCAAAAAGTACAATAGGTGGCCTATTAAATAGGCATAAAAGAAAACTCTAAACCTAACTTAATCTCTAAGAATTCTCCTTCAAGAAATAGGAAATAAGGGATCTGATTTTAATGGGAGGAGATGATGCCATTTACTATAAGAAATCCTAAAGAAAAGGAAAGAAAGTAATAAGTTTTCAGCAACTAATGAAAAAGGAAATAAACAAAATCTGAAACTTGAATCCTAAGTCTTGACTAAATGGCCTTGTTCAAACTAATAGAAATGGAAACTAATGAAAAGCAAATAAAAGACATCTTAATAAGAATTAAAACTACTATTCACGTCACTTTTGTTGCCCATGTGATTTGCACATGCTTGTTAATTGATTTCTTCAAATTAGACTCTATTCGGACCTTGCAGCATGTCTTGTTGGGCTTGGACAATGAGGATCAAATCCCTTGGGCCTTGTAACTCTTCAAATTGATGCAAAAACATGTGTTCAAGCTCTTGAACTTTTTGGACAATGCAACTCAAAGTTTGCTTCATGGCTTTAGCTCTTCCTCTAGTCATTGGGCCTCCTATGCCTTGTAATGGGTCCATTTGCATGTTGGGCTTTCTTGCACACCCTCCATGCTCTTTTAAGTCATTACACCATGCTCCCTTGTCTACAAGCTCACAGGCCCCTTCATCATGATGACTCCAAGAGACTTAAAAGGAGTCAAGAATCATATTTGAAAGGAAAGAATGAGGTCTAGAAATCATTTGAGGGGTGTTGCTTCATTAGTGCCTTTATGGACCATAATGAGGGTTATAGAGCAATCTAGGGTTTAAGGAAATTATGTAGCCTTAGTGGTGCGAACCCGCAAGGAATTGAATCCCCTTGAACCCACAACCGATCTGAAATATACACACCCCAAGAAAGCTAAATCAAGTCTGAACGATCCACTTGGAACCCTTGACACGAAGAGACAAGGACCCCGAGTGTTGGAAGACGCCACAAGGTTGATCAAGCCTTGATAAGTCTACAAGTTCAATGAAGAACCCTAGAGAGCACTCCTCTCAATTCTGGGATTTCCAGAAAATATGATTTCTATTCATTCAAATCTGATTACAATGGGAGGCAAAGTACAATTATATAGTGTGCAAGTCAAATCTGCCTTCAATGCTCATAGAAAAGGAAAACTAGGGAAATTAATGGCAAATTTCCTAATTAATGACCTATGGAATCAGAATTAAAAAAGTCAAATTCTCTCAAAAACTAAAAAGGAAATAAATCCCCCTAAATAAGCTAATTTCGTCTAAATACATTAGGGTTCTATAAATCAGCTTATTAAGCCTGAAATGGCATTATTTAGCCTTAAATGAGCCCACCAATGGATGGTCCATGGTTTAAGTACTTCAATTTATAATGTTTTGGCCCAGTCTAGCTTCAGCAGCTCCATCTTCAGCCCATATGATATTAAGGACGTCCATATTATTATTGTCCATATCTTACTTGACTTTTGTTGCTCCAATTGCTATTTGCTTAGTCCAGGTCTCTTGAACAAGTCCACTTAAGGCTTCCCTCATTCGTTTAGCTCGTGCTCTTGTTATCGGGCCACTTGGAATTTGCAGAGGATCATTCCAAGCATTTGAGACTGCTTGCTCCCTTTGATGGATCGCATCATCCCCTCTCTCCTCAAAAGGATTCGTCCTCGAATCATCACCTACATCATAAGGAGATAGATCAGTAACATTAAAAGTAGCACTAACATTATACTCACCTGGTAGATTTATCTTATAAGCATTATCATTGATTTTCTCAAGGACTTGAAATGGTCCATCCCCTCTTGGAGCTAATTTCGATTTCCTTTGTGCTGGAAACCTTTCTTTTCTCATATGCACCCATACCCAATCACCAGGTTCAAAAGTGACACGTCGTCTGCCTTTGTTTGCCTTGGATGCATATTGCTCATTTTTCCTGTCAATCTGCAATTTAATCTTTTCATGAAGTTTCTTAACCACCTCAGCTTTCTGTTTGCCATCAAGGCTTATTCTCTTATTAATGGGCAATGGTAACAAATCCAAAGGAGTTAGTGGATTAAAACCATAAACAACTTCAAAAGGAGAATAATCAGTAGATGAATGCACACTTCTATTATATGCAAATTCAATGAATGACAAGCAATCCTCCCAATTTTTCAAATTCTTTTGGATGATAGTCCTAAGCAATTGAGTTAAGGTTCTATTAACAACTTCAGTTTGACCATCAGTTTGTGGATGACAAGCTGTAGAAAATAATAACTTAGTTCCAATCTTTCCCCACAAAACTCTCCAAAAATGACTTAAAAATTTTGCATCCCTATCTGAGACAATACTTTTAGGAACACCATGAAGCCTCACAATTTTTTTAAAGAACAAATCAGCAATATAAGTAGCATCATCAGTTTTATGGCATGCAATAAAATGTGCCATTTTTGAAAATCTATCAACAACCACAAATATTGAATCCATCCCTCTTTTTGACCTAGGTAATCCCAAAATAAAATCCATTGAAATGTCTACCCAAGGTTCACTAGGTACAGGTAATGGAGTATATAGACCATGAGGTAAGACTCTAGACTTGGCCCTTTTACATGTTATGCATCTACCACAAATCCTTTCCACATCACGCTTCATTCTAGGCCAAAAGAAATGTTCATGCAAAACATCTAATGTCTTTTTAACACCAAAATGTCCCATTAGTCCTCCCCCATGTGCTTCCCTCACAAGCAATTCACGCATAGAACATTGAGGCACACATAATTTATTTTCTCTAAACAAAAATCCATCAAGTTTATAGAATTTTCCAAAAGCTCCTTTTTCACAAGCAATAATTATTTCAGCAAAATCACTATCATTGGCATACAAATCCTTAACATATTCAAAACCAAGCAATCTTGCATTCAGAGAAGTGAGAAGAATATACCTTCTAGATAATGCATCCGCAACCACATTCTCCTTACCTTTCTTGTATTTGATCACATATGGGAAAGGCTCGATGAACTCCATCCATCTAGCATGTCTTTTGTTCAGCTTACCTTGACCTTTAATGTACTTCAAAGATTGATGATCTGTATGAATCACAAATTGTTTAGGCCAAAGGTAGTGTTGCCAGGTCTCCAATGCTCTCACAAGTGCATAAAGCTCCTTATCATAAGTTGGGTAATTCAAGGTGGCGCCATTAAGCTTTTCACTAAAATAAGCAATTGGCCGCCCTTCCTGCATTAGAACAGCTCCTATCCCAACTCCTGATGCATCACACTCAATCTCAAAAGTTTTGTTAAAATCAGGTAAAGCTAAAATAGGTGCAGAACACAATTTTTCTTTAAGAACACTAAATGCATGATCTTGTGCCTTTTCCCATCTAAAGCCAACTGATTTCTTAATTATTTCAGTGAGTGGTGCAGCAATTGTGCTAAAATCTTTCACAAACCTCCTATAAAAGCTAGCCAATCCATGAAAACTTCTTACCTCAGTTACATTTGTAGGTGTTGGCCATTCTTTAATAGCCCTTACCTTCTCTTCATCAACTTGTATTCCCTCAGCACTCACTACAAATCCAAGAAAAACAACTTTTCCCATGCCAAAACTACAATTTTTTAGGTTAGCATACAACTTTTCTTTTCTCAAAACATCAAGCACACAATGCAAATGATTCAAATGCTCATCAAGACTCTTACTAAATATCAGAATATCATCAAAATAAACCACAACAAATTTTCCAATATATGCACGCAAAATATGATTCATCAACCTCATAAAAGTACTAGGTGCATTTGTTAGCCCAAATGGTATGACTAACCATTCATACAACCCATGCTTTGTTTTGAAAGCAGTTTTCCACTCATCTCCTTCCCTCATCCTAATTTGATGATATCCAGATTTTAAATCAATTTTTGAGAAAATAACAGACCCATGCAATTCATCAAGTATATCATCTAATCTAGGAATAGGATGGCGATACTTTACAGTGATATTGTTGACAGCTTTGCAATCAATGCACATCCTCCAAGATCCATCTTTCTTTGGTACTAAGAGGACTGGTACAGCACATAGACTTAAGCTTTCTCGAACATACCCCTTTGCCATGAGCTCTTCAACTTGCTTTTGAAGCTCTTTTGTCTCCTCAGGGTTAGTTCTATAAGCTGGCCGGTTAGGAATTGTTGCTCCAGGAATGAAGTCAATTTGATGCTCAATGCCTCTTATGGGTGGCAATCCACTAGGAATATCTTCTGGAAATATATCTTCAAATTCCTGCAACAATGAACTAACAACACTCGGAAATGAAGAGTCAAGGTCATTAGTGTAAAAGGCCTCCTTGTAAACAAGTACAAGTAAAGGCTGTTCAGAAAGATATGCACTCCTCACCTCACTTTCTTTTGCATAAAAACTCACTTTTTCTCTTTCTTTTCTCTCCACTTTCTTTTCTTTCTTTTGAATTTCTTTTTTTGAGCTCTCAGATTTTCTTTCTTTCTCACTCTTATTTCTTTTTATTCTCTCTTCTTTATTTTTCTTATCACCCTCTCTTTTATCTCTCTCTTGTTTCATTTTGAGCTGATCTTCATACACTTGCTTGGGTGTTAATGGTACAAGAGTAACGGGTCTGTCATCCTTTACAAATGAATATCTATTGGTAAACCCATCCTTTGTCGCCTTCCTATCAAATTCCCAAGGTCTACCCAAAAGTATATGTCCAGCATGCATAGGAACAACATCACATAAAATCTCATCATAATATCTTCCAATTGAGAATGAAACAAGAACTTGCCTATCAACCTTAATCTCCCCACATTCATTCAGCCATTGCAACTTGTATGGTCTAGGGTGTTTAATAGTAGACAAATTTAATTTCTCAACTAAAGTGGTACTAGCAACATTGGTGCAACTCACCATCAATAATCATATTGCATACCTTGTTGCTTATGAGACAGCGAGTATGGAAGATGTTTTCTCTTTGCTGCTCAATGTCATCTTCCTTAACTTGAGAATTCAAAGCTCTTCTAGTCACAAGTGCTTCTCCTTCTACAGCATACTCAAACCCATCATCACTCGCATCTTCAAGTGATGGCATGGAATCATCACTTTCACTTTCAGTCACCACTTCACGGTCCTTCATGATCATTACTCTCTTGTTGGGGCATTGCGAAGCTATATGACCTGTTCCCAAACACTTGAAACATTTAATATCTCTATTTCTAGATGATTGGGAATCAGATTTACCTTTGTTTTTAGATGAAGCTTCCTCTTTGCCTTTTGGGACTTCTCTTTGAACATCTTTTTCTTCCTTCTTCCATTTTGGTCTCATTGAAGAACTAGAGCCTGAAAGGTACCTTGCTGATCCTTTTTGTTTAAGTTGCCTTTCAACCTTCATTGCCATGTGCACCATGTCTTCTAACTCCACATAATGCTGCAACTCCACAATATTAGCAATTTCTTTATTTAACCCATTTAAAAATCGAGCCATTGTTGCTTCCCTATCCTCTTTCACATTTGCCCTAAGCATAGCCACTTCCATCTCTTTATGATATTCCTCTACACTCTTAGAGCCTTGTGTAAGGGACTGCAACTTTTGAAAGAGGTCTCTATAGTAATGGCTGGGTATAAACCTCTTCCTCATGAGAGCCTTCATTTCCCTCCATGTTTCTAGGGGTCTCTCACCATTCCTCCTCCTCTCTAGGACCAATTTATCCCACCAAATTAATGCATAATCCGTAAATTCAATGACTGCCAATTTCACCTTTTTTGCTTCAGAATAATTATGGCACTCAAAAATGAACTCAATTTTCTTTTCCCACTCCAAATAAGCTTCAGGATCATTTCTACCTTGGAAAGAAGGTATCTTCATCTTAATATTTCCAAGGTTTCCATCCACCCTATTTCTACCCCTTGGAGCATTTTTACCATGTCTCCTTTCATGCCTAACTTCCCTAGGCCTATTTCTACCCAAATCAAATTCAGATTCATAGTCTTCTTCACTACCACCTCCTACTTCATTTTCAAACTCAAAATCATCCAAAGAATCATCTCTATGCCTCTCATATCTTCTAGGATTAGGACTTACAGTAGGTGGTCTTCTCTGCAAGTTCGCAATCATTGTGTCTTGCTTATCCATCCGGTCTCTTATCCCTCCAAGCACCACATTAAGATGTTCGAATTGCTGCTGCATGGCTTTTACAATGAGATCCAGGTTCTGCGCACTACCTCCTCCACTTGATATTTCCTCCCTATTAGACATTATAAGCTGCAAGAAAAATTGATTAGAGAAATAAAGATCCTCACAAATTTTCCTCACGTGTTTACCCTCAAAGATGTCACTCTTCACTCGTGTTTCACACTTTAAAGGCTTTTTCAAATAATGGATTCACACTCTTGCCTTTTTCCACTCTCAGTGTCTCTATAGGCTCTTTAAAGAAACTAATCAGACTCAATACAAAGCTATCACAATTCTTGTGAGATTCAACCCAACACTTGGAGATAATGAGTAGTAAGCGGATACTATAGTTGAGAAAATCAAGGAATGAAAGTTAAAGATGCAGAATGTTGTAAAAGCTTAGCTCAAACCAATACTACTTCCAGAACAACACAATTTTTTTTTCTTTTTTTTGCCTTTTCTTTTCAGCAATTTTTTTTTCTTTTTTTTTTTTTTTGCCTTGCTTTTCTTTTTTTCTGGAATATGAAAGAACAAAAAAACGAAATTTGGATAAACAGAAAAGAAACAGCAAAATAAATCTGGAAAAATGCGTCTGAATTTAAAGGACAATATCTCGAGTTAGAGAACTCCAAATGAGATGATTTTAAAGCAATCTGCAAGAAGAGATTCTGGGATATAAGAAAGACCTACTATACGTCCAGAAACTCAACGGAAAACATCACAAACAGAGGATTAAAATTCAGCACGTCCAGAATAATGGAAGACAAATAGAATTTCAAAACGAAAGAGAAACGCAATCTGGAAAAGCACAAGACACACGGATATGACCTGATTTAGGGACCGAAGCTCTGATACCAAGATGGTGCGAACCCGCAAGGAATTGAATCCCCTTGAACCCACAACCGATCTGAAATATACACACCCCAAGAAAGCTAAATCAAGTCTGAACGATCCACTTGGAACCCTTGACACGAAGAGACAAGGACCCCGAGTGTTGGAAGACGCCACAAGGTTGATCAAGCCTTGATAAGTCTACAAGTTCAATGAAGAACCCTAGAGAGCACTCCTCTCAATTCTGGGATTTCCAGAAAATATGATTTCTATTCATTCAAATCTGATTACAATGGGAGGCAAAGTACAATTATATAGTGTGCAAGTCAAATCTGCCTTCAATGCTCATAGAAAAGGAAAACTAGGGAAATTAATGGCAAATTTCCTAATTAATGACCTATGGAATCAGAATTAAAAAAGTCAAATTCTCTCAAAAACTAAAAAGGAAATAAATCCCCCTAAATAAGCTAATTTCGTCTAAATACATTAGGGTTCTATAAATCAGCTTATTAAGCCTGAAATGGCATTATTTAGCCTTAAATGAGCCCACCAATGGATGGTCCATGGTTTAAGTACTTCAATTTATAATGTTTTGGCCCAGTCTAGCTTCAGCAGCTCCATCTTCAGCCCATATGATATTAAGGACGTCCATATTATTATTGTCCATATCTTGCTTGACTTTTGTTGCTCCAATTGCTATTTGCTTAGTCCAGGTCTCTTGAACAAGTCCACTTAAGGCTTCCCTCATTCGTTTAGCTCGTGCTCTTGTTATCGGGCCACTTGGAATTTGCAGAGGATCATTCCAAGCATTTGAGACTGCTTGCTCCCTTTGATGGATCGCATCACTTAGAATATGTTTCATAAACCTAATTGGCTCCCATAAATTGTATCTCGGCCAAGAGAAACCATCTCCACCAAATTATGGATGTGTGGCTGAAAGGAGGCTTGAAAGCTAAGGAAAACGTGTGTGTTTGTATACAAGATAGCTCTCTCTACCTTCTCTCATATATGGATGTGTGTTTAGCTTGTTTTAGAATGTGTGTAAGTATATTTTCAAGTTATGGAAAGTATGCTACCATGCCTTTACATGTCATGATCCTTGATTCCATGTTATGTTTTAAATGAATCCATGATGTTTGTATGAGTTTGCTTGAGTGTGGAGAGACCAAGAACTCTTCCCTTCGGTGAGGATGAGCCAAGAACCCTTGAGTTTGGTTAAGACAAAGTAAAGAGTCTCCTAAAAGCAAAGTAGGCTCCCAAGAGTATGATTGAGTCCAAAATGCTCAAAGAATAGATGAGACAAGTCCAAAATTCATGAGGAGAAGTGTGAGGCCAATCCAAACACTTAGTGAGCTCTTGAATGTCTTGTATGATTGATTCACATGCCAAAGTTGTTTTTAAAATGTCTATGATTTCTAATTTCTCTATGCATGCATTTATAAAGCTTGCTTTGTACATATTATGTATGATTGAATGATAGATGAGCCATTGGGATTCTTTGAATCTCATCCCCTCCTCTCCAATGATTTAACATGCTAGGTGGACTAAGTAATTATCATGAAGGGAGCCAACAACGATAAAAAGGAGAGATTGACAACCTTGTGCCTTGTTTTATCTATTTTGGAACCATAATGATAGTTCATAATGTATATGATATTATCTATGTACCATAAACCTTAAGACATATGTAAATATACTATTATGTAATGTTTAGATGTATGAAAATGATATATGACCTCTAGCATTTATTTTGACTATGTAATGCCAAAGTGTGCAATATGGAAGTTTGATGGAAATATGCATAAGTGTGGGTTGAATAGCTAAAATGAGATGCATGAGGTTTGGAACCATTTGGGCAGCTCACATAAGTCTTAAATATGCTTTTAGACTTGCCCAAAATGTGCCAACACTAAGGGAAGACCATTTGGCAAGTTTGGTACCTCATATGGAGCCAAATTTGACCATAATGGAACCCTATATCACTTTTTGGCTAAATGAGCTAATCTCGATCTGAAATTTGACATGAAATTAGGTCTCATTGAGAGCTTTCTGAGAAGCTAAAGGTCATTATTTTTGAAAGTCTATAGAATATTTGATGATTTTTTAAAGTTGGCAAAATTTATGATTTTTGTCTGCTGCACTATTCACTTGGTCTGAAATTATTTTCTATCACATGAGGCCTAAATGATGTCCAATTGCCATGCAATTTTATACAAAGAAACTAGGCAATCACAGTGACTCATGTCAACTAGAAGCACCTCATTTGAAGGTCTAAAGAGGGAGATATTAATTTTTGAAGTTTCTGTCCAATATCAGTAAAATTGCCCAACTAGAAGTACTGTTCCATTGAATTTCGGAGTCTGGGCTTGATGAACTGATTTGAAGATATTTTTTTTCTCTAGTTAACATCCATAGATTTCCATATTAGTATCATTTTTATGGATTGAGTTTTTGTGGAATTAATTGGACATTTTCAAAATTTTCTGTAGAATTCTGTGACAGTCCCAGATTTTAGTTGAACCTTTGGACCATTTTGGATGTCAAACATCCTATGTAATGAATGTTGTGACTTGCTCATATTTTTAGTGTGAAGTAGACATTCTAATTTTTCTATATTTAGTTATGATTTTCCAAAATTTGCCCAGAAAAGAGGCCTATTCTGGCTGAGAATGAACTCCAATTTTCTAGGCCCCATTTCGGTTTCTACGGGTTGTGGGCATGTTTTGGAGATGCAAATGAGTTATAATGATGTAATTAAATATGAAGATGTATAACATGAGCTCACATAGTCCACATGACATCAATTGCAAATTTTTAAATGCAATGCGAAAAGCCTATTACTTTCATCCCCTTTTTCATATGCTTTTATGGGATTGATAATACAAAGCTTATAAATGGCATAAAATGAGCTAAAAGTTATAGTGTTACTGATACAATACCAGTAGGCATGCCCATTGAAGCACAACAAGTTCGAGAAACCCTCATTCATCAAGAACTTCAAAGAGCTCAAGTGGCCCAAATTGTGCACTATGTCCAAAAATTTCAAAGAGCTCAAGATAATATTTATGTTGGACATCGGCCCAAGTTTAGAGCCTAAGATCTATATTTGATCAATTCAAAACATGCTGAATTAGACTTTGGACATGAGATTTCCTTAAAGATGCAAAAATGGAAATCCAAGTGGAAGCCCAATGTTCTAAAAAGGGCCATGGAGTAACTAGATTTAATATCCAACATGTTGAAGGCCCAATGTACTACACACATACAAGAGGAGTGTCAAGGCCCAATTGGAGTCCAATTGCAAGAGATTAAGAATCATGTATTAACCATGTGATTTTTAATAAAGTATGAGTACCCCATGTGACTATTTAAAAGAGTTAATTAGTTTTGACTAGGATTCTTTTTTAATTTCGTTTTTATTATTTTATTATTATTTTGAACTTGGTCAAAGAGCTTATCTTGGATATTAAGTTAAAATTAGTATCCTAATTTAGTTCCTTGATTTTGGCACCATTTAAAATATTTTTAATTAGATTTTAGAGTTTTACTTTCATTAGGATTTTAGACTTTTAGAAACTTTGCCTATAAAAGGCTCCCTATTGTACTCTATTTTAAAAAAGATCATGAATGAATGAATTTGAGTATATTATTTAATACTTTGTGAGGCATTTGCTTCTTTGTGTTCTTTGAGAGTTCACGTGACTTATCAAAGGATTGGTCTTCCTTTGTGGCATCTTGAAGCTAGGGTTCTAAAAGACAAGTTCTCTTAGGGTCTTTCCTTTGACCAACATTCTTGTTTTCTAGCCGGTCTCGGGCAAAGTGTCATCTTGTTGAAAGTTCCTAGGACAAGGTTCCTAGAAGGTCTCTCATCATTTGGTATCAGAGCTTTGGTTTCCTAGTGCAAGGTATATCTTTGTATTTCCCTTCCGTTGTTCTTCATACTTTCTCTCCTTCCATTAGTGTTGCCTTTTTCATCTTCATCGTTGTCTTCTATCTTCTTTTGTCTTCCATTGTTGTGTGCTTCCATCCTAAAAAAAAAAAAGAGTGTGTGATACTCCAAAAAAAAAAAATTCAAAAAAAAAAGGGTGAAAAAAGTGAAAAAGAAAAAGAAAAAAAATTCAGATTGCAGAATTCAAAATTGTAAGTTATGCCAATTCAAAGTTGAAAGCAAGTTTGGAGTTAATTTCCTAATTGGAGTTAGTTTCCTAATTGGAGTCAATTTCTTAATTGGAGTTAATTTCCTAATTGAAATTTGTTTCCTAATTTGATTGCATTAAGTAGCTACCAAGTTATCTACTTTCTTATTTGCATTCAAGAAAGGATGTCCTTTCCTAATTGTTCTAAACTTGAATTGCAAGTAGTTTCCTATTGTTAAAGTTTATTATTTTTAGATTTTTTCTTTCTTTCTCCTTCCTTCCAGGCCTCCCCTTCCTCCTTCTTTCCCTTTTTGTTACACACCTCTTTTTCTCCTTTATTTGATTCTTTGGAATTTACATTTTAGGATTCTAGTTTTTTGATTGCCACTAGTCTGATCTTTTCATTTGATTTGCTTGTGACTTGCTTAGAACACTTGTAAGAAGCAAATTATTGAGTGGTAAAAGGCAAGAGTGCAATTAACATTAGAGAAAAAGCCAAAAGGAGAGTTAAACATGAGTGAACTTATCATCTTTTGAGTGAAAACACATGAGAAGAGTGTGTGAGGTCCTATTACTTCTTTCTTTCTTTGACTAACTTTTTAGGTGACAAGATGTCCAATGAGTACAAATTCCTTGAAGAGACTAACAAAAAGCAATTCAAGCAAACTTGTGCATGGTTAGATGCGTTCCAATCCAATTCCAACTTTACAGGACAAGATAAGGAAAAGTCATCCCCTGATTTCCATACTAGATACCTTATCAAAGAGAAAGTTTGCAGCGTGGCTATTGATAATAGTAGCTATATAAATGTTGCTAGTACCTTACTTGTTGAGAAATTAAACTTGCCTACTATGAAGCATCCTAAGCCCTATACAGTGTTGAAGGGTAATGTTGAGTTTAGGGTTAATAAGCAAGTTTTGATTTCTTTCTCCATTGGTAAATATCATGATAAAGTGTTATGTGACGTAGCTCCAATGTATGATGGACATATTATGCTTGGTAAACCATGGAAACATGTGAGAAAAGCTAAATATGTCAAGCATAAGCACAAATATTGCTATTGCTATTCATTTGTATTCAATGAAAAAAATCATGTATTGGTACCTCTTGATCCTATGGATGCTTATGAGGATCAGATGAGAATAGCACAAGCATACAAAATGAAAGAAAAGAGAGAGAACATGAGTTAGAGAGAGAAAAAGATGAGATTGAAAAAGAAAAGAGTGTGAGTGAAAAGAAGGAGCAAGAGAGTTGTGAGAAAAGTGAGAAAAGCATGAGTGTGAGCTTGTTTGATGAAAAAAGAGAGGTTGAGAGTGTGTGTAAGAATGTTTGTTTATCTACTAACAATCTTAACTCATCTTTACCTATTGTTGGTTTTAGTTTCTTGCAGGTATGTGGAGATTTGTTTTCAAAGAAGCCACCCAATGGACCCTCATCTTAAACTAGCATTGAAAAGAGTTGTGATTGCCTATATTTGCTTCCTAAGAAACCACTTGATGGTTCCCAATCTTTAATGTGCTTTCAAAAGTGCTTTGATTGCATAGATTTTGTTCTTGCTAATGAATCATTGCCTTTCAAAAGCATTGAGCACCACACATTGAGTTTTAATTGTTTCATAAATTTTGTGGCTATTAGGAATTCATATTACATTAATTTTATGGTTAAAAAGTTATCGTGTTACTTGGATTTTGTTATGGCCCTTAGGTTTATTACAGGTACATGTGAGATCAAAATTATCATTTATATTTGGGTGCATGTGAGAAAGAAATACTTTCTAAATCAAAACAAGTTCAAAGAATTTCCCAACTTGGAGTATTCTAAGTGAAGAATTGATGATCTCTTTAAAATGACCCCTTTAGTTTACAAGATTATTCTGCTTAATGAATATAGTGTTATTATTATTTTTGGAAAGTCTAATTTATTTCCATATGATACAGGCGAAGATTCGAGGACGAATCTTTTCAAAGAGGGAGGGAATGATACAATACCAGTAGGCATGCCCATTGAAGCACAACAAGTTCGAGAAACCCTCATCCATCAAGAACTTCAAAGAGCTCAATGGCCCAAATTGTGCACTATGTCCAAAAATTTCAAAGAACTCAAGATAATATCTATGTTAGACGTTGGCCCAAGTTTAGAGCCCAAGATATGTATTTGATCAATTCAAAACATGCTGAATTGGACTTTGGACATGAAATTTCCTTAAAGATGCAAAAGTGGAAGTCCAAGTGGAAGCTCAATGTTTTAAGAAAGGCCATGGAGCAACTAGATGATATCCAACATATTGAAGGCCCAATGTAGTTACACACATATAAGAGGAGTACCAAGGCCCAATTGCAGTCCAGTTGCAAGAGATTAAGAATCATGTGTTAACCATGTGATTTTTAATGAAGTATGAGCATCCCATGTGACTATTTAAAGGAGTTGATTAGTTTTGACTAGGATTCTTTTTTAATTTCATTTTTTATTATTTTATTATTTTTTTGAACTTGGTCAAAGAGCTTATCTTGGATATTAAGTTAAAATTAGTATCCTAATCTAGTTCCTTAATTTTAGGTACCATTTAAAATATTTTTAATTAGATTTTAGAGTTTTACTTTTATTAGGATTTTAAATTTTTAGAAACTTTACCTATAAAAGACTCCCTATTGTATTCTATTTTAAAAAAGATCATGAATGAATGAATTTGAGTATTATTCAATACTTTGTGAGGCTTTTGCTTCTTTGTATTCTCTGAGAGTTCACGTGACTTATCAAAGGATTGGTTTTCTTTTGTGGCGTTTTGAGGCTAGGGTTCTAAGAGACAAGTTCTCTTAGGGTCTTTTCTTTGACTAACATTTTTGTTTTCTAGCCGGTCCTGGGCAAAATGTTATCTTGTTGAAGGTTCCTAGGACAAAGTTTCTAGAGGGTCTCTCATCAGTTACAATACTGGTAGAGGGTGTTTGTCACACCATACTTTATTAGACTCCATATTCCCATATTTAAGGTAACTTTCATGTGCAAGCAAAGAAAAACCAAGAAAAAGGAATAAATAATGCCATTTCTTTGCATTACGTCAAGGTTAAAAATTCAAAATTTGATCCATGGATCTCAAAAACATACTAACAACATTCTCTAATTATTTTTCATCCATAAAAATCATAAACATCTCAAAAATTTGCATAAACCATGGACCAAGAGCTAAAAACCACAAATATTCATGTTTTGCCTCGGGCTAAAATTTCAATTTTCTGGTAGCAACTTTGGAAAATCATAACTAAATCTAGCAAACCATAGCTTTCTGGAAAACTCTAGATATTAAATTTACACTAAAAATAATTTCAAGCCACTAAAATCTTATCTGGACTATGTTCGACAACTGAAAAAGGCACAAAGGTTGGGCTATCCAGAATTACTGATACAACTTACTGACATAAACTTTGAAAATACATAATTAATTCCACAAAAATCCAATCTCTACAAACTATACCAATTTGGAAAGATATAGATGTTAATTAGAGGGGAAAAATAATTTTAGATCAATCCAAGAGCATTCATTCCTTGGAAATTGATAGAACAATACTAAGGGTCTAGCTTTGTGCCTGGAACAAAATAAAAACTTCAAAAATTTATATCTCCTTTTCAAATTTCAAGCAATTGAACATCGTTTGCCCTATGAATGACAGAGATATATTTTTGGACCATATGAACAGTATTAGTGTCAAAATCAGAAAATTTGTCAATTTCAAAAATTCACTAAAAATTCTATAGACCTCCAAATATTATGCACTTTCACTTCTCAAAAAGCTCTCAGCAAGATTTATATGCATGCCAAATTTTAGACAAAGAAGAGCTCATTTGGATAGATTTTGTCATAGCTCACCATTATGGTCATTTTTGCCTCTTATAAGGCACCAACTTGGTCCAAATGGCTTTCCTTTATGTTTAGTACCTCTTGGGCAAGTTTAAGAGCATAAATACAACTTGTATGAACTGCCCAAGTGATCCAAAACATCATACATCTAATTTTGGTTATCCCACATCCATGAGTACACTAGCAAATGCAAGCCATCACGTAACTAAATCTCACATTTCCATTGATTTTGCACTAAAAGTGGTTCATACATCATTCGTACATGCTATTAGATTTGCTCATTGGTTTATAACTTAAAAATAATATATAAATGATTATTTTGACATTCCTACACACTTTAAGATTACATAAGCTGCATCATTTGTCAAAACAATGTTATTCATGCTTTATTGCCTCCATTCCTTAGCTCTTGAGTTCCACTTAAGCCATATGAGATAGGAGAGGGAAGGAGTGAGATTCATGGAATCTCAATATCTCTTTCCCTTTTCAATCACACATAAAGAATCCAAATCTAAGTTTAAAAAATGCATGCATGGACATCATGGCTTTTATAATTATTCATAGAACAAATTTAGCATTCAAGAAGTCATATAGAACATATATAGGTTTGCCAAGCAAGGGGTTTAGCCTCTCCCATTCTTTTTAAGGATTTTGGACTTGCCTCACCCACTTTCTTAAAGGCTCTTAACTAATCCTTACTCTTGGGAGATTTTTTGCTTTGTCTCAACCATTCTTGAGGGTCCTTGGCTTATCCTCACCATGGCTAGGGCATTATTGGTTTCACCACATTCAAGCAAACCAAAGCAAATACACAAAGCATCATTTGAATGCATAACATAACATCATGGTACCATGACATTTAAACACTTGCTAAAATATTTTTCATGGCTCAAAACATACATATACACATTCAAGGATAAGATAAACATCCACTCATGCATGAGAGAAAGAAGGGAAAGCTACCTTACATATAAGAGCACACTTTAACCTTTGAAAGTCCTTCTCCTCCTTTGGCCAAACATCCATGAAGGGGTGGAGCTTGATTCCTTTGCCCTAAGCACATGAAATATGACCCAATTATACTCTTGGAACATTTACCAAAACCCCTCATACACTAGAACAACTTAGTTGCTCAAAAGGTTCAATTATGGTTCCAAAAAGCACCTAATGAAGCAACCTTAGGAATTTATGATCTTGGCTCCATTCTCTCCCATAATCTATAACTCTTGCCTCAATTTAGACTCCTTGGAGTTATCACACATTTATTTTAAGGAGCCTATCTAGGTCTTGCTTCATTATATCTAGGTCTTGCTTCATTATGCTACAATATGGACCTATAGCTCCATTTCATTATCTATGACTTTTAAAATTTTTTCAAGGCTTCCTCTCATGCTCTCCCATCATATATGATACAAAAATAAGCTTGGAAGAAATTAAAACACTCCCTTTGATACAATATCAGTAGGCATGCCCATTAGAGCACTACAAGTTCGAGAAGCCCTCATCCATCAAGAAACTCAAATCATTCAAAAGGGTATGATTCAGGTCCAAATAGTTTATGAAGAGATGGCCCATGCTCAAGAGGCCCAAATTGTGCTAGTATATGTCCAAAAACTTCAAAGAGTTCAAAATAATCTCTATGTTGGACGTCGACCCAAGTTGATAGCCCAAGATCCATATTTGATCAAGATCTCCTTAAAGATGCAAAAGTGGAAGTCCAAGTGGAAGCCTAATGTCTTAAGAAGATCCATGGAGCAACTAAATTCAATATCCAACATGTTGAAGGCCCAATGTAGTTACATACATACAAGAGGAGTGCCAAGGCCCAATTAGAGTCCAATTACAAGAGATTAAGAATCATGTGACAACCATGTGATTTTTAATGAAGCATGAGCATCCCATGTGACAAATTAAAGAAGCTGATTAGTTTTGACTAGGATTCCTTTTGAAATTTTGTTTTTTATTATTTTATTATTTTTTTGAACTTGGTCAAAGAGCTTATCTGGAGATCAAGTTAAAATTAGTATCCTAATCTAATTAGGATATATTAGGTATCATTTAAAATATTTCTAATAAGGTTTTAGAGTTTTACTTTAATTAGGACTCTAGAAAATTTTGCTTATAAAAGGCTTCCTATTGTATTCTATTTTACAGATGAATGAAATTGAGTATTATTCAATTATTTGTGAGGCTTTTGCTTCTTTGTGTTCTCTGAGAGTTCACGTGACTTATCAAAGGATTGAATAATACTCAATTTCATTCATCTGTAAAATAGAGTACAACAGGAAGCCTTTTATAGGCAAAATTTTCTAGAGTCCTAATTAAAGTAAAACTCTAAAACTTTATTAGAAATATTTTAAATGATACCTAATATATCCTAATTAGATTAGGATACTAATTTTAACTTAATCTCCAGATAAGCTCTTTGACCAAGTTCAAAAAAATAATAAAATAATAAAAAACGAAATTTCAAAAGGAATCCTAGTCAAAACTAATCAGCTTCTTTAATTTGTCACATGGGATGCTCATGCTTCATTAAAAATCACATGGTTGTCACATGATTCTTAATCTCTTGTAATTGGACTCTAATTGGGCCTTGGCACTCCTCTTGTATGTATGTAACTACATTGGGCCTTCAACATGTTGGATATTGAATTTAGTTGCTCCATGGATCTTCTTAAGACATTAGGCTTCCACTTGGACTTCCACTTTTGCATCTTTAAGGAGATCTTGATCAAATATGGATCTTGGGCTATAAACTTGGGTCGACGTCCAACATAGAGATTATTTTGAACTCTTTGAAGTTTTTGGACATATACTAGCACAATTTGGGCCTCTTGAGCATGGGCCATCTCTTCATAAACTATTTGGACCTGAATCATACCCTTTTGAATGATTTGAGTTTCTTGATGGATAAGGGCTTCTCGAACTTGTAGTGCTCTAATGGGCATACCTATTGATATTGTACCACCCTTGGTGCTTCTTCTCCCCTTGGTACCTATGCTCACCTTAGCACCAATGGAGGTTGTCTTGCTTTCCTTGATGGGAGATGCATGTGGGAAGTTTTGTAAAGATCTTAGGAGCTCATACAAATACTTACTTTGGCCTTGTGACTCTTGTACAAAATCAGTATTTAGGTGGCACACACAAATCCTTAACTTTTCTATCTTATAATTTCATGGTTTTACTTGTTCTCTTTGCATATTCTTAATTCCCACGCCTTAATCCCTAAGATTCATTCTTGGTTCTGTCCCCTTGGCTGGCCATATGTAGGACAAAATGCACAAGAAGAGAAACAAGGAAAAAGAGGCTTGGAACTTAGGATTTTTACCTTGAATTCAAGCTTTTCTTGAATACTCTTCCCTTTCCTTTGGCTCTCCTCCTCAATTTCGAAATTTCCCCTCTGGTTTGAGCTCAAAACAAACCTAAAAAGTTCAATACATCCATAGAAAGAAAGAGGAGAAAGAGGGAAAAAAGATTGGTAAAGGAGAAAGCATGAAAAACTATAGAATTCTTACACTTTTTGCTAGGTTTCTCTCCTCCTTCTTCCCTCCATCTTGTGTGCCATTCTCATCTGCCCTTGGTTCTGTTTTAGCCTAGAAAATTCGGTTATAAGGAGTGGGGCAGAAGTGGGGATGTTTTTATAAAGGAAGTTTCAAGAAACAATTATTCTAAAAATGATGTTTACTGCACTCATGACATTTTTGTTTTAGATTCGTTTTAGCTCCTTTTTTAAAACTATCTTTTTCATCATAAAATTTAGGTCCTCAATCATAAAATTTGAAATCACTCAAATTAGAGCTAAAACCTTCTCGAACGAACTAGTCAAAATTCGGGTCAACTAACATTAGAAAACATACACCGGAGGGGTTTTAACTGTCCTGGGGCTTCCTATGATTTTTTAGGGCCTCTGAGAACCCCAGAGAACTCAAATTTTTTATTTAAAAAGCCCTCCTATAAGTATTCTCAATTTTTTTTTGAAATTACAAAAATACCATTATGTTTCGTTCTATTTTCGTTAAAATTATTCTGGCTATTCTGGCTTTAGTTTTCAGGGCACCTTTGGCCTTGAATCACTATTATTTGAGGTCTAGAATATTATTCTAATTTTATTGGACCTCAAATCACTCTATCTAGGGAACTTCCTTTTGTATTCAGTGAATTTTGTATATTTACGGAGAAACTGTACGTTACATTTCTTACATTTTCTCATATTTTTGAGGAGCCAGATATTACAGTGTTGGTTCATGAAGAGTAGCACCTAGAGATCTAAACCTAATTGATCAGAAGGAGAGACAAAGTTTTGTGTGGTGGAGGCATATTTCTTCTATCTTACTTCAATTTAAGCAAAGATGATGGATTCATGGGAGGGATTTTGCTTGTTTCATAATTTTTTTTCCATTACGTGTGTACATACAAATCCCAACACCAACACCCCTGAAGGATAAGCTATGCTTTGGTTTGCAAGCTGCATAACCACTATAATGGGCTTCAATTCTCCTACCTATAAAGATGAATACACTGATTTAGCCATTATATTAATAGTAGCACTAAGATCAATTAAAGCATCAGAAAACTCAAAATTCCCAATAGTGCAAGGTATTGTAAAAGTTCCTGGATCTTGACACTTAATAGGCATTGCAGGCTATATAAGTGCTAAAACATTTTTACACAAATTGATTTTCTCATTCCCTCTTAGCTATCTCTTGTTGGTACACATTTCTTTAAGGAATTTGGCATACTTAGGAATGGTCTTAATAGCTTCCAGCAAAGGTATGTTGACTTTAACTTTCTTGAAAGCTTCAAGAATCTCTTTCTCAAGTTCTACTTCAGCTTGTCTCTTCCCTGGGTAGGTCTACATGGGAAGGTAAGATCTTCTTTGGCTACTCTTCCTTTTCAAGCTCATTTGGTACGATGTATGTTTTTGCTAATGCTAACTTATCTGTAGTACTAATATCTGAGGACCCATGAACTTCCTTCCTACTCCTAAGGGTGATAGCACTAACATGAACTTCCTTCCTACTCCTAAGGGTGATAGCACTTACATTATTGCTTCTTAGGTTAATCAATGTCTGTGAACGTAATTTCCCTTATCCTTGACTTTTCATATCATTCATTGAGCTTGCTAATTGACCAATCTGTGTTTGAATACTTTGTATTTCCAATTTCTGCTGAATTTCATTTTGTTGAAACCTATCCATGAGCTACTTCATCATATCCTCTAGGTTATTTCCTTTACTAGATTCCACTCATATAGGAACAAACTATTTCAAAGGCTGTGGAGGCTGTGTAGATGGCCTACAGCATTATACTTTAGTCATTGTCCTCCCCCATATCTCAAGTTTTGGTGATCTCTCTACCCTAGATTATAAGTATAGGAGTATGGATCATATCTATGTTGTCCTTACTACATTGGCAAGATCCTAGCACAAGTCTCAACCCTGTTGTCTAGCTATAGGCATTAATCAACAGAATGTGTGGCTAGAGAGCATATATTGTAATGTTTGGTTTACGTAAAAATGATGGAAATAGATATGTTTTCAAAGTAAGTCCTCTGAAATGAATTGGATAAGGTCCAAAAAAATTAGAATAATGATCTAGACATTAAGTAATGAAATTAGGAGGGCATAGGTGCCCTGAAACATAGGCTAAAATAACTAGACGGAAATTAACAAAATAGCTACGTAACATAATGGCATTTTCATAATTTTAGAAAAATTTTAGAATACTCATAGGAGGATTTTTTTAAATGAAAATTTTGAGTTCTATAAGGTTCTCAGATACCTTAAAAATCATGGGAAACCTCGGGATAGTTAAAACTCCTCCAGTGTATGTTTTCTAATGTCGGTTGACTTGAAATTTGACCCTTCCGTTCGAGAAGGTTTTAGCTCCAAATTGAGTGATTCCAAAGGCATTTTATAAGATTGAGAACTTAAATTTTATGATGGAAAAGATAGTTCTAAAAAAGGAGCTAAAATAAAATAGAAACAAAAATGCCAAGTTTAGGGGACATAAATGGAATTTTTTGGAAACAATTTCTAAACCCTACCTATATATACACCATGCCCCACTCTTTTCCTCATTTGGCTGATTTCATTTCTGCCCTAAACCAGAGAAAAGACTTAGAGAGTGAGGCACACAAGGGAGGAGGAAAAAGGAGAAGAAAAAGCAAGTGAAAGTTATGGATTTTCTTAGTTTTTCTTTGGCAAATCCCTTCTCTTCTTTCTTCTTTTATTTCCCATGGATTTATTTAAGCTTTTAAGTCTATTTTGAGGTTAGACCAAGGGGGGAAAGGTTCGAGTTTTTGGAGAAAAAGCCAAGTAAAGAGAAGTAAACTAAGAAACCTGTAACACCATAAATTTTTATCTCATTTCATGCTATATATATGTCTCACATCATACAACTCACATAAGAGGCAAAATAATGGCATTAAAATAATGCATTATTTAGCCTTGCATCGTGTATAAAATTTTCGTTCGGTATTTCATGTGAGCTCATGTATCACATTCTTATATTTAATTATATGGATACAACTCATTTCTATCATCAAAATTGGCCCACAACTTGTGGAAACTAAAGGGAAGCATAAAACACATATATGCATTTTCGACCAGAATTTCCTCACTTCTGTCACAAACTTTAGAAAATCATAATTAATTTTAGAAAAATTAAAATCATGTATTCTAGGCCATTCTGGAAAGCCACACATGTCTATGTTATGGTAAAAATATGTCCAGACCATGAAACACAACATAGAAAGTGTTTGACATTCGAAAAAGTCCAGAGGTTGGGTTGTCCACTAGTACTATAACAGGTTTTTGTAGCAAATTTCAAAAATATTCAATTAATTCCAAAAAAATCCAATCTATGTAAATGATACCAATCTAGAAATTTGTGGATATTAGCTAGAAGGAAAAAATAACTCTAGACCAGTTTAGGCATGCTTAAACCTCAAAATCCAATCAAATAGTACCTGAGGTCAGTTGGGGTGCTTGATACTAGGTAGAACTTTTAAACTTTTAAAATTCTAAACGAGGTGCTTCTAGTTGGCACAAGTCACTGGGAAATTCTAGTTTCTCCATATGAAATTTCGTGGCAATTGGACACCATTTAAGCCCTATGCGATAGAAATTATTTTTGAACCAATTAAACAGTACATTAGACCAAAACCAAAATTTTTGCCAACTTTAAAAATTCATTAAATATTCTTTAGACTTCCAAAAATTCTGTTCTTTAGCTTTCCAAAATGCTCTCAACAAGATCTAATTTATTTCCAAATCTCAAATCAAAAAGAGCTCATTTGGACAAAAAGTGATATAAGGTTCTAAATTGGTCAATTCTTGGTCCATGCAAGATACCAAAATGTCCAAATGGCATTCTTTAGTGTTTCACACCTCTTAGGCAAGTCTAAAAGTATAAATATGACTTGTATAAGCTGCCAAAATGGTCCCAAATCTCACTTGCATTTATAAATATACTTTCATAATATAAACTTGCCATTACATAATTAAAATGTGCATTTCCAATCATACAACCTTAGCTCTCAATTATACATGATACAATAACATAATTATACATGTTTATAAGGTCATAGGTCATATACAATCATAGATGACAACATTTGCCACCTTGATGACCTTAAAAAAGTAAATTTCATGCATTTCAATGTCATGCTCTCATCTTTCAAGTGGTTGGCTTCCATCTCCTTCCTCTCTTAGTCCACTTAGCATGTTAGAACATTGGAGAGGAGGGGATGAGATTCAAAGAATCCCAATAGCTTATCTCCCATTCAATCATACATAAAATATGCAAAACAAGTCTTACAAATGCATGCATGCGCATATTCTCATATGTAAACATTCAAGAAGCATTTTCAACATTTGAATAAATCACACATAGCATACAAAGGCTTGATAAGCATGTGGATTGGCTTCACTCATTTACTTGTAGATTTTGGACTTGTCTCACCCATTCTTTAAGAGGTTCTTAGACTTAACCTTACTCTTGGGAGTCAACTTCACTTTTGGGAGACTCTTTACTTTGTCTCAACCAATCTTAAGGGTTCTTGGCTCATTCTCACCATAGCTAGAGGGTTCTTGGCTTCAACACACTCAAGCAAACCAAAGTAAGCATCGTAGACATTATTTAGAAATATAATGCATCATTATGGTACCATGACATATAAAATCATACTAGAATTCTTTTCATAACTCAAAACACACATACACACATTCAAGTCAATGTAGGTACACTTCTATGCATGAGAGAAGATGAAGAGAGCTATCTTGTTAGCATTTGTACACTTTTTCCTTAAGCCTTGAATCCTCTCCCTTGACCTCACACATCCAAGAAGGTGAAGATGTTTCCTCTTGGCCTAGACACATCATATGGAGGCTAATTATATTCTTGAAGCAAAGTCTAAGGCCACATAACTTGCTTAGATACTAGCTTGGCTCATTAGCCCCTTTATGTTTCCAAAATGCACCTAATGAAGCAACACCCATCAAATAAATTTTAGGCTCAATTCTTTTCTTTCAAATATGATTTTTAACTCTTTTTAAGCCCCTTGAAGTTATCACACAATCAAAACCAAGAGCCTAACTACATGTTGTTTCTTTAGGTCATATTATGGAACATAAAGCACCAACTCATTCTCTAAGCTTCCTAAATTTTTTCCAAGGCCTCCACTCATATTCATTCATCATATATGACTCAAAAATGGGTTTAAAAAAATTTAAAACTCTCCCTAGGTATATAAACCTCTCTCGGCCGAACCTATGCTAGGTTTTAGGGTTCATGGACTTTGCTTTATTTTATCGATGGAGGAAGCACATGGGGAGACTTCTAGGGATCTTAGGAGTACATTCAAACACTTATTTATGCATAAGAATTAAGAGATCAAATCAGATTTTAGAAGGAACACTTGAAACCCTAGAAATTGTATCTTGAAATTCCATGGTTTTTTGTTAATTCTCTTTGCATATTCTTAATCTCCAAACCCTTTTTCCTAAGAATCACACTTGGTTCTACCTAAAAAGTAAGCTTTCCAGGGTTTCTTAAGTGGGGTGAAATGGTGGAGGAAGAGGAGCAAGGGATAGCAACCATGGAAGAAGAAATTACCTTGTTTTCTTGTTTTTTCTCACTTGAATCTTGTCTTCTTTAAGATGCTCTCTTCAAATCTGAATTTCTCCCTTAAAATAGATTTATAAACTTCATTATAATCATAGGAAACAAAGGAGAATGGAGGAAAATAGGTTTGGATGGAAGAAAGCATAGAAAACTACCAAGAATCCATACCTTTTTGTCTTGATTTCTCCTTCTTCTTTTCTCATTTTGGTACGCTTAGCCCTAGCTCTCTCCTTTAAATTAGGGCAGAAACAATTGTGTCTAAATGAGTAAGGAGGTGAGGCGCCACTTATATATGGGTGGGAGAAAGAAGCACTTTTCAAAAATTTTTGTTTTGCCCTTTATTCTTGGCATTTTCGTTTCTACTTTATTTTAGCTCCTTTTTTATAATTATCTTTTTCATTATAAAATTTTGGTTTCAATTTAGTAAAATGCCTTTGGAATCACTTAAATTGGAGCTAAAACCTTTCCGAACAAATCCATCAAAGTTTATGTATACCAACGTTGAAAAACATCCACCGGAGGATATTTTACTGTCTCGAGACTTCCCATGATTTTCAAGACCTTTGAGAACCCTGGAGAATTCAAAACTTTCATTTAAAAAGCCCTCCTATGTGAATTCCAAAATTTGCTCAACATTATAAAAATGCCATTATGCTGCGTAAGTTTTTCGTAAAAAATTGTTTCTTTAATCTAGCTCCGTTTTTCTTTCTATCTGAGCTTGAGATTCTCATATTTAGGAGTTTAGAATACTTTCCAAATTTTTTGGGACCTTAACTAAATCATTTTAAGGGACTTGCTTTTATATCTGGTGAATTTCATTCGTTGACGAAGAAATTGTATGTTACATTTCTCACGTTTTCTCTCGTTTTTAGAGAATTAAATGTTACAAAACCAAGGTAAATTGCTAAGTTTTAAGCTTGTTCTTCCATTGCTTTCCTTTTGTGTGTTTCGACCATAATAGGGACAACCATAAGGGGTTGAGTTTTGAGCCAAACTAAGAGTGAATCTTCGAAAAATAAGGGAGAAGAATAAGTATATGCAAAAGAAACAACAAAACAACTATTAAATTTTAAGATTGTAAAGTTAGGGTTTCAAGTACTTAATCAAAATTCTATTTTGACGTAAGAGTTCATAGGCTAAGGTGAGTGTTTATATGAGCTCCTAAGGTCCCTAGAAAGCTTCTCACATGCATCTCCCATCAAAAAAACAAAACAAACTCCTTGCTTCCCCTTATTGTCCATAGCATTGGCCTAAACTAGAAGAAGCATCAAGGAGTGATTTTAATTTCTTTCAAGCTTGGTTTTGCATCATATAGGATGGGAGAGGATGAGTGGAAGTCTTGAAAAAATTTTAGGAAGCCTAGGAAGTGAGATGGTATCATAGGGTCCATATTATAATTTAAAGAAGCAACATGTAGTTAGACTCCTTAAATTAATTGTGCAATGACACCAAAAGACTTAAATACAGTAAAGAATTACAAATGGATGGAAAGAATGGAGCCAAGACATGGATTATGAGTGTTGCTTCATGTAACGTCATATTTAATAAGCTCATCTCACATCATTACTAGGCTCATCTCCTTGGATTACATAAAATTCCCAAGAAAAGCTATTAAAAATACTCCATTAAATTGGGTTACATCATGGATAAAATTTTCATTTCATGTCCCGTGGGCCATATGAACTCATCCATCTCATTCTCATATTTAAATACACAAATACAACTCAAAATCATCTCAAGAAGTGACCTTAAACTTGAGCTAATAAAGTATACACTTGGAAATAAAAGTGTGCAGCCTCAGACTGAAATTTTAGCTTTCTGTCATGAACTTTGAAAAATCATACCTAATTCTAGAAATATTAAAATCAAACACACTATACTATTCTGGAAAACTACATATGTCTAATTTATGTAAAAATAATTCCAAGCCACAAAAGGGATGTCTAGCCGCCGAAAATCGTGGAACAGTAACAAAGGTCTCTTGTCATTACTGGTACTATCCTCCAACTTCAAAAATTCATATCTCCCTACTCAAATATCCAATTGGGGTGATCTTAGTGCCCATAAAAATCTTATCATGTCTAGTTTATGCATATAAAGTTTCATCAGTATTGGACACCCTTTGTCACTCAAATGACACAGCCAAAAAAACTGACCATATGAACAGTGTTTATATCAGTTCAACAAAAAAATGCTAATTTTGAAAAATCATAATTAATTTTACAGAGCTCCAAATAATCTGGTCTTTAGCTTCTTAAAAATCTCTGGATGAGATCTATATGCATGCCAAATTTCATGAGATCAAATGAGAATAGTACAAGCATACAAAATGAAAGAAAAAGAGATAGCAAAAGAAAAAGAGAGAGAACATGAGTTAGAGAGAGAAAAAGAAGAAATTGAAAAAGAAAAGAATGTGAGTGAAAAGAAAGAGCAAGAGAGTTGTGAGAAAAGTGAGAAAAGCATAAGTATGAGCTTGTTTGATGAAAAAAGAGAGGTTGAGAGCATATGTAAGGATATTTATTTATCTACTAACAATCTTAACCCATTTTTGTCTATTGTTAGTTCTAGCTCCTTGCAGGTATGTAGAGATTTGTTTCCCAAGAAACCACCTAATGGCGAAGATTCGAGGACGAATCTTTTCAAAGAGGGAGGGAATGATACAAAATCAATATGCATGACCATTGGAGCACAACAAGTTCGATAAACCCTCATCCATCAAGAACTTCAAAGAGTTCAAGTGGCTCAAATTGTGCAGCATGTCCAAAGATTTCAAAGAGCTCAAAATAATATCTATGTTGGACGTCGGCCCAAGTTTAGACAAGATCCATATTTGATCAATTCAAAACATCCTAAATTGGACTATGGACATGAGATCTCTTTAAAGATGCAAAAGTGGAAGCCCAATGTCTTAAGAAGGTCCATGGAGCAACTAGATTCAATTATTTAATTCATAAGCTTCATAACTTAGAGCCCATTCATTTAAGTTAAGAGAAGGCCCAAGATGATGAGAGACCCCGTAGGAATAAGTCCTAGGAACCTTCAACAAGATGATACGTTGCCCGGGATCAGCTAAGAACAAGAAATGTTGGTCAAATAGATAAGACTCTAAGAGAACTTGTCCCTTAGAACCCTAGCCTTGAGACGCCACAAAGGGAGACCACTCCTTTGATAAGTCACTTGTATTCTATAGAAGAACATACAGAAGCAAGAATGCTCACAATGAGAAATAAAATTCTGAATTCATTCCAATCTCTAAAAAGTACAATAGGTGGCCTATTAAATAGGCATAAAAGAAAACCCTAAACCTAACTTAATCTCTAAGAATTCTCCTTCAAGAAATAGGAAATAAGGGATCTGATTTTAATGGGAGGAGATGATGCCATTTACTACAAGAAATCCTAAAGAAAAGGAAAGAAAGTAATAAGTTTTCAGCAACTAATGAAAATGGAAATAAACAAAATCTGAAACTTGAATCCTACGTTTTGACTAAATGGCCTCGTTCAAACTAATAGAAATGGAAACTAATGAAAAGCAAATAAAAGACATCTTAATAAGAATTAAAACTACTATTCACATCACTTTTGTTGCCCATGTGATTTGCACATGCTTGTTAATTGATTTTTTCAAATTGGACTCTATTCGGACCTTGCAGCATGTCTTGTTGGGCTTGGACAATGAGGATCAAGTCCCTTGGGCCTTGTAACTCTTTAAATTGATGCAAAAACATGGGTTCAAACTCTTGAACTTTTTGGACAATGCAACTCAAAGTTTGCTTCATGGCTTTAGCTCTTCCTCTAGTCATTGGGCCTCCTATGCCTTGTAATCGGTCCATTTGCATGTTGGGCTTTCTTGCACACCTTCCATGCTCTTTTAAGTCATTACACCATGCTCCCTTGTCTACAAGCTCACAGGCCCCTTCATCATTCCCTCCCTCTTCAAAAGGATTTGTCCTCGAATCTGCATAAGTAAAGGGAGATAAATCAGTAACATTGAATGTAGCACTAATATTTCCATAAGAGCTAGGCAAATCAATTTTTTATGCATTGTCATTAATTCTTTCCAAAACTTGGAAAGGTCCATCCCCTCTAGGGTGTAATTTTGACTTTCGTTTCTCAGGGAATCTTTCCTTTCTCAAGTGTACCCAAACCCAATCGCCAGGTTCAAATACCACACGCCTTCTACCCTTATTAGCATGCTTGGCATATTGTTCATTCTTCCTCTCAATGTTAGCCTTAACTTTGGCATGTAATTCCTGCACAAACTTAACTTTCTTCAAACCATCAAGATTAGCAAACTCATTAGAAGGTAAAGGAAGAATATCAAGAGGAGTTAAGGGATTAAAACCATAGACAACCTCAAATGGAGAAAATGAAGTAGAAGAGTGCACTGTTCTATTATATGCAAACTCAATGTGAGGCAAGCATTTTTCCCAATTCTTTAAGTTTTTTTTAATGATAGAACGAAGCAAGGTAGTAAGAGTATGATTCACAACTTCAGTTTGCCCATCCATTTGAGGATGTGCCACAGTAGAAAACAACAATTTAGTTCCTAGATTAGACCACAAAGTTCTCCAAAAATGGCTAAGGAACTTTACATCTTTATCACTCATAATAGATTTAGGTAAACCATGCAACCTCACAATTTCTTTAAGGAACAAGTCAGCAATATGTATGGTATCATTAGTTTTTGAACATGTAATAAAGTGTGCCATTTTGCTAAATCTATCAACGATAACAAAAATGCTATCTTTTCCACTTTGAGCTCTAGGTAAACCCAACACAAAATCCATAGAAATATCAATCCAAGGTTGGGAAGGCACGGGGAGGGGAGAATACAAACCATGAGATTGAACTTTAGATTTTGCATGCTTACATGTCACACATCTATCACAAACAGCAATTACATCTTTCCTCATGCTTGGCCAATAAAAATGTTCACACAAAAGAGCTGAAGTTTTCTCCACACCAAAGTGCCCCATTAAAGCACCACCATGAGTCTCTTTAACAAGCAATTCACGCATAGAACAAGATGGAATACATAATTTATTTTTCTTAAACAAAAATCCATCAAATCTGTAAAAGTCATTAAAACCATGTTTCTCACACAATTTCCAGATTTCACCAAAGTCACAATCAGATTCATACATGCTTTTTAACATCTCAAAACCAAGTAATCTAGCATGCAATGATGTAAGAAGACTATATCTCCTAGATAATGCATCAGACACAACATTCTCTTTACCCTTTTTGTGCATGTCTCTTGTTCAATTTACCTTGAGACTTTAAAAATTTCAAGCTTTCATGATCAGAATGTATAATGAAATCTTTTGAACACAAATAATGTTGCCAAGTCTCTAAGGTTCTTTTTAAAGCATACAACTCTTTGTCATAAGTGGAATAATTCAAAGTAGCTCCACTTAATTTTTCACTAAAGAAAGCAATGGGTTTAGAATCTTGCATTAAAATAGCCCCAATTTCAATTCCAGATGCATCACATTCAATTTCAAATAATTTAGAAAAATCAGGTAAAACAAGTAAAGGAGCATTAGTTAATTTTTCTTTCAAAGTGCTAAATGCAACCTCTTGTGTTTCACCCCACTTGAAAACTACATTTTTCTTTACCAAATCATTCAAAGGTGCAGCAATGGAGGAGAAGTCCCTCACAAAACGTCTATAGAAGCTAGCCAAGCCATGGAAACTCCTTACTTCATTAGCATTCTTTGGTGTAGGCCACTCACGGATAGCTTTCACCTTCTCTTCATCCACACGAATCCCTTGAGCACCTACAACAAATCCAAGAAACACAACAGAATCCAAACAAAAAGAACACTTTTCTAAATTTACATAAAGGCTATTCTTTCTAAGAATGCAAAAAACCTCACGCAAATGACCAAGATGATCATCTAAACTTGTGCTATAAATCAAAATATCATCAAAATAAAAAACAACACATTTCCTAATGAAAGAACGAAAAACATGATTCATTAAGCTCATAAATGTACTGGGTGCATTAGTTAATCCAAATGGCATAACTAACCACTCATACAACCCAAACATAGTTTTAAATGCAGTTTTCCATTCATCACCTTCTTTCATTCTAATTTGATGATATCTACTCCTAAGATCAATTTTAGAAAATAAAGATGCACCATGCAACTCATCAAGCATATCATCTAATCTAGGAATGGGATAATGATACTTAACTATGATTTTATTGATGGCTCTACAATCTACACACATTCTCCACTTGCCATCCTTCTTAGGCACTAGGATCACTGGAACCGCACAAGGACTCAAGCTCTCTCTAACAAAGCCTTTCTTCATGAGCTCTTCAACTTGGCATTGGATTTCCTTAGTTTCTTCTGGATTGGCTCTATATGCTGGTCTATTAGGAATGGATGCTCCAGGGATGAAATCTATACGATGTTCAATGCCTCTCAAAGGAGGCAAACCATCGGGAATTTCCTTTGGAAACAAATCACCAAAATCTTGCAAAAGAGACACAACACTAAAGGGCAAAGAGGGATCAAGTTCATTAGTAGAAAAATAAATTTCCTTGTACAAGAGTACAAGCACTTGCTCATTAGCCAACATAGCTCTCTTAATCTCTCTTTTTCCAGAAAAGAAACTCACTTTTTTTTCATCAATTTTCTCACTTTCATGCCTTTTCTTTTCAATCACTTTCTTTTCTTTTTCCCTCTCCTTTCTTTCTTTTCTCTCTTTCTCTCTCAATTTGCACTCATTTTCAATTCTAAGTTGATCCTCATAAGCTTGCATGGGTCTGAGAGGAGTAAGCACAATAGTTTTACCATTGAAAGGAAAAGAATAGCAATTTTTATATCCATCATGTTTAACACGTCTATCAAATTGCCATGGTCTACCAAGCAAAATATGTCCCGCATACATAGGAGCTATATCACGCAAGACTTCATCATGATAATTACCAATAGAAAAAGAAATTAATACTTGCTTAGTAACTTTAACTTCACCACAATCATTAAGCCATTGCAACTTATAAGGACTAGGATGCTTTAAAGTAGGCAAATTCAGTTTATCAACAAGCAAGATACTAGCAACATTTGTACAACTACCACCATCAATAATCATGCTACATACCTTGTTCTGGACAAAACATCTAGTCTCATGTTGCTCTTTCTCGTGATCTTCCTTGGGTTGAATATTTAGAGCACGCCTAGACACCAATGCCTCTCCAAGCACGGGCTCACTAAGCTCTAACTCAGAATCCTCCGCCAAAGATGGCATACTTCCATCGGAATCTTCATCACTAATCTCCTCACTAACTACATCACCATTCTCAAGAAAAATCATAGTTCTCTTGTTTAGCCATTGAGAAGAGATGTGACCAAAACCTTGACATTTAAAAGACTTAACTTTTGAAGTAGTAGAAGAAGAAGAGTTAGAGTTATACCTTTGGCTTGCTTTCTTTGGATTTGAAGGAGGATTTGGAATCCTTCAAACCTTGCTTCCAAGACCCAGAACCAGCAGCAAATCTGAATTTTTGTTGAGATTTAAGTTGTTTCTCCACTTTAATAGCTTTGTGTAATAGCTCTTCCATGTCAACATAATGTTGGAGATCAACAATTGCAGCAATTTCAGGGTTCAAACCATCTATGAATCTTGCCATGGTTGCCTCTTTGTCTTCCTCAAGATTAGCTCTAATCATAGCCATTTCCATCTCTTGATAATACTCCTCAACACTCATGGAGCCTTGTCTCAATTTATGCAATTTCTTGTGCAAATCCCTATAGTAATAACTAGGGACAAATCTCTTTCTCATTGTGATTTTCATCTCATGCCAAGTCTGAATTGGAGGCTCTCTATTTCGCCTTCTATTGATGAGAAGTTGATCCCACCAAATGCTAGCATAATCTGAAAATTCAACGGCTGCTAATTTCACTTTTTGCCCTTCAAAATAATGATGGCACTCAAAAACGTGCTCAACCTTCCTTTCCCACTCCAAATAAAGCTCTGGATCATTCTTTCCTTGAAATGAGGGAATTTTCATTTTGATGTTGCCTAGACCATGCTCCTTATATGGGGGAGCTTGCTTGTGCCTCCTTGGAATGAAATCATCAAAGTCAGATTCTCCTTCATACTTCTCCTCAAGATCACGTCTTTTTGGAATTTTAGAGTTTGATGGAGATTCAAAGTCATCCAGTCTTGCATTGAGCCTTTTGAATTGCTCGTAGACACTTTTCATGAAAACTTTAAGATCAACATCGTTAGTGATACAATACCAGTAGGCATGCCCATTGGAGCACTACAAGTTCGAGAAGCCCTCATCCATCAAGAAACTCAAATCATTCAAAAGGGTATGATTCAGGTCCAAATGGCTCATGAAGAGATGGCCCATGCCCAAGAGGCCCAAATTGTGCTAGTATATGTTCAAAAACTTCAAAGAGTTCAAAATAATCTCTATGTTGGACGTCGACCTAAGTTTATAGCCCAAGATCCATATTTGATCAAGATCTCCTTAAAGATGCAAAAGTGGAAGTCCAAGTGGAAGCCCAATGTCTTAAGAAAATCCATGGAGCAACTAAATTCAATATCTAACATGTTGAAGGCCCAATATAGTTACACACATACAAGAGGAGTGCCAAGGCCCAATTGGAGTCTAATTGCAAGAGATTAAGAATCATGTGACAACCATGTAATTTTTAATAAAGCATGAGCATCTCATGTGACAACTTAAAGAAGTTGATTAGTTTTGACTAGGATTCTTTTTGAAATTTCGTTTTTTATTATTTTAGTATTTTTTGAACTTGGTCAAAGAGCTTACTTATCTTGGAGATCAAGTTAAAATTAGTATCCTAATCTAATTCCTTAATATTAGGCATCATTTAAAATATTTCTAATCAGATTTTAGAGTTTTACGTTAATTAGGACTCTAGAAATTTTGCCTATAAAAGGCTTCCTATTGTACTCTATTTTGGCACATGAATGAATGAATGAATTTGAGTATTATTCAATTATCTGTGAGGCTTTTGCTTCTTTGTGTTTTTTGAGAGTTCACGTGACTTATCAAAGGATTGGTTTTCCTTTGTGGCGTCTTGAGGCTAGGGTTCTAAGAGACAAGTTCTCTTAGAGTCTTTCCTTTGACCAACATTCTTGTTTTCTAGCCAGTCTCGGGCAAAGTGTCATCTTGTTGAAAGTTCCTAGGACAAGGTTCCTAGAGAGTCTCTCATCAATTAGGCTCATTTTCAGCTATTTTACAGCCTGAAATGTTAGTGGATAGAATAAAAAATAATATGAAGTAAGGCCTCACACACTCTTCTCACGTGTATCATTCAAAATATTGCAAATACACTCGTGTTTCACTCAAAATTTGGCTTTTATCTTTAATATGACACTCTTGCCTTTTACCACTCACTTGCTTCTTTTTAGTGCTCTTAGATAGAAACAAAAACAAATCAATAGGAGCAAAGAATAAAGTGGCAATCCCAAAACCAGAAAATTCCAAGTTAAAATCCTCAAAGAGCCAAAAGAAAAAGAGGCAAAAAATAAGAATTTAAAAGGGCAAGGGTCAGAAACAAGCAGTTTGGAAAGAAAATAAAAATAGGAAAGGATTAAAAAAAAAAGGAAAGTTAGGTTCAATTTAGAAAATTTGGAAGCTTACCACCCAAGTTTATAGAATTAGGAAAGTGATTGCTACTTGTAATGTAGTTCTTGACAAATGGGTAACTTGCTACAACTTGCAATTCAGATTAGTCAAAATAAGAACTTTGAAAAATAGGAAACTAATGGGATGCTAAGCAATTGCAATCAGTTACAATGAAATAGGAAAGTTGTTACTTGAACACAAAAGGAAAGAACTTGATAGATACTCAACTCAAATTGGAAATTCTTTTTTCTTTCTTCTTTTTTTTTTCACTCTCTTTTTTTTTTTTACTTTTTTTTCGAATTTTTTTTATTTTTTTTTCGAATTTTTTTTTTTTAGTATCACAAACTTTTTTCTTTTTGAAGAAAAAAAAACGAAAATCTGGAAAAGAGGACAAAACTCACACACAAGTTAGCAAATCACAAGAACAAAAGAAACAAACAAACTATGGATGGTATGAAAAGGAAGATGGAGGCACACTACAATGGAAGAAAGAAGAAGATGGAAGACAAAAGCGAAGATGGAAAAGGTAACACAAATGGAAGGAGAGAAGGTATGAAGAATAGTGGAAAGGAAACACAAAGATATACCTTGCTTTAGCGAACCTATGCTCTGATACCAAATAATGAGACCCCATAGGAATAAGTCCTAGGAACCTTCAACAAGATAATACGTTGCCCGAGATCGGCTAAGAACAAGAAATGTTGGTCAAATGGATAAGACCCTAAGAGAACTCGTCCCTTAGAACCATAGCCTTGAGACGCCACAAAAGGAGACCACTCCTTTGATAAGTCACTTGTATTCTATAGAAGAACACACAGAAGCAAGAATTCTCACAATGAGAAATAAAATTCTGAATTCATTCCAATCTCTCAAAAAGTACAATAGGTGGCCTATTAAATAGGCATAAAAGAAAACCCTAAACCTAACTTAATCTCTAAGACTTCTCCTTCAAGAAATAGGAAATAAGGGATCTGATTTTAATGGGAGGAGATGATGCCATTTACTACAAGAAATCCTAAAGAAAAGGAAAGAAAGTAATAAGTTTTCAGCAACTAATGAAAATGGAAATAAACAAAATCTGAAACTTGAATCCTAAGTCTTGACTAAATGGCCTCGTTCAAACTAATAGAAATGGAAACTAATGAAAAGCAAATAAAAGACATCTTAATAAGAATTAAAACTACTATTCACGTCACTTTTGTTGCCCATGTGATTTGCACATGCTTGTTAATTGATTTTTTCAAATTGGACGCTATTCGGACCTTGCAGCATGTCTTGTTGGGCTTGGACAATGAGGATCAAGTCCCTTGGGCCTTGTAACTCTTCAAATTGATGCAATAACATGGGTTCAAGCTCTTGAACTTTTTGGACAATGCAACTCAAAGTTTGCTTCATGGCTTTAGTTCTTCCTCTTGTCATTGGGCCTCCTATGCCTTGTAATGGGTCCATTTGCATGTTGGGCTTTCTTGCACACCCTCCATGCTCTTTTAAGTCATTACACCATGCTCCCTTGTCTACAAGCTCACAGGCCCCTTCATCACAAGAAGATGTAAAAGGTGTGATCATGCTAACCATTCTACAAGAGGAGTGCCAAGGCCCAATTGGAGTCCAATTGCAAGAGATTAAGAATCATGTGACAACCATGTGATTTTTAATGAAGCATGAGCATCCCATGTGACAACTTAAAGAAGCTGATTAGTATTGACTAGGATTCTTTTTGAAATTTTGTTTTTTATTATTTTATTATTTTTTTAATTGATCAAATATGGATCTTGAGCTCTAAACTTGGGCCGACGTCTAACATAGATATTATTTTGAGCTCTTTGAAATCTTTGGACATAGTGCACAATTTGGGCCACTTGAGCTCTTTGAAGTTCTTGATGGATGAGGGTTTCTCGAACTTGTTGTGCTCCAATGGGCATGCATACTGATTTTGTATCAGTAAGGCTTAGTTCAAGGCCTTTAAGGAAAAGGGTGAGGCTAATACACTTATTTGGCAAGCTTATGTATGCTATGTATGACTTTTTAAAATGCCAAAAATGCTTTTTGAATGATCACATGTTCCATAATAGTCATACATGCACTTTTAGACATAGATTTGCATTCTTTATGTGTAATTGAAAGGGAGAAGAGCTATTGGGATTCCTAGAATCTCATTCCTTCCTCCCCACATGTCTAACATGTCTAGATGGACCAAGTGAGTCAAGGAATGGAAGCCACCAAGCCTAGAGAATGAAGATTGACAACAAAGCGTGGAAAATTGCTATTATGTAGCCATATGAGTGGCATGTGATGTAATCTTTTATTGTATATGTTGTACGACTCTATGAACATATATAAATATGTAAATATATGATGTATGAATGAGATTTAATGCCATATGTATGATATAGCACATTTTGGGTATAGAATAGCAAGACTTGACATATGCATTCTTATGTATAACTTGGGGTGGATGAGTGAGACTGAGAAATCTAGGTTTGTGCACCTTTGAAACAAGTTTGGTAGACCATTTTGACACTTTTCCACATGCTCAAGTTGATGCAATAGCACCAAGAGACCTTGTTGAGCATAAAAGTGGACCTGATGAAGGATATGGTGCTAAGTTTCAAGCCCAAGGACATGATTTACAAATTAAAGCCCAAGAGTTCAAGTCAAATGTGCCTAAAGACCTATTGCAAGGCATAGGAGGCCCAATAACAAGAGCTAGGGCCAAAGCAATGAAAGAAGCCTTCAATTGTTTAATTCATAAGTTTCATAACTTAGAGCCCATTCATTTAAGTCAAGAGAAGGCCCAAGAAGATGTAAAAGGTGTGATCATGCTAACCATTCTACAAGAGGAATGCCAAGGCCCAATTGGAGTCCAATTACAAGAGATTAAGAATTATGTGACAACCATGTGATTTTTAATGAAGCATGAGCATCCCATGTGACAAATTAAAGAAGCTGATTAGTTTTGACTAGGATTCCTTTTGAAATTTCGTTTTTTATTATTTTATTATTTTTTTGAACTTGGTCAAAGAGCTTATCTTGGAGATCAAGTCAAAATTAGTATCCTAATCTAATTAGGATATATTAGGTATCATTTAAAATATTTCTAATCAGGTTTTAGAATTTTACTTTAATTAGGACTCTAGAAAATTTTGCCTATAAAAGGCTTCCTGTTGTACTTTATTTGACACATGAATGAAATTGAGTATTATTCAATTATTTGTGAGGCTTTTACTTCTTTGTGTTCTCTGAGAGTTCACGTGACTTATCAAAGGATTGGTCTTCCTTTGTGGCGTCTTGAGTCTAGGGTTGTAAGAGACAAGTTCTCTTAGGGTCTTTCCTTTTACTAACATTCTTGTATTCTAGCCGGTCTCGGGCAAAGTGTCATCTTGTTGAAGGTTCCTAGAGGGTCTCTCATCATTTGGTATCAGAGCTTTGGTCACTAGTACAAGGTATATTTTTGTGTTTTCCTTTTTAGTGTTCTTCATACTTTCTCTCTTTCTATTAATCTTTTTCATCTTCATCTTTTTCTTCTATATTCTTTTGTCTTCCATTGTTGTGTTCCTCCATCCTCAAAAAAAAAAAAAAGAGAGTGTGATACTCCAAAAAGAAAAAGAGAAGAGAGTGTGATACTCCCCAAAAAAAAAAATTCAAAAAAAAAATTCGAAAAAAAAAATCAGCAAATTAAAAAAGAGTGAAAAAAAAAATTCAGATTGCAGAATTCAAAATTGCAAGTTGTGCCAATTCAAAATTAAAAGCAAGATTGGAGTCAATTTCCTAATTGGAATTAATTTCCTAATTGGAGTCAATTTCCTAGTTGGAATTAGTTTCCTAATTAGAGTCAATTTCCTAATTGGAGTAAGTTTCCTAATTGGAGTCAATTTCTTAATTGGAGTTTGTTTCCTAATTTAATTGCATTAAGTGGCTACCAAGTTTTCTACTTACCTATTTGCATTCAAGAAAGGATATTGTTTCCTAATTATTCGAAACTTGAATTGCAAGTAGTTTTCTATTCTTAAGGTTTCTTATTTTCAGATTTTTTTTTTCTTTTCATCTCTTTCCTTCCAGACCTTCCCTTACTCCTTCTTTTTCCTTTTTGTTACACACCTATTTTTCTCCTTTGTTTGATTCTTTGGGAATTTATATTTTAGGATTCTAGTTTTTGGATTGCCACTAGTTTGATCTTTTCATTTGATTTGCTTGTAACTTGCCTAGAACACTTGTAAGAAGCAAATTATTGAGTGGTAAAAGGCAAGATGGTTAACATTAAAGAAAAATATAAAAAGAGAGTTAAACACGAGTGAAATTATCATCTTTTGAGTGTAAACACGTAAGCTAGTGAGTTGTGAGGTCCTATATCTTTCTTTGCTTGTTTTTGTACAAACTAATATTTCAGGATGTCTGGAGAATCTGAGCATAGTGACTTTGACATGAAAGTCTGGATTAGAGCCGTTCAAAGTACTCTTGAGAAACTTAGTGCCATATTAGATGATGTGGAGTCTTCTTCCAATAGGAGGACCCATATAAGGGGAGCTCAAGTGGAGTTTGATGATGATGTTGAGTCCGACTTTGAGGAGTCCCATACTTGGAGAGGTAGACAATCATCATCCAATAAGGATGGTGGTATTGGAAACATCAAGATGAAGATTCCCTCATTCCCCGGGAAAAATGACCCGGACCAGTACTTAGATTGGGAAAGAAGAGTGGAGCATGTGTTCGAGTGCCACTCTTACACTGAGGTGAAGAAAGTAAAACTTGCTGCAGTGGAGTTTACTGACTATGCTAGCATCTGGTGGGATCAACTCTTACTCACCAGAAGACGTACCGGTGAAGGTCCAATTCGTGATTGGCAGGAGATGAAAACTATCATGCGCAAACGATTTGTCCCTAGTTACTATTATAGGGAATTGCATAAGAGGCTCCAAAAGCTGAAACAAGGTTCTATGAGTGTGGAAGATTACTATCAAGAAATAGAGATTGCCATGATTAAGGCAAATGTGGAGGAAGACCGTGAAGCAACCATGGCCCGATTCATTGAGGGCTTAAATCCTGAAATAGCTGCCCAAGTTGATTTATACAATTACCTGGATATGGAGGAGCTCTTACATAGAGCTATCAAGGTGGAAAAGCAACTAAGGGCTCGACAAAAGCTAAAAGTGACATCTAGCTCAAGTTCTTGGAGGGATTCCAAAGTCTCTTTCAAGCCAAAGACTGATTTCAAGTCTAAGAAAGAAAGTAAGGTAAAACCCTTTCAGGTTAAGGGTAAAACTGATTCAAAACCTTTATTATCTTCTAACCCAACTGCTTCTTCCTCTAAGGTTAGATGTTTTAAATGTAATGGTTTTTGTCACATTGCTTCACAATGTCCTAACAAACGAACTATGATTATTCTTGAGAATGGTGATGTGACTAGTGCTAGTAGTGAATCTGAGGAGGATGAGATGCCACCCCTAACTGATGACTCAGATTTAGAATTAACTGAAGCTGTAAATGGTGAAGCCCTTGTGGCTAGACGTAGAAGATCTCGAGGTAGAGCAGCGTGAGCATATTTTCCATACTCGTTGCTTCATCCACAAGAAGGTCTGTAGTTTGATTATTGATGGTGGTAGCTGCACAAATGTAGCTAGTACTTTACTTGTGGAAAAGCTGAACTTGCCTACTTTAAGGCACCCTACCCCTTATAAATTACAATGGCTTAATGATAGTGGGGAGGTAAAAGTAACAAAACAGGTGATCATCTCTTTTTCTATTGGTAATTATCATGATAAGATTCTTTGTGATGTAGCACCTATGTATGCTGGTCACTTGTTACTTGGTAGGCCATGGCAGTTTGACAGAAAGGTAAAGCATGATGGATATAAAAATTATTACTCCTTTGTTTTTAATGGTAAGACCATTGTGTTGACCCCTCTGCGTCCTGTTCAAGCATATGAAGATCAGTTAAAAATTGAAAGAGAGTGTAAGAATAGAGAGCAAGAAAAGAAAGGTAAAGTGAGTGTGAGTGTTGAGAATGAGAAGAAGCAACAAAAAGGAGAGCTGAGTAGAAAGAAAATTAGAGAAAAATATGAGGAAAAAAAAGTGAGTTTATTTTCGAGTAAAAGTGAGATCAAGAGAGCTCTATTTAGTGAAAATGCTTTCTTATTACTTTATAAAGATGTTTATCTTACTATCAACGATCTTGATCACTCTTTGCCTGCTAGTGTTACATCTTTAATGCAGGAATTCTGTGACTTATTCCCAGAGGAAATACCTAATGGATTGCCCCCTTTAAGAGGCATTGAGCATCGCATAGACTTTATCCCAGGAGCATATATTCCCAATAGACCTGCTCATCGAGCAAATCCAGATGAGACTAAGGAAATACAACATCAAGTGGAAGAGCTCATGAAGAAAGGCTTTGTTCGTGAAAGTCTAAGTCCATGTGCTGTGCCGGTGATTCTTGTGCCTAAAAAGGATGGCAAGTGGCAGATGTGTGTAGATTGTCACGCCATCAACAAAATAACGATAAAATATCGCTATCCTATTCCTAGGTTAGATGATATGCTTAACGAGTTGCATGGTGCATGTGTTTTCTCTAAAATTGATCTTAGAAGTGGTTATCATCATATTAGAATGAAAGAAGGTGATGAATGAAAAACTGCTTTTAAGACCAAGTTTGGGTTATATGAATGGTTAGTTATGCCATTTGGCTTGACTAACGCCCCTAGCACTTTCATGAGTTTAATGAACCATGTCTTTAGATCTTTCATTGGTAGATTTGTTGTGGTTTACTTTGATGACATTTTGATTTACTCTAAAAGTCTAGAAGAGCATGTGAATCATTTGCATGATGTGTTTGTTGTGCTTAGAGAGAATAAACTCTTTGCCAATTTAGAGAAGTGCTCTTTTTGTTTGGATTCTGTGGTTTTTCTTGGATTTGTTGTAGGAGCTCGTGGCATACAAGTGGACGAGGAGAAGGTCAAAGCAATCCGAGAGTGGCCAACTCCAAAGAATGCGAGTGAAGTAAGGAGCTTCCATGGATTGGCGAGCTTTTATAGGAGATTTGTTAAGGACTTCTCTACTCTTGCTGCCCCTTTAAATGATTTGGTAAGAAAGAATGTGGTATTCAAGTGGGGTGAAGCACAAGAGCGTGCTTTTAATATATTGAAGGACAAACTAACTAAAGCCCCTATACTTGTATTGCCTGATTTTACTATGGTTTTTGAAATTGAGTGTGACGCTTCTGGTATAGGCATAGGTGGTGTGTTGATGCAAGATTCCAAACCTATTGCATATTTCAGTGAGAAATTAAGTGGCCCTGCTTTAAATTATTCTACATATGATAAAGAGTTGTACGCCTTGAAACGTACCTTAGAAACTTGGCAACATTATTTGTGGCCTAAAGAATTTATTATCCATTCTGATCATGAAAGTCTTAAGTTTCTTAAGTCCCAAGGTAAATTGAACAAAAGACATGCAAGATGGCTTGAATTTATTGAAACCTTCCCTTATGTGATTAAGCATAAGCAGGGAAAGGAAAATGTTGTAGCGGATGCATTGTCTAGGCGTTACACTTTGATTACTTCCATGCATGCTAGATTGATAGGATTTGAGATGTTAAAAGACATGTATGAGTCTGATTCTGATTTTGCTGATATTTGGAAATCTTGTGAAATGTAGTGCTAATGACTATTACAGGTTTGATGGGTTCCTTTTCAAAAAGGACAAGTTATGTGTTCCTATGTGTTCCATTCGTGAGCTTCTTGTTAAGGAAACTCATGGCGGGGGATTGATGGGTCATTTTGGTGCCGAAAAGACTTTGGCTCTTTTGAATGAGCATTTTTATTGGCCTGGTATAAGGAAGGATGTGGTTGCTGTTTATTCTAGATGTATTACTTGTAAGCATGCTAAGTCTAGAATTCAATCACATGGCTTATATTCCCCCTTACCAGTTCCTTCTCACCCATGGACTGATATTTCTATGGACTTTGTCTTGGGTTTACCTAAATCTTCCACTGGGAAAGATAGTGTCTTTGTTGTTGTGGATAGGTTTAGTAAAATGGCACATTTTATTGCTTGTTCCAAAACTAATGATGCTGTGTATGTGGCAGAATTGTTTTTCAAGGAGATTGTTAGGTTGCATGGTGTGCCAAAAACTATTGTTAGTGATAGAGATGTAAAATTCTTGAGTTATTTCTGGAAAACGTTGTGGAATAAACTTGGCACTAAGCTTTTGTTTTCTACTACAGCACACCCACAAACTGATGGGCAGACCGAGGTTGTTAATAGAACTCTCTCTACTTTATTAAGAGCTATCATTCAAAAGAATCTTAAGAATTGGGAGAAGTGTTTGCCCCATGTCGAATTTACTTATAATCATGCTGTTCATACTGCTACAAAATTCTCTCCTTTTGAAATTGTTTATGGCTTTAATCCTTTAACGCCGTTAGATTTGCTTCCTTTACCTTCACATGAGTTTACTAACCTTGATGGTGCTAGGAAGGCTAAGTTTGTGCAGGATTTGCATGAGAAGGTGAAAGCCAATATTGAAAGAAGGAATGAGCAAATTGCTAGCCAAGTTAATAAGGGTAGAAGGCGTGTGGTGTTTGAACCTGGCGATTGGGTGTGGGTTCACTTACGAAAAGAACGTTTCCCAGAACAAAGAAAGTCAAAACTCCAACCTAGAGAAGATGGTCCCTTTCAAGTTCTTGAAAGGATTAATGATAATGCTTATAAAATTGACTTACCTAGTTCTTATGGAAATATTAGTGCTACTTTTAATGTAGCTGATCTCTCTTCCTTTGATATTACAGATTCGAGGACGAATCCTTTTCAAGAGGGGGGGAATGATGCAATAGCACCAAGAGACCTTGTTGAGCATAAAAGTGGACCTGATGAAGGATATGGTGCTAAGTTTCAAGCCCAAGGACATGATTTGCAAATTAAAGCCCAAGAGTTCAAGTCAAATGTGCCTAAAGACCCATTGCAAGGCATAAGAGGCCCAATAACAAGAGTTAGGGCCAAAGCAATGAAAGAAGCCTTCAATTGTTTAATTCATAAGCTTCATAACTTAGAGCCCATTCATTTAAGTCAAGAGAAGGCCCAAGAAGATGTAAAAGGTGTGATCATGCTAACCATTCTACAAGAGGAATGCCAAGGCCCAATTGGAGTCCAATTACAAGAGATTAAGAATCATGTGACAACCATGTGATTTTTAATGAAGCATGAGCATCACATGTGACAAATTAAAGAAGCTGATTAGTTTTGACTAGAATTCCTTTTGAAATTTCATTTTTTATTATTTTAGTATTTTTTCGAACTTGGTCAAAGAACTTATCTTGGAGATCAAGTTAAAATTAGTATCCTAATCTAATTAGGATATGTTAGGTATCATTTAAAATATTTCTAATCAGCTTTTAGAGTTTTACTTTAATTAGGACTCTAGAAAATTTTACCTATAAAAGGCTTCCTATTGTACTTTATTTGACACATGAATGAAATTGAGTATTATTCAATTACTTGTGAGGCTTTTACTTCTTTGTGTTCTCTGAGAATTCACGTGACTTATCAAAGGATTAGTCTTCTTTTGTGGCGTCTTTAGGCTAGGGTTCTAAGAGACAAGTTCTCTTAGGGTCTTTCCTTTGACCAACATTCTTGTATTCTAGCCGGTCTCGAGCAAAGTGTCATCTTGTTGAAGGTTCCTAAGACAAGGTTCCTAGAGGGTCTCTCATCACAAGTGGCCATGGCTGCCTTAGATCCCAAAATGGACCATTTAGACCCTTTATGAGACATAAAAATGACCATTATGCAACCCAATGTCAAAATCTGACCACATGAATGAAATTGCTCATGAAATTTGGCATGCATATAGATCTCATCCAGAGATTTTTAAGAAGCTAAAGACCAGATTATTTGGAGCTTTGTAAAATTAATTATGATTTTTCAAAATTAGCATTTTTCTGTTGAACTGATATAAACACTATTCATATGGTCAATTTTTTTGGCTATGTCATTTGAGTGACAAAGGGTGTCCAATACTGATGAAATTTTATATGCATAAAATAGATATGATAAGATTTTTATGGGCACTAAGATCACCCCAATTGGATATTTGAGTAGGGAGATATGAATTTTTGAAGTTGGAGGACAGTACCAGTAATGACAGGAGACCTTTGTTACTGTTCCACGATTTTCAGCGGCTAGACATCCCTTTTGTGGCTTGGAATTATTTTTACATAAATTAGACATAAGTAGCTTTCCAGAATAGTATAGTGTGTTTGATTTTAATATTTCTAGAATTAGGTATGATTTTTCAAAGTTCATGACAGAAAGCTAAAATTTCAATCTGAGGCTGCACACTTTTATTTCCAAGTGTATACTTCATTAGCTCAAGTTTAAGGTCACTTCTTGAGATGAGTTTGAGTTGTATTTGTATATTTAAATATGAGAATGAGATGGATGAGTTCATATGGCCCACGGGACATGAAATGAAAATTTTATCCATGATGTAACGCAATTTAATGGAGTATTTTTAATAGCTTTTCTTGGGAATTTTATGTAATCCAAGGAGATGAGCCTAGTAATGATGTGAGATGAGCTTATTAAATATGACGTTACATGAAGCAACACTCATATAATCCATGTCTTGGCTCCATTTTTCCATCCATTTGTAATTCTTCACTCTATTTAAGTCTTTTGGTGTCATTGCACAATTAATTTAAGGAGTCTAACTACATGTTGCTTCTTTAAATTATAATATGGACCCTATGATACCATCTCACTTCCTAGGCTTCCTAAAATTTTTTCAAGACTTCCACTCATCCTCTCCCATCCTATATGATGCAAAACCAAGCTTGAAAGAAATTAAAATCACTCCTTGATGCTTCTTCTAGTTTAGGCCAATGCTATGGACAATAAGGGGAAGCAAGGAGTTTGTTTTGTTTTTTTGATGGGAGATGCATGTGAGAAGCTTTCTAGGAACCTTAGGAGCTCATATAAACACTCACCTTAGCCTATGAACTCTTACGTCAAAATAGAATTTTGATTAAGTACTTGAAACCCTAACTTTACAATCTTAAAATTTAATAGTTGTTTTGTTGTTTCTTTTGCATATACTTATTCTTCTCCCTTATTTTTCAAAGATTCACTCTTAGTTTGGCTCAAAACTCAACCCCTTATGGTTGTCCCTATTATGGTCGAAACACACAAAAGGAAAGCAATGGAAGAACAAGCTTAAAACTTAGCAATTTACCTTGGTTTTGTAACATTTAATTCTCTAAAAACGAGAGAAAACGTGAGAAATGTAACATACAATTTCTCCATCAACGAATGAAATTCACCAGATATAAAAGCAAGTCCCCTGAAATAATTTAGTTAAGGTCCCAAAAAATTTGGGAAGTATTCTAAACTCCTAAATATGAGAATCTCAGGCTTAGATAGAAAGAAAAACGGAGCTAGAATAAAGAAACAATTTTTTACAAAAAACTTACGCAGCATAATGGCATTTTTATAATTTTGAGCAAATTTTGGAATTCACATAGGAGGGCTTTTTAAATGGAAAGTTTTGAGTTTTCCAAGGTTTTCAAAGATCCTGAAAATCATGGGAAGTCTCGAGATAGTAAAATATCCTTCGGTGGATGTTTTTCAACGTTGGTGTACTTAAAACTTTGATGGATTTGTTCATAAAGGTTTTAGCTCCAATTTAAGTGATTCCAAAGGCATTTTACTAAATTGGAATCTAAATTTTATAATGAAAAAGATAATTATAAAAAAGGAGCTAAAATAAAGTAGAAACGAAAATGCCAAGAATAAAGGGCAAAACAAAAATTTTTGAAAAGTGCTTCTTTCTCCCACCCATATATAAGTGGTGCCTCACCTCCTTACTCATTTAGACACAATTGTTTCTGCCCTAATTTAGAGGAGAGAGCTAGGGCTTAGGCGTACCAAAAGGAGAAAAGAAGAAGGAGAAATCAAGATAAAAAGGTATGGATTCTTGGTAGTTTTCTATGCTTTCTTCCATCCAAACCTATTTTCCTCCATTCTCTTTTGTTTCCTATGATTATAATGAAGTTTATAAATCTATTTTAAGGGAGAAATTCAGATTTGAAGAGAGCATCTTAAAGAAGACAAGATTCAAGTGAGAAAAAACAAGAAAACAAGGTAATTTCTTCTTCCATGGTTGCTATCCCTTGCTCCTCTTCCTCCACCATTTCGCCCCACTTAAGAAACCCTGGAAAGCTTACTTTTTAGGTAGAACCAAGTGTGATTCTTAGGAAAAAGAGTGTGAAGATTAAGAATATGCAAAGAGAATTAACAAAAAATCATGAAATTTCAAGATGCAATTTCTAGGGTTTCAAGTGTTCATTCTAAAATCTGATTTGATCTCTTAATTCTTATGCATAAATAAGTGTTTGAATGTACTCCTAAGATCCCTAGAAGTCTCCCCATGTACTTCCTCTATCAAGAAAATAAAGCAAAGTCCATGAACCCTAAAACCTAGCATAGGTTCGGCCGAGAGAGGTTTATATACCTAGGGAGAGTTTTAAATTTTTTTAAACCCATTTTTGAGTCATATATGATGAATGAATATGAGTGGAGGCCTTGGAAAAAATTTAGGAAGCTTAGAGAATGAGTTGGTGCTTTATGTTCCATAATATGACCTAAAGAAACAACATGTAGTTAGGCTCTTGGTTTTGATTGTGTGATAACTCCAAGGGGCTTAAAAAGAGTTAAAAATCATATTTGAAAGAAAAGAATTGAGCCTAAAATTTATTTGATGGGTGTTGCTTCATTAGGTGCATTTTGGAAACATAAAGGGGCTAATGAGCTAAGCTAGTATCTAAGCAAGTTATATGGCCTTAGACTTTGCTTCAAGAATATAATTAGCCTCCATATAATGTATCTAGGCCAAGAGGAAAGATCTTCACCTTCTTGGGTGTGTGAGGTCAAGGGAGAGGATTCAAGGCTTAAGGAAAAAGTGTACAAATGCTAACAAGGTAGCTCTCTCCATCTTCTTTCATGCATAGAAGTGTACCTACATTGACTTGAATGTGTGTATGTGTGTTTTGAGTTATGAAAAGAATTCTAGTATGATTTTATATGTCATGGTACCATGATGATGCATTATATTTCTAAATGATGTCTACGATGCTTACTTTGGTTTGCTTGAGTGTGTTGAAGCCAAGAACCCTCTAGCCATGGTGAGGATGAGCCAAGAACCCTTAAGATTAGTTGAGACAAAGTAAAGAGTCTCCCAAAAGTGAAGTTGACTCCCAATAGTAAGGTTAAGTCTAAGAACCTCTTAAAGAATGGGTGAGACAAGTCCAAAATCTACAAGTAAATGAGTGAAGCCAATCCACATGCTTATCAAACCTTTGTATGCTATGTGTGATTTATTCAAATGTTGAAAATTCTTCTTGAATGTTTATACATGAGAATATGCGCATGCATGCATTTGTAAGACTTGTTTTGCATATTTTATGTATGATTGAATGGGAGATAAGCTATTGGGATTCTTTGAATCTCATCCCCTCCTCTTTCTAACATGCTAGGTGGACCAAGAGAGGAAGGAGATAAAAGCCAACCACTTGAAAGATGAGAGCATGACATTGAAATGCATGAAATTTGCTTTTTTAAGGTCATCAAGGTGGCAAATGTTGTCATCTATGATTGTATATGACCTATAACCTTATAAACATGTATAGTTATGTTATTGTATCATGTATAATTAAGAGCTAAGGTTGTATGATTGGAAATGCACATTTTAATCATGTAATGGCAAGTTTATATTTTGAAAGTATATTTATAAATGCAAGTGAGATTTGGGACCATTTGGACAGCTTATACAAGTCATATTTATGCTTTTAGACTTGCCCAAGAGGTGTCAAACACTAAAGAATGCCATTTGGATATTTTGGTATCTTGCATGGGCCAAGAATTGACCAATTTAGAACCTTATATCACTTTTTGTCCAAATGAGCTCTTTTTGATTTGAGATTTGGAAATAAATTAGATCTTGTTGAGAGATTTTTGGAAAGCTAAAGAACAGAATTTTTGGAAGTCTAGAGAATATTTGATGAATTTTTAAAGTTGGCAAAAATTTTGGTTTTGGTCTAATGTACTGTTCACTTAGTTCAAAAATAATTTCTATCGCATAGGGCTTAAATGGTTTCCAATTGCCACGAAATTTTATATAGAGAAACTAAAATTTCCCAGTGACTTGTGCCAACTAGAAGCATCTCGTTTGGAGGTTTAGAGAGGGAGATATAAATTTTTAAAAGTTCTACCTAGTATCAAGCACCCCAACTGACCTCAGGTACTATTTGATTAGATTTTGAGGTCTAAGCATACCTAAACTGGTCTAGAGTTATTTTTTCCTTTTAGCTAATATCCACAAATTTTTAGATTGGTATCATTTACATAAATTGAATTTTTTTGGAATTAATTGAATATTTTTGAAATTTGCTACAAAAACCTGTTATAGTATCAGTGGACAGCCCAACCTCTGGACTTTTTCGAATGTCAAACACCTTCTATGTTGTGTTTCATGGTCTGGACATATTTTTACCATAACGTAGACATGTGTAGCTTTCCAGAATGGCCTAGAATACATGATTTTAATTTTTCTAAAATTAATTATGATTTTCTAAAGTTTGTGGCAGAAGTGAGGAAATTCTGGTTGAAAATGCATATATGTGTTTTATGCTTCCCTTTAGTTTCCACAAGTTGTGGGCCAATTTTGATGATAGAAATGAGTTGTATCCATATAATTAAATATAAGAATGTGATACATGAGCTCACATGAAATACTGAACGAAAATTTTATACATGATGCAAGGCTAAATAATGCATTATTTTAATGCCATTATTTTGCCTCTTATGTGAGTTGTATGATGTGAGACATATATATAGCATGAAATGAGATAAAAAATTTATGGTGTTACAGGTTTCTTAGTTTACTTCTCTTTACTTGGCTTTTTCTCCAAAAACTCGAACCTTTCCCCCCCTTGGTCTAACCTCAAAATAGACTTAAAAGCTTAAAAGCTTAAATAAATCCATGGGAAAGAAAAGAAGAAAGAAGAGAAGGGATTTGCCAAAGAAAAACTAAGAAAATCTATACCTTTCACTTGCTTTTTCTTCTCCTTTTCCTCCTCCCTTGTGTGCCTCAATCTCTAAGTCTTTTCTCTGGTTTAGGGCAGAAATGAAATCAGCCAAATGAGGAGAAGAGTGGGGCATGGTGTATATATAGGTAGGGTTTAGAAATTGTTTCCAAAAAATTCCATTTATATCCCCTAAACTTGGCATTTTTGTTTCTATTTTATTTTAGCTCCTTTTTTAGAGCCTTTTTTTCCATGATAAAATTTAAGTTCTCAATCTTATAAAATGCCTTTGGAATCACTCAATTTGGAGCTAAAACCTTCTCGAACGAAAGGGTCACAGTTCAAGTCAACCGACATTAGAAAACATACATTGGAGGAGTTTTAACTATCCCGAGGTTTCCCATGATTTTTAAGGTCTCTGAGAACCTTATAGAACTCAAAATTTTCATTAAAAAAACCCTCCTATGAGTATTCTAAAATTTTTCTAAAATTATGAAAATGCCATTATGTTACGTACCTATTTTGTTAATTTCCGTCTAGTTATTTTAGCCTCTGTTTCAGGGTACCTATGCCCTCCTAATTTCATTACTTAATGTCTAGATCATTATTCTAATTTTTTTGGACCTTATCCAATTCATTTAAGAGGACTTACTTTGAAAACATATCTATTTCCATCATTTTTACGTAAACCAAACATTACAATATATGCTCTCTAGCCACACATTCTGTTGATTAATGCCTATAGCTAGACAACAGGGTTGAGACTTGTGCTAGGCTCTTGCCAATGTAGTAAGGACAACATAGATATGATCCATACTCCTATACTTATAATCTGGGGCAGAGAGATCACCAAAACTTGAGATATGGGGGAGGACAATAACTAAACTATAATGCTGTAGGCCATCTACACAGCCTCCACAGCCTTTGAAATAGTTTGTTCCTATATGAGTGGAATCTAGTAAAGGAAATAACCTAGAGGATATGATGAAGTAGCTCATGGATAGGTTTCAACAAAATGAAATTCAGCAAAAATTGAAAATACAAAGTATTCAAACACAGATTGGTCAATTAGCAAGCTTAATGAATGATATGAAAAGTCAAGGATAAGGGAAATTACCTTCACAGACAGTGATTAACCCAAGAACCAATAATGTAAGTGCTATCACCCTTAGGAGTAGGAAGGAAGTTCATGGGTCCTCAGATATTAGTACTACAGATAAGTTAGCATTAGCAAAAACATACATCATACCAAATGAGCTTGAAAAGGAAGAGTAGCCAAAGAAGATTTTACCTTCCCATGTAGACCTACCCAGGGAAGAGACAAGCTGAAGTAGAACTTGAGAAAGAGATTCTTGAAGCTTTCAAGAAAGTTAAAGTCAACATACCTTTGCTGGAAGCTATTAAGACCATTCCTAAGTATGCCAAATTCCTTAAAGAAATGTGTACCAACAAGAGACAGCTAAGAGGGAATGAGAAAATCAATTTGTGCAAAAATGTTTTAGCACTTATATAGCCTGCAATGCCTATTAAGTGTCAAGATCCAGGAACTTTTACAATACCTTGCACTATTGGGAATTTTGAGTTTTCCGATGCTTTAATTGATCTTAGTGCTACTATTAATATAATGGCTAAATCAGTGTATTCATCTTTATAGGTAGGAGAATTGAAGCCCATTATAGTGGTTATGCAGCTTGCAAACCAAAGCATAGCTTATCCTTCAGGGGTGTTGGTGTTGGGATTTGTATGTACACACATAGTGGAAAAAAAATTATGAAACAAGCAAAATCTCTCCCATGAATCCATCATCTTTGCTTAAATTGAAGTAAGATAGAAGAAATATACCTCCACCACACAAAACTTTGTCTCTCCTTCTGATCAATTAGGTTTAGATCTCCAGGTGCTACTCTTTATGAACCAACACTGTAATATCCGGTTCCTCAAAAATATGAGAAAATGTAAGAAATGTAACGTACAGTTTCTCCGTAAATATACAAAATTCACTGAATGCAAAAGGAAGTTCCCTAGATAGAGTGATTTGAGGTCCAATAAAATTGGAATAATATTCTAGACCTCAAATAATAGTGATTCAAGGCCAAAGGTGCCCTGAAAACTAAAGCCAGAATAGCCAGAATAATTTTAACGAAAATGGAACGAAACATAATGGTATTTTTGTAATTTCAAAAAAAATTGAGAATACTTATAGGAGGGCTTTTTAAATAAAAAATTTGAGTTCTCTGGGGTTCTCAGAGGCCCTAAAAACCATAGGAAGCCCCAGGACAGTTAAAACCCCTCCGGTATATGTTTTCTAATGTCAGTTGACCCGAATTTTGACTAGTTCGTTCGAGAAGGTTTTAGCTCTAATTTGAGTGATTTCAAATTTTATGATTGAGGACCTAAATTTTATGATGAAAAATATAGTTTTAAAAAAGGAGCTAAAATGAATCTAAAACAAAAATGTCATGAGTGCAGGATGTAAACATCATTTTTAGAATAATTGTTTCTTGAAACTTCCTTTATAAAAACATCCCCACTTCTGCCCCACTCCTTATAACCGAATTTTCTAGGCTAAAACAGAACCAAGGGCAGATGAGAATGGCACACAAGATGGAGGGAAGAAGGAGGAGAGAAACCTAGCAAAAAGTGTAAGAATTCTATAGTTTTTCATGCTTTCTCCTTTACCAATCTTTTTTCCCTCTTTCTCCTCTTTCTTTCTATGGATGTATTGAAATTTTTAGGTTTTTTTTTAGCTCAAACCAGAGGGGAAATTTCGAAATTGAGGAGGAGAGCCAAAGGAAAGGGAAGAGTATTCAAGAAAAGCTTGAATTCAAGGTAAAAATCCTCAGTTCCATGCCTCTTTTTCCTTGTTTCTCTTCTTGTGCATTTCGTCCTACATATGGCCAGCCAAGGGGACAGAACCAAGAATGAATGTTAGGGATTAAGGCGTGGGAATTAAGAATATGCAAAGAGAACAAGTAAGAACCATGAAATTGTAAGATAGAAAAGTTAGGGATTTGTGTGTGCCACGTAAATTCTGATTTTGTACAGTCACAAGGCCAAAGTAAGTATTTGTATGAGCTCCTAAGATCATTACAGAGCTTCCCACATGCATCTCCCATCAAGGAAAGCAAGACAACCTCCATTGGTGCTAAGGTGAGCATAGGTACCAAGGGGAGAAGAAGCACCAAGAGAGTGTTTTAATTTCTTCCAAGCTTATTTTTGTATCATATATGATGGGAGAGCATGAGAGGAAGCCTTGAAAAAATTTTAAAAGTCATAGATAATGAAATGGAGCTATAGGTCCATATTGTAGCATAATGAAACAAGACCTAGATAGGCTCCTTAAAGTAAATGTTTGATAACTCCAAGGAGTCTAAATGGAGGCAAGAGTTATAGACTAAGGGAGAGAATGGAGCCAAGATCATAAATTCCTAAGGTTGCTTCATTAGGTGCTTTTTGGAACCATAATTGGACCTTTTGAGCAACTAAGTTGTTCTAGTGCATGAGGGGTTTTGGTAAATGTTCCAAGAGTATAATTGGGTCATATTTCATGTGCTTAAGGCAAAGGAATCAAGCTCCACCCCTTCATGGATGTTTGGCCAAAGGAGGAGAAGGACTTTCAAAGGTTAAAGTGTGTGCTCTTATATGTAAGGTAGCTCTCCCTTCTTTCTCTCATGCATGAGTAGATGTTTATCTTATCCTTGAATGTGTATATGTATGTTTTGAGCCATGAAAAATATTTTAGCAAGTGTTTAAATGTCATGGTACCATGATGTTATGTTATGCATTCAAATGATGCTTTGTGTATTTGCTTTGGTTTACTTGAATGTGGTGAAACCAATAATGCCCTAGCCATGGTGAGGATAAGCCAAGGACCCTCAAGAATGGTTGAGACAAAGCAAAAAATCTCCCAAGAGTAAGGCTTAGTTAAGAGCCTTTAAGAAAGTGGGTGAGGCAAGTCCAAAATCCTTAAAAAGAATGGGAGAGACTAAACCCCTTGCTTGGCAAACCTATATATGTTCTATATGACTTCTTGAATGCTAAATTTGTTTTATGAATAATTATAAAAGCCATGATGTCCATGCATGCATTTTTTAAACTTAGATTTGCATTCTTTATGTGTGATTGAAAAGGGAAAGAGATATTGAGATTCCATGAATCTCACTCCTTCCCTCTCCTATCTCATATGGCTTAAGTGGAACTCAAGAAGAGCTAAGGAATGGAGGCAATAAAGCATGAATAACATTGTTTTGACAAATGATGTAGCTTATGTAATCTTAAAGTGTGTAGGAATGTCAAAATAATCATTTATATATTATTTTTAAGTTATAGACCAATGAGCAAATCTAATAGCATGTACGAATGATGTATGAACCACTTTTAGTGCAAAATCAATGGAAATGTGAGATTTAGTTACTTGATGGCTTGCATTTGCTAGTGTACTCATGGATGTGGGATAACCAAAATGAGATGTATGATGTTTTGGATCACTTGGGCAGTTCATACAAGTTGTATTTATGCTCTTAAACTTGCCCAAGAGGTACTAAACATAAAGGAAAGCCATTTGGACCAAGTTGGTGCCTTATAAGAGGCAAAAATGACCATAATGGTGAGCTATGACAAAATCTATCCAAATGAGCTCTTCTTTGTCTAAAATTTGGCATGCATATAAATCTTGTTGAGAGCTTTTTGAGAAGTGAAAGTGCATAATATTTGGAGGTCTATAGAATTTTTAGTGAATTTTTGAAATTGACAAATTTTCTGATTTTGACACTAGTACTGTTCATATGGTCCAAAAATATATCTCTGTTATTCATAGGGCAAACGATGTTCAATTGTTTGAAATTTTAAAGGGAGATATAAATTTTTGAAGTTTTTATTTTGTTCCAGGCACAAAGCTAGACCCTTAGTACTGTTCTATCAATTTCCAAGGAATGAATGCTCTTGGATTGATCTAAAATTATTTTTCCCCTTTAGTTAACATCTATATCTTTCCAAATTGGTATAGTTTGTAGAGATTGAAATTTTGTGGAATTAATTATGTATTTTCAAAGTTTATGTCAGTAAGTTGTATCAGTAATTCTGGATAGCCCAACCTTTGTTCCTTTTTCAATTGTCGAACATAGTCCAGATAAGATTTTAGTGGCTTGAAATTATTTTTAGTGTAAATTCAACATCTAGAATTTTCCAGAAAGCTATGGTTTGCTTGATTTTGATTTTGCTAGATTTAGTTATGATTTTCCAAAGTTGCTACCAGAAAATTGAAATTTTGGCCCGAGGCAAAAATGAATATTTGTGGTTGTTAGCTCTTGGTCCATGGTTTTATGCAAATTTTTAAGATGTTTATGATTTTTATGGATGAAAAATAATTAGAGAATGTTGTTAGTAAGTTTTTGAGGTCTATGGATCAAATTTTGAATTTTTAACCTTGACGTAACGCAAAGTGATGTGAGACTCCGTAGAAACCCGTTCTAGGAACCCCAAATTACACGGATCAGTGATCGAATTTTGGCATACGACACAAGAACAAGAAAATAGGCAGATCTGGACAACAAGCAAGAAAGAATAAAGAAAGAAACAAAGAAGAAGAAGAAGAAGAGATGTTGGTCAATGGAATTGAACCCTAAGAGAACCCGTCTCTTAGAACCCTAATCCGGGACGCCACAAAGGAAACCACTCCTTTGATAAGTCAAAGATTTTCTCCAGTACACAAAGGCCACAAGAGAAACCTCACAAGTCAGAAATAATTCTGAAACTAATTCATTCAATCTGCCTCTTCTTGGAGTACAAGTGGGCCTTATATAGGCATTTGAAAAATAAAACCCTAAATACAAAATAACTCTTAGGTTTGGCGGGAAAATAAAAGAAATTTAAATCTGAACAAATTCACCAAGAATGGTGCCTAATAAAGCTAAAAAATCTGAAACAGAAACAATCAAATTAAAACTAAGAGGATTTTGTGGAAAATGGTTGGGCTTCTTCAATTAGGCTCCTTTCAGGCTTGGGCTAGCATCTTGTAGATATGAAATAATTTTCATGCCATTTTGTTCCTTTTGGGCTTCATATTCAGCTAAGACTATGGGCTCCAGGTCCATTAGTTTTTGGATCACTCCATTCAAGGCCTCCTTCATAGCTTTGGCTCTTGATCTTGTGCATGGGCCTCCCATACCTTGCAATGGATCTTTAGCTGGCCATCTTTTAGAGTTACGTCCAGCCCTTTTGTTTTCAAGTTCTTGATTTTGTTCAAGCTCTTTAAAGTCTCCTAGCTCATCTCCATCATTCCCTCCCTCTTGAAAAGGATTCGTCCTCGAATCTGCAATATCAAAAAGAGAAAGGTCAGCCACATTGAAAGTTGCGCTTACATTCCCATAAGAACTAGGCAAATCAATTTTATATGCATTATCATTTATTCTTTCCAACACTTGGAAAGGACCATCGCCTCTTGGGTGTAATTTGGACTTCCTTTGTTCAGGAAACCTTTCTTTCTTCAAATGAACCCACACCCAATCTCCTGGTTCAAAGATAACCTTCCTTCGACCTTTATTAGCATGTTGAGCATATTGCTCATTCTTGCGCTCAATGTTTGCCTTAACTTTAGCATGAAGATCCTGCACAAACTTAGCTTTTTTTGCACCATCAAGGTTAGCAAACTCATTACAAGGCAAAGGAAGTAAATCCAAAGGAGTCAAAGGGTTAAAACCATATACGATTTCAAAAGGAGAAAACTCAGTTGTAGAATGCAAGGCACGATTATATGCAAACTCAATGTGAGGCAAACACTTTTCCCAATTCTTTAAATTTTTTTGAATTACAACACGCAATAAGGAAGAAAGTGTTCGATTCACTACTTCAGTTTGTCCATCCGTTTGAGGATGTGCCACCGTAGAAAACACAAGCTTTGTACCCAACTTAGCCCACAAAGTTTTCCAAAAGTGACTAACAAATTTAACATCACGGTCACTCACAATAGATCGAGGCAAACCATGCAATCTAACAATCTCCTTGAAAAATAAATCTGAGATATGGACAGCATCATTTGTTTTTGAGCAAGCAATGAAATGAGCCATTTTACTAAATCGATCAACCACAACAAATATGCTATCCTTTCCACTAGATGTTCTAGGCAATCCAAGCACAAAATCCATTGAAATATCGACCCAAGGATGAGAAGGGACAGGTAAGGGAGTATACAAGCCATGTGGTTGCACTTTAGATTTAGCGTGCTTGCATGCAATACACCTTTTACACACAGCAATCACATCCCTACGCATATGAGGCCAATAAAAATGTTCTTTCAACATGGATAAAGTCTTTTCTATGCCAAAGTGCCCCATCAAACCACCCCCATGAGATTCTTTAACCAAAAGCTCACGCATAGAACAAACAGGCACACACAATTTATTTCCTTTAAATAAGAAACCATCAAATCTAAAGAAATCATGAGCACCATGTTTTTCACACAACTTCCAAGTTTCAGCAAAGTCAGCATCACATTCATACATGCTTTTGAAAGATTCAAAACCAATTAACCTAGCTTGCATAGATGTAATAAGACTATACCTCCTAGACAAAGCATCAGCCACAACATTTTCTTCCCCTTTTTATGTTTAAGCACATAAGGAAATGACTCAATGAATTCAAGCCATACGGCATGCCTCTTATTCAACTTATCTTGGGTCTTTAGATATTGAAGACTCTTATGATCAGAATGCAAAACAAATTCCTTAGACCATAAATAATGTTGCCAATGTTCTAGAGTTCTTTTTAAAGCATACAATTCCTTGTCATAAGTTGAATAATTCAAACAAGCACCACTAAGCTTCTCACTAAAGTAAGCAATAGGCCTTGACTCTTGCATCAAAACAGCACCAATACCAATTCCAGAGGCATCACATTCAACTTCAAAAACTTTAGAGAAATCAGGAAGAATAAGTAGAGGGGCATTGGTCAATTTATCTTTCAAAGTATTAAAAGCCGCCTCTTGTGCCTCACCCCATTTAAAGATAACATTTTTCTTTACCAGCTCATTTAAAGGTGCAGCAAGGGTTGAGAAGTCCTTTACAAATCGTCGGTAGAAACTTGCAAGTCCATGGAAACTCCTTACTTCACTAGCATTCTTAGGTGTTGGCCACTCTCGAATTGCCTTCACCTTCTCTTCATCCACTCGGACGCCATCAGTACCTACAACAAAACCAAGAAAAACCACAGAATCCAAGCAGAAAGAGCATTTCTCTAAATTTGCAAAGAGTTTATTTTCTCTTAAAATATCAAACACAGAATGCAAATGCTTAGCATGCTCTTCTAGATTCTTAGAAAACACAAGAATGTCATCAAAATACACAACAACAAACTTTCCTATGTAAGGGCGAAACACATGATTCATTAAGCTCATGAATGTACTAGGAGCATTAGTTAAGCCAAAGGGCATAACAAGCCATTCATACAAACCAAACTTAGTCTTAAATGCAGTCTTCCACTCATCACCCTCTTTCATCCTAATTTGATGATAACCACTTCTAAGATCTATTTTTGAAAACAAGCAAGCACCATGTAACTCATCCAGCATGTCATCAAATCTAGGAATAGGATATCGATACTTAACAGTGATTTTGTTGATGGCTCGACAGTCCACACACATCCTCCATTTGCCATCCTTCTTGGGCACAAGTATTACCGGAACAGCACATGGACTAAGGCTTTCTCTCACAAACCCCTTTTTCATGAGTTCCTCCACTTGCCTCTGAATTTCCTTAGTCTCTTCTGGATTTGCCCTATACGCAGGTCGGTTAGGAAGAGATGCTCCAGGAATAAAGTCAATCATGTGTTCAATGCCTCTTATGGGAGGCAATCCATCCGGTACCTCTTCCGGAAATAAGTCTTTATATTCCTGCAACAAACTCAAAACACTAGAAGGAAGAGATTCATCAAGGTCACTAAGGGTTAGATAAACATCCTTATACAAGAGGACAAAAGATGTCTCACTACATAAAGCCCTCTTAATCTCTCCTCTACTGGAAAATAGTGTTACTTTCTTCTCTTCACTCTCTTGACTTTTCAATTCAGTAGCTCTCTTTTCTTTTCTCTCCCTCTCACTTTCTTTTCTTTCTTTCTCATGCACTTTCTTTTCTTTCTCTCTTAACTTGCATTCTTGAGTAATTCGCTTTTGATCTTCATATGCCTGCAAGGGTCTGAGAGGGGTTAGCATAATGGTTTTCTTATTAAACTCAAAAGAATACCTGTTAGTATAACCATCATACTTAACTTTCCTATCAAATTGCCAAGGTCTACCCAATAACAAGTGTCCAGCATACATAGGAGCTATATCACATAAAACCTCATCATGGTAACTTCCTATGGAAAATGCTACAACAACTTGTTTAGTAACTTTAACATCCCCATTATCATTGAACCACAACAAATTATAAGGGGTGGGGTGTTTTCTAGTTGGTAAACCTAGCTTTTCAACCAACAAGGTACTAGCAACATTGGTGCAGCTCCCATTATCAATGATAAGGCTACATACCTTGTTGTTAACAAAACACCTAGTGTGAAAGATATGCTCTCGTTGTTCTTTTTCAAGCTCCTCTTTCGGGAATGCTAAGAGCACGCCTTGACACTAGAGCCTCACCAATCACAGCTTCAGCGACCTCCACATCAGATTCATCACCTCCATTGGAGCTTAACTCAACTTCCACATCTTCATCACTGCTGCTTTCACTAGTAACAACACCATTCTCAAGCAAAATCATAGTCCTTTTATTTGGACATTGTGAAGCAATGTGACCAAAACCTTGACATTTAAAGCATTTAATTTTAGAAGAACTAGAAGAAGATTTAGGTTCAGATTTACCTTTAGAAGTAGGTGTTTGCATCTTCATCTTATTCTCCTCTTTAGGCTTGGTCTCTCCCTTAAACTTGAAAGAGGACTTGAAGTCTTTGTTGGAACTAGCATGTGATTTCAATTTCTGTTTTGTCTTAAAATGCTTCTCCACCTTAATGGCTTTATGCAACAACTCCTCCATATCAAGGTAGTTTTGCAATTCAACTTCTGCAGCAATTTCAGGGTCTAAGCCACCAAGAAATCTTGCCATTGTAACTTCTGAATCTTCCTCAATGTCAGCTTTAATCATGGCAATTTGCATTTGCTGAAAATATTCTTCCACATTCATAGATCCTTGTTTGATTTTGTGGAGCCTCTTGTGCACATCCCTATAGTAATGGGTAGGGACAAATCTCTTTCTCATGAGAGCCTTCATTTCTGGCCAAGACCGAATTGGACCTCTCCTGAACGCCTCCTACTAGTGGTTAATTGATCCCACCATAGGCTTGCATAATCTGTGAACTCCAAAGCAGCTAATTTTATTTTACTTTCTTCTGAAAAAGATTGACAGTCAAATAAAAACTCAACTTTTCTTTCCCATTCAAGATATACATCAGGATCAGCTTTCCCTTGAAAGGAAGGGATTTTCATCTTGATGTTACTAAAGGCATCTTTCTTTTGAGGGGGAGCTCTCCTAACTCTTTCATGTTGGCTTTCCTCCTCAAAATCAGATTCATCTCCTCCTAGAACAACATTTTTACCATGCCTTGCCTTGTTGTTAGAAGAAGAAGAATCCATTTGATCCAACCTAGCATTTAGCCTCTTGAATTGTTCTTGAACAGATTTGATAAACAATTTAAGGTCATCTTGGTTATCTTCACTTTCAGACATGATTGGCACCTGAAAATGTTAGTGAATAGCAAGAAAAGGACCTGACTACTCCCTCACGTGTTTCACTCTAAATGATGCAAATTCACTCGTGTTTCACTCTTATAATGGCTTTTACAATGATGAAAACACTCTTGCATTTTTCCTCTCAACTTGCTTCCTATAGTATACTGAATTAAATCCAACAAATCAAAAGAAGCAGCAACTGAAGTGGCAATCTTAAATTAGAATCCAAGATATAAAGTTCTCAAAGAGACAACAAAAGTCCAATATTTTAAAGAAAAATCATAGGTGCAGCCAATAGACAATATAGCAAGTGACTAGGAAAGGAAAATCAAGACACTGAAAGAACAAATGGTGTGTGGCAGATTATGGGAGATCAAGTTAAATGATTAATTATCAAGAGGAAAGAATGGAAAGAAAATTGGAATCTGAAATCAGTAATGAAGCAATTAGAAATTTGAAATTTAGAATAAGGTGAATGAATGCATATTTCCTTTTTATGAATTGTGCACAATATGACATTTAATGACCAGATCAACTCAGGGAATCAGATGTGGTAATTCCAAGAATAAATGATCTTCAGCAATTGCAATTCAAGTCAACTATTCAAATTTTTTTTTTTTTTTTTCAATTTCCAGCACAACTTTCTTTTTCACAGATTCTGACTTCTTTTTTTTTTTTTTTTTTTTTGCAACTTTTTTTTTTTTTTTTTTTTTTTTGAATCTTGAAGGTGCTGAAATTTGCAAACAAAACACAAGATTTCTGAAAGATCAGAATGATATGCACGAAAGAAATAGCTATAACTTGCCCTAGAAAAATCGGATTGATGTGATTCCAAAACGAACAGAAAGAAGAGATTTCGAAACACAATAAAGACCTATTAAACGTCCAAAAACACGAAGGAAAACACCAGAAACAGCCGCATAAAAAAAAGGACGAGCAGAAAAGAAATAGCTATAACTTGCTCTACAAGAATCGGATTGATGTGATTCCAAATCAAGCAGAAAGAAGAGATCTTGAAACACAAGAAAGACCTATTAAACGTCCAAAAACACGAACGAAAAACACCAGAAACAGCCGCACAAAAATATGGATGAACAGAAAAGAATCAGACGAAATAAGGGAAAAGAACAAGGAAAAAGTGGATGAAACCAACCTCAACCAATGCTCTGATACCAGATGATGTGAGACTCCGTAGAAACCCGTTCTAGGAACCCCAAATTACACGGATCAGTGATCGAATTTTGGCATACGACACAAGAACAAGAAAATAGGCAGATCTGGACAACAAGCAAGAAAGAATAAAGAAAGAAACAAAGAAGAAGAAGAAGAAGAGATGTTGGTCAATGGAATTGAACCCTAAGAGAACCCGTCTCTTAGAACCCTAATCCGGGACACCACAAAGGAAACCACTCCTTTGATAAGTCAAAGATTTTCTCCAGTACACAAAGGCCACAAGAGAAACATCACAAGTCAGAAATAATTCTGAAACTAATTCATTCAATCTGCCTCTTCTTGGAGTACAAGTGGGCCTTATATAGGCATTTGAAAAATAAAACCCTAAATACAAAATAACTCTTAGGTTTGGCGGGAAAATAAAAGAAATTTAAATCTGAACAAATTCACCAAGAATGGTGCCTAATAAAGCTAAAAAATCTGAAACAGAAACAATCAAATTAAAACTAAGAGGATTTTGTGGAAAATGGTTGGGCTTCTTCAATTAGGCTCCTTTCAGGCTTGGGCTAGCATCTTGTAGATATGAAATAATTTTCATGCCATTTTGTTCCTTTTGGGCTTCATATTCAGCTAAGACTATGTGCTCCGGGTCCATTAGTTTTTGGATCACTCCATTCAAGGCCTCCTTCATAGCTTTGGCTCTTGATCTTGTGCATGGGCCTCCCATACCTTGCAATGGATCTTTAGCTGGCCATCTTTTAGAATTACGTCCAGCCCTTTTGTTTTCAAGTTCTTGATTTTGTTCAAGCTCTTTAAAGTCTCCTAGCTCATCTCCATCACAAAGAAATGGCATTATTTATTCCTTTTTCTTGGTTTTTCTTTGCTTGCACATGAAAGTTACCTTAAATATGGGAATATGGAGTCTAATAAAGTATGGTGTGACAAACACCCTCTACCAGTATTGTAACTGATGAGAGACCCTCTAGGAACTTTGTCCTAGGAACCTTCAACAAAATAACACTTTGCCCGGGACCGGCTAGAAAACAAGAATATTAGTCAAAGGAAAGACCCTAAGAGAACTTGTCTCTTAGAACCCTAACCTTAAAACGCCACCAAGGAAAACCAATCCTTTGCTAAGTCATGTGAACTCTCAGAGAACACAAAGAAGCAAAAGCCTCACAAAGTATTGAATAATACTCAAATTCATTCATTCATGATCTTTTTTAAAATAGAGTACTATTGGGAGTCTTTTATAGGCAAAGTTTCTAAAAATCTAAAATCCTAATAAAAGTAAAACTCTAAAATCTAATTAAAAATATTTTAAATGGTACCTAAAATTAAGGAACTAGATTAGGATAACTTAATATCCAAGATAAGCTATTTGACCAAGTTCAAAAAAATAATAAAAAATGAAATTCAAAAAGAATCCTAGTCAAAACTAATCAACTCCTTTAAATAGTCACATGGAATACTCATACTTCATTAAAAATTACATGGTTAATACATGATTCTTAATCTCTTGCAACTGGACTCCAATTGGGCCTTGGTACTCCTCTTGTATGTGTGTAACTACATTGGGCCTTCAACATGTTGGATATCATCTAGTTGCTCCATGGCCCTTCTTGATAGAGTACTATGGAGCTCTTATGACCACCTTCAAGGAGACCATGCATGGCATAATCATCAAGGAAGGCTTGGACAAGTTGCTGAACGTGAGCATCAATTTTCAAACCATGCAAAAAGTTTCTATTTTAGTTTTTGAATAAGACCATGTGGTCAAAACTTATGTTTAAAGAATAAATTAGTTTCTTTCCTTTTTCTTCTTTATTTAGTTTCTTTCCTTTTTTCTTCTTTATAGTTTCTTTCCTTTTTTATGGCACCATTATTAACTTTCCAAATTCTTGTAATAAATAGTGCCATCTTTTAAGGAATTATTTTTAAAAACTTTTAGGTCTTTCATTGCCTATATAAAGGCATCATACTTAGAAAGGGGGGAATAAGATGAATAAATAGAATTTTCTTTCAGGACTTATGTTCTATTTTTGAGAGGTTCCTCTAGCTCGTTGAGCAACAGAGTGAATTGGACTTATCAAAAGAGTGGTCTTCCTTTGTGACGTCTCAAGGCTAGGGTTTTAAGGGACAAGTTCTCTTAGGGTCTTACCCACTTGACCAACTATCTTTGTTTATATGTGTTCTTATTCTTTATGAGTTCTTTTGTCTTCTATTTGTGTGATTGTGCTCTTGAATCTTGCATGATCCGGGTAATGTTGTCAAAAAGGAGGTTCATAGGACAAAGTTCCTACGAGGTCTCTCATCATTTGGTATCAGAGCTCTAGGTTTGCAAGTCAAGGTGTGATCTTTTCTTGTCTTTCTTTTGTATTGTTCATTTTTTTCTTTCTATTGTCTAGATCTAAAAAGGTCTTACTTGTCTTTTTGTTTTCTAGCTGGTCCTTGTGTGTGACCTATGTTGGTTGGGGTTCCTAGAGCATGATGGAGGTGAGCTAGGAGACTTTAAAGAGCTTGAACAAAATCAAGAACTTGAAAACAAAAGGGCTAGACGTAACTCTAAAAGATGGCCAACTAAAGATCCATTGCAAGGTATGGGAGGCCCATGCACAAGATCAAGAGCCAAAGCTATGAAGGAGGCCTTGAATGGAGTGATCCAAAAACTAATGGACTTGGAGCCCATAGTCTTAGCTGAATATGAAGCCCAAAAGGAACAAAATGGCATGAAAATTATTTCATATCTACAAGATGCTAGCCCAAGCCCGAAAGGAGCCTAATTGAAGAAGCCCAGCCATTTTCCACAAAATTCTTTTAGTTTTATTTCATTTTAATTTGATTTTTTCTGTTTCAGATTTTTTCTTTAGCTTTATTAGGCGCCACTCTTGGTGAATTTGTCCAGATTTAAATTTCTTTTATTTTCCCACCAGACCTAAGAGTTATTTTGTATTTAAGGTTTTATTTTTCAAATGCCTATATAAGGCCCACTTGTACTCCAAGAAGAGGCAGATTGAATGAATTCTATTTTCAGAATCTTTTCTGACTTGTGAGGTTTCTCTTGTGGCCTTTGTGTGCTGGAGAAAATCTTTGACTTATCAAAGAAGTGGTTTCCTTTGTGGCGTCCCGGATTAGGGTTCTAAGAGACGGGCTCTCTTAGGGTTCAATTCCATTGACCAACATCTCTTCTTCTTCTTCTTCTTCTTTTTGTTTCTTTCTTTGTTCTTTCTTGCTTGTTATCCAGATCTGCCTATTTTCTTGTTCTTGTGTTGCTTGCCAAATTTCGATCACTGATCCATGTAATTTGGGGTTCCTAGAACGGGTTTCTACGGAGTCTCATATCATCTGGTATCAGATTGGTTGAGGTTGGTTTCATCCACTTTTTCCTTGTTCTTTTCCCTTATTTCTTCTAATTCTTTTCTGTTCGTCCATATTTTTGTGTGGCTGTTTCTGGTGATTTCCTTCTTGTTTTTGGACGTTTAATAGATCTTTCTTGTGTTTTAAAATCTCTTCTTTCTGCTCGATTTGGAATCAAATCAATCAGATTTTTGTAGAGCAAGTTATAGCTATTTCTTTTCCCTTATTTCGTTTGATTCTTTTCTGCACGTCTTTTTTTCATGCGGCTGTTTCTGGTGTTTTCCTTCGTGTTTTTGGAAGTTTAATAGGTCTTTCTTGTATCTCAAGATCTCTTCTTTCTGCTCGTTTTGGAATCACATCAATCCGATTTTTCTAGAGCAAGTTATAGCTATTTCTTTCGTGCATGTCATTCTGATCTTTCAGAAATCTTGTGTTCAGAAATCTTGTGTTCTGTTTGCAAATTTCAGCACCTTTGAGATTCGAAAAAAAAAAAAGTATATTACAGTGAAAAAAAAAAAAAAAAAGAAAAGAAAAGAAGGAAAAGTTAAAAAAAAAAAAAAAGAAGTCAGAATCTGTGAAAAGCGAAAGTTGTGCTGGAAATTGTAAAATTTTGAATTATTGACTTGAATTGCAATTGCTGAAGATCTGGTCATTTCTGATTCTTGGAATTACCATTTTTGATTCCTTGAGTTAATCTGATCATTAAAAGTCATTTTGTGCACAATTCATAAAAGCAAATTTGCATTCATTCACCTTGTTCTAAATTTCAAATTTCTGATTGCTTCAATACTGATTCCAAATTCCAATTTTCTTTCCATAACTCTTGATAATTAATCATTTAACCATTTGTTCTCCCATAATCTGCCACATACCATTTCTTCCATAAATTCATTGTCTTCATTTCCTTTTCTAGTCACTTGCTGTATTTTTCATTGGCTGCACCTACGAATTTTTTTAAAAATGTTGGACTTTTGTTGTCTCTTTGAGAACTTTACATCTTGGGTTCTAATTTGAGATTGCCACTTCAGTTGCTGCTTCTTTTGATTTGTTGGATTTAATTCAGTACACTATAGGAAGCAAGTTGAGAGGAAAAAGGCAAGAGTGTTTTCATCATTGTAAAAGCCATTACAAGTGTGAAACACGAGTGAATTTGCATCATTTAGAGTGAAACACGTGAGGGAGTAGTCAAGTCCTTTTTTTTTTTCTTGCTATTATTCACTACTAACATTTCAGGTACCAATCATGTCTGAAAGTGAGGATAACCAAGTTGACCTTAAATTGTTCATCAAATCTGTTCAAGAACAATTCAAGAGGCTAAATACTAGGTTGGATCAAATGGATTCTTCTTCTTCCAACAGCAAGGCAAGGCATGGTAAAAATGTTGTTCTAGGAGGAGATGAATCTGATTTTGAGGAGGAAAGCCAACATGAAAGAGTTAGGAGAGCTCCCCCTCAAAAGAAAGATGCCTTTAGTAACATCAAGATGAAAATCCCTTCCTTTCAAGGGAAAGCTGATCCTGATGTATATCTTGAATGGGAAAGAAAAGTTGAGTTTTTATTTGACTGTCAATCTTTTTTAGAAGAAAGTAAAATAAAATTAGCTGCTTTGGAGTTCACAGATTATGCAAGCCTATGGTGGGATCAATTAACCACTAGTAGGAGGCGTTCTGGAGAGGGTCCAATTCGGTCTTGGCCAGAAATGAAGGCTCTCCTGAGAAAGAGATTTGTCCCTACCCATTACTATAGGGATGTGCACAAGAGGCTCCACAAAATCAAACAAGGATCTATGAGTGTGGAAGAATATTTTCAGCAAATGCAAATTGCCATGATCAAAGCTGACATTGAGGAAGATTCAGAAGTTACAATGGCAAGATTTCTTGGTGGCTTAGACCCTGAAATTGCTGCAGAAGTTGAATTGCAAAACTACCTTGATATGGAGGAGTTGTTGCATAAAGCCATTAAGGTGGAGAAGCATTTTAAGACAAAACAGAAATTGAAATCACATGTTGGTTCCAACAAAGACTTCAAGTCCTCTTTCAAGTTTAAGGGAGAGAACAAGCCTAAAGAGGAGAATAAGTTGAAGATGCAAACACCTACTTCTAAAGGTAAATTCGAACCTAAATCTTCTTCTAGTTCTTCTAAAATTAAATGCTTTAAATGTCAAGGTTTTGGTCATATTGCTTCACAATGTCCAAATAAAAGGACTATGATTTTGCTTGAGAATGGTGTTGTTACTAGTGAAAGCAGTAGTGATGAAGATGTGGAAGCTGAGTTAAGCTCCAATGGAGGTGATGAATCTGATGTGGAGGTAGTTGAAGCTGTGATTGGTGAGGCTCTAGTGTCAAGGCGTGCTCTTAGCATTCAACCTAAAGAGGAGCTTGAAAAAGAACAACGAGAGCATATCTTTCACACTAGGTGTTTTGTTAACAACAAGGTATGTAGCCTTATCATTGATAATGGGAGCTGCACTAATGTTGCTAGTACCTTGTTGGTTGAAAAGCTAGGTTTGCCAACTAGAAAACACCCCACTCCTTATAATTTGTTGTGGTTCAATGATAATGGGGATGTTAAAGTTACTAAACAAGTTGTTGTAGCATTTTCCATAGGAAGTTACAATGATGAGGTTTTATGTGATATAGCTCCTATGTATGCTGGACACTTGTTATTAGGTAGACCTTGGCAATTTGATAGGAAAGTTAAATATGATGGTTATACCAACAGGTATTCTCTTGAGTTTAATAAGAAAACCATTATGCTAACCCCTCTCAGACCCTTGCAGGCATATGAAGATCAAAGGCGAATTACTCAAGAATGCAAGTTAAGAGAGAAAGAAAAGAAAGTGCGTGTGATAAGCATAATTTTTATACACTTTATTTCTCCTAACTTAACCTTTTTAATAATTAAATGTAGCCTAATAAATGCAATTAAATGGAAATTGATTTTAATAGCTAGTTTTGCACTTTAGAAAACAATTGACAAAATAATGAATTTTAATGCATAAATTCTTTAAAATGAGTTTTGTGAATCCTATCCTACTTAATATTGTTTATCATTCTTGCAGAATTTTTGTGGGTAAATGCATTTGAATAGAGGTTGGTTTGGAGAAGAGGTAGCATGCATGGAGTGGGGAAGGAGAAAATAAAGAGAAACAGCAACGTGAAGGATATGAAGCTGGACCACGATGAGGAGCTGTCCAGGACACCAAATGAAATGCATGAAGAAGCACCCAACACGAAAAGAAGCTGCAGAAACAGAGGAACTGAACAACAAAACAAACAAGCAGAACACGATAAAGCACTAGCTCAAGAAGGTGGGTCTTGACGTGGAAAATTCATGGAAGCTACAAAGATGAAGCTACAGGGCTGGAAGAGCAAGTTACACGAGCTGAGCAGAACAAAACAGAAGCAGCTCATGCAGATATGAAGTCGTGGAGAAGCAACTGGACAGCAACGTGAAAACAAAAGCTGTATAAGTTCCACGCAAAAGCAATGTGAAGAAGAGCTGCTGAACAGAGGTGAAGAACGTGAGAAACTCTAGCTGCAGATGAAGCCACTCTCTGGAACGAAGAAGAAAACGAAGAAGCCACAGTTAGCAAGTTTTAAACGTGGCTAGAACTCGAGGGAGCATGAAGAAGTCATGATGGACAGCAGCTGCAGAATGGGCAGGAAACAAACTCGAAACAGATGAGGAAACATGGCCACATGAACTCCCACTAATGCAGAAATAGAAAACCAGCTACAGCGTGGGGAAGAATAGAGCTACAAGCTAGCGACAAAAACACACACACATGCAGTGGCTGGAGCTCGAGTTCTGGTCTGTGAAGAGAAGAGTCACACATGAAGAAGAAAGCTACGTAAAGATACATGCAGAAGCTACAGTTTGCATATGGATTATTATATTGAATGGGACCCACACCTTATTTCACATGCAATTAGCTACGGAAAATGGCAAACAAAGGAATAGCACGTGAATATCTAATGGAATTAAAGCTGAAGCACGTGAAAGGGGAAGAGAAATACACATCCAAACGTTGCTTTGGGCTGACGTGGGAATTAAGATGAAGATGAGGATTAGTTGAAACAGAAGGAGAGAAACAGAAGTAGAGAGACGTGAACAAGGAAAGAGACGTGAACAAGGAGGGAAGGAGAATATAAAAACTTAAGAGGGGACGCTGGGAATGACACAACGAGGAGAACGTAAGAAAAAAGGCTGGAGACATCGAGAGGAAGAGGCAAGACGCAGAAACAAAAAGGGAGGTTCCACCGTTGAAGAAGAAGAGTTTTTTTTCTCTCAATGGCTGCCTCTTTGATTGATTCTCCTTCATTTGATCCTTCCATGACAGCTTAAATTCCTTGTGGTGGCTAGCTGAAGATTGAATTCTCCTAGATGAAGATTTGAGCTCTACATCTCCTATTGAATTTGGATAAAACTCTCTTGCCCAATCTTTTGACTTTAGCATTATTTCCTTCATCAATTTGTCTAGGTTTAGCTTTTTGGTTTAGGAATTTAATTGCTAGAATTACTGGATTGAATTAAGTCTTGGATTGAATTTAATTTGAATTTTGGAATTATTTTTTGATCATCATGTGTTTGGAAAAAATTCCAGAATTAATACTGTGCAATTGAACTCTAAATTCTTCTTGATTTTGGGCTAATTAATGCAATGGTTATTGGGTTAGTTAGTTGGAACTTTTGTGCAAATTAATTGCTTGAGGAATTAATTAATCTAATTGGTGAATTAGCATCTTGAGTGAATTGTGCAGTAGCTTTCATAAATTAATCAAATTTAGTGTAGTGTGTTCTTATTCTTAATCCAATTAATTAGTTGTTTAAGGTTTCTTGTGGTTGCAAAATTCTTTGAACAATTGATGAATTGAATCTTGGATGGTTAATCAAGAACCCTATGAGGAATGCACTAAAGAGCAAGAATTTAATCCTAAATTGGTAAGCTAATTAGAGCAAGGGTAATTGAACTCTAGGGAATCCAATTGAAAGCTAGTTACCACATTTATTTGATTAATCACTTGAACTTAGTTTTAGATTTCTAATTCTTGTCAATTAATTTTAGTTCAATTAAATTCTAGCATATCAAAACCCCCAAATTAGATCCTAATAGTAATACTTAGAATATTCTTCCATAAACAATTTAAGGCACAAACTCCTTGGGAAAATGACCTAGGTTGCACCATTATCTACAAATTTACTTTGCTATCTAGTTTTATTTGAGATTGCACGACACGATCATCAGCATGACAAAGAAAGAAAAGAAAGTGAGATGGAGAGAAAAGAAAAGAGATCTACTAAAAAGAAAAGTCAAGAGAGTGAAGAAAAGAAAGTAACACTATTTTCCAGTAGAGGAGAGATTAAGAGGGCTTTATGTAGTGAAACATCTTTTATACTCTTGTATAAGGATGTTTATCTAACCCTTAGTGACCTCGATGAATCACTTCCTTCTAGTGTTTTGAGTTTGTTGCAGGAATATAAAGACTTATTTCCGAAAGAGGTACCGGATGGATTGCCTCCCATAAGAGGCATTGAACACATGATTGACTTTATTCCTGGAGCATCTCTTCCTAACCGACCTGCTTATAGGGCAAATCCAGAAGAGACTAAGGAAATTCAGAGGCAAGTGGAGGAACTCATGAAAAAGGGGTTTGTGAGAGAAAGCCTTAGTCCATGTGCTGTTTCGGTAATACTTGTGCCCAAGAAGGATGGCAAATGGAGAATGTGTGTGGACTGTCGAGCCATCAACAAAATCACTGTTAAGTATCGATATCCCATTCCTAGACTTGATGACATGCTGGATGAGTTGCATGGTGCTTGCTTGTTTTCAAAAATAGATCTTAGGAGTGGTTATCATCAAATTAGGATGAAAGAGGGTGACGAGTGGAAGACTGCATTTAAGACTAAGTTTGGTTTGTATGAATGGCTTGTTATGCCCTTTGGCTTAACTAATGCTCCTAGTACATTCATGAGCTTAATGAATCATGTGTTTCGCCCTTACATAGGAAAGTTTGTTGTTGTGTATTTTGATGACATTCTCGTGTTTTCTAAGAATCTAGAAGAGCATACTAAGCATTTGCATTCTGTGTTTGATATTTTAAGAGAAAATAAACTCTTTGCAAATTTAGAAAAATGCTCTTTCTACTTGGATTCTGTTGTTTTTCTTGGTTTTGTTGTAGGTACTGATGGCCTCCGAGTGAATGAAGAGAAGGTGAAGGCAATTCGAGAGTGGCCTACACCTAAGAATGCTAGCGAGGTGAGGAGTTTCCATGGACTTGCAAGTTTCTACTGACGATTTGTAAAGGACTTCTCAACCCTTGCTGCACCTTTAAATGAGCTGGTAAAGAAAAATGTTATCTTTAAATGGGGTGAGGCACAAGAAGCGGCTTTTAATACTTTGAAAGATAAATTGACCAATGCCCCTCTACTTATTCTTCCTGATTTCTCTAAAGTTTTTGAAGTTGAATGTGATGCCTCTGGAATTGGTATTGGTGCTGTTTTGATGCAAAAGTCTAGGCCTATTGCTTACTTTAGTGAGAAGCTTAGTGGTGCTTGTTTGAATTATTCAACTTATGACAAGGAATTGTATGCTTTAAAAAGAACCCTAGAACATTGGCAACATTATTTATGGTCTAAGGAATTTGTTTTGCATTCTGATCATAAGAGTCTTCAATACCTAAAAACCCAAGATAAGTTGAATAAGAGGCATGCCGTATGGCTTGAATTCATTGAGTCATTTCCTTATGTGCTTAAACATAAAAAGGGGAAAGAAAATGTTGTGGCTGATGCTTTGTCTAGGAGGTATAGTCTTATTACATCTATGCAAGCTAGATTGATTGGTTTTGAATCTTTCAAAAGCATGTATGAATATGATGCTGACTTTGCTGAAACTTGGAAGTTGTGTGAAAAACATGGTGCTCATGATTTCTTTAGATTTGATGGTTTCTTATTTAAAGGAAATAAATTGTGTGTGCCTGTTTGTTCTATGCGTGAGCTTTTGGTTAAAGAATCTCATGGGGGTGGTTTGATGGGGCACTTTGGCATAGAAAAGACTTTATCCATGTTGAAAGAACATTTTTATTGGCCTCATATGCGTAGGGATGTGATTGCTGTGTGTAAAAGGTGCATTGTATGCAAGCACGCTAAATCTAAAGTGCAACCACATGGCTTGTATACTCCCTCACCTGTTCCTTCTCATCCTTGGGTCGATATTTCAATGGATTTTGTGCTTGGATTGCCTAGAACATCTAGTGGAAAGGATAGCATATTTGTTGTTGTTAATCGATTTAGTAAAATGGCTCATTTCATTGCTTGCTCAAAAACAAATGATGCTGTACATATTTCTGATTTATTTTTCAAGGAGATCGTTAGATTGCATGGTTTGCCTCGATCTATTGTGAGTGACCGTGATGTTAAATTTGTTAGTCACTTTTGGAAAACTTTGTGGGCTAAGTTGGGTACAAAGCTTGTATTTTCTACGGTTGCACATCCTCAAACGGATGGACAAACCGAAGTGGTGAATCAAACACTTTCTTCTTTATTGCGTGTTGTAATTCAAAAAAATTTAAAGAATTGGGAAAAGTGTTTGCCTCACATTGAGTTTGCATATAATCGTGCCTTGCATTCTACAACTGAGTTTTCTCCTTTTGAAATTGTATATGGTTTTAATCCTTTGACTCCCTTGGATTTACTTCCTTTGCCTTGTAATGAGTTTGCTAACCTTGATGGTGCAAAAAAAGCTAAGTTTGTTCAGGATCTTCATGCTACGGTTAAGGCGAACATTGAGCGCAAGAATGAGCAATATGCTCAACATGCTAATAAAGGTCGAAAGAAGGTTATCTTTGAATCAGGAGATTGGGTGTGGGTTCATTTGAGAAAAGAAAGGTTTCCTGAACAAAGGAAGTCCAAATTACACCCAAGAGGCGATGGTCCTTTCCAAGTGTTGGAAAGAATAAATGATAATGCATATAAAATTGATTTGCCTAGTTCTTATGGGAATGTAAGCGCAACTTTCAATGTGGCTGACCTTTCTCTTTTTGATATTGCAGATTCGAGGACGAATCCTTTTCAAGAGGGAGGGAATGATGAAGGTGAGCTAGGAGACTTTAAAGAGCTTGAACAAAATCAAGAACTTGAAAACAAAAGGGCTAGACGTAACTCTAAAAGATGGCCAACTAAAGATCCATTGCAAGGTATGGGAGGCCCATGCACAAGATCAAGAGCCAAAGCTATGAAGGAGGCCTTGAATGGAGTGATCCAAAAACTAATGGACTTGGAGCCCATAGTCTTAGCTGAATATGAAGCCCAAAAGAAACAAAATGGCATGAAAATTATTTCATATCTACAAGATGCTAGCCCAAGCCCGAAAGGAGCCTAATTGAAGAAGCCCAGCCATTTTCCACAAAATTCTCTTAGTTTTATTTCATTTTAATTTGATTTTTTCTGTTTCAGATTTTTTCTTTAGCTTTATTAGGCGCCACTCTTGGTGAATTTGTCCAGATTTAAATTTCTTTTATTTTCCCACCAGACCTAAGAGTTATTTTGTATTTAGGGTTTTATTTTTCAAATGCCTATATAAGGCCCACTTGTACTCCAAGAAGAGGCAGATTGAATGAATTCTATTTTCAGAATCTTTTCTGACTTGTGAGGTTTCTCTTGTGGCCTTTGTGTGCTAGAGAAAATCTTTGACTTATCAAAGGAGTGGTTTCCTTTGTGGCGTCCCGGATTAGGGTTCTAAGAGACGGGTTCTCTTAGGGTTCAATTCCATTGACCAACATCTCTTCTTCTTCTTCTTCTTCTTTTTGTTTCTTTCTTTGTTCTTTCTTGCTTGTTATCCAGATCTGCCTATTTTCTTGTTCTTGTGTTGCTTGCCAAATTTCGATCACTGATCCGTGTAATTTGGGGTTCCTAGAACGGGTTTCTATGGAGTCTCATATCAGAGCAAGTCGTCTAGTGGGTCTCACATCTCAAGCATGACCTACGTTGGTTGGGGTTCCTAGAGCATGTCGTCTAGTGGGTCTCACATCAGTTGCTTGTCTTCTTGAGTGCTAGAACTCAAGGTTTTATTTGTACGTTCTATGTTTTCTTGTCTCCTTTATGTTTCTTTTGGTCTCTTGCTAGTTGTCATACTTGTGTGTGAGTTTTGTCCTCTTTTCCAAATTTTCGTTTTTTTTTTCCTTAAAAAAAAATAGTGTGTGATACTGCAAAAAAAAATTCAAAAAAAAAGTGAAAAAAAAAGAAAAAAGGACATTGTCTAACTCCAAAAAAAAAGAGCTTAAATTAGAAAAAAAAAAATTAGAAAGTTTTGTATATTCTAATTTGTTTCTTATTTGGTCTGTAATTCAATTAAGTAACACCCAAGCAATATTTTCTTTCCTATCAACATTCAAGAGAGATTCGAGGACGAATCTTTTCGAAGAAGAAGGGAATGATAGAGTACTATGGAGCTCTTATGACCACCTTCAAGGAGACCATGCATGGCATAATCATCAAGGAAGGCTTGGACAATTTGCTGAACGTGAGCATCAATTTTCAAACCATGCAAAAAGTTTCTATTTTAGTTTTTGAATAAGACCATGTGGTCAAAACTTATGTTTAAAGAATAAATTAGTTTCTTTCCTTTTTCTTCTTTATTTAGTTTCGTTCCTTTTTTCTTCTTTATAGTTTCTTTCCTTTTTTATGGCACCATTATTAACTTTCCAAATTCTTGTAATAAATAGTGCCATCTTTTAAGGAATTATTTTTAGAAACTTTTAGGTCTTTCATTGCCTATATAAAGGCATCATACTTAGAAAGGGGGGAATAAGATGAATAAATAGAATTTTCTTTCAGGACTTATGTTCTATTTTTGAGAGGTTCCTCTAGCTTGTTGAGCAATGGAGTGAATTGGACTTATCAAAGGAGTGGTCTTTCTTTGTGGCGTCTCAAGGCTAGGGTTCTAAGGAACAAGTTCTCTTAGGGTCTTACCCACTTGACCAACTATCTTTGTTTATATGTGTTCTTATTCTTTATGAGTTCTTTTGTTTTCTATTTGTGTGATTGTACTCTTGAATCTTGCATGATCCGGGTAATGTTGTCAAAAAGGAGGTTCATAGGACAAAGTTCCTACGGGGTCTCTCATCACTTCTTAAAATATTGGGCTTCCACTTGGACTTCCACTTTTGTATCTTTAGGGAAATTTTATGTCCAAAGTCCAATTCAGCATGTTTTGAATTGATCAAATATATATCTTAGGCTCTAAACTTGGGCCGACGTCTAACATAGATATTATCTTGAGTTCTTTGAAATTTTTGGACATAGTGTACAATTTGGGCCACTGAGCTCTTTGAAGTTCTTGATGGATGAGGGTTTCTCGAACTTGTTGTGCTTCAATGGGCATACCTACTGGTATTGTATCATTCCCTCCCTCTTTGAAAAGATTTGTCCTCGAATCTTCGCCTGTATCATATGGAAATAAATTAGACTTTCCAAAAATAATAATAACACTATATTCATCAAGCGGAATAATCTTGTAAACTAAAGGGGTCATTTTAAAGAGATCATCAATTCTTTGAGGCAACTTAGAATACTCCAAGTTGGGTAATTCTTTGAACTTATTTTGAGTTAGAAAGTATTTCTTTCTCACATGCACCCAAATATAAATGATAATTTTGATCTCACATGCACTTGTAATAAATCTAAGGGCGATAACAAAATCCAAGTAACACGATAACTTTTTAACCATAAAATTAATGTAATATGAATTCCTAATAGCCACAAAATTCATGAAACGATTAAAACTCAATGTGTGGTGCTCAATGCTTTTGAAAGGCAATGATTCATTAGCAATAACAAAATCTATGCAATCAAAGCACTTTTGAAAGCACATTAAAGATTGGGAACCATCAGGTGGTTTCTTAGGAAGCAAATCTAGGCAATCACAACTTTTTTCAATGCTAGTTGAAGATGAGGGTCCATTGGGTGGCTTCTTTGAAAACAAATCTCCACATACCTGCAAGAAACTAAAACCAACAATAGGTAAAGATGAGTTAAGATTGTTAGTAGATAAACAAACATTCTTACACACACTCTCAACCTCTCTTTTTTCATCAAACAAGCTCACACTCATGCTTTTCTCACTTTTCTCACAACTCTCTTGCTCTTCCTTTTCACTCACACTCTTTTCTTTTTCAATCTCATCTTTTTCTCTCTCTAACTCATGTTCTCTCTCTTTTTCTTTCATTTTGTATGCTTGTGCTATTCTCACCTGATCCTCATAAGCATCCATAGGATCAAAAGGTACCAATACATGATTTTTTTTATTGAATACAAATGAATAGCAATAGCAATATTTGTGCTTATGCTTGACATATTTAGCTTTTCTCACATGTTTCCATGGTTTACCAAGCATAATATGTCCATCATACATTGGAGCTACGTCACATAACACTTTATCATGATATTTACCAATGGAGAAAGAAATCAAAACTTACTTATTAACCCTAAACTCAACATTACCCTTCAACACTGTATAGGGCCTAGGATGCTTCATAGTAGGCAAGTTTAATTTCTCAACAAGTAAGGTACTAGCAACATTTATATAGCTACTATTATCAATAGCCATGCTGCAAACTTTCTCTTTGATAAGGTATCTAGTATGGAAATCAGGGCATGACTTTTCCTTATCTTGTCCTGTAGAGTTGGAATTGGGTTGGAACGCATCTAACCATGCACAAGTTTGCTTAAATTGCTTTTTGTTAGTCTCTTCAAGGAATTGTTACTCATTGGACATCTTGTCACCTAAAAAGTTAGTCAAAGAAAGAAAGAAGTAATAGGACCTCACACACTCTTCTCATGTGTTTTCACTCAAAAGATGATAAGTTCACTCGTGTTTAACTCTCCTTTTGGCTTTTTCTCTAATGTTAATTGCACTCTTGCCTTTTACCACTCAATAATTTGCTTCTTACAAGTGTTCTAAGCAAGTCACAAGCAAATCAAATGAAAAGATCAGACTAGTGGCAATCAAAAAACTAGAATCCTAAAATGTAAATTCCCAAAGAATTGATAAAGGAGAAAAAGAGGTGTGTAACAAAAAGGGAAAGAAGGAGGAAGGGGAGGCCTAGAAGGAAGGAGAAAGAAAGAAAAAATCTAAAAATAAGAAATTTAAGAATAGGAAACTACTTGCAATTCAAGTTTAGAACAATTAGGAAAGGACATCCTTTCTTGAATGCAAATAAGAAAGTAGATAACTTGGTAGCTACTTAATGCAATCAAATTAGGAAACAAATTTCAATTAGGAAATTAACTCCAATTAAGAAATTGACTCCAATTAGGAAACTAACTCCAATTAGGAAATTAACTCCAAACTTACTTTCAACTTTGAATTGGCATAACTTGTAATTTTGAATTCTGCAATCTGAATTTTTTTTCTTTTTTTTTTTCACTTTTTTCACCCTTTTTTTTTGAATTTTTTTTTTGGAGTATCACGCACTTTTTTTTTTTGAGGATGGAAGCACACAACAATGGAAGACAAAAGAAGATAGAAGACAATGATGAAGATGAAAAAGGCAACACTAATGGAAGGAGAGAAAGTATGAAGAACAACGGAAGGGAAATATAAAGATATACCTTGCACTAGGAAACCAAAGCTCTGATACCAAATGATGAGAGACCCTCTAGGAACCTTGTCCTAGGAACTTTCAACAAGATGACACTTTGCCCGAGATGATGAGAGACCATCTAGGAACCATGTCCTATGAACCTCCTTTTTGACAACATTACCCAGATAGTGCAAGATTCAAGAACACGATCACACAAATAGAAGACAAAAGAACTCATAAAGAATAAGAACACATATAAACAAAGATAGTTGGTCAAGTGGGTAAGACCCTAAGAGAACTTGTCCTTTAAAACCCTAGCCTTGAGACGCCACAAAGGAAGATCACTCCTTTGATAAGTCTGGCTTAAATTCACTCCATCGCTCAAAAAGCAAGAGGAACCTCACATAAATAGAACATAAGTCCTGAAAAGAAAATTTTATTTATTCATCTTATTTCTCCCTTTCTGAGTACATATGATGCCTTTATATAGGCAATGAAAGACCTAAAAGTTTCTAAAAATAATTCCTTAAAAGATGGCACTATTTATTACAAGGATTTGGAAAGTTATTAATGGTGCCATAAAAAAAAGGAAAGAAACTATAAAGAAGAAAAAGGAAAGAAACTAACTTATTCTTTAAATATAAGTTTTGACCACATGGTCTTATTCAAAAACTAAAATAGAAACTTTCTACATGGTCTGAAAATTGATGCTCACGTTCAGCAACTTGTCCAAGCCTTCCTTGATGGTTATGCCATGCACGGTCTCCTTGAAGGTGGTCATAAGAGCTCCATGGTACTCTATCATGAGACCAGCTAGAAAACAAGAATGTTGGTTAAAGGAAAGACCCTAAGAGAACTTGTCTCTTAGAACCCTAGCTTCAAAATGCCACAAAGGAAGACCAATCCTTTGATAAGTTACGTGAATTCTCAAAGAACACAAAGAGGCAAAAGCCTCACAAAGTATTAAATAATATACTCAAATTCATTCATTCATGATCTTTTTTAAAATAGAGTACAATAGGGAGCCTTTTATAGGCAAAGTTTCTAAAAGTCTAAAATCCTAATGAAAGTAAAACTCTAAAATCTAATTAAAAATATTTTAAATGGTGCCAAAATCAAGGAACTAGATTAGGATACTAATTTTAACTTAATATCCAAGATAAGCTCTTTGACCAAGTTCAAAAAAATAATAAAATAATAAAAACGAAATTAAAAAAGAATCCTAATAAAAACTAATTAACTCTTTTAAATAGTCACATGGGATACTCATACTTTATTAAAAATCACATGGTTAACACATGATTCTTAATCTCTTGCAATTGGATTCCAATTGGGCCTTGGCACTCCTCTTGTATGTGTGTAGTACATTGGGCCTTCAACATGTTAGATATTGAATCTAGTTATTCCATGGCCCTTTTTAAAACATTGGGCTTCCACTTGGATTTCCATTTTTGCATCTTTAAGGAAATCTTATGTCCAAAGTCCAATTCAGCATGTTTTGAATTGATCAAATATAGATCTTAGGCTCTAAACTTGGGCCGATGTCCAACATAAATATTATCTTGAGCTCTTTGAAATTTTTGGACATAGTGCACAATTTGGGCCACTTGAGCTCTTTGAAGTTTTTGATGAATGAGGGTTTCTCGAACTTGTTGTGCTTCAATGGGCATGCCTACTGGTATTGTATCAGTAACACTATAACTTCTAGCTCATTTTATGCCATTTATAAGTTTTGTATTATCAATCCTATAAAAGCATATGAAAAAGGGGATGAAAGTAATAGGCTTTTCGCATTGCACTACATTTAAAAATTTGCAATTGATGTCATGTGCACTATGTGAGCTCATGTTGTACATCTTCATATTTAATTACATTATTATAACTCATTTGCATCTCCAAAACATGCCCACAACCCGTAGAAACCGAAATGGGGCCTAGAAAATTGGAGTTCATTCTCAGCCAGAATAGACCTCTTTTCTGGGCAAATTTTGGAAAATCATAACTAAATCTAAAAAAATTGAAATCATGCAATCTTAGTCATTCTAGAAAGTTTAGAATGTCTTCTTCACACTAAAAATATGAGCAAGTCACAACATTCATCACATAGGATGTTTGACATCCAAAATGGTCCAAAGGTCCGACTAAAATTTGGGACTGTCACAGAATTCTACAGAAAACTTTGAAAATGTCCAATTAATTCCACAAAAACTCAATCCATACAAATGATACTAATCTAGAAATCTATGGATGTTAACTAGAGAAAAAAAATATCTTCAAATCAGTTCATCAAGCCCAGACTCCGAAATTCAATGGAACAGTACTTCTAGTCGGGCAAATTTACTGATATTGGACAGAAAATTCAAAAATTAATATCTCCCTCTTTAGACCTTCAAATGAGGTGCTTCTAGTTGACATGAGTCATTGTGATTGCCCAGTTTCTTTGTATAAAATTGCATGGCAATTAGACATCATTTAGGCCTCATGTGATAGAAAATAATTTCAGACCAAGTGAATAGTGCAGCAGACCAAAATCATAAATTTTGCCAACTTTGAAAAATCATCAAATATTCTATAGACTTTCAAAAATAATGATCTTTAGCTTCCTAGAAATCTCTCAATGAGACCTAATTTCATGTCAAATTTTAGATCGAGATTAGCTCATTTGGCCAAAAAGTGATATAGGGTTCCATTATGGTCAAATTTGGCTCCATATGAGATACCAAACTTGCCAAATGGTCTTCCCTTAGTGTTGGCACATTTTGGGCAAGTCTAAAAGCATATTTAAGACTTATGTGAGCTGCCCAAATGGTTCCAAACCTCATGCACCTCATTTTAGCCATTCAACCCACACTTATGCATATTTCCATCAAACTTCCATATTGCACACTTTGGCATTACATAGTCAAAATAAACGCTAGAGGTCATATATCATTTTCATACATCTAAACATTACATAATAGTATATTTACATATGTCTTAAGGTTTATGGTACATAGATAATATCATATACATTATGAACTATCATTATGGTTCCAAAATAGATAAAACAAGGCACAAGGTTGTCAATCTCTCCTTTTTATCGTTGTTGGCTCCCTTCATGATAATTACTTAGTCCACCAGCATGTCAAATCATTGGAGAGGAGGGGATGAGATTCAAAGAATCCTAATGGCTCATCTAGCATTCAATCATAAATAATATGTACAAAGCAAGCTTTATAAATGCATGCATGGAGAAATTAGAAATCATAGACATTTTAAAAGCAACTTTGGCATGTGAATCAATCATACAAGACATTCAAGAGCTTACTAAGTGTTTGGATTGGCCTCACACTTCTCCTCATGAATTTTGGACTTGTCTCACCCATTCTTTGAGCATTTTGGACTCAATCAAACTCTTGGGAGCCTACTTTGCTTTTAGGAGACTCTTTACTTTGTCTCAACCAAACTTAAGGGTTCTTGGCTCATCTTCACCAAAGGGAAGAGTTCTTGGTCTCTCCACACTCAAGCAAACTCATACAAACATCATGGATTCATTTAAAACATAACATGGAATCAAGGATCATAACATGTAAAGGCATGGTAGCATACTTTCCATAGCTTGAAAATATACTTACACACATTCTAAAACAAGCTAAACACACATCCATACATGAAAGAAGGTAGAGAGAGCTACCTTGTATACAAACACACACTTTTTCCTTAGCTTTCAAGCCTCCTTTCAGCCACACATCCATAATTTGGTGGAGATAGTTTCTCTTGGCCTAGATACAATTTATGGGAGCCAATTAGGTTTATGAAACATATTCTAAGGCTACATAATTTCCTTCAACCCCAGATTGCCCTATAACCCTCATTATGGTCCATAAAGGCACCTAATGAAGTAACACCCCTCAAATGATTTCTAGGCCTCATTCTTTCCTTTCAAATATGATTCTTGACTCCTTTTAAGTCTCTTGGAGTCATCACACCATTAAAACAAAAGGCCTAGCATCATGTTGCTTTTTTAGGTCATAATATGAAACCTAAGACACCAAATCACTTCCTATGAGTTCTAAACTTTTTTAAGGCCTCCCTTCATTTTCATTCATCAAATATGACTCAAGAATGTCCTTATAAAAATTTAAAACTCTCACTAGCTACAAAAACATGCCTAGGCCGAGACATAGGGGGTTTTGGGTTTCTTGGAGATGTCTTTGTTTTCTTGAAGAAAGAAGCTTATGGGGAGCATCTTAGGTGTCTCAAGAACTCATTGATACTCTTAATTAAACTTAGGAAGCATCATATAAATTTAGAAATTGGAAGGTGATACAATATCAGTAGGCATATCCATTAAAGCACTACAAATTCAAAAAGCTCTTATCTATCAAGAACTTCAAAGAGCTCAAGTGACCCAAATTGTGCACTATGTCCAAAAATTTCAAAGAACTCAAGATAATATCTATGTTGGATGTTGGCCCAAGTTTAGAGCCCAAGATCTATATTTGATAAATTCAAAATATGTTGAATTGGACTTTGGACATGATATTTTCTTAAAGATGCAAAAGTGGAAGTCCAATGTCTTAAGAAGATCCATGTAGCAACTAAATTCAATATCCAACATGTTGAAGGTCCAATGTAGTTACACACATACAAGAGGAGTGCCAAGGCCCAATTAGAGTCCAATTGCAAGAGATTAAGAATCATGTGACAATCATGTGATTTTTAATGAAGTATGAGCATCCCATGTGACAACTTAAGAAGCTGATTAGTTTTGACTAAGATTCCTTTTGAAATTTCGTTTTTTATTATTTTTTTTGAATTTGGTCAAAGAGCTTATCTTGGAGATCAAGTTAAGATTAGTATCCTAATCTAATTAGGATATATATTAGGTATTATTTAAAATATTTCTAATCAAATTTTAGAGTTTTACTTTAATTAGGACTCTAGAAAATTTTGCCTATAAAAGGCTTCCTATTGTACTTTATTTTACACATGAATGAAATTGAGTATTATTCAATTATTTGTGAGGCTTTTGCTTCTTTGTGTTCTCTGAGAGTTCACGTGACTTATCAAAGGATTAGTCTTCCTTTGTGGCGTCTTAAGGCTAGGGTTCTAAGAGACAAGTTCTCTTAGGGTCTTTCCTTTGACCAACATTCTTGTTTTCTAGCCGGTCTCGGCAAAGTGTCATCTTGTTGAAGGTTCCTAGAACAAGGTTCCTAGAGGGTCTCTCATCATTTGGTATCAGAGCTTTGGTCGCTAGTACAAGGTATATTTTTGTGTTTTCCCTTTCATTGTTCTTCATACTTTCTCTCTTTCCATTAATCTTTTTCATCTTTATCTTTTCTTCTATCTTCTTCTGTCTTCCATTGTTATGTTCCTCCATCCTTAAAAAAAAAAAAATCAGATTCCAGAATTCAAAATTGCAAGTTGTGCCAATTCAAAATTAAAAGTAAGATTGGAGTCAATTTTCTAATTGGAATTAATTTCCTAATTGGAGTCAATTTCCTAGTTGGAGTTAGTTTCCTAATTAAAGTCAATTTCCTAATTGGAATTAATTTCCTAATTGGAATCAATTTCCTAGTTGGAGCTAGTTTCCTAATTAGAGTCAATTTCCTAATTGGAGTAAGTTTTCTAATTGGAGTCAATTTCCTAATTGGAGTTTGTTTCCTAATTTAATTGCATTAAGTGGCTACCAAGTTTTCTACTTACCTATTTGCATTCAAGAAAGGATATTGTTTTCTAATTGTTCGAAACTTGAATTGCAAGTAGTTTTCTATTCTTAAGGTTTCTTATTTTCAGATTTTTTTTTTCTTTTCATCTCTTTCCTTCCAGACCTTCCCTTACTCCTTCTTTTTCCTTTTTGTTACACACCTATTTTTCTCTTTTGTTTGATTCTTTGGGAATTTATATTTTAGGATTCTAGTTTTTGGATTGCCACTAGTTTGATCTTTTCATTTGATTTGCTTGTGACTTGCTTAGAACACTTGTAAGAAGCAAATTATTGAGTGGTAAAAGGCAAGAGTGCAATTAGCATTAAAGAAAAAGTCAAAAAGAGAGTTAAACACGAGTGAACTTATCAACTTTTGAGTGTAAACACGTGAGAAAAGTGCGTGAGGTCCTATTCCTTCTATCTTTATTTGACTAACTTTTCAGGTGATAAGATGTCCAATGAGTACAAATTCCTTGAAGAGGCTAACAAAGAGCGATTCAACCAATCTTGTGCAAGGTTGGATGCATTCCAATCCAATATCAACTCTATAGGACAAGATAAGGAAAAGGCATCCCCTGATTTTCATACTAGATGCCTTATAAAAGAGAAAGTCTGCAGCATGACCATAGATAATAGTAGCTACATAAATGTTGCTAGTACCTTACTTGTTGAGAAATTAAACTTGCCTACTATAAAGCATCCTAGGCCCTATACCTTGTTGAAGGGTAGTGCTGAATTTAAAGTTAATAAGCAAGTTTTGATTTCTTTTTCCATTGGTAAATATCATGATAAAGTGTTATGTGATGTAGCTCCAATGTATGATGGACATATTATGCTTGGTAAACCATGAAAACACGTGAGAAAAGCTAAATATGTCAAGTATAAGCACAACTATTGTTATTGCTATTCATTTGTATTTAATAAAAAAAATTATGTATTGGTACCTCTTGATCCTATGGATGCTTATAAGGATCAAATAAGAATAGTACAAGCATACAAAATGAAAGAAAAGGAGAGAACAAAAGAAAAAGAGAGAGAATATGAGTTAGAGAGAGAAAAAGATGAGATTGAAAAAGAAAGAGCAAGAGAGTTGTGAGAAAAGTGAGAAAAACATGAGTATGAGCTTGTTTGATGGAAAAAGAGAGGCTGAGAGCATTTGGAAGGATGTTTGTTTATCTACTAACAATCTTAACCTATCTTTGCCTATTGTTAGTTCTAGCTCCTTGCAGGTATGTAGAGATTTGTTTCCCAAGAAACCACCTAATGGCGAAGATTCGAAGACGAATCTTTTCAAAGAGGGAGGGAATGATACAATATCAGTAGGCATGTCCATTAAAGCACTACAAATTCAAAAAGCTCTTATCCATCAAGAACTTCAAAGAGCTCAAGTGGCCCAAATTGTGCACTATGTCCAAAAATTTCAAAGAACTCAAGATAATATCTATGTTGGACGTCGGCCCAAGTTTAGAGCCCAAGATCTATATTTGATAAATTCAAAATATGTTGAATTGGACTTTGGACATGATATTTTCTTAAAGATGCAAAAGTGGAAGTCCAAGTGGAAGCCCAATGTCTTAAGAAGATCCATGGAGTAACTAAATTCAATATCCAACATGTTGAAGGTCCAATGTAGTTACACACATACAAGAGGAGTGCCAAGGCCCAATTAGAGTCCAATTGCAAGAGATTAAGAATCATGTGACAATCATGTGATTTTTAATGAAGTATGAGCATCCCATGTGACAACTTAAGAAGCTGATTACTTTTGACTAAGATTCCTTTTGAAATTTCATTTTTTATTATTTTTTTTGAATTTGGTCAAAGAGCTTATCTTGGAGATCAAGTTAAGATTAGTATCCTAATCTAATTAGGATATATATTAGGTATTTTTTAAAATATTTCTAATTAAATTTTAGAGTTTTACTTTAATTAGGACTCTAGAAAATTTTGCCTATAAAAGGCTTCCTATTGTACTTTATTTTACACATGAATGAAATTGAGTATTATTCAATTATTTGTGAGGCTTTTGCTTTTTTGTGTTCTCTGAGAGTTCACGTGACTTATTAAAGGATTGGTCTTCCTTTGTGGCGTCTTAAGGCTAGGGTTCTAAGAGACAAGTTCTCTTAGGGTCTTTCCTTTGACTAACATTCTTGTTTTCTAGCCGGTCTCGGGCAAAGTGTCATCTTGTTGAAGGTTCCTAGAACAAGGTTCCTAGAGGGTCTCTCATCAGAAGGTGCACTTGAAACCCTAGATTTTGCATCTTGAAATCTTATAGTTATTTTGCTGTTTTCTTTGCATATTCTTATTCTTCTCCATCAAATACCTAAGATTCATGCTTGGTTGGACTTTGAAATCAAATCCTCCTAGGATTCCTAGTGTAGGTCGAAATGGAAGAGTGGGATGATAGGTATCAACCATAGGATGCATTTTTACCTTATTTCCTTGCTTAGTTTGGCATGAATCTTGATTTCTCCAAGCTTCTCTCTTCAAATCCGAACTTTCCCTTGAATATCTCCTTTGAATCAAATTTATAAACCTCATTTTAATCCAAGGAAAGAAAGGAGAACGAAGGAGAGGTGGTGGTGATGAAGAAAAGTAAGGAAAAACACCATGAAAACATACCATAAACTTGGGTTTCTTCATCCTTCTTCTTCCTCTCTTGGGTGCCTCTCCCTTAGGGTTTTGCTTCTCTTTTGGGACTGAATTTTCTGAAGTTGAATGAGGGCAAGTGTGAGGCGCCACCTATATAGGTAGAGAAAAGTGACTTTTTCCAAAATTTTAATTTTTCCCTTCATACTTTACATTTTCGTTTCTCTTTCGTTTTAGCTCATTTTTTAGAACTGCTTTTTTCATCATAAAATTTAGGTTCTCAATTAAGAAAAATGCTTTTGGAATCACTCAAATCGGGTCTAAAACCTTTTCGAATGAACCCATCAAAGTTCAGGCACACTGACGTTAGAAAACATCCACTGGAGGAGATTTAACTGTCCCAGGTCTTTTCATGGTTTTCAGGGCCTCTGAGAATCCCGGAGAACTCAAAACTTTGGTTTAAAAAGCCCTCCTATGTGAATTCCACAAATTGCCCTAAATTACGAAATTACCATTATGTTTCGTAAAGTTTTCGTCAAAATTTATTTCTCCATTTTAGCTCCATTTTTCCTTCCATCTGAGGCCACAATTCTCATTTTTAGGAGGTTAGAATGTTACTGAAACTTTTTGGGATCTTAACTAATTCATTTCGGGAGACTTGCTTTGAAAATGTGCCTGTTTTCGTCGTTTAACGAAAACTGGACGTTATAAGTATCCACACGAACGGAATCTGCAACACAAACATTGTGCTAGCACCACATTATGCGAAAGTGCTTCTTCAAACTCATCCACAAGAACCATACGACTTCTCAAGTGTGTAACAGAATTCATCTCTCTTTCTCTCTCTCTTTCTTTTGGGTGGCATTATGGCTCCTTCTTAAGAATTGACTCATAACCCTAGTGTAACGAATGTAATTTCTGTAAAATAACGAAATAAGCCGTATAAAAGCAAGTCCTTCAAAATGACTTAGATAGTGTCCCAAAAAATTTGGGTAGAGTCCTAGACTCCTAAAAATGATAATTCTAGACTTAGATAGAAAGAAAAATGGGGTTAGGATAGAGAAACAATTTGTGACGAAAACTAACAAAACATAATGACATTTTCGTAAATAAGTGCAACTTTTGGAAAAACATATAGGAGGGCTTTTTAAATAAAGGTTTTGAGTTGCCCAATGTTCTTAGAGGCCCCAAAAATCATGGGAAGCCCTAGGACTACTAAAGCCCCTCTGGTGTATGTTTTCTAACGTTAGTGACCTTGAACTTCGACAGAGTCATTCGGTAAGGTTTTAACTCCAAATTAAGTGATTACAAAGGCATTTTATTAATTGGAAACCTAAATTTGATCATGGAAAAATTGGTTCTTAAAAAGAAGCTAAAATGAAATCGAAACAAAATTGCTATTATGGAAGGACGAAATTAGAATTTTTGGAAAAGTATGCTTCTAGAAACTCCTACACACTTCTTGATACAATACCAGTAGGCATGCCCATTAGAGCACTACAAGTTCGAGAAGCCCTCATCCATCAAGACCAAATCATTCAAAAGCCTATGATTCAGGTCCAAATGGCTTATGAAAGGATGACCCATGTTCAAGAGGCCCAAATTGTGATTCTATATATCCAAAAATTTCAAAGAACTCACGATAATATCTATGTTGGACGTCGGCCCAAGTTTAGAGTCCAAGATCCATATTTGATTAATTCAAAATATGCTGAATTGGACTTTGGACATGATATTTCCTTAAAGATGCAAAAGTGGAAGTCCAAGTGGAAGCCCAATGTTCTAAGAAGGGCCATGGAGCAACTAAAGACAATATCCAACACGTTGAAGGCCCAATAAACTATACACATACAAGAGGAGTGCTGAGGCCCAATTGGAGTAATGTGACAACTATTTAAAAGAGTTAATTAGTTTTGACTAGGATTCTTTTTGAATTTCGTTTTTTATTATTTTATTATTTTTTTAACTTGATCAAAGAGCTTATCTTGGAGATTAAGTTAAGATTAGTATCCTAATCTAATTAGGATATATATTAGTAAATGATGAGAGACCCTCTAGGAACCTTGTCCTAGGAACCTTCAACAAGATGACACTTTGCCTGAGACCGACTAGAAAACAAGATTGTTGGTCAAAGGTAAGACCCTAAGAGAACTTGTCCCTTAGAACCCTAGCCTCAAGACGCCACAAAGGAAGACCAATCCTTTGATAAGTCACGTGAACTCTCAGAGAATACAAAGAAGCAAAAGCCTCACAAATAACTTAATAATACTCAAATTCATTCATGTGTTTAAAATAGAGTACAATAGGAAGCCTTTTATAGGCAAAAATTTCTAGAGTCCTAATTAAAGTAAAACTCTAAAATCTAATTAGAAATATTTTAAATAATACTAATATATATCCTAATTAGATTAGGATACTAATCTTAACTTAATCTCCAAGATAAGCTCTTTGATCAAGTTAAAAAAATAATAAAATAATAAAAAACGAAATTCAAAAAGAATCCTAGTCAAAACTAATTAACTCTTTTAAATAGTTGTCACATTACTCCAATTGGGCCTCAGCACTCCTCTTGTATGTGTATAGTTTATTGGGCCTTCAACGTGTTGGATATTGTCTTTAGTTGCTCCATGGCCCTTCTTAGAACATTGGGCTTCCACTTGGACTTCCACTTTTGCATCTTTAAGGAAATATCATGTCCAAAGTCCAATTCAGCATATTTTGAATTAATCAAATATGGATCTTGGACTCTAAACTTGGGCCGACGTCCAACATAGATATTATCGTGAGTTCTTTGAAATTTTTGGATATATAGAATCACAATTTGGGCCTCTTGAACATGGGTCATCCTTTCATAAGCCATTTGGACCTGAATCATAGGCTTTTGAATGATTTGGTCTTGATGGATGAGGGCTTCTCGAACTTGTAGTGCTCTAATGGGCATGCCTACTGGTATTGTATCACTTCTCCTTTCTTCCACTTTCTTAAGCATGAAATTTTCTGCCCAAAATACAGAAATTGATCTGCTCTCTTAGGTGCACCAAAAGGGGAAGAAAAAGAGGAATAAAACCAAAGAAAAACTAAGTAATCTTATGGAATTTTAACCTCTTCCTTCTTCCAATTCTCTTACTCTCCTTCTTGGCTTTTACTATGGTTTTGTTTGGATGATTGGTTCTATTTTTGGTCCAAAAAGAAGGGGGAGAGTTCAAATTTTTCAAGGAGAAGAGAACCAAGGAAGAAAGGCTTTGGAAGCAAACTTGAAACCAAGGTAATTACTTGTTGTTGTTGCTTCTCCTTATTGCTTCCTTGGTGGATTTTTGGCCTAGACCAGAACCATATGGAAGAGGGATTTTCTGTCCAAAACCAAGAGGGAACCAAGGGTTTTAGACCTTGGGGAAATAGAATGTGGCAAGAAATTCCAAGAAAAACTAATAGAAATCAAGTTAGGAAAGTGTGGAATTTTCTAAGGTTTTGTCAAATTTGATTTTGTGTGAATGTTTTCTTGGTCATTTGAATGTCTTTTTAAGCTCCTAAGACCCTTAGAAACCTCCCCAAATGGCTCTTCCATCAAAGAAAAATTTTGAACTCCAAGAACCTCCTTTGATGGGTATGCCTCGGCCAAGCATAGTTCATAGGGCTAGGGAGTGTTTTAATTTGTTCTAGACTTGGTTTGAAACTTCATATGACATTAGAAGATGAGAGGAACCATTGGAAAAAATTTAGGAGCCATGGAATGAGAGATAGGGCAATGGTGTCCATAATAGTACTATATGAAGCAACTTGGGTTTCCAATTATGTGAGTGAATGTGTGAGGGCTTCAAAGACCTTAAATGAGTCCAAGAAGTCTAGAAATAACAAGAGAATGGAACTTAGGAATTGAATTTCAAGAGTTGCTTCATTAGGCTAATTATGGAACCATAATGCCAAGTATGAAACCAAGTGTGTGTTTAAGCTTTAGTTTAATGTCTTGGCTTGCTTCAATTATGTGATTGAGTGTTCTTTGTGATGTCTAGGCCAAGAGAATAATCAACCACCTAAGTGCTCTTATGAAATCAAGGAGGGGAAGGAATTAGCAAAGTAAACTTACATAAATTGAAAGGTAGCTCTCTGCCTTATTCTTCATACTTTCTTGTGTGCATATATATGTCATTGTGTATGTGTTCTTATGATTTGGTAATATGCCACATGATCTCATGGAGTTGCATTGGTACCAATGTGTGCTCTTGAATACCTTTGAATGTGAGATTGGCTTATAAGGGTGAGGTGATGCCAAAAGTCTCTTAAAGTGGGTGAGGATGTATCAAAAGTCTCAAGGCATGGGTGAGACTGTGACGACCCTAACTTCTAATAATCATAATTAAGGTTAAGTACGTGATTACTAACCATAAAATTTCAATTAGGGTTGAAAGTCATTACAACTAATTATATTCGAAAAATGTTAGGAAATTTGAACCTAAATGTTATTAGGGTCATTAATTAGGCCACCACAATTATTCAGAAGTGCAAGTGAATTTAATCATTAATAAGGAGCCTTTGATTCTCCCATCCATTAATTCCAACTCATAAAAATCTCTTACAAGTGTTTCTAAATCATTCCTTAATATTATCATAAAAGAAATTAAAGTTTCTAAGTAAATATGAGAAATTGAGCACTTTCGCCGTGGCTAAATCCCCTTTCGCCGCATTCATGAGAAGGATCTTCCCAAGATGTTTTGGGCTGAAGCAGCTAACACAGCTGTATTTTTACAAAATAGGTTGCCTATTAAAGCATTGCAAGGAAAAACTCCATTTGAAGCCTGGTATGGTTATAAGCCACTTTTAAAGAACTTCAAAGTGTTTGGTTGTATTTGTTATACTCTTGTGCCACAGCTGAAGAGAGACAAACTTGATAAGAGAGCTGATCCAGGCATCTTTGTAGGCTACAGTAGCGTCTCTAAAGCCTATAAAGTATTTCTTCCACAATATGGAAAAATAGTGATCAGTAGAGATATTCAATTTGCAGAACTAGAAAAGTGGCATTGGGAAGAGAAAAAGAGTATACCAGACAGCGAAGAATTATCCTCTAAATCTTCACCACTAAATGAGACAATTGATGATCTTCTAGTTAGAGGAACAAGATCATTATCTGATGTATATCAGAGATGTAATATGTCTGTGGTGGAACCTAAACATTTTACAGATGCAGCAAAGGATCCAAAGTGGATGGATGCCATGCAGGAGGAGCTGAATATGATTGAGAAAAATCAAACTTGGGTTTTGGTTCATAGACCAGAACACAAGAAAGTCATAGGAGTGAAATGGGTGTTCAAGACAAAATTGAATGCCGATGGCTCCATTAACAAATACAAAGCAAGGTTGGTGGTCAAAGGCTATGCACAAGTGTATGGAAAGGATTTCACAGATACTTTTGCACCTGTTGCACGCCTAGATACCATTAGATTAATACTGTCAATTGCAGCTCAAAAAGGATGGACAGTATGGCAGCTTGATGTTAAGTCAGCCTTTCTGGTGCGAACCCACAAGGAATTGAATCCCCTTGAACCCACAACCGATCTGAAATATACAACCCCAAGCCAATCTGAAATCCATGGAACCCTTGAACACACACCCCGAGTGTTGGAAAGCCACAAGGTTGAAAGCCTTGCAAGTTCAATGAAGAACCCTCAAGCACTCCTCTCAATTCTGGGATTTCCAGAAAATATGATTTCTATTCATTCAAATCTGATTACAATGGGAGGCAGAATACAATTATATAGTGTGCAAGTCAAATCTGCCTTCAATGCTCATAGAAAAGGAAAACTAGGGAAATTAATGGCAAATTTCCTAATTAATGGCCTATGGAATCAGAATTATAAAAGTCAAATTCTCTCAAAAACTAAAAAGGAAATAAATCCCCCTAAATAAGCTAATTTCGTCTAAATAATTAGGGTTCTAGAAATCAGCCTATTAAGCCCAAAATAGCATTATTTAGCCCTAAATGAGCCCACCAATGGATGGTCCATGGTTCAAGCACTTCAATTTATGATGTTTTGGGCCAATCTAGCCTCAGCAGCTCCATCTTCAGCCCATATGATGTTGAGGACGCCCACATTGGAAATGTCCATATCTTGCTTGACTTTTGTTGCTCCAATTGCTATTTGCTTAGTCCAGGTCTCTTGAACAAGTCCACTTAAGGCTTCCCTCATTCTTTTAGCTCGTGCTCTTGTCATCGGGCCACTTGGAATTTGCAGAGGATCATTCCAAGCATTTGAGACAGCTTGCTCCCTTTGATGGATTGCATCATCCCCTCTCTCCTCAAAAGGATTCATCCTCGAATCATCACCTACATTAAAAGCAACATTAAAAGTAGCACTAACATTATACTCACCTGGTAGATCTATCTTATAAGCATTGTCATCATAAAGCTCCTTATCATAAGTTGGGTAATTCAAGGTGGCGCCATTAAGCTTTTCACTAAAATAAGCAATTGGCCGCCCTTCCTGCATTAGAACAGCTCCTATCCCAACTCCTGATGCATCACACTCAATCTCAAAAGTTTTGTTAAAATCAGGTAAAGCTAAAATAGGTGCAAAACACAATTTTTCTTTAAGAACACTAAATGCATGATCTTGTGCCTTTTCCCATCTAAAGCCAATTGATTTCTTAATTGTTTCAGTGAGTGGTGCAGCAATTGTGCTAAAATCTTTCATAAACCTCCTATAAAAGCTAGCCAACCCATGAAAACTTCTTACCTCAGTTACATTTGTAGGTGTTGGCCATTCTTTAATAGCCCTTACCTTCTCTTCATCAACTTGTATTCCCTCAGCACTCACTACAAATCCAAGAAAAATAACTTTTCCCATGCCAAAACTACACTTTTTTAGGTTAGCATACAACTTTTCTTTTCTCAAAACATCAAGCACACAATGCAAATGATTCAAATGCTCATCAAGACTCTTACTAAATATCAGAATATCATCAAAATAAACCACAACAAATTTTCCAATATATGCATGCAAAATATGATTCATCAACCTCATAAAAGTACTAGGTGCATTTGTTAGCCCAAATGGCATGACTAACCATTCATACAGCCCATGCTTTGTTTTGAAAGCAGTTTTCCACTCATCTCCTTCCCTCATCCTAATTTGATGATATCCAGATTTTAAATCAATTTTTGAGAAAATAACAGAACCATGCAATTCATCAAGCATATCATCTAATCTAGGAATAGGATGGCGATACTTTACAGTGATATTGTTGACAGCTCTGCAATCAATGCACATCCTCCAAGATCCATCTTTTTTTGGTACTAAGAGGACTGGTACAGCATATGGACTCAAGCTTTCTCGAACATACCCCTTTGCCATGAGCTCTTCAACTTGCTTTTGAAGCTCTTTTGTCTCCTCAGGGTTAGTTCTATAAGCTGGCCGGTTAGGAATTGTTGCTCCAGGAATGAAGTCAATTTGATGCTCAATGCCTCTTATGGGTGGCAATCCACTAGGAATATCTTCTGGAAATATATCTTCAAATTCCTGCAACAAAGAACTAACAACACTCAGAAATGAAGAGTCAAGGTCATTAGTGTTTAAAAAGGCCTCCTTGTAAACAAGTACAAGTAAAGGCTGTTCAGAAAGATATGCACTCCTCACCTCACTTTCTTTTGTATAAAAACTCACTTTTTCTCTTTCTTTTCTCTCCACTTTCTTTTCTTTCTTCTGAATCTCTTTTTTTGAGCTCTCAGATTTTCTTTCTTTCTCACCCTCATTTCTTTTTGATCTCTCTTCTTTATTTTTCTTATCACCTTCTCTTTTATCTCTCTCTTGTTTCATTTTGAGCTGATCTTCATACACTTGCTTGGGTGTTAATGGTACAAGAGTAACGGGTCTGTCATCCTTTACAAATGAATATCTATTGGTAAACCCATCCTTTGTCGCCTTCCTATCAAATTCCCAAGGTCTACCCAAAAGTATATGTCCAGCATGCATAGGAACAACATCACATAAAATCTCATCACAATATCTTCCAATTGAGAATGAAACAAGAACTTGCCTATCAACCTTAATCTCCCCACATTCATTCAGCCATTGCAACTTGTATAGTCTAGGGTGTTTAATGGTAGACAAATTTAATTTCTCAACTAGAGTGGTACTAGCAACATTGGTACAACTCCCACCATCAATAATCATATTGCATACCTTGTTGCTTATGAGACAGCGAGTATGGAAGATGTTTTCTCTTTCCTGCTCAATGTCATCTTCCTTAACTTGAGAATTCAAAGCTCTTCTAGTCACAAGTGCTTCTCCTTCTACAGCATACTCAAACCCATCATCACTAGCATCTTCAAGTGACGGCATGGAATCATCACTTTCACTTTCAGTCACCACTTCACGGTCCTTCATGATCATTACTCTCTTATTGGGGCATTGCGAAGCTATATGACCTGTTCCCAAACACTTGAAACATTTAATATCTCTATTTCTAGATGATTGGGAATCAGATTTACCTTTGTTTTTAGATGAAGCTCCCTCTTTGCCTTTTGGGACTTCTCTTTGAACATCTTTTTCTTCCTTCTTCTATTTTGGTCTCATTGAAGAACTAGAGCCTGAAAGGTACCTTGCTGATCCTTTTTGTTTAAGTTGCCTTTCAACCTTCATTGCCATGTGCACCATGTCTTCTAACTCCACATAATGCTGCAACTCCACAATATTAGCGATTTCTTTATTCAACCCATTTAAGAATCGAGCCATTGTTGCTTCCCTATCCTCTTTCACATTTGCCCTAAGCATAGCCACTTCCATCTCTTTGTGATATTCCTCTACACTCTTAAAGCCTTGTGTAAGGGACTGCAACTTTTGAAAGAGGTATCTATAGTAATGGCTGGGTATAAACCTCTTCCTCATGAGAGCCTTCATCTTCCTCCATGTTTCTAGGGGTCTCTCACCATTCCTCCTCCTCTCTAGGACCAATTTATCCCACCAAATTAATGCATAATCCGTGAATTCAATGACTGCCAATTTCACCTTTTTTGCTTCAGAATAATTATGGCACTCAAAAATGAACTCAATTTTCTTCTCCCACTCCAAATAAGCTTCAGGATCATTTCTACCTTGGAAAGAAGGTATCTTCATCTTAATATTTCCAAGGTTTCCATCCACCCTATTTCTACCCCTTGGAGCATTTTTACCGTGTCTCCTTTCATGCCTAACTTCCCTAGGCCTATTTCTACCCAAATCAAATTCAGATTCATAGTCTTCTTCACTACCACCTCCTACTTCAGTTTCAGACTCAAAATCATCCATAGAATCATCTCTATGCCTCTCATATCTTCTTGGATTAGGACTTACAGTAGGTGGTCTTCTCTGCAAGTTCACAATCATTGTGTTTTGCTTATCAATCCGGTCTCTTATCCCTCCAAGCACCACATTAAGACGTTCGAATTGCTGCTGCTTGGCTTTTACAACGAGATCCAGGTTCTGTGCACTACCTCCTCCACTTGATATTTCCTCCCTATTAGACATTATAAGCTGCAAGAAAAATTAATTACAGAAATAAAGATCCTCGCAAAATTTCCTCACGTGTTTACCCTCAAAGATGTCACTCTTCACTCGTGTTTCACACTTTAAAGGCTTTTTCAAATAATGGATTCACACTCTTGCCTTTTTCCACTCTCAGTGTCTCTATAGGCTCTTTAAAGAAACTAATCAGACTCAATACAAAGCTATCACAATTCTTGTGAGATTCAACCCAACACTTGGAGATAATGAGTAGTAAGCGGATACTATAGTTGAGAAAATCAGGGAATGAAAGTTAAAGATGCAGAATGTTGTAAAAGCTTAGCTCAAACCAATACTACTTCCAGAACAGCACAATTTTTTTTTTTTTTTTGCCTTTTCTTTTCAGCAATTTTTTTTTTTCTCTTATTTTTTTTTTTTGCCTTGCTTTTTTTTTTTTCTGGAATATGAAAGAACAAAAAACGAAATTTGGATAAACAGAACAGAAACAGCAAAATAAATCTGGAAAAGCACAAGACACACGGATATGACCTGATTTAGGGACCGAAGCTCTGATACCAAGATGGTGCGAACCCACAAGGAATTGAATCCCCTTGAACCCACAACCGATCTGAAATATACACACCCCAAGAAAGCTAAATCAACTCTGAACGATCCACTTGGAACCCTTGAACACGAAGAGACAAGGACCCCGAGTGTTGGAAGACGCCACAAGGTTGATCAAGCCTTGATAAGTCTACAAGTTCAATGAAGAACCCTAGAGAGCACTCCTCTCAATTCTGGGATTTCCAGAAAATATGATTTCTATTCATTCAAATCTGATTACAATGGGAGGCAGAATACAATTATATAGTGTGCAAGTCAAATCTGCCTTCAATGCTCATAGAAAAGGAAAACTAGGGAAATTAATGGCAAATTTCCTAATTAATGGCCTATGGAATCAGAATTATAAAAGTCAAATTCTCTCAAAAACTAAAAAGGAAATAAATCCCCCTAAATAAGTTAATTTCGTCTAAATAATTAGGGTTCTAGAAATCAGCCTATTAAGTCCAAAATAGCATTATTTAGCCCTAAATGAGCCCACCAATGGATGGTCCATGGTTCAAGCACTTCAATTTATGATGTTTTGGGCCAATCTAGCCTCAGCATCTCCATCTTCAGCCCATATGATGTTGAGGACGCCCACATTGGAAATGTCCATATCTTGCTTGACTTTTGTTGCTCCAATTACTATTTGCTTAGTCTAGGTCTCTTGAAAAAGTCCACTTAAGGCTTCCCTCATTCTTTTAGCTCGTGCTCTTGTCATCGGGTCACTTGGAATTTGCAGAGGATCATTCCAAGCATTTGAGACAGCTTGCTCCCTTTGATGGATTGCATCACTTTCTAAATGGTTAGTTAGAGGAGGATATTTTTGTAGAACAACCAGAAGGTTTTGCCATTCAAAGGCAAGAAGACAAGGTTTACTTGTTGAAGAAAGCCTTGTATGGGTTGAAGCAGGCTCCTAGAGCCTGGTATAGCAGAATAGATGAGCATTTGCAGAGCCTTGGATTCACAAGAAGCTTCAATGAATCAACTTTGTACATCAAACACTCACATGCTAATTTGTTAATTATCTCTTTATATGTTGATGATCTCTTGGTGACAGGAAGCAATGTTGAGCAGGTTGATTTATTCAAGCAAGAAATGCAGAAAGTTTTTGAAATGACAGATCTTGGAGCTATGGCTTATTTTTTGGGCATGGAGATAAAACAAGATCAGTTGGGAATTTTTATCAATCAGAAGAAGTATGCGAAAGAAATACTGAATAGATTTGGCATGGAGAGATGTAAAGCTATTGCTACTCCAATGAATCAAAAGGAGAAGCTAAGCAAGAACGATGATGCAGAAAAGACTAAAGAGGGCATTTACAGAAGTCTTGTTGGCTGTCTCATGTATTTGACTGCAACAAGACCTGATATCCTCTATGCTGTAAGTGTTCTTTCAAGATTTTTGCATTGTGCTACAGTGAATCATTACAAGGCTGCGAAAAGAGTCTTAAGATATATTAAAGGAACTCTTGATTATGGTATTCAGTATAAATGTAATCAAGTGTTCAAGATGGAAGGTTGTTCTGACTCAGATTGGGGAGGATCCTTGGATGATTTGAAGAGCACCTCAGGATACTGTTTTACTTTAAGTTCTGGGGTATTTTCATGGAGTTCAAAGAAACAGGGAGTGGTAGCTCAATCAACTGCAGAAGCAGAATTCATTGCTGCAAATGAAGCTGTCAAGCAAGCTATTTGGCTAAGGAAGTTGCTAATTGATTTACAGTTTATACAGGAAGAAAGCACACCAATTTATGTGGATAATCAAGCAGCCATTGCAATATCCAAAAATCCTGTATTCCATGGCAAAACGAAGCATTTCAATATCAGATTATACTTCATCAGAGAAGTTCAACAAAGTGGTGAAGTCACTCTGACTTATTGCAGAACCTCTGATCAAGTGGCTGATATTTTCACTAAAGCTTTACCGAGAGACAAGTTTGAAGCACTAAGGATGAAGCTAGGCATGTGCAGCTACTGATGCAAGGAGGAGTGTTGAGATATGCCTCATTAGTTGTCAACGTTTCTGATTTTTAGGAATTAGTTGCAGTAAAAAAATAAAATAAATATTTGAGTTTGTTACTGTCAATGTTTGTTTCCTAATATTTAGCCATGTAGTCATCTGATTGAGTAGGATATTGGTAGTTAGCCATGTAGTTGCTGATTCAGTGAGATATTAGCATATTTTTCTATTCTGTTTATCATGTATTGATGTCTTTAAATATTCAGTAGTAAATTCAATAAAAAGTATGTCCTTTGAAAAATATTATCTGTTGGTGGTCAAAGGCTATGCACAAGTGTATGGAGAGGATTTCACATATACTTTTGCACCTGTTGCATGCCTAGATACCATTAGATTAATACTGTCAATTGCAGCTCAAAAAGGATGGACAGTATGGCAGCTTGATGTTAAGTCAGCCTTTCTAAATGGTTACTTGGAGGAGGATATTTTTGTAGAACAACCAGAAGGTTTTGCCATCCAAAGGCAAGAAGACAAGGTTTACTTGTTGAAGAAAGCCTTGTATGGGTTGAAGCAGGCTCTTAGAGCCTGGTATAGCAGAATAGATGAGCATTTGCAGAGCCTTGGATTCACAAGAAGCTTCAATGAATCAACTTTGTACATCAAACACTCACATGCTAATTTGTTAATTATCTCTTTATATGTTGATGATCTCTTGGTGACAGGAAGCAATGTTGAGCAGGTTGATTTATTCAAGCAAGAAATGCAGAAAGTTTTTGAAATGACAGATCTTGGAGCTATGGCTTATTTTTTGGGCATGGAGATATAACAAGATCAGTTGGGTATTGTAATGGAATACAGGATTTTTGGATATTGCAATGGCTGCTTGATTGTCCACATAAATTGGTGTGCTTTCTTCCTGTATAAACTGTAAATCAATTAGCAACTTCCTTAGCCAAATAGCTTGCTTAACAGCTTCATTTGCAGCAATGAATTCTGCTTCTGCACTTGATTGAGCTACCACTCCCTGTTTCTTTGAACTCCATGAAAATACCCCAGAACTTAAAGTAAAACAGTATCCTGAGGTGCTCTTCAAATTATCCAAGGATCCTCCCCAATCTGAGTCAGAACAACCTTCCATCTTGAACACTTGATTACATTTATACTGAATACCATAATCAAGAGTTCCTTTAATATATCTTAAGACTCTTTTCGCAGCCTTGTAATGATTCACTGTAGCACAATGCAAAAATCTTGAAAGAACACTTACAGCATAGAGGATATCAGGTCTTGTTGCAGTCAAATACATGAGACAGCCAACAAGACTTCTGTAAATGCCCTCTTTAGTCTTTTCTGCATCATCGTTCTTGCTTAGCTTCTCCTTTTGATTCATTGGAGTAGCAATAGCTTTACATCTCTCCATGCCAAATCTATTCAGTATTTCTTTCGCATACTTCTTCTGATTGATAAAATTCCCAACTGATCTTGTTTTATCTCCATGCCCAAAAAATAAGCCATAGCTCCAAGATCTGTCATTTCAAAAACTTTCTGCATTTCTTGCTTGAATAAATCAACCTGCTCAACATAGCTTCCTGTCACCAAGAGATCATCAACATATAAAGAGATAATTAACAAATTAGCATGTGAGTGTTTGATGTACAAAGTTGATTCATTGAATCTTCTTGTGAATCCAAGGCTCTGCAAATGCTCATCTATTCTGCTATACCAGGCTCTAAGAGCCTGCTTCAACCCATACAAGGCTTTCTTCAACAAGTAAACCTTGTCTTCTTGCCTTTGAATGGCAAAACCTTCTGGTTGTTCTACAAAAATATCATCCTCCAAGTAACCATTTAGAAAGGCTAACTTAACATCAAGCTGCCATACTGTCCATCCTTTTTGAGCTGCAATTGACAGTATTAATCTAATGGTATCTAGGCGTGCAACAGGTGCAAAAGTATCTGTGAAATCCTCTCCATACACTTGTGCATAGCCTTTGACCACCAACCTTGCTTTGTATTTGTTAATGGAGCCATTGGCATTCAATTTTGTCTTGAACACCCATTTCACTCCTATGACTTTCTTGTGTTCTGGTCTATGAACCAAAACCCAAGTTTGATTTTTCTCAATCATATTCAGCTCTTCCTGCATGGCATCCATCCACTTTGGATCCTTTGCTGCATCTGTAAAATGTTTAGGTTCCACCACAGACATATTACATCTCTGATATACATCAGATAATGATTTTGTTCCTCTAACTGGAAGATCATCAATTGTCTCATTTAGTGGTGAAGATTTAGAGGATAATTCTTCGCTGTCTGGTATACTCTTTTTCTCTTCCCAATGCCACTTTTCTAGTTCTGCAAATTGAATATCTCTACTAATCACTATTTTTCCAGATTGTGGAAGAAATACTTTATAGGCTTTAGAGACGCTACTGCAGCCTACAAAGATGCCTGGATCAGCTCTCTTATCAAGTTTGTCTCTCTTCAGCTGTGGCACAAGAGTATAACAAATACAACCAAACACTTTGAAGTTCTTTAAAAGTGGCTTATAACCATACCAGGCTTCAAATGGCGTTTTTCCTTGCAATGCTTTAATAGGCAACCTATTTTGCAAAAATACAGCTGTGTTAGCTGCTTCAGCCCAAAACTTCTTGGGAAGATCCTTCTCATGAAGCATGCAGTGAGACATCTCCATAATGGTTCTGTTCTTCCTCTCACTCACTCCATTTTGTTGAGGAGTGTAAGGAGCTGTTAACTGATGCTCAATTCCGGCTTCTTCACAAAATTTAGTGAATTGATTTGATGTATATTCAGTCCCATTATCAGATCTAATGGTCTGAATCTTGAAATCACTATGATTTTCAATCCACGCCAAAAACTCCAAAACACTCCTGCAACTTCAGTTTTGAATCTCAAGAAATAAATCCAACACATTCTAGTCAAATCATCAATAAAAGTTATATAATAAAGACTCCCATTCAAAGATGGCTCAGACATAGGCCCGCAAAGATCGGTGTGGATCAACTGTAGTTTTTGAGTTGCTCTCCAAACTGATTGAGTGAATGGCAGCCTAGTTTGTTTCCCATATTGACAAGTTTTACAAACTGATTTGAGAGGTTCCAATGGAGCTATTCCTTGCACCAAATCTTTCTTGCTAAGATCCTGTAAAACATACTCATTGCAATGGCCTAACCTTTTGTGCCAAAGCTCTGTTTCATCACTAATTACAACATGAGCTCTTTGATCAATATCAGTCAAATCCAAGGAAAAACATCTATTTTTCATTTTGACTTTAAACAATACTTGTGGTTGTTGATAGATTTTCAAAAATGGTGCATTTTATTGCATGCCATAAAACTGATGATGCTACTTATATTGCTGATTTGTTCTTTAAAGAAATTGTGAGGCTTCATGGTGTACCTAAAAGTATTGTCTCAGATAGGGATGCAAAATTTTTGAGTCATTTTTAGAGAGTTTTGTGGGGAAAGCTTGGAACTAAGTTATTATTTTCTACAGCTTGTCATCCACAAACTGATGGTCAAACTGAAGTTGTTAACAGAACCTTAACTCATGCTTAGGACTGTCATCCAAACGAATTTGAAAAATTGGGAGGATTGCTTGTCATTCATTGAATTTGCATATAATAGGAGTGTGCATTCATCTACTAATTATTCTCCTTTTGAAATTGTTTATGGTTTTAATCCACTAACTCCTTTGGATTTGTTACCATTGCCCATTAATGAGAGAATAAGCCTTGATGGTAAAAAGAAAGCTGAGGTGGTTAAGGAACTTCATGAAAAGATTAAATTGCAGATTGAAAGGAAGAATGAGCAATATGCATCCAAGGCAAACAAAGGCAGAAGGCGTGTCACTTTTGAACCAGGTGATTGGGTATGGGTACATATGAGAAAAGAGCGGTTTCCGGCACAAAGGAAATCTAAATTAGCTCTAAGAGGGGATGGACCATTTCAAGTCCTTGAGAAAATCAATGACAATGCTTATAAGATAGATCTACCAGGTGAGTATAATGTTAGTGCTACTTTTAATGTTGCTGATTTATCTCCTTATGATGTAGGTGATGATTCGAGGACGAATCCTTTTGAGGAGAGAGGGGATGATGCAATCCATCAAAGGGAGCAAGCTGTCCCAAATGCTTGGAATGATCCTCTGCAAATTCCAAGTGGCCCGATGACAAGAGCACAAGCTAAAAGAATGAGGGAAGCCTTAAGTGGACTTGTTCAAGAGACCTGGACTAAGCAAATAGCAATTGGAGCAACAAAAGTTAAGCAAGATATGGACATTTCCAATGTGGGCGTCCTCAACATCATATGGGCTGAAGATGGAGCTACTGAGGCTAGATTGGGCCAAAACATTACAAATTGAAGTGCTTGAACCATGGACCATCCATTGGTGGGCTCATTTAAGGCTAAATAAAGCTATTTTAGGCTTAATAAGCTGATTTCTAGAACCCTAATGTATTTAGACGAAATTAGCTTATTTAGGGGGATTTATTTCCTTTTTAGTTTTTGAGAGAATTTGACTTTATAATTCTGATTCCATAGGTCATTAATTAGGAAATTTGCCATTAATTTTCCTAGTTTTCCTTTTCTATGAGCATTGAAGGCAGATTTGACTTGCACACTATATAATTGTACTCTGCCTCCCATTGTAATCAGATTTGAATGAATAGAAATCATATTTTCTGGAAATCCCAGAATTGAGAGGAGTGCTCTTTAGGGTTCTTCATTGAACTTGTAGACTTATCAAGGCTTGATCAACCTTGTGGCGTCTTCCAACACTCGGGGTCCTTGTCTCTTCGTGTCAAGGGTTCCAAGTGGATCATTCAGACTTGATTTAGCTTTCTTGGGGTGTGTATAATTCAGATCGGTTGTGGGTTCAAGGGGATCCAAGTCCTTGTGGGTTCGCACCAAATGTGATGCCTCTGGAATTGGTATTGGTGTTGTTTTGATGCAAGAGTCTAGGCCTATTGCTTACTTTAGTGAAAAACTTAGTGGTGCTTGTTTGAATTATTCAACTTATGACAAGGAATTGTATGCTTTAAAAAGAACTCTAGAACATTGGCAACATTATTTATGGTCTAAGGAATTTGTTTTGCATTCTGATCATAAGAGTCTTCAATACCTAAAGACCCAAGATAAGTTGAATAAGAGGCATGCCGTATGGCTTGAATTCATTGAGTCATTTCCTTATGTGCTTAAACATAAAAAGGGGAAAGAAAATGTTGTGGCTGATGCTTTGTCTAGGATGTATAGTCTTATTACATCTATGCAAGCTAGGTTGATTGGTTTTGAATCTTTCAAAAGCATGTATGAATGTGATGCTGACTTTGCTGAAACTTGGAAGTTGTGTGAAAAACATGGTACTCATGATTTCTTTAGATTTGATGGTTTCTTATTTAAAGGAAATAAATTGTGTGTGCCTGTTTGTTCTATGCGTGAGTTTTTGGTTAAAGAATCTCATGGGGGTGGTTTGATGGGGCACTTTGGCATAGAAAAGACTTTATCCATGTTGAAAGAACATTTTTATTGGCCTCATATGCGTAGGGATGTGATTGCTGTGTGTAAAAGGTGCATTGTATGCAAGCACGCTAAATCTAAAGTGCAACCACATGGCTTGTATACTCCCTTACCTATTCTTCTCATCCATGGGTCGATATTTCAATGGATTTTGTGCTTGGATTGCCTAGAACATCTAGTGGAAAGGATAGCATATTTGTTGTTGTTGATCGATTTAGTAAAATGGCTCATTTCATTGCTTGCTCAAAAACAAATGATGCTGTCCATATTTCTGATTTATTTTTCAAGGAGATTGTTAGATTGCATAGTTTGCCTCGATCTATTGTAAGTGACCGTGATGTTAAATTTGTTAGTCACTTTTGGAAAACTTTGTGGGTTAAGTTGGGTACAAAGCTTGTGTTTTCTACGGTTGCACATCCTCAAATGGATGGACAAACTGAAGTGGTGAATCGAACACTTTCTTCCTTATTGCGTGTTGTAATTCAAAAAAATTTAAAGAATTGGGAAAAGCGTTTGCCTCACATTGAGTTTGCATATAATCGTGCCTTGCATTCTACAACTGAGTTTTCTCCTTTTGAAATTGTATATGGTTTTAACCCTTTGACTCCCTTGGATTTACTTCCTTTGCCTTGTAATGAGTTTGCTAACCTTGATGGTGCAAAAAAAGCTAAGTTTGTGCAGGAACTTCATGCTAAGGTTAAGGCGAACATTGAGCGCAAGAATGAGCAATATGCTCAACATGCTAATAAAGGTCGAAGGAAGGTTATCTTTGAACCAGGAGATTGGGTGTGCGTTCATTTGAGGAAAGAAAGGTTTCCTGAACAAAGTCCAAATTACACCCAAGAGGCCATGGTCCTTTCCAAGTGTTGGAAAGAATAAATGATAATGCATATAGAATTGATTTGCCTAGATCTTATGGGAATGTAAGCATAACTTTCAATGTGGCTGACCTTTCTCTTTTTGATATTGCAAATTCGAGGACGAATCCTTTTCATGAGGGAGGGAATGATGGAGGTGAGCTAGGAGACTTTAAAGAGCTTGAACAAAATCAAGAACTTGAAAACAACACGTGATGGCCAACTAAAGATCCATTGCAAGGTATGGGAGGTCCATGCACAAGATCAAGAGCCAAAGCTATGAAGGAGGCCTTGAATGGAGTGATCCAAAAACTAATGGACTTGGAGCCCATAGTCTTAGCTGAATATGAAAGCCCAAAAGGAACAAAATGGCATGAAGATTATTTCATATCTACAAGATACTAGCCCAAGCCCGAAAGGAGCCTAATTGAAGGAGCCCAGCCATTTTCCAGAAAATTCTCTTAGTTTTATTTTGTTTTAATTTGATTGTTTCTGTTTCAGATTTTTTAGCTTTATTAGGCACCATTCTTGGTGAATTTGTCTAGACTTAAATTTCTTTTATTTTCCCGCCATGTAAAAGGTGCCACCTAGGAGTTATTATGTTTTTAGAGTTTTATTTTTCAAATGTAAGGCCCACTTGTACTCCAAGAATTGGCAGATTGAATGAATTAGTTTCAAAATTATTTCTGACTTCTGAGGTTTCTCTTGTGGCCTTTGTGTACTCAAGAAAATCTTTGTTTTATCAAAGGAGTGGTTTCCTTTGTGGTGTCCCGGATTAGGGTTCTAAGAGACGGGTTCTCTTAGGGTTCAATTCCATTGACCAACATCTCTTCTTCTTCTTCTTCTTTTTTGTTTCTTTCTTTGTTCTTTGTTGCTTGTTGTCCAGATTTGTCTATTTGCTTGTTTTTGTGTTGTAGCCAAATTTCGATCACTGATCCGTGTCATTTGGGGTTCCTAGAACGAGTTTCTATGGGGTCTCACATCAGATTAGGTGAAAGAAAGACATTAAATCTTCACAAACTAAGTTAAAGTGGCCTAGAGGGTTGCTAAAGGGGGAATTGGAGAGTATGAGATGAAATTTTGGGAGTTATAGGAACAGAAGGGAATTGGCTGCGGCCAATATTTAATTGGCCTAGGCCAAATAGAAACAGAGAAGAATTGGCCGCGGCCAACAATTAATTGGCCTCGGCCAAATGTGACGAACCTGCCAGGGAAGAAAACAGAGAGAAATTGGCCGCGGCGAATAGTGATGTTGGCCGCGGCTAAGACTAGTAAACAAGTTTAGGGGTGTTCCAAAGGGTATTTGACCGCGGCGAAAGGGGTATTTGGCCGCGGCAAAATGCATGAAATTTATGGAGGTGTAAGGACTTGAATCCAAGAGTAATTGGATGCGGCGAAAGGGGATTTAGCCACGGCGAAGGTGCTCAATTTCTCATATTTACTTAGAAACTTTAATTTCTTTTATGATAATATTAAGGAATGATTTAGAAACACTTGTAAGAGATTTTTATGAGTTGGAATTAATGGATGGGAGAATCAAAGGCTCCTTATTAATGATTAAATTCACTTGCACTTCTGAATAATTGTGGTGGCCTAATTAATGACCCTAATAACATTTAGGTTCAAATTTCCTAACATTTTTCGAATATAATTAGTTGTAATGACTTTCAACCCTAATTGAAATTTTATGGTTAGTAATCACGTACTTAACCTTAATTATGATTATTAGAAGTTAGGGTCGTCACAGTCTCACCCATGCCTTGAGACTTTTGATACATCCTCACCCACTTTAAGAGACTTTTGGCATCACCTCACCCTTATAAGCCAATCTCACATTCAAAGGTATTCAAGAGCACACATTGGTACCAATGCAACTCCATGAGATCATGTGGCATATTACCAAATCATAAGAACACATACACAATGACATATATATGCACACAAGAAAGTATGAAGAATAAGGCAGAGAGCTACCTTTCAATTTATGTAAGTTTACTTTGCTAATTCCTTCCCCTCCTTGATTTCATAAGAGCACTTAGGTGGTTGATTATTCTCTTGGCCTAGACATCACAAAGAACACTCAATCACATAATTGAAGCAAGCCAAGACATTAAACTAAAGCTTAAACACACACTTGGTTTCATACTTGGCATTATGGTTCCATAATTAGCCTAATGAAGCAACTCTTGGAATTCAATTCCTAAGTTCCATTCTCTTGTTATTTCTAGACTTCTTGGACTCATTTAAGGTCTTTGAAGCCCTCACACATTCACTCACACAATTGGAAACCCAAGTTGCTTTATATAGTACTATTATGGACACCATTGCCCTATCTCTCATTCCATGGCTCCTAAATTTTTTCCAATGGTTCCTCTCATCTTCTAATGTCATATGAAGTTTCAAACCAAGTCTAGAACAAATTAAAACACTCCCTAGCCCTATGAACTATGCTTGGCCAAGGCATACCCATCAAAGGAGGTTCTTGGAGTTCAAAATTTTTCTTTGATGGAAGAGCCATTTGGGGAGGTTTCTAAGGGTCTTAGGAGCTTAAAAAGACATTCAAATGACCAAGAAAACATTCACACAAAATCAAATTTGACAAAACCTTAGAAAATTCCACACTTTCCTAACTTGATTTCTATTAGTTTTTCTTGGAATTTCTTGCCACATTCTATTTCCCCAAGGTCTAAAACCCTTGGTTCCCTCTTGGTTTTGGACAGAAAATCCCTCTTCCATATGGTTCTGGTCTAGGCCAAAAATCCACCAAGGAAGCAATAAGGAGAAGCAACAACAACAAGTAATTACCTTGGTTTCAAGTTTGCTTCCAAAGCCTTTCTTCCTTGGTTCTCTTCTCCTTGAAAAATTTGAACTCTCCCCCTTCTTTTTGGACCAAAAATAGAACCAATCATCTAAACAAAACCATAGTAAAAGCCAAGAAGGAGAGTAAGAGAATTGGAAGAAGGAAGAGCTTAAAATTCCATAAGATTACTTAGTTTTTCTTTGGTTTTATTCCTCTTTTTCTTCCCCTTTTGGTGCGCCTAAGAGAGCAGATCAATTTTTGTATTTTGGGCAGAAAATTTCATGCTTAAGAAAGTGGGAGAAGAAAGGAGAAGTGTGTAGGAGTTTCTAGAAGCATACTTTTCCAAAAATTCTAATTTCGTCCTTCCATAATAGCAATTTTGTTTCGATTTCATTTTAGCTTCTTTTTAAGAACCATTTTTTCCATGATAAAATTTAGGTTTCCAATTAATAAAATGCCTTTGTAATCACTTAATTTGGAGTTAAAACCTTACCGAATGACTCTGTCGAAGTTCAAGGTCACTAACGTTAGAAAACATACACCAGAGGGGCTTTAGTAGTCCTAGGGCTTCCCATGATTTTTGGGGCCTCTAAGAACATTGGGCAACTCAAAACCTTTATTTAAAAAGCCCTCCTATATGTTTTTCCAAAAGTTGCACTTATTTACGAAAATGTCATTATGTTTTGTTAGTTTTCGTCACAAATTGTTTCTCTATCCTAACCCCATTTTTCTTTCTATCTGAGTCTAGAATTATCATTTTTAGGAGTCTAGGACTCTACCCAAATTTTTTGGGACACTATCTAGGTCATGTTGAAGGACTTGCTTTTATACGGCTTATTTCGTTATTTTACAAAAATTACATTCGTTACACTAGGGTTATGAGTCAATTCTTAAGAAGGAGCCATAATGCCACCCAAAAGAAAGAGAGAGAGAAAGAGAGATGAATTCTGTTACACACTTGAGAAGTCGTATGGTTCTTGTGGATGAGTTTGAAGAAGCACGTTCGCATAATGTGGTGCTAGCACAATGTTTGTGTTGCAGATTCCGTTCGTGTGGATACTTATAACGTCCAGTTTTCGTTAAACGACAGAAATAGGCACATTTTCAAAGCAAGTCTCCCGAAATGAATTAGTTAAGGTCCCAAAAAATTTCAGTAACATTATAACCTCCTAAAAATGAGAATTGTGGCCTCAGATGGAAGGAAAAATGGAGCTAAAATGGAGAAATAAATTTTGACGAAAACTTTACGAAACATAATGGTAATTTCGTAATTTAGGGCAACTTGTAGAATTCACATAGGAGGGCTTTTTAAACCAAAGTTTTGAGTTCTCGGGGATTTTCAGAGGCCCTGAAAACCATGAAAGGACCTGAGACAGTTAAATCCCCTCCAGTGGATGTTTTCTAATGTCAGTGTGCCTGAATTTTGATGGGTTCATTCGAAAAGGTTTTAGACCCGATTTGAGTGATTCCAAAAGCATTTTTCTTAATTGAGAACCTAAATTTTATGATGGAGAAAGCGGTTCTAAAAAATGAGTTAAAACGAAGGAGAAACGAAAATGTAAAGTATGAAGGGAAAAATTAAAATTTTGGAAAAAGTCACTTTTCTCTACCTAATAGGTGGCGCCTCACACTTGCCCTTATTCAACTTCAGAAAATTCAGTCCCAAAAGAGAAGCAAAACCCTAAGGGAGAGGCACCCAAGAGAGGAAGAAGAAGGAGGAAGAAATCCAAGTTTAAGGTATGTTTTCATGGTGTTTTTCCTTACTTTTCTTCATCACCACCACCTCTCCTTCGTTCTCCTTTCTTTCCTTGGATTAAAATGAGGTTCATAAATTTGATTCAAAGGAGATATTCAAGGGAAAGTTCGGATTTGAAGAGAGAAGCTTGGAGAAATCAAGATCCATGCCAAACTAAGTAAGGAAATAAGGTAAAAATGCATCCTATGGTTGATACCTATCATCCCACTCCTCCATTTCGACCTACACTAGGAATCCTAGGAGGATTTGATTTCAAAGTCCAACCAAGCATGAATCTTAGGTATTTGATGGAGAAGAATAAGAATATGCAAAGAAAACAGCAAAATAACTATAAGATTTCAAGATGCAAAATCTAGGGTTTCAAGTGCACCTTCCAATTTCTAAATTTATGTGATGCTTCCTAAGTTTAATTAAGAGTATCAATGAGTTCTTGAGACACCTTAGATGCTCCCCATAAGCTTCTTTCTTCAAGAAAACAAAGACATCTCCAAGAAACCCAAAACCCCCTATGTCTCGACCTAGGCATGTTTTTGTAGCTAGTGAGAGTTTTAAATTTTTATAAGGACATTCTTGAGTCATATTTGATGAATGAAAATGAAGGGAGGCCTTAAAAAAGTTTAGAACTCATGGGAAGTGATTTGGTGTCTTAGGTTTCATATTATGACCTAAAAAAGCAACATGATGCTAGGCCTTTTGTTTTAATGGTGTGATGACTCCAAGAGATTTAAAAGGAGTCAAGAATCATATTTGAAAGGAAAGAATGAGGCCTAGAAATCATTTGAGGAGTGTTACTTCATTAGGTGCCTTTATGGACCATAATGAGGGTTATAGGGCAATCTGGGGTTGAAGGAAATTATGTAGCCTTAGAATATGTTTCATAAACCTAATTGGCTCCCATAAATTGTATCTAGGCTAAGAGAAACTATCTCCACCAAATTATGGATGTGTGGCTAAAGGAGGCTTGAAAGCTAAGGAAAAAGTGTGTGTTTGTATACAAGGTAGCTCTCTCTACCTTCTTTCATGTATGGATGTGTATTTAGCTTGTTTTAGAATGTGTGTAAGTATATTTTCAAGCTATGGAAAGTATGCTACCATGCCTTTACATGTTATGATCCTTGATTCCATGTTATGTTTTAAATGAATCCATGATGTTTGTATGAGTTTGCTTGAGTGTGGAGAGACCAAGAACTCTTCCCTTTGGTGAGGATGAGCCAAGAACCCTTGAGTTTGGTTGAGACAAAGTAAAGAGTCTCCTAAAAGCAAAGTAGGCTCCCAAGAGTATGATTGAGTCCAAAATGCTCAAAGAATGGGTGAGACAAGTCTAAAATTCATGAGGAGAAGTGTGAGGCCAATCCAAACACTTAGTGAGCTCTTGAATGTCTTGTATGATTGATTCACATGCCAAAGTTACTTTTAAAATGTCTATGATTTCTAATTTCTCCATGCATGCATTTATAAAGCTTGCTTTGTACATATTATTTATGATTGAATGCTAGATGAGCCATTAGGATTCTTTGAATCTCATCCCCTCCTCTCCAATGATTTGACATGCTGGTGGACTAAGTAATTTTATCATGAAGGGAGCCAAAAACGATAAAAAGGAGAGATTGACAACCTTGTGCCTTGTTTTATCTATTTTGGAACCATAATGATAGTTCATAATGTATATGATATTATCTATGTACCATAAACCTTAAGACATATGTAAATATACTATTATGTAATGTTTAGATGTATGAAAATGATATATGACCTCTAGCGTTTATTTTGACTATGTAATGCCAAAGTGTGCAATATGGAAGTTTGATGGAAATATGCATAAGTGTGGGTTGAATGGCTAAAATGAGGTGCATGAGGTTTGGAACCATTTGGGCAGCTCACATAAGTCTTAAATATGCTTTTAGACTTGCCCAAAATGTGCCAACACTAAGGGAAGACCATTTGGCAAGTTTGGTATCTCATATGGAGCCAAATTTGACCATAATGGAACCCTATATCACTTTTTGGCCAAATGAGCTAATCTCGATCTGAAATTTGACATGAAATTAGGTCTCATTGAGAGCTTTCTGGGAAGCTAAAGATCATTATTTTTGAAAGTCTATAGAATATTTGATGATTTTTCAAAGTTGGTAAAATTTATGATTTTGGTCTGCTGCACTATTCACTTGGTCTGAAATTATTTTCTATCACATGAGGCCTAAATGATGTCTAATTGCCATGCAATTTTATACAAAGAAACTGGGCAATCACAATGACTCATGTCAACTAGAAGCACCTCATTTGAAGGTCTAAAGAGGGAGATATTAATTTTTGAATTTTCTGTCCAATATCAGTAAATTTGCCCGACTAGAAGTACTGTTCCATTAAATTTCGGAGTTTGGGCTTGATGAACTGATTTGAAGATATTTTTTTTCTCTAGTTAACATCCATAGATTTCCATATTAGTATCATTTGTATGGATTGAGTTTTTGTGGAATTAATTGGACATTTTCAAAGTTTTCTGTAGAATTCTGTGACAGTCCCAAATTTTAGTCGGACCTTTGGACCATTTTGGATGTCAAACATCCTATGAGATGAATGTTGTGACTTGCTCATATTTTTAGTGTGAAGTAGACATTCTAAACTTTCTAGAATGACTAAGATTGCATGATTTCAATTTTTTTAGATTTAGTTATGATTTTCCAAAATTTGCCCAGAAAAGAGGCCTATTCTGGCTGAGAATGAACTCCAATTTTCTAGGCCCCATTTCGGTTTCTACGGGTTGTGGGCATGTTTTGGAGATGCAAATGAGTTATAATAATGTAATTAAATATGAAGATGTACAACATGAGCTCACATAGTCCACATGACATCAATTGCAAATTTTTAAATGTAGTGCAATGCGAAAAGCCTATTACTTTCATCCCCTTTTTCATATGCTTTTATAGGATTGATAATACAAAACTTATAAATGGTATAAAATGAGGTAGAAGTTATAGTGTTACTGATACAATACCAGTAGGCATGCCCATTGAAGCACAACAAGTTCGAGAAACCCTCATTAATCAAAAACTTCAAAGAGTTCAAGTGGCCCAAATTGTGCACTATGTCCAAAAATTTCAAAGAGCTCAAGATAATATTTATGTTGGACATCGGCCCAAGTTTAGAGCCTAAGATCTATATTTGATCAATTCAAAACATGCTGAATTAGACTTTGGACATAAGATTTCCTTAAAGATGCAAAAATGGAAATCCAAGTGGAAGCCCAATGTTCTAAAAAGGGCCATGGAATAACTAGATTCAATATCCAACATGTTGAAGGCCCAATGTACTACACACATACAAGAGGAGTGCCAAGGCCCAATTGGAGTCCAATTGCAAGAGATTAAGAATTATGTGTTAACCATGTGATTTTTAATAAAGTATGAGTATCACATGTGACTATTTAAAAGAGTTGATTAGTTTTGACTAGGATTCTTTTTTAATTTCGTTTTTATTATTTTATTATTTTTTTGAACTTGGTCAAAGAGCTTATCTTGGATATTAAGTTAAAATTAGTATCCTAATCTAGTTCCTTGATTTTGGCACCATTTAAAATATTTTTAATTAGATTTTAGAGTTTTACTTTCATTAGGATTTTAGACTTTTAGAAACTTTGCCTATAAAAGGCTCCCTATTGTACTCTATTTTAAAAAAGATCATGAATGAATGAATTTGAGTATATTATTTAATACTTTGTGAGGCTTTTGCCTCTTTGTGTTCTTTGAGAATTCACGTGACTTATCAAAGGATTGGTCTTCCTTTGTGGCATCTTGAAGCTAGGGTTCTAAGAGACAAGTTTTCTTAGGGTATTTCCTTTAACCAACATTCTTGTTTTCTAGCCGATCTCGTGATAGAGTACCATGGAGCTCTTATGACCACCTTCAAGGAGACCGTGCATGGCATAACCATCAAGGATGGCTTGGACAAGTTGCTGAACGTGTGATATGAGACTCCGTAGAAACCCGTTCTAGGAACCCCAAATTACACAGATCAGTGATCGAAATTTGGCAAGCAACACAAGAACAAGAAAATAGGCAGATCTGGACAACAAGCAAGAAAGAACAAAGAAAGAAACAAAAAGAAGAAGAAGAAGAAGAAGATATGTTGGTCAATGGAATTGAACCCTAAGAGAACCCGTCTCTTAGAACCCTAATCCGGGACGCCACAAAGGAAACCACTCCTTTGATAAGTCAAAGATTTTCTCCAGCACACAAAGGCCACAAGAGAAACCTCACAAGTCAGAAAAGATTCTGAAAATAGAATTCATTCAATCTGCCTCTTCTTGGAGTACAAGTGGGCCTTATATAGGCATTTGAAAAATAAAACCCTAAATACAAAATAACTCTTAGGTCTGGTGGGAAAATAAAAGAAATTTAAATCTGGACAAATTCACCAAGAATGGCGCCTAATAAAGCTAAAAAAAATCTGAAACAGAAACAATCAAATTAAAATGAAATAAAACTAAGAGAATTTTGTGGAAAATGGCTGGGCTTCTTCAACTAGGATCCTTTCGGGCTTGGGCTAGCATCTTGTAGATATGAAATAATTTTCATGCCATTTTGTTCCTTTTGGGCTTCATATTCAGCTAAGACTATGGGCTCCAAGTCCATTAGTTTTTGGATCACTCCATTCAAGGCCTCCTTCATAGCTTTGGCTCTTGATCTTGTGCATGGGCCTCCCATACCCTACAATGGATTTTTAGTTGGCAATCTTTTAAGTCCAGCCCTTTTGTTTTCAAGTTCTTGATTTTGTTCAAACTCTTTAAAGTCTCCTAGCTCACCTCCATCATTCCCTCCCTCTTGAAAAGGATTCGTCCTCGAATCTGCAATATCAAAAAGAGAAAGGTCAGCCACATTGAAAGTTGCGCTTACATTCCCATAAGAACTAGGCAAATCAATTTTATATGCATTATCATTTATTCTTTCCAACACTTGGAAAGGACCATCGCCTCTTGGGTGTAATTTGGACTTCCTTTGTTCAGGAAACCTTTCTTTCCTCAAATGAACCCACACCCAATCTCCTGGTTCAAAGATAACCTTCCTGCGACCTTTATTAGCATGTTGAGCATATTGCTCATTCTTGCGCTCAATGTTCGCCTTAACCTTAGCATGAAGATCTTGCACAAACTTAGCTTTTTTTGCACCATCAAGGTTAGCAAACTTATTACAAGGCAAAGGAAGTAAATCCAAGGGAGTCAAAGGATTAAAACCATATACAATTTCAAAAGGAGAAAACTCGATTGTAGAATGCAAGGCACGATTATATGCAAACTCAATGTGAGGCAAACACTTTTCCCAATTCTTTAAATTTTTTTGAATTACAACACGCAATAAAAAAGAAAGTGTTCGATTCACCACTTCGGTTTGTCCATCCGTTTGAAGATGTGCAACCGTAGAAAATACAAGCTTTGTACCCAACTTAACCCACAAAGTTTTTCAAAAGTGACTAACAAATTTAACATCACGGTCACTCACAATAGATCGAGGCAAACCATGCAATCTAACAATCTCCTTGAAAAATAAATCAGAAATATGGACAGCATCATTTGTTTTTGAGCAAGCAATGAAATGAGCCATTTTACTAAATCGATCAACAATAACAAATATGCTATCCTTTCCACTAGATGTTCTAGGCAATCCAAGCACAAAATCCATTGAAATATCGACCCAAGGATGAGAAGGAACAGGTAAGGGAGTATACAAGCCATGTGGTTGCACTTTAGATTTAGCGTGCTTGCATACAATGCACCTTTTACACATAGCAATCACATCCCTACGCATATGAGGCCAATAAAAATGTTCTTTCAACATGGATAAAGTCTTTTCTATGCCAAAGTGCCCCATCAAACCACCCCCATGAGATTCTTTAACCAAAAGCTCACACATAGAACAAACAGGCACACACAATTTATTTCCTTTAAATAAGAAACCATCAAATCTAAAGAAATCATGAGCACCATGTTTTTCACACAACTTCCAAGTTTCAGCAAAGTCAGCATCACATTCATACATGCTTTTGAAAGATTCAAAACCAATCAACCTAGCTTGCATAGATGTAATAAGACTATACCTCCTAGACAAAGCATCAGCCACAACATTTTCTTTCCCCTTTTTATGTTTAAGCACATAAGGAAATGACTTAATGAATTCAAGCCATACGGCATGCCTCTTATTCAACTTATCTTAGGTTTTTAGGTATTGAAGACTCTTATGATTAGAATGCAAAACAAATTCCTTAGACCATAAATAATGTTGCCAATGTTCTAGAGTTCTTTTTAAAGCATACAATTCCTTGTCATAAGTTGAATAATTCAAACAAGCACCACTAAGCTTCTCACTAAAGTAAGCAATAGGCCTAGACTCTTGCATCAAAACAGCACGAATACCAATTCCAGAGGCATCACATTCAACTTCGAAAACTTTAGAGAAATCAGGAAGAATAAGTAGAGGAGCATTGGTCAATTTATCTTTCAAAGTATTAAAAGCCGCTTCTTGTGCCTCACCCCATTTAAAGATAACATTTTTCTTTACCAGCTCATTTAAAGGTGCAGCAAGGGTTGAGAAGTCCTTTACAAATCGTTGGTAGAAACTTGCAAGTCCATGGAAACTCCTCACCTCACTAGCATTCTTAGGTGTAGGCCATTCTCGAATTGCTTTCACCTTCTCTTCATCCACTCGGAGGCCATCAGTACCTACAACAAAACCAAGAAAAACAACAGAATCCAAGCAGAAAGAGCATTTTGCTAAATTTGCAAAGAGTTTATTTTCTCTTAAAATATCAAACACAGAATGCAAATGCTTAGTATGCTCTTCTAGATTCTTAGAAAACACGAGAATGTCATCAAAATACACAACAACAAACTTTCTTATGTAAGGGCGAAACACATGATTCATTAAGCTCATGAATGTACTAGGAGCATTAGTTAAGCCAAAGGGCATAACAAGCCATTCATACAAACCAAACTTAGTCTTAAATGCAGTCTTCCACTCGTCACCCTCTTTCATCCTAATTTGATGATAACCACTCCTAAGATCTATTTTTGAAAACAAGCAAGCACCATGCAACTCATCCAGCATGTCATCAAGTCTAGGAATGGGATATCGATACTTAACAGTGATTTTGTTGATGGCTCGACAGTCCACACACATCCTCCATTTGCCATCCTTCTTGGGCACAAGTATTACCGGAACAGCACATGGACTAAGGCTTTCTCTCACAAACCCCTTTTTCATGAGTTCCTCCACTTGCCTCTGAATTTCCTTAGTCTCTTCTGGATTTGCCCTATAAGCAGGTCGGTTAGGAAGAGATGCTCCAGGAATAAAGTCAATCATGTGTTCAATGCCTCTTATGGGAGGCAATCCATCCGGTACCTCTTCCGGAAATAAGTCTTTATATTCCTGCAACAAACTCAAAACACTAGAAGGAAAAGATTCATCAAGGTCACTAAGGGTTAGATAAACATCCTTATACAAGAGTATAAAAGATGTTTCACTACATAAAGCCCTCTTAATCTCTCCTTTACTGGAAAATAGTGTTACTTTCTTTTCTTCACTCTCTTGACTTTTCTTTTTAGTAGCTCTCTTTTCTTTTCTCTCCATCTCACTTTCTTTTCTTTCTTTCTCACGCACTTTCTTTTCTTTCTCTCTTAACTTGCATTCTTGAGTAATTTGCTTTTGATCTTCATATGCCTGCAAGGGTCTGAGAGGGGTTAGCATAATGGTTTTCTTATTAAACTCAAGAGAATACCTGTTGGTATAACCATTATATTTAACTTTCCTTTCAAATTGCCAAGGTCTACCTAATAACAAGTGTCCAGCATACATAGGAGCTATATCACATAAAACCTCATCATTGTAACTTCCTATGGAAAATGCTACAACAACTTGTTTAGTAACTTTAACATCCCCATTATCATTGAACCACAACAAATTATAAGGAGTTAGGTGTTTTCTAGTTGGCAAACCTAGCTTTTCAACCAACAAGGTACTAACAACATTAGTGCAGCTCCCATTATCAATGATAAGGCTACATACCTTGTTGTTAACAAAACACCTAGTGTGAAAGATATGCTCTCGTTGTTCTTTTTCAAGCTCCTCTTTAGGTTGAATGCTAAGAGTACGCCTTGACACTAGAGCCTCACCAATCACAGCTTTAGCTACCTCCACATCAGATTCATCACCTCCATTGGAGCTTAACTCAGCTTCCACATCTTCATCACTACTACTTTCACTAGTAACAACACCATTCTCAAGCAAAATCATAGTCCTTTTATTTGGACATTGTGAAGCAATATGACCAAAACCTTGACATTTAAAGCATTTAATTTTAGAAGAACTAGAAGAAGATTTAGGTTCGAATTTACCTTTAGAAGTAGGTGTTTGCATCTTCAACTTATTCTCCTCTTTAGGCTTGTTCTCTCCCTTAAACTTGAAAGAGGACTTGAAGTCTTTGTTGGAACCAACATGTGATTTCAATTTCTGTTTTGTCTTAAAATGCTTCTCCACCTTAGGCTTTATGCAACAACTCCTCCATATCAAGGTAGTTTTGCAATTCAACTTCTGCAGCAATTTCAGGGTCTAAGCCACCAAGAAATCTTGCCATTGTAACTTCTGAATCTTCCTCAATGTCAGCTTTGATCATGGCAATTTGCATTTGCTGAAAATATTCTTCCACACTCATAGATCCTTGTTTGATTTTGTGGAGCCTCTTGTGCACATCCCTATAGTAATGGGTAGGGACAAATCTCTTTCTCATGAGAGCCTTCATTTCTGGCCAAGACCGAATTGGACCCTCTCCAGAACGCCTCCTACTAGTGGTTAATTGATCACACCATAGGCTTGCATAATCTGTGAACTCCAAAGCAGCTAATTTTATTTTACTTTCTTCTGAAAAAGATTGACAGTCAAATAAAAACTCAACTTTTCTTTCCCATTCAAGATATACATCAAGATTAGCTTTCCCTTGAAAAGAAGGGATTTTCATCTTAATGTTACTAAAGGCATCTTTCTTTCGAGGGGGAGCTCTCCTAACTCTTTCATGTTGGCTTTCCTCCTCAAAATCAGATTCATCTCCTCCTAGAACAACATTTTTACCATGCCTTGCCTTGCTGTTGGAAGAAGAAGAATCCATTTGATCCAACCTAGTATTTAGCCTCTTGAATTGTTCTTGAACAGATTTGATGAACAATTTAAGGTCAACTTGGTTATCCTCACTTTCAGACATGATTGGTACCTGAAATGTTGGTAGTGAATAGTAAGAAGAAAAAAAAAAAAAAGGACCTGACTACTCCCTCACGTGTTTCACTCTAAATGATGCAAATTCACTCGTGTTTCACACTTGTAATGGCTTTTACAATGATGAAAACACTCTTGCCTTTTTCCTCTCAACTTGCTTCCTATAGTGTACTGAATTAAATCCAACAAATCAAAAGAAGCAGCAACTGAAGTGGCAATCTCAAATTAGAACCCAAGATGTAAAGTTCTCAAAGAGACAACAAAAGTCCAACATTTTTAAAAAAATTCGTAGGTGCAGCCAATGAAAAATACAGCAAGTGACTAGAAAAGGAAATGAAGACAATGAATTTATGGAAGAAATGGTATGTGGCAGATTATGGGAGAACAAATGGTTAAATGATTAATTATCAAGAGTTATGGAAAGAAAATTGGAATTTGGAATTAGTATTGAAGCAATCAGAAATTTGAAATTTAGAACAAGGTGAATGAATGCAAATTTGCTTTTATGAATTGTGCACAAAATGACTTTTAATGATCAGATTAACTCAAGGAATCAAAAATGGTAATTCCAAGAATCAGAAATGACCAGATCTTCAGCAATTGCAATTCAAGTCAATAATTCAAAATTTTACAATTTCCAGCACAACTTTCCCTTTTCACAGATTCTGACTTTTTTTTTTTTTTCAACTTTTCCTTCTTTTCTTTTCTTTTCTTTTTTTTTCACTGTAATATACTTTTTTTTTTTTTTTTGAATCTCAAAGGTGCTGAAATTTGCAAACAGAACACAAGATTTCTGAACACAAGATTTCTGAAAGATCAGAATGACATGCACGAAAGAAATAGCTATAACTTGCTCTAGAAAAATCGGATTGATGTGATTCCAAAACGAGCAAAAGAAGAGATCTTGAGACACAAGAAAGACCTATTAAACGTCCAAAAACACGAAGGAAAACACCAGAAACAGACGCATGAAAAAAGGACGAGCAGAAAAGAATCAAACGAAATAAGGGAAAAGAAATAGCTATAACTTGCTCTACAAAAATCGGATTGATGTGATTCCAAATCGAGCAGAAAGAAGAGATCTTCAAACACAAGAAAGACTTATTAAACGTCCAAAAACATGAAGGAAAACACCAGAAACAGCCGCACAAAAATATAGACGAATAGAAAAGAATTAGACGAAATAAGGGAAAAGAACAAGGAAAAAGTGGATGAAACCAACCTCAACCATTGCTCTGATACCAGATGATATGAGACTCCGTAGAAACCCATTATAGGAACCCCAAATTACACGGATCAGTGATCGAAATTTGGCAAGCAACACAAGAACAAGAAAATAGGCAGATCTGGACAACAAGCAAGAAAGAACAAAGAAAGAAACAAAAAGAAAGAAGAAGAAGAAGAAGAGATGTTGGTCAATGGAATTGAACCCTAAGAGAACCCGTCTCTTAGAACCCTAATCCGGGACGCCACAAAGGAAACCACTCCTTTGATAAGTCAAAGATTTTCTCCAGCACACAAAGGCCACAAGAGAAACCTCACAAGTCAGAAAAGATTCTGAAAATAGAATTCATTCAATCTGCCTCTTCTTGGAGTACAAGTGGGCCTTATATAGGCATTTGAAAAATAAAACCCTAAATACAAAATAACTCTTAGGTCTGGTGGGAAAATAAAAGAAATTTAAATTTGGACAAATTCACCAAGAATGACGCCTAATAAAGCTAAAAAAAATCTGAAACAGAAACAATCAAATTAAAATGAAATAAAACTAAGAGAATTTTGTGGAAAATGGCTGGGCTTCTTCAACTAGGATCCTTTCGGGCTTGGGCTAGCATCTTGTAGATATGAAATAATTTTCATGCCATTTTGTTCCTTTTGGGCTTCATATTCAGCTAAGACTATGGGCTCCAAGTCCATTAGTTTTTGGATCACTCCATTCAAGGCCTCCTTCATAGCTTTGGCTCTTGATCTTGTGCATGGGCCTCCCATACCCTGCAATGGATCTTTAGTTGGCAATCTTTTAGAGTTACGTCCAGCCCTTTTGTTTTCAAGTTCTTGATTTTGTTCAAGCTCTTTAAAGTCTCCTAGCTCACCTCCATCAACGTGAGCATCAATTTTCAGACCATGTAGAAAGTTTCTATTTTAGTTTTTGAATAAGACGATGTGGTCAAAACTTATGTTTAAAGAATAAGTTAGGCTTTTTCCTTTTTCTTCTTTATAGTTTCTTTCCTTTTTTTTATGGCACCATTTATAACTTTCCAAATCCTTGTAATAAATAGTGCCATCTTTTAAGGAATTATTTTTAGAAACTTTTAGGTCTTTCATTGCCTATATAAAGGCATCATATGTACTCAGAAAGGGAGGAATAAGATGAATAAATAAAATTTTCTTTTCAGGACTTATGTTCTATTTGTGTGAGGTTCCTCTTGCTTTTTGAGCGATGGAGTGAATTTAAGCCAGACTTATCAAAGTAGTGGTCTTCCTTTGTAACGTCTCAAGGCTAGGGTTCTAAAGGACAAGTTCTCTTAGGGTCTTACCCACTTGACCAACTATCTTTGTTTATATGTGTTCTTATTCTTTATGAGTTCTTTTGTCTTCTATTTGTGTGATTGTGTTCTTGAATCTTGCACGATCCGGGTAATGTTGTCAAAAAGGAGGTTCATAGGACATGGTTCCTAGATGGTCTCTCATCATCTCGGGCAAAGTGTCATCTTGTTGAAAGTTCCTAGGCCAAGGTTCCTAGAGGGTCTCTCATCATTTGGTATCAGAGCTTTGGTTTCCTAGTGCAAGGTATATCTTTGTATTTCCCTTCCGTTGTTCTTCATACTTTCTCTCCTTCCATTAGTGTTGCCTTTTTCATCTTCATCGTTGTCTTCTATCTTCTTTTGTCTTCCATTGTTGTGTGCTTCCATCCTCAAAAAAAAAAAAAGTGTGTGATACTCCAAAAAAAAAAATTCAAAAAAAAAGGGTGAAAAAAGTGAAAAAAAAAAAGAAAAAAAATTCAGATTGCAGAATTCAAAATTACAAGTTATGCCAATTCAAAGTTGAAAGTAAGTTTGGAGTTAATTTTCTAATTGGAGTTAGTTTCCTAATTGGAGTCAATTTCTTAATTGGAGTTAATTTCCTAATTGAAATTTGTTTCCTAATTTGATTGCATTAAGTAGCTACCAAGTTATCTACTTTCTTATTTGCATTCAAGAAAGGATGTCCTTTCCTAATTGTTCTAAACTTGAATTGCAAGTAGTTTCCTATTCTTAAAGTTTCTTATTTTTAGATTTTTTCTTTCTTTCTCCTTCCTTCCAGGCCTCCCCTTCCTCCTTCTTTCCCTTTTTGTTACACACCTCTTTTTCTCCTTTATCAATTCTTTGGGAATTTACATTTTAGAATTCTAGTTTTTTGATTGCCACTAGTCTGTTCTTTTCATTTGATTTGCTTGTGACTTGCTTAGAACACTTGTAAGAAGCAAATTATTGAGTGGTAAAAGGCAAGAGTGCAATTAACATTAGAGAAAAAGCCAAAATGAGAGTTAAACACGAGTGAACTTATCATCTTTTGAGTGAAAACACATGAGAAAAGTGTGTGAGGTCCTATTACTTCTTTCTTTCTTTGACTAACTTTTTAGGTGACAAGATGTCCAATGAGGACAAATTCCTTGAAGAGACTAACAAAAAGCAATTCAAGCAAACTTGTGCATGGTTAGATGCGTTCCAATCCAATTCCAACTCTACAGGACAAGATAAGGAAAAGTCATCCCCTGATTTCCATACTAGATACCTTATCAAAGAGAAAGTTTGCAGCGTGGCTATTGATAATAGTAGCTATATAAATGTTGCTAGTACCTTACTTGTTGAGAAATTAAACTTGCCTACTATGAAGCATCCTAGGCCCTATACAGTGTTGAAGGGTAATGTTGAGTTTAGGGTTAATAAGAAAGTTTTGATTTCTTTCTCCATTGGTAAATATCATGATAAAGTGTTATGTGACGTAGCTCCAATGTATGATGGACATATTATGCTTGGTAAACCATGGAAACATGTGAGAAAAGCTAAATATGTCAAGCATAAGCACAAATATTGCTATTGCTATTCATTTGTATTCAATGAAAAAAATCATGTATTGGTACCTTTTGATCCTATGGATGCTTATGAGGATCAGGTGAGAATAGCACAAGCATACAAAATGAAAGAAAAAGAGAGAGAACATGAGTTAGAGAGAGAAAAAGATGAGATTGAAAAAGAAAAGAGTGTGAGTGAAAAGGAAGAGCAAGAGAGTTGTGAGAAAAGTGAGAAAAGCATGAGTGTGAGCTTGTTTGATGAAAAAAGAGAGGTTAAGAGTGTGTGTAAGAATGTTTGTTTATCTACTAACAATCTTAACTCATCTTTACCTATTGTTAGTTTTAGTTTCTTGTAGGTATATGGAGATATGTTTTCAAAGAAGCCACCCAATGGACCCTCATCTTCAACTAGCATTGAAAAGAGTTGTGATTGCCTAGATTTGCTTCCTAAGAAACCACCTGATGGTTCCCAATCTTTAATGTGCTTTCAAAAGTGTTTTGATTGCATAGATTTTGTTATTGCTAATGAATCATTGCCTTTCAAAAGCATTGAGCACAACACATTGAGTTTAAATTGTTTCATGAATTTTGTGGCTATTAGGAATTCATATTACATTAATTTTATGGTTAAAAAGTTATCGTGTTACTTGGATTTTGTTATCGCCCTTAGATTTATTACAAGTGCATGTGAGATCAAAATTATCATTTATATTTGGGTGCATGTGAGAAAGAAATACTTTCTAACTCAAAATAAGTTCAAAGAATTACCTAACTTGGAGTATTCTAAGTTGCCTCAAAGAATTGATGATCTCTTTAAAATGACCCCTTTAGTTTACAAGATTATTCCACTTGATGAATATAGTGTTATTATTATTTTTGGAAAGTCTAATTTATTTCCATATGATACAGGCGAAGATTCGAGGACGAATCTTTTCAAAGAGGGAGGGAATGATACAATACCAGTAGGCATGCCCATTGAAGCACAATAAGTTCGAGAAACCCTCAGCCATCAAGAACTTCAAAGAGCTCAGTGGCCCAAATTGTGCACTATGTTCAAAAATTTCAAAGAACTCAAGATAATATCTATGTTAGACGTCGGCCCAAGTTTAGAGCCCAAGATATATATTTGATCAATTCAAAACATGCTGAATTGGACTTTGGACATAAAATTTCCTTAAAGATGCAAAAGTGGAAGCCCAATGTTTTAAGAAGTGATGAGAGACCTCGTAGGAACTTTGTCCTATGAACCTCCTTTTTGACAACATTACTCGGATCATGCAAGATTCAAGAGTACAATTACACAAATAGAAAACAAAAGAACTCATAAAGAATAAGAACACATATAAACAAAGATAGTTGGTCAAGTGGGTAAGACCCTAAGAGAACTTGTCCCTTAGAACCCTAGCCTTGAGACGCCACAAAGGAAGACCACTCTTTTGATAAGTCCAATTCACTCCATTGCTCAACGAGCTAGAATGATGAGAGACCCTCTAGGAACCTTGTCCTAGGAACCTTCAACAAGATGACACTTTGCCCGAGACCGGCTAGAACACAAGAATGTTGGTCAAAGGAAAGACCCTAAGAGAACTTGTCTCTTAGAACCCTAGCCTCAAGACGCCACAAAGGAAGACCAATCCTTTGATAAGTCACGTGAACTCTCAGAGAACACAAAGAAGCAAAAGCCTCACAAATAATTGAATAATACTCAATTTCATTCATGTGTAAAATAGAGTACAATAGGAAGCCTTTTATAGGCAAAATTTTCTAGAGTCCTAATTAAAGTAAAACTCTAATACCTAATTAAAATTATTTTAAATAATACCTAATATATATCCTAATTAGATTAGGATAAGTTCAAAAACATAATAAAAATAATAAAAACGAAATTTCAAAAGAAATCCTAATCAAAACTAATCAACTTCTTTAAATTGTCACATGAGATGCTCATGCTTCATTAAAAATCACATGGTTGTCACATGATTCTTAATCTCTTGCAATTGGACTCCAATTGGGCCTTGGCAATCCTCTTGTAGAATAGTTAGCATGATCACACCTTTTACATCTTCTTGGGCCTTCTCTTGATTTAAATAAATGGGCTCTAAGTTATGAAGCTTATGAATTAAATAATTGAAGGCTTCTTTCATTGCTTTGGCCCTAGCTTTTGTTATTGGGCCTCCTATGCCTTGTAATGGATCTTTAGACACATTTGACTTGAACTCTTGGGCTTTAATTTGCAAATCATGTCCTTGATCAAGTCCACTTCTATGCTCAACAAGGTCTCTTTGTGCTATCGCATCATTCCCCCCCTCTTGAAAAGGATTCGTCCTCGAATCTGCAATATCAAAAGAAGAGAGATCAGTTACATTAAAAGTAGCACTAATATTTCCATAAGAACTAGGTAAGTCAATTTTATAAGCATTATCATTAATCCTTTCAAGAACTTGAAAGGGACCATCTCCTCTAGGTTGGAGTTTTGACTTTCTTTGTTCTGGGAAACGTTCTTTTTGCAAGTGAACCCACACCCAATCGCCGGGTTCAAACACCACACGCCTTCTACCCTTATTAACTTGGTTAGCAATTTGCTCATTCCTTCTTTCAATATTGGCTTTCACCTTTGTATGCAAATCCTGCACAAACTTAGCCTTCCCAGCACCATCAAGGTTAGTAAACTCATGTGAAGGTAAAGGAAGCAAATCTAAAGGCGTTAAAGGATTAAAACCATAAACAATTTCAAAAGGAGAGAATTTTGTAGTAGAATGAACAGCACGATTATAAGCAAATTCAACATGGGGCAAACACTTCTCCCAATTCTTAAGATTCTTTTGAATGATAGCTCTTAATAAAGTAGAGAGAGTTCTATTAACAACCTCAGTCTGTCCATCAGTTTGTGGGTGTGCTGTAGTAGAAAACAAAAGTTTAGTGCCAAGTTTATTCCACAACGTTTTCCAGAAATAACTCAAGAATTTTACATCTCTATCACTAACAATAGTTTTTGGCACACCATGCAACCTAACAACCTCCTTGAAAAATAATTCTGCCACATACACAGCATCATTAGTTTTGGAACAAGCAATAAAATGTGCCATTTTACTAAATCTATCCACAACAACAAAGACACTATCTTTCCCAGTGAAAGATTTAGGTAAGCCCAAGACAAAGTCCATAGAAATATCAGTCCATGGGTGAGAAGGAACTGGTAAGGGGGAATATAAGCCATGTGATTGAATTCTAGATTTAGCATGCTTACAAGTAATACATCTAGAACAAACAGCAACCACATCCTTTCTCATACCAGGCCAATAAAAATGCTCATTCAAAAGAGCCAAAGTCTTTTCGACACCAAAATGACCCATCAATCCCCCCCCCATGAGTTTCCTTAATAAGAAGCTCACGAATGGAACACATAGGAACACATAACTTGTTCTTTTTGAAAAGGAAACCATCAAACCTGTAATAGTCATTAGCACCATGCATTTCACAAGATTTCCAAATATTAGCAAAATCAGAATCAGACTCATACATGCCTTTTAACATCTCAAATCCTATCAATCTAGCGTGCATGGAAGTAATCAAAGTGTAACGCCTAGACAATGCATCCGCTACAACATTTTCCTTTCCCTGCTTATGCTTAATCACATAAGGGAAGGTTTCAATAAATTCAAGCCATCTTGCATGTCTTTTGTTCAATTTACCCTGGGACTTAAGAAACTTAAGACTTTCATGATCAGAATGGATAATAAATTCTTTAGGCCACAAATAATGTTGCCAAGTTTCTAAGGTGCGTTTCAAGGCGTACAACTCTTTATCATATGTAGAATAATTTAAAGTAGGGCCACTTAATTTCTCACTAAAATATGCAATAGGTTTGGCATCCTGCATCAACACACCACCTATGCCTATACCAGAAGCGTCACACTCAATTTCAAAAACCTTAGTAAAATCAGGCAATACAAGTACAGGGGCTTTAGTTAGTTTGTCTTTCAGTATGGTAAAAGCACGCTCTTGTGCTTCACCCCATTTGAATACCACATTTTTTTCTTACCAAATCATTTAAAGGGGCAGCAAGAGTAGAGAAGTCCTTAACAAATCTTCTATAAAAGCTCGCCAATCCATGGAAGCTCCTTACTTCACTCGCATTCTTTGGAGTTGGCCACTCTCGGATTGCTTTGACCTTCTCCTCGTCCACTTGTATGCCACGAGCTCCTACAACAAATCCAAGAAAAACCACAGAATCCAAACAAAAAGAGCACTTCTCTAAATTGGCAAAGAGTTTATTCTCTCTAAGCACAACAAACACATCATGCAAATGATTCACATGCTCTTCTAGACTTTTAGAGTAAATCAAAATGTCATCAAAGTAAACCACAACAAATCTACCAATGAAAGATCTAAAGACATGGTTCATTAAACTCATGAAAGTGCTAGGTGCGTTAGTCAAGCCAAATGGCATAACTAACCATTCATATAACCCAAACTTGGTCTTAAAAGCAGTTTTCCATTCATCACCTTCTTTCATTCTAATCTGATGATAACCACTTCTAAGATCAATTTTAGAGAAAACACATGCACCATGCAACTCGTCAAGCATATCATCTAACCTAGGGATAGGGTAGCGATATTTTACCGTTATTTTGTTGATGGCACGACAATCTACACACATCCGCCACTTGCCATCCTTTTTGGGCACAAGAATCACTGGGACAGCACATGGACTTAGACTTTCACGAACAAAGCCTTTCTTCATGAGCTCTTCCACTTGATGTTGTATTTCCTTAGTCTCATCTGGATTTGCTCGATAAGCAGGTCTATTGGGAATAGATGCTCCTGGGATAAAGTCTATGCGATGCTCAATACCTCTTAAAGGGGCAGTCCATTAGGTATTTCCTCTGGAAATAAGTCACAGAATTCCTGTAATAAAGATGTAACACTAGCAGGCAAAGAGTGATCAAGATCGTTGATAGTAAGATAAACATCTTTATAAAGCAATAAGAAAGCATTTTCACTAATAAGAGCTTTCTTGATCTCACTTTTACTTGAAAATAGACTTACTTTCTTTTCCTCATATTTTTCTCTAATTTTCTTTCTACTCAACTCACCTTTCTGTTGCTTCTTCTCATTCTCAATACTCACACTCACTTTACCTTTCTTTTCTTGCTCTCTATTCTTACATTCTCTTTCGATTTTTAACTGATCTTCATATGCTTGAACAGGACGCAGAGGGGTCAACACAATGGTCTTACCATTAAAAACAAAGGAGTAATAATTTTTATATCCATCATGTTTTACCTTTCTGTCAAACTGCCACGGCCTACCCAGTAACAAGTGACCAGCATACATAGGTGCTACATCACAAAGAATCTCATCATGATAATTACCAATAGAAAAAGAGATGAGCACCTGTTTTGTTACTTTTACCTCCCCACTATCATTAAGCCATTGTAATTTATAAGGGGTAGGATGCCTCAAAGTAGGCAAGTTTAGCTTTTCCACAAGTAAAGTACTAGCTACATTTGTACAGCTACCACCATCAATAATCACACTACAGACCTTCTTGTGGATGAAGCAACGAGTATGGAAAATATGCTCACGCTGCTCTACCTCGAGATCTTCTTTTGGTTGAATATTGAGAGCACGTCTAGCCACAAGGGCTTCACCATTTACAGCTTCAGTTAATTCTAAATCTGAGTCATCAGTCAGGGGTGGCATCTCATCCTCCTCAGACTCACTACTAGCGCTAGTCACATCACCATTCTCAAGAATAATCATAGTTCGTTTGTTAGGACATTGTGAAGCAATATGACCAAAACCATTACATTTAAAACATCTAACCTTAGAAGAAGACGCAGTTGGGTTAGAAGATGATAAAGGTTTTGAATCAGTTTTACCCTTAACCTGAAAGGGTTTTACCTTACTTTCCTCCTTAGACTTGAAATCAGTCTTTGGCTTGAAGGAGACTTTGGAATCCCTCCAAGAACTCGAGCTAGATGTCACTTTTAGCTTTTGTCGAGCCCTTAGTTGCTTTTCCACCTTGATAGCTCTATGTAAGAGCTCCTCCATATCCAAGTAATTGTATAAATCAACTTGGGTAGCTATTTCAGAATTTAAGCCCTCAATGAATCGGGCCATGGTTGCTTCACGGTCTTCCTCCACATTTGCCTTAATCATGGCAATCTCCATTTCTTGATAGTAATCTTCCACACTCATAGAACCTTGTTTCAGCTTTTGGAGCCTCTTATGCAATTCCCTATAATAGTAACTAGGGACAAATCGTTTGCGCATGATAGTTTTCATCTCCTGCCAATCACGAATTGGGCCTTCACCGGTACGTCTTCTGGTGAGTAAAAGTTGATCCCACCAGATGCTAGCATAGTCAGTAAACTCCACTGCAGCAAGTTTTACTTTCTTCACCTCAGTGTAAGAGTGGCACTCGAACACATGCTCTACTCTTCTTTCCCAATCTAAGTACTGGTCGGGGTCATTTTTCCCGGGGAATGAGGGAATCTTCATCTTGATGTTTCCAATACCACCATCCTTATTGGATGATGATTGTCTACCTCTCCGAGTATGGGACTCCTCAAAGTCAGATTCAGCATCATCATCAAGTTCCATATGAGGTTGCCTCCTATGGCCTCCTATTGGAAGAAGACTCCACATCATCTAATCTGGCACTAAGTTTCTCAAGAGTACTTTGAACGGCTCTAATCCAGACTTTCATGTCAAAGTCACTATGCTCAGATTCTCCAGACATCCTGAAATATTAGTTTGTACAAAAATAAACAAAGAAAGATATAGGACCTCGCAACTCACTAGCTTACGTGTTTACACTCAAAAGATGATAATTTCACTCGTGTTTAACTCTCTTTTTGGCTTTTTCTTTAATGTTAACCCTCTTGCCTTTTACCACTCAATAATTTGCTTCTTACAAGTGTTCTAAGCAAGTCACAAGCAAATCAAATGAAAAGATCAAACTAGTGGCAATCCAAAAACTAGAATCCTAAAATATAAATTCCCAAAGAATCAAACAAAAGAGAAAAATAGGTGTGTAACAAAAAGGAAAAAGAAGGAGTAAGGGAAGGTTTGGAAGGAAAGAGATGAAAAGAAAAAAAAATCTGAAAATAAGAAACCTTAAGAATAGAAAACTACTTGCAATTCATGTTTCAAACAATTAGGAAACAATATCCTTTCTTGAATGCAAATAGGTAAGTAGAAAACTTGGTAGCCACTTAATGCAATTAAATTAGGAAACAAACTCCAATTAGGAAATTAACTCCAATTAGGAAACTAACTCCAACTAGGAAATTGACTCCAATCTTGCTTTTAATTTTGAATTGGCACAACTTGCAATTTTGAATTCTGCAATCTGAATTTTTTTTTTTTTCACTCCCTTTTTTTTTTTCACTTTTTTTTTTTTTGAATTTTTTTTTTTTTTTCCTTTTTTTTTTTTTTTTTTCGGGAGTATCACACTCTCTTCTCTTTTTTTCTTTTTGGAGTATCACACTCTCTTCTTTTTTTTTTTTTCTCTCTTTTTTTTTTTTTTTGAGGATAGAGGAACACAACAATGGAAGACAGAAGAAGATAGAAAAAGACGAAGATGGAAAAGGTAATACTAATGGAAGGAGAGAAAGTATGAAGAATAATGAAAGGGAAAACGCAGATATACCTTGTACTAGCGACCAAAGCTCTGATACCAAATGATGAGAGACCCTCTAGGAACCTTGTCCTAGGAACCTTCAACAAGATGACACTTTGCCCGAGACCGGCTAGAACACAAGAATGTTGGTCAAAGGAAAGACCCTAAGAGAACTTGTCTCTTAGAACCCTAGCCTCAAGACGCCACAAAGGAAGACCAATCCTTTGATAAGTCACGTGAACTCTCAGAGAACACAAAGAAGCAAAAGCCTCACAAATAATTGAATAATACTCAATTTCATTCATGTGTAAAATAGAGTACAATAGGAAGCCTTTTATAGGCAAAATTTTCTGGAGTCCTAATTAAAGTAAAACTCTAATACCTAATTAAAATTATTTTAAATAATACCTAATATATATCCTAATTAGATTAGGATAAGTTCAAAAACATAATAAAAATAATAAAAACGAAATTTCAAAAGAAATCCTAATCAAAACTAATCAACTTCTTTAAATTGTCACATGAGATGCTCATGCTTCATTAAAAATCACATGGTTGTCACATGATTCTTAATCTCTTGCAATTGGACTCCAATTGGGCCTTGGCAATCCTCTTGTAGAATAGTTAGCATGATCACACCTTTTACATCTTCTTGGGCCTTCTCTTGATTTAAATAAATGGGCTCTAAGTTATGAAGCTTATGAATTAAATAATTGAAGGCTTCTTTCATTGCTTTGGCCCTAGCTTTTGTTATTGGGCCTCCTATGCCTTGTAATGGATCTTTAGACACATTTGACTTGAACTCTTGGGCTTTAATTTGCAAATCATGTCCTTGATCAAGTCCACTTCTATGCTCAACAAGGTCTCTTTGTGCTATCGCATCAGGAACCTCTCAAAAATAGAACATAAGTCCTGAAAGAAAATTCTATTTATTCATCTTATTCCCCCCTTTCTAAGTATGATGCCTTTATATAGGCAATGAAAGACCTAAAAGTTTCTAAAAATAATTCCTTAAAAGATGGCACTATTTATTACAAGAATTTGGAAAGTTAATAATGGTGCCATAAAAAAGGAAAGAAACTATAAAGAAGAAAAAAGGAAAGAAACTAAATAAAGAAGAAAAAGGAAAAAAACTAATTTATTCTTTAAACATAAGTTTTGACCACATGGTCTTATTCAAAAACTAAAACAGAAACTTTTTGCATGGTCTGAAAATTGATGCTCATGTTCAGCAACTTGTCCAAGCCTTCCTTGATGATTATGCCATGCATGGTCTCCTTGAAGGTGGTCATAAGAGCTCCATAGTACTCTATCATTCCCTTCCTCTTCGAAAAGATTCGTCCTCGAATCTCTCTTGAATGTTGATAGGAAAGAAAATATTGTTTGGGTGTTACTTAATTGAATTACAGACCAAATAAGAAACAAATTAGAATATACAAAACTTTCTAATTTTTTTTCTTTTCTAATTTAAGCTCTTTTTTTTTTTGGAGTTAGACAATGTCCTTTTTTCTTTTTTTTCACTTTTTTTTTGAATTTTTTTTTCAAATTTTTTTTTTGGAGTATCACACACTTTTTTTTTTAAGGAAAAAAAAAACGAAAATTTGGAAAAGAGGACAAAACTCACACACAAGTATGACAACTAGCAAGAGACCAAAAGAAACATAAAGAAGACAAGAAAACATAGAACGTACAAATAAAACCTTGAGTTCTAGCACTCAAGAAGACAAGCAACTGATATGAGACCCACTAGACGACATGCTCTAGGAACCCCAACCAACGTAGGTCATGCTTGAGATGTGAGACCCACTAGACGACTTGCTCTAGGAACCCCAACCAACATAGGTCACACACAAGGACCAGCTAGAAAACAAGAAGACAAGTAAGAACTTTTTAGATCTAGACAATAGAAAGAAAAAAATGAACAATACAAAAGAAAGACAAGAAAAGATCACACCTTGACTTGCAAACCTAGAGCTCTGATACCAAATGATGAGAGACCTCGTAGGAACTTTGTCCTATGAACCTCCTTTTTGACAACATTACCCAGATCATGTAAGATTCAAGAGCACAATCACACAAATAGAAGACAAAAGAACTCATAAAGGATAAGAACACATATAAACAAAGATACTTGGTCAAGTGGGTAAGACCCTAAGAGAACTTGTCCCTTAGAACCCTAGCCTTGAGACGTCACAAAGGAAGACCACTCTTTTGATAAGTCCAATTCACTCTGTTGCTCAACGAGCTAGAGGAACCTCTCAAAAATAGAACATAAGTCCTGAAAGAAAATTCTATTTATTCATCTTATTCCCCCCTTTCTAAGTATGATGCCTTTATATAGGCAATGAAAGACCTAAAAGTTTTTAAAAATAATTCCTTAAAAGATGGCACTATTTATTACAAGAATTTGGAAAGTTAATAATGGTGCCATAAAAAAGGAAAGAAACTATAAAGAAGAAAAAAGGAAAGAAACTAAATAAAGAAGAAAAAGGAAAGAAACTAATTTATTCTTTAAACATAAGTTTTGACCACATGGTCTTATTCAAAAACTAAAATAGAAACTTTTTGCATGGTCTGAAAATTGATGCTCACATTCAGCAACTTGTCCAAGCCTTCCTTGATGATTATGCCATGCATGGTCTCCTTGAAGATGGTCATAAGAGCTCCATAGTACTCTATTAAGAAGGGCCATGGAGCAACTAGATGATATCCAACATGTTGAAGGCCCAATGTAGTTACACACATACAAGAGGAGTACCAAGGCCCAATTGGAGTCCAGTTGCAAGAGATTAAGAATCATGTGTTAACCATGTAATTTTTAATGAAGTATGAGCATCCCATGTGACTATTTAAAGGAGTTGATTAGTTTTGACTAGGATTCTTTTTGAATTTCATTTTTTATTATTTTATTATTTTTTTGAACTTGGTCAAAGAGCTTATCTTGGATATTAAGTTATCCTAATCTAGTTCCTTAATTTTAGATACCATTTAAAATATTTTTAATTAGATTTTAGAGTTTTACTTTTATTAGAATTTTAGATTTTTAGAAACTTTGCCTATAAAAGACTCCCAATAGTACTCTATTTTAAAAAAGATCATGAATGAATGAATTTGAGTATTATTCAATACTTTGTGAGGCTTTTGCTTCTTTGTGTTCTCTGAGAGTTCACATGACTTATCAAAGGATTGGTTTTCCTTGATGGCGTTTTGAGGCTAGGGTTCTAAGAGACAAGTTCTCTTAGGGTCTTTCCTTTGACTAACATTCTTGTTTTCTAGCCGATTCCGGGCAAAGTGTTATTTTGTTGAAGGTTCCTAGGACAAAGTTCCTAGAGGGTCTCTCATCAGTTACAATACTGGTAGAGGGTGTTTGTCACACCATACTTTATTAGACTCCATATTCCCATATTTAAGGTAACTTTCATGTGCAAGCAAAGAAAAACCAAGAAAAAGGAATAAATAATGCCATTTCTTTGCGTTACGTCAAGGTTAAAAATTCAAAATTTGATCCATGGACCTCAAAAACTTACTAACAACATTCTCTAATTATTTTTCATCCATAAAAATCATAAACATCTCAAAAATTTGCATAAAACCATGGACCAAGAGCTAACAACCACAAATATTCATGTTTTGCCTCGGGCCAAAATTTCAATTTTCTGGTAGCAACTTTGGAAAATCATAACTAAATCTAGCAAAATCAAAATCAAGCAAACCATAGCTTTCTGGAAAACTCTAGATGTTAAATTTACACTAAAAATAATTTCAAGCCACTAAAATCTTATCTGGACTATGTTCGACAATTGAAAAAGGAACAAAGGTTGGGCTATCCAGAATTACTGATACAACTTACTGACATAAACTTTGAAAATACATAATTAATTCCACAAAAATTCAATCTCTACAAACTATACCAATTTGGAAAGATATAGATGTTAACTAAAGGGGAAAAATAATTTTAGATCAATCCAAGAGCATTCATTCCTTGGAAATTGATAGAACAGTACTAAGGGTCTAGCTTTGTGCCTGGAACAAAATAAAAACTTCAAAAATTTATATCTCCCTTTAAAATTTCAAACAATTGAACATCGTTTGCCCTATGAATAACAGAGATATATTTTTGGACCATATGAACAGTACTAGTGTCAAAATCAGAAAATTTGTCAATTTCAAAAATTCACTAAAAATTCTATAGACCTCCAAATATTATGCACTTTCACTTCTCAAAAAGCTCTCAACAAGATTTATATGCATGCCAAATTTTAGACAAAGAAGAGCTCATTTGGATAGATTTTGTCATAGCTCACCATTATGGTCATTTTTGCCTCTTATAAGGCACCAACTTGGTCCAAATGGCTTTCCTTTATGTTTAGTACCTCTTGGGCAAGTTTAAGAGCATAAATACAACTTGTATGAACTGCCCAAGTGATCCAAAATATCATACATCTCATTTTGGTTATCCCACATCCATGAGTACACTAGCAAATGCAAGCCATCAAGTAACTAAATCTCACATTTCCATTGATTTTGCACTAAAAGTGGTTCATACATCATTCGTACATGCTATTAGATTTTCTCATTGGTCTATAACTTAAAAATAATATATAAATGATTATTTTGACATTCCTACACACTTTAAGATTACATAAGCTACATCATTTGTCAAAACAATGTTATTCATGCTTTATTGCCTCCATTCCTTAGCTCTTCTTGAGTTCCACTTAAGCCATATGAGATAGGAGAGGGAAGGAGTGAGATTCATGGAATCTCAATATCTCTTTCCCTTTTCAATCACACATAAAGAATGCAAATCTAAGTTTAAAAAATGTATGCATGGACATCATGGCTTTTATAATTATTCATAGAACAAATTTAGCATTCAAGAAGTCATATAGAACATATATAGGTTTGCCAAGCAAGGGGTTTAGTCTTTCCCATTCTTTTTAAGGATTTTGGACTTGCCTCACCCACTTTCTTAAAGGCTCTTAACTAAGCCTTACTCTTAGGAGATTTTTTGCTTTGTCTCAACCATTCTTGAGGGTCCTTGGCTTATCCTCACCATGGCTAGGGCATTATTGGTTTCACCACATTCAAGTAAACCAAAGCAAATACACAAAGCATCATTTGAATGCATAACAGAACATCATGGTACCATGACATTTAAACACTTGCTAAAATATTTTTCATGGCTCAAAACATACATATACACATTCAAGGATAAGATAAACATCTACTCATGCATGAGAGAAAGAAGGGAGAGCTACCTTACATATAAGAGCACACTTTAACCTTTGAAAGTCCTTCTCCTCCTTTGGCCAAACATCCATGAAGGCGTGGAGCTTGATTCCTTTGCCCTAAGCACATGAAATATGACCCAATTATACTCTTGGAACATTTACCAAAACCCCTCATACACTAGAACAACTTAGTTGCTCAAAAGGTCCAATTATGGTTCCAAAAAGCACCTAATGAAGCAACCTTAGGAATTTATGATCTTGGCTCCATTCTCTCCCTTAGTCTATAACTCTTGCCTCCATTTAAACTCCTTGGAGTTATCAAACATTTACTTTAAGGAGCCTATCTAGGTCTTGTTTCATTATGCTACAATATGGACCTATAGCTCCATTTCATTATCTATGACTTTTAAAATTTTTTCAAGGCTTCCTCTCATGCTCTCCCATCATATATGATACAAAAATAAGCTTGGAAGAAATTAAAACACTCCCTTGGTGCTTCTTCTCCCCTTGGTACCTATGCTCACCTTAGCACCAATGGAGGTTGTCTTGCTTTCCTTGATGGGAGATGCATGTGGGAAGCTCTGTAATGATCTTAGGAGCTCATACAAATACTTACTTTGGCCTTGTGACTCTTGTACAAAATCAGAATTTAGGTGGCACACACAAATCCCTAACTTTTCTATCTTACAATTTCATGGTTCTTACTTGTTCTCTTTGCATATTCTTAATTCCCATGCCTTAATCCCTAACATTCATTCTTGGTTCTGTCCCCTTGGCTGGCCATATGTAGGACGAAATGCACAAGAAGAGAAACAAGGAAAAAGAGGTATGGAACTGAGGATTTTTACCTTGAATTCAAGCTTTTCTTGAATACTCTTCCCTTTCCTTTGGCTCTCCTCCTCAATTTCGAAATTTCTCCTCTGGTTTGAGCTCAAAACAAACCTAAAAATTTCAATACATCCATAGAAAGAAAGAGGAGAAAGAGGGAAAAAAGATTGGTAAAGGAGAAAGCATGAAAAACTATAGAATTCTTACACTTTTTGCTAGGTTTCTCTCCTCCTTCTTCCCTCCATCTTGTGTGCCATTCTCATCTGCCCTTGGTTCTGTTTTAGCCTAGAAAATTCGGTTATAAGGAGTGGGGCAGAAGTGGGGATGTTTTTATAAAGGAAGTTTCAAGAAACAATTATTCTAAAAATGATGTTTACATCCTGCACTCATGACATTTTTGTTTTAGATTCGTTTTAGCTCCTTTTTTAAAACTATATTTTTCATCATAAAATTTAGGTCCTCAACTCAAATTAGAGCTAAAACCTTCTCGAACGAACTAGTCAAAATTCGGGTCAACTGACATTAGAAAACATACACCGGAGGGGTTTTAACTGTTCTAGGGCTTCCTATGATTTTTAGGGCCTCTGAGAACCCCAGAGAACTCAAATTTTTTATTTAAAAAGCCCTCCTATAAGTATTCTCAATTTTTTTTTAAATTACAAAAATACCATTATGTTTCGTTCCATTTTCGTTAAAATTATTCTGGCTATTCTGGCTTTAGTTTTCAGGGCACCTTTGGCCTTGAATCACTATTATTTGAGGTCTAGAATATTATTCCAATTTTATTGGACCTCAAATCACTCTATCTAGGGAACTTCCTTTTGTATTCAGTGAATTTTGTATATTTACGGAGAAACTTTACATTACATTTCTTACATTTTCTCATATTTTTGAGGAGCCGGATATTACAGTGTTGGTTCATGAAGAGTCTCCTAGAGATCTAAACCTAATTGATCAGAAGGAGAGACAAAGTTTTGTGTGGTGGAGGTATATTTCTTCTATCTTACTTCAATTTAAGCAAAGATGATGGATTCATGGGAGAGATTTTGCTTGTTTCATAATTTTTTTTCCATTACGTGTGTACATACAAATCCCAACACCAACACCTGATGAGAGACCCTCTAGAAACCTTGTCCTAGGAACCTTCAACAAGATGACACTTTGCCCGAGACCGGCTAGAACACAAGAATGTTGGTCAAAGGAAAGACCCTAAGAGAACTTGTCTCTTAGAACCCTAGCCTCAAGACGCCACAAAGGAAGACCAATCCTTTGATAAGTCACGTGAACTCTCAGAGAACACAAAGAAGCAAAAGCCTCACAAATAATTGAATAATACTCAATTTCATTCATGTGTAAAATAGAGTACAATAGGAAGCCTTTTATAGGCAAAATTTTCTAGAGTCCTAATTAAAGTAAAACTCTAAAACCTGATTAGAAATATTTTAAATGATACCTAATATATCCTAATTAGATTAGGATACTAATTTTAACTTGATCTCCAAGATAAGCTCTTTGACCAAGTTCAAAAAAATAATAAAATAATAAAAAACGAAATTTCAAAAGGAATCCTAGTCAAAACTAATAAGCTTCTTTAATTTGTCACATGGGATGCTCATGCTTCATTAAAAATCACATGGTTGTCATATGATTCTTAATCTCTTGTAATTGGACTCCAATTGGGCCTTGGCACTCCTCTTGTATGTGTGTAACTATATTGGGCTTTCAACATGTTGGATATTGAATTTAGTTGCTCCATGGATCTTCTTAAGACATTAGGCTTCCACTTGGACTTCCACTTTTGCATCTTTAAGGAGATCTTGATCAAATATGGATCTTGGGCTATAAACTTGGGTCGACGTCCAACATAGAGATTATTTTGAACTCTTTGAAGTTTTTGGACATATACAATCACAATTTGGGCCTCTTGAACATGGCCCATCCTTTCATGAGCTATTTGGACCTGAATCATAGGCTTTTGAATGATTTGGTATTGATGGATGAGGGCTTCTCTAATTTGTATTGCTCCAATAGACATGCCTACTGATATTGTATCATTCCCTCCCTCTTTGAAAAGATTCGTCCTCGAATCTTCGCCATTAGGTGGATTCTTAGAAAACAAAATTAGGCAATCACAACTCTTTTCAATGCTAGTTGAAGATGAGAGCCCATTGGGTGGCTTCTTTGAAAACAAATTTCCACATATCTGCAAGGAGCTAGAATCAACAATAGGCAAAGATGGGTTAAGGTTGTTAGTAGATAAACAAATATCCCTATACACACTCTCAACCTCTCTTTTTTCATCAAACAAGCTCACACTCATGCTTTTCTCACTTTTCTCACTATTCTCACAACTCTCTTGCTCTTTCTTTTCACTCACACTCTTTTCTTTTTCAATTTCATCTTTTTTCTCTCTAACAAATATTCTCTCTCTTTTTCTTTTGTTCTCTCCTTTTCTTTCATTTTGTATGCTTGTACTATTCTTATTTGATCCTTATAAGCATCCATAGGATCAAGAGGTACCAATACATGATTTTTTTCATTGAATACAAATGAATAGCAATAGCAATATTTGTGCTTATGCTTAACATATTTAGCTTTTCTCACATGTTTCCATGGTTTACCAAGCATAATATGTCCATCAGACATAGGAGCGACATCACATAACACTTTATCATGATATTTACCAATAGAGAAAGAAATCAAAACTTGCTTATTAACTCTAAATTCAGCACTACCCTTTAATAAGGTATAGGGCCTAGGATGCTTTATAGTAGGCAAGTTTAATTTCTCAACAAGTAAGGTACTAGCAACATTTACATAGCTACTATTATCAATAGCCATGCTGCAGACTTTTTCTTTGATAAGGCATCTAGTATGGAAATCAGGGGATGCCTTTTTCTTATCTTGTCCTGTAGAGTTGATATTGGATTGGAATGCATCCAATTTTGCACAAGATTGCTTGAATCGCTCTTTGTTAGCCTCTTCAAGAAATTTGTACTCATTGGACATCTTATCACCTGAAAAGTTAGTCAAAGAAGATAGAAGGAATAGGACCTCACGCACTCTTCTCACGTATTTACACTCAAAAGATGATAAGTTCACTCGTGTTTAACTCTCTTTTTGGCTTTTTCTTTAATGTTAACGCTCTTGCCTTTTACCACTCAATAATTTGCTTCTTACAAGTGTTCTAAGCAAGTCACAAGCAAATCAAATGAAAAGATCAGACTAATGGCAATCAAAAAACTAGAATCCTAAAATATAAATTCCCAAAGAATCAAACAAAGGAGAAAAAAAAAAGGTGTGTAACAAAAAGGGGAAAAAGAAAGGAGGAAGGGGAGGCCTGGAAAGAAGGAGAAGGAAAGAAAAAAAAAATTCTGAAAATAAGAAAATTTAAGAATAGGAAACTACTTGCAATTCAAGTTTAGAACAATTAGGAAAGAATATTATTTCTTGAATGCAAATAGGAAAGTAGATAATTTGGTAGCTACTTAATGCAATCAAATTAAGAAACAAATTCTAATTAGGAAATTAACTCCAATTAGAAAATTGACTCCAATTAGGAAACTTTGGTAGCTACTTAATGCAATCAAATTAAGAAACAAATTCTAATTAGGAAATTAACTCCAATTAGAAAATTGACTCCAATTAGGAAACTAACTCCAATTAGGAAATTAACTCCAAAACTTGCTTTCAACTTTGAATTGGCACAACTTGCAATTTTGAATTTTGCAAAAAAAAAAAAAATTTCACTCTTTTTTTTGATTTTTTTTTTTTTGATTTTTTTTTTTTTTTTTTTTTAGGATGGAGGCACACAACAATGGAAGACAGAAGAAGATAGAAGACAAAGATGAAGATGAAAAGGATTAATGGAAAGAGAGAAAGTATGAAAAACAATGAAAGGGAAAATACAAAAATATACCTTGTACTAGCGACCAAAGCTCTGATACCAAATGATGAGAGACCCTCTAGGAACCTTGTCCTAGGAACCTTCAACAAGATGACACTTTGCCCGAGACCGGCTAGAAAACAAGAATGTTAGTCAAAGGAAAGACTCTAAGAGAACTTGTCTCTTAGAACCCTAGCCTCAAGACGCCACAAAGGAAGACCAATCCTTTGATAAGTCACGTGAACTCTCAGAGAACACAAAGAAGCAAAAGCCTCACAAATAATTGAATAATACTCAATTTCATTCATGTGTAAAATAGAGTACAATAGGAAGCCTTTTATAGGCAAAATTTTCTAGAGTCCTAATTAAAGTAAAACTCTAAAACCTGATTAGAAATATTTTAAATGATACCTAATATATCCTAATTAGATTAGGATACTAATTTTAACTTGATCTCCAAGATAAGCTCTTTGACCAAGTTCAAAAAAATAATAAAATAATAAAAAACGAAATTTCAAAAGGAATCCTAGTCAAAACTAATAAGCTTCTTTAATTTGTCACATGGGATGCTCATGCTTCATTAAAAATCACATGGTTGTCATATGATTCTTAATCTCTTGTAATTGGACTCCAATTGGGCCTTGGCACTCCTCTTGTATGTGTGTAACTACATTGGGCTTTCAACATGTTGGATATTGAATTTAGTTGCTCCATGGATCTTCTTAAGACATTAGGCTTCCACTTGGACTTCCACTTTTGCATCTTTAAGGAGATCTTGATCAAATATGGATCTTGGGCTATAAACTTGGGTCGACGTCCAACATAAAGATTATTTTGAACTCTTTGAAGTTTTTGGACATATACAATCACAATTTGGGCCTCTTGAACATGGCCCATCCTTTCATGAGCTATTTGGACCTGAATCATAGGCTTTTGAATGATTTGGTATTGATGGATGAGGGCTTCTCTAATTTGTATTGCTCCAATAGACATGCCTACTGATATTGTATCAACACCCTTGAAGGATAAGCTATGCTTTGGTTTGCAAGCTGCATAACCACTATAATGGGCTTCAATTCTCCTACCTATAAAGATGAATACACTGATTTAGCCATTATATTAATAGTAGCACTAAGATCAATTAAAACATCAGAAAACTCAAAATTCCCAATAGTGCAAGGTATTGTAAAAGTTCCTGGATCTTGACACTTAATAGGCATTGCAGGCTATATAAGTGCTAAAACATTTTTGCACAAATTGATTTTCTCATTCCCTCTTAGCTGTCTCTTGTTGGTACACATTTCTTTAAGGAATTTGGCATACTTAGGAATGGTCTTAATAGCTTCCAGCAAAGGTATGTTGACTTTAACTTTCTTGAAAGCTTCAAGAATCTCTTTCTCAAGTTCTACTTCAGCTTGTCTCTTCCCTGGGTAGGTCTACATGGGAAGGTAAAATCTTCTTTGGCTACTCTTCCTTTTCAAGCTCATTTGGTACAATGTATGTTTTTGCTAATGCTAACTTATCTGTAGTACTAATATCTGAGGACCCATGAACTTCCTTCCTACTCCTAAGGGTGATAGCACTAACATGAACTTCCTTCCTACTCCTAAGGGTGATAGCACTTACTTATTGCTTCTTGGGTTAATCACTGTCTATGAAGGTAATTTCCCTTATCCTTGACTTTTCATATCATTCATTAAGCTTGCTAATTGACCAATCTGTGTTTGAATACTTTGTATTTCCAATTTTTGCTGAATTTCATTTTGTTGAAACCTATCCATGAGCTACTTCATCATATCCTCTAGGTTATTTCCTTTACTAGATTCCACTCATATAGGAACAAACTATTTCAAAGGCTGTGGAGGCTGTGTAGATGGCCTACAGCATTATAGTTTAGTTATTGTCCTCCCCCATATCTCAAGTTTTGGTGATCTCTCTGCCCCAGATTATAAGTATAGGAGTATGGATCATATCTATGTTGTCCTTACTACATTGGCAAGAGCCTAGCACAAGTCTCAACCCTGTTGTCTAGCTATAGGCATTAATCAACAGAATGTGTGGCTAGAGAGCATATATTGTAATGTTTGGTTTACGTAAAAATGATGGAAATAGATATGTTTTCAAAGTAAGTCCTCTGAAATGAATTGGATAAGGTCCAAAAAAATTAGAATAATGATCTAGACATTAAGTAATGAAATTAGGAGGGCATAGGTACCCTGAAACAGAGGCTAAAATAACTAGATGGAAATTAACAAAATAGGTACGTAACATAATGGCATTTTCATAATTTTAGAAAAATTTTAGAATACTCATAGGAGGGTTTTTTTAATGAAAATTTTGAGTTCTATAAGGTTCTCAGAGACCTTAAAAATCATGGGAAACCTCGGGATAGTTAAAACTCCTCCAATGTATGTTTTCTAATGTCGGTTGACTTGAACTGTGACCCTTTCGTTCGAGAAGGTTTTAGCTCCAAATTGAGTGATTCCAAAGGCATTTTATAAGATTGAGAACTTAAATTTTATGATGGAAAAAAAAGCTCTAAAAAAGGAGCTAAAATAAAATAGAAACAAAAATGCCAAGTTTAGGGGATATAAATGGAATTTTTTGGAAACAATTTCTAAACCCTACCTATATATACACCATGCCCCACTCTTCTCCTCATTTGGCTGATTTCATTTCTGCCCTAAACCAGAGAAAAGACTTAGAGAGTGAGGCACACAAGGGAGGAGGAAAAGGAGAAGAAAAAGCAAGTGAAAGGTATAGATTTTCTTAGTTTTTCTTTGGCAAATCCCTTCTCTTCTTTCTTCTTTTCTTTCCCATGGATTTATTTAAGCTTTTAAGCTTTTAAGTCTATTTTGAGGTTAGACCAAGGGGGGAAAGGTTCGAGTTTTTGGAGAAAAAGCCAAGTAAAGAGAAGTAAACTAAGAAACCTGTAACACCATAAATTTTTTATCTCATTTCATGCTATATATATGTCTCACATCATACAACTCACATAAGAGGCAAAATAATGGCATTAAAATAATGCATTATTTAGCCTTGCATCGTGTATAAAATTTTCGTTCGGTATTTCATGTGAGCTCATGTATCACATTCTTATATTTAATTATATGGATACAACTCATTTCTATCATCAAAATTGGCCCACAACTTGTGGAAACTAAAGGGAAGCATAAAACACATATATGCATTTTCGACCAGAATTTCCTCACTTCTGTCACAAACTTTAGAAAATCATAATTAATTTTAGAAAAATTAAAATCATGTATTCTAGGCCATTCTGGAAAGCTACACATGTCTATGTTATGGTAAAAATATGTCCAGACTATGAAACACAACATAGAAGGTGTTTGACATTCGAAAAAGTCCAGAGGTTAGGCTGTCCACTGGTACTATAACAGGTTTTTGTAGCAAATTTTAAAAATATTCAATTAATTCCAAAAAAATTCAATTTATGTAAATGATACCAATCTAGAAATTTGTGGATATTAAGCTAAAAGGAAAAAATAACTCTAGACCAGTTTAGGCATGCTTAGACCTCAAAATCCAATCAAATAGTATCTGAGGTCAGTTGGGGTGCTTGATGCTAGGTAGAACTTTTAAAAATTTATATCTCCCTCTCTAAATCTCCAAACGAGATGCTTCTAGTTGGCACAAGTCACTGGGAAATTTTAGTTTCTTCATATAAAATTTCGTGGCAATTGGACACCATTTAAGTCCTATGTGATAGAAATTATTTTCGAACTAAGTGAACAGTACATTAGATCAAAACCAAAATTTTTGCCAACTTTAAAAATTCATCAAATATTCTCTAGACTTCCAAAAATTCTGTTCTTTAGCTTTCCAAAAATCTCTCAACAAGATCTAATTTATTTCCAAATCTTAAATCAAAAAGAGCTCATTTGGACAAAAAGTGATATAAGGTTCTAAATTGGTCAATTCTTGGTCCATGCAAGATACCAAAATGTCCAAATGGCATTCTTTAGTGTTTGACACCTCTTGGGCAAGTCTAAAAGCATAAATATAACTTGTATAAGCTGTCCAAATGGTCCCAAATCTCACTTGCATTTATAAATATACTTTCATATTATAAACTTGCCATTACATGATTAAAATGTGCATTTCCAATCACACAACCTTAGCTCTCAATTATACATGATACAATAACATAACTATACATGTTTATAAGGTCATAGGTCATATACAATCATAGATGACAACATTTGCCACCTTGATGACCTTAAAAAAGCAAATTTCATGCATTTCAATGTCATGCTCTCATCTTTCAAGTGGTTGGCTTTTATCTCCTTCCTCTTTTGGTCCACCTAGCATGTTAGAACATTGGAGAGGAGGGGATGAGATTCAAAGAATCCCAATAGCTTATCTCCCATTCAATCATACATAAAATATGCAAAACAAGTCTTACAAATGCATGCATGCGCATATTCTCATGTGTAAACATTCAAGAAGAATTTTCAACATTTGATAAATCACACATAGCATATAAAGGCTTGATAAGCATGTGGATTGACTTCACTCATTTACTTGTAGATTTTGGACTTGTCTCACCCATTCTTTAAGAGGTTCTTAGACTTAACCTTGCTATTGGGAGTCAACTTCACTTTTGGGAGACTCTTTACTTTTGTCTCAACTAATCTTAAGGGTTCTTGGCTCATCCTCACCATGGCTAGAGGGTTCTTGGCTTCAACACACTCAAGCAAACCAAAGTAAGCATCGTAGACATCATTTAGAAATATAATGCATCATCATGGTACCATGACATATAAAATCATACTAGAATTCTTTTCATAACTCAAAACACACATACACACATTCAAGTCAATGTAGGTACACTTCTATGCATGAAAGAAGATGGAGAGAGCTACCTTGTTAGCATTTGTACACTTTTTCCTTAAGCCTTGAATCCTCTCCCTTGACCTCACACACCCAAGAAGGTGAAGATCTTTCCTCTTGGCCTAGACACATCATATAGAGGCTAATTATATTCTTGAAGCAAAGTCTAAGGCCACATAACTTGCTTAGATACTAGCTTGGCTCATTAGCCCCTTTATGTTTCCAAAATGCACCTAATGAAGCAACACCCATCAAATAAATTTTAGGCTCAATTCTTTTCTTTCAAATATGATTTTTAACTCTTTTTAAGCCCCTTGGAGTTATCACACAATCAAAACCAAGAGCCTAACTACATGTTGTTTCTTTAGGTCATATTATGGAACATAAAGCACCAACTCATTCTCTAAGCTTCCTAAATTTTTTCCAAGGCCTCCACTCATATTCATTCATCATATATGACTCAAAAATGGGTTTAAAAAAATTTAAAACTCTCCCTAGGTATATAAACCTCTCTCGGCCGAACCTATGCTAGGTTTTAGGGTTCATGGACTTTGCTTTATTTTCTTGATAGAGGAAGCACATGGGGAGACTTCTAGGGATCTTAGGAGTACATTCAAACACTTATTTATGCATAAGAATTAAGAGATCAATCAGATTTTAGAAGGAACACTTGAAACCCTAGAAATTGCATCTTGAAATTCCATGATTTTTTGTTAATTCTCTTTGCATATTCTTAATCGTCACACTCTTTTTCCTAAGAATCACACTTGGTTCTACCTAAAAAGTAAGCTTTCCAGGGTTTCTTAAGTGGGGCGAAATGGTGGAGGAAGAGGAGCAAGGGATAGCAACCATGGAAGAAGAAATTACCTTGTTTTCTTGTTTTTTCTTACTTGAATCTTGTGATGAGAGACCCTCTAGGAACCTTGTCCTAGGAACCTTCAACAAGATGACACTTTGCCCGAGACCGGCTAGAAAACAAGAATGTTGGTCAAAGGAAAGGCCCTAAGAGAACTTGTCTCTTAGAACCCTAGCCTCAAAACGCCACAAAGGAAGACCAATCCTTTGATAAGTCACGTGAACTCTGAGAGAACACAAAGAAGCAAAAGCCTCACAGATAATTGAATAATACTCAATTTCATTCATGTGTAAAATAGAGTATAATAGGAAGCCTTTTATAGGCAAAATTTTCTAGAGTCCTAATTAAAGTAAAACTCTAAAACCTGATTAGAAATATTTTAAATGATACCTAATATATTCTAATTAGATTAGGATACTAATTTTAACTTGATCTCCAAGATAAGCTCTTTGACCAAGTTCAAAAAAATAATAAAATAATAAAAAACGAAATTTCAAAAGGAATCCTAGTCAAAACTAATCAGCTTCTTTAATTTGTCACATGGGATGCTTATGCTTCATTAAAAATCATATGGTTGTCACATGATTCTTAATCTCTTGTAATTGGACTCCAATTGGGCCTTGGCACTCCTCTTGTAGAATGGTTAGCATGATCACACCTTTTACATCTTCTTGGGCCTTCTCTTGACTTAAATGAATGGGCTCTAAGTTATGAAGTTTATGAATTAAACAATTGAAAGCTTCTTTCATTGCTTTGGCCCTAGCTCTTGTTATTGGGCCTCCTATGCCTTGCAATGGGTCTTTAGGCACATTTGACTTGAACTCTTGGGCTTTAATTTGCAAATCATGTCCTTGGGCATGAAACATAGTACCATATCCTTCATCAGGTCTACTTTTATGCTCAACAAGGTCTCTTGGTGCTATTTCATCATCTTGTCTTCTTTAAGATGCTCTCTTCGAATCTGAATTTCTCCCTTAAAATAGATTTATAAACTTCATTATAATCATAGGAAACAAAAGAGAATGGAGGAAAATAGGTTTGGATGGAAGAAAGCATAGAAAACTACCAAGAATCCATACCTTTTTGTCTTGATTTCTCCTTCTTCTTTTCTCCTTTTGGTACGCCTAAGCCCTAGCTCTCTCCTCTAAATTAGGGCAGAAACAATTGTGTCTAAATGAGTAAGGAGGTGAGGCGCCACTTATATATGGGTGGGAGAAAGAAGCACTTTTCAAAAAATTTTATTTTGCCCTTTATTCTTGGCATTTTCGTTTCTACTTTATTTTAGCTCCTTTTTTATAATTATCTTTTTCATTATAAAATTTAGATTCCAATTTAGTAAAATGCCTTTGGAATCACTTAAATTGGAGCTAAAATCTTTCCGAACAAATCCATCAAAGTTTTAAGTACACCAACGTTGAAAAACATCCACCGGAGGATATTTTACTGTCTTGAGACTTCCCATGATTTTTAGGACCTTTGAAAACCCTGGAAAACTAAAAACTTTCCATTTAAAAAGTCCTCCTATGTGAATTCCAAAATTTGCTCAAAATTATAAAAATGCCATTATGCTGCGTAAGTTTTTCGTAAAAAATTGTTTCTTTATTCTAGCTCCATTTTTCTTTCTATCTGAGCCTGAGATTCTCATATTTAGGAGTTTAGAATACTTCCCAAATTTTTTGGGACCTTAACTAAATTATTTCAGGGGACTTGCTTTTATATCTGGTGAATTTCATTCGTTGACGGAGAAATTGTATGTTACATTTCTCACGTTTTCTCTCGTTTTTAGAGAATTAAATGTTATAAAACCAAGGTAAATTGCTAAGTTTTAAGCTTGTTCTTCCATTGCTTTCCTTTTGTGTGTTTCGACCATAATAGGGACAACCGAGTTTTGAGCCAAACTAAGAGTGAATCTTCGAAAAATAAGGGAGAAGAATAAGTATATGCAAAGGAAACAACAAAACAACTATTAAATTTTAAGATTGTAAAGTTAGGGTTTCAAGTACTTAATCAAAATTCTATTTTGACATAAGAGTTCATAGGCTACGGTGAGTGTTTATATGAGCTCCTAAGGTCCCTAGAAAGCTTCTCACATGCATCTCCCATCAAAAAAACAAAACAAACTCCTTGCTTCCCCTTATTGTCCATAGCATTGGCCTAAACTAGAAGAAGCATCAAGGAGTGATTTTAATTTCTTTCAAGCTTGGTTTTGCATCATATAGGATGGGAGAGGATGAGTGGAAGTCTTGAAAAAATTTTAGGAAGCCTAGGAAGTGAGATGGTATCATAGGGTCCATATTATAATTTAAAGAAGCAACATGTAGTTAGACTCCTTAAATTAATTGTGCAATGACACCAAAAGACTTAAATAGAGTGAAGAATTACAAATGGATGGAAAGAATGGAGCCAAGACATGGATTATATGAGTGTTGCTTCATGTAACGTCATATTTAATAAGCTCATCTCACATCATTACTAGGCTCATCTCCTTGGATTACATAAAATTCCCAAGAAAAGCTATTAAAAATACTCCATTAAATTGGGTTACATCATGGATAAAATTTTCATTTCATGTCCCGTGGGCCATATGAACTCATCCATCTCATTCTCATATTTAAATACACAAATACAACTCAAAATCATCTCAAGAAGTGACCTTAAACTTGAGCTAATGAAGTATACACTTGGAAATAAAAGTGTGCAGCCTCAGACTGAAATTTTAGCTTTCTATCATGAACTTTGAAAAATCATACCTAATTCTAGAAATATTAAAATCAAACACACTATACTATTCTGGAAAGCTACATATGTCTAAATTATGTAAAAATAATTCCAAGCCACAAAAGGGATGTCTAGCCGCCGAAAATCGTGGAACAGTAACAAAGGTCTCCTGTCATTACTGGTACTGTCCTCCAACTTCAAAAATTCATATCTCCCTACTCAAATATCCAATTGGGGTGATCTTAGTGCCCATAAAAATCTTATCATATCTAGTTTATGCATATAAAATTTCATCAGTATTGGACACCCTTTGTCACTCAAATGACATAGCCAAAAAAATTGACCATATGAACAGTGTTTATATCAGTTCAACAGAAAAATGCTAATTTTGAAAAATCATAATTAATTTTACAAAGCTCCAAATAATCTGGTCTTTAGCTTCTTAAAAATCTCTGGATGAGATCTATATGCATGCCAAATTCCATGAGCAATTTCATTCATGTGGTCAGATTTTGACATTGGGTTGCATAATGGTCATTTTTATGTCTCATAAAGAGTCCAAATGGTCCATTTTGGGATCTAAGGCAGCCATGGCCACTTGTGATGAGAGACCCTCTAGGAACCTTGTCTTAGGAACCTTCAACAAGATGACACTTTGCCCGAGACCGGCTAGAATACAAGAATGTTGGTCAAAGGAAAGACCCTAAGAGAACTTGTTTCTTAGAACCCTAGCCTCAAGACGCCACAAAAGAAGACCAATCCTTTGATAAGTCACGTGAACTCTCAGAGAACACAAAGAAGTAAAAGCCTCACAAATAATTGAATAATACTCAATTTCATTCATGTGTCAAATAAAGTACAATAGGAAACCTTTTATAGGCAAAATTTTCTAGAGTCCTAATTAAAGTAAAATTCTAAAACCTGATTAGAAATATTTTAAATGATACTTAATATATCCTAATTAGATTAGGATACTAATTTTAACTTGATCTCCAAGATAAGCTCTTTGACCAAGTTCAAAAAAATAATAAAATAATAAAAAATGAAATTTCAAAAGGAATCCTAGTCAAAACTAATCAGCTTCTTTAATTTGTCACATGGGATGCTCATACTTCATTAAAAATCACATGGTTGTCACATGATTCTTAATCTCTTGTAATTTGACTCCAATTGGGCCTTGGCATTCCTCTTGTAGAATGGTTAGCATGATCACACCTTTTATATCTTCTTGGGCCTTCTTTTGACTTAAATGAATGGGCTCTAAGTTATGAAGCTTATGAATTAAACAATTGAAAGCTTCTTTCATTGCTTTGGCCCTAGCTCTTGTTATTGGGCCTCCTATGCCTTGCAATGGGTCTTTAGGCACATTTGACTTGAACTCTTGGGCTTTAATTTGCAAATCATATCCTTCATCAGGTCCACTTTTATGCTCAACAAGGTCTTTTGGTGCTATTGCATCATTCCCCCCCTCTTGAAAAGGATTCGTCTTCGAATCTGCAATATCAAAGGAAGAGAGATCAGCTACATTAAAAGTAGCACTAATATTTCCATAAAAACTAGGTAAGTCAATTTTATAAGCATTATCATTAATCCTTTCAAGAACTTGAAAGGGACCATTTACTCTAGGTTGGAGTTTTGACTTTCTTTGTTTTGGGAAACGTTCTTTTCGCAAGTGAACCCACACCCAATCGCCAGGTTCAAACACCACACGCCTTCTACCCTTATTAACTTGGCTAGCAATTTGCTCATTCCTTCTTTCAATATTGGCTTTCACCTTCTCATGCAAATCCTGCACAAACTTAGCCTTCCTAGCACCATCAAGGTTAGTAAACTCATGTGAAGGTAAAGGAAGCAAATCTAACGGCGTTAAAGGATTAAAGCCATAAACAATTTCAAAAGGAGAGAATTTTGTAGCAGTATGAACAGCACGATTATAAGCAAATTCGACATGGGGCAAACACTTCTCCCAATTCTTAAGATTCTTTTGAATGATAGCTCTTAATAAAGTAGAGAGAGTTCTATTAACAACCTCGGTCTGCCCATCAGTTTGTGGGTGTGCTGTAGTAGAAAACAAAAGCTTAGTGCCAAGTTTATTCCACAACGTTTTCCAGAAATAACTCAAGAATTTTACATCTCTATCACTAACAATAGTTTTTGGCACACCATGCAACCTAACAATCTCCTTGAAAAACAATTCTACCACATACATAGCATCATTAGTTTTGGAACAAGCAATAAAATGTGCCATTTTACTAAACCTATCCACAACAACAAAGACACTATCTTTCCCAGTGGAAGATTTAGGTAAACCCAAGACAAAGTCCATAGAAATATCAGTCCATGGGTGAGAAGGAACTGGTAAGGGGGAATATAAGCCATGTGATTGAATTCTAGACTTAGCATGCTTACAAGTAATACATCTAGAACAAACAGCAACCACATCCTTCCTTATACCAGGCCAATAAAAATGCTCATTCAAAAGAGTCAAAGTCTTTTCGGCACCAAAATGACCCATCAATCCCCCGCCATGAGTTTCCTTAACAAGAAGCTCACGAATGGAACACATAGGAACACATAACTTGTCCTTTTTGAAAAGGAACCCATCAAACCTGTAATAGTCATTAGCACCATACATTTCACAAGATTTCCAAATATCAGCAAAATCAGAATCAGACTCATACATGTCTTTTAACATCTCAAATCCTATCAATCTAGTATGCATGGAAGTAATCAAAGTGTAACGCCTAGACAATGCATCCGCTACAACATTTTCCTTTCCCTGCTTATGCTTAATCACATAAGGGAAGGTTTCAATAAATTCAAGCCATCTTGCATGTCTTTTGTTCAATTTACCTTGGGACTTAAGAAACTTAAGACTTTCATGATAAGAATGGATAATAAATTCTTTAGGCCACAAATAATGTTGCCAAGTTTCTAAGGTACGTTTCAAGGCGTACAACTCTTTATCATATGTAGAATAATTTAAAGCAGGGCCACTTAATTTCTCACTGAAATATGCAATAGGTTTGGAATCTTGCATCAACACACCACCTATGCCTATACCAGAAGCGTCACACTCAATTTCAAAAACCAGAGTAAAATCAGGCAATACAAGTATAGGGGCTTTAGTTAGTTTGTCCTTCAATATATTAAAAGCACGCTCTTGTGCTTCACCCCACTTGAATACCACATTCTTTCTTACCAAATCATTTAAAGGGGCAGCAAGAGTAGAGAAGTCCTTAACAAATCTCCTATAAAAGCTCGCCAATCCATGGAAGCTCCTTACTTCACTCGCATTCTTTGGAGTTGGCCACTCTCGGATTGCTTTGACCTTCTCCTCGTCCACTTGTATGCCACGAGCTCCTACAACAAATCCAAGAAAAACCACAGAATCCAAACAAAAAGAGCACTTCTCTAAATTGGCAAAGAGTTTATTCTCTCTAAGCACAACAAACACATCATGCAAATGATTCACATGCTCTTCTAGACTTTTAGAGTAAATCAAAATGTCATCAAAGTAAACCACAACAAATCTACCAATGAAAGATCTAAAGACATGGTTCATTAAACTCATGAAAGTGCTAGGTGCGTTAGTCAAGCCAAATGGCATAACTAACCATTCATATAACCCAAACTTGGTCTTAAAAGCAGTTTTCCATTCATCACCTTCTTTCATTCTAATCTGATGATAACCACTTCTAAGATCAATTTTAGAGAAAACACATGCACCATGCAACTCGTCAAGCATATCATCTAACCTAGGAATAGGATAGCGATATTTTACCGTTATTTTGTTGATGGCACGACAATCTACACACATCCGCCACTTGCCATCCTTTTTAGGCACAAGAATCACCAGCACAGCACATGGACTTAGACTTTCACGAACAAAGACTTTCTTCATGAGCTCTTCCACTTGATGTTGTATTTCCTTAGTCTCATCTGGATTTGCTCGATAAGCAGGTCTATTGGGAATAGATGCTCCTGGGATAAAGTCTATGCGATGCTCAATGCCTCTTAAAGGGGGCAATCCATTAGGTATTTCCTCTGGGAATAAGTCCCAGAATTTCTGCATTAAAGATGTAACACTAGCTGGCAAAGAGTGATCAAAATCGTTGATAGTAAGATAAACATCTTTATAAAGTAATAAGAAAGCATTTTCACTAAATAGAGCTCTCTTGATCTCACTTTTACTCGAAAATAAACTCACTTTCTTTTCCTCATATTTTTCTCTAATTTTCTTTCTACTCAGCTCTCCTTTTTGTTGCTTCTTCTCATTCTCAACACTCACACTCACTTTACCTTTCTTTTCTTGCTCTCTATTCTTACACTCTCTTTCAATTTTTAACTGATCTTCATATGCTTGAACAGGACGCAGAGGAGTAATAATTTTTATATCCATCATGCTTTACCTTTCTGTCAAACTGCCATGGCCTACCAAGTAACAAGTGACCAGCATACATAGGTGCTACATCACAAAGAATATCATCATGATAATTACCAATAGAAAAAGAGATGATCACCTGTTTTGTTACTTTTACCTCCCCACTATCATTAAGCCATTGTAATTTATAAGGGGTAGGGTGCCTTAAAGTAGGCAAGTTCAGCTTTTCCACAAGTAAAGTACTAGCTACATTTCTGCAACTACCACCATCAATAATCAAACTATAGACCTTCTTGTGGATGAAGCAACGAGTATGGAAAATATGCTCACGCTGCTCTACCTCGAGATCTTCTTTTGGTGAATGTTGAGAGCACGTCTAGCCACAAGGGCTTCACCATTTACAGCTTCAGTTAATTCTAAATCTGAGTCATCAGTAAGGGGTGGCATCTCATCCTCCTCAGATTCACTACTAGCACTAGTCACATCACCATTCTCAAGAATAATCATAATTCGTTTGTTAGGACATTGTGAAGCAATGTGACAAAAACCATTACATTTAAAACATCTAACCTTAGAGGAAGAAGCAGTTGGGTTAGAAGATGATAAAGGTTTTGAATCAGTTTTACCCTTAACCTGAAAGGGTTTTACCTTACTTTCTTCCTTAGACTTGAAATCAGTCTTTGGCTTGAAGGAGACTTTGGAATCCCTCCAAGAACTCGAGCTAGATGTCACTTTTAGCTTTTGTCGAGCCCTTAGTTGCTTTTCCACCTTGATAGCTCTATGTAAGAGCTCCTCCATATCCAGGTAATTGTATAAATCAACTTGGGCAGCTATTTCAGGATTTAAGCCCTCAATGAATCGGGCCATGGTTGCTTCACGGTCTTCCTCCACATTTGCTGATGAGAGACCCTCTAGGAACCTTGTCCTAGGAACCTTCAACAAGATGACACTTTGCCCGAGACCGGCTAGAAAACAAGAATGTTGGTCAAAGGAAAGACCCTAAGAGAACTTGTCTCTTAGAACCCTAGCCTCAAGACGCCACAAAGGAAGACTAATCCTTTGATAAGTCACGTGAACTCTCAGAGAACACAAAGAAGCAAAAACCTCACAAAGTATTGAATAATACTCAAATTCATTCATGTGTAAAATAGAGTACAATAGGAAGCCTTTTATAGGCAAAATTTTCTAGAGTCCTAATTAAAGTAAAACTCTAACACCTAATTAAAATTATTTTAAATAATACCTAATATATATATTAGATTAGGATACTAATTTTAACTTGATCTCCAAGATAAACTCTTTGACCAAGTTCAAAAACATAATAAAAATAATAAAAACGAAATTTCAAAAGAAATCCTAATCAAAACTAATCAACTTCTTTAAATTGTCACATGAGATGCTCATGCTTCATTAAAAATCACATGGTTGTCACATGATTCTTAATCTCTTGCAATTGGACTCCAATTGGGCCTTGGCACTCCTCTTGTATATGTATAACTACATTGGGCCTTCAACATATTGGATATTGACTTTAGTTGCTCCATGGCCCTTCTTAGAGCATTGGGCTTCCACTTGGACTTCCACTTTTGCATCTTTAAAGAAATCTCATGTCCAAAATCTAATTCAGCATGTTTTGAATTGATCAAATATGGATCTTGGGCTCTAAACTTGGGCCAACGCCCAACATAGATATTTTCTTGAGTTCTTTGAAATTTTGGGACATAATGCATAATTTGGGCCTTTTGAGCATAAGCCATCCCTTCATGAGCCATTTGGACTTGAATTATGCTCTTTTGAATGATTTGGGATTCTTGATAGATGAAGGCTTTTCGAACTTGTAGTGCTCCAATAGACATGCCTATTGATATTGTATCATTCCCTCCCTCTTTGAAAAGATTCGTCCTCGAATCTTCGCCATTAGGTGGTTTTTTGGGAAACAAATCTCTACATACCTGCAAGGAGCTAGAACTAACAATAGACAAAGATAAGTTAAGATTGTTAGTAGATAAACAAATATCCTTACATATGCTCTCAACCTCTCTTTTTTCATCAAACAAGCTCAGACTTATGCTTTTCTCACTTTTCTCACAACTCTCTTGCTCTTTCTTTTCACTCACACTCGTTTCTTTTTCAATCTCTTCTTTTTCTCTCTCTAACTCATGTTCTCTCTCTTTTTCTTTTGCTCTCTCCTTTTCTTTCATTTTGTATGCTTGTACTATTCTCATTTGATCCTCATAAGCATCCATAGGATCAAGAGGTACCAATACATGATTTTTTTCATTGAATACAAATAAATAGCAATAGCAATATTTGTGCTTATGCTTAACATATTTAGCTTTTCTCACATGTTTCCATGGTTTACCAAGCATAATATGTCCATCAGACATAGGAGCTACATCACATAACACTTTATCATGATACTTACCAATGGAGAAAGAAATCAAAACTTGCTTATCAACCCTAAATTCAGCACTACCCTTCAATAAGGTATAGGGCCTAGGATGCTTTATAGTAGGCAAGTTTAATTTCTCAACAAGTAAGGTACTAGCAACATTTACATAGCTACTATTATCAATAGCCATGCTGCAGACTTTCTCTTTGATAAGGCATCTAGTATAGAAATCAGGGGATGCCTTTTCCTTATCTTGTCCTGTAGAGTTGGTATTGAATTGGAATGCATCCAACCTTGCACAAGATTGCTTGAATCGCTCTTTGTTAGCCTCTTCAAGGAATTTGTACTCATTGGACATCTTATCACTTGAAAAGTTAGTCAAAGAAAAATAGAAGGAATAAGACCTCACGCACTCTTCTCACGTGTTTACACTCAAAAGATGATAAGTTCACTCTTGTTTAACTCTCTTTTTGGCTTTTTCTTTAATGTTAACCCTCTTGCCTTTTACCACTCAATAATTTGCTTCTTACAAGTGTTCTAAGCAAGTCACAAGCAAATCAAATGAAAGATCAAACTAGTGGCAATCCAAAAACTAGAATCCTAAAATATAAATTCCCAAAGAATCAAACAAAGGAGAAAAATAGGTGTGTAACAAAAAAGGAAAAAGAAGAAGTAAGGGAAGGTCTGGAAGGAAAGAGATGAAAAGAAAAAAAAAAAAAATCTGATACCAAATGATGAGAGACCATCTAGGAACCTTGTCCTAGGAACCTTCAACAAGATGACACTTTGCCCGAGACCGGCTAGAAAACAAGAATGTTGGTCAAAGGAAAGACCCTAAGAGAACTTGTCTCTTAGAACCCTAGCCTCAAGACGCCACAAAGGAAGACCAATCCTTTGATAAGTCACGTGAACTCTCAGAGAACACAAAGAAGCAAAAGCCTCACAAAGTATTGAATAATACTCAAATTCATTCATGTGTAAAATAGAGTACAATAGGAAGCCTTTTATAGGCAAAATTTTCTAGAGTCCTAATTAAAGTAAAACTCTAACACCTAATTAAAATTATTTTAAATAATACCTAATATATATCCTAATTAGATTAGGATACTAATTTTAACTTGATCTCCAAGATAAACTCTTTGACCAAGTTCAAAAACATAATAAAAATAATAAAAACGAAATTTCAAAAGAAATCCTAATCAAAACTAATCAACTTCTTTAAATTGTCACATGAGATGCTCATGCTTCATTAAAAATCACATGGTTGTCACATGATTCTTAATCTCTTGCAATTGGACTCCAATTGGGCCTTGGCACTCCTCTTGTATATGTATAACTACATTGGGCCTTCAACATATTGGATATTGACTTTAGTTGCTCCATGGCCCTTCTTAGAGCATTGGGCTTCCACTTGGACTTCCACTTTTGCATCTTTAAAGAAATCTCATGTCCAAAATCTAATTCAGCATGTTTTGAATTGATCAAATATGGATCTTGGGCTCTAAACTTGGGCCAACGCCCAACATAGATATTTTCTTGAGTTCTTTGAAATTTTTGGACATAATGCATAATTTGGGCCTTTTGAGCATAAGCCATCCCTTCATGAGCCATTTGGACTTGAATTATGCTCTTTTGAATGATTTGGGATTCTTGATAGATGAAGGCTTTTCGAACTTGTAGTGCTCCAATAGACATGCCTATTGATATTGTATCATTTGCCTTAATCATGGCAATCTCCATTTCTTGATAGTAATCTTCCACGCTCATAGAACCTTGTTTCAGCTTTTGGAGCCTCTTATGCAATTCCCTATAATAGTAACTAGGGACAAATCGTTTGCGCATGATAGTTTTCATCTCCTGCCAATCACGAATTGGACCTTCACCGGTACGTCTTCTGGTGAGTAAGAGTTGATCCCACCAGATGCTAGCATAGTCAGTAAACTCCACTGTAGCAAGTTTTACTTTCTTCACCTCAGTGTAAGAGTGGCACTCGAACACATGCTCCACTCTTTTTTCCCAATCTAAGTACTGGTCCGGGTCATTTTTCCCGGGGAATGAGGGAATCTTCATCTTGATGTTTCCAATACCACCATCCTTATTGGATGATGATTGTCTACCTCTCCGAGTATGGGACTCCTCAAAGTCAGATTCAGCATCATCATCAAGTTCCATATGAGGTTGCCTCCTATGGGTCCTCCTATTGGAAGAAGACTCCACATCATCTAATCTGGTACTAAGTTTCTCAAGAGTACTTTGAATGGCTCTAATCCAGACTTTCATGTCAAAGTCGCTATGCTCAGATTCTCCAAACATCCTGAAATATTAGTTTGTACAAAAACAAGCAAAGAAAGATATAGGATCTCACAACTCACTAGCTTACGTGTTCACACTCAAAAGATGATAATTTCACTCGTGTTTAACTCTCTTTTTGAATTTTTCTTTAATGTTAACCCTCTTGCCTTTTACCACTCAATAATTTGCTTCTTACAAGTATTCTAAGCAAGTCACAAGCAAATCAAATGAAAAGATCAAACTAGTGGCAATCCAAAAACTAGAATCCTAAAATATAAATTCTCAAAGAATCAAACAAAGGAGAAAAATAGGTGTGTAACAAAAAGGAAAAAGAAGGAGTAAGGGAAGGTCTGGAAGGAAAGAGATGAAAAGAAAAAAAAATCTGAAAATAAGAAACCTTGAGAATAGAAAACTACTTGTAATTCAAGTTTCGAATAATTAGGAAACAATATCCTTTCTTGAATGCAAATAGGTAAGTAGAAAACTTGGTAGCCACTTAATGCAATTAAATTAGGAAACAAACTCCAATTAAGAAATTGACTCCAATTAGGAAACTTACTCCAATTAGGAAATTGACTCTAATTAGGAAACTAACTCCAACTAGGAAATTGACTCCAATTAGGAAATTAATTCCAATTAGGAAATTGACTCCAATCTTGCTTTTAATTTTGAATTGGCACAACTTGCAATTTTGAATTCTGCAATCTGAATTTTTTTTTTCACTCCTTTTTTTTTTCACTCTTTTTTTTTCTAATTTTTTTTTTGAATTTTTTTTTTTGGGAGTATCACACTCTCTTCTCTTTTTCTTTTTGGAGTATCACACTCTTTTTTTTTTGAGGATGGAGGAACACAACAATGGAAGACAAAAGAAGATAGAAGAAAAAGATGAAGATGAAAAAGATTAATAAAAAGAGAGAAAGTATGAAGAATACTAAAAGGGAAAACACAAAAATATACCTTGTACTAACGACCAAAGCTCTGATACCAAATGATGAGAGACCCTCTAGGAACCTTGTCCTAGGAACCTTCAACAAGATGACACTTTGCCTGAGACCGGCTAGAATACAAAAATGTTGGTAAAAGGAAAGACCCTAAGAGAACTTGTCTCTTAGAACCCTAGCCTCAAGACGCCACAAAGGAAGACCAATCCTTTGATAAGTCACGTGAACTCTCAGAGAACACAAAGAAGTAAAAGCCTCACAAATAATTGAATAATACTCAATTTCATTCATGTGTCAAATAAAGTACAATAGGAAGCCTTTTATAGGCAAAATTTTCTAGAGTCCTAATTAAAGTAAAATTCTAAAACCTGATTAGAAATGTTTTAAATGATACCTAATATATCCTAATTAGATTAGGATACTAATTTTGACTTGATCTCCAAGATAAGCTCTTTGACCAAGTTCAAAAAAATAATAAAATAATAAAAAATGAAATTTCAAAAGGAATCCTAGTCAAAACTAATCAGCTTCTTTAATTTGTCACATGGGATGCTCATACTTCATTAAAAATCACATGGTTGTCACATGATTCTTAATCTCTTGTAATTGGACTCCAATTGGGCCTTGGCATTCCTCTTGTAGAATGGTTAGCATGATCACACCTTTTACATCTTCTTGGACCTTCTCTTGACTTAAATGAATGGGCTCTAAGTTATGAAACTTATGAATTAAACAATTGAAGGCTTCTTTCATTGCTTTGGCCCTAGCTCTTGTTATTGGGCCTCCTATGCCTTGCAATGGGTCTTTAGGCACATTTGACTTGAACTCTTGGGTTTTAATTTGCAAATCATGTCCTTGGGCTTGAAACTTAGCACCATATCCTTCATCAGGTCCACTTTTATGCTCAACAAGGTCTCTTGGTGCTATTGCATCAACTTGAGCATGTGGGAAAGTACCAAAATGGTCTATCAAACTTGTTTCAAAGGTGCACAAACCTAGATTTCTCAGTCTCACTCATCCACCCCAAGTTATACATAAGAATGCACATGTCAAGTCTTGCTTTTCTATACCCAAAATGTGCTATATCATACATATGGCATTAAATCTCATTCATACATCATATATTTACATATTTATATATGTTCATAGAGTCATACAACATATACAATAAAAGATTACATCACATGCCACTCATATGGCTACATAATAGCAATTTTCCATGCTTTGTTGTCAATCTTCATTCTCTAGGCTTGGTGGCTTCCATTCCTTGACTCACTTGGTCCATCTAGACATGTTAGACATGTGGGGAGGAAGGAATGAGATTCTAGGAATCCCAGTAGCTCTTCTCCCTTTCAATTACACATAAAGAATGCAAATCTATGTCTAAAAGTGCATGTATGACTATTATGGAACATGTGATCATTCAAAAAGCATTTTTGGCATTTTAAAAAGTCATACATAGCATACATAGGCTTGCCAAATAAGTGGATTAGCCTCACCCTTTTCCTTAAAGGCCTTGAACTAAGCCTTACTGATACAAAATCAGTATGCATGCCCATTGGAGCACAACAAGTTCGAGAAACCCTCATCCATCAAGAACTTCAAAGAGCTCAAGTGGCCCAAATTGTGCACTATGTCCAAAGATTTCAAAGAGCTCAAAATAATATCTATGTTAGACGTCGGCCCAAGTTTAGAGCTCAAGATCCATATTTGATCAATTCAAAAAATAATAAAATAATAAAAAACAAAATTTCAAAAAGAATCCTAGTCAATACTAATCAGCTTCTTTAAGTTGTCAAATGGGATGCTCATGCTTCATTAAAAATCACATGGTTGTCACATGATTCTTAATCTTTTGCAATTGGACTCCAATTGGGCCTTGGCACTCCTCTTGTAGAATGGTTAGCATGATCACACCTTTTACATCTTCTTGTGATGAAGGGGCCAAGCTTGTAGACAAGGGAGCATGATGTAATGACTTAAAAGAGCATGGAGGGTACGCAAGAAAGCCCAACATGCAAATGGACCCATTACAAGGCATAGGAGGCCCAATGACTAGAGGAAGAGCTAAAGCCATGAAGCAAACTTTGAGTTGCATTGTCCAAAAAGTTCAAGAGCTTGAACCCATGTTATTGCATCAATTTGAAGAGTTACAAGGCCCAAGGGACTTGATCCTCATTGTCCAAGCCCAACAAGACATGCTGCAAGGTCCGAATAGAGTCCAATTTGAAAAAATCAATTAACAAGCATGTGCAAATCACATGGGCAACAAAAGTGACGTGAATAGTAGTTTTAATTCTTATTAAGATGTCTTTTATTTGCTTTTCATTAGTTTCCATTTCTATTGGTTTGAACGAGGCCATTTAGTCAAGACTTAGGATTCAAGTTTCAGATTTTGTTTATTTCCATTTTCATTAGTTACTGAAAACTTATTACTTTCTTTCCTTTTCTTTAGGATTTCTTGTAGTAAATGGCATCATCTCCTCCCATTAAAATCAGATCCCTTATTTCTTATTTCTTGAAGGAGAATTCTTAGAGATTAAGTTAGGTTTAGGGTTTTCTTTTATGCCTATTTAATAGGCCACCTATTGTACTTTTTGAGAGATTGGAATGAATTCAGAATTTTATTTCTCATTGTGAGAATTCTTGCTTCTGTGTGTTCTTCTATAGAATACAAGTGACTTATCAACTGAGTGGTCTCCCTTTGTGGCGTCTCAAGGCTAGGGTTCTAAGGGACAAGTTCTCTTAGGGTCTTATCCATTTGACCAACATTTCTTGTTCTTAGCCGATCTTGGGCAACGTATCATCTTGTTGAAGGTTCCTAGGACTTATTCCTACGGGGTCTCATCATTTGGTATCAGAGCATAGGTTCGCTAAAGCAAGGTATATCTTTGTGTTTCCTTTCCACTATTCTTCATACCTTCTCTCCTTCCATTTGTGTTACCTTTTCCATCTTCGCTTTTGTCTTCCATCTTCTTCTTTCTTCCATTGTAGTGTGCCTCCATCTTCCTTTTCATACCATCCATAGTTTGTTTGTTTCTTTTGTTCTTGTGATTTGCTAACTTGTGTGTGAGTTTTGTCCTCTTTTCCAGATTTTCGTTTTTTTTTTCTTCAAAAAGAAAAAAGTTTGATACTAAAAAAAAAAAAATTCGAAAAAAAAAAAAAAAAAATTCAAAAAAAAAAAGTGAACAAAAAAGAGAGTGAAAAAAAAAAAGAAAAAAGAAAAAAGAATTTCCAATTTGAGTTGAGTATCTATCAAGTTCTTTCCTTTTGTGTTCAAGTAACAACTTTCCTATTTCATTGTAACTGATTGCAATTGCTTAGCATCCCATTAGTTTCCTATTTTTCAAAGTTCCTATTTTGACTAATCTGAATTGCAAGTTGTAGCAAGTTACCCATTTGTCAAGAACTACATTACAAGTAGCAATCACTTTCCTAATTCTATAAACTTGGGTGGTAAGCTTCCAAATTTCCTAAATTGAACCTAACTTTCCTTTTTTTTTAATCCATTCCTATTTTTATTTTCTTTCCAAACTGCTTGTTTCTGACCCTTGCCCTTTTAAATTCTTATTTTTTGCCTCTTTTTCTTTTGGCTCTTTGAGGATTTTAACTTGGAATTTTCTGGTTTTGGGATTGCCACTTTATTCTTTGCTCCTATTGATTTGTTTTTGTTTCTATCTAAGAGCACTAAAAAGAAGCAAGTGAGTGGTAAAAGGCAAGAGTGTCATATTAAAGATAAAAGCCAAATTTTGAGTGAAACACGAGTGTATTTGCAATATTTTGAGTGATATACGTGAGAAGAGTGTGTGAGGTCTTACTTCATATTATTTTTTATTCTATCCACTAACATTTCAGGTTGTAAAATAGCTGAAAATGAGCCTAATTGATGGGAGACCCTCTAGGAACCTTGTCCTAGGAACCTTCAACAAGATGACACTTTGCCCGAGACCGGCTAAAAAACAAGAATGTTGGTCAAAGGAAAGACCCTAAGAGAACTTGTCTCTTAGAACCCTTGCCTCAAGATGCCACAAAGGAAAACCAATCCTTTGATAAGTCACGTGAACTCTCAAAAAACACAAAGAAGCAAAAGCCTCATAGATAATTGAATAATACTCAAATTCATTCATTCATTCATGTGCCAAAATAGAGTACAATAGGAAGCCTTTTATAGGCAAAATTTCTAGAGTCCTAATTAACGTAAAACTCTAAAATCTGAATAGAAATATTTTAAATGATGCCTAATATTAAGGAATTAGATTAGGATACTAATTTTAACTTGATCTCCAAGATAAGCTCTTTGACCAAGTTCAAAAAATACTAAAATAATAAAAAACGAAATTTCAAAAAGAATCCTAGTCAAAACTAATCAACTTCTTTAAGTTGTCACATGGGATACTCATGCTTTATTAAAAATCACATGGTTGTCACATGATTCTTAATCTCTTGCAATTGGACTCCAATTGGGCCTTGGCACTCCTCTTGTATGTGTGTAACTATATTGGGCCTTCAACATGTTAGATATTGAATTTAGTTGCTCCATGGATCTTCTTAAGACATTGGGCTTCCACTTGGACTTCCACTTTTGCATCTTTAAGGAGATCTTGATCAAATATGGATCTTGGGCTATAAACTTAGGTCGACGTCTAACATAGAGATTATTTTGAACTCTTTGAAGTTTTTGGACATATACTAGCACAATTTGGGCCTCTTGAGCATGGACCATCTCTTCATGAGCTATTTGGACCTGAATCATACCCTTTTGAATGATTTGAGTTTCTTGATGGATGAGGGCTTCTCGAACTTGTAGTGCTCCAATGGGCATGCCTACTGGTATTGTATCATTAATGATGTTGATCTTAAAGTTTTCATGAAAAGTGTCTACGAGCAATTCAAAAGGCTCAATGCAAGACTGGATGACTTTGAATCTCCATCAAACTCTAAAATTCCAAAAAGACGTGATCTTGAGGAGGAGTATGAAGGAGAATCTGACTTTGATGATTTCATTCCAAGGAGGCACAAGCAAGCTCCCCCATATAAGGAGCATGGTCTAGGCAACATCAAAATGAAAATTCCCTCATTTCAAGGAAAGAATGATCCAGAGCTTTATTTGGAGTGGGAAAGGAAGGTTGAGCACGTTTTTGAGTGCCATCATTATTTTGAAGGGCAAAAAGTGAAATTAGCAGCCGTTGAATTTTTAGATTATGCTAGCATTTGGTGGGATCAACTTCTCATCAATAGAAGGCGAAATAGAGAGCCTCCAATTCAGACTTGGCATGAGATGAAAATCACAATGAGAAAGAGATTTGTCCCTAGTTATTACTATAGGGATTTGCACAAGAAATTGCAGAAATTGAGACAAGGCTCCATGAGTGTTAAGGAGTACTATCAAGAGATGGAAGACAAAGAGGCAACCATGGCAAGATTCATAGATGGTTTGAACCCTGAAATTGCTGCAATTGTTGATCTCCAACATTATGTTGACATGGAAGAGCTATTACACAAAGCTATTAAAGTGGAGAAACAACTTAAATCTCAACAAAAATTCAGATTTGCTGCTGGTTCTGGGTCTTGGAAGCAAGGTTTGAAGGATTCCAAATCCTCCTTCAAATCCAAAGAAAGCAAGCCAAAGGAGGAAGCAAAGCCCAAAAGTTCAGATCCACATCCTAAAGGTAAGTATAACTCTAACTCTTCTTCTTCTACTACTTCAAAAATTAAGTGTTTTAAATGTCAAGGTTTTGGTCACATCTCTTCTCAATGGCCAAACAAGAGAACTATGATTTTTCTTGAGAATGGTAATGTAGTTAGTGAGGAGATTAGTGATGAAGATTCCGATGGAAGTATGCCATCTTTGGCGGAGGATTCTAAGTTAGAGCTTAGTGAGCCCGTGCTTGGAGAGGCGTTGGTGTCTAGGCGTGCTCTAAATATTCAACCCAAGGAAGATCATGAGAAAGAGCAACGTGAGCACATTTTTCATTCTAGATGTTTTGTCCAGAACAAGGTATGTAGCATGATTATTGATGGTGGTAGTTGTACAAATGTTGCTAGTATCTTGCTTGTTGATAAACTGAATTTGCCTACTTTAAAGCATCCTAGTCCTTATAAGTTGCAATGGCTTAATGATTGTGGTGAAGTTAAAGTTACTAAGCAAGTATTAATTTCTTTTTCTATTGGTAATTATCATGATGAAGTCTTGTGTGATATAGCTCCTATGTATGCGGGACATATTTTGCTTGGTAGACCATGGCAATTTGATAGACGTGTTAAACATGATGGATATAAAAATTGCTATTCTTTTCCTTTCAATGGTAAAACTATTGTGCTTACTCCTCTCAGACCCATGCAAGCTTATGAGGATCAACTTAGAATTGAAAATGAGTGCAAATTGAGAGAGAAAGAGAGAAAAGAAAGAAAGGAGAGGGAAAAAGAAAAGAAAGTGATTGAAAAGAAAAGGCATGAAAGTGAGAAAATTGATGAAAAAAAAGTGAGTTTCTTTTCTATAAAAAGAGAGATTAAGAGAGCTATGTTGGCTGATGAGCAAGTGCTTGTACTCTTGTACAAGGAAATTTATTTTTCTACTAATGAACTTGATCCCTCTTTGCCCTTTAGTGTTGTGTCTCTTTTGCAAGATTTTGGTGATTTGTTTCCAAAGGAAATTCCCGATGGTTTGCCTCCTTTGAGAGGCATTGAACATCGTATAGATTTCATCCCTGGAGCATCCATTCCTAATAGACCAGCATGTAGAGCCAATCCAGAAGAAACTAAGGAAATCCAATGCCAAGTTGAAGAGCTCATGAAGAAAGGCTTTGTTAGAGAGAGCTTGAGTCCTTGTGCGGTTCCAGTGATCCTAGTGCCTAAGAAGGATGGCAAGTGGAGAATGTGTGTAGATTGTAGAACCATCAATAAAATCACAGTTAAGTATCGTTATCCCATTCCTAGATTAGATGATATGCTTGATGAGTTGCATAGTGCATCTTTATTTTCTAAAATTGATCTTAGGAGTGGATATCATCAAATTAGAATGAAAGAAGGTGATGAATGGAAAACTGCATTTAAAACTAAGTTTGGGTTGTATGAGTGGTTAGTTATGCCATTTGGATTAACTAATGCACCCAGTACATTTATGAGCTTAATGAATCATGTTTTTCGTTCTCTCATTAGGAAATGTGTTGTTATTTATTTTGATGATATTTTGATTTATAGCACAAGTTTAGATGATCATCTTGGTCATTTGCGTGAGGTTTTTTGCATTCTTAGAAAGAATAGCCTTTATGTAAATTTAGAAAAGTGTTCTTTTTGTTTGGATTCTGTTGTGTTTCTTGGATTTGTTGTAGGTGCTCAAGGGATTCGTGTGGATGAAGAGAAGGTGAAAGCTATCCGTGAGTGGCCTACACCAAAGAATGCTAATGAAGTAAGGAGTTTCCATGGCTTGGCTAGCTTCTATAGACGTTTTGTGAGGGACTTCTCCTCCATTGCTGCACCTTTGAATGATTTGGTAAAGAAAAATGTAGTTTTCAAGTGGGGTGAAACACAAGAGGTTGCATTTAGCACTTTGAAAGAAAAATTAACTAATGCTCCTTTACTTGTTTTACCTGATTTTTCTAAATTATTTGAAATTGAATGTGATGCATCTAGAATTGAAATTGGGGCTGTTTTAATGCAAGATTCTAAACCCATTGCTTTCTTTAGTGAAAAATTAAGTGGAGCTACTTTGAATTATTCTACTTATGACAAAGAGTTGTATGCTTTAAAAAGAACCTTAGAGACTTGGCAGCATTATTTGTGTTCAAAAGATTTCATTATACATTCTGATCATGAAAGCTTGAAATTTTTAAAGTCTCAAGGTAAATTGAACAAGAGACATGCACAAAAAGGGTAAAGAGAATGTTGTGTCTGATGCATTATCTAGGAGATATAGTCTTCTTACATCATTGCATGCTAGATTACTTGGTTTTGAGATGTTAAAAAGCATGTATGAATCTAATTGTGACTTTGGTGAAATCTGGAAATTGTGTGAGAAACATGGTTTTAATGACTTTTACAGATTTGATGGATTTTTGTTTAAGAAAAATAAATTATGTATTCCATCTTGTTCTATGCGTGAATTAATGGTGGTGCTTTAATGGGACACTTTGGTGTGGAGAAAACTTCAGCTCTTTTGTGTGAACATTTTTATTGGCCAAGCATGAGGAAAGATGTAATTGCTGTTTGTGATAGATGTGTGACATGTAAGCATGCAAAATCTAAAGTTCAATCTCATGGTTTGTATTCTCCCCTCCCCGTGCCTTCCCAACCTTGGATTGATATTTCTATGGATTTTGTGTTGGGTTTACCTAGAGCTCAAAGTGGAAAAGATAGCATTTTTATTGTGGTTGATAGATTTAGCAAAATGACACACTTTATTGCATGTTCAAAAACTAATGATACCATACATATTGCTGACTTGTTCCTTAAAGAAATTGTGAGGTTGCATGATTTACCTAAATCTATTATGAGTGATAGAGATGTAAAGTTCCTTAGCCATTTTTGGAGAACTTTATGGTCTAAGCTAGGAACTAAATTGTTGTTTTCTACTGTGGCACATCCTCAAACAGATGGGCAAACTGAAGTTGTGAATCGTACTCTTACTACCTTGCTTCGTTCTCTCATTCAAAAAAACTTAAAGAATTGGGAAAAATGCTTGCCTCACATTGAGTTTGCATATAATAGAACAGTGCACTCTTCTACTTCATTTTCTCCGTTTGAGGTTGTCTATAGTTTTAATGATACAAAATCAGTATGCATGCCCATTGGAGTACAACAAGTTCTAGAAACCCTCATCCATCAAGAAGTTCAAAGAGCTCAAGTGGCCCAAATTGTGCACTATATCCAAAGATTTCAAAGAGCTCAAAATAATATCTATGTTGGACGTCAGCCCAAGTTTAGAACTCAAGATTCATATTTGATCAATTCAAAACATCTTAAATTGGACTATGGACATGAGATCTTTTTAAAGATGCAAAAGTGGAAGTCCAAGTGGAAGCCTAATGTCTTAAGAAGGTCCATGGAGCAACTAGATTCAATTATTTAATTTATAAACTTCATAACTTAGAGCCCATTCATTTAAGTCAAGAGAAGGCCCAAGAATCTGTAAAAGGTGTGATCATGCTAACCATTCTACAAGAGGAGTGCCAAGGCCCAATTGGAGTCCAATTACAAGAGATTAAGAATCATGTGACAACCATGTGATTTTTAATGAAGCATGAGCATCCCATGTGACAACTTAAAGAAGCTAATTAGTTTTGACTAGGATTCCTTTTGAAATTTCGTTTGTTATTATTTTATTATTTTTTTGAACTTGGTCAAAGAGCTTATCTTAGAGATCAAGTTAAGATTAGTATCCTAATCTAATTAGGATATATATTAGGTATTATTTAAAATATTTCTAATCAGATTTTAGAGTTTTACTTTAATTAGGACTCTAGAAAATTTTGCCTATAAAAGGCTTCCTATTGTACTCTATTTTACACATGAATGAATGAATGAATTTGAGTATTATTCAATACTTTGTGAGGCTTTTGCTTCTTTGTGTTCTCTGAGAGTTCACGTGACTTATCAGAGGATTGGTCTTCCTTTGTGGCATCTTGAGGCTAGGGTTCTAAGAGACAAGTTCTCTTAGGGTCTTTCCTTTGACCAACATTCTTGTTTTCTAGCCGGTCTCGGGCAAAGTGTCATCTTGTTGAAGGTTCCTAGGACAAGGTTCCTAGAGGGTCTCTCATCATTTGGTATCAGAGCTTTGGTCGCTAGTACAAGGTATATCTTTGTGTTTTTTTTCCTTCCGTTGTTCTTCATACTTTCTTTCCTTCCATTTGTGTTATCTTTTTTTCATCTTCATCTTTTTTCTTCTATCTTTTTCTGTCTTCCATTGTTGTGTTCTTCCATCCTCAAAAAAAAAAAAAAATTCTAAAAAAAAAATTCTAAAAAAAAGGGTAAAAAAAAAAGAGTGAAAAAAAAAGAAGAAAAAAAAAATTCAGATTGCAGAATTCAAAATTGCAAGTTGTGCTAATTCAAAATTGAAAGCAAGTTTGGAATTAATTTCCTAATTGGAGTCAATTTCCTAATTGGAGTCAATTTTCTAATTGGAGTTAGTTTCCTAATTAGAGTCAATTTCCTAATTGGAGTTAATTTCCTAATTAGAATTTGTTTCCTAATTTGATTGCATTAAGTAGCTACCAAATTATCTACTTTCCTATTTGCATTCAAGAAAAAAAAATTCTTTCCTAATTGTTCTAAACTTGAATTGCAAGTAATTTCCTATTCTTAAAGTTTCTTATTTTCAGATTTTTTTTTTTTCCTTCTTTCCTTCTCTTTCCTTCCAGACCTTCCCTTACTCCTTCTTTTTCCTTTTTGTTACACACCTTTTTTTCTCCTTTGTTTGATTCTTTGGGAATTTACATTTTAGGATTCTAGTTTTTTTTATTGCCACTAGTTTGATCTTTTCATTTGATTTGCTTGTGACTTGCTTAGAATACTTGTAAGAAGCAAATTATTGAGTGGTAAAAGGCAAGAGCGTTAACATTAAAGAAAAAGCCAAAAAGAGGGTTAAACACGAGTGAACTTATCATCTTTTGAATATAAACACGTGAGAAGAGTGCGTAAGGTCCTATTCCTTCTATCTTTCTTTGACTAACTTTTCAGGTGATAAGATGTCCAATGAATACAAATTCCTTGAAGAGGCTAACAAAGAGCGATTCAAGCAATCTTATGCAAGGTTGGATGCATTCCAATCCAATATCAACTCTACAGGACAAAATAAGGAAAAGGCATCCCCTGATTTCCATACTAGATGCCTTATCAAAGAGAAAGTCTGCAGCATGGCTATTGATAATAGTAGCTATGTAAATGTTGCTAGTACCTTACTTGTTGAGAAATTAAACTTGCCTATTATAAAGCATCCTAGGCCCTATACCTTGTTGAAGAGTAGTGCTGAATTTAGGGTTAATAAGCAAGTTTTGATTTCTTTCTCCATTGGTAAATATCATGATAAAGTGTTATGTGATGTAGCTCCAATGTATGATGGACATATTATGCTTGGTAAACCATGGAAACACATGAAAAAAGCAAAATATGTCAAGCATAAGCACAAATATTGCTATTGCTATTCATTTGTATTCAATGAAAAAAATCATGTATTGGTACCTCTTGATCCTATGGATGCTTATAAGGATCAAATAAAAATAATACAAGCATACAAAATGAAAGAAAAGGAGAGAGCAAAAGCAAAAGAGAGAGAACATGAGTTAGAGAGAGAAAAAGAAGAGATTGAAAAAGAAAAGAGTGTGAGTGAAAAGAAAGAGCAAGAGAGTTGTGAGAAAAGCGAGAAAAGCATAAGTCTGAGCTTGTTTGATGAAAAAAGAGAGGTTGAGAGCATATGTAAGGATATTTATTTATCTACTAACAATCTTAACCCATCTTTGCCTATTGTTAGTTCTAGCTCCTTGCAGGTATGTAGAGATTTGTTTCCCAAGAAACCACCTAATGGCGAAGATTCGAGGACGAATCTTTTCAAAGAGGGAGGGAATGATACAAAATCAGTATGCATGCCCATTGGAGTACAACAAGTTCTAGAAACCCTCATCCATCAAGAAGTTCAAAGAGCTCAAGTGGCCCAAATTGTGCACTATGTCCAAAGATTTCAAAGAGCTCAAAATAATATCTATGTTGGACGTCAGCCCAAGTTTAGAGCTCAAGATTCATATTTGATCAATTCAAAACATCTTAAATTGGACTATGGACATGAGATCTTTTTAAAGATGCAAAAGTGGAAGTCCAAGTGGAAGCCCAATGTCTTAAGAAGGTCCATGGAGCAACTAGATTCAATTATTTAATTTATAAGCTTCATAACTTAGAGCCCATTCATTTAAGTCAAGAGAAGGCCCAAGAAGATGTAAAAGGTGTGATCATGCTAACCATTCTACAAGAGGAGTGCCAAGGTCCAATTGGAATCCAATTACAAGAGATTAAGAATCATGTGACAATCATGTGATTTTTAATGAAGCATGAGCATCCCATGTGACAACTTAAAGAAGCTAATTAGTTTTGACTAGGATTCCTTTTGAAATTTCGTTTTTTATTATTTTATTATTTTTTTGAACTTGGTCAAAGAGCTTAACTTGGAGATCAAGTTAAGATTAGTATCCTAATCTAATTAGGATATATATTAGGTATTATTTAAAATATTTCTAATCAGATTTTAGAGTTTTACTTTAATTAGGACTCTAGAAAATTTTGCCTATAAAAGGCTTCCTATTGTACTCTATTTTACATATGAATGAATGAATGAATTTGAGTATTATTCAATACTTTGTGAGGCTTTTGCTTCTTTGTGTTCTCTGAGAGTTCACGTGACTTATCAAAGAATTGGTCTTCCTTTGTGGTATCTTGAGGCTAGGGTTCTAAGAGACAAGTTCTCTTAGGGTCTTTCCTTTGACCAACATTCTTGTTTTCTAGCCGGTCTCGGGCAAAGTGTCATCTTGTTGAAGGTTCCTAGGTCAAGGTTCCTAGAGGGTCTCTCATCATTTTAATGATGAGAGACCCTCTAGGAACCTTGACCTAGGAACCTTCAACAAGATGACACTTTGCCCGAGACCGGCTAGAAAACAAGAATGTTGGTCAAAGGAAAGACCCTAAGAGAACTTGTCTCTTAGAACCCTAGCCTCAAGACGCCACAAAGGAAGACCAATCCTTTGATAAGTCACGTGAACTCTCAGAGAACACAAAGAAGCAAAAGCCTCACAAAGTATTGAATAATACTCAAATTCATTCATTCATTCATGTGTAAAATAGAGTACAATAGGAAGCCTTTTATAGGTAAAATTTTCTAGAGTCCTAATTAAAGTAAAACTCTAAAATCTGATTAGAAATATTTTAAATAATACCTAATATATATCCTAATTAGATTAGGATACTAATCTTAACTTGATCTCAAAGATAAGCTCTTTGACCAAATTTAAAAAAATAATAAAATAATAAAAAACGAAATTTCAAAAGGAATCCTAGTCAAAACTAATTAGCTTCTTTAAGTTGTCACATGGGATGCTCATGCTTCATTAAAAATCACATGGTTGTCACATGATTCTTAATCTCTTGTAATTGGATTCCAATTGGGCCTTGGCACTCCTCTTATAGAATGGTTAGCATGATCACACCTTTTACATCTTCTTGGGCCTTCTCTTGACTTAAATGAATGGCTCTAAGTTATGAAGCTTATAAATTAAATAATTGAATCTAGTTGCTCCATGGACCTTCTTAAGACATTGGGCTTCCACTTGGACTTCTACTTTTGCATCTTTAAAAAGATCTCATGTCCATAGTCCAATTTAAGATGTTTTGAATTGATCAAATATGAATCTTGAGCTCTAAACTTGGGCTGACGTCCAACATAGATATTATTTTGAGCTCTTTGAAATCTTTGGACATAGTGCACAATTTGGGCCACTTGAGCTCTTTGAACTTCTTGATGGATGAGGGTTTCTAGAACTTGTTGTACTCCAATGGGCATGCATACTGATTTTGTATCATTTAATCCCTTAACTCCTCTTGATATTCTTCCTTTACCTTCTAATGAGTTTGCTAATCTTGATGGTTTGAAGAAAGTTAAGTTTGTGCAGGAATTACATGCCAAAGTTAAGGCTAACATTGAGAGGAAGAATGAACAATATGCCAAGCATGCTAATAAGGGTAGAAGGCGTGTGGTATTTGAACCTGGCGATTGGGTTTGGGTACACTTGAGAAAGGAAAGATTCCCTGAGAAATGAAAGTCAAAATTACACCCTAGAGGGGATGGACCTTTCCAAGTTTTGGAAAGAATTAATGACAATGCATACAAAATTGATTTGCCTAGCTCTTATGGAAATATTAGTGCTACATTCAATGTTACTGATTTATCTCCCTTTACTTATGTAGATTCGAGGACGAATCCTTTTGAAGAGGAAGGGAATGATGAAGGGGCCTATGAGGTTGTAGACAAGGGAGCATGGTGTAATGACTTAAAAGAGCATGGAGGGTGTGCAAGAAAGCCCAACATGCAAATGGACCCATTACAAGGCATAGGAGGCCCAATGACTAGAGGAAGAGCTAAAGCCATGAAGCAAACTTTGAGTTGCATTGTCCAAAAAGTTCAAGAGCTTGAACCCATGTTTTTGCATCAATTTAAAGAGTTACAAGGCCCAAGGGACTTGATCCTCATTGTCCAAGCCCAACAAGACATGCTGCAAGGTCCGAATAGAGTCCAATTTGAAGAAATCAATTAACAAGCATGTGCAAATCACATGGGCAACAAAAGTGACGTGAATAGTAGTTTTAATTCTTATTAAGATGTCTTTTATTTGCTTTTCATTAGTTTCCATTTCTATTAGTTTGAATGAGGCCATTTAGTCAAGACTTAGGATTCAAGTTTCAGATTTTGTTTATTTCCTTTTTCATTAGTTGCTGAAAACTTATTACTTTCTTTCCTTTTCTTTAGGATTTCTTATAGTAAATGGCATCATCTCCTCCCATTAAAATCAGATCCCTTATTTCCTAATTCTTGAAGGAGAATTCTTAGAGATTAAGTTAGGTTTAGGGTTTTCTTTTATGCCTATTTAATAGGCCACCTATTGTACTTTTTGGGAGATTGGAATGAATTCAGAATTTTATTTCTCATTGTGAGAATTCTTGTTTCTGTGTGTTCTTCTATAGAATACAAGTGACTTATCAAAGGAGTGGTCTCCCTTTGTGGTGTCTCAAGGCTAGGGTTCTAAGGGACGAGTTCTCTTAGGGTCTTATCCATTTGACCAACATTTCTTGTTCTTAGCCGGTCCCGGGCAACGTATCATTTTGTTGAAGGTTTCTAGGACTTATTCCTACGGGGTCTCTCATCACATCACATCATTAAAATAAAAGGCCTAGCATCATGTTGCTTTTTTAGGTCATAATATGAAACCTAAGACACCAAATCACTTCCCATGAGTTCTAAATTTTTCTAAGGGCTCCCTTCATTTTCATTCATCAAATATGACTCAAGAATATCCTTATAAAAATTTAAAACTCTCATTAGTTACAAAAACATGCCTAGGCCGAGACATAGGGGGTTTTGGGTTTCTTGGATGTCTCTGTTTTCTTGAAGAAAGAAGCTTATGGGGAGCATCTTAGGTGTCTCAAGAACTCATTGATACTCTTAATTAAACTTAGGAAGCATCACATAAATTTAGAAATTGGAAGGTGCACTTGAAACCCTAGATTTTGCATCTTGAAATCTAATAGTTATTTTGTTGTTTTCTTTGCATATTCTTATTCTTCTCCATCAAATACCTAATATTCATGCTTGGTTGGACTTGGAAATCAAATCCTCCTAGGGTTCCTAGTGTAGGTCGAAATGGAGGAGTGGGATGAAAGGTATCAACCATAGGATGCATTTTGACCTTATTTCCTTGCTTAGTTTGGCATGAATCTTGATTTCTCCAAGCTTCTCTCTTCAAATCCGAACTTTCCCTTGAATATCTCCTTTGAATCAAATTTATAAACCTTATTTTAATCCAAGGAAAGAAAGGAGAATGAAGGAGAGGTGGTGGTGATGAAGAAAAGTAAGGAAAAACACCATGAAAACATACCTTAAACTTGAATTTCTTCCTCCTTCTTCTTCCTCTCTTGGGTGCCTCTCCCTTAGGGTTTTGCTTCTGTTTTGGGGCTGAATTTTCTGAAGTTGAATGAGGGCAAGTGTGAGGCGCCACCTATATAGGTAGAGAAAAGTGACTTTTTCAAAAATTTTAATTTTGTCCTTCATACTTTACATTCTCGTTTCTCCTTCGTTTTAGCTCCTTTTTTAAAACCTCTTTTTCCATCATAAAATTTAGGTTCTCAATTAAGAAAAATGCTTTTGGAATCACTCAAATCGGGTCTAAAACCTTTTCGAACGAACCCATCAAAGTTCAGGCATACTGACGTTGGAAAACATCCACTGGAGGGGATTTAACTGTCCCAAGTCTTTTCATGGTTTTCAGTGCCTTTGAGAATTCTGGAGAACTCAAAACTTTGGTTTAGAAAGCCCTCCTATGTGAATTCCACAAATTGCCCTAAATTACGAAATTACCATTATGTTTCGTAAAGTTTTTGTCAAAATTTATTTCTCCATTTTAGCTCCATTTTTCCTTCCATCTGAGGCCACAATTCTCATTTTTAGGAGGTTAGAATGTTCCTGAAATTTTTTGGGACCTTAACTAATTCATTTCGGGAGACTTACTTTGAAAATGTGCCTGTTTCCGTCGTTTAACGAAAACTGGACGTTATAAGTATCCACACGAACGGAATCTGCAACACAAACATTGTGCTAGCACCACATTATGCGAACGTGCTTCTTCAAACTCATCCACAAGAACCATACAACTTCTCAAGTGTGTAACAGAATTCATCTCTCTTTCTCTCTCTCTTTCTTTTGGGTGGCATTATGGCTCCTTCTTAAGAATTGACTCATAACCCTAGTGTAACGAATGTCATTTCTGTAAAATGATGAAATAAGCCGTATAAAAGCAAGTCCTTCAAAATGACCTAGATAGTGTTCCAAAAAATTTGGGTAGAGTCCTAGACTCCTAAAAATGATAATTCTAGACTCAGATAGAAAGAAAAATGGAGTTAGGATAGAGAAACAATTTGTAACGGAAACTAACAAAACATAATGACATTTTCGTAAATAAGTGCAGCTTTTGGAAAAACATATAGGAGGGCTTTTTAAATAAAGGTTTTGAGTTGCCCAAGGTTCTTAGAGGCCCCAAAAATCATGGGAAGCCCTAGGACTACTGAAGCCTCTCTGGTGTATGTTTTCTAACGTAGTGACCTTGAACTTCGACAGAGTCATTTGGTAAGGTTTTAACTCCAAATTAAGTGATTACAAAGGCATTTTATTAATTGGAAACCTAAATTTTATCATGGAAAAAACGGTTCTTAAAAAGAAGCTAAAACGAAATCGAAACAAAATTGCTATTACAGAAGGACAAAATTAGAATTTTTGGAAAAGTATGCTTCTAGAAACTCCTACACACTTCTCCTTTCTTCTCCCACTTTCTTAAGCATGAAATTTTCTGCCCAAAATACAGAAATTGATCTGCTCTCTTAGGCACACCAAAAGGGGAAGAAAAAGAGGAATAAAACCAAAGAAAAACTAAGTAATCTTATGGAATTTTAAGCTCTTCCTTCTTCCAATTCTCTTACTCTCCTTCTTGGCTTTTACTATGGTTTTCTTTGGATGATTGGTTCTATTTTTGGTCCAAAAAGAAGGGGGAGAGTTCAAATTTTTCAAGGAGAAGAGAACCAAGGAAGAAAGGCTTTGGAAGCAAACTTGAAACCAAGGTAATTACTTGTTGTTGTTGCTTCTCCTTATTGCTTCCTTGGTGGATTTTTGGCCTAGACCAGAACCATATGGAAGAGGGATTTTCTGTCCAAAACCAAGAGGGAACCAAGGGTTTTAGACCTTGGGGAGATAGAATGTGGCAAGAAATTCCAAGAAAAACTAATAGAAATCAAGTTAGGAAAGTGTGGAATTTTCTAAGGTTTTGTCAAATTTGATTTTGTGTGAATGTTTTCTTGGTCATTTGAATGTTTCTTTAAGCTCCTAAGACCCTTAGAAACCTCCCCAAATGGCTCTTCCATCAAAGAAAAATTTTGAACTCCAAGAACCTCCTTTGATGGGTATGCCTCAGCCAAGCATAGTTCATAGGGCTAGGGAGTGTTTTAATTTGTTCTAGACTTGGTTTGAAACTTCATATGACATTAGAAGATGAGAGGAACCATTGGAAAAAATTTAGGAGCCGTGGAATGAGAGATAGGGCAATGGTGTCCATAATAGTACTATATGAAGCAACTTGGGTTTCCAATTGTGTGAGTGAATGTGTGAGGGCTTCAAAGACCTTAAATGAGTCCAAGAAGTCTAGAAATAACAAGAGAATGGAACCTAGGAATTGAATTCCAAGAGTTGCTTCATTAGGCTAATTATGGAACCATAATGCCAAGTATGAAACCAAGTGTGTGTTTAAGCTTTAGTTTAATGTCTTGGCTTGCTTCAATTATGTGATTGAGTGTTCTTTGTGATTTCTAGGCCAAGAGAATAATCAACCACCTAAGTGCTCTTATGAAATCAAGGAGGGGAAGGAATTAGCAAAGTAAACTTACATAAATTGAAAGGTAGCTCTCTGCCTTATTCTTCATACTTTCTTGTGTGCATATATATGTCATTGTGTATGTGTTCTTATGATTTGGTAATATGCCACATGATCCCATGGAGTTGCATTGGTACCAATGTGTGCTCATGAATACCTTTGAATGTGAGATTGGCTTATAAGGGTGAGGTGATGCCAAAAGTCTTTTAAAGTGGGTGAGGATGTATCAAAAGTCTCAAGGCATGGGTGAAACTGTGACGACCCTAACTTCTAATAATCATAATTAAGGTTAAGTACGTGATTACTAACCATAAAATTTCAATTAGGGTTGAAAGTCATTACAATTAATTATATTCGAAAAATGTTAGGAAATTTGAACCTAAATGTTATTAGGGTCATTAATTAGGCCACCACAATTATTCAGAAGTGCAAGTGAATTTAATCATTAATAAGGAGCCTTTGATTCTCCCATCCATTAATTCCAACTCATAAAAATCTCTTACAAGTGTTTCTAAATCATTCCTTAGTATTACCATAAAAGAAATTAAAGTTTCTAAGTGAATATGAGAAATTGAGCACCTTCGCCGTGGCTAAATCCCCTTTCGCTGCGCCCAATTACTCTCGGATTCAAGTCCTTACACCTCCATAAATTTCACACATTTTGCCGCGGCCAAATACCCCTTTCGCCGCATCCAAATACCCTCTGGAACACCCCTAAACTTGTTTACCAGTCTTAGCCGCGGCCAACATCACTATTCGCCACGGCCAATTTCTCTCTGTTTTCTTCCCTGGCAGGTTCGTCACATTTGGCCGAGGCCAATTAATTGTTGGCCGCGGCCAATTCTTCTCTGTTTCTATTTGGCCTATTAAATGTTGGCCGCGGCCAATTCCCTTCTATTCCTACAACTTCCAAAATTTCATCTCATGCTCTCCAATTCCCCCCTCTAGCAACCCTCTAGGCCACTTTAACTTAGTTTGTGAAGATTTAATGTCTTTCTTTCACCTAATCTGATGTGAGACCCCATAGAAACCCGTTCTAGGAACCCCAAATGACATGGATCTGGTGCGAACCCACAAGGAATTGAATCCCCTTGAACCCACAACCGATCTGAAATATACACACCCCAAGAAAGCTAAATCAAGTCTGAACGATCCACTTGGAACCCTTGAACACGAAGAGACAAGGACCCCGAGTGTTGGAAGACGCCACAAGGTTGATCAAGCCTTGATAAGTCTACAAGTTCAATGAAGAACCCTAGAGAGCACTCCTCTCAATTCTGGGATTTCCAGAAAATATGATTTCTATTCATTCAAATCTGATTACAATGGGAGACAGAGTACAATTATAGTGTGCAAGTCAAATGCTCATAGAAAAGGAAAACTAGGAAAATTAATGGCAAATTTCCTAATTAATGACCTATGGAATCAGAATTATAAAGTCAAATTCTCTCAAAAACTAAAAAGCAAATAAATCCCCCTAAATAAGCTAATTTCGTCTAAATACATTAGGGTTCTAGAAATCAGCTTATTAAGCCTAAAATAGCATTATTTAGCCCTAAATGAGCCCACCAATGGATGGTCCATGGTTCAAGCACTTCAATTTGTAATGTTTTGGCCCAATCTAGCCTCAGTAGCTCCATCTTCAGCCCATATGATGTTGAGGATGCCCACATTGGAAATGTCCATATCTTGCTTAACTTTTGTTGCTCCAATTGCTATTTGCTTAGTCCAGGTCTCTTGAACAAGTCCATTTAAGGCTTCCCTCATTCTTTTAGCTTGTGCTCTTGTCATCGGGCCACTTGGAATTTGCAGAGGATCATTCCAAGCATTTGGGACAGCTTGCTCCCTTTGATGGATTGTATCAGGATCAGTGATCGAAATTTGGCTACAACACAAAAACAAGCAAATAGACAAATCTGGATAACAAGCAACAAAGAACATAGAAAGAAACAAAGAAGAAGAAGAGATGTCGGTCAATGGAATTGAACCCTAAGAGAACCCATCTCTTAGAACCCTAATCCGGGACGCCACAAAGGAAACCACTCCTTTGATAAGTCAAAGATTTTCTCGAGTACACAAAGGCCACAAGAGAAACCTCAGAAGTCAGAAATAATTCTGAAACTAATTCATTCAATCTGCCAATTCTTGGAGTACAAGTGGGCCTTATATAGGCATTTGAAAAATAAAACCCTAAAAACATAATAACTCCTAGGTGGTACCTTTTACATGGCGGGAAAATAAAAGAAATTTAAGTCTGGACAAATTCACCAAGAATGGTGCCTAATAAAGCTAAAAAATCTGAAATAGAAACAATCAAATTAAAACAAAATAAAACTAAGAGAATTTTCTAGAAAATGGTTGGGCTCCTTTTCGGGCTTGGGCTAGCATCTTGTAGATATGAAATAATTTTCATGCCATTTTGTTCCTTTTGGGCTTCATATTCAGCTAAGACTATGGGCTCCAAGTCCATTAGTTTTTGGATCACTCCATTCAAGGCCTCCTTCATAGCTTTGGCTCTTGATCTTGTGCATCTTTAGTTGGCCATCTTTTAGAGTTACGTCCAGCCCTTTTGTTTTCAAGTTCTTGATTTTGTTCAAGCTCTTTAAAGTCTCCTAGCTCACCTCCATCATTCCCTCCCTCATGAAAAGGATTCGTCCTCGAATCTGCAATATCAAAAAGAGAAAGGTCAGCCACATTGAAAGTTGCGCTTACATTCCCATAAGAGGCAAATCAATTTTATATGCATTATCATTTATTCTTTCCAACACTTGGAAAGGACCATCGCCTCTTGGGTGTAATTTGGACTTCCTTTGTTTAGGAAACCTTTCTTTCCTCAAATGAACTCACATCCAATCTCCTGGTTCAAAGATAACCTTCCTTCAACCTTTATTAGCATGTTGAGCATATTGCTCATTCTTGCATTCAATGTTCGCCTTGACCTTAGCATGAAGATCCTGCACAAACATAGCAAACTCATTACAAGGCAAAGGAAGTAAATCCAAGGGAGTCAAAGGATTAAAACTATATACAATTTCAAAAGGAGAAAACTCAGTTGTAGAATGCAAGGCACGATTATATGCAAACTCAATGTGAAGCAAACACTTTTCCCAATTCTTTAAATTTCTTTAAATTTTTTTCGATTCACCACTTTGGTTTGTCCATCCGTTTGAGGATGTGCAACCGTAGAAAACACAAACTTTGTACCCAACTTAGCCCACAAAGTTTTCCAAAAGTGACTAACAAATTTAACATCATGGTCACTCATAATAGGTCGAGGCAAACCATGCAATCTAACAATCTCCTTGAAAAATAAATCAGAAATATGGACAGCATCATTTGTTTTTGAGCAAGCAATGAAATGAGCCATTTTACTAAATCGATCAACAACAACAAATATGCTATCCTTTCCACTAGATGTTCTAGGCAATCCAAGTACAAAATCCATTGAAATATCGACCCAAGGATGAGAAGGAACAGGTAAAGGAGTATACAAGCCATGTGGTTGCACTTTAGATTTAGCATGCTTGCATACAATGCACCTTTTACACACAGCAATCACATCCTTATGCATATGAGGCCAATAAAAATGTTCTTTCAACATGGATAAAATCTTTTCTATGCCAAAGTGCCCCATCAAACCACCCCCATGAGATTCTTTAACCAAAAGCTCATGCATAGAACAAACAGGCACACACAATTTATTTTTTTTAAATAAGCGACCATCAAATCTAAAGAAATCATGAGCACCATGTTTTTCACACAACTTCCAAGTTTCAGCAAAGTCAGCATCACATTCATACATGCTTTTGAAAGATTCAAAACCAATCAACCTAGCTTGCATAGATGTAATAAGACTATACATCCTAGACAAAGCATCAGCCACTACATTTTCTTTCCCCTTTTTATGTTTAAGCACATAAGGAAATGACTCAATGAATTCAAGCCACATGGCATGCCTCTTATTCAACTTATCTTGGGTCTTTAGGTATTGAAGACTCTTATGATCAGAATGCAAAACAAATTCCTTAGACCATAAATAATGTTGCCAATGTTCTAGAGTTCTTTTTAAAGCATACAATTCCTTGTCATAAGTTGAATAATTCAAAAAAGCACCACTAAGCTTTTCACTAAAGTAAGCAATAGGCCTAGACTCTTGCATCAAAACAGCACGAATACCAATTCCAGAGGCATCACATTCAACTTCGAAAACTTTAGAGAAATTAGGAAGAATAAGTAGAGGGGCATTGGTCAATTTATCTTTCAAAGTATTAAAAACCGCCTCTTATGCCTCACCACATTTAAAGATAACATTTTTCTTTACCAGCTCATTTAAAAGGTGCAGCAAGGGTTGAGAAATCCTTTACAAATCGTCAGTAGAAACTTGCAAGTCCATGGAAACTCCTCACCTCACTAGCATTCTTAGGTGTTGGCCACTCTTGAATTGCCTTCACCTTCTCTTCATCCACTCGAAGGCCATCAGTACCTACAACAAAACCAAGAAAAACAACAGAATCCAAGCAGAAAGAGCATTTCTCTAAATTTGCAAAGAGTTTATTTTCTCTTAAAATATTAAACACAGAATGCAAATGCTTAGCATGCTCTTCTAGATTCTTAGAAAACACAAGAATGTCATCAAAATACACAACAACAAACTTTCCTATGTAAGGGCAAAGCACATGATTCATTAAGCTCATGAATGTACTAAGAGCATTAGTTAAGCCAAAGGGCATAACAAGCCATTCATACAAACCAAACTTAGTCTTAAATGCAGTCTTCCACTCATCACCCTCTTTCATCCTAATTTGATGATAACCACTCCTAAGATCTATTTTTGAAAACAAGCAAGCACCATGCAACTCATCCAGCATGTCATCAAGTCTAGGAATGGGATATCAATACTTAACAGTGATTTTGTTGATGGCTCGACAGTCCACACACATCCTCCATTTGCCATCCTTCTTGGGCACAAGTATTACCGGAACAGCACATGGACAAAGGCTTTCTCTCACAAACCCCTTTTTCATGAGTTCCTCCACTTGCCTCTGAATTTCCTTAGTCTCTTCTGGATTTGCCCTATAAGCAGGTCGGTTAGGAAGAGATGCTCTAGGAATAAAGTCAATCATGTGTTCAATGCCTCTTATGGGAGGCAATCCATCCGGTACCTCTTACGGAAACAAGTCCTTATATTCCTGCAACAAACTCAAAACACTAGAAGGAAGAGATTCATCAAGGTCACTAAGGGTTAGATAAACATCCTTATACAAGAGTACAAAAGATGTCTCACTACATAAAACCCTCTTAATCTCTCCTCTACTGGAAAATAGTGTTACTTTCTTTTCTTCACTCTCTTGACTTTTCTTTTCAGTAGCTCTCTTTTCTTTTCTCTCCATCTCACTTTCTTTTCTTTCTTTCTCAAGCACTTTCTTTTCTTTCTCTCTTAACTTGCATTCTTGAGTAATTCGCTTTTGATCTTTATATGCCTACAAGGGTCTGAGAGGGGTTAGCATAATGGTTTTCTTATTAAACTCAAAAGAATTTAACCATCGTACTTAACTTTCCTATCAAATTGCCAAGGTCTACCCAATAACAAGTGTCCAGCATACATAGGAGCTATATCACATAAAACCTCATCATGGTAACTTCCTATGGAAAATGCTACAACAACTTGTTTAGTAACTTTAACATCCCCATTATCATTGAACCACAACAAATTATAAGGAGTGGGGTGTTTTCTAGTAGGCAAATCTAACTTTTCAACCAACAAGGTACTAGCAACATTAGTGCAGCTCCCATTATTAATGATAAGGCTACATACCTTGTTGTTAACAAAACACCTAGTGTGAAAGATATACTCTCGTTGTTCTTTTTCAAGCTCCTCTTTCGGTTGAATGCTAAGAGCACGCCTTGACAATAGAGCCTCACCAATCACAGCTTCAGCTACCTCCACATCAGATTCATCACCTCCATTGGAGCTTAACTCAGCTTCCACATCTTCATCACTGCTGCTTTCACTAGTAACAACACCATTCCCAAGCAAAATCATAGTCCTTTTATTTGGACATTGTGAAGCAATGTGACCAAAACCTTGACATTTAAAGCATTTAATTTTAGAAGAACTAGAAGAAGATTTAGATTCAGATTTACCTTTAGAAGTAGATGTTTGCATCTTCATCTTATTCTCCTCTTTAGGCTTGGTCTCTCCCTTAAACTTGAAAAATGACTTGAAGTCTTTGTTGGAACTAGCATGTGATTTCAATTTCTGTTTTGTCTTAAAATGCTTCTCCACCTTAATGGCTTTATGCAACAACTCCTCCATATCAAGGTAGTTTTGCAATTCAACTTCTGCAGCAATTTCAGGGTCTAAGCCACCAAGAAATCTTGCCATTGTAACTTCTGAATCTTCCTCAATGTTAGCTTTGATCATGGCAATTTGCATTTGCTGAAAATATTCTTCCACACTCATAGATCCTTGTTTGATTTTGTGGAGCCTCTTGTGCACATCCCTATAGTAATGTGATGCAATAGCACCAAGAGACCTTGTTGAGCATAAAAGTGGACCTGATGAAGGATATGGTGCTATGTTTCAAGCCCAAGGACATGATTTGCAAATTAAAGCCCAAGAGTTCAAGTCAAATGTGCCTAAAGACCCATTGCAAGGCATAGGAGGCCCAATAACAAGAGTTAGGGCCAAAGCAATAAAAGAAGCCTTCAATTGTTTAATTCATAAGCTTCACAACTTAGAGCCCATTCATTTAAGTCAAGAGAAGGCCCAAGAAGATGTAAAAGATGTGATCATGCTAACCATTCTACAAGAGGAGTGCCAAGGCCCAATTGGAGTCCAATTACAAGAGATTAAGAATCATGTGACAACCATGTGATTTTTAATGAAGCATGAGCATCCCATGTGACAACTTAAAGAAGTAGATTAGTTTTGACTAGGATTCTTTTTAAAATTTCGTTTTTTATTATTTTATTATTTTTTTGAACTTGGTCAAAGAGCTTATCTTGGAGATCAAGTTAAGATTAGTATTCTAATCTAATTAGGATATATATTAGGTATTATTTAAAATATTTTTAATTAGGTTTTAGAGTTTTACTCTAATTAGAACTCTAGAAAATTTTGCCTATAAAAGGCTTCCTATTGTACTCTATTTTACACATGAATGAATGAATGAATGAATTTGAGTATTATTCAATACTTTGTGAGGCTTTTGCTTCTTTGTGTTCTCTGAGAGTTCACGTGACTTATCAAAGGATTGGTCTTCCTTTGTGGCGTCTTGAGGCTAGGGTTCTAAGAGACAAGTTCTCTTAGGGTCTTTCCTTTGACCAACATTCTTGTTTTCTAGCCGGTCTCGGGCAAAGTGTCATCTTGTTGAAGGTTCCTAGGACAAGGTTCCTAGAGGGTCTTTCATCATAATGGGTAGGGACAAATCTCTTTCTCATGAGAGCCTTCATTTCTGGCCAAGACCGAATTGGACCCTCTCCAGAACGCCTCTTACTAGTGGTTAATTGATCCCACCATAGGCTTGCATAACCTGTGAACTCCAAAGCAGCTAATTTTATTTTACTTTCTTCTGAAAAAGATTGACAGTCAAATAAAAACTCAACTTTTCTTTCCCATTCAAGATATACATCAGGATCAACTTTCCCTTGAAAGGAAGGGATTTTCATCTTGATGTTACTAAAGGCATCTTTCTTTCATGGGGGAGCTTTCCTAACTCTTTCATGTTGGCTTTCCTCCTCAAAATCAGATTCATCTCCTCCTAGAACAACATTTTTACCATGCCTTGCCTTGCTGTTGGAAGAAGAAGAACCCATTTGATCCAACCTAGTATTTAGCCTCTTGAATTGTTCTTGAACAGATTTGATGAACAACTTAAGGTCAACTTGGTTATCCTCACTTTCAGACATGATTGGCACCTGAAATGTTAGTGAATAGCAAGAAAAGGACCTGACTACTCCCTCACGTGTTTCACTCTAAATGATGCAAATTCACTCGTGTTTCACTCTTGTAATGGCTTTTACAATGATGAAAACACTCTTGCCTTTTTCCTCTCAACTTGCTTCCTATAGTGTACTGAATTAAATCCAACAAATCAAAAGAAGCAGCAACTGAAGTGGCAATCTCAAATTAGAACCCAAGATGTAAAGTTCTCAAAGAGACAACAAAAGTCCAACATTTTAAAAAAAAAAATTCGTAGGTGCAGCCAATGGAAAATACAGCAAGTGACTAGGAAAGGAAATGAAGACAATGAATTTATGGAAGAAATGGTATGTGGCAGATTACGGGAGAACAAGTGGTTAATGATTAATTATCAAGAGTTATGGAAAGAAATTTGGAATTTGGAATCAGAATTGAAGCAATTAGAAATTTGAAATTTAGAACAAGGTGAATGAATGCAAATTTCCTTTTATGAATTGTGCACAAATGACTTTTAATGATCAGATCAACTCAAGGAATCAAAAATGGTAATTCCAAGAATCAGAAATGACCAGATCTTCAGCAATTGCAATTCAAGTCAACAATTCAAAATTTTACAATTTCCAGCACAACTTTCCTTTTTCACAGATTCTGACTTCTTTTTTTTTTTTTTGCAACTTTTCCTTCTTTTCTTTTCTTTTCCTTTTTTTTTTCTACTGTAATATACTCTTTTTTTTTTTTCGAATCTCAAAGGTGCTGAAATTTGCAAACAGAACACAAGATTTCTGAAAGATCAGAATGACATGCACGAAAGAAATAGCTATAACTTGCTCTAGAAAAATCGGATTGACATGATTCCAAAACGAGCAGAAAGAAGAGATCTTGAGACACAGGAAAGACCTATTAAACGTCCAAAAACACGAAGGAAAACACCAGAAACAGTCGCATGAAAAAAAAGGACGAGCAGAAAAGAATCAAACGAAATAAGGGAAAAGAAATAGCTATAACTTGCTCTACAAAAATCGGATTGACGTGATTTCAAAATGAGCAGAAAGAATAGATCTTGAAATACAAGAAAGACCTATTAAACATCCAAAAACACGAAGGAAAACACCAGAAACTGCCGCACAAAAATATGGACGAACAGAAAAGAATCAGACGAAATAAGGAAAAAGAACAAGGAAAAAGTGGATGAAACCAACCTCAACCAATGCTCTGATACCAGATGATGTGAGACCCCATGGAAACCCATTCTAGGAACCCCAAATGACACGGATCAGTGATCGAAATTTGGCTACAACACAAAAACAAGCAAATAGACAAATCTAGACAACAAGCAAATAGACAAATCTGGACAACAAGCAACAAAGAACAAAGAAAGAAACAAAGAAGAAGAAGAAGAAGAAGAGATGTCGGTCAATGGAATTGAACTCTAAGAGAACCCGTATCTTAGAACCCTAATCCGGGACGCCACAAAGGAAACCACTCCTTTGATAAGTCAAAGATTTTCTCGAGTACACGAAAGCCACAAGAGAAACCTCAGAAGTCAGAAATAATTCTGAAACTAATTCATTCAATCTGCCAATTCTTGGAGTACAAGTGTGCCTTATATAGGCATTTGAAAAATAAAACCCTAAAAACATAATAACTCCTAGGTGGCACCTTTTATATGGCGGGAAAATAAAAGAAATTTAAGTCTAGATAAATTCACCAAGAATGGTGCCTAATAAAGCTAAAAAATATGAAACAGAAACAATCAAATGAAAACAAAATAAAACTAAGAGAATTTTCTGGAAAATGGCTGGGCTCTTTCAATTAGGCTCCTTTCGGGCTTAGGCTAGCATCTTGTAGATATGAAATAATCTTCATGCCATTTTGTTCCTTTTGGGCTTCATATTCAGCTAAGACTATGGGCTCCAAGTCCATTAGTTTTTGGATCACTCCATTCAAGGCCTCCTTCATAGCTTTGGCTCTTGATCTTGTGCATGGGCCTCCCATACTTTGCAATGGATCTTTAGTTGGCCATCTTTTAGAGTTATGTCCAGCCCTTTTGTTTTCAAGTTCTTGATTTTGTTCAAGCTCTTTAAAGTCTTCTAGCTCACCTCCATCATAATCTACTTAACACATCTATCATTACACATTTAAAATTCAAATGTGGATCCTTAACCCCCTAGCTATCATAAACTAGTGAGTTCATAGATTAATGACAGCAATTGTATTATGGTCACAAGGTGCATGGGGTCAATGCTTAATGTTCATATAAAATCAAATCACTTATCCATTATTAGCCAATTACAATCATAATGTTCAATTCCATGATAATCAAATTACATATACAATCCCTATACTTGGCAACTCATGATGCAATGCAACAATGATACAGAACTAATAATTTAGTTACAATATATTTTGTCAAAGCTCCCAAGCCTATGTGCTACCAAACCATTTAATGATCTTCTATTAATTTTCTCCTTGCCACTAAGAGGTCCGGTCCCTGAAAATGTTAACCCACAACGGGGTGAGATATACAATCTCAGTAACAAAAGGCAATTTCCATATATATGTACAAGTCAATCAATCCAATGCAATTTCATGTTATCAATACCAGAATCATCAATTCAATTCGTAAATGAACTAGTTGAGCTACCAATGACTACTGTCCCATACCAGTAATCATACACAACATGTTAATGGCCAATAACACCGAGAGAGGTTCGTCCACGGCACCTACTCCATCATGAGCACAACCAGGGCTCAGTGCATTTGGGGTTTGATCATAACCCGGTGCTAGATCGAAGCACAAGCACGGGTGGCAGCCGCACCACAGCTCCACCATGGACTTACAAGGTCCAATCACAATAACAATCAAGTAGTCAGCCAGTCATTTAACATTTCAAAATCAAGCATGTGTAACAAATAGCATTAACATGAGCATATACATGAAATTAGGAAAATAACCCAGTTACCACAATGAAGCCAATTACTTTTCCCCTAGCTACCATAATAATCCAAATGCATACCAAGCCTATAACAAGCATAATTATCATCATTTCTAATCACAATCAAATATCCAAAGAGTTGAACTACTAATGACAGACTAGAGGTTACTCACCTAATTACCAAGGGATTTAATTTCGGATTCCAACTTTCCCACACCAGAAATTGCCATAGTTCACTCCAATTTCTGGGTAATTTCACATGAAACCAAAGCCCATATCATATGTCGACTATAGGGGTCTCAAACTAACAAAAAATGCATCAAAATGGGAAGGAGATACTCACTTAACAACACCCATAGCCTCACCTCCGAAAATCCTCCATGGAAGCACCAACATTTGCATTTCAATCATCAAGCCTAGAAAATTCAATTTTTTACCATTATCTCCTTGTAATCTCACACAATAACAGAACCCATTATGATAATACATCCTTAGGGGCATTTTCCAGTAAAGTGATACACAAAATGGAAGGAAAATGCTTACCTAATCATCCCTCTAACCTCTAACTCCGAAAATCTTGCAAGGAATCACCCAACACCAAGTTTCAGATTTGAGAAGAAGATGAAAATGCTCAAAACCAGAAATTAATCAGACCAAAATGAAGAGGAGAATGAGAGGGACATGTTTTATATAGATTATCTTAGCCAAATCTTCCTCTAGAAGTGAGAAATGGTGGAGGAATGCAGAAAAACCCTAGCCCCTCTTCTCAAGTGCGAAAATGTCTTTCTAAGTCTGCAAAATATGTATTCCTTGGCAGCCAAATGGGCGGAGATAAGACTTCTTAGGGTTTTTGTGAAGATGGGCTAGTCCAATGGGCCTATTATTTTAAGTGGGCTGGTGCTAGGTAAGATGGGCTGCAGAAAATTTAAAGCTAAAAATGGAATGTGCTGACCCCATGGGCCAATTCCTTGTGGGTTTAGATTTTTATACTTGTTGGGCCTTATCTCATAAGTTGGGCTGAATCTCATGAGTTGGGTTTTAGGGTTGTAGTTGGGCTAGGCCAAATTTCAAGAGCCAATCTAATTTGGGTGATAAGAGACCCTCTAGGAACCTTGTCCTAGGAACCTTCAACAAGATGACACTTTGCCCAAGACCGGCTAGAAAACAAGAATGTTGGTCAAAGGAAAGACCCTAAGAGAACTTGTCTCTTAGAACCCTAGCCTCAAGACGCCACAAAGGAAGACCAATCCTTTGATAAGTCATGTGAACTCTCAGAGAACACAAAGAAGCAAAGCTCACAGATAATTGAATAATACTCAAATTCATTCATGTTCAAAATAGAGTACAATAGGAAGCCTTTTATAGGCAAAATTTCTAGAGTCCTAATTAAAGTAAAACTCTAAAATCTGATTAGAAATATTTTAAATAATACCTAATATATATCCTAATTAGATTAGGATACTAATCTTAACTTGATCTCCAAGATAAGCTCTTTGACCAAGTTCAAAAAAATAATAAAATAATAAAAATTGAAATTTCAAAAAGAATTCTAGTCAAAACTAATCAGCTTCTTAAGTTCTCACATGGGATGCTCATGCTTCATTGAAAATCAAGTGGTTGTCACATGATTCTTCATCTCTTGCAATTGGACTCCAATTAGGCCTTGGCACTCCTTTTGTAGAATGGTTAACATGATCACACCTTTTACATCTTCTTGGGCCTTCTCTTGACTTAAATGAATGGGCTCTAAGTTATGAAACTTATGAATTAAACAATTGAAGGCTTCTTTCATTACTTTAACTTTAGCTCTTGTAATTGGGCCTTCAACATATTGGATATTGACTTTAGTAGCTCCATAGACCTTCTTAGGACATTAGGCTTCCACTTGGACTTCCATTTTTGTATCTTTAAGGAGATCTTATGTCCAAAGTTTAATTCAACTCTAAGACCAACATCTTTATGAATTGAGTGACGTCTAACATATTCTAAATTAATCAAATATGGATTTTGGGCTCTAAACTTGGGCTGACGTCCAACATAGGAATTTTCTTGAGCTCTTGAAAATTTTGTACATAGCGCACAATTTGAGCCACTTGTGCTCTTTGAAGTTCTTGATGGATGAGGGTTTCTCGAACTTGTTGCACTCTAATGGGCATGCCTACTGATATTATATCATTCCCTCCCTCTTTGAAAAGATTCGTCCTCGAATCTTCGCCATTAAGTGGTTTCTTGGGAAACAAATCTCTATATACTTGCAAGGAGTTAGAACTAACAATAGGCAAAGATGGGTTAAGTTGTTAGTAGATAAACAAATATCCTTGCATATGCTCTCAACCTCTCTTTTTTCATCAAACAAGTTCAGATGATGAGAGACCCTCTAGGAACTTTGTCCTAGGAACCTTCAACAAGATGACACTTTGCCCAAGACCGGCTAGAATACAAGAATGTTGGTCAAAGGAAAGACCCTAAGAGAACTTGTCTCTTAGAACCCTAGCCTCAAGACACCACAAAGGAAGACCAATCCTTTGATAAGTCACGTGAACTCTCAGAGAATACAAAGAAGCAAAAGCCTCACAAATAATTGAATAATACTCAATTTCATTCATGTGTAAAATAGAGTACAATAGGAAGCCTTTTATAGGCAAAATTTTCTAGAGTCCTAATTAAAGTAAAACTCTAAAACCTGATTAGAAATATTTTAAATGATACCTAATATATATCCTAATTAGATTAGAATACTAATCTTAACTTGATCTCCAAGAAAAGCTCTTTGACCAAGTTCAAAAAAATAATAAAATAATAAAAAACAAAATTTTAAAAAAGAATCCTAGTCAAAACTAATCTACTTCTTTAAGTTGTCACATGGGATGCTCATGCTTCATTAAAAATCACATGGTTGTCACATGATTCTTAATCTCTTGTAATTGGACTCCAATTGGGCCTTGGCACTCCTCTTGTAGAATGGTTAGTATGATCACATCTTTTACATCTTCTTGGGCCTTCTCTTGACTTAAATGAATGGGCTCTAAGTTGTGAAGCTTATGAATTAAACAATTGAAGGCTTCTTTCATTGCTTTGGCCCTAACTCTTGTTATTGGGCCTCCTATGCCTTGCAATGGGTCTTTAGGCACATTTGACTTGAACTCTTGGGCTTTAATTTGCAAATCATATCCTTCATCAGGTCCACTTTTATGCTCAACAAGGTCTCTTGGTGCTATTGCATCATTCCCCCCCTCTTGAAAAGGATTCGTCCTCGAATCTGCAATATCAAAGGAAGAGAGATCAGCTACATTAAAAGTAGCACTAATATTTCCATAAGAACTAGGTAAGTCAATTTTATAAGCATTATCATTAATCCTTTCAAGAACTTGAAAGGGACCATCTCCTCTAGGTTGGAGTTTTGACTTTCTTTGTTCTGGGAAACGTTCTTTTCGCAAGTGAACCCACAACCCAATCGCCAGGTTCAAACACCACACGCCTTCTACCCTTATTAACTTAGCTAGCAATTTGCTCATTCCTTCTTTCAATATTAGCTTTCACCTTCTCATGCAAATCCTGCACAAACTTAGCCTTCCTAGCACCATCAAGGTTAGTAAACTTATGTGAAGGTAAAGGAAGCAAATCTAACGGCGTTAAAGGATTAAAGCCATAAACAATTTCAAAAGGAGAGAATTTTGTAGCAGTATGAACAGCACGATTATAAGCAAATTCGACATGGGGCAAACACTTCTCCCAATTCTTAAGATTCTTTTGAATGATAGCTCTTAATAAAGTAAAGAGAGTTCTATTAACAACCTTGGTCTGTCCATCAGTTTGTGGGTATGCTGTAGTAGAAAACAAAAGCTTAGTGCCAAGTTTATTCCACAATGTTTTCCAGAAATAACTCAAGAATTTTACATCTCTATCACTAACAATAGTTTTTGGCACACCATGCAACCTAACAATCTCCTTGAAAAACAATTCTGCCACATACACAGCATCATTAGTTTTAGAACAAGCAATAAAATGTGCCATTTTACTAAACCTATCCACAACAACAAAGACACTATCTTTCCCAGTGGAAGATTTAGGTAAACCCAAGACAAAGTCCATAGAAATATCAGTCCATGGGTGAGAAGGAACTGGTAAGGGGGAATATAAGCCATGTGATTGAATTCTAGACTTAGCATGCTTACAAGTAATACATCTAGAACAAACAGCAACCACATCCTTCCTTATACTAGGCCAATAAAAATGCTCATTCAAAAGAGCCAAAGTCTTTTCGGCACCAAAATGACCCATCAATCCCCCGCCATGAGTTTCCTTAACAAGAAGCTCACGAATGGAACACATAGGAACACATAACTTGTCCTTTTTGAAAAGGAACCCATCAAACCTGTAATAGTCATTAGCACCATACATTTCACAAGATTTCCAAATATCAACAAAATCAGAATCAGACTCATATATGTCTTTTAACATCTCAAATCCTATCAATCTAGCATGCATGGAAGTAATCAAAGTGTAACGCCTAGACAATGCATCCGCTACAACATTTTCCTTTCCCTGCTTATGCTTAATCACATAAGGGAAGGTTTCAATAAATTCAAGCCATCTTGCATGTCTTTTATTCAATTTACCTTGGGACTTAAGAAACTTAAGACTTTCATGATCAGAATGGATAATAAATTCTTTAGGCCACAAATAATGTTGCCAAGTTTCTAAGGTACGTTTCAAGGCGTACAACTCTTTATCATATGTAGAATAATTTAAAGTAGGGCCACTTAATTTCTCACTGAAATATGCAATAGGTTTGGCATCCTGCATCAACACACCACCTATGCCTATACCAGAAGCGTCACACTCAATTTCAAAAACCTTAGTAAAATCAGGCAATACAAGTACAGGGGCTTTAGTTAGTTTGTCCTTCAGTATGTTAAAAGCACGCTCTTGTGCTTCACCCCACTTGAATACTATATTCTTTCTTACCAAATCATTTAAAGGGACAGCAAGAGTAGAGAAGTCCTTAACAAATCTCCTATAAAAGCTCGCCAATCCATGGAAGCTCCTTACTTCACTCGCATTCTTTGGAGTTGGCCACTCTCGGATTGCTTTGACCTTCTCCTCGTCCACTTGTATGCCACGAGCTCCTACAACAAATCCAAGAAAAATCACAGAATCCAAACAAAAAGAGTACTTCTCTAAATTGGCAAAGAGTTTATTCTCTCTAAGCACAACAAACACATCATGCAAATGATTCACATGCTCTTCTAGACTTTTAGAGTAAATCAAAATGTCATCAAAGTAAACCACAACAAATCTACCAATGAAAGATCTAAAGACATGGTTCATTAAACTCATGAAAGTGCTAGGTGCGTTAGTCAAGCCAAATGGCATAACTAACCATTCATATAACCCAAACTTGGTCTTAAAAGCAGTTTTCCATTCATCACCTTCTTTCATTCTAATCTGATGATAACCACTTCTAAGATCAATTTTAGAGAAAACACATGCACCATGCAACTCGTCAAGCATATCATCTAACCTAGGGATAGGATAGTGATATTTTACCATTATTTTGTTGATGGCACGACAATCTACACACATCTGCCACTTGCCATCCTTTTTGGGCACAAGAATCACCGGCACAGCACATGGACTTAGACTTTCACGAACAAAGCCTTTCTTCATGAGCTCTTCCACTTGATGTTGTATTTCCTTAGTCTCATCTGGATTTGCTCGATAAGCAGGTCTATTGGGAATAGATGCTCCTGGGATAAAGTCTATACGATGCTCAATGCCTCTTAAAGGGGGCAATCCATTAGGTATTTCCTCTGGGAATAAGTCATAGAATTTCTGCAATAAAGATGTAACACTAACAGGCAAAGAGTGATCAGGATCATTGATAGTAAGATAAACATCTTTATAAATCAATAAGAAAGCATTTTCACTAAATAAAGCTCTCTTGATCTCACTTTTACTCGAAAATAAACTCACTTTCTTTTCCTCATATTTTTCTCTAATTTTCTTTCTACCCAACTCACCTTTCTGTTGCTTTTTCTCATTCTCAATACTCACACTCACTTTACCTTTCTTTTCTTGCTCTCTATTCTTACATTCTCTTTCGATTTTTAACTGATCCTCATATGCTTGAACAGGACGTAGAGGGGTCAACACAATGGTCTTACCATTAAAAATAAAGGAGTAATAATTTTTATATCTATCATGTTTTACCTTTCTATCAAACTGCCACGGCCTACCAAGTAACAAGTGACCAGCATACATAGGTGCTACATCACAAAGAATTTCATCATGATAATTACCAATAGAAAAAGAGATGAGCACCTGTTTTGTTACCTTTACCTCCCCACTATCATTAAGCCATTGTAATTTATAAGGGGTAGGGTGCCTCAAAGTAGGCAAGTTCAGCTTTTCCACAAGTAAAGTACTAGCTACATTTGTGCAGCTACCACCATCAATAATCAAACTACAGACCTTCTTGTGGATGAAGCAACGAGTATGGAAAATATGCTCACGCTGCTCTACCTCGAGATCTTCTTTTGGTTGAATGCTGAGAGCACGTCTAGCCACAAAGGCTTCACCATTTACAGCTTCAGTTAATTCTAAATCTGAGTCATCAGTCAGGGGTGGCATCTCATCCTCCTCAGACTCACTACTAGCACTAGTCACATCACCATTCTCAAGAATAATCATAGTTCGTTTGTTGGGACATTGTGAAGCAATGTGACCAAAACCATTACATTTAAAACATCTAACCTTAGAGGAAGAAGCAGTAGGGTTAGAAGATGATAAAGGTTTTGAATCAGTTTTACCCTTAACCTGAAAGGGTTTTACTTTACTTTCCTCTTTAGACTTGAAATCAGTCTTTGGCTTGAAGGAGACTTTGGAATCCCTCCAAGAACTCGAGCTAGATGTCACTTTTAGCTTTTGTTGAGTCCTTAGTTGCTTTTCCACCTTGATAGCTCTATGTAAGAGCTCCTCCATATCCAGGTAATTGTATAAATCAACTTGGGCAGCTATTTCAGGATTTAAGCCCTCAATAAATCGGGCCATGGTTGCTTCACGGTCTTCCTCCACATTTGCCTTAATCATTGCAATCTCCATTTCTTGATAGTAATCTTCCACACTCATAGAACCTTGTTTCAGCTTTTGGAGCCTCTTATGCAATTCCCTATAATAGTAACTAGGGACAAATCGTTTGCGCATGATAGTTTTCATCTCCTGCCAATCACGAATTGGGCCTTCACCGGTACGTCTTCTGGTGAGTAAGAGTTGATCCCACCAGATGCTAGCATAGTCAGTAAACTCCACTGCAGCAAGTTTTACTTTCTTCACCTCAGTGTAAGAGTGGCACTCGAACACATGCTCCACTCTTCTTTCCCAATCTAAGTACTGGTCCGGGTCATTTTTCCCGGGGAATGAGGGAATCTTCATCTTGATGTTTCCAATACCACCATCCTTATTGGATGATGATTGGCTACCTCTCCGAGTATGGGACTCCTCAAAGTCAGATTCAGCATCATCATCAAGTTCCATATGAGGTTGCCTCCTATGGGTCCTCCTATTGGAAGAAGACTCCACATCATCTAATCTGGCACTAAGTTTCTCAAGAGTACTTTGAACGGCTCTAATCCATACTTTCATGTCAAAGTCACTATGCTCAGATTCTCCAGACATCCTGAAATATTAGTTTGTACAAAAACAAACAAAGAAAGATATAAGACCTCGCAACTCACTAGCTTACGTGTTTACACTCAAAAGATGATAATTTCACTCGTGTTTAACTCTCTTTTTGGCTTTTTCTTTAATGTTAACCCTCTTGCCTTTTGCCACTCAATAATTTGCTTCTTACAAGTGTTCTAAGCAAGTCACAAGCAAATCAAATGAAAAGATCAAACTAGTGGCAATCCAAAAACTAGAATCCTAAAATATAAATTCCCAAAGAATCAAACAAAGGAGAAAAATAGGTGTGTAACAAAAAAGGAAAAAGAAGGAGTAAGGGAAGGTCTGGAAGGAAAGAGATGAAAAGAAAAAAAAAATCTGAAAATAAGAAACCTTAAGAATAGAAAACTACTTGCAATTCATGTTTCGAACAATTAGGAAACAATATCCTTTCTTGAATGCAAATAGGTAAGTAGAAAACTTGGTAGCCACTTAATGCAATTAAATTAGGAAACAAACTCCAATTAGGAAATTAACTCCAATTAGGAAACTAACTCCAACTAGGAAATTGACTCCAATTAGGAAATTAACTCCAATTAGGAAATTGACTCTAATTAGGAAACTAACTCCAACTAGGAAATTGATTCCAATCTTGCTTTTAATTTTGAATTGGCACAACTTGCAATTTTGAATTCTGCAATCTAAATTTTTTTTTTTTTTTCACTCCCTTTTTTTTTCACTCTTTTTTTTTCGAATTTTTTTTTTCGAATTTTTTTTTTTGGAGTATCACACTCTCTTCTCTTTTTTTCTTTTTGGAGTATCACACTCCTTTTTTTTTTTTTCTTTTTTTTTTTTTGAGGATAGAGGAACACAACAATGGAAGACAGAAGAAGATAGAAAAAGACGAAGATGGAAAAGGTAATACTAATGGAAGGAGAGAAAGTATGAAGAATAATGAAAGGGAAAACACAAAGATATACCTTGTACTAGCGACCAAAGCTCTGATACCAAATGATGAGAGACCCTCTAGGAACTTTGTCCTAGGAACCTTCAACAAGACGACACTTTGCCCAAGACCGGCTAGAATACAAGAATGTTGGTCAAAGGAAAGACCCTAAGAGAACTTATCTCTTAGAACCCTAGCCTCAAGACGCCACAAAGGAAGACCAATCCTTTGATAAGTCACGTGAACTCTCAGAGAACACAAAGAAGCAAAAGCCTCACAAATAATTGAATAATACTCAATTTCATTCATATGTAAAATAGAGTACAATAGGAAGCCTTTTATAGGCAAAATTTTCTAGAGTCCTAATTAAAGTAAAACTCTAAAACCTGATTAGAAATATTTTAAATGATACCTAATATATATCCTAATTAGATTAGAATACTAATCTTAACTTGATCTCCAAGATAAGCTCTTTGACCAAGTTCAAAAAAATAATAAAATAATAAAAAACGAAAATTTAAAAAAGAATCCTAGTCAAAACTAATCTACTTCTTTAAGTTGTCACATGGGATGCTCATGCTTAATTAAAAATCACATGGTTGTCACATGATTTTTAATCTCTTGTAATTGGACTCCAATTGGGCCTTGGCACTCCTCTTGTAGAATGGTTAGCATGATCACATCTTTTACATCTTCTTGGGCCTTCTCTTGACTTAAATGAATGGGCTCTAAGTTGTGAAACTTATGAATTAAACAATTGAAGGCTTCTTTCATTGCTTTGGCCCTAACTCTTGTTATTGGGCCTCCTATGCCTTGCAATGGGTCTTTAGGCACATTTGACTTGAACTCTTGGGCTTTAATTTGCAAATCATATCCTTCATCAGGTCCACTTTTATGCTCAACAAGGTCTCTTGGTGCTATTGCATCATCAGACTTATGCTTTTCTCACAACTCTCTTGCTCTTTCTTTTCACTCAAACTCTTTTCTTTTTCAATTTCATCTTTTTCTCTCTCTAACTCATATTCTCTCTCATTTTCTTTTGTTCTCTCCTTTTCTTTCATTTTGTATGCTTGTAATATTCTTATTTGATCCTTATAAGCATCCATAGGATCAAGAGGTACCAATACATGATTTTTTTCATTAAATACAAATGAAGAGCAATAGCAATATTTGTGCTTATGCTTGACATATTTAGCTTTTCTCACGTGTTTCCATGGTTTACCAAGCATAATATGTCCATCATACATTGGAGTTACATCACATAACACTTTATCATGATATTTACCAATGGAGAAAGAAATCAAAACTTGCTTATTAACTTTAAATTCAGCACTACCCTTCAACAAGGTATAGGGCCTAGGATGCTTTATAGTAGGCAAGTTGGTGCGAACCCGCAAGGACTTGAATCCCCTTGAACCCACAACCGATCTGAAATATACACACCCCAAGAAAGCTAAATCAAGTCTAAACGATCCACTTGGAACCCTTGACACAAAGAGACAAGGACCCCGAGTGTTAGAAGACACCATAAGGTTGATCAAGCCTTGATAAGTCTTGTTCAATGAAGAACCCTAGAGAGCACTCCTCTCAATTCTGGGATTTCCAGAAAATATGATTTCTGTTCATTCAAATCTGATTACAATGGGAGGCAGAGTACAATTATATAGTGTGCAAGTCAAATCTGCCTTCAATGCTCATAGAAAAGGAAAACTAGGGAAATTAATGGCAAATTTCCTAATTAATGACCTATGAAATCAGAATTATAAAAGTCAAATTCTCTCAAAAACTAAAAAGGAAATAAATCCCCCTAAATAAGCTAATTTCGTCTAAATACATTAGGGTTCTAGAAATCAGCTTATTAAGCCTAAAATAGCATTATTTAGCCCTAAATGAGCCCACCAATAGATGGTCCATGGTTCAAGTACTTCAATTTGTAATGTTTTGGCCCAATCTAGCCTCAGGAGCTCCATCTTCAGCCCATATGATGTTGAGGACGCCCACATTGGAAATGTCCATATCTTGCTTAACTTTTGTTGCTCCAATTGCTATTTGCTTAGTCCAGGTCTCTTGAACAAGTCCACTTAAGGCTTCCCTCATTCTTTTAGCTTGTGCTCTTATCATCGGGCCACTTGGAATTTGCAGAGGATCATTCCAAGCATTTGAGACAGCTTGCTCCCTTTGATGGATCGCATCATCCCCTCTCTCCTCAAAAGGATTCGTCCTCGAATCATCACCTACATCATAACGAGATAGATCAGCAACATTAAAAGTAGCACTAATATTATACTCTCCTGGTAGATCTATCTTATAAGCATTGTCATTGATTTTTTAAAGGACTTGAAATGGTCCATCCCCTCTTGGAGCTAATTTAGATTTCCTTTGTGCTAGAAACCTCTCTTTTCTCATATGCACCCAATCGCCAGGTTCAAAAGTGACACGCCTTCTGCCTTTGTTTGTCTTGGATGCATATTGCTCATTCTTCTTTTCAATCTGCAATTTAATCTTTTCATGAAGTTGCTTAACCACCTCAGCTTTCTTTTTGCCATCAAGGCTTATTCTCTCATTAATGGGCAATGGTAACAAATCCAAAGGATTTAGTGGATTAAAACCATAAACAACTTCAAAAGGAGAATAATCAGTAGATGAATGCACACTTCTATTATATGCAAATTCAATGAAAGACAAGCAATCCTCCCAATTTTTCAAATTCGTTTGGATGACGGTCCTAAGCAATTGAGTTAAGGTTCTATTAACAACTTCAGTTTGACCATCAGTTTGTGGATGACAAGCTATAGAAAATAATAACTTAGTTCCAAGCTTTCCCCCCAAAACTCTCCAAAAATGACTCAAAAATTTTGCATCCCTATCTGAGACAATACTTTTAGGAACACCATGAAGCCTCACAATTTCTTTAAAGAACAAATCAGCAATATAAGTAGCATCATCAGTTTTATGACATGCAATAAAATGCGCCATTTTTGAAAATCTATCAACAACCACAAATATTGAATCCATCCCTCTTTTTGACCTAGGTAATCCCAAAATAAAATCCATTGAAATGTCTACCAAAGGTTCACTAGGTACAGGTAATGGAGTACACAGACCATGTGGTAAAGACTCTAGACCTAACCCTTTTACATGTTATGCATCTATCACAAATCCTTTCCACATCATGCTTCATTTTAGGTCAAAAGGAATGTTCATGTAAAACATCTAATGTCTTTTTCACACCAAAATGCCCCATTAGTCCTCCGCCATGTGCTTCCCTCACAAGCAATTCACGCATAGAACATTGAGGCACACATAAATTATTTTTTTTGAACAAAAATCCATCAAGCTTATAGAATTTTCCAAAAGCTCCTTTTTCACAAGCAACAACTATTTCAGCAAAATCACTATCATTGGCATACAAATTCTTAACATATTCAAAACCAAGCAATCTTGCATTCAGAGAAGTGAGAAGAATATACCTTCTAGATAATGCATCGGCAACAACATTTTCCTTACCTTTCTTGTATTTGATCACATATGGGAAAGGCTCGATGAACTCCATCCATCTAGCATGTTTTTTGTTCAGCTTACCTTGACCTTTAATGTACTTCAAAGATTGATGATCTGTGTGAATCACAAATTGTTTACGCCAAAGGTAGTGTTGCCAGGTCTCCAATGCTCTCACAAGTGCATAAAGCTCCTTATCATAAGTTGGGTAATTCAAGGTGGCACCATTCAGCTTTTCACTAAAATAAGCAATTGGCCGCCCTTCCTGCATTAGAACAGCTCATATCCCAACTCCTGATGCATCACACTCAATCTCAAAAGTTTTGTTAAAATCAGGTAAAGCTAAAATAGGTGCAAAACACAATTTTTCTTTAAGAATACTAAATGCATGATCTTGTGCCTTTTCCCATCTAAAGCCAACTGATTTCTTAATTATTTCAGTGAGTGGTGCAGCAATTGTACTCAAATCTTTCACAAACCTCCTATAAAAGCTAGCCAACCCATGAAAACTTCTTACCTCAGTTACATTTGTAGGTGTTGGCCATTCTTTAATAGCCCTTACCTTCTCTTCATCAACTTGTATTCCCTCAACACTCACTACAAATCCAAGGAAAACAACTTTTCCCATGCCAAAGCTACACTTTTTTAGGTTAGCATACAACTTTTCTTTTCTCAAAACATCAAGCACACAACGCAAATGATTCAAATGCTCATCAAGACTCTTACTAAAAATCAGAATATCATCAAAATAAACTACAACAAATTTTCCAATATATGCACGCAAAATATGATTCATCAACCTCATAAAAGTACTAGGTGCATTTGTTAGCCTAAATGGCATGACTAACCATTCATACAGCCCATGCTTTGTTTTGAAAGCAGTTTTCCACTTATCTCCTTCCCTCATCCTAATTTGATGATATCCAGATTTTAAATCAATTTTTGAGAAAATAATAGACCCATGCAATTCATCAAGCATATCATCTAATCTAGGAATAGGATGGCGATACTTTACAGTGATATTGTTGACAGCTCTGCAATCAATGCACATCCTCCAAGATCCATCTTTTTTTGGTACTAAGAGGACTGGTACAGCACATGGACTCAAGCTTTCTCGAACATACCCCTTTGCCATGAGCTCTTCAACTTGCTTTTGAAGCTCTTTTGTCTCCTCAGGGTTAGTTCTATAAGCTGGCTGGTTAGGAATTGTTGCTCCAGGAATGAAGTCAATTTAATGCTCAATGCCTCTTATGGGTGGCAATCCACTAGGGATATCTTCTGAAAATATATCTTCAAATTCCTGCAACAAAGAACTAACAACACTCGGAAATGAAGAGTCTTTCATTAGTGTTTAAAAAGGCCTCCTTGTAAACAAGTACAAGTAAAGGCTGTTCAGAAAGATATGCACTCCTCACCTCACTTTCTTTTGCATAAAAACTCACTTTTTCTCTTTCTTTTCTCTCCACTTTCTTTTCTTTCTTCTGAATCTCTTTTTTTGAACTCTCAGATTTTTTTTCTTTCTCACTCTCATTTCTTTTTGATCTCTCTTCTTTATTTTTCTTATCACCCTCTCTTTTATCTCTCTCTTGTTTCATTTTCAGCTGATCTTCATACACTTGCTTGGGTGTTAATGGTACAAGAGTAACGGGTCTGTCATCCTTTACAAATGAATATCTATTGGTAAACCCATCCTTTGTCACCTTCCTATCAAATTCCCAAGGTCTACCCAAAAGTATATGTCCAGCATGCATAGGAACAACATCACATAAAATCTCATCACAATATCTTCCAATTGAGAATGAAACAAGAACTTGCCTATCAACCTTAATCTCCCCACATTCATTCAGCCATTGCAACTTGTATGGTCTAGGGTGTTTAATGGTAGACAAATTTAATTTCTCAACTAGAGTGGTACTAGCAACATTGGTACAACTCCCACCATCAATAATCATATTGCATACCTTGTTGCTTACGAGACAGCGAGTATGGAAGATGTTTTCTCTTTGCTGCTCAATGTCATCTTCCTTAACTTGAGAATTCAAAGCTCTTCTAGTCACAAGTGCTTCTCCTTCTACAGCATACTCAAACCCATCATCACTAGCATCTTCAAGTGACGGCATGGAATCATCACTTTTACTTTTAGTCACCACTTCACGGTCCTTCATGATCATTACTCTCTTATTGGGGCATTGCGAAGCTATATGACCTTTGTTTTTAGATGAAGCTTCCTCTTTGCCTTTTGGGACTTCTCTTTGAACATCTTTTTCTTCCTTCTTCCATTTTGGTCTCATTGAAGAACTAGAGCCTGAAAGGTACCATGCTGATCCTTTTTGTTTAAGTTGCCCTCCATCCTTCATTGCCATGTGCATCATGTCTTCTAACTCCACATAATGCTGCAACTCCACAACATTAGCAATTTCTTTATTCAACCCATTTAAGAATCGAGCCATTGTTGCTTCCCTATCCTCTTTCACATTTGCCCTAAGCATAGCCACTTCCATCTCTTTGTGATATTCCTCTACACTCTTAGAGCCTTGTGTAAGGGACTGCAACTTTTGAAAGAGGTCTCTATAGTAATGGCTGGGTATAAACCTCTTCCTCATGAGAGCCTTCATCTCCCTCCATGTTTCTAGGGGTCTCTCACCATTCCTCCTCCTCTCTAGGACCAATTTATCCCACCAAATTAATGCATAATCTGTAAATTCAATGACTGCCAATTTCACCTTTTTTGCTTCAGAATAATTATAGCACTCAAAAATAAACTCAATTTTCTTCTCCCACTCCAAATATGCTTCAGGATCATTTCTACCTTGGAAAGAAGGTATCTTCATCTTAATATTTCCAAGGTTTCCATCCACCCTATTTCTACCCCTTGGAGCATTTTTACCGTGTCTCCTTTCATGCCTAACTTCCCTAGGCCTATTTCTACCCAAATCAAATTCAGATTCATAGTCTTCTTCACTACCACCTCCTACTTCATTTTCAGACTCAAAATCATCCATAGAATCATCTCTATGCCTCTCATATCTTCTAGGATTAGGACTTACAGTAGGTGGTCTTCTCTACAAGTTCGCAATCATTGTGTCTTGCTTATCCATCCGGTCTCTTATCCCTCCAAGCACCACATTAAGACGTTTGAATTGCTGCTGCATGGCTTTTACAACGAGATCCAGGTTCTGTGCACTACCTCCTCCACTTGATATTTCCTCCCTATTAGACATTATAAACTGCAAGAAAAATTGATTAGAGAAATAAAGATCCTTGCAAATTTTCCTCACGTGTTTACCCTCAAAAATGTCACTCTTCACTCGTGTTTCACACTTTAAAGGCTTTTTTCAAATAATGGATTCACACTCTTGCCTTTTTCCACTCTCAGTGTCTCTATAGGCTCTTTAAAGAAACTAATCAGACTCAATACAAAGCTATCACAATTCTTGTGAGATTCAACCCAACACTTGGAGATAATGAGTAGTAAGCGGATACTATAGTTGAGAAAATCAGGGAATGAAAGTTAAAGATGCAGAATATTGTAAAAGCTTAGCTCAAACCAATACTACTTCCAGAACAGCACAATTTTTTCTTTTTTTGCCTTTTCTTTTCAGCAATTTTTTTTTTGCCATGCTTTTTTTTTTTCTGGAATATGAAAGAACAAAAAAACGAAATTTGGATAAACAGAACAGAAACAGCAAAATAAATCTGGAAAAACGCGTCTGAATTTAAAGGACAATATCTCGAGTTAGAGAACTCCAAATGAGATGATTTTAAAGCAATCTGAAAGAAGAGATTCTGGGATATAAGAAAGACCTACTATACGTCCAGAAACTCAACGGAAAACATGACAAACAGAGGATTAAAATTCAGCACGTCCAGAATAATGGAAGACAAATAGAATTTCAAAACGAAAGAGAAACGCAATCTGGAAAAGCACAAGACACACGGATATGACCTGATTTAGGGACCGAAGCTCTGATACCAAGATGGTGCGAACCCGCAAGGACTTGAATCCCCTTGAACCCACAACCGATCTGAAATATACACACCCCAAGAAAGCTAAATCAAGTCTGAACGATCCACTTGGAACCCTTGACACAAAGAGACAAGGACCCCGAGTGTTAGAAGACGCCACAACGTTGATCAAGCCTTGATAAGTCTTGTTCAATGAAGAACCCTAGAGAGCACTCCTCTCAATTCTGGGATTTCCAGAAAATATGATTTCTATTCATTCAAATCTGATTACAATGGGAGACAGAGTACAATTATATAGTGTGCAAGTCAAATCTGCCTTCAATGCTCAGAAAAGGAAAACTAGGGAAATTAATGGCAAATTTCCTAATTAATGACCTATGAAATCAGAATTATAAAAGTCAAATTCTCTCAAAAACTAAAAAGGAAATAAATCCCCCTAAATAAGCTAATTTCGTCTAAATACATTAGGGTTCTAGAAATCAGCTTATTAAGCCTAAAATAGCATTATTTAGCCCTAAATGAGCCCACCAATGGATGGTCCATGGTTCAAGCACTTCAATTTGTAATGTTTTGGCCCAATCTAGCCTCAGTAGCTCCATCTTCAGCCCATATGATGTTGAGGACGCCCACATTGGAAATGTCCATATCTTGCTTAACTTTTGTTGCTCCAATTGCTATTTGGTTAGTCCAGGTCTCTTGAACAAGTCCACTTAAGGCTTCCCTCATTCTTTTAGCTTGTGCTCTTATCATCGGGCCACTTGGAATTTGCAGAGGATATTCCAAGCATTTGAGACAGCTTGCCCCCTTTGATAGATCGCATCACAAGTTTAATTTCTCAACAAGTAAGGTACTAGCAACATTTATGTAGCTACTATTATCAATGGTCATGCTGCAGACTTTCTCTTTTATAAGGCATCTAGTATAGAAATCAGGGGATGCCTTTTCCTTCTCTTGTCCTGTAGAGTTGATATTGGATTGGAATGCATCCAACCTTGCACAAGATTGCTTGAATCGCTCTTTGTTAGCCTCTTCAAGGAATTTGTACTCATTGGACATCTTATCACCTGAAAAGTTAGTCAAATAAAGATAGAAGGAATAGGACCTCACGCACTCTTCTCACGTGTTTACACTCAAAAGATGATAAGTTCACTCGTGTTTAACTCTCTTTTTGGCTTTTTCTTTAATGTTAATTGCACTCTTGCCTTTTACCACTCAATAATTTGCTTCTTATAAGTGTTCTAAGCAAGTCACAAGCAAATCAAATGAAAAGATCAGACTAGTGGCAATAAAAAAAACTAGAATCCTAAAATGTAAATTCCCAAAGAATCAAACAAAGGAGAAAAAGAGGTGTGTAACAAAAAGGGGAAAAAGAAACGAGGAAGGGGAGGCCTGGAAGGAAGGAGAAGGAAAGAAAAAAAATTCTGAAAATAAGAAATTTAAGAATAGGAAACTACTTGCAATTCAAGTGTAGAACAATCAGGAAATAATATTCTTTCTTAAATGCAAATAGGAAAGTAGATAATTTGGTAGTTACTTAATGCAATCAAATTAAGAAACAAATTTCAATTAGGAAATTAACTCCAATTAAGAAATTGACTCCAATTAGGAAACTAACTCCAATTAGGAAATTAACTCCAAACTTGCTTTCAACTTTGAATTGGCACAACTTGCAATTTTGTATTTTGCAATCTTAATTTTTTTTTTCACTTTTTTTTTTTTTTGAAGATGGAGGAACACAACAATGGAAGACAGAAGAAGATAGAAGAAAAAGACGAAGATGGAAAAGGTAATACTAATGGAAGGAGAGAAAGTATGAAGAATAATGAAAGGGAAAATACAAAGATATACCTTATACTAGCGACCAAAGCTCTGATATCAAATGATGAGAGACCCTCTAGGAACCTTATCCTAGGAACCTTCAACAAGATGACACTTTGCCCGAGATCGGCTAGAAAACAAGAATGTTGGTCAAAGGAAAGACCCTAAGAGAACTTGTCTCTTAGAACCCTAGCCTCAAGATGCCACAGAGGAAGATCAATCCTTTGATAAGTCACGTGAACTCTCAGAGAACACAAAGAAACAAAGCCTCACAGATAATTGAATAATACTCAAATTCATTCATGTTCAAAATAGAGTACAATAGGAAGCCTTTTATAGGCAAAATTTCTAGAGTCCTAATTAAAGTAAAACTTTAAAATCTGATTAGAAATATTTTAAATAATACCTAATATATATCCTAATTAGATTAGGATACGAATATTAACTTGATCTCCAAGATAAGCTCTTTGACCAAGTTCAAAAAAATAATAAAATAATAAAAAACGAAATTTCAAAAGGAATCCTAGTCAAAACTAATCAGCATCTTAAGTTGTCACATGGGATGCTCATGCTTCATTAAAAATCACATGGTTGTCACATGATTCTTAATCTCTTGCAATTGGACTCCAATTGGGCCTTGGCACTCCTCTTGTAGAATGGTTAGCATGATCACACATTTTACATCTTCTTTTGCCTTCTCTTGACTTAAATGAATGGGCTCTAAGTTATGAAACTTATGAATTAAACAATTGAAGGCTTCTTTCATTGCTTTAACTTTAGCTCTTGTTATTGGGCCTTCAACATATTGGATATTGACTTTAGTTGCTCTATAGACCTTCTTAGGATATTAGGCTTCCACTTGGACTTCCACTTTTGCATCTTTAAGGAGATCTCATGTCCAAAGTTTAATTCAACTCCAAGACGTCTTTATGAATTGAGTGAAGTCTAGCATATTCTAAATTAATCAAATATGGATTTTGGGCTCTAAACTTGGGCTGACGTCCAACATAGGAATTATCTTGAGCTCTTTGAAATTTTTGGACATAGTGCACAATTTGAGCCACTTGAGCTCTTTGAAGTTCTTGATGGATGAGGGTTTCTCGAACTTGTTGCGCTCCAATGGGCATGCCTACTGATATTGTATCATTGGGTCTGCATTATGTATGTTGGGCCAACTCATATAAATTGAGTCTTGGGCCCCTATTCTACTAAATCAAATTGGGCCATTGCTAGGCAATTTTTCTTAGCCCAAGCCTCATGATAAGGAGTTGGGCTTACACCTAAAAATTATTGGGCCTCTAGAAATCCTTATCCATGGCTTATTCAAATTAAATTTTGGGCCCCAATTAGGCTTTAACCCAAATGAAATGTTAAACCTATATTACAAACTTATTTCTCTATAAAGTTTCATTCATAAAGCTTGCCCAATTTTTTCATGATAATTATTTTTAATTAGTCCAAATACATTATTAACACCTTAATTAATTTTTGGGGTGTTACAGAGACTAGACCAAAAGTCCCTTCGATGGGTGAGGCTAAGTCAAAAATCCCTAAACCAAGAGTGAGGCAACTCTAAAAGTCCTAGAAATAGGGTGAGGCAGAACCAAAAGTCCCTAGAGTATGAGAATGATCTTGATGTGTAGATGTGGCATGAATTGGTAGCTTTGCACACCCTATGTTTCATAATTGTGTTATTGATGTATGTATGCCTTGAATGTATGTGAATAGGTGTGTGTGTGAGCTATTGAGATTCTTGGAATCTCACTCCCCTTCCCCCTTCCATCTTGAAATGTTTAGGTGGCTCTCAAGATTCAAGGAAGGCAAGCCAAGAACTCTAACTAGCTACACTTGGGAGATGTTGTAGTTTTTTTTTTATATAAATATCAAAGTGGTTTTGTATATATTATTTTGGTAATGTAAGACCTTGAGTAATGGTAATATGATGTATGAATATTATGTAGCTCATGTGTGACATTAAATCAATGCAAATCATGGAAATTGCCTCTTGTGTGGTTATGGTTACATATGTATTATTGGATGTGGAGTGGCAAAATCAAGATGCATGGGGTTTTAGTGAATTTCTGGAAAATTGTATCAAAATTTTTATGGATGATTTCACTGTGTAAGGGAATTCTTTTGAGGAGTGTTTGAAAATTGTCATTTTATGGTTTGAAAAGGCATTGTATTGGGTCATGTTGTATCTGAATAGGGCATAGAAGTTAATAAAACTAAAATAAATGTTGTAACTTCTTTACCATATCCGACATGTGTTCGAGAGGTCTAGCCTTTCATAAGTCATATAGGTTTTTATAAGAGATTCATACAGGATTTTAGTGAAATTGCATTGCCAATGTCTAAGCTGTTGCAGAAAGATGTTGATTTTCATTTTGATGATGCATGTAAAGTAGCTTTTGATGAGCTTAAGAAAAGATTGATTTCCCCACCCATTATTTAGCACATTGATTGGAGTCTCCCATTTGAGTTTTTATGTGATACTTCCAATTATGCTTTGGGAGCAGTATTGAGCCAGAGAGTCAATAAAAAAGCCCTATGTGATAACATATGCATCCAAGAATTTGTAAGGGGCTCAAGCAAATTATACCACCATAGAGAAAGAATTTCTTACTATTACTTTTGCTCTAGATAAATTTAGATCTTATTTGCTTGATATTAAAGTCATTATTTTCATTGATCATACAGCCTTGAAGTACTTGTTGAAGAAGTCTGATGCAAAGCCAAGGCTGATTACTTTTGCTTTAAAAGTTTGACATTGACATTTGGGATAAAAGTAGAGCATAGAACTTGGTGGCCAACCACTTGAGCTGGATTGAGGCTTCAAAGGTAGATTCTTTACCTATTGATGATGATTTTTTGGATGAGCATTTGTATGCTGTGCATAATTTCTACCTATGGTATGTAGACTTAGTGAATTATCTAGCTAGATCTGAATTGCCTATTGACTTGAATAAACATCAGTTGGATAAGTTTAAGAGTGAAACTAGATACTATATATGGGATGATCCATACTTGTGGAAGTATGTAGTGGCCAAGCAATTATATGTTGTGTGCCTGATATAGAGTTTGTGTTTGTTTTGAGATTCTATCATGCCTTTGCATGTGAAGGTCACTTTAGTCTAAAATGCATTGCTAGGAAGGTTCTAGATAGTGGATTGTGTTGGCCTACCTTGTTTCGTGATGCCTATGATTTTTGCAAAAGATGTGTTAGGTGTCAAAAAACAAGGAGCATATCTAGGAGAAATGAAATGCTATAGCATCCTATTTTGTTTTGTAAGATCTTTGATGTTTGGGGCTATAATTTTATGAGACCTTTTCCTATTTCTTTGGGCTTTGCATATATCTTATTAGTTGTTTATTATGTTTCAAAGTGGGTGGAAGCAAAGCCCACTAGAACTAATGATTCTTCTGTGGTTATAGAGTTTGTTCACTCTCATATTTTCTATAAGTTTGGGATTCCCATGGCTATTACTGGTGACAAGGGCACTCACTTTTGCAATTGGAGTATGCAAAGCTTGCTTAGCAAGTATGGGGTTGTGCATAAAGTGGCTCTCCGTATCACCCTTAAACGAATGGCCAAGCAGAGATTTCCATTTGAGAGGTGAAGCAAATTTGGGAGAAAACAATGTAGCCAAATAGGAAGGATTGGAGCAAGAGGCTAAATGATGCTTTGTAAGCTTATAGAATTGCCTACAAGACTCCAATTAGCATGTCACCCTGTTGGCTTGCCTTTAGGAAAGCTTGTCACTTACTAGTGGAAGTGGAGCATAAAGCTTATTAGGCCGTAAAGAAGTGCAATATGGACTTACATAGAGCGGTTTCTTAAAGGAGATTTCAACTACAAGAGCTTGAAGAGATCCATCTAGAAGCCTATGAAGATGCACGCATTTATAGAGAAAAAACCAAGGCTTTCTATGATAAGAAAATTGCAAGGAAAGAGTTTGTGGTTAGAGACAAAGTGTTACTATGCAAGTCTCATTTAAAGCTTATGCTCAGTAAGTTTTGTTTTAAATGGGAAAGTCCTTATATTATTTCTAATGTTTTTTCTTTTGGTGTAGTGGTGCTGTTGGATAAGGCTACTAGAGGGAAGTTTAAAGTGAATGGCCATAGAGTCAAGCATTTTAATGAAGGAGTTCCAAGGAATTAGAAAAAAGAGCTCTATCTTCACAATGCAACCTAGCTTGTCCGATTTTATACATTCCCTTTTCACCTTTTATATTGTGTTGTCTATATTTTAGTTGGATATTGAGCTTGCATTGATAACAATGCAATATTTAAGTGTGGGTAGGGGGAATTCAAACAAATTTTTGGTTTTGCTTTATTTTGGTTAGTTGATTTTTAGTTTTTGTTAGTGTGAAGTTTTGCTTTTATGTTGTTTGTGTGTTTTGAAAAAAAAACCTATTGAAGAAAAAAAACACTTGTTTTTTATGGAAGCTACTAGTATTGAGGTATGATCATAGCTTCGATATGTCTTGATTTGATAGGAAATTAATCTTGTGTTGAGAATGCAAGTTAAATGGCAATTAGCTTAACTTTAATGAACTTTAATGATGATCAATTTACCTTGTGAGATTTTGTACCTATTGATATTCATTTCTAGTGTGGATCCCCTATCTTACTCTTACTCTAAAACTTGGCTTGACTTTTATTCAAGGCCACATTTGTACATTTGCCATGTACAGAAAGGATTAAGTTTTGTTTTGTTTTATATAGGGCCAAATAGCCATCCTACATGTGTTTTACCATTTGTTTTACCTATTTGAGCTTTATATGCTTTCTTTTTAAACCTTTTATCCATGAAAAAATAAATTAATATCTTTCCTACCTTGATTAGGATACTTTTAGTTGTTAAGAGCTTTGTATCTTGATAAGGTGGATAGATGTGCATTTCCATATCAATTTTAGGCTATCTTGTTTGTTCTTTTGGAAAATGTGCATAATTGGAAAATTGTTAAAAAAAATGGTGCTTTTGTTAAGGAATGTACATAGTTGAGAAAAAGTTTGAAGAGAAAATATATATTTGAAAAAAAGATGAAGAAAAGCAAAAGCAAAGTATATGAAATGAAAAAAGACAAAAGAAAAGGAAAAGAAAGAAAAAAAAAATTACTTTTTGTGTTCATTGTGCACATGTTTATTTATAATAGAGCCTTGAAATGCACATTTATTCTATTCTACATCCTTTTTCTTTATGCTGTTGATGATTTTAGGTATTCGTATTGCTTCTTGAATTATTTTTATTTTTTTTGTTTACTACTTGTTTACCTTGGCCTATATTATAACCATAATAAAGATCTCATGAGTCATACATTGACATTTGATTTTGAGCGGTGTTGATGTAGATAATAGCCAAGTATATAGTAGTAAAGTTGGATAGGTTGAAATTTGAGAGTGGACACCTAACTCTAAACACTAGAGAGTAGACTGACAAACACTAATTAATGTGAGGGCTTATCATTGTAGTTTATTTTTGTTAAGTATATTTGATGAGAGACCCTCTAGGAACCTTGTCCTAGGAACCTTCAACAAGATGACACTTTGCCCGAGACCGGCTAGAAAACAAGAATGTTGGTCAAAGGAAAGACCCTAAGAGAACTTGTCTCTTAGAACCCTAGCCTCAAGACGCCACAAAGGAAGACCAATCCTTTAATAAGTCACGTGAACTCACAGAGAACACAAAGATGCAAAAACCTTACAGATAATTGAAAAATACTCAAATTCATTCATTCATTCATGTTTTAAAATAGAGTACAATAGGAAGCCTTTTATAGGCAAAATTTCTAGAGTCCTAATGAAAGTAAAACTCTAAAATATGATTAGAAATATTTTAAATGATACCTAAAATTAAAGAATTAGATTAGGATACTAATTTTAACTTAATCTCCAATATAAGCTCTTTGACCAAGTTCAAAAAATACTAAAATAAGAAAAAACGAAATTTCAAAAAGAATCCTAGTCAAAACTAATTAACTTCTTTAAGTTGTTACATGGGATGCTCATGCTTCATTAAAAATCACATGGTTGTCACATGATTCTTAATCTCTTGCAATTGGACTCCAATTGGGCCTTGACACTCCTCTTGTAGAATGGTTAGCATGATCACACCTTTTACATCTTCTTGGGCCTTCTCTTGACTTAAATGAATGGGCTCTAAGTTATGAAGCTTATAAATTAAACAATTGAAGGCTTCTTTCATTGCTTTAACTTTAGCTCTTGTTATTGGGCCTTCAACATATTGGATATTGACTTTAGTTGCTCCATAGACCTTCTTAGAACATTGGGCTTCCACTTGGAATTCCACTTTTGCATCTTTAAGGAGATCTCATGTCCAAAGTTTAATTCAACTCCAAGATCAATATCTTTATGAATTGAGTGACATCTAACATGTTCTAAATTGATCAAATATGGATTTTGGGCTCTAAACTTGGGTCGACGTCAAACATAGGAATTATCTTGAACTCTTTGAAATTTTTGGACATAGTACACAATTTGGGCCACTTGAGCTCTTTGAAGTTCTTGATGGATGAGAGTTTCTCAAACTTGTTGCGCTCCAATGGGCACGCCTACTGATATTGTATCATTCCCTCCTTCTTTGAAAAGATTCGTCCTTGAATCTTCGCCATTAGGTGGTTTCTTGGGAAACAAATCTCTACATACCTACAAGGAGCTAGAACTAACAATAGGCAAAGATGGGTTAAGAATGTTAGTAGATAAACAAATATCCTTACATATGCTCTCAACCTCTCTTTTTTTATCAAACAAGCTCACATTCATGTTTTTCTCACTTTTCTCACAACTCTCTTGCTCTTTCTTTTCACTCACACTCTTTTCTTTTTCAATTTCATCTTTTTCTCTCTCTAACTCATATTCTCTCTCTTTTTCTTTTGTTCTCTCCTTTTCTTTCATTTTGTATGCTTGTACTATTCTTATTTGATCCTTATAAGCATCCATAGGATCAAGAGGTACCAATACATGATTTTTTTCATTGAATACAAATGAATAGCAATAGCAATATTTGTACTTATGCTTGACATATTTAGCTTTTCTCATGTGTTTCCATGGTTTACCAAGCATAATATGTCCATCATACATTGGAGCTACATCACATAACACTTTATCATAATATTTACCAATGGAGAAAGAAATCAAAACTTGCTTATTAATCCTAAATTTAGCACTACCCTTCAACAAGGTATAGGGCGTAGGATGCTTTATAATAGGCAAGTTTAATTTCTCAACAAGTAAGGTACTAGCAACATTTACATAGCTACTATTATCAATAGCTATGTTGCAGACTTTCTCTTTGATAAGGCATCTAGTATGGAAATTAGGGGATGCCTTTTCTTTATATTGTCCTGTAGAGTTGGTAATGGATTGGAATGCATCCAATCTTGCACAAGATTGCTTGAATCATTCGTTGTTAGCCTCTTCAAGGAATTTGTACTCATTGGACATCTTATCACCTGAAAAGTTAGTTAAAGAAAGATAGAAGGAATAGGACCTCACGTACTCTTGTCACGTGTTTACACTCAAAAGATGATAAGTTCACTCATATTTAACTCTCTTTTTGGCTTTTTCTTTAATGTTAACGCTCTTGCCTTTTACCACTCAATAATTTGCTTCTTACAAGTGTTCTAAGCAAGTCACAAGCAAATCAAATGAAAAGATCAGACTAGTAGCAATCAAAAAACTAGAATCCTAAAATGTAAATTCCCAAAGAATCAAACAAAGGAGAAAAAAAAGGTGTGTAACAAAAAGGGGAAAAAGAAAGGAGGAAGGGGAGGCCTGGAAGGAAGGAGAAGAAAAAAAAAATTCTGAAAATAAGAAAATTTAAGAATAGGAAACTACATGCAATTCAAGTTTAGAACAATTAGGAAAGAATATTCTTTCTTGAATGCAAATAGGAAAGTAGATAATTTGGTAGCTACTTAATGCAATCAAATTAAGAAACAAATTCCAATTAGAAAATTAACTCCAATCAGGAAATTGACTCCAATTAGGAAACTAACTCCAATTAGGAAATTAACTCCAAACTTGCTTTCAACTTTGAATTGGCACAACTTGCAATTTTGTATTTTGCAATCTAAAATTTTTTTTTCACTCCCTTTTTTTTTCGAATTTTTTTTTTTTTTTTTTTTTTTTGGGAGTATCACACTCGCTTCTCTTTTTCTTTTTGGAGTATCACACTCTCTTCTTTTTTTTTTTTTTTTTGAGGATGGAGGAACACAACAATGGAAGACAGAAGAAGATAGAAGAAAAAGACGAAGATGGAAAAGGTAATACTAATGGAAGAAGAGAAAGTATGAAGAATAATGAAAGGGAAAACACAAAGATATACCTTGTACTAGCGTCCAAAGCTCTTATACCAAATGATGAGAGACCCTCTAGGAACCTTGTCCTAGGAACCTTCAACAAGATGACACTTTGCCCGAGACCAGCTAGAAAACAAGACCCTAAGAGAACTTGTCTCTTAGAACCCTAGCCTCAAGACGCCACAAAGGAAGACCAATCCTTTGATAAGTCACGTGAACTCACAGAGAACACAGAGAAGTAAAAACTTCACAGATAATTGAATAATACTCAAATTCATTTATTCATTCATGTTTTAAAATAGAGTACAATAGGAAGCCTTTTATAGGCAAAATTTCTAGAGTCCTAATGAAAGTAAAACTCTAAAATCTGATTAGAAATATTTTAAATAATACCTAAAATTAAGGAATTAGATTAGGATACTAATTTTAACTTGATCTCCAAGATAAGCTCTTTGACCAAGTTCAAAAAATACTAAAATAAGAAAAAACGAAATTTCAAAAAGAATCCTAGTCAAAACTAATTAACTTCTTTAAGTTATCACATGGGATGCTCATGCTTCATTAAAAATCACATGGTTGTCACATGATTCTTAATCTCTTGCAATTGGACTCCAATTGGGCCTTGGCACTCCTTTTGAAGAATGGTTAGCATGATCACACCTTTTACATCTTCTTGGGCCTTCTCTTGACTTAAATGAATGGGCTCTAAGTTATGAAGCTTATAAATTAAACAATTGAAGGCTTCTTTCATTGCTTTAACTTTAGCTCTTGTTATTGGGCCTTTAACTTATTGGATATTGACTTTAGTTGCTCCATAGACCTTCTTAGAACATTGGGCTTCCACTTAGACTTCCACTTTTGCATCATGTCCAAAGTTTAATTCAACTCCAAGATCAATATCTTTATGAATTGAGTGGCGTCTAACATGTTCTAAATTGATCAAATATGGATTTTGGGCTCTAAACTTGGGTCGACGTCCAACATAGGAATTATCTTGAACTCTTTGAAATTTTTGGACATAGTGCACAATTTGGGCCACTTGAGCTCTTTGAAGTTCTTTATGGATAAGGGTTTCTCGAACTTGTTGCTCTCCAATGGGCACGCCTACTGATATTGTATCAATATTGTCATGGTACTTGTTGTATTGATGCAAGTGATATGACTTGAATAGTTAGGATGTTGATATGCTATGATTTTCCTTGTGCTAAGTGGCCTACACGTTTCCTTTTTGGTTTCTTTTCATTAGCCTTTCCTTGGAGTTTTGATTCCTTTTGCCCAGGTGTGCAAAAGTTTAAGTATGGGGGAGAATTGATAAATATCATTTTTATATTTTATTCCCCTTAATTTAGACATTTTGATAATAAATTATAGCTTCATGAATTTTATTAGGTGATATTTGATTTTTGTTGGCCATTTTTGCACTATAGGAATTAATTTGCAAAATTCTTGATTTTTAATGCATAAATTCTTGTTAAAATAATTTTTTAAATGAAGCACTTAATATTTTCTATTATTTGTGCAAGTTTTTAATGGGTAAATGGAAATTAAATGGTGGAGATAAATTTGGAGGAAAATTGAAAGCTACAAGATTAAATCAAGAGTCAAGATTTTAAAATGAAACTTACATGTGTGTAGCTTAAATGAGGGAATAATTGTGTAGATTTTCAAAAGATTTTTTTATATAAAATAGAAAATGAAAAAAAAATAGAAGAAGGGTACTGATCATTGACACACATACACTTATGGGAGTCTAACATTGATGCATATACAGACATGAAAGCGCGGGCTCATAAAGGAGGCACACATGGAGGCACAGATCATTCACACATCAATTCAATGTGTATGACCTAGATGAATCATAAGTACACACAAAGGCACTAGATTCCACGTCACACATTCTCACTCTTGACCATCCACTCCATGATACATACAGCACTCCACTTTCACAACAAACACATGAAGCATGCATTATATTTCATATGGCAAGATATGACATTCAAATACACAGCATTAATGCACTCTCATGTACGGAGTTCTCTCACGAGACATGTCACAGCTCACTCCATTCTCTCATTAAGACACGAGCTCCTCCATGGATCATTCACACACATTTGGAGCGTGATTCAAGGAAGCAACCATGCTTAAGTGGACATCCCACATATCCAATCACACATTATCAAGCATGTTTTAACATGGATGCATAAGAAAGAAGGCATGAGGTTCTAATTCACTTCACTATCATTCACACATACTCAAGTGGCCATGAAAGTCTTGGAAACTAATTTGGACCATTTGAGACCCTTAAGAAGCACAAAAGTGATCATTTTGCAACCCCTATGTCAAGATCTGACCAAATAAATGAATTTTCTTATAAAATTTAGCATGCATATAGATCTCATCCAAAACTTTTTGGAAAGCCAAAGACCAGATTATTTAGAGCTCTGTGAAATTAATTATGAATTTTCAAAGTTGCTAAATTTTTGTTATTCTGGTATAGTTATTGTTCATATGGTTAGTTTCTTCTCCTGTGTTATCCGAGGGTCAAATGGTATGCTCATTAAATGTTATAGGTATAAATTAGACATGATAAGCTTTCTATGGCCACTGAGATCACTCCAATTAGATGTGGTACCATAAATCTGGCAACTGAACCTGAGGCAATCTTGTATTAATTTGTGTATGTATGCTCTGAGCTCGAGTTTTTGGTGACATTTAGAGATAGTTTATAGTTGTATGTATATATTTAAATAGGAGAATGAGATGGATGAGTTCATATGGTCCATGGGACATGAAACAAGAATTTTATCTACTACGCAACACAAAATAATGTAATATTTTAATGGAGTTTTTTTCTTGGAAGTTTGCTACATCAAGGGAATGCAATTAGAAATGAAATGAGATAAGCTAAATAGATATGGTGTTACACTAAGACCTAGACTTAATCCCCTTATTTGGTGCATTCATTAAGAAATTCTTAATTAACCAATTGAGATACAAGTGCTTAACCATTTGGAAGCTTGTAACCACAATACTATCAAGTAATAAGTACTTGCATGTAAAAGTTAGAACACACCTAAATATGAATTTAAATGTTCTTTTAGGTTGATGGATCATTCATACACAGATTTCATTCACATTCACGTAGATAGCTCAGCACAGCTCTTTTGGCATGCACACATCTATTGCACTCTTGGGCACTCTCTCATTTCCAAGTCATGAGCTCTCTCATGCTAACACATTACACACACAACAACATACACTCCACATGTACAAGGGCAGATTCACTACACACATACCCTCATGTGGGATAGGAGGCTCGGGATGAAGGGGATGTGTTAAATGGAGTTAAAAGTCATAGATTAAGGGAAAGAATGGAGCCAAGACTATGTTTTCCCAAGGTTGCTTCATTAGGTGCCTTATGGAACCATAATTGAACCTAAGAAGCAATCTAGCTTTTCAAGTGCATGTGTAGCTTTAGAAGTTGTTCCAAGACCATAATTAGCTTCCATGTGATATTTCTAGGCCAAAGGAATCAAGTCTCACATCCTTGTGAGTGTCTGGCCAAGGGAGAAGAAGAGTTTTCAAGGAAAAAAGTGTGCTTGTGTAATCAAGGTAGCTCTCTCTTCTTTCTCATATGTATGATTGGGTGTTTTTTTTGTCTTTGAATGTGTGTGTATGTTTAAGCCATGATATTTCTAGCATGTATCTATATGCCATGGTACCATGATGCTTTGTTATGTACTTAAATGATGTTTTATGAACATATTTTGGTTCGCTTGAGTGTGGTGAAACCCAATCATTTCAAGGAACCTAGCTAGGTGTTGCTTCTTTAAGTTAGAATGTAGAACCTATAGCTACATCTCATTATCCATGATGTCTAAAATTTTTCCAAGACTTTCTCTCATACTCTCCCATCATATATGATATTTGAGGCTATGCTTTCCTGGAACACCAATGGAGTTATTTTGATTTCTTTAATAGGAGAAGCATGTGGGAGGCTCTCTTGAGGTCTTAGGAACTGATATAAACCCTTAAACAAGGTGCAACTAAAACCTTAGCTTTTCTATCTTACAATTTCATAGTTCTTTCTTTGTTTACTTTTCATATTCTTTCTTCTTACACTCAAATTCATATGATTCACACTTGGTTCTGCACCAAAAACAACTCCCTCATGTCTCTTATGAAGGTTGAAACTCACCCATACATGAACAAGAAGGAAGAAGCATGGAAGCTAATGATTTTACCTTGAATTCAAGCTTTTCTCAAGAGCTTTTCCTTTCCCTTTTGCTCTCTTCCTCCAATTCAAACTTCTCCCTTCTGGTCTAAGCTTAAACTAGAACTAAAAGCTTCAATACATCCATGGGAAGGAAAAGAAGAAGGAGAAGTTCACTAAAGAGAAACTAAGAAAATTCATGAATTTCTATACCTTTCACTTGGGTTTTCTTCTCCTTTTTTCTCCTCCCTTGTGCATGGGGCATGACTTATATATAGGAGGAGAATTAAAATTGTTCTAAAAAAATTCCATTTACATCCTATAAACTTGACATTTTCATTTCTAGTTCAGTTAAGCCTTTTTTTGAGAACCATCTTTTCATCATAAAATTTAGGTTCTCAATCTTATAAAATGTTTTTGGAACCACTCAATTTAGAGTTAAAATCTTCCTGAACTAAAGGGTCAAAGTTTGAGTTAACTATCATTAGAAAATATGCACTGAAGGGGTTTTAATTATCCTAGGGCTTTTCATAATTTTCAGAGCCTCTGAAAACCTTGGAAAGCTCAAATTTTCTATTTAAAAAGTCTTCGTGTGAGTATTCTAAAAATTTTCTAAGATTATGAAAATGCCATTACGTTAGTAACAATTTTGTTAAATTATGCTGGTTATTTTAGCTTCTATTTTGGAGCGAATCTGGCCTTCTATTTTTGTTACTTAGTATCTAGATCATTATTCTAATTTTTGTGGGCCTTAATCAATTCATTTCAGAGGACTTACTTTTAAAATGTATCTGTTTCCGTCATTTTAACGAAAACCGGATGTTACACTTAGGTCTATTTAATTAGAGCAATGATAATTAAAGTCAAGGATGTGAGTCCAAGGTTAGCTACTTTACATTGTTAGTTGATTTCATCACCTTAGTTATATTTTTCAATTCTTTTTGTCTACTTTAATTCAATTAAATTCCAAAAATTAAACCCTTCTAATTAGCTTTGATTTTTGTGTTTTCACTTGACTTTCACACTTGAAGAACTCTTTTATAAACAATTAGAATCTAATTCTAAGGGAAATGATCTAGGTTGCATCACTAACTACAAATTTTTATTCAACCTAGTTTATTTAAAGTTGCTCAGCACAACCATCAGTAGGTCCATAAAGGCAAAGAAGCTTAGCCCAAAGTATTAAGGTCCGTTCCAAATTCTTTCCAAAGTTGGACCAATAGCTTACAAAATAGCCTTACCTCCTAACCCAACCTAACTTTATGACGTCTTCTATGTATCCTAATTAAAAAAGTACCAGTCAGACCCTTTACATATCATAGAATATGAGAATGTAGCATTACAAGACAACCTTTCATTTGTCATGACATAAAAAAGAATCATTGATACCAAGGTCAAGTAACTAAGGAGTAAAAGCATTCCTCTAGTGAAAGTGGTCCAGAAAGGGTTAACTCCAGAAAAAGCTACTTAGGAGACGAAAGTAGATATGAAGGAGAAATATGGAATATCTAGTTTTCATTAAATGACGAAAACGAGAGCATTTTCAAAGAAGTCCCCCGAAATGAATTAGTTAAGATCCTAAAAAATTTGAGTAACATTATAGACTCCTAAAAATGAGAATTATAAGTTCAGACGGAAAGAAAATCGGAGCTAGAATGAAGAAACAAAATTTAATGAAAAACTTACGTAACGAAACGGCATTTTCAAAATTTTGAGTAAATTTTGAAATTCACACAGGAAGGCTTTTTAAATGAAAGTTTTAAGTTCTCTGGAGTTCTCAAAAGCTCTAAAAATCATGGAAAGTTTCGAGACAGTTAAAACCCCTCTGGTGGATATTTTTCCAATGTCGATGTACCCAAACTTTGACGGATTTGTTTCGGAAGTTGTTAGCTCTAATTTGAGTGATTCCAAAGGCATTTTACTAAATTGGGAACCTAAATTTTATAATAAAAAAGATAGTTGTCAAAAAAGAGCTAAAACGAATTAGAAACGAAAATGCCAAAAACAAATGGCAAAACAGGAAATTTTTGAAAAGTCATTCTTCCTCCACCTACATATATAGGGTGCCCACTCTCCCATTCATTTAGCCTCATATGTTTCTGCCCTAATGATGAGAGACCCTTTAGGAACCAAGTCCTAGGAACCTTCAATCCGGCTAGAAAACAAGAATGTTAGTCAAAGGAAAGACCCTAAGAGAACTTGTCTCTTAGAACCCTAGCCTTAAGACGCCACAAAGGAAGACCAATCCTTTGATAAGTCACGTGAACTCCCAAAGAACACAAAGAAGCAAAAGCCTTACAATAATTGAATAATACTCAAATTCATTCATTCATTCATGATCCAAAATAGAGTACAATAGGAAGCCTTTTATAGGCAAAATTTCTAGAGTCCTAATTAAAGTAAAACTCTAAAATCTGAATAGAAATATTTTAAATGATGCCTAATATTAAAGAATTAGATTAGGATACTAATTTTAACTTGATCTCCAAGATAAGCTTTTTTACCAAGTTCAAAAAATAATAAAATAATAAAAAACGAAATTTCAAAAAGAATCCTAGTCAAAACTAATCAGCTTCTTTAAGTTGTCACATGGGATGCTCATGCTTCATTAAAAATCATATGGTTGTCACATGATTCTTAATCTCTTGCAATTGGACTCCAATTGGGCCTTGGCACTCCTCTTGAAGAATGGTTAGCATGATCACACCTTTTACATCTTCTTGGGCTTTCTCTTGACTTAAATTGATACAATATCAGTAGGCACATATTGGAGCACTAAAAGTTCGAGAAGCCCTCATCCATCAAGAAACTCAAATCATTCAAAAGGGTATGATTCAGGTCCAAATGGCTCATGAAGAGATGGCCCATGCTCAAGAGGCCCAAATTGTGCTAGTGTATGTCCAAAAACTTCAAAGAGTTCAAAATAATCTCTATGTTGGACATCGACCCAAGTTTATAGCCCAAGATCCATATTTGATCAAGATCTCCTTAAAGATGCAAAAGTGGAAGTCCAAGTGGAAGCCCAATGTCTTAAGAAGATCCATGGAGCAACTAAATTCAATATCCAACATGTTGAAGGCCCAATGTAGTTACAAACATACAAGAGGAGTGCCAAGGCCCAATTGGAGATGAGAGACCCTCTAGGAACCTTGTCCTAGGAACCTTCAACAAGATGACACTTTGCCCGAGACCGGCCAGAAAACAAGAATATTGGTCAAAGGAAAGACCCTAAGAGAACTTGTCTCTTAGAACCCTAGCCTTAAGACGCCACAAAGGAAGACCAATCCTTTGATAAGTCACGTGAACTCTCAGAGAACACAAAGAAGCAAAAGCCTCACAAATAATTGAATAATACCCAATTTCATTCATTCATTCATGTTTCAAAATAGAGTACAATAGGAAGCCTTTTATAGGCAAAATTTCTAGAGTCCTAATGAAAGTAAAACTCTAAAATCTGATTAGAAATATTTTAAATGATGCCTAAAATTAAGGAATTAGATTAGGATACTAATTTTAACTTGATCTCCAAGATAAGCTCTTTAACCAAGTTCAAAAAAATAATAAAATAATAAAAAACGAAATTCAAAAAGGAATCCTAGTCAAAACTAATTAGCTTCTTTAAGTTGTCACATGGAATGTTCATACTTCATTAAAAATCACATGGTTGTCACATGATTCTTAATCTCTTGCAATTGGACTCCAATTGGGCCTTGGCACTCCTCTTGTATGTTTGTAACTACATTGGGCCTTCAACATGTTGGATATTGAATTTAGTTGCTCCATGGATCTTCTTAAGACATTGGGCTTCCACTTGGACTTCCACTTTTGCATCTTTAAGGAGATCTTGATTAAATATGGATCTTGGGCTATAAACTTGGATCGATGTCCAACATAGAGATTATTTTGAACTCTTTGAAGTTTTTGGACATACACTAGCACAATTTGGGCCTCTTGAGCATGGGCCATCTCTTCATGAGCCATTTGGACCTGAATCATACCCTTTTAAATGATTTGAGTTTCTTGATGGATGAGGGCTTCTCGAACTTTTAGTGCTCCAATGGACATGCCTACTGATATTGTATCATAAATGAATGGGCTCTAAGTTATGAAGCTTATGAATTAAACAATTGAAGGCTTCTTTCATTGCTTTAACTTTAGCTCTTGTTATTGGGCCTTCAACATATTGGATATTATCTTTAATTGCTCCATAGACCTTCTTAGGACATTGGGCTTCCACTTGGACTTCCACTTTTGCATCTTTAAGAAGATCTCATGTCCAAAGTTTAATTCAACTCCAAGATCAACATCTTTATGAATTGAGTGACGTCTAGCATGTTCTAAATTGATCAAATATGGATTTTGGGCTTTAAATTTGGGCTGACGTCCAGCATAGGAATTATCTTGAGCTCTTTGAAATTTTTGGACATAGTGCACAATTTGGGCCACTTGAGCTCTTTGAAGTTCTTGATGGATGAGGACTTCTCGAACTTGTTGTACTCCAATGGGTATGCCTACTGATACTATATCACCTATACTAGAGAAAAAGCTGATGAGAGACCCTCTAGGAACCTTGTCCTAGGAACTTTCAACAAGATGACACTTTGCCCGAGACCGACTAAAAAACAAGAATGTTGGTCAAAGGAAAGACCCTAAGAGAACTTGTCTCTTAGAACCCTAGCCTAAAGACGTCACAAAGGAAGACCAATCCTTTGATAAGTCACGTAAACTCTCAGAGAACACAAAGAAGCAAAAGCTTCACAAAGTATTGAATAATACTCAAATTCATTCATTCATTCATGATCTTTCAAAATAGAGTACAATAGGGAGCCTTTTATAGGAAAAATTTCTAAAGTACTAATGAAAGTAAAACTCTAAAATCTGATAAAAAATATTTTAAATGATGCCTAAAATCAAGGAACTAGATTAGGATACTAATTTTAACTTGATCTCCAAGATAAGCTTTTTGACCAAGTTTAAAAAAATAAAAAAATAATAAAAAACGAAATTTCAAAAAGAATCCTAGTCAAAACTAATTAGCTTCTTTAAGTTGTCACATGGAATGCTCATACTTCATTAAAAATCACATGGTTGTCACATGATTCTTAATCTCTTGCAATTAGACTCTAATTGGGCCTTTGCACTCGTCTTGTAGAATGGTTAGCATGATCACACCTTTTACATCTTCTTGGGCCTTCTCTTGACTTAAATGAATGGGCTTTAAGTTATGAAACTTATGAATTAAACAATTGAAGGCTTCTTTCATTGCTTTGGCCCTAGCTCTTGTTATTGGGCCTTCAACATGCTGGATATTGACTCTAGTTGCTCCATAGACCTTCTTAGGACATTGGGCTTCTACTTAAACTTCCACTTTTGCATCTTTAAGGAGATCTTATGTCCAAAGTTCAATTCAACTCCAAGATCAGCATCTTTATGAATTGAGTGATGTCTAGCATGTTCTAAATTGATCAAATATGGATTTTAGGCTCTAAACTTGGGCCGACGTCTAACATAGAAATTATCTTAAGCTCTTTGAAATTTTTGGACATAGTGCACAATTTGGCCCACTTGAGCTCTTCGAAGTTCTTGATGGATGAGGGTTTCTCGAACTTGTTGTGCTCCAATGGGCATGCATATTGATTTTGTATCAAAAGCCCTAGGAGAATGGTGCACAAGAGGAAGAAGAAGAGGAAGAGAAATTAATGCTTGAAGGTATGAAATCTTGGTAGTTTTTCATGTCCTTTCTAAACCTTTTCTTCTCCATTCTCCTTTATTTCCTATGATTATAATGAAGTTTATAAATCTATTTTAAGGGATAAATTAAGGAAAAAATTCGGATTTGAAGAGAGGAGACCAAAGAAGACAAGATTCAAGTGAGAAAATAAGGAAAAATAAGATAATTTCTTCTTCCATGGTTGCTACCCCTTGCTCCCCTTCTCCCTATGGTTCACCCCACTCAAGAAGTCATAGGAGGGCTTAGTTTTTAGGCAGAACTAAGGGTGATTCTTAAGAAAAAGAGTGTGAAAAATAAGAATATGCAAAGAGAATTAATAAAATAACCATGGAAATTCAAGGTGCAAAGTCTAGGGTTTTACGTGATTACTAACCATAAAATTTCAATTAGAGTTGAAAGTCATTACAACTAATTATATTCGAAAAATGTTAGGAAATTTGAACCTTAATGTTATTAGGGTCATTAATTAGGCAACCACAATTATTCAAAAGTGCAAGTGAATTTAATCATTAATAAGGAGCCTTTGATTCTCCCATCCATTAATTCCAACTCATAAAAACCTCTTACAAGTGTTTCTAAATCATTTCTTAGTATTACCATAAAAGAAATTAAAGTTTCTAAGTGAATATGAGAAATTGAGCACTTCGCCGCGACTAAATCCCCTTTCGCCGCGGCCAATTATTCTTGGATTCAAGTCCTTACACCTCCATAAATTTCATGCATTTTGTCGCGGCCAAATACCCTCTGGAACACCCCCAAACTTGTTTCCCAGGCTTAGCCGCGGCCAACATCACTATTCGCCGCGGCCAATTTCTCTCTGTTTTCTTCTCTGGTAGGTTTGCCACATTTGGCCGAGGCCAACTAATTGTTCTTCACTGTTTCTATTTGGCCTAGGCCAATTAAATGTTGGCCGCGACCAATTCTCTTCTGTTCCTATAACTCCCAAAATTTTATCTCATGCTCTCTAATTCCCCCTCTAGCAACCCTCTAGGCCACTTTAACTTAGTTTGTGAAGATTTAATATCTTTCTTTCACCTAATCTACTTAACACATCTATCATTACACATTTAAAATTCAAATGTGGATCCTTAACCCTCTAGCTACTATAAACTAGTAAGTCCATAGATTAATGACAGCAAATATATTATGATCATAAGGTGCATGGGGTCAATGCTTAATGTTCATATAAAATCAAATCACTTATCCATTATTAGCCAATTACAATCATAATGTTCAATTCCATGATAATCAAATTATATATACAATCCCTATACTTGGCAACTCATGATGCAATGTAGCAATGATACAGAACTAACAATTTAGTTACAATACATTTTGTCAAAGCTTCCAAGCTTATGTGCTACCAAACCATTTAATGATCTTCTATTAATTTTCTCCTTGCCACTAAGAGGTCCTGATATGAGACTCCGTATAAACCCGTTCTAGGAACCCCAAATTACACGGATCAGTGATCGAATTTTGGCATACGACACAAGAACAAGAAAATAGGCAGATCTGGACAACAAGCAAGAAAGAATAAAGAAAGAAACAAAGAAGAAGAAGAAGAAAAAGAGATGTTGGTCAATGGAATTGAACCCTAAGAGAACCTGTCTCTTAGAACCCTAATCCGGGACGCCACAAAGGAAACCACTCCTTTGATAAGTCAAAGATTTTCTCCAATACACAAAGGCCACAAGAGAAACCTCACAAGTCAGAAATAATTCTGAAACTAATTCATTCAATCTGCCTCTTCTTGGAGTACAAGTGGGCCTTATATAGGCATTTGAAAAATAAAACCCTAAATACAAAATAACTCTTAGGTTTGGCGGGAAAATAAAAGAAATTTAAATCTGAACAAATTCACCAAGAATGGTACCTAATAAAGCTAAAAAATCTGAAACAGAAACAATCAAATTAAAACTAAGAGGATTTTGTGGAAATGGTTGGGCTTCTTCAATTAGGCTCCTTTCAGGCTTGGGCTAGCATCTTGTAGATATGAAATGATTTTCATGCCATTTTGTTCCTTTTGGGCTTCATATTCAGCTAAGACTATGGGCTCCAGGTCCATTAGTTTTTGGATCACTCCATTCAAGGCCTCCTTCATAGCTTTGGCTCTTGATCTTGTGCATGGGCCTCCCATACCTTGCAATGGATCTTTAGCTGGCCATCTTTTAGAGTTACGTCCAGCCCTTTTGTTTTCAAGTTCTTGATTTTGTTCAAGCTCTTTAAAGTCTCCTAGCTCATCTCCATCATTCCCTCCTTCTTGAAAAGGATTCGTCCTCGAATCTGCAATATCAAAAAGAGAAAGGTCAGCCACATTGAAAGTTGCGCTTACATTCCCATAAAAACTAGGCAAATCAATTTTATATGCATTATCATTTATTCTTTCCAACACTTGGAAAGGACCATCGTCTCTTGGGTGTAATTTGGACTTCCTTTGTTCAGGAAACCTTTCTTTCCTCAAATGAACCCACACCCAATCTCCTGGTTCAAAGATAACCTTCCTTCGACCTTTATTAGCATGTTGAGCATATTGCTCATTCTTGCGTTCAATGTTCGCCTTAACTTTAGCATGAAGATCCTGCACAAACTTAGCTTTTTTTGCACCATCAAGGTTAGCAAACTCATTACAAGGCAAAAGAAGTAAATCCAAAGGAGTCAAAGGGTTAAAACCATATACGATTTCAAAAGGAGAAAACTCAGTTGTAGAATGCAAGGCACAATTATATGCAAACTTAATGTGAGGCAAACACTTTTCCCAATTCTTTAAATTTTTTTGAATTACAACACGCAATAAGGAAGAAAGTGTTCGATTCACTACTTCGGTTTGTCCATCCGTTTGAGGATGTGCCATCGTAGAAAACACAAGCTTTGTACCCAACTTAGCCCACAAAGTTTTCCAAAAGTGACTAACAAATTTAACATCACGGTCACTCACAATAGATCGAGGCAAACCATGCAATCTAACAATCTCCTTAAAAAATAAATCTGAGATATGGACAGCATCATTTGTTTTTGAGCAAGCAATGAAATGAGCCATTTTACTAAATCGATCAACCACAACAAATATGCTATCCTTTCCACTAGATGTTCTAGGCAATCCAAGCACAAAATCTATTGAAATATCGACCCAAGGATGAAAAGAAACAGGTAAGGGAGTATACAAGCCATGTGGTTGCACTTTAGATTTAGCGTGCTTGCATGCAATACACCTTTTACACACAGCAATCACATCCCTACGCATATGAGGCCAATAAAAATGTTCTTTCAACATGGATAAAGTCTTTTCTATACCAAAGTGCCCCCATCAAACCACCCCCATGAGATTCTTTAACCAAAAGCTCACACATAGAACAAACAGGCACACACAATTTATTTCCTTTAAATAAGAAACCATCAAATCTAAAGAAATCATGAGCACCATGTTTTTCACACAACTTCCAAGTTTCAGCAAAGTCAGCATCACATTCATACATGCTTTTGAAAGATTCAAAACCAATTAACCTAGCTTGCATAGATGTAATAAGACTATACCTCCTAGACAAAGCATCAGCCACAACATTTTCTTTCCCCTTTTTATGTTTAAGCATATAAGGAAATGACTCAATGAATTCAAGCCATACGGCATGCCTCTTATTCAACTTATCTTGGGTCTTTAGATATTGAAGACTCTTATGATCAGAATGCAAAACAAATTCCTTAGACCATAAATAATGTTGCCAATGTTCTAGAGTTCTTTTTAAAGCATACAATTCCTTGTCATAAGTTGAATAATTCAAACAAGCACCACTAAGCTTCTCACTAAAGTAAGCAATAGGCCTTGACTCTTGCATCAAAATAGCACCAATACCAATTCCAGAGGCATCACATTCAACTTCAAAAACTTTAGAGAAATCAGGAAGAATAAGTAGAGGGGCATTGGTCAATTTATCTTTCAAAGTATTAAAAGCCGCCTCTTGTGCCTCACCCCATTTAAAGATAACATTTTTCTTTACCAGCTCATTTAAAGGTGCAGCAAGGGTTGAGAAGTCCTTTACAAATCGTCGGTAGAAACTTGCAAGTCCATGGAAACTCCTCACTTCACTAGCATTCTTAGGTGTTGGCCACTCTCGAATTGCCTTCACCTTCTCTTCATCCACTCGGACGCCATCAGTACCTACAACAAAACCAAGAAAAACCACAGAATCCAAGCAGAAAGAGCATTTCTCTAAATTTGCAAAGAGTTTATTTTCTCTTAAAATATCAAACACAGAATGCAAATGCTTAGCATGCTCTTCTAGATTCTTAGAAAACACAAGAATGTCATCAAAATACACAACAACAAACTTTCCTATGTAAGGGCGAAACACATGATTCATTAAGCTCATGAATGTACTAGGAGCATTAGTTAAGCCAAAGGGCATAACAAGCCATTCATACAAACCAAACTTAGTCTTAAATGCAGTCTTCCACTCATCACCCTCTTTCATCCTAATTTGATGATAACCACTTCTAAGATCTATTTTTGAAAACAAGCAAGCACCATGTAACTCATCCAGCATGTCATCAAGTCTAGGAATGGGATATCGATACTTAACAGTGATTTTGTTGATGGCTCGACAGTCCACACACATCCTCCATTTGCCATCCTTCTTGGGCACAAGTATTACCGGAACAGCACATGGACTAAGACTTTCTCTCACAAACCCCTTTTTCATGAGTTCCTCCACTTGCCTCTGAATTTCCTTAGTCTCTTCTGGATTTGCCCTATACGCAGGTCGGTTAGGAAGAGATGCTCCAGGAATAAAGTCAATCATGTGTTCAATGCCTCTTATGGGAGGCAATCCATCCGGTACCTCTTCCGGAAATAAGTCTTTATATTCCTGCAACAAACTCAAAACACTAGAAGGAAGAGATTCATCAAGGTCACTAAGGGTTAGATAAACATCCTTATACAAGAGGACAAAGATGTCTCACTACATAAAGCCCTCTTAATCTCTCCTCTACTGGAAAATAGTGTTACTTTCTTCTCTTCACTCTCTTGACTTTTCAATTCAGTAGCTCTCTTTTCTTTTCTCTCCCTCTCACTTTCTTTTCTTTCTTTCTCACGCACTTTCTTTTCTTTCTCTCTTAACTTGCATTCTTGAGTAATTCACTTTTGATCTTCATATGCCTGCAAGGGTCTGAGAGGGGTTAGCATAATGGTTTTCTTATTAAACTCAAAAGAATACCTGTTAGTATAACCATCATACTTAACTTTCCTATCAAATTGCCAAGGTCTACCTAATAACAAGTGTCCAGCATACATAGGAGCTATATCACATAAAACCTCATCATGGTAACTTCCTATGGAAAATGCTACAACAACTTGCTTAGTAACTTTAACATCCCCATTATCATTGAACCACAACAAATTATAAGGGGTGGGGTGTTTTCTAGTTGGCAAACCTAGCTTTTCAACCAACAAGGTACTAGCAACATTGGTGCAGCTCCCATTATCAATGATAAGGTTACATACCTTGTTGTTAACAAAACACCTAGTGTGAAAGATATGCTCTCATTGTTCTTTTTCAAGCTCCTCTTTCGGTTGAATGCTAAGAGCATGCCTTGACACTAGAGCCTCACCAATCACAGCTTCAGTGACCTCCACATTAGATTCATCACCTCCATTGGAGCGTAACTCAACTTCCACATCTTCATCACTGCTGCTTTCACTAGTAACAACACCATTCTCAAGCAAAATCATAGTCCTTTTATTTGGACATTGTGAAGCAATGTGACCAAAACCTTGACATTTAAAGCATTTAATTTTAGAAGAACTAGAAGAAGATTTAGGTTCAGATTTACCTTTAGAAGTAGGTGTTTGCATCTTCATCTTATTCTCCTCTTTAGGCTTGGTCTCTCCCTTAAACTTGAAAGAGGACTTGAAGTCTTTGTTGGAACTAGCATGTGATTTCAATTTCTGTTTTGTCTTAAAATGCTTCTCCACCTTAATGGCTTTATGCAACAACTCCTCCATATCAAGGTAGTTTTGCAATTCAACTTCTGCAGCAATTTCAGGGTCTAAGCCACCAAGAAATCCTGCCATTGTAACTTCTGAATCTTCCTCAATGTCAGCTTTAATCATGGCAATTTGCATTTGCTGAAAATATTCTTCCACACTCATAGATCCTTGTTTGATTTTGTGGAGCCTCTTGTGCACATCCCTATAGTAATGGGTAGGGACAAACCTCTTTCTCATGAGAGCCTTCATTTCTGGCCAAGACCGAATTGGACCCTCTCTTGAACGCCTCCTACTAGTAGTTAATTGATCCCACCATAGGCTTGCATAATCTGTGAACTCCAAAGCAGCTAATATTATTTTACTTTCTTCTGAAAAAGATTGACAGTCAAATAAAAACTCAACTTTTCTTTCCCATTCAAGATATACATCAGGATCAGCTTTCCCTTGAAAGGAAGGGATTTTCATCTTGATGTTACTAAAGGCATCTTTCTTTTGAGGGGGAGCTCTCCTAACTCTTTCATGTTGGCTTTCCTCCTCAAAATCAGATTCATCTCCTCCTAGAACAACATTTTTACCATGCCTTGCCTTGTTGTTAGAAGAAGAAGAATCCATTTGATCCAACCTAGCATTTAGCCTCTTGAATTGTTCTTGAACAGATTTGATAAACAATTTAAGGTCAACTTGGTTATCTTCACTTTCAGACTTGATTGGCACCTGAAAATGTTAGTGAATAGCAAGAAAAGGACCTGACTACTCCCTCACGTGTTTCACTCTAAATGATGCAAATTCACTCGTGTTTCACTCTTATAATGGCTTTTACAATGATGAAAACACTCTTGCCTTTTTCCTCTCAACTTGCTTCCTATAGTATACTGAATTAAATCCAACAAATCAAAAGAAGCAGCAACTGAAGTGGCAATCTTAAATTAGAATCCAAGATATAAAGTTCTCAAAGAGACAACAAAAGTCCAATATTTTAAAGAAAAATCGTAGGTGCAGCCAATAGACAATATAGCAAGTGACTAGGAAAGGAAAATCAAGACACTGAGAGAACAAATGGTGTGTGGCAGATTATGGGAGATTAAGTGGTTAAATGATTAATTATCAAGAGGAAAGGATGGAAAGAAAATTGGAATCTGAAATCAGTAATGAAGCAATCAGAAATTTGAAATTTAGAATAAGGTGAATGAATGCATATTTCCTTTTTATGAATTGTGCACAATATGACATTTAATGACCAGATCAACTCAGGGAATCAGAGGTGGTAATTCCAAGAATAAATGATCTTCAGCAATTGCAATTCAAGTCAACTATTCAAATTTTTTTTTTTTTTTCAATTTCCAGCACAACTTTCTTTTTCACAGATTCTGACTTCCTTTTTTTTTTTTTTGCAACTTTTCCTTCTTTTTTTTTTTTCACTGTAATATACTCTTTTTTTTTTTTTGAATCTTGAAGGTGTTGAAATTTGCAAACAAAGCACAAGATTTCTGAACACAAGATTTCTGAAAGATCAGAATGATATGCACGAAAGAAATAGCTATAACTTGCCCTAGAAAAATTGGATTGATGTGATTCCAAAACGATCAGAAAGAAGAGATTTCGACACACAATAAAGACCTATTAAACGTCCAAAAACACGAAGGAAAACACCAGAAACAGCCGCATAAAAAAAAAGGACGAGCAGAAAAGAAATAGCTATAACTTGCTCTACAAAAATCGGATTGATGTGATTCCAAATCGAGCAGAAAGAAGAGATCTTGAAACACAAGAAAGACCTATTAAATGTCCAAAAACACGAACAAAAAACACCAGAAACAGCCGCACAAAAATATGGACGAACAGAAAAGAATCAGACGAAATAAGGGAAAAGAACAAGGAAAAAGTGGATGAAACCAACCTCAACCAATGCTCTGATACCAGATGATATGAGACTCCGTAGAAACCCATTCTAGGAACCCCAAATTACACGGATCAGTGATCGAATTTTGGCATACGACACAAGAACAAGAAAATAGGCAGATCTGGACAACAAGCAAGAAAGAATAAAGAAAGAAACAAAGAAGAAGAAGAAGAAGAAGAGATGTTGGTCAATGGAATTGAACCCTAAGAGAACCTGTCTCTTAGAACCCTAATCCGGGACGCCACAAAGGAAACCACTCCTTTGATAAGTCAAAGATTTTCTCCAGTACACAAAGGCCACAAGAGAAACCTCACAAGTCAGAAATAATTCTGAAACTAATTCATTCAATCTGCCTCTTCTTGGAGTACAAGTGGGCCTTATATAGGCATTTGAAAAATAAAACCCTAAATACAAAATAACTCTTAGGTTTGGCGGGAAAATAAAAGAAATTTAAATCTGAACAAATTCACCAAGAATGGTGCCTAATAAAGCTAAAAAATCTGAAACAGAAACAATCAAATTAAAACTAAGAGGATTTTGTGGAAATGGTTGGGCTTCTTCAATTAGGCTCCTTTTAGGCTTGGGCTAGCATCTTGTAGATATGAAATAATTTTCATGCCATTTTGTTCCTTTTGGGCTTCATATTCAGCTAAGACTATGGGCTCCAGGTCCATTAGTTTTTGGATCACTCCATTCAAGGCCTCCTTCATAGCTTTGGCTCTTGATCTTGTGCATGGGCCTTGATGAAGGGGCCCATGAGCTTGTAGACAAGGGAGCATGGTGTGATGACCTAAAAGAGCATAGAGGGTGTGCAAGAGAGCCCAACATGCAAATGGACCCATTACAAGGCATAGGAGGCCCAATGACTAGAGGAAGAGCTAAAGCCATGAAGCAAGCTTTGAGTTGCATTGTCCAAAAAGTTCAAGAGCTTGAACCCATGTTTTTGCATCAATTTGAAGAGTTACAAGGCCCAAGGGACTTGATCCTCATTGTCCAAGCCCAACAAGACATGCTACAAGGTCCAAATAAAGTCCAACTTGAAGAAATCTATTAAAGAGCATGTGCAAATCACATGGGCAACAAAAGTGACGTGAATAGTAGCTTTAAATCTTATTAGGATGTCTTTTATTTGCTTTTCATTAGTTTCCATTTCCATTAGTTTGAACAAGGCTATTTAGTCAAGATTTAGGATTTAAGTTTCAGATTTTGTTTATTTCTATTTTCGTTAGTTGCTGAAAACTTATTACTTTCTTTCCTTATCATCTCCTCCCATTAAAATCAGATTCTTTGTTTCCTATTTCTTGGAGGAGAATTCTTAGAGATTAAGTTAGGTTTAGGGTTTTCTTTTATGCCTATTTAATAGGCCACCTAATGTACTTTTCAGGAGATTGGAATGAATTCAGAATTTTATTTCTCATTGTGAGAATTCTTGTTTCTGTGTGTTCTTCTATAGAATACAAGTGACTTATCAAAGGAGTGGTCTCCCTTTGTGGCGTCTCAAGGCTAGGGTTCTAAGGGACGAGTTCTCTTAGGGTCTTATCCATTTGACCAACATTTCTTGTTCTTAGCTGGTCCCGGGCAACGTATCATCTTGTTGAAGGTTCCTAGGACTTATTCCTACGGGGTCTCTCATCATTTGGTATCAGAGCATAGGTTCGCTAAAGCAAGGTATATCTTTGTGTTTTTTCCTTCCACTATTCTTCATACCTTCTCTCCTTCTATTTGTGTTACCTTTTCCATTTTTGCCTTTGTCTTCCATCTTCTTCCTTCTTCCATTATAGTGTGCGTCCATCTTCCTTTTCATACCATCCATAGTTTGTTTTTTCTTTTTTTCTTGTGATTTGCTAACTTGTGTGTGAGTTTTGTCCTCTTTTCCAGATTTTCGTTTTTTTTTTCTCCTTCCAAAAAAAAAAGTGTGTGATACAAAAAAAAAAATTCGAAAAAAAAATATAATTCAAAAAATAAATTCAAAAAAAAAAGTGAAAAAAAAAAGAAAAAAAAAAAGAAGAAAGAAAGAAGAATTTCCAATTTGAGTTGAGTATCTCTCAAGTTCTTTCCTTTTGTGTTCAAGTAACAACTTTCCTATTTCATTGTAATAGATTGCAATTGCTTAGCATCCCATTAGTTTCCTATTTTCAAAGTTCCTATTTTGGCTAATCTGAATTGCAAGTTGTAGCAAGTTACCCATTTGTCAAGAACTTAAATTACAAGTAGCAATTACTTTCCTAATTCTATAAACTTGGGTGGTAAGTTTCCAAATTTCCTAAATTGAACCTAACTTTCCTTCTTTTTAATCCTTTCCTATTTTTCTTTTCTTTCCAAACTGCTTGTTTCTGATCCTTGTCCTTTTAAATTGTTATTTTTTTGCCTTTTTTTTTTTCTTTTGGCTCTTTGAGAATTTTAACTTGGAATTTTCTGGTCTTGGGATTGCCACTTTATTCTTTGCTCCTATTGATTTGTTTTTTGTTTCTATCTAAGAGCACTAAAAAGAAGCAAGTGAGTGGTAAAAGGCAAGAGTGTCATATTAAAGATAAAAGCCAAATTTTGAGTGAAACACGAGTGGATTTGCAATATTTTGAGTGATACACGTGAGAAGAGTGTGTGAGGTCCTACTTCACATTATTTTTTTATTCTATCCACTAACATTTCAGGTTGTAAAATGGCTGAAAATGAGCCTAATGATGTTGATCTTAAAGTTTTCATGAAAAGTGTCTATGAGCAATTCAAAAGGCTCAATGCAAGACTGGATGACTTTGAATCTCCATCTAACTCTAAAATTCCAAAAAGACGTGATCTTGAAGAGGAGTATGAAGGAGAATCTGACTTTGATGATTTCATTCCAAGGAGGCACAAGCAAGCTCCCCCACGTAAGGAGCATGGTCTAGGCAACATCAAAATGAAAATTCCCTCCTTTCAAGGAAAGAATGATCCAGAGCTTTATTTGGAGTGGGAAAGAAAGGTTGACCACGTTTTTGAGTGCCATCATTATTCTGAAGGGCAAAAAGTGAAATTAGCAGCCGTTGAATTTTCAGATTATGCTAGCATTTGGTGGGATCAACTTCTCATCAATAGAAGGCGAAATAGAGAGCCTCCAATTCAGACTTGGCATGAGATGAAAATCACTATGAGAAAGAGATTTGTCCCTAGTTATTACTATAGGGATTTGCACAAGAAATTGCAGAAATTGAGACAAGGTTCCATGAGTGTTGAGGAGTATTATCAAGAGATGGAAATGGCTATGATTAGAGCCAATCTTGAGGAAGACAAAGAGGCAACCATGGCAAGATTCATAGATGGTTTGAACCCTGAAATTGCTGCAATTGTTGATCTCCAACATTATGTTGACATGGAAGAGCTATTACACAAAGCTATCAAAGTGGAGAAACAACTTAAATCTCAACAAAAATTCAGATTTGCTGCTGGTTCTGGGTCTTGGAAGCAAGGTTTGAAGGATTCCAAATCCTCCTTCAAATCCAAAGAAAGCAAGCCAAAGGAGGAAGCAAAGCCCAAAAGTTCAGATCCACCTCCTAAAGGTAAGTATAACTCTAACTCTTCTTCTTCTTCTACTTCAAAAATTAAGTGTTTTAAATGTCAAGGTTTTGGTCACATCTCTTCTCAATGTCCAAACAAGAGAACTATGATTTTGCTTGAGAATGGTGATGTAGTTAGTGAGGAGACTAGTGATGAAGATTCGGATGGAAGTATGCCATCTTTGGTGGAGGATTCTGAGTTGGAGCTTAGTGAGCCCGTGCTTGGAGAGGCTTTGGTGTCTAGGCGTGCTCTAAATATTCAACCCAAGGAAGATCATGAGAAAGAACAACGTGAGCACATTTTCCATACTAGATGTTTTGTCCAGAACAAGGTATGTAGCATGATTATTGATGGTGGTAGTTGTACAAATGTTGCTAGTATCTTGCTTGTTGATAAACTGAATTTGCCTACTTTAAAGCATCCTAGTCCTTATAAGTTGCAATGGCTTAATGATTGTGGTGAAGTTAAAGTTACTAAGCAAGTGTTAATTTCTTTTTCTATTGGTAATTATCATGATGAAGTCTTGTGTGATATAGCTCCTATGTATGCGGGACATATTTTGCTTGGTAGACCATGGCAATTTGATAGACGTGTTAAACATGATGGATATAAAAATTGCTATTCTTTTCCTTTCAATGGTAAAACTATTGTTCTTACTCCTCTCAGACCCATGCAAGCTTATGAGGATCAACTTAGAATTGAAAATGAGTGCAAATTGAGAGAGAAAGAGAGAAAAGAAAGAAAGGAGAAGGATAAAGAAAAGAGAGTGATTGAAAAGAAAAGGCATGAAAGTGAGAAAATTGATGAAAAAAAAGTGAGTTTCTTTTCTGGAAAAAGAGAGATTAAGAGAGCTATGTTGGCTGATGAGCAAGTGCTTGTACTCTTGTACAAGGAAATTTATTTTTCTACTAATGAGCTTGATCCCTCTTTGCCCTCTAGTGTTGTGTCTCTTTTGCAAGATTTTGGTGATTTGTTTCCAAAGGAAATTCCCGATGGTCTGCCCCCTTTGAGAGGCATTGAACATCGTATAGATTTCATTCCCGGAGCATCCATTCCTAATAGACCAGCATATAGAGCCAATCCAGAAGAAACTAAGGAAATCCAATGCCAAGTTGAAGAGCTCATGAAGAAAGGCTTTGTTAGAGAAAGCTTGAGTCCTTGTGCGGTTCCAGTGATCCTAATGCCTAAGAAGGATGGCAAGTGGAGAATGTGTGTAGATTGTAGAGCCATCAATAAAATCACAGTTAAGTATCGTTATTCCATTCCTAGATTAGATGATATGCTTGATGAGTTGCATGGTGCATCTTTATTTTCTAAAATTGATCTTAGGAGTGGATATCATCAAATTAGAATGAAAGAAGGTAATGAATGGAAAACTGCATTTAAAACTAAGTTTGGATTGTATGAGTGGTTAGTTATGCCATTTGGTTTAACTAATGCACCTAGTACATTTATGAGCTTAATGAATCATGTTTTTCGTTCTCTCATTGGGAAATGTGTTGTTATTTATTTTGATGATATTTTGATTTATAGCAAGAGTTTAGATGATCATCTTGGTCATTTGCGTGAGGTCTTTTGCATTCTTAGGAAGAATAGCCTTTATGTAAATTTAGAAAAGTGTTCTTTTTGTTTGGATTCTGTTGTGTTTCTTGGATTTGTTGTAGGTGCTCAAGGGATTCGTGTGGATGAAGAGAAGGTGAAAGCTATCCGTGAGTGGCCTACACCAAAGAATGCAAATGAAGTAAGGAGTTTCCATGGCTTGGCTAGCTTCTATAGACGTTTTGTGAGGGACTTCTCCTCCATTGCTGCACCTTTGAATGATTTGGTAAAAAAAAATGTAGTTTTCAAGTGGGGTGAAATACAAGAGGTTGCATTTAGCACTTTGAAAGAAAAATTAACTAATGCTCCTTTACTTGTTTTACCTGATTTTTCTAAAGTATTTGAAATTGAATGTGATGCATCTGGAATTGGAATTGGGGCTGTTTTAATGCAAGATTCTAAGCCCATTGCTTTCTTTAGTGAAAAATTAAGTGGAGTTACTTTGAATTATTCCACTTATGACAAAGAGTTGTATGCTTTAAAAAGAACCTTAGAGACTTGGCAACATTATTTGTGGTCAAAAGAATTCATTATACATTCTGATCATGAAAGCTTGAAATTTTTGAAGTCTCAAGGTAAATTGAACAAGAGACATGCTAGATGGCTTGAATTCATTGAAACTTTTCCTTATGTCATCAAGCATAAAAAGGGTAAAGAGAATGTTGTGGCTGATGCATTATCTAGGAGATATAGTCTTCTTACATCATTGCATGCTAGATTACTTGGTTTTGAGATGTTAAAAAGCATGTATGAATCTGATTGTGACTTTGGTGAAATCTGGAAATTGTGTGAGAAACATGGTTTTAATGACTTTTACAGATTTGATGGATTTTTGTTTAAGAAAGATAAATTATGTATTCCATCTTGTTCTATGCGTGAATTGCTTGTTAAAGAGACTCATGGTGGTGCTTTGATGGGACACTTTGGGTGAGAGAAAACTTTAGCTCTTTTGCATGAACATTTTTATTGGCCAAACATGAGAAAAGATGTAATTGCTGTTTGTGATAGATGTGTGACATGTAAGCATGCAAAATCTAAAGTTCAATCTCATGGTTTGTATTCTCCCCTCCCCGTGCCTTCCCAACCTTGGATTGATATTTCTATGGATTTTGTGTTGGGTTTACCTAGAGCTCAAAGTGGAAAAGATAGCATTTTTGTTGTGGTTGATAGATTTAGCAAAATGGCACACTTTATTGCATGTTCAAAAAGTAATGATGCCATACATATTGCTGACTTGTTCTTTAAAGAAATTGTGAGGTTGCATGGTTTACCTAAATCTATTGTGAGTGATAGAGATGTAAAATTCCTTAGCCATTTTTGGAGAACTTTGTGGTCTAAGCTAGGAACTAAATTGTTGTTTTCTACTGTGGCACATCCTCAAACAGATGGGCAAACTGAAGTTGTGAATCGTACTCTTACTACCTTGCTTCGTTCTATCATTCAAAAAAATTTAAAGAATTGGGAAAAATGCTTGCCTCACATTGAGTTTGCATATAATAGAACAGTGCATTCTTCTACTTCATTTTCTCCATTTGAGGTTGTCTATGGTTTTAATCCCTTAACTCCTCTTGATATTCTTCCTTTACCTTCTAATGAGTTTGCTAATCTTGATGGTTTGAAGAAAGCTAAGTTTGTGCAGGAATTACATGCCAAAGTTAAGGCTAACATTGAGAGGAAGAATGAACAATATGCCAAGCATGCTAATAAGGGTAGAAGGCGTGTGGTATTTGAACTTGGAGATTGGGTTTGGGTGCACTTGAGAAAGGAAAGATTCCCTGAGAAACGAAAGTCAAAATTACACTCTAGAGGGGATGGACCTTTCCAAGTTTTGGAAAGAATTAATGACAATGCATACAAAATTGATTTGCCTAGCTCTTATGGAAATATTAGTGCTACATTCAATGTTACTGATTTATCTCCCTTTAATTATGCAGATTCGAGGATGAATCCTTTTGAAGAGGGAGGGAATGATGAAGGGGCCCATGAGCTTGTAGACAAGGGAGCATGGTGTGATGACCTAAAAGAGCATAGAGGGTGTGCAAGAGAGCCCAACATGCAAATGGACCCATTACAAGGCATAGGAGGCCCAATGACTAGAGGAAGAGCTAAAGCCATGAAGCAAGCTTTGAGTTGCATTGTCCAAAAAGTTCAAGAGCTTGAACCCATGTTTTTGCATCAATTTGAAGAGTTACAAGGCCCAAGGGACTTGATCCTCATTGTCCAAGCCCAACAAGACATGCTACAAGGTCCAAATAAAGTCCAACTTGAAGAAATCTATTAAAGAGCATGTGCAAATCACATGGGCAACAAAAGTGACGTGAATAGTAGCTTTAAATCTTATTAGGATGTCTTTTATTTGCTTTTCATTAGTTTCCATTTCCATTAGTTTGAACAAGGCTATTTAGTCAAGATTTAGGATTTAAGTTTCAGATTTTGTTTATTTCTATTTTCGTTAGTTGCTGAAAACTTATTACTTTCTTTCCTTATCATCTCCTCCCATTAAAATCAGATTCTTTGTTTCCTATTTCTTGGAGGAGAATTCTTAGAGATTAAGTTAGGTTTAGGGTTTTCTTTTATGCCTATTTAATAGGCCACCTAATGTACTTTTCAGGAGATTGGAATGAATTCAGAATTTTATTTCTCATTGTGAGAATTCTTGTTTCTGTGTGTTCTTCTATAGAATACAAGTGACTTATCAAAGGAGTGGTCTCCCTTTGTGGCGTCTCAAGGCTAGGGTTCTAAGGGACGAGTTCTCTTAGGGTCTTATCCATTTGACCAACATTTCTTGTTCTTAGCCGGTCCCGGGCAACGTATCATCTTGTTGAAGGTTCCTAGGACTTATTCCTACAGGGTCTCTCATCAGGCCTCCCATACCTTGCAATGGATCTTTAGCTGGCCATCTTTTAGAGTTATGTCCAGCCCTTTTGTTTTCAAGTTCTTGATTTTGTTCAAGCTCTTTAAAGTCTCCTAGCTCATCTCCATCAGGTTCGGTCCCTGAAAATGTTAGCCCACAACGGGGTGAGATATACAATCTCAGTAACAAAAGGTAAGGATATATGTACAAGTCAATCAATCCAATGCAATTTCATGTCATTAATACTAGAATCATCAATTCAATTCGCAAATGAACTAGTTGAGCTACCAATGACTACTATCCCATACCAGCAATCATACAAACATGTTAATAGCCAATAACACCGGGAGAGGTCCGTCCACGGCACCTACTCCCTAATGAGCACAACCAGGGCTCATTGCATCTGGGGTTTGATCACAACCCGGTGCTCAATCAAAGCACATGCATGGGTGGCAGCTGCACCACAGTTCCACCATAGACTCACAAGGTCCAATCACAATAACAATCAAGTAGTCAAGTAGTCAACTAGTCATTTAACATTTCAAAATCAAGTATGTGTAACAAATAGCAGATTAACATGAGCATATACATGGAATTAGGAAAATAACCTAGTTACCTCAATGAAGCCAATTACTCTTCCCCTAGCTACCATAATAATCTAAATGCATACCAAGCCTATAACAAGCATAATTATCATCATTTCTAATCACAATTAAATATCCAAAGAGTTGAACTACTAATGACAGACTAGAGGTTACTCACCTAATTACCAAGAGATTTAATTTCGGATTCCAACTTTCCCACACCAGAAATTGCCATAGTTCACTCTAATTTATGGGTAATTTCACATGAAACCAAAGCCCATATCATAGGTCAACTATAGGGGTCTCAAATTAACAGAAAATGCATCAAAATGGGAAGAAGATACTTACTTAATAACACCCATAGCCTCACCTCTGAAAATCCATCATGGAAGCACCAAAATTCGCATTTCAATCATCAAGCCCAGAAAATTCAGTTTTCCACCATTATCTCCTTGTAATCTCACACAATAACAGAACCAATTATGATAATACATCCTTAGGGCATTTTCCAGGAAAGTTATTCACAAAATGGAAGGGAAAAGCTTACCTAATCCTCCATCTAACCTCCAAGTCTGAAAATCTTGCAAGAAATCACCCAACACCAAATTTCAGATTTGAGAAGAAGATGAAAATGCTCAAACCCAGAAATTAATCGGACCAAAATGAAGAGAAGGATGAGAGGGTCAAGTTATATATAACTCACCTTGGCTAAATCATCCTCTAGGAGTAAAAAATGGAGCTTCCATGTTGGTAGAACCCTAGCCTCCCTTGAACCTCCAAATTTCCTCTCTTGAGTTTCAGCAAAATGAGGAAGAGGCTGAAGAGTTAAGGTTTTAGTTGGGTCAAAGATGGGTCATAGGTTGCTCCAAGGTCCAACTCCAAATGGGTTTCAGATTTTTACTTTGTTGGGTCAGCTTTTATGTATTGGAATGCTGAATTTTAATCAAGTTTGGGCCAAGTTTGAAGAGCTCAAGGATTTGGTTTTGCACAAGGGTTATTGGCCCACTCATAGGAGCCTATGCAAGGTGGATCTTGGGCCTCTATCATATGGAATTAGATTGGGTTTGCACCTAACTCATTGGGCCTCCATTAGCCTCTTCTTATGATTTCTTAATTTGGGCCTAGATGAAGTTTCTATCCTAATTAATTCTCAAACCCATATTAATAATTCATCTCTCTAAAATCTCCATTCACTTAACTTGCCCAATTATCCCATATTAATTATTCCTATTTAATCTGAATCCATGATTAACACCTTAATTAATTTTTGGGGTGTTACATATGTATATTAAATGAGCTCCCAAGATCCCTAGAAGTCTCCCTATGTACTTCCTCCATCAAAAAAATAAAGCAAAGTTCAAGAAGGCCATAAAGCTTCCTAGTTTCGGCCAAGAAAGGTTTAGGTACCTAGGGAGAGTTTTAATTTCTTCTAAATCCATTTTTGAGTCATATATGATGAGTGAAAATGAGGGAGGCCTTGGAAAAAATTTAGAAATCGTAAAAAGTGAGTTGGCCTTATATGTTCCATAATATGACCTAAAGAAGTAATATGTAGTTAGACTCTTCATTTTAATTATGTGATGACTCCAAAAGACTTAAAATGAGTCAAGAATCATATATGAAAGAAAAGAATAGAGTCTAGAATTTATTTGATGAGTGTTGCTTCGTTAGGTACATTGTAGGAAACATAAAAGGGTTAATGAGTCAAGTTAGTGACTAAGCAAGTTGTGTGGTCTTAAAATTAATTCCATAAACCTAATTAGCTTCTATAAATTGTATTTAGGCCAAAAGAAATCATTCCTACACCTTTGTGTATGTGAGGTGGAGAAAGGGAGAGCAATTTTAAGAAGAAAAGTGTATGGTTGCTTCCAAGATAGCTCACTTCTCCTTCTCTTATATATGAATGTATGCTTGGCTTGTCTTTGAATATGTGTTTTAAGTTGTGAAAAGTATTCTAGCATGATTTCATATGCCATGATACCATGATGATCCATTATGTTTTCAAATGATGTTTGTTATGTGTGTTTAGATTTGTTTGAGTGTGGTGAAGCCAAAAACCCTTAGCCATGGTGAGAATGAGCCAAGAACCTTTAAGATTGGTTGAGATAAAGTAAAGAGTCTCCCAAAAGTGAGATTGACTTCCAAGAGTAAGGTTGAGTCAAGAATCTCTTAAAGAATAGGTGAGGCAAGTCCAAAATCCACAAGTGAATAGATGAGGCTAATCTACATACTTGGCAAGCCTGTGTATGTTATGTGTGACTTTTTCAAATGCTAAAACTACTTCTTGAATGTTCATGTTATGAAATATGCCCATGCATGTATTTTCAAGATTGGTTTTGCATCTTTTGTATGTGATTGAAAGGGAGATGAGCTATTGGGATTCTTTGAATTTCATTCCCTCTACTCCAATGTTCTAATATGCTAGGTGGACAAAGAGAACAAGGAAATGGAAGCCAACCTCTTGAAAGATGAGAGTATGCTATCAAAGTGCATGAAATGTGCTTCTTTAAGGTCATTTAAGTGGCCATTATAGTAACCTACTATTGTATATGATCTATGACCTATTGCGCATATGTAATTATGTTAATATGTTATGTATGAATGAAAAATTATGTTATGTGACCATTAAAATGTAAATTGAGTATATTATGGCAAACTAGCTTCTTGAATGGCTTTGTGCAATTATGTACAAATGGAAGTGGAATGGCCAAATTGAGATACATGAGATTTGGGACCAGTTAAACAGTTCATACAAGTCATATTCATACTTTTAGACTTGTCCAAGAGGTGCCAAACATCAAGGGAAATCATTTGGACACTTTGGTATCCTAAATGGAGCAAAAATTGACCATATTAGACACCTATATTACTTTTTGTCCAAATGAGATCTTCTTGATATGAGGTTTGGCATGCAATTAGAGCTTTTTTGGGAAGCTAAAGTGCAGAATTTTTGGAGGTCTAGGGAATATTTGATAAATTTTCAAATTTAGAAAAAATTCTGAAATTGGTCAAGTTACTGTTCATATTGGTCTGAAAATAAACTCTATCACTTAAGGGGCAAATGATGTCAAATGGTCACGAAATTTTATGGAGTGAAACTAGACATTCCCAGTGACTTGTGCCAACTGGAAACACTTCATTTGGATGTCTAAAGAGAAAGATATGAATTTTTAAAGATTCTATCTAGTATCAAGCACCCAAGCTGACCTCAGGTATCATTTGATTGGTTTTTGATGCCTGGACGTTCCTGAACTAGTCTAAAGTTTCTCCTCTAGCTAATATCCATAGCTTTCCAAATTGGCATCATTTATATGGATTGGATTTTTGTGTAATTAATTGTACATTTTTCAAGTTTGTAACAGAAAGCTGTGACAATACCAGTAGCCAGCCAAACCTCTACAACTTTTTGAATGTCAAACGTCTTCTGTGTTGTGTTTCATGGTCTGGACATATTGTTAGCATAAAGCAAACATGTATAGCTTTTCAGAATGACAAAGAATGCATGATTTCAATTTTTTAAAAATTAGTTATGATTTTTCAAATTTTGTGATAGAAGTGAAAAAATTCTGGCCAAAATTGTATATATGAATTTTATGTATCCCCTTACCATACATGAGCTCTAGGCCAATTTTGGGGATGAAAATGAGTTGTATCTATATAATTAAATATGAGAATATAATACATGAGCTCATATGGTGTAATACCATATATTTATAGCTCATTTCATACTATCTTGATGCCTCATATCAAACAACTCACAAAAAGGCAAGGAAAAATAGTATTAAATAATGCATTTCTTAGCGTTACGTCGCATATAAAAATTTTATTCATTGTCACATGGACCCTGTGAGCTCATACATCACATTCTCATATTTAATTCATGAATACAACGCATTTGCATTATTAAAAGTGGTTTACATCTCATGAAACTCAAAGGGAAGCATAAAATATATACATATATTTTTTGCCAGATTTTTCACATTTCTGTCACAAACTTTGGAAAATAATAACTAATTCTAAAAACTCTAAATCATGCATTCTTGGCCATTCTGAAAATCTACACATATCTTCTTCATGCTAAAAATATTTTTAGACCATAACATCCATCATAGAAGGTGTTTGACATTTGAAAAGGTCTAAAGGCCAGGCTGTTCATTGGTGCTGTCACAAAATTCTACAGCAAACTTCAAAAATGTCCAATTAATTCCAAAAAAATACAATTTATACAAATGATATCAATCTTGAAATCTGTGGATGTTAGCTAGAGATACAAAATAACTCCAGACCGATTCAACCATGCTTAGACCTTGAAACTAAATTAAATAGTAACTGAGATTGGCTGGAGTTCCTGATACTGGACAGATTCTTTGAAAACTCATATCTCCCACTCTAGACATTCAAATGAGGTGCTTCCAATTGGCACAAGTCACTAGGAATGTCTAGTTTCTTTGTAAAATTTTGTGGCAACTGGACATTATTTGAGTCCTGTGTGACAAATTTCATTTTCAAACTAGTATAAACAGAGACATGACCAAAACTAAAAGATTTTCCAACTTTAAAAATTTATCAAATATTCTCTAGACCTTCAAAAATTATATTTTTTAGCTTCTCAAAAATCTATCAACAAGCTCTAATTGCATGCCAAATATTAGATAAAAAAGAGTTCATTTGGATAAAAAATGACATAGGGTTTCATTATGGTCAATTGTGGCTCCATATGATGTGAGACCCCATTGAAACCCATTCTAGGAACCCCAAATGACATGGATCAGTGATCGAAATTTGGCTACAACACAAAAACAAGCAAATAGACAAATCTGGACAACAAGCAACAAAGAACAAAGAAAAAAACAAAGAAGAAGAAGAAGAAGAAGAAGAGATGTTGGTCAATGGAATTGAACCCTAAGAGAACCCGTCTCTTAGAACCCTAATTCGGGACGCCACAAAGGAAACCACTCGTTTGATAAGTCAAAGATTTTCTCCAGTACACAAAGGCCACAAGAGAAATCTCACAAGTCAGAAATGATTCTGAAAATAATTCATTCAATCTCCAATTCTTGGTGTACAAATGGGCCTTATATAGGCATTTGAAAAATAAAACCCTAAACACAGAATAACTCCTAGGTGGCACCTTTTACATGGCGAGAAAATAAAAGAAATTTAAGTTTGAACAAATTCACCAAGAATGGCGCTTAATAAAGCTAAAAAATCTGAAACAGAAACAATCAAATTGAAATAAAATAAAACTAAGAGAATTATGAGGAAAATGGTTGGGCTCCTTCAATTAGGCTCCTTTCGGGCTTAGGCTAGCATCTTGTAGATATGAAATAATCTTCATGCCATTTTGTTCCTTTTGGACTTCATATTCAGCTAAGACTATGTGCTCCAAGTCCATTAGTTTTTGGATTACTCCATTCAAGGCCTTCTTCATAGCTTTGGCTCTTGATCTTGTGCATGGGCCTCCCATACCTTGCAATGGATCTTTAGTTGGCCATCTTTTAGAGTTACGTCTAGCCCTTTTATTTTCAAGTTCTTGATTTTGTTCAAACTCTTTCAAGTCTCCTAGCTCACCTCCATCATTCCCTCCCTCTTGAAAAGGATTCGTCCTCCAATCTGCAATCTCAAAAAGAGAAAGGTTAGCCACATTGAAAGTTGCGCTTACATTCCCATAAGAACTAGGCAAATCAATTTTATATGCATTATCATTTATTCTTTCCAACACTTGGAAAGGACCATCGCTTCTTATGTGTAATCTGGACTTCCTTTGTTCAGGAAACCTTTCTTTCCTTAAATGAATCCACACCCAATCTCCTGGTTCAAAGATAACCTTCCTTCGGCTTTTATTAGCATGTTGAGTATATTGCTCATTCTTGCTCTCAATGTTTGCTTTAACCTTAGCATGAAGATCCTGCACAAACTTAGCTTTTTTTGCACCATCAAGGTTAGTAAACTCATTACAAGGCAAAGGAAGTAAATCCAAGGGAGTCAAAGGATTAAAACCATATACAATTTCAAAAGGAGAAAACTCAATTGTAAAATGCAAGGCATGATTATATGCAAACTCAATGTGAGACAAACATTTTTCCCAATTCTTTAAATTTTTTTGAATTACAACACGCAATAAGGAAGAAAGTGTTCGATTCACCACTTTGGTTTGTCCATCCGTTTGAGGATGTGCAACTGTAGAAAACACAAGCTTTGTATCCAACTTAGCCCACAAAGTTTTCCAAAAGTGACTAACAAATTTAACATCACGGTCACTCACAATAGATAGGGGCAAACCATGCAATCTAACAATCTCCTTGAAAAATAAATCAGAAATATGGACAGCATCATTTGTTTTTGAGCAAGCAATGAAATGAGTCATTTTACTAAATCGATCAACAACAACAAATATGCTATCCTTTCCACTAGATGTTCTAGGCAATCCAAGCACAAAATCCATTGAAATATCGATCCAAGGATGAGAAGGAACAGGTAAGGAAGTATACAAGCCATGTGGTTGCACTTTAGATTTAGTGTGCTTGTATACAATGCACCTTTTACACACAGCAATCACATCCCTATATATATGAGGCCAATAAAATTGTTCTTTCAATATGGATAAAGTCTTTTCTATGCCAAAGTGCCCCATCAAACCACCCCCATGAGATTCTTTAACCAAAAGCTCACGCATAGAACAAACAGGCACACATAATTTATTTCCTTTAAATAAGAAACCATCAAATCTAAAGAAATCATAAGAACCATGTTTTTCACACAACTTCCAAGTTTCAGCAAAGTCAGCATCACATTCATACATCCTTTTGAAAGATTCAAAACTAATCAACCTAGCTTGCATAGATGTAATAAGACTATGCCTCCTAGACAAAGCATCAGCCACAACATTTTCTTTCCCCTTTTTATGTTTAAGCACATAAGGAAATGACTCAATGAATTCAAGCCACACGGCATGCCTCTTATTCAACTTATCTTGGATCTTTAGATATTGAAGACTCTTGTGATCAGAATGCAAAACAAATTCCTTAGACCATAAATAATATTGCCAATGTTTTAGAGTTCTTTTTAAAGCATACAATTCCTTGTCATAAGTTGAATAATTCAAACAAGTACCACTAAGCTTCTCACTAAAGTAAGCAATAGGCCTAGACTCTTGCATCAAAACAGCACCAATACCAATTCCAGAGGCATCACATTCAACTTCGAAAACTTTAGAAAAATCAGGAAGAATAAGTAGAGGAGCATTGGTCAATTTATCTTTCAAAGTATTAAAAGCCGCCTCTTGTGCCTCACCCCATTTAAAAGATAACATTTTTCTTTACCAGTTCATTTAAAGGTGCAGCAAGGGTTGAGAAGTCCTTTACAAAACGTCGGTAGAAACTTGCAAGTCCATGGAAACTCTTCATCTCACTAGCATTCTTAGGTGTTGGCCACTCTCGATTTGCCTTCACCTTCTCTTCATCCACTCAGAGGCCATCAGTACCTCCAACAAAACCAAGAAAAACAATAGAATCCAAGCAGAAAGAGCATTTCTCTAAATTTTTAAAGAGTTTATTTTCTCTTAAAATATCAAACACAGAATGCAAATGCTTAGCATGCTCTTCTAGATTCTTAGAAAACACAAGAATGTCATCAAAATACACACCAACAAACTTTCTTATGTAAGGGCGAAACACATGATTCATTAAACTCATGAATGTACTTGGAACATTAGTTAAGCCAATGGGCATAACAAGCCCATACAAACCAAACTTAGTCTTAAATGCAATCTTCCACTCATCACCCTCTTTCATCCTAATTTGATGATAACCACTCCTAAGATCTATTTTTGAAAACAAGCAAGCACCAAGCAACTCATCAAGCATGTCATCAAGTCTAGGAATAGGATATCTATACTTAGCTGTAATTTTATTGATGGCTCGATAGTTCACACACATCCTCCATTTGCCATCCTTCTTGGGCTTGTGTATTACCGAAATAGCACAAGGAATAAAGCTTTCTCTCACAAACCCCCTTTTCATGAGTTCTTCCACTTGCCTTTAAATTTCCTTAGTCTCTTCTAGATTTGCCCTATAAGCAGGTCAGTTAGGAAGAGATGCTCTAGGAATAAAGTCAATCCTATGTTCAATGCCTCTTATGGGAGGCAATCCATCCGGTACCTCTTCCGAAAACAAGTCTTTATATTCCTGCAACAAACTCAAAACACTAGAAGGAAGAGATTCATCAAGGTCACTAAGGGTTAGATAAACATCCTTATACAAGAGTACAAAAGATGTCTCATTACATAAAGCCCTCTTAATCTCTCCTTTACTGGAAAATAGTGTTACTTTCTTTTCTTCACTCTCTTGACTTTTCTTTTCAGTAGCTCTCTTTTCTTTTCTCTCCATCTCACTTTCTTTTCTTTCTCTCTTAACTTGCATTCTTGAGTAATTCGCTTTTGATCTTCATATGCCTGCAAGGGTCTGAGAGGGGTTAGCATAATGGTTTTCTTATTAAACTCAAAAGAATACCTATTAGTATAACCATTATACTTAACTTTCCTATCAAATTGCCAAGGTCTACCCAATAACAAGTGTCCAGCATACATAGGAGCTATATCACATAAAACCTCATCATTGTAACTTCCTATGGAAAATGCTACAACAACTTATTTAGTAACTTTAACATCCGCATTATCATTGAACCACAACAAATTATAAGGAGTGGGGTGTTTTCTAGTTGGCAAACCTAGCTTTTCAACCAACAAGGTACTAGCAACATTAGTGCAGCTCCCATTATCAATGATAAGGCTACATACCTTGTTGTTAACAAAACACCTTGTGTGAAAGATATGCTCTCGTTGTTCTTTTTCAAGCTCCTCTTTAGGTTGAATGCTAAGAGCACACCTTGACACTAGAGCCTCACCAATCACAGCTTCAGCTACCTCCACATCAGATTCATCACCTCCATTGGAGCTTAACTCAGCTTCCACATCTTCATCACTGCTGCTTTCACTAGTAACAACACCATTCTCAAGCAAAATCATAGTCCTTTTATTTGGACATTGTGAAGCAATGTGACCAAAACCTTGACATTTAAAGCATTTAATTTTAGAAGAACTAGAAGAAGATTTAGGTTCAGATTTACCTTTAGAAGTAGGTGTTTGCATCTTCAACTTATTCTCCTCTTTAGGTTTGGTCTCTCCCTTAAACTTGAAAGAGGACTTGAAGTCTTTGTTGGAACTAGCATGTGATTTCAATTTCTGTTTTGTCTTAAAATGCTTCTCCACCTTAATGGCATTATGCAACAACTCCTCCATATCAAGGTAGTTTTGCAATTCAACTTCTACAGCAATTTCAGGGTTTAAGCCACCAAGAAATCTTGCTATTGTAACTTCTGAATCTTCCTCAATGTCAGCTTTGATAATGGCAATTTGCATTTGCTGAAAATATTCTTCCACACTTATAGATCCTTGTTTGATGTTGTGGAGCCTCTTGTGCACATCCCTATAGTAATGGGTAGGGACAAATCTCTTTCTCATGAGAGCCTTCATTTTTGGCCAAGACCGAATTGGACCCTCTCCAGAACGCCTCCTACTAGTGGTTAATTGATCCCACCATAGGCTTGCATAATCTGTGAACTCCAAAACAGCTGATTTTATTTTACTTTCCTCTAAAAAAGATTGGCAGTCAAATAAAAACTCAACTTTTCTTTCCCATTCAAGATATACATCAAGATCAGCTTTCCCTTGAAAGGAAGGGATTTTCATCTTAAACCTAAAGGCATCTTTCTTTCGAGGGGGAGCTCTCCTAACTCTTTCATGTTGGCTTTCCTCCTCAAAATCAGATTCATCTCCTCCTAGAACAACATTTTTACCATGCCTTGCCTTGTTGTTGGAAGAAGAAGAATCCATTTGATCCAACCTAGTATTTAGCCTCTTGAATTGTTTTTGAACAGATTTGATGAACAATTTAAGGTTAACTTGGTTACCCTCACTTTCAGACATGATTGGCACCTGAAATGTTAGTGAATAGCAAGAAAAAGGACCTGACTACTCCCTCACATGTTTCACTCTAAATGATGCAAATTCACTCGTGTTTCATACTTGTAATGGCTTTTTACACTGATGAAAACACTCTTGCCTTTTTCCTCTCAACTTGCTTCCTATAGTGTACTGAATTAAATCTAACAAATCAAAAGAAGCAGTAACTGAAGTGGCAATCTCAAATTAGAATCCAAGATGCAAAGTTCTCAAAGAGACAACAAAAGTCCAACATTTTAAAGAAAAATCGTAGGTGCAGCCTATGACAATATAGCAAGTGTAGTAGGAAAGGAAATCAAGACAATGAATGATGGTGTGTGGCAGATTATGAGAGATCAAATGGTTAAATGATTAATTATCAAGAGGAAAGGATGGAAAGAAAATTGGAATCTGAAATCAGTAATGAAGTAATCAGAAATTTGAAATTTAGAATAAGGTGAAAATTTCCTTTTATAAATTGTGCACAATATGACATTTAATGACTAGATCAACTCAAGGAATCAGAAATGGTAATTTCAAGAATAGATGATCTTTAGCAATTGCAATTCAAGTCAACAATTCAAAATTTACAATTTCCAACACAACTTTCCTTTTCACAGATTCTGACTTCTTTTTTTTTTTGCAACTTTTTCTTCTTTTCTTTTCTTTTCCCCTTTTTTTTTTCTTTTTCTTTTTCGAGTCTCAGTTGCTGAAATTTGCAAACAGAACACAAGATTTCTCAAAGATCAGAATGACATGCACGAAAGAAATAGTTATAACTTGCTTTAGAAAAATCGGATTGACATGATTCCAAAACAAGTAGAAAGATGAGATCTTGAGACACAAGAAAGACCTATTAAATGTCCAAAAACACGAAGGAAAACACCAGAAAAAGCCGGACGAAAATAAGGACGAACAGAAAAGAATCAGATGAAATAAGGGAAAAGAACAAGGAAAAAGTGGATGAAACTAACCTTAACTAATGCTCTAATACCAGATGATATGAGACCCCATAGAAATCCATTTAGGAACCCCAAATGACACGGATCAGTGATCAAAATTTGGCTACAACACAAAAACAAGCTAACAGACAAATCTGGACAACAAGCAACAAAGAACAAAGAAAGGAACAAAGAAGAAGAAGAAGAAGAGATGTTAGTCAATGGAATTGAACCCTAAGAGAACCCGTCTCTTAGATCCCTAATCTGGGACGCCACAAAGGAAACCACTCCTTTGATAAGTCAAAGATTTTCTCCAGTACACAAAGGCCACAAGAGAAATCTCACAAGTCAGAAATGATTCTGAAAATAATCCATTCAATCTCCAATTCTTGGAGTACAAGTGGGCCTTATATAAGCATTTGAAAAATAAAACCCTATACACAGAATAACTCCTAGGTGGCACCTTTTACATGGCGGGAAAATAAAAGAAATTTAAGTCTAGACAAATTCACTAAGAATGGTGCCTAATAAAGCTAAAAAATGTGAAACAAAAACAATCAAATTAAAACAAAATAAAACTAAGAGAATTATGTGGAAAATGGTTGGGCTCCTTCAATTAGGCTCCTTTTGGTTTTGGGCTAGGATCTTGTAGATATGAAATAATCTTCATGCCATTTTTTCCTTTTGGACTTCATATTCAGCTAAGACTATAGGCTCCAAGTCTATTAGTTTTTGGATCACTCCATTCAAGGCCTCCTTCATAGCTTTGGCTGTTGATCTTGTGCATGGGCCTACCTGATGAGAGACCCTCTAGGAACCTTGTCCTAGGAACCTTCAACAAGATGACACTTTGTCCTAGAAAACAAGAATGTTAGTCAAAGGAAAGACCCTAAGAGAACTTGTCTCTTAGAACCCTAGCCTCAAGACGCCACAAAGGAAGACCAATCCTTTGATAAGTCACGTGAACTCTCAGAGAACACAAAGAAGCAAAAGCCTCACAAATAATTGAATAATACTCAATTTCATTCATATGTAAAATAGAGTACAATAGGAAGCCTTTTATAGGCAAAATTTCTAGAGTCCTAATTAAAGTAAAACTCTAATATCTGATTAGAAATATTTTAAATAATACCTAACATATATCCTAATTAGATTAGGATACTAATCTTAACTTGATCTCCAAGATAAGCTCTTTGACCAAGTTCAAAAAATAATAAAATAATAAAAAACGAAATTCAAAAAGAATCCTAGTCAAAACTAATCTACTTCTTTAAGTTGTCACATGGGATGCTCATGCTTCATTAAAAATCACATGGTTGTCACATGATTCTTAATCTCTTGTAATTGGACTCCAATTGGGCCTTGGCACTCCTCTTGTAGAATGGTTAGCATGATCACATCTTTTACATCTTCTTGGGCCTTCTCTTGACTTAAATGAATGGGCTCTAAGTTGTGAAGCTTATGAATTAAATAATTGAAGGCTTCTTTCATTGCTTTGGCCCTAGCTCTTGTTATTGGGCCTCCTATGCCTTGCAATGGGTCTTTAGGAACATTTGACTTGAACTCTTGGGCTTTAATTTGCAAATCATGTCCTTGGGCTTGAAACATAGCACCATATCCTTCATCAGGTCCACTTTTATGCTCAACAAGGTCTCTTGGTGCTATTGCATCATTCCCCCCTCTTGAAAAGGATTCGTCCTCGAATCTGCAATATCAAATGAAGAGAGATCAGCTACATTAAAAGTAGCACTAATATTTCCATAAGAACTAGGTAAGTCAATTTTATAAGCATTATCATTAATCCTTTCAAGAACTTGAAAGGGACCATCTCCTCTAGGTTGGAGTTTTGACTTTCTTTGTTCTGGGAAACGTTCTTTTCGCAAGTGAACCCACACCCAATCGCCAGGTTCAAACACCACACGCCTTCTACCCTTATTAACTTGGCTAGCAATTTGCTCATTCCTTTTTTCAATATTGGCTTTCACCTTCTCATGCAAATCCTGCACAAACTTAGCCTTCCTAGCACCATCAAGGTTAGTAAACTCATGTGAAGGTAAAGGAAGCAAATCTAATGGCGTTAAAGGATTAAAGCCATAAACAATTTCAAAAGGAGAGAATTTTGTAACAGTATGAACAGCACGATTATAAGCAAATTCGACATGGGGCAAACACTTCTCCCAATTCTTAAGATTCTTTTGAATGATAGCTCTTAATAAAGTAGAGAGAGTTCTATTAACAACCTCGGTCTGCCCATCAGTTTGTGGGTGTGCTGTAGTAGAAAACAAAAGCTTAGTGCCAAGTTTATTCCACAACGTTTTCCAGAAATAACTCAAGAATTTTACATCTCTATCACTAACAATAGTTTTTGGCACACCATGCAACCTAACAATCTCCTTGAAAAACAATTCTGCCACATACACAGCATCATTAGTTTTAGAACAAGCAATAAAATGTGCCATTTTACTAAACCTATCCACAACAACAAAGACACTATCTTTCCCAGTGGAAGATTTAGGTAAACCCAAGACAAAGTCCATAGAAATATCAGTCCATGGGTGAGAAGGAACTGGTAAGGGGGAATATAAGCCATGTGATTGAATTCTAGACTTAGCATGCTTACAAGTAATACATCTAGAACAAACAGCAACCACATCCTTTCTCATACCAGGCCAATAAAAATGCTCATTCAAAAGAGCCAAAGTCTTTTCGATACCAAAATGACCCATCAATCCCCCGCCATGAGTTTCCTTAACAAGAAGCTCACGAATGGAACACATAACTTGTCCTTTTTGAAAAGGAACCCATCAAACCTGTAATAGTCATTAGCACCATACATTTCACAAGATTTCCAAATATCAGCAAAATCAGAATCAGACTCATACATGTCTTTTAACATCTCAAATCCTATCAATCTAGCATGCATGGAAGTAATCAAAGTGTAACGCCTAGACAATGCATCCGCTACAACATTTTCCTTTCCCTGCTTATGCTTAATCACATAAAGGAAGGTTTCAATAAATTCAAGCCATCTTACATGTCTTTTGTTCAATTTACCTTGGGACTTAAGAAACTTAAGACTTTCATGATCAGAATGGATAATAAATTCTTTAGGCCACAAATAATGTTGCCAAGTTTCTAAGGTACGTTTCAAGGCGTACAACTCTTTATCATATGTAGAATAATTTAAAGTAGGGCCACTTAATTTCTCACTGAAATATGCAATAGGTTTGGCATCCTGCATCAACACACCACCTATGCCTATACCAGAAGCGTCACACTCAATTTCAAAAACCTTAGTAAAATCAGGCAATACAAGTACAGGGGCTTTAGTTAGTTTGTCCTTCAGTATGTTAAAAGCACGCTCTTGTGCTTCACCCCACTTGAATACCACATTCTTTCTTACCAAATCATTTAAAGGGGCAGCAAGAGTAGAGAAGTCCTTAACAAATCTCCTATAAAAGCTCGCCAATCCATGGAAGCTCCTTACTTCACTCGCATTCTTTGGAGTTGGCCACTCTCGGATTGCTTTAACCTTCTCCTCGTCCACTTGTATGCCACGAGCTCCTACAACAAATCCAAGAAAAACCACAGAATCCAAACAAAAAGTGCACTTCTCTAAATTGGCAAAGAGTTTATTCTCTCTAAGCACAACAAACACATCATGCAAATGATTCACATGCTCTTCTAGACTTTTAGAGTAAATCAAAATGTCATCAAAGTAAACCACAACAAATCTACCAATGAAAGATCTAAAGACATGGTTCATTAAATTCATGAAAGTGCTAGGTGCGTTAGTCAAGCCAAATGGCATAACTAACCATTCATATAACCCAAACTTGGTCTTAAAAGCAGTTTTCCATTCATCACCTTCTTTCATTCTAATCTGATGATAACCACTTCTAAGATCAATTTTAGAGAAAACACATGCACCATGCAACTCGTCAAGCATATCATCTAACCTAGGGATAGGATAGTGATATTTTACCGTTATTTTGTTGATGGCACGACAATCTACACACATCCGCCACTTGCCATCCTTTTTGGGCACAAGAATCACCGGCACAGCACATGGACTTAGACTTTCACGAACAAAGCCTTTCTTCATGAGCTCTTCCACTTGATGTTGTATTTCCTTAGTCTCATCTGGATTTGCTCGATAAGCAGGTCTATTGGGAATAGATGCTCCTGGGATAAAGTCTATGCGATGCTCAATGCCTCTTAAAGGGGGCAATCCATTAGGTATTTCCTCTGGGAATAAGTCATAGAATTTCTGCAATAAAGATGTAACACTAACAGGCAAAGAGTGATCAGGATCGTTGATAGTAAGATAAACATCTTTATAAATCAATAAGAAAGCATTTTCACTAAATAAAGCTCTCTTGATCTCACTTTTACTCGAAAATAAACTCACTTTCTTTTCCTCATATTTTTCTCTAATTTTTTTTCTACCCAACTCACCTTTCTGTTGCTTCTTCTCATTCTCAATACTCACACTCACTTTACCTTTCTTTTCTTGCTCTCTATTCTTACACTCTCTTTCAATTTTTAACTGATCTTCATATGCTTGAACAGGACGCAGAGGGGTCAACACAATGGTCTTACCATTAAAAACAAAGGAGTAATAATTTTTATATCCATCATGTTTTACCTTTCTGTCAAACTGCCATGGCCTACCAAGTAACAAGTGACCAGCATACATAGGTGCTACATCACAAAGAATCTCATCATGATAATTACCAATAGAAAAAGAGATGAGCACCTGTTTTGTTACCTTTACCTCCCCACTATCATTAAGCCATTGTAATTTATAAGGGGTAGGGTGCCTCAAAGTAGGCAAGTTCAGCTTTTCCACAAGTAAAGTACTAGCTACATTTGTGCAGCTACCACCATCAATAATCAAACTACAAACCTTCTTGTGGATGAAGCAACGAGTATGGAAAATATGCTCACGCTGCTCTACCTCGAGATCTTCTTTTGGTTGAATGCTGAGAGCACGTCTAGCCACAAGGGCTTCACCATTTACAGCTTCAGTTAATTCTAAATCTGAGTCATCAGTCAGGGGTGGCATCTCATCCTCCTCAGACTCACTACTAGCACTAGTCACATCACCATTCTCAAGAATAATCATAGTTCGTTTGTTGGGACATTGTGATGACTAAAACCATTACATTTAAAACATCTAACCTTAGAGGAAGAAGCAGTTGGGTTAGAAGATGATAAAGGTTTTGAATCAGTTTTACCCTTAACCTGAAAGGGTTTTACTTTACTTTCCTCTTTAGACTTGAAATCAGTCTTTGGCTTGAAGGAGACTTTGGAATCCCTCCAAGAATTCGAGCTAGATGTCACTTTTAGCTTTTGTCGAGTCCTTAGTTGCTTTTCCACCTTGATAGCTCTATGTAAGAGCTCCTCCATATCCAGGTAATTGTATAAGTCAACTTGGGCAGCTATTTCAGGATTTAAGCCCTCAATGAACCGGGCCATGGTTGCTTCACGGTCTTCCTCCACATTTGCCTTAATCATGGCAATCTCCATTCCTTGATAGTAATCTTCTACACTCATAGAACCTTGTTTCAGCTTTTGGAGCCTCTTATGCAATTCCCTATAATAGTAACTAGGGATAAATCGTTTGCGCATGATAGTTTTCATCTCCTGCCAATCACGAATTGGGCCTTCACCAGTACGTCTTCTGGTGAGTAAGAGTTGATCCCACCAGATGCTAGCATAGTCAGTAAACTCCACTGCAGCAAGTTTTACTTTCTTCACCTCAGTGTAAGAGTGGCACTCGAACACATGCTCCACTCTTCTTTCCCAATCTAAGTACTGGTCTGGGTCATTTTTCCCAGGGAATGAGGGAATCTTCATCTTGATGTTTCCAATACCACCATCCTTATTGGATGATGATTGTCTACCTCTCCGAGTATGGGACTCCTCAAAGTCGGATTCAGCATCATCATCAAGTTCCATATGAGGTTGCCTCCTATGGGTCCTCCTATTGGAAGAAGACTCCACATCATCTAATCTGGCACTAAGTTTCTCAAGAGTACTTTGAACGGCTCTAATCTAAACTTTCATGTCAAAGTCACTATGCTCAGATTCTCCAGACATCCTGAAATATTAGTTTATACAAAAACAAGCAAAGAAAGATATAGGACCTCGCAACTCACTAGCTTACGTGTTTACACTCAAAAGATGATAATTTCACTCGTGTTTAACTCTCTTTTTGGCTTTTTCTTTATTGTTAACCCTCTTGCCTTTTACCACTCAATAATTTGCTTCTTACAAGTGTTCTAAGCAAGTCACAAGCAAATCAAATGAAAAGATCAAACTAGTGGCAATCCAAAAACTAGAATCCTAAAATATAAATTCCCAAACAATCAAACAAAGGAGAAAAATAGGTGTGTAACAAAAAGGAAAAAGAAGGAGTAAGGGAAGGTCTGGAAGGAAAGAGATGAAAAGAAAAAAAAAATCTGGAAATAAGAAACCTTAAGAATAGAAAACTACTTGCAATTCAAGTTTCGAACAATTAGAAAACAATATCCTTTCTTGAATGCAAATAGGTAAGTAGAAAACTTGGTAGCCACTTAATGCAATTAAATTAGGAAACAAACTCCAATTAGGAAATTGACTCCAATTAGGAAATTAATTCCAATTAGGAAATTGACTCCAATCTTGCTTTTAATTTTGAATTGGCACAACTTGCAATTTTGAATTCTGCAATCTGAATTTTTTTCTTTTCACTCCTTTTTTTTTTTCACTCTTTTTTTTTTTCGAATTTTTTTTTGAATTTTTTTTTTGGAGTATCACACTCTCTTCTCTTTTTCTTTTTGGAGTATCACACTCTCTTTTTTTTTTTTTTTTTTGAGGATGGAGAAACACAACAATGGAAGACAGAAGAAGATAGAAGAAAAAGGTGAAGATGAAAAGGATTAATGGAAAGAGAAAAAGTATGAAGAACAATGAAAGGGAAAACACAAAAATATACCTTGTACTAGCGACCAAAGCTCTGATACCAAATGATGAGAGACCCTCTAGGAACCTTATCCTAGGAACCTTCAACAAGATGACACTTTGCCCGAGACCGGCTAGAAAACAAGAATGTTAGTCAAAGGAAAGACCCTAAGAGAACTTGTCTCTTAGAACCCTAGCCTCAAGACGCCACAAAGGAAGACCAATCCTTTGATAAGTCACGTGAACTCTCAGAGAACACAAAGAAGCAAAAGCCTCACAAATAATTGAATAATACTCAATTTCATTCATATGTAAAATAGAGTACAATAGGAAGCCTTTTATAGGCAAAATTTCTAGAGTCCTAATTAAAGTAAAACTCTAATATCTGATTAGAAATATTTTAAATAATACCTAACATATATCCTAATTAGATTAGGATACTAATCTTAACTTGATCTCCAAGATAAGCTCTTTGACCAAGTTCAAAAAATAATAAAATAATAAAAAACGAAATTCAAAAAGAATCCTAGTCAAAACTAATCTACTTCTTTAAGTTGTCACATGGGATGCTCATGCTTCATTAAAAATCACATGGTTGTCACATGATTCTTAATCTCTTGTAATTGGACTCCAATTGGGCCTTGGCACTCCTCTTGTAGAATGGTTAGCATGATCACATCTTTTACATCTTCTTGGGCCTTCTCTTGACTTAAATGAATGGGCTCTAAGTTGTGAAGCTTATGAATTAAATAATTGAAGGCTTCTTTCATTGCTTTGGCCCTAGCTCTTGTTATTGGGCCTCCTATGCCTTGCAATGGGTCTTTAGGAACATTTGACTTGAACTCTTGGGCTTTAATTTGCAAATCATGTCCTTGGGCTTGAAACATAGCACCATATCCTTTATCAGGTCCACTTTTATGCTCAACAAGGTCTCTTGGTGCTATTGCATCACTACCATACCTTGCAATGGATCTTTAGTTGGCCATCTTTTAGAGTTACGTCCAGCCCTTTTGTTTTCAAGTTCTTAATTTTGTTCAAGCTCTTTCAAGTTTCCTAGCTCACCTGCATCACCATATAGGATACCAAAATGTTCAAATAGCTTTCCTTGGGATTTGGCACCTCTTGGGGAAGTCTAAAAGCATGATTATGACCTATGTGAGCTGCCCAAGTGATCCCAAACCTTATACATTTCATTTTGGCTATTCCACTTCCATTCATACATGAAATTCCATAATGTAAAATTGCCATTATATGACCAAATGAGTATTTCCATACATATAACCCTAGTTCTCATTTATACACAATACATTAACATAATTATATATGCTATCATCATAGGTCATATACAACTAGGGATTTCATCAATTGCTATCCATAAGGCCTTAAAGTAACAATTTCAAGACACTTTGATGTTATGCTCTCTCATCTTCAAGATGGTTGGCTTTCATTACCTTACTCTCTTAGTCCACCTAGCATGTTAGAACATTGAAGAAGAGAGGATGAGATTCAAAGAATCCCAATAGCTCATCTCCCATTCAATCATACATAAAGCATGCAAAACAAGTCTTACAAATGCATGCATGGCATATGGATATGTGCAATCATTCAAGAAGCATTCTTAGCAATTGAAAAAGTTATACATAGCATATATAGGCTTGCCAAGCAAGTGAATTGGCCTCATCCATTTACTTGTGGATTTTGAATTTGCCTCACTCATTCTTTTAAAGGTTTTTGGACTTAACCATGCTCTTAGGAGTCAATCTCACTTTAGGAGACTCTTTACTTTGTCTTAACAAATCTTAAGGGTTCTTGGCTCATCCTCGCCATGCATAAAGGTTCTTGACCTCACCACACTCAAGCAAACCAAGGCAAACATCATAAACATCATTTGGAAAATATAATACATCATCATGATACCATGGAGTGAGAGCTCATGCTAGAACATTTTTCATGATACATATATACACATTTAAAGACAAGTAAAGCAAGCAATCATGTATGAAAGAAAGTAGAAAGAGCTACCTTGCTAATATTTGTACACTTTTTCCTTAAGCTGAATCCTCTCCCTTGACCTCACACACCCAAAAAGGTGGAGATCATTTCTTTTTAGCCTAGACACAATTTATGGAAGCCAATTAGGTTCATGAAATTAATTCTAAGGCCACACAACTTACTTAAACTCTAGATTGGTATATAAGCCCTTTTATGTTTCAAAGAATGCACCTAATGAAGCAACACCTATCAATGAAATTTTAGACTCCATTCTTTTCTTTCAAATATGATTCTTAACTCCTTTTGAGCCTCTTGGAGTCATCACACAATTAAAATAAAGAGTCTAACTACATGTTACTTCTTTAGGTCATATTATGGAACATAAAGCACCAACTCACATTCTATGGTTTCTAAATTTTTCCTAAGGCTTCCCCTCATCTTCACTCATCATATATGACTCAAAATGGGCTTGGAACCAATTAAGACTATCCCCAGGTACACAAACTCCTTTAGGAGGACTAGGAAGCTTTATGATCTCCTTGAACTTTGCTTTGTTTTCTTAATGGAGGAAGCACATAGGGAGACTTCTAGGGATCTTAGGAGCTTATTCAAACTCTCATTTAGACATAGAAATGAAGGTGTCAAATCAGATTTTGTTAAAAATATATGAAACCCTAGACTTTGCATCTTGAATTTCTATGGTTATTTGTTAATTCTCTTTGCATATTCTTAATCTCCACACCCTTTTTTCTAAGAATCACCCTTGGTTCTACCTAAAAATCAAATCCTCTTGGGTCTTCTCAAGTGGGGCAAAAATGGTGGAGAAGGGGAGTGATATGAGACTCCGTAGAAACCCGTTCTAGGAACCCCAAATTACACGGATCAGTGATCGAAATTTGGCAAGCAACACAAGAACAAGAAAATAGGCCGATCTAGACAACAAGCAAGAAAGAACAAAGAAAGAAACAAAAAAAAAGAAGAAGAAGAAGAAGAGATGTTGGTCAATGGAATTGAACCCTAAGAGAACCCGTCTCTTAGAACCCTAATCCGGGACGCCACAAAGGAAACCACTCCTTTGATAAGTCAAAGATTTTCTCCAGCACACAAAGGCCACAAGAGAAACCTCACAAGTTAGAAAAGATTCTGAAAATAGAATTCATTCAATCTGCCTCTTCTTGGAGTACAAGTGGGCCTTATATAGGCATTTGAAAAATAAAACCCTAAATACAAAATAACTCTTAGGTCTGGTGGGAAAATAAAAGAAATTTAAATCTGGACAAATTCACCAAGAATGGCGCCTAATAAAGCTAAAAAATTCTGAAACAGAAACAATCAAATTAAAATGAAATAAAACTAAGAGAATTTTGTGGAAAATGGCTGGGCTTCTTCAATTAGGCTCCTTTTGGGCTTGGGCTAGTATCTTGTAGATATGAAATAATTTTCATGCCATTTTGTTCCTTTTGGGCTTCATATTCAGCTAAGACTATGGGCTCCAAGTCCATTAGTTTTTGGATCACTCCATTCAAGGCCTCCTTCATAGCTTTGGCTCTTGATCTTGTGCATGGGCCTCCCATACCTTGCAATGGATCTTTAGTTGGCCATCTTTTAGAGTTACGTCCAGCCCTTTTGTTTTCAAGTTCTTGATTTTGTTCAAGCTCTTTAAAGTCTCCTAGCTCACCTCCATCATTCCCTCCCTCTTGAAAAGGATTCGTCCTCGAATCTGCAATATCAAAAAGAGAAAGGTTAGCCACATTGAAAGTTGCGCTTACATTCCCATAAGAACTAGGCAAATCAATTTTATATGTATTATCATTTATTCTTTCCAACACCTAGAAAGGACCATCGCCTCTTGGGTGTAATTTGGACTTCCTTTGTTCAGGAAACCTTTCTTTTCTCAAATGAACCCACACCCAATCTCCTGGTTCAAAGATAACCTTCCTTCGACCTTTATTAGCATGTTGAGCATATTGCTCATTCTTGCGCTTAATGTTCGCCTTAAGTTTAGCATGAAGATCCTACACAAACTTAGCTTTTTTTGCACCATCAAGGTTAGCAAACTCATTACAAGGCAAAGGAAGTAAATCCAAGGGAGTCAAAAGATTAAAACCATATACAATTTCAAAAGGAGAAAACTCAGTTGTAGAATGCAAGGCACGATTATATGCAAACTCAATGTGAGGCAAACACTTTTCCCAATTCTTTAAATTTTTTTTGAATTACAACACGCAATAAGAAAGAAAGTGTTCGATTCACTACTTCGGTTCGTCCATCCGTTTGAGGATGTGCAACTGTAGAAAACACAAGCTTTGTACCCAACTTTGCCCATAAAGTTTTCCAAAAGTGACTAACAAATTTAACATCACGGTCACTCACAATAGATTGAGGCAAACCATGCAATCTAACAATCTCCTTGAAAAATAAATCAGAGATATGGACAGCATCATTTGTTTTTGAGCAAGCAATGAAATGAGCTATTTTACTAAATCGATCAACCACAACAAATATGCTATCCTTTCCACTAGATGTTCTAGGCAATCTAAGCACAAAATCCATTGAAATATCGATCCAAGGATGAGAAGGAACAAGTAAGGAAGTATACAAGCCATGTGGTTGCACTTTAGATTTAGTGTGCTTGTATACAATGCACCTTTTACACACAGCAATCACATCCCTATATATATGAGGCCAATAAAATTGTTCTTTCAATATGGATAAAGTCTTTTCTATGCCAAAGTGTCCCATCAAACCACCCCATGAGATTCTTTAACCAAAAGCTCACGCATAGAACAAACAGGCACACATAATTTATTTCCTTTAAATAAGAAACCATCAAATCTAAAGAAATCATAAGAACCATGTTTTTCACACAACTTCCAAGTTTCAGCAAAGTCAGCATCACATTCATACAGGTTCATGAGTTCCTCCACTTGCCTCTGAATTTCCTTAGTCTCTTTTGGATTTGCCCTATAAGCAGGTCGGTTAGGAAGAGATGCTCAAGGAATAAAGTCAATCATGTGTTCAATGCCTCTTATGGGAGGCAATCCATCCGGTACCTCTTCCGGAAACAAGTCTTTATATTCCTGCAACAAACTCAAAACACTAGAAGGAAGAGATTCATCAAGGTCACTAAGGGTTAGATAAACATCCTTATACAAGAGTACAAAAGATGTCTCATTACATAAAGCCCTCTTAATCTCTCCTTTATTGGAAAATAGTGTTACTTTCTTTTCTTCACTCTTTTGACTTTTCTTTTCAGTAACTCTCTTTTCTTTTCTCTCCATCTCACTTTCTTTTCTTTCTTTCTCACGCACTTTCTTTTCTTTCTCTCTTAACTTGCATTCTTGAGTAATTCGCTTTTGATCTTCATATGCCTGCAAGGGTCTGAGAGGGGTTAGCATAATGGTTTTCTTATTAAACTCAAAAGAATACCTATTAGTATAACCATTATACTTAACTTTCCTATCAAATTGCCAAGGTCTACCCAATAACAAGTGTCCAGCATACATAGGAGCTATATCACATAAAACCTCATCATTGTAACTTCCTATGGAAAATGCTACAACAACTTGTTTAGTAACTTTAACATCCGCATTATCATTGAACCACAACAAATTATAAGGAGTGGGGTGTTTTCTAGTTGGCAAACCTAGCTTTTCAACCAACAAGGTACTAGCAACATTAGTGCAGCTCCCATTATCAATGATAAGGCTACATACCTTGTTGTTAACAAAACACCTTGTGTGAAAGATATGCTCTCGTTGTTCTTTTTCAAGCTCCTCTTTAGGTTGAATGCTAAGAGCACGCCTTGACACTAGAGCCTCACCAATCACAGCTTCAGCTACCTCCACATCAGATTCATCACCTCCATTGGAGCTTAACTCAGCTTCCACATCTTCATCACTGCTGCTTTCACTAGTAACAACACCATTCTCAAGCAAAATCATAGTCCTTTTATTTGGACATTGTGAAGCAATGTGACCAAAACCTTGACATTTAAAGCATTTAATTTTAGAAGAACTAGAAGAAGATTTAGGTTCAGATTTACCTTTAGAAGTAGGTGTTTGCATCTTCAACTTATTCTCCTCTTTAGGTTTGGTCTCTCCCTTAAACTTGAAAGAGGACTTGAAGTCTTTGTTGGAACTAGCATGTGATTTCAATTTCTGTTTTGTCTTAAAATGCTTCTCCACCTTAATGGCTTTATGTAACAACTCCTCCATATCAAGGTAGTTTTGTAATTCAACTTATGCAGCAATTTCAGGGTCTAAGCCACGAAGAAATCTTGCCATTGTAACTTCTGAATCTTCTTCAATGTCAGCTTTGATCATGGCAATTTGCATTTGCTGAAAATATTCTTTCACACTCATAGATCCTTATTTGATTTTGTAGAGCCTTTTGTGCACATCCCTATAGTAATGGGTAGGGACAAATCTCTTTCTCATGAGAGCCTTCATTTCTGGCCAAGACCGAATTGGACCCTCCCTTGAGTGCCTCCTACTAGTGGTTAATTGATCCCACCATAGGCTTGCATAATCTGTGAACTCCAAAGCAGCTAATTTTATTTTACTTTCTTCTGAAAAAGATTGACAGTCAAATAAAAACTCAACTTTTCTTTCCCATTCAAGATATACATCAGGATCAGCTTTCCCTTGAAAGGAAGGGATTTTCATCTTGATGTTACTAAAGGCATCTTTCTTTCGAGGGGGAGCTCTCCTAACTCTTTCATGTTGGATTTCCTCCTCAAAATCAGATTCATCTCCTCCTAGAGCAACATTTTTACCATGCCTTGCCTTGTTGTTGGAAGAAGAAGAATCCATTTGATCCAACCTAGTAAATTCTTGAATTGTTCTTGAACAGATTTGATGAACAATTTAAGGTCAACTTGGTTATCCTCACTTTCAGACATGATTGGTACCTGAAATGTTAGTAGTGAATAGCAAGAAAAAAAAGGACCTGACTACTCCCTCACGTGTTTCACTCTAAATGATGCAAATTCACTCGTGTTTCACACTTGTAATGGCTTTTACAATGATGAAAACACTCTTGCCTTTTTCCTCTCAACTTGCTTCCTATAGTGTACTGAATTAAATCCAATAAATCAAAAGAAGCAGCAACTGAAGTGGCAATCTCAAATTAGAACCCAAGATGTAAAGTTCTCAAAGAGACAACAAAAGTCCAACATTTTTAAAAAAATTCGTAGGTGCAGCCAATGAAAAATACAGCAAGTGACTAGAAAAGGAAATGAAGACAATGAATTTATGGAAGAAATGGTATGTGGCAGATTATGGGAGAACAAATGGTTAAATGATTAATTATCAAGAGTTATGGAAAAAAAATTGGAGTTTGGAATCAGTATTGAAGCAATCAGAAATTTGAAATTTAGAACAAGGTGAATGAATGCAAATTTGCTTTTATGAATTGTGCACAAAATGACTTTTAATGATCAGATTAACTCAAGGAATAAAAAATGGTAATTCCAAGAATCAGAAATGACCAGATCTTCAGCAATTGCAATTCAAGTCAATAATTCAAAATTTTACAATTTCCAGCACAACTTTCCCTTTTCACAGATTCTGACTTCTTTTTTTTTTTTTTCAACTTTTCCTTCTTTTCTTTTCTTTTTTTTTTTCACTGTAATATACTTTTTTTTTTTTTTTTTCGAATCTCAAAGGTGCTGAAATTTGCAAACAGAACACAAGATTTCTGAAAGATCAGAATGACATGCACGAAAGAAATAGCTATAACTTGCTCTAGAAAAATCGGATTGATGTGATTCCAAAACGAGCAGAAAGAAAAGATCTTGAGACACAAGAAAGACCTATTAAACGTCCAAAAACACGAAGGAAAACACCAGAAACAGCCGCATGAAAAAAAGACGTGCAGAAAAGAGTCAAACGAAATAAGGGAAAAGAAATAGCTATAACTTGCTCTACAAAAATCGGATTGATGTGATTCCAAATCGAGCAGAAAGAAGTGATTTTAAAACACAAGAAAGACCTATTAAACGTCCAAAAACATGAAGGAAATCACCAGAAACAGCCGCACAAAAATATGGACGAACAGAAAAGAATCAGAAGAAATAAGGGAAAAGAACAAGGAAAAAGTGGATGAAACCAACCTCAACCAATGCTCTGATACCAGATAATATGAGACTCCGTAGAAACCCGTTCTAGGAACCCCAAATTACATGGATCAGTGATCGAAATTTGGCAAGCAACACAAGAACAAGAAAATAGGCCGATCTAGACAACAAGCAAGAAAGAACAAAGAAACAAACAAAGAAGAAGAAGAAGAGATGTTGGTCAATGGAATTGAACCCTAAGAGAACCCGTCTCTTAGAACCCTAATCCGGGACGCCACAAAGGAAACCACTCCTTTGATAAGTCAAAGATTTTCTCCAGCACACAAAGGCCACAAGAGAAACCTCACAAGTCAGAAAAGATTCTGAAAATAGAATTCATTCAATCTGCCTCTTCTTGGAGTACAAGTGGGCCTTATATAGACATTTGAAAAATAAAACTCTAAATATAAAATAACTCTTAGGTCTGGTGGGAAAATAAAAGAAATTTAAATCTGGACAAATTCACCAAGAATGGTGCCTAATAAAGCTAAAAAATTCTGAAACAGAAACAATCAAATTAAAATGAAATAAAACTAAGAGAATTTTGTGGAAAATGGCTGGGCTTCTTCAATTAGGCTCCTTCCGGGCTTGGGTTAACATCTTGTAGATATGAAATAATTTTCATGCCATTTTGTTCCTTTTGGACTTCATATTCAGCTAAGACTATGGGCTCCAAGTCTATTAGTTTTTGGATCACTCCATTCAAGGCCTCCTTCATAGCTTTGGCTCTTGATCTTGTGCATGGGCCTCCTATACCTTGCAATGGATCTTTAGTTGGCCATCTTTTAGAGTTACGTCCAGCCCTTTTGTTTTCAAGTTCTTGATTTTGTTCAAGCTCTTTAAAGTCTCCTAGCTCACCTCCATCAGGGAGCAAAGGGTAGCAACCATGGAAAAAGAAATTACCTTGTTTTCTTGCTTTTTCTCACTTGAATCTTGTGTTCTTTCAGCTCCTCTCTTCAAATTCGAATTTTCCCTTCAATTTTGTCCCTTAAAATATAGATTTATAAACTTTATTATAATCATAGGAAACAAAGGAGAATGGAGGAGAAGAGGTTTGGAAGGAGGAAAGCATGAAAAAATACCAAAATTTCATACCTTTTTGCTTGAATTTCTCCTCCTCTTCTTCTTCTTCTTCCTCTTGTGCACCTCATCCTAGGGCTTCTTTCTCTAGTTTATGGCAGAAACATATGAGGCTACATAAGGGTGAGAGTGGGACGGCACTTATATATATAAGGGGAGGAAGAAGAACTTTTTAAAAATTTCTATTTTGTCCTTTGTTCTTCGTATTTTTGTTTCTAATTTATTTTAGCTCCTTTTTTAGAACCGTCTTTTCCATTATGAAATTTAGGTTTCCAATTTAGTAAAATGCCTTTGGAATCACTCAAATTGGAGTTAAAACCTTCCCGAATGAATCCGCCGAAGTTCGGGTATACTGACATTGGAAAACATCCACCAGAGAGACTTTAGTTGTCCCAGGCCTTTTCATCCTAGAAAACTCAAAAATTTTGTTTAAAACGCCCTCCTATGTGAATTTCAAAATTTGCTCAAAATTACGAAAATACCATTACACTTCTTAAGTTTTTTGTCAAATTTTATTTCTTCATTCTAACTCCATTTTTCTTTCCATCTGAGCCTGGGATTCTCATTTTTAGGAGTTTAGAATGCTTCTCAAATTTTTTGAGACCTTAACTAAGTCATTTTGAGGGAATTCCTTTTGTATCCGGTGAGTTTCATTCGTTTACAGAGAAATCGTACATTACGTTTCTCATATTTTCTCTCATTTTCAAAAAATCAGATGTTACACATGGTCCATGGGACACCGAATGAAAATTTCATACATTAAAATATTCATTATTTTAATTGCTTTTTCTTGCTCCTTATATGAGATGCATGGTTGGAAGCATAGGAATAACATAGAATGAACTAAGAAATTATGGTGCTACAAAATATCTAGAGCTTTTTCAATAAGGTACATTCTAAATTTTGAGGAGAAATTTTTATTTATGGGGGCTAAAATGTAACAACCAACTTTTTAACTGAATTGGGACCAATATGTTGATAAAAGAGGACCTTAAAGTAAATCAAATTAAGGTCAAACAGGGGTAAAATATTAATCAACATATCAAGAAACAGGGTTAGGAAATCATACATAGAAAGAAAATGAAGTTAAAATGGCTAAACGAAAAAAAAAAGAGTGTCAGTGGCAAAATTATAATTTTGAGCAAATTTTAGAAAAGTCAAGGAAAATAGTTTTTAATCCTAAAATTAAGCTCACTAGGGTTTTAAGAGGTTTTGAAAACCATAAGGACAGTCATAATTAGTTAAAACCCATTTAGAATACTAAAAAAAGTTAGATAATGTCAATACTTTAGACAGAGCTATTTTTTACTATTTTAAGCCATCTAAACCCCAAAAATACTGTTTTTATTTAAAAAAGCACCCAAAAAATTGTAAGGGGCAATGAGATTCTAAAAAGCTTGAAAAACGAGTTCAAACAAAATGTATGTGCGAGTAGGGGCAAAATGGTCATTTAAAAAAATTATAAATGAGTCTCCTTAAGTAAGCCACACCTCACCATCTTCTACCACCTTCTAAAATTAGACTTGGAGAAGCCATTAATGGTGTCTTGCTAAGGGACGAGAGAGAGAGATTTTAAGCTTCCATTTAAGTAAGTAAACGATCCCATTTAACCTCTTGCCAATTAGAAAAGTTGTTTCTCTCTCTAAGAGCTTTCTAATGAGATTTTCTTTCTATGAAAACTTGAAGTTTTAGATTTGGCCTAAGGCAAAAAGGAGCTCTTTTTAAAAAACCAATTGATAGAAATTAATCTAAGTGGAAAGCACTTCATAATACCCGAAACACTTGTAAAATTTTGTGTTTCTAGGCCATGTAAGTTTCAGCCGAGAGAGAAAGTGAGGAGGAGAGCTTTTCTTCATAAGTTCTTAATGGAACGAAGGGTCTTAGGTTGCAAGGATTTCATATCTAATGTTGAATCATGAAAAGAAGCAACCTAGACCATATTATGCTATAGGTTCGGGCAAGGCTAGATAAATGAGTAACCATGTTATTTTTAACTTCTAATTAGTATGTTTAGATGTTTTATGATGCAAGGAATATGAATCTAAGCTTAAAATTGATTGAACTTTCGACCAAGAAGAAATTCAAGGGGCTAAAGAGTTGTTCAATGGATTTTTGAGTTATGGATATTCTTAAAATGATATAAGAACAACTATGGAAGTATTAAATTGAATTTAGAAGCTAGATTTTGGAAGTTGAAAATTTAAGGTTCAAAAAAGGGTAATATGAAATCAATTGGTATTAAGTTTGTGTGAGCAAGTTTGTAATGACTCTATTGAATCCTAACGTGGCTATATAAATCATATATAATGAGATCTTAAAGCCTAGAAGTTAAATTTTAAAAGTTACCTCATGAAACTTAAGATTACATAATGAGTTCCATTATGTGAAAAAGTCTTAGCCTAAGAGAGACCACCTAACAATGGCCCAATTTGGTTTAATGAGTTAGAGACCCAAGACCCAACTTACATAAGCTCTTATAATTGGTCCAACAACCCTTATGCATTCCCAAATCAAATGAGCTCTTAAAATTTGGCCTAACCCAACTACAATTCTGCAACCTAACTCATGAAACTTAGTCTAACAAAACTTAAATCTGAAACCTATTTGGAATTGGACTTTTGGGTCAGCCTATAACCCATTTAGGACCCAACTAAAACCCTAAACACATGCAACTTGTAACACCATAAATTTTTAGCTCATTTCATGTTATATCTATGCCTCACATCGTTCAACTCATATAAGAGGCAAAATAATGACATTAAAATAATGTATTATTTAGTGTTACGTTATGTATAAAAATTTCGTTCGATGTCTCATGGATCATGTGAGCTCATACATTACATTCTCATATTTAATTACATAGATACAACTCATTTGCATCACCAAAAGTGGCTTAAAATTTGTGGAAATCAAAGGGAAGTATAAAATATATATATATATATATATATGCATTTTCGGCTAGAATTTCCTCACTTCTGTCACAAACTTTGAAAAATCATAACCAATTCTAAAAAACTCGAAATCATGCATTCTTGGCCATTCTAGAAAGCTATGCATATCTACTTTATGCTAAAAATATGTTTAGACCATAACATCTAACATAGAAGATATTTGACATTTGAAAAGGTCCAAAGGTATGGCTGTCCATTGGTACTATCACAGGTTTCTGCAGAAAATTTCAAAAATGTCCAATTAATTGTAGAAAAATCTAATCTATGCAAATAATACCAATCTGGAAAGCTATAGATGTTAGCTAGAGGGAAAAAATAACTCTAGACCAGTTCAAGCATGCCAGACCTCGATAACCAATCAAACAGTACCTGAGATCAGTTTGAGCATCTAGTACTAGACATAATCTTTAAAAATTCATATCTTTCTCTCTAGACTTCCAAATGAGGTGCTTCCAGTTGGCACAAGTCACTGGGAATGTCTATTTGGTGTAGGAACTTTTTTTCTTAGATTTCCTCTCCCTTCTTAGGCCTCACACACACAATGGTGTGGGAATGATTTCTCTTGGCCTAAACATAATTTATGAAAGCTAATTAGGTTCATGAAATTCTAAGGCCACACAACTTGTTTAAACTCTAGCTTAACCTATAAACCTCTTTATGGTTCCAAAAATGCATTTAATAAAGCAACACCTATTAAATAAATTCTAGGCTTTATTCTTTCCTTTCAAATATGATTTTTGACTCCTTTTAAGCCTATTGGAGTCATCACATAATTAAAATAAAGAGTTTAACTACATGTTACTTCTTTAGGTCATATTATGGAACATAAAGTACTAACTCATTTTCTAAGCTTCCTAAATTTTTTCCAAGACTTCTCCTCATGTTTATTCATCATATATGACTCAAAAATGGGTTTAAAAAAATTTGAAACTCTCCCTAGGTACACGCCTTTAGGGCGAGGCTATGGAGGATTTTAGCTTCAATGGAATTTGCTTTGTTTTTTCAAGGGAAGATACACATAGAGGGACTTCTAGGGATCTTAGGAGTTCATTCAGACACTTATTTAAATCTAGGAATCATTGTATAAAATCAAATTTTGTAAGGAACACTTGAAACCCTAGAATTTGCATCTTGAATTTTCATAGTTTTTTGTTAATTTTCTTTGCATATTCTTAATCTCCACACCCTTTTTTCTAAGAATCACCCTTGGTTTTGCCTAAAAACCAAGCCCTCCCAGGATTTCTTGAGTGGAGGGAAATGGGTGGAGGAGAGGAGTAAGGGGTAGCAACCATGGAAAAAGAAATTACCTTGTTTTTCTCACAAATCTTGTCTTCTTTGAGCTCCTATCTTCAAATCCAAAATTTTTCCTTAATTTCTTCCTTAAAATAGATTTATAAACTTCATTATAATCAAAGGAAACAAAAGAGAATGGAGGAGAAGAGGTTTGGAAGGAAGAAAGCATAAAAAACTACCAAAATTCCTTACCTTTAAGCCTTGATTTCTCTTCTTCTCCTTCTTCTTCCCTTGGTACACCACTCTCCTAGGGTTAATGAGAGAGTGGGGCACCTCCTATTTATAGGTGGAAGAGAATGACTTTTTCAAAAATTTTCGTTTTACCTTTTTGGCATTTTTGTTTTTACTTCGTTTTAGCTCCTTTTTTAGAATCATCTTTTCTATTATAAACTTTAGATTCCTAATTTAGTAAAATACTTTTACAATTACTCAAATCGAAGCTAAAACCTTCCAGTATAGATTCATCAAAGTTTGGGTACATTGACGTTAGAAAATATCCATCGGAGGGGATTTAACAATCTCGGGGCTTCCTGTGGTTTTCAGGGCTTCTGAAAACCCCAAAGAACTCAAAAATTTCATTTAAAAAGCCCTCCTGTGTGAATTCCAAAATTTGCTTAAAATTATGAAAATGTCATTACGTTTCATAAGTTTTTCGTAAGAAATTATTTCTTCATTCTATCTCTATTTTTCTTTCCATCTGAGCCTAAGATTTTCATTTTTAAGAGTCTAGAATGTTACTCAAAATTTTCAAGACCTTAACTAATTCATTTGAAGGACTTGCTTTGAAAATATGCTCATTTCCATCATTTAATGAAAACCAAACATTACACAGCCTCTCCACACTTTGCTGAAACACAAACACAAGAAGCATTTTCGTACCTTGAGAGGAAGGCTAGGGTTCTAAGCAAGAAATTCATCATTTCTCACCTCCAGGCTCAAAATCAGCTAAGGTAATTGTTAAATAACTTAATCTTCTTCTCTTTCTCTTCATTTTGACCGGATTAGTTTTTCATTTGGAGCATTTTCACCATACCCAAAATCTTGTGGTTGTTTGAAATTTTCTTGGTGAAATTTTGTAGGTTACAGCTAGGGGTGTTGTTAAGTAAGCATAAACTCTTCATTTTAGTATATTTTCTGCTAGTTTAAGGCCCCCATGATTGATTTGTAGTATGGGTATTAATTTTATATGGATTTGCTTAGGATTTAGGGTGATACATTGAAGTTTCTGGTAAAGAAAACATTTATTCCAAATTTCACTCTTGTAGGCTTGGTTGAGGTAGCATGTTTGTTGGTTCTCTAGAAAATTTACCATAAATGAGGTAACCAAGGACTATATTAATTCTATGCATATATCTACTTTAATTTCATATTTACTGCACATGAATGATTTGAAATACTAGATGAATTGGTTGGCTATCTATTATATTGTGTTTGGACCTTGTGAGTCCATGGTGGAGCTGCAGTGCGGTTGCCACCCGTGCATGTGCTTTGATCAGGCACCAGGTTATGATTAGACCCCAGATGCATTGAGCCTTGGTTATGCTTATTGGGGAGTGGATGTTATGGATAGGCCTCCCTCGGTGTTATTGGCCTTTAACATGTGAAAATGTGATTACTAGTATGGGATGGTAATCACAGTAGCCTAATCATTTCATTTGTTGATATGACTTATTTTGATGCTCATTTTGATTCATGCATATATGCTAATTAAATTGAATGGAAATTATCTCAATTACTGAGATTTGCATCTCACTTTGTTTCATAAGATCATACTTTCAGGTGATGGCTTTTCGGGTAAGGATAAGGGGAAGCAAGTGGATGAAAATCTATGAGCTTCAACCATATGTGGGGAAGGCTATACTTAGACTGACCTAAATAGAGTAGATGCTAAATTTTGCATACCTTTTTTGTATAGTATCATCATGTTGCCAAGTGTAAGTATTTGTATTTTGATTACTTAGAATGTATCTATTGAGGAGTTAGACCTTATTTTAGTTTGGTATTGGATGTATGAACTTATAACATCTGTTTTGAACTTTGTTGACCCTATGATATGGTTTATTATTTGGGAAACGTAATTACGTTACATTGGATGTGGACCTAAACTAATGATGCATGAAATCTCTAATTGAATATGTATTTGAATGGTAATTATTGGTAGCTTATGAAATTCTTACTATCATTAATCTATGAACTTGCTGATATATGGTAGTTAGATGAGTAGGAATTAACAGTTAAGTCTTGAACTAGTAATGATAAATAAGCTGGGTAAATTAGGTAAATGAAAGTTATCAGAGCCCTACAAATTAAGGTAGAATGGCCCAAGGGTATCACTAGGGAGAGAATTGGAGTTATGAGACAACAGTTTAAAAGTTGTAAGATTAAAAGGTATTTTCACCACAGTGAGAAGTGGAATTAGCCGTGGTGAAATGTGAAAGGCCAATCTGGAAGTCATTCAAAGAGCAATTTGCCATCACATGAAATCGAGTTAGCCACGGCTAAAATCGAGGGTGAAATTGGTCGTATTCCAGAGAGGAATTAGCTACAACGAAAAGGGAAATTAGCTGCAGCTAATATCAAAGGCGAGTGAGTTATGCTCTAGGAGGTCTTCTAGTTATAGCGCCATATAGGCTCGCTGTGGCAAAGCTCCAACTCGCTGTGGCTATGTGACGATGTAAGGAGTGAACCTGAGAGCAATTGGCCATGGTGCTATTTAGCTGCGGCAAAGGTCCTGAAACTCTTATATTAACCTAGAAATCTCGGTTTTTCCTATGGCAACATCAAGGGATGACTTCGAAGCACTTGTAAAGGGTTCTTGAGAGTTGAAAATGAATGGGTAATAGATTTAAAGGCTTTTAATTGGATTTTTATTTCACTTATGTACATGAATGCTAATAAATGCTTGGTTAATAATTCTAATAACATTAAGGTTCAAATTTTCTCACTTTTTCTTAAATTGATTAATTTAAATGGTGCTAGACCTTGATTTATAACTATTAATCGCATGCTTAAGCTTAATTATTATAATTAGAAGTTAGGATTGTTACGCCATATATATGATTTCTCTATCTTTTTTTAGCTTGAATTCTTGGAAATAACAAAATTTCCCATCTCCTCTTGCCATGGTTGAAAATTAGAGAGGAAGAGAAGAGAAAATTTCTTCGAGAAAAGTAGAAGAAAAACCACTTGATTTTGCAGTGTTTGATTTCCCTTAGTAGCTTTTCTTTCTCTCTTCCTCCTCCCTTTTCTTCTTCCTTAGGCCAAGCTTCTCCTCCTCCTTCTTTTCCTTGTCTTAGCTGAATTTTTATGTGTGTTTTATGTGTGAGTGTGGCGTGAAGGTGTGTGTTTTGTATATATTTTATTTACAAATGAATGGTTAAGATTCAATCAATTTTAAAGTAGAAGATCTTGGCCTTTAGATTAAATGAATGGCTAGGATTTTAACCTTGGAATAAGAGATTAAATGTAGGCCTTTGGATTAGAGTAAAGATTGTGATTTCATCTTGAAAAGATGAAAAAATCTAAGCCATTATATTGCATTAATAGTTTAGATCGTATCATATTTTATGGATGAATATTAACAGTTGGATTACCATGGTTATTTTTTTGTAATGTGTGAAGATAGAATTGCATTATTGCTTAAATTAGCGTATGTCATAATGATGTTAGCGATAACTTTTTGGTAATGCGTAAGATTTATAAGATTTGCTAATGTAAGCCTGCATAATTGTAATTCATGCAGTTTCTAGAATTCTCTTTCAACTTCTAGTTTCTTCTTCACACATGGCGCCACATTATCACTCTCTCTCCTTGGTGCCACATCAGCACCTTTCTAACTCCCTGGTGCCATGTTAGATCTTCCTCGATTAGAATTTACAAAATTGCCACCATTTTATAGGTTCTTCAAAATCTTTTATTTAATCTACATTTTGAGTTCTCTGCTATATTTTAATATTATTTGGACCTATATGGGTCCCATTTAATATTTCCAACTATATATTTAAATATTATTTATGTTTTTAATATTTTATTATTTTAGGGTCTAAATGAAAATTTTGCCTCTAGTAGTGACGTGACAGATAAGCACCTCTGTTCATTTTTCACTTATATCTTCTTCATAACTCCATATTTTTGAATTTCGTTATCATCACTTGGTAGATTTTTCTACATAGAAATTCTTAGATAGCTAACCCAGGTTTAGGGTGTAATGTCCAGTTTTTGTTAAATGACAGAAACGGACGCATTTTCAAAGCAAGTCCCTTGAAATAAGTTAGTTAAAGTTCCAAAAAATTTGAATAACATTTTAGACTCCTAAAAATGAGAATCCTAGCCTCAGGCTGAAGGAAAAACGGAGCTAGAATGAAGAAACAAACGGAGCTAAAATGAGCAATTTTTGGAATTCACATAGGAGGGCTTTTTAAATGAAAGTTTTGAGTTTTTTGGGGTTCTCAGAGGTCCTAAAAACCATGAGAAGCCCCGGGATAGTTAAATTCCCTCCGGTAGACATTTTCTAACATTGGAGTACCCGAACTTTGACGAGTTTGTTCGGAAAGGTTTTAGCTCTGATTTGAGTTATTCCAAAAGCAGTTTATTTAATTGGGAATCTAAATTTTATAATGGAAAAAGAAGTTTTAAAAAAGGAGCTAAAACGAAGGAGAAATAACATTGCAAAGTATGAAGGGTAAAATTAAAATTTTTGAAAAAGTCACTTTTTTACACTTATATATAGGTGGTGCCTCACACTTAACCTCATTTAACTTCAGATTTCTCAGCCCCAAACCAGAAGCAAAACCCTAAGAGAGAGGCACCCAAGAGAGGAAGAAGAAGGAGGAAGAAATCTAAGCCAAATGTATGTTTTTATGGTTATTTTTCATGCTCTTCTCCATCTACACCACTTCTTCATCCTCCTTGATTTCCTTTGATTAAAATGAAGTTTATAAATCTGATTTAAGGGAGACATTCAAAGGAAATTTCAGATTTGAAGAGAGCAGCTTGGAGAAAGCAAGATTCAAGCCAAACTAAGTAAGGAAACAAGGTAAAAATGCATCCTATAGTTGATATCTTCTATCACCCTTCTTTTCCATTTCTCCTAACCCTAGGAGCTATAGGACAATCTAATTTTCAATCCTAACCAAGCATGAATCTTAAGTATTTGATGGAGAAGAATAAGAATATGCAAAGAAAATAACAAAATAACCATTAGAATTCAAAATGCAAAATTTAGAGTTTCAAGTGCACCTTCCAAAATCTGAGTTTGTATGATAATTCCTAGGTTTAATTAAGAGTTTAAATGAGTTCTTGAGACACCTAAGATGCTCCCCACAAGCTTCTTCCTTCAAGAAAATAAAGAAAACTCCAGGGAACCCTAACCTAGGCATAGTCTTGGCCAAAACATGTTCTTGTAGTTGGGGAGAGTTTTAAATTTTTCTAAGGCCATTTTTGAGTCATATTTGATGAATGAAAATGAGATGAGGTCTTGAAAAAAATTTAAAACTCATAGAAAGTGATTTGGTGCCTTAGGTTCTCTATTATGACCTAAAAAGCAACATGATGTTAGGCTCTTTGTTTTAATTGTGTGATAACTTCAAGAGGTTTAAAAGGAGTCAAGAATCATATTTGAAAGGAAAGAATAGGGCCTAGATATCATTTGAGGGGTGTTGCTTCATTAGGTGCATTTATGGACCATAATGGAACTTATAGAGCAATCTAGCATCTAATCAAGTTATATGGCCTTAGAGATTGTTTTGTGAACCTAAGTGGCTCCCATAAATTGTATCTAGGTCAAGAGAAACGATCTTCACAAGTTTGTGGGTGTGTGACCAAAAGAGGAGGCTTGAAATCCAAGGAAAAAATGTGTGATTGTGTGCAAGGTAGCTCTCTCCACCTTTTCTTATGCACGGATGTGTATTTAGCTTGTCTTAAAATGTGTGTATATGTCTTTTCAAGCCATGAATAGTATGCTAGCATGATCTTAGATGCCATAATTTCATGATGCTATATTATGTTTTCAAATGAATGTATGATGTTTGCTTGAGTATGGAGAGACCAAGAACTCTTCACTATAGTGAGGATGAGCCAAGAACCCTTGATATTGGTTGAAACAAAGTAAAAGTCTCCCAAAAGCAATGTGGGCTCCTAAGAGTATGGTTGAGTCCAAAGCTCTTAAAGAATAGGTGAGACAAGTCCAAAATCTATAAGGAGAAGTGTGAGGCCAATCCTAACACTTGGTGAACTCTTGAATGATTTGTATGATTTGTCCACATGCTAAGTTTGCTTCTTGAATCATGACTTCCATTATAACTATGTATGCATTTTCAAGGCTTGCTTTGCATATATTATGTATGATTGAATGGGAGATGAGCTATTGGGATTCTTTGAATCTCATTCCCTCCTCTCCAATGATCTCACATGCTAGGTGGATATATACTAATGGGAGCCAACAACATTAAAGGAAGAAGATTGACATCCATATGTTTAGCATTTATTTTTGAAAGCCATAATGAACCATAATGATGGCTTATGAACCTTGAGACATATGTAATTATGTTATTATATGATATAGAAATAAAAGTATATATTATGTGAATGATGGAACATGAATTGAGTATGTATGGCAAAGATAGCTTCATGAATAAGTTTATGAAAATGTGCAAAAGTGTGGGTTAGATGGCCAAAAAGAGATGCATGAGGTTTGGAACTATTTGGGCAGCTCACACAAGTCCTAAACATGCTTTTAGACTGCTCAAAAGGTGCCAAGACTAAGGAAAAATCATTTGACAATTTTGGTACCCTATATGGAGCTAAAATTGACCATAATAGATATGTCACTTTTTATCCAAATGAGTTATTCTTGATTTGAGATTTGGCATGTAACTAGGCCTTATTGAGAGCTTTTTGAAAAGCTAAAGATCATAATTTTTGAAGGTCTACAGAATATTTGATGATTTTTCAAAGTTGGCAATTTTTATGGTTTTGGTCTGCTGCACTATTTATTTGGTTTGAAAATGAATTATGTCACATGAGACTCAAATAGTGTCCAATTGCCATGAAATTTATACAGAGAAACTAGACATTCACAGTGTGACTCATAATAACTAGAAGCACCCTATTTGGAGGTCTAGAGAGAGATATATGAATTTTTGAACATTTTGTCCAGTATCAAGAATTTTGCCTGACCTGAGTTACTATTCTATTAAATTCCGAGGTCTGGGCTTGATGAATTTGTCTAGAGATATTTTTTCTCTCTAGCTAACATCCACAGATTTTTATATTGGTATCATTTGCATAGGTTGGATTTTTTTGGAATTAAATGGACATTTTCAAGGTTTTCTACAGAATTCTATGATAGTTCCAGAATGCAGTCTAACATCTAGACAATTTTGGAAGTCAAAACGTCCTTTGTGATAGATGTTATAGTCTGGACATATTTTTAGTATAAAGTAGACATCCATAGCTTTCCAAAATGGCTAAGATTGTATGATTTTAAGTTTTATAGAATTAGTTATGATTTTTCAAAGTTTGGTTAGAAAAAGGGGCAAATTTGGCCAAAATTAAACAATCCCATTTTATGCTTCATTTCGGTTTCCATGAGTTGTAGACATGATTTTATGATCCAAATATGTTGTATTGATGTAATTAAATATGAGAATGTATAACATGAGCTCACATGATCCACATGACATCGAATGAAATTTTTAGATACGACGCAATGCGAAAATAATTAAACAACTTCCTTGCCCCTTGAATTTCTTCTTGGCTGAAAAGGGACCATAAAATTAAGGATTTTCAAAGTTTCAATCAATTCTAGGCTTAAATTCTTGTTCCTTGCATCATAAAACATCTAAACATAATAATTAGAAGTTGAAAATAACATGGTTACTCATTCATCAAGCCTTGGCTGAACATATAGCACAACATGGTCTAGGTTGCTTCTTTTCATGATTCAATGGAAACCAACATTAGATATGAAAACCTTGCATGCTAAAATCCTTGGTTCTATCAAGAAGTCATGAAGAAAAACTCTCCTCCTCACTTTCTCTCTCTTGGCTGAAACTTACATGGCCTAGAAACACAATTTTACAAGTATTTCGGGTATTACCTCACTGCAAAGTACTTTTTGCATAGATTTCCATCAATTGGTTTCTTGAAAAGATCTCCTTTTTTCCTTGGACCAAAATCTAAAACTTCAAGTTTTATGGAAAGAAAATCACCATTAGAAAGTTCTTAGAGAGAGAAATAACTTTCTTAACTAGTGTGAGGTGAAACGGGACCATTTACTTACCTAAATGGAAGCTTAAAATCTCTCATTCTCCTCCCTTAGCAAGACGCCATTAATGGCTTCTCCAAGTCTGATTTTAGAATGTGGTAGAAGATGGTGAGGTGTGGCTTACTTAAGAAGGCTCATTTATAATTTTTTAAAATGACCATTTGGCTCCTACCTATACATATGCTTCATTTGAAATCATTTTTTAACCTTTTCAAAATTTGACTACTCCTTACAAATTTTTGAGTGCTCTTTCACATAAAAACATTATTTTTAGGATTTAGATGGCTTAAAATGGCGAAAAATAGCTCTGCCTAAAGTCTCAATAATGTCTGACTCTTTTAATACACCAGAATGGCCTTAACTAATTCTAGCTGTTCCTATGATTTTCAAAACATCTGAAAACCTTTGTGAGCTTAATTTTAGGCTTTAAAGATCTTTTCCATGAGTTTTTTTAAATTTGCTCAAAATTAAAATTTTGCCACAGAAATACCTTTTTTCTCCATTTAGCCATTTTAGCTTCATTTTCTATCCGTGTATGATTTCCTAACCTCGTTTCTTAATATGTTGATTAATAGTTTACCTTTATTTGACCTTAATTCAATTTACTTTAGGGTCCTCTTTTATTAACATACCAACCTCAGTTCAGTTAAAAAGCCAGTTGTTACATTGTGCAACCTCACAATCGGACAAAAAGTTGTGCTAGTCTATCTAGAGGATAAGTAGTTCTAATAGGTAGGAAATAGGTGGATTTCATTAATCCATCCATAATTACCCAAATAGCATCATAACCTAAGGATGTCCTTGGTAAACCCATCATAAAATCTATGGATATACTATTCCATTTCTACTCTGGGATCTTTAAGGGGTGTAAGAATCCTGTGAGTTTTTTATGTTCAATATTGACCCTCTAACAAACTAGACATCTAGTAACAAAATCCGCTATGTCCAACTTCATTCTAGGCCACCAAAAACTCTTTTTAAGGGCTCTATACTTCTTAGTGGTGTTCAAATGAATGGTGTACCTACTCTTGTGAGCCTTAAATAACACTTTGTTCCTTATCTCCTCATCCCTAGGTATGCACACTACCAAGATACCTTACCAAACCATCATCTGATAGGTCAAAATCCTTAACCTATCCATTCCCTAATTGCTCTCTAATTCTACCCAAATGCTCATCTCACTCTTAGGCCTCCTTAATTCTCTTCTTAAAATCACTCTTTATCCTTAACTCACTTAAAAGAAGGCTACTATAGTGTATAGTAATAGACAAATTCAAATCCCTCAATTCCTCAATCAACCTTTGTTCCTTAAGGATCATCATTGCAATATGAATAGATTTCCTACTCAAGGCATCAGTAACCACATTCATTTTTCCTAGATGATACTTTAAGGAAAAATCATAATCTTTAAGGAACTCCATCCACCACCTTTTTCTCATATTGAACTCCTTTTGGTTAAACAAGTACTTCAAATTCTTATGGTCAATATACATCTCGAATTAGGCATCAAAAAGATAGTGCCTCAAAATCATAAGGGTAAAAACCATGGTGACAAACTCTAGATCATGGGTGGGGTAATTCTCCTCATAATATCTAAATTGCCTAGAAGCATAGACTATTACCTTACCTTGTTACATCAAGACACAACCTAAACCCTTAATAGAGGCCGTAAAGGACTCTTTGGGGTCAAGTATTACTAACACAGGTGTGAAGGTTAATCTATTTTTAAGTTCCTAAAGGCATCCTCACAATTGGCATCCTATACAAAAGGTAGGTCCTTCCTAGTTAACTTGGTCAATTGTAACACCCGTGATGAGAGACCCTATAGGAACCTTGTCCTAGAAACCTTCAACAAGATGACACTTTGTCCGAGACCGGCTAGAAAACAAGAATGTTGGTCAAAGGAAAGACCCTAAGAGAACTTGTCTCTTAGAACCCTAGCCTCAAGACGCCACAAAAGAAGACCAATCCTTTGATAAGTCACGTGAAGTCCCAGAGAACACAAAGAAACAAAAACCTCACAGATAATTGAATAATACTCAAATTCATTCATTCATTCATGTGCCAAAATATAGTACAATAGAAAGCCTTTTTATAGGCAAAATTTCTAGAGTCCTAATTAAAGTAAAACTCTAAAATCTGATTAGAAATATTTTAAATGATGCCTAATATTAAGGAATTAGATTAGGATACTAATTTTAACTTGATCTCCAAGATAAGCTCTTTGGCCAAGTTCAAAAAATAATAAAATAATAAAAAAATGAAATTTCAAAAAGAATCCTAGTCAAAACTAATCAACTTCTTTAAGTTGTCACATAGGATGCTCATGCTTCATTAAAAATCATATGGTTGTCACATGATTCTTAATCTTTTGCAATTGGACTCCTATTGGGCCTTGGCACTCCTCTTGTAGAATGGTTAACATGATCACACCTTTTACTTCTTCTTGGGCCTTCTCTTAACTTAAATGAATGGGCTCTAAGTTATGAAACTTATGAATTAAACAATTGAAGGCTTCTTTCATTGCTTTAACTTTAGCTCTTGTTATTGGGCCTTCAACATATTGGATATTAACTTTAGTTGCTCCATAAATCTTCCTAGGACATTAGGCTTCCACTTGGACTTCCACTTTTGCATCTTTAAGGAGATCTCATGTCCAAAGTTTAATTCAACTCCAAGATCAACATCTTTATGAATTGAGTGACGTCTAACATATTCTAAATTAATCAAATATGGATTTTGGGCTCTAAACTTAGGCTGACGTCCAACATAGGAATTATCTTGAGCTCTTTGAAATTTTTGGACATAGTGCACAATTTGAGCCACTTGAGCTCTTTGAAGTTCTTGATGGATGAGGGTTTCTCGAACTTGTTGCACTCCAATGGGCATGCCTACTGATATTGTATCATTCCCTCCCTCTTTGAAAAGATTCGTCCTCGAATCTTCGCCATTAGGTGGTTTCTTGGGAAACAAATCTCTACATACCTGCAAGGAGCTAGAACTAACAATAGGCAAAGATGGGTTAAGATTATTAGTAGATAAACAAATATCCTTACATATGCTCTCAACCTTTCTTTTTTCATCAAACAAGTTCAGACTTATGCTTTTCTCACTTTTCTCACAACTCTCTTGCTCTTTCTTTTCACTCACATTCTTTTCTTTTTCAATTTCATCTTTTTCTCTCTCTAACTCATATTCTCTCTCTTTTTCTTTTGTTCTCTCCTTTTCCTTCATTTTGTATGCTTGTACTATTCTTATTTGATCCTTACAAGCATCTATAGGATCAAGAGGTACCAATACATGATTTTTTCAATAAATACAAATGAATAGCAATAGCAATATTTGTGCTTATACTTGACATATTTAGCTTTTCTCACGTGTTTCCATGGTTTACCAAGCATAATATGCCATTCATACATTGGAGCTACATCACATAACACTTTATCATGATATTTACCAATGGAGAAAGAAATCAAAACTTGCTTATTAACTTTAAATTCAGCACTACCCTTCAACAAGGTATAGGGCCTAGGATGCTTTATAGTAGGCAAGTTTAATTTCTCAACAAGTAAGGTACTAGCAACATTTATGTAGCTACTATTATCAATGGTCATGCTGCAGACTTTCTCTTTTATAAGGCATCTAGTATGGAAATCAGGGGATGCATTTTCCTTATCTTGTCCTGTAGAGTTGATATTGGATTGGAATGCATCCAACCTTGCACAAGATTGCTTGAATCGCTCCTTGTTAGCCTCTTCAAGGAATTTGTACTCATTGGACATCTTATCACCTGAAAAGTTAGTCAAATAAAGATAGAAGGAATAGGACCTCACGCACTCTTTTCACGTATTTACACTCAAAAGATGATAAGTTCACTCGTGTTTAACTCTCTTTTTGGCTTTTTCTTTAATGTTAATTGCACTCTTGCCTTTTACCACTCAATAATTTGCTTCTTACAAGTGTTCTAAGCAAGTCACAAGCAAATCAAATGAAAAGATCAGACTAGTGACAATAAAAAAAACTAGAATCCTAAAATGTAAATTCCCAAAGAATCAAACAAAGGAGAAAAAAAAGGTGTGTAACAAAAAGGGGAAAAAGAAAGGAGGAAGGGGAGGCCTGGAAGGAAGGAGAAGGAAAGAAAAAAAAAATTTGAAAATAAGAAAATTTAAGAATAGGAAACTATTTGCAATTCAAGTTTCGAACAATTAGGAAAGAATATTCTTTCTTGAATGCAAATAGGAAAGTAGATAACTTGGTAGCTACTTAATGCAATCAAATTAGGAAACAAACTCCAAATAGGAAATTAACTCCAATTAAGAAATTGACTGCAATTAGGAAACTAACTCCAATTAGAAAATTGACTCCAATTAAGGAACTAACTCCAATTAGGAAATTGACTCCAATTAGGAAACTAACTCCAATTAAAAAATTGACTCCAATTAGAAAATTAACTCCAAACTTGCTTTCAACTTTAAATTGGCACAACTTGCAATTTTGAATTCTGCAATCTGAAAATTTTTTTTTTTATTTTTTTTGGGAGTATCACACTACTTTTTTTTTTTTTGGAGGATGGAGGCACACAATAATGGAAGACAGAAGAAGATAGAAGACAAAGACAAAGATGAAAAAGATAACACAAATGGAAGGAAAGAAAGTATAAAGAACAACGGAAGGAAAACAAAAACACAAAGATATAACTTGTACTAGCGACTAAAGCTCCGATACCAAATGATGAAAGACCCTCTAGGAACTTTATCCTAGGAACCTTCAACAAGATGACACTTTGCCCGAGACCGGCTAGAAAACAAGAATGTTGGTAAAAGGAAATATCCTAAGATAACTTGTCTCTTAGAACCCTAGCCTCAAGACGCCACAAAGGAAGACCAATCCTTTGATAAATCACGTGAACTTTCAGAGAACCAAAATAAGCAAAAGCCTCACAAAGTATTGAATAATACTCAAATTCATTTATGTCCAAAATAGAGTACCATAGGAAACCTTTTATAGGCAAAATTTTTAGAGTCCTAATTAAAGTAAAACTCTAAAATTTGATTAGAAATATTTTAAATGATGCCTAATATTAAGGAATTAGATTAGGATACTAATTTTAACTTGATCTCCAAGATAAGCTCTTTGACCAAGTTCAAAAAATACTAAAATAATAAAAAACGAAATTTCAAAAAGAATTCTAGTCAAAACTAATTAACTTCTTTAAGTTGTCACATAGGATGCTCATGCTTCATTAAAAATCATATGGTTGTGACATGATTCTTAATCTCTTGCAATTGGACTCCAATTGGGCCTTGGCACTCCTCTTGTAGAATGGTTAGCATGATCACACCTTTTACATCTTCTTGGGCCTTCTCTTGACTTAAATGAATGGGCTCTAAGTTATGAAACTTATAAATTAAACAATTGAAGGCTTCTTTCATTGCTTTGGCCCAAACTCTTGTTATTGGGCCTCCTATGCCTTGCAATGGATCTTTAGGCACATTTGACTTAAACTCTTGGGCTTTAATTTGCAAATCATGTCCTTGGTCTTGAAACTTAGCACCATATTTTTCATTAGGTCCACTTCTATGCTCAACAAGGTCTCTTGGTTCTATTGCATCATTCCGCCCTCTTGAAAAGGATTCGTCCTTGAATCTGTAATATCAAAGGAAGAGAGATCAGCTATATTAAAAGTGGCACTTATATTTCCATAAGAACTAGGTAAATCAATTTTATAAGCATTATCATTAATCCTTTCAAGAACTTGAAAGGGACCATCTCCTTTAGGTTGGAGTTTTGACTTTCTTTGTTCTGGGAAACGTTCTTTTCGCAAGTGAACCCACACCCAATCGCCGGGTTCAAACACCACACACCTTCTACCCTTATTAACTTGGCTAGCAATTTGCTCATTCCTTCTTTCAATATTGGCTTTAACCTTCTTATGCAAATCCTGCACAAACTTAGCCTTCCTAGCACCATCAAGGTTGGTAAACTCATGTGAAGGTAAAGGAAGTAAATCTAATAGCGTTAAAGGATTAAAGCCATAAATAATTTCAAAAGGAGAGAATTTTGTAGCAGAATGAACAGCACGATTATAAGCAAATTCAACATGGGGCAAACACTTCTCCCAATTTAAATTTGATGAGAGACCCTTTAGGAACCTAGAAACCTTCAACAAGATGATACTTTGCCCGAGACCGGCTAGAAAACAAGAATGTTGGTCAAAGGAAAGACCCTAAGAGAACTTATCTCTTAGAACCCTAGCCTCAAGACGCCACAAAGGAAGACTAATCATTTGATAAGTCACGTGATGATGAGAGACCCTCTAGGAACCTTGTCCTAGGAACCTTCAACAAGATGACACTTTGCCCGAGACCGGCTAGAATACAAGAATGTTGGTCAAAGGAAAGACCCTAAGAGAACTTGTCTCTTAGAACCCTAGCCTCAAGACGCCACAAAGGAAGACCAATCCTTTGATAAGTCACGTGAACTCTCAGAGAACACAAAGAAGCAAAAGCCTCACAAATAATTGAATAATACTCAATTTCATTCATGTTCTAACATAGAGTACAATAGGAAGCCTTTTATAGGCAAAATTTTTAGAGTCCTAATTAAAGTAAAACTTTAAATCTGATTAGAAATATTTTAAATAATACCTAATATATATCCTAATTAGATTAGGATACTAATCTTAACTTGATCTCCAAGATAAGCTCTTTGACCAAGTTCAAAAAAATAATAAAATAATAAAAAACGAAATTTCAAAAGGAATCCTAGTCAAAACTAATCAGCTTCTTAAGTTGTCACATGGGATGCTCATGCTTCATTAAAAATCACATGGCTGTCACATGATTCTTAATCTATTGCAATTGGACTCCAATTGGGCCTTGGCACTCCTCTTCTATGTGTATAACTGCATTGGGCCTTTAACATATTAGATATTGACTCCATGGACCTTCTTAGGACATTGGGCTTCCACTTGAACTTCCACTTTTGCATCTTTAAGGAGATCTCATGTCTAAAGTTTAATTTGGCATGTTTTGAATTGATCAAATATGGATCTTGAGCTCTAAACTTAGGCCGACGTCCAACATAGATATTATCTTGAGCTCTTTGAAATTTTTGGACATAGTGCACAATTTGGGCCACTTGAGCTCTTTGAAGTTCTTGATGGATGAAGGTTTCTCGAACTTGTTGTGCTCCAATGGACATGCCTACTGATATTGTATCACGTGAACTCTCAGAGAACACAAAGAAGCAAAAGTCTCACAAAGTATTGAATAATACTCAAATTCATTCATTCATTCATGTGCAAAATAGAGTACAATAGGAAGCCTTTTATAGGCAAAATTTTTAGAGTCCTAATTAAAGTAAAACTCTAAAATCTAATTAGAAATATTTTAAATGATGCCTAATATTAAGGAATTAGATTAGGATACTAATTTTAACTTAATCTCCAATATAAGCTCTTTGACCAAGTTCAAAAAATAATAAAATAATAAAAAAATGAAATTTCAAAAAGAATCCTAGTCAAAACTAATCAACTTCTTTAAGTTATCACATAGGATGCTCACACTTCATTAAAAATCACATGGTTGTCACATGATTCTTAATCTCTTGCAATTGGACTCCAATTGGGCCTTGGCACTCCTCTTGTAGAATGGTTAGCATGATCACACCTTTTACATCTTCTTGGGCCTTCTCTTGACTTAAATGAATGGGCTCTAAGTTATGAAACTTATGAATTAAACAATTGAAAGCTTCTTTCATTGCTTTAACTTTAGCTCTTGTTATTGGGCCTTCAACATATTGGATATTGACTTTAGTTGCTCCATAGACCTTCTTAGGACATTAGGCTTCCACTTGGACTTCCACTTTTGCATCTTTAAGGAGATCTCATGTCCAAAATTTAATTCAACTCCAAGATCAACATCTTTATGAATTGAGTGACGTCTAGCATATTCTAAATTAATCAAATATGGATTTTGGGCTCTAAACTTGGGCTGACGTCCAACATAAGAATTATCTTGAGCTCTTTGAAATTTTTGGACATAGTGCACAATTTGAGCCATTTGAGCTCTTTGAAGTTCTTGATGGATGAGGATTTCTCGAATTTGTTGCGCTCCAATGGGCATGCCTACTGATATTGTATCATTGGTATCAGAGCACTCCAATGCGCTCTGATACCAAATGATGAGCAACCCTCTAAGAACCTTGTCCTAGGAACTTTCAACAAGATGACACTTTGCCCGAGACCGGCTAGAAAACAAGAATGTTGGTCAAAGGAAAGACCCTAAGAGAACTTGTCTCTTAGAACCCTAGCTTCAAGACGCCACAAAGGAAGACTAATCTTTGGATAAGTCACGTGAACTCCCAGAGAACACAAAGAAGAAAAAACCTCACAGATAATTGAATAATACTCAAATTCATTCATTCATTCATGTGCCAAAATATAGTACAATAGGAAGCCTTTTATAGGCAAAATTTTTAGAGTCCTCATTAAAGTAAAACTCTAAAATCTAATTAGAAATATTTTAAATGATGCCTAATATTAAGGAATTAGATTAGGATTATTTTAACTTGATCTCCAAGATAAGCTCTTTGACCAAGTTCAAAAAATGATAAAAAAATAAAAAGAATGAAATTTCAAAAGAATCCTAGTCAAAACTAATCAACTTCTTTAAGTTGTCACATGGGATGCTCATGCTTCATTAAAAATCACATAGTTGTGACATGATTCTTAATCTCTTGCAATTAGACTCCAATTGGGCCTCGGCACTCCTCTTGTAGAATGGTTAGCATGATCACACCTTTTACATCTTCTTGGGCCTTCTCTTGACTTAAATGAATGGGCTCTAAGTTATGAAACTTATGAATTAAACAATTGAAAGCTTCTTTTATTGCTTTAACTTTAGCTCTTGTTATTGGGCCTTCAACATATTGGATATTGACTTGAATTGCTCCATAGACCTTCTTAGGCCACTTGGACTTCCATTTTTGCATCTTTAAGGAGATCTCATGTCCAAAGTTTAATTCAACTCCAAGATCAACATCTTTATGAATTGAGTGACATCTAGCATATTCTAAATTAATCAAATATGGATTTTGGGCTCTAAACTTAGGTTGACGTCCAATATAGGAATTATCTTGAGCTCTTTGAAATTTTTGGACATACTGTTGAGCCACTTGAGCTCTTTGAAGTTCTTGATGGATAAGGGTTTCTCGAACTTGTTGCACTCCAATGGGCATGCCTACTGATATTGCATCATTCCCTCCCTCTTTGAAAAGAGTCGTCCTCGAATCTTCGCCATTAGGTGGTTTCTTAGGAAACAAATCTCTACATACCTGCAAGGAGCTTGAACTAACAATAGGCAAAGATAAGTTAAGATTGTTAGTAGGTAAACAAATATCCTTACATATGCTCTCAACCTCCCTTTTTTCATCAAACAAGTTCAGACTTATACTTTTCTCACTTTTCTCATAACTCTCTTGCTCTTTCTTTTCACTCATACTCTTTTCTTTTTCAATTTCATCTTTCTCTCTCTCTAACTCATATTCTCTCTCTTTTTCTTTTGTTCTCTCCTTTTCTTTCATTTTGTATGCTTGTACTATTCTTATTTGATCCTTATAAGCATCCATAGGATCAAGAGCATGATTTTTTTCATTGAATACAAATGAATAGAAATAGCAATATTTGTGCTTATGCTTGACATATTTAGCTTTTCTCACATGTTTCCATGGTTTACCAAGCATAATATGTCCATCATACATTGGAGTTACATCACATAACACTTTATCATGATATTTACCAATGGAGAAAGAAATCAAAACTTACTTATTAACTTTAAATTCAGCACTACCCTCAAGGTAAAGGGCCTAGGATGCTTTATAGTAGGCAAGTTTAATTTCTCAACAAGTAAGGTACTAGCAACATTTATGTAGCTACTATTATCAATGGTCATGTTGCAGACTTTCTCTTTTATAAGGCATCTAGTATGGAAATCAGGGTATGCCTTTTCCTTATCTTGTCCTGTAAAGTTGATATTGGATTGGAATGCATCCAACCTTGCACAAGATTGCTTGAATCGCTCTTTGTTAGCCTCTTCAAGGAATTTGTACTCATTGGACATCTTATCACCTGAAAAGTTAGTCAAATAAAGATAGAAGGAATAGGACTTCACGCACTCTTTTCACGTGTTTACACTCAAAAGATGATAAGTTCACTCGTGTTTAACTCTCTTTTTGGCTTTTTCTTTAATGTTAATTGCACTCTTGCTTTTTACCACTCAATAATTTGCTTCTTACAAGTGTTCTAAGCAAGTCACAAGCAAATCAAATGAAAAGATCAGACTAGTGGCAATAAAAAAAACTAGAATCCTAAAATATAAATTCCCAAAGAATCAAACAAAGGAGAAAAAAAAGGTGTGTAACAAAAAGGGGAAAAAGAAAGGAGGAAGGGGAGGCCTGGAAGGAAGGAGAAGGAAAGAAAAAAAAATTTTGAAAATAAGAAAATTTAAGAATAGGAAATTATTTGCAATTCAAGTTTAGAACAATTAGGAAAGAATATTCTTTCTTGAATGCAAATAGGAAAGTAGATAACTTGGTAGTTACTTAATGCAATCAAATTAGGAAACAGACTCCAATTAGGAAATTGACTCCAATTAGGAAACAAACTCCAATTAGGAAATTGACTCCAATTAAGAAACTAATTCCAATTAGGAAATTGACTCTAATTAGGAAACTAACTCCAATTAAGAAATTGACTCCAATTAGAAAATTAACTCCAAACTTGCTTTCAACTTTAAATTGGCACAACTTGCAATTTTGAATTCTGCAATCTGAAATTTTTTTTCACTTTTTTTTCACCTTTTTTCTTATTTTTTTTCGAATTTTTTTGATTTTTTTTTGATTTTTTTTTTTGAAGTATCACACTGTTCTTTTTTTTTTTTTGGAGGATGGAGGCACACAACAATGGAAGACAGAAGAAGATAGAAGACAAAGACGAAGATGAAAAAGATAACACAAATGGAAGGAAAGAAAGTATGAAGAACAACGGAAGGAAAAAAAAAACACAAAGATATACCTTGTACTAGCGACCAAAGCTCTGATACTAAATGATGAGAGACCCTCTAGGAACCTTCAACAAGATGACACTTTGCCCGAGATCGGCTAGAAAACAAGAATGTTGGTCAAAAGAAAGACCCTAAGAGAACTTGTCTCTTAGAACCCTAGCCTCAAGACGCCACAAAGGAAGACTAATCCTTTGATAAGTCACGTAAACTCTCAGAAAACACAAAAAAGCAAAAGTCTCACAAAGTATTGAATAATACTCAAATTCATTTATGTGCCAAAATAGAGTACAATAAGAAGCCTTTTATAGGCAAATTTTCTAGAGTCCTAATTAAAGTAAAACTCTAAAATCTGATTAGAAATATTTTAAATGATACCTAATATTAAGGAATTAGATTAGGATACTAATTTTAACTTGATCTCTAAGATAAGCTCTTTGACCAAGTTCAAAAAATAATAAAATAATAAAAAAACGAAATTTCAAAAAGAATCTTAGTCAAAACTAATCAACTTCTTTAAGTTGTCACATGGGATGTTCATACTTCATTAAAAATCACATGGTTATCACATGATTCTTAATCTCTTGCAATTAGACTCCAATTGGGCCTTGGCACTCCTCTTGTAGAATGGTTAGCATGATCACACCTTTTACATCTTCTTGGGCCTTCTCTTGACTTAAATGAATGGGCTCTAAGTTATGAAGCTTATGAATTAAACAATTGAAGGCTTCTTTCATTGCTTTAACTTTAGCTCTTGTTATTGGGCCTTCAACATATTGGATATTGACCTTAGGTGCTCCATAGACCTTCTTAGGACATTGGGCTTCCACTTTTGCATCTTTAAGGAGATCTCATATCCAAAGTTTAATTCAACTCCAAAATCAACATCTTTACGAATTGAGTGACGTCTAGCATGTTCTAAATTAATCAAATATGGATTTTGGGCTCTAAACTTAGGCTGACGTCCAACATAGGAATTATCTTGAGCTCTTTGAATTTTTTGGACATAGTGCACAATTTGAGCCACTTAAGCTCTTTGAAGTTCTTGTGCCACTCCAATGGGCATGCCTACTGATATTGTATCACATCTTTTGAGTGTAAACACATAAGCTAGTGAGTTGCGAGGTCTTATTGCTTGTTTTTGTACAAACTAATATTTCAGGATGTCTGGAGAATTTGAGCACAGTGACTTTGACATGAAAGTCTAGGTTAAAGCCGTTCAAAGTACTCTTGAGAAACTTAGTGCCAGATTAGATGATGTGGAGTCTTCTTCCAATAGGAGGACCCATAGGAGGCAAGCTCATATAGAACTTGATGATGATGCTGAGTCTGACTTTAAGGAGTCCCATACTCGGAAAGGTAGACAATCATCATCCAATAAGGATGGTGGTATTGGAAACATCAAGATGAAGATTCCCTCATTCACCAAGAAAAATGACCCGGAGCAGTACTTAGATTAGGAAAGAAGAGTAGAGCATGTGTTCGAGTGCCACTCTTACACTGAGGTGAAGAAAGTAAAACTTGCTGCGGTGGAGTTTACTGACTATGCTAGCATCTAGTGGGATCAACTCTTACTCACCAGAAGACGTACCGATGAAGGTCCAATTTGTGATTGGCAAGAGATGAAAACTATCATGCACAAATGATTTGTCCCTAGTTACTATTATAGGGAATTGCATAAGAGGTTCCAAAAGCTGAAACAAGGTTCTATGAGTGTGAAAGATTACTATCAAGAAATGGAGATTGCCATGATTAAGGCAAATGTGGAGGAAGACCGTGAAGCAACCATGGCCCGATTCATTGAGGGCTTAAATCTTGAAATAACTGCCCAAGTTGATTTATACAATTACCTGGATATGGAAGAGCTCTTGCATAGAGCTATCAAGGTGGAAGAGCAACTAAGGGCTCGGAAAAAGCTAAAAGTGACATTTAGCTCAAGTTCTTGGAGGGATTTCAAAGTCTCCTTCAAGCCAAAGACTGATTTCAAGTCTAAGGAGGAAAGTAAGGTAAAACCCTTTCTAGTTAAAGGTAAAACTGATTCAAAACCTTTATCATCTTCTAACCCTACTGCTTCTTCCTCTAAGGTTAGATGTTTTAAATGTAATGATTTTGGTCACATTGCTTCACAATGTGCTAACAAACGAACTATATTATTCTTGAGAATGGTGATGTGACTAGTGTTAGTAGTGAGTTTGAGGAGGATGAGATGCCACCCCTGATTGATGACTCAGATTTAGAATTAACTGAAGCTATAAATGGTGAAGCCCTTGTGGCTAGACGTGCTCTCAACATTCAACCAAAAGAAGATCTCGAGGTAGAGCAGCGGGAGCATATTTTCCATACTCGTTGCTTCATCCACAAGAAGATATGTAGTTTGATTATTAATGGTGGTAGCTGCACAAATATAGCTAGCACTTTACTTGTGGAAAAGCTGAACTTGCCTACTTTGAGGCACCCTACCCCTTATAAATTACAATGACTTAATGATAGTGGGGAGGTAAAGGTAACAAAACAGGTGCTCATCTCTTTTTCTATTGGTAATTATCATGATGAGATTCTTTGTGATGTAGCACCCATATATGCTGGTCACTTGTTACTTGGTAGGCCATGGCAGTTTGACAGAAAGGTAAAACATGATGGATATAAAAATTATTACTCCTTTGTTTTTAATGGTAAGACCATTGTGTTGACCCCTCTTCGTCCTATTCAAACATATAAGGATCAGTTAAAAATTGAAAGAAAGTGTAAGAAGAGAGAGCAAGAAAAGAAAGGTAAAGTGAGAGTGAGTATTGAGAATGAGAAGAAGCAACAGAAAGGAGAGCTGAGTAGAAAGAAAATTAGAGAAAAACATGAGGAAAAGAAAGTGAGTTTATTTTCAGGTAAAAGTGAGATCAAGAGGGCTCTTATTTGTGAAAATGCTTTCTTATTGCTTTATAAAGATGTTTATCTTACTATCAACGATCTTGATCACTCTTTGCCTGCTAGTGTTACATCTTTATTATAAGAATTCTGTGACTTATTCCCAGAGGAAATACCTAATGGATTGCCCCCTTTAAGAGGCATTGAGCATCGCATAGACTTTATCCCAGGAGCATCTATTCCCAATAGACTTGCTTATCGAGCAAATCCAAATGAGACTAAGGAAATACAACATCAAGTGGAAGAGCTCATGAAGAAAGGCTTTGTTCGTGAAAGTCTAAGTCCGTGTGCTGTCCCGGTGATTCTTGTGCTCCAAAAGGATGGCAAGTGGCAGATGTGTGTAGATTGTCGTGCCATCAACAAAATAACGGTAAAATATCACTATCCTATCCCTAGGTTAAATGATATACTTGATGAGTTGTATGGTACATGTGTTTTCTCTAAAATTGATCTTAGAAGTGGTTACCATCAAATTAGAATGAAAGAAGGTGATGAATGGAAAACTGCTTTGAAGACCAAGTTTGGGTTATATGAATGGTTAGTTATGCCATTTGGCTTGACTAACGCACCTAGCACTTTCATGAGTTTAATGAACCATGTCTTTAGACCTTTCATTGGTAGATTTGTTATGGTTTACTTTAATGACATTTTGATTTACTCTAAAAGTCTAGAAGAGCATGTGAGTCATTTGCATGATGTGTTTGTTGTGCTTAGAGAGAATAAACTCTTTGCCAATTTAGAAAAGTACCCTTTTTGTTTAGATTCTGTGGTTTTTCTTGAATTTGTTGTTGGAGCTCGTGGCATACAAGTAGACGAGGAGAAGGTCAAAGCAATCCGAGAGTGGCCAACTCCAAAGAATGCGAGTGAAGTAAGGAGCTTCCATAGATTGGCGAGCTTCTATAGGAGATTTGTGAAGGACTTCTCTACTCTTGTTGCCCCTTTAAATGATTTGGTAAGAAAGAATGTGGTATTCAAGTGGGGTGAAGCACAAGAGCATGCTTTTAACATACTGAAGGACAAACTAACTAATGCCCCTGTACTTGTATTGCCTGATTTTACTAAGGTTTTTGAAATTAAGTGTGATACTTTTAGTATAGGCATAGGTGGTGTGTTGATGCAAGATTCCAAACCTATTGCATATTTCAGTGAGAAATTAAGTGGCCTGCTTTAAATCATTCCACATATAATAAAGAGTTGTATGCCTTGAAATAAACTTTAGAAACTTGGCAACATTATTTGTGGCTTAACGAATTTATTATCCATTCTGATTATGAGAGTCTTAAGTTTCTTAAGTCCTAGGGTAAATTGAACAAAAGGCATGCAAGTTGGCTTGAATTTATTGAAACCTTCCCTTCTGTGATTAAGCATAAGGAGGGAAAGGAAATGATGCAATAGCACCAAGAGACCTTGTTGAGCATAAAAGTGGACCTGATGAAGGATATGATTTGCAAATTAAAGCCCAAGAGTTCAAGTCAAATGTGCCTAAAGACCCATTGCAAGGCATAGGAGGCCCAATAATAAGAGTTAGGGCCAAAGCAATGAAAGAAGCCTTCAATTGTTTAATTCATAAGCTTCATAACTTAGAGCCCATTCATTTAAGTCAAGAGAAGACCCAAGAAGATATAAAAGGTGTGATCATGCTAACCATTCTACAAGAGGAGTGCCAAGGCCCAATTGGAGTCCAATTACAAGAGATTAAGAATCATATGACAACCATGTGATTTTTAATAAAGCATGAGCATCCCATGTGACAAATTAAAGAAGCTGATTAGTTTTGACTAGGATTCCTTTTGAAATTTCATTTTTTTATTTTATTATTTTTTTGAACTTGGTCAAAGAGCTATCTTGGAGATCAAGTTAAGATTAGTATCCTAATCTAATTAGGATATATATTAGGTATTATTTAAAATATTTCTAATCAGATTTAAAGTTTTACTTTAATTAGGACTCTAAAAATTTTGCCTATAAAAGGCTTCCTATTGTACTCTATTTTACACATGAATGAATGAATGAAATTGAGTATTATTCAATTATTTGTGAGGCTTTTGCTTCTTTGTGTTCTCTGAGAGTTCACGTGACTTATCAAAGGATTGGTCTTCCTTTGTGGTGTCTTGAGGCTAGGGTTCTAAGAGACAAGTTCTCTTAGGGTATTTCCTTTGACCAACATTCTTGTTTTTTAGCCGGTCTCGGGCAAAGTGTCATCTTGTTGAAGGTTCCTAGGACAAGGTTTCTAGAGGGTCTCTCGTCATTTGGTATCAGAGCTTTGGTCGCTAGTACAAGGTATATCTTTGTGTTTTCCCTTTCATTATTCTTCATACTTTCTCTCCTTCCATTAATATTACCTTTTCCATCTTTGTCTTTTTCTTCTATCTTCTTCTGTCTTCCATTGTTGTGTTCCTCCATCCTCAAAAAAAAAAAAAAAAAGAAGAGAGTGTGATACTCCCAAAAAAAAATTCAAAAAAATAATAAAATAAAAAAACGAAATTTCAAAAGGAATCCTAGTCAAAACTAATCAGCTTCTTTAATTTGTCACATGGGATGCTCATGCTTTATTAAAAATCACATGGTTGTCATATGATTCTTAATCTCTTGTAATTGGACTCCAATTGGGCCTTGGCACTCCTCTTGTAGAATGGTTAGCATGATCACACCTTTTATATCTTCTTGGGCCTTCTCTTGACTTAAATGAATGGGCTCTAAGTTATGAAGCTTATGAATTAAACAATTGAAGGCTTCTTTCATTGCTTTGGCCCTAGCTCTTGTTATTGGGCCTCCTATGCCTTGCAATGGGTCTTTAGACACATTTGACTTGAACTCTTGGGCTTTAATTTGCAAATCATATCCTTCATTAGGTTCACTTTTATGCTCAACAAGGTCTCTTGGTGCTATTGCATCATTCCCCCCCTCTTGAAAAGGATTCGTCCTCGAATCTGCAATATCAAAGGAAGAGAGATCAGCTACATTAAAAGTAGCACTAATATTTCCATAAGAACTAGGTAAGTCAATTTTATAAGCATTATCATTAATCCTTTCAAGAACTTGAAAGGGACCATCTCCTCTAGGTTGGAGTTTTGACTTTCTTTGCTCTGGGAAACGTTCTTTTCGCAAGTGAAACCACACCCAATCGCCAGGTTCAAACACCACACGCCTTCTACCCTTATTAACTTGGCTAGCAATTTGCTCATTCCTTCTTTCAATATTGGCTTTCACCTTCTCATGCAAATCCTGCACAAACTTAGCCTTCCTAGCACCATCAAGGTTAGTAAACTCATGTGAAGGGAAAGGAAGCAAATCTAACGGCGTTAAAGGATTAAAGCCATAAACAATTTCAAAAGGAGAGAATTTTGTAGCAGTATGAACAGCACGATTATAAGCAAATTCGACATGGGGCAAACACTTCTCCCAATTCTTAAGATTCTTTTGAATGATAGCTCTTAATAAAGTAGAGAGAGTTCTATTAACAACCTCGGTCTGCCCATCAGTTTGTGGGTGTGCTGTAGTAGAAAATAAAAGCTTAGTGCCAAGTTTATTCCACAACGTTTTCCAGAAATAACTCAAGAATTTTACATCTCTTTCACTAACAATAGTTTTTGGCACACCATGCAACCTAACAATCTCCTTGAAAAACAATTCTGCCACATACACAGCATCATTAGTTTTAGAACAAGCAATAAAATGTGCCATTTTACTAAACCTATCCACAACAACAAAGACACTATCTTTCCCAGTAGAAGATTTTAGGTAAACCCAAGACAAAGTCCATAGAAATATCAGTCCATGGGTGAGAAGGAACTGGTAAGGGGGAATATAAGCCATGTGATTGAATTCTAGACTTAGCATGCTTACAAGTAATACATCTAGAACAAACAGCAACCACATCCTTTCTCATACCAGGCCAATAAAAATGCTCATTCAAAAGAGCCAAAGTCTTTTCGGCACCAAAATGACCCATCAAACCCCCGCCATGAGTTTCCTTAACAAGAAGTTCACGAATGAAACACATAGGAACACATAACTTATCCTTTTTGAAAAGGAACCCATCAAACCTGTAATAGTCATTAGCACCATACATTTCACAAGATTTCCAAATATCAGCAAAATCAGAATCAGACTCATACATGTCTTTTAACATCTTAAATCCTATCAATCTAGCATGCATGGAAGTAATCAAAGTGTAACGCCTAGACAATGCATCCGCTACAACATTTTCCTTTCCTTGCTTATGCTTAATCACATAAGGGAAGGTTTCAATAAATTCAAGCCATCTTGCATGTCTTTTGTTCAATTTACCTTGGGACTTAAGAAACTTAAGACTTTCATGATCAGAATGGATAATAAATTCTTTAGGCCACAAATAATGTTGCCAAGTTTCTAAGGTACATTTCAAGGCGTACAACTCTTTATCATATGTAGAATAATTTAAAGTAGGGCCACTTAATTTCTCACTGAAATATGCAATAGGTTTGGCATCCTGCATCAACACACCACCTATGCCTATACCAGAAGCAGCACACTCAATTTCAAAAACCTTAGTAAAATCAGGCAATACAAGTACAGGGGCTTTAGTTAGTTTGTCCTTCAGTATGTTAAAAGCACGCTCTTGTGCTTCACCCCACTTGAATACCACATTCTTTCTTACCAAATCATTTAAAGGGGCAGCAAGAGTAGAGAAGTCCTTAACAAATCTCCTATAAAAGCTCGCCAATTCATGGAAGCTCCTTACTTCACTCGCATTCTTTGGAGTTGGCCACTCTCGGATTGCTTTGACCTTCTCCTCGTCCACTTGTATGCCACGAGCTCCTACAACAAATCCAAGAAAAATCACAGAATCCAAACAAAAAGAGTACTTCTCTAAATTGGCAAAGAGTTTATTCTCTCTAAGCACAACAAACACATCATGCAAATGATTCACATGCTCTTCTAGACTTTTAGAGTAAATCAAAATGTCATCAAAGTAAACCACAACAAATCTACCAATGAAAGATCTAAAGACATGGTTCATTAAACTCATGAAAGTGCTAGGTGCGTTAGTCAAGCCAAATGGCATAACTAACCATTCATATAACCCAAACTTGGTCTTAAAAGCAGTTTTCCATTCATCACCTTCTTTCATTCTAATCTGATGATAACCACTTCTAAGATCAATTTTAGAGAAAACACATGCACCATGCAACTCGTCAAGCATATCATCTAACCTAGGGATAGGATAGTGACATTTTACCGTTATTTTGTTGATGGCACGACAATCTACACACATCCGCCACTTGCCATCCTTTTTGGGCACAAGAATCACCGGCACAGCACATGGACTTAGACTTTCACGAACAAAGCCTTTCTTCATAAGCTCTTCCACTTGATGTTGTATTTCCTTAGTCTCATCTGGATTTGCTCGATAAGCAGGTCTATTGGGAATAGATGCTCCTGGGATAAAGTCTATGCGATGCTCAATGCCTCTTAAAGGGGGCAATCCATTAGGTATTTCCTCTGGGAATAAGTCATAGAATTTCTGCAATAAAGATGTAACACTAACAGGCAAAGAGTGATCAGGATCATTGATAGTAAGATAAACATCTTTATAAATCAATAAGAAAGCATTTTCACTAAATAAAGCTCTCTTGATCTCACTTTTACTCGAAAATAAACTCACTTTCTTTTCCTCATATTTTTCTCTAATTTTCTTTCTACCAAACTCACCTTTCTGTTGCTTTTTCTCATTCTCCATACTCACACTCACTTTACCTTTCTTTTCTTGCTCTCTATTCTTACATTCTCTTTCGATTTTTAACTGATCCTCATATGCTTGAACAGGACGCAGAGGGGTCAACACAATGGTCTTACCATTAAAAACAAAGGAGTAATAATTTTTATATCCATCATGTTTTACCTTTCTGTCAAACTGCCACGGCCTACCAAGTAACAAGTGACCAGCATACATAGGTGCTACATCACAAAGAATCTCATCATGATAATTACCAATAGAAAAAGAGATGAGCACTTGTTTTGTTACCTTTACCTCCCCACTATCATTAAGCCATTGTAATTTATAAGGGGTAGGGTGCCTCAAAGTAGGCAAGTTCAGCTTTTCCACAAGTAAAGTACTAGCTACATTTGTGCAGCTACCACCATCAATAATCAAACTACAGACCTTCTTGTGGATGAAGCAACGAGTATGGAAAATATGCTCACGCTGCTCTACCTCGAGATCTTCTTTTGGTTGAATGCTGAGAGCACGTCTAGCCACAAGGGCTTCACCATTTACAGCTTCAGTTAATTCTAAATCTGAGTCATCAGTCAGGGGTGGCATCTCATCCTCCTCAGACTCACTACTAGCACTAGTCACATCACTATTCTCAAGAATAATCATAGTTCATTTGTTGGGACATTGTGAAGCAATGTGGCCAAAACCATTACATTTAAAACATCTAACCTTAGAGGAAGAAGCAGTAGGGTTAGAAGATGATAAAGGTTTTGAATCAGTTTTACCCTTAACCTGAAAGGGTTTTACTTTACTTTCCTCCTTAGACTTGAAATCAGTCTTTGGCTTGAAGGAGACTTTGGAATCCCTCCAAGAACTCGAGCTAGATGTCACTTTTAGCTTTTGTCGAGTCCTTAGTTGCTTTTCCACCTTGATAGCTCTATGTAAGAGCTCCTCCATATCCAGGTAATTGTATAAATCAACTTGGGCAGCTATTTCAGGATTTAAGCCCTCAATGAATCGGGCCATGGTTGCTTCACGGTCTTCCTCCACATTTGCCTTAATCATGGCAACCTCCATTTCTTGATAGTAATCTTCCACACTCATAGAACCTTATTTCAGCTTTTGGAGCCTCTTATGTATGATATGAGACTCCGTAGAAACCCGTTCTAGGAACCCCAAATTACACGGATCAGTGATCGAAATTTGGCAAGCAACACAAGAACAAGAAAATAGGCAGATCTGGACAACAAGCAAGAAAGAACAAAGAAAGAAACAAAAAGAGGAAGAAGAAGAAGAAGAGATGTTGGTCAATGGAATTGAACCCTAAGAGAACCCGTCTCTTAGAACCCTAATCTGGGACGTCACAAAGGAAACCACTCCTTTAATAAGTCAAAGATTTTCTCCAGCACACAAAGGCCACAAGAGAAACCTCATAAGTCAGAAAAGATTCTGAAAATAGAATTCATTCAATCTGCCTCTTCTTGGAGTACAAGTGGGCCTTATATGGGCATTTGAAAAATAAAACCCTAAATACAAAATAACTCTTAGGTTTGGCGGAAAAATAAAAGAAATTTAAGTTTGGACAAATTCACCAAGAATGGCGCCTAATAAAGCTAAAAAATTTGAAACAGAAACAATCAAATTAAAACTAAGAGAATTTTGTGAAAAATGGCTGGGCTCCTTTAATTAGGCTCCTTTTGGGCTTGGGCTAGTATCTTGTAAATATGAAATAGTCTTCATGTCATTTTGTTCCTTTTGGGTTTCATATTCAGCTAAGACTTTGGGCTCCAAGTTCATTAGTTTTTGGATCACTCCATTCAAGGCCTCCTTCATAACTTTGGCTCTTGATCTTGTGCATGGGCCTCCCATATCTTGCAATGGATCTTTAGTTGGCCATCTTTTAGAGTTACGTCCAGCCCTTTTTTTTTCAAATTCTTGATTTTGTTCAAGCTCTTTAAAGTCTCCTAGCTCACCTCCATCAATGCAATTCCCTATAATAGTAACTAGGGACAAATCGTTTGCGCATGATAGTTTTTATCTCCTGCCAATCACGAATTGGGCCTTCACCGGTACGTCTTCTGGTGAGTAAGAGTTGATCCCACCAGATGCTAGCATAGTCAGTAAACTCCACTGCAGCAAGTTTTACTTTCTTCACCTCAGTGTAAGAGTGGCACTCGAACACATGCTCCACTCTTCTTTCCCAATCTAAGTACTGGTCTGGGTCATTTTTCCCGGGGAATGAGGGAATCTTCATCTTGATGTTTCCAATACCACCATCCTTATTGGATGATGATTGTCTACCTCTCCGAGTATGGGACTCCTCAAAGTCGGATTCAGCATCATCATCAAGTTCCATATGAGGTTGCCTCCTATGGGTCCTCCTACTGGAAGAAGACTCCACATCATCTAATCTGGCACTAAGTTTCTCAAGAGTACTTTGAACGGCTCTAATCCAGACTTTCATGTCAAAGTCACTATGCTCAGATTCTCCAGACATCCTGAAATATTAGTTTATACAAAAACAAGCAAAGAAAGATATAGGACCTCGCAACTCACTAGCTTACGTGTTTACACTCAAAAGATGATAATTTCACTCGTGTTTAACTCTCTTTTTGGCTTTTTCTTTAATGTTAACCCTCTTGCCTTTTACCACTCAATAATTTGCTTCTTACAAGTGTTCTAAGCAAGTCACAAGCAAATCAAATGAAAAGATCAAACTAGTGGCAATCCAAAAACTAGAATCCTAAAATATAAATTCCCAAAGAATTAAACAAAGGAGAAAAATAGGTGTGTAACAAAAAGGAAAAAGAAGGAGTAAGGGAAGGTCTGGAAGGAAAGAGATGAAAAGAAAAAAAAGAAAAAAAAAATCTGAAAATAAGAAACCTTAAGAATAGAAAACTACTTGCAATTCAAGTTTCGAACAATTAGAAAACAATATCCTTTCTTGAATGCAAATAGGTAAGTAGAAAACTTGGTAGCCACTTAATGCAATTAAATTAGGAAACAAACTCCAATTAGGAAATTGACTCCAATTAGGAAACTTACTCCAATTAGGAAATTGACTCTAATTAGGAAACTAACTCCAACAAAGAAATTGACTCCAATTAGGAAATTAATTCCAATTAAGAAATTGACTCCAATCTTGCTTTTAATTTTGAATTGGCACAACTTGCAATTTTGAATTCTGCAATCTGAATTTTTTTGTTTTTCACTCCCTTTTTTTTCTCTTTTTTTTTTCTTCTTTTTTTTTCGAATTTTTTTTTTTTCGAAGATGGAGGAACACAACAATGGAAGACAGAAGAAGATAGAAGAAAAAGATGAAGATGAAAAGGATTAATGGAAAGAGAAAATGTATGAAAAACAATGAAAGGGAAAACACAAAAATATACCTTGTACTTGGTCAAAGAGCTTATCTTGGAGATCAAGTTAAGATTAGTATCCTAATCTAATTAGGATATATATTAGGTATTATTTAAAATATTTCTAATCAGATTTTAGAGTTTTACTTTAATTAGGACTCTAGAAAATTTTGCCTATAAAAGGCTTCCTATTGTACTCTATTTTACACATGAATGAATGAATGAATTTGAGTATTATTCAATACTTTGTGAGGCTTTTGCTTTTTTGTGTTCTCTAAGAGTTCACGTGACTTATCAAAGGATTGGTCTTCCTTTGTGGCGTCTTGAGGCTAGGGTTCTAAGAGACAAGTTCTCTTAGGGTCTTTCTGATGAGAGACCCTCTAGGAACCTTGTCCTAAGAACCTTCAACAAGATGACACTTTGCCCGAGACCGGCTAGAAAACAAGAATGTTGGTCAAAGGAAAGACCCTAAGAGAACTTGTCTCTTAGAACCCTAGCCTCAAGACGCCACAAAGGAAGACCAATCCTTTGATAAGTCACGTGAACTCTCAGAGAACACAAAGAAGCAAAAGCCTCACAAAGTATTGAATAATACTCAAATTCATTCATGTATTCATCTGTTTAAAATAGAGTACAATAGGAAGCCTTTTATAGGCAAAATTTTTCTAGAGTCCTAATTAAAGTAAAACTCTAAAACCTGATTAGAAATATTTTAAATGATACCTAATATATATCCTAATTAGATTAGAATACTAATCTTAACTTAATCTCCAAGATAAGCTCTTTGACCAAGTTAAAAAAATAATAAAATAATAAAAAAACGAAATTAAAAAAGAATCCTAGTCAAAACTAATTAACTCTTTTAAATAGTTGTCACATTACTCCAATTGGGCCTCAGCACTCCTCTTGTATGTGTATAGTTTATTGGGCCTTCAACGTGTTGGATATTGTCTTTAGTTGCTCCATGGCCCTTCTTAGAACATTGGGCTTCCACTTGGACTTCCACTTTTGCATCTTTAAGGAAATATCATGTCCAAAGTCCAATTCAGCATATTTTGAATTAATCAAATATGGATCTTGGACTCTAAACTTGGGCCGACGTCCAATATAGATATTATTGTGAGTTCTTTGAAATTTTTGGATATATAGAATCACAATTTGGGCCTCTTGAACATGGGCCATCCTTTCATAAGCCATTTGGACCTGAATCATAGGCTTTTGAATGATTTGGTCTTGATGGATGAGGGCTTCTCGAACTTGTAGTGCTCTAATGGGCATGCCTACTGGTATTGTATCATTCCCTCCCTCTTTGAAAAGATTCGTCCTCGAATCTTCGCCATTAGGTGGATTCTTAGGAAACAAAATTAGGCAATCACAACTCTTTTCAATGCTAGTTGAAGATGAGAGCCCATTGGGTGGCTTCTTTGAAAACAAATTTCCACATATCTGCAAAGAGCTAGAATCAACAATAGGCAAAGATGGGTTAAGATTGTTAGTAGATAAACAAATATCCTTACACACACTCTCAACCTCTCTTTTTTCATCAAACAAGCTCACACTCATGCTTTTCTCACTTTTCTCACAACTCTCTTGCTCTTTCTTTTCACTCACACTCTTTTCTTTTTCAATTTCTTCTTTTTTCTCTCTAACTCATGTTCTCTCTCTTTTTCTTTTGCTCTCTCCTTTTCTTTCATTTTGTATGCTTGTACTATTCTCATTTGATCCTCATAAGCATCCATAGGATCAAGAGGTACTAATACATGATTTTTTTCATTGAATACAAATGAATAGCAATAGCAATATTTGTGCTTATGCTTAACATATTTAGCTTTTCTCACATGTTTCCATGGTTTACCAAGCATAATATGTCCATCAGATATAGGAGCTACATCACATAAAACTTTATCATGATATTTACCAATGGAGAAAGAAATCAAAACTTGCTTATTAACCCTAAATTCAGCACTACCCTTCAACAAGGTATAGGGCCTAGGATGTTTTATAGTAGGCAAGTTTAATTTCTCAACAAGTAAGGTACTAGCAACATTTACGTAGCTACTATTATCAACAGCTATGCTGCAGACTTTCTCTTTTATAAGGCATCTAGTATGGAAATCAGGGGATGCCTTTTCCTTATCTTGTCCTGTAGAGTTGATATTTGATTGGGATGCATCCAACCTTGCACAAGATTGCTTGAATCGCTCTTTGTTAGCCTCTTCAAGGAATTTGTATTCATTGAACATCTTATCACCTGAAAAGTTAGTCAAAGAAAGATAGAAGGAATAGGACCTCAGGCACTCTTCTCACGTGTTTACACTCAAAAGATGATAAGTTCACTCGTGTTTAACTCTCTTTTTGGCTTTTTCTTTAATATTAACGCTCTTGCCTTTTACCACTCAATAATTTGCTTCTTACAAGTGTTCTAAGCAAGTCACAAGCAAATCAAATGAAAAGATCAGACTAGTGGCAATCAAAAATACTAGAATCCTAAAATATAAATTCCCAAAGAATCAAACAAAGGAGAAAAAGAAGTATGTAACAAAAAGAAAAAAAAAAAGGAGGAAGGGAAGGTCTGGAAGGAAAAAGAAGGAAAGAAAAAAAAATCTGAAAATAAGAAACCTTAAGAATAGAAAACTACTTGCAATTCAAGTTTCGAACAATTAGAAAACAATATCCTTTCTTGAATGCAAATAGGTAAGTAGAAAACTTGGTAGCCACTTAATGCAATTAAATTAGGAAACAAACTCCAATTAGGAAATTGACTCCAATTAGGAAACTTACTCCAATTAGGAAATTGACTCTAATTAGGAAACTAACTCCAACTAGGAAATTGACTCCAATTTGGAAATTAACTCCAATTAGGAAATTGACTTTAATTAGGAAACTAACTCCAATTAGGAAATTAACTCCAAGCTTGCTTTTAAATTTGAATTGGCACAACTTGCAATTCTGAATTCTGCAATCTGAATTTTTTTTTCACCCGTTTTTTTTTTGAATTTTTTATTTTAAAAAAAAAATTTTTGATTTTTTTTTTTCAATTTTTTTTTTTTAAGGATGGAGGAACACAACAATGGAAGACAGAAGAAGATAGAAGAAAAAGATGAAGATGAAAAAGATAACACAAATGGAAGGAAAGAAAGTATGAAGAACAACGAAAGGAAAAAAAACATAAAGATATACCTTGTACTAGCGACCAAAGCTCTGATACCAAATGATGAGAGACCCTCTAGGAACCTTGTCCTAGGAACCTTGAGAGACCCGAGAACCTTGTCCTAGGAACCTTGTCCTAGGAACCTTCAACAAGATGACACTTTGCCCGAGACCGGCTAGAAAACAAGAATGTTGGTCAAAGGAAAGACCCTAAGAGAACTTGTCTCTTAGAACCCTAGCCTCAAGACGCCACAAAGGAAGACCAATCCTTTGATAAGTCACGTGAACTCTCAGAGAACACAAAGAAGCAAAAGCCTCACAAAGTATTGAATAATACTCAAATTCATTCATGTATTCATCTGTTTAAAATAGAGTACAATAGGAAGCCTTTTATAGGCAAAATTTTTCTAGAGTCCTAATTAAAGTAAAACTCTAAAACCTGATTAGAAATATTTTAAATGATACCTAATATATATCCTAATTAGATTAGAATACTAATCTTAACTTAATCTCCAAGATAAGCTCTTTGACCAAGTTAAAAAAATAATAAAATAATAAAAAAACGAAATTAAAAAAGAATCCTAGTCAAAACTAATTAACTCTTTTAAATAGTTGTCACATTACTCCAATTGGGCCTCAGCACTCCTCTTGTATGTGTATAGTTTATTGGACCTTCAACGTGTTGGATATTGTCTTTAGTTGCTCCATGGCCCTTCTTAGAACATTGGGCTTCCACTTGGACTTCCACTTTTGCATCTTTAAGGAAATATCATGTCCAAAGTCCAATTCAGCATATTTTGAATTAATCAAATATGGATCTTGGACTCTAAACTTGGGCCGACGTCCAATATAGATATTATTGTGAGTTCTTTGAAATTTTTGGATATATAGAATCACAATTTGGGCCTCTTGAACATGGGCCATCCTTTCATAAGCCATTTGGACCTGAATCATAGGCTTTTGAATGATTTGGTCTTGATGGATGAGGGCTTCTCGAACTTGTAGTGCTCTAATGGGCATGCCTACTGGTATTGTATCACTTTCCTTTGACCAACATTCTTGTTTTCTAGCCGGTCTCGGGCAAAGTGTCATCTTGTTGAAGGTTCCTAGGACAAGGTTTCTAGAGGGTCTCTCATCAGGAAAATGTTGTAGCAGATGTATTGTCTAGGCGTTACACTTTGATTACTTCCATACATGCTAGATTGATGGGATTTGAGATGTTAAAAGGCATGTATGAGTCTGATTCTGATTTCGCTGATATTTGGAAATCTTGTGAATTGTATGGTGCTAATGACTATTACAAGTTTGATGGGTTCCTTTTCAAAAAGAACAAGTTATGTGTTCCTATGTGTTCCATTCGTGAGCTTTTTGTTAAGGAAACTCATGACGGGGGATTAATAGGCCATTTTGGTGTAGAAAAGACTTTGGCTCTTTTCAATAAGCATTTTTATTGGCCTGACATGAGAAAGATGTGGTTGCTGTTTTGTTCTAGATGTATTACTTGTAAGCATGCTAAGTCTAAAATTTAATCACATGGCTTATATTCCCTTTTACCAGTTCCCTCTCACCCATGGACTGATATTTCTATGGACTTTGTCTTGGATTTGCCTAAATCTTCCACTGGGAAAGATAGTGTTTTTGTTGTTGTGGATAGGTTTAGTAAAATGGCATATTTTATTTCTTGTTCCAAAACTAATGAATATGTGGCAGAATTGTTTTTCAAAGAGATTGTTAGGTTGCATGCTGTGTAAAAACTATTGTTAGTGATAAAGATGTAAAATTTTTGAGTTATTTCTGGAAAACGTTGAGAAATAAACTTGGCACTAAGCTTTTGTTTTCTACTACAGCACATCCACAAACTGATAGGTAGACCGAGGTTGTTAATAGAACCCTGTCTACTTTATTAAGAGCTATCATTCAAAAGAATCTTAAGAATTGGGAGAAGTGTTTGCCCCATGTCGAATTTGCTTATAATTGTGCTGTTCATTCTGCTATAAAATTCTCTCCTTTTGAAATTGTTTATGGCTTTAATCCTTTAACTTCGTTAGATTTGCTTCATTTACCTTCACATGGGTTTACTAACCTTGATGGTGATAAGAAGGCTAAGTTTGTGCAGGATTTGCATAAGAAGGTGAAAGCCAATATTGAAAGAAGGAATGAGCAAATTGCCAGCCAAGTTAATAAGGGTAGAAGGCATGTGGTGTTTGAACCCGATGATTGGGTGTGGATTCACTTGCGAAAAGAACGTTTCTCAGAGCAAAGAAAGTCAAAACTCCAACCTAGAGGAGATGGTCCCTTTCAAGTTCTTGAAAGGATTAATAATAATGCTTATAAAATTGACTTACCTAGTTCTTATGGAAATATTAGTGCTACTTTTAATGTAGCTGATCTCTCTTCCTTTGATATTGCAGATTCGAGGACGAATCCTTTTCAAGAGGGGGGAATGATGCAATAGCACCAAGAAACTTTGTTGAGCATAGAAGTGGACCTGATGAAGGATATGGTGCTAAGTTTCAAACCCAAGGACATGATTTGCAAATTAAAGCCTAGGAGTTCAAGTCAAATGTGCCTAAAGATCCATTGCAAGGCATAGGAGGCCTAATAACAAGAGCTAGGGCCAAAGCAATGAAAGAAGCCTTCAATTCTTTGATTCATAATCTTCATAACTTAGAGCCCATTCATTTGAGTCAAGAGAAAGCCCAAGAAGATGTAAAATGTGTGATCATGCTAACCATTCTACGAGAGGAGTGTCAAGGCCCAATTGAAGTCCAATTGGAAGAGATTAAAAACCATGTGATTTTTAATGAAGCATAAGCATCTCATGTGACAACTTAAAAAAGTTAATTAGTTTTGATTAGCATTCTTTTTTAATTTCGTTTTTTATTATTTTATTATTTTTTTGAACTTGGTCAAAGAAGTTATCTTGGAGATCAAGTTAAAATTAGTATCCTAATCTAGTATCTTAATTTTAGACACCATTTAAAATATTTCTAATAAGATTTTAAAGTTTGACTTTCATTAGGATTTTAGAAATTTTGTCTATAAAAGGCTTCCTATTGTACTCTATTTTAGAGGATTATGAATGAATGAATTTGAGTATTATCAATTCTCTAAGGCTTTTGCTTCTTAGTATTCTTTGAGAGTTCACGTGACTCATCAAAGGATTGGTCTTCCTTTGTGGCGTCTTAAGGCTAGGGTTCTAAGAGACAGGTTCTCTTAAGGTCTTTCCTTTGACCAACATTCTTGTCTTCTAGCATGTCCCGGGCAAAGTGTTATCTTGTTGAAAGTTCCTAGGACAAGGTTCCTAGAGGGTCTTTTATGTGTTTATGAAGGACTTTAGCACATTAGCAGCTCCATTAAATGAGTTGACACAGAAAAATGCTCCATTCAAATGGGGAAAAGCTCAAGAGAAAGCCTTCCAAACTCTTAAGGAGAAACTCACCCAAGCACCTTTACTTGCACTTCCAGTCTTTAGTAAGATTTTTGAGGTAGAATGTGATGCAAGTGGAATTGGCATAGGAGGTGCACTTATGCAAGAAGGTAAGCCCATTGCATATTTTAGTGAAAAGCTAAGTGGTCCTACTCTTAACTATCCTACATATGATAATGAGCTATATGCCTTAGTTAGAGTGTTGGAAACTTGGCATCATTATTTATGGCCTAAGGAATTTGTCATACATTCTGATCACAAGGCTCTCAAACATATTAAGAGCCAAAACAAATTGAATCACAGGCATGCTAAGTGGGTTGAATTAATTGAATCTTTCCCATATGTCATTAAGCACAAGAAAGGTAAGGGGAATATTGTTGCAGATGCACTTTCACGTAGGTATGTTCTTCTTTCTATGTTAGACTCTAAAATTCTTGGTTTTGAATTCATCAAAGAATTATATACTAGCGACGTTGACTTTAGTGAAGCTTTTAGCCATTGTAAACCTGGACTTGGTTGGGACAAATTTTACTTGCATGATGGATTCTTATTTCATGTTAATAAACTTTGCATTCCTAATTGTTCTATGCGTATGTTATTGGTGAAGGAAGCATATTTTGGTGGTTTAATGGGACATTTTGGCATAGCTAAAACATTTAATGTCTTAAATGAACATTTTTATTAGCCTAGGATGCGTAGAGATGTTGAAAAATTTGTAGGTAAATGTATTGTGTGTCATAATGCTAAATCTAAAATAAATCCCCATGGATTATATACCCCCTCCTTATTCCTAGTGTACCTTGCGAAGATATTTCTATGAACTTTATTGTGGGATTACTTAGATCTAAAAGGGGGAGAGACTCCATTTTTGTTATAGTAGATAGATTTTCTAAAATGACACACTTCATTGCATGTCATAAGGTTGATGATGCTTCTAACATTGTTAATTTGTTCTTTTAAGAAGTTGTACGGCTTCATGGGATGCCAAGAACTATAGTATCAAATCGAGATGCTAAGTTCCTAAGCTATTTTTGGAAGACTTTGTGGAGCAAGTTAGGAACTAAATTGCTATTTTCTACTACCTGCCACCCACAAACTGAAGTTGTGAATTAGACACTTTCTTCTTTTTTATGGACAATTGTTAAGAAGAACTTAAAGAATCGGGAGGAGTGTCTACAACACGTCAAATTTGCTTGCAATAGGGCCATTCATTCCACTACTAAATATTCGCCCTTTGAGATTGTATATGGTTTTAATCCTCTTATTGACTTAACTCCTTTGCCTTTGCAGGAAAGACTCAATATGGATGGGAAGAAGCGTGCTGAGTTCGTTAGGAAATCCATGAAAGGGCTCAGCAAAACATTGAGAGGATGACTCAACAATATGTAAATCGTGCTAACAACGGAAGAAAGAAGATAGTATTTGAACCAAGGGATTTAGTTTGGTTGCACTTTAGAAAAGAGAGATTTCCTGACAAAAGAATGTCCAAGCTTATGCCTAGAGGAGATGGACCTTTCTAAGTATTAGAGAATATCAATGATAATGCTTATAAGATTGATTTACCATGTGAGTATGGTGTAAGTGCTACTTTCAATGTTTCTGACCTTTCTCCTTGTTTTGGTGCAAATTTTGAAGAGTCGAGGACGACTCCTTTTCAAGAGGGGGAGGATGATATGAACCAGGTTCATGAAGATGCTAATTCAGAATCTTCAAATGATCCTTTGCATCTTCCAATTGGACCTACTACAAGGGCGAAAGCTAAACAACTTAAAGAAGAATTAAGTGGACTTATTCAAGAGATTTGGACCAAGTAGATTTTTAAATCTGATTCAAGTATTAATCAAAACATCCTCAACATTATTTAGACTAAAGATGGAGCTATTAGAGCTAATTTGGGCTATAGTGTTGTAAATTAAAGAGTTTGGACCAAGGGCCATATATAGATTGACTCATTTGAGCCTAAATAATGATATTATGGGTTTAATATGCTGACTTCTAGAAGCTTTATCTATTTGGACGAAAATTAGAACTAATTAGGCTGATTATCTTATCTTTTCTGTTTTTAAAAAGATTTGATTTTATATCCCTAATTTTTAGATCTTTTAGTTAGGATTATATAGTTAGTTTCCTACTTTTCCTTTGGTAGATAGGTTTGAGCTACACTATAAATAGATGTATTCTGCCTTCATTTGAATTAGATTGGAAGTAATAGAATTATTCTGAGTGTTTCTCTAATTGTGAGAGTATTATCTTTTCTTTGCTCTTGTGAAACCTTTGTCTTGTCAGCCTATCTTTAGGTTGGTGATTCAAGTTCGCAAAAGCCCCCAATTCGTGCTTCAACCCAAGTGCGTCATTGTGTGGATTGGTTTATTGTGTTCATGGTTAGGTGTATTATCTAAGTAGCAAGTCAACGTTCTTATAACGTTGGTTGGTCATTTGCTTATGTCGGGTCTCGAACCATCATCTATCCATCAACCTATGCCGTGAAGATTGAGCCACCCCTTGATTTCGCATCAGGAAGGCTTTCTCTTGAGCTTCTTCCCACTTGAATGGAACATTCTTCTTTGTCAACTCCTTCAAAGGGGCTGTCAGTGAGCTAAAGTCCCTCACGAACCTCCTATAAAAGCTTGCAAGTCCATGGAAGCTCCTCACTTATCCGATGGTGGTAGGGGTTGGCCAATCTTGAATGGCTTTGATTTTCTCTTCATCAACCTCAATCCCCTCAGCACTCACAACAAAACCAAGAAAAACAACTTTATTAGTGCAGAAATCACACTTATTCAAATTGCCAAACAATCTTTCTTTTCCTAGATCATCTAAGACTTATCTCAAGTGATCTACATGCTCATGCAAAGTCCTACTGTACACAAAGATATCATCAAAGTAAACTACCACAAATTTACCTATGAATGCATGCAAGACATGATTCATCAACCTCATAAATGTGCTAGGTGCATTAGTAAGACCAAAAGGCATAACTAATCATTCATAAAGTCCATGTTTAGTCTTAAATGCAGTTTTCCATTCGTCTCCGTCTTTCATCCTAATTTTATGGTAGCCACTTTTTAAATCAATTTTAGAGAAGATAGTGGAGCCATTTAATTCATCGAGCATATCATCTAACCTAAGGATAGGATGACAATATCATGCTCTTTTGGATGATTTGGGATTCTTGATAGATTAGGGCTTCTCGAACTTGTAGTGCTCCAATAGACATGCCTACTAATATTATATCATCATACCATTATATTATTGATGGCTTGACAATCAATGCACATTCTCCATGTGCCATCTTTCTTAGGCACAAGCAACACCGGTACTGCACATGGGCTAAGGCTCTCCCTCACATATCCCTTTTTCAGCAACTCTGGCACTTTTCTTTGAATCTCCTTGGTCTCTTCAGGATTAGCTTAGTAAGTTAGACAGTTGGGCAAAGGTGCTCTAGGTATAAAATCAATTTGATGTTCTATCTGATGAAGGGGTCTGTGAGCTTGTAGACAAGGGAGTATGGTGTAATGACTTAAAAGAGCATGGAGGGTGTGCAAGAAAGCCCAACATGCAAATGGACCCATTACAAGGCATAAAAGGCCCAATGACTAGAGGAAGAGCTAAAGCCATGAAGCAAACTTTGAGTTGCATTGTCCAAAAAGTTCAAGAGCTTGAACCCATGTTTTTGCATCAATTTGAAGAGTTACAAGGCTCAAGGGACTTGATCCTCATGGTCCAAGCCCAACAAGACATACTGCAAGGTCCGAATAGAGTCCAATTTGAAGAAATCAATTAACAAGCATGTGCAAATCACATGGGCAACAAAAGTGACGTGAATAGTAGTTTTAATTCTTATTAAGATGTCTTTTATTTGCTTTTCATTAGTTTCCATTTCTATTAGTTTGAACGAGGCCATTTAGTCAAGACCTAGGATTCAAGTTTCAGATTTTGTTTATTTCCTTTTTCATTAGTTGCTGAAAACTTATTACTTTCTTTCCTTTTCTTTTGGATTTCTTATAGTAAATGGCATCATCTCCTCCCATTAAAATCAGATCCCTTATTTCCTAATTCTTGAAGGAGAATTCTTAGAGATTAAGTTAGGTTTAGGGTTTTCTTTTATGCCTTTTTAATAGGCCACCTATTGTACTTTTTGGGAGATTGGAATAAATTCAGAATTTTATTTCTCATTGTGAGAATTCTTGCTTCTGTGTGTTCTTCTATAGAATACAAGTGACTTATCAAAGGAGTGGTCTCCCTTTGTAGCGTCTCAAGGCTGGGGTTCTAAGGGACGAGTTCTCTTAGGGTCTTATCCATTTTACCAACATTTCTTGTTCTTAGCCGGTCCCGGGCAACGTATCATTTTGTTGAAGGTTCCTAGGACTTATTCCTACAGGGTCTCTTATCACATCACACCATTAAAACAAAAGGCCTAGCATCATGTTGCTTTTTTAGGTCATAATATGAAACCTAAGACACCAAATCACTTCCCATGAGTTCTAAATTTTTCTAAGGGCTCCCTTCATTTTCATTCATCAAATATGACTCAAGAATATCCTTATAAAAATTTAAAACTCTCATTAGCTACAAAAACATGCCTAGGCCGAGACATAGGGGGTTTTGGGTTTCTTGGAGATGTCTTTGTTTTCTTGAAGAAAGAAGCTTATGGGGAGCATCTTAGGTGTCTCAAGAACTCATTGATACTCTTAATTAAACTTAGGAAGCATCACATAAATTTAGAAATTGGAAGGTGTACTTGAAACCCTAGATTTTGCATCTTGAAATCTAATAGTTATTTTGTTGTTTTCTTTGCATATTCTTATTCTTCTCCATCAAATACCTAATATTCATGCTTGGTTGGACTTGGAAATCAAATCCTCCTAGGGTTCCTAGTGTAGGTCGAAATGGAGGAGTGGGATGAAAGGTATCAACCATAGGATGCATTTTGACCTTATTTCCTTGCTTAGTTTGGCGTGAATCTTGATTTCTCCAAGCTTCTCTCTTCAAATCCGAACTTTCCCTTGAATATCTCCTTTGAATCAAATTTATAAACCTCATTTTAATCCAAGGAAAGAAAGGAGAATGAAGGAGAGGTGGTGGTGATGAAGAAAAGGAAGGAAATACACCATGAAAACATACCTTAAACTTGGATTTCTTCCTCCTTCTTCTTCCTCTCTTGGGTGCTTAGGGTTTTGCTTCTGTTTTGGGGCTGAATTTTCTGAAGTTGAATGAGGACAAGTGTGAGGCGCCACCTATATAGGTAGAGAAAAGTGACTTTTTCAAAAATTTTAATATGATACAAGTGGAATTGGCGCAGGAGGTGTGTACTCATGCAAGAAGGTAAGCCCATTGTATATTTTAGTGAAAAGCTAAGTGGTCTTACTCTTAACTATCCTACATATGATAAGGAGCTATATGCTTTAGTTAGAGAGTTGGAAACTTGGTAACATTATTTGTGGCCTAAGGAATTTGTCATATATTCTGATCATTAGGCTTTCAAACATATTAAGAACCAAAAAAAATTGAATCGAAGACATGTTAGGTAGTGGTGCGAACCCACAAGGAATTGAATCCCCTTGAACCCACAACCGATCTGAAATATACACACCCCAAGAAAGCTAAATCAAGTCTGAACGATCCACTTAGAACCCTTGAACATGAAGAGACAAGGACCCCGAGTGTTGGAAGACGCCACAAGATTGATCAAGCCTTGATAAGTCTACAAGTTCAATGAAGAACCCTAGAGAGCACTCCTCTCAATTCTGGGATTTCCAGAAAATATGATTTCTATTCATTCAAATCTGATTACAATGGGAGGCAGAATACAATTATATAGTGTGCAAGTCAAATCTGCCTTCAATGCTCATAGAAAAGGAAAACTAGGGAAATTAATGGCAAATTTCCTAATTAATGGCCTATGGAATCAGAATTATAAAAGTCAAATTCTCTCAAAAACTAAAAAGGAAATAAATCCCCCTAAATAAGCTAATTTCGTCTAAATAATTAGAGTTCTAGAAATCAGCCTATTAAGCCCAAAATAGCATTATTTAGCCCTAAATGAGCCCACCAATGGATGGTTCATGGTTCAAGCACTTCAATTTATGATGTTTTGGGCCAATCTAGCCTCAGCAGCTCCATCTTCAGCCCATATGATGTTGAGGACGCCCACATTGGAAATGTCCATATCTTGCTTGACTTTTGTTGCTCCAATTGCTATTTGCTTAGTCCAGGTCTCTTGAACAAGTCCACTTAAGGCTTCCCTCATTCTTTTAGCTCGTGCTCTTGTCATCGGGCCACTTGGAATTTGCAGAGGATCATTCCAAGCATTTGAGACAGCTTGCTCCCTTTGATGGATCGCATCACAAAAGGATTCGTCCTTGAATCATCACCTACATCATAAGGAGATAGATCAGCAACATTAAAAGTAGCACTAACATTATACTCACCTGGTAGATCTATCTTATAAGCATTGTCATTGATTTTCTCAAGGACATGAAATGGTCCATCCCCTCTTGGAGCTAATTTAGATTTCCTTTGTACCGGAAACCTCTCTTTTCTCATATGCACCCATACCCAATCGCTAGGTTCAAAAATGACACGCCTTCTGCCTTTGTTTGCCTTGGATGCATATTGCTCATTCTTCTTTTCAATCTGCAATTTAATCTTTTCATGAAGTTGCTTAACCACCTCAGCTTTCTTTTTGCCATCAAGGCTTATTCTCTCATTAATGGGCAATGGTAACAAATCCAAAGGAGTTAGTGGATTAAAACCATAAACAACTTCAAAAGGAGAATAATCAGTAGATGAATGCACACTTCTATTATATGCAAATTCAATGAAAGACAAGCAATCCTCCCAATTTTTCAAATTCGTTTGGATGACGGTCCTAAGCAATTGGGTTAAGGTTCTGTTAACAACTTCAGTTTGACCATCAGTTTGTGGATGACAAGCTGTAGAAAATAATAACTTAGTTCCAAGCTTTCCCCACAAAACTCTCCAAAAATGACTCAAAAATTTTGTATCCCTATCTGAGACAATACTTTTAGGAACACCATGAAACCTCACAATTTCTTTAAAGAACAAATCAGCAATATATGTAGCATCATCAGTTTTATGGCATGCAATAAAATGCGTCATTTTTGAAAATCTATCAACAACCACAAATATTGAATCCATCCCTCTTTTTGACCTAGGTAATCCCGAAATAAAATCCATTGAAATGTCTACCCAAGGTTCACTAGGTACAGGTATTAGAGTATACAGACCATAAGGTAAGACTCTAAACTTAGCCCTTTTACATGTTATGCATCTACCACAAATCCTTTCCACATCATGCTTCATTTTAGGCCAAAAGAAATGTTCATGCAAAACATCTAATGTCTTTTTCACACCAAAATGTCCCATTAGTCCTCCCCCATGTGCTTCCCTCACAAGCAATTCACGCATAGAACATTGAGGCACACATAATTTATTTTCTCTTAACAAAAATCCATCAAGCTTATAGAATTTTCCAAAAGCTCATTTTTCACAAGCAACAACTATTTCAGCAAAATCACTATCATTGGCATACAAATCCTTAACATATTCAAAACCAAGCAATCTTGCATTCAGAGAAGTGAGAAGAATATACCTTCTAGATAATGCATCGGCAACCACATTTTCCTTACCTTTCTTGTATTTGATCACATATGGGAAAGGCTCGATGAACTCCATCTATCTAGCATGTCTTTTGTTCAGCTTACCTTGACCTTTAATGTACTTCAAAGATTGATGATCTGTATGGATCACAAAATGTTTAGGCCAAAGGTAGTGTTGCCAGGTCTCCAATGCTCTCACAAGTGCATAAAGCTCCTTATCATAAGTTGGGTAATTCAAGGTCGCCATTAAACTTTTCACTAAAATAAGCAATTGGCCGCCCTTCCTGCATTAGAACAGCTCCTATCCCAACTCCTGATGCATCACACTCAATCTCAAAAGTTTTGTTAAAATCAGGTAAAGCTAAAATAGGTGCAGAACACAATTTTTCTTTAAGAACACTAAACGCATGATCTTGTGCCTTTTCCCATCTAAAGCCAACTGATTTCTTAATTATTTCAGTGAGTGGTGCAGCAATTGTGCTAAAATCTTTCACAAACCTCCTATAAAAGCTAGCCAACCCATGAAAACTTTTTACCTCAGTTACATTTGTAAGTGTTGGCCATTCTTTAATAGCCATTACCTTCTCTTCATCAACTTGTATTCCCTCAGCACTCACTACAAATCCAAGAAAAACAACTTTTCCCATGCCAAAACTACACTTTTTTAGGTTAGCATACAACTTTTCTTTTCTCAAAACATCAAGCACACAATGCAAATGATTCAAATGCTCATCAAGACTCTTACTAAATATCAGAATATCATCAAAATAAACCACAACAAATTTTCCAATATATGCACACAAAATATGATTCATCAACCTCATAAAAGTACTAGGTGCATTTGTTAGCCCAAATGGCATGACTAACCATTCATACAGCCCATGCTTTGTTTTGAAAGCAGTTTTCCACTCATCTCCTTCCCTCATCCTAATTTGATGATATCCAGATTTTAAATCAATTTTTGAGAAAATAACAGACCCATGCAATTCATCAAGCATATCATCTAATCTAGGAATAGGATGGCGATACTTTACAGTGATATTGTTGACAGCTCTGCAATCAATGCACATCCTCCAAGATCCATCTTTCTTTGGTACTAAGAGGACTGGTACAGCACATGGACTCAAGCTTTCTCGAACATACCCCTTTGCCAAGAGCTCTTCAACTTGCTTTTGAAGCTCTTTTGTCTCCTCAGGGTTAGTTCTATAAGCTGACCGGTTAGGAATTGTTGCTCTAGGAATGAAGTCAATTTGATGCTCAATGCCTCTTATGGGTGGCAATCCACTAGGAATATCTTCTGGAAATATATCTTCAAATTCCTGCAACAAAGAACTAACAACACTCGGAAATGAAGAGTCAAGGTCATTAGTGTTTAAAAAGGCCTCCTTGTAAACAAGTACAAGTAAAGGCTGTTCAGAAAGATATGCACTCCTCACCTCACTTTCTTTTGCATAAAAACTCACTTTTTCTCTTTCTTTTCTCTCCACTTTCTTTTCTTTCTTCTGAATCTCTTTTTTTGAGCTCTCAGATTTTCTTTCTTTCTCACCCTCATTTCTTTTTGATCTCTCTTCTTTATTTTTCTTATCACCCTCTCTTTTATCTCTCTCTTGTTTCATTTTGAGCTGATCTTCATATACTTGCTTGGGTGTTAATGGTACAAGAGTAACGGGTCTGTCATCCTTTACAAATGAATATCTATTGGTAAACCCATCCTTTGTCGCCTTCCTATCAAATTCCCAAGGTCTACCTAAAAGTATATGTCCAGCATGCATAGGAACAACATCACATAAAATCTCATCACAATATCTTTCAATTGAGACTGAAACAAGAACTTGCCTATCAACCTTAATCTCCCCACATTCATTCAGCCATTGCAACTTGTATGGTCTAGGGTGTTTAATTGTAGACAAATTTAATTTCTCAACTAGAGTGGTACTAGCAACATTGGTACAACTCCCACCATCAATAATCATATTGCATACCTTGTTGCTTATGAGACAGCGAGTATGGAAGATGTTTTCTCTTTGCTGCTCAATGTCATCTTCCTTAACTTGAGAATTCAAAGCTCTTCTAGTCACAAGTTGATACAATATCAGTAGGCATGCCCATTGGAACACAACAAATTCAAAAAGCCCTCATCCATCAAGAAACTCAAATCATTCAAAAGGGTATGATTCAAGTCCAAATGGCTCATGAAGAGATGGCCCATGCTCAAGAAGCCCAAATTGTGCTAGTATATGTCCAAAAACTTCAAATAGTTTAAAATAATCTCTATGTTGGACGTCGACCCAAGTTTATAGCCCAAGATCCATATTTGATCAAGATCTCCTTAAAGATGCAAAAGTGGAAGTCCAAGTGGAAGCCCAATGTCCTAAGAAGGTCCATGGAGTCAATATCCAATATATTGAAGGACCAATGCAGTTATACACATACAAGAGGAATGCCAAGGCCCAATTGGAGTCCAATTACAAGAGATTAAGAATCATGTGACAACCATGTGATTTTTAATGAAGCATGAGCATCCCATGTGACAAATTAAAGAAGCTGATTAGTTTTGACTAGGATTCCTTTTGAAATTTCGTTTTTTATTATTTTATTATTTTTTTGAACTTGGTCAAAGAGCTTATCTTGGAGATCAAGTTAAAATTAGTATCCTAATCTAATTAGGATATATTAGGTATCATTTAAAATATTTCTAATTAGGTTTTAGAGTTTTACTTTAATTAGGATTCTAGAAAATTTTGCCTATAAAAGGCTTCCTATTGTACTTTATTTTACAGATGAATAAAATTGAGTATTATTCAATTATTTGTGAGGCTTTTGCTTCTTTGTGTTCTCTGAGAGTTCACGTGACTTATCAAAGGATTGGTCTTCCTTTGTGGCATCTTGAGGCTAGGGTTCTAAGAGACAAGTTCTCTTAGGGTCTTTCCTTTGACCAACATTCTTGTATTTTAGCCGGTCTCGGATAAAGTGTCATCTTGTTGAAGGTTCCTAGGACAAGGTTCCTAGAGGGTCTCTCATCACAAGTGCTTCTCCTTCTATAGCATACTCAAACCCATCATCACTAGCATCTTCAAGTGACGGCATGGAATCATCACTTTCACTTTCAGTCACCACTTCACGGTCCTTCATGATCATTACTCTCTTATTGGGGCATTGCGACGCTATATGACCTGTTCCCAAACACTTGAAACATTTAATATCTCTATTTCTAGATGATTGGGAATCATATTTACCTTTGTTTTTAGATGAAGCTTCCTCTTTGCCTTTTGGGACTTCTCTTTGAACATCTTTTTCTTCCTTCTTCCATTTTGGTCTCATTGAAGAACTAGAGCCTGAAAGGTACCTTGCTGATCCTTTTTGTTTAAGTTGCCTTTCAACCTTCATTGCCATGTGCACCATGTCTTCTAACTCCACATAATGCTGCAACTCCACAATATTAGCGATTTCTTTATTCAACCCATTTAAGAATCGAGCCATTGTTGCTTCCCTATCCTCTTTCACATTTGCCCTAAGCATAGCCACTTCCATCTCTTTGTGATATTCCTCTACACTCTTAGAGCCTTGTGTAAGGGACTACAACTTTTGAAAGAGGTCTCTATAGTAATGGCTGGGTATAAACCTCTTCCTCATGAGAGCCTTCATCTCCCTCCATGTTTCTAGGGGTCTCTCACCATTCCTCCTCCTCTCTAGGACTAATTTATCCCACCAAATTAATGCATAATCCGTGAATTCAATGACTGCCAATTTCACCTTTTTTGCTTCAGAATAATTATGGCACTCAAAAATGAACTCAATTTTCTTCTCCCACTCCAAATAAGCTTCAGGATCATTTCTACCTTGGAAAGAAGGTATCTTCATCTTAATATTTCCAAGGTTTCCATCCACCCTATTTCTACCCCTTGGAGCATTTTTATCGTGTCTCCTTTCATGCCTAACTTCCCTAGGCCTATTTCTACCCAAATCAAATTCAGATTCATAGTCTTCTTCACTACCACCTCCTACTTCATTTTCAGACTCAAAATCATCCATAGAATCATCTTTATGCCTCTCATATCTTCTAGGATTAAGACTTACAGTAGGTGGTCTTCTCTGCAAGTTTGCAATCATTGTGTCTTGCTTATCCATCCGGTCTCTTATCCCTCCAAGCACCACATTAAGACGTTCGAATTGCTGCTGCATGGCTTTTACAACGAGATCCAGGTTCTGTGTACTACTTCCTCCACTTGATATTTCCTCCCTATTAGACATTATAAGCTGCAAGAAAAATTGATTAGAGAAATAAAGATCCTCGCCAATTTTCCTCACGTGTTTACCCTCAAAGATGTCACTCTTCACTCGTGTTTCACACTTTAAAGGCTTTTTCAAATAATGGATTCACACTCTTGCCTTTTTCCACTCTCAGTGTCTCTATAGGCTCTTTAAAGAAACTAATCAGACTCAATACAAAGCTATCACAATTCTTGTGAGATTCAACCCAACACTTGGAGATAATGAGTAGTAAGCGGATACTACAATTGAGAAAATCAGGGAATGAAAGTTAAAGATGCAGAATGTTGTAAAAGCTTAGCTCAAACCAATACTACTTCCAGAACAGTACAATTTTTTTTTTTTTTTGCCTTTTCTTTTCAGCAATTTTTTTTTCTCTTATTTTTTTTTTTTGCCTTGCTTTTCTTTTTTTCTGGAATATGAAAGAACAAAAAACGAAATTTGGATAAACAGAAAAGAAACAGCAAAATAAATCTGGAAAAAACGCGTCTGAATTTAAAGGACAATATCTCGAGTTAGAGAACTCCAAATGAGATGATTTTAAAGAAATCTGAAAGAAGAGATTCTGGGATATAAGAAAGACCTACTATACGTCCAGAAACTCAACGGAAAACATGACAAATAGAGGATTAAAATTCAGCACGTCCAGAATAATGGAAGACAAATAGAATTTCAAAACGAAAGAGAAACGCAATCTGGAAAAGCACGAGACACACGGATATGACCTGATTTAGGAACCTGGCTCTGATACCAAGATGGTGCGAACCCACAAGGAATTGAATCCCCTTGAACCCACAACCGATCTGAAATATACACACCCCAAGAAAGCTAAATCAAGTCTGAACGATCCACTTGGAACCCTTGAACACGAAGAGACAAGGACCCCGAGTGTTGGAAGACGCCACAAGATTGATCAAGCCTTGATAAGTCTACAAGTTCAATGAAGAACCCTAGAGAGCACTCCTCTCAATTCTAGGATTTCCAGAAAATATGATTTCTATTCATTCAAATCTGATTACAATAGGAGGCAGAATACAATTATATAGTGTGCAAGTCAAATCTGCCTTCAATGCTCATAGAAAAAGAAAACTAGGGAAATTAATGGCAAATTTCCTAATTAATGGCCTATGGAATCAGAATTATAAAAGTCAAATTCTCTCAAAAACTAAAAAGGAAATAAATCCCCCTAAATAAGCTAATTTCGTCTTAATAATTAGAGTTCTAGAAATCAGCCTATTAAGCCCAAAATAGCATTATTTAGCCCTAAATGAGCCCACCAATGGATGGTTCATGGTTCAAGCATTTGAGACAGCTTGCTCCCTTTGATGGATCGCATCAAGTAGGTTGAATTCATTGAATCTTTCCTGATGCAAGACCCTCTAGGAACTTTGTCCTAGGAACCTTGACACATAAAATTGATCATGCGAGATTAGCTATGTCTCACACAAAAGTGAAAGCACATAAAGGGATTTTTGGTTGGAGGTAGAATCCTAAGAGAACTTATCTCTTAAAAACCTAGTCAATGATGCCATAAAGGATGATGAATACTTTAACTCATATGAACTCTCAGAGAACACAAAGAAGCAAAAGCCTGATAGAAAATTGACTAATACTCAAATTCATTCATAAGTTAGAGATAGAGAATAATAGAAAGCCTTTTATAGGAAAAGTTTTCAAAGGTCTAAAACCCTAAAAATAAATACTAAAATTTATAATAGCATTAAATCAGCACCAAAATTTGATTGGCAATATCTTAAAATGGTGCCTAAAATCAAGGAGCAATATTAAGAAACTAACTTCAGCTTAATCTCTAAGAAAAGATCTTTGACCAAGTCCTAAAAATAATAAAATAAATGAAAACAAAATTTATCCCTTTAAGTAGTCACATGGAATGCACAAGCTTCATTAAAAGTTACATGGTTGACACATGATTCTTAATCTCTTGCAGTTGGACTCGCATTGGGCCTTGACACTTCTCTTGTAGAATGGTCAGCATAATCATACCTTTTATATTTTCTTGGGCCCTCTCTTAACTCAAATGAATGGGCTCTAAGTCATGGAGCTTATGAATCAAACAATTGAAGGCCTCTTTTATTGCTTTGGCCCTAGCTCTTGTTATTAGGCCTCTTATGCCTTACAATAGATCCTTGAGCACCTTTGACTTAAACTCTTGGGGTTTAATTTGAAAATCACATCCTTGGGTTTGAAACTTATCACCATGTCCTCCATCAGGTCCACTTCCATGCTCAGCAAGCTCTCCTGGTGCTATTGCATCATTCTCCCCTTTTGAAAATGATTCGTCCTCGAATCTACAGTATCAAAGGGAGAGAAATTAACCACATTGAAAGTAGCACTAACATTTCTATAAGAACTAGGCAAGTCAATTCTATAAGCATTATTATTAATCCTTTCAAAAACTTGAAAGAGGCCATCTCCTCTAGGTTAGAGTTTTTACTTCCTTTACTCTAGAAAATGTTCTTTTTCCAAGTGAACCCGCACACAATCACTGGGTTTAGACACTACATGTCTTTTATCTTTGTTAACTTGGTTGGCAATTTGGTCATTCCTCCTTTCAATGTTGTCTTTCATCTTTTCATGCAAATCCTGCGCAAACTTAGCCTTCCTAGCACTATCAAGGTTAGTAAACTCATGTGAAAGTAAAGGAAGTAAATCTAATAGAGTTATAAGATTAAAGTCGTAAACAATTTCAAAAGGAGAGAATCTTTTAGTAGAATAAACAGCACAATTATAAGCAAATTCTACATAAGGCAAACACTTTGATGTGAGACTCCGTAGAAACCCGTTCTAGGAACCCCAAATTACACGGATCAGTGATCGAATTTTGGCATATGACACAAGAACAAGAAAATAGGCAGATCTGGACAACAAGCAAGAAAGAATAAAGAAAGAAACAAAGAAGAAGAAGAAGAAGAGATGTTGGTCAATGGAATTGAACCCTAACAGAACCCGTCTCTTAGAACCCTAATCCGGGACGCCACAAAGGAAACCACTCCTTTGATAAGTCAAAGATTTTCTCCAGTACACAAAGGCCACAAGAGAAACCTCACAAGTCAGAAATAATTCTGAAACTAATTCATTCAATCTGCCTCTTCTTGGAGTACAAGTGGGCCTTATATAGGCATTTGAAAAATAAAACCCCAAATACAAAATAACTCTTAGGTTTGGCGGGAAAATAAAAGAAATTTAAATCTGAACAAATTCACCAAGAATGGTGCCTAATAAAGCTAAAAAATCTGAAACAGAAACAATCAAATTAAAACTAAGAGGATTTTGTGGAAATGGTTGGGCTTCTTCAATTAGGCTCCTTTCAGGCTTGGGCTAGCATCTTGTAGATATGAAATGATTTTCATGCCATTTTGTTCCTTTTGGGCTTCATATTCAGCTAAGACTATGGGCTCCAGGTCCATTAGTTTTTGGATCACTCCATTCAAGGCCTCCTTCATAGCTTTGGCTCTTGATCTTGTGCATGGGCCTCCCATACCTTGCAATGGATCTTTAGCTGGCCATCTTTTAGAGTTACGTCCAGCCCTTTTGTTTTCAAGTTCTTGATTTTGTTCAAGCTCTTTAAAGTCTCCTAGCTCATCTCCATCACACTTCTCCTAATTCTTAAGATTCTTTTAAATGATAGATCTCAACAAAGTAGAGAGGGTCCTGTTAACAACCTTAATCTACTCATCTATTTGGGGATTTATTGTAGTAGGAAAAAAAAAAAGCTTAGTACCAAGTTTGTTCCATAATGTTTTCCAAAAATAACTCAAGAATTTCACATCTCTATCACTAACAATAGTTCTTAGCACACCATGCAACCCAATAATTTTCTTGAAAAACAAATATGCCATATGCATAGCATCATTTGATACAATATCAGTAGGCATGTCTATTGGAACACTACAAATTCGAAAAGCCCTCATCCATCAAGACCAAATCATTCAAAAGCCTATGATTCAGGTCCAAATGGCTCATGAAAGGATGGCCCATGTTCAAGAGGCCCAAATTGTGATTGTATATGTCCAAAAACTTCAAAGAGCTCAAGATAATTTCTATTTTGGACGTCGGTCCAAGTTTAGAGGCCAAGATCCATATTTGATCAATTTAGAACATGCTAGACGTCACTCAATTCATAAAGATATTGATCTTAGAGTTGAATTGAACTTTGGACATGAGATCTCCTTAAAGATGCAAAAGTGGAAGTCCAAATGGAAGCCCAATGTCCTAAGAAGGTCCATGGAGCAAGTAGAGTCAATATCCAACATGTTGAAGGCCCAATAATAAGAGCTAAGGCTAAAGCAATGAAAGAAGCTTTCAATTGTTTAATTTATAAGCTTCATAACTTAGAGCCCATTCATTTAAGTCAAGAGAAGGCCCAAGAAGATGTAAAGGGTGTGATCATGCTAACCATTCTACAAGAGGAGTGCCAAGGCCTAATTGGAGTCCAATTGCAAGAGATTAAGAATCATGTGTCAACCATGTGATTTTTAATGAAGCATGAGCATTTCATGTGACAACTTAAAGAAGCAATTAGTTTTGACTAGGATTCTTTTTTTTAATTTCGTTTTTTATTATTTTATTATTTTTTTGAACTTGGTCAAAGAGCTTATCTTGGAGATCAAGTTAAGATTAGTATCCTAATCTAATTAGGATATATATTAGGTATTATTTAAAATATTTTTAATCAGATATTAGAGTTTTACTTTAATTAGGACTCTAGAAATTTTGCCTATAAAAAGCTTCCTATTGTACTATATTTTACGGATGAATGAAATTGAGTATTATTTAATTATTTGTGAGGCTTTTGCTTCTTTGTGTTCTCTGAGAGTTCACGTGACTTATCAAAGGATTGGTCTTCCTTTGTGGCGTCTTGAGGCTAGGGTTTTAAGAGACAAGTTCTCTTAGGGTCTTTCCTTTGACCAACATTCTTGTTTTCTAGCCGGTCTCGGGCAAAGTGTCATCTTTTTGAAGGTTCCTAGGACAAGGTTCCTAGAGGGTCTCTCATCATTTGGTATCAGAGCTTTGGTCGCTAGTACAAGGTATATTTTTGTGTTTTCCCTTTCATTGTTCTTCATACTTTCTCTCTTTCCATTAATCCTTTTCATCTTCATCTTTTTCTTCTATCTTCTTCTGTCTTCCATTGTTGTGTTCCTCCATCCTTAAAAAAAAAAAAAGAATAATTAAAAAAAGAAGAGGGTGTGATACTCCAAAAAGAAAAAAAAGAAAAGAGAGTGTGATACTCCCAAAAAAAAGAAATTCGAAAAAAAAAGAAGAAAAAAAAAGAGTGAAAAAAAAAGGAGTGAAAAAAAAAAATTCAGATTGCAGAATTCAAAATTGCAAGTTGTGCCAATTTAAAATTAAAAGCAAGATTGGAGTCAATTTCCTAATTGGAATTAATTTCTTAATTGGAGTCAATTTCCTAGTTGGGGTTAGTTTTCAAATTAGAGTCAATTTCTTAACTGGAGTTAATTTCCTAATTGGAGTCAATCTCCTAGTAGGAGTTAGTTTCCTAATTAGAGTCAATTTCCTAATTGGAGTAAGTTTCCTAATTGGAGTCAATTTCCTAATTGGAGTCAATTTCCTAATTGGAGTTTGTTTCTTAATTTAATTGCATTAAGTGGCTACCAAGTTTTCTACTTACCTATTTGCATTCAAGAAAGGATATTGTTTCCTAATTGTTCGAAACTTGAATTGCAAGTAGTTTTCTATTCTTAAGGTTTCTTATTTTCAGATTTTTTTTTCTTTTCATCTCTTTCCTTCCAGACCTTCCCTTACTCCTTCTTTTTCCTTTTTGTTACACAGCTCTTTTTCTCCTTTGTTTGATTCTTTGGGAATTTATATTTTAGAATTCTAGTTTTTTTGATTGCCATTAGTATGATCTTTTCATTTGATTTGCTTGTGACTTGCTTAGAACACTTGTAAGAAGCAAATTATTGAGTGGTAAAAGGCAAGAGCGTTAACATTAAAGAAAAAGCCAAAAAGAGAGTTAAACACGAGTGAACTTATCATCTTTTGAGTGTAAATACGTGAGAAGAGTATGTGAGATCCTATTCTTTCTTCCCTTCCTTGACTAACTTTTCAGGTGTTAAGATGTCCAATGAGTACAAATTCCTTGAAGAGGCTAACAAAGAATGATTCAAGCAATCTTGTGCAAGGTTTGATTCTACAGGACAATATAAAGAAAAGGCATCCTTTGATTTCCATACTAGATGCCTTATCAAAGAAAAAGTCTGCAGTATGGCTATTGATAATAGTAGCTATATAAATGTTGCTAGTACCTTACTTGTTGAGAAATTAAACTTGCCTACTATAAAGCATCCTAGGCCCTATACCTTGTTGAAGGGTAGTGCTGAATTTAGGGTTAATAAACAAGTTTTGATTTCCTTCTCCATTGGTAAATATCATGATAAAGTATTATGTGATGTAGCTCCTATGTCTGATGGACATATTATGCTTGGTAAACCATGGAAACACGTGAGAAAAGCTAAATATGTCAAGCATAAGCACAAATATTGCTATTGCTATTTATTTATATTCAATGAAAAAAATCATGTATTAGTACCTCTTAATCCTATGGATGCTTATAAGGATCAAATGAGAATAGTACAAGCATACAAAATGAAAGAAAAGGAGAGAGCAAAAGAAAAAGAGAGAGAACATGAGTTAGAGAGAGAAAAAGAAGAGATTGAAAAAGAACGAGTGTGAGTGAAAAGAAAGAGCAAGAGAGTTGTGAGAAAAGTGAGAAAAACATGAGTGTGAGTTTGTTTGATGAAAAAAGAGAGGTTGAGAGCGTGTGTAAGGATATTTGTTTATCTACTAACAATCTTAACCCATCTTTGCCTATTATTAGTTCTAGCTCCTTGCAGGTATGTAGAGATTTGTTTTCAAAGAAGCCACCTAATGGACCCTCATCTTCAACTAGCATTGAAAAGAGTTGTGATTGCCTAGATTTGTTTCCCAAGAAACCACCTAATGGCGAAGATTCGAGGACGAATCTTTTCAAAGAGGGAGGGACTGATACAATATCAGTAGACATGTCTATTGGAGCACTACAAATTCGAAAAGCCCTCATCCATCAAGACCAAATCATTCAAAAGCCTATGATTCAGGTCCAAATGGCTCATGAAAGGATGGCCCATGTTCAAGAGGCCCAAATTGTGATTGTATATGTCCAAAAACTTCAAAGAGCTCAAGATAATTTCTATTTTGGACGTCGGTCCAAGTTTAGAGGCCAAGATCCATATTTGATCAATTTAGAACATGCTAGACGTCACTCAATTCATAAAGATATTGATCTTAGAGTTGAATTGAACTTTGGACATGAGATCTCCTTAAAGATGCAAAAGTGGAAGTCCAAATGGAAGCCCAATGCCCTAAGAAGGTCCATGGAGCAAGTAGAGTCAATATCCAACATGTTGAAGGCCCAATAATAAGAGCTAAGGCTAAAGCAATGAAAGAAGCTTTCAATTGTTTAATTTATAAGCTTCATAACTTAGAGCCCATTCATTTAAGTCAAGAGAAGGCCCAAGAAGATGTAAAGGGTGTGATCATGCTAACCATTCTACAAGAGGAGTGCCAAGGCCCAATTGGAGTCCAATTGCAAGAGATTAAGAATCATGTGTCAACCATGTGATTTTTAATGAAGCATGAGCATTCCATATAACAACTTAAAGAAGCCAATTAGTTTTGACTAGGATTCTTTTTTTTAATTTCGTTTTTTATTATTTTATTATTTTTTTGAACTTGGTCAAAGAGCTTATCTTGGAGATCAAGTTAAGATTAGTATCCTAATCTAATTAGGATATATATTAGGTATTATTTAAAATATTTCTAATCAGATATTAGAGTTTTACTTTAATTAGGACTCTAGAAATTTTGCCCATAAAAAGCTTCCTATTGTACTCTATTTTACAGATGAATGAAATTGAGTATTATTCAATTATTTGTGAGGCTTTTGCTTCTTTGTGTTCTCTGAGAGTTCACGTGACTTATCAAAGGATTGGTCTTCCTTTGTGGCGTCTTGAGGCTAGGGTTCTAAGAGACAAGTTCTCTTAGGGTCTTTCCTTTGACTAACATTCTTGTTTTCTAGCCGGTCTCGGGCAAAGTGTCATCTTGTTGAAAGTTACTAGGACAAGGTTCCTAGAGGGTCTCTCATCATCATTAGTTTTGGAATAAGCAATAAAATGTGCCATTTTACTAAACCTATCAACAACAACAAAGACACTATCTTTTCCAATGGAAGACTTAGCCAAACCTGAAACAAAGTCCATAGAAATATTAGTCCATGGGTGAGAAGGAACAGGTAAAGGGGAATACAAGCCATGTGATTGAATTCTAGACTTAGCATACTTACAAGTAATACATCTAGAACAAATAGCAACCATATCTTTTCTCATGCCAAGCCAATAAAATACTCATTCAAAAGAGCCAAAGTCTTTTTTACATCAAAATAGCCTATTAATCCTCCATCATGAGTCTCTTTAACAAAAAGCTCATGAATGGAATACACAGGAACACATAGCTTGTCCTTTTTGAAAAGGAACCTATCAAACCTATAATAGTCATCAACACCATACAATTCACAAGATTTCCAAATATTAACAAAATCAGAATCAGACTCATACGTGCTTTAACCTATAATTTAGCATATATGGAAGTAATCAAAGTGTAACTAACACCTAGACAATGCACCAGCTACAACATTTTCCTTTTCTTACTTATGCTTAATCACATAAGAGAAGGTTTCAATAAATTCAAGCCAACCTGCATGCCTTTTGTTCGATTTACCATGAGACTTAAGAAACTTAAGACTCTCATGATCAGAATGGATAATAAATTCTTTAAGCCATAAATAATGTTGCTAAGTTTCTAAAGTCCATTTCAAGGCATACAACTCTTTATCATATGTGGAATAATTTTGAAGTAGGACCACTCAATTTCTCACTAAAATATGCAATAGGTTTAAAATCCTACATCAACACACCACCTATGCCTATACTAGAAGTGTCACACTCAATTTCAAACACCTTAGTAAAATTAGGCAACACAAGTACAGAGGCATTAGTTTTTCCTTCAGTGTGTTAAAAACATACTCTTGTGCTTCATCCCACTTGAATACCGCATTCTTCCTCACCAAATCATTCAAAGGGGTAGCAAGGGTAAAAATGTCCTTCACAAACTGCCTATAGAAGCTCGTAAATCCATGGAAACTCCTTACTTTACTAGCATTCTTTGGAGTAGGCCACTCTAGAATTGCCTTGACCTTCTCCTCATCCATTTGTATGTCACGAGCTCCTACAACAAAACCAAGAAAAATCACAAAATCCAAACAGAAAGAGCACTTCTCTAAATTGGCAAAGAGTCTATTCTCCCTAAGCATAACAAACTCATCATGTAAATAACTCACGTGCTCTTCTAGACTCCTAGAGTAAATCAAAATATCATTAAAGTAAATCACAACAAATTTACCAATGAAAGGTGATATAATATCAGTAGGCATGCCTATTGGAGCATAACAAGTTCGAGAAGCTCTCATCTATCAAAAAGTCCAAATCATTCAAAAGCGCATGATTCAGGTCCAAATGACTCATTAAGGGATGACCCATGCTCAAAAGATCCAAATTGTGCTAATATGTGTCCAAGAACTTCAAAGAGCTCAAAATAATCTCTATGTTAGTTGTTGGCCCAAGTTTAGAGCCCAAGATTCATATTTGATCAATATCTCTTTAAAGATGCAAAAGTGGAAGTCTAAGTGGAAGTCCAATGTCCTAAGAAGGTTCATGGAGCAGCTAGAGTTATATCCAACATGTTGAAGGCTCAATATAGTTATACACATACAAGAGGAGTGCCAAGGCCCATTTATTTAGGTTATTTTCTTTCTACTTTCTGATGAACAGTGCACATGAACAGTCGTAACCTTGGGAATTATGTTTTAGGAAGTTTCTTAAGTCTTACTTTTAGGGTTTGCTTAGTATTCAAGTTTTAGATTTCCTTTGCCTATAAATAGGCCATCTTTGTATTCAATTTTAAGACGATGATTGAAGTAATAGAATTATTCTGAGTATTTTCTCCAAATTATGAGAGTTATCTTTCCCTTGTTCTTATAAAGCCTTTATCTTGTTAACCTATCCTTAGGTTGGTGATTCAAGTTCACAAAAGTTCCCAATTCGTGCTTTGACCCGGGTACGTCGTTGTGTGGGTTGGTTCATTGCGTTCGTGATTGGGCGTGCAGTCTAAGTCGCAAGTCAACATTCCTCTAATGTTGGTTAGCCACTTACTTCTGTCAAGTCTCAAACCATCATTTTACTTAACTTACGCCGTGAAGATTGGGCCACCCCTTTTGATTCTGTATCATATACATACATTCTAAGACAAGTTAAACACACATCCATACATTAGAGAAGGTAAAAAGAGCTACTTTGGAAGCAACCACACACTTTTTCCTTTGAAAGAATACTCCCTCTTTCGGCTACACACACACAAAAGTGTGGGGATGATTTCTTTTGGGCTAAACACAATTTACGAAAGCTAATTAGGTTCATGAACTTAATTCCATAGCCATACAACTTGTTTGAACTCTAATTTGATTTATAAACCTCATTATGGTTTCATAATTACACTTAATGAAGCAACACTTCTCAAATAAATTTTAAACTTTATTCTTTTTTTTTTAAATATGATTCTTGACTCCTTTTTAACCTCTTGAAGTCATCAAACAATCAAAACCAAGAGCTAACTATATGTTGCTTCTTTAGGTCATAATTTGGAACATAAGGCACTAACTCATTCTTTAAACTTTCTAAATTTTTCCCAAGGCCTCCCCTCATTTTCATTCATCATATATGATTCAAGAATGGGCATAGAAAAATTAAAACTCTCCCTAGCTATGCTATCTCCCTTAGGCTGAGACAATGGAGGTTTTTGGCTTCCTTGGACTTTGCTTGGTTTTCTCAAGGGAGATACATGTGGAGAGCCTCTTAGGGATCTTAGAAACTCATTTAAACTCTTATTTAGGATTAGGAATCATCATACAAAATCAGATTTTACAAGATGCAATTGAAACCCTAGAAATTGTATCTTGAAATTGATGGAGGTGAGCTAGGAGACTTTAAAGAGCTTGAACAAAATCAAGAACTTGAAAACAAAAGGGCTGGACGTAACTCTAAAAGATTGCCAACTAAAGATCTATTGCAGGGTATGGGAGGCCCATGCACAAGATCAAGAGCCAAAGCTATGAAGGAGGCCTTGAATGGAGTGATCCAAAAACTAATGGACTTGGAGCCCATAGTCTTAGCTGAATATGAAGCCCAAAAGGAACAAAATGGCATGAAAATTATTTTATATCTACAAGATGCTAGCCCAAGCCCGAAAGGATCCTAGTTGAAGAAGCCCAGCCATTTTCCACAAAATTCTCTTAGTTTTATTTCATTTTAATTTGATTGTTTCTGTTTCAGATTTTTTTTTTTTTCAACTTTTCCTTCTTTTCTTTTCTTTTTTTTTTTCACTGTAATATACTTTTTTTTTTTTGAATCTCAAAGGTGCTGAAATTTGCAAACAGAACACAAGATTTCTGAAAGATCAGAATGACATGCACGAAAGAAATAGCTATAACTTGCTCTAGAAAAATCGGATTGATGTGATTCCAAAACGAGCAGAAAGAAGAGATCTTGAGACACAAGAAAGACCTATTAAACGTCCAAAAACATGAAGGAAAACACCAGAAATAGCCGCATGAAAAAAGGACGAGCAGAAAAGAATCAAACGAAATAAGGGAAAAGAAATAGCTATAACTTGCTCTACAAAAATTGGATTGATGTGATTCCAAATCGAGCAGAAAGAAGAGATCTTCAAACACAAGAAAGACCTATTAAACGTCCAAAAACACGAAGGAAAACACCAGAAACAGCTGCACAAAAATATGGACGAACAGAAAAGAATTAGACGAAATAAGGGAAAAGAACAAGGAAAAAGTGGATGAAACCAACCTCAACCATTGCTCTGATATCAGATGATATGAGACTCCGTAGAAACCCGTTCTAGGAACCCCAAATGACACGGATCAGTGATCAAAATTTGGCTACAACACAAAAACAAGCAAATAGACAAATCTGGATAACAAACAACAAAGAACAAAGAAAGAAACAAAGAAGAAGAAGAAGAAGAGATGTTGGTCAATGGAATTGAACCCTAATAGAACCCGTCTCTTAGAACCCTAATCCGGGACGCCACAAAGGAAACCACTCCTTTAATAAGTCAAAGATTTTCTCGAGTACACAAAGGCCACAAGAGAAACCTCAGAAGTCAGAAATAATTCTAAAACTAATTCATTCAATCTGCCTCTTCTTGGAGTACAAGTGGGCCTTATATAGGCATTTGAAAAATAAAACCCTAAATACAAAATAACTCTTAGGTCTGGTGAGAAAATAAAAGAAATTTAAATCTGGACAAATTCACCAAGAATGGCGCCTAATAAAGCTAAAAAAAATCTGAAACAGAAACAATCAAATTAAAATGAAATAAAACTAAGAGAATTTTGTGGAAAATGGCTGGGCTTCTTCAACTAGGATCCTTTCGGGCTTGGGCTAGCATCTTGTAGATATGAAATAATTTTCATGCCATTTTGTTCCTTTTGGGCTTCATATTCAGCTAAGACTATGGGCTCCAAGTCCATTAGTTTTTGGATCACTCCATTCAAGGCCTCCTTCATAGCTTTGGCTCTTGATCTTGTGCATGGGCCTCCCATACCCTACAATGGATCTTTAGTTGGCAATCTTTTAGAGTTACGTCCAGCCCTTTTGTTTTCAAGTTCTTGATTTTGTTCAAGCTCTTTAAAATCTCCTAGCTCACCTCCATCAGAAATCTAATGACTTTTTATTAATTTACTTTATATATTTTTAATCTCCACAACCTTTTTCCTTAGAATCACCCTTGGTTCTACCTAAAAATCAAATCCTCCTAGGGTTCCTTAGATAAGGTGAAATGGAGAAGGAGGGGGAACCAAGATAGCAGCTATAAGAAGAGAAATTACCTTATTTTCTTAGCTTTTCTCACTTGAATCTTGCTTTCTCCAAGCTCCTCTCTTCAAATCCGAAATTTTCCATAAGTTTCTCCCTTAAAACAGGTTTGTTAACTTCATTTTAATCAAAGAAAACAAAGGAGAATGGAGGAGAGGAGGTTTGGATAGAAGAAAGCATAAAAAACTACTAAGACACCATTCCTTAAAGCTTAGATTTCTCTTCTCCTTCTTCTTCCCTTGGTGCACCTAAACCCTAGCCTTCTTCTCTAAAATTGGGCAGAAAAATCTGAGTCTAAATGAATGAGGAAGGGTGGAGGCAAATGGCCTTTTTTAAAAATTCCCATTTTGCCTTTCGTTCTTGGCATTTTTGTTTCTCCTTCATTTTTACTCCTTTTTGAGAACTGTCTTTTCCATTATAAAATTTAAATTCCCAATTTAGTAAAATATTTTTGGAATCACTCAAAATTGGAGCTAAAACCTTCCCAAAGGGATTCGTCAAAATTCGGGTATACCGACATTGGAAAATGTCCACCGAAGGGATTTTAACTGTCCCAGGGCTTCCTATGATTTTTAAGGCCTCTAAGAATCCCAGAGAACTCAAAACTTTCATTTAAAAAGCCCTCATGTATAAATTTCAAAACTTGCTCAAAATTATGAAAATGCCATTATGTTTCATAAGAAATTGTTTCTTCATTCTAGCTCCATTTTTCTTTCCTTTTGAGCCTAGGATTCTCATTTTTAGGAGTTTAAAATGCTTTCTAAACTTTTCAGGACCCTAACTAAGTCATTTCGAGGGACTTCCTTTTGTATCTGGTGAGTTTCATTTGTTTATGGAGAAACCGTACGTTACGTTTCTCACGTTTTCTCTCATTTTTAGAAAATCAGATGTTACAGATAGAAACCAAACTAAGTCCTTTGGTTCAAATACTATTCTTTCGTCCTTTGTTAGCATGATTTACATATTGTTAAGTCATCCTTTCAATGTTTTGCTTAGCCCTTTCATGGATTTGCCTAACAAACTCAGCACGCTTCTTCCCATCAATATTGACTCTTTCTTGCAAAGTTTATGTCAATGGGGGCAAGAGGATTAAAACCATATACAATCTCAAAGGGCGAATATTTAATAGTAGAATGAATGGCCCTGTTGTAAGCAAATTTGACGTGTGATAGACACTCTTCCTAATTCAAGTTCTTCTTAACAATTGTCCATAACTAAGAAAAAAGTGTCATATTTATAACTTCAATTTGCCCATCAATTTGTGGGTGGTAGGTAGTAGATAATAACAATTTAGTTCTTAGCTTGCTCCACAAAGTCTTCTAACAAACTTAGCACACTTCTTCCCATCCATATTGATTCTTTCTTGCAAAGGCAAAGGAGTTAAGTCAATGGGTGCAAGAGGATTAAAACCATATACAATCTCAAAGGGTTCATATTTAATAATAGAATGAATGGCCCTGTTGTAAGCAAATTTGACGTGTGATAGACACTCTTCCTAATTCAAGTTCTTCTTAACAATTATCTGTAACAAAGAAGAAAGTGTCATATTCATAACTTCAGTTTGCCCATCAATTTGTGGGTGGTAAGTGAAAATAACAATTTAGTTCCTAGCTCCACAAAGTCTTCTAAAAAATAACTTAGGAACTTGGTATCTCGATCCAATACTATAGTTCCCAACATCCTATGAAACCGTACAACTTCTTAAAAGAACAAATTAGCAATGTTAAAAGCATTATCAACTTTATAACATGCAATGACGATGCAAGACCCTCTAGGAACCTTGTTCTAAGAACCTTCAACAAGATGACACTTTGCCCAGAACCAGCTAGAAACAAGAATGTTGGTTAAAGGAAAGACCCTAAGAGAACTTGTCTCTTAGAACCCTAGCCTCAAGATGCCACAAAGGAAGACCAATCCTTTGATAAGTCATCTGAACTCTCAGAAAACACAAAGAAACAAAAGTCTCACAAAGTATTGAATAATACTCAAATTTATTCATGATCTAAAATAGAGTACAATAGGAAGCTTTTTATAGGCAAAGTTTCTAAAAATCTAAAATCCTAATAAAAGTTAAACTCTAAAATCTGATTAGAAATATTTTAAATAGTGCCTAAAATCAAGGAACAAGATTAGGATACTAATTTTAACTTAATCTTCAAAATAAGCTCTTTGACTAAGTCCTAAAAATAATAAAATAAATAAAAAATAAAATTCATAAAGAATCCTATTTAAAACTAATCAGCTTTTTTAAGTTGTCACATGGGATGCTCATACTTCATTAAAAATCACATGGTTGTCACATGATTCTTAATCTCTTGCAATTGGACTCCAATTGGGTCTTGGCACTCCTCTTGTAAAATGGTTAGCATAATCACATATTTTACATCTTCTTGGGCCTTCTCTTGACTTAAATGAATGGGCTCTAAGTTATGAAGCTTATGAATCAAAAAATTGAAGGCTTCTTTCATTGCTTTGGCCCTAACTCTTGTTATTGGGCCTCTTATGCCATGCAATGGATCTTTAGGCACATTTGACTTGAACTCTTAGGTTTTAATTTGCAAATCATGTCCTTGGGCTTGAAACTTAGCACCATATCCTTCATCAGGTCCATTTCTATGCTCAGCAAGGTCTCTTGATGCTATTGCATCATTCCCCCCTCTTGAAAAGGATTTGTCCTCAAATCTGCAATATCAAAGGAAGAGAGATCAGCTACATTAAAAGCAGTACTAACATTTCCATAAGAATTAGGCAAGTCAATTCTATAAGCATTATCATTAATCCTTTCAAGAACTTAAAAAGGGCCATCTCCTCTAGGTTAAAGTTTTGACTTCCTTTGCTCTGGGAATCATTCTTTTTGCAAGTGAATCTACACCCAATCATCGGGTTCAAACATCACACGCCTTCTACCCTTATTAATTTGGTTGGCAATTTGCTCATTCCTTCTTTCATTGTTGGCTTTCACCTTCTCATGCAAATCGTACACAAACTTAACCTTCCTAGCACCATCAAGGTTAGTAAACTCATGTGAAGAAGGTAAAGGAAGCAAATCTAAAGGAGTTAAAGGATTAAAGCCACAAACAATTTCAAAAGAAGAGAATTTTGTAGCAGAATGAACAGCACGATTATAAGCAAATTCGACATGGGGCAAATACTTCTTCTAATTCTTAAGATTCTTTTGAATGATAGCTCTTAATAAAGTAGAGAGCGTTCTATTAACAACCTCAGTCTGCTCGTTAGTTTGTGCACTATAATGGAAAACAAAAGTTTAGTGCCAAGTTTATTCCACAATATTTTCCAAAAATAACTCAAGAATTTCACATCTCTATTACTAACAATAGTTTTTGGTACACCCTGCAACCTAACAATCTCCTTGAAAAATAATTCTGCCACATATATAATATCATTAGCTTTGGAACAAGCAATAAAATGTACCCTTTTACTAAACCTATCCACAACAACAAAGACACTATCTTTCCCAGTGCGATTTAGGCAAACCCAAGACAAAGTCCATAGAAATATTAGTCCATGGGTGAGAGGGGATTGGTAAAGGAGAATACAAGCCATGTGATTGAATTCTAGACTTAGCGTGCTTACAAGTAACACATTTAGAACAAATAGCAACCACATCTTTTCTCATGCCAGGCCAATAAAAATACTCATTCAAAAGAGCCAAAGTCTTTTCTACACTAAAATGGCCCATCAATCTTCTGCTATGAGTCTCCTTAACAAGAAGCTCACGAATGGAACACATAGGAACACATAATTTGTTCCTTTTAAAAAGGTACCCATCAAACCTGTAATAGTCATTAGTACCATACAATTCACAAGACTTTCAAATATCAGCAAAATCAGAATCAGACTCATACATGCCTTTTAACATCTTAAAACCTATCAATCTAGTATGCATGGAAGTAATTAAAGTGTAACGCCTAGACAATGCATCAGCTACAACATTTTCCTTTCCCTGCTTATGCTTAATCACATAAGGGAAGGTTTCAATAAATTCAAGCCAACTTGCATGCCTTTTGTTCAATTTACCCTGAGACTTAAGAAACTTAAGACTCTCATGATTAGAATGGACAATAAATTCTTTATGTCACAAATAATGTTGCCAATTTTCTAAAGTTCGTTTCAAGGCATACAACTCTTTATCATATGTGGAATAATTTAAAGCAGGGCCACTTAATTTCTCACTAAAACATGCAATAGGTTTAGAATCCTGCATCAACACACCACCTATGCCTATACCCGAAGCATCACACTCAATTTCAAAAACTTTAGTAAAATCAAGCAACACAAGTACAGGGACATTTGTTAGTTTGTACTTTAGCATGTTAAAAGCATGCTCTTGTGCTTCACTCCACTTGAATACCTCATTCTTTCTTATCAAATCATTTAAAGGGGCAGCAAGAGTAGAGAAGTCCTTCACGAATCCCCTATAGAAGTTCGCCAATCCATGGAAGCTCCTTACTTCACTTGTATTCTTTGGAGTTGGCCATTCTCGGATTGCTTTGACCTTTTCCTCGTCCACTTGTATGCCACGAGCGCCTACAACAAATCCAAGAAAAAGTACAGAATCCAAACAAAAAGAACACTTCTGTAAATTGGCAAAGAGTTTATTCTCCCTAAGCACAACAAATACATCATGCAAATGAGTCACATTGATGAGAGACCCTCTAGGAACCTTGTCCTAGGAACCTTCAACAAGATGACACTTTGCCCGAGACCGGCTAGAATACAAGAATGTTGGTCAAAGGAAAGACCCTAAGAGAACTTCTCTCTTAGAACCCTAGCCTCAAGACGCCACAAAGGAAGACCAATCCTTTGATAAGTCACGTGAACTCTCAGAGAACACAAAGAAGCAAAAGCCTCACAAATAATTGATTAATACTCAATTTCATTCATCTGTAAAATAGAGTACAATAGGAAGCCTTTTATAGGCAAAATTTTCTAGAGTCCTAATTAAAGTAAAATTCTAAAATCTGATTAGAAATATTTTAAATAATACCTAATATATATCCTAATTAGATTAGAATACTAATCTTAACTTGATCTCCAAGATAAGCTCTTTGACTAAGTTCAAAAAAATAATAAAATAATAAAAAACGAAATTTTAAAAAGAATCCTAGTCAAAACTAATCTACTTCTTTAAGTTGTCATATGGGATGCTCATGCTTCATTAAAAATCACATGGTTGTCACATGATTCTTAATCTCTTGTAATTGGACTCCAATTGGGCCTTGGCACTCCTCTTGTAGAATGGTTAGCATGATCACATCTTTTACATCTTCTTGGGCCTTCTCTTGACTTAAATGAATGGGCTCTAAGTTGTGAAGCTTATGAATTAAACAATTGAAGGCTTCTTTCATTGCTTTGGCCCTAACTCTTGTTATTGGGCCTCCTATGCCTTGCAATGGGTCTTTAGGCACATTTGACTTGAACTCTTGGGCTTTAATTTGCAAATCATGTCCTTGGGCTTGAAACATAGCACCATATCCTTTATCAGGTCTACTTTTATGCTCAACAAGGTCTCTTGGTGCTATTGCATCATTCCCCCTCTTGAAAAGGATTCGTCCTCGAATCTGCAATATCAAATGAAGAGAGATCAGCTACATTAAAAGTAGCACTAATATTTCCATAAGAACTAGGTAAGTCAATTTTATAAGCATTATCATTAATCCTTTCAAGAACTTGAAAGGGACCATCTCCTCTAGGTTGGAGTTTTGACTTTCTTTGTTCTGGGAAACGTTCTTTCGCAAGTGAACCCACACCCAATCGCCAGGTTCAAACACCACACGCCTTCTACCCTTATTAACTTGGCTAGCAATTTGCTCATTCCTTCTTTCAATATTAGCTTTCACCTTCTCATGCAAATCCTGCACAAACTTAGCCTTCCTAGCACCATCAAGGTTAGTAAACTTATGTGAAGGTAAAGGAAGCTAATATTGAAAGAAGGAATGAGCAAATTGCTAGCCAAGTTAATAAGGGTAGAAGGCGTGTGGTGTTTGAACCTGGCGATTGGGTGTGGGTTCACTTGCGAAAAGAACGTTTCCCAGAACAAAGAAAGTCAAAACTCCAACCTAGAGGAGATGGTCCCTTTCAAGTTCTTGAAAGGATTAATGATAATGCTTATAAAATTGACTTACCTAGTTCTTATGGAAATATTAGTGCTACTTTTAATGTAGCTGATCTCTCTTCATTTGATATTGCAGATTCGAGGACGAATCCTTTTCAGAGAGGGGGGGGAATGATGCAATAGCACCAAGAGACCTTGTTGAGCATAAAAGTGGACCTGATGAAGGATATGGTGCTATGTTTCAAGCCCAAGGACATGATTTGCAAATTAAAGCCCAAGAGTTTAAGTCAAATGTGCCTAAAGACCCATTGCAAGGCATAGGAGGCCCAATAACAAGAGTTAGGGCCAAAGCAATGAAAGAAGCCTTCAATTGTTTAATTCATAAGCTTCACAACTTAGAGCCCATTCATTTAAGTCAAGAGAAGGCCCAAGAAGATGTAAAAGATGTGATCATGCTAACCATTCTACAAGAGGAGTGCCAAGGCCCAATTGGAGTCCAATTACAAGAGATTAAGAATCATGTGACAACCATGTGATTTTTAATGAAGCATGAGCATCCCATATGACAACTTAAAGAAGTAGATTAGTTTTGACTAGGATTCTTTTTAAAATTTCGTTTTTTATTATTTTATTATTTTTTTGAACTTGGTCAAAGAGCTTATCTTGGAGATCAAGTTAAGATATGAGAGACCCTCTAGAAACCTTGTCCTAGGAACCTTCAACAAGATGACACTTTGCCTGAAACCGGCTAGAATACAAGAATGTTGGTCAAAGGAAAGACCCTAAGAGAACTTCTCTCTTAGAACCCTAGCCTCAAGACGCCACAAAGGAAGACCAATCCTTTGATAAGTCACGTGAACTCTCAGAGAACACAAAGAAGCAAATGCCTCACAAATAATTGATTAATACTCAATTTCATTCATCTGTAAAATAGAGTACAATAGGAAGCCTTTTATAGGCAAAATTTTCTAGAGTCCTAATTAAAGTAAAATTCTAAAATCTGATTAAAAATATTTTAAATAATACCTAATATATATCCTAATTAGATTAGAATACTAATCTTAACTTGATCTCCAAGATAAGCTCTTTGACCAAGTTCAAAAAAATAATAAAATAATAAAAAACGAAATTTTAAAAAGAATCCTAGTCAAAACTAATCTACTTCTTTAAGTTGTCATATGGGATGATCATACTTCATTAAAAATCACATGGTTGTCACATGATTCTTAATCTCTTGTAATTGGACTCCAATTGGGCTTTGGCACTCCTCTTGTAGAATGGTTAGCATGATCACATCTTTTACATCTTCTTGGGCCTTCTCTTGACTTAAATGAATGGGCTCTAAGTTGTGAAGCTTATGAATTAAACAATTGAAGGCTTCTTTCATTGCTTTGGCCCTAACTCTTGTTATTGGGCCTCCTATGCCTTGCAATGGGTCTTTAGGCACATTTGACTTGAACTCTTGGGCTTTAATTTGCAAATCATGTCCTTGGGCTTGAAACATAGCACCATATCCTTCATCAGGTCCACTTTTATGCTCAACAAGGTCTCTTGGTGCTATTGCATCACACATGCTCTTCTAGTCTCTTAGAGTAAATCAAAATGTCATCAAAGTAAACCACAACAAGTCTACCAATGAAAGGTCTAAAGACATGGTTCATTAAACTCATGAAAGTGCTAGGTGCATTAGTCAAAGTCAAGACAAATGGCATAACTAACCATTCATATAACCCAAACTTGGTCTTAAAAGTAGTTTTCCATTTATCACCTTCTTTCATCCTAATCTGATGATAACTACTTCTAAGATCAATTTTAGAGAAAACACATGCACCATGTAACTCATCAAGTATATCATTCAACCTAGGGATAGGATAGTGATATTTTACCGTTATTTTGTTGATGGCATGAAAATTCACACACATCCGCCACTTGCCATCCTTTTTGGGTACCAGAATTACCGGGACAGCACACGGACTCAAACTTTGACGAACAAAGCCTTTTTTCATGAGCTCTTCCACTTGATGTTGTATTTCCTTAGTCTCGTCTATTGGAGATAGATGCTCCTGGGCTAAAGTCTATACAATGCTCAATGCCTCTTAAAGGGGGCAATCCATTAGGTATTTCCTCTGGGAACAAGTCACAGAATTCCTGCAATAAAGACGTAACACTAGCAGGCAGAGAGTGATCAAGATCGTTGATAGTAAGATAAACATCTTTATAAAGCAATAAGAAAGTATTTTCACAAATAAGAGCTCTCTTGATCTCACTTTTACGGGAAAATAAACTCACTTTCTTTTCCTCATGTTTTTCTTTAATTTTCTTTTCCTTTCTACTGAGCTCTCCTTTCTCTTGCTTCTTCTTATTCTCAGCACTCACACTTACTTTACCTTTCTTTTCTTGCTCTCTCTTCTTACACTCTCTTTCAATTTTTAATTGATCCTCATATGCTTGAACAGGACGAAGAAGGGTCAACATAATGGTTTTACCATTAAAAACAAAGGAGTAATAATTTTTATATCCATCATGTTTTAGCTTTCTGTTAAACTACCATGGCCTACCAAGTAACAGGTGACCAACATACATGGGTGCTACATCACAAAGAATCTCATCATGATAATTACCAATAGAAAAAGAGATGAGAACCTGTTTTGTTCCCTTTACTTCCCCACTATCATTAAGCCATTGTAATTTATAAGGGGTAGGGTGCCTCAAAGTAGGCAAGTTCAGTTTTCTACAAGTAAAGTACTAGCTACATTTGTGCAGCTACCACCATCAATAATCAAACTACATACCTTCTTGTGGATGAAACAACGAGTATGGAAAATATGCTCACGCTGCTCTACCTCGAGATCTTCTTTAGGATGAATGTTAAGAGCAAGTCTAGCCATATGGGCTTCACCATTTACAGTTTCAGTTAACTCTAAATCTGAGTCATCAGTCAGGGGTGGCATCTCATCCTCCTCAGACTCACTATTAACACTAGTCATATCACCATTCTCAAGAATAATCATAGTTTGTTTGTTAAGACATTGTGAAGTAATGTGACCAAAACCATTACATTTAAAACATCTAACCTCAAAGGAAGAAGCAGTAAGGTTAGAAGATGAGAAAGGTTTTGAATCAGTTTTACCCTTAACCTGAAAGGGTTTTACCTTACTTTCCTCCTTAGACTTGAAAACCAGTCTTTGGCTTGAAAGGGACTTTGGAATCCCTCCAAGAACTCGAGCTAGATGTCACTTTCAGCTTTTGTTGAGCCCTTAGTTGCTTTTCCACCTTGATAGCTCTATGCAACAGCTTTTTCATATCTAGGTAATTGTATAAATCAATTTGGGCAGCTATATCAGGATTTCAGCCCTCAATGAATCGAGCCATGGTTGCTTCATGGTCTTCCTCCACATTGGCCTTAATCATGGCAATCTCCATTTCTTGATAGTAATCTTCCACACTCAGTGTTGGAGATTGTGCCCTAGTGATGAGAGACCTAGTAGGAATAAGTCCTAGGAACCTTCAACAAGATGATACGTTGCCCGGGATCGGCTAAGAACAAGAAATGTTGGTCAAATGGATAAGACCCTAAGAGAACTCGTCCCTTAGAACCCTGGCCTTGAGACGCCACAAAGGGAGACCACTCCTTTGATAAGTCACTTGTATTCTATAGAAGAACACACAGAAGCAAGAATTCTCACAATGAGAAATAAAATTCTGAATTCATTCCAATCTCCCAAAAAGTACAATAGGTGGTGATACAATATCAGTAGGCATGCCCATTGGAATACAACAAGTTCGAGAAACCCTTATCCATCAAGAACTTCAAAGAGCTCAAGTGGCCCAAATTGTGCTAGTATTTGTCCAAAAATTTCAAAGAGTTCAAAACAATCTCTACGTTGGACGTCGACCTAAGTTTATAGCCCAAGATCCATATTTGATCAAGATCTCCTTAAAGATGCAAAAGTGGAAGTTCAAGTGGAAGCCCAATGTCCTAAGAAGGTCCATGGAGTCAATATCCAATATATTGAAGGCCCAATGCAGTTATACACATACAAAAGAAGTACCAAGGCCCAATTGGAGTCCAATTGCAAGAGATTAAGAATCATGTGATAACCATGTGATTTTTAATGAAGCAAAAGCCTCACAAATAATTGAATAATACTCAATTTCATTCATGTGCCAAAATAGAGTACAATAGGAAGCCTTTTATCGGCAAAATTTCTAGAGTCCTAATTAAAGTAAAACTCTAAAATCTGATTAGAAATATTTTAAATAATATCTAATATATATCCTAATTAGATTAGGATACTAATCTTAACTTGATCTCCAAGATAAGCTCTTTGACCAAGTTCAAAAATAATAATAAAATAATAAAAAACGAAATTTCAAAAAGAATCCTAGTCAAAACTAATCAACTTCTTTAAGTTGTCACATGGGATGCTTATGCTTCATTAAAAATCACATGGTTGTCACACAATTCTTAATCTCTTGCAATTGGACTCCAATTGGGCCTTGGTACTTCTTTTGTATGTGTATAACTGCATTGGGCCTTCAATATATTGGATATTGACTCCATGGACCTTCTTAGGACATTGGGCTTCCACTTGGACTTCCACTTTTGCATCTTTAAGGAGATCTTGATCAAATATGGATCTTGGGCTATAAACTTGGGTCGACGTCCAACGTAGAGATTATTTTGAACTCTTTGAAATTTTTGGACAAATACTAGCACAATTTGGGCCACTTGAGCTCTTTGAAGTTCTTGATGGATAAGGGTTTCTCAAACTTGTTGTATTCCAATGGGCATGCCTACTGATATTGTATCATTCCCTCCCTCTTTGAAAAGATTCGTCCTCGAATCTTCGCCATTAGGTGGTTTCTTGGGAAACAAATCTCTACATACTTGCAAGGAGCTAGAACTAATAATAGGCAAAGATGGGTTAAGATTGTTAGTAGATAAACAAATATCCTTACATATGCTCTCAACCTCTCTTTTTTCATCAAACAAGCTCAGACTTATGCTTTTCTCACTTTTCTCACAACTCTCTTGCTCTTTCTTTTCACTCACACTCTTTTCTTTTTCAATTTCTTCTTTTTCTCTCTCTAACTCATGTTCTCTCTCTTTTTCTTTTGTTCTCTCCATTTCTTTCATTTTGTATGCTTGTACTATTCTCATTTGATCCTTATAAGCATCCATAGGATCAAGAGGTACCAATACCTGATTTTTTTCATTGAATACAAATGAATAGCAATAGCAATATTTGTGCTTATGCTTGACATATTTAGCTTTTCTCACATGTTTCCATGGTTTACCAAGCATAATATGTCCATCATACATTGGAGTTACATCACATAACACTTTATCATGATATTTACCAATGGAGAAAGAAATCAAAACTTGCTTATTAACTTTAAATTCAGCACTACCCTTCAATAAGGTATAGGGCCTAGGATGCTTTATAGTAGGCAAGTTTAATTTCTCAACAAGTAAGGTACTAGCAACATTTATATAGCTACTATTATCAATAGCCATACTGCAGACTTTTTCTTTGATAAGGCATCTAGTATGGAAATCAAAGGATGCCTTTTCTTTATATTGTCCTGTAGAGTTGTTATTGGATTGGAATGCATCAAACCTTGCACAAGATTGCTTGAATCGTTCTTTGTTAGCCTCTTCAAGGAATTTGTACTCATTGGACATCTTAACACCTGAAAAGTTAGTCAAGGAAGGAAAGAAAGAATAGGATCTCACATACTCTTCTCACGTGTTTACACTCAAAAGATGATAAGTTCACTCGTGTTTAACTCTCTTTTTGGCTTTTTCTTTAATGTTAACGCTCTTGCCTTTTACCACTCAATAATTTGCTTCTTACAATTGTTCTAAGCAAGTCACAAGCAAATCAAATGAAAAGATCATACTAATGGCAATCAAAAAAACTAGAATTCTAAAATATAAATTCCCAAAGAATCAAACAAAGAAGAAAAAGAGGTGTGTAACAAAAAGGGGAAAAAGAAAGGAGGAAGGGGAGGCCTGGGAGGAAGGAGAAGGAAAAAAAAATTCTGAAAATAAGAAAATTTAAGAATAGGAAACTACTTGCAATTCAAGTTTAAAACAATTAGGAAAAAATATTCTTTCCTGAATGCAAATAAGAAAGTAAATAATTTGATAGCTACTTAATGCAATCAAATTAAGAAATTGATTCCAATTAGGAAATTGACTCCAATTAGGAAATTAACTCCAATTAGGAAATTGACTCTAATTAGAAAACTAACTCCAACTAGGAAATTAACTCCAATTAGGAAATTAATTCCAATTAGGAAATTGACTCCAATCTTGCTTTTAATTTTGAATTGGCACAACTTGCAATTTTGAATTCTGCAATCTGAATTTTTTTTTTTCACTCTTTTTTTTTTCTTTTTTTTTTCGAATTTTTTTTTTGAATTTTTTTTTGGGGAGTATCACACTCTCTTCTCTTTTTCTTTTTGGAGTATCACACTCTCTTTTTTTTTTTTTTTTTGAGGATGGAGGAACACAACAATGGAAGACAGAAGAAGATATAAGAAAAAGATGAAGATGAAAAAGATTAATGGAAAGAGAGAAAGTATGAAGAACACTGAAAGGGAAAAACACAAAAATATACCTTGTACTAGCGACCAAAGCTCTGATACCAAATGATGAGAGACCCTCTAGGAACCTTGTCCTAGGAACCTTCAACAAGATGACACTTTGCCCGAGACCGGCTAGAAAAGAAGAATGTTGGTCAAAGGAAAGACCCTAAGAGAACTTGTCTCTTAGAACCCTAGCTTCAAGACGCCACAAAGGAAGATTAATCCTTTGATAACTCACGTGAACTCTCAGAGAACACAAAGAAAAAGAGAGAGAACATGAGTTAGAGAGAGAAAAAGAAGAAATTGAAAAAGAAAAGAGTGTGAGTGAAAAGAAAGAGCAAGAGAGTTGTGAGAAAAGTGAGAAAAGCATAAGTCTGAGCTTGTTTGATGAAAAAAGAGAGGTTGAGAGCATATGTAAGGATATTTGTTTATCTACTAACAATCTTAACCCATCTTTGCCTATTGTTAGTTCTAGCTCCTTGTAGGTATGTAGAGATTTGTTTCCCAAGAAACCACCTAATGGCGAAGATTCGAGGATGAATCTTTTCAAAGAGGGAGGGAATGATACAATATCAGTAGGCATGCCCATTGGAGCACTAAAAGTTCGAGAAGCCCTCATCCATCAAGAAACTTAAATCATTCAAAAGGGTATGATTCAAGTCCAAATGGCTCATGAAGAGATGGCCCATGCTCAAGAAACCCAAATTGTGCTAGTATATGTCCAAAAACTTCATAGAGTTCAAAATAATCTCTACGTTGGACGTCGACCCAAGTTTATAGCCCAAGATCCATATTTGATCAAGATCTCCTTAAAGATGCAAAAGTGGAAGTCCAAGTGGAAGCCCAATGTCTTAAGAAGATCCATGGAGCAACTAAATTCAATATCCAACATGTTGAAGGCCCAATGAACTATACACATACAAGAGGAGTGCTAAGGCCCAATTGGAGTCCAATTGCAAGAGATTAAGAATCATGTGACAACCATGTGATTTTTAATGAAGCATGAGCATCCCATGTGACAACTTAAAGAAGCTAATTAATTTTGACTAGGATTCTTTTTTTAATTTCGTTTTTTATTATTTTATTATTTTTTGAACTTGGTCAAAGAGCTTATCTTGGAGATCAACTTAAGATTAGTATCTTAATCTAATTAGGATATATATTAGGTATCATTTAAAATATTTCTAATCAGAATTTAGAGTTTTACTTTAATTAGGACTCTAGAAATTTTGCCTATAAAAGGCTTCCTATTGTACTTTATTTTAGACATGAATGAAATTGAGTATTATGCAATTATTTGTGGGGCTTTTGCTTCTTTGTGTTCTCTGAGAGTTCACGTGACTTATCAAAGGATTGGTCTTCCTTTGTGGCGTCTCGAGGCTAGGGTTCTAAGAGACAAGTTCTCTTAGGGTCTTTCCTTTGACCAACATTCTTGTTTTTTAGCCGGTCTCAGGCAAAGTGTTATCTTGTTGAAGGTTCCTAGGACAAGGTTCCTAGAGGGTCTCTCATCATTTGGTATCAGAGCTTTGGTCGCTAGTACAAGGTATATCTTTGTGTTTTCCCTTTCATTGTTCTTCATACTTTCTCTCCTTCCATTAACCTTTTTGATCTTCGTCTTTTTCTTCTATCTTCTTCTGGCTTCTATTGTGTGTTCCTCCATCCTAAAAAAAAAAAAAAAATCAAAAAAAAATTCAAAAAAAAAAGAGCGAAAAAAAAAAAATTTCAGATTGCAAAATTCAAAATTGAAAGCAAGTTTGGAGTTAATTTCCTAGTTGGAGTAAGTTTCTTAATTAGAGTCAATTTCCTAGTTGGAGTTAGTTTCCTAATTAGAGTCAATTTCCTAATTGGAGTTAATTTCCTAATTGGAGTCAATTTCCTAGTTGGAATTAGTTTCCTAATTAGAGTCAATTTCCTAATTGGAGTAAGTTTCCTAATTGGAGTCAATTTCCTAATTGGAGTTTGTTTCCTAATTTAATTGCATTAAGTGACTACCAAGTTTTCTACTTACCTATTTGCATTCAAGAAAGGATATTGTTTCTTAATTGTTCGAAACTTGAATTGCAAGTAGTTTTCTATTCTTAAGGTTTCTTATTTTCAGATTTTTTTTTTCTTTTTCCTTCCAGACCTTCCCTTACTCCTTCTTTTTCCTTTTTGTTACACACCTATTTTTCTCCTTTGTTTGATTCTTTGGGAATTTATATTTTAGGATTCTAGTATTTTTTATTGCCACTAGTCTGATCTTTTCATTTGATTTGCTTGTTACTTGCTTAGAACACTTGTAAGAAGCAAATTTTTTAGTGGTAAAAGGCAAGAGCGTTAATATTAAAGAAAAAACCAAAAAGAGAGTTAAACACGAGTGAACTTATCATCTTTTGAGTGTAAACACGTGAGAAGAGTGCGTGAGGTCCTATTACTTCTATCTTTCTTTGACTAACTTTTTAGGTGATAAGATGTCCAATGAGTACAAATTCCTTGAAGAGGCTAACAAAGAGCGATTCAAGCAATCTTGTGCAAGGTTGGATGCATTCCAATCCAATATCAACTCCACAGGACAAGAAAAGGAAAAGGCATCCCTTGATTTCCATACTAGATGCCTTATAAAAGAGAGAGTCTGCAGTATGGCTATTGATAATAGTAGCTACGTAAATGTTGCTAGTACCTTACTTGTTAAGAAATTAAACTTGCTTACTATAAAGCATCCTAGGCTGATGAGAGACCCTCTAGGAACCTTGTCCTAGGAACCTTCAATAAGATGACACTTTGCCCGAGACCGGCTAGAATATAAGAATGTTGGTCAAAAGAAAGACCCTAAGAGAACTTGTCTCTTAGAACCCTAGCCTCAAGACGCCACAAAGGAAGACTAATCCTTTGATAAGTCACGTGAACTCTCAGAGAACACAAAGAAGCAAAAGCCTCACAAATAATTGAATAATACTCAATTTCATTCATGTGTTTTTATAAAGTACAATAGGAAGCCTTTTATAGGCAAAATTTTCTAGAGTCTTAATTAAAGTAAAACTCTAAAACCTGATTAGAAATATTTTAAATGATACCTAATATATCCTAATTAGATTAGGATACTAATTTTAACTTGATCTCCAAGATAAGCTCTTTGACTAAGTTCAAAAAAATAATAAAATAATTAAAAACGAAATTTCAAAAGGAATCCTAGTCAAAACTAATCAGCTTCTTAAGTTGTTATATGAGATGCTCATGCTTTATTAAAAATCACATGGTTGTCACATGATTCTTAATCTCTTGCAATTGGACTCCAATTGGGCCTTGGCACTCCTCTTGTATGTGTATAGTTCTTGGGCCTTCAACATGTTGGATATTGACTTTAGTTGCTTCATGGCCCTTCTTAGAACATTGGGCTTCAACTTGGACTTCCACTTTTGCATCTTTAAGGAAATATCATGTCCAAAGTCCAATTCAGCATATTTTGAATTTATCAAATATGGATCTTGGGCTCTAAACTTGGGTTGACGTCCAACATAGGAATTATCTTGTGCTCTTTGAAATTTTTGGACATAGTGCACAATTTGGGCCACTTGAGCTCTTTGAAGTTCTTGATGGATGAGGGTTTCTCGAACTTGTTGTGCTCCAATGGCCATGCATACTGATTTTGTATCATAGGCCCTATACCTTATTGAAGGGTAGTGCTGAATTTAGGGTTAATAAGCAAGTGTTATGTGATGTAGCTCCTATGTCTGATGGGCATATTATGCTTGGTAAACCATGGAAACATGTGAGAAAAGCTAAATATGTTAAGCATAAGCACAAATATTGCTATTGCTATTCATTTGTATTCAATGAAAAAAATCATGTATTGGTACCTCTTGATCCTATGGATGCTTATGAGGATCAAATGAGAATAGTACAAGCATACAAAATGAAAGAAAAGGAGAGAGCAAAAGAAAAAGAGAGAGAACATGAGTTAGAGAGAGAAAAAGAAGAGATTGAAAAAGAAACAAGTGTGAGTGAAAAGAAAGAGCAAGAGAGTTGTGAGAAAAGTGAGAAAAGTGAGAAAAGCATTAGTGTGAGCTTGTTTGATGAAAAAAGAGATTGAGAGCGTGTGTAAGGATATTTGTTTATCTACTAACAATCTTAACCCATCTTTGCCTATTGTTAGTTCTAGCTCCTTGCAAGTATGTAGAGATTTGTTTTCAAAGAAGCCACCTAATGGACCCTCATCTTCAACTAGCATTGAAAAGAGTTGTGATTGCCTAGATTTGTTTCCCAAGAAACCCCCTAATGGCGAAGATTCAAGGACGAATCTTTTCAAAGAGGGAGGGAATGATACAATATTAGTAGGCATGCCCATTGGAGCACTAAAAGTTCGAGAAGCCCTCATCCATCAAGAAACTCAAATCATTCAAAAGGGTATGATTCAAGTCTAAATGGCTCATGAAGAGATGGCCCATGCTCAAGAAACCCAAATTGTGCTAGTATATGTCCAAAAACTTCATAGAGTTCAAAATAATCTTTACGTTGGACGTCGACCCAAATTTATAGCCCAAGATCCATATTTGATCAAGATCACCTTAAAGATGCAAAAGTGGAAGTCTAAGTGGAAGCCCAATGTCTTAAGAAGATCCATGGAGCAACTAAATTCAATATCCAACATGTTGAAGGCCCAATGAACTATACACATACAAGAGGAGTGCTAAGGCCCAATTGGAGTCCAATTACAAGAGATTAAGAATCATGTGACAACCATGTGATTTTTAATGAAGCATGAGCATCCCATGTGACAACATAAAGAAGCTAATTAATTTTGACTAGGATTCTTTTTTTAATTTCGTTTTTTATTATTTTATTATTTTTTTGAACTAGGTCAAAGAGCTTATCTTGGAGATCAACTTAAGATTAGTATCCTAATCTAATTAGGATATATATTAGGTATCATTTAAAATATTTCTAATCAGAATTTAGAGTTTTACTTTAATTAGGACTCTAGAAATTTTGCCTATAAAAGGCTTCCTATTGTACTCTATTTTAGACATGAATGAAATTGAGTATTATTCAATTATTTGTGAGGCTTTTGCTTCTTTGTGTTCTCTGAGAGTTCACGTGACTTATCAAAGGATTGGTCTTCCTTTGTGGCGTCTTGAGGCTAGGGTTCTAAGAGACAAGTTCTCTTAGGGTCTTTCCTTTGACCAACATTCTTGTTTTCTAGCCGGTCTCGGGCAAAGTGTCATCTTGTTGAAGGTTCCTAGGACAAGGTTTTGCATCTTTAAGGAGATCTTGATCAAATATGGATCTTGGGCTATAAACTTGGGTCGACGTCCAACGTAGAGATTATTTTGAACTCTTTGAAATTTTTGGACAAATAGTAGCACAATTTGGGCCACTTGAGCTCTTTCAAGTTCTTGATGGATAAGGGTTTCTCGAACTTTGTTGTATTCCAATGCCGGTCTCGGGTAAAGTGTCATCTTGTTGAAGGTTCCTAGGACAAGGTTTTGCATCTTTAAGGAGATCTTGATCAAATATGGATCTTGGGCTATAAACTTGGGTCGACGTCCAACATAGAGATTGTTTTGAACTCTTTGAAATTTTTGGACAAATAGTAGCACAATTTGGGCCACTTGAGCTCTTTGAAGTTCTTGATGGATAAGGGTTTCTCGAACTTGTTGTATTCCAATGGGCATGCCTACTGATATTGTATCAGGTGGCCTATTAAATAGGTATAAAAGAAAACCCTAAACCTAACTTAATCTCTAAGAATTCTCCTTCAAGAAATAGCATAAGGGATCTGATTTTAATGGGAGGAGATGATGCCATTTACTAGAAGAAATCCTAAAGAAAAGGAAAGAAAGTAATAAGTTTTCAGCAACTAATGAAAATGGAAATAAACAAAATCTGAAACTTGAATCCTAAGTCTTGACTAAATGGCCTCGTTCAAACTAATAGAAATGGAAACTAATGAAAAGCAAATAAAAGACATCTTAATAAGAATTAAAACTACTATTCACGTCACTTTTGTTGCCCATGTGATTTGCACATGCTTGTTAATTGATTTCTTCAAATTGGACTCTATTCGGACCTTGTAGCATGTCTTATTGGGCTTGGACAATGAGGATCAAGTCCCTTGGGCCTTGTAACTCTTCAAATTGATGCAAAAACATGGGTTCAAGCTCTTGAACTTTTTGGACAATGTAACTCAAAGTTTGCTTCATGGCTTTAGCTCTTCCTCTAGTAATTGGGCCTATTATGCCTTGTAATGGGTCCATTTGCATGTTGGGCTTTCTTGCACACCCTCCATGCTCTTTTAAGTCATTACACCATGCTCCCTTGTCTACAAGCTCACAGGCCCCTTCATCATTCCCAAGAGGGTTCGTCCTCGAATCTGCATAAGTAAAAGGAGATAAATTAGTAACATTGAATGTAGCACTAATATTTCCATAAGAGCAAGGCAAATCAATTTTGTATGCATTGTCATTAATTCTTTCCAAAACTTGGAAAGGTTCATCCCCTCTAGGGTGTAATTTTGACTTTCGTTTCTCAGGGAATCTTTCCTTTCTCAAGTGTACCCAAACCCAATTGCCAGGTTCAAATACCACACGCCTTCTACCCTTATTAGCATGCTTGACATATTGTTCATTCTTCCTCTCAATGTTAGCCTTAACTTTGGCATGTAATTCGTGCACAAACTTAGCTTTCTTCAAACCATCAAGATTAGCAAACTCATTAGAAGGTAAAGGAAGAATATCAAGAGGAGTTAAGGGATTAAAACCATAGACAACCTCAAATGGAGAAAATGAAGTAGAAGAGTGTACTGTTCTATTATATGCAAACTCAATGTGAGGCAAGCATTTTGTTGGGAATTATGGGAGGCACATAACGGAAAACATTTAAAATTTTGATCCCAATTCCCACCAAGGATCCGCCAAAATCACTTAAACTGAATAGGTTCAGAGAATTACCTTTTTCTTCTGATTGAGTTTGTTGTTTACTTTTATTTGGATCACAGGAACTGACCGCAGATCAGCTCCCTCTACTGGTATCCACACAAACGGGGTTCAGCAACTCAAAACAGTGTGCTAGCAATCTATTCCGTACAGTCCGTACGACGTCCCCGTACAATTCCGTACGATGTCCGTACGATGTCTCTCTCTCTAAGGATTTTGGAGGTAGCTCTAGCTCTAGCTATGTATTATATTTTTCTGATATGGAAACCCCTATTTATAGAATAGAGTTTCAGATATATTTAATTAATCAAAATTAATTAAATATATCTATTAGTTTAAATTCAAATCTATCCTATAGTTTAAATTTAAACTAACAATATCTAGAGCTTAATTTAAATTATCTGATTAGTTTAAATTTAAATATATCTGATAGAATTAAATTTAAACCTATCTGATAGAATCAAATTTAAATTATCTTATTAGTTTAAATTTAAATCTATCTGATAGAATCAAATTTAAATTAATCCATATATATATAATATCAAATATAATATATATATAATATATTTCGAATTTAATTATTTATATATATATATAAATATAAATAATTCCTCCATCCTAGATATTCATTGAATCTAGACACATTTCTGATTCAATGAATGTGGACATTTTAGTTCGAGTTGGTCCGTTCTTGTGTGCGACCCTGCAGGCCCATATGATGTTGGCAGTGGGCTAACTACACTGTTTGACCCACAAATCACAAGCGGCCTCTAGCAAGATATTGTGACTACCTAAATCATACGGGATCGGTGATCCGATGCTACCTATTTTATAACCCTATCATATCCTTTTTGTCACACGATATCTAGATCGAGTATGAGACATGGAAATGTCATTCTCAACTTGCTCGATCATAACTTTCTCGATCTCCGAACAGATTGATATAAGATGGAACCCTTTCCATTTGAGCATGGCCATGCATTTCTCAGTCACACTCATCGAGGGGCCCAGAGATATCTCTCTCTATTAATTAGAGGGACAAATTCCATCTTGACCACTCATCTTCCTCTGCATGAATTTCATTATACCTTATCATAGTCTTTATAATCACCCGGTTAAAGGTGACATTAGACTATGCCAAAGTACAGTGTTGATGAGAGACCCTCTAGGAACCTTGTCTTAGGAACCTTCAACAAGATGACACTTTGCCCGAGACCGGCTAGAAAACAAGAATGTTGGTCAAAGGAAAGACCCTAAGAGAACTTGTCTCTTAGAACCCTAGCCTCAAGACGCCACAAAGGAAGACCAATCCTTTGATAAGTCACGTGAACTCTCAGAGAATACAAAGAAGCAAAAGTGGAAGTCCAAGTGGAAGCCCAATGCTCTAAGAAGGGCCATAGAGCAACTAAAGTCAATATCCAATGTGTTGAAGGCCCAATGTAGTTATACACACACAAGAGATGCCAAGGCCCAATTAGAGTCCAATTGCAAGAGATTAAGAATCATGTGACAACCATGTGATTTTTAATGAAGCATGAGCATCCCATGTGACAACTTAAGAAGTTAATTAGTTTTGACTAGAATTCCTTTTGAAATTTCGTTTTTATTATTTTATTATTTTTTTGAACTTGGTCAAAGAGCTTATCTTGGAGATCAAGTTAAGATTAGTATCCTAATCTAATTAGGATATATATTAGGTATTATTTAAAATATTTCTAATCAGATTTTAGAGTTTTACTTTAATTAGGACTCTAGAAAATTTTGCCTATAAAAGGCTTCCTATTGTACTCTATTTTAACACATGAATGAATGAATGAAATTGAGTATTATTCAATTATTTGTGAGGCTTTTGCTTCTTTGTGTTCTCTGAGAGTTCACGTGACTTATCAAAGGATTGGTCTTCCTTTGTGGCGTCTTGAGGCTAGGGTTCTAAGAGACAAGTTCTCTTAGGGTCTTTCCTTTGACCAACATTCTTGTTTTCTAGCCGGTCTCGGGCAAAGTGTCATCTTGTTGAAGGTTCCTAGGACAAGGTTCCTAGAGGGTCTCTCATCATTTGGTATCAGAGCTTTGGTCGCTAGTACAAGGTATATCTTTGTGTTTTCCCTTTCATTATTCTTCATACTTTCTCTCCTTCCATTAGTATTACCTTTTCCATCTTCGTCTTTTTCTTCTTTCTTCTTCTTTCTTCCATTGTTGTGTTCCTCCATTCTCAAAAAAAAAAAAAAAAAAAAAAAGAAGAGAGTGTGATACTCCAAAAAGAAAAAGAGAAGAGAGTGTGATACTCCCCAAAAAAAAAATTCAAAAAAAAAAATTCGAAAAAAAAAAAAGAAGAAAAAAAAAAGAGAGTGAAAAAAAAAGGGAGTGAAAAAAAAAAAATTCAGATTGCAGAATTCAAAATTGCAAGTTGTGCCAATTCAAAATTAAAAGCAAGATTGGAGTCAATTTCCTAATTGGAATTAATTTCCTAATTGGAGTCAATTTCCTAGTTGGAGTTAGTTTCCTAATTAGAGTTGTACTTGTGTGTGTATAATTACATTGGGCCTTCAACACATTGGATATTGACTTTAGTTGCTCTATGGCCCTTCTTAGAGCATTGGGCTTCCACTTGGACTTCCACTTTTGCATCTTTAAGGAGATCTTGATCAAATATGAATCTTGGGCTATAAACTTGGGTTGACGTCCAACATAGAGATTATTTTGAACTCTTTGAAGTTTTTGGACATATACTAGCACAATTTGGGCTTCTTGAGCATGGGCTATCTCTTTATGAGCCATTTGGACTTGAATCATACCCTTTTGAATGATTTGAGTTTCTTGATAGATGAGGGCTTTTCGAATTTGTTGTGCTCCAATGGGCATGCCTACTGATATTGTATCAAGTGTCCTTCATGTAGGAATCTATGGTGATCTCAGGTCTAAGGGATCAATGACATAGTTATATATGAGATAAATTTATGACCTAATCCATATAACTTATCTCATGACGGGTCTATCCAGCATCCTGTTCTCTAACACACGCCTATGATTTTGATTCATATCATCATATATGATTAACACTTAATTAATCAAAATCATACTAGTCTTAATTCATCGTTGTTCCCACAAGAATGATTGATTAGGGACATTTTGGATAATTCAAAAAATGATTTATCCATGAATATTATTATATATAAATATGCAAATAATATAATAATGTAATAAAAAGAAAACTCTTATTTCGTAATAATAAACAATGTTCACAATACAATGATTGGCCTAGGGCACAATCTCCAACAACTTCCACTTGCACTAGGTTCAATTATTAATGTTTCTAATACCCATTGACCTAACATGACGATCATGCTTAGCCTGTGCAAGCGGCTTAGTAAGAGGATCAGCAACATTGTCATTAGTTGGTATTTTGCATATCTTTATATCACCTCTATCAATGATTTCTCTGATAAGGTGATATCGTCTGAATATGTGTTTGGTCCTTTGATGTGACCTAGGTTCTTTTGCTTCTGCTATTGCACCATTGTTGTCACAGAACAAATCTATCGGATTTGAGATGGTAGGTACCACCCCTAGTTCAGTGATGAACTTTTTAATCCAAACAGCTTCCTTAGCTGCATCTGATGCTGCTAAGTACTCAGCTTCTATTGTAGAATCAGCCACAGTGCTTTGCTTTGAGCTCCTCTAACTTATTGCTCCACCATTCAAACAGAATATAAATCCTGATTGCGATCTAGAATCATCTTTGTCAGATTGAAAACTTGCATCTGTTTAACCGTTTACAACAAGCTCGTCATCCAATCCTCCATACACCAAGAATACATCCTTAGTTCTTCTCAAGTACTTTAGGATATTTTTGATGGCAGTCCAGTGATTCTCACCTGGATCTGATTGAAATCTACTAGTCATACTCAAGGCATATGAGACATCTGGTCGAGTGCACAACATGGCATACATGATAGATCCAATAGCCGAGGCGTATGGAATCTTACTCATGCGCTCTCGCTCATCACGTGGACACTGAGTCTTGCTGAGATTGATGCCATGAGACATAGGTACAAAACCCATTTTTGAATCTTGCATACTAAATCTATGCAATACCTTGTCTATGTAGGTGCATTGACTTAAACCGATTAGCCTCTTGGATCTATCTGTATAGATCCTAATCCCAAGGATGTAATTGGCCTCGCCTAAGTCTTTCATTGAGAAACACTTTCCTAACCAAGACTTGACAATCTACAAGGTAGGAATGTCATTTCCAATAAGTAGGATGTCATCAACATAAAGCACTAGAAATACAATTGTGCTCCCACTAACCTTCTTGTAAACACAAGGTTCATCAATATTTTGGATAAAACTAAAATCTTTGACTACTTCGTCAAAGCAATGATTCCAACTTCGAGATGCTTGCTTCAATCCATAAATGGATTTTTGAAGCTTGCAAACCTTCCCAGAATTTTCTGGACACATAAAACCTTCAGGTTGTGTCATATACACATCCTCAAGCAGCTTTCCATTAAGGAATGCTGTTTTCACCTCCATTTGCCAAATCTCATAATCATAGTATGCAGCAATGGTGAGAAGGATTCTGATTGATTTGATCATAGCGACTGGTGAAAAGGTTTCATCATAGTCTATACCATGTATTTGTTTGAATCCTTTTGCAACCAATCGTGCCTTGAAGGTATGCACTTGGCCATCCATGTTAGTTTTCTTCTTGAAAACCCACTTGCACCCTATGGCTTTTATACCTTCAGGTGGGTCAATCAAGGTCCATACCTGATTGTCATACATGGATTGCATCTCAGACTTCATGGCTTCTAGCCATTTCTCAGAGTCTGATCCTATTATAGCCTCTTGATAGGTGGTTGGCTCATCTTGATCAATGAGCAACACATCATGATATCTTTGAGGCTGATGTCGTGTCCTATCAGACCTTCGTGGGCCTTGTGTTACTTGAGTAGGCTCAACAACTTATTGTGAAGACGATTTTCCATCTCAGGTTCAATGCGATTTTGTGGCTCTTGAACTTCTTCAAGATGTATTTTACTTCCACTGGTTCTTTTAGAGATGAATTCTCTTTCTAAAAAGATACCATTTCGAGCAACAAACAATTTGTTCTCAGTGGGGTTGTAGAAGTAGTATCCTTTAATTTCCTTAGGATAACCCACAAAAAGATATTTTATAGATTTGGGTGCTAACTTATCTGAAGCCTGTTGCTTAACATATGCCTTGCATCCCCAAATCTTAAGAAAAGATAAATTGGGCTTTTTCCCAATCCATATCTCATATGGTGTCTTTTCAACCGTCTTAGATGGAACACGGTTTAGTGTAAACACAACTGTTTCTAATGCATAGCCCCAAAAGGATAGTGGAAGATCCATTTGACTCATCATGGATCGAACCATATCTAATAAGTTTCGGTTCCTTCATTCAAAAATGCCATTCCATTGTGGTGTTCATGGTGGGATTAATTGTAAGACAATACCACAATTTCTAAGATGGTCAATAAACTCTTGGCTTAAATATTCACCACCTCGATCGGATCGAAGTGCTTTAATAGATTTGCCAAGCTGATTCTGTACTTCATTTTGAAATGTTTTGAACATTTCAAAAGGTTCAGATTTGTGTTTCATTAAATAGATGTAACCATATCTACTATAGTCATCTATAAAAGTAATGAAGTACAAGTGGCCTCCTCTAGCAGTTGTACTTAGTGGACCACATACATCAGTATGTACTAGACCCATAAGTCAGTGGCCCGCTCACTGTGTCCAGTGAAAGGTGCCTTAGTCATCTTTCCTAATATACAAGATTCGCATGTGTCAAATGATTCAAAATCAAATGATTTCAGAAGTCCATCTTGATGGAGCTTTAAAATGCGTTTCTCATTTATGTGGCTTAGACGACAATGCCAGAGATAGGTCGGATTCAAGTCGTTAGTCTTGATTCTCTTGGTAGTTATGTTATAGACATCTTGATTATTGGGAGTATCAATATTTAAATAATAATGACCACCATACAAATCACCATCCGCATAAAAAATGTCATTACGATAAATAGAACATTTATTATTCCCAATAATTGAAATAAAACCTTCTTTATCCAAATAAGAAAATGAAACTATGTTTCTACTTAAAGCAGGAACATAATAGCAATTGTTCAAAATTAACAAAAGCCTATTGGGCAAAACTAATTCATAAGTGCCTACGGCTAAAGCAGCAACTCTTGCTCTATTCCAACTCGTAGGTCTATTTCGCTCTTTTTCAACTTCCTACTTCTTTTGAGACCCTGCACATTTGTACAAATGTGAGTTCTACATGCAGTATCTAATATCCACGTAGGAGAAGTAGAAAGATTAATTTCTATAACATAGATACCTAAAGTAATAGCCCCGCTATTCTTCTTTTTCTTTAGATCTTCCAGGTAGAGTTTACAGTTTCTCTTCCAATGACCGGGTTCATTGCAAAAGAAACAAACTCCTTCCTTGGGAGGCTTTGCCTTCTTGGCTTCAGGCTTGGGTTTGGGCTTGTTTTGGTTCTTGAACTTACTATTCAGACCCTTTCCTTTGCCTTTGCCTTTCTTTTTCATTCCTTTACCTTTCTGAACCATTAAAACAGAGCTTGGATTTTTTTTAATATTTTGCTCGGTAGTTTTAAGCATCCCATGCAGTTCAGAAATAGATTTCTCCATGTTGTTCATATTGTAGTTCATGACAAACTGGTCATAACTTTCAGGGAGTGAGTTTAGATAACTCCTGACTTATGGGAAATCCGAGCCTCTCAAGGTGATCAAGGTAGCCTTTCATCTTCAAAACATGAGTGCTAACTGATGCACCTTCAGCCATTTTATAAGAATGTAAGGCCTTGGTGGTTTCAAACCTTTCCTTCCTTGCCTGTTGTTGGAACATTTCCTTGAGATGCACAATCATCTCATAAGCCTCCATAGGTTTTAGATCTCTTTGAAGTTCTGGGACCATGGTGACTAACATCAGGCATCCCACATCCACAGAATCATTGAGATGCTTGGTGTGTGCATCCTTCTGTGCTCTTGGAGCATTGGCTACAGGCTCCTCAGGAATGGGCTCATCTAGGACATATAGCTTTCTTTCCTGTTTGAGAACAATTTTCAAGTTTCTAAACCAGTCAAGAAAGTTTGTCCCATTGAGTTTGTCCTTCTCAAGGACGGATCGTAATGATAGTGTAGCAGAGTTATTTGTCGACATTTTTCTACAATAGAATATGCAAAAATCAAATTAATAACTTTCCACTAAAAATAACTCTCAATTTAATTTAGTGGACTAAGACCCATATTTCACTTAATTATAAGTCTGCTTTGGCAAGACGCTTAAACTTAAGTTATTTAGGTAAGTAACTTGTTTACCAATTACATTACATGTAACTCTTAGATCTTTTATGGGATTCATTCATCACATGTTTAATCCCATCAATGCCTTGAAACCGAAAACCATTTTGATAGTTTCAATTAAGTCAAACCACTATGAAACTTATGAATATCACCATTACCCAATCTGTCTTACTAAGATAACCTAAATGTATCCGACTTTGGTGAAACCTAAAGTCAGGTGATCAAAGTCTTGACAGATGTTCATTAGTGGACGGCATTATAACTTAAAATTTTATATGAGGGATTTTATTTCATTATTTCATTAAAACTAGTTGTCACACAATTATATACTACGATGGCATACATACATGCATATGATCTCATCATAAATCTTAAAATAAATGTGACACAATATGGCCCATCTATCCTATCTCCTCCCAAGCCAATGAGAGGATTCCTCTAAGATAAGATCTATATATACAAAGAGAAATTAAACATTCGAGGGGAGTGTGAGATGAGAAAAGAATGTACATTCAGAATGAATAAAGAGAAGTACAACATGCAGGTTGTATTTAAAAAAAAATTACAAACCATAAGTATCCTAGGGCCATATCATGCACCATACCCATCCAAGCAAATCACAATACACATATTACAAACATCTCATTTAATATGAAAGGTTGTAAATTTAGTGAATTAATTTTAAAATAGATTGTGTTGTGCTAGGATTAGATAGTAATGGCGGATTCATTCAATGTATCACATACATAGCGAAACGAATTCGCATTGAAAATAGAATATAATCTGTACAAAATAAATATAAATATACATATGTAACAGATTAATAATTATGTTCCCAATCACATTGAAAACTATACATATATCATATATATAAATGAATTCATTAAAAGAACTTCTACGCTTAGTTTTCATGCTTTTTTTAAAATAATTTGATCAAATCAATATTGCATACATATCTTATATTAGCACATGCGAAAAAAAATTGATTATAAGATAAAATTCTTATAACACACAGGTATTCAATTTAAGCAATTATTGACGTGGCTCTGATACCACTATTGGGAATTATGGGAGGCACACAGCGGAAACATTTAAAATTTTGATCCCAATTCCCACCAAGGATCCGCCAAAATCACTTAAACTGAATAGGTTTAGAGAATTACCTTTTTCTTTCGATTGAGTTTGTTGTTTACTTTTATTTGGATCACAGGAACTGACCGCAGATCAGCTCCCTCTACTGGTATCCACACGAACGGGGTTGAACAACTCAAAACAGTGTGCTAGCAATCTGTCCGTACAGTCCGTACGACGTCCCCGTACAATTCCGTACGATGTCCGTACGATGTCTCTCTCTCTAAGGATTTTGGAGGTAGCTCTAGCTCTAGCTATGTATTATGTTTTTCTGATATGGAGACCCCTATTTATAGAATAGAGTTTCAGATATATTTAATTAATCAAAATTAATTAAATATATCTATTAGTTTAAATTCAAATCTATCCTATAGTTTAAATTTAAACTAACAATATCTAGAGCTTAATTTAAATTATCTGATTAGTTTAAATTTAAATCTATCTGATAGAATTAAATTTAAACCTATCTGATAGAATCAAATTTAAATTATCTTATTAGTTTAAATTTAAATCTATCTGATAGAATCAAATTTAAATTAATCCATATATATATAATATCAAATATAATATATATATATAATATATTTCGAATTTAATTATTTATATATATATATAAATATAAATAATTCCTCCGTCCTAGATATTCATTGAATCTAGACACATTTCTGATTCAATGAATGTGGACATTTTAGTTCGAGTTGGTCCGTTCTTGTGTGCGACCCTGCAGGCCCATATGATGTTGGCAGTGGGCTAACTACACTGTTTGACCCACAAATCACAAGCGGCCTCTAGCAAGACATTGTGACTACCCAAATCATACGGGATCGGTGATCCGATGCAACCTATCTTATAACCCTATCATATCCCTTTTGTCACACGATATCTAGATCGAGTATGAGACATGGAAATGTCATTCTCAACTTGCTCGATCATAACTTTCTTGATCTCCGAAAAGACTGATATAAGATGGAACCCTTTCCATTTGAGCATGGCCATGCATTTCTCAGTTACACTCATCGAGGGGCCCAGAGATATCTCTCTCTATTAATTAGAGGGACAAATTCCATCTTGACCACTCATCTTCCTCTGCCTGAATTTCATTATACTTGATTATAGTCTTTATAATCACCCGGTTAAAGGTGACATTAGACTATGCCAAAGTACAGTGTCCTTCATGTAGGAATCTATGGTGATCTCAGGTCCAAGGGATCAATGACATAGTTATATATGAGATAAATTTATGACCTAATCCATATAACTTATCTCATGACGGGTCTTCCAACGTCCTGTTCTCTAACACACGCCTATGATTTTGATTTATATCATCATATATGATTAACACTTAATCAATCAAAATCATACTAATCTTAATTCATCGTTGTTCCCACAAGGATGATTGATTAGGGACATTTTGGATAATTCAAAAAATGATTTATCTATGGATATTATTATATATAAACATGCAAATAATATAATAATATAATAAAAAGAAAACTCTTATTTCGTAATAATAAACAATGTTCGCAATACAATGATTGGCCTAGGGCACAATCTCCAACACATTTTTCCCAATTCTTTATGTTTTTTTGAATGATAGAACGAAGCAAGGTAGTAAGAGTATGATTCACAGCTTCAGTTTGCCCATCCGTTTGAGGATGTGCCACAGTAGAAAACAACAATTTAGTTCCTAGCTTAGACCACAAAGTTCTCCAAAAATGGCTAAGGAACTTTACATCTCTATCACTCACAATAGATTTAGGTAAACCATGCAACCTCACAATTTCTTTAAGGAACAAGTCAGCAATATGTATGGCATCATTAGTTTTTGAACATGCAATAAAGTGTGCCATTTTGCTAAATCTATCAACCACAACAAAAATGCTATCTTGTCCACTTTGAGCTCTAGGTAAACCCAACACAAAATCCATAAAAATATCAATCCAAGGTTGGAAAGGCACGGGAGGGGAGAATACAAACCTTGAGATTGAACTTTAGATTTTGCATGCTTACATGTCACACATCTATCACAAAGAGCAATTACATCTTTCCTCATGCTTGGCCAATAAAAATGTTCATGCAAAAGAGCTGAAGTTTTCTCCACACCAAAGTGTCCCATCAAAGCACCACCATGAGTCTCTTTAACAAGCAATTCACGCATAGAACAAGATGGAATACATAATTTATTTTTCTTAAACAAAAATCCATCAAATCTGTAAAAGTCATTAAAACCATGTTTCTCACACAATTTCCAGATTTCACCAAAGTCACAATCAGATTCATACATGCTTTTTAACATCTCAAAACCAAGTAATCTAGCATGCAATGATGTAAGAAGACTATATCTCCTAGATAATGCATCAGCCACAACATTCTCTTTACCCTTTTTGTGCTTGATGACATAAGGAAAAGTTTCAATGAATTCAAGCCATTTAGCATGTCTCTTGTTCAATTTACCTTGAGACTTAAAAAATTTCAAGCTTTCATTATCAGAATGTATAATGAATTCTTTTGACCACAAATAATGTTGCCAAGTCTCTAAGGTTCTTTTTAAAGCATATAACTCTTTGTCATAAGTGGAATAATTCAAAGTAGCTCCACTTAATTTTTCACTAAAGAAAGCAATGGGCTTAGAATCTTGCATTAAAACAGCCCCAATTCCAATTCTAGATGCATCACATTCAATTTCAAATACTTTAGAAAAATCAGGTAAAACAAGTAAAGGAGCATTAGTTAATTTTTCTTTCAAAGTGCTAAATGCAACTTCTTGTGTTTCACCCCACTGGAAAACTACATTTTTCTTTACCAAATCATTCAAAGGTGCAGCAATGGAGGAGAAGTCTCTCACAAAATGTCTATAGAAGTTAGCCAAGCCATGGAAACTCCTTACTTCATTTGCATTCTTTGGTGTAGGCCACTCACGGATAGCTTTCACCTTCTCTTCATCCACACGAATCCCTTGAGCACCTACAACAAATCCAAGAGACACAACAGAATCCAAACAAAAAGAACACTTTTCTAAATTTACATAAAGGCTATTCTTCCTAAGAATGCAAAAAACCTCACGTAAATGACCAAGATGATCATCTAAACTCGTGCTATAAATCAAAATATCATCAAAATAAATAACAACACATTTCCCAATGAGAGAACGAAAAACATGATTCATTAAGCTCATAAATGTACTGGGTGCATTAGTTAATCCAAATGGCATAACTAACCACTCATACAATCCAAACTTAGTTTTAAATGCAGTTTTCCATTTATCACCTTCTTTCACTCTAATTTGATGATATCCACTCCTAAGATCAATTTTAGAAAATAAAGATGCACCATGCAACTCATCAAGCATATCATCTAATCTAGGAATGGGATAACGATACTTAACTGTGATTTTATTGATAGCTCTACAATCTACACACATTCTCCACTTGCCATCCTTCTTAGGCACTAGGATCACTGGAACCGCACAAGGACTCAAGCTCTCTCTAACAAAGCCTTTCTTCATGAGCTCTTCAACTTGGCATTGGATTTTCCTTAGTTTCTTCCGGATTGGCTCTATATGCTGGTCTATTAGGAATGGATGCTCCAGGGATGAAATCTATACGATGTTCAATGCCTCTCAAAGGAGGCAAACCATCGGGAATTTCCTTTGGAAACAAATCACCAAAATCTTGCAAAAGAGACACAACACTAGAGGGCAAAGAGGGATCAAGTTCATTAGTAGAAAAATAAATTTCCTTGTACAAGAGTACAAGCACTTGCTCATCAGCCAACATAGCTCTCTTAATCTTTCTTTTTCCAGAAAAGAAACTCACTTTTTTTTCATCAATTTTCTCACTTTCATGCCTTTTCTTTTCAATCACTTTCTTTTCTTTTTCCCTCTCCGTTCTTTCTTTTCTCTCTTTCTCTCTCAATTTGCACTCATTTTCAATTCTAAGTTGATCCTCATAAGCTTGCATGGGTCTGAGAGGAGTAAGCACAATAGTTTTACCATTGAAAGGAAAAGAATAGCAATTTTTATATCCATCATGTTTAACACGTCTATCAAATTGCCATGGTCTACCAAGAAAAATATGTCCCGCATACATAGGAGCTATATCACACAAGACTTCATCATGATAATTACCAATAGAAAAAGAAATTAATACTTGCTTAGTAACTTTAACTTCACCACAATCATTAAGCCATTGCAACTTATAAGGACTAGGATGCTTTAAAGTAGGCAAATTCAGTTTATCAACAAGCAAAATACTAGCAACATTTGTACAACTACCACCATCAATAATCATGCTACATACCTTGTTCTGGACAAAACATCTAGTATGGAAAATGTGCTCACGTTGCTCTTTCTCATGATCTTCCTTGGGTTGAATATTTAGAGCACGCCTAGACACCAACGCCTCTCCAAGCACGGGCTCACTAAGCTCTAACTCAGAATCCTCCGCCAAAGATGGCATACTTCCATCGGAATCTTCATCACTAGTCTCCTCACTAACTATATCACCATTCTCAAGAAAAATCATAGTTCTCTTGTTTGGACATTGAGAAGAGATGTGACCAAAACCTTGACATTTAAAACACTTAATTTTTGAAGTAGTAGAAGAAGAAGAGTTAGAGTTATACTTACCTTTAGGAGGTGGATCTGAACTTTTGGGCTTTGCTTCCTCCTTTGGCTTGCTTTCTTTGGATTTGAAGGAGGATTTGGAATCCTTTAAACCTTGCTTCCAAGACCCAGAACCAGCAGCAAATCTGAATTTTTGTTGAGATTTAAGTTGTTTCTCCACTTTAATAGCTTTGTGTAATAGCTCTTCCATGTCAACATAATGTTGGAGATCAACAATTGCAGCAATTTCAGGGTTCAAACCATCTATGAATCTTGCCATGGTTGCCTCTTTGTCTTCCTCAAGATTGGCTCTAATCATAGCCATTTCCATCTCTTGATAATACTCCTCAACACTCATGGAGCCTTGTCTCAATTTCTGCAATTTCTTGTGCAAATCCCTATAGTAATAACTAGGGACAAATCTCTTTCTCATAGTGATTTTCATCTTATGCCAAGTCTGAATTGGAGGCTCTCTATTTCGCCTTCTATTGATGAGAAGTTGATCCCACCAAATGCTAGCATAATCTGAAAATTCAACGGCTGCTAATTTCACTTTTTGCCTTTCAGAATAATGATGGCACTAAAAAACGTGCTCAACCTTTCTTTCCCACTCCAAATAAAGCTCTGGATCATTCTTTCCTTGAAAGGAGGGAATTTTCATTTTGATGTTGCCTAAACCATGCTCCTTATGTGGGGGAGCTTGCTTGTGCTTCCTTGGAATGAAATCATCAAAGTCAGATTCTCCTTCATACTCCTCCTCAAGATCACATCTTTTTGGAATTTTAGAGTTTGATGGAGATTCAAAGTCATCTAGTCTTGCATTAAGCCTTTTGAATTGCTCGTAGACACTTTTCATGAAAACTTTAAGATCAACATCATTAGGCTCATTTTCAGCCATTTTACAACCTGAAATGTTAGTGGACAGAATAAAAAATAATATGAAGTAGGAGAGGACACACTCTTCTCACGTGTATCACTCAAAAATATTGCAAATCCACTCGTGTTTCACTCAAAATTTGGCTTTTATCTTTAATATGACACTCTTGCCTTTTACCACTCACTTGCTTCTTTTTAGTGCTCTAAGATAGAAACAAAAACAAATCAATAAGAGCAAAGAATAAAGTGGCAATCCCAAAACCAGAAAATTCCCAAGTTAAAAATCCTCAAAGAGCCAAAAGAAAAAGAGGCAAAAAATAAGAATTTAAAAGGGCAAGGGTCAGAAACAAGCAGTTTGGAAAGAAAAGAAAAATAGGAAATGATTAAAAAAAAAAAGGAAAGTTAGGTTCAATTTAGGAAATTTGGAAGCTTACCACCCAAGTTTATAGAATTAAGAAAGTGATTGCTACTTGTAATGTAAGTTCAAGACAAATGGGTAACTTGCTACGACTTGCAATTCAGATTAGTCAAAATAGGAACTTTGAAAATAGGAAACTAATGGGATGCCAAGTAATTGCAATCAGTTACAATGAAATAGGAAAGTTGTTACTTGAACACAAAAAGAAAGAACTTGATAGATACTCAACTCAAATTGGAAATTCTTCTTTCTTCTTTTTTTTTTCAGTCCCTTTTTTTTTCACTTTTTCTTTTCGAATTTTTTTATATATATTTTTTTCGAGTTTTTTTTTTTAGTATCACACTTTTTTCTTTTTGAAGAAAAAAAAACGAAAATCTAGAAAAGAGGACAAAACTCACACAGAAGTTAGCAAATCACAAGAACAAAAGAAACAAACAAACTATGGATGGTATGAAAAGGAAGATGGAGGCACACTACAATGGAAGAAAGAAGAAGATGGAAGACAAAAGCGAAGATGGAAAAGGTAACACAAATGGAAGGAGAGAAGGTATGAAGAATAGTGGAAAGGAAACACAAAGATATACCTTGCTTTAAGGAACCTATGCTCTGATACCAAATGATGAGAGACCCCGTAGGAAAAAGTCATAAGAACCTCCTTTTTGACAACATTACCCGGATCGTGCAAGATTCAAGAACACAATCACACCAACAGAAGGCAAAAGAACTCATAAAGAATAAGAACATATATAAATAAAGATAGTTAGTCAAATGGGTAAGACCCTAAGAGAACTTGTCCCTTAGAACCCTAGCCTTAAGAGGCCACAAAGGAAGACCACTCCTTTGATAAGTTTGGCTTAAATTCACTCCATCGCTCAAAAAGCAAGAGGAACCTCACACAAATAAAACATAAGTCCTGAAAAGAAAATTTTATTTATTCATCTTATTCCCCCTTTTCTAAGTACATATGATGCCTTTATATAGGCAATGAAATACCTAAAAGTTTTTAAAAATAATTCCTTAAAAGATGGCACTATTTATTACAAGAATTTGGAAAGTTAATAATGGTGCCATAAAAAAGGAAAGAAACTAACTTATTCTTTAAACATAAGTTTTGACCACATGGTCTTATTCAAAAACTAAAATAGAAACTTTCTACATGGTCTGAAAATTGATGCTCACGTTCAACAACTTGTCCAAGCCTTCCTTGATGTTTATGTCATGCATGGTCTCCTTGAAGGTGGTCATAAGAGCTCCATGGTACTCTATCAGTTTGACCCACAAATCACAAGCGGCCTCTAGCAAGACATTGTGACTACCCAAATCATACGGGATCGGTGATCCGATGCAACCTATCTTATAACCTTATCACATCCCTTTTGTCACACGATATCTAGATCGACTATGAGGCATGGAAATGTCTTCCTCAACTTGCTCGATTGTAACTTTCTCGATCTCCGAGCAGACTGATTATAAAATGGAACCCTTTCCATCTGAGTATGGCCATGTATTTCTCAGTCACACTCATCGAGGGGCCCAGAGATATCTCTCTATTAATTAGAGGGATAAATTCCATCTTGACCACTCATCTTCCTCTGCATGGATTCCATTATACTTGATCATAGTCTTTATAATCACCCGGTTAAAGGTGACATTAAACTATGCCAAAGTACAGTGTCCTTCATGTAGGAATCTATGGTGATCTCAGGTCCAAGGGATCAATGACACGGTTATATATGAGATAAACTTATGACTTAATCCATGTAACTTATCTCATGACAGGTCTATCCAGCGTCCTGTTCTCTAACACATGCCTATGATTTTGATTCATATCATCATACATAATTAACACTTAATCAATCAAAATCATACTAATCTTAATTCATTGTTGTTCCCACAAGGATGATTGATTAGGGACATTTTGGATAATTCAAAAATGATTTATCCATGGATATTATTATATATAAACATACAAATAATATAATAATGTAATAAAAAGAAAACTCTTATTTTGTAATAAAAATAATGTTCGCAATACAATGATTGGCCTAGGTGATGAGAGACCCCGTAGGAATAAGTCTTAAGAACCTCCTTTTTGACAACATTACCCAGATCGTGCAAGATTCAAGAACACAATCACACCAACAAAAGACAAAAGAACTCATAAAGAATAAGAACACATATAAACAAAGATAGTTAGTCAAATGGGTAAGACCCTAAGAGAACTTGTCCCTTCGAACCCTAGCCTTGAGATGCCACAAAGGAAGACCACTACTTTGATAAGTCTGGCTTGAATTCACTCCATTGCTAAAAAAGCAAGAGGAACCTCACACAAATAGAACATAAGTCATGAAAAGAAAATTTTATTTATTCATCTTATTCCCCCCTTTCTAAGTACATATGATGCCTTTATATAGGCAATGAAAGACCTAAAAGTTTCTAAAAATAATTCCTTAAAAGATGGCACTATTTATTACAAGAATTTGGAAAGTTAATAATGGTGCCATAAAAAAGGAAAGAAACTATAAAGAAGAAAAATGAAAGAAACTAACTTATTCTTTAAACATAAGTTTTGACCACATGGTCTTATTCAAAAACTAAAATAGAAACTTTTTACATGGTCTGAAAATTGATGCTCACGTTCAGCAACTTGTCCAAGCCTTCCTTGATGGTTATGTCATGCATGGTCTCCTTGAAGGTGGTCATAAGAGCTCCATGGTACTCTATCATTCCCTTCCTCTTCAAAAAGATTCGTCCTCGAATCTCTCTTGAATGTTAATAGGAAAGAAAATAATGCTTCGGTGTTACTTAATTGAATTACAAACCAAATAAGAAACAAATCAGAATATGCAAAACTTTCTAATTTTATTTCTTTTCTAATTTAAGCTCTTTTTTTTTTTTGGAGTTAGACAATTTCTTTTTTCTTTTTTTTTTCACTTTTTTTTTGAATTTTTTTTAAAAAAAATTTTTAGAGTATCACACACTATTTTTTTTTTAAGGAAAAAAAATGAAAATCTGGAAAAGAGGACAAAACTCACACACAAGTATGACAACTAGCAAGAGACCAAAAGAAACATAAAGGAGATAAGAAAACATAGAACGTACAAATAAAACCTTGAGTTCTAGCACTCAAGAAGACAAGCAACTAATGTGAGACCCACTAGACGACATGCTCTAGGAACCCCAACCAACGTAGGTCATGCTTGAGATGTGAGACCCACTAGATGACTTGCTCTAGGAACCCTAACCAACATAGGTCACACACAAGGACCAGCTTGACTTGCAAACCTAGAGCTCTGATACCAAATGATGAGAGACCCCGTAGGAATAAGTCCTAGGAACCTTTAACAAGATGATACGTTGCCCAGGATCGGCTAAGAACAAGAAATGTTGGTCAAATGGATAAGACCCTAAGAGAACTCGTCCCTTAGAACCCTAGTCTTGAGACGCCACAAAGGAAGACCACTTCTTTGATAAGTCACTTGTATTCTATAAAAGAACACACAGAAGCAAGAATTCTCACAATGAGAAATAAAATTCTGAATTCATTCCAATCTCCTAAAAAGTACAATAGGTGGCCTATTAAATAGGCATAAAAGAGAACCCTAAACTTAACTTAATCTCTAAGAATTCTCCTTCAAGAAATAGCATAAGGGATCTGATTTTAATGGGAGGAGATGATGCCATTTACTAGAAGAAATCCTAAAGAAAAGGAAAGAAAGTAATAAGTTTTCAGCAACTAATGAAAATGGAAATAAACAAAATCTGAAACTTGAATCCTAAGTCTTGACTAAATGGCCTCGTTCAAACTAATAGAAATGGAAACTAATGAAAAGCAAATAAAAGACATCTTAATAAGAATTAAAACTACTATTCACGTCACTTTTGTTGCCCATGTGATTTGCACATGCTTGTTAATTGATTTCTTCAAATTGGACTCTATTCGGACCTTGTAGCATGTCTTATTGGGCTTGGACAATGAGGATCAAGTCCCTTGGGCCTTGTAACTCTTCAAATTGATGCAAAAACATGGGTTCAAGCTCTTGAACTTTTTGGACAATGCAACTCAAAGTTTGCTTCATGGCTTTAGCTCTTCCTCTAGTCATTGGGCCTCCTATGCCTTGTAATGGGTCCATTTGTATGTTGGGCTTTCTTGCACACCCTCCATGCTCTTTTAAGTCATTACACCATGCTCCCTTGTCTACAAGCTCACAGGCCCCTTCATCATAAAAAATGTAGTTGGCCCACTGCCAACATCATATGGGCCTACAGGGTCGCACACAAGAACGGACCAACTCGGGCTAAAATGTCCACATTCATTGAATCAGAAATGTGTCTAGATTCAATGAATATCGAGGATGGAGGAATTATATATATATATAAATAATTAAATTTGAAATATATTATATATATATATTATATTTGATGTTATATATATATATATATGTATATATGTATATATGAATTAATTTAAATTTGATTCTATTAGATAGATTTAAATTTAAACTAATCAAATAATTTAAATTTGATTTTATCAGATAGATTTAAATTTAAACTAATCAGATAATTTAAATTAAGCTCTAGATATTATTAGTTTAAATTTAAACTATAAGATAGATTTGAATTTAAACTAATAGATATATTTAATTAATTTTGATTAATTAAATATATATCTGAAACTCTAGTATATAAATAGGGGTTTCCATATCAGAAAACAAGAGCTAGAGCTAGAGCTGCCTCCAAAATCCTTAGAGAGAGGGACACCGTACGGACGTCGTACGGACTGTACGAAATTATATGGACAGACTGCTAGCACACCGTTTTGAGTTGCTGAACCCCATTCGTGTGGATACCAGTAGAGAGAGCTGATCTGCGGTCAGTTCCTATGATCCAAATAAAAGTAAACAACAAACTCAATCGACAGAAAAAAAGTAATTCTCTGAACCTATTCGGGTTAAGCAATTTTGACAGATCCTTAGTGGGAATTGGGATCAAAATTTTAAACATTTCCGCTGTGTGCCTCCCAAAATTCCCAACACATAGAACCTTGTTTTAGCTTTTGGAGCCTCTTATCCAATTCCCTATAATAGTAACTAGGGACAAACTGTTTACACATGATAATTTTCATCTCCTTCCAATCACGAATTGGACCTTCACCAGTACGTCTTCTAGTGAGTAAGTGTTGATCCCACCAGATGCTAGCATAGTCAATAAACTCCACTGCAGCAAGTTTTACTTTCTTCATCTCAGTGTAAGAGTGGCACTCGAACACATGCTCCACTCTTCTTTCCCTATCTAAGTACTGGTCTGGGTCATTTTTCTTGGGGAATGAAGGAATCTTTGATGTTTCTAATACCACCATCCTTATTGGATGATGATTGTCTACCTCTCCAAGTATGGGACTCCTCAAAGTCGGACTCAACATCATCATCAAACTCCACTTGAGCTCCCCTTATATGGGTCCTCCTATTGGAAGAAGACTCCACATCATCTAATATGGCACTAAGTTTCTCAAGAGTACTTTGAACGGCTCTAACCTAGACTTTCATGTCAAGTCACTGTGCTCAGATTCTCCAGACATCCTGAATTATTAGTTTGTACCAAAAAAAAACAACCAAAGAAAGATATAGGACCTCACAACTCATTAGCTTACGTGTTTACACTCAAAAATAGTAATTCACTCGTGTTTACTCTCAAAATTTGGCTTTTACTTTAATGTTAATTGCACTCTTGTCGTTTACCACTCAACAATTTACTTCTTACAAGTATTCTAAGCAAGTCACAAGTAAATCAAAAGAAAAGATCATATTAGTGGCAATCAAAAAACACTAGAATCCTAAAATGCAAATTCCCAAAGAATCAAACAAAAGAGAAAAAGGGGTGTATAGCTAAAAGGGAAACAAGGAGGAAGGGGAGGTTTGGATGGCTTGGAAGGAAGGAGAAGGAAAGGAAAAATCTAAAAATAGGAAACTTTAAGAATAGGAAACTACTTGAGAACCAATTTAATCAAAATAGGAAATTACTTGCAATTCAAGTTTAGAACAATTAGAAAAAAAAATCCTTACTTGAATGCAAATAGGAAAGTAGATAACTTGGTAGCTACTCAATATAATCAAATTAGGAAACTAACTCCAATTAGGAAACTAACTCCAAACTTGCTTTCAACTTTGAATTGGCACAACTTGTAATTTTGAATTCTGCAATCTAAATCTTTTCTCTTTTTTTTCACTTTTTTTTTTGATTTGTTTTTGAATTTTTTTTTTTGAAATTTTTTTTTTGGAGTATCACACTTTTTTTTTTGAATGAGGATGGAGGCACACAACAATGGAAGAAAGAAGAAGATGGAAGACAAAGATGAAAAAGGTAATACAAATAGAAGGAGAGAAAGTATGTAGAACAACGGAAGAGAAACACAAAGATATACCTTGTATTAGCAAAACAAAGCTCTAATACTAAATGATGCAATACCCTCTAAGAACCTTGTCCTAAGAACCTTCAACAAGATGACACTTTGCTCAGGACTGGCTAGAAACAAGAATGTTGGTCAAAGGAAAGACCCTAAGAGAACCCGTCTTTTAGAACCCTAGCCTCAAGATGTCACAAAGGAAGACCAATCCTTTGATAAATCATGTGAATTCTCAAAGAACACAAAGAAGCAAAAGCCTCACAAAGTATTGAATAATACTTAAATTCATTCATGATCTAAAATAGAGTATAATAGGAAGCCTTTTATAAATAAAGTTTCTAAAAGTCTAAAATCCTAATAAAAGTTAAACTCTAAAATCTAATTAGAAATATTTTAAATAGTGTATAAAATCAAGGAACAAGATTAGGATACTAATTTTAACTTAATCTTTAAGATAGGCTCTTTGACTAAATCCTAAAAATAATAAAATAAATAAAAAACGAAATTCATAAAGAACCCTACTCAAAACTAATCAGCTTCTTTATGTTGTCACATGGAATGCTCATGCTTCATTAAAAATCCATGGTTGACATATGATTCTTAATCTCTTGCAATTGGATTTCAATTGGGCCTTGACACTCCTCTTATAGAATGGTTAGCATTATTACAACTTTTACATCTTCTTGGGCCCTCTCTTGACTCAAATAAATGGGCTCTAAGTTATGAAACTTATGAATAAAATAATAGAAGGCTTCTTTCATTACTTTGGCCCTACCTTTTGTTATTGGGCCTCCTATACCTTGCAATAGATCTTTAGGCACATTTGACTTGAACTCTTGGGTTTTAATTTGCAAATCATGTCCCTGGGCTTGAAACTTAGCACTATATCCTTCATCAGGTCCACTTCTATACTTAGCAAGGTCTCTTAGTGCTATTGCATCAAATGAAGTGTGCCATTTTATAAAATATGTCTACTACAACAAAAATAGAGTCCCTTCCCTTTTTAGACCTAAGTGATCCCACAATAAAGTCTATGGAAATATCTTCCCAAGGTACACTAAGAATAGGGAAGGGAGTATACAATCCATGGGGATTTATTTTAAATTTAGTTTTATGACATACAATACATCTGCCTACAAACTTTTCAATATCCCTATGCATTCTAGGCCAATAAAAATGTTCATTTAAGACATCAAATGTTTTAGCAATTGCTAAAATGTCCCATTAAACCACCTGAATGCACTTCCTTCACCAATAACATATGCATAGAATAATTAGGAATGCAGAGCTTATCAACACAAAATAAGAATCCATCATGAAAGTAAAATTTGGCCCAACCAAGTCCAGATTTGCAATGGCTAAAAGTTTCATCAAAGTCAACGTCATTGATATGTAATTCACTGATGAACTCAAAACCAAGAATTTTAGAAGCTAACATGGAAAGAAGAATATACCTACATGAAAGTGCATCTGTAGCAATATTCTTGTTAACTTTCTTGTTTTTAATGACATATGAGAGAGATTCAATTAATTCAACCTACTTAGCATGTCTTCAATTCAATTTATTTTGGCTCTTAATATGTTTGAGAGCCTCATTGATGAGAGACCCTCTAGGAACCATGTCCTATGAACCTCCTTTTTGACAACATTACCCGGATCGTGCAAGATTCAAGAACACAATCACACAAATAGAAGACAAAAGAACTCATAAAGAATAAAAACACATATAAACAAAGATAGTTGGTCAAGTGGGTAAGACCCTAAGAGAACTTGTCCCTTAGAACTCTAACCTTGAGACGCCACAAAGGAAGACCACTCCTTTGATAAGTCTGGCTTGAATTCACTCCATCGCTCAAAAAGCAAGAGGAACCTCACACAAACAGAACATAAGTCCTAAAAAGAAAATTCTATTTAGTCATCTTATTCCTCCCTTTTTTAGTATATATCCCTTTATATAGGCAATGAAAGACCTAAAAGTTTTTAAAAATAATTCCTTAAAAGATGGCACTATTTATTACAAGGATTTGGAAAGTTATTAATGGTGCCATAAAAAAAAGGAAAGAAACTATAAAGAAGAAAAAGGAAAGAAACTAACTTATTCTTTAAACATAAGTTTTGACCACATGGTCTTATTCAAAAACTAAAATAGAAAGTTTCTACATGATCTGAAAATTGATGCTCACGTTCAGCAACTTGTCCAAGCCTTCCTTGATGGTTCTGCCATGCACGGTCTCCTGGAAGGTGGTCATAAGCGCTCCATGGTACTCTATCATTCCCTTCCTCTTCGAAAAGATTCGTCCTCGAATCTCTCTTAAATGTTAATAGGAAAGAAAATATTGCTTGGGTGCTACTTAATTGAATGACAAACCAAATAGAAACAAATTCGAATATGCAAAACTTTTCAATTTTTTTTTCTTTTTTTTTTTGTTTCAGCTCTTTTATTTTTTTTTTTTTTTGGAGTTGGATAATTTGTTTCTTCTTCTTTTTTTTTCACTTTTTTTTGAATTTTTTTTTTCAAATTTTTTTTTGAATTTTTTTTTGGAGTATCACACACTATTTTTTTCTTAAGAAAAAAAATGAAAATATGGCAAAGAGGACAAAAACTCTCACACAAGTACGACAACTAGCAAGAGACCAAAAGAAACATAAAGGAGACAAGAAAACATAAAACGCACAAATAGAACCTTGAGTTCTAGCACTCAAGAAGACAAACAACTGATGTGAGACCCACTAGACGACATGCTCTAGGAACCCCAATCAACATAGGTCATGCTTAAGATGTGAGACCCACTAGACGACTTGCTCTAGGAACCCCAACCAACATAGGTCACATACAAGGACCAGCTGATGGAGATGAGCTAGGAGACTTTAAAGAGCTTGAACAAAATCAAGAACTTGAAAACAAAAGGGCTGGACGTAACTCTAAAAGATGACTAACTAAAGATCCATTGCAAGGTATGGGAGGCCCATGCACAAGATCAAGAGCCAAAGCTATGAAGGAGGCCTTGAATGGAGTGACCCAAAAACTAATGGACCTGGAGCCCATAGTCTTAGCTGAATATGAAGCCCAAAAGGAACAAAATGGCATGAAAATCATTTCATATCTACAAGATGCTAGCCCAAGCCTGAAAGGAGCCTAATTGAAGAAGCCCAACCATTTTCCACAAAATCCTCTTAGTTTTAATTTGATTGTTTCTGTTTCAGATTTTTTAGCTTTATTAGGCACCATTCTTGGTGAATTTGTTCAGATTTAAATTTCTTTTATTTTCCCGCCAAACCTAAGAGTTATTTTGTATTTAGGGTTTTATTTTTCAAATGCCTATATAAGGTCCACTTGTACTCCAAGAAGAAGCAGATTGAATGAATTAGTTTCAGAATTATTTCTGACTTGTGAGGTTTCTCTTGTGGCCTTTGTGTACTGGAGAAAATCTTTGACTTATCAAAGGAGTGGTTTCCTTTGTGGCGTCCCGGATTAGGGTTCTAAGAGACGGGTTCTCTTAGGGTTCAATTCCATTGACCAACATCTCTTCTTCTTCTTCTTCTTTGTTTCTTTCTTTATTCTTTCTTGCTTGTTGTCCAGATCTGCCTATTTTCTTGTTCTTGTGTCGTATGCCAAAATTCGATCACTGATCCATGTAATTTGGGGTTCCTAGATCGGGTTTCTACGGAGTCTCACATCATCTGGTATCAGAGCATTGGTTGAGGTTGGTTTCATCCACTTTTTCCTTGTTCTTTTCCCTTATTTCGTCTGATTCTTTTCTGTTCGTCCATATTTTTGTGCGGCTGTTTCTGGTGTTTTTCGTTCATGTTTTTGGACGTTTAATAGGTCTTTCTTGTGTTTCAAGATCTCTTCTTTCTGCTCGATTTGGAATCACATCAATCTGATTTTTGTAGAGCAAGTTATAGCTATTTCTTTTCTGCTCATCCTTTTTTTTATGCGGCTGTTTCTGGTGTTTTCCTTCGTGTTTTTGGACGTTTAATAGGTCTTTATTGTGTGTCGAAATCTCTTCTTTCTGCTCGTTTTAGAATCACATCAATCTGATTTTTTTAGGGCAAGTTATAGCTATTTCTTTCGTGCATATCATTCTGATCTTTCAGAAATCTTGTGCTTTGTTTGCAAATTTCAGCACCTTCAAGATTCAAAAAAAAAAAAAGAGTATATTACAGTGAAAAAAGAAAAAGAAAAAGAAGGAAAAGTTGCAAAAAAAAAAAAAGGAAGTCAGAATCTGTGAAAAAGAAAGTTGTGCTGGAAATTGAAAAAAAAAAAAAACAAAAAAAAAATTTTGAATAGTTGACTTGAATTGCAATTGCTGAAGATCATTTATTCTTGGAATTACCACATCTGATTCCCTGAGTTGATCTGGTCATTAAATGTCATATTGTGCACAATTCATAAAAAGGAAATATGCATTCATTCACCTTATTCTAAATTTCAAATTTCTGATTGCTTCATTACTGATTTCAGATTCCAATTTTCTTTCCATCCTTTCCTCTTGATAATTAATCATTTAACCACTTGATCTCCCATAATCTGCCACACACCATTTGTTCTTTCAGTGTCTTGATTTTCCTTTCCTAGTCACTTGCTATATTGTCTATTGGCTGCACCTACGATTTTTTTTAAAATATTGGACTTTTGTTGTCTCTTTGAGAACTTTATATCTTGGATTCTAATTTAAGATTGCCACTTCAGTTGCTGCTTCTTTTGATTTGTTGGATTTAATTCAGTATACTATAGGAAGCAAGTTGAGAGGAAAAAGGCAAGAGTGTTTTCATCATTGTAAAAGCCATTATAAGAGTGAAACACGAGTGAATTTGCATCATTTAGAGTGAAACACGTGAGGGAGTAGTCAGGTCCTTTTCTTGCTATTCACTAACATTTTCAGGTGCCAATCATGTCTGAAAGTGAAGATAACCAAGTTGACCTTAAATTGTTTATCAAATCTGTTCAAGAACAATTCAAGAGGCTAAATGCTAGGTTGGATCAAATGGATTCTTCTTCTTCTAACAACAAGGCAAGGCATGGTAAAAATGTTGTTCTAGGAGGAGATGAATCTGATTTTGAGGAGGAAAGCCAACATGAAAGAGTTAGGAGAGCTCCCCCTCAAAAGAAAGATGCCTTTAGTAACATCAGGATGAAAATCCCTTCCTTTCAAGGGAAAGCTGATCCTGATGTATATCTTGAATGGGAAAGAAAAGTTGAGTTTTTATTTGACTGTCAATCTTTTTCAGAAGAAAGTAAAATAAAATTAGCTGCTTTGGAGTTCACAGATTATGCAAGCCTATGGTGGGATCAATTAACCACTAGTAGGAGGCGTTCAGGAGAGGGTCCAATTCGGTCTTGGCCAGAAATGAAGGCTCTCATGAGAAAGAGGTTTGTCCCTACCCATTACTATAGGGATGTGCACAAGAGGCTCCACAAAATCAAACAAGGATCTATGAGTGTGGAAGAATATTTTCAGCAAATGCAAATTGCCATAATTAAAGCTGACATTGAGGAAGATTCAGAAGTTACAATGGCAAGATTTCTTGGTGGCTTAGACCCTGAAATTGCTGCAGAAGTTGAATTGCAAAACTACCTTGATATGGAGGAGTTGTTGTATAAAGCCATTAAGGTGGAGAAGCATTTTAAGACAAAACAGAAATTGAAATCACATGCTAGTTCCAACAAAGACTTCAAGTCCTCTTTCAAGTTTAAGGGAGAGACCAAGCCTAAAGAGGAGAATAAGATGAAGATGCAAACATCTACTTCTAAAGGTAAATCTGAACCTAAATCTTCTTCTAGTTCTTCTAAAATTAAATGCTTTAAATGTCAAGGTTTTGGTCACATTGCTTCACAATGTCCAAATAAAAGGACTATGATTTTGCTTGAGAATGGTGTTGTTGAGTTAAGCTCCAATGGAGGTGATGAATCTGATGTGGAGGTCACTGAAGCTGTGATTGGTGAGGCTCTAGTGTCAAGGCGTGCTCTTAGCATTCAACCGAAAGAGGAGCTTGAAAAAGAACAACGAGAGCATATCTTTCACACTAGGTGTTTTGTTAACAACAAGGTATGTAGCCTTATCATTGATAATGGGAGCTGCACCAATGTTGCTAGTACCTTGTTGGTTGAAAAGCTAGGTTTGCCAACTAGAAAACACCCCACCCCTTATAATTTGTTGTGGTTCAATGATAATGGGGATGTTAAAGTTACTAAGCAAGTTGTTGTAGCATTTTCCATAGGAAGTTACCATGATGAGGTTTTATGTGATATAGCTCCTATGTATGCTGGACACTTGTTATTGGGTAGACCTTGGCAATTTGATAGAAAAGTTAAGTATGATGGTTATACTAACAGGTATTCTTTTGAGTTTAATAAGAAAACCATTGCTAACCCCTCTCAGACCCTTGCAGGCATATGAAGATCAAAAGCGAATTACTCAAGAATGCAAGTTAAGAGAGAAAGAAAAGAAAGTGCGTGAGAAAGAAAGAAAAGAAAGTGAGAGGGAGAGAAAAGAAAAGAGAGCTACTGAATTGAAAAGTCAAGAGAGTGAAGAGAAGAAAGTAACACTATTTTCCAGTAGAGGAGAGATTAAGAGGGCTTTATGTAGTGAGACATCTTTTGTCCTCTTGTATAAGGATGTTTATCTAACCCTTAGTGACCTTGATGAATCTCTTCCTTCTAGTGTTTTGAGTTTGTTGCAGGAATATAAAGACTTATTTCCGGAAGAGGTACCGGATGGATTGCCTCCCATAAGAGGCATTGAACACATGATTGACTTTATTCCTGGAGCATCTCTTCCTAACTGACCTGCGTATAGGGCAAATCCAGAAGAGACTAAGGAAATTCAGAGGCAAGTGGAGGAACTCATGAAAAAGGGGTTTGTGAGAGAAAGTCTTAGTCCATGTGCTGTTCCGGTAATACTTGTGCCCAAGAAGGATGGCAAATGGAGGATGTGTGTGGACTGTCGAGCCATCAACAAAATCACTGTTAAGTATCGATATCCCATTCCTAGACTTGATGACATGCTGGATGAGTTACATGGTGCTTGCTTGTTTTCAAAAATAGATCTTAGAAGTGGTTATCATCAAATTAGGATGAAAGAGGGTGATGAGTGGAAGACTGCATTTAAGACTAAGTTTGGTTTGTATAAATGGCTTGTTATGCCTTTTGGCTTAACTAATGCTCCTAGTACATTCATGAGCTTAATGAATCATGTGTTTCGCCCTTACATAGGAAAGTTTGTTGTTGTGTATTTTGATGACATTCTTGTGTTTTCTAAGAATCTAGAAGAGCATGCTAAGCATTTGCATTCTGTGTTTGATATTTTAAGAGAAAATAAACTCTTTGCAAATTTAGAGAAATGCTCTTTCTGCTTGGATTCTGTGGTTTTTCTTGGTTTTGTTGTAGGTACTGATGGCGTCCGAGTGGATGAAGAGAAGGTGAAGGCAATTCGAGAGTGGCCAACACCTAAGAATGCTAGTGAAGTGAGGAGTTTCCATGGACTTGCAAGTTTCTACCGACGATTTGTAAAGGACTTCTCAACCCTTGCTGCACCTTTAAATGAGCTGGTAAAGAAAAATGTTATCTTTAAATGGGGTGAGGTACAAGAGGCGGCTTTTAATACTTTGAAAGATAAATTGACCAATGCCCCTCTACTTATTCTTCCTGATTTCTCTAAAGTTTTTGAAGTTGAATGTGATGCCTCTGGAATTGGTATTGGTGCTGTTTTGATGCAAGAGTCAAGGCCTATTGCTTACTTTAGTGAGAAGCTTAGTGGTGCTTGTTTGAAATATTCAACTTATGACAAGGAATTGTATGCTTTAAAAAGAACTCTAGAACATTGGCAACATTATTTATGGTCTAAGGAATTTGTTTTGCATTCTGATCATAAGAGTCTTCAATATCTAAAGACCCAAGATAAGTTGAATAAGAGGCATGCCGTATGGCTTGAATTCATTGAGTCATTTCCTTATGTGCTTAAACATAAAAAGGGGAAAGAAAATGTTATGGCTGATGCTTTGTCTAGGAGGTATAGTCTTATTACATCTATGCAAGCTAGGTTAATTGGTTTTGAATCTTTCAAAAGCATGTATGAATGTGATGCTGACTTTGCTGAAACTTGGAAGTTGTGTGAAAAACATGGTGCTCATGATTTCTTTAGATTTGATGGTTTCTTATTTAAAGGAAATAAATTGTGTGTGCCTGTTTGTTCTATGCGTGAGCTTTTGGTTAAAGAATCTCATGGGGGTGGTTTGATGGGGCACTTTGGCATAGAAAAGACTTTATCCATGTTGAAAGAACATTTTTATTGGCCTCATATGCGTAGGGATGTGATTGCTGTGTGTAAAAGGTGTATTGCATGCAAGCACGCTAAATCTAAAGTGCAACCACATGGCTTGTATACTCCCTTACCTGTCCCTTCTCATCCTTGGGTCGATATTTCAATGGATTTTGTGCTTGGATTGCCTAGAACATCTAGTGGAAAGGATAGCATATTTGTTGTGGTTGATCGATTTAGTAAAATGGCTCATTTCATTGCTTGCTCAAAAACAAATGATGCTGTCCATATCTCAGATTTATTTTTCAAGGAGATTGTTAGATTGCATGGTTTGCCTCGATCTATTGTGAGTGACCGTGATGTTAAATTTGTTAGTCACTTTTGGAAAACTTTATGGGCTAAGTTGGGTACAAAGCTTGTGTTTTCTACGGTGGCACATCCTCAAACGGATGGACAAACCGAAATAGTGAATCGAACACTTTCTTCCTTATTGCATGTTGTAATTCAAAAAAATTTAAAGAATTGGGAAAAGTGTTTGCCTCACATTGAGTTTGCATATAATCGTGCCTTGCATTCTACAACCGAGTTTTCTCCTTTTGAAATTGTATATGGTTTTAACCCTTTGACTCCTTTGGATTTACTTCCTTTGCCTTGTAATGAGTTTGCTAACCTTGATGGTGCAAAAAAAGTCAAGTTTGTGCAGGATCTTCATGCTAAAGTTAAGGCGAACATTGAGCGCAAGAATGAGCAATATGCTCAACATGCTAATAAAGGTCGAAGGAAGGTTATCTTTGAACCAGGAGATTGGGTGTGGGTTCATTTGAGGAAAGAAAGGTTTCCTGAACAAAGGAAGTCCAAATTACACCCAAGAGGCGATGGTCCTTTCCAAGTGTTGGAAAGAATAAATGATAATGCATATAAAATTGATTTGCCTAATTCTTATGGGAATGTAAGCGCAACTTTCAATGTGGCTGACCTTTCTCTTTTTGATATTGCAGATTCGAGGACGAATCCTTTTCAAGAGGGAGGGAATGATGGAGATGAGCTCGGAGACTTTAAAGAGCTTGAACAAAATCAAGAACTTGAAAACAAAAGGGCTGGACGTGACTCTAAAAGATGACTAACTAAAGATCCATTGCAAGGTATAGGAGGCCCATGCACAAGATCAAGAGCCAAAGCTATGAAGGAGCCCTTGAATGGAGTGATCCAAAAACTAATGGACCTGGAGCCCATAGTCTTAGCTGAATATGAAGCCCAAAAGGAACAAAATGGCATGAAAATCATTTCATATCTACAAGATGCTAGCCCAAGCCTGAAAGGAGCCTAATTGAAGAAGCCCAACCATTTTCCACAAAATCCTCTTAGTTTTAATTTGATTGTTTCTGTTTCAGATTTTTTAGCTTTATTAGGCACCATTCTTGGTGAATTTGTTCAGATTTAAATTTCTTTTATTTTCCCGCCAAACCTAAGAGTTATTTTGTATTTAGGGTTTTATTTTTCAAATGCCTATATAAGGTCCACTTATACTCCAAGAAGAAGCAGATTGAATGAATTAGTTTCAGAATTATTTCTGACTTGTGAGGTTTCTCTTGTGGCCTTTGTGTACTGGAGAAAATCTTTGACTTATCAAAGGAGTGGTTTCCTTTGTGGCGTCCCGGATTAGGGTTCTAAGAGACGGGTTCTCTTAGGGTTCAATTCCATTGACCAACATCTCTTCTTCTTCTTCTTCTTTGTTTCTTTCTTTATTCTTTCTTGCTTGTTGTCCAGATCTGCCTATTTTCTTGTTCTTGTGTCGTATGCCAAAATTCGATCACTGATCCGTGTAATTTGGGGTTCCTAGAACGGGTTTCTACGGAGTCTCACATCACCAGCTAGAAAACAAGAAGACAAGTAAGAACTTTTTAGATCTAGACAATAGAAAGAAAAAAAAATGAAGAACACAAATGAAAGACAAGATCACACCTTGACTTGCAAACCTAGAGCTCTGATACCAAATGATGAGAGACCCTCTAGGAACCATGTCCTATGAACCTCCTTTTTGACAACATTACTCGGATCGTGCAAGATTCAAGAACACAATCACACAAATAGAAGACAAAAGAACTCATAAAGAATAAGAACACATATAAACAAAGATAGTTGGTCAAGTGGGTAAGACCCTAAGAGAACTTGTCCCTTAGAACTCTAGCCTTGAGATGCCACAAAGGAAGACCACTCCTTTGATAAGTCTCGCTTGAATTCACTCCATCGCTCAAAAAGCAAGAGGAACCTCACACAAATAAAACATAAGTCCTGAAAAGAAATTCTATTTATTCATCTTATTCCTCCCTTTCTGAGTACATATGATGCCTTTATATAGGCAATGAAAGACCTAAAAGTTTTTAAAAATAATTCATTAAAAGATGGCACTATTTATTACAAGGATTTGGAAAGTTATTAATGGTGCCATAAAAAAAAGGAAAGAAACTATAAAGAAGAAAAAGGAAAGAAACTAACTTATTCTTTAAACATAAGTTTTGACCACATGGTCTTATTCAAAAACTAAAATAGAAAGTTTCTACATGATCTGAAAATTGATGCTCACGTTCAGCAACTTGTCCAAGCCTTCCTTGATGGTTCTGCCATGCACGGTCTCCTGGAAGGTGGTCATAAGCACTCCATGGTACTCTATCATTCCCTTCCTCTTCGAAAAGATTCGTTCTCGCATCTCTCTTAAATGTTAATAGGAAAGAAAATATTGCTTGGGTGCTACTTAATTGAATGACAAACCAAATAGAAACAAATCTGAATATGCAAAACTTTTCAATTTTTTTTCTCTTTTTTTTTGTTTCAGCTCTTTTATTTATTTATTTATTTTTTTTTGGAGTTGGATAATTTCTTTCTTCTTCTTTTTTTCACACTTTTTTTTCGAATTTTTTTTCAAATTTTTTTTCGAATTATTTTTTTGGAGTATCACACACTCTATTTTTTTTTTAAGAAAAAAAAATGAAAATATGGCAAAGACGACAAAAACTCTCACACAAGTACGACAACTAGCAAGAGACCAAAAGAAACATAAAGGAGACAAGAAAACATAAAACGCACAAATAGAACCTTGAGTTCTAGCACTCAAGAAGACAAACAACTGATGTGAGACCCACTAGACGACATGCTCTAGGAACCCCAACCAACATAGGTCATGCTTGAGATGTGAGACCCACTTGACAACTTGCTCTAGGAACCCCAACCAACATAGCTCACATACAAGGACCAGCTAGAAAACAAGAAGACAAGTAAGAACTTTTTAGATCTAGACAATAGAAAGAAAAAAAAATGAAGAACACAAATGAAAGACAAGAAAAGATCACACCTTGACTTGCAAACCTAGAGCTCTGATACCAAATGATGAGAGACTATCTAGGAACCATGTCCTATGAACCTCCTTTTTGACAACATTACCTGGATCGTGCAAGATTTAAGAACACAATCACACAAATAGAAGACAAAAGAACTCATAAAGAATAAGAACACATATAAACAAAGATAGTTGGTCAAGTGGGTAAGACCCTAAGAGAACTTATCCCTTAGAACCCTAGCCTTAAGACGCCACAAAGGAAGACCTCTCTTTTGATAAGTCTGGCTTGAATTCACTCCATCGCTCAAAAAGCAAGAGAAACCTCACACAAACAGAATATAAGTCCTGAAAAGAAATTTCTATTTATTCATCTTATTCCCCCTTTTCTAAGTACATATGATGCCTTTATATAGGCAATGGAAGACCTAAAAGTTTTTAAAAATAATTCCTTAAAAGATGGCACTATTTATTACAAGGATTTGGAAAGTTATTAATGGTGCCATAAAAAAAAGGAAAGAAACTAACTTATTCTTTAAACATAAGTTTTGACCACATGGTCTTATTCAAAAACTAAAATAGAAAGTTTCTACATGATCTGAAAATTGATGCTTACGTTCAGCAACTTGTGCAAGCCTTCCTTGATGGTTCTGCCATGCACGGTCTCCTAGAAGGTGGTCATAAGCGCTCCATGGTACTCTATCACTCATGATTAGAATGTGTGATAAATTCCTTAGGCTATAAATAATGTTGCCGAGTTTCCAGCACTCTAACTAAGGCATATAGCTCCTTATCATATGTAGTATAGTTAAGAGTAGGACCACTTAGCTTTTCACTAAAACATGCAATGGGCTTACCTTCTTGCAAAAATATACCTCCTATACTAATTCCACTTGCATCACATTTTACCTTAAAAATCTTACCAAAGTCTAGAAATGCAAGTAAAGGTGCTTAGGTGAGCTCCTCCTTAAGAGTTTGGAAGGCTTTCTCTTAAGGTTCTTCCCATTTAAATGGAACATTTTTCTTTATCAACTCGTTCAATGGGGGTTGCCAACATGTTAAAATCCTTTACAAACCTTCTATAAAAGCTTGCAAGTATATGGAAGCTCCTCACATGTCCAATCGTGGTAGCCGTCGGCCAATTTCGAATGGCTTTGATCTTTTTTCTTCATCAACCTCGATCCCCTTGGCACTCATAACAAAACCAAGAAAAATAACTTTGCTAGTGCAAAAATCACACTTTTTTAAATTACCAAATAGTCTTTCTTTTCTTAGAACTTCTAGGACTTGTCTTAAGTGATCTACATGGTCATGTAAAGTCTTACTATACACAAGAATATCATCAAAGTAAAATACCACAAACTTGCAAAGAAAGCATGCAAGATATGATTCATTAACCCCATAAATGTGCTAGGTGCATTAGTGAGACTAAAAGGCATAATTAACCATTCATAAAGTCCATGTTTAGTCTTAAATGCAATTTTCCATTCATCTCCTTCTTTCATTCTAATATGATGGTAGCCACTTTTTGATGTGAGACTCCGTAGAAACCCGTTCTAGGAACCCCAAATTACACGGATCAGTGATCGAATTTTGGCATACGACACAAGAACAAGAAAATAGGCAGATCTGGACAACAAGCAAGAAAGAATAAAGAAAGAAATAAAGAAAGAAAAGAAGAAGAAGAAGAGATGTTGGTCAATGGAATTGAACCCTAAGAGAACCCGTCTCTTAGAACCCTAATCCGGGACGCCACAAAGGAAACCACTCCTTTGATAAGTCAAAGATTTTCTCCAGTACACAAAGGCCACAAGAGAAACCTCAAGTCAGAAATAATTCTGAAACTAATTCATTCAATCTGCCTCTTCTTGGAGTACAAGTGGGCCTTATATAGGCATTTGAAAAATAAAACCCTAAATACAAAATAACTCTTAGGTTTGGCGGGAAAATAAAAGAAATTTAAATCTGAACAAATTCACCAAGAATGGTGCCTAATAAAGCTAAAAAATCTGAAACAGAAACAATCAAATTAAAACTAAGAGGATTTTGTGGAAATGGTTGGGCTTCTTCAATTAGGCTCCTTTCAGGCTTGGGCTAGCATCTTGTAGATATGAAATGATTTTCATGCCATTTTGTTCCTTTTGGGCTTCATATTCAGCTAAGACTATGGGCTCCAGGTCCATTAGTTTTTGGATCACTCCATTCAAGGCCTCCTTCATAGCTTTGGCTCTTGATCTTGTGCATGGGCCTCCCATACCTTGCAATGGATCTTTAGCTGGCCATCTTTTAGAGTTACGTCCAGCCCTTTTGTTTTCAAGTTCTTGATTTTGTTCAAGCTCTTTAAAGTCTCCTAGCTCATCTCCATCATTCCCTCCCTCTTGAAAAGGATTCGTCCTCGAATCTGCAATATCAAAAAGAGAAAGGTCAGCCACATTGAAAGTTGCGCTTACATTCCCATAAGAACTAGGCAAATCAATTTTATATGCATTATCATTTATTCTTTCCAACACTTGGAAAGGACCATCGCCTCTTGGGTGTAATTTGGACTTCCTTTGTTCAGGAAACCTTTCTTTCCTCAAATGAACCCACACCCAATCTCCTGGTTCAAAGATAACCTTCCTTCGACCTTTATTAGCATGTTGAGCATATTGCTCATTCTTGCGCTCAATGTTCGCCTTAACTTTAGCATGAAGATCCTGCACAAACTTAGCTTTTTTTGCACCATCAAGGTTAGCAAACTCATTACAAGGCAAAGGAAGTAAATCCAAAGGAGTCAAAGGGTTAAAACCATATACGATTTCAAAAGGAGAAAACTCAGTTAGAATGCAAGGCACGATTATATGCAAACTCAATGTGAGGCAAACACTTTTCCCAATTCTTTAAATTTTTTTGAATTACAACACGCAATAAGGAAGAAAGTGTTCGATTCACTACTTCGGTTTGTCCATCCGTTTGAGGATGTGCCACCGTAGAAAACACAAGCTTTGTACCCAACTTAGCCCACAAAGTTTTCCAAAAGTGACTAACAAATTTAACATCACGGTCACTCACAATAGATCGAGGCAAACCATGCAATCTAACAATCTCCTTGAAAAATAAATCTGAGATATGGACAGCATCATTTGTTTTTGAGCAAGCAATGAAATGAGCCATTTTACTAAATCGATCAACCACAACAAATATGCTATCCTTTCCACTAGATGTTCTAGGCAATCCAAGCACAAAATCCATTGAAATATCGACCCAAGGATGAGAAGGGACAGGTAAGGGAGTATACAAGCCATGTGGTTGCACTTTAGATTTAGCGTGCTTGCATGCAATACACCTTTTACACACAGCAATCACATCCCTACGCATATGAGGCCAATAAAAATGTTCTTTCAACATGGATAAAGTCTTTTCTATGCCAAAGTGCCCCATCAAACCACCCCCATGAGATTCTTTAACCAAAAGCTCACGCATAGAACAAACAGGCACACACAATTTATTTCCTTTAAATAAGAAACCATCAAATCTAAAGAAATCATGAGCACCATGTTTTTCACACAACTTCCAAGTTTCAGCAAAGTCAGCATCACATTCATACATGCTTTTGAAAGATTCAAAACCAATTAACCTAGCTTGCATAGATGTAATAAGACTATACCTCCTAGACAAAGCATCAGCCACAACATTTTCTTTCCCCTTTTTATGTTTAAGCACATAAGGAAATGACTCAATGAATTCAAGCCATACGGCATGCCTCTTATTCAACTTATCTTGGGTCTTTAGATATTGAAGACTCTTATGATCAGAATGCAAAACAAATTCCTTAGACCATAATAATGTTGCCAATGTTCTAGAGTTCTTTTTAAAGCATACAATTCCTTGTCATAAGTTGAATAATTCAAACAAGCACCACTAAGCTTCTCACTAAAGTAAGCAATAGGCCTTGACTCTTGCATCAAAACAGCACCAATACCAATTCCAGAGGCATCACATTCAACTTCAAAAACTTTAGAGAAATCAGGAAGAATAAGTAGAGGGGCATTGGTCAATTTATCTTTCAAAGTATTAAAAGCCGCCTCTTGTGCCTCACCCCATTTAAAGATAACATTTTTCTTTACCAGCTCATTTAAAGGTGCAGCAAGGGTTGAGAAGTCCTTTACAAATCGTCGGTAGAAACTTGCAAGTCCATGGAAACTCCTCACTTCACTAGCATTCTTAGGTGTTGGCCACTCTCGAATTGCCTTCACCTTCTCTTCATCCACTCGGACGCCATCAGTACCTACAACAAAACCAAGAAAAACCACAGAATCCAAGCAGAAAGAGCATTTCTCTAAATTTGCAAAGAGTTTATTTTCTCTTAAAATATCAAACACAGAATGCAAATGCTTAGCATGCTCTTCTAGATTCTTAGAAAACACAAGAATGTCATCAAAATACACAACAACAAACTTTCCTATGTAAGGGCGAAACACATGATTCATTAAGCTCATGAATGTACTAGGAGCATTAGTTAAGCCAAAGGGCATAACAAGCCATTCATACAAACCAAACTTAGTCTTAAATGCAGTCTTCCACTCATCACCCTCTTTCATCCTAATTTGATGATAACCACTTCTAAGATCTATTTTTGAAAACAAGCAAGCACCATGTAACTCATCCAGCATGTCATCAAGTCTAGGAATGGGATATCGATACTTAACAGTGATTTTGTTGATGGCTCGACAGTCCACACACATCCTCCATTTGCCATCCTTCTTGGGCACAAGTATTACTGGAACAGCACATGGACTAAGACTTTCTCTCACAAACCCCTTTTTCATGAGTTCCTCCACTTGCCTCTGAATTTCCTTAGTCTCTTCTGGATTTGCCCTATACGCAGGTCGGTTAGGAAGAGATGCTCCAGGAATAAAGTCAATCATGTGTTCAATGCCTCTTATGGGAGGCAATCCATCCGGTACCTCTTCCGGAAATAAGTCTTTATATTCCTGCAACAAACTCAAAACACTAGAAGGAAGAGATTCATCAAGGTCACTAAGGGTTAGATAAACATCCTTATACAAGAGGACAAAAGATGTCTCACTACATAAAGCCCTCTTAATCTCTCCTCTACTGGAAAATAGTGTTACTTTCTTCTCTTCACTCTCTTGACTTTTCAATTCAGTAGCTCTCTTTTCTTTTCTCTCCCTCTCACTTTCTTTTCTTTCTTTCTCACGCACTTTCTTTTCTTTCTCTCTTAACTTGCATTCTTGAGTAATTCGTTTTTGATCTTCATATGCCTGCAAGGGTCTGAGAGGGGTTAGCATAATGGTTTTCTTATTAAACTCAAAAGAATACGTTAGTATAACCATCATACTTAACTTTCCTATCAAATTGCCAAGGTCTACCCAATAACAAGTGTCCAGCATACATAGGAGCTATATCACATAAAACCTCATCATGGTAACTTCCTATGGAAAATGCTACAACAACTTGCTTAGTAACTTTAACATCCCCATTATCATTGAACCACAACAAATTATAAGGGGTGGGGTGTTTTCTAGTTGGCAAACCTAGCTTTTCAACCAACAAGGTACTAGCAACATTGGTGCAGCTCCCATTATCAATGATAAGGCTACATACCTTGTTGTTAACAAAACACCTAGTGTGAAAGATATGCTCTCGTTGTTCTTTTTCAAGCTCCTCTTTCGGTTGAATGCTAAGAGCACGCCTTGACACTAGAGCCTCACCAATCACAGCTTCAGTGACCTCCACATCAGATTCATCACCTCCATTGGAGCTTAACTCAACTTCCACATCTTCATCACTGCTGCTTTCACTAGTAACAACACCATCTCAAGCAAAATCATAGTCCTTTTATTTGGACATTGTGAAGCAATGTGACCAAAACCTTGACATTTAAAGCATTTAATTTTAGAAGAACTAGAAGAAGATTTAGGTTCAGATTTACCTTTAGAAGTAGGTGTTTGCATCTTCATCTTATTCTCCTCTTTAGGCTTGGTCTCTCCCTTAAACTTGAAAGAGGACTTGAAGTCTTTGTTGGAACTAGCATGTGATTTCAATTTCTGTTTTGTCTTAAAATGCTTCTCCACCTTAATGGCTTTATGCAACAACTCCTCCATATCAAGGTAGTTTTGCAATTCAACTTCTGCAGCAATTTCAGGGTCTAAGCCACCAAGAAATCTTGCCATTGTAACTTCTGAATCTTCCTCAATGTCAGCTTTAATCATGGCAATTTGCATTTGCTGAAAATATTCTTCCACACTCATAGATCCTTGTTTGATTTTGTGGAGCCTCTTGTGCACATCCCTATAGTAATGGGTAGGGACAAATCCTTTCTCATGAGAGCCTTCATTTCTGGCCAAGACCGAATTGGACCCTCTCCTGAACGCCTCCTACTAGTGGTTAATTGATCCCACCATAGGCTTGCATAATCTGTGAACTCCAAAGCAGCTAATTTTATTTTACTTTCTTCTGAAAAAGATTGACAGTCAAATAAAAACTCAACTTTTCTTTCCCATTCAAGATATACATCAGGATCAGCTTTCCCTTGAAAGGAAGGGATTTTCATCTTGATGTTACTAAAGGCATCTTTCTTTTGAGGGGGAGCTCTCCTAACTCTTTCATGTTGGCTTTCCTCCTCAAAATCAGATTCATCTCCTCCTAGAACAACATTTTTACCATGCCTTGCCTTGTTGTTAGAAGAAGAAGAATCCATTTGATCCAACCTAGCATTTAGCCTCTTGAATTGTTCTTGAACAGATTTGATAAACAATTTAAGGTCAACTTGGTTATCTTCACTTTCAGACATGATTGGCACCTGAAAATGTTAGTGAATAGCAAAGAAAAGGACCTGACTACTCCCTCACGTGTTTCACTCTAAATGATGCAAATTCACTCGTGTTTCACTCTTATAATGGCTTTTACAATGATGAAAACACTCTTGCCTTTTTCCTCTCAACTTGCTTCCTATAGTATACTGAATTAAATCCAACAAATCAAAAGAAGCAGCAACTGAAGTGGCAATCTTAAATTAGAATCCAAGATATAAAGTTCTCAAAGAGACAACAAAAGTCCAATATTTTAAAGAAAAATCGTAGGTGCAGCCAATAGACAATATAGCAAGTGACTAGGAAAGGAAAATCAAGACACTGAAAGAACAAATGGTGTGTGGCAGATTATGGGAGATCAAGTGGTTAAATGATTAATTATCAAGAGGAAAGGATGGAAAGAAAATTGGAATCTGAAATCAGTAATGAAGCAATCAGAAATTTGAAATTTAGAATAAGGTGAATGAATGCATATTTCCTTTTTATGAATTGTGCACAATATGACATTGACCAGATCAACTCAGGGAATCAGATGTGGTAATTCCAAGAATAAATGATCTTCAGCAATTGCAATTCAAGTCAACTATTCAAATTTTTTTTTTTTTTTTTTTTTTCAATTTCCAGCACAACTTTCTTTTTCACAGATTCTGACTTCCTTTTTTTTTTTTTTTTTGCAACTTTTCCTTCTTTTTTTCTTTTTTTTTTTTTTTTTCACTGTAATATACTCTTTTTTTTTTTTTTTTGAATCTTGAAGGTGCTGAAATTTGCAAACAAAACACAAGATTTCTGAACACAAGATTTCTGAAAGATCAGAATGATATGCACGAAAGAAATAGCTATAACTTGCCCTAGAAAAATCGGATTGATGTGATTCCAAAACGAGCAGAAAGAAGAGATTTCGACACACAATAAATACCTATTAAACGTCCAAAAACACGAAGGAAGACACCAGAAACAGCCGCATAAAAAAAAGGACGAGCAGAAAAGAAATAGCTATAACTTGCTCTACAAAAATCGGATTGATGTGATTCCAAATCGAGCAGAAAGAAGAGATCTTGAAACACAAGAAAGACCTATTAAACGTCCAAAAACACGAACCAAAACCACCAGAAACAGCCGCACAAAAATATGGACGAACAGAAAAGAATCAGACAAAATAAGGGAAAAGAACAAGGAAAAAGTGGATGAAACCAACCTCAACCAATGCTCTGATACCAGATGATGTGAGACTCCGTAGAAACCCGTTCTAGGAACCCCAAATTACACGGATCAGTGATCGAATTTTGGCATACGACACAAGAACAAGAAAATAGGCAGATCTGGACAACAAGCAAGAAAGAATAAAGAAAGAAACAAAGAAGAAGAAGAAGAAGAGATGTTGGTCAATGGAATTGAACCCTAAGAGAACCCGTCTCTTAGAACCCTAATCCGGGACGCCACAAAGGAAACCACTCCTTTGATAAGTCAAAGATTTTCTCCAGTACACAAAGGCCACAAGAGAAACCTCACAAGTCAGAAATAATTCTGAAACTAATTCATTCAATCTGCCTCTTCTTGGAGTACAAGTGGGCCTTATATAGGCATTTGAAAAATAAAACCCTAAATACAAAATAACTCTTAGGTTTGGCGGGAAAATAAAAGAAATTTAAATCTGAACAAATTCACCAAGAATGGTGCCTAATAAAGCTAAAAAATCTGAAACAGAAACAATCAAATTAAAACTAAGAGGATTTTGTGGAAATGGTTGGGCTTCTTCAATTAGGCTCCTTTCAGGCTTGGGCTAGCATCTTGTAGATATGAAATGATTTTCATGCCATTTTGTTCCTTTTGGGCTTCATATTCAGCTAAGACTATGGGCTCCAGGTCCATTAGTTTTTGGATCACTCCATTCAAGGCCTCCTTCATAGCTTTGGCTCTTGATCTTGTGCATGGGCCTCCCATACCTTGCAATGGATCTTTAGCTGGCCATCTTTTAGAGTTACGTCCAGCCCTTTTGTTTTCAAGTTCTTGATTTTGTTCAAGCTCTTTAAAGTCTCCTAGCTCATCTCCATCACTTTTTAAATCAATTTTAGAGAAAATAGTAGAGTCATTTAATTCATCAAGCATATCATCTAACCTAGGAATAGGATGACAATACCTTACTATTATATTATTGATCACTCTACAATCAACATACATCCTCCATGTGCTATCACAAGCACCACTAGTACCACATACGGGCTTAGGCTCTCCCTTACATATCCTTTATCTAGAAGCTCTTGCACTTGTCTTTGAATCTCCTTAGTTTCTTTGGAGTTGGTAGCTTGTTGTTGTAGCTTCTTGGCTCCTGCTCCAGGTATAAAATCAATTTGATGTTTTTGGCCAAGAAAAAACCAATAGGGTGGATTTCTTTGGAAAAACAGAGGAATATTCCTTAGAGGCTTAATAACACTAGGCAAAGTAGAGGTTAAGAAATTTTAGAAAAACCAATAGCTTCTTTGAAAAGTATAAATCTATAAGGTTTTGGAAAAGGTTTTTTGAGAAAAAAAACCTTGCTTGATTTTACTATTTCTTGCCACTAATAAACTTTCTCTCTTCTATCTCAATTTGGCTTTCTTGCAAGGAAAAGATTCAAGTTTCTTTTCTCTCCCTCTTCTTGGCTTACTCTCATTATCTGCTCCATTTTCATTGTCTTCAAGCAAGGAAGAGACAGGCTTTATACTCTCACTTTCTCTTTTTGTTTCCCTCTTAATTTGATCTTCTAATATTTGTTTTGGTGACATAAGAAAGAGAGTTATAAGTTCCTAAGTACAAAAAGTAACAGTTTGAAAAATCATTAAGTGTAACATGCCTATCATATTGCCAAGCCCTACCTAATAAAAGATGACATGCTTTCATTACAACATCACATAGTACTTCATCTCTATACTTACCAATAGAAAAAATTACTTTTACTTGTTTTGTTACCCTCAACTCTCCACATTCATTGAGCCATTGAAGCTTGTATGGTTGTTGATACTTGAAGGTAGATAAATTCAAGTTCTCTACTAGCTTAGTGCTTGCCAAATTGTAGCAACTTCCTCAATCTATGATTACACCACATATTTTCCCTCAGATTTCACAGCAAGTATGAAATGTAACACTATATCTATCTAACTTATCTCATCTCCTTTCAAGTTATTTCTTTTGGCCAAGCAAAATTTTAAGAAAATATTCCATTAAAATAATGCCTTTTTGACGTTGCGTGATGCCCCCCCGTAGGAATAAATCTTAGGAACCTTCAACAAGATGATACATTGCCCGGGACCGGCTAAGAACAAGAAATTTTGGTCAAGAGGACCCTAAGAGAACTCGTCCCTTAGAACCCTAGCCTTGAGATGCCACAAAGGAAGACCACTCCTTTGATAAGTCACTTGTATTCTATAGAAGAACACATAGAAACAAGAATTCTCACAATGAGAAATAAAATTCTGAATTCATTCCAATCTTCCAAAAGTACAATAGGTGGCCTATTAAATAGGAATAAAAGAAAAACCCTAAACCTAACTTAATCTCTAAGAATTCTCCTCCAAGAAATAGGAAACAAAGAATATGATTTTAATGGGAGGAGATGATGCCATTTACTACAATAAATCCTAAAGAAAAGGAAAAAAAGTAATAAGTTTTCAGCAACTAATGAAAATAGAAATAAAAAAAATCTGAAACTTAAATCCTAAGTCTTGACTAAATGGCCTTGTTCAAACTAATAGAAATGGAAACTAATGAAAAGCAAATAAAAGACATCCTAATAAGATTTAAAACTCCTATTCACGTCACTTTTGTTGCCAATGTGATTTGCACATGTTTTTTAATTGATTTCTTCAAGTTGGACTCTATTTGGACCTTGCAGCATGTCTTGTTGGGCTTGGACAATGAGGATCAAGTCTCTTGGGCCTTGTAACTCTTCAAATTGATGCAAAAACATAGGTTCAAGCTCTTGAACTTTTTGGACAATGCAACTCAGCTTGCTTCATGGCTTTAGCTCTTCCTCTAGTCATTGGGCCTCCTATGCCTTGTAATGGGTCCATTTGCATGTTGGGCTTTCTTGCACACCCTCCATGCTCTTTTAGGTCATTACACCATGCTCCCTTGTCTACAAGCTCACAGGTCCTTTCATTATTGCATAATGAATAAAAATTTCATTTCGTGTCTTATGGACTATACAAACTCATCCATCTCATTCTCCTATTTAAATACATATATACAACTCAAAACCATCTTAAAATGTTGCCAAAAACTTGAGCTTATAGCATACATATACAAAATAATACAAGGTTGTCTCAGCTTCTGCTACCAAATTTTTGGTGCCAACTTTGAAAAATCATAACTAAATTGATGTAAGACTCTGTAGAAACTCGTTCTAATAACCCCAAATGACACGGATCAGTGATCAAAATTTGGCTACAACATAAAAACAAGCAAATACACAGATTTGGACAGCGAGCAACGAAGAACAAAGAAAGGAACAAAGAAGAAGAAGAAGAGATGTTGGTCAATGGAATTGAACCCTAAGAGAACCCATCTCTTAGAACCCTAATCCAGGGCGCCACAAAGGAAACCACTCCTTTGACAAGTCAAAGATTTTCCCCAGCACACAAAGGCCACAAGAAAAACCTCACAAGTTAGAAATGATTCTGTAAAAGATAATTCATTCAATCTACCATTCTTGGAGTACAAGTAAGCCTTATATAGGCATTTGAAAAAATAAAATCCTAAACACAAAATAACTCCTAGGTGGCACCTTTTACATGGCGAGAAATAAAAGAAATTTAAGTCTGAAAAAATTCACCAAGAATGGTGCCTAATAAGGTTAAAAAATCTGAAACAGAAACAATCAAATTAAAACAAAATAAAACTAAGAGAATTTTGTGGAAAATGGCTGGGCTCGTTCAATTAGGTTCCTTTTGGGCTTGGGCTAGCATTTTATAGATATGAAATAATCTTCACGCCATTTTGTTCCTTTTGGACTTCATATTCAGCTAAGACTATAGGCTCCAAGTCTATTAGTTTTTGGATCGCTCCATTCAAGGCCTCCTTCATAGCTTTGGCTCTTGATCTTGTGCATGGGCCTCTCATACCTTGCAATGGGTCTTTAGTTAGTCATCTTTTAGAGTCACGTCTAGCCCTTTTGTTTCCAAGTTCTTGATTTTGTTCAAGCTCTTTCAAGTCTCCTAGCTCACCTCTATCATTCCCTCCCTCCTGAAAAGGATTCGTCCTCGAATCTGCAATATCAAAAAGAGAAAGGTCAGCCACATTGAAAGTTGCGCTTACATTCCTATAAGAACTAGGTAAATCAATTTTATATGCATTATCATTTATTCTTTCCAACACTTGGAAAGGACCATCGCCTCTTCGGTGTAATTTGGACTTCCTTTGTTCAGGAAACCTTTCTTTCCTCAAATGAACCCACACCCAATCCCCTAATTCAAAAATAACCTTCCTTTGGTCTTTATTAGCATGTTGAGCATATTACTTATTCTTGTGCTCAATGTTCGTCTTAACCTTAGCATGAAGATCTTGCACAAACTTAGCTTTCTTTGCACTATCAAGGTTAGCAAACTCATTACAAGGCAAAGGAAGTAAATCCAAGGGAGTCAAAGGATTAAAACCATATACAATCTCAAAAGGAGAAAACTCAGTTGTAGAATGTAAGGGACGATTATATGCAAACTTGATGTGAGGCAAACACTTTTTCCAATTATTTAAATTTTTTAAATTATAACACGCAATAAGAAAGAAAGTGTTTGATTCACCACTTCAGTTTGTCCATCCATTTGAAAATGTGCAATCATAGAAAACACAAGCTTTGTACCCAGCTTAGCCCACAAAGTTTTCCAAAAGTGACTAACAAATTTAACATCACGGTCACTCACAATAGATAGGGGCAAACCATGCAATCTAACAATCTCCTTGAAAAACAAATCAGAAATATAGACAGCATCATTTTTTTTAGCAAGCAATGAAATGAGTCATTTTACTAAATTGATCAACAACAACAAATATGCTATCCTTTCCACTAGATGTTCTAGGCAATCCAAGTACAAAATCCAATGAAATATCTACCCAAGGATGAGAAGGAATAAGTAAGGGAGTATACAAGCCATGTGGTTGCACTTTAGATTTAGCGTGCTTGCATACAATGTACCTTTTACACACAACAATCACGTAGGCATATGAGGCCAATAAAATGTTGTTTCAACATGGATAGAACAGACAGGCACACACAATTTATTTCCTTTAAACAAGAAACCATCAAATCTAAAGAAATCATGAGCACCATGTTTTTCACACAACTTCCAAGTTTCAGCAAAGCCAACATCACATTCATACATGCTTTTGAAAGATTCAAAACCAATCAACCTAGCTTGCATAGAGGTAATGAGACTATACTTCCTAGACAAAGCATCAGCCACAACATTTTCTTTCCCCTTTTTATGTTTAAGCACATAAGGAAATCACTCAATGAATTCAAGCCCGACTCATTCCTTATACTGAGACCTAGAGGTTAGAACTTAACAAACCTATTGCCATGAGCCCCTAAGAACGAATTGAATCAGTAACTTCCCCTGGAGAGGTAACTTGCTATAAGATTACCAGCTAATCAGTGAGTAGTGGTGATACAATATCAATAGGCATGCCCATTGGAGCGCAACAAGTTCGAGAAACCCTCATCCATCAAGAATTTCAAAGAGTTCAAGTGGCTCAAATTGTGCACTATGTCTAAAAATTTCAAAAAGCTTAAGATAATTTCTATGTTAGATGTCAGCCTAAGTTTAGAGCCCAAAATCCATATTTGATTAATTTAGAATATGCTAGACGTCATTCAATTCATAAAGATGTTGATCTTGGAGTTGAATTAAATTTTGGACATGAGATCTCCTTAAAGATGCAAAAGTGGAAGTCCAAGTGGAAGCCTAATGTCCTAAGAAGGTCTATGGAGCAACTAAAGTCAATATCCAATATGTTGAAGGCCCAATAACAAGAGTTAAAGTTAAAGCAATAAAAGAAGCCTTCAATTGTTTAATTTATAAGTTTCATAACTTAGAGCCCATTCATTTAAGTCAAGAGAAGGCCTAAGAAGATGTAAAAGGTGTGATCATGCTAGCCATTCTACAAGAGGAGTGCCATGGCCCAATTGGAGTCTAATTGCAAGAGATCAAGAATCATGTGACAACCATGTGATTTTTAATGAAGCATCAGAATCCCATGTGACAACTTAAAAAAGTTGATTAGTTTTGACTAGGATTTTTTTTGAAATTTCGTTTTTTTATTATTTTATTATTTGTTGAACTTGGTCAAAGAGCTTATCTTGGAGATCAAGTTAAAATTAGTATCCTAATCTAATTCCTTAATATTAGGCATCATTTAAAATATTTCTAATCAGATTTTAGAGTTTTACTTTAATTAGGACTCTAGAAATTTTGCCTATAAAAGGCTTTCTATTGTACTATATTTTGGCACATGAATGAATGAATTTGAGTATTATTCAATACTTTGTGAGGCTTTTGCTTCTTTGTGTTCTCTGAGAGTTCACGTGACTTATCAAAGGATTGGCATTCCTTTGTGGCGTCTTGAGGCTAGGGTTCTAAGAGACAAGTTCTCTTAGGGTCTTTCCTTTGACCAACATTCTTGTTTTTTTAGCCAGTCTCAGGCAAAGTGTCATCTTGTTGAAGGTTCCTAGGACAAGGTTCCTAGAAGGTCTCTTATCATTTGGTATCAGAGGTTTGGTCGTTAGTACAAGGTATATCTTTGTGTTTTTTTTTTCCTTCCGTTGTTCTTCATACTTTCTTTCCTTCCATTTGTGTTATCTTTTTCATCTTCGTCTTTGTCTTCTATCTTCTTCTGTCTTCCATTGTTGTGTGCTTCCATCCTCAAAAAAAAAAAAAAAAAGAAGAAGAGTGTGATACTCCAAAAAAAAAAAAAAAATTCGAAAAAAAAATAAAAAAAAAGTGAAAAAAAAATTTCAGATTGCAGAATTCCAAATTGCAAGTTGTGCCAATTTAAAGTTGAAAGCAAGTTTGGAGTTAATTTCCTAATTGGAGTCAATTTCTTAATTGGAGTTAGTTTCCTAATTGAAGTCAATTTCCTAATTGGAGTTAGTTTCTTAATTGGAATCAATTTCCTAATTGGAGTTAGTTTCTTAATTGGAGTCAATTTCCTAATTGGAGTTAATTCCCTAATTGGAGTTTGTTTCCTAATTTGATTGCATTAAGTAGCTACCAAGTTATCTGCTTTCCTATTTGCATTCAAGAAAGAATATTTTTTCCTAATTGTTCTAAACTTGAATTGCAAATAGTTTCCTATTCTTAAATTTGTTTATTTTCAAATTTTTTTTTCTTTCCTTCTCCTTCCTTCCAGGCCTCCCCTTCCTCCTTTCTTTTTCCCCTTTTTGTTACACACCTTTTTTTTCTCCTTTGTTTGATTCTTTGGGAATTTACATTTTAGGATTCTAGTTTTTTTTATTACCACTAGTTTGATCTTTTCATTTGATTTGCTTGTGACTTGCTTATTAAGAAGCAAATTATTGAGCGGTAAAAGGCAAGAGTGCAATTAACATTAAAGAAAATGCCAAAAAGAGAGTTAAACACGAGTGAACTTATCATCTTTTGAGTGTAAACACGTGAGAAGAGTGTGTGAGGTCCTATTCCTTCTATCTTTATTTGACTAACTTTTCAGGTGATAAAATGTCCAATGAGTACAAATTCCTTGAAGAGGCTAACAAAGAGCGATTCAAGCAATCTTGTGCAAGGTTGGATGCATTCCAATCCAATATCAACTCTACAGGACAAGATAAGGAAAAGGCATCCCCTGATTTCCATACTAGATGCCTTATAAAAGAGAAAGTTTGCAGCATGACCATTGATAATAATAGCTACATAAATGTTATTAGTACCTTACTTGTTGAGAAATTAAACTTGCCTACTATAAAGCATCCTAGGCCCTATACCTTGTTGAAGGGTAGTGCTGAATTTAAAGTTAATAATGATGAAGGGGCTTGTGAGCTTGTAGACAAGGGAGCATGGTGTAATGACTTAAAAGAGCATGGAGGGTGTACAAGAAAGCCCAACATGCAAATGGACCCATTACAAGGCATAGGAGGCCCAATGACTAGAGGAAGAGCTAAAGCCATGAAGCAAACTTTGAGTTGCATTGTCCAAAAAGTTCAAGAGCTTGAACCTATGTTTTTGCATCAATTTGAAGAGTTACAAGGCCCAAGGGACTTGATCCTCATTGTCCAAGCCCAACAAGACATGCTGCAAGGTCCGAATAGAGTCCAATTTGAAGAAATCAATTAACAAGCATGTGCAAATCACATGGGCAACAAAAGTGACGTGAATAGTAGTTTTAATTCTTATTAAGATGTCTTTTATTTGCTTTTCATTAGTTTCCATTTCTATTAGTTTGAACGAGGCCATTTAGTCAAGACTTAGGATTCAAGTTTCAGATTTTGTTTATTTCCTTTTTCATTAGTTGCTGAAAACTTATTACTTTCTTTCCTTTTCTTTAGGATTTCTTGTAGTAAATGGCATCATCTCCTCCCATTAAAATCAGATCCCTTATTTCCTATTTCTTGAAGGAGAATTCTTAGAGATTAAGTTAGGTTTAGGGTTTTCTTTTATGCCTATTTAATAGGCCACCTATTGTACTTTTTGGGAGATTGGAATGAATTCAGAATTTTATTTCTCATTGTGAGAATTCTTGCTTTTGTGTGTTCTTCTATAGAATACAAGTGACTTATCAAAGGAGTGGTCTCCCTTTGTGGCGTCTCAAGGCTAGGGTTCTAAGGGACGAGTTCTCTTAGGGTCTTATCCTCTTGACCAACATTTCTTGTTCTTAGCCGGTCCCGGGCAACGTATCATCTTGTTGAAGGTTCCTAGGACTTATTCCTACGGGGTCTCTCATCAAATAAGCAAGTTTTGATTTCTTTCTCCATTGGTAAATATCATGATAAAGTGTTATGTGATGTAGCTCCAATGTATGATGGACATATTATGCTTGGTAAACCATGAAAACACGTGAGAAAAGCTAAATATGTCAAGCATAAGCACAAATATTGCTATTGCTATTTATTTGTATTTAATGAAAAAAATCATGTATTGGTACCTCTTGATCCTATGGATCAATAAGGATCAAATAAGAATAGTACAAGCATACAAAATGAAGGAAAAGGAGAGAACAAAAGAAAAAGAGAGAGAATATGAGTTAGAGAGAGAAAAAGATGAAATTGAAAAAGAAAAGAGTGTGAGTGAAAAGAAAGAGCAAGAGAGTTGTGAGAAAAGTGAGAAAAGCATAAGTCTGAACTTGTTTGATGAAAAAAGAGAGGTTGAGAGCATATGTAAAGATATTTGTTTATCTACTAACAATCTTAACCCATCTTTGCCTATTGTTAGTTCTAGCTCCTTGCAGGTATGTAGAGATTTGTTTCCCAAGAAACCACCTAATGGCGAAGATTTGAGAACGAATCTTTTCAAAGAGGGAGGGAATGATACAATATCAGTAGGCATACCCATTGGAGCGCAACAAGTTCGAGAAACCCTCATCCATCAAGAACTTCAATTAGGAAATTGACTCCAATTAGGAAACTAACTCAAAAAATAACAAGTTCGAGAAACCCTCATCTATCAACAATATTTGTGCTTATGCTTGACATATTTAGCTTTTCTCACGTGTTTCCATGGTTTACCAAGCATAATATGTCCATCATACATTGGAGTTACATCACATAACACTTTATCATGATATTTACCAATGGAGAAAGAAATCAAAACTTGCTTATTAACTTTAAATTCAGCACTACCCTTCAACAAGGTATAGGGCCTAGGATGCTTTATAGTAGGCAAGTTTAATTTCTCAACAAGTAAGGTACTAGCAACATTTATGTAGCTACTATTATCAATGGTCATGCTGCAGACTTTCTCTTTTATAAGGCATCTAGTATGGAAATCAGGGGATGCCTTTTCCTTATCTTGTCCTGTAGAGTTGATATTGGATTGGAATGCATCCAACCTTACACAAGATTACTTGAATCGCTCTTTGTTAGCCTCTTCAAGGAATTTGTACTCATTGGACATCTTATCACCTGAAAAGTTAGTCAAATAAAGATAGAAGGAATAGGACCTCAGGCACTCTTCTCACGTATTTACACTCAAAAGATGATAAGTTCACTCGTGTTTAACTCTCTTTTTGGCTTTTTCTTTAATGTTAATTGCACTCTTGCCTTTTACCACTCAATAATTTGCTTCTTACAAGTGTTCTAAGCAAGTCACAAGCAAATCAAATGAAAAGATCAAACTAGTGGCAATAAAAAAAACTAGAATCCTAAAATGTAAATTCCCAAAGAATCAAACAAAGGAGAAAAAAAAGTGTGTAACAAAAAGGGGAAAAAGAAAGGAGGAAGGGGAGGCCTGGAAGGAAGGAGAAGGAAAGAAAAAAAAATTTGAAAATAAGAAAATTTAAGAATAGGAAACTATTTGCAATTCAAGTTTAGAACAATTAGGAAAGAATATTCTTTCTTGAATGCAAATAGGAAAGCAGATAACTTGGTAGCTACTTAATGCAATCAAATTAGGAAACAAACTCCAATTAGGAAATTAACTCCAATTAGGAAATTGACTCCAATTAGAAAACTAACTCCAATTAGGAAATTCACTCCAATTAAGAAACTAACTCCAATTAAGAAATTGACTCCAATTAGGAAACTAACTCCAATTAAGAAATTGACTCCAATTAGGAAATTAACTCCAAACTTGCTTTCAACTTTAAATTGGCACAACTTGCAATTTTGAATTGTGCAATCTGAAAATTTTTTTTTCACTCTTTTTTTCACCTTTTTTTTTTATTTTTTTTCGATTTTTTTTTTAATTTTTTTTGGAGTATCACATTCTTCTTTTTTTTTTTGGAGGATGGAAGCACACAACAATGGAAGACAGAAGAAGATAGAAGACAAAGACGAAGATGAAAAAGATAACACAAATGGAAGGAAAGAAAGTATGAAGAACAACGGAAGGAAAAAAAAAACACAAAGATATACCTTGTACTAGCAACCAAACCTCTGATACAAATGATGAGAGACCCTCTAGGAACCTTGTCCTAGGAATCTTCAACAAGATAACACTTTGCCCGAAATCAGCTAAAAAAACAAGAATGTTGGTCAAAGGAAAGACCCTAAGAGAACTTGTCTCTTAGAACCCTAGCCTCAAGACACCACAAAGGAAGACCAATCCTTTGATAAGTCACGTGAACTCTCAAAGAACACAAAGAAGCAAAAGCCTCACAAAGTATTGAATAATACTCAAATTCATTCATTCATTCATGTCCCAAAATATAGTACAATAGGAAGCCTTCTATAGGCAAAATTTCTAGAGTCCTAATTAAAGTAAAACTCTAAAATCTGATTAGAAATATTTTAAATGATGCCTAATATTAAGGAATTAGATTAGGATATTAATTTTAACTTGATTTCCAAGATAAGCTCTTTGACCAAGTTCAACAAATAACAAAATAATAAAAAAACGAAATTTCAAAAAGAATCCTAGTAAAAAATAATCAACTTCTTTAAGTTGTCACATGGGATTCTCATGCTTCATTAAAAATCACATGGTTGTCACATGATTCTTAATCTCTTGCAATTGGACTCCAATTGGGCCTTGGTGAGTACTCTTATAGAATGGTTAGCATGATCACACCTTTTACATCTTCTTAGGCCTTCTCTTGACTTAAATGAATAGGCTCTAAGTTATGAAACTTATGAATTAAACAATTGAAGGCTTCTTTCATTGCTTTAACTTTAACTCTTGTTATTGGGCCTTTAACATATTGGATATTGACTTTAGTTGCTCCATAGACCTTCTTAGAACATTAGGCTTCCACTTGGACTTCCACTTTTGCATCTTTAAGGAGATCTCATGTCCAAAATTTAATTCAACTCCAAGATCAACATCTTTATGAATTGAGTGACGTCTAATATATTCTAAATTAATCAAATATGGATTTTGGGCTCTAAACTTGGGCTGACATCCAACATAGAAATTATCTTAAGCTCTTTGAAATTTTTGGACATAGTGCACAATTTGAGCCACTTGAGCTCTTTGAAATTCTTGATGGATGAAGGTTTCTCAAACTTGTTGCGCTCCAATGGATGCCTACTGATATTGTATCAAGTGGTCATGGAGATGTCCTTGATCTAGCCTTGAAAGGATGATACAATACCAGTAGGCATGCCCATTAAAGCACTACAAGTTCAAGAAGCCCTCATCCATCAAGAAACTCAAATCATTCAAAAGGGTATGATTCAGGTCCAAATGGCTCATGAAGAGATGGCCCATGCTCAAGAGGCCCAAATAGTGCTAGTATATGTCCAAAAACTTCAAAGAGTTCAAAATAATCTCTATGTTGGACGTCGACCCAAGTTTATAGCCCAAGATCCATATTTGATCAAGATCTCCTTAAAGATGCAAAAGTGGAAGTCCAAGTGGAAGCCCAATGTCTTAAGAAGATCCATGGAGCAACTAAATTCAATATCCAACATGTTGAAAGCCCAATGTAGTTACACACATACAAGAGGAGTGCCAAGGCCCAATTAGAGTCCAATTGTAAGAGATTAAGAATCATGTGACAACCATGTGATTTTTAATGAAGCATGAGCATCCCATGTGACAACTTACGAAGCTGATTAGTTTTGACTAGGATTCCTTTTGAAATTTCGTTTTTTATTATTTTATTATTTTTTTGAACTTGGTCAAAGAGCTTATCTTGGAGATCAAGTTAAGATTAGTATCCTAATCTAATTAGGATATATATTAGGTATTATTTAAAATATTTCTAATCAGATTTTAGAGTTTTACTTTAATTAGTACTCTAGAAAGTTTGCCTATAAAAGGCTTTCTATTGTACTCTATTTTGAATATGAATGAATGAATGAATTTGAGTATTATTCAATACTTTGTGAGGCTTTTGCTTCTTTGTGTTCTCTGAGAGTTCACGTGGCTTATCAAAGGATTGGTCTTCCTTTGTGGCGTCTTGAGGCTAGGGTTCTAAGAGACAAGTTCTCTTAGGGTCTTTCCTTTGACCAACATTCTTGTTTTCTAGCCGGTCTCGGGCAAAGTGTCATCTTGTTGAAGGTTCCTAGGACAAGGTTCCTAGAGGGTCTCTCATCACTAAAAGTTTCTAAAAATAATTCCTTAAAAGATGGCACTATTTATTACAAGAATTTGGAAAGTTAATAATGGTGCCATAAAAAAAGGAAAGAAACTATAAAGAAGAAAAAGGGAATAAACTAACTTATTCTTTAAACATAAGTTTTGACCACATAGTCTTATTCAAAAACTAAAATAGAAACTTTCTACATGGTCTGAAAATTGATGCTCACGTTCAGCAACTTGTCCAAGCCTTCCTTGATGGTTATGCCATGCACGGTTTCCTTAAAGGTGGTCATAAGAGCTCCATGGTACTCTATCATGGATAGGTTTTCTAAAATGGCACACTTCATTGCATGTTATAAGGTTGATGATGCTTCTAATATTGCTAATTTGTTCTTTTAGGAAGTTGTGAGGCTTCATGGGATGCTGAGGACTATGGTGTCAGATCGTGATGCTAAGTTTCTAAGGTATTTTTGGAAGACTTTGTGGAGCAAGCTTGGAACTAAATTGCTATTCTCTACTACTTGTCATTTGCAAACTGATGAACAAACTTGATACAATATCAGTAGGCATGTCTATTGGAGCACTACAAATTCGAGAAGCCCTCATCCATCAAGACCAAATCATTCAAAAGCCTATGATTCAGGCCCAAATGGCTCATGAAATGATGGCCATTGTTCAAGAGGCCCAAATTGTGATTGTATATGTCCAAAAACTTCAAAGAGCTCAAGATAATTTCTATATTGGACGTCGGCCCAAGTTTAGAGGCCAAGATCCATATTTGATCAATTTAAAACATGTTAGACGTCACTCAATTCATAAAGATACTGATCTTGGAGTTGAGTTGAATTTTGGACATGAGATCTCCTTAAAGATGCAAAAGTGGAAGTCCAAATGGAAGCCCAATGTCCTAAGAAGGTCCATGGAGCAACTAGAGTTAATATCCAACATGTTGAAGGCCCACTAATAAGAGTTAGGGCCAAAGCAATGAAAGAAGCCTTCAATTGTTTAATTCATAAGCTTTATAACTTAGAGCCCATTCATTTAAGTGAAGAGATGGCCCAAGAAGATATAAAAGATGTGATCATGCTAACCATTCTACAAGAGGAGTGCCAAGGCCCAATTGGAGTCCAATTACAAGAGATTAAAAATCATGTGACAACCATGTGATTTTTAATGAAGCATGAGCATCCCATGTGACAAATTAAAAAAGCTGATTAGTTTTGACTAGGATTCTTTTTGAATTTCGTTTTTTATTATTTTATTATTTTTTGAACTTGGTCAAAGAGCTTATCTTGGAGATCAAGTTAAAATTAGTATCCTAATCTAATTAGGATATATTAGGTATCATTTAAAATATTTCTAATCAGGTTTTAGAGTTTTACTTTAATTAGGACTCTAGAAAATTTTGCCTATAAAAGGCTTCCTATTGTACTCTATTTTAAACAGATCAATGAATGAATTTGAGTATTATTCAATACTTTGTGAGGCTTTTGTTTCTTTGTGTTCTTTGAGAGTTCACGTGACTTATCAAAGGATTGGTCTTCCTTTGTGGCGTCTTGAGGCTAGGGTTCTAAGAGACAAGTTCTCTTAGGGTCTTTCCTTTGACCAACATTCTTGTTTTCTAGCCGGTCTCGGGCAAAGTGTCATCTTGTTGAAGGTTCCTAGGACAAGGTTCCTAGAGGGTCTCTCATCAAAACTGAAGTTGTTAATAGGACACTATCTTATTTGTTACGAACTGTGGTTAAAATGAACCTGAAGAATTGGGAGGAGTGTCTACCACATGTTGAGTTTGCATACAATAGGGCTATTCATTCCACTACTAAATATTCACCATTTGAGATTGTATATGGTTTTAATCCTCTTGCACCCATTGACTTAGTTCCTTTGCCTTTGCAGGAAAGAATCAATATGGATTGATAGAAACGTGCTAAGTTTGTTAAGCAAATCCATGAGAAAGCAAAACAAAACATTGAGAGGATGACTCAACAACATGTAGAACATGCTAAAGAAGGTTGTCTTTGAACCAAGAGATTTGGTTTGGTTGCACCTTAGAAAAGAGAGGTTTCCTAACAAAAGAAAGTCTAAACTTATGCCTCGAGGAGATGGCCCTTTCCGAGTGATAGAGAGAATTAATGAAAGCCTACAAGATAAATTTACCAGGTGAGTATAGTGTAAGTGCTACTTTTAATGTTTCTGACATTTTCCTTTATTTTGGTGCAGACTTTGAAGAGTGGAATATGACTCCTTTTCAAGAGGGGGAGGATGATATGAACCAGACTCATGTGGAGAAGGATGCTCGTGTGGAGAAAGACTTGGTGATAGATGGCCCAATGACAAGAGGAAGAGTTAAGCATCTACAAAGAGCAATTGCACTTCAATTTGCGGAATTAGAAGCCCATAATGTTAGTGCATGCATTGAGGAAGCAAATGGATCCTTAGTCATGCTTATTCAAGCCCAAGTTGATGCTTAAAGAGCCCATTAAAGCTAGAGGACGTGAATAGTACTTCAAATATAAGATGTCCAGCCCATTAGTATTAATTAATTTCTATTTTAGTGATTTGAATAAGGCCATGTGGTCAATTAAGTTTTTAGAAAGTTTTATTTTCCTTATTACTTCAAAATTATTTGTTTCCATTTCTTTTAGGGGCTGATTTGGTTCCATTTATTTAGGTTATTTTCTTTCTACTTTTGGATGAACAGTGTAAGTGAACAGTGCACAACCTTGGGAATTATGTTTTAGGAAATTTCTTAAGTCTTACTTTTAGGGTTTGCTTAGTATTCAAGTTTTGGAATTCCTTTTCCTATAAATAGGCCATCTTTGTATTCGATTTGAAGATGATGATTGAAGTAATAGAATTATTTTGAGTGTTTTCTCCAAATTGTGAGAGTTATCTTTCCCTTACTCTTGTAAAACCTTTGTCTTGTTAATCTATCCTTCGATTGGTGAGTCAAGTTTACAAAAGCCCCCAATTCGTGCTTCGACCCGGGTGTGTCATTGTGTGGGTTTGTTCATCATGTTCGTGGTTAGACGTGCAATCTAAGTCGCAGGTCAACATTACTCTAACGTTGGTTGGCCACTTGCTTCCGTCAAGTCTCAAACCATCATTTTACTTAACCTACGCTGTGAAGATTGGGCCACCCCTTTAATTCTGCATTAAAAATTATCCATAGAATCATCTCTACGCCTCTCATATCTTCTAAGATTAGGACTTATAGTAGGTGGTCTTCTTTGCAAGTTTGCAATTATTATGTCTTTCTTATCCATCTGGTCTCTTATCCCTCCAAGCACCACATTAAGACATTCAAATTGCTGCTGCATGGCTTTCACAACGAGGTTCAGGTTCTGTGTATGATGTGATCCAGCAAAGGGAGCAAGCTGTCTCAAATGCTTAGAATGATCCTCTGCAAATTCTAAGTGGCCCGATGACAAGAGCATGAGCTAAAAGAATGAAGGAAGTCTTAAGTGGACTTGTTCAAGAGACTTGGACTAAGCAAATAGCAATTAGAATAACAAAAGTCAAGCAAGATATGGACATTTCTAATGTGGACGTCCTCAACATCATATGGGCTGAAGATGGAGTTGCTGAGGCTAGACTGGGCCAACACATTATAAATTGAAGTGCTTAAACTATGGACCATCCATTGGTGGGCTCATTTAGTGCTAAATAATGCCATTTTGGGCTTAATAAGCTGATTTCTAAAACCCTAATGTATCTGGATGAATTTAGCTTATTTAGGAGGATTTAATTTCTTTTTTACTTTTTAAGAGAATTTGACTTTTATAATTCTGATTTCATAGGTCATTAATTAGGATATTGCTATTAATTTCCCTAGTTTTCCTTTTCTATAAGTATTGAAGGCAGATTTGACTTGCACACTATATAATTAAACTCTGCCTCCTATTGTAACCAGATTTGAATGAATAAAAATCATATTTTCTGGAAATCCCAAACTTGAGAGGAGTACTCTCTATGGTTCTTTATGGAACTTGTAGACTTATCAAGGCTTGATCAACCTTGTGGCATCTTCCAACACTCAGGGTCCTTGCCTTTTCATATTCAGGGATTCTAAGTAGATCGTTCAGACTGAAATTAGCTTTTTTGGGGTGCGTGTATTTCAGATCGGTTATGGGTTCAAGGGGACTTGATTCCTTGCGGGTTCACACTAGTGCACTACCTCCTCCACTTGATGTTTCCTCCCTATTAGACATTATAAGCTGCAAGAAAAGTGATTAGAGAAATAAAGATCCTCGCAAATTTTCCTCACGTGTTTATCCTAAAAAAATGTCACTCTTCACTCGTGTTTCACACTTTAAAGGCTTTTTCAAATAATGGATTTACACTCTCTCCTTTTTCCACTTTTAGTCTCTCTATAGGCTCTTTAAAGAAACTAATCAGACTCAATACAAAGCTATCACAATTCTTGTGAGATTCAACCTAACACTTGGACATAATGAGTAGTAAGTAGATACTACAGTAGAGAAAATCCGGGAATAAAAGTTAAAGATGCAGAATTTTGTAAAAGCTTAGCTCAAACCAATACTACTTCCAGAACAGCACAAAAATTTTTTTTTTAGCCTTTTCTTTTCAGCAATTTTTTTCTCTATTTTTTTTTTGCCTTGCTTTTTTTTTTTCTGGAATATGAAGAACAAAAATGAAATTTGAATAAACAGAATAGAAACAGCAAAATCAATCTAGAAAGCCCTGAAAACACGTCTGAATTTAAATGACAATATCTCGAGTTAGAGAACTCCAAATGAGATGATTTTAAAGCAATTTGAAAGAAGAGAGTCTGGGATATAAGAAAGACCTACTACACATCCAGAAACTCAATGGAAAATGTGACAAATAGAGGATTAAAACTCAGCATGTCCAGAAGAATAGAAGACGAATAAAATTTCAAAAGGAAACAGAAACACAATCTAGAAAAGCACAATGACACATGGATATGACCTGATTTACGAACCTGGCTTTGATACCAAGATGGTGGAACCCACAAGGAATCGAGTCCCCTTGAACCCACAACCGATAAAAAATATACGCACCCCAAGAAAGTAAAATCAAGTCTGAAGATCCACTTCGAACCCTTGAATACAAAGAGGCAAGGACCCCAAGTGTTGGAAGACGCCACAAGGTTGATCAAGCCTTGATAAGTCTACAAGTTCAATAAAGAACCCTAGAGAGTACTCCTCTCAAGTTTGGGATTTCCATAAAATATGATTTTTATTCATTCAAATTTGGTTACAATGGGAGGCAGAGTGATATGAACTAGGTTCATGAAGATGCTAATTTAGAATCTTCAAATGATCCTTTGCATCTTCCAATTGGACCTATTACATGATGGAGATGAGCTAGGAGACTTTAAAGAGCTTGAACAAAATCAAGAACTTGAAAACAAAAGGGCTGGACGTAACTCTAAAAGATGGCCAGCTAAAGATCCATTGCAAGGTATGGGAGGCCCATGCACAAGATCAAGAGCCAAAGCTATGAAGGAGGCCTTGAATGGAGTGATCCAAAAACTAATGGACCTGGAGCCCATAGTCTTAGCTGAATATGAAGCCCAAAAGGAACAAAATGGCATGAAAATCATTTCATATCTACAAGATGCTAGCCCAAGCCTGAAAGGAGCCTAATTGAAGAAGCCCAACCATTTCCACAAAATCCTCTTAGTTTTAATTTGATTGTTTCTGTTTCAGATTTTTTAGCTTTATTAGGCACCATTCTTGGTGAATTTGTTCAAATTTAAATTTTTTTTATTTTCCCGCCAAACCTAAGAGTTATTTTGTATTTAGGGTTTTATTTTTTCAAATGCCTATATAAGGCCCACTTGTACTCCAAGAAGAGGAGATTGAATGAATTAGTTTCAGAATTATTTCTGACTTGTAAGGTTTCTCTTGTGGCCTTTGTGTACTGGAGAAAATCTTTGACTTATCAAAGGAGTGGTTTCCTTTGTGGCGTCCCGGATTAGGGTTCTAAGAGACGGGTTCTCTTAGGGTTGAATTCCATTGACCAACATCTCTTCTTCTTCTTCTTCTTTGTTTCTTTCTTTATTCTTTCTTGCTTGTTGTCCAGATCTGCCTATTTTCTTGTTCTTGTGTCATATGCCAAAATTCGATCACTGATCCATATAATTTGGGGTTCCTAGAACGGGTTTCTACGGAGTCTCACATCATCTGGTATCAGAGCCGGCCTAGCCGCACGTGGAACCCGAGGACGGGTTGGCCCCAAGGGGGGTGGAATGTAATGTCCCACATCGGGTAGGAAGACCCTGGGTTAAGGCCTTATAAGAGGGAGTGGAGCTCTCCCTTCCAGCGACGCGTTTTCCCAAGGGAAATGAGAGTACCAAGGGAGGAACAAAACCCCAGCCACGTGGAAACCACGGGGTGCCGTAAATGGGGACAATATTGCTGGAGGCTCTGTGGGGAATTGGTATCAGAGCATTGGTTGAGGTTGGTTTCATCCACTTTTGCCTTGTTCTTTTCCCTTATTTCGTCTGATTCTTTTCTGTTCGTCCATATTTTTGTGCAGCTGTTTTTGGTGTTTTTAGTTCGTGTTTTTGGACGTTTAATAGGTCTTTCTTGTGTTTCAATTCTGCTCGATTTGGAATCACATCAATCCGATTTTTGTAGAGCAAGTTATAGCTATTTCTTTTCTGCTCGTCCTTTTTTTTTTATGCGGCTGTTTCTGGTGTTTTCCTTCGTGTTTTTGGACATTTAATAGGTCTTTATTGTGTGTAGAAATCTCTTCTTTCTGCTCATTTTGGAATCACATCAATCCGATTTTTCTAGGGCAAGTTATAGCTATTTCTTTCGTGCATATCATTCTGATCTTTCAGAAATCTTGTGTTCAGAAATCTTGTGCTTTGTTTGCAAATTTCAGCACCTTCAAGATTCAAAAAAAAAAAAAAAAGAGTATATTACAAAAAAAAAAAAAAAAAAAAAGAAAAGAAGGAAAAGTTGCAAAAAAAAAAAAAAAAAAAAAAAGGAAGTCAGAATCTGTGAAAAAGAAAGTTGTGCTGGAAATTGAAAAAAAAAAAAAATTTTGAATAGTTGACTTGAATTGCAATTGCTGAAGATCATTTATTCTTGGAATTACCACATCTGATTCCCTGAGTTGATCTGGTCATTAAATGTCATATTGTGCACAATTCATAAAAAGGAAATATGCATTCATTCACCTTATTCTAAATTTCAAATTTCTGATTGCTTCATTACTGATTTTAGATTCCAATTTTCTTTCCATCCTTTCCTCTTGATAATTAATCATTTAACCACTTGATCTCCCATAATCTGCCACACACCATTTGTTCTTTCAGTGTCTTGATTTTCCTTTCCTAGTCACTTGCTATATTGTCTATTGGCTGCACCTACGATTTTTCTTTAAAATATTGGACTTTTGTTGTCTCTTTGAGAACTTTATATCTTGGATTCTAATTTAAGATTGCCACTTCAGTTGCTGCTTCTTTTGATTTGTTGGATCTAATTCAGTATACTATAGGAAGCAAGTTGAGAGGAAAAAGGCAAGAGTTTTTTCATCATTTTAAAACCCATTATAAGAGTGAAACACGAGTGAATTTGCGTCATTTAGAGTGAAACACGTGAGGGAGTAGTCAGGTCCTTTTCTTGCTATTCACTAACATTTTCAGGTGCCAATCATGTCTGAAAGTGAAGATAACCAAGTTGACCTTAAATTGTTTATCAAATCTGTTCAAGAACAATTCAAGAGGCTAAATGCTAGGTTGGATCAAATGGATTCTTCTTCTTCTAACAACAAGGCAAGGCATGGTAAAAATGTTGTTCTAGGAGGAGATGAATCTGATTTTGAGGAGGAAAGCCAACATGAAAGAGTTAGGAGAGCTCCCCCTCAAAAGAAAGATGCCTTTAGTAACATCAAGATGAAAATCCCTTCCTTTCAAGGGAAAGCTGATCCTGATGTATATCTTGAATGGGAAAGAAAAGTTGAGTTTTTATTTGACTGTCAATCTTTTCCAGAAGAAAGTAAAATAAAATTAGCTGCTTTGGAGTTCACAGATTATGCAAGCCTATGGTGGGATCAATTAACCACTAGTAGGAGGCGTTCAGGAGAGGGTCCAATTCGGTCTTGGCCAGAAATGAAGGCTCTCATGAGAAAGAGATTTGTCCCTACCCATTACTATAGGGATGTGCACAAGAGGCTCCACAAAATCAAACAAGGATCTATGAGTGTGGAAGAATATTTTCAGCAAATGCAAATTGCCATGATTAAAGCTGACATTGAGGAAGATTCAGAAGTTACAATGGCAAGATTTCTTGGTGGCTTAGACCCTGAAATTGCTGCAGAAGTTGAATTGCAAAACTACCTTGATATGGAGGAGTTGTTGCATAAAGCCATTAAGGTGGAGAAGCATTTTAAGACAAAACAGAAATTGAAATCACATGCTAGTTCCAACAAAGACTTCAAGTCCTCTTTCAAGTTTAAGGGAGAGACCAAGCCTAAAGAGGAGAATAAGATGAAGATGCAAACACCTACTTCTAAAGGTAAATCTGAACCTAAATCTTCTTCTAGTTCTTCTAAAATTAAATGCTTTAAATGTCAAGGTTTTGGTCACATTGCTTCACAATGTCCAAATAAAAGGGCTATGATTTTGCTTGAGAATGGTGTTGTTACTAGTGAAAGCAGCAGTGATGAAGATGTGGAAGTTGAGTTAAGCTCCAATGGAGGTGATGAATCTGATGTGGAGGTCACTGAAGCTGTGATTGGTGAGGCTCTAGTGTCAAGGCGTGCTCTTAGCATTCAACCGAAAGAGGAGCTTGAAAAAGAACAACGAGAGCATATCTTTCACATTAGGTGTTTTGTTAACAACAAGGTATGTAGCCTTATCATTGATAATGGGAGCTGCACCAATGTTGCTAGTGCCTTGTTGGTTGAAAAGCTAGGTTTGCCAACTAGAAAACACCCCACCCCTTATAATTTGTTGTGGTTCAATGATAATGGGGATGTTAAAGTTACTAAGCAAGTTGTTGTAGCATTTTCCATAGGAAGTTACCATGATGAGGTTTTATGTGATATAGCTCCTATGTATGCTGGACACTTGTTATTGGGTAGACCTTGGCAATTTGATAGGAAAGTTAAGTATGATGGTTATACTAACAGGTATTCTTTTGAGTTTAATAAGAAAACCATTATGCTAACCCCTCTCAGACCCTTGCAGGCATATGAAGATCAAAAACGAATTACTCAAGAATGCAAGTTAAGAGAGAAAGAAAAGAAAGTGCGTGAGAAAGAAAGAAAAGAAAGTGAGAGGGAGAGAAAAGAAAAGAGAGCTACTGAATTGAAAAGTCAAGAGAGTGAAGAGAAGAAAGTAACACTATTTTCCAGTAGAGGAGAGATTAAGAGGACTTTATGTAGTGAGACATCTTTTGTCCTCTTGTATAAGGATGTTTATCTAACCTTTAGTGACCTTGATGAATCTCTTCCTTCTAGTGTTTTGAGTTTGTTGCAGGAATATAAAGACTTATTTCCGGAAGAGGTACCGGATGGATTGCCTCCCATAAGAGGCATTGAGCACATGATTGACTTTATTCCTGGAGCATCTCTTCCTAACCGACCTGCGTATAGGGCAAATCCAGAAGAGACTAAGGAAATTCAGAGGCAAGTGGAGGAACTCATGAAAAAGGGGTTTGTGAGAGAAAGTCTTAGTCCATGTGCTGTTCCGGTAATACTTGTGCCCAAGAAGGATGGCAAATGGAGGATGTGTGTGGACTATCGAGCCATCAACAAAATCACTGTTAAGTATCGATATCCCATTCCTAGACTTGATGACATGCTGGATGAGTTACATGGTGCTTGCTTGTTTTCAAAAATAGATCTTAGAAGTGGTTATCATCAAATTAGGATGAAAGAGGGTGATGAGTGGAAGACTGCATTTAAGACTAAGTTTGGTTTGTATGAATGGCGTGTTATGCCCTTTGGCTTAACTAATGCTCCTAGTACATTCATGAGCTTAATGAATCAGGTGTTTCACCCTTACATAGGAAAGTTTGTTGTTGTGTATTTTGATGACATTCTTGTGTTTTCTAAGAATCTAGAAGAGCATGCTAAGCATTTGCATTCTGTGTTTGATATTTTAAGAGAAAATAAACTCTTTGCAAATTTAGAGAAATGCTCTTTCTGCTTGGATTCTGTGGTTTTTCTTGGTTTTGTTGTAGGTACTGATGGCGTCCGAGTGGATGAAGAGAAGGTGAAGGCAATTCGAGAGTGGCCAACACCTAGGAATGCTAGTGAAGTGAGGAGTTTCCATGGACTTGCAAGTTTCTACCGACGATTTGTAAAGGACTTCTCAACCCTTGCTGCACCTTTAAATGAGCTGGTAAAGAAAAATGTTATCTTTAAATGGGATTCAAGGACGAATCCTTTTCAAGAGGGAGGGAAAAAGATGATGTGAGACTCCATAGAAACCCGTTCTAGGAACCCCAAATTACACGGATCAGTGATCGAATTTTGGCATACGACACAAGAACAAGAAAATAGGCAGATCTGGACAACAAGCAAGAAAGAATAAAGAAAGAAACAAAGAAGAAGAAGAAGAAGAAGAAGAGATGTTGGTCAATGGAATTGAACCCTAAGAGAACCCGTCTCTTAGAACCCTAATCCGGGACGCCACAAAGGAAACCACTCCTTTGATAAGTCAAAGATTTTCTCCAGTACACAAAGGCCATAAGAAAAACCTCACAAGTCAGAAATAATTCTGAAACTAATTCATTCAATCTCCTCTTCTTGGAGTACAAGTGGGCCTTATATAGGCATTTGAAAAAATAAAACCCTAAATACAAAATAACTCTTAGGTTTGGCGGGAAAATAAAAAAAATTTAAATCTGAACAAATTCACCAAGAATGGTGCCTAATAAAGCTAAAAAATCTGAAACAGAAACAATCAAATTAAAACTAAGAGGATTTTGTGGAAATGGTTGGGCTTCTTCAATTAGGCTCCTTTCAGGCTTGGGCTAGCATCTTGTAGATATGAAATGATTTTCATGCCATTTTGTTCCTTTTGGGCTTCATATTCAGCTAAGACTATGGGCTCCAGGTCCATTAGTTTTTGGATCACTCCATTCAAGGCCTCCTTCATAGCTTTGGCTCTTGATCTTGTGCATGGGCCTCCCATACCTTGCAATGGATCTTTAGCTGGCCATCTTTTAGAGTTACGTCCAGCCCTTTTGTTTTCAAGTTCTTAATTTTGTTCAAGCTCTTTAAAGTCTCCTAGCTCATCTCCATCATTACAAGGGCGAAAGCTAAACAACTTAAAGAAGCATTCAGTGGACTTATTCAAGAGATTTGGACCAAGCAGATTTTTGAATCTGATTTAAGTATTAATGAAAACGTTCTTAACATTATTTAGGCTAAAGATGGAGCTATTAAAGCTAATTTGGGTTATAGTGTTGTAAATTAAAGAGTCTAGACTAAGGGCCATATATAGATTGACTCATTTGGGCCTAAATAATGATATTATGGGTTTAATATGCTGACTTCTAGAAGCTTTATCTATTTGGACGAAAATTAGAATTAATTAGGCTGATTATCTTATCTTTTCTGTTTTTAAAAAGATTTGATTTTGTATCCCTAATTTTTAGATCTTTCAATTAGGATTATGTAGTTAGTTTTCTACTTTTCCTCTAGTAGATAGGTTTGAGCTACACTATAAATACATGTATTCTGCCTTCATTTGAACTAGATTGAAAGTAATAGAATTATTCTGAGTATTTCTCTAATTGTGAGAATATCTTTTCTTTGTTCTTGTGAAACCTTTGTCTTGTCAACCTATCCTTAGGTTGGTCATTCAAGTTCGCAAAAGCCCCCAATTCATGCTTCGACCCAAGTGCATCGTTGTGTGGGTTAGTTTATTGTATTCATGGTTAGGTGCATTGTCTAAGTAGCAGGTCAATGTTCTTATAACGTTGGTTAGCTATTTGCTTTCGTCGGGTCTCGAACCATCATCTATCCATCAACCTACGCCATGAAGATTGGGCCACCCCTTGATTTGGCATCACAGAGTACAATTATATAGTATGCAAGTCAAATCTACCTTTAATGCTCATAGAAAAGAAAAACTAGAGAAATTAATAGCAAATATCCTAATTAATAACCTATGAGATCAGAATTATAAAAGTCAAATTCTCTTAAAAACTAAAAAGGAATTAAATCCCCCTAAATAAGTTAAATTTGTCTAGATACATTAGGGTTCTAGAAATAAACTTATTAAGCCCAAAATGGCATTATTTAGCACTAAATGAGCCCACCAATGGATGGTCCATGGTTCAAGTACTTCAATTTATAATGTTTTGGCCCAGTCTAGCCTCAGCAGCTCTATGTTCAGCCCATATGATGTTGAGGACGTCCACATTAGAAATGTCCATATTTTACTTGACTTTTGTTGCTCCAATTGCTATTTGCTTAGTCCAGGTCTCTTGAACAAGTCCACTTAAGGCTTCCCTCATTCTTTTAGCTCGTGCTCTTATCATCAGGCCACTTGAAATTCGCAGAGGATCATTCCAAGCATTTGAGATAGCTTGCTCCCTTTGATGGATCGCATCACAAAATAACCAAACTGAATTTAATGAAATAGTTACATAATGTAATGGTATTTTCATAATTTTAGATAATTTTTGGAATACTCATAAGAGGGCTTTTTAAATAGAAAATTTGAGTTTTTTAGGGTTTTTAGAGGCTCTGAAAACCATGAAAAGCCTTGGGATAGTGAAAACTCCTCCAGTGTATATTTTTTAATAGCGGTTGACCTAAATTTTGATCATTTCATTCGAGAAGATTTTAGCTCCAAATTAAGTGATTCCAAAGGCATTTTATAAGGTTGAGAATCTAAATTTTATGAATAAAGGATCCATGGAGAAAGATATAGAAAGTTTATTTTTAATCATAACTAAATCTTCCATCTTTTTTTTTATTTGGATTGGAGAGATTAAAGCAAAATAGCTATTAAACGATTATTTTAGTTTACTAGAGACATCAACATATTATTTTTAGCTCGATTGGAAAAGATGGTTCTAAAAAAGGAGTTAAAATGAACTAGGAATGAAAATGCCAAGAAATGGGACATAAATGGAATTTTGTTATAACAATTTTAAGACTTACCTTCTTAATGGTGTGCCCCTTTCTCCCCCTCACTTGACCAACTTTATTTCTGCCCAAGAATAGAAGTGAGACTAAGAGAGAGAGGCACACAAGATAAGGGAAGAGGAAGAGGAAAAACAAGGTAAGAAAGGTATGAAATTCATGGATTTTCTTAGTCTTTCCTTTAGTAAGCTCAATCTGCTTCTCCTCCTTCTTTCTATAGTTTTATTGAAGTTTTTGGTTATGTTTTGAGGTTAGACCTGAGGGGAGAAGTGTGATGACCCTAACTTCTAATCATGGTAATTAAGATTAAAGACACAATAATCATCAATCAAGGTTTAAAGTCATTATAAAATTATTTACATTAGCAAAATGTGAGAAAATTTAAACCTTAATATTGTTAGAGTCATTAACTAATTACTCATAACCATTTATACATATGAGGGAATCAAACCCACAATTATAAGCTCTTAATCCTATCATCCATTAATTCCAACTCACAAGAACCTCCTATAAGTGCTCCTAAATCATTCCTTATCATTTCCATAAGAAAAATCAAAGTTTTTAGGTTAATATGAGAAATTGAGCACCTTTGCCGCAACTAAATTCTGTCGTGCCATGCCCAATTACTCTTGGGTTAAACTCCTTACACCTTCATAAATTTTTCACATTTTGCTGTAGCCAAATACCCCTTTCACTATGGCAAATTCTCCTCTAGAACACCACCAGACTTGCCTCTCACATTTTACCACGGCTAACTTCGCTTTTTGCCGTGGTCAATTCCTCTTTGTTTCCTTCCCTAGGCAACTTCGTCATGTTTGGCAGCGGCAAATTCCATTTTGGTCATGACCAATTTCCCTCTATTCTTGTAACTTTCAAATTTCCTCTTATGCACTCCATTCTCCCTTTAAGAACGCTCTAGAACCACTCTCCCTTAATTTGTAAAATTCTACTAGCATTTATCTACTTGATTTACCTAGCTAATATATTATTATCCACTTCAAGATTTAATTGTTGATTTTACTCACAAAACTATCATACATAAGTGAATTCCATAATTTAATGATAGCAAAAGTGTTCCGACCATAAAAAGCATAGGGCCAATGTTTAATGTTCATACAAGATCAAGTCACCCATCCATTATTAGCCAATTACAACCTTAATGTATTCCATGATAATTATATTACATGAATAGTCCCTATACTTGGCAATTTATGATGCAATGCGGCAATTATATAAAACTAGTAATCTAATTACACAGCAGTACAACCTGACAAGGTTTCCAAACCTATGTGCTACCAAACCATATAATAATCTTTCATTAGTTTCTCCTTCCAACTAAGATGTCCGATCCCTTAAAATGTTACCCCACAATTGGGGTGAGATATACAATCTCAGTAACAAGAGGCAAATTTTGCATATATGTACAAATTAATCAATATAAATGCAATTTCATATCTTTAATACCAGAATCATCAATTCAATTTGTAAATGAACTAGTTGAGCTATCAATGACTACTATCCTATACCAATAATTACACATAACATGTTAAAAGCCAATAACATTGGGAGAGGTCCGTCCACGAAACCTATTCTATAATGAGTACAACTAGGGCTCAGTGCATTTAGGGTCTGATCACAATCTGATGCCCGATCAAAGCACATGCATGGGTAGCAGCCACACCATAGCTTTACCATGGATTCACAAACTCACAAGGTCCAATCACAATCGTAATTCAAGTAGTTAACCAATTATTTAGCATTTCAAAATCAAGCATATGTAACAAATATCATATTAACATGAGCATATACATGGAATTAAGAAAAATAACCCCGGTTATCTTAATGAAACTAATTACTCCTCTAGCTAGCACCATGATCCAACAAGTCTAACATAAGCATGATTATCATTATTTAACTATCATTAATAAGGAAATTCTCCCTATCCACAGATTAATCTTAACAAGAAATCATTGAGAATTTCTTACCCAAGCTTCCTAATGATAGAGTACCATGGAGCTCTTATGACCACCTTCCAGGAGACCATGCATGGCATAACCATCAAGGAAGGCTTGGACAAGTTACTGAACGTGAGCATCATTTTTCAGACCATGTAGAAAGTTTCTATTTTAGTTTTTGAATAAGACCATGTGGTCAAAACTTATGTTTAAAGAATAAGTTAGTTCCTTTCCTTTTTCTTCTTTATAGTTTCTTTCCTTTTTTATGGCACCATTATTAACTTTCCAAATTCTTGTAATAAATAGTGCCATCTTTTAAGGAATTATTTTTAGAAACTTTTAGGTCTTTCATTACCTGTATAAAGGCATCATATGTACTTAGGAAGGGAGGAATAAGATGAATAAATAAAATTTTCTTTTCAGGACTTATGTTTTGTTTGTGTGAGGTTCCTCTTGCTTTTGAGCGATGGAGTGAATCCAAGCCAGACTTATCAAAGGAGTGGTGATGGGAGACCTCGTAGGAATAAGTCCTAAGAACCTCCTTTTTGACAACATTACCCGGATCGTGCAAGACTCAAGAACACAATCACACCAATAGAAGACAAAAGAACTCATAAAGAATAAGAACACATATAAACAAGGATAGTCGGTCAAGTTGGTAAGACCCTAAGAGAACTTGTCCCTTAGAACCCTAGCCTTGAGACGCCACAAAGGAAGACCACTCCTTTGATAAGTCTGGCTTGAATTCACTCCATCGCTCAAAAGCAAGAGGAATCTCACACAAACAGAACATAAGTTCTGAAAAGAAAATTTTATTTATTCATCTTATTCCTTCTTTTCTAAGTACATATGATGCCTTTATATAGGTAATGAAAGACCTAAAAGTTTCTAAAAATAATTCCTTAAAAGATGGCACTATTATTACAAGGATTTGGAAAGTTATTAATGGTGCCATAAAAAAAAGGAAAGAAACTATAAAGAAGAAAAAGGAAAGAAACTAACTTATTCTTTAAACATAAGTTTTGACCACATGGTCTTATTCAAAAACTAAAATAGAAACTTTCTACATGATCTGAAAATTGATGCTCACGTTCAGCAACTTGTCCAAGCCTTCCTTGATGGTTATGCCATGCACGGTCTCCTGGAAGGTGGTCATAAGCGCTCCATGGTACTCTATCAAGTGGTCTTCCTTTGTGGCGTCTCAAGGCCCTTCTAAGGGACAAGTTCTCTTAGGGTCTTACCCACTTGACTAACTATCCTTGTTTATATGTGTTCTTATTCTTTATGAGTTCTTTTGTCTTCTATTGGTGTGATTGTGTTCTTGAATCTTGCACGATCTGGGTAATGTTGTCAAAAAGGAGGTTCATAGGACAAAGTTCTTAGGGGTCTCTCATCACCTAATGATCTATTGCACCAATTTAGGATCCATACATCAAAGCTCACCATGATTCACTCCCTACAACTCCATTTTCGCACATGTACAAATCATGCAGCAAAAGTTAATCCAAAATGTGGGAATTCAGCATATACACCACACAAGAGAAGAGGAAACATTTACCCATACACCCAAGAGGTCAAATGGATTGAGTTGAGCCTTAACTACCAAGAACACACCATGGGCTATCCTTAAAACTTGGATTTTCACACATGGAATCAGCCATATACCAAAGTGATCTTATAACATGAAATCTAAGCAAGGTTACACCACAACATGAAAGTAAACACTTACCCTATAGTTCCATTAACTCTAAACTCTAAAAATCTTGCAAGAAATCACTGAAATACCATATTTCAGATTTGAGAAGGAGATGAAAATGCCTAAAACCAGAAGCTAATCGAACCAAAATGAAGAGGAGAATGAGGGGGACATGTTTTATATAGATTACCTTGGCCAAATCTTCCCTTAAAAGTGAGAAATGATGGAAGAATGCAGAAAAACCCTAACCTCCCTCTAAACCTCCGAAATTTATCTTATGTTCCTTGTGGTTATACAGAAAAGGGGGTGGCCAAACTGATTTTAGGGTTTTAAGTTAGATCCTAAATGGGTTATGGGTTAACCTATCAGCCCAAGGACCTATTGGGCTCCTACTAGTTGCTGCGCTAAGGTTTTTAATTTGTTGGGCCAACTACAAGAGTTCAGATTTTTAGTTAGGTTGGGCCAAATTTCAAGAGTCCATTTGGTTTGGGTCTACATAAGGGATGTTGGGCTAACTATAAGAGTTCCTGTAAATTGAGTCTTGGGCCTCTATCTCCTTAAACCAAATTGGGCCAACGCTAAGTAGTCTCTCTCTTAGGCCAAATATTATAATAAGAAATTATGTCTCCACCTATAATCATTGGACCTCCATTAGTCTTTAACCATAGCCTACTTAATTTAATTTGGGCCTAGATAAGGTTTCTAACCTAATTAAATCTCAAACTCATATTAATAATTTATTTTTCTCTAAATTCCCATTCACATGGTTTGCCCAATTATTCCGTAGTAATTATTCTTAATTATGTCTAATCCATGATTAATGCCTTAATTGATTTTAGGGTGTTACAAGAAGTTTGAATTTGAGGAAGAGAGTCCAAGCAAAAGAAGAAGCATCCAAAGGAAGCTAAGAAACCAAGGTAGTTTTGCTACTTCCATGCTTACTCTTCCTTGTCCTTCTTCGTGTGTATTTCAGCCACCACTTGAATAGCTAAGAGGGATTGAATTTTGAACCAAACCAAGGATGAATCTTAGGAATTAGAGTGTGGGAAATAAGAATATACAAAGGAAACAAAGAAAGAACCATGGTTTTTTCAAGATGCATAACCTAGAGTTTTAGTTGCACCTTGGTTTGTAAGATGATTTCTAGCCATAATTTAAAGTGTCTAAGAGTTCATATGAGTTTCTAAAACATCAAGGAAGCCTCCTACATGCATCTCCCATCAAAGAAAACAAAACAACCTCCTTGGCGCCAAGAAGAAGCTATGTCTTGGGCTAGCTTGGAAGGAGCACTAAGAGAATGTTTTAATTTTTTCGAAGCTTAGTTTTGCATCATATATGATGGGAGAGTATGACAGGAAGCTTTAGAAAATTTTAGAAAGCTTAAAAAGTGTGATAGAGGTATAGGTTCCATATTGTAGCATAATGAAGCAACACATAGCTAGGCCCCTCGAAATGAATGTGTGATAGTTCTAAGAAATCTAAATGGAGTCAAGAGTCATAAGTTAAGAAAGAAAATAGAGCCAAGATCATGAATTTCCAAGGTTGCTTCATTAAGTGCCTTAAGGAACCATAACTGAACATTATGAGTGCCAATGATGCAATAGCACCAAAAGACCTTGCTGAGCATAGAAGTGGACCTGATGAAGGATATGGTGCTAAGTTTCAAACCCAAGGACATGATTTGCAAATTAAAGCCCAGGAGTTCAAGTCAAATGTGCCTAAAGATCCATTACAAGGCATAGTGATACAATACCAGTAGGCATGCCCATTAGAGCACTACAAGTTCGAGAAGCCCTCATCCATCAAGACCAAATCATTCAAAAGCCTATGATTCAGGTCCAAATGGCTCATGAAAGGATGACCCATGTTCAAGAGGCCCAAATTGTGATTCTATATATCCAAAAATTTCAAAGAACTCACCATAATATCTATGTTGGACGTCGGCCCAAGTTTAGAGTCCAAGATCCATATTTGATTAATTCAAAATATGCTGAATTGGACTTTGGACATGATATTTCCTTAAAGATGCAAAAGTGGAAGTCAGTCAAGACCAAATCTTTCCTCCCAAAATGGCTATGACCATGTTCAAGAGGCCCAAATTGTGATTCTATATATCCCAAAAATTTAGCGATAATATCTATGTAACGTAAAAACCAAGTTTAGAGTCCAAGATAATTGGACTTTGGACATGATATTTCCTTAAAGATGCAAGTGGAAGCCCAATGTTCTAAGAAGGGCCATGGAGCAACTAAAGACAATATCCAACACGTTGAAGGCCCAATAAACTATACACATACAAGAGGAGTGCTGAGGCCCAATTGGAGTAATGTGACAACTATTTAAAAGAGTTAATTAGTTTTGACTAGGATTCTTTTTGAATTTCGTTTTTTATTATTTTATTATTTTTTTAACTTGGTCAAAGAGCTTATCTTGGAGATCAAGTTAAGATTAGTATCCTAATCTAATTAGGATATATATTAGTATTATTTAAAATATTTCTAATTAGATTTTAGAGTTTTACTTGAATTAGGACTCTAGAAAAATTTTGCCTATAAAAGGCTTCCTATTGTACTCTATTTTACACATGAATGAATGAATGAATTTGAGTATTATTCAATACTTTGTGAGGCTTTTGCTTCTTTGTGTTCTCTGAGAGTTCACGTGACTTATCAAAGGATTGGTCTTCCTTTGTGGCGTCTTGAGTCTCTTCATCATTTTTGGTATCAGAGCTTGTCCTAGGAACCTTCAACAAGATGACACTTTGCTAGGGTTCTAAGAGACAAGTTCTCTTAGGATCTTTCCTTTGACCAACATTTTTGTTTTCTAACCGGTCTCGGGCAAAGTGTCATCTTGTTGAAGTTTCCTAGGACAAGGTTCCTAGAGGGTCTCTCATCATTTGGTATCAGAGCTTGTCCTAGGAACCTTCAACAAGATGACACTTTGCCCGAGATCGGCTAGAAAACAAAAATGTTGGTCAAAGGAAAAGACCCTAAGAGAACTTGTCTGATACAATACCAGTAGGCATGCCCATTAGAGCACTACAAGTTCGAGAAGCCCTCATCCATCAAGACCAAATCATTCAAAAGCCTATGATTCAGGTCCAAATGGCTCATGAAAGGATGACCCATGTTCAAGAGGCCCAAATTGTGATTCTATATATCCAAAAATTTCAAAGAACTCACGATAATATCTATGTTGGACGTTGGCCCAAGTTTAGAGTCCAAGATCCATATTTGATTAATTCAAAATATGCTGAATTGGACTTTGGACATGATATTTCCTTAAAGATGCAAAAGTGGAAGTCCAAGTGGAAGCCCAATGTTCTAAGAAGGGCCATGGAGCAACTAAAGACAATATCCAACACGTTGAAGGCCCAATAAACTATACATATACAAGAGGAGTGCTGAGGCCCAATTGGAGTAATGTGACAACTATTTAAAAGAGTTAATTAGTTTTGACTAGGATTCTTTTTGAATTTCATTTTTTTATTATTTTATTATTTTTTTTTAGGATGGAGGCACACAATAATGGAAGACAGAAGATAGAAGACAAAGACAAAGATGAAAAAGGTAACACTAATGGAAGAAGAGAAAGTATGAAGAACAACGGAAGTCCAAATGGCTCATGAAAGGATGACCCATGTTCAAGAGGCCCAAATTGTGATTCTATATAAAAAAAAAAAACACAAAGATATACCTTGTACTAGCGACCAAAGCTCTGATACCAAATGATGAGAGACCCTCTAGGAATCTTGTCCTAGGAACCTTCAACAAGATGACACTTTGCCCGAGACCGGCTAGAAAACAAAAATGTTGGTCAAAGGAAAGACCCTAAGAGAACTTGTCTCTTAGAACCCTAGCCTCAAGACGCCACAAAGGAAGACCAATCCTTTGATAAGTCACGTGAACTCTCAGAGAACACAAAGAATCAAAAACCTCACAAAGTATTGAATAATACTCAAATTCATTCATTCATTCATGTGTAAAATAGAGTACAATAGGAAGCCTTTTATAGGCAAAATTTTTCTAGAGTCCTAATTAAAGTAAAACTCTAAAATCTAATTAGAAATATTTTAAATAATACTAATATATATCCTAATTAGATTAGGATACTAATCTTAACTTGATCTCCAAGATAAGCTCTTTGACCAAGTTAAAAAAATAATAAAATAATAAAAAACGAAATTCAAAAAGAATCCTAGTCAAAACTAATTAACTCTTTTAAATAGTTGTCACATTACTCCAATTGGGCCTCAGCACTCCTCTTGTATGTGTATAGTTTATTGGGCCTTCAACGTGTTGGATATTGTCTTTAGTTGCTCCATGGCCCTTCTTAGAACATTGGGCTTCCACTTGGACTTCCACTTTTGCATCTTTAAGGAAATATCATGTCCAAAGTCCAATTCAGCATATTTTGAATTAATCAAATATGGATCTTGGACTCTAAACTTGGGCCGACGTCTAACATAGATATTATGGTGAGTTCTTTGAAATTTTTGGATATATAGAATCACAATTTGGGCCTCTTGAACATGGGTCATCCTTTCATGAGCCATTTGGACCTGAATCATAGGCTTTTGAATGATTTGGTCTTGATGGATGAGGGCTTCTCGAACTTGTAGTGCTCTAATGGGCATGCCTACTGGTATTGTATCACATAGAGGCCCAATAACAAGAGCTAGGGCCAAAGCAATGAAAGAAGCCTTCAATTGTTTGATTCATGAGCTTCATAACTTAGAGCCTATTTATTTGAGTTAAGAGAGGGCCCAAAAAGATGTAAAAGGTGATCAGCTAACTATTCTACAAGAGGAGTGCCAAGGCCCAATTGAAGTCCAATTGCAAGAGATTAAGAATTATGTGTCAACCATGTGATTTTTAATAAAGCATGAGCATCCTATGTGACTATTTAAAGGAGTTGATTAGTTTTGATTAGGATTCTTTATGAATTATTTTATTATTTTATTATTTTTTTGGACTTGCTCAAAGAGCTTATTTAGGAGATTAAGTTAAAATTAATATCCTAATCTTGTTCTTTGATTTTAGGCACCATTTAAAATATTTTTAATTAGATTTTAGTGTTTTACTTTTATTAAAATAAAAGGCTTTAATTGTACTCTATTTTGAAAGATCATGAATGAATGAATTTGAGTATTATTCAATACTTTGTGAGGCATTTGCTTCTTTGTATTCTCTGAGAGTTCATGTGACTTATCAAAGGTTTGGTCTTCCTTTGTAGCATCTTGAGGCTAGGGTTCTAAGAGACAAGTTCTCTTAGGGTCTTTTCTTTGACCGACATTCTTGTTTTTTAGTCGCTCCCGGGCAAAGTGTCATCTTGTTGAAGGTTCCTAGAGAGTCTCTCATCATTTGGTATCAGAGCTTTGGTTCGCTAATGCAAGTATATCTTTGTGTTTCCCTTCTGTTGTTATTTATACTTTCTCTCCTTTCATTAGTGTTACCTTTTTTCATCTTCGTCTTTGTCTTCTATCTTCTTTTGTCTTCCATTGTTGTGTGCCTCCTCCTCAAAAATAAAATAAAAAAGAAGAGAGTGTGATACTCCAAAAAAAAATTGAAAAAAAATACAAAAAAAATTCAAAAAAAAAGGTGAAAAAAAAAGAAAAAAATTCAGATTGCAGAATTCAAAATTGCAAGTTGTGTCAATTCAAAGTTGAAAGCAAGCTTGGAGTTAATTTCCTAATTATAGTCAATTTTCTAATTAGAGTTAGTTTCTTAATTGGAGTCAATTTCCTAATTCGAGTTTGTTCCCTAATTCGATTGCATTAAATAGCTACCAAGTTATCTACTTTCCTATTTGCATTCAAGAAAGGATATTATTTCCTAATTGTTCTAAACTTGAATTGCAAGTAGTTTCCTATTCTTAAAGTTTCTTATTTTTAGATTTTTTCTTTCCTTCTCCTTCTTTCCAGGCCTCCCCTTTCTCCTTCTTTCCCTTTTTGTTACACACCTCTTTTTCTCCTTTGTTTGATTTTTTGGGAATTTACATTTTAGGATTCTAGTTTTTTTTATTACCATTAGTCTGATCTTTTCATTTGATTTGCTTGTGACTTGCTTAGAACACTTGTAAAAAGCTAATTATTGAGTGGTAAAAGGTAAGAGTGCAATTAACATTAAAGAAAAAGCCAAAAAGAGAATTAAATATGAGTGAACTTATCATCTTTTGAGAGTAAACACGTAAGTTAGTGAGTTGCGAGGTCCTATATCTTTCTTTGCTTATTTTTGTACAAATTAATATTTCAGGATGTCTGAAAAATCTGAGCACAGTGACTTTGACATGAAAGTCTAGGTTAGAGCCGTTCAAAGTATTCTTGAGAAACTTAGTGCCATATTAGATGATGTGGAGTCTTCTTCCAATAGGAGGACAAGCTCATATAGAACTTGATGATGATGCTGAGTCCGACTTTGAGGAGTCCCATACTCAAAGAGGCAGACAATCATCATCCAATAAGGATGGTGGTATTGGAAACATCAAGATGAAGATTCCCTCATTCCCTAAGAAAAATGACCCGGACTAATACTTAGATTGGAAAAGAAGAGTGGAGCATGTGTTCAAGTGCCACTCTTACACTAAAGTAAAGAAAACAAAACATGCTGCAGTGGAGTTTACTGACTATGCTAGCATCTGATGGGATCAACACTTACTCACCAGAAGACGTACTGGTGAAGATCCAATTCGTGATTGGCAAGAGATGAAAACTATCATGTGCAAACGATTTGTCCCTAGTTACTATTATAGGGAATTGCATAAGAGGCTCCAAAAGCTAAAACAAGGTTTTATGAGTGTGGAAGATTACTATCAAGAAATAAAGATTGCCATGATTAAGGCAAATGTGGAGGAAGACCGTGAAGCAACCATAGCCAAATTCATTGAAGGCTTAAATCCTGAAATAGCTGCCCAAGTTGATTTATACAATTACCTGGATATGGAGGAGCTCTTGCATAGAGCTATCAAGGTGGAAAAGCAACTAAGAGCTCGAAAAAAGCTAAAAGTGACATCTAGCTCGAGTTCTTAAAGGGATTCCAAAGTCTCTTTCAAGCCAAAGACTGATTTCAAGTCTAAGGAGGAAAGTAAGGTAAAACCCTTTCAGGTTACGGGTAAAACTGATTCAAAACCTTTATCATCTTCTAACCCTACTGCTTCTTCTTCTAAGGTTAGATGTTTTAAATGTAATGGTTTTAGTCATATTGCTTCACAATGTCCTAACAAACGAACTATGATTATTCCTGAGAATGGTGATGTGACCAGTGGTGATACAATACCAGTAGGCATGCCTACTAGAGCACTACAAGTTCGAGAAGCCCTCATCCATCAAGAAACTCAAATCATTCAAAAGGGTATGATTCAGGTCCAAATAGCTCATGAAGAGATGGCCCATGCTCAAGAGGCCCAAATTATGCTAGTATATGTCCAAAAACTTCAAAGAGTTCAAAATAATCTCTATGTTGGACGTTAACCCAAGGTTATAGCCCAAAATCCATATTTGATCAAGATCTCCTTAAAGATGCAAAAGTGGAAGTCCAAGTGGAAGTCCAATGTCTTAAGAAGATCCATGGATTGAAAATTCAATATCCAACATGTTGAAGGCCCAATGTAGTTACACACATACAAGAGGAGTGCCAAGGCCCAATTGGAGCCAATTGCAAGAGATTAAGAATCATGTGACAACCATGTGATTTTTAATGAAGCATGAGCATCCCATATGACAACTTAAGAAGCTGATTAGTTTTGACTAGGATTCCTTTTGAAATTCCGTTTTTTATTATTTTATTATTTTTTTGAACTTGGTCAAAGAGCTTATCTTGGAGATCAAGTTAAGATTAGTATCCTAATCTAATTAGGATATATATTAGGTATTATTTAAAATATTTCTAATCAGATTTTAGAGTTTTACTTTAATTAGGACTCTAGAAATTTTGCCTGTAAAAGGCTTCCTATTGTACTCTATTTTGCACATGAATGAATTTGAGTATTATTCAATTATCTATGAGGCTTTTGCTTCTTTGTGTTCTCTGAGAGTTCACGTGACTTATCAAAGGATTGGTCTTCCTTTGTGGCGTCTTGAGGTTAGGTTTCTGATGGAGGTGAGCTAGGAGACTTTAAAGAGCTTGAACAAAATCAAGAACTTAAAAACAAAAAGGCTAGACGTAACTCTAAAAGATGGCCAACTAAAGATCCATTGCAAGATATGGGAGGCCCATGCACAAGATCAAGAGCCAAAGCTATGAAAGAGGCCTTGAATGGAGTGATCCAAAAACTAATGGACTTGGAGCCCAAAGTCTTAGCTGAATATGAAACCCAAAAGGAACAAAATGACATGAAGACTATTTCATATTTACAAGATACTAGCCCAAGCCCAAAAGGAGCCTAATTGAAGGAGCCCAGCCATTTTTCACAAAATTCTCTTAGTTTTAATTTGATTGTTTCTGTTTCAAATTTTTTAGCTTTATTAGGCGCCATTTTTGGTGAATTTGTCCAAACTTAAATTTCTTTTATTTTCCCGCCAAACCTATGAGTTATTTTGTATTTAGGGTTTTATTTTCCAAATGCCTATATAAGGCCCACTTGTACTCCAAGAAGAGGCAGATTGAATGAATTCTATTTTCAGAATCTTTTCTGACTTGTGAGGTTTCTCTTGTGGCCTTTGTGTGTTGGAGAAAATCTTTGACTTATCAAAGGAGTGGTTTCCTTTGTGGCGTCCCAGATTAGGGTTCTAAGAGACGGGTTCTCTTAGGGTTCAATTCCATTGACCAACATCTCTTCTTCTTCTTCTTCCTCTTTTTGTTTCTTTCTTTGTTCTTTCTTGCTTGTTGTCCAGATCTGCCTATTTTCTTGTTCTTGCGTTGCTTGCCAAATTTCGATCACTGATCCGTGTAATTTGGGGTTCCTAGAACGGGTTTCTACGGAGTCTCATATTATCTGGTATCAGAGCATTGGTTGAGGTTGGTTTTATCCACTTTTTCCTTGTTCTTTTCCCTTATTTTGTCTAATTCTTTTCTGTTCGTCCATATTTTTGTGCGGCTGTTTCTGGTGGTTTCCTTCGTGTTTTTGGACGTTTAATAGGTCTTTCTTGTGTTTTAAAATCTCTTCTTTCTGCTCGATTTGGAATCACATCAATCCGATTTTTGTAGAATAGCTATTTCTTTTCCCTTATTTCGTTTGATTCTTTTCTGCACGTCTTTTTTTTTCATGCGGCTGTTTCTGGTGTTTTCCTTCGTGTTTTTGGACGTTTAATAGGTCTTTCTTGTGTCTCAAGATCTCTTCTTTCTGCTCGTTTTGGAATCACATCAATCCGATTTTTCTAGAGCAAGTTATAGCTATTTCTTTCGTGCATGTCATTCTGATCTTTTAGAAATCTTGTGTTCAGAAATCTTGTGTTTGCAAATTTCAGCACCTTTGAGATTCAAAAAAAAAAAAAAAAGTATATTACAGTGAAAAAGAAAAAAAAAGAAAAGAAAAGAAGGAAAAGTTAAAAAAAAAAAAAAAGAAGTCAGAATCTGTGAAAAGGGAAAGTTGTGCTGGAAATTGTAAAATTTTGAATTATTGACTTGAATTGCAATTGCTGAAGATCTGGTCATTTCTGATTCTTGGAATTACCATTTTTGATTCCTTGAGTTAATCTGATCATTAAAAGTCATTTTGTGCACAATTCATAAAAGCAAATTTGCATTCATTCACCTTGTTCTAAATTTCAAATTTCTGATTGCTTCAATACTGATTCCAAATTCCAATTTTCTTTCCACAACTCTTGATAATTAATCATTTAACCATTTGTTCTCCCATAATCTGCCACATACCATTTCTTCCATAAATTCATTGTCTTCATTTCTTTTTCTAGTCACTTGCTGTATTTTTCATTGGCTGCACCTACGAATTTTTTTTAAAAAAATGTTGGACTTTTGTTGTCTCTTTGAGAACTTTACATCTTGGGTTCTAATTTGAGATTGCCACTGTAGTTGCTGCTTCTTTTGATTTGTTGGATTTAATTCAGTACACTATAGGAAGCAAGTTGAGAGGAAAAAGGCAAGAGTGTTTTCATCATTGTAAAAGCCATTACAAGTGTGAAACACGAGTGAATTTGCATCATTTAGAGTGAAATACGTGAGGGAGTAGTCAGGTTCTTTTTTTTTCTTGCTATTCACTACTAACATTTCAGGTACCAATCATGTCTGAAAGTGAGGATAACCAAGTTGACCTTAAATTGTTCATCAAATCTATTCAAGAACAATTCAAGAGGCTAAATACTAGGTTGGATCAAATGGATTCTTCTTCTTCCAACAGCAAGGCAAGGCATGGTAAAAATGTTGTTCTAGGAGGAGATGAATCTGATTTTGAGGAGGAAAGCCAACATGAAAGAGTTAGGAGAGTTCCCCCTCGAAAGAAAGATGCCTTTAGTAACATCAAGATGAAAATCCCTTCCTTTCAAGGGAAAGCTGATCTTGATGTATATCTTGAATGGGAAAGAAAAGTTGAGTTTTTATTTGACAGTCAATCTTTTTCAGAAGAAAGTAAAATAAAATTAGCTGCTTTGGAGTTCACAGATTATGCAAGCCTATGGTGGGATCAATTAACCACTAGCAGGAGGCGTTCTGGAGAGGGCCCAATTCGGTCTTGGCCAGAAATGAAGGCTCTCATGAGAAAGAGATTTGTCCCTACCCATTACTATAGGGATGTGCACAAGAGGCTCCACAAAATCAAACAAGGATCTATGAGTGTGGAAGAATATTTTCAGCAAATGCAAATTGCCATGATCAAAGCTGACATTGAGGAAGATTCAGAAGTTACAATGGCAAGATTTCTTGGTGGCTTAGACCCTGAAATTGCTGCAGAAGTTGAATTGCAAAACTACCTTGATATGGAGGAGTTGTTGCATAAAGCCATTAAGGTGGAGAAGCATTTTAAGACAAAACAGAAATTGAAATCACATGTTGGTTCCAACAAAGACTTCAAGTCCTCTTTCAAGTTTAAGGGAGAGAACAAGCCTAAAGAGGAGAATAAGTTGAAGATGCAAACACCTACTTCTAAAGGTAAATTCGAACCTAAATCTTCTTCTAGTTCTTCTAAAATTAAATGCTTTAAATGTCAAGGTTTTGGTCATATTGCTTCACAATGTCCAAATAAAAGGACTATGATTTTGTTTGAGAATGGTGTTGTTACTCGTGAAAGCAGTAGTGATGAAGATGTGGAAGCTGAGTTAAGCTCCAATGGAGGTGATGAATCTGATGTGGAGGTAGCTGAAGCTGTGATTGGTGAGGCTCTAGTGTCAAGGCGTGCTCTTAGCATTCAACCTAAAGAGGAGCTTGAAAAAGAACAACGAGAGCATATCTTTCACACTAGGTGTTTTGTTAACAACAAGGTATGTAGCCTTATCATTGATAATGGGAGCTGCACTAATGTTGCTAGTACCTTGTTGGTTGAAAAGCTAGGTTTGCCAACTAGAAAACACCCCACTCCTTATAATTTGTTGTGGTTCAATGACAATGGGGATGTTCTTGCTCTACAAAAATCGGATTGATGTGATTCCAAATCGAGCAGAAAGAAGTGATCTTGAAACACAAGAAAGACCTATTAAACGTCTAAAAACACGAACGAAAAACACCAGTAACAGCCGCACAAAAATATGGACGAACAGAAAAGAATCAGACGAAATAAGGGAAAAGAACAAGGAAAAAGTGGATGAAACCAACCTCAACCAATGCTCTGATACCAGATGATGTGAGACTCCGTAGAAACCCGTTCTAGGAACCCCAAATTACACGGATCAGTGATCGAATTTTGGCATATGACACAAGAACAAGAAAATAGGCAGATCTGGACAACAAGCAAGAAAGAATAAAGAAAGAAACAAAGAAGAAGAAGAAGAAGAGATGTTGGTCAATGGAATTGAACCCTAACAGAACCCGTCTCTTAGAACCCTAATCCGGGACGCCACAAAGGAAACCACTCCTTTGATAAGTCAAAGATTTTCTCCAGTACATAAAGGCCACAAGAGAAACCTCACAAGTCAGAAATAATTCTGAAACTAATTCATTCAATCTGCCTCTTCTTGGAATACAAGTGGGCCTTATATAGGCATTTGAAAAATAAAACCCCAAATACAAAATAACTCTTAGGTTTGGCGGGAAAATAAAAGAAATTTAAATCTGAACAAATTCACCAAGAATGGTGCCTAATAAAGCTAAAAAATCTGAAACAGAAACAATCAAATTAAAACTAAGAGGATTTTGTGGAAATGGTTGGGCTTCTTCAATTAGGCTCCTTTCAGGCTTGGGCTAGCATCTTGTAGATATGAAATGATTTTCATGCCATTTTGTTCCTTTTGGGCTTCATATTCAGCTATGACTATGGGCTCCAGGTCCATTAGTTTTTGGATCACTCCATTCAAGGCCTCCTTCATAGCTTTGGCTCTTGATCTTGTGCATGGGCCTCCCATACCTTGCAATGGATCTTTAGCTGGCCATCTTTTAGAGTTACGTCCAGCCCTTTTGTTTTCAAGTTCTTGATTTTGTTCAAGCTCTTTAAAGTCTCCTAGCTCATCTCCATCACATTTCTCCTAATTCTTAAGATTCTTTTAAATGATAGCTCTCAACAAAGTAGAGAGGGTCCTGTTAACAACCTTAATCTACTCATCTATTTGGGGATTTATTGTAGTAGGAAAAAAAAAAGCTTAGTACCAAGTTTGTTCCATAATGTTTTCCAAAAATAACTCAAGAATTTCACATCTCTATCACTAACAATAGTTCTTAGCACACCATGCAACCCAATAATTTTCTTGAAAAACAAATATGCCATATGCATAGCATCATTTGATACAATATCAGTAGGCATGTTTATTGGAGCACTACAAATTCGAAAAGCCTTCATCCATCAAGACCAAATCATTCAAAAGCCTATGATTCAGGTCCAAATGGCTCATGAAAGGATAGCCCATGTTCAAGAGGCCCAAATTGTGATTGTATATGTCCAAAAACTTCAAAGAGCTGAAGATAATTTCTATTTTGGACGTCGGTCCAAGTTTAGAGGCCAAGATCCATATTTGATCAATTTAGAACATGCTAGACGTCACTCAATTCATAAAGATATTGATCTTAGAGTTGAATTGAACTTTGGACATGAGATCTCCTTAAAGATGCAAAAGTGGAAGTCCAAATGGAAGCCCAATGTCCTAAGAAGGTCCATGGAGCAAGTAGAGTCAATATCCAACATGTTGAAGGCCCAATAATAAGAGCTAAGGCTAAAGCAATGAAAGAAGCTTTCAATTGTTTAATTTATAAGCTTCATAACTTAGAGCCCATTCATTTAAGTCAAGAGAAGGCCCAAGAAGATGTAAAGGGTGTGATCATGCTAACCATTCTACAAGAGGAGTGCCAAGGCCCAATTGGAGTCCAATTGCAAGAGATTAAGAATCATGTGTCAACCATGTGATTTTTAATGAAGCATGAGCATTCCATGTGACAACTTAAAGAAGCCAATTAGTTTTGACTAGGATTCTTTTTTTTAATTTCATTTTTTATTATTTTATTATTTTTTTGAACTTGGTCAAAGAGCTTATCTTGGAGATCAAGTTAAGATTAGTATCCTAATCTAATTAGGATATATATTAGGTATTATTTAAAATATTTTTAATCAGATATTAGAGTTTTACTTTAATTAGGACTCTAGAAATTTTGCCTATAAAAAGCTTCCTATTGTATTATATTTTACGGATGAATGAAATTGAGTATTATTCAATTATTTGTGAGGCTTTTGCTTCTTTGTGTTCTCTGAGAGTTCACGTGACTTATCAAAGGATTGGTCTTCCTTTGTGGCGTCTTGAGGCTAGGGTTCTAAGAGACAAGTTCTCTTAGGGTCTTTCCTTTGACCAACATTCTTGTTTTCTAGCCGGTCTCGGGCAAAGTGTCATCTTGTTGAAGGTTCCTAGGACAAGGTTCCTAGAGGGTCTCTCATCATTTGGTATCAGAGCTTTGGTCGCTAGTACAAGGTATATTTTTGTGTTTTCCCTTTCATTGTTCTTCATACTTTCTCTCTTTCCATTAATCCTTTTCATCTTCATCTTTTTCTTCTATCTTCTTCTGTCTTCCATTGTTGTGTTCCTCCATCCTTAAAAAAAAAAAAAGAATAATTAAAAAAAGAAGAGGGTGTGATACTCCAAAAAGAAAAAAAAAGAAAAGAGAGTGTGATACTCCCAAAAAAAAGAAATTCGAAAAAAAAAGAAGAAAAAAAAAGAGTGAAAAAGGAGTGAAAAAAAAATTCAGATTGCAGAATTCAAAATTGCAAGTTGTGCCAATTTAAAATTAAAAGCAAGATTGGAGTCAATTTCCTAATTGGAATTAATTTCTTAATTGGAGTCAATTTCCTAGTTGGAGTTAGTTTTCTAATTAGAGTCAATTTCTTAACTGGAGTTAATTTCCTAATTGGAGTCAATCTCCTAGTAGGAGTTAGTTTCCTAATTAGAGTCAATTTCCTAATTGGAGTAAGTTTCCTAATTGGAGTCAATTTTCTAATTGGAGTTTGTTTCCTAATTTAATTGCATTAAGTGGCTACCAAGTTTTCTACTTACCTATTTGCATTCAAGAAAGGATATTGTTTCCTAATTGTTCGAAACTTGAATTGCAAGTAGTTTTCTATTCTTAAGGTTTCTTATTTTCAGATTTTTTTTTTCTTTTCATCTCTTTCCTTCCAGACCTTCCCTTACTCCTTCTTTTTCCTTTTTGTTACACAGCTCTTTTTCTCCTTTGTTTGATTCTTTGGGAATTTATATTTTAGAATTCTAGTTTTTTTGATTGCCATTAGTATGATCTTTTCATTTGATTTGCTTGTGACTTGCTTAGAACACTTGTAAGAAGCAAATTATGGAGTGGTAAAAGGCAAGAGCGTTAACATTAAAGAAAAAGCCAAAAAGAGAGTTAAACACGAGTGAACTTATCATCTTTTGAGTGTAAATACGTGAGAAGAGTATGTGAGATCCTATTCTTTCTTTCCTTCCTTGACTAACTTTTCAGGTGTTAAGATGTCCAATGAGTACAAATTCCTTGAAGAGGCTAACAAAGAATGATTCAAGCAATCTTGTGCAAGGTTTGATTCTACAGGACAATATAAAGAAAAGGCATCCTTTGATTTCCATACTAGATGCCTTATCAAAGAAAAAGTCTGCAGTATGGCTATTGATAATAGTAGCTATATAAATGTTGCTAGTGCCTTACTTGTTGAGAAATTAAACTTGCCTACTATAAAGCATCCTAGGCCCTATACCTTGTTGAAGGGTAGTGCTGAATTTAGGGTTAATAAGCAAGTTTTGATTTCCTTCTCCATTGGTAAATATCATGATAAAGTATTATGTGATGTAGCTCCTATGTCTGATGGACATATTATGCTTGGTAAACCATGGAAACACGTGAGAAAAGCTAAATATGTCAAGCATAAGCACAAATATTGCTATTGCTATTTATTTATATTCAATGAAAAAAATCATGTATTAGTACCTCTTAATCCTATGGATGCTTATAAGGATCAAATGAGAATAGTACAAGCATACAAAATAAAAGAAAAGGAGAGAGCAAAAGAAAAAGAGAGAGAACATGAGTTAGAGAGAGAAAAAGAAGAGATTGAAAAAGAACGAGTGTGAGTGAAAAGAAAGAGCAAGAGAGTTGTGAGAAAAGTGAGAAAAGCATGAGTGTGAGCTTATTTGATGAAAAAAGAGAGGTTGAGAGCGTGTGTAAGGATATTTGTTTATCTACTAACAATCTTAACCCATCTTTGCCTATTATTAGTTCTAGCTCCTTGCAGGTATGTAGAGATTTGTTTTCAAAGAAGCCACCTAATGGACCCTCATCTTCAACTAGCATTGAAAAGAGTTGTGATTGCCTAGATTTGTTTCCCAAGAAACCACCTAATGGCGAAGATTCGAGGACGAATCTTTTCAAAGAGGGAGGGACTGATACAATATCAGTAGACATGTCTATTGGAGCACTACAAATTCGAAAAGCCCTCATCCATCAAGACCAAATCATTCAAAAGCCTATGATTCAGGTCCAAATGGCTCATGAAAGGATGGCCCATGTTCAAGAGGCCCAAATTGTGATTGTATATGTCCAAAAACTTCAAAGAGCTCAAGATAATTTCTATTTTGGACGTCGGTCCAAGTTTAGAGGCCAAGATCCATATTTGATCAATTTAGAACATGCTAGACGTCACTCAATTCATAAAGATATTGATCTTAGAGTAGAATTGAACTTTGGACATGAGATCTCCTTAAAGATGCAAAAGTGGAAGTCCAAATGGAAGCCCAATGTCCTAAGAAGGTCCATGGAGCAAGTAGAGTCAATATCCAACATGTTGAAGGCCCAATAATAAGAGCTAAGGCTAAAGCAATGAAAGAAGCTTTCAATTGTTTAATTTATAAGCTTCATAACTTAGAGCCCATTCATTTAAGTCAAGAGAAGGCCCAAGAAGATGTAAAGGGTGTGATCATGCTAACCATTCTACAAGAGGAGTGCCAAGGCCCAATTGGAGTCCAATTGCAAGAGATTAAGAATCATGTGTCAACCATGTGATTTTTAATGAAGCATGAGCATTCCATGTGACAACTTAAAGAAGCCAATTAGTTTTGACTAGGATTCTTTTTTTTTAATTTCATTTTTTATTATTTTATTATTTTTTTGAACTTGGTCAAAGAGCTTATCTTGGAGATCAAGTTAAGATTAGTATCCTAATCTAATTAGGATATATATTAGGTATTATTTAAAATATTTCTAATCAGATATTAGAGTTTTACTTTAATTAGGACTCTAGAAATTTTGCCTATAAAAAGCTTCCTATTGTACTCTATTTTACAGATGAATGAAATTGAGTATTATTCAATTATTTGTGAGGCTTTTGCTTCTTTGTGTTCTCTGAGAGTTCACGTGACTTATCAAAGGATTGGTCTTCCTTTGTGGCGTCTTGAGGCTAGGGTTCTAAGAGACAAGTTCTCTTAGGGTCTTTCCTTTGACCAACATTCTTGTTTTCTAGCCGGTCTCGGGCAAAGTGTCATCTTGTTGAAAGTTCCTAGGACAAGGTTCCTAGAGGGTCTCTCATCATCATTAGTTTTGGAATAAGCAATAAAATGTGCCATTTTACTAAACCTATCAACAACAACAAAGACACTATCTTTTCCAATGGAAGACTTAGCCAAACCTGAAACAAAGTCCATAGAAATATTAGTCCATGGGTGAGAAGGAACAGGTAAAGGGGAATACAAGCCATGTGATTGAATTCTAGACTTAGCATACTTACAAGTAATACATCTAGAACAAATAGCAACCATATCTTTTCTCATGCCAAGCCAATAAAATACTCATTCAAAAGAGCCAAAGTCTTTTTTACATCAAAATAGCCTATTAATCCTCCATCATGAGTCTTTTTAACAAAAAGCTCATGAATGGAATACACAGGAACACATAGCTTGTCCTTTTTGAAAAGGAACCTATCAAACCTATAATAGTCATCAACACCATACAATTCACAAGATTTCCAAATATTAACAAAATTAGAATCAGACTCATACGTGCTTTAACCTATAATCTAGCATATATGGAAGTAATCAAAGTGTAACACCTAGACAATGCACCAGCTACAACATTTTCCTTTTCTTACTTATGCTTAATCACATAAGAGAAGGTTTCAATAAATTCAAGCCAACCTGCATGCCTTTTGTTCGATTTACCATGAGACTTAAGAAACTTAAGACTCTCATGATCAGAATGGATAATAAATTCTTTAAGCCATAAATAATGTTACTAAGTTTCTAAAGTCCATTTCAAGGCATACAACTCTTTATCATATGTGGAATAATTTTGAAGTAGGACCACTCAATTTCTCACTAAAATATGCAATAGGTTTAAAATCCTACATCAACACACCACCTATGCCTATACTAGAAGTGTCACACTCAATTTCAAACACCTTAGTAAAATTAGGCAACACAAGTACAGAGGCATTAGTTTTTCCTTCAGTGTGTTAAAAACATACTCTTGTGCTTCATCCCACTTGAATACCGCATTCTTCCTCACCAAATCATTCAAAGGGGTAGCAAGGGTAAAAATTTCCTTCACAAACTGCCTATAGAAGCTCGTAAATCCATGGAAACTCCTTACTTTACTAGCATTCTTTGGAGTAGGCCACTCTAGAATTGCCTTGACCTTCTCCTCATCCATTTGTATGTCACGAGCTCCTACAACAAAACCAAGAAAAATCACAAAATCCAAACAGAAAGAGCACTTCTCTAAATTGGCAAAGAGTCTATTCTCCCTAAGCATAACAAACTCATCATGTAAATAACTCACGTGCTCTTCTAGACTCCTAGAGTAAATCAAAATATCATTAAAGTAAATCACAACAAATTTACCAATGAAAGGTGATATAATATCAGTAGGCATGCCTATTGGAGCATAACAAGTTCGAGAAGCTCTCATCTATCAAAAAGTCCAAATCATTCAAAAGCGCATGATTCATGTCCAAATGACTCATTAAGGGATGACCCATGCTCAAAAGATCCAAATTGTGCTAATATGTGTCCAAGAACTTCAAAGAGCTCAAAATAATCTCTATGTTAGTTGTTGGCCCAAGTTTAGAGCCCAAGATTCATATTTGATCAATATCTCTTTAAAGATGCAAAAGTGAAAGTCTAAGTGGAAGTCCAATGTCCTAAGAAGGTTCATGGAGCAGCTAGAGTTATATCCAACATGTTGAAGGCTCAATATAGTTATACACATACAAGAGGAGTGCCAAGGCCCATTTATTTAGGTTATTTTCTTTCTACTTTCTGATGAACAGTGCACGTGAACAGTCGTAACCTTGGGAATTATGTTTTAGGAAGTTTCTTAAGTCTTACTTTTAGGGTTTGCTTAGTATTCAAGTTTTGGATTTCCTTTGCCTATAAATAGGCCATCTTTGTATTCAATTTTAAGACGATGATTGAAGTAATAGAATTATTCTGAGTATTTTCTCCAAATTATGAGAGTTATCTTTCCCTTGTTATAAAGCCTTTATCTTGTTAACCTATCCTTAGATTGGTGATTCAAGTTCACAAAAGCTCCCAATTCGTGCTTTGACCCGGGTACATCGTTGTGTGGGTTGGTTCATTGCGTTCGTGATTGGGCGTGCAGTCTAAGTCGCAAGTCAACGTTCCTCTAATGTTGGTTAGCCACTTACTTCTGTCAGGTCTCAAACCATCATTTTACTTAACTTACGCCGTGAAGATTGGGCCACCCCCTTTGATTCTGCATCATATACATACATTTTAAGACAAGTTAAACACACATCCATACATTAGAGAAGGTAAAAAGAGCTACTTTGGAAGCAACCACACACTTTTTCCTTTGAAAGAATACTCCCTCTTTCGGCTACACACACACAAAAGTGTGGGGATGGTTTCTTTTGGGCTAAACACAATTTACGAAAGCTAATTAGGTTCATGAACTTAATTCCATAGCCATACAACTTGTTTGAACTCTAATTTGATTTATAAACCTCATTATGGTTTCATAATTGCACTTAATGAAGCAACACTTCTCAAATAAATTTTAAACTTTATTCTTTTTTTTTTTTAATATGATTCTTGACTCCTTTTTAACCTCTTGAAGTCATCAAACAATCAAAACCAAGAGCTAACTATATGTTGCTTCTTTAGGTCATAATTTGGAACATAAGGCACTAACTCATTCTTTAAACTTTCTAAATTTTTCCCAAGGCCTCCCCTCATTTTCATTCATCATATATGATTCAAGAATGGGCATAGAAAAATTAAAACTCTCCCTAGCTATGCTATCTCCCTTAGGCTGAGACAATGGAGGTTTTTGGCTTCCTTGGACTTTGCTTGGTTTTCTCAAGGGAGATACATGTGGAGAGCCTCTTAGGGATCTTAGAAACTCATTTAAACTCTTATTTAGGGTTAGGAATCATCATACAAAATCAGATTTTACAAGGTGCAATTGAAACCCTAGAAATTGTATCTTGAAATTGATGGAGGTGAGCTAGGAGACTTTAAAGAGCTTGAACAAAATCAAGAACTTGAAAACAAAAGGGCTGGACGTAACTCTAAAAGATTGCCAACTAAAGATCTATTGCAGGGTATGGGAGGCCCATGCACAAGATCAAGAGCCAAAGCTATGAAGGAGGCCTTGAATGGAGTGATCCAAAAACTAATGGACTTGGAGCCCATAGTCTTAGCTGAATATAAAGCCCAAAAGGAACAAAATGGCATGAAAATTATTTTATATCTACAAGATGCTAGCCCAAGCCCGAAAGGATCCTAGTTGAAGAAGCCCAGCCATTTTCCACAAAATTCTCTTAGTTTATTTCATTTTAATTTGATTGTTTCTGTTTCAGATTTTTTTTTTTTCAACTTTTCCTTCTTTTCTTTTCTTTTTTTTTTTCACTGTAATATACTTTTTTTTTTTTGAATCTCAAAGGTGCTGAAATTTGCAAACAGAACACAAGATTTCTGAAAGATCAGAATGACATGCACGAAAGAAATAGCTATAACTTGCTCTAGAAAAATCGGATTGATGTGATTCCAAAACGAGCAGAAAGAAGAGATCTTGAGACACAAGAAAGACCTATTAAACGTCCAAAAACACGAAGGAAAACACCAGAAACAGCCGCATGAAAAAAGGACGAGCAGAAAAGAATCAAACGAAATAAGGGAAAAGAAATAGCTATAACTTGCTCTACAAAAATCGGATTGATGTGATTCCAAATCGAGCAGAAAGAAGAGATCTTCAAACACAAGAAAGACCTATTAAACGTCCAAAAACACGAAGGAAAACACCAGAAACAGCCGCACAAAAATATGGACGAACAGAAAAGAATTAGACGAAATAAGGGAAAAGAACAAGGAAAAAGTGGATGAAACTAACCTCAACCATTGCTCTGATATCAGATGATATGAGACTCCGTAGAAACCCGTTCTAGGAACCCCAAATGACACGGATCAGTGATCGAAATTTGGCTACAACACAAAAACAAGCAAATAGACAAATCTGGATAACAAACAACAAAGAACAAAGAAAGAAACAAAGAAGGATAAGAAGAAGAGATGTTGGTCAATGGAATTGAAATGATACAATACCAGTAGGCATGCCCATTGGAGCACTACAACTTCGAGAAGCCCTCATCCGCAAGAAACTCAAATCATTCAAAAGGGTATGATTCAGGTCCAAATAGTTCATGAAGAGATGGCCCATGCTCAAGAGGCCCAAATTGTGCTAGTATATGTCCAAAAACTTCAAAGAGTTCAAAATAATCTCTATGTTGGACGTCGACCCAAGTTTATAGCCCAAGATCCATATTTGATCAAGATCTCCTTAAAGATGCAAAAGTGGAAGTCCAAGTGGAAGCCCAATGTCTTAAGAAGATCCATGGAGCAACTAAATTCAATATCTAACATATTGAAGGCCCAATGTAGTTACACATATACAAGAGGAGTGCCAAGGCCCAATTAGAGTCCAATTGCAAGAGATTAAGAATCATGTGACAACCATGTGATTTTTAATGAAGCATGAGCATCCCATATGACAACTTAAGAAGCTGATTAGTTTTGACTAGAATTTCTTTTGAAATTTCGTTTTTTTATTATCTTATTATTTTTTTGAACTTGGTCAAAGAGCTTATCTTGGAGATCAAGATTAGATTAGTATCCTAATCTAATTAGGATATATATTAGGTATTATTTAAAATATTTCTAATCAGATTTTAGAGTTTTACTTTAATTAGGACTCTAGAAATTTTGCCTATAAAAGGCTTCCTATTGTACTCTATTTTAGATGAATGAATGAATGAATTTGAGTATTATTCAATACTTTGTGAGGCTTTGCTTCTTTGTGTTCTCTGAGAGTTCACGTGACTTATCAAAGGATTGGTCTTCCTTTGTGGCGTCTTGAGGCTAGGGTTCTAAGAGACAAGTTCTCTTAGGGTCTTTCCTTTGACCAACATTCTTGTTTTTTAGCCGGTCTCGGGCAAAGTGTCATCTTGTTGAAGGTTCCTAGGACAAGGTTCCTAGAGGGTCTCTCATCATTTGGTATCAGAGCTTTGGTCGCTAGTACAAGGTATATCTTTGTGTTTTCCCTTTCATTATTCTTCATACTTTCTCTCTTTCCATTAGTATTACCTTTTCCATCTTCGTCTTTTTCTTCTATCTTCTTTTGTCTTCCATTGTTGTGTTCCTCCATCCTCAAAAAAAAAAAAAAAAAAAGAAGAGAGTGTGATACTCCCAAAAAAAAAATTCAAAAAAAAAGAAAAAAAAAAAAAAAGAAGAAAAAAAAAAGAGTGAAAAAAAAGGGAGTGAAAAAAAAAAAGAAAGGAAATTCAGATTGCAGAATTCAAAATTGCAAGTTGTGCCAATTCAAAATTAAAAGCAAGATTGGAGTCAATTTTCTAATTGGAATTAATTTCCTAATTGGAGTCAATTTCCTAGTTGGAGTTAGTTTCATAATTAAAGTCAATTTCCTAATTGGAGTTAATTTCCTAATTGGAGTCAATTTCCTAGTTGGAGTTAGTTTCCTAATTGGAGTCAATTTCCTAATTGGAGTTTGTTTCCTAATTTAATTGCATTAAGTGGCTACCAAGTTTTCTACTTATCTATTTGCATTCAAGAAAGGATATTGATTTCTAATTGTTCGAAACTTGAATTGCAAGTAGTTTTCTATTCTTAAGGTTTCTTATTTTCAGATTTTTTTTCTTTTCATCTCTTTCCTTCCAGACCTTCCCTTACTCCTTCTTTTTCCTTTTTGTTACACACCTATTTTTCTCCTTTGTTTGATTCTTTGGGAATTTATATTTTAGGATTCTAGTTTTTTTGATTGCCATTAGTCTGATCTTTTCATTTGATTTGCTTGTGACTCGCTTAGAACACTTGTAAGAAGCAAATTATTGAGTGGTAAAAGGAAAGAGCGTTAACATTAAAGAAAAAGCCAAAAAGAGAGTTAAACACGAGTGAACTTATCATCTTTTGAGTGTAAACATGTGAGAAGAGTGCGTGAGGTCCTATTCCTTCTATCTTTCTTTAACTAACTTTTCAGGTGATAAGATGTCCAATGAGTACAAATTCCTTGAAGAGGCTAACAAAGAGCGATTCAAGCAATCTTGTGTAAGGTTGGATGCATTCCAATCCAATATCAACTCTACAGGACAAGATAAGGAAAAGGCATCCCCTGATTTCCATACTAGATGCCTTATAAAAGAGAAAGTCTGCAGCATGACCATTGATAATAGTAGCTACATAAATGTTGCTAGTACCTTACTTGTTGAGAAATTAAACTTGCCTACTATAAAGCATCCTAGGCCCTATACCTTGTTGAAGGGTAGTGCTGAATTTAAGGTTAATAAGCAAGTTTTGATTTCTTTCTCCATTGGTAAATATCATGATAAAGTGTTATGTGATGTAGCTCCAATGTATGATGGACATATTATGCTTGGTAAACCATGGAAACATGTGAGAAAAGCTAAGTATGTCAAGAATAAGCACAAATATTGCTATTACTATTCATTGTATTCAATGAAAAAAATCATGTATTGGTACCTCTTGATCCTATGGATGCTTATGAGGATCAAATGAGAATAATACAAGCATACAAAATGAAAGAAAAAGAGATAGCAAAAGAAAAAGAGAGAGAATATGAGTTAGAGAGAGAAAAAGATGAAATTGAAAAAGAAAAGAGTGTGAGTGAAAAGAAAGAGCAAGAGAGTTGTGAGAAAAGTGAGAAAAACATGAGTATGAGCTTGTTTGATGGAAAAAGAAAGGCTGAGAGCATTTGTAAGGATGTTTGTTTATCTACTAACAATCTTAACCTATCTTTTCCTATTGTTAGTTCTAGCTCCTTGCAGGCATGTGGAGATTTGTATTCAAAGAAGCTATCCAATGGACCCTCATCTTCAACTAGCATTGAAAAGAGTTGTGATTGCCTAGAATTATTTCCTAAGAAACCACCTAATGGCGAAGATTCGAGGATGAATCTTTTCAAAGAGGGAGGGAATGATACAATACCAGTAGGCATGCCCATTGGAGCACTACAACTTCGAGAAGCCCTCATCCAACAAGAAACTCAAATCATTCAAAAGGGTATGATTCAGGTCCAAATAGTTCATGAAGAGATGGCCCATGCTCAAGAGGCCCAAATTGTGCTAGTATATGTCCAAAAACTTCAAAGAGTTCAAAATAATCTCTATGTTGGACGTCGACCCAAGTTTATAGCCCAAGATCCATATTTGATCAAGATCTCCTTAAAGATGCAAAAGTGGAAGTCCAAGTGGAAGCCCAATGTCTTAAGAAGATCCATGGAGCAACTAAATTCAATATCTAACATATTGAAGGCCCAATGTAGTTACACACATACAAGAGGAGTGCCAAGGCCCAATTAGAGTCCAATTGCAAGAGATTAAGAATCATGTGACAACCATGTGATTTTTAATGAAGCATGAGCATCCCATATGACAACTTAAGAAGCTGATTAGTTTTGACTAGAATTTCTTTTGAAATTTCATTTTTTTATTATCTTATTATTTTTTTGAACTTGGTCAAAGAGCTTATCTTGGAGATCAAGATTAGATTAGTATCCTAATCTAATTAGGATATATATTAGGTATTATTTAAAATATTTCTAATCAGATTTTAGAGTTTTACTTTAATTAGGACTCTAGAAATTTTGCCTATAAAAGGCTTCCTATTGTACTCTATTTTAGATGAATGAATGAATGAATTTGAGTATTATTCAATACTTTGTGAGGCTTTGCTTCTTTGTGTTCTCTGAGAGTTCACGTGACTTATCAAAGGATTGGTCTTCCTTTGTGGCGTCTTGAGGCTAGGGTTCTAAGAGACAAGTTCTCTTAGGGTCTTTCCTTTGACCAACATTCTTGTTTTCTAGCCGGTCTCGGGCAAAGTGTCATCTTGTTGAAGGTTCCTAGGACAAGGTTCCTAGAGGGTCTCTCATCAATTGAACCCTAAGAGAACCCGTCTCTTAGAACCCTAATCCGGGACGCCACAAAGGAAACCACTCCTTTGATAAGTCAAAGATTTTCTCCAGTACACAAAGGCCACAAGAGAAACCTCAGAAGTCAGAAATAATTCTGAAACTAATTCATTCAATCTGCCTCTTCTTGGAGTACAAGTGGGCCTTATATAGGCATTTGAAAAATAAAACCCTAAATACAAAATAACTCTTAGGTCTGGTGAGAAAATAAAAGAAATTTAAATCTGGACAAATTCACCAAGAATGGCGCCTAATAAAGCTAAAAAAAATCTGAAGCAGAAACAATCAAATTAAAATGAAATAAAACTAAGAGAATTTTGTGGAAAATGGCTGGGCTTCTTCAACTAGGATCCTTTCGGGCTTGGGCTAGCATCTTGTAGATATGAAATAATTTTCATGCCATTTTGTTCCTTTTGGGCTTCATATTCAGCTAAGACTATGGGCTCCAAGTCCATTAGTTTTTGGATCACTCCATTCAAGGCCTCCTTCATAGCTTTGGCTCTTGATCTTGTGCATGGCCCTCCCATACCCTGCAATGGATCTTTAGTTGGCAATCTTTTAGAGTTACGTCCAGCCCTTTTGTTTTCAAGTTCTTGATTTTGTTCAAGCTCTTTAAAATCTCCTAGCTCACCTCCATCAGAAATCTAATGACTTTTTATTAATTTACTTTATATATTTTTAATCTCCACAACCTTTTTCCTTAGAATCACCCTTGGTTCTACCTAAAAATCAAATCCTCCTAGGGTTCCTTAGATGAGGTGAAATGGAGAAGGAGGGGGAACCAAGATAGCAGCTATAAGAAGAGAAATTACCTTATTTTCTTAGCTTTTCTCACTTGAATCTTGCTTTCTCCAAGCTCCTCTCTTCAAATCCGAAATTTTCCCTAAGTTTCTCCCTTAAAACAGGTTTGTTAACTTCATTTTAATCAAAGAAAACAAAGGAGAATGGAGGAGAGGAGGTTTGGATAGAAGAAAGCATAAAAAACTACTAAGACACCATTCCTTAAAGCTTAGATTTCTCTTCTCCTTCTTCTTCCCTTGGTGCACCTAAACCCTAGCCTTCTTCTCTAAAATTGGGCAGAAAAATTTGAGTCTAAATGAATGAGGAAGGGTGGAGGCAAATGGCCTTTTTTAAAAATTCCCATTTTGCCTTTCGTTCTTGGCATTATTGTTTCTCCTTCATTTTTACTCCTTTTTGAGAACTGTCTTTTCCATTATAAAATTTAAATTCCCAATTTAGTAAAATATTTTTGGAATCACTCAAAATTGGAGCTAAAACCTTCCCAAAGGGATTCGTCAAAATTCGGGTATACCGACATTGGAAAATGTCCACCGAAGGGATTTTAACTGTCCCAGGGCTTCCTATGATTTTTAAGGCCTCTAAGAACCCCAGAGAACTCAAAACTTTCATTTAAAAAGCCCTCATGTATAAATTTCAAAACTTGCTCAAAATTATGAAAATGCCATTATGTTTCATAAGAAATTGTTTCTTCATTCTAGCTCCATTTTTCTTTCCTTTTGAGCCTAGGATTCTCATTTTTAGGAGTTTAAAATGCTTTCTAAACTTTTTAGGACCCTAACTAAGTCATTTCGAGGGACTTCCTTTTGTATCTGGTGAGTTTCATTTGTTTATGGAGAAACCGTACGTTACATTTCTCACGTTTTCTCTCATTTTTAGAAAATCAGATGTTACAGATAGAAACCAAACTAAGTCCTTTGGTTCAAATACTATTCTTTCGTCCTTTGTTAGCATGATTTACATATTGTTAAGTCATCCTTTCAATGTTTTGCTTAGCCCTTTCATGGATTTGCCTAACAAACTCAGCACGCTTCTTCCCATCAATATTGACTCTTTCTTGCAAAGTTTATGTCAATGTGGGCAAGAGGATTAAAATCATATACAATCTCAAAGGGCAAATATTTAATAGTAGAATGAATGGCCCTGTTGTAAGCAAATTTGACGTGTGATAGACACTCTTCCTAATTCAAGTTCTTCTTAACAATTGTCCATAACTAAGAAAAAAGTGTCATATTTATAACTTCAATTTGCCCATCAATTTGTGGGTGGTAGGTAGTAGATAATAACAATTTAGTTCTTAGCTTGCTCCACAAAGTCTTCTAACAAACTTAGCACACTTCTTCCCATCCATATTGATTCTTTCTTGCAAAGGCAAAGGAGTTAAGTCAATGGGTGCAAGAGGATTAAAACCATATACAATCTCAAAGGGTTCATATTTAATAATAGAATGAATGGCCCTGTTGTAAGCAAATTTGACGTGTGATAGACACTCTTCCTAATTCAAGTTCTTCTTAACAATTATCTGTAACAAAGAAGAAAGTGTCATATTCATAACTTCAGTTTGCCCATCAATTTGTGGGTGGTAAGTGAAAATAACAATTTAGTTCCTAGCTCCACAAAGTCTTCTAAAAAATAACTTAGGAACTTGGTATCTCGATCCAATACTATAGTTCCCAACATCCTATGAAACCGTACAACTTCTTAAAAGAACAAATTAGCAATGTTAAAAGCATTATCAACTTTATAACATGCAATGACGATGCAAGACCCTCTAGGAACCTTGTCCTAAGAACCTTCAACAAGATGACACTTTGCCCAGAACCAGCTAGAAACAAGAATGTTGGTTAAAGGAAAGACCCTAAGAGAACTTGTCTCTTAGAACCCTAGCCTCAAGATGCCACAAAGGAAGACCAATCCTTTGATAAGTCATCTGAACTCTCAGAAAACACAAAGAAGCAAAAGTGATGAGAGACCCTCTAGGAACCTTGTCCTAGGAACCTTCAACAAGATGATACTTTGCCCGAGACCGGCTAGAAAACAAGAATGTTGGTCAAAGGAAAGACCCTAAGAGAACTTGTCTCTTAGAACCCTAGCCTCAAGACGCCACAAAGGAAGACCAATCCTTTGATAAGTCACGTGAACTCTCAGAGAACACAAAGAAGCAAAAGCCTCACAAATAATTGAATAATACTCAATTTCATTCATCTGTTAAAATAGAGTACAATAGGAAGCCTTTTATAGACAAAAATTTCTAGAGTCCTAATTCAAGTAAAACTCTAAAATCTAATTAGAAATATTTTAAATAATACTAATATATATCCTAATTAGATTAGGATACTAATCTTAACTTAATCTCCAAGATAAGCTCTTTGACCAAGTTAAAAAAATAATAAAATAATAAAAAACGAAATTCAAAAAGAATCCTAGTCAAAACTAATTAACTCTTTTAAATAGTTGTCACATTACTCCAATTGGGCCTCAGCACTCCTCTTGTATGTGTATAGTTTATTGGGCCTTCAACGTGTTGGATATTGTCTTTAGTTGCTCCATGGCCCTTCTTAGAACATTGGGCTTCCACTTGGACTTCCACTTTTGCATCTTTAAGGAAATATCATGTCCAAAGTCCAATTCAGCATATTTTGAATTAATCAAATATGGATCTTGGACTCTAAACTTGGGCCGACGTCCAACATAGATATTATCGTGAGTTCTTTGAAATTTTTGGATATATAGAATCACAATTTGGGCCTCTTGAACATGGGCCATCCTTTCATAAGCCATTTGGACCTGAATCATAGGCTTTTGAATGATTTGGTCTTGATGGATGAGGGCTTTCGAACTTGTAGTGCTCTAATGGGCATGCCTACTGGTATTGTATCATTCCCTCCCTCTTTGAAAAGATTCGTCCTCGAATCTTCGCCATTAGGTGGATTCTTAGGAAACAAAATTAGGCAATCACAACTCTTTTCAATGCTAGTTGAAGATGAGAGTCCATTGGGTGGCTTCTTTGAAAACAAATTTCCACATATCTGCAAGGAGCTAGAATCAACAATAGGCAAAGATGGGTTAAGGTTGTTAGTAGATAAACAAATATCCCTACACACACTTTCAACCTCTCTTTTTTCATCAAACAAGCTCACACTCATGCTTTTCTCACTTTTCTCACTATTCTCACAACTCTCGTGCTCTTTCTTTTCACTCACACTCTTTTCTTTTTCAATTTCATCTTTTTCTCTCTCTAACTCATGTTCTCTCTCTTTTTCTTTTGCTATCTCTTTTTCTTTCATTTTGTATGCTTGTATTATTCTCATTTGATTCTCATAAGCATCCATAGGATCAAGAGGTACCAATACATGATTTTTTTCATTGAATACAAATGAATAACAATAGCAATATTTGTACTTATGCTTAACATATTTAGCTTTTCTCACATGTTTCCATGGTTTACCAAGCATAATATGTCCATCAGTCATAGGAGCGATATCACACAACACTTTATCATGATATTTACCAATAGAGAAAGAAATCAAAACTTGCTTATTAACCTTAAATTTAGCACTACCCTTCAATAAGGTATATGGCCTAGGATGCTTTATAGTAGGCAAGTTTAATTTCTCAACAAGTAAGGTACTAGCAACATTTACGTAATTACTATTATCAATAGCCATGCTGCAGACTTTCTCTTTTATAAGGCATCTAGTATGGAAATCAGGGGATGCCTTTTCCTTATCTTGTCCTGTAGAGTTGATATTGGATTGGAATGCATCCAACCTTGCACAAGATTGCTTGAATCGCTCTTTGTTAGCCTCTTTAAGGAATTTGTACTCATTGGACATCTTATCACCTGGAAAGTTAGTCAAAGAAAGATAGAAGGAATAGGACCTCACGCACTCTTCTCACGTATTTACACTCAAAAGATGATAAGTTCACTTGTGTTTAACTCTCTTTTTGGCTTTTTCTTTAATATTAACGCTCTTGCCTTTTACCACTTAATAATTTGCTTCTTACAAGTGTTCTAAGCAAGTCACAAGCAAATCAAATGAAAAGATCATACTAGTGGCAATCAAAAATACTAGAATCCTAAAATATAAATTCCCAAAGAATCAAACAAAAGAGAAAAATAGGTGTGTAACAAAAAGGAAAGAGAAGGAGTAAGGGAAGATCTGGAAGGAAAGAGATGAAAAGAAAAAAAAAATCTGAAAATAAGAAACCTTAAGAATAGAAAACTACTTGCAATTCAAGTTTCGAACAATTAGAAAACAATATCCTTTCTTGAATGCAAATAAGTAAGTAGAAAACTTGGTAGCCACTTAATGCAATTAAATTAGGAAACAAACTCCAATTAGGAAATTGACTCCAATTAGGAAACTTACTCCAATTAGGAAATTGACTCTAATTAGGAAACTAACTCCAACTAGGAAATTGACTCCAATTAAGAAATTAATTCCAATTAGGAAATTGACTCCAATCTTGCTTTTAATTTTGAATTGGCACAACTTGCAATTTTGAATTCTGCAATCTGAATTTTTTTTTTTTCACTCCCTTTTTTTTTCACTCTTTTTTTTTCTTTTTTTTCGAATTTTTTTTTTGAATTTTTTTTTTTGGAGTATCACACTTTCTTCTCTTTTTCTTTTTGGAGTATCACACTCTCTTTTTTTTTTTTTTTTTAAGGATGGAGGAACACAACAATGGAAGACAGAAGAAGATAGAAGAAAAAGATGAAGATGAAAAGGATTAATGGAAAGAGAGAAAGTATGAAGAACAATGAAAGGGAAAACACAAAAATATACCTTGTACTAGCGACCAAAGCTCTAATACCAAATGATGAGAGACCCTCTAGGAACCTTGTCCTAGGAACCTTGTCCTAGGAACCTTCAACAAGATGATACTTTGCCCGAGACCGGCTAGAAAATAAGAATGTTGGTCAAAGGAAAGACCCTAAGAGAACTTGTCTCTTAGAACCCTAGCTTCAAGACGCCACAAAGCAAGACCAATCCTTTGATAAGTCACGTGAACTCTCAGAGAACACAAAGAAGCAAAAGCCTCACAAATAATTGAATAATACTCAATTTCATTCATCTGTTAAAATAGAGTACAATAGGAAACCTTTTATAGGCAAAAATTTCTAGAGTCCTAATTCAAGTAAAACTCTAAAATCTAATTAGAAATATTTTAAATAATACTAATATATATCCTAATTAGATTAGGATACTAATCTTAACTTAATCTCCAAGATAAGCTCTTTGACCAAGTTAAAAAAATAATAAAATAATAAAAAACGAAATTCAAAAAGAATCCTAGTCAAAACTAATTAACTCTTTTAAATAGTTGTCACATTACTCTAATTGGGCCTCAGCACTCCTCTTGTATGTGTATAGTTTATTGGGCCTTCAACGTGTTGGATATTGTCTTTAGTTACTCCATGGCCCTTCTTAGAACATTGGGCTTCCACTTGGACTTCCACTTTTGCATCTTTAAGGAAATATCATGTCCAAAGTCCAATTCAGCATATTTTGAATTAATCAAATATGGATCTTGGACTCTAAACTTGGGCCGACGTCCAATATAGATATTATCGTGAGTTCTTTGAAATTTTTGGATATATAGAATCACAATTTGGGCCTCTTGAACATGGGCCATCCTTTGATAAGCCATTTGGACCTGAATCATAGGCTTTTGAATGATTTGGTCTTGATGGATGAGGGCTTCTCGAACTTGTAGTGCTCTAATGGGTATGCCTACTGGTATTGTATCAAAAAGTCTCACAAAGTATTGAATAATACTCAAATTTATTCATGATCTAAAATATAGTACAATAGGAAACTTTTTATAGGCAAAGTTTCTAAAAATCTAAAATCCTAATAAAAGTTAAACTCTAAAATCTGATTAGAAATATTTTAAATAGTGCCTAAAATCAAGGAACAAGATTAGGATACTAATTTTAACTTAATCTTCAAAATAAGCTCTTTGACTAAGTCCTAAAAATAATAAAATAAATAAAAAATAAAATTCATAAAGAATCCTATTTAAAACTAATCAGCTTTTTTAAGTTGTCACATGGGATGCTCATACTTTATTAAAAATCACATGGTTGTCACATGATTCTTAATCTCTTGCAATTGGACTCCAATTGGGTCTTGGCACTCCTCTTGTAAAATGGTTAGCATAATCACACATTTTACATCTTCTTGGGCCTTCTCTTGACTTAAATGAATGGGCTCTAAGTTATGAAGCTTATGAATCAAAAAATTGAAGGCTTCTTTCATTGCTTTGGCCCTAACTCTTGTTATTGGGCCTCTTATGCCATGCAATGGATCTTTAGGCACATTTGACTTGAACTCTTAGGTTTTAATTTGCAAATCATGTCCTTGGGCTTGAAACTTAGCACCATATCCTTCATCAGGTCCATTTCTATGCTCAGCAAGGTCTCTTGATGCTATTGCATCATTCCCCCCTCTTGAAAAGGATTTGTCCTCAAATCTGCAATATCAAAGGAAGAGAGATCAGCTACATTAAAAGCAGTACTAACATTTCCATAAGAATTAGGCAAGTCAATTCTATAAGCATTATCATTAATCCTTTCAAGAACTTAAAAAGGGCCATCTCCTCTAGGTTAAAGTTTTGACTTCCTTTGCTCTGGGAATCATTCTTTTTGCAAGTGAATCTACACCCAATCATCGGGTTCAAACATCACACGCCTTCTACCCTTATTAATTTGGTTGGCAATTTGCTCATTCCTTCTTTCATTGTTGGCTTTCACCTTCTCATGCAAATCGTACACAAACTTAACCTTCCTAGCACCATCAAGGTTAGTAAACTCATGTGAAGAAGGTAAAGGAAGCAAATCTAAAGGAGTTAAAGGATTAAAGCCACAAACAATTTCAAAAGAAGAGAATTTTGTAGCAGAATGAACAGCACGATTATAAGCAAATTCGACATGGGGCAAATACTTCTTCTAATTCTTAAGATTCTTTTGAATGATAGCTCTTAATAAAGTAGAGAGCGTTCTATTAACAACCTCAGTCTGCTTGTTAGTTTGTGCACTATAATGGAAAACAAAAGTTTAGTGCCAAGTTTATTCCACAATATTTTCCAAAAATAACTCAAGAATTTCACATCTCTATTACTAACAATTGTTTTTGGTACACCCTGCAACCTAACAATCTCCTTGAAAAATAATTCTGCCACATATATAATATCATTAGCTTTGGAACAAGCAATAAAATGTGCCCTTTTACTAAACCTATCCACAACAACAAAGACACTATCTTTCCCAGTGCGATTTAGGCAAACCCAAGACAAAGTCCATAGAAATATTAGTCCATGGGTGAGAGGGAATTGGTAAAGGAGAATACAAGCCATGTGATTGAATTCTAGACTTAGCGTGCTTACAAGTAACACATTTAGAACAAATAGCAACCACATCTTTTCTCATGCCAGGCCAATAAAAATACTCATTCAAAAGAGCCAAAGTCTTTTCTACACTAAAATGGCCCATCAATCTTCCGCTATGAGTCTCCTTAACAAGAAGCTCACGAATGGAACACATAGGAACACATAATTTGTTCCTTTTAAAAAGGTACCCATCAAACCTGTAATAGTCATTAGTACCATACAATTCACAAGATTTTCAAATATCAGCAAAATCAGAATCAGACTCATACATGCCTTTTAACATCTTAAAACCTATCAATCTAGTATGCATGGAAGTAATTAAAGTGTAACGCCTAGACAATGCATCAGCTACAACATTTTCCTTTCCCTGCTTATGCTTAATCACATAAGGGAAGGTTTCAATAAATTCAAGCCAACTTGCATGCCTTTTGTTCAATTTACCCTGAGACTTAAGAAACTTAAGACTCTCATGATTAGAATGGACAATAAATTCTTTATGTCACAAATAATGTTGCCAAGTTTCTAAAGTTCGTTTCAAGGCATACAACTCTTTATCATATGTGGAATAATTTAAAGCAGGGCCACTTAATTTCTCACTAAAACATGCAATAGGTTTAGAATCCTGCATCAACACACCACCTATGCCTATACCCGAAGCATCACACTCAATTTCAAAAACTTTAGTAAAATCAAGCAACACAAGTACAGGGACATTTGTTAGTTTGTACTTCAGCATGTTAAAAGCATGCTCTTGTGCTTCACTCCACTTGAATACCTCATTCTTTCTTATCAAATCATTTAAAGGGGCAGCAAGAGTAGAGAAGTCCTTCACGAATCCCCTATAGAAGCTTGCCAATCCATGGAAGCTCCTTACTTCACTTGTATTCTTTGGAGTTGGCCATTCTCGGATTGCTTTGACCTTTTCCTCGTCCACTTGTATGCCACGAGCGCCTACAACAAATCCAAGAAAAAGCACAGAATCCAAATAAAAAGAGCACTTCTGTAAATTGGCAAAGAGTTTATTCTCCCTAAGCACAACAAATACATCATGCAAATGAGTCACATTGATGAGAGACCCTCTAGGAACCTTGTCCTAGGAACCTTCAACAAGATGACACTTTGCCCGAGACCGGCTAGAATACAAGAATGTTGGTCAAAGGAAAGACCCTAAGAGAACTTGTCTCTTAGAACCCTAGCCTCAAGACGCCACAAAGGAAGACCAATCCTTTGATAAGTCACGTGAACTCTCAGAGAACACAAAGAAGCAAAAGCCTCACAAATAATTGATTAATACTCAATTTCATTCATCTGTAAAATAGAGTACAATAGGAAGCCTTTTATAGGCAAAATTTTCTAGAGTCCTAATTAAAGTAAAATTCTAAAATCTGATTAGAAATATTTTAAATAATACCTAATATATATCCTAATTAGATTAGAATACTAATCTTAACTTGATCTCCAAGATAAGCTCTTTGACTAAGTTCAAAAAAATAATAAAATAATAAAAAACGATATTTTAAAAAAAATCCTAGTCAAAACTAATCTACTTCTTTAAGTTGTCATATGGGATGCTCATGCTTCATTAAAAATCACATGGTTGTCACATGATTCTTAATCTCTTGTAATTGGACTCCAATTGGGCCTTGGCACTCCTCTTGTAGAATGGTTAGCATGATCACATCTTTTACATCTTCTTGGGCCTTCTCTTGACTTAAATGAATGGGCTCTAAGTTGTGAAGCTTATGAATTAAACAATTGAAGGCTTCTTTCATTGCTTTGGCCCTAACTCTTGTTATTGGGCCTCCTATGCCTTGCAATGGGTCTTTAGGCACATTTGACTTGAACTCTTGGGCTTTAATTTGCAAATCATGTCCTTGGGCTTGAAACATAGCACCATATCCTTTATCAGGTCTACTTTTATGCTCAACAAGGTCTCTTGGTGCTATTGCATCATTCCCCCCTCTTGAAAAGGATTCGTCCTCGAATCTGCAATATCAAATGAAGAGAGATCAGCTACATTAAAAGTAGCACTAATATTTCCATAAGAACTAGGTAAGTCAATTTTATAAGCATTATCATTAATCCTTTCAAGAACTTGAAAGGGACCATCTCCTCTAGGTTGGAGTTTTGACTTTCTTTGTTCTGGGAAACGTTCTTTTCGCAAGTGAACCCACACCCAATCGCCAGGTTCAAACACCACACGCCTTCTACCCTTATTAACTTGGCTAGCAATTTGCTCATTCCTTCTTTCAATATTAGCTTTCACCTTCTCATGCAAATCCTGCACAAACTTAGCCTTCCTAGCACCATCAAGGTTAGTAAACTTATGTGAAGGTAAAGGAAGCTAATATTGAAAGAAGGAATGAGCAAATTGCTAGCCAAGTTAATAAGGGTAGAAGGCGTGTGGTGTTTGAACCTGGCGATTGGGTGTGGGTTCAGTTGCGAAAAGAACGTTTCCCAGAACAAAGAAAGTCAAAACTCCAACCTAGAGGAGATGGTCCCTTTCAAGTTCTTGAAAGGATTAATGATAATGCTTATAAAATTGACTTACCTAGTTCTTATGGAAATATTAGTGCTACTTTTAATGTAGCTGATCTCTCTTCATTTGATATTGCAGATTCGAGGACGAATCCTTTTCAAGAGGGGGGGAATGATGCAATAGCACCAAGAGACCTTGTTGAGCATAAAAGTGGACCTGATGAAGGATATGGTGCTATGTTTCAAGCCCAAGGACATGATTTGCAAATTAAAGCCCAAGAGTTCAAGTCAAATGTGCCTAAAGACCCATTGCAAGGCATAGGAGGCCCAATAACAAGAGTTAGGGCCAAAGCAATGAAAGAAGCCTTCAATTGTTTAATTCATAAGCTTCACAACTTAGAGCCCATTCATTTAAGTCAAGAGAAGGCCCAAGAAGATGTAAAAGATGTGATCATGCTAACCATTCTACAAGAGGAGTGCCAAGGCCCAATTGGAGTCCAATTACAAGAGATTAAGAATCATGTGACAACCATGTGATTTTTAATGAAGCATGAGCATCCCATATGACAACTTAAAGAAGTAGATTAGTTTTGACTAGGATTCTTTTTAAAATTTCGTTTTTTATTATTTTATTATTTTTTTGAACTTGGTCAAAAAGCTTATCTTGGAGATCAACTTAAGATATGAGAGGCCCTCTAGGAACCTTGTCCTAGGAACCTTCAACAAGATGACACTTTGCCCGAAACCGGCTAGAATACAAGAATGTTGGTCAAAGGAAAGACCCTAAGAGAACTTGTCTCTTAGAACCCTAGCCTCAAGACGCCACAAAGGAAGACCAATCCTTTGATAAGCCACGTGAACTCTCAGAGAACACAAAGAAGCAAAAGCCTCACAAATAATTGATTAATACTCAATTTCATTCATCTGTAAAATAGAGTACAATAGGAAGCCTTTTTATAGGCAAAATTTTCTAGAGTCCTAATTAAAGTAAAATTCTAAAATCTGATTAGAAATATTTTAAATAATACCTAATATATATCCTAATTAGATTAGAATATATATATACTAATCTTAACTTGATCTCCAAGATAAGCTCTTTGACCAAGTTCAAAAAAATAATAAAATAATAAAAAACGAAATTTTAAAAAGAATCCTAGTCAAAACTAATCTACTTCTTTAAGTTGTCATATGTGATGCTCATACTTCATTAAAAATCACATGGTTGTCACATGATTCTTAATCTCTTGTAATTGGACTCCAATTGGGCCTTGGCACTCCTCTTGTAGAATGGTTAGCATGATCACATCTTTTACATCTTCTTGGGCCTTCTCTTGACTTAAATGAATGGGCTCTAAGTTGTGAAGCTTATGAATTAAACAATTGAAGGCTTCTTTCATTGCTTTAGCCCTAACTCTTGTTATTGGGCCTCTTATGCCTTGCAATGGGTCTTTAGGCACATTTGACTTGAACTCTTGGGCTTTAATTTGCAAATCATGTCCTTGGGCTTGAAACATAGCACCATATCCTTCATCAGGTCCACTTTTATGCTCAACAAGGTCTCTTGGTGCTATTGCATCACACATGCTCTTCTAGTCTCTTAGAGTAAATCAAAATGTCATCAAAGTAAACCACAACAAGTCTACCAATGAAAGGTCTAAAGACATGGTTCATTAAACTCATGAAAGTGCTAGGTGCATTAGTCAAAGTCAAGACAAATGGCATAACTAACCATTCATATAACCCAAACTTGGTCTTAAAAGTAGTTTTCCATTTATCACCTTCTTTCATCCTAATCTGATGATAACTACTTCTAAGATCAATTTTAGAGAAAACACATGCACCATGTAACTCATCAAGTATATCATCCAACCTAGGGATAGGATAGTGATATTTTACCGTTATTTTGTTGATGGCATGAAAATCCACACACATCCGCCACTTGCCATCCTTTTTGGGTACCAGAATTACCGGGACAGCACACGGACTCAAACTTTGACGAACAAAGCCTTTTTTCATGAGCTCTTCCACTTGATGTTGTATTTCCTTAGTCTCGTCTATTGGAGATAGATGCTCCTGGGCTAAAGTCTATACAATGCTCAATGCCTCTTAAAGGGGGCAATTCATTAGGTATTTCCTCTGGGAACAAGTCACAGAATTCCTGCAATAAAGACGTAACACTAGCAGGCAGAGAGTGATCAAGATCGTTGATAGTAAGATAAACATCTTTATAAAGCAATAAGAAAGTATTTTCACAAATAAGAGCTCTCTTGATCTCACTTTTACCGGAAAATAAACTCACTTTCTTTTCCTCATGTTTTTCTTTAATTTTCTTTTCCTTTCTACTGAGCTCTCCTTTCTCTTGCTTCTTCTTATTCTCAGCACTCACACTTACTTTACCTTTCTTTTCTTGCTCTCTCTTCTTACACTCTCTTTCAATTTTTAATTGATCCTCATATGCTTGAACAGGACGAAGAAGGGTCAACATAATGGTTTTACCATTAAAAACAAAGGAGTAATAATTTTTATATCCATCATGTTTTAGCTTTTTGTTAAACTACCATGGCCTACCAAGTAACAGGTGACCAGCATACATGGGTGCTACATCACAAAGAATCTCATCATGATAATTACCAATAGAAAAAGAGATGAGAACCTGTTTTGTTCCCTTTACTTCCCCACTATCATTAAGCCATTGTAATTTATAAGGGGTAGGGTGCCTCAAAGTAGGCAAGTTCAGTTTTCTACAAGTAAAGTACTAGCTACATTTGTGCAGCTACCACCATCAATAATCAAACTACATACCTTTTTGTGGATGAAACAACGAGTATGGAAAATATGCTCACGCTGCTCTACCTCGAGATCTTCTTTAGGATGAATGTTAAGAGCAAGTCTAGCCACAAGGGCTTCACCATTTACAGTTTCAGTTAACTCTAAATCTGAGTCATCAGTCAGGGGTGGCATCTCATCCTCCTCAGACTCACTATTAACACTAGTCATATCACCATTCTCAAGAATAATCATAGTTTGTTTGTTAAGACATTGTGAAGTAATGTGACCAAAACCATTACATTTAAAACATCTAACCTCAAAGGAAGAAGCAGTAAGGTTAGAAGATGAGAAAGGTTTTGAATAAGTTTTACCCTTAACCTGAAAGGGTTTTTGATGGAGATGAGCTAGGAGACTTTAAAGAGCTTGAACAAAATCAAGAACTTGAAAACAAAAGGGCTGGACGTAACTCTAAAAGATGGCCAGCTAAAGATCCATTGCAAGGTATGGGAGGCCCATGCACAAGATCAAGAGCCAAAGCTATGAAGGAGGCCTTGAATGGAGTGATCCAAAAACTAATGGACCTAGAGCCCATAGTCTTAGCTGAATATGAAGCCCAAAAGGAACAAAATGGCATGAAAATCATTTCATATCTACAAGATGCTAGCCCAAGCCTGAAAGGAGCCTAATTGAAGAAGCCCAACCATTTCCACAAAATCCTCTTAGTTTTAATTTGATTGTTTCTGTTTCAGATTTTTTAGCTTTATTAGGCTGGTTTCTTGGTGAATTTGTTCAGATTTAAATTTCTTTTATTTTCCCGCCAAACCTAAGAGTTATTTTGTATTTAGGGTTTTATTTTTCAAATGCCTATATAAGGCCCACTTGTACTCCAAGAAGAGGGAGATTGAATGAATTAGTTTTAGAATTATTTCTGACTTGTGAGGTTTCTCTTGTGGCCTTTGTGTACTGGAGAAAATCTTTGACTTATCAAAGGAGTGGTTTCCTTTGTGGCGTCCCGGATTAGGGTTCTAAGAGACGGGTTCTCTTAGGGTTCAATTCCATTGACCAACATCTCTTCTTCTTCTTCTTCTTTGTTTCTTTCTTTATTCTTTCTTGCTTGTTGTCTAGATCTGCCTATTTTCTTGTTCTTGTGTCGTATGCCAAAATTCGATCACTGATCCGTGTAATTTGGGGTTCCTAGAACGGGTTTCTATGGAGTCTCACATCATCTGGTATCAGAGCATTGGTTGAGGTTGGTTTCATCCACTTTTTCCTTGTTCTTTTCCCTTATTTCGTCTGATTCTTTTCTGTTCGTCCATATTTTTGTGCGACTATTTCTGGTGTTTTTCGTTCGTGTTTTTGGACGTTTAATAGGTCTTTCTTGTGTTTCAAGATCTCTTCTTTCTGCTCGATTTGGAATCACATCAATCCAATTTTTGTAGAGCAAGTTATAGCTATTTCTTTTCTGCTCGTCCTTTTTTTTTTTATGCGGCTGTTTCTGGTGTTTTCCTTAGTGTTTTTGGACGTTTAATAGGTCTTTATTGTGTGTCGAAATCTCTTCTTTCTGCTCGTTTTGGAATCACATCAATCCGATTTTTCTAGGGCAAGTTATAGCTATTTCTTTCGTGCATATCATTCTGATCTTTCAGAAATCTTGTGTTTTGTTTGCAAATTTCAGCACCTTCAAGATTCAAAAAAAAAAAAAAAAGAGTATATTACAGTGAAAAAAAAAAAGAAGGAAAAGTTGCAAAAAAAAAAAAGGAAGTCAGAATCTGTGAAAAAGAAAGTTGTGCTGGAAATTGAAAAAAAAAAAAATTGAATAGTTGACTTGAATTGCAATTGCTGAAGATCATTTATTCTTGGAATTACCACATCTGATTCCTTGAGTTGATCTGGTCATTAAATGTCATATTGTGCACAATTCATAAAAAGGAAATATGCATTCATTCACCTTATTCTAAATTTCAAATTTCTGATTGCTTCATTACTGATTTCAGATTCCAATTTTCTTTCCATCCTTTCCTCTTGATAATTAATCATTTAACCACTTGATCTCCCATAATCTGCCACACACCATTTGTTCTTTCAGTGTCTTGATTTTCCTTTCCTAGTCACTTGCTATATTGTCTATTGGCTGCACCTACGATTTTTCTTTAAAATATTGGACTTTTGTTGTCTCTTTGAGAACTTTATATCTTGGATTCTAATTTAAGATTGCCACTTCAGTTGCTGCTTCTTTTGATTTGTTGGATTTAATTCAGTATACTATAGGAAGCAAGTTGAGAGGAAAAAGGCAAGAGTGTTTTCATCATTGTAAAAGCCATTATAAGAGTGAAACACGAGTGAATTTGCATCATTTAGAGTGAAACACGTGAGGGAGTAGTCAGGTCCTTTTCTTGCTATTCACTAACATTTTCAGCCAATCATGTCTGAAAGTGAAGATAACCAAGTTGACCTTAAATTGTTTATCAAATCTGTTCAAGAACAATTCAAGAGGCTAAATGCTAGGTTGGATCAAATGGATTCTTCTTCTTCTAACAACAAGGCAAGGCATGATAAAAATGTTGTTCTAGGAGGAGATGAATATGATTTTGAGGAGGAAAGCCAACATGAAAGAGTTAGGAGAGCTCCCCCTCAAAAGAAAGATGCCTTTAGTAACATCAAGATGAAAATCCCTTCCTTTCAAGGGAAAGCTGATCCTGATGTATATCTTGAATGGGAAAGAAAAGTTGAGTTTTTATTTGACTGTCAATCTTTTTCAGAAGAAAGTAAAATAAAATTAGCTGCTTTGGAGTTCACAGATTATGCAAGCCTATGGTGGGATCAATTAACCACTAGTAGGAGGCGTTCAGGAGAGGGTCCAATTCGGTCTTGGCCAGAAATGAAGGCTCTCATGAGAAAGAGATTTGTCCCTACCCATTACTATAGGGATGTGCACAAGAGGCTCCACAAAATCAAACAAGGATCTATGAGTGTGGAAGAATATTTTCAGCAAATGCAAATTGCCATGATTAAAGCTGACATTGAGGAAGATTCAGAAGTTACAATGGCAAGATTTCTTGGTGGCTTAGACCCTGAAATTGCTACAGAAGTTGAATTGCAAAACTACCTTGATATGGAGGAGTTGTTGCATAAAGCCATTAAGGTGGAGAAGCATTTTAAGACAAAACAGAAATTGAAATCACATGCTAGTTCCAACAAAGACTTCAAGTCCTCTTTCAAGTTTAAGGGAGAGACCAAGCCTAAAGAGGAGAATAAGATGAAGATGCAAACACCTACTTCTAAAGGTAAATCTGAACCTAAATCTTCTTCTAGTTCTTCTAAAATTAAATGCTTTAAATGTCAAGGTTTTGGTCACATTGCTTCACAATGTCCAAATAAAAGGACTATGATTTTGCTTGAGAATGGTGTTGTTACTAGTGAAAGCAGCAGTGATGAAGATGTGAAAGTTGAGTTAAGCTCCAATGGAGGTGATGAATCTGATGTGGAGGTCGCTGAAGCTGTGATTGGTGAGGCTCTAGTGTCAAGGCGTGCTCTTAGCATTCAACCGAAAGAGGAGCTTGAAAAAGAACAACGAGAGCATATCTTTCACACTAGGTGTTTTGTTAACAACAAGGTATGTAGCCTTATCATTGATAATGGGAGCTGCACCAATGTTGCTAGTACCTTGTTGGTTGAAAAGCTAGGTTTGCTAACTAGAAAACACCCCACCCCTTATAATTTGTTGTGGTTCAATGATAATGGGGATGTTAAAGTTACTAAGCAAGTTGTTGTAGCATTTTCCATAGGAAGTTACCATGATGAGGTTTTATGTGATATAGCTCCTATGTATGCTGGACACTTGTTATTGGGTAGACCTTGGCAATTTGATAGGAAAGTTAAGTATGATGGTTATACTAACAGGTATTATTTTGAGTTTAATAAGAAAACCATTATGCTAACCCCTCTCAGACCCTTGCAGGCATATAAAGATCAAAAGCGAATTACTCAAGAATGCAAGTTAAGAGAGAAAGAAAAGAAAGTGCGTGAGAAAGAAAGAAAAGAAAGTGAGAGGGAGAGAAAAGAAAAGAGAGCTACTGAATTGAAAAGTCAAGAGAGTGAAGAGAAGAAAGTAATACTATTTTCTAGTAGAGGAGAGATTAAGAGGGCTTTATGTAGTGAGACATCTTTTGTCCTCTTGTATAAGGATGTTTATCTAACCCTTAGTGACCTTGATGAATCTCTTCCTTCTAGTGTTTTGAGTTTGTTGCAGGAATATAAAGACTTATTTCCGGAAGAGGTACCGGATGGATTGCCTCCCATAAGAGGTATTGAACACATGATTGACTTTATTCCTGGAGCATCTCTTCCTAACCGACCTGCGTATAGGGCAAATCCAGAAGAGACTAAGGAAATTCAGAGGCAAGTGGAGGAACTCATGAAAAAGGGGTTTGTGAGAGAAAGTCTTAGTCCATGTGCTGTTCCGGTAATACTTGTGCCCAAGAAGGATGGCAAATGGAGGATGTGTGTGGACTGTCGAGCCATCAACAAAATCACTGTTAAGTATCGATATCCCATTCCTAGACTTGATGACATGCTGGATGAGTTGCATGGTGCTTGCTTGTTTTCAAAAATAGATCTTAGGAGTGGTTATCATCAAATTAGGATGAAAGAGGGTGATGAGTGGAAGACTGCATTTAAGACTAAGTTTGGTTTGTATGAATGGCTTGTTATGCCCTTTGGCTTAACTAATGCTCCTAGTACATTCATGAGCTTAATGAATCATGTGTTTCGCCCTTACATAGGAAAGTTTGTTGTTGTGTATTTTGATGACATTCTTGTGTTTTCTAAGAATCTAGAAGAGCATGCTAAGCATTTGCATTCTGTGTTTGATATTTTAAGAGAAAATAAACTCTTTGCAAATTTAGAGAAATGCTCTTTCTGCTTGGATTCTGTGGTTTTTCTTGGTTTTGTTGTAGGTACTGATGGTGTCCAAGTGGATGAAGAGAAGGTGAAGGCAATTCAAGAGTGGCCAACACCTAAGAATGCTAGTGAAGTGAGGAGTTTCCATGGACTTGCAAGTTTCTACCGACGATTTGTAAAGGACTTCTCAACCCTTGCTGCACCTTTAAATGAGCTAGTAAAGAAAAATGTTATCTTTAAATGGGGTGAGGTACAAGAGGCGGCTTTTAATACTTTGAAAGATAAATTGACCAATGCCCCTCTACTTATTCTTCCTGATTTCTCTAAAGTTTTTGATGTTGAATGTGATGCCTCTGGAATTGGTATTGGTGCTGTTTTGATGCAAGAGTCAAGGCCTATTGCTTACTTTAGTGAGAAGCTTAGTGGTGCTTGTTTGAAATATTCAACTTATGACAAGGAATTGTATGCTTTAAAAAGAACTCTAGAACATTGGCAACATTATTTATGGTCTAAGGAATTTGTTTTACATTCTGATCATAAGAGTCTTCAATATCTAAAGACCCAAGATAAGTTGAATAAGAGGCATGCCGTATGGCTTGAATTCATTGAGTCATTTCCTTATGTGCTTAAACATAAAAAGGGGAAAGAAAATGTTGTGGCTGATGCTTTGTCTAGGAGGTATAGTCTTATTACATCTATGCAAGCTAGGTTAATTGGTTTTGAATCTTTCAAAAGCATGTATGAATGTGATGCTGACTTTGCTGAAACTTGGAAGTTGTGTGAAAAATATGGTGCTCATGATTTCTTTAGATTTGATGGTTTCTTATTTAAAGGAAATAAATTGTGTTGCCTGTTTGTTCTATGTGTGAGCTTTTGGTTAAAGAATCTCATGGGGGTGGTTTGATGGGGCACTTTGGCATAGAAAAGACTTTATCCATGTTGAAAGAACATTTTTATTGGCCTCATATGCGTAGGGATGTGATTGCTGTGTGTAAAAGGTGTATTGCATGCAAGCACGCTAAATCTAAAGTGCAACCACATGGCTTGTATACTCCCTTACCTGTCCCTTCTCATCCTTGGGTCGATATTTCAATGGATTTTGTGCTTGGATTGCCTAGAACATCTAGTGGAAAGGATAGCATATTTGTTGTGGTTGATCGATTTAGTAAAATGGCTCATTTCATTGCTTGCTCAAAAACAAATGATGCTGTCCATATCTCAGATTTATTTTTCAAGGAGATTGTTAGATTGCATGGTTTGCCTCGATCTATTGTGAGTGACCGTGATGTTAAATTTGTTAGTCACTTTTGGAAAACTTTGTGGGCTAAGTTGGGTACAAAGCTTGTATTTTCTACGGTGGCACATCCTCAAACAGATGGACAAACCGAAGTAGTGAATCGAACACTTTCTTCCTTATTGCGTGTTGTAATTCAAAAAAATTTAAAGAATTGGGAAAAGTGTTTGCCTCACATTGAGTTTGCATATAATCGTGCCTTGCATTCTACAACTGAGTTTTCTCCTTTTGAAATCGTATATGGTTTTAACCCTTTGACTCCTTTGGATTTACTTCCTTTGCCTTGTAATGAGTTTGCTAACCTTGATGGTGCAAAAAAAGCTAAGTTTGTGCAGGATCTTCATGCTAAAGTTAAAGCGAACATTGAGCGCAAGAATGAGCAATATGCTCAACATGCTAATAAAGGTCGAAGGAAGGTTATCTTTGAACCAGGAGATTGGGTGTGGGTTCATTTAAGGAAAGAAAGGTTTCCTGAACAAAGGAAGTCCAAATTACACCCAAGAGGCGATGGTCCTTTCCAAGTGTTGGAAAGAATAAATGATAATGCATATAAAATTGATTTGCCTAGTTCTTATGGGAATGTAAGCGCAACTTTCAATGTGGCTGACCTTTCTCTTTTTGATATTGCAGATTCGAGGACGAATCCTTTTCAAGAGGGAGGGAATGATGGAGATGAGCTAGGAGACTTTAAAGAGCTTGAACAAAATCAAGAACTTGAAAACAAAAGGGCTGGACGTAACTCTAAAAGATGGCCAGCTAAAGATCCATTGCAAGGTATGGGAGGCCCATGCACAAGATCAAGAGCCAAAGCTATGAAGGAGGCCTTGAATGGAGTGATCCAAAAACTAATGGACCTGGAGCCCATAGTCTTAGCTGAATATGAAGCCCAAAAGGAACAAAATGGCATGAAAATCATTTCATATCTACAAGATGCTAGCCCAAGCCTGAAAGGAGCCTAATTGAAGAAGCCCAACCATTTCCACAAAATCCTCTTAGTTTTAATTTGATTGTTTCTGTTTCAGATTTTTTAGCTTTATTAGGCTGGTTTCTTGGTGAATTTGTTCAGATTTAAATTTCTTTTATTTTCCCGCCAAACCTAAGAGTTATTTTGTATTTAGGGTTTTATTTTTCAAATGCCTATATAAGGCCCACTTGTACTCCAAGAAGAGGGAGATTGAATGAATTAGTTTCAGAATTATTTCTGACTTGTGAGGTTTCTCTTGTGGCCTTTGTGTACTGGAGAAAATCTTTGACTTATCAAAGGAGTGGTTTCCTTTGTGGCATCCCGGATTAGGGTTCTAAGAGACGGGTTCACTTAGGGTTCAATTCCATTGACCAACATCTCTTCTTCTTCTTCTTCTTTGTTTCTTTCTTTATTCTTTCTTGCTTGTTGTCTAGATCTGCCTATTTTCTTGTTCTTGTGTCGTATGCCAAAATTCGATCACTGATCCGTGTAATTTGGGGTTCCTAGAACGGGTTTCTACGGAGTCTCACATCAGTTTTACCTTACTTTCCTCCTTAGACTTGAAAACCAGTCTTTGGCTTGAAAGGGACTTTGGAATCCCTCCAAGAACTCGAGCTAGATGTCACTTTCAGCTTTTGTTGAGCCCTTAGTTGCTTTTCCACCTTGATAGCTCTATGCAACAGCTTTTTCATATCCAGGTAATTGTATAAATCAATTTGGGCAGCTATATCAGGATTTCAGCCCTCAATGAATCGAGCCATGGTTGCTTCATGGTCTTCCTCCACATTGGCCTTAATCATGGCAATCTCCATTTCTTGATAGTAATCTTCCACACTCAGTGTTGGAGATTGTGCCCTAGTGATGAGAGACCTAGTAGGAATAAGTCCTAAGAACCTTCAACAAGATGATACGTTGCCCAGGATCGGCTAAAAACAAGAAATGTTGGTCAAATGGATAAGACCCTAAGAGAACTCGTCCCTTAGAACCCTGGCCTTGAGACACCACAAAGGGAGACCACTCCTTTGATAAGTCACTTGTATTCTATAGAAGAACACACAGAAGCAAGAATTCTCATAATGAGAAATAAAATTCTGAATTCATTCCAATCTCCCAAAAAGTACAATAGGTGGTGATACAATATCAGTAGGCATACCCATTGGAATACAACAAGTTCGAGAAACCCTTATCCATCAAGAACTTCAAAGAGCTCAAGTGGCCCAAATTGTGCTAGTATTTGTCCAAAAATTTCAAAGAGTTCAAAACAATCTCTACATTGGACGTCGACCTAAGTTTATAGCCCAAGATCCATATTTGATCAAGATCTCCTTAAAGATGCAAAAGTGGAAGTCCAAGTGGAAGCCCAATGTCCTAAGAAGGTCTATGGAGTCAATATCCAATATATTGAAGGCCCAATGCAGTTATACACATACAAAAGAAGTACCAAGGCCCAATTGGAGTCCAATTGCAAGAGATTAAGAATCGTGTGACAACCATGTGATTTTTAATGAAGCAAAAGCCTCACAAATAATTGAATAATACTCAATTTCATTCATGTGCCAAAATAGAGTACAATAGGAAGCCTTTTATCGACAAAATTTCTAGAGTCTTAATTAAAGTAAAACTCTAAAATCTGATTAGAAATATTTTAAATAATATCTAATATATATCCTAATTAGATTAGGATACTAATCTTAACTTAATCTCCAAGATAAGCTCTTTGACCAAGTTCAAAAAAAATAATAAAATAATAAAAAACGAAATTTAAAAAAAAATCCTAGTCAAAACTAATCAACTTCTTTAAGTTGTCACATGGGATGCTTATGCTTCATTAAAAATCACATGGTTGTCACACGATTCTTAATCTCTGGCAATTGGACTCCAATTGGGCCTTGGTACTTCTTTTGTATGTGTATAACTACATTGGGCCTTCAATATATTGGATATTGACTCCATGGACCTTCTTAGGACATTGGGCTTCCACTTGGACTTCCACTTTTGCATCTTTAAGGAGATCTTGATCAAATATGGATCTTGGGCTATAAACTTGGGTCGACGTCCAACGTAGAGATTGTTTTGAACTCTTTGAAATTTTTGGACAAATACTAGCACAATTTGGGCCACTTGAGCTCTTTGAAGTTCTTGATGGATAAGGGTTTCTCAAACTTGTTGTATTCCAATGGGCATGCCTACTGATATTGTATCATTCCCTCCCTCTTTAAAAAGATTCGTCCTCGAATCTTCGCCATTAGGTGGTTTCTTGGGAAACAAATCTCTACATACTTGCAAGGAGCTAGAACTAACAATAGGCAAAGATGGGTTAAGATTGTTAGTAGATAAACAAATATCCTTACATATGCTCTCAACCTCTCTTTTTTCATCAAACAAGCTCAGACTTATGCTTTTCTCACTTTTCTCACAACTCTCTTGCTCTTTCTTTTCACTCACACTCTTTTCTTTTTCAATTTCTTCTTTTTCTCTCTCTAACTCATGTTCTCTCTCTTTTTCTTTTGTTCTCTCCATTTCTTTCATTTTGTATGCTTGTACTATTCTCATTTGATCCTTATAAGCATCCATAGGATCAAGAGGTACCAATACATGATTTTTTTCATTGAATACAAATGAATAGCAATAGCAATATTTGTGCTTATGCTTGACATATTTAGCTTTTCTCACGTGTTTCCATGGTTTACCAAGCATAATATGTCCATCATACATTGGAGTTACATCACATAACACTTTATCATGATATTTACCAATGGAGAAAGAAATCAAAACTTGCTTATTAACTTTAAATTCAGCACTACCCTTCAATAAGGTATAGGGCCTAGGATGCTTTATAGTAGGCAAGTTTAATTTCTCAACAAGTAAGGTACTAGCAACATTTATATAGCTACTATTATCAATAGCCATACTGCAGACTTTTTCTTTGATAAGGCATCTAGTATGGAAATCAAAGGATGCCTTTTCTTTATATTGTCCTGTAGAGTTGTTATTGGATTGGAATGCATCAAACCTTGCACAAGATTGCTTGAATCGTTCTTTGTTAGCCTCTTCAAGGAATTTGTACTCATTGGACATCTTAACACCTGAAAAGTTAGTCAAGGAAGGAAAGAAAGAATAGGATCTCACATACTCTTCTCACGTGTTTACACTCAAAAGATAATAAGTTCACTTGTGTTTAACTCTCTTTTTGGCTTTTTCTTTAATGTTAACGCTCTTGCCTTTTACCACTCAATAATTTGCTTCTTACAATTGTTCTAAGCAAGTCACAAGCAAATCAAATGAAAAGATCATACTAATGGCAATCAAAAAAACTAGAATTCTAAAATATAAATTCCCAAAGAATCAAACAAAGAAGAAAAAGAGGTGTGTAACAAAAAGGGGAAAAAGAAAGGAGGAAGGGGAGGCCTGGGAGGAAGGAGAAGGAAAAAAAAATTCTGAAAATAAGAAAATTTAAGAATAGGAAACTTCTTGCAATTCAAGTTTAAAACAATTAGGAAAAAATATTCTTTCCTGAATGCAAATAAGAAAGTAAATAATTTGATAGCTACTTAATGCAATCAAATTAAGAAATTGATTCCAATTAGGAAATTGACTCCAATTAGGAAATTAACTCCAATTAGGAAATTGACTCTAATTAGAAAACTAACTCCAACTAGGAAATTGACTCCAATTAGGAAATTAATTCCAATTAGGAAATTGACTCCAATCTTGCTTTTAATTTTGAATTGGCACAACTTGCAATTTTGAATTCTGCAATCTGAATTTTTCTTTTTCACTCTTTTTTTTTTCTTTTTTTTTCGAATTTTTTTTTGAATTTTTTTTTTGGGAGTATCACACTCTCTTCTCTTTTTCTTTTTGGAGTATCACACTCTCTTTTTTTTTTTTTTTTTTGAGGATGGAGGAACACAACAATGGAAGACAGAAGAAGATAGAAGAAAAAGATGAAGATGAAAAAGATTAATGAAAAGAGAGAAAGTATGAAGAACACTGAAAGGGAAAAACACAAAAATATACCTTGTACTAGCGACCAAAGCTCTAATACCAAATGATAAGGGACCCTCTAGGAACCTTGTCCTAGGAACCTTCAACAAGATGACACTTTGCCTGAGACCGGCTAGAAAACAAGAATGTTGGTCAAAGGAAAGACCCTAAGAGAACTTGTCTCTTAGAACCCTAGCCTCAAGACGCCACAAAGGAAGATCAATCCTTTGATAAGTCACGTGAACTCTCAGAGAACACAAAAAAAAAGAGAGAGAACATGAGTTAGAGAGAGAAAAAGAAGAAATTGAAAAAGAAAAGAGTGTGAGTGAAAAGAAAGAGCAAGAGAGTTGTGAGAAAAGTAAGAAAAGCATAAGTCTGAGCTTGTTTGATGAAAAAAGAGAGGTTGAGAGCATATGTAAGGATATTTGTTTATCTACTAACAATCTTAACCCATCTTTGCCTATTGTTAGTTCTAGCTCCTTGTAGGTATGTAGAGATTTGTTTCCCAAGAAACCACCTAATGGCGAAGATTCGAGGACGAATCTTTTCAAAGAGGGAGGGAATAATACAATATCAGTAGGCATGCCCATTGGAGCACTAAAAGTTCGAGAAGCCCTCATCCATCAAGAAACTCAAATCATTCAAAAGGGTATGATTCAAGTCCAAATGGCTCATGAAGAGATGGCCCATGCTCAAGAAACCCAAATTGTGCTAGTATATGTCCAAAAACTTCATAGAGTTCAAAATAATCTCTACGTTGGACGTCGACCAGAGTTTACAGCCCAAGATCCATATTTGATCAAGATCTCCTTAAAGATGCAAAAGTGGAAGTCCAAGTGGAAGCCCAATGTCTTAAGAAGATCCATGGAGCAACTAAATTCAATATCCAACATGTTGAAGGCCCAATGAACTATACACATACAAGAGGAGTGCTAAGGCCCAATTGGAGTCCAATTGCAAGAGATTAAAAATCATGTGACAACCATGTGATTTTTAATGAAGCATGAGCATCCCATGTGACAACTTAAAGAAGCTAATTAATTTTGACTAGGATTCTTTTTTTAATTTCGTTTTTTATTATTTTATTATTTTTTGAACTTGATCAAAGAGCTTATCTTGGAGATCAACTTAAGATTAGTATCCTAATCTAATTAGGATATATATTAGGTATCATTTAAAATATTTCTAATCAGAATTTAGAGTTTTACTTTAATTAGGACTCTAGAAATTTTGCCTATAAAAGGCTTCCTATTGTACTCTATTTTAGACATGAATGAAATTGAGTATTATTCAATTATTTGTGAGGCTTTTGCTTCTTTGTGTTCTCTGAGAGTTCACGTGACTTATCAAAGGATTGGTCTTCCTTTGTGGCGTCTCGAGGCTAGGGAAGAGACAAGTTCTCTTAGGGTCTTTCCTTTGACCAACATTCTTGTTTTTTAGCCGGTCTCAGGCAAAGTGTTATCTTGTTGAAGGTTCCTAGGACAAGGTTCCTAGAGGGTCTCTCATCATTTGGTATCAGAGCTTTGGTCGCTAGTACAAGGTATATCTTTGTGTTTTCCCTTTCATTGTTCTTCATACTTTCTCTCCTTCCATTAACCTTTTTGATCTTCGTCTTTTTCTTCTATCTTCTTCTGGCTTCTATTGTGTGTTCCTCCATCCTAAAAAAAAAAAAAATCAAAAAAAAAATTCAAAAAAAAAAAGAGTGAAAAAAAAAAAATTTCAGATTGCAGAATTCAAAATTGAAAGCAAGTTTGGAGTTAATTTCCTAGTTGGAGTAAGTTTCCTAATTAGAGTCAATTTCCTAGTTGGAGTTAGTTTCCTAATTAGAGTCAATTTCCTAGTTGGAGTTAATTTCCTAATTGGAGTCAATTTCCTAGTTGGAATTAGTTTCCTAATTAGAGTCAATTTCCTAATTGGAGTAAGTTTCCTAATTGGAGTCAATTTCCTAATTGGAGTTTGTTTCCTAATTTAATTGCATTAAGTGACTACCAAGTTTTCTACTTACCTATTTGCATTCAAGAAAGGATATTGTTTCTTAATTGTTCGAAACTTGAATTGCAAGTAGTTTTCTATTCTTAAGGTTTCTTATTTTCAGATTTTTTTTTTCTTTTTCCTTCCAGACCTTCCCTTACTCCTTCTTTTTCCTTTTTGTTACACACCTATTTTTCTCCTTTGTTTGATTCTTTGGGAATTTATATTTTAGGATTCTAGTATTTTTTATTGCCACTAGTCTGATCTTTTCATTTGATTTGCTTGTGACTTGCTTAGAACACTTGTAAGAAGCAAATTTTTTAGTGGTAAAAGGCAAGAGGGTTAATATTAAAGAAAAAACTAAAAAAAGAGTTAAACACGAGTGAACTTATCATCTTTTGAGTGTAAACATGTGAGAAGAGTGCGTGAGGTCCTATTCCTTCTATCTTTCTTTGACTAACTTTTTAGGTGATAAGATGTCCAATGAGTACAAATTCCTTAAAGAGGCTAACAAAGAGCGATTCAAGCAATCTTGTGCAAGGTTGGATGCATTCCAATCCAATATCAACTCCACAGGACAAGAAAAGGAAAAGGCATCCCTTGATTTCCATACTAGATGCCTTATAAAAGAGAGAGTCTGCAGTATGGCTATTGATAATAGTAGCTACGTAAATGTTGCTAGTACCTTACTTGTTAAGAAATTAAACTTGCCTACTATAAAGCATCCTAGGCTGATGAGAGACCCTCTAGGAACCTTGTCCTAGGAACCTTCAACAAGATGACACTTTGCCCGAGACCGGCTAGAATACAAGAATGTTGGTCAAAGGAAAGACCCTAAGAGAACTTGTCTCTTAGAACCCTAGCCTCAAGATGCCACAAAGGAAGACTAATCCTTTGATAAGTCACGTGAACTCTCAGAGAACACAAAGAAGCAAAAGCCTCACAAATAATTGAATAATACTCAATTTCATTCATGTGTTTTTATAAAGTATAATAGGAAGCCTTTTATAGGCAAAATTTTCTAGAGTCCTAATTAAAGTAAAACTCTAAAACCTGATTAGAAATATTTTAAATGATACCTAATATATCCTAATTAGATTAGGATACTAATTTTAACTTGATCTACAAGATAAGCTCTTTGACTAAGTTCAAAAAAATAATAAAATAATTAAAAACGAAATTTCAAAAGGAATCCTAGTCAAAACTAATCAGCTTCTTAAGTTATCATATGAGATGCTCATGCTTCATTAAAAATCACATGGTTGTCACATGATTCTTAATCTCTTGCAATTGGACTCCAATTGGGCCTTGGCACTCCTCTTGTATGTGTATAGTTCTTAGGCCTTCAACATGTTGGATATTGACTTTAGTTGCTTCATGGCCCTTCTTAGAACATTGGGCTTCAACTTGGACTTCCACTTTTGCATCTTTAAGGAAATATCATGTCCAAAGTCCAATTCAGCATATTTTGAATTTATCAAATATGGATCTTGGGCTCTAAACTTGGGTTGACATCCAACATAGGAATTATCTTGTGCTCTTTGAAATTTTTGGACATAGTGCACAATTTGGGCCACTTGAGCTCTTTGAAGTTCTTGATGGATGAGGGTTTCTCGAACTTGTTGTGCTCCAATGGCCATGCATACTGATTTTGTATCATAGGCCCTATACCTTATTGAAGGGTAGTGCTGAATTTAGGGTTAATAAGCAAGTGTTATGTGATGTAGCTCCTATGTCTGATGGGCATATTATGCTTGGTAAACCATGGAAACATGTGAGAAAAGCTAAATATGTTAAGCATAAGCACAAATATTGCTATTGCTATTCATTTGTATTCAATGAAAAAAATCATGTATTGGTACCTCTTGATCCTATGGATGCTTATGAGGATCAAATGAGAATAGTACAAGCATACAAAATGAAAGAAAAGGAGAGAGCAAAAGAAAAAGAGAGAGAACATGAGTTAGGGAGAGAAAAAGAAGAGATTGAAAAAGAAACGAGTGTGAGTGAAAAGAAAGAGCAAGAGAGTTGTGAGAAAAGTGAGAAAAGCATTAGTGTGAGCTTGTTTGATGAAAAAAGAGAGGTTGAGAGCGTGTGTAAGGATATTTGTTTATCTACTAACAATCTTAACCCATCTTTGCCTATTGTTAGTTCTAGCTCCTTGCAAGTATGTAGAGATTTGTTTTCAAAGAAGCCACCTAATGGACCCTCATCTTCAACTAGCATTGAAAAGAGTTGTGATTGCCTAGATTTGTTTCCCAAGAAACCCCCTAATGGCGAAGATTCAAGGACGAATCTTTTCAAAGAGGGAGGGAATGATACAATATCAGTAGGCATGCCCATTGGAGCACTAAAAGTTCGAGAAGCCCTCATCCATCAAGAAACTCAAATCATTCAAAAGGGTATGATTCAAGTCCAAATGGCTCATGAAGAGATGGCCCATGCTCAAGAAACCCAAATTGTGCTAGTATATGTCCAAAAACTTCATAGAGTTCAAAATAATCTTTACGTTGGATGTCGACCCAAATTTATAGCCCAAGATCCATATTTGATCAAGATCACCTTAAAGATGCAAAAGTGGAAGTCCAAGTGGAAGCCCAATGTCTTAAGAAGATCCATGGAGCAACTAAATTCAATATCCAACATGTTGAAGGCCCAATGAACTATACACATACAAGAGGAGTGCTAAGGCCCAATTGGAGTCCAATTACAAGAGATTAAGAATCATGTGACAACCATGTGATTTTTAATGAAGCATGAGCATCCCATGTGACAACTTAAAGAAGCTAATTAATTTTGACTAGGATTCTTTTTTTAATTTCGTTTTTTATTATTTTATTATTTTTTTGAACTTGGTCAAAGAGCTTATCTTGGAGATCAACTTAAGATTAGTATCTTAATCTAATTAGGATATATATTAGGTATCATTTAAAATATTTCTAATCAGAATTTAGAGTTTTACTTTAATTAGGACTCTAGAAATTTTGCCTATAAAAGGCTTCCTATTGTACTCTATTTTAACACATGAATGAATGAATGAAATTGAGTATTATTCAATTATTTGTGAGGCTTTTGCTTCTTTGTGTTCTCTGGGAGTTCACGTGACTTATCAAAGGATTGGTCTTCCTTTGTGGCGTCTTAAGGCTAGGGTTCTAAGAGACAAGTTCTCTTAGGGTCTTTCCTTTGACCAACATTCTTGTTTTCTAGCCGGTCTCGGGCAAAGTGTCATCTTGTTGAAGGTTCCTAGGACAAGGTTTTGCATCTTTAAGGAGATCTTGATCAAATATGGATCTTGGGCTATAAACTTGGGTCGACGTCCAACGTAGAGATTATTTTGAACTCTTTGAAATTTTTGGACAAATAGTAGCACAATTTGGGCCACTTGAGCTCTTTCAAGTTCTTGATGGATAAGGGTTTCTCGAACTTGTTGTATTCCAATGCCGGTCTCGGGTAAAGTGTCATCTCGTTGAAGGTTCCTAGGACAAGGTTTTGCATCTTTAAGGAGATCTTGATCAAATATGGATCTTGGGCTATAAACTTGGGTCGACGTCCAACATAGAGATTGTTTTGAACTCTTTGAAATTTTTGGACAAATAGTAGCACAATATGGGCCACTTGAGCTCTTTGAAGTTCTTGATGGATAAGGGTTTCTCGAACTTGTTGTATTCCAATGGGCATGCCTACTGATATTGTATCAGGTGGCCTATTAAATAGGTATAAAAGAAAACCCTAAACCTAACTTAATCTCTAAGAATTCTCCTTCAAGAAATAGCATAAGGGATCTGATTTTAATGGGAGGAGATGATGCCATTTACTAGAAGAAATCCTAAAGAAAAGGAAAGAAAGTAATAAGTTTTCAGCAACTAATGAAAATGGAAATAAACAAAATCTGAAACTTGAATCCTAAGTCTTGACTAAATGGCCTCGTTCAAACTAATAGAAATGGAAACTAATGAAAAGCAAATAAAAGACATCTTAATAAGAATTAAAACTACTATTCACGTCACTTTTGTTGCCCATGTGATTTGCACATGCTTGTTAATTGATTTCTTCAAATTGGACTCTATTCGGACCTTGTAGCATGTCTTATTGGGCTTGGACAATGAGGATCAAGTCCCTTGGGCCTTGTAACTCTTCAAATTGATGCAAAAACATGGGTTCAAGCTCTTGAACTTTTTGGACAATGTAACTCAAAGTTTGCTTCATGGCTTTAGCTCTTCCTCTAGTAATTGGGCCTCTTATGCCTTGTAATGGGTCCATTTGCATATTGGGCTTTCTTGCACACCCTCCATGCTCTTTTAAGTCATTACACCATGCTCCCTTGTCTACAAGCTCACAGGCCCCTTCATCATTCCCAAGAGGGTTCGTCCTCGAATCTGCATAAGTAAAAGGAGATAAATTAGTAACATTGAATGTAGCACTAATATTTCCATAAGAGCAAGGCAAATCAATTTTGTATGCATTGTCATTAATTCTTTCCAAAACTTGGAAAGGTTCATCCCCTCTAGGGTGTAATTTTGACTTTCGTTTCTCAGGGAATCTTTCCTTTCTCAAGTGTACCCAAACCCAATTGCCAGGTTCAAATACCACACGCCTTCTACCCTTATTAGCATGCTTGACATATTGTTCATTCTTCCTCTCAATGTTAGCCTTAACTTTGGCATGTAATTCGTGCACAAACTTAGCTTTCTTCAAACCATCAAGATTAGCAAACTCATTAGAAGGTAAAGGAAGAATATCAAGAGGAGTTAAGGGATTAAAACCATAGACAACCTCAAATGGAGAAAATGAAGTAGAAGAGTGTACTGTTCTATTATATGCAAACTCAATGTGAGGCAAGCATTTTGTTGGGAATTATGGGAGGCACATAACGGAAACATTTAAAATTTTGATCCCAATTCCCACCAAGGATCCGCCAAAATCACTTAAACTGAATAGGTTTAGAGAATTACCTTTTTCTTCCGATTGAGTTTGTTGTTTACTTTTATTTGGATCACAGGAACTGACCGCAGATCAGCTCCCTCTACTGGTATCCACACGAACGGGGTTCAGCAACTCAAAACAGTGTGCTAGCAATCTGTTCCGTACAGTCCGTACGACGTCCCCGTACAATTCCGTACGATGTCCGTACGATGTCTCTCTCTCTAAGGATTTTGGAGGTAGCTCTAGCTCTAGCTATGTATTATATTTTTCTGATATGGAAACCCCTATTTATAGAATAGAGTTTCAGATATATTTAATTAATCAAAATTAATTAAATATATCTATTAGTTTAAATTCAAATCTATCCTATAGTTTAAATTTAAACTAACAATATCTAGAGCTTAATTTAAATTATCTGATTAGTTTAAATTTAAATCTATCTGATAGAATTAAATTTAAACCTATCTGATAGAATCAAATTTAAATTATCTGATTAGTTTAAATTTAAATCTATCTGTTAGAATCAAATTTAAATTAATCCATATATATATAATATCAAATATAATATATATATATATATAATATATTTCGAATTTAATTATTTATATATATATAAATATAAATAATTCCTCCATCCTAGATATTCATTGAATCTAGACACATTTCTGATTCAATGAATGTGGACATTTTAGTTCGAGTTGGTCCGTTCTTGTGTGCGACCCTGCGGGCCCATATGATGTTGGCAGTGGGCTAACTACACTGTTTGACCCACAAATCACAAGCGGCCTCTAGCAAGATATTGTGACTACCCAAATCATACGGGATCGGTGATCCGATGCTACCTATCTTATAACCCTATCATATCCTTTTTGTCACACGATATCTAGATCGAGTATGAGACATGGAAATGTCATTCTCAACTTGCTCGATCATAACTTTCTCGATCTCCGAACAGACTGATATAAGATGGAACCCTTTCCATTTGAGCATGGCCATGCATTTCTCAGTCACACTTATCGAGGGGCCCAGAGATATCTCTCTCTATTAATTAGAGGGACAAATTCCATCTTGACCACTCATCTTCCTCTGCATGAATTTCATTATACCTTATCATAGTCTTTATAATCACCCGGTTAAAGGTGACATTAGACTATGCCAAAGTACAGTGTTGATGAGAGACCCTCTAGGAACCTTGTCTTAGGAACCTTCAACAAGATGACACTTTGCCGAGACCGGCTAGAAAACAAGAATGTTAGTCAAAGGAAAGACCCTAAGAGAACTTGTCTCTTAGAACCCTAGCCTCAAGACGCCACAAAGGAAGACCAATCCTTTGATAAGTCACGTGAACTCTCAGAGAATACAAAGAAGCAAAAGTGGAAGTCCAAGTGGAAGCCCAATGCTCTAAGAAGGGCCATAGAGCAACTAAAGTCAATATCCAATGTGTTGAAGGCCCAATGTAGTTATACACACACAAGAGATGCCAAGGCCCAATTAGAGTCCAATTGCAAGAGATTAAGAATCATGTGACAACCATGTGATTTTTAATGAAGCATGAGCATCCCATGTGACAACTTAAGAAGTTAATTAGTTTTGACTAGGATTCCTTTTGAAATTTCGTTTTTATTATTTTATTATTTTTTTGAACTTGGTCAAAGAGCTTATCTTGGAGATCAAGTTAAGATTAGTATCCTAATCTAATTAGGATATATATTAGGTATTATTTAAAATATTTCTAATCAGATTTTAGAGTTTTACTTTAATTAGAACTCTAGAAAATTTTGCCTATAAAAGGCTTCTTATTGTACTCTATTTTAACACATGAATGAATGAATGAAATTGAGTATTATTCAATTATTTGTGAGGCTTTTGCTTCTTTGTGTTCTCTGGGAGTTCACGTGACTTATCAAAGGATTGGTCTTCCTTTGTGGCGTCTTAAGGCTAGGGTTCTAAGAGACAAGTTCTCTTAGGGTCTTTCCTTTGACCAACATTCTTGTTTTCTAGCCGGTCTCGGGCAAAGTGTCATCTTGTTGAAGGTTCCTAGGACAAGGTTCCTAGAGGGTCTCTCATCATTTGGTATCAGAGCTTTGGTCGCTAGTACAAGGTATATCTTTGTGTTTTCCCTTTCATTGTTCTTCATACTTTCTCTCCTTCCATTAGTATTACCTTTTCCATCTTCGTCTTTTTCTTCTTTCTTCTTCTTTCTTCCATTGTTGTGTTCCTCCATCCTCAAAAAAAAAAAAGAAAAAAAAAAAGAAGAGAGTGTGATACTCCAAAAAGAAAAAGAGAAGAGAGTGTGATACTCCCAAAAAAAAAAATTCAAAAAAAAAATTCGAAAAAAAAAAAGAAGAAAAAAAAAAAGAGAGTGAAAAAAAAAAGGGAGTGAAAAAAAAAAAATTCAGATTGCAGAATTCAAAATTGCAAGTTGTGCCAATTCAAAATTAAAAGCAAGATTGGAGTCAATTTCCTAATTGGAATTAATTTCCTAATTGGAGTCAATTTCCTAGTTGGAGTTAGTTTCCTAATTAGAGTTGTACTTGTGTGTGTATAACTACATTGGGCCTTCAACACATTGGATATTGACTTTAGTTGCTCTATGGCCCTTCTTAGAACATTGGGCTTCCACTTGGACTTCCACTTTTGCATCTTTAAGGAGATCTTGATCAAATATGAATCTTGGGCTATAAACTTGGGTTGACGTCCAACATAGAGATTATTTTGAACTCTTTGAAGTTTTTGGACATATACTAGCACAATTTGGGCTTCTTGAGCGTGGGCTATCTCTTTATGAGCCATTTGGACTTGAATCATACCCTTTTGAATGATTTGAGTTTCTTGATAGATGAGGGCTTTTCGAATTTGTTGTGCTCCAATGGGCATGCCTACTGATATTGTATCAAGTGTCCTTCATGTAGGAATCTATGGTGATCTCAGGTCCAAGGGATCAATGACATAGTTATATATGAGATAAATTTATGACCTAATCGATGTAACTTATCTCATGACGGGTCTATCCAGCATCCTGTTCTCTAACACACGCCTATGATTTTGATTCATATCATCATATATGATTAACACTTAATTAATCAAAATCATACTAATCTTAATTCATCGTTGTTCCCACAAGAATGATTGATTAGGGACATTTTGGATAATTCAAAAAATGATTTATCCATGAATATTATTATATATAAATATGCAAATAATATAATAATGTAATAAAAAGAAAACTCTTATTTCGTAATAATAAACAATGTTCACAATACAATGATTGGCCTAGGGCACAATCTCCAACAACTCCCACTTGCACTAGGTTCAATTATTAATGTTTCTAATACCCATTGACCTAACATGACGATCATGCTTAGCCTGTGCAAGCGGCTTAGTAAGAGGATCAGCAACATTGTCATTAGTTGGTATTTTGCATATCTTTATATCACCTCTATCAATGATTTCTCTGATAAGGTGATATCGTCTGAGTATGTGTTTGGTCCTTTGATGTGACCTAGGTTCTTTTGCTTGTGCTATTGCACCATTGTTGTCACAGAACAAATCTATCGGATTTGAGATGGTAGGTACCACCCCTAGTTCAGTGATGAACTTTTTAATCCAAACAGCTTCCTTAGCTGCATCTGATGCTGCTAAGTACTCAGCTTCTATTGTAGAATCAGCCACAGTGCTTTGCTTTGAGCTCCTCTAACTTATTGATCCACCATTCAAACAGAATATAAATCTTGATTGCGATCTAGAATCATCTTTGTCAGATTGAAAACTTGCATCTGTTTAACCGTTTACAACAAGCTCGTCATCCAATCCTCCATACACCAAGAATACATCCTTAGTTCTTCTCAAGTACTTTAGGATATTCTTGATGGCAGTCTAGTGATTCTCACCTGGATCTGATTGAAATCTACTAGTCATACTCAAGGCATATGAGACATCTGGTCGAGTGCACAACATGGCATACATGATAGATCCAATAGCCGAGGCGTATGGAATCTTACTCATGCGCTCTCGCTCATCACGTGGACACTGAGTCTTGCTGAGATTGATGCCATGAGACATAGGTACAAAACCCATTTTTGAATCTTGCATACTAAATCTATGCAATACCTTGTCTATGTAGGTGCATTGACTTAAACCGATTAGCCTCTTGGATCTATCTGTATAGATCCTAATCCCAAGGATGTAATTGGCCTCGCCTAAGTCTTTCATTGAGAAACACTTTCCTAACCAAGACTTGACAATCTACAAAGTAGGAATGTCATTTCCAATAAGTAGGATGTCATCAACATAAAGCACTAGAAATACAATTGTGCTCCCACTAACCTTCTTGTAAACACAAGGTTCATCAATATTTTGGATAAAACTAAAATCTTTGACTACTTCGTCAAAGCAATGATTCCAACTTCGAGATGCTTGCTTCAATCCATAAATGGATTTTTGAAGCTTGCAAACCTTCCCAGAATTCTCTGGACACATAAAACCTTCAGGTTGTGTCATATACACATCCTCAAGCAGCTTTCCATTAAGGAATGCTGTTTTCACGTCCATTTGCCAAATCTCATAATCATAGTTTGCAGCAATGGTGAGAAGGATTCTGATTGATTTGATCATAGCGACTGGTGAAAAGGTTTCATCATAGTCTATACCATGTATTTGTTTGAATCCTTTTGCAACCAATCGTGCCTTGAAGGTATGCACTTGGCCATCCATGTTAGTTTTCTTCTTGAAAACCCACTTGCACCCTATGGCTTTTATACCTTCAGGTGGGTCAATCAAGGTCCATACCTGATTGTCATACATGGATTGCATCTCAGACTTCATGGCTTCTAGCCATTTCTCAGAGTCTGATCCCATTATAGCCTCTTGATAGGTGGTTGGCTCATCTTGATCAATGAACAACACATCACGATATCTTTGAGGCTGATGTCGTGTCCTATCAGACCTTCGTGGGCCTTGTGTTACTTGAGTAGGCTCAACAACTTGTTGTGAAGACGATTTTCCATCTCAGGTTCAATGCGATTTTGTGGCTCTTGAACTTCTTCAAGATGTATTTTACTTCCACTGGTTCTTTTAGAGATGAATTCTCTTTCTAAAAAGATACCATTTCGAGCAACAAACAATTTGTTCTCAGTGGGGTTGTAGAAGTAGTATCCTTTAATTTCCTTAGGATAACCCACAAAAAGATATTTTATAGATTTGGGTGCTAACTTATCTGAAGCCTGTTGCTTAACATATGCCTCGCATCCCCAAATCTTAAGAAAAGATAAATTGGGCTTTTTCCCAGTCCATATCTCATATGGTGTCTTTTCAACCGTCTTAGATGGAACACGGTTTAGTGTAAACACAACTGTTTCTAATGCATAGCCCCAAAAGGATAGTGGAAGATCCATTTGACTCATCATGGATCGAACCATATCTAATAAGTTTCGGTTCCTTCGTTCAAAAATGCCATTCCATTGTGGTGTTCATGGTGGGATTAATTGTAAGACAATACCACAATTTCTAAGATGGTCAATAAACTCTTGGCTTAAATATTCACCACCTCGATCGGATCGAAGTGCTTTAATAGATTTGCCAAGCTGATTCTATACTTCATTTTGAAATGTTTTGAACATTTCAAAAGGTTCAGATTTGTGTTTCATTAAATAGATGTAACCATATCTACTATAGTCATCTATAAAAGTAATGAAGTACAAGTGGCCTCCTCTAGCAGTTGTATTTAGTGGACCACATACATCAGTATGTACTAGACCCATAAGTCAGTGGCCCGCTCACTGTGTCCAGTGAAAGGTGCCTTAGTCATCTTTCCTAATATACAAGATTCGCATGTGTCAAATGATTCAAAATCAAATGATTTCAGAAGTCCATCTTGATGGAGCTTTAAAATGCGTTTCTCATTTATGTGGCTTAGACGACAGTGCCAGAGATAGGTCGGATTCAAGTCGTTAGTCTTGATTCTCTTGGTAGTTATGTTATAGACATCTTGATTATTGGGAGTATCAATATTTAAATAATAATGACCACCATACAAATCACCATCCGCATAAAAAATGTCATTACGATAAATAGAACATTTATTATTCCCAATAATTGAAATAAAACCTTCTTTATCCAAATAAGAAAATGAAACTATGTTTCTACTTAAAGCAGGAACATAATAGCAATTGTTCAAAATTAACAAAAGCCTATTGGGCAAAACTAATTCATAAGTGCCTACGGCTAAAGCAGCAACTCTTGCTCTATTCCAACTCGTAGGTCTATTTTGCTCTTTTTCAACTTCCTACTTCTTTTGAGACCCTGCACATTTGTACAAATGTGAGTTCTACATGCAGTATCTAATACCCACGTAGGAGAAGTAGAAAGATTAATTTCTATAACATAGATACCTAAAATAATAGCCCCGCTATTCTTCTTTTTCTTTAGATCTTCCAGGTAGAGTTTACAGTTTCTCTTCCAATGACCAGGTTCATTGCAAAAGAAACAAACTCCTTCCTTGGGAGGCTTTGCCTTCTTGGCTTCAGGCTTGGGTTTGGGCTTGTTTTGGTTCTTGAACTTACTATTCAGACCCTTTCCTTTGCCTTTGCCTTTCTTTTTCATTCCTTTACCTTTCTGAACCATTAAAATAGAGCTTGGATTTTTTTTAATATTTTGCTCGGTAGTTTTAAGCATCCTATGCAGTTCAGAAATAGATTTCTCCATGTTGTTCATATTGTAGTTCATGACAAACTGGTCATAACTTTCAGGGAGTGAGTTTAGATAACTCCTGACTTATGGGAAATCCGAGCCTCTCAAGGTGATCAAGGTAGCCTTTCATCTTCAAAACATGAGTGCTAACTGATGCACCTTTAGCCATTTTACAGGAATGTAAGGCCTTGGTGGTTTCAAACCTTTCCTTCCTTGCCTGTTGTTGGAACATTTCCTTGAGATGCACAATCATCTCATAAGCCTCCATAGGTTTTAGATCTCTTTGAAGTTCTGGGACCATGGTGACTAACATCAGGCATCCCACATCCACAGAATCATTGAGATGCTTGGTGTGTGCATCCTTCTGTGCTCTTGGAGCATTGGCTACAGGCTCCTCAGGAATGGGCTCATCTAGGACATATAGCTTTCTTTCCTGTTTGAGAACAATTCTCAAGTTTCTAAACCAGTCAAGAAAGTTTGTCCCATTGAGTTTGTCCTTCTCAAGGACGAATCGTAATGATAGTGTAGCAGAGTTATTTGTCGACATTTTTCTACAACAGAATATGCAAAAATCAAATTAATAACTTTCCACTAAAAATAACCCTCAATTTAATTTAGTGGACTAAGACCCATATTTCACTTAATTATAAGTCTGCTTTGGCAAGACGCTTAAAATTAAGTTATTTAGGTAAGTAACTTGTTTACCAATTACATTACATGTAACTCTTAGATCTTTTATAGGATTCATTCATTACATGATTCAGCATGTTTAATCCCATCAATGCCTTGAAACCCAAAACCATTTTGATAGTTTCAATTAAGTCAAACCACTATGAAACTTATGAATATCACCATTATCCAATCTGTCTTACTAAGATAACCTAAATGTATCCCACTTTGGTGAAACCTAAAGTCAGGTGATCAAAGTCTTGACAGATGTTCATTAGTGGGTGGCATTATAACTTAAAATTTTATATGAGGGATTTTATTTCATTATTTCATTAAAACTAGTCGTCACACAATTATATACTACGATGGCATACATACATGCATATGATCTCATCATAAATCTTAAAATAAATGTGACACAATATGGCCCATCTATCCTATCTCCTCCCAAGCCAATGAGAGGATTCCTCTAAGATAAGATCTATATATACAAAGAGAAATTAAACATTCGAGGGGAGTGTGAGATGAGAAAAGAATGTACATTCAGAATGAATAAAGAGAAGTACGACATGCAGGTTGTATTTAAAAAAAAATTACAAACCATAAGTATCCTAGGGCCATATCATGCACCATACCCATCCAAGCAAATCACAATACACATATTACAAATATCTCATTTAATATGAAAGGTTGTAAATTTAGTGAATTAATTTTAAAATAGATTGTGTTGTGCTAGGATTAGATAGTAATGGCGGATTCATTCAATGTATCACATACATAGCGAAACGAATTCGCATTGAAAATAGAATATAATCTGTACAAAATAAATATAAATATACATATGTAACAGATTAATAATTATGTTCCCAATCACATTGAAAACTATACATATATCATATATATAAATGAATTCATTAAAAGAACTTCTACGCTTAGATTTCATGCTTTTTTTAAAATAATTTGATCAAATCAATATTGCATACATATCTTATATTAGCACATGCGAAAAAAAATTGATTATAAGATAAAATTCTTATAACACACAGGTATTCAATTTAAGCAATTATTGACGTGGCTCTGATACCACTGTTGGGAATTATGGGAGGCACACAGTGGAAACATTTAAAATTTTGATCCCAATTCCCACCAAGGATCCGTCAAAATCACTTAAACTGAATAGGTTCAGAGAATTACCTTTTTCTTTCGATTGAGTTTGTTGTTTACTTTTATTTGGATCACAAGAACTGACCGCAGATCAGCTCCCTCTACTGGTATCCACACGAACGGGGTTCAACAACTCAAAACAGTGTGCTAGCAATCTGTCCGTACAGTCCGTACGACGTCCCCGTACAATTCCGTACGATGTCCGTACGATGTCTCTCTCTCTAAGGATTTTGGAGGTAGCTCTAGCTCTAGCTATGTATTATGTTTTTCTGATATGGAGACCCCTATTTATAGAATAGAGTTTCAGATATATTTAATTAATCAAAATTAATTAAATAATATATTCAAATCTATCCTATAGTTTAAATTCAAATCTATCCTATAGTTTAAATTTAAACTAACAATATCTAGAGCTTAATTTAAATTATCTGATTTAAATTGATTAGTTTAAATCAAATTTAAAAATTAGTTTAAATTTAAATCTATCTGATAGAATCAAATTTAAATTAATCCATATATATATAATATCAAATATAATATATATATATAATATATTTCGAATTTAATTATTTATATATATATAAATATAAATAATTCCTCCATCCTAGATATTCATTGAATCTAGACACATTTCTGATTCAATGAATGTGGACATTTTAGTTCGAGTTGGTCCGTTCTTGTGTGCGACCCTGCAGGCCCATATGATGTTAGCAGTGGGCTAACTACACTGTTTGACCCACAAATCACAAGCGGCCTCTAGCAAGACATTGTGACTACCCAAATCATACGGGATCGGTGATCCGATGCTACCTATCTTATAACCCTATCATATCCCTTTTGTCACACGATATCTAGATCGAGTATGAGACATGGAAATGTCATTCTCAACTTGCTCGATCATAACTTTCTTGATCTCCGAACAGACTGATATAAGATGGAACCCTTTCCATTTGAGCATGGCCATGCATTTCTCAGTCACACTCATCGAGGGGCCCAGAGATATCTCTCTCTATTAATTAGAGGGACAAATTCCATCTTGACCACTCATCTTCCTCTGCATGAATTTCATTATACCTGATCATAGTCTTTACAATCACCCGGTTAAAGGTGACATTAGACTATGCCAAAGTACAGTGTCCTTCATGTAGGAATCTATGGTGATCTCAGGTCCAAGGGATCAATGACATAGTTATATATGAGATAAATTTATGACCTAATCCATGTAACTTTTCCAAAAATGGCTAAGGAACTTTACATCTCTATCACTCACAATAGATTTAGGTAAACCATGCAACCTCACAATTTCTTTAAAGAACAAGTCAGCAATATGAATGGCATCATTACTTTTTGAACATGCAATAAAGTGTGCCATTTTGCTAAATCTATCAACCACAACAAAAATGCTATCTTTTCCACTTTGAGCTCTAGGTAAACCTAGCACAAAATCCATAGAAATATCAATCCAAGGTTGGGAAGGCATGGGGAGGGGAGAATACAAACCATGAGATTGAACTTTAGATTTTGCATGCTTACATGTCACACATCTATCACAAACAGCAATTACATCTTTCCTCATGCTTGGCCAATAAAAATGTTCATGCAAAAGAGCTAAAGTTTTCTCCACACCAAAGTGTCCCATCAAAGCACCACCATGAGTCTCTTTAACAAGCAACTCACGCATAGAACAAGATGGAATACATAATTTATCTTTCTTAAACAAAAATCCATCAAATCTGTAAAAGTCATTAAAACCATGTTTCTCACATAATTTCCAGATTTCACCAAAGTCACAATCAGATTCATACATGCTTTTTAACATCTCAAAACCAAGTAATCTAGCATGCAATGATGTAAGAAGACTATATCTCCTAGATAATGCATCAGCGACAACATTCTCTTTACCCTTTTTGTGCTTGATGACATACGGAAAAGTTTCAATGAATTCAAGCCATCTAGCATGTCTCTTGTTCAATTTACCTTGAGACTTTAAAAATTTCAAGCTTTCATGATCAGAATGTATAATGAATTCTTTTGACCACAAATAATGTTGCCAAGTCTCTAAGGTTCTTTTTAAAGCATACAACTCTTTGTCATAAGTGGAATAATTCAAAGTAGCTCCACTTAATTTTTCACTAAAGAAAGCAATGGGCTTAGAATCTTGCATTAAAACAGCCCCAATGCCAATTCCAGATGCATCACATTCAATTTCAAATACTTTAGAAAAATCAGGTAAAACAAGTAAAGGAGCATTAGTTAATTTTTCTTTCAAAGTGCTAAATGCAACCTTTTGTGTTTCACCCCACTTGAAAACTACATTTTTCTTTACCAAATCATTCAAAGGTGCAGCAATAGAGGAGAAGTCCCTCACAAAACGTCTATAGAAGCTAGCCAAGCCATGGAAACTCCTTACTTCATTTGCATTCTTTGGTGTAGGCCACTCACGGATAGCTTTCACCTTCTCTTCATCCACACGAATCCCCTGAGCACCTACAACAAAGCCAAGAAACACAACAGAATCCAAACAAAAAGAACACTTTTCTAAATTTACATAAAGGCTATTCTTCCTAAGAATGCAAAAGACCTCACGCAAATGACCAAGATGATCATCTAAACTCTTGCTATAAATCAAAATATCATCAAAATAAATAACAACACATTTCCCAATGAGAGAACGAAAAACATGATTCATTAAGCTCATAAATGTACTGGGTGCATTAGTTAAACCAAATGGCATAACTAACCACTCATACAATCCAAACTTAGTTTTAAATACAGTTTTCCATTCATCACCTTCTTTCATTCTAATTTGATGATATCTACTCCTAAGATCAATTTTAGAAAATAAAGATACACCATGCAACTCATCAAGCATATCATCTAATCTAGGAATGGGATGGCGATACTTAATTGTGATTTTATTGATGGCTGTACAATCCACACACATTCTCCACTTGCCATCCTTCTTAGGCACTAGGATCACTGGAACTGCACAAGGACTCAAGCTCTCTCTAACAAAGCCTTTCTTCATGAGCTCTTCAACTTGGCATTGGATTTCCTTAGTTTCTTCTGGATTGGCTCTATATGCTGGTCTATTAGGAATGGATGCTCCGGGGATGAAATCTATACGATGCTCAATGCCTCTCAAAGGGGGCAAACCATCGGGAATTTCCTTTGGAAACAAATCACCAAAATCTTGCAAAAGAGACACAACACTAGAGGGCAAAGAGGGATCAAGTTCATTAGTAGAAAAATAAATTTCCTTGTACAAGAGTACAAGCACTTGCTCATCAGCCAATATAGCTCTCTTAATCTCTCTTTTTCCAGAAAAGAAACTCACTTTTTTTTCATCAATTTTCTCACTTTCATGCCTTTTCTTTTCAATCACTCTCTTTTCTTTTTCCCTCTCCTTTCTTTCTTTTCTCTCTTTCTCTCTCAATTTGCACTCATTTTCAATTCTAAGTTGATCCTCATAAGCTTGCATGGGTCTGAGAGGAGTAAGAACAACAGTTTTACCATTGAAAGGAAAAGAATAGCAATTTTTATATCCATCATGTTTAACACGTCTATCAAATTGCCATGGTCTACCAAGCAAAATATGTCCCGCATACATAGGAGTTATATCACACAAGACTTCATCATGATAATTACCAATAGAAAAAGAAATTAACACTTGCTTAGTAACTTTAACTTCACCACAATCATTAAGCCATTGCAACTTATAAGGACTAGGATGCTTTAAAGTATGCAAATTCAGTTTATCAACAAGCAAAATACTAGCAACATTTGTACAACTACCACCATCAATAATCATGCTACATACCTTGTTCTGGACAAAACATCTAGTATGGAAAATGTGCTCACGTTGCTATTTCTCATGATCTTCCTTAGGTTGAATATTTAGAGCACGCCTAGACACCAAAGCCTCTCCAAGCATGGGCTCACTAAGCTCCAACTCAGAATCCTCCACCAAAGATGGCATACTTCCATCCGAATCTTCATCACTAGTCTCCTCACTAACTACATCACCATTCTCAAGCAAAATCATAGTTCTCTTGTTTGGACATTGAGAAGAGATGTGACCAAAACCTTGACATTTAAAACACTTAATTTTTGAAGTAGTAGAAGAAGAAGAGTTAGAGTTATACTGATGAGAGACCCTCTAGGAACCTTGTCCTAGGAACCTTCAACAAAATGACACTTTGCCTGAGACCGGCTAGAAAACAAGAATGTTGGTCAAAGGAAAGACCCTAAGAGAACTTGTCTCTTAGAACCCTAGCCTCAAGATGCCACAAAGGAAGACCAATCCTTTGATAAGTCACGTGAACTCTCAGAGAACACAAAGAAGCAAAAGCCTCACAAAGTATTGAATAATACTCAAATTCATTCATTCATTCATCTATAAAATAGAATACAATAGGAAGCCTTTTATAGGCAAAAGTTTCTAGAGTTCTAATTAAAGTAAAACTCTAATATCTAATTAGAAATATTTTAAATAATACCTAATATATATCCTAATTAGATTAGGATACTAATCTTAACTTGATCTTCAAGATAAGCTCTTTGACCAAGTTCAAAAAAATAATAAAATAGTAAAAAACGAAATTCAAAAAGAATCCTAGTCAAAACTAATTAGCTTATTTAAGTTGTCACATGGAATGCTCATGCTTCATTAAAAATCACATGATTGACACATGATTCTTAATCTCTTGCAATTGGACTCCAATTGGGCCTTAGCACTCCTCTTGTATGTGTATAATTCATTGGGCCTTCAACATGTTGGATATTGAATTTAATTGTTCCATGGATCTTCTTAAGATATTGGGCTTCCACTTGGACTTCCACTTTTGCATCTTTAAGGAGATCTTGATCAAATATGGATCTTGGGCTATAAACTTGGGTCGACGTCCAATATAGAGATTATTTTGAACTCTTTGAAGTTTTTGGACATATACTAGCACAATTTGGGCCTCTTGAGCATGGGCCATCTCTTCATGAGCCATTTGGACCTGAATCATACCCTTTTGAATGATTTGAGTTTCTTGATGGATGAGGGCTTCTCGAACTTGTAGTGCTCTAATGGGCATGCCTACTGATATTGTATCATATACTTACCTTTAGGAGGTGGATTTGAACTTTTGGGCTTTGCTTCCTCCTTTGGCTTGCTGTCTTTGGATTTGAAGGAGGATTTGGAATCCTTCAAACCTTGCTTCCAAGACCCAGAACTAGCAGCAAATCTGAATTTTTGTTGAGATTTAAGTTGTTTGTCCACTTTAATAGCTTTGTGTAATAGCTCTTCCATGTCAACATAATGTTGGAGATCCACAATTGCAGCAATTTTAGGGTTCAAACCATCTATGAATCTTGCCATGGTTGCCTCTTTGTCTTCCTCAAGATTGGCTCTAATCATAGCCATTTCCATCTCTTGATAATACTCCTCAACACTCATGGAGCCTTGTCTCAATTTCTGTAATTTCTTGTGCAAATCCCTATAGTAATAACTAGGGACAAATCTCTTTCTCATAGTGATTTTCATCTCATGCCAAGTCTGAATTGGAGGCTCTCTATTTCGCCTTCTATTGATGAGAAGTTGATCCCACCAAATGCTAGCATAATCTGAAAATTCAACGGCTGCTAATTTCACTTTTTGCCCTTCAGAATAATAATGGCACTCAAAAACGTGCTCAACCTTTCTTTCCCACTCCAAACAAAGCTCTGGATCATTCTTTCCTTGAAAGGAGGGAATTTTCATTTTGATGTTGCCTAGACCATGCTCCTTATGTGGGGGAACTTGCTTGTGCCTCCTTGGAATGAAATCATCAAAGTCAGATTCTCCTTCATACTCCTCTTCAAGATCACGTCTTTTTGGAATTTTAGAGTTAGATGAAGATTCAAAGTCATCCAGTCTTGTATTGAGCCTTTTGAATTGTTCATAGACACTTTTCATGAAAACTTTAAGATCAACATCATTAGGCTCATTTTCAGCCATTTTACAACCTGAAATGTTAGTGGATAGAATAAAAAATAATGTGAAGTAGGACCTCACACACTCTTCTCACGTGTATCACTCAAAATATTGCAAATCCACTCATGTTTCACTCAAAATTTGGCTTTTATCTTTAATATGACACTCTTGCCTTTTACCACTCACTTGCTTCATTTTAGTGCTCTTAGATAGAAACAAAAACAAATCAATAGGAGCAAAGAATAAAGTGGCAATCCCAAAACCAGAAAATTCCAAGTTAAAATTCTCAAAGAGCCAAAAGAAAAGAGGCAAAAATAAGAATTTAAAAGGGCCAGGATCAGAAACAAGCAGTTTGGAAAGAAAAGAAAAATAGGAAAGGATTAAAAAAAAAAAAAAGGAAAGTTAGGTTCAATTTAGGAAATTTGGAAGCTTACCACCCAAGTTTATAGAATTAGGAAAGTGATTGCTACTTGTAATGTAAGTTCTTGACAAATGGGTAACTTGCTACAACTTGCAATTCAGAATAGTCAAAATAGGAACTTTGAAAATAGGAAACTAAAAGGATGCCAAGCAATTGCAATCAGTTACAATGAAATAGGAAAGTTGTTACATGAACACAAAAGGAAAGAACTTGATAGATACTTAACTCAAATTGGAAATTTTTCTTTCTTTCTTCTTTTTTTCTTTTTTTTTTTCACTCCTTTTTTTTTCGAATTTTTTTTAATTATATTTTTTTTTCGAATTTTTTTTTTTAGTATCACACTTTTTTTTTTTGGAAGGAGAGAAAAAAAAAAACGAAAATCTGGAAAAGAGGACATAACTCACACACAAGTTAGCAAATCACAAGAAAAAAAGAAAAACAAACTATGGATGGTATGAAAAGGAAGATGGACGCACACTATAATGGAAGAAGGAAGAAGATGGAAGACAAAGGCAAAGATGGAAAAGGTAACACAAATAGAAGGAGAGAAGGTATGAAGAATAGTGGAAGGAAAAAACACAAAGATATACCTTGCTTTAGCGAACCTATGCTCTGATACCAAATGATGAGAGACCCCGTAGGAATAAGTCCTAGGAACCTTCAACAAGATGATACATTGCCCAGGACCGGCTAAGAACAAGAAATGTTGGTCAAATGGATAAAACCCTAAGAGAACTCGTCCCTTAGAACCCTAGCCTTGAGACGCTACAAAGGGAGACCACTCCTTTGATAAGTCACTTGTATTCTATAGAAGAACACACAGAAGCAAGAATTCTCACAATGAGAAATAAAATTCTGAATTCATTCCAATCTCCAAAAGTACATTAGGTGGCCTATTAAATAGGCATAAAAGAAAACCCTAAACCTAACTTAATCTCTAAGAATTCTCCTCCAAGAAATAGGACACAAAGAATCTGATTTTAATGGGAAGAGATTATACCATTTACTACAAGAAATCCTAAAGAAAAGGAAAGAAAGTAATAAATTTTCAGCAACTAACGAAAATAGAAATAAACAAAATCTGAAACTTAAATCCTAAGTCTTGACTAAATGGCATTGTTCAAACTAATGGAAATGGAAACTAATGAAAAGCAAATAAAAGACGTCCTAATAAGATATAAAACTACTATTCACGTCACTTTTATTGCCCATGTGATTTGCACATGCTTTTTAATAGATTTCTTCAAGTTGGACTCTATTTGGACCTTGCAGCATATCTTGTTGGGCTTGGACAATGAGGATCAAGTCCCTTGGGCCTTGTAACTCTTCAAATTGATGCAAAAACATGGGTTCAAGCTCTTGAACTTTTTGGACAATGCAACTCAAAGCTTGCTTCATGGCTTTAGCTCTTCCTCTAGTCATTGGGCCTCCTATGCCTTGTAATGGGTCCATTTGCATGTTGGGCTCTCTTGCACACCCTCTATGCTCTTTTAGGTCATTACACCATGCTCCCTTGTCTACAAGCTCACAGGCCCCTTCATCAGGAAGACCCTAAGAGAACTTGTCTCTTAAAACCCTTGCCTCAAGACGCCACAAAGGAAGACCAATCTTTTGATAAGTCACGTGAACTCTCAGAGAACACAAAGAAGCAAAAGCCTCACAAAGAATTGAATAATACTCAAATTCATTCATTCATAATGTTTCCAAAATAGAGTACAATAAAAGGCCATTTATAGGCAAAATTTCTAAAAGCCTAAAGTCCTAATAAAAGTAAAACTCTAAAATCTGATTAGAAATATTTTAAATTGTGCCTAAAATTAAGGAACTAGATTAGGATACTAATTTTAACATGATCTCCAAGATAAGCTCTTTGACCAAGTTCAAAAAAATAATAAAATAATAAAAAACGAAATTAAAAAAGAATCCTAGTCAAAACTAATCAACTTCTTTAAGTAGCCACATGGGATGCTCATGCTTCATTAAAAATCACATGGTTGACACATGATTCTTAATCTCTTGCAATTGGACTCCAATTGGGCCTTATCACTCCTCTTGTAGAATGGTTATCATGATCACATCATTTACATCTTCTTAGGCCCTCTTTTGACTCAAATAAATGGGCTCTAAGTCATGAAGCTTATGAATCAAAGAATTGAAGGCTTCTTTCATTGCTTTGGCCTTAACTCTTGTTATTAGGCCTCCTATGCCTTGTAATGGATCCTTAGGCACATTTGAATTGAACTCTTGGGCTTTAATTTGCAAATCACGTCCTTAGGTTTGAAACTTAGCACCATATCCTTTATTAGGTCCACTTCTATGCTCAGCAAGGTCTCTTAGTGCTATTGCATCATTCCTCCCTCTTGAAAAGGATTCGTCCTCGAATCTGTAACATCAAAGAAAGAGAAATCAGCTACATTAAAAGTAGCACTAACATTTCCATAAAAACTAGGCAAGTCAATTTTATAAGCATTATCATTAATCCTTTCAAGAACTTGAAAGGGATCATCTTCTTTAGGTTGGAGTTTTGACTTTCTTTGGCCTGGGAAATGTTCTTTTCGCAAGTGAACCCACACCCAATCACCTGGTTCAAACACCACATGCCTTCTACCCTTGTTAACTTGGTTGGCAATTTGCTGATTCCTTTTTTCAATGTTGGCTTTCACCTTCTCATGCAAATCCTGCACAAACTTAGCCTTCTTAGCACCATCAAGGTTAGTAAACTCATGTAAAGGTAAAGGAATCAAATCTAACGGAGTTAAAGGATTAGAGCTATAAACAATTTCAAAAGAGAGAATTTTGTAGCAGAATGAACAGCACGATAATAAGCAAATTCGACATGGGGCAAACACTGCTCCCAATTCTTAAGATTCTTTTGAATGATAACTTTTAATAAAGTAGAGAGGGTTCTATTGTGACGACCCTAAATTTTAATATCGGTGATTATAGCTAAATACATAATTAATAAATAATAATTAAGGTTTGGAGTCGTTACAATTAATTACACTAAGAAAATATAGGGGAAATTTAAACCTTAATACTACTAGGATCATCAACTAACAACCATAACGGGAACATGCATAAAAGTGTTTATACCATCATTTAAGGTTTAGGATTCATCCATTAATAAATTTCAACCCACAAAAACATCCCACCAATGTACTCATGCTATTTCCTAACATTAGCCTTACTGAAATTAGGGTTTCTAGGTCAAATATAGGAGTTTGGGGACCTGCACCGCGACCTGGAACCTTCCCGCCGCGGCTAAGTTAGGTTCTGGAGCTCGAAACTAAGTTTTTAAATTTGCGCCGTGGCCAAGTTGCTCTAAGGAAATTTCCTATCGCCGCGGCGAGTTGGATCTGTGCCGCGGCGAGTTTTGCTACTGTAACCTCCCTAATTAATTTCCTCGACTCGCGTCACGGCATGACTTTTTGTGCCGTGGCGAGGTTACATTCTGTCACCCTCCTGGGTGATTTTTTTTTCTCTCTACGCCGCGGTGTCCCTCGCCACTGTCACTCCTTAGGCCGCGGCGAAGCCTTCCTGGCCGTGGCGTGACTCCCTTCTGTAGCTTTTTTCCCTATATTTCGCCCCCTACACTCCATTTCTCTCCTTAGGGATACTCTAAGGTCACTTCTCCTCATTTTATATGGCTCTAATGGCATTTATCTACCTTATTTACTTAGCTATGCTTCCATTACCAACTCAAAACTTATATGCCCATTTCTTTCCTCTAATTACCTTCTATCCGCAAGTTTATAAAGTAACAACAACAGATTATACATGAACTACCAACAGCTATCCTTAAATACTCAATCAATGGGGGTTCCATACAATAGGGGTTTATATCAATATCTCAATGGTTACATTTTCTAATATAGCCATATTGTAGGTCCACATAATTTACAGCAGATATCATGAATCCATATAGCAATTACCAAATTAAGATGAGGTCTAACCCCTCAATACATACATCCTCAAAAACCAAAATATGAATGCCTACACTTGGCAATACGGATACATGATGATGCTATACAAGACTAAACAAAATTTAGCATCTACTCTATCACACTCAGACCAAGTGTAGCCTCCCTGATGAGAGACCCTCTAGGAACCTTGTCCTAGGAACCTTCAACAAGATGACACTTTGCCCGAGACTGGCTAGAAAACAAGAATGTTGGTCAAAGGAAAGATCCTAAGAGAACTTGTCTCTTAGAACCCTAGCCTCAAGACGCCACAAAGGAAGACCAATCCTTTGATAAGTCACGTGAACTCTCAGAGAACACAAAGAAGCAAAAGCCTCACAAATAATTGAATAATACTCAATTTCATTCATTCATTTATGTGTTAAAATAGAGTACAATAGGAAGCCTTTTATAGGCAAAATTTTCTAGAGTCCTAATTAAAGTAAAACTCTAAAATCTGATTAGAAATATTTTAAATAATACCTAATATATATCCTAATTAGATTAGGATACTAATCTTAACTTGATCTCCAAGATAAGCTCTTTGACCAAGTTCAAAAAAATAATAAAATAATAAAAACGAAATTTCAAAAGGAATCCTAGTCAAAACTAATTAACTTCTTAAGTTGTCACATGGGATGCTCATGCTTCATTAAAAATCACATGGTTGTCACATGATTCTTAATCTCTTGCAATTGGACTCTAATTGGGCCTTGGCATCTCTTGTGTGTGTATAACTACATTGGGCCTTCAACACATTGGATATTGACTTTAGTTGCTCTATGGCCCTTCTTAGAGCATTGGGCTTCCACTTGGACTTCCACTTTTGCATCTTTAAGGAGATCTTGATCAAATATGAATCTTGGGCTATAAACTTGGGTCGACGTCCAACATAGAGATTATTTTGAACTCTTTAAAGTTTTTGGACATATACTAGCACAATTTGGGCTTCTTGAGCATGGGCTATCTCTTCATGAGCCATTTGGACTTGAATCATACCCTTTTGAATGATTTGAGTTTCTTGATAGATGAGGGCTTTTCGAATTTGTTATGCTCCAATGGGCATGCCTACTGATATTGTATCACTCCCCACACTGGGCCTCAGCTCATGGATGTTCATCCACTTGCTTGCCCTTATCCTTACCCGAGGAACCTTCACCTGAAATTATAATCCCACAAAACGGGATGAGATACACATCTCAGTAACCAAAGCAATTCCATCATATAATCCAGTTTAATTAACATATATGCGTGAATCAAAGTCAACATCAGAAATCATATCAGTCATCTCAGCAAATGAAACAATTAGGCTATCATGATTACTATCCCATACTAGCAATCATATTTTAACATGTTAAAGGCCATTAACACTGGGAGAGGCCCGTCCACGGCACCTACTCCCCATTGAGCACAACTAGGGCTCAGTGCATCTGGGGTTTGATCATAACCCGGTGCTCGATCCTAGCACATGCACGGGTGGCAGCCACACCACAGCTCCACCATGGACTCACAAGGTCCAATCATCATACAATAGATAGCCAACCAATTCATTCAACATTTCAAATTATTTATATACAGCAAGTATGAAATTTAAACTGACATATGCATGGAATTAATGTAAACCCCAATTACCTCACTTGAAGACAAATTTGCAATAGCCACCAATGGTACAAAATTCCTATAACCATAGCATCAGAAAATTACCACTCTAATTCATCATTAATAGTAGCAATAAGTACCCAAGGAATTTAAATGCTAATATCTACCTAAATAGCACTTACCCAGTCACTACAAGTCTCAAATTCGGATTCAAGTATCTCCCACCAGAAATCTCAATGTTTCACCTAAAATCCTAAGCAAATTCGTACAAAATTAATACCCATATTATAAATCAGCTTTGGGGGTCTCAAATTAGCAAGGATAACATCAAAATAGAGGGTTTAAACTCACCTAATGTCAGCCCTAGCCTCAACCTACGAATTTCATTAAGAAAACCCCAAATAACCACATTTCAGATTTTGGGTAGGGTGAAAATCCTCCAAATAAAAAACTAATTAGACCAAATTAAAGAGAAAGATGAGAGGATTAAGTTATATAACTATTACCTTGGCTGAATCTTGCTCTAAGTGTGAGAAAATGAGATTCTTGCCCCCAACCCTAGCCTCCTTCTCAACCTCCGAATTTGCTTCTTTCAGTTTCAGCAAATGAGAAAGTGGCTGAAGCATTAGGGTTTTAGGTGGGTTTAAGTTGGGTCAAAGATGGGTTATGGGTTGTTCCAAGGTCCAAGTTCAAATGGGTTTCAGACTTTAGCTTATTGGGCCAATTTTGAAGTGTTGGGCTGCAGAATTTCTTTGGGCCAGCTCTTATGCATTGGGTTGCTGAAGTTTAATTGGGTTTGGGCCAAGTTTGAAGGGTTCAAGGGTTTGGGTCTACACCTAATTCATTAGGCCTCCATTAGCCTCTTATCATGGTTCATTAATTTGGGCCTAGATGCAATTTCTATCCTAATTAATTCTCAAACCCATGTTAATAATTTATCTCTCTAAAAATCCCCATTCACTTAACTTGCCCAATCATCCTATATTAATTATTCTTAATTAATCTTAATCCATGATTAACACCTTAATTAATTTCGGGGTGTTACATCTATTAACAACCTCGGTCTGCCCATCAGTTTGTGGATGTACTGTAATAGAAAATAAAAGCTTAGTGCCAAGTTTATTCCACAATGTTTTCCAGAAATAACTTAAGAATTTCACATCTCTATCACTAACAATAGTTTTTAGCACACTATGCAACCTAACAATCTCCTTGAAAAACAATTCTGCCACATACATAGCATCATTAGTTTTGGAATAAGCAATAAAATATGCCATTTACTAAACCTATCCACAACAACAAAGACACTATATCCTAGTGGAAGATTTAGGCAAACCCAAAACAAAGTCCATAGAAATAACAGTCCATGGGTGAGAGGGAACTAGTAAAGGAGAATATAAGCCATGTGATTGAATTCTAGACTTAGCATGCTTACAAGTAATACATTTAGAACAAATAGCAACCACATCTTTTCTCATGCCAGGCCAATAAAAATTCTCATTCAAAAGAGCCAAAGTCTTTTCTACACCAATATGGCCCATGCCCTTGCCATGAGTTTCCTTAACAAGAAGCTCACGAATGGAACACATAGGAACACATAACTTATTCTTTTTGAAAAGGAACCCATCAAACCTGTAATAGTCATTAGCACCATACAATTCACAAGATTTCCAAATATCAGTGAAATCAGAATCAGACTCATACATGCCTTTTAACATCTCAAAACCTATCATTCTAGCATGCAAGGAAGTAATCAAAGTGTAACGCCTAGACAATGCATCAGCTACAACATTTTCCTTTTCTTGCTTATGCTTAATCACATAAGGGAAGGTTTCAATAAATTCAAGCCAACTTGCATGCCTTTTGTTCAATTTACCCTGGGACTTAAGAAACTTAAGACTCTCATGATCAGAATGGATAATAAATTCTTTAGGCCACAAATAATGTTGCCAAGTTTCTAAAGTTTGTTTCAAGGCATACAACTCTTTATCATAAGTGGAATAATTTAAAGCAGGACCACTCAATTTCTCACTGAAATATGCAATAGGTTTAGAATCCTGAATCAACACACCACCTATGCCTATATTAGAAGCATCACACTCAATTTCAAAAAACTTAGTAAAATCAGGCAACACAAGTATAGGGGCATTAGTTAGTTTTTTCTTTAGTATGTTAAAAGCACAATCTTGTGCTTCACCCCACTTGAATATTACATTCTTTCTTACCAAATCATTCAAAGGGGTAGTAAGAGTAGAGAAGTCCTTCACAAATCGCCTATAGAAGCTTGCCAATCCATGGAAGCTTCTTACTTCACTTGCATTCTTTGAAGTTGGCCACTCTCAGATTGCTTTGACTTTTCCTCATCCACTTGTATGCCACGAGCTCTTACAACAAATCCAAGAAAAACCACAGAATCCAAACAAAAAGAGCACTTCTCTAAATTGGCAAAGAGTTTATTCTCCCTAAGTACAACAAACACATCATGCAAATGACTCACATGCTCTTCTAGGTGTGTTAGTCAAGCCAAATGGCATAACTAACTATTCATATAACCCAAACTTGGTCTTAAAAGCAGTTTTCCATTCATCACCTTCTTTCATCCTAATCAGATGGTAACCACTTCTAAGATCAACTTTAGAGAAAACACATGCACCATGCAACTCATCAAGCATATCATCTAACCTAGAGATAGGATAGTGATATTTTACTGTTATTTTGTTGATGGCACGACAATCTACACACATCCGCCACTTGCCATCCTTCTTGGGCACAAGAATCATTGGGACAACACACGGACTCAGACTTTCATGAACAAAGCCTTTTTTCATGAGCTCTTCCACTTGATGTTGTATTTCCTTAGTCTCGTCTGGATTTGCTCGATAAGCAAGTCTATTAGGAATAGATGCTCCTCGGATAAAGTCTATACGATGCTCAATGCCTCTTAAAGGGGGCAATTCATCAAGTATTTCCTTTGGGAACAAGTCACAGAATTCTTACAATAAAGATGTAACACTAGTAGGCAAAGAGTGATCAAGATCATCGATAATAAGATAAACATCTTTATAAAGCAATAAGGAAGCATTTTCACAAATAAGAGCTCTCTTGATCTCACTTCTACCCGAAAATAAACTCACTTTCTTTTCCTCATGTTTTTCTCTAATTTTCCTTTCCTTTCTACTCAGCTCTCCTTTCTCTTGCTTCTTCTCATTCTCAACACTCACACTCACTTTACCTTTCTTTTCTTACTCTCTCTTCTTACACTCTCTTTCAATTTTTAATTGATTCTCATATGCTTGAATAGGACGAAGAGGGGTCAACACAATGGTTTTACTATTAAAAACAAAGGAGTAATAATTTTTATATCCATCATGTTTTACCTTTCTGTCAAACTGCCAAGGCCTACCAAGTAACAAGTGACCAACATACATGGGTGCTCAAGGAACAAGATTATGATACTAATTTTAACTTAATCTCCAAGATAAGCTCTTTCACTAAGTCCTAAAAATAATAAAATAAATAACGAAATTCATAAAGAATCCTAGCCCAAAAAAATCAGCTTCTTTAAGTAGTCACATAGGATGCTCATGCTTCATTAAAAATCACATGGTTGACACATGATTCTTAATCTCTTGCAATTGGACTCCAATTGGACCTTGACACTCTTCTTATTTGTGTATAACTACATTGGGCCTTCAATATGTTGGATATTGACTTTAGTTGCTCCATGGACCTTCTTAGTGTTGGGAATTTTCGAGATGCGCAGTGAAAAATTAAAACCCCGAATCACTTCTCATAGATCCATCAATGTTGTTTAAATTTAGTAGATCTAGAAATATTTACCTTTTTCTGTTAGATCTTAGGAACTAATCTATAGATTTGCTCCCTTTATCAGTATCCACATAAATGGATGCTCAACTCGAATGGTGTGTTAGCGCCTTTTACCAACATCCGTACATGTTTTTCGTAAAGAAGATTGTGATGACCTTAATTTCTAATCATTGTAATTAAGGTTAAATATGTGATTAATAATCATAGATTGGGGTTATAAGGCATTACGACTAATTACATTGTTAAAATGTGGAGAAATTTGAACCTTAATGTTATTAGAGTCATCAACCATACAATTACAAGCACTTATGTACATCAAGAAAATAAACATTCATTTAGAAGCCTTTGATTCTATTACCCATTGATTCCAACTCACAAGAATCTTCTACCAATGTTTCTAAGTCATCCCTTGAGGTTACCACATGAAAAATCAAGATTTCCTAGTTAATATAAGGGTTTTAGGACGTTCGTCATGGCTAAATTACACTTAGCTGCAGCCAATTACTCTCGGCTTCACCCCTTACATCGTCATTACGAGTTGGACCTTCGCTGTGGCTAACCTACATGGCGCTGTGGCGAGGAAACTTCTTGGAACCTACCTCGCTCGCCTCTCACTATTGGCCACGGCCAATTCCCTTGTTAGCCTAGCTAATTCCTCTCTGGAATATTTGGAACATTTTTACAAAAGTTAGCAGCAGCCAATTCCCCCTTTCGCCACGACTAATTTCCCTCTGGACGACTCCCAGTTTAGCCTCTTACATTTCGCCGCGGCAAATTTCTCTCTGGACTCCCCATGGGCAATTTTGCCTCTATTGGCTGCAGCTAAGCCCATTTTGGCCGCGGCAAAATACCTTCTTATCCTACAACTCCTAAAATCTTATCTCCTACTCCCCACTCTCTATCTAGGGGCTCTCTAGGGCCACTCTCCCACTTGTTATGAGATTCTAATAGCACTTATCTAGCTGATTTACCCTAACCATTATATCATTACCCATCCCCCATTTAAAGGTGGATTCTCCTACTCATTCATTGTTCTTACATCAGCAGATTTATAAATTTCTCACAATAGTCATTCATTCATGTTTTCATCAGATAATTCATGCATCGCTAGCTCAGATCTATAATCCATATATCATATGCTTTCATAACTTAAATAATCAGTTAAACACAGGTTTACAAACCATAATAGGTGTCATAAATTCATACATCCATCAACAACTAATATAAAGCCTATTTCTCATTGGTTACATTCTATGTCATCAAAATACAAACTCCTACACTTGGCAATATAGATACATGATGATGCTATACAAAGGTTAACAAAATTAGCATCTACTCTATTCCACTCGGACCAAATGTATCTCTCCACACCAGGCCTCAGCTCATGGATGTTCATCCACTTGCTTGCCTTTATCCTTACCCGAAAAACCTTCACCTGAAATGTTTAATCCCATGAAACGGGGTGAGATGTGAATCTCAGTAACCAAGGCAATTTTATCATATATTCTAGTTTAATTAACATATATGCATGATTTCACATAAGCATTAGAAAATATGCCAGTCATATCAGTACATGAAACAATTAGGCTATCATGATTACCATCCCATATTAGTAATCATATTTCCACATGTTAAAGACCAATAACACCAGGAGAGGCCTGTCCACGGCACCCACTCCCTAATGAGCACAACTAGGGCTCAGTGCATCTGGGGTTTGATCATAACTCGGTGCCCAATTGAAGCACATGCACGGGTGGCAGTCGCACCACAGCTCCACCATGGACTCACAAAGTCCAATCACAATATAATAGATAGCCAACCAAATTGTTTAGCATTTCAAATTATTCATGTACAGCAAATATGAAATCAAAACAGATATATGGATGGAATTAATATAGTCCCAGTTATCTCACTTGTAGATAATTTACAAAAGCCACCAATGATACAAAAATCTCCCTAGCCACTACAAATTCCCAAAATTCGGAATGGAGGGGTCCTCTACAGAAACTTCAATATATCACCCTAAATCCTAAGCAAATTCATGAAAAATTAATACCTATACTATAATCCAATCATTAGGGTCTAAAACAAGCAGAAATACCTTAAAAAGAAAAGTTTATACTTACCTAATATTAGCCCTAACCTCAACCTACGTAATTTCACCATAGAAACATCAAATGGCAAGTTTTAGATTTTAGGTGTGGGTAAAAATACTCCAAATAAAAAACTAATCGGGCCAAAATGAAGAGAAAGAGAAGGAAATTAAGTTATAAACTATTACCTTGGCTGAAATTTGCTCTAGAAGTGGGAAATAATTGATTTCTTGCCCCAAACCTAGCCTCCCTTCAAACCTCTAAATTTCTCTCTTGTGTTTTTGTGTTCTACAAAATGGGAGGTGGCTAGGTTAGTTTTTAGGGTTTAAGTTGGGTCAAATATGGGTCATGGGCTGCTCCAAAGATCTAACTCCTAATGGGCTTCAAATTTAAGCTTTGTTGGGGCAGCTCTCATGTATTGGGCTGCTGAAACTCAATTGGGATAGACCAAGTCTGAAGGATTCAATTGATTTGGGTTTGCACCTATAATTATTGGGCCTCTATTAATCCTTAAACTTAGCCTACTTAATTTAATTTGGGCCTAGATAGGGTTTATAACTCAATTAAACCTCAAACTTATATTAATAATTTATCTCTCTAAAATTCCTATTCACCTAACTTGCCCAATTATTTTATATTAATTATTCTTAATTAACCCAAATTCATGATTAACACTTTAATTAATTTTTGGGGTGTTACAAAGACACTTTCCTCTTCCTCTCTCTCTCTCAGAGCGTCCGTATAATGTACGTACACTTTCTTTCTCTAGACGTCCGTACACTTTCTCTCTCTAGGGTTTTTCTTTAGTTCTTAGTTCTAGGAAACCCAAGCCTCCTATCTTTTCATAGAGGTATCTTATTAGGGTTTCAAATATATTTGATTAATTTAAATTAAATCAATTTTGAATTAAATAGATTAGTTTAAATTTAAGTCTATCTAATAGATTTAAATTTTAACTAATTATTTAATATAAATCTAGAACTTAATTCAAATTTAATTTATCTCATAAATTAAATTTAAATTATCATATTAGTTTAAATTTAAATCTATCATATAGATTTGAATTTAAAACAAATTGATTTAAATTAATTGAAGGATATATATATTTCGAATATATAAATATATATATTTTAAATTTTATAAATTATATATATATAATATATATTTATTTATTTATAAAATTCTTCCACCTTAGATTGAACGTGACATTCATTGAATCTATATGCAATTTCAGATTCAATGAATTTGAACATTTTAGCTCGAGTTGACTCGCTCTTGTGTGCGACCCTGTAGGCCCATATGATGTTGGCAGTGGGCTAGTAATACTATTTGGCCTACAAGTTACAAGCAGTCTCTAGCAAGACATTGTGACTACCCAAATCATATAGGGATCAGTGATCCAATGCAACTTGTCATATAACCTTATCATATCCCTTTTGTCATCCGATATCTAGATCAAGTATAAGGCATGGAACGTCATCCTTATCTTACTTGATCGTCGCTTTCTCAATCTACGTGCAGATTCATAGTACAAATAGAAACATTTCCATTCGAGCACGACCATGCATTTCTCAGTCTCATTCATTGATAGACTCAGAGATATCTCTTTATTAATTAGAGGGACAAATCTTATCTTGACCACTCATCTTCTTCTATATGAATTCCACTATACTCGATCATAACCTTTATGATCATCCAATTAAAAATGACTTTTGACTATGCCAAAAGATAGTGTTTCTCATGTTGGAAACTATGGTGATCTTAAGTCTAAGGGCTTGGTGATACGGTTATACATAAGATATGTTTATGACTTAATCTATGTAGATATCTTATGGCAGGTCAATCCAACATCTTGTCCCCTAACAAATGCCTATGATTTTGATTCGTATCTTTATACGTGATTAACATATAATCATCAACAAAATCATACTAGTCTTAGTTCATCATCATTCCCACAATGATGGTCGACTAGGGATATTTAAGATAATCAATATGATTTATCCAATGATACTATTATATAGAACATGCAAAAAAAAAGTATAATAATAATGCAATAAAAAAAACTCTTATTTCTTAATAAAGTACAATGTTTCCAATACAATGATTAGCTTAGGGCACAATCTCCAATAACTCCCACTTGCATTAGGCCCAATTATTGATGTGTCTAATACCTATTGACCTAACATGACGCTCATGCTTTGCTTGTGCAAGCAGTTTAGTAAGTGGATCAGTAACATTATCATCAGTTGGTACTTTACATATCTTTATATCACCCCTAACAATGATTTCTCTAATGAGGTGATATTGCCTGAGTATGTGTTTAGTTCTTTGATGTGACCTAGGCTCTTTAGCCTGTGCTATAGCACCGTTGTTGTCACAAAATAGATCTATTAGATTTGAGATGGTCGACACCACTCCTAGTTCTGTGATGAACTTCTTAATCCAAATAGCTTCCTTAGCTGCATCTGATGTTGCTAAGTACTCAGCTTCTATTGTAGAATCAGCTATGCAAATCCTGATTGCGATCTATAATCATCCTTGTCGAAATAGAAACTTGCATCTGTGTAACCATTTACAACAATCTCGTCTTCCAATCCTCCATAAACCAAGAATACATCCTTAGTCCTTCTTAAGTATTTCAGGATATTCTTGACAGCATTTCAGTGACTGTCACCTGGATTTGACTAATATCTACTAGTTATACTTAAGGCATATGAGACATTCGGTCGAGTGCATAACATAGCATATATGATCTTGCTCATGCGATCTCGCTTATCATGTGTACTAGGATACTGAGTCTTGCTAAGATTGATGCCATGAGACATGGGTATATAACCCCTTTTTGAATCTTGAATATTAAACTTATGCAATACTTTGTCTATGTAAGTGCTCTGACTTAGGCTGATTAGCCTCTTGGATCTATCTCTATAGATCCTTATCCTTAGGATGTAAGTGGTTTTGCCTAAGTCTTTCATTGAGAAACACTTTCCTAACCAAGTCTTGACATTCTGCAAGGTAGGTATGTCATTTCCAATGAGTAGGATGTCATCAACATAAAGCACTAGAAATACAACTATGCTCCCAATAACCTTCTTGTAAACACAAGGTTTATCGATATTTTGGATAAATCCAAAATCTTTGACTACTTCGTCAAAGCAATGATTCCAACTTCGAGATGCTTGTTTCAACCCATAAATGGATTTTTAAAGCTTACAAACCTTCTCAGAATCCTTTGGACGTACAAAACCTTCAGGCTATGTCATGTACACATCCTTAAGAAGCTTCCCATTAAGGAATGCTGTTTTGACATCCATCTGCCAGATCTCATAATCATAGTACGCTGTAATGGCAAGAAAGATCCTGATTGATTTAATCATAGTAACTGGTGAAAAGGTTTCATCATAGTTTATGCCATGTGTTTGTTTGAATCCTTTTGCAATCAATCGTGCTTTGAAAGTATGTACTTGGCCATCCATGTCAATTTTCTTCTTAAAAACCTATTTGCACCCAATGATTTTTATACCTTTAGGTGGGTTAATCAAGGTCCATACCTGATTATCATACATGGATTGCATCTCAGACTTCATGGCTTCTAACCATGTCTTAGAGTCTGATCCCACTATAGCTTCTTGATAGGTAGTTGGCTCATCTTGATCAACGAGCAACACATCACGACTTTCAGTTAAAAGAAATCCGTCCTATTAGACCTTCATAGGCCTTGTGTTACTTGAGTAGGCTCAACAACTTGTTATGAGTCTTCTCATTTTTTCATTTCTGGCATAATGCGATTTTGTGGCTCTCGAACTTCTTCGAGATGTATCTTACTCCCACTGGTTATGCTAGAGATGAATTCTTTTTCTAGGAAGATACCATTTCAAGCAATACACAATTTATTCTCATTGGGATTGTAGAAGTAGTATCCTTTAGTTTCCTTATGATACCCCATAAAAAGGCATTTTATAGATTTAGATGCTAACTTATCTGAGGCTTGTTGCTTAACATATGCCTCGTATCCCTAAATCTTGAGAAAAGCTAAACTAGGCTTCTTCCTAGTCCATATCTTATATGGGGTCTTTTCAATTGCCTTAGATGGTACACAATTTAGTGTGAACACAACTGGTTCTAATGCATAGCCCAAAAAGGACAATGGAAGATTTGTTTGTAGACAAGGGAGCATGGTGTAATGACCTAAAAGAGCATAGAGGGTGTGCAAGAGAGCCCAACATGCAAATGGACCCATTACAAGGTATAGGAGGCCCAATGACTAGAGGAAGAGCTAAAGCCATGAAGCAAGCTTTGAGTTGCATTGTCCAAAAAGTTCAAGAGCTTGAACCCATGTTTTTGCATCAATTTGAAGAGTTACAAGGCCCAAGGGACTTGATCCTCATTGTCCAAGCCCAACAAGATATGCTGCAAGGTCCAAATAGAGTCCAACTTGAAGAAATCTATTAAAAAGCATGTGCAAATCACATGGGCAATAAAAGTGACGTGAATAGTAGTTTTATATCTTATTAGGATGTCTTTTATTTGCTTTTCATTAGTTTCTATTTCCATTAGTTTGAACAATGCCATTTAGTCAAGACTTAGGATTTAAGTTTCAGATTTTGTTTATTTCTATTTTCGTTAGTTGCTGAAAATTTATTACTTTCTTTCCTTTTCTTTAGGATTTCTTGTAGTAAATGGTATCATCTCCTCCCATTAAAATCAGATTCTTTGTTTCCTATTTCTTGGAGGAGAATTCTTAGAGATTAAGTTAGGTTTAGGGTTTTCTTTTATGCCTATTTAATAGGCCACCTATTGTACTTTTTGGGAGATTGGAATGAATTCAGAATTTTATTTCTCATCGTGAGAATTCTTGTTTCTGTGTGTTCTTCTATAGAATACAAGTGACTTATCAAAGGAGTGGTCTTCCTTTGTGACGTCTCAAGGCTAGGGTTCTAAGGGACGAGTTCTCTTAGGGTCTTATCCTCCTGACCAACATCTCTTGTTCTTAGTCGGTCCCGGGCAACATATCATCTTGTTGAAGGTTCTTAGGACTTATTCCTACGGGGTCTCTCATCACTTATCATAGATCGAACCATATCTAATAGTGTAACACCATAATTTCTAACTCATCTCATACCTTTAATTAACTCAATTCCATGAATCATATGAGTTTCCAAATAAAAAGGCAATAAAATAATGAATATTTTCACATTGCGTCATGTATAAAAATTTCATTCAATGTCATGTGAACCGTGCGAGCTCATACCATACATTCTCATATTTAATTACCTGAATAAAACTCATTTGTGTCATAAAATATGGCTCACAACTCATGAAAATCAAAGGAAAGTTCAAAATACTCATGTATAATTTCGGCCAAAATTTGACTCTTTTCTGACCAAAATTTAGAAATTCATAACTAATCCAAGAAAAATTGAAATCATGCATTCTTAGTCATTATAGAAAGCTATGGATGTCTACTTCATACTAAAAATATTTCTAGACTATAACATATATCACAAAGGACATTTGACATCCGAAAAATTCTAGAGGTCAAACTGCCACTGATACTATCATAGAGTTCGATAGCAAACTTTGAAAATGTCCAATTAATTCCAAAAAATTCAATCCATACAAATGATACTATCTGAAAAGCTATGGATGTTATTTAGAGGGAAAAAATAACTCTAGACCAGCTCAGGCAACCCAGACCTCAAAATTCAATGGAACAATAACTGGGGTCGGGTAAAGCTCCTGATACTAAATAGAATCTTCAAAAATTCATTTTCTATGTATAAAATTTTGTGGCAATTGGACATCATTTGAACCCTGTGTGACAGATTTCATTTTCGAACCAAATGAATAGTGCGGCAAACCAAAACTAGAAAAATTGCTAATTTTAAAAATTCATCAAATATTCTATGTACCTTTGAAAATTATGTTCTTTAGCTTTCCAAAAAGCTCTCAACAAGTTCTAATTACATACAAAATCTCAGATTAAGAAAAGCTCATTAGGCCAAAAAGTGATATAGGATTCTATTATGGTCAATTTTGGCTCCATATGAGGTACTAAAGTAACCAAATGGCTTTCCCTAAGGTTTGGCACCTTTTGAGCAAGTTTAAAAGCATGATTAAGGCTTGTGTAAGCTACCCAAATGGTTATAAACCTCATGCATCTCATTTTAGCCATTTCATCCACACATGCATATTTCCATAAAGCCATTCATGAAGCATGCCATCATATACTCAAGTCATATTCTAGTGGCTACATAACATAATCTCTCATTCATACAAAGCATAATATCATAATTGCACATGTCTAAAAGGTCATAGACCATATACATCATTGGATTACATTATTTGACACAAATATGGCCTTAAAGAACCAAAAACTATGCATTTGATTGTCAAACTCTTTCCTTCAAGGTGGTTGGCTTCCATTACCTTGTCCACTTGGTCCACCTAGCATTTGAGATCATTGGAGAGGAGGGAATGAGATTCAAAGAATCCCAATAGCTCATCTGCCATTCAATTATACATAATATATGCAAAGCAAGTCTTGAAAATGCATACATGGATAAAATGAGTGTCGTAAACATTCAAGAGGCAAGCTTGGCATGTAAATAAGTCATAAAAGACATCCCAGAGCTCACCAGATGTTTAGATTGGCCTCACCCTTTTCCTCATGGATTTTGGACTTGCCTCACTAATTCTTTAAGAGATTCTTGGATTCAACCATGCTCTTGGGAGTCTACTTTGCTTTTGGGAGACTCTTTGCTTTGTCTCAACCAATCTCAAGGGTTCTTGGCTTATCCTTACCATGGTTAAGAGTTCTTGACCTCTCCACACTCAAGCAAACTCAAACAAACATCATAGCATCATTTAAAAACATAATATGTCATCATGAAATCATGGCATATAAATCATGCTAGCATACTTTTCATAACTTGAAAACACACAAACACACATTCTAAGATAAGCTAAACACACTGATGAGAGACCCTCTAGGAACCTTGTCCTAGGAACCTTCAACAAGATGACACTTTACCCAGGACCGGCTAGAAAACAAGAATGTTAGTCAAAGGAAAGACCCTAAGAGAACTTGTCTCTTAAAACCCTTGCCTTAAGATGCCACAAAGGAAGACCAATCCTTTGATAAGTCACGTGAACTCTCAGAGAACACAAAGAAGCAAAAGCCTCACAAAGAATTGAATAATACTCAAATTCATTCATTCATAATGTTTCCAAAATAGAGTACAATAAAAGGCCATTTATAGGCAAAATTTCTAAAAGTCTAAAGTCCTAATAAAAGTAAAACTCTAAAATCTGATTAGAAATATTTTAAATTGTGCCTAAAATCAAGGAACTAGATTAGGATACTAATTTTAACTTGATCTCCAAGATAAGCTCTTTGACCAAGTTCAAAAAAATAATAAAATAATAAAAAACGAAATTAAAAAAGAATCCTAGTCAAAACTAATCAACTTCTTTAAGTAGCCACATGGGATGTTCATGCTTCATTAAAAATCACATGGTTGACACATGATTCTTAATCTCTTGCAATTGGACTCCAATTGGGCCTTAACACTCCTCTTGTATGTGTATAACTGCATTGGGCCTTCAACATATTGGATATTGACTCCATGGATCTTCTTAGGACATTGGGCTTCCACTTGGACTTCCACTTTTGTATCTTTAAGGAGATATTGATCAAATTATATCTTAGGCTATAAACTTGGGTTGACGTCTAACATAGATATTATCTTAAGCTCTTTGAAATTTTTGAACAAATACTAGCACAATTTGGGCCTTTTGAGCGTAGGCCATCCTTTCATGAGCCATTTGGACCTGAATCATAGGCTTTTGAATGATTGGGGTTTCTTGATGGATGAGGGCTTCTCGAACTTGTAGTGCTCTAATAGACATGCCAACTGATATTGTATCACACACATCCATGCATGAGAGAAGGTGGAGAGAGCTATCTTGCGCACAATCACACACTTTTCCTTTTGAAATTCCCTCCTTTGCTTCGACTACACATACACAAACTTGTGGAGATGCTTTCTCTAGGCCTAGAAACAATTTATAGAAGCTAATTAAGTTCATAAAATAATTTCTAAGGTCACACAACTTGCTTAGACACTAGGTTATTCTATAAACCCCATTATGGTCCATAAATGCATCTAATGAAGCAACACCCCTCAATTAAATTCTAGGCTCCATTCTTTCCTTTCAAATATGATTCCTGACTCTTTTTAAGCCTCTTGGAGTCATCACACAATTAAAATAAAGAGTCTAACAACAAGTTACTTCCTTAGGTCATAATATGGAACCTAAAGCACCAATTCCCTTTCTATGAGTTCTAATTTTTTTCCAAGGCCTTCCCTCATATTCATTCATCATATATGACTCAAGCATGGCCTTAGAAAAATTTAAAACTCTCTCTAACTATCCCATCCATGCTTGGCCGAGACTATGGAGGAATAATGGCTTCATGGGCTTTGCTTTGTTTTCTTAAAGGAGGAAGCATATGGGGAGCCTCTTAGGGATCTTAGGAGCTCATTTAAACTCTTATTTAGGCCTAGGAATCATCATACAAAATCAAATTTTATAAGGTACAATTGAAACCCTAGAACTTGCATCTTGAAATCTAGCAGTTTTTTGTTGATTCCCTTTGCATCTTCTTAATCTTTACACCCTTTTTCCTTAGATTCACCCTTGGTTCTGCCTAAAAATCAAGTCCTCCTAGGGTTTTCTCATGTTAGGCGAAATGGAAGAGGAGGGAACCAAAGATGACAACCATAGGAAGAGAAATTACCTTGTTTTCTTGCTTTTTCTCACTTGAATCTTGTTTTCTTTGAGCTCTTCTCTTCAAATTCGAATTTTCTCCTCAATTTCTCCTTTAAAACAGATCCATATACTTCATTATAATCATAAGAAATAAAGGAGAATGAAGGATAAGAGATTTGGAAGAGAAAAAGCATGAAAAACCATGAAAATCTATACCTTTCTACCTTGAATTTCTCCTCCTTTTCTTCCTCCTCTTGTGCACCTCATCCCCTAGGGTTTTCCTCTGGTTTTGGGCAAAACATGGTCATGCATAATGAAGGGAGAAGAAGGGTCCATCATATATATAGGTGGGAGGAAGTTATACTTTTTAAAAATTTTCATTTTGCCTTTCATTCTTGGCATTTTTGTTTCTCCTTCGTTTTAGCTCCTTTTTTAGAACCTTCTTTTCCATTATGAAATTTAGGTTCCAAATTTAGTAAAATGCCTTTGGAATCACTCAAATTTGAGCTAAAACCTTCCCGAACGAACCCGTCAAAGTTCGGGTACACTGACATTAGAAAACGTCTACCGGAGGGGTTTTAGCTGTCCCGGGGCTTTCCATGGTTTTTACGACCCCTGTGAACCCTGAGGAACTCAAAAATTTCATTTAAAAGCCCCTCCTATGTGAATTCCAAATTTTTCTCAAAATTACAAAAATGCCATTATGTTTCGTAAGCTTTTCGTAAGAAATTTTTTCTTCATTCTAGCTCTATTTTTCTTTTCGTCTGAGCCTGGAGTTCTCATTTTTAGGAGTCTAGAATACTTTCCAAATTTTTTGGGACTTTAACAACATCATTTTGGGGACTTCCTTTTGTATCTGGTGAGCTTCGTTCATTTACAGAGAAACCATATGTTACGTTTCTTATGTTTTTTCTAGTATTTAGAGAACCGGATATTACAAATAAGGTTCGATTCCTTCATTCAGAAACACCGTTCCATTGTGGTATTCTTGGTGGACGAAATTGTGAGACAATTCTACAATATCTAAGATGGTCAATAAATTCTTGGCTCAAATATTCACCACCTCAATCAGATTGAAGTGCTTTAATAGATTTGCCAAGCTGATTTTGTACCTTATTTTGGAAGGTTTTGAACATTTCAAAAGATTCAAATTTGTATCTCATTAAATAGATGTATCCATATCTACTATAGTCATCTATAAAAGTAATGAAGCACAAGTGACCGCCTTTGGCAGCAGTACTTAGTGGACCACATACATCGGTATGTATTAAGCCTAATAGGTCAGTGGCCCTCTCACTATGCCTAGTAAAAAGTGCCTTAGTCATCTTTCCTAATAAAGAAGATTTGCAGGTGTTAAATGATTCAAAATCAAATGAGTTGAGTAGTCCATCTTGATGGATCTTTGAAATGTGTTTCTCATTTATATGGCTTAGATGACAGTGCCATAGATAGGTCAGATTCAAATCATTTGACTTGATCCTCTTGGTAGTTATGTTATAGATATTTTCATTATTGGGAATTTCAAGGTTCAAGTAATAATTGTAACATCCAGTTTTCGTTAAATGACAGAAAATGACACATTTTCAAAGTAAGCCCCCTGAGATGAGTGACTTAAGGCCAAATAAAATTTGGATAAAATTTTAAATATTAGAAAATGAGGATTTGAGCCTTGAGTTGCCCAGAAATCGGGGTCAGAGTGGTTCAAAAAATTTGCCAAAAGGCTAGTGGCATTTTCGTAAATAAGTGCAATTTTGGAAAATCACCTAGGAGGGCTTTTTAAATGGAAATTTTGAATTGTCCAGGGTTCTCAGAGGCCCCAAAAATCATGGGAAGCCCCGGACTGGTAAAGATCCTCGGTGTACTAACGTCAGTTGATCCAAACTTTAACTGATTCGTTCGAAAGGGTTTTAGCTCTGATTTGAGTGATTCCAAAGCCATTTTTCTTAATTGGGAATCTAAATTTTATAATGGAAAGGACAGTTCTAAAAAAGGAGCTAAAATGAAGGAGAAACAAAAATGCAAAGTATGAAGGGCAAAATAGGAATTTTTAAAAAAGTCACTTTACCCTAGCTATATATAGGTGGCACCTCACACTCTCCTTCATTCACTTCAGAATTTCTAGCCCCAAATCAGAAGCAAATCCCTTGGAGAGTGGTGCACAAAGAGAAAGAAAGAAGGAGGAACGATTCAACACTTTAGGTATGGAATTTTGCTTGTTTTTCATGCTTTCTCTCCACCACTTTCTTCTCCTCTTTTTCCCTCTTCTTCTCCATGATTTCTCTGAATTTTTGAGGGCTGTTTTGAAGGGAGAACAGAGGGGAAAGTTCGAATTTCAAGTAAGGAGGCCAAGGAAAGCAAGAACAAGCAAGGAAATCTAAGGAAAACAAGGTATTTTGCAATTCTTCCACTTGGTCTTCTTCCTCCCTTCCTTGAGCATTTCGACCTACACTTGGACAGATCTAAGGATTCAGATTTTTAACCAAACCAAACATGATTCTTAGGTATTTGATGGAGAGGAATAAGAATATGCAAAGAAAACTAAGAAAAGGGCATTAGAAAGCAAGATGCAAAACCTAGGGTTTCAAGTGCACATTTCAATTTCTGAATTTGTAGGATGCTTCCTAGGTCTAAGTTAGAGTATAAATGAATTCTTGAGACACTAAAGATGCTCCCCATAAGCTTCCCCCTTCAAGAAAACCAAGCAAATTCCATGAAGGCCATTAAGCTCCATAGCCTCAGCCTAAAGAGTTTCTCATAGCTAGGGAGAGTTTTAAATTTTTCTAAGGCCATTCTTGAGTCATAATTGATGAATGAAAATGAGGGGAGGCCTTGGAAAAAATTTAGAACTCATAGAAAGTGATTTGGTGTCTTAGGTTCCATAATATGACCTAAAAAAGCAACATGGTAGTAGGACTTTTGTTTTGATGATGTGAGGACTCCAAGAGGTTTAAAAGGAGTCAAGAATCATATTTGAAAAGAAAGAATGAGGCCTAGAAATAATTTGAGGGGTGTTGCTTCATTAGGTGCCAATATGGACCATAATGGAACCTATAGAGCAATTTAGTGTTTCATTAAGTTGTATAGCCTTAGAGTGTGGTTCATAAACTTAATTGGCTCCCATAATTTATGTCTAGGCCAAGAGAAACTATCTCCACCAAATTGTGGGTGTGTGGCCAAAAGAGGAGACTTGAAAGTTAAGGAAAAAGTGTGTGCTTGTATACATGGTAGCTCTCTCCACCTTCTCTCATGCATGGATGTGTGTCTAGCTTATTTTAGAATGTGTGTATGTGTATTTTCAAGCTATGGAAAGTATGCTAGCATGCCTTTATATGTTATGATTCTTGATACCACATTATGATTTTAAATGAATCCATGATGTTTGTATGAGTTTGCTTGAGTGTGGAGAGGCCAAGAACTCTTCCCTTGGGTGAGGCACCAAGAACCCTTGACCTTGGTTGAGACAAAGTAAAGAGTCTCCCAAAAACAAAGTGGGCTCCCAAGAGTATGGTTGAGTCCAAAGTACTTAAAGAATGGGTGAGGCAAGTCCAAAATCCATGAGGAGAAGTGTGAGGCCAATCCAAACACTTAGTGAGCTCTTGAATGTCTTGTATGATTGATTCACATGCTAAGGTTGCTTTTAAAATGTCTATGATTTCTACCTTCTCCACACATGCATTTGTGAAACTTGCTTTGCACATATTATGTATGATTGATTGGGAGATAAGCTATTAGGATTCTTTGAATCTCATTCCCTCCTCTCCAATGATCTAACATGCTAGGTGGACCAAGCAATTGTGGTGAAGGGAGCCAACAACCTTGAAGAGGGACAATTGACAAGCTTATATGTTGTTTTGTGTAGTTTGGAACCATAATGATAGTTCATCATGTATATGATGTTGTATACGTATTATGTACCTTGAGATATATGTAAACATACTATTATGTGATGTTTAGATGTATGGAAATGATATATGACCATTAGCACATGTTTTGAGTATGTAATGTCATAGTATGGAAGTTTAAAGTTTGATGAATATGTGTATAAATGTGGGTTGAATGGCCAAAATGAGATGCATGAGGTTTGGAACCATTTGGACAGCCCACACAAGTCTCAAATAAGCTTTTAAACTTGCCCAAAAGGTGCCAAGACCAAGGGAAATCCATTTGGCAATTTTGGTACCCAATACGGAGCTAAAATTGACCATAATAGAATCCTATGTCACTTTTTGGCCAAATGAGTTAGCCTTGCCCTAAAATTTTGCATACAATTAGGTCTCATTAAGATATTTCTGAGAAGCTAAAGATCATAATTTTTGAAGACCTAGGAAATATTTGATGAATTTTCAAAATTGGGATTTTTCATGGATTCTGGTATGGGTACTGTTCATACTGGCAATTTTGAATTCTGCGTCACCTGATGGCCAAATGGTGTCCAATGCTTATGAAATTTTATATGCATAAATTAGAGGTCATAATCTTTTTGTGACCACTGAGATCACCCCATTTGGAGGTCTGAGCAGAGAGTTATTCATGTTTGAAATTTACTGTCAGTATCAGTAGCGCCCCAGGAGCTCAGTTACTGTTCCATCAGTTCCAGATATCTAAACGTATCTATTTCATTCTGGAATTATTTTTAGTATCAAGTTAACATTTTTATCTTTCTAGAATTATGAAATTTGTGTGATTTTGATTTTTATAGAATTAGTTATGAATTTCAGAATTTTGTATCAATAAACTGAATGACAGCCCAGGCAGCCAGCGACTCTGTAGATTTTTGGATGTCAAATGTTCTGTGTGATGAATGTTGTGACCTGGGCATATTTTTAGTGTGAAGTAGACATCCTAAGATTTCTAGAATGACAAATATTATATGATTTCTAATTTTTTATATTTAGTTATGATTTTCCAAAGTTAGGTTAGAAAATGGAACAAATCTGGCCGAAAATATACTTGTTTATTTTGAGCTTCATTTCGGTTTCCATGAATTGTAGGCATGTTTTTGTGATGAAAATGAGTTTTAATAATGAAATTAAATATGAGGACGTATAGTATAAGCTCACACGGTCCACATGACACTGAATTGAATTTTTTAGATATAGCGCAACGCGGAAAAAGTCCATTATTTTCATCCCTTTTTCATATGCTCTTGTGGGATTAATAATACAAAGCTTATAAATGGCATGAAATGAGCTAGAAGTTATGGTGTTACAATAATGAATACCATGCAAATCACCATCCGCATAAAAGATGTCATTAAAATAAATAGAACATTTATTATTCCCAATAACTAAAGTAAAACCTTCCTTATCTAAATAAGAAAGTGAAACAATGTTTCTACTCAAAGTAGGAACATAATAGCAATTGTTCAAAACAAGGAAATGTCCACTGGGCAAAAATAATTCATAAGTGTCTACAACTAAAGCAGCAACTCTTGCTCCGTTTCCTACACGTAGGTCTATTTCGCCCTTTTTTAACTTTCTACTCCTTTTAAGACCCTGCACATTTGTACAAATGTGAGTTCTACATGCAGTATCTAATACCCATGTAGACAAAGTAGAAAGATTAATTTCTATAGCATAAATACCTAAAGTAATAGCCTTGCTACTCTTCTTATTCTTTAGATCTTCCAGGTAAAGCTTGTAGTTTCTCTTCCAATGACCGGGCTCATTGCAAAAGAAATAAAGTCCTTCCTTGGGAGGCTTTGCCTTCTTGGCTTCAAGCTTGGGTTTAGGGTTGGGCTTGTTTTGGTCCTTGGACTTATTGTCCTAGCCCTTTCCCTTTCCCTTGCTTTTGCCTTTTTTCTTTTCATTCCTTTTCCTTTTTGAACCATTATAACAGTACTTGGCTTTTTCTTGATATTTTGCTCAGTAGTTTTAAGCATCGAATGTAGTTTAAAAATTGATTTCTTCATGTTGTTCATATTATAGTTCATGATGAAATGGTCATAACTTTATGAGAGTAAGTTTAAGATCAAATCTGTAGCTAACTCCCAGCTCATGGGAAATTCGAGCCTTTCAAGGTGATCAATATAGTCTTTCATTTTTAAAACATGAGCGCTAACTGATGCACCTTCAACCATTTTGCAGGAATGTAGGGCCTTGGTAGTTTCATACCTTTCTTGCCTCGCCTGTTGCTGGAACATTTCCTTGAGATGCACAATCATCTCATAAGCCTCCATGTATTCTAGATCTCTCTGAAGTTTTGGAATCATGGTGGCTAGCATCAAGCATGCTACATCTACAGAGTCATTAAGATGCTTAGTCTGTGCATCCTTTTGGGCTTTTGGAGCATTGGCTATAAGCTCCTCAAGAATGGGTTGATCTAGGACATATGACTTTCTCTCATGCTTAAGAACAATTCTCAAGTTCCTAAACTAGTCAAAAAAGTTGGTCCCATTTAGTTTGTCCTTCTCAAGGATGGATCGCAATGATAGTGAAGTAGAATTATTTGTCGACATTTTTCTACAACAAAATATGCAAAGTCAAGTTAATAATCTCCCACTAAAAATTAACCCTCAATTTAATTTAGCAGGCTAAGACCCATATTTCACTAAATTGTGTTCGCTTTGGCAAGACGCTTAAAATTAAGTTATTTATGGAGGTAACTTGTTACCAATTACATTATATGTAACTCTTAGATCTTTATGGGATTCCATCATCATATGATCCAGCATGTTTAATCCCATCTAATGCCTTGAGACCTAAAATCGTTTTGATAGTCTCAATTAAGTCAAACCATTATGAACCTCACTAAGATAACCTAAGTATATCCACTTTGATGGAACATACACTTAGGCAATCAAAGCTTTGATAGGTATTCATAAATGGGTGGCATATAAACTTAAAATTTGATTTGAGGGATTTTATTGTTATTCTTTTGTTGTGATTTAAATATTTAATCATCTCATGATAATATGCTACGATAACATCTCATACATACATATGATCTCATCATGAAGTATAAATGTGTCATAATATGGCCCATCTGTTGGGAATCATGGCAGGCACAGCAGAAACATTTAAAATTTTTTATCCTAATTTCCTCTAAGGATCCGTCAAAATCGCTTAAACCGAATAGGTTCAGAAAATTACCTTTTCTGTCAATTGAGTTTGCTGTTTACTCTTCGTTTGGACCATAGGAACTAACCACAGATCGACTCCCTCTACTGGTATCCACACGAACGGGGTTCAGCAACTCGAACAGTGTGCTAGCACCTGTCCGTACGACATCTGTACAGTTCCTTACACATCCGTACGTTGTCCCTCTCTCTAAGGTTTTTTAGAGGTAGCTCTAGAATCACTTTTTGATTTATATATAATTCCTCCATCCTAGATTTAAAAATTAAATTCATTGAATCTAGACACATTTCTAATTCAATGAATGTGGATATTTTAGCTCAAGTTAGTCTGTTCTTATATGCGACTCTGCAGGCCCATATGATGTTGGCAGTGGGCCAACTGCACTGTTTGACCCATAAGTCACAAGCGGTCTCTAGCAAGACATTATGACTACCCAAATCATACGGGATCAATGATCTGATGCAACCTATCTTACAACCCTATCATATCCCTTTTGTCACATGACATCTAGATCGAGTATGAGGCATGGAAATGTTATCCTTAACTTGCTCGATCATAACTTTCTCGATCTCTGAGCAGACTAATATAAGATAGAACCCTTTCTATCTGAGCATGGCCATGCATTTCTCAGTCACACTAATCAGGGGCCCAGAGATATCTCTCTATTAATTAGAAGGACAAATTCCATCTTGACCACTCATCTTCCTCTGCATGGATTCCACTATACTCGATCATAGCCTTTATAATCACCCGGTTAAAGGTGACATTAGACTATGCAAAGTACAGTGTCTTTCATGTAGGAATCTATGGTGATCTCAGGTCTAAGGGATCAATGACACGGTTATATATGAGATGAACTTATGACCTAATCCATGTAGCTTATCTCATGACGAGTCTATCCAGCGTCCTGTTCTCTAACACATGCCTATGATTTTGATTCATATCATCATACATGATTAACACTTAAATAATCAAAATCATACTAGTCTTAATTCATCGTTGTTCCCACAAAGATGATTAACTAGGGACATTTTAGATAATCCAAAAAAAAAATGATTTATCCATGGATATTATTATATATAAACATGCAAATAATATAATAATGTAATAAAAGAAAACTCTATTTCTTAATAAAAACAATGTTCGTAATACAATGATTAGCTTAGGGCACAATCTCCAACACCATCTAGCCTATCTCCTCCTAAGCCAATGAGAGGATTCCTCTAAGATAAAAATTGCAAAGAGAAACCTCAATTGAACATTTGAGGGGAGTGAGATGAGAAGAGAATGTACATCCAGAATAAATAGAGAGAGGCACAACATGTAGGCCATATTTTAAAAATTACAAACCATAAAAACCTAAGGCCATATTATGCACTATACCCATCCAACTCAAACAAACATAATTCATATATAAAGTTACAAACATCTCATCTCATAAGAAAGGTTGTAAGCATTATGATCTTAGTGTTAAATCAGATTAGGTTGTGCTAAACACATTTTATATATGAAAAGATGAAGAGACTTGTTAAACAAATTTGTAAACATCCGAATTGAACAATTTAGAATCAGATTCAAAATCAAACTCGAACCTCTTTGTAATTCGCATACATATGTTGCACATAATATTGAATTGTAGAGTTCAAATATCACTTATATAAAATCAAATTTAAAATTGATTTGAACATAATATATATATATATATATATGAACGCCAGATTCAAACACTAATACGTGAGCCCTTAGTTCGCATACTTATATCACTTTGCAACATATTGCATCACATATAGGCCATGCGAAATCACAACAAAGGCAAAATTCACTAAACTTCACACAAAAACTCAATTTAAACAACCATTGACATGGCTCTGATACCACTATTGGGAATTTTCGAGATGCATAGTGAAAAATTAAAATCCTGAATCCCTTCTTATAGATCTATCAATGTTGTTTAAATTGAGTAGATCTAGAAATATTTACTTTTTTCTGTTGAATCTTAGGAATTGCTCTACAAATCTGCTCTTTCTACCAGTATCCACACAAACGAATGCTCAACTCAAACAGCGTGTTAGCACCTTTTACCAACGTCAGTACACGTTCTTGGTAGAAAAGACACTCTCCTGTTCCTCTCTCTCTCTCTCTCTCTCTCTCTAGGCATCCGCACATTGTCTGTACAATGTTCGTATGCCATCCATATGCTTTCTCTCTCTAAGGTTTTTCTTTAGTACTATAGTTCTAGGAAACCTAAGCCTTCTACCTTTTTATAAAGATATCTTATTAGGGTTTCAGATATATTTGATTAATTTAAAATATATTATTTTAAATCAAATCAAATTTGAATTAAATAGATTAGTTTAAATTTAAGTCTATATAATAGATTTAAATTTTAACTAATTATTTAATATAAATTTAGAACTTAATTCAAATTTAATTTATCTCATATATTAAATTTAAATTATCATATTAGTTTAAATTTAAATTTATCATATAGATTTGAATTTAAAACTAATTAATTTAAATTAATTGAAGGATATATATATATTTCGAATATATAAATATATATATTTCAAATTTTATAAATTATATATATATCAAATATATATTTATTTATTTATAAAATTCTTCCACCCTAGATTGAACGTGACATTCATTGAATCTAGATGCAATTTCAGATTCAATGAATTTAGACATTTTAACTCGAGTTGACTCGTTCTTGTGTATGACCCTGTAGGCCCATATGATGTTGGCAATGGGCTAATAACACTATTTGACCCACAAGTCACAAGTAATTTCTAGCAAAATATTGTGATACAACCTGTCATATAACCTTATCATATCCCTTTTGTCACACGATATCTAGATCAAGTATGAGGCATGAAAATGTCATCCTTATCTTACGTAATCGTCGCTTTCTCGATCTATGTGCAGACTGACAATACAAATGGAAACCCTTCCATTCGAGCATGGCCATGCATTTCTCAGTCTTACTCATCGAGGGGCTCAGAGATATTTCTCTATTAATCAGAAGGACAAATCCTATCTTGACCACTCATCTTCTTTTATATGAATTCCACTATACTCGATCATAACTTTTATGATCACCTGATTAAAGATGACTTTTGATTATACCAAAAAATAGTGTTTCTCATATTGGAAACTATGGTGATCTCAAGTCTAAGGGCTTAGTGATACGATTATACATAAGATACGCCTATGACTTAATCCATGGCGATATCTTATGGTGGGTCAATCCAGCATCTTGCTCCTTAACAAATGCCTATGATTTTGATTCGTATCTTTATACATGATTAACATATAATCATCAATCAAAATCATACTAGTCTTAGTTCATCATCGTTCCCACAAGGATGATTGACTAGGGATATTTAAGATAATCAATATGATTTATCTAAGGATACTATTATATAGAACATGCAAAAAATAATAATAATAATGTAATAAAAGAAAACTCTTATTTCTTAATAAATTACAATGTTTGCAATATAATGATTGGCCTAGTGCACAATCTCTAACACTTAGGACATTGGGCTTCCACTTGGACTTCCACTTTTGCATCTTTAAGGAGATCTTATGTCCAAAGTCCAATTCAACTCCAAGATCAGCATGCCTAATGTGTTGCTTCTTACTAGTTCTATCTTGTGTTTGGAAGCTCTGATAAGGATGATTCAAAAACGAGGTAAAAGCTGAGAGTTTAAGATTCAAGATTGACTCATTAATTATTTGAAAACTCCATGAAACGATGATGAAAGCATTCACCAAAATTGAGTAACGTCTAGCATTTCTAAATTCATCAAATATGGATCTTGAGCTATAAACTTGGGCCCACGTCCAACATAGAGATTATCTTGAGCTCTTTGAAGTTCTTGAACATATATTAGCACAATTTGGGCCTTTTGATCATGGGCCATACTTTCATAAGCCATTTGGACCTGAATCATGTGCTTTTGAATGATTTGGGTTTCTTAATAGATGAGGGCTTCTCGAACTTGTTATGCTCCAATGGGCATGCCTACTGGTATTGTATCATTCCCTCCCTTTTTGGAAAGATTCATCCTCGAATCTCCACCTGTACCATATGGAAACAAATTAGACTTTCCAAAAATAATGATAACTCGATATTTTAAAGGCTAAGATCCATATATGATCAATTCAGAATATGCTGGCCGTCATTTAATTTTGGTGAATGATTTAGGTTTCTTGGTGGATGAGGGCTTCTTGAACTTGTTGTACTCCAATGTGCATACCTATTGGTATTGTATCACAACTAGAATCTAAATTATATTGCATTAACTTTAATTTTAATCTACTCTTTGTGTGTGACCTTTTAACATCTTATTACATTGGTGATAATCTAAAAAGAATCCTATTTTAGCATCATAGATAATGAGTGGTATTTAGTAATATATCACTGCTATTCAAGTAATAAAAATGTCTATAATTTAATATATCTAATTTGCGACCAATATTCCATATAGTTCAATCCCTTTTGTCTAGATATTTAGATTGAACTCAATACATGGAAGGTATCATCCTTTTGATAATTCAATCTATATGTTTCTTGATCCTGAGTAAACTAAATCAAAATAAATTAATCAATATCACATATTGATCCATTTGAACATAGCTATGCATTTCTTAGTGTCACTTAATCAAGGGGCACATAAATATTGCTTCTCCTATATCGAAGAGACAAAATCTCATATGTATTACTCACATCCTTATGCATGATTTGTGATACACCTAATTATCGTATTTTGGTCATCCTTATTAAAGGTGACAATTGATAGCATCAAAGTATATAACTTCTCATATAGGAAACTATGATAATTTCTTGTCAAAGGACAACATATATCATAGTCATTATGAGAACATCTTATGACACATCCATGTAGCACTCTCATAGTGGGTCCATCCAATATAGTTGTTCTCCAACATATACTTATGTAATGACTTGATATCTCATATCTATGACTATGGTCATCAGCCAACATATATACTAGTCTCAACTATTATTACTATCTTAATTCACAATAATACTTAACTAGGGACAATTTAAAAATATTAAATTATTCTAAGGATAATTAATATATTTAATTATATTACGTAGATATAACATCGAATATAATAATTGAAATACCTTTATTTATCAAAATGTAATAAAATATAGGTAGAATTACAGTTGAGGACCCAAAGTTAAAAAAAATTATTTTGAAGAACTTGTTACCATTATTTTATGATAGATTACCATTGATTTTAAGTAAAACTCCCTAAACTTAGTAGTATTAAGTACTTTAGTATAATTTTTTTCAACTTTGGGTCATTAACTATAATTCTCCCTAAAATATATGTAAGTGCCATCATCTTATAATTGACTTTTAGGGTATACACCAATAATGGTAAATACTAATTTAATCCATTTAATATGGAATAAATTATGTATACATCCTAATTTCATTTGTTCTTTACTAATTTCTTAATGGGGCCATTTCTCTATGATCTTAACTAGGTAGCTATAAGGGTGTAATAGAATCCATCTAACAAAGAAAATTTCCAATCACAAATGAAAAGCCTTGGGTCAAAATAGCAATGCTAAATCAGCATTACAAGAATATTAACCTTTTTCAATTCCTTGACTGATAAAAAGAAATTACTTAAGATAAAGTCAAGCCAAACACTAAAAATTATGGTTTTACTAATTAACAAAGATCCCTCCACCTATACCAAATCATTACCTTTCCTTTCACACCTATAACCATAGCATTCTAATCAATCTTAAGAAAAGGTGATACCTACTTGTGCTTGAAATTCCTTAGCTAATGACTCCATATTACCTTTATCGATACGTACGCAAAAGGCTCCCTAAGGCATCCATACTCACCACCTTCAAATGAAATGTATGAGAAAGCTCTGATCACCTTGTCTTCTTCTTTGCCTGTAGTAAACCTCTCAAGATCATACTTGTGAGGATGCTTGTAAATATAAGGTAGACAGTTTGCAAAAGCAAGTTATGTTACAACTATATAACCTTTGAGAATGTCAAACTCTTTCCCTTATCATGTTTTGACACTATAATCACTATGTGAACTTTTCAATAGCATAATATGTAGAGTGTGGAATGTAACACCATAAATTTCTAGCCTTTCTCATGTAAATTCTATGCCTCATGCCATGCACTTCTCAAGGATCATAAGAAAATGACATATAAAATAATGAGTTTTCTTGCATTGCACTATGCATAAAATTTTCATTTGGAGTCTCATGGGCCACATGGACTTATGTGTCACATTTTCATATTTAATTATATAGATACAACTCATTTCCATTACCAAAATTGGCCTAGAGTTTATGATGAGAGACCCTCTAGGAACCTTGTCCTAGGAACCTTCAACAAGATGACACTTTACCCGAGACCGGCTAGAAAACAAGAATGTTGGTCAAAGGAAAGACCCTAAGAGAACTTGCCTCTTAGAACCCTAGCCTCAAGACGCCACAAAGGAAGACCAATCCTTTGATAAGTCACGTGAACTCTCAGAGAACACAAAGAAGCAAAAGCCTCACAAATAATTGAATAATACTCAATTCATTCATTCATTCATGTGTTTAAAATAGAGTACAATAGGAAGCCTTTTATAGGCAAAAATTTCTAGAGTCCTAATTAAAGTAAAACTCTAAAATCTAATTAGAAATATTTTAAATAATACTAATATATATCCTAATTAGATTAGGATACTAATCTTAACTTGATCTCCAAGATAAGCTCTTTGACCAAGTTCAAAAAATAATAAAATAATAAAAAACGAAATTCAAAAAGAATCCTAGTCAAAACTAATTAACTCTTTTAAATAGTTGTCACATTACTCCAATTGGGCCTCAGCACTCCTCTTGTATGTGTATAGTTTATTGGGCCTTCAACGTGTTGGATATTGTCTTTAGTTGCTCCATGGCCCTTCTTAGAACATTGGGCTTCCACTTGGACTTCCACTTTTGCATCTTTAAGGAAATATCATGTCCAAAGTCCAATTCAGCATATTTTGAATTAATCAAATATGGATCTTGGACTCTAAACTTGGGCCGACGTCCAACATAGATATTATTGTGAGTTCTTTGAAATTTTTGGATATATAAAATCACAATTTGGGCCTCTTGAACATGGGTCATCCTTTCGTGAGCCATTTGGACCTGAATCATAGGCTTTTGAATGATTTGGTCTTGATGGATGAGGGCTTCTCGAACTTGTAGTGCTCTAATGGGCATGCCTACTGGTATTGTATCAGTTTATGCATGGCAAGGGGATACATAAAATTCATATATGTAATTTTGACTAGAATTTTCTCACTTTGTCACAAACTTTGGAAAATTATAGCTGACTCTAGAAAAATCAAAATCATGTATTCTTGGTCATTCTAGAAAGCTACACATGTTTAATTTATGCTAAAAATATGTCCAGACCACAATATCCAACATAGAAGACGTTTGACATTCAAAAAGGTCCAGAGGTTAGGCTGTTTACTGATATTGTCATAGGTTTTTGTATTAAATTTCAAAAATATCCAATTAATTCCAAAAAAACCTAATCTATGCAAATGATACCAATCTAGAAAGCTGTGAATGTTATCTAGATAGAAAAAATAATTCTAGACCAATTCTGGCATGCTCAGACCTCGAAACCTAATCAAACAGTAATTGAGGTCAGTTGGGTGCCTGATACTAGGCAGGATCTTTCAAAATTCATATCTCCCTCTCTAGACCTCCAAATGAGGTATTTATAGTTAGCACAAGTCACTGGAAATGTCTAGTATTCTGTATAAAATTTTAGGGCAATTAGATATCATTTGTGCCTTATGTGATAGATTTCATTTTCAGACAAAGTGAACAGTGCATTAGACCAAAACCAAAAATTTTTTCAACTTTGAAAATTCATCAAATATTCTTTATACCTTTGAAAATTTTGTTCTTTAGCTTCCCAAAAGCTCTCAAAGAAGTTCTATTAGCATGCCAAATTTTAGATCAAGAAGACCTCATTTGGACAAAAAGTGGTGTAAGGTTCTAAAGTGGTCAAACTTCGCTCCATATAAGGTATCAAAATGTCCAAATGGTCTCCTTTGATATTTGACACCTCTTGGGTAAGTTTAAAAGTATGAATATGACTTGTATGAACTACCCAAGTGGTTCCAAATCTCATGTATCTCAATTTGGCCATTCCACTTCCATTTATACATGTATTTCCAAGATGTTAGTTTGCCATTACATGTCCAAATAGTACATTTTCATATATATAACCTTAATTCTCATTCATACATGGTACATAATATTTACACATGCTTATATGGTTGCATTATAATTTCATCAAGGGATTACATCATATACCACGTATATGGCTAAAAAGGAAGCAAAACTAGGCATATTCATATATTTTGATGCCAATCTTCTTCCTCTAGGCTTGGTGGCCTCTATTACCTTGATCAATTGTTTCACCTAGCATGTTAAGACATTAGAGAGGAGGGGATGAGATTTAAAGAATCCCAATAGCTCATCTCCCATTTAATTACACATAAAGTATGCAAACAAGCCTTAAAAATGCATGCATGGACATATTAATATGTGTGAGCATTCAAGAAACATTCTTGGCATTTGAACAAATCATACATAGCCTACATAGGCTTGCCAAGTAAGTGGATTAGCCTCACCCATTCACTTATGGATTTTGGACTTGTCTCACCCATTTCTTTAAGAGATTTTTAATTCAACCTTACTCTTAGGAGTCAACCTTATTTTTGGGGGATTCTTTACTTTGTCTCAACTAACTTTATGGGTTCTTGACTCATCCTCATCATGGCTAGTGTAATATCCGACTCTTTGAAAATGAGAGATTATGTTATGCAACAATTAAAATGTATATTGAGTATGAAGTATGGCAGCGGACCAAGTTAAATTAACAGCTAAAATAATATCTCATCACCAAGATCGGAGATCTTGTCAACAAGATCCTGCAATCTGAGTACAATTTCCAAGACCTTGTCGACAGGGTTTCCGCCAGCAAGTACAAGGTCTTCTTGTAAAATATGTTAAACTTGTGTGGTTTGGAATTGAGTATGAAGGGTTTTTTAAATGAAAGCATGCCTTCATATGCCATGATGCTTGATGCCATGTTATGTTTTAAATGAATCCATGATGTTTGTATGAGTTTGCTTGAGTGTGGAGAGGCCAAGAACTCTTTCCTTGGGTGAGGATGAGCCAAGAACCCTTGAGCTTGGTTGAGACAAAGTAAAGAGTATCCCAAAAGCAAAGTGGGCTCCCAAGAGTATGGTTGAGTCCAAAGTGCTCAAAGAATGGGTGAGGCAAGTCCAAAATCCATGAGGAGAAGTGTGAGGCCAATCCAAACACTTAGTGAGCTCTTGAATGTCTTGTATGATTGATTCACATGCCAAGGTTGCTTTTAAAATGTCTATGATTTCTATCTCCTCCATGCATGCATTTGTGAAGCTCGCTTTGCACATATTATGTATGATTGAATGGGAGATGAGTTATTGAGATTCTTTGAATCTCATCCCCTCCTCTCCAATGTCTTAACATGCTAGGTGAAACAATTGAGCAAGGTATTGGAGGCCACCAAGCTTAGAGGAAGAAGATGGGTATCAAAGTATCAAAGTATATGAATATGCCTAGTTTTGCCTTCTTTTTAGCCATATACATGGCATATGATGTAATCTCATGATGAAATTGGTATGTAACCAGATGAACATATGTAAATACCCAAATGTGTGGTGCATGAATGAAATTTGATGCCAAATATATGAGATAGCATGTTTTAGGTATTGAATGGCAAGTTTAGTTCTTGAATGACTAGAAAGATTAGTGTAATAATGGAAGTGGAATGGCCAAATTTAGATGCATGTAGTTTGGGACCACTTGGGCAGTTCATGCAAGTCCTATTTATGCTTTTAAACTTGTCCAAGAGGTGCCAAACACCAAGCAAGACCATTTGGGCACACTTGGTCTCTAATATGGATCACAATTGACCATATTGGAAACCTATACCACGTTTTGCCCAAATGAGCTCTTCTTGATCTGAGATTTGGCATAAATCTAGAAATTGTTAAGAGCTTTCTAGGAAGATAAAGGTCATAATTTTAGGAGGTCTAGAGAATATTTGATGAATTTTCAAAGTTGGGATTTTTCATGGATTCTGGTGTGTGCACTGTTCATACTGACAATTTTGAATTCTGTGTCACCTGAAGGCCAAATGGTGTTTAATGCTTGTGAAATTTTATATTCCTAAACTAGAGGTCACAAGCTTTCTTTGAACACTGAGATCATCTCATTTGGAGGTCTGAGCAGAGAGTTACGCATTTTTAAAGTTTGCTGTCAGTAACAGTGGCGCCTCCAGAGTTCGGTTACTGTTCCATAAGTTCCCAATAGCTAAACGTATCTGTTTCATTCTAGAGTTATTTTTAGTATCAATTTAACATGTGTAGCTTTCCAGAATGACCGAATATGTGTGATTTAGATTTTTATAGAATTAGTTATGAATTTTATAATTTTATATCAGTAATCTGAACAGCAGCCTAGGCAACCAGTGACTTCAGTAGCTTTTTGGATGTCAAACGTTCTCCATGATGAATGTTATGGTCTGGGCATATTTGTAGTGTGAAGTAGACATCTGAAGCTTCCTAGAATGGTAAAGAACACATGATTTATATTTTTCTATAATTAGTTATGATTTTCCAAAGTTTGTGATAGAAAAGAGGAAATCCTGGCCGAAAATGCAAACATGAATTTTAATGTGTTCCTTTGCTTCCCACTAGTTGTAGACCAAATTTGATGATGGAAATGAGCTATATTCATGTATTTAAGTATGAAAATGTGATAGATGCAATCATATGGTCTACGGGACTCTGAAAGAAAAATTTTACCCGTAGAGAAATGTATTTTTATTCATAACTCCCTATGCCACTGTTTCCATAGAACAAACATAAGATGAGGCATGAGAATTGCATGCATTGAGTCCTAGGAGTATGGTGTTACAGCTAGAGGGTTCTTGGCTTCTCCACACTCAAGCAAACCAAAGCAAGCGTATAAAAACATAATTTGAATGCATAAGATATCATCATGGTACCATGGCATATGAAATCATACTAGAATACTTTTATGGCTTAAAACATATATACACACATCTAAAGACAATGTAAGCACACATTCATGCATAAGAGAAGATAGAGAGAGCTACCCTGCTTACATTTACACACTTTTTCCTTGAGCCTTGAGTCCTCTCCCTTGATCTCACACACCTAAGAAAGTGGAGATCATTTCTCTTGCCATAGACACATTATATGGAAGCTAATTATACTCTTGAATCAAATTCTAAGGCCACACAATCACCAAAAAATCTAGGTGACTCATAAGGCTCTTTTGTGGCTTCATAATACACTTAATGAAGCAACCTTTGGAAAACATCATCTTGGCTCCATTCTCTTCATCTATTTATGATTCTTGACTCCATTTAAACCTCTTGGAGTCATCACACAATCAATTTTAGGAACCTAGCTAGGTGTTGCTTATTTAAGCCATATTATGGAACATATAAGGCTATCTCACTATGTATGATTTCTAAAATTTTTCTAAGGCTTCCTCTTATATTCTCCTATCATACATAATGCAAAACTAAGTTTGGAAGAAATTAAAACACTCCCTAGGTACATTAACTCTCCTTGGCCGAAGCTATACTTCCATAAGGCACCAATAGAGTTTCCTTGCTTCCTTTGATGGGAGAATCATGTAGGAAGCTCTATTGATGTCTTAGGAACTCATATGAACACTTAAACATCATAAAATATAGCTAAGGTTCATGATAGAGTTCAAGGTGCAATCAAATCCCTAAATTCCATAACTTACATTTTAAAGCTCCCTTTTCAATTCTAATTGTATATTCTTAATCCTTACATTCCATAACCTTTAGTTCCATCAAGAACATATAACTCTTTAGATCTAAGCTTAAATGGCTTAAAAACATAGGATTTTGCAAGTGTTTCAAGTGAAGTCTTACCTTAAAACGGAGCTCTCTTTGCATGGATTATTTTCCACCGATTGATTTCTTGAAAAGAGTTCCTTTTTGGCTTGGGTTAGACCTAAAACTTTAAGTTTTCAAGATAAGAAAATCACCATTAGAGAGCTCCTAGAGAGAGGAAAAAATTTCCTAACTGGCACAGGATGAAACAGGGCCGTTTACTTACCTAAACGGAAGCTTAAACAACTTCTCTCTCTCCCCTTTTAATGTCACGCCATTGCTGTCAATTTTTTTGCAAATGGAAGCTTAGAAAAGGTGATGAGGTGTAATCTTACTTAAGAAGCCTCTTTTACAATTTTTCAAAATGACCATTTTACCCCTATGCACCTATTTCCTCAATTTAGGCTCATTTTAACTCCTTTTTTAGAACTATCTTTTCTATCATAAAATTTAGGTTCCCAATTAAATAAAATGCCTTTAAAATAACTCAAATCGGAGCTAAAACCTTCCCAAATGGATCAGTCAAAATTCGGGTCAACCTATGTTGGAAAATGTCCATCGGAGGGGTTTTAACTGTCTCGGGGCCTCCCATACTTTTCAGGGCCATTGAGAACCCCGGAGAGCTCAAAATTTTTATTTAGAAAGCCCTCCTATATGAATTCCAAAATTTATTCAAAATGATGAAAATGCCCTCACGTTTCGTCAACTTTTCATCACAATTCATTTCTTCAATCTAACTCCATTTTTCTTTCTATCTGAGCCTGGGATTCTCATTTTTAGGAGTTTAGAATGCTTCTCAAATTTTTTAGGATCTTAACAAATTTATTTCGGGGGACTTCTTTTATATTCAGTAAATTTCGTACATTTACAGAGAAACCGTACGTTACATTTCTCACGCTTTCTCTCATTTTCGAAGAACTAGATATTACATTTCTTCCCCCTTAAATAAATTTCATCCTTAAAATTTGGGGTATGATTTCCTCTTACTCTTTGCTTTTCTGGCTAACTACTCTTTTCTTTCCCTTCTTCCTGGCTTTATACGCTTTCTCAGCGATTCATTCTTTCAAATTTTCTCTTAGCCAGGGGATTTTTCATTGCTAGTTCTTAATAAGGGCTCTATTGCTATAAAATACTAGCTAGTTCTTTCTCATAAGGGAAAGAAATTTCTAACTCTAGAGGCCTATCCTGGGAAAGCTTACCAATCATATTGGGTTAATGTTAACCTGTTGGCAGGATTAACATTTCTTTCAGTTGACTCATTTACACATATCGGGAGGTAACTTATTTCGTATCAAATTTCCTGTATCTTCTTCCAATGGCTTCTCATAACATCTTATTATCTTTTTTGATCATTATAGCCATCAGAGATTTCTGTCTGTCTACTTACTTATCTACATATACTGTCCACTGTTCATCTCTGTGTTCTTTCTCACTAGCTCATCCGATGCTTACAATCCACATTTCTTTCTGTCATAGGCCTCATATCACAACTACTTATTGGGATTACTGCTCTTTTGAGGAGTTTCTACTTTTAACGATCCTAGTTTTTCTATGTACTATTACATCTGTCTTTGTAGGTTAGGACTTTTCCTCACTTACTTTGCTCACCTACAGTGGCATTTTATAGTCCCTCATTTCAACATTGATAGGCCTAACATGCATGTCTCATACTAGCACTAAAGAGCGACTACCACTAACTATTGTTGAGCTTTGGTGGGATGCTAGCTATTCTTACAGTTTTGCTCACTGGAGACATACTATACCACTTACCTCATGTAAAACTGCACTTGACCCCTTTCTGAATACATAGACTAGCATGTAGGGATCTCTCTATTCCTCAGTTAGGGCAAATGTCTGCTAGGTAGTGGTTCATCTGGTTGTAACTTTGGAAAGCTAACTTCTTACTTTCCTCATCCTATACACTATGCTCATCTCTCTAAAGATCTAGTTAGTGGTTTAACTATCTGAGTAATGCCTTCATATCACTGTGGCAATGGTCTACCAAACTCAAGAGATCTCTAGTCTTTGAGACAAAAGCTAACTGAAATTGTACTAGTCTTTGAGACTAACTGCTTTGTAAAAACTATCTATCTCAAGCCGTCATTTCACTAAAGAACTATTATGTTGTAACTGGGGGCTCTCTGTAACTCTGTGGGATCTACTGTGACCCCTGGGTCTACTGCGATCTCTCAAAGCCTTGCTAAGGTATACTGTAACCTACTGTGATATGCTGGGATCTATTGCGATCTATCTCTGGGAGATGTCAAAGCCTAAGATCACTGTATTTGATAGTAAAGTACATGCTCACCAAGTCCAAAAACTATCACCCATAATAAATGATGCTAAACTTAAAAGTACATCATGCTCTTCGTGCGAAGTGGGTTTTCTGTCATTTGATTCTTTCGGATCTTGTCATACTAATACTTAGGAGCATCTAAATTTTCATTCATCACTCCTCATAGGATCCTCAGATTCCCACTTCAACCACTTTTTTACTTAAGCTTTCTTTTCTTACTTTAATTGTACTCTGTTATCCTTTCCTTTCATATCCTGCAATTTCTAACTATACCCATGTTCTACTTTTAAGTGCCTTAGCACTAGGGCATCTCACACTCTAAGTGTGGTTAACATCTATGGCAGGAGAGAGGCTATGCTCTAGTCCTTTCTCATTTTGTTTTCATATACTATAAGGGACTCAGGCTATGCATATTGAATCTGAACATTTTCTACTAGGGATTCCTCCTATATGCTTTTTCTCATCATTCTATTATTATTGGAATCCCTTTACCTTTCTTTTATGACTTATCTCATCATTTTACTAGTTAGAATACCTTTCAATTATCGGGACACTTTGATAATTGATGTCGTCGTTTGCTACACACTTAAACCATATTACTACTAGGTTAGCCAGACCTAATATCATGTAGCCTCTATTGCAAGCAAACCATAACATCAAACAATAATATACCGGTGCTTCATGACTGAGTTCAAAGCCACTATCGCTAGTATATTATAAGTTTCCTAACAACCTAAAGTATTCCTTTCTTACTTTTCTTTATCTGCCCTATTCTCGTAGAGTGCTCAGGGAAAATCAGATTCTTCCTCTATTTCATCTCCAAATCTCTTTGCATTGCCTGACTATTTTTACTTCAGGCGCTATCATGCTAAAAAGGTGTCTATGCCAAGGACAAGTGTGCTTTTTTTTTTTTTAGTAGTCAAGCACATCAACTAGATATTTGTTCTTAACCTATTATGTCATCAGCTTGAACACTGTCATATCTTCTCTTTCTATCTTTCTTATCCTCTTACTTAGTAAAAGGATGTTCTACTACTGGCTATTTCTATTGCCAGTTTAGGTTTCTTTACGCTTAAAAGCACCTGTATTTTCTCGGGGTTCCTCTATTTATTCACTCTTTGTAACATCAAGGGAGACTACTTTTCACTCATACTCTTATTTTGCTCTTAGCTAGACCATCCCTTGGTAAGAAGAATTCTATGTTATATAATCCCAGGAATTTCATTCTATGGCACTCTTGGCTTACACTTTTTCTCTACATAATACAAGACTCGCCCTCTAAGGTAGTCTTTAGTTCCCTCGAGCTTCCTTGAGGGTACTAAGGCACTAACTGCTTATCTTAACTTATTTTTATGTTTGGATTAGAGCTAGGCTTTCTCTTTGTTTAACCTTTTTAGCCTCATCCCTTAGAGCACAGTATACTATTTCTAAAGTTATGCTAATCCAATCCAAAACATGTACTCTCAATGTCTGGATTCTACCTCACTGAAACTTATGTTCTACTGGGTGCTCTAATTACTCACGTGCCTTAATCCCATATTATTCTCATATTAGGGAGCTCGTCTAACTAATTATCGGACCCTTATTTGTTTACTTATCTAGGCTTAGCTTACTCATTTAATTATTACTAAAGCGAGGGTATCTCTTCTGTAACTAATTTCTCAGCTCTTCCTTGCTTCCTTTATTACTGTTCTTCATAACTCAGGGGGTCTATCTAGGGGAATTTACTAATTATTACTGAGTGGTTTCCCTAACTCAAGATGTCTCATCTTCCCTTTCTCAATCCAAGGAGAACTTTCACTGAGTCTTTCATTTACATATCTTGCCTGGATGATGCTACTGGTCATCTCCCCTAGACTTTAGCTTATGCTCAGCCTGGGTTAGTTATCTCATTGGACCTATAGCTTACTATAAGCTCTATTAACTCATAGGCTCATGATAACTTAGGGCTTTCTAAGCTATTCTCATTCTCTCCTGGGCCTCTATCACTGAGCTATTCGTACTCATCTCTAGGTGTTACTGATGAGGTACACCTTTTGAGGCCACTCATTATATACCTCATTACTAGTAGCCTTATCTTATGTTATTTCAAGGCTACATTAACATTTTATCATTGAATGTCTCATAGGGTAGCACCTTAGGTTGGAGACAACACCTTAAGAGCGAGTCTCAACAACCCTATCATCCCTATGTCTAATTTTTTCTATGTTGAGCTCTTTTCTCAGTCTCATTTGCTAGGCCCACGGATTTTTTACTAACCTTCATAACTATTCATTACCCTTTTCTCTACTTATACTAGGGTTTCTTGCTCTTTGTGGATCGATGGATCCCTTATCAATTCATTCCTTAAGTTAGCTTGAATATGACTAACAAGGCATTCATACTGCCATTTGCCGCGGCTAATTAGCCTCGAGTTCACCCTAATTTTCCTGTCTAAGTATTGGCCATAGCTAAATAATGAATTGGCTACGGCTAACGGCCTCTGATTGGTTTGCTTTTTCAGGGATTGGATTTTTATCTTTAGCTACTAACCTAAGCCTTATTGCCTCTATACCTAGCCCGACATCAAGCTAGAGAGTTCTACCTCTTATTTCGTTCATGAATAGCTAACAATCATTTCGGGCTATCAGGGCTCTAAAGGGTGTAGCTTGTAACTTAAACTCCTAACTTGACGGAATTAACCTTTCGGGCTCTAATACTTATCTAGACATTTGGGTGTTGTTATAACACCATAATTTCTAGCTCCTTTCTATCACATTTGCATGCTCATATGATACATTCCATGAGGAGAAATAAGAAAATCCATTAAAATAATACGTTTCTTTGCACTGCGTCGCATATAAAAATTTCATTCTGTATCACGTGGACCGTGTGAGCTCATACAACACATTATTATATTTAATTACATGAATATTATAACACTCCAAAATTAATTAAGGTGTTAATCATGGATTTGAACTAATTAAGAATAATTATTATGGAATAATTGGGTAAGTTTTATGAATGGGAACTTATAGAGAAATAAGTTATTAATATGGGTTTAAGATTTCAATTGGATTAAAGCTTAATTTAGGCCCAAAATTAATTTGAGTAAGCCATGGATAAGGATTTATAGAGGTCTAATGATTTTAGGTGCAAGCCTAACTCCCTATCATGATACTTGGGCCAAGAGAGATTACCTAGCAATGGCCCAATCTAATTTAGTGAAATAGAGGCCCAAGGCCCAATTTACATGAGCTCTTATAGTTAGCCCAATCAAATTTCTGTAGCCCAACTCATGAAATGGTACATTTTCATACATATAACCTTAATGCTCACTCATACATGATACATTAACATATTTACACATGCTCATATGGTTACATTACAATTTCATCAAGGGATTACATCATATACCATGTATATGGCTAAAAAGGAAGCAAAACTAGGCATATTCATATACTTTGATGCCAATCTTCTTCCTCTAGGGCTGGTGGCCCCCATTACCTTGCTAAATTGTTTCACATAGTATGTTAAGACACTGGAGAGGAGGGGATGAGATTCAAAAAATCGCAATAGCTCATCTCCTTTTCAATCACACATAAAGTATGCAAACAAGCCTTAAAAATGCATGCATGAACATATTAATATGTGTGAACATTCAAGAAACATTCTTAGCATTTGAACAAGTCATACATAGCATACATAGCATACATAGGCTTCCGAAGTAAGTAGATTAGCCTCACCCATTCACTTGTGGATTTTGAAATTGTCTCACCCATTTCTTTAAGAGGTTTTCAACTCAACCTTACTATTAGGAGTCAACCTTATTTTTGGGGGACTCTTTACTTTGTCTCAACCAACTTTAAGGGTTCTTAGCTCATCCTCACCATGGCTAGAGGGTTCTTGGCTTCTCCACACTTAAGCAAACCAAAGCAAGCACATAAAATATCATTTGAATGCATAAGATATCATCATGGTACCATGGCATATGAAATCATACTAGAATACTTTTCATGGCTTAAAACATATATACACACATCCAAAGATAATGTAAGTACACATTCATGCATGAGAGAAGGTGAAGAGAGCTACCTTGCTTGCATTTACACACTTTTTCCTTGAACCTTGAGTCCTCTCCCTTGACCTCACATGCCCAAAAAAGTGGAGATCATTTCTCTTAGCCTAGACACATTATATGGAAGCTAATTATACTCTTGAATCAAATTCTAAGGCCACACAATCACTAGAAAAGCTAGGTGACTCATAAGGCTCTTTTATGGTTCCATAATGCACTTAATGAAGTAACCTTTGGAAAACATCATCTTGGCTCCATTCCCTTCATCTATTTATGATTCTTGACTCCATTTAAACCTCTTGGAGTCATCACACAATCAATTTTAGAAGCCTAGTTAGGTGTTGCTTCTTTAAGTCATATTATTGAACATATAAGGCCATCTCACTGTCTATGGTTTCTAAAATTTTTCCAAGGCTTCCTCTCATATTCTTCCATCATACATAATGCAAAACTAAGCTTGGAAGAAATTAAAACACTCCCTAGGTGCATTAACTCTCCTTGGTCGAAACTATACTTCTATAAGGCACCAATGGAATTTCCTTGCTTCCTTTGATGGGAGAATCATGTAGAAAGCTCTCTTGATGTCTTAGGAACTCATATAAATACTTAAACATCATAAAATATGGCTAAGGTTCATGATAGAGTTCAAGGTGCAATCAAATCCTTAAATTCAATAACTTGCATTCTAAAGCTCCCTTTTCAATTCTAGTTTTATATTATTAATCCTTGCATTCCATAACCTTTGGTTCCATCAAGAACACATAAAGAAAAACTCTCCTCCTCACTTTCTATCTCTAGACCTAAGCTTAAATGGCTTAGAAACACAATATTTTGCAAGTGTTTCAAGTGAAGTCTTACCTTAAAACGGGGCTCTCTTCATATAGATTATTTTTCATCGATTGATTTCTTGAAAAGAGTTCCTTTTTGGCTTATGTTAGACCTGAATCTTTAAGTTTTCAAGAAAAGAAAACCACCATTAGAAAGCTCTTGGAGAGAGGAAAAACTTTCCTAACTGGCGCGGGATGAAACAGAGTCGTTTACTTACCTAAATGGAAGCTTAAACTTCTTCTCTCTCCCCTCCTTAATGTCACACCATTGCTGTCCATTTTTCTGCAAATGGAAGCTTGGAGAGGGTGATGAGGTGTAATCTTACTTAAGAAGTCTCTTTTACAATTTTTTAAAATGACCATTTTGCCCCTATGGGCCTTTTTGCTTCGTTTAGGCTCAATTTAACTCTTTTTTTAAAACTGTCTTTTCCATCATAAAATTTAGGTTCTCAATTAAATAAAATTCTTTTGAAATCACTCAAATCGGAGCTAAAACCTCCCCGACTGAATCAGTCAAAGTTTGGGTCAACTAACGTTAGAAAACGTCCACCGGAGGGGTTTTAATTGTCTCGGGGCTTCCCATAGTTTTCAGAGCCACTGAAAACCCAAAGAGCTCAAAAATTTTATTTAGAAAGCCCTCCTATGTGAATTCTAAAATTTACTCAAAATGACGAAAATGCTCTTATGTTTCATCAACTTTTTGTCACAATTCGTTTCTTCATTCTAACTCCATTTTTCTTTCTGTCTGAACCTGTGATTCTCATTTTTAGGAGTCTAGAATACTTCTCAAATTTTTTGGGACCTTAACTAATTCATTTTGGAGGATTTCCTTTTATATTCGATAAATTTTGTACGTTTACAAAGAAACCGTACGTTACGTTTCTCATGCTTTCTCTCATTTTCGAAGAATTGGATATTACATGGAGTCATAAGGCTTCTTTAATGCACAATTACAAGACATCCATCTCAGCCAAAATATCATGGTCTACTCTATTCCCATGCTTTTCAATTAATTTCTTATGCTCCTCTAATGCAATAGAAAGATACTGCCTATGGCAGAGGAGATATGCACTTGTCCAAGTAGAGGTAGTTGAACTAGTGTGTTGTCCTACAAAAAGAGCCACAATTAGAAAACCAATGACTTCAACATTTGCTATTGGATAACCATCCTTGTGCTCTGAATCAATGAAGCACTACAACATGTCATTCTTTTATTTGCCAATTGATTTGTGGGAAGCTATTGTAACACTTAGTTCTAATTAATATCTAATTTACAATTTAAGTAAAGAGATTATGCAAATTAATTATAGAGATAACCTTAATTACTCTAAAAAATGAACCAATTAAAACTTCTATTATAAAAAATCACTAAATCCAATACCTATCTCAAGATTAAATAATTAAAAAAATAAAGATATAATCAATCCCTAAAACGCTCATCAAATCCCTAAGACACTTGGCTAAGACCCTAAGTTAAAATCCTAATCAAACCCCACTCAAAGTCCTTCAAAAATATCTCAGACATAAAAAATTCATGAATAGTGCCATGACCTCACATGGCTGCGTTGTGGTGCCCTTCATATAGAAACTAGAATGTAAAAATAATGTAGTGTCATGGCCCTATTGTAACACCTTAATCTACTACCGCTATCTAGCCTCTCACTGGGCTCGGTTTCATATGATTTCCAAAGAACCAATACTAATCCGTGGCATTTTCATGCTATGAAACGGGGTTTCATACACTCATTATCTGCCCCGTGGGTCCTGTGAACCCATCATTCACATTTTCTACTCACATTCCACTTATACAACTCATACATAGCATAAAACAAGCCATAAGCCACGGGTATGGAGCCAAAAACAAAAAAAATGCATTTTTCTCACTTGTGCCCAAAAGTCATATTTTGGCTTTAACTTTGGAAAATCATAACTAATTATAGGAAAATGAGAATCTAGTAAAATTTAGCTTTCTGGAAATCTCTAAGTGTTAAATTTACACTAAAAATAATTCCCAATCATAATCTCAGCGTTTGGACCATGTTTGACATCGAAAATGGGAAAGAGGTCCGACTGTCACTGTTTCTGGCCCAAGTTACTGTCATAAACTTCAGAAATTCATAATTAAATCCAAAAAAATCAAATCTAGGCACACTATACCAATTTGGAAAGCTACAGATGTTTGCTAGAGGAAAAAAATAATTCTAGATCAGTTCAGTAGCCCCCACACCCCAAAAACCGATGGAACAGTAACGGAGGTCAGATGGGCTCCCTGATGCTGATACAGAACTTTAGACGGTTCAATCTCTCTCTACAGACCTCCGATTTAGGTAATTCCAGTTGGTACAGGTCACATTGGTTTTCTGTTTTATGTGTATAAAAGTTCATGATAGTTGGCCAACGTTTGATCTATCTATGACATGGATTTCATTTCTGACCTATAGGAACAGTATATGACCAATTCATTGAATTTTCCCAAATTCAACAATTCACCAAATATTCTCTAAACCTCTAAATATTACCCATTTTAGCTTCTCAAAAATCTTTCTACAAACTCTAGAGGTATGCCAAATTTCATGGCAAGAGGAGCTCATCCGGTCATACTTTGACGGAGCTCTCAAAAATACTGGTTTTGGCACCCAAAAGATCCAAAATGGGTCCAAATGGCCTCTCACACGTTCTCACTCCACATGGACAAGTTTAAAAACATAACAATAGTCTATATAACATGTCCAAGTGGTCCAATTCAATATACATTCCAATCTCACTATGCTACGGGCCAAATTACACTATCACATTCATTCATCAAAAGGGACAAAACCCTCATTTCCATTAATTTGGCTATCAACATAGTTTATACATCATCTCTTCATACATATACACTTACTACAACATTTACATCTCAAAAATAGTGGGCGCATATACAATGTGGCACCACTTTACATCAAAATGACCAAAAATAAACTAATCTCTAGCTAAGCATACTCCTAGGCTCCTTGGTGTGCACTTGCTTCTCCTTGTGCTCCACCTAGCATGTTAAGTTGGGAGGGGAAGAGGTGAGATTCAGGGAATCTCAGTAGCTCATGCACTCAATCAAGTAAACAATCAAGGCATATAACAAGTCAAAGCATGTGAATAAGCACTTAGCCATTCTCAAACAACCAACACACGATGTACATGCTATGGAAATCACAACAATGCCAAAAATGAGCTCCAGGGACTTTTGGTCTAGCCTCACCCGAGTTTAGGGACTTTTGGATGGCCTCACCCGAGTTTAAGGACTTTTGACTTGGCCTCACTTGATTATGAGACTTTTGGCCTTGTCTCACCCATCTCAAGGGACTTTCGGCTTCACCTCACCCATCTCAAGGGACTTTCGGCTTCACCTCACCCATCTCAAGGGACTTTCGGCACTACCTCACCTGAGTAATTCTCACAATTCAACACACAAGTATATTGGCATCAATGCATCAAAGCAATAGCATATGGCATATTCCACACAATAAGCATATACATAAACATACAATGACTATCATATCCAAGAATGCAACAAGAAAGAGTGGAAAGAGAGAGCTACCTTATAAGCCAAAGCCAACACAAGCCTTCCCTTTCAATTTCTCTTCTCCCTTCTTAAGTTCACAATCACACCTTGATGAAGGTGCTTCACTTGAGCCTAGGCACACAAAAGCATGCAATTACACTCTTATAATGTGATCTTCAGATCAAACTCTCCTAACATACCAGAACCTAGAGGTTCCCTCTCTCTCTCTAGAATGCCATCAACTCTTCCTCTCTCTCAAGCTCCAATGGTAGTGGAAACAACATTTTTAAAGAAAACACAAAGATTCAAAGGTGTTTTCCACTTTTCTGCTTCTGACCCATGCCCAAAATCCAACCATTTTCACAAACAAAACCGTAGGAAGAGAGGGCAAAGAGAGGAGATCAGAAATCTAAGGAGAAATGGGAGAAATTTACTTACCTTTCCCTTGCTCTCCCTCCTTCTCTTGGTCTCTCTCACTCTCCACGCCTTCTTCTCTCCTTGGGTCAAAGTCTAGGGCAGAAATGAGAGAAGGAATGAGTTTGGGCATTTAATGAAGTCATTTTCTCGCTCTTTACTCTCTTCCGGACTGACCCTCGCTATGACAAAAATTAACCTTTGCTATAGCGAGCTCGTGTTATCTGGCTTCGCTATGGCGAGGTGTAACCTTCGCTACGGCGAGATCGTATCAGTTCCCTTCGCTATGGCGAACTTGCGTTAGTTCCAGACCTTAATTTCGCTATGGCGTACGCTACAGCGAGCTGCCCCCTGGTTTCTGTATGGACTGCTGCCCGCACTCGCTATAGCTAGAACCTCGTTCACTATTGCGAGAAGACATTCTCGCGACAGCGAGACCATTTCTCGCTATTGCGAGAAGACTTAGCACAGTTTCTGGATTTCGAAAATTTCCAGCTTTCTACTTCCTTTCTTTTCCTTTTCTTTTCTTTTTCCCGGTTGTTATATTTCTACCTCTCTTAAAAGAAATTTCGTCCTCGAAATTTAAAGACTTACCTCAAGGGAATAACTCTGGATATTTTTGCCTCATTTCATCCGCCAATTCCCAAGTTGCTTCCTCAGATGTCAGACCTCTCCAGATCACTTTCACTAAAGGAATGTTCTTGCTTCTCAGCTGTTTCAGCTTAGCATCCACAATTCTCTCCGGTCTCACTACATAGGAAAGATCTTCCTGCAATTGCACATGCTCATATTCTATGACATGTGAGGAGTCTAGTAAATACTTTTTCAACTGGGAGACATGAAAAACACTGTGGATTTGGGCTAGGTTAGGAGGTAAGGCTATTCGGTAAGCCACGGGTCCAATTTTCTCAAGGATTTCAAACGGATCAATATAACTAGGACTGAGCTTCCTTACCCTCATTGATCGACCTACTCCCATCATTGGAGATATTCGAATGAACATATGGTCTCCAACCTCAAACTCTAACGGCCTCCTACGCTTATCAGTATAGCTTTTCTGTCTACTCTGGGCCGTGAGGAGCCTCTTTTTAATCAATTCTATCTGTCGGGTGGTCTGGTCCACAATCTCAGGTCCTATCATACTCCTCTCACCTAACTCAACCCAACACAGAGGGGATCTGCACTTTCTCCCATACAAAGCTTCATAAGGGGCCATCTGGATACTGGAATGGTAACTGTTATTGTACGCAAACTCTGCTAACGGTAAATACGCATCCTAGTTACCCCTCATCTCTAGCACACATGCCCTCAACATATCTTCCAATGTCTGGATGGTCCTTTCAGTCTGACCATCTGTCTGGGGGTGATATGCAGTAATAAACCGTAATCTGGTCCCTAAGGCATGCTGCAATGACCTCCAAAAGTTCGATGTGAACCTGGGATCTCTATCTCAAACTATGCTATTGGGTACTCCATGAAGTCGCACTATCTCCTGATATACAACTGGGCTAGTCTATCCAGTGTATGAGTAGCCTTAATAGCTAAAAAGTGTGCAGACTTCGTCAGCCTATCCACAACTACCCAAATAGCATCGTGTCCAGAGGATGTCCTGGGTAACCCTATGACAAAGTCCATGGCTATACTATCCCACTTCCACTCAGGGATATCTAGAGGTTGCAATAACCCAGCTCTGACACACTAGGCATCTAGCCACATAATCCGTCACATGGCTCTTCATCCCTGGCCACCAGAAAATCTTTTTCAAATCTTGATACATCTTGGTGGCACCTGGGTGGATAGTATACTTACTCTTATGCGCCTCTTCTAGAATGCTTTCTCTCAACTCATTCTGACTAGGCACATAAATTCTATCTCGATATACTATCATGCCATCCTCAGACAACTTGAAATCTGAGGTCTTACCTTGGGTAATCTCATTCCTCATCCGTTTCAGGAACTCATCCTCTCTCTGGGCATCTAAGATCTGGGTTCTCAAGATATTCTCAACTCGAGTTTTACTCAGATACAATCTACCCGATACCACCTGACAAGAGAGGTTCAAATCTCTGAACTTCTCTAGGAGCTCCTGCCCCCTAATCATCATATGGACTACATGGATGGATTTTCTACTCAGGGTATCCGCCACCACATTGGCCTTACCCAGATGATATTTCAACACATAATCATAATCTTTCAAGAATTCCATCCATCTCCTCTGTCTCATATTGAGTTCTTTCTGATCAAACAGGTATTTCAGACTCTTGTAGTCACTATAAATCTCTATGGTCGCACCATACAGATAGTGTCTCCAAATTTTAAGAGCAAACACTACGGCAGCTAACTCCAGGTCATGTGTGGGGTAATTCTCCTCATGAGGCCTCAACTGCCTCGAGGCATATGCCACTACTCGACCCTGCTGCATCAACACACATCCTAACCCTTTGCCCGAAGCATCACAATAAACCACAAATGGTTCACTAGGGTCAGGGATAATCAGTACAGGGACAGTGATCAAACAGAGTTTCAACTTCTGGAAACTCTTCTCACATCTCTCATCCCACACAAATGGTGTATCCTTCCTAGTTAGCCTCGTCAGTGGTAAGGCCATTCGAGAAAAGTCCTGAATAAACCGTCTATAATACCCTGCCAAACCTAGGAAACTCCTAACCTCGGTGATCGTTCTAGGTCTACCCCACTGCAACACAGCCTCAACTTTATGGGGATCAACCGCAACCCCGTCTCGTGAGATCACATGACCTAAGAATCGCACCTCGGTCAGCCAAAACTCACATTTACTAAGTTTGGCATACAACCTTTTCTCTCTCAATGTGTCTAGGACTAGTCTCAAATGCCTCTCGTGCTCCTCCAAAGATCGGGAGTACACTAAAATATCATCAATGAAGACCACCACAAACTGATCTAGATACGGTCTGAATACCCTGTTCATATAATCCATGAACACAGTAGGCGCATTCGTCAATCCAAATGGCATCACAAGGAACTCATAGTGCCCATATCTCGTTCTGAAGGCCGTCTTGGAGACGTCTTCAGTTCTCACTCTCAACTGGTGGTAACCAGATCTAAGATCTATCTTAGAAAACACAGATGCCTAGCCAACTGATCTAACAAATCATCAATTCTAGGAAGAGGATATTTATTCTTGATGGTAACTTTATTCAACTCTCTGTAATCAATGCACAAACGCAAGCTACCATCCTTCTTTTTCACAAATAACACCGAAGCTCCCCAAGGTGAAACACTAGGGCGGATAAACCCTTTCTCTAACAATTCCTCTATTTGCTCTTTCAACTCAGCAAGCTCGGCTGGAGCCATCCTGTAAGGAGCTTTGGACACCGGTCCAGCCCCAGGCACCATGTCTATAGGGAACTCTAATTCTCTCTCAGGGGGTAGGCCACTGAAATCAAACTCTCTAGGGAAAACCTCTGGGAATTTCCTGACAACTGGGATCTCCTCTATCCCTTATTCTACCTCAGCCTGAATAGAGAAAAAGACTAGAAACCCTTGACATCCACACTCTAAATATCTCTCAACCTGGGCAGTAGTCATAAAAGATAACTCAGCTCCTACCCTAGGTATGGTCCTACAAGCAGGTAGGGAAATGGTTCGGTGTTCACAATCAAGTATTGCATTATTTGCAGCCAACCAGTTCATACCAATAATCAAATCAATTTCATGGAAAGGCATACAAACCAAATCAATAGTGGTATGACAATGGTTAAATTGGACAGTGACATTTAAGCAGGTATGGGAAGTAACCACGTGGCCTCCAGTGGGTGTAATGACAGACAAGTCAAATGGCAAGACACTAATGACTAGACCCAATTTCCTCACACAATCATAAGATATAAACGAGTGACTAGCACCCGAATCAAACATAGCAACTACAGGAAAGCCATTCACTAACAGCGTACCTCGGATCAAACTGGGAGATGCGCTGGCTTCCTGCTATGTAAGGGCGAACACTCGGCCCTGGTTCTGTGGTCTAGGAGGAGGCGCTGTCTCCATCTGAGGACAGTGTCTAGCAATGTGCCCTGGCTTCCCACACTTGTAACATGTCATTGGAGACTGCTGGAAGGATGACTGGCCCCGCGGAGGTGGCACACCTCGCTGTGGCTTTCTATTCCACGGCCCTTTGCCTCTCCTCTTAGTACTAGGGGTCAAACTAGAACCCTCTTCTGGTTTCGGCCTTTTCAAATCCGGAACCCTCTTCTGACTAGCCGTAGTCGCAGTAGGCATAATAACTTGCAAGTTAGTCTCAATCACCCTACTGACCTTCACAAGGGTATTAAACTTCTTGATCCATTGTGGGGTGACTCTGTCGCTAATCAGGGGCCTCAAACCACTCTCAAACTGCTCACATCTCCAGGGTTCATCATCATACCTCTGGAGGTAAGAGGAATACCAAGACAACTCAATAAACTTGGCCACATACTGATCCACAGTCATCTTATCCGTCTGTCTTAAGCCCATGAACTCCATCTCTTTCTTTTTCCTCACTGAACTTGGGACATACTTCTCATAAAACTCGACCAAGAAAGTCTCCCAAGTTATCTGTATATTCTTGGTCTCCATCAGGGGTTTCGCACTATCCCACCATCTATCAGCTTCCTTTTCTAGCAAGAAGGTGGCTAGCTGGGCTTTCTGCTCAGTGGTACAATCCATCACCGAAAATATCTTCTTAAGCTGCATCACCCAAGCCTCCGCCTTATCCGCATCCAACTCCCCATCAAATGAGGGTGGATTATTTTGCCTAAACTACTTCAACACTTTCTGGATAGGCGTCTGGGTCTGAGGAGCAGCAGGCTCCTGGGGAGGTACAGGTGGAATGCTAGATGTAAATGGTTGAGGTACAGGGGCATCCCTTCTGGCTTCTTCTTGCCTAGCCAGGGTGTCTTGCAAATGCATGATCATATCATGCTGTTGCTGGGCAATATATCTCTGCTGTTCCAGCATCTCCTGATGCTGGCCCATCATGGCCTCATACCGATCAAGTCTCTCCATGATGGCCCGCAGAGGATCCTCAATCCCAACAGGAACCTCTGGCTCAACTCTCTGAGCCTTGGGCAGTCTGCCTCTACCCCTGCCCTGTATAGTCTTAACCATGTTTGAAAAGAAGTAGCAATCCTCAGTTCACAACAATATCACTAGCACATATGCATAAGGATGCTACAACTTCCATGACCATTCACACCAAACACAAGCAATCTCATCATTCAAGAGCCTAAAATTAAGCAAAAGTGCCTGAACCATTGCTCTGATACCAAAAATGTAACACCTTAATCTACTACCGCTATCTAGCCTCTCACTGGGCTCGGTTCCATATGATTTCCAAAGAACCAATACCAATCCGTGGCATTTTCATGCTATGAAACAGGGTTTCATACACTCATTATCTGCCCCGTGGGTCCTGTGAACCCATCATTCACATTCTCTACTCACATTCCACTTATACAACTCATACATAGAACAAAACAAGCCATAAGCCACGGGTATGGAGCCAAAAACCAAAAAAATGCATTTTTCTCACTTGTGCCCAAAAGTCATATTTTGGCTTTAAATTTGGAAAATCATAACTAATTATAGGAAAATGGGAATCTAGTAAAATTTATCTTTCTGGAAAGCTCTAAGTGTTAAATCTACACTGAAAATAATTTCCAATCATAATCTCAGCGTTAGAACCATGTTTGATATCGAAAATGGGAAAGAGGTCCAACTGTCACTGTTTCTGGCCTAGGTTACTGTCATGAACTTCAGAAATTCATAATTAAATCCAAAAAAATCCAATCTAGGCACACTATACCAATTTTGAAAGCTATGGATGTCTGCTAGAGGAAAAAAATAATTCCAGATCAGTTCAGTAGCCGCCACACCCCGAAAACTGATGGAACAGTAACCGAGGTCAGATGGGCTCCCTGATGCTGATACAGAACTTCAGACGGTTCAATCTCTCTCTACAGACCTCCGATTTAGGTGATTTCAGTTGGTACAGGTCACATTGGTTTTCTATTTTATGTGTATAAAATTTCATGATAGTTGGCCAACGTTTGATCTATCTATGACATAGATTTCATTTCTGACCTATAGGAACAGTATATGACCAATTCATTGAATTTTCCCAAATTCAACAATTCACCAAATATTCTCTAAACCTCTAAATATTACCCATTTTAGCTTCTCAAAAATATTTCTACAAATTCTAGAGGTATGCCAAATTTCATGGCAAGAGGAGCTCATCCGGTCATACTTTGACGGAGCTCTCAAAAATACCGGTTTTGGCACCCAAAAGATCCAAAATGGGTCCAAATGGCCTCTCACACATTCTCACTCCACATGGACAAGTTTAAAAGCATAACAATAGTCTATATAACATGTCCAAGTGGTCCAATTCAATATACATTCCAATCTCACTATGCTACGGGCCAAATTACACTATCACATTCATTCATCAAAAGGGGCAAAACCCTCATTTCCATTAATTTGGCTATCAACATAGTTTATACATCATCTCTTCATTCATATACACTTACTACAACATTTACATCTCAAAAATAGTGGGCGCATATACAATGTGGCACCACTTTACATCAAAATGACCAAAAATAAACTAATCTCTAGCTTAGCATACTCCTAGGCTCCTTGGTGTGCACTTGCTTCTCCTTGTGCTCCACCTAGCATGTTAAGTTGGGAGGGGAAGGGGTGAGATTCAGGGAATCTCAGTAGCTCATGCACTCAATCAAGTAAACAATCAAGGCATATAACAAGTCAAAGCATGTGAATAAGCACTTAGCCATTCTCAAACAACCAACACACGATGTACATGCTATGGAAATCACAACAATGCCAAAAATGAGCTCCAGGGACTTTTGGTCTAGCCTCACCTGAGTTTAGGGACTTTTGGATGGCCTCACCCGAGTTTAAGGACTTTTGACTTGGCCTTACTCGATTATGAGACTTTTGGCTTTGTCTCACCCATCTCAAGGGACTTTCGGCACTACCTCACTCGAGCAATTCTCACAACTCAACACACAAGCATATTGGCATCAATGCATCAAAGCAATAGCATATGGCATATTCCACACAATAAGCATATACATAAACATACAATGACTATCATATCCAAGAATGCAACAAGAAAGAGTGGAAAGAGAGAGCTACCTTATAAGCCAAAGCCAACACAAGCCTTCCCTTTCAATTTCTCTTCTCCCTTCTTAAGTTCACAATCACACCTTGATGAAGGTGCTTCACTTGAGCCTAGGCACACAAAAGCATGCAATTACACTCTTATAATGTGATCTTCAGATCAAACTCTCCTAACATACCAGAACCTAGAGGTTCCCTCTCTCTCTCTAGAATGCCATCAACTCTTCCTCTCTCTCAAGCTCCCATGGTAGTGGAAACAACATTTTTAAAGAAAACACAAAGATTCAAAGGTGTTTTCCACTTTCCCTCTTCTGACCCATACCCAAAATCCAACCATTTTCACAAACAAAACCGTAAGAAGAGAGGGCAAAGAGAGGAGATCAGAAATCTAAGAAGAAATGGGAGAAATTTACTTACCTTTCCCTTGCTCTCCCTCCTTCTCTTGGTCTCTCTCACTCTCCACGCCTTCTTCTCTCCTTGGGTCGAAGTCTAGGGCAGAAATGAGAGAAGGAATGAGTTTGGGCGTTTAATGAAGTCATTTTCTCGCTCTTTACTCTCTTTCAGACTGACCCTCGCTACGACAAAAATTAACCTTCGCTATAGCGAGCTCGTGTTATCTGGCTTCGCTATGGCGAGGTGTAACCTTCGCTACGGCGAGATCGTATCAGTTCCCTTCGCTATGGCGAGATTTGACCTTCACTATGGCGAACTTGCATTAGTTCCAGACCTTACTTTCGCTATGGCGTACGCTACAGCAAGTTGCCCCCTGGTTTCTGTATGGACTGCTGCCTGCACTCGCTATAACTAGAACCTTGCTTGCTATTGCGAGAAGACATTCTCGCGACAGCGAGACCATTTCTCGCTATTGCGAGAAGACTTAGCACAGTTTCTGGACTACGAAAATTTCCAGCTTTCTACTTTCTTTCTTTTCCTTTTCTTTTCTTTTTCCCAGTTGTTACACCTATAGAGTCCCAGCATGCTTCTCTATTTGGACGATGTTGCAATGCCTCAAGGCCATGCCATATTATCTTCGTCTCTATTTATATGGCATCGGATTGAAAACTTAGGTTCTCTGGGCAAAATTCCCATATGGAATTAAGGCAATAAAGAGTCACATTGTGGCATCCCAATCATAAAAGGCACCAACAACTATAAAAATGAATGCTAAAATTTCATAGTAACTCACCATAAACTCTCAACTTAATTAAATAGGTATAAGACACCTTTGATGGCTCTAAATATACCCCTATAATGATATGAAAACTTAGGGACAAGTGATCAAATACTTGTACACTCCTCCAAGTGAAAAAATTTTAGGAAAAACCAAAAGAATGCTCTTATGATATCCAACCACCATAGTGAACTAACTACTCACATACTTAAATTCCTTAATACTCAGCCATTTGACTCCAAACTAAGCCTCATAAGTTTTAAATGCTAAAAGAAAATTAGTCCACTCCTCAAAGCCATAAAACATCCATTCATTCAACCTAAGGATCTATTAACAAGCATTTCAGAATAACTATACCCAAGCTTCCAAAACCATTACCAACCAAACAAATAAGGCCAGTGTTCAACATTTCCATACAAATCAAAAGAGTCATAAGTTCTTAACATCAACATCATTCATGTGCTAAACTAAAATTAGCATAATTACATGTGAGATCCAAATACAAAAGAGATACATATCATATCAAAGTTATAAGTTAATTACAAAACATCAAATTCATGAACTAAAATATAGGCTATCCAAAAAGTCATTTATTCACACCCAATCAAGCCTTCAGTTGCTTATCCCTACTAGAGCCCAAATCTTCACTTGTAAAATGTTATCCCACAATTGAGGTGAGATATAAAATCTTAATAACCAAGAGCATCTTCCATTCACATTCATATAGGCAAACAAATATAAAGTTGTACATGGTAAAATCATTAAATCATCATGCCATATTCAGCAAATCAAAAGTAGCAATTTGATAACAAATCTCACAGTCATTGGCCAACTCTCAATGGGCAAGACACACCTATGAGATCCACTAATTTCAACCAATAACTAAGACACATTGGTCAGGTCCACATGCTACCAATTCTACCAAAACACACCCACAAAGTCCATGGTAGTTATTAGGATACACTCATGAGGTCCACAATGAAATATACATAAGTTATCAAACTTAATATAGTAATACATAAAACATTAATAAGCATATACAAGCTATAAATATGGCTTCACAACAAATATGAATAGAATTAAACCCCTAGTTGCCTCACGTGATTTTTTTTCCCACTTCCAATTAAGCTACCAACAGCACCAAGTAAGGACACAAACCTAAAATGGCCATGAATAACCATCATAAACCCATCAATTTAAAAGGTCCTATAATCTTATCAATCATAAACACTTCCAACCACAAAGTCTTAGCTTACCTAAGTTTTCAAAGGTTTAAAAACACTTATTTGAGTGAAGAAGTCTGGACCAATACAATTGTTCACTACTTCCTCTTGAATTTTTGCACATGTAAATTCACCCATAGAACAATTAGCTATGGGGATGACGATGGAATTGAAAAACATCATAAATGAAGGAGATTTACTTACCTAATGGATAGTAAAGCCTCTTCTTCCACTGATCCATGAAGAAAATGCCAAAATCCCAACTTCAAGAATCTAGCATTTTCATCGAACTCTACTAAATCAAAAGATATTTGGTTCAAATTAAAGAAAAAAAGGACAAGAACATTTTTCTCTTAACTCACTTATGCCAGAAAACACCTCCTTCTTGCTAGATCAAAGCACCAAAGCTTGCCTTAGCACCTCTCTCCAACTATGAATTTCTTTCACTTGGATTGAATAGGAGAAATGTCGCTACTAAAATAGGGGGAATGTTAGGCTTTAGTTTAGGTTTTCAATGAGTTGGGTCATGGATCTAGGTCATAGGCCTTTTAGGTTTGAGGATTAATGAAATCTAATAAATTTTTTTGGGGTCAATTATAAATTTTCTCTAAATTAATTTTAAACCGATAATAGATTTATTTTTTCTCAATAAAATCCTAAAATAACTAATTTTCCTTAAGAATATTCTTATTTATTTATTTCCTTTTAAAATCCTTAATCTAATTATTTTTCCATAAAAAATACTTAAATTATTATTTTTTCAATAATCCATACTAATAAGTTTTAGGATGTTACACTATAATGTTCACAAACATCTCAATAAGCCTCTTACATGCCTATTCATGGCAACTGTGCATCAAGACAAGGAGGTGGAAAGAGAACTATTAGACAAAAATGTTAAAGATAGCTAAGATAACATAATAGGTTGCTTTAAGACATGACTAAGTCACTTTCTTAAGAGAGATATTCACCCCCACATGTAATTACCAAAGGGTTGATGACGATACTTTCCCGAGATACAATGAAAACTTTATGAACTTTTTTATTAGTAATATCAAGGAATTCCCTAATACTCTTATAACTTGGATATATTGTTAAGTTTGCAAGACACTATTCTCAACCACATTTCATGAAGTTTTATGGTGGTCTATTTATATTTACTAGCGGAGTCTCTTTATATATCTTTGACCTGTAGAGTTAATAAAAAAAGTGCATTCAATTCTTTGTTCCTTATGCATAGAGAGGTGCATTCATTCTTTTTTCATTGGATGAACCAATGAACATGCATCTTGTAATACCTTCTTTAATTACTCATTTTTAGTGAAATTTGTTTTTTAGCATAAAACAAATTAATGTATATCTAATTACCATAACCATTTAAATATTCTTTCCTAATATAAAATTTTACTATGCATCAATAAACCTATTTTGACGTGATAGATAATGGCATATGATGGAATTATACTACGATTAGTACATATTGATTATCTATTTAGAAAATAGGGGAGTGGGTTAAGAATAGTACAAACCATGTAAAACCACTAGGGATTCAACTAAAAACACCCACAAAGAAATCCCTAGATAACAAAGAGAACTATTATGATTAATCCCCTCTCTACAAAAAAAGATGTCAGCATATCTTGGTCTCTGTCTCATGGGAATGGAGGAGGCATCCCTCTTATAAGATACAAGGGACATTCCTGTTCTCTTGTTGCCACAAAAATGACTAAAACAGTGCACACCATTTCATCACAAGATATAATTCGGATGTTACATATCACATACACCTATCCTCGTAGAGGGAATTGAATCCACTCCACTTGTAGTTCTAATGTTACTTTGTAAATAAGCATCTAAGAAAAGTATAAACTACAATAGAGTGAGAAATAATTTTCTTAACAATATAGATAGCATTAATACAATTTAATAACTATGAAGAAAAAAGTCAAGCGTTCAATTAATAAATAAAGAATAAGGTAAAAAAAAATACTCTAATGGAAAATAATTAAATTTATAGAGACAACATAAACAAAGAATAATGTAATATTTCATAATATTCAAGATAAATAGAGAATAACAAAAATGAAGGATAACAAAGGATTTCATATGATTACATAAATAGAGAATAACATGTAAAATTCAGGATTTCTAACATATTAGTTAGAAACATGATTTAAATATAAATAATACATCCAAAATATCTCAAATAATACAATTAAAAATTCAAGAAACTCATAGTCAATACTTTTACTTATAAATTTGACTTTTTATATAGTTATATAAAATTCACTAAAATTTCACTAAGTCTTATTTTTAGTATAGGTTAATCTAATTTAATTGAATTTTGAAAAGCTCTTCCCTAGGTGCCCCATGTGTGTTAGGCTAAGGCATGGGTGTGTGTGCATGGATGTGTGATTTTCTTCATTTTTCCCTTGCTAAATGGCCATTAATACATAATCAAAGTAATCCCAAATCAATTTCTACATATTCATGAAATTTTCCAAGCTTCTACTAAGATGAGATTCAAGGAACAATTTGCCATAATCTTCATAAAAATCAAAATTATATTAATCAATCTTCCACTAAGCCTTCTTCCTTCATTCTCCCATTTATTTTCTCTTTAATTCTTTTTATAGCTTCTTGAAAATCAAAGTGTCATAAATCATAGAAAATTTTCCAAAAATTAGAAATTTTCTTAAAGTAAATGAATCCATTTGCTATATATGTAAATTCTTCATCTTTTCTTAGTAAGGATTCATGAAACATCAAGAACTCCCTTTTATTCTTGGCATGGCTGAATGTAACACCTTGAAATTAAGTGAGTTAATAATGGCGATTATGGAGTTAATGTGAATTAATTAGAAAAATTAATTAAGAGAGTGGACTTTTATTTTGGGCCATACGAATAACTTAATTAAGCTTTGGACTAAATGTAAAAGCCCAATCTTAGTCATAGGAGGATCTAATTCCACTTCCAAATGGCCCAACATCTATGTGGTGCAGACCCAAGCTAAATAGGCCCTTAAAATAGCCCAAACCTACCATAAACCCTCTAATTTGTGGCCCAATAAATTCCCACCATAATCTAAATGGATTTTTGGGGCCTTTAAATCAGCACACTCTCCATAACCCCAAGAGTTTCTGCAACCCATCTCACCTAGCACCAGCCCACTTAGAATAATGAGCCCAAATGAACCTTGGACTAATGGGTCAACCCATTCCCCCTTAAAAACCCTAAGAGCTCAACAGCCACATCCTTTTGTTGAGGGTAAAACATTTAGTTCTGCTGGGCAAGAGTTCATTTTCGCACTTAAGGAGAGGGGCTAGGGTTTTTCTACATTCCTTTACTATTTCTCACTTCTAGAGGAAGATTTGGCCAAGGTAATTTATATAAAACATGTCCCTCTCATTCTCCTCTTTAGTTTGTCCAATTGGTTTGTCATTTTGAGAATTTTTCATTGCTTCTTAGGATGAAATATAATTCTTGGATGATTGTTGCAAGATTTTCAGAGTTGGAGGTTAGAGGGATGTTTACGTAAGCATTTCCCTTCCATTTTGTGTATTACTTTGCTAGAAAATACCCCTAAAGATTGATTTTCACAATGGGTTCTGCTATTGTGTGAAATTACAAGGAGATGAAGGTGAAAAACTAAAATTTCTAGGTTTGACGACTCAAATTCAAATTTTGGAATTTCCCATAATGTGTTTTTGATAGTTGAGGCTCAACTCAGTCCATTTGACCTTTTAAGTATATGGGTAAGTGTTCCCTCTTCTCTTATATGGTATATATACTGAATTTCTATCATTTGGATTGACTTTTGGTGCATGGCTTTTACATGTGCGAAAATAAAGATGTCAGGAGTGACCCATTGTTAGTTCTTGTTGTTGTGACCTTGAATTGGTGCAGTAGACCCTTAGGAAGCTTAGGTAAGAAGTTCTTAATGTACTCTTGTTAAGATTAATCTGTGGATAGGGAAATTCCTTACTAATGATAGTTGAATAATGATGATTATGCTTATGTTAGGCCTGGTGTGCTTTGAATCATGATGGTAGCTAGAGGATGAGTAATTGGCTTTATTGAGGTAACCGGGGTTATTTTCCTAATTCCATGTATATGCTCATATTAATCTCATATTTGTTACATATGCTTGATTTTGAAATGCTATGGGGGATTTATGGTGCAGCTGCCACCTGTGCATTTACTTCGATCGGGCATTGGGTTGTGATCAGACCCCAAATGTACTGAGCCCTGGTTGTGCTCATTATGGAGTAGGTGCCGTGGACGGACCTCTCCTAGTGTTATTGGCCATTAACATGTTGTGTATAATTGCTGGTATGGGGCAGTAGTTATTGGTAGCTCAACTAGTTCATTTGTACATTGAATTGGTGGTTTTGGTATTGATGATATGAAATTGCATTGTATTGATTAATCTGTACATATATATGGAATTTACCTCTTGTTACTGAGATTGTATATCTCACCCCGATTGTGGGCTAACATTTTCAAGGACCGGACCTCTTAGTGGCAAGGAGAAAATTAATGGAAGTCTATTATATGGTTTGGTAGTAGGTAGGTTTGGAAACCTTGTTAAATTGTATCCATATAACTAGACTACTAGTTTTTTGTAATTACTGCATTGCATCATAAATTTCCAAGCATAGGGACTATAATCATTTGATATATCAGATGTCAACTTAAACTAGTGATGTATGGAATTTCTAATGGGACTTATGTTTGAATGGAAATATGAGTAGTGTATGAACTCTTTGCTGTCATTAATCTATGAACTCACTGGTTTATGGTGGCTAGAGGGTTAAGGATCCACATTTGAGTTTTGAATAGGTAATGATAGATGTGTTAAGTAGATTAGGTAAAAGAAAGACACTAAATCTTCACAAACTAAGTTAAAATGGCCTAGAATGTTGCTAAAGGGGGAATTGGAGAGCATGAGATGAAATCTTGGGAGTTATAGGAACCTAAGGGAATTGGCGACGGCCAAAAGTGGCGAAGTTGCCCAGGGAGGGTAACAGAGAGAATTAGCATTGGCCAAAATTCAATTGTCCTCGGCCAAATGGTAACAAAGGGTAATTGGTAGCGGCCAACATTTAATTGGCCTCAGCCAAATGTGGCGAAGTTGTTAGGGAAGAAAACAGAGAGCAATTGGCCGCGGTGAACAATAAGGTTAGTCGTGGCTAAGTCTGAGAGGCAGGTCTAGTGGTGTTCTAGAGGGTATTTGGCCACAGCAAAAAGGACATTTGGCTAGACGAAATGTGAAAAATTTGTGAAGGTGTAAGGAGTTGAACCTGAGAGTAATTGGCTACAGCGCGAGGGAATTTAGCTGCGGTGAAGGTGCTCAATTTCTCATATTCACCTAGAAACTTAGTTTCTTTTGTGGTAATACTAAGGAATGATTTAGAAATACTTATAGGAGGTTTTTATGAGTTGGAATTGATGGATGGAAGAATCAAAGGCTTATTGATGATTAAATTCACTTGCACATTTGAATAATTAAGGTTAAATATACAATTAATAATCATAAATCAAGGTTGATAGTCATTACAAGTAATTATATTCGAAAAATGCAAGGAGAAGAGAAATAATCTGTGTCACCTTATTTTTCATGGCTTCCTCTTTCCTTTTCTTCCTTCTTCTTCCTCTCTTCTTCTTCTTCTTCTTCTTCTCTCCTTAGCTGAGCTCCTCCCTCTCTTTTCTCTCTTAGCCATAGGGATGTGTGTGTGATCTTGTGATATGGTGTGGCATGCAAGTATGTGTGGGTTTTTAAGTGAATTTTGTTTTAAATGGATGGTTATGATTTAATGTTGTTTCATGATGTAAGATTTAAGCCATTAGATTAAATGGATGGCTAAGATTTAATCTTGATATTAATGATTAAATGTGAGCTTCATACAAATTATGGGACAAAATTAGCTAGCTTGAAAGAACAGGCTAACTTAAAAGCATCATCTACTGATTTAGAACAAGTTAACTTAAAACTTTCAGATGATCCTTTGCATCTTCCAATTAGATCTATCACAAGAGATAGGGCTAAAAGACTTAAAGAATTATTGAGGAGACTTGTTCATAAGACTTGGGCTAAGTAAAATTTTCACAAGTCTGATTCAAGCATTAATCAGGATCTCTTCAATATTATTTAGCCCAAAGATGGAGTTGCTGGAGTTATTTTGGGTTAGAATATTGCAAATTAAAGAGCTTGGACTAAGGACCATACATGGATTGACTCATTAATGCTATTATGAGCTTAATATGCTAACTTCTAGAAACTTTATATATTTGGATGAAAATTAGAATTAATTCAGTAAAATTTTCTTTCCTTTTCAATTTTCAAGAAGATTTGACTATTTTAAATTCCTTAGGCCATTGAATTAATATTATGCAATTATTTTCCCAAGTTTTCCTCCTAGGTTAATAAAAGGCAGATTTGTCTTACACTATATAAACATGTATTCTACCTTCATTGGTAATCAGATTGGATGAATGAATGAAATTTTAATTTTAGAGATTCGAGACTTGAGAGTGGATTCACTCTAAGGTTCTTTATAAGACAAATAAACTTATCAGGATTTGATCAACCTTGTGGTTGTTGGGAATTATGGGAGGCACACAGTGGAAACGTTTAAAATTTTGATCCTAATTCCCACTAAGGATCCGTCAAAATTGCTTAAACCGAATAGGTTCAGAGAATTACCTTTTTTCTGTCGATTGAGTTTGTTGTTTACTTTTATTTGGATCACAAGAACTGACCGCAGATCAACTCCCTCTACTGGTATCCACACGAACAGGGTTCAGCAACTCAAAACGGTGTGCTAGTAGTATGTCCGTACAGTCCGTATGACGTCCGTACAATTCCGTACGACGTCCGTACGGTGTCCCTCTCTTTAAGGATTTTGGAGGCAGCTCTAGCTCTGATGTGAGACTCCGTAGAAACCCGTTCTAGGAACTCCAAATTACACGGATCAGTGATCGAATTTTGGCATACGACACAAGAACAAGAAAATAGGCAGATCTGGACAACAAGCAAGAAAGAATAAAGAAAGAAACAAAGAAGAAGAAGAAGAAGAGATGCTGGTCAATGGAATTGAACCCTAAGAGAACCCGTCTCTTAGAACCCTAATCCGGGACGCCACAAAGGAAACCACTCCTTTGATAAGTCAAAGATTTTCTCCAGTACACAAAGGCCACAAGAGAAACCTCACAAGTCAGAAATAATTCTGAAACTAATTCATTCAATCTGCCTCTTATTGGAGTACAAGTGGGCCTTATATAGGCATTTGAAAAATAAAACCCTAAATACAAAATAACTCTTAGGTTTGGCGGGAAAATAAAAGAAATTTAAATCTGAACAAATTCACCAAGAATAGTGCCTAGTAAAGCTAAAAAATCTGAAACAGAAACAATCAAATTAAAACTAAGAGGATTTTGTGGAAAATGGTTGGGCTTCTTCAATTAGGCTCCTTTCAGGCTTGGGCTAGCATCTTGTAGATATGAAATGATTTTCATGCCATTTTGTTCCTTTTGGGCTTCATATTCAGCTAAGACTATGGGCTCCAGGTCCATTAGTTTTTGGATCACTCCATTCAAGGCCTCCTTCATAGCTTTGGCTCTTGATCTTGTGCATGGGCCTCCCATACCTTGCAATGGATCTTTAGCTGGCCATCTTTTAGAGTTACGTCCAGCCCTTTTGTTTTCAAGTTCTTGATTTTGTTCAAGCTCTTTAAAGTCTCCTAGCTCATCTCCATCATTCCCTCCCTCTTGAAAAGGATTCGTCCTCGAATCTGCAATATCAAAAAGAGAAAGGTCAGCCACATTGAAAGTTGCGCTTACATTCCCATAAGAACTAGGCAAATCAATTTTATATGCATTATCATTTATTCTTTCCAACACTTGGAAAGGACCATCACCTCTTGGGTGTAATTTGGACTTCCTTTGTTCAGGAAACCTTTCTTTCCTCAAATGAACCCACACCCAATCTCCTGGTTCAAAGATAACCTTCCTTCGACCTTTATTAGCATGTTGAGCATATTGCTCATTCTTGCGCTCAATGTTTGCCTTAACTTTAGCATGAAGATCCTGCACAAACTTAGCTTTTTTTGCACCATCAAGGTTAGCAAACTCATTACAAGGCAAAGGAAGTAAATCCAAAGGAGTCAAAGGGTTAAAACCATATACGATTTCAAAAGGAGAAAACTCAGTTGTAGAATGCAAGGCACGATTATATGCAAACTCAATGTGAGGCAAACACTTTTCCCAATTCTTTAAATTTTTTTGAATTACAACACGCAATAAGGAAGAAAGTGTTCGATTCACTACTTCGGTTTGTCCATCCGTTTGAGGATGTGCTACCGTAGAAAACACAAGCTTTGTACCCAACTTAGCCCACAAAGTTTTCCAAAAGTGACTAACAAATTTAACATCACGGTCACTCACAATAGATCAAGGCAAACCATGCAATCTAACAATCTCCTTGAAAAATAAATCTGAGATATGGACAGCATCATTTGTTTTTGAGCAAGCAATGAAATGAGCCATTTTACTAAATCGATCAACCACAACAAATATGCTATCCTTTCCACTAGATGTTCTAGGCAATCCAAGCACAAAATCCATTGAAATATCGACCCAAGGATGAGAAGGGACAGGTAAGGGAGTATACAAGCCATGTGGTTGCACGTTAGATTTAGCGTGCTTGCATGCAATACACCTTGTACACACAGCAATCACATCCCTACGCATATGAGGCCAATAAAAATGTTCTTTCAACATAGATAAAGTCTTTTCTATGCCAAAGTGCCCCATCAAACCACCCCTATGAGATTCTTTAACCAAAAGCTCACGCATAGAACAAACAGGCACACACAATTTATTTCCTTTAAATAAGAAACCATCAAATCTAAAGAAATCATGAGCACCATGTTTTTCACACAACTTCCAAGTTTCAGCAAAGTCAGCATCACATTCATACATGCTTTTGAAAGATTCAAAACCAATTAACCTAGCTTGCATAGATGTAATAAGACTATACCTCCTAGACAAAGCATCAGCCACAACATTTTCTTTCCCCTTTTTATGTTTAAGCACATAAGGAAATGACTCAATGAATTCAAGCCATACGGCATGCCTCTTATTCAACTTATCTTGGGTCTTTAGATATTGAAGACTCTTATGATCAGAATGCAAAACAAATTCCTTAGACCATAAATAATGTTGCCAATGTTCTAGAGTTCTTTTTAAAGCATACAATTCCTTGTCATAAGTTGAATAATTCAAACAAGCACCACTAAGCTTCTCACTAAAGTAAGCAATAGGCCTTGACTCTTGCATCAAAACAGCACCAATACCAATTCCAGAGGCATCACATTCAACTTCAAAAACTTTAGAGAAATCAGGAAGAATAAGTAGAGGGGCATTGGTCAATTTATCTTTCAAAGTATTAAAAGCCGCCTCTTGTGCCTCACCCCATTTAAAGATAACATTTTTCTTTACCAGCTCATTTAAAGGTGCAGCAAGGGTTGAGAAGTCCTTTACAAATCATCGGTAGAAACTTGCAAGTCCATGGAAACTCCTCACTTCACTAGCATTCCTAGGTGTTGGCCACTCTCGAATTGCCTTCACCTTCTCTTCATCCACTCGGACGCCATCAGTACCTACAACAAAACCAAGAAAAACCACAGAATCCAAGCAGAAAGAGCATTTCTCTAAATTTGCAAAGAGTTTATTTTCTCTTAAAATATCAAACACAGAATGCAAATGCTTAGCATGCTCTTCTAGATTCTTAGAAAACACAAGAATGTCATCAAAATACACAACAACAAACTTTCCTATGTAAGGGCGAAACACATGATTCATTAAGCTCATGAATGTACTAGGAGCATTAGTTAAGCCAAAGGGCATAACACGCCATTCATACAAACCAAACTTAGTCTTAAATGCAGTCTTCCACTCATCACCCTCTTTCATCCTAATTTGATGATAACCACTTCTAAGATCTATTTTTGAAAACAAGCAAGCACCATGTAACTCATCCAGCATGTCATCAAGTCTAGGAATGGGATATCGATACTTAACAGTGATTTTGTTGATGGCTCGATAGTCCACACACATCCTCCATTTGCCATCCTTCTTGGGCACAAGTATTACCGGAACAGCACATGGACTAAGACTTTCTCTCACAAACCCCTTTTTCATGAGTTCCTCCACTTGCCTCTGAATTTCCTTAGTCTCTTCTGGATTTGCCCTATACGCAGGTCGGTTAGGAAGAGATGCTCCAGGAATAAAGTCAATCATGTGTTCAATGCCTCTTATGGGAGGCAATCCATTCGGTACCTCTTCCGGAAATAAGTCTTTATATTCCTGCAACAAACTCAAAACACTAGAAGGAAGAGATTCATCAAGGTCACTAAGGGTTAGATAAACATCCTTATACAAGAGGACAAAAGATGTCTCACTACATAAAGCCCTCTTAATCTCTCCTCTACTGGAAAATAGTGTTACTTTCTTCTCTTCACTCTCTTGACTTTTCAATTCAGTAGCTCTCTTTTCTTTTATCTCCCTCTCACTTTCTTTTCTTTCTTTCTTACGCACTTTCTTTTCTTTCTCTCTTAACTTGCATTCTTGAGTAATTCGTTTTTGATCTTCATATGCCTGCAAGGGTCTGAGAGGGGTTAGCATAATGGTTTTCTTATTAAACTCAAAAGAATACCTGTTAGTATAACCATCATACTTAACTTTCCTATCAAATTGCCAAGGTCTACCCAATAACAAGTGTCCAGCATACATAGGAGCTATATCACATAAAACCTCATCATGGTAACTTCCTATGGAAAATGCTACAACAACTTGCTTAGTAACTTTAACATCCCCATTATCATTGAACCACAACAAATTATAAGGGGTGGGGTGTTTTCTAGTTGGCAAACCTAGCTTTTCAACCAACAAGGTACTAGCAACATTGGTGCAGCTCCCATTATCAATGATAAGGCTACATACCTTGTTGTTAACAAAACACCTAGTGTGAAAGATATGCTCTCGTTGTTCTTTTTCAAGCTCCTCTTTCGGTTGAATGCTAAGAGCATGCCTTGACACTAGAGCCTCACCAATCACAGCTTCAGTGACCTCCACATCAGATTCATCACCTCCATTGGAGCTTAACTCAACTTCCACATCTTCATCACTGCTGCTTTCACTAGTAACAACACCATTCTCAAGCAAAATCATAGTCCTTTTATTTGGACATTGTGAAGCAATATGACCAAAACCTTGACATTTAAAGCATTTAATTTTAGAAGAACTAGGAGAAGATTTAGGTTCAGATTTACCTTTAGAAGTAGGTGTTTGCATCTTCATCTTATTCTCCTCTTTAAGCTTGGTCTCTCCCTTAAACTTGAAAGAGGACTTGAAGTCTTTGTTGGAACTAGCATGTGATTTCAATTTCTGTTTTGTCTTAAAATGCTTCTCCACCTTAATGGCTTTATGCAACAACTCCTCCATATCAAGGTAGTTTTGCAATTCAACTTCTGCAGCAATTTCAGGGTCTAAGCCACCAAGAAATCTTGCCATTGTAACTTCTGAATCTTCCTCAATGTCAGCTTTAATCATGGCAATTTGCATTTGCTGAAAATATTCTTCCACACTCATAGATCCTTGTTTGATTTTGTGGAGCCTCTTGTGCACATCCCTATAGTAATGGGTAGGGACAAATCTCTTTCTCATGAGAGCCTGCATTTCTGGCCAAGACCGAATTGGACCCTCTCCTGAACGCCTCCTACTAGTGGTTAATTGATCCCACCATAGGCTTGCATAATCTGTGAACTCCAAAGCAGCTAATTTTATTTTACTTTCTTCTGAAAAAGATTGACAGTCAAATAAAAACTCAACTTTTCTTTCCCATTCAAGATATACATCAGGATCAGCTTTCCCTTGAAAGGAAGGGATTTTCATCTTGATGTTACTAAAGGCATCTTTCTTTTGAGGGGGAGCTCTCCTAACTCTTTCATGTTGGCTTTCCTCCTCAAAATTAGATTCATCTCCTCCTAGAACAACATTTTTACCATGCCTTGCCTTGTTGTTAGAAGAAGAAGAATCCATTTGATCCAACCTAGCATTTAGCCTCTTGAATTGTTCTTGAACAGATTTGATAAACAATTTAAGGTCAACTTGGTTATCTTCACTTTCAGACATGATTGGCACCTGAAAATGTTAGTGAATAGCAAGAAAAGGACCTGACTACTCCCTCACGTGTTTCACTCTAAATGATGCAAATTCACTCGTGTTTCACTCTTATAATGGCTTTTACAATGATGAAAACACTCTTGCCTTTTTCCTCTCAACTTGCTTCCTATAGTATACTGAATTAAATCCAACAAATCAAAAGAAGCAGCAACTGAAGTGGCAATCTTAAATTAGAATCCAAGATATAAAGTTCTCAAAGAGACAACAAAAGTCCAATATTTTAAAGAAAAATCGTAGGTGCAGCCAATAGACAATATAGCAAGTGACTAGGAAAGGAAAATCAAGACACTGAAAGAACAAATGGTGTGTGGCAGATTATGGGAGATCAAGTGGTTAAATGATTAATTATCAAGAGGAAAGGATGGAAAGAAAATTGGAATCTGAAATCAGTAATGAAGCAATCAGAAATTTGAAATTTAGAATAAGGTGAATGAATGCATATTTCCTTTTTATGAATTGTGCACAATATGACATTTAATGACCAGATCAACTCAAGGAATCAGATGTGGTAATTCCAAGAATAAATGATCTTCAGCAATTGCAATTCAAGTCAACTATTCAATTTTTTTTTTTTTTCAATTTCCAGCACAACTTTCTTTTTCATAGATTCTGACTTCCTTTTTTTTTTTTTTTGCAACTTTTCCTTCTTTTTTTTTTTCACTGTAATATACTCTTTTTTTTTTTTTTGAATCTTGAAGGTGCTGAAATTTGCAAACAAAACACAAGATTTCTGAACACAAGATTTCTGAAAGATCAGAATGATATGCACGAAAGAAATAGCTATAACTTGCCCTAGAAAAATCGGATTGATGTGATTCCAAAACGAGCAGAAAGAAGAGATTTTGACACACAATAAAGACCTATTAAACGTCCAAAAACACGAAGGAAAACACCAGAAACAGCCGCATAAAAAAAAGGACGAGCAGTAAAGAAATAGCTATAACTTGCTCTACAAAAATCGGATTGATGTGATTCCAAATCGAGCAGAAAGAAGAGATCTTGAAACACAATAAAGACCTATTAAACGTCCAAAAACACGAACGAAAAACACCAGAAACAGCCGCACAAAAATATGGACGAACAGAAAAGAATCAGACGAAATAAGGGAAAAGAACAAGGAAAAAGTGGATGAAACCAACCTCAACCAATGCTCTGATACCAGATGATGTGAGACTCCATAGAAACCCGTTCTAGGAACCCCAAATTACACGGATCAGTGATCGAATTTTGGCATACGACACAAGAACAAGAAAATAGGCAGATCTGGACAACAAGCAAGAAAGAATAAAGAAAGAAACAAAGAAGAAGAAGAAGAAGAGATGTTGGTCAATGGAATTGAACCCTAAGAGAACCCGTCTCTTAGAACCCTAATCCGGGACGCCACAAAGGAAACCACTCCTTTGATAAGTCAAAGATTTTCTCCAGTACACAAAGGCCACAAGAGAAACCTCACAAGTCAGAAATAATTCTAAAACTAATTCATTCAATCTGCCTCTTATTGGAGTACAAGTGGGCCTTATATAGGCATTTGAAAAATAAAACCCTATATACAAAATAACTCTTAGGTTTGGCGGGAAAATAAAAGAAATTTAAATCTGAACAAATTCACCAAGAATGGTGCCTAATAAAGCTAAAAAATCTGAAACAGAAACAATCAAATTAAAACTAAGAGGATTTTGTGGAAAATGGTTGGGCTTCTTCAATTAGGCTCCTTTCAGGCTTGGGCTAGCATCTTGTAGATATGAAATGATTTTCATGCCATTTTGTTCCTTTTGGGCTTCATATTCAGCTAAGACTATGGGCTCCAGGTCCATTAGTTTTTGGATCACTCCATTCAAGGCCTCTTTCATAGCTTTGGCTCTTGATCTTGTGCATGGGCCTCCCATACCTTGCAATGGATCTTTAGCTGGCCATCTTTTAGAGTTACGTCCAGCCCTTTTGTTTTCAAGTTCTTGATTTTGTTCAAGCTCTTTAAAGTCTCCTAGCTCATCTCCATCAAGCTCTAGCTCTGGCTTTCTGAAATGGAAACCCCTATTTATAGACTAGAGTTTAGATATATTTAATTAATCAAAATTAATTAAATATATCTATTAGTTTAAATTCAAATCTATCCTATAGTTTAAATTTAAACTAACAATATCTAGAGCTTAATTTAAATTATCTGATTAGTTTAAATTTAAATCTATCTGATAGAATCAAATTTAAATTATCTGATTTGTTTAAATTTAAATCTATCTAATAGAATCAAATTTAAATTAATTCATATATATATATACATATATATATATATTATCAAATATAATATATATATATAATATATTTCAAATTTAATTATTTATATATATATATAAATAATTCCTCCATCCTAGATATTTATTGAATCTAGATACATTTCTGATTTAATGAATGTGGACATTTTAGCCCGAGTTGGTCCGTTCTTGTGTGCGACCCTGCAAGCCCATATGATGTTGGCAGTGGGCCAACTACACTGTTTGACCTACAAATCACAAGCGGCCTCTAGCAAGACATTGTGACTACCCAAATCATATGGGATCGGTGATCTGATACAACCTATCTTATAACCCTATCATATCCCTTTTGTCACACGATATCTAGATCGAGTATGAGGCATGGAAATGTCATCCTCAACTTGCTCGATCGTAACTTTCTCGATCTCCGAGCAAACTGATTATAAGATGGAACTCTTTCCATCTGAGCATGGCCATGCATTTCTCAGTCACACTCATCGAGGGGCCCAAAGATATCTCTCTATTAATCAGAGGGACAAATTCTATCTTGACCACTCATCTTCCTCTGCATGAATTTCATTATACCTGATCATAGTCTTTATAATCACCCAGTTAAAGGTGACATTAGACTATGCCAAAGTACAGTGTCCTTCATGTGGGAATCTATGGTGATCTCAGGTCTAAGGGATCAATGACACGGTTATATATGAGATAAACTTATGACCTAATCCATGTAGCTTATCTCATGACGGGTCTATCTAGCGTCCTGTTCTCTAACACAGGCCTATGATTTTGATTCATATCATCATACATGATTAACACTTAATCAATCAAAATCATACTAATCTTAATTCATCGTTATTCCCACAAAGATGATTGATTAAGAACATTTTGGATAATTCAAAATTGATTTATCCATAGATATTATTATATATAAACATACAAATAATATAATAATGTAATAAAAAGAAAACTCTTATTTTGTAATAAAAACAATGTTCGCAATATAATGATTGGCCTAGGGCACAATCTCCAACAACTTCCACTTGCACTAGGTTCAATCATTAATGTTTCTAATACCCATTGACCTAACATGACGATCATGCTTAGCCTGTGTAAGCGGCTTAGTAAGAGGATCAACAACATTGTCATTAGTTAGTATTTTGCATCTCTTTTTATCACCTTTATCAATGATTTCTCTGATAAGGTGATATCGCCTGAGTATGTGTTTTGTCCTTTGATGTGACCTAGGTTCTTTAGCTTGTGCTATTGCACCATTGTTGTCACAGAACAAATCTATCGGATTTGAGATGGTAGGCACCACCCCTAGCTCAGTGATGAACTTTTTAATCCAAACAGCTTCCTTAGCTGCATCTGATGCTGCTAGGTACTCAGCTTCTGTTATAGAATCAGCCACAGTGGTTTGCTTTGAGCTCTTCCAACTCACTGCTCCACTATTCAAACAAAATACAAATCCTGATTGCGATCTAGAATCATCTTTGTCAGATTGAAAACTTGCATCTGTGTAACCGTTTACAACAAGCTCGTCATCCAATCTTCCACACACCAAGAATACATCTTTAGTTTTTCTCAAGTACTTTAGGATATTCTTAATGGCAGTCCAGTGATTCTCACCTGGATCTGATTGAAATCTACTAGTCATACTCAAGGCATATGAGACATCTGGTCGAGTGCACAACATGGCATACATGATAGATCCAATAGCCGAGGCGTATGGAATCTTACTCATGCGCTCTCGCTCATCACGTGTACTAGGATACTGAGTCTTGCTGAGATTGATGCCATGAGACATAGGTACAAAACCCCTTTTTGAAGGTTGCATACTAAATCTATGCAATACCTTGTCTATGTAGATGCATTGACTTGGACCGATTAGCCTCTTGGATCTATCTCTATAGATCCTAATCCCAAGGATGTAATTGGCCTCACCTAAGTCTTTCATTGAGAAACACTTTCCTAACCAAGACTTGACAATCTGCAAGGTAGGAATGTCATTTCCAATAAGTAGGATGTCATCAATATAAAGCACTAAAAATACAATTGTGCTCCCACTAACCTTTTTGTAAACACAAGGTTCATCAATATTTTGGATAAAACCAAAATCTTTGACTACTTCGTCAAAGCGATGATTCCAACTCCGAGATGCTTACTTCAATCCATAAATGGATGTTTGAAGCTTGCAAACCTTCCCAGAATTCTCTGGACACATAAAACCTTTAGGTTGTGTCATATACACATCCTCAAGCAGCTTTCCATTAAGGAATACTATTTTCACGTCCATTTGCCAAATCTTATAATCATAGTATGTAGCAATGGTGAGAAGGATTCTGATTGATTTGATCATAGCGACTGGTGAAAAGGTTTCATCATAGTCTATACCATGTGTTTGTTTGAATCCTTTTGCAATCAATTGTGCCTTGAAGGTATGCACTTGGCCATCCATGCCAGTTTTCTTCTTGAAAACCCACTTGCACCCTATAGCTTTTATACCTTCAGGTGGGTTAATCAAGGTCCATACCTGATTGTCATACATGGATTGCATCTCAGACTTTATGGCTTCTAACATTTCTCAGAGTCTGATCCTATTATAGCCTCTGGATAGGTGGTTGGCTCATCTTGATCAATGAGCAACACATCACGATATCTTTGAAGCTGATGTCGTGTCCTATCAGACCTTCGTGGGCCTTGTGTTACTTGAGTAGGATCAACAACTTGTTATGAGTCTTCTCGATTTTTCATCTCTGGTTCAATGCGATTTTGTGGCTCTCGAACTTCTTCAAGATGTATCTTACTCCCACTAGTTCTTTTAAAGATGAATTCTCTTTCTAAAAAGATACCATTTCGAGCAACAAACAATTTGTTCTCTGTGGGGTTGTAGAAGTAGTATCCTTTAGTTTCCTTAGGATAACCCACAAAAAGATATTTTATAGATTTGGGTGCTAACTTATTTAAGACCTGTTGCTTAACATATGCCTCGCATCCCCAAATCTTGAGAAAAGATAAACTGGGCTTTTTTCCAGTCCATATCTCATATGGTGTCTTTTCAACTGCCTTAGATGGAATACGGTTTAGTGTAAACACAGCTGTTTCTAATGCATAGCCCTAAAAGGATGGTGGAAGATCTGCTTGACTCATCATGGATCGAACCATATCTAATAAGGTTCAGTTCCTTCGTTCAGAAACGCCATTCCATTGTGGTGTCCCTGGTGGGGTTAATTATGAGACAATACCACAATTTCTAAGATGGTCAATAAACTCTTGGCTCAAATATTCACCACCTCGATCGGATCGAAATGCTTTAATAGATTTGCCAAGCCGATTCTGTACCTCATTTTGGAATATTTTGAACATTTCAAAAGTTTCAGATTTGTGTTTCATTAAATAGATGTAACCATATCTACTATAGTCATCTATAAAAGTAATGAAGTACAAGTGGCCTCCTCTAACAGTTGTACTTAGTGGACCACATACATCAGTATGTACTAGGCCCAATAAGTCAGTGGCTCGCTCACTGTGTCAAGTGAAAGGTGCCTTAGTCATCTTTCCCAATATACAAGATTCGCATGTGTCAAATGATTCAAAATCAAATGATTTCAGAAGTCCATCTTGATGGAGCTTTGAAATGCGTTTCTCATTTATGTGGCCTAGACGACAGTGCCAGAGATAGGTCAGATTCAAGTCGTTAGTCTTGATCCTCTTAGTAGTTATGTTATAGACATCTTGATTATTGGGAGTATCAATATTTAAATAATAATGACCACCATGCAAATTACCATCCGTATAAAAAATGTCATTACGATAAATAGAACATTTATTATTCCCAATAATTGAATAAAACCTTCCTTATCCAAATAAGAAAGTGAAATTATGTTTCTACTCAAAACAGGAACATAATAGCAATTGTTCAAAATTAACAAAAGCCCATTGGGCAAAACTAATTCATAAGTGCCTACGGCTAAAGCAGCAACTCTTGTTCTCTTTCCACCTCGTAGGTCTATTTAGCCCTTTTTCAACTTCCTACTCCTTTTAAGACCCTACACATTTGTACAAATGTGAGTTCCACATGTAGTATCTAATACCCACGTTGGAGAAGTAGAAAGATTAATTTCTATAACATAGATACCTGAAGCAATAGCCCTGCTATTCTTCTTTTTCTTTAGATCTTCCAGGTAGAGCTTGTAGTTTCTCTTCCAATGATCGGGCTCATTGCAAAAGAAACAAACTCCTTCCTTGGGAGGCTTTGCCTTCTTGGCTTCAAGCTTGGGTTTGGGCTTGTTTTGGTTCTTGAACTTATTGTTCAGGCCCTTTCCTTTGCCTTTGCCTTTCTTTTTCATTCCTTTACCTTTCTGAACCATTAAAATAGAGCTTGGATTTTTCTTAATATTTTGCTCGACAGTTTTAAGCATCCCATGCAGTTCATAAATAGATTTCTCCATGTTGTCCATATTGTAGTTTATGAAAAACTGGTCATAACTTTTAGGGAGTGAGTTTAAGATCAAATTTGTAGATAACTCCTGACTTATGGGAAATCCGAGCCTCTCAAGGTGATCAAGGTAGCCTTTCATCTTCCAAACATGAGTGCTAACTGATGCACCTTCAACCATTTTACAGGAATGCAAGGCCTTTGTGGTTTCAAACCTTTCGTACCTTGCCTGTTGTTGGAACATTTCCTTGAGATGCACAATCATCTCATAAGCCTCCATAAGTTCCAGATCTCTTTGAAGTTCTGGGACCATGGTGGCTAACATTAGGCATCCCACATCCACAGAATCATTAAGATGCTTGGTGTGGGCATCCTTCTGTGCTCTTGGAGCATTGGCTACAGGCTCCTCAGGAATAGGCTCATCTAGGACATATAACTTTCTTTTCTATTTGAGAACAATTCTCAAGTTCCTAAACCAGTCAAGAAAGTTTGTCCCATTAAGTTTGTCCTTCTCAAAGACGGATCGCAATGATAGTGCAGCAGAGTTATTTGTCGACATTTTTTTCTACAACAGAATATGCAAAAATCAAATTAATAACTTTTCACTAAAAATAACCCTCAATTTAATTTAGCGGACTAAGACCCATATTTCACTTAATTATAAGTCTGCTTTGGCAAGACGCTTAAAATTAAGCTATTTAGGTAGGTAACTCGTTTACCAATTACATTACATGTAACTTTTAGATCTTTTATAGGATTTATTCATCACATGATTTGGCATGTTTAATCCCATCTAATGCCTTGAGACCCAAAACCATTTTGATAGTTTCAATTAAGTCAAACCACTATGAAACTTATGAGTATCACAATTACCTAAGCTACCATACTAAGATAATCTAAGTATATCCCACTTTGGTGGAACCTACAGTCAGGTGATCAAAGTCTTGACAGATGTTCATTAGTGGGCGGCATTGTAACTTAATTTTATATGAGGGATTTTATTTCATTATTTCATAAAACTAGTTGTTACATAATTATATACTACGATAGCATACATACATATATATGATCTCATCATAAAAAAAATAAATGTGACACAATATGGCCCATCTATCCTATCTCTTCTTAAGCCAATGAGAGGATTTCTCTAAGATAAAATTTATATATATATATAAAGAGAAACCTCGCTTGAATATTCGAGGGGAGTGTGAGATGAGAAAAGAATGTACATTCAGAATGAATAGAGAGAAGCATGACACGCAGGCCGTATTTTTTTTTTTAAATCATAAACCATAAGTATCCTAGGGCCATATCATGCGCCATACCCATCCAAGCAAATCACAACACAAACATACATGTTACAAACATCTTATCTCATATGAAAGGTTGTAAATTTAGTGAATTAATTTTAAATTAGATTATGTTGTGCTAGGATTAGATAGCAACAGCGGATTCATTCAGTGCGTCACATACATAGCAAAACGAATTCGAATTGAAACAGAATATAATCTGTACAAAATATATCAAATATATATATATATATGTAACAGATTAATAATTATATTCCCAATCACATTGAAAACTATACATATATCATATATATGAACGGATTTATTAAAAGGATCTCTTACGATTAGATTTCATGCTTTAAAATAACTTGATTAAATCAACATCGCATATATATCTCATATTAGCACATGTGAAAAATTGAGCATAAGTTAAAATTCTTAGAACACATAAGTACTCAATTTAAGCAATTATTAACTAGGCTCTGATACCACTGTTGGGAATTATGGAAGGCATACAGCGGAAATATTTAAAATTTTGATCCCAATTCCCACAAGGATCCGTCAAAATTGCTTAAACCGAATAGGTTTAGAAAATTACCTTTTTTCTGTCGATTGAGTTTGTTGTTTACTTTTATTTGGATCACAGGAATTGACCGTAGATCAGCTCCCTCTACTGGTATCCACACGAACAGGGTTCAGCAACTCAAAACTGTGTGCTAGTAGTATATCCGTATAGTCCGTATGACGTCCGTACGGTGTCCCTCTCTCTAAGGATTTTGGAGGCAGCTCTAGCTTTAGCTCTGGCTTTCTGAAATGGAAACTCCTATTTATAGACTAGAGTTTTAGATATATTTAATTAATCAAAATTAATTAAATATATCGATTAGTTTAAATTCAAATCTATCCTATAGTTTAAATTTAAACTAACAATATCTAGAGCTTAATTTAAATTATCTGATTAGTTTAAATTTAAATCTATCTGATAGAATCAAATTTAAATTATCTGATTAGTTTAAATTTAAATCTATCTAATAGAATCAAATTTAAAGTAATTCATATATATATATACATATATATATAATATCAAATATAATATATATATAATATTTTGAATTTAATTATTTATATATATATAAATAATTCCTCCATCCTAGATATTTATTGAATCTAGATACATTTCTGATTTAATGAATGTAGATATTTTAGCTCAAGTTGGTCCGTTCTTGTACGACCCTGCAGGCCCATATGATGTTGGCAGTGGGCCAACTACACTGTTTGACCCACAAATCACAAGCTGCCTTTAGCAAGACATTGTGACTACCCAAATCATACGGGATCGGTGATCCGATACAACCTATCTTATAACCCTATCATATCCCTTTTGTCACACGATATCTAGATCGAGTATGAGGCATGGAAATGTCATCCTCAACTTGCTCAATCGTAACTTTCTCGATCTCTGAGCAAACTGATTATAAGATGGAACTCTTTCCATCTAAGCATGGCCGTGCATTTCTCAGTCACACTCATCGAGGGGCCTAGAGATATCTCTCTATTAATCAGAGGGACAAATTCCATCTTGACCACTCATCTTCCTCTGCATGGATTCCATTACACCTGATCATAGTCTTTATAATCACCCGGTTAAAGGTGACATTAGACTATGCCAAAGTACAGTATCCTTCATGTGAGAATCTATGGTGATCTTAGGTCCAAGGGATCAATGACACGGTTATATATGAGATAAACTTATGACCTAATCCATGTAGCTTATCTCATGACGGGTCTATCTAGTGTCCTGTTCTCTAACACACGCCTATGATTTTGATTCATATCATTATACATGATTAACACTTAATCAATCAAAATCATACTAATCTTAGTTCATCGTTGTTCCTACAAGGATGATTGATTAGGGACATTTTGGATAATTCAAAAATAATTTATCCATGGATGTTATTATATATAAACATGCAAATAATATAATAATGTAATAAAAAGAAAACTCTTATTTCATAACAAAAATAATGTTCGCAATACAATGATTGGCCTAGGGCATAATTTCCAACAGTGGCATCATCCAACGCTTGAGATCTTCATCATCTATGCTTAAGGGTTTCAAGTGGATCACTATACCTTTGTTTAGCTTCTTAAGGTCGTATACTTTAGCATTGGCTATGGGTTCGAGGGATCCAATCCTTTTGGGTTTGTGCCATCTTAGTATCTGAGCTTTGGTTTTAAATTTAGGTCATATCCTTGTATCTTTCTATGTCTTCATTTTTTTTTTCAAATTTGTGTGTTCTGTTCTTATGTCTCTTCATCTTCTTTGTGTTTGGATGTCACCTTTCTTTGTGCCTCTATTTTCCTTTCAGTTATCTGACATTTAATAAGTCATTTTCATAGTTCATAATCTCATATTTTTGGTCATTCTGAAATCACATAAATTGGAGTTTTCTAAAGCAAGATATAGCCATTTCTAGCTGGACATGTCATTCAAGACTTTTCACATTGATTTGGTTGTTTGTGTTCTATTCGTGTGATTTTTGTATTTTCTTCATATTTTAGTCAAAAAAAAAGAAGGAAAGGAAGGAATACAACCAAAAAAAAAGAACAAAGAAAAAATGAGAAAAAATTATGTTGTTTTGTAAATATTGCTTGACTAGGGCTAACCTTTTACAAAATTTTCTGTCATTTAAATTATTGATTCCTTGATTCTTAATATCCACCTTTTGTTGTCTCAAAATCTTTAAGTGTTGAGTTGGTTTTATAAGTATTGTGATTGCTTTTGATCGGGTTGACTAGCTACTTTAAAGAACTAAAAGGGGAATTTAAGAGTGGAAAAAAACAAGAGGGTGTGAGACTAGCATCAAGAAAAGCCTATAAGGAGTGAAACACAAGTGTAAAGTGTCATCTCTTGAAGGCAAACATGTAAGGAAAAATTGTAAGGAATTTTATTTCACTAACAAAATTTCTTGTAGCTTTCTAAAAACTCTAACAAGGAGGAAACATCTAGTGGAGGTTAGTAGAACGTAGACTTCATTGTAACATGTAACATCCGGTTCTCTGGAAATGAGAGAAAAAGTGAGAAATATAACGTACAGTTTCTCTATAAATGAACGAAATTCACTAGATACAAAAGGAAGTCTGCCAAATGATGTAGTTAAGGTCCCAAAAAATTTGGGAAGCATTCTAGACTCCTAAAAATGAGAATCCCAGGATCAGACGGAAAGAAAAGTGGAGCTAGAATGAAGAATCAATTTCTTACGAAAAATTTACAAAATGTAATGGCATTTCTGTAATTTTGAGCAAATTTTAGAATTTACATAGGGCTTTTTAAATGAAATTTTTGAGTTTTCTGGGGTTCTCAAAGACTCTGAAAACCATGGAAAGCCTTGGGATAGTTAAAACCCCTCAAGTGGACGTTTTCTAATACCACTTAACTCGAACTTTGACAAATTCATTCAGGAAGATTTTAGCCCCAATTTGAGTGATTCCAAAGGTATTTTACTAAATTAGGAACCTAAATTTTATAATGGAAAAGACGATTCTAAAAAAAGAGCTAAACCAAAGTAGAAACGAAAATGCCAAAAATGAAGGGCAAAATGGGAATTTTTGAAAAGTTTTCCTTCCTCCTTCCTATATATAAGTGGCGCCCCATCTCCTCCTCTATTCAGCCCATTATGTTTCTGCCCCAAATCAGAGAAAAACCCTAGGGAGAGTGGTGCACAAGAGGAAGAGGACGAGAAATTCAAGCAAAAAGGTATAGAATTTTGGTAGTTCTTTATGCTTTCTTCCTTCCAAATCTCTTCTCCTCCATTCTCCTTTGTTTTCTTTGATTAAAATGAAGTTTTTAAATCTGTTTTAAGGGATAAATTAAGGAGAAAATTCGGATTTGAAGAGAAGAGCTTGAAGAAAGCAAGATTTAAGTGAGAAAAAGTAAGAAAACAAGGTAAATCTTGCATCCCATAGTAGCTACTCCTCCCCCTTTTTTCTCCATATTTTGCCCCATATATGTAGATGCTAGAGTGCTGGAATTTTGAGGGGAACTAAGGGTGAATTCTATGAATTTAAGGGAGGAGAGCAAGAATATGCAAAGAAATTCAAGAAAAGGCCATGGATTTTCAAGGTAGCAAACCTAGGGTTTCATGGGTTCCCTCAAAAATTTGATTTGATAGCAAAGTCCAAGGAGGCCAAAATCATGCATTGTCTCGGCCTAAGGGAGATAGCATAGCTAGGGAGAGTTTTAAATTTTTCTAAACCCATTTTTGAGTCATATATGATGAATGAAAATGAGGGGAGGCCTTGGAAAAAACTTAGGAAGTATAGAAAGTGAGATGGTGCTTTATGTTCCATAATATGACTTAAAGAAGTAACATGTGGTTAGGCTCTTGATTTTGATTGTGTGATGACTCCAAGAGGCTTAAAAGGAGTCAAGAATCATATTTGAAAGGAAAGAATGGAGCCTAGAATTTATTTGAAGGGTGTTGCTTCATTAGGTGCAATTATGGAACCATAATAAGGTTTATAGATCAAGCTATAATTTAAGCAAGTTGTGTGGCCTTAGAATTAATTCCATAAACCTAATTGGCTTCCATAAATTGTGTCTAGGCCAAGAGGAATAATCCCCACCTTCTTGGGTGTGTGAGGTCAAGGGAGAGGATTCAAGACTTAAGGAAAAAGTGTATAAATGCCAGCAAGGTAGCTCTCTTCACCTTCTCTCATGCATGGATGTGTGCTTAGCTTGTCTTAGAATGTGTGTATGTGTATTTTCAAGCCATGAAAAGTATGCTAGCATGATTTCATATGCCATGGTTTTATGATGATATAATATGTTTCTAAATGATGTTATGATATTTGTTTAGGTTTGCTTGAGTGTGGTGAGGCCAAGAACCTTTAGCTATAATAAGGATGAGCCAAGAACCCTTAAAATTAGTTGAGATAAAGTAAAGAGTCTCCCAAAAGTAAGATGGACTCCCAAGAGCATGGTTGAGTCCAAGAATCTCTTAAAGAATAGGTGAGGCAAGTCCAACATCCACAAGAAATCAGGTGAGGCCAATCCATTTGCTTCACAAGCCTTTGTATGCTATGTATGACTATCTTAAATGATGAAAATGCCTCTTAAATGTTTGCACATGTCAACATGACCATACATGCATTTATTAGACTTGTTTGCATCCATTATGTATGATTGAATGGGAGATGAGATATTGGTATTCTTTGAATCTCATTCCCTCCTCTCCAATGTTCTAACATGCTAGGTGGATCAAGAGAGCAAGGGAATGGAAGCCAACCATATGAGAAAATGAAAGCTTGACATCAAAATGTATAGTTTTTGTTCTTTAAGGCCATATTGATGTCAAATGATGTAACTCATTGTTGTATATGGTCTATGACCTCTTGGGCATGTATAATTATATTAATATGTGATGTATAAATGAGAGGATATGTTATGTGAATGCTAGAATACAAAATGAGTATGTTGTGGGAGATTAGCTTCTTGAATGGCTTTATGAAATTGTGCACAAATGGAAGTGGAATGGCTAAAATAAGATGCATGAGGTTTGGGATTCCTTAGGCAGCTTACACAAGTTATATTCATACTTTTAGACTTGCCTAAGAGGTGCCAAACCCCAAGAAAAACCATTTGGACATTTTGGTATCCTATATGGAGCCAAAATTGACCATAATAGAACCCTATGTCACTTTTTGTCTAAATGAGCTCTTTTTGATCTAAGATTTGGCATGCAATTAAAGCTTTGTTAAGAGATTTTTGGGAAGCTAAAGAACATAACTTTTGGAGGTTTACAGAATATTTGATAAATTTTCAAAGTTGGCAAATTTTTCTGGTTTTGGTCATGTCACTGTTCATACTAGTCCAAAAATGAAATCTATTACATAGGGCTCAAATAATATCCAATTGCCACAAAATTTTATACAAAAAAAATAGAGATTCCTAGTGACTCGTCTCAACTAGAAACACCTCATTTGGATGTCTAGAGAGGGAGATATGAATTTTCAAAGAATTTGTCCAGTATCAGGAACTCCACCGAACCTTAGTTATTGCTTGATTGAGTTTCGAGGTTTGGGCATGCCTGAACTGGTCTAGAGTTATTTTTTACCTCTAGCTAACATTCATAAATTTTTATATTGGTATCATTTTCATAGATTGGATATTTTTGGAATTAATTGAACATTTTTGAATTTTGCTGCAGAATTTTGTGACAGCACCAAGGAATAGCCTGACCTCTGGACATTTTTGGAATGTCAAACATTCGCGGTGTTGGATGTTATGATCTAGAAATATTTTTAGCATGAAGTAGACATGTGTAGCTTTCCATAATGGATAAGAATGCATAATTTCAATTTTTCTAGAATTAGTTATGATTTTCCAAAGTTTATGACAGAAAAGAGAAAAATATGGCAAAAAATATATACATGTATTTTATGCTTCCCTTTGAGTTCCACGAGATGTAGGCTACTTTTCATGATGCAAATGAGTTGTATACATGTGATTAAATATGAGAATGTGATGTATGTGTTCGCATGGTCCACGTGACATTGAATGAAATTTTTATGCACGACGCAACGCCAAATAATGTATTATTTTCATGGATTTTCTTACTTCTTTCATAAATGTATCACATAAAGCATGAGAATGTTGTGAAATGAGCTAAAAATATATGGTGTTACATAAAAGCCATGCAAAAGCAATTTGAATGCCTCAATGTGGTCGTTGGATCAATAAGAGATCGGATGGATAGGCAAGATATAATAATTGCAAACTTGCAAAGAAGGCAACCTACTATAAGTCCCAATTCTAGAAGACATGATAGGTGTAGGGATATGTCTATAGATCAGTTTGAATCTGAAAGATAGATAATAGTTTGAGACTTAATGAAAGCAAATAGCCAACCAATGTCATAGGAGTGTTGACCTACTACTTAGACTACTTAACCATGAACATGATGAACTAACCCACACAATGATGCACTTAGGTTGAAGCAAGAATCAGGGGCTTTTGTAAACTTAAATCACTAACCCAAGAGTAGGTTGACAAGAAAAAGGTTTCACAAGAGTAAAGAAAGGATGACACTCTCACAATTGGAGAAAACACTCAGAATAATTCTATTACTTCAAATCTGTCTCATAATGTACATTAAATGACATTTTATAGCCTAGGGTGGCATGCCCAAGGCAATAAAATAAAAGCTATTGTTTCCTAAATTATCTTGGTTAAATCATACTAAAATAAGGAAAATTATATCCTAAAGATATGTTAAAATCAAGTCAAATACAAATTTAATTCTTTCCTAAAGCATAATAACTAAAAATATAGAAACTAATTTATTTGAATTGGAAAATAAGTATGTCTAGCTTGGAGAGTAAATATGGGTCATTTAAGACTTATTTGGACTGTCCAACTAGCACTTGAAATACTATTCACATCCTGCATCTCCATTTGGCTCTTTAAGCATCAATTTAGGCTTGAATGAGCATGACAAAGGCTCCATTAGCCTCCTTAACATATGTATTAGTATTATGGGCCTCTAATACATCAAATTGAAGTCCAATTGCTCTTTGCAATCTCTTGAATCTCCCTTTTGTCATTAGGCCATCTATCTCCAATCCTTCTCTACATGAGCATCCTTTTCCACATGAACCTAGTTCATATCATCCTTTCCTTCTTGAAAAGGAGTCATCCTCGACTCTTTAAATTTGCACCAAAATAATAGGAAAGGTTAGAAATGTTGAAAGTAGCACTTACACCATACGCACCTAGTAAACTAATCTTACAAGCATTATCATTGATCCTCTCTAGCACTCAGAAAGGTCCATCTCCTCGAGGTATAAGCTTGGACTTTTTTTGGTTATAAAATCCCTCTTTTCTAAGGTGCAATAAAACTAAGTCTCTTAGCTCAAATGCAATCCTCTTTCGGCCCTTATTAGTATAGTCTACATATTGTTAAGTTATCCTCTCAATATTTTGCTTAGCCTTCTCATGAATTTGCTTAACAAACTTAGCACACTTCATCCTATCCATATTGACTCTTTCTGTTATGTCATTTATGGCGCTACAATTAATGCAATCCTTCATGTTCCATCCTTCTTAGGCACAAGTAGCATTAGTATCGCACATAGATTAGGGCTCTTCCTTACATATCCTTTATCTAGCAGCTCTTGTACTTGTCTTTGAATCTCCTTAGCGTCTTCGGAATTGGTGCAGTATGCTAGGTAGTTTGGTAGAGGTGCTCTAAGTATAAAATCAATTTGATGTTCTATTCCTCTAAATAGTGGCAATTCGAGTGGTATCTCTTTGGGAAAGACATCTTCATATTCCTGCAAAAGAGACATAACAGCACTAGACAAAGTAAAAGTTAAGTTATTAGTGTTCAACATAGCTTTTTTGTTATTATGAGGTTTTGTTAAGAAAACAAAGCTTGCCTGATTTCATTCTTTCTTGCCACTAGCAAACTTTTCTCTCTTTCTCCCTCATTTTCTCTCTTGCCCTTAGATTTCTCTTTCTATTCTCTCTCTCCTCTTGGCTTACTCTCTTTTCATCTCTCATTTTTACTCTCTTTTTTTTTTAGACACTTTTATGCTCTTAATTTCTATTTTATTTTCCCTGTTGATTTGATCTTCAATTATTTGCTCTGTTGATATAGGAAGGAGGGTTATAGGATCCGTTTTGTCACATTCTGAATTTTCCTTGAATAGTAACATAATCAAATTAACCAAAGAAGAACATTAAGGAACAACCTCAAATAAATATTAGGAAACTAACCAAGACCAATTAGGAGTAATGAATTGAATTAGGACTAAAGAGGAATATATATATGTTGGGAAGCCTTATTAAGACATTGGCATGACAATTCATTTAGCATGGAAGCACATAGCCACGAGTCAAGACAAGTTTGTGAGCATTCTCATCATAAGGCTTCATTGCCTTCATATTGTAATAACTAGTATGATGCAAGACCCTCTAGGAACCCTATCCTAGGAACCTTGGAACACAAATTGATCACTTGAGATTAGCTACTTCTCACTCAAAAGTGAAAGCACATAAAGGGATTGTTGGTCAGAGGTAGAACCTTAAGAGAATTTGTCTCTTAGAACTCTCGCCAATGGCACTACAAAGGATGACCAATCCTTTGATAAGTTATGTGAACTCTCAAAGAATACAAAGAAGCAAAAGTCTCACTGAGAAATGAATAATACTCACATTCATTCATAATCTGAATATAGAGTACAATAGGAAGCCTTTTAGAGGCACAGTTTCTAAAAGTCTAAACTCCTAACAAAAATTAAATAATAAAATTCCTAATGAATTATTCAGCATTAAATTGGCACCATTTACTTAGTCAAAATCTAATTAGATATATTTTAAATGGTGCCTAAAATCAAGGAACAAGATTAGAATGCTAATTTCAACTTAAATTCCAAGATAAGATCTTTGACCAAGTCCTAAAAATAATAAAATAAATAAAAAAGAAATTCATGAAGAAGCCAATCCAAAACTGATTAACTCCTTGAAGTAGTCACATGGGATGCTCATGTTTCATTAAAAGTCACATGGTTGACACATGATTCTTAATCTCTTGCAACTGGACTCCAATTGGGCCTTTGCACTTCTCTTGTAGAATTGTCAGCATTATCACACCTTTTATATTTTCTTAGGCCCTCTCTTGACTCAAACGAATGGGCTCTAAGTCGTGGAGCCTATGAATCAAACAATTGAAGGCTTCTTTCATTACTTTGGCCCTAACTCTTGTTATTAGGCCTCCTATGCCTTGCAATGGATCTTTAGGCACATTTAACTTGAACTCTTGGGCTTTAATTTGCAAATCACATCCTTGGGCTTGAAGCTTAGCACCATATCCTTCATCCAGTCCACTTCCATGCTCAGCAAGGTCTCTTGGTGCTATTGCATCACAATAATTCAGAAACTAAATTGAATCTAATAAATGGATATGGGAACATCCTAAAGCAAGGCAAATAGAGACTAAATGAGATCATGATGTTAATTAAAATATCTTAAAATATGGTTAAGAGTATAAGGTTAGCCCAAAATTAGAGTCAAAATGGCTAAACTGAGAACTATAGAGGCCAGTGGCATTTTTGTAATTTTGACCAACTTTTAAAAAACTCAAAGGAGGAATCTTTGAATGGAAAAATTGAGTTTCTCAGGATTCCCAAAGACCCTAAAAGCCATAGGAACCCCTAGAATGGTTAAAATCCCTTCGATATGTATTTTTTGAGTGTTAGTTAACCAAAACTTTAACTAAATGGTTCGATAAGGTTTTAAATCTAATTTAGGTCAAATCAAAGCATTTTATAAATTAGAGGATCTAAATTTTATGATGGAAAATATGGTTCTAAAAAAGGAGTTGAAATGATCCCAAATGGAAAGAACCAAAATAAGGGACTAAATTGAAATTTTGAAAAATGTTATAAGTGAGCCTCCACCCCTGTAAAATCACGTCCCACTTCTGATGCAAGACCCTCAAGGAACCTTGTCCTAGGAACCTTGGCACACAAATTGATCACCTAAGATTGGCTACGTCTCACACAAAAGCAAAATCAGACAAAGGGATTGTTGCTCATACTTCATTAAAAGTCACATGGTTCACACATGATTCTTAATCTCTTACAATTGGACTCCAATTGGGTTTTCGTACTTCTCTTATAAAATGGTCAGCATTATCACACCTTTTATATCTTCTTAGGCCCTTTCTTGACTCAAACAAATAGGCTCTAAGTCATAGAGCCTATGAATCAAACAATTGAAGGCTTCTTTCATTGCTTTGGCCCTAGCTCTTGTTATCGGGCTTCCTATGCCTTGCAATGGATCTTTAGGCACATTCGACTTGAACTCTTGGGTTTTAATTTGCAAATCCTGAAGCTTAGAGTGACAACCCTAACTTCTAATTGTAGTAATTAAGTTTAAAGGCAAGGATCATTTATATCATCAAATTAGGAAAAAGTAAGGAAACTTGAACCTTGATGTTATTGGAGTCATTAACCAAATAATCATAGCCATTTATGCGCATAAAAGAATCAAACCCTTAATTTTAAGCCTTGAATTAATTTACCAATTAAATTCCAACTCATAAGAATCTCTTACAGTGTTTCCAAGTCATCCTTTGATGTTTCCATAGGAAAAGCCAAGGTTTCTAGGTTAATATACGCATTTGAGAACCTTCGTCGCAGCCAAATACTTTTGAGTCGCGGCCAATTGCTCTCGGGTTCACTTCTCACATCTTCACAAATTTTGTTGTGGTGAGCCTATGTGGCACCGCAGTGAGAGGACCTCCTAGAGCCTACCTCACTCGCGCCTCACTATTGGTCGTGGCCAATTCCCCTTTTCACCACGGCTAATTACTCTCTGGGTCATTTCCAATTTAGCCTTTCGACTCTCGTCGTAGTGAGTTCCACTTCATGCCATAGTGAATTACTCTCTGTTACCCTTCTTGGGCAACTTCGTTGCTTTTTGCGGTCGCTCAGCCCCTTTTGGCCTCAGCAAAATAGCTCCTGTACCTAGAACTCTTATGATTTCATCCCATACACTCTAACTCTTCCTTTAGGATCACACTCCCTCAATTTATAAGACTCTAATGGCATTTATCTACTTGATTTTCCTAACTAATCTAACATTACCCATTTCAAGATTTAAGTATTGATTCCTACTCTTCAATATATCCTATATCAGCAAGTACTATGTGATATTAATGAACAACCAGATCATAAACAACCAATATAGTCATTCAAATAGAAATCCCAATAAGGCATAATACATTATCAATCTAAGTCATCATACAAGTTAACATATGATTACAATTCCAGATAATGAACCATATCATAGAATTAACCAAGTCCTATATAAGCTACTATAAGTTTATACATCATAAACTAGTTTAATGTGAGGCCTCACCTCTCAACATATATAGATTAGATTATCAAAATATAAGCCCCTACACTTAGTAACATGATTGCATGATGATGCTATACAAAAGAATAACAAAATTAGCATCTATCCTAAGTTAGGTCAATCTAAGTGCAGCTTCTCCACATATGGTTTCACCTCATAGATGCTCATCCACTTGCTTACCCTTATCCTTACTGTAATGTATGGTTTTCGTTAAACAACAAAAACGAGTACATTTTCAAAGCAAGTCCCCCAAAATAAATTAGTTAAGGTCCCAAAAAACTTAAGTAACATTCTAGACTCCTAAAAATGAGAATCCCAAGCTCAGACAGAAAGAAAAACTGAGCTAGAATGAAAAACAAAATTGAATGAAAGGTTGACGAAACGTAATGGCATTTTTGTAATTTTGAGCAAATTTTGTAATTTTCATAGGAGGGCTTATTAAATGAATTTTTTGAGTTTTCCAGAGTTCTCAAAGGCCCTAAAAACTATGGGATGCCTTGGGACAATAAAAACCCCTTCGGTGGACGTTTTCGAATATCGGTGGACTTGAACTTTGACGAATTCGTTCGAGAAGGTTTTAGCTTTGATTTGAGTGATTCCAAAGGTATTTTACTAAATTGGGAACCTAAATTTCATAATGGAAAAGACAGTTCTAAAAAAGGAGCTAAAACAGACTGAGAATGAAAATGTCAAGATGAAAAGGCAAAATTGAGACTTTTGAAAAGTGTTTCTTAAACCCACCTATATATATAGGGTGCCCCACCTCCTCACTCATTTAGCTCATTTATTTTCTACCCTAAGTCAAAGGAAGAACCCTAAGAGTGAGGCACACAAGAAGGAGAGGAAGAGAAGGAGAAAAACAAGGCAAAAGATATGGAATTTCTTGGTTTTTTCATACTCTCTTTAGTAAACCTCTTCTTGTCCATTTCCTCTTTCTTTCCTATGGTTGTATTGAAGTTTTTGGATCTATTTTGAGGCAAGAACAAAGGGGAAAATTCGGATTTGAAGAGAAGAGGCCAAGGAAAGGAAGAAACAACCAAGAAATTAAGGAAAAATAAGGTAAATCTTCCTTTCGTGGTAGCTACCCCTTGCTCCTTTCTTCTCCTTGGTTCATCCCACTCATGAAGCTTCAAGAGGGCTTAGATTTTGGGTAGAACCAAGGGTTAATCTTAGGAAATGGAGTGTAGAGAATAAGAGTATGCAAAGGCATTAATAAACAACTATGGAAATTCAAGATAGCAAACCTAGGGTTTCTAGTGTTCCTTGAAAAATTTGATTTAATACCATGATTCCTAGGCCTAAATAAATGTTTAAATGAGCTCCTAAGATCCTTAAGAGGCTCCCCATATGCATTTTCCACCAAGAAAACAAAGCAAGTTCTATGGGTGCCAAGAAGAACCCTAGTTTCGGCCTAAAAGAGTTAGGGTACCTAGGGATAGTCTTAAATTTTTCCAAGCCTAGTTTTTAGTCATATATGATGAGTGAAGATGATAGGAAACCTTGGAAAAAATTTAGAAGGCCTAGAGAATGAATTGGTGTCATAGGTTCCATAATATGACTTAAGGAAGCAACATGTAGTTAGGCTCTTTGTTTTAATTGTGTGATAACTCCAAGAGGCTTCAAAGGAGTCAAGAATCATAAAATGAAAGGAAAAAATGGAGTCTAGAACTCATTTGATGGATGTTGCATCATTAGGTGTATTTAGGAACCATAAATGAACCATAGGACAAAACTAGAGTTTGAAGTGGATGTGTGGCCTTAGAAATGATTCTAAGAACCTAATTGGCTTCCATTTATTGTGTTTAGGCAAAGAGAAACAAATCCCACACCTTTTTGTGTGTGAGGCCGAGGAAGGGAGAGCATTTCCAAGAGAAAAATTGTGTGATTAAAACAAAGGTAGCTTACTCTTCCTTCTCTCATGCATGAATGTATGCTTAACTTGTCTTTGAATGTGTGTATGTGTGTTTTAAGCCATGAAAAGTGTTTTATCATGTGCATATGTATAATGATACCATAATGTTGCATTACATCTTCAAATGATGCCTAGTATGTGTGTTTGGGTTTGTTTGAGTGTGGTGAAGCCAAGAACTTTTAGCCATAGTGAAGATGAGCCAATAACCCTTAAAGTTGGTTGAGACAAAGTAAAAAGTCTCCCAAGAGTGAGATTGAGTCAAAAATCTCTTAGAGAAAATGGGTGAGGCAAATTCAAAATCCACAAGAGAATGAGTGAGACTAATCCACTTGTTTGGCAAGCTTATGTATGCCTTATGTGACTTGTTCAAATGCTAAGAATGATTCTTGAATGATTACACATGTCAACATGCTCATGCATACATTTTCAAGACTTGTTTTGCATTCTTTATATGTGATTGAAAAGGAGATAAGCTATTGGGATTCTTTGAATCTCATTCTCTCCTCTTCAATATCCTAATATGCTAGGTGGACCAAGTGAGCAAGATAATGGGAGCCATCAAGTTGGAAGATAAGAGATTGACAACAAAGTGCCTTGATTTTGCTTCGTTATGGCCATATGAGTGGCAAATTTTGTAATCCATTGTTGTATATATCCTATGACCTTATGAACGTATGTAATTATGCAAATGTATCATGTACAAATGAGATTTTATATTATATGTATGATATAGTGCATTTTGGACATTGAGGAGTAAGACTAGCCTTATATGTTCTTGTGTATGGCATGGGGTGAGAGAGTGAGTTTTCAAATTTTGGGTTTATGCACCTTTGAGACAAGTTTAGAAGGTCATTTTGGTGCATTTCTACATACTCAAGTGATCATGGTTGCCTTAGAACTCAAAATGGACCATTTGGACCCCTTTGGTGATACAAAATAGACCATTTTGCAACCTAATGTCAAGATCTGATCAAATGAATGAATTTGCCCATGAAATTTGACACACATATAGATCTCATCCAAATATTTTTGGAAAGCTAAAGACTAGTTTATTTAGAGCTCTGTGGAACTAATTATGAATTTCCAAATTTAGCATTTTTTTGTTGAACTGATGCAGACACTATTCATATGGTCAGAAACTTGAGGCATGTCATTCGTAGGACAAATGATATCTTATCTCAACAAAATTTTACAAGCATATATTAGACATGATAATCTTTCCATGGCATTGATATCACCCCAATTGGACCTCTGAGTAGAGAGATATGAATTTTTGAATTTGGAAGTCAGTACTAGGGATGACAGCCAATCTTTGGTACTGTTCCATCAATTTTCGATGGCTAGCAGCCCCTGTTAAGGTCTAGACATTTTTTTAGCATAAATTAGACATCTGTAGCTTTTCATAATGGTAAAGAATGCATGATTTCAATTTTTTTTGAATTAGTTATGATTTTTCAAAGTTTATGACAGTTCTGAAATTTCTGGCTGAGGCTGTACTCTTGAATTTCATATACTGGTCCACGGGACATTGAACAAAAAATTTATTCACTACGCAACATGAATTTATTCATTATTTTTAATGCCTTTTTCCTTGTGAACTTATGTGCTTCTTAGAATTGAACTTACAAATGCTATAAGATGAGTCATAAAATCATGGTGTTACACTTACCAGAGGATCCTTCACTTGAGATAGTTAGCCCATGAAACAGGGTGAGATGCAAATCTCAGTAGCCAAAGACAAGTTCCATCCATATATTCTAATTTAATTAATATATATGCATGAATTAAAATGAATATCAAAATTATATCAGGCATATCTACAAATGAAACGATTAGGCTACTATGATTATCATCTCATACTAGCAATCATATTTCAATATGTTAAAGGCTAATAACATCAAGAGAGGCCTGTCCACGACACCTACTCCCCAATGAGTATAACCAGGGCTCAGTGCATCTGAGGTCTGTTCATAACCCAGTGCCCAATCGAAGCACATGCACGGGTGGTAGCCGCACCATAGCTCCATCATGGACTCACAAGGTCCAAACATAATACAACAGATAGCTAATCAATTATTTAGCATTTTCAAATCTTTCATGTGTAGTGAATATAAAATTAAAGCAAATATATGTATAGAATTACATAATCCCTGGTTACCTTACTTATAGCCAATTTGGGAAGTAACAACAGTACCAAAATCTTCCTATAATCACAACATCATAAAATTACCACTATAGGTTAGTCCATTACCATCCCCATTCATCAATTATGGCAACAACCCAATAGTCAAAGAATTAATCCATCAATAATTGCCTAAGGGACATTTACCCAACCACCAAGAGACTTAAATTTCGGATTTTGCCTTCCCTATTCCAGAAACTTTAAAATATCACCCTACGTTATGGATATTTTCACACAGAAATGGAGTCCATATCATAAGTAAGCTAATAGGGTCTAGCAGAGAAAGTATCAAAATAAGGAGTTTATATTTACCTAACAACACCCCTAGCCTCAACCTATGAAATTTCACCATGAAAATGCCAAATAATAAGTTTTAGATTTTGGGTGTAGGTGAAATGCTCTAAATGAAACATTAATTAGGTCAAATTGAAGAGAAAGAGGATAGGATTAAGTTATATAACAATTACCTTGGTTGATTTTGAGCCTAAAAGTGAGAAATGGCAGATTTCTTGCTAAGAACCCTAGCCTCCCTCCAAACCTCTGAAATTGTATTGTATGTTTTATGTTTCTGCATAAGGGAGGGGAAAGGCTGAATATGTTTAGGGTTTTGGATGGGTTTAGGGTGACCCAAAGGCCCAAATCCAAGTGTGTTCAGACTTTAAGTTGAGTTGGACTAAGTTTCATGAGTTAGGTTATAGAATTGTAGTTAGGTTAGGCCAAATTTCAAAAGTTCACTTAGTGTAGGCCTACATAAGGAATGTTGGGCCAACTATAAGGATTTGTGTCTACCTTACTAAACCCAATTGGGGCAATGCTAAGTGGTCTCTCTTTTAGGCTAAGTCTCATAATAAGAAGTTGAGTCTACACCCATAATCATTAGGCCTCTATTAGTCTCTAACCATGGCCTACTTAATTTAATTTGGGCCTAGATGAAGTTTCTAACCCAATTAAATCTCAAACCCATATTAATAATTTATTTCTCTCTAGATTCCCATTCACATGGTTTGCCCAATTATTCCATAATAATTATTCTTAATTATGTCTAATCCATGATTATTACCTGAATTAATTTAGGGGTGTTACACTTAGCACCATATCCTCCATTAGGTTCACTTCCATGCTCAACAAGGTCTCTTGGTGCTACTGCATCAGTTCTCTCTTCCTGAAAATGATTCATCCTTGAATCTGCAACATTAAAAGGAGAAAGATCAGCCACATTGAAAGTAGCACTAACATTTCCATAAGAACTAGACAAGTCAATTCTATAAGCATTATCATTAATCCTTTCAAGAACTTGAAAGGGGCCATCTCCTCTAGGTTGGAGTTTTGACTTCCTTTCTTCTGGGAAACATTCTTTTCACAAGTGAACTCACACCAAATTGTTAGGTTCAAACACCACATGCCTTCTACCCTTGTTAACTTGGTTGACAATCTACTCATTCCTCCTTTCAATGTGGGCTTTCACCTTCTCATGCAAATCTTGCCCAAGCTTAGGCTTCTTAGCACCATCAAGGTTAGTAAACTCATGTGGAAGGTAAAGGAAGCAAATCCAATAGAATTAAAGGATTAAAGCCATAAATAATTTCAAAATGAGAGAATTTTGTAGTAGAATGAACATCATGATTATAAGCAAATTCGACATGGGGTAAACACTTCTCCCAATTCTTAAGATTCTTTTGAATGATAGCTCTCAATAAAGTAAAGAGGGTCCTATTAACAACCTTGGTTTGCTCATCTATTTAAGGATATGCTATAGTAGAAAACAAAAGCTTAGTGTGAAGTTTATTCTGCAATGTTTTCCAGAAATAACTTAAGAATTTCACATCTCTATCACTAACAATAGTTCTTGACACACCATGCAACCTAACAATCTCCTTGAAAAACAAATCTGCTACATACATAGTATCATTAGTTTTGGAACAAAGTAATAAAATATGCCATTTTACTAAACCTATCAATAACAACAAAGACACTATCTTTTCCAGTGGAGGATTTAGGCAAACCCAAAACAAAGTCTGTAGAAATATCAATCCATGGATGAAAGGGAACTAGTAAAGGGGAATACAAGCCATGTGATTGAATTCTAAACTTAGCATGATTACAACTAATACATCTAGAACAAATAGCAACCATATCTTTTCTGATGCCATGCCAATAACAATGCTCATTCAAAAGAGCTAAAGTCTTTTCTAATCTAAAATATCCCATCAATCCTCTACCATGAGTCTCCTTAACAATAAGCTTATGAATGGAACAAACAGTAACACATAACTTGTCCCTTTTGAAAAGGAACCCATCAAACCTATAATAGCCATCAGCACCATACAATTCACAAGATTTCCAAATATCAGCAAAATTAGAATCAGACTCATACATGCTTGTTAACATCTTAAAACATATCAATCTAGCATGCATGGAAGTAATCAAAGTGTAACGCCTAAACAATGTATAAGCTACAACATTTTCCTTTCCTTGCTTATGCTTAATCACATAAGGGAAGGTTTCAATAAATTTAAGCCAACCTATATGTCTTTTGTTCAATTTACCCTAGGACTTAAGAAACTTAAGACTCTCATGATCAAAATGGATAATAAATTCTTTACGCCATAGATAATGTTGCCAAGTTTCTAAAGTTTGCTTCAAGGCATACAACTCTTTATCATATGTGGAATAATTTAAAGCAGGACCACTCAATTTCTCACTAAAATATGCAATAGGTTTAGAATCCTGCATCAACACACCAACTATGCCTATACCAGAAGCGTCACACTTAACTTCAAAAACCTTAGTAAAATCAGGCAGTACAAGTATAAGGGCATTACTTAATTTTTCCTTCAGTATGTTAAAAGCACACTCTTGTGCTTCACCCCATTTGAACACCATATTTTTTCTTACCAAATCATTTAAAGGGGCATCAAGAGTAGAGAAGTCTTTCATGAACTGCCTATAGAAGCTCGCCAATCCATGGAAGCTCCTTGCTTCACTCAGATTCTTTGGAGTAGGCTACTCTTTGATTGCTTTGATCTTATCCTCATCCACTTGTATGCCACAAGCTCTTACAACAAAACCAACAAAAACCACAGAATCCAAACAAAAAGAGCACTTCTCTAAATTGGCAAAGAGTCTATTCCCCCTAAGCACAACAAACACATCATGCAAATGACTCACATGCTCTTCTAGACTCTTAGAGTAAATCAAAACGTCATTAAAGTAAACCACAACAAATCTACTAATGAAAGGTCTAAAGACATGATTCATTAAACTCATGAAAGTGCTAGGTGCATTAGTCAAACCAAATGGCATAACCAACCATTCATACAACCTAAACTTGGTCTTAAAAGCAGTTTTCCATTCATCACCTTCTTTTATCCTAATCTGATGATAATCACTTCTAAGATCAATTTTAGAGAAAACGTATGCACCATACAACTCATCAAGCATATCATCTAACCTAGGGATAGGATAGCGATATTTTACTGTTACTTTGTTGATGGCATGGCAATCCACACACATTTGCCACTTGCCATCCTTCTTAGGTGAAAGAATCACTGGAACAGCACCTGGACTCAGACCCTCACAAAAAAAGCCTTTCTTCATAAGCTCCTCCACTTGATGCTGTATTTCCTTAGTCTCCTCTAGATTTGCTCGATAAGAAGGTCTATTAGGGATAAATGCTCCAGGGTAAAGTCTATATGATGCTCAATGCCTCTTAAAGGGAGCAATCCATCAAGTATTTCCTCTGAGAACAAGTCACAAAATTCCTACAATAAAGATGTAACACTAATAGGCAAAGAGTGATCAAGATCGTCAATAGTAAGATAAACATCTTTATAAAGCAATAAGAAAGCATTTCACAAATAAGAGCTTTCTTGATCTTATTTCTACCAAAAAATAAACTCACTTTCTTTTCTTCATGTTTTTCTCTAATCTTCTTTTCCTTTCTCTTGCTTCTTCTCATTCTCAACACTCATACTTACTTTACCTTTCTTTTCTTGCTCTCTCTTCTTACACTCTCTTTCAATTTTTAACTGATCCTCATATGCTTAAACAGGATGAAAAGGGGTCAACACAATGGTCTTACCATTAAAAAAAATGAGCAATAATTTTTATATCCATCATGTTTTACCTTTCTGTGAAACTACCAAGGCCTACCAAGTAACAAGTGACCAGCATACATGGGTGCTATATCATAAGGAATCTCATCATGATAATTACCAATAGAAAAAAAGATGAGCACCTATTTTGTTACCTTTACCTCTCCCCTATCATTAAGCCATTGTAATTTATAAGGGGTAAGGTGCCTTAAAGTAAGCAAGTTTAACTTTTCTATAAGTAAAATACTAGCCACATTTGTGTAGCTATCACCATCAATAATCAAACTATATACCTTCTTATGGATGAAACAACAAGTATGGAAAATATGCTCACGCTACTCTACCTCGAGATCTTCTTTAGGTTGAATGTTGAAAGCACACCTAGCCAAAAGGGCTTCACCATTTATAGCTTTAGTTAACTCTAAGAGTAAGTCATCAGTCAGAGGTGGCATCTCATCCTCTTCAGACTCACTACTAGTACTACTCACATCATCATTCTCAAGAATAATCATAGTTCATTTGTTAAGACATTAAGAAGCAATATGAAGAAAACCATTACATTTAAAACATCTAATCTTAGAGGAAGAAGAAGTAGGATTAGAAGATGAGGAAGGTTTTGAATAAGTTTTTCCCTTAACTTGAAAGGGTTTTACCTTACTTTCCTTCTTAGACTTGAAATCGATTTTTGGCTTGAAGGGGACTTTAGAATCCCTCTAAGAACTTAAGGTAGATGTCATTTTCAGCTTTTGTCTAGCCCTTAGCTATTTTTCCACCTTGATAGCTCTATGCAAGAGCTCTTCCATATCCAAATAATTGTATAAATCAACTTGGGTAGCTATATCAAGATTCAAGCCCTTAATGAATTGGGCCATGGTAGCCTCACGATCTTCCTCGACATTTGCCTTAATCATGGCAATCTCCATTTCTTGATGGTAATCCTCCAGACTCATAAAACCCTATTTCAACTTTTAGAGCCTCTTATGCAATTCCTTATAATAGTAACTAGGGATGAATCGCTTGTGCATGATAGTTTTCGTCTCTTGTCAATCACGAATTGGACCTTCACCTATACATCTTCTGGTGAGTAAGAGTTGATCCTATTAAATGCTAGCATAATCAGCAAACTCCATTGCAACAAGCTTTACTTTCTTCTGCTCAGTCTAAGAGTTACTGGTCATTGTGCCATAGGCCAATCATTGTATTGCAAACATTGTATTTTATTAAGAAATAAGAGTTTCTTTTATTACATTATTATATTTTTGCATGTTCTATATAATAATATCCTTAGATAAATCATATTGGTTATTCTGAATATCCCTAGTCGATCATCATTGTGGGAATGATCATGAACTAATACTAGTATAATTTTGAATGATGATTATGTGTTAATCAAGTATAAAGATACGAATCAAAATCATAGGCATTTATTAGGGAACAAGATACTGGATCGACTTGCCATGAGATAGCTAAATGGATTAAGTCATAAGTGTATCTTATATATAACCATATCATCGAGTCCTTAGACTTGAGATCACCATAATTTCCAACATGAGAAACACTATTTTTTGGCATAGTCAAAAGTCATCTTTAACCATGTAATCATAAAGGCTATGATCGGGTATAGTGGAATTCATGTTGAAGAAGATGAGTGGTCAAGATAGGATTTGTCCCTTTGATTAATAGAGAGATATCTCTAGGCCCTTCAATAAGTGAGACTGAGAAATGCATAGCCATACTCAAATGGAAGGGTTTCCATTTGTACTATCAATCTACACGTAGATCGAGAAAGTGACGATCAAGTAAGATGAGGATGACATTTCTGTGCCTCATACTTGATCTAGATATCTTGTGACAAAAGAGATGTGATAAGGTTATATGAGAAGTTGCATCGGATCACCGATCCCTATATGATTTGGGTAGTCACAATGTCTTACTAGAGACCGCTTATGACTTATGGGTCAAATAATGTTATTAGCCCACTGCCAATATCATATGGGCCTACAGGGTCGTACATAAAAACGAGTCAACTCGAGCTAAAATGTTCAAATTCATTTCAAATTCATTGAATCTGAAATTGCGTCTAGATTCAATGAATGTCATGTTGAATCTGAAATTGCATCTAGATTCAATGAATGTCACATTCAATCTAAGGTGGAAGAATTTTATAAATAAATAAATAAATATTTGATATATATATATATAATTTATAAATTTTGAAATATATATTTATATATTCAAAATATATATATCCTTTAATTAATTTAAATCAATTAGTTTTAAATTCAAATCTATATGATAGATTTAAATTTAAACTAATATAGTAATTTAAATTTAATTTATGAGATAAATTAAATTTGAATTAAGTTTTAGATTTATATTAAATAATTAGTTAAAATTTAAATCTATTAGATAGACTTAAATTTAAACTAATCTATTTAATTCAAATTTGATTTGATTTGATTTAAAATAATGTATTTTAAATTAATCAAATATATTTGAAACCCTATTAAGATACCTCTATAAAAAGGTAGGAGGCTTGGGTTTCCTAGAACTACAGAACAAAAGAAAAATTCTAGAGAGCGAAAGTGTACAGATGGCGTACGGATGCCTAGAGAGAGAAAGAGGAGAATGTCTTCTCTACCAAGAACGTATACAAATGTTAGTAAGAGGTACTAGCACGCCATTCGAGTTACACAATCGTTCTTGTGGATACTGGTAGAGGGAGCAAATATGTAGATCAGTTCCTAAGATTCGACAGAAAAAGGTAAATATTTCTAGATCTACTTGATTTAAACAACATTGATGGATCCATGGGAAGGGATTTGGGATTTTAGTTTTCTACTACGTGTCCCTAAATTCCCAACAAGAGTGGCACTCGAACACATACTTCACTCTTCTTTCCCAATCTAAGTACTGGTTCGGATTATTTTTCTCAAGGAATAAGGGAATCTTCATCTTGATGTTTCCAATACCACTATCCTTATTGGACGATGATTGTCTGCCTCTCCGAGTATGGGACTCCTCAAAGTTGGACTCAGCATCATCATCAAGCTCCTTTTGAGCTTGCCTCCAATGGGTCTTCCTATTAGAAGAAAACTCCACATCATCTAATCTGGCACTAAGTTTTTTAAGAGTACTTTGAACGGCTCTAATCCAGACTTTCATGTCAAAGTCATTGTACTTAGATTCTCTAGACATCCTGAAATATTAGTTTGTACAAAAACAAGCAAAGAAAGATATAGGACCTCGCAACTTACTAGCTTACTTGTTTACACTCAAGAATAGTAATTCACTCATGTTTACTCTCAAAATTTGGCTTTTATCAAGATCGTACACTTTAGCCTTTTACCACTCAACAATTTGCTTCTTACAAGTGTTCTAAGCAAGTTACAAGCAAATCAAAAGAAAAGATCATACTAGTGGCAATCACAAGTAAGAGTTTCTAAACATAAGTAATCCTAGACTCTTAACCACAACCACACAAAAGGAGGTGTGTGATGAAAACATGTGACAAGCAATTGACACTACAAAAGTAACAAAAGGGACACAAAGAAGAAAGGGTAAAGAGGTGAAATGAAAGAAAGAGTAAGGGAACCAAACTTAACCTGAGCCTAACTTGAAGATGTCAAGAAGGGATAGAGAAAAAAAGGATCCACAAGGTCTGAGAACCAAAAGAAGAAGAAAAGATAAGTTAGTTTTGGAAGGAAAAAGAGGACCTTACCATCAAATGCAAGTAACCACCTTTTTATGTAATGCACATCACAAATCTGAAAATTCTTCCTTAAATCTTGCCAAGGAAGGGTATGGTGTACTTTAAAGAAGAAAGAACTCAAGAAAGGTTAGAATTTTAGCAAGACAAAGTTTTTCTTTTTTTGGCAAACACAACCTTTCAATTTTGAATTTTGCACTCTCAAGCAACAATCTTCTTTTTTTCTTTTGCCTTTTTTTTGTACTTCTTTTTCTCCTTCTTCTTTTTTGTACTTTTTTTTTAAAAAACTCACTCACTCAAAATAGAAAACTATTCACACCAATGATCAGCAAAAACAAGGTACATAAGGATGTAAGATGAACAAAAGAAGATGGTGATATGAATTATGCACAATGCACAAAATAATGGAACACAAAATGATGGTAAGATGGAGGTATGAAAGGCATAAAATTGATGGATGGAATGGGATGAGAAGCACGAAACAGCAAGCAAAAAGAAAGAATCAACACAAGAAACAACTACAGTAAAAAAAAAATTGAACAAGAAGAACTCAGAGACGATGAAATTTCAAACAGCTATAACTCATGGTAGAAAACTCCGATTGTGCTGTCTCAAAACGAGAAGAAAGAAGAGATCGTGAACTATGAAATTGACATACTACATGTTGAAAATCTCAACTAAAAACACCAGAAATGGCTACTTGAAAAATGAGACAAAATAGATAGCAACATAGCCAAAGAAGAAGAAAAGGAGATGGACGAAAATTTGAAGAAGGGAATGGAAAAAAGTTACCTTTAAGACTGGAAAAACCTTACTCTGAGATGACGCAAGACCCCCTAGGAATTTGGTCTTAGGAACCTTGGCACACAAATTGATCACTTAAGATTGGCTATGTCTCACACAAAAGTGAAAACACACAAAGGGATTGTTGGTCAAAAGTAGAACCCTAAGAGAACTTGTCTCTTAGAACATGCTATAGAGGATGACCAATCCTTTGATAAGTCACGTGAACTCTCAAAGAACATAAAGAAGTAAAAGGCTTACTGAGAATTGAATAATACTCAAATTCATTCATAATCTGAATATGGAGTACAATAGGAAGCCTTTATAGGCAAAGTTTCTAAAAATCTAATCCTAACAAAAATTAAATGCTAAAATTCATAATTAATTATTTAGCATTAAATTAGCACCATTTACTTGTTTAAAATCTGATTAGAAATATTTTAAATGGTGCCTAAAATCAAGGAACAAGATTAGGATACTAATTTCAACTTAATCTCCAAGATAAGATTTTCAACAAGTCTTAAAAAAATAAAATAAATAAAAACAAAATTCATAAAGAATCTAGCCCAAAACTGATCAGCTCCTTTAAGTAGTCACATGGGATACTCATACTTCATTAAGTCACATGGTTGACACATGATTCTTAATCTTTTGTAATTAGACTCCAATTAGGCCTTTGCACTTCTCTTGTAGAATGGTCAGTGTTATCACACCTTTTATATCTTCTTGGGCTCTCTCTTGACTCAAACGAATGGGCGCTAAGTCATGGAGCTTATGAATCAAACAATTGAAGGCTTCTTTCATTACTTTAGCCCTACCTCTTGTTATCGAGCCTTCTGTGCCTTGCAATGGATCTTTAGGCACATTTGACTTGAACTCTTGGGTTTTAATTTGCAAATCATGTCCTTGGGCTTGAAGCTTAGCACCATATCCTCCATCAGGTCCACTTCCATGCTCAACAAGGTCTCTTGGTGCTTCCACATCAACTTCTGCCTAACACTCTAACTCACTTTCCTCTGGTCCAAAACAAATCCAAGAGCAGCTCAAAGTGGTGCATAAGAAGAGGGAGTAAGGGGAAGAGAAACAAGCCTTGAAAGTGTAAGAATATGCTACTTTTTCATGCTTCTTCCTTCATTAAACTTCTTCTCCTCTCTTCTCACAGTTTTGGTGTCTTAATTGGACATGTTTTATGGCTAGTTCAGTAGAGGAGAAGGAGAGTTTGAATGGAAGTTTAAAAGCTTGTGAAAGCTCTCTTGAAAGGCTTGAAAACAAGATAAACTTTACTATGGGAAATTGCTCCTTCTTGGCTTTCTTCTCCTTCATGTTTTGGCCAGACTTAGTGGTATATGTAAGGGACTTTATTTTGATCCAAACTTCATAGGAATTGGGGTTTTGAAGCATGAGGAATCATATGGAGCAATTAGGATTCAAAAATCACCTATAGATAACAAGTTATAGCAATTTGGATTTTGGTTGCACCTAAAGATTTATGAAGCTTTCTAATGGTAATTTAGACTATCTAAGAGTTTGTTGGAGTTCATAAGAGGCCTAAGAAGTCTCATGGATGGCAAACTCCCTAGAAAATTGAATGAAACTCTATGGGCTCTTCACTTAGGCCTATGTCTCAGGTAGAAAGGGAAGGAGATACTTAGGAGGAGTTTTCTTTGATTCCAAGGATAGAAATTGTGATGACCCTAATTTCTAATCATTGTAATTAAGGTTAAATACATGATTAATAATTATAGATTGGGGTTACAAGGCATTACGACCAATTACATTGTGAAGTCACGGGGAAATTTGAACCTTAGTGTTATTAGAGTCATCAACCATATAATTACTAGCACTTACGTACATAAGAGAAATAAACATTTATTTATAAGCCTTTGATTCTATTACCCATCAATTATAACTCATCCCAATGTCTCTAAATCATCCCTTCTTATTACCATATGAAAAACTAAGGTTTTTTAATTAATTTAAGGATTTCAGAACGTTCGCCGTGGCCAAATTACACTTAGCCACGGCCAATTCCTCTTGGTTTCGCCCCTTACTTCATCACTAGTTTCACCATGGCTAACCTACTTGGCGCTGCAGCGAGGGGTTTCGCCCCTTACTTCATCACTAGTTTCACCATGGCTAACCTACTTGGCGCTACAGCGAGGGGTTTTGCCCCTTACTTCATCACTAGTTTCACCACGGCTAACCTACTTGGCGCTGCAGCGAGGGGTTTCGCCCCTTACTTCATCACTAGTTTCACCACGGCTAACCTACTTGGCGCTGTAGCGAGGAAGCCTCCTGGAACTTACCTCACTCTCCTCTCGCTATTAGCCGTAGCCAATTCCCTTATTAGCCGAGGTTAATTCCTCTTTGGAACACCTGGGACATTTTCGCAAAAGTTCACCGCGGCCAATTCCCTTATTCACTGTGGTGAATTTCCCTCTTGATGACTCCTAGTTTAGCCTCTCATATTTCACCACGGCTAATTACACATTTTGCCGTGGTGAATTTCTCTCTGGACTCCCCCTGGGCGAATTCGCCTCTATTGGCCGTGGCTAATCCCATTTTGGCTATGACAAAATTCTTTCTGATCCTATAACTCTAAAAATCTTGTCTCATACTCTCCACTTTCCCTCCAATATCACCCTAGGGCATTCTACCTTAATTTATGCAACTCTAATAATAGTTATGTACCTTAATTATCAGCTAATCTATTATTACTAGTTCAAGATTTAAGTGTCCATTTCTACTCCTCTAACTACCCTATATTAACCAGTTCAAAGATTAATAACCGCAGAATTTCATAGGCTTCCAGTGATCACCATTCAAGTATATATTTCATTAAAGATTCCATACATCACTAATTCAAATCAACAATCTAATAGATACTGAGATGACATTCGCAATAGTAACCATATCATGAATTCAACAAAATCCATATATCAGATACTATAGTCTCATACAACCTAAACCAAGCTATATTAAGACTTAACTCCTTAATAAATACATTCCAACTAATCAAAATATAAACGCCTACACTTGCCAATATGATTACATGATGATGCTATATAAAAGATTAACAAAATTGCATCTACTCTATTCAGACTAGCCCAAGTGTAGCCTCATCCATATATGGCTAGAGTTCATGGATTTTTATCCACTTGCTTCCCCTTATCCTTACCCGAAAGGCCTTCACTTGAAAGTATAATCCCATGAAATGGGGTGAGATGCAAATCTCAGTAACCAAGGCAATTCTATCATATATTCCAGTTTAATTAATATGTATGCATGATTTCACATAAGTATCAGAAAACATACTAGTCATATCAATAAATGAACCAATTAAGCTATCATAATTACTATCCTATACTAGCAATCATATTTCCACATGTTAAAGGCCAATAACACTAGGAGAGACCCGTCCACGGCACCTACTCCCTATTGAGCACAACCAGAGCTCAGTGCATCTAGGGTTTGATCATAACCCGGTGCTCGATCGAAGCACATGCACGGGTGGCAACTGCACCACAGCTCCATCAGGGACTCACAAGGTCCAATTACAATACAATAGATAGCCAACCAATTCATTTAGTATTTCAAATCATTCATATATAGCAAATATGAAATTAAAACTGATATATGCATAGAATTAATGTAAACCCAGTTACCTCACTTGTAGATAAATTTTGCAACAGCCACCAATGGTACAAAAATTCCTCTATAACCATAGCATCACAGAATTACTACTTTAATTCATCATTTAAAGTAGCAACAAGTACCTAAAGAATTTAAAATGCTAATGACCACTTAGGGAACACTTACCCAACCACTACAAGTCCCCAAATTCGAATTAAAATGTCCTCCACCAGAAACTTTAATATTTCACCCAAAATCCTAAGCAAATTCGTACAAAATTAATACTTATACTATAATCCAATCATTGGGGTCTCAAACCAATAGAAATACCTTAAAAAGAAGAGTTTATATGTACCTAAGGTCAGCCTTAGCCTCAACCTACAAATTTTCACCATAGAAACACCAAATGGCAAGTTTCAGATTTTGGGTGTAGGTGAAAATACTCTAATTGGAACATTAATCGATTCAAATTAAAGAGAAAGATGAGAGGATTAAGTTATATAACTATTACCTTGGCTGAATCTTGCTTTAGATGTAGGAAATAATGGATTTCTTGCCCTAAACCCCAGCCTCCCTCCAAACCTCCGAATTTCTCTCTTGTGTTTCAGTAAAATGGGGAAGACGCTGAAGTGTTTATGGTTTTAGTTGGGTTTAAGTTGGGTTTTCCATGGGTTATAGGTTACTCCAAGATCCAACTCCTAATGGGCTTCAAATTTTAGCTTTGTTGGGCCAGCTCTCATGTATTAGGTTATTGAAATTCAATTGGGTCAGACCAAATTTGAAAGACTCATTTGATTTGGGTCTACTCAAGGGTTATTAGGCCAATTACATAGGCTTATGAAAGTTGGGTCTTGGGCCTTTAACTCATTAAATCAGATTGGGTCTGTACCTAACTTATTGGGCTTCAATTAGCCTCTTATCATGATCTCCTACATTAATTTGGGCCTAGATGAAGTTTCTATCCCAATTAATTCTCAACTCATATTATTAATTTATCTCTTAAAATTTCCATTCACTTAACTTACCCGATTATTCCATATTAATTATTTTTAATTAACCCAAATCTATAAGTAGTACCCTAATTAATTTTTAGGGTGTTACAGAAATGGTCTAGAGATGAATAATAAATGCCAAAGGAACCATTGGTTTGAATTTAGAAACCATATTTTGAAAGTTGGAAGTTTAGGGTTTCTTTAGGCATAAAGAAGCAATTCGATGTTTGGCTCATTGAAATAAGTTTGTGATAACTCTATGACTTTAAATGGAGTAATGTAACTTAGATGGAGTGAGAAATTGGAGCCAAGATCATGAATTATGTGGGTTGCTTTATTATGCCCTTGCATGGAACCATAAGCATGCCATAAACTAGAAGTAGCTTGTGTAAAGTTTATGCAAGGCTAGAGATGGTTTCATTGATGTGTTTGTGTCTTATTTGATGTGTCTAGGCCAAGAAAATCAAGTCTCCTCGAAGTGTGTGTGTGAGGCCAAACCAAGAGGCTAAAGGAATCAAGGAAAGGATTGTGTTTCTTGAACCAAGGTACCTCTTCATCCATTCTTGTATGAATTTCTTAGTTGTTTGATTGTCATTGAATACTTGTATGGTGTTTGAGTCATGAGACATGCCTATAGTTATTGGTTTGATGTTTTAGTACCATTATGCTTCTTAAATTGTGTTTTGAATGTGAGATTGCTCTTTATGGATTAAGTTGTATCAAAAGTTTCTTAGATTGGGTGAGGTGAAGCCAAAAGTCCCTAAGGATGGGTGAGGTAAGGTAAAAAGTCCTTAAAAAGTGAATGAGGCTAAACCAAAAGTCCTTAGAGCTTGATTTTGATCTTGATATGTTTATGTGATCTTGAAATATGTTTATGATTGGTTCTTGGAAGCTTTTGATGCATGTTTGTATTCTTTGATATGATAACATGCCATATATACTTACTTGAAAGGGTGAATGATGTAACGAACGTAATTTCGTAAATGACAAAATAAGCCGTATAAAAGCAAGTCTATTGAAATGAGCTAGAAAATGTCCTAAAAATTTGGGTAGAGTTCTAGGCTCTTAAAAATGATAATTCTAGACTCAGACGAAAAGAAAAAATAAAACTAAGATGGTGAAACAAATTTTGATGAAATTTGACAAAATATAATGGTATTTTTGTAAATAAGTTAACTTCTGAAAAAACATACAGAATGGCTTTTTAAATGGAAAATTTGAGTTGCCCAGGGTTCTCAGAGGCCCCGAAACTGTAATACCATAATTTTTTAGCTCATTCCATGCTATTTTTATACCTTATATCAATCAATTCATATGAGAGGAAAGAAAATGGCATTAAAGTATTGATTATTTTTGCGTTGGGTTGCGTTGCGGATAAAAATTCTGTTCGGTGCCATGTGAATCGAGTGATCTCATACTATACTTTACCATATTTAATTACATGTATACAACTCATTTGCATCATAAAATCATGCCCACAACTCATGAAAACCGAAATGGAGCATAGAATATGGAGGTTTATTTTCGGCCAGATTTGGCCCCTTTTCTGGCCAAACTTTGAAAAATCATAACTAATTCTAGAAAAATCAAAATCATACATTCTTGGCATTATGGAAACCTATAGATGTCTAATTCACACTAAAAACATGCCTAGACCATAACAACCATCACAGAGGACGTTTGACATTTGAAAAGGTCCAGAGGTCAAACTGCCTCCTGATACTATCACAGATTCTGCAGCAAACTTTGAAAATGTCTAATTAATTCCAAAAAAATCCAACCCATGTAAATGATACCAATATGAAAATCTGTGGAGGTTAGCTAGAGGAGGAAAATATTTTCTCAGGTAGCCCAAATCTTGGAATTTAATAGAACAGTAACTTAGGTCAGATAAGGGTCCTGATACTGGATAGAATGTTCAAAAATTCATATCTCCCTCTCTAGACTCTAAATTAGGTTCTTCTAGTTGGCATGAGTCACTGTAAATGTCTATTTTTTTTGTATAAAATTTCATGGCAATTAGACATCATTTGCCCCATAAGTGATAGAATTTAATTTCAGACCAGTGCTATAGTACCAAGGACCAAAATCAGAAACATTCTCAACTTCAACAATTCACCAAATATTCCACAAACCTCCAAAAATTACCAAATTTATCTTCCCAAAAATATTTCAATAAGCTCTAGATGCATGCCAAATTTCAAACCAAGAAGAGCTCATTTGGACAAAAAGTGGTGCAGCCTCCTAAAATGGTAAGTTTTTGTTCCATATGGGTAACCAATTTGTCCAAATGGCTTTCTTAATTGTTTGGCACCTCTTGGACAAGTTTTAAGGCATAAATATGACTTCTAAAGACTGCCTAAGTGGTCCCAAACCCCATGTATCTTATTTTGATCTCTTAACATCCATTTATGCACTAAACACACATGACATTCAAGGATCCAATAACATAATTTCATGGATTTAATACTACATACATTATTACATATAGTCTATACATTATATGCTCAAGGTTTTACACAGCCAAAAATAATATGTACAATGCTTCTTGACACTCCATTATAAGTTAAATTACAAATTAAACAAAGTGTAGCCATTTAGTGTTCTTGGCTTGTATTTCCTTGGCCTTAGGCACCACCTAGACAATTTAAGCATGAGAGGGAAAGGGGAGTGAGATTCCAAGAATCTCAATAGCTCACACACCCATTCACACCACATTCAAGGTATACATATATCAAAATATGAATATGCAAACATAAAGTGTGCAATAAATCTCATTTCATGCCACATCAACATGTTAAGACTACTCTCATGCTCTAGGGACTTTTGGTTTAGCCTTACCCAATTTTTAGGACTTTTGGATTTGCCTCACTCTTGGTCTAAGGACTTTTGACTTAGCCTCACCCATTCAAGGGACTTTTGACCTTATCTCACCCATGCCATGGGACTTTTGGCATCTCCTCACCTTCATCAAGGGACTTTTGGCATCACCTCACTCTTATGAGCTCTTTCCACAACCATAGTCATTCAAGATGACACATTAGTATCAATACAATTTCAAGATATCAAGTGGCATGTTCTCAAATCACAAGAGCATATACAAGCACACAACATATACATAGGCACATAAGAATGCAAGAGAATGAGGTGGAGAGTTACCTTTTAATTTATGCAAGCTTACTTTGCCACTTTCTTTTCCTTTTTGGTCTCACAAGACCACTTAAGTAGAGTAGGGTTCTCTTGACCTAGATATCACAAACATCGCACAATTACACCCTTGAAGCAAGCCAAGACATTAGGTTCACTCTTAAACACACACTTGGTTCCATAATGGGCATATTGGTTCCATAAATGGTCCATTGAAGCAACTCATATCATCCAAGTTCTAGGCTTCATTCTCTTATTATTTCTAAACTTCTTGGACTCATTTAAGGTCTTTGGAGCCATCACATATTCAATTGCACCATTGAAAGACTAAGTTGCTTCATAAAGCACCATTATGGACACCATTTTCCCATCTCCCAACCTATAGTTCCTAAATTTTTCCCAATGATTTCTCCCATCTTCTAACATTATATAAAGTCCCAAACCAAGGCTAGAACAAATTAAAACATCCCATAGCCTAATGAACCTAGCTTGGCCGAATATGCACTATAAGGAAGGTTCATGGACTTTGTGATTTTTCCTTGATGGGAGAGCCACTTGGGAGGCTTTCTAGAGGTCTTAGGAGCTCAAGGGAACATTCAAATAGCCAAGGAAACTTTCACACAAAATCAGATTTTACAAAACCCTAAGAAAGCCTACACTTTTCTATCTTGATTTCCTTTGGTTTTTACTTGGATTTCTTGCCATATTCTTAATCCTTGCACTCTTTTTCCTAATTTTCTCCCTTGGTTCTACCCAAAATTCATCTCTGGCCGAAAGTACCACAAAGAGGAGCAATCAAGATGAAGCATCAAGAATGGAAAAATACCTTAGTTTCAAGCTTGTTTTCAAAGCTTTTCTTCCTTGGTTCCCTTCTCCTTGGAAAATTCAAAATTTCCCCCTTAGGTCTGGACCAAAACAGAACCAAATCATTCATAAAAAAATCAAAAATTTCATTTAAAAAATATGTGGTTTTTCAAAAGTTGCACTTATTTACGAAAATACCATTACGTTTCGTCAGTTTCTGTCACAAATTATTTCTCCAATTTTTCTTTCCATCTGAGCCTAGAATTATCAAGGAAAGGGACTCATTTCGTTGTTTTACAAAAATTACGTTCGTTACAAAAACCATGGGAAGTCCCGGGACTAGTAAAGCCCCTCTGGTGTAAGTCTTCCAATGTTGGTGAGCCCAAACTTTGATGGATTCATTTAAGAAGGTTTTAGTTCTAATTTGAGTGATTCCAAGGTATTTTATTAAATTAGGAACCTAGATTTTATGGAAAAACGGTTCTAAAAAAGGAACTAAAACAAAGCTAAAATGAAATTGCCATTATAGAAGGACGAAATTGAGTGAATTTTTGAAAACTTGAATGTTCCATAAGCTTCTTGACTCTTCCTGCTCTCATATAGCTTGACTTTCTTCTACCCAAAATACAGAAAAATAAGCCCTCTCTTAGGCGCACAAGAGGAGGAGAGAAAGGGAAGAAGAAACCAAGGAAAATGTGAAGAATTTCATGGAATTTCAAACAGAACCAAATCATTCAAAAAAATCCATGGAAAGAAAAAAGGAAGAGAGGAGAACAAGATTGGAGGAAGATAAAGGAAGAAAATCCATGAAATTACCTAGTTTCTCCTTGGTTTTCTTCCTCTTTTTCTTCCCCTTTTGATGCACCTAAGGAGGTGCTATTTTTTTTGTAAATTGGGTAGACAAAGTTGTGCTCAATAAAAGGGAGAAGATGGAAGAAAAGTGTGGAAGTGTTTAGGACATTCTAGAAGCTTTTGTTTCCAATTTTGTCCTTCCGTAATGGCAATTTCGTTTCGGCTTCGTTTTACCTCCTTTTTAAAAACCGTATTTTCCATAATAAAATTTAGGTTCCCAATTTAATAAAATGCTTTTGGAATCACTCAATTTGGAGCTAAAACCTTACCGCAAAATACAAGGCAAAGGAAGTAAATCCAAAGGAGTCAAAGGGTTAAAACCATATACGATTTCAAAAGGAGAAAACTCATGCTATCCTTTCCACTAGATGTTCTAGGCAATCCAAGCACAAAATCCCATTGAAATATTGAGAAGGGACAGTAAGGGATTTACAAGCCATGTGGTTGCACTTTAGATTTAGCGTGTCTTGCATGCAATACACCTTTTACACACAGATCGGTCAAGAAGCAAGTAAATCCAAAGGAGTCAAAGGGTTAAAACCATATACGATTTCAAAAGGAGAAAACTCAGTTGTAGAATGCAAGGCACGATTATATGCAAACTCAATGTGAGGCAAACACTTTTCCCAATTCTTTAAATTTTTTTGAATTACAACGGTGTTCGATTCACTACTTCGGTTTGTCCATCCGATGTGCCAAAAGTTCAGGTCAACTGACATTGAAAAACATATATCAGAGGGGCTTTACCGGCCCCGGGGCTTCCCATAGTTTTTGGAGCCTCTGAGAACCTTGGGCAACTCAAAAATTTCATTTAAAAAGCCCTCTTATGTGGTTTTTCAAAAGTTGCACTTATTTACGAAAATACCATTACGTTTCGTCAGTTTCTGTCACAAATTATTTCTCCATCCTAACTTTATTTTTCTTTCCATCTGAGCCTAGAATTATCATTTTTAGGAGTCTAAGGCTCAACCTAAATTTTTTGAGACATTATCTAGGTCATTTCAGAGGACTTACTTTTATATGACTCATTTCGTTGTTTTACAAAAATTACGTTCGTTACAAAAACCATGGGAAGTCCCGGGACTAGTAAAGCCCCTCTGGTGTAAGTCTTCCAATGTTGGTGAGCCCAAACTTTGATGGATTCATTTAAGAAGGTTTTAGTTCTAATTTGAGTGATTCCAAGGTATTTTATTAAATTAGGAACCTAGATTTTATGATAGAAAAGACGGTTCTAAAAAAGGAACTAAAACAAAGCTAAAATGAAATTGCCATTATAGAAGGACGAAATTGAAATTTTTGAAAAAGTGAGTTTCTTGAATGTTCCATAAGCTTCTTGACTCTTCCTGCTCTCATATAGCTTGACTTTCTTCTACCCAAAATACAGAAAAATAAGCCCTCTCTTAGGCGCACAAGAGGAGGAGAGAAAGGGAAGAAGAAACCAAGGAAAATGTGAAGAATTTCATGGAATTTCATGCTTCTCCTTCTAATCTTGTTCCTCTCCTTCTTAGCTCTCTTTCCATGGTTTATTTGAATGAATTGGCTCTATTTTGAGTCCAGAACAAGGAATAGTAGTTTGAATTGCTTGAGGAGAAGAAAACCAAGAAGAAAAAGTCTCGAAACCAAGTTTGAATCTAAGGTATTTCATGGTTTTGTTGTTTCTCCTCTTTGCTTCTTCCTTGTGCATAATTTTAGCCAAACTAGAACCATGAGAGGGGAGGAAGTTCTATTTAAAAAGAAGAGGGAACTTAGGGTTTTAGACTATGGAAAAGTGAAATATGGCAAGAAATTCTAAGAAAAACTAATAGAAATCAAGTTAGGAAAGTGTAGGACTTTTTAGAGTTTTATGAAATATCATTTTGTGTATGAATTCCCTTGACTATTTTAAGTATCCCCTTGAGCTCCTAAGACTCCTAGAAACCTCCCTAAGTGGCTCTCCCATTAAGGAAAATTTTGAAACTCTAAGAACCCCTTCCATGGTGCTTGTCTCGGCCTAACTAAGTTCAATGGGGTAGAGAGTGTTTTAATTTGTTCTAACCTTGGTTTGGGACTTTATATGATGTTAGAAGATGGGAGGAACCATTAGGAAGAATTTAGAAGCCATGGATTGAGAGATGGAATAATGGTGTCCATAATGGTGCCTTACGAAGCAACTTAGTTTTTCAATTGTGCAAATGAATGTGTGATGGCTTCAATAATTTTAAATGATGGCAAGAGGCCTAGAAATGAAAAGAGAATGGAGCCTAGAACTTGAATTGTAAAAGTTGCTTCAATAGGTTATTTATGGAGCCATAATGCCTGTAACACCATACTTTTCTAGCTTTGCCTAGTGCTATTTCCAAGTCTCATGTTATGCATTTCACAAGAATACAAGAAAATAGCATACAAAAAGTGAATATTTTAGCATTGCGTCACATATAAATTTTTCATTCAGCATCCTATGGACCATGTGAGCTCATGTATCTCATTTTCATGTTTAATTACATAGATACAACTCATTTCTATCACCAAAATTGGCCTAGAGCTCGTGTATGATAAGGGGATACATAAAATTCATAAATGCAATTTTGGCCAGAATTTTCTCATTTCTATTACAAACTTTGGAAAATCATAACTAATTATAAAAAAAATCACAATCATATATTCTTTACCATTTTGGAATGCTATACATGTCTACTTTATGTTAAAAATATGTCCAGACCATGAAACATAACATAGAAGATATTTGACATTCGAAAGAGTGTAGAGGCCTGGCTAGCTACTGCTACTGTAAAAAAAATCACAATCATATATTCTTTACTGAATGCTATACATGTCTACTATGTTAAAAATATGTATGCTAAAAATATGTCCAGACCATGAAACATAACATAGAAGATATTTGACTTCAAAAATGTCCAATTAATTACAAACTTCAAAAATGTCCAATTAATTTCACAAAAATCCAATCCATGCAAATGCCAATCTGGAAAGCTACAGATGTTAGATAGAGAGGAAAAATAGCTCCAGACCAATTTAGGCATGTCCAAACTTCGAAAATCAATTAAACAATACCTGAGGTCAGTCTAAATGCCTAATACTGGGCAAAAACTTTAAAAATTCATATCTCCCTCTCTAGACATCCAAATGAGGTATTCTAGTTGGTACAAGTCACTGGAAATGTCTAGTTTTTTCCTGTAAAATTTCATGGTAATTGGACATTATTTGACCCTTGAGTGACAAAATTCATTTTCAGACTAGTATGAATAGTAGCCTAACCAATTTCAAAATTTTTTCCAACTTTGAAAATTTATTAAATATTCTATAGATCTCTAAAAATTCTGCACTTTAGCTTCCCAAAAAGATCTCAACAAGCTCTAATTGCATGCTAAGCCTTAGATCAAGAAGAGTTCATTTGGACAAAAATTGGTATAGATTTTCAATATGGTCAATTCTTACTCCATACAAGATACCAAAATGTCCAAATGATTTCCCTTCATGTTTGGAACCTCTTGGGCAAGTTTAAAAGTATGATTATCACTTGTATGAACTGCCCAAATGATCCCAAACCTCATGTATCTCAATTTGGCCATTCCACTTCCATTTATACACATTTGTCTTAAGCCATCCAAGAAGCCAAATTGTCATAACATGCTCAATTTACATTCTAATGATCACATAATATAATTTCTCTTTTATACATAACATATTAACATAATTACACATGCTCAAAAGACCATAGGTCATATACAATAATGGCTTACAATATTTGCCATTTATATAGCCTTAAAGAAGCAAATTCCATACACTTTGATGGCATACTCTCATCTTTCAAGAGGTTAGCTTCTATTTTCTTATTCTCTTTGTCTACCTAGCATGTTAGAACATTAGAAAGGAAGGAATGAGATTCAAAAAATCCTAATAGCTCATCTCCCTTTCAATCACACATAAAAGATTCAAAACTAATCTTGAAAATGCATGCATGAGTATCATAGGATGTGTAATCATTCAAAAGACATTTTCAATATTTGAGCAAGTCATATATAGCATACAAAGGCTTGTCAAGTAAGTGGATTAGCATCACCCATTCACTTGTGGATTTTGGACTTGTCTCACCCATTCTTTAAGAGGTTTTTTAGACTCAACCTTACTTTGGGGAGTCAACCTCACTTTTGGGAGACTCTTTTCTTTGTCTCAACCAATTCTAAGGGTTTTTGGCTCATCCTTACCATGGCTACAAGTTCTTGATTTTACCACACTCAAGCAAACCAAAGCAAACATCATAAACATCATTTGGAAACATAATGCATTATCATGGTACCATGGCATATGAAATTATACTAGAATACTTTTCATGGCTTAAAATACACATACATACATTCAAAGACAAGCCAAGCATACATTCATGCATGAAAAAAGAAGGAGTGAGCTACCTTGGAAGCAACCATACACTTTTCTCTTTGAAATAATGCTCCCTTCCTCGACCTCACACACACAAGGGTGTGGTAATGATTTCTCTTAGCCTAAACACAATTTATGGAAGTCAATTAGGTTCATGGAATTAATTCTAAGGCCACACATTTTTCTTAAACACTAACTTGACCTATAATAAACCCCTTTATGTTTCCAAGAATGTACTTAATAAAGCAATGATGTGATCCATCAAAGGGAGCAAGCTGTCTCAAATGCTTGGAATGATCCTCTGCAAATTCCAAGTGGCCCGATGACAAGAGCACGAGCTAAAAGAATGAGGGAAGCCTTAAGTGGACTTGTTCAAGAGACCTGGACTAAGCAAATAGCAATTGGAGCAACAAAAGTCAAGCAAGATATGGACATTTCCAATGTGGGCGTCCTCAACATCATATGGGCTGAAGATGGAGCTGTTGAGGCTAGATTGGCCCAAAACATCATAAATTGAAGTGCTTGAACCATGGACCATCCATTAGTGGGCTCATTTAGGGCTAAATAATGCTATTTTGGGCTTAATAGGCTGATTTCTAGAACCCTAATTATTTAGACGAAATTAGCTTATTTAGGGGGATTTATTTCCTTTTTAGTTTTTGAGAGAATTTGACTTTTATAATTCTGATTCCATAGGCCATTAATTAGGAAATTTGCCATTAATTTCCCTAGTTTTCCTTTTCTATGAGCATTGAAGGCAAATTTGACTTGCACACTATATAATTGTATTCTGCCTCCCATTGTAATCAGATTTGAATGAATAGAAATCATATTTTCTGGAAATCCCAGAATTGAGAGGAGTGCTCTCTAGGGTTCTTCATTGAACTTGTAGACTTATCAAGGCTTGATCAACCTTGTGGCGTCTTCCAACACTTGGGGTCCTTGTCTCTTTGTGTCAAGGGTTCCAAGTGGATCGTTCAGACTTGATTTAGCTTTCTTGGGGTATGTATATTTCAGATCGGTTGTGGGTTCAAGGGGATTCAAGTCCTTGCGAGTTCGCACCAAGCAACACCCATCAAATAAATTCTAAGCTCTTTTCTTTCCTTTCATATATGATTCTTGACTCCTTTTAAGCCTTTTGGAGTCATCACACAATTAAAATAAAGAGTCTAACTATATGTTACTTTTTTAGGTCATATTATGGAACATATAAGGCCAACTCACTTTCTATGACTTATAAATTTTTTCCAAGGCCTCCCCTCATTTTTACTCATCATATATGACCCAAAAATGGGTTTAGAAAAATTTAAAACTCTCCCTAGGCACCCAAACCTATCTAGGCTGAGACTATGCATGATTTTGGCTTTCTTGGACTTTGGTTTGTTTTCTTGATGGAGGAAGCACATGGGGAGACTTCTAGGGATCTTAGGAGCTCATTTAAACACTCATTTAGGCATAGAAATTAAGGTATCAAATCAGATTTTACAAGAAACATATGAAACCCTAGAATTTGCATCTTGAATTTTTATGGTTATTTGTTACTTTTCTTTGCATATTCTTATTCTCTACACTTTTTTTCCTAAGAACCACCCTTGGTTCTGCCTAAAAATCAAGCCCTCCTATGACTTCTTGAGTGGGGCAAAATATGGAGAGAAGAGGAGCAAGGGGTAGCAACCATGGAAGAAGAAATTACCTTGTTTTTCCTTGTTTTCTCACTTGAATCTTGTCTTCTTTAGCCTCCTCTCTTCAAATCCGAATTTTTTTCTCAATTTCTCCCTTAAAATAGATCCATATACTTCAATATAATCATAGAAAATAAAGGAGAATGAAGGAGAAGAGGTTTGGAAAGGAAAGAGCATGAAAAACTATCAAAATTTCGTACGTTCAAACTTTGATTTCCCCTCCTCTTCTTCTTCCTCTTGTGCACCACTCTCCTAAAGTTTTTCCTCAGGTCTAGGGCAGAAACATATGAAGCTAAATGAATGGGAGAGTGGGCGCCCTATATATATAAGTGGAGGAAGGAAGACTTTTCAAAAATTCCCATTATGCACTTCATTTTTGGCATTTTCATTTCTACTTCATTTTACCTCCTTTTTTGAGAACTGTCCTTTCTATTATAAAATTTAGGTTCCCAATTTAGTAAAATACCTTTGGAATCACTCAAATTGAAGATAAAACCTTCTCGAACAAATTTGTCAAAGTTTAGGTACACCAACGTTGGAAAACATCCACCAGAAGGGTTTTAACTATCCCAGGGCTTCTCATAGTTTTCAGAGCCTCTGAGAACCCTGAGGAACTCAAAATTTTCATTTAAAAGCCCTCCTGTGTGAATTCCAAATTTTGTTCAAAATTATGAAAATGCCATTACATTTTGTAAGTTTTTTGTTAAATTTTGTTTCTTCATTCTAGCTCCATTTTTATTTCCGTCTAAACCTGAGATTCTCATTTTTAGGAGTCTAGAATGTTACTCAAATTTTTTGGGACCTTAACTAATTCATTTCAAAGAACTTGCTTTGAAAACACGTCGTTTCTGTCATTTAATGAAAACCAGACATTACAATCCACTTATGGAATCAAGTATGTGTTTAAGAATAAATTTAGTATATTGGCTTGCTTCAAGTGTGTAATTGTGTGTTATTTATGGTGTTTAGGCCAAGAGAACACCAACCCCACCTTGGTGTGCTTGTGAGGCCGAAAAAGGGAAGGAGAAAGACTAAAAAAAGTTTGCATAAATTCAAGGTAGCTCTTCACCTCATTCTCCTTACATTCTTGTGTGCATATGTATGTCATTGTATGCTTGTATGTATTCTTGTGACTTGACGGCATGCCACTTGATGTCTTGACATTACATTGGTACCAATGTGCTTCCTTGAATGTCCTTGGTTGTGGGAATGGCTCATAAGGGTGAGGTGAGGCCAAAAGTCCCTTAATGAAGGTAAGAAGATGCCAAAAGTCTCATGGCATGGGTGAGACAAGGCCAAAAGTCTCTTAGAAGAGTGAGGCTAAGTTAAAAGTCCCTAGGCCAAGGGTGAAGCAAATCCAAAAGTCCTAGAAATAGGGTGAGGCAAAACTGAAAGTCTTTAGAACATGTTCTTGGCTTGAATGTGAATAAGTGGCATGAAAATTATGACTATGCATACTTTAAGGTCATTAAACTTTCCATACATATGCTTTGATGTGTATATGTCATGAATGTGTGTGTGAATGGGTGTGTGAGCTATTAAGATTCCATGAATCTCATTTCCTTCCCTCTTCCTTCTTAAAATGTCTAGGTGATGTTCAAGAACCAAAGGATGCAAGCCAAGGAAATTAGGATGCCATACTTTAAACAAATTGTACCTTCCTTTGTATCTAGATGTCAAAGTAATTTTGAACATATTATTTTTGAGTTGTAAACCACTGAACAAATGTAAAATGATGTATGAATGTGGTGCAGACCTTATGTGACACTAAATCAATGGAATTATGAAATTTAGCTCTTGGATGGCTTGTATGTAACTATGTATTAATGGATGTTGGATAGCCAATTTGAGATGCATGGTATTTAGGACTACTTGGGTAGTTCATAAAAGTCATAGTCATGCTTTTAAACTTGCCCAAGAGGTGCCAAATCTAAAAGGAAGCCATTTGGACCAAAGTGATGTCTTATGAGAAGCAAAAGTGACCATTTAGGTGAGCTATGTCACTTTCTGTCCAAATGAGCTCTTCTTTGTTTGAAATTTGGCATACATCTAAGGCTTGTCGATAGCTTTTTGGAAGCTAAAGTGGGTATTATTTAGAGGTCTATGGAATTTTTGGCAAATTTTTAAAATTAGTTGAGTTTTCAGAATTTGCTGATGTTACTGTTTATTTGGTCCAAAATTAATATCTATCACTTATGGTCCAAATGAAGTCCAATTGCCATGAAATTTGATAGGGAGAAACTAGACCTTTCTAGCAACCTGTGTCAATTAGAAACATCCCAATTGGATGTTTAAAGAGGGAGATATAAATTTTTAAAGTTGTTATTCTGTTCTAGGCACACCTCCAGACCCGTGTTATTGTTGGATTAATTTTTTAGGTCTGAATGCTCTTGGATTGGTTTGGAACTATTTTTTTCCTCTAGTTAACATCTGTACCTTTCCAAATTGGTATAGATTGAATAGATCGCATATTTTTAGAATTAATTATGAATTTCCAAAATTTATATCAGTAAGTTATATTAAATTTCTAAACAGCTCAACCTCCTTGCTTTTTTGTTATCAAACATGGTCCAGATGAGATTTTAATGGCTGGTATTATGTTTACTATAAATTTGACATCTAGAGATTTCTAGAAAGCTATGGTCTGTATGATCTCAATTTTTCTACATTTAGTTATGAATTTTCAAAATTGCCCTTGAAATCTAGCATATGCTATCTGCAAGTTCAAGTGAAAATTTCAGGGTTTGAGACTTGATAACTGTGGATTGCTTAATATTTTGAGTTGATTGTATTGTTTCCCAATGATAAATGACTAGAGAATGTTGTTGGATAATCCACAGGGCCCACATAACATAAATTGAACAAATGTTATCCCAACGTAATGTAATAAAATACATGAAAATATGGCTTTTTCTTAATAATTCCCTATGAACATGCACTTAATTATCTTGAATGGAAGGATATGATGGAAGTAAATATATGGTATGACAAATGAGCTATTAGGATTCTTTGAATCTCACTATCCCCCACTTTCCATCTACTATTGTCTAGGTGATACTCATGGAAGCAAGAATGGAGCCCAAGGAGTGTATTCGTATTACTTTGACAATAGGATAGCTTTTGATGTAGTTTGATGTTAAAGTATGTATATATAAGTTATTTATGAATTTTAAAACTTTGATTATATCTAAAAGTATATGATATCTTGTATGTAATGGATATAGAGCCAAATGTATAAGAATGTGAGCTTTTGACATTCTTGAGCAATATTATGCATGTGTATATGAACAAGTGGGATGGTGAATTTGAGTTTCATAATGATTTGAATTTGTTATGATACTTCCATATGCTGTGTTTGAACTTTTGGATGTGCTCAAATAGTCATGGTTCTTGTAGGAAGTCATTTTGGACTATTTGATACTATCTTGGTATCAAATTTGACCATAATTTTTCCTTGAACCAAAACTAGGCCAAATGGATGAATTTTGACATGAGATTTGGCAGGTATATAGATCTCATCTTGAAATTTTTACAAAGTCAAAGATTACTATTTTTGGAGTTTTAGAGAATTTATTATGATTTTTCAAATTTGACCAAATTATGTAGAAACTATCAGGGTACTGTTCATTTGGTCAATTTGGTTTTTGATGTCATTGAGGGGACAAATGAAGTCCAATAGTCATGAAATTTTAGCATATATTTGACATCATAAGTTTTCCATAACCACTAAGATCACCTAATTTGGAGCTTTGTAGAGTGAGATATGAATTTTTAAAGTTGCTAATCTGCTGTAGTATAAAAATTAGACCTAGTTACTCTTCCATTAGCATTTCATAGGCCAAATGATATTGTTTTGTTTTGAAAATTTTAAAATAATTAGATGATGTCATGAGCTTTCTAGAAGTCCAAGTTTGCATGATTTGGACTTTTCTAGCTTAAGTTATGAATTTCTAAATTTGTGATAGAATATGGAACCTATGGAAATCGAGAATATGATCTTGAATTTGATATGTATGGCCCAAACCCAAAAAGCATGCTTCAAATTGTGATGTTTATGGTTGAATAAGTTTGTTATGGATGGAAGATAAGTTTTGTAAGCTCAAATGGCTCATTTCATCAAAAAATGAATTAAGTTGGCTTTTAATAATGGTCCTTTTTTGCTGCTAAAAGCATTCAGTCAAGTGGCAGCCCCCCTTCCATTAGCCATGTGTATCATGAGCTAAAACTTATATAAATATTGGAATAAGTCTTGGAACCATTAATATGTTGCATGGTCAAGCAAGTGGCGGTAAGAAGAAACCAACAAAACAAGGGATAATAAGGACAAAAATGTGACACCTTGACATTCCATTCATTCACCATATGCATTAGCTATTCGGTCAAGGCATTATTCTCCATTTAGCCATAGGGATTGATAGGAATTTGCATGTAATTTAATGGCTTGCTTAATCTAAGAGGGAGGCACCTAGCATGAATGGTAGGGAATGAACACATGGAAGAGAAATAGAATAATTAAACCATAAGCATCCATTTGAAGTATTTCACCATATATGTATACATGTTCGGTTATGTAGCCCAATATATTTTACTATGTGGATTGCCATAAGCTTCATTTAAATTAATAAGATAGGAGTGGGATATTTAGCAAAAACAGTGGTGTGGGTCATAGGAGAAAAATGGAATAAATAAATCACAACTACCAATTTGCCAATGCCTTCACTGTGTCTTATGCATGTGGATTTCATTTGGTTATTGCTCACATTCTTTTAGCTATGGGAGTTAAATATAAATTATGCATAGTGCTTAGATGGGAAAGAAGAATATATATGCTGCCACATTGCCTAACACTGAATAAGAAGTACGAGAAAAAGAATTTTCAATTACTTTAATTGCATCCACTTTCGACTAGGAAGCATGAGCTATCCGTTGCAATAGTCTTCATCCACCTTAGTTCGTTGAGGGCAAGAGTGATAATGGAAGGAAGGTAAGAGAGCTTAGGTAGCCATTAAGATGAAAGGATGAGAAAATAAACTACAGGTGCAAGAGACTTCATAATGCAGGACCCTCTAGGAACCTTGTCCTAAGAACCGTAGCATACAAATTGATCACCTGAGATTAGCTATGTTTCACATGAAAGTGAAAGCACACAAAGGGATTGTTAGTCAGAGGTAGAACCTTAAGAGAACTTGTCTCTTAGAACCCTAGCCAATGACGCCATGAAGGATAACCAATCCTTTTATAAGTCACATGAATTCAAAGAGAACACAAAGAAGCAAAGGCCTCATAGAGAAATGAATAATACTCAAATTCATTCGTAATCTGAATATGGAATACTATAAGAAGCCTTTTATAAGAAAAGTTCCTAAGAGTTTAAAACCCTAAAATAAATGATAAAATCTCTTAAATAGTGCTTAAAATTAAGGAACAAGATTAGGAAACTAATTTCATCTTAATCTCTAATAAAAGATCTTTAACCAAGTCCTAAATAATAAAATAAATAAGAAAATGAAATTCATAAAAAATCCAATCCAAAACTGATCAGTCCCTTTAAGTAGTCACATGAGATGCTCACACTTCATTAAAAGTCACATAGTTGACACATGATTCTTAATCTCTTGCAATTGGACTCCAATTAGGCCTTCGCACTTCTCTTGTAAAATAGTCAGCATAATCACACCTTCCTTATCTTCTTGGGCCCTCTCTTGACTCAAATTAATGGGCTCTAAGTCATGGAGCCTATAAATCAAACAATTGAAGGCTTCTTTCATTGCTTTGGCCCTAGTTCTTGTTATTGGGCCTCTTATACCTTGCAACAGATCTTTAGGCACCTTTGAATTGAACTCTTGGGTTTTAATTGTTAGAGATTGTGCCCTAGGCCAATCATTATATTGCAAACATTGTGCTTTATTAAAAAATAAGAGTTTTTTTATTACATTATTATATTTTTTGCATGTTCTATATAATAATATCCTTGGATAAATCATATTGATTATCCTAAATATCCCTAGTCGATCATCATTATGGGAATGATGATGAACTAAAACTAGTATGATTTTGATTGATAATTATGTGTTAATCATGTATATAGATACAAATCAAAATCATAGGCACTTGTTAGGGAACAAGATGCTGGATCGACCTATTATGAGATAGCTATATAGATTAAGTCATAAGCGTATCTTATATATAACCGTGTCATCGAGTCCTTAGACTTGAGATCACCATAGTTTCCAACATGAAAAAAAACTATTTTTTTGGCATAGTTAAAAGTCATCTTTAACCGAGTGATTATAAAGACTATGATCGGGTATAGTGGAATTCATATAGAAGAAGATGAGTGATTAAGATAGGATTTGTCCCTTTGATTAATAGAGAGATATCTCTGGGCCTCTCGATGAGTGAGACTAAGAAATGCATGGCCGTGCTCGAATGGAAGTGTTTCCATTTGTACTGTCAGTCTACATGTAGATTGAAAAAGCGATGATTAAGTAAGATGAGGATGACGTTTCCATGCCTTATACTTGATCTAGATATCATGTGACAAAAAGGATGTAATAGAATTATATGATAGGTTGCATCGGATCACCGATCCCTATATGATTTGGGTAGTCATAATGTCTTACTAAAGGCTGCTTGTGACTTATGGGCCAAATAGTGTCATTAGCCTACTGCCAACATCATAGGGCCTACAAGGTCACACACAAGAATGAGTCAACTCGAGTTAGAATGTCCAAATTCATTGAATCTAAAATTACATCTAGATTCAATGAATGTCACGTTCAATCTAGGGTGAAAGAATTTTTATAAATAAATATATATTTTTTATATATATATAATTTATAAAATTTGAAATATATATATGCATATATATATTTATATTTTGAAATATATATATATATATCCTTTAATTAATTTAAATCAATTAGTTTTAAATTCAAATCTATGTGATAGATTTAAATTTAAACTAATATGATAATTTAAATTTAATTTATGAGATAAATTAAGTTTGAATTTAGTTCTAGATTTAGATTAAATAATTGGTTAAATTTAATCTATTAGATAGACTTAAATTTAAACTAATATATTTAATTAAGATTTGATTTGATTTAAAATAATGTATTTTAAATCAATCAAACATATCTAAAACCCTAAGGAGATATCTTCATAATAAAAAAGGAAGAGGCTTGGGTTTCCTAGACCAACAAAATAACAAAAACCCTAGAGAGAGAGCATACGGACACTGTACGACTGCCTAGAAAGAGGGAGGAAGAGGAGAACGTCTTCTCTACCAAGAATGTGTACAGACATTGGTAAGAGGCGCTAGAATGCCGTTCAAGTTGAGCATCTGTTCATGTGGATACCGGTAGAGGGAGTAGATCTATAGATCAATTCCTAAGATTCGACAGAAAAAGGTAAATATTTTTAGATCTATTCGATTTAAACAACATTGATGGATCCATGGGAAGGGATTCGGGATTTTAATTTTCTGTTGTGTGTCTATGAATTCCTAACATTAATTTGTAAATCACATCCTTGGGCCTGAAGCTTAGCACCATATCCTCCATCAGGTCCACTTCCATGCTCAGCAAAGTCTCTTGGTGTTACTGCATCACTTCATCAAAGGTAAGAATAGGAAATTTAGTCTATCTTCAAATTGGTTTCATTCCACCTAGTTAAAATTCCAAATAGGGATACTTTGCCATTGTTGGATAGCCATAGAACATTGAAGAAACAAACATTAGAGGAACTTGGGAGGAAGCCACAGGTCTTTGAAGGTAAGTGTTTAAACTCTTCTCCTTTGAAACCAATTAGGCCGAGAGTGGGGGATGGAGCAAAAAGGAATTATGTATACCTAATTGGCTATGAGAATAGCACCTTAGGAATGTCTTAAATTGGATTATAGAAATAGCACAAAAGGGCATCACATATGAAGGATGTTTTGACACCAAGTGGAACCATGCAATTAGATATTATGCAAAGTATGTATATGCATAATTGCCACCATTGGAAATGGATATACCGAGGCTAGGAAAACTGGTAATTAGGGACTAAATTGCCATACTCGAGACTAGACTTTAAGGCCTTAAACTCAACACAATTAATTTAATTGGTATTCAATTAATGAGAAAAAAAGGAAATAAAGATGTGATTACTTTCAAATTAAGAACTCAAATTTCCAATTAACACAAGAGAATTAGGATTTATGTACAGGAACTTAGTAGCTTAATTGTAATTCAAATCTTGCTCATGACTTGTTCTTAGCTAAGGTATTATGTGATTGAAATTATAGGAAAAGAATTATAACAACAAGGGTTAAGGACTAAATTGACAGAACTACTGTGATAGAACAGGTAGTTAACACTGTATTCTTTCTATTTATGTACGTAATTGCACTGAATAATTCTTGAATTTCCTATGCTATGTATGGTTGCATGTATGTCTACTAAAATGGCTCTTATGAGTATTAGATCACTATTATTGGCCAATGATCAAAGCACAATAGCCTAACGAATGGATGTATGTTGTTGTCTGGTAATTGCATGCTCTTACACTGAATTGTGCATTGAATGTACCCTGGATGATATTCAATGTCGTTTATATGTAGACTCTTTGAATGCATTGTTATCTATTGAGATTTTATCTCCTTAAGAAGCTAACTATTTTTCCAAGTATTAGTTATACCACAGATGGATTCAAACAAGTAGAAAACAAACAAGCAAACTAGTAGACTACATGTTGTTCTTATAGCTAGTTTTGTAAATCCTCTAAATAGTGTAAAATGTTAAAGTATGACTTTAGTTTTGAGAGTGTAGAATTGTTTTATAATCCTCTATTTTGTATCCATATAGCACATAAGTAACTTTTCAGGCAATCTGATGACAATACCTGATTGACGTATTAATTTGCATGTAAAAATAACTTGAATTACTGTTTTTGCATGAAACTGATTATCATAATCTTAAGAATAATTCCAGAATAATGGTTTATGCTTGGTTGATCTTAGGGAGACTATTTTAAAATTTATGCATGAATTCCCTAAGTTTGGTTGAAAAATGACATAATATATTCAGCTAGAACATCATATTTGTATGCACTCTAGGTACTTGATGTCTACCACTTGCAGAAATAGTTAGAGGGGGATTTTGTAATATCCGATTTTCCTTAAACGATAGAAACAAGTGCATTTTCAAAGCAAGTCTCCAAAAATAAATTAGTTAAGGTCCAAAAAAATTTAAGTAGCATGCTAAACTTCAAAAAATGAGAATCCTAGGCTCAAACAAAGAGAAAAACGAAGCTAAAATGAAGAAACGAAATTTAACGAAAAACTTATGAAACGTAATAGCATTTTCATAATTTTGAGAAAATTTTAGAATTCACACAGGAGATCTTTTTAAATTAAAGGTTTGAATGCTCCAAGGTTCTCAAAGGCCCTAAAAACCATGGGAAGCCCTGGGACAGATAAAAACCCCTCCGGTGGACGTTTTCTAACGTCAGTGTACCCGAACTTTGACGAATTTGTTTGGGAAGCTTTTAGCTTCGATTTGAGTGATTCCAAAGGCATATTACTAAATTGGGAACCTAAATTTTATAATGGAAAAGATAGTTCTAAAAAAGGAGCTAAAACACATTAGAAACAAAAATGCCAAAAACGAAAAGCAAAATGAGAATTTTTGAAAAGTCTTTCTTCCTCCCACCTATAAATAGATGGTGCCCCACTCCTCCACTCATTTAGCATCATATGTTTCTTCCCTAAACCAGGGAAAAACCCTAGGGAGAGTGGCACACAAGAGGAAGGGAAAGAGGAGGAGAAATCAAAGGCCAAAGGTATGGAGTTTTAGTAGTTTTTTATGCTCTTTACTTTACAAACCTCTTCTCCACCATTTTCCTTTCTTTTCTATGATTATATTGAAGTATATGGATCTATTTTAAGGGAGAAATAAAGGGAAAAATTCGGATTTGAAGAGAGGGGGCCAAAGAAGGGAAGATTCAAGTGAGAAAACAAGGAAAAACAAGGTAATTTCTCCTTCCATGATGGATACCCCTTGTTTCTCTTCTCTCCTTAGTTCGCCCCACTCAAGAAGCTATAGGAAGGCTTAGATTTTGACAGAACCAAGGATGAATCTTAGGAAAAAGAGTATGGAGAATAAGAATATGCAAAGAGAATTAACAAAAAACCATAGAAATTCAAGATAGTAATTCTAGGGTTTCATGTAATCCTTGTAAAATCTGACTTTTTACCTTAATTCCTATGCTTAAATAAGTATTTGAATGAGCTCCTACGATCCCGAGAAGTCTCTCCATGTGCTTCCTCCATCAAGAAAATAAAACAAAATCCATGGATGCCAAAGAGGGAGCTAGTCTTGGCCTAAAAGGGTTAGCACACCTAGGGAGAGTTTTAAATTGTTCCAAGCCCATTTTTAAGTCATATATGATGAATGATAATGAGGAGAAGCCTTAGGAAAAAATTAGGAAGCTTAGAGAATGAATTGGGGTCTTATGTTCTATAATATAACCTAAAGAAGCAACATATAGTTAGGCTCTTTGTTTTAATTGTGTGATGACTCCAAGAAGCTTAAAAGGAGTCAAGAATCATATATGAAAGGAAAGAATGGAGCCTAGAATTTATTTGATGGGTATTGCTTCATTAGATGCATTCTTAGAACCATAAAGGGCTTAATAGACCAAGTTAGTGTTTAAGGAAGATGTGTGACTTTAGAATTAATTCCATGAATCTAATTGGCTTCCATAAATTGTGTTTAGGCCAAGAGAAATCATTCCCACACCTTTGTGTGTGTGAGGCTGAGGAAGGGAGAGCAAATTCAAGAGAAAAAGTGTGTAGTTGTATTCAAGATAGCTCACTCCTCCTTCTCTCATGCATGAATGTATACTTGGCTTATTTTTAAATGTGTGTATGTGTGTTTTAAGTCATTAAAAATTTTCTAGCATGAGTTCTTATTCCATGGTACCATGATGATGCATTATGTTTTCAAATGATGTTTGTTATGTTTGCTTTGGTTTACTTGAGTGTAGTGAAGCCAAAAACCCTTAGCCATAGTCTTTCAAAAGTGAGGTTGACTCCCAAGAGTAAGCTTGAGTCAAAAACCTCTTAAAGAAATAGGTGAGGCAAGTCCAAAATCTACAAGTAAATGGGTGAGGCTGATCCACTTACTTGGCAAGCTTATGTATGCTATGTATGTTTTGCTCAAATGTTAAAAATATCTCTTGAATGATTGCACATGTTAATATGCCCATGCATGGATTTGTAAGACTTGTTTTACGTCTTTATGTGTGATCAAAAGGGAGATGAGCTATTGGGATTCTTTGAATCTTATTCCCTCCTCTCCAATATTCTAACATGCTAGGTGGACTAAGAGAACAAGGAAATGGGAGTCAACCACTTGAGAGATGAGAGTGTGACATCAAAGTGCATAGATTTTGTTTTTTTAAGGCCATATGAGTGGAAAATGTTGTAATCCATTATTGTATATGTCCTATGATATTATGAACATGTGTAATTATGCCAATATATCATGTATAAATGAGATTTAAGGTTATATGTATGGAAATGTGCATCTTGGACATGTAATGACAAAACTAGTATTATGGAAATATATGTAATAATTGAAGTGGAGAGGCCAAATTGAAATGCATGAGGTTTGAAACTATTTGGGCAGTTCATATAAGTCATATTCACGCTTTTAAACTTGCCAAAGAGGTGCCAAACATCAAGGGAAGTCATTTGGACATATTTGGTATCTAATATGGAGCAAAATTGACCATATTGGAAAGCTATATCACTTTTTGTCCAAATGAGCTCTTCTTGGTTTGAGATTTAGCATGAATTTAGAGCTTTTTGACAGATTTTTGGGAAGCTAAAGTGTGAAATTTTTGGAGGTCTATGGAATATTTGATGAATTTTCAAAGTTGGAAAAATTTCTGAAATTAGTTCAGTGTAATGTTCACTCAGGTCTGAAATTAAATTCTGTTACTCATGTCCAATTGCCACAAAAAGTTATAGGGAGAAATTAGACATTCTTAGTGACTTGTGCCAACTAGAAACACCTCATTTGGATGACTAAAGAGGGAGATAGAAATTTTTAAGATTTTCATCTAGTATCAGGCATCCAGTCAGACCTAAGTTACTATTTGATTAGTTTTTTAGGCCTGGAAGTGCTTGGACTAGTGTAAAATTATTTTTTCCCTTTAGCTAACATCCTTATCTTTCCAAATTGGTATCATTTGCATAGATTTCATTTTTTTGGAATTAATTGGATATTTTTGAAATTTATAGCAAAAACCTATATTAGTACTAGTAACCAGTGGGACTTCTGTATCTTTTCGAATATCAAACATCTTCTGTGTGATGTTTCATGACCTGGACATACTTTTAGCATAAATTAGACATTTTTAACTTTCTAGAATGATAAAGAATTATGATTTCAAATTTTCTAGAATTAGTAATGATTTTCCAGTTTGTGATAGAAAAGGAAAAATTCTAGTCGAGGTTGCAACTATAAATTTTGTGTATTCCCTTACCTTGCATGAGTTGTAGACCACTTTTGGTGATGAAAATGAGTTGTATCTATGTAATTAAATATGAGAATGTGATACATGATGTAACAACCGGGAAAAGGGAAAAGGAAAAGAAAGTAGAAAGTGGAGAATTTTTGAAATTCAGAAATTTTCCTAAGTCTGCTCGCAATAGCGAGGAATGGTCTCGCTATAGCGAGAGTGCCTGTTCGCAATAGCGAAAGTGATTCTAGCTATAGCGAGTGTGGGCATTCCATACAAAATCCAGGGGGCTGCTCGCCATAGCGTACGCCATAGCGAAAGTGAGGGTCTGGAACTAACACAAGTTCGCCATAGCGAAGGTTAAAACTCGTCATAGCGAAGGGAACTGATACGTGCTTGCCGTAGCGAAAGTTAAACCTCGCCATAGCGAAGGTAGCTAATACGAGCTCGCCATAGCGAAGGTTAATTTTCGCCGTAGCGAGGATCAGTCCGGAAAAGCGTAGAAAGCGAGAATTTGACTCCTTTAAATGCCCCAACTCATTCTTTCTCTCATATTTGCCCTAGACTTCAACCCAAGGAGAGAAAAGAGGCATGGAGAGTGAGAGAGACTAAGAGAAGGAGGAAGAGCAAAGGAAAGGTAAGCAAATTCCTCTCATTTCTACTTAGAATCTTGATCTCCTCTCTTTGCCCTCTCTTTCTATGGTTTTGTTTGTGAGATTAGTTGGATTTTAGGCATGGGTCAGAAGAGGGAAAGTGGAAAACACCCTTGAACTCTTTGATTTCCTTGAATGTATTGTTTCCACTACCATGGGAACTTGAGAGAGAGGAAGAATGGATGACATTCTAGAGAGAGAGAGAGAACCCTAAGTTCTTGTATGTTAGGAGGGTTGCTCTGAAGATTACATTCTAAGAGAGTAATTCCATGTTCTTGATTGTGCCTAGGCTCAGGTGAAGCACCTCCATCAAGGTGTGAGTGTGAAACCAAGAAGGGAGAAGAGGAATTGAAAGGAAAAGCTAGTGTTGGCTCATAAGGTAGCTCTCTTCCCACTCTTTCTTGTTGCATTCTTGGATGTAATAGTCATTGTATGTTTGTGTATATGCTTGTTGTGTGAGTTATGCCATATGTTATTGCCATGATCATTGTTACCAATGTACTTATGTGATAAATTGTGAGAATTGCTCGGGTGAGGTAGTGCCAAAAGTCCCTTGAGATGGGTGAGGTAGAGTCGAAAGTCCCTTGAGATGGGTGAGACAAGGCCAAAAGTCTCATAACCGAGTGAGGCCAAGTCAAAAGTCTCTAAACTCGGGTGAGGCATCCAAAAGTCCCTAAACTCGGGTGAGGCTAGACCAAAAGTTCCTAGAGCTTACTTGTGGCATTGTTGTGATTTTCATAGTATGTACAACATGTATTATATGATTGAGAATGGTTGGATGTTAAATTACATGCTTTGACTTGTTATATGCCTTGATTGCTTCCTTGATTGAGTGTATGAGCTACTGAGATTCTATGAATCTCACCCCTTCCCCTCCCAACTTAACATGCTAAGTGGAGCTCAAGGAGAAATAAATGCACACCAAGGAGCCTAGGAGAATGTTAGATGAATGGTAGCTTTATTTTGGTTATTTTGTTGTAAAGTGGTGCCAAATGTATATGCGCCAACTATTTTTGAGATGTAAATGTTGTAACAAGTGTAAATGTATGGATATATGATGTACAAACTATGTAGAAAGCCAAATTAATAGAAATGTGAGTTTTGCCCCTTTTGTTGAATATATGTGAAAGTGTATTTTTGGCCGTAGCATAGTGAGTTTGGAATGTATGATAATTTGGACCACTTGGACATGTTATATAGACTATTTTCATGCTTTTAAACTTGTCCATGAGTGGCTAGAACATGTGAGAGGCCATTTGGATCCATTTTGGACCTTTGGGGTGCCAAAATCGCCAAATTTGTGAGCTACGTCAAAGTATGACCAGATGAGCTCTTCTTATTATGAAATTTGGCATGCCTCTAGAGTTTGTAGAGAGCTTCTTGGGAAGCTAAAGTGGGTAATATTTGGAGGTCTAGAGAATATTTGGCGAATTGTTGAAATTGGGAAAATTTGATAGTTTGGTCATGTACTGTTCCCATAGGTCAAAAATGAAATCCATGTCATACATAGACCAAATGGTGGCCAACTGTCATGAAATTTTATACACATAAACTAGAAAATCACAGTGACCTATACCAACTAGAATCAACTAAATTAGAGGTCTATAGAGAGAGAACGAACCTTCTAAAGTTCTGTATCACCATCAGGGAGCCACCTGACCTCTGTTATTGTTCCATCAGTTTTCGGGGTCTAAGGGTTGCTGAACTGATCTGATCTTATTTTTCTCCTCTATTAGACATCTGTAGCTTTTCAAATTGGCATAGTGTGCCCAGATTAGATTTTTGTGAATTTAGTTACGAACTTTCGAAGTTCATGACAGTAAGCTGCGCCAGAAACAGGGACAGTCGGACCTCTGTCCCATTTTCAATGTCAAAAATGGTCTAAACGCTGAGATTATGATTGAGAATTATTTTTAGTGTAAAGTTAACACTTAGAGCTTTCCAGAAAGCTAAAGGTTTGCTAGATTTCCATTTTTCTCTAATTTGTTATAATTTTCCAAAATTAGAGCCAAAATCTGACTTTCGGGTCTATGTGAGTAATGGCATTTTTTCTGGTTTTTGTCTCCATACCCGTGGCTTACTGTGACACCTTAATCTACTACCGCTACCTAGCCTCTCACTGGGCTCAGTTCCACATGATTTCCAAAGAATCATCACCAATCCGTGGCATTTTCATGCTATGAACCGGGGTTTCATATACTCATCTTTTGCCCCGTGGGTCCTGTGAACCCATCTCAAGCATCCTCAACTCAAATTCCATATATACGACTCTTACATAGCATAAAACAAACCATAAGCCACGGGTATAGAGCCAAAAACCAGAAAAATTACATTTCCTCACTTGGGCCCAAAAGTCATATTTTGGCTCTAACTTTGGAAAATCATAATTAATTGTAGAAAAATGGGAATCTAGTAAACTTTAGCTCTTTGGAAATCTCTAAGTGTTAACTAAAAATAATTCCCAACCACAAACACAGCGTTTGGACCATGTTTGACATCGAAAATGGGAAGGAGGTCCGGCTGTCACTGTTTCTGGTGCAGCTTGCTGTCATGACTTTCGAAAATTCATAACTAAATCCACAAAAATCCAATCTGGGCACACTATACCAATTTGAAAAGCTACGGATGTCTACTAGAGGAGAAAAATAAGTCCAGATCAGTTCAGTAGCTCCTACTCCCCGGAAACTGATGGAACAGTAACAGGGGTCAGGAGAGCTCCCTGATGCTGATACAGGACTTCAGACGGTTCAATCTCTCTCTACGGACCTCCGATTTAGGTGATTCTAGTTCCTATAAGTCACTGTGGTTGTCTAGTTTATGTGTATAAAATTTCACCACATTTGGAATCCATTTGATCTAAGAATGCCACAGATTTCATTTTCTGGTTTATATGAATAGTACATGACCAATCCATTAAATTTTCCCAAATTCAACAATTCACCAAATATTCTCTAGACCTCCGAATATTACCAACTTTAGCTTCCCAAAAATCTTTCTACAAACTCTAGAGGCATGCCAAATTTCATGGCAAACGGAGCTCATCCGGTCATATTTTGACGGAGCTCTCAAAAACACTGATTTTGGCACCCAAAAGGTCCAAAATGGGTCCAAATCGCCTCTCACACACTCTAGCCACTCATGGACAAGTTTAAAAGCATAACACTAGGGTATATATCAAGTCCATGTGGTCCAAATCATCATACATCCAAATCTCGCTATGCTATGGCCAAATATACACTATCTGATTCATGCATCAAAAGGGGCAAAACCCTCATTTCCATTCATTTGGCTATAAACATAGTTCATACAATATCATTTCATATATTTACACTTGTTACAACCTTTACAACTCAAAAAATAGTGGGCGCATATTCATTTGGCACCACTTTACATCAAAATTACAACAAAATAACACTACATTCTCCTATACATGCTCCTAGGCTCCTTGGTGTGTGCTCGGTTCTCCTTGAGCTCCACCTAGCATATTAGTTGGGAGGGGAAAGGGGTGAGATTCAGGGAATCTCAGTAGCTCATGCACTCAATCAAGTAAGCAATCAAGGCATATAACAGGTCAAAGCATGTGAATAAGCATTCAGCCATTCTCAATCATCCAACACACATTGTACATGCTATGGGAATCACAACAATGCCAAAAATGGGCTCCAGGGACTTTTGGTCTAGCCTCACCCGAGTTTAGGGACTTTTGGATAGCCTCACCCGAGTTTAAGGACTTTTGACTTGGCTTCACTCGTTGGAGACTTTTGGCCTTGTCTCACCTATCTCAAGGGACTTTCGGCTTCACCTCACCCATCTCAAGGGACTTTCGGCACTACCTCACCCGAGCAATCTCACATTTCAACACACAAGCATATTGGCATTCAATGTATCAAAGCAATAGCATATGGCATATTCCACACAACAAGCATATACATAATCATACAATGACTATCATATCCAAGAATGCAACAAGAAAGAGTGGGAAAAGAGAGAGCTACCTTTGGAGCCAAAGCCAATACTAGCTTTTCCTTTCAATTTCTCCTCTCCCTCCTTAGGTCCACAATCACACCTTCATGGAGGTGTTTCACTTGAGCCTAGACACAATTAAAGAGCATGGAATTACTCTCTTAACATGGAATCATCAGAGCAAACTCTCCTACATACCAGAACCTAGAGTTCTCTCTCTCTCTAGAATGCTATCAACTCTTTCTCTCTCTCAAGCTCCCATGGTAGTGGAAAACCACATTTTCAAAGAAAACACAAAGATTAAAAAGTGTTTTCCACTTTCCCTCTTCTGACCCATGCCCAAAATCTATCCATTATCACAAATAAAACCGCAGAAAGAAAGGGCAAAGGGAGGGGATCAGAGTTCTAAAGAGAAATGGGGGAAATTTTCTTACCTTTCCCTTGCTCTTCCTCCTTCTCTTGATCTCTCTCACACTCCACGCCTCTTTTCTCTCCTTGGGTCGAAGTCTAGGGCAGATATGAGAGAAGAAATGAGTTTGGGCGTTTAGTGAAGTCTAAATCTTGCTATTTACTCTCTTCCGGACTGACTCTCGCTACGGCGAAAACTAACCTTCGCTATAGCGAGCTCGTGTAATCTGGCTTCGCTATGGCGAGGTGTAACCTTCGCTACGGCGAGCTCGTATCAATTCCCATCGCTATGGCGAGATATACCATTCGCTATGGCAAAATCGCGTCAGTTCCAGACCTCACTCTCGCTATGGCGTACGCTACAGTGGGCAACTCCCTAGTTTTTGTATGGGCTGCTGCCAGCATTTGCTATAGCTAGAATCGCCTTCGCTATTGCGAACAAGCACTCTCGCTGTAGCGAGACCATTTCTCGCTATTGCGAGAGGACTTGGCAGAAATTCTGGATTCCGAAAATTTCCAGCTTCCACTTTCTTTCTTTTCCCTTTTCTTTTCTTTTTCCTGGTTGTTACACTTACGGCTTGCTTTATGCTATGTATGAGTTGTATAAATGGAGTGTAAGTAGAGAATGTGAATGATGGGTTCACAGGACCCACGGGGTAGAAGATGAGTGTATGAAACCCCGTTTCATAGCATGAAAATGCCACGGATTAGTATTGGTTCTTTGGAAATCATTTGGAACCGAGCCCAGTGAGAGGCTAGATAGAGTTACTATACTAAGGTGTTACACATGAGCTGTCATGGTTCACAAGATACCGAATGAAAAATTTATACGCTATGTAAGGCTAAAATATTCATTATTTTAATGCCATTTTTCTTACTCCTCCATGAATTACATGATATGAGACATGGAAGTAAGATGAAATAAGCTAAGAAAATATGGTGTTACAGATTTCTAAGCCCAAATTTTTATAATGAGTTCTCCATCCTTTGAACTTAAGATCTGGAAAGTTGTAGAATTTTTGGAACAAGTTAGATCATGGAAACAATGTACTAATTCACTTAACTTCTCTATGAGATAGCTCTAAGTAGGATTCATAATAAATCTTGTTATATAGGTAAATGAATGAATTTGATGAAGGGGCCCATGAGCTTGGAGACAAGGGAGCATAGTGTGATGACCTAAAAGAGCATGGAGGATGTGTAAGAGAGCCCAACAAGTAAATGGACCTATTACAAGGCATAGAGGCCCAATGACTAAAGGAAGAGCTAAAACCATGAAGCAAACTTTGAGTATTGTCCAAGAAGTTCAAGAGCTTGAGCCCATGTTTTTGCATCAATTTGAAGAGTTACAAGGCCCAAGGGACATGATCCTCATTGTCTAAGTCCAATAAGACATGCTACAAGGTCCAAGTAGAGTCCAACTTGAAGAAATCAATTGAAAAACATGTGCAAATCACATGGCCAACAAAAGTGACATGAATATGAGCTCCAAATCTAATTAGGATGTCTTTTAATTATTTTTAATTAGTTTTCATTTCCATTGGTTTAAATAAGACCATTTGGTTAAGACTTAGGATTTAAGTTTCAGATTTTATTTGTTTCCATTTTTTCTTAGTTGTTGAAAACTTGCAAACTACTTTATTTCCTTTTCCTTAGGATTTCTTGTAATAAATGGCATCATCTCCTCCCATCAAAATTAGATTATTTGTTTCCTATTTCTTGGAGGAGAATATGCCACCTTAGAATAAAATTTAAGAAGCTTTCTTTTATTAGTGCATATGTGGCATCCATTATGAGCTATATATCCGATTGTAATTCTTCTAAATGCATGATGTATGAATGCCACTTTAGGGAGTATCCTTAAAGATTAAGTTAGGTTTAGGGTTTTCTTTTATGCCAATTTAATAGGCCACCTTTTGTACTTGTGGGACAGACTTGAATGAATTCATAATTTTATTTCTCATTGTGAGAGTTCTTGCTTCTGTGTACTCTACTTTAGAATACAAATAACTTATCAAAGGAGTGGTCTTCCTCTGTGGAGTCTCAAGGATAGGGTTCTACGGGACGAGTTTTCTTAGTGTCTTACCCACTTGACCAACATTTCTTGATTCCTAGCTGGTCCAGGGCAAAGTGTTATCTTGTTGAAATTTTATAAGACTTATTCCTATAGGGTATATCATCATTTGGTATCAGAGCCTAGGTTGCTAGAACTCAAGGTATCATTTTTAGTGTCTTCTATTCCATTCTTCCTCTTCTTCTTGGTTTGCTTGTTTCCTATTTTGTGATTTCTGGACTTATCTTCCATCTTTTTCCTTCTCCGATTGTTGTGTGCCTCCATCCTCCTTTTCTTACCATCCATAGTTTGTTTTCTTGTGATTTGCTAACTTGTGTGTGAGTTTTGTCCCTTTTTTCTAGATTTTCATTTTGGTTTTGTTCAAATTAAAAAAAAAAGTGTGTGATAATTCAAAAAAAATCACAAAAAAGAGTGAAAAAAAGAGAGTTTCTAGCTTTAAGTTGAATAGCTACCAAGTTCTTTCCTTTTGCATTCAAGGAAGAAATTTCCTATTTTATTGCAACTGGTTGCAATTTCTTGGCATCCAATTAATTCCTATTTTAAAATTTCCTACTTTGACTAACTTAGGTTGCAAGTTGTAGGAAGTTGCCAATTTGTGAAGAACTTACATTACAAGTAGAAATCACTTTCTTAATTCTGTAAACTTAGGTGGCACGTTTCCAAATTTCCTAAATTGAATTTTACTTTCCTTTTTGATCTTTCCTATTTTTCTTTTCTTTCCAAATTGCTTATTTGCTGATCCTTCCCCTTCTAAATTCTTATTTGCTTCCTAATCTGTTTCTTTCATAATTCTTATTTCCTTCTTATTTCCAGATTTGCTGACTTTCTTTCTTTCCTTTTTGCTTCAGATCTCATTGTTTTCTTTCCAAATCCTTCAAGTTGTGCCTCTCTTCTTCCTTGATTAGGCCTAAAATGTGATTTTACCTCTCTCTCCCACATCCACTTTCCAAATTTCGTTTTGCTAAATCTGCTCCCTTTCTTCTACTGTTGTTTCATTTTCCTTCCTCCTTTTTTCCTTTTTTGTTTTGATTTCTTTTTTTTTCCTCATATTGCTACACGTTTTTCTTCTTTTCTTTTGTATTATTATTATTATTGCACCTTGCCCTTTTTTTCCTTTCGACTCTTTGAGGATTTTAACTTGGAATTTTTTGGTTTTGGGATTGCTACTTTATTCTTTGCTCTTACTAATTTGTTTTGTTTCTAACTAAGAGCACTAAAATGAAGCAAGTGAATGGTAAAAGGAAAAAGTGTCATATTAAAGATAAAAGCCAAATTTTGAGTGAAACACGAATGGATTTGCAATATTTTGAGTGATACACGTGAGAAGAGTGTGTGAGGTCCTACTCCATATTATTTTTCTCTATTCTGCCCACTAACATTTCATGTTGTAAAATGGCTGAAAATGAGCCTAATGATATTGATCTTAAAGTTTTCATGAAGAGTGTCTATGACCAATTCAAAAGGCTCAATGCAAGATTGGATGACTTTGAATCTCCACTGAACTCTAAAATTCCAAGAAGGCTTGATCTTGAAGAGGAGTATGAAGGAGAATCTGACTTTGATGATTTCATTCCAAGGAGGCACAAGCAAGCTCTGCCACGTAAGGAGAATGGTCTAGGCAACATCAAAATGAAAATTTCATCTTTTTAAGGGAAGAATGATCTAGAGCTTTATTTGGAATGGGAAAAAAAGGTTGAGTGCATTTTTGTGTGCCATCATTATTCTAAAGAGCAAAAAGTGAAATTGGTAGCCATTGAATTTTCTAATTATAATAGCATTTGGTGGGATCAACTTTTCATCAATAGAAGGTGAAATGGAGAGCTTCCAATTCAGACTTGCCAGGAGATGAAAATTATTATGAGAAAGAGATTTTTCCTTAGTTATTACTATAGAGATTTGTGCAAGAAATTATAGAAATTGAGACAAGGCGCCATGAGTGTTAAGGAGTATTATCAAGAGATGGAAATGGCTATGATTAGAGCCAATCTTAAGGAAGACAAAAGGTAACCATGGCAAGATTCATAGATGGTTTGCACCCTAAAATTGCTATAATAGTTTATCTCTAACATTATGTTAACATAGAAGAGCTTTTACACAAAGCCATTAAAGTGGAGAAATAACTTAAATCTCAACAAAAATTCAGATTTGCTGCTAGTTTTGGTTCTTGGAAGCAAGGTTAAAAGGATTTCAAATCCTCCTTCAAATCCAAAGAAAGCAAGCTAATAGAGGAAGCAAAGCCCAAAAGTTCAAATCCACCACCTAAAGGTAAATGTGACTCTAACTCTTCTTCTACTTCAAAAATTAAGTGTTTTAAATGTCAAGGTTTTAGTCACATTTCTTCTCAATGTCCAAACAAGAGAACTATGATTTTCCTTGAGAATAGTGATGTAGTTAATGAAGAGACTAGTGATGAAGATTCTGATGGAAGTATGTCATCTTTGCTGGAGGATTTCGAGTTGGAGCTTAGTGAGCCTGTGCATGGAGAGGCTTTGGTGTCTAGGTGTGCTCTAAATATTCAACCCAAGGAAGATCATAAGAAAGAGCAACATGAGCACATTTTCAATACTAGATTTTTTGTCAAGAACAAGGTATGTAGCATGATTATTGATGGTGGTAGTTGTCAAATGTTAATAGTATCTTGCTTGTTGATAAAATGAATTTTCCTACTTTAAAGCATCATAGTCCTTATAGGTTGCAATAGCTTAATGATTGTGGTGAAGTTAAAGTTACTAAGTAAGTGTTAATATCTTTTTCTATTAGTAATTATCATGATAAGGTCTTGTGTGATGTAGCTCCTATGAATGTTGGACATATTTTGCTTGGTAGACCATGGCAATTTGATAGATGTGTGTAAGCATGATGGATATAAAAATTGCTACTCTTTTCCTTTTAATGGCAAAACTATTGTGCTTACTCCTCTTAGACCCATGCAAGCTTATGAGGATGAACTTAGAATTGAAAAAAGAGTGCAAATTGAGAGAGAAAGCGAGAAAAGAAAGAAAAGAGAGTGAGTGAAAAGAAAAAGCATGAAAGTGAGAAAATCGATGAAAAGAAAGTGAGTTTATTTTCTGGAAAAAGAGAGATTAAGAGAGCTATGTTGGCTAATGAGCAAGTACTTATACTCTTGTACAAGGAAATTTATTTTTTCACTAATGAACTTGATCCCTCTTTGCCCTCTAGTGTTGTGTCTCTTTTGCAGGATTTTGGTGATTTGTTTCCAAAGGAAATTTTCGATGGTTTGCCCCCTTTGAGAGGCATTAAGCATCATATAGATTTCCTCCCTGGAGCATCCATTCCTAATAGACCAGCATATAGAGCCAATCTGAAAGAAACTAAGGAGATCCAATGCCAAGTTGAAGAGCTCATGATGAAAGGCTTTGTTAGAGAAAGCTTAAGTCCTTATGCATTTCAAGTGATCCTAGTGCCCAAGAAGGATGGCAAGTAGAGAATGTGCATGGATTGTAGAGCCATTAATAAAAGCACAGTTATGTACCATTATCCCATTTCTAGATTAGATGATATGCTTGATGAGTTGCATGGTGCATCTTTATTTTCTAAAATTGATCTTAGGAGTGGATATCATCACATTAGAATGAAAGAAGGTGATGAATGGAAAACTGCATTTAAAACTAAGTTTGATTGTATGAGTGGTTGGTTATGCCATTTGGATTAACTAATGCACCTAGTATATTTTTGAGCTTAATGAATCATGTTTTTTGTTCTTTCATTGAAATTTTTTTTGTTATTTATTTTAATGATATTTTGATTTACAACAAGAGTTTAGATAATCATCTTTGTCATTTGTGTGAGGTCTTTTGCATTCTTCGAGAGAATAGACTTTATGCAAATTAGAAATGTGTTCTTTTTGTTTGGATTCTGTTGTATATCTTGGATTTGTTGTAGGTGCTCAAAGGGTTTGTGTGGATGAATAGAAGGTGAAAGCTATCCATGAGTGGCTTACACCAAAGAATGCAAATGAAGTGAGGAGTTTCCATGGCTTGGCTAGCTTCTATAGATGTTTTGTAAAGGACTTCTCCTCTATTGTTGCAACTTTGAATGATTTGGTAAAGAAAAATGTGGTTTTCAAGTGGGGTGAAACACAAGAAGTTGCATTTAGCACTTTGAAAGAAAAATTACCTTATGCTCCTTTACTTGTTTTACCTAATTTTTCCAAAGTTTTTGAAATTGAATGTGATGCATCTGGAATTGGAATTGGGGCTATTTTAATGCAAGATTCTAAGCCCATTGCTTTCGTTATTGAAAAATTAAGTGCAGCTACTTTGAATTATTCCACTTATGATAAATAGTTGTATGCTTTAAAAAGAACCTTAGAGACTTAGTAACATTATTTGTGGCCAAAAGAATTTATTATACATTTGATCATGAAAGCTTGAAAATTTTAAAGTCTCAAGGTAAATTGAACAAGAGACATACTAGATGGCTTGAATTCATTGAAACTTTTCCTTATGCAAAGGTAAAGAGAATGTTGTGGCTGATGCATTATCTAGGAGATGTAGTCTTCTTACCTCATTGCATGCTAGATTACTTGGTTTTGAGATGTTAAAAAGCATGTATGAATCTGATTGACTTTGGTGAAATCTGAAAATTACATGAGAAGCATGGTTCTAATGACTTTTATAGATTTGATGGATTTTTTTTAAGAGAGATAAATTATATATTCCATCTTGTTCTATGCGTGAATTGCTTATTAAAGAGACTCATGGTGGTGCTTTGATAGGACACTTTAGTGTAGAGAAAACTTTAGCTCTTTTGCATGAACATTTTTATTGGCCAAACATGAGAAAAGATGTAATTGCTATTTGTGATAGATGTGCAACATGTAAGCATGAAAAATCTGAAGTTCAATCTCATGGTTTGTATTCTCCGCTCTCCATGCCTTTCTAACCTTGGACTAATATTTCTATGGATTTTGTATTGGGCTTACCTAGATCTTAAAGTGGAAAAGATAGTATTTTTGTTGTGATTGATAGATTTAGCAATATGGCACACTTTATTGCATGTTAAAAAACTAATGATGCCATACACATTGTTGACTTGTTCTTTAAAGAAATTGTGAGGTTAGATGGTTTACCTAAATCTATTGTGAGTGATAGAGATGTAAAGTTCCTTAGCCATTTTTGAAGAACTTTATGGAATAAGCTAGAAACTAACTTGTTGTTTTCTACTGTGGCACATCCTCAACTGGATGGGCAACCTAAAGTTGTGAATCGTACTCTTACTACTTTACTTCATTCTATCATTCAAAAAAACTTAAAGAATTGGGAAAAATGCTTACCTCACATTGAATTTGTGTAATGAACAGTTTTCATTAAACGATGAAAATTGGTGTGTTTCAAAGAAAGTCTCTTGAAATGAATTAGTTAAGGTCTCAAAAATTTTGAGTAACATTCTAGACTCCTAAAAATGAGAATCCCAAGCTTAGATGAAAAGAAAAATAGAGTTAGAATGAAGATACAAAATTTAACAAAAAACTTATGAAATGTAATGGCATTTCATAATTTTGAGCAAATGTTGGATTTCACATAGAAGCGCTTTTTAAATGATCTCAGACGTCTTAAAAACCATGGAAAGCCCTGGGACAATTAAAACCCCTTCGGTGGATGTTTTCCAATGTCAGTGTACCCAAATTTTAACGGATTCATTCGAGAAGGTTTTAGCTCTGATTTGAGTGATTCCAAAGGAATTTTACTAAATTGGGAACCTAACTTTTATAATGGAAAAGATGGTTCTAAAAAAGAATCTAAAACAAATTAAAAACAAAAATGCCAAAAATAAAAAGCAAAACAGGAATTTTTGAAAAGTCTATCTTCCTCCACCTATATATATAAGGTGCACACTCTCCCACTCATTTAGCTTCATAAGTTTTTGCCCTAAACTAGAGAAAAAACCCTAAGAGAGTGGCACACAAGAGGAAGAGGAAGAGGAGGAGAAATCAAAGCTAAAAGGTATAAATTTTTTGTAGTTTTTCATGCTCTTTCCTTTCCAAACCTCTTCTCCTCCATTCACCTTTATTTCTTATGATTATATTGAAGTGTATGGATCTATTTTAAGGGAGAAATAAAGGGGAAATTTTGGATTTGAAGAGAGGAGGCCAAAGAAGGGAAGATTCAAGTGAGAAAATAAGGAAAAATAAGGTAATTTCTTCTTCCATGCTTGCTACCCCTTGCTCCTCTTCTCCTTATAGTTCACCCCACTCAAGAAGCCATAGGAGGGCTTGGATTTTAGGCAGAACCAAGGGTGAATCTTAGGAAAAAGAGTATGGAGAATAAGAATATGTAAAGGGAATTAACAAATAACCATGGAAATTCAAGATAGAAATTCTAGGGTTTCATGTGCTCTTTGCAAAATCTGAATTGATACCTTAATTTCTATGCCTAAATGAAAGTTTAAATGAGCTCCTAAGATCCCTAGAAGTCTCCCCATGTGCTTCTTCCATCAAGAAAACAAAGCAAATTCCATGAAAGCTATTATGCTTCATTGTCTTGGCCTAAGAGAGTTACCATACCTAGGGAGAGTTTTAAATTTTTCTAAACCCATTTTTAAGTCATATATGATGAGTGAAGATGAGTGGAGACCTTAGGAAAAATTTTGAAACTGTAGAAAGTGAGTTAACCTTATATGTTCCATAATATGACCTAAAGAAGCAACATGTAGTTAGGCTCTTTGTTTTAATTATTTGATGACTCCAAGAAGCTTAAAAAGAGTCAAGAATCATATATGAAAGGAAAGAATGGAGCCTAGAAATTATTTGATGAGTGTTGCTTCATTAGGTGCATTTTTGGAACCATAAAAGTTTATAGGCCTTAGAATTAATTCCATAAACCTAATTGGCTTCCATAAATTATGTTTAGGTCAAGAGAAATCATTCCCACACCTTTGTGTATGTGAGGCCAAGGAAGGGAGAGCAAATTCAAGAGAAAAAGTGTGTGGTTACATCCAAGGTAGCTCACTCCTCCTTCTCTCATGCATGGATGTATATTTAGTTTGTCTTTAAATGTGTGTGTGTGTAATTTTAAGCTATGAAAAGTATTCTAGCATAAATTTTATTCCATGGTACCATGATATTACTATATGCTTTCATATGATGTTTATTATGTGTGCTTGGTTTGCTTGAGGGTGGTGAAGCCAAGAACCCTTAGCCATAGTGAGGATAAGCCAAGAACCCTTAAAGTTTGGTTGAAACAAAGTAAAGAGTCTCCCAAAAGTGAGATTGACTCCCAAAAGTAAGGTTGAGTCAAGAATCTCTTAAAGAATGGGTGAGGCAAGTCCAAAACCCACAAGTGAATGGGTGAGGCTAATCCACTTACTTGGCAAGCCTATGTATGCTATGTATGATTTACTCAAATGTTAAGAATGTCTCTTGGATGATTGCACATGTCAATATGCCCATGCATACATTTATAAGACTTGTTTTGCATCTTTTTATGTGTGATTGAAAGGGAGATGAGCTATTGGGATTCTTTGAATCTCATCCCCTCCTCTCCAATGTTCTAACATGCTAGGTGGACTAAGAGAACAAGGAAATGGGAGCCAACCACTTGAGAGATGAGAATATGACATCAAAGTACATAGATTTTGTTACTTTAAGGCCATATGAGTGACAAATGTTGTAACCTATTATTGTATATGACCTATGACCTCTTTAGCATGTGTAATTATGTTAATATGTTATGTATAGATGAGAAATTATGTTATGTGAATGCTAGAATGTAAATTGGACATGTAATGGCAAACTAGTATTATGGAAATGCATGTATAAATGGAAATGGAATGACCAAATTGAGATGCATGAGTTTTGGCACCACTTGGGCAGTTCATACAGGTCATATTTATACTTTTAAACTTGCCAAGAGGTGTCAAATATCAAGGGAAGTCATTTGGTATCTCATATGGACCAAAATTGACTATATTAGAAACCTATGACACTTTTTGTCCAAATAAGCTCTACTTGGTCTGAGATTTGGCATGCATTTAGATATTATTGAGAAATTTTTGGAAAGCTAAAGTACAAAATTTTTAAAGGTCTATGGAATATTTGATGAATTTTCAAAATTAAAAAATTTTCTGAAATTGGTTTAGGGTACTGTTCATTCAGGTCTGAAAATGAATTCTATCACTGATAGGACAAATGATGTCCAATTGCCCTGAAATTTTTAAAGTGAAACTAGATATTCCCAGTCACTTATGCCAACTGGAAGCACCTCATTTAGAAATCTAAAGAGGGAGATATGAATTTTTAAAATTTTTGCCCAGTATTAGGCATTTAGACAGACCTCAGGTATTGTTTAATTAGTTTTCGAGGTCTAGATGTACTTGGACTAGTCTAAGATTATTTTTTTCCTCTAGCTAACATCTGTATCTTTTCTATATTGGTATCATTTTCATGGATTAGATTTTTTTGAAATTAATTGAACATTTTTTAAGTTTATAGTAAAAAGTTGTATCAGTACCAGTAGCCAATCAGACCTCTATATGTTTTCAAATGTCAAACATCTTTTGCATGATGTTTCATAGCTTGGACATATTTTTAGCATAAAGTAGACATTTGTACCTTTCTAGAATGGTAAAGAATGCATGATTTTGATTTTTCTAGAATTAGTTATGATTTTTCAACATTTATGATAGAAAAGGAAAAATTCTGGCCGAAATAACATCTATGGATTTCATGTATTCCCTTGCCTTGCACGAGTTGTAGGCTACTTTTAGTGATGGAAATGAGTTGCATCTATGTAATTAAATATAAGAATGTAATGTATGAGCTTACATGGTCCACGTGACACTGAATTAAATTTTCATCCCCTACGCAATGCTAAAATATTCACTATTTTAATGGCTTTTTCTTGCTCCTTATATGAGATGCATGTTTTGAAGCATGAGAATAGCATGAAATTAGTTAAGAAATTATGGCGTTACAATTTGCATATAATAAAATAGGGCACTCTTCTACTTTATTTTCTCTATTTTGAGGTTGTCCATGGTTTTAATCCCTTAACCCCTCTTGATATTCTTCCTTTACCTTCTAATGAGTTTGCTAATCTTGATGGTTTGAAGAAAGCTAAGATTGTGCAGGAACTACATACCAAAGTCAAAGGCTAACATTGAGAGGAAGAATAAGCAATATGCCAACCATGCTAATAAGGGTCAAAGGTATGTGATATTTGAACCTAGAGATTGGGTTTGGGTACACTTGAGGAAGGAAAGATTCCCCGAGAAATGAAAGTCAAAATTGCAACCTAGAGGGGATGGACCTTTCCAAGTTTTGGAAAGAATTAATGACAATACATACAAAATTGATTTGCCTAGCACTTATGGAAATATTAGTACTACATTCAATGTGACTAATTTATCTCCCTTTGATTATGTAGATTCGAGGATGAATCCTTTTAAAGAGGGAGGGAATAATGAAAGGGGCTATGAGCTTGGAAACAAGGGAGCATGGTGTGATGAACTAAAAGAGCATGAAGGATGTACAAGAGAGCCCAACAAGCAAATGGACCTATTACAAGGCATATGAGGCCCACTAACTAGAGGAAGAGCTAAAGCTATGAAGCAAAGTTTGAGTTGCATTGTCCAAGAAGTTCAAGAGTTTGAGCCCATGTTTTTGCATCAATTTGAAGAGTTACAAGGCCCAAGGGACGTGATCCTCATTGTCCAAGCCTAACAAAACATGCTGCAACATCCAAGTGGAGTCTAACTTAAAGAAATCAATTAAAAAGCATGTGCAAATCACATGGCTAGCAAAAGTAATGTGAATATGAGCTCCAAACTTGATTAGGATATCATTTAATTGTCTTTAATTAGTTTCCATTTCCACTAGTTTGAATAAGGCCATTTAGTCAAGATTTAGGATTTAAGATTTAGATTTTGTTTGTTTCCATTTTTTCTTAGTTGCTAAAAATTTGCAGACTACTTTATTTCCTTTTCCTTAGAATTTCTTATAATAAATGGCTTCATCTCCTTCCATTAAATCAGATTATTTGTTTCCTATTTCTTGAAGGAGAATATGCCGCCTTAGAATAGAATTTAGGAAGCTTTCTTTTATTAGTGCATATGTGGCATCTATTATGAGCTACAGATCTGATTGTAATTCCTTCTAAATGCATGATGTATGAATGTTAGGGAGTATTCTTAGAGATTAAGTTAGGTTTAGAATTTTCTTTTATGCCTATTTAATAGGCCACCTTTTGTACTTACGAGAGAGACTTGAATGAATTCAGAATTTTATTTCTCATTGTGAAAGTTCTTGCTTCTGTGTGTTCTTCTTTAGAATACAAGTAACTTATCAAAAGAGTGGTCTTCCTTTGTGGAGTCTCAAGGATAGGGTTCTAAGAGATGAGTTCTTTGAGGGTCTTACCCGCTAGACTAACATTTCTTGTTCCTAGCTGGTCTTGGGCAAAGTGTTATCTTGTTGAAGGTTCCTAGGACTTATTCCTATGGGGTCTATCATCAGAATTAATTCATGAAATTTTATGGGAATATAGCTAAGACATATAAACTTAGATCTTGAAAGTTTTAGAATTTTTTGAGTTCATTTACTAGGCCAACTAAGTTAGAAACAATGAACATAGGGTACAACCAGTTCAAACTAGGTAGTGATCTAAATGGCATTGGTTAAGGGGATCCCTAAGAATTTTTAAAAAACTATTTTAATGGCTTTTGATTTACATTACAAAGACTCATCCTCCCAATTTTTACAAATTTTGGATGAAATTTAATAGGGTAAAGAAATTTCACAAAAATATGTTCAAAAATTTAGGTTAGCGGTAACTTTGTTAGCTTTCATTTCTCCACAACAAAATGAGAATTTTTATGGTAAAGAGAATAAAAAAGTTATGAACCTTTGTTTTCTTGTAAATATGATAGGAATCCTCTAGATATGACAACTTGGTATTAGAGCAATGATTCAGGAAATTTGAGTTAAGTAGGACTTCCTGTTATGATCTTTTGCACACAAAACATTTAGACTATATAGATTTTTTTTTCTTTGAGAATTTTTGCCTAAGTATCTTACTTGGTTTTGTTGCTTGTTCTATGAATGAATTTATGTATATAATAGGTTTTATGGCTTCAAAGAGAACTTAAATTGAGATTTTAGAAGAATTAATAGCAACCATACAGTCTATGTCAGATAGGTTAGAAGAGCAAGCAGTCAAGCAAGTTGCCACTGCTGAGGCACTTGAGCAAGTACAAGAAGCTCTAAGGAAAAGAGATGGGGGTAGAAATGTAAAGAAAGATCCCATAGAAGTGGATGAGCCAATTTAAAACTATGAGATACCTTGGGAAATGGAGCTTAGAGTCAATCCTATACTACCAGTTTTATCCCACTTTCGGAAAGCCCATCCCCTAGTATTTCAAGGTGAGTATGACCCCACTAAGGTGGAAAGGTGGATTATGTAGTTAAAAAAATTATTCAAGGTTATGTGTAAAACCATAACTTCTAGCTCATTTGATGCCATTTATAAGCTTTGTATTATCAATCCCACAAGATCATATGAAAAAGGGATGAAAATAATAAACTTTTCTGCGTTGCGCTATATCAAAAAAATTCAATTCGGTGTCACGTGGACCGTGTGAGCTCATACTATATTTCCTCATATTTAATTTCATTATTAAAACTCATTTTCATCACAAAAAAATGCCTACAACCCATGGAAACCGAAATGGAGCTCAAAATAAACAAGCACATTTTCGGCCAGATTTGCTCCATTTTCTGACCCAACTTTGGAAAATCATAACTAAATTTAGAAAATTCTAAATCATGCAATATTTGTCATTCTGGAAATATTAGGATGTCTAATTTACACTAAAAATACGTCCAGATTATAAAATTCATCATACAGGACGTTTGACATCCAAAAATCTACAAAATCGCTGGCTGCCTGGGCTGTTGTTCAGTTTACTGATACAAACTTCTGAAATTCATAACTAATTCTATAAAAATCAAAATTATACAAATTTGGTCATTATGGAAAGCTACAAATGTTAACTTAATACAAAAATAATTCCAGAATGAAACAGGTACTTTTAGTCAGATGGAACCTATGGAATAGTAACTAGACTCCTGAGATGCTACTGATACTGACAGTTAACTTCAAACATGCATAACTCTTTACTCAGACCTCCAAATGAGGTGATCTCAGTGCCCACAGAAATCTTATAACCTCTAATTTATTCATACAAAATTTTATAAGCATTGGACACCATTTGGTTATCGGGTGACACAGAATACAAAACTACCAGTATGAATAGTACCCATACCAGAATCCATGAAAAATCCCAACTTTGAAAATTCATCAAATATTCCTTAGGTCTCTGAAAATTATGATCTTTAGCTTCTTAGAAATCTCTCAATGAGAGCTAATTGCATGCCACATTTTAGGGAAAAACTAACTCATTTAGCCAAAAAGTGACGTAGGGTTCCATTATGGTCAATCTTGGCTCCATATTGGGTACCAAAATTGCCAAATGGATTTCCCAAACCATTTGCATCTCATTTTGGCCTTTTCACCCTCACTTATACATATTACACTAAGCTTTTCTCAAATGCATACATTGGCATAAACACTCAATTTATGTTCTAGAATACATACACCATACTCATTCATTTATCTATCACATAATATCATTTTTAAATTTGTCCAAGGGGTCATAGACTATTTACACTAAGAATATACATTATGAAGTCTCATTGTGCATCAAAAGACTAAAACTCAAGCATAAGGGTGGCAATCTTCTTTCTTCAATGTGGTTGGCTCCCATTGCCATGTCCACTTGGTCCACCTAGCATATTAGGACATTTAAGAGGAGGGAGTGAGATTCAAGAATCTCAATAGCTCATCTTCCATTCCATCACACATAATATGTGCAAGCAAGTTTCACAAATGTATGCATGGAGAAAGTAGAAATCATAGGCATTTTAAAAGCAACCTTAGCATGTGAATCAATCATACAAGACATTCAAGAGCTCACTAAGTGTTTGGATTGGCCCCACACTTCTCCTCATGGATTTTGGACTTGCCTCACCCATTCTTTAAGCACTTTGGACTCAACCATACTCTTGGGAGCCCACTTTGCTTTTAGTAGACTCTTTACTTTGTCTCAACCAAGCTCAAGGGTTCTTGGCTCATCCTCACTAAAGGGAAGAGTTCTTGGCCTTTCCACACTCAAGCAAACTCACACAAACATCATGTAATCATTTGAAAACATAACATAGCATCAAGCATCATGGCATATAAAGGCATGCTAGCATACTTTCCAAAGCTTGAAAACACACATACACACATTTTAAAACAAGCTAAACACACATTCATGCATGAGAGAAGGTGGAGAGAGCTACCTTGTATACAAACACACACTTTTTCCTTAGCTTTCAAGCCTCCTCTTTTAGCCACACACCCACAAGTTGGTGGAAATAGTGTCTCTTAGCCTAGATACAAATTATGGGAGCCAATTAAGTTCATGAAACAATTTCTAGGGCCATGCAACTTGCTTAAACTCTAGATTACTCTACAACCTCTATTATAGTCCATATTGGCACCTAATGAAGCAACACCCCTCAAATGATTTCTAAGCCTCATTATTTACTCTCAAATATGATTCTTGACTCCTTTTAAGCCTCTTGGAGTCATCACATCATTAAAACAAAGGGCCTAACATCATGTTGCTTCCTTAGGTCACAATATGGAACCTAAAGCACCAACTCATTCTCTAAGCTTCCTAAATTTTTCCCAAGGTTTCCCCTCACATTCATTCATCATGTATGACTCAAAAATGGGCTTGAAACAATTTAAAACTCTCCCTAACTATGCCATCCCTACTTGGCTGAAAGTTAGAGCATAAATGGGATTTCATGGCTTCTTGACTTTTCCTTGATGGGGGAACCATTTAGGGAGGTTTTTAAGAGTTGTAGGAGGTCAAGAAAATACTTAAATAGCCAAGGGAACTCATGGATTAAATCAATTTTTACAATCCCTTTTCCAACTTTTAGGTTCATGACTTTCCATGGGGTTTTGTTCATTTTCATGGAGGAAGAGGCATATGGGGGACCTCTTAGGGATCTTAGGAGCACATTTAAACATTGATTTAAGCCTAAGAACATTCATATAAAATCAGATTTGCAAGGGGGCATTTGTATCCTTAATGATTCCATCTTATTTCCTAATGCTCCTTTCTTGATTCTATTGGTTCCTTCTTAACCCTTGCCATCTAAAACCTCTAATCCCTCCATGAATTGGGCAGAAATCAGCCCATAAGACTTGGGCTCATGGTGGTCAAATTCGTGCAGGAGGAAGGGGGAGGAAGAAACTACCAAAGAATGGAAGTTTTACCTTGTTTTCTTGCTTCCTTTGGCTTGTTCTTCCACTTGGTTGGCTTGCTCCCTCAATTTTCGAAATTTCCCTCTCTATTCTGCCCGCAAAACAGCACCAAACTCTCCATTAAAACCATAGAAAGAAAGCTTGGGAGGAGAGGAGCAAGTTTCAAGAAGGAAGGATATAGAATTTCTTAAAGTTTCTTACCTTTTTCTTAATTTCTTCTTCCAAAATCCTCCTCCTCTTGTGCGCCTAAGAAGCTGGAGTTTTCCTCTGAAATTGGGCAGAAGAAAGTCGGTCTTAGAGAGGAGAGAAAGAACGTGGCATATAAAGAAGAAAAAGAAGCTTCCTTTAACACTTTAATGCCAATTTTGCCCTTCGTTCTTAGCATTTTCGTTTCTCCTTCGTTTTAGCTCCTTTTTGAGAACCGTCTTTTCCATTATAAAATTTAGATTCCCAATTTAATAAAATGCCTTTGGAATCACTCAAATTGAAGCTAAAACATTTCTGAACAAATTGGTCAAAGTTCGGGTCAACCGACATCGGAAAGAGTACACCGGAGGGGCTTTACTGGTCCTGGGGCTTCCCATGGTTTTTGGGGCCTCTGAGAACCCTGGGCAACTCAAAATTTCCATTTAAAAAGCCCTCTTAGGTGCTTTTCCAAAATTACACTTATTTACGAAAATGTCACTGGCCTTTCGGCAAATTTTTCAAATCACTCCGACCCCAGTTTCTGGGCAACTCAAGGCTCAAATCCTCATTTTCTATTATTAAAAATTTTATCCAAATTTTATTTGGCCTTGAATCACTCATCTCAGGGGACTTGTTTTGAAAGCATGCTCGTTTCCATCGTTTAACGAAAACTGGACATTACATTATGGATTCTACATCAGAACAGAAAGCCTTATTGGCAGCTTATATAGTTGAGGGAGAAGTTGAGTTTTGTTGGAAGAGTGCAGAGAGAACCTTGATAGCCAGAGGAACCCCACTGTACTAGGAAACCTTCCAAAAGGTGTTTTATGAGAAGTATTTTCCCTTTTTAGTGAGGAGTAGGAAGGAGGTGGAGTTTATTAAGTTAGTATAGCATGAGATGTGTAACATCTGTCGTTTTAAAAGCCATAGACTAAGCGGATTACTAAATGAAGTCCCCTAAATTAAATTATTAGAGAACCAATAAAATTAGAGCAATAATCTAGAAAATTAGAAATGGGGATACAAGGCTTAAGATATCCAAAAATTAGAGCCAGAAAGCTAAAAAAAATTGACAAAAATATAGTGGCATTTTTTTGTAATTTTGAGCAACTTTTAAAAAACTGAAAAGAGATCTTTAAATGGGAAAATTGAATTTTTTTAGGGTTCTTAGAGGTCTTAAAACTATAGGAAACCCTAAAATGGCTAAAAACCCTTCAGTTTACATTTTAAAGTGTCAGTTGACCAAAACTTTGATTAATTCATTCGGGAAGGTTTAAAATCCAATTTGGGTGAAACCAAAGGCATTTTATGAATTAGAGGACTAAAATTTTATAATGAAAAATATGGTTCTAGAAAAGGAGTTAAAATGAACTCAAATGGAAAGAACCAAGAAAAGGGGCAAAATGGAAATTTTGAAATAGTGTTTTAAGCTAACCTAGCCTATATATATCACGGCCCACTTCTCCCATTTGCCTTGACCTACTTTCATTTGCTCCAAAACAGAACCCTAGGCTTCTTGAAGTGGTGCACTAAGAGGGAGGAAGAAAGGAAGAGAAAACCAAGCAAAAGGGTAGAAAATCCATGGTTTTTCATACTTCTTCCTTCACCAACCTTGTTCTCCTCTTTCTCCTCTCTTTTCTTATAGTTTTGATGATTGATTTGAGGATGATTGATGGCTGGTTCAATGAAAGGAGAAGAGAAATTGAAGGAGAGACAAGAAGCAAATGAAACAACTCTTGGAAAAGCTTGAAATCAAGGTAACTTTAATGGCTTCTTTTGCTTCTTCTTCCTTGTTCTTCATGGGAGAAATTTTCAGCCAACCCTAGACCACCAAAGGGGGATGATTTTGTTGGAGATTGTGCCATAAGCCAATCATTTTATTGCAAACATTATAATTTATTAAGAAATAAGAGTTTTATTTTATTACATTATTATATTTTTTTACATGTTCTATATAATAATATCCTTGAATAAATCATATTGATTATCTTAAATATCCCTAGTCAATCATCATTGTGGGAATGATGATGAACTAAGACTAGTATGATTTTGATTGATAATTATATGTTAATCATGTATAAAGATACAAATCAAAATTATAGGCACTTGTTAGAGAACAAGATGCTGGATTGACTCATCATGAGATAGCTACATGGATTAAGTCATAAGCATATCTTATGTATAACTATGTCATCGAGCCCTTAGACTTGAGATCACCATAGTTTCTAACATGAATAACACTATTCTTTAACCGAGTGATCATAAAGGCTATGATCAAGCATAGTGGAATTCATGTAAAAGAAGATGAGTGGTTAAGATAGGATTTGTCTCTCTGATTAATAGAGAGATATCCCTGGGCCATTCAATGAGTGAGACTGAGTGTAATACCCCAAAATTAATTAAGGTGTTAATAATATATTTGGAATAATTATTATGAAAAAATTAGGTAAACTATATGAACGAAAATTTATAGAGAAATAAAGCTATTAATATAGGTTTAAGTTTTTAATTGGGTAAAGGCTTAATTTGGGCCCAAAATTTATTTTAGTAAGCTATGGATAAGGATTAGAAGCCCAATGATTCTAGATGCAAGTCCAACTCCTTATCATGAGACTTAGGCCAAGAGAGATCACCTAGTAATAGCCCAATCTAATTTAGTGAAATAGAGGCCCAAGACCTAATTTACATGAGCTCTTATAGTTGGCCCAACACACATTATACAGACCCAAGTTGGATTGACTCTTGGAACTTAGCCTAACCCAATCAAATTTCTGCAGCTCAACTCATGAAATAAGGCCTAACAAGTATAAAAATCAGAACCCATAAGGATTTGGGCCTTCGGGTCAACCCACAACCCATTTGGGACCCAACTTAAGCACAACTAAACCCTAAATATGTGACGACCCTAATTTCTTATTATCATAATTAAGGTTAAACACGTGATTAATCACTATAGGTCATGAAAATATGGAAAAATTTAAACCTTAATGTGATTAGAGTCATCAATCATACAATTACATACACTTATGTTCATAAGGGAATTAAACATCCATTTATAAGCCTTGGATCTATTACTCATCAGTTATAACCCATCCTAATGACTATAGATCATCCTTTGTGATTAACATATGGAAAACCAAGATTTTCTAGTTAATATAAGTGTTTCAGCATGTTAGTCGCGGCCAATTCCTTTCTGTTTTACCCCTTTCTTCATCACTAGTTTTGCCGCGATCAACCTACCTGGTGCCGCGGCGAAGAAGCCTCCTGGAACTTCCTCGCTCGCGTTTTGATATTGGTCGCGGCCAATTCCTCCTTCCGCCGCGGCCAATTCCTCTCTGGAATGCCGGGGATATTTTCCTGAAAGTTAACCGCGGCCAATTCCTTAATTCGCACAGCTAATTTCTTTCTGGACGACTCCCAGTTTGACCTCCCACATTTCGCCACGGTGAATTCCTCTCTGGCACTCTCCCTGGGCAACTTCGCCCCTATTGGCCGCGGCCAACTCCATTTTAGCAGCGGCGAAGTACCTTCTGGTCCTACACTCCGAAAATCTAGACTTATACTCTCCTTTTTCCCTCCAATCTCACCCTAGGGCTCCTCTACCTTAATTGTGGGGCTCAAATAGCCTTTATTAGCCTAATTTATCCGGCTAATCTCTCCTCTCTAATTTAGGACTCAAGGGTCAATTTCTTTTCTCTAATTACCCTATATCAGCAAGTCCAGGGATAATAACAACACAAATCATGCACCATTGACCTTTAACATTGGATACACTTTCCATTAGAGGTTCCATGTATCAGTGATTCATATCAATATCTCAAGGTTACATTCCCAAATGGTAAGTCATATCACAAGTTCAATAAGATTTACAACGGGTATCATAAATCCATATATCAATGTTCCAATTTAAAATAAGGCCTACTCCTCAATAGGTACACATTATATTATCAAAATATAGACTCCTACGCTTCGCAATACAAATACATGATGATGCTATACCAAACTTAACAAAAATTAGCATTTATCCTATTCTACTCAGACCAAATGTACACACCGGGCCTCAGTTCATGGATATTCATCCACTTGCATACCCTTAACCTTACCCGAGGAACCTTCACCTGAAATTGTAATCCCATAACACGGGGTGAGATATAAATCTCAGTAACCAAGGCAATTCCATCATATAATCTAGTTTAATTAACATATATGCATGAATCAAAAATCATATCAGTCATCTCAGCAAATGAAACAATTAGGCTATCATAATTACTATCCCATACTAGCAATCATATTTTAACATGTTAAAGGTCATTAACACTGGGAGAGGCCCGTCCACGGCACCTACTCCCCATTGAGCACAACCAGGGCTCAGTGCATCTGGGGTTTGATCATAACCCGGTGCTCGATCTTAGCACATGCATGGGTGGTAGCCGCACCACAGCTCCACCATGGACTCATAAGGTCCAATCATCATACAATAGATAGCCAACCAATTCATTCAACATTTCAAATCATTCATATATAGCAAGTATGAAATTTAAACTGACATATGCATGGAATTAATGTAAGCCCCTGTTACCTCACTCGTAGACAGATTTGCAACAGCCACCAATGGTACAGAGTCTCCCTATAATCATAGCATCAAATAATTACTACTCTAATTCATCATTAACAGTTACAATAAGTAATCAAGGGATTTAAATGCTATTAACTACCTTAAGAATATTTACCCAGCCACCACAAATCCTAAATTCGGATTAAAGTGTCCTCTACCAGAAATCTCAATATTCCACCCAAAATCCTAAGCAAATTCGTACAAAATTAATACCCATAATATAAATCAGCTATGGGGGTCTCAAACCAACAAAGAAAGCATCAAAATGAGGGGTTTAACTCACCTAATACCAGCCCTAGCCTCAACCTACGAATTTCACCAAGAAAATCCCCAAACACCCACATTTCAGATTTTGGGTATGATGAAAATACTCCAATTGAAATACTAATCGGACCAAATTAAAGAGAAAGATGAGGGGATTAAGCTCTATAACTATTACCTTGGCTAAATCTTGCTCCAAATGTGAGAAAATGTGGAATTATGCCAAGAACCCTAGCCTCTCCTCCACACCTCTGAATTTTCTTGTGTTTGTGTGTTTTGCTGAATGGGGGAGGTGGCTGGTAAGTTTTTAGGGTTTTAGTGGAGTTAAGTTGGGTTAAGGGATGGGTCATGGGTTGCTCTAAGTCCAACTCCTAATGGGCTCCAGATTTTTAGCTTTGTTGGACCAGTTTTTAAGTGTTGGGCTGCAGGATTTTATTGGGCCAGTTTTATACATTGGGTTGCTGAAGTTTAATGGGATTTGGGCCAAGTTTGTAGAACTCAAGGGTTTGAATCTGCACCTAACTCATTGGGCCTCCATTAGCCTCTCATCATGATCTATTAATTTGGGCCTAGATGAAGTTTCTATCCCAATTAATTCTTAAACCCATATTAATAATTCATCTCTCTAAAATCTCCATTCACTTAACTTGCCCAATCATCCCATATTAATTATTCCTAATTAATCTAAATCCATGATTAACGCCTTAATTAATTTTTGGGGTGTTACAAAATACACTTAACCTCCTCACCATTCTGCAGAAAAAATACAAGAGGCAAAGCAAAATTCGATGGTTGAGAGGGAGGCTAGGGTTTTTCTACATTCCTCTACCATTTCTCACTTCTAGAGGAAGATTTGGCCAAGGTAATCTATATAAAACATGTCCCTCTCATTCTCCTCTTCATTTTGGTTTGATTAGTTTCTGGTTTTGAGCATTTTCACCTCCTTCTCAAATTTGAAATTTGGTGTTTGGGTGTTTCCTTGTAAGATTTTCGGAGCTAGAAGTTAGAGGGGTGATTGGGTAAGCATTTCCCTTTCATTTTATGTATTATTATGCTGGAAAGTGTCCTCAAGGATTGATTTTCATAATGGGTTCTGCTATTGTGCAAAATTACAAGGAGATAATGGTGGAAAACTGAATTTTCTAGACTTGATGACTGAAATCCGAATTTTGGAATTTCCCATGGTGTGTTCTTGATAGTTGAGGCTCAACTCATTCCATTTAACCCCTTAGGTATATGGGTAAGTGTTCTCTTTTCTCTTATGTGGTATATATACTGAATTTCCATCATTTGGACTAACTTTTAGTGCATGGCTCTTACATGTGCGAAAATGGAGACATTAGGAGTGACTCATTGTGAGTTCTTGTTGTTGTGACCTTGAATTGGTGCTATAGACCCTTAGGAAGCTTGGGTAAGAAGTTCTTAATGTATTCTTGTTAAGATTAATCTAAGGATAGGGAAATTCCTTACTAATGATAGTTAAATGATGATGATTATGCTTATATTAGGCCTGGTGTGCTTGGAATCATGATGGTAGCTAGATGATAAGTAATTGGCTTCATTGAGGAAATTGGGGTTATTTTCCTAATTTCATGTATATGTTCATATTAATCTGCTATTTGTTACACATGCTTGATTTTGAAATGCTAAATGACTGGTTGACTACTTGATTGTTATTATAATTAGACCTTGCGAGTCCATGGTAGAGCTGTGGTACAGCTGCCACCCGTGCATGTGCTCCGGTCGAGCACTGGGTTATGATCAGACCCCAGATGCACTGAGCCCTGGTTGTGCTCATTATGGAGTAGGTGCCGTGGACGGACCTCTCCCAATGTTATTGGCCATTAACATGTTGTGTATAATTGCTGGTATGGGACAGTAGTCATTGGTAGCTCAACTAGTTCATTTGCAAATTGAATTGATGATTCAGGTATTGATGATAGGAAATTGCATTATATTGATTAATTTGTATATATATATGGAATTTTTCTTTTGTTACTGAGATTGTATATCTCACCCCGTTGTGGGCTAACATTTTCAAGGACCAGACCTCTTAGTGGCAAGGAGAAAATTAATGGAAGCTTATTAAATGGTTTGGTAGCACATAGGCTTGGGAGCCTTGTCAAATTGTATTGTAACTAGATTGCTAGTTTTGTATCATTGCTGCATTGCATCATGAGTTGCCAAGTATAGGGACTGTATATGTAATTTAATTTATCATGGGATTGAACATTATGATTGTAATTGGCTAACAATAGATAAGTGATTTGATCTTGTATGAACATTAAGCATTGACCCTATGCACCTTGTGACTAGAATACATTTGCTGTCATTGATCTATGAACTCACTGGTTTATGGTAGCTAGAGGGTTAAGGATCCACATTTAGGTTTTGAATGGATAATGATAGATGTGTTAGGTAGATTAGGTAAAAGAAAGACACTAAATCTTCACAAACTAAGTTAAAGTGGCCTAGAGTGTTGTTAGAGGGGAAATTGGAGAGCATGAGATGAAATCTTGGGAGTTATAGGAACAGTAGGGAATTAGCCGCAGCCAACATTTAATTGGCCTCGGTCAAATATGGCGAACCTACCAGGGAAGAAAACAAAGAGAAATTGGGCGCAGCGAATAGTGAAGTTAGCTGCGACTAAGTCTGAAAAGCAAGTTTAGAGGTATTCCAGAGGGTATTTGGGCGCGGCAAAATGCATGAAATTTGTGGAGGTGTAAGGGTGAAGCCGAGAGTAATTGGCCGTGGCTAAGAGTAATTTAGCCGTGGCGAATGTCCTGAAACCCTTATATTAACCAGGAAATCTTGGTTTTTCATGTGGTAACCTCAAGAGATGACTTAAAAACATTAGTAGAAGATTTTTGTGAGTTGGAATCAATGGGTAATAGAATCAAAGGCTTATAAATAAATGTTTATTTCCCTAATATACATAAGTGCTTGTAATTGTATGGTTGATGACACTAATAACATTAAGGTTCAAATTTCCTTATATTTTTCTGAATATAATTAGTTGTAATAACTTCCAACCCTAATTTAAATTTTATGGTTATTAATCACGTACTTAACCTTAATTATGATAATAAGAAGTTAGGGTCATTACACTGAGAAATGCATGGCTGTGCTCAAATAGAAGGGTTTCTATTTGTACTGTCATTCTGCACATAGATCTAGAAAGCAATGATTAAGTAAGATGAGGATGACGTTTCTATGCCTCATACTTGATCTAGATATCGTGTGACAAAAGGAATGTGATAGGGTTATATGACAGGTTACATCGGATCACCGATCACTATAACACCTCAAAATTAATTAAGGTGTTAATGTTAGATTTGGGTTAATTAAGAATAGTTAATATGGAATAATTGGGTACGTTATATGAATGAAAATTTTAGATAAATAAATTATTAATATGATTTTGAGATTTAATTAGGTTAGAAACCTTATCTAGACCCAAATTAAAATTAAATAAGCCATGGTTAAAGACTAATGGAGGCTCAATAATTTTAGGTGTAGACTCAACCTTTTAATGTGAGACTTGGCCCAAGAGAGAGCACCTAGTGATGGGTCAATCTGATTTAGTGAGATAGAGGCCTAAGACCCAACTTATATAAGGTCTTATAATTGGCCTAACATCCCTTATGCAGACCTCAACTAAATGGGCTCTTGGAAACTTGACTCAATCCAACTAAAAATATGAACTCTTATAATTAGCCTAACAAATTAAAACCTTAGCCTAACAACTAGTGGGAGCCCAATAGGTCTTTGGGCTAGTGGGTCAACCCATAACCCATTTAGGACCCAACTTAAACCCTAAAAATCATTCTAGCCACCCCTATTTAGTAGAACCACAAGAAATACAAACACAAATTCGGGGGTCTAAAGGGGAGGCTAGGATTAGCAGTAAAAGTCTATCATTTCCCATTCCTAGAGCAAGATTCAGCCAAAGTAATAGTTATGTAACTTAATCCTCTCCTCTTTCTCTTTGTTTTGACCTAATTAACTTCTCATTTGGAGCACTTTCACCCACACCCAAAATCTGAAACTTGCTATTTGATGTTTCCATGATAAAATTTCGTAGGTTGAGGCTAGGGGTGTTATTAGGTGAGTATAATCTCTTAATTTTGATGTATTTTCTACTGGTTTAAGACCCTCATAGTAGATCTATAGTATAGGCCTTAATTTTATGCGAATTTTCTTAGGGTTTGAAGTGATATTTTGATGTTTTTGGGCTAGGGAAGGTAAAACCCAAAATTTGAGGCTCTTGGTGATTAGGTAAGTGTCCCTTAGGTAGCTATTGGTAATTTAATTCTTTGAGCATTGGGTTATTACCATGAAGGATGAATGGGATAGTAATGGATTGATATAAAGTGATAATTTTATGATATTGTGATTATAGGAGGATTTTGGTATTGCTGTTAGCTTCCCAACTTGTCTACAAGTGAGATAACAGGGGTTCATGCTAATTACATGTATATGTTTATTTTAATTTTGTATTTGTTGTATGATCATGATTTTGAGTGCTAAATGAATTGGTTAGCTATCTGTTATATGTGTTTGGACCTTATGGGTCTATGGTGGAGTTGTGGTGCAGCTGCCACCCATGCATGTACTTTGATCGGGCACAGGGTTATGATCAGACCCTATATGCACTGAGCCCTAGTTGTGCTTATTGAGGAGTAGGTGCTACGGACGAGCCTCTCCCGGTGTTATTGGCCTTTAACATATAGAATTATGATTACTAGTATGGGATAGTAATCATAGATAACCTAATTATTTCATTTACTGATATGGTTGGTACATTTTTCGATACTTATATGAAATCATGCATATGTGTCAATTAAACTGGAAATATGAATGAAATTTGCCTTGGTTACTGAGATTTGCATCTCACCCCATTTTATGGGATCATACTTTCAGGTGAAGGCCCTTCGGGTAAGGATAAGGGGAAGCAAGTGGATGAAAATCCATGAGCTCTAGCCATGTGTCGAGGAGACTACACTTGGGCTGATCTGAGTAAAGTAAATGAAAATTTTCTTATTCCTTTATATAGCATCATCATGTAATCATATTGTCAAGTGTAGGTGTTTGTATTTTGATTACTTAAGATGTATCTATTGAGGAGTTAAGCCTTATCTTAACTTGGTATTGGACGTATGAACTTATAACATCCGATGTATGAACTTTGTTGAATTTATGATATGGTTTGTCATTGGAAATGTAATCATGTGATACATTAGACATTGATTTGAACCAGTGATATATGGAATCTCTAATGGGATATGTATCGAATGATAATTGTTGATAGTTTATGAATTCTTGCTGTTGTTACTCTATGAACTTACTGATATAGGGTAGTTGGAGGAGTAGAAAATAACACTTAAGTCTTGAACTGTAATGATAGATAAGTTGGGTAAATTAAGTAAGTGAAAGCTAATAGAACCCCACAAATTAAGGTAGATTGGCCCTAGGGTGTCACTAGGGGGAGAATGGGAGTGTATGAGACAAGATCTAGATGTTGTAGAATTAGAAGGCACTTAGTCGCAGCCAAAATAGACTTAACCGTGGCCAATAAAGGCAGAGTTGCCCAAGGAGAGTACCAAAGAGCAATTTGCCATGGCGAGGAGTGGATTTAGCCGCGGTGAAATGTGAGAGGCCAAACTAGAAGTTGTTTAGAGGGTAATTCACCATGGCAAAGTGGGGAATTGGCCGTAGTGAACTTTGTGAAAATGTCCCAGGAGTTCCAGAGAGGAATTAGCCGTAGCAAAAATGGAATTTGGCCACGGCCAATAGTGAGAGGCAAGTGAGGTAGGTTCTAAGAGGTCCTCTCACTGCGACGCCATATAGGCTGGCCATGGTGAAGCTACAAGTTGCGATGAAATCTGTGAAGCTATAAAAGGTGAACCCGAAAGCAATTAGCCATAGTGTAAAAGCATTTAGCTGCACCGAACGTCCTGAAACTCTTATATTAATTTAAAAACCTTGGTTTTTCTATGGTAACATCAAAGGATGACTTAAAAGCACTTGTAAAGGGTTCTTGAGAGTTAAAAATGAATGAGCAGAGATTTAATGGCTTTTAATTGGAGATTTGTTTCACTTATGTACATGAATGCTTGTAAATGCTTGGTTAATGATTCTAATAACATTAAGATTCAAATTTCTTCACTTTTTCCTAAATTGATAAAATTAAATGGTGCTAGACCTTGATTTATAACTATTAATCGCATGCTTAAGTTTAATTACCATGATTAGAAATTAGGGTCGTCACAATCCCTATATGATTTGGGTAGTCACAATATTTTGCTAGAGGCCGCTTGTGATTTATGGGTCAAATAGTGTCATTAGCCCACTGCGAATGTCATATGAGCCTATAGGACCGCACACAAAAACAAGTCAACTTGAGCAAAAATATTCAAATTCATTGAATATGAAATTACGTCTAGATTCAATGAATGTCACGTTCAATTTAGGGTGGAAGAATTTTATAAATAACTAAATATATATTTGATATATATATATAATTTATAAAACTTGAAACATATATATATATATATTTATATGTTCGAAATATATATATCCTTTAATTAATTTAAATCAATTAGTTTTAAATTTAAGTCTATATGATAGATTTAAATTTAAACTAATATGATAATTTAAATTTAATTTATGAGATAAATTAAATTTAAATTTTGTTTTAGATTTAGATTAAATAATTGGTAAAATTTAATCTATTAGATAGACTTAAATTTAAACTAATATATTTAATTATGATTTGATTTGATTTGATTTAAAATAATATATTTTAAATTAATCAAATATATCTGAGACCCTAATAAGATACCTTTATAATAAAAAAGAGGATGCTAGGGTTTCCTAAAACAACAAAAAGGAAAAAAAATTCTAGATAGAGAAAGTATATGGACAGTGTATGGACATTGTACGACCATCTAGAGAGAGAAAGAGGAAAGTGTCTTCACTACAAAGAACATGTACGGACACTAGTCAGAGGCACTAACACATAATTTGAGTTGAGCAATTGTTCATATAGATACCGATAGAGGGAGTAGATTTGAAGATTAGTTCCTAAGATCCGATGGAGAAAGAAATATTACATAAAAAGATAAATTTTCTAGATCTACTTGATTTAAATCACATTGATGGATCCATGGGAAGGGATTTGGGATTTTAATTTTCTGCTGCATGTCCCAGAATTCCCAACAGATTTTTGGTCTTAGCAAGGAAGAAACAAGGGTTTTAGAGTATGAGAAACAAGAATATACAATTAGATTTAAAAGAAAAACTTTAGAATTCAAGTTGTATAACTTAGAGTTTTTGTTGCACCTAGCCATTTTTGAAGCTTTGTAAGAGTAGTCTAGCCTATGTAAGAGTATGTATGAGATCCTAAGATATTTAGGAAGCTTCACAAGTGCCAATTCCCTAAGAAAAATTAAACAAACTCCATGGGTCTAATTCCTTGTATATGTCTTGGCCAAGCAAGCTTCAAGCACTTAGGGAGAGTTTAATTAATTTAAAAAATAGGAATGGCCTAGATATGATTAATAAACATCAAGAGAAGTATTGGTTTGAATTTAGAGATCATGGTTTATGAGATAGAGGTTTAGGATCCTTTTTAAGACAAAAAGAAGCAACTTGAACCATAAGATATGTTTATAGCTATTAATGAAATGTTATGGTACTATTATGCTTCTTGAACATGTTTTGAATGCAAGATGGCTTGAATGGATATGCTTGTGCCAAAAGTCCCTTAAAATGGGTGAAGCTGAGTCAAAAGTCCCTAGGCATTGGTGAGACAAAGCCAAAAGTTTTAAGAAAAAGTGAGGCTAAGTAAAAAATCCTTTAAAGTGGATGAGGCAAATCCAAAATTCCTAAAGAAATTAAGTGAGGGTAGACCAATATCCTTTTGTAATACCATATTATTTCTAACATTGATCCCCTTCTTGTAAGTGGGATTATACAATTCACTAAAGGAATCCCAAGAAATGCATTAAAATAATGAATTAAATTATGTTGCGTAATGGATAAATTTTTCATTTCGCATCTTCGGGACCCTATAGACTCATCAATAACATTTTCTAATTATTTTTCATTCATACAATTCATAAAATTCTCAAAACTCAGCACAAACCATGGATTAAGGGTCAAAAACTCAAAATAATCACGTTTTGCCTCAGGTTCCAAGGTAACAAAATTTAAGGCAATTTTGAAAAATCATAACTAATTCTAAAAAAATAAAAATCAAGCAAACCATAGCTTTTTCAAAAGCTCTGGGTGTTGAATTCACATTAAAAATAATTCTTAGTAATGAAAATCCCACCTGGACCATGTTTGACAATAGAGAAAGTAGGAAGGTTTGATTGTCCTCTGATATTGATACAGGTTACTGATATAATATTTGGAAATTCATAATTAATTTCAAAAAAATCAAATCCATGTAGTCTATATCAATTTGGAAGTTACAAATGTTAAATAGAGGGAAAAATAATTCCAACTCAATCCAGATGCATTCAAACCCTGAAATTCAATCAAACAGTAACACAAGTTTGACTGTGCACCTAGTACTGGATAGCAAATTCAAAAATTAATATCTCCCTCTTAATGAGGTGCTTCCAATTGGTACAAGTCACTGGGAAGGTCTAGTTTCTCCCAGTAAAATTTTATGGCAATTGGACAACGTTTGCCCTATGATTGACATAGATTCATTTTCAGACCAATTGCACAGTACCAGTGGCTAACCCAAAAAAATTTCCCAACTTCAAAAATTCACCAAATATTCCATAGACCTCTAAATAATACCCACTTTAGCTTTCCAAAAATCTCTCAACAATCTTTAGATGCAGCCAAATTTCAGACCAAGAAGAGCTCATTTGGATAGAAAGTGATATAGGTCACTCAAATGGTCAATTTTGCTTCATGTGAGGGGTCAACTTTGTCCAAATGGTCTCTCCAGTGGTTTGGCTCCTCTTGGGAAAGTTCAAAAGCACAATTATGACTTGTGTGGACTTCCTAAGTGGTCCTAAATCACATGCAAGTGGTTCTAAATCTCATGCATCTTAATTTGGCCATCCCACATCCATTAATGCACTACACTCATAAATCATTCAAGAGAACAAATTTGACATTTGCATTGATTTAATGTCACACATAGGCTAAATAATATTCATACATTATATTACATTTGTTCGAGGACTTACATTACAAAAATAATTTGTACAAGTTCATTTTGACATTTATTGATGGAGGTGAGCTAGGAGACTTTAAAGAGCTTGAACAAAATCAAGAACTTGAAAATAAAAGGGCTGGACGTAACTCTAAAAGATGGCCAACTAAAGATCCATTGCAAGGTGTGGGAGGCCCATGCACAAGATCAAGAGCCAAAGCTATGAAGGAGGCCTTGAATGGAGTGATCCAAAAACTAATGGACTTGGAGCCCATAGTCTTAGCTGAATATGAAGCCCAAAAGGAACAAAATGGCATGAAGATTATTTCATATCTACAAGATGCTAGCCCAAACCCGAAAGGAGCCTAATTGAAGGAGCCCAGCCACTTTCCATAAAATTCTCTTAGTTTTATTTTGTTTTAATTTGATTGTTTCTGTTTCAGATTTTTTAGCTTTATTAGGCACCATTCTTGGTGAATTTGTCCAAACTTAAATTTCTTTTATTTTCCCGCCATACCTAAGAGTTATTTTGTATTTAGGGTTTTATTTTTCAAATGCCTATATAAGGCCCACTTGTACTCCAAGAAGAGGCAGATTGAATGAATTCTATTTTCAGAATCTTTTCTGACTTGTGAGGTTTCTCTTGTGGCCTTTGTGTGCTGGAGAAAATCTTTGACTTATCAAAAGAGTGGTTTCCTTTGTGGTGTCCCGGATTAGAGTTCTAAGAGACGGGTTCTCTTAGGGTTCAATTCCATTGACCAACATCTCTTCTTCTTCTTCTTCCTCTTTTTGTTTCTTTCTTTGTTCTTTCTTGCTTGTTGTCCAGATCTGCCTATTTTCTTGTTCTTGTGTTGCTTGCCAAATTTCGATAACTGATCCGTGTAATTTGGGGTTCCTAGAACGGGTTTCTACGGAGTCTCATATCGTCTGGTATCAGAGCATTGGTTGAGGTTGGTTTCATCCACTTTTTCCTTGTTCTTTTCCCTTATTTCGTCTAATTCTTTTCTGTTCGTCCATATTTTTGTGCGGCTGTTTCTAGTGATTTCCTTCGTGTTTTTGGAAGTTTAATAGGTCTTTCTTGTGTTTTAAAATCTCTTCTTTTTGCTCAATTTGGAATCACATCAATCCAATTTTTGTAGAGCAAGTTATAGCTATTTCTTTTCCCTTATTTCGTTTGATTCTTTTCTGCACGTCTTTTTTTCATGCGGCTGTTTCTGGTGTTTTCCTTCGTGTTTTTGGACGTTTAATAGGTCTTTCTTGTGTTTCAAGATCTCTTCTTTCTCCTCGATTTTGAATCACATCAATCCGATTTTTGTAGAGCAAGTTATAGCTATTTCTTTTTCCTTATTTCGTTTGATTCTTTTCTGCTCGTCCTTTTTTTCATGCGGCTGTTTCTGGTGTTTTCCTTCGTGTTTTTGGACGTTTAATAGCTCTTTCTTGTGTCTCAAGATCTCTTCTTTCTGCTCGTTTCGGAATCACATCAATCCGATTTTTCTAGAGCAAGTTATAACTATTTCTTTCGTGCATGTCATTCTGATCTTTCAGAAATCTTGTGTTCTGTTTGCAAATTTCAGCACCTTTGAGATTCGAAAAAAAAAAAGAAAAGAAAAGAAGGAAAAGTTGAAAAAAAAAAAAAAAAGAAGTCAGAATCTGTGAAAAGGGAAAGTTGTGCTGGAAATTGTAAAATTTTGAATTGTTGACTTGAATTGCAATTGCTGAAGATCTGGTCATTTCTGATTCTTGGAATTACCATTTTTGATTCCTTGAGTTAATCTGATCATTAAAAGTCATATTGTGCACAATTCATAAAAGGAAATTTGCATTCATTCACCTTGTTCTAAATTTCAAATTTCTGATTGCTTCAATACTGATTCCAAATTCCAATTTTCTTTCCATAACTCTTGATAATTAATCATTTAACCATTTGTTCTCCCATAATCTGCCACATACCATTTCTTCCATAAATTCATTGTCTTCATTTCCTTTTCTAATCACTTTGCTGTATTTTCCATTGGCTGCACCTACGAATTTTTTTTTTTAAAATGTTGGACTTTTGTTGTCTCTTTGAGAACTTTACATCTTGGGTTCTAATTTGAGATTGCCACTTCAGGTGCTGCTTCTTTTGATTTGTTGGATTTAATTCAGTACACTATAGGAAGCAAGTTGAGAGGAAAAAGGCAAGAGTGTTTTCATCATTGTAAAAGCCATTACAAGTGTGAAACACGAGTGAATTTGCATCATTTAGAGTGAAACACGTGAGGGAGTAGTCAGGTCCTTTTTCTTGCTATTCACTACTAACATTTCAGGTACCAATCATGTCTGAAAGTGATGATAACCAAGTTGACCTTAAATTGTTCATCAAATCTGTTCAAGAACAATTCAAGAGGCTAAATACTAGGTTGGATCAAATGGATTCTTCTTCTTCCAACAGCAAGACAAGGCATGGTAAAAATGTTATTCTAGGAGGAGATGAATCTGATTTTGAGGAGGAAAGCCAACATGAAAGAGTTAGGAGAGCTCCCCCTCGAAAGAAAGATGCCTTTAGTAACATCAAGATGAAAATCCCTTCCTTTCAAGGGAAAGCTGATCCTGATGTATATCTTGAATGGGAAAGAAAAGTTGAGTTTTTATTTGACTGTCAATCCTTTTCAGAAGAAAGTAAAATAAAATTAGCTGCTTTGGAGTTCACAGATTATGCAAGCCTATGGTGGGATCAATTAACTACTAGTAGGAGGCGTTCTGGAGAGGGTCCAATTCAGTCTTGGCCAGAAATGAAGGCTCTCATGAGAAAGAGATTTGTCCCTACCCATTACTATAGGGATGTGCACAAGAGGCTCCACAAAATCAAACAAGGATCTATGAGTGTGGAAGAATATTTTCAGCAAATGCAAATTGCCATGATCAAAGCTGACATTGAGGAAGATTCAGAAGTTACAATGGCAAGATTTCTTGGTGGCTTAGACCCTGAAATTGCTGCAGAAGTTGAATTCCAAAACTACCTTGATATGGAGGAGTTGTTGCATAAAGCCATTAAGGTGGAGAAGCATTTTAAGACAAAACAGAAATTGAAATCACATGTTGGTTCCAACAAAGACTTCAAGTCCTCTTTCAAGTTTAAGGGAGAGAACAAGCCTAAAGAGGAGAATAAGTTGAAGATGCAAACACCTACTTCTAAAGGTAAATTCGAACCTAAATCTTCTTCTAGTTCTTCTAAAATTAAATGCTTTAAATGTCAAGGTTTTGGTCATATTGCTTCACAATGTCCAAATAAAAGGACTATGATTTTGCTTGAGAATGGTGTTGTTACTAGTGAAAGCAGTAGTGATGAAGATGTGGAAGCTGAGTTAAGCTCCAATGGAGGTGATGAATGTGATATGGAGGCAGCTGAAGCTGTGATTGGTGAGGCTCTAGTGTCAAGGCATGCTCTTAGCATTCAACCTAAAGAGGAGCTTGAAAAAGAACAACGAGAGCATATCTTTCACACTAGGTGTTTTGTTAACAACAAGGTATGTAGCCTTATCATTGATAATGGGAGCTGCACTAATGTTGCTAGTACCTTGTTGGTTGAAAAGCTAGGTTTGCCAACTAGAAAACACCCCACTCCTTATAATTTGTTGTGGTTCAATGATAATGGGGATGTTAAAGTTACTAAACAAGTTGTTGTAGCATTTTCCATAGGAAGTTACAATGATGAGGTTTTATGTGATATAGCTCCTATGTATGCTGGATACTTGTTATTAGGTAGACCTTGGCAATTTGATAGGAAAGTTAAGTATGATGGTTATACCAACAGGTATTCTCTTAAGTTTAATAAGAAAACCATTATGCTAACCCCTCTTAGACCCTTGCAGGCATATGAAGATCAAAAGCGAATTACTCAAGAATGCAAGTTAAGAGAGAAAGAAAAGAAAGTGCGTGAGAAAGAAAGAAAAGAAAGTGAGATGGAGAGAAAAGAAAAGAGAGCTACTAAAAAGAAAAGTCAAGAGAGTGAAGAAAAGAAAGTAACACTATTTTCCAGTAGAGGAGAGATTAAGAAGGCTTTATGTAGTGAAACATCTTTTATACTCTTGTATAAGGATGTTTATCTAACCCTTAGTGACCTTGATGAATCTCTTCCTTCTAGTGTTCTGAGTTTGTTGCAGGAATATAAAGACTTATTTCCGGAAGAGGTACCGGATGGATTGCCTCCCATAAGAGGCATTGAACACATGATTGACTTTATTCCTGGAGCATCTCTTCCTAACCGACCTGCTTATAGGGCAAATCCAGAAGAGACTAAGGAAATTCAGAGGCAAGTGGAGGAACTCATGAAAAAGGGGTTTGTGAGAGAAAGCCTTAGTCCATGTGCTGTTCCGGTAATACTTGTGCCCAAGAAGGATGACAAATGGAGGATGTGTGTGGACTGTCGAGCCATCAACAAAATCACTGTTAAGTATCGATATCCCATTCCTAGACTTGATGACATGCTGGATGAGTTGCATGGTGCTTGCTTGTTTTCAAAAATAGATCTTAGGAGTGGTTATCATCAAATTAGGATGAAAGAGGGTGACGAGTGGAAGACTGCATTTAAGACTAAGTTTGGTTTGTATGAATGGCTTGTTATGCCCTTTGGCTTAACTAATGCTCCTAGTACATTCATGAGCTTAATGAATCATGTGTTTCGCCCTTACATAGGAAAGTTTGTTGTTGTGTATTTTGATGACATTCTCGTGTTTTCTAAGAATCTAGAAGAGCATACTAAGCATTTGCATTCTGTGTTTGATATTTTAAGAGAAAATAAACTCTTTGCAAATTTAGAAAAATGCTCTTTCTGCTTGGATTCTGTTGTTTTTCTTGGTTTTGTTGTAGGTACTGATGGCCTCCGAGTGGATGAAGAGAAGGTGAAGGCAATTCGAGAGTGGCCTACACCTAAGAATGCTAGTGAGGTGAGGAGTTTCCATGGACTTGCAAGTTTCTACCGACGATTTGTAAAGGACTTCTCAACCCTTGCTGCACCTTTAAATGAGCTGATTCGAGGACGAATCCTTTTCAAGAGGGAGGGAATGATGGAGGTGAGCTAGGAGACTTTAAAGAGCTTGAACAAAATCAAGAACTTGAAAACAAAAGGGCTGGACGTAACTCTAAAAGATGGCCAACTAAAGATCCATTGCAAGGTGTGGGAGGCCCATGCACAAGATCAAGAGCCAAAGCTATGAAGGAGGCCTTGAATGGAGTGATCCAAAAACTAATGGACTTGGAGCCCATAGTCTTAGCTGAATATGAAGCCCAAAAGGAACAAAATGGCATGAAGATTATTTCATATCTACAAGATGCTAGCCCAAACCCGAAAGGAGCCTAATTGAAGGAGCCCAGCCACTTTCCACAAAATTCTCTTAGTTTTATTTTGTTTTAATTTGATTGTTTCTGTTTCAGATTTTTTAGCTTTATTAGGCACCATTCTTGGTGAATTTGTCCAGACTTAAATTTCTTTTATTTTCCCGCCATACCTAAGAGTTATTTTGTATTTAGGGTTTTATTTTTCAAATGCCTATATAAGGCCCACTTGTACTCCAAGAAGAGGCAGATTGAATGAATTCTATTTTCAGAATCTTTTCTGACTTGTGAGGTTTCTCTTGTGGCCTTTGTGTGCTGGAGAAAATCTTTGACTTATCAAAGGAGTGGTTTCCTTTGTGGCGTCCCGGATTAGGGTTCTAAGAGACGGGTTCTCTTAGGGTTCAATTCCATTGACCAACATCTCTTCTTCTTCTTCTTCCTCTTTTTGTTTCTTTCTTTGTTCTTTCTTGCTTGTTGTCCAGATCTGCCTATTTTCTTGTTCTTGTGTTGCTTGCCAAATTTCGATAACTGATCCGTGTAATTTGGGGTTCCTAGAACGGGTTTCTACGGAGTCTCATATCATTTATACACAAGGAGAACAACAAAATATTCCAATGGTAACTCTTTAAGGCTCTTGGCTTGCTTTCCTTGTATCTTGGGAGCCACTTAGACATATCAAGATGGAAGGGGGAAGGGGAGTGAGATTCCTTGAGTCTCAATAGCTCACACACTCATTTACACACACATTCAACATGATGCAATAGCACCAAGAGACCTTGTTGAGCATAAAAGTGGACCTGATGAAGGATATGGTGCTATGTTTCAGGCCCAAGGACATGAGTTGCAAATTAAAGCCCAAGAGTTCAAGTCAAATGTGCCTAAAGACCCATTGCAAGGCATAGGAGGCCTAATAACAAGAGCTAGGGGCAAAGCAATGAAAGAAGCCTTCAATTGTTTAATTCATAAGCTTCATAACTTAGAGCCCATTCATTTAAGTCAAGAGAAGGCCTAAGAAGATGTAAAAGGTGTGATCATGCTAACCATTCTACAAGAGGAGTGCCAAGGCCTAATTGGAGTCCAATTACAAGAGATTAAGAATCATGTGACAACCATGTGACTTTTAATGAAGCATGAGCATCCCATGTGACAAATTAAAGAAGCTGATTAGTTTTGATTAGGATTCCTTTTGAAATTTCGTTTTTTATTATTTTATTATTTTTTTGAACTTGGTCAAAGAGCTTATCTTGGAGATCAAGTTAAAATTAGTATCTTAATCTAATTAGGATATATTAGGTATCATTTAAAATATTTCTAATCAGGTTTTAGAGTTTTACTTTAATTAGGACTCTAGAAAATTTTGCCTATAAAAGGCTTCCTATTGTACTCTATTTTACACATGAATGAAATTGAGTATTATTCAATTATTTGTGAGGCTTTTGCTTCTCTGTGTTCTCTGAGAGTTCACGTGACTTATCAAAGGATTGGTCTTCCTTTGTGGCGTCTTGAGGCTAGGGTTCTAAGAGACAAGTTCTCTTAGGATCTTTCCTTTGACCAACATTCTTGTTTTCTAGCCGGTGCAAAGTGTTATCTTGTTGAAGGTTCCTAGGACAAGGTTCCTAGAGGGTCTCTCATCACAACATCAAGTGTGCAAATAAACAAGCTACTAGAACCATAAATGCTCATTTACCAAATATTCATGCCACATTTTCATAATCAAGCCATCAAGAAGCTCTAAGGACTTTTTATAACACCATATATTTCTAGCTCATTTCAAAACATTCTCATGCTTGACAACATAGCTTCCATGAAGGAAGTAAGAAAAATCCATTAAAATAATACATTATTTAGTGTTACATTGTGTATGAAAACTTTATTCAGTGTCGCATGGACCATGTGAGCTCATACAACACATTTTCATATTTAATTACATGAATAAAACTCATTTGCATCACCAAAAGTGTCCTACATCTCAAGGAACTCAAAGAAATGCATGAAATATAATTTCGGCCAGATTTTGCCTCCTTTCTATCATAAATTTGGAAAATTATAACTAATTTTAGAAAAATCAAAATCATGCATTCTTAGCCATTATGGAATGTAACAGATGTCTAATTCATACTAAAAATATGTCTAGACCATAACATCCAACACAAAGGATGTTTGACATGCGAAATGATCAATAGGTCAGGTTGTCCACTAGTGCTGTCACAAAATTCTGCAGTAAACTTTAAAGATGTCCAATTAATTCCAAAAAAATCCAATCCATGAAAATGATACCAATATGGAAATCTGTGGATGTTAGCTAGAGAGAAAAAATAACTCCATACTAGTTTAGGCATGCCTAGGCCTCAAAATTCAATCAAATAATAATCGAGGTTGGGTGGAGCTCTTGATACTGGACAGATTTTTTGAAAATTCATATCTCCCGATTTGGCCTCTAAATGAGGTGTTTCTAGTTGGAACAAGTCACTGGCAATGTCTAGTTTCTCTATATAAAATTTTATGGCAATTGGACATCATTTGGGCCCTGTGTGATAGATTTTATTTTCGAACTAGTATGAACAGTGACATGACCAAAACTAAAAAATTTGCTAACTTTAAAAATTTATCAAATATTTTGTAGACCTCCAAAAATTATGTTCTTTAGCTTCTCAAAAAGATCTCAACAAACTCTAATTGTACAAGAAATATCAGATCAAGAAGAGCTCATTTGGACAAAAAGTCACATAGGGTTCCATTATGGTCAATTTTGGCTCTATATATAGGATACCAAAATGTCCAAATGCTTTCCTTAAGGTTTGTCACCTCTTGGGCAAGTCTAAAAGCATAATTAGGACTTATGTGAGCTGCCTAAATGGTCCCAAACTCTATGCCTTTCATTTTGGCTATGCCACATACAATTATACACATACTTCCATAATGAAAACTTGCCAATACATAACCAAAATGTGCATGTTCATACATACAAATTTAACTCTCTTTCATACATCACTTATTAACATAATTACACATGTTCAAGAGGTCATAGGTCATATACAACCATAGATGACAAAATTTACCACCTTGATGGCCTTAAAGAAGTAAATTTCATACATTTCAATGTCATACTCTCATCTCTCAAGTGGTTGGCTTCCATCTCCTTGCTCTCTTGGTCCACCTAGCATGTTAGAACATTGGAGAGGAGGGGATGAGATTCAAAGAATCCCAATAGCTCATCTCCCATTCAATCATATATAATGGATGCAAACAAGTCTCATAAATGCATGTATGGTCAAATGGACATGTTCAAACATTTAAGAGACATTTTCATCATTTGAGAAAGTCATACATAGCATACAAAGGCTTGCCAAGCAAGTGGGTTAGCCTCACCCAATTTCTTGTGAGTATTGGACTTGCCTCACCCATTCTTTAAGACATTCTTGGACTCAACCATGCTCATGGGAGCCCATCTTACTTTTGGGAGATTCTTTACTTTGTCTCAACCAATATTAAGGTTCTTGGCTCATTCTCACTATGGCTAAGGGTTCTTGGCCTCACCACACTCAATCAAACCCAAGAACACATCATAACATCATTTGTCATCATGAAATCATGGCATATAAAATCATGCTAGCATACTTTTTTCATGGCTTGAAAATACACATACATTCTAAGACAAGCTAAGCACACATTCATGCATGAGAGAAGGTGGAGAGAGCTACCTTGTACACAATCACACACTTTTCTTCTTGAATCAAGGCTCCCTCTGTAACATCAGGTCTTCTGAAAACAAGAGAAAACGTGAGAAACGTAACGTATGGTTTCTCCGTAAACGAACGAAACTCACTAGATACAAAAGAAAGTCCCTCAATATGATGTGGTTAAGGTCCCAAAAAATTTAGAAAGCATTCTAGACTCCTGAAAATGAGAATTTTGGGCTCAGACAGAAAGAAAAATAGAGCTAGAATGAAGAAACAATTTCTTACAAAAAGCTTATGAAACGTAATGGCATTTTCATAATTTTGAGCAAATTTTAGAATTCACATAGAAGGGCTTTTTAAATGAAAATTTTGAGTTCTCCAGGGTTCTTGGAGGCCCTAAAAATCATGGAAAGCTGTGGGACAGCTAAAGCCCCTCCGATGGATGTTTTCTAATGTCGGTGTACCCGAACTTTAATGGATTTGTTCGGGAAGGTTTTAGCTCCGATTTGAGTGATTCCAAGGGCATTTTACTAAATTGGGAACCTAAATTTCATAATGGAAAAGCCGGTTCTCAAAAAGGAGCTAAAACGAAGGAGAAACAAAAATGTCAAGAACAAAGGGCAAAATAGAAATTTTTGAAAAGTGTAACTCCTTCCCACCTATATATATGATGTGCCCTTCTTCTATAACACCCGAAAATTAATTAAGATGTTAATCATGATTTTAGGATGATTAAGAATAATTAATATGGGATAATTGGATAAGTTAAGTGAATAGAAATTTTGGAGAGATAAATTATTAATATGGGTTTGAGATTTAATTAGGATAGAAATTTCATCTAGGCCCAAATTAATGTAGGAGATCATGATAAGAGGCTAATGAGGGCCCAATAAGCTAGGTGCAGACCCAATTTAATTCAATTTGATAAAAGCCCAAGATCCACCTTGTGTAGGCTCTTATAATTGGCCCAACAACCTTGGTGCAGACCCAAATCTTTTGAGCTCTTGAAACTTAGTCTTGCCTAATTAAAACCCAACATCCCAACACATGAAGCTGGCCCAACAAAGCTTAAATCTGAAGCCCATTTGGAGTTGGATACTTGGAGCAGCCCATGACCCACCTTAGACCCAATTTAAACCTAACTAAAACCCTAAACACTTCAGCCTCTTCCCCATTTTGTTGAAACACAAGAGGGAATTTCGGAGGTTTGAAGGGAGGCTAGGGTTTGGGGCAAGAAATCCATCATTTTCCACTTCTAGAGTAAGATTCAGCCAAGGTAATAGTTACATAACTTAATCCCCTTCTCTTTCTCTTCATTTTGGCCTGATTAGTTTTTCATTTGGAGTATTTTCACCTACACCCAAAATCTGAAACTTGCCATTTGATGTTTCCATGGTGAAAATTCGTAGGTTAAGGCTAGGGCTAACATTAGGTAAGTATAAACTCTCCATTTTGATGCTTTCTTTGCTAGTTTGAGACCCCTATAGCTGATTTATAATATGGGTATTGTTTCTGTACGAATTTACTCAGAATTTGAGGTGTTATTTTGAGGTTTCTGGGGTAGGAGCAACCAAACCGAATTTGGTTTTAGTGGTGATTGGGTAAGTGTTTCTGAGTAGTCCTATATAGCTTAATCTTTTTTAAGTGATGGGTTGCTTATACAAATTGTGATTAGGGATAGTAATGGCTTGGTTTTATATTTATAGGCTGAAGTAACATTCAAATGGCTTTTAGAGGATTGGCTACAAGTGAGGTAACCGGAACTATATTAATTCCATGCATATATCTGTTTTGATTACATATTTGTTGTACATGAATGATTTGAAATGCTGAATGAATTGGTTGGCTATCTATGTATTGTGATTGGACCTTGTGAGTTCATGGTGGAGCTGTGGTGTGGCTTGTAACACCATCATTTCTAGCTCATCTCATGCCTTTAGGTATCTCATTTTCAAGAATTATACAAGCTTTCAAGGAAAAAGGCAATAGAAATAATGAATCTTTTCGAGTTGCATAATGTAAAAAAACTCCATTCGATGTCACGTGGACCATGTAAGCTCATACAACACATTATTATATTTATTTACACTAATACAATTTAAAACCATTCAAGACAGTGGCTTGAAACTCATACAAGTAGGTGAAACACCTTAATTCCCACGAATTTGCCATAGTCAGAATTTTAGTTTTTCTATCACAACTTCAGAAATTCAAAACTAAATCCACAAAAATCGAAATCCAACAAGCTCTATCATTCTAGAAAGCTCTAAATGTCTACCCTATGGTAAAAATAATTTTCGTTCATGAATCATTAAGGGAAAGACGTTTGACATTCGAAAAGTTACTGAGGTCGCAGCTGCCTGGGCTGCTGTTTCAGATTACTGATACAAACTTCTAAAATTCATATGCAGAACCAAGGTAATTTCTCTTCCTATGGTTGCCATCTTTGGTTCCCTTCTTCACCATTTTGCCCCACTTGAGAAAACCCTAGAAGGAGATGATTTTTAGGCAGAACCACCTATGAATCTAAGGAGAAAGGGTGTGGAGATTAAGAATATGCAAAGAATGTGACGACCCTAATTTCTAAACGTTGTAGTTAAAGTTAAATACGTGATTAATAATCATAAATTGGGGTTCCAAGACATCACGACTAATTACATTATAAAAATACGGGGAAATTTGAACCTTAATATGATTAAAGTCATCAATCATACAATTATAAGCACTTATATTCATAAGGGAAATAGACATTTATTTATAAGCCTTTGATTCTATTACTCCTCAGTTATAACTCATCCCAATGTCTCTAAATCATCCCTTGAGATTACCATATGAAAAACCAAGCTTTCTTAATTAATATAAATGTTTCAGGATGTTTGCCGCGGCCAAATTACACTTAGCCATGCCTAATTCCTCTTGATTTCACTCCTTTCTTCATCACTAGTTTTGTCGTGGCCAACCTACATGGCGGCGTGGTGAAGAAGCCTCCTGGAACTTACCTCGCTCGCCTCTCGCTATTGGTCGCGGCCAATACTTCCTTTCGCTGAGGCCAATTCCTCTCTGGATGCCTGGCTCCTCTTCGCAAAAGTTCACCGTAGCCAATTCCCCCTTTAGCCATGGCGAGTTTCCCTCTGAACAACTCCCAGTTTAGCCTCTCACATTTCGCCACAGCTAATTATACATTTCGCCGTGGCGAATTCCTCTCTGGCATTCTCCCTAGGCAACTTTGCCTTTATTGGCCGCGACTAACTCCATTTTAGCCGTGACAAATTGCCTTCTGGTCCTACAACTCCTAAATTCTTGTCCCATACTCTCCATCCCTCCAATATCACCATAGGGCTATTCTACCTTAATTTATGCAACTCTAATGGTAGTTATATACCTTAATCACCCAGCTAATCTATCATTGCTAGCTCAAGACTTAAGTGTCCATTTCTACTCCCCCAATTACCTTATATCAGTAGGTTTGTAGAGTCACAATAATAGGAATTCATGAACTATCAGCAGTTATCATTTGATACATAATCAGTGGGGGTTCTATACTTTAAGGGTTCATATCAACATCTCAAAGATTACATTTCTAATAGTAAGCCATATCATAGTTCAACAAGGCCCACAGCAGATATCACAAATCCATACATCAAATACTATTATCAAACACAGACTCCTACACTTGGCAATACAGATACATGATGATGCTATACAAGACTTAACAAAATTAATATCTACTCTATTCTACTCAGACCAAGTGTAGCTCCCCACACCAAGCCTCAGCTCATGGATGTTCATTCACTTGCTTCCCCTTATCCTTACCCGAAAAACCTTCACCTGAAATATTAATCCCATGAAACGGGGTGAGATATGAATCTCAATAACTAAGGCAATTCCATCATATAATCCAGTTTAATTAACATATATGCATGAATCAAAACAAACATCAAAATCATATCAGTCATATCATTAAATGAAATAATTAGGCTATCATGATTACTATCCCATACTAGCAATCACATTTTCACATGTTAAAGGCCAATAACATCGGGAGAGGCCCATCCACAGCACCTACTCCCTAATGAGCACAACCAGGGCTTAGTGCATCTGGGGTTTGATCATAACTCGGTGCTTGATCGAAGCACATGCACAGGTGGCAGTCGCACCACAGCTCCACTATGGACTCACAAGGTCCAATCACAACACAATAGATAGCCAACTAATTCATTCAGCATTTCAAATCATTCATGTACAGCAAATATGAAATTAAAACCAGTATATGCATGGAATTAATGTAAACCCGGTTACCTCACTTGTAGACAATTGCAACAGCCACCAAGGGTAGAAAATCTCCCTATAACCATAGTATCAGAGAATTACTACTCTAATTTATCATTAACAGTTGCAACAAGTACCCAAAGAATTTAAAATGCTAATGACTACTTAGGGAACACTTACCCAGCCACCACAAATCCCAAATTCAGATTAAAGTGTCCTCTACCAGAAACCTCAATATTTCACTCAAAATCCTAAGCAAATTCGTACAAAATTAATACTCATATTATAAATAAGCTATGGGGGTCTCAAATTAGCAAAGAAAGCATCAAAATGGAGGGTTTACATTTACCTAATGTTAGCCCTAGCCTCAACGTACGAATTTTACTAAGAAAATCCCATACAACCACATTTTAGATTTTAGGTATGGTGAAAATACTCCAAATGAAAAACTAATCAGGTCAAATTAAAGATAAAGATGAGGGGATTAAGTTATATAACTATTATCTTGGCTAAATCTTGTTCTAAATGTGAGAAAATGTAGAATTCTTGCCCCAAACCCTAGCCTCCCTTCACACCTCTGATTTTCCTTCTTGAGTTTCAGCAAAATGAGGAAGTGGCTGAAGTGTTTAGAGTTTTAGTTGGGTTTAAGTTGGGTCTATATGGGTCATAGGTTACTCCAAGGTCCAACTCCAAATGGGCTTCAGATTTTTGCTTTATTGGGTCAGTTCTTATGTATTGGGCTGCTGAATTTTAATTAAGTTTGGGCCAAGTTTGAAGAGCTCAAGGTTTTAAGTCTGCATAAGAGTTATTGGGCCATCACTAGGTGCTCTCTCTTAGGCCAAGTCTAATAATCAAAAGGTTGGTCTACACATACAATTATTGGGCCTCCATTAGTCTTGACCTTGGCCTACTCAATTTAATTTGGACCTAGATGAAGTTTCTATCCTAATTAAATCTCAAACCCATATTAATAATTTATCTCTCTAAAATCTTTATTCACTTAACTTGCCCAATTATCCCATATTAATTATTCTTAATTAATCTAAATCCATGATTAACACCTTAATTAATTTTGGGGTGTTACAAAGAAAACAACAAAAGAACCATTAGAAATCAAGATGCAAATTCTAGGGTTTTATATGCACCTTCCAAATTCTAATTTTGTGTGATGATTCCTAGGCTTAATTAAAAGTTTAAATGAGTTCTTGAGACACCTAAGATGCTCCCCACAAGCTTCCTCCTTCAAGAAAACTAAGAGAACTCCAAGAAGGCCAAGGAAACCCATAGTCTCGGCCAAAGAGGGTTCTTGTAGTGGGGGAGAGTTTTAAATTTTTCCAAGACCATTCTTAAGTCATATTTGATGAATGAAAATGAGGGGAGGCCTTGGAAAAAATTTAGAACTCATAGAAAGTGATTTGGTGTCTTAGGTTCCATATTATGACCCAAATAAGCAACATGGTGCTAGGCCTTTTGTTTTAATAGTGTGATGACTCCAAGAGGCTTAAAAGGAGTCAAGAATCATATTTGAAAGGAAAGAATGAGACCTAGAAATCATTTGAGGGGTGTTGCTTCATTAGGTGCCTTTATGGACCATAATGGGGGTTATAGAGCAATCTAGTACTTAAGCAAGTTGTATGGCTTTAGAGAATGTTTCATGAATCTAATTGGCTCCCAAAAATTGTATCTAGGCCAAGAGAAACTATCTTCACCAATTTATGAGTGTGTGGCTGAAAGAGGAGGCTTGAATCCAAAAGGAAAAGTGTGTAATTGTGTGCAAGGTAGCTCTCTCCACCTTCTTTTATGCATGGATGTGTGTTTAGCTTATTTTAGAATGTGTGTATGTGTATTTTCAAGCTATGAAAAGTATGCTAGCATGCCTTTATATGCCATGATTCTTGATGCCATATTATGTTTTCAAATGATTATATGATGGTTGTATGAGTTTGCTTGAGTGTGAAGAGGCCAAAAATTCTTCCCTTTTGGTGAGGATGAGCCAAGAACCCTTGAGCTTGGTTGAGACAAAGTAAAGAGTCTCCCAAAAGCAAAGTGGGCTCCCAAGTATATGGTTGAGTCCAAAGCTCTTAAAGAATGGGTGAGGCAAGTCTAAAATCCATGAGGAGAAGTGTAAGGCCAATCCAAACACTTGGTGAGCTCTTAAGTGTCTTGTATGATTTTTTCATATGCCAAGTTTGCTTTTAAAATGTCCATGACTTCTATTTTCTCCATACATGCATTTGAAAAGCTTGCTTTGTACATATTATATATGATTGAATGGGAGATAAGCTATTGGGATTCTTTGAATCTCATCCCCTCCTCTCCAATGATCTAATATGCTAGATGGACCAAGTGGATATGCCAATGAGAGCCAACAACAATGAGGAAGAGAGATTGACAAGCTTATGCTTTGTTTTGTCCATTTTGGAATCATAATGATGGTTCATGATGTATATGATATTGTAAATGTACTATAAACCTTGAGACATGTAAATACACTATTATGTAATGTTTAGATGTATGAATATGATATATGACCTCTAGCATTTATTTTAATTATGTAATGCCAAAGTGTGCAATGTGGAAGTTTGATGGAAATGTGCATAAGTGTGGGTTGAATGGCCAAAATGAGATGCATGAGGTTTGAGACTATTTGGGTAGCTTACACAAGTCTTAAATATGCTTTTAGACTTACCCAAAAGGCACCACAACCAAGGGAAAGCCATTTGGTAAATTTGATACCTCATATAGAGCCAAATTTGACCATAATGGAACCCTATGTCACTTTTTGGCAAATAAGCTAGTCTTGATCTAAGATTTGGCATGCAATTAGATCTTATTGATAGATTTTTTAGAAGCTAAAGAACATAATTTTTGGAGGTCTAGAGAATATTTGATGAATTTTCAAAGTTGGGATTTTCTATCATTCTGGTATGTGCACTGTTCACAGTGGCAGATTTGTGTTTTATATCATCTGATAGTCAAATGGTGTCCAATGCTTTTAAAATTTTATAATAATAGACTAGAGGTCATAAAATTTATGTGGCCATCAAGATCACCTCATTTGGAGGTCTGAACAAAGAGTTATGCATTTTTGAAGTTGGTTGTCAGTAGCAGTGGTGCCCCAAGAGTCCAGTCACTGTTCCATAGAATTCTAATGGCTAAAAGTATCTTTTTTATTCTGTAATTATTTTTAGTATCAATTTAAAATTTTTATATTTTCATAATGACTAAATGTGTGTAATTTTGATTTTTATAGAATTAGTTATGAATTTTAAAAATTTGTATCAGTGATCTAAAAAGCAGCCCAGGCAGTAGCAACCTCAGTAGATTTTTGAATGTCAAAAGTCTTTCCCTTAATGATTCATAAACAGAAATTATTTTTACCATGGGATAGACATCTAGAGCTTTCTAGGATGGTAAAGCTTGTTGGATTTCAATTGTTTTGGATTTAGTTATGAATTTTTGAATTTGTGACAGAAAAACTAAAATTTTGACTATGGCAAATTCGTGGGAATTAATGTGTTTCACCCACTTGTATGAGTTCCAAGCCACCTTCTTGAATGGTTTTGAATTTTATTAGTGTAAATAAATATGATAATGTGCTGTATGAGCTTACATGGTCCACGTGACGTCGAATGGAGTTTTTTTACACTACGCAACGCGAAAAGATTTATTATTTTTATTGCCTTTTTCCTTGAAAGTTGTATAATTCTTGAAAATGAGATACCTAAAGGCATGAGATGAGCTAGAAATGATGGTGTTACATTTATTGGTATTAGAGCAAAGTTCCAGGCTCTTTTAGATTAGATTTGGCTTGAGGATGTAGCCACTGGGCTTTGCAAAAAGCTTGTATGACTATAAAAAGTCCTATATGAGACATATTGGGTGTAGGAGAATAGTTTGTGGCTTTATGAGAGCTGTGAGGTAGTTAGTGGACACTAGGAAAGAGTGGCCTCTAGAGTAATTTGGGCAAAGTTAGTTTGAGCAATGTTAACTTTGAGTAGAGTTGAGTGGTCTGACGGCTAGAGCTTGATGAGATGTGATAGCTCACCGGGATCAGTGGCAAGCCCTAGATATAAATGATGAGAAATGATCTCGTTGATAGGAAGAGGCTTGCTAGGGAGAGAGTATGTGGGGCCTAATTCTCCCTGGTAATCATACTTAGGCCATTCCCAGTTGTCTTGCGTAAGACATAAACTAGTAATGATGCAGTGCGATGTGAGATGAGACTGTAGTTGCACCAGACTAGTTTATAAGGGAATGAGAAAGAGAGTATCCCCTAGCCACAACACTCAATTGTTTAGATGAATTTTAGAGCCCAAAAGGATAATTCCCTCAGGCTAGAAGTTAAGTTACAAGCTACACTCTAGAGCCTTGATAGCCCAGAGGTAACAACTAGTTATGTACGAATGAAGCAAGAGGTAGAGCCTTCTAGTTTGATGATGGGCTAGATATAGAGGTAATGAGGCTCGGGTAGGTAGCTCAAGGTGTAAATCCCAATTCTTGAAAAAGTAAGCCAATTGAAAAGTTAGTCGTGGCCAATATTCAGACATAGCTGCAGCGAATGATGTATTAGTCGTGGTGAATGGCACCATGAATGCCTTGTTGGTCATATTCAGGCCAACTTGAAAAAGGAACTGATAAGGGGTTAGATAATCCACAGAAAGCAGGAACCCCTAGTATAAGTAGAGGAAAAGATTAGTAAGAAGTCTGTGGGCCTAGTAAATGAGACTGAGGAAAGAGCTCAACACAGAGAAAGTTAGACACAGGGATAATGAGGTTGTTGAGAGCCGCCTATGAGGCGTTGACTCCAACCTAAACACTTAATGATAGAATTTTAGTGCAGCCAACAAATAACATAAGATAAGACTACCAGCAATGAGGCATATAACAAGTGGCCTAGAAAGGTGTACCTCATAGGTAACACCTAGAGGTAAGCATGAGTAGCCCAGTAACAGAGGCTCAGAAAAGAATAAGGATAATTAGTAAGCTACGGGTCCGATGAGATGGCTAGCCAAGCTAAGCATAAGCTAAAGCTAGAGAAGATGACCAGTAGCATCGTGAGATATGTGAATGAAAGGTTCAGTAAGAGTTCTTCTTGGATCAAAAAAGGAAAGATGAGACATTCTAAGTCAGGGAAAACTACCCAGTAGTGGTTAGTAAAATTCCCCTAGATATACTCCCTGAGTTATAAAGTATAGTAATAAGGGAAGTGAGGAAGAGCTGAGAAACTAGCTATAGAAAAGATGCCATCGCTTTAATCATGATCAGATGAGTAAATTGAGCTCGAGAGGTAAACGGATAGGGGTCTAATAGTTAATTAGATGAGCTCCCTAATATGAGAATGATATAGGGTTGAGGCATGTAAGTGATTAGAGCACCTAATAGAGCATAAGTTTTTAGTAAAATAGAGTCTAGGCATTGAGAGCATGTGTCTTGGATTGGGTTAACAGAACTCTAGAAATAGTATACTATGCTCATGCGGATAAGGCTAAAGAAATTAAACAGAGAAAAAGCCCAGCTCTGATTCGAATGTAGAAATAAGCTGAAAGAGATAGATAATGCCTTAGTACCCTCAGGGAAGCTCGAGGAAGCTAGACACCACCAAAGAAGGCGAGCCTTGTGTTATATAGAGAAAGAATGTAAGCTGAGAGTGCCATAGAATGAAATTCTTAGGATTATATGAAATAGAATTCTTCTTACTGAGGGATGGTCTAGCTAAGAGCAAAGTAAGAGTATGAGCAGAAAAATATACCCCTTTGATGTTATAAAGAGGAAATCAGTGGAGGAACCCCAGGAAAATGTAGGTGCTCTTGAGTATAAAGAAACCTGAATTAGCAACAGAATCAGCCAGTAGTAAGACCTCCTTTTACCTAAGTAAGAGGATAAGAAAGGTAGAAAGAGAAGGTATGACAATGTTCAAGCCGAGGACATATTAGATTGAAAATAGATATTCAATTAATGTGCTTGAGTACTTAAGAAAGCACACTTGTCCTTGGTGTGATGACCCTAAGTTCTAATATCGGTGATTACGGCTAAATACTCAACTAATAAGTAATTATCAAGGTTTGGAGTCGTTGCAACTAATCACATTAATATAAATGTAGAGAAATTTAAAACCTTGATACCACTAGGATCATCAACTAACAACCATACGGGAACATGCATAAAGGGTTTGTACCATTATTAAAGGTTTAGGATTCACCCATTAATCAATTTCAACCCACAAAATGTCTCACCAATGTCCCCATACCATACCCTAACATTAGCCTTACTGAAATTAGGATTTCTAGGTCAAATATAGGAGTTTGGGAACCTGCGCCGCGACTTGGGACCTTCCCGCCGCGGCTAAGTTAGGTTCTGGAGCTCAAAAATCAAGTTTTTATACTTGCGCCGCGGCCTAGAACTCTTGCGCCGCGGCCCAGTTACTCTCTGGAATTTTCTCGCTGCGGCGAGTTGGATCTGCGCCGCGGCCAACCTATGTGGCGCCGCGGCGAGTTTTGCTACTGTAACCTCCTTAATTAATTCTCTCGATTCGCGCCGCGGCGAGACTTCTTGAGCTGCGGCGAGGTTACGTTCTGTCACCTCCTGGGCGATTATTTTCACTCTGCGCCGCGGCGAGATTTCTCAAGCCGCGGCGTCCCTCGCCACTGTCACTCCCTAGGCCGCGGCGAAGCCTTCTTGGCCGCGGCGTGACTCCCTCCTGTAGCTATTTTCCCTCTATTTCGCCCCCTACACTCCATTCTTCTTCTTAGGGACACTCTAAGGTCACTTCCCCTCATTTTATATGGCTCTAATGGCATTTATCTACCTTATTTACTTAGCTATACTTCCGTTACCAACTCAAAACTTATATGCCCATTTCTTTCCTCTAATTACCTTCCATCAGCAAGTTCATAAAGTATCAACAACAAAATATACATGAACTACCAGCAGCTATCCTTTAATACACAATAAATGGGGGTTCCATATATTAGGGGCTCATATCAATATCTCAAGGATTACATTTCCATTGATAAGCAATATTATATGTCAGCACCAATTACAACAGAAATCATGAGTCCATACAACAACTACCAAATTAAGATGAGGTCTAACCCCTCAATTCATACATCCTCAATAAATCAAATGTTCAAGCCTACACTTGGCAATGCAGATACATGATGTTGCTATACATTAAGAAATACAAAATTAGCATCTATACTAGCTAAGTCAGCCCAAGTGTAGCCATCTCCCCATAGGTTGAAGCTTATGGGTTTTCATCCACTTGCTTACCCTTATCCTTACCCGAGGAACTTTCACCTGAAATATTAATCCCACAACACGGGGTGAGATATGAATCTCAGTAACCAAAGCAATTCCATCATATAATCCAGTTTAATCAACATATATGCATAAATCAAAATCCATATCAGTCATTTCAGCAAATGAAATAATTAGGCTATCATGATTACTATCCCATACTAGCAATCATATAATTAACATGTTAAAGGCCATTAACACTAGGAGAGGCCCGTCCACGGCACCTACTCCCCATTGAGCACACCAGGGCTCAGTGCATCTGGGGTTTGATCATAACCCGGTGCCCGATCGCGGCACATGCACGGGTGGCAGCCGCACCACAGCTCCACCATGGACTCACAAGGTCCAATCATGATACAACAGATAGCCAACCAATTCATTCAACATTTCAAATCATTCATATATAGCAAATATGAAATTAAAGCAGATACATGCATGGAATTAATGTAAACCCCGGTTACCTCACTTGCAGATAATTGCAACAGCCACCACAAATCCCAAATTCGGATTTCAAGTGTCTCCCACCAGAATTCTCAATGTTTCACCCAAAATCCTAAGCAAATTCGTATAGAATTAGTACCCATAATATAAATCAGCTATGGGGGTCTCAAACCAACAAAGAAAGCATCAAAATGGGGGGTTTAAAGTCTCCCAATACTAACCCCAACCTCAACCTACGAATTTCACCAAGAAAACCTCCAAACACTCACTTTTCAGATTTTGGGTATAATGAAATCTCTCCAAATGAAAAACTAATCAGACCAAATTAAAGAGAAAGGTGAGGGGGTTAAGTTCTATAACTATTACCTTGGCCAAATCTTGCTCTAAGTGTGTGGAAATGCAGAATCTTTGCCCCAAACCCTAGCCTCCTTCTCAACCTCCGAATTTGCCTCTTGAGTTTCAGAAAAATGAAAGTGTGGCTGAAGCAATTAGGGTTTAGATGGGTTTAAGTTGGGTCAAGGGGTTGGGTCATGGGTTGCTCCAAGTCCAAATCTAATTGGGTTTCAGATTTTACTTGTTGGGCCAGTTTTTAATTGTTGGGCTGCATAATTCTGTTGGGCCAGTTTAATACATTGAGTTGCTGAAGTTTAATGAGATTTGGGCCTAATTTGAAGGGCTCAAGGGTTTGGATCTGCCCCTAATTTATTGGGGCTCCATTAGCCTCTTATCATGTTCATTAATTTAGGCCTAGATGCAATTTCTATCCTAAATAAATTCTTAAACCCATATTAATAATTTATCTATTGGAAATCCCTATTTCCTTAACTAGCCCAATCATGCTCTATTAATTATCCTTGATTAATCTTAATCCATGATTAGTACCTTAATTAATTTCGGGGTGTTACATTCTCCCCTCCTTTTAGAAATTTTGTCCTCAAAATTAGACATACCTTACTCAAATAATGCAGGATAATCCTTCCTCATTGCTTCTTCTGTTTCCCAAGTTACTTCATCCGGAGTAAGTCCCTTCCATACTACCTTTACCAGGAGGATGTCCTTATTACGCAGCTGTTTGACTTTTAAGTCCACAATCCTTTCCGGTTCTACCACATAAGATAAATCATCTTGTAGATGCACATTCTCATGCTCAATGACATGCAAAGGGTCCAGGTGGTACTTTTTCAGTTGGGACACATGGAATACATCATGCAATCTGGCCAGGTTTGGAGGTAAAGCAGTTCTCTATAGGCCACTGGTCCTATCCTTTCAAGGATTTGGAAAGGACCAAGATAACGAGGACTGAGCTTTCTTGTCCTGATAGACCGTCCTACCCCCGTCACCGGAGTAGCCTTAAGGAACACATGGTCTCCTACCTCAAATTCTAAGGGTCTCCTTCTCTTATCCGCATAACTCTTCTGCCTACTCTAGGCAACCAACAATTTCTTTCGGATGAGTTCTATCTGATGGGTGGTTTGGTCCACTATGTATGGACCCAAGAGACTCCTCTCACCCAACTCTACCCAACACAAGGGTGACCGACACTTCCTCCCATAAAGTGCCTCAAATGGTGCCATCTGGATACTGGAATGGTAACTATTATTATAAGCAAACTCAGCTAAAGGCAAGTACACATCCCAACTCCCTTTCAATTCTAGCACACTAGCTCTCAGCATATCCTCAAGGGTTTGAATGGTCCTCTCAGTCTGTCCATCAAACTGAGGATGATAAGCAGTGCTAAAATTAAGACTAGTGCCTAAAGCTTCTTGTAGAGACCACCAAAATTTTGATGTGAATCTTGGGTCTCTATCTGACACAATGCTATTAGGAACACCATGTAACCTTACAATCTCACGAACATACAGTTGAGCTAGTCTATCTAGAGGATAAGTAGCTCTAATAGGTAGAAAGTGGGCAGACTTTGTCAATCTATCCACAATCACCCAAATAGCATCATAACCCGAGGATGTTCTAGGCAAACCCATCACAAAATCCATGGATATACTATCCCATTTCCATTCCGGAATCTCTAAAGGCTGTAACAAACCTACGGGTCTTTGGTGCTCAATCTTAACCCTCTGACAAATTAGACACCTAGCCACAAACTCTGCTATGTCTGACTTCATTCCAGGCCACCAAAAGCTCTTCTTTAAATCCCTATACATCTTAGTGGTGCCCGGATGAATGGTGTACCGACTCTTATGAGCTTCTGATAACACTATGTTCCTCAACTCCTCATCCTTAGGTACGCACACTCTACCTTGGTACCTCACCAAACCATCTTCTGATAGATCAAAATCCTTGACCTCACCACTGCCTAGTTGCTCCCTAATTCCTCCCCAGTAGGCATCTAACTCCTGGGCCTCTTTAACCCTTTTCCTAAGGTCATTTTCTATCCTCAACTCTCCCAAAAGAAGACTACTAGGGTTCATTGAAATTGACAAATTCAAATCTCTCATCTCCTCAATCAACCTTTGCTCTCTAAGCATCATCATTGCCATGTGAATAGATTTCCTACTCAAGGCATCAGCGACAACATTCGCTTTCCCCGGATGATACTTTAAAGAAAAATCATAGTCCTTAAGGAATTCCATCCATCTCCTTTGCCTCATGTTCAACTCCTTTTGGTCAAACAAGTACTTCAAACTTTTATGATCACTATACACCTCAAATTGGGCACCATAGAGATAGTGCCTCCAAATCTTAAGAGCAAAAACTACAGCAGCTAGTTCTAGGTCATGGGTAGGGTAATTCTCTTCATGGGGTCTAAGTTGTCTAGAAGCATAGGTTATCACTCTACCTTGTTGCATTAAGACACACCCTAATCCCTTCTTAGAAGCATCGCTATAGACCGTGAATGTCTCTTTTGGATCAGGTATCACTAACACAGGTGCGGTGGTAAGCTTATCCTTAAGCTCTTGAAAGGCATTCTCACACTTAGCATCCCACACAAATGGTTGGTCCTTCCTAGTCAATTTGGTCAAAGGCATGGCTAATTGAGAAAATCCCTTAATGAATCTTCTATAGTAGCCAGCTAGACCTAAGAAGCTACGGATTTCGGTCACCGTTTTGGGTCTCTCCCAATTCAGTACCGCCTCTACCTTGCTAGGATCTACTGCTACCCCTTGTTCTGATATCACATGACCTAGGAATTTGACCTCCCGCAACCAAAACTCACACTTACTCAACTTAGCATACAACCGATGCTCTCTCAAGGTTTGAAGAACTATCCTAAGATGCTCTTCATGCTCTTCACTACTTTTAGAGTAGATGAGAATGTCGTCAACGAACACTACCACAAACCGGTCAAGATAAGGCCTAAAAATCCTATTCATGTAATCCATGAAAATGGCAGGGGCATTGGTTAACCCAAAAGGCATAACTAGGAATTCATAATGGCCATATCGAGTCCTAAAGGCTGTTTTAGGTACATCCTCAGCCTTGACCCTAAGTTGGTGATATCCCGATCTAAGGTCAATCTTTGAAAAGACCGACGCTCCAGCTAATTGGTCAAGCAGGTCATCAATTCTGGGTAAAGGGTATTTATTCTTGACAGTCGCTTGGTTCAATTGCCTATAGTCAATGCAAAGCCTAAGGCTACAAATAGCACTGGTGCTCCCCATGGAGACACACTTGGTCTAATAAACCCTTTCTCAAGTAACTCTTCTAATTGACTCTTTAACTCCACCAACTCAGCAGGCGCCATTCTATACGGGGCCTTAGAGATTGGACCAGTACCGGGTACCAAATCAACAGAAAATTCTAGCTCTCTCTCTGGAGGTAGTCCACTAAACTCCTTAGGGAAAACCTCAGGAAACTCCCCAATCACAGGTATATCCTCTAACCCATCCTCAACTTCAACATGCAATGAAAAGAATACTAGAAACCCTTGGCATCCACGCCTAAGCACCTCCCGGCTTGGGCGGCAGACACACAGGTAAGCTCAGTCACAGGACAAGTTTCAGGTATGTTTGCGGGTAAAGAAACAGTTTTACGGTTGCAGTCCAATATCACATTATTAGCAGACAACCAGTCCATACCAATGATTACATCAAAATCACACAAAGGGATATAAATCAAATCAAGGGTAGTACAACGGCTATCCAATTGTATAGCACAATTTAAGCATACATCAGATGTAATCATAGAATATCCAGTAGGGGTGGACACTGACAATTCAAATGGCAACAGGCTAATTTTAAGACCCAGACGCTTAACACAGTCATATGAGATGAATGAGTGGGTCGCACCCGAATCAAACAATGCATCTACGACATGATTATGGACAAGCAATGTACCTCGGATCAGGCTAGGGGATCTACTAGCCTCTTGCTGCGTAATGGCAAACACCCTTCCTTGGATAGGCGGCTTAACGGATGAGGCGGACTCACGTGACACCGTGCAAGTCCGTGCATAGTGTCCCGGCTTCCCACAATTGTAACACACTGGACAAGGTCCATTCCCATGGTTCTTCCCACACTTGGCACAAGTGGGTGGGGCACTCATTGCAATTCTCGGTGGTCCCATACTTCTTCTTTGAGGGACATTCCTTGGGGGTGGTCTCCTACCCCAAGAGCCACTCCCGCTATAGGTTCCTTTCTTGCCCCCGCCCCTAAAGGGCTCCATGCCCCGGTCACGTTTTCCTTCCAGGGTCTTCTTTCTCTTGGCCTCACTCTCCATCATGGCCCTTTCTGTCACTCTACACTTCTCCACTAACTCATCAAAGTTGCGGATTTGTAGAGACACTATTTTATCCTTGATCTCTGGTCTCAGGCCTCTCTCAAATTTCTCAGTTTTCCAGGGCTCATCATCAAACCTCTTCAGGTAGGAGGAGAAGCGAGACAACTGAATGAATTTGGCCGCATATTGGTCCACATTCATATCCCCTTGCTCAAGGAAGTTAAACTCAGCCTCCTTGTCGCCCCTCACTGATGGTGGGAAGTATTTGCTTTCAAATGCCGTTTGAAAGCTCTCCCAGGTCAAGGGTATCTCCCTTGCAATCAGTAATCTGGAGGCATTCCTCCACCAATGTTCAGCCTCTCCTTCCAGCTTGTAGATAGCCAGCTTGGCCTTTTGTTCTGTAGTGCAAGTCATAACTCCAAAAATTTTCTCTAACTGCATTAGCCACTTCTCGGTTTTATCAGTGTCTAACTCCCCCAAGAATGATGGAGGGTCAGCCTTTTGGAATTTAGACAACACCACAGAGAGGTCACCATTTTCCCCCACACCAGGGTTTCGACCAGCCCCCACACGGTTGTCCATTGGCAACTCTTGAGTTGGCTTAGTCATATTCTCGTGTAGCTGTTGCAGCACTTGTACAGTTGCTGCATGAGCCTCGGCTTGCTCTTGAAGCCGGTCAGTCATGGCCCTCACTGTGGTTTCATGGGCCTCAGCTTGTTCCCTCATTCGGTTAGCCATTGCAGCCATGGCCTCTTGCATTTTTCTCAGCATTTCTGTTGTTTCTCTACGGGTAGCCATCTAACTTTTCAATGCTACAAGCACAACCACAAGCATCCCCCATTAAACCACAGCCCAAGATAAACAAAACACACTCCACCCATGGCAGATATATATATATAGGTATAAGAGTTATCATCAGGTCATAATGTTCTTATTCCTATCATGCATGCATCATGATTGCCAAGTTTTCTAACAACAAGGATGTAAATCAAACACATTTGCCTGAACCATTGCTCTGATACCAACTGTGACGACCCTAAGTTCTAATATCAGTGATTACGGCTAAATACTCAACTAATAAGTAATTATCAAGATTTGGAGTCGTTGCAACTAATCACATTAATATAAATGTAGAGAAATTTAAAACCTTGATACCACTAGGATCATCAACTAACAACCATACGGGAACATGCATAAAGGGTTTGTACCATTATTAAAGGTTTAGGATTCACCCATTAATCAATTTCAACCCACAAAACGTCTCACCAATGTCCCCATACCATACCCTAACATTAGCCTTACTGAAATTAGGGTTTCTAGGTCAAATATAGGAGTTTGGGAACCTGCGCCGCGACTTGGGACCTTCCCGCCGTGGCTAAGTTAGGTTCTGGAGCTCAAAAATCAAGTTTTTATACTTGCGCCGCGGCCTAGAACTCTTGCGCCGCGGCCCAGTTACTCTCTGGAATTTGCTCGCTGTGGCGAGTTGGATCTACGCCGCGGCCAACCTATGTGGCGCCGCGGCGAGTTTTGCTACTGTAACCTCCTTAATTAATTCTCTCGACTCGCGCCACGGCGAGACTTCTTGAGCCGCGGCGAGGTTACGTTCTGTCACCTCCTGGGCGATTATTTTCACTCTGCGCCGCGGCGAGATTTCTCAAGCCGCGGCGTCCCTCGCCACTGTCACTCCCTAGGCCGCGGCGAAGCCTTCTTGGCCGCGGCGTGACTCCCTCCTGTAGCTATTTTCCCTCTATTTCGCCCCCTACACTCCATTCTTCTTCTTAGGGACACTCTAAGGTCACTTCCCCTCATTTTATATGGCTCTAATGGCATTTATCTACCTTATTTACTTAGCTATACTTCCGTTACCAACTCAAAACTTATATGCCCATTTCTTTCCTTTAATTACCTTCCATCAGTAAGTTCATAAAGTATCAACAACAAAATATACATGAACTACCAGCAGCTATCCTTTAATACACAATAAATGGGGGTTCCATATATTAGGGGCTCATATCAATATCTCAAGGATTACATTTCCATTGATAAGCAATATTATATGTCAGCACCAATTACAACAGAAATCATGAGTCCATACAACAACTACCAAATTAAGATGAGGTCTAACCCCTCAATTCATACATCTTCAATAAATCAAATGTTCAAGCCTACACTTGGCAATGCAGATACATGATGTTGCTATACATTAAGAAATACAAAATTAGCATCTATACTAGCTAAGTCAGCCCAAGTGTAGCCATCTCCCCATAGGTTGAAGCTTATGGGTTTTCATCCACTTGCTTACCCTTATCCTTACCCGAGGAACTTTCACCTAAAATATTAATCCCACAACACGGGGTGAGATATGAATCTCAGTAACCAAAGCAATTCCATCATATAATCCAGTTTAATCAACATATATGCATAAATCAAAATCCATATCAGAATCATATCAGTCATTTCAGCAAATGAAATAATTAGGCTATCATGATTACTATCCCATACTAGCAATCATATAATTAACATGTTAAAGGCCATTAACACTAGGAGAGGCCCGTCCACGGCACCTACTCCCCTTTGAGCACACCAGGGCTCAGTGCATCTGGGGTTTGATCATAACCCGGTGCCCGATCGCGGCACATGCACGGGTGGCAGCCGCACCACAGCTCCACCATGGACTCACAAGGTCCAATCATGATACAACAGATAGCCAACCAATTCATTCAACATTTCAAATCATTCATATATAGCAAATATGAAATTAAAGCAGATACATGCATGGAATTAATGTAAACCCCGGTTACCTCACTTGCAGATAATTGCAACAGCCACCACAAATCCCAAATTCGGATTTCAAGTGTCTCCCACCAGAATTCTCAATGTTTCACCCAAAATCCTAAGCAAATTCGTATAGAATTAGTACCCATAATATAAATCAGCTATGGGGGTCTCAAACCAACAAAGAAAGCATCAAAATGGGGGGTTTAAAGTCTCCCAATACTAACCCCAACCTCAACCTACGAATTTCACCAAGAAAACCTCCAAACACTCACTTTTCAGATTTTGGGTATAATGAAATCTCTCCAAATGAAAAACTAATCAGACTAAATTAAAGAGAAAGATGAGGGGGTTAAGTTCTATAACTATTACCTTGGCCAAATCTTGCTCTAAGTGTGTGGAAATGCAGAATCTTTGCCCCAAACCCTAGCCTCCTTCTCAACCTCCGAATTTGCCTCTTGAGTTTCAGAAAAATGAAAGTGTGGCTGAAGCAATTAGGGTTTAGATGGGTTTAAGTTGGGTCAAGGGGTTGGGTCATGGGTTGCTCCAAGTCCAAATCTAATTGGGTTTCAGATTTTGCTTGTTGGGCCAGTTTTTAATTGTTGGGCTGCATAATTCTGTTGGGCCAATTTAATACATTGAGTTGCTGAAGTTTAATGAGATTTGGGCCTAATTTGAAGGGCTCAAGGGTTTGGATCTGCCCCTAATTTATTGGGGCTCCATTAGCCTCTTATCATGCTTCATTAATTTAGGCCTAGATGCAATTTCTATCCTAAATAAATTCTTAAACCCATATTAATAATTTATCTATTGGAAATCCCTATTTCCTTAACTAGCCCAATCATGCTCTATTAATTATCCTTGATTAATCTTAATCCATGATTAGTACCTTAATTAATTTCGGGGTGTTACACTTGGCATAGACACCCTTTTAGCATGATAGTGCTCGAAGTAAAAATAGCCGAGAAATATAGAGAGATCTCGGGATATAGTAGATGAAGAGTCCTACTTTCCCCGAGTACTTTACGAAAATAAGGCAAATAAAGAAAAGTAAGAAAGGAATACTTTAGATTATTAGAAAACTTGCAATATACAGGCGATAATGCCTTTGAGCTCAGTCATGAGGCGTTTGTGTGTTAGTGTTTGATGTTATGGTTTGCTTGCAACAATGGTTACATGATATTGGGTTTGGCCAACCCAGTAGTAATGTGACTTGAGTACATAGCAAATGATGACATCAATCACCAAAGTGTCCCAATAATCGAACGATATCCTGGTTAAAGAACAAGATAAGTTAGAAAAGAAAGGTAAAGGAATTCCAATAATATTGAATAATGAGAAAAGATGCAAAAAGGAATCCCTAGCAGAAAATGTTCAGATTCAGCATGCATAGCCCGAGTCCCTTATAGTTTATGTAAATGAAATGAATAGAGACCAGTGTATAGCCTCTCTCTTGCCAAAGATGTTCACCACACTTAATGTGTGAGATGCCCTAGTGCTAAGGCACTTAACAGTAGAATGTGGGCATAGTGAGAACTGCAAGATATGAGAGGAGGGCTAAAATGAGTATATGTAAGTAAGTAAGTCAATAGAGTAGGAAAAGAAAGCCCAAGTGAAAAAGGGGCTAAAGTGGGAATTTGAGGATCCTGTGAGGAGCAATGAGTGAAAATTTAGATGCTCCCAAGTATCAGCTTAATGGGATCTTAAGGAAGCAAATAACACAGAACCCACTTCGCACGAAGAGCGTGATGTACCTCTTAGTTTAGCCTCAGTACTATGAATGATGGTAACCAGACTTAGTGAGCATGTGTTTTACTGTCAGATACAGTAATCTTAGGCTTTGACATCTCCCAAATATGGATTGCAATAGATCCCAGCATAGCACAGTAGGTTGCAGTAGACCCTAGCAGGGCTCTAAGAGGTCACAGTAGATCCAAGGGTCATAGTAGATCCCACAGAATTACAGAGAGCCCTAGCCACAGCATGATAGATCTTTGTTAAAGATGACAGCTTGAGATAGTTTTACAGAATAGTTAGTCTCAGAGACCAGTACAGTTTCAACTAGTTTTTGTCTCAGAGACTAGAGACCTCCTGAGTCTAGTAGACTATTGCTATAGAGATATAAAGGCTTTACTCAGATAGTTAGATCACTGACTAGCTCTCTCTAGAGATGAGCACAGTGTATGGGATGAGGAAAGCAAGAAATAAGCTTTCCAGAGTTAGAGCTAGATGAACGACTACCTAGTAGATAGTAGCCCTGACCAAGGGATAGAAAAATCCCCACATGCTAGCTTATGTATTCAGAAAGGGGTCAGGTGCAGTTTTTATATGAGGTAAATGGTACAGTATATCTCCAGTGAGCAAAACTGTGAGACTAGCTAGCATTTCACCAGAGCCCAGCAGTAGTCAATGGTAGTAGCTCTTCAGTGCCAGTATGAGATATATACTAGGCCAATCAATATTGAAATAAGGGACTATAAAATGCCACTATAAGTGAGCATAGAAAGTGAGAAAAAGTCCCGGCCTATAGAGATAGATGTAGTAGAAAACAGAGAAGCTGGGATTATTGAAAGTAGAAACTCCTCAAAAGAGTTATAATCCCAATAAGTAACTAAGATATAAGGCCTATGATAGAAAGAAATGTAAATTATAATCATGGGATGAGCTAGTGAGAAAGAACGCAGAGATGAACAATGGACAATACTTATAAATAAGTAAACAGACATACAGAAACCTCCAATGGCTTTAATGATTAGAAAAGATGATGAGATGTTATAAGTAGCCATTCAGAAAGGATACGGGAGATGTGATGTGACATAAGTTACCTCCCGAGATGTGTAAATGAGTCCACTGAAAGAAATGTCAATCCTACGAATAGTTTAACATTAACCCGTCATGATTAGTAAGCTCTTCCAGGATAGGCCTCCAGAATCTAAAATTTCTTTCCCTTATGCGAGAGAGAACTAGCTAGTATTTTATAGCAATAAAGCCTTTATTAAAAGCTAGTAATAAAAGTTCCCTGGCTAAGAGAAAATTTGAAAGAATGAAATCGCTAAGAAAGCGTATAGAGCCATAAAGAATGGAAAGAACAGAACAGTTAACTAGAAAAGAAAAGAGTAAGAGAAAGTGCATCCCAAATTTCGAGGATGAAATTTATTTAAGGGGAGAAATACAATATCCAGTTCTCTAAAAACTAGAGAAAACGTGAGAACATAACGTACGATTTCTCTGTAAATGAACGAAACTTACTAGATATAAAAGGAAGTCCCTCAAGATGATGTAGTTAAGGTCTCAAAAAATTTGGGAAGCATTCTAGACTCCCAAAAATGAGAATCCCAGGCTCAGAAGGAAAGAAAAATGGAGTTAGAATGAAGAAATAATTTCTTACGAAAAGCCTACGAAACGTAATGGCATTTTCGTAATTTTGAGTAATTTTTGAAATTTACATAGGAGGGCTTTTTAAATAAAATTTTTGAATTCTCTGGGGTTTCAGAAGTCTTAAAAACTATAGAAAGCCTTGGGACAGCTAAAGCCCCTCCGGTGGAATTTTTTTTACGTCAGTTGACTTGAATTTTGACTGATTCGTTAGGGAATGTTTTAGCTCCAATTTGAGTGATTCCAAAGGAATTTTACTAAATTGAGAACCTAAATTTCATAATAGAAAAGATGGTTCTCAAGAAAGAGCTAAAACGAAGGAGAAACAAAAATGCCAAGAACGAAGGGCAAAATGGGAATTTTTGAAAAGTGTAACTTATTCCCACCTATATATATGATGCACCCTTCTTCTCCCTTCATTATGCATGACTATGTTCTGCCTAAAACCAAAAGAAAACCCTAGGGGATGAGGCACACAAGAAGAGGAAGAAAAGGAGGAGAAATTCAAGGTAGAAAGGTATGGATTTTCATAGTTTTTCATGCCCTTTCTCTTCCAAACCTCTTCTCCTTCATTCTCCTTTATTTCCTATGATTATAATGAAGTATATGGATCTGTTTTAAAGGAGAAATTGAGGAGAAAATTCGGATTTGAAGAGAAGAACTCAAAGAACACAAGATTAAAGTGAGAAAAAGCAAGAAAACAAGGTAATTTCTCTTCCTATGGTTGCCATCTTTGGTTCTCTTCTCCACCATTTTGCCCCACTTGAGAAAACCCTAGAGGGAGATGATTTTTAGGCAGAACCACCCATGAATCTAAGGAAAAAGGGTGTGGAGATTAAGAATATGCTAAGAAAATAACAAAAGAACCATTAGAAATCAAAATGCAAATTCTAGGGTTTTATGTGCACCTTCCAAATTCTAATTTTGTGTGATGACTCCTAGGCTTAATTAAGAGTTTAAATGAGTTCTTGAGACACCTAAGATGCTCCCCACAAGCTTCCTTCTTCAAGAAAACCAAGAGAACTCCAAGAAGGCCAAGGAAGCCCATGGTCTTGGCCAAAGAGGGTTCTTGTAGTGGGGGAGAGTTTTAAATTTTTCTAAGGCCATTCTTGAGTCATATTTGATGAATGAAAATGAGGGGAGGCTTGGAAAAAATTTAGAACTCATAGAAAGTGATTTGGTGTCTTAGGTTTCATATTATGACCTAAAGAAGCAACATGGTGCTAAGCCTTTTGTTTTAATGGTGTGATGACTCCAAGAGGTTTAAAAGGAGTCAAGAATCATATTTGAAAGGAAAGAATGAGGCCTAGAAATCATTTGAGAGGTGTTGCTTCATTAGGTGCCTTTATGGACCATAATAGGGGTTATAGAGCAATCTAGTACTTAAGCAAGCTATATGGCTTTAAAGAATGTTTCATGAACCTAATTGGCTCCCAAAAATTGTATCTAGGCCAAGAGAAACTATCTCCACCAATTTGTGCGTGTGTGGCTAAAAGAGGAGGCTTGAATCCACAAAGAAAAGTGTGTAATTGTGTGCAAGGTAGCTCTCTCTGCCTTCTTTTATGCATGGATGTGTGTTTAGCTTGTTTTAGAATGTATGTATGTGTATTTTCAAGCTATGAAAAGTATGCTATCATGCCTTTATATGCCATGATTCTTGATGCTATGTTATGTTTTCAAATGATTATATGATGGTTGTATGAGTTTGCTTGAGTGTGGAGAGGCCAAGAACTCTTTCCTTTGGTGAGGATGAGCCAAGAACCCTTGAGCTTGGTTGAGACAAAGTAAAGAGTCTCCCAAAAGCAAAGTGGGCTCCTAAGAGTATGGTTGAGTCCAAAGCTCTTAAAGAATGGGTGAGGCAAGTCTAAAATCCATGAGGAAAAGTGTGAGGCCAATCCAAATACTTGGTGAGCTCTTAAGTATCTTGTATGATTTGTTCATACATCAAGTTTGCTTTTAAAATGTCCATGACTTCTATTTTCTCTATGCATGCATTTGAAAAGCTTGCTTTGCACATATTATGTATGATTGAATGGGAGATGAGCTATTCAGATTCTTTGAATCTCGTCCCCTTCTCTCCAATGATTTAATATGCTAGGTGTGTAACACCATTACTTCTAGCTCATTTCATGACATTTATAAGTTTCACCTCATTATTTCCATAAGAGCATATAAAAAGGGGAATGAAAATAATGGGTTTATTTGCGTTTCGTTATACTTAAAAATTTGCAATCGGTGTCACGTGGACCGTGTGGGCTTATATTATGCATTCTTATATTTAATTCCATCATTATAACTCATGTACATCACAAAAACATGCCTACAATTCATGGAAACCGAAATGGAGCTCAAAATAAGCAAGCATATTTTCGGTCTCCATTTTCTGACCCAATTTGGAAAATCATAACTAAATCCATAAAATTCTAAATCATGCAATCTTGGTCATTCTGGAAAGCTTAGAATTTCTACTTCACAAAAAATATGCCCAAGTCACAACATTCATCTCACAGGATGTTTGACATCCAAAAAGCTACGGGGTCATTGGCTGCCTGGGCTGCTGTTCAGATTACTGATACAAACTTCTGAAATTCATAACTAATTCTATAAAAATTGAAATCATAAAATTTCAGTCATTCTAGAAAGATACAAATGTTAAAATGATGTTAAAAATAATTTTAGAATGAAATAGATACATTTAGCCATTAGAATCCTATGGAACAGTAACTGAACTCCTGGGGCACCACTACTACTGACAGCCAACTTCAAAAATGCATAACTCTTTGCCCAAATCTCCAACTAAGGTTATCTTAGTGGCCAAAAAAAGGTTATGACCTCTCATTTATACATATAAAATTTCACAGTCATTGGACGCCATTTGGCCATCGGGTGACACAAAACACAAAACTGCCAGTATGAACAATACCCATACCAGAATCCATGAAAAATACCAAATTTGAAAATTCATCAAATATTCTCTAAATCTCCAAAAATTTTGATCTTTAGCTTCCCAGAAAGCTCTTAATAAGACCTAATTTCATGCCAAATTTTAGATCAAGAATAGCTCATTTGGCTAAAAAGTAACATAGGGTTCCATTATGGTCAATTTTGGCTCCATATTAGGTACCAAAATTTTCAAATGGATTTCCTTTCGTCTTGGCACCTTTTGGGTAAGTTTAAAAGCTTGTTTGACACTTGTGTGAGCTGCCCAAATGGTCCCAAACCTCATTCATTTCATTTTAGCCATCCAACCCACACTTATGCATATTCTTATCAAACTTTAAACTTTCCTACTATGGCATTACATACTCAAAACATGGGCTAGTGGTCATATATGAAAATCATACATCTCAACATCACATATTAGTATATTTACATATGTCTCAACATTCATAGTACATATACAACTTCATATACATGATGAACCATCATTATGGTTCCAAAAGAAACAAAACAACACATAAGCTTGTCAATTGTCTCTCTACATGGTTGTTGGCTCCCTTCACCATAATTACTTGGTCCACCTAGCATGTTAGATCATTGGAGAGGAGGGGATGAGATTCAAAGAATCCCAATAGCTCATCTCCCATTCAATCATACATAATATGTGCAAAGCAAGCCTTTTAAATGCATGTATGGATAAAATAGAAAGCATGGACATTTTTAACACAAGCTTGGCATGTGAGCACATCATATAAAGCATTCAAGAGTTCACCAAGTGCTTGGATTAACCTCACACTTCTCCTCATGGGTTTTGGATTTGCCTCACCCATTCTTTAAGAGCTTTGGACTCAACCATACTTTTGGGAGCCCACTTTTCTTTTGGGAGACTCTTTACTTTGTCTCAACCAAAGAGTGTAGACTAAATCCCTAGTATGATATTTTGATTTGTACTTATATGGATCCCACTCCCCTATGCTAGAACTCTTGAATAGTTTGAAGTAATTATAGTTTATTTCTGTTATATTCATATTCTACTACGCTATAGAAAAGGGGTGATTAAATGAAAAAATGAAAAAAAAAATCACTAAAAATGGGTAATTAAATGAGGCATTACATTTTTTGGTATCAAAGCAGGTCGATTTATCTGTGCCCTTAGATATGGTAATTGAGATCGATCTAAGTGAAGTCTTGAAAAAGTTAAGGCTAGACTTTGTTTGGGGATTAATGTATAGATAGGAAATTACTAGTCTTTTGTTACCTGTATGCTAATTGATCAGTACTATTATAAATAAATAAATAAATAAGGGTGTTGTATTTTTCTATTTTCATTCATGAGCCTGATAACCTTAATAATGTCTATTTGTGTAAATAGGAAAATCATGAGGACCTGACGAAATGCTAATAGAAATCCAAATAGTATTGATGAGACTCCACAAGGATTAGCCTTAGCTATTAGGGAGCAAGTCGCTGGTACGCATTGAATCCTGCAATATCTACAGGAAAATGGTCACAATGGGGATGAAAAAAGGGAAGAAATAGCAAACCAATAAGGGTGGTCAATCTTCATGAAGGCTAAACCTCTTCCCTTCACTAGAGTCTTTGACCTAGAAAAGGCTAATGAGTGGATAAAAGAATTAGAGAAAACTTTTAAAGTGCTAGGATTTTCATATGAACAAAAGGTAACATTTGTAGCTTATATGCTTTATAAGGACACTAAACATTGGTGGGGGAGTACTAGACAATTGTTAGAAAGTCGAGCTACCCCTATTACTTGGGCGATTTTTCAAGAAGTTTTTTATGGAAAATATTTTCCTAAAGAAATCTGCAATGACAAAGAAATAGAGTACCTCAAATTGGTCCAAGGAAATATGACCTTTCAACAATATTTAGTGAAATTGAAAGAATTATCCAAGTTCTCCTTTTATCTTTGGCATAATCAAGGTGAAGCTTGGAAGTGTCGAAAATTAGAGTCAGGACTACAAATACAGATGAATAAGATTATATCCTTACTAAAGATCAAGAACTATCCGGAGTTGGTGAATTGGTGTAAGGTGGTAGAAAACACTCTAAAGGAGGATGAGGCCTAAAATTTTAAGAATAACCAGTGTAAAAAGAAGGGAGGACCTTTCAAACCTTTCCATAAGAACCTAAGGAATGAGAAGAAACCTATCCCTTATCAACTCAAAGCAAATAATACCATGGTGTGTAAAAGGTATGGGAAACAACACTATGGTAAGCCGTGCTCATCAAGACTTCCTACTTGTTATAAGTGTAGTCAAACAATACATTGCATTAAAAATTGTCCACAGTGGAAAGAGAAACAAAATTCTAGCCAACCACAACATCAAGGGAGAGTCTATTCCTTAGATAAAAGAGATGTGGCTTAATCATTTGGATTGATATAAGGTACGTGTTATATTAGAAATAATATTTTTACCTATATTGTTTGATTCTAGAGCTAGCCATTCATTTATATTTGTGGACTATGTAAGGAATTTGCAACTTCCCATCACTGTTTTACCTTATGATTTTGCTATGGTTAACCCTACTAAAAAGGTACTGACTTTCCATGCTTGCCCTAATTGTCCTATCCATATTTGTGAACAAGATTTTGTTGTTGACCTTATCTATTCACCTATGATTAATCTTGTTGTCATTTTGGGAATAGGTTGGCTATCAGTTAACCATGTTACCCTTGATTTCCATAACAAGACTATTTTTATTCCTCCTAAGATCTCTCCTAATTCCTGTGGAAAGGAAGATGATTTAATGAATTCAAAAGTTTTCCTTTTGAATTCATCAAAGGTCAAAATAGAGATACTTAAATTCCTATGGTCTATGAGTTTCCTGAAGTTTTTTTAGATGAAATTCCAAGTTTGCCCCTTAAGAGAGAAATTTAATTTTCCATTGACCTTATACCTGGAACAGGACCAATTTTCATCATTCCTTATAGGATGTCACCTCTTGAATTGCAGGAACTAAAAAGCCAAATCAATGAACTATTAGAAAAGAAACTTATTAGGCCAAGTGTTTTACCTTAAGGAGCACTAGTGTTATTTGTAGCCAAGAAAGATAGAAGCCTTAAGTTATGTATGGATTATAGATAACTAAATAAGGTAACCATCATGAACGAATATTCTCTCCCAAGAATAGATGACCTAATTGATCAACTTATATGAGCCTTTGTATCTTCCAAGATAGACTTAAGACCTGAATACCACCAAATTCGGGTAAGGGAAGAAGACAGTTCTAAGACTGCCTTCAAAATTAGATATGGTCATTATAAGTTCTTGGTGATGCCATTCAAACTTACTAATACACATGTAGTGTTTATGGACTACATGAATAGGATTTTCCAACCTTATCTAGATTAGTTTGTGGTAGTGTTCATAGATTATATCCTAGTTCATTCTAGGAGTAGGAAAGAACATGAAAAACACTTAAGAGTGGTTTTGCAAATCCTTAAAGAAAAAAGAATTGTATGCTAAATTATAAAAGTGTGCATTTTGGTTGTCTGAAGTGAAATTTTAGGCCATGTGATCTTTAGTCAAGGTGTGTTCAGTTGATCCTAGTAAAGTAGAAGCTATGCTTAAGTGGGAAAGACCAAAGATTGTCACTAAAATTAGAAGTTTCTTAGGTTTGGTCAGGTATTACCATATATTTATAAAAGGATTCTCTCAAATAGCTTCACCTTTGACTAAATTGACTACAAAGGGAAGTCCTCTTATTTAGACCACTGAGTATGAACAAAGTTTCCAAACTTTGAAAGAAAAGTTAACCACTACTCCAATATTAATCATCCTTGATCCTTTAGGAACCTTTGAGATGTACAATGATGCATCAAGGGAAGGGTTAGGATGTGCTAATGCAAGGTAATAAAGTAGTGGCCTATGCTTCTAGGCAGTTAAGACCTCATGAAGAAAATTATCTTACCCATGACCTAGAATTAATAGTCATAGTGTTTCCCTTGAAAATTTGGAGACATTATCTGTACAAGGTGATTTTTCAAATCTTTAGTGACAATAAAAGCCTCAAGTACTTATTTGAACAGAAAGAACTCAATATGAGGTACAAAAGGTAGATGGAATTGTTGAAAGACTATGACTTTAAGTTGAAATATCATCCAGGAAAGGCCAATTTAGTGGTATATACTATTACACCCCAAAATTAATTAAGGCATTAATCATGGACTTGGGTTAATTAAAAATAATTAATGTGAGATAAATGGGTAAGTTATGTGAATGAGATTTATAAAGAGACAAATTATTAATATGAGTTTGAGATTTAATTGGGTTAAAAACCTCATCTAGGCCCAAATTAAATTGAGTAAGCCATGGTTAGAAGCTAATGGAGGGCCAAGAATTTTAGGTGCAAACCCAGCTTCCTATTGTGAGTCTTGGCCCAAGAGAGACCATCTAGTAATGGCCCAATTTGGTTTAATGAGTTAGGGACCCAAGGCCCAACTTACTTACATAAGCTCTTATAATGGCCCAACAACCCTTGTGCAGACCCAAATCAATTGATGGTGTGTTTGGTTCTGCGTTTCCAAGGCTCAAAACTACGTTTGCGAGGAAGCAGCAATTTGTTGCTTCTACACAAACATGGTTTTGAAATGGGATTCCAAACACGCACTAAGTTCTTCAAACTTGGTCTAACCCAATTAAAATTTTACAGCCCAACACATGAAAGATAGCCCAACAAGACTTAAATCTGAAACCCACTTGGATTAGACCTTTGGGTCAGCCTATGACCCATATTAGACCCAACTTAAACCCTAAACATATTAGCCCCTCCACACTTTGCTGAAACACAAACATAAGAGGCATTTTCGCACCTTTAGAGGGAGGTTAAGGTTTTAAGCAAGAAATCCACCATTTCTCGCTTCTAAGCTCAAAATCAGCCAAGGTACTTGTTATATAACTTAATTCTCTTCTCCTTCTCTTCATTTTGGCCTAATTAGTTTTTCATTTGGAGCATTTTCACCATAACCAAAATCTAAAATGTGGTTGTTTGGGATTTTCTTGGTGAAATTTCGTAGGTTGGGACTAAGGGTGTTATTAGGTAGGTATAAACTCTTTATTTTGATACTTTCTTTACTAGTTTAGGATCCCTATAGTTGATTTATAATATGGGTATTATTTTTATGCGAATTTACTCAGAATTTGAAGTGTTATTTTGAGATTTCTGGGGTAGGCTCAACCAAATCCGAATTTGGTTTTTGTGGTAATTTGGTAAGTGTTTCTGAGTAGTCCTATATAGCTTAACTTCTTAAGTGATGGGTTTGCTAATACAAATTGTGATTAGGGATAATAATGGCTTGATTTTGTGTCCATAGGCTAAAGTAGCATTAAATTGGCTCTTAGAGGATTGGCTACAAGTGAGGTAACCGGGACTATACTAATTCCATGCATATATCTGCTTTAATTTCATATTTATTGTACATGAATTATTTGAAATGCTAAATGAATTGGTTGGCTATCTATTGTATTGTGTTGAACCTTATGAGTCCACAGTGGAGCTATGGTGCAGTTGCCACTCATGTATGTGCTTTGATCGAGCATCGGGTTATGATCAGACCCCAGATGTACTGAGCCCTGGTTGTGCTCATTGGGGAGTGGGTGCCATGGACGGGCCTCTCCCAGTGTTATTGGCCTTTAACATGTGAAAATATGATTATTAGTATGGGATGGTAATCATAGTAGCCTAACCATTTCCTTTGTTGATATGATGGATATGATTCTGATGTTAATTTTGATTCATGCATATATATGTTAATTAAATTAGATTATATGAATGGAAATTTCCTTAGTTACTGAGATTCGCATCTCACCTTATTTCATGGGATCATACTTTCAGGTGAAGGCTCTTCGAGTAAGGATAAGGAGAAGCAAATAGATGAAAATCCATAAGCTCTAACCATGTATGGAGAAGGCTACACTTAAAATGGTTTAACTAGAATAGATGCTAAATTTTGTATTCTTTTTGCATAGCAACATCATGTAATTATGTTGCCAAGTGTAGGCGTTTATATTTTGATCACTTAGGATGTACCTATTAAGGAGTTAGGCCTCATTTTAGCTTGGTATTGGATGTATGAACTTATAACATCTGATGTATGAACTTTGTTGAATTTATAATATGCCCTATTATTGGAAATGTAATCATGTGATACATTAGATGTTGATATGAACTAGTGATGTATGGAATCTCTAACAGAATGTGTATCAAATAATAATTGTTGATAGTTCATGAATTCCTATTGTCATTACTCTATGAACTTGCTGATGTAGGATAGTTAGAGGAGTAGAAATTAACACTTATGTCTTAAACTAGTAATGATAGATGAGATGGGTAATTAGGCTAATAAAAGCTACTAGAGTCCCACAAATTAAGGTAGAGTGGCCCTAGGGTGTCATTGGAGGGAGAGTGGAGAGTATGAGACAAGACTTTAGAAGTTGTAAAGTTAGAAAGCATTTTGCTGCAACCAAAATATTATTAGCCGCGGCCAATAGAGACAAAGTTGCCCAGGGAGAGTACCAGAGAGCAATTCGCCGTGGTAAGAAGTGGAATTAGTTGCGGCGAAATGCAAGAGGCCAAACTAGAAGTCATCCAGAGGGTAATTCGCTATGGCTAAATGGGAATTGGCCGTGGTAAACTTTTGTAAAAATGTGTTAGGCGTTTCAGAGAGGAATTAGCCACGGCAAAAGGGGGAATTGGTTGTGACCAATAGCGAGAGGCGAGCGAGGTAGGCTCCAAGAGGTTTCCACATCGTGGTGTAACACCATATATTTCTAACTCATTCTATAACATTTTCATGCTTTACATTCATAATTTCCATGAAGGAACAAGAAAAGAGAATTAAAATAATGCATTTTCTTACTTTACGTCGTGTATAAAAATTCTATTCGGTATCACGTGGACCGTATGAGCTCATAAAATATATTCTCATATTTAATTACATGAATACAACTCATTTGAATCATAAAATATGGCTCACATCACAAGAAAACTGAAATGAAGCATAAAACATGGACATTTATTTTCGGCCAGATTTGGCTCTTTTTTGACCAAATTTTGGGAAATCATAACTAATTCTAGAAAATCAAAATCATGCATTCTTGGCCATTATGGAAAGCTATGGATGTCTAATTCATATAATATATGTCCAAACCATAACATCCATCACAAAAGACATTTGACGTCTAAAAAGGTCCAGAGGTCAAACTGTCATTGATGCTGTCACTAATTTCTATAGCAAACTTTGAAAATATCTAATTAATTTTTCAAAAATCCAATCCATGCAAATGATACCAATATAGAAATTTGTGGATGTTAGCTAGAGGAGAAAAATAGCTCCAGACCAGTTCAGGTAGCCCAAACCTCATAATTCAATGGAACAGTAACTGAGGTCAGACAAAACTCCTAGTACGGGACAGATTCTTCAAAAATTCATATCTCCCTCTCTAGACCTCTAAATGAGGTGCTTCTAGTTGATACAAGTCATTGTGAATATCTGGTTTCTTTGTATAAAATTTCATGGTAATTGGACATCATTTGGGCCTTGTGTGACATATTTCATTTTCAGACCAAATGAATAGTGCAGTAGACCAAAATCAGAAAAATTGCCAACTTTGAAAATTCATCAAATATTTTGTAGACCTCTGAAAATAATGTTTTTTAGCTTTCCAAAAAGCTATCAATAAGCCCTAATTAATGCCAAATATCATATCAAGAAGAACTCATTTGGCCAAAAAGTGACATAGGGTTTCATTTTGGTCAATTTTGGCTCCATATGAGGTACCAAAGTAACCAAATGGCTTTCCCTAGGGTTTGGCACCTTTTGGGCAAATCTAAAAGCATAATTACGACTTGTGTGAGCTGCACAAATGGTTCCAAACTCCATGCATCTCATTTTGGCCATCTTATCCACACTTATACACATTTCCATAATGTCATTCAAGAAGCTCATTTGCCAAAACATGTTCAAATCATATTCTAATGGTCACATAACATATTCTCTCATTCATACATGACATATTATCATAATTACATGTGTTCATGACATCATGATACATATACATACTTGGATTACATCATTTGACACAATTATGGCCTTAAAGAACCAAAACTATGCATTTGGTTGTCAAACTCTTTTCTTCAAGGTGGTTGGCTTCCATTACCTTGTCCACTTAGTCCACCTAGCATGTGAGATCATTGGAGAGGAGGGAATGAGATTCAAAGAATCCTAATAGGTCATCTCCCATTCAATCATACATAATATATGCAAAGCAAGTCTTAAAAATGCATACATGGATATCATAGAAGTCATAAACATTCAAGAAGCAAGCTTGGTATGTGAACAAGTCATACAAGACATTCAAGAGCTCACCAAGTGGATGGATTAGCCTCACACTTTTCCATATGGATTTTGGACTTACCTCACCCATTTTTTAAGAGATTCTTGGACTCAACCATGCTCTTGGGAGCCCACTTTGCTTTTGGGAGACTCTTTGCTTTGTCTCAATCAATCTCAAGGGTTTTTGGCTCATCCTCACCATGGTTAAGAGTTCTTGGCCTTTCCACACTTAAGCAAACTCAAACAATATCATACATTCATTTGAAAACATAATATATCATCATGAAATCATGGCATATAAAATCATGCTAGCAAACTTTGCATGGCTTGAAAATACACATACACACATTCTAAGACAAGCTAAACACACATCCATGCATGAGAGAAGGTGGAGAGAGCTACCATGCATATAATCACACACTTTTCCCTTTGGATTCAAGCTCCTCTTTTCGGCCACACACACACAAACTTGTGGAGATGCTTTCTCTTGGCCTAGACACAATTTATGGAAGCCAATTAGGTTCATGAAACAAATTCAAAGGTCACACAACTTGCTTAGACACTAGGTTGTTCTATAAATCCCATTATGGTCCATAAATGCACCTAATGAAGCAACACCCCTCTAATAATTTCTAGACTCCATTCTTTCCTTTCAAATATGATTCTTGACTCCTTTTAACTCTCTTGGAGTCATCACACAGTTAAAAAGTCTAACTACATGTTGCTTCTTTAGGTCATAATATGGAACCTAAAGCATCAACTCACTTTTTATGAGTTCTAAATTTTTCCCAAGGCTCCTCGCATTTTCATTCATTATATATGACTCAAGAATGGGTTTAGAAAATTTAAAACTATCCCTAGCTATGCTATCCTTGCTTGGCCGAGGCTATGGAGGAAATGGAGCTCTTAGAAGTTTGCTTTGTTTTCTCAAGGGAAGAAGCATATGGGGAGCCTCTTAGGGGTCTTAAGAGCTCATTTAAACTCTTATTTAGGCCTAGAAATCATCATACAAAATCAGATTTTACAAGGTACAATTGAAACTCTAGAACTTGCATCTTGAAATCTAATAGTATTTTGTTAATTCCTTTTGCATATTCTTAATCTCCACACCCTTTTTCCTTAGATTCACCCTTGGTTCTGCCTAAAAATCAAGTCCTCCTAGAGTTTTCTCAAGTGGGGCGAAATAGTGAAGAAGGGAACCAAAGATGACAACCATAGGAAGAGAAATTACCTTGTTTTCTTGCTTTTTCTTATTTGAATCTTGTGTTCTTTGAGCTCCTCTCTTCAAATCCGAATTTTCCCCTCAATTTCTCCGCTAAAACAGATTTATAAACTTTATTATAATCATAGAAAACAAAGGAGAATGAAGGAGAAGAGGTTTGGAAGACAAAGAGCATGGAAAACCATGAGAATCCATACCATTCTACCTTGAATTTCTCATCCTTTTCTTCCTCCTCTTGTGTGCCTCATCCCCTAGGGTTTTCCTCTGGTTTTGGGCAGAACATGGTGGTGCATAATGAAGGGAGAAGAAGGGTGCATCATATATATAGGTGGGAAAAAGTTACACCTTTCAAAAATCTCCATTTTTCCCTTCGTTCTTGGCATTTTTGTTTCTCCTTGGTTTTAGCTTCTTTTTTAGAACCATCTTTTCCATTATGAAATTTAGATTTCTAATTTAGTAAAATGCCTTTAGAATCACTCAAATTAGAGCTAAAACCTTCCTGAACGAATTTGTCAAAGTTCGAGTACACCGACATTGGAAAACGTCCACCAGAGGAGTTTTAGCTGTCCCAAGGCTTTTCATGGTTTTCAGGGCCTTTGAGAACCCTGAAGAACAAAAAATTTCATTTGAAAAGCCCTCCTATGTGAATTCCAAAATTTGCTCAAAATTATGAAAATGCCATTACGTTTCGTAAGCTTTTCATAAGAAATTGTTTCTTCATTCTAGCTCCATTTTTCTTTCCGTCTAAGCTTGGGATTCTCATTTTTAGGAGTCTAGAATGCTTCCCAAATTTTTTGTGACTTTAACTATCTCATTTTGGGGGACTTCCTTTTGTATCCAGTGAGTCTCGTTTGTTGACAGAAAAATCATATGTTACGTTTCTCACGTTTTCTCTCATTTTCAGAGAACCAGATGTTACACGTGGTGCCATGTAGGCTGGCCACGGCGAAGGTCCAACTCATTGGATGAAACCTATGAAGATAAAAGAGTAAACCCAAGAGCAATTGGCCACAATGCAAAGACATTTAGCCATGGTTAATAGTCCCAAACTCTCCTTTTAACCTAGAAATCTTGGTTTTTCCTATGGTAACCTCAAGGGATGACTTAGAAATATTGGTAGAAGATTCTTGTGAGTTACAATTAATAGGTAATAGAATCTAAGGCTTATAAATGAGTGTTTGTTTCTTTTGTGTATATGAATGCTTATAATTATTTGGTTGATGACTCTAATAACATTAAGGTTCAAATTTCCCTGCATTTTCTGAATGTAATTATCCATAATGTCCCTTAACCCTAATTTATGATTACTAATCACATATTTAACCTTAGTTACAATGACTAGAAGTTAGGGTCGTCACAAATACTCTAAGTAGGAAGTCTTTACATGTATCATCCTTCACGGTAAGAGAGATGAATTCGATGGAGCAATTGCCTACTTTTCTCACAAAGTCACCTGAGGGTTATAAGTTGAATAAGCTTGAAATCTCTTGTGATTTGAGGAATCAAATTAGAGAAGCCCAGGAATTTGACATAACCTTACAAGCTCAAAGTGGACAACTTGGATTCTCCAAAGTTGAGGATGGAACCATAATGTTCCAAGGTAGATTGTGGGTGCCTAATGGAGAACTAAGGAAATTAATTCTAGAAGAAGCTTACAAAAGAAAATATACCATTCATCTTGGATCCACAATGATATACCATAATCGTAAGAAATTATATTGGTGACTAGGAATGAAGAAAGATATAGCTGAATTTGTGTCTGAATGTTTAGTGTGTTAGAAAGTTAAAGTAAAACACTAAAAACCTTAAGGATTGTTGCAACTTCTAGAAATCCCTCGGTGGAAATAGGATAATATATCCATGGATTTTGTGATGGGATTACCTAGAGCCCAATTAAGACATGATGCCATTCGGGTCACTATAGATAGACTGACCAAATCAACTCACTTCTTACCTATAAAGACTACTTATTCTTTAGATAGATTGGTTCAATTGTATATACAGGAGATTGTGAGGTTACATGGAGTACCCTCTAGCATTATTTCTAATAGGGATCCAAGATTCACTTCTTGATTTTGGAAATCTTTTCAAACTACTTTTAGGACTAGGTTATGCCTTAGGATAGCTTATCACCCTCAAATTGATGGACAAAATGAGAGAACCATTCAAACTTTAGAGGACGTGCTTAGGGCCAGTGTAATAGAACAAAAGGGAAATTAGGATAGGTACTTACCATTAGCAAAGTTTACCTATAATAACAGTTACTATAACATCCGATTTTCTGAAAATGAGAGAAAATGTGAGAAATGTAATGTACAATTTCTCCATAAACGAATGAAATTCACCGGATACAAAAGGAAGTCCCCCAAGATGATGTAGTTAAGGTTCCAAAAAATTTGAGAAGCATTCTAGACTCCTAAAAATGAGAATCCAAAGCTTAGACGGAAAGAAAAATGGAGCTAGAATGAAGAAACAATTTTTTACGAAAAGCTTACAAAACGTAATGGCATTTTCATAATTTTGAGTAAATTTTGGAATTCACATAGGAGGGCTTTTTAAATGAAATTTTTGAGTTTCCCAGAGTTTTCAGAGGCCCTGAAAACCATGGGAAGGCTCGGGACAGCTAAAGCCCCTCTGGTGGACGTTTTCCAACGTCGATATACCCGAACTTTGATGAATTCGTTCAGGAAGGTTTTAGCTCTAATTTGAGTGATTCCAAAGGCATTTTACTAAATTGGAAACCTAAATTTCATAATGGAAAAGACAGTTCTTAAAAAGGAGCTAAAACAAAAGAGAAACGAAAATACCAGAACGAAGGGCAAAATAGGAATTTTGAAAGTGTAACTTCCTCCCACCTATATATATGATGCACCCTTCTTCTCCCTTCATTATGCATGACCATGTTCTGTCCAAAACCAGATGAAAACCTTAGGGGATAAGGTGCACAAGAGGAGGAAGAAAAGGAGGAGAAATTTAAGGTAGAAAGGTATGGATTTTCATGGTTTTTCCTGCTCTTTCTCTTCCAAACCTCTTCTCCTTCATTCTTCTTTATTTCCTATGATTATAATAAAGTTTATAAATCTATTTTAAAGCAGAAATTGAGGGGAAAATTCGGATTTGAAGAGAGGAGCTCAAAAAACATAAGATTCGAGTGAGAAAAGCCATGAAAACAAGGTATTTTCTTCTTCCATGGTTGTTACCCTTTACTCCCCTTCTCCACCATTTTGCCCCACTTGAGAAGACTTAAGATGAGTTGATTTTTAGGCAGACCCAAGGGTAATTCTAAGGAAAAAGGGTGTAGAGATTAAGAATATGCAAAGAAAATTAACAAATAACCATGGAAATTCAAGATGCAAAGTCTAGGGTTTCATATATTCCTTGCACAATCTGATTTGATACCTTGATTCCCATGTTTAAATGAGAGTTTAAATGAGCTCCTAAGATCCCTAAGAGTCTCCCCATGTGCTTCCTCCATCAAGAAAACCAAGCAAAATCTGTGAAGACCAATAAGCTCTATAGGCTTGACCCTAAGTAGGTTAAGGTAGCTAAAGAGAGTTTTAAATTTTTCTAATCCCATTTTTGTGTCAATCACACATAATGGATGCAAACAAGTCTCATAAGGAGATAGATCAGCAACATTAAAAGTAGCACTAACATTATACTCACCTGGTAGATCTATCTTATAAGCATTGTCATTGATTTTCTCAAGGACTTGAAATGGTCCATCCCCTCTTGGAGCTAATTTAGATTTCCTTTGTACTGGAAACCTCTCTTTTCTCATATGAACCCATACCCAATCGCCAGGTTCAAAAATGACATGCCTTCTGCCTTTGTTCGCCTTGGATGCATATTGCTCATTCTTCTTTTCAATCTGCAATTTAATCTTTTCATGAAGTTGCTTAACCACCTCAGCTTTCTTTTTGCCATCAAGGCTTATTCTCTCATTAATGGGCAATGGTAACAAATCCAAAGGAGTTAGTGGATTAAAACCATAAACAACTTCAAAAGGAGAATAATCAGTAGATGAATGCACACTTCTATTATATGCAAATTCAATGAAAGACAAGCAATCCTCCCAATTTTTCAAATTCGTTTGGATGACGGTCCTAAGCAATTGAGTTAAGGTTCTGTTAACAACTTCAGTTTGACCATCAGTTTGTGGATGACAAGCTGTAGAAAATAATAACTTAGTTCCAAGCTTTCCCCACAAAACTCTCCAAAAATGACTCAAAAATTTTGCATCCCTATCTGAGACAATACTTTTAGGAACACCATGAAGCCTCACAATTTCTTTAAAGAACAAATCAGCAATATAAGTAGCATCATCAGTTTTATGGCATGCAATAAAATGCACCATTTTTGAAAATCTATCAACAACCACAAATATTGAATCCATCCCTCTTTTTGACCTAGGTAATCCCAAAATAAAATCCATTGAAATGTCTACCCAAGGTTCACTAGGTACAGGTAATGGAGTATACAGACCATGAGGTAAGACTCTAGACTTAGCCCTTTTACATGTTATGCATCTACCACAAATCCTTTCCACATCACGCTTCATTTTAGGCCAAAAGAAATGTTCATGCAAAACATCTAATGTCTTTTTCACACCAAAATGTCCCATTAGTCCTCCCCCATGTGCTTCCCTCACAAGCAATTCACGCATAGAACATTGAGGCACACATAATTTATTTTCTCTGAACAAAAATCCATCAAGCTTATAGAATTTTCCAAAAGCTCCTTTTTCACAAGCAACAACTATTTCAGCAAAATCACTATCATTGGCATACAAATCCTTAACATATTCAAAACCAAGCAATCTTGCATTCAGAGAAGTGAGAAGAATATACCTTCTAGATAATGCATCGGCAACCACATTTTCCTTACCTTTCTTGTATTTGATCACATATGGGAAAGGCTCGATGAACTCCATCCATCTGGCATGTCTTTTGTTCAGCTTACCTTGACCTTTAATGTACTTCAAAGATTGATGATCTGTATGGATCACAAATTGTTTAGGCCAAAGGTAGTGTTGCCAGGTCTCCAATGCTCTCACAAGTGCATAAAGCTCCTTATCATAAGTTGGGTAATTCAAGGTGGCACCATTTAGCTTTTCACTAAAATAAGCAATTGGTCGCCCTTCCTGCATTAGAACAGCTCCTATCCCAACTCTTGATGCATCACACTCAATCTCAAAAGTTTTGTTAAAATCAGGTAAAGCTAAAATAGGTGCAGAACACAATTTTTCTTTAAGAACACTAAATGCATGATCTTGTGCCTTTTCCCATCTAAAGCCAACTGATTTCTTAATTATTTCAGTGAGTGGTGCAGCAATTGTGCTAAAATCTTTCACAAACCTCCTATAAAAGCTAGCCAACCCATGAAAACTTCTTACCTCAGTTACATTTGTAGGTGTTGGCCATTCTTTAATAGCCCTTACCTTCCCTTCATCAACTTGTATTCCCTCAGCACTCACTACAAATCCAAGGAAAACAACTTTTCCCATGCCAAAGCTACACTTTTTTAGGTTAGCATACAACTTTTCTTTTCTCAAAACATCAAGCACACAGCGCAAATGATTCAAATGCTCATCAAGACTCTTACTAAAAATCAGAATATCATCAAAATAAACCATAACAAATTTTCCAATATATGCACGCAAAATATGATTCATCAACCTCATAAAAGTACTAGGTGCATTTGTTAGCCCAAATGGCATGACTAACCATTCATACAGCCCATGCTTTGTTTTGAAAGCAGTTTTCCACTCATCTCCTTCCCTCATCCTAATTTGATGATATCTAGATTTTAAATCAATTTTTGAGAAAATAACAGACCCATGCAATTCATCAAGCATATCATCTAATCTAGGAATAGGATGGCGATACTTTACAGTGATATTGTTGACAGCTCTGCAATCAATGCACATCCTCCAAGATCCATCTTTCTTTGGTACTAAGAGGACTGGTACAGCACATGGACTCAAGCTTTCTCGAACATACCCCTTTGCCATGAGCTCTTCAACTTGCTTTTGAAGCTCTTTTGTCTCCTCAGGGTTAGTTCTATAAGCTGGCCGATTAGGAATTGTTGCTCCAGGAATGAAGTCAATTTGATGCTCAATGCCTCTTATGGGTGGCAATCCACTAGGAATATCTTCTGGAAATATATCTTCAAATTCCTGCAACAATGAACTAACAACACTCGGAAATGAAGAGTCAAGGTCATTAGTGTAAAAGGCCTCCTTGTAAACAAGTACAAGTAAAGGCTGTTCAGAAAGATATGCACTTCTCACCTCACTTTCTTTTGCATAAAAACTCACTTTTTCTCTTTCTTTTCCCTCCACTTTCTTTTCTTTCTTCTGAATCTCTTTTTTTGAGCTCTCAGATTTTCTTTCTTTCTCACCCTCATTTCTTTTTGATCTCTCTTCTTTATTTTTCTTATCACCCTCTCTTTTATCTCTCTCTTGTTTCATTTTGAGCTGATCTTCATACACTTGCTTGGGTGTTAATGGTACAAGAGTAACGGGTCTGTCATCCTTTACAAATGAATATCTATTGGTAAACCCATCCTTTGTCGCCTTCCTATCAAATTCCCAAGGTCTACCCAAAAGTATATGTCCAGCATGCATAGGAACAACATCACATAAAATCTCATCATAATATCTTCCAATTGAGAATGAAACAAGAACTTGCCTATCAACCTTAATCTCCCCACATTCATTCAGCCATTGGAACTTGTATGGTCTAGGGTGTTTAATAGTAGACAAATTTAATTTCTCAACTAAAGTGGTACTAGCAACATTAGTGCAACTCCCACCATCAATAATCATATTGCATACCTTGTTGCTTATGAGACAGCGAGTATGGAAGATGTTTTCTCTTTGCTGCTCAATGTCATCTTCCTTAACTTGAGAATTCAAAGCTCTTCTAGTCACAAGTGCTTCTCCTTCTACAGCATACTCAAACCCATCATCACTCGCATCTTCAAGTGATGGCATGGAATCATCACTTTCACTTTCAGTCACCACTTCACGGTCCTTCATGATCATTACTCTCTTGTTGGGGCATTGCGAAGCTATATGACCTTTGTTTTTAGATGAAGCTTCCTCTTTGCCTTTTGGGACTTCTCTTTGAACATCTTTTTCTTCCTTCTTCCATTTTGGTCTCATTGAAGAACTAGAGCCTGAAAGGTACCTTGCTGATCCTTTTTGTTTAAGTTGCCTTTCAACCTTCATTGCCATGTGCACCATGTCTTCTAACTCCACATAATGCTGCAACTCCACAATATTAGCAATTTCTTTATTTAACCCATTTAAAAATCGAGCCATTGTTGCTTCCCTATCCTCTTTCACATTTGCCCTAAGCATAGCCACTTCCATCTCTTTATGATATTCCTCTACACTCTTAGAGCCTTGTGTAAGGGACTGCAACTTTTGAAAGAGGTCTCTATAGTAATGGCTGGGTATAAACCTCTTCCTCATGAGAGCCTTCATTTCCCTCCATGTTTCTAGGGGTCTCTCACCATTCCTCCTCCTCTCTAGGACCAATTTATCCCACCAAATTAATGCATAATCCGTAAATTCAATGACTGCCAATTTCACATTTTTTGCTTCAGAATAATTATGGCACTCAAAAATGAACTCAATTTTCTTTTCCCACTCCAAATAAGCTTCAGGATCATTTCTACCTTGGAAAGAAGGTATCTTCATCTTAATATTTCCAAGGTTTCCATCCACCCTATTTCTACCCCTTGGAGCATTTTTACCGTGTCTCCTTTCATGCCTAACTTCCCTAGGCCTATTTCTACCCAAATCAAATTCAGATTCATAGTCTTCTTCACTACCACCTCCTACTTCATTTTCAAACTCAAAATCATCCAAAGAATCATCTCCATGCCTCTCATATCTTCTAGGATTAGGACTTACAGTAGGTGGTCTTCTCTGCAAGTTCACAATCATTGTGTCTTGCTTATCCATCCGGTCTCTTATCCCTCCAAGCACCACATTAAGACGTTCGAATTGCTGCTGCATGGCTTTTACAACGAGATCCAGGTTCTGTGCACTACCTCCTCCACTTGATATTTCCTCCCTATTAGACATTATAGGCTACAAGAAAAATTGATTAGAGAAATAAAGATCCTCGCAAATTTTCCTCATGTGTTTACCCTCAAAGATGTCACTCTTCACTCGTGTTTCACACTTTAAAGGCTTTTTCAAATAATGGATTCACACTCTTGCCTTTTTCCACTCTCAGTGTCTCTATAGGCTCTTTAAAGAAACTAATCAGACTCAATACAAAGCTATCACAATTCTTGTGAGATTCAACCCAACACTTGGAGATAATGAGTAGTAAGCGGATACTATAGTTGAGAAAATCAGGGAATGAAAGTTAAAGATGCAGAATGTTGTAAAAGCTTAGCTCAAACCAATACTACTTCCAGAACAGCACAATCTTTTTTCTTTTTTTGCCTTTTCTTTTCAGCAATTTTTTTTTTTTGCCTTGCTTTTCTTTTTTTCTGGAATATGAAAGAACAAAAAACGAAATTTGGATAAACAGAAAAGAAACAGCAAAATAAATCTGGAAAACACGTCTGAATTTAAAGGACAATATCTCGAGTTAGAGAACTCCAAATGAGATGATTTTAAAGCAATCTGCAAGAAGAGATTCTGGGATATAAGAAAGACCTACTATACGTCCAGAAACTCAACGGAAAACATCACAAACAGAGGATTAAAATTCAGCACGTCCAGAATAATGGAAGACAAATAGAATTTCAAAACGAAAGAGAAACGCAATCTAGAAAAGCACAAGACACACGGATATGACCTGATTTAGGGACCGAAGCTCTGATACCAAGATGGTGCGAACCCACAAGGACTTGGATGCCCTTGAACCCACAACCGATCTGAAATATACACACCCCAAGAAAGCTAAATCAAGTCTGAATGATCCACTTGGAACCCTTGACACGAAGAGACAAGGACCCCGAGTGTTGGAAGACGCCACAAGATTGATCAAGCCTTGATAAGTCTACAAGTTCAATGAAGAACCCTAGAGAGCACTCCTCTCAATTCTGGGATTTCCAGAAAATATGATTTCTATTCATTCAAATCTGATTACAATGGGAGGCAGAATACAATTATATAGTGTGCAAGTCAAATCTGCCTTCAATGCTCATAGAAAAGGAAAACTAGGGAAATTAATGGCAAATTTCCTGATTAATGGCCTATGGAATCAGAATTATAAAAGTCAAATTCTCTCAAAAACTAAAAAGGAAATAAATCCCCCTAAATAAGCTAATTTTGTCTAAATAATTAGGGTTCTAGAAATCAGCCTATTAAGCCCAAAATAGCATTATTTAGCCCTAAATGAGCCCACCAATGGATGGTCCATGGTTCAAGCACTTCAATTTATGATGTTATGGGCCAATCTAGCCTCAGCAGCAGCTCCATCTTCAGCCCATATGATGTTGAGGACGCCCACATTGGAAATGTCCATATCTTGCTTGACTTTTGTTGCTCCAATTGCTATTTGCTTAGTCCAGGTCTCTTGAACAAGTCCACTTAAGGCTTCCCCCTCATTCTTTTAGCTCGTGCTCTTGTCATCTGGCCACTTGGAATTTGCAAAGGATCATTCCAAGCATTTGAGACAGCTTGCTCCCTTTGATGGATCGCATCAAGATGAACTATTGAGATTCTTTGAATCTCATTCCCTCCTCTCCAATGATCTTACATGTTAGGTGGACCAAGTGGACAAGGTAGTGGAAGCCAACCACCTTGAAGGAAAGAGTTTGACAACAAAATGCGTAGTTTTTGGTTCTTTAAGGCCATATTTGTGTCAAAGAATGTAATCCCATAATGTATATGGTCTATGACCCCTTAAACATGTGTAATTATAATATTATGTCATGTATGAATGAGAGTATATGTTATGTAGCCACTAGAATGTGAATTGAGTATATGATGGCAAATTAGCTCCATGAATGGTTTGATAGAATTATGCACATGTGTGGATGAAATGGCCAAAATGAGATACATGGAGTTTGGGACCATTTGTGCAGCTTACACAAGTCTTAATCATGCTTTTAGACTTGCCTAAAAGGTGCCAAACCCTAAGGAAAGCCATTTGGTCACTTTGGCACCACATATGGAGCCAAAATTAACTATAATGAAACCCTATATCACTTTTTGGCCAAATGAATTATTCTTGATCTAAGATTTGGCATGAAATTAGAGCTAGTTGAGATCTTTTTGAGAATCTAAAGAACATAATTTTTGAAGGTTTACAAAATATTTGAGGAATTTTCAAAGTTGGCAAATTTTCTGATTTTGGTTTGCTACACTATTCATTTAGTCTGAAAATGAAATCTATCACACAAGGTTCAAATGATATTCAATTGCCTTGAAATTTCATACAAAGAAACTAGACATTCATAGTGACTTGTGCCAACTAGAAGCACCTAATTTGGAGGTCTAGAGAGGGAGACATGAATTTTTGAAAATCCTATCTAGTATTAAGGATTCCAGTCGACCTCTGTTACTATTCTATTGAATTTTGAGGTCTGGGTTGCTTAAACTGGTCTAGAGTTATTTTTTTCCTCTAGCTGACATCCATAGATTTCCATATTGGTATCATTTGCATGGATTGGATTTCTGTGGAATTAATTGGATATTTTTGAAGTTTGCTGCAGAAATCTGTGATAGCATCAGTGGCAGTTTGACCTCTGGACTTTTTCGGATGTCAAACATCCTCTGTGATGGATTTTATGGTCTAGAAATATTTTTAGTATGAATTAGATATCTGTAGCTTTCCAAAATATCCAAGAATGCATGATTTTTATTTTTTTTATAATTAGTTATGAATTTTCAAAGTTTAGTCAGAAAAGAGCCAAATTTTGGCCGAAAATATACATGAGTATTTTGAGCTTTCCTTTGAATTCCATGAGTTGTAGGCAACTTTTGATGATGCAAATAAGTTGTATTCATGTAATTAAGTATGATAATGTGATGTATGAGCTCATATGGTCCACATGATACTGATTGAAATGTTTGTACATGACGTAACGCTAAGAAATGCATTAAAATAATGCCATTTTCTTGCCTCTTATATGAATTGCTTGATGTGAGGCATAGATATAGTATGAAATGAGCTAGAAATATATGGGGTTACAGTTACCATTTCACTATTAAGATAGCTCCTTATGAAGCTTTGTATGGATGTAAATGTAGATCCCCTTTGTGTTGGTATGAAGTTGGAGAAAGGTCTTTACTAGGACCTGAGTTAGTTCAACAAACCACATATCAAATTAAGAAAATCAGAGGAAAGTTACTCACAATCCAAAGTAGGCAAAAGAGTTACTTTGATCAAAGAAGAAGACCTATGGAATTCAATGAAGGAGATCATGTTTTTCTTAAAGTTACTCCTCCCACTAGTATAAGTAGAGCTATCCAAACCAAAAAGCTAAATCCTCAATACATTGGTCCTTACCAAATCCTCAAAAGAATTGGTTCAGTAGCTTATCAACTAGCCTTATCGCCTTACTTGTCTAATCTTCATGATGTTTTCCATGTTTCTCAATTGAGGAAGTATATTCTTGATCCTTCACATGTCTTAGATAATGAATCGATACAGTTGCAAGAGAATTTAACATATACAATAAGACCCATATCAATCTTGGACACTGACTAGAAACAATTAAGGAATAAGATAATTCCTCTTGTGAAAGTGGCATGGGAAGGAATGACACCTGAAGAAGCCACCAAGGAAATGGAAAACGAGATGCAACAAAACTACCAGGAATTATTTGATTAAGGTACATATTTCAAATTTTGAGGACAAAATTTTTTAAAGGGGGGAGAAATGTAACATCTCTAAAAATTAGAATCTTCTAATTATTTAGTATTTTATGAAATGAATTTATTAAAAATAAGATGAATTTGAATAGAGTAACTTCATATGTGCAAAAGTATACTATGAATAAGACCCATAGAAATTTTTGAGATTTTAAAGGAGTCCACAGGGCTCAAGGGCAAAATCTCATTTGTCACCTGAACAAACTTTGATAATTTTTTTCAAAAGAATGGGGAGTCAAGAACTAGCCTAATATGTATATATCAATAGTTTAGAAATAATACATGAAAAATTATAATATTCCTTTCGTAAAATTCTAAAATCATTAGGACTAGAAAATGGCCCTGAACAATTAAGAGCTTATGCATAGACAAACTAAACCCTTAAGCTCTAGTTAACTGTCTCAAGAGATTCTATGCAAAAAGATCTACCAGATGGTGGTGACAGAATCTGAAGATGTAGCATCAAAATGAAGATATAAGTGAAAAACAAATAGAGATGCCTGTCTGTTACGTTAATACTAGAGGCAAAATGGTCATCTGGACCCTAAGATAATAAAATATTAAGAAAATAAATAATAATAAAATATATGGTTAAAGACATTAAATGGCACCCACATGGACCTAAATAATATTAAAATATAGCAGAGAATTTAGAGAACGTAAGTTGAATAAAATATTATGAAGAATTTACAAAAGGATACATCAGTGAAATGGTAGCATTTTTGTAAATTCTGACCAAGGAAGTGCTGACATGGCACCATGAGCAGGGAAGGTGTTGATGTGGCACCATGTGTAGGAAATTTCTAGAAATTGCACAAACTACAAAGTAATGACACAAGCTTATATCAGCAAATTTTAGTAAATCAAATAGTTTACAAAAAATTTATTACTGATGTTATTGTTGACACAGGATACATAGAAAGTAACCATGGTTAGATTTTAACCGAAGTAAAAATCCAACGACTAATATTCATTCATAAAACATGATGCAATCTTAATAGTTGATGCAATCCAATGGCTTAGATTTCTTTACTTTTTAAGATCAACTCATAACCCTTGATCTAATCCAAGGTTCACATTTAATCTCCCATCCCAAGGCTTAATCCTAACCATCCATTTGATCTAAAGGCCAAGATCTTTCATCTTAAGAGTTGTTCAAATCTTAACCATCCATTTGGAAATAAAACTTACAAGAAAAGACACACACTTTCATGCCACACACACACATAATTTGGCCAAGACAAAAGGAAAAAGAGGGAAGGAAAGCTTGGCTAATGGAGAAGGAGAAGGAAGGAGGAAGAAAAGCTACCAAGAAAAAGAAACATTGCGAATTTAAGGTAACAGAGATAAACTCTCTCCTTCTCGGTTTTTCCTCTATTTTCTTCCATGAATCTTCTTATCTCTTCTTCTTCATGATTTGGCCATGGCAAGAACAAAGGATGAATTTTGTTGTTTTCATGAATTCAAGCTAAGAAAAGATGAAAAAAATCATATATGTGGCTTATGGATTCATGTGATTCAAGAAAATTCCTATTCTTGACAATTTTTCTACAAACCATGAAACTTTGTATTTCAAGAAGCCATGGAAGAAATTGAAGAGGAAATAAATGGGAGAAAGCCTAAGAAAGAGATAGATTAATATATCTTTGATTTTCATGAAGAATTTGGCAAGAAACCCTTGAATTTCATTTTAGTAGAAGTATAGAAAACACATGGATTATAGAAATTGGTTGAGGGCTTTTGTTCATCTCCCTTGAATATGTATGTGTGGACATTTGGTGGCATGAAAATGAAATAAATCACACACCTCCACCCATGACATAGGTTCGGCCAACATACATATACCTAGGGAAGAGTTTTCTAAAATCCAACTAAATTAGGTTAATCTATACTAAAAATAAAGGTATGGTGAAATTTTGGTGAATTTTGGATCATTATATAAAAGTCAACATTTTGAGAAAAAGTGTTGACCAAGAACTCCTTGAATTTTTACTTATGTTATTTGAAATGTTTTTTATGATTTATGTGGTCTAGTATGATATATATGCTGTCTAAATTATATTGATATTTATTTTGTAAATTTTGAAACCCATTTGTGATAGTTAGAAATTTATAAAACATTATGTCAAGAATGAAATATATGGCAAACATATGTATTGGACTGTGCTATTTTCTGTACTGATATACTGCTTACTATCTAATTTCCTGACATGGACAATATGTTGTTCACTGTCTGATTTCTTGAATATGAGTTATTTAGTAAAGGACTGGCCAATATATGTATATATATTATAGTAGGGTTGCCTTATTTAGAGGATGAGTTGTGTGTGTGCTAGAGTTGGCCATTAGATAGCTACCGTTGTGCTAGATATCCTATTTTAATTAAGAAAGACATTTAAAAAGACTTAAAATACTAATTAGGACTGGTGAGGGTCATTTGGATATTTTAGATCTATTTTGGACTTACTGGGCTTTATTGAGCCTCTCGTATACTTGAACAAGAATTTTATAGCTATACTGGACTTTATTTTGTATCTTGAAATTAGACCTTGATTTATGAACTATTTTGGATAACTAATGGGCCCCAGGACAAATCTGGATTTAGGAAAGTGAAAAGATAATTTTAAGTACTTAAATATAATTTTTTCATACTCCAGTACTCTGTTTTGCTATCAGGATTATTTATTTATGCACAAAGTCGTGCAATGCAGTTCTTTCCTAAATATACCTATTATGTCTTGATCAAATGATGGCTTGGATGACATATTATTGTGATATTTTTATATAAATTTCCTTGGGTACCTACTGAGGGATGCGTCAGTAAAGGAAGCAATGGTGAGATTGCTATGTCATGGTAGTGCAATATGATATGGTATTGAGTCTGGCAAATTTTGAGGCCTAACGGTCAAACTGAATAATTATTGGTTGTTATATTTTTCTACTTTTTGTGCATATTGATATCTTGCAAATAATGAACTCTGAATCTATGAACATCTTACTATATTTAAATCATGTTCTGTTTCCATGTGCAAAACCTTGAGATTTATATGATATGCTCTATTACATGCTTTTGTATAATACCATTTATTACTATTCATTTTTATTATCTTATACTCTTGTTAAATATTACAGAATTAGTATATATCTATGTTTACATTATTTATTTTTCATAAAGTTTTCTGTTTATATTATTCACTATTTGTTTAATTCGTACTTGACGTTTCTTTATGAATATTATATGATATTGATTATATCTATTACTAAGAAAATTATGTCTCACTCTATTGTGGTTTATATTTTATTAGATGCAAATTTTTTGAGTGACCCTAGAACTTCAGATGAAATGGATCCAGTTCCCACTTCAGGGATAAGTCTTTGTCATCCGCAATATACGAATCATATCACGTAATGATGTGGTTCATGTCATACCAGTTTATTTTATGGTGCCAAGAGAACTTGAATCTCACTCATTCCCAATAGGTGGATTTGAGCCTCCCACTCCTCCATATCCGTGGCTAGCAGCCCGCCACTAATATTGATCTTTTGTGAATAGCGAATAACTCTTATAGTTTCTTTTGCTACCTGGGGATTCTTTTAAGGTAATGTAGACTAAATCCCCAGTATGATATTTTAGTTTGTACTTATATGGATCTCACTCCCCTATATTGAAACTTTTGAACAGTTTGTAGTAACTACAGTTTATTTCCATCATATTCATAGTCCACTACGCTGTAGAAAAGGATCGATTAAAATGAAAAAAAGAAATTCACTAAAAATGGGTATTTAGATGAGGCATTACATTGTGGGCCTCTAAACGGTCACTGTAGTCCCAAGGATCGTAGTAGATCTCACAGAGTTATAAAGAGCCCATAATTATAGTTATAATAGTTCTTTTGAGAGATGATGGCCTATGACAATTTTACATATTAGTTAGTCTAAGAGACAGCATAGTTTAGACAGTTTCAATCTCAAAGAGTAAAGTCCTCATAGGTTTGGCAAACTGTTACCATAGAGTTACCAAGGCTTTTCTTATATAGCCAAGACACTGACTAGATTCCTCCAGTAGAGGAGTACCGTATGTGGGATAAGGAAAGCAAAAGAATAGTTTTCTAGAGTTATACTAGACAAACCACTACCTAGCAATTATTAAACCTGGCTAAAGTAAAGAGAAATCCTTATACACTAGAGTAGTATATTAAGAAAGAGGATCAGGTATAGTTTTTCATGATAAGGTAAGTGGTAAAGTGTACCTCCAGTAATTGAGGCTATCAAAATTCTGTATCCCACATGAATATAGCGTTAGTCAATAGTAGTCACTCTCCAATGCTAACACGAAAAAGTTGAAAGTTATGTTAGTCAATTATAAAGTTGAGAATTTCAATAGTACTTACTCTCAAGTAGATAAAAAAAATTAAAAGAAACTTCAGGCCTAAAAAGCAAGTATAGTAATAGATAAAAACCCAGTATAATAATAGATAAAGGAATAGGGATATTTAAGGATATAAGCTTATCAGAGGAGCTATGATCCCAATAGGTAGTCAGTATATAAAGCCTAAAATGGGAAAAAATATACACCCTTATTAAGGGATGAGCTAGTAAGAAGAGTATAAATTTAATAGTGGATGGAATATTCAAGCAGAAAAGGTTAGACTTAGAATAAACAAAGGAAGATAAAAATAAGAAGCTATTATAATAAAGGATTGGAGATAGTAAAACATCTTTAATCACAAATGCAAGCTGTAACATCCGGTATCTCTGTAAACGCGAGAAATGTAATGCCCAGTTTCTCTGTAAACTTACGTAATTCACTGGATATAAAGGAAAGTCTCCCAGATATAATGATTGGAGGTCCAATAAAAATATAATAATATTCTAGACTTCAAATAATGATGATTTAAGCTCAAAGGTGGCCTGAAACCGAAGTTAGAATAACCAGAAGGAATTTAACGAAAATGCAACAGAGCGTAATGACATTTTGGTAATTTTAGACACTTTTTAGAAAACTTAAAGGAGAGATTTTTAAATGGGAAAAATGAGTTTCTTAGAGTTCTCAGAGGCCCTAAAAACCATAGGAACCCCTAAGATGGTTTAAATCCCTCCAATTTACATTTTAGAACGTCAATGGACTCAAACTTTGACCCTTTTGTTTGAGAAGGTTTTAGATCCAATTTGAGTGATTTCAAAGGCATTTATAAGTAAGAGAACCTAAATTTTATAATGGAAAAGACGGTTCTCAAAAAGGAGTTGAAATGAGCCTAAAACAAAAAAGTTAAGAACGAAGGGCATAATTAAAAATTTGAAATGTCTTAAATGGGTCCCTAGCCTCTATATATATAGCACACCCCACTTCTTCCTATCACCTTGGCTGACTTTCCTCTGTACCAAAACAGAACCCTAAGCTTCTTAAAGTGGTGCACCAAGAGGGAGGAAGAAGGGAAGAGAAAACCAAGCAAAAAGGTAAGAAAATCCATGATTTTTCATGCTTCTTCCTTTACCAATCTTGCTCTCCTCCTTCTCCTCTTTCTTCCTATGGATTTATTGATGTATTTGGGTCTATTTTGAGGTCATACCAAGGGGGGAATTTTGAATTTCAAGAGGAGAATTCAAGCAAAGGAAAAAGCATCCAAGAAAGGCTAGGAAAACAAGGTATTTTGCTACTTTTATGGTTGATCCTCCTTGTTCCTCTTCTTGAGCATTTTGCCCTATATAAGACCAGAGCTAAGGAGTTAAATTTCTAGCCAAACCAAGAGTGAATCTTAGGAAAATAAGGGAGAAGAACAAGAATATACAAAGGAAACAATCAAGTAACCATTGGATTTCAAGATAACAAAATTAGGATTTCAAGTGTTCCCTTAAAATTCTGTTTTGATACAAAAATTCCTAGACCAAAATGAGTGTTTAGATGAGCTCTTAAGATCCCTAAGAAGCTTCCCACACGCATCTCCCATCAAGAAAACAAGACAAACTCATTTGGTGCTCTCTTGAACCACAGCCTCGACCTAGGGAGGATGAAGCACCAGGGGTAGTTTTAATTTGTTCCAAGCTTTATTTTGAGTCATATATGATGGAAGAGGATGAAAGGAAGCCTTTGAAAAATTTTAGAAGCCATGGATGGTGAGATGGTATCATAGGTTCCATATTATGACCTAAAGAAGCAACACCTAGCTAGACTTCTTAAATTAATTGTGTGATGGCTCTAAGAGGCTTAAAAGGAGTCAAGAGTCATAAATGAATGGAAAGAATGGAAATAATGCTTCATTAGGTGCATTATGGAACCATAAAAGAGCCATATATATCACCTAACTTTTGAAATGATTATGTAGCTTTAGAATTTATTCCAAGAGTGTAATTGGCTCCCATATCATGTGTCTAGGCCAAAGAAACCAAGTCCTACCTTCTTATGTATGTGTGGCAGAGGAAAAGGAACCAAATTCAAGGAGAAAAGTGTGCATTTGTAACAAAGGTAGCTCTCTCTTCTTTCTTTCATGCATGAGTGGATGTTTATCTTGTCTTTGAATGTGTATATGCATATTTTGAGACATGAAAATTGTTTTAGCATGTATCTATATGCCATGGTACCATGATGTTATGCTATGCATTCAAATGATGCTTTGTGAACTTGTTTTGGTTTTCTTGAGTGTGGTGAAGCCAAAAGTCCCCTAGCAATGGTGAGGATGAGCTAAGAACCCTCAAGGATGGGTGAAACAAAGCCAAAAGTCTCCCAAGAGTGAGGCTTAATAAAAAACTCTTTAAGAACATGAGTGAGACAAGTCTAAAATCCCTAAATAAAATAGGTGAGGCTAAACCACTCGCTCAGCAAGCCTTGTCTTATGTGACTTCTTGAATGCTAAAAATGTTCCATGAATGATTATGAAAGCCATGATGTTCATGCATGCATTTTTAAACTTGGATTTGCATTCTTTATGTATGGTTGAAAGGTAAAAGAGATATTGTGATTCCTAGAATCTCATCCCTTCCTCCCCCTTGCCTAACATGTCTAGGTGGATCAAGTGAGCTAAGAAATGGGAGCCACTAAGCTTGAAGAAGAGAGATTGACAACAAAGTGTGTGATTTTGTCCATTTGTAACCATATGAATGGCATATGATGTAATCCCATAATGAATATGTTGTATAATCATTTGAATATATGTAATTACATGAATACTTGATGTATGTATGAGATTTGATGCCATATATATGATATAGCAATTTTTAGGCATTGAGTGGTAAGATGAAGCATATGTATTCTTGTGTATACCTTGGGATGAGAGTGTGGGTTTGTGAAATCTAGATTTGTGCACCTTTGAGACATGTTTAATAGACCATTTTGGTGCGTTTCCACATGCTCAATTTGTAACACCCTATATTTCTAGCTCATTTTATAACATTCACATGCCTTACATCATAGAATCCAAGAAGGAAGTAAGAAAATCCATTAAAATAATACATTATTTAAGGTTGTGTCATGTATAAAAGTTCCATTCGGTATCACATGGACCATGTGAGCTCATACAATAGATTCTTATATTTAATTACATGAATACAACTCATTTGCATCATCAAAAGTGGCCTACATCTCAAGAAACTTGAAGCGAAACATGAAGTATTCATATCCATTTTTTGCCAGATTTAACTCTTTTCTGACCAAATTTTGGAAAATCATAACTAATTCTACAAACATCAAAATCATGTATTCTTGGCCATTTTGGAAAGCTAAAAATGTCTAATTCATATTAAAAATATATCTAGTCCATAACATCCAACACAGAGAACATTTGACATTCAAAATGGTCCAGAAGTCAAGCTATCCACTGGTGCTATCACAGAATTCTGTAGCAAACTTTAAAAATGTCCAATTAATTCCACAAAAATCCAATCCATACAAATGATATGGAAAGCTGTAGATGTTAGCTAAAGGAAAAAAATAACTCTAGACCAGTTCAAGCATGCCCAGACTTTGAAATCTAATCAAATAGTAACAGAGGTTGACTGGAATTCCTAATACTGGATAGATTTTTTGAAAATTCATATCTCCCTCTCTAGGCATCCAAATGAGGTGATTCTAGTTGGCACAAGTCATTGGGAATGTCTAGTTTCTCTATATAAAATTTTGTGACAATTAGACATCATTTGTGCCCTGTGTGACAGATTTCATTTTCAGACCAGTATGAACAATGACATAACCAAAACTAGAAAATTTTCCAACTTTAGAAATTCATCAAATATTTTTGTAGACCTCCAAAAATTATATTTCTTATCTTCTCAAAAAGCTCTCAACAAGTTCTAATTGCATGCCAAATCTCAGATCAAAAAGAGCTCATTTGGACAAAAAGTGACATAGAGTTCTAAATTGGTTAATTTTGGCTCCATAAGAGATACCAAAATGTCCAAATGGCTTTCCTTGGGGTTTGGCACCTCTTGGGCAAGTCTAATAGCATAATTAAGACTTGTGTGAGCTTCCCAAATGGTCTCAAACTCCATGCCTCTCATTTTGGCTATGCCATATGCAATTATACACATACTTCCATAGTGAAGACTTGCCAATACATAACCAAAATGATGCGATAGCACAAAGAGACCTTGTTGAGCATAGAAGTGGACTTGATCAAGGACATGATTTGCAAATTAAAGCCCAAGATCTCAAGTCAAATGTGTCTAAAGATCCATTACAAGGCATAGGAGGCCCAATAACAAAAGCTAGGGCCAAAGCAATGAAAGAAGCCTTCAATTATTTAATTCATAAGCTTCATAACTTAGAGCCCATTTATTTAAATCAAGAGAAGGCCCAAGAAGATGTAAAAGGTGTGATCATGCTAACTATTCTACAAGAGGATTGCCAAGGCCCAATTGGAGTCCAATTGCAAGAGATTAAGAATCATGTGACAACCATGTGATTTTTAATGAAGCATGAGCATCTCATGTGACAATTTAAAGAAGTTGATTAGTTTTGATTAGGATTTCTTTTGAAATTTCGTTTTTATTATTTTTATTATGTTTTTGAACTTATCCTAATCTAATTAGGATATATATTAGGTATTATTTAAAATAATTTTAATTAGGTATTAGAGTTTTACTTTAATTAGGACTCTAGAAAATTTTGCCTATAAAAGGCTTCCTATTGTACTCTATTTTACACATGAATGAATGAATGAATTTGAGTATTATTCAATACTTTGTGAGGCTTTTGCTTCTTTGTGTTCTCTGAGAGTTCACGTGACTTATCAAAGGATTGGTCTTCCTTTGTGGCGTCTTGAGGCTAGGGTTCTAAGAGACAAGTTCTCTTAGGGTCTTTCCTTTGACCAACATTTTTGTTTTCTAGCCGGTCTCGGGCAAAGTGTTATCTTGTTGAAGGTTCCTAGGACAAGGTTCCTAGAGGGTCTCTCATCATTTGGTATCAGAGCCTGGTTGCTAGTACAAGGTATATCTGCGTTTTCCCTATCATTATTCTTCATACTTTCTCTCCTTCCATTAGTATTACCTTTTCCATCTTCGTCTTTTTCTATCTTCTTCTGTCTTCCATTGTTGTGTTCCTCTATCCTCAAAAAAAAAAAAAAAAGAAAAAAAAAAAAAGAGAGTGTGATACTCCAAAAAGAAAAAAAGAGAAGAGAGTGTGATACTCCTAAAAAAAAATTCAAAAAAAAAAATTCGAAAAAAAAAAAGAAGAAAAAAAAAAGAGTGAAAAAAAAAGGGAGTAAAAAAAAAAAATTTCAGATTGCAGAATTCAAAATTGAAAGCAAGTTTGGAGTTAATTTTCTAATTGGAGTTTGTTTCATAATTGGAGTCAATTTCCTAATTGGAGTTAGTTTCCTAATTAGAGTCAATTTCCTAATTGGAGTTAGTTTCCTAATTAGAGTCAATTTCCTAATTGGAATTAATTTTCTAATTGGAGTTTGTTTCCTAATTTAATCACATTAAGTAGCTACCAAGTTATCTACTTTCCTATTTGCATTCAAAAAAGGATATTGTTTCCTAATTGTTCTAAACTTAAATTACAAGTAGTTTTCTATTCTTAAGGTTTCTTATTTTTAGATTTTTTCTTTCCTTCTCTTTCCTTCCAGACCTACCCTTCCTCCTTTTTCTTCCTTTTTGTTACACACCTTTTTTTTTTCTCCTTTGTTTGATTCTTTGGGAATTTATATTTTAGGATTCTAGTTTTTGGATTGCCACTAGTTTGATCTTTTCATTTGATTTGCTTGTGACTTGCTTAACATTAAAGAAAAAGCCAAAAAGAGAGTTAAACACTAGTGAAATTATCATCTTTTGAGTGTAAACACGTAAGCTAGTGAGTTGCGAGGTCCTATATCTTTCTTTGTTTATTTTTGTACAAACTAATATTTCAGGATGTCTGGAGAATCAGAGCATAGTGACTTTGACATGAAAGTCTGGATTAGAGCCGTTCAAAGTACTCTTGAGAAACTTAGTGCCAGATTAGATGATGTGGAGTCTTCTTCCAATAGGAGGACCCATAGGAGGCAACCTCATATGGAACTTGATGATGATGCTGAATCTGACTTTGAGGAGTCCCATACTCGGAGAGGTAGACAATCATCATCCAATAAGGATGGTGGTATTGGAAACATCAAGATGAAGATTCCCTCATTCCCCGGGAAAAATGACCCCGACCAGTACTTAGATTGGGAAAGAAGAGTAGAGCATGTGTTCGAGTGCCACTCTTACACTGAGGTGAAGAAAGTAAAACTTGCTGCAGTGGAGTTTACTGACTATGCTAGCATCTGGTGGGATCAACTTTTACTCACCAAAAGACGTACCGGTGAAGGCCCAATTCGTGATTGGCAGGAGATGAAAACTATCATGCGCAAACGATTTGTCCCTAGTTACTATTATAGGGAATTGCATAAGAGGCTCCAAAAGCTGAAACAAGGTTCTATGAGTGTGGAAGATTACTATCAAGAAATGGAGATTGCCATGATTAAGGCAAATGTGGAGGAAGACCGTGAAGCAACCATGGCCTTCATTGAGGGCTTAAATTCTGAAATAGCTACCCAAGTTGATTTATACAATTACCTGGATATGGAGGAGCTCTTACATAGAGCTATCAAGGTAGAAAAGCAACTAAGGGCTCGACAAAAGCTAAAAGTGACATCTAGCTCGAGTTCTTGGAGGGATTCCAAAGTCTCCTTCAAGCCAAAGACTGATTTCAAGTCTAAGGAGGAAAGTAAGGTAAAACCCTTTCAGGTTAAGGGTAAAACTGATTCAAAACCTTTATCATCTTCTAACCCAACTGCGTCTTCTTCTAAGGTTAGATGTTTTAAATGTAATGGTTTTGGTCATATTGCTTCACAATGTCCTAACAAACGAACTATGATTATTCTTGAGAATGGTGATGTGACTAGCGCTAGTAGTGAGTCTGAGGAGGATGAGATGCCACCCCTGACTGATGACTCAGATTTAGAATTAACTGAAGCTGTAAATGGTGAAGCCCTTGTGGCTAGACGTGCTCTCAATATTCAACCAAAAGAAGATCTCGAGGTAGAGCAGCGTGAGCATATTTTCCATACTCGTTGCTTCATCCACAAGAAGGTCTGTAGTGTGATTATTGATGGTGGTAGCTGTACAAATGTAGCTAGTACTTTACTTGTGGAAAAGCTAAACTTGCCTACTTTGAGGCATCCTACCCCTTATAAATTACAATGGCTTAATGATAGTGGGGAGGTAAAAGTAACAAAACAGGTGCTCATCTCTTTTTCTATTGGTAATTATCATGATGAGATTCTTTGTGATGTAGCACCTATGTATGCTGGTCACTTGTTACTGGGTAGGCCGTGGCAGTTTGACAGAAAGGTAAAACATGATGGATATAAAAATTATTACTCCTTTGTTTTTAATGGTAAGACCATTGTGTTGACCCCTCTGCGTCCTGTTCAAGCATATGAAGATCAGTTAAAAATCGAAAGAGAATGTAAGAATAGAGAGCAAGAAAAGAAAGGTAAAGTGAGTGTGAGTATTGAGAATGAGAAGAAGCAACAGAAAGGTGAGTTGAGTAGAAAGAAAATTAGAGAAAAATATGAGGAAAAGAAAGTAAGTCTATTTTCGAGTAAAAGTGAGATCAAGAAAGCTCTTATTAGTGAAAATGCTTTCTTATTGCTTTATAAAGATGTTTATCTTACTATCAACGATCTTGATCACTCTTTGCCTGCTAGTGTTACATCTTTATTACAGGAATTCTGTGACTTATTTCCAGAGGAAATACCTAATGGACTGCCCCCTTTAAGAGGTATTGAGCATCGCATAGACTTTATCCCAGGAGCATCTATTCCCAATAGACCTGCTTATCGAGCAAATCCAGATGAGACTAAGGAAATACAACATCAAGTGGAAGAGCTCATGAAGAAAGGCTTTGTTCGTGAAAGTCTAAGTCCATGTGCTGTCCCAGTGATTCTTGTGCCCAAAAAGGATGGCAAGTGGCGGATGTGTGTAGATTGTCGTGCCATCAACAAAATAACGGTAAAATATCGCTACCCTATCCCTAGGTTAGATGATATGCTTGACGAGTTGCATGGTGCATGTGTTTTCTCTAAAATTGATCTTAGAAGTGGTTATCATCAGATTAGAATGAAAGAAGGTGATGAATGGAAAACTGCTTTTAAGACCAAGTTTGGGTTATATGAATGGTTAGTTATGCCATTTGGCTTGACTAACGCACCTAGCACTTTCATGAGTTTAATGAACCATGTCTTTAGATCTTTCATTGGTAGATTTGTTGTGGTTTACTTTGATGACATTTTGATTTACTCTAAAAGTCTAGAAGAGCATGTGAATCATTTGCATGATGTGTTTGTTGTGCTAGAGAGAGAATAAACTCTTTGCCAATTTAGAGAAGTGCTCTTTTTGTTTGGATTCTGTGGTTTTTCTTGGATTTGTTGTAGGAGCTCGTGGCATACAAGTGGACGAGGAGAAGGTCAAAGCAATCCGAGAGTGGCCAACTCCAAAGAATGCGAGTGAAGTAAGGAGCTTCCATGGATTGGCGAGCTTTTATAGAAGATTTGTTAAGGACTTCTCTACTCTTGCTGCCCCTTTAAATGATTTGGTAAGAAAAAAATGTGGTATTCAAATGGGGTGAAGCACAAGAGCGTGCTTTTACCATACTGAAAGACAAACTAACTAAAGCCCCTGTACTTGTATTGCCTGATTTTACTAAGGTTTTTGAAATTGAGTGTGACGCTTCTGGTATAGGCATAGGTGGTGTGTTGATGCAGGATGCCAAACCTATTGCATATTTTAGTGAGAAATTAAGTGGCCCTACTTTAAATTATTCTACATATGATAAAGAGTTGTACGCCTTGAACGCACCTTAGAAACTTGGCAACATTATTTGTGGCCTAAAGAATTTATTATCCATTCTGATCATGAAAGTCTTAAGTTTCTTAAGTCCCAGGGTAAATTGAACAAAAGACATGCAAGATGGCTTGAATTTATTGAAACCTTCCCTTATGTGATTAAGCATAAGCAGGGAAAGGAAAATGTTGTAGCGGATGCATTGTCTAGGCGTTACACTTTGATTACTTCCATGCACGCTAGATTGATAGGATTTGAGATGTTAAAAGGCATGTATGAGTCTGATTCTGATTTTGCTAATATTTGGAAATCTTGTGAAATGCATGGTGCTAATGACTATTACAGGTTTGATGGTTTCCTTTTCAAAAAGAACAAGTTATGTGTTCCTATGTGTTCCATTCGTGAGCTTCTTATTAAGGAAACTCATGGCGGGGGATTGATGGGTCATTTTGGTGTCGAAAAGACTTTGGCTCTTTTGAATGAGCATTTTTATTGGCCTGGTATGAGAAAGGATGTGGTTGCTGTTTGTTCTAGATGTATTACTTGTAAGCATGCTAAATCTAGAATTCAATCACATGGCTTATATTCCCCCTTACCAGTTCCTTCTCACCCATGGACTGATATTTCTATGGACTTTGTCTTGGGCTTACCTAAATCTTCCACTGGGAAAGATAGTGTCTTTGTTGTTGTGGATAGATTTAGTAAAATGGCACATTTTATTGCTTGTTCCAAAACTAATGATGCTGTGTATGTGGCAGAATTGTTTTTCAAGGAGGTTGTTAGGTTGCATGGTGTGCCAAAAACTATTGTTAGTGATAGAGATGTAAAATTCTTGAGTTATTTCTGGAAAACGTTGTGGAATAAACTTGGCACTAAACTTTTGTTTTCTACTACAGCACACCCACAAACTGATGGACAGACTGAGGTTGTTAATAGAACTCTCTCTACTTTATTAAGAGCTATCATTCAAAAGAATCTTAAGAATTGGGAGAAGTGTTTGCCCCATGTTGAATTTGCTTATAATCGTGCTGTTCATTCTACTACAAAATTCTCTCCTTTTGAAATTGTTTATGGTTTTAATCCTTTAACGCCTTTAGATTTGCTTCCTTTACCTTCACATGAGTTTACTAACCTTGATGGTGCTGGGAAGGCTAAGTTTGTGCAGGATTTGCATACAAAGGTGAAAGCCAATATTGAAAGAAGGAATGAGCAAATTGCTAACCAAGTTAATAAGGGTAGAAGGCGTGTGGTGTTTGAACCCGGCGATTGGGTGTGGGTTCACTTGCAAAAGAACGTTTCCCAGAACAAAGAAAGTCAAAACTCCAACCTAGAGGAGATGGTCCCTTTCAAGTTCTTGAAAGGATTAATGATAATGCTTATAAAATTGACTTACCTAGTTCTTATGGAAATATTAGTGCTACTTTTAATGTAGCTGATCTCTCTTCTTTTGATATTGCAGATTCGAGGACGAATCCTTTTCAAGAGGGGGGGAATGATGCGATAGCACAAAGAGACCTTGTTGAGCATAGAAGTGGACTTGATCAAGGACATGATTTGCAAATTAAAGCCCAAGAGTTCAAGTCAAATGTGTCTAAAGATCCATTACAAGGCATAGGAGGCCCAATAACAAAAGCTAGGGCCAAAGCAATGAAAGAAGCCTTCAATTATTTAATTCATAAGCTTCATAACTTAGAGCCCATTTATTTAAATCAAGAGAAGGCCCAAGAAGATGTAAAAGGTGTGATCATGCTAACTATTCTACAAGAGGATTGCCAAGGCCCAATTGGAGTCCAATTGCAAGAGATTAAGAATCATGTGACAACCATGTGATTTTTAATGAAGCATGAGCATCTCATGTGACAATTTAAAGAAGTTGATTAGTTTTGATTAGGATTTCTTTTGAAATTTCGTTTTTATTATTTTTATTATGTTTTTGAACTTATCCTAATCTAATTAGGATATATATTAGGTATTATTTAAAATAATTTTAATTAGGTATTAGAGTTTTACTTTAATTAGGACTCTAGAAAATTTTGCCTATAAAAGGCTTCCTATTGTACTCTATTTTACACATGAATGAATGAATGAATTTGAGTATTATTCAATACTTTGTGAGGCTTTTGCTTCTTTGTGCTCTCTGAGAGTTCACGTGACTTATCAAAGGATTGGTCTTCCTTTGTGGCGTCTTGAGGCTAGGGTTCTAAGAGACAAGTTCTCTTAGGGTCTTTCCTTTGACCAACATTTTTGTTTTCTAGCCGGTCTCGGGCAAAGTGTTATTTTGTTGAAGGTTCCTAGGACAAGGTTCCTAGAGGGTCTCTCATCACAAAATGTGCATATTTATACATACAACTTTAACTCTCATTCATACATCACTTCTTAACATAATTACACATGTTCAAGAGGTCATAAGTCATATACAACTATAGATGACAACATTTGCCACCTTGATGGCCTTAAATAAGCAAATTTCGTACATTTCCATGTCATACTCTCATCTCTCAAGTGGTTGGCTTCCATCTCCTTTCTCTCTTGGTTCACCTAGCATGTTAGAACATTAAAGAGGAGGGAATGAGATTCAAAGAATTCCAATAGCTCATCTCCCATTCAATCATACATAATGGACGCAAACAAGTCTCATAAATGCATGTATCGTCATGTGGATATGTGCAAACATTCAAGAGACATTTTCATCATTTGAGAAAGTCATACATAACATACAAAGACTTGCCAAGCAAGTGGATTAGCCTCACCCAATTTCTTGTGGATATTGGACTTGCCTCACCCATTCTTTAATAAATTCTTGGACTCAATCATGCTCTTGGGAGCCCACTTTGCTTTTGGGAGCTTACTTTGTTTTTGGAAGACTCTTTACTTTGTCTCAACTAATCTTAAGGGTTCTTGGCTCATCTTCACCATGGCTAAGGGTTCTTGGCCTCACCACACTCAAGAAAACCCAAGCACGCATCATAACATCATTTAGAAATATAATATGTCATCATGAAATCATGGTATATAAAATCATGCTAGCATACCTTTCTTGGCTTGAAAATATACATACACACATTCTAAGACAAGCTAAGCACACATCTATGCATGAGAGAAGGTGGAGAGAGCTACCTTAGAAACAATTACACACTTTTTCCCTTGAATCTCCCTTCTTTGCTTCGGCCACACACACACAAAAGTGTGGGAAAGATTTATCTTGGCCTAAACACAATTTATGGAAGCCAATTAGGTTCGTATACGCATTTTTAAGGCCATACAATTTGCTTAGACACTAACTTGGTCTTTAAATCTCATTATGGTTCCATAATTGCACCTAATGAAGCAACACCCTTCAAGTAAATTCTAGGCTCCATTCTTTCCTTTCAAATATGATTCTTGACTCCTTTTAAGCCTCTTGGGGCCATCATACAATTAAAACCAAGCCTAACTGCATGTTGCTTCTTTAGGTTATAATATGGAACATAAAGCACTAACTCACTTTCTATGGGTTCTAAATTTTTCCCAAGGCCTCCCCTCATTTTCATTCATCATATATGACTAAAAAATGGGCTTGAAAAAATTTAAAACTCTCTCTAGGTGTCTCATCCCCTTTAGGCCCAACCTATGTCTCCTTTTGGCCTCCATGAAGTTTGCTTTGTTTTCTACATAGACGATGCATATGGGGAGACTCCTAGGGATCTTAGAAACTCATTTAAACATTCATTTAGGCCTAGGAATAATTGTATCAAATCATATTTTCAAGGGAACCCATGAAACCCTAGGTTTGCTACCTTGAAAATCCATGGCTTTTTCTTGCATTTCTTTACATATTCTTATTGTCCTCTCTTAAATTCATGGAATTCACCCTTGATCCCCCTTAAAATTCCAACCCTCTAGCATCTACATACATGGGGCAAAATATGGAGAAGAAAGGGGGAGGAGTAGCTACCATGGGATGCAAGATTTACCTTGTTTTCTTGCTTTTTCTCACTTGAATCTTGTGTTCTTTGAGCTCCTCTCTTCAAATCCGAATTTTTCTCTCAATTTCTCCTTTAAAACAGATCCACATACTTCATTATAATCATAAGGAATAAAGGAGAATGAAGGACAAGAGGTTTGGAAGAGAAAGAGCATGATTTCTCCTCCTCTTTGCCTTCCTCTTGTGCGCCACTCTCCCTAGGGTTTTCCTCTAGTTTTGGGCAGAACTTGGTCGTGCAACATGAAGGGAGAAGAAGGGCTCATCATATATATAGGTGGGAGGAAGTTACACTTTTCAAAAATTTCCATTTTACCCTTCATTCTTGGTATTTTTGTTTCTCCTTCGTTTTAACTCCTTTTTTAGAACCGTCTTTTCTATTATGAAATTTAGGTTCCCAATTTAGTAAAATGCCTTTGGAATCACTCAAATCGGAGCTAAAACCTTCTCGAACGAATTTGTCAAAGTTTAGGCACACTGACGTTGGAAAACGTCCACTGGAGGGGCTTTAGCTGTCTCGGGCCTTCTCATGGTTTTTAGGGCCTCTAAGAACCCTTGGGAACTCAAAACTTTCATTTGAAAAGCCCTCCTATGTGAATTTTAAAATTTGCTTAAAATTGCAAAAATATCATTACGTTTCGTAAATCTTTTGTAAGAAATTATTTCTTCATTATAACTCTATTTTTCTTTCCGTCTGAGCCTGATTCTCATTTTAGGAGTCTAAAATGCTTCCTAAATTTTTCAGGAACTTAACTACATTGTCTTAGGGGACTTCCTTTGGTATCCAGTGAATTTCGTTCGTTGATGGAGAAACCATACATTACGTTTCTCACGTTTTCTCTCATTTGCAGAGAGCTGGATGTTACACAAGTGGCCATTGATGTCTTAGAAGTGGATTTGGACCTTTTGGGACCCTTATAAGACACAAAAAATGCCATTTTGCAACCCTATAGCACATTCTAACTAAATGAACAAATTTGTCCATGAAATTTGGCACACATAGAGATCCCACCTAGAGCTTTTTGAAAAGCTAAAGACCAGATTATTTAGAGCTCTATGGAATTAATTATGATTTTTCAAAATTGCCAAATTTTAGCTATTCTGATATGATTACTATTCATATAGTCAATTTCTTCTCATGTCATTTGAGGGTCAAATGGTGTCCAATGCTCATAAACTTCTAAAGCATAAACTAGACATTATAAACTTTCTATGACCACTGAAATCACCCTAATTGGATGTTTGAGCAAGAAGATATGAATTTTTAAAGTTCTGTAACAATACTAGTAGTGACAGGCGACCTTGATTACGATTCCATCGATTTCTAGCGGTTGGACATCCCTGTTATGGTCTGAAATTATTTTTTCATAAAGTAGACATCTCTAGCTTTCCAGGCATCTTCATTTTCCTTTCCTGAGTTTCACCTGGCTATAGTTAGTGGAAATAGGGAAATATAAGATTTAAAAAATCCCAATAGTTAAAACCAACATTCAAATATACATATAGTTCACTTAAAACACATGGAAGAAAAGATGCATGTTATGCAATCATAGCCAATCACAAGAGAGCAAATTCATGCTCTGAGTCTCATGGCTCAAAGAAGAGCAAATCCATACCCTTAAGAGACTTTTGGCCTAAGGTAAAGCAAATCCATACTCACTTCTCTAGCCTCACCCATCAAAGAGCCATTCCATCCACAAATGCCAATTGGTTACATGTAATTGCATAATATACTCAAGCAATCAACAAGCCAAACCATTACAAATAATATACATGAGTAATCAAGAACTCAAGCAAACCAATCATATATATAAGAATGAAGAAAAAGCTAGCTAAACAACAAATTTCAATTCAATTTCCCTTTGTCTCTTTTTCTTAATTCCATGGCTTCACACACATGCATCTTAATGTGGTCTTACTTGTTTAGCCTAAACATTCAATTGAAGCACAAAATAATCAATCATGACATTTCAAATCTCAATTTAACAATATATGCAAAACTAGGTCTTAAAATATAACTTTGGGTCACTTTGAATGCCTTAAGGGATAACTCCCAAAATTCAACTTTTAAGCTTCAAAATCTCACCGTATAGGATCTTCATAATTCTAATGAAACTCATTGTAGCCATCCAAAGTATACTTAAACATGCTTAGAGTCATATGATTCCATTATGCATTTTTAAACCCTGACTTTTCACTTATAAAAATAGGATTTCTAAATTCATTCCAATGATTCAATTAGTATTTATATTTCATATTTAGACCATTTAAAACCTTAAAATCAATGAAACAATTCCCTAAGCACTCAAACTCTTCCTTGGCCAAGACACACTACCCCTTATCCCCATTTTAGAGTTTTTCTTGCTTTATAGGAAACTTGATAGTTTTAGAATCTCTATAATTTATTTCTAACTCAATTATAATATTAGAGGGATTAATTAACTCTCTTGGGGTTTTGAATTTCTTAAGGGCAAAACCAAATCCTAGGTAAAATCATATGCCATTCTTTTAGTTCTTTATTAATTTTTTATGCATATCCTTATTCTTCGCCCTTTAAAACCTTTGGTTTCACTAAATTTTCATCAAGCTCAAGTCTCCTTCCCTCCTCCCATCTCTTGGTTGAACCTAGGTTGGTCTAGGGTTCTAAGAATAGAAATTTTTTCTAACCTATATCATACCTTGCTTTAATGTGCTCTTAATGAGGATTATTTTGATATAATTGGTTTCCTTAAAAGAGTTTCCTCACCCACGAGTTCAGCCACAAAATCTACTCTTTTGAGAAACCAAAACCACTATAAGAAAGAGGAGAAGGAGTAGGAGAAAGTTTATAATAATATCATATTCAAATTTAGCAAGTTTGCTTACCTACATAAAGTTTCTTTTTCCCTTCCTTTATCTTCCTTCTTTACACTACCAAGAGAGGATTTTAAGGTTGCCAAAGTTGGTTATAAGGTGAAGGAGGAGTGTGGCACCTTATATATAGCGAGTTCTAGGGTTTTTGTGAATTTTTCAAAATACTAATTCACCCTTACATTTTAATTCTATCGTTTTAGCTTATCTTTCAGTATTTTCAGAAATCAATAGCTTCACACTAAAATTTAGACTCTCTCTTCATTAAAAATATTTGCTTTAAGGTTACAAGGACTTGAAATAATCTGAAAAAGCCTAGTCAATGTTATAGTTACTCGAGGTCTTAAACTATATATTGTCAGAGATTTAGTCAAACCAACCTTATCTAATTACTTTACTAACATTATTTCATCATATTATGATGAGGGATATTTATTTCTTAAGTCAATTCCCATGTAAATCCTTGATTTTTCCATTAGTTTGGCCCAAATTGGCTCTTTTAGCCTTGAATGGTGGTTTCTCGCCTTGTGGCCCTTTTTAATTAATCCTTCCCATTGTTTAAGGACTATATTAGTTTACAAAAATATAAAATATTACATTTCACTCCCTAAAAATAAATTTTGTCCTTAAAATTAGAACATACCTTAAGTAAACAGTCGCAGATGTTGTCTTCTCATGTCATCTTCTAGTTCTCAGGTTGTCTCATCAGAAGATAGGCTTTTCTATACCACTTTCACTAGAGAAATGCTCTTATTTCTCAACTATTTGACCTTGGTATCAACAATTTTCTCTAACACTATAGCATAAGAAAGATTATCTAATAATTGAATATTTTCATGTTCTATGACATGTGAAGGGTCTAGCAAGTACTTTTAAATCTGGGAAACATAGAATATATCATGGATCTTAGCTACGTCAAGAATCAAAGCAACACAAAGAGCAATTGGTCTAATTCTTTCAAAGATCTCAAATGGATTATATACCTAGAACTGAGTTTCCTTACCTTAATAAATTGACCTACTCTAGTAACTGGAGATAATTGAATGAATACATGGTCTCTGGTTTCGAACTCTAATGACCTTCTTCTTCTATCTACATAACTCTTTCGTCTACTTTAAGCCATAAGGAGTTTTTTTTTAATCAATTCAGATTGCCTAGTAGTTTGTTCTACTATCTCAGGTTTTATTAGACTCCTTTCACCTTGCTCAACCCAATACAAAGATAATCTACATTTTTTCCCATACAAAGCCTCATATGGGGCCATCTAAATACTAAAATGATAGCTATTATTATACACAAACTCAACCAATGGCAAATAAATATCCTAGTTTCCTTTCATCTCTAAAACACATGCCCTTAACATGTCCTCTAGGGTATGGATGGTCCTTTATGTCTGACCATCTATCTAGGGTTGATAGGTAATACTAAATCTAAGTTTAGTCCCTAAAGATGTCTGAAGTAACCTCCAAAAGTTTGATGTTAACTTGGGGTCTTTATCATAAATAATACTATTAGATATTCCATGCTCACTATTTCTTGTATATACAGTTAGACTAATTTGTCTAAAGCATATGTATCCTTGATCGATAAAAAAGTAAAAAGACTATGTCAATCTATCCACTATTTCATATCCAAATGATGTGCTTGGTAATCCCATAATAAAATCCATAGTTATGCTATCCCATTTCTACTTAGGAGTATTTAAGAGTTGCAACAATCTAGCTGGTCTTTGATGTTCAATGTTTACCCTTTGACATACTAGACATCTAGCCACATAACTGGTTCTGTTCGTTTTCATCCTTGGGCACCAAAATAATCTTTTCAAATCTTGATATATCTTTGTGGCACTTGGATGAATTGTGTATTTACTATTATGTGTCTCCTTTAAAATCTTTTCTTTCAATTCAATTTTATTTGGCACATAGATTCTATCATGGTACATAATCATACCATCCTTAGACATCCTGAATTATGAAGTCTTTCCCTAAGAAATTTCACTCCTGATTTAACTCAAAAAGTCATTTACCTCTGGGCATGTAAGATCTAGGCTCAGTCATTTTTTATTCTGGTCTTACTCATTAACAATTTACCTGAAAGTGTACAACGGGAAATATTCATATTCTTGAAATTCTCTATGAGTTCTTACTCCCTAATCCTCATATAGGCTACATGTATGGATTTTTTACTCAAAGCATCAACCACTACATTTTCCTTATTTGGATGATATTTCAATATATAATCATAATAATTCAAGAAATTTATCCATCCTTTTTATATCATATTCAACTCTTTTTTATTAAACATGTATTTCAGGATTTTTTAGTAATTGTATATCTTTATTGTGACACCACACATATAATGCCTCCATAATTTGAGGGCGAATACCATTGTAGCTAACTTTAAATTATGCGTGGGATAATTCTCCTTTTGTGGCCTCAACTGTTTAGAGTCATATGCCATTACTTTACCTTGTTGTATTAACACACACTCTAACCTTTTTCTTAAGGTATTATTATAAACCACAAAAAATCAGGTATAATCAACATAGGGTTAGTGGTTAAACGGAGTTTTAACTTTTGCCTTTCAATTTAACGCTCATAAATTCAATCCAATTGTTTCATTAGTGTTTATTCATCACATTTAGGCCTTTTAAAACCTTGGAACTCATCAAAGGACTCCTTAGGTACTTGTTATAGCGCTTGCTTGAGAGTATGACATAGTGAGGGGCTAAGAGAGTTTTGGTTCTTCCATGGAGAATTTGATGCAGATGGATTATCCTTGCTCTTTCCTAGTTTAAATATGATCTTAGATGGCTTAAAACATCTTCTTAGGGTTCCAAAACTTCCAAGGTGCAATTAAAATATTAGGTGCCCTAACTTGTATTCTATAGATTCTTAATTGATTCCTTTTGATAATTTTACTCTACACCCTTCAAAACCCCTAATTCCATCAAGTTTCAACTAAACTCTCTTCCCCTCTTTGGTTTCTCTCTCTAGGTCAAACATGGAGGCCATTAAAATGCAAAGAAAAGCAAGTCATAGCTTACCACATGCCTCATTTTAAAGCTCTCTCCTTGTAGTTTCTTGTTGTAGAAATGGCTTACTTATATTTCTTCTTTTCCTCATGAGGTTAGTCACAAATTTCACCCTTTTTAAGAAACTAAAGCTACCACTAGAAAGAGCATGAAGAGCGGAGAAGGTTTCATAACTAGCATATTGCAAAATTCTACACATTTTTTTTACATATTTGCCATGTTTTTTTCCTTTCTTTCCTCCTTCCTTTAGGTGTCCATGGCTGCTGGTCCAGGGGCTAAATATGTCAATTATAAGGAGGAAGAAGGTTGGCATGCCACGTACAAAGGGAAGAAAGATTTTTATAACAAATTTCAAAATACCAATTATGTCTCGAAACTTTGATTGCTTCGTTTGAACTCGTTTTGAATCCTTTTTAAGAATCATTAGTCCCATATGAAAATGGCTTAGTCAAAGTTTTAGTCAATCGACATTGTAAATTGTACATTGGTGGGGTTTTAACCATTCTGATAGTTTCTATAGTTTTTAGGACCTCTGAAAAATCCTAGTGGGCTCAGTTTTACATTTAAAACTCTTTTCCTTGAGTTTTTAAAATTTTGCCCAAACTTACGATTTTGCCACTACGATTTTGGTTTAGTCCGTTTAGGCACTTTGGCTCCATTTTTGCTCTTTCTGCTCTTTCCTTTCATCTTATTGAAACATTTAGTGTAACACCATAATTTCTAGCTCATTACTATCACATTTGCATGCTCATGTAATACATTCCATGAGGGGAAGTAAGAAAATCCATTAAAATAATACATTTCTTTGCGTTGTGTCATGTATAAAAATTTCATTCAGCGTCATGTGGACCGTGTGAGTTTATACTATACATTCTCATATTTAATTACAATAATACAATCATTTGCATCATAAAATGTGACCCACAACTCATGGAACTCAAAGGAAAGCTTAGAATATTCATACATATTTTCGACTAGAATTTGGCTCATTTCTGTCACAACTTTGAAAAATCATAACTAATTCTAGAAAATTGAAATCATGCATTTTTGGCCATTCTGAAAAGCTACGGATGTATAATTCATATAAAAATATATCCAGATCATAAAATCCATCACAAAGGACATTTGATGTTCGAAAAGGTCCAGAGGTCAAATTGCCCACTGATGCTGTCACAAATTTCTATAGCAAACTTAAAAAATATCCAATCAATTCTAAAAAAATCCAATCTATGCAAATAATACCAATATAGAAAGCTGTGGATATTAGATAGAGGAAAAAAATAACTATAGACCAGCTCAAGCACGCCCAGACCTCGAAATCCAATCAAAAAGTAACTGAGGTTGGGTGAAGTTCCTGATACTGGACAGAATCTTTAAAAATTCATATCTCCCTCTCTAGACTTCCAAATGAGGTGCTTCCAATTGCTAAAAGTCACTGAGAATGTTTAGTTTCTCTGTGTAAAATTTTGTGGCAATTGGACATCATTTGAGCCCTATATGATAGGTTTCATTTTCGAACTAATATGAACAGTGACATGACTAAAACTAGAAAACTTTCCAATTTTGAAAATTCATCAAATATTCTGTAGACCTTCGAAAATTATGTTCTTTAACTTCCAAAAAATATTTCAACAAGCTCTAATTTCATGCCAAATTTCATATTAAGAAGAGCTCATTTGGACAAAAAGTGATATAGGGTTCCCTTATGGTCAATTTTTGTTCCATATAGGGTACCAACTTGTCCAAATGACTTTGCTTGGGTTTTGGCACCTTTTGGGCAAGTCTAAAAGCATAATTGGGACTTGTGTGAGCTGCCCAAATGGTCTCAAACTCCATGCCTCTCATTTTGGCTATGCTACATGCAATTATATACACACACATCAAGCTTTCAAGAAGCATATCTTGGCATTACATACCCAAATTATATTCTAGGGTTCACATATCATATCCATTCATTTATACATCACATATTATCATAATTACACATGTCCAAGAGGTCATAGACCATATACATCAATGGATTACCTCATTTGACATAAATATGGTCTTAAAGTAGCAAAACTCAAGCACTTTGTTGTCAAACTCTTCTCTTCAAGGTGATTGGCTTCCATTACCTTGTCCACTTGGTCCACTTAGCATGTGAGGTCATTGGAGAGGAGGGAATGAGATTCAAAGAATCCTAATAGCTCATCTCCCTTTCAATCACACATAATATATGCAAAGCAAGTTTTGAAAATGCATGAATGGATATAATAGGTGTCATGAACATTCAAGAAGTAAGCTTGGCATGTGAATAATTTATACAAGACATCCAAAGGCTTGCCAAGTGGATGGATTGGCCTCACCCTTTTTCTCATGGATTTTGGACTTGCCTCACCCATTCTTTAAGAGATTCTTAGACTCAACCATGTTCTTGGGAGCCCACTTTACTCTTAAGAGACTCTTTGCTTTGTCTCAACTAATTTTAAGGGTTCTTGGCTCATCCTCACCATAGTTAAGAGTTCTTGGCCTCTCCACACTCAAGCAAACTTAAACAAACATCATAGCATCATTTAAAATCATAATATGTCATGATGAAATCATGGCATATAAAAATCATGCTAGCATACTTTTCATGGTTTGAAAATACACATACACATATTTTAAGACAAGCTAAACACACATTCATGCATGAGAGAAGGTGGAGAGAGCTACCTTGCACACAATCACACACTTTTCCCTTTGAAAGAATGCTCCCTTTTTCAGCTACACACACACACAAAAGTGTGGGGATGCTTTCTCTTGGCCTAGACACAATTTATGGAAGCCAATTAGGTTCATGAACTCAATTTTAAGGTCATACAATTTGCTTAGACACTAGGTTAGCTTGTAACCTCATTATGGTTCTATAATTGCACCTAATGAAGCAAAACCCCTCAATTAAATTCTAGGCTCCATTCTTTCCTTTCAAATATGATTCTTGACTCCTTTTAAGCCTCTTGGAGTCATCACACAACTAAAACAAAGAGCCTAACTACATGTTACTTCTTTAGGTCATAATATGGAAAAGCACCAACTCACTTTCCATGGGTCCTAAATTTTTCCCAAGGCTTCCCCTCATTTTCATACATCATATATGACTCAAGAATGGGGTTAGAAAAATTTAAAACTCTCCCTACCTATGAGAACCCTCTTAGGCTGAGATAAGGAACATTTTTGGTCTTCTTGGAGCTTTCTTTGTTTTCTCAAGGGAAGAAGCATATGGGGAGTCTCTTAGGGATCTTAGGAGTTCATTTAAAATCTTATTTACTCCTAGGAATCATCATAAAAAATTAGATTTTACAAGGTGCACATGAAACCTTAGGTTTTGCATCTTGAAATCTAATGGCTTTTTGTTAATTCCTTTTACATATTCTTAATTTCCACACCGTTTTTCCTTATATTCATCTTTGGTTCTGCTAAAAAATCAATTCCTCCTAGAGTTCCTTAGGTGTGTCGAATTGGAGAAGAACCACCAAAGATAACATCCATAGGAAGAGAAATTACCTAGTTTTCTTGCTTTTTCTTGCTTTCTCCAAGCTCCTTTCTTCAAATCCAAAATTTTCCCTAAGTTTCTCCCTTAAATCAGATTTGTAAATTTCATTTTAATCAAAGGAAATAAAGGAGAATGAAGGAGAGGAGGGTTGGATGGAAGAAAGCGTGAAAAACTACCATGGAAGCATACCTTTAAGCTTGGATTTCTCCTTCTTCTTCTTTCTTTCTTGTGCGCCTAAAACCCTAGCTCTCTTCTCTGAAATTGGGCAGACATTTATGAGTCTAAATAAGGGAGAAAGTGTGTAGCACCATAAATTCTAGCTCATTTCATGACATTCATAGGCTTCACATCATCAAATCCATGAAAGTGTAGAGAAAAAGGGTATAAAATAATGACTATTTTCGCATTGCGTCGTGTTTAACAGTTCCATTCGGTGTCATGTGGACCATGTGAGCATATACTATACTTTCTTATATTTAATTACATCAATACAACTCTTTTTCATCATAAAATCATGCCCACAACTCATGGAAATCAAAGGAGAGGTCAAATTACTTAAGTGTATTTTTGGCCAGATTTGGCCCCTTTTCTGACCAAATTTTGGAAAATCATAACTAATTATAAAAAAATAAAAATCACAAATTCTTAGCCATTATGAAAAGCTAAAGATGTCTACTTCACACTAAAAATATGCCCAGACTATAACATCTATCACAGAGGGCGTTTGACATCCAAAAAAATCTAGAGGTCAAACTACCTCCTGATGCTATCACAGATTCTGCAGCAAATTTTGAAAATATTCAATTAATTTCAAAAAAATCCAATCTAAGAAAATGATACCAATCTAGAAATTTGTGGATGTTAACTAGAGGGGAAAAATATTTCTAGACCTGCTCAAGCAATCTAAACCTCAGAATTTAATAGAACAGTAACTCAGGTCGGGAAAAACCCCTAATAGTGGACAGAATATTCAAAAATTCATATCTCCCTCTTTAAACCTCCAATTGAGGTGCTTCTAGTTGGAACGAGTCACTGTGAATGTCTAGTTTCTCTATATAAAATTTCATAGTAATTGGACATCATTTGGGCCTCATGTGATAGAATTTATTTTCGGACCAAATAAATAGTGAAGCAGACCAAAGCCAGAAAAATTGCCAACTTTGAAAAATCATCAAATATTCTGTAGACCTTCAAAAATTATGATCTTTAGTTTCTCAAAAAGCTCTTAATGAGACATAATTACATGCCAAATCTCAGACCAAGAATAACTCATTTGGCCAAAAAGTGATATAGGGTTCCATTGTGGTCATTTTTGGCTCCATATGGGATGCCAAAATTGCCAAATAACTTTCCTTTGATTTTGGCACCTTTTGGGCAAGTCTAAAAGCACATTTAAGACTTGTGTGAGTTGTCCAAATGGTCCCAAATTCCATGCATCTCATTTTGGCCTTTCCATCCACACATATGCGCATTTCCATAAACTCATTCATGAAGCTATCTTTGCCATACATACTCAATTCACATTCCATCATTCACATAGCATATGCTTTCATTTCTACATCATATAATATCATAATTATATATGTCTCAAGGGTCATAAACCATTTACAACAATAATATACATTATTATGGTTCATTATGGCTTTAAAAAGGTAAATGCTAAATATATGGATGTCAATCTTTTTCCTTCAATGTTGTTGGCTCTCATTACCATATCCATTTGGTCCACCTAGCACGTGAGATCATTAGAGAGGAGGAAATGAGATTCAAAGAATCCCAATAGCTCATCTCCCATTCAATCATACATAATATATGCAAAGAAAGTCTTAAAAATACATGCATGGACATAATACAAATCATGAACATTCAAGAAGCAAGCTTATCATGTGGACAAGTCATACAAGACATTCAAAAGCTCACCAAGTGTTCGGATTGGCCTCACACTTATCCTCATAGATTTTAGACTTGCCTCAGCCATTCTTTAAGAGTTTTGGACTCAACCATACTCTTGGGAACCCACTTTGCTTTGGGAGACACTTTGCTTTGTCTCAACCAATCTCAAGGGTTATTGGCTCATCCTCACCATGGTTAAGAGTTCTTGGCCTTTCCACACTCAAGTAAACTCAACAAATATCATATATTCATTTGAAAACATAACTTGACATCATGAAATCATGGCATATAAAATTATGCTATCATACTTTTCATGGCTTGAAAATACACATACATACATTCTAAGACAAGCTAAACACATCCACGTATGAGAGAAGGTGGAGAGAGCTACCTTGCACACAATCACACTTTTTCTTTTAAAAATCCCTCCCTTACTTCGGCCACACACCCATAAACTTGTGGAGATAGTTTTTCTTAGCCTAGATACAATTTATGGAAGCCAATTAGGTTCATAAAACAATCTCCAAGGCCATGCAACTTGCTTAGATGCTAGATTGCCCTATAAGTTCCATTATGGTCCATAAACGCACCTAATGAAGCAACACCCCTCAAATAATTTCTAAGCTCCATTATTTCCTTTCAAATATGATTCTTGACTCCTTTTAAGCCTCTTGGACTCATCACACCATTAAAACAAAGGGCTTAACATTATGTTGCTTCTTTAGGTCATAATATGGAACCTAAGACACCAATTCATTTTCTATGAGTTCTAAATTTTTTCCAAGGCCTCCCCTCATTTTCATTCATCAAATATGACTCAAGAATGGCCTTAGAAAAATTTAAAACTCTCCTTAGCTACAAGAACATGCCTAGGTTGAGACATAGGGTAATTTGGCTTCCTTAGAGATTTCTTTGTTTTCTTGAAGAAGGAAGCTTGTGGGGAGCATCTTAGGGGTCTTAAGAACCTATTTAAACTCTTAATTAAACCTAGGAATCATCATACAAAATCAGAATTTGGGAGGAACACTTGAAACTCTAAGTTTTGCATCTTGAATTCTAATGGCTAGTTTGTTATTTTCTTTGCATATTCTTGTTCTTCTCCATCAAATACCTAAGATTCATATTTGATTGGGCTTAAAAATCAGATCCTCCTATGGCTCCTAGGGTTAGGCGAAATGGAGAAGAAGGGTGATGGAAGATATCAACTATAGGATGTAATTTTATCTAGTTTCCTTGCTTAGTTTGGCTTGAATTTTACTTTCTCCAAACTCCTCTCTTCAAATCCAAAATTTCCCTTGAATTTCTCCCTTGGACCAGATTTATAAACTTCATTTTAATCAAAGGAAATCGAGGAGAATGAAAGAGAGGTGGTGTGGATGGAGAAAAGCATGAAAAACAACCATGAAAACATACCTTTAACTTGGAATTTCTTCTCCTTCTCCTCCTCTCTTGGTGCGCCTAAAACCCTAGCTCTCTCTTTTGAAATTATGCAAAATTTTCTAATTCCAAATGGGGAGGAAAGTGGGGCGCCCCTATATATAGGTGTAGGAAAATGCCTTTTTCAAAAATTTCAATTTTGCCCTCTTTATTTCTTCATTCTAACTTCATTTTTCTTTCCGTCTGAGCTTAGGATTCTCATTTTTAGGAGTCTAGAATGCTTCCCAAATTTTTTGGGACCTTAACTACTTTGATTTGGGGGACTTCCTTTTGTATCTGGTGAGTTTCGTTCATTGACGGAGAAATCGTACGTTATGTTACGTTTCTCACATTTTCTCTCATTTTTAGAGGACCGGATATTACAAAGTAGGGTGCCACCTATATATAGGGGGAGGAGGAAGCATTTTTCAAAAATTCTCATTTGGCCCTTTGTTCTTTGTATTTTTGTTTCTCCTTCGTTTTCGCTCCTTTTTTAGAACCATCTTTTTTATCATAAAATTTAGTTTCCTAATTTAGTAAAATTCCTTTAGAATCACTCAAATCGGAGCTAAAACCTTCTCGAATGAATTTGTCAAAATGAATCTGTCAAAGTTCAGGCACACCGACGTTGGAAAATTCTACCGGAGGGGATTTAACTATCTCGGGGCTTCCCATGGTTTTTAGGGCCTCTGAGAACCCTAAAGAACTCAAAATTTTAATTTAAAAAGCCTTCCTGGGTGAATTCCAAAATTTGCTCAAAATTATGAAAATACTATTACGTTTCGTAGGTTTTCTGTCAAAATTTGTTTCTTCATTCTAGCTCCATTTTTCCTTCTGTTTGAAGCTATGATTCTTATTTTTAAGAGTCTAGAATATTACTTAAATTTTTTGAGACCTTAACTAATTTATTTCAGGGGACTTGCTTTGAAAACGCGTCTATTTTTATCGTTTAACGAAATCTAGATATTACATTTAGTTTCTCATTATCATGGTTATTCACCTTTCTTTTGGGGTCTTAGTATTTAGAAAAACATGGGGTATGATATTTCTCTCTCATAAATAAAATTTTATCCTCGAAATTTGGGGATAGAGTTATTACCCTGGGTTCCTCATACTTCTTTTGGCTTGTCTTTACATTTACCTATCTTTACTTACTTTTCTCAGGGACTAATTCCTTTTAGACCTTTTTGCACTAAAGAATTATTCTCATTAATAAGTTTAGATGTCACAGTAAATTATTCTTTTCCTTTGGTATTATTTCTATAAAACATATGATTTTCTCACTATTTACTCTCTTAGCTCTTGTCATGGAAAGGACGTTCTTATACTGAAGCATATAATTCTATATCTGATTGATCTAAGACCAATTCATACGTGGTTGAACTTTTCTATCTAGTGGATTTGCTTGTGTAACACCATAATTACTTAGCACACCTCATTTTATTTCTAGACTTACTTCCTTGAATCACACAAGCTTCCCAAGGAAATGGCATTAAATATTGTATTATTTTTGTGTTATGTCGTGGATAAATTTTTCATTTCGTGTCCTATGGGCTATATGAACTCATTCATCTTATTCTCACATTTAAATACACAAACACAACTCAAAACCATCTCAAGAAGTGGCCAACAACTTGAGCTCATAGACCATTTACACAAAAATTGCATGTGCAGCCTTGGGTTCATAGGCCAGGTTTTTGTCATGAACTTTGAAAAATTATAACTAATTTTAAAAAAATTGAAATCAAGCAGAAAAAGGCTAAATTTTATAGGTGTGTAACCTAGGATATAGTATTGTATTTGTGATTTTGTGAACTTATATTTACTTGTAAAGCTATGGGAACATGTGTAAAAGTGATGGACCATAAATGTAAGACTATTAGATGATTGTATAAATCAATGGAACATGATCTAGTGTATTGGGTTCTATGTGATTTATGTCCGTTCTTACATGTGGGATGATGATTTTAATTATAAGACAATTCTTATATGATAAATCATTGTTATATGATATGCATATGTGGATTGAAATTTGTCTATGATAAGAAATGATATTTTAGAACTTATTTGATATCATTTGAAATTAAAATTTTAATTATTTGAGCTATAAAAATATTCCTCCACTCTTGACAACCTTAACAACATAATTTGAGGCTAAAATTTGATAATTACTTAAAGGACATTTAGTGTTTTTCGTAGAGCCAAATATCATAATTTTTGAAACTTTATAAAATATTTAATAAATTTTTAAAATTCACCTCAAAGAGTTATCAAGTACAATTACTGTTCATTCTGGTATAACTTCCAATTTTTATATCCTTTCAGGGATCAAATTGATTCATTTTATTTAAAATTTTATAGTAAATTATTCACATTATAAGCTTTCTAAAAACATGTTCAAATTTGTAAAGTTAAAACTCAATTATATAAACTATATTATAAATGAACAAATCACTAATTCCATGACTTTTTACCTTTATCTACAAGTTAACTTAGACAGAACAAATTGGTTTTGCAAGAATTTATAAAATGGAATAATAAAAATCTATGTTTAAGCATTATTACCCCATTTGACACTTTTAACAACCAAAATTTCTACTACCAAAATTTTGGTTATTATTATTTTGCAATAAATAGACTTATACATATAAAGAGAATATATAATATATTATGGCATAACTTAATCAACAAAAGTAACACTCAAACTAAGCCACATCATAAGTTCTAATATGGTTATTTTCTTCCACAACATTGGTACCTATAATATCGACATCTAAGTGCATACCTCATTCTACAAAAAGATGAATGCTGATTTTAGTATGGTTTGATCATTACGTATTCCAACAATGGGTATGATCTGGACCACAAAATCAATCAAGGCCTTTGTGGTTACTTGAGGCCACTCGATAATTATGGTTTATACTAAGGTAGCAGGTCATATCATATTCATGGTCATTTCCAATCCAATTAGGCATGCCAACTTCCGCTGACACACATTGTTAGCAGTATGAAAGATGCCAAACTGTTAATATGAAATTTTAAGTAATGTGCAAGGATATCAACTATTTTCTCAAAATTTTGCAACTTTAGGTTATTTGTTATTCCAAGAAATAACAATTTAGGATGTGGAAAAAAAAATAGACGCTTGAGTTACCCTTAAGTGAGAGTGAGAGAAAGATCTTGAAACGGATGGATCAAACATCGAAGCAACTGAGCAGATAATAATTAGGCGAAAACATAATTTTAAACCGTTAGAAATTAATATCAATACGAAGCAGTCATGACTGAATATTACAGCTGCCAACAACTTGGGAGACTTGAATCTTGTATGTTTCACAAGTCTGCTACCTCCTAAACATACCCGATTGTTGAAGTGTTCTGCAGTACTCCAATATTATTGGAGAGTTCCTTACTTGCTCCCATACCTTGGCCGAATTCTTTAACCATTCACGTTCAGATACAGGTCTCGTGAAAGATGGAGACTTCATGGATAAAATCTGACAGGGTATAAACATGAGACAACTTGCACGTTTCCAAAATTTTATCTAACAGAAACTGGGTTTTGTGGATCTTTAAAAAATAAAAACTAATTGGAAAATTATAAAACTTGATAAACCATGTCTGTTTTTTTTTTTTTGCTGTTTTTGTTTTTGTGTTTTTGGGTTGGGGCAGGGGAGAGGGGGGGGGGGGGGGGAGCAGAGAGAGAGAGACCTGATCCCGCAATTTCCACAACGCAGAGATGAAACTCTCCTGCTGAGCTCTACTATTTTCATCTCTTCTCTTCAATGGGATCACATGCAAATGCAAATTTAGCATGTTTGAATCGAGCTGGTTATTATGAACTACAGCAGAGACGCACTCTTCAGGAATGGTTTTATGAAGATTTTTCACAAATGAAGATGCCTTGAAATACTTCAAAAGTGCCTTCCTCAACAGCACAAAATTTTGAGGAGTTGAGACTTGATCCTGCACCCTAAAGAAGTCAAAAGGAAATACAGGTTAGTGCTTGTCAGCCAAAGTTGAACAATCTAATGAACATAACAAACAAATGATGACCAACACTCCCCTTCAGGTTGAAATTATATATAAACTTCACCTTCTTACAATAGCTGCAATTAACAAATAATAAACATAACAAACAAATGATGACCAACAAGCTCAACGAACCACTAGCAAGTTGCAACTGAGGCAACATTAACATACAATGAAATTAACCAACAACTTGCAACCTAAGAAGCACCGATACGGGTACGCGTATCGGATACGACACGATACGATACGTGCGATACGACAATTTTTAAAATTTTAGGATACGGGTACGGGAAAAATATATATATATATATATATATTCAATAATCTAATACATTAAAAACTAATTAATCAAGCATAATTAGTGAATGAAATAATTGATCAATTAATGAGCAGAGGAATCAAAATTAGGTGAGGCCTAATTTGTTTCATCAGCTTACAAATTGCAGCCATTGTTGTTATCCTTATAATGTGAAGAGTCATTATTCCACCTCCTTTTATTACTACGCTTAAATGGTTGAACAATGAACAGGTGAAGTCAGATATCACAAACCCAGAACATTTTAGTTTAATTTTCTACAAACAGAGGCACATATCACAGGAATGAATTGAAACATAAGTAGGAGAGACAAATTATCAGCCAAGTTACAAAATTCTAGGCTTGTTTTTCTCTGTCATTCAAATTTCTGAAAAAAAAAAAATTGAAAACAAAATCCTTGTCACCGGAGAAGAAGATGCACCTGCCACTGGCCAGAGAAGATGACAGAGGAACAGAAGGTGTCGTCGGAGAGGATGATGTAGCAGGGTAGGCGACACATGGCAAGACATAGCAGCACCAGAAGCAGCGGGCGAGGAAGAAGAACTAAAGCTGAGGGAGAAGAACCGATGCGTTTGATGGGTTGGGGGTTTAAATGATGGACGAAATGAAGTTGTTTAAGGAGAAAAACGTTTCACTGCCATTTCAAGGACGTTTTGGAGCCGTTTCCTGGCCATGTCGAAATGTTTCGGTACGTAAAGAAACGTTTCGAAACATTTCGGTACGCAAAGAAACGTTTCGGATACTTTTGTACCCTTACGGTACGCGTGTCGGTATCGGATACGTATCTGGTACGGGTACGGCTCCAAATTTGGAGTATCGGTGCTTCTAAGCTTGCAACAATATCAACAAATTGCTTAATTGAATACAGATGAACTGAAATACTATTATCCAGTCCAACAATAACCGTACAGCCCATGGAATCATTAAGCTTAATCAACAACAAACTAACCATTTGCAGACAAATAATGACCATATTATCTCAAATTCAGAAATACCTGAGCTAAACCAAACAACAGCAATCTAACATTCACTTGAACAGCTCAATCAGACAAAGCCAAACTTAATCAATAAACAACTTTCAACAGTTTGGAACTGACACAGAATCCTCACAGTTGAACCTAAACGAATAACAATTTTATTCTTTTTAACTTGAGCAATTAGCACTTCCTCCTCCTAAGCAACAAGCTCTAACAGAACTCAACCCCAGCAAAGTCAAAGGACCACCACTCACTAACAGGACAAAACCTGGTAGAGAGAAAACGAGAGAAAATGGTAAAAACCCCAAGACTAATCAACAAATTATTATTTGTCTAATCAATAAACATGCTATACAATCACCAGGTTCATGCTGCTGCATCTAATCAATGAACTACTATTTATCTTTTCTTTTAAAAAGGGAAAACTAGAAAATAACTCCCTAAGAGAACAAATGAGGGTTAAGGTCACAGTGGAAGAAACCAAGCTCTGACACCATGTTAAAATTTGGGTTAAAACAGAGATATCGTGAACTGGAGGCTCCCTTCATCTATCTATGGTTCCATACTGTAACTAAATATGCTTTCATATACACCAATTATCTTTAAATAAAGGGTAATATACAAATGTCTTCAATTATTCTTTATCCTTTTTTCCATTGATAGAAAAAGAAATTATATTACAGAATAAGAGATCCAGAACAGAAAAATAAGATATCTCCAATACTAATCTTTGAAAAAAAAAAATCTATATATATATATATATATATACCATCAAAGAAACAACGAAAAAATTAATATCTTTAGATCAAAAGTGCAGCTAGAGCAGCCCAATCTTTTTGCAAGAGGTGAAATAATATTTGAATGAATTTTTCTGTCCTTTGAATCCACCATTTCTACTCAATATCTTCTCTTTCCCATCTAGACGAAAGGAAGGATGTATTGTGCTGAGTTCACTAGTTGACCCAGCAGAATGTGTTCATCTCTTTTTGACATAATGACATGTATACAAAAACGAAAGGGGAAAAAATCTGGAATAGATCTTAAAACCAAAGCAGTAAAGGCAATGAAGACCCAGGAAAAAAAATGTTCAATGAGAACTGGCAATGAAGGCCAAGAATAAGGCAGAGGCAAATCCCCAAGGATGGATGCTGTGATACCATGTGGAATAAGGTAATTTTCATTCATATTCAACAGGGTAATTCACCCTTATAACCATATAGGTACAAGAGACCAAATGCCCAAGATTTAGGGTATTAATTACCTAGAATCAGACAGCTACTATACATTTTGACTTTTAGGGATACATTAAACAAAAAATGATTCCTAGTGATTCAAAGAATCAAGGCTTTGTAGGAATCTCAGAAATAACAGGCAGGGAGGAAATCTTGTCTATCAGCCCTTAACTCAGATTTTTCCTAAAAGAGAATTGACAAGAATTAACAGTGGAGTACAAAGAGCAATTTGAGTTACTACTGCAACCTTGGAACATAGGTCCAACAATCTGTTGAAGGAAGACTGCATCCAAGAGCTAAGTAACCACAATAGGGTTGAAATAGGCTGGATTACACTAGACCAGGAAGTTGGAAACAAAAAAAGATTGGGTAAGTGAAAGGGTTAAAATAGGGTTGGATGAAACGATTAAGGGTGAAGTAAGAAAGATTGGGCCCAAATCTTTAATTAATAAGATGAATCTGGCCCAAGACATTGAAGGAAAGAATTGAGATCTGGAAACGGCTAAGGGAGAAAGATCCAAATATTATTCTAAACCTACTGGGTCCAATAGAAGTTATGGGCTGGCCAAAAAACTTAAGCAACAGCTATGGGGCATGGGGTTGGGCTGAAACAGTCTCAATGGCAATGGATTAGGCCTAATGGATGTGTTTGGGGTGATGGATATACTGGCTGATTATATGTTACTTAGAGGATTTCAACTGTAGAGGCTTGACAATAAAAGTGTTAATGGAACATAACTTCGAGGCTTCAGTGGTTGAAAGGTGGAAGAAGATAAAGGAGAATGGGAAGGTAGTGAAGAGCAAAATTCTAGTGGAAAGAAAAGAAGCCTCCTGTCACAATTTCTACTTAGATTGAGAGTGACTTGAAGCTTTGAGGGAAGCGTATTGATAGATGCCCCCCCCCCCCCCAACAAAAAAAAAAAAAACTGTAATTAAATATGAGGTTAAGGGAATTTGGGCAGCAGGGCAGTGTCAAGGCTGGATAACTGCTTAGGGAAATATCTACAAGGGAAGAGAAATGATGATGCTGTTTAGGGGACGATCTAGAACAAGTTTGTTGAAATGGAACAAAAAGGGGGTGAGGAGGAGTGAGGTAGGCAGAAATTTAAGGTAAATTTGTTGTAGGATCTAGCTCCTCGAAGTACTAGAGTTTTCTTGTTTTCTTTTTTGTTTTTCTTACACAAGTCTAAATAGGAAACCCAGGTTCCCATCTATTGGTCTTAGAAACCCACGTGCCCCTCAATTGGTATCAGAATTGGCAACTTACAGGATAAATAAATACACGGATGAAGTCTAAAGTACAAAATTTGGAGAGGTTAGAGAGGAATTAGGAAATCTAGAGTTGAACATGACATCATTGCAGGAGTATGTGGCTGACATAAAAGATCTGCTGATTTAACTTTAAGGACAAGACAATCGATTAATGAGGCAGCCACCAGCCCAACTTGGAGAAGCCAAAGTTGCAGCATGAAGTTGAGGATGGAATTTCAGAAGCCATGAAGATGAACAGAGGAGGAACACAGCAGCAGCAGCTGGAATTACAAGAGCTTTTTGAAGATCTCTATTGCTGGATTGTTTTGAGTGGAGGGGTTGCTACAATCTCAGGGAAGAAGTGGCCTTCAGAAACTGAAGTCCATCCAGTAGAAAGGGATGGTGGCAAGATATAGAGCATGTTTTGAGTACCTATTGAATCCTTTAAAAATAAATTACAGAAGAATGGTTTAGGGATGCATTTGTGAGAGGGTTGCAAGAAGATATTTGGGTTGAAGTTCATATGTGTCAGGCCTCAAACTCTAGTGCACACCATGAATTTAGCCCAGAAAAATTGAAAAATAGTAGTAGGATTTGAATGGGGCTGGGAGAAGCAATTAGGGCAAAAGTAAGAATGATTGAGCCCAAATCTTTAATTCATGTAATGAATTTGGCACAAAAGAATGAAGAAAAAAATTAGGCTGCAGAAAGGGCAGAGGAGAACTTTGGATGTTATTCTAAGCCTATTGAAATGGCAGTGCTAGGTCAAATTATCAAGACCCAATGGCTCATTAATATATGGCAAAGTACAACAAGAGAAATATTCCGCAAATCTAAAAATTCAGAAACCAATATGAATTAAGAGGCCACTGGTTTAATTATCGATGTCAGAGGAAGGGAAAGGGAAGGAGAGGCAAAATTCCAGAGAGAGAGAGCCTCCTGTCACAATTTCAACTCCTCACCTTGAGGGCAAGGTAAGACTTAGATGGTGGGTATTGATAGATCCCATCAATAGAAATATCAGGAGAAAAGCCCTTTTTAGGCCAGCAAACCAACAACCTATGTTAATGTTACAATGCTAGCATTCAATTACTCAATCACACCAATTATTAGTTACTAATATGTTCTTTTCTACTTATACAATGTTGGACATGTCTTACTTGGTGTGCACAAAAACCGGAGTAGCCATGTACTCTTCACTTTCTGGAACATTGTTAACTTTCTCAAGCCTCGAACTAGAGCTCTGTGAAAGGGATGAAGTCAGGGAGAAAGGGTCTGATATGCCATGCTTCAACAAGTCAACCTACATGACAACAAGTACAGCATGATCGTCCTAGGAAATCATCAATAGCCTTTACAGCATAAAATAATTTATCACAATACTAAATTGAAAAAGAAGGCTAAGAAACAGCTTTTATGCTAATTTGTAGACACTAAGATGTCACAATTGGTTGTATTATATTTCCCTTATTTTCTAGGATCAACATTATAAACTTGTCCATTTAGATGGATATCTATAGTTTACAAAGCTCAAAAGCTAACTAGAGATTAATCAAATAACAATCATCATCTTAGTTTATCAACAAAAGGGGAAAGCGAGCACCCCCCCCCCCCCCCTCTCCCCAAAAAAAAAAAAAAAATAATGAAGAGCAGCTACTACTTACTAATTATTTTGTCAGTGCACTCAAACAAGAAACCAAACACTGCCAAGATCAGGCTATAACCTAAATTTTGAAGTTACTTGTTCACTTACTCTCTTAAAAATTGATGAACACAGTAATAGGAGAAGAAAAATATTTCTTTTCTTCTTACATTCAAATAATAAGAGCACGTCAGAATATATAGCTGAGGCAGAAGGGGGGGGGGGCGAAATCTCAACCTCCTAACTGACCAACAAACAAATCCAAAAAGATCTAATCTACTGACTATAACTAACTGAGACAATCTAGATTTATCTATTCTAGATTATTCAGTTATTTATTAAATTCCCCTATTCTTATAATCATGACAGTCGTTATTTAAACAGAAATCCTCCTGGGATCACAACATCCCCCTCAAATTGGTGCATAGATGTTAGTCGTACCTAACTTGGTTACAAGTGATTTATACATAGGTCTAAGCAAACTCTTGGTTAGGACATCTGCAGTTTACTATGTTGTAGGGATAACTGGTATGCAAATTACTCCACTGTCCAGCTTCTAAGGTCTACCAATCTCCACATGCTTCGTGCAATATTGGGCTTTGTGCTTGTAGAAATTCAAGGTTTAATTTTCCTTTGAACTTATTTTATTAGATGGAATCAATGTTACATCTATAGATAATAAAAGAGAAATTAGACTCTTACTCCAACTAAAAAAAATTGCAACTATAAAAAAGGATAACTTTATTCTAGTCATAATAGGATAACTCTCTCCTAATTAAAATAGAAAACTAAAACCCACCTTATCCTAATCAAAACAAAGGGCTTAATCTAATCCTAAACGCATAAAATGTTATCCAAAACTAACTAAAAATAAATAAGCATTAATTAAAATAAAACAAACAAAATAACTTCATTAAAATTTATAGTAATTTCCAACACTCTGCCTTAAGTTGGATATTTTAGCTTTGAGCTAATATTCTAGTATTGCCAATCTTTTCTTTCTCAGCATTAGGAGGTTGTCCAAAAAAACTTCATTCTTGTCATTTTTTTACTTTAGTTTCTCTGTCTTCTTCCCATCACTTTATAGCAAGGGTCTTGATTTTGAACATCCTCTCCTCAACTTTTTGTAAGATAGAGATTTTATTTTTTGCTAACCATCAACATATAGTTTTCTCACGCTAACCATCTAACGTATGGCTTTTTTCACCAACCATCAACACATGGTTTAAGCTAACTACCAACATATGAATTTCTTTTTTAAAAATCTGTAATTGGTTCCCTATCATTAGCAATAGTAACCATTCTTCATTCCTTTTCAACTTTAGTAACCTAGTGTTGTAATGCACTAAATTTTCATCAACTATTCCAACATTCTTTCAAAAGGGGCTAAGTCAACCAGCTTTGTGTAAACAATGGCAAAGGATGGCATGTCATGCACTCTCACGCACCAGTGCATGGGACGGGTTGTAGGTACATGTGGTGTTGCATGATAGCCCATGGGGGTGGCCATCTGCCAAATTTTAGGATTTGGCCAATTAGGGCCTTTTGAGGACAATTATAGAACACGTGATGTCTCCCATGATAGCAGAATCAATTTTGGATGTTTTTGTTAAAAAGAAGATGAAAGAAGAACTCCAAAATAGTGCATGTCTATGCTCCCTATCAGCCTAGCTTGGCCATTTAAAATAGGTCAAGCCTCCTAGGGCTTTAATACCATGTAATAATTCAAGGTTTTACATTCCTCTGAATTTATTTCATTAAATGAAAGCAATGTTACATTTATAGACAATAAAAGAGAGTAGACCCCTACAACTAAAAAGCTTAACTATAAAAAAATAAGATAATTTTATTCTAATCAAAATAAGATAACTTTATCCTAATTAAAATAAAAAAACTTAAAACTAATCTTATTCTAATCAAAACAAAACAATCTTAGACCATATAGGTATGCCCAATCGCAAAAATCTAAGATAGTTCTCTTGTGAATGAAATGTTGGCTGCTAGTGTCATAGTAATCAAAATCGTATGATTCACAATTTGAATCTTACAATCCATAATGAGTCATAAAGCCTGCCAACAATATAAATCGATTGTTAAATCAAAAGTAATCCTAAATCGTACGATTCACAATTTATATCTTGTGATCCATAGCGGATCACAATGTCAATGATAGAAATTGATGGCTGGATAAGCTATAAATTGTATGATTCAAGCCAACATAGTAGAATAGCACAACTCAGCTATTTAGAAATATGTAAAAACAATAAATTGGCATGGCTATGTTGTATTATTAAGTGTCTATCTCTTTTATAAAAAATGCAAAGAAAAATATTAGTTGATATTATTTAAAAAATTAATTACTTACAAATTATATGACTAATGAGCTTATCTATGACTTATGTTTAAGTATTTTTCTTAATTTTTGAGTTAAATTTACTATTTTGAGATTTTATGCATATTACAAGGATATACTTATGTTATATTTCACATATATTATTTTTTTACTTGTTATTGAATCTTACGATTCGATACATTTTATGATTCACAATTCAAAAATATGTTTTCCGATTCATGATACCTATCACAATTTGACAACTATGGTTGGCGTAATCAAACCAAGTGTAACCCTTACTCTATTCCAGTCCCCCCTTTTCAAAAAAAGGAAAGAAAGAAAGAAAGAAATATGGGAGTTGGCAATTTTGTGTTGACTATCGAGCTTTAAACATGATCACTGATCTAGATAAATTTTCAATTCCAACTACTGATGAACTTTTGGATGAATTGGGTTATGCTACTATTTTTCCAAAGCTGGATTTGAAGTCAAGCTATCAATAAATTTGCATTAAACCAGGGGATGAAGGCAAGAAAGCATTTAGGACTTATGAAAGGCACTATGAGTTCTTACTTATGCCATTCAGATTGACCAAAACACCATCTACTTTTCAAAGCTTAACGAACTCTTTTGGGCTTACTTGAGAAAGTTCATATTGGTGTTTTTTAATTGTATTTTAATTAACACTGACTTTTCTCATTTGGTGCATTTAAGACTAGCTTTGGAAGTTTTGAGGAAGCATAAGCCAGTAACTAACAGTAAAATAACTAACAGTAAAATGTGTGTTTTGGGGCAACACAAGTTGGAGTACTTGAGGCACATCATTTCATCTAGAGGTGTGCAAGCTGACCCATCAAAAATTGAAGCTATGGTTCAGTGGCCTATGCCAAAAGATATAAAAGCTTTGAGAGGATTTCTTGAGTTGACTGGTTATTATAGGAAATTTGTCATGAATTAGGGAAAAATGGCAGCTCCTCTCCCTGAACTCTTCAAGGAAGATTCGTTTAAGTTGAATCTCTTAAGGAGGCCATGACTCTATACCTGTTTTAGCAATGCCAGATTTCAATCAACTCATTGAAATAGAAGCAGATGCTTCAAGGGTTGGTTTAGGAGCGATCTTTATGCAACAAGGACAACCCATAGCTAATAACAGCCAACTCTTCTCAAACCAGGCTAGGCATTGTCCCATATATGAAAGAAAATTGATGGCCATTGTATTCATTGTCAAGAAATGGCAATACTATCTTATGGGGCATCAGTTTATCATCAGAACAGGTTAGAAAGCTTTTAAGTACCTGCTGGAACAGCATGTAACAGACCCTGACCGGCAGAAATGGGTCTCTAAACTCCAAGGATATAAGTTTGAAGTTATTTATAAGTGGGGGTCTCAAGACCCTCTTGCTGCTGTCATATCTTTTTGCTGTCATAAGGTCTTGGTGAAGCCAATAAGATTAGGGGTTAAATTCATTCTTTAGATTCTAAAGGTTCTACTGTAACTTTGATGGGCCCACAGCTGCTGAGCCTAAAATTAGGAAGACTTCAAAAGGAGAAGGGAGAGAAATGTGGGTCAGAGGGGGAATGAGTCAGATAAGTTAGACAAAAGGGTAAATCAGGGATCGGACAGCAATAACCAACCCTGATGACACATGGGTGAGACAGGGAGAAAAAAAAAAGGTGGAAAATGGTTAAGGGGAAATATATGGGAATCAAAGGCATAAGAAGGGTGAAGAGAATTTGGATAGCGTTCGGAGAGACAATGGCCTCTCTAAAATCTCATTTATTTTCTTTTTCCCAGCTACTGTAAATCTGGTTTTGGTTCTTCTTTCCTCTGTTTCTCTGTTAAGAGGAGATAACCAACTTCTTGCTTGATAAATAATACTAAACTAGAACAGAGTTCCATCATACTTGAAACTCAAATGTGTATTAGATGGAACTCATAGGGCTTGGCATATTAGTTAACTTGAGGTTTTGGTTGAGTTTAAGCCATTTAAGTGTGCAAAATTTCTCCCTACACATTGAGTGGTGTATTCTTGAAATCAATGGGCTAATGAGTTTATTTGAGGGGCTAGATGATATTCTCTAGGTTGGAAACTTTTTGTATCACCTTGTGAATTGCGGTGCTTTGTAGCATAAGTGTAATTTGCTGATATGAACAGCAAGCAAGGCACCAATCGAGCATGGGTTACTAGATGCTGAAACAAAGACTTGGGCATCGCCACACCCAAAGAGAAGGCCACGGCATCAGTCCTGGAACTTTGTAGTGTCATTTTTTCTTTTTGGCCCTAGTTTTCTTGAGTTTTGTTGGGAGTAGCTTCCAGGGGTCTTTCCGCATGATTATCCCAGGCGTTTAGTCATCTTTATAAGGTATCTTTAAGTGTGATTAAAATATTAGAGTCCAAGTAAGGTTTTGTTTTCCCCTCACTTTTAGAAGCCAGTAAGGGAGTGTATGTCCTACCAAGTTATAGTTGACTTCAAGTTAAAAGTAGTTTACTCCAAGTTGAGAGCAGTTAACTCTAAATTAAGAAGCAGTTGACTATAACATAAGATTAGTTCACTATAATATTTGGATAGCATAATGAGTTAGTAAAGAGTGTTAGGATTTGGTATAAAAGAATTTCTAAAGTATCATATGAAGAGTTCTTAGGTGTGAGCTAAATGAGTTGTGAAGCCCTTACTTTTAGTCAACTACAATATATCTTTACTTGACTAATACTCTAGTTATCCACATGAGGTCCAGTTTAAGGGGACAATATGCCCAGGTTTAAGTGTTTTAACAAAGAAAAGTTTAAATTGACTCTTTTCTCTCTTTTCTTTTTTTAAATTCACTGCCATTACATCTAAGCTTCCGCATTATTGATACAGTAATTAGATGCTGTAGAGGCTAAGTACAATGCTATAGAGGTAGGTTTTACAAATACTCCCCATCTAAATAAGTTTCCCCAATGGATTCCTAGACTTCTTAGGCTGTTGGTAGAAACAAACAGGTTTTCCTAATTGCAAGCTCCACCAAGTTCACAAGCCATGCAATTACTTAGGAGTTTTCAGACCTCCAAGTCTTCAAGGTGGGATTTGTTGGGTTTCTCGATGCTTATAGAAACAACAAAAATTTAAAATTTTGAGAAATTGCCTTTTGTTTTAGCTGCAATTGGAATCACCCATGTAGATCTAGCAATCTATGCCTCTAAGGTATCTACATGGAGTGGATAAAGCTTTCTCACACTCTGCGTCTCTACTAGGAGACCCTCTCACTATCTATAGTTATGGTTTTTTAAAATTCTAAGTGAATTTGGGAATTTAGAGGCACTCATATACATCTTATGTCACCCCCTTTAGGTCTTATATTTATGGACCTAGGTTTAACACTCTCCTAATCCCACTTAAACTAAACTCTAACCCAAGTCCAATAGAAAGTGAAGAGAGATAGGCCCAACATAATATAACATTATTGAATATTATTTTAATATTAAATAACTTACATTATATTATTATTTAATAATAACCTTAGTATTAAATAATACCACATAATCATATTATGCAATTATATTAATATTTAATAATATAATGTCATTATGGCATGAATTGATTCATGCAACTGACTCCACCTAGTAGGAAAAGGCTTGTTGATATTGTTGTTAATAATATAATGTGCTATAATATTATTTAATATTAAATAATACATTATGCCATAATATAATATAATCTAATTATATTATATTGAGCCTTATTATTAGGATTTCTAGTTCAACTAAAACCTCAATAATATTATGATATTTCAATTTCATCCTTATTCTATGTGTGACCCTATAGGTTCATATTACGTTGGCATTGACACATTTCTAAATCATAAACAATAAGTAGCATCTAGCAATACATCACTGCCACCCAAGTAACAAGAATTTCGATAATTGGACACATACCTAATTTGTGACCAATACCATGCAATTTAGTCCCTTTTGTACCGATATCTAGATTGATCTCAAGGCATAGAATCTAAGATCCTAGTCAACATCCAACCTATGATTCTTACAATGAGTAGATCAATCAAAACAAATTATCAATATCATATATTGATTCATTTGAGCACAACCATGCATTTTAGTCTCACTCAATCAAAAGGCCCAGGGATATCACTCCTCCTATACAAGAGGGACAAAATCCGATCCACATCACTCACATCCCTTCACAAGATTTGCAATATACCCAATCACTGTCCTATTGGCCATGTCGATCAAAGGCAATACAGAACAATGTCAAAGTGTTCAACTCCTTATGTAAGGAATCATAATGATTTCAGGTCAACGGACTTGCTTTACTATGATCACATGAGAATTGCTAATGACACTATAAACCATGTAGCATTTTTATAGCGGGTCATTTCAGTACATTTTTTATCTAATGGTGTACTTATGCATTGACTTGATATCACATATCCATGATTTAAAATCATCAATCACTAGATATTAGTCTTAATGTATTATTGTTGTCTCATACTGCAATAATATTTTACTAGGAACAATTTAAGAATAACAATTATTCTAGAGGCACTTACCATATTTAAGTTATATTGCGCAAATAGAAAAACAAAATATAATAATTGTATTGCTTCAAAAATATGACACAACGTATATTATTACAATCATGGCCCCTAGGGCATACACCAACAGGATCGTTGTTGGTTGGTTTTTTAATTCTCCTAATAGATGACCAACTCATTCCCTCCAATCAATCATGAGCTTTACATATTGAGCCCATTTCAAGTACTTTTTACCATTCAATTTTCAAACAATCAGTCGGAGGGATGGATTATCAAATCCATTAGAATTTATGGCTAGAGTTGTAGCTATTCCTTCATTCACACAACTTGAGGACGCTATGCCTGTCACTAGTGAAAGATATTTTTACCATCATTGCTATGATACCATGAATAGGATAATAGGAGAAGAAAAATGTTTCTTTTCTTCTTATATACAAAAAGTGAGAGTACACCAGAATAAATAACTGAGGTAGAGAAGGAAAAAAAAGAAATCTCAACCTCCAAACCTCGTAATTGACCAACAAACAGATCCAAACAGATCTGATCTACTGACTCTAACTATGATAATCTTGATTTATCTAATCCAGATTATTCAGTTATTTATTTAAACAAAAAAGACAAACCCTCCTCCTCATATAATCATGACAATGGTTATTTAAACAGAAATTATCCTACGTCATGAAAATTGACATGAATGAAAAACCAGAAGCTATTGAAGAATTGTTGTTTAAAGACATGAATTGGTGCGATTTTGAGATTGTCAAACCGAACAGCCTCTGAAATACAGAATACTGCTAATGGTGATCAACCAGCAACTAATGATCATTGTAAGAGCAAGAAATTGATGTAGGACCAAGGAGGAAAAGGGAGAAGAAAGAAGAAAGGGAGAGAAGATATCAGAAGAAATAGAGGGAGAATTCTAAAAAATACTACTTATTATTCAAGGCTAGGTTCTACCTTAACTACTAAGAACCTTATGTAGAGCCCATAAGATAGCTTCCTAATGAAAGATGATAATATTAAACCTAAACCTAATGAAAGATAAATGACTAATTCTAATAAAAGATAGATACTAAATCCTAACAAAAAGACATATCTAAGTTGATAATTAATGCTATTTAAAATAAAACAAAACAAATATATTACAAATATTAGTTCCTAATCATAATCCAAACAAAATATTATTTCTTATATTTATTTTTAATCCATAATTTACAAATAATTAATAATAGCTTTCCTATTCTTTTTCCATTCTGTATTATTCTTCCTTTGTTGGAAAAAACTCGACCTCGAGTTTTGAAATGAAAAAGCATTAAAATAATTCATCTTGGAGCCTTAGGTAAGACGAATGCCAGTACTTTAGAATATGGTAGCCGAGACAACTTCAAATTCACCAATACATCTAAAATGACAAATTCAATTAAGTCAAGCAATTGAATTGATTGAATTTAAACACAACATTCTACGACTTGTGATTGATCTTTAGACTATTAGTCATAACTGATTTCTTAACATCCAAATTTACTTCCAATTGTTCTTCAAACCCTATTATGTAACCATCATCATCAATGTCTAATGGGCAATCGATAGGCTCCACAATGACAACATTGGGATCTTCGGAGATAACTTCCTCTATCACATTGAGATCTTGGAAATTTTGCCTTTAGCTCTTCCAAGCTTTTGCCAATGATTTGTCTACTTAATAGTATAATGGCACTTGTAAGTCCTTCAAACTATTGGCTTAAGCTTTCTTCGAGATTATCCAAGTTTATGGTGTTTTGTTCCATGGTAGATTTTAAAACAACGAATTCTTGCTCCATGGTAGATTTTAAGATGGTCAATTCTTGCTCCTCTTAATACTCCCAAATGATGATTGAGGTTGAAAGGGTTGAAGATAGGATGACTAAAGGCTGAAAAATGAAAGTTGGACATATCTAGAGCGTGAGGCGCGTGTGGGCGAGTGCAATGGTCAATGCGCAAGGCACCTCATCAATGCATGATGGCATGTGCAATGGTCTTCGGTGATAGGTTGCAGTGGTCTAGCCAATTTTTGCTCCATGGTTTTGACGATGTAGTCAATTGGTTGGTTCAAGGGCTAGAGATTTGAGATCCAGTTTGGACAAAACGTTTCACAGTTTCTCGGCAAAGTTTCTAGTAAATCTCAAGCAACGAAGGTGTGTTTGGACAAGGGAGCCTTGCTTTGATACCACTTGATGTAGGACAAGGGAGGAAAAGGGAGAAGAAAGAAGAAAGGGGGAGAAGATATCAAAAGAAATAAAGAGAATTCTAAAAGATACTTCTTATTATTCAAAGTTATGTTCCACCTTAGGTACAACTATGGAGGACCTTATACAAAACCCATAAGATAACTTCCTAATGAAAGATAAGTGCCTAATCTTAGTAAAAGATAAATACTAAACAATAACAAAAGGAGATATCTAAGCCAATAATTAATACCATTTAAATAGAACCAAAAATAATAATTTAAATATTAATTCTTAATTCTAATTCTAATAAAATATTATTTCTTATATTTATTTTTAATTCATAATTTACAAATAATTAATAATAACTTTCCTATTCTTTGCCCATTCTCCATTAGAAACATATCTTAAACAACTTTATTTCAGGTATTGCTCCTTTATAACATTGAATTCTAATCTTAGTTCCTACAGCATCATATTTAGGAAAAAGATAGCTATTGAAGCTTTCCAATAATAGATTGAATCCACAAGTACAGCTATTCTCCAAAATAACTACAAAATTTTCATAGTACAAGATAATCATTTAACAAGATTTTAGTAACTTCACACATAATCAACAAACTAGACTGAAGTGTGTACCGTAAACATCAAATGCCACATGCTAGTGTCATGAACTCCCTCTGACATAACCAGCAGAATATGACAGATGGATGCCAGAAAAGCAGCAAGCTAGAAAGATTCCTTGCAGCACCCCCAACATAGTCCAAATTCATCAGATGTACAGCAACAGAAAAAGATTAATTGTGATCAAGCTAGAAAGTTTATAGACAGCAAGGACAAAAGAAAAAGAGGGGGGCAAAACACTGCATTTGGAATAACTGTTTACCTGAATACCCATGCATTCATGAGCCATCTCAGCTGACAGGGACTCTCCACTTAAAACTGAAACTATTGAAGAGCCATCCGGTCTCATCATCTCAGCTAAAACAGATGTACTAAATACAGGCTACAGGTCAAAAGAAGTAAAAACATAAATGACTAAGTAAAGCTGGAGAAGACAATCCCGTTGCACAAAAGAGGAATAAAGTAAGTTATTAAAAGAAAAAAAAAAGTCCTCTGAATAATGTTAGACTCATGAAATCTACTGCAACCAACAAAGAAGGAAATGAAAAAGGACAGGATTTGAGAAGTAGAAATTCAAAATATTTTCCAGTCTGACCACATACATCACTGGACTACCTATGTCATGTTTTTAAAACAAACTACATGAAGAAATTTTATTAGAAAGAAAAGAAAGTACACCTTATTGGAGGACAAGATATCCTCAAACTGCAAATGACAAGGAAAGATCGAAATGGGACTAAGTAACAAAAGCTCTAGAAAACTTGTAAGTGCAATAAAGCTGTCCAACCTCTTTGCACTTCAGATATAGTCACTCCTTTAAAATACCGATGTGTAGAGCACCAAAGCGAAGCCATGTACCCAATTCTATCCCATAAGATATGTAAAGGCAATGATATGTCCTTGAAGATGTGGGCATTCCTCTCTAACCAAACAAACTAGAGCATCTTATAAACTGTAGATTCCCACAATGTTTTGTCCTCGTTGTTACCAAACCCTTTGAAACAAATCATGAGAAACAATTCCAAAGTACTAAGACACACCCAGTTTTTGCGACAAATACCAACAAGGTTGTTCCAAAGGTAACTCACTGCTAAACAATGAAAAAATAAATGGGACAAAATTTTTGAACCAGATCTGCACGACATGCATATCAAGAGAAAGAACTAAATGAAGGCATTGACCCTCAACATGTCATTCATGTTTATCACCATTCCCACCCTCCCCCAAGGCAACACTTCCAAGTCTTTAGCATAACAAATCTTCTCCATTGTAAAGTCACCAAAATGAATGAAATTCACCAAGGAACAGTACCCCTCCTTTTTTTATCCCTGACCCACCGAAAAATCCTTACAATAGTAAAAAACTAGCTCAATAATAAAAGGAACTATTTGCTGTAACTAATTTGTAAACGATTGAGATATTTAAAAGAAAAAAGAAAGATTTACAATTCTGCATGTAAATGCTGTGGATAGGCTGCACTAATAATTACATGCCTTCACATCAGAACATTTCCAACCCATTTTTTTGTTTAAAAAAAAAGCTGTTGACGAGAAGAGAAGAGAGAATAATACAAAAATGAAGGGCAAGTAGACCTCCCAAAACTCAAAAAAGAACTAAACAATCTTCACTCAAAAATAGCTTTCCAGTCCCCGTGTATACACAAGAGACACCCTCCTAAAAGAACCAGTAGCTGAATCCAACAAGGTGGAAATAAAAATAATTCTCTCCCACAAAAAATGTAACAAAAGGCACCTTTGATTGAAATTCTCACACTTTGTTCTAACCAAAGACACCACAATCATGCAATAACAGCACATTCGCAATAGGGTTTCAGCTTCTTTTTCCTTCCAAAACAAATAAGAGCTCATTTAGACAGGCATTTTTCAGTTAAAAAGGCACTTTTTCCATAAAGAAGTACTTTTATTCGTTAAAAAGTGCGTTTGGACGAGCTTTTCATTAAAAAAAATGTTAGAATATAAAAATTCTGTAATTATTAGGTAGGTTATGATTCTATAATTGGGAAGAGGCTATTCTATAATGAGGACAATTTCTACAATTATAAGTTATGAATGGCTTGTCTTGTACATTCTCCTATAAATTCAAAATCTTGTGTAGGTCAGATTCACTGATTAGATTTCACTCAAGGGCTTTTTGTTCTTCTATCTTTCCATATTTTATATGGTATTAGAGTCTAAAGCCCTTTTATTTTTCAATAAACCACCTTTTTCTAGTGCCTATGCTTCATTCCAATCACTATGCCCAACCTGATCTTGACTCCTAACCCCCACCAAACACCTCAAACGTCATCAACTAATCAATGGCCATCACCAAAGCTCCTAACATCAATCGCACATGCTACCACATGCTAGATCTAAGAACCGACGTTTGCCCGTGCATAGGCGCATGACAACATTTAACATCACCTCTTCAACCACCGTCCACCTAGAAGTGGTCATTGGCCTCTCCTCTTTCCAACCCAACCCTTCCCTTCCATGATTGGGTCTTGTTTGTAACGGTTTAAGGCTGCTCTCCTTTGTTCACGTTATTGTACTAGCCTTTTTTTAAAACATTTGTCACAGTGCTTAGCTATTCTTTCATATTTATCACCCTTTAGAGCTCCTTTCAACCAAATTTCATCATATTTGATGTTGTTCTAGCTTCCTCAACCCAAACATCGTGTACCTTTTTTACTAATATTTTAGGAAACCCCATCCTCACTCCTAAAAAATTAGATGGCTCTAATTATACTACTTGGGCTGCTTCTATTGAATTGTGGTTTCTTGGCGAGGTTATGAGGATCACTTAGTGAAACAAACCAATGACATTTCAATGTCTGATCAACCTACTTAGAAGAAAATAGACCATCAACTATAAGGTTTATTATGGCATTCAACTAAGCATAAGTTATGGCATATTCTGCATAAATATAAAACATGCTATACCTTCAAGCAGAAAGCCAAATCCATATATACCAATGACATTCAATGTGTTCATGCTCTTGTTACTAAAATGATATGTTCAAAGGAGCTAGATACTAACAGGAACACTTATGTGGGAAAGGGAAAGGTCAAGTTTGTGAAAAAGGAGTTTAATGACTTGACGCTAATTTCCACTTATGCCCGAGAACAAGAGCCACAACGAGACAAATTGTTCATCATTCTTATTCTTGCGTGCTTGAAATTGGACCTTACTTTTATTTGTGATCAGATCCTCCCCAATCTTAACATTCCATACCTTGACAATGTTCTTGCTCGATTGCAACAATTGACCACCCTGTAAAACGAGGTTGTGCCACCTGAGGCCTCTATCTTTGCCTCACAACACAATAATCACAATCAAAATCAAGAATATGGTGGACATAGTAGTCACAACTATGGGCAATGATCCCACTACATATATTGCAACAAATTGGGTCATACCTGTGATCGCAGTCATTCACTATCTGGCCGCCCCAAGACGACCAATGTTGCTTTAGAAGAGAATATTTACATTTCTCAAATTGATGGTCCTCCTCCAATCACTTTATCTAGGACTGACTATAATGCCCTTCTACAATATCAGGCCACCAAGCGCATTGCTACGTTTGCCTACGTCACATAGACTACTAATTTTATAGCTTGTCTCAATCCTCATTCCTTGCAGCTTGGATCCTTGACTCCATTTCTCCAATCATATCTTTTCTCACATCTTGATACTTCTTCTTCACTTCCTAATATTACTCTTGCTTCTGAAACAGTTGCCAAAGCCATTGGTCAAGCATGACCCCTTCCGTCTTTACACTTAACCTCTATTCTTTATATTCCTATTGTTCCTTTAATATGGTTTTAGCTAGTAAACTTAGTCAAAAGCTTAATTGTACCCTCACCTTTGTTGATTCATCTATGGTTATACAAGATCAACGTAAGGGGCAAATGTTTGGCACCAGGCTTGAATCTCATTAACTCTATCACCTCTCTATGCCAACATCTCCAATTATTTGCACATTTTCTGACTCTCCAAAGCTGCTGCATTTTCATCTGGATCATCTTAGTCTTAAAATCTTCAGCACACAGTGCCTACTCTCTCAACTTTGTTAACTTTAAATTATAAGTCATGTCAACTATACATTCTCATGTCTCTTCCCTAAAAGTAATAACACTAGAGTCGTCTCTCCTTTTTCTCTTATTCACTTTAATGTTCAAGGATCAAGTCACACTTCTTTAACTCTGCGCTTTCAACATTTTGTCACTTTTATTGATGAGTATTCTCATTATATTTGGTTATTTTTAATGAAAATTTGTTTTAAATTGTTCTCTATCTTTAAACAATTTTCCAATGAAATATGCAATCAATCTAGCACTTCTATAAAAATTTTACATAGTAACAATGCCCGTCAATATTTCTCTACTCATTTCAAAAATTTCATGATTGCATATGATATACTTCATCAATCCTCATGTGCTTAAAGACCTCAACCACAAAAAGCATCCAAACATAAAAAATGTCATTTCATTAAAATAGCTTATGCTTTACTACTTCATCATAATGTTCCTCCTTGTTTTTGGGGCAATGTTGTTCTCATTGCATGCTACTTGATCAATCAGATGCCTTCTTCTGCTTTACAAAATCAAGATTCCTCACTCTACCTTGTTCCCCAATGAGCCTTCGTATCATCTCTCTCCTCGTGTTTTTAGTTGTACTTGCTTTGTCCACCACTTGACTCTGGGTCAAGATAAGCTATCCATAAAATCCTACAAATGTATTTTCTTAGGTTACTCCCATCCCCAAAAAGAATCACTAATTATTACTTCATGACAACAGAAGTTATCTTTAAGTCAACACCACTTTTTATGTCAACCATCTCCCACAATCCTCCCACTATCATTGAAGTACATCTAATTCCATCCTTCGATCCTAGTCCTTCATTCAATGAGTTTACAGTTGACTCCATTGTCTCTTCCACATCAAATTCAATTATCATTATTGCAGATTCTGTGGATGTTCGTACTGATTCACACACAATTTCGACACTTGAACCTACTCTAAACCTGTCCCTTGATGATGGTTTTCCCATTGCTATTTGAAAAGGTATTCACTATTCTTGTAATCCCCATCCTATTTATAATTTTTTGACTTACCATTGTTTGTCATCACCCTACTATGCTTCTATATCTTCTTTGTCCTCTTTTTTCATTCCTCAAACTACTCAAACGGCTTTCTCTCATCCTGGGTGGAAGCAAGTTATGATTGCCAAAATGGAGGCTAGACAATCGAATGACATCTAAAAACTTGTCCATTTGCCTCATAAATCGTTGGTTATAGGTGGGTTTACATAGTTGAAGTTGGCCTTAATAGTAACATTCATCGTCTTAAGGCACATTTTGTAGCTAAAGGCTACACTCATATTTTTGGCTTGGATTAAGGCGACACTTTCTTGCCTATGGCTAAGATTACTTCTATTTGTGGGGTATTATTTATTGCTACTATTCAATGCTAGTCCCTTCATCAACTTAACATTAAAAATACCTTTCATCATAGCAATCTTGAGGAGAAAGTTTACATAGAGCAACCACCTGGGTTTATTGCTCAAGGAAGTCTAGACATGTAAGTTACATTGATTTATCTACAAGTTTAAACAGTCACTACGGGCCTAATTTGGGCTATTTAGCAATGTTGTCCAATGGTTTTAGTTGACTAAAACTAAAGCCAGTCACTCTTTATTCAACATGCATCGAGCTCCTAATCTTTGCTTATATTTGGTTGTCTATGTCATTGTTATCAACAAGAATGATTAAGATGGAATCTCAGCTTAAACATAACATACTTGATCACTTTCAAATCAAGGATTTCAACAAGTTAAAATACCTTTTAGGCATTGAAGTAGCTTCATCTAGGACTGGGATAGTGATTTTTTAGAGAAAATATGCACTAGAAATCCTTGAAGAAACTAGCATGTCAAATTGCCTCTTAGTTGATACTCCTATGAATTCCAATATTAAAATGATACTAGGACAAGGGGGCCTTTAACGGATCCTTGTAAATACTAGTAAGTTGTTGAAAAATTGAATTTTCTTACCATCAATCAACCAAATATCTCCTTTGTTATGAGTGTAATAAGCCAATTCTTATAGTCACCATGCACTAGTCATGGGGATGCAATGACATGCATTCTCAAGTATATTAAAAGGGCTCCTAGGAAGGCTTGTTATATGAGGATAATACACACACCCAACTAGTTGGGCATACTAATGAAAATTGGGTAAAATCTCAATCCACTACAAGTTATTACATTTTCATTGGAGCAAATAATGTATCTTGGAAAAGCAAGACACAAGATGTCGTTGCTAGATCTAGTACTAAAGATAAATACCATGCCATGGCATTGGCAACGTGTGGACTTGTGTGGATGAAATAATTGCTTCAAGAACTCCAATTTGAAGATTCAAGCAAGATGACACTAATATGTGATAATCAAATTGCTCTACATATTGCACCTAATTTAGTCTTTTCATGAGAAAACCAAATACATTGAAATTAATTGCCATTTGATTAGAGAAAAACTAATGGTCCTAAAGATAAAAAATCTTAGTGGTAGGATACAAGTGTACAGGACAAGAATAAGGTTAAAAAAGAGTATTATAAAGCGTAGTCTTTGTATAAAAGTGATGAAAATTGAAAACATTATAAGATAGCTAACAAAGATAATAAGAAGATGATGAGCGAAGCAAGAGCTAGGGCACTTTATGGATTATATCAATCCTTAGACACTAAAATTGGAGAAAAAAGCACCTATAAGCTTGGTAAAAATAAAGAAAGAAAGACAAAAAAATGGACCAAGTGAAATGTATTAAGAATTAAGAGGGGGAAATCTTGGTCATGAAACAACATATCAAGAAAAAATGTTAGTGTTATTTTTATAGACTATTTAATGAAAAATACAGGATTTTATTACACTAGGATAAGTTAGATACTAAAGAGAAAAACCAAAATTATATTTTTTATCATAGAATTTAAGAGTCACAGGTAAAAAAAAAAAAACATTAAAGATGATGGAGAATTATAGAACAGTTAGACCAGATAATACATTATAAAAGGGTTTAGGAGTGAAAAATATAATTTGATTCACAAAGTTGTTTAATGAGATTATGGAGTCCAAGAAAATACTAGACAAGTGAAGGAGAAGTACTTTAATTCTGATTTATAAGAACAGGGGAAATATACAAAACTGTGCAAATTATAGGAAAATTAAACCTATAAGCCACACTACGAAGCCATAGGAGAGAATAATTGAACAGAGATTAAGGCAAAAGACTCACGTGACAAAAAATCAATTTAGTTTTATGCCAAGAAAATCAATCATGAAAGCAAGGTATTTGCTAAGAAAATTAATAAAAAAAATCAAAGGAATAAAAAAGACTTATACATGGTGTTCATCAATTTGGAGAATACATATGATAAGGGGCCAAAAGAGGTTTTGTGAATAGTTTTGGAGGGAAAAAAAATTCGTATTGCTTATGTTCAATCAAATCTAGAATATGTATAATGAAGTTACGACTAGTGTGAGAACACAAAATAAACCCACGAAGAATTTTTTGATAACCATTGGCCTATATCAAGGGTCAAATTTAAACCTCTACCTCTTTACCTTAGTAACATATCCAAGAGCCAGTGTCACAATACATGTATTTTGTAGATGATATAGTCCTAGTTGGAGAGTCAAAAGAGGAAATAAATGAGAAGTTAGAGATGTAAAAACTCGTTTTAGAAGCACATGAATTACGTTTAAATAGAAGTACAACAGAATGTATATAATGTAAATTTAGCAAAAGGTGCACCAATTGTAGTGTAGAAGTGAAAATTGATGAACACACTGTACCACAAATCACACAGTTTAAGTATCTTGGATCCATCATACAACATGACAGGAAAACAAAGAAAGATATAAACTAGAGTTCAAGCAGAATGGATGAAATGGAGGAGTGTTTCGAGTATTATTTACGATAGAAGAATACCACCCAAATTTAAAGGTAAATTTTACCACAATTATAAAACCTGAAATGTTGTACAATACTGAGTATTACGCAATAAAAAGCTGACAGGAGAATAAAATCAATCTTCCAAAGATGAGAATTTTGCGTTAGATAAATGGGTACATTAGACAAAATAGAATTAAAAATAAATACACTACAGAGAAAATTAAAGTCGCATCTATTGTAAAAAAAAATTATAAAATCGTGTCTTAAATAGTTTAAGTATGTGCAAAGAAAACCTGTAAAAGCTCCAATAAAGAGAATAGATCAGATAGAGAGTAATCCAATAGTTAGAAGAAGAGGAAGGCCAAGAAAAACTATAGGCAAAACTATTAAAAAGAATTTAGACTTAACTAATTTGTCTATAGACATAATTCCTGATACAACTTTATGACGTCGTTTGTTTATGTAGCCAACCACACATAATAGGAAAAAAAATTTTGTTATTATTTTATTCGAGAAAAAATATTATGCGGGACCTTCATCACCAACCATGTCAACTTTCAACTAACATTCTTACTAGAGCATTAAAGGGACCTGCATTTCTTACATTTATAACAAGCTTGGCGCATATGATTTATTTGCTCTACCTTGAGAGAGAACATTAAAATGTAAATATCTTGTAATTATTAGGTAGGTTATGATTATGTAAATCGGAAGAGGATCCTTTATAATTAGGACATTATTCTGTAATTATGAGTCATGAATGACTTGTCTTATACACTCTCCCATAAATTCAAAATCTTTTATAGGTTAGACTCACTGATTATATTTCACTCAAGGGCTTTCTCTTCTCTCTTTCCATATTTTATAAAAAAGCAAAAGTTAAAACCCTAAATATAGCTTTCTTTTTTTATAAGCCCACTATTTTGGCTTTTGAAAACAGCCCATGCGGTAGCTAATTTCTCAATAACCAAAAGCACATCAATTATATTTTCCAAAGAAAAACACCCCTTATCACATTTTTAACAAAATGCCTAAATTTGTAATTGTAGAGAAGAATCAAGTTACATGGATATTTATACAATGAGGGAGAAGCTGCTCTACGAAATAAGTAAGACAAATCCCAAACAATTAAAGATTAATTAATTTTCTAAACACATAACTAATTCCTAGGGTCAACTATCAAATTACAATATTACAATGATAAGTACAATGATTTCTAACATTTTAACATTCCCTCTCAAGAGTGGATATCATCCATTCCAAACTTGATGATTAGGTTTTGAAAAGATAACACTAGACAATCCTTTGGCGAGTACATTGGAAGTTGATCACCAATAGGAACAAAACGAGTACAAATTAGACCACTCTCCTTATTAATCTCTCCACTTCCAGACCATAAGAAATCCCACAAAATCTTTTCCATCCTTTTGCTTTTGGGGTTTATGTCCTCCACAACTTCATTAGCTACCAACGAAACATCTTAAATATGTCTATAGGCTTCAAAAGCACTTTTGTTCTCAAAGATAGCATGATAGCATGCCTAAGAAGCTCACCAATCTCAAAGAGAAGACTTTTATAATGATGTTATAAACACTAATAACTAGGACAATAGGCCTTAAATCTCTCATCTTAATAGAATGATCCTATATATGTACAAGAGTAATGAAGGTAGAATTCATGCTAGTACACTTTTTTTTTTAACCTTATTGAAGAAGAAATTGTATTAGGATGAGAAAAGAGTACAAAAATTTGAGGAATCCTCAAACAAAGAAAACGTGTGCAATCTCAAAATAGAAAATCCAAATAAAAACTCCTAAAAAACTAGTTAGTGAAATCAACTGTCTAGTGTCTTTGCTTGTCAAAAATAGAGAATCCCTTTATAAAGGCCATGAACAAAGCATTAAAGAGAAGCCATCAGGCTAACAATAATCTTTATGTTCAAGAGAAACTCATTGAACACCATCAGATTATCCTTCACTAAAGACTAGTAAGTCAAGAAAAGAGCCATATTAAAATCATATGGACTACAAGCCTTCCCTTTATCCATCTTCCACATTGCACTCCTAATCTCCTCCTCTTCAAAAGGTCTTTCTAACCGAGTAGCCTTAACACTACTAGTAGGATTGCAATCTAGGCATTCAAGAAACAGCCTCATTAAGAACTTCAAATAAAGCTATTTATAAAACCGAGCTACTTCCCCTGTTGTTGAAGCACCATCCGTAACAATTCTTCCCTTGACTATCTCCAATTCCTCTATCATGCTTATACATCTCTTACAATTTGCTACATTGTGAAATAACTTAGAATTAGCATCCTCTTCCCTCACCCATTTAATCCTACTCTTTTTTCTCCAATTAATCTCATCCTCATGAAGAACAACAATTAACTCATTTTTTATGACTAGCCCCCATGTGCGTTGATTATCTAGCAAACTACCTCACTTTCAAACCTATCCAAAACATCTAAATCCTCAAGCACATCCCTCTTTTTAATCTTAGTATCTCCAAAGACCTCCCTATTCCAAGTCTCCAAAGACCTTTCCAACCAAAATTAATTGATAGAAGGTAAATACACAACAATTCAACAGTTTCAGCTTTGTAATTATTAAACATAGAGATGCCCAATCTCCTTTTTTCAATTTTTTACAGGGAACATGTCTTATTTTCAATTATTTACAACTCCACAACTATTGGGTCCAATCACATTGCAATTGTTGCTTTGCTTCATGTGGTACAACCGAAACTAAAATCTGTCTTCAGACTGCTCAAGATGTATTAAGGTGCCGCCCCCATCGCTTTCATTGCAGTCCCCTGGATTATTTTGTATTGCAAATCCATAATTTCAGCAATCTAAAGCTTCCAATTTAAACAACATATGGTGCTTGGTTTCCTGACTTCCTTGCATTATACAAATTATTCATCCCCTCACCTCATATTGTCCACCTTCAATTAGAGTTGGGGTTATAAATGGGTATAACATACATTTTAAGATCACAACTTTTAACGAATTATTAGCATTATAATTTCAAATGCTGAAATATGAATGCAAAAGCATTAACTACACATGAATGACTTCCCAAAAAAAGAAAAATGGCACAACTTATTGACAAATCAAGATATTTAGTGCAATACCTGGGTATCAAGAAGAATAATGCGTTCGGCAGCTATCCTTGGCTCAATGCCCATAGAACAATGCCTTGCCATTGCTCTAGTATCATCAGACCCTATGGAAAAAGGTGGCAGCATCCCTGCGAGCTTAAACATTAAAGTTACCACATGGAAGTGTCAAACTTCTAAAAGGAATTGTTTTACAGTCTTAGAATGATCAATTTCATGATATCTAATGATAGTCAACATTTTACAGTTTTATAGTGATACAGTTTCATGAGATAGAGATGTCTTTTTCACTTCTTTATTGCCAATATTTACCATATAGGATTGTCTTGTCTGATACAGCATAGGATTGCTGCTTTATTTTGTATTAGTTGATACTTTTTCTTTTTTGTTCTTTCTTTCTTTCTTTCTTTTTTTTTTTTTACCTCCTAACATGTCTTAAGCTCCTCAATTCTATTTTCTTCCCTTCACACTCACATAAATCCTTTTCTCACTAAAGAAAGATATTAATCCTTTATAGAAATTACTTTCCTAAAACTTGAGAAAATTTCAATCATATGCGTTCTAAAATATTAAAAAAACTAAACCTAATGGAGAATAGAATAACAGAAGGCCTCAAGTTTGAGATGAAAGCTAGGCATGGAAATGGAAATGGAAATTATCTATATTCTAATATTTATAACAGTATACAAGTCATAGTTATGAATAATGTGTTCACTTGTATCAACAAGGACTCAAAAATGCTAGTGTGTTGTGTACCATTGTGCAACTAGCTAGCGACATTGAAATGTAGCACAATTTATATTAAATATGTCATACATATTTAATAGGTTTATACATTTGGTCCCTATACTTTGCTCAAGTTTTCAATAGGGTCCCTATACTATTTTATAAATGATTCCTTACACTTTCTTACCTTTTCCAAATGGGTCTCCATCATGAAGTTTTGCCATAACAGCATCTAACTAAAGAAGACTTGGCAAACAAAATATACACATGTCACAAAGCCATTGCTGAGATGAACTATATTTGCCCACACAAATAGCAATATGTCTAACATTGTTCCAAACTCTTTAGCCCCACTAATGGGTACTTTTATCACTACATTCTTAGGAAATTCCATTATTACCCTAAAGAAATTAAATGGCTTTAATTATACTTCTGGGTAGTTTCTATTGAACTAAGGTTCCTTGGCCAAGGCTATGAGGTTCACATGGTTAAACAAGTTGAAGATATTTCAGCTTACGATTAACCAACTTAGAAGAAATAGACCATCTACTGTGTGGCCCATTATGGCATTCTATTGAAAGTTATGGCATATTCTATAAGGTTATAAAACCTGTTTTACTTTTTGTCAAAAGGGCGATCTATGTATACTAATGACATTCAATGTGTTCGTCACTAAAATGATAAGTTTGAAATAGTTAGATACAAATACACACACTTATGTGGAAAAGGTCCAAGTCTGTAAAACAGGAATTCAATGAGTTGCTGCCTATATCCATTGATGCCTAGGAACAAGAGCAACAACAACAAACAAACAACAAAGCCTTTTCCCACTAAGTGGGGTCGGCTACATGGATCAATCGACGCCATAAATCCCTATCATAAATCATATTTCTAGACAAACCATTTAAATCTAAATCTCTCTTAATAATTTCTCCTATAGTTTTCCTTGGTCTTCCTCTACCTCTACTTATTGGACTATTCTCCATCATATCTACTCTCCTAACGGGGGCTTCTATAGGTCTCCTTCCCACATGACCAAACCACCTAAATCTCGATTCTACAATCTTTTCTACAATAGGTGCGACTTTCACCTTCTCTCTAATGCATTCATTTCTAATCCTATCCCGTCTAGTGTGTCCACTCATCCACCGCAACATTCTCATTTCTGCTACATTAAACTTATTTTCTTGTTGACTTTTTATTGCCCAACACTCAGTTCCATACAACATTGCAGGTCTTATAACTGTGCAGTAGAATTTACCCTTAAGTTTGCAGGCCTAGGAACAAGAGCAACAACAAGACAAATTATTCATGGTTCTTACGCTTGCTAGGTTGAGGGCGAACCTTACTCCTGTACGTGACATTTCATCCCTTGACAATGTTTTTCCTCAATTGCAATAGTAGACCATGTTACAGAATGAGGTTGTGCCACCTAAGGCCTCTATCTTTGCCTCACAACATAGTGATTGTAATCGAAATCAATGACATGACAGACATAAAAATGGCAGATGCAACTGTAGGCAACAACCTCAATGTACTTACTACAACAAATTGGGTTACACCCACAACCATTGTTATTCTCTACATGGTCATCCCAAGATAGCCAATGTCACCTTAACAGAGAGATAGTGAAGTGGTAGTATGCTCGATAGCCAGATAGTGTAGAAAGGCATTATAGTCAACTCGGTAGCCTAATAAGGCCTTATTACTTATTAGGCAAGAGTAATAGTATGAAGTGAAGAAAGGGAAGTATCAAGATGTAAGAAGAGATGTGGGATATCATAGATATGATTAGAAGCATTGGAGTCAAGAATCCAAGGTCCAACAAATGAGAATTGAGAGAGACAATTGCCAAAGGTATTGGTCAAGCACGACTACTTCCTTGCTTAGCATTATACTCTATTCTTTGCATTCCTAGCTACTCCTTTAACCTTATTTCAATTAATAAACTCAACCAAACACTTACCTATACTCTCACCTTTCTTGGTTCATATGTGATTATACAAAATCGGCATATAGGGCAAACAACTAGCACCAGGCATGAATGTCATGGACTCTATCACCTTTTTGCGTCAGCATCTCCAATTATCTGCACCTCTTCAGGCTCTCTAGAGTTGCTACATTTTTGTTTAGGCAATCTTACCAAACTTCAATAAATGATACCTAGTCTCTCGTCTTTGTTGTCTTCAAATTGTGGATCATGTTAGCTGGGTAAACATTCTCATGTCTCTTTTCCTAAAAGTAATAACACTAGAGCTGTCTCTCCTTTCTCTCTTGCTCACTTTGCTGTTTGGGGACCGAGCCATACTTGTTCCCCTTTGGGATTTTAGTATTATGTCACTTTTATTAATGATTATTCTGATTGTGCAAAGTTATTTTTAATGAAAAATCATTCTAAGTTATTCTCAATAAGATCTATAATCAATTTGGTACTTCTATGATAAAGTTTTACGCAATGACAATGCCTATGAATATTTCTCAACTCCTTTCAAAAATGTTATAATTGCACAAGGCATGCTTTATCAATCCTCTTGTGCTTATACACCGCAATAGAATGGGATAGCAGAATACAAAAACCATCATACCATTAAAGCAACTCACACTTTATTGCTTCATTACAATTTTCCTTTTTTTTTTTAGATGTTGTTCTCACTACATACTACTTGATCAATTGGATGCCTTCCTCTGTACTACAAAATCAAGTCCCTCACTCTATCCTATTCCCCAATAAACTTTTGTATCATCTTGCTTTGTCCACCATTTGACTCCAGGCCAAGATAAGCTATTCACTAAATCCTTCAAATATGTTTTCTTGGGTTACTCCCATCTCTAGAAAGGATATTGGGGTTATTCCCCTAACACTAATTGCTACTTCATAAAAGCTAATATTACCTTCCTTGAGTCTATTACAATGTAAATATTCTACAATTATTAGGTAGATTATGGTTCTATAATTAAGAGGATATTCTATGATTGGGACATTATTATGTAATTATGAGTCATGAATAACTTGTCTTGTACGTTCTCCTATAAGTTCAAAATCTTTTGTAGGTCAAACTCACTAACTACATTTCACTCAAGGGCTTTCTCTTCTTCTCTCTTTATGTATTTTATATGGTATCAAAGCTTAAAGCTCCTTATTTTTCAATCAGCCATCCTTTTCCAGTGACTATGCTACATTCCAGTCACTGTGCCCAACCTGATCTTGTCTCACGACCCTCACCAAACACCTTGGACATCACAAACCAGTCAATGCCCGTCATCACACACATCACTAAGTGCTAGGTTTAAGAACCATCGTTCACTCATGCATTAGCGCATAATAGCATGCCACACTACCTCTCTAATTACCATCCGCTCAAAAGTGGTCACCAACCTCTCCTTTGTCTAGCTCAACCCAACTCAACTTTTCCCTTCAATGACGAGGTTCTATTTGTAGGGCTTTGAAGCTGCTCTCCTCTGTTCATGTTACTACCCCTTTTTCAGTTAACATTTGTCATTGTGCTTTGCTATTCTTTCACATTTGTTACCCTTAAAAGCTCCCTTCAACCAAATTTCACTGTGTCTGATGTTGTTCCAACTTCATTAACCCAAGAATCAAATAACTTCTCTACTACTTCTTCAGGAAACCCCATCCTCACTCATGAAAAATTAGATGGCTTTAATGATACTACTTGGGCTACTTCTATTTAACTTTAGTTTCTTGGCCAAGGTTATGAGAATCACTTAGTGAAATAGGCAGATGACATTTCAATGTCTAATTGGCCTACGTTGAAGAAAATAGATCATCAACTATGTGGTCTATAATGGCATTCGATTGAGTGTAAGTTAAAACATATTCTATATAATTGTAAAACTTGTTATACCTTTTGGCAAAAGGCCAAAATCTTTGTATGCTAATGACATTAAATGTGTTCATAATCTTGTTACTAAATGAGTTTGAAACAACTAGATACTAACATGAACACTTACATGGGAAAAGTCAAGCCTATGAAACAAGAATTTAATCGGTTGATGCCAATCTCCATCAATGCCCAAGAACAGGAGCAACAACGACACAAATTGTTCAAGGTTCTTACTCTGATTAGCTTGAAATCAACCCTCGCTCCTATTCATGATAAGATCCTCTCCAGTCCTAACAATCCCTTGATAATGTTCTTGTTCATTTGTAACATTTGAACATCCTACAGAATGAGACTATGCCACCAAAGGCCTCTATTTTGCTTCACAACACAATGATTACAATCAAAATCAGAGATGTGGTAGACATAACGATGGAGGTCACAACAATGGGCAATGACCCCACTACACATACTGCAACAAATTGGGTCATACTCCTGACCGTTATTCACTACATGGCTGCCCTAAGATGACTAATGCCACTTTAGTAGAAAATGCTAACATTTCTCAAATTGGTAGTCCTCCTTCAATAACTTTATCTGAGACTGACTATATTGACTTCCTACAATATCATGCCACCAAGCACACTGCCACTTCTACCTCCGTCACATAGATTGGTAAATTCTACAGTTTGTCTCTCTCAGTCCTCATTCCTTACGACTTGGATCCTTGACTCCAGTGCTGCTAATCATATCTCTAGTAACCCACATCTTTTCTCACATTTCGATACTTCTCCTCCGTCACTTCCTACTATCACTCTTGTTAGTGGCTCCAAAACAGTTGCCAAAGGTATTGGTTAAGCACAACCCCTTCCCTCCTTACCCTTAATCTCAATTCTTTACATTCTTGACTGCCTCTTTAATCTTGTTTTAGCTAGTAAACTTAACCAAACACTTAACTATACTCTCACCTTTCATTATTCATCAGTGGTTATACAAGATTGGCGTATGAGGAAGACAATTCACAGCGGGTGTGAATCTCATGGACTCTATCACCTTCTGTGCCAACATCTCCAGTATTTGCACGTCTTCTAGCTCTTTGGAGCTACTGCAATTTTGTTTGGATCATCCTAATCTTACTAAACTTCAGCACATGGTGCCTAATCTATCGTCTTTGTCAACTTTAAATTGTGAGTCATGCTAGACGAATAAATATTCCCATGTTTCTTTTTCTAAAAGTAATAACACTAGAGTCGTCTCTCCTTTTTCTATTGTCCACTCTAATGTTTAAGGACCAACTCATACTTGTTCAAGTTTGGGCTTTCAATATTTTATCATTTTTATTGATGATTATTCTCGTTTTACTTGTTATTTTTTAAGAAAAACATTTTAAATTGTTCCCTATCATTCAACATGTGCTTTATCGTATTTTTGGTAAATTACAATTATGTAATTAATATGACGATATTCTATAATTAAGACATTATTCTATAATTATGAGTCATTAATGACTTGTCTTGTACATCCTCTTATCAATACAAGATCCTATGTAGGTTAAACTCACTGACTTCATTTTCTCTCAAGGATTTTCTCCATTCTTCTCCTTCATCATAAAAATGACTTTGACAGCTCTTCACAAGAAAAAAACAAACTATTACATGTCTCTTTCTCGTTGCCCCAAAAAAATTTACATATCTCATTAAAATCCCCACTTAGCATCTTCCTCTTAATGGCACTAAACTACAAATTAGTCTAAAATTTCTTTGTGAGTTGGCATTACTTAACCTTCCTTTTCTCACTTTCAAAGACTATATTTTGCAAGATTGTAATGACAAAAGCTATTAAGCCTAAAGGATTGCCTATAACAGAGAAGAAGGAGCAAAGTAAATCAATTAGAAGATGGAAAGAAACACAAGAAGCTTTGACTCATAGATGCACCCATTCCCGGCCAACTAAGAATATTCAAATCACCAAACAAGGTATCTTGTGTTTCAAAAATTAATGCTGAAAAATAAAAGCCTCACAAAAAATGGTAGAAAACAGACACAAACAAAAGAGTAAGAATAAAGAAGGTATATGGCTTTTCTTCTTGTTATGATTCAAATGTTGGTACACAATATATATATATATATATATATGTATACATGTTTATACATGAATAAGAGAATCATGGCAAAAGTAAATGTTCATAATTACTATATAAAGGGACAAATAGTAGTGATAATGGGTCAATGAATTAATTCAATTTAATGCCATGATTGTAGCTACCCTATTTCCACGTGCTTCACATGAATCTCTCTGACACTTTCCCTCAAGCTAGTGAATAAATGTCCAGCATTCCTAGTTGTCAACTGGTGCTTCAAAGACTATTTTGGGTACTCCTTCAGTCAGCATATCAATAGGTTATTGAGTAGTAGGTACATATCTCATACTAATTCCTAAGTCAATCTTCTCTTTTGATAAAATGCCTATCCACCTTCACATATTTAGTTCTATCATGATGAACTGAATTGTGAGCAACACGGATGGCAACCTTGTTATCACAAAATAGCTTTATAGGAAGTGAAGATGATACATTTAGTTCCTCCATCAACAATTTAAGTCACATTAGCTCACATATTTCACGAGCTAAAGACTTAAGTTCTGCTTTGGCACTACTCTTAGCAACAACCATTGGTTTTTTACTCTTCCAAGTGACTAAATTTCCCCAATCTTTTGTACACTACCTAGTGGTAGACCCCTCATCTTTAATTGAGCCAATCCAATCTACATCTGTAAATGCTTCTATTATCACATTTTTTGAAAAATATAATTTTTCTTTAGTGTGGCTTTCAAATAAGCCAAGATTCGATTCACATCTTGCAAATGCTTTTCTATTGGAGAATGCATGTATTGACTAGCTATACTTATTGCAAACACAATATCAAATTTGATATGAGACATTAAAATTGTTCAACCAATCTCTGATATCCACCCTTATCCACTTGAACATCTCCACCAACACATTAAAACTTCCATTTCGATTTGATAAGGGTGTTAGCAAGCTTGCACCCAAGCACGCCGATTTCCTTTATGAGATCAAGAGTACACTTCCTTTGAGAGATAGACATCCCCTTCTTACTTTAAGCAACCTCCATTTCCTAGAGATACCTAAAGGTTCCAAGTTCCTCAACTTCAAACTTGATTCTAAGGATATTCTTCAATTTTTGCATTTATTTGCTATCTTCTCCAATCAAGATTATATCATCAACATATATAATAAGGATGGTTCTTTTATTGTCCTCAAATATTTTCACAAAGAGAGTGTGGTTAGCTTGCCCATTTTTCCTCATGGTTTTTGCAAATTTGTCAACCCATGCTTTAGGAGATTGTTTTAAACCATAAAGTGATTTCTTCACTCTGCGTACTCTCCATTTTTCTTCATTTTTAAAACTGGGAGGAAGAGTCATATACACTTCCTTACCTATTCTCCATTAAGAAATGTATTTTTCACATCCATCTCATGCAATTCCAAATCTAAATTAGCAACCATGGACAAATAACCTTGATAGGGTTTAGTTTTGCCATGAGCACAAATGTCTTTATGTAGTTGATGCCAAAGAACCTTTAGCCACCAAACAGGCTTTGCATCTTTTTATACATCAGTCAGACTTCAATTTGAAAGTGAATACCCATTTGCATCCAACTACCTTATCTTCTTTGGTAAATTCATAAGTTCCAATGTTCCATTGTTCTTCATTGCCCTCATTTCTTCCATCACAGCCTGTCTCCATCTTGGTTGTTTCGCATCCTCCCGCATATCCCTGGGAATTTCAATACTGTTCATTTTTCTGTTAAAATTTTGAATGCTGCAAAGAAGCATGAGTAGGACAAATAATTTGAGATAGAGTACTGAGTGCAAGCTCTTACTCCCTTCCTCAAAGCAATGAGTAGATTTATAACATTTTCAGGTTTCTTTCTCTATTTTCATTGGATGAATTTTTCTCTAATTCAAAAGATTAGACAAATGCTGGATTTGTAATATCTTGTCTTTTGTTCCTTTGAGTATAAACCTGCATATTTGTCTCTTTTGGTTATCCAAGTGATTCTCCCCCTCACTATCTACAAAAGGGTCAAAGGAAGGTGTCTCAAGTAAAGTAGAGGACAAGGGTAGAACAAGAGATGAAATGGGCTGATCCTTACATTGTTCCTTCTCTTATATTCTCCCCCTAAAGAGAAGGTGAAGAAAAATAACGCTGATCTTCAAGGAAAGACACATCCATGGGAACAAAGAACCGCTTGGAAGATGGGCAATAACATTTATATCCCTTTTGATTTAAAGGATATCACACAAAGATACACTTTATAGCTCAGGGATTAAGTTTCCCTCATTCTAGATTGAAATTATGCATGAAGGCGGTGCATCCAAAGACATTCGAAGGTAAAGAGGAAAAAATTCCGTTTTGAGGAAACGCATGAATAAGAGTGTCACAAGGAGTGTTAAGTTGTAAGACACGAGTTGGAAGACAATTGATCAAATAAGATGTAGTTATAACAACTTCTCCCAAAAAAACAACTAGAAACATGACAAGTAAACAAGAAAGTTGGGGCTACCTCAAGAAGTTGTTGGCTTTTCCCTTCAATTATACCATTTTGTTGGGGAGTTTTGACATAAAAGATTTGGTGAAAGATCCAATGGTGTTTTAAAAAGTCCCCAAAAATAGAATTATAGTATTCTCTCCCATTATCCATTCTAAGGACCTAAATAGAGGTCTAGAAAACATTCTAGACCATTTTATTAGACCAACACCAAATTTGTGATTTAAAAGATAAACCCAACAAACACGATTATGATCATTAATGAAGGTTATAAACCATCTTATATTTGTCAGGTTATGGACACAAGAGGTCACCCAAATTCACTATGTATGACAAAAAAGGTAAGAATTTTTTATAGGGAATCCGCTAAAGATTGTGGTTATGTTTAGCAAGTACTCTTGACAATTAAAGGAATTTGGATTTTTATTGATAAATAAATTTGAAAACTTGGATGACCCAAGCATTTGTGCTCAAGCATTACATTAGTAGAATGAGAGATAGTTGAGTAAAGAGCAAAATCGCTTCAATGAGAAGGATTATTTACCACTACCAATCATCCTCCTAAAGTCAAATTTGGAAATTCACAATGAGAAGGAAAAAATTTAGCCACACAATTTATATCCATATTCAACTTGCTAACAAAGATAAGGTTGCACGTAAAATTAGAAACATTAAAAACAAATAGTAATTCATATTAGAGAAGCAAATTGCCCCTTTCCCAACCATTGTAGAAAAACTTATTTTAATATCATTTGAACAAGGAGCATATGTAGAAAACAAGGATTAAAAACAAGTCATATGGTCAATGGCACCAATATCTATAATCCATGAATTATGTAAAGGCAATTGAGAATGGAAAGCTGTACATATTTTATCCCCTTAGGCGAATTAGCAAGCTAAGTTGGAGCCACCTCGCTACATTGTAGTCTTAGATCAACTAAGTAAATTCAACTATTCAAATTGTTCAACTATGAGTATCACCCCACCTGTCTACTCAATTTCTGTCATGCCTGTGAATCCTTTATTAGTTTCTCTCTGACCACATGTTATCCAATTGTTGGGCTTCCCATGAATCTTCCAACACATTTCCTTAATGTGATAATGGCTTCTAATAATGATCAAACTATTGTTTATGAACCGAATCCTCTGTTACAGGGGCCATCCCTTTTTAAAAAAATGGTTATGGAGAGGAACTATCTACATTGTGTATCCCTTTGATTTTTGCCCCTCATGGTCAAAGTTCTCTGCACAATAAAACACAAGTGCAAACCTTTGAGAGAATTCATATGTGCTTATCTCCTTGGGAGCCCATTCATGACTCTTTCTAGCTTCCTTGCAAACAATAGCAATCACTTCCTTGATACTTGGACAAGGTTTAAGACCAAGTATGTGCCCTCCAACCTCATCTAGATCCTTATTAAGACCATACAAAAAATCATAGACCCATTCCTTCTCCATCAGCTTCTTATACATCAAGTCATCCTCTAGCGCCACCCAACTCAACTCATAAAATTGGTCCACTTCTTACCACAATTTTGTGAGCTTAATATAATAATCTTTTACCATGATCGCTCACTTGCTTTGTGATCTTTATAGATGAACGAAGTTCAAAACATTGAGCAAAGTTTTCCAGGTCAAAATACAGTTCCTTCGCCACATCCCATATGTCTTCGACACTTGTGAAAAAGGCAAGTTTAAGAGAGATGGTTTCCATTGAATTGATCGACCATGCCATAGCCTAAAGCATATTCAGCTATCCAAGTTTCAAAACCTGGCTCATTCTCTGCTGGTCTCTTCTTCATGCCAACGAGATAACCAAATTTCCCTTCACTTTCAAACATGAGGCAGAAAAAATGTGACCACTCCTAGTAATTCATGTCATTCAACATGTGTTGAGTGATCTGGAATGTACATTAATCAACCCACCACCAGTGTCAACATGTGGGAACAATAGCAATCGCGGGTCACCCATCATGTTTCTCATCTGCCATGATTTCGCTCGCTGGATCAGGCCTCACCTCTGATACCATGAATAATCAGAGGCTCATAATAAGTGGCAAAAAAACAAAGACAGATGAAGGAGTAAGAACAGAGGAGATATATGCCTTTTCTCCTTCTTGTTGCTATTTGAATAGTAGTGCACAGTACGTGTGTATGTCTAGACACATGCAAACACAAATGAATGAGAGTCATGGCAGAAATAAATGTACAAAATCACTACATAAAGGGACGGACAGCAGCGATTATGGGTTAACAAATTAATTCAATTTAATCCCATGATTTCAAATGCTCTATTTCCACATGCTTCACATGAATATTTCCAACAAATGCTGATTTTAATATCCAAAAGCCCCATTCACACTCGCATTCTATTTTAATATAGTCCAAATCTGTCTAGCTACACATACTAGAGATTAGATTCAACATCAAAATCTCTTTTCTTTAGTTTCCTTTTATAGATAGGATGTGTAGTAAATCCCAAATGACCCAAAAGATGAATAAATATTTCAAGGCATCTATCCTTTCAAACTACACATGGTTGGGAATATGTTGTTCTTGATCTTAACTTTCCAAAGCATAGTCTCTTTGCAAGATCAGAACACCAATTTTGACAGAGATTATGATGTCTATATCCAAGCCAACATGATTCTCATTTTGATTGTTGAGATTTGAATTGGCTGAGCACCAAACTCGACCAACATGAACTTGTTTCAGGTCAATGGGGATGAAATATAAAGAGTCAGAATTAGAAACCCTGAAAAATGGGAGGCACAAATCCTTAATTAATCCCCAAAAAAAAATAAAAATAAAAAACAGAAAATGAGAAAGAGGAAGACTTTTCATTGGTATTTTAGAGGTTATGCGATTTTGTAGAAAGAAGGGGGTGTTCTTTTTTAATTGAAAGTGTGACAGACCTAACTAGAGCTAGAGATAGAGATGAGAGAGGACGAAGAAATTAGTAGATAAGATGGAGATTGAAAGAGAGTGAGAGAGAAAGGAAGAAAGAAAGAAAGAAAAACAAAGGGGAAAAAAAACTAAAAAGCCCTTATTTGTCCTATTTGCTTGATCAGACGCCACTTAAGCAGTGAAGTGATGGTGTGGCATGTTTTCTTTGACATGGATGAGCTCCATTAGTCAACTAGACAGTTTTGCTAATGGAATGAGTAAATTGAACAAATCTAGAGTTCCAACTCTCAACTTTCAAATTGAAGGGGGGGCAAGTTGCACAAGTTCATAAGTTGAAAGGGGTTATATGTAATTTGGCCCTTATTTTCTTTTCCGCATTCACTTAATAGTTAATACTATATCTCTATGGTCAGCCGAGGTAGATGATGTCAATGACTCACCAGGTGAACTCGAATCAAAACCATAGAGTTCATTCAAAACTGTCGACTTGCCAACCCCAGGTGGCCCAATCACTCCAACCACAGTAAAGTCGGTATTTTCAGTCAAAAACTGCAACATTCAAACAACTAATTACAATTATTTTCCATCTCATTGGTTATGCTCAGCTGCATATATACAGCAAATACACAATTGGAAATGTCAGTACTTTCAAAATTTAAAATAATTTATAACGTGAGCTAAATGAGAATGATCAGCAAAATTCCCGTTTATTGGGACAGGGACAGAAGAAGATTAACCCAATTGTAAATGTCAGTACCTCCAAAATATAAAATAATTTATGACGTGAGCTAAATGATAATGGCCAACACAGTTTCCGTTTTTCGAAACAGTAACAGAAGAGGATTAACTCAAGCATTCAAACCCATCAATAAAACACAGCTGATTACTGAGAAAATTATCAAAGAGATATCGACAAACAGAAAATTCAACAACTTCAACTACGCATCATAACCGTTATTCTGTTCTAACAAAGTTCCACCTAATCTTAAATCTAATCGTTGGCCTTTATTACATACACCAAGCAACCAAGTATAGAAACTTTTTTCACTTTTTTCCACAATAATGGAAGAGCATGACCATGAAACATAAATATCAAACGAAACAAAAGATGACAAGAGATTACGGGAAGAAAGCGATCAATATGAAAATCCCAGGAATCAGAGAGAAGGCTGAGGGAAGCCACTGAAGGAAGACGAGAACGGAACTGCGCCGATTCATCTTCCCAACCACTGCCGCCACGGCCGAATTTTCCGGCAACAGGTCCACCGGCGACTACACCAGGCTTTGCTAGCAGGATTTTAGGAGAAGGTGAGGGATCCGACGAGCCGGTCCCGGTCGTAAAAGCGGCCATTGATTGTCTTCGTTGTATCTACGTTTACTTCGAGACAAAAATTGAAGAATCACAAGCTAGGGTGTTTTCATTTGTCTATATCCTCCTGTCTTCAATTTTTTTTTCTCCCAGAGGGCCTGACCCTAAGTAGGGCTGTTAAAATGTGGGTCGGCCCACGCCAGCTCTATATATGTTTTGGGGGCGGGGGCGACGGGGGGATTGGCGAAGGGTTTCGCATGGCTGCCAACGCTGGTGGACTCAACACACCTTAGTCTTGGATAGAATTAAAAAGAAAATGGAGATATGAATGAAATGGATGAAATCTATAACTCATAATTATGTTTAATATAATATAAAAAAGAATAGAAATATCATTTTATTTATATATTTTGTTAAATAAAAATAGTGTAGAAATAGAAAGAAATGTTAAACAAATAACAAAAATGTTCCTAGTTAAAAAGATAATAAAATATTAATAATTTGTTTTTATTTTTGGCTTTGTAAAGAGATAAAGTACCAAAATGCGGAGCCCTTTTTCCCTTCACTAGTTTGATCTTCTTCCTTTTCATCTTCAAATTTTCCCAACTTAAGGATCATTATCTAATCGCCTTTGGTTTGTAGACTCATTGCTTTAATAATATCGTTTGCTGATCATAGTCCTGTTGGGAATTATGGGAGGCACACAGCGAAAACATTAAAAATTTTGATCCTAATTCCCACCAAGGATCCGCCAAAATCATTTAAACTGAATAGGTTCAGAGAATTACCTTTTTTCTTCCGATTAAGTTTGTTGTTTGCTTTTATTTGGATCACAGGAACTGACCGCAGATCAGCTCCCTCTACTGGTATCCACACGAACGGAGTTCAGCAACTCAAAGCGCAATCTGTCCGTACAGTCCGTACAGTCCGTACGACGTTCGTACAATTCCGTACGACGTCCATACAATGTCTCTCTCTCTAAGGATTTTGGAGGTAGTTCTAGCTCTAGCTATGTATATCATTTTTTTCTAATATGGAAACCCCTATTTATAAACTAGAGTTTCAGATATATTTAATTAATCAAAATTAATTAAATATATCTATTAGTTTAAATTCAAATCTATCCTATAGTTTAAATTTAAACTAACAATATCTAGAACTTAATTTAAATTATCTGATTAGTTTAAATTTAAATCTATCTGATAGAATCAAATTTAAATTAATCCATTATAAATTTAAATATCTGATAGAATCAAATTTAAATTAATATATATATATATATATATAATATCAAATATAATATATATATATATAATATATTTCGAATTTAATTATTTATATATATATATATATATATATAAATAATTCCTCCATCCTAGATATTCATTGAATCTAGACACATTTCTGATTCAATGAATGTGGACATTTTAGTTCGAGTTGGTCCGTTCTTGTGTGCGACCCTGCAGGCCCATATGATGTTGGTAGTGGGCCAACTACATTGTTTGACCCACAAATCACAAGTGGCCTCTAGCAAGACATTGTGACTACCCAAATCATACGGGATCGGTGATCCGATGCAACCTATCTTATAACCCTATCATATCCCTTTTGTCACACGATATCTAGATCGAGTATGAGACATGAAAATGTCATTCTCAACTTGCTCGATCATAACTTTCTCGATCTTCGAGCAGACTGATATAAGATGGAACCCTTTCCATTTGAGTATGGCCATGCATTTCTCAGTCACACTCATTGAGGGGCCCAGAGATATCTCTCTCTATTAATTAGAGGGACAAATTCCATCTTGATCACTCATCTTCCTCTGCATGAATTTCATTATACCTGATCATAGTCTTTATAATCACCCGGTTAAAGGTGACATTAGACTATGCCAAAGTACAGTGTCCTTCATGTAGGAATCTATGGTGATCTCAGGTCCAAGGGATTAATGACATAGTTATATATGAGATAAATTTATGACCTAATCCATGTAACTTATCTCATGACGGGTCTATCCAGCGTCCTGTTCTCTAACACACGCCTATGATTTTGATTCATATCATCATATATGATTAACACTTAATCAATCAAAATCATACTAATCTTAATTCATCGTTGTTCCCACAAGGATGATTGATTAGGGACATTTTGGATAATTCAAAAAATAATTTATCCATGGATATTATTATATATAAACATGCAAATAATATAATAATGTAATAAAAAGAAAACTCTTATTTCGTAATAATAAACAATGTTCGCAATACAATGATTGGCCTAGGGCACAATCTCCAACAAGTCCATCTACTTCTAATCATCTTGTTTGCATCAGAGCCCATTCATCTTTCTAATTACTAACAAGAGCCAATGAGTTAAAGCATGAGTTGCTATCCTCCAACTCTCTCTTTTCATTAACAGCGATGACTAATCCTTCAAGGTATGCACTCTATCAATTGCATTGTCTTCCTTGTCATCTCTTTTAATGAAATTTTGGAATATTTTAAACATGTTCTTTGGATTTAGGAGGAGGTATGCCAAAAAAGTGAAGTATTATAATTTGTCTTGTCGTCATGTTATTTTGCTAAAAATGGAAGTTAGCACAAAACAACTCTATTACATCTAGACTTATTAGTATAACAATTTAAACCAATTTCTTTTGTATTCCCTTAACATAGGCTCATGGATGTACAACACATTCTTACATGCAACACTATAATAATGTTGGCTCTTAAACATGTTTAAATAAAGTGTTGTTTTTGTTTGAAGAAAAATTGTTTGTTTGATTGTTTTGGAAACTTAGATGATTAACCAATTGGATTTGGAAACTTGTTAAATTATACATAAGCAAATTATCAAAACTTGTAAGTGCTTTGTGTAACACCCTAGGAATAATTAATAGTAATTATTTAGGGATTATGAAATTATTAAGAGGATTAAAGGGAAATGACAAATTTAAGTATCTTCACATAATAATAATTATTAATTAGACCATTTTGAGGAAGTATAATAGTATTCAAGGATTTAAATGTGACTTGGTCCCATGATTAAATTATGTGTGTCAAGAACATTATTAGAGGCTCAATTTCATCTAAATATGACCCAACTCTACTCTTATGGAAGCTCAACCCATTTTTACACTCAATTAACCCATGTAGCATGCCCCAACTTGTTAAGTATCAGCCCACTTTGAACATAGGGCCCATTGGGCCAACCCTTTTACACTAAAACCCTAAAGAGCCTATTTGCTTTTCATTTTGGTGCTAAAAACACAAGGTTCTGTAGAATAAGGAGAGAAAATTCAGAAGTTCAAGGAAAGTTAAGGTTCTACCAACATTGTAGCTCCATTTTTTACTTCTAGAGGGTGATTTAGCCAAGGTAAGATATATAAAACTTAATCCTCTCCTCTTCCTCTACATTGTGGTCCTATTAGTTTGTCCTTTAGGGAATTTCCATCTCTTCTTAATAGGAAATCTGGTCTTTAGATGATTATTACAAGATTTTCAGAGTTGGAAGTTAGAGGGATGATTAGGTAAATATTTTCCTTTCATTTTATGTATTATTTTGTTGGAAAATGTCTCCTATGGTTGATTTTCATAATGGGTTATGCTATAGTGCGAAAATACAAAAAGATGGAAGTGAAACACTATAGTTTATGGGCTTGATGACTTAAATCCGAATTTTAGGAGTCACTAAAGGATTGGATAAGTATCTCCTACCATTTTGTGATGTGTAAATGTTGAAATTTTGCCATTTGAATTGATTTTTAGTGCATGATTGTTGCATGTGTGAAAATGGAGTGAGGAGTGACCCATTGTAAATTCTTGGTGTTTTAACCTTAAATTGATACAATAGACTTTTTAGGAGCTAGGTAAGCAATTCTTGATAGATTCTTAATGAAATTAATCAATGGATAGGAAATTCATTACTAATGTTAAATGATGATAATTATACTTGTCATAGACTTTATGTGCATTTGGATTTTAATAGTAGCTAAAGGAAGAGTAATTAGTTTCATTGAGGTAACTGGGGTTAACTTTTTAATTCCATATATATACTCATTTTAATATGATATTTACTATATATGTATGATTTTGAAATAGTAAATAATTAGTTAGTTATTTGAATTGTATTGTGATTAGACCTTGTGAGTCCATAGTGGAGATGTGGTGCAGCTGCCACTTGTGCAACGTGCTTCGATTGGGTACTAGGTTATGATCAGACCCCTGAATGCATTGAGCTCAAGTTACGCTCATTGAGGAGTTAGTGCCGTAGACGAGCCTCTCCCAGTATTATTGGTATAAGACAATAGTCACTAGTAGCATAACTAGTTCATTTGCTAATTGAATTGATAATTCTAGTATTTGATGATATAAAAATGCATTATGTTGATTAATCTGTACATATATATGAAATTTTCCTCTTGTTAGTAAGATTGTATATCTTACCCCGGTTGCAAGCTAACATTTTCAGGAACCGGACCACTTAATGGCAAAGAGAAATTAATGGAAGCATAATGTGTAATTTAATAGCACATAGGTTTGAAAACCTTGTCAATTTGGGTTTGTGTAACAAGAATATTAGTTTTTTTGTAATTGCCGCATTGCATCATAAATTGCCAAGTATAAGGACTGGTTATATAATTTAATTGTCGTGGAATTTGATGTAACTAATAGGGGTTAGGTTCTTTAAAATTTGGTATCTAATATATGCACTAGTTTATATCTGATATGGAACCTTGTTAAATGGATATATATATATATATATATATATATATATATATATATATATATATATATATATAACTTGTTTTTTGGAAGCATGTTATGGTATTACCATGAATGATAATGTTAGTGGCTATGAATCCTTCTTACTGTCGTTAACACATAAATTATTGATGTATGATAGTAGACGAGTGGGAATCAACACCTAGGATTTGATTTGGCAATGAGAGATATGTAGAGTAAATTAGGTAGTTTAATGCCATTAAAGTCCCACAAATTAAAGTAGAATGGCCCTAAAGTACTAAAGGGAGTGTTGGAGTATATGGGATGAAATTTGAGAGCCATAAGTGCAGTAGGGGGTTGAGCCACGGCAAAAATGACTCAAGTCGCGGCCAAGGGTCAGTCGAGAAGTGTTGCAATGTGAGCTATCTTGCCATGACGTAGGGTGAAGAATTCACCCAGGAAGGTAACAGTGAGCAATCTCATCGTGGCAAGCATCAAAAGGTGAGCTTGGAATGTTTCAGGAGGATCTCTCGCGACAACGCCATATAGGCTTACCATGGCTAGGTTTCAACCCACCATGGCGATCGTGAAAACATGAACAATAGGTCCCTAAGAGCACTTCCCTGTGGCACGGGTGTACCAAGTCATGATGAGAGTCTCCAACCTTGGTTTTTAGGTTCTAATAACTAACTTAGCCATGGCAGGGAAGGTCCAAGTCACGGCAAAAGTTTCCAAACTCTTATTTTCGACTTGGAAACCTTAAGTTTCACTATATTAAGATTATGTAATGACTTGGGATCCTTATAAGGGGATTTTGTGAGTTGGAAATTAATAGTAACATATGTTAAAAGTTCAAATTTTCTCACTTTTTCCAAATCTAATTAATTGTAATGATTTTAGACCTTGATTTACAATAATTAACCGTATAATTAAGCCTAATCACAGTAATTAAGAATTAGGGTTATTATTGTTGGAGATTGTACCATAGGGCAATCATTGTATTGCGAACATTATTTTTATTAAGAAATAAGAGTTTTCGTTTATTACATTATTATATTATTTACATGTTTATTTATAATAATATCCATGGATAAATCATTTTTTGGATTATCCAAAATGTCCATAGTCAATCATCTTTGTGGGAACAACAATGAATTAAGACTAGTATGATTTTGATTGATTAAGTGTTAATCATGCATGATGATATGAATCAAAATCATAGACGTGTGTTAGAGAACATGATGATGAATAGACCTGTCATGAGATAAGCTACATGGATTAAGTCATAAGTTTATCTCATATATAACCGTGTCATTGATCCCTTGGACCTGAGATCACCATAGATTCCTACATGAAGGACACTGTACTTTGGCATAGTCTAATGTCACCTTTAACCGGATGATTATAAAGGTTATGATTGGTTATAGTGGAATCCATGCAGAGAAAAATGAGTGATCAAGATGGAATTTGTCCCTCTGATTAATAGAGAGATATCTCTGGGCCCCTCGATGAGTGTGACATAGAAATGCATGGCCATGCTTAGATGGAAAGGGTTCCATCTTATATCAACTTGCTCGGAGATCGAGAGAGTTACGATCGAACAAGTTAAAGATGACATTTCCATGCCTCATACTCGATCTAGATGTCGTGTGACAAAAGGGATATGATAGGATTGTAAGATAGGTCGCATCGGATTATCGATCCCGTATGATTTGGGTAGTCACAATGTCTTGTTAGAGGCCGCTTATGACTTGTGGGTCAAACAGTGCAGTTAGCCCACTACCAACATCATATGGGCCTGTAGGGTTGCACACAAGAACAGACCAACTCGAGCTAAAATGTCCACATTCATTGAATAAAAAATGTATCTAAATTTCATGAATTTAATTTTTAAATCTAGGATGGAGGAATTATTTATATATATAAATAATTAAATTCAAAATGTATATATTATATATATTATATTTGATATTATATATATGTATATATATATATATATATATATATGAATTAGTTTAAATTTGATTATATTAGATAGAATTAAATTTAAACTAATCAGATAATTTAAATTTAAATTAGGCTCTAGATATTATTAGTTTAAATTTAAACTATAGGATAAATTTGAATTTAAACTAATAAATATATTTAATGATATATTTAATTAATTTTGATTAATTAAATATATTTGAAACCTTAGTCTATAAAATTTTAAAAATTTGAGTAGGGTTTCCATGTCAGAAAAGTAATTCTAGAGCTACCTCCAAAAATTTTGGAGAGAGGGACAGTGTACGGACATTGTACAGAGCTATATGGACGTCAGACAGACAAGTGCTAGCACACCGTTCGAGTTGCTGAACCTCGTTCGTGTGGATACCAGTAGAGGGAGCCAATTTGCGGTCAGTTCATGTGATCCAGACGAAGAGTAAACAGCAAACTCAATCGACAGAAAAGGTAATTCTCTGAACCTATTTGATTTAAGCAATTTTGACAGATTCTTAGTGAGAATCGGGATAAAAAATTTTAAATGTTTCCGTTGTGTGCCTCCCATGATTCCCAACAGTTACACTTGGCACATTATAAGATTATGAAAATATAATAGACCAAGAAATATGTATAATAGTTAGAAGAATATACATATTGATAGCTGTCAAAGTTTGTATATAACTAACAAGACCTAATCATAGATAAACAAGTTGAAGAAAAACTAATAGGTGAATGAAGTTTATACTTGCAGAATTGCTCTTCGCTATTTTGTATTATGCATATATAGCATAGGTAGCTAGCTACAAGCATTTTAATGTGAAAAATGAATACCTCTAGAATTACACCTAATGAAATTCATATTTGAAAAATAATATTGCCTTATCATGCCTGACTTTTCGCAAATCCTTAGATATCAAAGTAAGGGTTGATAACCATAATAACGAGGGACTAAAAGTTTAGATAACATGAAAGGAAAGAGCAGAAAGAACGAAAATGGAACAAAAATGACTAAATGGAGGAAGCCAATAATGCAGTGGAAAAATTATAATTTCAAGAAAAAAATTTGAAAAACTTAAAAAAGAAAGTTTTAAATGCCAAAATTAAACTCACTAGAGTTTTTAGATGTCTTGAAAACCATAGAAATTATCAAAATGGCTAAAACCCTAATGATGTATAGTTTAGGATATCAATTAATAGAAATTTAACCAAGCTATTCTAAATTTTTGAATTCCAAAAATTTCAAAATAAATGTTATTAATAAATTAGGGTGTCTCAATTTTATTATGGAACTGACGGTTCTTAAAAAAGATTTAAAACAAGCTTAAGCGGAGTAGTTAAAGTTTTAAAATGTAATCAATATTTTTAAAATTGTCATAAAAAATTTTCTTCCCTTTATATGTGGCATGCCAACTTTATTCCTTCCTTTAAACCGACTTATTTTGCCCCTAAACTAGCAACCATGGATGTCCAAAGGAAGGAGGAAAGGGAAAGAAAAAATAAGGCAAATAAGCATGTAAATGTGCAAAATTTCATGATATGGTAATTAGAAACCTTCTCTTCCTCTTCGAACTCTTTCCATTGATTGTTTTGGTTTCTTGAAAAGAGTACTTTAGTGGTTGAACACTTAAAGAAAGGAGAGAGTTTGAAGCAAACAATTTCAATACAAGAATCTCCATTTGACAAGCATTTAAACAAAGTAAGATATAAGCTAAAAAAATTGCCCCTTCCTTGAGTTCCATATTAGTGTTGGTTCGGCCTAGATAAGAGCATTCTAGAGGGAGTTTAGTTTTGACCTAAACTTGATAGGAATTGAGGTTTTGAAGTATGGAGATTAAGATTATACAATAGGAACAATTAAAAAGCTATAGAATGCAAAGCAGAGTACCTAGGGTTTTGTTTGCATCTTGAAAATTTTGGAACCCTAAGAAGGTGTTTCAAGCCATTTAAGATCATATTTAAATTATAAAAGAGCCAAGAATAACCTATATGCATCAATTTCTCCATGGAAGAAACAAAACTCCCTTTGCCCACCTTAAGAGTGCTTGTCTTGACCATGCTATATGATAAGGTACCTAGGAAGAGTTTTCATGAGTTCTTAGGTTTTAATAGGCTTAAATGTGATGAATAAATACCAATAGAACCACTAGATTGAATTTATAAACTTTATTTTGAAAAGTGAAATTTTAGGATTTATAAAGGGCTTAAAGAAGCAACTTTGTCATAAACTTGTTTAACCATATATTTGATGGCTCCAGTGAGTTCCATTAGAGTTAAATCACTCATAGCAAGTGAAATTTTAGAACTTAGAAAGTGAAATTTAAGAGTTGCTTCTTAAAGAACTTGAAATGGCTTAAAATAAGTTCTTATGGAGTTATACAATAACAATAAGAGTTAAATGGGATCATAATAAGTTATTTTGCTTTGCAAATGGATATAGTTTAAGTCGATCAAAGTATAAGTATCAAGCCAAGGAAGACCAAGGGAAACAATAAAGTCGATTAGTGGTGATGTAAGGCTTTTCAATCCTTAAAGTAGCTATCTCTTTATATCTTACATGCATTTGAGTATTTAAATGAGTTAAAATGCTTGTATGTGTGATTGCTTAATACATTCATAAGTTATGCTTGGATATATTTTTACCATGAGTTTTATGCATATGTGTTACTATGTTTTCAGCTCCTATTTCCTTACAATAGGAATTAAGTGCAATTGCTCTTTTTTGGCCCAGAGTTGAGTTTAGTTGAGCCTAGCTAGTGAGTTTTGATACCATGGCTTGATGAGAATTGAAATTGCATGCTAAACTTTATGTTTGAACTATTTGATGTTCAAGACCTACATGCATTGCATTTTCTCATAACACTCTTGCATGTATTATTATGATTTGAGATTTGCTACTGAGATTCTTTCAAGAATCTCATCCCATGTATCTCCCACCAACCATTATAGGTTCCTTAAGCAAAAAGAAGGAAAATGAGATGATTTAGAGCTTAGGAATCATGTATTGGAAGTTTAAGTTGTAATTTGTGTATTTAGTGGCATATGAGATACTATAATGATAAACTCATATGTGTATGACAAGGTTATGTTATGGTAACATGTGTATGAGTTTGAGCACATGGATATATATTATTTTGGTGCATAAGTTAGCATTTAGAACATGAATTCATATATGAGAAGCTTAGGGTTGTATATGTATAATTAGGCATGAGAGAGTTAATTTTTTATGCTAGCCATTTTTCATGTAACGATTTTTATGAAAATGAAGTATGAATAGATTAAAACTTGTTCAAAATGAAAGAGTACAAATTAAAGGGCGATTGGACCACTTTAGACCCAAATAACCACTTTAAAACCAAATTTTGGTCCAAATGTATCATAAATTGCACATCTACCCTTAATAGCCTAAATAACCTAGTTTGGGATTGGAATTTGGCAAATATTTAGAGAATTTATAGAGCTTTCTAACAAGTCAAAGATAATATTATTTTTGAACTTTATATAATATTTTATAAATTTTCAAAGCTGGCCAAATTATATAGATTTTGATAATTATTGTGGCTACTATCATAGCTGCAGTTTTATAGACCTTTAAGTGGGCAAATGGATTCATTTATACTTGAAATTCTTATAACATGAAGTTTAGATCATAAGCTTTTCATAGATATCTAATTTGCGTAAATCAATATTACATAACTTAAGTTATAAATTTTTAAAATTTAAAGTCCTATTATATCTAAAGTGGGCAAAATGGGTTAAATAACTTCCATATACAAATAAGGCTTTTGTCTTGGTTTTATGGATCAAAACAAACTTGTTATGGCAGTCATGAGTGAAAAAGAAAAGAAATTCAAATTTTGACCTTTATAGTTCCAATTGGTGTATGATATAGGTTAAAAACATTGTCGAAAGTTTAGTTATGATTATAATTTCATTACCGTAAAAATGTAATGATATGGAACTAGCTATATGATATATGTTATGAAAGCCCTTGTTTAGTTCATTTTCACTCTATCAAAGCATGGAAGGTTTAATCTCATCACTAGTCATTTGTGAGTTGAGATTAGCTTTGTTATCTAAAATAATGGGATATCCTTATAATCTTTGTCCATATTTTTTTTTTAGTGTAATTGATTAGTCTTGTTATTTAATTTGAATATATTGTTTGTTTATTTTCTAACTTTTCTTTCTAGTTAAACTCATTTCTTGTTTTGGTCCTTAAAGTAGGAAGGATTAACAAACATGTAGCAATTTATGGAGAAGAAAACCATGATTTACTTGTTTTAGACTCACTTATTATGCTTGCTCTTTTCTATTGGCATCTTCTTCTCAATTTCCATGAATAGAATTTCATGTTTTTTTTTTCTACATTAAAGGCATAAACTTACTTTCAATTATAGATTTTGATGAAGGGGCATTTATTTACAAAAATATCAAGAATTAAGGTATAACATAGATATACATTTAGTTGTAATTGCATAGCTTACCTAAATTTTCTCTTCTATCATCTTCAAAGATCAAATGATATATTAAACTATGGTTTGAGGGACTCTCTGTGTAGTCATGACTAGGATTCTTACTTACAACTAAACTTTATTTAGGTGTTATTAAGGACCAAGTATACTTTAATAGCTAGGTAGCTTTCTTTGACATAGAAATTAAATATGTTTTTCTCTTTCTTTATTATCATTTCAACTTTTTCTTTTAGAAGAATGAAAAATTTTCTTCACTTTTTATAGTATTTCCTCTAATTTCTTGTTAGTTTTTCTTCTACTTTATAGATTATAATGTCAATGTCTAGTGTTAGAGAGAGCAATAAGAATACTGGTATAAGGGCACACAATGTGAATTGCTTTTATGGGATCTATATCAAAATTTCTAGTTCTAAAATGAACCTAAAATGACTTTTTGTTAAATGTGAGACTAATAGCTACAAATTTTAGGATTAGTTGCATCCTCTTGTGGATGACAAGTAGGATATAGAAGGTGGTGCATGAAAGAACTCCAATGATGTACCTATAATCAAGCAAAGATTGTAGAACTTAGGCATATATTAGATAAAATAGAGCAATAAATGGTGGGATTGAGGATGGTAACTATAAATACTCTCGTAGTAAGGCTAAACTAAGCATTTTAAGGCTTTAGTTAGAAATTATATGGATTTGATCTTCGAGATCTAAGAAAGCACAATCCAATTTAAAACTTTTTAACCCTGATACATAACTTAGGGTGGAGTTAATTATAAGTTGGAATTAAGTTATATAATTCACCAGCTTAAGATTACTTATACTAATTTGGGAGATTTCTTAACACTTTAGTAAACTCTTAAATTTATCATCATATAGTTGCTCATAGAATTAGTTAAATAAAATAATACTATAATTAACAGTACTTGTAGCCTTATCACGATTTATTTTGTTCTTGTAAAGATCTATTTACATAATATCTTAACATCTTTAATCATAAGCTTAATCCCAAGGTAATAAACTTATGAAATTACCATAAGATTATAGCTAAGTGTTCCTAATCCAAATATCATTCACCTCACTCCATTTTGTAAGCTTTTAACTAAACTCCTAAGCTTGCTTAAATTAACTTAAATTCCATTAAACTAACTACAAAACAACCTAATAGTATGGATAATTCAAATTATAACTCTCTTTTAAGATACCTCTCAAGTAAGCCAAGAAAGTTAGGTGAAATTCATGATTTCAAAGTTTAAATGGCCAAAACAAAGCCAACTCATGTAGGGCCACGACCACGAAGGGCTAGGTCACGACCTCAACTAGCTTTGTTCTATTTTTTAACAAAATTTGTAAATTTAAAGTTTAAAGGTATTTTTTGGGAATATCTAAAAGATCTAACATTTCCTTAAAACTCATGGAATGCTCAAGGGAGGGGAAACATAGCTAATTAAAGCAAAATCAATTTTAAAACCGCCAAAATTCCTTATGACAACAAAAGAGAATTACTTAGCTTTAATTATCGCACTTAACTTACTAGTTCTCATTTAAACCTAACCTAAGCCTTGTGCTACAACTTCTAAATACCTATAAACATGGTTTGAGCCTTTAACTACACCAAATATTTACTAAACCAAAAAAAAAAAAAACCATCAAACTAATAAAAAGGGTTACATGGCAAAAAAAATGGCTAAATGGCAAAAAATTGGGACCTAAGGAGCTTTAAGGCATAAACCTAATAATTCACCAAAACTTGACCACATCAATTCCAAGCACTTACACAAGTCTAAGGTGCTAAGAGACAACATTCTAGCCTATTTGCCAGCTAGTTAACTTGATAAACTATAAAATAGCTTCACGACAACAAAAGGCTTAAAAGCAACAAGTGACCTGTCTAAATTGAGTCACACAACACCAAATCTTACCAAACCACTCTACGCAAGTCTTAATACCTACTTACATGTGTTTAGACCCAAAGAACCTAGCCATAACTTGAGAGGCAAAGTTTGGCTATGCCAAACCCCACCTTCACACATACACCTCAAAATTCACTACCAATACTAAAATCTACCTATTTGGGCTTTTATCATACTAAAACCACAAGAATCATCTAATCTATGCTTTAACAAGCTACAACCCTACCAATTCCATTCCTAAGTGGATTCACACATTAGCCATGCCTTTTAAAATAGCAACACACTTATTGAATAACATTAATTTCTAGCATATGGTAAATAGTTAAAATCATCTTTAATTACAAATCCTTACATCTTCTCATGTTACAACAAACTTGCCAAATTTCATTTTCTTATATTCAAAATCCACACAACTTATATACATCACTTATGTACTTTCCATATACCAAATTCAAGAGTTGAGTTAACATCTATACATCTATAACATTATACAAATATCGGTCCTATCTTAGCATTCATTTACACTTGCATAACAACCAAAAATATGCAACTTATACATCTATATATTACTTTTTGCGTATGTACGACCCCATAAAAATGTTATATACTTAGGTCTTAAAACATAAGACATCACATAAAGAGTAGCACAAATCCTCAGATTCCAGCCTACTGCTCCTTGCCTTTGCCAAAACTTTTTCCTAAAAAAATAGCATCTCCTAAAAAAGATGAGATAAATATCCTAGTAGCTACAGTATCTTTCTAGACATATTATAACATCAGATACATGATCCCTAATCTAGAAAAATACATCAATAATAATCATTTCATAAAAGCTATAAAAGCACTTATTGCATATATACATAAATGGAATATTGACTAATAAATCTAAGGAAGAGCACTTTTTGTCTCAACCCTTCTCACTATCATATCTATGGAAAAAACAACCTTTGTCTCAATCCCACTAAATTATCATAACTTTGGGAAGAGCACTCTCAATCTCAACCTTACTGAATTAGATTACCATAAGAAGAGCACCTTTTCTCTCAACCTTACTAAATCAGTATGCTATGGTGAGCAACTTTTGTCTCACCTAAACTAAAGCATGTAAAAATCAGGCAAACATGTTATCATAAAAAAATTATCAATGATAAATCCAATTTAGAGGAAATATGTTAGGAAAGATAAAAAGCTACTTGTAAAATAATTACAAAGTAATTCCATAGCCAATCTTGGTGTTACGCCTTATTATATCTCATTCACTTAGTATAATTAGATGTCCATTTAGGTAAAATTATGCATCATATAGATATTTGCAGCAAAAATTCAAATATTAAAATGTGTCAAATCGTTTCTTGATGCCCAAATATGGTTTTTCACAATTCTAACTCACAAATCCATATTCAACTATTTGGTTCTATCTAATTTAACATGTACATGGGGCTTAATCATATAAAAGAAGCCATTTGCTTAATTTAGCCACAAATCACATAATAAAATATAAATTTCAAAAATTTATAATTTAAATTACATAACTTAGATTGAAGCAAATTAGGTGTTATTTTAAGACTTATGATATAAACTTTCTACTATAAAAAATTTAAGTTAAATTGAATCTATTTGATTCCTTAAAACATACAAAAACTAGAATTTGTCACAAAATGAACAATGCTAGCCATATTAGCTTTTTGGGACCAACTTTGAAAATTTACCAAATATCTTATAGAGCTCTAAAATTTACAAAATTTGGCTTTATAGAAAGTTTTAGATATCATTTAAATATTTAACAAAATGTAGTCCCAATTTTGGTCATTAAAGTAGTTAAGAACTAAAGGATATTTTACTATGCAAATGGTCAAAATTTTGGTTTCAAAATACATCAAATGAGCTCCATTATGCAATTTCTTATTATGAGCACATTTTAATTCATACATGCACAGGTTATGAATAGTTTATCACATGAAATTTGCTTTATACCTAAAAATCACTATTTCCCTTGCAAATATACACGTAAACTCAATGGGTCTCAATATGCAACATCATTTTCCAATCTCTTGTACATACATCCATTGATCATACAATCATGGCCTACTGCTTTTACACATGTGACCATTACATTACATCAAAAAATAAATTAACACAATCATGTATATAACACCAAATCCTAGGCTAATCTCTTGAGATATTAGACTTTTCTAAATCTTTATCCTTTCTTTCTCTTTACTTTGCATTTCATTTGGCTATGGTTAGTAGAGATAGAGAAATATGAGATTCAAAGAATCTCAGTAGTTAAACCAATATTCAAACACACAAATGGTTCACTCAAGTACATGAAATCTAGCATACATATTCTGTAGTCATAGCCAATCACAACATAAGAGAGCAAATCTATGATCTAGGGGTTTCCTTGACTCAAGCAAGAGCAAATATATGCTCTCAAGGGACTTTTGGCCTAATGTAGAGCAAATCCATACTCACTTAGGCTCACCTAACATTCAAGCCATGCTTCTCGCAAATCCAAGTAGGATTCAAGCAATTGCATAGTCTACTTAAAGAATTGACAAGCTAAACAATTACAAATAATATACACAAGTAACCAAAGACTTAAGCAAACTAATACAAGAATGAAGGTAAAGTTATCTTATCAAGAAAAATCTAAGTTTCCTTGATCTCCTTCCCTTAGTTCCAAGGCCTCACACATGCATACCTTGGTGTGGCTCCACTTGCTTAGCCTAAACACATCAATGAAGATGCAAAACAACCCATTAGGATATATCCAATCTCATTATATCAATATACATGCATGTTAGAAGCTTGAAGCATGGTTTACTTTACTTTTTAAGTGTCTTAAAGTCACTCATCCCATTTTCTGCATTCTATAAGCAATTCCTTCATTCATCTATCTCATTCTTGCTCACCTTTTATGGCTAAAACAAGTCTAAAAGCTTAACCATATCATTCATTCCATTCTTAGGGCAAATTAGGGTTTATATGGAACCATGGATATAAATTCATCAAATCTCATTCTTTTCCTCAAACCAATGGTTCATCTAATCTTTATATCACTCACTTAAACTTCTTAAATCATTAGACTAAATCAAAAACTTCCCTAGGCATCATTTCCTTGTCTAGGCTGAGAGCTCCCCTGTATAGTCCAATCTCGAGAGTTTGCTTATTTAAGAGAAAACTTAAAGTCATTAGGATATCCATAATTTATCTCTAATTCAATTATAGTATTGTAGGGATTAATTAATCCTCCTAGGGTTTAAAAGTGCTCAAGGCCAAACCAAAACCCTAATAGAAGCTAACATGCATTTTCACGGTTTGTAGGTTAATCTCTTGGCATATTCTTATTCCTTACCCTTCTAAACCCTTAATTGCATCAAGTTTTCATTAAATACACATACCCTTCCTTCACTATCTTAGATGAAAATGCATAAGGCTAAGGTGTTGGTGTATTTTCTAAAAGCCAATCATAGAAAGATTCTACTTACATATATGTTATTATGTTTTGATAAATAAAGGTACTTTAATTATTATATTTAATGTTATATTTGTATAATATAAATAAATATATTAATTGATCCTAGAATAATTTATTATTCTTAAATTATCTTTAGTCAAGTATTATTGTGAACTGGAACAACAATAATATAGTAAGACTAGTATGTATGTTGACTAATAACCATGGTCATAGATATAAGATATCAAGTTATTGCATGGACATATGTTAGAGAACAACTGTACTAGACAGACCTGCTATGAGAGTGTTACATGGATCATTATGTGTCATAAGTTATTCTCATAGTGACCATGATGTATGTTATCCTTTGACTTGAAATCACTATAGTTCCCTACATAAAGAGCCATATATTTGATGCCATCAATCATCGCCTTTAATAAGGATGACCAAAAGGTAGTAATTAGGTGTATCATAAACCATGAAGAGGGATGTCTATGATACAAAAGGGATTTTGTCTTTCTGATATAAGAGGAGTGATATTTATGGGTCCTTTGATTGAGCGAGATTAAGAAATGCATGATTGTATTCAAATGAATCAATATGTGATATTAATTCCTTTGTTTTGATTTAGTTTACTGAGGGATTAAGAAACACATAAATTGAATTATCAAGAGGATGACACATTCCATGCTCTGAGTTCAATCTAGATATCAAAATAAAAAGGATTGAACTATATGGAATATTGATCACAAATTAGGTATGTTGAAACACAAACAATCTTATTACTTAGGTAGCAGTAATGCATTGCTAGATACCACTCACTATTTGTGATACTAAAATAAGATTCTTTTTGGACCACTACCAATGAAATAAAAACCTACAGGGTTGCATACAAAAAGTAAATCAAAATTAGGGCTAATGTAATATAATTTAGATTCTGGTTGGACTGCTCATCATCTATTTGCTTAGGGCCCATTATTGGATATTACAAAATCCTAGGCATTTAAACAAACAAGGATTTAATGGCTATACAGACCAAATCAAGTGAGAGATACTAAATAGAGTGAGAGAGAGTCTTCAAGCAAAGACTGAGAGAGGAAAGAGACTCTGTCCATTCATTCTGGGATTAGAGTTTTGATCTACTCATGTGTGGATACCATAAAGATGTAGATTCATTGATTTGCATTTGTGATTCCCTGTAAGCCTGCAAAGGAGTTCATGCATTTACAGGTTTAGGAGATTGTGAGTTGAATAGATAGGGACTCAACTTTAGAAAGCAATTTACAAAAGAGGTAATATTCTTGTCACTAGTTTATGCCATTTCTGCAAGGATCCTTGGTAGGTTTTAAAGATTTTTAAATTTATTCCATTGTGCTTGTAGTTTAAGACCCAACATAAGGTCTTAGGAGTATCAATTTTTCATAATTTGAATCACACCTTATTTAGATGAGCTTTTGAAGAAGATTCTCTTGGTATAATTTGTTTCCTTAAATGAGCACTTTCACTTAAGATGACAGCCATAAATTTTACCATTTTTAGAAGCCAAACACACAATGAGAGAGAGTATGAGAAGTAAATAAAGTTTCATAATTGAAACATAGCAAAATTTGGCATATTTTCTTACTTTTCTTGAGCTTCTTTTCCCTTCTCTCTCTTCCCTTTTTCACACCACCATGGGAGCTTCTTGGAGTTACTAAGAGTTGGTCATGAAGTGAGGAAAAAGGAGGGCGTGACTTATATATAGGACATATAGGGTTTATAATTTTCATGAATAACCATTTTTCCCTTACAACTTATTTCCTTTATTTGAACTCATTTTTAAGTCTTTTTAAAAATCAACTACTCCTTCCCAAATTTTAAACTCCTTTTTTTCATTAAAAATATTTGCTTAGGGGTTATAATGACTTAAAATAGTCTAGAGTGGTCTAAACTAAAATCTTGCCACTAGGAGTCCCAAAACGTGCACTATTAAAGATTTGACACACCTACACTTAGCATATGCTATAACTTACTATATTGGAGGATCTTGTACTACTAACAGAAGACTCAGTTGACAAGGTTTTGAATTCCATAGTATAAAAATCTAAGATCTTGTCAACAAGATCCTAGACTTAGGAGATCTGTATTGACCTATCTAGGGGATTTCCATCTTATACATATACAAACACAGGTTTAAGCTATGACTCTCTAATTACCATACAATTTCACACCACAATAGTAAGAAATGGGAGCTACTAGAGTCATAATTTCATTACATTTTTAAGCCTATTTTTGTGAAATTTCTTTCCTTTGTCCCCCAAAACTTATAAAAATTGGTAGAATAACTCCTTATTATGTTAATTATAAGCCATAGAAATAGTTTTCAAGAATTCCTAAAGATAACCCTAAAACCCCTACTATTTAAGCCCTACCTTAATTGAACTCTCTATACATTGTCCATTCTATTTCTGGCTTCATTACCCTACCAAATGAATTCTAAAAATTCCAAGACTTTCTAGTTCTAAGTTTATATATCTTGGCTACCTTCCTATAAAATTTCATGCATTAATTCCTTCATTTACCTATTTAACAAGATTTGTTATGAATTCCACTCAAAGTTATCCCATATAGAAGCTAAGTTATATCATTACATCATTTCCTTAATCTAACCTATTCTAATAATCTTATAACTTTCCACAACCTTAGCCCAAAGGATGGAGAACACAATATTAAAATTTAGACTTAGATATCCCAAGGTAATGATAATCAGTTTCATGTAAAGACAGTACTTAGAGTTGCTCTTCCATATAAAACAACAATTCAATTAAATGTCGTCATCAGTTCACACTAAAGTCTTACATGTACAATAATCCTATAGTTGCACAATAAAGGATTACAAAACAATGTTATGTACTCAAACCTAAAATCATGCTTTAGCATTTGGTGCTACACAGAGAATTTACAAAAAAACTAGTTACAAGGACAACATATTGGTTTAGTATTCAGCCTATCTGGTTTCTGCTTGTTTGGCTTCATTTGAGGTATAACTGGCACCTGGAAATGGTTAGCTTTATAGTGAGATAAAATCCCAATAGATAACAATGCATTCAAGATTCATACATACAGACAACATAGATTACTATCCAGGATACATTCGATGCATACTTCGGTGATAGAGCACGCAATGTCTAGGTAGCAGCATATTCTCATTCATTAGGCTACCATGCTTTGGTTATTAGCCAATAACAATAATCTAGTACTCATAAAAGTCATTTAGTAGACATACATGCAACTATGTACAACATAAAAACTTCAAGAATTCATCCGGTGCAATAATGTAAACAGCAAAATGAATGTAGTATTAATTACTTGTTTCGTTACCGTTGTTATGTCAAGTTATCCCTTAGCCTTTGCTGCCCTAATTTCTTTCCTAAATTTCAATCACACATTACCTTAATTAAGCTACTAGTTCCCTATACAAAATTTTTAAATTTCCTATTATCGTTATCCATTTTAACTTATGTCAATACATGTGTGTATTTGTTGTCTAATAGTTAATTGTATAGTTTTGTTTGGTGCCTAAATACCCTTCATATGTTTTGTTCTTTTATGTTATTCTTTTTATTCAACTTATGCCATTCTCAAAGTGCTATTCCCATGGCTTACTAGTTATACAAAATTCTCTTCCTATTCCACTCCCATTCTCAGTATATTTGCTGTTAAAAGAGGAGTTTAGGCATTTACCTTTATGTACCCATGGGTTCTTCCTAGATTTTTCCCAATGATCTTTACTTCAAAGTTCTATGGCTGCCTAATGATAACAAGACATCCTAGTTAAGCAACTCAACTAACCCAATGAAGGAACTTAAGAAGTTTAAGTGCTTTCCCTTGTTTACCTTTAATGAATCACCTTGCACTCCCTTTCTCCTCTTCACGGTTCTTCTTTATCTTTGTCAAGTCTCCTAGTTAGAATGAAGCTTTCCTTCTCTCCTTCTCACTATTACTCTCAGTCCTAATTAAGCTAAGGAATTTCGTATTTGCAATGTCACCACATGCTTTCTAAACTGAGATAATTTAGTGGAAGGGAATAGTTTATCAATTCTTATCTTATCAACAATTAATGGCATGCAAGGTGTCATCCTCTCCATATATTTCCTTGGTTACATCCTTAATTACACTACATAATTCCCCACAGCTAGAAGGTGTAAGCAACAACAAAACACCATTTGAATACATATATATAAGTGTATGACGATGCAATCATAAGGTGGCTTGTTTTGATTTTAAATTGTTTTCCTTTCCATTTCATGACCAGTGCAAGCTAGGTGGTAGCATCTCATGTACTTTATTTTCATCTAAGCTACATATTGAATGTAATATTTAACTCCCACGGTAGCTAGACTATGAGCATTCACCCATGACAATTATATATGTGTGTGTGTGTGTGTGTGTGTGTGTCTTGAATAGTGAAGCATAAGGTGTCAATACCTTGATCACTAAAGTCCTTTCTTCTATGGCCCATACCATCATCTTAAACTAGATGCCCTTCCTTAGATTATATAAGCCATTTAATACATGTAATTCATTCCTATCCTCCCGGTTAAAGAATGTAGCAACACTAATACCATATATATATATGATTCGGTGGAAGCATAATGGTTAGGTGCATGGAATTTCTTTATTTAGTACTTTCATTGGTTCTCCTTGGTTGCTTACCAAATGTATTTCTCCCATGTCTGCCACCGTGTATGCTAAGTCTGTGACGACCCTAATTTCTAAACATTGTAATTAAGGTTTAATACGTGATTAATAATTATAGATTGGAGTTACAAGGCATTACGACCAATTGCATTATAAAAATATAGGGAAATTTGAACCTTAATGTTATTAGAGTCATCAACTATACAATTACAATCACTTATGTACATAAGGGAAATAAACATTTATTTATAAGCCTTTAATTCTATTACCTATCAATTATAACTCATCCCAATGTCTCTAAATCATCCTTTGAGATTACCATATAAAAAACCAAGGTTTCCTAATTAATATAAGTGTTTCAGAATGTTCACCGCGACCACATTACACTTAGTCACGCCCAATTCCTCTCGATTTCACTCCTTTCTTCATCACTAGTTTCGCCGCGGCGAGTTGGACCTTCGCCTCTATTGGTCGCAGCTAACTTCATTTTAGCTGCGGCGAAGTGCCTTCTGGTCCTACAACCCCTAAATTCTTATCTCATACTCTCCACTCTCCCTTCAATATCACCCTAGGGCCATTCTACCTTAATTTATATAACTCTAGTGGTAATTATGTACCTTAATTACCCAACTAATCTATCATTACTTGTTCAAGACTTAAGGGTCAATTTCTTTTCTCTAATTACCCTCCACCAGCAAAGTTTGTAGAGTAACAATAATAGGAATTCATGAACTATCAGCAGTTATCATTTGATACACAATCAGTGGGGGTTCTATACATTAAGGGTTCATATCAATATCTCAAAGATTACATTTCCTATGGTAAGCCATATTATATTTCAACAAGGTTCACACCAGATATCATAAATCCATACATCAAATACCAAACTAAAGCAAGGCCTACTTCTCAATAGGTACACTTTATATTATCAAATACCGACTCCTACACTTGGCAATACAGATACATGATGATGCTATACAGAGATTAACAAAATTTAACATCTACTTTATTCCACTCAAACCAAGTGTAGCTCTCCACACTAGGCCTCAACTCATAGATATTCATCTACTTGCTTGCCTTTATCCTTACCTGAGGAACCTTCACCTGAAATTGTAATCCCATAAAATAGGGTGAGATGTAAATCTCAGTAACCAAGGCAAATTCCATTATACATTCCAATTTAATTAACATATATGCATAATTTCACATGAGCATAAGAAACATACCAGTCATATCAGTAAATGAAACAATTAGGCTATCATGATTACTATCCCATGCTGATAATCATATTTTTGCATGTTAAAGGCCAATAACACCTGAAAGGCCTATCCACGGCACCCACTCCCTAATGAGTACAACCAGGGCTCAGTGCATTCGTGGTTTGATCATAACCCGGTGCCCGATCAAAGTACATGTACGGGTGGCAGCCACACCACAGCTCCACCATGGACTCATAAGGTCCAATCACAATACATAGATAGTCAACCAATTCATTCAGCATTTCAAATAATTCATATACAACAAATATGAAATTAAAATAGATATATGCATGAAATTAATATAAACCTTGCTTACCTCACTTGTAGACAATTGCAACAGCCACCAAGGGTACAAAATCTACCTATAACCATAGTATCAGAGAATTACTGTAACATCCGGCCTTTCCATAAATGTGATAAACACAATGTTCGGTTTCTCCGTAAATAGTAGAAATGGGTCAGATACAAAAGGAAGTCCTTGAAATAGAAGGGATTGGGGCCAACCAAAATTATGATAAAATTTTAAATATTAGAAAATGAGGATTTGATCCTTGAGTTGCCCAGAAATCAAAGCCAGAGTGATTCGAAAAATTTGTCAAAAGGCCAATGGCATTTTTGTAAATATAGGCACTTTTTGAAAAACACACAGAAGGGCTTTTTAAATGAAAGTTTTGAATTCTCCAGGGTTCTCAGAGGCTCTAAAAACTATGGAAAGCCCCAGGATAGCTAAAGCCCTTCCGGTGGACATTTTTCAACGTCAGTGCGCTGGAACTTTGACGGATTCGTTCGGAAAGGTTTTAGCTCCAATTTGAGTGATTCCAAAGACATTTTACTTGTTTGGGAACCTAAATTTTATAATGAAAAAGACGGTTCTCAAATTGGAGCTAAAACGAAGGAGAAACGAAAATGCAAAGTATGAAGGGCGAAATGGAATTTTTGAAAAGTGTAACTTATTCCCACCCATATATATGATGCACCCTTCTCCTCCCTTCATTATGCACGACCATCTTCTGCCTAAAACCAGAAGAAAACATTAGGGGATGAGGCTCACAAGAAGGGGAAGAAAAGGAGGAGAAATCAAAGGCTTAAGGTATGGAAATTAGTAGTTTTTCATGCTCTTTCTCTTCCAAACCTCTTCTCCTCCATTCTCCTTTGTTTCCTATGATTATAATGAAGTTTATAAATCTGTTTTAAGGGAGAAATTGAGGGGAAAGTTCGGATTTGAAGAGAGGAGCTCAAAGAACACAAGATTCAAGTGAGAAAAAGCAAGAAAACAAGGTAATTTCTCTTCCTATGGTTGTCATTTTTGGTCCCCTTCTCCACCATTTCGCCCCACTTGAGAAAACCCTAGGAGGAGATGATTTTTAGGTAGAACCAAGCATGAATCTAAGGAAAAAGGGTGTGGAGATTAAGAATATGCAAAGGAAATTATCAAAAAGCCATTAGATTTCAAGATGCAAATTCTAGGGTTTCAATTACACCTTGTAAAATCTGACTTTGTATGATGATTTCTAGGCCTAAGTAAGAGTTTAAATGAGCTCCCAAGATCCCTAAGAGGCTCCCCATATGCTTCTTCCCTTGAGAAAACAAAGAAAGCTCCATGGAACCCAATATGCTTCATAGCCTCGGCCTACGTGGGTTCTCCTAGCTAAGGAGCGTTTTAAATTTTTCTAAGGCCATTCTTGAGTCATATTTGATGAATAAAAGTGAGGGGAGGCCTTGGAAAAAATTTAGAACTCATAGAAAGTGATTTGGTGTCTTAGGTTCCATATTATGACCTAAAGAAGCAACATGGTGCTAGGCCTTTTGTTTTGATGATGTGATGACTCCAAGAGGCTTAAAAGGAATCAAGAATCATATTTAAAAGGAAAGAATAAGGCCTAGAAATCATTTGAAGGGTGTTGCTTCATTAGGTTCCAATATGGACCATAACGAGGGTTATAGAGCAATCTAGCATCTAAGCAAATTGTATGATCTTAGAGATTATTTCATGAACCTAATTGGCTCCCATATATTGTATTTAGGCCAAGAGAAACCATCTCCACCAATTTTTGGGTGTGTGACCGAAAGAGGAGGCTTGAATCCTAAAGGAAAAGTGCGTGTTTGTATACAAGGTAGCTCTCTCTACCTTCTCTCATGCATGAATGTGTGTTTAGCTTGTTTTAGAATGTGTGTATGTGTATTTTCAAGCTTTGAAAAGTATGCTAGCATGTCTTTACATGTCATGATCCTTGATGCCATGTTATGTTTTAAATGAATCCATGATGTTTGTATGAGATTGCTTGAGTGTGGAGAGGCCAAAAACTCTTCCCTTAGGTGAGGATGAGCCAAGAACCCTTAAGCTTGGTTGAGACAAAGCAAAGAGTCTCCCAAAAGCAAAGTGGGCTCCCAAGAGTATGGTTGAGTCCAAAGTGCTCAAGAAATGGGTGAGGCAATCCAAAACCCATGAGGAGAAGTGTAAGGCCAATCTAAACACTTAATGAGCTCTTGAATGATTTGTATGAGTTGTTTACATGCCAACTTTGCTTCTAAAATGTCCATGGCTTTTATTGTCTCCATGCATGTATTGATAAAGCTTGCTTGCACATATTATGTATGATTAAATGAGAGATGAGCTATTGGGATTCTTTGAATCTCATCCCCTCCTCTCCAATGATCTAACATGCTAGGTGAACCAAGTGGAGATGCTAATGGGAGCCAACAACACTAAGCGAAGGAGATTAACAATCATGTGTTTAGCTTTTGTCACTTTAAGACCATGATTGTACCATATGATATATATGATGTAGTAAATGGGCTATGACCCTTGATACATGTGTAAATATGATATTATATGATGTTTAAATGTATGGATATGATGTGTGACCTCTAGAACCTATTTTGAGTATGTAATGCCAAAGTGTGCAATATGGAAGTTTGTTGGAAATATGCATAAGTGTGGGTTGAATGGCCAAAATGAGATGTATGAGGTTTGGAAACATTTGGGCAGCTCACACAAGTCTTAAATAAGCTTTTAAACTTGCCTAAAAGGTACCAAGACTAAGGGAAATCTATTTGGCAATTTTGGTACCCAATATGGAGCTAAAATTGACCATAATGGAACCCTATGTCACTTTTTAGCCAAATGAGTTAGTCTTGCTCTGAACTTTGGCATCCAATTAGGTCTCATTGAGAGATTTTTGAGAAGTTAAAGAACATAATTTTTGGAGGTCTAGAGAATATTTGATGAATTTTCAAAGTTGGGATTTTCTATGGTTTCTGGTATGTGCACTGTTCATACTGGTAGATTTGATTTTTGTGTCACTCGATGGCCAAATGGTATCCAATGCTTATGAAATTTTATATACATCAACTAGAGGTCATGAGCTTTCTGTGGCCACCAAGATCACTGTATTTGGAGGTCTGAGCAGAGAGTTATGCATGTTTGAAGTTAACTGTCAGTATCAGTCGTGCCCCAGGAGCTCAGTTACTGTTCCATCAGTTCCAAATGTCTAAACACATCTGTTTCATTTTGGAATTATTTTTATGTCAAGTTGACATTTGTAGCTTTCCAGAATGACCAAATATGTGTGATTTCAATTTTTATAGAATTAGTTATGAATTTCAAAAGTTTGTATCAGTAAACTGAATGACAGCCCAGGCAGCCAGCGACTTTGTAGCATTTTGGATGTCAAAATTTCTGTGTGATGAATTTTGTGACCTGGGCATATTTTTAGTGTGAAGTAGACATCCTAATATTTCCATAATGACAAAGATTATATGATTTCTAATTTTTTATATTTAGTTATGATTTTCCAAAGTTGGGTCAGAAAATGGAGCAAATCTGGCCAAAAATATGCTTGTTTATTTTGAGCTTCATTTCAGTTTCCTTGAATTGTAGACATGTTTTTGTGATAAAAATGAGTTGGAATAATGAATTTAAATATGAGAAAGTATAGTATGAGCTCACACGATCCACATGACACCGAATTGAATTTTTTAGATATAGCGCAACGCGGAAAAATCTATTATTTTATCCCTTTTCTCATATGCTCTTGTGGGATTAATGATATAAAGCCTATAAATAACATAAAATGAGCTAGAAGTTATGGTATTACAATTACTACTCTAATTCATCATTAACAGTTGCAATAAGTACCCAAAGAATTTAAAATGCTAATGACTACCTAGGAAACACTTACCTAGCCACTACAAGTCCCAAATTCGGATTAAAGTGTCATCCATCAGAAACCTCAATATTTCACCCAAAATCCTAAGCAAATTCATACAAAATTAATACCCATATTATAAATCAGCTATGGGGGTCTCAAACTAGCAAAGAAAGCATCAAAATGGAGGGTTTATACTTACCTAATGTCAGTTCTAGCCTCCACCTACGAATTTCACCAAGAAAATCCCAAACAACCACATTTCAGATTTTGGGTATGGTGAAAATACTCCGAATGAAAAAATAATTGGGCCAAATTAAAGAGAAAGATGAGGGGATTAAGTTATATATCTATTACCTTGGTTGAATCTTGCTCTAAATGTGAGAAAATGTGGAATTCTTGCCCTAAACCCTAGCCTCCCTTCACACCTTCGATTTTCTCCTGTGCTTCAAAAAAATAGGGAAGTGGCTGAAGTGTTTAGGGTTTTAGTTGAGTTAAGTTAGGTCAAATATGGGTCATAGGTTGCTCCAAAAATCCAACTCCTAATGGGTTTCAGATTTGAGCTTTGTTGGGCCAGCTCTTATGCATTGGGCTATTGAATTTTAATTAGGTTTGGGCCAAGTTTGAAGAGCTCAAAGATTTGGGTCTGCACAAGGGTTATTGGGCCATTCCTAGGTGCTCTCTCTTGGGCCAAGTCTCACAATAAAAAGGTTGGTCTGCACCTACAATTATTGGGCCTCCATTAGTCTTAACCTTGGCCTACTCAATTTAATTTGGACATAGATGAAGTTTCTATCCCAATTAAATCTCAAACCCATATTAATAATTTATCTCTCTAAAATCTCTATTCACTTAACTTGCCCAATTATCGCATATTAATTATTCCTAATTAATCTAAATCCATGATTAACACCTTAATTAATTTTGGGGTGTTACAAAGTCCCACTCTCATCTTATTCATTCAAATGGAGCATTTAGCAATCTACACGGCTAATTAATTCATTTATACATCTAGGCACATATATATATATATTAATAAAAGATAGCTTCATGAAATGTTTAGTCCTAACGTCTTAAGACACCACTTACTCTTGTATATATATATATATATATATATTCAAGGTAATCACCCATTTATGAATATATGTTTATTCCTACACCATATCCTTAGTCATGCAAAATGCTTATGGGACTCAGATTAATTTAGGTGTTTCTTTAGGTATTTGCCCTCAATATACATGGCTAAGTGAATGGCTATTACACAGTCAAATGTACCTACTAACACTCCCATGCTAACTAAATGGTTAAGTTAATGTCTCAATTAAGCTTCCTAACACACATACCTTCCTTTCTAGTCCTAATTAAATTCCTTAGTTCCTAGTTAACTTGGGTTAGTTCTTTAATGCTTTCCTTGATATTCTCTGTTAGCTAGTTGGGTCATGTTACTAGTTATAGAAGATTTGGAATGTGACAAGATTTAACCAAACCAACTCTATTTGGTTAATCTACAAATCTTATTTTATAATATTATAATGAGATATATGCATTTCTCAAGTCATTTATCATGTTTTTTAAAACCCTCATTTTTTTCCTTAGTTAGGCCTGAACTGACATTTTTTAGTCCTGACTGATCCTTTCTTCCTGTGAACCTCTTTCTTTTTAATTGTCTCTTTTCATCCTTTAGGAACTATATTAGTTTACAAAATATAGGATGTTACACTTGTGGTCCAAACGATCTAACAAGGTTTAATCCAAATATACGACATACAATTTTATTTTAGCATCAATACAAATTCTTGCTAGCTATTTCCAGTGAACATAACATGAATTCCAAATCATATACATACCTTACTATGCAATTCAATTCAAGGCTTTAGCACCACTATGCAATTATCCCTTTCTGTCTAATGATACACTTTTAGCCAAACAAAGCAAATGAACACCTATTAATATAAATTTCTAATTTCCATTTCAATGAGCAACATCAAGAATTAATTAGAAGGTTCACATGCTCAATCCAAGCTTTAATAATCTCAACCCAAGCTTCACTCCTTTTGACAAAAAAGAAGAAGAACAAGATACTTAATTTTAATTCCAATACAAGTCTTAACATCAAAAGGCTAAATTGGAAATAATTATTTACCATGATCAAGCTTTAACTACTGTATAAGAAAAACTTTCTCCTTTTGTTTCCTATCTCTACACCTTAACATGAGCATATAAGGAATAGGTTTTCCATACTTGGTTTTAATACCACAATTAAAAAGGCTAAATGAAATGAAATCTTACCTTTTCAAGTTCTCAAATTTCACTTCTAATGTATCATGCATTAATTCCAAGCTTCTATTTTTATTTTCAAGTCTTTTATTCCCTCTCAGAGCACTTTTTCAATCAAAACAAGAGGAAGACCATAACCTGAGTTTTCATCTAAAAACAAAATGCAAAGAGTTCAACTGATGAAGAAATTACCTTACTTTAAAACTTTCTTTTAACTTTCTTCCATTGAAACCCATTCCTTCTTACCTATAGATAAGATTTTGTATATGATCTTTAGCTACCTTCCACCATCAAACCTCTACCATTTTAAAAACTATTCAAATCAAATGAAAGAAGACAAAGAGGGGAGCAAGTTTAGTGAAGAATACCTTAGCTAAAAACATCATCTTCCCCTCCATGTGAAGCCTTCAAATCATGCCTCCATAGCTGATGAACAAAGCTCTCTTTCACTCTACATCTTTGTTCATACATTTTGCCATAATTAATGGGAAATAAGTGTTTCAATTAGTTTAAGTAATGGTTAATCTTTTAGGATGAAATGCTAAATGAGCTAAGGTCTTCTAATAAACTATTACAATTTCTTATATTTTAGGCTAAATAACTTAAAAAAGAAGAAGAAGTGGGCTTGGATTTAATGTCCTCATCCTTTTTATTTGGCTGAATTAGGTATTCTAAACCCATTATTATATATATTACCATTCCAAGAGCTAAAATAATTAAAATATTTCCTCAATTATATTTAACTTGATCATAGGAATAAAATTTCACCAATAACTTATTCACAATATCCTTAATTAAATTCCCAAATCAACTCTTATAAAATTTATGATACTTCATCTCTTTACCTTTCATTTTTCCTCATTAAAATGGCTAATTACTAGATAGGGTGTAACAGTAGTTGTAGGTAATAGGATTGTTTCTAGAATTTTTATGGTCATGGTGCTTGTTTGTTTGCTTAAGCTTTAAGGTCAACATGAGTGTTGCTTCAAGATGTGGCCCTTTTTGTATTGCTTTTGTGGTTAGGTCTACATGAATTAGATGCTTGTAGATTAGTGTTAGATAATATAATTATATATATTAGGGATGTGTTTTTTAGCTATGTGTAAAATGCCAATTGTTGCTTTCTTCCAATAGCCATGACCATTCTATTTTTCCTTTTCTTGGCTTGTATAAATTTGAATTGGTGATTCTGGCTTTTACTTGACTGGTAGTGTAAGTCATTGGTAAAGAAATTATTGTTCACTCGCAGTTGTTGAACTGGCTAAGATTAGTAAATTTTCACCGGTTTGTAATATAATGCTCACTAGGTTGTCTCCCATGGAGCTATTAATCAAATCAATTATTTTAGGAAACAAAAATATAAAATTACAATGTTTAGGGGTTTGAATATAAAATTGCACTAATTAAATCGAATAGTAAATCAATTAGTGAAAACAAGACAAAATGAAATTCAATCAAAATGATGTATAACTAATTCAAAATTCTTCCCCTAATATTTCCCTATCTTTTTCACCTAGAAATACCACTAGTTTGATTTTTAATCCTCTAGTTATTTTCGATTAATGTTCTTAAACTACTGTTTAAGATTTTTATTGGTTCATATTGCTAATCAAAATGTAACTGTGCTTCTATCGACAACACAAAGCCAAACTGTTTCGCACTTGACCAAAGATGCATGCAGAATCCTAATGTGGTTCAAAATGAATTTAATTGATTAATCAATCGATTGAATCAAAACGTATTCTCAAGTAAATCAAATGAATAAGAATTTATGCAACAAAAATCATCTAAACAGAATGATAAGAATTACACGAAGATAAAGAGAATAAGAAAAATGAAATCCTTCTAAAATCAAAATCCAAACCAGAGTTCTATACAAATATGGACTCAAGTTCTCTATCAGGTTCAGACTCTGGATTGATCATAAAAAAAATTAACAAGCCATGAAAAGACAAAAACAAAAATGAGAAATAGATAATATGTTTTCAAATGAGTACATGATGTTTGTTTGAGTTTGCTTGAGTGTGGAGAGGCCAAGAACTCTTAACCATGGTAAGGATGAGCCATGACCCCTTGAGATTGGTTAAGACAAAGTAAAGAGTCTCTCAAAAGCAAAGTGGGCTCCCAAAAGTGTGGTTGAGTCCAAAGTTATTAAAGAATGGGTGAGGCAAGTCCAAAATCCATGAAGAAAAGTGTAAGGCCAATTCAAACACTTGGTGAGCTCTTGAATGACTTGTATGACTTGTTCACATGCCAAGCTTGCTTCTTGAATATTCATAGCTTCCATGATATCCATGCATGCATTTTTAAGGCTTGCTTTGCATATATTATGTATGATTGAATGGGAGATGAGCTATTGGGATTCTTTGAATCTCATCCCCTCCTCTCCAATGATCTAATATGCTAGGTGGACTAAGTGGACATGGCAATGGGAACCAACCACATTAAAGAAAGAAGATTGACATCAATATGTTTAGTTTTTGCCATTTTGAACCATAATGATACTTAATGATGTATATTATTGTTGTAAATGGTCTATAACCCTTGAGACATATGTAATTACAATATTATGTGACGTAGGAATGAAAGAATGTGTTATGTGAATGATGGAATGTAAATTGAGTATGTCATGACATTATAGCTTCATGAATGGTTTATTGGAAATATGCATAAGTGTGGATAAAAAGGCCAAAATAAAATACAAGAGGTTTGGGACCATTTAGGCAGCCCACACAAGTCCTAAATGTGCTTTTAGACTAACCCAAAAGGTGCCAAGGCTAAGGGAAAACTATTTGGTCACTTTAGTATCCTATATGGAGCCAAAAATGACTATAATAGAACCCTATGTCACTTTTTGGCCAAATGAGCTCTTCTTGATCTAAAATTTGGTAGAAATTTAGAGCTTGTTGAGAGCTTTTTGAAAATCTAAAAACCATAATTTTTGAAGGTCTATAGAATATTTGATGATTTTTCAAAGTTGGCAATTTTTCTAGTTTTGGTCTGCTGCACTATTCATTTGGTCTGAAAATAAATTCTATCACACAGAGCCCAAATGATGTCCAATTGCCACAAAATTCTATACAGAGAAACTAGACATTCACAGTGACTTGTGCCAACTAGAAGCACCTCATTTGGAGGTCTAGAGAGGGAGATATAAATTTTTAAACATTCTATCTAGTATCAAGATCCTTGCCTGACTTGAGTTACTATTCTATTGAATTTTGAGGTCTAGGTTACCTGTGCTGGTTTAGAAATAGTTTTTCCCTCTAGCTAACATCCACAGCTTTCTAGATTGGTATTATTTTCATGGATTGGATTTTTGTAAAATTAATTGGACATTTTCAAAGTTTGCTGTAGAGTCTGTGATAGCATCAGGAAGCAGTTTGACCTCTGGGCTCTTTTCGGATGTCAAATACCCTCTGTGGTGAATGTTATAGTCTAGGCATATTTTTAGTGTGAAGTAAACATCTAGAGCTTTCCAAAATAGCTAAGAATGTATAAATTTTATTTTTCTAGAATTAGTTATGATTTTTCAAAATTTGGTCAGAAAAAGGGCCAAGCCTAGCCGAAATTAAACCTTCCTATTTTATGCTTCATTTCGATTTCCGTGAGTTGTGAGCATGATTTTATGATGCAAATGAGTTGTATTGATGTAATTAAATATGAGAATATATAATATGAGCTCACATGATCCACGTGACATCAATTAGAATTTTTATACACGACGCAACGCAAAAATATACATTATTTTTATGCTATTTCTTTGATTCTTCCATGAGATGTCTAATGGAAAGCATAAAGATAGCATAGAATGAGCTAGAATTTATGGTGTTACACTATGCATTACTAGTTTAAGTCAATATCTAATATATCACGTGATTATATTTCCAAAAAGTAAACCATATCATAGGATCCACGAAGTTCTACGTCAGATGTTATAAATTTATAGATCAAATATCTATTTAATATAAGGCCTAACTCCTCAATAGATACATTTTATGTTGTTAAAATACAAACTCTTACACTTGGCAACATGATTATATATGATGCTATATAAAAGGACAACAAAATTTGCATCTACTCTACTCAGATCAGCCCTAGTGTAGCCTCCCCCACATATGATAGAACTTATAGATTCTCATCCATTTGTTTCCCCTTATCCTTACCCAAAGGACCTTCATCTGAAATGGTTAGCCCATGAAATGGGGTGAAATGTAAATCTCAGTAATTAAGGTAATTTCCATTCATATAATCCAGTTTAATTAATATATATGCATAAATCAAAATAAGCATCATAATTATATCAGTCATATCAGCAAGTGAAATGATTAGGCTACTATGATTATCATCCCATACTAGCAATTACATTTCCACATGTTAAAGGCCAATAACACCAAGAGGGGCCCGTCCATGGCATCCACTCCCCAATGAGCATACCAGAGCTCAGTGCATTTGGGGTCTGATCATAACTTAGTGCCCGATCGAAGCACATGCATAGGTGGCAGCTGCACTACAGCTCCACCATGGACTCACAAGGTCCAAATGCAATACAACAGATAGCTAATCAATTTATTTAGCATTTCAAATCTTTCATATGTAGCAACTATAAAATTAAAGTAGATATATACATAGAATTACAAAATCTCTGGTTACTTCACTTATAGCCAATTCTTTAAGGGCCAACAGAATGCTACTTCAACCTATAGACACAAAACTAAGCCATTACTATCCCTAATAATCATTTATATTAGTAAACCCATTACTCAAAGAGTTAAGCTATAAAGAACTACTTAGAAAACACTTACCTAACTATTTCAAGAACTAAATTTGGATTTTATTGTGCCTACACCAGTAATCTCATAATAACACTTAAAATTCTGAGTAAATTCACATAAAAATAATACCTATATCATAAATTAACTATAAGGGTCCTAAACTAGCAAAAAATACATCAAAATGAGAAGTTCATACTTACCTAATATCCCTACTAGCCTCTACCTCCGAAAATTCTCTAAGAAAATACGAAACAAACACATTTTAGATTTTGGGTATGATGAAAATGCTTTAAATGAAAAACTAATTAGGTCAAAATGTAGAGGAAAAGGAAAGGGTCAAGTTATATAACAATCACCTTGGTTGAATCTTAGTCTAGATAGGAGAAATGGGGCCAAGAAAGTGGTGGAAACCCTAGTCTCTAAGAGGCCTCCGAATTTGCTTCTTATGTTTTGTTTGTTTACAAAATAAGGGAGGTGGCCAAACTAATTTTAGGGTTTTAAGTTGGGTCCTAAATGGGTTATGGGTTGACCCACCAGCCCAAGGACCTATTGGGCTCTTACTAGTTACTAGGCTAAGGTTTTAATTTGTTAGGCCAACTACAAGAGTTCAAATTTTTTATGGGTTGGGCCAAGTTTCAAGAGTCCATTTGGTTTGGGTCTGCATAAGGGATATTGGACCAATTATAAGAGTTCATATAAATTGAGTTTTGGGCCTCTATCTCCTTAAACTAAATTGGGCCATTACTAAGCGGTCTCTCTTGAGTTAAGACTCACAATAGGAAGTTAGGTTAGCACCTAAATTCATTGGGCCTCTATTAATCCTTACCCATGCTTACTACAATTAATTGGGGCCTAGATGAAGTTTTCAACTCAATTAAATCTTCAACCCATATTAATAATTTATTGCTCTAGAAATTCCCATTTCCATAGCTTGCTCAATTATTCTATAATAATTATTCTTAATCAACCTAAATCCATGATTAATACCTTAATTAATTTTGGGGTGTTATAGTATGTTGATTTGTATGGATGTGTTATGACTAGAAAATGATGTTGATGAGTTTATATGGTTCATGAAGCATAAAATGAAAAAATGGGATTTTATGTAACACAATTAATTCCATTAATTTAATGCCTTTTCATAGGAAATGTTGGCTTCTTTATGTGATTATGCTCCAATCCATATGAAATGCATTGAGATGGTTAATGAGACCATAGTAAACTAGCTAAGAGGTCATGGTATTACCATGGTCTAGAATTAAAAGAAATCCCATACTAATTTAGAAGTAATAATAGGATAACATCTAAATCCTTTAGTAGCTTAATAAGATAATATCCAAATCCTTTTAGGAATCTTTTAACCTGCAAAATATAATTAAAAAGTAATTGGACCTCCATTAGATAAATATAATAATAATGCATTTAAAATCTGTTAATTTAAATTTAGCCTATTTAATATAAAATAAACCCAAAGTCATCAAATACTTACTATGAATTATTAATAAAACTAAATATGAGGAATATAAAATATAAAATATTGAAATATCAAATTTTCTCACACTTAGGCTTTTGCACTCCTAGGTAAAAAAATAAAAATAAAAATAAAAAGGGAAACAAAACTAAGATGCAAAACTATCAAACTAAATATAATTTAAGCTTTTTAGATATTCAACAGTCAAATGCAATCTTTCTTGTGAATCTATGAAGAACAAGTGGCATGGCAAATCCAATTGATAAAAAAATGAATCAAAGTAGTAGCTTCTCAATGGTTATATGTTTACTCTCAATCCTCTCAAATGTTTAAGTTAAACATTTCTCTCAAATTCAATCTTTCACAATATCACTATTATAGGCTTGTATATCTTCTCAATTTCTACTAACTAAGTCACAAGTAATACATAAATCAAAATAACTTTTATTTAAGGTTGTAATAGGGCTAAAGTACGAAACAAATGGTAAACAAAAGAACTAAGGACACAACAAGAGACAAAAAATGGAAACTTAAAATCATTAAGAGCAATAAAAAAAAAGAACATAGGATGGAATAAATGTACATCTCAAAGTCTTATTTACCATAAACCAAAACATGCTCAACGAAAATCAAAGTAATTTTCTTTTCTTTTTTTTTTCATTATTTTTTTCATAAATATTTTTTTCTTTTTTTTTTTTTCCTTTTCATGCTTTTGTCTTTTTGTTTGTTTGTTTTTGTTTTTGTTTTTTACATATCTATGGGAAGAACAAATTAATTACCTTAAAATTGACACAAAATTGCACTACACATCTATCCACCCTATGAAGATATAATACTCCTAATAATCAAAAGTATCCTATACAAGGTGGGACAATTTTCTTTTTGGCTAAAGGGTTGAAAAGAAAACCTAAAAAGCTCAAAAAGGGAACAAAAAGAAAGGATAAAATATAGGCGAGATAGCTATTTGGCTCTATCTATAATAAAAGAGAAAAAGAAAAAATGCCTTAATCATCTTTATGAATGCTTATGTAAATGTAGTTTCAATTAAGAATCAAATTAAGTTCTAGAGTGAAAATCATGATAGGCGAATGCTCTCACAAGAAAGAAACAAAACAAGGCCTAAAATTCTCACAGGTTTAAAAACTATCATCTGAATTCCATTGAAATCAAATTCATTGCTAATTTACTTAAATTCTAGAAAACAAGATTGATTCCTAATTATGTTGGAATACTTCCAAACTTAAATTGCTTCAACTTGTTTTTTTTAAAAGGAAACAAGAAAATAACATAAATGCTAAAAAGCAAAGACCAAACCAAAAAGAAAGTAGAATGATTTCTCCCCCCAATAATTAATATTTACATTGTCCTCAATGTAACATCAATATAATTTATCAATTAAAGAGAAGACAAGAAAGGAAAAGAGGAGGGAAAGAAGTACGACAAAGTGGTTCAAGTGTATCAAGGGTTGTAAAGATATAACTCGTCCACTGTCTGCTCCTGAAATCCCTCATAAAAATTTTTAAGTTGTTGCCCATTCATCATGAAGTGCTTGTTGGTTGATTCATTCATAATTTCAACTGCACCATAAGGAAAAACATGAGTAACCACAAATGGACCAATCCATTTAGAATATAACTTACTAAGCATCAACTTTAGGTGAGAATTGTAGAGGAGGACTCTTTTACCAATATGAAGCTCTTTTTTTTCAATCATCTTGTCATGCATCTTTGGTTTTCTTCTTATAAATTCTAGAGTTTTCATAGCCTTCCAACCGAATCTCTTCAAGGTCTTGAAGTTGCAATTTTCTTTGAGAATAAGCTTAAGATAGATCCATGTTACACTTCTTTACTACCCCATAATTCTATGCTTAATCTCAACTGGTAGGTGGCATGCTTTACCAAAAACTAACTTATAGGGTGACATGTGTAATACCCTAAAATTAATTAAAGTGTTAATAATAGATTTGTGTTGATTAAAAATAATTATTATGGAATAATTGAGTAAGCTATAGGAATGGAAATTTCTAGAGTAATAAATTATTAATATGGGTTGAAGATTTAATAGGATTGGAAATTTCATCTAGGCCCAAATTAATTTTAGTAAGCCATGGTTAACGATTAATGAAAGCCCAATGAATTTAGGTGTAAATCTAACTTCCTATTGTGAGTCTTGGCCTAAGAGCGACAACCTAACAATGGCCCAATTTGGTTTAAGGAGATAGATACCTAAGACCCAATTTACATGAACTCTTATAATTAGCCCAATATTCCTCATGCAAACCTAAACTAAATGAACTCTTGAAACTTGGCCCAACGTAACAAAAGGAAAAAAAATCTAAACTCTTGTAGTTAGCCTAACAAATTAAAACCTTAGTCTAGCATGTGACGACCCTAACTTCTAATCTCAATAATTATGGTTAAATACAAGATTAATAATTAATGATCAAGGTTTGGAGTCGTTACAATTAATTACATTAAGAAAATATAGGAAAATTTGAATCTTAATGTTATTAGGGTCATCAACTAAATAACCATAAATGGGAGAATGCATAAAAGGAATAGCACTATCATCAAGGGTTTGTGATTCATCCATCCATCGGTTTCAACACACAAAAACCACCCATAAGTATTCCTATATCATTTCCTAGCATTACTATTGAGGAAATTGGGGTTTCTAGGCTAAAGGTGGGAGTTTAGGGACCTACGCTGCGACATGAAACATTCTTGCCGTGGCTAGGTTAGGTACTGGAGCTCAAAAACTAAGTTTTTCACTTTGTGCCACGGCCTCAACCTTCCACACCACAGCTAAGTTGCTCTCAGGAATCATTGGATAATTATCTCGAATTTCGCCACGATAGCTGCGGTGAGTTGGACCTTCGTCGCGGCCAACCTATGTGGCGCCGCAGCGGAAATGCCTCTTGGAGCTACTGTTTGAAGTCCTACGATTCTCGCCTCAACGGAATGCACTTGTGCTATGCTCGAGTTTTACTACTGTACACTTCTTGTCTAGTTTCCTTAACTTGCGCCGTTGTAGGACCTATTACGCCGCGGTGAAGTTTCATTCTATCACCCTCCTGGGCGATTTTTTTTGCACTGCGCTGCGGTGATATTTCACAAGCCGCCGTGACTCCCTTCTGTAGCTATATCTCCTACATTACATCCCATGCACTCCAATTCTCTTCTTAGGAATACCCTAGGACCACTTCTTTCCATTTTATATGACTCTAATGGTATTTATCTGCCCTATTCACCCAGCTATTCTACCATTACCAATTCAAAACTTAAATGTAAATTTTCACTCCTCCAACTACCCTATATCAGCAAGTCCATGGAGTATCAGCAACAAAAATTCATGCACTATTGACAATTAACATTCGATACACATTCCGTTAGAGGTTTCATACATCCATGATTCATATCATTATCTAATACATCACATAATTATGTCTCCAACAGTATACCATACCATAAATTCAGTAAAATTCATACATCCAATATCAAGTTATGATGAGGCCTAACTCTTTAATACATACATCCTAAGTAATTAAAATATAAAAGCCTGCACTTGGCAACATGGATACAAGATGATGCTATACAATAAGGAATACAAAATTTAGCAACAATACTAAATAAATCAGCCTAAGTGTAGCCTTCTCCCCACATGTTGGAGCTTATGGATTTTCATCTACTTGCTTCCCCTTATCCTTAACTGAAGAACCTTCACCTAAAATATTAATCCCATGAAACGGGGTGAGATATAAATCTCAATAACAAAGAAAATTTCCATTCATTATATCTAGTTTAATTAACATATATGCATGAATCAAAATCAACATTAGAATTATATCAGTCATATTAGTAAATGAAATAATTAGGCTATCATGATTACTATCCCATACTAGCAATCATATTTTCACATGTTAAAGGCCAATAACACTGGGAGAGGCCTATCCATGGCACCTACTCCCCATTGAGCACAACCAGGGCTCAGTGCATCTAGGGTTTGATCATAACCTGGTGCCTAATTGAAGCACATGTGTGACACCTTAATCTCCTACCACTACCTAGCCTCTCCATAGGCTCGGTTCCATATGATTTCCAAAGAGTCACTACTCTCCCGTGGCATTTACATGCTATGAACCGGGGTTTCATATACTCATCTTTTACCCCGTGGGTCCTGTGAACCCATCTCAAGCATCCTCAACTCAAACTCCATATAGATGACTCATACATAGCATAAAACAAACCATAGGCCACAGGTATAGAGCCGAAAACCATAAAAATTTCACTTTTTCACTTGGGCCCAAAAGTCATATTTTGACTCTAAGTTTGGAAAATCATAAGAAATTGTAGAAAAATGGGAATGCAGCAAAATTTAGCTTTGTGGAAAGCTCTAAGTGTTAACTTTACACGAAAAATCATTCCCAATTAAAATCTCAGCATTTGGACCAATTTTGACATCGAAAATGGGAGGAAGGTCCAGCTGTCACTGTTTCTGGTGCAGCTTGCTGTCATGACTTTCGAAAATTCATAACTAAATCCACAAAAATCCAATCTGGGCACATTATACCAATTCGGAAAGATACGGATGTCTACTAGAGGAGAAAAATAAGTCCAGATCAGTTCAGTAGCTCCTGCACCCCGAAAACCGATGGAACAGTGATGGGGGTCAGATAAGCTCACTGATGCTGATATAGAACTTCAGTCGGTTCAATCTCTCTCTACAGACCTTCGATTTGGGTGATTCCAGTTCCTACAAGTCACTTTGGTTTTCTAGTTTATGTGTATAAAATTTCACGACATTTGGAATCCATTTGGTCTAAAAGTGCCACAGATTTCATTTTCTGGTTTAGATGAACTGTACATGACCAATCCATTAAATTCTCCCAAATTCAACAATTCCCCAAATATTCTATAATCCTCCAAATATTACCCACTTTAGCTTCTCAAGAAGCTTTCTACAAACTCTAGAGGCATGCCAAATTTCATGGCAAACGGAGCTCATCCGGTCATACTTTGACGGAGCTCACAAAAATACCGAATTTGGCACCCCAAAGGTCCAAAACGGGTCTAGATAGCCTCTCACACATTCTCACTCCACATGGACAAGTTCAAAAGCATAAAACCAGTATATCTAACATGTCCATATGATCCAAATCATCATACATTCAAATCTCGCTATGCTACGGCCAATTATACACTATTTCATTCATTCCACAAAAGGGGCTAAACCCTCATTTCCATTCATTTGGCTATAACATAGTTCATACAATATCCTTTCATACATTTACATTTGTTACAACCTTTACAACTCAAAAATAGTGGGCACATCTTCATTTGGCACCACTTTACATCATATTTACATCAAAATATCACAATAAAACTAACATTTTCCTATACATGCTCCTAGGCTCCTTGGTGTGTGCTCGGTTCTCCTTGAGCTCCACCTAGCATATTAGTTGGGAGGGGAAAGGGGTGAGATTCGGAGAATCTCAGTAGCTCAAGCACTCAATCCAGCAAGCAATCAAGGCATATAACAAGTCAAAGCATGTGAATAAGCATTTAGCTATTCTCAAACATCCAACACATAATGTACATGCTATGGAATTCACAACAATGCCAAAAATGGGCTCTAGGGACTTTTGGTCTAGCCTCACCCGAGTTTAGGGACTTTTGGATGGCCTCACCCGAGTTTAAGGACTTTTGACTTGGCCTCACTCGTTTGAGACTTTTGGCCTTGTCTCACCTATCTCAAGGGACTTTCGGCTTCACTTCACCCATCTCAAGGGACTTTCGGCACTATCGCACCCGAGCAATTCTCACAATTCATCACACAAGCATATTGTCAACAATGCATCAAAGCAATAGCATATGGCATATTCCACACATTCAGCATATACATATCATACAATGACTATCATATCCAAGAATGCAACAAGAAAGAGTGGAAAGAGAGCTACCTTTGGAGCCAAAGCTAACACTAGCTTTTCCTTTCAATGTCTCCTCTCCCTCCTTATGTCCACAATCACACCTTGATGGAGGTGTTTCTCTTGAGCCTAGACACACAAAAGTATGCAATTACTCTCTTATAATTTAATTTAGAGCAACCCTTCTATCTCATACCACCTAGGGTTCTCTCTCTAGAATGCCATTACCCCTTTTCTCTCTCTCAAGCTCCCATGGTAGTGGAAAACCTCATTTTCAAAGAGAACTCAAGGATTCAAAAGAGTTTTCCACTTTCTCTCTTCTGACCCATACCCAAAATCCGTCCATTTACACAAATAAAACCGCAGGAAAAGAGGGCAAAGGGAGGGGATCAGAAATCTGAAGAGAAATGGGAGAAGTTACCTTACCTTTCCCTTAATCTTCCTCCTTCTCTTGATCTCTCACACTCTCCACGCCTCTTTTCTCTCTTTGGGTCGAAGCTTAGGGCAGATATGAAAGAAGAAATGAGTTTAGGCGTTTAATGAAGTCTGATTCTCGCTATTTACTCTCTTCCGGACCGACTCTCGTTACGGCGAAAACTAACCTTCGCTATAGCAAGCTCGTGTAATCTGGCTTCGCTATGGCGAGGTGTAGCCTTCGCTACTGCGAGATCGGGTCAGTTCCCTTCGCTATGGCGAAATTTACCATTCGCTATGGCGAAATCGCATCAGTTCCAGACCTCACTCTCGCTATGGCGCCGCTACAGCGGGCTGCTCCCTGGTTTTTGTATGGGCTGCTGCCAGCACTCGCTATAGCTAGAATCGCCTTCGCTATTGCGAACTAGCTCTCTCGCTGTAGCGAGACCATTTCTCGCTATTGCGAGAGGACTTAGCAGAAATTCTGGATTCCGAAAATTTCCAGATTTCATTTCCTTTCTTTTCTCTTTTCTTTTCTTTTTCCTGGTCGTTACAACATGCACGGGATTAAAACAGATATATGCATGGGATTAATGTAAACCCCAGTTACCTCACTTGTAGATAAATTTGTAATAGCCACCAATGGTATAAAAATCCCTCTATAACCATAGCATAAGAGAATTACTACCTTAATTCATCATTTACAGTAGCAACAAGTACCCAAAGAATTTAAAATGCTAATGACCACCTAGGGAACACTTACCCAGCCACTACAAGTCCCCAAATTCGGATTGAAATGTCCTCTACTAGAAACTTCAATATTTCACCTAAAATCTTAAGCAAATTCGTACAAAATTAATACGCATACTATAATCCAATCATTAAGGTCTCAAACCAACAGTTTTTACCTCAAAAAGAAGAGTTTATACTTACCTAATGTCAGTCCTAGCCTCAACCTACGAATTTTCACCATAGAAACACCAAATGGCAAGTTTTAGATTTTAGGTGTAGGTGAAAATACTCTAATTGGAACATTAATAGGTTCAAATTAAAGAAAAAGATGAGAGGATTAAGTTACATAATTATTACCTTGGCTGAATCTTACTCTAGAAGTAGGAAAATGTGGAAATATGCCAAGAACCCTAGCCTCTCCTTTGGACCTCCGAATTTGTGTGTGTCTCTTATGATTCTGCAGAAGGGGGAGGTGGCTAGGTCAGTTTTTTAGGGTTTAAGTTAGGTTTTCCATGGGTTATGGGCTGCTCCAAGATCCAACTCCAAATGGGCTTCAGATTTTAGCTTTGTTAGGCCAGTTTTAAGGTGTTGAGGTACAGAATTTCTTTGGGCCAAACCTAATTTTAAGAACTCTATTGTTTTGGGTCTGCACAAAGTTTATTGGGCCATTTATAAGAGCTTATGGAAGTTAGGTCTTGGGCGTTTAATTCATTAAATCAGATTGGGTCTGCACCTAACTTATTGGGCCTCCTTTAGCCTCTTATCATGATCTCCTATGTTAATTTGGGCCTAGATGAAGTTTCTATCCCAATTAATTCTCAACTCATATTATTAATTTATCTTTCAAAATTTTGATTCACTTAACTTACTCGATTATTTCATATTAATTATTCTTAATTAACTTAAATCTATGATTAGTATCATAATTAATTTTTGGGATGTTACATAGCAACTAGTGGGAGCCTAATAGGTCCTTGGGTTGGTGGGTCAACCCATAACCCATTTAGGACCCAACTTAAACCCTAAAAATCTTTCTAGCCACCCCCCATTCTATAGAACCATAAGAAACATAAGGCAAATTTGGAAGTCTCTTGTTGGCTATGGTTTCCACCTCTTTCTTGGCCCCATTTCTCACTTTAAAGTCAAAATTAGCTAAGGTGAGTGTTATATAACTTAATCTTCTTTTCTTTCTCTTTAATTTGACTTAGTTGGCTTCTCATTTGGAGTACCTTCACCATACCCAAAATCTGAAAATTGTTTTTGGTGTTTTCATGGTGAAATTTCACAGGTTGAGGCTAGAGGCATTGTTAGGTAAGTATAAACTTATCATTTTGATGTTTTCTCTACTAGTTTGGGACCCCTATAGCTGATTTATGATATGGGTATTGTTTTTATGCGAATTTACTCAGAATTTAAGGTGTTGTTATGAGGTTACTGGTGTAGGCTCAACCAAATCTAAATTTGGTTCTTATGGTAATTGGATAAGTGTTTTTTAGTAGTCCTTTGTAGTGTAACTCCTTGAGTGATGAGCTTGCTAATATAAATGATGATTAGGATTGGTAATGGCTTGATTTTATGTTTATAAGCTAAAGTAGCATTCAGTTGGCTCTTAAAGAATTGGCTACAAGTGAGGTAACCAAAGATTATATTAATTCCATGCAAATGTCTATTTTAATTTTATATTTGCTGCACTTGAATAATTTGAAATGCTAAATGAATTGGTTAGCTATCTATTGTGTTGTGTTTGGACCTTGTGAGTCAATGATGGAGCTGTGGTGTGACTGCCACCTGTGCATGTACTCAAACCGTAGATGCACTGAACCCTAATTATGCTCATTAGGGAGTGGGTGCCGTGGATGGGCTTCTCCCAATGTTATTAGCCTTTAACATGTGGAAATGTGGTTGCTAATATGGGATGGTAATCATAGTAGTAAAATCATTTCATTTGCTAATATGACTGGTATATTTTTTTATGCTTATTTGAATTCATGCTCATATATCAATTAAATTAGTATATATGAATGGAACTTGCCTTTGGTTACTGAGATTTACATCTCACCCCGTTTCATGGGCTAACTATTTTTAGGTGAAGGATCCTCTGGTAAGGATAAGAGTAAGCAAGTGGATGAGTATCCATGAGTTGAAACCATGTGTGGGGAGGCTGCACTTGGATTGACCTAACTTAGGATAGATGCTAATTTTATTATTCTTTTGTATAGTATCATCATGTAATCATGTTGCCATGTGTATGGGCTTATATTTTGATAACTAATCTGTATCTGTTGAGGGGTGAGGCCTTATATTAAACTAGTTTATGATGTATAAACTTATAGTAGTTGATATAGGACTGGGTTAATCTTATGATATGGTTTACTATTTGGAATTATAATTATATGTTAACTTATATGATGACTTAGATTGATAATGTATTATGCTCTATTGGGATTTCTCTTTGAATGAGTATATTGGTCGTTAATGAATTTGGTTGTTCATTAATATCACAAAGTATTTGTTGATATAGGGTAGATTGAAGAGTAGGAATTAATACTTAAATCTTGAAATGGGTAATGTTAGATTAGCTGAGAAAATTAAGTAAATAAATGCCATTAGAGTTTCATAAATTGAGGGAGTGTGGTCCTAGAGTGTTCTTAAAGGGAGAGTTAGAGTGTATAGGATGAAATTATAGGAGTTTTAAGTACAAGAGGGATTTTGCCACGACTGGCGAAGTTGTCCAGAGAAGGTAATAGAGAGTAATTTGCTGTGGTGCGAAATGGAATTCGCCATGGCTAAAGTTGAGGGGCGATTTTGGTCATGTTCCAGAGAGGAATTGGTCGCAGTATAAAGGGAATTGGTCGTGACCAATATCGAAGGCGAGTGAGGTAGGCTCCAGGAGGTCCTCTCGCCATAGCGAATTTTGTGAAAAATGTGTTAGGTGATCCAGAGAGTAGTTGGCCGTGGCACAAAGGACATTTGGCCATGGCGAAGGTGCTCAATTTCTCATATACACCTAGAAACCTTAGTTTCTCTTATGGTAATGCTAAGGAATGATTTAGAAACACTTGTAAGAGGTTTTTGTGAGTTGGAATTGATGGATGGAGGAATCAAAAGCTTCTCATTGATAATTAAACTCACTTGCACATTTGAATAATTGTGGTTGTTTAGTTAATGACCTTAATAACATCAATGTTCAAATTTCTTTGCATTTTTCGAATATAATTAGTTGTAATGACTTTCAACCTTGATTTATGATTATTAATCACATATTTAACCTTAATTACTATGATTAGAAGTTAGGGTCATCACAACATGCCTATAGGAATTTTGTAGGCAGTACGATAAGCCCATGGTTCATCCTCCAATCTTTTACTCCAATCCTTTCTTTTAGGTTACACTATTTTCTCTAGAATTTGTTTTATTTCTCTATTTGAAACATTTGCCTGACTATTCATTTATGGATGGTAAGGGGTAGCTACTTTATGGAGCACACCATACTTGTGAAGGAGGGCTTGCATGTTTTTGTTAAAAAAGTAGGAAACTTGATCACTAATGATTACTTTAGGTATATCGAACCTACAAAAAATATAAGATCTAACAAAGTCTACAACCATAGAAGAATCATCAATCCTAGTGACTTTTGCTTCCACCCACTTTGAAATGTAATTAATGACTAAGAGAATATATGTGAAACTAAAAGAAATAGGAAATGGTTCCATGAAGTCAATACCCCAAATATCAAATATCTCATAAAACAATGTCTGTTGAGGCATTATTGTTAAGGCATCTCATTCCTATAAGAAATATTACTTGTTTGTTGGCATCATGTATAGTTCTTACAGAAAGCATATGCATCCCTAAATAAGGTGGGCCAAAATAGTCCAAAATCTAGAATCTTCCTAACAGTATGTTGAGGACCAAAATGGCTATCACATGCAAGTGTGTGACAAAAATGCAAAATAAATATGAACTCATGGTCAGGAATACATCTTTTAATAATTTGGTCACTACACATGCAACACAAGTAAGGGTCATCCCAAACATAATATTTTACCTCACTCTTAAGTTTATTAATTTGGTGCTTTTTAAAATAAGCAGGAAATTTGGAAGCAACTAAAAAATTTACTATATCTACATCTTGGGATTTTACCATGCAATGAGTACAACTGTTCATATGAAAAACTATCCCTGATAGTAGATGAATCTGAAGAGTGAGTATTCTACTCAAATGATCAGCTACAAAATTTTTTGCTGCACTCTTATCTTTGATTTCTAAGTTAAATTCCTGTAAGAGCAACATCCACCTAATAAGTCTTGGTTTCACATCAAGCTTCTTGAGTAAGAACTTTAAAGCTATATAATCAGAATAAACAATAACTTTAGAACCAAGCAAATAAGAACAAAATTTATCTAAAGCCAACATAATATTTAAAAGCTTCTTTTCATTGGTTGTATAACTAGCTTAAGCCTTATCTAAGGTGCGGGATGTATAAGAAATCATATGAGACTTCTTATTTATCCTTTGAGAAAGAATTGCACCCACAGTAAATTTGGACGCATCATATATCAATTTAAATGAAAATTCCCAATTAGGAGGTTGGATGATAAGTGGGGGTTAGCCTTCTCTTCAACTTATCAAATTCTAATATGCATGACTCATCAAAATTAAAATCTACATCCTTTTGAAGAAGTCAAGACAGTGGTAGAGAAATCTTGCTAAAGTCCTTGATGAATCATCTATAAAAACTTGCATGGCTAATAAAAGAATGCATTTCTCACACACAAATGAGGTAAGGTAAAGAAGCAATCATATCTACTTTAGCTCTATCAACTTCAATGCCATTTTTAGAAACCACATGGCCTAAAACAATTGTTTACTCTATTATAAAATGATATTTTTTAAAATTTAAAATCAAATTTTTCTTAATGTATCTGTCTAAAACCATTCCTAAACTCATCAAACAGTTATCAAAAGAGGTTTCATAAATAGTAATGTCATCCATAAGAACTTCCATGAAATGTTCAAGGAAATCAGAAAATATGCTCACCATACACCACTGGAATGTACCTGGAGCATTACAAAGTCTAAACAGTATCCTCTAATATGCAAAGGCACCAAATAGGTAGGTAAATATAGTCTTTTCTTGGTCTTTTGGTAGGATGTGAATATGAAAGTAACCAAAAAAGCTATCTAAGAAACAGTAGTGAGATTTGCTTACCAATCTTTGTAATATTTGATATATGAAAAGAAGAGGAAAATGGTCTTTTCTAGTGGCCTGATTTAGCTTTTTGTAATCCATGGTCTTTTCTCCTAATCTATGGCTTTTAAATTTTTCCCAAAGGTTCATCCCACCTTCTACCATCATATGAAGTCCCAAACTAAGGGTAGAATAAATTAAAACATCCCCTAACCTATTGGTCTAGCTTTGGCCAAGCTTATGGAGGAAGAAAGAGCCCATAGGGTTTTTTATTTTTCCTTGATGGGAGACAAACTTGGGAGGCTTCCAAGAGGTCTTAGGAGCTTAATTAAACACTCACACATGAAAGGAAACTCATGTATCAAATCAGTTTTTACATTACATTTAAGAGCTCTGCACTTTCCTAACTTGGATTTCATTGGTTTTTCTTGCAATTTCTTGGCATATTCTAAGTTCCCACAGCCTAAATCAATGATTTCATACTTGCTTTAAGTCAGAAACTTCCTCCTCATCTTATCTCTCAAAGTGGGTCTTTTAGAGGTAGTTCCTCTCCCTAGTTTGAATGAAGCTTAGGTTGGTTAAGAAATGGGAGGAGAGCCACTTTATAAAGAAATTTCAATAACAAATTGTTCCAAAATATGACGTTTATGTCTCGCGTAAGTGGCATTTTTATTTTAGCTTTGTTTTATTTCCTTTTTGAGAACTGTCTTTTCTATCGTAAAATTTAGGTTCCTAATCTTATAAAATACCTTTGGAATCACTTAAATTAGAGTGAAAACATTCCTGAAGGAATTAGTCAAAGTTCACTGGAAAACATATACTATAGGAGCTTTAACTGTCTCGAAATCTAGAGCCTAATTTAAAATATCTAAATTAACTGTCTCGAAATCTATCCTATAGTTTAAATTTAAACTAACAATATCTAGAGCCTAATTTAAATTTAAATTATTTGATTAGTTTAAATTTAAATCTATCTAATAAAATCAAATTTAAACTAATTCATATATATATACATATATATATATATATATAATATCAAATATAATATATATAATATATATATATTGAATTTAATTATTTATATATATAAATAATTCCTCCATCCTAGATTTAAAAATTAAATTCATTGAATCTTGATACATTTCTGATTCAATGAATGTTGACATTTTAGCTCGAGTTGGTTCGTTCTTATGTGCGACCTTACAAGCCCATAAGATGTTGGCAGTGGGCCAACTGCACTGTTTGACCCACAAGTCACAAGCGGCCTCTAGCAAGACATTGTGATTACCCAAATCATACGGGATCGGTGATATGATGCAACCTATCTTACAACCCTATCATATCCCTTTTGTCACATGACATCTAGATCGAGTATGAGGCATGGAAATGTCATCATCAACTTGCTCGATCGTAACTTTCTCGATCTCTGAGCAGAATGATATAAGATGGAACCCTTTCCATCTGAGCATGGCCATGCATTTCTTAGTCACACTCATCGAGGGGCCCAGAGATATCTCTCTATTAATCAGAGGGACAAATTCCATCTTGACTACTCATCTTCCTCTGTATGGATTCCACTATACCCGATCATAGCCTTTATAATCACTTGGTTAATGGTGACATTAGACTATGCCAAAGTACAGTGTCCTTCATGTAGGAATTTATGGTGATTTCAGGTCCAAGGGATTAATGACACAGTTATATATGAGATAAACTTATGACCTAATCCATGTAGCTTATCTCATGACGGGTCTATCCAACGTCCTATTCTCTAACACACGCCTATGATTTTGATTCATATGATCATACATGATTAACACTTAATCAATCAAAATCATACTAGTCTTAATTCATCGTTATTCCCACAAAGATAATTGACTAGGGACATTTTGGATAATCCAAAAGAATGATTTATCCATGGATATTATTATATATAAACATGTAAATAATATAATAATGTAATAAATGAAAACACTTATTTCTTAATAAAAACAATGTTCGCAATACAATGATTGGCCTATGGCACAATCTCCAACACACACATGCAAGGAAACTCATGTATCAAATTAGTTTTTACATTACATTCAAGAACTCTACACTTTCCTAACTTGGATTTCATTTGTTTTTCTTGCAATTTCTTGGCATATTCTAAGTTCCAATAGCCTAAATCAATGGTTTCATGCTTGCTTTAAGTCAGAAACTTCCTCCTTTACTTAGCTTTCAAAGTGGGTCTCTCTTAGGCAGTTCCTCTCCTTAGTTTGAATGAAGCATAGGTTGGTTAGGAAATAGGAGGAGATGGGATGCCACTTTATAAAGAAATTTCAAAAACAAATTGCTTCAAAAAATGACGTTTACATCCTGCCTACGTGGCATTTTCATTTTAGCTTTGTTTAAGCTTCTTTTTGAGAACTGTCTTTACCATCATAAAATTTAGGTTCCTAATCTTATAAAATATTTTTGAAATGACTCAAATTAGAGTAAAAACATTCCTGAACGAATTAGTCAAAGTTTAGGCTCATTGCCATTAGAAAACATATACTGGAGGAGCTTTAACTGTCTTAGAGCTTCCTATAGTTTTCAAGGCCTTTGAGAACCCCGAAGAACTCAAAATTTTCATTTAAAAAGCCCTCCTATGAGTTTTCCAAAAAGTGCCCATATTTACAAAAATGCCACTAGACTTTTGGTAAATTTTTTTAAACTACTTCGGCCTTCGTTTCTAGCAACTTAAGACTCAAATCCTCATTTTTCAATATTTAAAATTTTATCCTAATTTTATTTAACCTTAAATCATTCACTCTATGGGACTTTCTTTTATATCCAGTGTGTTTTGTATGTTCACGAAGAAATTGAACATCGCATTTCTCATGCTTACAGAGGGACCAAATGTTACTACCTGCAAGAAAGGAAATATTATATAAAGAAAGACTTCAAAAGGTGATAATCGACTCTCCCATTCTATAGATACCATTCCCTCATATTGGATGCTCTTCACACACTTATATACATCCTTATGCACATACTCTGCCATAATTATTTGAGAGAATGAGAAGGTGAGGAGAAGGAAAGTAGAAGAGCATAGAATAAGAAAAAGAGGGAAAGAAAAGGTAAACTAAAGGTAGTGTTTGCAATTAAAAAAGGGAGACTTTTGAGGTAAAAACACACCTTGTCTCTACATATAGGGATATAAATGTTTGTCCTTATTCTTCTTCTCTGCTCTCATCTTATTCTCTATCTTTTCCACCATTTTTTGTTCTTTTTATCTTCCTACACCCCATATAGAGGATAAAAGAAATCATTTCATTTTTGGCATAACTTTATGATATTTAGTATCACTCAACACATATTATATGCCTATGGTATTTGTCATAGAAACAAAATGAGAGTAGTAGTTATAGGAAGGAATTAAGAACAAATCATAAATGATCAATCAACAGGTCTTGACTAGATGGTCAATTTGTTTGATGCCTATATAAGAAAGTTTGGTGTCGAGTAGTACTAGTTGACCAGTACTCAAATACCTATCAATTAGTTTAGAGTTAGTCGATTGGGTGAAGGTATTAGTTGACTAATACCCCTCGAAATAGAAAAAAAAATACTTCTCTAGCTTCTTATAATTATTTGCCTTACAAGTAATAGTCGACTGATCTTTATGGACCAGTTGATTGTTACCCTAGAAATAATTGATCAATTTGAGCTAAAAACATAGAAGAAAAACTTTTGGGATTTTGCATACATAGTTGATGCCTTTTTTTCTTCTTTTGGAACCCTTAAATTTAAATATAAGTAATACTAAAAAATTCCCTTAAACATGGAATATATCAGTATTTATAACCTTATGCATGGATGATGATACCAAAAACTGTCCCCATGCATAGAACTTGAGCATTGGAGACCTTGACATGGACCTATTATAGATCTTAAAAGACACTTAAAGACATATAAAGACACGATAATCAAGAATAAAGGCTTATTAGAAATTATAGTGGCAGCTTATGTTTGCAAATACTTAGCTTTGAAATCCGTTTATCATCTGTAATTTCTACTATTTAACTTCTTGTGATGTTATGTCATATTGTAGTGTTGATAAATGGCACCTTTAGCATTTTTCTACATATAGGAATGAGCATATGCATGGTTTATGATTATATATGATGCATCCTATTCTTAATTATGTGGTGCATGGTATTTCATTCCAATAAATGTGAAGATAATTTTTATGATGGCAAGTAAAGAAAGAAAAAAGCTACTTTCATGATATCAATAGTATAGATAGCTTGAGGATAGCTTTATATAAGCCACAGGGCTTGATAAGAGGGCTATAAGGCCTTAAGATTACAAAATGAAAGGTTGTGTGTAACACCCCAAAATTAATTAAGGTGTTAACCACGGATTTTGGTTAATATAGAATGATTGGATAAGTTAAGTGAATGAAAATTTTAGATAGTTAAATTATTAATATGAGTTTGAGATTTAATTGAGTTAGAAAACCCATCTAGGCCCAAATTAAATTAAGTAGGCCAAGGTTAGGGACTAATGGAGGCCCAATAATTTTAGGTGCAGATCCAATCAATTGAGTTATTTAAACTTGGCCAAACCCAATTAAAATTATGCAGCCTAACATATAAAAGCTGGCCCAACAAGGCTTAAATCTAAAGCTCACTTGGTATTGGACCTTTGAGTCAGCCCATGACCCATATTAGACCTAACTTAAAATCCTAAAAAAAAAACTTAGCCACCCCCATTATGAGAAACACAAAACACACCACTCATTTTTGGAGGTTTGAAGGGAGGCTAGGGTTCTTAGCAAGAAAACCACCATTTTTCACCTCTAGAGCAAGATTGAGCCAAGGTAATAGTTGTATAACTTAATTCTCTTCTCTTTCTCTTCATTTTGGCATAATTAGTTTTTCATTTGGAGTATTTTTACCATACCCAAAATCTAAAATGTGGTTGTTTGGGATTTTCTTGGTGAAATTTCGTAGGTTGGGGTTGAGGGTGTTATTAGGTAAGTATAAACTCTTCATTTTAATGCTTTCTCTACTAGTTTGAGATCCCTATAGATGATTTATAATATGGATATTGTTTTTATACGAATTTACTTAGAATTTGAGGTGTTATTTTGAGATTTCTGGGGTAGGCTAAACCAAATCCGAATTTGGTTTTAGTGGTAATTGGGTAAGTATTTCTAAGTAGTCCTATATAGCTTGACTCTTTAAGTGATGGGTTTGTTGATACAAATTGTGATTAGGGATAGTAATGGCTTGGTTTTGTATCCATAGGCCGAAAGTAGCATTCAATTGGCTCTTAGAGGATTGGTTACAAGTGAGGTAATCAGGACTATATTAATTCCAAGCATATATCTCCTTTAATTTCATATTTGCTATACATGAATGATTCGAAATGCTAAATGAATTGGTTGGCTATCTATTGCATTGTATTTAGACCTTGTGAGTCCATAGTAGAGCTGTGGTGTAGCTGCCACCTATGCATGTGCTTCGATCGGGCACTGAGTTATGATTAGACCCTAGATGTATTGAGCCCTGGTTGCTCATTGGGGAGTGGGTGCCGTGGACGGGCCTCTCCCGGTGTTATTGTCCTCTAACACGTGAAAATATGATTACTAGTATAGGATGGTAATCATAGTAGCCTAATAATTTCCTTTGCTGATATGACTGATATGATTTTAATGTTAATTTTGACTCATGCGTATATGTTAATTAAACTAGATTATATGAATGGAAATTTCCTTAGTTACTGAGATTCACATTTCACCCTGTTTCATGGGATCATACTTTCAGGTGAAGGCTCTTTGGATAAGGATGAAGGGAAGCAAGTGGATGAAAATCCATAAGCTCCAACCATGTAGGGAGAAGGCTACACTTAGACTAGTTTATTTAGAATAGATGCTAAATTTTGTATTCCTTTTTGTATAGCATTATCATGTAATCATGTTGCCAAGTGTAGGCTCTTATATTTTGCTTACTTAAGATATATCTATTGAGGAGTTAGGCCTCATCTTAGCTTGGTATTGAATGTATGAACCTATAACACCTGATGTATGAATTTTATTGAATTTATGGTATAGTATACTATTGGGAATATAATTATGTGATGCATTAGATGTTGATATAAACCATTGATGTATGAAATCTCTAACATAATGTATATCGAATGTTAATTGTTGATAATTCATGAATTCTTACTATTATTACTCTATGAACTTGCTGATATAGGGTAGTTAGAGGAGTAAAAATAAACATTTAAGTTTTGAATAGGTAATGGTAGAATAGCTCGGTAAATAAGGTAGATAAATATCATTAGAGTCGTATCAAATGAGGGGGAGTAGTCCTAGGGTGTTTCTAGGAAGAGAATTGGAGTGATGAAATTTGGGAGATGTAGTTACAGGAGGGAGTCACACCACAACTAGGAAGGTCTCGTCGTGGCTTGGAGAGTGACAATGGCGAGGAACGTTGCAGCTTGAGAAATCTCACTGCGGCTCAGCACAAAAAAAATTGCCCAGGAGAGTGGCAAAGAGAAACCTCACTGCAGCACAATAGGTGTTGTCGCGGCGCAAGTCGAGGAAACTAGGTAAGGAGTGTACAGTAGCAAGCCTCGCCACGGCATAAGTGTATTCCGCCAAGGCGAGAATTGTGGGACTTCGAACAATAGCTCTAAAAGGCATTTCCGTCGCGATGCCACATAGATTTGTCGAGGCGATGATCTAACCTGCCATGGCGATCGTGAGTTGCATAATAAGATTCCTAAGAGTAACTTAGTCGCGGTGCAGAAAGTTAGGGCTATGGCACAAAGTGAAAAACTTAGTTTTCGAGCTCCAGTACCTAACTTAGCTGTGGTGGGAGAACTTCAAGTTGTGGCGAAGGTTCCCAAACTCTTACCTTTTGCCTAGAAACCCCGATTTCTTCAATGGTGATGCTAGGAAATGATATAGAAACACTTACGGGAGGTTTTTGTGTGTTGAAATTGATGGATGGATGAATCACAAACCCCTAATGATAGTACAATTTCTTTTATGCATTCTCACATTTGTGGTTGTGTAGTTAATGAACCTAATATTATCAAGGTCTAAGTTTCCCTATAATTTTCACAATGTATTTAATTTTAATAACTCTAAACCTTGATCATTAAGCATTAATCATGTATTTAACCATAATTATCATGATTAGAAGATAGGGTCGTCACATTGTGGATCCACTTTAGGGGATGGTTTAGTATAACCATCTCTTCATTTAAAGAAAAGTTAAGTTATGATGTGTACTAGCTAATTTCATGATTTGCAGAAGTAATGTAGTTCTTCCATCTTGATAACACTAAAACCAAGGCCTCACACTAAGTGGTATAAGATACTTAGTAGGTTACCTAGTGACTACAAAAACCCAAGGCTACCAAAATGGTATGGGATAGCTGATGCAGTACTTTGTGGATATGTTTTCTTTATAGTCCTATTAAGAATGAAATTAACCATCATTCATTTGTAGAATATGTCATATTACGCCATGATGAGACATGCATGATCATGCCATGAAGTAATATTTTATACATTCATGATGCATTGGGTATGCATATAAAAGGGAATTTTGGTAATGCTATACATGCATATATACTATTAATGTTATTTACATTATCCTATTCTTTATATGTAAAGACAAGGGGAAACTTTAAAAACAATATTTTCTACACATGTGGCATTTGTACCATATTGATTTTCTAAAACCACTATGTTCTATTGAGAATTATAAATTCTTACTCCATTAGTGATGTGTTTAGATATAAGAAATGTTGATAACTAGGTTTGTTGTTAAGATCAAGTGGGTGTATGTAGATGTGCATAGGGTAGGACAAGTCTAGGTCATAATGTCTATGAAATGGATTGCAATGAACAATGTAACATCATAAAATTTAATTAAGTGGAGTTGTTGGGAAAATAAGGATTAAGTATGGAATAAAATGAAAAAAAGGAATTTTCAAGGAAAGATAATTATTTAGGTATTTTTTGAGGAAAACAAATTTAATTATGAAATTTAAATTTTATTGGGCAAACATTAATTAGAAGCCTTTCGGAAAATTAATTTAAGGCCCAATAATTATTATGTTATAGATAAAAATAATTTTTAAAGCCTAAACTAACTAAGAAATGAGTAAAGACCCAGCTTATCTGGACCTAACAAACTTAGACCTACAATCAAACATAAGCCTAACAGCACAGAATGGGCCTAAGTTAGCCCAAATTTATTTAAGCTCACTAAAACACAAAAACATATCCCATAAGTTGAAAATAATGTGTAAGATAGCTAAGGAGTGGAGAAATATGTAGAAAAGAGAACTCCTGGAAACTCCTCTCATATCTATCATCATACACAAACAGTGTCTCTTTCCTAATTTGCCTAGTTAATGGTAAGGCTATTCGAAAATAGCCTTATATGAACTTTCTACAGTAACCTATCAAACCTATAAAACTTTTAACCTTAATGATGATTTTAGGCTTATTCCACTATAACACAACCTTAACTTTATAGGGATCAACCACAACTCCTGCCTATGAGATCACATGACCTAAAATCCTTACTTTAGTAAGCCAAAACTCACATTTGCTAAGTTTGACATATAGTCTCTTATCTCTTAAGATCTCAAAGACTATTCCTAGATGCTTCTCATGCTGCTCAAATGACCTAGAGTACATAAGGATATCATCAATAAAAATCACAACAAATTTATCCAAATAAAGTTTGAATACCCTATTCATATAGTCCATAAAAATAGTCAATGTATTTGTCAAGCCAAATGGCATGACTAGGAACTTATAATGCCCATAGCTAGTCCTAAAGGCTATCTTTGGGACATCTTTAGCTTTAACTCTCAACTAATGATAGCTATAGCTAAGGTCTATCTTAAAAAATATAGATGCCCCTACTAATTGATTTAAAAGATTACCAATTCTAGGAAAGGGATACTTATTCTTAATAGTAACCTTATTAAGTTTTCTTTAATCTATATACAAAAAAAATAGCTCCCTCAGTGACATTAGGGTGTATGAAACCTTTTTCTAATAATTTCTTAATATGCTTTTTCAACTTTGTTAAGGCTATCCTGTAACGAACGTAATTTCTGTAAAACGATAAAATGAGCTGTATAAAAGCAAGTCCTATGAAATGAGCTAGATAATATCCTAAAAAATTTAGGTAGAGTCCTAGACTCCTAAAAATGATAATTCTAGGCTTTGACGGAAAGAAAAATAGAGTTAGGATGGAGAAATAATTTGTGACGAAAACTGACAAAACGTAATGACATTTTCGTAAATAAGTGTAAATTTTGGAAAAACACATAGGATGGTTTTTTAAATGGGAAATTCAAGTTTCCCAAGGTCCACAGAGCCTCCAAAAACCATAAGAAGCTCTGGGACTGGTAAAGCCCCTCCAGTGTAAGTTTTCCAATAACAGTGAGCTCGAACTTTGACAAATTCATTTGAGAAGGTTTTAGCTCTAATTTGAGTGATTCCAAAGGCATTTTATTAAATTGGGAACCTAAATTTTATAATGGAAAAGATGATTTTAAAAAAGGAGCTAAAACAAAGTCTAAACGAAATTATCATTATAGAAGGATGAAATTAGAATTTTTGAAAAAGTGTGTTTCTTAAAGCTTCCACACACTTCTCCCTTTTTTTGCACCTTCTTAAGCATGACTTCCTTTACCCAAAATTCAGAAAATTACTTGCTATCTTAGGCACATAAGAAGAGGAACAAAAGGGGGAAGAAAAAGGAAAGAAAGATAGGTAAATTCATGGAATTTTATGCTTCTTTCTCTTCCAATCTTGCTCCCCTCCTTCTTTGCTTTCTTTCTATTATTTTCTTAAGATGTTCAGTTCTATTTTTGGTCTAGAAATTAGAGGGGTAGTTCGAAAATTTTGAGGAGAGACAAACCAAGGAGAAGAAGCCTTGAAAGCACACTTGAAACCAAGGTAAAAGCTTGTTGTGGTTGCTTCTTCTCCTTGCTCCAAGAATAAAACCATATAGAGGGAGGCTTTTTTGTCTAAAAATAAGAGTAAAACTTGGGTTTTAGACCTTGAGGAAGAGGAATATAGCAAGAAATTCCAAGAAAAACTAATAAAAATTAAATTAGGAAAATGTGGTGTTTTCTAGGGTTTTATGAAATTTGATTTTGTGTGAGTAATTTCTTGGCTATTTAAATGTTTCCTTGAGCTCCTAAAACCCCTAGGAACCCTCCTAGATGGCTCTCCCATCAAGAAAAAATCAAGAACTCTATGAATCTTCCTTAGTGTGCATATTTCGGCCAAGCTAGGATAATTAAGATAGAGAGTGTTTTAATTTGTTCTAGCCTTGGTTTAAGACTTTATATGATGTTAGAAGATGGGAGAAAATATTAGGAAAAAATTAGGAGCCATGGATTGGAAGATGGAACAATAGTGTCCATAATGGTGCCTTATGAAGTAACTTAGTTTTCTAATTGTGCAAGTGAATGTGTGAGGGCTCCAAGGACCTTAAATGAGTCCAAGAAGTCTAAAAATAACAAGAGAATGGAGCCTAGAACTTGAAATGTGAGAGTTGCTTCAATAGGCCATTTATGGAACCATTATGCCACTTATAGAATCAAGTGTATATTCAAGAGTGAGTTTAGTATCTTGGTTTGCTTCAAGTGTGTAATTGTGTATTGTTCATGCTGTTTAGGCCAAGAAAACATACACCCACCTAGGTGTGCTTGTGAGACCAAAAAAGGGAAGGAAAAGGATTAAGAAAAGCTTGCATAAATCCAAGGTAGCTCTCGACCTCATTCTCCTTGCATTCTTGTATGTATATGTATGTCTTTGTGTGTTTGTGTATGCTTTTTTGACTTGAGAATATGCCACTTGATGCCTTGACATTACATTGGTACCAATGTGTTCCTTGGATGGCCTTGGTTGTGGAAATGACTTATAAGGGTGAGGTGATGCCAAAAGTCCCTTAATGAAGGTGAGGAGATGCCAAAAGTCTCATGACATGGGTGAGACAAGGCCAAAAGTCTCTTGGAAGGGTGAGGCCAAGTCAAAAGTCCTTAGGCCAAGAGTGAGGCAAATCCAAAAGTCCTAAAAATGGGGTGAGGCAAAACCAAAAGTCTTTAAAACATGGTCTTGGCTTTAATGTGACTAAGTGACATGAAAATTGTGACTTTGCATACTTTATGGTTGCCAAACCTTCCATACATATGCTTTGATGTATATATGCCTTGAATGTGTGTATGAATAGGTGTGTGAGCTATTGAAATTCATAAAATATCACCCCCTTTCCCTCCATTATCTTGAAATGCCTAGGTGATGTCCAAGAAGCAAGGGAGGCAAGCCAAGAGCATTGAAAAGTCATACTTTGTCCATTATGTAGCTTGTTATGTATTTGAATACCAAAGTTACTTTGTACATATTATTTTTAAGATGTAAGCTCATAGACAAATGTAATATGATGTATGACTCTTGTATAGACCATATGTGGCATGAAATCCATGGAAATAGGAATTTTGGCTTCTTGATCGCTTGATGTATTAATGCATTAATGGAAGTAGAATGGCCAAATTAAGATGCATGAGGTTTGGGGATGTTTATGACTTATATGGATGGAAAATAATTAGAGAATGATGTTAGGGAACTCACAGGGTTTATATAACGCGAATTGAAAAAATTTTACCCCGACGTAATGCAATAAAAGTGTTATTTTCATACTTTTCCTTACTTTTTGTCTTGTGAATGTGCACCAATTATTCGGAATGGAAGAGTATGATAATAGAAAAATATGGTATTACATGTCCTATAAGGAGCTTTAGACATCGGCCTAGCCCTAAGCACAATATGAATAAGGAATTCTATTTTTCTCTTAAGAGATAAACTACTAAAATTAAAGTCCTTAGGAAAAACTTCTAGAAATTCCCTAACTACAAGGATCTTATCTATCCCTTCTTTTACCTCTGCTTATATAGAGGAAAAAAACTTGAAACTCTTGACATCTATGTTCTAAATATCTCTTGGCCTGAATGGTGGACAAGAATGATAACTCATCCCCAGTATTATGTATGGTCCTACATTTAAGTAAGGTGATGGTTTTATTTACATAATCAAGCACAAGATTATTAGTAGCCATCCAATTCATGCCAATAATCAAGTTAATATCTTAAAAATACATGCAAATCAAATCAATGATATAGTAACATTCAATCAAAAGTGGGAAGTAATTGCATGGCTTCCAGTAGGGGTAGATATAGATAAATTATATTGCAAAGTATTGACAACCAGACCTATTTTTCTCACATAATCATAAGATATAAATGAGTAACTAGCACTCGAATCAAGCATAACACTTACAAGAAAATTATTAACTTTAATCATACCTTTGATCAAATTGGGAGACGCACTGGCCTCCTGCTAAGTGAGTGCAAATACTCTACCCTAGGTCTATAATCTAGGTAGAGGGACCATCTTTGTTTGAGAACAATTTCAAGTTATATGTCCCAGCTTCCCACATCTATAACGTGTCACTTGGGATGGTTGTCCTTTATCAGGCTGGAATTTCTTCCCTTTTTGGCCTTTTATATTTTTTGGCACCTTACCTTTCTTTTTATTGCTACCAGTGACACTTATATTATCCTATTATCTTGATTATTTTAATTCTGGGGTCTCCTTCTTACTGGATCCTTCCTGCATTATTTCTTTCAAATTATTTTTAGTTATCCTGCTGACCTCCACAATAGTATTAAATATTCTAACACTCTATAGAGCTACTCTATCTCTAATGGAAGGTTTCAATCCCTTTTCAAGTCATTAACACCTCCATATTTCATTATCACATTTCTGCATGTAAGAGGAGTACTAAGATAACTTAATAAATTTAACAACATATTGATTAACTGTCACCTCCTCTGTTTGCTTTAAATTAATAAATTCCATCTCCTTTTGATCCCTAATTAAACTAGGAATATATTTTTCATAGAATTTGTTAAGAAATTTTCTCAATTAATTAGGATGTTATGGGTTTACATAATCAATTTCGCACTATACCACCAATGATCAAAATCTTTTTCTAACATAAACATGGCTAGCATGGCTTTTTGTTCAGAAGTATAACCCATTACTTTAAAAATTTTCTCTAATTGTATAATCCATGCCTCTACATTCTATATATCTAATTTCTATTTCTAAATTGATTTAGCAGCTATTAATTAGTAAGTTGAATCTGTATTTAGTCTTAAAGGGGTGCAGGTGGATTTTTGAAACATTTGCTAGTTGCTGTGGTTCTAGGGCATTCTGTGGTTCAGAGGTAAGAGCTCTTTAATTCTCTTTCCTAGTTAGGGCATTTTGCAATGGCATTATCATTTTATATTGCTACTGCATAATCTACCTTTGTTGTTCCATCATAGCATGCTATTGATCTAGGTGGTCCATAATAGTTTGCATATTAGCTGCCACTGGATCTTCAGGCTTTGCCCTAGCAGGTTTGCCCCTTCTAGTGTTTACCATTTTTATTTGAAAGCACATAACATATATATTCACAACATATTGAACAACGATTCCCATATCCTTAACAATTCACATGTCATATACTAACGGGTCTGTCACACAACCCTCAAAATAAAACTAGGTTAAACTAAATATGTAACTAGTGGCACAACCTAGGTTATCTCCCTTAGAATTTGAGTTCAATGTTCAATTGGGTTTTCTAAATATTAAAAGATCTTAGAACTATCTAATTAAGGGGGTTTTTAATCTAATTAAACTAAGTAAATTGAAATTGAAATAAAATTCCTAGTTGCTACCTAATTGTATGAATTATGGGTGAATGATGGTCTTGTGACTAGCTTTGGATTTGTCCCTTGGTATCTACTATCCTTATCCTAATTCAATTGTGATTATTCTGGTCTAAGAGTCCCTAATTATGTTCACGGTAATTGTATCTTGAGTTACCACGCAAAGATCAAGAAAATTAAGAATTTAATGTTGCATGGAAACCTCAATCCTATATTAAATCGTCAATTCTTATATTTAAGATCAATGAATACTCAATTTGATTAATTAACTAATTAATTAGCCTCTGAATCATCACCCTAAGATGTTTAATTAACTAGCTAAATACTAAGGAATCCTCAAATCAAACAATTAAGTACACCAATTCTCATAAGCATTTTATCAAACACCTTGATTGTACACTTGGAAAATGGTAGGAAAATGAAAATCCAGCACTTAATTCATGTAATTAATCATTTAAAATTCTCTTAATCAATAATTAACCAGCCATCAATCATAAACTACATCAACCTCAATCATTTACAAGCTTGACCAAGCAAATAAAACAATTAAAATTGATATAGAGAGCGAATAAAATAAAATGAACTCTTAGCCAAAAATCCCTTGATTAACTCCATAGGTTCAAGCTTGCACGAAGGGTCTTCCTCCTAGCTAATCACAAGGTAGATTAGAGCTTCATTTGAGTGGAGATGGAATGGGAATGGAGGATGAGAGAAATGGCGTGAAAATGAATACAGCGTGAAGGAGTGTGGTCTGGATGAAGGATAGAGTATGAATGACGATGAGAGCATCTCTGGATGATGTGAATTCACATAAAAATGCATGGAATGAATGCCTTATTCATGTGTTCAGCCTTTGCCTCATTCTCACATGAATTTTTAATAATTTCACGTGCTACCTCTTCTTTAATTCTCATTGCCCATAGCAATCCATGTTGCTTCTTATGTGTTGCTTCATTCCTTCAACGTGAGATGATTTAGTGTTCCACATAACACTGCTTGTGTGTATTATGCTTGGAGCTAAATTCTTCTCACTATTCATGTGTCTATGCATATATGTATAGGTATGGGCCCCGCTATGAATGGTTGATGCATTGGAATATAATATAAAAGAATTTATCCCTACTTCGTGCCATCTTGAGTCCAGACGTAGCTTGCTTTCTACTTGATCTTCACATGCTTCTTTTTCTTCGTCTAGCTCTCTAAAATAGTGGTTGCCTCCTTCTCCCTTCATTCAGCTCATTTCCTTCTCCTTCACCACACAGCTTCTTCATTCAGCTATGTCAAAACCAAGCTCATGTTTTTCACGTTCACTTTATGCTTCTTTCACGTCTTGCTCGCGTGGTCTGTATGTAATGTCTAGTTTTCGTTAAACGATGGAAACAGGCATGCTTTCAAAGAAAGTCCCTTAAGATGAGTGATTCAAGGCCAAATAAAATTTGGATAAAATTTTAAATAATAAAAAAATGAGGATTTGAGCCTTGAGTTGCCCAGAAAACGGGGTCAGGGTGATTCGAAAAATTTGCCGAAAGGCCAGTGGCATTTTTGTAAATAAGTGTAATTTTGAAAAAACACCTAGGAGTGCTTTTTAAATGGAAATTTTGAGTTGTCAGGGCTCTCAGAGGCCCTAAAAACCATGGGAAGCCCCAGGATCGGTAAAGCCCCTCCAGTGTACTCTTTCCGATGTCGGTTGACCCGAACTTTGATCAATTCATTTGGGAAGGTTTTAGCTCCGATTTGAGTAATTCCAAAGGAATTTTATTAAATTGGGAACCTATTTGTTATGATGGAAAAGACGGTTCTAAAAAAGGAGCTAAAACGAAGGAGAAACGAAAATGCAAAGTATGAAGGGCAAAATTGGAATTTTTGAAAATGTCACTTTGTCCTCCCTATATATATGTGGCACCCCACTTTCCTCCCCATTTGGAATTAGAAAATTTTGCATAATTTCAGAAGGGAGAGCTAGGGTTTGGGCGCACTAAGAGAGAAGGAGAAGGAGAAGAAATTCCAAGGTAAAGGTAGGTTTTTATGTATGTTTTAATGCTTTTTCTCCTCTTTTTTTCCTCTTCTTCTCCATGATTTTTTTTGAATTTTTGAGGGCTATTTTGAAGGGAGAACAAAGGGGAAAGTTTGAATTTCAAGTAAGGAGGCCAAGGAAAGCAAGAACAAGCAAGGAAATCCAAGGAAAACAAGATATTTTGTGATTCTTCCACTTGGTCTTCTTCCTCCCTTCCTTGAGCATTTCGACCTAGACCTAGACAGACCTAAGGAGTCAGATTTTTAGCCAAACCAAAGGTGATTCTCAGGTATTTGATGGAGAGGAATAAGAATATGTAAAAAAAACCAAGAAATAGGTATAGAAATCAGGATGCAAAACCTAGGGTTTTAAGTGCACCTTCCAATTTCTGAATTTGTATGATGCTTCCTAGGTCTAAGTTAGAGTATAAATGAGTTCTTGAGACACCAAAGATGCTTCCCACAAGCTTCCTCCTTCAAGAAAAGCAAGAGAACTCCAAGGAGCCCAAAGGAAGCCTATGTCTCGGCCTAGGCTTGTTTGTGTAGGTGGGGGGAGTTTTAAATTTTTCTAAGGCCATTCTTGAGTCATATTTGATGAATGAAAATGAAGGGAGGCCTTGGAAAAAATTTAGAACTCATGGAAAGTGATTTGGTGTCTTAGGTTCTATAATATGACCTAAAGAAGCAACATGGTGCTAGGCCTTTTATTTTGATGATGTGATAACTCCAAGAGGCTTAAAAGGAGTCAAGAATCATATTTGAAAGGAAAGAATGAGGCCTAAAAGCCATTTGAGGGGTGTTGCTTCATTAGGTGCCTTTATGGACCATAATGGGGATTATAGAGCAATCTAGTACTTAAGCAAGTTGTATGGCTTTAGAGAATATTTCATGAACCTAATTGGCTCCCAAAAATTGTATTTAGCCCAAGAGAAACCATCTCCACCAAATTTTGGGTGTGTGGTCAAAAGAGGAGGTTTAAAAGCCAAGGAAAAAGTGTGTGCTTGCTTACAAGGTAGCTCTCTCCACCTTCTCTCATACATGGATGTGTGTTTAGCTTATTTTAGAATGTGTGTATGTGCATTTTCAAGCTTTGAAAAGTATGCTAGCATGCCTTTATATGCCATGATGCTTTATGCCATGTTATATTTTTAAATGAATCCATGATGTTTGTATGAGTTTGCTTGAGTGTGGAGAGGCCAAGAACTCTTCCCTTGGGTGAGGATGAGCCAAGAACCCTTGAGCTTAATTGAGACAAAGTAAAGAGTCTCCCAAAAGCAAAGTGGGCTCCCAAAAGTATGGTTGAGTCCAAAGTGCTCAAAAAATGGGTGAGGCATGTCCAAAATCCATGAGGAGAAGTGTGAGGCCAATCCAAACACTTAGTGAGCTCTTGAATGTCTTGTATGATTGATTCACATGTCAAGGTTGCTTTTAAAATGCTTATGATTTCTACTTTCTCCATGCATGCATTTGTGAAACTTGCTTGCACATATTATGTGTGATGGAATCGGAGATGAGCTATTGGGATTCTTTGAATCTTATTCTCTCCTTTCCAATGATCTAACATGCTAGGTGGACCAAGCAATTATGGTGAAGGGAGCCAACAACCATAAAGAGGAACAATTGACAAGCTTATGTGTTATTTTGCTTCTTTTTGGAACCATAATGATGGTTCATCATGTATATGATGTTGTATATGTACTATGAACGTTAAGACATATGTAAATATACTAATATGTGATGTTGAGATGTATGATTCTCATATATGACAATTAGCCCATGTTTTGAGTATGTAATGCCATAGTATGAAAGTTTAAAGTTTGATGGAACTATGTATAAGTGTGGGTTGAATGGCCAAAATGAAATGCATGAGATTTGGGATCATTTGGGCAGCTCAAACAAGTCTCAAATAAGCTTTTAAACTTGCCCAAAAGGTGCCAAGACCAAGGAAAATCCATTTGGCAATTTTGGTACCCAATATGGAGCCAAAATTGACCATAATAGAACCCTATGCCACTTTTTTGCAAAATGAGCTAGTCTTGACCTGAAATTTGGCATGAAATTAGGTCTCATTGAGAGATTTCTAGGAAGCTAAAGATCATAATTTTCAGAGACCTAGGGAATATTTGATGAATTTTCAAAATTGAGATTTTTCATAGATTCTGGTATGGGTACTATTCATACTGGCAGTTTTGTGTCACCCGATAGCTAAATGGTGTCCAATGCTTATGAAATTTTATATGAATAAACTAGAGGTCATAAGCTTTCTATGGCTATTGAGATCACCTCATTTGGAGGTCTAAATAGAGAGTTATGCATGTTTGAAGTTAACTGTCAGTATCAGTAGTGCCGCAGGAATTCAGTTACTATTCCATAGGTTTCTAATAGCTAAAAGTATCTGTTTCATGCTAGAATTATTTTTAGTATCAAATTAACACTTGTAGCTTTCCATAATGAGCAAATGTGTGTGATTTTGAGTTTTTTAGAATTAGTTATGAATTTTAGAAGTTTGTATCAGTAAACTGAACAACAGCCTAGGCAGCCAGCAACCTTTGTAGCTTTTTAGATGAACGTCTTGTGTGATAACTATTGTGACTTGGGCATATTTTTAACATGAAGTAGACATCCTAAGCTTTATAGAGTGACAAATATTACATGATTTCAAATTTTCTAGATTTAGTTATGATTTTCCAAATTTGAGTCATAAAATGGAGCAAGTCTGGCCGAAAATATGCTTGCTTATTTTGAGCTCCATTTCGGTTTTCATGAATTGTAGGCATGCTTTTGTGATGAAAATGAGTTGTGATAATAAAATTAAATAGGAGGACGGATAGTATAAGCTCACACAATCCACGTGACACCGAATTGAATTTTTTAGATATAGCGCAACGCAGAAAAAGTCTATTATTTTCATCCCCTTTTCATATTTTCTTGTGGGATTGATAATATGAATCTTAAAAATGGCATGAAATGAGCTAGAAGTTATGGTGTTACACTATAGTTCTCTTCTCCTCAACCCTGTAGCTTCTGCCTTGTGTGTTTCTTCTCCTCAACTTCTTCCTCACTCGTTCTATAGTTTCCTTCAAAACCTGTCGTGCTCTCTTCTTTTATTCTGTAGCTTTTCCATGTAGAACCTAACTCAAGCCTCTCTTTCCTTCTCCTGTTCCAGCAAAATTCAACTCGTGCAACTCGTGGTTACTTTTTCATTCACTCAACACGTAGCTTTTCTCCTTTCCATGCACGTTCTTCATTCAAGTTTGTCTTTCACATACTCTCCTTTAATTCTACGTTCTGCTCACACTTTCCCATGTGCATCAACCATGCTTCCATGATAGAAAATGCTGTACACAAGAGCTACGTGACTCATGAGTGTGTTCTGTGCTTTTACGTGGGCCATGCATGCATGTAGTTGACTTGAGTTGCCCCTTCCTTGAGTGTTACGTAGAGATGAAAGTGTTTGTGTGAATGTGCTGCAACGTGGAGCATGGAAGCTTGTGTGAGCTTATGTGTGTGTCTTCCACGAGAGAAACAAAGGAGTTGGAGCTGACTTCTTCTTCAAAACCCATTGCTACTATTCAAATGCTATTTTGTTCTTCCATTCCAATTCCATTGGCCATCAAAAATTTGCAAAAATAATAGGAAGAATATCCACAAAATTATTTAAGATAAAATTGAGCATTAAAAACCAATCATTTGTAAATTAATTCCTAAAATGTAAAAAATGGCTATTTAAAATCAAATTCCATTTAATTACACCTATTAAGCCATATTTAAAGTGTCAAAATTAGGAGGATTTATGTATATAAATCTAGCGTTCATCACATACACGGATAATTTAAGCACTTCCTTAGACCAAAATAGAGAATCAGGTTGCCTAAACCTTGGCTTTGATAGCAAAAAGTGCTACACCATAATATATTATATATTCTCTTTCTATGTATAAGTCCATTCATGGCAAAATAATGGTAACCAAACTTTTAATAATGGTAATTCCAATTACTAAAAGTATCAAATGGCTCTATAATGCTTAAACATAGATTTTCATCATTCCATTTCACAATTTCATGTGTAACTAAGTAGATTTTCATCATTCCATTTCACAATTTCATGTGTAACTAATTTGTTCCATACAAGTTAACATGTAGGTAAGGATAAAACCCAAGAAATTAGCCATTTGCTTATTTATGCTATAGTTGACATAATAGAGCATTAACTTTAAAAATTCATAACTTGAGATATGTAACTTTGATGAATGCAAAGTAGATGTTCTTAGAAAGCTTATGATGTAAACTTTCTACTATAAAAGCTTTAAATTAAAATGAATTCATTTGGTTCCTCAAAGAATGTGAATATGAGACTATATCAAAATTAGTAACATACCTTGACAACTTTTTAAGGCAAACTTTGAAAATTTATAAAATATTTTATAAAGCTCCAAAAATTATGATCTTTGGCTCTATAGAAAACTTTAAATGTCCTCTAAATGTCTACCTTTCAGCTCCAAATTTAGTCACTAAGGCTATCGAGGGTAAAGGGATATTTGATGGCTCAAATGGTCAAAATTTTAATTTTAAATGGTACCAAATGAACTTTAGAATGTCATTTCTCATCATAGGAAAATTTCAATCCACGTATGTGTAATGCCTAGTCTTCTTAAAATTCAACTAAAATCAATAAGATATAAAAGGAAGACCCTAGAATCAAATGAATTAAGGTTAAGCAAGGTTAGAATAATAATCTAAGTATTAGAATAAGGATATAAGATTAAGGTGACCTACCATAAAGGTAGTAGCAAAATTATAATTTCATGTAACTTTTTAGAAACTCAAACAAGGAAGTTTTAAATGGTAAAATTAAGTTTCCTAATGTTCTCAAAGTCCTTAAAACCCATAGGTACCCTCAAAATAGAGAAAACCCTTTTGATGTACATTTTAGGCTATCGATCAATTCGAACTTTAACTAGATAATTCAGGATAGTTTTGAACCTCATAAAATTGAAAGTAAATGTTTTTAATAAATTAGAGGACCTAATTTTTTTTTTTATGAAAAAGATAGTTCTAAAAAAAGAGCTAAAGCGACTATAAATAGAGGAATTGAAATAGAAAGGCATAATGGGAATTTTTGAAAAGTTTATAACTCACCTTCTTTCCTTTTTATTTAGGCCACGCCACTTCCAACCTCTTAGAACTGACCTATTTACCCTCTGAACTAGTAGCTAGAGTCACCTAAAAAGGAAGGAGAAGAAGGGAGAAAACAGGCCAAGAAAGGTAAGCTTTTTGTCCTCTTTTCATGCTACTTCTTTTGTCAACTTGTTTCTCCTCTTCAAGCTTTCTTTCTTAGTAGTTTTAGTTTTCTAAAAGGAAAGTTTTCATGGCTAAACTTTTGAAAGAAGAAGATTTGAGGAAACCAAACTTTGCACCTCTTGAAGAGCTTTAAGATGATATGTGATTTATGGTAGAAAGCTTGGTCTCTCTTGCCTCCCTTCCTTTTCCATGGTTCGGCCACCTCAAGGGAGTTTATGAGGGAGAGTGTTTTGCATGGAAATAAAGCAAAACTAGGGGTTTTAGGGCATGAAGAATTAAATGGTGCAATTGGAATTCATGGAAAGCCTATGGATTGCAATTTAGGAAAATTAAGGTCTTAATTACTGTAACAACCTTAATTCTTAATTACTGTGATTAGGATTAATTGCATGATTAATAATCATAAATTATTGTCTAAAGTTATTATAATTAATTAAAATAGGAAAAAGATGAAAAATTTTGAACCTTGATATTATTAGGGTTATTAGTCAAATAACTAATACCATTTGAGTCCATAAGTAATTCTAATTATCATTCAAGACCTTTTCATTCATGTTTCATTGATTTCAAATTCACAAATGCTCATATAATATCCTCAAGTCATTACATAACATTATCATAACAAATATCAAGGTTTCTAAGTCAAAAATAAGAGTTTGGGGACTTTTGCCATGACTTAGACCCTTCCCATCATGGCTAACTTGGTTACTGGAATTTAAAAACCAAGTTTAGAGACTCACACTGTGATTTAGTACACCTGTGTCATGGCGTAAGAGCCTACTAGAGCTCAAATTCAAAAATATGAACCTTGCACTACGACTTAAGCCTTCCATAGCGAAGGTGGTCTCAGGACATAATTTACACTTTCGTGCCGCGGTGAGTTGGTGTCTCGCAATGGTGGGCCTATGTGGCACTATGGTGAGAGAGCCTCTTGGACCTCTCTAATCTTGCCTCCTGATGCTCATTACTGCGAGTTTGCTCTCTGTTACTCTCCTAGGGTGAATTTCTTGTGTTGCACTGTAACATCCCACCTTTCTGTAAACGTGAGAAACGCAATGTTCAATTTCTCCGTAAACGGCAAAAATGGGCCAAATACAAAAGAAAGTTCCTGAAATAGAAGGAATTGGGGCTAACTAAAATTATGATAAAATTTTAAATATTAGAAAATGAGGATTTGATCCTTGAGTTGCCTAGAAATCAAGGCCAGAGTGATTCAAAAAATTTGTCAAAAGGCCAGTGCATTTTCGTAAATATAGGTACTTTTTGAAAAACACACAGGAGGGCTTTTTAAATGAAATTTTTGAGTTCTCCAGGGTTTTTAGAGGCCCTAAAAAACATGGAAAGCCCCGGGGCAGTTAAAGCCCCTCCGGTGGACATTTTCCAATGTCGGTGTGCCCGAACTTTGACGGATTTGTTCGGAAAGGTTTTAGCTCCGATTTGGGTGATTCCAAAGCTATTTTACTTGATTGGGAACCTAAATTGTATAATGGAAAAGAAGGTTCTAAAAAAGGAGCTAAAACGAAGGAGAAACGAAAATGCAAAGTATGAAAGGCAAAATGGGAATTTTTGAAAAGTGTAACTTATTCCCACCTATATATATGATGCACCCTTCTCCTCCCTTCATTATGCACGACCAAGTTCTGCATAAAACCAGAAGAAAACCCTAGGGGATGTGGCTCACAAGAAGGGGAAGAAAAGGAAGAGAAATCAAAGGCTTAAGGTATGGAAATTAGTAGTTATTCATGTTCTTTCTCTTCCAAACCTCTTCTCCTCCATTCTCCTTTGTTTCCTATGATTAAAATGAAGTTTATACATCTATTTTAAGAGAAAAATTGAGGGGAAAGTTCAGATTTGAAGAGATGAGCTCAAAGAACACAAGATTCAAGTGAGAAAAAGCAAGAAAACAAGGTAATTTCTCTTCCTATGGTTGTCATTTTTGGTCCCCTTCTCCACCATTTCGCCCCACTTGAGAAAACCCTAGGAGGAGATGATTTTTAGGCAGAACCAAGTATGAATCTAAGGAAAAAGGGTGTGGAGATTAAGAATATGCAAAGCGAATTAACAAAAAATCATTAAATTTCAAAATGCAAGTTCTAGGGTTTCAATTGCACCTTGTAAAATATGACTTTGTATGATGATTCTTAGGCTTAAGTAAGAGTTTAAATGAGCTCCCAAGATCCCTAAGAGGCTCTCCATATGCTTCTTCTCTTGAGAAAACAAAGAAAGCTCCATGGAACCCAATATGCTTTATAGCCTCGGCCTAGATGGGTTCTCCTAGCTAGGGAGAGTTTTAAATTTTTCTAAGACCATTATTGAGTCATATTTGATGAATGAAAATGAGGGGAGGCCTTGGAAAAACTTTAGAACTCATGGAAAGTGATTTGGTATCTTAGGTTTCCTAATATGACCTAAAGAAGCAACATGGTGCTAGGCCTTTTGTTTTGATGATGTGATGACTCCAAGAGGTTTAAAAGGAGTTAAGAATCATATTTGAAAAGAAATAATGAGGCCTAGAAATCATTTGAGGGGTGTTGCTTCATTAGGTGCTAATATAGACTATAATGGAACCTATAGAGCAATCTAGTGTTTTATTAAGTTGTGTAGCCTTAGAGTGTGGTTCATGAACTTAATTGGCTCCCATAATTTGTGTCTAGGCCAAGAGAAACCATCTCTACCAATTTGTGGGTGTGTGGTCAAAAGAGGAGGCTTGAGTCCAAAGGAAAAGGTGTGTGATTGTGTGCAAGGTAGCTCTCTCCACCTTCTCTCATGCATGGATGTGTGTTTAGCTTGTTTTAGAATGTGTGTATGTGTATTTTCAAGCTTTGAAAAGTATGCTAGCATGCCTTTATATGCTATGATCCTTGATGCCATGTTATGTTTTCTAATGAGTGCATGATGTTTGTATGAGTTTGCTTGAGTGTGGAGAGGCCAAGAACTCTTCCTTTTGGTGAGGATGAGCCAAGAACCCTTGAGTTTGGTTGAGATAAAGCAAAGAGTCTCCCAAAAGCAAAGTGGGCTCCCAAGAGTATGGTTGAGTCCAAAGTGCTCAAGAAATGGGTGAGGCAAGTCCAAAACCCATAAAGAGAAGTGTGAGACCAAACCAAACACTTAGTGAGCTCTTGAATGATTTGTATGAGTTGTTCACATGCCAACTTTGCTTCTAAAATGTCCATGGCTTTTATTGTCTCCATGTATGCATTGGTAAAGCTTGCTTGCACATATTATGTATGATTGAATGAGAGATGAGCTATTGGGATTCTTTGAATCTCATCCCCTCCTCTCCAATGATCTAACATGCTAGGTGAACTAAGTGGATATGCTAATGGGAGCCAACAACACTAAAGGAAGGAGGTTGACAATCATGTGTTTAGCTTTTGTCACTTTAAGACCATGATTGTACCATATGATATATATGATGTAGTAAATGGGATATGACTCTTGAGACATGTGTAAATATGATATTATATGATGTTTAAATGTATGGATATGATGTGTGACCTCTAGAACCTATTTTGAGTATGTAATGCCAAAGTGTGCAATATGGAAGTTTGTTGGAAATATGCATAAGTGTGGGTTGAATAGCCAAAATGAGATGTATGAGGTTTGGGACCATTTGGGCAGCTCACACAAGTCTCAAATAAGCTTTTAAACTTGCCCAAAATGTACTAAGACCAAGGGAAATCCATTTGGCAATTTTGGTACCCAATATGGAGCCAAAATTGACCATAATGGAATCCTATGTCACTTTTTGGCCAAATAAGTTAGTCTTAATCTGAAATTTGGCATGAAATTAGGTCTCATTGAGAGCTTTTAGGGAAGATAAAAAACATAATTTTCGGAGGTCTAGAGAATATTTGATGAATTTTCAAAGTTGGGATTTTCTATGGTTTCTGGTATGTGCACTGTTCATACTGGCAGTTTTGAATTCTGTGTCACCCGATGGCCAAATGATGTCAAATGCTTATAAAATTTTATATGCATAAACTAGAGGTCATAATATTTCTTTGGCCACTGAGATCACCTCATTTGGAGGTCTGAGCAGAGAGTTATGCACGTTTGAAGGTAACTGTCAGTATCAGTAGCGCCCCAGGAGCTTAGTTACTGTTCTATCAGTTCCAAACATCTAAACATATCTGTTTCATTCTGGAATTATTTTTAGTGTCAACTTAACATTTTTAGCTTTCCATAATGACTAAATTTATGTAATTTAAAGTTTTTTAGAATTAGTTATGAATTTCAGAAGTTTGTATCAGTAAACTGAATAACAGCCTAGGCAGCCAGCGACTCTGTAGCTTTTTGGATGTCAAACGTTCTGTGTGATGAATTTTGTGACCTGGGTGTATTTTTAGTGTGAATTAGACATCCTAAGATTTCTATAATGACCAATATTTTTTGATTTTGAATTTTTTAGATTTAGTTATGATTTTCCAAAGTTGCGCCAGAAAATGAAGCAAATCTGGCCGAAAATATGCTTGCTTATTTTGAGCTCCAATTCGGTTTCCATGAGTTATGGGCATGATTTTATACTGCAAATGAGTTGTAATGATGTATTTAAATATGAGAATGTATAGCATGAATTCACACAGTCCACGTGACACCGATTGCAAATTTTTAGGTATGACACTATGCAAATAAATTCATTATTTTCATGCCCTTTTTCATGTGCCCTCATGGAAATGATGATGTGAAGCTTATAAATGGCATGTAATGGAGCTAGAAGTTATGGTATTACATGCACCATTGTGAGGCATCACGCGCTGTAGCACTCCTAGCTCCTGGATCTCTTTTGGTCGTGACTTAGGTACTTTTGGCCATGGCTCAACCCCCTATTGCACTTAAACTCTCTAAATTTTGTCCCACACATATCATACCTCCCTCTAAGAACATCCTAGGGTCATTTTACCTTAATCTGTAGGTTATAATGGCATCCTACTATCTAAATTACTCAGCATACGAATGCTAATCAATTCAAAACTTAAGTTTTGATTTCTACCCATCCATCTATCATATATCAGCAATTCATGGACTTTCACACAAGGAATAATAAAAGTTACTACTATTATTATTCAAATGTAAATTCTAACAGAGGTTCTATACAATACTAGTTTAAGTCAACATTTAAGGTAATACATGATTACATTCTCAAATGATAAATCATATCTCAAAGTCAACAAGGTTCTATATCAGATGTAAATTAGTGCATACATAGGATTCCAAGTTTGTATAAGGCCTAACTCCTCACTAGATATATCATAGATCACTAAAACATACACTCATATACTTGGTAATATGATTATATGATGATGCTATACAAAAGAATAACAAAAATTAGCATCTATCTTAAGTTAGATTAACCCAAGTACAGTATGGCCCATACAGGGTCACAGTTCATGGATGTTCATTCACTTGCTTCCTTTTGTACTTAGCTGAAGAGCCTTTACCTGAAATAATTATCCTATGAAATGAGGTGAGATACAAATCTCAGTAACTAGAGGTAAATTCCATTCATATGCTTTAAATTAATTAACATATATACATTAAATCGGATAAGTATAAGAAATAACATAATATTAGCAAAATATAGTAGTTGAGCTACCAGTGATCACTATCTTATACTAGCAATCACACATAACATGTTAAAGGCTAATAACACTAGCAAAGGCCTGTCCATGAGACTAACTCCCTAATGAGCACAACTTAAGCTCAGTGCATATAAGAGTTTGATCACAACTCGGTGCCCAATCGAAGCACGACACACAGGTGGCAGTTGCACCATAGCTCCACTATGGACTCACAAGGTCAAATCACTACATATTAGATAGCTAACTATTCATTTAGCATTTAAAATCATACATGTGCAACAAATATAAGATTAAATTGAACGTATGCAATGAATAAAAATTAACTCTGATTACCTCACCTTGTGGACAATCCTTGAAGGCTAACAACAGTGCTAAAATCATCCTATGATCAAAAAATCAGACAATCATTACTCTTAATCATCATTTATAGTAGCAAACTAGAAACCCGTAGAATTAAACTACCAAGGACTACCTAGAGGACACTTACGTAGCCACTACAAGCTTAAAATTAGAATTTGGTGTTTTTCACACCAGAAACCTCAAGATACCTCTTAAGTTTTTGGATTAATTCACAAAATTAATGTCCATATTATAAATCAACTATAGGGATCTTAAACTAGCAACAAATGCATCAAAATGAGAAGGAAGCACTTACCTAGCAACACCTCTCACTTAAACCTCTGAAAATCCATTATGAGAGCACTAAACAACAAGTTTTAGTTTTGGGTGGAAGATGAAAATGCTCCAAATAAAAAACCAATCGATTCAAATTGAAGAGGAAGAAGAGAGGATTAAGTTATATATGAGTTACCTTGGCTGAATCTTGTTCTAGGAGTGGGAAAAGATGGAAATATTCCAAGAACCTTAGCCACCTTCCAAGACATCTAAATTTTCTTTGCACTCTTATGTTTCTACAGAATGAAGGGAAAAAGGCTGAAGAAACTTTAGGTTTTGGGGTTTAGTTAGATTATGGGCTGACCCAAAGGCTCAAATCCAAATGGGTTTAGACTTTTAGCTTGTTGGGCCAAGCTTTATAGGTTAGGCTAGAGAACATTTTAAGATTAGGGATAGAATGTGCTGATCCAATAGCCCAAGATCCATTTGGACCTATTTCTCTAAGTTTTGAGTTGAGGCTAAATAGGCTCTCTAATCCATTTCTAAGTTTTGGGCTTTTTAAAATTAAGTCGGGCCTACAAAAAGACTAGTGTTGGACTTTTCTACTTAGCTTATGGCATAATTGGGTTGATCATGTGGCCCAAATTAAATATCCATCTCCCATTTCTACTTAATTAATTTTACTAATTTCACATATTAATTCCCTAATTCATCATAATTACTCTTAATTAATTTTGAGGTGTTACAATTGCACTTAAGGAAATATGGAACTCTAGGAGCCTAGTTTAAGCCATATGAAAGTAATTAGATAAAAGAGAAGCCAAGGAATGTTGCCATGCATCCAAATCTAAGAAAGAATAAACAAAACACCATATGGCTTCTACTTGGGTGGTGTCTTGGCCTATACATGAATGGAGTACCTTATGAGTGATTTTTTGAGTTCTAATAATTTAGATACTTAGATATGATGAATGAATAATTATGAAACTATTAGATTGAATTTATGAGCCCTAGATTGAAAGTTGAAAGTTTAGGGCTTAAATTGAGTTAATGAAACAAGTTGATTATAAACCCTTCTAATCAAGCATATAATAGTCCAAATGAGTTTCTTAAAAGTTATAAGACTTGTAGCTAACAAGAGTTAAGGGTTTGGAAAGCAAAAACCAAGAGTAGCTTCATAAGGGGCCTAAACTAGCTTTATGTGTCACCTTAAGCTTTAAGGGAATTAAATAGAGATAATAAGGCCTAGAATGAGTTCAATTGGGTTATTTTACCTTGTAATTGCTATGTGTAGGCCCATCTAGCTTAAACACACTTAAGTATAGGTGCCAAGTGAAAGAAAGCCACGAGAAACGACAAGACTAAATGGGTTAATGGCATTTTGAGTTTCCATGTGTCTTAAGGTAGCTTCATCTCCCTTTCTTGCATACATTTGAATGCTTCAATGAGTTAAAATACTTGTGTATATTGTTGCTTAATGCTTTCATGAAAAATGTTTCATTATGTTTTCCTATGAGCTATATGAGTACTACATGTATGAAATGTTTGTGTGATGGCTCCTAACTCCTTATGGCATGAAATTGAGTATAGTAGCTCTTCCTTGGCCCCAGGTTGAGATTAGTTGAGCTTATCAAGTTTATCATAATGTAATGGCTTCAGAATGAATGAGTTTTTATGCTATATGATGCATTTGACTTACATAATGCATACACATAGCATTCTTGCACCATATGTATTGCATTCACTCATAGTGTTCATGTGTGCATTGAATTGGTTGAAATTAGCTACTGAGATTCTCCTAAAATCTCACCCTTATGTTCCCACTAACCATTTTTAGGGTCACCAAGTCAAAGCAAGGATATGGAGAAGATCTAAATGTTAGAAAAATTGTGTTAGAAGTGTTACATGTAGAAAATTTTGATGCATGTAGTATTGTGATATTTTTTTGTATCCTTAATGGTATATGATGACAAACAATGTATATCTATGACGTATGATGATGAAACCATATGCATAAGTTGATATACTCTAGTATATAGCTTGTTGTGGAGAGATATGAAATCATGTATGACAAATGGCAAAGGTGGTACAAGTATGTATGTATGCATACTTGGATGTTAGGGTCAAATTTTGATCCAAGCCTCTTGACAAGCAAGAGAATAGTTAGAAATGCCATTTAGGATGAATGAAATGTGCTCAAAGTGTAAGAAACCCAACTGGATACCAAATAGTCCATTTTAACCCTAAACTTTGCTCTAAAAGAGGTCTAAACAACTCCAATGTCAAAAATAGTCTAAATGACTTAATTTGATTTCAGGTTTATGACACTCCTAAGGTATCCCACATGCTAACCCTAATAAAATGGATCTAAATAAGTTTGTTCATGATGAATATGAATAAAGAAAAAAGAAGAAACAAATTTAGACCTCTATAGCTGTATATGACATGAAAAAGTGCCATTTTCAGTGTTGAAAAACCTAAGAGCGGATGTGAACTTTACATCGGATTCCCTAAATTGTATGAATGAGCTAGATAAGCTAAGTATGACAATATGCATCATATAGCAATGGTTCATCATAAAATAATTGCCTTACAAATAAAAATCATTGTACACTAAATCATGTTTCATCATCTTATCTTTGCATCTATTGATTACAAAATCAATATCTAACACTTTGAGATATGTTTCCATTTTATTACATCCAAAGATAAAAGATACATAGATATTTAAACAATATAATATCTTAGGCTAATTTCCTTGTCATGAATGATTTTTGTAGGTCTTTTGCTCATCTTTGTCCTTGCTTTGCACATCATTTAGCCATGGTTAGTGAAAATGGAGAAATATTGTAATACCATAACTATATATGACTCAATCTATAGTATAAATAGCTTATGGCATTTATTTGTATGAAAATCACACTTTTGACGGCGGAAATAACTGACATCAAATGGTCAATTAATTCATTATTGGCTTTAGGGACCATATGAGCTTACCACATTTATTTTCCATCTATAACACATTTTTTTAATCAGAATTATCACAATTAGGAGCTCAAAATTTGGGTCCAAGCCATAAAACATAAAATCACATTACACTTGGCATTTTTCCATCCATTCCATATTTTGATATGAAATTTGGAAAATCATAACTAATTTTTAAAAAATCAAAATTATACAAATTATACCATTCTGGAAAGCTACAGATATCCTAGAATGGCCATAAAAATTTTAGATCAAAACAACCAGGTTTGGCCTACAAAAATTGATAGAATAGTACATTAGGTCACTGATGCATCATATAGCTGAACTTAAACTTCAAAAATTCATTTATCTCTCTACAGAGCTGTAAATGAGGTGCTCTCTATGGATATAGAAATCTTATGATGTCTAGCTTGTGTATATAAAATTTCATGAGAATTGGACTTCATTTGACCCTCAAATGAGATAGAAATGCAAACTGATCATATGAACAGTGACAATGACTATTTCTACTGTGACGACCCTAGATTCTAATATCAGTGATAATAGCTGAATACACGATTAATAAATAATGATCAAGGTTTGGAGTCATTGCAATTAATTACATTAGGAAAATATAGGGGAAATTTAAACCTTGATACTACTAGGATCATCAACTAACAACCATAACGGGAACATGCATGAAAGGGGTTGTACCATCATTAAAGGTTTAGGATTCATCCATTAATCAATTTCAACCCACAAAAACATCCCACCAATGTACTCATACTATTCCCTAACATTAGCCTTACTGAAATTAAGGTTTCTAGGTTAAATATAGGAGTTTGGGGACCTGCGCCGCGACTTGGAACTTTTCCGCCGCGGCTAAGCTAGGTTCTGGAGCTTGAAAACTGAGTTTTTAGACTTGCGCCGCGGCCTAAAACTCTTGCGTCGCGGCCAAGTTGCTCTCGGGAATTTTCCTGACTATCGCCGCGGCGAGTTGGACTTGCGCCGCGGCCAACCTATGTGGCGCCGCGGCGAGTTTTGCTACTGTAACCTCCCTAATTAATTTCCTCGACTCGCGCCGCGGCGAGGTTACGTCCTATCACCTCCTGGGCGATTATTTTCACTCCGCGCCACGACGAGATTTCTCAAGCCGCGGCGTCCCTCGCCACTGTCACTTCCTAAGCCGCGGTGAAGCCTTCTTGGCCGCGGCGTGATTCCCTTCTGTCACTAGTTTCACTATATTTCGCCCCCTACACTCCATTTCTCTTCTTAGGGACACTCTAAGGTCGCTTCCCCTCATTTTATATAGCTCTAATGGCATTTATCTACCTTATTTACTTAGCTATTCTTCCATTACCAATTCAAAACTTATATGCCCATTTCCGTTCTCTAATCACCCTCTATTAGCAAGTTTATAAAATAGCAACAACAGAATATACATAAATTACCAGCAACTATCCTTTAATACTCAATCAATAGGGGTTCCATACAATGGGGGTTCATACCAATATCTCAAGAGTTACATTTCCATTGACAACCATATTATAGGTCAACAAAGTTTACAGCAGATCATATGAATCCATACATCAAATACTAAGTCAAGAGGGGGTCTAACCCTTTAGTATATACATTCTCAATAAATTAAATGTTCAAGCCTACACTTGGCAATGCAAATACATGATGATGCTATACATTAAGGAATACAAAATTAGCATCTATACTAGCTAAGTCAGCCCAAGTGTAGCCATCTCCCCATAGGTTGAAGCTTATGGATTTTCATCCACTTGCTTACCCTTATCCTTACCCGAGGAACCTTCACCTGAAATATTGATCCCATAACACGGGGTGAGATATAAATTTCAGTAACCAAAATAATTCCATCATATAATCCAGTTTAATCAACATATATGCATGAATCAAAATCCATACCAGAATCATATCAGTCATTTCAGCAAATGAAACAATTAGGCTATCATGATTACTATCCCATACTAGCAATCATATATTTAACATGTTAAAGGCCATTAACACTGGGAGAGGCCCGTCCACGGCACCTACTCCCCATTGAGCACAACCAAGGCTCAGTGCATCTGGGGTTGATCATACCCGGTGCTCGATCGTGGCACATGCACGGGTGGCAGCCGCACCACAGCTCCACCATGGACTCACAAGGTCCAATCATAATACAACAGATAGCCAACCAATTCATTCAACATTTCAAATCATTCATATATAGCAAATATGAAATTAAATTAGATACATGCATGGAATTAATGTAAACCCCGGTTACCTCACTTGCAGATAATTGCAACAGCCACCACAAATCCCAAATTCGGATTCAAGTATCTCCCACCAGAATTCTCAATGTTTCACCCAAAATCCTAAGCAAATTCGTACCAAGTTAATACCCATAATATAAATAAGCTATGGGGGTCTCAAACCAACAAAGAAAGCATCAAAATGGGGGGTTTAAAGTCACCAAATACCAGCCCCAACCTCAACCTACGAATTTCACCAAGGAAACCCCCAACCACTCACTTTTCAGATTTTGGGTATAATGAAATCTCTCCAAATGAAAAACTAATCGGACCAAATTAAAGAGGAAGATGAGGGGATTAAGTTGTATAACTATTACCTTAGCCAAATCTTGCTCCAAATGTGAGAAAAGATGGAATTAAGTCAAGAACCCTAGCCTCCTCTCCTCACCTCCGAATTTCTCTTCTATTTTTGTGTTTCAGCAAATGAAGGGAAAGGTGGCTGAAGCATTAGGGTTTTAGGTGGGTTTAAGTTGGGTCAAGGGGTTGGGTCATGGGTTGCTCCAAGTCCAAATCCAATTGGGTTTCAGATTTTCCTTGTTGGGCCAATTTTTTAATTGTTGGGCTGCATAATTCTGTTGGGCCAGTTTTCACACATTGGGTTGCTAAAGTTTAATGGGTTTTGGGCCTAATTTGAAGGGCTCAAGGGCTTGGGTCTGCACAAGGGTAATTGGGCCACTTAATTGGGCCTATACAAGATAAATCTTGGGCCTCTATCTCATTAAATTAGTTTGGGTCTACCTCTAATGCATTGGGCCTCCATCAACCTCTCATCATGATTCATTAATTTGGGCCCTAATGAAGTTTCTATTCCAATTAACTCTCAAACCCATATAAATAATTTATCTATTTAAAATACCTATTCACTAACTTGCCCAATTATCCTTTATTAATTATCCTTAATTAACCTTAATCCATGATTAACACCTTAATTAATTTCGGAGTGTTACATCTACATAATTTGACCAATTTTGAAAAATCATAATAAATTCTATAGAGCTCCAAAAATGGTTCTCTTTACCTCTATGAAAAGCTCTTAATGAGACCTATTTGATTGCAAAATTTCATGCAAAAACTCATCCATTTGATCAAAATTTGGTTCCACTCAAAAAAGTGGTCAATTTGGAGTCAATAAAGGGGTCAAGATGCACTAAATGACTTTCTCATCATTCTACAACCACTTAGGCATGTCCAAAAGCATAATTACAACATAGAGGAGCATGTAAAATGGTCTAAATCATCATATATCTCAAAATCACTATCTTAGTTGTTCTTACATACATGGGCATCAAAGCATAAGGATGTCAAAAACTCACATAACCATTCATTTGGCTCCAAATTCCATTCATACATTATATTTACATATATTTGCTTATGCTCAATGGTTTACATCACATGTACATCATATAGATATAAAATTTCACATCAAAATGCATAAAATTCCTATTCTATTGTCAAAGTTCTAATCTTCAAGGTGCTTGCCCTCCATTTCCTGCTCCACTTGGATCACTTAAACATAGTTAGACATATGTGGAGAAAGAGTGAGATTTAAAGAATTCTAATAGCTCTTTTACCCTTTCAAACATATATACATGGCATTTTTTCAAGTCAAAGAATGCAAGTATGACATAAAAGCTTCTAAAAATGTACATAAGCATATTTCCATGTCATATAGGTTCATATAAATCAAACATAAGCTCTAAAGGATATTGGTCTAGTCTTACCCAATTTCTTTAGGACTTTTGGATTTTGCCTCATCCACTTTAAGGGATTTTTAACTTAGCCTCACTCTTTCTTGAGACTTTTGGCTTTGTCTTACATCATCCATTTTAAGGCACTTTTGGCATAACCATTCCCATTTAAGCCATTTTTCATTCAAATTCCATTCAAGAAGCATAATGGCACCAAAATACTAATTCAAAAGCTCTATACATATCTCATAGTTTAAACATACATACAAGCATTCAAAGACAATCAAACATCTAAGAAATGCATGCAAGAAAGGTTAGAGAGCTAACTTGAATCAAGAATCACAACTTCCTTCCTTGGTTTTTTCTTTTCCCTTCTTGGCCACACACACAAAACTAGGTGGATCTTGGTTCACTTGGCCTAGACACATCAAATGAGACACAATTACATCATTAGAACAAGTTCTAGTCTTATACAAACTCTTTGCAAACTTACTTTATTCTAAGACATGGTTATGGTTCCATATAAGTGCATAATGAAGCAACCCCTAGAATTCATAAGCTTAGCTCCAATTTCTCATTCAATCTAAAGAAACCCCTAGAATTCATGATCTTGGCTCCAATTTCTCATTCAATCTAAGTCTCTTGACTCTATTTAGACTCTTTGGAGTTATCATAAATTTAATTCAAGGAGGCTAGACTTAAGTTGCTTCTTTATGTCTTAAAAGCGAACTTAAACTTCTATCTCACAAACCATGATTTCTAAATTCAAACCAATGCTTCCCTTAATGTTTATTAATCATATCTAGCCATTCCCATCCTTGGAATCAAAGAAAAATCACCCTTGGCGCTTGTTCTAGCTTTGACCGAGACATGAGCAAGATAATGGGCCTATGGAGTTTGCTTGATTTTTCTTAGGGAATTGGAACTTGTGAAGCTTCTTAGATGTCTTAAGATCTCATACATACTGTTACATAAGCTAGACTATCCGTAGAAAGCTTCAAAAATGGCTTGCTACAACAAAATCGCTAGATTTTACAACTTGAATTCTAAAGCTTCTCTTTTAAATCTAATTGTATATTCTTGTTTCTCATACTCTAAAACCTTTGTTTCTTTCTTGCTAAGACTAGAAATCATCCCCCCTTTGGTGGTCTAAGGTTGGCCAAAATTTCATCGATGAAGAACAAGGAAGAAGAAGCAAAGGAAGCCATGGAAGTTACCTTGATTTCAAGCTTTTCTAAAAGCACTTCCACTTGCTTCTTGTCTCTCCTTCAATTTCCCTCCTTCTTTCACTAAACTAGCCATGAATCATCTTCAAATCAATCATCAAAACCATAGGAAAAGAGAGGAGAAAGAGGAGGATAAGATTAGTGAAAAAGGAAGCATGAAAAACTATGAAATTTCTTGCTTTTTTTCTTGGTTTTTCCTTCCTTCTCTTCTCCCTCTTGGTGTGCCACCTCAAGAAGCCTAGGGTTCTATTTTGGAGTAAATGAAAGTTAATTAAGGCATATGGGAGAAGTCAGGCGTGATATATAAAGGCTAAGTTAGTTTAAGCACCTTTGCAAAATTCTCATTTTGCCCATTTTCTTGATTTTTTCCATTTGGGCTCATTTTAACTCTTTTTTAAGAACTGAATTTTCAATTATGAAATTTAGGTCTTCTAATTTATAAAATTTCTTTGGTTTCACCCAAATTAGATTTAAAATCTTTCTGAACAAATCGGTCAAATTTTTGGTCAACTGACACTCTAAAATGTAAACTGAAAGAGTTTTAACCATTCTAAGGATTCCTATGATTTTTAAGTCCTTTAAGAACTCTAGAAAATTTAATTTTCCCATTTAAATATCATTCCTTTGAGTTTTCTAAAAGTTTTTCAATATTACAAAAAATGCCACTCCATTTTCATCAATTTTTATTTAGCTTTCTTGGCTCTAGTTTCTAGGTATCTTAAGCTTGTATCCTCATTTCTAATTGTCTAGATTATTTCTGTAATTTTATTGGGTCTCTAATCATTCAATTTAGGAGACTTCCTTTAGTAATCCACTACTTTATGGCCTTTAAGGCGAGAGATGTTACAAATATGAGATTCAAAGAATTTCAGTAGCGAAACTAACATTCAAGCACACATATAATTCACTCGATCACATGGAAGCAAGCATGCATGTTATGCAATTATAGCCAACCATAACACAAGAGAGCAAATCCATGTTCTAAGGGTCTCATGGCTCAAGTAAGAGCAAATCCATGCCCTCAAAGGACTTCTGGTCTAAAGTAGAGAAAATCTATGCTTACTTCCTTGCCTTACCCATCAAAGAGCCACCCTATCCAAAAAAGCCAATAGGTCACACGCAATTGCATAATATACTCAAAAAATCAACAAGCTAGAAAATTGCAAACAACATACACAAGTAACCAAGGACTTAAGCAAACCAACATACATATAAGAATGAAGGAAAAACTACCTTATCAAGCAAAAATCAATCAAATCCCCTTGTTTCCTTTCCTTGATTTCATGGCCTTACACACACATTTTGGTGTGGTCTCACTTACTTAACCTAAACACATCAATTGAAGTATAAAATAATCAATTAAGACATATTCAATCTCAATTTAACAATATATGCTTAACTAGCTCTTAAAGTATAACTTTTGGGTCACTTTGAATGCCTTAAGTAGTAACTCTCAAAATTCAATTTCTTGGTTTTAACATCTCACCATATAAGATCTTCATGACTCCAATGGAACTCATTAAGGCTATCTAAAGTATACTTAAATATGCCTAGAGCCATATGTTTCTATTATATATTCTTGAACCCTAACTTTTCACTTATAAAAATATGATTCCTAAATTCATTCTGATGGTTTTATTTATGTTTATATTTCATATCTGGACTATCTAAAATCTTAGAATCATTAAAACAACTCCCTAGGCATCCATTGCACCTCTTGGCTGAGACATACACCTTAGTCCCCATTCTTAGAGTTTTGCTTGCTTCATAGGGAATTTGATGGTTTTAAGATCTCCATAATTCATTTCTAACTCAATTATGGTATTAAAGGGATTAATTAACTCTCTTAGGGTTTGAATCTTTCAAGGCTAAAACCAACCTCGAAGTGAAGCCATATGCCATTCTTTTGGTTCTTTATCAATTCTATTTACATATCTTTATTCTTCGCCCTTCAAAACCCTTGGTTTCTCCAAATTTTCATCAAACTCAAGTTTCCTTCCCTTCTCCCTTCTTTTGGCCAAACCTAGGTTGGTTTAGGATTCCAAGAATAGAAATTTTTCCTAACCTAAACTGTATCTTGCTTTAGTGCTCTCTTAATGAAGATTATTTGGTACAGTTGGTTTCTTAAAAAACACTTCCTCACTCAAGAGTCTAGCTACAAGATTCACCCTTTTGAGAAACTAAAACCATCATGAGAAAGAGGAGAGGGAGTAGGAGAAGGTTTATAACTATATCATATTCAAATTCACCATGTTTGCTCACCTATATGGAGCTTTTTCCCTCCTTCTTCTTCCTTTCTTCTTCATGCCACATAGAGAGAATTCTAGGGCTGTCCAAGCCGGTTATGAAGTGAGAGAAGAATGGTGTAATAATCGATTTTTCATAAACTCAATTGACATTGACAAATTGACATGGGAATACCCTAAAGTAAAGTAAATTAAGGCAAAATGAGATTAGGATGTAAAGTGAAACATCTAAAAATATGGGTAAGAGCTTAAAGATAGCTCAAAATTAGAGTTAAAACGATTGAACGAACTAAAAGAATGACGTAGTGGCAAAATCATAATTTTGGGCAACTTTTTTAAAACTCAAAAGAGGGAATTTTAAATGAAAAAATTAAGTTTCTCAAAGTTCTCAAAGGCCCTTAAAACTATAGGAATCCCTAAATGGCCAAAACTCCTCTAGTGTACATTTTATGTCATCATTTAACTGAAACTTTGACCAAATCTTTCGAGGTTGTTTTGAATCCAATTAATGTGAAACTAAAGGTATTTCATGAATTTGAGGATGTGACGGCCCTAACTTCTAATCCCGATAATTATGGTTAAATACATAATTAATAATTAATGATCAAGGTTTGAAGTCGTTACAATTAATTACATTAATAAAATATAGGGAAATTTGAACCTTGATGTTATTAGGGTCATCAACTAAATAACCATAAATGGGAGAATGCATAAAAGGAATTGCATTATCATCAGGGGTTTGTGATTCATCCATCCATCAATTTCAACATACAAAAACCACCCACAAGTGTTCCTATATCATTTCCTAGCATTACCATTGAAGAGATTGGGGTTTCTAGGCTAAAGGTAGGAGTTTGGGGACCTACGCCGTAGCCAACCTACGTGGCGCCGCGGCGGAAATGCCTTATGGAGCTACTATTTGAAGTCCCACAATTCTCGCCTCGGCAAAATGCACTTGCACCGCGGCGAGTTTTGCTACTGTACACTCTTTGTCTAGTTTCCTTGACTTGCACTGTGGTAAGACCTATTGTGCCGCGGCAAGGTTTCATTTTGTCACCTTCCTAGGTGATTTTTTCATACTGCGCCACGGCAAGATTTCTTAAGCCGTGGCGTCCCTCGCCACTGTCACTCTCCAAGCCATAGCGAGGCCTTTCTAGCCGCGGCGTGACTCTCTCCTGTAATTATATCTCCTACATTTCATCCCCTGCACTCCAATTCTCTTCTTAGGAACACCCTAGGACTACTTCCTCCCATTTTATATGACTCTAATGGTATTTATCTATCCTATTCACCCAGCTATTCTACCATTACCACTTCAAAACTTAAATGTAAATTTCCAGTCCTACAACTACCCTATAGCAGCAAGTCCATGGAGTAACAGCAACAAAATTCATGCACTATTGACAATTAACATTCGATATACATTTCGTTAGAGGTTTCATACATCCATGGTTCATATCAATATTTATTACATCACGTGATTACAATTCCCAAATGGTAAGCCATATCATAAGTTCAACAAGGTTTATATATCAGAAACTATAAGTTCATACATCTAATACCAAAGTTAAGATGAGGTCTAACTCCTCAATAAATACATCCTAAGTAATCAAAAATAAGAGCCTACACTTAGCAACATGAATACAAGATGATGCTATACAATAGGGAATATAAAATTTAGCATCTATACTAAATAAATTAGCCTAAGCGTAGCCTTCTCCCCACATGTTGGAGCTTATAAATTTTCATCCACTTGCTTCCCCTTATCCTTACCCGAAGGACTTTTACCTGAAATATTAATCCCATGAAACGGGGTGAGATATGAATCTCAGTAACTAAGGAAATTTTCATTCATTATATCCCGTTTAATTAATATATATGCATGAATTAAAATCAATGTTAGAATCATATTAGTCATATCAGTAAATGAAACAATTAGGCTATCATGATTACTATCCTATATTAGCAATCATATTTTCACATGTTAAAGGCTAATAACACTGTGAGAGGCCCGTCCCCAGCACCTACTCCCCATTGAGCACAACCAGGGCTCAGTACATCTGGGGTTTAATCATAACCCAATGCCTGATCAAAGCACATGTACGGGTGGCAGCCACACCATAGCTCCACCATGGACTGACAAGGTCCAATCACAATACAATAGATAGCTAACCAATTCATTCAGCATTTCAAATCATTCATATACAATAAATATAAAATTAAAATAGATATATGCATGGAATTAATGTAAACCCTGGTTACCTCACTTGTAGATAACAGCCACCAATGGTACAAAAATCCCCCTATAACCATAGCATAAGAGAATTACTACTTTAATTCATCATTTACAGTAGCAACAAGTACCCAAAGAATTTAAAGTGCTAATGACCACCTAGGGAACACTTACCCAGCCACTACAAGTCCCTAAATTTGGATTGAAATGTTCTACACCAGAAACTTCAATATTTCACCCAAAATCCTAAGCAAATTCATACAAAATTAATACCCATACTATAATCCAATCATTGGGGTCTCAAACTAATAGAAATATCTCAAAAAGAAGAGTTTATACTTACTTAATGTCAGCCCTAGCCTCAACCTACGAATTTTCACCATAGAAATACCAAATGGCAAGTTTTAGATTTTGGATGTGGGTGAAAATACTCCAAATGAAAAACTAATTAGGCCAAAATGAAGAGAAAGATGAGAGAATTAAGTTATGTAACTATTACCTTAGCTAAATCTTGCTCTAGAAGTGAGAAATGGTGAATTTCTTGCCCCAAACCTAGCCTCCCTTCAAACCTCCGAAAATGGGTTTTGTTCTTATGTTTCAGCAAAATGAGAAAGGGGCTAAAGTGTTTAGGGTTTTAGTTAGGTTTTAGGTGGGTTAAAGGTGGGTCATGGGCTGATCCAAGGGTCCAATTGCAAGTGGGTTCTGATTTAAACCTTGTTGGGCCAGCTTTAATCTCTTGGGCTGCAGAAATATAATTGGGCCAGACCAAGTTTAAAGAACTTAATTGATTTGGGTTGCACAAGGGTTATTGGGCCAACTATAAGAGCCTATAAATGGTGGATCTTGGGCCTCTATCACATTCAATCAAATTGGGTCTGCACCTAACTCATTGGGCCTCCATTAGCCTCTTATCATGATTTCTTATATTAATTTGGGTCTAGATGAAGTTTCTATCCTAATTAATTTTCAACTCATATTATTAATTTATCTCCCAAAATTTTCATTTACTTAACTTGCTCGATTATTCCATATTAATTATTCTTAATTAGCCCAAATTCACGATTAGTACTTTAATTAATTTTGACATGTTACAGAGGACCCAAATTTTTTAATGGAAAAGATGGTTTTAAAAAAGGAGTTGAAATGAGCTCAATTGGAGAAACCAAAGTTTTGGGACAAAAATGGAAATTTGAATGTGTCATAACTAGCCTCACCCTTTTTATTTAGCACACCCCACTTTCTCTTCTCCCCTTAACCAACTTTCATTTGGCCAAGAAGAGAACTAAAACCATCTTCAAGTGGTGCACCAAGAGGGAGGAAAAGGGAAGGAGAAAATCAAGGAAAATAGGTATAGAATTATTACTTTTTCATGCTCTTCTCTTTACTAATGCTCTTCTCCTCTTTCTCCATTCCTTCTTTATGGTTTTGAAGCTCCAAAATGGTGATGTTTTATGAATGGTCTAGTAGAGGGGAGAAAGATTTTGGAGAAAGTCTTGGAAGCTTAAGATAGTTCATTTGTTAAAGAAGCTAACAAGGTAGTTCTTTCATGGATAATTTGCTCTTCTTGGTTCTTTTCTTGCTTCACTTTTTGATCAAACCTAGAAGACTATGTAGGGAGTTTGATTTTTGGTCCAAAATTGATAAGAAATGGGGTTTAGAAGCATAGAGAATCATATGGAACAAATAGAACTAAAAAAGAAGCTAAGATAACAAGTTATAGAAATTAGGGTTTTGATAGCACCTAAGGATTTATAAAACTTTCTAATGGTGATTTAACTTATGTGAGAGCATATTTAGGTTTATAAGAGATGTAAGAAGCTTCATGGATGCCAATTTCCTAAGAGAAATGAATGAAACTCCATTGGTGGCCATAGTTGTGGGTGTTTTAGCCAAGCTCCATTTAAAGAACCTAGGGAGAGTTTTATTTGATTTTAAAGATAGAAATGGTTTACATATGAATTATAAATACTAAAGGAACCATTAGTTTGAATTTAGGAATCATAGTTTGAAAGCTGAAAGTTTAAGGTTTTAGTACGCATAAAGAAGCAACTTAGTGTTAAGCTTCTTGATTTGAGTTTGTGATAACTCTAATGAGTTTAGATGGAGTCATGCGAGTTAGATTGAAAAATTGTTGCCAAGATGATAAATTATATAAGATGCTTCATTATGATACAATATGGAGCCATATGAAAGCCTAAAACTAGAAGTAACTTATATAAGACTTATGTAAGGCTAGAGATAGTTTCATTGATATTTGTAATGCCTGATTTTTGTTAAACAATAGAAATAGATGCGTTTTCAAAGAAAGTCCCCAGAAATGAATTAGTTAAGGTCTAAAAAAATTTAATTAACATTTTAGACTCTTAAAAATAAGAATTCCAGGCTCAGACAAAAAGAAAAATAGAGCTAGATGAAGAAACAAATTAGAACAAAAAGTTGACGAAACATAATAGCATTTTCGTAATTTTGGGCAAATTTTAGAATTCTCATAGGAGGGCCTTTTAAATGAAATTTTTGTGTTCTTCAGGGTTTTCAAAGGCCTTAAAAACCTTGGAAGCCCTGGGACAGTTAAAATCCTTCCAATGGACATTTTCTAACGTCAATTGACCCAAATTTTGATAGATTCATTCGGGAAGGTTTTAGCTTCGATTTGAGTGATTCCAAAGGCATTTTATTAAATTGGGAACCTAAATTTTATAATGGAACATATGGTTCTAAAAAAGGAGCTAAAATGAACTAGAAATGAAAATGCCAAGATCAAGGGGTAAAATTGGAATTTTTGAAAAGTGTTTCTTAAACCTACCTATATATAGGTCATGCCCCACCTCCTTATCCATTTAGCCACATCTATTTCTGCCCTAAAGTAGAGGAGAGAGCTAGTATTTGAGGCACACCAAGAGGAGAAGAAAGGAAGGAGAAAAACAAGGAAGAGATATAGATTTTCATAGTTTTTTTCATGCTTTCCCTTTAGCAAACTTCTTTTCCTCCATTTTCCCTTCTTTCCTATGATTTTATTGAAGTTATTGGATCTATTTTGAGGGCAGAACAGAGGGGAAAATTCAGATTTGAAGAGAGGAGGCCAAGCAAATTGAGAAACAAGCAAGAAAATCTTCATTCCTATAGTAGCTACTTCTTCTCCCCTTCTCTCCTTGGTTTGTCCAACATAGGGAGTTTCAAGAAGGCTTGGATTTTAGGCAAAAATAAGGGTGAATCTTAGAAAATTAAGGGAGGAGAATAAGAATATGAAAAGAAAACAATAAACTAGCTATTAGATTTCAAGATAGAAAATCTAGGGTTTCAAGTGTCCCTTGTAAAATTTGATTTGATACAATAATTTCTAAGCCTAAATGAGTGTTTGGATGAGCTCCTAAGATCCCTAGAAGGCTACCCATATGCATCTTCCACCAAGAAAACAAAGAAAACTCTAAGGGTGGCCTTAAGGAGCATAACCTCAGCCTAAGGGACTTGAGGCACCTAGGGATAGGTTTAAATTTTTTCAAACCTATTTTTGAGTCATATATGATGAATGAAAATGAGGAGAAACCTTGGGAAAAATTTAGGAGGCCTAGGGAATAAATTAGTGTCATAGGTTCCATAATATGACCTAAAGAAGCAACATCTAGTTAGGCTTTTTGTTTTAATTTTGTGATAACTTCAAGAGGTTTAAAAGGAGTCAAGAATCATAAATGAAAGGAAACAATAGAGCCTAGAACTCAATTGATGGATGTTGCTTCATTAGGTACATTTTGGAACCATAAAAGGGGTTATTAAACCAAGTTAGTGTATAGGGAAGATGTATGGCTCTAGAAATGATTCCAAGAACCTATTTAGCTTCCACATATTATGTTTAGGCTAAGAGAAACAAATCCCACACCCTTGTGTGTGTGAGGCCGAGGAAGGGAGCATAATTCTAAGAGAAAAAGTGTGCTTGTGTGGTAAAGGTAGCTTTCTCCACTTTCTCTCATGCATGAATGTGTGTTTACCTTGTCTTTGAATGTGTGTATGTGTGTTTTAAGTTATGAAAAGTGTTCTAGCATATGCCTTTGTTCCATGGTACCATGATGTTGCAATCTTAAATGATAGGGTATGTATGCTTGGGTTTACTTGAGTGTGGTGAAACCAAGAACCCTTAGCCATGGTGAGGATGAGCCAAGAAGCCTTAGAAATGGTTGAGACAAAGTAAAGAGTCCCCCAAGAGTAAGGTTGAGTCAAAACCTCTTAGAGAAAATAGGTGAGGCAAGTCCAAAATTCATAAGAGAATGGGTGAGGCTAATCCATTTACTTGACAAGACTATGTATGCTTTGTATAACTTGTTCAAATGCCAAGAATGCTTCTTTAATGATCATACATTTCATTATGCTCATGCATGCATTTTTAAGATTTTTTTTGCATTCTTTATGTATGATTGAAAGGGATATGAGCTATTGCAATTTTTTTAATCTCATTCCCTCCTTTCCAATGTCTTAACATGCTAGGCGAACCACATGGGCAAGGTAATGGAAGCCATCAAGCTGGAAGATAAGAGATTGACAATAATTTGCCTAGTTTTGCTTGTTTTGTAGTGACATGTATGGCAAGTGATGTAATCCTATGATGAAATTGTTGTATAATCATATGAATATATGTATTTACCTAAATGTTTAATGTATGTATGAGTTTTAGCGCCAAATGAATGGTAATGTGCATTTTAGGTAGTGAATGACAATGTAAAGTATGTGTAATCTTGTGTATGGCATAGGATGAGAGAATGAATTTTCAATTTTTGGGTTTATGCACCTTTGAGACAAGTTTAAAAGGTCATTTTGGTGCATTCCCACGTGCTCAAGTGGTGGTTGCTTTAAAACTCAAAATGGACCATTTTACAACCTAACATTAAGATCTGACCAAATGAACAAATTTGCCCATAAAATTTGGTACAAATATAGATTTCATCTCGATCTTTTTGGAAATACAAAGAGCAGATTATTTGGAACTCTTTGGAATTAATTATGAATTTTCAAAGTTGGCATTTTTCTGCTAAACTGATGCAGACACTGTTCATATAGTCAGTAAATTTGGCTGTGTCACTTGAGTACCAAATGATGTCTAATGCTCATGAAATTTTATAAGAATAAACTAGACATAATGAGCTTTCCATGGCCATTAAGATCACTCTAATGGGACCTCTAACCATGGAGATATGAATTTTTGAAATTAGAAGATAGTATTAGTAATGACAGTCGACCTTTGATATTGTTCCATCAATTTCCAGTCAATAGCAGCCCTTGTTGTGGTCTAGATATATTTTTAGTATAAATTAGACATCTTTATCTTTTCATAATGGTAAAACATGAATGATTTTGATTTTTTTAGAATTAGTCATGATTTTTCAAAATTTATGACAGTAACCTAGAATTTCTTGCCAAGGCTGCACCTATTGTTTTTATATATTCCATCCACTTGCATGAGTTCTAGGCCATTTCTTAGGATGGTTATGAGTTCTATTTGTGTAATTAAAAATGAGCATGAGATGGATGAGTCCATATGGTCCACAGGACATCGAATGAAAAATTTATCCGCTACACAACACAAATTTATTCATTATTCTTAATGCCTTTTTCCTTGAGAATTCATGTGCTTCATGGAATTGAACCTACAAATGGTATGAGATGAGTCATAGAATCATGGTGTTACAATATTATTGTGTCTTGTTTGATGTGTCTAGGCCAAAGAAATTAAGCTTCTCCTAAGTGTGCTTGTGAGGCTGAGGCAAGGAAGTATGAACCAAAAAGGGAATTTTGTGCTTCTTGAGAAGAGTAGCTTTTCATCCATTCTTGTATGCCTATCTTGGTTATTCAATTGTCATTTATTGTTGTATGTGTGGTTGAACCATGAATTACACCTATTGCCATTGGTTTAATGATATGATATCATTATGGTTCTTAAAATGCTTTTGAAAAGTGTATGGCTCTTGATGGGTGAGGTTATGCCAAAAGTCTCTTGACTTAGGTGAGGTGAAGTCAAAAGTCTCATGGAATGAGTAAGGCTAATTCAAAAGTCCCTAAAATGAGTTATGCTAATCCAAAAGTCCAACATAATTGGGTGAGCCTACACTAGAAGTCTAGAGCTTGATTTTGACTTTCATGGATTTATTTGATTTCATAAATATGATTATGTTTGATGCTTGATGCTTGATTACTAATGATGCATGCTTGAATTCTTTGATATGATAACATTCCATATAAGTGTATTTGAAGGATGATTGAGCTATTGGGATGAATCTCACTCTTCCCTATATTATCTCTAACTATGTCTAGGGAAATCTCAAGAGACCAAGGATGAAGACTAATGAGCTTGATCTGTGCTACTTTGATAATAGAATAGTATTTTGTATAATATGTTGTCAAAGAGAGCTTGTACTTGTTATTCTTGTAATGTAAACCTTCACTCATGTGTAAAAATGTATGATTATAATACAAACACCAATTATGGATGTATATGTGCAAGAATATGTTATTTGAGTATGTATGTGGCATGGGAAGTGTGTGTATAATGCCAAGTGGATAGGTCATTTTGAGATGCATGGTGTTTAGGACCTCATGGAATGGTTATACATGCTAAATTTATGTTTTAGATGTGCTCAAATGGGTACAAGTTATACAAGAAGTCATTTTGAACCATTTGATGCTACCTTGGTACCAATTTTAGCCATAATCTATCCTTAAATCAAAATCAAACCAAATGAATGAATTTTTGCATGAAATTTGGCAAAATTTAGATCTCATTAAGAGCTTTTCACAAAGCTAAAGAATAAAATTTTTAGATTTTTGTAGAATTTGTTATGCTTTTTTAAAGTTGGCTAAAAAAATGCAGATTTGCCATGTCATTGTTCATTTGGTCAGTTTTGATCTTGTATGTATTTGAGGAGTCAAATGAATTCCAATACCCAAAAAATTTTATATGTATATAATTGGCATTATAAGCTTTCCATAGCCACTAAGATCACTCAATTTGGAGTTATGTAGCTCAAGATATGCATTTCTAAAAGGTTTGCATATGTACAAAATTCTGATAGTGTTACTGTTCCATTAGATTTTTGTGGCCCAAATAAAATTGTTTTGACTTGGAATTTTTACAAAATGTTGTTCATGTCTTGAGCTTTTCATAAAGTCCTAATTTGCATAATTTGGAGCTCTCTAGCTCAAGATATGAATTTTTGAAGATTGTGATAAAATTATAGGACCTTAAAAAATGATGTTATGATGCTAGTTTGTTAATGCATGGTTTGAACTCGAATTCCTTGCTTCTTTTTGTGATGTTTCTGATTGAGCAACTATTAAGGATGGAATTTGAGTTTAGAATCTTAAATTGATGCATTTATGCAAGATTTAAGAAAATGAGCCTATAATGTCGGTATTTTTCACTGCTAAAAGTGTTGATTATAAGAGAAATTGATGTTTATGGACATTAAAGGGTGAATATTGTACTATTATATTATGGTATGACAAGTGGGGTGTGCCAACTTTATATATCTAGGGTTTTTATAACTTTTTCAAAATACCAATTTTGCCTCTATACTTTAATTATACTCTTTGAGCTCATTTCTCAGTATTCTCAAAAATCGATAGCTCCACACTAAAATTTAAACTCTCCTCTTCATTAAAAATATTTGCTTTGAGGTTACAGAGACTTGAAATAGTCTAAAAAAGTCTAATCAATATTATGACTATCTGACATCCTAAACCATATACCATTAAGCATCTAGTTAAACCAACCTTATTTGATTATTCTACTAACCTTATTTCATCATATTATGATGAGGGATATATATATTTCTCAAGTCAATTCCTATATCTTCTAAATCCTTGATTTTTCCCTGTCGATTAGGTCCAAATTAGTTCTTTTAGTTTTAATTGGCCTTTTTTCTCCTTATGACTCCTTTCTAGTCAAAACATAGAATATTACATATATGAAATACATAGGGAAGAGCTTTTCAAAATCTAATTAAATTAGGTTAATTTACACTAAAAATAAGGCTTATGTTGAATTTTTGGTAATTTTCAAATAACTATATCAAAAGTCACCTTATTATGTGAAAAGTGTTGATCATATATTGTCTAAATTCTTAATAATGTTATTTGAGGTATTTTGGATGATCATTATGGTCTGATACACTATATGTATTGTTTGGATTATATGGATATTTATTTTGTAATTTTTGAAATTTATTTGTGAAAGTTAAAATTTATAAGGGTTATGTTGATTGTTTAATCGAATAATGGATATTTGATCTAATAATATGTAGCTTGATTTCTTGATTCATGTGGTTGTGGCTTGTTTAGTAAAGGATTGGCCTATATGTGATATGGCAGAGTTGCCTTGATCAAGGGATAAGCCTTGTGTGTGCCAAAGTTATCATAACTAATTCCTCTTTAGTATATTCATACACATATGAAGCTTAAATATAAGAATCACACTTATTTACATGAAATTAGACATCGAAATTGGGCCATTTATGGGTCATTTTGAGCCATAGGGGTCTAAACTTGATTCTTTCTTTTTCTTAACTCGTTTTGATCATAAAAAAGTTTATTTATACTTAAATTATGGTGCATAGTTTGTGAAACCCTTTAATTCCCCATAGAACCCAAAATGACAGCATAAGTGCCCAAATCTACACCAACTTTGAAAATTCATAACTTGGACTATACAACTCCAAATCATGCAAATTAGGTGTCTATGAAAATCTTATGATGTAAAAATTTTAGTTAAAATTGAATTCATTTGCCTAATCAAATGCAATGGAACAATAACATAGGTTAGAAATGGGAAGCATGTAGTAGATCTAAATTTTGAAATTGCATATCTTAGGCTACACAGCTCTAAATTAGGTGCTTTTAGTGGACAGAGAAAGCTTAAGATGAACCCTAATGGTTGTAAAAATTTTACAAGCATCTGAGCTCATTTGGTTCATTAGATCCATTACACATCAGAAGCTGCTTTAGTATTTAGGCACCATCAGACTTTATTTTCAAAAATTCTTAACTCCCACTATACTACTCCTTTTCATGCAAACTTAGTGGCTTTAGAAAGCTTATAATGTCAGCTATTTGGTTGTAACATTTTATGAGCATTGGACTTCATTTGGCCCCTGAATGATGTTGAAAACCAACTATCTATATGAAAAATAATAATGTAGTTTCTACATATTTTGGCCAACTTTAAAAAGTTATAATAAATTATATAGAGCTATAAAAATAGTTCTCTTTTCTCTGTGAAAAGCTATATATGAGACCTATATTCCTATCAAATTTCATGCAAAAATTCATCCATTTGGTATGGTTTTGGTTTTGGGCAAAATTATGGCTCAAAATGGTCATATAATAGCTTCAAATGGTTTCTTACATGAACCATGATGACTTGAGCACATCGAACACTTCAATTAAATCATATAAAAGCATAATAATAGAGCCAAATCATCATGGAACTCAAAATCATCTTTTCACTTATTCTTATACACATGCACACTAAGGCTCAAGAATGTCAAAAACTTACATACTCATATATTTGGCTACAAATCCATTACACACAACATATTCATATACATTTACATGTGATCAAAGGTATACATCTCATAAATAATCATATATATATATATGCTTGGATATTCAATTACGTAAAAAATTATCTTATTATCAAAGTATCATCAATCATGCTCCTGGGTTTCCATTCTTTGCTCCATGAGGCTTACCTAGACATGGTTAGATATAAAGTGGGAAAGAGTGAGATTTAAAGAATCCTAATAGCTCATTCACCCTTTCAAGCATATATATATGGAACATTTTCATGTCAAAGAGTACAAGCATGCTACAAATGCTTCTAGTAGACATACATTATTACATTTTCAAGTCATATGGAGTCATTCCAATTTAAGCATGAGCTTTAAGGACTTTTGGTCTAGTCTCACCTAATTCTTTAGGACTTTTGGATTAGCCTCACCTACTTTTAGGGACTTTTGACTTAGTCTCACTCCCTTTTGAGACATTAGCTTTGTCTCACCTATTTTTAAGGACTTTTGGCTTTTCCTCACCCATTCTAAGGGACTTTTAGCACAACCGCACCTATTAAGAGTCATATACATTCAAATTGTTATTTAAAAAACATAATGGTACCAAAACATTAAACTAATAGCTATAAACATATTTCATAGTTCAAATATACATACAAGCATTCCAAGATAATCAAATAACCAAGAAATATATGCAAGAAAGGATGGAGAGCTACCTTGAGTCAAGAAGCACAAACCTTTTCCTTGAACTTTACTTCCCCTTTTTAGCCTCACACATACACCTAGGAGGAACTTGATTTGCTTATCCTTGATACATCAAATGAAACAAAATATATCATTGAAACCTATTCTAACCTTACATAATTTCTACATAAACATGTTCTAGCTTATGGTATACTTATGGTTCCATACAAGGGCACAATGAAGACACCTATATAATTCATGATCTTGGCTCCAATTCCTCACTCAATCTAGGTCTCATGAATCCATGTAAATTCATTAGAGTCATCACAAACTCATTCCAAGGAGTTAAATACCAAGTTGCTTCTTTGTGTCTAAAAGGGAATCTAAACTTTCATATTTTAAGCTATGGTTTCTAAATTCAAACCAATAGCTCTTTTGGTATTTATTATTCATATCTAGACCATTTCTATCCTTAGGATCAAAGAAAAATCTTCCTAGGTATCTCTTCTTCCTCTTGGCTGAGACATGCAACAAGTAAGGAGCCCATGGAGTCTCATTTAATTTCTTAAAGGTTTTGGCATCCATGAAGCTTCCTAGACCTCTTATGAACCTACTTATACATAAGATAGATTATCATTAGAAAGCTTAAAAAATTCTTAGGTGCAACAAGAACCCTAAGTAACATAACTTGAATTTTAAAGCTTTTCTTTTAGTTCTAATTGCATATTCTTAATTCTTATACCTCAAAACCCTTAATTCCATAAAGTTTTAGCCAAACTCACTTCCCCTCTCTAGTTTCTCTCTCTAGACCTAATATGGAAGCCATTGGAATTCAAAAGAAAAATAAGTCTTTCTATTGCATGACATACCTCATTTGAAAGCTTACTAAATGGTGATTTTCTGGCCCTATTTGGTTGTTCCAAACCTCTATTTTTTCTCATGAGGTCAACTACCAAACTCCGCCTTTAAAGAATCTAAAACCATCAAGAGAAAGAGAATGGAGAGAGGAGAAATTTTCATAACTAGTTTATTGCAAAATTCCATATATTTTCGTACCTTTTTTCCGTCCCTTTTCTTCTCTCTCTTCCCTTCCTTCATCACGCCATAGCTACTGATTTTGGGCAGAAATTAAGTTTGCAAGCCAAAGGGAGATGGCGTGGATAACATAAAAAAGGTGTCCCATAATTACCATTTTGCCACTACCCTTTGATTGTCTTGTTTGAGCTCGTTTTAAATCCTTTTTGCGAACTATCTTTTCCATATGAAAATTTAGGTTCTCTAATTTATAAAATGCATTTGGTTTCACTCAAATTGGATTTAAAATCTTACTGAATGATCTGGTCAAAGTTTTAATCAATCGACATTCTAAAATATAAATCGAAAGGGTTTTAAACATTTTAGGGCCTCTTATGGTTTTTAGAACATTTAAGAACCCTAAGAAACTCAATTTTCCCATTTAAAGATCCTTCCTTTGGGTTTTCAAAAAATTGTCTGAAATTACGAAAATGCCACTACGTTTTTAGCTTCTTTATTTAGCTACTTTCGCTCCTATTTTGGGCTATCATTAGCTTTGTATTCTCATTTCTAAATGTCTAAATTATTATTCTAATCTTTTTTAGCCTCTAATCATCTCATTTTGCAGTCTTTCTTTTATAACTCATCGATTCCAGTTCAGTTTTGAAAAGATCAGGTATTATAAAAGTTGGTACTGGATAGCTATAGTAATGTCGGATGTCCAATTTTAATTAATTAAGACACTGAAAATATTTACAATAACTAACTAGGATCAGTGCCGGCCATTTAGATATTTTGGACCTATTTGGACTTATGGGCTTTTTTTAGCCTCCTTGTAATTGAACAAGCCTTTTTATAACTATGCTGGACTTTAACTCTGTAGCTTGAGTAATACACTATTCTAGACACTAGATGGACCCTAGAACAAATTTGGATTTAGAAAAGTGGAAGGATAATTTTAATTATTTAATTATAATTTTTTGAGCTTTAGTACACTAATATACTATCAGGATCATTTGATGATGCACAAAGTTATGTTAGGCAGTTTATTTCCAAATAGATGATAGCTTAGATGACATATTATTGTGATTTTTAATATGAATTTCTTTGGGTACCTACTCGAGGACTCCTCAGTAAAAGAAGTAGGGATGAGCTTGCTAAATCATGCCAGAGCAACATGATCTAGGTATTGAGTCTGGTAGTGTCTAAGGCCTAATGGTCAAGTTAACATAGAGAAAATAATGTTTGAATTAATTATTTGTTGCATTTCATTCATCATGTGCATATTTGTTTGTTCATGGTATTTGATTTTTGAGTTCAATGATTTTCATTTATTTATATATATTTAACCCCTAATTTAATTAACATGTTGGATATTCTAAAATTTTATGTTATTCTCTATTTACTAAATCATGTAATTAGCATATTAATCAGTGTGCTTGACTCCTCTTCATGATTATTAAGTTGTATTAAACCTATCTATGTTATTGAGGAAATTATTTCTCACTTTATTGTGATTTATATTTTCTTAAATGCCAGTTTACAACATGACTACAAGTAGAATGGATTCATTTCCCACTTCAGGGATAGGTGTTTGTGATTCAGAACACCAAATCCTGGCATGTTATGAAGTTGTTCGTGTTGTTCCAATTATTTTTATGGCAATGGGAGAGTAAGAGTCACACTCATTTCCAATGGGTGGGATGCAATTTGCCCCTTTTACTCCTTCATTTTCTATAAATTGGAGCTGTGAATCATTACCAGTTTCTTTCTGTCAATAGGGGACTGACTTTACTATTTTTTTTTTGTTATATGGGGTTTTATTTTGTATAGTTCTAGATTGAATCCCAATACTTTTATGAGGATTGTACTTATCCATGCCCTATTATGCTGATAGACAGACATTATGTACTGACAATATGAAATTTCTATTATAACCTCCTATTCATAACATCACCACCGACATATTTAATGCATATTATAATCTTATACTACAGAAAGCCCATTTTAAAGGTTAATGATGCAATAGCACTAAGAGAGCTTGCTGAGCATGGAAATGGACCTGATGGAGGATATGATGCTAAGTTTCAGACCCAAGGACGTGATTTACAAATTAAAGCTCAAGAGTTCAAGTTTAAGGTGCCTTAGGATTCATTGCAAGGCATAGGATGCCCAATAATGAGAGCTAGGGCCAAAGCAATGAAAGAGGCCTTTAATTGTTTAATTCATAGGCTCCATGACTTAGAGCCTATTCATTTGAGTCAAGAGAGGGCCCAATAAGATATAAAAGGCGTGATTATACTAACCATTCTACAAGAGAAGTGCTAAGGCCCAATGCGAGTCCAATTACAAGAGATTAAGAATCGTGTGCCAACCATGTGAATTTTAATGAAGTATGAGCATCCTATGTGACTAATTAAAGCGACTAATCAGTTTTTGGCTAGATTTTTATTTATGAATTTCATTTTTATTTATTTTATTATTGTTAGAACTTGGTCAAAGATCTTTTCTTGGAGATTAAACTAAAATTAGTTTCCTAATCTTGTTCCTTGATTTTAGGCACTATTTTAAAAGATTTCTGATCATATTTTGACCATGTAACTGATGCCAATTTAATGTTGAATAATTAATTACGAATTTTAGCACTTATTTTTAGGGTTTTAGACTTTTGGAAACTTTACCTATAAAAGGCTTTCTTTTGTACCCTATATGCAGATTATAAATGAATTTGAGTATTATTCAATTTTCTATGAAGCTTTTGCTTCTTTGTATTCTCTGAGAATTCATATGACTTATCAAATGATTGGTCATCCTTTATGGTATCATTGGCTAGGGTTCTAAGAGACAAGTTCTCTTAGGGTTCTACCTCCGACTAATAATCCCTTTGTGTGCTTTTGCTTTTATGAAAAACATAGTCAAACCTAGGTGATCAACGTGTGTGCCAAGGCTCCTAGGACAAGGTTCCTAGAGGATCTTGCATCAGTTAAGGTATTTAGAAATATTAGTATTTATAATGCAAACAAAAAGAATCTCTAAAATTAGCTAATTAAAAGAGAGTGTCACAATGGTCATATTTCTCTTTGTGAGGTTATGTCAAGGTTTTATGTGTTTGACTAAGCTTATTTGATCAATTAAAACTTTTTCAAAGTGGTTAGATGAATGTAAGTGGTGTGTTGTGGATGTTGAAGTTGCCACTTAAGGTCAATCCCTTCCATTTTCTATCATGAAGAAGTTTTGCTACTATCATAAAGAAGTAAGATTGGTTTTCACTAGCCTTTAATCCCAAGTTATATTAGGTGATTAGATGATGATTATAGGAATGTAAACCTTTTGTAAAGTCTTGCTTTTAACCCTTGAAGGACTCTAAGATTGATTATGGAGTGGTAGTAACTTGATTGCTCTCTCATTTAAGTGTTTAAGGTAAGTGAGTATTTAAGTTGCAACTTGATTCTCTGAAGTCATGGCTAAAAATGAGTTGCAAGTGATCCAGAGAGCACCTGCACTATGACTCAAGTGTTTAAGTCACAACGCAACTCATGAAATTGGTGGGAAAAAGTGGTTCAGGAATGATTTATGCTGCCACTCAAGTGTTTTAAGTCATAGAGCAAATCATGATTTTTTTTGGAAGTTTTGCCTGAAACCCATTTTGAGTTGTGACCGTACCGTTTCAAGTCATGACTTGAATTCTAAAATTCATATGCAACTTCTTAGAGCTTTTTTGCCTTTTCTTTTAGATGAATATGGATTAAGAACTCAACTTATACTTATTTTAATCCTTAAAAAAGGTAAAAAAGAGAGGCAACTAAGTTTAATAGAGATCATGAAGTTTCCTATTTAGTTTTTGCAATGTAACTTATTGAATAAAGGTTTTAATTTTTTAGTATTTTTTTGTATCTTGGTGACTTATTAACTCATCTTATGTATTAATCACAACTAATTTAGAACTTGACTACATTATTTAGCTTAATTAGGAACTATGGACATTATATTTGATATTAAAGCAATGGTTTTAGGAAAACCTTGTTAATTTAGAAGTTTGTGGTTAGAAATTTGGCAATTATGGTGTATGCATGTTAAAAGTAGAAGTAAATTAACCTTGTAGGATTACTCTTACCTATGTTGGGGATGAGTTTGTACTTGGACTCACTTTTAAGGATTGTAGCCTAATGGGGAACCATTGTTATACTTATGGCATTACAGGGTATGATGTCTACATGTTGTAACACCATAAATTTCTAGTTTGTCTTATGCTATTCCCATGCCTATTGCCATGCATCTCACAAAGGAGGTAAGAAAATGACATTAAAAAAGTGAATAAATTTGTGTTGCGTGCATAAATTTCACATTCGGTATCTTATGGACCATATGGACTCATGTATCTCATTCTCATATTTAATTACATAGATACAACTCAAATCCATCATCAAAAGTGGCCTAGAACTTGTACAAGTGGACGAAACACACAAAATACCATAGTGTAGCCTCACCCAGAGTTTCTAGATTTCTGTCACAAATTTTGAAAAATCATAACTAATTCTAGCAAAATTGAAATCATGCATTATTTACCATTATGGAAAGCTATAGATGTCTACTTTATAGTAAAAATATGTTTGACCTCAATAGGAGTTACTAGCACCAGAAATTGATGGAACAATACCAAAGGTCGATTGTCGTCCCTGGTACCGACCTCCAATTTCAAAAATTTATATTTCCCTGCTCAAAGGTCCAATTGGGGTGATCTTGGTGGCTGTGGAAAGCTTATCATGTCTAGTTTATGCCCATGAGTATTGGAGATCATTTTTCCCATGAATGACACAACCTAATTTTCTGACCATATGAACAGTACCTATATCAATTCAGCAAAAAATGGGAACTTTGGAAATTCATAATGAATTCCACAGAGCTCCAAATAATCTATCCTTTGGCTTCCCAAAATTCTCTAGATAAGATCTACATGTATGCCAAATTTCATGGGCAAATTCATTTATTTGGTCAGATCTTGACATTGGGTTGCAAAATGGCTCAATTTGTATCATCAAAGGAGTCCAAATGGTCAATTTCGAGTTCTAAGGCAACCATGACTACTTGAGCACGTGAAAATGCACCAAAATGGCTCTCTAAACTTATCTCAAAGGTGCATAAACCCATATTTCTCAAACTCACTCTGTCACCCCATGCCATACACAAGGTTTCACACACTTTCTTTTACCATTCAATACCCAAAAACTACATTGTCATTCATTTGGCATCAAACCTCATTCATACATCAAATATATAGGTATTTACACATGTTCATATGATTACATAAAAATTTCATGATGAGATTACATCATATGCCATGTGTATGGCTACAAAGGAGACAAAACTAGGCTTTTCATACACTTTGATATCAATCTCCTTCTTCTAGATTTAATGGCTTTTATTACCTTACTCAATTGCTCCACCTAGCATGTTAAGATATTAGAGAGGAGGGGATGAGATTCAAAGAATCCCAATAGCTCATCTTCCTTTTAATCACACATAAAGTATGCAATACAAGCCTTAAAAATACATGCATGGGCATATTGACATGTGTGAGTATTCAAGAAATATCATTGGTATTTGAATAAGTCACACATAGCATACATAGGCTTGCCAAGTGAGTGGATTAGCCGCACCCATTTTCTTTAAGAGGTTTTGACTCAACCTTACTCTTGGGAGTCAACCTCACTCTTGGAAGACTCTTTACTTTATTTCAACCAAGTTTAAGGGTTTTTGGCTTATCTTTGCCATGGCTAGAGGGTTCTTGGCTTCTCCACACTCAAGCAAACTAACGTAAGCACATAAAACATCATCCTGGTACCATGGCATATGAAATCATACTAAAATACTTTTCATGGCTTAAAACACACATACACACATCCAAAGATAATGTAAGCACACATTTATGCATAAGAGAAGGTGAAGAGAGCTACCTTTTCCATACAAGCATTCTCTTTTCTTAAGCTTTAAGTCCTCTCCTTCGACCTTAGACACCCAAGGAGGTGGAGATCATTTCTATTGGCCTAGACACATCATATGGAAGCCAATTATACTCTTGAATCAAATTCTAAGGCTATACATTCACTAAAAAAGCTAAGTGGTTCATATGGTTCTTTTATGGTTCCATAATGCACTTAATGAAGCAACCTTAAGAAAACATCATCTTCCATTCTCTTTATCTACTTATGATTCTTGACTCCATTTAAACCTCTTTGAGTCATCACACAATTAAATTAAGGAGCCTAGCTAGGTATTACTTCTTTAAGCCATAATATGGACCTATGATACCATCTCACTTTCTATGGTTTCTAAAATTTTTCCAAGGCTTCCTCTCATCTTTACTCATCATTTATGACTCAAAAATGAGTTTGGAAAAATTTAAAACTACCCTTAGGTGCCTTGAACCCTTTAGGCCGAGGCATATGCTCTTCTTGACACCCTTAAAGTTTCTTTGCTTCCTTTGATGAGAGAAACATGTAAGAAGCTCTCTTGGTGTCTTAGGAACCTATATGAACTCTTAAATATCATAAAATATGGCTAGGATTTATGGTAGAGTTCAAGGTGCAATCAAAACCCTAGCCTTCCTATCTTGAAAATTAATGACTTTTACTTGAATTTTTTTGCATATTCTTATTCTCTTCCCTTAAATTTCGAGGATTCACCCTTGGTTATGCCCAAAATTCAAGCCCTCTTGCAGCTACATACATGGGGAGAAATAGGGAGAAGAAGGGAGAAGGAGTAGTTACCATGGGATGGAGATTTTACCTTGTTTTCTTAGTTTTTCTTGCTTGTTTCTCACTTTCCTTGGCCTCCTCTCTTCAAATCCGAATTTTCCCCTTTGTTCTACCCTCAAAATAGATCTATTAACTTCAATAAAATCATAAGAAAGAAGAGGAAATGGAGGAGAAGAGGTTTTATAAAGAGAAAGTTAGAAAAACCAAGAAAATCCATACCTTTTTATCTTGCTTTTCTCCTTCCTTTCTCCTCCTTCTTGTGCGCCTCACCCTTTAGGATTTTTCTCTGGTTTAGGGCAGAAACAAAGGTGGCTAAATGAAGGAGGAGATGGGGCACCTCAAATATATAGGTGGTGTAAAATCTGGCCCTTTGAAAACAAGAGAAAACACAAGAAACGTAACATACGGTTTTCCTGTAAACATACAAAATTCACCGGATACAAAAGGAAGTCCCTCAAAATAAATTAGTTAAGGTCCTAAAAAATTTGAGTAGCATTCTAGACTCCTAAAAATAAGAATTCCAAGCTCAGACAGAAAGAAAAATGGAGCTAGAATAAAGAAACGAATTTGAACGAAAGGTTGACGAAACATAATGACATTTTCGTAATTTTGAGCAAATTTTAGAATTCTCATAGAAGGGAATTTTAAATGAAAATTTTGAGTTCTTTGAGATTCTCAGAGGCCTTGAAAATCATGGGAAGCCCTAGGACAATTAAAACCCCACCGGTAGCTATTTTTTTACTGTCAGTTGACCCGAACTTTGACCAGCTCATTCGGGAGCGTTTTAAATCCAATTTGGATGATACCAAAGACATTTTATGAATTAGAAGACCTAAATTTTATGATGGAAAAAATTCTTCTAAAAAAGGAGTTAAAATGAGCCTAAACGGAGCAAACATGCATTTAGGGGTAAAATGGTCATTTTAAAAAATTGTGAAAGAGGCTTCTTAAATAAGATTACACCTCATCACCTTCTCTAAGCTTCCATTTGCAAAAAATTGACCAACCATGGTGTGACATTAAGAGGGGAGAGAGAGAATAAGTTTAAGCTTCCATTTAGGTAAGTAAACGCCCCGTTTCATCCCGCGCCAGTTAAGAAAGTTGTTCCTCTCTAAGAGCTCTCTAATAGTCATTTTCTTTTCTTAAAAACTTGAAAATTTAGGTCTAACCCAAGCTAAAAAGGAACTATTTTCAAGAAATCCATCTGTGAAAAATAATCTACGCGAAGAGAGCTCCGTTTTAATATTGGACTTTACTTGAAACACTTATAAAATCTTATGTTTCCAAGCCATTTAAACTTCAGTCTGGATAGAGAAAGTGAGGAGGAGAGTTTTTCTTTATATGTTCTTGATGGAACCAAAGGTTATGGAGTGTGAGGATTAAGAATATACAATTAGAATTGAAAACGGAGCTTTAGAATGCAAGTTATGGAATTTAGGGATTTGGTTGCACCTAGGCTAAGATGAAGCTTCCTAGTAGCAATTTAAGTTGTCTAAGAGTATATATGAGTTCCTAAGACACCAAGAAAGCTTCCCACATGCTTCTCCCATCAAAGAAATTAAAACAACTCGATTGGTGCCATATGGAAGCATAGCCTCAGCCAAGGAGGGTTCATGCACCTAGGGAGTGTTTTAATTCCTTCCAAGCTTAGTTTTGCATCATGTATCATAGGAGAGTATGAGAGGAAGCCTTAGAAAAATTTTAGAAGCCGTGGATAGTGAGATGGTATCATAGGTTCCATATTATGGCTTAAAGAAGCAACACCTAACTAGGCTCCTTGATTTAATTGTGTGATGACTCCAAGAGGTTTAAATGGAGTTAAGAATCATAAATGAATGGAAAGAATGGAGCTAAGAAGATGTTTTCTTAAGGTTTCTTCATTAAGTGCATTATGGAACCATAAAGGGCCATATGAGTTACCTAGCTTTTTTAGTGAATGTATGCCTTTAGAATTTGATTCAATAGTGTAATTGGCTTCCATATGATGTGTCTAGGCCAAGAGAAACAAGCCTCACATCATTGTGAGTGTGTGGCCGAGAGAAGGAGCATAATTCCAAGAGAAAAAGTGTGCTTGCATGGCAAAGGTAACTCACTTCTCCTTCTCTCATGCATGAATGTGTGCTTAACTTGTCTTTGAATATATGTATGTGGGTTTTAAGCCATGGAAAGTGTTCTAGCATGTGCATATGTATTATGATACCATAATGTTGCATTATGTATTCAAATGATGCCTAATATGTGTATTTGGGTTTGTTTGAGTGTGAAAAAGCCAAGAACCCTCTAGCCATTGTGAGGATGAGCCAAGAACCCTTAAAATTGGTTGAGACAAAGTAAAGAGTCTTCTAAGGGTGAGGTTGAGTCAAAACCTCTTAAGGAAAATGGGTGAGGCAAGTATAAAATCCATAAGAGAATAACTGAGGCTAATCCACCTACTTGGCAAGCTTATATATGCTTTGTATGATTTGTTCAAATGCCAAGAATACTTCTTGAATGATCATACATGTCATTATGCTCATGCATGCATTTTCAAGGCTTATATTGCATACTTTATGTGTGATTGAAAAGGAGATGAGTTATTGGGATTCTTTTAATCTCATTCCCTCCTCTCCAATGTCTTAACATGTTAGGTGGAGCAAATGAACAAGGTAATAGAAGCCACCAAGTTGGGAGATGAGAGTTTGACATCAAAATGCCTAGTTTTGTCTCTTTTGATGGCATATGATATAATTCTATGATGAAATTGTTATGTAATCATTTGAACATGTGTAAATACTCATATATATGATGTATGAATGAGAATTAATGCTATATGCATGATATAGCATGATTTGGGTATGGAATGGCATGACTAGACATATGCATTCTTGTGCATATCATGGGGTGAATAAGTAAGTTGAGAAATATGGGTTTGTGCACATTTGATACAAGTTTATAATTTTATTTTGGTGCATTCCCATGTACTTAAGTGGTCATGGTTGCCTTAGAGCTCAAAATAGACCATTTAGACCCTTTGTAAGATTTAAAAATAACCATTTCACAACCTAATGTCAAGATTTGACCAAATGAATGCATTTGCCTATGAAATTTGGCACACATATAGATCTTATCTAGAGATTTTTGGAAAACTAAGGACTAGATTATTTGGAGCTCTGTGGCATTAATTATGAATTTCCAAAGTTGGCATTTTTCTGCTAAATTGATGCAGACATTGTTTATATGGTCAAAAAATTAGGCTATTTCATTCGTGGGTCAAATGATGTCTAATGCTTATGAAATTTTATAAGCATAAACTAGACATGATAAGCTTGCCAATCACCCCAATTGGACCTCTGAGCAGGGAGATATGAATTTTTGATGTTGGAGGTCAGTACTAAGGATGATAGTCAACCTATGGTACTATTCCATCAATTTCTGGTAGATAGCAACTCTAGTTATGGTCTAGATTTATTTTTAGAATAAATTATACATCTGTATCTTTCCAAAATGGTATAGTACGCCTAATTTTAATTTTTTTAGAATTAGTTATGATTTTTCAAAATTCAGGCACAAAACCTAGAAATCCTACCCAAGGCTACACATTATGTTTTTGAGTATACCATCCATTTGCACGAGTTCTAGGCCACTTCTTGAGTTTGTTATGATTTGTATTTGTGTATTTAAATGTGTGAATGAAATGGATGAGTCCATATGGCCCACAAAACATTGAATGAAAAATTTACCTGTGACGTAATGTAATTTAATTGTATTTTTCCATGACATTTTCTTGAGGAATTCATATGCTTTATGGAAATAAGCCTACATATGACATGAGATGAGTCATAGAATCATGGTGTTACAAGTGGGTTTAAGAATCACTCTTCAAAAATTTCAATTTTGCCCTTCATCCTTGGCATTTTCGTTTCTAATTTGTTTTAACTCATTTTTTAGAATCATTTTTTCCATTATGAAATTTAGGTTCTCAATTTAATAAAATTTCTTTGGAATCACTCAAATCGGAGTTAAAACCTTCTCAAATGAATTTGTCAAAGTTCAGGCTTACTGCTATTGTAAAACGTCCACCAGAGGGGCTTTAGCTGTCCTAGGGCTTCCAATAGTTTTCAAGACCTCTAAGAACCCTGGGGGACTCAAAACTTTTATTTAAAAAGCCCTACTGTGAGAATTCTAAAATTTGCTCAAAATGACTAAGATGCCCTTATGTTTTGTCAACTTTTTGTTACATTTGGTTTTTCTTTCCGTCTGAGCCTGGGGGATTCTTATTTTTAGGAGTCTAGAATACTACATAATTTTTTGGGACTTTAACTAATTCATTTCGGGGGATTTACTTTTGTATCCAATGAATTTCATTCATTTACGAAGAAATTGTATATTACGTTTCTCGCATTTTCTCTCATTTTCAAAGACCCAGATATTACACATGTCAAAAAATAGCTAAAATGTTAAGGGAAGTTCAACAAGCCATGACTACAATGGCCAACCACATTTAAGAACAAACGGAGGCCTATGATGCTATTATGAGGGCTATGACTAATTGGCTTCAGGAACAAGCCACTACTCAGGTACTACCAAGATTGCATAAGTCGTTGAACAAGCAAAAACAAGACATGCCTAGAGGCAATCCTATTAGTAAGGGCCACAACCTAGGTGCTGGACACCATGGGGATGAAGGTGATATCTCTATGATGTTGGCCAAATTCAAAAAGACTGATCCTTCTGTGCTTTTGAGTTGGATGCTAATAAAGTGGAGAGGTGGCTTATGCAACTAGAAAAAATCTTTGAAGTTATGACTTAGACTACTGAGCAAAAGGCCAAGTTAGCCATCAACAAGCTAGAGGTGAGGCAGAGCACTGGTGGCATAGTGTAGCTAAATTATTGGTGTCAAAGGGCATAACCTTAAATTGGGAGAGCTTCTAAATGGCCTTTGAGGATAAATATTTTCCACCATCAATAATGGTTAACAAAGAGGCTGAATTTAATTTCCTTAAGTAGGATGAAATGATAGTAGATTAATATACTGCAAAGTTTATACAACTATCCCATTTCTCCTCATATTTGAAATGTTCTAAGAATGAGCCTTAGAAGGCCATCAAGTTTGAGAGAGGTCTTAAGCTAAAATTAAGGGACAAGATTATGCCACTTCAAATTCACAACTTTGATGAGTTGGTTGAAAGATGTAGGGTGGCAAAAGAGGCCTTGATTAATATTGAAGCCAAAAAAAAAAAAGATGATCAAGGCTTGGAGCCCTTCAAGGGTAATGGCAAGAAGGGAGGAACTAGTAGTAATGGCTCGTAGGATAGGAGGTCACCCCTAAGACATCCTCCTTAGAAGAAGAACATGGGACCTCGATGAAGTGCAATGAGTATACTATCAACATGAAACATGTGTAGAAAGAGCCACATGAATAACCCATGCCTTGTATGCTATAGCTGTAAAAAGTTAGGTTGTAACAACCCTAACTCCTAATTACACCAACTAGCATAATCATACTCTTGATAATAAATACTTAACATCTAAAACCAATAATAATTTAATAATCGGTGAAAATATGAGGAAATTTGAACCATTCAATGATTAATAATCACTTTCCATATAAGTTAGAAGATCTAAGTTTGTAGGAAATTTAATTTCTCATTTAAGATTTCTAACTTATCCAAAAATGGATCTAGAATATTTTGGTTTACAAGTCATTACTTATCATTAACATAGTGAAAACTAGGATTTAAAAGCTAAGTTGGAGGTTTGAAAACTTGGGCTCTGACTTGGGAGGACTTTGCTACAGCCAAGTTAGCTACTGGAACCTTTAAGAGCATCAAGATATACTTATGTCGTGACTTAGCACTCCTCACTGTGACTTAATTTAGTTTTGTAACTAAGGAACTAAAATTTTGGATTTGCGTTGCTACCTAAAGGACCGATGTCATAGCTTAGTTTGCTACTGGAATCAAAAACCTAAAATTTTTTTATCCTCATCATGGCTCAAAGTGGTTGCATTGTGGCAAGGTGCCCTCTTGGACACATTGTTCATAAATACACGATTCTTGCCATGATGAGACATTCTTGCACTAAGCTAGACTATTCTTTAGAGCACTCCCTTAAATTTTTCCTAAGTTGCTCTACAGCCAAAGAACTTGCACCGCAACATACTTAGCTTCAGTTACCCCTTAAACCCATTTTGGCCACGACTCGAAGATGTTTTGGCCGCGACTTGGATAACCTCTAATCCTAAACTCTTAAATCCTAACCATTTAGCACTCCCTCTAATTGAATATCAAGGTCCTTCTATGGCTGAAATACTTGGCTTTAATGATATATAATATCCTATCTACCTCCCCTTACTAACCTTCCACATTTAAGGACTTAAGAATTGATCAAACCAATCAATCTTCCCATATATCAATAATTCACTAATTGTGATAGCAAAAAAAGGTACCTAGAGCCATTAGTGACAATATCAATTCCCTACCATCTAAACTCAAACCACTCTAGACAAGTTTTAATAGGCTAAATAAACTTGTTCCTAACCTTAAGTTGCCAAGGTATCCTCAGATATAGAATATAGCTGTGATATACCACAAATCCACATACAAGGCATTAATATCAAGAAGAATCTTCATACACCAAAGATTTAGGCTAAACATTCATATAATAACAAAATCCTCATTCATAGATTGACTATTCAAACTTCATACATTCACAGAAATCCATATTAGATCAATATTAGGTAAATACACAAATTCTAGGTAATTTAAAGTCTAGCCTCCTAATAGTTATATCATTGGTTACAAAAATATCAAAATACCTACACTTGGCAACATAAATGCATCATGATACTATACAAAATAGGTTACCAAAAAAAGAAAAGCATCTACATTGAATTAAGCCTCCAAGTGCAAAGTTTTCACACAAGATCTTAAGTTAGGGATGATTATCCACTTGTTTCCCTTTTTCTTTAACTGAGGAACCTTCATATGAAATTATTAGCCTATAAAATGGGGTGAGATATGAATCTCAATAACCAAAGAGAAAATTTCATACATGTGTGCAAAATAATTAATATAAATGCCATTTATCCAAAAAATACTAAAAGTATCAATATAATCAATATGAACTAGTTAGACTACTAATGACTACTATCACATGCTAGCAATTACATACAACATATTAATGGCTAAAAACAAAGGGAAAGACTCATCTATAGTACTAACTCCCCATCAAGTACACTACAGCTCAGTCCATTCATTAAATCTGATCACAACTAAGTGCTTGATTACAGCACAATACATGGGAGGCAGCATGTGTAATATTCGGTCTTTTTAAAACTGAACTAGAACAAATAAGATATAAAGGGAAGAGCCTAGAATAAAATGAAATAAGGTTAAATAAGATTAGAATAATAATCTAGGCATTTAGAAATGAGGACACAAGGTTAAAGATAGCTTGAAAGAAAAAATAAAATGGCTAAATAAATTTAATCAAAAATACAGTAGCAAAATTATAATTTTGGACAGCTTTTTAGAAACTTAAAGGAGGAAGTTTTAAATGGTAAAATTGAGTTTTCCAAGGTTTTCAAATGCTCTAAAAACCATAGGAACTCTCAAAATGGACAAAACCCTTCTAGTGTACATTTTAGGCTATCAGTTGACCCAAACTTTAACCAGTCAATTCAGAATGGATCTGGACCTTATAAAATTGAAATTACATATTTTTTTTCTTAAATTAGAGAGCTTAAATTTTCATATAAAAATGACTGTTCTAAAAAAGGAGCTACAATGAGCCTAAACAGAGGAAATAAAGTGGAAGGGTATAATAAGAATTTTTGAAATGTTTATAATTCACCTCATTTCTTCCTTATTTAGGCCATGCCACCTCCCACAAGACTAGAACCAACTTTGAAGCCTTTGAACCAACACCTTGTGTTGTACAAAAAGGAAGAGAAAGGAGGAGGAAAACAAGCCAATAAAAGGTAAGAAATTGCTCTCTTTTCATGCTAGTTCCTTCACCAAACTTGTTCTCCTTTTCATGCTCTCTTTCATAGTAGTTTTAGTTTCCTAAAAGAAAGGTTTTTATGGCTGAACTTTTGGAAGAAGGAGCAAATTTGGGGAAAATAAGCATAGCACAATTTCTCCATAATAATAAGCTTTAAAGTAATGTATAATTCATGGTGGGAAATTAGCTTCTTCTTGGCTCTTCCTCTCTTCTTATGTTTAGCCAAGACAAGTCCAAAGGAAATGTGTTTTGAATGAAAGCAAGCCAGAACCAAGGGACTTTAGGACATGAGGAATTGAATTATGCAATTGGAATTCATGAAAAGCCTATGGATTGCAACCTAGAAATATTAAGGTTTCCTTTGCACCTTATAAGTTTTTGGATCATTGAAAGGTATTTTAAGCCATATGAATTCATGATTAAGTTATAGAGAAACCAAGGAATGTATGAATGGATCAAATTCACAAAGAGAAGAAACAAAACTCCAATTAGACCCTTCTTGCATCATGATTTAATCAAGCTAAGGTTAGGGTACCTAGGGAGTGTTTTCTTGAGTTATAATGAATTTATAGACTTAAGTATGATGAATAAATGATTGTGAAAGCATTGGATTGAATTTAGGAGCCCTAAAATGAAAGTTGAATTTTTAAGGCTTAAATGAGGTTAAAGAAGAAAGTCAATCTTTAACTCCATTAATCTAGCATATGATAATTCAAATGCATTTTTTTAGAGTTATAAGACTCATAGCAAATAAGAGTTTGGAGTTTAGAAAGTAAAAACCAAAGGTTGCTTCATATTAGGCCTAAACTTTCCATAAATGTCATCTTAAATTTTAATGGGAATAAATGCTAGTGATGAGGCTTAAAATGGATCCTAATGGATTAATTTATCTTGTAATTGCCATGTGTAGGCCCACCTAACTCAAATTCCCTTAAGTATAGGTGTCAAGTGAAAGAAAACCAAGGGAAAAACTAAGATAAGTGAACTGAGAAATGGGTCAGTGGCATTTTGAACTTTACAAACTCTAAAGTAGTTTTATCTCCCTTTCTTGCATGCATTTAAATGCTTAAAGGAGTTAAAATTCTTATGTGTGTTGTTACTTGATGCTTTCATAAGAAATGTTTCATTATGTTTTTCAAATAAGCTATATGAGTACTATAGATGTATGAAAAGGTAGTGTGATGGCTCTTATCTTCTTAAGGCATGGAATTGAGCACAGTTGCTCTTCCTTAGCCCAGGGTAGAGATTAGTTTAGCCTAACTAGTTTATAATGATGCCATGGCTTGAAAATGACTGAGTTTTCATGTTATATGATGCATTTGAGTTACATGATACATATGCATAGCATCCTTACATCACATGCATTGTATTTACTCATGGTGTTCATGCATGTATTAAATTGGTTGAGATTAGCTATTGAAATTCTCCCAAAATCTCACCCCCATGCTCCCACTAACCATTTCAGGGTCACCAAGGTAGAACAAGGATGTTGAAAAGACCTAAATATACAAAATGTTGTATTAGGAATGTTACATGTATTTAATTTTGATATATGTAGTATTATAAAACTCCTTTTGTATCTATAATGATCTATGATGTCAAACAATATATATAATTCATGTATGATAATAAGACCTTATTCACAAGTTAGATTACCTTAATATATATAATGTTGTGATAAAATATGAGCATTTGTGTAGCCTATTGCATGTATGGTGTTAGTATGTATATATATAAACTTGGATGTGAATGGCTCAAATTTAATCCAAGCCTTTTTGCATGCAATGGAATGATTGGAAATGTCCTTTAAGATAAAGTAGAAGAAATCCAATTGGACACCAAATGGTCCATTTTGATTCCAAACTTTGTTTTAAATGAGGCCTAAAAAATTTCAATGTCAAAAGTAGTCCAAATAACCTAGTTTGAGTCTAAGATTTGGCGTGCAATTGACCCTTAGTAGAGCTTTCTAACAAGCTAAGAATCAGAACTTTTAGGATTATACAAAATATTTCATGAATTTCTAAAATTTTATAGAATTTTCATTTTGGCCTTGGTACTATTCATTTAGTCAGTTCTGATATTTCATGTATTTGAGAATCAAATGAACTATGACAAGTATATAATCAACATTATAAGCTTTTCGTAGCCATTGAATTTGCCTAAATTGGAGTTGTGTAGCCAAAGATATGCATTTTTGAAGTTTAGGGTCTGGTTATGGTTGTTTACTATAGTAGCCTTTAATCTCTATGGTTTTCAAGGATAAAATGGATTCATTTGCTTTTACATGTAGTTTACATCCTAAATTTTCCATTGACACCTAATTTACACGAATTGGATTTTTGTAGCTCGAGTTATGAATTTTTTAAGTTGGTGCATAATATGGCTTAGAATACCATTTTAGGCTAAAGAGTTTTCTTAGGCTTTGAATGCATATTTTTTAACCTGATGAGTTGAAACATGTTTGCTTATGATGAATATGATTAGTAGAAAAGAAAGAATCAAATTTGAATCCATATAGCCCCATATGACTAGTAAACGGGGTAGTTTTTGGTGTTGAAAAACTTAAAAGTGGCTGTAAATTTTGTCCCTAATTCCATAAATTATATAAATGAGCCAATTAAAGCTAGGTATGACAGCATGATCACAGGTCCACTAAGGATTCAATCATGGTTTAGCACAATCAAGTAGCCAATTAATCCTTTAGCATAGAAAACATATATGTACAGCAAATATCAAGTTAAAAATGAATATATGTAAGGAATTAAAATTAAATCCTGGTTACCTCACTTAGTTGCATCAATTATCACAGAAGCCAATGTCAATTACCAACCCTCTAGAAGTCTTAAATTACTAAAAACCAAATTTTTTGTCATCATCCATTTCAATAATCAACTATACATCTATCCTTAATATCAAAAACTACCTAAGAATCATTTACATAATCTCTAATGAATTTTAAATTCAGACTTGAGCCTTCCAACATTAGAAACCATAATGTCCCACTCCAATTTCTTCATATTTTTGCACAAAATCAAAACCCAAATATGAAAGTTAGTCATTGGTTCCAATTTCTTATATAAAACACACCAAAATGAAGAGAAAATACTTACCCAGTGGTCTCTCTAGCTTTAACCTCCAAAAATAATGCTAGAAACAACCAAACACTGACTTGAGACTTTGAGATGAGATGAATATTCACTAAATACAAAACTAATCAGACCAAAATGTAAAAGAAGATGAGAGGATTAACTTCTATATAACTCACCTTAGCTGAATCTCCTTATAAGAGTGCAAATCAGTGGCAAATGGTGGTGAAACCCTAGCTTCCATTACATATCCGAATTTTCCCTCTTGAGTCTCTTATGTTTTTGCAAAATTGGAGGGATATAGGGTAGAGAAGTTTTAGGGTTTTAGAGAAAATGGACTGACCCAAAGGCCTATAGTCCAAATAGGCCCATCTCCTAGATGTTGGGCCATGCTTAAAAGGGTTGGGTTTGGTTTAATTCAAGTTGGGCCTCTATCAAAGTGGTCCTTGGCATAACTGAAATAATCCTAGAGCCCAAACATAAAATGTTAATCTTTTCTCAATTAATTTTCTTAATCAAGCCTAAATTCTTTATTAAATTTATTTTTTAGTCTAGAATAGCCAAAAATTACTATTTACCTCAAAATGCCCAAAATGATAGCTTTATATAATTTATTCCAAAAATTTTCATAATAATTCTCTATCCTCCCCTAATTAATCACATAATTCTCCATTATTTTCCTTAATAAATTTTTAAATGTTACATAAGACACTATCTGTAGAATTGCATAATGTCACGGGAGTCAACCTTGTCTATCAAATCACCTATATAGGCATGGGTATTTGCACTTATGCAATAGGAGGCTAGTAGATCCTCTAACCTGATTTGAGGTGTTTTACTTATTCACAATCACATTGTAAATGCATTGTTTGACTTAAGTGTGACTCATTCCTTCATCTTATATGATTGTGTCAAGTGTCTGGGTCTTAAAATTATCTTATTGCCATTTGATTCATTTGTATCCACACTTATTGAAAATTCTATGATTACATCTAAAGTGTGCTTAAATTATATTACACAATTAGATAGTTGTTATACTACTCTAAACTTAATTTGCATTCCTTTGCATGATTTTGATGTAATCATTGGTATGGATTGGTTGTCAACCAATAATGTAATACTTGATTGTAACTGTAAACTTGTTTCTTTGCCTACTATTATTCCTGAATCCCACCCATTGACTAAGCTTACTTGTGTGTTCGTTGCCCAAATCAAAAGGTACCTTAGGTGTGGTTGCCAAAGGTTCCTTATTTTCTTTTCTTTGCATGTTAAGGTTGAGGATGGGTTAGAGAATATACTTGTGATGAGAGAGTTTCTAAGGGTTTTTCCTAAAGAGATTAGTGAATTAACCCTAGAGAGAGAGTTAGAGTTTTTAGTCCTCGGTACAAGCCCAATCTCTAAGACCCCATAAAGAATGTTACCTATTGAACTTATAGAGTTGATGAGTTAAATAAAGGAATTGCTTGAGAAAGGATTCATTAGGCCAAGTGTGTCTCCATAAGGAACACCAGTGTTGTTTGTCAAGAAGAAGGATGGTAGCTTTAGACATTACATTAATTATAACAAACTGAATCAAGTGACTATTATGAATAAATATCCCTGGCCTTGGATTGATGATTTGCATGACCAATTAGTTATAAATACTATTATTTACTGTAAGCAAAACTTTTTATAGCATCATTTTGCACTCATATATTACCAAGTATAGGTATTTTGATATTTTGTTACTTGGCATAAACCTTCATAAAAATAGCCCTTAAATTATGTTTAACATGATAATTTTACTCATAATTAATGGATTATTTTACCAAATGATGAATTTTGGATATGCCACTTGCATGTGGTTTGGATTTTGTTATTGTAATATAGATGATTTTGCTATCATCGAAAAAGTAAAATGGATACTAAAGCTTGAATAATTTTGGTTCTAGGTTTGTTTGTGGTGTAGAATGTAATGACCCTAACTTCTAATCATGGTAATTATGGTTAAATACACTATTAATGCTTAATGATCAAGGTTTAGAGTCATTGAAATTAAATACATCATGAAAATTATAGGGAAATTTGGACCTCGATAATATTAGGTTCATTAACTAGACAACCATAATTGTGAGAATGCATAAAAGAAATTGTACTATCATGAGGGGTTTGTGATTCATCCATCCATCAATTTCAACACACAAAAACCTTCTATAAGTGTTTCTATATCATTTCCTAGCATTACCATTGAAGAAACTGGGGTTTCTAGGCTAAAGGTAAGAGTTTGGGAACCTTTGCCACGACTTGAAATTCTCTCCCCGTGGCTAAGTTAGGTACTGAAGCTCGAAAACTAAGTTTTTCACTTTGCACTGCAGCCTTGACTTTCTGTACCACGACTAAGTTACTCTCGGGAATCTTATTGGGTAACTCACGCAAATTTCACCATAGGTAGTTGGACCGTCACCGCAGTAAATCTATGTGGCACTGCGGTGGAAATGCCTCCTGGAGCTATTGTTCGAAGTCCCATGATTCTTGCTTCGACGGAATACACTTATGCCACAACAAGGCTTACTACTAGACACTCCTTACCTAGTTTCCTCGACTTATGCCACGGTACGACTTGTTGCGCTCCGACAAGGTTTCTTTCTGCCACCTTCCTAGGCAATTTTTTTCTCGTTGAGCCACGGTGAGATTTCTCAAGCTGTGATGTTCCTTGACACTGTCACTCTCTAGGTTGCAGTGAGGTCTTCCTAGCCACGGCGTGACTCCCTCCTGTAAGTACATCTCCCAAATTTCGTCCTATGCACTCCAATTCTCTTCCTAAGAACATCCTAAGACCACTCCCCCTCATTTTATACAACTCTAATGGTATTTATCTACCTTATTTACCCAACTATTCTATCATTACCAATTCAAAACTTAAGTATTAATTCCTACTCATCTAACTACCATAATCAGTAAATTCATATATTAATGACAACAAGAATTTCACAAGCTACCAATACTTATCATTTGAATATATATTCCATTAAAGATTTTATGCATCACTAGCTTAGGTCTATATCCAATGTACCATATAATTACATTTTCCAAATAGTAAACCATATCATAGGTTCAACAAAGTTCATGGTAGAGTCATAAATTCATACATCCTATACCAAACTAAAATGAGACCTACTCCTCAATAGATACATACTATGTTATCAAAATACATGCTGATGAGTACATGATGATGCTAGACAAGTAAGGGTACAAAAATTAGCATTTATCCTACTCAGATCAACTTAGTGTAGCCTCCCCTACACATGGTTGGAGCTTATGGATTTTCATCCACTTGCTTCCCCTTATCCTTACCTGAAGAACTTTCACCTAAAATAGTTAGCCCATAAAACAGGGTGAGATGTGAATCTCAATAACCAAAGATAAATTGTTGGAGATTATGCCCTAAACCAATCATTTGTAAACATTGTGCTTCATTAAGAATAAAAGTTTTTTTTCTATTATAATTATTATATTTGCATGTTTCTATGATAATTATATTCTTAGATAAATTATATCAGTTATCCTAAATATCCCTAGCTGATCATCATTGTGGGAATGATGATAAATTAAGAAGAGTATAATTTTAATTGATGGTTATGTATTAATCATGTATGGAGATACAAATCAAAATCATAGGCGCCTGTTAGGAATCGGGTGCTGGATCGACCCGTCATGAGGTAGCTTCATGGAAGCTACTTAGGTCATAAGCGTACCTCATATATAACCATGTCACTAATCCCTCACACCTGAGATCATCATAGATTCCAACATGAAGGACACTATGCTTTGGCATTATCAAAAGTCACATTTGACCGAGTGATCATAAAGGCTATGATCGGGCATAGTGGACTCCATGTAGAGGATGATAAGTGGTCAAGATGGAATTTGTCCTTCTGGTTAACAGAGAGATATCTCTGGGCCTCTTAATGAGTCAGATTGAGAAATGCATAGCCATGCTTGGATGGAAGGATTTTTCCATCCGCTCTGTCAGTCTGCATGTAAATCAAGAAACTAATGATTGAGTAAGATAAGGATGACATTTCCATGCCTCATGCTCGATCAAGATATCATGTGATAAAAGGGATGTGATAGGGTTATACGATAGGCTGTATCAGATCACCAAACCTTATGTGATTTGGGTAGTCACTATGTCTTGCTAGAGGCCACTGGTGACTTGTGGGTGCAATAACATTGTTAGCCCACTGCCAATATCATATAAGCCTACAGGGTCGCACACAAGAATGAATCAACTTGAACAAGAATGTCCAAATTCATTGAACCTAGAATTGTGTTTAGATTTGATGAATGTTACGCTTAACTAGGGTGAGATAATTATATCTATATATATATATGATATATATATATATATGTAATTAATTCGAAATATAAGTATATATGTATATTTTGATATATATATATATATATATATTATATTTCATATATATATATATATAGAAATTCGAAATATATATATATATATATTTATATTTGATATGAATATATATATTGTATTATATATTTCAATATATATATTTGTAAATGAATTAGTTAAAATTGAATTTATGAGATAAATTCAAATTTCAACTAATTTGTTTAAGATTAATTTGGATTAATTTAAATAATGTATTTAAATTAACTAATTTAATCTGAATATACCTTTATAAAAGGAGAGGTAGGCTAGGGGTTAGATACACAACACTAAAGAGTCAGCTTTCTAAAACCCTAAGTTGTCACCCTAGAAAGAGAGAATGCGGTCGTACGCTTAGAGAGAGAAGATCGTCTTCTCGTTAATTCGTGTATGGATGTGGTGAACGAAGGTGCTAGTAAGCCTTTCAAGTTGCCAGATCGCTCGTGTGGATGCCAGTAGAAGGGGCTGCATATAGACATCAGTTCCTGAGATTCGAAAGGACAAAGTGCACTGCAAAGGTAATATTTTATCTCATACTTGATTTAATCAAGTCAATAGATCCATGGGAGGAAACGAAATAAAATTTTCGCTACAATATGCTTCTTACAGTAGTATCAAAGCCACGTCAACTTTGGTTAAGTTGAGTTTTGTGGATTTACCTGTGTTCAATTTTCGCTTGGTCTATATATATGTGCTTCCGTTTATGAAATTCAATTTCATATCCATTTCTAAAATTTGATTTCATATGCGTTTTTGAAATCGATGCGTTTCTGAAATTCGATGCAATTCTAAAATTCGATTTCATATGTGTTTTTGAAATTCAATTTCACATGCTTTATATATATGTGATATATATGTGTGATTCGATTTAAATTAGATCATACATGTAGTTCATCTTCATATGAATTTTGGATGTTTACGTGTGCAATTCAAATTTGAACTTGATCATATATGTGATGTATGTAGTTCAGTTTGAATATGACACTCATTACAATTCTGGATAATCAATTCGATTATTAATCTGTTTGTTCAATTCTACTCCTGTAAATGAATCTGTTTTCATGTGTGTATGAGATATGTCCATGATTAGATTTGATTATGAATCCATTTTTTATTATTAATTCGATTGTTCAATCATATGACGGTTGGATTTTTCAATATGATTGACGAATCCTAAGGGTTTTTCTTAAGGCAACAACCTAATCTAACCTGACAATAAAATCACAATGCTTATGGCTTTTCTTATGAGATGAGATGTTTGATACATGTATTCATTGTGATTTGCTTGTTTGTATGGGTATGGTGGATGGTATGGCCCTAGGATTTTAATGGTATGTATTGTTTTAAATATGGCCTGCGTGTCGTGCCTCTCTCCATTACTCTGGATGTACATTCTTTTCTTACCTTACTTCCCTCGAATGTGCAATTGAGGTTTCTTTATAAATGTTATCTTAGAGGAACCCTCTCATTGGCTTAGGAGGAGATAGGTTAGATGGGCCATACTATGACATGTTTTGTTCTATGCTTTATGATGAGATCATTCACATATGTATGTATAAGATACTATTGCGATATATAATTGACAATAAAATAATAAATAAGATAAAATTCCTTGCATCAAATTTAAGTTATAATGCCATCCATTCATGAACACCTGTCAAAACTTTGATCGCCTAATTGTAAGAACCATTAAAGTGGGATGCACTTGGGTTTTCTCAGTAAGGCAGCTTGGGTAATGGTGATACCCATAAGTTTCATAATGGTTCAACTTAATTAGGACTACCAAAATGGTTTTGGGTCTTAAGGCATTAGATGGGATTAAACATGTCGGGTCATATGATGACAAGAATCCCATAAAGAACAAAGAATTACATGTGATGTAATTGGTAAATGAGTTACCTACCTAAATAACTTAATTTTAAGTGTCTTGCTAAAGCAGACTTATAATTGAGTGAAATATGGTTCTTAGCCTGCTAAACTAAATTGAGGGTTATTTTAGTGGGAAATTATTTAACTTTGCATATTTTTTGTTGTAGAAAATATCGACAAATAACTCTGCTGCACTATTATTGCAATCTGTCCTTGAGAAGGACAAACTTTCTTGACTGGTTCAGGAACTTGAGAATTGTTCTCAAGCAGGAAAGAAAGCTATATGTCCTAGATGAGCCCATTCCTGAGAAGCTTGCAGCTAATGCTCCAAGAGCACAGAAGGATGCCCATACCAAGCATCTTAATGATTCTGTGGATGTGGGATGCCTAATGTTAGCCACCACGGTCCCAGAACTTCAAAGAGATCTAGAACATATGGAGGCTTATGATATGATTGTGCATCTCAAGGAAATGTTCTAACAACAGGCAAGACAGGAAAGGTTTGAAACCACCAAGGCCTTGCTTCTTGTAAAATGGCTAAAGGTGCATCAGTTAGCACTCATGTTTTGAAGATGAAAGGCTACCTTGATCACCTTGAGAGGCTCAGATTTCCCATGAGTTAGGAGTTAGTTACAGATTTGATCTTAAACTCACTCCCAGAAAGTTATGACCAGTTTGTCATGAACTACAATATGAACAACATGGAGAAATCTATTTCTGAACTGCATGGGATGCTTAAAACTGTTGAGCAAAATATTAAGAAAAATCCAAGCTCTGTTTTAATGGTTCAAAAAGGTAAAGGAATGAAAAAGAAAGGCAAAGGCAAGGGAAAAGGCCCAGACAAAAAGTTTAAGGACCAAAACAAGCCCAAACCCAAGCCTGAAGCCAAGAAGGCAAAGGCTCCCAAGGAAGGAGCTTCTTTTGCAATGAGCCTGGTCATTGGAAGAGAAACTGCAAGCTTTACCTGGAAGATCTAAAGAAAAAGAAGAATAGCGAGGTTATTACTTCAGGTATTTATGTTATAGATATTAATTTTTCTACTTCTTCTACGTGGGTATTAGATACTGCATGTGGAACTCACACTTGTACAAATATGCAGGGTCTTAAAAGGAGTAGGAAGTTGAAAAAGGGGGAATAGACCTACGAGTTGGAAACAGAGCAAGAGTTGCTGCTTTAGTTGTAGGTACTTATGAAATAAATTTGCCCAGTGGATTTTTGTTAATTTTGAACAATTGCTATTATGTTCCTGCTTTGAGTAGTAACATTGTTTCACTTTCTTATTTGGATAAGGAAGGTTTTATTTCAATTATTGGGAATAATAAATGTTCTATTTATCGTAATGACATTTTTTATACAGATGGTGATTTGCATGGTGGTCATTATTGTTTGAATATTGAAACTCTTGGTAATGAAAATATCTATAACGTAACCACCAAGAGGATCAAGTCAAATAATTTGAATCTAACCTATCTATGGCACTGTCGTCTTGGTCATATAAATGAGAAATGCATATCAAAGCTCCACTAAGATGGACTTCTTAACTCATTTGATTTTGAATCATTTGATACATGCAAATCTTGTTTATTCTTGGAAAATTGACCAAGACATCTTTTACTAGGCACAGTGAAAGGGCTACTAATTTATTGGGCTTAATACATACTGATGTATGTGGTCCACTTAGTACCAGTGCTAAAGGCGGGCAAAAACACTTTATTAATTTTATAGATGACTTCAGTAGATATGGATATATCTATTTAATGAGACACAAATCTGAAGCTTTTGAAATGTTCAAAACTTTTTAAAATGAGGTACAAAATGAACTTGGCAAATCTATTAAAATACTTCGATCTAATCGAGGCAGAGAATATTTGAGCCAAGAGTTTATTGACCATCTTAGAAATTGTGGTATTATCTCACAATTAACCCCACCAAGAACACCACAATGGAATGATGTTTCTAAACGAAGGAATCGAACCCTATTAGATATAGTTCGATCCATGATGAGTCAAACAGATCTTCCACCATCCTTTTGGGGCTATGCATTAAAAACAGCTATGTTCACACTAAACCGTGATCCATCTAAAGCGGTTGAAAAGACTCCATATGAGATATGGACTGGGAAGAAGCCCAGTTTATCTTTTCTCAAAATTTGGGGATGCAAGGCATATGTCAAGCAACAGGCCTCAGATAAGTTAGCACCCAAATCCATAAAATGCCTTTTTGTGGGGTATCCCAAAGAAACAAAGGGATATTACTTCTATAACCCTAATGAGAATAAATTGTTTATTGCTCAAAATAGTATCTTTCTAGAAAAAGAATTCATCTCCAAGAGAACTAGTGGGAGTAAGATACATATCGAAGAAGTTCGAGAGCCACAAAATCGCGTTGAATCAGAGATGGAAATGCGAGAAGTCTCACAACAAGTTGTTGCGCCTTCTCAAGTAACACAAGGCATATGAAGGTATGGTAGGACACGACATCAGCCTCAAAGATATGGATTTCTTTTAACTGAAGGATGTGATGTGTTACTCATTGATTAAGATGAGCCAACTACCTATCAAGAGGCTATAGTGGGATTGGACTTTGAGAAATAGCTGGAAGCCATGAAGTCTGAGATGCAATCCATGTATGAAAATTAGGTATGGACCTTAATTAACCCACCTGAAGGTATAAAAACCATTAGGCGCAAATGGGTTTTTAAGAAGAAAAATGAAATGGATGGCCAAGTGGATACCTTCAAAGCATGATTGGTTGCAAAAGGATTCAAACAAACCTATGGTATAGACTATGATGAAACCTTTTCTTCAGTCGCTATGATTAAATCAATTACAGCATACTATGATTACGAGATTTGGCATATGGATGTCAAAATAGCATTCCTTAATGGGAAGCTGCTTGAGGATGTGTACATGACACAGCCTGAAGGTTTTGTACGACTAAAGGATTCTAAAAAGGTTTGCAAGCTTCAAAAATCTATTTATGGATTGAAGCAAGCGTCTCAGAGTTGGAATCATCATTTTGATGAAGTAGTCAAAGATTTTGGATTCATCCAAAATATTGACAAACCTTGTGTATACAAAAAGGTTAGTGGGAGCACAATTGTGTTTCGAGTGCTTTATGTTGATGACATCCTACTCATTGTAAATGACATTCCTACCTTGCAAAAAGTCAAGACTTGGTTAACAAAGTGTTTCTCGATGAAGGACTTAGGCGAAGCCAATTACATCCTAGGGATTAGGATCTATAGAGATAGATCCAAGAGGCTAATTGGCCTAAGTCAGAGTACCTACATAGACAAGGTACTGCATAAGTTTGGAATGCAGGACTCAAAAAGGGGTTACATACCAATGTCTCATGGCATTAACCTCAGCAAAGTTCAATGTCCTAGTTCATATGATGAGCGAGAACACATGAGCAAGATTCCATATACTTCAGCCATTGGATCTATTATGTATGCTATGTTGTGTACTCGACCGGATGTGTCATATGCCTTAAGTATGACTAGTAGATATCAGTCAGATCCAGGTGAGGGTCACTGGACTGCTGTCAAGAATATCCTAAAATACTTAAGAAGGACTAAGGATGTATTCTTGGTGTATGGAGGATTGGATGACAAGCTTGTTGTAAGTGGTTACACAGATGCAAGTTTCTAATATGACAAGGATGATTCAAGATCGCAATTGGGATTTGTATTTTGCTTGAAAGTTGGAGCAGTCAGTTGGAAAAGCTCCAAGAAAAGCACTGTGGCTGATTCTACAACAGAAGCTGAGTACCTAGCAGCATCAGATGCAGCTAAAGAAGCTGTTTGGATTAAGAAGTTCATCACTGAGCTAAGAGTGGTGTATACTATCTCAAATCTAATAGATTTGTTCTGTGACAACAGTGGCATAATAGCACAAGCTAAAGAGCCTAGGTCACATCAAAGAACTAAACACATACTCAGGCAGTATCACCTCATCAGAGAAATCATTGATAGGGGTGATATAAAAATATGCAAGGTGCTAACTGATGATAATGTTACTGATCCTCTTACTAAGCCGTTTGCACAAGCAAAGCATGATCGTCATGTAAGGTCAATGGGTATTAGACATATTAATGATTGAGCTTAGTGCAAGTGGGAGTTATTGGAGATTGTGCCCTAGGCCAATCATTTGTAAACATTGTGCTTCATTAAGAATAAAAGTTTTTTTTTCTATTACAATTATTATATTTGCATGTTTCTATAATAATTATATCCTTGGATAAATTATATTAGTTATCCTAAATATCCCTAGTCGATCATCATTGTGGGAATGATGATTAATTAAGACGAGTATGTAATACCTTAAAATTAATTAAGGTGTTAATCATGGATTTAGAGTAATTAAGAATAATTAATAGAGGATAATTGGACAAGTTAGTGAATAGAAATTTTAGAGAGATAAATTATTAATATGGGTTTGAGAATTAATTAGGATAGGAACCTCATCTAGGCCCAAATTAATAAATCATAATAAGAGGCTAATGGAGGCCTAATGAGTTAGGTGCAGGCTTAATCTAATTTAATGTGATAGAGGCTCAAGATTCACCTTGTATAGACTCTTATAAGTGGCCCAATTACCTTTATGCAGACCCAAACCTTTGAGCTCTTCAAACTTGGCCCACACCTAATTAAACTTCAGCAGCCCAATGCATAAGAGTTGGCCGAATAAAATTCTGCAGGCCAACACCTTAAAACTGGCCCAACAAGCTAAAATCTGAAGCCCATTTGGAGTTGGACCTTGGAGCAACCCATGACCCATCTTTGACCCAACTAAAATCCTAATGCTTCAGCCACTTTCTCATTTTGCTAAAACTCAAGAAGCAAAATTCGGAGGTTGAGAGGGAGGTGATAAACATGATCTTTCATACACTTAATTCTCCTTAACTTAACCTTTTTAATAGATAAATGAGGCTTAATGGATTTACTTAATTGGAATTTGATTTTGCTAGCCATTGTTTGCACTTTAGATGATAATTGACAAAATAATGGGTTTTAATGCATAAGTCATCTTAAATGAATTTTGTGAATTTTCTATTTCATCTGTCCCATTCTCATGTGCAGATTTGACACAAGATTAAGAGGAGAAAAAGCATGCATGCTAACATGGCAGCCATAAGGCATGGCTTGGGTGTTGAGGTTGAAGTACATGAGAAATAGAGGAAGCAACATGGAAAGGAGCCAAGTTAAATGCAAGAGGAGCTGCACGAAGCTCGAGACGTGGAAAGCATCAAGAAGAAAGCGAAGAAGCTGGAAGAAGCCACAGTTAGCAAGTGTTAAACATGGCTAGAGCTCGAGGGAGCATGAAGAAGTCGTGATGAGACAGCAACTTGAGAAATAACATGGAAATGAAGAAGAAACACTCGAGTAGAACAGAGCATGGATAGGAGGAAACACGAATGATGCTACGGGTTAAAGAAGGAAGAATGAAAGGAGCTTGCTTGGAGCTAGAGTGCTACGTGGAAGGAAAAGCATGAGTTAGAGAATGCAGCAGCTGCAGAATGAGGAAGAAGCAAGGAAAGAAAAGAAGGGAAACAAAGCCATGCATGCACCAGCAGAAAACACGTGAATATTTAAGTAAAGGAAAGGAAGCTGCAGCTGGACGAAGCAAATAAATGAAGCTGGGAGCTGTGTTAAATAAAGAAGTAATGGGTTCTGGTTCTTTGAGAGAAAGCAATGTGGCTAGAGCTCGAGGAAACACAAAGAAGCTCACATGCATGGAGAAGGAATTCTACGTGGAAAGAGAGTAAGACAGGACGAAGGAAGCAAGCCACGAGTAATGAAGAAAGAGCTGGGAAGTGAACACGTGGAAAACCAAAAGAAGAACGTCAGCGAGAGTGCCACGAGCTGGATTTAGCTACGGGAAAGTTGAAGAACCATGTGGAGGCAGCACTTAAACGTGGAGCTGAGCACGTGGAATTAAGAAAGCTGAAATGTGGAGCTGAGGAACATGTGGATTAATGAATCATAAGCTGGAACGTGACTGAAGCATGAATAAGGAGTTGAAGGAAAAAAATGTGTACAGCGTGAAGGAGGCATGACTTCAGCTGAGGGGCACGTGATTAATTAATGAGAATGTGAGAATAACGCTGAAGGTGACTCGGGCAGAACATAAAGGGAGGAGGAGAGAAAAACGCTGGGAATACATCGGGTTCAAGAGAAGAGAGACGACGTGAAAATAGCGAGAAGCTCCAGCGTTGAAAGAGGAAGAAATTCTCATTGAATTCTCGATGGCTGCAGCTTCCTTGGTCGATTCTCCTCCGATTGATTCCTCCATGGCAGCTTGAATTCCATTTGGTGGCTAGCTGAAGATAAGATTCTCCTAGATGAAGATTTGAGCTCCACATCTCCTCATCAATTTGGATAAAACCCTCTTGCTCAATCTTTTAATTTCAGCATTATTTTCTTTATTAATTTGATTAGGTTTAGCTTATTGGTTTAGGAATTTAATTGCTAGAAATTACTGGATTGAATTAATTTTTGGATTGAGCTTAATTTGAATTTTGGAATTTTATTTGTGATCATTATATGTTTGTAAAAATTCAAGAATTAGTGTTGTACATTTGACTTCTAAATTCCTCTTGATTTTAGGCTAATTGATGCAATGGTTATTGGATTAATTGGCTGAAATTTTTGTGCAATTATTGCTTGAGGGATTAATTAATCTAATTGGTGAATTAGCATCTTGAGTAGATTGTACAGTAGATTTCATTAATTAATCAAAATTGGTTGTTGTGTGTTCTTATTTTTAATTCAATTAATTAGTTGTTCAAGGTTTCTTGTGGTTGCAAAATTCCTTGAATAATTGATAAATTGAATCTTGGATGGTTATTCAAGAGCCTTATAAGGAATGCACTAAAAAGCAAGAACTTAATCCAAAATTAGTAAACTAAAAAGAGCAATGATAATTGAACTTTAGGGAATCCAATTGAAAGCTAGCTACCACATTTGCTTGACTATTCACTTGAACTTAGTTTTAAGTTTTTAATTCTTGTCAATTAACTTTAGTTCAATTAAATTCTAGCATTTCAAAACCCCCCAAAACAAGTCCTAATTAGTAATACTTAGAATACTCTTTTATAAACAAATTGAGGCACAAACTCCTTGGGAAAATGACCTAGGTTGCACCATTATTTACAAATTTATTTTGCCACCTAGTTTTATTTGAGATTGCGCGACACAATCGTCAGGAGGCTAGGGTTTGGGGTAAGAATTCCATATTTCTCACATTTAGAGCAAGATTCAGCCAAGGTAATAGTTATACAACTTAATCCCCTCATCTTTCTCTTTAATTTGGTTCGATTAGTTTTTCATTTAGAGTATTTTCACCATACCCAAATTCTGAAATAGAGTTGTTTGGTGTTTTTCTAGAGGAAATTCGTAGATTGAGGCTAGGGCTGGCATTAGATAAGTGTAAACTATCCATTCTAGTGTATTTTCTGCTGGTTTAAGACCCCAATAGTTGATTTATAGTATGGGTGTTAATTATGTACGAATTTGCTTAGAAATTTAGGGGATATGTTGAAGTTTCTGGTATAGGACATACTCAATCCGAATTTGGGGATTTGTGGTAGTTGGGTAAGTGTTATTTAGGTAGTTATTAGCATTTAAATTCCTTGGGTACTTGTTGCTACTATTAATGATGAATTAGAGTGGTAATTTTCTAATGCTATGGTTATAGGGATTTTTGTACCATTGGTGGCTATTGCAAATTGTCTACAAGTGAGGTAACCAGGGTTTACATTAATTCCATGCATGTATCTATTTTAATTTCATATTTCTGTATATAAATGATTTGAAATGCTGAATGAATTGGTTGGCTATCTATTGTATTATGATTGGACCTTGTGAGTCCATGGTGGAGCTGTGGTGCGGCTGCCACCTGTGCATGTGCTTCGATCGGGCACCGGGTTATGATCAAACCCTAGATGCACTGAGCCTTGGTTGTGCTCAATGGGGAGTAGATGCTGTGGACGGGCCTCTCCCAGTGTTAATGGCCTTTAACATATGAAATTATGATTGCTAGTATGGGATAGTAATCATGATAGCCTAATTGTTTCATTTACTGATATGGCTAATATGATTTTGATGCTGATCTTGATTCATGCATATATGCTTATTAAACTGAATTATATGATGGAATTGCCTTAGTTACTGAGATTTGTATCTCACCTCGTTTTATGGGATTACAATTTCAAGTGAAGGTTCCTCGAGTAAGGATAAGGGCAAGCAAGTGGATGAACATCCATGAGCTGAGGCCTAGTGTGGGAAGCTACACTTGGTCTGAGTGTAATAGGGTAGATGCTAATTTTTGTTAAGTCTTGTATAGCATCATCATGTATCTGTATTGTCGAGTGTAGGCTTTCATATTTTGATTACTGAGGATGTATGTATTAAGGGGTTAGACCTCATCTTAATTTGGTATTTGATGTATGGATTCATGATATCTGCTATAAACTTTGTTGACCTATAATATGGCTTATTATTGGAAATGTCACCCTTGAGATATTGATATAAACCCTTAATGTACAGAACCCCCATTGATTGTGTATTAAAGGATAGCTGCTGGTAGTTCATGTATTTTTGTTATTGTTACCTTACAAACTTGCTGATAGAAGGTAATTAGAGAAAAGAAATGGGCACATAAGTTTTGAATTGGTAATGGAAGAATAGCTAGGTGAATAAGGTAGATAAATACCATTAGAGTCATATAAAAAGGGAGGAAGTAGTCCTAGGGAGTTCCTAAGAAGAGAATTGGAGTGCATGGGACGAAATGTAGGAGATATAGTTACAGGAGGGAGTCACGCCGCGACTAGGAAGGCCTCGCCATGGCCTGAAGAGTGACAGTGGCGAGGGACGCTGCGGCGCAGAGTGAAAAAAAATGCCCAGGAGGGTGAAAGAATGAAACCTCGCCACAGCGCAATAAGTCCTGTCGCGGCGTAAGTTGAGAAAATTAATTAAGGAGGGTACAGTAGCAAAACTCGCCGCGGCGCCACGTAGGTTGGCCATGGCACAGATCCAACTCGCCGTGGCGAAATTCGAGTAAGTTACCCAGTGATTCCCGAGAGTAACTTGGCTGTAGTGCAAAGTTAAAAACTTAGTTTTCGAGTTCTAGAACCTAACTTAGCCGCAGCGGGAAGGTTTCAAGTCGCGACATAGATCCCCAAACTCCCACCTTTGACCTAGAAACCCTAATTTCTTTAATGCTAATGCTAAGAAATGAAATAGAAACACTTGTGGGAGGTTTTTGTGTGTTGAAATCGATGGATAGATGAATCACAAACCCTTCATGATGGTACAAGCCCTTTTATATATTTTCCCATTTATGGTTGTTTAGTTGATGACCCTAATAACATGAAGGTTCAAATTTCCCTATATTTTCTTAATGTAATTAATTGTAACGACTCCAAACCTTAATCATTATTTATTAATCATGTATTTAACTATAATTACCGAGGTTAGAAGTTAGGGTCGTCACAGAGATGATTTTGATTAATAGTTATGTGTTAATCATGTATGGAGATACAAATCAAAATCATAAGCACCTGTTGGGAACAGGGCGCTGGATTGACCCGTCATGAGGTAGCTTCATGGATTAGGTCATAAGCGTACCTCATATATAACCGTGTCACTAATCCCTCACACCTGAGATCATTATAGATTCCAACATAAAGGACACTGTGCTTTGGCATCGTCAAAAGTCACCTTTGACCGGGTGATCATAAAGGTTATGGTCAGGCATAGTGGACTCCATGTAGAGGATGATGAGTGGTCAAGATGGAATTTGTCCCTCTGGTTAACAGAGAGATATCTCTGGGCCCCTCGATGAGTGAAACTGAGAAATGCATGGCCATACTTGGATGGAAGGGTTTTTCCATTTTTCTATCGATCTGCACGTAAATTGAGAAACTAATGATTGAGTAAGATGAGGATGATATTTCCATGCCTTATGCTCGATCAAGATATCGTGTGATAAAAGGGATGTGACAGGGTTATACGATAGGCTGTATCGGATCACTAAACCCTATGTGATTTGGGTAGTCACTATGTCTTGCTAGAGGCCACTAGTAACTTGTGGGTGCAATAATGTTGTTGGCCCACTGCTAATATCATATAGGTCTACAGGATCACACACAAGAACGAATCAACTTGAATAAGAATGTCTAAATTCATTGAACCTAGAATTGTGTTTAGATTCGGTGAATGTTACGCTTAATTAGGGTGAGATAATTATATATATATATATATATGTAATTAATTCGAAATATAAGTATATATGTATATTTTGATATATATATATATATTATATATTTCATATATATATATAGAGAAATTTGAAATATATATTTTTATATTTGATATGAATATATATATTGTATTATATATTTCAATATATATATATATATTTATTTATAAATGAATTAGTTAAAATTGAATTTATGAGATAAATTTGAATTTCAACTAATTTGTTTAAGATTAATTTAGATTAATTTAAATAATGTATTTAAATTAACTAATTTAATCTGAATACACCTCTATAAAAGGAGAGGTAGGCTAGGGTTTAGATACACAACACTAAAGAGTCGGCTTTCTAAAACCCGAAGTCGTCACCTTAGAAAGAGAGAACGTGACCGTACGCCTAGAGAGAAAAGATCGTCTTCTTGTCAATTCGTGTACAAATGTGGTGAATGAAGGTGCTAGCAAGCCTTTCAAGTTGCCAGATTGTTCGTATGGATACCAGTAGAGGGGGTTACGCATAGACGTCAGCTCTTGAGATCCGAAAGGATGAAGCACGTTGCAAAGTTAATATTTTATCTCATACTCAATTTAATCAAGTCAACGGATCCATGGGAGGAAATGAAATAAAATTTTCGCTATGTGTACAGTACATTTCTTACATAAATTCCATTCATATATTCCAATTCAATTCACATATATGCATGATATCAAGTAAGAATCGAAATGTATACCAATCATATCTGCAAATGAAATAATTAGGCTATCATGATTACTATCCCTTACTAGCAATCATATTTCCACATGTTAAAGGCTAATGACATTGGGAGAGGCTCATCCACAGCACTTACTCCCTAATGAGCACAACCAGGGCTTAGTACATCTGAGATTTAATCATAACCTGGTGCCCGATTGAAGCACATGCATGAGTGGCAGTTACACCACAGCTCCACCACAGACTCACATGGTCCAAACACAAATAATAGATAGCTAACCAATTCATTTATCATTTCAAAAACATAATTGTGCAGCAAATATGAATTAAAGCAGGTATATGAATGGACTTAACAAAGTCCCTTGTTACCTCACTCTGCAGATAATTGAAAAGCCACTAGTAGTACTAAAATCTCCCTATAACTATAGCATCAGAAAATAAATACTTTGAATCATCATTTACAGTAGCAACAAGTACCTAATGGCTACCTAGATGACAGTTACCCAGCCACTATAAATCCCCAAATTTGGATTAAATGTGTCCTTTACCAGAAGCTTCAATATATCACCCTAATTCTTAAGCAAATTGGTACAGAATTAATACCTATACTACAAATCAACCATGGGGGTCTTAAACCAGTAGAAAATGCATTAAAATGGAGAGTTTATACTTACCTAATATCCCTCTTAGCCTCTACCTCTAAAAATCCTTTAAGAAAATACCAAACAAACACATTTCAGATTTTTGGTATAGTGAAAATGCTCCAAATGAGAAGCCAATCAGGTGAAATTGAAGAGGAAGAGGAGAGGATTAAGTTATATAACTATTACCTTGGCTGAATCTTGCTCTAAAAGTGGGAAATGGTGGTTTTCTTGCTAAGAACCCTAGCCTCCCTTCAAACCTCTGAAAATGAGTTGCGTGTTTTGTGTTTCTGTATAAGGGAGGGGAAAGGCTGAATATGTAACGACCCTAACTTCTAATTATCATAATTAAGGTTAAGTACATGATTAATAACTATAAAATTTAAATTAGGGTTGGAAGTTATTACAACTAATTATATTCGAAAAAATATAAAGAAATTTGAACCTTAATGTTATTAGTGTCATTAACCATACAATTACAATAACTTATATGCATCAGAGAAATAAACATTCATTCATAAGCCTTTGATTCTATTACCCATTGATTCCAACCCACAAAAATCTTCTACCAATATTTCTAAGTCATCCCTTGAGATTACCACATAAAAAACCAAGATTTCCTAGTTAATATAAGGGTTTCAGGACGTTCGCCGCAGCTAAATTACTCTTAGCCGTGGCCAATTACTCTCGGCTTCACCCCTTACACCTCCACAAATTTCATGCATTTCACCGCAGCCAAATACCCCTTTCGCCGTGGGCTAATACCCTTTGGAACAACCCCAGACTTACTTCTCAGACTTAGCTGCGGCTAACTTCACTATCCGCCATGGCCAATTTCTCTCTATTTTCTTCCCTGGCAGGTTCGCCACATTTGGTCGAAGCCAATTAAATGTTGGTCACGGTCAATTCCTCTTTGTTACCATTTGGCCGAGGCTAATTAAATGTTGGCCATGGCCAATTCCCTTCTATTCCTATAACTCCCAAGATTTCATCTCATGCTTTCCAATTCCCCCTCTAGCAACCCTCTAGGCCATTTTAACTTAGTTTGTGAAGATTTAATGTCTTTCTTTTACCTAATCTACTTAACATATCTATCATTGCCCATTTAAAACTTAAATGTAGATCCTTAGCCCTCTAGCCACCATAAATCAGTGAGTTTATAGATCAATGATAGCAAATAATTCACACACTACTCACATTTCCATTCAAATATGAGCTGTATTAGGAATTTCATGCATCACCAGTTTAAATTGACATCAGATGTATCAAATGATTACAATCCTTATGCTTGACAATTCATAATGCAATGCGTCAATTACATAAAACTTAGTAGTCTAGTTATACAAATACAATCTGACAAGGTTTCCAAACCTACCTACTACCAAACCACATAACAAACTTCCATTAATTTTCTTCTTGCCACAAAGAGGTCCAGTCCCTGAAAATGTTAGCCTACAATCGAGGTGAGATATACAATCTCAGTAACAAGAGGCAAATTCTATATATATATATACAAATTAATTAATACAATGCAATTTCATATCATCAATACCAGAATCATCAATTCAATTTGCAAATGAACTAGTTGAGCTACCAATGACTACTGTCCCATACCAGTAATCATACACAATATGTTAATGGCCAATAATACTAGGAGAGGTCCATCCACGGCACCTACTCCATAATGAGCACAACTAGGGCTCAATGCATCTGAGGTTTGATCATAATTCAGTGCTCGATCGAAGCACATGCACCGGTGACACCTGTACCACAGCTCCACCATGGACTCACAAGGTCCAATCACAATAACAATTCAAGTAGTCAACCAATTATTTAGCATTTCAAAATCAAGCATGTGTAACAAAGATCAGATTAACATGAGCATATACATAGAATTAGGAAAATAACCCCAGTTACCTCAATAAAGCCAATTACTCATCCTCTAGCTACCATCATGATTCCAAGCCCACTAGGCCTAGCATAAGCATAATCAGCATTATTCAACTACCATTAGTATGGAATTTCCCTATCCACAGATTAATCTTAACAAGAGTACATTAAGAACTTCTTACCTAACCTTCCTAAGGGTCTACAGGACCAATTCAAGGTCACAACAACAAGAACTCACTATGAGTCACTCCTAATATCTCCATTTTCGCACATGTAAGAGCCATGCACCAAAAGTTAGTCCAAGTGATGGAAATTCAGTATATATACCACATAAGAGAAGAGGGAACACTTACCCATATACCTAAGGGGTTAAATGAAATAAGTTGAGCCTTAACTACTAAGAACATACCATGGGAAATTCTAAAATTCGGATTTCAGTCATCAAGCCCAAAAAATTTAGTTTTCTACCATTATCTCCTTGTAATTTCGCACAATAGCAAAACCCATTATGATAATCAATCCTTAGGGGCATTTTCTAGCAAAATAATACATAAAATGGAAGGGAAATGCTTACCTAATCATCTCTCTAACCTCCAACTTCGAAAATCTTATAACAATCATCCAAGAACCATATTCCATCCTAAGAAGAGATGAAAGATTCTCAAAATGACAAACCAATTAGACCAAAATAAAGAGGAGAATGAGAGAGACATGTTTTATATAGATTACCTTGGCTAAATCTTCCTCTAGAAGTGAGAAATGGTAGAGGAATGCTGAAAACCCTAGCCTCCTCTCTTCTTATGTGAAAATGGAGTTTTCCCTTACCTAAGATTGAGTTGGTCTGCAGAATAGAGGGTAAGGGGCTGAGTAAGTTAGGGTTTTAAATGGGTTTGGGCTAACCCTAAAGCCCAAAATCCACTTAGGTTCAGATATGTGCTTATTGGGCCATAAGTTGATGGGTTTAGTTAATGAAATGAGAGTTGGGCTCTCAAGAAATGAGATTGAAACTTCTTACCAACTACAAGTGGGCTTTCTTACTTGGCTCATGGCATAAATACATTAATCATAGGGCCCAAATTAAATGTCTAACTCCCCTTAGTTAATTCCTTAATTAAACCCGTAACCATAATTAATATACATATATATCCACCTAACAATAACTAGACATGATTATTAGCTCGAAATGTCTAAAATAAATCCATTTCTTTAGAAACCTTATTTTTCTTATTATTATTTTTTTTTTCCAAATCCCTGTCTTAATTCCTTAATTCACCACAATCCTTATTAATAAGTTCTGAGGTGTTACATTCTCCCCTCCTTTTAAGAATTTTGTCCTCAAAATTAAACATACCTCACTCAGTTAATGTTGGATAATCCATCCCCATAGCTTCCTCTTTGTTTTCTTAAAATTTCACAAGAACCTAGTCCTTCCCCTATTACTTTCCTGTAGAAGATGTCCTTATTATGTTACTACCTCATTTATTATCCACAATTCTATTTCTTCCTTGTCCACCTAAGTCAAATGACCTACTAACCTAGAGATTTTTCCTTCTTCCCTTGTCAACAACTAAAGAGATCTAGACCAAGTTACACTTGATCACCTTATAGCCAGTCTAGGCACTTAGGTCAAATAAATCTTAAAATATCTCTCCCTTTGTAGCATTTGTTTCGGTTCTATTCTGTCCCTTTCTTTCTCTTCTCCTGCTGCCCTCTCCCTTTTCTTTTTGTTCCATCAATTGATTATTGAATGTTCATGGTAACTTCCTTTCCTTCTTAACTCTTAATCCATTTAAGAGATAACTCCTAGATACTTTAGCTTAACTCTCTTTAATAGTTGATACCAAGAACTATAAGGAAGTCCACTTAGTTAGCCTTTTTAGTATTTATTCCACTAATAGCAACATAGGCACGTAACCTTATTGCATAATGAAGTTTCATTCGTCCTTCACTTAGATTACCCCCACTTTTCTTTAGTCCATCCTTCTTAATCGAAATAGGTTTTACCTCTTACAAGTTCCTCTAGTCTAAGTTTTCAAGTCTTACATTCAACTATCTCATAAATTATTGCACACATTATCCTCGTTTATTATCCATTAGTAGAAGGTTCATTATTTCCATTGGACATATGAAATCCATTTTTATTTTTAATTAGCACCCAAAATTCCTCTACCTCATTCATTGAGATTCCCAAAGGTTAAAACTAATATAAGGTCTAATCTCACAACTAATCTCTTAAAGGCACCTAAACACTTTAGATTCACCTTCTACATAATCGAAATCAAACAAAATCTTTCAGGTGAAAATAAACATGATATTCTGGGTCTAGATTATATTTTCTAATAAGACCTGATCTCAAGGGTGAGAATACCTTGTCCAGAGCATCAAGGTAATCCTTTAGGACCTAGGAATGAGTTCTTTAAATCTTACAAGTCATAGTTTTAGTAGATGGTTTATTAGATAACATAATTTCCATTGCTTGCCCACAACATTAAGAATTTTTGGCTCCTGATGATGGTTCATTATAGACAACTTGATCACCCCCCTCAGGGGTAACCAACATAAGAAAATCATTAATAGATCTCTTCCCTCTCTCTCTTTTTCTTTTTTTTTCCCTCTTTTTTTCTTTTTTTACACTTGCAAAGGCATTACCACAATTACATACATGTGACTCTAAAAATTACCATAATCAATAGATACCAATGTCTCATTTTAATTCTCAGTTACTACAAGCTTTATTAGTCAACTTAATGGCATCTACACTTGTTTGAAATCAACTAGATATCTCCTTGGTTTTTATGCCATTATATAGTCCCAAAGGACTGCGCTTTCTTATCTTCTACCCCTAACTAAGATATTTTCATACAAGTATAGTTATTCTTCAATTAGCATACTTTTTACCTCTTTTTTTTAATTTTCTCTGGTTTGGAGATTCATAATAATTCCTCAAAGAGTAATGAAATAATATCTTGTCAACAAGGTTTAAGATCCTATCAACAAGATCTTGTATTTATTAATGTAAAATCCGAGACCTTGTCAATAAGGTTCTCTGACCATATGTTATAACATATAATATGAAATGGTATAATAGTTTTCGTCCTTACACAATGGCCAATGCCAACCACAACTAATGCTTTCACTCCCCAAATTTTTTTGTTTATTTTAGGCCTCAATTTCATGCCTGACTATTGGGAGTTAACTTAACATAATAAGGAGACTTAGTGAGTCTTTTCATTATTAAACATTCCCTAATTATCAACAGATCAAGTAGAGATTCCCAGTGAGAGAACTCAAGTATCATTTACTGCTAGTGTTTCACCCTTCCTCATCAATCATTATACTAGGGTTTTATTGTAATAATATAAGTTAATTGCATTACTACCACCTCTCATTCATTTCCCCCATATTATTATTCTAGATCAGGGAGTCCTCTTTCAAAGTTAGGGAGTTTTACAACTATCGTAAGTATTAGTCCATCTCAAATTCCCAATGTAGTCTCTATCCCCTTAATCACACCTTATGTGATACATGACAATAAGACCACTAATGGTAGAATCATACTTTGCCTTCAATATTAGTAGGCAATTCTTTCCTGTGGCCATATACATGCTCATCATCCCATGATGGTTGTATCTCAACCACTGGTACGTGCACAGATACTATTTTATTCTCTCTTTTTTTTAAGTGGATCCTTACTATCAAGATCTCCTCTTTACCATTTAGGTAGAAAGTCTACTTAGTCTAGTTTTACACTAATTTAGTGGTTGAAATTTATCAAATCATATGATAAGTGATACACCCCGCATGCCCTTAGCACCGAAGTGCGGATGAATGAGCACATCCCACGTGCCTCTAGCACTAGAGTGTTGTAGAATCTTACCTTACACTCCTTGAGTGTATCATGCACGTAAAGTGCCTTTAACCACCACCCAAATGCACATCAACACATAGTATAGGTAAACTAAATTACACAAGAGACAACATGCACAAGCACCCTGTGCCGGTGCACCTCACCCTTATCACACTAAGGGGTCGTCTTTTCCCTTATCATAATCTCCCTATTTTGCCATAGTACACTAAGGGAGGAGCCTCAAAGCTCTCAAAATTCCTTCCAAAACATCATCTTCCTTAATCTCTTGCTTTAAAGTCACTATCCCCCCTTTAGAAATGGATTTGACAATCTTAAGGGTTTCTTGCCCTCCTTTCTTGTCATCATTAACTAAAGATGGCTTACTCACTCCAATAGTTTGAATAAAACTATTTGAAATGTTCTTTAGCTCTTATCGCCCCTATTCATTAGGCCCAAAATTGCGGTAGCTAGGATCGAGTAATTACATTCTTTATTAACCGGGATCAAGCAATTGGGTTAGGACCTTTGTACTTATAAAGCTTCAACCTTGGGGACCTTTTGAAGGCTACATAATTCTAACTTAGTACGGATTGTATATCACTTCATATATTTAGTCAATCACACTTATTTATTATACACTAGCCCCTAAACTTCCATTGTCAATTTTCTATTTGTAAGTAAGGCTTATATCTTACCATTCCATAAGGTTTATATAGCTAGTCATGTGTTTTACTCTATACCATTACCTTTTAACTTCTCAACATCACTCTAGATGGCCTTTGAAAAGTTTAGAATTTTGCTTAGGTGAAGAAGTGCTACTCTTGTTAGGATCAGTTGACTACTTCGATAGGCCAGTCAACTAGTCGGCCGTACCCAATTGACTTGCTTAATAAATGGCAGTCAACTGGTCATAAACGCTATTAGTAGCTTTGCTCATCATCCTCATCAGTTACTTGGTCTCATTCATTCAGTCAACTGGTGCCTCATAGCAAGTGACTGGTGCATCTATTGCGTAGCTAGTTGGCAACAAGCCTCAACCAGTTATTTATCTTGACTGAGACCAGTAACCTAATCTCTGAAGAAAAGAACAGCAAAATTCTAGTCTTTTCATTGGCATTAACAACCTCAAGTCTCAAAATTAGCATTACTAAAGTGTTATAAGGTAAAATCTAACTATACTCTATTATTCTCCGAGGTATACTTATTGTGATAGGTGATGTTCTAAATAAAATTCAAGAAACAGTCATTTTAATCAAGCATTACAAGCCTCGTATCATCATTCCTCTATACTTCCTTCCAGAACATTAAGCATATCAACTATATGTTTGCCTAATTAGCTATTCTCATGAGCTAATACCATGCCAAATATGCATCATGATTGCCAAGCTTCTAGTCATAGAATTTAAATTAGAACGGTTGTCCTGAACCATTGCTCTGATACTAACTGTAACGACCCTAACTTCTAATTATCATAATTAAGGTTAAGTACGTGATTAATAACCATAAAATTTAAATTAGGTTGGAAGTTGTTACAACTAATTATATTCAAAAAATATAAGGAAATTTGAACCTTAATATTATTAGTGTCATCAACCATATAATTACAAGCACTTATGTACATCCGGGAAATAAACATTCATTCATAAGCCTTTGATTCTATTACCCATTGATTCCAACTCATAAAAATCTTCTACCAATGTTTCTAAGTCATCCCTTGAGGTTACCACATGAAAAACTAAGATTTCCTAGTTAATATAAGGGTTTCAGGACATTCGCCACAGCTAAATTACTCTTAGCCGCGGCCAATTACTCTCGGCTTCACCCCTTACACCTCCACAAATTTCATGCATTTTGCCGTGGCCAAATACCCTCTGGAACACCCCCAAACTTGCTTCTCAGACTTAGCTGCGGCTAACTTCACTATTCGCTGTGGCCAATTTCTCTCTATTTTCTTCCCTGGCAGGTTTGCCACATTTGGCTGAGGCCAATTAAATGTTGGCCATGGCCAATTCCCTTCTGTTCCTATCACTCCCCAGCTTTCATCTCATGCTCTCCAATTCCCCCTCTAGCAACCCTCTAGGCCATTTTAACTTAGTTTGTGAAGATTTAACACATCTACTTAACACATCTATCATTACCCATTTAAAACTCAAATGTACATCCTTAACCCTCTAGCTACCATAAATCAGTGAGTTTATAGATCAATGATAGCAAATAGTTCACACACTACTCACATTTCCATTCAAACATGAGCCGCATTAGGAATTTCATATATCACCAGTTTAAATTGACATTAAATGTATCAAATGATTACAGTCCCTATGCTTGACAATTCATGATGCAATGCAACAATTACATAAAACTTAGTAGTCTAGTTATACAAATACAATTTGACAAGGTTTCCAAACCTACCTACTACCAAACCACATAACAAACTTCCATTAATTTTCTGCTTGCCACTAAGAGGTCCGGTCCCTAAAAATGTTAGCCCACAATCAGGGTGAGATATAAAATCTTAGTAACAAGAGGCAAATTCCATATATATGTACAGATTAATCAATGCAATGCAATTTCATATCATCAACACTATAATCATCAATTCAATTTGCAAATGAACTAGTTGAGCTACTAATGACTACTGTCCCATACCAGTAATCATACACGACATGTCAATGGCCAATAACACAAGGAGAGGTCCGTCCACGGCACCTACTCCATAATGAGCACAACTAGGGCTCAGTGCATCTGGGGTTTGATCATAATCCAGTGTTTGATCGAAGCACTTGCATAGGTGGCAGCTGCACCACAGGTCCACCATAGACTCACAAGGTCCAATCACAATAATAATTCAAGTAGTCTACCAATCATTTAGCATTTCAAAATCAAGCATATGTAACAAAGATTAGATTAACACGAGCATATACATGGAATTAGGAAAATAATGCCCGGTTACCTCAATAAAGCCAATTACTCATCCTCTAGCTACCATCATGATTCCAAGCACACCAAGCTTAACATAAGCATAATCATCATTATTCAACTACCATTAGTATGGAATTTCCTTATCCACAGATTAATCTTAACAAGAGTATATTAAGAACTTCTTACCTAAGCTTCCCAAGGGTCTACAACACCAATTCAAGGTCACAACAACAAGAACTCACAATGAGTCACTCCTAATGTCTCTATTTTCGCACATGTAAGAGCCATGCACTAAAAGTCAGTCCAAGTGATGGAAATTCAGTATAGCTAACACATAAGAGAAGAGGGAACACTTACCCATATACCTAAGGGGTTAAATAGACTAAGTTGAGCCTCAACTATCAAGAACACACTATAGGAAATTCCAAAATTCGGATTTCAGTCATCAAGCCCAGAAAATTCAGTTTTCCACCATTATCTCCTTGTAATTTCGCACAATAGTAGAACTCATTATGATAATCAATCCTTAGGGGCATTTTCCAGCAAAGTAATACACAAAATATAAGGGAAACGCTTACCTAATCATCCTTTTAACCTCCAACTCCGAAAAATCTTGCAACAATCATCCAAGAACCATATTCCATCCTAAGAAGAGATGAAAGATTCTCAAAATGACAAACCAATCATACTAAAATGAAGAGGAGAATGAGAGGGACATGTTTTATATAGATTACCTTGGCTAAATCTTCCTTTAAAAGTGAGAAATGGTGGAGGAATGCAGAAAACCCTAGCCTCCTCTCTTCTTATGCGAAAATGGAGTTCTCCCTTGCCTAAGATTGAGTTGGTCTGCATAATAGAGGGTAAGGGGCTAAGTAAGTTAGGGTTTTAGATGGGTTTGGGCTAACCCTAAAGCCCAAAATCCACTTAGGTTTAGATATGTGCTTATTGAGCCATAAGTTGATGGGTTTAGTTAATGAAATGAGAGTTGGGCTCTCAAGAAATGAGATTGGACCTTCTTACCAACGACAAGTGGGCTTTCTTACTTGGCTCATGGTAGAAATACATTAATCATAGGGCCCAAATTAAATGTCTAACTCCCTTTAGTTAATTTCTTAATTAAACCCATAACCATAATTAATATATATATATCCACCTAACAATAACTAGACATGATTATTAGCTTGAAATGTATAAAATAAATCCATTTCTTTAGAAATTTTATTTTTCTTATTATTATTATTTTTCCAAATCCTTGTCGTAATTCCTTAATTCACCACAATTCTTATTAATAAGTTCTAGGGTGTTACAGAATATGTTTGGGGTTTTGGATGGGTTTAGGCTAACCCAATGGCCCAAGTCCATATGGGTTTAGACTTTGAGTAGAATTGGGTTGAGTTTTAATTTGTTAGTCTAATTTCGACAATTCAAACTTTTAGTTGGGTTAGGTCAAGTTTTCAAGAGCCCACTTAGTTGAGGTCTGAACAAAGGGTATTGGGCCAATTACAAAGGCTTATATAGGTTGGGTCTTGAGTCTCTATCTCGTTAAATCAGATTGGGCCCACCTTAGGTGCTCTCTCTTAGGCCAAGTTTCACATTAAAAGGTTGGGTCTGCACCTAAAATGATTAGGCCTCCATTAGTTCCTAACCGTGGCCTACTTAATTTGATTTGGACCTAAATGGGGTTTCTAACTCGATTAAATCCCAATATCATATTAATAGTTTACCTCTCTAAAATTTTTATCCACTTAACTTACCCAATTATCCCATATTAATTATTCTTAATTAACCCAAATCCATGATTAACGCCTTAATTAATTTTGGAGTGTTACATAGAAGTTTTAGGAGTGTGTATTTATTATCTTGGTCATGTGGAATGTGAAATGGTTCATCCCTTTAGTGTTGCCATAATGTATTCTATTGTCATGAGTCATTATTTGGGTGAATTTAGGTGTAGCATGGTGACATTTTAAGTTTAAGGTTGGGTCAAGGCTTTGGGTGTTTGGTTAATCTTCTTTAATTAGTTAAAACTTGCTCAAAGTGGTTAGATGAATATAAGTAGTGTGTTGTGAATTTTGGAGTTGCCACTTAAGACCAATCCCCTCCATTTGCAATATGAAGAAGTTTTGTTATTCACATAAATAATTAAGATTGGTTTTCATTAACTTTTAACCCCTGAGTTATATTAGGTGATTGGATGATGATCATAAGAATGTAAACCCCTGCAAAGCCTTATCTTTTAGCCCTTGAAAGAGTTTAGGATTGATTTTCGAGTGATAACAACTTGATGGTTTTCTCATTTAAGTGTTTAAAGTCAGTGAGTAATTGAATTATGACCTAATTCCCTTTAAGTTACGACCAAAAATGAGTTGGGAGTGGTCTATAAAGCATCTGCACCATGACTCATATGTTTGAGTTATAGTGTAACTCATGAAATCTGGGGAAGGAATGATCCAAGAATGATTTACACTATGACTAAAGTTTTTTAAGTCATGGTGTAAATTGTGAAGTTTTGCCTAAAACTTATGTTGAGTCATGATCTAACCATTTTAAGTTAAACTTGACTCTTGAAATTCATATGCAACTTCTTAAAGCTTGTTTACCTTTTGTTATTGATGAATATGGGTTAACAACTCGACCTATACTTATTTTAATTGTAACATTCCAAAATTAATTAAGTAAAATTATATAGATTAAATGTTAATTTAGGAAAAATAAGGAATTATCTTGAGAATTAAGAAAACTTATAAAAATAAAAATTTTCAAGGAAAATGATTATTTTGGGCATTCTAAGGTAAATAATAATTTGACAATTTTTGGCGAAAAATAAATTTAATTGTAGATTTGAATTTAATTGAGAGAAATTAAATTAGTAGAGGTGTAATTAAAGGTTCATAGTTACTTTGATTATACTAAAAATAATTTTTAGAGCCCAATTTAAGTCATAATGGAGGCCAATTTAATTAGACTCATCTAACCATGGCCTAATAGTCAGAAATAAATCTAATTGGACAAAAATGTTCCTAGGTCAGCCACCCACCTACTAAACCTTACAAGGAGGGTTGCCTACTTCATTATCTAAGTTAGAGCATTTTAGATAGGAGAAACAAAAGGGAAAAATACACAGGTAAGGGAAAGCTAGGGTTTCTCAACATTTTGGCCTTGATTTTCTCATTTAGGGGAAGATTTGGCTAATGTAATTGATATAAAAGTTGATCCTCTCATTGCCCTTTTTATTTTTGTCAAATTAGTTTTCCATTTAAGGGATTTTTACCTAAACCCTATGTCTGAAATTTGTGCCCGTGATGTGTTCTTGTAATGTCCGATTTTCGTTAAACGACGGAAATGGATGCGTTTTCAAAGCTAGTTCCCTGAAATGAATTAGCTATAGTTCCAAAAAAATTGAGCAACATTCTAGACTCCTAAAAATGAGAATTTTAGCCTCAGACAGAAGGAAAAATAGAGTTAAAATGAAGAAACAAATTTTGACAGAAAATCTAAGAAATGTAATGGTAGTTTTGTAATTTTGAATGAATTTTGGAATTCACACAAGAGAGCTCTTTAAATGAAATTTTTGAGTTTTCCAAGGTTCTCAGAGGCCCTGAAAACCATGAGAAGTCTCAAAACAGTTAAATCCCCTCTGGTGGATGTTTTCCAATGTCAGTATGCCCGAACTTTGACAGATTTGTTTAAGAAGGTTTTATCTTTCATTTGAGTGATTCCAAAGGCATTTGATTAAATTGGGAACCTAAATTCTATAATAGAAAAGACGGTTCTAAAAAAGGAGCTAAAACAAAGGGCAAAATGAAAATTTTTGAAAAGTGTTAACTTCCTCCCACCTATATATATGATGCACCATTCTTCCCCCTTCATATTGCATGACCACGTTCTGCCCAAAACTAGGGAAAAATCCTAGAGGATGAGGCGCACAAGAGGAGGAAGAAAAGGAGGAGAAATTTAAGGTAGAAAGGTATGGATTTTCATGGTTTTTCATGCTTTCTTCATTCCAAACCTCTTCTCCTCCATTCTCCTTTGTTTCCTATGATTATAATGAAGTTTATAAATCTATTTTAAGGGAGAAATTGAGGGAAAAATTCAGATTTAAATAGAGGAGCTCAAAGAACACAAAATTCAAGTGAGAAAAGCCATGAAAACAAGGTAATTTCTCTTCCTATGGTTGTCATCCTTGGTTCCCTCCTTCCCCATTTTGCCTAACATGAGGAATCCTAGAAGAAGTTTATTTTTAGGCAGAACTAAGGATGAATCTAAGGAAAAAGACTGTGGAGATTAAGAATATGTAAAGGGAATTAACAAAAAACTATTAGATTTCAAGATGCAATTTCTAGGGTTTCAATTGCACCTTGTAAAATCTAATTTTGTATGATGATTCCTAGGCCTAAATAAGAGTTTAAATGAGCTCCCAATATCCCTAAGAGGTTCCCCACATACATCCTCCCTTGAGAAAACAAACCAAATTCCATGAAGGCCAATAAGTTCCATAGTCTCGACCAAGTATGGATGGGATAGCTAGGGAGAGTTTTAAATTTTTCTAAGCCCATTTTTGAGTCATATATGATGAATGAATATGAGGGGAAGGCTTAGGAGAAATTTAGAAACCATAGAAAGTGAGTTAGTGTTTTACGTCCCATATTATGACCTAAAGAAATAACATGTAGTTAGGCTCTTGGTTTTAATTGTGTGATAATTCTAAGAGGCTTAAAAGGAGTCAAGAATCATATTTGAAAGGAAAGAATGAAGCCTAGAATTTAATTGAGGGGTGTTGCTTTATTAGATGCAATTATGGAACCATATGAGGTTTATAGGCCAAGCTAGCATTTAAGCAAGTTGTGTAGCCTTAGAATTAATTCCATGAACCTAATTGGCTTCCATAAATTATGTCTAGGCCAAGAGAAACCTTCCTCTCACTTTTGTGTGTGTGTGGCCAAAGCAAGGAAAGAAGATTCAAGGGAAAAGTGTGTGATTGTGTACAAGGTAGCTCTCTCCACCTTCTCTCATGCATGGATGTGTGCTTAGCTTGTCTTAAAATATGTGTATGTGTAATTTCAAGCCATGAAAAATATGCTAGCATGATTTTACATGCCATTGCTTCATGATGACATATTATGTTTCTAAATGATGTTATGATGTGTGCTTGGGTTTGCATGAGTATGGTGAGGCCAAAAACCCTTAGCTATGATGAGGATGAGCCAAGAACTCTTAAGATTGGTTGAGACAAAGTAAAGAGTCTCCCAAAAGCAAAGTGGGCTCCTAAGAGTATGGTTAAGTTCAAGAATCTCTTAAAGAATTGGTGAGGCAACTCCAATATCCATAAGAAATTGGGTGAGGCCAATCCACTTGCTTGGCAAACCTTTGTATACTATGTGTGACTTTTTCAAATGCTAAGAATGCTTCTTGAATGATTACACATGTCCACATGCCATGCATGCATTTATGAGACTTGTTTGCATCCATTATGTATGATTGAATGGGAGATGAGCTATTGGGATTCTTTGAACCTCATCCCCTCCTCTCTAATGTTCTAACATGCTAGGTGGATCAAGAGAGCAAGGAGATGGAGGCCAACCACTTGAGAGATGAGAGTATGACATTAAAATGTATGAAATTTACTTCTTTAAGGCCATCAAAGTGGCAAATGTTTTCATCTATTGTAGTATATGACCTATGACCTCTTGAACATATGTAATTATGATAATATATCATGTATGAATGAGAGAATATGTTATGTAGCCATTAGAATGTGAATTGAGTATATGATGGCAAATTAGCTTCATTGATGGTTTGATGTAATTGTGTATAAGTGTAGATGAAATGGCCAAAATGAGATGCATGAGGTTTAGGACCATTTGGGTAGCTTGCACAAGTCCCAATTATGCTTTTAGACTTGCCTAAAAGGTGCCAAAACCCAAGGAAAGCCAATTGGTCAATTTGGTACCTCATATGGAGCCAAAATTGACCATAATGGAACCCTATGTCACTTTTTAGCCAAATGAGCTCTTCTTGATCTGAGATTTGGCATGCAAATAGAGCTTGTTGAAAGCTTTTTGGGAAGCTAAAGAGCAGAATTTTTAGAGGTCTATAGAATATTTGATGAATTTTTAAAGTTGGCAAATTTTTTGATTTTGGTCTGATGCACTGTTCATCTGGTTCGAAAATGAAATCTATCACACAAGGCTCAAATGATGTCCAATTGCCATGAAATTTTATGCAGAGAAATTAGACATTTACAATGATGAAGCATCTCATTTAGAGGCCTAGAGAGGGAGATATGAATTTTTAATGATTCTATCCAGTATCAGGAGCTTCACCCAACCTCAGTTACTGTTCTATTGGATTTCGAGATCTAGGCATGCTTGAGCTGGTCTATAAATATTTTTCCCCCTATCTAACATCCAAAGCTTTCCATATTGGTATCATTTCTATGGATTGGATTTTTTTAAAATTAATTGGACATTTTTTAAGTTTGCTATATAAATCTATAACAGCACCAGTGAGCAGTTTGACCTCTAGACCTTTTTAGATGTTAAACATCCTCTATGATGAATGTTATGATTTGGACATATTTTTAGTATGAACTATACATCCTTATCTTTCCATAATGGCCAAGAATTCATGATTTTAATTATTCTAGAATTAGTTATGATTTTTCAAAATTTAAATAGAAATAAGCCAAATTCTAGCTGAAATTATATATGAATATTCTAAGCTTTCCTTTGAGTTCCATGAGTTGTGGGCCACATTTTATGATACAAATGAGTTGTATTCATGTAATTAAATATGAGAATGTATTTTATGAGCTCACACAGCCCACGTGACACCGAATGGAACTTTTATACATGACGCAACACGATTATATGCATTATTTTAATGACTTTTCTCATTTTCTTCATGGAATTGATGGTGTAGTGCATGAGAATGTTATGAAATAAACTAGAAATATATGGTGTTACAGTTCTTGCATGAGTTTGAAGCTTATGATTAGAAGAACTATTATGTAAGTGTTTCCCTTTATTTTGTAGTGTTTACATGCTTAAATTTCATCTTGGAAGCAAATTTTGATATGTGGTTGTCTCCATGTGCGAAAATGCAAGTGTTAGTGGTGGTTGTAACACCCTAAAATTAATTAAGTTGTTAATAATATATTTAGACTAATTAAGAATAATTATTATGGAATAATTGGGTAAGCTATATGAATGAAAATTTATAGAGAAATAAGTTATTAATATGGGTTTAAGATTTCCATTAGATTAAAGCTTAATTTGGGCCCAAAAACTTAATTTGAGTAAGCCATGGATAAGGATTTATAGAGGCCCAATGATCTTAAGTGTAGGCACAACTCCTTACCATGAGACTTGGGCCAAGAGAAATTACCTAACAATGACCCAATTTGATTTAGTGAAATAAAGGCCCACGACCCAATTCACATAAGCCCTTATAGTCAGCCTAACACACATTATAGAGACCCAAATTGGATTGACTCTTGAAATTTGGCCTGACCTAACTACAACTCTGAAGCCCAACTCATAAAATTTAGCCCAACTAACACCAACCTTTGAACCCACTAGAATTTGGGCCTTAAGGTCAGCATACTTCACTTAAATTCAAAGTGTTCTGCAGCCTACCTCACCAAACAAAGGCCCAATGAATAAAAATGAGCCTAAATGGACCTTGGGCTTATGGGTTGGCCCATTTTCCCCTAATAACCCTAAAGGTCCAGCAGCCTCCTTCCCCATTTAGCAAAAAACACAAGAGGCAAGGGAGGAAATTTGGAGGTTTAAGGGAGGCTAGGGTTCTACCAACGTTGCAGCTCCATTTTTGACTTCTAGAGGATGATTTGGCTAAGGTGAGTTGTATATAACTTGACCCTCTCATTCTCCTCTTCATTTTAGTCTGATTAGTTTCTAGTTTTGAGCATTTTCATCTCCTTCTCAAATCTAAAATTTGGTGTTTGGGTGTTTCTTTGTAAGATTTTCGAAGTTAGAAGCTAGAGGAGTGATTGGCTAAGCATTTCCCTCTCATTTTATGTATTATTTTGCTGAAAAATGTCCTCAAGGATTGGTTTTCATAACGGGTTCTGCTATTGTGTGAAATTACAAGCAGATGAAGGTGAAACAATGAAAATTCTGGGCTTGATGACTGAAATCCGAATTTTGGAATTTCCCATGGTGTGTTCTTAATAGTTGAGGCTAAACTCTGTCCATTTAACCTTTTAGGTATATGGGTAAGTATTCCCTCTTCTCTTATATGGTATATATATACTGAATTTCCATCATTTAGACTGATTTTTGGTGTATGGCTTTTACATGTGCCAAAATAGAGATGTTAGGAGTGACCCATTGTGAGTTCTTGTTATTGTGACATTGAATTGGTGTTGTAGACCCTTAGAAAGCTTGTTAAGATTAATCTATGGATAAGGAAATTCCTAACTAATGATAGTTAAATGATGATAATTATGCTTATGTTAGGTTTGGTGTGCTTGGAATCATGATGGTAGCTAGAGCATGAATAATTGGCTTCATTGAGGTAACCAAGGTTATTTTCCTCATTCCATGTATATGCTCATGTTAATTTGATCTTTGTTACACATGCTTGATTTTGAAATGCTAAATGAATTGGTTGGCTATCTGTTATATGTGATTAGACCTTGTGAGTCCATAGTGGAGCTATGGTGTGTGACGGGCTTGTCGCGCAACCTTCAAAATAAAACTAGGTTGGATATTAAATGCAATATAAGGCACAACCTAGGTCATCTCCCTTGGAAATGGAGTTCAATGCTTGATTGAGTTTCTAAGCGTTAAAAGACTCTAAAAATTTCTAAACTAAGGGGGGTTTGATTGATTTAAACTAATTAAAATGAAACCAAATTAAAATTCCTAATTGCTACCTAATTGGATGACTTATGGGTGGAGAATGGTCTTGTGACTAGCTTTGGAATCGTCCCTTGGTATCCACTATCCTTATCCTAATCCAATTGTAATTAATTCTAGTCTAAGAGTTCCTAATTGTGTTCATTAGCAAATGATCTTGAATTACCATTCAAGATTCAAGAGACTAGCAATTTAATGTTAATTGAGACCTTAACTCCCATAAAATTACTAATTCTTGTGATTAAGATCTTTGAACACTCAAATTGATTGATTAACTGATTAATTTAGCCTCTGAATCATCATCCAAAATGTTTAATTAACCAACTAAACACCAAGGAATCCACAAATAGACAATTAAGCGCATAATCTCATTCATGCATTTTATCGAACACCTTCGTGGCATACATGGGAAATTAGAGAATAATGAAAAATCAGATTCCAATCCAATCAATTAATCAACAAAAAGGCTTCCTAATCAGTGTCTAACCAGCCACTAATTACATTTACACAAATTCCTAATCAAATACAACTTAACCAAGATTGTATAAGAGAAAGAAAAAAAGTGCAGAAAATTAAGAAATCTTAGCCAAAATTCTGCATTCTTCTCCATGGATTCAAGCTTCTCCAAGGTCTTTCTTCCTTGCTAGTCACAGATGGAGGTTTAGAGTTGCATTGGAGTAGAAGGAGATGGAGGAATGGCATGGAATGGGTGAAGGATGGAGTGGTGTGTGTTCTGTGTGGTGTGGACGAAGGGGATGGACGTCAGGGTGGAGTGACGATGGGATGGAGTGAATGGATTAATGACGTCGTGTGTATATTGACCGAATGAAGCATGGAATGTGTGTATTTTTATTCCCTCGAATCATGCCCCCTTTCACGTGCTAATGTTAATGATTCCATGTGCTTGCTTCAGCTCAATTGCCCAAATGTATTTTTTTCTTCTTTGATTATATAAGTGTGGACCCCACTTGAAGCTAAATAAAATATTCCAATTCATGCAAGCTTCCCACTTTTCACATAGCTCTCTCCTTGCAGTCTGTTTCTGGTTCTCACGTAACTCAGCTCTCTCACGTTGCTTCATTCTTTTCACATTTTACTCCAGCTTTTCCACGTCGTGTTCAGCTTCTTCTTATTCATGTTGTTGCTACAGCTCGTGGCTCTTTGCATGTTCCAGCCTTCATTTGTTCGTTGTTTTTCTTCGCCTCCAGCTCACTTTTGCATGTGCGTGTATTTCTGCTTGAGTTTGTGAGCTCATTTTCTTGTCACTCTCCCCCTCACCTCGTGTTCTGCCCTTGTGTAGCTTCTCCTTAGCATTTCTCACATTCTGGACAACCCACATCAGCTCCTCTGTTTCTACCCAGCGTTGCTCTTCCAGCCCTGTTCCCACGTCTTTTCTTTTCTTCAACTTGCAAAGTTGGAACCCGAAGCTTCTTCCTCCAGCTCATGCGAGCTTCTTAATGTGAGATCATAACTTTCCTTCACTAAACGTAGCTTCTTCTAGAATCCAAACTCCACGAGAACCTCTGTTCTACTCGAGCTCGTGAATTACTTCCATTCCATGTTGATTCTTCTTTTCTTTACTGCTAGATGCTTCCTTACCCCAGCCTCCTTCTCTTCATAGACTAGAAGCATATTCTTCCACATTATTTCTCAAGTTGCTGTCCTTATGCATGGCTTTGTTTCCCTTCATGAACCACGTAGTTTCTCACATGTTTTTTCTCTTTATTCTTGCTCTGTGTTGCTTTGTTTTCTTCTTGAGATGCCCCCACGTCCAGAAACCCATACAAGTGAGCTACATTCTTCTATGTTCTGCATGTATATGTGTGCATGGAAGCTTGTGTGAGCTTACGTGTGTGTCTTCCATGTGGGAACAAAGGAGTTGGAGCTTGCTTCCTCTCAAAATCCAACTACTTCATCAATCTCCTTCCATTCCAATTTTTATTTCCTCCAAACCGTACACATGAAGCCTTCATCTCTTCTTCTTCTTCTTTTCTTTAAATCAAATGCTCATTCAAGCATTATTGGCCCATTGAAATTCTTCACACAAAAATAAGAAAAACTAAATAGGAAAAATTCACACAATTATTTAGAAGAAAAGTATGCATTAAAATCATTCATTTTGCAGTTTAATTTCTAAAGTGTAGAAATAGCTACTAAAATAAAATCTGATCTAATTAAAGCCCTGAAGCCATATTTGGACATTAAAATGCCTAAGTTAGGGGATTAAAATATATAAAATATCATGGTTATTAGTGTGGCTGCCACCCGTGCATGTGCTTCGATCGAATACTGGGTTGTGATCAGACCCCAATGCACTGACCCCTGGTTGTGCTCATTAAAGAGTAGGTGCCATGGACAGGCCTCTCTCGGTGTTATTGGCCATTAACATATTGTGTATGATTGTTAGTATGGGCCAGTAGTCATTAGTAGCTCAACTAGTTCATTTGCAAATTGAATTGATGATTCTGGAATTGATGATATGAAATTGCATTGTATTGATTAATCTGTACATATATATGGAATTTGCCTCTTGTTACTGAGATTGTATATCTCACCCCGATTGTGGGCTAATATTTTCAGGGACCAGACCTCTTAGTGACAAGGAGAGAATTAATGGAAGCTTATTATATGGTTTAGTAGTAGGTAGGTTTGGAAACCTTGTCAGATTGTATTTGTATAACTAGACTACTAACTTTATGTAATTGCCGCATTACATCATGAATTGCCAAGCATAGGGACTATAATCATTTGATACATCACATGTCAACCTAAACTAGTGATGTATGGAATTTCTAATGGGACTTATGTTTGAATGGAAATGTGAATAGTGTATGAACTCTTTGCTGTCATTGATCTATGAACTCACTGGTTTATGGTGGCTAGAGGTTTAAGGATCCACATTTAATTGGCCTCGGCCAAATGGTAACAAAGAGGAATTGGTCACGGCCAACATTTAATTAGCCTCGGCCAAATGTGGCACAGCTGCCAGGGAAGAAAACAGAGAGCAATTGGCTGTGGCGAACAATGAGGTTAGCTGCGGCTAAGTCTGAAAGGTTAGTTTAGAGGTGTTCTAAAGGGTATTTGGTCACAGCGAAAGGGGTATTTGGCAGTGGCAAAATGTGCAAAATTTGTGAAGGTGTAAAAAGTTGAACCCAAGAGTAATTGGCCGCAGCGCAAGGGAATTTAGCTGCGGCGAAGGTGCTTAAATTCTCTTATTCACCTAGAAACCTTAATTTCTTTTATGGTAATACTAAGGAATGATTTAAAGATACTTGTAGGAGGTTTTTATGAGTTGGAATTTATGGATGAAAGAATCAAAGGCTCCTTATTGATAATTGAATTCACTTGCACATTCGAATAATTATGGTTGTCTAACTAATGACCCTAATAACATCAAGGTTTAAATTTCCCTACATTTTTCAAATATAATTAGTTATAATGACTTTCAACCTTGATTTATGATTATTAATCATGTCTTTAACCTTAAGTACTATAATTTGAAGTTAGGGTCATTACAGCCATTGACATTTCTAAGTTTTAGGCGCTCCAATCAATTTATTGATCTGTTGGAAACTTGGGTAAGTATTTTTTAAGTAATTCATGATGAATGGACAGAATTGATATCTGACTCTCTTAGTGGATGATGACAAAAAATTGTTTTTAATTTGTTTAGGACACTTAAAGTGTTTTTAGGCACTTATGGATAGCTTTAGAGGATTTGACATTTAAGTGAGGTAACCAGGGGTTTTAATTCTATGTATATGTCAATGCTAATCATATATTTGCTACACATATAAGTTTTCCTTAATAAAAGATTTGTTTGGCTACTTGTTGTTTTGGACCGTGATCATGTCCTTATGGGGAGCTGTGATCATACTTCCACTTGTTTGTCATTGTTAGTATGAGATAGTAGTCACTTAGTCAAACTTATTCATTTGTTGTTCTATATTATATGCCTTTTGTGATGACCCTAATTTCTAAACATTATAATTAAGGTTAAATACGTTATTAATAATCATAAATTGGGGTTACAAGGCATTACGACTAATTACATTATGAAAATATGGGGAAATTTGAACCTTATTGTGATTAGAGTCATTGATCATACAATTACAAGCACTTATGTTCATAAAGGAAATAAAAATTTATTTATAAGCCTTTGATCCTATTACTCATCAGTTATAACTCATCCCAATGTCTCTAAATCATCCCTTGAGATTACCATATGAAAAACCAAGGTTTCCTAATTAATATAAGGATTTCAGAACATTTGCTGCGCCCAAATTACACTTAGCCGTAGTGAGTGGGACCTTCACTGCGGCTAACCTACTTGGCGCCGTGACGAAGAAGCCTCCTAGAACTTACCTCGCTTGCCTCTCGCTATTGGCCGCGGCTAATACCTCCTTTCGCCACGGTCAATTCCTCTTTGGAATGCCTGGCTCCTTTTCGCAAAAGTTCGCCGCGACAAATTTCCCTCTGAACGACCCCCAGTTTAGCCTCTCACATTTCGCCGCGGTGAGTTCCTCTCTAGCACTCTCCCTGGGCAACCTCGCCTCTATTGGCCGCGGCTAACTCCATTTTAGCCACGGCGAAATTCCTTCAAGTCCTATAACTCTGAAAATCTTATCTCATACTCTCCACTGTCCCTCCAATATCACCCTAGGGCCATTCTACATTAATTTATGCAACTCTAATGGTAGTTATGTACCTTAATTACCCAACTAATCTATCATTACTAGTTCAAGACTTAAGTGTCCATTTCTTTTCTTTAATTACCCTCTATCAGCAAGTTTGTAGAGTAACAATAACAAAAATTCATGGACTATCAGCAATTATCATTTGATACACAATCAGTGGGGGTTCCATACATTAGGGGTTCATATCAATATCTCAAAGATTACCTTTCCAATAGTAAGCCATATCATAGTTCAACAAGGCTCACAACAGATATCACAAATCCATACATCAAATACCAAACTAAAGTAAGGCCTATTCCTCACTATGTATACATTATATTATCAAATACAGACTCTTACACTTGGCAATATAGATACATGATGATGCTATACAAGACTTAACAAAATTAGCATCTACTCTATTCTACTCAGACCAGGTGTAGCTCCCTCACACCAAGCCTCAGCTCATGGATGTTCATCCACTTGCTTACCCTCATCCTTACCCGAAGAACTTTCACCTGAAGTGTTTAACCCATGAAACAGGGTGAGATATGAATCTCAGTAACCAAGGCAATTCCATCATATATTCCAGTTTAATTAGCATACATGCATAGTTTCATATAAGCATCAAAGAAAATACCAGTCATATCAATAAATGAAACAATTAGGCTATCGTGATTACTATCCCATACTAGCAATCATATTTTCACATGTTAAAGGCCAATAACACCGGGAGAGGCCTGTCCACGGTACCTACTCCCCATTGAGTATAACCAAGGCTCAGTGCATCTGGGGTTTAATCATAACCTGATGCCTGATCAAAGCATATGCACGGGTGGCAGCCGCACCACAACTCCACCATGCACTCACAATGTCCAATCACAATACATAGATAGCCAACCAATTCATTTAGCATTTCAAATCATTCATATACCACAAATATGAAATTAAAACAAATATATGCATGGAATTAATGTAAACCCCGGTTACCTCACTTGTAGACAACTACAACAGCCACCAAGGGTACAAAATCTCCTTATAACCATAGCATCAGAGAATTACTACTCTAATTCATCATTAAAATTGCAACAAGTACCCAAAAAATTTAAAATGCTAATGACTACCTAGGGAACACTTACTCAGCCACTACAAGTCCCAAATTCATATTGAAGTGTCCTCTACCAAAAACTTCAATATTTCACCCAAAATCCTAAGCAAATTCGTACAAAATTAATACCCATATTATAAATCAGCTATAGGGGTCTCAAACTAGTAAAGAAAGCATCAAAATAGAGGGTTTATACTTACCTAATGTCAGCCCTAGCCTCAACCTACGAATTTCACTAAGAAAATCCCAAACAAATACATTTCAGATTTTGGGTATGGTGAAAATACTCCAAATGAAAAACTAATCAGGCCAAATTAAAGAGAAAGATGAGGGGATTAAGTTATATAACTATTACCTTGGCTGAATCTTACTCTAAATGTGAGAAAATGTGGAATTCTTGCCCCAAACCTTAGCCTCCCTTCACACCTCCAATTTTCTCCTTTATGCTTCAGAAAAATAGGGAAGAGGATGAAGTGTTAGGGTTTTAGTTGGGTTTAAGTTGGGTCTAAGATGAGTCATGGGTTACTCTAAGGTCCAACTCCAAATGGGCTTCAGATTTTAGCTTTGTTGGGCCAGCTTTTATGTATTGAGCTACTGAATTTTAATTAAGTTTGAGCCAAGTTTAAAGAGCTCAAGGATTTGGGTCTACACAAGAGTTATTGGGCCATCACTAGGTGCTCTCTCTTGGGCCAAGTCTCACAATAAAAAGGTTGGTCTGCACATACAATTATTGGGCCTCCATTAGTCTTAACCTTGTCTTACTCAATTTAATTTGGGCCTAGATGAAGTTTCTATCCCAATTAAATCTCAACCTATATTAATAATTTATCTCTCTAAAATCTCCATTCAGTTAACTTGCCCAATTATCCCATATTAATTATTCCTAATTAATCTAAATCCATGATTAACACCTTAATTAATTTTGGGGTGTTATACCTTTGATATTTTTTTGTATCAAAAGCATTTATGTTGGTTAAATTGTACATGTAAATGGAATTTCTCTTTGTTACTAAGATTCATATCTCACCCCTATTATGGGCTAATATTTTCAGGTAAAGGTTTTTCTACTAAGGATAAAGGAAGCTAGTGGATGACAACCCCTAGTTTGAGGCCTTGTGTGGGATTTTGCACTTAGATAATTTGATATAGTGTTAGCTTAACTTTATATAGCATCATGTTGCATTTATATATTACCAAGTATAAATATTTTGATGTTTTGTAAATTGGGATGAACCCTATAGGACTAGGATTTAAATTATATTTAACTCGATGATCTTACTTATAATTGAGACTTTCTATGTGTGTATGAAGAATTATCTTATCCAATAAATAATGTAGTTATTATAATTACTTTTGTTGTTGGCCTTGTTGTTGTCAAATGGTGGATTTTATTGCCATGTGTAGTGAATTATCAATACTAATGTTTATGTACATGTGTTTCTATTTGGGTTATATAGTAAGAGCCTTAAAAATATGCTTATGATACGTAAGTGATGTAGAATGCATAATGGTCCATCCCTTGGGTGTTATCATAACTTGTTCTACTGTCACAGGTCTCTTATATGTGATTCTAGAATGTTGCATAGTTTGGGATTATCCTTGAGCTTTGTGAGTGTGGACAATTTTAATTGGTCAAATGAAACTTGCTCAAGTGGTTTGAAGAAGTCAAGTAGTACATTGTAAATTTTGAGTAGCCACTTAGAGTTAATCCTTCATTTGCTATCATGAGAGAGCCTATATGTTGTCATCATTTGACTTAAAATGGTGTGTTTAGCTTTTACATCCTTAGAAGACAATAGATCATTAAATGATGATTATAGAAGGAACAAAACTTTTAAAAGCATGCATTTCAGCCATATAAAGGTCTTAGGTTTAAGTTTAGGGTGGTAGTAATAGTTGGTTTGCATAATTAGATGTTTAGGACTAGTATCATTTAAGTCATGGCCAAATTCTCCTAAGTCATGGCCAAAATGCATTAGGAGGGTAATAGATGCCAGTCACTCCACGATACAACATCTTTTCACTACGGTGCAAATCGTGGGATTCACTAAATTGTGAACTTGAAAGTAGTATCACCGCAACGTAGGTGGGTCTAACCTCAGTAAGAATTGTGTGTGTTTAAAGTTTTAGGTTTGAGAGGGATTTGGCTGTGGCACAGGCATTTTGAGCCATGGCAAGAATCATGTCCCTGTTTGAAATGAGGCTCCAACTCATGTCTGGCCATGGCAAGAGTCCTCCAAGTTGCGGTGAAACTACAGAAGTATGGTTTTAGGAGTTCCAAAGGCCATTTTAGCCGCGATCCAACCCTTTTAAGCCATAACATGACTCCTGAGGTCCTTATTTCTCTATTAAAACTTGTTTTTCATTATGTTTTATGAATTTTCATCCTTCTTGAGGCATTTTGAATGGGATAATTAGGTTTAATGAGAATTATGTTTCCATATGAACATGAATCCTTGTTTATATCTTGGTCGTAAATGTTGTTGATATAAAAGTTTAAATTTTTCCATATTTTCATATGTTGCTAATCTATTAGATTAAATCTTAATTACAACTATTTAAGAACCAAATTGTGTTTGTTTAGCTTAATTAGGAATTAGAGGCATTACATTAATCCTTCAACAAGGTATCAAAGAGAGGAAATCAAGCTTAATTGAGATCATGAAGTTAAATGAACATTATGTTTCCTATTTGGTTTTATTAGTATAACTTATTTAATAGAGGCTTTAATTTTTCCATATTTTTTGTATCTTGGTGACTCATTAATCAATCTTATGTATTAATTACAACTAATTTAAAACTTGACTATGTTATTTAGCTTAACTAGGGACTAAAGACATTACACCTACAAGTTTTAACCTTTTATCCATATTTTTCTAATATGACTTCATGTTTATAGTGATATAATTTTTCCTTTCGTTATGTTTCTTCTACATTTTTCTTCATCAAAATACATGAAAATGATGCAGAAAATACAACATGCATGAGTCACATTACCACACATGAAATTTGTCCCAAAAATAATATATTATCATAGAACATTAATTTCTTGTTTTACTACCACTTTTAATATATTCTAAGTCTTGGTCTTAGTCCAAAGTCCACATTCTATGCCATTGTCAAGAATAATAGATAGTACATAACAATAAAGTCTCATAAAAATAATTTTAAAGTGAAAAATTCATTACTTTAATAAAAAGTCAATTTTTAACTTAACCTTTAAAAATCCCCAAAATTTTGAAAAATATTACATATATTTATTTAAATAATTAGTCAAATTAAATTTCATAATTAGTGGTCCCATGAAATTATTATAGGAACAAAATACACTTTGTGAACAATGCACCCATATGTTGAAAAATTGTCAACTAACATTTTCTATCCATTCAATATATATCAAGTTAACCATGTGATAAGCTATCACTCTTGCCAATAACTTATCAATGGATTAACTAGGTCATTTTCATGCCTAACTTTTGAAAAATTAAATAATGACCATATACAATTATTTAATCACACACAATTCAATATTAAGTCATCATCATTAAAAATGAGACTTTTCAACTAGTCAACTACATGCATATAGGTACATATTAATTTCCTTAAACATAGTCAACTTTGCATGCCAATTTCATCTTCTAATGCTTGATTATGAAAGTAGGTGATTAGATGTATAAAATTTTATCCAAACCTCCATTTATTCTAAACCAACTATATGCTTATATTAAGGTAAATGTAATCATAAATTTAGTACCATGGCTAACAATCTCATTGTAAGGAGGTGCCACATCAACTTTTTTGAAGATTAAAGTAATACATGTATGTCACTCATATCCCTAAAATGTAGGAGAGTGATTCTTCAAGTGTATTTTGCACTTTCCTTGACTTGGTCAACTCATAAATCATCCCTTGTTTCTAGTTGCCTTTAGAATATTTTGCACGCTCAATCCCTAACTTATAGGAAGGTGGTTAAATGGTTAAAAACTGCTTGGAAATATCAAAAAATTCTCCTATATTTTAGCTATGCATGATTAGACTATTTTCCCCTAAATATTTCAAAAAATCTAAGGGATTATATACATGGCTCAAAGACACTATATCTCATTTTAACCTCAAAAAATTCAACTCGACTAATTTATCTAGCAAATATGGCCTAACCCAACTAATGTTATCCAATAGCTCAACACCCAAATCTTGGTCCAATTTGAATATTTTTTGGTATTAACACGTGTTACATGAAAATATGTATGATTCTGAATGCAAATTCAATGCTTAATTTCTTAATTTCATGCATGCAATGTGAAAATGCTACAAAATTAAAGCTAATATTATTTTTATAAATTGATATATGGCATAGTAAATAAAAATATTCATTACTTTTACCTAAACTTTGCTTAATCTCTCTCTCTCTCTCTCTCTCTTGTTTGTCCTTGGCTAAAAAACTCTCTTCCTCTCGCTTTCTTGATATGCTAAATTTTGGTGTGAAGAATTCCTTCATTTGGCTTGCTATTTATAGGTATTTGATGTATGCATGTGTGGCCCCTCCCCCCTTTTCTTGGAAATTTACCTTTCTCAAGTCTCACATCTTTTCTCTAGGACGTGGTTAGGCCTTCTCTTAATTTTTAAGTCATAAGTTTCACCTAATTACATCTAGTTATAGACTACATTAACTTCCTAGCTCAATGTTATAATTTATTTATTTTTATATGGTATTTTTTGAAATTTATATATTACTCTTATTAATTATATTCTTTTCAAGAGACTAATATCCTTCTTACTTTCTAATTACATTAATCCCTAATGATTAGCCTTATTATTTTGATACACTTTCTTAACTTCACTAGCTTTCTTCCTAATAAACCTAATTTTGGTAGTTACATAGGTTTCTGTTCATATTCAGTTTTTTCTAGATACCTTTCATAAATGCTTCCACACTTGTGTCCATCTCCTTGCATTTTCTCATGTGCTCAATTGACAAACCCTTTCTAGAAATATTTTACTTAACCTATTGGTCTTCCTAGAACTAAATTTCCTTGCTATTATCCTTGATAATTTTGACACGTAGCATTTTCTATTTAATCACACTTACTTACCTCACATTAATTGTCATAACTAGTTCCCTTAGTCACTCATATCATTATAAAGTAAAAAACCAAGTTCACATCCATTTACATGTAATTTAACATCAAAATTTGGCATATTCACAAGTCATATATAGCTATAAGGATCCAAATTCATTTCTTTCTTTTCCTTTATTCATTTTCATCATAAAAAACTTTTTTCATACCCATTTTATCTTATTTAGCTCATGGAACACCTTAGAATGATCAAAAACCCAAAATAGACATAGTGGCCAAAAATCTACACTAATTTTGAAAATTGATAACTTAGGTTATACAAGTCCAAATCATGCAAACTTGGTGTCTACAGAAATTTTATGATGTGAACTACATGTTGTAAAAATTACAGGTGAAATTGAATTTTTTTGCCCCATGAAATGCAATGGAACATTAACCTGGTTCAAAAAGGAGGGCATATGATAGACCTAAATTTTAAAATTCCATATCTTGGGTTATACAATCCTATTTTAAGTGATCTTAATGGCTATGAAAAGCTTGAGATGAAATATATGTGTTTTAAAAATTTCAAGAGAATTTGAACTCATTTGCCCTACAAAAAACTTTGCATATTAGTGGCTACTATAGTACTCAAATATAATCAAACCAATAACTTCAAAAATTCATAACTTCCTCTATAGAATTCATTTTTATGAAAACTCAGTGGATTTAGAAAGGTTATGATGCCAACTATATGCTTATAAAATTTCATAAGCATTGGAGTTCATTTGGCTCTTCAAATCCACTAAAAAACAAAACTGACCATATAAACAGTACCAAGGACTATTCTGCATAAATTCTAAAACTATGGAAATTCGTGGAAAATTATGTGGACTCCAAAAATTATGGTTTTTGACTTTTTAGAAAGCTCTCTTAATGTTCTATATGCATGCCAAATCTTAAACTCCAACTAGGTCATTTGGGCCACTTTGGGTATATGAGTTATTTAGGGTCTTTTTATGCCTAACATTGGTATCATTTTGGGTCATTTGGCATCCAAATGGAATTCTTCCACTTGAAGCAAGTTTTAATCATCCTAAATGGCATTTCTTACTATTCCATATCATACCAAAGGACTTGGGTCAAAATTTGACCCTTTGGCACCTAACTAACACATGCTTTTCAATAACATTCCATACATCATCTTAGCCATTCATTGCCAAGTCATACATTCACTTACTAACATACATGTTCTCATACTCAAATACTTGGTTCCATTTATAAACATCATTGAATACATAAGTAACCATCATCCATTCATAATTGTTTAGTTATGCATAAACGCTTGCCAAAAGTTAAACTATTTACATTACAAACTTCATAATACATCAATTTCTCTATTCTAATGCCTCTCACCTCTTTCTCTTTACTTGACTCCCCAAAAATGTTAGTAGGAGCATGGGGTGAGATTTAGGGAGAATCTCAGTGACATAAACTCATCCAATTCAATGCAAACAAGAATGCCATAAGCGAAAGCAATGTATATGGTGCAAAAATACTATACACATGCATCATGTAAATTATATGCATCATATAACATGAAAACGCATTCTTTTCTAGCCATGGTAACATCATAAAACTAGTTGGGCTCTACCAATCTCAACTTGGGGCCAAGAAAGAGCTATTGCGCTCAATTCCATACCTTAGGGAGCTATGAGTCATCATATAAACTTTTCATAAACATAAGGTGCTCATAAAGCTTATACGAAAGCATAATGGATCACATTTCATGAAAGCATCAAGCAACTAATGCACAAGCATATCTACTTATTCAAGCATTTAGTTTTATGCAAAAAGTGGAGAGAAAGCTACCTTAGGCTTGATGGAGGCTCAAATTGCCACCAACCCTTTGTTCTTGTTCTTTACCTTGGTTTTCCACCACTTGACACCTATAACTTGGTATGTTTGGGTTAGTTTGCCCTACAAGCATCAATCCATAATACAAATTAGCCCATTTGAATCCATTTAAAGCCTTATTACTAACATTTATCCCCACTTTAGTCTAACTTGTGTTTTAGGGTGAATTTAGGCTCATTAGGAAGCAACTTCCATTTTTCTTCATCTAGGTCCCAATTTCCCATAGGCTACGTGCCACTTGACCTCAATGGAACCCATTTGAGCTATCATATCTTTAGCTAGAGGGGTCTAAAGCTAACTCGCTTCTTTACCCCATTTTAGGCCCTAAAATTTCAACTTTCATTCTAAGGCTTCTAAATTCAATCCATTAGTTCCATAATTATTTATTCTCCTCATTTAGTTCTCTTAAATCCTTGGAACTCAAAAAGAACCCTCCCTAGGTGCTTCATTCACACCTCAATTGAGACACACCTCCAGGAAGGGCTATTGGGAGTTTTCTTACTTCCTTCATGGATTTTGATGCATGGCTATGTTCTCTAGCTTTTTTTTTAGCTTAATTATGGTTTCATATAGCTTTCTTCTATGGTTCCAAATCTTCTATGGTTTAGTCGAAACCCTAATTGCCATATATTGAAATCTATAGGTTTTTAATTACTTAATTACATATTCTTGTTTCTCATGCTTCAAAACCTTTGGTTTTATCTTGTTTCCATGCAAAGCACACTTCCTTCATATGGTTCTATGGCTAGCCAAAATTATGGAGCAATGGAAGAATAAAGAAATACAAAAATCCTACATGGTTTCATACCTTGATAGCTTCTTTATTCAATGAAGAATTTTGTGGTTAGCTTGCTTTCTTCAAACTACTTCCTTCCTCCAACATACTAGCCACAAAGATGGTCCTTTCAAAGAACAAAAACCATAAAAAAAAAGCTCTTAAGGAGAGGAATCAAATTAGTGAAGGGAAGAGCATGAAAAAGAGTGTCATTTTCATACCTTGCTTGTTCTTGCTTTCTCCCCTCCCTCTCTCTTCATGCCATGGAGGTTCTGGTTCAAGGCTAGAAATATCAGTTCTAAATGAAGAAAAAGGCGGTGTGGCTGTTATATGGAAAAAGGTGTAATAACATATTATTTCTAACATTAATCCCTCTCTTGCGAATGAGGATGTGCATTTTATCAAGAAAATCTCAAGAAAATGCATTAAAATAATGAATTAAATCATGTTGCGTAGCGAATAAATTTTTCATTTCGTACCTCTGAGACCCCATGAACTCATCAACAACATTCTTTAATTATTTTTTATACATACAAACCATAAAATTCTCAAAAATTGGCACAAATCACGGATCAAGAGTCAAAAACCCTAAAATTTCTTCATTTCCCGCGGCTGTACAATTGCAGATTTCAGGGGCAACTTTGAAAAATCATAACTAAATATAGAAAAATCAAAATCACACAAACCATAGCTTTTTGGAAATCTTTGGATATTTTTAAAATAATTCCAGGACATGAACATAGCCTTTGGACCATGTTTGACAACAAAATAGCCATAAAGGTTCGGTTGTCCCTGGTACTAGTACAATTTACTATCATAAACTTCAAAAATGTCTAATTAATTCTACAAAAATCCAATACATACAAATGATACCAATCTAAAATGCTACAGATATTAGCTAGAGGGGGAAAATAATTCCAGACCATTCTAGGCATATCTAGGCATCGAAAACTAATCAAACAGTGACACAGGTCTGACTAGATGCCTGATACTGGACAGCAACTTCAAAAATTAATATCTCCCTCTCTAGACATCCAAATGAGGTGTTTCCAATTGTCACAAGTCACTGGGAAGGTCTAGTTTCTCCCTGTAAATTTTGTAGCAATGGATATCATTTGTCCTATGAGTGAAAAAGTTTCATTTCCAACCAGAATAAACAGTGCACTGAACTAAAACTAGAATTTTTGCCAACTTCAAAAATTCATCAAATATTCTGTAGACCTCCAAATAATACCCACTTTAACTTCCCAAAATGATCTTAACAAGCTCTAGATGCAGGTCAAATTTCAGACCAAAAAGAGCTCATTTGGACAAAAAGTGACATAGCTCACCAATTTGATAAATTTTGCCTCTCATAAGGTATCACTTTAGTCCAAATGGCCTTCCTTTGAGTTTGGCACTTCTTGGGCAAGTTTAAAAGCATGAATATGACTTGTAGGAACTAACCAAGTGGTTCCAAACACCATACATCTCATTTTGACCATCTCACACCTAAGAATACATACATTTAAGTGTGCACCCAAGTGCTCAATTTCCATATTTCCATTGTCTTGGCACCATACAAGGTTCATACATCATTCATACATAATATTACATTTGTTCATGGTGTTACATTACAAAAATAACATGTACAATATCACTCTCACATTGATACATAAAGAAAAACTACAAAAGGTTTAAAGTATAGCCCTTCAAAGCTCTTGGCTTATTTTCTTTGCCTCTTGTGAGCCACCTAGACAATTTAAGATGGAAGGGGAAAGGAGAGTGAGATTCTAAGAATCTCAATAGCTCATACACCCATTCACATACACATTCAAGGCATATACACATCAAAGCATATGTATGAAAGGTTTGGCAACCATAAAGTATACAAAGTCACAATTTCCATGCCACTTATTCACATTCAAGCCAAAACCATGCTATAAGGACTTTTGGTTTTGCCTCACCCCATTTCTAGGACTTTGGATTTGCCTCACTTTTGGTCTAGGGACTTTTGACTTGGCCTCACCCTTCCAAGAGACTTTTGGCCTTGTCTCACCCATGCCATGAGACTTTTGGCATTTCCTCACCTTTATTAAGGGACTTTTGGCATCACCTCACCCTTATGAGCCATTTCCACAACTATAGTCATTCAAGAAGACACATTGGTACCAATGTAATGTCAAGGCATCAAGTGGCATATCATTAAGTCACAAGAACACACACAAGCATACAATAACATACATATGCACACAAGAATTCAAGGAGAATGAGGTGGAGAGCTACCTTGGATTTATGCAAACTTTTCTTGATCTTTTACTTCCCTATTTTTGGCCTCACAAGTGCACCTAGGTGGGTGGATGTTCTCTTGGCCTAAACACCATAAACAATGCATAATCACACACTTGAAGCAAGCCAAGACACCAAAGATACTCTTGAACACACACTTAGTTCCATAAGTGGCATAATGGTTCCATAATTGGCCTATTGAAGTAACTCTTATATTTCAAGTTCTAGGCTCCATTCTTTTGTTATTTCTAGACTTCTTGGACTCATTTAATGTTTTTGGAGCCCTCACACATTCACTTGCACAATTGGAAACACAAGTTGCTTCATAAGGCACCATTATGGACATCATTGCTCCATCTCTCATTCCATGGCTCCTAAATTTTTTCCAATGGTTTCTCCCATCTTTTAACATCATATAAAGTCTCAAACCAAGGCTAAAACAAATTAAAACACTCCCTTGCTCTATGGACTAGCCTAGGTTGAGACAAGCACACCAAGGAAGGTTCATGGAGTTCTTGATTTTTCCTTAATGGGAGAGCCACTTGGGAGGGTTTCTAGAGATCTTATGAGCTTAAGGAAACATTCAAATAGCCAAGGAAACACTCACACAAAATCAGATTTTACAAAACCCTAAAGAACCCTACACTTTTCTATCTTGTTTTCTATTAGTTTTCTTTGGAATTTCTTGCCATATTCCATCTCCCCATGGCCTAAAACCCTTGTTCCTCTCTTGTTTTTAGACAGAACTTCCCTCCCCCATATGGTTCTGATTTAGGCCAAAACTCAAAGCAAGAGGAAGCAAAGGGAAGAAACAATTCAAAGCATGAATTACCTTGGATTCCAACTTAGTTTCAAGAGTCTTTCTCCTTGGTTTGCTTCCTTTCAAGAATTTCAAACTCCCTCTTCAATATTCTGGATTAAAACAGAACCAAATAGCTCAAATAAACCATGGAAAGAAAGCCTAGAAAGAGAGGAGCAAAGTTGGAAGAAGGAAGAGCATGAAATTCTCCAAGTTTCCTTACCTTTCTTAGCCTTTTCTCCCTCTTTCTTATCCTTCTCTTGTGCGCCTAAAAGGGCTGAGCATTTTATTTTTTTTTGGCACAACATTTCATGCTTAAGAAGATGGGAGAAGAAGGGAGAAGTGTGTGGGAGCTTCTAAAAACAAACTTTTTCAAAAATTTCAATTTCATCCTTCCGTAATGGCGATTTCGTTTTGGCTTCATTTTAGCTCCTTTTTTATAACCATCTTTTTCATTATAAAATTTAGGTTCCCAATTTAATAAAATACCTTTGGAATCACTCAATTTGGAGCTAAAACCTTACCGAACGAATTCATCAAAGTTCAAGCTCACTGACATTGGAAAACGTACACCGGAGGGTCTTTACCAGTCCCGAGGTTTTCAATGGTTTTTAGGGCCTTTGAGAACCTTGGGCAACTCAAATTTTCCATTTAAAAAGCCCTCCTAGGTGTTTTTTCAAAAGTTGTACTTATTTACAAAATGCCATTACGTTTCATCAGTTCTCATCACAAATTGTTTCTTCGTCCTAACTCGATTTTTATTTTCGTCAAAGCCTAAAATTATCATTCTTAGGAACTTAGGACTCTACCCAAATTTTTTAGGACATTATTTAGCTCATTTCAGAGGACTTTCTTTTAAATAGCTCATTTCATCGTTTTATGAAAATTATGTATATTACAAAAGGTGATGATAGAGTACCATGGAGCTCCTATAACCATTAAAGAAAGCTTGGGCAAGTTGCTAAACATGTGAGACATGATTTGGGACATGTAGAACATCATGTTGGAGCTGAAATGAAGTCTGAACATGGAGGCCAAAGAGCTTAACAAAATTCATCTATTAAAGTTTAAGAATTCAAGTCCAATGTGCCTAAAGATCCATTACAAGGTGTTGAAGGCCCAAAAAGGAGTCCAATTGGAAGAGCTCACTTGAAGCCTCATTTGACTAGCATGTGATCATCAATTTCTAAACTATGTAAGAAGTTTCTATTTTAGTTGTTTGAATAAGGCCATGTGGTCAAAACTTATGCTTCAAGTTAGTTTCTTTCCTTTTTTTTTTTTTGTAGCACCATTCTTAACCTTCCAAATTCTTATAGATGGTGCCACCTTTAGGGAATTAGTTTTAGAAAGTTTTAGGTCTCCAATTGCTTGAATAAAAGGTCTTATATGTACTTAGAAAGTAAAGCAATAAGATGAATAAAGAGAATTTTCTTTCAAAACTTATGTTCTGTTCTTGTGAGGTTCCTCTTACTCCTTGAATGCATGGAATGAATTATATATTTTTCAAGGGTGGTCCACCTTGTGGCATCACATGGCTAGGGTGAAAGAGATAAGTTCTCTTAGAGTCTAGTCCCTTTAAAGACCAACTATCCTCTTCCTTTCTCCTTCTTTGTGTTATTTCTATTTTCTCTCTTTTTATGATTCTGACTTGTGTTTCATTTATGCGCTTGTCTTGACTTGGTATCAAAGCTCTAGGTTTGCAAGTCAAGGTGTGATATTTTCTTATCTTTCATTTGTGTTCTTCATTCCTCCTTCTTATTATCCAAATCTGAGTACTTTTTGCTTGTCTTCTTGTTTTCTAGTCGGTCCTCGAGTGTGACCTACATTGGTTGGGGTTTCTAGAGCAAGTCGTCTAATAGGTCTCATATCAGGTGATGATTTAACTTTTTCCAAAATTTTCATTTTTCCCCTCTAATTTGGTTCTTTTATTTATACTCATTTTAGCTCCTTTTTTAGAATCATCTTTTCTGTATAAGAATTTAGGCCCTCTAGTTTATTAAAGACATTTATTTTCTTTCAATTTTATAGGGTTCAGAACCATCCCGAATCATCCAATGAAAGTTTTCATCAACCCTTTGTCAAAATCACGCACCGAAAGGGTTTTAACCATTATGATGGTTCTTATAATTTTTAGGGTCTCTAAGAACCATAATGAGCTCAATTTTATCATTTAAAAATTCTTTCTTTACATTTCTGAAAAATTGCTTGAAATTACAGTTTCTGCCACTGCATTCCGCATTAAGTCATTTAGCTATTTTGGCTTTAATTTTAGGCCACTTCTTCATCCTTACCCTCATTACTAAACACTTTGTTTATAAATCTAGCTCTATCCTACCTAATTTCATTTCATTATGGGGTTATCCTTTTATAGTCTGATTGATTTCAGTTCAATTTTAGGAAGTTCAGGTCATGACATTAATCAACATCAATTATCTTAATTCTTCTCCTACGTGTTTTTTGAAATGCATCCTTAAATTATGTCATTACATGCATGTCTTATCCTTTCTCCATTACTATGCTTTTGATAACTTCACTAAGTTTTATTATGTAACACTCTCCTTTAATTATCCAATTTTACTAAATTTTTTTTTAGCATAAATACTAAATTTATTTCTAAATATCATAATCTTGTAAATGGCTTTACACAATATAAAATTATACTATACACTAAATATGTTGATAATGAAACTACAAATAGTGAATAATAACAAAAGTATCATGTGGATACTACATATAGCTTGTCCATTAGTAAGATAGGGGAACCAGTGAATATAAGTATAGACCATATAAAACTATTGGGGTTCAGTCTAAAATTACACAAAAAGGAAACCCCAGATAATAGAAAAACAACTACTATAGTTAGTCCCTTATGGTAAAAAAAATTAGAAACTAGTAACAATTATAGCTCCTGTCTATGGAAACAAAGGAGGCATCCCTCCATTGGAAATGGAAGAGATTCTTGCTCTCCCATTGCCATAAAAATAACAGGGGCAACACGAAAAATTTCTCACAGATAGGATCTAAATGTTGTAAATTATGAACAATCATCCTCGAAGTGGGAATTGGATCCATTTCACTTGAAGTTCGAGGGTCACGTTGTAAATGAGCATATAAGAAAAATATAAAACAGTAATAAAGTGGAAAATAATTTTCTCAATAATATAAATAGGATTAATACAACTTAATAATCATGAAGAAAAATCAAATATTTAATTAATAAATAGAGAATAATATAAATAGAATATCCAACGAAAAATAATTTAAAATTTTTGAATAATATAAATAGAGAATAACATAAAATTTTGAAATATCTAACATAGACAGAGAAAAACATAAACAAAGGGTTCACGTGATTTAATAAACAAAGGATAACATATAAATTTTAGAATGTCTAACATATTAGATATACCAAGGATTAAATATATATAAATAAATAAAAATGATCAAATTCAAGATTCACGTCACAAATAAACAGCTATGTGCATGATAAGAAAATATAATAAGCAATCAATTCAAGCACTATCTTTTCCATGTTAAATTGACCATTAGGGTTCGCATGATTTAATCAATTCAAGCAAGGACAATACCTAGATCATGTTACACTAATATTGGCATGCTTAATACCTAAATCATGTTGCACTACCATGACTTAGCAGGCTCACCCCTGCTTCCTTTAATAAGGTGTCTCCCACTGGGTACCTAAGGAAAGTTAGATCAAAATGTCACATTAATATGTCATCCAAGCCATTTTCTGATGAAGACATAATAGATATATTTGGGAAAGAACTGCCTTGCATAATTTCATGCATCATCAAATAATCACGATAGCATATTAGCATACTAGAGTATGAAAAATTATATTTAAATAATTTAAATTATCTTTCCACTTTTCTAAGTCCAAATTTGGTCCGAGTCCTATTTGGTGTCTAGAATAATCCATTAATCAATGTCCAGAGTCAAGGTCTAATGTAACTAAAAAAAGGCTTGTTCAAGTACACAAGGCTCAAAAAGGCCTAATTAGTCCAAATAGGTTCAAAATATCTGCATAGCTCTTGCTAGCCCCAATTAGTTACTTTAAATATTTTGGATTTCTTAATTAATTAAAATTGGACATCTAGCATAACCATAGCTATCTATTGCCAGTTTTGGCACACACAGGGCTCATCTCTTGATCAAGGCAACTCTGTTGTATTACATACAGGCCAGTCTTTTATCAAACAACCCACAATCATATAATCATGAAATCAAATAGCATATTATCATATCAAATATCCACCATTTGATCAAAAATTAACATAATGCTCATAAATTCTTTGCTCATAAATTCTAACTTTCACAAATAAACTCCAAAAATTATAAAATAAATATCAACATAATCCAGACAACACATAGGGTGTATCAGACCATACAAATCATCCAAAATACTTCAAATAATGTAAATAAAAATTCACACAATATATGGTCAACACTTTTCACATATTAAGTTAACTTTTGGTATAGTTATCTAAAAATTATAAAAAAAATTCACCATAAGCCTTATTTTTAGGGTAGATTAATCTATTTTAATTAGATTTTGAAAAGCTCTTTCTAAGTGTCTCTTATGGGTTAGGCCATGTGTAACACCTTAGTGAACTGACTCTATCTAGCCTCTCACTGGGCTCAGTTCCATATGATTTCCAAAGCACCAATACCAATCCGTGACATTTTCATGCTATGAAACGGGGTTTCATACACTCGTTATCTGCCCCATGGGTCCTGTGAACCCATCATTCACATTCTCTACTCACACTTCATTTATACAACTCATACATAGCATAAAACAAGCCATAAGCCACGGGTATGGAGTCAAAAACCAGAAAATGCAATTTCTCACATGGACCCAAAAATCAGATTTTTGACCCTAACTTTGGAAAATCACAACTAATTTTAGAAAAATGGGAATCTAGTAAACATAGCTCTCTGGAAAGCTCTAAGTGTTATCTTTACACTAAAAATAATTCCCAACCACAATCGCAGCGTTTGGACCATGTTTGACATCGAAAATCAGACAAAGGTCCAGCTGTCTCTGTTTCTGGCGCAGCTTATTGTCATGAACTTCGAAAATTCGTAACTAAATCCACAAAAATCCAATATGGACACACTATACCAATTTGGAAAGCTACAGATGTCTACTAGAGGAGAAAAATAATTCCAGATCAGTTCAGCAGCTCCTAGACCCCGAAAACCGATGGAACAGTAACGGAGGTCAGGTGGCTTCCTGATGCTGATACAGAAATTCAGAAGGTTCATTCTCTCTCTACAGACCTCTGATTAAGGTGATTCTAGTTGGTATAGGTCACTGTGGTTTTCTAGTTTATGTGTATAAAATTTCATGATAGTTGGCCACCGTTTGGTCTATGTATGACATAGATTTCATTTCTAACCTATAAAAACAGTACATGACCAAACTACCAAATTTTTCCAATTTCAACAATTCGCCAAATATTCTCTAGACCTCCGAATATTGCCCACTTCCCAAGAAGCTCTCTACAAACTCTAGAGGCATGCCAAATTTCATGGCAAGAGGAGTTCATCTGGTCATACTTTGACGGAGCTCACAAATTTGGCAGTTTTGGCACCCAAAATGACCAAAATGGGTCCAATTGGCCTCTCACACGTTCTCACTCCTCATGGACAAGTTTTAAAGCATGAAAGTAGTCTATATAACATGTCCATGTGGTCCAAATCATCATACATTTCAAACTCACTATGCTACAGGACAAATTATACTATCACATACATTTAACAAAAAGGGAAAACCCACATTTCCATTGATTTGGCTCTCTACATAGTTTGTACATCATATATCCATACATTTACACTTGTTACAACATTTACATCTCAAAATAGTGGGTGCATGAATATTTGGCACCACTTTACAACAAAATAACCAAAATAAAGCTAAAGTCTAGCTAAGCATGCTCCTAGGCTCCTTGGTGTGCACTTGCTTCTCCTTGAGCTCCACCTAGCATGTTAAGTTGGGAGGGGAAGGGGTGAGATTCATGGAATCTCAGTAGCTCATGCACTCATTCAAGTAAGCAATCAAGGCATATAACAAGTCAAAGCATGTAATTTGGCATCCAACCGTTCTCAATCACATAATACATGTTATACATGCTATGGAAGTCACAACAATGCCACAAGTAAGCTCTAGGGACTTTTGGTCTAGCCTCACCCGAGTTTAGGGACTTTTGGATGGCCTCACCTGAGTTTAGGGACTTTTGACTTGGCCTCACTCGGCTATGAGACTTTTGGCCTTGTCTCACCCATCTCAAGGGACTTTCGGCTCTACCTCACCCATCTCAAAGGACTTTCGGCACTACCTCACTCGAGCAATTTTCACAATCCAACACACAAGCACATTGGCATCAATGCATCAAAGTAATAGCATAAGGCATGTTTCACACAACAAGCATATACATAAACATACAATGACTATTACATCCAAGAATGCAACAAAAAAGAGTGGAAAGAGAGCTACCTTATGAGCCAACACAAGCTTTTCCTTTCAACTCCTCTTCTCCCTTCTTAAGTTCACAATCACACCTTGATGGAGGTGCTTCACTTGAGCCTAGACACAATCAAGAGCATGGAATTACTCTCTTAGAATGTAATCTTTAGAGCAAACTCTCCTAACATACCAGAACCTAGAGGTTTTCTCTCTCTTTCTAGAATGCCATCGATTCTTCCTCTCTCTCAAGCTCTCATGGTAGTGGAAACAACATTTTCAAGGAAAACAAAGAGATTCAAGGGTGTTTTCCACTTTCCCTCTTCTGACCCATGCCCAAAATCCAACCAATCTCACAAACAAAACCATAGAAAGAGAGGGCAAAGAGAGGAGATCAAGATTCTAAGTAGAAATGAGAGAAACTTGCTTACCTTTCCTTGCTCTTCCTCCTTCTCTTGGTCTCTCTCACTCTCCACGCCTATTTTCTCTCCTTGGGTCGAAGTCTAGGGCAAATATGAGAGAGAATAAATTGGGTCGTGTAAAGAAGTCATTTCCTCACCTTTTACCCTTTTCCGGACTGACCCTCGCTACGGCGAAAATTAACCTTCGCTATGGCGAGGTTTAACCTTCGCTACGGCGAGCACGTATCAGTTCCCTTCACTATGGCGAGTTTTAACCTTCGCTATGGTGAATTCGTGTTAGTTCCAGACTCCCACTTTCGCTATGGCGCATGCTACGGCGAGCAGCCCCCTAGTTCTTGTATGGAATGCTAGCACTCGTTATAGCTAGAATCACTCTCGCTATTGCGAGCAGGCAATCTCGCTATAGCGAGACCATTTCTCGCTATTGCGAGAAGACTTGGGAAAATTTCTGAATTTCAAAAATTCTCCACTTCCTACTTTCTTTTCCTTTTCCCTTTTTCCCAGTTGTTACACCATGGCTATAGAGTGTGTGTAGATGTTTTTCTCATTTTTCCCTTACGAAGTGACCATTATTGCATAATCAAGGTAAATATACAAAAACCCCCCAAATCAATTTCTAAGGATTTCTTGAATTTCTAAGTTTCCATCAAGATAAATGTTCAACAATAACTTGCCATAACTTCATAAAAATCAAAGTTATATTAACGAATCCTCTACCTTAAGCCTTCTTCCATCATTTTCCCACTTATTTTTCTTCAATCTCTTCCATGACTTCTTGAAAGTCAAAGTTCCATAATTTAAGGAACAGTTTCCAAATATTTGAAATATTCTTGAAGTAAATGAATCCTTTTGCCATATGTATCAATTTTTCATCTGTTCTTGACAAGGATTCATAAAAACATCAAGAATAACTCTTCCTCTAGCCATGGCTAAAATTTAGAAGAGAAGAGAAGAGAAAGTTTCATGGCAAAAAAAGAACAAAGCTATCCATGTTATCTTGTTTCCGTGGCCTTTTTCTTCCTCCTTCTTCCTTTCTTTGTCTCCTCTTCTCCTTGGCCGTGCTTCTTCCTTTCTTTCTCTCCTTGGGCATGTGTGTGTGTGTATGTGTGTTTTGCTTTTAATGAATGGTTAGGATTAAATGTTGTTTTATGATGAAAAATATAAATCATTAGATTAGATGGATGGTTAAGATTAAATCTTGATATTAAGGAATGGATTTGAGCTCTTGGATTAGATGGATGGTTGAGATTTAATTCCTAAAAGTAAGAAAGAATCTAAATTGCCAAATTGTTTCAATGGTTAAGATCGCATCTTGGATTAAGGGGGAATATCCACCTTTGGATCTTCTTTTTTCTAACTATCCAATTCCATTTCAAGTATATTTCCCTTCCAGTTTGGTTAAAGTAATTGTATTAATTACTTTACATTAATTACTACTAATGTCAGTGATGACATTAGCAATCAAATTAGTTAGATTTTCTTGATAATCGTGCGATCTCAATCTTTTACTTAGATTCTACTAATGTCATGTGTAACACCCTAAAATTAATTAAGGTGTTAATCATGAATTTGGGTTAATTAAGAATAATTAATATAGGATAATTAGGCAAGTTAAGTGAATAAAAATTTTAGAGAGCTAAATTATTAATATGAGTTTGAGATTCAATTGAGTTATAAACCCCATCTAGGCCCAAATTAAATTAAGTAGGCCAAGGTTAGGAACTAATGGAGGGCCTAATTCAATTTAATGAATTAGAGACCCAGGACCCAACTTACATAAGCTCTTATAAATGGCCCAATAACCCTTGTACAGATCCAAATCAATTGAGTCTTTCAAACTTGGTCTAGCCCAATTAAATTTCTGCAGCCTAACACATTAAAGCTGGCCCCAACAAGACTTAAATCTAAAACCCACTTAGTATTGGATCTTTGGATCAGCCCATGACCCACATTAGACCCAACTAAAACCCTAAACACTTCAGCCGCTCCACATTTTTCTAAAACACAAACACACAACTCATTTTCGGAGATTTGGAGGGAGGCTAGGGTTTGGGGCAAGAAATCTATCATTTCTTACTTCTAAGCTCAAAATCAGCCAAGGTACTTATTATATAACTTCATCCCCTTCTCTTTTTCTTCATTTTAGCCTGATTAGCTTTTTATTTGGAGCATTTTCACCATACCCAAATTCTGAAATGTGGTTGTTTGGTATTTTCTTAGAAGATTTTTGCAGGTAGAGGCTAAGAGGGATATTGGGTAAGTGTATACTCTCCATTCTAATGTATTTTTTGCTAGTTTAACCCCCATAGTTGATTTATAGTATAGTTATTAATTCTAGATGAATTTTCTTAGGAATTAAAGTGATATATTGAAGTTTCTAGTACAAGACATATTCAATCCGAATTTTGGGATTTGTAATGGCTGGGTAAGTGTCTTTCGGGTAGCCATTAGTATTTTAATTCCTTGAGTATTTGTTGTTGTTGTACATTATGATTTAAAGTAGTAATCTTCTGATGTTATGGTTATACGGAGATTTTGGCACTGCTAGTGGCTTTTCAATTGTCTACAGAGTGAGGTAACCGGGGTTCATGCTAATTCTATGCATATGTTTGTTTAATTTTGTATCTGTTGCATGATTATGATTTTGAATGCTAAATGAATTGGTTAGCTATCTGTTATATATGATTGGACCTTGTGGTGCGGCTGCCACCGGTGCATGTGCTTCGATCAGGCACTAGGTTATGATCAGACCCCAGATGCACTGAGCCCTGGTTGTGCTCAATGGGGAGTAGGTGCCCTAGATGGGCCTCTCCCAGTGTTATTAGCATTTAACATGTGGAATTGTGATTGCTAGTATGGGATAGTAATAATAGATAAACTAATTGTTTCATTTAATAATATGACTGATATATTTTCTGATGCTCATATGAAATCATGCATATATGTTGAATAAACTGGAATATATGAATAGAATTTTCCTTGGTTACTGAGATTTGCATTATACTTTCAGGTGAAGGCCCTTCGGGAAAGGATAAGGGTAAGCAAGTGGATGAAAATTCATGAGCTCTAGCCATGTGTGGAGGAAGCTATACTTGGGCTAATATGAGTAGAGTAGATGCAATTTTGTTAATTTTTTATATAGCATCATCATGTAATCATATTGCCAAGTGTAGGCATTTATATTTTGATTAGTTGGAATGCATCTGTTGAGGAGTTAAGTCTCATTATAACTTGGTATTGGATGTATGAATTTATAATATCTGATGTATGAACTTTGTTGAATTCATGATATGGTCTACTATTAGAAATGTCATTATGGGATATATTAGATTGTTGATTTGAATCAGTGATGTATGGAATCTCTAATGGAATATGTATTGAATGATAATGGTTGATAGTTTATGAACTCTTACTGTTATTACTCTATGGACTTCTTGATATAGGGTAGTTGGAGGAGTAGAAATTGACTCTTAAGTCTTGAACTAGTAATAATAGAATAGCTGGATAAATTAGGCTAATGAAAGCTATTGAAGCCCCACAATTAAGGTAGAGTGGGCCTAGGGTGTCATTGGAGGGAGAGTGGAGAGTATGAGACAAGATTTTAGGAGTTGTAAGATCAGAAGGAATTTTGTCACGGCCAAAACATTATTAGTTGCAGCCAATAGAGGCGAAGTTGCCCAGGGAGAGTACTAGAGAGCAATTTGCCGTGGCGAAATGTGAGAGGCAAAACTGGGAGTCGTCCAGAGGATAATTCGCTGTGGCCAAATGGGAATTGGCCACGATGAACTTTTGTGAAAATGTGACAGGTGTTCCAGAGAGGAATTAGCCATGGCAAAAGGAGGAATTGGCCGCAGCTAATAGCAAGAGGCGAGCGGGTAAGTTCCAGGAGGCTTCCTCGCCGCGGCGCCATGTAGGTTAGCCGCGACAAAGCTCCAAATCTGTAAAGATATAAGGGTAAACTCGAGAGCAATTAGCCGTGGCGCAAGGGCATTTAGTCGCAACTAACGGTCCTAAACTCTCATTCTAACCTAGAAATCTTGGTTTTTCATATGGTAACACTCAAAGGATGACTTAGAAATATTGGTAGAAGATTCTTGTGAGTTAGAATTAATGGGTAATAGAACCAAAAGCCTATAAATGAACATTTGTGTCCCTTGTGTATATGAATACTTGTAATTATTTAATGGATGACTCTAATAACATAAATGTTCAAATTTCCCTGTATTTTTCGAAGGTAATTAGTCTTAAAGTCTTGTAACCCTGATTTATGTTTATTAATCACATATTTTACTTTAATTACAATAGTTAGAAGTTAGGGTCGTCACATCATGCAGTGTCATCGCTATGAAACATGTGTATCTTCTAGAAATCTCCCTACATATTGCGTCACATCTTTTTTGGCTAGCCAAAATTTACAAAAATGCCACTATTTGTCATATTTTATTTGGTTAGGTTATTGCGTCTTCTACCATATTTTATTAATATTAAGTGTACATATATAGGTCCACTTATATTTTATAATTATTTATTTTATTACTATTATTTTATTATTTCACTATTTTATTATTTAAGATAAAAATGACCATTTTGCCCCTAGTTTAAGGTTAGGACATGTCATACAGATAAGCATCTTTATTTATTTTTCAAATATATTTTCGTTTTAACCTTATTTCTCCAAATTCTATCACCACCATCTAGTCCTTTTTTTTTATATTAAACCTCCTAAAGCAATTAATTCGAACTTCAGAGTCTAGTTTGGTTTTGTGCAATCTTTTAACCATTTAGTACTATTTCTGATCCTAACAATCTCTAAAAATTATGAAATGAATTTTATAATTTTCTATGCTTTATTTCTTAACTAATGATATATAAATCATACTAGTTATTAATACTCTACCCTTCCAAAAAATCTATCAAAGGCCGTCCAAGTGAAAAATCATGCTAATTCTTAATACTTTGCCCCTAAGCCCTATTTAACCTTAAAAATTCCTATAGATTCTATTAGTCTCATATTCCTCATGTATAAAGTTATTTTGTTCTGATTCATTAATTTAAGGCTAAAATAAATTTATTTCATAACATACTAAATAATTTTTAATTTTTAACTTTTAGGGATGTTACATATTAGTTCCTAACTTTCCAAACTTATTACATTCCCTCACTTATGTAAATTAGCATTTTAATGCTCTAACCCTTCCTAAGTAATATTCAAAATAAAAGATCGTGCATATGAAATTTAAGTCTATCTATAGCTATATGGTTAGGTGTGTTAATGGACATTCAAGACACATGCCATCCTTCAGGAAGACTTTGTATGTCTTTTTCAATATGTGAGTTCCATGATATCTAGGCAATTTCATGGTAAATGGCTCAACCACCTTATGTACTTTATACATACATGTTTGCTTAAGGCTCTAAATTACTTATTTACAATTGTATATATTAATTTACCTATTTTCAAAAATTGGCCCATTATTTCCCTTATTTATTTGCTCATATTTCTATTAATCTCCCTAATGTGTTCTTGTCAAGACTTAAACCCTAACTTAGCTCCTTTGCTTTTAGATTCTTCTCTCTTAAATTTCAAAAATCTAGCATTCTAATTCCCTTCAATTGGCTACTTATATTATCCTAATTAATTGCCATTCAACAAGTATTGATCACTCTTTTCTTGCATCATCTCATATGTCACGCTTTCTTCTTTAACTAGCACTTCGCTTGGTAAATTCATTTTGCATGTGGTAAAATTGAATTGAAGCCCTATGTCCTATCTTATTTCAACATTTTATGTCCAAATAAATGAATCTACACAAGTTTCATACCAACTAGGGTGGGGTATGGGTCACTACAAAATTTTATTTAATCTTACTCTAGTTTTGGCTAAAATTTTGACCCTCATTTTATGCTAATTTTATTTGTACTCCTCTGAAAATCACAATCTTTGGAATTATTAAGCCTCCATATGTTAACTTCCTAAATCCCAAAATTTAGCTCGTAACTCCTTTTTTGGTTCCCTCAAATAATTTTATTTCCAAGACTACGTAGAATTTTACTACAATTGTACAGCCACAGTTTACAATTTTTTTGACAACTTAACCAACCTAAAAAATTCCAAGTTTTAGCCAACAATTGCCCTTGATGTTAGCTAACTCCAACAAAAATTTCAAGGAAAAATAACATGGTTTGACCATTCAGCCATGCATTTTTCTACAACTGCACTGAACAATCCAAATTTCGTTTGTTCTTGTTTTAGTAAATGGGGTGAAATCCATTCTAGTGTCCACCTAATGGGGTTAATTACATGTTATGACTAGTCCCAATCATAATTCTTATATTTTGGTATTTATTATATATTATTTCTTAAATGGTTTTACTTAGGTACTATATTAAATTTTAAATTAATTCTTTCCTATATATTTTTTTGTTCCCTATTGTCCTATTAAATTTTTTTGTCAACTTCCATACCTACCATCTATACACACACACACATACACCCACCTTGTCACCTTTGCAAGAAATACCGACCATTTTCTTGGAACCTTCTTATAATAATATGTATAATTGTAATTCCTAGGAATTTCTACTAAATTTTCACCTTTTAGTAAGAAAATTCTTTCCATGCACCGTTTATAACTTATCTCAACAAATTCTAATATTAGTTATTCATAAAATTAGCTAAAAACTAAAATTTCACTAACATCACACTATTTTTAGATTTAATTATTAATTAAAGGAGAAATTAAAAAATAATATATTTCAAATTATTACTTATTTTATTAAAAGAAAAAGGAGGATGTTATAACTAGTCTCTAAAAATTATCATCATGGAGCTAGTTGATCAAGCCTAACTCAAGTGGAATGGGAAATTTTATTCCTTGCATCATTAGGCCAATCCAAAAACCTATCACGTTTTGAATGTGTTGGTGGATGCAATGTCCTTGATCTATTTTGTATGTTAGCTATGTCTCTAGGTTCATAATATACCTATGAAAAGGAAATAAACTTGTTAATTCATGTTCCAAAATTTTTATAAATTTTTTAACACACCATTTTAAGGCCAAAAAATTACTAAAAAAATGACAATTGTCTAAACATAGACAAATTATATTCTAAAATGAAACTCATGAATTTAGAAATTTATGGAGCCAAAAACCAACCCTAAACCCTATGGCACGTGCCCTAATGTGCTACCTATAGCATTTTGGCTCAAAATTTTTCCCAAAAAAAAAAAGAGAGAATAAGACACATGCCTAAGGTGGTGCCCTCCATGCCATTTTTTATGATGGTGACTTCATTGCTGCCTCCCTCTTTCATTTCTCTTTTTGTTGATATTAATTTCTAGCCAAATGGTGGTAGGAATGAGCCACACTCACTACCCTCAAGAGTGGTCTTCCCACTTCTTCAACCTTTGAATGTTCTAAGTTTTTGAAATTTTCTATACTTTAGTTTTTGAGAGGCCAAATTTAAGGCTTCATGTCTCACTCAATTTTCATGTTTTAGACACAATTAATGGTAGTGAAAAGGTTGTTCTACAAGCTTTCCATTCTTGTAAGGCTTGTAGTTAATGGTGCTTTGTGCTTGGAATACCAACCCTCAAAAGTGGGTTGGGTGCTTTGTAGCTTTGTTTTGGATATTATATATAAAATGCAAGAATTCCATCACATCCTATATCCATCAAGCATGTAACACCTTAATCTACTACCGTTATCTAGCCTCTCACTGGGCTCGGTTCCATATGATTTCCAAAGAACCAATACAAATCCGTGGCATTTTCATGCTATGAAACGGGGTTTCATACACTCATTATCTGCCTCGTGGGTCCTGTGAACCCATCATTCACATTCTCTACTCACATTCCACTTATACAACTCATACATAGCATAAAACAAGCCATAAGCCACGGGTATAGAGCCAAAAACTAAAAAATGCATTTTTCTCACTTGTGCCCAAAAGTCATATTTTGGCTCTAACTTTGGAAACTCATAACTAATTATAGGAAAATGGGAATCTAGTAAACTTTAGCTTTCTAGAAAGCTCTAAGTGTTAAATTTACACTAAAAATAATTCCCAATCATAATCTCAGCATTTGGACCATGTTTGACATCGAACATAGGAAAGAGATCCGACTGTCACTGTTTCTGGCCCAGGTTACTGTCATGAACTTCGGAAATTCATAATTAAATCCACAAAAATCCAATCTAGGCACACTATACCAATTTGGAAAGCTACGGATGTCTACTAGAGGAGAAAAATAAGTCCAGATCCGTTCAGCAGCCCCCACACCCTGAAAACTGATGAAACAGTAACGAAGGTCAGATGGGCTCCCTGATGTTGATACAGAACTTCAGACGGTTCAATCTCTCTCTACAGACTTCCGATTTAGGTGATTCCAATTGGTACAGGTCGCTTTGGTTTTCTAGTTTATGTGTATAAAATTGCATGACATTTGGCCACCGTTTGGCCTATCTATGACATGGATTTAATTTCTGACCTATAGGAACAGTACATGACCAAACCATGGATTTTTCCCAAATTCAACAATTCACCAAATATTCTCTAGACCTCCGAATATTACCCACTTTAGCTTCCCAAGAAGCTCTCTACAAACTCTAGAGGCACGCCAAATTTCATGGCAAGAGGAGCTCATCCGGTCATACTTTGACGGAGCTCTCAAAAATACCGATTTTGGCACCCAAAAGGTCCAAAATGGGTCCAAATGGCCTCTCACATATTCTCACTCCACATTGATAAGTTTAAAAGCATAACAATAATCTATATAACATGTCTAAGTGGTCCAAATCAACATACATTCCGATCTCACTATGCTACGGGCCAAATTACACTATCACATTCATTCATCAAAAGGGGCAAAACCCTCATTTCCATTGATTTGGCTATCAACATAGTTTATACATCATCTCTTCATACATATACACTTACTACAACATTTACATCTCAAAAATAGTGGACGCATATACAATGTGGCACCACTTTACATCAAAATGACTAAAAATAAGCTAATCTCTAGCTAAGCATACTCCTAGGCTCCTTGGTGTGCACTTGCTTCTCCTTATGCTCCACCTAGCATATTAAGTTGGTAGGGGAAGGGGTGAGATTCAGGGAATCTCAGTAGCTCATGCACTCAATCAAGTAAACAATCAAGGTATATAACAAGTCAAAGCATGTGAATAAGCATTTAGTCATTCTCAAACATCCAACACACATTGTACATGCTATGGAAATCACAACAATGCCAAAAATGGGCTCCAGGGACTTTTGGTCTAGCCTCACCCGAGTTTAGGGACTTTTGGATGGCCTCACCCGAGTTTAAGGACTTTTGACTTGGCCTAACTCGATTATGAGACTTTTGGCCTTGTCTCACCCATCTCAAGGGATTTTCGGCTTCACCTCACCCATCTCAAGGGACTTTCGGCACTACCTCACCCGAGCAATTCTCACAATTCAACACACAAGCATATTGGCATCAATGCATCAAAGCAATAGCATATGGAATATTCCACACAATAAGCATATACATAAACATATAATGACTATCATATCCAAGAATGCAACAAGAAAGAGTGGAAAGAGAGCTACCTTATAAGCCAAAGCCAACACTAGCTTTTCCTTTCAATTCCTCTTCTCCCTTCTTAATTTCACACTCACACCTTGATGCTTCACTTGAGCCTAGGCACACAAAAGCATGCAATTACATCTTATAATGTGATCTTCAGATCAAACTCTCCTAACATACCAGAACCTAGAGGTTCCCTCTCTCTCTCTAGAATGCCATCAACTCTTCCTCTCTCTCAAGCTCCCATGGTAGTGGAAACAACATTTTTAAAGAAAACACAAAGATTCAAAGGTGTTTTCCACTTTCCCTCTTCTGACCCATGCCCAAAATCTAACCATTTTCACAAACAAAACCGTAGGAAGAGAGGGCAAAGAGAGGAGATCAGAAATCTAAGGAGAAATGGGAGAAATTTACTTACCTTTCCCCTGTTCTCCCTCCTTCTCTTGGTCTCTCTCACTCTCCACGCCTTCTTCTCTCCTTGGGTCGAAGTCTAGGGCAGAAATGAGAGAAGGAATGAGTTTGGGCGTTTAATGAAGTCATTTTCTCGCTCTTTACTCTCTTCTGAACTGACCCTCGCTACGGCGAAAATTAACCTTCGCTATAGCGAGCTCGTGTTATCTGGCTTCGCTATGGCGAGGTGTAACCTTCGCTATGGCGAGATCGTATCAGTTCCCTTCGCTATGGCGAGATTTGACCTTCGCTATGGCGAACTCGCGTTAGTTCTAGACCTTACTTTCGCTATGGCGTACGCTACAGCGAGCTGCCTCCTGGTTTCTGTATAGACTGCTGCCCGCACTCGCTATAGCTAGAACCTCGTTCGCTATTGCAAGAAGACATTCTCGCGACAGCGAGACCATTTCTCGCTATTGCGAGAAGACTTAGCACAGTTTCTGGACTTCGAAAATTTTCAGCTTTCTACTTTCTTTCTTTTCCTTTTCTTTTCTTTTTTTCGGTTGTTACAAAGCATACCCAGACATAGGGTAACCTAAAAACCAAATCAATTTTGCCATCAACTTTAATTTTTACCAAATCAATTTTGCCATCAACCCAAAAACAACATCAAGAAATCGAAAAGGCCCATGAAAATGAATACCCAAACAAAGGAAAAGCTTCGCCAATTTGGCTCCTCTCTGATTCTCCTGTGTGAAAATGGATACACAGGCGAAGCTTCAATTCTACATGGAAGAGGAAAATGCAAAGGAAGGAGAAGCTTCTTCCTAATCTCATGAAAATGTAAGGCTTCACAAAATGGCACCCTCTTAGTTGGGTTCCAAAGGGGAGAAAAATGCAGGTTTCAAATGGACAAAATGACATGGCACTCAAAGAATTCTTCGATGAATCGGATGGCCCACATTTGTTGAACATAACAACATCATGTTACCCCCTGACATGAAAGGATCTGCATGCCTTCTGATGACTCTCCTTCCTTTTCTTCTCTAGTCAATTGGTGTGAATCAATTATATTAATTCCTATGTCTTCTCCAATCAATTAGTGTGAATTAATTCCCTACTTCTTTCCTTTTATGGAATATGTCAAACTTTCTCCAAATGATTTAGTTGATTTCTGTGACACCCCAACAACCACCTAGTTAAAGATTATGAAGAAAAGGATTAATTAAGGCATTAGTGGAGAACTAAGTAAATTAGGAAGGATATCTAATTGATTAGAGACTAAGTATAATTAAAGTGGTCTTAATTATCCTAATACATGAGAAAAGCCAAATACACACCCATTATCTCCATTAAGCAAGCAAGTGGTCAAACAATCAAATCACTACCGTAATTAGCATGGCATAGTTATCCAAATGAAGCAAATCCTATTGACTTAAATTATTCCAATTGCAAGAAATCTTGTAAAGTCATTACAAAATAATTATAATTACAATTTAAATTACATTAACCGGTGACACCTAGCAATTAAATCCCACTATCTCTCTTTACATGCATTAACCAAAGCCAATACAAGCAATATAGCAAACCTACCACCATTAACTTAACCCATCTTCTTCTTCCATCCATATTGCTTCACCATTTTTGGCACCTAGACACACACACACAGAGACACACACAGAGAAGAGGAAAAACCACAATTGAAGCAAACTTTTTAGCTTACGTGTGTCTTGTGGAGGAGTTTCTAGCCAAGCAAAGTGAAGAGAAAAGAAATCTACTCCTTACAAGCTTCAAATTAAACTAAAAAAAAAAAATCTGATTTGGTGACAGTTCTAAGTAAAAATCTTATAAATACCAAAGTTGTAACACCCCAAAATTAATTAAGGTGTTAATCATAGATTTAGATCAATTAGGAATAATTAATATAGGATAATTGGGCAAGTTAAGTGAATGGAGATTTTAGAGAGATAAATTATTAATATGGGTTTGATATTTAAGTGGGATAGAAACTTCATCTAGGTCCAAATTAAATTGAGTAGACCAAGGTTAAGACTAATAGAGGCCCAATAATTGTAGGTGCAGACTAATCTTTTTATTGTGAGACTTGGCCCAAGAGAGAGCACCTAGTGATGGCCCAATAACCCTTGTGCAGACCCAAATCCTTAAGCTCTTCAAACTTGGCCCAAACTTAATTAAAATTCAGCAGCCCAATACATAAGAGCTGGCCCAACAAAGCTAAAATCTGAAGCCCATTTGGAGTTGGACCTTGGAGCAACCCATGACCCATCTTAGACCCAACTTGAACCCTAACACTTCATCCTCTTCCCTATTTTTCTGAAGCACAAAGGAGAAAATCGGAGGTGTGAAGGGAGGATAGGGTTTGGGGCAAGAATTCCACATTTTCTCACATTTAGAGCAAGATTCAGCCTAGGTAATAATTATATAACTTAATCCCCTCATCTTTCTCTTTAATTTGGCCCAATTAGTTTTTCATTTGGAGTATTTTCACCATACCTAAAATCTAAAATGTGGTTGTTTGGGATTTTCTTGGTGAAATTCGTAGGTTGAGGCTAGGGCTAACATTAGGTAAATATAAACCCTTCATTTTGATGCTTTCTTTGCTAGTTTGAGACCCCCATAGCTGATTTATAATATGCGTATTAATTTTGTACGAATTTACTTAGGATTTTGGGTGAAATATTGAGATTTCTGGTATAAGACACTTCAATTTGAATTTAGGATTTGTGGTGGCTGGGTAAGTATTCTTTAGGTAGTTATTAGCATTTAAATTCTTTGGGTACTTATTACTACTATGAATGATGAATTAAAGTAGTAATTCTTTGATGCTATAGTTATAGGGAGATTTTTGTACCATTGGTGGCTGTTACAATTATCTACAAGTAAGGTAACTGGGATTATATTAATTCCATGCATATATCTATTTTAATTGCATGTTTGTTGTACATGAATGATTTGAAATGTTGAATGAATTAGTTGGCTATCTATTGTGTTGTGATTGGACCTTGTGAGTCCATGGTGGAGTTGTGGTGCGGCTGCCACCCATGCATGTGCTTTGATCGAGCATCGGGTTATGATCAAATCCCAAATGCACTGAGCCCTGGTTGTACTCAATAGGGAGTAGGTGCCATGGACAGGCCTCTCCCAGTGTTATTGGCCTTTAACATGTGAAAATATGATTGCTAGTATAGGATAGTAATCATAATAGCCTAATTGTTTCATTTACTGATATGACTGGTATGTTTCTGATGCTTATGTGAAATTATGCATATATGTTAATTAAACTGGAATGTATGATGGAATTTGCCTTAGTTATTGAGATTTACATCTCACTCTGTTTTATGGGATTACAATTTCAGGTGAAGGTTCCTCGGATAAGGATAAGGGCAAGCAAGTGGATGAACATCTATGAGCTGAGGCCTGGTGTGGGGAGCTACATTTGGTCTGAGTGAAATAGAGCATACGCTAAATTTTGTTAACCTCTGTATAGCATCATCATGTATCTGTATTGCCAAGTGTAGACTTTTATATTTTGATTACTTAGGATGTATTTGTTGAGGAGTTAGGCCTCATCATAACTTGATATTGGATGTATGAATCCCATAACACCTGATATAGGAATGTTACTGAATTTATGGTATGGTATATTGCTGGAAACATAATTATGTGATGTATTAGATATTGATATGAATCATTGATATATGGAACCTCTAGCGGAATGTATATCGGATGTTAATTGTCATTAGTGTATGAATTCTTGTTGATATTACTCTACAAACTTGCTGATGGAGGCTAATTAGAGAAAAGAAATGGACACTTAAGTCTTGAACTAGTAATGATAGATTAGCTGAGTAATTAAGGTACGTAACTACTATTAGAGTTGCATAAATTAAGGTAGAATGGCCCTAGGGTGATATTGGAGGGAGAATAGAGAGTATGAGACAAGATTTTCAGAGTTATAGGACCAGAAGGAATTTCGCCACGGCTAAAATGGAGTTAGCCGCGGCCAATAGAGGCAAAGTTGCCCAGGGAGAGTGCCAGAGAGGAATTCGCCGCGACGAAATGTGTAATTGGCCACGACAAAATGTGAGAGGCGAAACCAATGACGAAGAAAGGAATGAAACCGAGAGGAATTGGTCGCAGCTAAGTGCAATTTGGCCGCGGCGAACATTCTGAGACACTTATGTTAATTAAGAACCTTGGTTTTTCATATGGTAATCTCAAGGGATGATTTAGAGACATTGGGATGAGTTATAATTGATGGGTAATATAATCAAAGGCTTATAAATAAATGTTTATTTTCCCTTATGTACATAAGTGCTTGTAATTGTATGGTTGATGACTCTAATAACATTAAGGTTCAAATTTTCCCGTATTTTCATAATGCAATTGGTCGTAATGCCTTATAACCCCAATCTATGATTATTAATCACATATTTAACTTTAATTACAATGATTTGAAGTTAGGGTCGTCACAAAAGTCTCACGTCAAATAGTATGAACTACTTAATAAGGTATTTAAATAAGGAGATTCTCTCACCTCAATAGGTAGCTTTTGGAACAAGATTCCCCACCTCACTTAAGTGTCCATCAATTTGTATCAAAGTTGGTGGTTAGTAGCTTCAAAAAGAGCTGCCTGCAGAGGGTTTTAACTAAAGGAAGGTTGAGTGAAGTGCCACAAAATATAGCTATTTAGACGTGGCTTTCTAAAGGTAGCCAATTGATGGAAATCAAGATATTATGTGTCATACCTTATATTTCCTCTCATTATGTCCTTCCATTTAAGATAATTATGTGCATGTTCATAGGGAATTATTAAGAAAAAGCTACATTTTCATGCACTTTGTCACGTTACATTGGGGTCAATTTTTCTCAACTCGCATTACATGGGCCCCGTGGATTATCCAACAATATTCTCTAGCCATTTATCAATGGAACAAATTACAATTAACTCAAAATATTAAGCAATCCACGGTTTTCAAGTTAAAAACCCCAAAATTTTCACTTAATCTCACAGACAGTATATGGTAGATTTCAAGGGCAACTTTGAAAAATCATAACTAAATATAGAAAAATCAAAATCAAGTAAACCATAGCTTATTAGAAAGCTCTAGGGGTTAACTTTGCAATAAAAAAAATTTAAAGCCATGAAAATCTCATCTGGTCCACGTTTGACAACAGAAAAGGAGCAAAGGTCAGACTGTCCAGAATTATTGATACAACTTACTGATATAAACTTTGGAAATTCATAATTAATTCCACAAAAATCCAATTCATGCAAACTATACCAAATTGGAAAGCTACAGATGTTAACTAGAGGATAAAAATAGTTCTAGATCAATCTAAGAGCATTCAGACCTAGTACTGAGGGTCTGATGGTGCACCTAAAACAAAATAAAATTTTCAAAAATTAATATCTCCCTCTTTAGATATCTAAATGAGGTGCTTCCAGTAGACATAGGTCACTATGAACAGTACTAGTAGCAAATTTTGAATTTTCAACCAACTTCAATAATTCGCCAAAACTTCTATAGACCTCCAAATATTACCCACTTTAGCTTCTCAAAAAGCTCTGAACGAGATCTACATGCATACCAAATTTCAAACCAAGAAGAGCTTATTTGGATAATTTGTGCCATAGCTCACCAAAGTGGTCAATTTTACCTCTTATAAGGTACCAACTTGGTCCATATGGCTCTCCATGGTATTTGACACCTCTTGGGCAAGTTTGAAAGCATGAACATAACTTATATGAACTGCCTAAGTGGTCCCAAACCTTATGCATCTCATTTTGGTTATTCCACATCTAAGAATACACTAACACATGCATGCCATCAAGTGTCAAGATTCCTCATTTGCATTGGTTTTGTGCCACAAATGGTCCATACATCATTCATACATAATATTACATTTGCTCAAAGGTTTATAATTCAAAATAATATGTACAAATTCACTTTGACATTCCATTACAAGTAAGACTACATAATGGTCAAATACAGCTTTTCAAGATCCTTGGCTTGCATTTCTTCCTTTTTAAGTGCCACCTAGACATATTAAGATGAAGGAGGGGAGGGGAGTGAGATTCCTAGAATCTCAATAGCTCACACACCCATTCATACACACATTCATGGAATATACACATCAAAGGCACAAGTATGGAATGTAACACAACTATAAGGCATACCAATCCACATCACTTTCAAGAATGAGTTCTAGGGACTTTTGGTTTTGCCTCATCCTATTTTTAGGAATTTTGGATTTGCCTCACTCTTGACCTAGGGACTTTTGACTTAGCCTCACCCATTCAAGAGACTTTTGGCCTTGTCTCATCCATACTGTGAGACTTTTGGCATCACCTCACCCTTATGAACAAATTCCACAATCAATGACATTCAAGACAACATATCGGTGCCATTGGAATACCAAGACATCAAGTGGCATGTTCTCAAATCACCAAAGCATACACAAGCACACAATGACATATATACAACCAAGAATGCAAAGAGAATGAGGTGGAGAGCTACCTTAGTGTTTATGCAAGCTTCTCTTGATCTTTCTCCTTCCCTTTTTCAGTTCCACAAGTACACTTAGGTGGGTTGGGATTTTCTTGGCCTAATCATCATAAATAGCACACAATTATACTCTTGAAGCAAGCCAAGACACTACATCTATTCTTAAGAACATAAATGGTTTCATAAATGGCCTATTGAAGCAACCCTAATAATTCAAGTTCTAAACTTTATTCTCTTTTCATTTCTAGGCCTCTTTCCCTCATTCAAGGTCCTTGGACCCCTCACACATTCATTTACACAAGGTAAAAACCAAGTTGCTTCACAATGCACCATTATGGACACCATTGTCCCATCTTCCAATCCTTGGCTCCTAAATTTTTCCAATGGTTTCTCCCATCTTCTAACATCATATAAGGTCCTAAACCAAGACTAGAACAAATTAAAACATTCCCTAACCCAATGCTCTTGCCTTGGCCGGACCATGTACCATAACGAAGGCTTATAGAGTTCTTGATTTTTCCTTGATGGGAGAGCCACTTGGGGAGGTTTCTTAGAGTCTTAGAAGCTCAAGGGAACACTTAAATAGCCAAGGAAACACACACAAAAAATCAAATTTCATAAAACCCTAAAGAACACCACACTTCCCTATCTAAGTTTCCTTTAATTTTTCTTGCAATTTCTTGCTATATACCTCTTCTCCATGGTCTAAAACCCTAGCTCCTCCTCTCTTGTTTTTGGGCAGAACTCCCTCCCCTCATAGGGTTTTGTATGAGGCCAAAACACACACAACCAAGGAGCAAGGGGAAGAAGCAACAAGAACAAGAAAATACCTTGGATTTCTAGCTCCTTTTTTTATGCTTCTTCCTTGGCTTAAGTCCTCTTCTCAATTTTCAAAATTTTCCCCTTGGTTCTGGTCCAAAAATAGAACCAATGATCTTAAGAAAACCATAGAAAGAGAGATAAGAAGGAAAGGAACAAGATTGGAAGAAGGAGAAGCGTGGAATTTTTCACCTTTTCCTTAGTTTCTTCCTCCCTTTCTCTCCTCCTCTTGTGTGCCTAAGAGAGAGCTTATTTTTCTGTATTTTGGCCAAAGAAGGGCGAGCTATATAAGAAGAAGAGTCAAGAAGCTTATGGAACATTCAAGAAACTTACTTTTTCCAAAAATTCTAATTTTGTCCTTTCATAATGGCAATTTCGTTTTAATTCCTTTTTTAGAACTGTCTTTTCCATTATAAAACTTAGGTTCCCAATTTAATAAAATACCTTTGGAATCACTCAATTTGGAGCTAAAACCTTTGCAAACGAATCTGTTAAAGTTCGGATTCATCGTCTTTGGAAAATGTACCTCAGAGGAGCTTTAACTGTCCTGGGGCTTTCTATGATTTTCAAGGCTTCTGAGAACCCTGGGCAACTCAAATTTTTCATTTAAAAAGCTCTCTTATGAGCTTTTCCAAAATTTGCACATAATTACAAAAATGCCATTACGTTTCGTCAATTTCGTAACAATTTTACTTCACCATCTTAGCTCCATTTTTCTTTCTGCTTGAGCCTGTGATTATTATCTAACTCATTTAAGGGGACTTGCCTTTATATAGTTTGTTTTGTCGTTTTACGAAATTGACCGTTCGTTACATTATGGGATGTCAAAGTCCCACATTAAGTAAAATGAGTTGTTCAATAGGATACTTAAGTAGGGTAGTTCTCTTATATCAATAGCTAGCTTTTGGGACAGAGTTCCCCACCTCACTTGAGTGCTCATCAAAATCCTTTGGAGACTTTGAAGACTGGAACCTTCAATTGAAGGAAGAGAAGGAGAAGAGAGGATTATTGGTAAGATATTCCTTGATTGTATCTTCTCATTTTTTGAATTTGTTTTGGGATTTAAGTAGTTCTTGCTTCTTCTTGTTTTGGCCGAAAATTTGAAAGAAAAGAGGACTTGTGAAGTTTGGAAAGTGGTTTGGAGCCATGCAATTGAAATGGACTCGAATTAGGAAAATTTCAATTGGGTTGGAAATTGTAGATAAGATTAATTAAGGAATGTGTTTGTGACTTGATATTGACATTAGGGGTATTCACCAGGCCCGAAGGCTCGGTGGGCTTGGCCCTACCCAGCCAAATCGGGCCAGGCATAAAATTTTTTTTAAAAAAAAATTAGGGCTAGGGTGGGCCACAAAACAAGACCGAGCCAACCTTTAGGGTTATGTTGGCCCAGCCCGGCCCGAAAAATAATTTTATTTTTTAAAAAAATATTTTGTTTATAAAGATTTATATCAAAACTTTAATTTTTTAAAACTTATATAAATTTTTTTTTAAGTATTTTTTTATAATTTTAATAATAAATTTAGATTGGCCATAAAGGATATATTAGTCTAATTAAGTCTAAAAAATTAAAAAAAAATATTTTTTTATAAAATCAAAATTTTAATTTTTTAAAGATAAAATATAATTTTATAAAGATTTATATAAAAATTTTCTTTTTTTTAGATTATTTTACAATTTTTATAATAAACAAAAAAATATGTCGAGCCGCCCAATTTAGCCCAACCCCGCCTGGTATTAAATGGAGCCGAGCCGGGCCGGGCATCGGGCAAGGCCAAAACCCTGCCCGACTCGGCCATGTACACCCCTAATTGACATGGTTATTTCTTAACATAGAATTAGGCTTTGGTTGAGTTGCTTGGAAGGATCAAAAACTACTTAGGGAAAGTAGAACTTTTAACTATTACAAGTAACTAGTGTTTTAATTCCTGATATATTTACTTTTGAATTGAATTAATGAAATTGATGAATGTGATGCTATCTATGGATTCGGCTATGTGTATATGAGTATGATTATATATGATCATTGAGCCCCATTATGCTCAAGAGCCCTAAAGTGCTCTTTCTCAGTATTTCAGGTTGCATGATTATTGAGCCCTAGTGTGCTCTTTCTCAATATTTCAGGAGAATTGAGTCCTATAGTACTCCTCCTAAGTTATTGGTTAATAATTGAGTGACTTGATCGCAAGTATAAGATTGTAGTTGAGTTTACCCAAAATTACATTCCCAGTGTGATTTATGTTGCAAATTGATTTTTTTCTATACTTTTGTATTAATTCTGAATTCTTTACATATATGTTTGGAATAATTTACTAGTTACGGAGATAATATCTCACCTTGTTTATGGATCAATATTTTAAAGGGAAAACACAAATAAAGGCAAGGAGATGCAGGCACATGTTTAGATAGATTAATTGTATAGTTACAATAATTTGTGTTGACATATGTGCACAAGGATTGTGTGAGTATAAGTGTGGAGTTGACATTTTGGGTAACTTGTATGCAGTTGTAACATATTGGAATAGTTGTTGCTCTTTTGATCATAGTTGCACATAAATAGCACAAATGGTGTTGCATATATTTTGGAAAGCTTGTCATTTAGTTTATTGAATGAAATGGCAACTATGGTGTATCCATTGAGGATGTCTTATGGTAGCTTGTGTAGTTTTTTATTTTTATTTTTTTTCCTTGGAATGCTTTATAGTTAGGAATGTGAGCTGGAAATGTGATACTTTGATCCTTAGAATTTGTAGTGGAAAGCTAAACCAAAGTATGATTAAGTATCAATCCTTTCTTAGAAAACTTGAAACAGGGCAATAATTTTAGACAAGTTAGTATAGGGGTCAAATTTGGTCATTTGGCCTTGATACTTTTATAAGATGTAGTTAACATGTAGATCTTTTAGTATGCCAAGTTTCAGCTCATTCTGAGTTGATTTGGTCGTCCATATTATGCACACACAGTGCTATCTTGCATTTTAGGGCAAGACTAGGCAGTTTTGCAAATTAAAAAAGTTCAGGGGTCAAACCACCCTATTTTGCTCTGAAATTTTTATAATAGTTAATTGGATTCAAAAAAGTGTAGGTTTCTGGTAATTTTGCGAAGAAAAAACTACTTGAATAAAGGGCGAAGTTAATACATGGGATGTGTAGATACAATCACAATCAAAATAAATAAAAAGATTGAATTAGATAATAAAAAAAATATTCCATTAAAATCAAATTGAAAGAAATAAAAAATAAAAAATGTGAGTACCTCTATAGGAGAGACCTCAACATAAAACTGAAGAGTAACGACAACAAGTAATTGAGTTCAGTAGTTCCTCATATAAAATTATTGACTCTAGAGATATAGTAATATGGAGCAAACAAAATTTCATGTAGCTTGGCAAGGAAATTTTAAGGCATGGGTACAAGATCCTTTACATATAAGACCTATTACTCATGCAATTTGGGATCCTCATTTTGGTCAATCGGTTGTGGAAGCTTTTACTTGAGGGGGTGTTCTTGGCCCAGTGAATATCGCTTATTCCGGTGTTTATCAGTGGTGGTATACAATCGGTTTACGTACTAATGGGGATCTTTATACTGGAGCTCTTTTTCTATTATTTCTTTCTGCCATATGCTTAATAGCGGGCTGGTTACACCTACAACTGAAATGGAAACCGAGCATTTCGTGGTTTAAAAATGCTGAATCTTGCCTCAATCATCATTTGTTAGGACTATTTGGAGTCAGTTCCTTAGCTTGGATAGGACATTTAGTCCATGTCGCTATTCTTGGATCCAGGGGAGAATGCATTCGATGGAATAATTTCTTAGGTGTATTGCCATATGTATCCATCTAGTTTGTCAACTTTTCTTAAAATGATGCAAAAAAAGACGTCTCTCTTCACAACAAAAAAACTCTCCTATGATGAATTGGATAATTATTGGAATTCTATTAGTTTGATTTAATTAACTAGAAATTAATTAAAAATGAATTACTATTTTTTTTCTTTTGGGGTTCAAGGAGAAAGAGGAGCAGAGGTACACTATACTATCAGAGTCAACTATTTAATCCTTTATACTATTAAATACATAAAAAATATAATTTAATAGAGGCAAGAAAGCTCTATGGAAAAATGGTGGTTCAGTTCGATGTTGTTTAATAAGGAGTTAGAATACAGGTGTGGTTTAAGTAAATCAATGGATAGTTTTGGTCCTATTTAAAATACCAGTGTAAGTGAAGACCTGATGGAAGATTTAGTTACGATTAAAAATAAACTTTCTATATCTTTCTCCATGGATCCTTTACTCATACTCAAAAAATTGGGAGTATTGATCCAAGTCAAAAAACTTATGTTTTGTAATTTCATAATTCAATTTGTCAATTTCGAATTGATTCTTTTTTAATACAAATTATGATAATGTATATTATTCCTCAAATCGTTCGTTGAGAGGTAAAGAATGAAATCCTTTTAAGATAAGAAATAAAGTTTTTGATCGAAATATGAATCAAACGAGGGATCCCTTAACTAGTAAGGGACCCATAGAACAACTTCATGGACATGCAGAAGAGAAATGCTATTCCCACTCGGACCAAGACATAACTTTACTTGTTCAAATAACAATTAAGGTGAAGCAGAGTCAGGAACAACGAATCCCTTTATGATAAACAGATTCATTTTGCAAGTTCGTTATTACGGGTAGTTCCTACAAAGGATCGGACTAATGACGTATACAATACTTGAATTCTCGATGTAGATGCTACATAGTTAGTTCTCATCCTTCAGAGACTACAAGTGTAATAGGAGCATCCATCAACAAAAAGATCACCCTAAGATGATCATCTCGTGGCTATTGAGAACCAATCAAATCAGATGGTTCTATTTCTTAATCTTTTTGGATATTCTCCATAAGTCTAAGTGGAATTTTTCAATTCCTTTCCATTTAGAATTTATATTCTATCTATTTGTTGCAAATTCCAATTTGAGTATACAATTATTCTTAAAAGAGACCCTTTCCCCCTTTTTCTATTGAAAAAACAAACGTGCACTTTCAATCAAAAAAGTTAAAATTCAAGACAAATCAGAACCATTAACTATTAATTCATAAATGATTCTTGAATTTTAATTTAAAAGAAAATGGTTTTTTCCTAATGAGATAAGAATGTGATAAGAAAATCTAAATTGAGACATAACTAATCAGTATTTATTTTTTAGCACTTAATCTTTTCACAAATTCAATTGTTCAAAAAAGAATTCAAATTCGTAGTAAATGTATTTATTGAGGATCTTTTTTGTTGATTCAAGAAAAAGTTGCACATTGATCCTAGAAATATTAATGATACATACGAAGATATGTATGTATACCCTTTCCATGAAAAATACTAATAGAGTATTAGAACAAAAAAATCCATTAGATAATGAACTACTAGTTCTGAGCCATCTTTAGCGATGAATCAAGCGTGGAATTATCCATGTGGTTGAGAGCCCTCACAGTCCAAGCACAACAACGCAATTATTAGAGACGCGCTCTACCACTATGCCAAAAGCGAGAGAAATCCATTTATTAATTTAGAATAGCTAAACCTAATCTAATGGTTATAAATAATCATTCTATTAATTTAGAATGAATTTAGAAATGAATTATCTAATTCTAAATACAATAATCCTAATTTTTTCAAGAATTCCTGATTTTTTTTCAAATTAATTATTATTAATCAATCCAATTCAAATAGGTATACAAAAAATACTATATTTATACATTATACATATTAAATCTTAATGTATAAAAATATTGTCTATAATAATATTGTAATATAATTGCTCTAATCTAATTATTAAATTATTTAAATTATAAAATTAGAAATTTGATTTTTTATTATATATTATTAATTGAAATAGAATTTAATAATAAATAATTATTATTTTGTAATTATTTAGAATATATTTTTCTATTTTTTTATTTATGAATATATTAGAATTATAATATTAATTAAATTATTATAATTAATTTTATATAAATTTTGTTAAATATACTAGATAATAAGAATTTGAATTCAAAAATGGAAAAAAGAAAATCTTACTATACTAATTTTATATGCTTCCTGAAGGTGAAGTTTGTGGAAATAAAACAATTAATTCCTTCTATCGCCAGAGGAGAGATGGAATTTATTACATGTCAAATTTGGCAAATTTTGGAGAAGGTTTGAGTGTCCAAAACATAGTCCTATGTAACCTAAATTTCAGGGTTGAATACGAACTTTGAATTTTGGTGGATAGTTGCTCATCAGGCTGCAAAGCGACACAGAAGTTAAAACAACCATCATCAGAATTTTGATTAAGATTTACACTTGGGCTTCAAATCAAATCTTGTAGCAAGGAATCACAGGGACCAAGACGTCACTGCAATTCTATGTGACTCAAACACATCCTTAATCGTTGGGCTAATCTATTAACGTGTTTGATTTTGCGGTAGAAAAGCTAAAAATCCCGTTTGTCCAACCATGTTACATAAAAACAACAATTTATGATTTTGTCTGAAACATGATTTGAGAAACGCCACCGTCTAACCAAACACACCAAACACGCACTATATATATACAAATATTAGAAGCATTCTTTCTGTCCAATCACTGTTTATAACCGTGGCTTTATTTTGGGCTTTGTGGTCCTTTTCCTTTTCTCATCTTTTCCCTATCTCTTTCACTTTTTCTTCTGTGTTCTCTTTCCCTTATTTTTCTTGATTTCTATGAATAGCACGAGCCACTTGCTAGTCACCACAAATATCTTATTTGGAAAACAATACAATAAAGAAAAAAAAAAAAAACAGGAAAGAGACTTGAAAACTGATGTTTGATCTCAGCCAAAAACATTGCGAAAGGTAGTCAATTTCAAATCAAAACTCTAGAAGGGAACAACTAGGAAACCAACAAACGAAAATGTCATAATTGACTAAAATCACTTAATAATTTGAAGCCATAAAATTAATGTAGAATTTTAGCTTTATAATGTTAAAAAAAAAAAAAGAATAAAGCAAATGGCATTCACATGAGAATTCCAACTGTTAAATAAAGATAATAATGTCAAGTGAGATTTTCACTACTACAAACTCTAGTACTGAGAATTTGTAATAGTAATAATTAACTCGTGTGATTCGAAAAAACTAAGAACACGGCATGGAGAAAGAACAAGGAACCAAAACCACACAAACAAAGTAGCATAATCTGGTGAAAGCATTCATTTTCTCTCTTCTACCACTTTGATCCCAGTAGACATCAATCAATAATAACAATGTAAAAGCACTAGAATGATCACTTAATCAAGAACCGGAGGTTGAGTCCTACCAAGCTAATTACTCCCTCAGTCTCTCACCCTCTTCAAATTCACCAATGCTTGCCACCTTCATTGGAGTTTGATGGTTAGACTACATGACAAACAGATTTAATAACGTCACATCAAATAATCCATCTCAACACTCTGGTGTTTGCCTATAATGTTAAGCTAAGAATCCATCATTCTCAACTCATTGAGCATTTTTAACTGATTAAAAAAAAAAAAACCCTTACACCACTATTGTAGAGCTCTGAAGGCCTCACTACATTTTAATAAACCCTTCACTCTTATCCAGTATTCAGAACTTGACACATAACATCTCCAATGATACTATAATATACATAATAGATGGCAGGTACTAAACATAAACACCTAACTCTGATATTAAGATACCCAAAAACCCTTGAAGTCTAGATAAAGATGATAGTATACTCAACACCACCTGTATGATTACATGATGAAAGTCAATTGAATTAAATATATGATCATTTTCCCTGTGATGTCAACAATTTAAATGACATGTAAAGATTCGAAAGACTTTCAAACGAAGTTCAGTTCTAGAAAATTTAACTGCTGTCAGTTTGTCCAAGACAGAGCAAGCAGCCATAGGAAAGTTCATCAGGCAACTTCTTTATTGATAGTCAATCTGTATATCTAAATAAACTTGATCATATAGATCAGGTCAAGGAAAAAGAAAAAGGGGCTAAAGAAGGGCCAAAGTAGAATGGATATGCAAAAAGTTACACTTATCATTTTTCCTCCAAGCGCAAAGCACTGACTCAACAAAGTTTTGTTGCCTACAAATGCCCGGTAACCAATAAGTGACATGAATCAAATTTCTCAAGAACCAGATATTTTTTAACAAATCTAACAGCAAGATCTGGTACATGCAAACTCTAACAAGCAGAATCAATTAGAAACTCTCGAACTATAACCATGTCACTAAAGAAACTATTCTGAAGCAGCCAAAATGTGAGAAATAAGAAGCAATTTACAACTCCTAATCTAATATTTAACACATCCTATTTTTTAACAAATCTAACAGCAAGATCCAGTACCTGCAAACTAACTATAACCATGTCACTAAAGAAACTATCCTAAAACACCAAAATGTGTGAAATGAGAAGCAGTTTACAACACTTAATCTAATATTTAATTATTCGAACACATTCTATTTGTAATGCAGATAGACGAAATACTGCTAAAGGAGGGAAGTTGTGAAAAATTAGAAGAGTCTACTCATTCAACAAGTAATTGTTCCTTTAAACAGGCATGCAGCAAATGATGCTTACATGAACGTATTATAACCTACCAAACTATATGGCACAAAACAAAATGGTAAACCAAACTAACTAGGTGCATAATCTTAATAACAACACCTAGGTCATAGCTATGTGATAGTGCGGAAAAGCAGAGCAATTGTTGCGGCTCTGTGTTTTGTCTATATGGGAAAGTTGGCCACAATCAGTTCGACCAATCAGACACACATAAGGAAGCAAAGAAAGGAAATAACCTAATTGAAATAAAAGGAAACAAATAGTAATAATGAATTGACTACAAACCAGACCAAATCAGAATGAAAAAAAGGCAAAAAAAAAAAAGACAAAATATCACGCAATAAAAAGGAAACAATAAAAAAGGAAATAATACTTTGAATCAATGTGAACCAGGGCACAATTAACAACACTTCCCCTCAATCCTCTTTCCTGACTTCAAATCCTCAAAATCACACCCATCCATATAAAAGTGAGTCCCATAGATCAAGTCTTTAGTGAGCTAGCTAATAGATAAGAAGTTAGAGGTCAATTGAGGAATTAAGACATATCTTAGAATTAGTTTTCAGATAGCTTAGCTACCCCAGTACCACAGACTTCAACATAATTACCGTCAACTATTCTTACATCTTGTTTTAGCATTAGGACCAAAATTAATAAGGAGAAAGACATTACCAGACATGTGATTAGAAGCTCTTGAGTCAATAATCTAGGCATTAGTTTTCTCAAGTTGAACATGCAAGGCTGTAGGAATGTTACCTACCTGTGCCATCATACCGATACCCATTGCTTTCTCTTTCCATGGGCATTAATTATCTTTTGAAGGATCTCCAATTGTTCCTTGCTAAACATAGCAGGTTCAAGTGGAGTTGGTTGCTGTTTTTCCTCGGTCTTGGCTACCAAGGCTTTCAATCAATAGGCTTTCCATGTAGCTTCCAACAAACCTCCTTGGTGTGACCTTTTTTGTTGCAATGGTCACAAAAAGGTTTCCCACTCCTTCTTGTCTTATTATCAGATGGGAAGTTGCTTCAAACAACTAAAGTAGAACTCTCATGTTGGTTCTGAGCTTTGGGCACCATGAGATAGTTGTTGCCTACTCTCTTCCCATTGAACTTCAACAAAGACCTCTTTGAATGAGGGTAGAGGACGAGTAGCCATGATCCTACTCCTTGTTGCGTCATAGCTCGGGTTAAGCCCTAAAAGGAAGCTATAAATCCTCCCTTTTTCCACAATTTTTTATTGGTCCATTGATAATACTTTACCAAGGTGTTATAGTACTAGGTGACATTCCTTTCACACTGCTTCAAATCCCTTAAGATGCCTTTTATCTAAAATAAAACTGCCATGTTGTCAACCTTGGGGTAAGACTCCCGAACCACGTCCCAAATCTCCTTTACTGTTTTGGCTAGCATTTAAATCTCCCCAATTTATGTTGTCATGGAGTTTACAAGCCACAACATTACCATATTATTTTATGATTTCCAAGTTTTGTACTTTGGATCAGATGTAGCCATCTGTGTTGCTTCTCCAGTGAGTTATTCTTCCTTTCTTCAGCCAAAGACAAACATCAAGACACTTTGGGACCACATTAGATACTTAGTACCATTGAACCGGTGTCCTGTAATCATGATAGTTGGATTGTCAATGGCCATGGCAATGGCTAGATGGTTGTTTGCCTAAGCACCTGGTAGGCATGCATCGAGCCAAATTTCAACATGGTTTTTTGTTCAGATCTTTAAGAGAAGGCTCTGATAACATGTTGAAAAACAAAGCAATTGTTGTGGCTTTGTGTTTTATCTATTCAAAATGAAAACATGATACAAATATATGGGAAGTTGGCCACAATGAGTTCAACCAATCAGACCTACATAAGAAGGAAGCAAAAAAAGAAATAACCTAATTGAAATAAAAGGAAACAAATAGTAATAATGAGTTGATTACAGATCAGACCAAATCAAAATAAAACAAGAAACAAAATAAATATAATATCACTCAATAAAAGGAAACAGTAAAAAAGGAAATAATACTCTGGAAGTGTGAATAATAACACAATTAGCATACAGATAGCAAAGGAAAGGACTCCAAGAGAAATTAATTAGGAAACAGAATTTACTTTCCTTCTCTCTAACTTTGGGCTAGGGTGAGAATACTTCAGATATCCATCCCAAGGAACATTTTTAAGGCCAGCACAAACTGAGATTCATTAAAATACAGTTTCAAAACCTGGAAGGTGCCAAGCATAGACTCTTGTGTACAGCCATATACACTTTGCACCACTTTCTGCTTACAATATGGAAAAAGATTAACAGAAAGGCAAACTCAACGGCTGTTTCTCCTTGCGAATAACAGCCCAAGATATAATTAGCTGCAGCAGATGCCAAGTGAGTGACTGCCTGAAAATACATGAAATCCAGCCATTACACCTAAAAGAGCAATGGAACAGTAAAAGTATAGAAATAATTAACATATGACAAGTATAACCTTACTTTCAACTATTCCAAAAAGCATCTACTAATATTTTATTGCAACCAGGCAAACTGTGTAGCCAAGTTCAAATAAAAATTAGAATGCTTTGGTCATAAGTTTCAGAATACAGGAACTAAAGTAAAAATCTTTATTTCTTTTCTTTTCTTTTTTGGTTTCTTTTTGTTGGGGGGGGGGAGAAAATTACTATAAATGAAAGAAAGAGAGAAAGCCCATTGCATAAGGTACTACATATGACAAGTATAACCTTACTTCCAACTATTCCAAAAAGCATCTACTAATATTTTATTGCGGCCGGGCAAACTGTGTAGCCAAGTTCAAATGCACCCTATTAGAATGCTTTGGTCATAAGTTTCGGAATACAGGAACTAAAGTAAAAATCTTTATTTCTTTTATTTTCTTTTTTTTTTTTTGGGGGGGGTGGGGAGAAAATTACTATAAACGAAAGAAAGAGAGAGCCCATTGCATAAGGTACTGCATTTTAACATTTACAAATGATTCACATACCTTCTTGAACATAACGGTGTAGAGATTTCCTTCAGGAAAAATGAGAAGAGAGTCATTGTCAGCTCCCTGGACATGCTTCCTCAATCTGAAGTATGAAAAACAGATAAGTTAAAGGAAATGAAATCCGATATTTCCCACATTTTCATTTAAACTCACTTTCTGGCAACAATTTCTCAACCTTTTTCCTATGATTGAACCAGACACATGCTACACTCTCCAAAATGGAGCCCTGCAATAATCCTACACAACAGCCAATATTTTTAAAACTCACAAATTACTTTTTGCCAGGAAAATTTCGATATCCCTTCTACATTAACAAGTTTAAAGTGTCTATATAGCATCACTGATTGTTCATCACATGCCCTATTCTCCCCAAAAAACATTTAAACCGGCCAACAGAAAAGATATAGTGGTACCAACAAAAAGGTTTAGATATGTTACTTTTCATGTTATCATTTATTGTGTGAATTATTCTATTATCTTACCAGAAAAGAAACTTTCATTGAGATTTAAGAGTTCTAAAAGATTTAAAAGATATGAAAGAAATAGTATTGACACCAGGGGCCCCCAACCCCAACAATTAACCTTCCACTATTAATCTTTTCTTCCACAGAAGCCATCCTATTCCTATGAACCTCTCTCTACTTCATTAATGTCTTCAGTTCAAAACACGGAATTGTGGTTCCCTATCAAAAACTAGGGGTGGTTGGTACACATCAAGTGATGGCATTTTTTTTTGTTTTTGGGGTGAAAAAGGAGAAACTAGAAAGATGCATGTTTGAGAAGCTCATTAGCCGTGGGAGATACCAAAGAATCTAAGGAAGCAGAAAAGCAGAACACAAAGTGAGGGAACAAAAGCTGCAAAATGAAAATCATAATAACGGAGGGAACCTTCTCACATCTCTTTATCTTTAAATTTTAAACAGCAGGATATTAAATGCCAAACATCACATATCACTTTATCTTCTTTAAATTTTAAAACAAGAAAAAAAAAATCATTTTTCTCATCTTTACCCTTCATAATAATACTTTTAGTACCAACAAGCTATGGCATGTATAATATGGGCACAGAAAAAATAATGGAGGGAACCTTCAAGATAAGAACTGCCTCACATAAATTCTTCAATGAGAGGGAGCATGTCCCATTGCTATGGATAGGCAACAATCTGGAATTAGAATAGATCAGTCCTTTTCTTGCTCCAACTATCGGTGGCAACGGCAACATGATAAGTTCATAATGCATATAATTCAATAACCCAGTGCTTCATCAACAGAGAATGGTTTCAAAATCTGGCCTTCTCACTACAGTGATATCAACCAGAAAAATGGTTCTAAAAAGATGAATGACTGCTGTCTATCTTGAATGGCATTCACTTAATAATGGAACATGCCAATGCTACTACGCTCCTAAGTTCCAGCATGATGACATGAACAAGTGTCTCCGAAAATCCCTCCCACCAAAGGTCCTTAGCAATCAGACAATCAGCAAAACAATGACTTAACTAAGGGCCAGCCAAGAAAGAATATATAACTCACCAAAAGAACCATCTGCATTATCATTTCAGCTTTCCTAGTAGTACATTCAAAATTATTATACAAAGACTACATTTTAAACAAGATGCAGCACAAAATTGCACCCCAGATATAACTTTTGCAGGGAACAAAAGAAATCAATCAAGCACGGCGTTTACTCAAACGCCATGAGTTTGGCTCATGGTATCTGTCATAAAGTGGCTCTATACGCTCTTGTCGCTTCCGCTTGCTCATTTTTGTAGGATCTGCCACTTTGAAGAATCTTGGAGCCAATTCAACAAGCCATTTGGGGTCTATGACAGTGACCTCACGCATATATTCCTTTGTTGTCATCACAAGCTCGTGATAGATGACCCAATCTGGCTGTCTCTGGAACAAAGCTGAACTGGGATGAATATATACAGGCTGGTTCTCAACTAGGGTTCTGTAACCCTCTTGAGGGTCCTTTCTAGCTGCATGAAAAAAAAATCCTGCAGTGATAGCCTTCCTGATCTTAGTGAAGTTCTTTCCAGCACTTACAACATCCAATTTGTACCTGAAAAACAGAGCCAATGTTTCAGAAACCAGTTTAATCAAACCTGATCCCCTATATGAAGGGAATAATCATCACTTTCCATTTTAAAAATGTAATTTTAAATCTGAAAAACTAGTTTATAAATTAACAGAGAGAGCCTCAAAACAATTGGCCGTGCAAATTAATTGTATAGAACTCAGATAAAAGTAGAATGCAGCAAAGGGTCAGGCAAAAGACATCATTTAGAAAGATAGATAGATATCATACTTATCCATAATAGTGAGAAGCTGTTTCCTAACGTCCTGTGCCCTTCTCAAAGATCGAGATTGAACAAAATTCTCAAAACACCATGGTCCAGAAAAATTTTTAGCTTTCCAAGCCTCATACACAGCAAGTAGTGTAAGCTGGTCACCCTCTGGCTGGAAAAACTTTGCCCTCTTCTGATCAGCTTGGGCTTGCTTTTCCCTTGGCCTGTAAAAAATATTTCCGGTTTGAATCATGGCAATTATGGTCAGTATCTCATCACTACAACCAAGGTCCACACTGGCAAGTAGCATCTTCGATAATGGAGGATCTAGTGGAAATTCTGCCATTTTCCTTCCCAATTTGGTTAAAAGGCCCTCGTCATCCAATGCTCCTAGACTGTACAGCTGTTCCATGGCAGAAATGAGAGCTTGGGGTGAAGGAGGATCCATAAAATCAAAGGACAGAAGATCATTTATACCCATAGCTTTCATTGTAAGAGTAGTAAACCCAAGATTTATCCTTTGAATTTCTGGAATAGTAGTAGGAGACATCTCATTTCTATATGCACTCTCAGTATAGAGGCGGTAACACTTCCCAGGTCCAGTACGCCCTGCCCGCCCAGCTCTTTGCTTGGCTGATGCTTGTGAAATTGGAGTTATCACCAAAGAATCGAGACCTTGTTTTGGGTTGTATACATTTTGCTTAGCAAATCCAGGGTCAATAACATAAAAAATCCCATCAATTGTCAAAGAAGCCTCAGCAATATTAGTTGCCACAACCACTTTCCTCTTCCCGGGAGGAGGGGGATCAAATATCCTAGATTGCATTTCACTAGGAAGAGCACTATAAACAGGCAAAATAATCAATTCTGGAACATTCTTACCTAATCCTTTCATTCTCTCATAAAGAGACTGGCAAGCAAAATCAATTTCCTCTTGACCAGTCAAGAAGAGAAGGATGTCTCCTTCTGGTTCTGTCAAATGGATCTGCAGTACGGTGATTAAGGCTGCATCTAAATAATCACTTTCTGGTTGCTTGGTATAAAGTATCTCCACAGGAAAAGTCCTCCCAGGAATTGTAAAAATGTTACAGTTAAAGAAATACCCAGAAAATTTCTCAGCATCCAGTGTAGCAGATGTGACAATCAATCGCAAGTCAGGTCTACGTTTCACCAGCTGCTTCAATAGTCCAAAAAGAACATCGGTATGAATAGTTCTTTCATGGGCTTCATCAAGCATTACGACAGAATATTGGGACAGACTCTCATCAACCAATATTTCCCTAAGAAGCATACCATCTGTCATGTACTTGATTACGGTATCTGGTCCAGTGCAATCCTCAAAACGAATAGCATAACCAACTTCCTCACCCAATCGACAACCAAACTCTTCCGCAACTCTTTTTGCCACTGACATAGCAGCCACCCTACGAGGTTGAGTGCATCCAATTTTACCCTTTGTAGTGTAACCAGCTTCAGCAAGATACTGTGTGACTTGAGTTGTCTTACCTGACCCTGTCTCACCAATGACCACTAGAACCTGATTATCATGGACAGCTTGAATCAATTCTTTCTTTAATTTGTAGATTGGTAAGCTCTGCCTCTGTTCCTGAATGGAGAGCTTTGATCTTTGTCCAAAAGTGATGGTTTTCCCATAAGCATCTTTCTTCCATTCAGGCATGTCATAGGCTGATAAGCCAACACCCCGAAGCTCCTGTGCCAGATGCCGTTCACCTGACTCTGGCATTGGGTCTTCCCAAGGACGATTGAGATCCTTTGGAATAGAGTCAAGCATTGTGCGTTGTTGTTGTTCTCGTACTTCTCTGCGCTCCTTTATAAGTGCAGACTGGAGTGCAGCAGCACGACTCAGAGAACCTTCTGGATTCTTGAAGATCTTAACAGGTGACATGTCCATTGAATATCTACTCTGCCCTTGCAAAAAGGCAGGCTCATCCTCATTCATCTCAATCTCGAGCTCTTCTTCAGCACCTTCCTCTTGGTAGAGTAGTCCATCTCCCTCGTCATCATATGTTGGATACTCTGTAACACTCATAACACCTGAAGCAATTAACTGCTTTGCTTCCCATTTCTCAGGAGAGCTCATTCTCTTTAAAGGTCTGCGTGAAGAACCAACATCATCGTCTTCCACAATCCTTATCCCAGAAAGACCTGTCCTGGCTACAGGTCCATCCTTAGAATCTTGAGGATTCATTCGAAAAGCATCATCCTCCGAGCTCCTCTTCAAAGGAAGAAGATCTTTCCCAGTGTGTTGATCAACATCCCTCATTGAAAGACTCAACTTTTGACCAGAAATTGAAATTGCCTTCACGTAAACCTCCTGGTCCCGCTTCACAACGTCCTTAGCATTACCAATTCTTCGAGTTGCAATCTGAGAAACATGCACCAAACCCTCCTTTCCTCTGAAATCATCCAATTGGACGAAGCATCCTGTATCCATAACTCTTGACACCCTGCCTTTGTAAACCTTATACAACTCTGGTTCATTAGAGCCATGCCTTCGATCTCTGTGCGATTTCCTATCTCTATCTTCGTCACTGTTCTCCCATCCGTATCCATTCTCTTCGTGCCCATCTCTCCTACGCCTATCATGTCTACCCCCGTGCCTTCCCTCACTTCTGAAATCCCTCCTCTCATCCTCATCTTCATAGTCTCTGTCTCTTTCTCTATGCCTCCCCTCTCTTTCATACCTATCCCTGCGCCTGTCTCTCCTATCTCTATTTCTGTATCTATCCTCCTCTTCCCGTTCTCTCCCTACATGGTATTGTCTAGCCTCCGTATCTATTTCCTTCTCGAGTTCCTTTGCTCGATCCCTATCGTCAGCAATAGCAAGAGCCTTATACTTGGTCTTCCTTCCATCGGTGGAGCTACCTTTATTCGATTCCTTTTCCGACTTGGACTTGGGAGAAAGAATGGCATGTATGATAGTCAGAAGGGTTTTGACAAAATAATCCGGCATCTCCGCTCCATTCTCCTTCAATTTGGCATCAAATTCCTCAACACTCTCAGAATTGCGACCCAACTCTGTAATAAACTCAGCGAGGACTTTATCGCCCGTACCAGTGTGGGATTCGAGCTCGGTGCAAACCTTAGAAACAAGGGACAAGTATTCAAGCTTCTTCAGTCCCTCTTCGTCTGAATTACCGATAGCCATATCGGAATGTTGTTTTGCGTACCCAAAATTCCAGAGGATTCGATGAAACGCAAACGGGTAGAGACGGGAAGAAGAAAGGAGCTCAATGTCACAGAAGCAGAATCAAGCAGGTCGCCCGTAAGGTAGAGGAGAAGCACTAGGAGAAAGGCTATTGTCGGCTTAAAATAAGATCGAAAAGGCTCTCTCCGAATAAGGAGGTGAAGAAGATTTCCGAGGTCTTTTGGGAGGGCTGGCTTGGCTGCGTCGGTCTTGTGGCTCAATACGATTCTCGGGTGCGCCAGGGCTTTAATTTTTTAATTTTTAATTTTATTATTTTTTAAATTTTATTATTATTTTTTAAAAAAATGTAGACCGATTTTATTTTATTTTCTATTTTTTAAAAAATTAAAAATATTAAAATTTCAAAAAATAATAATAAATCTAGATTATCTACAGATCAGGTCAGAAGTACATGGCAAAGGAAATTTCAAAGAATTGGTTCTGCTTACGGTTCAATAACTTAGCAGTCATGGTATAGAAAATATTTATTGGAGTTGCACATTCCTTTGCATAATTTGCAATACGATAAAATGAAACTTTTTTATTTTGATTTTGTTAGCAAATTTGTTATTATTATTATTATTATTATTATTATTATTATTATTATGTCAATAAGCTAGCAAATTTTTTTACTTAACTGTTGGACATTTGGCTGGTGAAAATGTAACCGTTTAATAACAAAATGCACCTATCCAAATAATAAACATGGGGTCAAATGTTAAAAGTAGAAAAAGTAATTCTCAAGGGCTAATAGAATGTAGAGTAAATTCTATGAATTTCTTTTTAGTGTTAAAATCATATAATTTTTTTATTTTTAAAATAGACACTTTACTTTAATTTTAATTTTTTTAATTAAAATATTTTTCAATATGTATTAGTGGCTTGACATGCACAAAATACATGTTAAAATTTTCTTTAATTTATTCTTAAATAATTTTTAGAATATAAAATTAAATTGTAGCAATTTCTATATTTTAAAATAATAAAAAAATAGTAAAAACTTATTTAACTTATTTAACTTTTCATCTTATGTATTAAATTTTGTTTATTATAAAAGGATATGATGATATTGTCATATGACTATTGCTTCATGTAAAAGTTCAGCTTTACATTGTTATCATAGCTGCTTCCGTAGTAGTGGAGGAAATATTTTGGTCAAATGAAATAGCATGGATAGTTCTCTAAATTAAAAATGAATACATCTTGAGTACATTATAGGTTTGGTATAGGTTATGTCTTGACACCTTACTCAAGAATCATGTAACATGATTTTTTTAATTATTTAGTATTTAATGAAATGAATTTATTAAGTTTTAATAAAATGAATTTGAACTAAATAACTTCATGTATGAAAAGTACAAGACGAATCTATAGGAATTTTTAAGATTTTAAGAAAGTTCAGGGGCAAAATTGTCATTTCACACTTAGACGAAATTTGATTTTTTTTTTTGGAGGATTAAACAATCAAGAACTAGCATGATATATATACATACATATATATATATATATATATATATATATATATATATATATATATATATATATGAAGAGTTAGGGAATAGTATATAGAAAATTATAAAATTCGTTTCGTAAAATTCTAAAATCGTTAGGACTAAAAAATGACCCCGAATGATTAAGAACTTATAACTAAACTTCGAAGTTTGAGCTAACTATCTTAACAAATTCTATGCAAAATGATCTACTAGATGGTGGCAATGGAATCTAAAAATGTGGTGTTAAAATGGAAATATAAGCAAAAAAAGAATAGAGGTGCTTATCTGTTATCCTTCTATCAGGGGTAGAATAGTTATTTGGACCCTAAAATAATAAAATATTAGAAAAATAAATAATAATAATAATAATAATAATAATAATAATAATAATAATAATAATAATAATAATAATAAAATATATGACTAAAGAACTTAAGTAAAACCCACATAGGCCCAAATAATATTAAAATATAACAAAAAACCCAAAGAACGCAAGTCGAATAAAATATTACAAGAACTTATGAAAAGATATATCAACAAAACAAAGATATTTTCACAAAATTTGCCCGAGAAGATGCTGATGTGGCGCCATGAGCAAGGGAAGAAATGATGTGGCACCATGTGTAGAGAATTTTCTTAAGATGACACATGTTACGGAACTATGACACCAGCTTACATAAACAAATCTTAGTAAAACATTGTATTCTTACATTTTACAAAAATGCTATTGCTAATATCATTGCTAACACTGGATGACATAGTTGTTGAATCATGCAGTAATAAATGCAAAGTTATTTTCATAAAAATTGAGAAAAGTAACCACGGTTAAAATCCAATGGCTAATATTCATCAATAAAACGAGATATGATCTCAACTATTAATACAATCCTATGGCCAAGATTTTTCTACTTTTTTTAAGATCAAATCACAACCCTTGATCTAATCTAAAAGCCCATATTTAATCTCCAATTTCAAGACTTAATCTTAGCCATCTATTTGATCTAAAGGCCAAGATCTTCCATCTTAAAACATATTCAATCCTAACTATCTATTTAAAAATAAAATTTACATGAAACACACACACACTTCTTCACGCCATCTCCATACACAAACACACACTCATCCATTCGACCATAGCAAGATAGAAAAGGAGAAGGAGAGCACAGCCAAGGAAAAGGAAGAAGGAAGGAGGAAGAAGAAGGAATGGACTACTAGGGAGAAAACCACACCACAAATTCAGTGTAACATAGATAAACTCTCTTCTTGTTGGTTTTTCTTGTATTTTCTTCCATGAATTTTCTCTTCCTTTCTCCCTTGAGTTTCAGCCATAGGAAGAAGAAGATGGAAATTCTTGTTGTCTTATGAATCCATGGCAAGAAAAGATGGAGATGTCATATATGTAGCTTATGGATTCATGTGATTCAAGAAAATTCCTAATCTTGAAAATTTTTCTATAAATCAAGGAACTTTGAACTTTAAGAAGCCATAAAAGAAATTGAAGAGAAAATAAATGGGAGAATAATGGGAGAAAGCCTAAGGAAGAGATAGATTAATATAATCTTGATTTTTATGAAGATTATGGCAAGAAACTTTTGAATTTCATTTTGATAAAAGTGTAGAATGCTCATGGAATTCCTAGAAATTTTTTAGGGGCTTTTATCTATCTCCTTTGATTATGTATTATTGGCTTGTTAACAATAGAAAATGGAAGAAAACAACACCTACACAGACACCCTAGGTTTGCCCAAGACCATTCAAAATAGCTAGGAAGGAGTTTGTCAAGAGCCAACTAAATTAGTTAATCTCCACTAAAAATGAGGTTTATGATGAAATTTTGGTGAATTATGGATAACTATATAAAAAGTCAACTTTTTTAGAGAAAGTGTTGACCATGAACTTCTTAAATTTTTAATGGAATTATTTGATGAATTTTGGATGATCCGTATGATCAAGTATGTTCTATATGTTGTTTAGATTCATTGATATTTATTCTGTAATTTTTGGAGCCTATTAGTTAGAAACTTATGAAGCACTGCATTGATATTTGAATATATAGGGAATATTTGTTCTAGTACTATGCTGTGTACTGTCTAATTTCATGATAATATGAATAATATACTACTTGTTGATTTCAAGAATATGGGTTGTTTGGTAAAGGACTGGCTTATATATATATATATATTATATGGCAAAGTTGCCTTGTTCAGGAGATGAGCCCTGTGTGTACCACAGTTAGCCACTAGATAAATACTGTTGTGTTAGATATCTAATTTTAATTAAAAAAGATACTTAAAATATCTAAAATAATTAATTAGGACCAATGAAGGTCATTCGAATATTTTGGACCTATTTTAGACTTAGTAGGCTTTATTGAGCCTCCCATATACCTGAATAAGCATTTTATAGCTATACTGGACCTTACTTGTACCTTGACTTTGGATTTAGAATTTTAGATTATCTTGGACACTGGATGGGTCCTAGGACAAATCTAGACTTAGAAAAGTGAAAAGATAAATTTAAGTATTTAAATATATTTTTTTAGACTCCAATACGCTATTCTGCTATTAGGATTATTTGATTATACACAGAGTTGTGTAAGGTAGTTCTTTCCTAAATATACCTAGTATGTTTTAATCAAATGATAGCTTGAATGACATATTATTGTGATATTTTTATATGACTTTCCTTGAGTACCCACTGGGGGATGCCTCAATAAAAGAGGCAGGGTGAGCTTGTTAAGTCATGGCAATGCAACATGATTTAAGTATTGAGCCTACCAATGCCAGTGCAATATGTTCTAGATATTGGGCCTGACAATCTATAAGGCTTAATGGTCAAGTTGAATAATAATATTTGTTGTATTTTCTTTATTCTCTATATGCGTGTAATTACTTGCGATATGTGAATGCAAAAAGCTGCTGATATCACGTTATTATCTATATTTTAAATCATGTTTTACTAATATGTGGGGAATGTTGAAATTTATATGATATTCTGTTGATATATTCATATAAAAATCTTTGTTGTCTTTTGTTTTCATTGTTCTATATCTATATTGAGTGTTTCATAAATAATATAGTATCCTCTGTTTACATTATTCTGTAAATTCAATATTCTCCATAGAGCATTTTGTTTATATTATCCATTGTCTGTTAAACTATTACTTGACTTTTCTTCATAGATATTATTTTATATTAATCTTATCTATGTTATTGGAAAAAATTATTTCTTACTCTATTATGGTTTATATTTTTCTTAGATGCTAATTTATCGAGCGACCTTAGAACTTCAAGCGGAGTGGATCCAGTTTTCTATTTGGGGATGGGTCTTTGTCATCTAGAACATATGAATCATATTGTGTGATGACACCATTCGTGCTATACCAGTGTATTTTGTGGCTTTAGGAGAGCTTGATTCTCACTCATTCCTAATGGGTAGATTTGAACCTCTTGCTTTTTTATATCTACGAGTAGAGACCGGGTCACTAACATTTATCTTTTGTGTAGATAGAGGATGAATCTTATAGTTTCTCTTTGTTACTTGGGGATTTCTTTTTGGAGTAGTTTAGACTAGATCCCTAGTACTATACTTTGGTCTATACTTATATCGATCTTGCTCCCCTATGTTGGAACTTTTTAAACAATATATGGTAATAGTAGTTTATTTTTGTTATTTTCATATTCCACTATGTAACAATCTTAATTCTTAATTACTATGATTAGGTTTAATTACATGATTAACAATCATAAATCAAGGTTTAAGTCATTATAATTAATTAAAATAGGAGAAAGTGGAGAAAATTTGAACCTTGATATCATTAGGGTTATTAACTAAGTAACCATAACTAATTAAATCCACAAGCGATCATAATTATCAATTAAGACCTTTGATTCATCTACTATTGATTCCAACTTACAAAACCCTTTTATAATGTTCCTAAGTTATTACATAACCTTAACATAGGCAAATTCAAGGTTTCTAAGTCAAAAGTAAGAGTTTAGGAACCTTTGCCATGACTTGGACCTTTTCTGCTACGGCTAAATTGGTTATTGGAATCTAAAAATCAAGTTTGAAGACTCTTGTTGTGACTTGGTATACTCGGGTCATGGCATAAGTGCTCTCAAAAACTACTATTCACACTTTCACAAATCATTGCAGCAAGTTGGAGCCTCACCGCAACGGACCTATATGGCATCGTGGTAGGAGAATATCTTAAAACCAAGTGTAGAAAATTTCATAATTCGCTCCACGGATAGGCTGCGGTGAAATTAGCTAGCAGAACCCAGAATTTTCCTCACTCAATTCTCGCAGTGACTTGATCCTCTTGCGCCTCGATGAATCTACTTTCTGGGGCACTCCCTACTTGACTTCCTCGACTTGTTCAGCGGCAAGGTTGCTTTCTATCACTCTCCCTAGGTGAATTTTTTACCTTATGCCACAACGAGACATTCCAAGTTGTGGCGCTCCTCGCTTCTGATTGACTCTTGGCCGTGACTCAGCTATTCTTGGTCATGGCGTGACCCTCTTCTGCACCTATACCTCCTAAATTTCATCCCATACACTCTAACTCTCCCTCTAGCATCACTCTGCCTTAATTTGTAGGGCTCTAATGACATTCATCTACTTAATATACTCAGCATGTCTCTCATTGCTAAATCAAATCCTAGGTATTGATTCCTACTCATCTACTATTATATATCAACAATTTATATATCAATGACAGCAAGAAGGATTCATAATTACTAACATTATCATCCAAATATAAATTCCAATATAGGCTTTGTGCATTACTAGTCTAAGTCAATAATTAAGGTATCACATGATTACATTCTTAGATAATAGACCATATCTTAAGATCAACAAAGTTTTATATTAGATATATAAGTGCATACATCAAATTCCAAATTGTAAAGAGTCTAACTCCCTATTAGTTATATCATTATCTACCAAAACACAAAATACCTACACTTGGCAGCATGATTACATGATGATGATGATGCTATAATAACAAAAATAAGCATCTATCTTAGATTAGATCCATCCAAGTGCAGAATTTCTCATACATGGTCTTAGCTTATAGATGTTCATCTACCTATTTCTTTTTATCTTTATTCGAAGGACCTTTACATGAAATAATTAGCTCATGAAATAGGGTAACCAAAGGCAAATTTCATTCATATATTCCAATTTAATTAACATATATGCAATTAATCAGATAAGTATTAGGAATAGTAGTCATATCAGCAAATGAAACAATTGAGCTATCAGTGACTATTATCCTATATTAGCAATCACATTTCACATGTTAAAGGCCATTAACACTGGGAGAGGCCATTCCACAGCACCAACTCCCTAATGAGCACAACTTGAGCTCAGTGCATATAAGGGTCTAATCACAACCTAGTGTCCAATTGAAATACGATGCACGAGTGGCAGTCGTAGCACAGCTCTACCATGGATTCACAAGGTCCAACCATAACATACCAGATAGTCAACCATTCATTAGGCATTCAAAATTATAATTATGTAGCAAATATAAAATTAAAATAGACATATACATGAAATTTAACATTAACCCTTATTACTTTGCTTGTAGACAATTCTTTGAGAGCCAACCATAATGCTACTTCAACCTATAAACATAAAACCAAACCATTACTATTTCTAATCATTATTTATAGTAGCAAACCCAATATTGAAAGAATTAAATCATAAAGGACTACCTAGAGAATACTTATCTAGCCACTACAAAAACCAAATTTGAATTTAGTTATACCTATATCAGTCACCTTAGGCAAATCTTGCTTTAGGAGTGGAAAATGCGGGATTTATTCCAAGAATCTTGGCCACCTCCTAAGACCTCCAAAAATGCTTTATGTCTCTTGTGTTTCTGCAGAATGAAAGGGAAAGGGTTGAAGGAACTTTAGGTTTTAGAGTTTAGGTGGATTGTGGGTTGACCTAAAGGCCCAAATCCAAGTGGGTTCAAAAGTTAGTGCTAGTTGGGCCATGATTTGGGTATTAAATAGGTTAAATATGAGTTGGATCTGTACAAAATAAATATTGGGCTTCTAAGAAAAAGGAATTGGATCTCCCTAAAGCTAAAATTAGGCTTTTACATTTAGCTCAAGGCTTAATTTAATTAATCATAAGACCCAAATTAATATCCATCTCTCTTAATTAATTCTCATAATTAAACCCATATCAATTCTTAATTAATCATAATTATCTTTAATTGATTTCAAGTATTACACGCTACACTATATGGGTTTAGTTGACATGAAATAAAGAATCTTTATTATAAAGGAACAATTAAAAAGGAAGAAAGTAATTAGACATAAATTAATTAAAACTTATTTGCATAAGTTAAAAAATTTACTAAAAATGGGTAAGTAAAGGAGGCATTATAAATTAGGGCTTTAAAGTTAAGTAGGTGGGCTAAGGATATAGGTTGTGAATTGAGCCTTTATTTGAAAATGTGCTTACTCGTTTATGGTAGGTAATTAGTTAGTCAAATCTAAGGACCGAATTTTACTAAGGGGGTAGAATGTAATGGCTTAACAAATTGGATAAGAAAATTAATTAAGATTGGTAATTAAGTTGTAATGCCATTAAAAATCAAGAATTTAAATAATTGATGTTAATAATATAAATTAATTAAAGTTTAGAATAAAATTTAATTAAGAATAATATTCAAACATGTCATAGCTTTAGTGGCAATAACTTGGCTCTATCTTTCTAAGTGACTTGTGCTATTGATGTGAAATCAAGGGGCGCCCCAATTTTCACAATGTAGGTTAAAAGGATAGATGATAGTTCGAGACTTGATGGAAGCAAATAGTCAACCAACATTATAGGAATGTTGACCTGCTACTTAGATGGTGTGCTCAACCATGAACACAATGAACCAAACCACACAACAACACACTTAGGTTGAAACATGAATTAAGAGTTTTTACAAGCTTGAATCACCAACCCAAGAATAGGTTGACAAGATAAAAGTTTCACAAAAGCAAAGAAAAGATAATACTTTTACAATTGGAGAAAACACTCAAAATAATTCTATTATTTTCAATTTAATTACAAATGAAGGCACAATATATGAATTTATAGTGTGAATCAAATTTACTTATTGGAGGAAAATTAGGAAACTAATTGTATAATCCTAACTAAATGACCTAGAAATTAGGAATACAAAATAATTAAATCTTTTTAAAAACAAAAAAGGAAAGAGAATCTGCCTAATTAATTCCAATTTTTGTCTAAATATATGAGGCTTCTAGAAGTTAGTATATTAAGCCCATAATAGTATTATTTAGGCTCAAATGAGTCAATCTATGTATGGCCCTTAGTTCGACATATTCTAATCCAAAATAGCTTCAACAGCTCCATCTTTATCCCAAATAATATTGAGGATGTCCTAAGTAATACTTAAATCAAGTTTGTCAAATTTTTGCTTGGTCCAAATCTCTTGAACAAGTCTACTCAATGCTTTTTAAGTCTTTTAGCCTTTGCCCTTATGATATGTCCAATTGGAATATGCAAAGGATCATTTGAAGATTTTGAGTTAGCTTGTTCTTTTGAGCTAGCTAATTTTGTCCTATGATTTGCACTAGCATCTTTCTCTACATAAGCCTGGTTTATATCATCCTCCCCCTCTTGAAAAGGAGTCATCTTCGACTCTTCAAAATCTACATCAAAATAAGGGAAAAGATTAGAAATGTTGAAAGTAGCACTTACACCATACTCAACTTGTAAATCAATCTTTTGAGTATTATCATTAATCCTCTCTAGCATTGGGAATGGTCCATCTCCTCGAAGCATAAGCTTGGACTTTCTTTTGTCAAGAAATCTCTCTTTACTAAGGTGTAGCTAAACTAAGTCCCTTGGCTCAAATACAATCCTCTTTCATCCCTTGTTAGCACAGTCTACATATTGTTGAGTCATCCTTTCAATGTTTTGCTTAGCTTTCTTATGGATTTACTTAACAAACTTAGCACACTTCTTCCCATCCATATTGGCTCTTTCTTACAAAGGTAAAGGAGTTAAGTCAATGGTTGTAAGAGGATTAAGACTATATATAATCTCAAAGGTGAATATTTAGCAGTGGAATAAACAGCCTTATTGTAAGCAAATTTGACGTGTGATAAACACTCCTTTCAATTCTTCAAGTTCTTCTTAAGAACTGTCCATAACAAAGAAGAAAGTGTCCTATTCACAACCTCTGTTTGTCCATAAGTTTATGGGTGGCAAGTAGTAGAAAATAGTAATTTAGTCCCAAAGCTCCACAAAATCTTCCAAAAATAGCTTAGAAACTTAGCATCCCAATCTAACACTATAATCCTTGGCATCCCATGAAGCCGTACAACTTCCTGAAAGAACAAATTAGCAATGTTAGAGCAATCATCAACCTTATGACATGCAATGAAGTATGCCATTTTAGAAAATCTGTCCATAATAATAGAAATGGAGTCCCCCCTCTTAGACCTAGGTAATCCTACAATATAGTCCATAGAAACATCTTCCCAAGGTACACTAAGAATAGGGAGGGGAGTATACAATTAATGGGAATTTAATTTATATTTAGCTTTATGATATATAATACATCTGTTTACAAACTTTTCAATATCCTTACGCATCCTAGGCCAATAAAAATGCTCATTTAAGACATCAAATGTTTTAGCAATGCCAAAATGTCTCATTAAACCACCTAAAGGTTCTTTCTTAATAACATAAGCACAAAAACATTAGAAATACAAAACTTATCAACACAGAATCAGAGTCCATCATGCAAGTAAAATGTGTCCTCTAATCAAGTCCAGGTTTGCAATGGCTAAAAGTTTCACCAAAGTCAACTTGTTAGTACATAATTCTTTGATGAACCCAAAACCAAGAACTTCATAATCTAACTTGGAAAGAAGAATGTACCTATATAAAAGTGCATTAGCAGCAATATTCCCCTTACCTTTCTTGTACTTAATCACATATGCGAAAGATTCAATGAATTCAACTCACCTAGCATGTCTTTAATTCAATTTGTTTTAGCTCTTAATATGTTTAAAAGCCTCATGACTAGAATGTATGGCAAATTCCTTAGGCCATAAATAATGTTGTCAAGTTTCCAACACTCTGACTAAGGCATATAGCTTTTTACCATATATAGGATAGTTAAGAGTAGGACTGTTTAGCTTTTCACTAAAATATGCAATGGGCTTATCTATTTGGCATAAGTGTACCTCTTATGCCAATTTCAATTGCATCACATTCTATTTCAAAAATCTTACCAAAGTGTGCTAGTTGTAACATCCGGTTCCTCCATAAATGTAAGAAACATAGTGTTCGATTTCTCCATAAATGTATGAAATGCACTAGATATAAAAGGAAGCCTCCCAGATAAAATTGTTTGAGGTCTAATAAACTTAAATCCATAATCTAGATCTCAAATGATAAGGATCTAAAGCTAGAGGTGCCCTGAAAACAGAGCCAGATGAGCTAGAAAAGTTTGTGAGAGAAAGTTGGGACATTTTTGGAATTTTTAGTAATTTTAGAAAACTCACAGAAGGGCTTTTTAAATAAAAATTTAAGTTTTTTAGGGTTCTCAGAGGCCCTAAAAATCATGAAAACCCCCAGAACAGTTAAAACTCGTCCAATGAGTAATTTCAATCGTTAGTTGATCAAAATTTTGACTTAATGATTCGAATTGATTTTAAATCTAATTTAGGTGAAACCAAAGGAATTTTATAAGTTAGAGAACTTAAATTTTATGATAGAAAAGATGGATTTCGAAAAGGAGTTGAAATGAGGCCAAATGGAGAAACTATGACTTAGGGACTAAAATGAAAAGTAAAAAAGTTGCAAAAGTGACCATTTGGCTCCTTATAAGTCACGTTCCACTCTTCTCTCCACCCTAACCCACTTTATTTATGCCCAAAATAGAGGAGAGACTAGCAGAGAATCACGCACAAGGAGAAGGAAGAAAGAAGGAAGAAAATTTAAGAAAAAGTTAAAAAACCTTGGATTTTTATGGCTCTTCCTTCATTAATGTTGTTCCTCTCCTTCTCTTTCTTTCTATGGTTTTCATGAATGATTTGGGATAGTTTTGGGTCTAGCTCAGAGGAAGGAGATTAGAGTTTGAAGAAAGGACTTAGAGCAAGTAGAATAGCTCTTGAAATGCTTTGGAAATAAGGTAAATTCCATACACCATGCTTTCTTCTTGTTGTCTTCCTTTGGTGAGTGGATGGGAGCCCATCCAAGGAAGACTAAATTTTGGTCCTAGCAGGCTAGCAGGGGAGAATCATAGGTTTTGGAGTATAAGGAACAAGTATATGTAAATAATTCTAATTAAGATGCATTAGAAATTAAATTGGCACAACTTAGGGTTTTAAAACAAATAATAAAATATGATTTTTCTTAGAGGTATTTTAGCTTATGTAAGACTTGGTATGAGTTCCTTAGACCTCTAGAAAGTCACATAAGTGCCATCCCCTTCAAGAAAGTGAAGCAAACTCCATGGGTGATTTAAGGATGCATTGTCTCAGCTTAAGCAAAAGGAAGCACATAAGGAGTGTTTTAATTTGTTCTAAACTTAGAATGGGATTAGATATGATGGAGGAACATCAAAGGGAGCCTTGAAAAAATTTTTAAAAGCCATGGAATGTGAGATGGAGATGTAGGCTCCATAATGAGACATTAGGAAGCAACTTATAGCTAGGCTCTTTATAATGAATGTGTGATGACTCCAAAGAGTCTAAAGGGAGTCAAGAGACCTAGAATGAATGAGAAATGGGAACCAAGATCATGAATTCTCATTGTTGCTTCATTAGATCCTTTATGGAAGCATAATGGAGCCATATGAGAGAATAGGCATGCATAGAGTTTCTATGAAGCTAAAATTGATTCCAAAGCTTGATTTGTGTCTCATTTAATGTGTTTAGGCCAAGAAAATCAATAACATCTCTATTATATGTGGTTAGCCAAAAAGGAACAAGAGAAAGACAAAGGAAGAGTTGAGATTTTGCCTTAAGGCAGCTTTCTAACCTTTTTCTCATGCATTCTTGGTTGTTTTCTTGTCTATGGATATATGTATGTGTGTTTATGCCATGAGAAATGTCTCTAGCTATTTCCTACATGCCATGGTACTATGATGTTCTTAAAATATGTTTTATGAATGTGTTTTAGTTTGAATGGGTTTGGTGAAGCCAAAGTCCCTTAGCAAGAATGAGGATGAGCCAAAAATCCTTAAAACTATTTGAGACAAAGCCAAAAGTCTCAAGAAAAGTGAGGTTTAGTCAAAAGTCCCTTAAAAGTAGGTAAAGCAAGTCTAAAAGTCCCAATGAAATAGGTAAGGCTTAACCAATGCCTTTGAAAGCCTATGTATGTTATATATGAGTTTCTTAAACATGGAAAATGTTATGGATATATTTATTAGTAGCTAAGAAGTCATGCATGCATCCTTTGACATGTATATGTATCCATTATATATGTTTGAAAGGGTTAAGAGTTATTGAGATTCTTTGAATCTTACTCTTCCCTATTTTCCATCTAACTATACTTAGGTAAAATTCAAGGAAGCAAGAATGGGAACCAATGAGCATGATTTGTAATACTTTGACAATAGAGTAGTTTTGATGTATTGTAATGTCAAAGTATGTACCCATGAGTTATTTTTTAGATGTAAAGCCTTGAGCAAATGTAAAAGCATATGAATATGGTGTATAAACTAAATTTTGGGCAATATGTATAAGAATGTATGATTTGGTGTTTGGGAGCCCATTCTTAAATATGCATAAATACATGTGAGGTAGTGAATGTGAGATGTATAATGATTTGAGCCACTTGGAGAGCTTATATATGCTGTAATTATGCTCCCAAATGTGCTCAAGGGGTTGTGGAAAGATGGGAAGACCATATGGTGCATGTTTATACCATTTTGGACTTCAAAATTGACTAATTCTTAACCCAAACCAAAATCTGACCAAATGAGCTAGTCTTGGCATAAAATTTGGCAAGCAATTAGGTCTCATCTAGAGCTTTTGGTAGAGCTAAAGAGCACTCAAATTGGAGTTTTAGAGAATTTATTATGATTTTTCAAAGTTGAAAAAATTATGCAGATTTGGTATGTGTACTGTTCACATGGTTAAATTCTTTTCCTATGCCATTTGTGGGCCAAAAGAAGTCCAATACTCATAAAATTTTATAGTATAAACTTTTCATAGCCATTAAGAGCAGCTCATTTGGATTTATATTGATGGAGATATGAATTTTTGAAATTAGAGATTAGTGATAGTAACACAGCTCGACCTCCAGTACTGTTCCATCAATTTTTGTAGGTTAATGCCATTTCTGTGATCTAAAGCTATTTTAAATCGAAAAGAGACATCCAAAAATTTCCATAATGGTATGATTTGCTAGATTTTGATTTTTCTTGAATTAGTTATAAATTTTTGAAGTTTATATTAGAAACTTGTGACAACAAACCTGAGTAGCTAGACCTTTAGTGCTATTCTATTGTCATTCATAGTCTAGTTGATGTTTATATGGTATGGAATGATTTTTAACCTATGGTTGACATTTAGCTCTTTCTAAGAAGCTATCATTTTCTTGATTTATATTTTTTTAGAATTAATTATGATTTTTCAAACTTCATATCAGTAAGCTATCCCTAGAACCTAAGGCTAAGCAAATCTATTTTGAGGTAAATGGCTTCCAACCCGAAATTTGTGTAATAAATTATGATGTTTATGACTTGAATGAAGATATTATGGATAGAAAATGCTATGGATGAGTTTACTTGGTCCCTAAAGCCATGAATCATGAATATGGCCTCCCAAATACTTAATTATCCATTTATGAAAATACATGCTTTCTTATAAATGTTGTCCAATATCCTTGAAATGGTTGGGATAGACAATGGGACCCTTGAGTAAGGGTAAAGAGGTTAAGGTATTACACTAGTAAAGGTGCATGGGTGAGCTTCTCCTTGAGAGTTTAGAAGGCCTTCTCTTGAGCTTCTCCCTCACTTGAATGAAACATTTTTCTTTGTTAACTCATTCAATGGGGCTGCCAATGTGCTAAATTCTTTACAAGCCTTCTATAAAAGCTTGTAAGTCCATGGAAGCTCCTCACATGTTCGATATTGGTAGGGGTTAGCTAATCTTGAATGGCTTTGATCTTTTCTTCATCCACCTTGATCCTCTTGGCACTCACACTAAAACCAAGAAAGATAACTCTGTTAGTGCAAAATCATACTTCTTTAAATTGCCAAATAGTCTTTCTTTTCTTAGAATTTCTAAGACTTGTCTTAAGTGATCTACATGCACATGCAAAATCCTATTATACACAAGAATATCATTAAAGTAAACTACCATAAACTTGCCTATGAAAGTGTACAAGACATGATTCATTAACTTCATAAATGTACTAAGTACATTAGTGAGACCCAAAGGCATAACAAACCATTCATAAAGTCCATGTTTAGTCTTAAATGTAGTTTTCCATTCATCTCTTTCTTTCATTATAATCTAATGGTAGCCACTTCTTAAATCAATTTTAGAGAAAATAATGGAGCTATTTAATTCATTAAGCATATCATTTAACCTAAGGATAGGATGATGATATCTCACTGTTATATTAATGATGGCTCTACAATCAACACACATCCTCCATATGTCATCTTTCTTAGGCATAAGTAGTATAGGTACCACATAGGGGCTTAGGTTCTTCCTCACATATCCTTTATCCAGCAGCTTTTGCACTTTTTTGAATCTCTGTAGCCTCTTCGAGATTGGTGCAGTATGTTGGGTGGTTTGGTAAAGGTACTCCAAGTATAAAATCAATTTGCTGTTCTATCCTTCTAATTAGCGGCAATCTGAGTGGTATCTCTTCAGAAAAGACATTATCATATTCTTACAACAAAAACACAATAACACTAGGCAAAGTAGAGGTTAAGTCATTATTGTTTAACATAACTTCTTTGTAGATAAATACTATAAGGTTTTGTTGAGAAAACAAAGCTTGCTTAATTTCATTATTTCTTACTACTAACAAACTTTTCTCTCTTTCTCCCTTGTTTTCTCTCCTACCTTTAGATTTCTCTTTCTTTTCTTTATCTCCTCTTGGCTTACTCTCTTTTCCTCTCTCATTTTCATTATCTTCCTTTTTAGACACTTTTATACTCCCACTTTCTCTTTTTATTTTCTCTCTTGATTTGACCTTTTAATACTTTCTTTGGTGACATAGGAAAGAGGGTTATAGGTTCCCCTCTAAGTACAAACAAACAATAGTTTAGAAAACTATCATATGTAACATGCTTATCATATTACCAAGGCCTACTTAACAAAAGATGGCATGCTTTTATTGTTACAATATCACATAGTACTTCATCTTTATACTTGTTGATAGAAAACATTACCTTTACTTATTTTGTTACCTTCAGCTCCCCATATTCATTAAGCCATTGAAACTTGTATGGTCATTGATGCTTAAAGTTAGGTAAATTCAACTTCTCTACTAGCTCGGTGCCTGCCATATTGTAGCAACTTCCTTCATCTATGATTACATTGCATATTTTTCTTTAAATTTGGCAATAAGCATGGAGCAAGTTCTCTCTTTGCTCATTTTCTTCTACCATCATCTAAGAACTAAGGGCTTTCCTAGTCACAAAGAGCTTTTCTTCTTTTGCATATTTTCCATCTTTATTCTCTATGAATAGCTCATCTTCTTTTTCTTCAGTTGTTTCTCCTTTAGTTTCCCACTTATCAAGGTTGTTGATAGTCATGGTTCGCTTGTTAGGACATTCACTAGAGATGTGTCATCTTCCTTAGCACTTAAAGCATCTTATGTCTCGATTTCTTAAAGAACTAGGTTTGCTTTAAACAATCTTAGGTGGGGCAGCCAACTTTTCTCCTTTCTTAGATTCATTTTCCTTTGAATTTGAAGAAGAAGGAATATCATTCTTTGAGTTATTCCTCTATGAATTGAAAGAACTTGAAGTAGAGTTCTTCTTTACAACATTCTTCCTCTTGAGTTATCTCTTATTGGGAATTTGATGACTAAGTCATGAATCTCCATAGAGTGGTACATCCCCACAACATTGGCTATGTCACAGTTGAGTCCATCTAAGAAGTGAGCTATTGTTGCTTTTAGATCTTTCTTTACATTAGCTTTAGTCATGGTTATTTGCATCTCCTTGTAGTACTCATCCACACTCTTAGAGCCTTGAGTGAGGCATTGAAGTTTATTGTGAAGTTCCCTTTGAATATAGGATGGAATGAATCACCTCCTCATGATAGCCTTTATCTCTTCCTATGTTAAGATGGGGCACTCTCCATTTCTAATATGCTTCTTTTGCATCTAGTCCCATCAAACAAAAGTATACTCAGTAAACTTAAGAGCTGCTATTTTGACCTTTTTACCCTCAGAGTAGTTATGGCATGAAAAGATTTACTTTACATGTATCTCCCACCCTAAGTATGTTTCTAGATTACTCTTGCCTTGAAAGGAAGGAATTTTGACTTTGAATCATTGTAATATCTGGTAATCCAAAAGTAAACTAAACTCAATGAATTGAGACGAGAACACCCTATAGCAAGGCAAATTAAATCTAAATGGGACTAGGATGTTAATTAGAGCATCTTAAAATATAGATTAGAACCAAGGGTTAGCCCGAAACCAAAGCCAAAACGGCCAAACAGAGAGTTACAAAGGTTAGTGGCATTTTTGTAATTTTGGCCAACTCTTTAAATGGGAAAATTAAGTTTCTCGAGATTTTCAGAGGCCTTAAAAATCATAGGAACCCCTAAAATGGTCAAAACTCCTCCAATTTGCATTTTAGAGTGTTAGTGGACCAAAACTTTAACCCAATCATTTGTTAAGGTTTTAAATCCAATTTGGGTAAAATCAAAGGCATTTTATGAATTAGAGAACCTAAATTTTATGATGAAAAAGATAGTTCTAAAAAAGGATTTAAAGTAAGCTTAAATGGAGAAACTAAAGTTTAAGGATATAGTTAGAATGTGGAAATTGTCATAAGTGAGCTTCCACTTTTATATAACATGTCACATTCTTTTCCATTTTCTTATGTAATATCTGGTTTTCTGAAAATCAGAGAAAACGTGAAAAACATAACGTATGGTTTCTTTGTAAATGAATGAAACTCACCAGATACAAAAGAAAGTCCCCCGAAATGACTTAGTTAAAGTCCCAAAAAATTTGGAAAGCATTCTAAACTCCTAAAAATGAAAATCTCATGCTCAAATGGAAAGAGAAACAGAGCTAGAATGAGAAATGAAATTTGACGAAAAACTTACGAAACGTAATGGCATTTTCAGAATTTTGAGCAAATTTTGGAATTCACACAAGAAGGCTTTTTAAATGAAAGTTTTGAATTCTTTGGGATTCTCAGAGGTCCTGAAAATCATGGAGAGCCCTAAGATAGTTAAAACCCCTCTAGTGGACGTTTTCTAATGTTGATATACCTAAACTTTGACGAATTCGTTCAGGAATGTTTTAGCTTCGATTTGAGTGATTCCAAAGGCATTTTATTAAATTGAAAACCTAAATTTCATCATGGAAAAGGCAGTTCTAAAAAAGGAGCTAAAATGAGTTAGAAACAAAAATGCGAAAAATGAAGGGCAAAATTGGAATTTTTGAGAAAATGGAAGCTTCTTGAACACACTTTAAGTTTCTTATTTCTTCTCCCCTTCATTTGCATGACCCATTCTGCCCAAAAACTAGAGAAAACACTAGCTCTCTTAGGTGCACCATGGAGGAGAAGAAAGGAGGAGAAAAAGCCAGAAAACAAAGTAATTTCTCTTCCTATGGTTGCTACATTTGGTTCCCCTCCTCCTCCATTTTGCCTAACATAAGAAACGCTAGGAGGACTTAGTTTTTAGGCAGAACCAAGGGTCAATCTAAGGAGCAAGGGTGTGGAGATTAAGAATATGCAAAGGAAATTAACAAAAAGCCATTAGATTTTAAGATGCAATTTTTAGGGTTTCATTTGTATCTTATAAAATCTGATTTTGTATGATGATTCCTAGGCCTAAATAAGAGTTTAAATGAGTTCCTAAGATCCTTAAGAGGCTCCTCACATGCGTCTCCCCTTGAGAAAACCAAGCAAAGTCCAAGGAAGCCAAAAACCTACTTTGTCTTGGCTTAAGGGAGATAGCATAGCTAGGGAGAGTTTTAAATTTTTCTAAGCCCATTTTTGAGTCATATATGATGAATGAAAATGAGGGGAGGCCTTGGGAAAAATTTAGGAAGCTTAAAGAATGAGTTAGTGCCTTATATTTCATATTATGACCTAAAGAAGCAACATATAGTTAGGCTCTTGGTTTTGATTGTGTGATGACTCCAAGAGGCTTAAAAGGAGTCAATAATCATATTTGAAAGGAAATAATGGAGCCTAGAATTTATTTGAGGGGTGTTGCTTCATTAGATGCAATTATGGAATTATAATGAGGTTATAGACTAAGCTAGAGTTCAAGTAAATTGTGTGGCTTTAGAGTTGATTTCATGAACCTAATTGGCTTCCATAAATTGTGTTTAGGCCAAGAGAAATTATCCCCACACTTGTGTATGTGTGTGGCCGAAAGAAGGAGCTTGGATGCAAGAGAAAAAGTGTGTAATTGTAACCAAGGTAACTCACTCCTCCTTCCCTCATGCATGATTATTTGCTTTACTTGTCTTTGAGTGTGTGTATGTGTATTTTTAAGTCATGAAAAGTATTCTAGCATGACTTTGATTCCATGGTGCCATGATGTTATAATATGCTTTCATATGATGCTTATGATGTGTGCTTAGGTTTGCTTGAGTGTGGTGAGGCCAAGAACCCTTAGCCATGGTGAGGATGAGCCAAGAACCCTTAAAATTGGTTGAGATAAAGTAAAGAATCTCCTAAAAATGAGGTTGATTCCTAAGAGCATAGTTGAGTCCAAGAACCTCTTAAAGAATGGGTGAGGCAAATCCAACATCCATAAGAAATTGGGTGAGGCCAATCCAGTTGCTTGGCAAGCCTTTGTATGCTATGTATGTGACAACCCTATCTTCTAAACATGGTAATTATGGCTAAATACATTATTAATAATTAATCATCAAGGTTTGGAGTCATTACAATTTATAATATAGGGAAATTTGAACCTGGATTTTAGGGTTATCACTAAGCAACCACAAATGTGAGAATGCATAAAAGAAATTATACTATCATGAGGGGTTTGTGATTCATCTATCCATTTGTTTTAACACACAAAAACCTTCCACAAGTGCTCCTATACCATTTCCTAGCATTACCATTGAAGAAACTGGGATTTCTAGGCTAAAGGTGGGAGTTTGGGGACCTACGCCGCTACTTAAAACCCTCCCACCGCGGTTATGTTAGGTTCTGGAGCTCAAAAACTACATTCTTCACTTTGCGCCGTGGCCCAGACCCTTCGTGCTACGGCTAAGTTATTATCGAGAATCATTGGGCAATTTATGCGAATTTCGCCACAGCGAGTTGGACCATCGCTACGGCGGAAATGCCTCCTGGGACTATGATAAACACATATTTCTATCCATTTTATTCTCCTTAACTTAGACATTTTAGTTCCAAATATGGCTTTAGGGGTTTAGTTAGATAGAATTTTGTTTTAGTAGCCATTCTCTGCACTTTGTGAATTAATTGGCAAAATTATTGAGTTTTAATGCATGAAATTCTTTTAAATAATTTTGTGGATAATTCTATTGAATATTTTTCATTCTTTTATGCAGAATTTTTGATGGGCAAATAGCTTGAGTGGGAAATTGAATGGAAGGTGAAGATTGAGCTTGAAGTGTACTTTTTTGTGGAGCTAAAAATTTAAGAATGGAAAGCTTAAATCAATATGGGAACAAGAAAAGGAAAGAACATAACAAACATGTGAATGGGCTTGAGAATGTGAAGCAGAGCAAAGATGAGTCATGAGCATGTGGATAGCTACGGGTTAGAGAAGGAAACATGAGCTGGAGGTTCAGAAGCAACATAGAATAAACGAAGAAGCTATGGGTTCTGGTTCGAAGAGGGGCAGCAACACACATAAGCAGAAATAGAGAGGAAGCAACTCATGAAGTACATGAGAAATAAGAGGAGATTCATGTGATGAATGAAGACAGACATGCAGAACCACGTGAACAGTAAACAAGAAGAAGAAAGGCTATGGGTTAGTGAGGATACTTGAGTGAGGCTTGTACAGAAGCTGCATGAGGAAAACACAAAGAAAGCAAGTTGAGCTTTTGAGCAGAAACAAAGGAAAGCTATGATCTCACGTTAAGAAGCTTGCATAAGCTGGATGCAGAACCATTTACTCGTATAGCAGTAAAAGAATGGAGTTGAGTCTTACGTGGTTGTGAACAGAAGTAGAGAGGAAGTGCAGTAGCTGAACAGAGAAGAACAACGAGGAAAATGGGCTAGAAGAGCATGGATTTATGTGATGAAGGCTCCAAACACACAGTAGCTAACATGGAAGATAAAGAAGCCTATGAGCAGAATCTGCACGAAGGAGAAACGTATGGAAAGAAGCTGAGAATTAAATGAAGCAACAAGCTAAGCTGGGAGCTGTGTTAAATAAAGAAGTAATGGGTTCAAGAGGCAACACACAGAGGCAACTCGAGTCGAAGAGATCATCAAGAAGAACAATACTGCAGGTAAGGAAATGGAAATGGAGAAAACAATGAAATGAAGTTGCTGGAATAGTGGAATGAATTGGCATACACGAAGAAGCTACATGCAGAAGTTACGTGGAAAAAGGGTGCATATGGAATATTATAATACAAAATGAGGTGGGGTCCATTCACATAAGCAAAGAAGAAAAGAATGCTACGAGCAATTGGAAAAAAGATGAGCACGTGGAATCATAAAAAAATCCACGTGAGAGGAGGCAGCACCCATTTTTCATGCCTCATTCACTCATTCACACATCCAAGCTACAGGCAATGAAGGAATGAGAGGGCTGAGCATGTGACAAATTAATGAACCACGTGAGAAGGGGAATCACGCCATCAGCATTTGAGGATCCATCGTAATTCATATCCTATTCCACACATTCAATCATCACGCTTTCGTCCACCCCTTCGTCCAGCGTCCACACCACTCCATTCACAAAACACCACTTCCTCCATTCCATCTTCCATCTCACCACCATGATGAAGCTCTAATTCTCCATCTTAAGGCTAGTTAGGAGGAAGATCCTTGGAGAAGCTTGAATCCATGGATGAACTCAGAATTTTGGCTAAGATTTCTCAATTTCCTACACTTTTTCTTTTTCTTGTACAATCTTGGTTAAGTTGTATTTGATTAGGAATTTGTGTAATTATAATTAGTGGCTGGTTAGACACTGATTAGGAAGCCTCTTTGTTGATTAATTGGTTGGATTGGAATCTGATTTTGCATTTCTCTCTAATCTCCCATGTATGCCACAAAGGTGTTCGATAAATGCATGAGTGAGATTATGTGCTTGATTGCTTGATTTGAGAATTCCTTGGTGTTTAGTTGGTTAATTAAACATCTTTGGATGATGATTTAGAGGATAATTAATCAGTTAATTAATCAAATTGAGTGTTCAAAGATCTTAATCACAAGAATTAGTAATTTAATGGGAGTTGAGGTCTCAATTAACATCAAATTGCTAATCTCTTAATCTTGAATGGTAATTCAAGATCATTTGCCAATGAACACAATTAAGGACTCTTAGACTAGAATTAATTACAATTAGATTAGGATAAGGATAGTGGATACCAAAGGATAAATCCAAAGCTAGTCACAAGACCATCTTCCACCCATTAATTCATCCAATTAGGTAGTTAGTCATTTTAATTCAATTTTAATTTTACTTAGTTTAATTCAATAAAAAACCTCCCCAAATTAGATAGTTTTTAGAGTCCTTTGATATTTAGAAAACCTAATTGAACATTGAACTCCATTTCTAAGGGAGATGACCTAGGTTGTGCCACTAGCTACATATCTAGTTCAACCTAGTTTTATTTTGAGGGTTGCGCTACGAGCCCGTCAAAATTTGGGGCCGTTGCCAGGGATTTGGATTCTCAATTATTTGAGAAAGTTTTCTAAGTGTTTCAACTCTATTTTGGTTCTATTTTAGCTTAGTTTTTGTTCTGTTTTGAACTTGGAATCGGGTAATTTCGGTGTTGCGCGTCAATTGATCTGTTTGCTGGAATTTTTGTTTCAAGTGCCCAGAAAATTTTGAAACTTTGTTTTTCAAGGTTTTTGTGTGCTTTAAGAAAAACAAATAGCTTAGCTATTATGTGCACTAATTTTTAGCCAAATTCCAACGTTTAAGACACTTTTTTAAATTTTTTAGTATTTTTCTCGAATTTTTTAGAATTTTTTCAATTTTTCTGCATTTAATTTCTTTATTTTTTGTGAGTTTTTTTTATGTCATTAACCTCTGTTTAGGAGTGTTTTTCATAGTTAAGTAAGTCTTAGCTTCATTTGAATTTTATTTTCTTGATTTAGAATTAATTTTAGTTATAATTTGTTAGTCATTTTACTTGTGCTGAAAGTGATTGAACTTCTCATTTTATTTGCTTTAAATGAATCCATATCATTATTCTAATCAAGGTGTTTATGATTCTTATGCAAATGATGGGATTTCCAGGCAGTTGGATGATCTCAAGATAATGGTTCAAGGCCTTCTTGAACGACAAAGACAAGAGCAACAAGCCCAACAATATCAACAATTCTAACCATCATGCTACCAACCACACCACCATCCCTGTGAAGTTCATACCAATTCGATTGAACCATACCACAATCCATATGGAGTACACCTAAATTATCACCATCATTATGAGCCATACCACAACTTCTATAGGCAAGAGCCAGAGTATCATAATTACTATAATCATGAGGGGTACATGCAACAAGAGGTCCAAAGGGAACCGAGTTCGGAAGAGAGGATGAAGCAGCTAATGGAAGCTTTTATTATTCAAAACCAATAATTGGAGCAAATGATCCAACAAGGAAATGAATGGTTGCAACTCCAAGACCAACAAATGACAGATAACCTCATGAAGGATTCAGGAATTCAAATGAATCAACCGACTTCAAGTGCTATTGAATTGACTGAAGAGCAAATTAGAAGGGAATGTATAAAGGAGGAAGAGTCTTATTTGCTGGGTTATATCCTTCCATCTTCCAATACTTTGCAATTTGTTAGAACTGACTCTAGTTTGCTTGATAGCACTGTGATTCCTTATGCATATAATGTTGTTGATTCTAAATTACATGATGATGTTGTTGATGAGGAAATTATTGTTGAATCTCCTAATTTTATTGATTATGGTAATGCATTGAGAAAAATTAACACATTTGTTGATGTTAATAAATCCTTGTGTACTGATGCACTTAGTATGTCTACATCTAGTTGTGACCATAGTGATGATTTCATTTCTGAGCCTGTTAATGATGAATCTCTTGAGCTAGGGTAGTAAATAAGTGTGGGGGTGATTTAGAATGTGATGATCATGCTATTCTTAGTTTAGGATTGGTTGATAAGCCTATTGATGATGCATCTTCTGAGTTTAAGGACAGCATACCATTTGGATCATGTGACATAGTTGATTTGAATGAATCTTTTGATTGTGTGTGTGCTGGATCCACTATATGTGATAAATGCTCACAAATTAATTCTTTCATTGAGACTAGCGAGTTCCTCACATATTCTGGTCAACATGATTCCTCACTAGCCTGTGATAGTATGACTACTGAAATAATAGATGTAGCATGTGAAAAGGATATAGATAGTGAAATTGTTGGACAGCTTGTTGATAATTCAGACTCTAATTTGCAATGCTTATGTGATGAATTGCATACATGTCCTGTGTGTACTAAGATAAATGAGTTTCTGGAGTCGATAAGTCTGTTGAATCCATGGAATCCATTGCTTGCACTGAAATTATTGATAAGACTGATTCTACTGATCAAACTAGTGTTGATGAGAGTATGCATAGTGATACTGCTGATATTGAAAATCCTATTGATCCTTGTGCTGTTGTTGATGCTAGTAGGAGACTTGATTTTGCTGTTGATAATTGTCTAAAATTTTGTGAGCCTACTGATGTCTCTTTGGTCAGGGAAGATATCATTTCTCTTGTTGAGAGTCCTGAACAGATTCTTGAAGTTAGTGAAGTAGTTCCCAACAAGCCACAGACTCTCTTAACTGAGAAAAAGCAACTACCAGATACCTTAGAGGACTTGAACTCAAAAGGCTGTGAGAAGTTGCAATTTAATTCTTCTGTTGATGTAGTGACTCTTACTGATGGGAGTCTAGTAGATTTTATTGGTTTTAATAGATTTCTAGAGAGTTCAGAGTTTAAATTTGATTTTAAATTTTCTTTCTTTAGTTTTAAATGTCCTAAGTCTCATTTTTCCTTTCTCACTATCCCTGAATTTGTTGAAAATGACTTTCCTAAACTACTGATGGTTGAGGAAGTCCATGGGTCATCCCTACATGATCAATCAAAATGTTTTAAAGTGGTTAGACTCAAATTTGTCCAGTTCAGAAGGAATAAAATAGTTCTAATTTTGGTTTTTGATACTTATGATTAGTTAGTCTTTTATAAAGCTCTTTTTAGCTTATGATTTAGTTTTCTTTTCTTTTTCGCATTACAGTTTCTTTTATTTTTATTTTGTAGGAAATAAATTGCTAACTAGCTACAAAGGGAATCTAAGCCTACCCTGAGATCTCCATTTTCAAGTTCATCCGATTGTATTCTCTCTTTTCACTCTTTATCTTGTGTTATTTATCTGTTTACTGGATTGTGTGCTGACATTGAGGACAATGCAATATTTAAGTGTGAGGGGGGGGGGAGAGTCATTTCATTCATTCCATCCATCTTTTCTTTGTTTTGAAAAAGAAAATTTCAAAAATTTTTTAGGAAAATTTTTGAAAAATAGCATGCTTTTTTTCAGTTTTTCTGTGAAAGTTGCAAGTTGAGATGATTGTAGCTTGGATTCACTTAGACATGATAAGTGATGGATCTTGTGTTTTGATTCAAGTGAAGTGGCAATGAATTTGATTTCAATGAATTTTTTGATAGTCATTAGTTGGTGAAAATTTGAGCCTTAATTTTTCATTTCTAATGTGTATTCACCTATCTCTACTTTCACTCTAAAACTTATCTTGATTCTCTGTTGAGACCACATTTGCATTTGTATGCATGAAAATGATAAGGCATTCATTTCTTTTGTAGCTAAATAGCCAAAAAGCCAACCTTACATGCATTTTATCTATTGTTTTAGCCACTTTGAACCTTGGTTTTCATTTTCTTGTTAGCCATAGTCATTAAAAATGTTTTCCACCTTGTTTTAAGATGCCTTAAGGACTTTAAGGAGCATTACATCTAAATAGGATAGATGAATATATATCTTACATCCATTTAGGCCATGGGTATTAAAAGTTGAGGAAATTGTCTTGAAAAAAAAATGGAAAGAAAAAAAAAGATGGAAAAGCAAAAGAAAAGAAAAAACAAAAAAACAAAACAAAATAAGAGAAAAGCAACAGGAAATCAAAAGAAAGAAATGTTTCAGATTGAATTTGCTTTCGCTTATACTAGTTGGAAATAAGGCCTTGAATGCACACTCTTCCCTATCCTAGATTGTCATTGAGTGCTCTTAAGATTCTAAGGTATCCATTTGTTTGTCCTTCCTTGTATGTCCATTCATTTCATTCCCTAGCCCTATTACAACCCTAAATTAAGTCTTTTGATTGGTGCATTGCATTTGGCATGGGTGGTGGAGACTAAGAAGCTTGACAAGCCTATGGTAGTGAACATTGATACGTGAAATTTGAGTGATCCACATTGCCTAGACACTTGAGAGTTAAGAGTAAACACCAATCCAAGTGACGGGCTATGCATTTCAATTCATTCTTTTCAAATAAATTGCCTTGGAGCTTAATTCTTGATGCAAGTGAAGTTAACTTTGATTGTTAAAGTGATGAAGAATTGTGATTGGTCTCTGATTTGTGATTTTTACTTCCCTTTCCCATTTTCATTTTCCACTTGCCATTCTACTAGCCGGATGTTTCAATTCATTCTTTTATCTTCGATTTTGAGCTTTGCCTAGGAGTGCAAAGGTTTAAGTGTGGGGGAATTTGATAAATACATATTTCTATCCATTTTATTCTCCTTAACTTAGACATTTTAGTTCCAAATATGGCTTTAGGGGTTTAATTAGATGGAATTTTGTTTTAGTAGCCATTCTTTGCACTTTGTGAATTAATTGGCAAAATTATTGAGTTTTAATGCATGAAATTCTTTTAAATAATTTTGTGGATAATTCTATTGAATATTTTTCATTCTTTTGTGCAGAATTTTTGATGGGCAAATAGCTTGAGTGGGAAATTGAATGGAAGGTGAAGATTGAGCTTCAAGTGTACTTTTTTATAGAGATAAAAATTTGAGAATGGAAAGCTTAAATCAATATAAGAACAAGAGAAGGAAAGAACATAGCTAACACGTGAATGGGCTTGAGAATGTGAAGCAGAGCAAAGATGAGTCATGAGCACGTGGATAGCTACGGGTTAGAGAAAGAAACATGAGCTGGAGGTTCAGAAGTAACACAGAATAAACGAAGAAGCTATGGGTTCTGGTTCAAAGAGGGGTAGCAACACACACAAGCAGAAACAGAGAGGAAGCAACTCGTGAAGTACATGAGAAACAGGAGGAGATTCATGTGATGAATGAAGACAGATATGCAGAACCACGTGAACAGTAAACAAGAAGAAGAAAGGCTACGGGTTAGTGAGGATACTCGAGTGAGGCTTGTACAGAAGCTACATGAGGAAAACACGAAGCAAGCAAGTAGAGCTTTTGAGCAGAAACAAAGGAAAGCTATGATCTCACGTTAAGAAGCTTCCATAAGCTAGATGCAGAACCATTTACTCGTACAGCAGCAAAAGAATAGAGTTGAGTCTTACGTGGTTATGAACAAAAGTAGAGAGGAAGTGCAGCAGCTGAACAGAGAAGAACAATGAGGAAAACGAGCTGGAAGAATGTGGATTTACGTGATGAAGGCTCTCAACACACAGTAGCTAATGTGGAAGATAAAGAAGCCTGTGAGCAGAATCTGCACAAAGGAGAAACGTATGGAAAGAAGCTGAGAATTAAATGAAGCAACAAGCTAAGCTGAGGGCTGTGTTAAATAAAGAAGTAATGGGTTCAAGAGGCAACACATAGAGGCAGATCGATTCGAGGAGATCATCAAGAAGAACAACGCTGCAGGCAAAGAAATGGAAATGGAGAAAACAATGAAATGAAGCTGCTGGAACAGTGGAATGAATTGGCATACACGAAGAAGCTACATGTAGAAGTTACGTGGAAAAAGGGTGCATATGGAATATTATAATACAAAATGAGGTGGGGTCCACTCACATAAGCAAAGAAGAAAAGAATGCTATGAGTAATTGGAAAAAAGATGAGCACGTGGAATCATAAAAAAATCCACGTGAGAGGAGGCAGCACCCATTTTTCACGCCTCATTCACTCATTCACACGTCCAAGCTACGGGCAATGAAGGAATGAGAGGGCTGAGCATGTGACAAATTAATGAACCACGTGAGAAGGGGAATCACGTTATCAGCATTCGAGGATCCATCGTAATTCATATCCCATTCCACACATTCAATCATCACGCCTTCGTCCACCCCTTCGTCCAGCATCCACACCACTCCATTCGCAGAACACCACTTCCTCCATTCCATCTTCCATCTCACCACCACGATGAAGCTCTAATTCTCATCTTGAGGCTAGCTTGGAGGAAGATCCTTAGAAAAGCTTGAATCCATGGATGAACTTAGAATTTTGGCTAAGATTTCTCAATTTCCTACACTTTTTCTTTTTCTTTTTCTTGTACAATCTTGGTTAAGTTGTATTTGATTAGGAATTTGTGTAATTATAATTAGTGGCTGGTTAGACATTGATTAGGACGCCTTTTTGTTGATTAATTGGTTAGATTGGAATTTGATTTTGCATTTCTCTCTAATCTCCCATGTATGCCAAGAAGGTGTTCGATGAAATGCATGAGTGAGATTATGTGCTTGATTGCTTGATTTGAGAATTCCTTGGTGTTTAGTTGGTTAATTAAACATCTTTGGATGATGATTCAGAGGATAATTAATCAGTTAATCAATCAAATTGAGTGTTCAAAGATCTTAATCACAAGAATTAGTAATTTAATAGGAGTTGAGGTCTCAATTAACATCAAATTGCTAATCTCTTGAATCTTGAATGGTAATTCAAGATCATTTGCCAATGAACATAATTATGGACCCTTAGACCAGAATTAATTACAATTAGATTAGGATAAGGATAGTGGATACCAAGAGACAAATCCAAAGCTAGTCACAAGACCATCCTTCACCCATTAATTCATCCAATTAGGTAGTTAGTCATTTTAATTCAATTTTAATTTTACTTAGTTTAATTCAATCAAAAACCCCTCAAATTAGATAGTTTTTAGAGTCCTTTGATATTTAGAAAACCTAATTGAACATTGAACTCCATTTCCAAAGGAGATAACCTAGGTTGTGCCACTAGCTACATATCTAGTTCAACCTAGTTTTATTTTGAGGGTTGCACAATGAGCCCGTCAGACTACTGTTCAAATTCTCATGATTCTCGCCTCGGTGGAGAACTTTTGTACCTCGGCGAGGCTCGCTACTAGATACCTTATTTAGCTTCCTCGATTAGTGTCACGGTGGTACATGCTGCGCTGCGGCGAGGTTTCATTTTGGCACCCTCCTGGGCGATTTCTTTCGCACTAAGCCGCGATGAGATTTCTCAAGCTACGGCATTCCTCACTACTGTCACTCTTTAGGCTGCAGCGAGGCCTTCCTAGCCACGGCATGACTCCCTTCTGTAACTACATCTCCCAAATTTTGTCTCATGCACTCCAATACTCTTCTTAGGAACACCCTAGGACCACTTCCCCTTTAATGGTATTTATCTACCTTATTTACTAAACTATTCTACCATTACCAATTCAAAACTTAAGTACTAATTCTTACTCGTCTAACTACCACATCTCAACAATTTCATGGATTAATATCAGTAAGAATTCATGCACTATCAACAATTAACATCCAATATACATTCCGCTAGAGATTTCATACATCAATGGTTCATATCAACATCTAATGCATCACATAATTATATTTCCAATAGTATACCATACCATAAATTCAGTAAAATTCATACATCTGGTTTTTAGGTTCTTACATCCAATATCAAGCTAAGATGAGGCCTAACTCCTCAATAAATACATCTTAAGTAATCAAAATGTAAGAGCCTACACTTGGCAACATGATTACATGATGATGCTCTACAAAAAGGAATACAAAATTTAGCATATATACTAATTAAATCAGCCTAAGTGTAGCCTTCTCCTCACATGGTTGGAACTCATGAATTTTCATCCACTTACTTCCCTTTATCCTTACCCGAAGAGCCTTCACCTCAAAGTATAATCCCATGAAACGGGGTGATATGAATCTCAGTAACCAAGGAAATTTCCATTCATAATATCCAATTTAATTAACATATATGCATGAATCAAAATCAATATCAGAATCATATCAGTCATATGAGTAAAGGAAATAGTTAGGCTACTATGATTACCATCTCATACTAGCAATCATAATTCTACATGTTAAAGGCCAATAACACCGGGAGAGGCCTGTCCACGGCACTTTCTCCCTATTGAGCACTACCAGGGCTCAGTGCATCTGGGGTTTGATCATAACTCGGTGTCCGATTGAAGCACATGTATGGGTGGCAGCCGCATCACAGCTCCACCATGGACTCACAAGGTCCAATCACAACACAATAGATAGTCAACCAATTCATTCAATATTTTAAATCATTCATGTATAGCAAATATGAAATTAAAACATATATATGCATGGAATTAATATAGTCCTGGTTACCTCACTTGTAGACAAATTGCAAAAGCAACTAGTGGTACAAAATCTTCCCCATACTACAAAGCCCCAAAATTCAGAATGGAAGTGTCCTCTATCAGAAACTTCAATATATCACCCTAAATCCTAAGCAAATTCGTGAAAAATTAATACCCATACTATAATCCAATCATTAGGGTCTCAAACCAATAGAAATACATTAAGAAGATGATTTTATACTTATCTAATGTCAGCCTTAGCCTCAACCTACAAAATTTCACCATGGAAACATTAAATGACAAGTTTCAGATTTTGGGTGTGGGTGAAAGTGCTCTAATTGAAACATTAATGGGGTCAAATTAAAGAGAAAGATGAGAGGATTAAGTTATATAACTATTACCTTGGCTGAATCTTGCTCTAGAAGTGGGAAAAGGTGGAAACATGCCAAGAACCCTAGCCTCTCCTTTGGACCTCTGAATTTTATGTGTGTCTCTTGTGGTTTTGCAGAATGGGGGGTGGCTAGGTTAGTTTTTAGGGTTTAAGTTGGGTTTTCTATGGGTTATGAGCTGCTCCAAGATCCAACTCCAAATGGGCTTTAGATTTTAGCTTTGTTGGGCCAGCTTTAAGGTGTTGGGCTGCAGAATTTTATTGGGCCAAACCTAGTTTTAAGAACTCCATTGTTTTGGGTCTGCACAAGGTTTATTGGGCCATTTATAAGAGCTTATGGAAGTTGGGTCTTGGGCCTTTAATTCATTAAATTAGATTGGGTCTGCACCTAACTTATTGGGCCTCCATTAGCCTCTTATCATGATCTCCTACATTAATTTGGGCCTAGATGAAGTTTCTATTCCATTTAAATCTCAAACTCATATTAATAATTTATCTCTCTAAGATTTTTATTCATTTAACTTACCTAATTATTCCATATTAATTATTCTTAATTAACCTAAATCCATGATTAATACTTTAATTAATTTTGGGGTGTTACAATGTATGACTTTCTCAAATGATGAAAATGCCTCTTGAATGTTTGCACATGTCAATATGACCATACATATATTTATGAGACTTGTTTGCATCCCTTATATATGATTGAATGGGAGATGAGCTATTGGGATTCTTTGAATCTCATCCCCTCCTCTCTAATGCTCTAACATGCTAGGTGGACTAAGTGGACAAGGTAATAGAAGCCAACCACCTTGAAGAAGAGAGCTTGACAACATAATGCATAGTTTTTAGTTCTTCAACACCATATTTATGTCAAATGATGTAATCCATTATTGTATATGGTCTAAGACCTCTTGAACATATGTAATTATGATAATATGTCATGTATGAATAAGAGAATATGTTATGTAGCTATTAAAATGTGATTTGAGTATATGATGGTTAATTAGCTTCATTGATGGCATTATGCAATTGTGTATAAGTGTGGGTGAGATGGCCAAAATGAGATACATGGAGTTTGGGACCATTTGGGTAGCTTACATAAGTCCTAATCATGCTTTTAGACTTGCCCAAGATGTGCCAAACCCCAAGAAAGCCATTTGGACATTTTTCTATCCTATATGGAGCCAAAATTGATCATAATAGAATCCTATGTCATTTTTTGTTCAAATAAGCTCTTCTTGATCTAAGACTTAGCATGAAACTAGAGCTTGTTGAAAGCTTTTTGGAAAGCTAAAGAACATAATTTTCAGAGGTCTAGAGAATATTTGATGAATTTTCAAAGTTGGCAAATTTTCTGGTTTTGGTCATATCACTGTTCACTCAGGTCTGAAAATGAAATCTATCACCCAGGTGTAAATGATGTCCAATTGCTATAAAATTTTATATAGAGAAACTAGACATTCCCAGTGACTTGTGCCAACTAGAAACACCCTATTTAGATGTCTATAAAGGGAGATATAAATTTTCAAAAAATCTGTCCAGCATCAGGAACTCCAACAGACTTCTGTTACTATTTAATTGAATTTTGAGGTCTGGCCATACCTGAAATGGTCTAGAGTTATTTTTATACTCTAGCTAAAATCAAAATATTTCTAGATTGGTATCATTTGCATAGATTAGATTTTTTTAGAATTAATTGGACATTTTTGAAATTTGCTACAGAATTTTGTGATAGCACCAGTGGACAGCTTGACCTCTAGACAATTTCGAATGTCAAACATTATCTGTGTTAGATGTTATTGGTCTGGACATATTTTTAGCATGAATTAGACATGTGTAGCTTTCTATAATGGCTAAGAATACATGATTTCAATTTTTCTAGAATTAGTTATGATTTTTCAAAATTTGTGACAGAAATCAGGAAAATTTGTCCGAAAATATAGACATGTATTTTATGCTTCCCTTTGATTTCCATGAGGTGTGAGCCACTTTTGATGATGAAAATGAGTTGTATCTATGTAATTAAATATGAAAATGTGTTGTATGAGCTCACATGATCCACATGACACCGAATAGAATTTTTATACACGATGCAATACTAGAAAATGCATTATTTTAATCCCTTATTTTTTTTGCTCCTTCATAGAATATATGATCATAGGCATGGAAATGTGATAGAATAAGTTAAAAAATATAAGGTGTTACATCTTAACTGTCTTATTTCCACTCCAAAATAGAACTTAAACCAGCTGAAGGTGGCATACCACAGAGGGAGAAAAGGAGAAGGAAACAAAGCTTGAAAAGTGTGAGGAATTGTCTCTTTTTCATGTTTCTCCTTTCACTAAAACTTCTTCTTCTCTTTCTCTTCTCTCTTCCTATGATTTTGATAATTTGTTTAGACATGTCTTGTGACTAGTTCAGTAGAGAAGAGGAAGAGTTTGAAGGGAAGCTTTGAAGCCTAATAAAGCTCTCTTAAAAAGCTTGCAAATAAGGTAATATATCTATGTTGCGTATTTTTGGCTCTTCTCCTTTGTCTCCATTTCAACCAGAATAAGGGTTATGTTTAAAGACTTTATTTTGATCTAAACTTGGTAGGATATAGGATTTTGGAGTGTAAGGATTAAAAATATACAATTGGAACCAAAAGAAAAGCTTTAGAAATTTAGTTGTGGTAAATGTAACACCCAAAATTAATTAAGAATAATTATGATGAATTAAAGAGTTAATATAGGAATTTGAGAAAAATAAGGAAAATAAGGTTTCTAAAAAAATGGGTTTATTTTAAGCATTTCGAGCTAATAGTCATGTTTGGTTATTATTGGGTGAAGATATATTAATTATGGTTATGGGTTTAATTGGGGAATTAACTAAAGGGAGATGGACATTTAATTTGGGCCTTGTGATTAACTTATTTATGCCATGAACTAAGTATAGAAGCCCACTTTTGGTCATAAGAAAGTCGAATTCTATTTCTTAGAGGCTTAATTATAATCATGTGCAAACCCAATTCAAATAAATCCATATACTCTAGCCCAACAAACTAAATTCTAAACCTACTTGGATTTTGGGCTTTTGGGTCAGCCCAAAACCATAAAAAACCCTAACATATCCATTCCCCACTTCTTTAGTCTGTAGAGCTACTCATTTTTCAGCCAAGGAGAACTCTATTTTCATATGGGAAGAGAGGAGGCTAAGGTTTTCTACATTCTTCCACCATTTCTTACTTCTAGGGGAAGATTTGGCCAAGGTAATCTATATAAAACATGTCCCTCTCATTCTCTTCTTTATTTTGGTCAAATTAGTTTTTAATTTAGTGGAATTTCATCTCCTTCTCAAATATGAAATTTGGTGTTTTGGTGATTCTTTGCAAGATTTTCAGAGTTTGGAGTTAGTGGAATCATGGGGTAAGTGTTTGCTTTCATTTTGTGGTGTAACCATGCTCAGATTTCATGTTATAAGCTAACTTTGGTATATGGCTGATTCTATGTGCAAAAATCCAAGTTTTAAGAATGAACCATTGTGTGTCATTGGTAGTTAAGATTTAACCCAGTCCACTTAACCTCCTAGATATATGAGTAAGTGTTTTCTCTTCTTTTATGAGGTGTATGTGCTATATTTCCATCATTTGGATTGACTTTTGGTGCATGGCTTTTACATGTGCAAAATTGGAGATGTTGAGAGTGACCCCTTGTGAATCCTTAGTGTTGTGACCTTAAATTAGTGTAATTGACTCCTTAAGAAGCTAGGTAAGTAACTTATAAGTAGCCATTGGTGGTTTAACCCTTTTGGTATATGATTTATTGCTAGAAATGATGATGACTATACTTGTTTTAGGCTTGGTGTGCATTTGAATTGTATAGTAGCTATAGGAAGAGTAATTAGCTTCATTGAGGTAACTGGGGTTATTTTTCCTAATTCTATATATATGCTCATGTTAATCTAATATTAATTACACATGCATAATTTTGAAATACTAAATGATTAGTTGACTACTTGAATTATTATTATGATTGGACCTTGTAAATCCATAGTGGAGCTATGGTGTGGCTACCACTCGTGTATGTGCTTCGATCGAGCACTTGGTTATGATCAAACCCTGAATGCATTGAGCCCAACTTGTGCTTATTAGGGAGTTGGTGCTGTGGACGGACCACTTTTGGTGTTATTGGCCATTAACATGTTGTGTGTGATTGTTGGTATGAGACAGTAGTCATTGGTAGCTTAACTAGTTTATTTGCAAATTGAATTGACAATTCTGGTATTGATGATATGAAATTGCATTATATTGATTAATCTGTACATATATATGAAATTTGCCTCTTGTTACTGAGATTGTATATTTCACCCCAATTGTGGGCTAACATTTTCAAGGACTGGACCTCATAGTGGCAAGGAGAAACTAATGGAAGCTTATTATATGATTTGGTAGCACATAGGTTTAAAAACCTTATCAGATTGTATTGTGTAATTAGATTACTAGTTTTATGTAATTGCTGCATTGCATCATGTATTACCAAGTATAGGGACTATAATCATGTGACACATTAGATGTCAACTTAAACTAGTTATGTATGGAACTTCTACTGGGATTTATGTTTGAATGGAAATGTAAGTAGTTTATGAACTCTTTGCTGTCTTTGATCTATGAACTCACTGGTTTATGGTGGCTAGAGGGTTAAGGATCCACATTTGAGTTTTGAATGGGTAATGATAAATGTGTTAGGTAAATTAAGTAAAAGAAATACACTAAATCTTCACAAACTAAGTTAAAGTGGCCTAGAGTGTTGCTAGAGGGGGAATTGGAGAGCATGAGATAAAATCTTGAGAGTTATAGGAATAGAAGGTAATTGGCCGCGGCTAAAATTTAATTGGCCCCTGCCAAAAGCGATGAAGTTTTCTAGAGGGAGTAACAGAGAGTAATTAGCCACGACGAAAGGGTAGTTGGCCATGGCCAATATTGAGGAGCAAGTTAGGAAGTTCCAGGAGGTCCTCTAGTCACGGCGTGAGAGTATCTAGCCATGGCAAAGGTACTCAATTCCTCATAATGACCTAGAAACCTTAGTTTTCTCTATGGAAATATTAGGGAATAAATTAGGAACTCTTGTAGAAGATTCTTATGAGTTAGAATTAATAGATGAAAGGATTAAGGGCTTATAATTATGAGTTTGATTCCCTCATGTGCATAAACGGTTATGAGTAATTAATTAATGACTCTACAACATCAATGTTTAAATTTCTCCACTTTTTCCTAATGTAAGTAATCGTAATGACTTTAAACCTTGATTTATGGCTATTAATCGTGTCTTTAACCTTAATTACCATGATTAGAATTTAAGGTCATTATAGTAAAAAGGGTTTTGGTTGCATCTAGGGATTTATGGAGCTTTCTAGTGATGATTTAGATTGTGTAAAAGCATGTTTGAGTTCTCAAGACATCTAGGAAGTTTTATAGATGGCAAATTTTCTAGGAAAACTAAGAAACTCCATGGGCTCTTTTCTTTAGTGTGTGTCTCAGCCAAGAGGAAGTCCATGCACCTAGAGAGAGTTTTCTTTGATTTCAAAGATACAAATGGCCTATAAATGAATAATAAACGCCAAAGGAACCATTGGTTTGAATTTAGAAACCATATCTTGAATAGTGGAAGTTTGGGCTCTATTATGCACAAAGAAGCAACTTGATATTTAGCTCCTTGAATTGAGCTTGTGATGGCTTTAATGACTTTAAACAGAGTCATGTGATTTAGATTGAGTGAGAAATTGGAGCCAAGATCATGGGTTATGTGAGTTGCTTCATTATGCTCTTGTATGGAACCATAATTATGGCATAAACTAGAAATAACTTATGTAGAGTTTATGTAAGATTAGAGATTATGTCTTGTTTGATGTGTCTAGGCCAAGCAAACCAAGCTTCTCCTAGGTGTGGGTGTAAGGCTATGAAAGGGAGATAGAATTTAAAGAGGAAATTATGCTTCTTAAACCAAGGTAGCTCTCCATTCTTTCTTGTATACATTTCTTGGTTGCTTGATTGTCATTGAATGCTTGTATGGATTTTGAATCATGAGACATGCCTATAGCTATTGGTTTGGTGCTAAGGTACCATTATGCTTTGTAAACTTGCTTTTTAATTGTGAGATTGCTCTTTATGGGTGAGGTTGTGCCAAAAGTCCCTAAGGATGGGTGAGACAAGGCCAAAAGTCTTAAGAATAAGTAAGGCTAAGTCAAAAGTCCCTAGAAAGTGGATGAGACTAATCCAAAAGTTCCAAATAATAGGGTAAGGCTAGACTAATAGTCTTTAGAGCTTACTCCTACCTTTGATATGTTTATATGACATGTAAAATATGGTTTGAATGATTCTTGAAAGTGTTTGGTGCATACTTGTATTCTTTGACATGTTTATATGCCATGTATGCTTACTTGAAGGGTGAAAGAACTATTGGGATTCTTTGAATCTCACTCTCTTCCACTTTCCATCTAACTTTGTTTAGGTGAAGCCCAATGAGCAAAGAATAGGAGCCAAGGAGCATAATTTGTAATACTTTAATAATAGTATGGTTTTTTATGTAAACGAGTGTCAAAGTATGTATGTACAAGTTATATATGAGATATAACCCTTTGACCATATGTAAATTATGCTCAAAATATATATAATGAATTTGGAGCCATATGTATTAGAATGCATGATTTTGGCACTTTGGAGCCTTTACATGAATGTGTATATGTGCAAGTAGGATAGTGAATTTGAGCTCTATGATGATTGGAACCATTTGGGGTGTTTCTACATGTTGTGTCTATGCTTTTGGACATGCTCAAATGGTTATGGTATGCTTGGGAGGTCATTTGGTGCAATTTGACCCCATTATGGTACCAAACTAAGCTATATTTTGCACCTGAACCAAAACTAGACCAAATGAATGAGTTTTGGTATGAAATTTGGCAGCCACATAGATCTCATTGAAAGTATTTTGTAGAGCTAAAGACCCTATTATGGTACTGTGCTTTTGGATAGTTTGGTTTTTAGTGTCTTTAGAGGGACAAATGAAGTCCAATGCTTATAGGCATGTAATTAGCATCATAATCTTTTCACAGCCATTGAAAGCACCCCATTTAGACTTGTGTAGAGAGAGAGATGAATTTTTGAAATTCTAGTTCAGCTATAGGACACCACCCAGACGTAATGTATTGTTCCATTTAATTTCTCAGGCTAAACGTGGTTGTTTTGATTGAAATTTTTATGGTAGTTAGGGGACATCTTGAGTTTTTAGAATGGTATAATTTGTATGATTTTGATTTTTCTAAAATTAATTATGAATTTCCAAAATTTTGGACCAAATATGGAATGACATGAGAGTTTGTAAGTTTGTCTTCTTAACTAGTTTTGATGTATGAGCTCCATATATGAATTTTATGCCTTATTTAGAGATGCCTTTGGTTGGTAAACATATTATTACTGAATTGGTATTAAGCCATGTTGATATAGAGGTTGAGATTACATCTAGTAGATAAGGTCTAGGATTTTGCGAACAAGATCTTGTATTTTACACTATGAAATTCGATGCCTTGTTAATAAGGTTTTTGGCCAGTAATACAAGGTCTTCTAATTTAGCATGTTCTAGCATATGATGTGTGATGGTGTGACACTCCTCCAAGACCTTTTTCTTCATTTCTGGGCCTCTTTGATGGTCTTCTTTATAGGTTGAGTGGCCTTCTTCTTGGTTGAGTCTGTAACACCATATATTTCTAGCTCATTTCACAATATTCCCAAGCTTTACACTCATAAATTCCATGAAAAAGCAAGAAAAAGAAATTAAAATATTGCATTTCTTTACGTTGCGTCGCATATAAAAAGTCCATTTGATGTCACGTGGACCATGTGAGCTCATACATCATATTCTCATATTTAATTACATGAATAAAACTCATTTGCATCATCAAAAGTGACCTACATCTTGTGGAACTCAAAGAGAAGCTTGAAGTATACATATCCATTTTCGGCCAGATTTTGCTCATTTTTGACACAAACTTTGGAAAATCATAACTAATTCTAAAAAAAATCAAAATCATACATTCTTGGCCATTATGGAAATTTGCACATGTCTAATTTATGATAAAAATATGTTTAGACTATAAAATCTAACATAGAAGACGTTGGACATTCTAAAAGGTCCAGAGGTCAAGCTATCCACTGGTGTTGTCACAAATTTTTGCTGCAAACTTAAAAAATGTCCAATTAATTCCACAAAAATCTAATCCATACAAATGATACGAATCTAGAAATTGTGGATGTTAACTAGAGGGAAAAAATACTTTCAAACTAGCCCAGGTATGCCCAGACCTCGAAATCCAATCAAATAGTTACAGAGGTCGGCTGGAGTTTCTGATACTAGATAGATTCTTTGAAAATTCATATCTCCCTTTCTAGACATCCAAATTAGGTGCTTCTAGTTGGAACAAGTCATTGGGAATTTATAATTTCTCTGCATAAAATTTCATGGCAATCGGACATCATTTGGGTCCTGGGAGACAGATTTCATTTTCAGACTTGAGTGAACAGTGACATGACCAAGACCAGAAAATTTTTCAACTTTGAAAATTTATCAAATATTCTCTAGATCTCAAAAAATTATATTCTTTATCTTTCCAAAAAGCTCACAACAAGCTCTAATTTCATGTCAAATCTCAAATCAAGAAGAGCTTATTTGGATAAAAAGTGACATAGAGTTCTATTATAGTCAATTTTGGCTCCATATAGGATACCAAAATGTCCAAATGGTTTTCTTTGGGGTTTGGCACCTTTTGGGCAAGTATAAAAGCATAATTAGAACTTATGTAAGCTACCCAAATAGTCCCAACCCTCATGCCTTTCATTTTGGCTATCTCATCCACACTTATACATAATTCCATAAACTCATTCAAGAAGCCATATTGTCCATACATGCTTAATTGACATTGACATTTTAGTGGTCACATAATATATTCTCCCATTTAAACATAACATATTATCATAATTACATATGTTCCAAAGGCCATAGACCATTTACAACAATAATTTACATCATATTAGACATCAACATGGCTTTAAAGAGTAAAAACTATGCATATTGGTGTCAAGCTCTCTTCCTTAAGGTGGTTGGCTTCTATTACCTTGTCCACTTGGTCCACTTAACATGTTAGAACATTGGAGAGGAGGTAATGAGATTCAAAGAATCCCAATAGCTTATCTTTTATTCAATCATACATAATGGATGCAAACAAGTCTCATAAATGCATGTATGGTCATGTTGACGTATGTAAACATTCAAGAATTCTTAGACTCAACCATGCTCTTGGGAGTCCATCTTGCTTTTAGGAGACACTTTACTTTGTCTTAACTAATCTTAAAGGTTCTTGGCTCATCCTCACCATGGCTAAAGGTACTTGGCCTTACCACACTCAAGTAAACCAAAGTATACATCATAAACATCATGTGAAAGCATATTGTAACATCATGGCACCATGGAATCAAAGTCATGCTAGAGAACTTTTCATGGCATAAAAATACACATACACACATTTAAAGACAAGTAAAGCAAATAATCATGCATAAGAGAAGGAGAAGTGAGCTACCTTGGAAGCAATTACACACTTTTTCCCTTGAATCTCCCTTTCTTGCTTCGGCCACACACACAAAAAGTGTGGGAAAGATCTCTCTTGGCCTAGACACAATTTATGGAAGCCAATTAGATTCATGGACTTAATTCTAAGGCCATACAATTGCTTAGACACTAGCTTAGTCTATAACCTCATTATGGTTCCATAATTGTAGCTAATGAAGCAACACTCTTCAAATAAATTCTAGGCTCCATTCTTTCCTTTCAAATATAATTCTTAACTCCTTTTGAGCCTCTTGGAGTCATCACACAATAAAAACTAAGAGCTTAACTACATGTTGCTTCTTTAGATCATAATATGGAACATAGAGTACCAACTTACTTTTTATGGGTTCTAAATTTTTCCCAAGGCCTCCCCTCATTTTCATTCATCATATATGACTCAAGAATGGGTTTAGAAAAATCTAAAACTCTCCCTAGCCACGAGAACCTCCCTTGGCCGAATCTATGCTAGGTTTTAGCACCTATGGACTTTGCTTTGTTTTCTCAAGGGAAGAAGCATATGGGAAGACTTCTAGGAATCTTAGGAGCTCATTTAAACTCTTATTTAGGCCTAGAAATCATCATACAAAATCAAATTTTACAAGGTGCACTTAAAACCCTAGGTTTTGTATCTTGAAATCTAATGGCTAGTTTGTTATTTTCTTTGCATATTCTTGTTCTTCTCCCTCAAATTCCTAAAATTCACCCTTGGTTTGGTGGAAAACTTAACTCCCTAAGGTTGAACATATATAGGTCAAAATGCTCACAAGAGAAGGGAGGAAGAAGATCAAGTGGAAGGATTGCACGATACCTTGATTTCCTTAGTTTTTCTTGCTTATTCTTTGCTTTCCTTGGCTCCTCACCTAAAATTTGAAATTTTCCCTCTGTTCTTCCTTCAAAACAGCCCTTAAAACTTCAGCGAAATCATGGGAAAGAAGGGGGAAAAGGAGGAGGAGAGATTGGCTAAGAGAAAGCATGAAAAATAAGAAAATTTCCATACCTTAAAGCTTGGATTTCTCCTTCTTCTCTTCCTTTGGTGCACCTAAACCCTAGCCTTCTTCTCTGACATTGGCCAAAAAATTCTGAGTCTAAATGAAGGAGAGAGTGGGCCGTCACCTATTTATAGAGGGAGGAGGAAGCATTTTTCAAAAATTCTCATTTTGCCCTTTGTTCTTGGTATTTTCGTTTCTCCTTCATTTTAGCTCCTTTTTGAGAACTGTCTTTTCCATTATAAAAATTAGATTCTGAATTTAGTAAAATACCTTTGACATCACTCAAATCAGAGCTAAAACCTTCCCGAACGAATCCGTCAAAGTTCGGGTACACTGATATTGAAAAATGTCCATCGGAGGGGATTTAACTGTCCCAAGGCTTCCTATGGTTTTTAAGGTCTCTGAGAACCCTATAGAACTTAAAATTTTCATTTAAAAAGCCCTCCTATGTGAATTCCAAAATTTGCTCAAAATTACGAAAATGCCATTATGTTTTGTAAGATTTCTGTCAAAATTTGTTTCTTCATTCTAGCTCAATTTTTCCTTTCATTTGAGGCTAGGATTCTCATTTTTAGGAGTCTAGAATGTTACTAAAATTTTTTGAAACTTTAACTAATTCATTTTAAGGGACTTCCTTTGAAAACATGCCTGTTTTCATCGTTTAACGAAAACTGGACATTATAGAGTCTCCTTCATAATCTTCATCACGACTCTCCATATCTTCTACATATTCAAGGAATTGTGGGTTGTAGCTTGAGCTTGTCTTTGGTTGGTTTGAATAGTCCTTTAACTAGAAGGTCTACTTTTTACTCGATTTAAGCGTTCATAGAGACCTTTCAGCTTCTTATCAAGCATCCTCTCAAAATGACTCACTAGTGCTTTCATTTGTAAAGGCACCACCCCAAATGAATTGTGACTGTCATTATCACTTTCGTGAGCAACTCTTTTTTTTTCAATTATCTACCATGTTAGTGAAAAAGAAATGAAAAAAAAAAAAAGTATGTAGAACCTCACAAACACTCCCTCACATGGTTCACTCAATTAAGATATAACACTCCCACTCGTGTTTGCCTTCTCTTTCTTTTTGGCTTTTTCTATAATAACCTTACCCATTCTTGTCTTTTACCTCTCAATATCAAATCCTAAACTCTTATATCATGTAAGACCTCATCAAGTGATCTAATATTGCTAATTTTAGTTCAACTCAGTATGTGTAGGTGGGTGGTCTGAAAAGTCATGATTGGCGCACACAAGTCACAATTAAGGTTAAGATTTGGTAAGGCTAGGGTTTTAAAGAGAAATGGAAAGATTTAATTGCTTAACAATGTAAGATCAAGTTTAAAATTCCAAAGAGTCACACACAATGCAATTCTAAAAATTTAACTATGAGCAAACAATGTGAGATCAAAATAGGAAAGTTCAAACAAAGGAAAAAAGAAACAAAGACAAATTGAAATAGGGAAGTTCACAACATAAGATCAAAGGAAATAAGATAAAATAGGAAAAAAAATGGAATGGAAAGTTATTTGATCAACAAATTTTTTTATTTCTGTAGTTCTTTTTTTGTTTTTTTATTTCTATTTTTATTTGCTTTCCTCTTCTAGCTTGATTAGATGAAATAGCCAAGAAAAAGCTCACAAAATCACAAAATAGGAAACAAACTAAACAAATAAGATTTATGAGAATTAGAAAACGTTACCAATTAAAACCTAATATATCCCAATGTAGAAAAGTTCGATTGGAACGATTCAAAAACTAGGTGAAAGTTGAGATTTTGAACTTGAAGAAATGGCTATCATCTAAAAATTCAAATGAAAAGGGGTCGAACAGATAAGAAATAAAACAAAACATGCATATAAGAAAATTTTCCAAATTATAAATTAAATGGCTCTTGTAACGAACATAATTTTCGTAAAATAACAAAATGACCCGTATAAAAGCAAGTCCTTTGAAATGAGCTAGATAATGTCCTAAAAATTTTAGATAGAGTCCTAGACTCCTAAAAATGATAATTCTAGGCTCAGACAAAAAGAAAAATGAAGCTAGGACGGTGAAACAATTTGTGACGAAAACTGATGAAATATAATGACATTTTTGTAAATAAGTGTAACTTTTGGAAAAACACATAGAAGGGTTTTTTAAATGGAAATTTTGACTTGCCCAAGGTCGTCAGAGGCCTCAAAATCCATGGGAAGCCCCGGGACTAGTAAAGCTCCTCCAGTGTACGTTTTCCAATGACAATGAGTCCAAATTTTGACGGATTCATTTAAGAAGGTTTTAGTTCCAATTTGAGTGATTCCAAAGGTATTTTATTAAATTAGGAACCTAAATTTTATAATGGAAAAGAAAGTTCTAAAAAAGAGCTAAAACAAAGTCGAAACGAAATTGCTATTACGAAAGGATGAAATTTGAATTTTTGAAAAATTGTGTTTCTTGAAGCTTCCACATACTTCTCCCTTCTTCTCCCCCTCATATAGCAAGACTTTCCTCTGCCCAAAATATAGAAAATGACTTGCTCTCTTAGGTGCATAAGAAGGGGAAGAAAAGGAGGAGAAAAATCAAGAAAAAGGTAAGGAAATTTGTAAATTTTCATGCTCTTTCTTCCTCCAACCTTGCTCCCCTTCTTCTATGCTTTCTTTCTATGGTTTTCTTGAAGGAATTGGTTCTATTTTTGGTCCAGAACAAGGGGGAAATTTTTTAAAATTAAGAAGAGAATTCAAGTAAGGGTAGAAGCATTAAAAGAGAGCTAGAAATTCAAGGTTCCATTCTTGTTGCTTCTCCTTGTTGCTCTTTTCTTGGTACTTATTCAGCCTAAACAAGAACCATATTAGGGAGGGAAGTTTTGTCCAAAAACAAGGAAGGAACAAGGGTTTTAGACCATGGAGAAGAGGAATATGGCAAGAAATTGCAAGGAAAACCTATGGAAATCAAAATAGAAAAGTGTAGGTTTCTTTAGGGTTTTGTAAATTCTGATTTTGTGTGAGTAATTCCTTAGCTATTTGAATATTTCCTTGAGCTCCTAAGACCCTTAGAAACCTCCCCAAGTGGCTCTCCCATCAAGGAAAAATCAAGAAGTCCAAGAACCCCATTTATGATGCTTGTCTCGGCCTAGGCTAGTTCTATGGGTTAGGGAGTGTTTTAAATTATTCTAGCCTTGGTTTGAGACTTCCTATGATGCTAGAAGATAGGAGAAACCCTTGGAAAAAATTTAGGAGCCATGGATTGGAAGAGGGAACAATGGTGTCCATAATGAAGCTTTATAAAGCAACTTCGTTTTCCAATTGTGTAAGTAAATGTGTGAAGGCTCCAAGGACCTTAAATAAGTCCAAGAAGTCTAAAATAACAAGAGAATGGAGCTTACAACTTGAAATGTGAGAGTTGCTTCAATAGGCCAATTATAGAACCATTATGCCACTTGTAGGATTAAGTATACTTTTAAGAGTATCTTTGGTGTCTTGCCTTGCTTCAAGTACATGATTGTGTATAAAGTTGCTTTTGTACATATTATTTTTGTGGTGTAAAATTATGAACAATTGTAATATGATGTATGACTCTTGTATAGACCATATGTGGCATAAAATCAATGGAAATAGGAATTTTGGCTTTTTGATGACTTGATGTATTAGTGCATTAATGGAAGTTGAAAGGCCAATTTAAGATGCATGGGGTTTGGGACCACTTGGGTGGTTCATACAAGTCATATTTGTAATGTCCAGTTGTGATAAAAATGAGTTGAAATAATGAAATTAAATATGAGAAAGTATAGTATAAGCTCACACGATCCACGTGACACCGAATTGAATTTTTGATATAGCACAATGCGAAAAAAAGTCTATTATTTTTATCCCCTTTCTCATATGCTCTGGTGGGATTAATGATATAAAGCTTATGAATGACATAAAATGAGTTAGAAGTTATGGTGTTACAATATTCATGCTTTTAAACTTACCTAAGAGGTGCCAAACATTGAAAAAGGCCATTTGGACAGATTTGGTATCTCATATGTAGCAAAAATGACCATTTTGGTGAGCTATATCACTTTCTATCCAAATGAGCTCTTCTTGGTCTAAAAATTGACATGCATCTAGAGCTTGTTGAGAGATTTTTGAAAAGTTAAAGTGGGTATTATTTAAAATTCTATGGAATATTTGGTAAATTTTTGAAGTTGGAAAAATTTTCTTGTTTGGCCATTGGTACTATTCATATAGTTCGAAAATTGTTCTTTGTCATTCATAGGGCAAATGATGTTCAATTGCCACAAAATTTTACAGGAAGAAACTAGACCTTCCTAGTGACTTGTGTCAATTAGAAGCACCCCATTTGGATGTCTAGAGAGAGAGATATTAATTTTTGAAGTTGCTATCTAGTACTAAACGCATAGTCAGACCCATGGTACTGTTTGATTGATTTTCGGGATCTGTATGCTCTTGGGTTAGTTTGGAATTATTTTTCCTTTAGTCAATATCTGTAGCTTTCCAAATTCATATAGATTTCATGGATTGGATTTTTTTAAAATTAATTATGAATTGCCAAAGATTATATTAGTAACTTGTATTAGTATCAGAGGGCAGTCAAACCTTCCTACTTTCTCTATTGTCAAACATGGTCCAGATGGGATTTTCATGGTTGGGACTTATTTTTATATAAATTTGACATTCAGAGCTTTCTAAAAAGCTATCGTTTGTGTGATTTCAATTTTTCTACATTTAGTTATGATTTTTCAAAGTTGCCCTTGAAATCTATTATGTGCTGACCATGAGCTTAGGTATAAATTTTGGGGTTTTTGACTTGAAATCCGTGGATTTCTTGATAATTTGAGTTGTTTGTGATTTGTTCCAATGATAAATGGCTAGAGAATGTTATTGAATAATCCAAGGGGCCCATGTAACACGAATTGAAAAATTTACCCTATCGTAACGTGATAAAAGTATATTATTTTCATATTTTCCTTACTTTTGTCTTGTAAATGTGTACCAATTGCTCGAAATGGAAGAGTATGATAATATAAATATAAGGTATTACAGCTCTTATAGCATAAAAATCAAATTTTGCACACTAAGGATCCACTTTAGAAATAAGAAAAGGTAGAAAGTTTTTTTTTTTGGTATTAAAAGGTGGCAAAAGAAGAGATATGGTAAATAGAGGTGTACATGGGTAGGGCCAAGCCAAGCATCTAATTGGCTCGAAGCCTAGCCCGATTAAGATATTGAACTTATTTTATGCTCATGGCCTAGCCTAGTCTATAAAAGCTCGATTTTATGTCGAGTTAGGGTAGGTTAGGCCAACCCTAACTAGCCCGAAAATATGTTTTTCTTTTTCAACAAAAAGCAAATTAATTATTCAAGAATTAAAAACCAATTCCAAACAAAAATAAAGGCATTCAAAATAAAAATTAATGCTCTTAAATAGAGCCAATATATATATATATATATTCAACAAAGACACTCATCAACCATTCAATTCCAAACTAAAATTCACAAGACAAATTATTAAAAATATTATGAAGACTTAAAATAGTAACACATTTCAAAACAAAAGTAATCCTCCACTATTGCTTTGCCAAAGTTATCATCCTTATCAAAGTGTACATTCCCAACATTTAAAAAGGACCAAGCAGCAAATCAACCATTAGAGAATCTAAAGTATCAAAGCTACAAAAAAAAAAAGGACTTAAAACTTAAAAAAGAATGACAACATTAACTAATCTCACAAGACAAATAATTATTTATTGTTGCATCGGCAATAACCATATCCATTTAAGTGCTCATTACCATCATTTTCAACAATCACCAAATCAATTAATTGAGAATCAAATAAAGGAAAAAATTCTTGAACACAAAGTCGAAATAAAAGAAAAAGATCTTTTTACACACCAATATGCAAATTCTTGTGATCACAAGTAGTCAACTAATAACAAACAATAATCAAATAATATGATATAATATCTCAAATATATCATACTAAGAGTCATAAAATAAAAAATACAATGCATAAATTGCAAATTAGAATAAATAAATAAAAACACATCAATCTTTGGCAACACTTGTTCCTCTTGAAATCTCTGTAAAAAATAAAATAATAGAAAATTAGAAAGTTGAACTCACAAGCAAAAAGTACATTGTAATTAATTTTTTTTCCAAAGTATGGAGTTTACCTAATTCAATCATTTTCTCAGACTCTTTGTACTTATCAAAGTCATGATCATTAAAATTGAACACTTGAGGGCATATCCAATTCTAGGTGCAAATAAGTGCTTTAGTCATCTTTAGTGATAATGAACTCCTAAATACATCAAGCACACTCCATTAGTGCTAAAAGCAGATTTAGAAGTCAATGGATATTGGCACGACTAATACATCATATGCAATCATAGAAAGAACTTTATACTTTCCAACATTGTCTTTCCACCATGCCAAGATATCAAAAGACCCCTTCTCCTTAACTAAATTGGTTGAAGAAACTTATCTAACTTTGTTTTTTGGTCACAAGTAAATTTCAATTTTTTTTATGCGAGCCACTTGTTTTTCAAATCAATAGATGCTAGTATCCTCTCCACTACATCCCTTCCATAAGATCCACTCTGATTATCATTTTTTTCACTTGATTCATTAACAACCCCCACAGAATATTGTTCATGTAGACGATACAACACATCTTTGATCTTTCTTTTTATGGTTGCACATGTAACATCCAGTCCTCTGAAAGAAGAGAAAATGTGAGAAACGTAATATACGATTTCTTCATAAATGAACTAAATTTACGAGATACAAAAAGAAGTCCCCCGAAATGATGTAGTTAAGGTCTTAAAAAATTTGGAAAGCATTCTAGACTCCTAAAAATGAGAATCCCAAGCTCAAACAGAAAGAAAAACAGAGCTAGAATGAAGAAACAAATTTTGACATAAATCTTACGAAACATAATGGCATTTTTGTAATTTTGAGCAAATTTTAGAATTCACATAGGAGGGATTTTTAAATGAAAGTTTTGAGTTCTCTAGGGTTCTCAAAGGCCTTGAAAACCATGGAAAATCTCAGGACAGTTAAATCTCATCCGGTAGACATTTTTCAATGTTAGTGTACTCGACTTTGACAGATTTGTTTGGGAAGGTTTTAGCTCTGATTTGAGTGATTCTAAAGGCATTTTACTAAATTAGGAACCTAAATTTTATAACGGAAAAGATGGTTTTCAAAAAGGAGCTAAAAAAAAGTAAAAACGAAAATGTCAAGAACGAAGGGCAAAATGAAAATTTTTGAAAAGTATTTCTTCCTCCTACCTATATATATGATGTGCCCTTCTTCTCCCTTCATTTTGCTCAACCAAGTTCTGCCCAAAACTAGAGGAAAACCCTTGGGAGAGTGGCACACAAGAGGAAGGCAAAGAGGAGGAGAAATCAAAGGCTTAAGGTATGGAAATTTAGTAGTTTTTCACGCTCTTTCTCTTCCAAACCTCTTTTCCTTCATTCTCCTTTATTTTCTATGATTATAATGAAGTATATGGATCTGTTTTAAAGGAGAAATTAAGGGAAAAATTTGGATTTGAAGAGAGGAGCTCAAAGAAGACAAGATTCAAGTGAGGAAACAAGGAAAAACAAGGTAAGTTCTTTTTCCATGGTAGATACCTCTTGCTTTCCTTCTCCAGCCCTTTCGCCCAATATAAGAAACCATAGGAGGGCTTGGTTTTTGAGCTGAACCAAGGGTAATTCTTAGAAAAAAGGGTGTAGAGATTAAGAATATACAAAGAGAATGAACAAATAACCATGGAAATTCAAGATGCAAAGTCTAGGGTTTCATATGTTCCTTACAAAACCTGATTTGATACCTTGATTCCTATGTCTAAATGAGAGTTTAAGTGAGCTCCTAAGATCCCTAGAAGTCTCCCCATGTGCTTCCTCTATCAAGAAAATAAAGCAAACTCTATGAAAGCCAAAAGGAGACATAGGCTTGGCCTAAAAGGGATGAGACACCTAAGGAGAGTTTTAAATTTTTCTAAGTCCATTTTTGAGTCATATATGATGAATGAAAATGAAGGGAAACCTTGAAAAAAATTTAGGAGGCCTAGAGAATAAGTTAGTACTTTATGTTCCATAATATGACCTAAAGAAGCAACATGTGGTTAGACTCTTTTTTTTTTAATTGTGTGATGACTTCAAGAGGCTTAAAAGGAGTCAAGAATCATATTTGAAAAAAAATAATAGAGCTTAGAATTTAATTAATGAGTGTTGCTTCATTATGTGCTTCCTTGGAAACATAAAGGGGTCAATGAGTCAAGCTAGAGTTTAAGCAAGTTGTTGGCATTAGAATTAATTCTATGAACTTAATTGGCTTCCATAAAATGTGTTTAGGCCAAGAAAATTGATCTCCACCTTCTTGGGTGTGTGAGGTCAAGGGAGAGGATTCAAGGCTTAAAGAAAAGTGTGCAAAATGCAAGTAAGGTAGCTTTCTCCACCTTCTCTCATGCATGGATGTGCGCTTAGCTTATCTTTGAATGTGTGTATATGTATTTTTAAGCCATGAAAAGTATTTTAGCATGACTTTAATTCCATGGTGCCATGATATTATAATATGCTTTTATATGATATTTATGATGTGTGCTTGGGTTTGCTTGAATGTGATGAGGCCAAGAACCCTTTGCCATGGTGAGGATGACTAAGAACCCTTCAGATTGGTTGAGACAAAGCAAAGAGTCTCCTAAAAGTAAGATGGACTCCCAAGAGCATGGTTGAGTCCAAGAATGTCTTAAAGAATGGGTAAGGCAAGTCCAATATCCACAAGAAATTGGGTGAGGCCAATCCACTTGCTTGGCAAGTCGTTGTATGCTATGCATGACTTTCTCAAATGATGAAAATGTCTCTTGAATGTTTGCACATGTCAACATGACCATACATGCATTTATGAGACTCGTTTACATCCATTATGTATGATTGAATGGGAGATGAGCTATTGGGATTCTTTGAATCTCATTCCTTCCTCTCCAATATTCTAATATGCTAGGTGGACCAAGAGAGCAAGGTAATGGAAGCCAACCACCTTGAGGATGAGAGGATGACAACAAAGTGCTTGAATTTTGTTACTTTAAAGTCATACAATTGGAAAATGATATAACCCATGCTTGTATATGGTTTATGACCTTTGGAACATATGTAATTATGATAATATATGATGTAGAAATAAAAGAATGTGTTATGTGAATGATGGAATGTAAATTGCGTATATTATGGTAATGTAACTTCTTGACTGGCTTTATGAAGATGTGCATATATAGAAGTGAAGTAGCCAAAATGAGATGCATGGAGTTTGGGACCCTTTAGGCAATTTACACAAGTCCTAATTATGCTTTTAGACTTGTCCAAGAGGTACCAAACCACAAGGAAAGCCATTTGGATATTTTGGTATCCCATATGGAGCCAAAATTGACCAATTTAGAACCCTATGTCACTTTTTGTCCAAATGAGCTCTTCTTGATCTAAGATTTGGCATTTAATTAGAACTTGTTGAGAGATTTTTTGTAACACCCCAAAATTTAATTAAGGTGTTAATCATAGATTTAGAGTAATTAAGGATAATTAATAGAGGATAATTGGACAAGTTAGTGAATAGGTATTTTAGAGAAACAAATTATTAACATGGGTTTGAGAATTAATTGGGATAGAAATTTTATCTAAGCCCAAATTAATGGATCATGATAAGAGGCTAATGGAGGCCCAATGAGTTAGGTGCAGACCCATCCCAATTTAATGTGATAGAGGCCCAGGATCCACCTTGTATAGACTCTTATAAGTGGCCCAATTACCCTTGTGCAGACCTAAATCCTTGAACCCTTCAAACTTGGCCCAAACCTAATTAAACTTCAACAACCCAATGTATAAGAATTGGCCCAATAAAATTCTACAGCCCAACACTTAAAAACTGGCCCAACAAGCTAAAGTCTGAAGCCCATTAGGAGTTAGACCTTGGAGCAACCCATGACCCATATATTTGACCCAACTTAACCCCACTAAAACCCTAAAAATTGACCAGCCACCTCCCCCATTCTGCAAAACACAAAAACACAAGGAAAATTCGGAGGTGAGGAGGAGAGGCTAGGGTTCTTGGCATAATTCCACCTTTTCTCACATTTGGAGCAAGATTTAGCCAAGGTAATAGTTATACAACTTAATCCCCTAATCTTTCTCTTTAATTTGGTTTGATTAGTTTTTCATTTAGAGTATTTTCATCATACCCAAAATCTGAAATGTGGGTGTTTGGGGATTTTCTTGGTGAAATTCGTAGGTTGAGGTTAGGGCTGATATTAGGTAAGTTTAAACCCCCCATTTTGATGCTTTCTTTGCTAATTTGAGACCCCTATAGTTGATTTATAATATGGGTATTAATTTTGTACGAATTTGCTTAGGATTTTGGGTGGAATATTGAGATTTCTGGTAGAGGACACTTTAATCCGAATTTGGGATTTGTGGTGGTTGGATAAGTGTTCTTTAGGTAGTTAGTAGCATTTAAATTCCTTGGATACTTGTTGTAACTGTTAATGATGAATTAGAGTAGTAATTATCTGATGCTATGATTATAGGGAGACTCTGTACCATTGGTGGCTGTTGCAAATTTGTCTATAAGTAAGGTAACCGGGGTTTATATTAATTCCATGCATGTATCTGTTTAATTTCGTATTTGCTGTACATGAATGATTTGAAATGTTGAATGAATTGGTTGGCTATCTATTGTATGATGATTGGACCTTGTGAGTCCATGGTGGAGCTGTGGTGCAGCTACCACCTGTGCATGTGCTACGATTGAGTACCGGGTTATGATCAAACCCCAGATGCACTGAGCCCTGGTTGTGCTCAATGGGGAGTAGGTGCCGTGGACGGGCTTTTCCCAGTGTTAATGGCCTTTAACATGCGAAAATATGATAGCTAGTATGGGATAGTAATCATGATAGCCTAATTGCTTTATTTACTGATATGATTGATATGATTCAGATGTTGATTTTAATTCATGCTTATATGCTAATTAAACTGGATTATATGGTGGAATTGCCTTGGTTACTGAGATTATTATCTCACCCCATTTTATGGGATTACAATGAAGGTTCCTTGGGTAAGGATAAGGGCAAGCAAGTGGATGAACATCCATGAGCTGAGGCCTAGTGTGGGGAGCTACACTTGGTCTGAGTGTAATAGAGTAGATGCTAATTTTGTTAAGTCTTGTATAACATCATCATGTATCTGTATTGCCAAGTGTAGGAGTTTGTATTTTGATAATATAATGTGTACCTATTGAGGAGTAGGCCTTACTTTAAATTGGTATTTGATGTATTGGTTTATGATATCTGTTGCAAACCTTATTGAACTTATGATATGACTTACCATTTGGGAATGTAACCTTGAGATATTGATATGAATCACTGATGTATGGAACCTCTACTGGAAAGTGTATCTAATGTTAAATGTCAATGGTGCATGATTTGTGTTGTTATTATTCCCTGGACTTGCTGATATAGGGTAATTAAAGAAAAGAAATTGACCCTTGAGTCTTGAATCAGAGAGGAGAGATTAGCTGGATAAATTAGGCTAATGAAGGTTATTTGAGCCCCATAATTAAGGTAGAGGAGCCCTAGGGTGAGATTAGAGGGAGAAAGGAGAGTATGAGTCCAGATTTTCGGAGTGTAGGACCAGAAGACACTTCACCGCGGCTAAAATAGAGTTAGCCGCAGCCAATAGAGGCGAAGTTGCCCAGGGAGAGTGCCAGAGAGGAATTCACCACGGCGAAATGTAAATTGGCTGCGGCAAAATGTGAGAGGTCAAACTAGGAGTTGTCTAGAGAGAAATTAGCTGCGGTGAATTATGGAATTAGCTACGGCGAACTTTTAGGAAAATGTCCCTGGCATTCCAGAGAGGAATTAGCTGCGGCGGAACAAGGAATTGGCCGCGGCCAATATTGAGAGGCGAGCGAGGAAGTTCCAAGAGGCTTCTTCACCACGGCGACATGTAGGTTGGCTGCGGCGAAGGTCCAACTCGTCGCGGCGAAATTAGTGATGAAGAAAGGGGTAAAACAGAAAGGAATTAGCCGCGGCGAACATGCTGAAACACTTATATTAACTAGAAAACCTTGGTTTTCCATATGTTAATCACAACGAATGATCTAGAGTCATTAGGATGAGTTATAATTGATGAGTAATAGAATCCAAGGCTTATAAATGGATGTTTAATTCCCTTATGAACATAAGTGTATGTAATCATATGATTGATGACTCTAATCACCTTAAGGTTTAAATTTCTCCACATTTTCATAACCTATGATGATTAATCGCGTGTTTAACCTTAATTATGATGATAAGAAATTAGGGTCGTCACATTTTTGGCAAGATAAAGAACATAATTTTCAGAGGTCTGCAGAATATTTGATGAATTTTCAAAGTTGGCAAATTTTTTGGTTTTGGTCATGTCACTGTTCACTCAGGTGGTCATGTCACTGTTCACTCAGGTTCGAAAATGTAATCTGTCACACAGTGCTCAAATGATGTCCAATTGCCACAAAATTTTATACAGAGAAACTAGACATTCCCAGTGACTTGTGAACTAGAAGCACCTTATTTGGATGTCTAAAGAGGGAGATATGAAATTTTAAAGATTCTGTCCAGTATCAGGAATTCCAGCCAGCCTCTGTTACTATTTGATTAGATTTTGAGGTTTGGGTGTACCTAAGCTAGTATGGAGTTAATTTTTTCCCTCTATCTAGCATCCATAGATTTCTAGATTGGTGTCATTTGCATGGATTGAAGTTTGATGCAGAATTCTGTGACAGCATTAGTGGATAGTCTGACTTCTGGACCATTTCACATGTCAAACGTCCTGTGTGTTAGATGTTATGGTTTGAACTTATTTTTAGCATAAAGTAGATGTGTAACTTTTCAGAATGGCCAAGAATGCATGATTTAAAGTTTTCTCGAATTAGTTATGATTTTTCAAATTTTGTAGCAGAATTGAGCAAAATCTGGCCAAAATTATGTGTATATTTCATGCTTCCCTTCAAGTTTCTTGAGATGTAGGCCACTTTTGATGATTTAAATGAGTTGTATTCATGTAATTAGATATGGGAATGTGTTGTATAAGCTCACATGGTCCACGTGATACCGATTGGAATTTTTATACATGACGCAATGCAAAGAAATATATTATTTTAATGGATTTTTCTTACTCCCCTTATGAAATGTATCATATAAGTATGCAAATGTGATAGAAATGAGCTAGAAATATATGGTGTTACAGCACACTCATCATGATCAAGATATATATCATCGGAAGTAGTGTTCACATATGTAAGTTTATACCTATGGTCCAATACCACCCCTATTATCAACAAAGGGTTCATGTTTTCTGGCTTCCCTCAATACTTATCATACTTCCTCTATATATTTTTAGCTATATCCCGAATAAGAGTATCTATAGATATAGTACTTGCTTACAATATAGTCTGAATATGGGTAATTTCATGGAAACTTGTATTTGATGTCACATATAGTGATCCATTGAACTTCAATGTAGTATTATAAAGATTTTTAAAAAGTCAATAAACACAAACACATTACTCCAATCATATGTCATAAGAGGACCAATTCGATTATCATCTTCCTTAAAGTATGCATTATAGGCCTCATCTTCATCTTTCATTCTCTTAAATACTTTTTGAAACTTTATGGCATGCTCCAACATCATGTAGATGGAATTTCACCTAGTTGTAACATCTAGACACAAAAGACTCTTGGATTCTATCTTTTCCTTTTCAACAAAACTCTTGAATTTTTGTAACTTGCAGGAGAAGATCTAACATATCTAATAGCATTTCAAATGGCAGAAATATAGTTATGTAAATCCTTCAACCCATCATTTACTACTGAATTCAAAATATGAGCACAATATCTCACATGAAGAGAATCCCCAAAACACACTGATCCATTCCAATTTTTTAGTTGTTTTTTCAAATATGCCACTGCAATGTCATTAGAGCTTGCATTATCAATGGTTAAAGTGAATACTTTTTCAATACTCCATTCCTCCAAACACTTCTCAATTGCTTTTCTTATGGTGTACCCCTATGGTTTTTAACTATACAACAGTTTAAAATACACTTATGTAATCTCCACTATTCATCAATGAAATGAGCTATCAAGCACATGTAGTTAAAATTTTGAGTTGAGTTAAAATTTTGAGTTGATGACCAAGTATTTATAGTGAGACACACACGAACACATGATTTTTTTTAAACAAATTTTTTAGCATTTTGGATTCTTTATGGTAGGGTTTTAGACAATCCCTAACAACCATCACTCTTGATGGAATTGGAAATCTAGGTTCCAAATGATTCAGTAACTCTCAAAACTCATTCCTTTCTATAACATGAAAGGGCATCTCATCACATATTACAAACTTCGTTATAGCCTTTTGACATTCATTTATATTATATGTGTGAAGGACCAAAGATCTTGCAACCCTCTAGCATTGTCTCCTCCAAAAGGTTAAGTATAAGCTAAAATAGGTTGATTTTTTGCCCTATGTGGGTGTTTCATACATGCTTTTAGATGCCTATTCAATTAATTCATTCCATGTTTTGTTGGGTGACAAGTATAAGAAGCCTCTCAATATCTACATATAGTTCTATGTTCTCATTTAATTTCATCTAATGGAAGTTTTCTGAAATGCTCTTAAACACTAGACTTATTTAAAAGGGGATTTTCTCTTTTAACCTATATTTACAGAAGGTGTAGTGGCAAAAGCTACGATAGTAGCAACATCTGAAGCTGGAGAGTGTTGGATAGGAGTATTGCTAGGCTGGGGTTAGACTAGGGTTAGGGTTGACCTTGAGTTTGTTTAGTACTCTGGTATGCCATTGGTGCTTTTATCCCTACAATAGTTATTCAAATTCATATGATAATTGAATAACTCAAGTAAATAGCAAACATATTTGGAGAAGGAAAGAGCTACTCTAGCATAGCATTTTGGATTTTAATTGTTCTTGCTTGAGTAAATAATAATTGAATTAAATCAATGTTAACCTAATACTATAAGAAAAACTCAAATTAAGTACATTTAGTTACTTCCAAGTCAAACAAGCACACAACTTTGGCGACAAGAAAAAGACTATTAGTAGTAAAACTAACTTTGAATAGTAAGTCATGCACAAGAAAAGGGTGGGGCATCTTTAAGTTTAAGAGCTAACCCCCATTAATCTTAGTGCTACATGTTAGTTTCTCTAGAATTATGACATGCCACTGTTGAAATTGAATTTGTACATGAAAATACATTACTAGTTTGTCATTCACCCTTTTATCAAATTTATTTGCTTTTAGATTGCTTTTTACTAGCATAAAATATTAGAAATAAAAAGAAAAACTATTTCTTACCCAAAAATTTTCAGGAATCAGCACTTTCTATGAGAAATAGACAAGGAAGAAAAAAGATGGAAGGCAAAACATGAGCGAGAGCGAAGTTAGAATTTTAGTTTCAGAAGACTAGGGGTTCTTTTATATCATCAATCTGACAGTCCCCTAACCTGCCCTTCTTTATCCTTTCAACAAATAGTGTACACTCCTAAGATTACTTATTTTTAAATTTTCTTATTGTGGTTCACATAATCTAAAGTTAAAAGTTTTTCTCCCCTTTATCTTCTATTAGTATTTCATTGTTGAGAATTTAATTACTATGGCTCTATGGAAAAAAAATGACAGAAACCATACATTTGTTTATTACAATTATTCTTACATCTTTTTATAAATAGGTTGAAACACTAATAAGTCTATTTTAGAATGTCCCCGTGTTGAAATAGTAGTTTTATTTTCATCACAATAGGAAGGAATAAAAAAAAACTTTAGATCAGCCAAGAGTCAAACTAAATGCATATATGCTAAATGTATGCCTTCATAGACTTATATGTATATAACAATTTAATAATCAAATAGTATCCAATAATAATAATAAAAATTTATTGACTATATATATTAATTTATAATTGTAGGTAGTTACAAAAGTTGTAGTCCTTTTTAAATGTTTGATAAGATAAGATGTGCTTATGCCTTATGGTTTCTACTCAAAAGCAGGTACATTGCTTTATTGGTTTTAAATTATGAAGATGATATGAGATTTATAACTATATTATTTATTAAAGTATAAAGATTAATATTTGGATTCAAAACTTCGTTATTATATATAAAATGGTAAAATTAGCACTTTTGCTATGTGCTACGAGATGCCTATGGAACTTGTCCAAGGTTACATCTTTGGATTATGTTTTTTGACAACATTACCTAGATCGTGCAATATTTAAGAACACAATCACATAAAAAAAAGACAAAAATCAATCACAAAGAATAAGAAGAACACATATAACAAAGATAGTTGGTCAGAGAGCATAGACCCTAAGAGAATATGTCTTTGGAACCTAGCTGATGATAGACCCCATAGGAATAAGTCCTGGGAACCTTTAACAAGATGACAATTTGCTCGAGATTGGCTAGGAACAAGAAATGTTGGTCAAGTGGATAAGACCACAAGAGAACTCATCCCTTAGAGCCCTAGCCTTGAGACACAAAGGAAGACCACTCCTTTGATAAGCCACTTGTATTCTAAAGAAGAACACACAGAAGTAATAATTCTCACAATGAGAAATAAAATTATGAATTTATTCAAATCTCTCTAGTAAGTACCATAGGTGGCCTATTGAATAGGCATAAAAGAAAACCCTAACCTAACATAATCTCTAAGAATACTCCCTAAAGTGGCATTCATACATCATGCATTTAGAAGGAATTATTATAAGAAATCCTAAAGAAAAGGAAATAAAGTAGTTTGCAAGTTTTCAGCAACTAAGAAAATAAAAACAAAAAAAATCTAAAGTTTAAATCTTAAGTCTTGACCAAATGGCCTTATTTAAACTAATGAAAATGGAAACTAATTAAAAGCAATTGAAAGACATCCTAATTAGATTTGGAGCTCATATTCACGTCACTTTTGTTGGCCATGTGAATTGCATATGCTTTTTAATTGATTTCTTCAAGTTAGACTCTACTTGGACCTTGCAGCATGTCTTGTTGGGCTTGGACAATGAGGATCACATCCCTTGGGCCTTGTAACTTTTCAAATTGATGAAACACATGGGCTCAATCTCTTAAACATCTTGGATAATGCAACTTAAAGCTTGCTTCATGGCTTTAGCTTTTCCTTTAGTCATTGGGCCTCCTATGCCTTATAATGGGTCCATTTGCTTGTTGGGCTCTCTTGCATGTCCTCCATGCTCTTTGACATCATCACACCATGCTCCCTTCTCTTTAAGCTCGTGGGCCCCTTCATCATTCCTTCCCTCTTCAAAAGGATTTGCCCTCGAATTTGCATAATCAAAGAGAGATAAATTAGACACATTGAATGTAGTACTAATATTTCCATAAGAGCTAGGAAAATCAATTTTGTATGCTTCATGGCTTTAGCTTTTCCTTTAGTCATTGCGCCTCCTATGCCTTGTAATGAGTCCATTTGCTTGTTGGGCTCTCTTGCACGTCCTCCATGCTTTTTAATGTCATTACACCATGCTCCCTTATCTCTAAGCTCATAAGCCCCTTCATCATTCCCTCCCTCTTCAAAAGGATTCGTCCTCAAATTTGCATAATCAAAGAGAGATAAATCAGACACATTGAATGTAGCACTAATATCTAGGCAAATCAATTTTGTATGCATTGTCACTTAATTCTTTCCAAAACTTGCAAAGGTTCATCCCCTCTAGGTTGCAATTTTGACTTTTATTTCTCGGGGAATCTTTCCTTTCTTAAGTGTACCCAAACTTAATCTCCAAGTTCAAATACTGCATGCCTTCGACCCTTATTAGCATGCTTGGCATATTGTTCATTCTTCCTCTCAATGTTAGCCTTGACTTTGGCATGTAATTCCAAATCATTCAAAGGTGTAGTAATAGAGGAGAAGTCCCTCACAAGATGTCTCTAGAAGCTAGTTAAGCCATGGAAACTCTTCACTTCATATGCATTCTTTGGTGTAGGCCACTCATGGATAGCTTTCACCTTCTCTTCATCCACATGAATCCTTTGAGCACCTGTAACAAATCCAAGAAACACAATAGAATCCAAATAAAAAGAATACTGTTCAAAATTTGCATAAATTCTATTCTCCCTAAGAATGCAAAAGTCCTCATGCAAATGAGAAAGATGATTATCTAAACTCTTGCTATAAATCAAAATATCATCAAAATAAACAATAACAAATTTTTCAATGAGAGAATGAAAAACATGATTAAGTAAGCTTATAAATGTACTAGGTGCATTAGTTAATCCAAATGGCATAACTAACCACTTATACAATCCAAACTTATTTTTAAATGCAATTTTCCATTCATCACCTTCTTTCATTCTAATTTGATGATATATACTCCTAAGATTAATTTTAGAAAATAAAGATGCACTATGCAACTCATCAAGCATATCATCTAATCTAGGAATAGGATAATGAGACTTAACTGTGATTTTATTGATGGCTCTACAATCCATGCACATTCTCCACTTGCCATCCTTATTAGGCACTAGGATCACTAGAATCACACAAGGACTCAAGCTCTTTTTAATAAAGCCTTTCTTTTACTTTATGTTGGATCTCCTTAGTTTCTTCCGGATTGGCTCTATATGCTGGTATATTAGGAATGGATACACCAGGGATAAAATCTATATGATGTTCAGTGCCTCTCAAAGGGGGAAAACCATCGAGAATTTCCTCTAGAAACAAATCACCAAAATCTTGTAAAAGAGACATAACACTAGAAGGCAAAGAGGGAACAAGTTCATTAGTAGAAAATTAAACTTCCTTGTAAAAGAGTACAAGTACTTGCTCATTAGCCAACATAGCTCTCTTAATCTCTATTTTTCTAGAAAATAAACTCACTTTCTTTTCATCAATTTTCTCACTCTCACCCTTTTCTTTTCACTCACTTTCTTTTCTTTTTCTCTCTTTTTCTTTCTTTCCTCACTTTCTCTCTCAATTTGCACTCTTTTTCAATTCTAAGTTAATCCTTATAAGCTTGCATGGGTCTAAGAGGAGTAAACACAATAGTTTTACCATTGAAAGGAAAAGAGTAGCAATTTTGATATCCATCATGCTTAACACGTCTATCAAATTGCCATGGCCTATCAAGCAAAATATGTCTAGCATACATAGGAGCTATATCGCGCAAGACCTCATTAAGATAATTACTAATAGAAAAAGAAATTAACACTTGCTTAGTAACTTTAACTTCACCACAATCATTAAGCCATTGTAACTTCTAAGGACTAGGATGCTTTAAAGTAGGAAAATTCAATTTATCAACAAGCAAGATACTAGCAACATTTGTACAATGACCACCATCAGTAATCATGCTACATACCTTGTTCTTGACAAAACATCTAGTATGGAAAATTTGCTCACGTTGCTCTTTCTCATGATCTTCCTTGGGTTGAATATTTAGAGCACACCTAGACATCAAAGCCTCTCCACACATAAGCTCACTAAGCTCCAACTCAGAATTCTCCACCAAAGATGGCATACTTCCATCGGAATCTTCATCACTAGTCTCCTCACTAACTACATCACCATTCTCAAGCAAAATCATAGTTCTCTTATTTAAATATTGAGAATAGATATGACCAAGACCTTGACATTTAAAACACTTAATTTTTGAAGTAAAAGAAGAAGAAGAAAAAGAGTTAGAGTCATACTTACTTTTAGGAGGTAGATTTGAACTTTTAGGCTTTGCTTCCTCCTTTGGCTTGATTTCTTTGGATTTGCAGGAGGATTTAGAATCCTTCAAACCTTGCTTCCAAGAATTAGAACCAATATCAAACCTAAATTTTTGTAGATATTTAAGTTATTTCTCCACTTTAATAGCTTTGTGTAAAAGCTCTTCCATGTCAACATAATGTTGGAGATCAATAATTACAGCAATTTCAAGGTACAAACCATCTATGAATCTTGTCATGGTTGCCTTTTTGTCTCCCTTTAGATTAGCTCTAATCATAGCCATTTTTGTCTCTTGATAATACTCCTCAACACTCATGGAGCCTTATCTCAATTTTTGCAATTTCTTTTACAAATCCCTATAGTAATAACTAGAGAGAAATCTCTTTCTCATAGTGATTTTAATCTCATGCCAAGTTTGAATTGGAGGCTTTCCATGTATCCTTCTATTGATGAGAAGTTAATCCCACCAAATGTTAGCATACTCAGAAAATTCAATAGCTACCAATTTTACTTTTTTCTTTTCAGAATAATGATGGCACTAAAAAATGTGTTCAACCTTTCTTTCCTACTCCAAAGAAAGCTCTAGATCATTCTTCCTTGAAAAAAGGGAATTTTCATTTTGATGTTGCCTAGACCATGCTCCTTACGTGGGGGAGCTTGCTTGTGCCTCCTTGGAATGAAATCATCAAAGTTAGATTCTCCTTTGTATTCCTCTTCAAGATCACACCTTTTTGGAATTTTAGAGTCAGGTAGAGATTCAAAGTCATCCAATCTTGCATTGAACCTTTTGAATTGCTCATAGACACTCTTCATGAAAACTTTAAGATCAACATCATTAGGCTCATTTTCAGCCATTTTACAACCTGAAATGTTAATAGACAAAATAGAGAAAAATAATATGAAGTAGGACCTCACACACTCTTACGTGTATCACTTAAAACATTGCAAATCCACTCGTGTTTCACTCAAAATTTGGCTTTTATCTTTAATATGACACTCTTGCCTTTTATCACTCGCTTCTTTTTAGTGCTCTTAGTTAGAAACAAAAAAAAATCAGTAAGAGCAAAGAGTAAAGTGGCAATCCCAAAACTAAAAAATTCTAAGTTAAAATCCTCAAAGAGTCAAAAGAAAAAGGGGCAAGGTGTAGTAATAATAATGCAAAAGAAAAAAAGAAAAACAAGTAGCAATATGAGGAAAAGAAAGAAATCAAACAAAAAGGAAAAAGGAGGAAGGAAAATGAAACAATAGCAAAGGAAAGGGAGTAGATTCAGCAAAACAAAATTTAGAAAGTGGATGTGAGAAGGAGAGGTAAAATCACATCTTAGACTTAATCAAGGAAGGAGAGAGGCATAACTTGAAGGATTTGGAAAGAAAACAATAAGATCTGAAGTAAAAAGGAAAGAATGAAAGTCAATAAATCTGGAAATAGGAAGGAATAAGAATTATGAAAGAAACAAATTAGGAAGCAAATAAGAATTTAAAAGAGCAAGGATTAGCAAACAAGCAATTTAGACATAAAAGAAAAATTGGAAAGAATAAAAAAGGGAAGTAGAATTCAATTTAGGAAATTTGGAAGTGTACCACCCAAGTTTATAAAATTAGCAAAGTGATTGCTATTTATAATGTAAGTTCTTTACAAATTGGCAACTTTCTACAACTTACAACCCATGTTAGTCAAAATAGGAACTTTTTAAATAGGAGACTAATCGGATGCCAAGAATTGCAACCAATCACAATGAAATAGGAAATTTCTTACTTGAATGCAAAAGGAAAGAACTTGATAGCTACTTAACACAAAGCTGGAAACTCTTCTTTTTCTTTTTGAATTTCTTTTTAGTATCACACACTCTTTTTTTTTTTGAACAAAACAAAAATGAAAATTTGAAAAAAAAGGACAAAACTCACACATAAATTAGAAAATCACAAGAAAACAAACTATGGATAGTAAGAAAAGGAGGATAGAGGCACACAACAATGGAAGAAGGAAGAAGATAGAAGACAAGTTGAGAAATCACAAAATAGGAAACAAGCAAAATAAGAAGATGAAGAAGAATGGAATAGAAGACACTAAAAATGATACCTTGAGTTCTAGCAACCTAAGCTCTGATACCAAATGATGATAGACCCTGTAGGAATAAGTCCTAGGAACTTTCAATAAGATGACACTTTGCTTGGGACTGTTTAGGAATAAGAAATGTTGGTCAAGTGGATAAGACCCTAAGAGAACTCATCCTTTAAAACCTTATCCTTGAGATGCCACAAAGGAAGACTACTCATTTGATAAGTCACTTGTATTCTAAAGAAGAACACACAGAAGCACGAATTAATGATGATAGACCCTGTAGGAATAAGTCCTAGAAACCTTCAATAAGATGACACTTTGTCCGGGACTGACTAGGAACAAGAAATGTTGGTCAAGTGGATAAGACCATAAGAGAACTCGTCCCTTAGAACCCTAACCTTGAGACGCCACAAAGGAAGACCACTCCTTTGATAAGCCACTTGTATTCTAAAGAAGAATACACAAAAGCAAGAATTCTCACAATAAGAAATAAAATTCTGAATTCATTCAAGTCTCTTCAGCAAGTACCATAGGTGGCCTATTAAATAGGCATAAAAGAAAACTCTAAACCTAACTTAATATCTAAGAATACTCCCTAAAGTGGCATTTATACATCATGCATTTAGAAGGAATTATTATAAGAAATCCTAAGGAAAAGGAAATAAAGTAGTCTGCAAGTTTTCAGTAACTAAGAAAATGGAAACAAACAAAATCTAAAGCTTAAAATCCTAAGTCTTGACCAAATGGCGTTATTCAAACTAATGGAAATGAAAACTAATTAAAAGTAATTGAAAGACATCCTAATTAGATTTGGAGCTCATATTCACGTCACTTTTGTTGGCCATGTAAATTGCACATGCTTTTTAATTGATTTCTTCAAGTTGGATTCCACTTAGACCTTGCAACATGTCTTGTTGGGCTTGGACAATGAGAATCACATCCCTTGGGCCTTGTAACTCTTCAAATTGATGCAAAAACATGGGCTCAAGCTCTTAAACTTCTTGGACAATGCAACTCAAGCTTGCTTCATGGCTTTAGCTCTTCCTCTAGGCATTGGGCCTCCTATGCCTTGTAATGGGTCCATTTGCTTGTTGAGCTCTCTTGCACATCCTCCATGCTCTTTTAAGTTATCACACCATGCTTCCTTGTCTCTAAGCTCCTGGGCCCCTTCATCACTAGCCTTTAGGATGCCACAAAGGGGACCAATCCTTTGATAAGTCTAAGTTGAATTCACTCAAGGAGCAAGAGGAATCTCACAAGAATAGAACATAATTCCTAAGAAGGAAATTCTCTTTATTCATCTTATTGCTCCCTTTCTAAATACATATGAGGCCTTTATATAGGTAAAAGGAGACCTAAAAATTTCTAAAAATAATTCTCTAAAGGTGGAATCATTTATTACAAGAATTTGGAAAGTTAAGAATGACATTATAAAAAAAAGGAAAGAAACTAACTTATTCTTGAAGCATAAGTTTTGACCACATGGCCTTATTCAAACAACTAAAATAGAAACTTCCTACATGTTCTAGAAATTGATGATCACATGCTAGTCACATGAGGCTTCAAGTAAGCTCTTCCAATTAGACTCCTATTGGGCCTTCAACACCTTGTAATGGATCTTTAGACACATCGGACTTGAATTCTTTGACTTTAATAGATGAATTTCGTTCAACTCCATAGCCTTCTTGTTCAGACTTCATTTTAGCTCCAACATAATGTTCTACATGTCCCAAATCATGTCTCACATGTTTAGCAACTTGCTCAAGCTTTCCTTGATGGTTACACCATGCCTTGTCTTCTTGAAGATGGTCATAGGAGCTCCATGGTACTCTATCACTATGCATAGTGATATTAAAAGTCCCTTTAACCTCTTCTAGAGCATGCTTTAAAATGGAAGGATGCATCATCCAAATTTGTAACTTAGTTTGTTATTAATGATATTCACTCTAATCAAAATTTTGCCCTTATTATAATAAGAAGAAAGGAGAGAGGAAATAAGAAAATGATAGAATAGTGGATGCAAATATTTTCTTATGATTCTAAAAACCAAATTTCCTTCAATGATTCAAAGTGCAATATATTTGTACATATCTATTTTTGAAACAGCATTGTACTTTTCCTAAGATTTTTTTTTATAGTTACTTTTCCTAAGATTAAAATAACATTTGAGACATCTAAAGCAACATTCCATGGTAAAAAAGAAGAAGAGAAAATCAGTAAAAGATAGAAATTACAAGATAATATTTATGGACATTGAAGCCACCTACCCTAACCAAATAGAAACACCAAAGCTCTCTAAAGGAAAAAAGAGTTAAAAATAGCAAAAGGATCATTGCTCAAGGTCAAGGGTTGTGATATAAACCAATGTTGTTGTTTGTTTTTTTTTTAAATTAACCATAAAAAGGCATGTAAATATGTAAAACATGAGCCTAATTCTAGCAACCATGAGTTTAGTAACAACTTTCAGAGATAACCAATTAACCATGTATCACTTGGCTAAAATAACATTCAGCTTTTGATAGTTGATCCTATAACATAATAACATTCAGCTTTTAATAGTTGATCCTATAACATTTTACATAAAATGCTCTATAATGTAACTGGAAGAGAAATGTTGTTAGTTTGTTACCTCTTGCCTTCAAAGCCAAAAGCTCTAAACTTTCGTCCAGTATATATGGCTTTAGCTAACTTCTAGGCAACCCTTGATAGAAGTAAAGACAAATTTTGCCCTCATTAGGTTATTTCACAAATAATATAGTTTTAAAAAGTATTAACTTAATTTTTTTCATTTTCTCAAACTAAAAGCATGAAGCAAAGAATAAGTCCTTATTGTTATATAAATGAAAATACTCAAATGTAAGCCCTTTACTAATAAATGAATGAAAGATAAGTTAATGTTTATGCTTAGGTGTCTAACTTGATACAAGCGAGACAGAGTGCACATCACTCGATCAATTCCATGCTTCACTTATTCATAAAGGAAAAAGCAAAGTGAAATGACTACCTATGAACTATGAAGGGTAAGAAATGTACTGTCCATTCAATGACAATAGAATAGACAACATAACAAGAAGTAAATAAGCTTACTTATGCAGCATAGCCACTAAACTCCTATCTAAGTGTCAATGGAGTTACGTCTTAAGTACGGGTGCACCTAATCTTCATGATATCTTTGAATTCAATAGACTAGAAAATTTTAAGGAAAAAAATAAAAGAAATTAACAGAGATAGAACAAATACAGTAATAAATGTCATAAAAATAAAGTATATGAAGAAGCATAGGACCTTCAAAGTTAGAGGTCTCTGACATGTTACAGGCCACAAACTAAGTTGTTCATATACCATTAACTTTAAACTAAAGGTCTCACTCTTAGATCAATGACTTAGGTAACATGTTAAAAAATAAAAGCCAATCATATCATTTTCAGAAGCATAATCTAATCATAAAATATAAAAGTATAAATATCTTTTAAGATTGACATTAAGAAAGTCGAGGAGGAATATGAAGATAGGTTGTAAGTAAACTTGGAAGGAATTTCAACCATAAATTGGGAGATGAATATGCCCTCTCTTCACTTTTTCCCTTCTTTTTTCAGCAATGCCAATGAGGGGTTATGGAGGTTATAATTATTTTGTGTCTTAAAGTCTTGAACATTATTTTAATTTATTGAACCCATAAATTTAATTAAAAGCAACATGTTATACTTCCTTGCATTTCTTAACTTAATTACTCAAATATGAAATGTTCCTTCCTTCTGTGTTGGTTGGTGAATTGAAGTATCCTCTAATAGCTCAAAAGGAAACTCTTAATAATCATAGATTTCTAGTGCAAAAGAACCCTAAGTATTGCAAATACTTTAATTTTTTAGGCGTTTTGTAATATTTGGTTATAAAAGGGTCCACAATAGCAAAAAAAAGGCATATATCATGGGGGGAAGACGATCTCACATAGAGCAACAAGAAGGCTTGAAGAGGGAGCTAACTTTGAGGGCTACGTGACTGCTACTTGGAAGCTACAACAGTTGCAACTTGCAAGAAACTGGCAAGAATAGATCAGAATGGATCCACAACAACATATCAAAAGGAGAATCAATGATTGAAGAATAGATCAGCATGGAACCATAAGAACAGAAAGCCTACTGTATGTATTCATGACCGTGGTTGCATGGGGTGGCTAGGTTGATGGCAGAAGCAAAATGTTTATGCTGTACAGTGGGCATAGTTTATGTTGTGTGTGATAGTCTCGAATGTCATGAATATTAGTAGGCGTGGCTTGGTTTTGGTGGTAGAACTGATGGATGATAAGAAGAGTAAAGAATGAAGATGAAGATGAGCATGACCATGAGGGATTTTAGATGGCTATTGGCTGAGCTTGATGCAGAAAAGTAGGAGACTGCAATGTTGAAGGCCTAAACCTATTAGGTGGGTTGGGCCAATAGAGACTAGACTACACAGCTTATAAAAGGAAAATCTAACTTATATATTTCTTTTAATGTATATATACTAGGCCGAGCTTGGTAGATATTGTTTAAAGGCTTTGCCAATGGCCCGGCCTAGCTTAGTATAGAAAAACAAATTTTTTTCAAAATGTTTTGTGTAATATTTGATTTTTGTTAAATGATAGAAACAAATGTGCTTTCAAAGCAAGTCCCCCGAAATGAATTAGTTAAGGTCCCAAAAAATTTGAATAGCATTCTAGACTTCTAAAAATGAGAATCCCAGGCTCAGACGGAAAGAAAAACAAAGTTAGAATGAAGAAACGAAAGACTTACAAAACGTAATGTTATTTTTGTAATTTTGAGCAAATTTTAGAATTCTCACATGAGGGCTTTTTAAATGAAATTTTTGAGTTTTTTTGGGTTCTCAGAGGCCCTGAAAACCATGGGAAGCCTCGGGACAGTTAAAACCCCTCTGGTGGACATTTTCCAATGATGGTGGACCTGAATTTTGACAGATTCGTTCAGAAAGGTTTTAGCTCTGATTTGAGTGATTCCAAAAGTATTTTACTAAATTGGGAACCTAAATCTTATAACAGAAAAGACAGTTCTAAAAAAGAAGCTAAAACGAACTAGAAACAAAAATACCAAGACAAAAGGGCAAAATTGAGATTTTTGAAAAGTCTTTTTTAAACCCCACCTATATATATAGGATGCCCCACCTTCTCACTCACTTAGCCACATGTGTTTCTACCCTAAACCAAAGGAAAAACCCTAAAAGTGAGGAGCACCAAGAGGAGGAGAAAGGAAGTAGAAATATAAGGTAGAAAGGTATAGATTTTCTTGGCTTTTCATGCTTTCTCTTTAGCAAACCTCTCCTTCTCCATTTCCCCTTCTTTCTTATAGTTTTATTGAAGTTTATGGATCTGTTTTGAGGCTAGAATAGAGGGAAAATTTTGAAATTGAGGTGATGAAGCCAAGGAAGGTGAAGAACAAGCAAGAATAACCAACGAAATCAAGGTATTTTGCCATATTTTCACTTGATCTTCCTCTTCCCTTCTATTATGGGTGTTTCGACCTACATATGGCCAGCCATAAGGAGTTGAGTTTTTAACTAAACCAAGGGTGAATCATAGGAATTTGAGGGAGAAGAACAAGGATGTGCAAAGAAAACAACAAACTAGCCATTAGATTTTAAGATAGCAAATCTAGGGTTTCAAGTGTTCCTTGTAAAATCTGATTTGATACCTTAATTCCTAGGCCTAAATAAGTGTTTGAATGAGCTCCTAAGATCCCTAGAAGGCTCCTCATATGCATCCTCCATCAAGAAAACAAAACAAACTTCCATGGAGGCCAAATGGTACATAGTCTCGGCTAAAAGGGGTTGAGACACCTAGGGAGAGTTTTAAATTTTTTCAAGCCCATTTTTGAGTCATATATAATGAGTAAAGATGAGAGGAAATTTTGGGAAAAATTTAGAAGGCCTAGAGAATGAATTGGTGTTATAAGTTCCATAATATGGCCTAAGGAAGCAACATATAATTAGGCTCTTTGTTTTAATTGTGTGATGACTCCAAGAGGCTTAAAAGGAGTTGAGAATCATATATGAAAAAAAAGAATGGAGCCTATAACTCATTTGATAGGTGTTTCTTCATTAGGTGTATTTAGGAACCATAAATAAACCATAAGGCAAAGTTAGAGTTATAAGTAGATGTATAGCCTTAGAATTGATTCCAAGAACTTAATTGGCTTCCATAAATTGTGTTTAGGCCAAAAGAAACCAATTCCACACCCTTGTATGTGTGAGGCTAAGGAAGGGAGCATTGTTTCAAGAAGAAAAGTGTGTGATTGCACCAAAGGTAGTTCACTCCTCCTTCTTTCATGTATGAGTGTATGCTTAACTTGTCTTTAAATGTGTGTATGTGTGTTTTAAGCTATGAAAAGTATTCTAGATGAGCTCTTATTCTATGGTACCATGATTTTGCATTATGTTTTTGAATGGTGTCTAATATGTTTGCTTGGGTTTGCTTGAGTATGGAGAAACCAAGAACTCTTTGCCATGGTGAGGATGAGCTAAGAACCCTTAGAAGTGGTTGAGATAAAACCTCCTAGAAAAAAATAGGTGTGGTAGGTCCAAAATTCATAAGTGAAAGGGTGAGCCTAATCCACTTATTTAGCAAGCCTATGGATGCTTTGTATGACTTACTCATGTGCTAAGAATGTTTCTTGAATGCTCATATTATTCCTTGTATTCATGCATGCATTTTTAAGACTTGAATTGCATATTTTATGTATGATTGAAAGGGATATGAGCTATTGGGATTCTTTGAATCTCATCCCCTCCTCTTCAATGCCTTAATATGCTAAGTGGACCAAGTGAATAAGGCAATGGAAGCCAACAAGTTAGAAGATGAGAGTTTGACAACAAAGTGCCTTGATTTTGTTTCTTTATGGACATATGAATGGAAAATGTCGTAATCTTATATTGTATATGTCCTATGACCTTATGAACATATGTAATTATGCTAATGTATCATGTACAAATGAGATCTAATGTATTATGAATGGTATAGTGCATTTTGAGTATGGAATGGCAAGACTGGCTTTGTGTAAACTTGTGTATGGCATGGGGTGAGAGAGTGAGTTTCCAAATTCTGGGTTTGTGCACCTTTTGAAAAGTTTATAATGTCATTTTGGTGCATTCCCACGAGCTCAAGTGGTCATGGTTGCCTTGGAGCTCAAATTGGACCATTTCGACCCTTTGTAGAGCTTGAAAATGACTATTTCACAACCTAATATCAAGATTTGACCAAATGAACGAATTTGCCCATGAAATTCGGAACACATATAGATCATATCCAGAGCTTTTTGGGAAGCTAAATACCAGATTATTTGGAGCTCTGGGGAATTAATTATGATCTTTCAAAGTTTGCATTTTTCTGTTAAACTGATATAGGTACTGTTCATATGGTTAGAAAATTGGGCTGTGTCATTTATGGGCCAAATGATGTCCAATGCTCATGAAATTTTACAAGAATAAACTAGACATGATAAGATCTTCATGGACACTAAGATCACCCAAAGTGGACCTCTGACCAGGGAGACATGAATTTTTAAAATTGGAGGCCAGTACTAGGGATGATGGTCAATCTCTGGTACTGTTCCATCGATTTCAGGTGGCTAGCAGCCCCTGTTGAGGTCTGAAAATATTTTTAGCATAAATTAGACATCTAAGATTTCTAGAATGGTAAATAATGTATGATTTTGATTTGTCTAAAATTAGTTATAATTTTTCAAAGTTTGTAATAGAAAGCTAGAATTCCTACCTGAGGCTGCACTCATGAATTTCATGTACTCCATCCATTTGCACGAGTTCTAGGCCACTCCCTTGGATGGTTTGGAGTTGTATTAGTGTAATTAAATATGAGAATGAGTTAAATGAGTTCATATGGTCCATGGAACATTGAACAAAAAAATTATCTGCTACGCAACATAAGAAAATTGAATATGTATATGCCTTTTTCCTTGAGAATTCATGTGTTTCATGGAATGGAACCTAGACATGGTATGAGATAAGTCATAGTACTATGGTGTTACATTTCGCCTATTTTATTTTTTACCTAACCTAACCTGACTCGAATAGGCCAAGCTATATTGGGTCCTGCAGGCCTAACGAGCCAATAAACACCCCAATGGTAAACAAGAAAATTTAGAGACTAGAAGGAAAATAAGGTGCTTAATAATGGGTAACCTACCATGTAAACCAAAGTTTTGATTCCAAATGATGCAAAATCAAGGGGTGCCCTGATCTTTATAGCATAGGTTGAAGGATAGATAATGGTTCGAGACATAATAGAAGCGAATAGCCAACCAACGTTATAGAAACATTGATCTACTACTTAGACAGCACCCCAGCCATGAACATGATTAATCAATCCACATAATGATGTGCTTGGGTTGAAGCACAAACTGGGGACTTTTACAAACTTGAATCACCACCCCAAGGATTATGATTACAAATGAAAGCAAAATACATGTATTTATAATATAAGTCAAATTTGATTATTAGAGGAAAACTAGGAAACTAACTACATAATCCTAACTGAATGACTAGAAATTAGGAATACAAAATAATCAAATCTTTTTAAAAATAGAAAAGGAAAGAGAATATACTTAATTAATTTTAATTTTTGTTCGAATAAATAATGCTTCTAGAAGTCAACGTATTAAGCCCATAATAGCATTATTTAGGCCCAAATGAGTCAATTTATATATGATCCTTAATCCAAACTCTTTAATTTATAATATTCTAATCCAAAATAGCTCCAACAACTCTATCTTTAGCCTAATTAATATTAAGGATGTTTTGATTAATACTTGAATCAGATTTGTCAAAATTTTGCTTGGTCCAAGTCTCTTGAACAAGTTCACTCAATGATTCTTTAAATCTTTTAGCCCTTACCCTGATGATAGGTCCAATTAGAAGATGCAAAGGATCATTTGAAGATTTTGAATTGGCTTGTTCTTTGGGAGCTAGCTAATTTCATCCCATAATTCCCATTAGCATCCTTCCCTACATAAGCCTGGTTCATATCAGGCCCAATCTTCGTGGTGTAGGTTAAAAGGTAAATGATGGTTTGAGATTGGATGGAAGCAAATAGCTAACCAATGTCATAGGAATGTTGTCTTGCTACTTAAATAGTGTACTCAACCATAAACATGATGAACCAACCAACATAACAGCACATTTGGGTCAAAGTATGAATTAGGGGCTTTTGTGAACTTGAATTACTAACCTAAGGATAGGTTGACAAGATAAAGGCTTCGCAAGAGTAAAGGAAAGATAATACTCTCACAATTGGAGAAACTCTAAGAATATTTCTATCACTTTCAATTTGATTACAAATAGAAGTCGAATACATATTTATACAGTGTAAGTCAAATCTACCTTTTAGAGAAAAATTAGGAAAATAACTATATAATCCTAACTGAATGACCTAGAAATTAGAAATAAAAAATTGTCAAATTTTTTTAAAGGCTGAAAAGGATAAAAAGAAAAGAGAATCTACATAATTAATTCTAATTTTAGTTTAATTACATAAAGTTTCTAGAAGCTAGCATATTAAACCTATAATAGCATTATTTAGGCTCAAATGAGTCAATCATATATGGTCCATAGTCTAAACTCTTTAATTTGTAATAGTCTAATCCAAAATAGCTCTAACAACTCCATTTTTAGCTCAAATAATGTTAAGGATGTGCTAATTAATACTTGAATTAGATTTGTTAAAATTTTGCTTAGTCTAAATCTCTTGAATAAGTCCATTCAATGCTTTTTTAAGTCTTTTAGCCTTAACCCTTTCTTGAAAAGAAGTTGTCCTTAACTCTTTGAAATTTAAACCAAAATTAAGGGGAAGGTTAGAAATGTTGAAAGTAGAACTTACACCATACTCACCTGCTAAATAAATCTTGTAAGCATTATCATTGATCCTCTTTAGTACTCAGAAAGGTCTATCTCCTTGAGGCATAAGCTTGGACTTAGTTTTGTGAGGAAATCTCTCTCTTGTAAGGTATAGCCAAACTAAGTCTCATAACTCAAATATAATCCTTTTTCGTTACTTGTTAGCACAGTCTACATATTGTTGAGTCATTTTCTCAATGTTTTACTTAACCTTTTCATGGATTTGCTTAACAAACTCAGAATGCTTCTTCCCATCCATATTAATTCTTTCCTCAGTTTGTCAATCAGTTTGTGGGCAAAAGGTAGTAGAAAATAGTGATTTATAGCCTATTTGATATGTAGAAAGTTAGGTATGAAAATGGAAATAGAAAGGGAAAAGAAAAAAGTGATTTTGTAAAAAGAAAATAGCCTAAGTGCTTTTTCTTTTAATGATTGAATAATGATTAATAGATAATATTGAATAATGATTATAAGGGTAAAATACCTATTTTACCAAATTTTCCATTTCCATTTCCCTTTCCCACCTCATACTAAACAAGCCATTAGTCCCAAGTTTGCTTCATAAAGTCTTCCAAAAATAGCTTAGGAACTTAGTATCCTAATTTGACACTATAGTTCTTAGCATCCCATGAAGCTGCACAACTTCCTAAATGTGTTTCTTTCATTAATAACATACATATAGAACAATTAGGAATGCAAAGCTTATCAACATGAAATAAGAATCTATCATGCAAGTAAAATTTGTCTTAACCAAGAGCAAGCTTGCAATGGTTAAAAGCTTTACCAAAGTCAACATTGTTAGTATATAACTCAAAACCAAGAACTTAAAAATCTAACATGGGAAGAAGAGCATACCTATGTGAAAGTGCATCAGCAGCAATATTCTCCTTAAGTTGCTTATGCTTAATCACATATGGGAAATATTCAATGAATTCAACCCACTTAGCATGTCTTCAATTCAGTTTGTTTTGGCTCTTAATAAGTTTAAGAGCCTCATAATCAGAATGTATTGCAAATTCCTTTAGCCATAAATAATGTTGCTAAGTTTCCAACACTCTAACTAAGGCATATAGCTTCTTATCATATGTAGGATAGTTAAGAGTAGGACCACTTAGCTTTTCCATAAAATATGCAATAGGGTTACCTTCTTTCATGGGTACACCTCTTATGCCAATTCCACTTGCATTATATTCAATCTAAAAAATCTTACCAAAGTTTGGAAGGGCTAACAAAGGTGCATGGGTGAGCCTCTCCTTGAGGGTTTGGAAGGCTTTCTCTTGAGCTTCTCCCCACTTGAATGGAACATTCTTTTTTGTTAACTCGTTTAATAGAGCTACCAATGTGCTAAAGTCATTTACGAACTTTGATGATAGACCTCATAAGAATAAGTCCTAAGAACCTTTAACAAAATGACACTTTGCCCGGGACTGGCTAGGAATAAGAAATGTTGCTCAAGTGGATAAGACCCTAAGAGAACTCATCCCTTAAAACCCTAGCCTTGAGATGCCACAAAGGAAGACCACTCCTTTGATAAGTCACTTGTATTCTAAAGAAGAACACACAGAAGCAAGAATTCTCACAATGAGAAATAAAATTCCGAATTCATTCAAGTCTCTCCAACAAGTACAATAGGTGGCCTATTGGATAGGCATAAAAGAAAACCCTAAATCTAACTTAATCTTTAAGAATACTCCCTAAAGTGGTGTTCATACATCATGCATTTAGAAGGAATTATAATAAGAAATCCTAAGGGAAAGGAAATAAAGTAGTCTACAAGTTTTTAGCAACTAAGAAAATGGAAACAAATAAAATCTAAAGCTTAATTCCTAAGTCTTGACCAAATGCCCTTATTCAAACTAATGGAAATAGAAACTAATTAGAAGTAATTAAAAGACCTCCTAATTAGATTTAGAGCTCATATTCATGTCACTTTTTCAAGCCATGTGATTTGCACATGCTTTTTAATTGATTTCTTCAAGTTGGATGCCATTTGGACCTTGTAGCATGTCTTATTGGGCTTGGACAATGAGGATCACATCCCTTGGGCCTTATAACTCTTCAAATTGATGCAAAAACATGGATTCAAGCTCTTGAACTTCTTGGATAATGCAACTCAAAGCTTGCTTCATGGCTTTAGCTCTTCCTCTAGTCATTGGGCCTCCTATGCCTTGTAATGGGTCCATTTGCTTGTTGAGCTCTCTTGCACGTCCTCCATGCTCTTTTAGGTCATCACACCATGCTCCCTTGTCTCTAAGCTCATGGGCTCCTTCATCATTCCCTCCCTCTTCAAAAGGATTTGTCCTCGAATATGCATAATCAAAGGGAGATAAATCAGTCATATTGAATATAGCATTGATATTTCCATAAGAGCTAGGAAAATCAATTTTTTATGCATTGTCATTATTCTTTCCAAAACTTGGAAAGGTCCATCCCTTCTAGGTTGCAATTTTGACTTTCGTTTCTCAAGGAATCTTTCCTTTCTCAAGTGTAACCAAACCTAATCTCTATGTTCAAATACCACACATCTTTGATCCTTATTAGCATGCTTTACATTTTGTTCATTCTTCCTCTCAATGTTAGCCTTGACTTTGGCATGTAATTCAAAATGTCTATAGAAGCTAGTCAAGCCATGGAAACTCCTCGCTTCATTAGTATTCTTTAGTATAGGCCATTCATGGATAGCTTTCATGTTTGCTTCATCCACATGAATTCCTTAAGCACCTATAACGAATCCAAGAAACACAATAAAATCCAAACAAAAAGAACACTTTTCTAAATTTGCATAAAGATTATTCTCTTTAAGAATGTAAAAGACCTCACACAAATGACAAAGATGATCATCTAAACTCTTGTTGTAAATTAAAATATTATCAAAATAAATAAGAATAAATTTTCCAATGAGAGAATGAAAAACATGATTCATTAAGCTCATAAATCTACTAGGTGTATTAGTTAATCCAAATGGCATAACTAACCACTCATACAATCCAAACTTATTTTAAATGCAGTTTTCTATTCATCACCTTCTTTCATTCCAATTTGATGATATCCACTCCTAAGATCAATTTTAGAAAATAAAAATGCACTATCCAACTCATGAAGCATATTATATAATCTAGGAATGGGATAACGATACTTAACCATGATTTTATTGATGGCTCCACAATCCATGCACATTCTCCACTTGCCATCCTTCTTTGGCACAAGGATAACTAGAACTATACAAGGACTCAAGCTCTCACTAACAAAGCCTTTCTTTATGAGCTCTTCAACTTGGCATTGGATCTCCTTAGTTTCTTCTAGATTGGCTCTATATGATAGTCTATTAGGAATGGATTCTCTGGGGATGAAATCTATACAATGCTCAATGCCTCTCAAAAGGGGGCAAACCATCGAGAATTTCCTCTGGAAACAAATCACCAAAATCCTGCAAAAGAGACACAACACTAGAAGGCAAAGAGGGATCAATAGTAGGAAAATAAATTTCCTTGTACAAGAGTACAAGTACTTGCTCATTAGCCAACATAGCTATCTTAATCTCTCTTTTTTAAGAAAATAAACTCACTTTCTTTTCATCAATTTTCTCACTCTCATGCTTTTTCCTTTCACTCACTTTCTTTTCTTTTTCTATTTTTTTTTCTTTCTTTCCTGTCTTTCTCTCTCAATTTGCACTCTTTTTCAATTCTAAGATGATCCTCATAAGCTTGCATAGGTAAAAGGAGTAAGCACAATAGTTTTACAATTAAAAGGAAAAGAGTAGCAATTTTGATATCCATTATGCTTAACACGTCTATCAAATTGCCATGGCCTACCAAGCAAAATATGTCCAGTATATATAGGAGCTACATTGCACAAGACCTCATCATGATAATTACCAATAGAAAAAGATATTAACACTTGCTTAGTAACTTTAACTTCACCATAATCATTAAGCCATTACAACTTATAAGGACTAGGATGCTTTAAAGTAGGAAAATTCAATTTATCAATAAGTAGGATACTAACAACATTTGTACAACTACCACTATCAATAATCATGCTACATACTTTGTTCTTGACAAAACATCTAGTATGGAAAATGTGCTCATGTTTCTTTTTCTCATGATCTTCCTTGGGTTGAATATTTAGAGCATGCCTAGATACTAAAGCCTCTCCATGCAAGAGCTCACTAAGCTCAAACTCAGAATCCTCCGCCAAAGATGGCATACTTCTATTGGAATCTTCATCACTAGTCTCCTCACTAACTACATCACAATTCTTAAGCAAAATCATAGTTCTCTAGTTTTGACATTAAGAAGAGATGTGACCAAAATCTTGACATTTAGAACACTTAATTTTTGTAGTAGAAGAAGAAGAAGAGTTAGAGTCATACTTACCTTTAGGAGGTGGATTTGAACTTTTGGACTTTGCTTCTTCCTTTGGCTTGTTTTCTTTAGATTTGTAGGAGGATTTGGAATCCTTCAAACCTTGCTTCCAAGAATCAGCACCAGCAACAAATTTGAACTTTTTTTTTAGATTTAAGTTGTTTCTCCACTTTAATAGCTTTGTGTAAAAGCTCTTCCATGTCAACATAATATTGGAGATAAAAAATTGCAGTAATTTCAAGGTGCAAACCATCTATAAATCTTGCCATGGTTGCCTCTTTGCCTTCCTCAAGATTGGCTTTAATCATAGCCATTTCCATCTCTTGATAATACTCCTTAATACTCATGGAGCCTTGTCTCAATTTCTACAATTTCTTGTGCAAATCCCTATAGTAATAACTAAGGGCAAAATCTCTTTCTCATGGAAATTTTCATCTCTTGCCAAGTTTGAATTAGAGGCTCTCCATTTCACCTTCTATTGATGAGATGTTGATCCTACCAAATGCTATCATAATAAAAAAATTCAATGGCTGCCAATTTCACTTTTTGCACTTCAGAATAATGATGGCACTAAAAAATGTGCTCAACCTTTCTTTCCTACTCTAAATAAAGCTCTGGATCATTCTTCCCATGAAAGAAGGAAATTTTCATTTTGACATTGCCTAGACCATACTCCTTACGTGGGGGAGCTTGCTTATGCCTCCTTAGAATGAAATCATCAAAGTCAGATTCTCCTTCATACTCCTCTTCAAGATCATGCCTTTTTGGAATTTTAGAGTTAAGTGGAGATTCAAAGTCATGCAATCTTGCATTGAGCCTTTGGAATTGCTCATAGACACTCTTCATGAAAACTTTAAGATCAACATCATTAGGCTTATTTTTAGCCATTTTACAATCTAAAATGTTAGTGGACAGAATAGAGAAAAATAATTTGAAGTAGGACCTCACACACTCTTCTCACATGTATCACTTAAAACATTGTAAATCCACTCATGTTTCACTCAAAATTTGGCTTTTATCTTTAATATGACACTCTTGCCTTTTACCACTCACTTGCTTATTTTTAGTGCTCTTAGTTAGAAATAAAACAAATCAGTAGGAGTAAAGAGTAAAGTGGCAATCCCAAAACCAGAAAATTCCAAGTTAAAATCCTCAAAGAGTCAAAAGAAAAAAGGGTAAGGTGCAATCATAATAATGCAAAAGAAAAGAAGAAAAATATAAGGAAAAGAAAGAAATCAAAATAAAAAGGAAAAAGGAAGAAGGAGAAACAACAGCAGAGGAAAGGGAGCAGATTCAACAAAACAAAATTTAGAAAGTGGATGTGGGAGGGAGAGGTAAAATCACGTGTTAGACTTGATCAAGGAAGGAAAGGCACAACTTAAAGGATTTGGAAAGAAAATAATGAGATCTGAAGCAAAATGGAAAGAAAGAAAGTCAGCAAATCTGGAAATAGGAAGGAATAAGAATTAGGAAAGAAATATATTAAGAAGCAAATTAGAATTTAGAAGGGCAAGGATTAGCAAACAAGCAATTTGGAAAGAAAAGAAAAATAGGAAAGAATCAAAAAGGAAAGTAGAATTCAATTTAGGAAATTTAGAAGCGTACCACCCAAGTTTACAAAATTCGGAAAGTGATTACTACTTGTAATGTAAATTCTTTACAAATTAGCAACTTTCTACAACTTACAACCTAAGTTAGTCAAAATAGGAACTTTTAAATTAGGCAACTAATTGGATGCCAAGCAATTGCAACCAGTCACAATGAAATACAAAATTTCTTACTTAAATGAAAAAGGAAAGAACTTGATAGCTACTTAACTAAAATTGGAAATTCTTCTTTCTTTCTTTTTTCACTCTTTTTTTCCCTTTTCTTTGAATTTTTTTTTTAGTATCACACTTTTTCTTTTTTTTTTTAACAAAACAAAAAATGAAAATATGGAAAAAAAAAAGGGGACAAAACTCACACACAAGTTAGCAAATCACAAGAAAACAAACTATGAATGGTAAGAAAAGGAGGATAGAGGCACACAATAATAGAAGAAGGAAAAAGATGGAAGATAAGAAATCGCAAAATAGGAAACAAGCAAAACAAGAAAAAGAAGAAGAATGGAATAGAAGACACTAAAAATGATACATTGAGTTCTAACAACCTAAGCTCTGATACCAAATGATGATAGACCCCGTAGGAATAAGTCTTAGGAACCTTTAACAAAATGACACTTTGCCCAAGACTAGTTAGGAACAAGAAATGTTAGTTAAGTGAATAAAACCATAAGAGAACTCATCCTTTAGAACCCTAGCCTTAAGACACCACAAAGGAAGACCATTCCTTTGATAAGTCACTTGTATTCTAGAGAAGAACACACAGAAGCAAGAATTCTCATAATGAGAAATAAAATTTTGAATTCATTCAAGTCTCTTCAGCAAGTACAATAGGTAGTCCTATTGAATAGTCATAAAAGAAAACCCTAAACCTAACTTAATCTCCAAGAATACTCCCTAAAATGGATTCATACATCATGCATTTAGAAGGAATTATAATTATAAATCCTAAGAAAAAGGACATAAAGTAGTCTGCAAGTTTTTCGCAACTTAAAAAATGGAAACAAATAAAATATAAAGCTTAATTCCTAGTCTTGACCAAATGGCCTTATTCAAACTAATGGAAATGGAAACTAATTAAAAGCAATTAAAAAACATCCTAATTAGAATTGGAGCTTATATTCATGTCACTTTTTTTGGTACTATGATTTGCACATGCTTTTTAATTGATTTCTTCAAGTTGGACTCCATTTGGACTTTTTAGCATATAACACCATAATGTGTTAACCTCAAATAACTTCCTCTTATACTTGATTCCATATAATTTCTAAAGAAAAAAAGTAAAACATGGCTTTTTATTATGCTATGCCGGGGGTTTAAACACTCATATTTCGTTCTGTGGGTCTCGTGAACCCATTAATCACATTCTCTACTCAAACTCCATTCATACAACTCATACATAGTATAAAACAGCCTATGAACCATGGAGATGAAGCCAAAAACCAGAAAATACAATATCTCAAAATGGGCCCAAAAGTTAGATTTTTGGCTCTAAATTTGGAAAATTATAACTAATTCTAAAAAAATGGAAATCAAGCAAACCATAGCTTTTTGGAAATCTTTAGATGTTAAATCTATAATAAAAATAATTTCAAACCACAATATGAGTGTTTGGACTATGTTTGGCATCAAAAAAGTACAAAGGTATGGCTATCCCTGGTACTAATACAGTTTGCTATCATGAACTTCAAAAATTCATAACTAATTCCACAAAATTCCAATCTAGGAAAACTATACTAATTTGGAAATCTACAGATGTTAACTAGATGTGAAAAATAATTTTGGATCATTTTAGTAGCTTTAGGTCTCAAAAACTAATGGAACAGTAACAAAGGTTGACTAGCATCCCTGATGCTAATACAGAACTTCAGAAAATTATTTCTCCCTCTACAAACCTTCGATTGAGGTGCTTCTAGTTGATATAGGTCACTGTGGATATTTAGTTTATGGCCATAAAATTTCATGGTAATTAGATACTGTTTGCCCCATGAATGATAGATTTATTTTCGGACCCATTAGCACAGTATACTAACCAAAACTGGAAAATTTTTCAACTTCAACAATTCGCCAAATATTTCTTAGACCTCCAAATATTTTTTACTTTAGCTTTCTAAGAAGCTCTTAACAAACTCTGGATGCATGCAAAATTTTATATTAAGAAGAGCTCATTTGGTCATATCCTGACAAAACTCATGAATTTGGCAAATTTGACCCCATATAAGGTTCAAAATAGGGGTAAATGATCTCCTACATGTTCTAGCACCTCTTGGACAAGTTTTAAAGTATAAACACAATATATGTGAATTGTCCAAATAGTCTAATCCATCGCACATCTCAAACTCACTATGCCACGGGCAAACAGGCACTACTACATACAAGCCATCAAGGGCCAAATCTCATATTTCCATTGCTTTGGTTCCATACATGGTTCATACATCATTTATATATACTTTTACACTTGCTTAAATATTTACATCTTAAAATAATATGTATGCATAAGCACTTTGGCTTTCTTATACATCAAACTATGCATAATTATGCAAAAATGTCAAGAGATGGTCATCTATGCCTCATGGCCTCCACTTTTTGGCTCTTGAGCTCTACCTGAATCATAAAAGATGGGAGAGGGAAAGGGGTGAGATTCATAAAATCTCAATAGCTCATGCACTCATTTAAGGAAGCAATCAAGGCATATAAACATGTCAAAGCATACAAGTAGGCATCCAACCATTCAAAATCATACAACACATAATTTACATGCAATGAAAACCATATCAATGCCAAGAATAAGCTCTTAGGACTTTTGGTCTAGCCTCACCCTATTTTTGGGACTTTTGGATTGACCTTACCCTTGGTCTAGAGACTTTTGACTTGGCCTCACTCATTTATGGGACTTTTGGCCTTTTCTCACCCATTTCTAGGGACTTTTGGCTTCACCTCACCCATCACATAGGACTTTTGGCACTACCTCACCCTTTAAGAGTAATTTTTACAACCCAAAACATAAGCATATTGGTACCAATGCATCAAAGTAATATCAAATGGCATATCTCATAATACATGTGCATACATAAGTATACAATGACCATCACACATCCAAGAATGCATTAAAAAAGAGTGGAGAGCTACCTTACAAGCCAACACAAGCCTTCCCTTTCAACTTCTCTTCTCTTTTCTTGGTCTCACAATCACAACTAGATGAAACTTGATCTTTTGGGCCTAGACACAATAAATAGCATGTAATTGCTCTCTTATAACTCAAATAAACACTCACAAGGCTAGGGGGTTCTTGCATCAAGGCAAACTTTATAAGATATTTAAGAATCCCTAGTTTCTCCCTCTTGAATTTCACTAACTCTTCTTCTAATTCCTTTGCATTTCCTAGCTTTCCACACTTTAATTTAAGTGTCTCATACTTGTTCTAGGTCAGAACTTTCTTCCTCTCATGGTTTTGTCCTTGGCCAATATACTTAAAAAAAAGCAAGGGGAGAAGATACAACAAAATGGAAAGAAGTTACCTTAAATCAACCTTTTTCTAAGAGGCTCTTCCTATGCTTAAATCTTCTCCTCAAATCCTTACACTTCCCTTTCTGAAATAAGCCTAAAATAAAACCACATGAGTACCTAAAACTATGGAAAGAGAGAGTAAAAAAGAGGAATTGATTTTCTAAAGGAAGAAACCATGAATTCTTACAATCTTCTCACCTTTTTCCTTGATGTTCTACCTTCTTCTTAGATTTTCTTAGTCTCTCCCTCTCTCTCTCCAGCCCTTTTCTCTGCTTTTGAATGAAGCATAAGTTAGTTAATGGGAGAGAGAAAAGTCTAGACCTTTTAAGAGGCAAAATTCTCTTTTTTCACACTTTTTCGGACTAACCCTCGCTATAGCAGAAAATAACCCTCGCTACAGTGAGCACGCATAAGTCCTAGGCCCCTATTCTCGCTACAGTGTGCACTATTGTAAGGAACTCCCTGGTTTTTATATTGGACGCCTGAACTCACTATAGCTAGAAGCATTCTCACAATAACAAATTGGTACATTCACTATAGCTAGTTGTATTCTCACTATAGCGATCAGGAACATTCACTATAGCCGAGCTATAGCCAGCAGATTTAAAAAAATTTTGGTTATTACATAGCATGTCTTGTTGGGCTTGGACAATGAGGATCACATCCCTTAGGCTTTGTAACTCTTTAAATTGATGCAAAAACATAGGTTCAAGCTCTTGAACTTCTTAGACAATGCAATTCAAAGCTTCTTTATAACTTTAGCTCTTCCTCTAGTCATTGGGCCTTTTATGCCTTATAATGGGCCCATTTGCTTGTTAGGCTCTCTTGCACATCCTCCATGCTCTTTTAGGTCATCATACCATGCTCTCTTGTCTCCAAGCTCACGGGCCCGTTCATCAAACATTTTATAAAAGCTTGCAAGCCCATGAAAGCTCCTTACATGTTTGATAGTGGTAGGGGTCAACTAATCTTTTATGGCTTTGATATTTTCTTCATCCACCTCGATCCCCTCAAGACTCACAACGAAACCAAGAAAAACAACTCTATTAGTGCAAAAATCACACTTCTTTAAATTGCCAAATACTTTTTCTTTTCTTAGAATCTCTAGGACTTGTCTTAAGTAATCTACATGCTCATGTAAAGTCCTATTACACATAAGAATATCATCAAAGTAAACTACCATAAACTTACCTATGAAAGCATATAAAACATGATTCATTAATCTTATAAATGTGCTAGGTGCATTAGTAAGACCAAAAGGCATAATGAACCATTCATAAAGTCCATGCTTAGTCTTAAAGGGAGTTTTTAATTCATTTCCTTCTTTCATTCTAATATAATGGTCGCCACTTTTTAAATCAATTTTAAAGAAAATAGTAGAGTCATCTAATTCATCAAGCATATCATCTAACCTAGGGGTAAGATGACGATATCTTACCGTTATATCATTTATGGGTCTGCAATCAATACGCATCTTCCATGTGCTATCTTTCTTAGGCAAAAGCAACACCAATACTATACATGGGCTTAAGCTCTCTCTCACATATCCCTTATCCAGCAGCTCTTACACTTATCTTTAAATCTCTTTAGCTTTTTAGGATTGGTGTAGTATGCTAGGTAATTTGGTAGAGGTGCTCTAGGTATAAAATCAATTTGAGGTTCTATCTCTCTAATTGGTGGCAATCTAGGTGGTATCTCTTCGGGAAAGACATCTTCATATTTCTACAAAAGAGATATAACAACACTAAGCAAAGTGGAGGTTAAGTTGTTATTATTCAATATAGCTTTTTTTTTTTTGTAGATACTATGAGGTTTTGTTAAGGAAACAAAGCTTGCTTGATTTTATTCTTACTTGCCATTAACAAACTTTTCTTTCTTTCTCCTTTTTTTTCTCTCTTGCCTTCATATTTCTCTTTCTTTTCTCTTTCTCCTCTTGGCTTACTCTCTTTTCCTCTTATTTTCACTCTCTTTTTTTAACACTTTTATACTCTTATTTTCTCTTTTCTTTTCCATCTTGATTTGATCTTCTAATACTTACTTTGGTGACATTGCAAGGAGGGTTATAGGTTTTCCTTTAAGTACAAAAGAATAGCGATTTAGAAAACCATCATGTGTAACACGCCTATCATACTGCCAAGGCCTACCTAATAAAAGATGGCTTACTTTCATTGGTACAATATCACATAGTACTTTATCTTTATACTTGCCAATAAAAAAATTACCTTCACTTGTTTTGTTACTCTCAACTCTTCACATTCATTGAGTTATTGAAGTTTGTTTGGCTGTTAATGCTTGAAGGTAGATAAATTTAACTTCTCTACTAGTTTGGTACTTGCCATGTTGTAGCAACTTCCTCCATCTATGGTTACACCACACATTTTCTCTTGGATTTGGCAGCGAGTATGGACAAGTTCTTTCTTTGCTCATCTTTTTCCGCTATCATTTGGGCACTAAGGGCTCTCTCAGTCATAAGGAGTTTTCTTATTTCCCTATATTCTCTATCTTTATTATCTATGAATAGCTCTTCTTCTTCTTCTTCAGTTGTTTCTCCTTTAGTCTTCCACTCACTGAGGTTATTGATAGTCATGGTTCAGTTGTTAGGACATTCACTAGAGATGTGTTCTCTCCCTTAGCACTTGAAGCATCTTATGTCTTTGTTTTTTGAAGAACTAGGTGTGCTTTAAACCTTCTTGGGTGGGGCAGTAAGCTTTTCTCCTTTCTTAGATTCATTCTCCTTTGAATTTGAAGAAGAGTGAATATCATTCTTTAGGTTGTTCCTCCATGAGTTGAAAGAACTTGAATTAGAGCTCTTTTTGCAACATTCTTCCTCTTGAGTTGTCTCTCCACCTTGGTAGCTTGATAGACCAAGTCATAAATCTCCATATAGTTGTACATCTCTATAACATCAACTATGTCATGATTAAGCCCATTTAAGAAACAAGTCATTGTTGCTTCCAGAACTTCCTCTACATTGGCTCTAATCATGGTTATTTGCTTATCCCTATATGACAGGTTGTATCGGATCACCGATCTCTATATGGTTTGGGTAGTCACAATGTCTTGTTAGAGACCGCTTGTGACTTGTGGGCCAGTGTCATTAGCCCACTACCAATGTCATATGGGCCTACAGGGTCACACACAAGAACGAGTCAACTCGAACTAGAATATCTAAATTCATTGAATATGAAATTATGCCTAGATTCAATGAATGTCACATTCAATTTATGGTAGAAAAATTTTATAAATAAATAAAATATATATTTGATATATATATATATATATATATATAATTTATAAAATTTGAAACATATATATTTATATGTTCAAAATATATACATATATATCCTTTAATTAATTTAAATCAATTAGTTTTAAATTTAAGTCTATATGATAGATTTAAATTTAAACTAATATGATAATTTAAATTTAATTTATGAGATAAATTAAATTTGAATTTAGTTCTAGATTTAGATTAAATAATTGGTTAAATTTAATCTATTAGATAGACTTAAATTTAAATTAATATATTTAATTATGATTTGATTTGATTTGATTTGATTTAAAATAATGTATTTTAAATTAATCAAATATATTTGAAACCCTAATGAGATACCTCTATAAAAAAAAAAAGGAGGCTAGGGTTTCTTAGAACAACAAAAAAGGAAGAAAAAACCTAAAGCGAGAAAACATATAGACAGTGTACGGATATTTTATAACAACCTAAAGAGAGAAAGAAGAGAGTGTCTTCTCTACCAAGAACATGTACGGACATTGGTAAGAGATGCTTTAAGTTAAGTAACCATTCATGTGGATATCGATAGAGGGAGCAAATCTGAAGATCAGTTCCTGAGATCCAACGGAAAAAGAAATATTGCATAACAAAGGTAAATATTTCTAGATCTACTTGATTTAAATGACATTGATGGATCCATGGGAAGGAATTCAGGGTTTTAATTTTTTGCTGCATGTCCCAGAATTTCCAACATTTGCATCTCCTTATAGTATTCATCCGCACTCTTGGACCTTGAGTAAGGCGTTGAAGCTTATTGTAAAGTTCCCTTCGAAAATAGGATGGATGAATTGCTTCCTCATGATAGCTTTCATCTCCTCTCATGTTGAGATTGAGTGCTCTCTATTTCTAGTTTGCTCCTTTCGCATATGGTCTCATCAAACAAGAGCATAATCAGTGAACTCAAGAGTAGCTATTTTGACCTTCTTACCCTCGAAGTAGTTATGGCATGAAAAGATTTGCTGTACATGCATCTCCCATTCCAAGTATATTTTTGGATCACTCTTGCCTTAAAAGAAAGGAATTTGACTCCCTTAAGACCTTCTTCTTTATCTCTAGGCCTCCTTGGTGGTATGCTTTATAGGTTAAGTGGCCTTCTTTTTAGTTGAACCTCCTTTTCATAAGCTTTATCATAGCACTTCATGTCTTCCACATACTCACAGTGTTGTGGATATATAGCTTGAGCTTATCTTTAGTTGGTTTGAGTAGTCCTTTGATTAGAAGTTCTACTCTCCACTCAATCTAAGCATTCATAGAGACCCTCCAGCTTTTTATCAAGTATCCTTTTAAAATGACTCACTAATGTTTTTACTTGCAAAGGCACCACCTCGAATGGATTGTGTAATACCTGATTTCTCCATAAATGACTTGAAACTAATTAGTTATAAAAGGAAGTCCCCTAAATGGGAAGAATTGAGGCCAAAAAAAATTAAAGCAATGATCTAGATATTAAGGAATGAGAATACAAGGCCAAAGGTGCCCTAAAAATGAAGCTAGAATATCTGAACAAAATTTAACGAACATGTAGTGGCATTTTTGTAAATTTAGACACTATTTAGAAAAATCAAAAGAGAGATTTTTAAATGGGAGAAATGAGTATCCCAGGGTTCTCATAGACCCTAAAAACTATAGGAATCCTTAGAATGGTGAAAACCCTTCCGGTTTACATTTTAGAAGGTCAATTGACCAAAATTTTGACCGATTTATTCAAAAAAGTTTTAAATCCAATTTGGGTGAAATTAAAGGCATTTTATGAATTAGAGAATCTAAATTTTATGATGTAAAAGATAGTTCCCAAAAAGGAGTTGAAATGAACCCAATTGGACAAAACCAAGATGAGGGACTAAATTATAATTTTAAAAAGTTATCTAAATGAGCCTTAGTCCCTTTAAAAAACATCCCACATCTGGCCAGCCCTTATAATCGATCTTCTCACATATAAAATAGAGCCAAAGGTAGATGAGAGTGGCACACAAGATGAAGGGAAGAAGGAGGAGAGAAACCTAGCAAAAAGTGTAAGAATTTCATGGATTTGCATGCTTGCTCCTTCACCAATCTTCTTCTCCTCTTTCTCCTTTCTTCTCCCATGGTTTTAATGGTTTGTTTGAGCATGTTTTTGGACTATTTCAGTAGAGGAGAAGGAGAGATTGAAAGAAAGCTTTGAAACACAAGAAAGAGCACTTGAAAAGCTTCTAAATAAGGTAAACACATATGGTGTCTCGTGCCCCATCTTGCTCCTTCTCTTCTTATGTATTTTGACTAGATTAGGGGTGGTATATTAGAGACTTTATCTCAACCCAAACTTGATAGAAATGGGGGGTTTTGAAGCCTAAGGAATCTAAGGAAGCAATTAGAATTCAAAAAGAACCATTAAAAAACAACTTATGAAAATAAGGGTTTTGTTACACCTTAGTAATTATGAAGCTTTCCAATGATAGTTTTGGTTGTTTAAGAGTATGTATGAACTTCCAAGACATCAAAGAAGCCTCACAAGTGGCAAATTACCTAAGAAATGCAAGAAAACTCCATGGGTCTTTCACTTTGTCTATGTCTTGGCCAAGCACGAGAAGTAGCACCTAGGGAGATTCTTCTTCACTTCTAAGGATAGGAGGGACCTAGATATGATTAATAAACATCAAAGGAAGATTGGTATGAATTTAGAAATCATGGTTTGTGAGATGGAGTGTTAGGTACCTTTTAAAGACATAAAGAAATAACTTAAGTTTAGGCTCCTTGAATTGAATTGGTAATGACTCTAATGAGTTCTAATGGAGTCATATATCCTAGATTGAATGAAAAATTGGAGCCAAGAACAAAGATTACGAGGGTTACTTCATTATACCTTATATGGATCTATAATTGAATCATAAGCTAGAATATGAGTGTGTAGAGCATAATCCTTAACTCCCTAGCCCTAAAATCATATCACATAAGCTTATCTTAACACAATTACATGGATATCACACTTTCAAGTAGTGGAAAATTGCATAATGAAAAAGCCTTTTTCATCATTCTTGGCTTTAGGGACCATGTGGACTTACAAATTTTATTTCCATTCATAATAGATCCATTCATATCATAAACATCTTAAGAATCTCGGAATTGGAACCACATTTCAAGAAAACTATAATTTTGCTCTTGGGTTGGTGTTCTAGATTTTTTATATAAAATTTGAAAATTTATAACTAATTCTAGAAAAATAAAAAAATGCATACTATAGAATTTTAGAAAGCTCTAAATGTTAACTAACTACTAAAAATAATTCTAGACCAAGACAAAAGCATTTAGCACATGAAAATGGTATAATAGTAACTTGGGTTGTGCTCTTAGATTGGTACAGACTCTAAAATTAAAAAAATTCATAACTCCCTCTATATTAATCCAAATTGAGTGATTTTAGTGGCTATGGAAAGCTTATAATATCTAATTTATTCTTATAAAATTTCATAAGTATTGGACTTCATTTAGCCTACTAGTTACATAGGAATGTAAAATGACTATATGAATAGTACCTTTGACAGTTTCTGCATAATTTGGCGAACTTTGAAAATCATAATAAATTCTATAGAGCTCCAAATTGAGTGCTCTTTAGCTTTGTGAAAATCTCAAGATGAGACCTATTTGCTTGCTAAATTTCATTTAAAAAATCATTCATATGGTTAGACTTTGGTTTAGCTTAAGAAAATGGACAAATTAAAGTCCATAAAGGAATCAAAGGGCACCAAATGATTTTCTACTAAATCCACAACCATTTGAGCATGTCCAAAAGCATGAACATAGCCTATGAGAGCATCCCAATGATTCAAATCATCATATATCTCAAAACCACCATCCTAGTTGCTAACATACATATGTACATCATAGGCCTAGGATGTCAAATTCTCACGTAAGCATACATTTAGCTTCAAATCCCATTCATATATGATCATTACATACATTTACACATGCTTATACATTTACATCTCATATACATTATAGAATTACAAAATTTGACATCAAATTACATTAAAAGCTATTCTATTGTCAAAGTATTGCTAATCATACTCTTTGGCTCCCATCTTTGCTTCCTTGACCTTCACCTAGACATGGTTAAATATAGGTGGGGGAAGAGTGAGATTTAAAATATTCCAATAGCTCTTTACCCTTTCAAACATACATATATGATACATTTACATGTCAAAGAATGCAAGCATGCTATAAAACACTTCTCATCAACATACATAAATCAATTTCTTTATCATATGATCTCATACATTGCAAACATAGGCTCTCAAGGGCATTAGTCTAGTCTCACCCAATTTTTTTAGGGCTTTTGGATTTGTCTCACCAACTTTCAAGAGACTTTTGACTTAACCTCACTCTTCTTGATACTTTTGGCTTTGTACCCATTCTTAGGGACTTTTGGCTCATCCTCACCCATGTTAAGGGATTTTTAGCATAACTATACCCATTCAAGCCACTTTACATTTATAAACATTTTTCAAGAAGTATAATGGTCTAGAAACATATTTCATAGTTCAAACATACACATAAGCATTCAAAGACAAATAAACATCCAAGCAATGCATGTGAGAAAGGTTAAGGAGCTACCTTGAAGCAAGAACTTAACACTTTTTCCCTTGGTTACACCTTCCCTTTCTTGGCCTCACACATCCAATGATGGAGAACTTGATTAGCTTGGTCTAGATACTTCTAACAAGGCACAAAAACATCATTGGAACCAACTCTAACATCCCATAAGCTCTATACACTCATATGTTAGTTTATGATTCAATTATGGATCCATATAAGGTATAATGAATCAACCTTCATAGTCTTTGCTCTGGGCTCCAATTTCTCATTCAATCTAGATATATGATTCCATTGGAACTCATTAGAGTCATCACCAATTTAATTCAAGGAGCCTTAAGTTGCTTTTTTGTGTCTTTAAAAGGTACCTAACATTCTATCTCACAAACCATGATTTCTAAATTCATACCAATGCTTCCTTAAATGTTTATTAATCATGCCTAGGTCCTTCCCATCCTTAGAAGTGAAGAAAAATTTGTTGAAAATTATGCCCTAGGCCAATCATTGTATTATGAACATTGTATTTCATTAAGGAAACGGAGTTTTTCTCTTATTACATTTATTATATTGTTTGTATATTTACTATAATAATAATATCTATAGATAAATCATATTGATTATCTTAAATATCTCTAGTCAATTATCTTTATAGGAATGATGATGAACTAAGGCTAGTATGATTTTGATTGATGATTATGTGTTAAATCATGTATAAAGATACAAATCAAAGTCATAGGAACTTGTTAGGAAACAGGGTGCTAGATCGACTTGTCATGAGATAACTACATGGATTAAGTCATAAGTGTATCTCATATATAACCGTGTCACTAAACCCTCAAATCTGAGATCACCATAGATTCCTACATGAGGAACATTATGCTTTGACATAGTCAAAAGTCACCTTTAACCAGGTGATCACAAAGGCTATGATCGGCATAGTGGAATTCATATAGAGGAAGATGAGTGGTCAAGATAAAATTTGTCCCTCTCATTAGTAAAGAGATATCACTGGCCCACTCGATGAGTAAGACTGAGAAATGCATGGCTATGTTTAGATAGAAGGGTTTTCCATTTATTCTGTCAATCTGCTCAAGAAAGTGATAGTCGTATAAAATGAGGATGACATTTCCATGCCTTATAATTGACCTAGATATCATGTGACAAAAAATTTGTGACAGGGCTGTATAATAGGTTGCATCGAATCACTAATCATCATATGATTTGGGTAGCCACAATATCTTGTTAGAGGCCACTTGTGACTTGTAGGTAGAATAGTGTTATTGGCCCATTGTCAATGTTATATGGGCCTACAGGGTCGTACATAAGAATGGACCAACTCGAGCTAAAATGTCTAGATTCTTTGAATCTAAAAATGCATCTAGATTCAATGAATATAACGTTCAATTTAGAGTGGAGGAATTTTATAAATATATATTTGATATATATTTTTTATAAAATTTAAAATATATTTATATATATATAATATATTTTGAAATATTATATATATATATTGAAATATATATATAATCTATTTAATTTAAATAATTAGTTTAAATTTATTTTATAGGATAGATTTAAATTTAAATTTAAATTAATATGATAATTTAAATTTAATCTATATGATAAATTAAATTTAAATTTAGTTCTAGATTTATATTAAATAATTAGTTTAAATTTATTCTATATGATAAATTTAAATTTAAACTAATCTATTTAATCATAATCTCAATTAATTTAAATAATATATTTAAATTAATCAAATCTATCCTAAAACCCTAAAACGCCTCTATAAATAGAGAGGTTATGATTTTCTAGATAGATGATTTTTTTGAGAGAGCTACCTCCCACCCTAAAGAGAAAGCATACGAATGCTTAGAAGGAGAAAGCATTTAGACGATTAGAGAGAGAAAGTGTACGGACTATTAGAGAGAGAAAGAGAAGAACGTCTTCTCTTATTGAACGTACGGACGTTTGTCTTCAATGGTGCTAGCACGCTGTTCGAGTTGGAATCACCATTTGTGTGGATATTGGTAAAGGGAACTAATTTGAAGCGTTAGTTTCTAAGATCCAATGGTAGAAAGAGAGCTTGAAGAATCATGTAATAATGGTAAGAGTCTTTAACTTTACTCTATTTAAACAACATTGACAAATCCATAGGAGGGATTCGAATTCATTTTTTTTAAAATTTTCACTATGCGCATTCCAAGAATCCCAACAGTGGTATCAGAGCCACATCAATGCTTGTTTAAATTGAGATATATGAACCATAGGCTAGTCAATTAAATCTTAATCAACGTTGATTAGATTAATCTATTTGTATATATATGATATATGTATGCGAATGAATATAACATTGATTGGATTATTGAATCTGATTTCATATATGTGATATATGTATGCGAACGTATATAACACTGATTGGATGTTCTATAAATAAATAGAAAAATAGAATTTTATAATTTATAGTAAATATTTGTAATAAATAAAATAATAATAAAGATTCGATACAAAAATCAATCGTTGTACGTATACTATTATTTCAATTTCCAACCCCATGAATAACTAAAAAATGGTCGTGGTCAGAGGATTTAAAGGATTGGAATAGAGAAATGTATATTAAATGCACCTATAATGGCGTTCAATTATCCGAAACAGAATTTCCGAAAAACTGGCTAACCGAGGGTATTCAAATAAAGATCCTTTTTCCTTTTCGTCTGAAACCTTGGCACAGATACAGATCTAAGCTACGATCCCCTCAAAAGGAAAAGGACCCAATGAAAAAAAAAAAAGCGAAAAAAATGGATTTTTTCTTTTTAACAGTTTTCGGAATGGAAGTAGAAGTGCCCTTTTCTTCTTCGCCCCGAATTTCTTTTTTTGATCCCATTTTTAAAGAACTTAAAAAAAAAATAAAAAAATGGAAAAAGAATCTTTTTCTAGTTCTAAAAGTTTTAAACGAAAGAACAAAATTTTTTCTAAATGTCTCAAAAGAAACAGCACAATGGATCATCAAAAGTATTCTCAAAAAGATTCTATTTCTAAAAGAAAAAATAAAAAAACTATCACTATCAAATCTCTTATTTATATTTGGATTGAGAAAAATATATGAATTGAATGAAATTCAAAAAGATTCAACAATCAGTAAGAGTAATCCAATGATTTACGAATCCGCCATTCCAATTCAATCTATTAATTGGACAAATTTTTCATTGACAGAAAAAAAAATAAAAGATCTGAATGATAGAACAAAGAAAATCATAAAACAAATAGAAAAATTTACAAAAGACAAGAAAAAGGGGTTTCTAATTTCAGAGAGAAATATTTATTCTAAGAAAACCACTTATGATGATAAAAGATTAGAATTACAAAAAGATATTTGGCAGATATTACAAAGAAGAAATGTTCGATTAGCCCGTAAATCACATTATTTTTTTAGATTTTTCATGGAAAGGATATACATACATATCTTTGTATGTATCATTAATATTTCTAGGATCAATGTACAACTTTTTCTTGAATCAACAAAAAAAATTCTTAATAAATACATTTACAATAATGAAGCAAATGAAGAAAGAAAAAGAAGTGATAAAAAAAATCAAAGTCTAATTCACTTTATTTCTACTAGAAAAAAATCAATTTGTAATATTAGTAATATGAATTCACAGAATTTTTGCGACGTATCCTCTTTGTCACAAGCATATGTATTTTACAAATTATCACAAACCCAAGTTATTAACTTATATAAGTATAAATTAAGATCTGTTTTTGAGATGTTTGGGGAGGATATAGGTTAGATAGGCCATATTGTGACACATTTATTTTATGCTTTATGATGAGTTCATTCACATATGTATGTATGAGATACTATTGCAGTATATGATTATACGATGAATAAATATATAAATAACAACAAAATAATTAAATCCCTCAAATTAAATTTTAAGTAAAAATGACACCCATTTATGAATACCTGTCAAGGCTTTGATTGCCTAAATGTAAGATCCACCAAAGTGGGATACACTTAGGTTATCTTAGTGAGGCAACTTGGGTAATGGTGATACTCATAAAATTTATAATGGTTTGACTTAATTGAGACTATCAAAACAGTTTTAAGTCTTAAGGCATTAGATGGGATTAAACATGCGAGATCATATGATGATAGGATCCCATAAAGATCCAAGTGTTACATGTAATATAATTGGTAAATGAGTTACCTATCTAAATAACTTAATTTTAAGTGTCTTGCCAAAGTGGACTTATAGTTAAGTGAAATATGGATCTTAGCTCACTAAACTAAATTGAGGGTTATTTAGTGGGAGATAATTAACTTGACTTTGTATATATTTTTGTTGTAGAAAAAATGTCGACAAATAACTCTGCTACACTATCATTGCGATTTGTCCTTGAGAAAGATAAACTCAATAGGACCAACTTTCTTGACTAGTTCAGGAACTTGAGAATTGTTCTCAAGCAAGAAAGAAAGTTATATGTCCTAGATGAATCCATTCTTGAAGAACCTATAGCCAAGGCTCTAAGAGCTTAAAGGGATACCCATACTAAACATCTCAATGACTATGTGGATGTAGGATACTTGATGTTAGCCACTATGGTCTCAGGATTTCAAAGAGATCTGGAATATATTGAGGCTTATGAGATGATTGTACATCTCAAGGAAATGTTCTAACAATAGGCAAGGCAAGAAAGCTTTGAAACCACAAAGGCCTTACATTCCTACAAATTGCCTATGTAATACCATATTATTTCTAAAATTGATCCTCTTCTGGGCAAGTGAGATTATACAATTCATAAAAAAAATCCCAAGAAAATGTATTAAAATAATAAATTAAATTATGTTGTGTAATGGATAAAATTTTCATTTCGTATCTCCGGGATCCCATGAACTCACCAACAACATTCTCTAATTATTTTCCATTCATACAAATCATAACATTCTCAAAAATTAGCACAAACCATGGATCAAGGGTCAAAAACCTCAAAATTCTCTTCATTCATTGTAGCTATACAGTGACAGAATTCAAGGGCAAATTTGAAAAATCATAACTAAATGTAGAAAAATTGAAATCACATAAACCATAGCTTTTTGGAAAGCTCTAGATGTCAAATTTACAAAAAAAATAAGTCTTAGCCACAAAATCTCATCTAAACTATGTTTGATAATAGAAAAAGTAGGAAGGTCTGGCTGCCCTCTGATATTGATATAAATTACTGATATAAATTTTGAAAATTCACAATTAATTCCAAAAAAATACAATCCATGAAATCTATACCAATTTAGAAAGCTATAGATGTTAAATAGAGGGAAAAATAGTTTTAGACCAATCCAAGAGCATTCAGACCCAAAAAATTAATTAAATAGTACCATGGGTCTAACTGTGGCCTAGTACTGGACAACAACTTCAAAAATTCATATCTCCCTCTCTAGATATCCAAATGATATTCTTCTAGTAGGCACAAGTCATTGGAAAGGTATAGTTTATTCCTATAAAATTTTGTGATAATTGGACATCATTTGCCCCATGAATGATAGAGAATAAATTTCAGATTATATGAATAGTATACTAACCAAAACTAAAAAATTTGCCAACTTCAAAAATTCACCAAATATTCTGTAGACCTCCAAATAATACCCACTTTAGCTTTCTAAAAAGCACTCAATAAGCTATAGATGTATGCCAAATTTTAGACCAACAAGAGCTCATTTTTGGATAGAAAGTGACATAGCCTCATAAAATGGTCAATTTTGGCTTCCATAAGGTGTCAAGTTTGTCCAAATGGCTTCTCCAATGGTTTGGCACCTCTTGGGCAAGTTTAGAAACATGAATATGAATTGTAGGAATTGCCCAAGTGGTCCCAAGCCTCATGCATCTCAATTTGACCATTCCATACTCAAGAATACACTATATACATAAGCCATTCAAGAAGCTAAATCCCACATTTGCATTGACTTAATGTCACACATGGCCTACATAACATTCATTCATCATATTACATTTGCTCAAGGTCTTACATTACAAAAATAACATATACATAATCACTTTACCATTCAATTACAAAGTAAGCTATGTAATGGTTCTATAATATAGCTTTAGAAGGCCCTTGGCTTGCATTTCTCCCTTCTTGTGTGCCACCTAAACATTTTAAGATGATAGAGGGAAGGGGAGTGAGATTCTTAGAATCTCAATAGCTCATACACCCATTCATGGCATATACACATCAAAGTATATGTATGGAAGGTTTGACAACTATAAAGTATGCAAAGTAACAACTTTCATACCACTTATTCACATTCAAGCCAAGAACATGCTCTAGGAACTTTTAGATTTACCTCACCCTTGGCCTAGGGACTTTTGACTTGGCCTCACCTTTATAAGAGACTTTTTAGCCTTGTCTCACCTATGCTATGAGACTTTTGGCATCTCCTCACCTTCATCAAGGGACTTTTGGCATCACCTCACCTTCATCAAGGGACTTTTGGCATCACCTCACCCTTATGAGCCATTTCCATAATCAATGATATTTAAGGTAATACATTGGTACCAATGCAATCTCAAGACATCAAGTGGCATGTTCTCAAATCACAAGAGCACATACAAGCACACAAAGATATACATATGCACACAAGAATGCAAGGGGAATGAGGTCGAAAGCTACCTTTAACTTGATGCAAGCTTTACTTGTCTTATTCTTCCCTCTTTTCGGCTTCATAAGCATACCTAGGTAGGTTGGTGTTCTCTTGGCCTAAACACCATAAACAACACACAATTACACACTTGAAGCAAGCCAAGACATTAAACTCACTCTTGAACACATACTTGGTTGCATAAGTGGCATAATGGTTCCATAATTGGCCTATTGAAGTAACCTTCACAATTTAAGCTCTAGGCTCTCATCCCTTTCCATTTCTAGGCCTCTTGGCCTCATTCAAAGTCCTTGGAGTCCTCACACAATCATTTACACAAGCTTAGAATCAAGTTGCTTCACAAAGCACCATTATGGACATTATTATCCCATCTTCCAATCCATGGCTCAATTTTTTCCAATGGTTTCTCCTATCTTCTAACATCATATAAAGTCCCAAACTAAGGCTAGAATAAATTAAAACATCCTCTACCCTATCCATCTTAGCTTAGCTAAACCTATAGGCAATAATGGGGTTCTTGGAGTTTCAAAATTTTTCTTGATGGGAGAGCCACTTAGGAGGCTTTCTAAGAGTTTTAGGAGCTCAAGGAAACAATCAAATAGCCAAGGAATTACTCACACAAAATCAGATTTTATAAAACCCTAAAGAAGCCTACACTTTTCTATCTTGCTTTCCATAGGATTTTCTTACAATTTCTTGCCATATTCCTCTTTCTCATGGTCTAAAACCCTAATTCCTCCCTTGTTTTTGGGTAGAAAATCCTCCCCTTATATGGTTCTGTATGAGGCCAAAACACCCACCAAGAAGAAGCAAGAGAAGAAAGCCACATAAGCAAGAATTTACCTTAGATTCAAGTATGTATTCAAGGCTTTTCCTTCTTAGTTTATTTCTCCTTGTAACACCCCAAAATTAACTAAGATGTTAATCATGGATTTGGGATAGTTAAGAATAATTAGTATGGGATAATTGGATAAGTTAAGTGAATGAAAATTTTAGAGAGATAAATTATTAATATGAGTTTGAGATTCAATTTAGTTAGAAACCCCATCTAGGCCCAAATTAAATTAAGTAGGCCAAGGTTAGGAACTAATGGAGGCCCATCTGATTTAATGAATTAGAAACCTAAGACCCAAGTTGCAGCACAAGCTCTTATAAATGGCCCAATAACCCTTGTGCAGACCTCAACTAAGTGGGCTCTTGAAAATTTAACTTAACCCAACTAAAAGTCTGAATTGTTGAAATTGGACCAACAAATTAAAACTCAGCCCAATTCTACTCAAAGTCTGAACCCATATAGACTTGGGCCATTGAGTTAGCCCAAACCCATCCAAAACCCTAAACATATTCAGCCTTTCCCCTCTCTTATGCAGAAACATAAAACACACAACTCATTTTCGGAGGTTTAGAGGGAGGCTAGGGTTTGGGGCAAGAAATCTACCACTTCTCACTTCTAAACTCAAAATTAGCCAAGGTACTTGTTATATAACTTAATCCCCTTCTCTTTTTCTTCATTTTGGCCTGATTAGTTTCTCATTTGGAGCATTTTCACCATACCCAAAATCTGAAATGTGATTGTTTGGTATTTTCCTAAAGGATTTTTGGAGATAGAGGCTAGAAGGGATATTGGGTAAGTGTAAACTCTCCATTATAATGTATTTTCTGCTTGTTTAAGACCCTAATGGTTGATTTATAGTATGGGCATTAATTATGCACGAATTTGCTTAGGAATTAAGATGATATATTGAAGTTTCTGGTAGAGGGCATATTCAATCCGAATTTGGGGAATTGTAGTGGCTGGATAAGCATTTTCTCGGTAGCCATTAGTATTTTAATTCTTTAGGTACTTGTTACTGCTATACATTATGATTTCAAGTAGTAATCTTCTGATGTTATGGTTATAAGGAGATTTTGGCACTGCTGGTGGCTTTTCAATTGTTTGCAGAGTGAGGTAACTGGGGTTCATTCTAATTTCATGCATATGTCTGTTTAATTTTGTATCTATTGCATGATTATGATTTTGATGCTAAATAAATTGGTTGGCTATCTATTATGTGTGATTAGACCTTGTGAGTCCATTGTGGAACCCGTGCATATGCTGCGATCAAGCACCGGGTTATGATTAAACCCTAGATGCACTGAGCCCTGGTTGTACTCATTAAGGAGTAGGTGCCGTAGACAGGCCTCTCCTAGTGTTACTGGCCTTTAACATGTGAAATTGTGATTGCTAGTATAGGATAGTAATAATAGATAGCCTAATTGCTTCATTTATTAATATGACTGGTATGTTTTCTTATGCTTATATGAAATCATGCATATGTGTTAATTAAACTGGAATATATGAATGGAATTTGCCTTGGTTACTGAGATTTGCATCTCACCCCATTTTATGGGATCATATTTTCAGGTAAAGGCCCTTCGAGTAAGGATAAGGGGAAGTAAGTGGATGAAAATCCATGAGCTCCAGCCATGTGTGGAGGAGGCTACACTTGGGTTGATTTGAGTGGAATAGATGCAATTTTGTTATTTGTTTATATAGCATCATCATGTAATCATGTTGCCAAGTGTAAGCATTATATTTTGATTAGTTGGATTGTATCTACTAAGGAGTTAAATCTCATTATAGCCTGGTATTAGATGTATGAACTTATAGTATCTGATGTATGAACTTTGTTGAATTCATGATATGGTTTATTATTGGAAATGTCATCATGGGATATATTAGATTGTTGATTTGAATTCAGTGATGTATGGAATCTCTAATGGAATATGTATTGAATGATAATGGTTGATAGTTCATGAATTCTTACTGTTATTACTCTATAAACTTGCTGATACAGGGTAATTGGAGGAGTAGAAATTGACTTTTAAGTCTTGAACTAGTAATGATATATTAGCTGGGTAAATTAGGCTAATAAAAGCTATTGGAGCCTCATAATTAAGGTAGAGTGGCCCTAGGGTGTCATTGGAGGGAGAATGGAGAGTATGAGACAAGGTTTTAGAAGTTATAGGATCAAAAGGCATTTTGCCACGACCAAAATATTATTAGCCGCAGCCAATAGAGGTGAAGTTGCTCAGGGAGAGTACCAAAGAGCAATTCGCCGTGGCGAAAAGTGGAATTAGCCACGGTAAAATGTGAGAGGCAAAACTGGGAGTGTTTAGAGGGTAATTTGTCATGGCTAAATGGGAATTGGCCACAACAAACTTTTGTGAGATTGTGTTAGGCATTCTAGAGAGGAATTAGCTGCGGCAAAAGGGGGAATTGGCTGCGGCCAATAGAGAGAGGCGAGCGAGGTAGGTTCTAGGAGGTTTCCTTACCACAGTGCCATATAGGTTAGCCATGGCAAAGCTCCAACTTGCCATAGTGAAACCTGTGAAGATAAAGAGTGAACCTGAGAGCAATTGGCCGTGATGCAAGGATATTTAACTGCGGCTAACGGTCCCAAACTCTAATTCTAACCTAGAAATCTTTGTTCTTCATATGGTAACCTCAAAGGATGACTTAGAAACATTGGTAGAAGATTTTTGTGAGTTGGAATTAATGGATAATAAAACTAAAGGCCTATAAATGAGCGTTTGTTTCCCATGTGTACATGAATGCTTGTAATTATTTGGTTGATGACTTTAATAATATAAAGGTTTAAATTTTCCCATATTTTCCAAATGTAATTAGTCTTAACGTCTTGTAACCCTGATTTATGGTCATTAATCACGTATTTAACCTTAATTATAATGATTAGAAGTTAGGGTCGTCACACTCCTCAAGTAATTCAAACTCTTCCCCTAAGTTTTGGACCAAAAATAGAATCATTCATCTCAAATAAACCATGGAAAGAGAGGAGGAAAGGAGAGGAATAAAATTGGGAGAAAATGGAGCATGAAATTCCTTAGATTTCCTTACAATTTTTGCCTTTTTCTTCCTCCTTCTCTCCTTCTCTTGTACACCCTAAATTCTTCTCTCCTTTTCTGTATTTTGGATAGAGAAATTTATGCTTAAGAAGGTGGGAAAAGAGGCATGAAACTTATAAAACATTCAAGAAGCTAGCTTTTTTAAAAATTTCAATTTTGTCCTTTCGTAATGGCAATTTTGTTTTGGCTTTGTTTTAGCTCCTTTTTTAGAATCATCTTTTCTATTATACAATTTAAGTTCCCAATTTAATAGAATACATTTGAAATCACTCAAATTGGAGCTAAAACCTTCTCGAGCAAATCTGTCAAAGTTCTGGCTCACCGCCGTTAAAAAACATATACCATAGAAGCTTTACCAGTCCTGGGACTTCCCATGGTTTTTGGGGCTTCTAAGAACCTTGGAAAACTCAAATTTCCCATTTAAAAAGCCCTCTTATGCATTTTTCCAATACTTACACTTATTTACAAAAATGCCATTACGTTTCATTAGTTTTTTTCACAATTTGTTTCACTGTCTTAGCTCTATTTTTCTTTCCATATAAGCCTAGAATTATCATTTTTAGGAGCCTAGAACTCTATCCAAATTTTTTGGGGCATTAGCTAGCTCATTTCAGCGGACTTGCTTTTATACAACTTATTTCGTCATTTTACGAAAATTACGTTCGTTATAGAATAAGGGTGCATCAGTTAACGCTCATGTTTTAAAGATAAAAGGCTACATTGATCACCTTGAAAGGCTTGGATTTCCCATGAGCTAGGAGTTAGGTACATATATGATCTTAAACTCACTCCCAGAAAGTTATGACTAGTTTGTCATGAACTACAATATGAATAACATAGAGAAATCAATTTCTGAACTGCATAAGATGTTTAAAACTACTAAGCAAAATATTAGGAAAAAGCTAAACAATGTTTTAATGGTTCAGAAAAGAAAAGGGATGAAAAAGAAAGACAAAGGCAAGGGCAAGGGAAAAAGGCCCGAACTATAAGTCCAAGGAGCAAATCAAGCCCAAGCCTGAAGCCAAGAAAGCAAAGCCTCCTACGGAAGGAGTTTGTTTCTTTTGCAATGAGCCTAGTCATTAGAAGAGGAATTGCAAGCTCTACCTAGAAGATCTAAAGAAAAAGAAGAATAGCACGGCTATTTCTTCAGGTATTCACGTTATAGATATTAATCTTTCTACTTCTTCTACATGGGTATTAGATAACTGCATGTGGTTCTCATATTTGTACAAATGTGTAGGGCCTCAAAAAAAGTAGGAAGCTGAAAAAGGGTGAAATAAACCTACGGGTTGGAAACAGAGCAAGAGTTGTTGCTTTAGCCCTAGGCACTTATGAATTAATTTTGCCCAGTAAACTTTTGCTAATTTTAAACAATTGCTTTTATGTTCCTACTTTGAGTAGAAATATTGTTTCACTTTCTTATTTAGATAAGGAAGGTTTTACTTCAATTATCGAGAATAATAAATGTTCCATTTATCTTAATGACATCTTTTATGTGGATGGTGATTTGCATGGTAGTCATTATTACTAAAACTTTAAAGCTCCTAATAATGAGAATATTTATATTGTAAATACCAAGAAGATAAAGTCAAACGATTTGAATTTGACCTACCTATGGCACTATCATCTATGCCATATAAATGAGAAATGCATTTCGAAGCTCGATTTAGATGGACTTCTCAACTCATTTGATTTTGAATCATTTGATACTTGTGAATCTTGTTTATTAGGAAAGATAACAAAGGCACCTTTTATTGGACATAGTGAGAGGGCCATTAATTTATTATGTTTAATACATACCAATGTATGTGGTCCACTAAGTACCACTGCTAGAAATGGTTACCAGTACTTCATTACTTTTATAAATGACTTTAGTAGATATAGATACGTCTATCTAATGAAACACAAATTTGAATCTTTTGAAATGTTCAAAACCTTCCAAAATTAGGTATAAAATCAACTTGGCAAATCTATTAAAGCACTTCAATTTGATCAAGGTGGTAAATATTTAAGCCAAGAATTTATTGACAATCTTAGAAATTATGGAATTATCTCACAATTAACTCCACCAGGAACACCACAATGGAACGACATTTCTAAACAAAGGAATCAAACCCTATTATGTATGGTTCGGTCTATGATGAGTCAAATAGATCTTCCACCATCTTTTTTGTAACACCATGATTTCTTAGCTCATTTCATACTATCTCCATATTTAACATCATGCATTTCATGGAAGAACTAAGAAAATAGCATAAAAATAATGAATTTCTTAGCATTGTGTCGTGTATGAAAATTCCATTCAGTGTCACGTGGACCATGTGAGCTCATGTATCATATTTTCATATTTAATTACATATATACAACTCATTTTTATCACTAAAAGTGCCCTATAACTTGTAGAAGGCAAAGGGAAGCATAAAATACTTATATACATTTTCGGCTAGAATTTTGCCACTTCTGTCACAAATTTTGGAAATTCATAACTAATTTTAAAAAAATAAAAATCATGCATTCTTTAGCATTCTAGAAAGAAACACATGTCTAATTTATGCTAAAAATATTTCCAAACCATGAAAAATAACACAAAAGATGTTTGACATTTGAAAAGGTATAGAGGTCTGACTGTCTACTGGTACTATCATAGCCTTTTGCTACAAACTTAAAAAATATTTAATTAATTCTACAAAAATCCAATCCATACAAATAATATCAATATGGAAATCTAGAGATGTTAGATAGAGGAAAAAAATAACTCTAGACCAGTTCAGGCATGCCTAAGCCTTGAGATCTAATCAAACATTACCTGAGATCAGTTTGAGCACTGATATTGGATAGAAGCTTTAAAAATTCATATCTCCCTCTCTAGACCTCCAAATGGGGTGCTTCTAATTGGAAAAATTCATTGGGAATGTCTAGTTTCTCCCTATAAACTTTCATATCAATTGAACATCATTTGTGCCCTAAGTGACATAAATTCATTTCAGACCAGTATGAATAGTAATTGACCAAAACTAGAATTTTTCCCAAATTTGAAAATTCATCAAATATTCCCTAGACACCCAAAAATTATAAAATTTAGCTTCCTAAAAATCTATTAACAAGATTTAATTTTATGCCAAATCTCAAATCAAGAAGAACTCATTTGGACAAAAGGTGGTATATGGTTCCAAAGTGGTCAAATTTTGCTCCATATGAAGTATCAAAATGTCCAAATAGTCTCTTTTGATGTTTGGCACCTCTTGAGCAAGTTTAAGAACATGAATATGACTTGTATGAACTGCCCAAGTGGTCTTAAATTTCATACATCTCAATTTGGTCATTCCAGTTTCATTTATACATATATTTCCATAATGCTAGTTGGCCATTACATGTCCAAAATACATGATTCCATACATATAGCCTTAAATCTCATTTGTACATAACATATCAACATAATTACACATGTTTATATGATTACATAACAATTTCATCAAGGGGTTACATCATATGCCATGTGTATGGCTAAAAAGAAAGCAAAACTAGGCATATTCATATACTTTGATGTCAGTCTTCTTCTTCTAGACTTGGTGGTCTCCATTACCTTACTCAATTGCTCCACCTAGCATGTTAAGACATTGGAGAGGAGGGGATGAGATTTAAAGAATCTCAATAGCTCATCTCTTATTCAATCACACATAAGCATGCAATACAAGTCTCACAAATGTATGCATGGGCATATTAACATGTACAATCATTCAAGGAGCATTCTTGGCATTTGAAAAAGTCATACATAGTATACATAGGCTTACCAAGAAAGTGGATTAGTCTCACCCATTTACTTGTGGATTTTGGATTTGCCTCACCCATTTCTTTGAGAGGTTTTTGGACTCAACTTTACTCTTGGGAGTTAACCTCACTTTTAGGAGACTTTTTACTTTGTCTCAACTAATTCTAAAGGATTTTTAGCTCATTCTCACCATGGTTAAAGGTTCTTGGCTTCACCACACTCAAGCAAACCCAAGCAAGCACCATAAACATCATTTAGAAAAATAATACATTATCATGATCATGGTACCATGGTATATAAAATCATGCTAGAATATTTTCATGACTTAAAATACACATACACACATTCAAGACAATGTAAGAACATATCTATGCATGAGAAAAAGTGGAGAGAGCTACCTTGCTTGCATTTACACACTTTTTCTTTGAGTCTTGAATCCTCTCCCTTGACCTCACACACCCAAGAAGGTGGAGATCACTTCTTTTGCCCTAGACACATTATATGAAAGCTAATTATACTCTTGAATTAATTTCTAAGGCCACACTCTCATTAGAAAAGTTAGGTGACTTATAAGGCTCTTTTATGGTTCCATAATGGACTTAATGAAGCAACCTTAAGAAACATCATCTTGGCTCCATTCTATCTATTCATTTATGATTCTTGACTCTATTTAAACCTCTTGGAGTTATCACATAATTAATTCTAGGAGCCTAGCTAGGTGTTGCCTCTTTAAACCATATTATGGAACATATAAGGCCATCTCACTTGCTATGGTTAAACTTTTTCCAAGGCTTCCTCTCATACTCTCCCATCATACATGATGCAAAACCAAGCTTGGAAGAAATTAAAATACTCCATAAGTGCATGAACTCTCCTTATTCTTAGGAACTCATATGAACACTTAAACATCATAAAATATGGCTAGGGTTCATCGTAGGGTTCAAGGTGCAATTAAAACCCTAACTTTTCTATCTTGTAAAATTCATGGTTTCTACTTAGTTTTCTTTGCATATTCTTACTACTTAGTTTTCTTTGCATATTCTTACTCTCCTCCCTTAAATTCATAGAAATCACATGATGCAAAACCAAACTTGGAAGAAATTAAAATACTCCATAAGTGCATGAACTCTCCTTATTCTTAGGAACTCATATGAACACTTATCATAAAATATGGCTAGGGTTCATCGTAGGGTTCAAGGTGCAATTAAAACCCTAACTTTTCTATCTTGTAAAATTCATGGTTTCTACTTAGTTTTCTTTGCATATTCTTACTACTTAGTTTTCTTTGCATATTCTTACTCTCCTCCCTTAAATTCATAGAAATCACCCTTGGTTCTCCTTAAAATTTAAGCCCTCCTATAGCTACTTACATAGGGCGAAATAGGGAGAAGGAAGGGGAGGAAGTAGTTACCATAGGATGGAAGATTTACCTTATTTTTCCTTGTTTTCATGCTTGATTCTCATCTTCTTTGGCCTCCTCTCTTCAAATTTGCATTTCCCCACCTTGTTCTAACCTTAAAATAGCACCAAAAAATCTAAGAAAACCATAGGGAGAAAGGGGAGAAGGAGGAGAAGAAATTTCCTAAAGAGGAGACTAGGAAATTCCAACAATTTCTGACCTTTTTCTTGAATTTTTCCCTTCTCCTTTGCCTTGTTCTTGTGCGCCCTCTCCCCTTGAGTTTTTTCTAGTTTTTGGACATAACTTGGTCGACCAAAGTGAGGGGAGAAGAAGGGCGCATCGTATATATAGCGGGGGGAAGAAACACTTTTTAAAATTCCTATTTTGCCCTTCGTTCTTGGCATTTTTGTTTCTAATTCATTTTAGCTCTTTTTTTAGAACTATCCTTTTCATTATGAAATTTAGGTTCCCAATTTAGTTAAATGCCTTTGGAATCACTCAATCTAAGAAAACCATAGGGAGAAAGGGGAGAAGGAGGAGAAGAAATTTCCTAAAGAGGAGACTAGGAAATTCCAACAATTTCTGACCTTTTTCTTGAATTTTTCCCTTCTCCTTTGCCTTGTTCTTGTGCGCCCTCTCCCCTTGAGTTTTTTCTAGTTTTTGGACATAACTTGGTCGACCAAAGTGAGGGGAGAAGAAGGGCGCATCGTATATATAGCGGGGGGAAGAAACACTTTTTAAAATTCCTATTTTGCCCTTCGTTCTTGGCATTTTTGTTTCTAATTCATTTTAGCTCTTTTTTTAGAACTATCCTTTTCATTATGAAATTTAGGTTCCCAATTTAGTTAAATGCCTTTAGAATCACTCAAATTGGAGCTAAAATCTTTCCGAGCGAATTCATCAAAGTTCGAGCACACTGTGTTGGAAAACGTCCACTAGAGGGGCTTTAGCTGTCCCGAGGCTTCCCATGGTTTTTAGGGCCTCTGAGAACCTTGGGGAACTCAAAATTTTCATTTAAAAAACCCTCTTGTGAGAATTCCAAAATTTGCTCAAAATTACAAAAATGCCCTTACGTTTCGTTCAAATTCGTTTCTTCATTTTGGCTCTATTTTTCTTTCCTTCTGAGCCTAGGATTCTCAGTTTTAGGAGTCTAGAATGCTTCCCACATTTTTTGGGACCTTAACTAAGTCATTTCAGGAGACTTTCTTTTGTATCTAGTAAATTTCATTCATTAACGAAGAAACCATACATTATATTTATCACGTTTTCTCTCGTTTTTAGAGAACCGAATGTTACACTTTTGGGGCTATGCATTAGAGACAGCTACATTCACACTAAATTATGTTCCATCTAAGGCAATTAAAAAGACCCTATATGAGATATGGACTATAAAAAAGCCCAGTTTATCTTTTCTTAAAATTTGGGGATGTGAGGCATATGTTAAGCAACAAGTCTAAGATAAGTTAGCACCCAAATCTATAAAATGCCTTTTTGTGGGGTATCTTAAGGAAACTAAGGGACACTACTCACAACAAGTTGTTGAACCTACTCAAGTAACACGAGGCCTATGAAGGTCTAATAAGACATGATGTCAGCCTCAAAGATATAGTTTTCTCATAATTGAAAGTCGTGATATATTGCTTATTGATCAAGATGAGCCAACTACCTATCAAGAGGCTGTAGTGGGATCAAACTCTGAGAAATGGCTAGATGCCATAAAGTCTGAGATACAATCCATGTATGATAATTAGGTATGGACCTTGATTGACCCACTTGAAGGTATAAAAACCATTGGGTACAAATGGGTTTTTAAGAAGAAAACTAACATGGATAGCTAAGTGTATACCTTCAAAGGACGATTAGTTGTAAAAGGATTCAAACAGACCTATGGTATAGACTATGATGAAACCCTTTTCCCCAGTCACCATAATTAAATCAATCAGGATCCTTCTTGCCATTGTAGCATACTATGATTACAAGATTTGGTAGATGGATGTTAAAACAACATTCCTTAATGGAAAGTTGCTTGATGATATGTACATGACATAGCCCAAAGGTTTTGTACATTTAGAGGATTTTGGGAAGGTTTGCAAGCTTCAAAAATCTATTTATAGATTAAAACAAGCATCTCAGAGTTGGAATCATCATTTTAACGAAGTAGTCAAAGAGTTTTGATTTGTCCAAAATGTTGATGAACCTTGTGTTTACAAGAAGGTTAGTGGGAGCACAATTGTATTTTTAGTGCTTTATGTTAATGACATCCTACTCATTTAGAATAACATTCCTACCTTGTAGAATGTCAAGACTTAGTTAGGAAAAAGTTTCTCAATGAAGGACTTAGGCAAAGCCACTTACATCCTAGTGATTAGGATCTATAGAGATAGATCCAAGAGGCTAATTGGCCTAAGTCAGAGCACTTATATAGATAATGTATTGCATAGATTTAGTATGCAAGATTCCTAGAGGGGTTATATACCCATGTCTCATGGCATTAATCTCAGCAAATCACAATGCCCTAGTTCACGTGATGAGTAAGAATGCATGAGTAAGATTCCATATGCTTTGGCCATTAGATCTATTATGTATACCATCTTATGTACTTGACTGGATGTCTCATATGCCTTAACTATGACTAGTAGATATCAGTCAAATCTAGGTGAGAGTCACTGGACTGCTGTCAAGAACATCCTGAAATACTTAAGAAAGACTAAGGATGTATTATTGGTATATGGAGGATTGGATGATGAGCTTGTTGTAAATGGTTACAAAGATGCAAGTTTCCAATTTGACAAAGATGACTCTAGTTCACAATCAGGATTCGTATTCTATTTGAATGGTGGAACAGTCAGTTGGATGAGCTTCAAATAAAGCACTATGGCTAATTCTATAACAGAAGCTGAGTATATAATAGCATTAGATGCAGCTAAGGAAGCCGTTTGTATTAAGAAGTTCATTACTGAGTTAGGGTGGTGCCTATGTTCCGTGACAACAATGGCGTAATAGCACAGGCTAAAGAGCCTAGATCACATCAAAGAACCAAACACATACTCAGGCTATATCACCTCATCAAAGAAATCATTGATAGGGGTAATATAAATATATGGAAAGTACCAACTAATGACAATGTCGCCAATCCTCTTACTAATCTGCTTGCACAAGCAAAGCATGACTGTCATGTTAGGTCAATGGGTATTAGACACATTAATGATTAGACCTAGTGTAAGTGGGAGGTGTTAGAGATTGTGCCCTAGGCCAATTATTGTATTATGAACATTGTATTTTATAAGGAAAAGGAGTTTTTCTTTTATTACATTTATTGTGCTGTTTGCATGTTTACTATAATAATAATATCCTTAGATAAATCATATTGATTATCTTAAATATCCTAGTTGATCATCTTTTTAGGAACAATGATGAACTAAGGCTAGCATGATTTTGATAGATGATTATGTATTAATCATGTATGAAGATATAAATCAAAGTCATAGGCACTTGTTAGGAAACAGGGTGCTGGATCGACCTATCATGAGATAACTACATGAATTAAGTTATAAGTGTATCTAATATATAGCCGTGTCACTAAACCCTCAGACCTGAGATCACCAAAGATTCCTACATGAGAAACACTATGCTTTGATATAGTCAAAAGTCATCTTTAATCGGGTGATCATAAAGGCTGTGATAAGGCACAGTGAAATCCATGTAGAAGAAGATGAGTGGTCAAGATGGAATTTGTCCCTCTCATTATAGAGAGATATCACTAGGCCACTTAATGAGTGAGACTGAGAAATGCATAGCCATACTTGGATGGAAGGGTTTTCCATTTATTTTGTCAGTCTGCTTGGAAGTCGAGAAAGTGATGGTTGAGTAAAATGAGAATGACATTTCCATGCCTCATACTTGACCTAGATATCGTATGACGAAAGGGTTGTAACAAGGTTGTATAATAAGTTGCATCAGATCACCGATCCTCATATGATTTGGATAGTCATAATGTCTCACTAAAAGCTGCTTATGACTTGTGGGTAGAATAACATTATTGGCCCACTACCAACGTCATATAGGCCAACAGGGTCGCACACAAGAACGGACCAACTCAAGCTAAAATGTCTAGATTCATTGAATCTAAAAATGCATCTAGATTCAATAAATATAACGTTCAATTTAGGATGGAGAAATTTTATAAATATATATTTTATAAAATTCAAAAAAAATATATTTAATATATTTTGATATATTATATATATTTCGAAATATATATCATCTATTTAATTTAAATAATTAGTTTAAATTTATTCTATGAGATAGATTTAAATTTAAATTAATATGATAATTTACATTTAATCTATGTGATAAATTAAATTTAAATTTGATTTTAAATTTAGATTAAATAATTAGTTTAAATTTATTCTATAGGATAGATTTAAATTTAAACTAATGTGATAATTTGAATTTAATTTATGTGATAAATTAAATTTAAATCTAGTTCTAAATTAAGATCAAATAAATTAGATTTAAATTTAAACTAATTCTATAAGATAAGTTTAAATTTAAACTAATCTATTTAATTATAATTTGAATTAATTTAAATAATGTGTTTAAATTAATCAAATTTATCCTAAAATCCTAACATGCCTCTATAAATAGATAGGCTAGGATTTTCTAAATGGATGACTTTTTTAAAAGAGCCGCACTCACGCTAAAGAGAAAAGCATACAGACGCTTAGAGAGAGAAAGTGTACAGATGCTTAGAAAGAAAAAGAAAAGAATGTCTTCTCTTCTTGAATGTATGGATGTTCATCTTCAGTGGCGCTAGCACGCCGTTTGAGTTGCAATCACCATTTGTGTGGATACCGGTAGAAGGAACTAATCTGAAGTGTCAATTCCTAAGATCTAACAGTAAAAAGAGAGCCTAAAAAATCGTGTAACAAAGGTAAAAGTCTATAACTTTACTTTATTTAAAAAATATTAAAAGATCCATGGGAGGGATTCGAATTCATTTTTTTTTTAAATTTCTACTGTGCGTATTCCAAGAATCCCAGTAAAATCTCCCTAGGTGATGCTTGGCTGAGACAGATAAAGTGAAGGACCCACAAAGTTTTCTTGCATTTCCTAAGGAATTTGCCACTTGTGAAGCTTTCTTGATGTCTTGGGAGTTCATACATACTCTTAAACAACCAAAACTATCATTGGAAAGCTTTATAATTACCAAGGTGCAACAAAATCCCTAATTTCCAAAAGTTATTTTCTAATCGTTCTTTTTGAATTCTAATTGCTTCCTTGGATTCCTTAGGCTTCAAAACCCCCATTTCTATCAAGTTTGGATTAAGATAAAGTCTTTAATGTACCACCCATAATCTGGTCGAAATACATAAGAAGAGAAGGAGCAAGATGGAGCAAGAGAGACCATGTGTGTTTACCTTATTTAGAAGCTTTTCAAGTGCTTTTTCTTGTGCTTCAAAGCTTTCTTTCAATCTCTCCATCTCCTCTACTGAACTAGTATGAAAACATGTCTAAAAAAACCATTAAAACCATGGGAGAAGAGAGGAGAAAGAGGAGAAGAAGATTGGTGAAGGAGAAAACATGAAAATTCATGAAATTCTTACACTTTTTGCTAGGTTTCTCTCCTCCTTCTTCCCTTCATCTTGTGTGCCACTCTCATCTACCCTTGGTTTTGTTTTAGATGTGAGAAGGTCGATTATGAGGGTTGGCCAGATGTGGGACATTTTTTAAGGGGACTAAGGCTTATTTAGACAACTTTTTTAGATTATAATTTAGTCCCTCATCTTGATTTTGTCCAATTGGGTTCATTTCAACTCTTTTTTGAGAATCATCTTTTCCATCATGAAATCTAGGTCCTCTAATTCATAAAATACCTTTAGTTTTGCCCAAATTAGATTAAAAACCTTCCTGAATGAATCGATCAAAGTTTTGGTCAATTGACCTTCTAAAATATAAACTGAAAGGGTTTTAGCCATTTTAAGGATTCTTATAGTTTTTAGGGTCTGAGAATCTTGGGACACTCATTTTTCTCATTTAAAGACCCCCTTTAAGTTTTCTAGAAGTGCCCAAATTTACGAAAAAATGTCGCTGCATGTTCGTCAAATTTTATTTATCTATTTTGGCTCCATTTTTAGGGCATCTTTGGCCTTGTATTCTCATTCTTTGATGTCTAAATTTTTGCTCTAATTTTGTTTGGCCTCTATTCTTCCTATTTAGGGGACTTCCTTTTATAACTGATTAGTTTCAAGTCGTTTATGGAAGAACTGGGTATTACATTTCTCCCCCCTTAAATAAAATTTTGTCTTCAAAATTTAGTCATTAAACATTACTCTACTTTCCTTATACTTCTCTAACCGATCCTTTTATTCACTTTGCCTAGTTCTATTTAATTTTATCAAAGATTAGGCTCATTTAAGCGTTGTTCTACCAAGAGATCAACATTACAAGCTTTGCTGTATATGACTCTCTTTCTTTGTATTATTGCCATAGAGCATTGACTTGTTCCTATCATGGAGGGGGACTAACTCTTGATACTAAACATATCCTTATATAACTTTGGCCTGTTTCTCGAGAGGGCTTACTATCTCATAAGTAATTGATTTTAACCCACTTCATTAGGGTTAAACTTTCTAACTTAGTTAACTTACTTGCATATACCATTGGAGATATCTTATTAGTATTAAATCTCCCATATCATCTTCTAATGGATTTCTGCAAAGTCTCTTTATCTTTTCTATTCATTGCAAGCTATCAGAGGTCTCTACCTGCTTACTTAACTTATTTAAGTATTCATTCCACTATTTACTCATATTTTATTCCTTATTGGCTCATCCCATAATCATAGTTCACATTTCTTTCTATCATAGGCCTCATAATTTAATTACCTACTAGGATCATAGCTCCTTTAAGGGGCTTATGTTTTTAATCATCCCAGTTTCCTTACTTACCATTATGTTTGCCTTTTTAGGCCTGATCCTTTTTTTACTTTCTTTATTTACTTGAGAGTGAGTACTATTTAGTTTCTTAACTTGATAATTGGCTATCATAATTCTTACTTTCCCTGTACTAGCATTGGAGAGCAACCACCACTAACTAATACTATATTCATGTGGGATGCTGACTTTTCATAGTTTCAGCTGCTGGAAACATAGTCTACCACTTACCTTATCATAAAGAACTACACCTGACCCCTTTCTAAACATATACCTATGGCATAAAGGGATCTCTCTCTCCCTTGGTCAGGCTTAATAACTATTGGGTAGTGTTCCATCTAAATATAACTTTGGAAAACTACTTTCTTGTTTTCCACATCCTACATATTATGCTCATCTATTGAAAATGTTTAGTCAGTGGCTTGACTATTCGAGTGTAGCCCTAATATTTCTATGGTAATAGTCTACCAAACCTAGGAAGTCTCTAGTCTCTGAGACAAAAATTGTCTGAAACTATACTGGTATCTGAAACTAAACTGATTTGTAAAATTATCTTAGGTTGTCATCTCCTTAAAAAATTGTTGTACTATCACTGTGGGCTCTCTGTAGCTCTGTGGGATCTACTACGACCCCTAAGTCTACTTCGACCTCTCAAAGCCCTACTAGGGTCGATTACAACACACTATACTGTGCTAGGATCTATTGTAATTAATTTGTGGGAGATTTCAAAGCCTAAGATCATTATATGTAAAAGTAAAATACATACTCGCTAAATCTCGTAGCCATCACCTATAATTCCTAAGGCTAAATACAAATGTCTACTATACTTTTCATGTGAAGTGGGTTCTGTATCATTTGCCTCTCTATGGATCCCATAGTAATAATACTTGGGAGTATTCTAACTTTCACTTACTACTCACTATGGGGCCATCAAGTTCCCACTTCTAGTCTTTTCCTTCATGCTTTCTTGCTTTACTCTTACTAGCTTGCATTATTTTCCTTGATTGATGTGCCTACTAAGCTTGCACTTTATATGTATTTATCCTGTCTTTTCTTTCTCATTTAGTAATTTCTAGCTATGCCCATGTTCTCCACTCAAGTGCCTTAGCACTAGGGCATCTCACACATCAAGTGTGCCTAACATCTCTAACAAGATAGATATCAGGTGCTAGTCCCATTTCATTTCATTCAGTTATATCATAAGGGACTCATACTACACATGTTGAACTCGTGTTGTCTAGCTTTTGACATTCTACTACTGCCAGCGCGTTCCCTTTACATCATTCTATACTAGAGACTCATTCTTAATACTTTTTTTATAGTTCTAGCATCATTAGAATCCCTTAGTTTGTTTTTCTTTAGCTTATCTTCTAACTTAACTAACTAGGATACTCTTTGATTATTAAGACACTCTTTATGGTCGATACCATTATTTGCTATGCACTCAAGTTACATTACCATTGAGTTGGTTAAACTCAATATCATGTTACTATCATTACAAGCAAACTATAGCATCAATCACTGATTTAGAGGCATATCATGACCAAGTTCAAGCCATTATCGCCAGTATATTACAAGTTTTCCAACAATCTAAAGTATGTTTCTATTACTTCTTTATATCTTTCTTTACATCGTATAACGCTCAGGGAAGAAAGGAAACTCTTTCCTTTAATTTCTTTCATAATTTATTATTCTATCCTAAGGTCATTTTCTATTGCCCAATTATCTCTAATTAGGGCATTACATTGTACTTTATGGACAAGAGTGCTTTCTAATGCACTCATCCATGTTACCTTTTATCTGTTGTCAATTTATTATGTCCTCAATGCTGAAGTTGTCCCATACTTTCTGGGTTCACCTTTACTTACTTTCTATAAAAATTAAGGAGGTCTAGTTTATCTTATTCTTAACTAGATCGTTCCTCCTAGAAGGGCTTATTTTATGTGAACCATAGGGCTTGTCTTTCTTCAACTCTTAAGCTTACCTTATTACCTTGCATGGCCCTAAATCTCACCTTCTTAGGTGGCTTTCCACTTTATCTAACTTTCTTAGGCACATTGAGGCACTAGTTGCTTGCCTTAGCTCCTCTCTACATTCTAATTAGGACTAGGTTCTCTTTTTACTTAGGCTTTCTACTCTTAGGAGCATCGTTACTAATTTCTAATCATGTTAAGATAAGCCTATGTGATATGATTTGAGGGCTAGGGAGCTAAGGTATTATAGATTATGACCTTTATTTAGTGAAAAAGAAAAAAAGGAATCAAAGTATATAAGACCTTACAAATACTCCCCTCTTATGCTTCGTTCAATTAAGATATAACACTCTCACTTGTGTTTGCTCTCACTCTCTCTCTGTGTGGCTTTTTTTGTAATGATTTTACCCATTCTTACCTTTTACCTCTTCATATCAATCTTAAACTCTTATGTCACCTAAGACCTCATAAAGTGATCCAATATTGTCAATTCTCGATTCAACCAAGTATGTGCAAGTGGATGGTCTAAAAAGTCATGATTAGTGCACACAAGTTGCAATTAAGGTTAGAATTTGGTTAGGCTAGGGTTCTAAAGAGAAGCAGAAAGATTTAACCACTTAGTAATGTAAGATCAAGTTTAAAATTCTAAAGAACCAAACACAATGCAATTCTAAAAATTTTAAATCCAAGCAAACAATAGAAGATCAAAATAGGAAAGTTCAAACAAAGGAAAAAAGGAAATAAAGGCAAATCAAAATAGGGAAGTACACAACATAAGATCAAAGGAAATAAGACAAAATAGGAAACACATGGAATGGAAAGTTATCTTATTAGCATTTTTTATTTTATTTTTAATTATGTTTTTACTTTGTTTTTATTTTTGCCTTTTGGTTTTTCTCTTTTAACTTGATCAAATGAAAGGACCAAATTAAAAACTCACAAAATCACAAAGGAGGAAATAAAGTAGAGTTAGAAAATGTTACCAACCAAAACCCAATATATCTTAATGTAGAAAACTCCAATTGGAATGATTCCAAAATGCCATGAAGGTTGAGATTTTGAACTTTAAGAAATGCTTATTAATCATCCATAAACTCAAACAAAAAAAGGTTGAGTAGATAAGAAATGAAATTGAATGTCTATATAAGAAAAATTTTTAGATTACAAAATAATGGCTCTTATAATATAAAAAACAAATCTTGAACATTAAGGATCAAATTTGAAAACAAAGAAAGGAAGAAAGTTTTTTTCTTTGTTGGCTACTAAAGGGCAGCAAAATAGAGATATGGTAAGCAAAAAAAATCTAGAGGCTAGAAGGACAAGAAGGTGGTTAATGAATGAAGGATAGGTAACTTACCATGTAAGTTAAAGCTCTAATACCAAATGATGCGAAATCAGGGGATGGTTCGATCTTCATGGCATAAGTTAAAAGGTAAATGATGGTTCGAGACCTAACGAAAGCAATAGCCTACCAACATTATAAGAACATTGACTTACTACTTAGATAGCGCATCTAACTACGAACATGATGGTTAACCCATATAACGACACACTTAGGTCAAAGCACAAATTAGGGGCTTTTTCGAACTTGAATCACTAACCCAAGAATAGATTAACAAGACTTCACAAGAGCAAAGGAAAGATAACACTCTCACAATTGGAGAAACTCATAAAATAATTCTATCACTTTCAATTTGATTACAAATAAAGGCAGAATTAAAATTGCCTTTTGAAAGACAAACTTGGAAAATAACAACGTAATCTTATCTGAATGACTTAGAAATTAGGAATACAAACTAATCAAATATTTTCAAAAACTAAAAAGGATAAAAAGAAAAGAGAATCTATCTAATTAATTCTAATTTTCATCCAAATACATAATATTTCTAGAAGCCAATATATTAAGCCCATAATAGCATTATTTAGGCCCAAATAAATTAATCCATGTATGGTTCTTGTCCAAACTCTTTAATTTGCAATATTCTAACCTAAAATAGCTCCAGCAGCATCATCTTTAGCCCCAATAATGTTGAGGACATCTTAATTAAGGCTTGAATTAGATTTGTTAAAATTTTACTTAATTCAAGTCTCTTGAACAAGTCCACTCAATGCTTCTTTAAGTCTTTTAACACTAGCCCTTGTGATAGGTTCAACTGGAAGGTGTAAAGGATCATTTGAAGATTTTGAACTAGATAATTTTATCTCATGATTTGCATCAACATCCTTCTTCACATGAGCCTGATTCATATTAGTTCTAGCCTTTTATTTTTCTTAATTTGCTAAAAGATGTCTTAAAATGTCTTTTTGGGCATAAAAAATACATGTCACTCCTTAAGCTTAAGATCATAACATCATCTTTTACCTTCGCATGTTTTTGGCACAAACACAGAAGGATCAAATCCCTCGAGCCCATAGCCAATGTTAAAGTATACGCACCTTGAGAAAACTAAATGAAGGTATGGTGATCCACTTAGAACCTTTGAGCATAGATGAATAAGGACCCGAGTGTTGGAAGATGCCATAAGGTTGATTAAGCCTTGATTAGTCTTTAGTCTTATGAAGAACCTTAGAGAGAATCCACTCTCAAGTCTTGAATCTCCAGAATTAAAATTTAATTCATTCATCCTACTAGATTACAAATAGAGGCAGAATACATATTTATATAGCGTAAGTCAAATCTGCCTTTTATTAACCTAAGAGAAAAACTAGGAAAAATAACTGCATAATTTTAACTTAATGACCTTAGAATTAGGAATTCAAAATTATCAAATCTTCTTGAAAATTGAAAAGGAAAGAAAAATCGCCTAGTTAATTCTAATTTTTATCCAAATATATAAAGCTTTTAGAAGTCAGCATATTAAACTCGTTATAGTATTATTTAGACCCTAATGAGTCAATCCATGTATGATCCTTGGTTCAAGCTCTTCGATTTGTAATGTTTTAACCCAAAATAGATCTAAACAATTCTATCTTTAATTAAGGATGTCCTAATTAATATTTAAATTAGATTTGTAAAAATTTTGCTTAGCCCAAATCTCTTGAACAAGTCCACTCATTGCTTCTTGGAGTCTTTTAACTCTAACTCTTATGATAGGTCCAACTAGAAGATGTAAAGGATCATCTGAAAGTTTTGAGTTAACTTGTTCTAAATCAGTAGACAATGCTTTTGAGTTAGCTTGTTCTTTTAAACTAGCTAATTTCACCCCATGATTCACATCATCCCCTCTCTCCTCAAAAGGATTTATCCTTGAATCTTGAACTACATCAAAAGGACATAAATTAGCAACATTAAAATTAGCACTAACATTATACTCATAAGGCAAATCAATTTTGTAGACATTGTCATTGATTTTCTTAAGAACTTAGATTGGTGTATTCCCTTTAGGAGCTAATTTAGATTTCCTTTAAGCTGGAAACCTCTCCTTTCTCCTATACACACAAACCCAATCACCAGGCTCAAAGATAACACACTTCCTTCCTTTGTTTGCCTTAAATGCAAATTGCTCATTTTTCTTTTTAATTTGCTGCTTGACATGCTTATGAAGTTGCTTTACCAATTCAGCCTTCCTTTTCCTATCAAAACTTGCTCTCTCATCAATAGGTAATGGCATTAAATCTAATGAAGTCAGTGGATTAAAATAATAATTATAACACCATAATTCTAAGACTTAACTCATGCAATTTCCATGCCTCATCTCATGCTAGTTTTATAGGAAGCAATATAATGGCATTGGAAATCATGGATAAAGTTGCATTTCGTCATGGGTAAATTTTTCTTTTGGTGTCCCATGGGCCATATGGACTCATCCATCTCATTCTCATATTTAAATACACAAATACAACTCATAACAAGCTCAAGAACTGGCCTACACCTCGAGCAAAGGGATGATATACTCAAAAATATGGTGTGTAGCCTCTGGTAAGATTTTAAGATTCTGTGCTTAAACTTTGAAAAATCATAACTAATTCTTAAAAAATCAAAATCAGGCACACTATACCATTCTGGAAAGCTATGGATGTCCATTGTATGCTAAAAATAAATCTAAACCATAATAGAGGTTGCTAGCCACCAGAAATTGATGGAACAATACCAGAGGTCGACTGTCATCACCAGTACTAACGTCCAACTTCAAAAATGGTTCATTTTATGTCATACAAAGGGTCCAAATGGTCCATTTCAAGTTCTAAGGCAACCATGACCACTTGAGTACGTGGGTATACACCAAAATGGCTCTCTAAACTTGTCTTAAAGATGCATAAACCCAAAAATCAAAAACTCACTCTCTTACCCCATGCCATACATAAGGTTTCACATGCTTGAACTTGCCATTCACTTCCCAAAATGAACATTACCACTCATTTGGCATTATAACTCATACATACATCAAACATTTAGGTAATTATATATGTTCATATAATTACATAACAATTTCATCATGGGATTACATCATATGCCATGTATATGGCTACAAAAGAAACAAAACTAGGCATTTTCATATACTTTGATGTCAATTTTCTTCTCCTTGGCTTGGTGGCTTCCATTACTTTGCTTAATTGCTTCACCTAGCATGTTAAGACATTGGAAAGGAGGGGATGAGATTCAAAGAATCCCAATAACTCATCTCCTTTTCAATCACACATAAAGTATGCAATACAAGCCTTGAAAATGCATGCATGGGTATATTGAAATGTGTGAGCATTCAAGAAACACCTTTAGCATTTGAACAAGTCATACATAGCATACATAAGCTTGCCAAGTAAATGGATTGGCCTCACCCATTCACTTATGGATTTTGGACTTGCCTCACCCATTTTCTCTAAGAGGTTTTGACTTAACCTCACTCTTAGGAGACTCTTTATTTTGTCTCAACCACTTTCAAAGGTTCTTGGCTCATCCTCACCATGGCTAAAGGGTTTTTGGCTTCTCCACACTCAAGCAAACCAAGGTAAGCATATAAAATATCATTTGAGTGCATTCATCATGGTACCATGGCATATGAAATCATACTAGAATACTTTTCATGGCTTAAAACACACATACACACATCCAAAGACAATGTAAGTACACATTCATACATGAGAGAAAGTAGAGAGAGCTATCTTTACCACATAAGCATACTCTTTCCTTGAGCCTTGAGTCCTCTCCCTAGACCTCACACACACAAGGAGGTGGAGATCATTTCTCTTGTCCTAGACACATCATATGGAAGCCAATTATACTATTGAATCAAATTTTAAGGCCATACATTCACTAGAAAAGTTAGGTGATTCATATAACCTTTTTATGGTTTTATAATGTACTTAATGAAGCAACCTTAAGAAAAAATTATCTTAGCTCTATTCTCTCCATTCATTTATGATTCTTGACTCTATTTAAACCTCTTGGAGTCATTACACAATCAAATTAAAGAGCCTAGCTAGGTGTTGCTTCTTTAAGCCATATTATGGAACCTATGATACCATCTCACTATCCATGGCTTCTAAAACTTTTCCAAGACTTCCTCTCATCCTCCTCCATCATATATGACTCAAAAATAAGCTTTGAACAAATTAAAACTACCCGTTGGTACTTCATCTAGCCTAGACCAAAACTATGCATTATATGAACACCAAGTGAGTTTGCTTCATTTTCTTGATGAAAGATGCATATGAGGAGCCTTCTAGGGATCTCAAAAGCTCATCCAAACACTCATTTAGGCCTAGGAATAATTACATTAACTCAGATTTTTAGTGGAGCACTTGAAACCCTAACTTTGCTATCTTGAAAATCAATGGCTTTTACTTGAATTTCTTTGCATATTCTAAATTCCCACACCCTAATTCATATGATTCATTCTTGATTTTGCCCAAAAATACTCTCCCCTTGGCTGCCTATAGGGAGGATGAACCAAGGAGGGAAAGGGGAAGGAAATAGCTACCATAGGAATGAAGATTTACCTTGTTTCTTTGGCTTTTCTTGTTTATTTCTCACTTTCCTTGGCCTCCTTTCTTCAAATCCCAATTTTCCCCTTTGTTCTACCCTCAAAACAGATCCAATGACTTCAATAAAACCATAGGAAAGAAGGGAAAATAGAGGAGAAGAAGTTTGCTAAAGAAAAAGCATGAAAAAAATCAAGAAAATCCATACCTCTTCCTTATTTTTCTCCTTCCTTCCTCCCCCTTCTTGTGTGCCTCACCCTTAAGGTTTTTCTCTAGTTTAGGGCAGAAACAAATGTGGCTAAATGAAGGAGAAGATGGGGTGCCTTATATATATAGTTGGGTTTAAGAACTACTTTTCAAAAATTCCAATCTTGCCTTTCGTTATTTTCGTTTCTAATTTGTTTTAACTTCTTTTTGAGAATCTTCTTTTACATGATGAAATTTAGGTTCCCAATTTAGTAAAATGCTTTTAGAATCACTCAAATCAAAACTAAAACCTTCTTGAATGAATCCATCAAAGTTCGAGTCAACCAATGCTGGAAAACATTTATTAGAAGGGTTTTAACTGTCTCAAGCTTCCGGTAGTTTTCAGGGCCTCTAAAAAATCTTGAGAACTCAAAACTTTTATTTAAAAAGTCCTTTTGTGGGAATTCCAAAAGTTGCTCAAAATTACGAAAATGCCATTACGTTTCGTCAACCTTTTGTTCAACTTCGTTTCTTCATTCTAGCTCCATTTTTCTTTGTCTGAGCCTTAGATTCTCATTTTTAGGAGTCTAGAATGCTACATAAATTTTTTGGGACCTTGGCTAAGTCATTTCAGGGGACTTGCTTTTATACCTGGTGAGTTTCATTCGTTTATGGAGAAATCATACATTACATTTCTCGCGTTTTCTTTCGTTTTCAGAGAACCGGATATTACAATTTCAAAAGGGAAAAGTCAATAGATGAATGAATATGCAAGCTTAATAAATGGCAAGATATCTTCCTAATTCTTTAAATTCTTTCAAATGATAGTCTAAACCAATTGAGTTAAAATTTTATTAACAACTTTAATTTAATTATCAATTTGTGGATGACAAGCTATAAAAAATAATAATTTAGTGTTGAGGTTTCCCCAAAAGACTTTACAAAAATAACTAAGAAACTTTACATCTCTATAAAAAATAATGCTTTTATGAACACCATGAAGTCTCACAATCTCTTTATAGAATGAATCAATAATTTAATTGGCATCATCAGTTTTATGGCATAGAATGAAATGAGTCATTTTAGAAAATCTATCAATAATCACAAATATTGAATCCATTCCTCTTTTTGACCTAGGCAGTCACAAAATGAAATTTATTGATATGTCTACCTAAGTTCTTTAGGTACAATTAATGGTGTATACAAACTAAGTGGTAAGGTTCTAGATTTAGCTTTTTTACATGTTATGCATCTGCCACAAATCATTTCAATGTCATGTTTTATTCTAGGCTAAAAGAAATGTTCATGCAACACATCTAAGATCTTTTCCACACCAAAGTGTCTGATGAATCCTCCCCCATAGGCTTCCCTTACAAGTAATTCATACATAAAACATTAAAACACACATAATTATTCTCTCTAAATAAGTAGCCATCAAGTTTATAAAACTCATCAAATGCTCTTTTTTTCATAAGCAACAAACACATCAGCAAAATGGATATCAATAACATACAATTTCTTAACATGTTTAAATCTAAGCATCTATACATTTAGAGAAGAAGAATATACCTTTTGGACAATGCATCTGCAACCACATTCTCCTTACCTTACTTGTATTTGATGACATATTAAAATGTCTCAATTAATTCCATCCATCTAGCATAGCTTTTGTTTAGCTTACCTTGACCCTTAATGTGCTTCAAAGATTGATGATCTATATAAATGATAAATTGTTTAAGCCAAAGGTAGTTTTCCAAATCTCTAATGTTCTTATAAGTGCATAGAGCTCCTTGTCATATGTTGGATAGTTCAAGGCAACCCTATTTAGCTTTTTACTGAAATAAGCAATTTGTCTCCCTTCCTATATTAAAACATCTCCTATACCAACTCCTAAAGCATCACACTCAATCTCAAAAGTTTTGTTAAAATCAGGTAATGTTAACATAGGTATATAACACAATCCTTATAAACATTAAATGCATGATCTTGTGTTCTGTCCCATTTGAAGCTACTAGATTTTTTAATGATTGTGAGTGCTATAGCAAGTGTGCTAAAATTCTTCACAAATCACCTATAAAAACTAGTCAAACCATGAAAACTTCTTACCTTGATAATGCTTGTAGGTGTTGCCCATTCTTTTATTGCTTCCATCTTTTGCTCATCAACTTCCACTCCTTTAGAACTCACCACAATACCAAGGAAAATAATCTTATCCATGCAAAAACTACACTTCTTAAGGTTAGCATACCATTTTTCCTTTCTCAAGACATCGAACACACAATGCAAATGATTCAAATGTTTATCAAATTTCTACTGTAAATCAAAATGTCATCAAAATAAACCATAACAAACCTTCCATTGTATGCACAAAACATATGATTCATTTCTTCAAGGTGCTAGGTGCATTTGTTTTGAATACAATTTTTCACTCATCCCCTTCCCTTATCCTAATTTGATGAGACCCATATTTTAAATCAATTTTTAAAAAGACATTAGACCCATGTAATTCATTAAGCATATAATCTAATCTAGGTATGGGATGGTAATACTTTACAATGATATTGTTCATAGCTCTACAATAAATGCATATCCTCCAAGATCTAGCTTTCTTTTGGTGCCAAAAATATTGGAACTATATAGGCACTCAAACTTTCTCTGACATATCCTTTGGCCATGAGCTCTTCAACTTGCCTTTAAAGCTCCTTTATCTCTTTTAGGTTAGGTCTATAAGTTAGTCCGTTTGAAATTGTTGCTCCAAGAATGAAGTCAATATGATGTTCAATGCCTCAAATAGGTGGTAACCCACTAAGAATATCTTCAGGAAATGCATCCTTAAATTCTTGCAACAAAGAACCAATAACATTAGGAAAAGAAGGCTTAAGGTCATTAGTGTTTAAAAAAGTCTCCTTATAAACAAGTACAAGCAAAGGCTATTTAGAAAGATAAGCACTGCTCACTTCACTTTTTTTTTGCATACAAATTCACTTTTTCTCTTCTTTTTTCTCCACTTTCTTTTCTTTTTTTTATGAATTTCTTTTTCAGAGCTCTTAGCTTTTCTCTCTTTTTCCTACTCATTCCTCTTTTATCTTTCTCCCTCATTTTTTAGATTATTCTCTTTGTTATCTTTCTCTTTGATGAAGGGGCTTATGAACTTGGAGACAAGAGAGCATGGTGTGATAACCTAAAAGAGCGTGGAGGACATACAAGAGAGCCCAACAAACAAATGGACCCATTACAAGGCATAGAAGGCCCAATGACTAGAGGAAGAGCTAAAGCCATGAGCAAGCTTTGAGTTGCATTTTCCAAGAAGTTCAAGAGCTTAAGCCCATGTTTTTGCATCAATTTGAAGAGTTACAAGGCCCAAGGGACGTGATCCTCATTGTCCAAACTCAACAAAACATGCTGCAAGGTCTAAGTGGAGTCCAACTTGAAGAAATCAATTAAAAAGCATGTATAAATCACATGGCCAGTAAAAGTGACGTGAATATGAGCTCTAAATCTAATTAGGATGTCTTTTAATTACTTTTAATTAGTTTCCATTTCCATTAGTTTGAATAAGGCCATTTGGTCAAGACTTAAGATTTAAGCTTCAGATTTTGTTTGTTTCTGTAACACCCCAGAATTTATTAATGAGGATTATGGTGAATTAAGGAATTAATACAAAGATTTAGGGAAAATAAGGAAAATAAGGATTTTAAAGAAATGGATTTATTTTAGATATTTTGAGCTAATAATCATGTTTAGTTATTATTAGGTAGAGATATATTAATTATGGTTATGATTTTAATTAAGGAATTGAGTAAGAGGAGTTAGACATTTAATTTGGGCCTTATGATCAATGTATTTATGCCATAAGCCAAATAAGAAACCCTACTTCTAGTTTGTAAGAAGGTCCAATCTCATTTCTTAAGAGCCCAACTATCATTTCATCAACTAAACCCTTCAACTTATGGCCCAATAAGCACATATCTGAACCTAAGTGGATTTTGTGCTTTAGGGTTGGCCTTAGCCTATCTAAAACCCTAACTTACTCAACCCTTTATCCTCTATTTTATAGACCAACTCAATCTTAGGCAAGGGAGAACTCCATTTTCGCATAAGAAGAAAGAAGGCTAGGGTTTTCTGCATTCCTTCACTATTTCTCACTTCTAGAGGAAGATTTGGCCAAGGTAATCTATGTAAAACATATCTCTCTCATTTTTCTCTTTATTTTGGCCTAATTAGTTTTGGTTTTGGGCATTTTCATCTCCTTTTCAAATCTGAAATTTGGTGTTTGGGTGACTCCTTGTAAGATTTTCAGAGTTTAGAGTTAGTGGAACTATGGGGTAAGTGTTTGCTTTCATTTTGTGGTGTAATCTTACTTAGATTTCATGTTACAAGCTGACTTTGGTATATGGTTAATTCCATGTGCGAAAATCCAAGTTTTAAGGATGGCCCATGGTGTGTTCTTAGTAGTTAAGGCTCAACTCAGTCCATTTGACCTCTTGGATGTATGAGTAAGTGTTCCCTCTTCTCTTGTATGGTGTATGCGCTAAATTCCCACATTTTGTATTGACTTTTGCTGCACGGTTTGTGTAATGTCCCACATCGGGTAGGAAGACCCTGGGCTAAGGCCTTATAAGTGGGAGCGAAGCTCTCCCCACCAGCGATGCGTTTTCCCAAGGGAAATGAGAGTACCAAGGGAGGAACAAAACCCCACCAGGCCAATGTGTCGGGTGCCGTAATGGGGACAATATTGCTGGAGGCTCTATGGGGAATTGGTATCAGAGCAGGCTTAGTCGTATGTGCAACCCAAGGACGGGTTGGCCCCAAGAGGGGTGGAATGTAATGTCCTACATCGGGTAGGAAGACCTTGGGCTAAGGCCTTATAAGTGGGAGCGAAGCTCTCCCCACCAGCGACGCGTTTTCCCAAGGGAAATGAGAGTACCAAGGGAGGAACAAAACCCCACTAGGCCAATGTGTCGAGTGCCGTAACGGGGACAATATTGCTGGAGGCTCTGTGGGGAATTGGTAGCAGAGCCAGCCTAGCCGTATGTGCAACCCGAGGATAGGTTGGCCCCAAGGGGGGTGGAATGTAATGTCCCACATCGGGTAGGAAGACCCTGGGCTAAGACCTTATAAGTGGGAGCGAAGCTCTCCCCACTTGCGACGCGTCTGAGCGCGGATCTCTGAATGGCAGATCGGCTCAAGATAAAACCCCACGCTTGCCGGTGAAATGAGAGTAACCGATAGGGGCGAGATTGGGGACAATATCGTGGGGGGAGTGTAGCTTCCACTGTGCCACTCTAGCGATGCGTTTTCCCAAGGAAAATGAGAGTACCAAGGGAGGAATAAAACCCCACCAGGCCAATGTGTCAGGTGCCGTAACGGGGACAATATTACTGAAGGCTCTGTGGGGAATTGGTATCAGAGCGGGCCTAGCCGTATGTGCAACCCGAGGACGGGTTAGCCCCAAGGGGGGTGGAATGTAATGTCCCACATCGAGTAGGAAGACCCTGGGCTAAGGCCTTATAAGTGGGCCACTTATAAGGCCTTAGCCCAGGGTCTTCCTACCCGATGTGGGACATTACATTCCACCCCCCTTGGGGCTAACCCGTCCTCGGGTTGCACATACGGCTAGGCCCGCTCTGATACCAATTCCCCACAGAGCCTTCAGCAATATTGTCCCCGTTACGGCACCCGACACATTAGCCTGGTGGGGTTTCGTTCCTCCCTTGGTACTCTCATTTCCCTTGGGAAAATGCGTCACTGGTGGGGAGAGATTCGCTCCCACTTATAAGGCCTTAGCCCAGGGTCTTCCTACCCGATGTGGGACATTACATTATTCCCCACAGAGCCTCCAGCAATATTGTCCCCGTTACGGCACCCGACACATTGGCCTGGTGGGGTTTTGTTCCTCCCTTGGTACTCTCATTTCCTTTGGGAAAACGAGTCGCTGGCGGGAAAAGCTTCGCTCCCACTTATAAGGCCTTAGCCCAGGGTCTTCCTACCCGATGTGGGACATTACATTATTCCCCACAGAGCCTCCAGCAATATTGTCCCCATTACGGCACCTGACACATTGGCCTGGTGGGGTTTTGTTCTTCCCTTGGTACTCTCATTTCCCTTGGGAAAACCCGTCGCTGGTGGGGAGAGTTTCGCTTCCACTTATAAGGCCTTAGCCCAGGGTCTTCCTACCCGATGTGGGACATTACATTCCACCCCCCTTGGGGCCAACCCGTCCTCGGGTTGCACATACGGCTAGGTCGGCTCTGATACCAATTCCCCACAGAGCCTCCAGTAATATTGTCCCTGTTACGGCACCCGACACATTGGCCTGGTGGGGTTTTGTTCCTCCCTTGGTACTCTCATTTCCTTTGGGAAAACGCGTCGCTGGTGGGGAGAGCTTCGCTCCCACTTATAAGGCCTTAGCCCAGGGTCTTCCTACCTTATGTGAGACATTATAGTTTGTACATGTGCGAAAATGGAGTTATGGGGAGTGAATCATAATAAGCTTTGATGTATGGACCATAAATTGGTGCAATAGATCATTAAGAAGCTTAGGTAAGAAGCTCTCAATGAACTCTTGTAAAGATTAATCTGTGGATAGGGAAATTTCTAACTAATGATAGTTAAATGATGATGATTATGCTTATGCTAGGCTCGGTATGCTTTAGATCATGATGGTAACTAAAGGAAGAGTAATTGGCTTCATTGAGATAACTGGAGTTATTTATCTTAATTCCATGTATATGCTTATGTTAATTTGGTATTTGTTACACATGTATAATTTTGACATGCTAAATGATTGGTTGACTACATGAATTGTTGTTATGATTGGACCTGGTGAGTCCATGATGGAGCTGTGGTGTGGCTGCCACCTATGCATGTGGTTCGATCGAACACTGGGTTATGATCAAGCCCTAGATGCACTGAGCCTTGGTTGTGCTCATTATGGAATAGGTGCCATGGATGGACCTCTCCTAGTGTTATTGGCCATTAACATGTTGTGTGTGATTACTGGTATGGGACAGTAGTCATTGGCAGCTTAACTAGTTCATTTGAAAACTGAATTGATGATTTTAGTAATGATGATATGAAATTGCATTGTATTGATTAATCTGTACATATGTATGAAATTTGCCTCTTATTACTGAGTTGCATATCTCACCTCGATTATGGGCTAACATTTTCAGAGACTGGACCTCTTAGCGGCAAGAAGAAATTAATGGAAGCTTATTATATAGGTTGGTAACATATAGGTTTTGAAACCTTGTCAAATTGTATTGTGTAATTAGATTACTAATTGTATGTAATTGTTGCATTACATCATGTAGTGCTAAGCATAGGGATTGTATTCATGTGATACATTAGATATCAACTTGAACTAGTGACGTATGGAACTTCTACTGGGATTTATGTTTGAATGGAAATGTGAGTAGTTTATGAACTCTTTGCTGTAATTGATCTTTGAACTCGCTGGTTTATGGTGGCTAGAGGATTAAAGATCCACATTTGAGTTTTGAATAGGTAATGATAGATTTGTTGGATAGATTAAGTAAAAGAATGACAATAGATCTATATAAATTAAGTTAAAGTGGCCTAGAGTGTTATTAGAGGGAGAATTGGAGAGCATGGGAAGAAACTTTGAGAGTTATAGGAATAGAAGGTAATTGGCCGCAGCCAACATTTAATTGGCCTCAGCCAAAAGTGACAAAGTTGTCTAAGGAGAGTAATAAAAGGTAATTGGCCATGGCCAACATTTAATTGGCCTCAACCAAAAATGACAAAGTTGCCAGGAAGAGTAATAGAGAGTAATTAGTCATGGTGAAATGGATAGTTGGCCGCGGCCAATATTGAGAGCAAGTTAGGAAGCTCCAGGAGGTCCTTTATTCGTGGTGTGAAGGTATTTAGCCGCGGTGAAGGTTCTCAAACTCTTATATTAACCTAAAAACCTTGGTTTTCTTATGGCAACATCAAGAGATGACTTAGAAACACTTGTAAGGGGTTCTTGAGATCGAAAATTCATGGGTAATAGATTTAAAAGTTTTTAATTGGGCAATTGTTTTGCTTATGTACATGAATGCTTGTAAATATTGGGTTAATGACTTTAAGGTTCAAATTTTTTCACTTTTTCCTAAATTGATTAAATTAAATGGTTCTAGACCTTGATTTATGATTATTAACCGCATGTTTAAACTTAATTACCATGATTAGAAGTTAGGGTCGTTACAATTTCCATTTTCTTAGTTGCTAAAAACTTGTAGACTACTTTATTTCCTTTTCCTTAGGATTTTTTATAATGATTCCTTCTAAATGCATGATGTATGAATGCCACTTTAGGGAGTATCCTTAGAGATTAGGTTAGGTTTATGGTTTTCTTTTATGCCTATTTAATAGGGCACCTATTGTACTTGCTAAAGAGACTTGAATAAATTCAGAATTTTATTTCTCATTGTGAGACTTCTTGCTTCTGTGTGTTCTTCTTTGGAATACAAGTGACTTATCAAAAGAGTGGTCTTCCTTTGTGGTGTCTCAACGCTAGGGTTCTAAGTGATGAGTTCTCTTAGGGTCTTACCCACTTTACCAATATTTCTTGTTCCTAGTAGATCCCAAGCAAAGTGTTATCTTGTTGAATGTTCTTAAGGCTTATTCTTATGGGGTCTATCATCATTTGGTATCAGAGTCCAGGTTGCTAGAACTTAAGGTATCATTTTTACTATCTTCTATTCCATTCTTCTTCTTCTTCTTCTTCTTCTTCTTCTTCTTCTTCTTCTTGTTTTGCTTGTTTCCTATTTTGTGATTCTTGACTTGTTTTCCATCTTATTCCTTCTTCCATTGTTGTGTACCCCCATCCTCCTTTTCTTACCATCCATAGTTTTTTTTCTTATGATTTGCTAACTCGCATGTGAGTTTTGTCCCCTTTTTCTAGATTTTCATTTTTGTTTTAAAAAAATAGAGAATGCGATACTTAAAAAAATAAAAATGAAAAAAATTCAAAAAAAAAGAAGAATTTCTAGCTTTGAGTTGAGTAGCTATCAAGTTCTTTCCTTTTTACATTCAAGTAAGAAATTTCCTATTTCATTGTGACTAGTTGCAATTGCTTGGCATCCAATTAATCTCCTATTTTAAAAGTTCATATTTTGACTAACTTAGGTTGCAAGCTATAGAAAGTTGCCAATTTGTGAAGAACTTACATTACAAGTAGCAATCACTTTCTTAATTCTGTAAACTTGGGTGGTACGCTTCCAAATTTCCTAAATTGAATTCTACTTTCCCTTTTGATTCTTTCCTATGTTTTTTTTTTCTAAATTGCTTGTTTACTGATCCTTGCCCTTCTAAATTCTTATTTGCTTCCTAATCTGTTTCTTTCCAAATTCTTATTTCCTTCCTATTTCCAAATTTGCTTACTTTCTTTCTTTCTTTTTTGCTTTTGATCTCATTGTTTTCTTTCCAAAGCCTTCAAGTTGTACCTCTCTCCTTCTTTAATCAGGTCTAAAATGTGATTTTACCTCTCCCTCTCACATCCACTTTCCAAATTTCATTTTGCTGAATCTGCTCCCTTTCCTCTGTTGTTATTTCATTTTTATTCCCTCTTTTTTCTTCTTATTTTGATTTCTTTTTTTTCTCTCTCATATTGTTGCACGATTTTCTTCTTTTCTTTTGCATTATTATTATTGCACCTTGCCCTTTTTTTTTCCTTTTGACTCTTTAAGGATTTTAACTTAGAATTTTTTAGTTTTGGGATTACCATTTTACTCTTTACTCCTACTGATTTGTTTTGTTTTTAACTAAGAGCACAAAAAAGAAGCAAGTGAGTGGTAAAAGGCAAGAGTGTCATATTAAAGATAAAAGCCAAATTTTGAGTGAAACATGAGTGGATCTGCAATATTTTGAGTAATACACGTGAGAAGAGTGTGTGAGGTCCTACTTCATATTATTTTTCTCTATTCTTTCCACTAACATTTTAAGTTGTAAAATGGCTGAAAATGAGCCTAATGATGTTGATCTTAAAGTTTTCATGAAGAGTGTCTATGAGCAATTCAAAAGGTTCCATGCAAGACTAGATGACTTTAAATCTCCACCTAACTCTAAAATTCCTAAAAGGCATGATCTTGAAGAGGGGTATGAAGGAGAATTTAACTTTGATGATTTCATTCCAAGAAGCACAAACAAGCTCCCCACATAAGGAGCATGGTCTAGGCAACATCAAAATGAAAATTCCCTTCTTGCAAGGGAAGAATGATCTAGAGCTTTATTTGGAGTAGGAAATAAGGGTTGAGCATGTTTTTGAGTGCCATTATAGGGTTGGGCATGTTTTTGAGTGCCATCATTATTCTAAAGAGCAAAAAGTGAAATTGGTAGCTATTGAATTTTTTTATTATGCTAGCATTTGGTGGGAACAATTTCTCATCAATAAAAGGTGAAATAGAGAGCCTCCAATTCAGACTTGGCAAGAGATGAAAATCACTATGAGAAAGAGATTTGTCCCTAGTTATTACTATCGAGATTTGCACGAGAAATTGCAAAAATTGAGATAAGGCTCCATGAGTGTTGAAGAGTATTATCAAGAAATGGAAATGGCTATGATTAGAGCCAATCTTAAGGAAGACAAAGAGGCAACCGTGGCAAGATTCATAGATGGTTTGCACCCTGAAATTGCTGCAATTGTTGATCCCCAACATTATGTTGACATGGACGAGCTTTTACATAAAGTTATTAAAGTGGAGAAACAACTTAAATCTAAACAAAAATTCAGATTTGCTGTTAGTTCTAGTTCTTGGAAGTAAGGTTTAAAGGATTCCAAATCCTCCTTCAAATCCAAAGAAAGCAAGCCAAAGGAGGAAGCAAAGCCCAAAAGTTCAAATCCACTTCCTAAGGGTAAGTATGACTCTAACTCTTTTTCTTCTTTTACTACTTCAAAAATTAATTTTTTTAAATGTCAAGGTTTTGGTCATATCTCTTCTCAATGTCCAAACAAGAGAACTATAATTTTGCTTAAGAATGGTGATGTAGTTAGTGAGAGTACTAGTGATGAAGATTCCAATGGAAGTACCATCTTTAGTGGAGGATTTTGAGTTAGAGATTAGTGAGATCGTGCATGGAGAGGTTTTGGTGTCTAGGCGTGCTCTAAATATTCAACCTAAGGAAGATCATGAGAAAGAGCAACGTGAGCACATTTTCCATACTAGATGTTTTGTCAAGAACAAGGTATGTAGCATGATTATTGATGGTGGTAGTTGTACAAATGTTGCTGGTATCTTGCTTGTTGATAAATTGAATTTTCCCATTTTAAAGCATCCTAGTCCTTATAAGTTGTAATGACTTAATGATTATGGTGAAGTTAAAGTTACTAAGTAAGTGTTAATTTCTTTTTCTATTAGTAGTTATCATGATGAAGTCTTGTGTGATGTAGCTCTTATGTATGTTGGACATATTTTTCTTGGTAGGCTATGGCAATTTGATAGATGTGTTAAGCATGATGGATATAAAAATTGCTACTCTTTTCCTTTCAATGGTAAAATGTTGTACTTACTCCTCTTACACCCATGGAAGCTTATGAGAATTAACATAGAATTGAAAAAGAGTGCAAATTGAGAAAGAAAGAGAGGAAAAAAGAAAAGAGAGAGAAAAAGAAAAGAAAGTGAGTGAAAAGAAAAAGCATGAAAGTGAGAAAATTGATAAAAGAAAGTGAGTTTATTTTCTAGAAAAATAGAGATTAAGAGAGCTATGTTGGTTAATGAGCAAGTACTTGTACTCTTGTACAAGAAAATTTATTTTTCTACTAATGAACTTGATCCCTCTTTGCCCTCTAGTGTTGTGTCTCTTTTGTAGGATTTTGGTGATTTGTTTTTGGAGGAAATTCCCGATGGTTTGCCCCTTTTGAGAGGCATTAAAAATCATATAGATATCATCCCCGGAGCATCCATTCCTAATAGACTAGTATATAGAACCAATTCAGAAGAAACTAAGAAGGAGATCCAATGCCAAGTTGAAGAGCTCATGAACAAAGGCTTTGTTAGAGAGAACTTGAGTCCTTATGTAGTTCTAGTGATCCTAGTGCCCTATAAGGATGGCAAGTGGAGAATGTGCGTGGGTTGTAGAGCCATCAATAAAATCATAGTTAAGTATTCTTATCCTATTCCTAGATTAGATGATATGCTTGATGAGTTGCATGGTGTATCTTTATTTTCTACAATTGATCTTAGGAGTGGATATCATCAAATTTGAATGAAAGAAGGTGATGAATGGAAAATTGCATTTAAAACTAAGTTTGGATTGTATGAGTGGTTATGCCATTTAGATTAACTAATGCACCTAGTACATTTATGAGCTTAATGAATCATGTTTTTCATTCTCTCATTGAAAAATTTGTTGTTATTTATTTTAATGATATTTTGATTTATAGCAAAAGTTTAGATGATCATTTTTGTCATTTGCGTGAGGTCTTTTTCATTCTTAGGGAGAATAAACTTTATGCAAATTTAGAAAAGTGTTCTTTTTATTTGGATTCTGTTGTGCTTCTTAGATTTGTTATAAGTGCTTAAGGGATTCATGTGGATGAAGAGAAGATGAAAGCTATCTGTGAGTGGCCTATACCAAAGAATGCAAATGAAGTGAGGAGTTTCCATGGCTTGGCTAGCTTTTATAGACGTTTTGTGAGGGAATTCTCCTCCATTGCTGCACATTTGAATGATTTGGTAAAGAAAAATGTGTTTTTCAAGTGCTATGAAACACAAGAGGTTGCATTTAGCACTTTTAAAGAAAAATTAACTAATACTCCTTTACTTGTTTTACTTGATTTTTCTAAAGTTTCTGAAATTGAATTTGATGCATCTAGAATTGGAATTGGGGCTATTTTAATGCAAGATTCAAAGCCTATTGCTTTCTTTAGTGAAAAATTAAGTGGTGCTACTTTGAATTATTCCACTTATGATAAAGAGTTGTATGCTTTAAAAATAACCTTAGAGACTTGGCAACATTATTTGTCACCAAAAGAATTTATTATACATTCTGATCATGAAAGCTTAAAAATTTTAAAGTCTCAAGGTAAATTGAACAAGAGATATGCTAGATGGCTTGAATTCATTGAAAATTTTCCTTATGTCAAGCATAAAAAGGGTAAAGAGAATGTTGTGGTTGATGGATATAGTGTTCTTACCTCATTGCATGCTAGATTACTTGGTTTTGAGATGTTAAAAAGTATGTATGAACCTGATTGTGACTTTGGTGAAATATGGAAATTGTGTGAGAAACATGGTTTTAATGACTTTTAGAGATTTGATGGATTTTTGTTTAAGAGAGATAAATTATGTATTCCATCTTGTTCTATGTGCGAATTTCTTGTTAAAGAGACTCATGGTGGTGCTTTGATACGGCACTTCAGTGTGGAGAAAACTTTAGCTCTTTTGCATGAACATTTTTATTGGCCAAGCATGAGAAAAGATATAATTATTGTTTGTGATAGATGTGTGACATGTAAGCATGCAAAATCTAAAGTTCAATCTCATGGTTTGTATTCTCCCCTCCCCATGCCTTCCCAACCTTGGACTAATATTTCTATGGATTTTGTGTTAGGCTTACAGAGATCTCAAAGTGGAAAAGATACTATTTTGTTGTGGTTGATAGATTTAGCAAAATGGCATACTTTATTGCATGTTCAAAAACTAATGATGCTATGTAGGAATAAGTCCTAAGAACCTTCAACAAGATAACACTTTGCCCAGGACCAGCTAGGAACAAGAAATGCTGGTTAAGTGGATAAGACCCTAAGAGAACTCATTCCTTAGAACCCTAGTCTTAAGACACCACAAAGGAAGACCACTCCTTTGATAAGTCACTTGTATTCTAAAGAAGAACACACAGAAGCAAGAACTCTCATAATAAGAAATAAAATTCTAAATTCATTCATCTCTCCAGCAAGTACAATAGGTGGCCTATTTAAATAGGGATAAAAGAAAACCTTAAACCTAACTTAATCTCTAAGAATACTCCCTAAAGTGGCAATCATACATCATGCATTTAGAAGGAATTATTATAATAAATCTTAAGGAAAAGGAAATAAAGTAGTCTGCAAGTTTTCAGTAACTAAGAAAATGGAAACAAACAAAATCTGATAAGTCTTTACCAAATGGCCTTATTTAAACTAATGGAAATGGAAACTAATTAAAAGCAATTAAAATACATCCTAATCAGATTTGGAGCTCATATTCATGTTACTTTTTGTCATACCTTACTATATAACACTTTTCCTATTACAAATACCTCATATAGAACTTAAAGGAGTCGGACTGATTAAAATTTTCTTTTTACATTAGGGTTAGCTATATACATGGCTTTCTATTACATGCCCTATTATCATACAGCATTATGACCTAACTCATACATACCATAATCTAAAGATATTTAATTACATGACAAAATGTGATGCATAAAAGTAAAGTCCTTAATTTATACCTCCACACCCTTTGCCCTTTCTTTGCTTGAACTTGGACCTAGCATGGGTTATTTTTGGGGTGAGATTATGAAATCTCAGTAGTAGTAAACCAATCTCATTCACAAGCTAGCATGTAAGTACATAACATAATGTCAAACAAGGTGTCACATACCACATAGGAATACAAAGAATTTCATACAAGGCCAAGCACGGTTTGAACAGACATGTCTCATCTTATAGCATAAATAAAAACTTGATATAGCATAACACTCATCATTATACAAACATACAAGCTTGAAGAAAGAGAGAGGAAAACTACTACCTTAGCAAACTTTACTCCTCAATCCTTGGAACTCAGTTAACTTGCTTTTGGAGTTCCCAAAACAAATATCGAACCCTATAATTATAATGATAATTCATTACAATTAACATATAAACCCTAACTTCTAATGTAGTATGACCCTTTTAAACTTAATGGGACTATTGGAATTGGAAAAATCCAACTCCTTCACTTCCCATTCACTATGGCCGAATAGTATACATTTCTTGGCCAAAATTTAGAAATTTTATTCCATGAGTTTGGGGGCTTTCTCATAGATATTCCTAGCAAAAAACACCCTTTTAAATCCATTTTGATGGATAAAATTATCAAATTCTAGCCCCAACAACACGTTTTGGTCATAACATAACCTAGCTCCATTTTAGGCCCAAAAGTGAGTTTCTTTGGTTCTAAAAATTCCATAGCCTCTTCCTTTATGTTTTAGGACTTGAAATTTGGTATAAATGACTTTAAGACATTAAAAAAACACCATAAAAAATTTGGGAAAATTCTGATAGAATCTCTCCGTGATTTCTATTTTCCCAAAAATTATAATCTGTGTTTTTCAAAGTCCTAGCACATAACAACAATAACTAAGTTCATATGGCCTTCATGTTCAATATATATACTTTCTTTCAATGCCTTCATATTCAACATATAAACTCCATTTCTAATGATCCATATGCTATTCAAAAGTGACTCATAGCTAAGGTTTAACAAACCTAACTTAAACTATGTGATTTTCAAGTGCAAGGTGGAGAAAACTTACTCTATAAGCTTAATCCTTGGTTCCTTTGTTTTTCTCACACTAAAATCCCTTCTCTTCCTACTTAGAGAAACATTCCACCTTGAAGAAAAGATGAATATGTAGCTGCCCTTTGGAGAAAATGGTTAGAGGATGAAGAAGATGAAGAATGGTGGTAGTTTTGCTTGATTTCACTTCTTCTTCCACTTTTTCTCCCTCCCTCTCTCTCTTCACGTTTTTCTCTCCTTCTCCCTTGTGTGTGGCATGAAAATGGTGGAATAGAGGTGAAGGAGATGAATTTAAATGAAGTTAAATGGTCATGCCAAATTTGGACCCTTGGATCAACCTTTTCAAGATCAAATCTTAGCCTTCCATTCCTTTTTTCTTTTGATTTTCTAGTTTTTATGACTAAATATCTTCTTTCAAAATTCCTTGGCCATAGACTTGGATGCCTTTTCTTAGCCCTTAAGTTATGGATAGTAACCATGGTTAATTTTCTTAACTCAACCATGGTCAACTTTTAACTCAACCATAGTTATTTTCTAACTTAACCATGGTTAATTCTTTAAAATAATTAAAACCTTTTCCAATTCCCTTTCATTTTATATTTATATTTGGGTTTCATCTTCTCTAAAACCCTAATTATATCTTCTCTTCTCTTTTGGGCCTTTAGAATCAGCTATTGGGCCTTACAGTAGTCTAAAAATAAGTGTCTGGGCCCGATTAAGGTTTTACAATACAATACATACCTTTAGACTTTCTAAAATTTATAAATATTATTTCCTCTACTTTTTGGCCATACTGTGCTTCAAACATAGATCAAGGGCCCTCAAGCTCGATCCTCATAAATTTTAGTGTCAATCGGACATCCAGGTTTTTAGGTGTAATTTTCACCGTTCTGTATTATGATTGTGCTATAAAATTTTCATTTATTGCAATTTAGTCCCTAAAACTCCTTCAGGGTTTCTTAGCCCTTTAACTATTTATATTTCTATAATTGTTACAATTTCTTTTTTCTATTTTACTTATGGCTACTGATTGGGATAATTGAATCTTGCCCGACCATCTAGACAACGTGGTGTTATTGGACCCGTCTCATCGAACTGAGTTTAACTGTGGGTCACGAATTTTTCAGATTCTTGTCTGATTTTTTGATATTCGTGCTTAAAGCCACGAATAGAGGGTGAAACTAAGGTTCCCCAAACTTTTGGGCAATTTATGAAACTCCTTCAGGGTATCTTAGCCCTTTAACTATTTCTATTTCTATAATTGTTACAATTTCTTTTTTCTATTTTACTTATGGCTACTGATTGGGATAATTGAATCTCGCCCGACCATCTGGACAACGTGGTGTTATTGGACCCGTCTCATCGAACTGAGTTTAACTGTGGGTCACGAATTTTTCAGATTCTTGTTTGATTTTTTAATATTCGTGCTTAAAGCCACGAATAGAGGGTGAAACTAGGGTTCCCCGAACTTTTAGGCAATTTATACATTTTTCCCTGCACATAACTTTTCTTTGCACTTGAGTCTGTGACTCCTTCATACTTAACTTCGAAGACCCTTCGGAAGCCCTTTTTTTTTTCTATTTTAGCCCCAATTTTAAGGCACCTTTGGCCTTGAGTCATCATTATTTGTGGTCTAGAATATTAATCTAATTTTATTGGACCTCAATTTACTCTATTTGAGGGACTTTCTTTTGTATCCGGTGAATTTTGTACATTAATAGAGAAATCGTATGTTACGTTTCTCGCGTTTCCTTATGTTTTCTTGTATTTTCGAGGGACCAGATATTACACTTTTGCTAGCCATGTGATTTGCACATGCTTTTTAATACACTTCTTCAAGTTGGACTCCACTTGGACTTTGCAACATGTCTTGTTGGGCTTGGACAATGAGGATCACGTCCCTTAGGCCTTGTAACTTTTCAAATTGATGCAAAAACATGGGCTCAAGCTCTTGAACTTCTTGGACAATGCAACTCAAAGCTTATTTCATAGCTTTAGCTCTTCCTTTAGTCATTAGGATTCCTATGCCTTGTAATGGGTCCATTTGCTTGTTGGGCTCTCTTGCACATCCTCTATGCTCTTTTAGGTCATCACACCATACTCCCTTGTCTCTAAGCTCATGGACCCCTTCATCACTCTTTCTTCATCTTAAGCTAATCCTCATACACTTGCTTTGGCATCAAAGGTATAAGAGTAATGAGTCTATTATTCATCATAAAAGAATATCTGTTAATAAACCCATCCTTAGTTGCCCTTCAATCAAACTTCCAAGGTCTTCCTAAAAATATGTGTCTAGCTTGCATGGAATAACATCACACAAAACTTCATCATTATATTTAGCAATTGAGAATGAAACCAGAACTTGTCTATTAACTTTAATTTCTCCACATTTATTCAACCATTGTAACTTGTATTTTCTAAGGTGTCTAATGGTAGACAAATTCAATTTCTTAACTAAAGTGGTAGTGGCAACATTGGTGCAACTTCCACCATCAATAATGATATTACATACCTTATTGCTTGTGAAGCAACGAATATGAAAAATGTTCTTTCTTTATTATGCCATGTCATCTTCTTTAACTTGAGCATTCAAAACTCTTCTAGTCATAAGAGCTTCTCCCTCCACTATGTACTTAACTCCATCATCACTAGCATCTTCAAGTGAAGGCATGGAATCATAACTTCCACTTTTAGTCACCACATCTACATTATCTTTCACAACCATGACTCACTTGTTAAGGCTTGTAAAGATATATGACCTATTCCCAAACATTCGAAACATTTAATATCTTTATTTCTAGAAGGTTGGGAATCAAATTTACCTTTGCCTTTTGTTGAAGCCTTATTCTTGCTTTTGGAATTCTCCTTGGATATAGCTTTTTCCTCTTTTTTCCAGTTTAGCTTTAGTGAAGAGCTAGGGCTCAAGATGTATTTTGTTGCTCCTTTATGCTTGAGTGGCCTTTCAATCTTCATTATCATATACACCATGTCTTCTAACTCCACATCATACTGCAACTCCACTATATTAGCTATATCTCTATTCAACCCACTTAAGAATCAAGCCATTGTGGCTTCCCTATGTTCCTTCACATTAGCTCTTATTATAGCCACTTCCATCTCCTTGTAATATTCCACCACACTCTTAGAACCTTGTGTAAAAGTATGCAACTTTTGATAGAGGTCTCTGTAGTAATGATCAGGAATAAATCTCCTTTTCATAAGAGCTTTTATTTCACTCCACGTTTTTATAGGTCTCTCACCATTTCTCCTCCTGTTTAGAATCGATTTATCTTACCAAATGATTGCATAATCAGCAATTTCTTTAGAATAGCTATAACACTAAAAAATCAACTATATTTTTTTCTCCCACTCCAAATAAGCTTTAAGGTCATTTCTACCTTGAAAAGAAGGTATTCTCATTTTAATGTTCCCAAGGTTCCTATCTACCTTATTTCTATTTCTTGGAGAATTTCGACAATGTCTCTTTTCATACTATAAAATAAAAATCTTTTTCACTATTACTGATATGAACCACGCTCATGTGAAAAAGGATGCTCATGTGGAGAAGGACTTGGAGATACATGACCCAATGACAAGAGGGAAATTTAAGAGATTGCAAAGAGCAATTAGACTTCAATTTGCCACATTAGAGGCCTATAATGCTAATACATATGTTGAAGAGGCTAATGGAGCCTTTGTCATACTTATTCAAGCCTAAATTGATGCTTAAAGTGCCTAATGGAGATGGAGGACGTCAATAGTATTTCAAGTACTAGTTAGATAGTCCAAATAAGTCTTAAATGGCCCATATTTGCTTTCCAAGCTAGACATACTTATTTTCCAAGTCAAATAAATTAGTTTCTATATTTTTAGTTATTATGTTTTAGGAAAGAATCAAATTTGTAGTTGACTTGATATATATCTTTAAGATAGGATATTCCTTATTTTAATGTGATTTGACCAAAATAATTTAGGAAACATTATTTTTGATTTTATTGGCCTTGGGCATCCACCATAGGCTATAAAAGCTATGTAATGCATATTATGAGATAAATTTTAAGTAATAGAATGATTCTGAGTGTTTTCTCCAATTGCGAGAGTATTATCCTTCCTTTGTTCTTGTGAGGTCTTTATCTTGTCAACCTATCCTTGAATTGGTGATTCAAGTTCACAAAAGCCCCTAATCCATGCTTTGACCCAAGTGTATCATTGTGTGGAATAGTTCATCGTATCCATGGTTGAGCGCATTATCTAAGTAGTAGGTCAATGTTCTTATGACGTTGGTTAGCTATTTGCTTCCATCAAGTCTCGAACTATCTTTCAACCTATGCCATGAAGATTAAGCCACCCTTTTGATTTTCTATCATTTTGTGTCAAAGCTTTGGTTTACACTACAGGTTACTTATCCTTCAATCATTAACTATCCGCTTTTCTTTTTAGCCTCCAAATTTTCTTGTTTACCATATCTCTTCCTTGCCACCCCTTAATTCCAAACAAAAAACCTTTCTACCTATGTTTGTTTCCAAAATTGATCCTTAGTGTGCAAGATTTGGTTTTTTTACCATAAAAGCCCTTTATTTTGTAATCTAGAAAATTTTCTTGTCTGGACGTTCTATTTCATTCCTTATTTGCTTGACCCATTTTTGTTTAAGTTTTTGGATGATTAATCGGCATTTCTTAAACTTTAGAATCTCAACTTTATGTTATTTTGGAATCTTCCCAATCGAAGTTTTCTCAGTTGAGATATATTAGTTTTGATTGGTAACATTTCCTAACTCTCACAAATCTAATTTATCTAGCTAGTTTCCTATTTTGTGATTTTGCAAGTTTTTTGTTTGGTCCTTTCATCTAATCAAATTAGAAGGGAAAAGTTAAAAACAAAAAAAGTAAAAACAAAAAAAAATGAAAAAAAAAAAAGCTAATTAGATAACATTTTATTCCATTTGTTTCCTATTTTGTTTTATTTCTTTTGATCTTGTGTTGTGCATTTCCCTATTTTGATTTATCCCTTGCTTCCTTTTTCCTTTGTTTAAACTTTCCTATTTTGATCTTACATTGTTTTCTCATATTTGAAATTTTTAGAATTACATTATGTTTGGTTCTTTGAGATTTTAAACTTGATCTTGTATTGCTAAGTGGTTAAATCTTTCCACTTCTCTTTGGAACCTTAGTCTAACCAAACCCTAACCTTAATTATGACTTGTGTGAGCCAATTACAACTTCTTAGACCATCCACCTACATGTACTAGGTTGAATCAAGAATTAGTAATATTGGATCACTTGACAAAGTCTTAGGTGCCATAAGAGTTTATGATTGACATTGGGAGGTAAAAGACAAGAGTGGATAAGATCATTACAGAAAAAACCAAAAAAAGAGAGAAAGCAAACACAAGTGGGAGTGTTATATCTTGATTGAGTTAATCATTTTAGGGAGTGTTTGTGAGGTCCTATATGCTTTTGTTTCTTTCTTTTTTTCTCACTAACATGGCATATAATGAAGAAAAAGGATTTGCTCATGAAAGCAATAATGACAGTTACAATACATTCGAGGTAGTGCCTTTGCAAATGAAAGCACTAGTGAGTCATTTTGAGAGCATGCTTGATAAGAAGCTAGCCAGTCTCCATGAATACTTAGATTGAGTAGAGAGTAAAACTTTTAGTGAAAAGACTACTAAAACCAACCAAAGAGAAGCATGAAGGTTATGAAAGGGAGGAGGTCCAACCAACAAGAAAGCCACTGAACCTATAAAGAGAACCACCAAGGAGGCTTAAAGTTGAAGAAGAAGGCCTCGAAGGAGTCAAAGTCAAAATTCCTTCCTTTCAAGGTAAGAGTGCTCTAGAAACATACATGGAGTGGGAGATGCATGTAGAGTAAATCTTTTTCATGCCATAACTACTTTGAGGGTAAGAAGGTCAAAATTGCTGCTTTTGAGTTTACTGATTATGCTTTTGTTTGGTGAGATCAAATGCAAAATGAGTGGATTAGAAATGGGAAATGCCTTATCTCAATATGGGAGAAGATGAAGGCTATCATGAGGAGACAATTCATTCCATCTTATTTTTTAAGGGAACTTTATAATAAGCTTTAACGCCTCACTCAAGGATCTAAGAGTGTGGATGAGTATTATAAGGAGATACAAATAGCCATGATTAGAGCTAATGTAGAGGAGGATTTAGAAGCAATAATGGTTAGCTTCTTAGATAGGCTCAATCGTGACATGGCCAATGTTTTGGAGATGTACCACTATGTGGAGATTCATAACTTGGTCTATCAAGTTGCTAAGGTGGAGAGACAACTTAAAAGGATAAATGTTCTAAAGAAGAGCTCTAATCCAAGTTCTTTCAACTCATGGAGGAATAACCTAGAGAATGATATTCCCTCTTCTTCAAATTCAAAAAAGAATGAATCTAAGAAAGGAAAAAAGATGGCTACCCCACCCAAGAAGGTTCAAAGCAAACCCAGTTCTCTAAGAAACTAAGACATAAGATGCTTCAAGTGCCAAAGGATAGGACACATTTTTAATAAATGTCCTAACAGGCATACCATGACTATCAACAACCTTGGTGAGTAGGAGACTGAAGGAGAAACAACTAAATAAGAAGAAGAAGAGCTATTCATAGAGAATGAAGATTGAGAATATGTAGAAGAAGGAGAACTCCTTATGATTAAAAGAGCCCTTAGTGCCTAGATGATGGCAGAAGAAGATGAGCAAAGAGGGAACTTATTCCATACTCACTACAAAGTCCAAGGAAAAATTTATGGTGTGATCAAAGATGGAGGAAGTTGTTGCAATGTGGCAAGCACCAAACTAGTGAAGATGTTGAATTTATCTACCTTCAAGCGTCAACAACCATCTATGATATGAATCAGACTCATGTGGAGAAAGATGCTAATGTGAATCATGGGACAAAATTATCTATCTCAAAAGAACAAGTGAATTCAAAATCTTCAAATGATCCTTTACATCTTCTAGTTAGACCTATTATAAGGGATAGGGCTAAAAGACTTAAAGAAGCATTGAGTGAACTTGTTTAAGAGATTTGAACTAAGTAAAATTTTGACAAATCTAATTCAAGTATTAATTAGGACATGTTTAATATTATTTGGGCTAAAAATGAAGTTGTGGAGTTATTTTAGGTTAGAATATTATAAATTAAAGAGTTTGGACCAAAGACCATATATGAATTGACTCATTTGGGGCTAAATAATGCTATTATGGGCTTAACATGCTAACTTTTAGAAGTTCTATGTATTTGGACGAAAACTAGAATTAATTAGGCAGATTCTTTTTCCTTTTTAGTTTTTAAAAGGATTTTGACTATTTTGTATTCCAGATTTCTAGGTTATGTAGTTAAGATTATGTAATTATTTCCTAGTTTTCTTCCAAAAGGCAGATTTGACTTACCCTATAAAAATGTGTATTCTGCCTCCATCTATGATCATATTGGAATTATTAGAATTATTCCAAGTGTTTCTCTAATTACAAGAGTGTTATTCTTCTTTTACTCTTATAAAGCCTTTGTCTTATCAACCTATCCTTAAGTTGGTGATTCAAATTCGCAAATGCCCCTAATTCATGCTTTGACTTAAGTGCACCGTTGTGTGAATTGGTTCATTGTGTTCATGGTTGGACACATTATCTAAGTAGTAGATCAATGTTCTTACGATGTTAGTTGGCTATTTGCTTCTGTGAAATCTTGAAACATCATCTATCCTTCAACCTATGTCGTGAAGGTCATGTCACCCTATGATTTTGCATTATTTGATATTAGAGCTTTGGTTTACATGGTAGGTTAACTATCCTCTATTCATTAACCACCTTCTTTTCCTTCTAACCTAAAGATTTTCTTGCTTACCATATCTCTTCTTTGATCCCTTTTAATATCTAAAAAAGACCTTTCTACCTTTCCTTGTTTCTAAATTTGATCTTTAGTGTGCAAGATTTGGTTTTTATACCATAAGAGCCATTTATTTTGCAATCTAGGAATTTTTCTTGTCTAGACTTTTTTTTTGTCTCTTATCTATTTATCCCTTTTTCGTTTGAGTTTTTGGATGATTAATAGGCATTTCTTAAAGTTTAGAATTTCATTTTTCACATTGTTTTAGAATTATTCTAATCAGAGTTTTCTACATTGAGATATATTGAGTTTTGGTTGGTAACATTTATTGCAAATCTAATTTGTCTAGTCTGTTTCCTATTATGTGATTTTGTGAGATTTTTTTGTTTGGTTCTTTAATCTAATCAAGTTAGAGTAGAAAATAAAAAAAAACAAAAAAAAATTGCTGATAAGATAACTTTTTATTTCATTTTTTCCTATTTTTTCTTATTTCTTTGGTCTTATGTTGTGCACTTTCCTATTTTGATCTTGCATTATTTCCTCATATTTAAAATTTTCAAAATTGCATCGTGTTTGGTTCTTTGGGATTTTAAACTTGATCTTACATTACTAAGTGGTTAAATCTGTTTGCTTCTCTTTGAAATCCTAGCCTAACCAAACTCTAACCTTAATTGTGACTTAGATGTGCCAATCACGACTTTTCAAACCATCCACCTACACATGTTAGGTGGAATCGAGAATTAGTAATATTGGATTACTTGATGAAATCTTAGGTGACATAAGAGTTTAGGATTGATATTGGGAGATAAAAGAAAAGAGTGGGTAAGATAATTACAGAAAAAGCCAAGAAAAAAGATAGAGGAAGAAAATAGAAGTGGGAGTATTATATCTTAATTAAATGAAACACATGAGGAAGTGTTTGTGAGATCTTATATACTTTTGTTTCATTTTTTTCTTTTTCACTAACATGACATATAATTAAGAAAAAGGAGTTGCTCATAAAAGTGATAATGAAAATCACAATCAATTTAGGGTAGTGCATTTGCAAATGAAAGCACTAATGAGTCATTTTGAGAGGATGCTTGATAAGAAGTTGGAGGGGTCTCCATGAATGCTTAGATCGAGTGGAAAGTAGAACTTCTAGTCAAAAGACTACTCAAACCAACCAAAGACAAGCTTAAGTTGCATGTCCATAACACTATGAGTATGTATGGAAGACATGGAGAGCCATGATGAAGATTACGAAAGGGAGAAGGTCCAGCCAAGAAGAAGGCCACTCAACCTACAAAAAGGACCACTAAAGAGGCCTAAAGATGAAAAAGAAGGACTTGGGGGAGTCAAAGTCAAAATTCTTTCCTTTGAAGGCAAGAATGATTCAAAAACATACTTGGAATAAGGATGTGTGTAGAGCAAATTTTTTCATACCATAACTACTTCAAGAGTAAGAAGGTCAAAATTGTTGCTCTTGAGTTTATTGATTATGCTCTTCTTTGGTAGGACTAGATGCAGAAAGAGTGAATTAGATATGGAGAGTGCCTTATTTCAACATGAGAGGAGATGATGACTATCATGAGAAGGCAATTCATTTCATCTTATTTTCAAAGGAAAATTCACAATAAGCTTTAATACCTCACTCAAGAATCCAAAACCGTGGATGAGTACTATAAGGAGATTTAAATAGGTATTATTAGAGCTAATGTAAAGGAGGATCTAGAAGCAACAATGGCTCACTTCTTAGGTGGGCTTAATCATGACATAATTGATGTTGTGGAGATGTATCACTATGTGGAGATTCATGACTTGGTTCATCAAGTTGCCAAGGTGGAGAGACAACTCAAGAAGAAGAATGTTGTAAAGAAGAGCTCTAATTCAAGTTCTTTATAGAGGAATAACCAAAAGAATAATATTCCTTTTTCTTCAAATTCAAAGGAGACTGAATCTAAGAAGGGGAAAAGCTAGCTGTCCCTCCCAAGAAAGTTTAAAGCAAACCTAGTTCTTCAAGAAATCAAGACATAAGATGCTTTAAGTGCCAAGGGAGAGGACACATCTCTAATGAATGTCCTAACAAGCAAACCATGGCTATCAACAACCTCGTTGAGTAGGAGATTGATATGAACTAAGTTCATGAAGATGCTAATTCAAATCTTCAAATGATCCTTTGTATCTTCCAATTAGACCTATTACAAGGCGAAGGCTAAAAAACTTAAAGAAGCATTGAGTGGATTTGTTTAAGAGATTTGGACTAAGTAAAGTTTTGATAAATCTGATTCAAGTATTAATTAAAACATCTTCAATATTAGTTGGGTTAAAGATGGAGTTATTAGAGCTAATTTAGGTTAGAATTTTGTAAATTAAAGAGTTTAGACTAAGGGCCATACATTGATTGACTCATTTGGGCCTAAATAATGATATTATAGATTTAATATGCTGACTTCTAGAAGCTTTATGTACTTGGGCGAAAATTAGAATTAATTAGGCAAATTATCTTTCCTTTTTCTATTTTTAAAAAGATTTGATTTTGTATTCCTAATTTTTAGGTCTTTCAATTAGGATTATGTAGTTAGTTTCCTATTTTTCCTCCAATAGATAAGTTTGAGTTACACTATAAATACATGTATTCTACCTCCATTTAAATCAAATTGGAAGTAATAGAATTATTCTAATTGTGAGAATATTATCTTTCCTTCACTCGTGAGAAACCTTTGCCTTGTCAACCTATCATTAGGTTGGTGATTCAAGTTTGCAAAAGCCCCCAATTCTGCTTCGACCTAAGTGCATTGTTGTGTGGGTTAGTTCATCATGTTCGTGGTTAGGCATATTGTCTAAGTAGCAGGTCTGCATTCTTATAACATTGGTTGGCTATTTGCTTTCATCGAGTTTTGAACCATCATCTATTCGTCAACCTATGCTGTGAAGATTAGGCCATCCCTTGATTTCGCATCATTTGGTATCAGAGCTTGGTTTACACGGAAGGTTACCCATCATTAACCAACATTTTTTCCTTTTAGTCACTTGATTTTCTTATTTACCATATCTTTTCTTTGCCACCTTTAATACCAAAAAAAAAAAAAAATTTCTACCTTGTTTCTAGATTTGATCTTTAGTGTGCAAGATTTGGCTTTTATACTATAAGAGGCATTTATTTTATAATCTAAAAAATTTTCTTGTCTAGATGTTCTATTTTATTTCTTATCTATTTGACCCCTTTTTGGTTGAGTTTTTGGATGATTGATAAATGTTTCTTAAAGTTCAAAATCTCAACTTTCACGTCATTTTAGAATCATCCCAATCAGCATTGAGATATATTAGATTTTAATTTGCTTATTTTGTTTCCTATTTTATTATGATTTTGTCAGTTTTGGGTTATTTCATATGATCAAGTTAGAAGAGAAAAGAAAAAAATAAAACAAAAAAAATGCCAAAAAAATTGCTAATTAGATTTTTTTTTCATTTGTTTCCTATTTTACCTTATTTCCTTTAATATTGTATTGTGCACTTCCTTACTTTGATTTGCCATTATTTCCTTTTTTTTTTTCTTTTGTTTGAACTTTTTTATTTTGATCTTGCATTTTCTCTCAGTTGAAATTTTTAGAATTATATTATATATGGCTCTTTAGGATTTTAAACTTGATCTTGCATTATTAAATGGTTAAATATTTCCTCTTCTCTTTGGAACCCAAGCCTAACAAAATCCTACCCTCAATTGTAACTTGTGTGCGCCAATCACAACTTTTCAAACCACCCATTTATACATACTTGGTTGAACTAAGAATTGGCAATATTGGATCACTTGACAAGATCTTAGGCGACATAAGAGTTCAAGATTGATACTAAGTGGTAAAAGGCAAGAGTAGATAAGATCATTACAAAAAAAAAAGCCAAAAAAGGGAGAAATCAAACACAAGTAAGAGTATTATAGTTTAATTGAGTGAAACATGTGAGGAAGTGTTTGTGAGGTCCTATATACTCTTGTTTCTTTCATTTCTTTTTCACAAACATGGCAGATAGTAGATAAAAAGGAGTTACGCATGAAAGTGATAATGACGGTTAAAATTCATTCAGGGTAGTGCCTTTGCAAATGAAAGCACTGGTGAGCCATTTTGAGAGGATGCTAGATAAGAAGTTGGAGGGACATCATGAACACTTAGATCGAGTAGAGAGTAAAACATCTAGTTAAAGGACTACTCAAGTCAATCAAAGACAAGCTCATGTTGCACACCCGCAACACCATGAATATGTGAAAGACATGGAGAGCCATGATGACGATTATGAAAGGGAGGAGACTTAGCTGAAAAGAAGGCCACTCAACATACAAAGAGGACCATCAAGGAGGCCTAGCGATGAAGAAGAAGGCCTTGGGGGAGTTAAAGTCAAAATTCCTTCCTTTCAAAGCAAGAGTGATTTGGAAACATACTTGGAGTGGGAGATGCGTGTAGAGCAAATTTTTGCATGCCATAACTACTCTGAAGGTAAAAAGGTTAAAATTGCTGCTCTTGAGTTTATTGATTATGCTCTTGTTTGGTGGGACTAGATGCTGAAGGAATGAATTAGATATAGAGAGTACCTTATCTCAACATGGGAAGAGATGAAGGCTATCATGAGGAGGTAAATCATTTGATCCTATTTTTGAAGGAAACTTCATAATAAGCTTCAACGCCTTACTTAAAGATCCAAGAGTGTGGATGAGTACTACAAGGAGATGTAAATAGCCATGATTAAAGCTAATGTAGAGGAGGATCCAAAAACAATAGTAGCTCGCTTCTTAGATGGGCTCAATCATGACATAACTAATGTTATGGAGATGTACCACTATGTGGAGATTTATGACTTAGTCCATCAAACTGCCAAGGTAGATAGACAATTTAAGAGGAAGAATTTTGTAAAGAAGAACTCTAATTCAAGTTCTTTCAACTCATGGAAGAAAAACTCAAAGAATGATATTCTTTCTTCTTAAAATTCTAAGGAGAATGAAACTAAGAAAGGAGAAAAGCTAGCCACCCCACCTAAAAAGGTTCAACATGGACCTAGTTCTTCTAGAAACTGAGACGTACAATGCTTCAAGTGTCAAGGGAGATGACATATCTCTAGTGAATGTCCTAACAAATGAACCATGACTATCAACAACCTTAGTGAGTGGGAGACTAAAGGAGAAACAACTGAAGAAGAAGAAGAAGATCTATTCATAGAGAATAAAGATGGAGAATATGTAGAAGAAGCAGAACTCCTTGTGACTAGGAGAGCCCTTAGTTCCCAGATGATGGCAGAAGAAAATTAACAAAGAGAGAACTTGTTTTATGTAACGTTCGATTTTCATAAAAACAATGGAAACAAATACATTTTAAGAGTAAGTCCTCTAAAATGAATTAGTTAAGGTCCAAAAAAATTAGAATAATGATCTAAACATTAAGTAATGAAAATAAGAGGCTAGAGGTGACCACAAACCGGAGCCAAAATAACCAAACTGAATTTAACGAAATAGTTACATAACGTAATGGAATTTTCATAATTTTAGGCAATTTTTGAAATACTCACAAGAAGGCTTTTTAAATAGAAAATTTGAGCTCTGGGTTTTTAGAGGCCTTGGAAACCATGAAAAGCCCTGGGACAGTTAAACCCCTTTGGTGTATGATTTTTAATAACGATTGACCTAAATTTTAATCCTTTCATTCGAAGAGGTTTTAGTTCCAAATTAAGTGATTCCAAAAGTATTTTATAAGATTGAGAAGCTAAATTTTATGAGTAAAGGATCCATGGAGAAAGATATAGAAAGTTTATTTTTAATCATAACTAAATCTTCCATCTTTTCTTATTTGGATAGGAGAGATTGAAGTAAAATAGCTATTAAACGATTACTTTTGTTTACTAGAGACATCGATATATTTTTTTTTAGCTTGATTGGAAAAGATAGTTCTAAAACAGGAGCTAAAATGAACCAGGAACGAAAATGCGAAGAAATGAGACATAAATGGAAATTTGTTGTAACAATTTTAAGACTTACCTTCCTAAGTGGTGTGCCCCCTTTCTCTCCCTCACTTAATTGACTTTATTTCTGCCCAAGAATAGAGGTGACACTAAGGGAGAGAGGCACACAAGATAAGGGAAGAGGAAGAGGAAAAACAAGACAAGAAAGGTATGAAATTCATAGATTTTCTTAGTCTTTCCTTTAGTAAGCTCAATCTCCACTTTCTCCTCCTGCTTCCTATAGTTTTATTGAAGTTTTTGGTTATGTTTTGAGCTTAGACTTGAGGGGAGAAGTGTGATGACCCTAACTTTTAATCATGGTAATTAAGGTTAAAGACGCGATTAATAATCATCAATCGAGGTTTGAAGTCATTATAAGATTATTTACATTAGTAAAAGGTGAGAAAATTTAAACCTTGATGTTGTTAGAGTCATTTAATTACTCATAACCATTTATGTATATGAGGGAATCAAACCCATAATTATAAGCTCTTAATCCTATCATCCATTAATTCCAACTCATAATAATCGCCTACAAGTGCTCCTAAATGATTCCTTATCATTTCCATAGAGAAAACCAAAGTTTCTAAGTTAATATGAGAAATTGAGCACTTTTGCCATAGCTAAATTTTCTCATGCTACGCCTAATTACCCTCGGATTAAACTCCTTACACCTTCACAATTTTTGCATATTTTGCCGCGGCCAAATACCGCTTTCGCTGCGGCAAATTACCCTCTAGAACACCACCAGACTTGCCTCTCACATTTCGCCACTGCTAACATCGCTCTTTGCCATGGTCAATTCCTCTCTATTTCCTTCTCTGGGTAACTTCGTCACATTTGGCCTTGGCTAATTCCATTTTGGCCGTGACCAATTCCCCTCTGTTTTTGTAACTCTCAAATTTCCTCCCATGCACTCCAATTCTCCTTCTAGGACCACTCTCCCTTAATTTGTGAAACTCTAATGGCATTTATCTACTTGATTTGCCTAGCTAATCTATCATTAACCTAGCTAATCTATCATTATCCACTTCAAGATTTAATTGTTGATTTTTACTCACAAAACTATCATACATAAGCGAATTCCATAATTTAGTGATAGCAAAAGTGTCCTGACCACAAGGAGCATAGGGCCAATGCTTAATGTTCATACAAGATCAAGTCACTTATCCATTATTAGCCAATTACAACCATAATGTTCAATTCCATGATAATTATATTACATGTATAGTCCCTATACTTGGCAATTCATGATGCAATGTGGTAATTATATAAAACTAGTAATCTAATTACATAGTACAACTTGACAAGATTTCCAAACCTATGTGCTACCAAACCATATAATAAACTTCCATTAGTTTCTCCTTCCAACTAAGAGGTCCAGTGTAACAACCCTAACTTCTAATCATGGTAATTAAGCTTAAACATGTTATTAATAATCATAAATCAAGGTCTAGAACCATTTAAATTAATCAATTAGGAAAAAGTGAAGAAATTTGAACCTTAGAGTCATTAACCCAATATTTACAACCATTCATGTACATAAGCAAAACAATTCCCAAATTAAAAGCTTTCAAATCTATTACCCATTAATTTTTTATCTCAAGAACCCCTTACAAGTGTTTCTAAGTCATTTCTTAATGTTGCCATAAGAAAACCAAGGTTTTTAGGTTAATATAAGGGTTTTAGAACCTTTGTCGTGGCTAAAAGCCTTCACACCATGGCTAAAGGACCTCCTAGAGCTTCCTAACTTGCTCCTTAATATTGGCCACAGCCAACTATCCATTTTGCCACAGCTAATTACTCTCTGTTACTCTTCCTGGCAACTTCATCACTTTTGGCCAAGGCCAATTAAATGTTGGCCACAGCCAATTACCTTTTGTTCCTATAACTCTTAAGGTTTCTTCCCATGCTCTCCAATTCTCCTTCTAGTAACACTCTAGGCCACTTTAACTTAATTTACATAGATCTAGTGTCATTATTTTACCTAATCTACCTAACACATCTATTATTACCCATTTAAAACTTAAATGTGGATCCTTAATCCTCTAGCCACCATAAACTAGTGAGTTCAAAGATCAGTGACAGTAAAGAGTTCATAAACTACTCATATTTCCATTCATAAATCCCAGTAGAAGTTCCATACATCACTAGTTCAAGTTGATATCTAATGTATCAGATGAATACAATCCCTATGCTTGGCAATACATGATGCAATGTGGCAATTACATAAAATTAGTAATATAATTACATAATACAATCTGACAAGGTTTCAAAACCTATATGCTACCAACCTATATAATAAGCTTCCATTAATTTCTCCTTGCCACTAAGAGGTCCGGTCCCTAAAAATGTTAGCTCACAATTGGGGTGAGATATACAATCTCAGTAACAAGAGACAAATTCCATATATATGTACAAATTAATCAATGCAATGCAATTTCATATCATCATTACCAGAATCATTAATTTAGTTTGCAAATGAACTAGTTGAACTACCAATGAATACTATCTCATACCAGCAATTACACACAACATGTTAATGGCCAATAACACCAGGAGAGGTTTGTCCACAACACCTACTCCATAATGAGCACAATCAGGGCTCAGGTATCTGGGGTTTGATCACAACCCGGTGCTTGATCGAACCATATGCATAGGTGGCAGTCGCACCATAACTCTACCATGTGTGATGACCCTAACTTCTAATCATTTTAATTAAGGATAAATATGCGATTAATAATCATAAATCAAGGTTAAAATTTGTTACGACTAATTACATTCAGAAAATATCAAGAAATTTGAACCTTAATGTTATTAGAGTCATCAACTATATAATTACAAGCACTCATGTACATAAAGGAAACAAACACTCATTTATAAGCCTTTGATTCTATTGCCCATTAATTCCAACTCACAAGAATCTTCTAAGAATGTTTCTAAGTCATCCCTTGAGGTTACCATAAGGAAAACCAAGATTTCTAAGTTAGAATGAGAGTTTAGGACCATTAACAATGGCTAAATGTCCTTGCGTCGCAGCCAATTGCTCTCGGGTTCATCCTTATATCTTCACAGATTTTGCCATGGCTAGCTTTGCCGTGGCTAACCTATATGGCACCATGGTGAGGAAATCTCCTGGAGCCTACCTACCTCGCTTGCCTTTTGCTATTGGCCGCGGCCAATTCCCCTTTTCGTCGTGGCTAATTCCTCTCTAAAACGCCTGACAAATTCTCACAAAAGTTTATCATGGCCAATTCCTATTTAACTGCGGCAAATTACCCTCTTAACGACTTCCAGTTTGGCCTCCCACATTTCACTGCGGCTAATTCCACATCTCGCCGTGGCAAATTGCTCCCTGGACCTCTTCCTGGGCAACTTCACCTCTATTGGCCGCGGCTAATCCCATTTTGGCTGCGATGAAATGCTTTCTGATCCTATAACTTCTAAAGTCTGGTCTCATACTCTCCACTCTCCCTCCAATGACACCCTAGGGCCACTCTACCTTAATTGTGGGGCTTCAATAGCTTTCATTAGCCTAAGTTACCTAGCTAATCTATCATTACTAGTTCAGGACTTAAGAGTCAATTTCTATTCCTCTAACAACCTTAATTAGCAAGTTCATAGATTAATAATAGTAGAATTTCATAAGCTTCCAGTAATTATCATTCAACTATACATTCCATTAAAGATTTCATGCATCACTAATTTAGGTTTATATCCTAGGTATTACATAATTACAATTCCAAAATGGTGAGCCATATCATAAATTCAACAAAGTTCAAACATCAGATGTCATAAGTTCATACATCCAATACCAAGCTAAGATGAAGCCTAACTCCTCAATAAGTACATCTTAAGAAATCAAAATATAAACACCTACACTTGGCAATATGATTACATGATGATGCTATATAAAAGATTAACAAAATTGCATCTACTCTACTCAGATCAGCCCAAGTGTAGCCTTCTCCACACATGGTTAGAGCTCATGGATTTTCATCCATTTGCTTCCCCTTATCCTTACCCGAAAGGCCTTCACTTGAAAGTATGATCCCATGAAATAGGGTAAGATGTGAATCTCAGTAACCAAGGCAAATTCCATTCATATATTCTAGCTCAATTAACATATATGCATGATTTCATATCAGTATCGGAAAAGCATACCAGTCATATTAGTAAATAAAATAATTAGGCTATCTATGATTACTATCTCATACTAGCAATTACAATTCCACATGTTAAAGGCCAATAACACTGGGAAAGGCCCGTCCACAACACCCACTCCCCAATGAGCATAACTAAGGCTAAGTGCATTTGGGGTTTGATCATAACCCGGTGCTCGATCAAAGCACATGCACAGGTAGCAACCGCACCACAGCTCCACCATGGAGTCACAAGGTCCAATCATATGTAACAGATAGCTAACCAATTCATTTAGTATCAAAATCATAATCATGCAGCAAATATAAAATTAAACAAACATATCCATGGAATTAGCATGAAACCCTGATTACCTCACTTGCAGACGATTAAAAAGCCACCAGTAGTGCCAAAATCTCCCTATAACTATAACATCAGGAGATTACTACCTTAAATCATCATGTATAGCAGCAACAAGTTCCCAAAAATTAAAATACTAATGGCTACTCAGAGGACACTTACCCAGCCACTACAAATCCCTAAATTCGGATTAAATATGTCATCTACTAGAAACTTCAATATATCACCCTAATTCCTAAGCAAATTCGTATATAATTAGTACTCATACTACAAATCAACCATGGGGGTCTTAAATCAGTAGAAAATACATTAGAATGGAGACTTTATGTAACACCATAAATTCTAGCTCATTCTAACTCATCTCATGCCTTTACATAACTTAATATCATGAATCATGTGAGTTTTGCATGAAAAAGGCAAGGAAAATAATACTCCTTTTAGCATTGCGCTGGGTCTCAAAATTCCATTCGGTGTCACGTGGACCATGTAAGATCATCTTATGTATTCTCATATTTAATTCCATCATTATAACTTATTTACATCACAAAAACATACCTACAATTCATGGAAACCGAAATGGGGCATGGAAACTTAAAGATCATTCTCGGCCAGAATTGGTCCTTTTTCTGAGCAAATTTTGGAAAATCATAACTAAATCTACAAAAATCAAAACTATGCTGTCTTGGTCATTCTGGAAAGCTTGGGATGTCTACTTCACATTAAAAATACGTCTAGGTTTACAATATTTATCACCCAGGACATTTGACATCCAAAAAGCTACAAAGGTCTGACTGAAAGTTGGAACTGTCACAGAATTCTGTAGAAAACTTTGAAAATGTCTAATTAATTCCAAAAAAATCCAATCCATGAAAATGATTACCAATCTAGAAAGCTATGAATGTTAACTAGAGAGGAAAAATATCTTCAGATCAGTTCATCAAGCCCAGACTCCGAAATTCAATAGAACAGTACTTCTGGTTGGGCAATTTCACTGATACTGGACAGAAACTTCAAAAATTCATATCTCCCTCTCTAGAACTCCAAATGAGGTGCTTCTAGTTAGCACGAGTGGCTGTGCCTAGTTTCTGTGTATAAAATTTCGTGGCAATTGGACATCATTTAGGCCTCATGTGACAAAAAACAATTTTGGACCAAATGAATAGTACAGTAGACCAAATCCATAAAATTTGCCAATTTCGAAAAATCATCAAATATTCTGTAGACCTCTAAAAATTATGATCTTTGGATTCCCAGAAAGCAATCAATGAGATCTAATTGCATGCCAAATTTCAGATCAAGACTAGCTCATTTGGCTAAAAAGTGACATAGGGTTCGATTATGGTCAAATGTGGCTCCATATGAGGTACCAAATTTGCCAAATGGTCTTCCCTTGGTACTGGCACCTTTTGGGCAAGTCTAAAAGCACATTTAAGACTTGTGTGAGCTGCCTAAACAGTCCCAAACCTCATGCATATCATTTTGGCCATTCAACCCACATTTATACACATATTCATCAAACTTTAAACTTGCATACTATGGCATTACATACTCAAAACATGTGCTAGTGGTCATATATCATTTCCATACATCTAAACATCACATAAGAGTATCTTTACATATGTCTCAATACTCATAGTACATATACAACATCATATACATGATAAACCATCATTATGGTTCCAAAATAGCAAAAACCAAGGCATAAGTTTGTCAATCTCCTTCCTTTAGGGTTGTTAGCTCCCATTAGCATATCCACTTAGTTCACCTAGCATGTTAGATCATTGGAGAGGAGGGGATGAGATTCAAAGAATCCCAATAGCTCATCTCCCATTCAATCATACATAATATGTGCAAAGTAAGCCTTTTAAATGCATGTATGGAGAAAATAGAAATTGTAACACCATAACGTCTAGCTCTATTACATGCCATTTATAAGCTTCACATCATGATTTCCATGAGGGCACATGAAAAAGGGGATAGAAATAATCGATTTTTTCCGCGTTGCGCTATATCTAAAAAGTTCAATTTGGTGTCACGTGGACCGTGTGAGCTTATACTATACTTCCTCATATTTAATTTTATTATTACAACTCATTTTCATCACAAAAACATGCCTACAATTCATGGAAACCGAAATGGAGCTCAAAATAAGCAAGCATATTTTCGGCCAGATTTGCTCCATTTTCTGACCCAATTTTGGAAAATCATAACTAAATCTAGAAAATTCGAAATCATACAATCTTTGTCACTCTAGAAAGATTAGGATGTCTACTTCACACTAAAAATCGTCCAAGTCACATAAGCCATCACACAGGACGTTTGACATCCAAAAAGATACAGAGTCGCTGACTACCTGGGCTGTTACTCAGTTTACTGATACAAACTTCTGAAATTCATAACTAATTCTACAAAATTCGAAATCACACAAATTCAGTCATTGTGGAAAGATACAAATGTTAACTTGACACTAAAAATAATTCCAGAATGAAACAGATACGTTTAGACATCTGGAACTGATGGAACAGTGATTGAGCTCTGGAGACGCCACTGTTACTGACAGCAAAATTCAAAAATGCATAACTCTCTGCTCAGACCTCCAAATGAGGTGATCTAGGTGGTCACAGAAATTTTATGACCTATAGTTTATGCATATAAAATTTCATAAGCATTGGACACCATTTGGCCATCGAGTGACACGAAAATCAAATCTGCCAGTATGAACAGTGCACATACCAGAAACCATGGAAAATCCCAACTTTGAAAATTCATAAAATATTCTCTAGGTCTCCGAAAATTATGATCTTTAGCTCCTAGAAAGCTCTTAATGAGACCTAATTGTATACCAAATTTTAGGGCAAGAATAACTCATTTGGGCAAAAAGTGACGTAGGGTTCCATTATGGTCAATTTTGGTTCCATATGAGGTACCAAATTTGCCAAATGGCCTTCCCTTGGTTGTGGCACCTTTTGGGCAAGTCTAAAAGTACATTTGAGACTTGTGTGAGCTGTCCAAATGGTTCCAAACCTCATGCATCTCATTTTGACTATTCAACCCACACTTATACACATAACCACTAAACTTTACATTCTTATACCATGGCATTTCATACTCAAAACACGTGCTAATGGTCATATATCATTTCCATACATCTAAACATCATATAATAATATGTTCACATATGTCTTAACGTTCTTAGTACATATACAACTTCATATACATGATGACTATCATTATGGTTCCAAATAGGAGCAAAAGAACACATAAGCTTGTCAATTGTCTCTCTTCAAGGTTGTTGGCTCCCTTCACCACAATTGCTTGGTCCACCTAGCATGTTAGATCATTGGAGAGGAGGGGATGAGATTTAAAGAATCCCAATAGCTCATCTCCCATTCAATCATACATAATATGTGCAAGGCAAGTTTCATAAATGCATGCATGGAGGAAATAGAAGTCATAGATATTTTAAAAGCAAACTTAGCGTGTAAATCAATCATACAAGACATTCAGGAGCTCACTAAATGTTTGGATTGGCCTCACACTTCTCCTCATGGATTTTGGACTTGCCTCACCCACTCTTTAAGCACTTTTGACTCAACCATACTCTTGGGAGCCCACTTTGCTTTTGGGAGACTCTTTACTTTGTCTCAACCAAGCTCAAGGGTTCTTAGCTCATCCTCACCCAAGGGAAGAGTTCTTGGCCTCTCCGCACTCAAGCAAACTCATACAAATATCATGAAATCATTTAAACATAACATGGCATCAAGGATCATGACATGTAAAGGCATGCTAGCATACTTTTCAAAGCTTTAAAATACACATACACACATTCTAAAATAAGCTAAACACACATCCATGCATGAGAGAAGGTGGAGAGAGCTACCTTGCACAAAATGACACACTTTTTCCATTGAATTCAAGCCTCCTCTTTTGGTCACACACCCATAAATTGGTGGAGATAGTTTCTCTTGGCCTAGATACAATTTATGGGAGCCAATTAGGTTCATGTAACAATCTCTAAGACCATACAACTTGCTTAAGTACTAGATTGCTCTATAACCCCCATTATGGTCCATATTGGCACCTAATGAAGCAACACCCCTCACATGATTTCTAGGCCTCATTCTTTCTTTTCAAATATGATTCTTGACTCCTTTTAAGCCTCTTGGAGTCATCACATCATCAAAACAAAAGGCCTAGCACCATGTTGCTTCTTTAGGTCATAATATGGAACCTAAGGCACCAAATCACTTTCTATGAGTTCTAAATGTTTTCCAAGGCCTCCCCTCACTTTCATTCATCAAATATGACTCAAGAATGGCCTTAGAAAAATTTAAAACTCTCCCTAGCTAGGAGAACCCATCTAGGCCGAGGCTATGAAGCATATTGGGTTCCATGGAGCTTTCTTTGTTTTCTCAAGGGAAGAAGCATATAGGGAGCCTCTTAGAGATCTTGGGAGCTCATTTAAACTCTTACTTAGGCCTAGGAATCATCATACAAAGTCAGATTTTACAAGGTGCAATTGAAACCCTAGAATTTGCATCTTGAAATCTAATGGCTTTTTGATAATTCCCTTTGCATATTCTTAATCTCCACACCCTTTTTCCTTAGATTCATGTTTGGTTCTGCCTAAAAATCATCTCCTCCTAGGTTTTTCTCAAGTGGGGTGAAATGGTGGAGAAGGGGACCAAAAATGACAACCATAGGAAGAGAAATTACCTTATTTTCTTGCTTTTTCTCACTTGAATCTTGTGTTCTTTGAGCTCCTCTCTTCAAATCCGAACTTTTCCCTCAATTTCTCCCTTAAAACAGATTTATAAACTTCATTATAATCATAGGAAACAAAGGAGAATGGAGGAGAAGAGGTTTGGAAGAGAAAGAGCATGAAAAACTACTAATTTCCATACCTTAAGCCTTTGATTCCTCCTCCTTTTCTTCCCCTTCTTGTAAGCCTGATTGCCTAGGGTTTTCTTCTGGTTTCAGGCAGAAGATGGTCGTGCATAATGAAGGGAGGAGAAGGGTGCATCCTATATATAGGTGGGAATAAGTTACACTTTTCAAAAATTCTCATTTTGCCCTTCACACTTTGCATTTTCGTTTCTCCTTCGTTTTAGCTCCTTTTTGAGAACCATCTTTTCCATTATAAAATTTAGATTCCCAATCAAGAAAAATGGCTTTGCAATCACTCAAATTGGAGCTAAAACCTTTCTGAACGGATCCGTTAAAGTTCGATCATACTGACATTGAAAAATATCCACCGGAGAGGGAACTCAAAACTTTCATTTAAAAAGCCCTCCTGTGTGTTTTTCGAAAAGTGTCTATATTTACAAAAATGCCACTGGCCTTTTGACAATTTTTTTCGAATCACTATGGCCTTGATTTTTGGGCAACTCGAGGCTCAAATCCTCATTTTCTAATATTTAAAATTTTATTATAATTTTAGTTGGCCCCAATTCCTTCTATTTCAAGACTTCCTTTTGTATCTGGCCCATTTATGCCATTTACAGAGAAACCGAACATTATGTTTTTCACGTTTACAGCAGGACGGGATGTTACAGAAATCATAGACATTTTAAAGGCAACCTCGGCATGTGAATCAATCATACAAGACATTCAAAAGCTCACTAAGTGTTTGGATTGGCCTCACACTTCTCCTCATGGATTTTGGACTTGCCTCACCTATTCTTTGAGCACTTTAGACTCAACCATACTCTTGGGAGCCCACTTTGCTTTTGGGAGACTCTTTACTTTGTCTCAACCAAGCTCAAGGGTTTTTGGCTCATCCTCACCAAAGGGAAGAGTTCTTGGCCTCTCCACACTCAAGAAAACTCATACAAATATCATGTGCTCACTTGGAAACATAACATGGCATCAAGAATCATGGCATATAAAGGCATGCTAACATACTTTTCAAAGCTTGAAAATACACATACACCCATTCTAAAACAAGCTAAACACACATCCATGCATGAGAGAAGGTGGAGAGAGCTACCTTGTATACAATTACACACTTTGTCCTTTGGACTCAAGCCACCTCTTTCGGCCACACACCTACAAATTGGTGGAGATAGTTTCTCTTGGCCTAGATACAAATTATAGGAGCCAATTAAGTTCATGAAACAATCTCTAAGACCCTACGATTTGCTTAGATGTTAGATTGCTCTATAAGCTCCATTATGGTCCATAAATGCACCTAATGAAGCAACACCCCTCAAATACTTTCTAGGCTTCATTCTTTCCTTTCAAATATGATTTTTGACTCCTTTTAAGCCTCTTGGAGTCATCACATCATCAAAACAAAAGGCCTAGCACCATGTTGCTTCTTTAGGTCATAAAATGGAACCTAAGACACCAAATCACTTTCTATGAGTTCTAAATTTTTTCCAAGGCCTCCCCTCACTTTTATTCATCAAATATGACTCAATAATGACCTTATAAAAATTTAAAACTCTCCCTAGCTACCCCAACCTTGCTTGGCCGAGACTATGCCCCTTTTTGGCCTCCTTGGAATTCTCTTTGTTTTCTTGAAGGAGGAAGCATGTGGGGAGCATCTTAGGGGTCTTAGGAGCTCATTTAAACTCTTAATTAGGCCTAATAATTATCATACAAAATCAGATTTTACAAGATGCAATTGAAACCCTAGAATTTGCATCTTGAAATCTAATGGCTTTTTGATAATTCCCTTTACATATTCTTAATCTCCACACCCTTTTTCCTTAGATTCATGCTTGGTTCTGCCTAAAAATCATATCCTCCTAGGGTTTTCTTAAGTGGGGCGAAATGGTGGAGAAGGGGACCAAAAATGACAACCATAGGAAGAGAAATTACCTTATTTTCTTGCTTTTTCTTACTTGAATCTTGTGTTCTTTGAGCTCCTCTCTTCAAATCCGAACTTTCCCCTCAATTTCTCCCTTAAATCAGATTTATAAACCTCATTTTAATCATAGGAAACAAAGGAGAATGGAGGAGAAGAGGTTTGGAAGAGAAAGAGCATGAAAAACTACTAATTTCCATACCTTAAGCCTTTGATTTCTCCTTCTTTTCTTCTCCTTCTTGTGAGCCTCATTCCCTAGGGTTTTCTTCTGGTTTTAGGCAGAATATGGTCGTGCATAATGAAGGGAGGGGAAGGGTGCATCATATATATAGGTGGGAATAAGTTATACTTTTCAAAAATTCCCATTTTGCCCTTCATACTTTGCATTTTCGTTTCTCCTTCGTTTTAGCTCCTTTTTGAGAACCGTCTTTTCTATTATAAAATTTAGGCTCCCAATCAAGTAAAATATCTTTGGAATCACTCAAATTGGAGCTAAAACCTTTCTGAATGAATCCGTCAAAGTTCGGACACACTGACCTTGGAAAACGTCCACCTGAGGGACTTTAGCTGTCCTGGGGCTTTTCATAGTTTTTAGAGCCTCTGAGAACCCGGGAGAACTCAAAACTTTCATTTAAAAAGCCCTCCTATGTGTTTTTTAAAAAGTGCCCATATTTACAAAAATGCCACTAGCCTTTTGACAAATTTTTCGAATCACTTTGGCCTTGATTTCTGGCCAACTCAAACCTCAAATCCTCATTTTCTAATAGTTAAAATTTTATCATAATTTTAGTTGGCCCTAATTCCTTCTATTTCAGGGACTTCCTTTTGTATTTGGCCCATTTCTATCGTTTACGGAAAAAATGAACATTGCGTTTCTCACGTTTATGGAAAGGCCGGATGTTCACTTTATACTTACCTAATGTCCCTCCTGACCTTTGATAATTCAAATCTCCACACCCTTTTCCTTAGATTCATGCTTGGTTCTGCCTAAAAATCATATCCTCCTAGGGTTTTCTTTAAGTGGGGCGAAATGGTGGAGAAGGGAACCAAAAATGACAACACATAGGAAAGGAAAATTTCCTTATTTTCTTTCTTTTCTTTACTTGAATCTTGTGTTCTTTGAGCTCCTCTCTTTCAAATCCGAACTTTCCCTCAATTTCTTCCCTTAAATTAGCCTCTACGTCTAAAAATCCATTAGGAAAATACCAAACAACCACATTTCAAATTTTGGGTATAGTGAAAATGCTCCAAATGAGAAACTAATCGGGCCAAAATGAAGAAAAAGAGAAGGGGATTAAGTTATATAATAAGTACCTTGGCTAATTTTGAGTTTAGAAGTGAGAAATGGTGGTTTTCTTACTAAGAACCCTAGCCTCCCTTCAAACCTCCGAAAATGAGTTGTGTGTTTTGTGTTTCTGCATAAGGGAGGGGAAAGGCTGAATATGTTTAGGGTTTTATATGGGTTCGGGCTGACCTAATGGCCTAAGTCCATATAGGTTCAGACTTTAAGTAGAATTGGGTTGAGTTTTAATTTGTTGGTCCAATTTCAACAATTCAGACTTTTAGTTGGGTTGGGTTAAGTTTTCAAGAGTCCACTTAGTAGAGGTCTGCATGTGATGACCCTAAATTTTAATATCGGTGATTATAGCTAAATACATAATTAATAAATAATAATCAAGGTTTGGAGTCATTGCAATTAATTACATTAAGAAAATATAAGGGAAATTTAAACCTTGATACTACTAGGATCATCAACTAACAACCATAACGGGAACATGCATTAAAGGGTTTGTACCATCATTTAAGGTTTAGGATTCATCCATTACTCAAGTTCAACCCACAAAAACATCCCACCAACATGCTCATGCTATCCCCTAATACTAGCCTTACTGAAATTTAGGTTTCTAGGTCAAATATAGAAGTTTGAGGACCTGCGCCGTGACCTGGAACTTCCCCGCCGTGGCTAAGCTAGGTTCTGGAGCTCGAAAACCAAGTTTTTAAACTTGCACCGCGGCCTGGAACTCTTGCGCCGCAGACAAGATACTCTCTGGAATTTTCCTGATTTTCGCCACGGCGAGTTGGATCTGCGCCGCGGCCAACCTATGTGGCGCTGCGGCGAGTTTTGCTACTATAACCTCCCTAATTAATTTCCTCGACTTGCGCCGTGGCAAGACTTATTGCGCTGCGGCGAGGTTACGTTCTGTCACCCCCTGGGCGATTATTTTCACTCCGCGCCGCGGTGTCCCTCGCCACTGTCACTCCCTAGGCCGCGGTGAAGCCTTCTTGGCCGCGGCGTGACTCCCTTCTATAGCTGTTTTCCCTATATTTCGCCCCCTACAATCCATTTCTCTTCTTAGGGACACTCTAAGGTCACTTCCCCTCATTTTATATGGCTCTAAGGGCATTTATCTACCTTATTTACTTTGCTATGCTTCCATTACCAACTCAAAACTTATATACCCATTTCCATTCTCTAATTACCCTCTAGCAGCAAGTTTACAAAGTAGCAACAACAGAATATACATGAATTACTCGCAGCTATCCTTTAATACTCAATAAATGGGAGTTCCATACATTAGGGGTTCATATCCATATCTCAGGGGTCACATGTCCATTAATAAGCAAAATTATAGGTCAGCATCAATTACAGCAGACATCATGAGTCCATACAACAATTACTAAATTAGGATGAGGTCTAACCCCTCAATACATACATCCTCAATAAATCAAATGTGCAAGCCTACACTTGGCAATACAGATACATGATGATGCTATATGAAACTAAACAAAATTCAACATCTACCCTATTACACTCAGACCAAGTGTAGCCTCCCCACACTAGGCCTCAGCTCATGGATGTTCATCCACTTGCTTGCCCTTATCCTTACCCGAGGAACCTTCACCTGAAATATTAATCCCATAAAACGAGGTGAGATATAAATCTCAGTAACCATGACAATTCCATCATATAATCCATTTTAATTAACATATATGCATGAATCAAAATCCATATCAGAATCATATCAGTCATTTCAGCAAATGAAACAATTGGGCTATCATGATTACTATCTCATACTAGCAATCATATATTTAACATGTTAAAGGCCATTAACACTGGGAGAGGCCCGTCCATGGCACCTACTCCCCATTAAGCACACCAGGGCTCAGTGCATCTGGGGTTTGATCATAACCCAGTGCTCGATCGTAGCACATGCACGGGTGGCAACCGCACCACAACTCTACCATGGACTCACAAGGTCCAATCATAATACAACAGATAGCCAACCAATTCATTCAACATTTCAAATCATTTATATATAGCAAATATGAAATTAAAATAGATACATGCATGGAATTAATGTAAACCCCGATTACCTCACTTGCAGACAATTGCAACAGCCACCAAAAATCTCAAATTCGGATTCAGGTATCTCCCACCAGAATTCTTGATGTTTTACCCAAAATCTTAAGCAAATTCGTACCAAATTAATACCCATAATATAAATAAGCTATGGGGGTCTCAAACCATCAAAGAAAGCATCAAAATGAGGGTTTAAACTCACCTAATATCAGCCCTAGCCTCAACCTACGAATTTCATCAAGGAAATCCCCAAACACCCACATTTCAGATTTTGGGTATGATAAAAATTCTCCAAATGAAAAACTAATCAGACCAAATTAAAGAGAAAGATGAGGGGATTAAGTTGTATAACTATTACCTTGGCCAAATCTTGCTCTAAGTATGTGAAAATGCAGCCCAAACCCTAGCCTCCTTCTCCACCTCCGAATTTCACTTTTGAGTTTCAGCAAATGGGATAAGTGGCTGAAGTATTAGGGTTTTAGATGGGTTTAAGTTGGGTCAAAAATGGGTTATGGGTTGCTCCAAGGTCCAAGTTCAAATGGGCTTCAGACTTTAGCTTATTGGGCCAGTTTTCACTTGTTGGGCTGCAAAATTATTTTGGGCCAGTTTAATATATTGGGTTGCTGAAGTTTTATGGGTTTTGGGCCAAACTTGAAGGGCTCAAGGGCTTGGGTCTACACAAGGGTAATTGGGCCACTTAATTGAGCCTATACAAGATAAATCTTGGGCCTCTATCTCATTAAATTAGTTTGGGTCTGCCTCTAATTCATTGGGCCTCCATTAGCCTCTTATTATGATTCATTAATTTGGACCTAGGTGAAGTTTCTATCCCAAATAAATTCTTAACCCAGACTAACAATTTATCTCTCTAGAATACCTATTCACTTAACTTGCCCAATCATCCTATATTAATTATCCTTAATTAACCTTAATCCATGATTAACACCTTAATTAATTTCGGGGTGTTACACTGCATAAGGGGTATTGGGCTAATTACAAGGGCTTATATAGGTTAGGTCTTGGGTCTTTATCTTATTAAATCAGATTAGGCCCTCCCTAGGTGCTCTCTTTTAGGTCAAGTCTCACATTAAAAGGTTGGGTTTGCACTTAAAATCCTTGAGCCTCTAATAGTCTCTAATCATGGCCTATTTAATTTAATTTGGGCCTAGATGGGGTTTCTAACTTAATTAAATCTCAAACTCATATTAATAATTTATCTCTCTAAGATTTCCATTCACTTAACTTGCCCAAATTATCCCATATTAATTATTCTTAATTAACCCAAATCCATAATTAATACCTAATTAATTTTAGGGTGTTACACCATGGATTCACCAAGTCCAATCATAACAACAATTCATGTACTCAACCAATTATTTAGCATTTTAAAATCATACATGTGTAACAAATACCAGATTAATATAAGCATATACATGGAATTAAGAAGAATAACCTCGATTACCTTAATAAAGCCAATTACTCTTCCTCTACCTACCACCATGATCCAAAGTATACCAAGCCTAACATAAGCATAATCATCATCCTTTAACTATCATTAGTTAGAAATTTTCCTATCCACAGATTAATCTTAACAAGAGTTCATTGAAAGCTTCTTACCTAAGCTTTTTAATGATCTATTGCACTAATTTAGTATCCATACATCAAAGCTCGCTATGATTCACTCCCCACAACTCTATTTTCGCACATGTACAAACCATGCAGCAAAAGTCAATCCAAAATGTGGGAATTCAGCACATACACCACACAAGAGAAGAGGGAACACTTACTCATACATCCAAGAGGTCAAATGGACTGAGTAGAGCCTTAACTACTAAGAACACACCATAGGCCATCCTTAAAACTTGCATTTTCGCACATGGAATCAGCCATATACCAAAGTCCACTTATAGCATGAAATCTAAGCAAGATTATACTATAAAATTGCAAACACTTACCCCATGGTTCCACTAACTCTAAACTCTGAAAATCTTGCAAGGAATCACCCAAACACTAAATTTCAGATTTGATGAGGAGATGAAAATACCTAAAACCAGAAACTAATTGGACCAAAATAAAGAAGAGAATGAGAAGGACATGTTTTATATAGATTACATTGGCCAAATCTTCCTCTAGAAGTGAGAAATAGTGGAGGAACGCAGAAAACCCTAACCTCCTCTCTTCTTATGCGAAAATGGAGTTCTCCTTTGCCTAAGATTGAGTTGGTCTGCAAAATAGAGGATAAAGTACTGAGTAAGTTAGGGTTTTAGATGGGATTAGGCTAACCCTAAAGCCCAAAATCCATTTAGGTTCAAATATGTGCTTATTAGGCCATAAGTTGAATGGTTTAGTTGATGAAATAAGAGTTGGGCTCTTAAGAAATGAGATTGGACCTTCTTATAAACTAGAAGTGGCGTTTCTTATTTGGCTTATGGCATAAATACATTGATCATAAGGCCCAAATTAAATGTCTAACTCCTTTTACTTAATTCCTTAATTAAACCCATGACCATAATTAATATATCTCCACCTAACAATAACTAAACATGATTATTAGCTCGAAATGTGTAAAATAAATCTATTTCTTTAGAAACCTTATTTTCCTTATTTTTCCTAAATCTTGTATTAATTCCTTAATTCACCATAATCCTCATTAATAAATTCTGAGGTGTTACATCCGATCCCTAAAAATGTTAGCCCATAACTAGGGTGAGATATACAATCTTAGTAACAAGAGGCAAATTCTGCATATATGTACATATTAATCAATACAAATGCAATTTCATATTTTTAATACCAGAATCATCAATTCAATTTGCAAATGAACTAGTTGAGCTACCAACGACTACTATCTCATACCAGCAATCACACATAACATGTTAATGGCTAATAACACTAGGAAAGGTCCGTCCATGAAACCTACTCCATAATGAGCACAACTAGGGCTCAATGCATCTGGGGTCTAATCACAAACTGATGCCTGATCAAAACACATGCATGGGTGGCAGCTGCACCACAGATGCGCCATGGACTCACAAGGTCCAATCACAATTATAATTCAAGTAGTTAACTAATTATTTAGCATTTTAAAATCAAGCATGTGTAACAAATATCATATTAACATGAGCATATACATGGAATTAAGAAAAATAACGCTGGTTTTCTCAATGAAAACAATTACTCTTCCTCTAGCTACCACCATGATCTAAAGCATACCAAGTTTAACCTAAGCATGATTATCATCATTTAACTATCATTAGTAAGGAAATTCTTCCTATCCACAGATTAATCTTAATAAGAAATCATTGAGAACTTCTTACCCAAGCTTCCAAATGATTTATTGTACCAATTTAGGGTCCATACATCAAAGCTCACCATGATTCACCTCCTACAACTCCATTTTCGCACATGTACAAATCATGCAGCAAACATTAATCCAAAATATGGGAATTCAGCATATACACCACATAAGAGAAGAGGAAACACTTACCCATACACCCAAGAGGTCAAATGGACTAAGTTGAGCTTTAACTACCAAGAACACACCATGGGCCATCCTTAAAACTTGGATTTTCACACATGGAATCAGACATATACCAAAGTTAGCTTATAACATGAAATTTGAGTAAGGTTACATGTAACACCATAAAATTAATTAAGGTGTTAATCATAGATTTAGATTAATTAGGAATAATTCATATGGGATAATTGGGCAAGTTAAGTGAATGGAGATTTTAGAGAGATAAATTATTAACATGGGTTGAGATTTAATTGGGATAGAAACTTCATCTAGGCCCAAATTAAATTAAGTAGGCCAAAGTTAAGACTAATGGAGGCCTAATAATTGTAGGTGCCGACCAACCTTTTTATTGTGAGACTTGGCCCAAGAGAGAGCACCTAGTGATGGCCCAATAACCCTTGTGCAGACCTAAATCCTTAAGCTCTTCAAACTTGGCCCAAACTTAATTAAAATTCAGCAGCCCAATATATAAGAGCTAGCCCAACAAAGCTAAAATTTAAAGCCCATTTGGAGTAGGACCTTGGAGCAACCCATGACCCATCTTAGACCTAACTTAAACCTAACTAAAACCCTAACACTTCATCCTTTCCCCTATTTTTCTAAAGTATAAAGGAGAAAATCAGAAGTGTGAAGGGAGGCTAGGGTTTGGGGCAAGAATTCCACATTTTCTCACATTTAGAGTAAGATTCAGCCAAGGTAATAGTTATATAACTTAATCCCCTCATCTTTTTCTTTAATTTAGCCTGATTAGTTTTTCATTTGGAGTATTTTCACCATACCCAAAATCTGAAATGTGGTTGTTTGGGATTTTCTTGGTGAAATTCGTAGGTTGAGGCTAGGGCTGACATTAGGTAAGTATAAACCCTCCATTTTGATGCTTTCTTTGCTAGTTTGAGACCCCCATAACTGATTTATAATATAGGTATTAATTTTCTACGAATTTGCTTAGGATTTTGGGTGAAATATTAAGGTTTCTGGTAGAGGAACTTGTAGTGGCTGGGTAAGTGTTCCCTAGGTAGTCATTAGCATTTTAAATTCTTTGGGTACTTGTTGCTACTGTAAATGATGAATTAAAGTAGTAATTCTCTGATGCTATGGTTATAGGGGAATTTTTGTACCATTGTGGTTGTTGCAATTTTATCTACAAGTGAGGTAACTGGGGTTTACATTAATTCCATACATATATCTATTGTAATTTCATAATTATGGTATACGAATGATTTGAAATGTTCTATGTATTGTGATTAGACCTTGTGAGTCCACGATGGAGCTGTGGTGCAGCTGCCACTCGTGCATGTACTTTGATCGGGCACCGGGTTATGATCAAACCCCGAATGCACTGAGCCCTAGTATTGCTCATTAGGGAGTAGGTGCTGTGGACGGTCCTCTCCCAGTGTTATTAGCCTTTAACATGTGAAAATATGATTGCTAGTATAGGATAGTAATCATGATAGCCTAATTGTTTCATTTACTGATATGACTGGTATTTTCTCTAATGCTTATATGAAACTATGCATGTATGCTAATTAAACTGGAATATATGATGGAATTGCCTTAGTTACTGAGATTCGTACCTCACCCCGTTTCATGGGTTAAACATTTCAGGTGAAAGTTCCTCGGGTAAGGATAAGGGCAAGCAAGTGGATGAACATCCATGAGCTGAGGCTTGGTGTGGTTAGCTACACTTGGTCTGAGTGGAATAGAGTAGATGGTAAATTTTGTTAACCTCTGTATAGCATCATCATGTATCTGTATTGCCAAGTGTAGGCTTTTGTATTTTGATTACTTAGGATGTATTTATTAGGGAGTTAGGCCTCATCATAACTTGATATTGGATGTATGAATCCCATAACACCTGATGTAGAAATGTTACTGAATTTATGGTATGGCATATTGCTGGAAACATAATTATATTAGATATTAGATATTGATATGAATCATTGACATATGGAACCTCTAACGGAATGTGTGTCGGATGTTAATTGTCATTAGTGTATGAATTCTTGTTGCTATTACTCTATGGACTTACTGATATAGGGTAATTGGGAAAGTAGAAATGGACACTTAAATCTTGAGCTAGTAATGATAAATTAGCTGGGTGATTAAGGTACATAACTACCATTAGAGTTGCATAAATTAAGGTAGAATGGCCCTAGGGTGTTATTGAAGGGAGACTGGAGAGTATGAGATAAGAAATTAGGAGTTGTAGGACTAGAAGGCAATTCGTCACGGCTAAAATGGAGTTAACTGCAGCCAATAGAGGTAAAGTTGCCCAGGAAGAGTGCCAGAGAGGAATTCGCTGCGACGAAAAGTGAGAGGCTAAATTAGGAGTCGTCCAGAGGGAAATTTGTCACGATGAATAAGGGAATTGGCTGTGGCAAACTTTTGTGAAAAGGAGCCAAGCATTCCAGAGAGGAATTGGCCGCAACGAAGGGAGGTATTGGCCGTGGCCAATAGTGAGAGGCAAGCGAGGTAGGTTCCAGGAGGCTTCCTCGCAGCGGCGCCATGTAGGTTGGCCGCGGTGAAGGTCTAACTCGCCGTGGCAATAATTTGTAACGATGCGAGGGGTGAAGCCAAGGGGAATTGCCCACGACTAATGGGAAATTGGCCACAGCGAACATCCAAAAACCCTTATATTGGCTAGGAAATCTTGGTTTTTCATATGGTAATCTCAAAGGATGATTTATAAATAGTGATAGAAGATTCATGTGAGTTGAAATTGATAGGTAATAGAATCAAGGCTTATAAATGAATGTTTATTTCCCTTATGAATATAAGTGATTGTAATTGTATGATTGATCACTCTAATCATATTAAGATTCAAATTTCTCCGTATTTTCATAATATAATTGGTCATAATGCCTTGTAACCCCAATTTATAATTATTAATTATGTATTTAACCTTAATTACAATGTTTAGAAATTAGGGTTGTCACATTACACCATAAAATGAAAGTAAACACTTACCCTATGGTTCCATTAACTCCAAACTCCAAAAATCTTGTAAGGAATCACCCAAGCACCAAATTTCATATTTGAGAAGAAGATGAAAATGCATAAAACCATAAACTAATTGGAGCAAAATGAAGAGGAGAATGAGGGGGACATGTTTTATATAGATTACCTTGGCTGAATCTTCCCCTAAAAGTGAGGAAGAATGTAGAAAAACCCTAGCCTCCCTCTAAACCTCCAAAATTTATCTTATGTTCCTTGTGGTTCTACAGATAAGGGGGTGGCCAAACTGATTTTAGGGTTTTAAGTTGGGTCCTAAATGCGTTATGGGTTAACCCATCAGCCTAAAGATCTATTAGGCTCCTACTAGTTGCTGGGCTAAGGTTTTTAATTTGTTGGGCCAAACTACAAGAGTTCAGATTTTTAGTTAGGTTGGGCCAAGTTTCAAGAGTCCATTTGGTTTGGGTCTACATAAGGGATGTTGGGTTAACTATAAGAGTTCTCATAAATTGAGTCTTGGGCCTCTATCTCCTTAAACCAAATTGGGCCAATGCTAAGTGGTCTCTCTATTAGGCCAAGTCTCACAATAAGAAATTAGGTTTGCACCTATAATCATTGGGCCTCTATTAGTCTCTAACCACGGCCTACTTAATTTAATTTGGGCTTAGATGAGGTTTCTAACCCAATTAAATATTAAACCCATATTAATAATTTATTCTTTTCTAAATTCCCATTCACATGGTTTGCCCAATTATTCCTTAATTATGTCTAATCCATGTTAATGCCTTAATTAATATTAGGATGTTATAAGAAGTTTGAATTTGAGGAAGAGAGTCCATGCAAAAGAAGAAGTAACCAAAGGAAGCTAAGAAACCAAGGTAGTTTTGCTACTTCCATGCTTACTTTTCCTTGTCCTTCTTCTTGTGTATTTCGACCACTATATGGTTAGCCAAAAGGGATTGAATTTTGAACTAAACCAAGGATGAATCTTAGGAATTAGAGTGTGGGAAATAAGAATATGCAAAGGAAACAAAGAAAGAACCATGGTTTTTTCAAGATGCATAACCTAGAGTTTTAGTTACACCTTGGTTTGTAAGATGATTCCTAGCCGTAATTTAAGGTGTCTAAGAGTTCATATGAGTTTCTAAGACATCAAGAAAGCCTCCCACATGCATCTCCCATCAAAGAAAACAAAACAACCTCCTTGGTGCCAAGAAGAAGCTATGTCTCAGCCTAGCTTGGAAGGAGCACTAAGAGAATGTTTTAATTTTTTCTAAGCTTAGTTTTGCATCATATATGATGGAAGAGTATGAGAGAAAGCTTTAGAAAATTTTAGAAAGCCTAGAAAGTGTGATGGAGGTATAGGTTCCATATTGTAGCATAATAAAGCAACACATAGCTAGGCTCCTCGAAATAAATGTGTGATAGCTCCAAGAAGTCTAAATGGAGTCAAGAGTCATAAGTTAAGGGAGAGAATAGGACCAAGATCATGAATATCTAAGGTTGCTTCATTAAGTGCCTTATGGAACCATAATTGAACATTATGAGTGCCAAGGTTATTCTAGAGTGTGTGTGGCTTTAGTAAATGTTCCAAGAGTATAATTGGATCCCATTTCATGTGTTTAGACCAAAGGAATCGAGGCCTACTTCCTTGTAAGTGTTTGGTAGAGGAAAGGAAGACATTACAAAGAGAAAAGTGTATTCTTGTATACAAGATAGCTCTCTCCCCTTTCTCTCATCCATGCTTGGGTGTTTTCTTGTCTTTGAATGTGCGTGTGCATGTTTAAGCAATGAAAAATGTTGTTAGCAAATATGTATATGCCATGGTACTATGATGTTTGATTTATGTGCTTGAATGATGTTTTATGAACATGTTTTGGCTTTTATGAACTTGGTGAAGCCAAAAGTCCCTTAGCTAGGGTGAGGATGAGCCAAAAGTCCTTAAGAATGGGTGAGACCAAGCCAAAAGTCTCTAGAAGAGTGAGGCTTAGTCAAAGGTTCCTTAAGAAAATGGGTGAGGCAAGTCCAAAAGACCAAAAAGAATGGGTGAGGCTAAACCATTGTCTTGGCAAGCCTATGTATGTTATATGTGACTTCTTGAATGAAGGAAATGTTCTATGTATGTTTAAGCATTTCAAGATAACCATGCATGCATTTTTAGACTTGGAATTGCATCCTTTATGTGTGTTTGAAAGGGAGAAGGGCTATTGGGATTCCTATAATCTCACTCTTCCCTCCCCTTTACCTAACATGTTTAGGTGGACCAAGTGAGCAAAGGAATGGAAGCTACCAAGCTTAAAGGAAGAGGATTGACATGGACATGTGTTATGTATTCACTTTGTAACCATTTTGATGGCATATGATGTAATCTTATGATAAATGTAATATAAACCCTTTTGAACATGTGTAACTATATGGATACTTGATGTATATATGAGAATTGGCACCATTTGAATGATATAGCAAGTTTTTGACAATGAATGACAAGTATTACTCATGTATGCTTTTGTGTGTACCTTGGAGTGGGAGAGTGAATTTGTAAGATTTGGGTATTTAGACCTTGGGAACATGTTTAGTAGGCTATCCTTACACTTTTCCACGTGCTCAAGTGGCCATGGAAGTCTTGGAAGCTAAATTGGACCCTTTGTGACTCTTTAAGAAGCACAAAATGATTAAATTGCAACCCTATAGCACAAATTGACCAAATGGATGAATTTCCTCATGAAATTCGGCATGCATATAGATCTCATCTAGATATTTTTGGGAATCTAAAGACTAGATTATTTGGAGCTCTATAGAATTAATTATGAATTTTCAAAATTGCCAAATTTCTGTTATACTGATACGATTACTGTTTATATGTTCAGTTTCTTCTCCTATGTCATTCAAGGGCCAAATGGTGTCCAATACTCATGAAATTTTATAAGAATAAACTAGATATAATAAGATTTCTATGGCCACCAAGATCACCTCAATTGGATGCTTGAGTAGAGAGATATGAATTTTTAAAGTTTAGAGTTAGTACCAATAATGTAGCAGTACCTTAGTATCGTTCCATCGATTTCCAATAGCTAAACGTCTCTTTTTTTATCTAAAATTATTTTTAGAACAAAATTAAATTTTTTTAGCTTCCTAGAATGGTATAATATGCTTGATTTTTATTTTTTTTAGATTTAGTTATGATTTTTCAAAGTTGGCACCAGAAATCTGGCAACAGAAGCTGAGACAGCCTTGTATTATTTTGTATATGTATGCTATAAGCTCGAGTTTTTGGCAACATTTTAAGATGATTTTGAGTTGTATATATGTATTTAAATAGGAGAATGAGATGGATGAGTTTGTATAGTTCATAAGACATGAAATGAAAATTTTATTTGTTACGTAACGTCAAAAAGGCATTATTTTACTGGAATATTTTCTTAAAATTTTGCTTGGCCAAAAGAAATAAACTTGAAAGGAGATAAGATAAGTTAGATAGATATGGTGTTACATTTCATACTTGCTATCAAATCCAAGGGACAATATGTTGTGTAATCATAGATAGAGGAAGTTGCTACAATTTGGCAAGCACTAAGCTAGTAGAGAAGTTGAATTTATCTACCTTCAAGCATCAACGGCCATACAAGCTTCAATGGCTCAATGAATGTGGAGAGTTGAGGGTAACAAAACAAGTAAAGGTAATGTTTTCTATTGGTAAGTATAGAGATAAAGTACTATGTGATGTTTTATCAATGAAAGCATGCCATCTTTTATTAGGTAGGCCTTGGCAATATGATAGGCATGTTACACATAATGATTATCTAAACCATTACTCTTTTGTACTTAGAAAGGAACCTATAACCCTCCTTCTTATGTCACTAAAAAAAATATTAGAAGATTAAATTAAAAGGGAAACAAAAAGAGAAAGTGAGAGTATAAAGGTGTCTAAAAAGGAAGACAATGAAAATGGGAGAGGAAAAGAGAGTATGCCAATAGGAGGGAGAAAAAAAGAAAGAAAAATCTAAAGGCAAGAAAGAAAATGAGAAAGAAGGAGAGAAAAGTTTATTAGTGGCAAGAAAGAGTAAAAGCAAGCAAGCTTTATTTTCTCAACAAAACCTTATAATATTTATCTACAAAGAAGCTATGTTAAACATTAATGACTTAACCTCTACTTTGCCTAGTGTTGTTAAGTTTATGTTGGAGGAATATGAAGATGTCTTTTCTAAAGAAATACTACCCAGATTGCCACTAATTAGAGTGATAGAACATCAAATTGATTTTATACCTGGAGCACCTCTGCCAAACTACCTAGCATACTGTACTAACCCCAAAGAAACTAAGGAGATTCAAAGACAAGTGCAAGAGCTTCTAGATAAAGGATATGTAAGGGAGAGCCTAAGCCTATGTGCAATACTGGTGGTGCTTGTGATGGCATATGGAGGATGTGTGTTGATTGTAGAGCCATCAATAATATAACGGTGAGGCATTGTTATCCTATTCTTAGGTTAGATGATATGCTTGATGAATTAAATGGCTCTACTATTTTCTATAAAATTGATTTAAAAAGTGGCTACCATCAGATTAGAAAGAAAGAAGGAGATGAATGGAAAATTGCATTGAAGACTAAATATGGACTTTATGAATGGTTAGTTATGCCGTTTGGTCTCACTAATGCACCTAGCACATTTATGGGATTAATGAATCATGTCTTATGTGCTTTCATCGGCAAGTTTGTGGTAGTTTACTTTGATGATATTCTTGTGTATAGTAAGACTTTACATGAGCATGTAGATCACTTAAGACAAGTCCAAGAAAGTTCTAAGAAAATAAAGACTATTTGGTAATTTAAAGAAGTGTGATTTTTGCACTAATAGATTATTTTTCTTGGTTTTGTTGTAAGTGCCGAGAGGATCAAGGTGGATGAAGAAAAGATCAAAGCCATTCGAAATTGGCCGACCCCTACCACGATTGGACATGTGAGGAGCTTCCATAAACTTGCAAGCTTTTATAGAAGGTTTGTGAAGGATTTTAGCACATTGGTAGCCCCTATTGAATGAGTTGACAAAGAAAAATATTTCATTTAAATGGGAAGAAACTCAAGAGAAAGCCTTCAAAACTCTTAAAGAGAAGCTCACCTAAACACCTTTACTTGCATTTCCAAACTTTGGTAAGATTTTTGAGGTAGAATGTGATGCAAGTGAAATTACCATAGGAGGTATATTTATGCAAGAAGGTAAGCCCATTGCATATTTTAGTGAAAAGCTAAGTGGTCATACTCTTAACTATCCTACATATGATAAGGAGCTATATGTCTTAGTTAGAATGTTAGAAACTTGGCAACATTATTTATGGCCTAAGGAATTTGTCATACATTCTGATCATGAGGCTCTTAAATATATTAAGAGCCAAAACAAAATAAATCAAAGACATGCTAAGTAGGTTGAATTAATTTAATCTTTCCCATATGTCATCAAGAACGAGAAAGGTAACGAGAATTGTAATATCTGGTTTTCGTTAAACGATAAAAATAGGCGCATTTTTAAGGTAAGTCCCCTTAAATGAATTTGTTAAGGTCTTAAAAAATTTGAATAATATTCTAGACTCCTAAAAATGGGAATCCTAGCCTCAGACAAGAGGAAAAATAGAGCTAGAATGAAGAAACAAAATTTGACGAAAATCTTATGAAACATAATGGCATTTTCATAATTTTGAGCAAATTTTGGAATTCACATAGGAGGGCTTTTTAAATAAAAATTTTGAGTTCTTCGGGGTTTTAAGAGGCCCTGAAAACCATAGGAAGCCCTGGGACAGTTAAATCCCCTCTTATGGACATTTTCCAATGTCGGTGTACCTGAACTTTGACGAAGTCGTTCGGGAAGATTTTAGCTCCGATTTGAGTGATTCCAAAGGCATTTTAGTAAATTGGAACCTAAATTTTATAATGAAAAAGACAGTTCTCAAAAATGAGCTAAAATGAAGGAGAAATGAAAATGCTAAGAATGAATGGTAAAATGAGAATTTTTGAAAAGTGTTTCTTCCTCCCCTTATAAATAGGTGGCGCCTCACTCTCACACTCACATAGCTTCAAATTGTTCTGCCCAAAATCAGAGGAAAAACCCTAGGAGAGTGGCGCACCAAGGGAAGAAGAAGAGGAGAAGAAATTCAAGCTTTAAGGTATGGTTTCTTGGTAGTTTTTCATGCTTTCTTCCATCCAAACCTCCTCTCCTCTATTCTCCTTTGTTTTCTTTGATTAAAATGAATTTTACAAATTTGTTTTAAGGGAGAAACTTAGGAGAAATTTCAGATTTGAAGAGAGGAGCTTAGAGAAAGCAAGATTCAAGTGAGAAAAGTAAGAAAATAAGGTAATTTCTTCTCCCATGGTTGCTACCTTTGGTTCCCCTCCTTCTCCATTTTGCCTCATCTAAGAAACCCTTGGAGGATTTGTTTTTTAGGTAGAACCAAGGGTGAATCTAAGGAAAAAGTGTGTGGAGATTAAGAATATGCAAAGGAAATTAACAAAATGCTATTAGATTTCAAGATGTAATTTCTAGGGTTTCAATTGCACCTTGTAAAATTTGACTTTGTACAATGATTCCTATACTTAAATGAGAGTTTAAATGAGTTCCTAAGATCCCTAGAAGTCTCCCCATATGCTTCCTCCTTCAAGAAAACCAAGCAAAGTCCATGAAGGCCATTAAGCTTTATAGTCTTGGCCTAAGGAGGTTAGGGTAGCTAGGGAAAGTTTTAAATTTTTTTAAACCCATTTTTGAGTCATATATAATGAATGAATATGAGAGGAATCCTTGGAAAAAATTTAGAAACCATAGAAAGTGAGTTGGTACCTTATGTTCCATATTATGACCTTAAAAAGTAACATATAGTTAGGCTCTTGGTTTTGATTGTGTGATGACTCCAAGAGGCTTAAAAGGAGTCAAGAATCGTATTTGAATGGAAATAATGGCGCCTAGAATTTATTTAAGGGGTTTTGCTTCATTAGGTGCAATTATGGAACTATAATGAGGTTTATAGATCAAGCTAGAGTTTAAGAAAGTTATGTGGCCTTAGAATTGATTTTATGAACCTAATTGGCTTCCATAAATTATGTTTAGGCTAAGAGAAATCATCCTCACACTTTTGTGTGTGTGTGGTAGAAAGTGGAAGCTTGGATTCAAGAGAAAAAGTGTGTAATTGCATCCAAGGTAGCTCACTCCTCTTTCTCTCATGTATGATTGTTTGCTTTACTTGTCTTTGATTGTGTGTATGTGTATTTTTAAATCATGAAAAGTGTTCTAGCATGACTTTGATTCCATGGTGCCATAATGTTACAATATGTTTTCATATGATGCTATTGATGTGTACTTGGGTTTGCTTGAGTGTGGCGAGGCCAAGAACCCTTAGCCATGGTGAGGATGAGCTAAGAACCCTTAAGATTGGTTGAGACAAAGTAAAGAGGCTCCCAAAAGTAAGATGGACTTCCAAGAGCATGGTTGAGTCCAAGAATCCCTTAAACAATAGGTGAGGCAAGTCCAACATCCACAAGAAATTGGGTGATGTAACGTTCAATTTTCGTTAAAATGACAAAAACGGGCACATTTTCAAAGCAAGTCCCCTAAACAATTTGAGTAGCATTCTAGACTTCTAAAAATGAGAATCCTAGCCTCAGACAGAAGGAAAAATGGAGCCAAAATGAAGAAACAAATTTTGACAGAAATCTTACGAAACATAATGGTATTTTCATAATTTTGAGCAAATTTTAGAATTCACACAAGAGTTAAATGAAAATTTTGAGTTCTCCAGGGTTCTTAGAGGCCCTAAAAACTATAGGAAGCCCCGGGACAGTTAAATCTCCTTCGGTGGACGTTTTCCAATGTCAGTGCACCTGAACTTTGACGGATCTATTCGAGAAGGTTTTAGCTTTGATTTAAGTGATTCCAAAGGCATTTTACTAAATTGGGAACCTAAATTTTATAATGGAAGATATGATTCTAAAAAAGGAGCTAAAACAAAGGAGAAATAAAAATGCCAAAAACGAAGGGCAAAATGGAAATTTTTGAAAAAGTCATTTTCCTCTGTAACATCCGGTCCTTCCATAAATGTGAGAAACACAATGTTCAGTTTCTCCGTAAACGACAGAAATAGGCCAGATACAAAAGAAAGTCCCTGAAATAGAAGGAATTGTGGCCAACTAAAATTATGATAAAATTTTAAATATTAGAAAATGAGGATTTGAGCCTTGAGTTGCATTTTCGTAAATATGGGCCAAAGTGATTCAAAAAATTTTCCAAAAGGCAGTGGCATTTTCGTAAATATGGGCACTTTTTGAAAAACACACAGGAGGGCTTTTTAAATAAAATTTTTGAGTTCTCCGGGGTTCTCAGAGGCTCTAAAAACTATGGAAAGCCCTAAGATAGCTAAAGCCCCTCCGGTGAACGTTTTCCAACTTCAGTATGTCGACTTTTGAAGGATCTGTTCGGAAAGGTTTTAGCTCCAATTTGAGTGATTCCAAAGTCATTTTTCTTGATTGGGAACCTAAATTTTATAATGGAAAAGACAGTTCTAAAAAAGGAGCTAAAACGAAGGAGAAACAAAAATGCAAAGTATGAAGGGCAAAATGGGAACTTTTGAAAAGTGTAACTTATTCCCACCTATATATATGATGCACCCTTCTCCTCCCTTCATTATGCACGAACATCTTCTGCCTAAAATCAGAAGAAAACCCTAGGGGATGAGGCTCACAAGAAGCGGAAGAAAAAGAGGAGAAATCAAAGGCTTAAAGTATGGAAATTAGTAGTTTTTCATGTTCTTTCTCTTCCAAACCTCTTCTCCTCCATTCTCCTTTGTTTCCTATGATTATAATGAAGTTTATAAATCTGTTTTAAGGGAGAAATTGAGGGGAAAGTTTGGATTTGAGAGAGGAGCTCAAAGAACACAAGATTCAAGTGAGAAAAAGCAAGAAAACAAGGTAATTTCTCTTCCTATGGTTGTCATTTTTGGTCCCCTTCTCCACCATTTCGCCCCACTTGAGAAAACCCTAGGAGGAGATGATTTTTAGGTAGAACCAAGCATGAATCTAAGAAAAAAGGGTGTGGAGATTAAGAATATGCAAAGAGAATTATCAAAAAGCCATTAGATTTCAAGATGCAAATTCTAGGGTTTCAATTGTACCTTGTAAAATCTGACTTTGTATGATGATGTGTATAAGTGTGGGTTGAATGGCCAAAATGAGATGCATGAGGTTTGGGACCATTTGGACAGCTCACACAAGTCTCAAATAAGCTTTTAAACTTGCCCAAAAGGTGTCAAGACCAAGGGAAATCCATTTGGCATTTTTGGTACCCAATATGGAGCCAAAAATTGACCATAATGGAACCCTATGTCACTTTTTGGCCAAATGAGTTAGTCTTGCCCTAAAATTTTGCATACAATTAGGTCTCATTAAGAGACTTTTGGGAAGCTAAAGATCATAATTTTTAGAGGTCTAGAGAATATTTGATGAATTTTCAAAGTTGGGATTTTCTATGGTTTTTGGTATGTGCACTGTTCATATTGACAGTTTTGAATTCTGTGTCACCTGATAGTCAAATGATATTCAATGCTTATGAAATTTTATATACATAAACTAGAGTTCATTATCTTTCTGTGACCACTGAGATCACCTCATTTGGAGGTCTGAGCAGAGAGTTATGCATGTTTAAAGTTAACTGTCAGTATCAGTAGCGCCCTAGGAGCTTAGTTACTGTTCCATCAGTTCCAGACATCTAAACGTATATGTTTCATTCTGGAATTATTTTTAGTGTCAAGTTAATATTTGTAGCTTTCCACAATGACTGAATGTGGTGATTTTGAGTTTTGCAGAATTAGTTATGAATTTCAGAATTTGTATCAGTAAACTAAATAACAGCCCAGGCAGCTAGGGACTCTGTAGCTTTTTGGATGTCAAATGTTCTTTTTGATGAATTTTGTGACCTAGGCATATTTTTAGTGTGAATTAGACATCCTACGGTTTCTATAATGATCAAGATTGCATGATTTTGAATTTTCTAGATTTAGTTATGATTTTCCAAAATTGTGCCAGAAAATGGAGCAAATCTGGCCGAAAATATGCTTGCTTATTTTGAGCTCCAATTCGGTTTCCATGAGTTATGGGCATGATTTTGTAATGCAAATGAGTTGTAATGATGTATTTGAATATGAGAATACATAGCATGAACTCACACAGTCCATGTGACACTGATTGCAAAATTTTAGGTATGACGTTATGCAAATAAATTCATTATTTTCATGCCATTTTTCATGTGCCCTTATGGAAATGATGATGTGAAGCTTATAAATGGCATATAATGGAGCTAGGAGTTATGGTGTTACATCCTCCACCTATAAATAGGTGGCACCACCCTTCCTCACTCATTTATACACAATTTTTTTTGTCCAAATTCAAAGAAGAAGGCTAGGGTTTAGGCACACCAAGGGAAGAAGAAGAAGAGAAATCAAGGTGAAAAGGTATGGTTTCTTGTTAGTTTTTCATGCTTTCTTCCATCCAAACCTCCTCTCCTTCATTCTCCTTGTTTTCCTTTGATTAAAATGAAGTTTATAAATCTTTTTTAAGGGAGAAACTTAGGGGAAAATTCAGATTTGAAGAGAGGAGTTTGGAGAAAGCAAGATTTAAGTGAGAAAAAGCAAGAAAATAAGATAATTTCTCCTCTTAATGGTTGCTATATTTGGTTCCCCTCCTTCTCTATTTTGCCTCATCTAAGGAACCCTAGGAGGATTTGATTTTTAGGTAGAACCAAGGGTGAATCTAAGGAAAAAGGGTGTGGAGATTAAGAATATACAAAGGGAATTAACAAAAGGCCATTAGATTTCAAGATGCAATTTCTAGAGTTTCAAGTGCACCTTGTAAAATCTGATTTTGTACAATAATTCCTAGGCTTAAATAAGAGTTTAAATGAGCTCCTAAGATCCCTATAAGTCTCCCCATGTGCTTCTCCACTTGAAAAAACAAAGCAAAGTCCATGGGTGCCAAAACCTAGCATAGGTTCGACCAAGAGAGGTTCTCATAGCTAGGGAGAGTTTTAAATTTTTCTAAGCCCATTTTTTAGTCATATATGATGAATAAATATGAGAGGAAGCCTTGGAAAAAATTTATGAAGTTTAGAGAATGAGTTGGTACTTTATGTTCCATATTATGACCTAAAGAAGCAACATATAGTTAGACTCTAGGTTTTGATTGTGTGATGACTCCAAGAGGCTTAAAAGGTGTCAAGAATCATATTTGAAAGGAAAGAATGGAGCCTAAAATTTATTTGAGGGGTGTTGCTTCATTAGGTGCAATTATAGAACCATAATGAGGTTATAGACCAAGCTAGTATCCAAGCAAGTTGTATGGCCTTAGAATTAATTCTATGAACCTAATTGGCTTCCATAAATTGTGTTTAGGCCAAGAGAAATCATCCCTACACTTTTGTGTGTGTGTGGCTAAAAAAGGGAGCTTGGATTTAGGAGAAAAATTATGTAATTATATCCAAGGTAGCTCACTTCTCCTTTTCTCATGCATGATTGTTTGTTTTACTTGTCTTTGAATGTGTGTATGTGCATTTTTGAGCCATGAAAAGTTCTTTAGCATGACTTTGATTCCATGGTGCCATGATGTTACAATATGCTTTCATATGATACTTATGATATATGCTTGGGTTTGCTTGAGTGTGGTGAGGCCAAGAACCCTTAAGATTGGTTAAGACAACGTAAAAAGTCTCCCAAAAGTGAGATGGACTCCTAAGAGAATGGTTGAGTCTAAGAATCTCTTAAAGAATGGGTGAGGCAAGTCCAACATCCACAAGAAATTGGATGAGGCCAATCCACTTGCTTGGTAAGCCTTTGTATGCTATGTATGACTTTCTTAAATGATGAAAATGCCTCTTGAATGTTTGCATATGTCAACATGACCATACATGCATTTATTAGACTTGTTTTGCATCCATTATGTATGATTGAATGGGAGATGAGCTATTGGGATTCTTTGAATCACATCCCCTCCTCTCCAATGATCTAACATGCTAGGTGGACTGAATGGGCAAGGTAATGGAAGCCAACCACCTTGAAGATGAGAGGATGACATGAAAATGCATGAGTTTTGCTACTTTAAGGCCATACAAATGGCAAAAGATGTAACCAATGGATGTATATGTATTATGATGTTATAAACACATGTAATTATGATAATATGTCATGTATGAATGAGAGAACATGTTATGTAGCCATTAGAATGTGATTTGAGTATATGATGGCAAACTAGCTTTATTAATGGTATTGTGAAATTATGTATAAGTGTGGATGAGATGGCCAAAATGAGATGCATGGAGTTTGAGACCATTTGGGCAGCTCACATAAGTCCTAATTATGCTTTTAGACTTACCTGAGAGGTGCCAAATCCCAAGGAAAGCCATTTGGACATTTTGGTATCCCATATAGAGCCAAAATTGACCAATTTAGAACTCTATATCACCTTTTGGCCAAATGAGCTTTTCTTGATCTGAGATTTGGCATGTAATTAGAGCTTGTTGAGATATTTTTGGGAAGCTAAGAATAGAATTTTTGGAGTTCTAGATAATATTTGATAAATTTTTAAAGTTGGCAAATTTTCTGGTTTTGGTCATGTTACTATTCACTTAGGTCTGAAAATGAAATCTGTCACACAGGACTCAAATGATGTCCAATTGCTACAAACTTTTATATAAAGAAATTAGACATTTCCAGCGACTTGTGCCAACTAGAATCACCCCATTTGGATCTCTAGAGAGGGAAATATGAATTTTCAAATAATCTGTCTAGTATCAGGAACTTCAGTCGATCTCAGTTACTATTTGATTGGATTTCAAGGTCTGGTCATGCCTAAATTGGTCTATAGTTATTGTTTTCCTCTAACTAACATCCACATAATTCCATATTGGTATCATTTTCATGGATTTAATTTTTGTGGAATTAATTAGACATTTTTCAAGTTTACTGCAGAATTCTATAACAGCACCAGTGGACAGCCTGACCTCTAGACTATTTCGAATGTCAAATGTCTTTTGTATTGGATGTTATGGTCTGGACATATTTTTATATGAAGTAGACACATGTGGCTTTCTAAATAGCCAAGAATGCATGATTTCTATTTTTCTAGAATTAGTTATGATTTTCCAAAGTTTGTGACAGAAATGAGCAAATTCTGTCCGAAAATGAATATGTATATTTTATGCTTCCAATTGACTTCTACGACTTGTAGGCCACATTTGATTATGGAAATGAGTTGTATCTATGTAATTAAATATAAGAATATGATGTATGAGCTCATATGATCCATATGACGCTGAATAAAATTTTTATATGCGACGCAACGCCAAATAATGTATCATTTTAATGGATTTTCTTACTTCCTTCATGGAATGCATCACATAAAGCATGAGAATATGGTGAAATGAGTTAGAAAATTATGATGTTACATTTATTAGTATTAGAGCAAAGGTTGAGGCTCTTGATGTGGGTTGTAGCTTGTGTTTATGATTTGCCTAAATGCATATGAGCTTGTTTTATGGATGAATTGAGTGTGTAGTTGGTGGAAGTGTTCCTTTTTTCATGTTAAAGTTTTTTATAATGTTTCAGCAAGATGGTGAACACTAGGAGAGGTCAACCCTCTAGAGAGGCTCATGTTGACGATAGAGCCAGGCCTAGTGATCTAGTAGCTAGAGCCTTACAATCTGTTATGGCTCACTTGGATCAACAACAGGCTGTTATTATACAGTTACAAGAATGGCTTACTGAAAGGGATAGTCAGGGCCCTACACCTACTCCTCTACAGCCACCTCACCACTCAGATCATCCCAAGCATTTAGGGGCGACTCACCCAGATCTATAGCCACACATACAGATGGTTGCCCCTATTCCACTAACTCAGACGCCTCTAGCTCAATAGCAACCCTCAACCAGAAAGATCATCACTCAATTCAGAAAGTTTAGGCCTCTTATCTTTGATGGTGAGATGAATTCAAATAAAGCTCAGGCTTGGATTATGTAGTTAGAGAAAATCTTCGAGGTGATGGAGTGTACGTTTGAGCAAAAAGCTAAGATGGCTGTCTTCCAGTTGCAAAAAGAAGCAGATTACTGGTGGAAGGGCACCAAGCCTATTTTGAGGGTGAGGAACCTTCCGATTATATGGGAGGCATTCCTCCAAGTATTTTACAAGAAATATTTCCCTAGCTCAATCAAGGATGAGAAGGAGTTAGAGTTTATTCTTTTAAAGCAAATTGAGAGGATGTCTGTGGACCAGTATGTGGCAAAATTTGTAGAGCTCTCTTGATATTCCTCTTACTTACAGAGGCATGATGATGAGAGATGGAAAGCAGACAAGTTAAAGAAAGGCTTACTCCCTAAGATCAGAGATAGGGTAGTGCCATAAAGAATTAGGCACTTTAACACCCTTGTTGAGGTATGTAGAGTGACAAAGATGAATCTCAGGTTGATGCAACCTACCTCCAGTGCTAGACCACCCCTCCCTGAGCCTAAGAGACCTAGAAAGGGATCACAGGCTATAGTGACTAGCAGGAGAGGTGGCAGAGGCCAACAGAGCTGGAAAGACAAGAGATAGAAGACTCAGTTAAGCCGAGGTAGCTTCACACCTGTCACGTGTCCCCAGTGTGGCAAGAATCACGGTACTAGACTGTGTTACATAGGACAGAATGTATGCTCTAGGTGTGGTAGGCTAGGACATATGGCCAAGGATTGCACACAGGGCCCTTTGCCTATTACATAGCGGAGGGAGATGGCTCTTCCTCCCAAACCTCAGACCTAAGGTAGAGTCTTTGCCCTGTCACAACAGGAGGCTACTCAATCCCCAAATCTAATTCAAGGTACTATTAGAACAAATGATTTTTCTATAACTACATTATTTGATTTGGCTGCTAGCCATTCTTTCATATCATATGACTATGCTAGGAGGTCGGGTTTGAATATGCATACACTTCCATATGATTTGCATGTATCTACCCCCACAGGAAATCGAGCCATCACCTCCCATGCCTGTTTGAATTGTGTGATCCAATTTAATCATTACCTTACCACCTTTGATTTAGTTTGTATGCCCCTTATTGATATTGATATGATCATTGGCATGAACTGAATGTCTACAAATAATGCCACACTATATTATAGCCACAGATGTATTACTTTACCTGAGTGTGGGACTGTGCCTAGTATGAGGACTAAGTTATCTGTCATGACCAACTCCCAAACTGAAAGATCTCTAGGGCATGGATGTCAGGGGTATCTAGTTTTCTTTTTAGTCCAAGATGAGGTAGAAGAGGGTATAAATGAGATTCTCATAGTGAGGGAGTTCTCAGAGGTATTCTCTAGAGAGATTAATGGACTACCCCCAGAGAGAGAGGTAGAATTTCCTATAGACATTGTACCTAGGGCAGGTCCAGTGTCTAAGGCTCTATATAGGATAGCTCCTACCGAGCTAGCTGAGAAGAGCTCTTAGAGAAGGGTTTTATCAGACCCAGTGTCTCACTATGGGGAGTTCCAGTCCTATTCTTAAAGAAGAAAGACAGGAGCCTTAGGCTATGTATAGATTATCAGGAACTCAATAAGATAACTATTAAGAATAAGTACCCTCTCCCTCATATAGATGACCTTCTAGATCAGTTAGTAGGAGCGTCAGTATTTTCTAAGATTGACCTCAGGTCGGGATATCATCAGCTTAGAATAAAGGCTAAGGATATTCCTAAAACAACATTTAGAACTAGATATAGACACTATGAATTTTTAGTTATGCCCTTCGGGTTGATGAATGCACCCACAGTATTCATGGATTATATGAACAGAGTCTTCAGGCCATATTTAGATAGATTTGTAGTTGTCTTCATAGATGACATCCTCATCTACTTAAAAAGTAAAGAGGAATATAAGCAACACCTGAGATAGCCTTGGAAACCCTAAGAGAAAGATAGTTGTATGCTAAATTTAGTAAATGTGAGTTCTGGCTCACTGAAGTTCAATCTCTAGGTCATGTGATCTCTCAAGCAGGGGTCGCAGTAGATCCCCATAAAGTAGAAGCACTGTTACAGTGGGAGAGACTTAGGATAGTGACAGAGATTAGGAGCTTCCTAGGTTTAGTAGGTTACTATAGGAGGTTCATTCAGATCTTTTCTTAGATAGCAATGCCACTGACTCAGCTTACTAGAAAGAATGTGCCATTTATGTTGAATGAGAAATGTGAGAGTAGTTTTCAGGAGTTGAAGCACAAGTTAATGACAGTCCCAATTTTAGTACTCCTTGACCCTAGAGAGACTTTTGTAGTTTATAGTGATGCCTCAAAGAAAAGGGTTAGGATGCGTGTTTATGTAGAAAGACCAAGTGGCAGCTTATGCTTCTAGACAGTTGAAATCTCATGAGGAAAACTACCCCACATATGATCTAGAGTTAGCTGCAGTGGTATTTGTTTTGAAAATATGGAGACACTACTTATACGGGGTAGCTATAGAAATTTATAGTCACCACAAGAGCTTTAAATATTTATTTGAACAAAAAGAGTTGAATATGAGATAGTGGATATGGTTAGAATTTTTGAAAGACTATGATTTCACATTGAAATACAATCCCGGTAAGGCTAATATGGTAGCTGATGCCTTGAGTAGAAAATCTATACATATGGCCTACATGATGATCCAAGAGCAAGAATTGATTGAGAGATTCAGAGACATGAGTCTCTCTTGTGAGGTGTATTCAGGTAAGCTATTAATGAGTGAAACCTGAATAGAAAATGACCTGAGAGATCAAATAAGAGAGGCCTAGTAAACAGATAACTATGTAAGTAAGATTAGAACCCAAATAGCCTAGGGTAGCATTCAGGAGTTCAATTTGTCTGAGGATGATATCGTTAGATACAAAGATAGGCTGTATGTGCCTAGAAATATAGAAATTAAAGAGAAAATATTAGATGAGGCACATAAAAGCAAGTACACCATTCATCTGGGCAGTAATAAAATGTACTAGGATTTAAGGAAAATATTCTGGTGGCCTAGAATGAAAACAGATATAGCAGAATATATCTCTCGATGTCTAATGTGCTAGAGAGTAAAAATAGAACATCAGAAACTAGTTGGGTTACTTCAGCCCCTAGATATCCCATAGTGGAAATGGGATAGTATAGCTACGGATTTTGTCATGGGTCTACCAAGGACATCACTGGGGCATAATGCAATATGGGTAATAGTGGATAGGTTAACAAAGTCAGCGTACTTCATACCTATGAAAGCCACTTATACCCTAGATAAGTTAGCCTAGTTGTACATCAGGGAGATAGTTAGATTACATGGCGTGCCTAGGAGCATAGGGTCAAATAGAGATCCCAGATTCAGATTGAATTTCTAGAGATCATTACAAGATGCTCTAGGTACCAGACTCAGATTTAGCACAGCCTATCACCCTTAGATGGATGGAGTGACACCCTTAACTTAATCATGGTAATTATAGTTAAATACGCGATTAATGATTAATGATCAAGGTTTGGAGTCTTTACAATTAAATACATTGTGAAAATATAAGAAAATTTGAACTTTGATAATATTAGGGTCATTAAGTATACAACCACAAATGTGAGAATGCACAAGAGAAATTGTACTATCATGAGAGGTTTGTGATTCACCTATCCATCAATTCCAACTCACAAAAACCCCTTTCAAGTGTTCCCATATCAATCCCTAGTGTTACCATTGGAGAAACTAAGGTTTCTACACTAAAGGTAGGAGTTATAGAACCTTTGCCGTGACTTGAAACTCTTTCGCCGAGGCTAAGTTAGTCACTAGAGCTCAAAAACATGAGAATGCATCACATAAAACATGAGAATGTGGTGAAATGAGTTAGGAAATTATGGTGTTACAAGAATATTGCTACAGATGCACTTTCACGTAGGTATGTTCTTCTTTCCATGTTAGATTCTAAAATTCTTGGTTTTGAGTTCATCAAAGAATTACATACTAACGATGTTGACTTTGGCGAAACTTTTAGCCATTGCAAACCTGAACTTAGTTGGGCCAAATTTTACTTTCATAATGGATTCTTATTTCATGTTGATAAGCTTTGCATTCCTAATTGTTCTATGCGTATGTTATTGGTGAAGGAAGTGCATTCAGGTGGTTTAATGGGACATTTTGGCATTGCTAAAACATTTGATATCTTAAATGAACATTTTTATTGGCCTAGAACGCATAAGGATATTGAAAAGTTTGTAGGCAGATGTGTTGTATGTCATAAAGCTAAATCTAAAATAAATCCTCATGGATTGTATACTCCCTTCCTTATTCTTAGTGTACCTTAGAAAGATATTTCCATGGACTTTATTATGGGATTACCTAGGTCTAAAAAGGGGAGGGACTTCATTTTTGTTGTAGTAGATATATTTTCTAAAATGGCACACTTCATGCTTGTTACAAAGTTGATGATGCTTTTAACATTGCTAATTTGTTCGTTCAAGAAGTTGTACGGCTTCATGGGATGCCAAGAACTATAGTATTGGATCGAGATGCCAAGTTCCTAAGTTATTTTTTAGAAGACTTTGTGGAGCAAGCTTGAAACTAAATTATTATTTTCTACTACCTACCACCCACAAATTGATGGGCAAAATGAAGTTATGAATAGGACACTTTCTTCTTTGTTATAGACAATTATTAAGAAGAACTTGAAGAATTAGGAAGAGTGTCTACCGCACGTCAAATTTGCTTACAACAGGGCCATTCATTCTACTATTAAATATTCACCCTTTGAGATTGTATATGGTTTTAATCCTCTTTTACCCATTGACTTAACTCCTTTACCTTTGTAAGAAAGAGTCAATATGGATGGAAAGAAGTGTGCTAAGTTTGTTAGGCAAATCCATGAAAGGGCTAAGCAAAACATTAAGAGGATGACTTAACAATATATAAATCGTGCTAACAAGGGACGAAAGAAGATAGTATTTGAACCAAAGGACTTAGTTTGGTTGCTATCACACTTACCTTTCTCATATGTTCAAACTTATAGTATTGAAGGATCTTGTACTACCCTCAGAAGACCCTATTGACAAGGTCTTAAGTTTCACAAAGCAAAATCTAAGATCCTGTCGACAAGGTTTTTAATTCCATAGTGTAGAGTCCAAAATCTTGTCAAAAAGATCTTAGACCTAAAAGGATAATTATCATACCTAGACAACCTTCATCCTTTTCACAAGAAAACCATAAGTTGATAATGTTATTATTCTAGAATTGCTTTGAAGATTATGATAATCAGTTTCATGCAAACGCAATTATAAGAGTTTACTTGTATAGGGAGTTCAGTAGCCCTAATAAACATCATAGCTAACTTATAGTAAATTCCTCATGTGTAATATCTATACAAAACCAATGAGAGGTAGTAAACAATGCTAAGTATTCAACTAAAGTCAAACTTTCAACATTTAACATTATTCAGGGAAATTACAACAACTATAGCCACTATAGTCTTCAAATTGGTTCAATCATCCTCTATCGGTTAGACTCCATCTTTAGTATGGATATTACCTGAAAAATAGTTATCTTTATAATGAGATATAATCCCAGTAGATAACATTGGATTCATGGTTTAAACATATAAAGAATACTTCAATGCACCATTCAGTATAGGAGCATGCAAATCCCAAGGTAGCAGAGTACATTCGTTCGTCAGGCTATTATACTTCGGTCATTGGCTAATAACAGTGATCTAGTATTCAAGAGAGTCACATTAGTGGTTATATATGCAGCCATGCATAGCATGCAAAATTTAGAAAATCATTTAGTGTAATTATGTATGTAAATAGATAGAATGCCATGTTAACTACCTGTTTCGTCACCGTTGTTTTGTCACATTATTCCTTAGCTCTTGCTATCCCAATTGCCTTCCTAAATTTCAATCATGCATTACCTTAATAAAGAATAATTCATACTTATTATTTATATTACAATTAAACTACTAATCCACCCATACGAAATGTCTAAACCCTTTTTGTTAGTTGACGACTGGAATTCCTAATTGTAAGCAATCACATCTTCGTTTTCTTTTCTTTCTCATTAATTAGTTACTATCTAAGTTATTCATGTGTAGTCCAGTGCTTTGAAGTTAAGTTATTAGTCCTTATTTTCAAGCTTGATTATCTAATTTACCATACAAACTCACACTACACAAGTAAGAAATGAAAGCTACCATAGTCTCAATATAACTACATTTTTAGACCTATTTTTGTGAAATTTCTTTCCTCCATTAAATGACCTACAAAAATTATAAAAATAGGTATAATAATCCCTTATTATGTTAATCATAAGCCACAAAAATATTTTTCAATAATTCCCAAGGATAAGCCCCAAACACCTACTGTTTTGGCCACTACCTTAGTTTAACTTGCTATACACTGCTATTGCTGTTTCTGGCTTTGTTATCCCACCAAATGAGTTTAGAAAATTCTAAGACTTTGTAGACTAAAGTTATATGTCTTAGCTACCTCACCACCAAATTTCATGCACTAATTCCTTCATTTACCCATTTAAAAAATTATTTATGAAATCAGCCCCAAGCTGTCCCATCCAGAAGCTAAATTGAATTAGTGGGATGTTTCTTTAGTCTACCTTGTTCCAAAAATTCTATAATTTTCCATATTTCAAGTATAAGGAATTTAAAACCTGTTAATCCTTTTCTAACTAATTCCACAAAAGGCAAAATATTCTAGGTCCAGAATTTCAACTAGGTAAAGGAAGCAACTTAGAACCTACTAAATTTTCTACTTACCTTTGATGGAGTCCTTGTACCTTGGTTTATCTTTTCATCACTCCTCTTCTATGGCTGTTTGAGTTTTCTTCTCCCTTCTTACCACTACTTCCCTCGGCCTAAAATGAATTAAGGTGAATGGTAACTAATGCAACAGATAGCTCATGCTCTTCATCGCTTTTAGATGGCATGAAGGCAATCTAAAATTCCTTGACTCAGTGCAATGCTAGGTGGCAACATGTATCTTATTCTCATCTAAACTACATATTAAAGGCAATATTTAACTCCCGTTGTCAAACCAAAATACGAGCATTAACAAATTACAATTGAATATGTATATATGTAGGTGGGCGGTGCAAGCATGAGTTGTCTCATTTTTGTGCTGGAGTTTTCTTCTTTTCCATTCTTATTTGGTGCAAGCTAGGTGGCAGCATTCTCCATATATATATTACTCCCCTATAATGCATATATTGCATATGGTACCTACCCCCATGGCAATTCAGATTGTGGGTATAATTAGAATGGAATTTGTGGACATATATATATAGCATAAGCATAAGGTGTCCTTGCTTGGTTTGTTTAATGCTTCCTAATTCATTTTCTATTCAGTTATCATGCTAAGTGGTAGAACAATGGTATATATCCTTTCCTCCCATTAAGCTACATCGGATGGATGTTCTCTCTAACTTACGGCTAGGAATATCACTATGCATTAATGTCCAAGTGGCTACATATACACACATCTACAGTGGAGTCTTTCAAGGAGTGTGTTTGGGGTTTACTCATTTTATTTCTCCTCCATTTAGTCTCCCCCCACCTCGCATACTAGGTGTCTCTATTTTAGATTATATAACTATTAAGTCCATGCAATCTATGCCAATTCCCATAACTAAACATAATTCCAAGTAACCAAGTGAATGCTTATACTCTTGTGTGGTGATGGTGTCAAATGGATGTAATTAAAATAATTAAAATCCCTTCCTTCCATTTCCCATTTTGTGTAGATAATGTAGTATCCTATTGGTGGTTCTTTACCATCTAATACCATATATAAAACTATAACTTTTCTACAACTAATAAGATGTGCCCATTAAGTCAGTATTATATATATACATGGTATGAGTGTGAGGTGCAAGTGTTTTATTCCCCTTAATCCTCCTCCTTTCACTCTATTTGAATGAGTTAGCTCTTTAATTAATGTGGGTTATGTTAACAGTTATGAAAAATTCAGAATGTGACAATTCCTCCCCCCTTATAAATTTTTTGTCCTAAAAAATTTACGTACCTTATGAAAATAATGTTGGATAATGCTTCCTCATGTTACTTTTAGTCTCCTAAGTGGGTTCGTCCGAGGATAGCCCTTTCCAGACCACCTTAACTACTGAGATACTCTTATTCCTTAATTGTTTGATCCATCTATCTATCATTTCTTTGGGTTCTACAACATAGGACAAATTATGTTGCAAATGCACTAACTCATGCTCTATGATGTGCAAAGGATTTGGTTGATATTTCTTTAACTGAGAGACATGGAAAAAATTATGAATCTGGGAAAGATTTGGAGGAAGTGCAAGTCTGTAGGCAACTGGTCCTATCTAATCCATAATTTGGAGAGGACCCATGTAAAGGGGGCTGAGTTTCTTGGATTTTAAGGATCGACCCACTACTGTGATTAGAGTTACTTTAAGAAATACATGGTCACCGGTTTCAAATTCTAGCGGTCGTCTCCTTTAGTCTGCATAGCTCTTCTGCCTACTTTGGGTAGCTAGTAGCCTTTTCCTGATGATTTCTATGTGTCTAAACATCAGGTCCACTATCTTTGGCCCTAAAAGTCTCCTTTCTCCTAGTTTAACCTAATACAAGAGGGGCCCACAATTTCTCTCGTAAAGGGCTTCAAATAGGGCCATTTGGATACTAGAATGGTAACTATTATTATATGCAAATTCTACTAAGGGTAAGTATACATCCCAGTTCCCTTTAAACTCTAAGACACATGACCTAAGCATATCCTTCAAAGTTTGAATGGTCCTCTCTATTTGGCTGTTTGTTTGAGGATGATAGGCCATACTAAATTTCAATTACGTACTTAAAGCTTGATAAAAAGACATCTAAAATTTAGATACAAACTTAGGGTCTCTATCTAAAATAATACTGACAGGCACTCCACGAAGTCTCAATCTCACCCACATAAAGTTGAGCTAGTTTGTCTGTGGTGTATGTAACACCCTGAAAATAATTAAGGTGTTATTATGGATTAAGATTAATTAAGAATAATTAATATGGGATGATTGGGCAAGTTAAGTAAATAGGGATTTTAGATAGATAAATTATTAATATGGGCTTGAGAATTAATTGAGATAGAAACTTCACCTAGGCCCAAATTAATGAAATATGACAAGAGGCTAATGGAGGCCCAATGAGTTAGGTGCAGACCCAACCCAATTTAATGTGATAGAGGCCCACGATCCACCTTGTATAGGCTCTTATAAGTGGCCCAATAACCCTTGTGCAGACCCAAACCCTTAAGCTTTTCAAACTTGGCCCAAACCCAATTAAACTTCAGTAACCCAATGCATAAGAACTGGCCCAATAAAATCCTGCAACCCAACACTTTAAAACTGGCCCAACAAGCTAAAGTCTGAAGCCCATGTGGAGTTGGACTTGGAGCAACCCATGACCCATCCCTTGACCCAACTTAAACCCACCTAAAACCCTAATGCTTCAGCCACTTTCTCATTTGCTGAAACACAAGAAGCAAAATTCGGAGGTTAAGAAGGAGGCTAGGGTTAGGGGCAAGAATTCTTCATTTTCACACACTTAGAGCAAGATTCAGCCAAGGTAATAGTTATACAACTTAATCCCCTCATCTTTCTCTTTAATTTGGTCTGATTAGTTTTTTATTTGGAGTATTTTCATCATATCCAAAATCTAAAATGTGGGTGTTTGGGGATTTTCTTGGTGAAATTCGTAGGTTGAAGTTGGGGCAGGTATTAGGTGAGTTTAAACCCCCCATTTTGATGCTTTCTTTGTTGGTTTGAGACCCCCATAGTTGATTTATATTATAGGTATTAAGTTTGTACGAATTTGCTTAGGATTTTGGGTGGAATATTGAGATTTCTAGTAGAGGACACTTTAATCCGAATTTAAGAATTGTGGTGGCTAGGTAAGTATTCTTTAGGTAGTTAATAACATTTAAATCCCTTGGGGTACTTGTTGTAACTGTTGATGATGAATTAGAGTAGTAATTATCTGTGCTATGATTATAGGGAGACTCTGCTCCATTGGTGGCTGTTGCAAATTTGTGTACAAGTGAGGTAACCCGGGTTTATATTAATTCCATGCATGTATCTGTTTAATTTCCTATTTGCTATGCATGAATGATTTGAAATATTGAATAAATTGGTTAGCTATCTATTGTATGATGATTGGACCTTGTGAGTCCATGGTAGAGCTGTGGTGCGGCTGCCACCCGTGCATGTGCTATGATTGAGCATTAGGTTATGATCAAACCCCAGATGCACTAAGCCCTGGTTGTACTCAGTAGGGAGTAGGTGCCGTGGATGGGCCTCTCCCAGTGTTAATGGCCTTTAACATGTTAAAAATATGATTGGTAGTATGGGATAGTAATCATGATAGCCTAATTGTTTCATTTGCTGAGATGACTGATATGATTCTGATATTGATTTTGATTCATGCATATATGTTAATTAAACTGGATTATATGATGGAATTATCTTGGTTACTGAGATTTATATCTCACCCCGTTTTATGGGATTACAATTTCAGGTGAAGGTTTCTCGGGTAAGGATAAGGGCAAGCAAGTGGATGAACATCCATGAGCTAAGGCCTAGTGTGGGGGAGCTACACTTGGTCTGAGTGTAATAGGGTAGATGCTAAATTTTGGTTAAGTCTTGTATAGCATCATCATGTATCTGTATTGCCAAGTGTAGGAGTCTGTATTTTGATAATATAATGTGTACTTATTGAGGAGTAGGCCTTACTTTAAATTGGTAATTGATTTATATATTTGTGTTATCTACAATGAGCCTTGTTGAACTTTGATGTAGCTTATTATTGGAGATGTAATCTTGACATAAGTGATATCTATTGATAGTTCATGAACTCTTGTTATTGTTATTTTATAAATTGCTGATAAATGGACTTGTTGATATAGGGTAATTAGAGGAAAGAAAATGATCCTTGAATCTTGAATTAGAGAGGATAGATTAGTCGGATAAATTATGCTAAGGAAAGCTATTTGAGCCCCACAATTAAGGTAGAGGGGTCTTAGGGTGAGATTAGAGGGAGAAAGGAGAGTATAAGTCTAGATTTTCGGAGTGTAGGACCAGAAGGTACTTCGCCATAGCTAAAATTGAGTTGGCAGCGGCCAATAGAGGCGAAGTTGCCCAGGGAGAGTGCTAGAAAGGAATTCACCGCGGTGAAATGTAAATTGGCCGTGGCGAAATGTGAGAGGTCAAACTGGGAGTTATCCTGAGAGAAATTAGCCGCGTAGGAAAATGTCCTCGGCATTACAGAGAGGAATTGGCCACGGCGGAAGGAGGAATTGGCCGTGACCAATATCGAGAGGCGAGCGAGGGAGTTCCAGGAGGCTTCTTCGCCGCGGTGCCATTTATGTTGGCCGCGGCAAAGGTCCAACTTGCCGCGGCGAAACTAGTGATGAAGAAAGGGGTAAAACAGAAAGGAATTGGCTGCGGCTAAGGATAATTTGGCCACGGCTAACATGTTGAAACACTTATATTAACTAGAAAATCTTGGTTTTCCATATGTTAATCACAAAGGATGATCTAGAGTCATTAGGATGGGTTATAACTGATGAGTAATAGATCCAAGGCTTATAAAATGGATGTTTAAATTCCCTTATGAACATAAGTGTATATAATCGTATGATTGATGACTCTAATCACATTAAGGTTTAAATTTTTCGACATTTTCATTACCTATGATGATTAATCACGTGTTTAACCTTAATTATGATGATAAGAAATTTGGGTCGTCACAGTTGGTATCAGAGCAATGGTTCAGGCAAATGTGTTTGATTTACATCTTTGTTGTTAGAAAACTTGGCAATCATGATGCATGCATGATAGGAATAGGAACATTATGACTTGATGATAACTCTCATACCTATACATATATCTGCCATGGGTGGAGTGTGTTTTGTTTACCTTAGGCTGTAGTTTAATGGGGGATGCTTGTGGTTATGCTTGTAGCATTAAAGAGTTAGATGGCTACCTGTAGAGAAACGACTGAGATGCTAAGAGAGATGCAAGAGGCCATGGCTGCAATGGCCAACCGTATGAGAGAACAAGCAGAGGCCCATGAAACCACAGTGAGGGCGATGACTGACTGGCTTCAAGAGCAAGCCGAGGCTCATGCAGCGACTATACAAGTGCTGCAACAGCTACATGAAAGTATGAATAAGCCAAATCAGGAGTTGCCAATGGACAACCGTATGGGGGTTGGTCATAACCCTGGTGTGGGACACCTAAGGGAGGATGGTAACCTCTCTGTGGTGTTGTCCAAATGTAGAAAGGTTGACCCTCCATCGTTTTTGGAGGAGTTAGACACTGATAAAGCCGAGAGGTGGCTTATGCAATTGGAAAAAATCTTTGGGGTTATGACTTGCACCACCGAACAAAAGGCCAAGCTGGCTATGTACAAGTTGGAAGGAGAGGCTGAACATTGGTGGAGGAATGCCTCCAGATTGCTAATTGCAAGGGAGATACCTTTGACCTGGGAGAGCTTTCAAACGGCATTTGAAAGCAAATACTTCCCACCATCAGTAAGGGCCGACAAGGAGGCTGAGTTTAACTTCCTTGAGCAAGGGGATATGAATGTAGACCAATATGCGGTCAAATTCATTCAGTTGTCTTGCTTCTCCTCCTACCTGAAAAGGTTTGACGATAAGCCTTAGAAAGCTGAGAAATTTAAGAGAGGCCTGAGACCAGAGATCAAGGATAAAATTGTGTCTCTACAAATCCGCAACTTTGATGAGTTAGTGGAGAAGTGTAGAGTGATAGAGAGGGCCATGATGGAGAGTGAGGCCAAGAGAAAGAAGACCTTGGAAGGAAAACGTGACCGGGGCATGGAGCCCTTTAGGGGCGAAAGCAAGAAAGGAACCCATAGTGGGAGTGGCTCTTAGGGTAGGAGACCACCCCCAAGGAATGTCCCTCAAAGAAGAAGCATGGGACCACCGAGAATTACAATGAGTGCCCCACCCACTTGTGCCAAATGTGGGAAGAACCATAGGAATGGGCCTTGTCCAGTATGTTACAATTGTGGAAAGCCGGGACACTATGCGAGGACTTACACAGTGTCACGTGAGTCGACCTCATCCATTAAGCCACCTGTTCAGGGAAGGGTGTTCGCACTTACGCAGCAAGAGGCTAGTAGATCCCCTGGCCTAATCCGAGGTACTTTACTTGTCCATAATCATGTCGTAGATGCATTGTTTGACTCGGGTGCGACCCACTCATTCATCTCATATGACTGTGTTAAGCGTCTGGGTCTTAAAATTAGCTTGTTGCCATTTGAATTGTCTGTGTCCACCCCTACTGGATATTCTATGATTACATCTGATGTATGCTTAAATTGTACTGTACAATTGGATAGCCGTTGTACTACCCTTGACTTGATTTGTATCCCTTTGTGTGATTTTGATGTAATCATTGGTATGGACTGGTTGTCTGCTAATAATGTGATACTTGACTGCAACCGTAAAACTGTTTCCTTACCCGTAAACATACTTGAAACTGGTCCTGTGACTGAGCTTACTTGTGTGTCTGTCGCCCAAGCTGGGAGGTGCCTTAGGCGTGGATGCCAAGGGTTTCTAGTGTTTTTCTCATTGCATGTTGAAGTTGATGATGGGGTAGAGGGTATACCTGTGATTAGGGAGTTTCCTAAGGTTTTCCCTAAGGAGTTTAGTGGACTACCTCCAGAGAGAGAGCTAAAGTTTTCTGTTAATTTGGTACCCGGTACTGGTCCAATCTCTAAGGCCCCGTATAGAATGGCGCCTGCTGAGTTGGTTGAGTTAAAAAGTCAATTAGAAGAGTTACTGGAGAAAGGGTTTATTAGGCCAAGTGTGTCTCCATGGGGAGCACCAGTGCTATTTGTCAAGAAGAAGGATGGTAGCCTTAGACTTTGCATTGACTATAAGCAATTGAACCAAGCGACTATCAAGAATAAATACCCTTTGCCTAGAATTGATGACTTACTTGACCAATTAGCTGGAGCGTCGGTCTTTTCAAAGATTGACCTTAGATCGGGATATCACCAACTTAGAGTCAAGGCTGATGATGTACCTAAAACTGTCTTTAGGACTCAATATGGCCATTATGAATTCCTAGTTATGCCTTTTGGGTTAACCAATGCCCCTGCCATTTTCATAGATTACATGAATAGGATTTTTAGGCCTTATCTTGACCAGTTTATGGTAGTGTTCATTGATGATATCCTCATCTACTCTAAAAGTAGTGAAGAGCATGAAGAGCATCTTAGGATAATTCTTCAAACCTTGAGAGAGCATCAGTTGTATGGTAAGTTGAGCAAGTGTGAGTTTTGGTTGCGGGAGGTCAAATTCCTAGGTCATGTGATATCGGAACAAGGGGTAGCGGTAGATCCTAGCAAGGTAGAAGTGGTACTGAATTGGGAGAAACCCAAAACAGTGACCGAAATCCATAGCTTCTTAAGTCTAGCCGGCTACTATAGAAGATTCATTAAGGGATTTTCTCAGTTAGCCATGCCTTTGACAAAACTGACTAGGAAGGACCAACCATTTGTGTGGGATGCTAAGTGTGAGAATGCCTTTCAAGAGCTTAAAGATAAGCTTACCACCGCACCTGTGTTAGTGATACCTAACCCTAAAGAGACATTCACAGTCTATAGTGATGCTTCTAAGAAGGGATTAGGGTGTGTCTTAATGCAACAAGGTAGGGTGATAGCCTATGCTTCTAGACAGCTTAGACCCCATGAAGAGAATTACCCTACCCATGACCTGGAACTGGCTGCTGTAGTTTTTGCCCTTAAGATTTGGAGGCACTATCTCTATGGTGCCCAATTTGAGGTGTATAGTGATCACAAAAGTTTGAAGTACTTGTTTGACCAAAAGGAGTTGAACATGAGGCAAAGGAGGTGGATGGAATTCCTTAAGGACAATGATTTTTCTTTGAAGTATCATCTAGGGAAGGCAAATGTGGTTGCTGATGCCTTGAGTCGGAAATCTATTCACATGGCAATGATGATGCTTAGAGAGCAAAGGTTGATTAAGGAGATGAGAGATTTGAATTTATCAATTTCAATGAACCTTAGTAATCTTCTTTTGGGAGAATTGAGGATAGAAAATGACCTTAGAAAAAGGATTAAAGAAGCCCAAGAGTTAGATGCCTACTGGGGAGGAATTAGAGAGCAACTGGGTAGTGGTGAGGTCAAGGATTTTGACCTATCAGGAGATGGTTTGGTGAGGTACCAAGGTAGAGCATGCATACCTAAGGATGAAGAGTTGAGGAACATAGTGTTATCAGAAGCTCATAAGAGTCAGTACACCATTCATCCTGGCACCACTAAGATGTATAGGGATTTAAAGAAGAGCTTTTGGTGGCCTGGAATGAAGTCAGATATAGCAGAGTTTATGGCTAGGTGTCTAATTTGTCAGAGGGTTAAGATTGAACACCAAAAACCTGCAGGTTTATTACACCCTTTAGAGATTTCGGAATGGAAATGGGATAGTATATCCATGGATTTTGTGATGGGTTTGCCTAGAACATCCTCGGGTTATGATGCTATTTGGGTGATTGTGGATAGATTGACGAAGTCTGCCCACTTTCTACCTATTAGAGCTACTTATCCTCTAGATAGACTAGCTCAACTGTACGTTCGTGAGATTGTAAGGTTACATGGTGTTCCTAATAGCATTGTGTCAGATAGAGACCCAAGATTCACATCAAAATTTTGGCGGTCTCTACAAGAAGCTTTAGGTACTAGTCTTAACTTTAGCACTGCCTATCATCCTCAGTCTGATGGATAGACTGACAGGACCATTCAAACCCTTGAGGACATGCTGAGAGCTAGTGTGCTAGAATTGAAAGGGAGTTGGGATGTGTACTTGCCTTTAGCAGAGTTTGCTTATAATAACAGTTACCATTCTAGTATCCAAATGGCACCATTTGAGGCACTTTATGGGAGGAAGTGTCGGTCACCCTTGTGTTGGGTAGAGTTGGGTGAGAGGAGTCTCTTAGGTCCAGACATAGTGGACCAAACCACCCACCAGATATAACTCATCAGAAAGAAATTGTTGGCTGCCTAGAGTAGGCAAAAGAGTTATGTAGATAAGAGAAGGAGACCCTTAGAATTTGAGGTAGGAGACCATGTGTTCCTTAAGGCTACTCCGGTGACGGGGGTAGGACGGTCTATCAGGACAAGAAAGCTCAGTCCACGTTATCTTGGTCCTTTCCAAATCCTTGAAAGGATAGGACCCGTGGCCTATAGAGTCACTTTACCTCCAAACCTGGCCAGATTGCATAATGTATTCCATGTGTCCTAACTGAAAAAGTACCACCCGGACCCTTTGCATGTCATTGAGCATGAGAATGTGCATCTACAAGATGATTTGTCTTATGTGGTTGAACCGGAAAGGATTGTGGACTCAAAAGTCAAACAGCTGCGTAATAAGGACATCCTCCTGGTAAAGGTAGTATGGAAGGGACTTACTCCGGATGAAGCAACTTGGGAAACAGAAGGAGCTATGAGGAAGGATTATCCCGCATTATTTGAGTAAGGTATGTTTAATTTTGAGGATAAAATTTCTAAAAGGAGGGGAGAATATAACACCCCGAAATTAATTAAGGTGTTAATCATGGATTAAGATTAATTAAGAATAATTAATATGGGATGATTGGGAAAGTTAAGTAAATAGGGATTTTAGATAGATAAATTATTAATATGGGCTTGAGAATTAATTGAGATAGAAACTTCACCTAGGCCCAAATTAATGAAATATAACAAGAGACTAATGGAGGCCCAATGAGTTAGGTGCAGACCCAACCTAATTTAATGTGATAGTGGCCCGCGACCCACCTTGTATAGGCTCTTATAAGTGTCCCAATAACCTTTGTGCAGACCCAAACCCTTGAACTCTTCAAACTTGGCCCAAACCTAATTAAACTTCAGCAACCCAATGCATAAGAACTGGCCCAATAAAATCCTGCAGACCAACACTTTAAAACTGGCCCAACAAGCTAAAGTCTGAAGCCCATGTGGAGTTGGACTTAGAGCAACCCATGACCCATCCCTTGACCCAACTTAAACCCACCTAAAACCCTAATGCTTCAGCCACTTTCTCATTTGCTGAAACACAAGAAGCAAAATTCGGAGGTTGAGAAGGAGGCTAGGGTTGGGGGCAAGAATTCTTCATTTTCACACACTTAGAGCATGATTCAGCCAAGGTAATAGTTATACAACTTAATCCCCTCATCTTTCTCTTTAATTTGGTCTAATTAGTTTTTCATTTGGAGTATTTTCATCATACCCAAAATCTGAAATGTGGGTGTTTGGGGATTTTCTTGGTGAAATTCGTAGGTTGAGGTTGGGGCAGGTATTATGTGAGTTTAAACCCCCCATTTTGATGCTTTCTTTGTTGGTTTAAGACCCCCATAGCTGAATTATATTATGGGTATTAACTTTGTACGAATTTGCTTAGGATTTTGGGTGGAATATTAAGATTTCTGGTAGAGGACACTTTAATCCGAATTTAGGAGTTGTGGTGGCTGGGTAAGTATTCTTTAGGTAGTTAATAGCATTTAAATCCCTTAGGGTACTTGTTGTAACTGTTGATGATGAATTAGAGTAGTAATTATCTGTGCTATGATTATGGGAGACTCTGCTCCATTGGTGGCTGTTGCAAATTTGTTTACAAGTGAGGTAACCCGGGTTTATATTAATTCCACGCATGTATCTGTTTAATTTCCTATTTGCTATACATGAATGATTTGAAATATTGAATGAATTGGTTAGCTATCTATTGTATGATGATTGGACCTTGTGAGTCCATGGTGGAGCTGTGGTGCAGCTACCACCCGTGCATGTGCTACGATCGAGCGCCGGGTTATGATCAAACCCCAGATGCACTGAGCTCTGGTTGTGCTCAATGGGGAGTAGGTGCCATGGACGGGCCTCTCCCAGTGTTAATGGCCTTTAACATGTTAAAAATATGATTGCTAGTATGGGATAGTAATCATGATATCCGAATTGTTTCATTGGCTGAGATGACTGATATGATTCTGATATTGATTTTGATTCATGCATATATGTTAATTAAACTGGATTATATGATGGAATTATCTTAGTTACTGAGATTTATATCTCACCCCGTTTTATGGGATTACAAATTCAGGTGAAGGTTCCTCGGGTAAGGATAAAGGCAAGCAAGTGGATGAACATCCATGAGCTGAGGCCTAATATGGGGGAGCTACACTTGGTCTGAGTGTAATAGGGTAGATGCTAAATTTTGGTTAAGTCTTGTATAGCATCATCATGTATCTGTATTGCTAAGTGTAGGAGTCTGTATTTTGATAATATAATATGTACTTATTGAGGAGTAGGCCTTACTTTAAATTGGTAATTGATGTATGGATTTGTGTTATCTACAATGAGCCTTATTGAACTTTAATGTAGCTTATTATTGGAGATGTAATCTTAACATAAGTGATATCTATTGATAGTTTATGAACTCTTGTTATTATTATTTTACAAATTGCTGATAAATGGACTTGCTGATATAGGGTAATTAAAGGAAAGAAAATGACCCTTGAATCTTGAATTAGAGAGGATAGATTAGTCGGATAAATTAGGCTAAGGAAAGCTATTTGAGCTCCATAATTAAGGTAGAGGGGCCTTAGGGTGAGATTGGAGGGAGAAAGGAGAGTATAAGTCCAGATTTTCGGAGTATAGGACCAGAAGGTACTTCGCCACGGCTAAAATTGAGTTGGCCGCGGCCAATAGAGGCGAAGTTGCCCAGGGAGAGTGATAGAGAGGAATTCGCCACGGCGAAATGTGAGAGGTCAAACTAGGAGTTGTCCAGAGAGAAATTAGCCGCGGCGAATTATGGAATTGGCCGCGGTGAACTTTTAGGAAAATGTCCTCGGCATTCCAGAGAGGAATTGGCCGCGGCAGAAGGAGGAATTGGCCGCGGCCAATATCGAGAGGCAAGCGAGGGAGTTCTAGGAGGCTTCTTCGTCGCGGTGCCATTTATGTTGGCCACGGCAAAGGTCCAACTTGCCGCGGCGAAACTAGTGATGAAGAAAAGGGTAAAATAGAAAGGAAGTGGCCGCAGCTAAGGATAATTTGGCCACGGCTAACATGTTGAAACACTTATATTAACTAGAAAATCTTGGTTTTCCATATGTTAATCACAAAGGATGATCTAAAGTCATTAGGATGGGTTATAACTGATGAGTAATAGATCCAAGGCTTATAAATGGATGTTTAAATTCCTTTATGAGCATAAGTGTATGTAAGCGTATGATTGATGACTCTAATCACATTAAGGTTTAAATTTTTCCACATTTTCATTACCTATGATGATTAATCGCGTGTTTAACCTTAATTATGATGATAAGAAATTAGGGTCGTCACAGTGTACGTAGGCTTAAATGGTAAGAAGTGAGCAGATTTGGTTAATCTATCCACTATTACCCAAATGGAGTCATATCATGAGGATGTCCTAGGTAAGCTTATAACAAAATCCATAGAAATACTGTCCCATTTCCACTCAGGGATTTCTAATGGCTGTAACATTCTTGTAGGTCTTTGGTGTTCTACCTTCACTCTCTGACAAACTAAGCACTTAGACACGTATTGGGCAATTTCTGATTTCATGCCAGGCCACCAAAAATTCTTTTTAAGATCCTGATACATCTTTGTGGTACTTGGGTGTAAAGTATTTGCTTTTATAAGCTTCTGCCAAGATAGTGTTCCTCAATTCTCTTTTCTCAGGCACACATAATCTATCCTTGTACGAAATTAGTCCATCCTTAGATTCCCGAAATTCTTTAGACTTCCCTGGGCTTATATGTTTCTTAATCCTTTCTAAGAACTTATCAGAAACTTGAGCATCTTTAATTTGGTCTCGTAGGTCACTATGAATCCTTAGCTCACTTACTAAGAGGCTACCTGGGTGTAAGGAGATGGAAAGGTTTTGGTCGCTAAAATCCTCAATCAGTTTTTGTTCCCTAAGCATCATAAGGGACACATGTATGGACTTTCTGCTTAAGGCATCTGCAACTATGTTCGCTTTGCCCGGGTGATACTTGAGGTGAAATCATAATTTTTAAGAAATTCCATCCACCTCCTCTGTCTCTTGTTCAATTCCTTTTGGTCAAAAAGGTATTTCAAACTTTTATGATCACTATAAACCTTAAATGATGCCCCGTATAAGTAATGTATCCAAATTTTTAGGGCAAACACAATGGCTGCTAATTCCAAGTCATGGATGGGGTAGTTCTCTTCATGGGCTATTGACTGTCTAGCAGTATAGGTGACTACTCTACCCTCTTGCATTAAGACACATCCTAGCCCTTTCTTGGAAGCATCGCTGTATACTACAAAAGGTTTCTGGGGGTTTGGTATCACTAAGATGGGTGTGGAAGTCAATTTGGTTTTCAACTCCTAAAATCTCTACTCACATTTATCATTCTAAATAAATAGTTGGTCCTTCCGAGTTAATCTAGTCAAAGGTGTAACAAAATGAGAAAATCCTTTGATGAACCTTCTATAGTACCTAGCTAATCCCAAGAAGCTCCTAACCTCTGTGATGGTTTTGGGCCTTTCCCAATTCACTACTGCTTCTATTTTGCTAAGGTCCACTGCTATCCCTCTTTCAGAGATTACATATCCTAAGAATTGTACTTCCCTCAATCAAAACTCTCACTTACTGAGTTTAGCAAATAGTTATTTCTCTTTCAAAATTTGAAGGACACTCCTAAGGTGTTTCTCATGTTCCTCTACACTCCTAGAATAAATAAGAATGTCATCTATGAAAACAACCATAAATTGGTCCAGGTAGGGCCTAAAAATCCTATTCATGTAATCTATAAAAATAGTTGGGGCATTGGTCAAACAAAAAGGCATAACAAGAAATTCATAATGTCTATACCTAGTTCTAAAGGTAGTTTTTGGAATGTCCTCTGCTTTGATTCTCAATTGGTGGCATCCTGACCTTAGGTCTATCTTAGAGAAAATGGAGGCTCCTACTAGTTGATCTAAGAGATCATCTATCCTATGTATTGGATACTTATTCTTTATAGTCACTTTGTTCAACTGCCTATAGTCTATGCACAATCTCATGTTCCCATCTTTCTTCTTCATAAACAAGATTGGTGCACCCCACAAGACAGACTAGGTCTAATGAAACCTTTTTCTAATAGTTCCTTTAGTTGCTTTTTCAATTCAGCTAACTCAGCTAGGGCCATCCTATAGGGTGATCTAGATATAGGACTAGTTCCAAGCACTAAGTCAATGGCAAATTCTAATTCTCTATCAGGAGGAAGAGCACTAACTTTAGTAGGAAACACTTCGAGGAAATCTCTAACCACTGGTATGGTTTTTATTCCCTCTTCCACCTCAACTTGCAGAGAAAAGAAGACTAAAAACCCCTGACAACCTTTACTAAGTTAACTCTTAGCCTGGGCAATGGATAATATAGGAAACTCATTAAAAGATGTTGAATTTGAAACATAAACAGGTAATGAGACCAATTTACGAGAACAATCCAGGATAACATTATTTACAGACAACTAATCCATGCCAATAATAAGATCGATACCAGTCATGGGAATGCATACTAAGTCAAGAGTAGTGGATTGTTTATCAACTTGATTTGCACAATTTAAACATGTGTTAGAAGTAACGTTAGATCTACTTGCAGGGGTAGTTATGGACAATGAAAATGGTAGCATGCTGACTCTCACATCTAGACTCTTAGCACAATCCTATGAAATGAATGAGTGGGTTACCCCAAAGTCAAATAGTGCATTTACAATACAATTATCAATTAAAATTGTCCCTTGGATCAAACTAGGCGATTGATCTACCTCTTGACGAGTCAGAGTAAACACTCACCCTTGCGTTTGTGGTCTAGCTACTGGGTTGATTCCTTCTGGACTCTGCAATCTCGGGAATAGTGTCCTGGCTGTCCACATTTGAAACACACATTCTTGCAGTCTCTGCAGGGACTGTATCCATGGTTTTTGCCATATTTATCACATATCCTAACTATAGAACCCTGACCTTGATGTTTTCCTCTAAATTGTTCTCTACCCTTTCTAGGCTTCTTATTCCAGACTCTTCCCTCACTTCTTCTCTTAAAAGTGTTATTTTCTCTCTCTCTTTTTTCTGATAGTATTCTCCTCCTTTCTACCTCTGCATCCCATATACTTTCCTCTGCCAACCTACAGATTTCAACCAACTCTTCAAAGTTCCTTTGTTTATGGGTGATCACTCTCTCCCTGATATCTGGTCGAAGTTGTAATATCCGATTTTCGTTAAACAACGAAAAAGGGTACGTTTTCAAAGTAAGTCCACCGAAATGAATTAGTTAAGGTCCCAAAAAATTTGAGTAATATTCTAGACTCCTAAAAATGAGAATCTCAGCCTTAGACAGAAGGAAAAATGGAGCTAGAATGAAGAAATAAATTTTAACAGAAATCTTACAAAACATAATGGCATTTTCATAATTTTGGGCAATTTTTGGAATTCACACAAGAGGGCTTTTTAAATGAAAGTTTTGAGTTTTCTAGGATTCTCAGAGGCCCTGAAAACTATGGGAAGCCTCGAGACAGTTAAATCCCCTCCGGTGGATGTTTTCCAACGTCAGTGTGCCCAAACTTTGATGAATTTGCTCGGGAAGATTTTAGCTTCGATTTGAGCGATTCCAAAAGCATTTTTCTTAATCAGGAACCTAATTTTTATAATGGAAAAGACGGTTCTAAAAAAGGAGCTAAAACGAAGGAGAAACGAAAATGCAAAGTACGAAGGGCAAAATTAGAATTTTTGAAAAGGTCATTTTTCCCTACCTATATATAGGTGGCGCCTCACACTCTCTCTCATTTAGCATCAGATTTCTCAGCCCCAAACTAAAAGCAAAACCCTAAGAGAGAAGCACCCAAGAGAGGAAAAAGAAGGAAAGAAGAAATCCAAGCCAAAGGTATGTTTTTATGGTTGTTTTTCATGCTCTTCTCCATCCACACCACCTCTCCTTCATCCTCCTTGATTTCCTTTAATTAAAATGAAGTTTATAAATCTGATTCAGAGGAAAATTTCATGGGAAATTTCGGATTTGAAGAGAGGAGCTTGGAGAAAGCAAGATTTAAGCTAAACTAAGCAAGGAAACTAAGTAAAATTGCATCCTATAGTTGATCTCTTCCATCACCCTTCTTCTCCATTTTGCCTAACCTTAGGAACCATAGGAGGATCTGATTTTCAAGCTCAACTAAGCATGAATCTTAGGTATTTAATAGAGAAGAACAAGAATATGCAAAGAAAACAACAAAATAACCATTAGAATTCAAGATGCAAATTCTAGGGTTTTATGTACACCTTCCAAAATTTGATTTTGTATGATGATTCTTAGGATTAATTAAGAGTTTAAATGAGTTCTTGAGACTCCTAAGATGCTCCCTACAAGCTTCCTCCTTCAAGAAAACAAAGGAATTTCCAAGCCAAATTGCCCTATGTCTCGGCCTAGGCATGTTCTTGTAGCTAGAGAGAATTTTAAATTTTTCTAAGGGCATTCTTGAGTCATATTTGATTAATGAAAATGAGGGGAGGCCTTGGAAAAAATTTAGAACTCATAGAAAGTGATTTGGTGTATTAGGTTTCATATTATGACCTAAAGAAGTAATATGATGTTAGGCCATTTGTTTTAATGGTATGATGACTCCAAGAGGCTTAAAAGGAGTCAAGAATCATATTTGAAAGGAAAGAATGGGGACTAAAAATTATTTGAGGGGTGTTGCTTCATTAGATGCGATTATGAACCATAATAGAACTTATAGAACAATCTAGGGTTTAAACAAGTTGTATAGCCTTAGAGATTGTTTCATGAACCTAATTGGCTTCCATAAATTGTATCTAGGCCAATAGAAACCATCTCCACAAATTTATAGGTGTGTGACCGAAAGGGGAGGCTTGAATCCAAAAGGAAAAGTGTGTAATTGTGTGCAAGGTAGCTCTCTCCACCTTCTCTCATGCATGGATGTGTGTTTAGCTTGTCTTAGAATGTGTGTATGAGTTTTTTCAAGTCATGAAAAGTATGCTAGCATGATTTTATATGCCATGATTTTATGATGTCATATTATATTTTCAAATGAATGTATGATGTTTATTTGAGTTTGCTTAAGTGTGGAGAGGCCAAGAACTCTTGACCATGGTGAGGATGAGTCAAGAACCCTTGAGATTGGTTGAGACATAGCAAAGAGTCTCCCAAAAGTAAAGTGGGCTCCCAAGAGTATGGTTGAGTCCAAAGCTCGTAAAGAATGAGTGAGGCAAGTCCAAAATTCATGAAGAGAAGTGTGAAGCTAATCCAAACACTTGGTGAGCTCTTGAATGTTTTGTATGACTTGTTCACATGCCAAGCTTGCTTCTTAAATGTTCATGACTTCCATGATAACCACGCATGCATTTTTAAGGCTTGCTTTGCATATGTTATGTATGATTGAATGGGAGATGAGCTAATGTGAATTAAGTATGTATGGCAAAGATAGCTTCATGAATGATTTTATATAAATGTGCATAAGTGTGGGTTAAATGGCCAAAATGAGATGCATGAGGTTTGGGACCATTTGGGCAGCTTACACAATTCCTAAGTGTGCTTTTAGACTTGCCCAAAAGGTGTCAAAACTAAAGGAAAGCCATTTGGCAATTTTGGTACTCTATATGGAGCCAAAATTGACCATAATGGAATCCTATGTCACTTTTTGGCCAAATGAGTTATTCTTGACCTAAGATTTGGCATGTAATTAGATCTCATTGAGATCGTTTTGGGAAAATAAAGATAATAATTTTTAGAGGTCTACAGAATATTAGATGATTTTTCAAAGTTGGCAATTTTTATGGTTTTGGTCTGCTTCACTATTCATTTGGTCCAAAAATGAATTATGTCACACAAGGCTCAAATGATGTCCAATTGCCATGAAATTTTATATATAGAAACTAGACATTGGCAATGACTTGTGCCAACTAGAAACACCTCATTTGGAGGTCTAGAGAGGGAGATATGAATTTTTGAACATTCTGTCCAGTATCAGGAATTTTGCTCAACCTGAGTTACTGTTCCATTAAATTCTGAGGTCTGGGCTTAATGAACTGGTCTAGAGGTATTTTTCCTCCCTAGCTAACATCTACATCTTTCTAGATTGATACCATTTACATAGATTAGATTTTTTTGAAATTCATTGGACATTTTCAAACTTTTCTGCAGAATTCTATGATAGTTCCAGAATGTAGTCTAACCTCTGGAACATTTTGGATGTCAAACATCCTATGTGATGGATGTTATGGTCTGGGCATATTTTTAGTGTGAATTAGACATTCGTATCTTTTCATAATGACCAAGATTGCATATTTTTGATATTTCTAGAATTAGTTATGATTTTCCAAAATTTGGTCAAAAAAAGGGGCAAATCTGGCCGAAATTGAACAACAACATTTCATGCTTCATTTCGGTTTCCATGAGTTGTGGGCATGATTTTATGATGCAAAAGAGTTGTATTATGTAATTAAATATGAAAATATATAGTATAAGCTCACATGGTCCATGTGACATCAAAAGAAATTTTTATACACAACGCAACACAAAAATACTCATTATTTTATTGCCTCTTTTAATAGCAACTCCCATGATTCATGAACTTGGATTATCTAAAGGCATTAGATGAGCTAGAATTTATGGTGTTACAAAAGTCCCTGTTCTAGTTTAGAAGCACTCCATGCCTCATCATCATGATCTCTCAAATAAGAAGAAAATATGGACAACTCTACATGTTTAGCCACGTAATGGTCCACTATCATATCACCCTGTACTAACTTCATAAATTCTACTTATTTTTTATGCCTCACTAAAAGGGGAAAATACTTCTCATAAAACACCCTTTGAAAGGTTTCCAAGTTAAGTGGTGTCCCTCTGGCTATCAAGGTTCACTCAACACTATTCCACCAAAATTTAGCTTCTCCTTCGAACATATAAGTGGCCAGCAAGGCTTTTTGTTTTAAGGTGCAATCCATAACCCTGAACATTTTTTCTAACTGCATAATCTAGCGTTCCACTTTGGTGGGATCATACTTGTAATGTTTGGTTTTCGTTAAACGACGAAAACAAACACGTTTTCAAAGCAAGTCCCCCAAAATGAATTAGTTAAGGTTCTGAAAAATTTGAGTAACATTTTAGTCTCCTAAAAATGAGAATTGTAGCCTCAAATGGAAGGAAAAATGGAGCTAGAATGAAGAAACAAATTTTGATAAAAACCTCACAAAACGTAATGGCATTTTCATAAATTCGAGCAATTTTTGGAATTCACATAGAAGGGCTTTTTAAATCAAAATTTTGAGTTCTTCGGGGTTTTCAGAGGCCCTGAAAACCATGGGAAGCCCTGAGATAGTTAAATCCCCTCCGGTGGATGTTTTCCAATGTCAGTGTGTCCAAACTTTGATAGATTCATTCAGAAAGGTTTTAGCTTGGTTTTGAGTGATTCCAAAGCCATTTTTCTTAATTGGGGACCTAAATTTTATAATGGAAAAGACGGTTCTCAAGAAGGAGCTAAAACGAAGGAGAAAGAAAAATGCAAAGTAAGAAGGGCAAAATGGTAATTTTTGAAAAAGTCACTTTCTCTTCCCTATATATAGGTGGTGCCCCACTTTCCTTCCCATTTGGAATCAGAAAATTTTGCATAATTTCAGAAGGGAGAGCTAGGGTTTTGTGCGCACCAAGAGAGAAGGAGAAGGAGAAGAAATTCCAAGGTAAAGGTAGGTTTTTATGTATGTTTTCATGCTTTTTCTCCACCACTTTCTTCTCCTCTTTTTCCCTCTTCTTCTCCATGAATTTTTTGAAGTTTTGAGGGCTGTTTTGAAGGGAGAACAGAGGGAAAATTTTGAAATTCAAGTAAGGAGGCCACGGCAAGCAAGAACAAGCAAGGAAATTCAAGGAAAACAAGGTATTTTACAATTCTTCCACTTGGTCTTCTTCCTCTCTTCCTTTGAGCATTTCGACCTAGACCTAGACAACCCTAAGGAGTCAGTTTTTTAACCAAACCAAGGATGATTCTTAGGTATTTGATGGAGAGGAATAAGAATATGCAAAGAAAACCAAGAAATAGGCATTAGAAATCAAGATGCAAAACCTAGGGTTTTAAGTGCACCTTCCAATTTTTGAATTTGTATGATGCTTCCTAGGTCTAAGTAAGAGTTTAAATGAGTTCTTGAGACACCTAAAATGCTCCCCACAAGCTTCCTCCTTCAAGAAAACAAAGATAACTCCAAGAAGCCCTAAACCTAGGCATGTCTTGGCCAAGAAGAGTTGTAGGTGTGGGGGAGAGTTTTAAATTTTTCTAAGGCCACTCTTGAGTCATATTTGATGAATGAAAATGAGGGAGGCCTTGGAAGAAATTTAGAACTCATAGAAAGTGAGTTGGTGTCTTAGGTTCCATAATATGACCTAAAGAAGCAACATGGTGCTAGGCCTTTTGTTTTAATAATGTGATGACTCCAAGAGGCTTAAAAGGAGTCAAGAATCATATTTGAAAGGAAAGAATGAGGCCTAGAAGTTATTTGAGGGGTGTTGCTTCATTAGGTGCCTTTATGAACCATAATAGGGGTTATAGAGCAATCTAGTGTTTTACCAAATGATGTAGCCTTAGAATATGTTTCATGGACCTAATTGGCTCCCATAAATTATATCTAGGCCAAGAGAAACCATCTCCACCAACTTTTAGGTGTGTCGCCGAAAGAGGAGGCTTGAAAGCTAAGGAAAAAGTGTGTGCTTGTATACAAGGTAGCTCTCTCCACCTTCTCTCATGCATGGATATGTGTTTAGCTTGTTTTAGAATATATGTATATGTATTTTCAAGCTTTGAAAAGTATGCTAGCATGCCTTTATATGCCATGATTCTTGATGCCATGTTATGTTTTCAAATGATTATATGATGTTTGTGTGAGTTTGCTTGAGTGTGGAGAGGCCAAGAACTCTTCCCTTTGGTGAGGATGAACCAAGAACCCTTGAGCTTGGTTGAGATAAAGTAAAGAGTCTCCCAAAAGTAAAGTAGGCTCCCAAGAGTATGGTTGAGTCCAAAGCTCTTAAAGAATAGGTGAGGCAAATCCAAAATCCATGAGGAGAAGTGTGAGGCTAATCCAAGCACTTGGTGAACTCTTGAATGCTTTATATGATGTGCTCACATGCCAAGCTTGTGTTAAAAATGTCCATGAATTATATTTTCTCCATACATGCATTTAAAAGGCTTGTTTTGCACATATTATGTATGAGTGAATGGGAGATGAGCTATTGGGATTCCTTGAATCTCATCCCCTCCTTTCCAATGATCTAACATGCTAGGTGGACCAAGCAATTATGGTGAAGGGAGCCAACAAACACGAAGAGGGACAATTGACAAGCTTATGTGTTATTTTATTTCTTTTGGAACCATAATGATGGTTCATCATGTATATAAAGTTGTATATGTACTATGAATGTTGAGACATATGTAAATATACTAATATGTGATGTTGAGATGTATGATTTTCATATATGACCACTAGCCCATGTTTTGAGTATGTAATGGCATAGTATGAAAGTTTAAAGTTTGATAGGAATATGCATAAGTATGGGTTGGATGGCCAAAATGAAATATATGAGGTTTAAAACCATTTGGGCAGCTCACACAAGTCTCAAATAATCTTTTAAACTTGTCCAAAAGGTGCCAAGACTAAGGGAAATCCATTTGGCAATTTTGGTACCCAATAGGGAGCCAAAATTGACCATAATGGAACCCTATGTCACTTTTTGGCCAAATGAGCTAGTCTTGATCTGAAATTTGGCATACAATTAGGTCTCATTGAGAAATTTCTAGGAAGATAAAGATCATAATTTTATGAGGTCTATAGAATATTTGATAAATTTTTAAAAATGGTATTTTTCATGGATTCTGGTATGGGTACTGTTCATACTGGCAGTTTTGTGTTTTGTGTCACCCAATGGCCAAATGGTGTCCACTGCTTGTGAACTTTTATATGCATAAACTAGAAGTCATAAAATTTCTGTGTCCACCAAGATCACCTCATTTGGGGTCTAAGCAAAGAGTTATACATTTTTTAAGTTGGCTATCAGTAGCAGTGGCACCCCAGGAGTTCAGTTATTGCTCTATAGGTTCCCGATAGCTAAACGTATCATTTTCATTCTGGAATTATTTTTAGTATCAAGTTAACATTTGTAGCTTTCAAAATGACCAAATTTGTGTGATTTCAATTTTTATATAATTAGTTATAAATTTTAGAAATTTGTATCAGTAATATGAACAGTAGCCCAGGTAGCTAGCGACCCCATAGGTTTTTGGATGTCAAACGTCCTGTGTGATGAATGTTGTGACTTTGGCATATTTTTAATGTGAAGTAAATATCCTAAGCTTTCTAGAATGACCAAGATTTCATGATTTTGAAGTTTATAAATTTAGTTATGATTTTCCAAAGTTGGGTCAGGAAATGGAGCAAATCTGGCCGAAAATATGCTTGCTTATTTTGAGCTCCATTTCGGTTTCCATGAATTGTAGGCATGTTTTTGTGATGTAAATGAGTTATAATGATGGAATTAAATATGAGAATGCATAACATAGGCTCACACGGTCCACGTGACATCGATTGCAAATTTTTAAGTATAGCGCAATGCAAATAAACCCATTATTTTCATTTCCCTTTTTATATGCTCTTATGGAAATAATGAGGTGAAGCTTATAAATGTCATGAAATGAGCTAGAGGTTATGGTGTTATAATACTCTCCTCAAAATGCTAGGGGATGGGTGATGACTCCCCATATTTTACAATATTTGGTCTACTTTTAGGATTTATTTAGGGAGTCATCATTTCATTTTACATGAGAATTAATGAAATATTAAAGATTATTTGGGCTTGGCATACTTTGAAGATTTATTGAGAAAATGTCAAGAAAATCAAGTGAATTTTCATTCATGTTTGACATCTAAACTCCTTATTAATGTGGGTGTTGTTTATAGGATCAATGGAGCTAAGGAAGTAAGAGAAATGCTTATTTAGAAAGATGGAAATTAAAGAGAAGATCAAGTGCCATTGTCTGAAGAAAAGAAAAAAAAAATGCATGTTCTCTGGTGAAATTTCTCCACCTAGCAGTGAAATTTCACCAGCCAATGACCAAAATGCACAGCATCGCTAAAGCTTCAGATAAAGAGTAGGAAAAATGAGGGTTTGACAAAAGAGGTAACAACAGACATAGGAACTTATTCTGGGAGCTGAAAAATGCAAAAAACTTCAACTTGCAGGAAGGGGAACAAATCAGATTCACGAGATCAAGGATTTGAGCAGGAAATCACACCGATTAATTTGTTCTTCTCCTCTTGTTCTTTAGTTTGATGCATTTTTCTATATACTTTGCTTTGTATAAAGTCATGTGTGGATAAATCTTTCTAAACCTAGAGTACTATGAACTTATTGGTGGATTAGAATTTGTTTTCACCATTTAATTGTACTTAATGTTAATTTTGGTTATTCAATCTTACTTCATTTTGTCTATTTAGTGATTGGCCACCATTAAATATGAATTTAGGGATTAGGGTTTCTCTTGACAAAGGAGATCTTAATTAGACCATAAGATTGAGTAATATGGGATTAGATTATAATCTAAGTTGTAATTAGGATAGACATATACCTAAGGGCCCCATATAATTGTTGAAGAGTAAGCTCGGATTAATTAGCCTTTTGAGTAATTGTGTTAGACATAATGTAACACCATACTTCTAGGACTCAATTCATGCAATTCCCATGCCTCATCTTATGTTTGTTCTATGGAAACAATCTAGTGGCATAGGGAGTTATGAATTAAAATGCATTTCTCTCGGGGTAAAATATTTCTTTCGGAGTCCCGTGGGCCATATGAATGCATCTATCACATTCTCATACTTAAATACATGAATATAGCTCATTTCCATCATCAAATTTGGTCTACAACTCATGGAAAGCAAAGGAACACATTAAAATTCATGTTTGCATTTTCGTCCAGAATTTCCTCTTTTCTGTCACAAACTTTGGAAAATCATAACTAAATCTAGAAAAATCGAAATCATGTGTTCTTTGTCATTCTGGAAATCTCAGGATGTCTACTTCACAATAAAAATATGTCCAAGTCACAAAATTCATCACAAAGGACGTTTGACATCCAAAACGCTACAGACTCACTGGCTGCCTGGGCTGTGATTCAGGTTACTGACGCAAACTTCTGAAATTCATAACTAATTCTACAAAACTCGAAATCACACACATTCAGTCATTCTGGAAAGCTACAAATGTTAACTTGACATAAAAATAATTTCAGAATGAAACAGATACGTTTAGATATCTGGAACTGATGGAACAGTGATTGAGCTCTGGAGATGCCACTGTTACTGACAGCAAACTTCAAAAATTCATAACTCAGTGCTCAGACCTCCAAATGAGGTGATCTCAGTGGCCACAGGAAGCTTATGACCTCTAGTTTATGCACATAAAATTTCATAAGTATTGGACACCATTTGGCCATCGAGTGACACGAAAATCAAATCTGCCAGTATGAACAGTGCACATACCAGAAACCATAGAAAATCCCAACTTTGAAAATTCATAAAATATTCTCTAGGTCTCCGAAAATTATGATCTTTAGCTTCCCAGAAAGCTCTTAATAAGACCTAATTGTATGCCAAATTTCAGGGCAAGCCTAACTCATTTGGCCAAAAAGTGGCATAGGGTTCCATTTTGGTCAATTTTGGCTCCATATTGGGTACCAAAATTGCCAAATGGATTTCCTTTGGTCTTGGCACCTTTTGGGCAAGTTTAAAAGTATGTTTAAGACTTGGGGAAGCTGCCCAAATGGTTCCAAACCATTTGCATCTCATTTTGGCCATTCAACCCATACTTATACACATAATCACCAAACTTTACATTCTCATATCATGGCATTTCATACTCAAAACATGTGCTATTAGTCATACACCATACTCATTCATTTATCTATCACATAATATCATTTTTACATTTGTTCAAAGGGTCATAGACTATTTACAATAATAATATACATCATGAAGTCTCCTTATGACTCAAAAGACCAAAAATCAAGCATAAGGATGGCAATCTTCTTTCTTCAAGGTGGTTGGCTCCCATTGCCATGTCCACTTGGTCCACCTAGCATATTAGGACATTTAAGAGGAGGGAGTGAGATTCAAGAATCTCAATAGCTCATCTCCCATTCCATCACACATAATATGTGCAAGCAAGTTTCACAAATGCATGCATGGAGAAAGTAGAAATCATAGGCATTTTAAAAGCAACCTTGGCATGTGAATCAATCATACAAGACATTCAAGAGCTCACTAAGTGTTTGGATTGGCCTCACACTTCTCCTCATGAATTTTGGACTTGCCTCACCCATTCTTTGAGCACTTTGGACTCAACCATACTCTTGGGAGCCCACTTTGCTTTTGGGAGACTCTTTACTTTGTCTCAACCAAGCTCAAGGGTTTTTGGCTCCTCCTCACCCAAGGGAAGAGTTCTTGGCCTCTCCACACTCAAGCAAACTCATACAAACATCATGGATTCATTTAAAACATAACATGGCATCAAGGATCATGACATGTAAAGGCATGCTAGCATACTTTTCATAGCTTGAAAATACACATACAAGCATTCTAAAACAAGCTAAACACACATCCATGCATGAGAGAAGGTGGAGAGAGCTACCTTGTATACAAACACACACTTTTTCCTTAGCTTTCAAGCCTCCTCTTTTAGCCACACACCCATAAGTTGGTGGAGATAGTTTCTCTTGGCCTAAATACAATTTTTGGGAGCCAATTAGGTTCATGAAACATTCTCTAAAGCCATACAACTTGCTTAGGTACTAGAGTGCTCTATAATCCCCATTATGGTCCATAAAGGCACCTAATGAAGCAACACCCCTCAAATGATTTCTAGGCCTCATTCTTTCTTTTCAAATATGATTCTTGACTCCTTTTAAGCCTCTTGGAGTCATCACATAATTAAAACAAAGGGCCTAATATTATGTTGCTTCCTTAGGTCACAATATGAAACCTAAAGCACCAACTCATTCTCTAAGCTTCCTAAATTTTTCCCAAGGTTTCCCCTCACATTCATTCATCATGTATGACTCAAAAATGGACTTGAAACAATTTAAAACTCTCCCTAACTATGCCATCCCTACTTGGCCGAAAGTTAGAGCATAAATGGGATTTCATGGCTTCTTGATTTTTCCTTGATGGGGGAACCATTTAGGGAGGTTGTTAAGAGTTGTAGGAGGTCAAGGAAACACTTAAACAACCAAGGGAACTTATAGAGTAAATCAGTTTTTACAATCCCCTTAAGTGCTCTACACTTTTCTAACTTTTAGGTTCATGACTTTCTATGGCGTTTTGTTAATTTTATGGAGGAAGAGACATATGGGGGACCTCTTAGGGATCTTAGGAGCACATTTAAACATTCATTTAAGCCTAAGAACATTTATATAAAATCAGATTTGCAAGGGAGCATTTGGATCCCTAATGATTCCATTTTGTTTCCTAATGCTCCTTTCTTGATTCTATTGGTTCATTCTTAATCCTTGCCATCTAAAACCCCTAATCCCTCCATAAATTGGACAGAAAATAGCCCCTAAGAATTGGGCTCATGGTGGTCAAATTCGTGCAAGAGGAAGGGGGAGGGAGAAACTACCAAAGAATGGAAGTTTTACCTTGTTTTCTTGCTTCCTTTGGCTTGTTCTTCCACTTGGTTGGCTTACTCCCTCAATTTTCGAAATTCCCCTCTCTGTTCTGCCCCAAAAACAGCACCAAACTCTCCATTAAAACCATAGAAAGAAAGCTTGAGAGGAGAGGAGCAAGGTTAAAGAAGGAAGGATATGGAATGTCTTAAAGTTTCTTACCTTTTTCTTGAATTTCTTCCTCCAAAATCCTCCTCCTCTTGTGCGCCTAAAGAGCTGGAGTTCTCCTCTGAAAATGGGCAGAAGCAAGTCGGTTTAGAGAGGAGAGAAAGAACGTGGCATGTAAAGAAGCTTCCTTTAACACTTTAATGCCAATTTTGCCCTTCGTTCTTAGCATTTTCGTTTCTCCTTCGTTTTAGCTCCTTTTTGAGAACCACCTTTTCCATCATAACAAAGAGATTCCCAATTTAATAAAATGCCTTTGAAATCACTCAAATCAGAGCTAAAACCGTCCCGAACGAATCAGTCAAAGTTCGGGTCAACCGACATCGGAAAGAGTACACCGGAGGGGCTTTACTGGTCCCGGGGCTTCCCATGGTTTTTGGGGCCTCTGAGAACCCTGGGCAACTCAAAATTTCCATTTAAAAAGCCCTCCTAGGTGCTTTTCCAAAATTACACTTATTTACGAAAATGCCACTGGCCTTTCGGTAAATTTTTCAAATTGCTCCGACCCCGGTTTCTGGACAACTCAAGGCTCAAATCCTCATTTTCTATTATTTAAAATTTTATCCAAATTTTATTTGGCCTTGAATCACTCATCTCAGGGGACTTGCTTTGAAAACGTGCCAATTTGCATCGTTTACTGAAAACGGGACATTACAATTCTCTCCCCCTTTTAAAAATTTCGCCCTCGAAATTTTGATAACATACCTCATGGGAAGAGTTCTGGATATTTCTTCCTCATATCACAACTGCTTATTGGGATTACAACTCATTTGAGGAGTTTCTGCTTTTAATGATCCCAGTTTCTCTATTTATTACTATATTTGTCTTTGTAGGCCGGGACTTTTTCTCACTTTCTTTACTCACGTATAGTGGCATTTCATAGTCCCTCATTTTATTATTGATTGGCCTAATCTATGTGTCTCATACTGGCACTGAAGAGCTACTACCACTGACTATTGCTGGGCTCTGATGGGATGCTAGCTATTCTCACAGTTTTGCTCACTGGAGACATACTGTACCACTTACCTCATATAAGAACTGTACCTGACCCCTTTTCTGAATACATAAGCTATCATACAGGGATCTCTCTATCCCTTGGTCAGGGCTACTGTCTGCTAGGTAGTGGTTCATCTGGTTCCAACTCTGGAAAACTTATTTCTTGCTTTCCTCATCCCATATACTATGCTCATCTCTGAAGAGAGCTAGTCAATGGTCTAACTATCTGAGTAAAGCCTTCATAGTTCTGTAGCAACGGTCTACCAGACTCAGGAGGTCTATAGTCTCTGAGATAAGGACTAGCTGAAACTGTACTGGTATCTAAGACTAACTGCTTTGTAAAAACTATCTCAGGCTGTCATCTCTACCAGAGATCTATCATGCTGTGGCTAGGGCTCTCTATAACTCTGTGAGATCTACTGTGACCCCTGGGTCTACTGTGACCTCTCAAAGCCCTGCTAGGGTCTACTACAACCCGCTGTGCTATGCTAGGATCTACTGTGATCCATCTCTGGGAGACGTGAAAGCCTAAGATTACTGTATCTGACAGTAAAACACATGCTCACTAAGTCCAGTTACCATCGCTCATAATAGCTGAGGCTAAACTCAAAAGTATATCATGCTCTTCGTGCGAAGTGGGTTCTGTGTGATCTCATTCTCTAGGATCCCATCATACTAGAGCATTTTAATTTTTATTTATCGCTCCTTGTAGGATCCTCATATTCCCACTTTAGCCCCTTTTTCACTTGGGCTTTCTTTTCTTACTCTATTGACTTACTTACTTTTACATATACTCGTTCTAGCCTTCCTCTCATATCCTGCAATTTCTCACCATGCCCACGTTCTATTTTTAAGTGCTTTGGCACTAGGGCATCTCACAGACTGAATGTGGTTAACATCTCTAGCAAGAGAGAGGCTATACACTGGTCCCTATTCATTTCATTTACATATACTATAAGGGACTTGGGCTATGCATACTGAATCTGAACATTTTCTATTGGGGATTCCGTTCTGCATGCTTTCTTTACCATTCTGATATTACTGGAATCCCTTTACCTGTCTTTTCTGACTTATCTCGTTATCTAGCCAACTAAGATACCTTTTGATTATCGGGACACTTTGGTGATTGATGTCATCATTTACTACACACTTAAGTCACATTATTATTAGGTTGATCAGGCCTAATATCATGTGACCATTATTGCAAGCAAACTATAACATCAAACACTAATACACAGGCACCTCATGACTGAGCTCAAAGCCATTATTGCCTGTTTATTATAAGTTTCCCAATATTCTAAAGTACCTTTCTCTTACCTTTTTCTATCAACCCTATTCTCGTAGAGTGCTCAGGGAAAGTAGGATTCTTTATCTACTACATCCCGAGATCTCCTTGTATTGCCCGGCTATTTTTCTTTGGGCGTTATCATGCTAGAAGGGCGTCTACGCCAAGGACAAGTGTGCTTTCTTAAGTACTCAAGCACATTAATTGAATGTCTATTCTCAATGTAATATCTCCTCAGCCTTAACGTTGTCATACCTTCTCTTTCTACCTCTCTTTATCCTCTTACTTAGGTAAAAGGATATTCTATGACTAGCTGTTTCTGTTGTCAGTTCAGGTTTCTTTACGCTTAAGAGCACCTACATTTTCCCAGGATTCCTCCACTTAATCACTCTCTGTAATATCAAGGGGGGTCTACGTTTTACTCATACTCTTGCTCTACTCTTAGCTAGACCATCCCTTGGTAAGGAGGATTCTATTTCATAAAATCCTAGGAATGTCATTCTATAGTGCTCTTGGCTTACATTCTTTCTCTAGGCTTATCTTCTTTCTCTACATAAGACGAGGCTCACCTTCTTAGGTAGTCTCTAGCTTTCTCGAGCTTCCCTGAGGGTACTAAGGCACTAACTGTCTGTCTCAGCTTGTGTCTATATTTGGATTAGAGCTAGGCTTTCTCTCCATTCAGCCTCTTTAGCTTTACCCCAGGAGCACAATATACTATTTTTAGGGTTCTGCTAACTCAATCCAGACCACATACTCTCAATGTCTGGATTCTACCTCACAGAAGCTGATGCTCTACTGGGTGCTCTAATCATTCATGTGCCTTAACCCTATATTATTCTCCTATTAGGGAGCTCGTTTGACTAATTATCTGTTTATCTTTCTAAGCTTAGCTTACTCATCTAATCATGACTAAAGCGAGGGCATCTTTTCTGTAGCTAGTTTCTTAGCTCTTCCTCACTTCCCTTTATGACTCAGGGGGGGTCTATCTGGGGGAAATTTACTAACCACTATTGGGTGGTTTTCCTAACATCAGGATGTCTTATCTTTCCTTTTTCGCTCTAGGGAGAATTTTCACTGAGCCTTTCATTCACATATCTCACTTGGAACGATGTTATTGGTCATTTCCTCTAGGCTTTAGCTTCTGCTCAGCCTGGGCTAACCATTTTGTTAGACCTATAGCTCACTCTCTGTCACTGGGCTACTCATACGTACCTCTTAGTGTTACCGATAAAGTACACCTTTTGAGGTCACTCACTATATGCTCTACTACTAGCAGCCTTACCTTATATAAGTTTCAAGGCTGTATTAATATTCTGTCTACAGGGTCTAGGATCTTGGCAACAAGATCTCGTATATTGCCATGAGAAATTTCAAAACCCTGGTAACAAGGTTTTTCCTGGCAGTGCCTATGTGGCCCTAAACTCATCATATTAGCCCATTGTCGTTTTCACAGGGTTGACATTCTAGGTTGGAGTCAACACCTTATAGGCGGCTCTCAACAACCTCATTAGCCCTGTGTCTAAATTTCTCTGTGTTGAGCTCTTTCCTCAGTCTCATTTACTAGGCCCACGGACTTCTTACTGTCATTTGCTGCGGCTAATTAGCCTTGGGTTCACCCTAATTTCCTGTCTAAGTATTGGCCATGACTACCGATCTCTGATTGACTTACTTTTTCATGGATTGGATTTTCATCTTTAACTACCAACCCGAGCCTTATTACCTCTATCATCAAGCTAGAGGATTCTACCTCTTGCTTCGATTTGTCATCTCAGGGTTGTAAAGCATGTAGCTTGTAACTTAAACCTTTAGCCTGAGGGAACTAACCTTTCAGTTTCTAATACTTATCTAGACATTTGGGTGTTGTGGCTAGGGGGTGACTCTCTTTCTCACTTCCCCTCTAAACTGGTCCTGTGTAGCCACAATCTCATCTTATGCCACGCTGCATCGTTACTTCTCTCTGCATTAAGCAGGACATCTCGGAATGGCCTGAGTATGACTACCAAGGAGAATTAAGCCTCACATACTTTCTCTAGCAAGCCTCTTCCTATCAACTAGATCATTCTCATCGTTTATATCTAGGGCTTGCCACTGATCCCGGTGAGCTATCATATCTCATCAAGCTCTAACCGTCGGATTCGTCAACCCTGCTCAAACTACTTTAGAGGCCACTCTTCTCGGTGTCCACTAACTACTCTAAGACCATTCTACAACTTACTTATCATGAATAAAGCCACAAACTACTCTCACATACCCACAATATCTCATAAAGGACTTTTTATAGTCATAGAAGCCTTTTACAAAGCCCAATGGCTACATCCTCAAGCCAAATCCAATCCGAAAGAGCCTGGAACTTTGCTCTGATACCAATAAATGTAACACCATACTTCTAGGACTCAATTCATGCAATTCCCATGCCTCATCTTATGTTTGTTCTATGGAAACAATCTAGTGGCATAGGGAGTTATGAATTAAAATGCATTTCTCTCCGGGTAAAATTTTTCTTTCGGAGTCCCATGGGCCATATGAATGCATCTATCACATTCTCATACTTAAATACATGAATATAGCTCATTTCCATCATCAAATTTGGTCTACAACTCATGGAAAGCAAAGGAACACATTAAAATTCATGTTTGCATTTTCGTCCAGAATTTCCTCTTTTCTGTCACAAACTTTGGAAAATCATAACTAAATCTAGAAAGATCGAAATCATGTGTTCTTTGTCATTCTGGAAAGCTCAGGATGTCTACTTCACAATACAAATACGTCCAAGTCACAACATTCATCACACAGGACGTTTGACATCCAAAACGCTACAGACTCACTGGCTGCCTGGGCTGTGATTCAGGTTACTGATGCAAACTTCTGAAATTCATAACTAATTCTAAAAAACTCGAAATCACACAAATTCAGTCATTCTGGAAAGCTACAAATGTTAAATTGACACTAAAAATAATTCTAGAATGAAACAGATACGTTTAGATATCTGGAACTGATGGAACAGTGATTGAGCTCTGGAGATGCCACTGTTACTGACAGAAAACTTCAAAAATTCATAACTCAGTGCTCAGACCTCCAAATGAGGTGATCTCAGTGGCCACAGGAACCTTATGACCTCTAGTTTATGCACATAAAATTTCATAAGCATTGGACACCATTTGGCCATCGAGTGACACGAAAATCAAATCTACCAGTATGAACAGTGCATATACCAGAAACCATAGAAAATCCCAACTTTGAAAATTCATCAAATATTCTCTAGGTCTCCGAAAATTATGATCCTTAGCTTCCCAGAAATCTCTTAATAAGACCTAATTGTATGCCAAATTTCAGGGCAAGACTAACTCATTTGGCCAAAAAGTGGCATAGGGTTCCATTTTGGTCAATTTTGGCTCCATGTTGGGTACCAAAATTGCCAAATGGATTTCCTTTGGTCTTGGCACCTTTTGGGCAAGTTTAAAAGCATGTTTAAGACTTGGGGAAGCTGCCCAAATGGTTCCAAACCATTTGCATCTCATTTTGGCCATTCAACCCATACTTATACACATAATCACCAAACTTTACATTCTCATATCATGGCATTTCATACTCAAAACATGTGCTATTAGTCATACACCATACTCATTCATTTATCTATCACATAATATCATTTTTACATTTGTTCAAGGGGTCATAGACTATTTACAATAATAATATACATCATGAAGTCTCCTTATGACTCAAAAGACCAAAAATCAAGCATAAGGATGGCAATCTTCTTTCTTCAAGGTGGTTGGCTCCCATTGCTATGTCCACTTGGTCCACCTAGCATATTAGGACATTTAAGAGGAGGGAGTGAGATTCAAGAATCTCAATAGCTCATCTCCCATTCCATCACACATAATATGTGCAAGCAAGTTTCACAAATGCATGCATGGAGAAAGTAGAAATCATAGGCATTTTAAAAGCAACCTTGGCATGTGAATCAATCATACAAGACATTCAAGAGCTCACTAAGTGTTTGGATTGGCCTCACACTTCTCCTCATGAATTTTGGACTTGCCTCACCCATTCTTTGAGCACTTTGGACTCAACCATACTCTTGGGAGCCCACTTTGCTTTTGGGAGACTCTTTACTTTGTCTCAACCAAGCTCAAGGGTTTTTGGCTCCTCCTCACCCAAGGGAAGAGTTCTTGGCCTCTCCACACTCAAGCAAACTCATACAAACATCATGGATTCATTTAAAACATAACATGGCATCAAGGATCATGACATGTAAAGGCATGCTAGCATACTTTTCATAGCTTGAAAATACACATACAAGCATTCTAAAACAAGCTAAACACACATCCATGCATGAGAGAAGGTGGAGAGAGCTACCTTGTATACAAACACACACTTTTTCCTTAGCTTTCAAGCCTCCTCTTTTAGCCACACACCCATAAGTTGGTGGAGATAGTTTCTCTTGGCCTAAATACAATTTTTGGGAGCCAATTAGGTTCATGAAACATTCTCTAAAGCCATACAACTTGCTTAGGTACTAGAGTGCTCTATAATCCCCATTATGGTCCATAAAGGCACCTAATGAAGCAACACCCCTCAAATGATTTCTAGGCCTCATTCTTTCTTTTCAAATATGATTCTTGACTCCTTTTAAGCCTCTTGGAGTCATCACATAATTAAAACAAAGGGCTTAATATTATGTTGCTTCCTTAGGTCACAATATGAAACCTAAAGTACCAACTCATTCTCTAAGCTTCCTAAATTTTTCCCAAGGTTTCCCCTCACATTCATTCATCATGTATGACTCAAAAATGGGCTTGAAACAATTTAAAACTCTCCCTAACTATGCCATCCCTACTTGGCCGAAAGTTAGAGCATAAATGGGATTTCATGGCTTCTTGATTTTTCCTTGATGGGGGAACCATTTAGGGAGGTTGTTAAGAGTTGTAGGAGGTCAAGGAAACACTTAAACAACCAAGGGAACTTATAGAGTAAATCAATTTTTACAATCCCCTTAAGTGCTCTACACTTTTCTAACTTTTAGGTTCATGACTTTCCATGGCGTTTTGTTAATTTTATGGAGGAAGAGACATATGGGGGACCTCTTAGGGATCTTAGGAGCACATTCAAACATTCATTTAAGCCTAAGAACATTTATATAAAATCAGATTTGCAAGGGAGCATTTGGATCCCTAATGATTCCATTTTGTTTCCTAATGCTCCTTTCTTGATTCTATTGGTTCATTCTTAATCCTTGCCATCTAAAACCCCTAATCCCTCCATAAATTGGACAGAAAACAGCCCCTAAGAATTGGGCTCATGGTGGTCAAATTCGTGCAAGAGGAAGGGGGAGGGAGAAACTACCAAAGAATGGAAGTTTTACCTTGTTTTCTTGCTTCCTTTGGCTTGTTCTTCCACTTGGTTGGCTTACTCCCTCAATTTTCGAAATTCCCCTCTCTGTTCTGCCCCAAAAACAGCACCAAACGCTCCATTAAAACCATAGAAAGAAAGCTTGAGAGGAGAGGAGTAAGGTTAAAGAAGGAAGGATATGGAATGTCTTAAAGTTTCTTACCTTTTTCTTGAATTTCTTCCTCCAAAATCCTCCTCCTCTTGTGCGCCTAAAGAGCTGGAGTTCTCCTCTGAAAATGGGCAGAAGCAAGTCGGTTTAGAGAGGAGAGAAAGAACGTGGCATGTAAAGAAGCTTCCTTTAACACTTTAATGCCAATTTTGCCCTTCGTTCTTAGCATTTTCGTTTCTCCTTCGTTTTAGCTCCTTTTTGAGAACCGTCTTTTCCATCATAACAAAGAGATTCCCAATTTAATAAAATGCCTTTGGAATCACTCAAATCGGAGCTAAAACCGTCCCGAACGAATCAGTCAAAGTTCGGGTCAACCGACATCGGAAAGAGTACACCGGAGGGGCTTTACTGGTCCCGGGGCTTCCCATGGTTTTTGGGGCCTCTGAGAACCCTGGGCAACTCAAAATTTTCATTTAAAAAGCCCTCCTAGGTGCTTTTCCAAAATTACACTTATTTACGAAAATGCCACTGGCCTTTCGGTAAATTTTTCAAATTGCTCCGACCCCAGTTTCTGGGCAACTCAAGGCTCAAATCCTCATTTTCTATTATTTAAAATTTTATCCAAATTTTATTTGGCCTTGAATCACTCATCTCAGGGGACTTGCTTTGAAAACGTGTCAATTTCCATCGTTTACTGAAAACGGGACATTACACATAACATTATTAACTTGAGAGAGAGCTATAAGTAGATCGAAAGACACTTCTGACTAATAGTACTCTAGATTAACAAAATTAATGTTGAAAGAAATATCTAAAAAGCTAATAAGGGATTACTCACTCTAGGTTGTCTTCGACTTCTGTAGTTGTTAGAATTTAAAATCTTATTACAATTCTTTAAATTTAATTTGGTTCCATTTACTCAATTAATAAGGGATTACTCACTCTAGGTTGTCTTCTACTTCTGCAGTTGTTAGAATTTAAAATTTTATTACAATTCTTTAAATTTAATTTGGTTCCATTCACTCAATTACTTTTGATTTGCTTAACTAAAATGAACATGAAAAATCTAATGCCTAATGACCAATTTACTTGATTCTCTATGAGAACGACCTTGACGCATCGTTATATTCTATTTTCAACCCAAACACTTGCAGTGTTACATTTTGTGAGCATCAAGTTTTTGATGTCCTTGTTGGGAAATCAAGGAAGTTGGTGAATAGAATTAGAGGATCTTGAGTAGTTTTAACTTAAGTACTTATTTCCTTTTGATTTACTCTCTTGTTTATTTTTGTTTTCATTTGGTAATTAGAGTAGTTTTTATTAATAGTTCCTTAGTTTGTTAATTTTCCTTTTCTTTAGTTCAATTAGATCCTTGATCTTTTGTTCCTTGCTTCTTCAGGATTTCACTATATGCCATTGACGGGCTTGTCGTGCAACCCTCAAAATAAAACTAGGTTGATCTAAAAATATAGCAAGTGGCACAACCTAGGTCATCTCCCTTGGAATTGGAATTCAATGTTCAATTAGGTTCTCTAAGTGTTCTAAGATCCTAGAACTATCTAATATGGGGGTTTTTGGTTGAATAAAACTAATTTAAAACTAAATTGAATTAAAATTTCTAAACACCATCTATTTGGATGAATTATGGATGGATAATGGTCTTGTGACTAGCTTAGGAATGGTCTCTTGGTATCCACTATCCTTATCCTATTCCAATTGTGATTAATTCTGGCCTAAGAATTTCTAATTATGTTCATTAGCAAATGATCTTGAATAACCATTCAAGATTCAAGAGATTAATAATCTAATGTTGAATTGAGACCTCAATCCCGCATTAAACCATTAACTCTTGTTCTTAAGATCAATGAACATCCAATTTGATTGATTAACTAATTAATTATCTTATGATTCATCATCCAAAAATGTTTAATTAACCAACTAAACACCAAGGAATTCTCAAATAGACATTTAAACACACAACCTTACTCATGCAATTCATCGAACACCTTCGTGGCATACATGAGAGATTAGAGAGAATAATGAAAAACCAAATTCAAATTTAACCAATTAATCAACAAAAAGGGTTTCCTAATCAGTGTCTAACCAGCCACTAATTAATTACACAAATTTCTAATCAAATATAACTCAACCGAGATTATACAGAATAAGAAAAAGTGTAGGAAAAATAAGAAAATCTTAGCCATAATTTGTTGTTCATCCATGGATTCAAGTTTTAGCCAAGAGCTTCCTCCCTTGCTAGCCTCAAGGATGAATTAGATCTTCATTCGGTGGATGGAGATGGAGATGGAGAATGGAATGGATGAGAGTGTGGTGAATGGAGACGAGATGGAGGCGAGAGTGAATGGATGTGATGCGTGGGTGTATGGACGAATGACGGCTAGGGCTTTTGATGAATAAATAGACGATGGAATGAGGATGAGACGTGAATGGGCTGGAGTGTGCGAATTGACGTCGTGATTAAATGGATGAATGAATAATGACGGAATCCAGCGTTATTCACGTGCTAACCTGGTGCCTAATTCTCACGTGGCTTGCTTAAATTTTCACGTGCTCCCTCTTCAGCTCTTGCCTTCACGTTGCTCACATCTTCAATTGTCCAAAGCTATTATGCATGAGATGGGCCCCACTTTATTTTGCATTATTATATTTCACGTGAATTCAGACGTAGCTCCAGCACTTCAGCTTTCTCAATCCCATGTAACTTCTGCTTCACGTACCCAGCGCTTTCTTCGAATCATGCAGCTGCTTCCAGACTTCTGCATTTTGATTCCAGTAGCTCTAGCGTTTCTGTTCGTGTTTCCCACGTTGTTCTTCCCAGCTCTTTGCTTCTTCTTTTCAGATCATGCATCGAGCAACCAGTAGCTTTCTTCTGCAGTTCCTATTCGTGTGTATTTGCAGATTCTGCTCAGCTTTTGCTTATCCACGCTCTTTCTTCCTCTCTTTCATGTGTACTTTGTGGCTTCATTCTGGACCTTCACGTAACTCTTCTCTTAAACAGAAACTAAAGCCTCTTCTGCTGCTTCGTTGTTCTGCAGCTACTGCATAGCTTCTTCGTTCGTCCAGCTGCAGCTTCTTAACATTGTTTCAGCTCATGGCTTCCTTCATTCTTGTTCTGTGTTGCTTCGTGGATGGCTCTGCTCAGCTGGTGTGTGTTGCTTTTGAACCTCCCCTGTTTTCACGTCCAGATCGTGCTCCCTGTCTCTACATCAGGTTTAACGTTTCTCTCGTTCAACCTCTACCCGAAGAACCAGAAGTCAGCTCCATCTCTGCTCCAGTTCATGTCCAGCTGCCGTTTCTTCTCTCTTTCCTCCACGTTACTGTCCAGGCTTTCCATGCAAGCTTTCACGTCTTCTTGTTGTTTGCTTGGTTCTGTTCATGTCCCTAGAGCTTCACTCGCTGCTGTCTCTATTTCTGCATGTGTGTGTTCTCTCATGGACCTCCCACGTCTCTTTACTCGAGCTTCTTATCCTCAACCCATCCACTTAAGTTTTTCTTTCCAACATAGAACCCGTGGAGCCATTAACTCAAGCCTCCAAACTCACATTCATATGAGTGTGCTTCTTGGTCCTTCCTTGATATATTCATCCAAGGATCCATGCATGATCACTTCAACTCCATTCCTTCTTCAAATATATTTCCTCCTTTAAATTCCCTGCCCAAAATCTGCATAAAAACAAAGGAAAAAAATCACAAAATTCATTTAAAATGATTTATGCATTTAAAATCAATTATTTTGCCAATTAATTCATAAAGTGCAAGAATGGCTACTAAAACAAAATTCCATCTAATTAAAGCCCTAAAGTCATATTTAACTATTAAAAAGCTTAAGTTAAGGGAAATAAAAATATATAAAATCCATGCTTATCAGCCATGCAAGTCAAAAGCTAAAAAGACACCTGTGAAGACAAGGAGTATCAAAGAACTTTTGGAAGTAACAACACCTCAAAACCAACTTGAAAAAGTTATAGATAACTTAGAAGAAGAGATGGCGGAAGACAAAAATCATAGGCTTGGAGTGAAAGATTTCTTTAGTAGGCAATCTCGAGGTTACCAATCAGGCATAAGAGTGCCAGACTTCCAAGCAAAAAATTTTGAAATTAAGCAGACTATGCTTCAGATGCTAATTTTAAATGGACAGTATAGTAGAGATGATTGGGAGGATCCTAACCGATAGTTGATACAATTCCTTATGGTTTATGAATTATTTAAATAGAATGGTGTGCCTAAGATGTCATTCGTCTAAGACTGGTTTCTTATTCTTTGAAAGATAAAGCTAAGGATTGGTTGGACAACCTCAAAGAAGATAGTGTCACAAATTGGGATGAGTTAGAAGAGAGATTTTGGTCAAGATTTTTCCCTCATAATAAGATGGTAGATGCAAGGGCTCAGTTGACCAATTTCTGTCAACAACCGGGTGAATACTTGTATGAAGCATAGGAGAGATTTAAGCAATTGGTTAGATAAAGTCCTGGTCATAATCAAGAGAAATGGGTGTTAATTCAGATTTTCAATAGCCGACTGACCCCTGAGTCGAGATCTGAGATGAATGCAGTTACCAATGGAGGGATTATGAAGCAATCTTTCAACTATGTTTGGAAATGTTTGGATGACTTAGCAACTGAATACATTTAGAGCAATAGTGACAGAAGACCAGTTAAGCTGTTCGAAACGGTAGCTGATGATTCATCTTCTCAGTTAGTGCCCATGTTGGGAGCTATTAATAAGCGTTTTGTAACACCATAATTTCTAGCTCATCTCATACATCTAAATGGCATAATATCATGAATCATAGTCATTTTCCATGGAAAAGCTAAAGAAATAATGCTTATTTTCATGTTGCGTTGTATCTAAAAATTCATTTCAGTGTCACATGGACCGTGTGAGCTCATGCTATGCATCCTCATATTTAATCACATCATTAAAACTCATTTACATCCCAAAAATATGCCCACAACCCATGGAAACTGAAATTAAGCATGGAAAATGAGAGTTTATTTTCGGCCAGAATTGGCCTCTTTCTTGGGCAAATTTGGAAAATCATAACTAAATTTAGAAAAATTAAAAACATATGTTCTTGATCATTTGGGATAGCTTAGGATGTCTAATTCACAATAAAAATATGCCTAGACCATAACATTCATCATGGAGGACGTTTGACATTCGAAAATCTACTAAGGTCGCTGGCTGCCTAGGCTGCTGTCTAAATTACTGATACAAACTTCTAAAATTCATAACTAATTCTATAAAACTCAAAAACACACAAATTCAGTCATTCTAGAAAGATAAAAATGTTAACTTGATTTTAAAAATAGTTCTAGAATGAAACAGATACGTTTGACTATTGGAATCCTATGGAACAGTGACTAAACTCCTGGGGTGCCACTGCTACTGACAGCCAACTTCAAAAATACATAACTCTTTGCTCATACCTCTAACTGAGATGATCTCAGTGATAACAGAAATATTATGACCTCTAGTTTATGAATATAAAATTTTACAAGCATTGGACATCATTTGTCCATCAGGTGACTCAAAATACAAATTTGCCAGTGTGAACAGTACCCATACCAGAATCAATAGAAAATCCAATTTTGAAAATTCATCAAATATTCTCTAGACCTCCAAAAATTATGTTCTTTAGCTTCCCAAAAATCCATCAATGAGATATACTTGCATGAAAAATTTCAAATTAATACTAACTCATTTGGCTAAAAAGTGACATAGGGTTCCATTATGGTCAAATTTGGCTCCATATAAGGTACCAAACTTGCCAAATGACCTCCCCATGGTGTTGGCACCTTTTGGGCAAGTCTAAAAGAATATTTAAGACTTCTGTGAGCTGCTCAAATGATCCCAAACCTCATCCATCTCATTTTGGTCATTTAACCCACACTTATGCATAGTTACATCATACTTCAACATTGCATATTTGGACTTTTCAAACTCAAATTGTATTCTAAAGCTCATACATCATATCCATAGTTATAACCATCACATAATACCATATTTATACATGTCTCAATATTCATAATATATTTACAACATCATATGCACCATGAACCCTCATTATGGTTCTAAAATGGACAAAACCAAGACATAAGCTTGTCAATCTTTCCTCTTCATGGTTGTTGGCTCCCTTCACCATAATTACTTGGTCCACCTAGTATGTTAGATCATTGGAGAAGAGGGGATGAGATTCAAAGAATCCCAATAGCTCATCTCTCATTCAATCATACATAATATGTGCAAAGCAAGCTTTTCAAATGCATGCATGGAAGAAATAGAAGTCAAGGACATTTTAAAAATAAACTTGGCATGTGAATCAATCATACAAGACATTTAAGAGCTCACTAAGTGCTTAGATTGGCCTCACACTTCTCCTCATGGATTTTGGACTTGCCTCACCCATTCTTTAAGAGCTTTGGACTCAACCATACTCTTAGGAGCTCACTTTGCTTTTGGGAGACTTTTTACTTTGTCTCAACCAAGCTTAAGGGTTCTTGACTCATCCTCACCAAAGGGAAGAGTTCTTGGCCTCTCCACACTCAAGCAAACTCATACAAACATCATGTAAACATTTGAAAACATAACATGGCATCAACAAGCATAATATGTAAAGGCATGCTAGCATACTTTTTCATAGCTTGAAAATACACATACACACATTCTAAAACAAGCTAAACACATATCCATGCATGAAAGAAGGTGGAGAGAGCTACCTTACAGACAATTACACACTTTTTCCTTTGGACTCAAGCCTCCTCTTTCGGCCACACACCCACAAGCTTGTACAGATAGTTTCTCTTGGCCTAAATACAATTTATGGGAGCCAATTAGGTTCATGAAATGATTTCTAGGGCCACACAACTTGCTTAAATACTAGGTGGCTTTACAACCTCCATTATGGTCCATATTGACACCTAATGAAGCAACACCCCTCAAATGATTTCTAGGCCTCATTCTTTCCTTTCAAATATGATTCTTAACTCCTTTTAAGCCTATTGGAGTCATCACATCATTAAAACAAATGGCCTAGCACCATGTTGCTTCTTTAGGTCATAATATGGAACCTAAGACACCAACTCACTTTCCATGAGTTCTAAATTTTTTCCAAGGCCTCCCCTCACTTTCATTCATCAAATATGACTCAAGAATGGCCTTAGAAAAATTTAAAACTCTCCCTAGCACCATGGAACATGCTTGGCCGAGATTATGGCATTATTTGGGCTTCTTGGAGTTCTCTTGGTTTTCTTGAAGGGAGAAGCTTATGGGGAGCATCTTTGGTGTCTCAAGAACTCATTTATATTCTAACTTAGACCTAGAAAGCATCACATAAATTCAGAATTTGAAAGTTGCACTTGAAACCCTAGGTTTTGCATCTTGAATTCTAATGCCTACTTTATGGTTTTGCATATTCTTATTCCTCTCCATCAAATACCTAAGAATCATCTTTGGTTGGTCTTGAAAATCCAATCTTCCTATGGTTCTTAGGCTAGGTCGAAATGGAGAAGAAGGAGACATCAACATAGCTACCATAGAATGCATTTTTACCTTGTTTTCTTGGTTAGTTTGGCTTGAATCTTGCTTTCTCCAAACTCTTCTCTTCAAATCCGAAAATTCGCCTCTGTTCTTTCTTCAAAAAAGCCCTCAAAACTTCAGAAAATTCATGGAGAAGAAGAGGAAAAAAGAGGAGAAGAGATTGGTGGAGAGAAAGCATGAAAAACAAGCAAAATTCCATACCTAAAGTCTTGAATATTTCCTCCTTCTTCCCTTCTCTTTGTGCGCCACTCTCCAAGGGTTTTGCTTCTGATTTGGGGCTGGAAACTCTGAAGTGAAATAAGGGAGAGTGTGAGGTGCCACTTATATATTGTGACAACCCTAAATTCTAATGTCGATGATTATAACTAAATACACAATTAATAAATAATGATCAAGGTTTGGAGTCGTTACAATTAATTACATTAAGAAAATATAGGGGAAATTTAAACCTTGATACTACTAGAATCATCAACTAACAACCATAACGGGAACATGCATAAAAGGGTTTGTACCATCATTTAAGGTTTAGGATTCATCCATTAATCAATTTCGACCCACAAAAACATCCCACCAATGTACTCATGCTATTCCCTAACCTTAGCCTTACTGAAATTTGGGTTTCTAGGTCAAATATAGGAGTTTGGGGACCTGCGCCGCGACCTGGAACCTTCCTGCCACGACTAAGTTAGGTTCTAGAGCTCGAAAATTAAGTTTTTAAACTTGCGCCGCGGCCCAGACCTTTTGCGCCATGGCCAAGTTGCTCTCAGGAAATCTCCTGACATCGCCGCGGTGAGTTGGATCTGCACCTCGGCCAACCTATGTGGCGCCGCAGCGAGTTTTGCTACTATAACCTCCCTAATTAATTTCCTCGACTCGCGCCGCAGCAGGACTTCTTGCACTGCGGCGAGGTTACATTCTGTCACCCTCCTGGGTGATTTTTTTTTGCTCTACGCCGCGGCAAAAGTTATCAAGCCGCGGCGTCCCTGGCCACTGTCACTCTTAGGCCGCGGCGAAGCCTTCCTGGCCGCGGCGTGACTCCCTTCTGTAGCTGTTTTCCCTATATTTCGCCCCCTACACTCCATTTCTCTTCTTAGGGACACTCTAAGGTCACTTCCCCTCATTTTATATGGCTCTAATGGCATTTATCTACCTTATTTACTTAGTTATGCTTCCATTACCAACTCAAAACTTATATGCCCATTTCTTTCCTCTAATTACCTTCTATCAGCAAGTTTATAAAGTAACAACAACAGATTATACATGAACTACCAACAGCTATCCTTAAATACTCAATCAATGGGGGTTCCATACAATAGAGGTTCATATCAATATCTTAATGGTTACATTTCCATTAATAGCCATATTGTAGGTCCACATAATTTACAGCAGATATCATGAATCCATACAGCAATTACCAAATTAAGATGAGGTCTAACCCCTCAATACATACATCCTCAGAAACCAAAATATGAACACCTACACTTGGCAATACAGATACATGATGATGCTATATAAGACTAAACAAAATTTAGCATCTACCCTATTGCACTCAGACCAAGTGTAGCTCCCCACACTAGGCCTCAGCTCATGGATGTTCATCCACTTGCTTGCCCTTATCCTTACCCGAGGAACCTTCACCTGAAATTGTAATCCCATAAAACGGGGTGAGATACACATCTCAGTAACCAAGGCAATTCCATCATATAATCCAGTTTAATCAACATATATGCATGAATCAAAATCTATATCAGAATCATATCAGTCATTTCAGCAAATGAAACAATTAGGCTATCATGATTACTATCCCATACTAGCAATCATATATTTTATATGTTAAAGGCCATTAACACCGAGAAAGGCCTGTCCACAGCACCCACTCCCGTTGAGCACAACCAGGGCTCAGTGCATCTGGGGTTTGATCATAACCCAGTGCCCGATCGAAGCACATGCACGGGTGGCAGCCGCACCACAGCTCCACCATGGACTCACAAGGTCCAATCATAATACAACAGATAGCCAACCAATTCATTCAACATTTCAAATCATTCATATATAGCAAATATGAAATTAAAATAGATACATGCATGGAATTAATGTAAACCCCGGTTACCTCACTTGAAGACAAATTTGCAATAGCCACCAATGGTACAAAATTCCTATAACCATAGCATCAGAAAATTACCACTCTAATTCATCATTAATAGTAGCAATAAGTACCCAAGGAATTTAAATGCTAATATCTACCTAAAGAGCACTTACCCAGTCACTACAAGTCTCAAATTCGGATTCAAGTATCTCCCACCAGAAATCTCAATGTTTCACCTAAAATCCTAAGCAAATTCGTACAAAATTAATACCCATATTATAAATTAGCTTTGGGGGTCTCAAATTAGCAGGGATAACATCAAAATAGAGGGTTTAAACTCACCTAATGTCAGCCCTAGCCTCAACCTACGAATTTCATCAAGAAAACCCCAAATAACCACATTTCAGATTTTGGGTAGAGTGAAAATCCTCCAAATGAAAAACTAATTAAACCAAATTAAAGAGGAAGATGAGGGGATTAAGTTGTATAACTATTACCTTGGCTGAATCTTGCTCAAAGTGTGAGAAAATATGAGATTCTTGCCCCCAACCCTAACCCCTTCTCAACCTCCGAATTTGCTTCTTTGAGTTTCAGCAAATGAGAAAGTGGCTGAAGCATTAGGGTTTTAGGTAGGTTTAAGTTGGGTCAAAGATGGGTTATGGGTTGCTCCAAGGTCCAAGTTCAAATGGGTTTCAGACTTTAGCTTATTGGGCCAGTTTTGAAGTGTTGGGCTGCAGAATTTCTTTTGGGCCAGCTCTTATGCATTGGGTTGCTGAAGTTTAATTGGGTTTAGGCCAAGTTTGAAGGGTTCAAGGGTTTGGATCTGCACCTAATTCATTGGGCCTCCATTAGCCTCTTATCATGGTTCATTAATTGGGGCCTAGATGCAATTTCTATCCTAATTAATTCTCAAACCCATGTTAATAATTTATCTCTCTAAAAACCCCCATTCATTTAACTTTCCCAATCATCCTATATTAATTATTCTTAATTAATCTTAATCCATGATTACCACCTTAATTAATTTCGGGGTTTTACATATATAGCTAGGGCAAAGTGACTTTTTCAAAAATTCCAATTTTGCCCTTCATACTTTGCATTTTTGTTTCTCCTTCGTTTTAGCTCCTTTTTTAGAACCATCTTTTCCATTATAAAATTTAGGTTCCCAATCAAGAAAAATGGCTTTGTAATCACTCAAATCAGAGCTAAAACCTTTCCAAACGAATCTATCAAAGTTCGAGCATACCGACGTTGGAAAATGTCCACTGGAGGGCATTTAACTGTCCTGGGGCTTCCCATGGTTTTCAGGGCCTCTGAGAACCCTAGAGAAATCAAAACTTTGATTTAAAAAGCCCTCCTGTGTGAATTCCAAAAATTACCCGAAATTACGAAAATGCCATTATGTTTCGTGAGGTTTCTGTCAAAATTTATTTCTTCATTCTAGCTCCATTTTTCCTTCCGTCTGAGGCTAGAATTCTCATTTTTAGGAGGCTAGGATGTTACTCAAATTTTTTGGGACCTTAACTACATCATCTTGGGGGACTTCCTTTTGTATTTGGTGAATTTTGTTTGTTTACGGAGAAACCATATGTTACATTTCTCACATTTTCTCTCGTTTTCAGAAAATCGGATGTTACACGTTTTAACCAATTAAAAACAAGGGTTGAGAGCATCAGTGGGCAAAGTAAAAATGTAGGAGTACATGTTGTTCATACTCCAGTGATGTGTTGTGACTATTGTGGTGAAGGTCACCTTTCAGGAACATGCCTGATAACTATGATTTTTATATGTTTTAATTCTCCTAACTTAATCATTTTAATAGTTAAATAAGGCTTAATGAATTTACTTAGATGGATAATTGATTTTAGTAGCCATTCTTGCACCTTATGAATTAATTTGCAAAATCATTGAGTTTTAATGCATGAATTCCTTTTAAATGATTTTGTGAATTTTTCTATTAAATTGTTCCTACTCTTTGTGCAGATTTTTATTGGTAAATGGAACTCAGATGGAATTTAATTGGAAGCATTTTGCATATCTCTTAACTTTGGTTCATGGTTCATGGAAAAAGAATGGCAACTCTCATGTACAGCAAAAAGAAACACAAGCAGATAAGGACGTGGAAGAATTCATGTACGAGCTGCAAGATGGAAAAAAGAGTCTCGAGCTTGGTAGATGAATTAAGAAGAAGAAGGCTTGAGAAGGAGATCGCATGGGAAGCCACGAGGGCTGCAGCAACTACATGAAGAGGAAGCAGCCTCTGTTTGGAAACAAATGAAGAGAAGCAAAACAGAGCATGGATGGAGGAAAAGCTAAGGTGAGAAAAATGCAAAAGAAGAGCCATGTGGAGATTGGTACGTGGAAGCCCTGGTTTAAGTAAGAAACAAGCATGTAGAATCACGTCTGGACAGCAGCAGAAACAGAGAAGAAAGCAACGTGGAAGAAATGAGCTGCATGATGGAGAGGAACCACGAGTCCAGCTGGCTGTTTGAAGAAAAGATGGGAATGAACGAAGAAGTCACGTAGAATCAAGTAAGAGCCAAATGAGAGCCACGAGTTTAAAATATGGACTGGCTGGAACTCGAGGAAACAAGAAGAGATATGGCGGACGAAGAAGCTTGTTGAGCTAGATTGGAAGCTATCACGTGGGTGAACAGAGGAGCTGAGCAACACGTGAGCAGAGTAATAAAAACGCAGAAAGAGAAATGCATGTGAAGAAGCTCGAGCTTGAGCAAGAAGAAGCACGAGTTGCTTCTGAGAAAAAGAAATGAAGTGATGAGCAGATTTTAAAAGAAGCTTGCATGGAGAATAAAAACGAGCTGAAAAATGAAGGAAGGAAGCCATGGTTTTGGTGAGAAGAAGCAGCAAACACGTACAAGCAAAGTAACACGATGAAGGCTCCAATTACATGCAGAAGTTACGTGGAATAGGAGCTAAGGAAACGCTGGAGCTATGTCTGCAATTCAAATGGAAAATAATAATAAAATGAAGTGGGACCCACCTTAGATACACATGAATGAAAGCTGCAGAATAAACGTGAAGAAGCTGTGAATGAGAGGAGTAAAGAAGTACGTGGATGCATGAATATGAATGAAGAAGCAAGGAGCTGATATCCGAGTCTAAAGAGCTGGGAAGAACAACGTGGGAAGCATGAATCAGAATATGTGAAGCAAATTGTAGATTATAATTAAATAAAAGGAATGGGGCCCACACTCTCAATCACATGCAAGCTTCAGACAATTAAAATGAGAAGGGGGAGCACATGAAAAATAAGCAAGACACGTGAGGAGTAAAATCACGCCATCAGCACTCATATTCATTCCATTTTCATGACTCCATATTCTATTCTCCACCACTTCGTCCAGAACCATTCACCACACCATTTTCCTCCATTCCATCTTCTATCTCACCACCACAATGAAGCTTTAATTCATCCATCTTGAGGCTAGCTTGGAAGCAACCTTGGAGAAGCTTGAATCCTTGAAGAAGAATCAGAATTTTGGCTAAGATTTCTTATTTTTCCAGCATTTTTTCTCTTTCTTGTAATTGCTTGGTTAAATAGTATTGGATTGAGAATTTGTGTAATTGATTAGTAGCTGGTTAGGTACTAATTAGGAAGATAATTGTTGCTTTAATTGATTAATTTTGGTTCTGAATTGTTCATTTCTCTATAGTCTCCCATGTATGCCACGAAGGTGTTTGATGAAATGCATGAGTGAGATTATGTGCTTGATTGCTTGATTTGAGAATTCCTTAATGTTTAGTTGGTTAATTAAACATTTTTGGATGATGAATCAGAAGCTAATTAATCAGTTAATTAATCAAATTAGGTGTTCATTGATCTTAAAGACAAGAATTAGTAATTTAATGTGGGGTTGAGGTCTTAATTCAACATTAGATTGTTAATTTCTTGATTCTTGTGTGGTAACTCAAGATACACTTGTAATGAACACAATTAGGAACTCTTAGGTCAGAATTAATCACAATTGGATTAGGATAAGGATAGTAGATACCAAGGGACAAATCCTAAGCTAGTGACAAGTCCTAAGCTAGTGACAAGCCCATATTCACCCATAATTCACACAATTAGGTAGAAATTAGGAAATTTAATTCAATCAAAAACCCCCCCAAATTAGATAGTTCTAGGACCTTAGAACACTTAGAAAACCCAATTGAACATTGAATTCCATTTCCAAGGGAGATGACCTAGGTTGTGCCCTATAGTGCATTTAATATTCAACCTAGTTTTATTTTGAGGGTTGTACGACAAGCCCGTTAATGCCTCATCTCTCTACAAATAGAACTGGTCAATTATGCAGGCAATTTTTAGGGTACCAATTAGAATTACCCATATTCTAATACCTACAACCCGGGTTGGAGGAATCATCCTAACTTCTCTTAGAGCCAAGGCCAACCACTTAATCAAGCTTCATCATCAAGTACTAAGCCAATGAATCCACTAGGATTTGGGTCTTAAGCTAGGCAATTTCCAACTTAATAGGGCTCTATGCAACAAAATGAGAAAAAGATTAGTAGCCTTGAAGAGTTTATGTCTCAGTTTGTGGTAGAGTAATGTAATGCTAATGCGTGGTATGACTATTCTATCAGGAATATAGAGGTGCAGGTTGGGCAATTAGCTTCAGACCTGAGTAATTTGAAGACTAATGGATTGCCAAGTAATATTGTTAGAAATCTAAGAAGAGATGGCAAAGAAGAATGTAAGGCTATCACTTTGAAAAGTGGTAAAGAGCTTCCAAAGGTTCACGCTCAAGTGAAAGATCCATAAAATGTGGAATCTAAGGGGCCATCAAGGGTCATTCAGATTGAAGATGAAAAACCTTAACAAGAAGAAAAGGAAAAGACTGCTGGGTTGAAGGCCAAAGAAGAGGTCAAGGAAGGGAAGTCTAGAGTTGAGAAGTTAGATATAACTGAAGAGAAGATAGTGCTGCATCATAAAGTGGTGCCATTGCCTCCATTTCCACAAAGATTACAAAAGAAAGTTCTTGATAAGTAGTACAAAAAGTTTCTAGACATGTTTAAGCAACTCCACATCAATATCCCCTTCTCTGAGGCTTTAGAGCAAATGCCTAAATATGTTAAGTTCCTTAAAGATATGCTTAGTAAGAAGAAGCGATTTACTGAATTTGCAACAGTGGTTTTAACAAAAGAGACCCCTAATATACTCAAGTCTAATCTTCCAACTAAGTGTAAAGATCCTGATTCTTTTTCTATTTCTTGCATGATTGGGGACAAATTTGAGGGTCGAACACTTTGTGATTTAGGATCTGCTGTAAATCTTATGCCATTATCTGTTTTTAGAAAGCTACAATTGGGTGAAGCCAATCCAACGACTATAAATTTACAATTGGCTAATAGAAGCTTTTCGTATCCATATGAGATCATTGAAGACGTGCTAGTAAAGGTTAGCCCTTTCATTTATCCTACTGATTTTATTATACTTGACATTGAAGAGGATAAAGATATTCCATTAATAGTAGGAAGGCCATTTTTAGCTACTGGCAGGGCGTTTATTGATATGGAAAAGGGAGAAATTATAATGAGACTTAGAGATGAGCAAGTCACTTTTAGTGTGGAGAAAGCTATGAAGCATCTGGGTAGTGTAGAAGAATGCTCAAGGGTGTCTATTGTTGAAGAGGTAATTCAAGAAAAATAAGATTCTTTTACTTTCATCAATCCTCTCGAAGCAGTACTTGTTGGTAAAACAAGTGTAGGAGAGGTGATGAAAATGGAAGTTAAGCACAAACTCAATGCATTTAAACTTGTTGCTAAGCAAAATGGGCAATTTGAATCATTAGAGCTGACTTCACGAAAAGCTCATGCTCTTCCACCATCCATTGAGCAACCTCCAATTTTGGAGTTGAAATATTTTTCACCACACCTTAAATTTGCTTATTTGGGGAAAGGCGAGACTTTGCCAGTCATAGTTTTATCTACATTAACACCCCTCCAAGAAAAACAACTGCTGAAAGTGTTAAAGGAGTATAAAAAGACTATTGGTTGGACCATAGTCGATATAAAAGGGATTAGTCCAGTAATTTGCATGCATAAAATTCTCTTAGAAAATGACCATAAGAAATCAATAGAGAATCAAAGGCGATTGAATCCTATAATGAAGGAAGTGGTTAAGAAAAAGATTATCAAGTGACTTGATGCTGGTATTATTTATCCTATATCGAATAGTAACTGGGTGAGCTCAGTGCAATGTGTCTCTCAGAAGGGAAGAATGATTGTGGTGTCTAATGAGAAGGATGAAATGATTGCCACAAGAACAGTTACGAGGTGGAGAATTTGTATGGATTAGAAGAAGTTGAACACAGCTACAAGAAAGGATCATTTCCTGCTTCCTTTCATCGATAGATGTTAGATCGCCTAGCAGGAAAAGAATTCTTGTTTCTTGGATGGTTATTCTGGTTACAATCAAATTGCAATTGCTCCTAAGGATTAAGAAAAAAATTACTTTTACATGTTTATATGGCACTGTTGCATTTAGACTAATGCCTTTTGGATTGTGTAATGCCCCTACTACATTTCAAAGATGCATGATGTCAATTTTCTTTGACATGATTGAGCATATCATGGAAGTTTTTATGTACAATTTCTCAGTGTTTGGCATCACTTTTGAAAAATACTTGGATAATTTGACAAGGGTCTTACAAAGATGTGAGGATACCAATTTGGTTCTCAATTGGAAAAAGTGTCACTACATGGTTTGTGAAGGGATAGTGCTAGGGCATAAAGTGTCAAAAAGAGGATTGGAGGTGGATTGGGCTAAAGTTTTAGTTATTGAACAATTACCACCACCTATCAATGTGAAAGCTATTAGAAGTTTCTTAGGGCACGTTGGGTTCTATCGAAGATTCATCAAGGATTTCTTAAAGATAGTAAAGCCCTTATCTCATTTGCTTGAGAAGGATACCCCATTCAATTTTGATGCAAATTGCTTGAAATCTTTTAAAGAGCTTAAGCAAGGCTTATCACAGCACCAATTATAGTGGCTCCTGATTGGTCACTATCTTTTGAGGTCATGTGCGATGTAAGCAATTATGCGATTGGGGTTGTGGTTGGTCAGAGACATGAGAAGATCTTTCATCCTATTAATTATACTAGCAAAACTCTAGTTGGAGCATAGGTAAATTACTCAACTACTGAAAAAAGAAATGCTTACTATTATCTTTGCTTTTGAGAAATTTAGAGTGTATTTGATGGGCACTAGAGTCATAGTTCACACTGATCATGCTACCATAAGATATTTGTTATGTGAGAAGGAATCTAAGCCTAGGTTAATTAGATTGGTTTTATTATTGCAAGAATTTGATGTGAAAATTATTGATAGGAAAGGAACTGAAAACTAAGTTGCTAATCACTTATCTAGGCTTGTGAATAATTCTGATTGTGTGGATGAATTAGTGATTCATGACAGTTTTCCTGATGAGTTTGTATTTGTTGTGAATAGTGTATTTGTGCCTTGGTATGTTGATTATGCAAATTACTTAGTTTGTGGTATTGTGCCTGATGATTTAAGGTCTTATCAAAAGAAAAAAATTTTGCATGATGTGAAATGGTTTATGTGGGATGAACCTTTTTTGTATAAGAAGTGTGCTAACTAAATTTTGAGAATATGTGTTCCTCAGAATGAACAAAATGCTATTTTATATGCTTGTCATGCTGCTCCTTATGATGGCTATTTTAGTGGACATTGTGTTGTGTACAAAGTGCTACAATTTGGATATTATTGGCCTACATTATTCAAAGATGCTTACTTGTTTGTTTCTCATTGTGATGCATGTCAAAGAACAGGTAACATCTCACAAAGGCATGAAATGCCCCAATTTGGCATTCTCGAGGTAGAATTATTTGATGTATGGGGAATTGATTTTATGGGGCCTTTTGTTTCATCTAGGGGACATCAATATATATTGGTTGCCATTGAGTAAGTGAGTAAGTGGGTTAAAGCTGTGGCTTGCCATTCTAATGATGCCAATACGGTAGTGCGATTTTTGAAAAAGAATATTTTTACTTGTTTTAGCACTCATAAGGCAATCATTAGTTATAAAGGGACTCATTTTAACAATAAGTTGTTCAAAGGTTTGCTTACAAAGTATGGAATCATCCATAAGATGGCACTGGCATACCACCCTCAAACCAATGGGTTGTGTGAAGTGTCCAACAGAGAAATAAAAAGAATTTTGGAAAAAACTGTGAGTCCTACTAGAAAGGATTGGGTGGATAAGCTCGATGATGCTTTATGGGAGTATAGGACAGCTTTTAAATCTCCAATAGGTATGTCTCCATATCAATTGGTTTTTGAAAAAGCTTGTCATTTGCCCATTGAGCTAGAGCATAAAGCATTTTGGGCTATAAAGAAATTGAATTTTGATATGGATAAAGTGGGCAAGAAAAAATTGATGCAACTAAATGAGTTAGATGAGTTTAGATTACAAGCTTTTAAGAGTTCCAGAATTTATAAGGAAAGGACCAAAAGAATTCATGATAGACATATCTTACCAAGAAAGTTTGAACCTAGAGACCAAGTGTTGCTTTATAATTCTCGTTTGAAGTTGTTTCTAGGTAAATTGAAATCCAGGTGGTCTGGTCCATTCAAAGTGATCTCTGTGACACTGTATGGAGTTATAAAAGTTGAAGATGAGAATTCGGGGGGATCAATTTAAAATAAATGGTTAAAGACTTAAATATTATTGGGGTGGTCAGATAGACTAGCAGACAACAGTTTACAACTTATCCTAACCTCTTTGAGCTGCTCAAAAGTCCAGTCGAGGACTATAAACCAAGCACTTATTGGGAGGCAATCCATTGGTTTTGTTATTTCTTATTTTTCTTTTAGTTTTAGCTTGTTGAGATGTTATTTTATGTGTTTGCTCTCTTTTGTAGGGTTTCTTGGTGTGAGATTTATCAAGTCAAATGATATCTTGGAGATTCAATGGGATTCTCTAGTCTTAAAATTTTGACAGTAGTGGATTTTCAGAGCAGTGGGAACACAAATATTCAGGGAGTTTGCAACTTAATATTTTTTGGTTTTGACTGCCATTTGATCTTGTCATGCATTGTGGATATGTTTAGGTTAGATCTGGAAGTTTTTGGAGAATTTTGACACTTATAAGGAAATTCAAGCTTTCTGATATTAAATGTGCTGATCTAATATGAAATCCTTGTTCTATGGTGAAATTGCATTGTTTTTGGTGAATTTTCACTAGTGCTTGCTAAATTCACGCTTATAGGTGAAATTGCACCCCTTTGGTGAATTTGCACCCATGCTTGCTGAAATGCATTTTATCTAGTAAAATTGCATCGTTTTTTGTATTTATATATAATAATAATAAAATAATAATAATAATAATAAAATGTAAAGAAAAAATATTAAAAAAATAATAATAACAAGAAAAAAGCCAAACAACAAAAAAAACCAAAATAAAAAACAATATGTGTAAATATGGATATATATATATATATTATAATAGGATATATTTAAAAAAAAAAGAAAAAAAAACTTATTTTTTACACTAATTAGTAATTCTTATCTAGTTTATTTATTTATATTTTTTTCTTTTCTTTTTTTTCCTCTACCTTAATTTCAATTACCTTAATCCCTTTTTCTTCATTTTTTTTACTCCTCTCTTTATTCACCCATTTTCTTTGCCTTCAACGTCGTCAGCTTATCCTTGCTTTTCGCTATTGAAACCCACACTATTTCTTCTGCCACTGCCATCTCTGCATCTCTCTTCGATCAACGTCTCCAAGCTCAAACTGCCATCCTTACACTAATTCTTCTGTGTTCTCCATTTAACCGTCACTTCTTTCTCTTTCTTCCACTGTCATTGCCATTTCTTCTTTTGTTTCATCTTTCTCATTTCCAGATGGCTTCTAAACAATCCAAGAATTAAGTGACATCACAAAGAAAATCTCCTGTAGTTAAGACTCTCAAGATGAAGCAGTTGGCTATAAAGAAAAATGCCTCAGCAAAGCGTCTCCTTGCTCCAGCTAGAGCCACCATGTCCAATGTGGTGCAAGTACAGCTTATCTTTCTATGGACTGACAAGGAATTTAAAAACTCTGAAGCTGCCAAACGTTTTGCTACTTTGAATGAGTAGAAAGCTATAGCACAAGAGAGGACCTTCCCAATTGAATCCCCACATTATGCTGAAGAAATTATAAATAGCAGGAAATGGTCAGGCATATGTAGAAAACCTCATTTCGCCATTCTGCCCTGGTTCGCCAATTCTTTGTCAATGCTAAATATTGTGACTCGGGAGTCTATTATGCTCGAGGAGTTGAAGTTGTCATCAATGAGGCAATTATTTGAGATTATTACAACTTGCCTGAGGTGGAAGATTGTTAGTACACCAAGATGACAAAGGATCTTACAGCATTGCCATACAAGGCCATTGCCTAACGATTAACTAAAGAAGGTAAAGGTATATGGGGACGCCATGGTCTAGAGCAAGCTCAGGTAACAAATGAGGCCTATTTTTGGCATCATTTCATCCTGCATAATATACTACCTACTACACATGAAGGACATATGAGTGTCAAAGCTGCTGCATTAGCCTATTATATTGTGAAAGGGTGGGTAATTGATTTGGGCTCCATAATTTTCAATAATTTAAAGACCATCATTGAAGCAGAATCCCCAAGTATGGCATACCCTCACTTAGTGACTCACTTATGCCTTAAGGTTGGTGTGCCATACCATTCCTCAGAGGAGAAATTAAAGGGTAGGGGAGCATACTTATTGCCTGCAAAGCGAGCACAGATTCCTACTAATGCAAAAGTCGGTCCCTCTCAAGTAAATGATCATGGAGCAGAATCTTCTGCCTTTAAGGAATCGATTGAAAAGAGACTCACTAGGGAGCTGACTGAGATTAAAGGACTGCTTTGAAAATCCTACAAGTTTGGGCTATTTCAGAGTAATAGGCAGTTAATGTGCTGTATAGTTTTCTCTACCAAGAACCTTTTCTTTTGACTTATTGTAGCTATTTTATTTTCTTCTATGACTTCCTAGTTTCTTTTGGATGACTATAGTGCTGTTTATTTTATTTTATTTTATTTTTCTCTCTCTCTTTTTGTTTTTGGATAACTGTGGTTGTAGTTTGTATTTTGAATTTTTAAAATTTAGTCGCTTCTACTTTTAATCTTGTTCTATAGATCTTATGCTTTCTCTTTCTTTGTGTGTTTGTTGCCCCTTTTGTAGATTGTAGGTTTGGCAAGACTAGTAGTTCCCTCTCACTTTCTTTTCTCCATCTTTTCAGGGGAGTCTCAGTCTCTTTCTCCTATGCCTCTTTTATTTATTTATTTATTTATTTATTTATTTTTACTTTCTATAGATGTTTACATTGAGGACAATGTGTCATCTAAGTGTGGGGGAGGATGCCATGGAATGCTCATTTCTTGTCCTTAAGTTTTTTCTTTTTTAATTTTGTGGTAGATCATAGTTGTAAATATTTGCAAATAGTTGATGTTATGGAGTTTTGGTGTTAATTCTCCTTTAAAAAAAAAAAGAAAACTTCAAAATTTTGAAATATCTTAGAAATTTTTTTTGTTTTTTATTTTTGGTTTTTGCAAGTGGATGTTGTCAAGAATGGGTAGATTTAAACTTGAATGGGTTGAGCTTGATTATGGATTCAATCTTGCATTTCTTTGAATGTTAGTAAAAAGGCAAAGGACTAGGTTCAGATGTATGAATTAGGTGGTCTAAAAAGCTTCTGAGGAATTTGAACCTAAGTTTTCATTTCTTCCATGAGGGAGTACACTTATTGTAATTTTACCTCTAAAACTTGTTTTGAATCTCTTTTGAGACTTAAAATGCCCTTTTTACATAAACAAAGAGGATTTAGGCATTCATTTTTATAGCTAGTTTGGCCAAATAGCCACCATTTTTCATAAATCCTTTCCTTTACCCATTTGAGCCTTAATCTTGCCTAGTATTACTTTTAAAAAAAAATTGTGTAAATAGCCTTTTGCTTGAGTTAACGTATCATTCTATTATCTTCCTTTTCATCACTTTAGAAAGTGCTAAGTGTTACAACTTAGAAAGAAATTGAGGGAATTGGTAAATGAGTTTAATTTAGTTGAGAAACTCAATGAAGTATGGATTTATTAAAAAAAAAAGAAATGAAATGAAAGATGATTGAAAATGAAAAGAAAAAAAATGTGTGTTTTGAAAAGAAAAAAAGAAAAAAAAGAAGAAAAAGAATTAAAGTTTGTTCATATACTTAGGTTCTTTATTGGTTTTAAGTGAGTTTGTTTATCAAGTGAAGATATTCCTTCATTTCTTATGCTTTGAATTATAAGATGCTAAGCACTAACTAAAATGGTTGTTTCCCTTTCTTTTAATTTCATTCCATTATCCTACCTTATCATATTATAACCTTTGAACAAGTCCTTTTGATTCGTGTGTGCAATGGGGTATTACAGTGGAGATTGAGATGAGAAACAAGCTTATGGTAGGTGGAGTGCAATAGGTGGAATTAAGTGAGACACAAACCCATAAACACTTTGAGAGTAGAGTGTAAACACTTAATTGGTAAGGGACAACCTATTGAAACTCATCTTTGCCTAGTTAGTTACCTTGATACTTACATTTTTTTAAAAGGTAGGAAAGATTCCTTTGAAGGCTAAATTCTTGAAAGTTTAAATTACATCCAACCTCTCAAGATTTGCAATGAAATTTTGTTTTCTTAGCTTCTTTTTTTTTTTTTTTGTGGATTTTTAAGGGAAAAAAAAAAAGGAATCTTGAGGACAAGATTTGAGATAAGTGTGGGGGTGAAAAACCTGATGCTCACAAAATGTAACACCACAAGTGTACGAGTCGAAAACAGAATATAACGATGCATCAAGGTTGTTCCCACAGAGAATCAAGTAAATTGGTGATTAGGCATTATATTTTCTATGTTCATTTTAGTAAAGCAAGTCAAAAGTAATTGAGTGAATGGAACCAAATTAAATTTAAAGAATTGTAATAAAATTTTAAATTCTAACAACCGTAGAAGTTGAAGACAACCTAGAGTGACTAATCCCTTATTAGCTTTCTAGATATTTCTTTCATCGAATTAATTGCTTTCAACATTAATTTTGTTAATCTAGAGTACTATTAGTTACAAGTGTCTTTCGACCCACTTATAACTCTCTCTCAAGTTAATAATATTATGTCTAACACAATTACTTAAAAGGCTAATTAATCCAAGCTCACTCTTCAATAATTATATGGGGCCCTTAGGTATATGTCTATCCTAATTGCAAATTAGATTATAATCTAATCCCATATTACTCAATTGTATGGTCTAATTAAGATCCCCTTTGTCAAGAGAAACCCTAATCCCCAAATTCATATGTAATGGTGGCCAATCACTAAATAGACAAAATGAAATAAGATTAAATAACCAAAATTAACATTAAGTACAATCAAATAGTGAAAACAAACTCTAATCCACCAATAAGTTCATAGTACTCTAGGTTTAGAAAGATTTATCCACACGTGGCTTTATACAAAGCAAAGTATATAGAAAAATGCATCAAACAAAAAAATAAGAGGAGAAGAATAGATTAATCGGTGTGATTTCCCGCTCAAATCCTTGATCTTATGAATTTAATCTGTTCCCCTAGCTCCAAGTTGAAGTTTCTTGCGTTTATTAGCTCCCAGAATTAGTTCCTGTGTCTGCTGCTACCTCCTCTGTCAAACCCTCATATTTCCTGCTTTTTATTTGAAGCTTTAGTGATACTGTGCATTTTGGTCATTGGCTGGTGAAATTTCACCACTAGGTGGGGAAATTTCACCAAAGAACATACATTTTTTTCTTTTCTTCAGACAATGGCACTTGGCCTCCTTTTTAATTTCCATCTTTCTGAATAAGTTTTTCTCTTACTTCCTTAGCTCCATTGATCCCATAAACAACACCCACATTAATGAGGAATTTAGATGTCAAACATGAATCAAAATTCACTTGATTTTCTTGACATTTTCTCAATAAATCTTCAAAGTATGCCAAGCCTAAATAATCTTTAATATTTCATTAATTCTCATGTAAAATGAAATGATGACTCCCTAAATAAATCCTAAAAGTAGATCAAATATTGCAAAATATGGGGAGTCATCACACCATCACACTTATCTCAAATCTTGTCCTCAAGATTCCCTTTTTTTTCTTAAAAATCCACAAAACAAACAAAGAAGCTAAGAAAACAAAATTTCACTACAAATATTGTAAGGTTGGATGTAATTTAAACTTTCAAGAATTTAGCCTTCAAAGGAATCTTTCCTACCTTTCAAAAAAATGTAAGTATCAAGGTAACTAACTAGGCAAAGATGAGTTTCAATAGGTTGTCCCTTACCAATTAAGTGTTTGCACTTTACTCTCAAAGTGTTTATGGGTCCGTGTCTCACTCAATTCCACCTATTTCACTCCACCTATCATAAGCTTGTTTCTCATCTCAATTTCCACTATAATACCCCATTGCACACATAAATCAAAAGGACTTGTTCAAAGGTTATAATATGATAAGGTAGGATGATGGAACGAAATTAAAAGAAAGGGAAACAACCACTTTAGTTAGTGCTTAGCATCTTATAATTCAAAGCATAAGAAATGAAGGAATATCTTCACTTGATAAATAAACTCACTCAAAACCAATAAAGAACCTAAGTATACAAACAAACTTTTATTCTTTTTCTTCTTCTTCTTCTTTTCTTTTCAAAACACACTTTTTTTTCTTTTTCAATCATCTTTCATTTCATTTCTTTTTTTTTAAATACATCCATCCTTCATTGAATTTCTCAACTAAATTAAACTCATTTACCAATTCCTTCAATTTCTTTCTAAGTTGTAACACTTAACACTTTCTAAAGTGATGAAAAGGAAGATAATAGAATGATACATTAACTCAAGCAAAAGGCTATTCACACAATTTTTTTTAAAAAGTAATAATAGGAAAGATTAAGGTTCAAATGGGTAAAGCAAAGGATTTATGAAAACTAGTGGCTATTTGGCCAAACTAGCTATAAAAATGAATGCCTAAATCCTCTTTATGTATGCAAAAAGGGCATTTTAAGTCTCAAAAGAGATTCAAAACAAGTTCTAGAGGTCAAATTACAATAAGTGTACTCCCTCATGGAAGAAATGAAAACTTAGGCTCAAATTCCTCACAAGCTTTTTAGACGACCTAATTCATACATCTGAACCTAGTCCTTTGCCATTTTACTAATGTTCAAAGAAGTGCAAGATTCAATCCATAATCAAGCTTAACCCATTCAATTTTAAATCTACCTATTCTTGATAACATCCACTTGCAAAAACCAAAAATAAAAAAAAAAACTAAAAATTTTTCTAAGATATTTTGAAAATTTGAAGTTTTCTTTTTTTCTTTTTAAAGAAGAAATAACACCAAAACTCTATAACACCAACTATTTGCAAATATTTACAATTATGATCTACCACAAAATTTAAAAAAAAAAACTTAAGGACAAGAAATGAGCATTCCAAGGCATCCTCCCCCACACATAGATGACACATTGTCCTCAATGTAAACATCTATAGAAAGTAAAAATAAATAAATAAATAAAAGTGGCATAGAAGAAAGAGACTAAGACTCCCCTAAAAAGATGGAGAAAAGAAAGTGAGAGGGAACTATTAGTCCTGCCAAACCTGCAATCTGCAAAAAAGGCAACAGACGCACAAAGAAAGAGGAAGCATAAAAGTAGAAGTGACTAAATTTTAAAAATTCAAAATACAAACTACAACTACAGTTATTCAAAAACAAAAAGAGAGAGAAAAATAAAATAAATAAAAATGCTTATTTTCTGGTGAAATTTCCCCACCTAGTGGTGAAATTTCACCAGCCAATGACCAAAATGCACAACATCACTAAAGCTTCAAATAAAAAGTAGGAAGAATACTGATGTTGCTGACTACCTGGGCTGTTGTTCAGTTTACTGATACCAAATTCAAAAATTCATAACTAATTCTATAAAAATCGAAATCATACAAATTCAGTCTTTCTAGAAAGCTAAAACTGTTAATTTGACACTAAAAATAATTCCAGAATGAAACAGATATGTTTAGATATCTGGAACTGATAGAACAGTAACTAAGCTCCTGGGGCCCTACTGATAATGACAGTTAACTTCAAACATGCATAACTCTCTGCTCAGAGCTCGAAATGAGATGATCTTGGTGGATACAGAAATCTTATGACCTCTAGTTTATTCATATAAAATTTCATAAGCATTGGACACCATTTGGCCATTGGGTGACACAGAATTCGAAACTGCCAGTATGAACAGTATCCATACCAGAATCCATGAAAAATGCCAACTTTGAAAATTTATCAAATATTCCCTAGATCTCTGAAAATTATGATCTTTAGTTTCACAGAAAGGTCTTAATGAGACCTAATTGCATGTAAAATTTTAGGTTAAGAATAACTCATTTGGCTAAAAAGTGACATAGGGTTCCATTATGGTCAAATTTGGCTCCATATGAGGTACCAAATTTGCCAAATGGCCTTCCCTTGGTTGTGGCACCTTTTGGGCAAGTCCAAAAGCTTATTTAAGACTTGTGTGAGCTGCCTAAATGGTCCCAAACCTCATGCATCTCATTTTGGCCATTCAACCCACATTTATACACATATTCATCAAACTTTAAATTCTCTTACCATGGCCTTGCCTACTCAAAACATGTGCTAATGGTCATATATCATTTCCATACATCTAAACATCACATAATAGTATGTTTACATATATCTCAAGGTTAATAATACATATACAACATCATATACATGATGAACTATCATCATGGTTCCAAAATAGACAAAACAAGACATAAGCGTGTCAATTGTCCCTCTTCAAGGTTGTTGGCTCCCTTCACCACAATTGCTTGGTCCACCTAGCATGTTAGATCATTGGAGAGGAGGAGATGAGATTCAAGAATCTCAATAGCTCATCTCCCATTCCATCACACATAATATGTGCAAGCAAGTTTCACAAATGCATGCATGGAGAAAGTAGAAATCATAGGCATTTTAAAAGCAACCTTAGCATGTGAATCAATCATACAAGACATTCAAGAGCTCACTAAGTGTTTGGATTGGCCTCACACTTCTCCTCATGGATTTTGGACTTGCCTCACCCATTCTTTGAACACTTTGGACTCAACCATACTCTTAGGAGCCCACTTTGCTTTTGGGAGACTCTTTACTTTGTCTTAACCAAGCTCAAGGGTTCTTGGCTCATCCTCACCCAAGGGAAGAGTTCTTGGCCTCTCCACACTCAAGCAAACTCATACAAATATCATGGGTTCATTTAAAAACATAACATGGCATCAAGCATCATGGCATATAAAGGCATGCTAGCATACTTTTCAAAGCTTGAAAATACACATACACACATTCTAAAACAAGCTGAACACACATTCATGCATGAGAGAAGGTGGAGAGAGCTACCTTGTATATAAGCACACACTTTTTCCTTAGTTTTCAAGCCTCCTCTTTTAGCCACACACCCACAAGTTGGTGGAAATAGTGTCTCTTGGCCTAGACACAAATTATGGGAGCTAATTAAGTTCATGAAATAATTTTTAAGGCCATGCAACTTGCTTAAACCCTAGATTCCTCTACAACCTCCATTATGTCCATATTGGCACCTAATGAAGCAACACCCCTCAAATGATTTCTAGGCCTCATTCTTTACTCTCAAATATGATTCTTGACTCCTTTTAAGCCTCTTGGAGTCATCACATCATTAAAACAAATGGCCTAGCATCATGTTGCTTCTTTAGGTCATATTATGGAACCTAAGACACCAAATCACTTTCCATGAGTTCTAAATTTTTTCCAAGGCCTCCCTTCATTTTCATTCATCAATTATGACTCAAGAATGGCCTTAGAAAAATTTAAAACTCTCCCTAGCTATGAGAAACTCTTTAGGCCGAGGCTATGGAGCTTAATGGCCTTCATGGAGTTTGCTTAGTTTTCTTGAAGGGGGAAGCTTGTGGGGAGACTCTTTGGTGTCTCAAGAACTCATTTATACTCTAACTTAGACCTAGAAAGCATCCTACAAATTCAAAAATTGAAAGGTGCACTTGAAACCCTAGGTTTTGCATCTTGCTTTCTAATGCGTTTTTCTTAGTTTTCTTTGCATATTCTTATTCCTCTCCATCAAATACCTAAGAATCACCTTTGGTTTGGTTAAAAATATGAATCCTTAGATCTGTCCAAGTGTAGGTCGAAATGCTCAAGGAAGGGAGGAAGAAGACCAAGTGGAAGAATTGCAAAATACCTTGTTTTCCTTGGATTTTCTTGCTTGTTCTTGCTTTCCTTGGCCTCCTTACTTGAAATTCGAACTTTCCCCTCTATTTTCCCTTCAAAACAGCCCTTAAGACTTCAGAGAAATCATGGAGAAGAAGAGGGAAAAAGAGGAGAAGAAAGTGGTGGAGAGAAAGCATGAAAAACAAGCAAAATTCCATACCTAAAGTCTTGAATCTTTCCTCCTTCTTCCCTTCTCTTTGTGTGCCACTCTCCAAGGGATTTGCTTCTGATTTGGGGCTGGAAATTCTGAAGTGAATGAAGGAGAGTGTGAGGTGCCACCTATATATAGCTAGGGTAAAGTGACTTTTTTAAAAATTCCCATTTTGCCCTTCATACTTTGCCTTTTTGTTTCTCTTTCGTTTTAGCTCCTTTTTGAGAACCGTCTTCTCCATTATAACATCTAGATTCCCAATTAAGAAAAATGGCTTTGGAATCACTCAAATCGGAGCTCAAACTCTTCTGAACGAATCGGTCAAAGTTCGGGTCAATTGATGTTGGAAAACTTACACCGGAGGGTCTTTATCGGTCTTGGGGCTTCCCATGGTTTTTGGAGCCTCTGAGAACCCTGGGCAACTCAAAATTTCCATTTAAAAAGCCCTCCTAGGTGTTTTTCCAAAATTGCACTTATTTACGAAAATGCCACTGGCCTTTTGGCAAATTTTTCGAATCACTCCGACCCCAGTTTCTGGGCAACTCAAGGCTCAAATCCTCATTTTTTATTATCTAACATTTTATCCAAATTTTATTTGGCCTTGAATCACTCATCTCAGGGGACTTACTTTGAAAGCGTGCCCATTTCCATCGTTTAATGAAAACTGGACATTACACCCTCAGCCTAAAATGAATTAAGATGAATGGTAACTAATACAACGGACAGCTCATGCTCTTCACTGCTTTTGGATGGGATGAAAGTAATCTAAAATTCCTTGACTCGGTGCAATGCTAGGTGGCAGCATGTATGTGTCTTATTTTCATCTAAACTACATATTAAAGGCAATATTTAACTCCTGCTGTCAAACCAAAATACAGGCATTAACAAATTACAATTGAATATGTATATATGTAGGTGGGCGGTGCAAGCATGTGGTGTCTCATTTTTGTGCTGGAGTTCTCTTCTTTTCCATTCTTATTTGGTGCAAGCTAGGTGGCAGCATTCTACATATATATATTACTCCCCTCTAATGCATATATTGCATACGGTACCTACCCCCATGGCAATTTAGATTGTGAACAAAATTAGAATGGAATTTGTGGACATATATATATAGCATAAGCATGAGGTGTCCTTCCTTGGTTTGTTTAATGCTTCCTCATTCATTTTCTATTTAGTTATCATGCTAAGTGGCAGCACAATGGTATATATCCTTTCCTCCCATTAAGCTACATTGGATAGATGTTCTCTCTAACTTACGACTGGGAATATGTCTATGCATTAATGTCCTAGTGGCTACATATACACACATCTACAGTGGAGTCTTTCAAGGAGTGTGTTTGTGGTTTACTCATCTTATTTCTCCTCCATTTAGTCTCTCCCCACCTCGCATGCTAGGTGTCTCTATTTTAGATTATATAACTATTAAGTCCATGCAATCTATGCCAATTCCCACAACTAAACATAATTCCAAGTAACCAAGTGAATGCTTATACTCTTGTGTGGTGATGGTGTCAAATGGATGTAATTAAAATAATTAAAATCCCTTCCTTCCATTTCCCATTTTGTGCTAGATAATGAAGTAGCATATTGGTGGTTCTTTCCCATCTAATACCATATATAAAACTATAACTTTTCTACGGCTAATAAGATGTGCCCATTAAGTAAGTACTATATATATACATGGTACGAGTGCAAGGTGCAAGTGTTTTATTCACCTTGATCCTCCTCCTTCCACTCTATTTGAATGAGTTAGCTCTTTAATTAACATGGGTTATGTTAACAGTTACAGAAAATTTGGAATGTTACAGTTAAACCTTAGAAAAGGGAGATTTCTTGACAAAAGAAAGTCCAAGCTTATACCTCAAGGAGATGGACCTTTTTAAGTATTAGAGAAAATCAATGATAATGCTTATAAGATTGATTTACTAAGTGAGTATGGCATAAGTGCTACTTTCAATGTTTCTGACCTTTCTTCTTATTTTGGTGTAGATTTTGAAGAGTCGAGGATGACTTCTTTTCAAGAGTTGAAGGATGATATGAACCAAGTTCATGAAGATGCTAATTCAAAATCTTCAAATGATCCTTTGCATCTTCCAATTGGACCTATTATAAGGGCAAAGGCTAAAAAACTTAAAGAAGCATTGAGTGGACTTGTTCAAGAGATTTGGACCAAGTCGAGTTTTGATAAATCTGATTTAAGTATTAATCAAAACATCCTCAACATTATTTAAGATAAAGATAGAGCTATTAAAGCTAATTTGGATTAAAATGTTATAAATTAAAGAGTTTGGACCAAGGGCCATACATAGATTGACTCATTTGGGCTTAAATAATGATATTATGGGCTTAATATATTGATTTCTCAAAGCTTTATGTATTTGGACAAAAATTAGAATTAATTAGGCAGATTATCTTTCCTTTTTCTAATTTTAAAAAGATTTGATTTTACATTCCTAATTTTTAGGTCTTTCAATTAGGATTATATAGTTAGTTTCCTACTTTTTCTCCAATAGATAAGTTTGAGTTACACTATAAATACATGTATTCTACCTCCATTTGAATTAGATTGGAAGTAATAGAATTATTATGAGTGTTTCTCTAATTGTGAGAATATTATCTCTCCTTTGCTCTTGTGAAACTTTTGTCTTGTCAACCTATCCTTAGGTTAGTGATTAAAGTTCCTAAAAGCCCCTAATTCATGCTTCAATCCAAGTGCATCGTTGTGTGGGTTAGTTTATCATGTTTATGGTTAGGAGTGTTGTCTAAGTAGCAAGTCAACATTCTTATAACGTTGGTTAGATATTTGCTTCCGTTGGGTCTCGAACCATCATCTATCCATCAACCTACGTTGTGAAGATTGGTTTGAGCTATAAATCTAATTGTAATTCCTTCTAAATGCATGATGTATGAACACCACTTTAGGCAATATTCTTAGAGTTTAAGTTAGGTTTAGGGTTTTCTTTTATGCCTATTTAATAGGCCAACCTTTATACTTGGGGGAGAGACTTGAATGAATTCAGAATTTTATTCCTCATTGTAAGAGTTCTTGCTTCTATATATTCTTCTTTAGAATACAAGTGACTTATCAAAAGAGTGGCCTTCCTTTGTGGCATCTCAAGGCTAGGGTTCTAAGGGATGAGTTCTCTTAGGGTCTTACTCACTTGACCAACATTTTTTGTTCTAGCTAGTCCTGGGCAAAGTGTTATCTTGTTAAAGGTTTTTAGGACTTATTCCTATGGGGTCCATCATCAATTGTGATTGTATCTTACTAATACTTGTTGAATGATTTGATGTTGTGTAACCATTAAGCTTAATCCTATGTATCTTGTGGTTGAAACACTTTTGCTGTCATGGGAGGGGAATTAACTGATATGAAATTAAGTTTTGATTGCTTTAGTGTAATCTAAGACCCTTAGACAATGAGGATTAGTTAATCATGACACAATGGGAGTTGGGAGGTCTAGAAAACCATGGATGTTAGCCACCAAGATCCTATAATCCATTTAGGACTAGTGGGAACTGATTAGAGAGCATACAAATGAGAGTTTAGGTGTAACATGGAGATGAGCTATGGCTAAAACACCTTAAGTCATGGTTAATAGTAAGTCAGAGGTGAGGAGCTTATGGCATGGCGCAAGATGAAAAATTCACCCAAGGAGGGTAATAGAATCTAACTTTGCTACGGTGTAGGTACTTCCACCTTGGTGCAATTGGAATAAATTGGGTGGAAAGTTCTAAAAGGCATACCTGCAGTGGCGCCACATAGGCTCATCGTAGCAAGGCTCTAACCTACTATGGCCAATTGTGAAAACGTGTACAGTAAGTCCTCGAAAGCATTTTGTCGTGGCACAGAAACCTAAGTTGCAGTCCAAGGTGTCAAATTTCAGTTTAAGTTACAGTAACCACTTATGCCATAGAGTGGGTGCACCAAGTCATGGCAAGAGTTTCCAAACTTGATTTTTAGGTTCCAGTAACCAATTTAGCTATGGTGGGGAAGGTCCAAATAGCGGCAAAGGTTTCCAAACTCTTATATTAATTTAGAAACTTTGGATTCTCTCATAATAATGTTATATGATGACTTGGAAACACTTATAAAAGGTTTTTGCAAGGTGGAATCAATGGTTAAATGAATCAAAGGCTTTTAATTGATAATTGGAATTACTTGTGGACTCAAATGGTTTTCAATATTTGATTAATAACCCTTAATGATATCCAAATTCAAATTCCCTCACTTTTCTTAATTTAATTAATTGTAATGATTTTAAACTTTGATTTACAATAATTAACCGTATAATCAAGCATAATCATAGTAATTAAGAATTAGGGTTGTTACAATTGTTATTTCTTTTTTGTAGGAATATGAAGATGTCTTTCTTGAAGAGATACCACCCAAATTGCCATCAATTAGAAGGATAGAATATCAAATTGATTTTATACCTAGAGCACTATACCAAACTGCCTAGTATATTGCACTAATCCTAAAGAAGTAAAGGAGATTTAAAGATAAGTGCAAGAGCTTCCAAATAAGGGATATGTGACAGAGAGTCTAAGCTCGTGTGTGGTGCCAGTGCTGCTTATGCCTAAGAAAGATGGCACATAGAGGATGTGTGTTGATTGTAAAGCCATCAATAATATAATTGTGAGATATCATCATCCTATCCTTAGGTTCGATGATATGCTTAATGAATTAAATGACTCCACTATTTTCTTTAAAATTGATTTAAAAAGTGGCTACCATTATATTAGAATAAAAGAAGGAGATAAATGGATAACTGCCTTTAAGACTAAACATGGACTTTATAAATGCTTGATTATGCCTTTTGTTCTCACTAATACACTTAGCACATTTATGTAGTTAATGAATCATGTCTTGCATGATTTCATAGGTAAGTTTATAGCAGTTCACTTTGATAATATTCTTGTGTATAGTAAGACCTTGCATGAGCATGTAGATCACTAATCACAAGTCTTAAAAGTTGTAAGAAAAGAAAGATTGTTTGGCAATTTAAAGAAGTGTGATTTTTGTACTAACAAAATTTTTTTTCTTTATTTTGTTGTGAGTGCCAAGAAGATTGAGGTAGATAAAGAAAGATCAAGCCATCCAAGATCTTTTCTATTAGACATGAGAGGAGCTTCCATGGACTTGCAAGCTTTTATAGAAGGTTTGTAAAGGACTTTAGTACATTGCCAACCCTATTGAACAAGTTGACAAAGAAGAATGTTTCATTCAAGTAGGGAGAAGCTCAAGAGAAAGCCTTCCAAACCTTCAAGGAGAGGCTCACTTATGCACCTTTGCTAGCCCTTCCAAACTTTTGTAAGATTTTTTAGGTTGAATATGATACAAGTGGAATTGGCACAGGAGGTGTGTACTCATGCAAGAAGGTAAGCCCATTGCATATTTTAGTGAAAAGCTAAACGGTTTTACTTTTAACTATCCTACATATGATAAGGAGCTATATGCTTTAGTTAGAGAGTTAGAAACTTGGTAACATTATTTGTGGCATAAGAAATTTGTCATATATTCTGATCATCAGGCTTTCAAACATATTAAGAACTAAAACAAATTGAATCAAAGACATGTTAGATAGGTTGAATTCGTTGAATCTTTCTTGATGCAAGACCCTTTAGGAACTTTGTCCTAGGAACCTTGACACATAAAATTGATCACGCAAGATCGGCTATATCTTACACAAAAGTGAGAGCACACAAAGGGATTGTTGGTTGGAGGTAGAATCCTAAGAGAACTTGTCTCTTAGAAACCTAGCCAATGATGCCACAAAGGATGACGAATCCTTTGATAAGTCACATAAACTTTCAGAGAACACAAAAGTAAAAGCCTCATAGAAAATTGACTAATACTCAAATTCATTCATCAGTTAGAAATAGAGTACAATAGAAAGCTTTTTATAGGCAAAGTTTCCAAAGGTCTAAAACCCTAAAAATAAATACTAAAATTTGTAATAACATTAAATCAGCACTAAAATTTGATTGGAAATTTCTTAAAATGGTGCCTAAAATCAAGGAGCAATATTAATAAACTAACTTTAGCTTAATCTCAAAGAAAAGATCTTTGACCAAGTCCTAAAAATAATAAAATAAATGAAAACAAAATTTACCCCTTTAAGTAGTCACATGGGATGCACAAGCTTCATTAAAAGTCACATGGTTGGTACATGATTCTTAATCTCTTGCAATTGTACTTGCATTGGGCCTTGGTACTTCTCTTGAAGAATGGTCAGCATAATCATACCTTTTATATCTTCTTGGGCCTCTCTTGACTCAAATGAATGGGCTCTAAGTTATTGAGCTTATGAATCAAATAATTGAAGGCCTTTTTTATTGCTTTGGCCCTAGTTCTTGTTATTGGGCCTCTTATGCGTTGCAATAGATCCTTGAGCACCTTTGACTTGAACTCTTGGGCTTTAATTTGAAAATCATATCCTTGGGTTTGAAGCTTATCACCATATCCTCCATCAGGTCCACTTCCATACTTAGCAAGCTCTCTTGGTGCTTTTTCATCATTCCCCCCTTTTGAAAATGATTCGTCCTTGAATTTGCAGTATCAAAGGGATAGAGATCAACCACATTGAAAGTAGCACTAATATTTCTATAAGAACTAGGCAAGTCAATTCTATAAGCATTATCATTAATCCTTTCAAGAACTTGAAAGGGGCCATCTCCTCTAGGTTAGAGTTTTGACTTCCTTTACTTTGAGAAATGTTCTTTTTGCAAGTGAACCTACACCCAATCACCGGGTTCAAACACTACACGCCTTTTACCCTTGTTAACTTGGTCAACAATTTTCTCATTCCTCCTTTCAATGTTGGCTTTCATCTTCTCATGCAAATCCTGCAAAAACTTAGCCTTCCTAGCACTATCAAGGTTAGTAAACTCATGTGAAGGTAAAGGAAGTAAATCCAATGGAGTTATAAGATTAAAGCCATAAATAATTTCAAAAGAAGAGAATTTTATAGCAGAATGAACAACATGATTATAAGCAAATTCTACATAAGACAAACACTTCTCCTAATTCTTAAGATTCTTTTGAATGATAGCTCTCACCAAAGTAGAGAGGGTCCTATTAACAACCTCAATCTACTCGTCTATTTGGGGATGTGCTGTGGTAGAAAAAAAAAATATCTTAGTGCCACGTCTGTTCCATAATGTTTTCCAAAAATAACTTAAGAATTTCACATCTCTATCACTAACAATAATCTCTTTGAAAAAAAGTCTGCCACATGAATAGCATCATTAGTTTTGGAATAAGTAATAAAATATGCCATTTTACTAAACCTATCCACAACAACAAAGACACTATCTTTTCCAACAGAAGACTTAGGCAAACCCAAAACAAAGTCTATAGAAATATTAGTCTATGGGTGAGAAGGAACAAGTAAAAGGGAATACAAGCCATGTGATTGAATTCTAGACTTAGCATGCTTACAAGTAATACATCTAGAACAAATAGCAACCACATCTTTTCTCATGCTAGGCCAATAAAAATGCTCATTCAAAAGAGCCAAAGTCTTTTTTACACCAAAATGGCCTATCAATCCTCCACCATAAGTCTCCTTAACAAGAAGCTCATGAATGGAACACACAGGAACACATAGCTTGTCCTTTTTGAAAAGGAACCCATCAAACCTATAATAGTCATCAACACCATACAATTCACAAGATTTCCAAATATTAGTAAAATTAAAATCAGACTCATACATGCTTTTCAACATCTCAAAACCTATCAATCTAGCATGCATGGAAGTAATCAAAGTGTAACACCTAGATAATGCATCAGCTACAACATTTTCCTTTCCTACTTATGTTTAATCATATAAAGGAAGGTTTCAATAAATTCAAGCCAAACTGCATGCCTTTTGTTTGATTTACCATGGGACTTAAGAAACTTAAGACTTTCATGATCAAAATAGATAATGAATTCTTTAGGCCACAAATAATGTTGCCAAGTTTCTAAAGTTTGTTTTAAGGCATACATCTGTTTATCATATGTGGAATAATTTAAAGTAGGACCACTCAATTTCTCACTAAAATATGCAATAGGTTTAGAATCCTACATCAACACACCACCTATGCCTCTACTAAAAGCGTCATACTCAACTTCAAGCACCTTAGTAAAATCAGGCAACATAAGTACAAGGGCATTAGTTAGTTTTTCCTTCAATGTGTTAAAAGCATGCTCTTGTGCTTCACCCCACTTGAATACCACATGCTTCCTCACCAAATCATTCAAAGGGGTAGCAAGGGTAAAAAAGTCCTTCACTAACTGCCTATAGAAGCTTGCCAATCTATGGAAACTCCTTACTTCACTTGCATTCTTTGGAGTAGGCCACTCTCAAATTGCCTTGACCTTCTCCTCATCCACTTGTATGCCATGAGCTCCTACAACAAAACCAAGAAAAACCACAGAATCCAAACAAAAAGAGCACTTCTCTAAATTGGCAAAGAGTCTATTCTCCTTAAGCATAACAAACTCATCATGTAAATGACTCATGTGCTCTTCTAGACTCCTAGATTAAATCAAAATATCATTAAAGTAAACCATAACAAATCTACCAGTGAAAGGTCTAAACATGTGATTCATTAAACTTATGAAAGTGCTAGGTGTATTAGTCAAACCATATGGCATAACTAACCATTCATACAACCCAAACTTGGTCTTAAAAGTAGTTTCCCATCTATCACCTTCTTTCATCCTAATCTAATGGTAACCACTTGTAAGATCAATTTTAGAGAAAACACATGCACCATGCAACTCATCAAGCATCACATCAAGCATATCATTAAATCTAGGGAGGATAGTGATATTTTACCATTATTTTGTTAAGGGCATGACAATCCACACACATCTGCCACTTGCCATCCTTCTTGGGCACAAGAATCACGAGGGCAGTACACAAACTCAAGCTTTCACGAACAAAGCCTTTTTTCATAAGCTCCTCCACTTGACATTGTATTTCCTTAGTCTCTTCTGGATTTGGCTCAATAAGCAGGTCTATTAGGGATAAATGCTTCAGGGATGAAGTCTATATGATGCTCAATGCCTTTAAAAGGGGGCAATTCATCAGTTATTTCCTTCGAGAACAAGTCACAAAATTCCTGCAACAAAGATTTACACTAGTAGGCAAAGAGTGATCAAGATTGTCAATAGTAAGATAAATATCTTTATAAAGCAATAAGAAAGCATTTTCACACATAAGAGCTTTCTTAATCACACTTCTTTCTGAGAATAAACTCATTTTCTTTTCTTTATGTTTTTCTCTAATTTTCTTTTCCTTTGTACTCAGCTCTCCTTTCTCTTGCGTCTTATCATTTTCAACACTTACACTGACTTTACCTTTCTTTTCTTGCTCTCTGATCTTACACTTTCTTTTAATTTTTAACTGATCCTCATGTGCTTGAACAGGATGAAGAGAGGTCAACATAGTGGTCTTACCATTAAAAATAAATAAGTAATAATTCTTATATCCATCATGTTTTACCTTTCTATCAAACTGCCAAGGCTTACCAGGTAATAAGTGACTAGCATACATGGGTGCTACATCATAAAGAATATCATCATGATAATTACCAATTGAAAAAGAGATAAGCACCTATTTTGTTACCTTTACCTCCCTACTATTATTAAGCCATTGTAATTTATAAGGGATAGGGTGCCTCAAAGTAGGCAAGTTCAACTTTTCCACATTTGTACAGCTACCACCATTAATAATCAAACTATATACCTTCTTGTTGATGAAACAACAAGTATGGAAAATATGCTTATGCTACCCTACCTCAAGATCTTCTTTAGGTTGAATGTTAAGAGCACACCTAACCACAAGAGCTTCACCATTTACAGCTCCAATCAACTCTAAGTCAGAGTCATTAGTCAAGGGTGGCATCCTATCCTCTTTAGACTCACTGCTAACATTAGTCACATCACCATTCTCAAGAATAATAATAGTTCATTTGTTAGGACATTAAGAAGCAATATGACCAAAGCCATTACATTTAAAACATTTAAGTTTAGAAGAAGAAGAAGTAGTAGGATTAGAAGAAGGGGAAGGTTTCAAGTTGATTTTACCTTTAACTTGAGAGGGTTTTACCTTACTTTCCTCCTTAGACTTGAAATCGATCTTTAGCTTGAAGTGGACTTTGGAATCCCTCTAAGAACTTGAGCTAGATGTCACTTTCAACTTTTGTAGAGCCCTTAACTATTTTTCCACCTTGAGAGCTCTATGCAAGAGCTCCTCCATATCTAGGTAATTGTATAAATAAACTTGGGCAGTTATATCAGGATTCAAGCCGTTAATGAATTGGCCCATGGTTGCCTCATAGTCTTCCTCCACATTTTCCTTAATCATGGCAATCTTTATTTTTTAATGGTAATCCTCCACACTTATGGAACCCTATTTCAGCTTTTGGAGCCTCTTATGCAATTCCCTATAATAGTAACTAGGGAAAAACTGCTTGCGCATGATAGTTTTCATTTCTTGCCAATCATGAATTAGACCTTCACCTATACATCTTCTAGTGAGTAGGAGTTGATCCCACTAGGTGCTAGCATAATCATTAAACTCCATTGCAACAAGCTTTACTTTCTTCTTCTCAATGTAAAAGTGGCACTCGAATACATACTCCACTCCTCTTTCCCACTCTAAGTACTGGTCTGGATCATTTTTCCCAGGGAATGAAGGAATTTTCATCTTGATGTTTCCAATACCACCATCCTTATTGGATGATGATTGTCTGCCTTTTTGAATATAAGACTTCTCAAAGTTAGACTCAGCATCATCATCAAGCTCCACTTAAGCTCACCTCCTATGGGTCCTCCTATTAGAAGAAGACTCCATATCATCTAATCTGGTGCTAAGCTTCTTAAGAGTGTCTTAGATGGCTCTAATCCAGACTTTCATGTCATCATTGTGGTCAAATTCTCTAGACATCTTGAAATATTAGTTTACACAAAAACAAGTAAAAAAATCAATAAAACCTCACAACTCACTAGCTTACGTGTTTACACTCAAGAATGGCAATTCCTTTGTATTTACTCTCAAAATTTGGCTTTTATCAAGATGGTACACTTTAGCCTTTTACCACTCAATAATTTGCTTCTTACAAGTGTTCTAAGCAAGTCATAAGTAAATCAAAAGAAAAGATCAGAATAATGGCAATCATAAGCAAGAGGTTCTAAACACAAGCAATCCTAAACTCCTAACAATAATTACACAAAAAGAGGTGTGTGATGGAAACATGTGACACATAATTGACACAACAAAAGCAACAAAAGGGACATAAAGAAGAATGAAAGGAAGAAAGGTGAAGTGAAAACAAAACTAACAAAGAGAAGCAAGGGGGAAATGAAAATTTAGAAGGAAAATAGGACCGTACCACTAAATACAAGTAACTACCTTTTTATGTAATGCACATCAAACACCATAAATATGGAAATTCTTCCTCAAAATTTGAGAACAAACTCTTACACAAACTTGGAAAATTTTCTAGCAAATACAACCTTTCAATTATGAAATTTTGTACACTCAAACAATATTCTTTGTTTTTAACTTTTTTTTGGCCCATTTTTTTGTACTTCTTTTTTCTCCTCTTTTTTTGGTTTTATTTTTTTTTTCTTTTCTTTCTCTTTTTTTTAACTCTTTCACTCAAAATAGAAAAGTATTCACATCAATGATCAGTAAGAACAAGGTACACAAGGATGCAAGATGGATGAAAGAAGACGGTGAGATGAATGATGCATAATGCACAAAAAATGGAACACAAAATGATGGTAAGATGGAGGTATAAAAGGCACAAAATTGATGGATGGGATGGGATGAGAAGCACAAAATAGAAAAGCCAAAATTGATTCTTGGGGTAGAAAGAAAAAAAATCGATCAACAAGAACTTAGAGACGATGAAATTTCAAAAGGCTATAACTCACGGTAGAAAACTCCAATTGTGGTGTTTCTAAAACAAGAAGAAAGAAGAGATCTTGAACTATGAAATTGGCATACTACACATTGAAAATCTCAACCAAAAGCACCTAAAGAAACTACTAGAAAAATAAGATGAAATAGATAGCAACACAGCCAAAGAACAGAAAAGGGGATGGATGAAAGTTTGAAGAAGAGGATGGAAAAGAGTTACCTTTAAAACTAGCAAAACCTTGCTCTGATACCAAAATGATGCAAGGCCTTCTAGGAACCTTGGCACACAAATTGATCACTCGAGGTTAGCTATGTCTCACATAAAAGCGAAAGCACACAAAAGGATTATTGGTCAGAGGTAGAACCCTAAGAGAACTTGTCTCTTAGAACCCTAGCCAATGACGTCACAAAGGATGACCAATCATTTGATAAGTCACGTGAACTCTTAGAGAACACAAAGAAGCAAAAGCCTCATAAAAAATTGACTAATACTCAAATTCATTCATATGCTGGAAATAGAGAATAATAGAAAGCCTTTTATAGGCAAAGTTTCCAAAATTCTAAAACCCTAAAAATAAATACTAAAATTTGTAATTAATTATTTAGCATTAAATTAGCACCAAAATCTGATAACAATTCTCTTAAAATGGTGCCTAAAATCAAGGAGGAATATTAGGAAACTAACTTCAGCTTACTCTCTAAGAAAAGATCTTTAACCAAGTCCTAAAAATAATAAAATAAATGAAAACAAAATTTATATAAAAAAATCCAACCCAAAATTGATCAGCCCCTTTAAATAGTCACATAGAATGCACAAGCTTCATTAAAAGTCACAAGGTTGGCACATAATTCTTAATCTCTTGTAATTAGACTTACATTGGGCCTTGACACTTCTCTTGTAGAATGGTTAGTATAATTATGCCTTTTATATCTTCTTGGGCTTTCTGTTGACTCAAATGAATGGACTCTAAGTCATTGAGCTTATGAATCAAACAATTGAAGGCCTCTTTCATTACTTTGGCCTTAACTCTTGTTATTGGGCCTCTTGTGCCTTGCAATGGATCCTTAAGCACCTTTGACTTGAACTCTTAGGCTTTAATTTGCAAATCACATCCTTAGGTATGAAGCTTATCACCATATCCTCCATTAAGTCTACTTCCATGCTTAGTAAGCTTTCTTGGTGCTACTACATCATTTCCCTTACGTGAATAAGCATAAGAAAGGTAAGAAGAATATTGTTGCCGATGCACTTTTATATTGGTATGTTTTTCTTTCCATGTTAGATTCTAAAGTTTTTGGTTTTGTGTTCATCGAAGAATTATATACTAACGATGTTAAGTTTGGTAAAGCTTTTAGCCATTGCAAGCCTGGACTTAGTTAGGACAAATTTTACTTGCATGATGGATTCTTGTTTTGTGTTGATAAGCTTTGCATTTCAAATTGTTCTGTGCATATGCTATTAGTGACGGAAGCATATTTAGGTGGTTTAATAGGACATTTTGGGATTGTTAAAATATTTGATATCTTGAATGAGCATTTATTAGCCTAGGACGCATTAGGATGTTAAAAAGTTTGTGGGTAGATGTATTGCATGTCATGAAGCTAAATTTAAATTAAATCCCCATGGATTGTATACTCCCTTCCCTACTCCTAGTGTACCTTAGAAAAATGTTTCCATAGACTTTATTGTGAGATTACCTAGGTCTAAGAGGGGGAGGGACTCCATTTTTCTTGTTGTGGGCAGATTTTCTAAAATGGCACACTTCATTGCATGTCATAAGGTTGATGGTGCCTCTAAAATTATTGATTTGTTCTTTTAGAAAGTTGTGTGGCTTCATGGGATGCTGAGAACTATATTGTCATATCGAGATACTAAGTTCCTAAACTATTTTTAGAAGACTTTGTGGAGCAAGCTTGGGACTAAATTGCTATTTTCTACTACCTTTCACCCACAAACTAATGGACAAATTGAGGAAAGAGTTAATATGGATAGGAAGAAGCATGCTACATTTGTTAAGCAAATCAATGAAACAACTAAGTAAAATATTAAGAGGATGACTCAACAATGTGTAGGCCATGCTAATAAAGGATGAAAAAGGATTGTATTTGAGCTAAAATACTTAGTTTGGTCGTACCTTAGAAAAGAGAGGTTTCCTCAAAAAGTCCAAGCTTATGCCTTAGGGAGATGAATCTTTCTGAGTGCTAGAGAGGATAAATGATAATCCTTACAAATATTGATTTACTAGGTGAGTGTGGTATAAGTGTTACTTTCAACGTTTTTTATCTTTCCCCTTATTTTGGTGTAGCTTTTAAAGAGTCGAGGATGACTCCTTTTCAAGAAGGGAAGGATGATATGAATTAGGTTCATATGGAAAAAGATGTTAATGTGAACCATGGGACAAAACTACCTAGCTCAAAAGAACAAGCTAATTCAAAATCTCCAAATGATCCTTTGCATTTTTTAGTTGGACTTATCATAAGGGTTAGGGTTAAAAGACTTAAAGAAGCATAGAGTGGATTTGTTTAAGTGACTTAGACTAAGCAAAATTTTGACAAATTTGATTTAAGCATTAATTAGGACATTATCAACATTACTTGGGCTAAAGATAGAGATGTTGGAGTTATTTTGGGTTAGAATATTACAAATTAAAGAGTCTAAACCAATAACCATATATAGATTGACTCATTTGGGCCTAAATAATGCTATTATGAGCTTAATATATTAACTTCTAGAAACTTTATGTATTTGGATGAAAACTAAAATTAATTAGGAAAATACTCTTTCCTTTTCAGTTTTTAAAAAGATTTGACTATTTTGTATTCTTAATTTCTAGGTTATTTAGTTAAGATTATACATTTATTTTCCTAATTTTCCTCCAAAAGGCATATTTGACTTACACTATAGAAACATGTATTCTATCTCCATTTGTGATCAGATTAGAATTTATAAAATTATTTTGGGTGTTTTTCCAATTATGAGAGTATTATCCTTCTTTTACTCTTGAGAAGCCTTTGTCTTGTCAACCTATCATTAGGTTAGTGATTCGAGTTCTCAAAAAGTCCCAATTCGTGCTTTGACCTAAGTATGTCATTGTATAAATTGGTTCATCATATTCGTGGTTAGACATGCTATCAAAGTAGCATGTCAATGTTCCTACAACGTTAGTTGGCTATTTGCTTTTGTCAAGTCTCAAACCATTATCTATTCTTCAACCTATGTCGTAAAGATCACACTTGTAAGGAACATAATTCTTATAAAACGATGAAATGAGCCGTATAAAAGCAAGTCCTCTAAAATGAGTTAGTTAATGTCCCAAAAAATTTGGGCAGAGTCCTAAGCTTCTAAAAATAATAATTCTAGGCTCTGATAGAAAGAAAAATGAAGTTAAGGCAGCGAAACAAATTGTGACAAAAACTAATGAAATGTAATGGCATTTTTGTAAATAAGTGAAATTTTTGGAAAAAGACATAGGAGGGCTTTTTAAATGGGAAATTTGACTTGCCCAAGGTTTTCAAAGGCCCCAAAAATCATGGGAAGCCCTGGGACTAGTAAAGCCCCTCTGGTGTATATTTTTCAACATTAGTGAGCTTGAACTTTGACGGATTCATTCGGGAAGGTTTTAGCTCTAATTTGAGTGATTCCAAATTCATTTTATTAAATTAGGAACCTAAATTTTATAATGGAAAAGACGGTTCTAAAAAAGGAACTAAAACGAAGCCAAAATGAAATTTTCATTATGGAAGGAAGAAATTAGAATTTTTGAAAATGTGAGTTTCTTGAATGTTCCATAAGCTTCTTTTCTCTTCTCCCCCTCATATAGCACAACTTTCCTCTGCACAAAATACAAAAAATGACTAGCTTTGTCAGGCGCACAAGAAGAGGAGAGAAAGGAAGGAAGAAATCAAGGAAAAGGTAGGTAAATCCATGAAATTTCATGCCCTTTCTTCCTCCAACCTTGCTCCTCTCCTTCTATGCTTTCTTTCTATGGTTTTCTTGAGATGATTGGTTTTGTTTTTGGTCCAAAACTTAGAGGGGTAGTTTAAAAATTTTGAAGAAAGGCAAACCAAGAAGAAGCCTTAAAAGCATACTTGAAACCAAGGTAATAACTTGTTGTAGCTTCTTCTCCTTGCTCCATGGATGTGTGTATTTTGACCAAGAATAGAACCATATAAGGGGAGGATTTTCTATCCAAAAACAAGAGGAGAACTAGGGTCTTAGACCATGAGGAAGAGGAATATGGCAAGAAATTGCAAGAAAAACCTAAGAAAAACAAGTTAGAAAAATGTAGGCTTCTTTACGGTTTTGGAAAATATGATTTTGTGTGAGTAATTCCTTGGCTATTTGAGTGTTTCTTTGAGCTCCTAAGACCTCTAGAAACCTTCCCAAGTTACTCTCCCATCAAGGAAAAATCAAGAACTCCATGAACCTTCCTTGGTGTGTATGTCTCAGCCAAGGTAGGATAATTAAGCTAGGGAGTGTTTTAATTTGTTTTAACCTTAGTTTGGGACTTTATATGATGTTAGAAGATGGGAGAAACCATTGGAAGAAATTTAGGAGCTATGGATTGAGAGATGGGACAATGGTGTCCATAATGGGGCTTTGTGAAGCAACTTGATTCTAAGCTTGTGTAAATGATTGTGTGAGGGCTCCAAGGACATTGAATGAGGCCAAGAGGTCTAGAAATGGAAAGAGATGGGGGCCAAGAGCTTGAATTGTGAAGGTTGCTTCAATAGGCCATTTATGGAACTCTTATGCCACTTATGAAGCCAAGTGTGTGTTCAATAGTGAGTTTAATGTCTTGGCTTGCTTCAAGTGTGTAATTATGTGTTGTTTATGGTGTTTAGGTCAAGAGAATACCAATCCATCTAGGTGTGCTTGTGAGGCTGAAAAGAGGGAGGAATAAGACAAAGGAAAGCTTGAAAAATTCAAGGTAGCTCTCCACCTCATTCTCCTTACATTCTTGTATGCATATGTATGTCTTTATATGCTCGTGTATGCTCTCATGATTTGAGAACATGCCACTTGATGTTTTGAGATTGCACTGGTATCAATGTATTGCCTTGAATATAAAGTCTCATGGCATGGGTGAGACAAGGCCAAAAGTCCCTTGGAAGGGTGAGGCCAAGTTAAAAGTCTCTAGGCCAAGGGTAAGGCAAATCCAAAAGTCCTAAAAATGGGGTGAGGCAAAACCAAAAGTCTCTAGAGCATGTTCTTGGATTGAATGTGAAGAAGTGGCATGAAAATTGTGACCTTGCATACTTTATAGTTGTCAAACCTCCCATAATATGCTTTGATATGTATATACCATGAATGTGTGTGTGTGTGAATGGGTGTGTGAGCTATTGAGATTCTAGGAATCTCACTCCCTTTCCCTCCATTATCTTCAAATGCCTAGGTGATGTTCAAGAACCAAAGAGTGCAAGCCAAAGACCTCGAGAGATTGCATTTTGTCTATTATGTAACCTCACTTATAATGGAATGACAAAGTGAGCTTATGCATGTAAATTTTGAGATGTAAGACCTTGAGCAATTGTAATATGATGTATGGATACTATATATACTTTATGTAGCTCCAAATCAATGAAATCATGGAATTTGCCTCTTGTATGGTTATGGTTAATTATGTATCATTAGATGTGGAATGGTCAAAACAAGATGCATCGAGTTTGGGACCACTTGAGCAGTTCACACAAGTCATATTCATGCTTTTAAACTTTCTCGAGAGGTGCTAAACATTAAAGAAGGCCAATTGGACAAAGTTGGTACCTCATATGGAGCAAAAATGGCCATTTTGGTTAGCTACATCACTTTTTGTCCAAATGAGCTCTTCTTGGTTTGAGATTTGGCATACATCTAGAGTTTGTTGAGAGATTTTTGGGAAGCTAAAGTGGATATTATTTGGAGGTCTACAAAATATTTGGTGAATCTTTGAAGTTGGCAAAAATTTTAGTTTTTGGTCAGTGTACTGTTCATCTGGTTTGAAATTTGTTCTCTATCATCCATGAGAAAAATGATGTCCAATTACTACAAAATTTTATAGAGAGAAACTAGACCTTCCTAGTGACTTGTGCCAATTGGAATTACCTCATTTGGACTTCTAGAAAGGGAGATATTAATTTTTGAAGTTGCTATCCAGTATCAAGCACCTAGTCAGATCCGTGTTATTGTTTGATGAATTTTTGGGGTCTGAATGTTCTTGTATTGGTCTGGAACTATTTTTTTTCTCTACCTGTAGCTTTCCAAATTGATATAAATTACATGGATTGGATTTTTTTAGAATTAATTATGAATTTCCAAAGTTTATATCAATAAATTATATCAGATTTCTAGACAGCTCAATCTCCCTGCCTTTTTCATTATCAAACATGGTCTAGATTGAGACTTTTTGTGGCTGGGAATTATTGTTAATGTAAATTTGACATCTAGAGTGTAACACTATAAATTTATAGCTTATGTCATGATACTCATATGCTTCACCTCATTAAATTCCATGAGGGTGTATGAAAAAGGGAATAAAAATAATGAATTTCTTTGTATTACGTCGTATTTAAAATTTTCATTTGGTGTCACGTGAACTGTTTGAACTCATACCATATATTCCCATATTTAATTATATAAATACAACTTATTTGCATCATAAAATGTGCCCACAACTCATGGAAACCAAAGGAAAGCTCAAAATAATCAAATACATTTTCGACTAGAATTGGCTCTTTTTTGACCAAAATTTGAAAATTCATAACTAATTTCAAAAATATCAAAATCAAGCATTCTTACTCATTGTATAAATCTACAGATGTATACTTCACAATAAAAATATACCCAGACCATAAGATCCATCATAAAGGACGTTTGAGATCCAAAAAATCTAGAGGTCAAACTACCTTATGAAACTATCATAGATTTCTGTAGCAAAATTTGAAAATGTCCAATTAATTTCAAAAAAATTGAATCCATACAAATGATACCAATATAGAAAGCTATGGATGTTACCTAGAGGGAAAAAATAGCTCCAGACCAGTTCAAATAACCCATACCTTAAAATTCAATAGAATAGTAATTGTGGTCGGGTAAAGGTCTTGATACTAGATATTGTTTTTAAAAATTCATATCTCCCACTCTAGATATCCAAATGAGGTGCTTCTAGTTGTTATAAGTCACAGTGAATGTATAGTTTCTTCATATAAAATTTTGTGGTAATTGGACATTATTTATACCCTATGTGACAGATTTCATTTTCAGACCAAATGAATAGTGGAGCAGATCAAAACTAGAAAATTTCCCAAATTTGGAAATTCACCAAATATTATATAGAACTCAAAAAATTATGTTCTTTAGCTTTACAAAAATCTCTCAATAACCTCTAATTGCATGTTAAATATCAGAGCAAGAAGAGCTCATTTGGTTAAAAAGTGACATAAGGTTCCATTATGATCAAATTTGGCTTCATATAGGATACCAAATTGTCCAAATGATTTTCCTTGGGGTTTGGCACCTCTTAGGTAAGTCTAAAAGCATAATTAGGACTTGAATGAGCTACCTAAATGGTCTCAAACCTCATGCATTCAATTTTGGCTATTTCATCCACACATATGCATAATTCCATCATACCATTCATGAAGCTAATTTGCCATCATATACTCAATTCGCATTCTAATGGCTACATAACATATTCTCTCATTCATACATGGCATAATATGATAATTACACATGTTCAAGAGGTCATAGACCATATACATCATGGGATTACATTCTTTGACACAAATATGGCCTTAAAGAAACAAAAACTATGCATTAAGTTGTTAATCTCTCTTCTTCAAGGTGGTTGACTTCCATTACCTTGTCCACTTGGTCCACCTAGCATATTAGATCATTGGAGAGGAGGGAATGAGATTCAAAGAATCCCAATAACTTATCTCCCATTCAATCATACATAATGGATGCAAACAAGTCTCATAAATGCATGCATGGCATGTGGACATGTGCAAGCATTCAAGAATCATTTTCATCATTCAAGAAAGTCATATATAGCATACAAAGACTTGCCAAGTAAGTGGATTGGCCTCACCTAATTTTTTATGGATTTTGGACTTGCCTCACCCATTCTTTGATGCATTCTTAGACTCAACCATGTTCTTGGAAGCCCACTTTGCTTTTGGGAGACTCTTTACTGTCTCAACTAATCCTAAGGGTTCTTGGCTCATCTTCACTATAGCTAAGGGTTCTTGGCCTCACCACACTCAAGTAAACCCAAGCACACATCAAAACATCATATGAAACATAATATGTCATCATAAAACCATGGCATATGAAATCATGCTATCATACTTTTCATGGCTTAAAAATACACATACACATATTCTAAGACAAGCTAAGCATACATCCATGCATTAGAGAAGGTGGAGAGAGTTACCTTGCACACAATCACACACTTTTTCTCTTGAAATTCCCTCCCTTGCTTTGGCCACACACCCACAAAAGTGTAGGGAAGATTTCTCTTAGTCTACACACAATTTATGGAAGCCAATTAGGTTCATGAAACAATTTCTAAGGTCACACAACTTGCTGAGACACTAAGTTGTTCTATGAACCCTATTCTGGTCCATAAATGCACCTAATGAAGCAACACCCCTCAAATAATTTCTAGGCTCCATTCTTTCCTTTCAAATATGATTCTTGACTCCTTTTAAGTCTCTTGGAGTCATCACACAATTAAAACAAAGGGCCCATCATCATGTTACTTCTTTAGGTCATAATATGGAACCCAAAGCACCAACTCACTTTCTATGAGTTCTAAATTTTTTCCAAGGCATTCCCTCATATTCATTCATCATATATGAGACAAAAATGGGCTTGGAAAAATTTAAACCTCTCCCTAGCTAATCCATCCATGCTTGGCCGAGACATTACCCCTTTTTGGCCTCCTTAGAATTCTCTTAGTTTTCTTGAAGGAGGAAGCATGTGGGGAGCATCTTAGGGATCTTAGGAGCTCATTTAAACTCTTATTTAGACCTAGGAATCATCATACAAAATCAGATTTAGGAAGGTGCATACAAAACCCTAGAATTTGCATCTTGAAATCTAATAGTTTTTTGTTAATTTCATTTTCATATTTTTAATCTCCACACCCTTTTTCCTTAGAGTCATGCTTGGTTTGGCTTAAAAATTAGATCCTCCTATGGTTCCTAGGGTTAGGCGAAATGGAGAAGGAGAGAGGATGAAGATATCAGTCATAGGAAGAGAAATTACTTAGTTTCCTTGCTTATTCTTGCTTGAATCTTGCTTTCTCCAAGCTCCTCTCTCTAAATCCGAAAATTCCCTGGAGTTTCTCCCTTGAATCAGATTTATAAACTCTATTTTAATCAAAGGAAAAAAAGAAGAAGGGAGGAGAGGAGGTGTGGATGAAGAAAAGTGTAACACCTTAATCTACTACTGCTATCTAGCCTCTCACTGGGCTCGGTTCCATATGATTTCCAAAGAACTAATACCAATCCGTGGCAATTTCATGCTATGAAACGGGGTTTCATCCACTCATCTTCTGCCCCGTGGGTCCTGTGAACCCATCATACCTATTCTCAACTCAAACTCCATATATACGACTCATACATAGCATAAAACAAACCATAAGTCACGGGTATAGAGCCAAAAACCAGAAAAATACATTTTTCTCACTTATGCCCCAAAGTCATATTTTGGCTCTAACTTTGGAAAATCATAATTAATTAGAGAAAAATGAGAATCTTGTAAACTTTAGCTCTCTAGAAAGCTCTAAGTGTTTTCCTTACACTAAAAATAATTCCCAATCGAAATCTCAGCATTTGGACCATGTTTGACATCGAAAATGGGAAGGAGGTCCGGTTGTCACTGTTTCTGGTCCAGTTTACTGTCATGAATTTCAAAAATTCATAACTAAATCCACAAAAATCAAATCTGGGCACACTATACCAATTTAGAAAGCTACGGATGTCTACTAGAAGAGAAAAATAAGTTCAGATCAGTTCAGTAGCCCCTACACCCCGGAAACCGATGGAACAGTAACGGGAGTCAGGTGAGCTCTCTGATGCTGATACAGAACTTCAAAAGGTTCAATCTCTCTCTACAGACCTCCGATTTAGGTTATTCTAGTTCCTATAAGTCACTGCGGTTGTCTAATTTATGTGTATAAAATTTCACCACATTTGAACTCCATTTGGTCTATGAATGCCACAGATTTCATTTCTGGTTTATATGAACAATACATGACCAAACTACAAAATTTTCCCAATTTCAACAATTCACTAAATATTCTCTAGACCTCCGAATATTACCCACTCTAGCTTCTCAAGAAACTTTCTACCAACTCTAGAGGCATGCCAAATTTCATGGCAAGAGGAGCTCATCCGGTCATACATTGACGGAGCTCTCAAAAATACCGATTTTGGCACCCAAAAGGTCCAAAATAGGTCCAAATGGCCTCTCACACATTCTCACTCCACATGGACAAGTTTAAAAGCATGAAACTAGTATATATAACATGTTCATATGATCCAAATCAACATACAATCCAAACTCACTATGCTACGGCCAAAAATGCACTATCACATTCATTCATAAAAAGGGGCAAAACCCATATTTGCATTACTTTGGCTATTAACATAGTTTATACATCATCTTTTCATACATATACATTTGCTACAATAGTTACATCTCAAAAATAGTGGGCGCATATTCATTTCGCACCACTTTACATCAAAAAGATCAAAATAAAACCAACATTCTCCTATACATGCTCCTAGGCTCCTTGGTGTGCACTTGCTTCTCCTTGTGTTCCACCTAGCATGTTAAGTTGGGAGGGGAAGGGGTGAGATTTAGGGAATCTCAGTAGCTCATGCACTCAATCAAGTAAGCAATCAAGGCATATAACAAGTCAAAGCATGTAAATAAGCATTTAGCCATTCTCAAACATCCAACACACATTGTATATGCTATGGAAATCACAACAATGCCAAAAATGGGCTCCAAGGACTTTTGGTCTAGCCTCACCCGAGTTTAGGGACTTTTAGATGGCCTCACCCGAGTTTAGGGACTTTTGACTTGGCCTCACTTGGTTGGGACTTTTGGCCTTGTCTCACCCATTCTCAAGGGACTTTCGGCTTCACCTCACCCATCTCAAAGGACTTTTGCCACTACCTCACTCGAGCAATTCTCACAATCCATCACACAAGCACATTGGCATCAATGCATCAAAGCAATAGCATATGGCATGTTCCACACAATAAGCATATACATAAACATACAATGACTATTACATCCAAGAATGCAACAAGACAGAGTGGGAAGAGAGAGCTACCTTATATGCCAACACAAGCCTTCCCTTTCAATTTCTCTTCTCCCTTGTTAATTTCACACTCACACCTTGATGAAGGTGCTTCACATGAGCCTAGGCACACAAAAGCATGCAATTACACTCTTATAATGTAATCTTTCAGATCAAACTCTCCTAACATACCAGAACCTAGAGGTTCCCTCTCTCTCTCTAGAATGCCATCAACTCTTCCTCTCTCTCAAGCTCCCATGGTAGTGGAAACAACATTTTCAAAAAAAACACAAAGATTCAAAGGTGTTTTCCACTTTCCCTCTTCTGACCCATGCCCAAAATCCAACCATTTTCACAAACAAAATCGTAGGAAAAGAGGGCAAAGGGAGGAGATCAGAATTCTAAGGAGAAAAGAGAGAAATGTACTTACCTTTCCCTTGCTCTCCCTCCTTCTCTTGGTCTCTTTCACTCTCCACGCCTCTTTTCTCTCCTTGGGTCAAAGTCTAGGGCAGAAATGAGAGAAGGAATGAGTTTGGGCGTTTAATGAAGTCTAATTCTCGCCTTGTACTCTTTTCCAGACTGACCCTCGCTACGGCAAAAATTAACCTTCGCTATAGCGAGCTCATGTTATCTGGCTTCGCTATGGCGAGGTGTAACCTTCGCTACGGCGAGATCGTATCAGTTTCCTTCGCTATGGCGAGATTTGACCTTCGCTATGGTGAACTCGCGTTAGTTCCAGACCTCACTCTCGCTATGGCGCACGCGACGGCGAGCTACTCCCTGGTTTCTATATGGACTGCTGCCTGCACTCGCTATAGCTAGAACCTCGTTTGCTATTGCGAGAAGACATTCTCGCGACAGCGAGACCATTTCTCACTATTGTGAGAAGACTTAGCACAGTTTCTGGACTTCGAAAAATTTCCAGCTTTCTACTTTCTTTCTTTTCCTTTTCTTTTCTTTTTCCTCAGTTGTTACATTTCTACCCCTCTTAAAAGAAATTTCGTCCTCGAAATTTAAAGACTTACCTCAAGGGAATAACTCTGGATATTTTTACCTCATTTCATCCGCCAATTCCTAGGTTGCTTCCTCAGATGTTAGACCTCTCCAGATCACTTTCACCAGAGGAATGTTCTTCCTTCTCAGCTGTTTCAGCTTAGCATCCACAATTCTCTCCGGTTTCACTACATAGGAAAGATTTTCCTATAATTGCACATGCTCATATTCTATGACATGTGAGTAGTTTGGTAAATACTTTTTTAACTGGGAGACATGAAAAACACTGTGGATTTGGGCTAGGTTAGGAGGTAAGGCTATTCGGTAAGCCACGGGTCCAATTTTCTCAAGGATTTCAAATGGACCAATATACCTAGGACTGAGCTTCCTTGCCCTCATTGACCGACCTACTCCCGTCATTGGAGATATTCGAATGAACACATGGTCTCCAACCTCAAACTCTAATGGCTTCCTACGCTTATCAGCATAGCTTTTCTGTCTACTCTAAGCCGTGAGGAGCCTCTTTCTAATCAGTTCTATTTGTCGAGTGGTCTGGTCTACAATCTCAGGTCCTATCATACTCCTCTCACCCAACTTAACCCAACACAGAGGGGATCTGCACTTCCTCCCATACAAAGCCTCATAAGGGGCCATTTGGATACTGGAATGGTAACTGTTATTATACGCAAACTCTGCTAACGGTAAATACGCATCCCAGTTACCCCTCATCTCTAGCACACATGCCCTCAACATATCTTCCAATGTCTGGATGGTCCTTTCAGTCTGACCATCTGTCTGGGGGTGATATGCAGTACTAAACCGCAATCTGGTCCCTAAGGCATGCTGCAATGACCTCCAAAAGTTCGATGTGAACCTGGGGTCTCTATCCAAAACTATGCTATTGGGTACTCCATGAAGTCACACTATCTCTCTGATATACAACTGGGCTAGTCTATCCAGTGTATGAGTAGCCTTAATAGCTAAAAAGTGTGCAGACTTCGTCAGTCTATCCACAACTACCCAAATAGCATCGTGTCCAGAGGATGTCCTGGGTAACCCCATGACAAAGTCCATGGCTATACTATCCCACTTCCACTCAGGGATATCTAGTGGTTGCAACAACCCAGTCGGTTTCTGGTGTTCTATCTTTACCCTCTGACACACTAGGCATCTAGCCACATACTCCGTCACATCACTTTTCATCCCTGGCCACCAGAAAATTCTTTTCACATCCTGATACATTTTGGTGGCACCTGAGTGGATAGTATACTTACTCTTATGTGCCTCTTCTAAAATACTTTCTCTCAGCTCATTCCAACTAGGCACATAGATTCTCTCTCGATATACTATCATACCATCCTCAGACACCTTAAAATCTGAGGTCTTACCTTGGGTAATCTCATTCCTGATCCGTTTCAGGAACTCATCCTCTCTCTAGGCATCTAAGATCTGGGTTCTCAATACATTCTCAACTCAGGTTTCACTCAGATACAATCTACCCAATACCACCTGACAAGAGAGTTTTAAATTTCTGAACTTCTCTAGGAGCTCCTGCTCCCTAATCATCATATGGGCTACATGGATGGATTTTCTACTTAGGGCATCCGCCACCACATTGGCCTTGCCCGGATGATATTTCAACATATAATCATAATCTTTCAGGAATTCCATCCATCTCCTCTGTCTCATATTGAGTTCTTTCTGGTCAAATAGGTATTTCAGACTCTTGTGGTCACTATAGATCTCTATGGTCGCACCATACAGATAGTGTCTCCAAATTTTAAGAGCAAACACTACGGCAGCTAACTCCAGGTCATGTGTGAGGTAATTCTCCTCATGAGGCCTCAACTGCCTCGAGGCATATACCACTACTCCACCCTGCTACATCAACACACATCCTAACCCTTTGCCCGAAGCATCACAATAAACCACAAATGGTTCACTAGGGTCAGGGATAATCAGTACAGGGGCAGTGGTCAAACAGAGTTTCAACTCTTGGAAACTCTTCTCACATCTCTCATCCTACACAAATGGTGTAACTTTCCTAGTTAGCCTCGTCAGTGGTAAGGCCATCCGAGAAAAGTCCTGAATAAACCGTCTATAATACCCTGCCAAACCTAGGAAACTCCTGACTTTGGTGATCGTTCTAGGTCTATCCCACTGTAACACTGCCTCAACTTTATGGGGATCAATCGCAACCCCGTCTCGTGAGATCACATGACCTAAGAATTGCACCTCGGTCAGCCAAAACTCACATTTACTAAGTTTGGCATACAACCTTTTCTCTCTCAAGATGTCTAAGACTAGTCTCAAATGCCTCTCGTGCTCCTCAAAAGATCGGGAGTACACTAAAATATCATCAATGAAGACCACCACAAACTGATCTAGATACGGTCTGAATACCCTGTTCATATAATCCATGAACACAGCAGGCGCATTCGTCAATCCGAATGGCATCACAAGGAACTCATAGTGCCCATATCTTGTTCTGAAAGCCGTCTTAGAGACGTCTTCAGTTCTCACTCTCAACTAGTGGTAACCAGATCTAAGATCTATCTTAGAAAACACAGATGTCCCAGCCAACTGATCTAATAGATCATCAATCCTAGGGAGAGGATATTTATTCTTGATGGTAACTTTATTCAACTCTCTGTAATCAATACACAACCGCAAGCTACCATCCTTCTTTTTCACAAATAACACCGGAGCTCCCCAAGGTGAAACACTAGGGCGGATAAACCCTTTCTCTAACAATTCCTCTATCTGCTCTTTCAACTCAGCAAACTCGGCGGGAGCCATCTTGTAAGGAGCTTTGGACACGGGTCCAACCCCAGGCACTATGTCTATAGGGAACTCTAATTCTCTCTCAGGGGGTAGGCCACTAAAATCAAACTCTCTAGGGAAAACCTTTGGGAATTCCCTGACAACTTGGATCTCCTCTATCCCTTCTTCTACCTCAGCCTGAATAGAGAAAAAGACTAGAAACCCTTGACATCCACACTCTAAATACTTCTCAGCCTGGGCAGTAGTCATAAAAGATAACTCAGCTCCTACCCTAGGTATGGTCCCACAAGCAGGTAGGGAAATAGTTCGGTGTTCACAATCAAGTATGGCATTATTTGCAGACAATCAGTTCATACCAATAATCAGATCAATATCATGGAAAGGCATACAAATCAAATCAAGAGTGGTATGACAATGGTTAAATTGGACAGTGACATTTAAGCAGGTATGGGAAGTAACCACGTGGCCTCCAGTGGGTGTAATGACAGACAAGTCAAATGGCAAGACACTAATGACCAGACCCAATTTCCTCACACAATCATAAGATATAAATGAGTGACTAGCACCCGAATCAAACATAGCAACTACAGGAAAGCCATTCACTAACAACGTACCTCGGATCAAACTGGGAGATGCGCTGGCTTCCTGCTGAGTAAGGGCGAACACTCGGCCCTGGGTCTGTGGTCTAGGAGGAGGCACTGTCTCCATCTGAGGACAGTGTCTAGCAATGTGCCCCGGCTTCCCACACTTGTAACATGTCACCGAAGACTGCTGGAAGGATGACTGGCCCCGCGGAGGTGGCACACCTCGCTGTGGCTTTCTATTCTATGGCCCTTTGCCTCTCCTCTTAGTACTAGGTGTCAAACTAGAGCCCTCTTCTGGTTTCGGCCTTTTCAAATCCAAAACCCTCTTCTGACTAGCCGTAGTCGCAGTAGGCATAATAACTTGCAAGTTAGTCTCAATCACCCTACTGACCTCCACAAGAGTATTAAACTTTCTGATCCGCTGTGGAGTGACTCTATCGCTAATCAAGGGCCTCAAACCAGTCTCAAATTGCTCACATCTCTAGGGTTCATCATCATACCTCTAGAGGTAAGAGGAATACAAAGACAACTCTATGAACTTGGCCACATACTGATCCACAATCATCTTATCCGTCTGTCTCAAGCCCATGAATTCCATCTCTTTCTTTTTCCTCACCGAACTCGGGACATACTTCTCATAAAACTCGACCAAGAAAGTCTCCCAAGTTATCTGTATATTCTTGGTCTCCATAAGGGGTTTCGCGCTATCCCACCATCTATCAGCTTCCTTTTCTAGCATAAAGGTGGCTAGCTGGGCTTTCTGCTCAGTAGTACAATCCATCACCGAGAATATCTTCTTAAGCTGCATCACCCAAGCCTCCGCCTTATCTGCATCCAACTCCCCGTCAAACAAGGGTGGATTGTTCTGCCTGAACTGCTTCAATACTTTTTGGATAGGCGTCTGGGTCTGAGGAGCAGCAACCTCCTGGGGAGGTAAAGGTGGAATGCTAGATGTAGAAGGTTGAGGTACAGGGGCATCCCTTCTGGCTTCTTCTTGCCTAGCCAGGGTGTCTTGCAAATGCATGATCATATCATGTTGCTGTTCATAACGATCAAGCCTCTCCATGATGACCCGCAGAGGATCCTCAGTCTCAATAGGAACCTCTGGCTCAGCTCTCTGAGCTCTGGGCGGTCTGCCTCTACCCCTGCCCCATCTAGTCTCAACCATGTCTGAAAAGAAGTAGCAATCCTCAGTTCACAACAATATCACTAGCACATATGCATAAGGATGCTACAACTTCCATGACCATTCACACCAAACACAAGAAATCTCATCATTCAAGAGCCTAAAATTGAGCAAAAGTGCCTGAACCATTGCTCTGATACCAAAAATGTAACACCTTAATCTACTACCGCTATCTAGCCTCTCACTGGGCTCGGTTCCATATGATTTCCAAAGAACTAATACCAATCCGTGGCAATTTCATGCTATGAAACGGGGTTTTATCCACTCATCTTCTGCCCCGTGGGTCCTGTGAACCCATCATACCTATTCTCAACTCAAACTCCATATATACGACTCATACATAGCATAAAACAAACCATAAGTCATGGGTATAGAGCCAAAAACCGAAAAAATGCATTTTTCTCACTTATGCCCCAAAGTCATATTTTGGCTCTAATTTTGGAAAATCATAATTAATTAGAGAAAAATGTGAATCTAGTAAACTTTAGCTCTCTAGAAATCTCTAAGTGTTGTCCTTACACTAAAAATAATTCCCAATCGAAATCTCAGCATTTGGACTATGTTTGACATCGAAAATGGGAAGGAGGTCCGGCTGTCACTGTTTCTGGTCCAGTTTACTGTCACGAAATTCAAAAATTCATAACTAAATCCAAAAAAATCCAATCTGGGTAAACTATACCAATTTGGAAAGCTACAGATGTCTACTAGAGGAGAAAAATAAGTTGAGATCAGTTCAATAGCCCCTACACCCCGGAAACCGATGGAACAGTAACGGGAGTCAGGTGAGCTCTCTGATGCTGATACAGAACTTCAGAAGGTTCAATCTCTCTCTACAGACCTCAGATTTAGGTGATTCCAGTTCCTATAAGTTACTGTAGTTGTCTAATTTATGTGTATAAAATTTCACCACATTTGGACTCTATTTGGTCTATGAATGCCACAGATTTCATTTCTGGTTTATATGAACAATACATGACCAAACTACCAAATTTTCCCAATTTCAACAATTCACTAAATATTCTCTAGACCTCTGAATATTACCCACTATAGCTTCTCTAGAAGCTTTCTACCAACTCTAGAGGCATGCCAAATTTCATGGCAAGAGGAGCTCATCCGGTCATACATTGACGGAGCTCTCAAAAATACCGGTTTTGGCACCCAAAAGGTCTAAAATGGATCCAAATGGCCTCTCACACATTCTCACTCCACATGGACAAGTTTAAAAGCATGAAACTAGTATATATAACATGTCCATATGATCCAAATCAACATACAATCCAAACTCACTATGCTACGGCCAAAAATGCACTATCACATTCATTCATAAAAATGGGCAAAATTTGCATTACTTTGGCTATCAACATAGTTTATACATCATCATTTCATACATATACACTTGCTACAATAGTTACATCTCAAAAATAGTGGGCGCATATTCATTTGGCACCACTTTACATCAAAAAGATCAAAATAAAACTAACATTCTCCTATACATGCTCCTAGGCTCCTAGGTGTGCACTTGCTTCTCCTTGTGCTCCACCTCGCATGTTAAGTTGGGAGGGGAAAGGGTGAGATTCAGGGAATCTCAGTAGCTCATGCACTCAATCAAGTAAGCAATCAAGGCATATAACAAGTCAAAGTATGTAAATAAGCATTTAGTCATTCTCAAACATCCAACACACATTGTACATGCTATGGAAATCACAATAATGCCAAAAATAGGCTCCAGGACTTTTGGTCTAGCCTCACCCGAGTTTAGGGACTTTTGGATGGCCTCACCCGAGTTTAGGGACTTTTGACTTGGCCTCACTCAGTTGAGACTTTTAGCCTTGTCTCACCCATTCTCAAGGGACTTTCGGCTTCACCTCACCCATCTCAAAGGACTTTCGGCACTACCTCACCCGAGCAATTCTCACAATCCATCACACAAGCACGTTGGCATCAATGCATCAAAGCAATAGCATATGGCATGTTCCACACAATAAGCATATATATAAACATACAATGACTATTACATCCAAGAATGCAACAAGACAGAGTGGGAAGAGAGAGCTACCTTATCAGCCAACACAAGCCTTCCCTTTCAATTTCTTTTCTCCCTTGTTAATTTCACACTCACACCTTGATGAAGGTGCTTCACATGAGCCTAGGCACACAAAAGCATGCAATTACACTCTTATAATGTAATCTTTCAGATCAAACTCTCCTAACATACCAGAACCTAGAGGTTCCCTCTCTCTCTCTAGAATGCCATCAACTCTTCCTCTCTCTCAAGCTCCCATGGTAGTGGAAACAATATTTTCAAAGAAAACACAAAGATTCAAAGGTGTTTTCCACTTTCCCTCTTCTGACCCATGCCTAAAATCCAACCATTTTCACAAACAAAATCGTAGGAAAAGAGGGCAAAGGGAGGAGATCAGAATTCTAAGGAGAAAAGAGAGAAATGTACTTACCTTTCCTTTGCTCTCCCTCCTTCTCTTGGTCTCTCTCACTCTCCATGCCTCTTTTCTCTCCTTGGGTCGAAGTCTAGGGCAGAAATGAGAGAAGGAATGAGTTTGGGCGTTTAATGAAGTCTAATTCTCGCCTTTTACTCTCTTCCGGACTGACCCTCGCTACGACGAAAATTAACCTTCGCTATAGCGAGCTCTTGTTATCTGGCTTCGCTATGGCGAGGTGTAACCGTCGCTACGGCGAGATCGTATCAGTTCCCTTCGCTATGGCGAGATTTGACCTTCGTTATGGCGAACTCACGTCAGTTCCAGACCTCACTCTCGCTATGGCGCACGCTACGGCGAGCTACTCCTTGGTTTCTGTATGGACTGCTGCCCAGACTCGCTATAGCTAGAACCTCGTTCGCTATTGCAAGAAGACATTCTCGCAACAGCGAGACCATTTCTCGCTATTGCGAGAAGACTTAGCACAGTTTCTGGACTTCGAAAATTTCCAGCTTTCTACTTTCTTTCTTTTCCTTTTCTTTTCTTTTTCCCCAGTTGTTACAAAAAGCATGAAAAACTACCATGGAAAGAAACCTTTAAGCTTGAATTTCTTCTCTTCTTCTTCCTCCTTTGGTGCCCCTCTCCCCTAGGGTTTTTCTTCTAATTTGGGGCAGAATAATCTAAATTTAAATGAGGGAGAGTGTGAGGCGCCACCTATTATACGTAGGAAGGAATGGTTTTTTCAAAAATTTCAATTTTGCCCATCATTCGTTGCATTTTCTTTTCTCCTTCTTTTTAGCTCTTTTTTGAAAATTTTATTTTTTATGATAAAATTTAGGTTCCCAATTTAGTAAAATGCCTTCAAAATCACTCAAATCAAAGCTAAAATCTTCCTAAACGAATCAGTCAAAGTTTGAGCACACCGACATTGGAAAATGTCCACTGGAAGGGATTTAACTGTCCCGGGCCTTCCCATGGTTTTTAGGGCCTCTAAGAATCCTGAGAAACTAAAAAATTTTATTTAAAAAGCCCTCCTATGTGAATTCCAAAATTTGCTCAAAATTACAAAAATGTCATTACGTTTCGTAAGTTTTCCGTAAGAAATTATTTATTCATTCTAACTCCATTTTTCTTTTCTGTATGAGCCTGGGATTCTCATTTTTTGGAGTCTAGAATGCTTCCTAAATTTTTTGAGACCTTAACTACATCATCTTGGGGGACTTCGTTTTGTATCCAGTGCATTTTGTTCATTTACGAAGAAGCCATACATTACGTTTTCTCTAGTTTTCAAGGAACTGGATATTACATAGAGCTTTCATTAAAAGCTATGGTTTGTATGATTTCAATTTTTTTATATTTAGTTATGATTTTTCAAAGTTTCCCCTAAAATCTGTCACTATACACCACGATGAATGAAAGAGAATTTTAAGGTTTTTGACCCTTGATCTGTGGTTTATGCTAAGTTTTAAGAATGCTATAATTTGTATAAATGGAAAATAATTAGAGAATGTTGTTGGTGAATTCATAGGGCCCCGGAAACATGAAATGAAAAATTTATCTGCTACACAATACAACTTAATTCATTATCTTAATCCATTTTCTTGGGATTTCTTTGAAGAATTATATAATCCCACTTGCATGGAAGAGGATTAATGTTAGAAATAATATGGTATTACAACACCACCCCTTGATTTCGCATCAATACAAGCTTTAATGGCTCAATGAATATGAAGAGTTGAGGGTAACAAAATAAGTAAAGTTAGTGTTTTCTATTGGCAAGTATAAAGATAAAATATTATGTGATGTTGTACTAATAAAAGCATGCCATCTTTTTTTAGGTAGGCCTTGGCAATATGATAAGTGTTACATATGATGGTTTTTTAAATTATTATTCTTTTGTACTTGAAGGGTGTCATACCTGGAGGATTCCTATCATATTTACAAGAAAACACAGGTTCATAACTTTATTATTCTCCTTACCATAAAAATTCTTGTTCCATTATAGAGAAATGAAAGCTAACAAAGTTACTACTAACCTAAATTTTTGGACCTCTTTTTCTGAAATTTCTTTACCCCATTAAATTTCATCCAAAAATCATAAAAATTCATAGGATGAGTCCTTATAATTAAATCAAAAGCCACTTAAATATTTTTTTGAAAATTCCTAGGGATGACCCCTTAACTAGTGCCATTTAAATCACTATCTAGTTTGAACTTGCTATACCCTATGTTCACTATTTCTGACTTAGTTGGCCTAGTAAACGAATTCAAAATTATAAAACTTTCTAGATCTGATTTTATATGTCTTTGGTACATTCCCATAAAAGTTCATGAATTAATTCATTCATTTACCTATTTAACAAGATTTATTATGAATCCTACTCAGAGTTGTCTCATATAGAAGTTAAGTTGAATTAGTACATTATTCCCATAAACTAACTTATTCCAAAAATTTTGTAACTTTCCAGATCTTAAGTTCAAAGGATGGAGAACTCATTATAAAAATTTAGGCTCAGAAATCCACCTCCAACTATTTCTACAAGAGGTAGACATCAAGTACCTAAAGCGCATGCAAATATGACATTCTAGCTGAATATACTTTGTTATTTTTTAACCAAACTCAAGGAATTCATACATAAATTTTAAAGTGGTCTCCCTAACATCAACCAAGCATATACCATTGTTCCAAAATTATTCCCAAGATTATGATACTCAGTTTCATGCAAAAATAGTAATTAAAGTTAATTTTACATGCAAATCAACACTTCTATCAGGTATCGTCATTAGATTGCGTGGAAAGTTACTCATGTGATATTATCATACAGATAAAAAATAGAAGATTACAAAACAATTCTACGTTCTCAAAATTAAAGTCATACTTTTAACATTTTACACTATTTAGAGCATTTACAAAACTAGCTACAAGAACAATACGTAGTCTGCTTGTTTGACTCTGTCTATGGTATAAATAATACCTGGAAAAATAGTTAGCTTCGTAATGAGATAAATCCCAGTAGATTGTATGTATTTAAAAGAGTATGCATATAAATGGAACTAAATATTATCTATGGTACATTTGATGCACAATTCAGTGTAGGAGCATGCAATTACCTGACAGTAGCATACATTCATTTGTTAGGCTACTGTGCTTTGATCATTGGCCAAAAATAGTGATCTAATACTCATAAGAGCCACTTTAGTAGAAATACATGTAACCATACACATCATAGGAAATTCAAGAATTATTCAGTGCAATTATGTACATAAATAGAAAGAATACAGTATTAACTATTTGTTTCGTTATGGCAATTGTGTCAATTTAGTCCCTAGACCTTGTCACAATTCTTTCCCTATAATTTCAATTGCATAATATGTTAGCTAAGAACAAATAATGAGCAAGATTTAATTACAATTAAGCTACTAATTTCTTATACGTAAATCATAATTCTCTTCCGTTAGTTGGAAATTTGAGTTTTTAATTTGAAAGTAATCACATCTTTGTTTCATTTTCTTCTCATTAATTGAATACCAATTGAATTAATTATGTTGAGTTCAAGGCCTTAAATTCCAGTCTTGAATGTTTATTTGCATGTCAATTTAGTCCCTAATTACTAGTTTTCCTAGCCTTGGTATATCCATTTCCAATGGTGGCAATTATGTATATATGTACTTTGCATAATATCTAATTACATGGTTTCACTTGGTGTCAAAACATCCTTCATAAGTGGTGCCCTTTTGTGTTATTTCTCTAATCCAATTTAAGACATTCCTAAGGTGCTATTCTCATGGCCAACTAGGTATACACAATTTCCTTTCCACTCTGCCCCTATTCTTGACCTAATTGGTTTCAAAGGAGAAGAGTTTAAGCACTTAACTTCAAAGACCCGCAGCTTCCTCCCAAGTTCCTCTAATGTTTGTTTCTTTAATGTTCTATGGCTTTCCAACAATGGCAAAGTATCCCAATTTAGAATTTTAACTAGGTGGAATGAAAGCAATTTGAAGATAAAAAGTTTCCTATTCTTACCTTTAATGAAGTCTCTTGCACTTGTGGTTTATTTTCTCATCCTTTCATCCTAATGGCTACCCAAGCTCTCTTCCCTTCCTTCCATTATCACTCTCAGCCTCAATAAACTAAGGTGGATGAAGACTATTGCAATGGACAGCTCATGCTTCCTAGGTGAAAGTGGATGTAGTTAAAGTAATTGAAAATTCATTTTCTCCTACTTCTTATTCAGTGTTAGGCAATGTGGCAGCATATATATGCTTCTTTCCTATCTAGGCACTATCTGTAATTTATATTTAACTCACACGGCTAAAGAATGTGAGCAATAACCAAGTGAAATCCACATCGTAAGACACGATGAAGGCATTAGCAAATTAGTAGTTGTGATTTATTTATTCTATTTTCCTCCCATGACCTACACCACTATTTATCCTAAATATCCCACTCCTATCTTATTAATTTAAATGAAGCTTATGGCAATCCACACAGTTAAATATATTAGGCTACATAATTGAACATGTATACATGGTGAAAGCCTTCAAATGGATGCTTATGGTTTAATTATTCTATTTCTTTTCCATGTGTTCTTTCCCCACTGTGCACTAGGTGTCTCCCTCTTAGATTATGCAAGCCATTAAATTACATGCAAATTCTTATCAATCCCTATGGCTAAATAAAGACTAATGCCTTGACCGAATAGTTAATGCATATGGTGAATGAGTGGAATGTCAAGGTGTCACATTTTTGTCCTTATTATCCTTTTTTTTGTTGGTTTCTTCGTACCCTTACTGACTCATCCATGCAACATATTAATGGTTCCAAGATTTATTCCAATATTTATGTAAGTTTTGGCCATGATATACATGGCTAGTGGGAGGGGTTGCCACTTGACCGAATGCTCATGCTTAGATATATTCATATATATGAAGGTAATAGAGCCTTATGATGAGAGTGGTCACAAACTTGTCCTGATTCATGGCTATATGCTTCCATGCTAAATGAATTGTCATGCCAATGTCTTAGTATGGCTTCCTAACATATATCTTCCTCTTTAGTCCTAATTAAATCCATTACTCCTAATTGGTCTCGGTTAGTTTCCTACTATTTATTTGAGGTTGTTCCTTGATGTTCTTCTTTTGTTAATTTGGTTATGTTACTATTCAAGGAAAATTTAGAATGTGATATTTCCTCCCCCTTTAAAATTTTTTGTCTTAAAAAATTTACATACCTCAGGGAAATAGTGCTGGGTAATATCTCCTCATGTCTTCTTCTATTTCCCAAGTTGCTTCGTCTAAGGATAGCCCTTTCCAGGCCACTTTGACTAATGAGATACTTTTCATAATTGTTTGATCTATCTATCCATTATTTCTTTTAGTTCTATAATGTAACATCATGATTTCTAGCTCATTTCTATCACATTTTCATGTTCATATGATACATTCCATGAGGGGAAGTAAGAAAATCCATTAAAATAATGCATTTCTTTGTGTTGCGTGGTGTATAAAAATTTTATTCTGTCACGTGGATTGTGTGAGCTCATACAACATATTCCCATATTTAATTACATGGATACAACTCAATTGCATCATGAAATGTGGTCTACAACTCATGAAACTCGAAAGAATGCATGAAAAAAACACATATTTTCAGCTAGCTTTTGCCCCTTTTCTGCATCAACTTTGGAAAATCATAACTAATTCTAGAAAAATTGAAGTCATGCATTCTTGGTCATCTTGGAAAGCTACAGATGTCTACTTCATACTAAAAATATGACCATAGCATCCATCATAGAGGATGTTTGACATTCAAAATGGTCCAGAGGTCAAACTACCCACTGGTGCGGTCACAGATTTCTGCAACAAGCTTAAAAAATGCCCAATTAATTCCAAAAATATCCAATCCATGCCAATGATACTGATCTAGAAAGCTATGGATATTAACTAGAGGGAAAAAATAACTCCAGACTAAATCAAGCATGCCCAGACCTCGAAATCTAATCAAACAATAACTGAGATCGGGTGAAGTTTCTGATACTGGATAGATTCTTTAAAAATTCATATCTCCCTCTCTAGACCACCAAATGAGATGCTTCTAGTTGGCACAAATCACTGGGAATGTTCAGTTTCTTTGTATAACATTTTGTGGCAATTGGACATCATTTGAGTCCTATGTGACAAATTTCATTTACGGACCAGTATGAATAATGATATAACCAAAACTAAAAAATTTGCTAACTTTGAAAATTTATCAAATATTTTATATACCTCCAAAAATTATGTTCTTTAGCTTCCCAAAAATCTCTCAACAAGCTCTAATTTCATACCAAATCTCAGACCAAGAAGAGCTCATTTGAACAAAAAGTGACATTACCCCTTTTTGGCCTCCTTAGAATTTTCTTAGTTTTCTTGAAGGAGGATGCATATGGGGAGCCTCTTAGGGATCTTGGGAGTTCATTTAAACTCTTATTTAGGCCTAGGAATCATCATATAAAATCAAATTTTACAAGGTTCAATTGAAACCCTAGAACTTGCATCTTGAAATCTAATAGTTTTTTGTTGATTCCCTTTGCATATTCTTAATCTCCACACCCTTTTTCCTTAGATTCACCCTTGGTTCTACCTAAAAATAAAGTCCTCCTAGGGTGTTCTCATGTTAGGCAAAATGGAGGAGGAGGGACCAAAGATGACAACTATAAGAAGAGAAATTACCTTATTTTCTTGCTTTTCTCCCTTGAATCTTGTGTTCTTTGAGCTCCTCTCTTCAAATCCAAAATTTTCCCTCAATTTCTCCTTTAAAATAGATCCATATACTTCATTATAATCATAGGAAATAAAGGAGAGCGAAGGAGAAGAGGTTTAGAAGAGAAAGAGCATGAAAAACTACTAAATTTTCATACCTTAAGCCTTTGATTTCTCCTCCTCTTTGCCTTCCTCTTGTGCACCACTCTCCCTAGGGTTTTCCTCTAGTTTTGGCCAGAACTTGGTTGAGCAAAATGAAGGGAGAAGAAGGACGCATCATATATATAGGTGGGAGGAAGTTACACTTTTCAAAAATTCTCATTTTGCCCTTCGTTCTTGGCATTTTTGTTTCTCCTTCGTTTTATCCCCTTTTTGAGAATTGTCTTTTCTATTATAAAATTTAGGTTCCCAATTTAGTAAAATTCCTTGGAATCACTCAAATCAGAGCTAAAATCTTCCTAAACGAATCCGTTAAAGTTTGGGTACACCGACGTTGGAAAACGTCCACTGAAGGGACTTTAGCTGTCCTGAGCCTTCCCATGGTTTTCAGGGCCTCTCAGAACCCTAGAGAACTCAAAATTTTCATTTAAAAGCCATCCCGTGTGAATTCCAAAATTTGCTCAAAATTACAAAAATACCATTACGTTTCGTAAGCTTTTCGTAAGAAATTATTTCTTTATTCTAACTCCGTTTTTCTTTCTGTCTGAGCATGAAATTCTCATTTGTAGGAGTCCAGAATGCTTTCCAAATTTTTTAGGACCTTAACTACATCATCTTGGGGGACTTTCTTTTGTATCCAGTGAATTTCATTTGTTGACAGAGAAACCATATGTTACGTTTCTCATCTTTTCTCTCATTCATAGAGAACCAGATGTTACATACAACATAGGATAAATTGTGTTACAAATGCACAAATTCAAGCTTTATGATGTGTGAAGAGTCTGTTGATATTTCTTTAGTTGAGAGATATGGAAAACATTATGAATTTTGGGAAAGGTTTGGAGGGAAGGCAAGTCTATAGGCAATTGGTCCTATCTAATCAAGAATTTGGAAAGGACCTATGTAATGGGAGTTAAGTTTTTTGGAGTTCAAGGATCGACCCAAGATTATGACTAGAGTTATCTTAAGAAATACATGGTCACCAGTTTCAAACTCTAGGGATCGTCTTCTTTGGTCTACATAGTTTTTCTGCCTACTTTAGGTAGTTTGCAGTCTTTTCCTGATAAGTTCTATGTGCCTTGAAGTCTGGTCTACGATATTTGGCCCTAAAAGCCTCCTTTCTCCCAGTCTAACCCAACATAAGGGGGACTTATAGTTCCTTCCATAAAGGGCTTCAAACAGAGCCATCTATTAGAATGATAACTATTATTGTTGGCAAATTCCACTAAGGGTAGGTATACATCCCAATTCCCTTTAAATTCTAGAACATAAGCCCTAAGTGTATCCTCAAGGGTTTGAATGGTTCTTTTCATTTGTCTATTTGTTTGAGGATGGTAGGTTGTACTAAGCTTCAATTGGGTGCTTAAAGATTTATGAAGAAACATCTAAAATTTAGATACAAACTTAGGTCCTCTATCTAAAATAATACTACTTGGCACTCCATGAAGTCTTACAATCTCACCCTCATAAAGCTGAGCTAGTTTACTTGTAGTATAGGTAGAATTAAATGGTAGGAAATGAGCAAATTTGGTTAGTCTATCCATAATTACCTAAATGGAGTCATATCCTGAGGAAGTTCTAGGTAAACCCATAATAAAATCCATGTAAATGCCGTCCCATGTCCATTCAGGAATTTCTAAAGTTTGTAACATTCCTGCAAGTTTTTGGTGTTCTACCTTAACTCTTTGACAAACTAAGCACTTAGGCACATATTAGGCAATGTCTGATTTCATGCGAGGCCACTAAAAGTTCCTTTTAAGATCTTGGTACATCTTGCGAGTTCTTGGGTGTAAGGTATATTTGCTTCTATAGGCTTCTGCTAAGATAGTGTCCTTTAAATCCCTCTTCTCAGGCACACACAATCTATCCTTATACCAAATTAGTCCTATAACATCATATATTTATAACTCATTTAATACTATATCTATGCCTCACATCAAGTAATTCATACAAGAGGCAAGAAAATGGCATTGTTTTAATACATTTCTTAGCTTTACGTCACGTATAAAAATTTCATTCGATGTCACGTGGATCTTATGATCTTAAACATCATATCTCCACATTTAATTACATGAATATAGGTCATTTGCATCAGAAAATATGGCCCACATCCCAAGAATCATGAAGGGAAGCTCAAAACATGCATATAAAAATTTGGCCAAAATTGGCCCATTTTCTGACCAAACTTTGGAAATTCATAACTAATTCTAGAAAAATTAAAATTATGTATTCTTAGCCATTCTGGAAAGCCACAGATGTCTAATTAGCACTAAAAATATGCCCATACCATAACATCTATCACAAAGAATGTTTGACATCCAAAAAGGTCCAAAGGTCAAACTGCCTTCTGATGCTATCACAGATTTTTGTGGCAAAATTTGAAAATGTCCAATTAATTCCACAAAAATTCAATTTATACAAATGATACCAATATAGAAATATATAGATGTTAGCTAGAAGAAAAAATATTTTTAGACTAGTTCAGGTAGCTCAGACCTCAAAATTCAATAGAATAGTAACTCAGGTAGGGTAAAACTCCTGATACTGGATAGAATGTTCAAAAATTCATATCTCCCTCTCCAGACCTCCAAATGAGGTGATTCCATTGGCACAATTCATTGTGAATGTCTAGTTTCTCTATATAAAATTTCATGGCAATTGGACATTATTTGAGCCCTGTGTGATACATTTCATTTTCGGACCAAATGAATAGTGCAGCAGACCAAAATCAGAAAAATTGACAACTTTGAAAATTCATCAAATATTCTGTAGACCTCCAAAAATTATGGTCTTTAGCTCCTCAAAAATATCTTCATAAGTTCTAATTGAATGTCAAATCTCAGAGCAAGAAGAGCTCATTTGGCTAAAAAGTGACTTGGGGTTCCATTATAGTCATTTTTGGCTCCATATGGGGTACCAAAGTAACCAAATGGCTTTTCTTAGGGTTTGGCACCTTTTGGGCAAGTCTAAAAGCATGATTAAGACTTATGTAAGCTGTCCAAATGGTCCAAACCTCATGTATCTCATTTTGGCTATTCCATCCACACATATGCATATTTCCATAAAGCCATTCATGAGACTATAATGCCATAACATACTCAAATTACAAGCAAACCCAAGCACACATCAAAACATCATATGAAACATAATATGTCATCATAAACCATGGCATATGAAATTATGTTATCACACATTTTCATGGCTTGAAAATACACATACACACATTCTAAGACAAGCTAAGTATACATCCATGCATGAGAGAAGGTGAAGAGAGCTACCTTGCACACAATCACACACTTTTTCTCTTGAAAATCCCTCCCTTGCTTTGGCCACACACCCAAAAAAGTGTGGGGAAGGTTTCTCTTGGCCTAAACATAATTTATGGAAGCAATTAGGTTTATGAAATAAATTCTAAGGCTACACAACTTGCTTAGACACTAGGTTGTTCTATAAACGCTGTTATGGTCCATAAATGCACCTAATGAAGTAACACCCCTCAAATGAATTCTATGCTCCATTCTTTCCTTTCAAATATGATTTTTGACTCCTTTTAAGTCTCTTGGAGTCATCACATAATTAAAACAAAGAGCCTAGCTACATATTGCTTCTTTAGGTCATAATATGGAACCTAAAGCACCAAATCACTTTCTATGAGTTCTAAATTTTTTCCAAGGCCTCCTATCATTTTCATTCATCAAATATGACTCAAGAATGGCCTTAGAAAAATTTAAAACTCTCCCTAGCTATGGAAACTCGCCTAGGCCGAGACTATGGGGGTTTTTGGCCTCCTTGGAGTTTTCTTTATTTTCTTGAAGGAGGAAGCATGTGGGAAGCATCTTAGGGATCTTAAGAGCTCATTTAAACTCTTAATTAGGCCTAGGAATTATCATATGAAATCAGATTTTGGAAGGCGCACATAAAACCTTAGAATTTGCATCTTGAAATCTAATGATTCTTTGATAATTCCCTTTGCATATTCTTAATCTCCACACCCTTTTTCCTTAGATTCATGCTTGGTTCTGCCTAAAAATCATCTTCTCCTAGGGTTTTCTCAAGTGGGGCAAAATGGTGGAGAAGAGAACCAAAGATGACAACCATTGAAAGAGAAGTTACCTTGTTTTCTTGCTTTTTCTCACTTGAATCTTGTGTTCTTTGAGCTCCTCTCTTCAAATCCCCTTGAATTTCTCCCATGAATCAGATTTATAAATTCCATTGTAATCAAAGGAAATAAAGGAGAAGGGAGGAGAGGAGGTGTTGATGAAGAAAAGCATGAAAAACTACCATGGAAACATACCTTAAGCTTGAATTTTCTCTCCCTTTTCTTCTTCCCTTGGTGTGCCACTCTCCTAGGGTTCTTCTTCTGATTTGGGGCAGAATAATCTGAAGCTAAATGAGGGAGAGTGTGAGGCGCCACCTATTTGTAAGGGAGCAAGAAGCAATTTTTCAAAAATTTCCATTTTGCCCTTCATTCTTGGTATTTTTCTTTCTCCTTTGTTTTAGCTCCTTTTTGAGAACCGTCTTTTCCATTATGAAATTTAGGTTCCCAATTAAATAAAATGCCTTTGGAATCACTCAAAACGGAGCTAAAACCTTCCCGAACAAATTTGTCAAAGTTCGGGTACACTAACATTAGAAAATGTCCACCAGAGGGGATTTAACTGTCCCGAGGCTTCCTATGGTTTTTAAGGCCTTTGAGAACCCCAGAGAACTCAAAAATTTTATTTAGAAAGCCCTCCTATGTGAATTTCAAAATTTACTCAAAATTACAAAAATGTCATTACCTTTCGTAAGCTTTCTGTAAGAAATTGTTTCTTCATTCTAACTCTATTTTTCTTTCCATCTAAGCTTGGGATTCTCATTTTTAGTAGTCTAGAATGCTTCCCAAATTTTTTGGGACCTTAAGTACATCATTTTGGGAGACTTCCTTTTGTACCCAGTAAATTTTATTCATTTAGGGAGAAATCGTACATTATGTTTCTCACATTTTCTTTGGTTTTTAGAGAATCGGATATTACAAGTCCATTCTTAGATTCCCAAAATTCTTTAGACTTCCCTTCAGCTATTTGCTTTCTAACCTTTTCCTAAAACTTATCAGAAGCCCGAGCATCTTTAATTTGATCTCGCAAGTCACTTTGAATTCTTAGTTCACTCACTAAAAGGCTACTAGGATGTAAGCAAATGGAAATATTTAAATGTCTGAAATCCTCTATCAAAATTTGTTCCCTAAGCATCATTAATGCCATATCTATAAACTTTCTACTTAAGGCATCTACAACTACATTTACCTTGCCTAGATGATACTTAAGGGTAAAATCATAATCTCCTTTGTCTCATGTTTAACTCTTTTTAATCAAAAAGGTATTTCAAGCTCTTATGATCACTAAAAATCTCAAATTGTATCCCGTATAAGTAATATCTCTAAATTTTAAAGGAAAATCTATGAGTGCTAATTCTAGGTCATGAGTAAGGTAGTTCTCCTCATTGGGTCATAATTGTCTGGAAACATAGGCGACTACCCTACCCTATTGCATCAGAATACATCCTAACCCTTTCTTGGAGGCATCACTATAAAACTACAAAGGGTTTTTGGGGGTCAGATATCACTAAGATAGGAGTGGAAGGTAACCTGGTTTTTAATTCTTGGATTCTCTCCCACATTTTTCATCCGAATGAATGGTTGTTTCTTCTGGTTTAGTCTAGTCACAGGGGTGACTAACTGGGAAAATTTCTTGATAAACCTCTTATAGTATCTAGCTAGTCCTAAGAAACTCTTAACCTTTATAAAACTATTTTAGGCCTTTTCCAGTTCACTATTGCCTGTATTTGTCTAAGATCTACTACTACTCCTTTTTTAGAAATGACATGCCTTAAGAATTTGACTTCTTTTAATCAAAACTCACACTTACTAAGTTTAGCAAACAATTTCTTTTCTTTTAGGATTTGGAGAACAATTCTAAGGTGTCTTTCATGCTCCTCTACACTCTTAGAATAAATGTGAATATTATCTATGAAAACAACCACAAATTGATTTAGATAAGGCCTAAAAATTCTATTCATTAATTTATAAAGATAGCTGGGGAATTAGTTAAACCAAAAGGCAGAGCGAGAAACTCATAATGCCTATACCTAGTCCTAAAAGTGATTTTTGGAATGACCTCAGCTTTGATTATGAATTAATGGTATCCTGATCTACCTTAGAGAAAATGGAGGCTCTTATTAACTGATCAAAGAGATCATCTATCATAGGAAGTGGGTATTTATTCTTTATAGTTGCTATCATATTCTAAATTGCTATAAATGGTAATGTAACCAAATTAGCTAAGAAGAACCTCAATGAAAATGTTAGAGAACTAACCAAAGTCATTTAGGAACTAAGAGGACATGTATTAGGAAGCTTAGCTGAGACATCAACTGGACCACTTAGTTAGCATGGAAGCATTTGACCATGAAGCAAGATGAACTTACAACCAATCTTATCAAAATATATGTATCCATGTGTGGTTTTGTTGTCCAAAATAATTAGCCATGTGGACTACCATAGGTTTCATCTAAGGCAATGAGATGGGGACGAGACCTTAAGCATAAACGATGGAGTGGGCCATAGAGGAAAAAAACTTTAATAAACAAATCTACATCTTATGTATTAATCGTGCAATATATATATACACAAATGGTAATTGATTACAGTTTGCTTCTTTCTTAGATGTGGGAATTAAATACCAATGACTCCTTATGCTTTCTTATGTAAGACGTGTACATATGTGTGTAGATGGTATTTGATTGACTTAAGTGGTGCATTCAACCATGGAGAAGCTAGGGATAAGAATTTGCATGCAAATGAATAGCTTAGGTAATCTAGAATGGGGACACCTATCTTGCAAAGTGGAAAGAAGCTTAGTGGAAGAGAAATAAAATAAGCCAATTTCCAAACACCCATTTTGATTAATTGCTCCCACCTTCAATTGAGAAGCACGAGCTAGCCAATATCATGATCTCCCTCTACTTTGGCTCCTTTTAGGTCGAGAGTAAAAGTGAGAGAAGGGAATTAAAGTTTCAATCAAACCAAGAAGCTAAAGAGTGGGGAGAAAGCATGAAGTAAAAGGGAATCTCAAGGAGAATCATTAGAGGTAAGTATAGGAAAACATTTAGATTCTTAACTACTTCCATTTGGCCAGATAAATTAATTAATTAGGATGTTTGATCTTGGTTAGATAGCAACAGAATTTTGGAGGAAAGGCTATTAGGATTAAGTTGCAGATAATCAAAGGTAAGGGACTGAATTTGGCTTCCTTGAAGTCAATTGAGACCAAGAGAATGAAAGGATAGGAATATGTATACATTTGAGTATATTAGCCATAGGGATAGCATGCTAGGAATGTTCTACTTTGAATAAGAAAAATGGTACTGAGTGACAGAGCAGAGGAGACATATTTAGGCACCTAATAGAACCACACAATTGGCTACTAGGCAAAGGACACACATATATTGACATAAGTTGAAAAAAGAATTAGAATTTTCGTATGAGGAATTAGTAGCTTACTTGAAGTGTAAATATTAACCTTGACCTATCCTTAATTAAGGTAATGTGTGACTAAAATTTTAGGAAAAGTAATTGGAGCAACGAAAGCTAAGGAATAACTCTATATAACAACAGTGATGAAACAGGTAGATAACACGATATTCTATCTATTTACATACATAACTATATTGAATGATTTTTGAAGTTCTTATACTATGCATGGTTGCATATATGCCCACTAAAGTGACTCTCATGAGTATTAGATCACTGTTATTGGCCAATGACCAAAGTGTATTAGCCTAACAAACGAAAGTACCCTGCTACCTAGGATTTACATGCTCTTGCACTAAACTGTGCATCAATTGTACCTTGTTTAATATTCAGTGTTCCTATGTATGCATATCATGAAGATGCTGTTATCTACTGGGATTATATCTCATTATAAAGCTAACCATTTATTTCAGGTAGTATCCATATGATAGACGGAGTTCTACTGATAGAGGATAACCGATCTAATTAAAGGGCTATATACTGACTGTAGTTAGTTATAATTTCCCAAATAATGTTAAATGCTAAAGTCTGACTCTAGTTGAGTATTTAGTGTTGTCTTACTTGCCTCTCATTAGTTTCTGTATAAATATCCTACATGAGAAATTTACTATAGTATAACAACGATGTGTATTAGAACCATTGAACTCCATGTACAAGTAATTCCTTGTAATTGTGTTTGCATGAAACTGATTATCACCATTTTGAAAGTAATTCTAGAATAATGGTATGTATTTAACTAATGTGGAAAAGATTATGTTAAAATCTGTATAGAGACTTATTAAGTTGATAAAAATGACAAAACGTATGTAATATGATGTTGTTGTGTTTTAGAGACAACTAGTGTTTACCTCTTGTGGACATAGTTCGAAAAGGATTTTAAAGTCCAAATTTCTATAGTAGGTTGTCCTTCTCTTGAATTGGAAATCTAGAAAATTAGGGCATTTTTGGGGTAATACAGATTGGGAAATTACTCTGTTAACATCATAGATTGAGAATTTTAGGAACATAGGAGAATTGGCCGTGGCCAAAATGGAATTAGCCGCGGCCAAGAGTGGCAAAGTTGTCTAGGGGAAGAAACAAAGAGTAATTGGCCGCGGCTATAAGTGGAGTTAGCCGTGGCAAAATGTGAGAAAGTAAATTGCAAGTCATCCATAGAATAATTGGCCGTGGCACAAAAGGTAATTAGCTACGGCTAAGGCACTCCATTCCTCATAACAATATAGTAACCTTGGTTTTCCTATAGCTACGTTAAAGAAAGACTTGGAAACATTGGTAGGAGATTCCTGAGAGCTAAAAATTAATGGGTAATCAATTGAAAGACTTTTAACTAAGGGTCGGTTTCTCTTATGTACATAAATACTTGTAAATGTGTGGTTAATGGCTCTAATAATATTAAGGTTCAAATTTTCTCACTTTTTCCTAAATAGATTAATTTAAACAATGCTAAACCTTAATTTATGATTATTAAGCACATGTTCAAGCCTAAATACTATGATTAAAAGTTAGGGTCATCATAGTTGCCTTAGTCAATTTCTTATAATCTATACATAATCTCATACTCTTATCTTTCTTTTTAATAAACAAAAGTGGTGCACCACATGGGGACACACTAGGTCTAATGAAGCCTTTTTCTAAAAATTCCTCTAATTGCTTTTTTAGTTTAGCTAACTTAATTGAGGCCATCCTATAAGGCACACTAAATATGGGACTAGTTCCAAGCACTAAATCAATCGAAAATTCTAACTCTCTATTAGGAGGAAGATTGCTAATCATAGTAAGGAATACTTTGGGGAATTCTCTAACCATTGGTATATCTTTTATTCCCTCTTCAACCTCAACTTGTAAAGAAAAGAAGATTAAAAACCCTTGACAACCCTTCCTAAGATAACTCTCAGTCTGGGTGTAACATCCAGTTTTTTGAAAACGAGAGAAAACGTGAGAAACATAACGTACGGTTTCTTCGTCAATGAATGAAATTCACAAGATACAAAAAGAAGTCCCCCGAAATGAGATAGTTAAGGTCTCAAAAAATTTGGGAAGCATTTTATTCTCCTAAAAATAAGAATTCTAGGCTTAGACGGAAAGAAAAATGGAGCTAGAATGAAGAAATAATTTCTTATGAAAAGCTTACGAAACATAATGGCATTTTTGTAATTTTGAGCAAATTTTGGAATTTACACAAGAGGGCTTTTTAAATAAAAGTTTTGATTTCTCTAGGGTTCTCAAAGGCCTTGAAAACCATGGAAAGTCTTAGGATAGTTAAATCACCTCCGATAAATGTTTTCTAATGTCGGTATGCCCAAACTTTGACGGATTCGTTCGAGAAAGTTTTACCTCCAATTTGAGTGATTCCAAAGGTATTTTATTTAATTGGGAACCTAAATTTTATAATGGAAAAGATAGTTCTAAAAAAGGAGCTAAAATGAAGGAGAAATGAAAATCCAAAGTATGAAGGGCAAAATTAAAATTTTTGAAAAAGTCACTTTCCTACACCTATATATAGGTGGTGCCTCACACTTGCCCTCATTTAACTTCAGATTTCTCAGCCCCAAACCAGAAGCAAAACACTAAGAGAGAGGTGCCCAAGAGAGGAAGAAGAAGGAGGAAGAAATCCAAGCCAAAGGTATGTTTTTATGGTTGTTCTTCATGCTCTTCTCCATCCATATCACCTCTCCTTTATCCTCCTTGATTTCCTTTGATTAAAATGAAGTTTATAAATTTGATTCAAGGGAAAAATTCAAGGGAAATTTCGGATTTGAAGAAAGGAGCTTGGAGAAAGCAAGATTTAAGCCAAACTAAGCAAGGAAACAAGGTAAAAATGCATCCTACGGTTGATATCTTCCATCACCCTTCTTCTCCATTTTACCTAATGTAAAGTCCCACATCTGCTGGAAGGGGCCTGTGCTGAGCGCTTATAAAGAGGTGCGAAGTGCTCTCTTCCAGACATGCATTTTCCTATGCGTTAAACAAACGAGCGACAAAACCCACTGAATCGGGAAGGCTGGGTCAGTGACCCTCAAACTGGGAAGGACGGGACAATACGTCTGGAGGCTCTGTAGGTTGTTTGGTATCAGAGCAATCCTGGCCCATGTGCGACTCGAGGACGAGTCGGCCCTAAAAGGGGGGTGGATTGTTAAAGTCCCACATCGGCTAGAAGGGGCCTGTGCTGAGCGCTTATAAAGGGGTGCGAAGCGCTCTCTTCCAGACGTGTGTTTTCCCGTGAGTTAAGCGGGCGAGCGACAAAACCCACTGAACTGGAAAGGTTGTGTCAGTGACCCTCGAACCGGAAAGGACGAGACAATATATCTAGAGGCTCTGTAGGTTGTTTGGTATTGGAGCAATCCTGACCCATGTGCGACCCAAGGACGGGTCGGCCCCAAAAGGGGGGTGGATTGTAAAGTCCTACATCGGCTGGAAGGGGCCTGTGCTGAGCGCTTATAAAGGGGTGCGAAGTGCTCTCTTCCAGACGTGCGTTTTCCCGTGAGTTAAGCGGGTGAGCAACAAAACCCACTAAACTAGGAAGGCTGGGTCAGTGACCCTCGAACCGGGAAGGACAGGACAATACGTCTGGAGGCTCTGTAGGTTGTTTGGTATCAGAGCAATCCTGGCCCATGTGCAACCCGAGGACGGGTTGGCCCTAAAAGGGGGGTGGATTGTAAAGTCCCACATCAGCTGGAAGAGGCATATGCTGAGCGCTTATAAAGGGGTGCGAAGCGTGTGACGACCTTAATCTCTAATCCCGATTACTAAGGTTTAATATGTGATCAATAACCATAAACTAGAGTTACATGATATTAAGACTAATAACACTCTGAAAATACGGGGAAACTTGAGCCTTAATGTGATTAGAGCCATCAATCATATGATTATAAACACTTATGTTCGTAAGGGGAATAAACATTCATTTATCAGTCTTTGATTCTATTACTCATCATTTATAACTCACCCTAATATCTTTACATCGTCCCTTGAGGTTAACATATGAAAAACCAAGGTTTTGTAGTTAATATAAGTGTTTCAGCATGTTTGTTGCGGCCTAATTACTCTTAGCCGTGGCCAACCTACATGGCGCCACGGCGAAGAAACCTCCTGGAACTTCCTCGCTCGCCTCTCGATATTGGCCGCGGCCAATAACTCCTTTTGCCACGGCTAATTCCTCTCTGGAATGCCTGGCTCATTTTTGCAAAATTTTGCCGTGGCCAATTTCCCATTTTGCCACAGCGAATTTCCCTCTGGATGACTCCCAGTTTTGCCTCTCGCATTTCACCACGGCAAATTCCTCTCTGGCACTCTCCCTGGGAAACTTTGCCTCTATTGGCTGCGGCCAACGCCATTTTAGCTGCGGTGAAGTGCCTTCTGGTCCTACACTCCAAAAATCTAGTGTCATACTTTCCACTCTTCCTTCATTAACACCCTAGGGCCCCTCTACCTTTATTGTGGAGCTCAAATATCTTTCATTAGCCTAATTTATCCAGTTAATCTATCCTTACTAGTTCAAGACCCAAGGGTCAATTTCTTTTCTCTAATTACCCTATATCAGCAAGTCCATATATTAGCAAGTTTGCAAAATAACAATAACATGAGTTCACGAACTATCAATAGCTATCCTTTAATATACAATCAACGGGGGTTTCGTACATTAAGGGTTCATATCAAAATCTCAAGGGTTACATTTCCAATGATAAGCCATATTATAGTTCAACAAAGTTTACAATAGATATCATAAATCCATACACCAAATACCAAACTAAGATGAGGTCTAACCCCTCAATACATACATCCTTAGTAATCAAAATATGAAAGCCTACACTTGGCAATACAGATACATAATGATGCTATACAAGACTTAACAAAAATTAGCATATACCCTATTACACTCAGACCAAGTGTAGCTCTCCACACTAGGCCTCAGCTCATGGATGTTCATCCACTTGCTTGCCCTTATCCTTACCTGAGGAACCTTCGCCTGAAATTGTAATCCCATAAAACGGGGTGAGATATACATCTTAGTAACCAAGGCAATTCCATCATATAATCTAGTTTAATCAACATATATGCATGAATCAAAATCAATATCAGAATCGTATCAGTCATATCAGTAAATGAAACAATTAGGCTATCATGATTACTATCCCATACTAGCAATCATACTTTCACATGTTAAAGGCCAATAACACTGGGAGAGGCTCGTCCACGGCTCCTACTCCCCATTGAGCACAACCAGGGCTCAGTGCATCTAGGGTTTGATCATAACCCGGTGCTCGATCAAAGCACATGCACAGGTGGCAGCCGCACCACAGCTCCACCATGGACTCACAAGGTCCAATCATAATACAATAGATAGCTAACCAATTCATTCAGCATTTCAAATCATTCATATATAGAAAATATGAAATTAAAACAGATACATGCATGAAATTAATGTAAACCCCGATTACCTCACTTGTAGACAATTTGCAACAGCCACTAATGGTACAAAAATCCCTATAACCATAACATCAGAGAATTACCACTCTAATTCATCATTAACAGTAGAAACAAGTACCCAAAGAATTTAAAAGCTAATAATTACCTAAATAATACTTACCCAATCACCACAAATCCCTAAATTCGAATTGAGTATGTCCTCTACCAGAATTTAACTATATCACTCAAATTCCTAAGCAAATTCGTACATAATTAATACCCATTTTTTAAATCAGCTATGGGGGTCTCAAATTAACAAAGAAAGCATCAAAATGGAGGGTTTATGCTTACCTAATGTCAGCCCTAACCTCAACCTACGAATTTCACTAAGAAAATCCCAAATAACCACATTTCAGATTTTGGGTAGGGTGAAAATACTCCAAATGAAAAACTAATTAGGCCAAATTAAAGAGGAAGATGAGAGGATTAAGTTGTATAACTATTACCTTGGCTAAATCTTGCTCCAAATGTGAGAAAATATGGAATTATGCCAAGAACCCTAGCCTCTCCCTCTCACCTCTGAATTTTCTTTGTGTCTTTGTGTTTTACAGAATGGGGGAGGTGGCTTGTCAGTTTTTTAGGGTTTTAGTGGGATTATGTTGGGTCAAATATGGGTCATGGGTTGCTCCAAGGTCCAACTCCAAATGGGCTTCAGATTTTTAGCTTGTTAGGCCAGTTTTAAAGTGTTGGGCTGCAAAATTTTATTAGGCCAGTTCTTATGCATTGGGTTGCTAAAGTTTAATTAGGTTTGGGCCAAGTTTGAAGGGCTCAAGGGTTTGGGCCTACACAAGGGTAATTGGGCCACTTATAAGAGTCTATACAAGGTGGATCTTGGGCCTCTATCACATTAAATTGGGTTGGGTCTGCACCTAACTCATTGGGCCTCCATTAGCCTCTTATCATGATCTATTAATTTGGGCCTAGATGAATTTCTATCCCATTAAATTCTTAACCTATATTAATAATTTATCTCTCTAAAATCCCCATTCACTTAACTTGCCCAATCATCACATATTAATTATTCTTAATTAATCTAAATCTATGATTAACACCTTAATTAATTTTGGGGTGTCACAAAGCACTCTCTTCCAGACGTGTGTTTTCTCGTGAGTTATAGATAGATCAAATGGTAACATGTTGACTCTCAAATTTAGACACTTGGCACAGTCATATGAAATGAATGAGTGGGTTGTGCCAAAGTCAAATAGTGCATTTACAATACAATAATTAATTAAAAGCATACCTTGGATCAAACTAGGCGACTGAGCCACCTCCTACTGGGTCAAAGCAAATACTTGCCCTTGTGTCTATGGTCTAACTTTTAGGATTGGCTCCTTCTAGACTTTACAGTCTCAAAAAAAGTGTCCTGGCTGGCCACATCTGAAGCATACATTTTTACTGGCTTTGCAAAGGCTGTATCTATGGTTCTTGCCACATTTATTGTATATTTTGACTACAGAACCTTGCCCTTGCTATTTCCCTCTAAATTGTTCTCCACTCTTTCTACGTTTCTTATTTTAGACTTTTCCCCCATTCCTTCTCTTAAAAATACTATTCTCCCCCTCTCTCTTTTTTCTAACTGTATTCTCCTCCTTTCTATCTTTGCATCCCATATACTTTCTTATGCCAACCTACAAATTTCAACTAACTCTTCAAAGTTCCTTTTTATGTGGGTGATCACTCTATCCCTAATTTTTGGTTGAAGTCTCTGTTCTAACTTAGAAGCACTCTAGGCCTCATTATTATGGTCTCTCAAACAAGAAGAAAATCTATACAACTCTATATGTTTGGCTACATATTGGTCCATCGTCATATTGTAATACCATAATTATATAGGACTTAATCTATAGCATAAATAGCTTATGGCATTTATTTGCATGAAAATCCACTTTTGGCGATGGAAATAATTGACATTGAATGTCCAATAAACTCATTCTTGGCTTTAGGGACCATGTAAGCTTACCACATGTATTTTCCATCTATAACACATTTGTTCAACTAGAATTATCATAGTTAGGAGCTCAAAATTTGGGTCCAAGCTATAGAATACAAAATCACATTACACTTGGCATTTTTCTCTTCTATTCTATATTCTGGTATGAACTTTGGAAATTCATAATTAATTCAAAAAAATAAAACCATGCAAATTATATCATTCTGGAAAGCTATAAATGTCCTCTCACTACCATAAAAATTTTAGATCAAAATAACTAGGTTTGGCTCACAAAACTAATGGAATAGTAACACTAGTCACTAATGCATCCTACAGCTGAACTCCAACTTCAAAAATTTATTTCTTCCTCTATAGAACTACAAATGAGGTGCTCCTAGTGGATATAGAAAGATCATGATGTCTAGTTTATGTCTATAAAATTTTATGAGCATTGGATTTCATTTGGTCCTCAAGTGACAAAGGAGTGTAAATTGACCATATGAATAGTAACTGGGACAATTTGCATAATTTAGAAAACTTTGAAAATTCATAATAAATTCTCTAAAGTTCCAAATTAGGTGATCTTTAGCTCTATTAAAAGTTCTAGATGAGACCTATAATTATGCCAAATTTCATATCCAAAATCATTCATTTGGTCAGACTTTGGTTCAACCCAAGATTATGTCACTTTTGAAACTATAGAGGGGTCAAATATGCATCAAATGGTCTTCTAATCATTCCAAAACCATTTGAGCAATCCAAAAGCATAAACACAATCTATGAGAACATCACAATGGTCCAAATCATTATGAATCTCAAAATCAATGCATAAGGGCTCCATGATGTCAAAAATCTACATAACCATTCATTTGACTTCAAATTTGATACATACATCATAGTTACATGTATTTAAGCATGCTAAAGGGTTTACATCACACATACATCATATAATTACGAACTTTGACATCAAAATGTAAAATTTCCTAAACTATTGTCAAAGTTCCATTCTTCAAGGTGCTTGGCCTCCATTTCTTGCTCCACCTAAATATAGTTAGACATATGTGGGGAAAGAGTGAGATTTAAAGAATCTTAAAAGCTCTTTTACCCTTTCAAGCATACATACATGTCATGTTTTCAAATCAAAAAATACATGTCATAAAAGCTTCTAAAAATATACATAAGCATATTTTCATGTCACATAGGTTCATACAAACCAAAATAGACTCTAAAGGTGTAACGAACGTAATTTCCTTAAAATGATGAAATGAGTCGTATAAAAGTACGTCCTCTGAAATGAGCTAGATAATATCCCAAAAAAATTGGGTAGAGTCTTAGACTCCTAAAAATGATAATTCCATGCTTAGACAGAAAAAAAAAACAGAGCTAGGATAGTGAAACAATTTGTGACAAAAACTGACGAAACATAATGGCATTTTTTTAAATAAGTGCAAATTTTGGAAAAAAAACATAGGAGCACTTTTTAAATGGGAAATTTGAGTTACCCAAGGTTTTAGAGGCCCTAAAAACCATGGGAAGCCCCGGGACTAGTAAAGCTCCTACAGTGTATGTTTTCCAACAGCAGTGATCTGAACTTTTATGTATTCGTTTGGGAAGGTTTTAGCTCCAATTTGAGTGATTCTAAGGGTATTTTATTAAATTGGGAATCTAAATTTTGTAGTGGAAAATACAATTCTAAAAAAAGAGCTAAAATAAAGTCGAAACAAAATTGCCATTATGAAAGGAAGAAATTGAAATTTTTGAAAAAGTTAGCTTCTTGAATGTTCCATAAGCTTCTTGTCTCTTCTCCCACCTTCTTAAGCACGACCCTTTCTACCCAAAATATAGAAAATTTTCAGCTCATTTAGGCTCACCAAGAGAAGGAGAAAAAGAGGAGAAGAAAAAAGCAAGAAAGGTAAGGAAATCTAAGGAATTGCATGCTCTATCTTCTTCCAATTCTATTCCTCTCCTTTCCTCCTCTCTTTCCATGGTTTATTTGAGTGAATTGGTTTTGTTTTAAGTCCAGAATAAGGAGGAGAAGTTCGAATTACTTGAGGAGAAACAAACCAAGAAGGAAGAACCTTGAATACATGCTTGAATCTAAGGTAAATTCTTGCTTATGTTGCTTTCTTCTCTTGCTTCTTCTTGGTGGGTGTTTTGGCCTCATACAGAACCATATGAGGGGGGAGTTTTTTGTCCAAAAGTAAGAGAGGAACTAGGGTTTTAGACCATGAGGAAGAGGAATATGGCAAGAAATTGCAAGAAAAACCTTTGAAAAACAAGATAGAAAAGTGTAGGCTTCTTTAGGGTTTTATGAAATCTGATTTTGTGTGAGCAATTCCTAGGCTATTTGAGTGTTCCCTTGAGCTCCTAAGACTCTTAGAAAGCCTCCCAAGTGGCTCTCCCATCAAGAAAAATTTTGAAACTCTAAGAACCCTATTATTGCCTATAGGTTCGGCCAAGCAAGGATGGATAGGGTAAAGGATGCTCTAATTTGTTCTAGCCTTGGTTTGGGACTTTATATGATGTTAGAAGATGGGAGAAATCATTAAAAAAAATTTAGGAGCCATGGAATAGGAGATAGGACAATGGTGTCCATAATGGTGCTTTGTGAAGCAACTTGACTCTAAGCTTGTGTGAATGATTGTGTGTGGGCTCCAAGGACTTTGAATGAGGCCAAGAGACCTAGAAATGGAAAGATATGGGAGCCTAAAGCTTGAATTGTGAAGGTTACCTCAATAGGCCATTTATGGAACCATTATGCCACTTATGAAACCAAGTGTGTGTTCAAGAGTGAGTTTAATGTCTTGGCTTGCTTCAAGTATGTAATTGTGTGTTCTTTATGTTGTCTAGGACAAAAGAACATACATCCACCTAGGTGTGCTTGTGGGACTGAAAAAGGGTAGGAAAAGAATCAAGAAAAGCTTACATAAATCTAAGGTAGCTCTCCACCTCATTCTCTTTACAATCTTGTGTGCATATATATGTAATTGTGTGATTGTGTGTGCTCTTATGATTTGAGAACATGCCACTTGATGTCTTAAGATTGCATTGGTACTAATGTGTTATTTTGAATGCCATTGATAGTGAGAATGGCTCATAAGGGTGAGGTGATGCCAAAAGTCCCTTAATGTAGGTGAGGAGTGCTAAAAGTCTCATGGCATAGGTGAGACTAAGCCAAAAGTCTCTTGGATGAGTGAGGCCAAGTTAAAAGTATCTAAGCCAAGGGTGAGGCATATCCAAAAGTCATAGAAATGGGTGAGGCAAAACCAAAAGTGTAATATCCGATTTTCTAAAAATGAGAGAAAACATGAGAAATGTAACGTACGGTTTCTCTGTAAACGAATGAAACTAACTCACTAGATACAAAAGGAAGTCCCCTAAAATGATGTAGTTAAGGTCCTAAAGAATTTGGAAAGCATTCTAGACTCCTAAAAATGAGAATCCTAGGGTCAGACGGAAAGAAAAATGAAGCTAGAATGAAGACATAATTTTTTACAGAAAACTTACGAAACATAATGGCATTTTTGTAATTTTGAGCAAATTTTGGAATTCATATAGAATGGATTTTTAAATGAAAATTTTGAGTTGCCCAGGATTCTCAGAGGCCCTGGAAACCATGGGAAGGCCCAAGATAGCAAAAGCCCCTCCGGTAGACGTTTTCTAATGTCAGTGTACCTGAACTTTGACGGATTCGTTTAGAAAGGTTTTAGCTCCGATTTGAGTGATTACAAAGGCATTTTACTAAATTGGGAGCCTAAATTTCATAATGGAAAAGACAGTTCTAAAAAAGGAGATAAAATGAAGGGCAAAATGGGAATTTTTAAATAGTGTAACTTCCTCCCACCAATATATATGATGCGCCCTTCTTCTCCCTTCATTTTGCTCGACCAAGTTCTGCCCAAAACCAAAGGAAAACCCTAGGGAGAGTGGCGCACAAGAGGAAGGCAAAGCGGAGGAGAAATCAAAGGCTTAAGGTATGAAAATTTAGTAGTTTTTCATGCTCTTTCTCTTCCAAACCTTTTCTCCTTCATTCTCCTTTAGTTCCTATGATTATAATGAATTATATGGATCTATTTTAAAGGAGAAATTTGGGGAAAATTCGGATTTGAAGAGAGGAGCTCAAAGAATACAAGATTCAAATGAGAAAAAGCAAGAAAACAATGTAAATCTTGCATCTCATGGTAGCTACTCCTCTCCCCCTTCTCCTCCATATTTCGCCCCATGTATGTAGATGCTAGAGGGCTGGAATTTCAAGGGGAACCAAGGGTGAATTCCATGAATTTAAGGGAGGAGAGTAAGAATATGCAAAGAAATTCAAGAAAAAGCCATGGATTTTCAAGGTAGAAAACCTAGGGTTTCATAAGTTCCCTTGAAAATATGATTTGATATGATTATTCCTAGGTCTAAATGAATATTTAAATCAGTTCCTAAGATCTAGGAGTCTCCCCATATGCATCTTCTATGTAGAAAACAATGCAAACTCCATGGAGGTCAAAAGGAGACATAGGCTCGACCTAAAGGGGATGAGACACCTAGGGAGAGTTTTAAAATTTTCCAAGCCCATTTTTGAGTCATATATGATGAATGAAAATGAGGGGATGCCTTGGAAAAATTTAGAACCCATAGAAAGAGAGTTGGTGCTTTAGGTTTCATATTATGAGCTAAAGAAGCAACATGTAGTTAGGCTCTTGGTTTTGATTGTGTGATGACTCCAAGAGGCTTAAAAGGAGTTAAGAATCATATTTGGAAGGAAAGAATGGAGTCTAGAATTTATTTGAAGGGTGTTACTTCATTAGGTGCAATTATGGAACCATAATGAGGTTTATAGAGCAAGTTAGTGTCTAAGTAAGTTGTGTGGCCTTAGAATTAATTCCATGAACCTAATTGGCTTCCATAAATTGTGTTTAGGCCAAGAAAAACCATCCCCATACTTTTGTGTGTGTGTGGCCAAAAGAGGGTGTAACACCATAATTTCCTAACTTATCTTATGCCATTTTCATGCTTCATATCATGCATTCCATGAAGGAGCAAAGAAAAAGGACATAAAATAATGAATTTCTTAGCGTTACATTATGCATAAATTTTTCATTCAGAGTCCTGTGGGCTATATGGACTCATGTGTCATATTCTCATATTTAATTACATGGATACAACTCATTTGAATCAACAAAAGTGGCCAACATTTCAAGAATCACGAAGATAAGCTTAAAATATGCATATTAAAATTCGACCAGCATTGGCTCCTTTTCTGACCAAAATTTGGAAATTTATAATTAATTCTAAAAAATTGAAATCATGTATTCTTGGCTATTCTGGAAAGCTATGGATGTCTACTTCATACTAAAAATATGTCTAGATTACAAAATCCATCACAGAGGACGTTTGACATCTGAAAAGGTCCAGAGGTCAAACTGCCACTGATGCTATTTTAGATTTATGTAGCAAACTTTGAAAATGTCCAATTAATTCTAAAAATATCCAATCCATTCAAATGATACTAATTTTGAAATATGTGGATGTTAGCTAAATGAGAAAAATGACTTCAGACCAGCTCAGGTAGCCCAGACCTTGGAATTCAATGGAAGAGTAACTGAGGTCGTGTAAAGCTCCTGATACTGGACAGAATTTCAAAAATTCATGTCTCCCTCTCTAGACTCCAAATGATGTGCTTCTAGTTGTCACGAGTCACTATGAATGTCTAGTTTCTCTGTATAAAATTTTGTAGCAATTAGACATCATTTGAGCTTTGTGTGAAAGATTTCATTTTTGGACCAAATGAATAGTGCAACAGACCAAAACCAGAAAATTTGCCAACTTTGAAAATTCACCAAATATTCTGTAGACCTCTAAAAATTATGTTCTTTAGCTTCCCAAAAATATCTCAACAACCTCTAATTGCATACCAAATCTCATATCAAGAAGAGCTCATTGGCTTCATATAAGGTACCAAAGTAACCAAATGGCTTTCCCTAAGGTTTGACACCTTTTGGGCAAGTCTAAAAGCATGATTAAGACTTGGTAAGCTGCCCAAATGGTCCCAAACCTCATGCATCTCATTTTGGCCATTTCATCCACACATATGCATATCTCCATAAGGCCATTCATGAAGCTAATTTGCCATCATATACTCAATTCATATTCTAGTAGCTACATCACATATTCTCTCATTCATACATGGCATAATATCATAATTACACATGTCTAAGAGGTCATAGACCATATACATCATTTGACACAAGTATGGCCTTAAAGAACCAAAAACTATGCATTTGGTTGTCAAACTCTTTCCTTCAATGTGGTTGGCTTCCATTACCTTGTCCACTTGGTCCACCTAGTATGTGAGATCATTGGAGAGGAGGGAATGAGATTCAAAGAATCCCAATAGCTCATCTCCTATTCAACAATACATAATATATGCAAACAAGTCTCATAAATGCATGTATGGTCATATGGACATGTGCAAACATTCAAGAAGCATTTTCATCATTTAAGAAAATCATACATAGCATATAAAGGCTTGCCAAGCAAGTGGATTGGCCTCACCCAATTTCTTGTGGATGTTGGACTTGCCTCACCCATTCTTTAATGCATTTTGGACTCAACCATACTCTTGAGAGCCCATGTTGCTTTTGGGAGACTCTTTGCTTTGTCTCAACCAATCTTAAGGGTTCTTGGCTCATCCTCACCATAGCTAAGGGTTCTTGGCCTCACCATACTCAAGCAAATCCAAGCACACATCAAAACATCATATGAAACATAATATGTCATCATAAAACCATGGCATATGAGATCATGCTATCATACTTTTCATGGCTTAAAAATACACATACACACATTCTAAGACAAGCTAAACATATATCTATGCATGAAAGCAGGTGGAGAGAGCTACCTTGCACACAATCACGTACTTTTCCCTTTGGATTCAAGCTCCTTCTTTCGTCCACATATACAAAAACTTGTGGAGATGCTTTCTCTTAGTCTAAACACAATTTATAGAAGCCAATTAGGTTCATAAAACAAATTCTAAGGCCATACAACTTACTTAGACACTAGGTTGTTCTATAAACCCCATTATGGTCCATAAATGCACCTAATGAAGCAACATCTCCCAAATAAATTCTAGGCTCCATTCTTTTCTTTCAAACATGATTCTTGACTCCTTTTAAGCCTCTTGGAGTCACCATACAATTAAAACCAAGAGCCAAACTACACGTTGCTTCTTTAGGTCATAATATGGGTCATAAAGCACCAACTCACTTTCTATGGGTTCTAAATTTTTCCCAAGACCTCCCCTCATTTTCATTCATCATATATGACTCAAGAATGAGTTTAGAAAAATTTAAAACTCTCCCTAGCTATGGAAACCCTTCTTGGCTGAGACAATGAAGCATATTAGGTTCCATGGAGCTTTCTTTATTTTTCTCAAGGGAAGATGCATGTGGGGAGCTTCTTAGGGATCTTGGGAGCTCATTTAAACCATTATTTAGGCCTAGGAATTATCATACAAAATCATATTTTACATGGTGAGCAGGAGGTTCAAATCTACCCATTAGGAATGAGTGGGATTCAAGCTCTCCTGGGACCATAAATTACACTGGTACAGCATGAATTGCATCATTACCCGATATGATTTGTATATTCTAGATTACAAAGACCCATCCCCGAAGTGGGAACTAGATCCATTCTTCCTAAAGTTCTGAGGTCACTTGGTAAATTGGCATTTAATAAAAATATAAACCATAATAGAGTGAAAAATAATTTTCTCAGTAATATAGATATAATAAATATAATATAATATTCATGAAGAAACGTCAAGTACAAATTTAACAAATAGTGGATAATATAAATAGAAAACTTTATGAAAAATAATTAATTTATAGAATAATGTAAACAGAGAAATATACTAATTTTGTAATATTTAATAGGAATACAAGATTTCAAAAATGAATAGTAACAGAGACTATTATACAAACATGTAATAGAGCATATTATATGAATCTTAAGGTTCTGCATATGTAAACAGAATATGATTTAAACACAGTAAGATGTTCATAGATTCAGAGTTCATTATTTGCAAGATATCAATATGCATAGAAAGTAGGAAAGTATAACAACAATAATTATTCAGCTTGACCATTAAGCCTTAGAGACTGCCAGGCTCAATACCCAGATCATGTTGCACTGCCATGACATAGCAAGCTCATCCCTGCTTCTTTTAATGAGGCGTCCCTCAGTGGGTACCCAAGGAAAGTCATATAAAAATATCACAATAATATGGCATCCAAGCCATAATTTGATCAAGACGTAATATGTATATTTGGAAAAGAAGTGCATTGCATAACTCTATGCATAAATAAATAATTCCAATAGCAAAACAATGTATTGGAGTTCAAAAAAATTATATTTAAGTACTTAAAATTATCTTCTCACTTTTCTAAGTTCAAATTTGTCCTGGGCCCCATTAAGTGGCCGAAATAGTTCATAAATCAATGTCCAATGTCAAGGTATAGAATAAATTCCAGCATAGCCATAAAATGCTCATTCAAGTATACGAAAGGCTCAATAAAGCTCAATAAGTCCAAAATATCCGAATGATCCTCACTGGTCCTAATTAGTATTTCAGGTATTTTTAAATGTCTTTCTTAATTAATATTGGACATCTAACACAACAACAGCTATCCAGTATATAATGTCCAGTCTTCATAAAAATGATAGAAATGAATCGGTTATAAAAGGAAGTCACCTAAATAGAAAGATTTGAGGTCAAATAAAATTAGAACAATAATCTAGACCTCAAATAATGAAAATACAAGGCCTATGGTGCCTTAAAAACATAGCCAAAATAACTAAACGAAAAATGACAAAAGCACGGTGGCATTTTTGTAATTTTGGGCACTTTTTAGAAAACTCAAAGGAGAGATCTTCAAATGGAAAAATGAACCCTAAAAACCATAGAAACCTCAAGAACAGTTAAAACCCCTCTGATTTACATTTTAGAACATCAATTAACCTGAACTTTGACTGGTTCGTTTGGGAAAGTTTTAAATCTAATTTGAGTGAAACCAAAGGCATTTTATAAGTTAGAGAACCTAAATCTTATAATAAAAATGGTGGTTCTTAAAAAGGAGTTGAAATGAGAGCAAAAGAAGGTAGCCAAAAAAAAGAGGACAAGAATATAATTTTTAAAAAGAATTCTTAAGAAGCCTTGCTTTATATATGTCATCCTCTTCTTCTCATCATTTGAACTAACTTAGCTTCTATGCAAAATAAAAGGGAGACCAACAGAGAATCACGCGCAAGGACAGAGCCAAGGAAGAAGGGAAAAGCCTAGGAAAAAGGTAAGGAAACCTTGGAATTTCATGCTCCTTCCTTTAACAAACTTGTTCTCTTCCTTCTCCTTTCTTTTCCTATGGTTTTAGTGTTTGATTTAGGACTATTTTGGGACTTGTTCAGAGGGTGGGAGCTAGAATTTGAAGGTGAAGCTTGTAGCAAAGGAGAGAGCTCTTCAAAAGGCTAAGAAACAAGGTAAACTTCATGGCTTTTCTTGCTTCCTTTTCTTTGTTTCTCCTTAGGTGTAATTTGGCCAACTCTAGCCTAGCTAAGAAAGAGTGAGTTCTGGTCTTAGAAAGCAAGAAACCGAGGTTTTAGAGTATAAGAGACAAGTATATGCAAAGAAATTCAAAAGAAAAACATTAGAAATCAAGTTACCAAAGCCTAGGGATTTAGTTGCACCTTGATATGTATGGTACTTTCCAATGGTAGTTTAGGTTGTCTAAGAGTATATATGGGCTCTTAAGATACCTAGAAAGCCTCACATTAGCCAACTCCTAAAAGAAAAGTTGCAAAACACCATGGGTCTTCAAGCTCCTCCATGTCTCATCCTAATCTTGTTCTTACACCTAGGGAGTGTTTTAAATTTTTCTAAGACTAGAAAGGGACTAAGTATGATAGATGAATATTAAAGAAAACCTTGGAATAAATTTGGAAACCTTGGTTTGTGGGATGGAGGTGTAGGCTTCATAATGAGACATAAAGAAGAAACTTTACATAGGCTCCTTGAAATAAATTTGTGATGACTCTAAGGAGTCTAAATGGAGTCAAGAAACTTATATTGAAAGAGAAAATGGAGCCAAGATTATGAATTCCAATAGTTGCTTCATTATACCTTGTATGGACACATAATGAAGCCATATGAGAAAGTAGCTTTACCTAGAGTGTGTGTGATGCTAGAGCTTCCTTCAATGATGTAATTGTATCCCATTTGATATGTCTAGGACAAAAGAATCAAGCTCCACCTAGTTCCAAGTGTGTGGCCGAGGAAGGGAAAGAATAATCAAAGACAAAAGTGTGTGTTCTTGCTTCAAGGTGGATCTCTAACCTTTCTCACATGCATGGCTTGGATGTTTACTTGTCTTTGAGTTCTTGTGTGATTAGTTGAACTTTGAAATGTGTTTCTAGCCATTACTTACACGTATGGTACAATTATGTTTCTTGAAAGATGTTTATACATGCAATATGGCTTGAATGGGTTTGGTGATGCCAAAAGTCCCTTAGAATGGGTGAGGATGAGCCAAAAGTCCTTAAGAATGGGTGAGATAAAGCTAAAAGTCTCAAGAAGAGTGAGGCTAAGTAAAAAAATCCCCTGAAAATTGGTGAGGCAAATCCAAAGGTCTCAAGGAAGTTAGGAGAGGCTAGACTAATACCCTTGAGATCCTATATTTGCTATATATGAGTTTGTATAACAAGGAAAATGATTTATGTTCACTAGTAGTTTGAATGTTATACATGCATTCTTTGATTTGAATTTGCATCCATTATGTATGTTTGAAAGGGTTAAGAGCAATTAGGATTCTTTAAATATCACTCTTTCCCCACAAATGTCTAAACATGTCTAGGTGAGCCAAGTGGACCAAAAAATGGAGGCCAACCACCTTGAGAAGTAAGACTTTGACAAAGGAGTAGCTAAATAGGCATTTTGATGACATATTGATGTCAAAATATGTAACCGTGTGATGTGTATATGATGTACACTATTGAACGCATCCAAATGTATGTAAATATGTTGTATGCATCAATATGGAAGCAAAATGAATGAGTGAATAAGTTTTTGCCACCCATATGCTATGATATCCATGTGTATGGATGCAAGTGGCATGGTGAGAATGAGATCCATGGTGATTTAGATCATTTGGCATGCTTTTATATGTTGTAATTATGTTTTTATACTTGCTTAAGTGGTTGTGGAAAGATGAGAAGAGCATTTGGTGCCTTGGTATCTCATTATGGACTTCAAAATTAACCAATTCTTAAGTTGAACCAAAGTCTAACCAAATGGATGATATTTTGCATGAAATTTGGCCAACAAGTAGATCTCATCTAGATCTTTCAACAAAGCTAAAAAGCACTAAATTTGGAGCTCTATAGAATTTATTATGATTTTTTAAAGTTGGCCAAATTATGCAAAAATGGTATATGCACTGTTCATATGGTCAATTTGCTTCTTTGTGTCACATGTAGGTCAAATGAAGTCCAATACTCATAAAATTTTACAAGAATAAATTAGACATCATAAGATTTCCATATCCATGGAGATCAGCTCATTTGGAGCTCTGTTGAAGGAGAACTGAATTTTTAAAGTTTCAAGTCTTGGAGTTATCTGAGGTATAACTTGAGTTACTATTATATTACTTTTCATAGGCTGAATGCTTTTGTCTTGGCCTCAAACTATTTTTAATCATTAGTTAACATCTAGAGCTTTCTAGAAATCTATCATATGTATTGATTTTTCTAGAATTAGTTATGAATTTTCAAAATTCATATCAAAAACTTGTGACAACAAACCTGAAAGCAATTCTAGTTGTTCTTCCATTTTGATTCCAAATCCGTGGTATATGAGATGAGTTGTGATGTTTATGATATGATTGGATATGTTATGGATAGAAAATAATATTGATGAGTTCACATAGTCCTTAAAGTTATGAATCATGTATATGGCTTCCCTATCACGCAATTATCCATACATAAAGTATATGCTTTCTTGCAAATGTGTTCCAATATGCATGAGGTAAGTTGGGATAGCCTATGTGACTATTATGGAAGAGCTAGGAAGTTAAGGTATTACATTTATTGGCATTAGAGTAAAGGTTTAGGCATTCTAGTGTTGGTCATTGTGACGACCCTAATTTCTTATCATCATAATTAAGGTTAAACACGTGATTAATCACTATAGGTCATGAAAATGTGAAAAAATTTAAACCTTAATGTGATTAGAGTCATCAATCATACGATTTCATATACTTATGTTCGTAAGGGAATTAAACATTCATTTATAAGCCTTGGATCTATTACTCATAAGTTATAACCCATCCTAATGGTTCTAGATCATCCTTTGTGATTAACATATGGAAAACCAAGATTTTCTAGTTAATATAAGTGTTTCAGCATGTTAGCCGTGACCAAATTACCTTTAGCTGCGGCTAATTCCTTTCTGTTTTACCCCTTTCTTCATCACTAGCCGCAGCGAGTTGGACCTTCGCCACAGCTAACCTAAATGGCGCCGCGGCGAAGAAGCCTCTTGGAACTCCCTCGCTAGCCTCTCAATATTGGCCGCGACCAATTCCTCCTTCCGCCGCAGCCAATTCCTCTCTGGAATGCCGATGACATTTTCCTAAAAGTTCACCGCGACCAATTCCATAATTCACCGCGGCTAATTTCTCTCTGGACGACTTCCAATTTGACCTCTCACATTTCGCCGCGGCCAATTTACATTTTGCCGCGGTGAATTCCTCTCTGGCACTCTCCCTGGGCAACTTCGCCTCTATTGGCCGCGGCCAACTCTATTTTAGCCGCAGCAAAGTGCTTTCTGGTTCTACACTCCAAAAATCTGGACTCATACTCTCCTTTCTCCCTCCAATCTCACCCTAGGGCTCCTCTACCTTAATTGTGGGGCTCAAATAGCCTTCCTTAGCCTAGTTTATCCGACTAATCTATCCTCTCTAATTCAAGATTCAAGGGTCATTTTCTTTCCTCTAATTACCCTATATCAGCAAGTCCATTTATCAGCAATTTGTAAAATAACAATAACAAGAGTTCATGAACTATCAATAGATATCACTTATGTCAAGATTACATCTCCAATAATAAGCTACGTCAAAGTTCAACAAGGCTCATTATAGATAACACAAATCCATACATCAATTACCAATTTAAAGTAAGGCCTACTCCTCAATAAGTACACATTATATTATCAAAATACAGACTTCTACACTTGGCAATACAGATACATGATGATGCTATACAAGACTTAACCAAAATTTAGCATCTACCCTATTACACTCAGACCAAGTGTAGCTCCCCCACACTAGGCCTCGGCTCATGGATGTTCATCCACTTGCTTACCCTAATCCTTACCTGAGGAACCTTCACCTGAAATTGTAATCCCATAAAACAGGGTGAGATAATAATCTCAGTAACCAAGGCAATTCCATCATATAATCCAGTTTAATTAACATATATGCATGAATCAAAATTATATCAGTCATCTAGGCTATCATGATTACTATCCCATACTAGCAATCATATTTTAACATATTAAAGGCCATTAACACTGGGAGAGGCCCGTCCACAGCACCTACTCCCCATGGAGCACAACCAGGGCTCAGTGCATCTAGGGTTTGATCATAACCCGATGCTCGATCGTAGCATATGCACGGGTGGCAGCCACACCACAGCTCCACCATGGACTCACAAGGTCCAATCATCATACAATAGATAGCCAACTAATTCATTCAACATTTCAAATCATTCATATACAGTAAGTATGAAATTTAAACCAACATATGCATGGAATTAATGTAAACCCCGGTTACCTCACTTGTGGACAACTTGGAACAGCCACCAATGGTACAGAGTCTCCCTATAATCATAGCATCAGATAATTACTACTCTAATTCATCATTAACAGTCACAACAAGTACCCAAGAAATTTAAATGCTATTAACTACCTTAAGAATATTTACCCAGCCACCACAAATCCTAAATTCGGATTAAAGTGTCCTCTACCAAAAATCTCAATATTCCACCCAAAATCCTAAGCAAATTCGTACAAAATTAATACCCATAATATAAATCAGCTATGGGGGTCTTAAACCAACAAAGAAAACATCAAAATGGGGGGTTTAAACTCACTTAATATCAGCCCCAACCTCAACCTACGAATTTCACCAAGAAAATCCCCAAACACCCACATTTCAGATTTTGGGTATACTGAAAGTACTCCAAATGAAAAACTAATCGAACCAAATTAAAGAGAAAGATAAGGGGATTAAGTCGTATAACTATTACCTTGGCTAAATCTTGCTCCAAATGTGAGAAAATGTGGATTTATGCTAAGAACCCTAGCCTCCCCCTCTCACCTCCGAATTTGCTTTTGTTTTTTGTGTTTTACTGAATGGGGGGTGGCTGGTCAGTTTTTAGGGTTTTAGTGCTATTAAGTTGGGTCAAATACATGGGTCATAGGTTGCTCCAAGTCCAACTCTTAATGGGCTTCAAACTTTTTTACCTTGTTGGGCCAGTTTTTAAGTGTTGGGCTGCAGGATTTTATTGGGCCAGTTTTATACGTTGGGTTGTTGAAGTTTAATGGGATTTGGGCCAAGTTTGAAGAGTTCAAGGGTTTGGATATGCACCTAACTCATTGGGCCTCCATTAGCCTCTCATTATGATCTATTAATTTGGGCCTAGATGAAATTTCTATCCCAATTAATTCTCAAACCCATGTTAACAATTTATCTCTCTAAAATTTCCATTCACTAACTTCCCAATTATCCTCTATTAATTATTCTTAATTACTCTAAATCCACGATTAACACTTTAATTAATTTTAGGGTGTTACAGTCATGGTTTAAGGATTTGATTTTCTAGTTATGTATGGCTTATATAGGACATTTTGGGTGTGAAATGGTGGCATATGTGTATGTTTTATGCTAAGCTATGTTGGAATGGTACCAAATGGAAAGGTGAATAGTAGGAGAGGTAGGCTTTTAGAGTATAGCCAGTGAGGTTAAAGCAGAACTAGTTGATCTTATGGTTAGAGCTATACAAGCTTAGATAGCTTGCTGAGATCTGTAGCAAACCATGATGTACTAACAACAAGAGTTTATGATATAGCTACAAGAGAGGCTTGCCCAGAGAAGAGAAGCGAAAGGACTAATCCTCCCTAATCACTATACTCAGACCATTGTGAGATGTTTTACTTATTATAGAAACAGGCAATAATGTAGCATAGTATGAAGTAACAACTGTAGTTGCAAAGAAAATGAGTTTAGAGGGGAAAATGAGAGAGCGTTATTCCCCCTAGCATGACACCCAGATGTTCAGATGAATTAAACAAGTCAAAAAGTTATTCCCTCAAGCCAGAACCCACAGGTAACATTCTATAGAGCCCGGATAGCCTCAAGTCTCCATCTAGCTAATGAATGAATAGTGAACATGTAGAACCCTTTAGCCTTGATGGTGAGCTGAATATAGAGATAGTGGAGGCTCAAATCATATAACAAGAAAGGATGTACCAAGTGATGATGGAGTGTATTGCAGAATACGGGGCATTGTTAGTTATATTTAAGTTATGGTAAGAAATGAACTACTATGGGGCAAATCAGAGCACATAAAGTTAAGGCTCGTAGTTTAAACAAGATAAACGATAGATAAATGACCCACTTAGCAAGCTTATAGAGAATAAATGAATGATAGAAGAACAACAGGCCTTGTACATGAGTTTAAAAAGAGACTAGCATAGTTTATGACTGAGCCTAGGGATATTTAATATTGAGTAGCACCTAGAGCTAGATTGTTAGATACAGGAGTAGTAAGGTTATAGAGACCCACCCATAAGGTGTTGACTCTAACCTAGAATGCTATCTTGTGTGCTAGTAAATGACAGGCTAACACCATGAGCTCAAGATATGTAAAGTATATTACGAGTATATGTGTAAAGGAAGGATATAACCATATGAGAAGAACAAATGTCAAACCCTTAGGACCTTATGACAAGGTCTTGAATTTTACATAGTAGAATACAAGACCTTGTCGACAAGATATTGGACCTTGTGATAGGATATTCTCACAGCCTTTAAATTGACATGATTTAATGCTAAGAGTATTAATTAATGTAGTGAGTATACAAGGAGGGTATACATCAGGGGTGATACCCTAAAATGAAGATGACTAGCTTGATGTTAAAAAATTAGAAAAAAGAAAATAGTTCAGAAAGATAACTATATGAAGGTCCTCCTGAGTTTGATAAGAAGAAAATAAGATATAATGAAATAGAAGACCACTCAGTTAGTGGTTAGTGACTCTCCAAAGGATAAATTTCTGATTTAGTAATTTCAGAGATATGAGAAAGCGAGGAGGCATTGAGAGTAATATCTAGAAGGAGGTACCCTCACTTTAGTAGTGATTAAAGGAGAGTTAATAGTGTAAGCATAGTAAAAGCAAACAGATAAGAGTTCAGTATTTAGTCAAATGAGCTCCTCTAATATAAGACTCCTGTAATGTAGAAGCTCATGAGTAGTAAGAATACTAAGTGGAGCATAAAGTTATTGATAAAATAGATTTAGGACATTAAGAAAATATGTGACCTGAATTGGGTTAGTACAACCTTAGAATTAATGAATTATGCTCCTAAAGATGAAAGTAGAAAGTCTAAGCAAAAAGAGAATACGCCCAATCTTTGATTAGAATGTAGAGAGGAGCGAAGCTGAGGCAAGCAGTTAGTGCCTTAGTACTCTGAAGGAAGCTAGAGAAAATTAAAAGTTACCTAAGAGGGTGAGTCTAGATATATGTAAAGTAGCAAAGTAAGCTAAGAGCTTTAAAGAGGGCAAACTCTAAGGTTCACATAAAATAATTCCTTATAGAAGAACGATCTAGTTAATAATAAAGTAAAAGAATAAGAGAAATTAGACCTCCCCAATTTTATAAAAAATGAGCAAATAAAGGTGAACCTAAGAGGAATAAAAATGCTCTTAAGCATAGAGAAGCAAAATAAGAACAAGGAAAGAAATGAGTAACAGGTGACCCTCTTCACATGAGTAAAAAGATAGTAAAAGTAATAGAGAAAGTATGTGATGACGTTAGAACCAAGGACATAATAAATTCAAAATAGATAAACAAATAACATGAATAAGTGCATTAGAAAGCACCATTGTCATTAGTATAGATGTCCATAAAGCATGATGTAATGCCCTAAATAGAGATAACTGAGCAATATAAATGACCTCGGATAGTATAGTAAATGACATAAGAAATTAAAAGGAGAGTTCCCTTTTCCCTGAGTGTCATATGAAATAAAAAGAGATAGAGCATGGTAATAGAGGGGTACTTTAGATTGTTGGAAAACTTGTAATATACTAGTGATTGTGGCTTGAGCACAGTCATGATATGCCTGTGTATTAGTGATTGATGCTATGATATGCTCGCAACGATGGTTACATGTAATGTCTGATTTTTGTAAAAATGATGGAAATGAATACATTTTAAGAGTAAGTCCTCTAAAATAAATTGGTTAAGATCCAGAAAAATTAGAATAATGATCTAGACCCTAAGTAATGAAAATAGGAGGCTAGAGATGCCTAAAAATAAAAACCAAAATAACCAGAAAGAATTTAACGAAATAGCTACGTAACATAATGGCATTTTTGTAATTTTAGGAAATTTTTAGAATACTCACAGGAAGGCTTTTTAAATAAAAAGTTCTCCAAGGCTTTCAGAGGCTCTAAAAACTATGTGAAGCCCCAGGACAATTAAAATCCCTCTGGTGTACGTTTTATAACAACAATTAACCCAAACTTTGACCCTTCCATTCGAGAAGGTTTTAGCTTCAAATTAAGTGATTCCAAAGGTATTTTATAAGATTGAGAATCTAAATTTTATGATGGAAAAGACAGTTCTAAAAAAGAAGCTAAAAAAATAGAAACAAAAATGCCAAGTTTACGGGACATAAATAGAATTTCTTTAGAACAAATTTTATTTCCTTATTGCCTATAAGTTACGCCCCACCTTTCTCCTCCCTAAACCAACTTCACTTCTGCCAAAAATAGAGGGGGAGACCTAAAGAGAAAGGTGCATAAGGGAGGAGAAAAAAGGAGAAGAAAAACCAAGTGAAAGGTATGGAAATTCATGAATTTTCTTAGTTTCTCTTTAGTAAACTCCTTCTCCTCCTTTTCTTCCTTCCCATAGATTTATTGAATTTTTTGGTTCTATTTTGAGCTCAGACCAAAGAGGAGGAGTTTGAGTTGGACTAAGAGAGTCAAAGGGAAAGGGAAAGCTCTTGAGAAAGACTTGAATTCAAGGTAAAACCATTAGCATCCATGCTTCTACCTTCTTGTTCATGTATGGGTGAGTTTCGGCCTTCATAGGAGTAGACATGAGGGAGTCATTTTTGGGTAGAACCAAGAGTGAATCATATGAATTTGAGTGTAGGAAGAAAGAATATGCAAAGGAAACAAAGAAAGGACCATGAAATTGTAAGATAGATAAGCTAGGGTTGTAGTTGCACCTTGGTTTGTAAGATGAGTTCTAGCCATAAATTAAGATGTTTAAGAGTTCATATGACATCAAGGAAGCCTCCCACATGCTTCTCCCATCAAAGAAATAAAAAAAACTCCATTGGTGCCATATGGAAGCATAGCCTTGGCCAAGGAGGGTTCATGCACCTAGTGTAATATCTAGGTCTTCGAAAATATGTGAAAACATGAGAAAGGTAATATACGGTTTCTCCATAAACATACGAAATTCACCAGATACAAAAGAAATTCCCTTAAATAGAGTGATTTGAGGTCTAATAAAATTAGAACAATATTCTAAACCTTAAATAATGAATTTAAGAAGCCAAAGGTGTAACACCATAATTTCTAACTCATTTCTATCGCATTTTCATGCTCATATGATACATTCCATGAGCGGAAGTAAGAAAATCTATTAAAACAATACATTTCTTTGTGTTATGTCATGTATAAAAATTTCATTCAGTGTCACATGGATTGTGTTAGCTTATATAACACATTATCATATTTAATTACAATAATAAAACTCATTTGCATCATAAAATGTGACCCACAACTCATGGAACAAAAAGGAAAGCCTAGAATATTCATACGTATTTTTTACTAGAATTTGGCTCATTTCTATCACAACTTTGGAAAATCATAACTAATTCTAGAAAAATTGAAATCATGTCTTCTTGGACATTCTGGAAAGCTACAGATGTCTAATTCATAATAAAAATATATCTAGATCATAAAATCCATGATGGAGGACGTTTGACATTCGAAAAGGTCCAGAGTTCAAATTTTCCACTGGTGTTGTCACAGATTTCTATAGCAAACTTAAAAAATATCCAATTAATTTCAAAAAAATCTAATTCATGAAAATGATACCAATATGGAAAGATGTGGATGTTAGCTAGAGGGAAAAAATAACTATAGACCATCTCAAGCATGGCCAAACCTCGAAATCTAATCAAATAATAATTGAGGTTGGGTGAAGTTCCTGATACTGGACAGAATCTTTAAAAATTCATATCTCCCTCTCTAAAAATCCAAATGAGGTGCACAAGTCACTGTGAATGTCTAGTTTCTTTGTATATAATTTTGTGATAATTGAACATCATTTGAGCCCTATGTGATAGATTTCATTTTCGGACCAAGTAAACAGTGCATCAGACCAAAATCAGAAAATTTGCCAACTTTGAAAATTCATCTAATATTCGGTAGACCTCTAAAAATTATGCTCTTTAGCTTCTAAAAAATTCTTAACAAGCTCTAATTGCATGCCAAATCTCAGATCAAGAAGAGCTCCTTTGGGTAAAAAGTGACCTAGGGTTCTATTATGGTCAATTTTAGCTCCATATAAGATACCAAAATGTCCAAATGGCTTTCCTTGGGGTTTGGCACCTCTTGGACAAGTCTAAAAGCATAATTAGGACTTCTGTGAGCTACCCAAATGGTCCCAAACTCCATGCCTTTCATGTTGGCTATGCTACATGCAATTATACACATACTTCCATAATGAAAACTTACCCATACATAACCAAAATGTGCACATTCATACATACAGCTTTAACTTTCACTCATACATCACTTATTAACATAATTATACATGTTCCTGAGGTCATAGATCATATACAACCATAGATGACAACATTTTCCACCTTGATGGCCTTAAAAAAGCAAATTTCATACATTTCAATGTCATACTCTCATCTCTTAAGTGGTTGGCTTTCATCTCCTTGCTCTCTTGGTCCACCTAGCATGTTAGAACATTGGAGAGGAGGGGATGAGATTCAAAGAATCCCAATAGCTCATCTTTCATTCAATCATACATAATGGATACAAACAAGTCTCATAAATGCATGTATGGTCATGTGGACATGTTCAATCATTCAAGAGACATTTTCATCATTTGAGAAAGTCATATATAACATACAAAGGCTTGTCAAGTAAGTGGATTGGCCTCACCCAATTTCTTATGGATATTGGACTTGCCTCACCCATTCTTTAATAGATTCTTAGACTCAACCATGCTCTTGGGAGCCCATCTTACTTTTAGGAGACTCTTTACTTTGTCTCAACCAATCTCAAGGGTTCTTGGCTCATCCTCACCATGGCTAAGGGTTCTTGGCCTCACCACACTTAAGCAAATCCAAGCACACATCAAAAACATCATATAAACATAATATGTCATCATAAAATCATGGCATAGGAAATCATGCTATCATACTTTTTATGGCTTGAAAATACACATACACACATTCTAGGACAAGTTAAGCACACATCCATGCATGAAAGAAGGTGGAGAGAGCTACCTTGTACACAATCACACACTTTCCTTCTTGAATCAAGGCTTCCTCTTTCAGCCACACACACAGAGACTTGTGGAGATAGTTTCTCTTGTCCTAGACACAATTTATGGAAGCTAATTAGGTTCATAAACTCAATTTTAAGACCATATAATTTGCTTAGACACTAGGTTGGCCAATAACCTCATTATGGTTCCATAATTGCACCTAATGAAGCAACACCCCTCAAATAAATTCTAGGCTCCATTCTTTCCTTTCAAATATGATTCTTGACTTCTTTTAAGCTTCTTGGAGTCATCACACAATTAAAACAAAGAGCCTAACTACATGTTGCTTCTTTAGGTCATAATATGGAACCTAAAGCACCAACTCACTTTCTATGGGTTCTAAATTTTTCTGAAGGCCACCCTTCACTTTCATTCATCATATATGACACAAGAATGGACTTAGAAAAATTTAAAACTCTCCCTAACTACACAAACCTCTTTAGGCTGAGGCTATAGGGGAAATGGGGTTTCTTAGAGTTTGCTTTGTTTTCTCAAGGGAGGATGCATGTGGGGAGCCTCTTAGGGATCTTGGGAGCTCATTTAAACTCTTATTTCGGCCTATAAATTATCGTACAAAATCAGATTTTGCAAGGTGCAATTGAAACCCTAGAAATTGCATCTTGAAATCTAATGGATTTTTTTGTTAATTCCCTTTGCATATTCTTAATCTCCACACTCTTTTTCCTTAGAGTCATCCTTGGTTCTACCTAAAAATCAAGTCCTCATAGGGTTTCTCATGTTAGGCAAAATGGAGGAGGAGAGGAACCAAAGGTATCAACCATAGGAAGAGAAATTACCTAGTTTTCTTGCTTTTTCTCACTTGAATCTTGCTTTCTCCAAGCTCCTCTCTTCAAATCCGAAATTTCCCCTTAATATCTCCCTTAAAACAGATTTGAAAACTTCATTTTAATCAAAGGAAACAAAGTAGAATGGATGAGAGGAGGTTTGGATGGAAGAAAGCATAGAAAACTACCAAGAATCCATACCTTTTCTTGATTTTTCTTCTCCTTTTCTTCCCTTCTTGTGAGCCTAAGACAATAGATCATATTTTGTATTTTAAGCAGAAATTTCATACTTAGATGGGAGAAGAAAGGAGAAGTGTGTGGGAGCTTCTAGAAACACACTTTTTTAAAAATTTCAATTTTGTCCTTTTGTAATGGCAATTTCGTTTCAACTTCACTTTAGCTCTTTTTTGAGAACCGCCTTTTCCATTATAAAATTTAAGTTCCCAATTTAATAAAATGTCTTTGGAATCACTCAATTTGGAGCTAAAACCTTACCAAACAAATCAGTCAAAGCTTAGGTCAACTGATATTGGAAAATATCCACCGGAGGGGATTTAACTGTCCCAGGGCTTCCCATGGTTTTTAGGGGCTCTGAGAATTCTGGACAACTCAAAACTTTCATTTATAAAAATGCCATTACGTTTTGTCAATTTTCATCATAATTTCGTTTCTTTATTCTAACTTCGTTTTTCTTTCCATCTGAGCTTGGGATTCTCATTTTTAGGAGTTTAGAATGCTTTCCAAAGTTTTTAGGACCTTAACTACATCATTTCAAGGGACTTCCTTTTTGTATCTGGTGAGTTTTGTTCGTTTACAGAGAAACTATACATTACATTTCCTATGTTTTCTCTCGTTTTTTAGAGAACTAGATGTTACAAAAGGTGCCCTGAAATTAAAGTGAAAATAGTCAAACATAATTTAATGAAAATGCAACAAAACATAATTACATTTTTGTAATTTTGGGCACTTTTTGGAAAAATCATAAGAGGGCTTTTTAAATGAAAATTTTGAGTTCTCTGGGGTTCTCAAAAGCCCTGAAAATCATGGGAAGCCCCAAGACAGTTAAAACCCCTTCGGTGGATATTTTTCAATAATAGTTTACCCAAACTTTGACCAGTTCATTCGGAAAGGTTTTAAATCCAATTTGGATGAAACCAAAGGTATTTTATGAATTAGAGGACCCAAATTTTATGATGGAAAATACAGTTCTCAAAATGGAGTTAAAATGAGACTAAACAGAGCAAACAGGTGTTTAGCAGCAAAATTGTCATTTTGAAAAATTGTAAAAGAGGCTTCTTGAGTAAGACTGCACCTCATCATCTTCTCCAAGCTTCCATTTTCATATTTTTAGAGAGCTATGGCATGACACTAAGAGAGGAGAGAGAAAAGAAGTTTAAACTTCTGTTTAGGTAAGTAAACGACCTCGTTCATCTCGTGTCAGTTAGGAAAGTTATTTCTCTCTCTAAGAGCTCTCTAATGGTGGTTTTCTTTTTTTGAAAACTTGAACAGTCAGGTCTAACCCAAACCAAAAAATTTTAGGAAACTAATTAATGAAAAATAATCTACGCGAAGAGAGCTCTATTTTATGGTAAGACTTCACTTAAAACATTTGCAAAATCTTGTGTTTCCAAGCCATTTAAGCTTCGGTCTAGAGAGAGAAAGTGAGGAGGGGATTTTTTCTTCATGTTTTCTTGATGGAACCAAGGGTTATGGAGTGTGAGGATTAAGAATATACTACTAGAATTGAAAAGGAAGCTTTAGAATGCAAGTTATAGAATTTAGGCTTTTAGTTGCACCTTGGTTTGTAAGATGATTCCTAGCCATAATTTAAGGTGTCTAAGAGTTCATATGAGTTTCTAAGACATCAAGGAAGCCTCCCACATGCATCTCCTATTAAAGAAAACAAAACAACCTCCTTGGTGCCAAAAAGAAGCTATGTCTCAATCTAGCTTGGAAGGAGTACCAAGGGAATGTTTTAATTTCTTCCAAGCTTCGTTTTGTATCATATATGATGAGAGAGTATGAGAGGAAGCCTTGGAAAAAATTTAGGAAGCCTAGAAAGTGTAATGGAGATATAGGTTCCATATTGTAGCATAATGAAGCAACACCTAGCTAGGCTCCTTGGAATGACTTAGGCATTCATATGGTTCAATTATAGTTCCATAAGGCACCTAATAAAGCAACCTTGGGAATTCATGATCTTAGCTCCATTCTCTCCCTTAATCTATGACTCTTGACTCCATTTAAACTCCTTGGAGCCATCACACATTCATTTCAATGTGTGGTGGCTTTAGTGAATGTTCCAAGAGTGTAATTGGATCCCATTTCATGTGTTTAGGCCAAAAGAATCAAGTTCCACCTCCTTGTGGGTGTTTGGTCGAGGGAAAGGAAGGAATTTCAAGAGGTTAAAATGTGTTCTTATATGCAAGGTAGCTCTCCCTTCTTTCTCTTATGTATGAGTGGGTGCTTATCTTGTCTTTAAATGTGTGTGCATGTTTTAAGCCATGAAAGATGTTTTAGTATGCCATGGTACCATGTTGCTATGATATGCACTTAAATGATATCTTATGAATATGTTTTGGTTTGCTTGAGTGCAATGAAGCCAAAAGTCCCTTAGCTAAGGTGAGGATGAGCCAAAAGCCTCCAAGAATGGGTGAAACAAAGCCAAAAGTTGTTGGAAATTTTGGGACACAGAGCAAAAAATTAAAACCCCGAATCGTTTCTTATGGATCCATCAATGTCATTTAAATTGAGTAGATTTAGATATTTATCTTTCACCATTGGATTTTAGGAATTGATTTTCAGATCTGCTCCCTCTACCAGTATCCACACGAATGGTTGCTCAACTCAAATGGCATGTTAGCGCCTCTGACCAACGTCTGTACACATTCTTGGTAGAGAAGACACTCTCCTATTTCTCTCTCTAGGTGGCCTTACAGTGTTTGTACACCATCCATATGCTCTCTCTCTAGGGTTTTTCTTTTGTTCTGTCATTCTACGAAACCCAAGCCTCATTTTTTTTTATTATAGAGGTATCTCATTAAGGTTTCAGATATATTTAATTAATTTAAAATACATTTTAAATAAAATAAAATCAATTCTTAATTAAATATATTAGTTTAAATTTAAGTCTATCTTATCGATTAAATTTAACTAATTATTTAATCTAAATCTAGTACTAAATTCAAATTTAAATTATCATATTTGTTTAAATTTAAATCTATCATATAGACTTGAATTTAAAACTAATTGATTTAAATTAATTAAAGGATATATATATATATTAAACATATAAATATATATATGTTTCAAATTTTATGAATTATATATATATAATATACATTTATTTATTTATAAAATTCTTCCACCCTAAATTGAACGTGACATTCATTGAATCTAGATGCAATTTTAGATTCAATGAATTTGGATATTCTAGTTTGAGTTGACTTGTGCTTGTGTGCAACCCTATAGGCCCATATGACGTTGGTAGTGGACTAATGACATTATTTGACTTACACGTCACAAACAGCCTCTAGCAAGATATTGTGACTACCAAAATCATATTGGGATCGGTGATTCGATACAACCTATCATATAGCCCTATCACATCTCTTTTATCACATGATATTTAGATCAAGTATGAGGTATGGAAACATCATCCTCATTTTACTTGATCATCTCTTTCTCGATTTACGTGCAGACTGATAGTACAAATGAAAACCCTTCCATTCGAGCATGGCCATGCATTTCTCAGTTTCACTCATCGAGGGACCTAGAGATATCTCTCTATTAATTAGAAGGACAAATTCCATCTTGACCACTCATCTTCTTCTATATGAATTCCATTATGCCCGATCATAGCCTTTATGATCACCTGGTTAAAGATGACTTTTGACTATGCCAAAACATAGTGTTCCTCATGTTAGAAATTATAGTGATCTCAAGTTTAAGGGCTCAGTGACATGGTATATATGAGATATGCTTATGACTTAATTCATGTAGCAATCTCATAACGGGTCGATCTAGCATCTTGTTCCCTAACGAGTGCCTATGATTTTGATTCGTATCTATATACATTATTAACACATAATCATCAATCAAAATCATACTAGTCTTAGTTCATCATCATTCCCACAATGATGATCAACTAAGTATATTTAGGATAATCAATATGATTTATCCAAGGATATTATTATATAGAACATGCAAACAATATAATAATGTAATAAAGGAAAACTCTTATTTCTTAATAAAGTACAGTATTTGCAATACAATAATGGGCCAAGGATACAATCTCCAATAAAAGTCTCTAAAGAGTGAGGCTTAGTTAAAAGTCCCTTAAGAAAATAGGTGAGGCAAGTCCAAAATCCCCAAAGAGGATCGGTGAGGCTAAAGCCTTTCCTTTTCAAACCTATGTATGTTTTATATGACTTCTTAAGTGCAATAAATTTTCTATATAGGATTATGCACTCCATGACATTCATACATGCATTTTAGACTTGAATTTGCATCCTTTTATGTATGCTTGAAAGGGATAAGAGCTATTGGAATTCTTAGAATCTCATTCCTTCCTTCCCATTACTTAATATGTCTAGGTGGATCAAAAGAGTAAGGAAATGGGAGCCACCACACTTGAAAGCAAAGAGATTGACAAAGAAGTTGAAAATTGCTTGTATTATAGCCATATTATTGTCAAATAATTTATCTCCATGGTGTTTATGATATATAAGCTCTTGACCATGTGTAACAATATGAATATGTGATGTATAGATGAGAATTGGAAGCAAATAAGTGATATTGCATGTATTTGGTATTGTATGGCAAGAATGAGCATGTATGTGTCTTATGTATATCATCAAGTGGGGGAGTGAGTTTGTGAAATCTGGGTTGTTGGACCCTTGAGACATGTTTAGTAGACTATTTTCATGCTTTTCCACCTGCTCAAGTGGCCCTAGAAAAGCTAGAAGCAAAAATGAACCATTTGGGACCCTTTTTTAAGCCAAAATGTGGCATTTTGCAACCCTATGTCAAGATCTATCCAAATGAACGAATTTTCTCATGAGATTTGGCATGCATATAGATCTTGTTTGGATATTTTTGGAAAGCTAAATTGCATATTATTTGGAGCTCTAGAGAATTTTTGGTGAATTTCTAAAGTTGGCAATTTTCCATGGTTTGGTATTGTTACTGTGCAATTGGTCAGAATCTGCATCTGTATCATGCGTGGGGCAAATTGTTCATAAAATTTTATAGAGAGAAACTATACATTCATAGTGAACTATATCAACTAGAAACACCTCATTTGGAGGCTTGTAGAGGGAGAAATGATTTTCTAAAGTTCTGTGTTAGTATTAGGGTTGCCAGTAGACCTTGGTTATTGTTCCATTAGTTTTTGACCCCTAAAGTCCTCTACAATGTTTTGAACTTATTTTTTTCCTCTAGCTAACATCTGTAGCTTTCTAAATTAGTATAGTTTTCCTAAATTGGAATTTTTTAAAATTAATTATGAATTTTTGAAATTTATATCAGTAACTTGTACTAGAAACGCTGGATAGTCTGACCTTTGCCAATTTTCTATTGTCAAAAGTGGTCCATATGAGGTTTTTATGGCTTGGGATTATTTTTATTATATATTTAACCTCTAGAGGTTTCTAAAAGCTATGGGTTGCTTAATTTTAATTTTTCTAGATTTAGTTATGATTTTTCAAAATGGCACTAGAAATCTGTCAAGTTGGACCCAAGATTTACTTGTATTTTTTTGTATGTATATGCTATAAGCTTGAGTTCTTGGCAACATTTTGAGTAGGTCTTGAGTTGTATACATGTAATTAAAATGGAGAATGACATGGGGAGGTTCAAAGGGTCCACAGGACATGAAATTAAAATTTTATGTTCAACATAACGCAAAAATAATAGAATATTTTAGTTGAATTTCTTTTGCCAACTTCCCCTTTTTCATGGAATGTCACTATGAAATGAGCTAAAGAGGCTAGAGGATTATGGTGTTACACCTACAGAGTGTTTTAATTTCTTCCAAACTTGGTTTTGCATCATATATGATGGGAGAGTATAAGAGAAAGCTTTGGAAAAAATTTAGGAAGTCTAGAAAGTGTAATAAAGATATAAGTCCTATATTGCAACATAATGAAGCAATATATAGCTAGGCTCCTTGAAATGAATGTGCGATGGCTCCAAGAAGTTTAAATGGGGTCAAGAGTCATAGATTAAGGGAGAAAATAAATCCAAGATCATGTTTTCCCGAGTTTACTTCATTAGGTGCCTCATGGAACCATAATTGAACTTTAGAAGCAATCTAGCTTTTCAAATGCACACATAGCTTTAGAAGTTGTTCCAAGAGTGTAATTGGCTTCCATGTTATATGTCTAGGCCAAGGGAATTAAGTCCCAAATCCTTGTAAGTGCATGGTCGAGGGAGAGGAAGCATTTCCAAGGAAGAAAGTGTGCTTTTACAATCAAGGTAGCTCTCTCTTCTTTCTCTAATGCATGATTGGATGTTTTTCTTGTCTTTGAATGTGTGTGTGTATGTTTAAGCCATGAAAGATGTTTCTAGCATGTATCTATATGCCATGGTACCATGATACTTCATTTATGCACTTGAATGATATTTTTATGAACATGAAGGACTTGCTTGAGTGTGGTGAAGCCAAAAGTTCCTTAGCTAGGGTGAGGATGAGTCAAAAGTCTCTAAGAATGGGTGAGACAAAGTCAAAAGTTTCTAAAGAGTGAGGCTTAGTCAAAAGTCCCTTAAGAAAATGAGTGAGGCAAGTCCAAAAATCTCAAAGAGAATGGGTGAGGCTAAACCATTACCTTGGAAAGCCTATATATGTTATATGTGACTTCTTGAATGCAAGAAATGTTCCATGTATATTTATGAATTTCAAGATAGCCATGCATGCATTTTTGGACTTGAATTTTCATCCATTATGTATGCTTGAAAGGGAGAAGAGCTATTGGGATTCTTAAAATCTCATTCTTTCTTCCCCATTACCTAACATGTCTAGGTGGACCAAGTGAGGAAAGTAATGGAAGCCACCAAGCTTAAAGGAAGAAGATTGACATGAAAATGTGTTATGTATTCAAATTGTAACCATTTTGATGGAATATGATGTAACCTTATGATGAATATGATGTAAACCATTTTGAACATGTATGAATATATGGATATGGGATATATATATATATATATATGAGAATTGGAAGCAAATGAATGGAATGGCATATTTTTTACATTGAATGGCTAGAATTGTTGATGTATGCCTTGTGTATACCTTGGAGTGGGAGAGTAAGTTTGTGATATCTGGGTTTGTGGACCTTTGAGACATGTTTAATAGACTATTTTGATACTTTCCCACTTGCTCAAGTGGCCCTAGAATAGCTAGAAGAAAAAATGGAACATTTGGGATCCTTTAAGAAGCCAAATTGTGGCATGTTGAAATCCTATGTCAAGATCTGACCAAATAAATGAATTTCTGAATGAAATTTGGCATGCATATAGATAAATCTAGAGCTTTTTGGAAAGTTAAAGACCATATTATTTGGAGCTTTGTGGAATTAATTATGAATTTTTAAAGTTGCCAAATTTATGTTGTTTTAGTATAATTACTATTCATATGGTCAGTTTCTTCTTCTATGTTATTCGAAGGCCAAATGGTGTCCCATGAAATGTTACAGTCATAAACTAGACATGATAAGCTTTCTATGGTCACCAAGATTCACTCAATTGGATGTCTAGGCAAAGAGATGAATTTTTAAAATTTAGAGTCGGTATCAGTAATGTAGCAGTACCTTTAGTACTATCTCATCAATTGCCAGTTGCTAGACATCTCTTTTTTGGTCTAGACTTATTTTTAGCATAAATTTAACATTTTTGGATTTCCAGAATGGCATAGTGTGCATGATTTCAATTTTTCTAGATTTAGTTATGATTTTTCAAATTTGGTACTAGAAATCTAACAGCTGAACCTGAGGCAACCTTGCGTTATTTTGTGTATGTATGCTATGAGCTCAAGTTTTTGGCAACATTTTGAAATGGTTTTGAGTTGTATATATGTATTTAAATAGGAGAATGAGATGGATAAGTTCATATGGCCCATGAGACATGAAATCAAAATTTTATCCACTACGCAACGCAAAATAATGTAATATTTTAATAAAAATTTTCTTAGAAAACTTGTGATACCAAGGGAAGGAAGCTAAGATATGAATAAGGAAAGCTAGATTAATATAATGTTACACTTTATTGGTATCAAAGCAAAGGTTTAGGCACTTTGATGTGGGTTATGGCTTGTGAATATGAGTTTGCCTTTGTGTATGAGTTTGTTGTGGATGAATTGAGTGCGATGGTGGTGGGTGTGTTCATATTTGATGCTAAAATTTGCTAATGATGTTTCAAAAAGATGGTGAATACACAGAGAGGTAGGCCTTCTAGAGAGACTCATGCTGAGGATAAAGTCGAGCCTCGTGATTCGATGGCTGGAGCCTTTCAGACTATTATGACTCACCTAGATCAACAACAAGCCATGATCATATAGCTTCAAGAACGGCTTACTCAGAGAGATAGTCAAGGCCCTACATCTCCTCCCTCATAGTCACCATAGCACTCAGATCATCTCAAGCATTTAGGGATGACTCATTCTGACCATAGCCACACATACAAATATGACAGATGTCTCAGACTCCACTCGCTCAGACACTTTTAGTCCCGGAGCAGCCTTCTATTAGACAGACTATAGCATAGTTCAAGAAATTTAGGCCTCCCACCTTCAATGGTGAATTAAATACAAAGAAAGCTGTGGCTTGGATTATGCAACTTGAAAAGATTTTCTGGGTTATAGAGTGTACCTCTGAGCAAAAGGCCGTGATGGTCATATTTTAGTTAGAGAAAGAGGTAGACTACTAGTGGAGGAGTATTAAGTTGATACTGAGATCAAGGAACCTCTCGCTCACTTAGGAGACATTCCTCTAGGCTTTCTATAAGAGATACTTCTCCAGCTCCATTAGAGATCAGAAGGAGTCAAAGTTTGTACTCCTGAGACAAGCTAAGGGAATGTCCATGGAGCAATATGTAGCTAAATTTGTTGAGCTCTCTAGATATTTCTCATATTTATAGATACATGATGATGAATGCCGGAGAGCAGATAAGTTAGAGAAGGGGCTGTTGCTAGAGATTAGAGACAGGGTGGTCCCATAAAGGATTACGGACTTTAATGCCCTAGTTGAGGTTTGTAAAGTTACAAAAATGAACCTTAGGACTATGTAGACCGCTTCTAGTGCCAGACCTCACCTCCCTGAAACCAAGAGACTAAGAGAAGAGAAACAGGCCACAGTGAGTAGCAGGAGAGGTGGCAGAAGCCAGTGGAATAAAAAGGGTAAGAGGAGAAGAGTTTAATCCACTAGAGGTAGTTCCACGCCAGCAATATGTAACCAGTGTGGCAGAAATCATGGGAACAAGCTGTGTTATGCAGGGTAGAACGTATGCTATAGATGCGGTAGACTAGGGCATAGAGCCAGGGACTGCACCCAGACTCCCAAGTAGTTTACCCAGCAGAGGGAGATGGCTTATGTACTTAGATGTCAGGCTCAGGATAGAGTCTTTGCCCTAACACAGCAAGAGACTAGCAGATCCTCAAGCTTGATTCAAGGTGCTATTAAGATTAATGATTTTTTCTGTAACTGCTTTATTTAATTTTGGTGCCAGTTATTCTTTCATATTATATGACTGTACAACATATATATAGGCATTATAACAGGGCCAAAACCTCATGGAACTTAAAACTACTCTCTCACTTGGCTTTATACACATGCATTCCATGGCACAAGAATGTCAAAAACCTATATTCTTTTACATTTGGCTCCAAATATAGTACATATAACATATTTCTATACTTTTACACATGAGTGAAGAGTTACATCTCATAGATAACTCATACAAATATACTTTGACATCAAATTACATTAAATTTTATTCTATTGTCAAAGTAACACAAGTCAAGCTTCTTGGCCTCCATGCTTTGCTCTATGAGAGTTCCCCAAACAAGGTTAGACATAAAGTTGGGGAGAGTGAGATTCAAAGAATCCTAATAAAAGCATACATATATGGCATGTTATAATGTCAAAAAAAGTAAGCATGCATCCAATGCTTCCAAATATCAAACATAATCATATTTATAAGGCCATATAGAGTAATCAATATCAAAAGCAAGATCTAGGGACTTTTGGTCTGGCCTCACCCAATTATTTGGGACTTTTAGATTAGCCTCACCCATTTTAGGAATTTTTTACTAGGCCTCACTCATTCCATGAGACTTTTGACCTTGTTTTACCTTTAATTAAGGACTTTTGGCTTCACTTCACCTAATTCAAGGACTTTGGCACAACCTCACCCATCAAGAGCCACCTCACATTTTCAAAGCAATTTAAGAAACATAATATCATCAAACCATCAAACTAATAGCAATAGACATATTTCATAATTCAAACACACATACAAACAATCAATAACAATCAAACAACCAAGACATGTATACAAGAATGGATGAAGAGCTACCTTTCTAAAGAAGCATAAAATTCCCTTTGTAGTTCACACTTCTTACCTTAGTCTCACAAGCACACTTAGGAGAAACTTGATTTCCTAAGCCTAGACACATCAAACAAGACACAATGATATCAATGGCACCATCTATAGCCTTAAACAAACCTTATATAAGTTACTTCTAGTACTAGGTTTCCATATGACGCTATATTGTAACATAATGAAGCAACTCATATCATTCATCATCTTGGCTCCAATTTCTCACTCAATCTAAGTCACATGACTTCATTTAAACTCATTAGAGTCATCACAAACTCAAACCAAGAAACCTAACACCAAGTTGCTTCTTTATGCATAATGGAACCTTAAACATTTCACTTTCAAAATATGACTTCTAATTGGTTTAGGCTGAGACATACACCAGGAGAAGTAACCATAGAGTTTTGTTAAATTTTCTTAGGGAAATGGCACCTTCCTAGATCTTTTATGAACTCAATTATACTTTTACATAAGTTAAATCATCATTAGAAAGCTTCATATTTCCCAAGGTGTAATCAAAACTCTAGGTGTCTCTTTATGCTTTCCATAGATTCTTACTTTGTTCTAATGGCAAAATCATAATCTCCACATACCAAAACCTTAATTCCTAGCATGATTCAATGAAAAACCAACTCCCCCTATATCCCCCCTTCGTTGGCCGAAACTATAAGATGGTGGTGAAACAAGGAAAAGCAATCTTCCATACTAAAGCACATACCAAATGAAAAGGCCTTCCATGGTGGTTATTTAGGTGCATTTGATTCCTTGTTAAAAGCCCTTTCCTCCATGAGTTCATATTCAAAACTCCATCTTTTGAGATGCCAAAACCATGGAAAAAGAGAGGAGAAAGAATGGAAACTAAGTAAAAAGAATAGCATAGGCAAATTCCATATGTTTTGTTACCTTAGGATGTTTCAATCTCTCTTAGCTTTTGGTCTTGGGGTGTCCTTTGGGCCTAGTTTAGAGCTAAAAATTTCATGCAAATGAAGGAGAAGAAGGTGGAAGGGGCTATTTATATGAAGGAGCTAGGGTTTTACAATTTTTCAATATTTCAACTTTGCCCTTAATATGTGTTTTCTTCATTTGAGCTCATTTCAACTCCTTTTTTAGAACTATCTTCTCCATCATGAAATTTAGGTTCTCTATTTCATAAAATGCATTTACTTTCACCCAAATTGGATTTAAAATCTTACTAAATCATTCAGTCAAAGTTTTGGTTAACTAATGACAAAAAGCATGCACTAATGAGGTTTTAACCATTCTAGAGGTGCTTACGGTTTTTAAGGCCTCTAAAAATCTCGAGAAACTTAATTTTTTCATTTAAAGATATCTCCTTTGAGTTTTTAAAAAGTTCCTTGAAATTACAATTTTTCCACTATGTTATTCCTTAAATTCGTTCAACCATTTTGGCTATAAGTTTAAGCTATCTTTAGGATCTTACTTGTAATGTCCGATTTTCGTCAAATGATAGAAACGGATGTGTTTACAAAGCAAGTCCCCCAAAATGAATTATCTAAGGTCCCAAAAAATTTAAGTAGCATTCTAGACTCTTAAAAATGAGAATCCCAGGCTCAGATGGAAAGAAAAATGGAGCTAGAATGAAGAAACAAAATTGAACGAAAGGTTGACGAAACGTAATGGCATTTTTGTAATTTTGAGCAAATTTTGGAATCCACATAGGAGGGCTTTTTAAATAAAAATTTTGAATTCTTCGGGGTTCTCAAAGGCCTTGAAAATCATAGGAAGCCCTGGGATAGTTAAAACCCCTCCAGTGGACATTTTCCAACATCGGTGGACCCAAATTTTGACAGATTCGTTCGGGAAGATTTTAGCTTCGATTTGAGTGATTCCAAAGTCATTTTACTAAATTGGGAATCTAAATGTTATAATGGAAAAGACAGTTCTCAAAAAGGAGCTAAAACGAAAATGCCAAGACAAAAGGGAAAAATTAGGATTTTTGAAAAGTCTTTCTTAAACTCTACCTATATATATAGGACGCCCCACCTCCTCACTCATTTAGCTCATTTAGTTTCTACCCTAAACTAGAGGACAACCCTAAGAGTGAGATGCACCAAGAGAATGAGAAAGGAAGGAGAAATACAAGGTAGAAAGGTATGGATTTCTTGGTTTTTTTCATATTTTCTCTTTAGCAAATCTCTCCTTCTCCATTTCCCCTTCTTTCTTATAGTTTTATTGAAGTTTATGGATTTGTTTTGAGGGAAGAATAGAGGGAAAAATTCGGATTTAAAGAGAGGAGGCCAAAGAAAGGAAGAATCAAGCAAGGAAACAAGGAAAAACAAGGTAAAAGTTCCATCCCATGGTAGCTACTTCTTCTCCCCTTTCTTCCTTGGTTCGACCTACATATGGCCAGCCCTAGGGAGTTGAATTTCTACCTAAACCAAGGATGAATCTGAGGAATTTAAGGGACGAAAATAAGAATATGCAAAGAAAACAACAAAAGAACCATGTAAAATCAAGATAGCAAAGTTAGGGTTTCTAGTGTTCCTTGTAAAATGTAATATCTGGCTTTCGTTAAACGACGAAAATGAGTGCGTTTTCAAAGCAAGTCCCCTAAAATGAATTATTTAAGGTCCCAAAAAATTTGAGTAATATTCTAGACCCCCAAAAATGAGAATTTTAGGCTCAGACGGAAAGAAAAATGGAGTTAGAATGAAAGAACAAATTTTGACAGAAATCTTACGAAACGTATTGGCATTTTCATAATTTTGAGCAAATTTTGGAATTCACACATGATTAAAGTTTTGAGTTCTTCGAGGTTCTCAAAGGCCTGAAAATCATGGGAATCCCTAGGACAGTTAAATCCCCTCCGATGGACGTTTTCCAATGTCAGTGTACTCGAACTTTGACAGATCCATTCGGGAAGATTTTAGCTCCAATTTGAGTGATTCCAAAGGCATTTTACTAAATTGGGAACCTAAATTTTATAATAGAAAAGATAGTTCGCAAGAAAGAGCTAAAATGAATGAGAAACAAAAATGCCGAGAATGAAGAGTAAAATGGGAATTTTCGAAAAGTGTTTTTCCTCCCGCCTATAAATAGGTGGCACCTCACCCCCTCACTCCTTTAGATACAATTGTTTCTGCCCTAATTTAGAAGAGAGAGTTAGGGTTTAGGCGCACCAAAGGGAGAGAAGAAGAAGGAAAAATCAAGGCAAAAAGGTATGGTTTCTTGGTAGTTTTTTATGCTTTCTTCCATCCAAACCTCCTCTCCTCCATTTTCCTTCATTTCCTTTGATTAAAATGGAGTTTACAAATCTGTTTTAAGGGAGAAATTAAAAGGAAAATTCGGATTTGAAGAGAGGAGCTCAAAGAATACAAGAAAAAGCAAGAAAACAGGATAATTTCTTCTTCCATGGTTGATATCCCTTCCTCCCCTTCCTCCACCATTTCTCCCCACTTAAGAAACCCTAGGAGGACTTGGTTTTTAAGTAAAACCAAGGGTGATTCTTAGGAAAAAGGGTGTGGAGATTAAGAATATGTAAAGAGAATAAAAAAAAACCATGGAATTTCAAGATGTAATTTCTAGGGTTTCAAGTGCTCCTTCTAAAATTTGATTTGATCTCTTAATTACTATGCCTAAGTAAGTGTTTAAATGAGTTCCTAAGATCCCTAGAAGTCTCCCCATGTGCTTCCTCCATCAAGAAAATAAAGCAAAGTCTATAGAACCTAAAACCTAGCATAGGTTCATCCAAGATAGGTTCATGTAGCTAGGGAGAGTTTTAAATTTTTCTAAGCCTATTTTTTAGTCATATATGATGAATAAATATGATAGGAAGCCTTGGGAAAAATTTAGGAAGCTTAAAGAATGAGATGGTGCTTTATGTTCTATAATATGACCTAAAGAAGTAACATGTAGCTAGGCTCTTGGTTTTGATTGTGTGATGACTCCAAGAGGCTTAAAAGGAGTTAAGAATCATATTTGAAAGGAAAGCATGGAACCTAGAAATTATTTGAAGGGTGTTACTTCATTAGGTGTATTTATGAAAACATAATGAGGTTTATAGATCAAGTTAGTGTCTAAGCAAGTTGTGTGGCCTTAGAATTAATTCCATGAAACTAATTGGCTTCCATAAATTGTGTTTAGGCCAAGAGAAATCACCCCCACACTTTTCTGTGTATGTGGCCGAAGGAGGGAGCTTTGATTCAAGAGAAAAAGTGTGTGATTGTATCCAATGTAACTCACTCCTCCTTCTCTCATGCATGATTGTTTGCTTTATTTGTCTTTGAATGTATGTATGTGTATTTTTAAGCCATGAAAAGTACTCTAGCATGACTTTGATTCCATTATATGATGTTTATGATGTGTGCTTGGGTTGTCTTGAGTGTGGTGAGGCCAAGAACCCTTAGCCATGGTGAGGATGAGCCAATAACCCTTAAGATTGGTTGAGACAAGGTAAAAAGTCTCCCAAAAGTGAGGTTGACTCCCAAGAGCATGGTTGAGTCTAAGAACCTCTTAAAGAATGGGTGAGGCAAGTTCAAAATCCACAAGTAAAAGGGTGAGGCCAATCCACTTGCTTGGCAAGCCTTTGTATGCTATGTATGACTTTTTCAAATGTTAATAATACTTCTTGAATGATTACATATGTCTATATGCCATGCATGCATTTGTAAGACTTGTTTTCCATCTTTTATGTATGATTGAATGAGAGATGAGCTATTGGGATTCTTTGAATCTCATCCCATCCTCTCCAATGATCTAACATGATAAGTGGACCAAGTGAGCAAGGTAATCGAAGCCAACCACCTTGAAGATGAGAGTATGACATTCAAGAGCATGATTTTTGTTACTTTAAGGCCATACAAATGGCAAATGATATAATCAATAGTTGTATATGTATTATGATATTATAAACATATGTAATTATGATAATATGTCATATATAAATGAGAGGATATGTTATGTAACCATTAGAATGTGATTTGAGTATGTTATGGCAATGTGGCTTCTTGAACAGTTTTATGTGAATGTGTATAGGTGTAAGTGAAATGGAAAATTGAGATGCATGTAATTTGGACCATTTGGGCAGCTCACAGAAGTCCTATTTATGTTTTTAGACTTGCCCAAGAGGTGCCAAACCCCAAGGAAAGAGATTTGGACATTTTGGTATCTTATATGGAGCCAAAATTGACCATAATAGAATCCTATATCACATTTTGTCCAAATGAGCTCTTCTTAATTTGAGATTTGGTATGAAATTAGATCTTTTTGAAATATTTTTGGAAAGCTAATGAATAGAATTTTTGGGGGTCTAGAGAATATTTGATAAATTTTCAAAGTTGGCAAAAGTTTTGGTTTTGGTATGTCACTGTTCACTTAGGTCAAAAAATGAAATCTCTCACACAGGGCCCAAATAATGTCCAATTGCTATGACATTTTATGCAAAGAAACTATACATTCCCAATGACTTGTGTCAATTAGAAGCACCTCATTTGGATGTCTAGAGAGGGAGATATGAATTTTTAAAAAATCTATCTAGTACCAGGTGCTCCAACTGACCTCAAGTATTGTTTGATTAGGTTTCGAGGTCTAGGCGTGCCTGAGCTAGTTTGGAGTTATTTTTTCCCTATAGCTAACATCCATATATTTTTATATTGGTATCATTTACATAGATTAGATTTTTTTGTAATTAGTTGGACATTTTTGAAGTTTGTTACAGAATTTTATGACAGCACCAGTGGACAGCTTGACTTCTAGACTATTTCGAATGTCAAACACCTTTTGTGTTAGATATTATGGTCTGGACATATTTTTAACATAAATTAGACTTGTGCAACTTTCCATAATGGACAAGAATGAATTATTTTATTTTTTTTAGAATTAGTTATGATTTTCCAAATTTTGTGATAAAAAAGAGGAAAATCTACCCGAATATATATATATGTATTTTATGCTTCTCTTTGGTTTCCACGAGATGTAGGACACTTTTGATGATGCAAATGATTGTATTCATGTAATTAAATGTGATAATGTGATGTATGAGCTCACATGATCCACGTGACACCGAATGAAATTTTTATTTTAATCCCCTTTTTCTTGCTCCTTCATGGAATGTATGATGTAAAGCATGAAAATGTGATGGAATAAGCTAGAAATATAAGGTGTTACATAAAATATAATTTAATACCATGATTCTCAGCCCTAAATGAATGTGTCAATGAGCTCCTAAGATCCTTAGAAAGCTCCCCACATGCATCTTCTATTAAGAAAACAAAGCAAACTCCATGGAGGCCAAAAGGAAGAATAGGCTCAGCCTAGCATGGTTGGGACACCTAGGGATAGTTTTAATTTGTTCCAAGCCCATTTTTAAGTCATATATGATGAGTGAAGATGAGAGGAAACTCTTAAAAAAGTTTAGAAACCATAGAAAGTGAAATGGCCTTATATGTTCCATAATATGAACTGAGGAAGCAACATGTAGTTAAGCTCTTTCTTTTAATTGTGTGGTAACTCCAAGAAGCCTAAAACAAGTCAAGAATCATAAATGAATGGGGGAAATGGAGCCTATAACTCATTTGATGGGTGTTGATTTATTAAGTGCATTTTTTGAACCATAAATGGGTTATTAGACCAAGTTAGTGTTTAAGGAAGATGTATGGCTTTAGAAATGATTCCATGAATCTAATTGGCTTCCACAAATTGTGTTTAGGACAAGAGAAACCAATTCTACACTCTTGTGTGTGTAAAGCCTATAACGAACGTAATTTTCATAAAACGATGAAATAAGCCATATAAAAGCAAGTCCTTTGAAATAAGCTAGATAATATCCCAAAAAAATTAGATAGAGTCCTAAGCTCCTAAAAATGATAATTCTAGGCTCTAACAGAAAGAAAAATAGAGCTAGGATGGAGAAATAATTTGTGACGAAAACTAATGAAACATAATGGCATTTTCATAAATAAGTGTAATTTTTGAAAAAATACATAGGAGGGCTTTTTAAATAGGAAATTTGAGTTGCTCAGGATTCTCAAAGGCCCCAAAAACTATGTGAAGCCCTGAGATTGATCAAACCCATCCGGTGTGCATTTTCCAACAATGATGAGCACGAACTTTGACAAATTTGTTCAAGAAGGTTTTAGCTCTAATTTGAGTGATTCCAAAAGTATTTTATTAAATTGGGAACCTAAATTTTATAATTCTCAAAAAAGGAGCTAAAATGAAGCTGAAATGAAATTGCCATTACGAAAGGATGAAATTGGAATTTTTAAAAAAGTGTGTTTCTAGGCTTAGAGCTCTTGTCAGTTGTTCAAGATTAGAAGCTCCCACATACTTCTCCTTTCTTCTCCCACCTTCTTAAGCACTAAATTTTCTACCCAAAATATAGAATATGTTCTACTCTCTAAGCACACAAGAAGGGAAAGAAAAGGAGGAGAAAAATTAAGGAAAAGGTAGGTAAACCCATGAAATTTCATACTCTTTCTTCCTCCAATCTTGTTCCTCTCTTGTAATATCTGGTTCTTCGAAAATGAGAGAAAACATGGAAATAGCATGAAGTATGCAATGGACCAGGTTAATTTAAGGGCTGAGATAACATCTTGTCCTTGGGTCCAAGATCTTATCGATAAGATCCTATAAACTGTAGTGTAAATTCTGAGACCTTATCAATAAGGTTTCTGCCAGTAAGTACAAGGTCTTCTTATATAATATGTTAAAGCTTGTATGATATGGAATTGGATATAGAAGACTTTTTAAATGAAAGTTTTGAGTTCTCTGGGGTTCACAGAGGCCCTGAAAATCATGGAGAGCCCTGGGACAGTTAAAGCCCCTGCGGTGGATGTTTTCTAATATCAATTGACCCGAACTTTGACTGGTTCATTTGGGAATGTTTTAGCTCTGATTTGAGTGATTCCAAAGGTATTTTACTAAATTACGTAAATTTCATAATGAAAAAGAAAGTTCTAAAAAAGGAGCTAAAACAAAGTAGAAACGAAAATGCTAAGAACAAAGGATAAAATGGGAATTTTTGAAAAGTCTTCCTTCCTTCACTTATATATATGAGGTGCCCCACTCTCCCCTTCATTTAGCCTATTATGTTTCTGCCTCAAACTAGAGAAAAACCCTAGAGAGAATGGCGCATAAGAGAAAGAAGAAGAGGAGGAGAAATTCAAGCTACATGGTATGGAATTTTGGTAGTTTTTCATACTTTCTCCTCTCCAAATCTCTCCTTCTCCATTCCCCTTTCTTTCCTATGATTATAATGAAGTTTATAAATCTGTTTTAAAGGAGAAATTAAGGGAAAATTTTGGATTTGAAGAGAGGAAGCCAAAGAAAGTGAGAATCAAGCAAGAAAACAAGGAAAAATAAGGTAAATCTTCCATCCCATGATAGCTACTTCCTTCTCCTCTTTCTCCCTATTTCGCCCCATGTATGTAGATGCAAAGGGGCTGGAATTTTGAGGAGACCCAAGGATGAATTCTATGTGTAATATCCAATTTTCTGAAAATGAGAGAAAACGTGAGAAATGTAACGTACGGTTTCTCCATAAATGAACAAAATTCACCGGATACAAAAGGAAGTCCTCCAAAATGATGTAGTTAAGATCTCAAAAAATTTGGGAAGCCTTTTGGACTCCTAAAAATGAGAATCCCAGGCTCAAATGGAAAGAAAAATAGAGCTAGAATGAAGAATCAATTTCTTACATAATACTTACGAAACGTAATGGCATTTTCGTAATTTTGAGCAAATTTTGGAATTCACATAGGAGGGATTTTTAAAAGAAACTTTTGAGTTCCTCAGGGTTCTTAGAGGCCCTAAAAACCATGGGAAGGCTTGGGACAGCTAAAGCCCCTTCGGTGGACATTTTCTAATGTCAGTATGCCCAAACTTTGACAGATTCGTTCGGGAAGATTTTAGCCCCAATTTCAGTGATTCCAAAGACATTTTACTAAATTGGAAACCTAAATTTTATAATGGAAAAGACGGTTCTCAAAATGGAGCTAAAACGAAGGAGAAACAAAAATTCCAAGAATGAAGGGTAATATGGGAATTTTTGAAAAGTGTAACTTCCTCCCACCTAAATGTATGATGCACCCTTCTTCTCCCTTCATGTTGCATGACCAAGTTCTGCCCAAAACTAGAGGAAAACCCTAGGGAGAGTGGCAGAAAAGAGGGAGGCAAAGAGGAGGAGAAATCAAAGGCTTAAGGTATGGAAATTTAGTAGTTTTTCATGCTCTTTCTCTTCCAAACCTCTTCTCCTTCATTCTCCTTTATTTTTTATGATTATAATGAAGTATATGGAGAAATTGAGGGGAAAATTCGGATTTGAAGAGAGGAGCTCAAAGAACATAAGATTCAAGTGAGAAAAATCAAGAAAATAAGGTAATTTCTCTTCCTAGGGTTGCTACCTTTGATTCCTCTCCTCCCCCATTTTGCCTAGCATGAGAAACCCTAGCAGGATTTGATTTTTAAGTAGAACCAAGGGTGAATCTAAGGAAAAAGGGTGTGGAGATTAATAATATGCAAAGAGAATTAACAAAAAATTATTAAATTTGAAAATGCAATTTCTAGGGTTTCAATTGCGCCTTGTAAAATCTGATTTTGTATGATTATTCCTAAGCCTAAATAAGAGTTTAAATAAGCTTCTAAGATCCCTAGAAGTCTCCCTATGTGCTTCTCCAGTTGAGAGAACAAAGCAAAGTCCATGGGTGCCAAAACCAAGCATAGGTTCCGCCAAGGGAGGTTTTTATAGCTAGGGAGAGTTTTAAATTTTTCTAAGCCCATTCTTGAGTCATATATGATGAATGAAAATGAGTGGAGGCCTTAGGAAAAATTTAGAAACCATAGAAAGTGAGTTAGTGCTTTATGTTCCATATTATGACCTAAAGATGTAACATGTAGTTAGACTCTTGGTTTTAATTGTGCGATGACTCCAAGAGGCTTAAAAGGAGTCAAGAATCATATTTGAAAGGAAGGAATGGAGCCTAGAATTTATTTGAGGGGTGTTGCTTAATTAGGTGAAATTATGGAACCATAATGAGGTTTATAGATCAAGCTAGAGTTTAAGTAAGTGTGTGGCCTTAGAATTAATTCCAAGAACCTAATTGGCTTCCATTGTGTTTAGGTCAAGAGAAAACTTCCCTACACTTTTGTGTGTGTGTGGCCAAAAAGGGGAGCTTAGATTCAAAGGAAAAAGTGTGTAATTATGTACAAGGTAGCTCTCTCCACCTTTTCTCATGCATGGATGTGTGCTTAGCTTGTCTTGTATGTATGTATGTGTATTTTTAAGCTATGAAAAGTGCTTTAGCATGACTTTAATTCCATGTGTGCCATGATGTCACAATATGCTCTTATATGATATGTTTGATGTGTGCTTGGATTTCTTAAGTATGGTGAGGCCAAGAACCCTTGAGATTGGTTAAGACAATGCAAAGAGTCTCCCAAAAGCAAGATGGGCTCTTAAGAGCATGGTTGAGTCCAAGAATCTCTTAAAGAATGGGTGAGGCAAGTCCAATATCCACAAGAAATTGGGTGAGGCCAATCCACCTGCTTGGCAAGCCTTTATATACTATGTATGACTTTCTTAAATGATGAAAATGCTTCTTGAATGTTTGCACATGTCAACATGACCATACATGCATTTTTTAGACTTGTTTGCATCCATTATGTATATTTGAATGGGAGATGAGATATTGGGATTCTTTGAACCTCATCCCCTCCTTTCCAATGTTCTAACATGCTAGGTGGACTAAGAGAGCAAGGAAATGGAAGCCAACCACTTGAGAGATGAGAGTATGACATTGAAATGTATGAAATTTTCTTCTTTAAGGCCATCAAGGTGGCAAATGTTGTCATCTATGGTTGTATATGACCTTTGACCTCTTGAACATGTGTAATTATGGTAATAAGGGATGTATGAATGAGAGATAAAGTTGTATGTATGAATATGCACATTTTAGTTATATATTGGCAAGTTTTCATTATGGAAGTATGTGTATAATTGCATGTGGCATAGCCAAAATGAGAGGCATGTAGTTTGGGACCATTTGGGTAGCTCACACAAGTCTTAATTGCTTTTAGACTTGTCCAAAAGGTGCTAAACCCTAGGGAAAGCCATTTGGACATTTTGGTACCCCTTATGGAACCAAAATTAACCAATTTAGAACCCTATATCGCTTTTTATCCAAATGAGTTCTTCTTACTCTAAGATTTTGCTTGTAATTAGAGCTTATTATGGGCTTTTTGGGAAGCTATAGAACATAGTTTTTGGAAGTCTACATAATATTTCATGAATTTTCAAAATTGACAAATTTCTAGTTTTAGTCATGTCACTATTCATACTAGTCCGAAATTGAAATCTGTCACATAGGGCTCAAATGGTGTTCGACTACCACAAAATTTTATACAGAGAAACTAGATATTAGTGACTTGTGCTAACTTGAAGCACCTCATTTGGAGATCTAGAGAGGGAGATAAGAATTTTTAAATATTCTATCCAGTACTAGGAGCTTCACCCGACCTATATTATTGTTCTATTGAATTTCGAGGCCTAGGCGTGCCTAAGCTGGTTTGGAATTATTTTTTCCCTCTAGCTAACATCCACATCTTTCCATATTGGTATCATTTGCATGGATTGGAGTTTTTTGGAATTAATTGGTCAGTTTTGAAATTTGCTATAGAAATCTGTGACAACACCAGTGGGTAGTTTGACCTCTAGACTTTTCATATGTCAAACGTCCTTTGTAATCGATATTATGGTCTGAATATATTTTTAGTATGAATTAAACATATGTAGCTTTATATAATTTCTAAGAATGTATGATTTCAATTTTTTTAGAATTAGTTATGATTTTCCAAATTTTGGATAGAAAAGGAGCAAATTCTGGCTGAAATTTAATATGCATATTTTAGACTTCCCTTCATGATTTTTGAGTTGTAGGCCATATTTTATGATCCAAATGAGTTTTATTCATGTAAATAAATATGATAATACATTGTATGAGCTCACACGGTCCACGTGACACCAGATGGAATTTTTATATACGACGCAATGCGAAAATCTCATTATTTTGATTACCTTGTCCATTGGTAACTCACATGATTCATGAACTTGAGTTATAAAAAGGCATGAGATGAGTTAGAAATTATGGTGTTACAGTTATTGGTATCAGAGCAAAGTTTTAGGCTCTCTCGGATTGGATTTGGCTTGAGGATATAGCAATAGGACTATGTAAAAGGCTTGAATGGATAGGTAGAGCCTTATATGAGACATGTTAGGTGCATGAGGATAGTTTGTGGCTTTGTTATGATAAGTAAGTTGTATGATGGTCTTAGAGTAGCTAGTGAACATCAAGAAAGAGTGGCTTCTAGAGTAGCTTGAGTAAAGCTAACCTTGAGCAGAGTTGAGTGATCAACGACTAGAGCTTGATGAGATATGATAGCTCGCTAGGATCAGTAGCAAGCTCTAGATATAAACGATGAGAAATGATATCGTTGATAGGAAGAGGCTTGCTAGAGAGAGTATGTGAGTTCTAATTCTCCCTCGTAGTCATACTCAGGCTATTCTGAGATGTCCTGCTTAATACAGAGACAAGTAATGATGCAGCACGGTATGGGATGAGACTGCGGCTGCACAGGACCAGTTTAGAAGGGAAATGAGAAGAGATTTACCCCCTAGCCACAACACCCAAATGTCTAGATAAGTATTAGAGCTTGAAAGGTTAATTCCCTCAGGTTAGAAGGTTAAGTTACAAGCTACACCTTAGAGCCCTAACAGCCTGAAGGTGATAGTTAACTATTCATGAACGAAATAAAAGGTAGAACTCTCTAGCTTAATGATGGGCTAGGTATAGAGGCAATAAGGCTCAAGTTAGTAGGTAAAGATGAAAATCCAATCCCTAAAAAGTAAGCCAATCAAAGGCTGTTAGCCACAGCCAATTAGTTGCTTAGCCGCAGCCAATTATTCCATGAAGCAACGAGGTAATCTAGAGAGTTCCTCATCGCAACCAATACTCGGACAGGAAAACTAGGGTAAATGATATGTTAGCTGCTGCGAATGGCAGTATGAATGCCTTGTTGGTCATATTCAAGCCAACTTGAGGAATGAACTGATAAGGGATCAGTCGATCCATAGAGAGTGGGAAACCCTAGTATAAGTGGAGAAAAAGAGTAATAAATAGTCACGAAGGGTTAGTAAGAAATTCATGGACCTAGTAAATGAGATTAAGAAAAGAGTTCAGCATAGAGAAAGTTAGACATAGGGATGATGAGGTTGTTGAGACTAGCCTTTAAGGCGTTGACTTCAACCTAGGATGCTACCCTATGAAACACTAAATGATAAAATGTTAGTGTAGCCTTGAAATAATGTAAGATAAGACTACCAGTAGTGAGGTATATACAAAGTGGCCTAGAAAGGTGTACCTCATAGGTAACACCTAGAGGTAAGTATAAGTAGCCCAGTAACAAAGGCTTAGAAAAGAATAAAGATAGTTAGCAAGCTATAAGTCCGATGAGATGGCTAGCTCAGGTCGAGCATAAGCTAAAGCCTAGGGAAGATGACCAGTAGCATTGTTCCAGGTGAGATATATAAATGAAAAGCTCAATGAAAATTCTCCCTAGATTGAGAAAGGAAAGATGAGACATTCTAAGTCGGGGAAACCACCCAGTAGTGGTTAGCAAATTTCCCTAAATAGACCCCCTTGACTCATAAAGTATAATAATAATGGAAGCGAGAAAGAACTGAGAAACTAGCTATAGAAAAGATGCCTTAACTTTAGTCATGATTAGATGAGTAAACTAAGCCAGAGAGGTAAACAGATAGGGGGCCAATAGCTAATTAGATGAGCTCCCTAATATTAGAATGATGTGAGGTTAAGGCACGTGAGTGATTAGAGCACCCAGTAGAGCATAAGCTTCAGTAAGGTAAAATCTAGACATTAAGAGTATGTGTTCTGGATTAGGTTATCAAAACCCTAGAAATAGTATACCATGCTCCTAGGGATGAGGCTAAATAGACTGACTAGAGAGAAAGTGATAAGCATAATTTTTATACATTTTATTTCCCTTAGCTTAAGCATTTTAATAGTTAAATAAGGCTTAATGGATTTACTTTGGTGGATAATTGATTTTAGTAGCCATTTTTTCACCTTATGAATTAATTTGCAAAAGTACTGAGTTTTAATGCATGAATTTCTTTTAAATAATTTTGTGGATAATTCTATTTAATATTTTCCATTCTTTTGTGCAGAATTTTTTATGGGCAAATAGCTTGGATGAGCATTTGATTTAAAGAAAAGATGAAGGCTTCATGTGTACAGTTTAGAGGAAATAAAAGTGGAATGGTGTGGAGATTGGTAAGGGGCAGCTAACGTGGAAGCAACGTGGAGAAGAAATGGTAAAATATAGGAATGAAGAATCATGAAGAAGAGAAGCTTCGAGCCAGTTGAGAATAAAGCAAGCAAGCTTGAGTTGTTGGTTAAAAAGCACTGAAGCTAAACCTCGTTGAAGGAGTGAAGCAATACGTAAGAAGCATGCAAAATCACATGGGAGGCAGCATCGAAGAAAGCCAGAGGAGAAGCCCGATTTTATTTACTATGAACAGAAGCTTGCATGAGCTAGAAAATGAGAAGCCACGAGTTCCAGCAGCTCAAAACACTCACGCACATAGCAAAAAGAAGCTACAAGGCTTATGTAAAAGGAATGAAGTAATGAGTAGAACGAAAGGAAGTAACGGGTTGTGCATGTGAGTAGTATAACATTGAAGAGCTATGAGTGAAGGGAAGAACAACACAGTCATACGTGAAAAAGAGAAATGAATGAAAAAAAAGGTATATGAAGATGCAAGAAAGGAAGCTTAGGGAGAATGTGATTACAAGATGAAGGAACATGAATGAAGCAAGAAAGTTTTGAGCTTAAGTACGGAGAAGGAATGCCACGAGTTAAATGAAGCTAAAGAGTACATGAGGAAGTTATCTCTAGCCTCAGGTTTCACATCCAGAAGCATCAATTCATACGTCCAGCCCATTATTTCATTTCCACCTTGCTTAACTCACGAGTTTCTCCTTGACACATGCAAAGCAAGGGATCCAAGCTCTCACACTCACATTACAGCAACCTTCTCTTGTTCGCATGCATAGGGCACAATGGAGCTTGTAGAGAAGAACCCACGAGCTAGAACATAGCTGGAAGAAGCAAGAGCATAATGTGAGCTGGGATAGGGGAATAAGGCAAGCTGACAGCAATGTGAAAAAGAGAATAAATATAGAAGAACCATGCATGGGCAAAAACAAATATTGCATGAGAAGCAATGTGAAAATAACATGGAAGATGAGTTGAAAATAGAGTTAGAGAACGCTGCATGAAGAAACAAGCAAACAGCACAAAAGCAGTGCCACGGGTATAGAGAATGGGCAGTAGCACAAAACGTGAAAGAAGAGAAGCCTACATGGAAGTGAGGTCGATAATGGAGTGGATGAATCAAATAGAAGAAGCTATGGGCTGGGAACTCAATGAAGGAAGCAGCACGTGGTGAAGGAGAAGGAAGAATGAAGCTACGGGCTACACGTTGGAATGGGAAGGAAGACGATGGGTGAATGATGGAAAGAAAAGGAGCAGATTCAAATTGCATGAGCTAAAGCTACGTGGAGAAGGAAGCATGTGAAATATTATAATACAAAATGACAAGTGAGGTCCACATTCATATATAATAAAAGAGAAAGGAGCTGCAGGGAATTGAAATTAAAGATGAAGCACGTGAGGTGAATAAGAAAAATACACACGGGCAGCTCCAGATCAAGGGAATTGATTCATCTCATGCCACACACATTAATCCATCGTGAATCATCTAGGGAAGAGAAGGAGAGCACGTGATTAATAATGGAATAAGATGCACATGCTTCTCACAAGGTAATTAAAAAATATATATACCTTTGGGCAGAGAAAAAAATCACACGATTCGTCCATCATCTGTCCATCCATTCATCAACATTCCATTCCATCGTCTCACCCTACGCCTTCTTCGTCCATTCCACGTCCAGCAGCCACACACCATGCCATCTCCTCCATTCCCACTCCATTCTTCCATTCAAATGAAGCTTTAATTCCCCTTGAGGCTAGCTAGGAGAAAGATCCTTGGTGGAAGCTTGAATCCAAGAATTAGAATCAGAATTTGGGCTAAGAATTTCATTTTATTTTCCTCTCTTTCTATACCAATTTTAATTATTTTATATGCTTGGGTGAGCTTGTAAGTGATTGAAATTGATGCAGTTCATGATTGATAGCTGGTTAGACATTGATTAAGAGAGGCGTTGGCTGATTAATTGTATAAATTAAGTGCTGCATTTTCATTTTCCTACCATTTTCCAAGTGTGCAATCAAGGTGTTTGATAAAATGCTTGTGAGAATTGGTGTGCTTAATTGTTTGATTTAAGGATTCCTTGGAGTTTGGTTAGTTAATTAAACATCCTAAGGTGTTAATTCAGAGGCTAATTGATCAATTCATTATCCAATTCAAGTGTTCAAATATCTTAATCACAAGAATTAGTAATTTAATGGTAGTTAAGGTCTCAATTAACATCAAATTGCTAGGTTCGTGAATCTTGAGTGGTAATTCAAGATCATTTGCCAATGGACACAATTAAGGATTCTTATACCAGAATTAATCACAATTGGATTAGGATAAGGATAGTAGATACCAAGGGACGAATCTAAAGCTAGTCACAAGACCATCATTCACCCATAATTCATCTAACTAGGTAGAATTTAGGAACTTTATTTTAAATTCATTTTACTTAGTTTAATTTGATCAAAACCCCCCTTAGTTTAGAAATTTTTAAAGTCTTTTAACACTTAGAAAACCTAATTAAACATTGAACTCCATTTCCAAGGGAGATGACCTAGGTTGTACCACTAGCTACATATTTAGTTCAACCTAGTTTTATTTTGAGGGTTGCGCGACAAAACCTCTCAAAATTTGGTGCTGTTGCCGAGGAATTGGATTCTCAATTGTTTGAAAAAGTTTTCTAAGTGTTTTTGTTCTATTTTAGCTCTATTTTGGTTCTATTTTGGTTTATTTTTTGTTCTGCTTTGAACTTGGATTTGGATCATTTCAGTGTTGCGCATCAACTTCTCTGTTTGTTGGAATTTTTGTTTAAAATGCCCAAAAAATTTTCAAACTTTGTTTTCCAAGGTTTTTGGGTGTTTTGAGCAAAAACAATAGCATAGCTATTTGGTGTACCATTTTTTCGCCAAATTCCAACGTTTAAGGCACTTTTTCAAATTTTTTAGCATTTTCTCGAATTTTTTTAGGAATTTTTCAATTTTTTTGGATTTAGTTTCTTTGTTTTTTGTGATTTTATTTTGTGTGATTAACCTCTATTTTAGAGTGTTTTTTATTGTTAGGAACTTCTTATCTTCATTTGATTTTATTTTCTTGATTTTGAGTTAATTTTAGTTATAATTTGTTAGTGATTTTACTTGTGTTGAAAGTGATTAAACTTCTCATTTTATTTGCTTTAAATGAATCCATATCATTATTCTAATCAAGGTGTTTATGATTCTTATGTAAATGATGAGATTTCCAAGCAGTTGGATGATCTTAAGACAATGGTTCAAGGTCTTCTTGAACAACAAAGACAAGAGCAACAAAGCCAATAATATCAACAAGTCCAACAACTATGCTACCAACCACACCATCATTCCTGTGAAGTTCACCCCAGTTACCCTGAATCTTATCACGACCATCCATATGAGATTTGCCCTAACTACCACCATCATTATGAACCATACCATAACTTCCATACCATGAGGGGTACATGTAACAAGAGGTCCAAAGGGAACCAAGTTGGGAAGAGAGGATGATGCAGCTAATGAAAGCTTATAATAGTCAATACCAACAAATGCAACAAATGGCCCAACAAACAATTGAACGATTGCAATTCCAAAACCAACAAATGATGGATAACCTCATGAAGGATTCAAGATTTCAAATGAATCAACCCACTTCAAGTGCTAATGAATTAATTGAAGAGAAAATTAGAAGGGAATGTATAGAGGAGGAAGAGTCTTATTCACTGGGTAATATCCTTTCATCTTCTGATACTTTGCAATTCGTTGGAATCGATTCAAGTATACATGATAGCACTATGATTACTAATGCATACAATGTTGTTGATTCTGAATTACATGATGATATTGTTGATGAAGAAATTGTTATTGAATCTTCTGGTATGGTTGATTGTGGTAGTTCATTGAGTAAATTTGATACAATTGTTGATGTTAATGAATCCTTGTGTACTGATGCACTTGGTATGTCTACACCTAGCTATGACCATAGTGATGAATTCATGTCTGAACCAATTGATGAATCTATTGAGTCTAGGGTAGTAGATAAGTGTGGGGATGACTTGAAATGTGATGATTATTCTATTCCTAGTCTGGAATTAGTTGATAAGTCTATTAATTATGCATCTTCTGAGTTTAGAGACAGCATACCATCTGGACCATGTGACATAGTTGATTTGAATGATTCTCTTGATTATTTGTATGCTAGATCTACTGTATGTGATAGATGCTCCCAAATTAACACTTTCATTGAGACTAGTGAGTTCCTCACATATACTGATCAACATGATTCCTCACTAGCATGTAATGATGTGACTGATACAACAGTGAAAGTAGCATGTGATAATGATATAGACATTGAAATTGTTGAGCAGTTTGTTGTTAATGAATCAAACTCTAATTTTAAATGCTTATGTGATGATATGTATACATGTCCTATGTGTGCTAAGATAAATGAGTTTTTGGAGTTTGATAAGTCTATTGAATCTATGAAATCCTTTACTTGCACTGAAATTATTGATAAAACTGATTCTACTGATCATACTAGTATTAATGAGGGCATGCATAGTGATAGTGCTGATGTTGAAAATCCTATTGATGCTTGTGCTGTTATTGATACTAGTGAGAGACTAGATTTTGTTATTAATCATTGTTTAGAATCTTGTGAGCCTACTGATGTCTCTTTGGTCAGGGAAGATATTGTTTCTCTTGTTGAGAGTCCTGAACAGATTCTTGAAGTTGGTGAAGTAGTTTCCAACAAGCCACAGACTCTGCTAACTGAAAAAAAAGCAATTGCCAGATACCTTGAAGGACTTGAACTCAAAAGGCTATGAGAAGTTGCAATTTAATTCTTTTGTTGATGTAGTGACTTTTACTGATGAGAGTCCAGTAGATTTCATTAGTTTTGATAGATTTTTAGAAAGTTCAAAGTTTCAGTTTGATTTTAAATTTTCTTTCTTTGGTTTTAAATGTCTTAAATTTGATTTTCCTTTTTTCATTGTTCCTGAATATGCTGAATATGACTTTTTGAGACTACTGATGGTTGAGGAAGTCCATGAGTCATCCTTACATGATCAATCAAAATGCTTTAAAGTAGTGAGACTCAAATTTGTCTAGTTAAGAAGGAATAAAGTAGTTTTAATCTTGGCTTTTGATACTTATGATTAGTTAGTCTTTAATAAAGTTCTTTTTAGTTTAGGATGTAGTTTTCTTTGTCTTTTCCACATTGTAGTTTCTTTTATTTATGTTTTGTAGGAAATAAATTGCTAACCAGCTACATAGGAATCTGAACCACCCTTGAGACCTTCCATTTTCAAGTTCATCCGGTTGTATTCTCTCTTTTCACTCTTTATCTTGTGTTGTTTATCTGTTTACTAGATTGTGTGCTAACATTGAGGACAATGCAATATTTAAGTATGGAGGGGAGAGTCATTTCATCTTCCGTCTTTTCCTTATTTTGAAAGAAAAAAAAATTTTTGAGAAAATTTTTGAAAAATAGCATGATTTTTTTTCAATTTTTCTGTGAAAGTTGCAAGTTGAGATGATTGTAGCTTGGATTCACTTAGACATGATAAGTGATGGATCTTGTGTCTTGATTCAAGTGAAGTGGCAATGAATTTGATTTTAATGAATTATTTGATAGCCATTAGCTGGTAAGAATTTGAGCCATAATTGTTCATTTCTAGTGTGTATTCACCTATCTCCACTTTCACTTTAGAACTTGTCTTGATTCTCTATTGAGACCACATTTACATTTGCATGCATGAAAATGATAAGGCATTCATTTCTTTTGTAGCTAGATAGCCAAAAAACCAACCTACATTCATTTATCCATTGTTTAGCTATTTTGGACTTGTATTTTCTTTTCTTGTTGAACCCATAGCCATTTAAAAATGTTCTCCACCTTGTTTTAGGATGCCTTAAGGACTTTAAGGAGCATTACACTTGTTTGGAAAGAGAGAATGTATGTTTTGCATCCATTTAGGCCATGGTTATTAAAAGTTAAGGAAATTATCTTTAAAAAAAATTTATAAAAGAAAAGAAAAGAAGAGATGGAAAAGCTAAAGAAAAGCAATGAAAAAAAAAAACAAGAAAAAAGCAACAGGAAATCAAAAGAAAGAAGTGTTTCAAATTAAGTTGTAGTTGCCTATTGCTAGCTGGAAATAAGGCCTTGAATGCATATTCTTACCTATCCTAGATTTCCATTTATTGCTTGTGAAGTCCTAAGGTGTTCCATTTGTTGTTTGTTTTTCCTTTGTTCTTATGTGTCCATTCATTTCATCTTCCTAACCCCAATACAACCTTTAATAAAGTCCTATTGATTTGTGCATTGCATTCTGCATGGGTGGTGGAGATTTAGAAGCTTGAGAAGCGTATGATAGTAAGCTTTGATAGGTGGAACTTGAGTGAAATACATTCCCTTAAACACTGGAAGGTTGAGAGTAAACACAAACCCATATGAGAGGCTATGCATTTTGATTTATTTTTTCCAAATGAAATTGCCACAGAACTTAATGCGTGATGCAAGTGAAGTTAGCTTGGATTGTTAAAGTGTTGAAAAGTTTTGGTCATTCTCTAACTTGTGATTTCTACACTTTCCTTTTCATTTTCATTCTACATTGGTCATTCCATTAGTCTCTTCTTGAAGTCTTGAGCTTTGCCCAGGAGTGCAAAGGTTTAAGTGTGGGGGAATTTGATAAGCATAATTTTTATACATTTTATTTCCCTTAGCTTAAGCATTTTAATAGTTAAATAAGGATTAATGGATTTACTTAGGTGGATAATTGATTTTAGTAGCCATTTTTGCACCTTATGAATTAATTTGCAAAATTATTGATTTTTAATGCATGAATTTCTTTTAAATAATTCTATGGATAATTCTATTCAATATTTTCCATTCTTCTGTGCAAAATTTTTTATGGGCAAATAGCTTGGATGAGCATTTGATTTAAAGAAAAGATGAAGGCTTCATGTGTACAGTTTAGAGGAAATAAAAGTGGAATGGTGTGGAGATTGGTAAGGGGCAGCTAACGTGGAAGCAACGTGGAGAAGAAATGGCAGAATATGGGAATGAAGAATCATGAAGAAGAGAAGCTTCGAGCCAGTTGAGAATAAAGCAAGCAAGCTTGAGTTGTTGGTTAAAAAGCGCTGAAGCTAAACCTCGTTGAAGGAGTGAAGCAATACGTAAGAAGCATGCAAAATCACATGGGAGGCAGCATCGAAGAAAGCCAGAGGAGAAGCCCGATTTTATTTGCTATGAACAGAAGCTTGCATGAGCTAGAAAATGAGAAGCCACAAGTTCCAGCAGCTCAGAACACTCACGCACATAGCAAAAAGAAGCTACAAGGCTTATGTAAAAGGAATGAAGTAATGAGTAGAACGAAAGGAAGTAACGGGTTGTGCATGTGAGTAGTATAACATTGAAGAGCTATGAGTGAAGGGAAGAACAACACAGTCATACACAGAGAAAAGAAATGAATGAAAAAAAAAGGTATATGAAGATGCAAGAAGGGAAGCTAGGGGAGAATGTGATTACAAGATGAAGGAACATGAATGAAGCAAGAAAGTTTTGAGCTTAAGTGTGGAGAAGGAATGCCACGAGTTGAATGAAGCTAAAGAGTACATGGGGAAGTTATCTCTAGCCTCAGGTTACACATCCAAAAGCATCAATTCATACCTCCAGCCTATTGTTTCATTTCCACCTTGCTTAACTCACGAGTTTCTCCTTGACACATGCAAAGCAAGGGATCCAAGCTCTCACACTCACATTACAGTAACCTTCTCTTGTTCGCATGCATAGGGCACAATAGAGCTTGTAGAGAAGAACCCATGAGCTAGAACAGAGCTAGAAGAAGTAGAGAGCATAATGTGAGCTGGGAGACGGGAATAAGGCAAGCTGAAAGTAACGTGAAAAAAAGAATAAATGTGGAAGAACCACGCATGGGCAGAACCAAATATCGCATGAGAAGCAATGTGAAAATAACGTGGAAGATGAGCTAAAAATAGAGTTGGAGAATGCTGCATAAAGAAACAAGAAAACAACAAAAAAGAAGTGCCACGAGTATAGAGCATGGGTAGCAACACAAAACGTGAAAGAAGATAAGCCTACGTGGAAGTGAGGTCGATAATGGAGTGGATGAGTCAAAGAGAAGAAGCTATGGGCTGGGAACTCAATGAAGGAAGCAGCACGTGGTGAAGGAGAAGGAAGAATGAAGTTATGGTCTGCACGTGGGAATGGGAAGGAAGATGATGGAGATGAATGATGGAAAGAAAAGGAGCATATTCGAATTGCATGAGCTAAAGCTATATGGAGAAGGAAGCATGTGGAATATTATAATACAAAATGACAAGTGGGGTCCATATTCATATATAATAAAAGAGAAAGGAGCTGCAGGGAATTGAAATAAAAGATGAAGCACATGAGGTGAATAAGAAAAATACATACAGGCAGCTCCAGATCAAGGGAATTGATTCATCTCATGCCACGCACATTAATCTATCGTCAATCATCCAGGGAAGAGAAGGAGAGCACATGATTAATAATGGAATAAGATGCACGTGCTTCTCATAAGGTTATTAAAAATATATATACCTTCGGGCAGAGAAAAAAATCGTTCAATTTGTCCATCATTCGTCCATCCATTCATCAACATTCCATTCCATCGTCTCACCCTACGCCTTCTTCGTCCATTCAACGTCCAACAGCCACACACCATGCCATCTCCTCCATTCCCACTCCATTCTTCCATTAAAATGAAGCTTTAATTCCCCTTGAGGCTAGCTAGGAGAAAGATCCTTGGTGGAAGCTTGAATCCATAGAGAAGAACTCAGAATTTTTGCTAAGATTTCTTTAATTTCCTGTACTTTTTCTTTTTCTTGTACAAGCTTGGTTAAGTTGTATTTGATTAGGATTTTCTAAAATTGTAATTAGTGGCTGGTTAGACACTAATTAGGAAGTCTTTTTATTGATTATTTGATTGGATTAAACACTAAATTTTGCATTTTCTTGCCATCATCCAAGTATGCAATCAAAGTGTTTGATGAAATGCTTATGAGAATTGGTGTGCCTAATTGTCTATTTATGGATTCCTTGGTATTTAGTTGGTTAATTAAACATCTTTGGATGATGATTCAGAGACTAATTAATCAGTTAATCAATCAATTTGAGTGTTCAAAGATCTTAATCACATGAATTAGTAATTTAATGGGAGTTGAGGTCTCAATTAACATCAAATTGCTAGTCTCTTGAATCTTGAATGGTAATTGAAGATCATTTGCCAATGAATACAATTAGGGACTCTTAGACTGGAATTAATTACAATTGGATTAGGATAAGGATAGTGGATATGAAAGGATGAATCCAAAGCTAGTCACAAGACCATCATTCACCCATAATTCATCTAACTAAGTAGAATTTACGAACTTTATTTTAAATTCATTTTACTTAGTTTAATTAAATCAAAACCCCCCGTTAGTTCAGAAATTTTTAGAGTCTTTTAACACTTACAAAACCCAATTAAATATTGAACTCCATTTCCAAAGGAGATGACTTAGGTTGTGCCACTAGCTACATATTTAGTTCAACCTAGTTTTATTTTGAGGCTTGCGCGACGAGCCCGTTAGAAAGCCCAGCTTTGATCCAAATATAGAAATAAGTTGACACAGATAGTGAGTGCCTTAGTACCCTCAGGGAAGCTCGAGGGAGCTAAATACCACCTAAGAAGGCAAGCCTCGTGTTATGTAGAGAAAGAGTGTAAGCCAAGCGAGCCATAGAATGAAATTCCTAGGGATTATATGAAATAGAATCCTTCTTACCAAGGGATGGTCTAGCTAAGAGTAGAGCAAGAGTATGAGAGAAAGTAGACCCCTTTGATGTTACAGAGTGTGAATAAGTAGTGGAACCCCGAGAAAATATAGGTGCTCTTAAAAGTAAAGAAATCCAAACTTGCCACAGAGACAGCCAATAATAGAACATCCTTTTAGTTAAGTAAGAGGATAAGAAAGGTAGAAAGAAAAATTATAATAGTGCTCAAGCTGAAGGCATAGTAGATTGAGAATAGATATTCAGTTAATATGCTTGAGTACTTAAGAAAGCACATCTGTCCTTAGCATAGATGCCCTTCTAGCATGATAGCACTCGAAGTAAAAATAGTTGGGCAATACCAAGAAATGTCCAGATGAAATAGAGGAAGAATCCTATTTTTCTTGAGCACTCTACAAAAATAAGGCAAATAGAGAAAAGTAAGAGAGGAATACTTTAGATTATTGGAAAACTTGTAATATGCAGGTGATAGTGGCTTTGAGCTCAGTCATGAGGCACTTGTGTATTAGTATTTGATGTTATGGTTTGCTTACAACAATGGTTACATGATATTGGGTCAGGCCAACTCAGTAGTAATGTAACTTGAGTGCATGGCAAACGATGGCATCAATCATCAAAGTGTCTCGATAATCTAAAAGTATTCTAGCTAGTAAAATGACGAGATAAGTCAAAAAAGAAAGGTAAAAGGATTCCAGTAATATCAGAATAATGAGAAAAAGTATACAGAGAGGAATCCCTGGTAGAGAATGTTCAGATTCAGATAGCATGAGTTTAGTATGTATAGCCTGAGTCCCTTATAGTATATGTAAATGAAATGAATAGGGACCATTGCATAGCCTTTCTCCTGCCAGACATGTTAACCACACTCAGAGTGTGAGATTCCCTAGTGTCAAAGCACTTAAAAGCAGAACATGGGCATAGTTAGTAACTACAGGATATGAGAGGAATGTTAGAATGAGTACACGTAAAGTAAGTAAGTTAATAAAGTAAAAAAAGAAAGCCTTAACAAAAAGGGGCTGAAGTGGGAATCTGAGGATCCTATGAGGAGTAATGAATGAAAATTAAAATCTTCCTCAATATCAATATGACAGGATCCTAGAGAATTAGATGACATAAAACCCACTTCGCATGAAGAGCACGATGTACCTCTGAGTTTAGCCTTAGCTATTATGAGTGATGGTTACCGAACTTAGTGAGCATGTATTTTACTATCAGATACAGTGATCTTAAGCTTTGACGTCTCCCAGAGATGGATCGTAGTAGATCCCAGTATAGCACAGTAGGTTGCAATAGACTCTAGCAGGGCTCTGAGAGGTCGCAGTAGACCTAGGGGTCACAATAGATCCTACAGAGTTACAGAGAGCCTTAGCCACAACATGATAGTTCACTGGTGAGATCATGGCCTGAGATAGTTCTATAGAGTAGTTAATCTTAAAGACTAGTACAGTTTTAGCAAGCCTTTGTCTTAGAGACTATAGATCTCCTGAGTCTAGTAGACCATTGCCACAGAGATATGAAGGCTTTACTTAGACAGTTAGACCACTGACTAGCTCTCTTTAGAGATGAGCATAGTGTATGGGATGAGGAAAGCAAGAAATTAGCTTTCTAAAGTTAGAGCCAGATGAACCACTACCTAGCAGACAGTAACCCTGACAGAAGGATAGAGAGATCCCCCACATGCTAGCTTATGTATTCATAAAGGGATCAAGTGTAGTTTTTATATGAGTAAGTGGTATAGTATATCTCCAGTGAGCAGAACTATGAGAATAGCTAGCATCCTACCAGAACTCAGTAGTAGTCAATGATAGTAGCTCTTTGGTGCTAGTATAAGATATATGTTCAGCTAATCAGTATTGAAATGAGGGACTATAAAATACCACTATAAGTGAGTAGAGGAAGTGAGGAAAAGTCTCAGCCTACAGAGACAGAAGCAGTAGTAAATAAAGAAGCAGGGATCATTCAAAGTTAAAACTCCTCAAAGGATTTATAATCCTAATAAGTAATTGAGATGTGAGGCATGTGGCAGAAAGAATGTGAATCATAATCATGGAATGAGCTAGTAAGAAAGAACACAGAGATAAACAGTGAAAGGAACATGTAAATAATCAAACAGACAGAAACCTCTAATAGCTTTAATGATTAGAAAGGATGATGAGATGTTATGAGAAGCCATTCAAAGAGGTTATGGGAGACGTGATATGAAATAAGTTACCTCCAGAGATGTGTAAATGAGTTCACTAAAAGAAACGTTAATCCTGAGAACGGTCAACATTAACCCGACAGGATTAGCAAGCTCTCCTAGGAAGGGCCCCCAGAGTCAGAAATTTCTTTCCTTTATGAGAAAGAACTAGCTAGTATTTTATAGTAATAGAGCCCTTATTAAGAACTAGCAATGAAAAATCCCCTAGCTAAATGAAAATTCAAAAGAATGAAATCGCTGAGTAGTTAGCCAAGAAGAAGGGAAAGAAAAGAGTAGTTAGCCAGAAAAGAAAAGATTAAGAGAAAGTGTACCCCAAATTTCGAGGACAAAATAGGGGGAGAAATGTAACATCTGGTTTTCTAAAAAAGAGAGAAAATGTGAAAAACATAATGTACGGTTTCTCCATAAACGAATAAAATTCACCGGATACAAAAGGAAGTCCCCTGAAATGATGTAGTTAAGGTCCCAAAAAATTTGGGAAGCATTCTACACTCCTAAAAATGAGAATCCCAAGCTCAGATGGAAAGAACAATGGAGCTAGAATGAAGAAACAATTTGTCATGGAAAACTTATGAAACGTAATGTTGCTTGGCAAGCCTTTGTATACTATGTATGATATTTTCAAATGATGAAAATGCTTGTTGAATGTTTGCACATATCAACATGACCATGCATGCATTTATGAAACTTATTTGCATCCATTATGTATGATTGAATGGGAGATGAGCTATTGGGATTCTTTAAATCTCATTCCTTCCTATCCAATGATCTAATGTACTAGGTGGATCAAGTGGATAAGGTCATGGAAGCCAACCACTTTGAAGAAGAGAGTTTGATAACCTAATGTATAGTTTTTGGTTCTTTAATGCCATATTTGTATCAAAACATGTAAACCCATGATATATATGGTCTATGACATCTTAAACATATGTAATTATGATATTGTGCCATGTATGAAAGAGAGAATATGTTATGTAGCTACTAGAATGTGAATTGAGTATATGGTGGCAAATTAGCTCCATGAATGGTTTGATAGAATTATGCACATGTGTGGATGAAATGGCCAAAATGAGATGCATAGAGTTTGAAACCATTTGGGCAGCTTACAGAAGTCTTAATCATGCTTTTAGACTTGTCCAAAAGGTTCCAAACTCTAAGGAAAGTCATTTGGTTACTTTGGTACCTCACATGGAGCCAAAATTGACTATAGTGGAACCCTATGTCACTTTTTGGCCAAATAAGTTCTTCCTGATCTAAGATTTGGCATGAAATTAGAGATTATTGAGATATTTTTGAGAAGCTAAAGAATATAATTTTTAGAGGTCTACAAAATATTTGATGAATTTCCAAAGTTGGCAAATTTTCTGATTTTGGTCTGCTACACTATTTATTTGGTCCGAAAATGAAATCTGCCACACAGGGCTCAAATGATGTCCAATTGCCATGAAATTTTATACAGAGAAACTAAACATTCACAGTGACTTGTGCCAACTAGAAGAACCTCATTTGGAGGTCTAGAGAAGAAGATATGAAATTTTAAAGATTCTATCCAGTATCAGGAGCTTCACCCGACCTTAGTTACTGTTCTATTGAATTTTGGGGTCTGGATGTGTCTGAACTGGTTTGAAAATATTTTTCTCTCTATCTAACATCTACATATTTCTAGATCGATATCATTTGTATGGATTGAATTTTTTTGGAATTAATTGGACATTTTTTAAATTTGCTACAGAAATCTGTGATAGCATCAGAAGGCAGTTTGACCTCTAGATTTTTTCGAATGTCAAAAGCCCTTTATGGTGGATGTCTAGGTGCATTTTTAGTGTGGCATAGACATCTGTAGCTTTCCAGAATGACCAAGAATGTATGTTTTTTATTTTTCTAGAATTAGTTATAATTTTCCAAAATTTGGTCAGAAAAGGGACCAAATCTGTCTGAAAATACAATTAGTTACTTTGAGCTTCATTTCAGTTTCCATGAGTTGTGGGCATAATTTTATAATACAAAAGAGTTGTATTGATGTAATTAAATATGATAATGTATAGTATGAGCTCACATGGTCCATGTGACATTAAATGAAAATTTTAAACACAACGCAACGCAAAAATAGTCATTATTTTATCCCCTTTTTCTCTACACTTTCATGGAATTGATGATGTGAAGTCCATGAATGTCATAAAATGAGATAGAATTTATGGTGTTATAGATGGCCTTATAGGTTCCATATTATGGCTTAAAGAAGCAACACCTAGCTAGACTCCTTGATTTGATTGTGTAATAACTCCAAAAGATTTCAATGGAGTCAAGAATTATAAATGAATGGAGAGAATAGACCAAGATGATGTTTTCTTAAGGTTGCTTCATTAAGTGCATTATGGAACTATAAAAGAGTCTTATGAGTCACCTAGCCTTTCTAGTATTTGTGTGGCCTTAGACTTTGCTTCAAGAGTATAATTAGCTTCCATATGATGTGTCTAGGCCAAGAGGAATGATCTCCACCTTCTTAGGTGTGTGAGGTCAAGGGAGAGGATTCAAGACTTAAGAAAAAAGTATGCAAATGCAAGCAAGGTAGCTCTCTCCATCTTCTTTCATGCATAGATGTGTGTTTACATTGTCTTGAATGTGTGCATGTATGTTTTAAGCCATGAAAAGTATTCTAGCATAATTTTTTATGCCATGGTACCATGATGTTATATTATGTTTCTAAATGATGCTTATGATGCTTACTTGGTTTGCTTGAGTGTGGAAAAGCTAAGAACCCTCTAGCCATGGTGAGGATGCGCCATGAACCCTTAGAATTTGTTAAGATAAAGAAAAAGGTCTCTCAAAAGTGAGGTTGACTCCCAAGAGCAAGGTTGAGTCCAAGAACCTCTTAAAGAAATGGATAAGGCAAATCTAAAATGTACAAGTGAATGGGTAAGGCTAATCCACTTACTTGGCAAGCCTATGTATACTATGCATGATGTTTTCAAATGCCAAGAATGTTCCTTAAATGATTGCACATGTTAATATGCCCATGCATGTATTTGTTAGACTTGTATTGCATGCTTTATGTGTGATTGAATGGGAGATGAGCTATTGGGATTCTTTGAATCTCATCGCCTCCTCTCCAATGTCTTAACATTCTATGTGAAACAATTGAGCAAGGTATTGGAGGTCATCAAGCTTAGAAGATGAAGAAGGGCATCAAAGTATATGAATATGCCTAGTTTTGCCTTCTTTTTAACTATACATATGGCATAAGATGTAATCCCATGATGAAATTATTATGTAACTATATGAACATATGTAAATACCCAAATGTATGATGTATAAATGAAATTTGATGCCAAATGTATGAGATAGCATGTTTTGGGTATTAAATGGCAAGTTTAGCTTTTGAATGGTTAGATAAATTAGTGTAATAATGGAAGTGGAATGGCCAAATTGAGATGTGTGAGATTTGAGACTACTTAGGTAGTTCATACAAGTCATGTTCATACTTTTAAATTTTCCCAAGAGGTACCAACCTCAAAAAGAGGCCATTTGGACCAAAGTGACTCTTGATAGGGAGCAAAAATGACTATTTCATGAGGCTATTTGCTTTTAGACCAAATGAGCTCTTCTTGATTTGAAACTTGGCATGCATGTAGATCTTGTTGAGAGAATTTTAGAAAACTAAAGAACAAAAATTTTTGAGGTTTAGAGAATATTTGATAAATTTTCAAATTTAAGAAATTTTTTGGTTTTGGTCTAGTGTACTGTTCACTCAGGTCTGAAAATAAATCTGTCACTTAAGGGGAAAATGGTGTACAATTGCCACAAAATTTTATAGGGACAAACTAGACACTTCCAATGACTTGTACCAACTAGAATCACCCTATTTGGATGTCTAGAGAGGGAGGTATGAATTTTTGAAGTTTCTGCTCAATATCAGGCTTTCAAACTAACCTCAGGTACTGTTTGATTAGATTTCGAGGTATACTTGAACTGGTCTGGAGTTATTTTTTCCCTCTAAATAACATCTTTAGCTTTCCATATTGGTATCATTTGTGTGCATTGGAGTTTTTTAGAATTAATTGGATATTTTTGAAATTTGCTGTAAAAACTTATGACAGTTCCAATAACCAGCCAGACCTTCATCCTTTTTCAAATATAAAACATCTTTTTTGTGATGTTTCATGGCCTGATCATATTTTTAGCATAAATTAAACATGTGTAGCTTCTTAAAATGGTGAATAATGCATGATTTTAATTTTTCTAGAATTAGTTATGACTTTCCAAAGTTGGTGATAGAAAAGCCAAAGTTCTGGCCGAAAATGCAAACATGGGTTTTATGTGATCCTTTGCTTTCCACGAGTTGTAGGCCGAATTGGATGACGGAAATGAGTTGTATTCATGTGTTTAAGTATGAGAATGTGATAGATGAGTTCATATGGCCCATGGGACTCCGAAAGAAAAATTTTACCCATATAGAAATGTTCCTTGAGACTTAGTCCCTATGCCATTATGTTGCTTCACATAGAAATTATATGAGATGATGTATATCAATTGCATGAATTGAATCTTAAAAGTATGATGTTACATCTTTTCTCCTCCTCTTTTTCTATGGTTTTCTTGAGATGATTGATTCTATTTTTGGTCCAGCACACAAGGGGAGAGTTTGAATTAATTGAGAGGAGGCCAACCAAGGAGAAAAAGTCTTGAAAACAAGCCTAAACCTAAGGTAAATCCTTGCTTATGTTGCTTTCTCCTCTTGCTTCTCCTTGTGCATGATTTCGACCTTGCATAGAACTATTAGAAGGGAGGGAGTTCTGTCCAAGAGCAAGAGAGAAATAAGGGTTTTAGGCCATGGGGAGATGGAATATGGCAAGAAATTCCAAGAAAAACTAAAAGAAAACAAGATAGAAAAGTGTAGGGTTCTTTAAGGTTTTGTAAAATCTGATTTTGTGTTAGTGTTTCCTTGGTTATTTGAATATTTCCTTGAGCTCCTAAGACCTCTAGAAGCCCTCCCAAGTGGCTCTCCCATCAAGGAAAAATTTGAAACTCCAAGAACCCCTTTCATGGTACTAGTTTTGGCCAAGCTAGGTTTAATTGGTTAGGGAGTATTTTAATTTGTTCTAGCCTTGATTTGGGACTAATATATGATATTAAAAGGTGGGAGAAACCATTGAGAAAAATTTAAGAGCCATGGAATGAGGGATGGAGCAATGATGTCCATAATAGTGCCTTATGAAACAACTTGTGTTTCCAATTGTGCAAGTGAATGTGTGAGGGCTCCAAGAACCTTAAATGAATTCAAGAAGTCTAGAAATAATAAGATAATGGAGCCTAAAAGTTGAAATATGAGAGTTTCTTCATTAGGTCAATTATGGAGTCATTATGTCACTTTTGAAACCAAGTGTGTATTCAAACTTTTGTTTGGTGTCTTGGCTTGCTTCAAGTGCATAATTATGTGTTGTTTATAGTGCCTAGGCCAAGAGAACATCCACCCACCTAGGTGCACTTGTGAGGCTAAAAAGAGGGAAGGAAAAGATCAAGAAAAGTTTGTATAAATCCAAGGTAGCTCTCCACCTTATTTTCTTTGCATTCTTGTGTGCATATGTATGTTATTATATGCTTGTGTATGTTCTTGTGACTTGATGGCATGCCACTTGATGCCTTGACATTACATTAGTACCAATGTATCTTCTTGAATGATTATGGTTGTGAAAATGGCTCGTAAAGGTGAGGTGATGCCAAAAGTCCCTTAATGAAGGTGAGGAAATGTCAAAAGTCTCATGACATGGGTGAGATAAGGCCAAAAGTCTCTTGGAAGGGTAAGCCAAGTCAAAAGTCCCTAGGCCAAGAGTGAGGCAAATCCAAAAGTCCTAGAAATGGGGTGAGACAAAACCAAAAGTCCCTAGAGCATGGTCTTGGCTTGAATGTGAATAAGTAGCATGGAAATTGTGGTTTTGCATACTTTATGGTTGCTAAACCTTTCATACATATGCTTTGATGTGTATATGCCTTGAATGTGTATGTGAATGGGTGTGTGAGCTATTGAGATTCTTGGAATCTCACTCCCTTTTCCCCTTCCATCTTGAATTGTCTAGGTGGCTCACAAGAAGCAAAGAAAGCAAGCTAAGAGCCTTGAAGGGCTATACTTTAAACCTTTTATAGTTTTCTTTGTGTATCAATGTAAGAGTGATATTGTACATGTTATTTTTGTAATGTAAGATTATGAACAAATGTAATATTATGTATGAATTATATATGAACCTTGTATGGTACCAAGAAAATAGAAATATGGAAATTGAACACTTGGGTACACACTTGAATGTATGTATTCTTGGGTGTGAGATGGTCAAAATAAGATGCATGGTATTTGGGACTACTTGGGTAGTTCCTACAAGTCATATTCATGTTTTTAAACTTGTCCAAGAGGTACAAAACTCAAAGGAAGGCCATTTGGACCAAAGTGATACCTTATGAAAGGAAAAATTTACCAAATTGGTGAGCTATGTCATTTTTTGTCCAAATGAGCTCTTCTTGGTCTAAAATTTGGCAAGCATCTAGAGCTTATTAATATCATTTTAGGAAGCTAAAGTGGATATTATTTAGAGGTCTACAAAATATTTGATGAATTTTTGAAGTTAGCAAAAATTCTGGTTTTGGTTCAGTGCACTATTTATTCTGGTCCGAAATGAAACCCTATCACTCATGGGGCAAATGATGTCCAATTCCCACAAAATTTTACAAAAAAAAACTAGACCTTCCTAGTGACTTGTGCCATTAGAAGCACCTCATTTGGATATCCAGAGAGGGAGATATTAATTTTTGAAGTTGCTATCTAGTATCAGGCATCTAGTTAAACCTATATCATTGTTTGACTAGTTTTCAAGGCCTAGACATGCCTAGACTGGTCTGAAGTTATTTTTTCCCTCTATTTAATATCTGTATCTTTCTAGATTGGTATCATTTGCATAGATTAGATTTTTGTGAAATTAATTAGACATTTTTTAAGTTTATGATAGTAAATTGTATCAGTACCAGGGATAGCAGGACCTTTGTGACTATTTTGTTGTCAAATGTGGTCCAAAGGCTATGTTTGTGTCCTAGAATTATTTTTAATGTTAACATCCAGAGTGTTCTAGAAACCTATGATTTGTATAATTTTGATTTTTCTACATTTAGTTATAAATTTTCAAAATTACCCCTGAAATCTACCACTCTACAGCCACAGAAAATGAAAATGTTTTTGGATTTTTGACCTTTGATCCGTGGTTGGTGCCAATTTTTGAGAATGTTATGACTTGTATGTATGGAAAATAATTAAAGAATGTTATTGATGAGTTCATAGGGTCCCGGAGACACGAAATGAAAATTTTATCTACTACGCAATGCAATTAAATTCATTATTTTAATGTATTTCTTGAGATTTCTTGAATGAGTTGTATAATCTCACTTGTGAGAAGAGGTTTAATGTTAGAATATAATATGGTATTACAAGGCCGAGGAAGGGAGCATTGTTTTAAGAAGAAAAGTGTGTGGTTGCACCAAAGGTAACTCACTCCTCCTTCTCTCATGCATGAATATATGATTAACTTGTCTTTGAATGTGTCTATGTGTGTTTTAAGTTATGAAAAGTATTCTAGCATGAGCTTTTATTCTATAGTACTGTGATGATGCATTATGTTTTCAAATGATATTTAATATGTTTGCTTTGGTTTGCTTAAGTGTGGAGAAGCCAAGAACTCTTAGCCATAGTGAGGATGAGCCAAGAACCCTTAGAAATGGTTGAGACAAAGCAAAGTGTCTCCCAAGAGTGAGGTTGAGCCAAAACCTCCTAGAGAAAATGGGTGAGGAAAATCCAAAATCCATAAGTAAAGGGGTGAGGCTAATCCACTTACTCGGCACGCCTATGTATCCTATGTGTGACTTGTTCAAATGACAAAGATGTTTCTTGAATGTTCACACATTTCAATATATCCATGTATGCATTTTTTAAACTTGTTTTGCATACTTAATGTGTGGTTGAAATGGGAGATGAGCTATTGGGATTCTTTGAATCTCATCCCCTTCATTCCAATACCTTGACATGCTAGGTGGACTAAGTGAACAAGGCAATGGAAGCTAACAAGTTGGAATATAAGAGCTTGACAATAGAATGTCTTGATTTTGCTTCTTTATGTCCATATGAATGGCAAATGTTGTAATCCTTTATTTTATATGTCCTATGATCTTATGAACATGTATGATTATGCTAATGTATCATGTACAAATGAGATTTAATGTTATATGAATGGTGTAGTGCAATTTGGGTATGAAATGGTAAGACTAGCCTTGTATGTTCTTGTGTATGGCATGGGGTGAGAGAGTGAGTTTCCAAATTCTGGGTTTGTGCACCTTTGAGACAAGTTTAGAATGTCATTTTGGTGCATTCCCATATGCTCAAGTGGTCATGATTGCCTTGGAGCTCAAATTGGACCATTTGGACTTTTTGTAAAACTTGAAAATGACCATTTCACAACCTAATGTCAAGATCTGACCAAATGAACAAATTTGCCCATAAAATTTGGCATACATAGATCATATCCAAAGCTTTTTGGGAAGCCAAAGACCAGATTATTTGAAATTCTGTGGAATTAATTATGATTTTTCAAAGTTGGCATTTTTCTGTTGAACTGATACAGGTACTGTTCTTATGGTCAGAAACTTAGGCTGTTTCATTTGTGGGTCAAATGATGTCCAATGCTCATGAAATTTTACAAGAATAAACTAGACATAAGATTTTCATGGCCACCAAGATCACCCTAATTGGACCTCTAAGCGGGGCGATATGAATTTTTGAAGTTGGAGGTTAGTACCAGGGACAACATTCGATCTCTGGTACTATTCCATCAATTTCTGGTGGCTAGCAGCCCCTGTTGAGGTTTAGATATAATTTTAGCATAAATTAGATATTTGTAGCTTTCTAGAATGGTAACAAATGCAAGATTTCTATTTTTCTATTATTAGTTATGATTTTTTAAAATTCATGATAGTAAACTAAGATTTCTGGCCGAGGCTGCACTCTTGAATTTCATGTAATCCCTTCACTTGCATGAGTTCTAGGCCACTTCCTTGGATGGTTTTGAGCTATATTAATGTAATTGAATATGAGAATGAGTTGAATGAGTTCATATGGTCCATGAGACACCGAACGAAAAATTTATCTGCTACGCAACACAAGAAAATTGAATATTTTAATGCCATTTTTCTTACTTCCTTGTGTAATGCATGGCATGAGACTTAGAAAGAGCATGAGGCAAAGCTAGAAATTTATGGTGTTATATTACCCACATTTTCAAGTGTTCTAATTCTCATCCTTATCTAGGTTAGCCTTAATTCACTTTACTTCAAGGTCCTTATTCATTAACCAAACGATTGTAATTTCAATTTCCTATAATTTATATTGGCTTTCACTAGGCTCATAACCCCTGATAAGTAATTCATTCCACTTTTTGGAGACCTTTTTTAATTATCAAATCATGGGATATTACAAGATATAGATAACCTAAATGGTAACAAGTTAGTTTTAAGTCTTAAACACCTAAACACAATCATATGAGATGAAAGAATGGATCACACCTGAATCAAATAATGCATCCACAATATGATTATGAACAAAAATAGTATCTCAAATTAGACTAGGGGCCTACTAGCCTCATCCTGTGTAAATGCAAACATCCATCCTTGTGTAAGTGGGTTAATGGATAAGGCTAACTCCCATAACACTGTGCAATTCTAAGCATAATGCCCTAGTTTCCCATAATTATAATACACTGGGCAAGAACCACTTCCATGATTCTTCCCACACTTGCTGCAGGTAGATGGGGTATTCATTGAGTTTTGAGGGGGTCCCACATTCTTCTTTTGAATCATATGTTTTAGGGTGGGCTCTTTCCCTAAAAGCTACTACCATTACTCACTGCCTTCTTACTACTACCTCTGAAAGGTTTTATGCTTCAGTCCCTCTTATCAGCCTTCCATGGTTCATCATCAAACCATTTCAAGTAGGAGATGAAATAGGATAAATGAATAAACTTTATTACATATTGGTCCATCGATAATTCCTCTTGCTCTAAGAAATTAAATTCAGCTTCATTATTAGCCATGATAGATGGTGGAAAGTATTTGTTCTCGAAGGCTATTTAGAAGCTCTCCCAAGTTAAAGGTATCCCCATTAAAGCCAACAATCTAGAGGTACTTTGCCACTAACGTTCAGCCTCACCTTCTATCTTATAAATGGCTAGTCTAGCCTTTTGTTCAGATGTTCAAGTCATAACCTCAAAATCATTTCTAGCTGCATTAGCCACCTCTTGGCTTTTTCAGTATATAACTCTCCTAAGAAGGTTAGAGGGTTAACTTTTGTGAATTTGGCTAGCACAACGGGGATATCGTCTCCTTATCCTTAATGCCCTACACATAACTTTTTGGCTTACATCGCCTTGATTTCCTTTAAGCACCTCTTGGTTCTACTTATTCATTATTTCATGCAATCTTTGCAACACCTGAATAAAAGCTGCAAAGGTCTTTGCTTGCTCTTGAAGCTGGTCAGTCATAGCCTTTACAATTGCCTCATGGGTTCTAGCTTGTTCCCTTATACGATTTGCCATTGTTGTCATGGCCTCTTGCATTTCCCTTAACATTTTAGTGGTCTCATATTGTGCAGCTGTTATACCCTACAATGACATTAGCATAAAAAGAGGCTTCTTATCAAGCTACTTCCACCCCATAAATCCAAGCACATCTTCATCCATGACAGTTATACACATATGTAAATGACACTATTAGTTCACAACATCCCTATCTCTAGCATGTATGCATCATATCTGCCAAGTTTTCTAACCACAAGGATCAAAATCTAACATAGTTTCCTGAACTATTGCTTTGATACCAAATGTAACAACACTAATCACTAATCACGTCAATTAGTCATAATTAAGTTCTTAATGACTATTGCTTTAAGTCAAACATTGTTAATATTTTGTTAGAGGATGGAAATACAGAGAAAATTTTAACCTTTTTTTTTAATCATTCTAAGTCACCAAATAGAGGAACAAGACAATTCATGTTTGAGGATAATTAAATTCTCATGTCACACTTCCATTACTTTTTTAGATGATTCAAAGAAGTATAAAACTCATTTACATTGGTTTACAAGTCAATACACATCATTGCCAAAAGAAAACTAAGATTTCTAAACTAAATTCAGAATTTGGAAACTTAGGCTATGACTTGGAGTCACTTCGCCTTGGCTAAGTTGGTCTTTGGAAACCTTAAAAGCTTCTCAACACACCCATGCTATGACTTAGACATCTTATATTGCAACTTGACATGATACAGGGGCCTTTTTCCCAAAATTTCATGATTCTTGTCGTAGCTCAAACTCTTTGCATTGTGGCGAGGTGCATCTTTGGAAACCCTGTTCTAGGTCCCCTAATTCTCGTTGTGGTGAGACTGCTTTCGTGAGCACTCCCTATCAACTTTCCTTAAGTTACACCATAGCTAAGAAACTTACGTCATTGTGCAATTCAGTTCTGTTACCTCCTGGATGTAATTTAGTCGTAATTGAAATGGTTTTGGCTATGACTTAAATCCTCTCTGGTCCTAAACTCTTTGATACTCAATCTTACTCACTTGTAACTCCTTCCCATTAGTGTCTAGGGTCATCCTAAGGCAAAAATATATGGTTTCATGTTATATTTCTCTTTAAACCCTACAATTTACTACCTTCCATGATTTAAGGACCTAAGTTTATGTTAGAATCACTAAACCTTGAATTATATTAGCAAATCTCCCTCTATGATAGTAAGAAGAAATGTGAAGCCTCATCTATTGACCTTACATTATGCTATTCCCTATCAATTGACTTTAAACCACTTCAGACAAGTTTTGATAGGGAAATCTAACAAATTCCTATGCTCTAAGCTCTACAAAAATCTTAAATGCAAATTATAAGCATGGGACATCTAAAATCCACATTCACTAGGCATATGACAATAGAAATCTCACATAACTAGATTCAAACTAAACATTTGATCAATTACGTAACCATGTTCTTGAAAATACATAACATGTTTCATACACCCACAAATATTCATATTTGTTCAACATCAAGTAGTTACATTGTAACGCCCCGAAAATTAATTAAGGTATTAATCATGGATTTAGACTAATTAAAAATAATTATTATGGAATAATTAGGCAAGTTATGTGATTAGGAGGTTATGGAAAAATAAATAAATAATGTATGTTTAAGATTCAATTGGGTTAAAATTTAGTTTAGGCCCATAATTAATTTAAGTAAGTCATGGATAAAGATTAATTAAGGCCTAATGATTTTAGGTATAAACCCAACTTCCTATTGTGAGACTTAGCCCAAGAGAGACCACCTAGTAATGGCCCAATCTGGTTTAGTGAGTTAAAAGCCCAAAACCATACTAAAATGCTAGAAATTCTATAGCCCAATCCCTAAGGTTTGACCCAATAAGCAAAATCTGAACTCTAAGTGGACTTGGGCCGATGGGTCAGCCCACAATCTAACTAAACTCATCTAAACCTAAAGTTCCTTTAGCCTTTCCCCTTCCTTATGTAGAAACATAAGGGACAAAAAGTATTTTCAGAGGTTTAAGGTGGAGGCTAGGGTTTTCTACATATTTTCACCATTTCCCACTTCTAGAGTCAAAACCAGCCAAGATAGTTGTTATATAACTTAATCCTCTTCTCTTTCTTTCCAATTCAACCTGATTTGTTTCTCATTTGAAGCATTTTCAACACACCCAAAATTTGAAATATGTTGTTTGGTGTTTTCTTGGAGGATTTTCGGAGGTTGAGGCTAGAGGTATTGTTCGATAAGTATTTCTTTCCCAATTTGAGGTAATTTCTACTGGTTTAAGACGCTTATAGTAGATTTGTAGTATGGGTATTAATTTTGCATGAATTTGCCTAGGATTTAGGGTGATATTCTAAAGTTACTAGTGTAGGAACAATCAAATCTGAAATTGGAGACTTGTAGTAGGTAAGTGTTCTCTAAGTATTCATTAGTATTTTAATTCTTTGAGTACTTGTTTACTAGTATAAATGATGATTTAGAGTAGTAATTTTCTAATGTTGTGGTTATAGTGGGATTTTAGTATTGCTAGTAGCTTTCCAAATTGTTTACAGAGTAAGGTAACCGAGGTTAATGTTAAATTCCATACATATGTCTACTTTAATTTTATATCTGCCATAAATGTATGATTTTGAAATGTATAATGAATGGTTGGCTGTCTGATATATTGTGATTGGACCTTGTGAGTCTATGATAGAGCTATGATACGGCTGTCACCCATGCATTGTGCTTCGATCGAGCACGTGTTGTGATCAGACCCTTATATGCACCAAGCCCAGGTTGTGCTCATTAAGGAGTTGGTGCTATGGACGGGCCTCTCTCAATGTTATTAGCCTTTAACATGTGGATATGTGATTGCTAGTATGGGATAGTAGTCACTAATAGCCTTTTTTTTTATTTGCTGATATGACTGATATAATTTTTAATGCTCATCTTAACTCTTGTATATATATTAATTAAATTAGAATATATAAATGTAATTTGCCTTTAGTTACTGAGATTTTCATCTCATCCCATTTCATGGGCTAACTATTTTAAGTGAAAGTCCTTTGGGTAAGGATAAAGGAAAGCAAGTGGATGAACATCCATGAGCTAAGACCATGTGTTGGAAGTTCTGCACTTGGATGGATCTAATTTAGGATAGATGCTAATTTTTGTTATTCTTTTGTATAGCATCATCATCATGTAATCATATTGCCAAGTATAGGTATTTTGTGTTTTGTTAACCTATGATGTATCTAATAGAGAGTTAAGCCTCATACAAATCTGGTATATGATGTATATACTTATTTATATTTGATATGGAACTTCCTTGGTATGAATGTATGACTTGACTCTTGAGAGCATGCTTTTATATCTCAATAAATGACAATATTAGTTGCTTATAGATCTTGCTACTGTCAATATTTCATGAATTTATTGATGCATGATAGTTTGATGAGTAAGAATCAACCCCTAAGTCTTGAATTGGTAATGATAGGTATGTTAGGTAAACCAAGTAGATGAAAGCTATTAGAGCCTCACAAATTAAGGTAGAGCAGCCTTGGAATGTTACTAAAGGGAGATTTTAAGTGTATGAGATGAAACTTAAGGAGAAATAATACAGAAGAGAGTCACATCGCTGTCAAGCAGAGGCAAGAAACGTTGTGGCATGAGGTGTCTTGCCACGGCACAAAATGAAAATGTTGCCTAGGGAAAGTAATAGAGAGCGACTTGAGCTGCAACAGAACATGTTGCTGTTGGAGATTGTGCCCTAGGCCAATCATTTGTAAGCATTGTGCTTCATTAAGAATAAAAGTTTTTCTATTACAATTATTATATTTGCATATTTCTATAATAATTATATCCTTGGATAAATTATATTAGTTATCCTAAATATCTCTAGTTGATCATCATTGTGGGAACGATGATAAATTAAGACGAGTATGATTTTGATTGATGGTTATGTGTTAATCATGTATGAAGATACAAATCAAAATCATAGGCGTCTGTTGGGAACAGGGCGCTGGATCGACCCGTAATAAGATAGCTTCATGGATTAAGTCATAAGCATACCTCATATATAACTATGTCACTAATCCCTCATACTTGAGATCATCATAGATTCCAACACGAAGGACACTGTGCTTTGGCATTGTCAAAAGTCACCTTTGACCGGGTGATCATAAAGGTTATGGTTGGGCATAGTGGACTCCATGTAAAGGATGATGAGTGGTCAAGATGGAATTTGTCCCTCTGGTTAACAGAAAGATATCTCTGGTCCCCTCGATGAGTGAGACTGAGAAATGCATGGCCATGCTTGGATGGAAGGGTTTCTCCATTCGTTCTGTCGGTCTGCACGCAAATTGAGAAACTAATGATCGAGTAAGATAAGGATGACATTTCTATGCCTCATTCTCAATCAAGATATCATGTGATAAAAGGGATATGATAGGGTTATACGATGGTTGTATCAAATCATCAAACCCTATACGATTTGGGTAGTCACTATGTCTTGCTAGAGGCTACTGGTGACTTGTGGGTGCAATAACGTTGTTGGCCCACTGCCAATATCATATAGGCCTAAAGGGTCGCACACAAGAACGAATCAACTTAAACAAGAATGTCCAAATTCATTGAACCTAGAATTGTGTCTAGATTTGATGAATGTTATGCTTAATTAGGGTGAGATAATTATATATGTATATATATGATATATATATATATATGTAATTAAGTCAAAATATAAGTATATATATTATTTGATATATATATATATATAACATATATATTTATATTTGATATGAATATATATTGTATTATATATTTCAATATATATATATTTATTTATTTATAAATGAATTAGTTAAAATTGAATTTATGAGATAAATTTGAATTTCAACTAATTTGTTTAAGATTAATTTGGATTAATTTAAATAATGTATTTAAATTAACTAATTTAATCTAAAATATACCTCTATACAAGGAGAGGTAGGCTAGGGTTTAGATACACAAAAGAGTTAGCTTTCTAAAACCCTAAGCTGTCACCCTAGAGAGAGCGAACGCGGTCATACACCTAGAAAGAGAAATTGTACGGACACCTAGAGAGAGAAGATCGTCTTCTCATCAATTCGCGTACGGACATGGTGAATGAAGGTGCTAGCAAGCCTTTTAAGTTGCCAGATCATTCGTGTGGATACCAGTAGAGGGGGCTATGCATAGATGTCAATTCCTAAGATCCGAAAGGACAAAGCGCGCTGCAAAGGTAATATTTTATCTCATACTCGATTTAATCAAGTAGACGGATCCATGAGAGGAAACGAAATAAAATTTTCGTTGCGTGTACAATATGTTTCTTACAATATGTTTCTTACAGTTGCACTGCAGTGCAAGTCAGGAAAATTAGGTGATGAGTGTCCCAATAGCTAGTTTTGCCATGGATAGCCCACCACGACACGATCAAGAAATTTGTTACAGTAGGTTGTAGGGTGTCTTTCCTCTACGGCGCCACATAGGCCTGCCAAGTCGAGGGTTCGAATCATCGTGGTGAGATTTGTGAAAATGTGAGAGGTTGAACCCAAAAGTAACTTTGCCGCAGCACTAAAATCTTAAGCCATGACACAAGATGCGAAACTTGGTTTTTAGGTTCCAATAACCAACTTAGCCGCAGCCGGGATGGTCTAAGTCGCAGCAAAAGTTCTCAAACTCTTATTTTTGACTTAGAAATCTTGAATTTCACTATGTTAATGTTGTGCAATGACTTGAGAGTCTTTATATGAGATTTTTGTGAATTGAAATCAGTAGTAAGATGAATCTAAAGTCTTAAATGATAACTATGATTACTTGTGGGCTTGATTAGTTGTGGTTGTTTAGCTAATGACTCTAATGATATCAAAGTTCAAAATTTTTCTACTTTCTCTTATTTTAATTAATTATAATGACTTTAGACCTTGATTTGCAATTACTAATCATGCTATTAAGCCTAATTATAGTAATCAAGAATTATGGTCGTTACATACATCAAGTTCCATATAGATCATACCTAAACTACTAATGATTAACCCATTAGTTACAAAAGTGTCAAAACACCTACACTTGGCAAAAATGAAGGCAACATGATGCTGTACAAAAGGGATTACAAAAGAATAGCATCTATACTAATTCTAAATGTGTCAAAGAAATCCCACATAAGGTTTTAAGCTATGGGTGTTCATTCACTTGCTTCCTTTTTTCCTTAACCGAAGATACTTTACCTGAAATGGTTAGCCCATAAAAAGGGTGAGACATGAATTTCAATAACCAGAGAAAAATTTCATATATATGTATACATTAACCAACATAAATGCATCACGAACAAGTAAGTAATAGCTATATCAGCACAATCAGCAAATGAACTAGTTAGGCTACTAATGCTCTTATCCTATACTAGCAATCACATATAACATGTTAATGGCTAATAATAGAGAGAAAGGCCTGTTCGTAGTGCCAACTCCCTATCGAGCACACTTATAGCTCGGTGCATTCTGCAATCTAATCATAACTCGATGTCCAATCGAAGCACAATACACAGGTGACAGTATGATCATAGATCTACCATGGACACGATCACGGTCCAAACATAAATAAGTAGCCACCCAATCATTAGCATAGGAAATCATATAAATGCAGTAAATATCAGGCTAAAATAAGCATACACGTGGAATTAAAACTAAATTCCCTAATCACCTCACTTATTGTGCCAAACTTCTTAAAGTCAAGATTGGTTTTCAACATTCTAAAAGTCTTAGATTAAATTAAAATATACTCTTAGTTATTAATCACAACATAAATCAGACACCCATGGAATTTAATCATTACAAGCTACCTAGAATTACTTACCCAATCATCAAAAAGTCCCGAATTCAGACTTTGAGCCTCCCTATACCAAAAATCACAATGTTTTACTCCTAACCACTTGTATTTCCATAATGTAACATAGCCCAATAAGAAAGTGAATCACTGGGGCCATTTTCCAACATAGAACACATCAAAATGGGGAGGAAAAACTTGCCTACTGATCCTTCAAGCCTCCACCTCTGAAAATCAACAAGAAACCACAATAACCACAAGTTTCAAATTTGGGAGAAGCAAAAAAATCCACTAAAACAGAAACCATTTGGATCAAATTGAAGAAGAAAATGAGAGGATTACATTTTATATAGGTTACCTTGGCTAAATTTTCTTCTAAAAGTAAAAAATGTTAGTAAGGTGCTAAGGAAACTGTAGCCTCCTTCCCAAGCACGATTTTCTCTCCTTGTTCTATTACCCGCACTTTGTTTCAGCTCAAGAGTAATAAGTGGCAGCCTTCTCTTTATGTTTTTAAGCCATATAGGCTAACCCAAGAGCCATTATTTCAGTTGGGCCCAGAAATTTGCATGTTGGGCCATAGATATAAGGGTTCTAGTTGATTCAAATAAGTTGGGCCTTCATAAAAATTAAGGTTGAGCTTCTATAGGTAGTTCTTGACACATTATTCATGGAACCTAAATCATATTTAAATCCATGAACATCATTTTATTTTTCTCAAAATATTCTAACAAATAATTATTATGTTAAAATACTCAAATTTGCCATTTTCCTTAAAATTCCTATTTTAACATAATTTTCTTAAATTCCTCTTAATAATTACATAATTTTCCATAATTATTCTTAATTAATTTCAAGTGCTACATTAAGTCAAAGGGCATAACTAAAATGTCAAAATGCCCTGAATGTGTTTAAAAGGCCATTTTAGGAATATTTCTAAGATGCATCCTACTTTGATGATAATGTGCCCTCAAATCCAACTTAGTGAAAAATTTAAAGACACTTAGTTCATCCAATAATTCTTTTGCTAAAGGAAAGCTCAATAAGATAAACACTTTAGGATTTTTTTTTTTATATAGTTAATTTATGCTTGACTCTTGTGCTTTCGGCTTGTCATAAAAACTATAATTCTTGCACTATGGGAATTAGAAATTATCTTCTATAATGCATCTATTCAATTCTAGATAATCTACACACACGCCATGTTCCGTCATTCTTTTTAACAAGTACTTTAAGAGATGCAAAAGGCAACGAATTATTTAGAGGGGTATCAATTGATATTTTCTTGAACCTCCCTAAGACATAATATTATCTTACCCTCTATAATATCATTCATATTCACCACGTATACTGGACTTTTTTCATTTAGAGGCCACCATTAGACAATTTCAGTTTATTAACATAATTTATGCAATATAGAAAAGGAAAAGGAAAAGAAAAAAAAAGCGCTTGGAACCATATTTATGTCCAAAAATTCTTAGATGCATGTATAGTGAATGATCATAATTTGATTTGTACATATATGGGGTAAAAAGTGTATATATATAGAACAAATTTTGACCGCTGAGTATCAATGCACTTTATGTACGCAAGAATTTCTCATTTATGCTTCTAATGTTCCAAACAATCTAATGGTAGAATGCCCTAACACCTCACACAATTGCAATCCGTATGCAGCATACAAACCACTAATTGTGTTGTATAGTCATGAAGAGTTTTAAATCATTTATGAAATATTAAGTATGTTTCTGAACTCTCCACAGGGAGGGCTGAATTTGACATATCAGCGACAAATCAAGAGCATGGCAAAGAAAGTTCATTAAAATAGTCTATTGAGCTGCAACCATAACCCTACCAGCTAAAAGGGTACATGCAGTCATCCACAATGAAAAAATAAAGTACTCACTACGGGGCATCTATTCTGAGATGGCTAATTAGTGTAATCCAGTTAAAAAAAAAAAGAAAAGAAAAAAATACTAAAAAAAGAAAAGAAAAAAAAAATACTAACTCTACGGGCCAGCGGAGGCTACATGCCTACTCTCATATAGTCATAATAACATGAATTCCAATTTGCACAACAAAATTTAAAATAAAGAATAACAAATCAGACAATTGACTCCCAACAAAATACGAGTCTACAATATTGGGGAATGCATAGACTGTAGCATGGGCTGATTCAATCAGTCTAACTAGCAGTCTCATTTTTTTGTTCCTTTAGGTACTCTTCCATCTCATTAAGCCAAAGATCAGCAAATTCACAATTTTTCCAAGCTTCAAACCATGGGCCTCCACGAGTATAATGGATGGACTTTGGGAAAGTGGTTGGATCATCCTGAACCACCCTGTTATGGCCCTCAAGAAAGTTCCAGACAAAAGGGATTGACCCAATTTCATGATCCTTAAGCCACTGAAACCTGTGAAGGAAAGCACCACTCTCTGTATTCACAGCGTGAGGAGTGAGAACACTGTTCTTGGGATGCCCACAATTGTACAACACCATTGAAGACCAATTCTTTCTAGGATACACCGTTTGCAGTGCTCCATCCATTTTTGTTGTCTCCTTTGGAGCGTAGTCATGTTGAACACACATTATGGCATACTTGTCATCAATCAAGTCTCTCAGTTCCTTAATATCTGCCAAGTACAGGAAATCGCAATCCACAAACATTGCCCAACCCTTGTAATTGGCCAAGCATGGAATCAAGAATCTTGAGAAGGAAAACTCGGTGCTCTCAAATTGGCCTCTTTCACGCCAATACAAACCATTCTTTCTCAGATCTGATTGCTTGATTGGTATGATCTCAACAGCAATCGAAGACCTCTTCAAGATTGAGTGGCGACACACCTCAAACGCAATGTCTTCACGCGGATCATACCCCACGAAGATCCTGAAAGGCGTCCCCGAATCTCCTCCATTACAACGACGCAGTGACTCAATATTGCCATCTCTCAAACTCATCTCAACACAAGGTAAAATGCATGCCTATTGTTCAGAACCCAGAAAACAAATCAATGCTTGATATGGAAAGAGATCAAATGACAAACACTTAGCTGTTCCCAGATGAAATTATAGAAAAATAAACACTAAATCTGATGTTTTCCCTGTTGAATGCTCGTAATTGTTATAAAACGAACTATTACCATTTCCAAGTATTCCCTCACATTTAAGATGAACGAAGTCGAACATAGTTGAGCAATCCAAATTTCAAACACGAATCAAGGGAACGAAATCTTAGTAAAATCAAGTGCAAGTCAGAAATTAAGATGGAGAGAGTACCAGAAGCGTGATAGAGGATGCAGATCTTGAAGCAGAAAATTGTCGCCGTGTTTCGTTTCTTCATGAACTTTCGGAGAGAAATGGGTCCAACGAATTCAACAGAAGGCAGAGAAAGATTCAAGCCCTGGAGCAAGGATTGAGCGGTGACGCGTAGGTTTTTTTTTGGGAAGGGGGGGGGAGGGGTGGGGTGTGGGGTGTGAGGTTGGGTTGTGGTAATGCAGTTTATGTAAAAAGGGCTCGGAGGGAAAATTTTTGAAGAAAAAGAAATTAGGAAGTTAAAGGAAGGGAGCATTTTTCTGCGGCGATGAATTGACACGTGCGTATATCATGAGACAGCTCTCGGATCATACGTGATTTTGTATTTGGATGAAGGGGAGGGGGAGGAGTAAAAATATTTTTTTAAAATATTTGGATAGATGACAAGAAAATATAAGAGAAAACTTGTTAATTTAGAATAATAATAATTTTTTTATTAATTAATTATTTTAAATTATATATATATATATATATATATATATTTTAAAAAAGAATAATAAATTTAAAAAAGATTATGAAAATTTTATTTTAATTTTTTTAAAAAAATTTAGAAAAATAATAAAATGAAAAATGAAAACCAATTTTAAAAATATGTTCAAATAATAAAAAAATTATTTTTAAATAAAGTCAAAAAACTTTCTTATTAAATGAAAACACATTTAAAATTTTAAAAATATTTAAAAAATACATTCTTTAAATTAATTAAATTTTAATTTCAAAAAATTATTTCATTTTAATATAATAAATATGATTATTTATTTTAAAATTTTATAAATATTATTTTAATATATATTAATTGATTGTAAATATAATATATATAAATATAATAAATATTTTTATTATATTTATATATTATATATAATATATTATAATAGTGTATATATTAATAAATAAATATTATATATCAAATATATATATATATATATATGTAAATGCATATATATATATATATATCATCTTACCAAAATTTAGTTTAAGGCCATTAACTGGTTAGCTCTTTTTTTAAAAAAAATATGTAATTTATTGGTTTTAAAGTTAAAAAATATTTAAATTAATTAAATATTTTTTTTTAAAAAAATATTTTATAAATTATTATTTTAATACATTAGATATGATTATTTATTTTCAAAATTTTATAAATATTATTTTAATATATATTAATTGATTTAAATACAATGTACGTAAATATAATAAATATTTTTTATAGTATTTATATATTATATATAATATATTATGATATATTATAATAGTATATAAATATTATATATTAAAAAATATTTTATATATATATATGCATTGCCACCGGCAATACATATACATATACATATATATTATCTTACCAAAATTTGGTCAAACGTAGTCAGTCGCTTTTTTTTAATATATAATTTATTGATTTTGAAATTAAAAAATATTTAATTAAATATATTTTTTTAAGTTAATTAAATTTTAATTTTTAAAAAATTATTTTTTAAATTATTATTTTAATACAATAAATATGATTATTTATTTTAAAATTTTATAAATATTATTTATATATATTAATTGATTTAAATATAATTATATAAATATCATGAATATTTTTAATTATATTTTTTATATTATATATAATATATAATTATATATTATAATATCATATACTTTAATATATAAAAGTTATATATTAAAAAAATAATATATATATATATATATATCTATATGTTTTGTCATTGAAAATGTATATATATATATATATATATATCCGACCAAATGGTAAGCCATCATCTGCATTGTAGTTAGTGGCCCTCTTTTTATATATAATTTATTGATTTTAATATTAAATAATATACTATTATTTTATAAAATATATTTGTTAGTAACAAAACGGTAAATAAAATTTTAAATGAATACTTATAACATTAATTAATTTTATAATGATTTATTATTAATTATTTTTTTAATACAATAAAATGAAAGAATGAAAATAAAAATTGCATTCTCGTGGATAGATCTAAAAATGAATAGTATTTGTGTTGAGGATAATTTGGGAAGATGAAATCCGAACCACGTTATGCGAAATTTTCCTCTCAAAATCTCTCTATCTTTTAGAAGAAAATATTTTAGTGAGACCCACGTTAATTTTTGCCTCAACTTTTCTCTCCTCCTAACTTTTTTCTTACATCCAAACAGAGCACAATCCATTTTCTCTCCTTTTTTATACTCAACTTTTCTCTCCCCTCTATTTTTCATCTCGCCCAAATATGCTGTTATGGTGGAAATGCGGTAATGGACATCATATTTGAGGGGATAGCAAATATTGGTGGCCTACAATCAAGTAAAAAAATTTTTACACTGTTTTTTTTTTATATTTTTGGTTATTAGTTTTTTCAATTAAAATATAATTTTTAATATAATTATACAATTCTTTCAATAAATTATATTTTTATTATATTACTATTAAAAATTATATTTTTGTCATATTTTAATTGAGAACGTATAAAAAAAATATAAAGGATTCTATATAAGTTTACTTTTACAATTGATAATCCTACAGTTATGTGTGTTTTTGCAATTAATGATAGTCAAGGTAATAGAAGTTTCGAAATGGATATTCAAACAAATTTATAATATTCAAATAAATAAAATGCAAAAAACTTGTACCTCTAGTCATTACACTTGAAGATATAATTCTTGTTTTGCCCTAAGTTATTTGCTTTTGGCCACTTCCAATCTTTGGTTTTTCACTAATGATAGTGTGTAACATTCCAAAGTGTTGAGAAACTAGAGTTTGGGGATCCAAATATATATCTTGGCACTTGAGAACTCATTCCCATCAAAAGAGCCAAGAAAAACATGTATGTGGTGGAACATTCCAAAAGCATGAATCTTGGAACCCAAGAAGACCAAGCGACTTAAAGGAGAGGATGTTGCCAATGTTAAAATGCATGCAACGGTTAACATTCTCCTACTTTGTTTGAATATCTTTATCCATAATGATTCCAAGATTCATAGATAATTTATATTCCAAAAAAAAAAAAACTAAATGCACAAATCATAGTGATAGATTCTTTATAAACAAGTATTACCCCTAATATATTACAGTGCATTTTGTTTTCTCAACCTACCATAATATAATAAGTATTTCATACACTTATTTGAGGTCATCTTAATGTCATTGTTCTCAAAAAATAAACCTACACATAGAATAAGAAATATAACTCAAATTGAATAAGACCCTTATTACAAATTATGATAATATATATATAACTCAAAATAAAAACAAGTCTATTCTAATTACATGATCCTTAAACCTGGTTAGTAGCATGCCTTTTGTTAAAGGATTAACTATCATAAACTCAATGTTATTGTGTTCAATAGTGACTTTATTTTCCTTGACACATTCCCAAATGACTAAGTGCTTAATGTTAATGTACTTACTTTGACTTTCACTCTTATTGTTCTTAGCCGAGAAAACCATAATTGAGTTGTTACAATACATCCTTAATGCCCTAAAGATAGAATCCATAATTCTAAGCCCAATGATGGAGCACTTTAGCCATATACCTTGAGAAGTTACCTTAAAACAAGATATGATTTTAGCCTCCATGGTTAGAGTAGTAGTCAAAGTTTGCTTCATACTCCTTCAAGATACAACTTTGCCAACAAACATTAAAATGTAACCTGATGTTAATTTTGTGAACAAACACATTTGACGAAATCCATATCTGAGTTATTGACTGCCTTGAGGTTCTCAATTTGTCTATAAATCGACATGTAATCTTTGGTACCCTTAAGATATCGTATCTCATAACCTTCTTTGCAACTCTTTAATGACTTATAATTGGATTACTCTGAAAGATGCCTAATATTCTAATTGCCAATACAATATCAAGTCTTGTACAAACCTAAGCATATATAAATTTTTTGAAAGCAAAAGCATTTGAAAAGTTACACATCTATTATGTAATGTCACTATAACATCCGATTCTCTGAAAACGAGAGAAAACGTGAAAAACGTAACGTACGGTTTCTCTGTCAACAAACGAAATTCACTAGATACAAAAGGAAGTCCCCCAAGATGAGATAGTTAAGGACCCGAAAAATTTGGAAAGCATTCTAGACTCCTAAAAATGAGAATCCTAAGCTCAGACGGAAAGAAAAATGAAGCTAAAATGAAGAAACAATTTCTTATGAAAAGCTTACGAAAAGTAATAGCATTTTTGTAATTTTGAGCAAATTTTGGAATTCACATAGGAAGGCTTTTTAAATGAAATTTTTGAGTTCTTAGGGATTCTCAGAGGCCCTAAAAATCATGGGAAGGCCCAAGACAGCTAAAGCCCATCCGGTGGATGTTTTTCAACATTGGTGTACCCCAACTTTAACAAATTTGTTCAGGAAGCTTTTAGCTCTGATTTGAGTAATTTCAAAGGCATTTTATTAAATTAGGAATCTAAATTTTATAATGAGAAAGACGGTTCTAAAAAAGGAGCTAAAGCGAAGGAGAAACGAGAATACTAAGAACGAAGGGCAAAATGGAAATTTTTGAAAAGTGTAACTTTCTCCCACCTATATATATGATGCAACCTTCTTCTCCCTTCATTATGCACGACCATGTTCTACCCAAAACCAGAGGAAAACCCTAGGGGATGAGGTGCATAAGAGGAGGAAGAAAAGGAGGAGAAATTCAAGGTAGAAAGGTATAGATTTTCATAGTTTTTCATGCTCTTTCTCTTCCAAACCTCTTCTCCTTCATTCTCCTTTATTTCCTATGATTATAATGAAGTATATGGATCTATTTTAGAGGAAAAATTGAGGGAAAAATTCAGATTTGAAGAGAGAAACTCAAAGAATACAATATTCAAGTAAGAAAATAAGGTAATTTCTCTTCCTATGGTTGTCATCTTTGGTTCCCTCCTCCTCCATTTTGCCTAACATGAGAAAACCATAGGAAGACTTGATTTTTAGACAGAACTAAAGATGAATCTAAGGAAAAAAGGTGTGGAGATTAAGAATATGCAAAGGGAATCAACAAAAAACCATTAGATTTCAAGATGCAAGTTCTAGGGTTTCAATTACACCTTGTAAAATATGATTTTGTATGATAATTCCTAGGCCTAAATAAGAGTTTAAATGTGCTCCGAAGATCCCTAAGAGACTCCCCATATGTTTCTTCCCTTGAGAAAACAAAGCAAACTCCAAGGAGCTCCATTTCCTCCATAGCCTTGCCCAAGCAAGGATAGCATAGTTAGGGAGAATTTTAAATTTTTCTAAATCCATTCTTGAGCCATATATGATGAAGGAAATTGAGGGGAGGCTTTGGAAAAAATTTAGAACTCATAGAAAGTGAGTTAGTGCTTTAGGTTCCATATTATGACCTAAAGAAGCAACATGCTGCTAGACTCTTGTTTTAATTGTGTGATAACTCCAAGAGGCTTAAAAGGAGTCAATAATCATATTTTAAAGGAGAGAATGGAGCCTAAAAATTATTTAAGGGGTGTTGCTTCATTAGGTGCATTTATGGACCATAATGGGGTTTATAGAATAACCTAGTATCTAAGCAAGTTATGTGACCTTAGAGATTATTTCATGAACCTAATTGGCTTTTATAAATTATGTTTAAGCCAAGAGAAATCCTCCCCACACTTTTGTGGGTGTGTGGCCAAAGCAAGGGAGGGCATTTTAAGAGAAAAAGTGTGTGATTGTGTGCAAGGTAGCTCTCTCCACCTTCTCTCATGCATGGATGTGTATTTAGCTTATCTTAGAATGTGTGTATGTGTATTTTCAAGCCATGAAAAGTATGCTAGCATGATTTTATATGTCATGAATTCATGATGACATATTATGTTTTTAAATGAATGTATGATATTTGTTTAAGTTTGCTTGAGTGTAAAGAGGCCAAGAACTCTTAACCATGGTGAGAATGAGCCAAGAACCCTTAAGATTGGTTGAGACAAAACAAAGAGTCTCTCAAAAGCAAAGTGGGCTCCCAAGAGTATGGTTGAGTCCAAGAATCTCTTAAAGAATGGGTGAGGTAAGTCTTAAATCCATGAGAAAAAGTGTGAGGCCAATCTATCCATTTGGTTGATGTCTTGTATATCTTAGTCACATGCCAAGCTTGCTTCTTGAATGTTCATGACTCCCATTATATCCATGCATGCATTTTTAAGACTTGCTTTGCATATGTTATGTGTGATTGAATGGGAGATGAGCTATTGGGATTCTTTGAATCTCATTCCCTCCTCTCCAATAATCTAATATGCTAGGTGGACCAAGTGGATAAGGTAATGGAAGCCAACCACTTTGAAGGAAAGAGTTTGACAACAAAATGCCAAGTTTTTGGTTCTTTAAGGCCATAATTATGTTAAATGATGTAATCCAATGATGTACATGGTCTATGACCTCTTGGACATGTATAACTATGATAACATGTGATCTAGAAATGGAAGAATATATTATGTAATTACTAGAATGTAATTTGAACATGTTATGGCATTATAGTTACATGAATGGCTTTATGGAAATATGCATATGTGTGGATGAAATGGGCAAAATGAGATGTATAGAGTTTGGGACCATTTGGACAGCTTACATAAGTCTTAATCATGCTTTTAGACTTGCCCAAAAGGTGCCAAACCCTAGGGAAAGCCATTTGGTTACTTTGGTACCTCATATGGAGTCAAAATTAACCATAATAGAACCCTAAGTCACTTTTTGGCCAAATGCGCTTTTCTTGATCTAAGATTTGGCATGTAATTAGATCTTGTTGAGAACTTTTTGAAAAGTTAAAGAAAATGATTTTTGGAGTCTACAAAATATTTGATAAATTTTCAAAGTTGGCAATTTTTCTGATTTTGGTCTGTTGCACTATTCATTTGGTCTGAAAATGAAATCTGTCACATAGGACTCAAATGATATCCAATTGCTACAAAATTTTATATTAAAAAAATAGACATTCATAGTCACTCATGCCAACTAGAAGAACCTTATTTGGAGGTCTAGAGAGGGAGATATGAATTTTTTAACATTCTATCCAGTATCAAGAACCTTACCCGACTTCAGTTACTATTCTATTGAATTTAGAGGTTTGGGCTACTTGAGTTGGTTTGGAAATATTTTTTCCATCTAGATAACATCCACCGCTTTCTAGATTAGTATTATTTTCATGGATTAGAATTTTTTGGAATTAATTAGACATTTTCAAAATTTGTTGCAGAAATCTATGACAACATCAAAAGGTAGTTGACCTCTAGACTTTTTTGGATGTCAAACATCTTTTGTGATAGATGTTATGGTCTAGAAATATTTTTAATGTGAAGTAGCCATCCGTAGCTTTCTAGAATAACCAATAATATATGATTTTTATTTTTCTAAAATTAGTTATGATTTTCCAAAATTCTAGCAGAAAAGGAGCAAATTCTGGCCGAAATTTAATATGCCTATTTTAAGTTTCCTTTTGAGTTCCATGAGTTATAGGCCACATTTTATGATCCAAATGAATTTTATTCATGTAATTAAATATGAGGATATGTTGTATGAGCTCACACAATCCACGTGACACCGAATGAAATTTTTATACACGATGCAATGAGAAAATATTCATTATTTTTATGCTATTTCCTTGGTTCTTCCATAAGATGTCTAATAGGAAGCATAGAGATAGTATGAAATGAGTTAGAATTTATGGTCTTACAGTCCCTACATTTCAATTAAGCTAAATAACATAGTTTTGCTCTAAATTAATTGTAATTTATGTGTAAGGTCGACTAATGGATCACAAAGATATAAAAATATAGGAAAATTAAAACTTTTATTCAACAACATACATTTCTTAAACCAATTAAGGGATTCCATGTTTACTTAACTTTATAATCTCTATTAAGACTAATTGCCTCTTTTTAATACCCTTTAGAAGGATTAAAACAAGTGTAAGTTGAGTCTTTAGCCCATATTCATCAAAAGCACACGAGAAAACTGTAATACCTTAACCTTTAGCCTTGCCATCCCATATATGGTGCTAAGCTTCATACATATCTCATGGAAAATGAATATATTTAATGGTATTTAATTGCATTACGTAAGGCTTTAAAAATTCATCTTATGCTCTACGAACTACATGAACCCCTCATTATCATTTGGTACTCATAATACATCTATACAAGTCATAAACATTATAAAATATCATATACATCTTGAGTTGGTAGCCATACACTAGAAAAATAAAGAGTTGCTCACGGGTTTCTGCTATAGCTTTCTGGTGTGAAGTTTAGAAATTCATAACTAATTCTAGAAAAATTGAAATTAAACAAACTGATACACCTACACTTAGCATATACTATAACTTACCATATTGAAGGATTTTGTACTACTAATAGAAGATCTTGTCGACAAGGTTTTGAATTCTATAGTATAAAAATCCAAGATCTTGTCAACAAGATCCTAGACCTAGGAGATCTGTACTGACCTATCTAGTGGATTTCCATCTTATACATATAGAAACATAAGTTTAAGCTCTGACTCTCTAAGTACCATAGAATTTCATACCACAATAGTAAGAAACAAGAGCTACGATAGTCACAATTTCACTACATTTTGAGCCTATTTTTGTGAAATTTCTTTCCCCTATCAAATGACCTCTAAAAATTATAAAAATTGGTAGAATAAGTCCTTATTATATTAATTATAAGCCATAGAAACAGTTCCAAGAATTCCCAAAGATAACCCCAAAACCCCTACTGTTTAGACCCTACCTCAGTTGAACTTGCTGTACACTGTCCATTCTATTTCTGGCTTTGTTACCCTACCAAATGAATTCCAAAAATTCCAAGACTTTCTAGTTCTAAGTTTATATATCTTGGCTACCTTCCTATAAAATTTCATGCATTAATTCCTTCATTTACCAATTTAACAAGATTAGTTATAAATTCTGCTCAAAGTTGTCCCATATAGAAGCTAAGTTATATCATTACATCATTTCCTTGATCCAACCTATTCCAATAATCCTGTAACTTTCCAAAACCTTAGCCCAAAGGATGGAGAGCACATTATAAAAATTTAGACTTAGATATCCCATGGTAATGATAATAAGTTTCATGCAAAGACAGTACTTAGAGTTGCTCTTCCATATAAAACAACACTTCAGTTAAATATCATCATCAGTTCACATTAAAGTCTTATGCATACAAAATCCTATAGTTACACAATAAAGGATTACAAAACAATGTTATGTACTCAAACCTAAAATCATACTTCAGCATTTGGCGCTACACAGAGAATTTACAAAAAACTAGTTATAAGGACAACAAATTGGTTTAGTATTTGCCCTATTTGGTTTATGCTTGTTTGGCTTCGTTTGAGGTATAACGGGCACCTAGAAATGGTTAGCTTCATAGTGAGATAAAATCCTAGTAGATAATAATGCATTCAAGATGCATACATATAGACAGCATGGATTACTATCTAGGATACATTCAATGCATACTTTGGTGTCAAAGCATGCAATGTCTAAGAAGCAGCATATTCTCATTTGTTATGTAATGAATGTAATTTTTGTAAAACAATGAAATGAGCTGTATGAAAGTAAGTCCTCTGAAATAAGTTAGATATTGTCCTAAAAAATTTATATAGAGTCCTTGGCTCATAAAAATGATAATTCCAGGCTCAAATGGAAAGAAAAACAGAGTTAGGACGGTGAAACAATTTGTGACGAAAATTGATGAAATGTAATAGCATTTTGTAAATAAGTACAACTTTTGAAAAACACATAGGAGGGCCTTTTAAATGGGGAATTTAAGTTGCGTAAGGTTTTCAGAGGCCCTAAAAATCATGGGAAGCCCCAAGACTAGTAAAGCCTCTCTAATGTACGTTTTCCAACAGTGGTGAGCTCGAACTTTGACGAATTCGTTCAAGAAAATTTTAACTTTAATTTGAGTGATTCCAAAGGTATTTTATTAAATTGGGAACCTAAATTTTATAATGGAAAAGACGGTTCTAAAAAAGGAGCTAAAATGAAGTCAGAACGAAATTGGAACTTTTAAAAACATGAGTTTCTTGAAGCTTCCACACACTTCTCCCTTTTTCTCCCACCTTTTTAAGCACAATTTTTTCTGCCCAAAATACAGAAATGGATCAACTCTTCTAGGTGCAAAAGGAGAGGGAGAGAAAGAGGAGAAAAATTAAGAGAAAGATAAGGTAAGGAAATCTAAAGAATTTCATGCTCCATCTTCTTCCAATCTTGTTCCTCTCCTTCTTAGCTCTCTTCCTATGGTTTTCTTGAGATGATTGGTTCTCTTTTTGGTTTAGAACACAAGGGGAGAGTTTGAATTAATTGAGAGGAGGCCAACCAAGGAGAAAAATTCTTGAATACATACATGAATCTAAGGTAAATCCTTACTTATATTGCTTTCTCCTCTTGCTTCTCCTTGTGTATGATTTCAGCCAAATCAAAACCATATGGGGGGAGATTTTCTATCCAAAAACAAGAGAAGAACTAGGGTTTTGGACCATGAGGAAGAGGAATATGGCAAGAAATTCTAAGAAAAACTAATAGAAATCAAGTTAGGAAAGTTTAGTGTTTTCTAGGGTTTTGAAAAATCTGATTTTGTGTGAGTAATTCCTTGGCTATATGAATGTTTCCTTGAGCTCCTAAGACCCTTAGAAGCCCTCCCAAGTGGCTCTTCCATCAAGGAAAAATCAAGAAGCTTGTGAACCTCCATTATGGTACTAGTTTCGGCCAAGGCAAGATTACTAGGTTAGGAAATGTCCTAATTTGTTCTAGCCTTGGTTTGGGACTTCATATGATGTTAGAAGATGGGAGAAACCATTGGAAAAAATTTAAGAGCCATGGTTTAGGAGATGGGACAATGGTGTCCATAATGGTGCCTTATGATACAACTTGGTTTTCTAATTGTGCAAATGAATGTGTGAGGACTCCAATGACTTTGAATAAGGCCAAGAGGCCTAGAAATGGAAAGAGATGGGAGCCTAAAGTTTGAATTATGAAGGTTGCCTCAATAGGCCATTTATGGAACCATTATGCTACTTATGGAACTAAGTGTGTGTTCAAGAGTGAGTTTAGTGTCTTAGCTTACTTTAAGTATATAATTGTGTGTTGTTTATGGTGTCTAGGCCAAGAGAACATCCTTCCACCTAGGTGTGCTTGTGGGATTGAAAAAGGGAAGGAAAAGTGTAACACCATAACCTTCTAGCCTTGCCTCATGCTAATTTTAAGTCTCATGCCAAGCATTACATAGGAAAGCAAGAAAAATGGCATTAAATTATTGAGTTTTCTTGCATTGCACTATGTATAAATTTTTCTTTCAAAGTCCCGTGGGCCATATGGACTCATGTATCATATTCTCATATTTAATTACATAGATACAACTCATTTCCATAACCAAAATTAGCCTAGAGCTCGTGTATGTCAAGGGGATACATAAAATTCATATGTGCAATTTCAGCCAAAATTTTCTCACTTCTATCACAAACTTTGGAAAATCATAACTAATTCTAGAAAAATTGAAATCATGCAATATTTGCCATCCTAGGAAGTTACACGTGTCTACTTTATGTTAAAATTATGTTTAGACCATGAAAAATAGCACAAAAGATGTCTGACATTCGAAAAAGTGTAGAGGTCTGGCTGGCTACTAGTACTATCATAGGTTTCTATTGTAAACTTAAAAAATATCCAATTAATTTTAAAAAAAAAATCCAATCTATGCAAATGATACTAATTTAGAAAGCTATAGATATTAACTAGTGGAAAAAAATAATTCCAAACCTTTTTAGACATGCTCAGATCTCGAAACCTAATCAAATAATATCTGAGGTCAGTTTGAGTGCTTAATACTGGGCAGAATCTTTAAAAATTCATATCTCCCTCTCTAGACATCCAAATGGGGTGCTTCTAGTTGCACAAATCATTGGAAATGTCTAATTTCTTTCTATAAAATTTCATGACAATTGGACATCATTTGGTTCCTAAGTGACAGAAATCATTTTTCAAAGCAGTATGAACAGTAACATGACCAAAATCAGAATTTTTTCTAACTTTCAAAATTTATCAAATATTCCATAGACCTCTAAAAATTTTGAATTTTAGCTTCCCAAAAGCTCTAATTTTATGCCAAATCTCAGACCAAGAAGAGTGTAACACCATAATATATTGACTCCATCTAGCCTCCCTCTGGGCTCAATTCCATATGATTTCCAAAGAACCAGTACCAACCGTGGCATTTTCATGCTATAAAACGGAGTTTCAAACACTCATCTTCTGCCCCTGTGGGTCCTGCGAACCCATCATTCACATTCTCTACTCACACTCCATTTATAAAACTCATAGATAGCATAAAACAAGCCATAAGCCACGGGTATGGAGCCAAAAACCAGACAAATGCAATTTCTTAAACGGACCCAAAAGTTAGATTTTTGGCTCTAACTTTGGAAAATCATAACTAATTAGAAAAAAATGGAAATCTAGAAAACCATAGCTTTCTGGAAATTTCTAAGTGTTATCTTTACACTAAAAATAATTCCCAACCATAATCTCAGCGTTTGGACCATGTTTGACATAAAAAATACGACAGAGGTCCGGCTGTCCCTGTTTCTGGCGCAGCTTACTCTCATGGACTTCGAAAATTCATAACTAAATCCACAAAAATCCAATCTATGTAAACTATACCAATTTAGAAAGCTAAAGATGTTTTCTAGAGGAAAAAAATAAGTTCAGATCAGTTCAGCAGTCCCTACACCCCGAAAACCGATAGAAAAGTAACGGAGGTCGGATGGCTCCTCTGTTGCTGATATAGAACTTCAGGCGGTTCATTCTCTCTCTACAGACCTCCGATTTAGGTGATTCCAATTGGTATAGGTCACTGTGATTTTTTAGTTTATGTGTATAAAATTTCACGACATTTGGACTTCATTTGGTCCATGAATTCCACGGATTTCCATTCTGACCTATGGTAACAGTACATGACCAAATCATCAAATTTTCCCAATTTCAACAATTTGCCAAATATTCTCTAGACCTCTAAATATTACCAACTTTAGCTTCCCAAGAAACTCTCTATGAACTCTAGAGGTATGACAAATTTCATGGTAAGAAGAGCTCATTTGGTCATACTTTGACGCAGCTCACAAAATTAACGGTTTTGGCACCCAAAATGGTCAAAGTGGGTCCAAATGGCCTCTTACATGTTCTCACACCTCATGGACAAGTTTGAAAACATAAACATAGCATATACAAAATATCTAAGTGGTCCAAATCATCATACATTTCAAACTCACTATGCTACGGGCCAAAATACGCTATCACATGCAAGCCACAAAAAGGGCAAAACCCACATTTGCATTACTTTGGCTATCTACACAGTTTATACATCATGTTTCCTTACATTTACACTTGTTACAACATGTGCATCTCAAAAATAGAAGGTGCATATTCATTTTGGCACTTCTTTACATCAAAAGAGTCAAAACAACTAACATTCATCTAATCATTCTCCTAGGCTCCTTGGTGTGCACTTGATTCTCCTTGAGCTCTACCTAGCATGTTAAGTTGGGAGGGGAAGGGGTGAGATTCATGGAATCTCAGTAGCTCATGCACTCATTCAAGAAAGTAATCAAGGCATATAACAAGTCAAAGCATGTAATTTAGCATCCAACCATTCTCAATCACATAATACATGTTGTACATGCCATGAAAATCACAACAATGCCACAAGTAAGCTCTAGGGACTTTTGCTCTAGCCTCACCCGAGTTTAGGGACTTTTGGATGGCCTCACCCGAGTTTAGGGACTTTTGACTTGGCCTCGCTCGGTTATGAGACTTTTGGCCTTGTCTCACCTATCTCAAGGGACTTTTGGCACTACCTCACCCGAGCAATTCTCACAATCTAACACACAAGCACATTGGTAACAATGCATCATGGCAATAACATATGGCATATCTCAAACACATATGCATATACATAAACATACAATGACTATTACATCCGTGAATGCAACAAGAAAGAGTGGAGAGAGAGCTACTTTATAAGCCAACACAAGCCTTCCCTTTCAATTTCTCTTCTCCCTTCTTAGGTTCACAATCACACCTTGATGGAGGTGCTTCACTTGAGCCTAGACACATCAAAGAGCATAAATTACTCTCTCATAACTTAACAACTCTTAGGAGTTCTTCAGAGCAACCCTTGCTAACATATAAGAACCTAGGGTTTTCTCTCTCTCTCTAGAATGTCACCAGCTCTTCCTCTCTCTCAAGCTCTCCTGGTAGTAGAATCAACATATTCAAGGAAAATAAAGAAGTTCAAGAGTGTTTTCCACTTTCCCTCTTCTGACCCATGCCTAAAACCCCACTAATTTCACAAGCAAAACCATAGGAAAAGAGTGCAAAGAGAGGAGATAAAGGTTCTAAGAAGAAAAGAGATAAGCTTGCTTACCTTTCCTTTGTTCCTCCTCCTTCTCTTAGTCTCTCTCACTCTCCACGCCGCTTTTCTCTCCTTGGGTCGAAGTCTAGGGCAAATAAGAGAGAAAGAATGAATTGGGTCGTGTAAAGAAGTCAATTTCTCCCTTTTTACGCTTTTCCAGACTGACCCTCGCTATAGCGAAAATTAACCTTTACTACGGCGAGCTCGTATCAGTTACCTTCGCTATGGCGAGGTTTAACCTTCGCTACGGTGAGCTCGTATCAGTTCCCTTTGCTATGGCAAGGTTTAACCTTCGTTACAGCGAGAACGTATCAGTTCCAGACCCCCACTTTTGCTATGGCGTACGCTACGGCGAGCAGCTCCCTAGTTTTTGTATGGAATGCCCGCACTCACTATGGCAAACAGCTACTCTCGCTATAGCGAACAACTACTCTCGCTATAGCCAGGCCATTTCTCGCTATTGCGAGAAGACTTAGAAAAATTTCTGAATTTCGAAAATTTTCAACTTTCTTCTTTCTTTTCCTTTTCTTTTTTCAGTTGTTACAAAGAGCTCATTTGGACAAAAAGTGATATAGGTTTCTAATATGGTCAATTTATTCTATATTAGATACCAAGTGTACCCAAATGGTCTTTCTTAGTGTTTGGCATCTCTTGGGCAAGTTTAAAAGCATAATATGACTTGTATGAACTACCCAAGTAGTCTTAAACCTTATTTATCTCAATTTGGTCATCCCGCTTCCATATATACACTAATACATCAAACCATTCAAGAACCACACTTGCCATTACATGACCAAAGTGCCTATTTCTATACATATAACTTTAAATCTCATTTATACATGATACATTAGCATAATTATACATAATCATAAGGTCATTGGTCATATACAACCACATATTACAACATTCTCCACTTTGATGGTCTTAAAGAAGCTAATTCTGTGCATTTTAATGTTATGCTCTCATCTCTCAAGTGATTGGCTTACATCTCCTTGCTATCTTGGTCCACCTAGCATGTTAGAACATTAGAGAGGAGAGAATGAGATTCAAAGAATCCCAATAGCTCATCTCCCATTCAATCACATATAAAGTATGCAATACAAGTCTTAAAAATGCATGCATGAGCATCATGGAGTGTGCAAACATTCAAGAAGCATTCTTAGCATTTGAACAAATCATACATGGCATACATAGGCTTGCTAAGTAAGTAGATTAGCCTCACCCATTCACTTGTGGATTTTGGACTTGTCTCACCCATTCTTTAAAAGGTTTTTAGACTCAACCTTACTCTTAGGAGTCAACCTCACCTTTAGGAGACTCTTTACTTTGGCTCAACCAATCTTAAGGATTCTTGGCTTATCCTCACCATGGCTAGAGAGTTCTTGACTTCTCCACACTCAAACAAACCAAAATAAGCATATAAAACATCATTTGAATGGACAAAACATCATCATGGTACCATGGCATATGAAATCATACTAGAATACTTTTCATGGCATAAAACATATACACATACATCTAAAGATAATGTAAGCACACATTCATGCATGAGAGAAGGTGGAGAGAGCTACCTTGCTTGCATTTACACACTTTTTCCTTGAGTCTTGAGTCCTCTCCCTTGACCTCACACACCCAAGAAGGTAGAGATCATTTCTCTTGGCCTAGACACATTATATGGAAGCTAATTATACTCTTGAATCAAATTCTAAGGCCACACAATCTCTAGAAAAGCTAGGTGACTCATAAGGCTCTTTTATGGCTCCATAATGCACTTAATGAAGCAACCTTTGGAAAACATCATCTTGGCTTCATTCTCTCCATCTATTTATGATTCTTGACTCCATTCAAACCTCTTGGAGTAATCACACAATCAATTCTAGGGCCCTAGCTCGGTCTTGCTTCTTTAAGCCATATTATGGAACATATAAGGCCATGTCACTATCTATAGTTTCTAAAACTTTTCCAAGGCTTCTTCTCATATTCTCCCATCACACATGATGCAAAACTAAGCTTAAAAGGAATTAAAACACTCTCTAGGTACATGAACCTTCCTTGGCTGAGGCTTTGCTTCTATATGGCACCAATGGAGTTGTTTTAATTTCTTTAATGGGAAAAGCATATGGGAGGCTCTCTTGGTATCTTAGGAACTCATATATACTTAGAAAATTTAAATTACAACTAGGAAGCTGCATCTTAGCCTAGGTGCAACCAAATCCCTAAATTCTATAACTTGCATTCTAAAGCTCCCTTTTCAATTCTAGTTGTATGATCTTAATCTTCACACTCCATAACCTTTAGTTCCATCAAGAATATGTAAAGAAAAACTCTCCTCCTCACTTTCTCTCTCTAGACCTAAGCTTAAATGACTTGGAAACATAAGATTTTGCAAGTGTTTCAGGTAAAGTCTTACCTTAAAACGGAGCTTTTTTCGCGTAAATTATTTTTCACCAATTGATTTCTTAAAAAGAGTTCCTTTTGGCTTAGGTTAGACCTGAATCTTCAAGTTTTTAAGAAAAGAAAACCACCATTAGAGAGCTCTTAGAGAGAGAAACAACTTTGCTAATTGGCACGGGATGAAATGGGGTCGTTTACTTACCTAAATGGAAGCTTAAATTTCTTCTCTCTCTCCCCCCTTAATGTCATGCCATTTCTACCCATTTTTCTACAAATGGAAGCTTAGAGAAGGTGATGAGGTGTAATCTTACTTAAGAAGCCTCTTTTACGATTTTTCAAAATGACCATTTTGCCCCTACGTGCCTATTTGCTCCGTTTAAGCTCATTTTAACTCATTTTTTAGAACTGTCTTTTCCATCATAAAATTTAGGTTCCCAATTAAATAAAATGCCTTTGGAATCACTTAAATCGGAGCTAAAATCTTTTAGAATGAATCAATTAAAGTTTGGGTCAATTGGCATTAGAAAATATCCACCGGAAGGGGTTTTAACTGTCCTGGGGCTTCCCATGATTTTTAGGGCATTTGAGAACCCTGGAGAACTCAAAAATTTTATTTAGAAAAGCCCTCCTGTGTGAAGTCCAAAATTTGCTCAAAATGATAAAATACCCTTACATTTCATAAACCTTTTGTTACATTTCGTTTCTTTTTTCTAGCTCTGTTTTTCTTTCTGTCTGAGCCTGGGATTCTCATTTTTAGGAGTCTCAAATGCTTTCTAAAATTTTTAGAACCTTAACTAAGTCATTTCGAGAGACTTGTTTTGTATTCGGTGAATTTCGTTCATTTACGGAGAAACCCCATAAGTTACGTTTCTTGCATTTTCTCTCATTTTCAAAAAATTAGATATTACAAAAGGATCAAGAAAAGCTTACATAAATCCACATAAATCTAAAGTAGCTCTCCACCTCATTCTCCTTGCATGCTTATGTGCATATGTATGTAATTATGTGCTTATGTATGCTTTTGCAACTTGAGAATATGCCACTTGATGCCTTGATATTACATTAGTACCAATGTGTTTCCTTGAATGACTTTGGTTATGGAAATAACTCATAAGGTGAGGTGATGCCAAAAGTCCCTTAATGAACGTGAGGAGATGCCAAAAGTCTCATGGCATGGGTGAGACAAGGCTAAAAGTTTCTTGGAAGGGTAAGGCCAAGTCAAAAGTCCCTAGGGCAAGAGTGAGACAAATCTAAAAGTTCGAGAAATGGGATGAGGCAAAACCAAAAGTCCCTAGAGCATGTTCTTGGCTTGAATGTGATTAAGTGGCATGGAAATTATAACTTTGCATACTTTATGGTTGCCAAACCTTCCATACATATGCTTTGATGTGTATATGCCTTGAATGTGTGTGTGAATAGGTGTGTGCACTATTGAGATTCTAGGAACCTCACTTCCCTTCCCTCCATTATCTTGAAATGTCTAGGTGATGTTCAAGAAGCAAGGAAAGCAAGCCAAGAGCATTGAAAAGCCATACTTTGTTCATTATGTAGTTTCTTTTATATAGTTTCTTTTATACATAATGGTCAAAGTGGTTATGTAAACATTATTTTTGTGATATAAGCCCATGGACAAATATAATATGATGTATAAACATTGTATAGCTCTTATGTGGCACTAGATCAATAAGAATATAGAATTTGACACCTTGATAGCACGTGATGATTATGTATTCTTGAGTGTCAGATGGTCAAATTAAGATGTATGGGATTTGGGACCACTTGGGCAGTTCACACAAGTTATATTCATGCTTTTAGACTTGCCCAAGAGGTGCCAAACATTAAAGGAGGGCATTTGGACATATTTGGTATCTCATATGAAGCAAAAATGGCCATTTTGGTGAGCTATGTCACTTTCTATCCAAATGAGCTCTTCTTGGTCTAAAATTTGGCATACATCTAGATCTTATTGAGTGCTTTTTGAAAAGATAAAGTGGTTATTATTTGGAGGTCTGTGAAATATTTGGTGAATTTTTGAAGTTAGAAAAATTTCTAGTTTGGCCACTGGTATTGTTTATATAGTATGAAAATTGTTCTCCGTCATTCATAGGGTAAATAATGTCCAATTATCATTACATTTTATAGTGAGAAACTAAACCCTCCTAGTGACTTGTGCCAATTGGAACTACCTCATTTGGATGTCTAAAGAGGGAGATATTAATTTTTGAAGTTGCTGTCTAGTACTAGATGCACAGTCAGACTCGTGGTACTGTTATTGCATTTTGGGGTCTGAATGCTCTTAGATTGGTCTGGAGCTATGTTTCCCCTCTAGACATTTGTAGCTTTCCAAATTGGTATAGATTGCATGGATTGGATTTTTGTGGAATTAATTATGAATTTTCAAAATTTATATCAGCAATTTATATCAATATCAGAGGGCAGCCATATCTTCCTATCTTTTCTATTATCAAATGTGGTTCAAATGAGATTTTTGTGGTGAGAAATTATTTTTAGTGTAAATTTGACCTCTAGATCTTTCTAGAAAGCTATGGTTTGTGGGATTTCAATTTTTTTACATTTAGTTATGATTTTTCAAAGTTGCCCCTGAAATTTGCCACATGTTGTCTGAGAAGAAATAATAGAATTTTGGGGTTTTGAGCTTGAAACTATGGAATTGTGTGATGTTTTGAGTTATGTGTGATTTTTTCCAATGAGAAATGGCTAGAGAATGTTATTTAATAATCCACAGGGCCCACGTAACACAAATTGAAAAATTTAACCTCGTCGTAATGTGATAAAAGTGTATTATTTTCATACATTTTCTTACTTTTGTCTTGTAAATGTGCACCAATTGCCTAGAATGGAAGAGTATGATGATAGAAATATAAGGTATTACATGTTAGGCTACCATGCTTTGGTTATTGGCTAATAATAGTAATCTAGTACTCATAAGAGTCATCTTAGTAAACATACATGCAGCTATACACAATATAGAAACTTCGAGAATTCATCCAGTGCAATAATGTAAACAACAAAATGAATGCAGTATTAACTACATGTTTTGTTATTGTTGTTACATCGAGTTATCCATTAGCCTTTATTGCCCTAATTACTTTCTTAAATTTCAATCACACATTACCTTAATTAAGAACAAGTCATGGTTAATACTTGCATTTCAATTAAGCTACTGGTTCCCTATATGAAATTCCTAAATTTCCTATTCTCGGTAACCATTTTAACTTATGTCAATACATGTGTGTATTTATTGTCTAATAGCTAATTGTATAGTTTTTTCTGGTGCCTAAATACCCATCATATGTTCTGTTCTTTTATGCTATTCTTTTTATTCAACTTATGCCATTCTCAAAGTGCTATTCCCACAACTTACTAGCTATACAAAATTCTCTTCCTATTCCACTCCCATTCTTGGTATATTTGGTGTTGAAGGAGGAGTTTAGGCATGTACCTTTATGTACCCATGGTTTCTTCCTAGATTTTTCCCAATGATCTTTACTTCAAAGTTTTGTGGCTGCCTAATGATAACAAGACATCCTAGTTAAGCAACTCAACTAGCCCAATAGAGGAACTTTAGATGTTTAGGTGCTTTCCTGTGTTTACCTTCAATAAATCACCTTGCACTTCCTTTCTCCTCTTCATGGTTCCTCTCTATTTTTGTCAAGTCTCCTAGTTAGAACAAAGCTTTCCTTCTCTCTTTCTCACTATTACTCTTGGTCCTAATTTAGCTAAGGAAGAAGAAAGTATTTGCAATGCCACCACATGTTTCCTAAATCGAGACAATTTAGTGGAAGAGAATAGTTTATCAATTCTTATCTTATCATTGATTAATGGCATGCATGGTGTCATGCTCTCCATATATTTCCCTGGTTACATCTTTAATTACACTACATATTTCCCCATGGTTGGAAGGTGTGAGCAACAACAAAACACCATCTGAATACATATATATAAGTGTGTGATGGTGCAAGCATGAGGTGGCTTGTTTTGATTTTAAATTGTTTTTCTTTCCATTTCATGATTGGTGCAAGTTAGGTGGCAGTGTCTCATGTACATTATTTTCATCTAAGCTGCATATTGAATGCAATATTTAACTCCCACGGTAGCTAAACTATGAGCATTCACCCATGACAATTATATATATATATATGTGTGTGTGTGTGTCTTGAGGTGTCAATACCTTGATCACTAAAGTCCTTTCTTCCATGGCCCATACCATCATCCTAAACTAGATGCCTTTCCTTAGATTATATAAGCCATTTAATACATGTAATTCATTCCTATCCTCCGGATTAAAGAACGTAGCAACATTAATGCCATATATATATATATATGATTTAGTGGAAGCATAATGGTTAGGTGCATGGAATTTCTTTATTTAGGACTTTCATTGGTTCTCCTTGGTGGCTTGCTAGGTGTCTCTCTCCCATGTCTCCCACCATTTATGCTAAGTCCCACTCTCACCTTATTCATTCAAATGGAGCATTTAGCAATCTACACGGCTAGTTAATTCATTTGTACATTTGGGCACATATATATATATATATATATATATATTAATAAAAGATAGCTTCATGAAATGTTTGGTCCCAACGTCTTAAGACATCACCTACTCTTGTATATATATATATTCATGGTAATCACCCATTTATGAATATATGTTCATCCTACACCACATCCTTAGTCATGCAAAATGCTTATGGGACTTAGATTAATTTAGGTGTTTCTTTAGGTATTTGCCCCTAGTACACACAACTAAGTGAATGGCTATCACATGGTCAAATGTACCTACGTACACTCCCATGCTAACTAAATGGTTACATTAATGTCTCAATTAAGCTTTCTAACACACATACCTTCCTTTCTAGTCCTAATTAAATTCCTTAGTTCCTAGTTAACTCGAGTTAGTTCTTTAATGCTTTCCTTGATGTTCTCCGTTAGTTAGTTAGGTCACGTTACTAGTTACAAAAAATTTGGAATGTGACACAAACCATACCATTCTAGAAAGTTCTGGATTTTAACTAATGATAAAAATAGTTCTAGACTAAAATAAAAGTATTTAGCCCACGAAAATTGATGGAATAGTACCAGATGTTAGGCTGCATTACTAGTACTATCATGCAACTTCAAAATTTTGGTTCTCCCTCTACAGAGCTCCAAATAAGGTATTCTTAGTGGCTATGGAAAGCTTATGATGTCTAGTGTATGCTTATAAAATTTTATGAGCATTAGATATCATTTGCTTATTTGTGATAGAGAAACATAAATTGACCATATGAATAATGCTGCTACCATATCAACATGATTTTTCTAATTTTGAAAAATTATAATAAATTCTCTAGAGCTCCAAATTGGATGCTCCTTAGTTTTATGAAATTCTCTAGATGATACCTATATTCACATAAAATTTTATGGGAAAATTCATCCATTTAGTTAGTTTGGGGTTCAGCTCACCATTTGGTCACTTTTGAGGTTCATTATGGTTCAATAAGGTGTCAAATTGCATTCTTAACCATCCATAGCACATGCAAAACCATATTCACAGCCTAGGAAAGCATGCCAATTGGTTTAAAACATCATGGATCTCATTTTCACTATGCTACTTGTAATTATACATATGGAAAGTATAACACTTAAGGGATCTTTGGTGGCATAACCATACATCTTCATTTGTATGACTCTAAGATCATTACATACATTATATTGACATAATTTAAGTGTACTTAAGTATCTACATCATATATACATCCCATAGTTACATTATTTGACTTCATTATGTTAAAAAAATGGCTAGATATCTATCTCCTTACTAAAGTCTTGGTCTTCAAGGTTGATGGCCTCCATTTCTTAGCCCACTTGGCTCACATAGACATGGTTAGACATTAGAAAGGGAAGAGTGAGATTCCAAAAATCCAAATAGCTCTTACCTTTTCAAACACATATAATGGACACATTTTCAAGTCAAAGAATGCATGCGTGAAGATTTACTAGTAACTATACATAAAACAATTTCTATGTTCAAGAAGCTCAGACATATCATATATTGGCTCTCAAGGGCATTGGTTTAACCTTATTTATTTTCCTTAGGGCTTTTGGACTTGCCTCACTTATTTTCAAGGGGCTTTTGACTAAACCTCACTCTTTTTGAGACTTTTGGCTTTCTTTCACCCAATCGTAGGGACTTTTAGCTCATTCTCACCCTTTGCTAGGAGACTTTTGGCTTCACTAAAACCATTCAAGCCAAATAACATTCATAAAACACATTTCAAGAATATCATGGTACCATGGCATGTAGGAAATAGCTAGAAACATTCCTCATGGAATAAACATACATACACACATCTAAGGATAAGAAAACAACTAAGAATGTGTGAGAGAAAGGTTAGAGAGCTACCTTGAATGCAAAATATAATGTTTGGTTTTCGTTAAACAACGGAAACGGGTGCATTTTCAAAGCAAGTCCCCTAAAATGAATTAGTTAAGGTCCTAAAAAATTTGAGTAACATTTTAAACTCCTAAAAATGAGAATTCTAACCTCAAATGGAAGGAAAATGGAGCTAGAATGAAGAAACAAAATTTGACAGAAATCTTACGAAATGTAATGGCATTTTCGTAATTTTGAGCAATTTTTAGAATTCACATAGGATGGCTTTTTAAATGAAAGTTTTGAGTTCTCTAGAGTTCTCAGAGGCCTTAAAAGCCATAGGAAGCCACAGGAAAGTTAAATCCCCTTCTATTGGATGTTTTTCAACGTTAGTGTGCCCGAACTTTGACGGATTCATTCAAGAAGGTTTTGACTCTGATTTGAGTAATTCCATAAGAATTTTACTAAATTAGGAACCTAATTTTATAATGGAAAAGATGGTTCTCAAAAAGAAGCTAAAACAAAGGAGAAACGAAAATGCAAAGAACGAAGGGCAAAATGGAAATTTTTGAAAAATGCTTCCTCCTCCCCCTATATATAGGTGGCACCCCACTTTCTCCTTCATTTAGACTCAAATTTTTTTGCCTAATTTCAGAGGAGAGAGCTAGGGTTTTAGGCACACAAGAGAGGAAGAAGAAGAAGGAGAAATCCAAGCTTTAAGGTATGCTTTCTTAGTAGGTTTTCATGCTTTCTTCCATCCAAACCTCCTCTCCTTCATTCTCCTTTGTTTCTTTTAATTAAAATGAAGTTTACAAATCTGATTTAAGGGAGAAACTTAGGGGAAATTTCGGATTTGAAGAGAGGAGCTTGGAGAAAGCAAGATTTAAGCAAGAAAAAGCAAGAAAACTAAGTAATTTCTCTTCCTATGGTTGCTACCTTTGATTCCCTTTTCTTCTCCATTTTGCCACACCTAAAGAACCCTAGGAGGAGTTTATTTTTGGTAGAACCCAGGGAGAATCTAAGGAAAAAGGGTGTGGAGATTAAGAATATGCAAAGGAAATTAACAAACAAGCATTAGATTTCAAGATGCAAATTCTAGGGTTTGAAGTGCACCTTGTAAAATTTGATTTTGTATGATGATTCCTAGGCATAAATAAGAGTTTAAATGAGCTCCTAAGATCCCTAAAAAGCTCCCCACATGCATCTCCCCTTGAGAAAACAAAGAAAGCTTCATGGAACGCATTAAGGCTCTATGTCTCGGCCAAGCAAGGAAAGCATAGCTAGGGAGAGTTTTAAATTTTTCTAAACCCATTCTTGAGTCATATATGATGAATGAAAATGAGGGGAAGCCTTGGAAAAAATTTAGAACCCATAGAAAGTGAGTTGGTGCTTTATGTTTTATATTATGACCTAAAAAAGTAACATGTAGTTAGGCTCTTTGTTTTAATTGTGTGATGACTCCAAGAGGCTTAAAAGAAGTCAAGAATCATATTTGAAAGGAAAGAATGGAGCCAAGAATTTAATTGAGGGGTCTTGCTTCATTGGGTGCATTTATGGACCATAATGAGGTTATAAGCCAACCTAGTGTCTAAGCAAATTGTATAGACTTAGAATTGAGTTCATGAACCTAATTAGCTTCCAAGAATTGTGTCTAGGCCAAGAGAAAACATCCCCACACTTTTGTGTGTGCGTGGCCAAAAAAGGGAGCATTCTTTCAAAGAGAAAAGTGTGTGATTGTGTACAAGGTAGCTCTCTCCACCTTCTCTCATGCATGGATATGTGTTTAGCTTGTCTTAGAATGTGTGTATGTGTATTTGCAAACCATGAAAAGTATGCTAGCATGATTTTATATGCCATGATTTCATGATGACATATTATGTTTCTAAATGATGTTATGATGTTTGTTTGAGAGTGGAGAGGCCAAGAACTCTTAACCATGGTAAGGATAAGCCAAGAACCCTTAAGATTAGTTGAGACAAAGCAAAGAGTCTCCCAAAAGCAAAGTGGGCTCCTAAGAGCATGGTTGAGTCTAAGAATTCTTTTAAAGAATAGGTGAAGCAAGTCCAAAATCCATGAGGAAAAGGGTGAGGCCAATCCATCCACTTGGTAAGCTCTTGAATGTCTTGTATGACTTATTCACATGCCAAGCTTGATTCTTGAATGGTTATGATATCTATTATATCAATGCATGCATTTTCAAGACTTGCTTGCATATATTATGTGTGATTGAAAGGGAAATAAGTTATTGGGATTCTTTGAATCTCATTCCCTCCTCTCCAATGACCTAACATGCTAGGTGGACTAAGTGGACAAGGAAATGGAAGCCAACCACCTTGAGGATAAGAGAATGACAACAAAATGCAAAGTTTTTGGTTCTTTAAGGCCATATTTATGTCAAATGATGTAATCCATTGAAGTATATGGTCTATGACCTCTTGGACATGGCTAATTATGATAATATGTGATGTGTAAATGAAAGAATGTGATATGTGAATACTAGAATGTAAATTGAGTATGTAATGCCAAGTTATGTTTCTTGAAAAGTTAATGTAAGTGTGCATATGTGTGGATGGAATGGCCAAAATGAGATGTATGAGGTTTGGGACCATTTGGGCGGCTTACACAAGTCCTAATTATACTTTTAAACTTGCCCAAGAGGTGCCAAAACTTAAGAAAAACTTTTTGGACATTTTGGTACCCTATATGGAGCCAAAATTGGCCATAATGGAACCCTATATCACTTTTTGGCCAAATGAGTTCTTCTTAATCTAAGATTTGGCATGAAATTAGAACTTGTTGAGAGATTTTTTGGAAGCTAAAGAACATAATTTTTAGAGGTCTACAGAATATTTGATAAATTTTCAAAGTTGAAAAATTGTCTAGTTTTGGTCATGTCACCGTTCACTTAGGTCCGAAATTGAAATATCTCACACAGGGCCCAAATGATGTCCAATTGCCACAAAATTTTATACAAGAAAACTAGACATTCCCAGTGACTTGTACTAACTAGAAGAACCTTATTTAGAGGTCTAGAGAGGGAGATATGAATTTTTAAAGAATCTATCCAGTATGAGAAACTTCACGTGACCTCAGTTATGGTTTGATTGGATTTTAAGGTCTGGGCATACCTGAGCTAGTCTGAGTTATTTTTTCCCTCTAGATAACACCCAAAGCTTTCTAGATTGGTATCATTTTTATAGATTGGATTTTTTTAGTATTAATTGGACATTTTTGAAATTTGCTACAGAAATCTATGACAGCACTAGTGGGTAGTTTGACCTTTGAAAAATGTCAAACGTCCTTTGTGATGGATGTTATGATCTAGGCATATTTTTAGTATGAATTAGACATCTTTATATTTCTAGAATTTCCAAGAATGCATAATTTTGATTTTTCTAGAATTAGTTATGATTTTTCAAAATTTGGTCAGAAAAGGGACAAAAGCTGGTCGAAAATATGTGTTTGTTTCATGCAATCCTTTGAGTTTTGAGGTGTATGCCACTTTTGATGATTCAAATGACTTGTATCCATGTAATTAAATATGGGAATATGTTTTATGAGCTCACACGGTCCACGTGACACTGAATGGAATTTTTATACACGACGCAATGTGAAAATATTCATTATTTTCTATTACCTTTTTCCTTGAAAGCTTGTATGATTCTTGAAAATGAGATATCTAAAGGCATGAGATGAGCTAGAAATGATGGTGTTACATTTATTAGTTTTAGAGCCTGGTTTAGACTCTTGATGTGGGTTGTGGCTTGTGTTTATAAGTTGCCTAGATGCATATAAGCTATGTTATAGATGAATTGAGTGTGTTTGATGGTGGAAGTGTTCTCTTTTATGTTAAAGTTTATTATGATATTTTAGCAAGATGGTGAACACTAGGAGAGGTCAGCCCTCTAGAGAGGCTCATGCTGATGATAGAGCTGGGCATAGTGATCCAGTAGCTAGAGCCTTACAATGTATCATGGCTTGCTTGGATCAGTAGCAGGTCGTCATTATGCAGTTACAGGAACGACTTGCTGAGAGAGATAGCCAGGGCCCTACACCTACTCCTCCTCAGCCACCTCCACACTTAGATCATCCTGAGCACTCAAGGGTGACTCACTTAGATCCACAGCCACATGTACAGATGATGGCCCCTATTCTATCAGCTTAGACGCCTCCTATATAGTAGCAACCCTCGACCAGAAAAATTATCGCTCAGTTTAGAAAATTCGAGCCTCCCACCTTTGACGGTAAGATGAACTCAGATAAAGCTAAGGCCTAGATTATGTAGTTAGAGAAGATATTCGAAGTGATGGAGTGTACGTCTGAGCAAAAAGCCAAGATGGCTATCTTCCAGTTACAAAAAGAGGCAGATTATTGGTGGAAGGGCACCGAGTCTATTTTGAGGACAAGGAACTCCCCAAATACATGAGAGCCATTTCTCTAGGCATTTCACAAGAAATACTTCCCTAGCTTAATCAGAGATGAGAAAGAGTCAGAATTCGTTCTTCTAAAGTAGACTGAGGTAATGTCCATGGACCAATATGTGGCGAAGTTTGTAGAGCTCTCCAGATACTCCTCTTACTTACAAAGACATGATGATGAGAGATGGAAAGCAGATAGATTAGAGAAAGGCTTGCTCTCTGAGATCAGAGATAGGGTAGTGTCACAGAGAATTTGGCACTTTAATACCCTTGTTGAAGTATGCAGAGTGATAGAAACGGATCTCAAGATGATGCAACCTACCTCCAGTGCTAGACCACCCCTCCCTAAGCCCAAGAGACCTAGAGAGGGATCACAGGCTACAGTGACTAGCCTGAGAGGTGGCAGAGGCCAGTGGGGCCAAAAGGAAAAGAGACAGAGGACTCAGTCTAGCAGAAGTAGTTTCACACCTATTGCATGCCCCCAGTGTGGCAGGAATCACAGAACCAGATTGTTCTACATGGGACAGACTGTATGCTTCAGGTGTGGTAGGCTAGGACATATGGTTAGAGATTGCACCCAGGCTCCTCCACAGATCACACAACAGCAGGAGATGGCTCTTCCTCCTCCTAGACCTCAGACCTAAGGTAGAGTCTTTCCCCTGTCACAGTAGGAGGCTAGCCGGTCCTCGAGTCTGATTCAAGGTACTATTAGAATAAATGATTTTTCTATAACTGCATTATTCGATTCGGGTGCTAGCCATTCTTTTATATCATATGATTGTGCTAGGAGGTTGGGTCTGAGTATGCATACACTTCCATATGATTTGCATGTATCTACCCCTACAGGAAACCAAGCCATTAGCTCCCATGCTTGCTTGAATTGTGTGATCCAATTTAATCATTGCCTTACCACCCTTGATTTGATTTGTATGCCTCTTGTTAATATTGATGTGATTATTGGCATGAACTAGATGTCTACAAATAATGCCACACTTGATTGTAGTCACAGATGTATTACTTTACCTGAGTGTGGGACTGTATCTAATATGAGGACTGAGTTATCTATCATGACCACCTCCTAGGCTGAAAGATCTCTAGGGCATGGTTGTTAGGGGTATCTAGTTTTCTTTTCAGTCCAGGCTGAGGTAGAAAAGGGTATAGATGAGATTCCCATAATAAGGGAGTTCTCATAGGTATTCCCTAGAGATATTAGTAGACTACCCCAGATAGAGAGGTAGAGTTTCCTATAGACATTGTACTTGGGGTAGGTCCAATGTCTAAGGCCCCGTATAGGATAGCTCCTATTGAGCTAGCTGAGCTTAAGAAATAGATAGAAGAACTCTTAAAGAAGGGTTTTATCAGACCCAGTGTCTCGCATTGGGGAGCTTTAGTCTTATTCATAAAGAAAAAAGACGGGAGCCTTAGATTATGTATAGATTACTAGGAACTCAATAAAATCACCATTAAGAATAAGTACCCTCTCTCTCGCATAGATAACCTCCTAGATCAGTTAGTAGGAGCATCAGTATTTTCTAAGATAGACCTCAGGTTGGGATACTATTAGCTTAGAATAAAGGTTGAGGATATTCCTAAAATAGCTTTTAGAACTAGATACGGGCACTATGAATTTTTAGTTATGCCTTTCGGGTTGACGAATGCACCTGCAGTATTCATGAATTATATGAACAGAGTTTTCAGGCCATGTTTAGATAGATTCATAGTTATCTTCATAGATGACATCCTCATTTACTCAAAAAGTAGAGAGGAACATGAGCAACACCTGAGATTAGCCTTGGAGACCCTAAAAAAGAGATAGTTGTATGCTAAATTTAGTAAATGTCAGTTTTGGCTCACTAAAGTTTAGTTTTTAGGTCATGTGATCTCCTAAGTAGGGGTCGCAGTAGATCCTTATAAGGTAGAGGCAGTATTACAGTGGGAGAGGCCTAGGATAGTGATAGAGATAAGGAGCTTCCTAGGTTTAACAGGTTATTATAGGAGATTCATTCAGGGCTTTTCTCAGATAGTGATGCCACTGACCTGACTTACTAGGAAGAATGTGTCGTTTGTGTGGAATGAGAAATGTGAGAGTAGTTTTTAGGAATTGAAGCACAAGTGAACCACGGCCTCAGTTTTAGTGCTTTTTGTCCTTAGAAAGACTTTTGTAGTCTATAGTGATGCCTCTAAAAAAGGGTTAAGATGTGTGCTTATGCAAAAAGGTCGAGTGGTAGCTTATGCTTCTAGACAGTTGAAACGCCACAAGGAAAACTACCCCACACATGACCTAGAATTAGCCTCAGTGGTGTTTGCTTTGAAAATATGGAGACACTACCTATACGGGGTAGTTATAGAAATTTTCAATGACCACAAGAGCCTTTAATATTTATTTGAACAGAAAGTGCTGAATATGAGGCAACAAAGATGGTTAGAATTTTTGAAAGACTATGATTTCACATTGAAATACCATCCCTATAATGCTAATATGGTAGCTAATGCCTTGAGTAGAAAATCCATACACATGGCCTGTATGATGATCCAAGAGCAGGAATTGATTGAGATATTCAGAGATATGAGTCTTTCCTATGAGGTATATTCAAGGAAATTATTAGTGAGTGAAACCCGAATAGAAAATGACCTAAGGGATCAAATAAGAGAAGCTCAACAGACAGATGACCATGTAAGTAAAATTAGAACCTAGATAGCCCAGGGTAACATTCAGGAGTTTAATCTGTCTGAGGATGACAGAGTAAGATACAGAGATACGCTATATGTGCCTAGAAATACAAAAATCAAAGAGAAAATATTAGATGAGGCACATAAGAGCAAGCACACCATTCATTCAGGTAGTAATAAAATGTACCAGGATTTGAAGAAAATGATCTAGTAGCCTGGAATGAAAATAGATATAGCAGAGTATGTCTCCTGATGTCTAGTATGCCAAAGAGTCAAAATAGAACACTAGAAACTAGCTGGGTTACTTCAACCCCTAGATATCCCAGAGTGGAAATGGGATAGTATAGCTATAAATTTCGTCATGAGTTTACCCAGGACATCATCGGGGCATGAAGCAATATGGGTAATAGTGGATAGGTTAACAAAGTCAGTACACTTCTTACCTATGAAAGCCACTTATACCCTAGATAAATTAGCCCAGCTGTACATCAGAGAGATAGCAGACTGCATGGGGTGCCTAGGAGCATAGTTTCAAATAGGGATCCCAGATTCACATCAAATTTTTGGAGATCATTACAAGATGCTCTAGGTACCAGACTTAGATTTAGCACAGCCTATCACCCTTAAACAGATGGACAGGCGGAGAGAACCATCCAAACCCTAGAGGACATGTTGAGGGCATATGTCTTAGAGATGAAAGGAAACTGGGATACATACTTACCTCAGCGGAGTTTGCCTATAATAACAGTTATCATGCAAGTATACAGATGGCACCGTATGAGGCATTGTATGGGAGGAAGTGTAGGTCTTCGATGTGTTAGGTTGAGGTAGGAGAATGGAGCCTTATAGGCCCAAAATTAGTGGACCAGACATTTAGACATATTAAGACTATTAGAAAGAAACTTCTAAAGGCTCAGAGTAGACATAAAAGTTATGTAAATAAACGTAGACGGTCATTAGAGTTTGAAATTGGAGACCATATCTTCATTAGAGTGTCTCCAGTTACTGGGATAGGTTGGTCCATACAAAGTAAAAAGCTTAGTCCAAAATATATAGGTCCTTTTCAGATTCTTGATAAAGTAGGACCTGTGCCTTATAGACTAGCCCTTCCTCTAAATCTAAGCCAAGTACACAACGTATTCCATGTTTCCCAGCTTAAAAAGTACCAGCCCGACCCCTCACATGTCAAAGAATATGAGAATGTTCAATTATAGGATGATCTATCTTATATAGTATCACCAAATCAGATTATGGACGTTAAACTTAAGCAGTTACGGAATAAGACGATACCCCTGGTGAAAGTGGTTTGGAAGGGATTATCTCCCAAAGAAGCTACATGGGAGTTAGAGGATGATATGAGAAAGAAATACCCAAAACTCTTCCCATAAGGAATATTATCTAAATTTTAATGATGAAATGTGTAATATCCAGTCCTTTGGAAACAAGAGAAAATGTGAGAAACGTAACATATGGTTTCTTCGTAAACAAACAAAATTCACCGAATACAAAAGGAAGTCCCCCAAAATGAGATAGTTAAGGTCCCAAAAAATTTGGGAAGCATTCTAGACTCCTAAAAATGAGAATTCCAGGCTTAGATGGAAAGAAAAATGGAGCTAGAATGAAGAAATAATTTCTTACAAAAAGCTTATGAAACGTAATAGCATTTTTGTAATTTTGAATAAATTTTGGAATTCACATAGGAGGACTTTTCAAATGAAAGTTTTGAGTTCCTCAGGATTCTCAAAGGCCCTAAAAACTATGAAAAGCCCCGGGATAGTTAAAACCCCTCCGGTGGATGTTTTTCAACGTCGGTGTACCCAAACTTTGACGAATCTATTCAGGAAGGTTTTAGCTCCGATTTGAATAATCCCAAAGGCATATTTCTAAATTGAGAGCCTAAATTTCATAATGGAAAAGACGGTTCTAAAAAGGGAGCTAAAATGAAGGAGAAACAAAAATACCAAGAACAAAGGGCAAAATAGGAATTTTTGAAAAGTGTAACTTACTCCCACCTATATATATGATGCACCCTTCTTCTCCCTTCATTATACACAACCATGTTCTGCCTAAAACCAGAGGGAAACCTTAGGGGATGAGGTGCACAAGAGGAGGAAGAAAAGGAGGAGAAATTCAAGGTAGAAAGGTATGGATTTCCATGGTTTTTCATGCTCTTTCTCTTCCAAACCTCTTCTCCTTCATTCTCTTTTATTTCCTATAATTATAATGAAGTATATGGACATGTTTTAGAGGAGAAATTGAGGGAAAAATTCTGATTTGAATAGAGGAGCTCAAAAAACACAAGATTCAAGTGAGAAAAAGTAAGAAAACAAGGTAATTTCTCTTTCTATGGTTGTCATCTTTGGTTCCCTTCTCAACCATTTCGCCCCACTTGAGAAAACCCTAGGAGGACTTGATTTTTAGGCAGAACCAATGGTGAATCTAAGGAAAAAGGGTGTGGCGATTAAGAATATGCAAAGGGAATTAACAAAAAATCATTAGATTTCAATATGCAAGTTATAGGGTTTCAATTGCACCTTGTAAAATCTAATTTTTTATGATGATTCCTAGGCCTAAATAAGAGTTTAAATGAGCTCCTAAGATCCCTAAGAGGCTTCCCATATGTTTTTTCCCTTGAAAAAACAAACAAAGCTCCATGGAACCTAATATGCTTCATTGTCTCGGCCAAGAAGGTTCTCATAGCTAGGGAGAGTTTTAAATTTTTCTAAGGTCATTATTGAGTCATATATGATGAATAAATATGAAAGGAGGCCTTGGAAAAAATTTAGAACTCATAGAAAGTGAATTGATGCTTTAGGTTCCATATTATGACCTAAAGAAGTAATATTTTGTTATGCTCTTTATTTTAATTGTGTGATGACTCCAAGAGGCTCAAAAGGAGTCAAGAATCATATTTGAAAGAAAAAAATGGACCCTAGAATTTATTTGAGGGGTGTTGCCTCATTAGGTGCCATTATGGAACCATAATGAGGTTATAAGCCAAGCTAGTGTCTAAATGAGTGTGTGGCCTTAGAATTGACTTCATGAACCTAATTGGCTTCCATAAATTGTGTCTAGACCAAAAAGGAATGATCTCCACCTTCTTGGGTATGTGAGGTCAAGGGAGAGGATTCAAAACTTAAGGAAAAAGTAGGTAAAATGCAAGCAAGGTAGCTCTCTCCACCTTCTCTCATGCATAGATGTATGCTTAGCTTGGCTTAGAATGTGTGTATGTGTATTTTCAAGCCATGAAAAGTATGCTAGAATGATTTTATATGGCTTAGAATGTGTGTATGTGTATTTTCAAGCCATGAAAAGTATGCTAGAATGATTTTATATGCCATGGTTTTATGATGACATATTATGTTTCATATGATGTTTTGATGTGTGTTTGGGTTTGCTTGAGTGTGGTGAGGCCAAGAACCCTTAGCCATGGTGAGGATGAGCCAAGAACCCTTAGGATTGGGCTCATATATCATATATAACATTGGATTACATCATATGCCATTCATATGGCTACAAAATGGACATTTTCACACACTTTATTGTCAAACTCTCTTATTCAAGCTTAGCGGCTCCCAATTCTTGACTCACTTGGTCCACCTAGATATGTTAGACAATGGGGAGGAAGGGATGAGATTTTAGGAATCCTAATAGCTTTTTTCCTTTTCAACCATGCATAAAGAATGTAAATCCAAGTCTAAAAATGCATGCATGGATATCATGGAATGTGTGATCATTCATACAGCTTTTCTTGCATTCAAGAAGTCATACATAGCATACATAGATTTGCCAAGAAGATGGTTTAGCGTCACCCACTTCTCTTGGGGGATTTTAGACTTGCCTCACCCATTCTCTTAAAGGGTTCTTGACTAAGCTTCACTCTTTGGAGACTTTTGGCTTGTCTCACCTATTCCTGAGGGTTCTTGGCTCATCTTCACCATTGCTAAGGGGCTTTTGGCTTTACCACACTCAAGCAAACCAAAATATATTCATAAAATATCATTTAAATGTATAACATAGCAACATTGTACCATGACATATAAACACATGCTAGAAACATCTTTCATGGCTTAAACCTACATACACACATTCAAAGACAAGATAAACATTCACTCATGCATGAGAGAAAGAAGAGAGAGCTAGCTTTGTTATGAATGCACACTTTTCTCCTTGAACTTGGTTCCTCTCCCTTGGCCACACACAAAAAAGAAGGGGGAACTTGGTTTTGTTGGCCTAGACATATAATATGGAAGCCAATTACACTCTTAGAACAAATTCTAAAGCTACATATTCATTTCAAAAGCTAGTTTGTTCTTATGGCTCATTTATGGTTCCATAATGCACCTAATGAAGAATACGATCTTGGCTCTATTCATTCCAACCATCTATGATTCTTGACTCCTTTTAAGCCTCTTGGAGTCATTAAACAATTAATATAAGGAGCCTAGCTAGGTATTACTTCTTTAACTCATAATATGGAATCTATGATACCATCTCACTTTCCATGACTTCTAAAATTTTTCCAAGGCTTCCTCTCATCCTCTCCCATCATATATGATACAAAATCAAGCTTGGAATAAATTAAAACCACTCCTTGGTGCTTCATCCTCCCTAGGTCGAGGCTATGCACCATCAAGGGAGTTATGGAATGTTCTTTGTTTTCTTGATGGGAGATGAATGTGAGAAGCTTCTTAGGGATCTCTAAAGCTCATATAAACATTCATTTTGGCCTAGGGATTCTTGTATCAAAATAGAATTTTAAGGGAATACTTTAAACCCACTATCTTAAAATCTAATGGTTGTTTGATTATTTCCTTTGCATATTCTTATTCTCCTCACTCATTTTCCTAAGATTCACTCTTATTTTGGATAGAAATTCAACCCTCTTGGCTGGTCTTATATGGGGCAAAACACACAAGAGAAGGTACAAGAAGAATCAAGCATAAAAGTGGCAAAATACCTTGTTTCCTTAGGTTCCTTTGTTTGTTCTTCACTTTGCTTGGCTTCTTCTCCTTGAATTCAAAAATTCCCTCTTAGGTTTGACCTCAAAATAGCCTTAAATACTTCAATAATTCCATAGGAAAGAAGGGAAGATGAAGGAGAAGGAATTTACTAAAGAGAAACCAAGAAAATCTATGAAAATCCATACCTTTTTCTTGCTTTTTCTTCTCCCTTTTGCTCTTCCCTTGTGCACCTCACTCCCTTGCTTCTTTCTCTAGTTTAGGGTAGAAATGAAATGAACTAAGTGAAGGGAAGAATGGGGCATCAGGTATATATAGGTAGATTTACAAGAATTATTTCTAAAAATTCCATTTATGTCCCTTCAACTTGGCATTTTCTTTTTTAGTTTGTTTTAGCTCCTTTTTGAGAACCATCTCTTCCATCATAAAATTTAGGTCCTCAATCTTATAAAATGCCTTTGGAATCACTCAAATTGGAGCTAAAACCTTCCCAAACAAAAGAGTCAAAGTTTGGGTCAACCAACGTTAAAAAATATACATCAGAGGGGTTTTAACTATCCTGGGGCTTCCCATGGTTTTTAGGGCCTTTAAGAACCCCGAAGAACTCAAATTTTCTATTTAAAAAGCTTTCCTATAAGTATTTTAAAATTGGCCCAAAATTACGAAAATCCCATATGTAGCTATTTTGTTAATTTTCGTCTGGTTATTTTAGTTTCTATTTCAGGGCACCTCTGGCCTCCTAATTTCATTACTTAATGTTTAGATCATTATTCTAATTTTTTGGACCTTAACTAATTCATTTCAGAGGACTGACTTTTAAAATGTATTCGTTTCCATTATTTTTACAAAAACCAGACATTAGATGCCACACCACATTTCACGCAAATAAAGACTTATGACAACAAAGTATGTTTGGCAACTCTAAAAGAATGATTTAATTTTACATTACACATAACCAAGACAACAAACAATACACATTCCTAAAGCTTCTACAACATAACCAAACCTAGAATCACCATTGTTCAATATTAGCATCTACATTACACTTCACATGATAGCAAACTTCTCCATTTGACAGTAATAGGTTCAACACCATATGCAAGTGCCATATCCAAATTCATCATTTGATAAGATAATTCATCTTGCAACTATAGCAAGTCATAATGAATTAATTACAAGTGAAATCATCATGTTAGATGTAATATTCGATATTTTGTAAACCAATATAGTCCCTAAAAAATGGAATAAATTAATCAGATAGGGCTCACAGGGCTAGGAAAAGGCCAGTAAAAATTAAAAGGAACTGATATAGGCCTAATTGACAAGGTTTAGAAAATATGATAATTGACTTGAGAAATCAACATTCCTTATTATAATATGATGGAAAAAGGTTAATAGAATAATTAGATGGGGTTAGTTTGATTAAATTCCTGATAGTATATGATTTAGGGTTTTGATTAACCGTAACTTTGACAATAATTTTTTAGATTGTTTCAAGTCTTTGTAACCTCAAAATAGATATTTTAATGAAGAGTAAAATCTAAATTTTATTATGGAGAAGTCAGTTTCTGAAAATATGAAGAAACAAACTCAAACAGTGAAATTAAGACGTAAGTGAAAAATAGGGATTTTAAAAAATTCATAAAACCCTAGTTTTCCTATATATAAAGAATGCCTCACCCCTTCTCTTCCATTTTGATCAACTTGAACAGCTCCAAGACCAAACCTAAGTGGCATGAAAAGCAACAAGAAAACAAGGGGAAAGTTAGGTAAGCAAATATGGAGAATTTGCCTATGATGTTATTATAAAATTTTACCTACTTTTTCTCCTCTTTCTTTTTATAGTTTTAGTTTCCTAAAAGAGAACTTAAATAGAGCATTTGTAAGTTGAGATTCCTTACCTATGTTTCAAAGCTAGCTTCTTTAGCTATACTTTTGTTGTGAACTCATGGATGAAGAAGCTCCTTTAAGGAAACCAATTACACTAAAATATTCTTCATTAAAAGAACTTTTAAATGATGTATGATTTAGACTAGGAAAATTTGTGTAATTTTGGAACCCAAGCCACACTAGGTTCATCCAAGAGAAGGGAGAGGAGGAAGGGACTTCAGTTTGATGAATCCATGGTGAAACTAAGGGTTTTGAAGGGTAAAAATAAGAATATATGATTATAATTTATAAAGAACCAATTGAATGGCATAAGGCTCACTTAGGATTTGGTATTACCTTTGGGAGATTCAATACCCTATGAAAGTTAATTCATTCCTCTAACATCATAATTGAATGAGAAATGAATAATGGAAATCTCAAAACCATCAAATCTCCTAAGTGGCAAACAAAAACTCAAAGATGATGCTTATAGGGGGTGTCTCAGCCAAGACTTAGTTTGAATACCTAAGGAGTTATTTCATTATAAACACTAATGGAGTGGTCTAGATATGAATTATAAACACTAATGGAGCTATTGGAATGAATTTAGGAACTCCATTCTTGAAAGTGAACAATTAGGGTCCAAAGATACCTAATTGGACCATATTGCTCTAGGTGGGTTTAATGGTGATTTTGATGACTCTAATGAGTTTCATAGGAATTATGAAGATCATATATGGTGAGATTTTGGAGCCTAGAAGTTAAATTCTAAAAGTTGCTTCTTAAAGCATTGAAAATGATCTAAAGTTATACTTTAGGATTTGATTAGTACATAAAGGGTAATATGAGATCAAACATGACTTCATTGATCATTTTATGCTTTTTTTAATGTGTCTAGGCCAAACAAATGAAATTGCATCCAAGTGTGTGTGTAAGGATGTGGAACTAAAGGAAACTAATTAGAATTGTGTGTCAAGATAACTTTTCCTTTATTCTTATATATGCATGGTTGGTTTGCTTTAGTTTTTCTGTTGCTTGTATGTATTTTTTACCAATTATATAACTTGTTGATTGTTTGAGTATAATATGCAACTACATGATATTCATATACATTTGAGAGTGGATTGGCTCTTTGATGGATGAGGCTATGATAAAAGTTGCTAGTTATTAGGTGAGGTTAGACCAAAAGTCCCTAATTAGGTGCGGTTATACCAAAAGTCCTTAGTTATTGGGTGAGACTAGACCAAAAGTCTCTAATTGGATGAGGTTAAGCCAAAACTAGTTATTGAATGAGGGGCTAGGCTAAAAGTCTTTAGAGCATAGATTTGCTCTTGTGTGAGCCATGAGATCTTTAACGCATGAATCATGATTTGGCTATAATTGTATGACATGCATACTTACTTAAGCGAACCATATATGTATTTAAATGTTGGATTAGTTATTGGGATTCTTTGAATCTCACTATTCCTTATCTCCACTAATCATGGCCAGGTGAAACCTAAGGAAGAAAGAATGATGAGTAAAAGGCCTAGAGAGATTATTTTTGACAATGGAATTAGTCTAAGGGATGTTATTGTATATATAAATATATAATCATATATTTTGATGTATTGAGATACAAACATATTCACAATCACTAGATGCTTGTAAGACTTGATACTTATAAGACTTGATATAATGTGAATTGGTGTATTTGGTTACTTGAGGTCCACGTGCATTCTTGCATGTAAGATAGTGATTTTTAGTTGCACAACAATTTGTATATGATGGTTAGCCATACATGATGCATTTGTGGATTGAAATTTGCTCAAAATGAGAAATGACATTTTAAAGTTCATTTGGTATCATTTGGAACCAAAATTTGGACTATTTGAGTCATAAAATATCCCTTTACTCTTGACAGCTCAAATGACGTAGTTTGGGGTTAAAATTTAGCAAGCGTGAAACATAGAGCTTTCCAACAAAACAAAGTTTGCTTTTTTTAGAGCTCTATAAAATATTTGATACTGTTTTGAATCTAGTCATAAAAATCAGAATTTTGCAATTTTGTTTATTCCACACTAATCTTGGGTTTCATGCCTTTTGAGGGAGCAAATGGATATATTTTGATTTGAAATTTTATAGTAGAAAGTTCACATCATAAGCCTTCCAAGGACACCTAGTTTGCATTAATTGGAGTTGTATAGCTTAAGTTATGAATTTTTAATATTTGAACATTAATAGGTGTTCTAAGGCCAAAATAATCAAATGAATCATTCTATGGACATTGTTCCTATCTATATGGTGACTTGATTGTAACAAATTAGCTATGTATGCATTTGAGAGTTAAAGTGGAGAAAATCCATGTATGAGCATTATGGAACCATTTGGCACTTTTGGTAACTATAATTTCTACTGCAAAAGGTTTGGTTACCTTAATTTTTGCCATGAATAGTGTAACACCCCAAAAATTAATTAAGGTGTTAATCATGGATTTAGAGTAATTAAGAATAATTAATATAGGATAAGTGGGCAAGTTTAGTGAATGGTAATTTTGAGAAATAAATTAATAATATGAGTTGAGAATTAATTAGGAGAGAAACTACATCTAGGCCCAAATTAATGTAGGAGATCATGAGAAAAGGCTTATAAAGGCCCAATGATTCTAGATGCAAGCCCAACTCCTTATCATGAGACTTGGGCCAAGAGAGATCACCTAGCAATAGCCCAAGTTGATTTAGTAGAATAGGGGCCCAAGACCCAATTTATGTGAGCTGGCCCAACACACATTATGCAGACCCAAATTAGATTGGCTCTTGAAATTTGGCTTAGCCCAACTACACCCCTGAGCCTAACTCATGAAATTCAACCTAACTTATGAGATAAGGCCCAACAAGTATAAAAAATCTAAACCCACAAGGAATTGGGCTATGGGGTCAGCACATTCCACTTGTAGTTTTAAATTTTCTATAACCCATTCATTAAACCATGGCCCAAACACTAGAGAGGAGCCCAATTGGACCTTGGGCTGATGGGTCAGCCCATTTCTCATTAAAAACCCTAAAGGGTCAGCAACCTCTTCCCCCATTCAGCAGAAAACACAAGAGGCAAGGGAGAAAATTCGGAGGTTTAAGGGAGGCTAGGGTTCTACCAATATGGAAGCTCCATTTTTGACTCCTAGAGGATGATTTAGCCAAGGTGATTTATATATAACTTGACCCTCTCATCCTCCTCTTCATTTTGATCTGATTAATTTCTGGGTTTGAGCATTTTCATCTTCTTCTTAAATCTGAAATTTGGTGTTGGGTGATTCCTTGTAAGATTTTCAGGCTTGGAGGTTAGAGGGAGGATTAGGTAAGCTTTTCCCTTCCATTTTATGAATCACTTTGCTGGAAAATGCCCCTAAGGATGTATTATCATAATGGGTTCTATTATTGTGTGAGATTACAAGGAGATAATGGTGGAAAACTGAATTTTCTAGGCTTGATGATTGCAATGCGAATTTTGGTGCTTCCATAGTGGATTTTTGGAGGTGAGGCTATAGGTGTTATTAAGTGAGTATCTTCTTCCCATTTTGATGCATTTTCTGTTAGTTTGAGACCCTATAGTTGACCTATGATATGGGCTTTGGTTTCATGTAAAATTACCCAGAAATTGGAGTGAACTATGGCAATTTCTGGTGTGGGAAAGTTGGAATCTGAAATTAAATCCCTTGGTAATTAGGTGAGTAACCTCTAGTCTGTCATTAGTAGTTCAACTCTTTGGATATTTGATTGTGATTAGAAATGATGATAATTATGCTTGTTATAGGCTTGGTATGCATTTGGATTATTATGGTAGCTAGGGGAAGAGTAATTGGCTTCATTGAGGTAACTGGGTTATTTTCCTAATTCCATGTTTATGCTCATGTTAATCTGCTATTTGTTACACATGCTTGATTTTGAAATGTTAAATGACTGGTTGACTACTTGATTGTTATTATGATTGGACCTTGTGAGTCCATGGTGGAGCTGTGGTGCAGCTGCCACCCATGCATGTGCTTCGATCGAGCACCGGGTTGTGATCAAACCCCAGATGCACTGAGCCCTGGTTGTGCTCATTATGGAGTAGGTGCCGTGGACGGGCCTCTCCCGGTGTTATTGGCCATTAACATGTTGTGTATGATTGCTGGTATGGGACAGTAGTCATTGGTAGCTCAACTAGTTCATTTGCGAATTGAATTGATGATTCTGGTATTGATGACATGGAATTGCATTGGATTGATTGACTTGTACATATATATGGAAATTACCTTTTGTTACTGAGATTATATATCTTACCTCGTTGTGGGCTAACATTTTCAAAGACCAGACCTCTTAGTGGCAAGGAGAAAATTAATAGAAGATCATTAAATGGTTTGGTTGCACATAGGCTTGGGAGCTTTGACAAAATGTATTGTAACTAAATTGTTAGTTCTGTATCATTGCTGCATTGCATCATGAGTTGCCAAGCATAGGGATTGTATATGTAATTTGATTATCATGGAATTGAACATTATGATTGTAATTGGCTAATAATGGAAAGTGTATCTAATGTTAAATGTCAATGGTGCATGATTTGTGTTGTTATTATTCTCTGGACTTGCTGATATAGGGTAATTAGAGAAAAGAAGTTGACCCTTGAATCTTGAATTAGAGAAGAGAGATTAGCTGGATGAATTAGGCTAATAAAAGCCATTTGAGCTCCATAATTAAGGTAGAGGAACTCTAGGGTGAGATTGGAGGGAGAAAGGAGAGTATGAGTCCAGATTTTCAGAGTGTAGGACCAGAAGGTACTTCACCGCGACTAAAATATAGTTGGCTGCGGCCAATAGAGGAGAAGTTGCCCAGGGAGAGTACTAGAGAGGAATTCGCCACGGCGAAATGTGTAATGTCCCACATCGGGTAGGAAGACCCTGGGCTAAGGCCTTATAAGTGGGAGCAAAGCTATCCCCACCAGCGACATGTTTTCCCAAGGGAAATGAGAGTACCAAGGGAGGAACAAAACCCTACCAGGCCAATGTGTCGAGTGCCGTAACGGGGACAATATTGCTGGAGGCTCTTGTCCTGAGCCGATCTACCATTCAGAGATCTGCGCTCAGACGCGTCGCTTGTGGGGAGAGCTTCGCTCCCACTTATAAGGCCTTAGCCTAGGGTCTTCCTACCCGATGTGGGACATTACATTCCACCCCCCTTGGGGCCAACCCGTCCTCGGGGGGCACATACGGCTAGGCCGGCTCTGATACCAATTCCCCACAAAGCCTCCAGCAATATTGTCCCCGTTACGGCACCCGACACATTGGCCTAGTGGGGTTTTGTTCCTCCCTTGGTACTCTCATTTCCCTTAGGAAAATGCGTCGCTAGAGTGGCACAGCGGAAGCTACACTCCCCCCCATGATATTATCCCCGATCACACCCCCATCAGTTACTCTCATTTCACCGGCAAGGGTGGGGTTTTGTCCTGAGCCGATCTGCCATTCAGAGATTCCCGCTCAGACGTGTCGCTGGTGGGGAGAGCTTCGCTCCCACTTATAAGGCCTTAGCCCAGGGTCTTCCTACCCGATGTGAGACATTACATTCTACCCCCTTTGGGGCCAACCCATCCTCGAGTTGCACATACGGCTAGGCCGGCTCTGATACCAATTCCCCACAGAGCCTCCAGCAATATTGTCCCCGTTACGGAACCCGACACATTGGCCTGGTGGGGTTTTGTTCCTCCCTTGGTACTCTCATTTCCCTTGGGAAAACGCGTTGCTGGTGGGGAGAGCTTCGCTCCCACTTATAAGGCCTTAGCCCAGGGTCTTCCTACCCGATGTGGGACATTACATTCCACCCCCCTTGGGGCCAACCCGTCCTCGGGTTGCACATACGGCTAGGCCGGCTCTGATACCAATTCCCCATAGAGCCTCCAGCAATATTGTCCCCGTTACGACACCCGACACATTGGCCTGGTGGGGTTTTGTTCCTCCCTTGGTACTCTCATTTCCCTTGGGAAAACGCGTCGCTAGAGTGGCACAGCGGAAGCTACACTCCCCCCCATGATATTGTCCCCGATCTCACCCCCATCAGTTACTCTCATTTCACCGGCAAGGGTGGGGTTTTGTCCTGAGCCGATCTACCATTCAGAGATCCCCGCTCAGACGCGTCGCTGGTGGGGAGAGCTTCGCTCCCACTTATAAGGCCTTAGCCCAGGGTCTTCCTACCCGATGTGAGACATTACATTCCACCCCCTTTGGGGCCAACCCGTCCTCGAGTTGCACATACGGCTAGGCCGGCTCTGATACTAATTCCCCACAGAGCCTCCAGCAATATTGTCCCCGTTACGGAACCCGACACATTGGCCTGGTGGGGTTTTGTTCCTCCCTTGGTACTCTCATTTCCCTTGGGAAAACGCATCGCTGGTGGGGAGAGCTTCACTCCCACTTATAAGGCCTTAGCTTAGGGTCTTCCTACCCGATGTAGGACATTACATAATGTAATTTGGCCGTGGCCAAATGTGAGAGGTCAAACTAGAAGTCATCCAGAGAGAAATTAGCCCCGGCGAATTAAGGAATTGATCGCGGCCAATATTGAGAGGCGAGCGAGGAAGTTCCAGGAGGCTTCTTCGTTACAGGGCCATGTAGGTTGGTCGCGGCGAAGGTCCAACTTGCCGCGGCGAAACTAGTGATGAAGAAAGGGATAAAACAGAAATGAATTGGCCGTGACTAAGGATAATTTGGCTGCGGCTAACATGCTGAAACACTTATATTAACTAGAAAATCTTGGTTTTCCATATGTTAATCATAAAGGATGATCTAGAGTCATTAGGATGGGTTATAACTGATGAGTGATAGATCCAAGGCTTATAAATGGATGTTTAATTCCCTTATGAACATAAGTGTATGTAATCGTATGATTGATGACTCTAATCATATTAAGGTTTAAATTTTTTCACATTTTCGTAACCTATGATGATTAATCGCGTGTTTAACCTTAATTATGATGATAAGAAATTAGGGTCGTCACAAATAGACTTATATATAAAGTGAATTTGTAAAATATTATAGTGTAACACTAGATATAATTTAAGGCATATCTTATGGAATTTATCCCAAGTTACGAAATATTACAATACCCATACTTAGCACTATATGATTGTAACATGATGTTATATGAAGTTTAGCTTACCAAAATTAGCATTTACTACTAAAGCAAAATGTCTAAGTGCAAAATCCCATATAAAGTTTCAAGCTAGGAAATGACAATTGATAGCTTCTTTTCACCCCTAGTGAAAGAACCTTCACTTGAAAATGTTAGCCCATAACTAGGGGAGATATAAATCCCAATAACAAAGAGAAATTCTATTTATATATATAATTTAATCAACATAATGCTCAACATAGTGAAAAGTAATAAAGGCATATTACATAGATTAACAAATAAACAAGTTTGACTATAGGTAACTACTATCCTATACTAGTAATCATATACAACATGTTATTAGCCAAAAACAAAGGACACATGCACAATCACAACAAAAATTTCCCATTGAGCATGATTATAGCTTGTTGCATTCAAAGAGTACAATCATGAGTCATGCATAATCATGGCACAATGCACAAGTGGAAACATGATTATAGGTCCACAAACAAAGACATGATCGTAGTTTGTAAACCACAAGTAGCCAAACCCATTATGAGCACCATATTTTGTTTGGACATCCCATTAAAACAATACATAAAAAAATGCATATTTTAGAGCCTTTTCAGTCAAGTTTTATTTGTAATTTTAATTTAATTTTGAGTTAGGTCAATTTTGATGAATTAAGCACAAAAGAAGAAGAAGAAGAAGAAGAAGACAAAAACAAGTCTTTTAAGTCAAGTCTAATTCTCAAAATTAATTTAATTTTAAGTCAATTAATTAAGCAAAAACAAAGAACCAAAAACCAAAAAAAAATACAAATATGAAAAAGAAAGAACTTAAAAAAAAATTTAATAAATTAACCTAACATATTACCTAAACTTTTAGCCTAACCCATTTCAAAAGAACGTAGGATAACAGTCCAAAATTGTTCAAAATCTATTTAACAAGAAAGAAAAAAAGAAAAAGCAAACTAAGAGATATAAAAATGGAAAATTAAAAATTAAAAAAAGGAAAAAACCTTCAAGCCTTTTTCTTTTTCTTTTGGCACATTACTATTTTGTACAAATAGGCACTCTTCAAAGCTCTGCATAGACTAGGTACTCTTCAAAGCCTTGCATAGACTAGGTATTCTTCAAAGCCTTACATAGACTAGGTAGGTACTCTTCAAAGCCCTGCATAGACCAGATATCTTTCAAAGCCTTGCATTGAACATGCACCTTTCAAGCCTTGCATAAACTAGGGCAATTTTAAGTAGTCGATGTCTTTCTAGCCTTGCACAAACTAAGGGAATTTTAACTACCTTTACTTTTCATTAGGTTCATGTATTTCCAAGTAAATTGGCTTGTTTTGATATGTTATTTCCTAAGCTTATAACTCCCTAACAAAATATATTTTTGCATCTTTACTTAAGCTTAAGTTGAGAATATTAAAAATTGCATTTTCAATTTTCTCACTTAAGGAATAAGTACAGAGGGGCAACCCACCAATATCATATTTTGTTTGGGTTGCTTCCTCTTTTATGTTGACTATAATTCAATCTATTTATTGTCAATTTATGTCAAAGAGTTCATTGAACCCAACCTAGTTTAGTCAAGCCCTTTGAGTCTAGTTGTCAAGGACAATCAAGTCATCCTAAAGAAAATATGTGTTTTATCTTTACTTATTCTTTAGGTAAGAATATAAAAGATTACATTTTTATTCTTCTTACTCAAGAAACAAGTAAAGAGAGGCAATTGTGAATGCTATATTTTATTTAAGCATCTACCCTAAAAATAAGAACATAAAAAATTCAGATTTCAAAGCCTTTTAAGGCAAGTTTAACTATCAATTTTAATTTAATTTTAAGTTTCGGTCAATTTTAATAAATTAAGCACCCAAAAGAAAAATAAAAAAAGAAGAAGACATAAATCAGTCAAGTCTAATTGTTAATTTTAATTTAAGTCAATGAATTAAGCAAAAACAATAAAACAGAAACAAAAATACAAATATGAAAAGAAAGAACTTAAAAAAAAAAAAGAGAGCCTTAATAAGTTAACTTAACATATTAACTAACCTTTTAGCCCAACCTATTCCAAAAAAGGTAGGATAACAGCTTAAAATTGTTTAGCATCCATTAGGGAGGAAAAAAAAAAAAGCAAAAATAAGATATATAAAAAATAGAAAGTTGAAAAATTATTAAAAAAACGTGAAAACCCTTAAACCTTTTTTCCTGTTGCCTATTGCAAGAGAGGAAGAACAGAGTAAAAGTCATAAGCTTTTGCAAAGCAAGTGAGCCTTAAAGCAAAGTAAAAGACTGGTACCACCCAACTAAATCCCCACGAATCCATTGGCATGCACTCTTGTGGCTACAAAAAAGAAGAGAATGAGTAGAGTAAAAAGAGGAGATGCCAGAGTAGGGTAATATGACAGGCACAATGATAAGTTTCCTTTTGGATTTTTCTTTCCAATAGCCTAGCACAAATAAGATCTGATGGATGTGAACAAGCGAAAGTGGGAATTGTAACACCCCAAAATTAATTAAGGTGTTAATCATGGATTACACATAATTAAGAATAATTAGTAACACCCCAAAATTAATTAAGGTGTTAATCATGAATTACACATAATTAAGAATAATTATTAGAGAATAATTGGGCAAACCATGTGAATGAAAATCTAGAGAGAAGTAAATTAATAATATGGGTTTGAGATTTAATTGGGTTAGAAGCTTCATCTAGGCCCAAAATTAAATTAAGTTGGCCATAGTTAGGGACCAATGGAGGCCCAATGATTTTAGGTGCAGACCCAACCTTTTAATGTGAGTCTTGGCCCAAGAGAGACCACCTAGCAATGGCCCAATAACTCTTGTGCAGACCCAAATCAATTGAGTTCTTTAAACTTGGTCTAACCCAATTAAGATTTTATAGCCCAACTTATGAAACTCAGCCCAAAACCAACTCAAAATCTAAACCCAATTGGAATTAGACCTTTGGGTCAGCCCATGACCCATATTAGACCCAACTAAAACCCTAAACACATGCAGCCCTCTCCTACTATTCTATTGAAATACAAAACACAAACACAAGAGGCATTTTCGCACCTTGAGAGGGAGGCTAGGGTTCTAAGTAAGAAATCCACCATTTCTCACTTCTAAGTTCAAAATTAGCTAAGGTACTTATTATATAACTTAATCCCCTTCTCTTTCTCTTCATTTTGGCTTGATTAGTTTTTCATTTAGAGCATTTTCACCATACCCAAAATTTGAAATGTGTTTATTTAAGGTTTTCCTAGTGAAATTTAGTAGGTTAGGGTTGAGGATATTATTAGGTAAGTATAAACTCTTCATTTTGATATATTTTTCATTGGTTTAAGACCCCCATAGTAGACTTATAATATGATCCTTAATTTTGTGTGATTTTCCTAGGGTTTGAAGTGATATTTTGATGTTTCTAGTCTATGGAAGGCAAAACCCGAAATTTGAGACTCTTGGTGATTGGGTAGGTGCCCCTTAGGTAACTATTGGTAATTTAATTCTTTGAGTATTGGCTTATTACCATAAATGATGAATGGGATAGTAATGGACTGATATAAAGTGATAATTTTTTGATATTATGATTATAGGATGATTTTGGTACTGCTGTTAGCTTCCCAACTTATCTACAAGTGAGGTAACCAGGGTTCATGCTAATTCCATGCATATGTCCATTTTAATTTTGTATTTGTTGTGTGATTATGATTTTAATGCTAAATGATTGGTTGGCTATCTATTATATATGATTGGACCTTGTGAGTCCATGGTAGAGTTGTGGTGCGGCTACCACTCGTACATGTGCTTCGATCGGGCTTCGGATTGTGATCGGACCCCAGATGCACTGCCTTAATTGTGCTCATTAGGGAGTAAGTGCCATGGACGGGCCTTTCCCAGTGTTATTAGCCTTTAACATGTGGAATTGTGATTGTTAGTATGAGATAGTAATCATAGATAGCCTAATTATGTCATTTACTGATATGGTTGGTATATTTTCTTATGTTTATATGAAATCATGCATATATGTTAATTAAACTGGAATAGATAAATGGAATTTTCCTTGGTTACTGAGATTTGCATCTCACCCCATTTCATGGGATCATATTTTTAGGTGAACGCTCTTCAGGTAAGGATAAGGGGAAGCAAGTGGATGAAAATCCATAAGCTCCGACCATATGTGGAGAAGGCTACACTTAGACTGATTTAAATAGAGTAGATGCCAAATTTTGTATTCTTTTTGTATAGTATCATCATGTAATCATGTTGCCAAGTGTAGATGACTGTATTTTGATTACTTAGAATGTAACTATTGAGGAGTTAGGCTTCATTTTGGTTTGGTATTAGATGTATGAACTTATAACCTCTATTATAAACTATGTTAAATCTATGATATGGTTTGCTATTTAGGAAATGTAATTATGTGATACATTAGATGTAGATCTGGACTAGTGATGCATGAAATCTCTAATGGAATATGTATTTGAATGACAATTATTGGTAGGTTATGAAGTTCTTGCTGTCATTAATCCATGAACTTGTTGATATATGATAGTTGGATGAGTAGGAATTAACATTTAAGACTTGGATTGGTAACTATAGATAAGTTGGGTAAATTAGGTAGGGGAAAGCCATTAGAGCCCTACAATTTAAGGTAGAGTGTCCTTAGGGTATCACTAGGGGGAGAATTGGAGTGTATAAGACGAGTTTTAGAAGTGGTAGGATCAGAAGGCATTTCGCCATGGCCAAAATAGTCTTAGCCGCGACTGTAACAACTGGGAAAAGGGAAAAGGAAAAGAAAGTAGAAAGCTGGAAATTTTTGAAATCCAAAATTCTTGCTAAGTCTTCTCGCAATAGCGAGAAATGGCCTCGCTGTAGCGAGAGTGCCTTCTTGCCATAGCGAACATGATTCTAGCTATAGCGAGTACGGGCAGCAGTCCATATAGAAACCAAGGGGCAGCTCGCTGTAGCGTACGCCATAGCGAAAGTGAGGTCTGGAACTAACGCGAGTTCGCCATAGCGAAGGTCAAATCTCGCCATAGCGAAGGGAACTGATACGAGCTCGTCGTAGCGAAGGTTACACCTCGCCATAGCAAAGCCAGATAACACGAGCTCGCCATAGCGAAGGTTAATTTTCGCCGTAGCGAGGGTCAGTCCGGAAAAGAGTAAAAGGCGAGAAATTGACAACATTACATGACCCAACTCATTCTTTCTCTCATTTTTGCCCTAGATTTCGACCCAAGGAGAGAAAAAGGCGTGGAGAGTGAGAGAAATCAAGAGAAGGAGGAAGAGCAAAGGAAAGGTAAGCAAGTTCCTCTCATTTCTTCTTAGAAATCTGATCTCCTCTCTTTGCCCTTTTTTTTCTACGGTTTTGGTTGTGAGATTAGTGAGTTTCTGAGCATGGGTCAGAAGAGGGGAAGTGGAAAACACCTTTGAATCTCCTTGTTTTCTTTGAAAATTTTGTTTCCACTACCCTAAGAGCTTAAGAGAGAGGAATAGTTGATGGCATTCTAGAGAGAGAGAGAGAGAGAACTCTAGGTTCTGGTATGCTAAGAGGGTTTGATCTGAAGAACCTTTAAGAGTTGTTAAGTATTAAGAGTGTAATTGCATGCTTTTGTGTGTCTAGGCTCAAGTGAAGCACCTCCATCAAGGTGTGAGTGTGAACCTAAGAAGGGAGAAGAGAAACTGAAAGGGAAGGCTTGTGTTGGCTGATAAGGTAGCTCTCTTTCCACTCTTTCTTGTTGGATTCTTGGATGTAATAGTCATTGTATGTTTATGTATATGCTTGTTGTGTGAAATATGCCATATGCTATTGCTTTGATGCATTGATGTCAATATGCTTGTGTGATGGATTGCGAGAATTGCTATGGTGAGGTAGTGCCGAAAGTCCCTTGAGATGGGTAAGGTGAAGCGGAAAGTCCTTTGAGATAGGTGAAACAAGGCTAAAAGTCTCATAACTGAGTGAGGCCAAGTCAAAAGTCCTTAAACTCGGGTGAGGCCATCCAAAAGTCCCTAAACTCGGGTGAGGCTAGACCAAAAGTCCCTAGAACCCATTTTTGGCATTGTTGTGATTTCCATAGCATGTACAACGTGTGTTGGATGTTTGAGAATGGCTAAATGCTTATTCACGTGCTTTGATTTGTTATATTCCTTGATTGCTTACTTGATTGAGTGCATGAGCTACTGAGATTCCCTGAATCTCACCCCTTCCCCTCCCAACTTAATATGCTAGGTGGAGCTCAAGGAGAACCGAGTGCACACCAAGGAGCCTAGAAGCATGTGTAGTTAGATGTTAGCTTTGTTTTGACTATTTTGATGTAATTATGATGTAAAGAGGTGCCAAAATAAATATGAACCTTTTATTTTTGAGATGTACATGTTGTAGCAAGTGTAAAAGTATGAATGTATGATGTACAAACTATGCATAGAGCCAAATTAATGGAAATGTGGGTTTTACCCCTTTTGATGAATGAATGAGATAGTGTATATTTGGTCGTAGCATAGTAAATTTAGAATGTATGTTGATTTGGACCACTTGGACATATTATATAGACTATTGTTATGCTTTTAAACTTGTCCATGAGTGGCTAGAACATGTGAGAGGCCATTTGGACCCATTTTGGACCTATTGGGTGCCAAAACTGGTAATTTTGTGAGCTCCATCAAAATATGACCAGATGAGCTCCTCTTGCCATGAGATTTGGCATGCCTCTAGAGTTTGTAGAAAGCTTCTTGAGAAGCTAAAGAGGGTAATATTTGGAGGTCTAGATAATATTTGGTGAATTGTTGAAATTGGGAGATTTTGGTGGTTTGGCCATGGTACTGTTTCATTAGTCCGAAAATGGTTCTATGTCATTCATAGACTAAATGAGGTCCAAATATCATGAAATTTTATACACATAAACTAGAAAACCACAGTGACCTATACCAACTAGAATCACCTAAATCGGAAGTCCGTAGAGAGAGATTGAACCTTCTAAAGTTCTGTATCAGCATCAGGGAGCCCATCCGACCTCCGTTACTGTTCCATCGGTTTTCGGGGTGTAGGAGCTACTGAACTGATCTGGACTTATTTTTTTCCTCTAGTAGACATCTGTAACTTTCCAAATTGGTATAGTGTACCCAAATTAAATTTTTTTGAATTTAATTATGGATTTTCGAAGTTCATGATAGTAAATTGGGCCAGAAACAGAGACAGTTGGACCTCCTTCCAATTTTCAATGTCAAACATGGTCCAAGCTCAGAGATTTCGATTGGGAATTATTTTTAGTGAAAATTTAACACTTAGATATTTCTAGAGAGCTAAATTTTACTAGATTCCCATTTTTTCTATAATTAGTTATGATTTTCCAAAGTTAGAGCCAAAATATGACTTTTGGGCACAAGTGAGGAAAAATGCATTTTTCTGGTTTTTGGCTCTATACCCGTGGCTTATGGCTTGTTTTATGCTATGTATAAGTTGTATAAGTGGAGTGTGAGTAAAGAATGTGAATGATGGGTTCACAGGACCCATGGGGCAGATAATGAGTGTATGAAACCCCGCTTCATAGTATGAAAATGCCACGGATTGGTATTGGTTCTTTGGAAATCATATGGAACCGAGCCCAGTGAGAGGCTAGATAGCGATAGTAGATTAAGGTGTTACAGCGACTAATAGAGGCAAAATTGCCCAGGGAGAGTACCAAAGAGTAATTCGCCATGGTGAGAAGTGTAATTACCTGCAGCGAAACATGAGAGGCCAAATTGGAAGTTGTCCAGTGGGTAATTTGCCACGATGAAGAGGGGAATTAGCCACAGCAAACTTTGTGAAAATGTTCCAGGTATTCTAGAGAGGAATTAGTCACGGCAAAAGTGGAATTTGGCTACGGCCAATAGTAAGAGGTGAGTGAGGTAGGCTCCAAGAGGTCTTCTCGTCGTGGCACCATGTAGGGCTAGCCACGGCAAAACTCTAATTCGCCACAGCAAACCCTGTGAAGATATAAGAGTGAACTCAAGAGTAATTGGCCATGGCGCAAAGACATTTAGCTATGGCTAGCAGTCCCAAACTCTCATTCTAACCTAGAAACCTTGGTTTTTCCCATGGAACCTTAAGGGATGACTTAGAAACATTGGTAGAAGATTCTTGTTAGTTGGAATTAATGGGTAATAGAATCAAAGACTTATAAATGAGGGTTTATTTCTCTTGTGTATATGAATGCATGTAATTATTTGTTTAATGACTCTAATAGCATTAAGGTTCAAATTTCCCTGCATTTTCTGAATATAATTAGTCGTAATGACTTTTAACCCATAATTTATGATTATTAATCGTGTATTGAACATTAATTACAATGATTAGAAGTTAGGGTCGTTACAAGAATCACTCTCGAATTCACTCTAAATTTTCTCTAAATTTGAAATAAAGGGGTTTTCTTAAGGGGGAATGATGCAAGACCCATTAGGAACTTGTTCTAGAGAACCTCCAACAATTTGTACCACATCCATGACTGGCTAGAAACAAGAAACACATAAACAAAAAGTTAAATGTAGGTCAAGAGGTAAGATAACAAGATTACACAATAACCATCGTATTGACCAAGTTGAAAAATTAGAGGAAAAAGATAACAAAATGTACAGCCACTAAACAAAACAATTAATCCCCAATCCATTTTCCAAAATGTCAATCCAATAATTCAACAAATTCAAGAATCCAATCCAAAATTGTAGCCATAATTCTCAAGTAATTACAAGTGAAACCTAGATTTATAAAACCAAAAAATTGCAACACTAAATGGAAAAGAAAGGGAAATAAATTAGCCAACTTTTGGAGCATTTGTCTTGGATTCAAATCTTCACTCCAAAGCCCTCATCCCAAATTAGTTACATGGTAGAATCAAGCTTCCATTGGAGAGAATTGATAGAGGAAATCAATAGGAAGAGCCACGACTATGAAACTTGTAACACCATAATTATAGAACTCATCTTATATGCCAATTTAGCTTGCATTTCCTTGATCCACACACTTAAGAAAAGTAATAAAAATAATAGATTATTTTGCGTTACATCGTAGATCAATTTTTCATTCCATGTCTCGTGGACCATATGAAGTCATCCATCTCATTCTCATATTTAAATACACAAATACAACTCAAAATCATCTCAAGAAGTGGCCCACACCTCGAGCTAATGGAGTATATACATAAAATAATGTGTGCGGCCTCGTATTGGTATTTTAATTTTCTATCATGAACTTTCAAAAATCATAACTAATTTTAAAAACATTGGAATTAACCAAAATATACCATTTTGGAAAGCTACAGATGTCTATTTTATGTTAAAAATAATTCCAAACCACAACAAGGATGTCTAGCTATTGGCAATTGATGGAATAATAACCAAGATTACCTATCACTACTGGTACTATCCCTAAACTTCAAAAATTCATATCTCCCTATTTAGATGTCCAATTTGGGTGATCATGGAAGCTATAGAAAGATTGTCATGTCTAGTTTATGTCTAAAAATTTTCATGAGCACTGGACACCATTTGTCCTTTAATGACATAGCATAAAAAATTGACCATATGAACAGTGCTTATATCAAAATAGCAGAAAAATGACAATTTTGAAAAATTATAATTCATTCTACAAAGCTCCAAATAATTTAGTCTTTAGCTTTCCAAAAGGATCTGGATGAGATCTATATGCATGCCAAATTTCATGAGCAAATTCATTCATTTGGTTAGATCTTGACATTAGGTTGCAAATATGTCATTTTGGTGTCTTCTAAGGGTCTCAAATGGTTCAAAATTGCTTCTAAGACAACCATGACCACTTGAGCATGTGGGAAAGCACCAAAATGGTCTACTTAAAATGTCTCAAGTGCACAAACCTAGATTTCATAAACTCACTGTAACATCTGATTTTCTGAAAGCAAAAAAACATGAGAAACATAACCTACGATTTCTCTGTCAACGAACGAAATTTATCGGATACAAAGGAAGTCTCCCCAGATGATGTAGTTAAGGTCCTAAAAAAATTTGAAAAGCATTCTAAACTCCTAAAAATGAGAATCCTAGGCATAGATGGAAAGAAAAATGGAGCTAGAATGAAGAAACAATTCTTACGAAAAGCTTACGAAACATAATGGCATTTTCGTAATTTTGAGCAAATTTTGGAATTTACACAAGAGGGCTTTTTAAATGAAATTTGAGTTTCCCAAGGTTCTCAGAGGCCTTAAAAATCATGGGAAGGCCCGAGACAAGTAAATCCCCTCCGGTAGATGTTTTCCAACATCGGTATGCTCAAACTTTGATGGATTCGTTCAGGAAGGTTTTAGCTCCGATTTGAGTGATTCCAATGGCATTTTACTAAATTGGGAACTTAAATTTCATAATGGAAAAGATGGTTCTCAAAAAGGAGCTAAAACAAAGGAGAAACGAAAATGCCAAGAACAAAGAGCAAAATGAAAATTTTTAAAAAGTGTAACCTCCTCCCACCTATACATATGATGCACCCTTCTTCTCCCTTCATTATGCACAACCAAGTTCTGCCTAAAACCAGAGAAAAACCCTAAGGAGAGTGGCGCACAAGGGGTGGCAAAGAGGAAGAGAAATCAAAGGCTTAAGGTATGGAAATTTAGTAGTTTGTCATGCTCTTTCTCTTCCAAACCTCTTCTCCTTCATTCTCCTTTATTTTATATGATTATAATGAAGTATATGGATCTGTTTTAAAGGAAAAATTGAGGGAAAAATTCGGATTTGAAGATAGGAGCTCAAAGAACACAAGATTAAAGTGAGAAAAAGTAAGAAAACAAGGTAAATCTTGCATCCCATGGTAACTACTCCTCCCCCTTCTTCTCCATATTTTGCCCCATGTAGGGATGGAATTTTGAGGGGAACCAAGGGTGAATTGCATGAAATTAAGGGAGGAGAGTAAGAATATGCAAAGAAATTCAAGAAAAAGCCATGGATTTTCAAGGTAGCAAACCTAGGGTTTCATGGGTTCCCTTGAAAATCTGATTTGTTATAATTATTCCTAAGCCTAAATGAATATTTAAATGAGTTCCTAAGATCCCTAGGAGTCTCTCCATATGCATCTTGCATGTAGAAAATAAAGCAAACTCCATGGAGGCCAAAAGGAGACATAGGCTCAGCCTAAAGGGGATGAGACACCTAGGGAGAGTTTTAAATTTTTCCAAGCCCATTTTTTAGTCATATATGATGAATGAAAATGAGGAGAGACCTTGGGAAAAATTTAGAACCCATAGAAAGTAAGTTGGTGCTTTAAGTTCCATATTATGACCTAAAGAAGTAACATATAGTTAGACTCTTGGTTTTGATTGTGTGATGACTTCAAGAGGCTTAAAAGGAGTCAAGAACCATAATTGAAAGGAATGAATGGAGCCTAGAATTTATTTGAGGGATGTTGCTTCATTAGGTGTAATTATAGAACTATAATGAGGTTATAGACCAAGCTAGTGTCTGAGCAAATTGTATGGCCTTAGAAATGAGTCCATGAACCTAATTGGCTTCCATAAATTGTGTCTAGGCCAAGAGAAATCTTCCCCACACTTTTGTGTTCATGTAGGCGAAGCAAGGAAGGGAGATTCAAAGGAAGAAGCATGTAATTGCTTCCAAGGTAGCTCTCTCCACCTTCTCTTATGTATGGATGTGTGCTTAGCTTGTCTTAGATGTATGTATGTGTATTTTTAAGCCATCAAAAGTGTTCTAGAATGACTTTGATTCCATGGTGCCATGATGTTACAATATGCTCTTATATGATGTTTTTTATGTGTGCTTAGGTTTACTTGATGTGGTGAGCCCAAGAACCCTTAGTCATGGTGAGGATGAGCCAAGAACCTTTGAGATTGGTTCAAACAAAGTAAAAGGTCTCTCAAAGGCAAGATGGACTCCCAAGAGCATGGTTAAGTCTAAGAATTTCTTAAAGAATGGGTGAGGCAAGTCCAATATCCATAAGAAATTGGGTGAGGCCAATCTACTTGCTTAGCAAGCCTTTGTATGCTATGTGTGACTTTTTCAAATGCTAAGACTACTCCTTGAATGATTGCATATGTCCACATGCCATGCATGCATTATGAGACTTGTTTGCATCCATTATACATGATTGAATGGGAGATAAGCTATTGGGATTCTTTGAATCTCATCCCCTCCTCTATAATAATCTAACATGCTAGGTAGATTAAGTAGACAAGGTAATGGAAGCTAACTACCTTGAAGAAACATAATGCATGGTTTTTAGTCTTTAAAGCCATATTCATGTCAAATGATGTAACCCATGCTTGTATATGGTCTATGGCCTTTGAAACATATGGAATTATGATATTATGTGATGTATAAATAAAAGAATATGATATGTGAATGCTAGAATGTAAAGTGAGTATATAATGCCAAGTTATGGTTCTTGAAAAGTTGATGTAAGTATGTATAAGTGTGGATGGAATGGTTAAAATGAGATGCATGAGGTTTGGGACCAATTGGACAGCTCACTTAAATCCCAATTATGCTTTTAGACTTGTCTTAAATGTGCCAAAACCCAAGAAAAGCCATTTGGATAATTTGGTATCCTATATGGAGCCAAATATGACCAATTTAGAATCTTACATCACTTTTTACCCAAATGAGCTCTTCTTGATTTGAGATTTGGCATGAAATTAGAGCTTGTTAAGAGCTTTTTGGGAAGCTAAAGAACAGAAGTTTTGGAGGTCTAGAGAATATTTGGTGAATTTTCAAAATTAGAAAATTTTTTAGTTTTGGTCATGTTACTGTTCATACTGGTCCAAAAATAAAATCGGTCAAATAGGGCCCAAATGATGTCCAATTACCACAAAATTTTATACAGAGAAACAAGACATTCCTAGACTTGTACTAACTAGAAGCACTCCATTGCTCTCTGGTACTCTCTCTGGGTAACTTCACCTCTATTGGCCACGATAAAATGCCTTCTGATCCTACAACTTCTAAAATCCTGTCTCAAACTCTACACTCTCCCTTCAATGACACCCTAGGGCCACTCCTCATTAATTTTTAGGGCTCCCATAGCTTTCACTAGTCTAATTTACCTAGTTTATCCATCATTACTAGTTCAAGACTTAAATGTAACTTTCTACTCCTCTAACTACCCCATATCAACAAGTCCATAGAGTAATAACAGTAAGAGTTCATGAACTATCAACCATTATCATTTAATACATATTCTATTAGAGATTTCATACATCAATGATTCAAATCAACAATCTGATATATCTCATGATGACATTTCTAATAGTAGACCATATCATGAATTCAACAAAGCTCATACATCAGATACTATAGGTTCATACATCCAATACCAAGCTATAATGAGACTTAACTCCTTAATAGATACATTCCAACTAATCAAAATGTAAATGTCTACACTTGGCAACATGATTACATGATGATGCTATATAACGAATAACAAAATTGCATCTATTCTACTCAAATTAGCCCAAGTGTAGCCTCTTCCACACATGGCTAGAGCTTATGGATTTTCATCCACTTACTTCCCCTTATCCTTACCCGAAGGGCCTTCACCTGAAAGTATGATCCTATGAAACGGGGTGAGATACAAATCTCCGAAACCATGGCAAATTTCATTCATATATTCCAATTTAATTCACATATATGCATGATTTCATATGAGCATCAGAAAACATACAAGTCATATTGGTAAATGAAATAATTAGGCTATCTATGATTACTATCCCATACTAGCAATCGAAATTCTACATGTTAAAGGCCATTAATACCGAGAGAGGCCCGTCCACAGCACCTACTCCTCAATGAGCACAACTAGGGCTCAGTGCATCTGGGGTCTGATCATAACTCGGTGCCTGATCGAAGCACATGCACGGGTGGTAGTCGCACCACAGCTCCACCATGGACTCACAAGGTCTAATCACATATAACAGATAGCCAACCAATTCATTTAGCATCAAAATCATAATCATGCAACAAATACACAATTAAAACATACATATGCATGGAATTAGCATGAACCCTAGTTACCTCACTCTGCAGACAATTAAAAAGCCACCAGCAGTGCCAAAATCTCCCTATAACCATAACATCAAAAGATTACTACTTTAAATCATAATGTACAATAGCAACAAGTACCCAAGGAATTAAAATAGTAATCACTATCTAGAAGACGCTTACCCAACCACTACAAATCCCCAAATTCAGATTAAATATGTCATCTACCAGAAACTTCAATATATCACCCTAATTCCTAAGCAAATTTGTACAGAATTCATACCCATACTATAAATCAACCATGGGGGTCTTAAACTAGCAAAAGCTGCATTAAAATGGAGAGTCTATACTGTTGGAGATTGTGCCCTAGGCCAATCATTGTATTGCGAACATTGTTTTTATTACGAAATAAGAGTTTTCTTTTTATTACATTATTATATTATTTGCATATTTATATATAATAATATCCATGGATAAATCATTTTTGAATTATCCAAAATGTCCCTAATCAATCATTCTTGTGGGAACAACGATGAATTAAGATTAGTATGATTTTGATTGATTAAGTGTTAATCATGTATAATGATATGAATCAAAATCATAGGCGTGTGTTAGAGAACAGGATGCTAGATAGACCCATCATGAGATAAGGTACATGGATTAAGTCATAAGTTTATCTCATATATAATCGTGTCATTGATCCCTTGGACCTGAGATCACCATAGATTCCTACATGAAGGACAATGTACTTTGGCATAGTCTAATGTCACCTTTAACCGGGTGATTATAAGGACTATGATCAGGTATAATGGAATCCATACAGAGGAAGATGAGTGGTCAAGATGGAATTTATCCCTCTAATTAATAGAGAGATATCTCTGGGCCCCTCGATGAGTGTGACTGAGAAATACATGGCCATGCTCAGATGGAAAGGGTTCCATCTTATAATCAGTATGCTCGGAGATCGAGAAAGTTACGATCGAGAAAGTTGAGGATGACATTTCCATGCCTCATACTCTATCTAGATATCGTGTGACAAAAGGGATATGATAGGGTTATAAGATAGGTTGCATTGGATCACCGATCCCGTATGATTTGGGTAGTCACAATGCCTTGCTAGAGGCCACTTGTGATTTATGAGTCAAACACTATAATTGGCCCACTGCCAACATCATATGGGCCTGCAGGGTCGCACACAAGAAAGGACCAACTCGAGCTAAAATGTCCACATTCATTGAATCAGAAATGTGTCTAGATTCAATGAATATCTAAGATGAAGGAATTATATATATATATATAATTAAATTCGAAATATATTATATATATATTATATTTGATATTATATATATATATATATGAATTAATTTAAATTTGATTCTATTAGATAGATTTAAATTTAAACTAATCAGATAATTTAAATTTGATTCTATCAGATAGATTTAAATCTAAACTAATAAGATAATTTAAATTTAACTCTATTAGATAGATTTAAATTTAAACCAATCAGATAATTTAAATTTGATTCTATCAGATAGATTTAAATTTAAACTAATCAGATAATTTAAATTAAGCTCTAGATATTGTTAGTTTAAATTTAAACTATAGGATAGATTTGAAGTTAAATTAATAGATATATTTAATTAATTTTGATTAATTAAATATATCTGAAACTCTAGTCTATAAATAGGGGTTTCCATATCAGAAAATAGATAGCTAGAGCTAGAGCTGCCTCCAAAATCCTTAGAGAGAGGGACGCCGTACGGGACGTCGTACGGAATTGTACGGACGTCGTAGGACTGTACAGAATTGTACGGACAGACTGCTAGCACACTATTTTGAGTTATTGAACCTCGTTCGTGTGGATACCAGTAGATGGAGCTGATCTGCGGTAAGTTCCTGTGATCTAAATAAAAGTAAACAACAAACTCAATCGACAGAAAAAAAGGTGATTCTCTGAACCTATTCGGTTTAAGTGATTTTGACGGATCCTTAGTGGGAATTGGGATCAAAATTTTAAACATTTCTGCTGTGTGCCTCCCATAATTCCCAACATATACTTTCCTAATATCCCTCCTAGCCTCTACCTTTGAAAATCCTCTAAGAAAATACCAAACAAACACATTTCAAGTTTTGGGTATAGTGAAAATGCTCCAAATGAAAAGCCAATTAGGTCAAATTGAAGAGGAAGAGGAGAGGATTAAGTCATATAACTATTACCTTGGCTAAATCTTGCTCTAAGAGTGGGAAATGGTGGTTTTCTTGCTAAGGACCCTAACCTATCTTCAAACCTCCAAAAATTAGTTGTGTGTTTTGTGTTTCTATATAAGGGAGGGGAAAGGCTGAATATGTTTAGGTTTTGGATAGGTTTAGGTTGATCCAATGGCCTAAGTCCATATTGGTTCAGACTTTAAGTAGAATTGGGCTGAGTTTTAATTTGTTAGTCCAATTTCTACAATTTAGACTTTTAATTGAGTTAGGTCAAGTTTTTAAGAGCCTACTTAGTTGAGGTATGCACAAGGGCTATTGAGCCAATTACAAAGGCTTATATAGGTTGGGTCTTGGGTTTCTATCTTATTAAATCAGATTAGGCCTCCCTAAGTGATCTCTCTTGGGCTAAGTCTCACATTAGAAGGTTAGGTCTGCACTTAAAATTATTGGGCCTCTATTAGTCCCTAACCTTGGCCTATTTAATTTAATTTGGGCCTAGATGAGGTTTATAACTCAATTAAATTTCAAACTCATATTAATAATTTATCTCTCTAAAATTTCCATTCACTTAACTTGCCCAATTATTCCATATTAATTATTTTTAATAAACCCATATCCATGATTAACACCTTAATTAATTTTGAGGTGTTACAAAAATAACCAAATGGCTTTCCTTGGGTTTTGGAACCTTTTGGGCAAGTCTAAAAGTATAATTAGGACTTGTGTAAACTGCCTAAATGGTCCCAAACCTCATGCATCTCATTTTGGCCATTTCATCCACACATATGCATAATTCCATAAAACCATTCATGAAGCTAGTTTGCCATCATATACTCAAATTACATTCTAATGGCTACATGACATATTCTCTCATTCATACATGACATATTATCATAATTATATATTCTCAAGAGGTCATAGACCATACACAATAGTAGGTTACATCATTTGACATATATATGGCCTTAAAGAACCAAAACCATGCATTATGTTGTCAAGCTCTCTTCTTCAAGGTGGTTGGCTTCTATTACCTTGTCCACTTAATCCACCTAGAATGTTAGAATATTAGAAAGGAGGAAAATGATATTCAAGGAATCCCAATAGCTCATCTCCCATTCAATCATACATAATGGATGCAAATAAGTCTCATAAATGCATGTATGGTCATGTTGACATGTGTAAACATTTAAGAGACATTTTCATCACTTGAGAAAGTCATGCATAGCATACAAAGGCTTGCTAAGAAAGTGGTTTGATCTCACCCAATTTCTTGTGGATATTGGACTTGCTTCACCCATTCTTTAAGAGATTCTTGGACTCAGCCATACTCTTAGGAGCCCATCTTGCTTTTAGGAGATTCTTTACTTTGTCTCAACTAATCTCAAGGGTTCTTGGCTTATCCTCACCATAGCTAAGGGTTCTTGGCCTCACCACACTCAAGCAAACCTAAGCACACATATAAAAAAAAATTATATAAGGGCATATTATAACATCATGGCACCATGGAATTAAAGTCATGCTAGGATACTTTTCATGGCTTAAAAATACACATACATACATTCAAGACAAGCTAAGCACACATCCATGCATGAGAGAAGGTAGAGAGAGCTACCTTGCTTGCATTTTGCACACTTTTTCCTTAAGCCTTGAATCCTCTCCCTTGACCTCACACACCTTAGAAGGTGGAGATCATTTCTCTTAGCCTAAACACAATTTATGGAAGCCAATTAGGTTCATGAAATTAATTCTAAGGCCATATAACTTACTTAAACTCTAGCTTGATCTATAAACCTTATTATGATTCCATAATTGCACCTAATGAAGCAACACCCCTCAAATAAATTCTAGGCTCTATTCTTTCCTTTCAAATATGATTCTTGACTCTTTTTAAGCCTCTTGAAGTCATCACATAATCAAAACCAAGGGCCTAACTACATGTTGCTTCTTTAGGTCATAATATGGAACCTAAAGCACCAACTCACTTTCTATGGATTCTAAATTTTTTCCAAGGTCTCCGCTCATTTTCATTCATCATATATGACTTAAGAATGGGGTTAGAAAATTTTAAAACTCTCCTTAGTTATGCTATCCTTGCTTGGGCGAGGTTATGGAGGAAATGGAGTTCCTTAGAGTTTGCTTTGTTTTCTCAAGGGAAGAAGCATATGGGGAGCCTCTTAGGGATCTTAGGAGCTCATTTAAAGTCTTATTTAGGCCTAGAAATTATCATACCAAATCAAATTTTACAAGGTGCAATTGAAACCCTAGAACTTGCATATTGAAATCTAATGGTTTTTTGTTGATTCCCTTTGCACATTCTTAATCTCCACACTCTTTTTCCTTAAATTCACCCTTGGTTCTACCTAAAAATCAAGTGCTCCTAGGGTTTTCTCATGTTAGGAGAAATGGAGGAGGAGGGAACCAAAGATGACAACTATAGAAAGAGAAATTGCCTTGTTTTCTTGCTTTTTCTCACTTGAATCTTGTGTTCTTTGAGCTCCTTTCTTCAAATCCGAATTTTTCCCTCAATTTCTCCTTTAAAACATTGCATATACTTCATTATAATCATAGGAAATAAAGAAAAATGAAGGAAAACAGGTTTGGAAGAGAAAGAGCATAAAAAACTACTAAATTTTCATACCTTAAGCCTTTGATTTCTCCTCCTCTTTGCCTCCCTCTTGTGCACCACTCTCCCTAGGGTTTTCCTCTAGTTTTGGGCAGAACTTGGTCATGCAACATGAAGGGAGAAGAAGGGCACATCATATATATAGGTGGGAGGAAGTTTCACTTTTCAAAAATTTTCATTTTGCCATTCATTCTTGGCATTTTTGTTTCTCCTTCGTTTTAGCTCCTTTTTTAGAACCATCTTTTCCATTTTGAAATTTAGGTTCCCAATTTAGTAAAATGCCATTGGAATCACTCAAATTGAAGCTAAAACCTTCCCAAATGAATTGGTCAAAGTTCAGGTACACTTACATTAAAAAATATCCATCGGAAGGGATTTAATTGTCCCGGGACTTTTTATAATTTTTGGGGCCTCTGAGAACCCTAGAAAACTCAAAATTTTCATTTAAAAAGCCCTCATATGTGAATTCCAAAATTTGCTCAAAATTATGAAAATGCCATTACATCTCGTAAGTTTTCTATAAGAAATTGTTTCTTCATTCTAGCTCTATTTTTCTTTTCGTCTAAGCCTGGAATTCTCATTTTTAGAAGTCTAGAATGCTTCTCAAATTTTTTGGGCCTTAACTACATCATTTCAGGGGACTTCCTTTCGTATCTAGTGAATTTTGTTTGTTGACAGAGAAACTGTACGTTATGTTTCTCATGTTTTCAGATAATCGAATATTACAGCCATGCCATGCATTATCTACTTGAAGTTAGTGATAGAAGCTCCATGGCACTCCATAATTCCCTCCTACCTCGAAAGGATTTATACTTGAATCTACAACATCAAAGAGGAATAAATCAATCACATTAAATATAACACTAACATTATCATAGGAGCTAGGCAAATAAATTTTATAAACATTGTTATTAATCCTTTCTAAAATTTGGAAAGGGCCATCTCCTCTTGGTTATAATTTGGATTTCCTTTGTTTTGAAAATCTTTCCTTTCTCAAGTGCACCCAAACCCAATCACCAGGCTCAAATATAATATACCTTTGACCTTTGTTAGCTTACTTTGCATATTGCTCATTTCTTCTCTCAATATTGGCTCTCACTTTAACATGTAACTCTTGCACAAACTTAGCCTTTTTCTTGCCATCAAGATTAGCACACTCATTAGAAGGAAAAGGAAGAATATCTAAAGGAGTCAAAGGATTAAAGCCATATAGAATTTTAAATGGAGAAAATTGAGTAGAAGAATGAACGACCCTATTATAAGCAAACTTAGTGTGTGTAAACACTTTTCCCAATTTGTCAAGTTCTTTTGTATGATTACACATAACAAGGTAGTAGGCATTCTTTTAAACACTTTAGTTTGTCCATCTGCTTAAGGATGTGCAATAGTAGAAAATAAAAGCGTAGTGCCAAGTTTATTCCATAGTGTTCTCTAAAAGTGACTAAGAAATTTAACATCCCTACCACTTATAACTATTCTTGGCAAGCCATGCAATTTCACAACCTCTTTAAAGAACAAGTAAGTAATATGAATAACATCATTAGTTTTAGAGCAAGAAATGAAATAAGCCATTTTACTAAATCTATCAACCATAACAAACTCCTTTCCAGTAGGAGAGCTAGGCAATCCCAACACAAAATCTATAAAGATATCAATCCAAGGATAGGAAGGGATAGGTAAGAGGGAATATAAACCATGAGATTGAACTTTAGACTTTGCATGTGTAATGTCTAATTTTTGTTAAACTACAGAAACAAGTGCATTTACAAAGCAAGTCCCCCGAAATGAATTAGTTAAGATCTTGAAAATTTTAAATAGCATTTTAGACTCCTAAAAATGAGAATTCTAGGCTCAGACAAAAAAAATAGAGCTAGAATGAAGAAAGGAAATTGAACTAAAAACTTGCAAAATGTAATGGCATTTTTGTAATTTTAAGCAAATTTTGGAATTCACACAAAGGGCTTTTTTAAATGAAAGTTTTGAGTTCTCTAGGGTTTTAGAGGCCCTAAAAACCATGGGAAGCCCTGAGATAGTTAAAACTCCTCCGGTGGACTTTTTCCAACGTCAGTGGACTTGAACTTTGACGGATTAGTTCATGAAGGTTTTAGCTCCAATTTGAGTGATTCCAAAGGCATTTTACTAAATTAGGAACCTAAATTTTATAATGGAAAAGATGATTCTAAAAAAGGAGCTAAAAAGAACTGAAAATGAAAATGCCAAGACGAAAAGGAAAAATTGGGATTTTTGAAAAGTCTTTCTTGAACTCCGCCTATATATATAGGGTGCCCCACCTCTCCACTCACTTAGCCATATATGTTTCTACCTTAAACCATAGAAACACCATAAGGAGTGAGGCACACAAGAGGGAGAGGAAGAGAAGAAGAAATCCAAGGCAAAAGATATGGATTTTTTGTTGTTTTTCATGTTTTTTCTTTAGCAAACCTCTTCTTCTCCATTTCCCCTTTCTTTCCTATGGTTATATTGAAGTTTATGGATCTGTTTTAAGGGAAGAACAAAGGGGAAAATTTGGATTTGAAGAGAGGAGGCCAAAGAAAGGAAGACTTAAGTAAAAAAATAAGGTAAATCTTCTATCCCATGGTAGCCACTCCTCCTCCCTCTTCTTCCTTGGTTCGTCCAATATGAGAAGCAAAAAGATGGCTTGGATTTTGGATAGAAACAAGGGTAAATCTTAGGAAATAAAGTGTAGAGAATAAGAATATGCAAAGAAAACAACAAAACAACTATGGAAATTCAAGATAGCAAATCTAGGGTTTCAAGTATTCTTTGTAAAATCTGAATTGATACCTTCATTTTTAGGCCTAAATAAGTGTTTAAATGAGCTCCTAAGGTCTCTAGAAGTCTCCCCATGTGTAACCTCCATCAAGAAAACAAAGCAAAGTCCATTAGTGCCCTTATGCTTAATGGTCTCGGCCTAAAGGGGATGAGGCACCTAGGTAGAGTTTTGAATCCTTTCAAGCCTATTTTTGAGTCATATATGATGAATGAAAATGAAGGGAGTCCTTGGAAAAAATTTAAGAGGCCTAGAGAATGAATTTGTCTTAGGTTCTATAATATGACCTAAGGAAGAAACATGTAGTTAGGCCTTTCTTCTTAATTGTGTGATGACTCCAAGAGGCTTAAAAGGAGTTAAGAATCATAAATGAAAGGAAAGAATGGAGTTTAGAATTCATGTGATGGGTGTCACTTCATTAAGTGCATTCTTGAAACCATAAAGGGGTTAATAGATCAAGTTAGTGTTTAAGGAAGATATGTGGCCTTAGAATTAATGCCATCATCTAAAATGGCTTCCATAAATTATGTTTAGGCCAAGAGAAACCAACCCCACACCTTTGTGTGTCTAAAGCCAAGGAAGGAAGAGCAAATTCAAGGAGAAAAGTATGTGTTTGCATCCAAGGTAGCTCGCTCCTCCTTCTCTCATGCATGAATATATGCTTGACTTATCTTTGAATGTATGTATGTGTGTTTTAAGCTATGAAAAGTGTTCTAGCATGAGCTCTTATTCCATAGTACCATGATGATGCATTATGTTTTCAAATGATATTTATTATGTTTGTTTGGGTTTGCTGAAGTGTGGAGAAGCCAAGAACCTTTAGCCATGGTGAGGATGAGCTAAGAACCCCTAAATGGTTGAGGCAAAGCAAAGTGTCTCCCAAGAGTGAGGTTGAGCGAAAACCTCCTTGAGAAAATAGGTGAGGCAAGCCCAAAATCCATGAGTGAATGGGTGAGGCTAATTCACTTACTTGGCAAGTTTATGGATGCTTTGTATGACTTACTCACATGCCAAGATTACTTCTTAAATGATCATGTCATCTATTATACTCATGCATATGCATTTTCAAGACTTGTTTTGCATATTTTATGTATGATTGAAATGGAAATGATGTAACACCCTAAAATTAATTAAGGTGTTAATCATGGTTTTAGGATAATTAAGAATAATTAATATGGGATAATTGGGTAAGTTAAGTGAATAGAAATTTTAGAGAGATAAATTATTAATATGGGTTTGAGATTTAATTGGGATAGAAACTTCATCTAGGCCTAAATTAATGTAGGAGATCATGATAAGAGGCTAATGGAGGCCTAATAAGCTAGGTGCAGACCCAATTTGATTCAATGTGATAGAGGCCCAAGATCCACCTTGTGTAGGCTCTTATAATTGGCCCAACAACCTTGGTGCAGACCCAAATCCTTTGAGCTCTTGAAACTTGGTCTGGTCCAATTAAAACCTAATAGCCCAACACATGAAGCTGGCCTAACAAAGCTTAAATCTGAAGCCTATTTGGAGTTAGATACTTAGAGCAGCCCATGACCCACCTTAGACCCAACATACACCCAACTAAAACCCTAAACACTTTAGCCGTTTCCCCATTTTGCTGAAATACAAGAAGGAATTTCGGAGGTTTAAAGGGAGCTAGGGTTTGGGGCAAGAAATCCATCATTTTCCATTTCTAGAGCAAGATTTAGCCAAAGTAATAGTTACATAACTTAATCCCTTTCTCTTTCTCTTCATTTTAGCCTAATTAGTTTTTCATTTGGAGTATTTTTACCCACACCCAAAATCTGAAACTTTCCATTTTTTGTTGTTTCCATGGTGAAAATTCGTAAGTTAAGGCTAGGGCTGACATTAGGTAAGTATAAACTCTCCATTTTGATGCTTTCTTTGCTAGTTTGAGACCCCTATAGCTAATTTATAATATGGGAATTGTTTCTGTACGAATTTACTCAAAATTTGAGGTGTTATTTTAAGGTTTCTGGGGTAGGAGCAACCGAATCCGAATTTGGTTTTAGTGGTGATTGGGTAAGTGCTTCTAAGTAGTCCTATATAGCTTAACCTTTTTTTTTAAGTAATGGGTTGCTTATACAAATTGTGATTAAGGAAAGTAATAGCTTGGTTTTGTGTCCATAGGCTGAAATAACATTTAATTGGCTCTTAGAGGATTGTCTACAAGTGAGGTAACTGGGACTATATTAATTCCATGCATATATCTATTTTGATTTTATATTTTCTGTACATGAATGATTTGAAATGATGAATGAATTGGTTGGCTATCTATTATATTATGATTAGACCTTGTAAGTCCATGGTGGAGCTGTGGTGCGGCTACCACCCGTGCATGTGTTTCGATCGGGCATTGAGTTATGATCAAACCCCAGATGCACTGAGCTCTGGTTGTGCTCATTAGGGAGTGGGTGCCGTAGACAGGCCTCTCCCAGTGTTATTGGCCTTTAACATGTGGAAATATAATTGCTAGTATGGGATAGTGATCAGGATAGCCTAATTGTTTCATTTGTTAATATGACTGGTATATTTTCTGATACTTATGTGAAATCATGCATATATGTTAATTAAACTAGATTATATGATGGAATTGCCTTGGTTACTGAGATTCACATCTCACCCCATTTCATGGGATTAAACATTTCAGGTGAAGGTTTTTCGAGTAAGGATAAGGGCAAGCAAGTGGATGAATATCCATGAGTTAAGGCCTGGTGTGGGGAGCTACATTTGGTTCGAGTAGAATAGAGTAAATGCTAATTTTGTTAACCTTTGTATAACATCATCATGTATCTATATTGCCAAGTGTAGGAGTTTGTATTTTGATGACATAAAATATAACCAATGAGAAATAGGCTTCATATTAGTTGTTGATGGATGTATGAGTTTATGACACTTATTATGGTTTGTAAACCTATGTTTTATCTGACTATTAAGTTACGAAAGCATATGATATATGGATTGTGGATTTGAGTTAGCGATGCATGAATTGTCTGATGAAAATATGATTGAATGACCATTGTGAGAAACTTATAAATCTACTGATATAAGGAAAATGAATGAGTAGGAGAATCCACCTTTAAATGGGGACGGGTAATGATATAATGGCTAGGGCAAATCAGCTAGATAGATGCTATTAGAATCTCATAACAAGTGAGAGAGTGGCCCTAGAGAGCCCCTAGATAGAGAGTGGGGAGTAGGAGACAAGATTTTAGGAGTTGTAGGATCAGAAGGTATTTCATTGTGGCCAAAATGGGCTTAGCTGCGGCCAATAGAGGCAAATTTGCCCAGGGGGAGTCTAGAGAGAAATTCACCACGGTGAAATGTGGAATTAACCGTAGTGAAATGTGAGAGGTTAAATTGGGAGTCATCCAGAGGGAAATTAGCTATGGCAAAAGGGGGAATTGGCCACAGTGAACTTTTGTAAAAATGTCCCAGGTGTTCCAGAAAGGAATTAGCAGTGGCTAACGAGGGAATTGCCCATGGCCAATAGCGAGAGGCGAGTGAAGTAAGTTTCAAGCGGCTTCCCTACCATGATGCCATGTAGGTTAGCTACGGTAAAGGTCTAACTCGCTACGGCGACGATGTAAAGGGTGAAGCCGAGAGTAATTGGCCACGACTAAGAGTAATTTAGCCACGGCAAACGTCCTAAAACCCTTATATTAACCAGGAAATCTTGGTTTTTCATGTGGTAACCTCAAGGGATGACTTAGAAACATTGGTAGAACATTCTTGTGAGTTGGAATCAATGGGTAATAGAATGAAAGGCTTATAAATGAATGTTTATTTCCCTGATATACATAAGTGCTTGTAATTGTATGGTTGATGACTCTAATAACATTAAAGTTCAAATTTCCTCGCATTTTCATAATGTAATTAGTCGTAATGCCTTGTAACCCCAATCTATGATTATTAATCACATATTTAACCTTAATTACAATGATTAGAAATTAGGGTCATCACAGATGAATTATTAGGATTCTTTGAATCTCATTCCCTCCTCTCCAATGTTCTAATATGCTAGGTGGACCAAGTGGGCAAGATAATGGGAGCCAACAACTTGGAAGATAAGAGATTGACAACAATTTATATAGATTTTGCTTCTTTATGACCATATGAATGGAAAATATTGTAATCTATTGTTGTATATATCCTATTACATTATGAACATGTCAAATTATGCTAATGTATCATGTACAAATGAGAATTTATGTTATGTGAATATTACAATGCAAATTGGGTATGGAATGGTAAGACTAGTATTATATAAATTTGTGTATGGCCTAGGGTGAAAGTGTGAGTTTCCAAATTCTGATTTTTTGCACCTTTGAGACAAGTTTAGAATGTCATTTTGGTACAATCCCACGTGCTCAAGTGGCCACATAAGCTTGGGAAGCCTCTAGTAGAGATTATAAAAATGACAAAACCAAAACCCTATGTCACAAATTGACCAAGTGGATGAATCTTCCCATGAAATTTGTCATACATGTAGGGCTCATTAAGAGCTTTTTGGGAAGCTAAAGTATAAAATTAATTATGAATTTTCAAAGTTGGGATTTTTCTACTATTCTGGTGCATGTACTGTTCATATGATCAGTTTTGTATTCTATGTCATCTGAAGGACAAATGGTGTCCAATGCTTGTAAAATTTTATAGGCATTAACTAGATGTTGTATTTTTTTTGTGGCCACCAAGATCACCTAATTTAGAGGTCTGAGTAGAGAGTTATAAATTTTTAAAGTTTATTGTAAGTACTAGTAGCTTCACTTGACCTCTAATACTGTTCCGTCATAATTCAGTTCCTAAATGATCTTGGCATGGTCTGGAGATATTTTTCCCTTAGTGGTAACATTTGTTTGTTAGATTGATTGGATTTTCAAGAGTTTAATTTTTCTAGAATTAGTTATGAATTTCCAAAATTTACGGCAGTAGCCTAGACAACTGAGACCTTAGGTGTTTTTTGAATGTCAAAAACCTTCTGCTTAATGTCTCATGATGTGAAACTATTTTTAGCATAAAGTAGACATCTGTAGCTTTCTAGAATGATAAAGAATTCATGATTCCAAGTTTTCTAGAATTAGTTATGACTTTTCAAAATTTGTGATAGAAAGTATGAAATTCTAGCCAAAGGTATACTATGGTATTTTATGTGTTTCTTGCACTTGCACGAGTTCTAGGACACTTTTGGTGATGAAATTGAGTTGTATTTATGTAATTAAATATGAGAATGTGATACATGAGCTCACATGGTTCACGGGACGCCGAATGAAAAATTTATACGCTACGCAATGCAACGTAAAAATACTCATTATTTTAATGTCACTTTCCTTGCTTCTTCATGAAATACATGATGTGAGACATGGAGATAGCATGAGATAAGCTAGAAAGTTATGATGTTATAGCATGTCTACATGTAATGCATCTAGCACAAATAGCAATAACATATTTTCTCATGTTTAGCCAACAAAAATATTCATGCAAAAGATCTAAAGTCTTATCAACACTAAAGTGACCCATCAAACCTCCATCAAGCAACTCATGCATAGAACATAATGGAATTCAAAGTTTATCTTTCCTAAAAAGAAATCCATCAAATCTATAGAAACCATCAATACCATGCTTTTTACAAGATTTCCAAATTTCAACAAAATCACAATCAGATTCATACAAGCATTTCAACATCCCAAAACTAAGTAATCTAGCATGCAAAGAGGTAAGAAGAGAATATCTCCTAGAAAGTGTATCAACCACAATATTTTCTTTACCTTGTTTATGTCTAATCACATAAGGAAAAGTTTCAATACATTCTAGCCACCTAGAATTTCTTTTGTTCAATTGATCTTGAGACTTTAAAACTTTAAACTTTCATGATTAAAATGAATGATAAATTCTTTTGGCCATAAATAATGTTGCCAAGTTTTTAAAGTCCTTTTCAAAGCATACAACTCTTTATTATAAGTAGAATAATTTAAAGTAGCACCATTCAATTTTTTACTAAAATAAGTAATGGGTTTAGAATCTTGCATTAAAATAGCCCCAGTGCCTATACCAAAAGCATCACAATCAACTTTAAAACTTAAGAAAAATTAGGGAGAGTAAGAAGGGAGCATTGGTTAATTTTTCTTTCAACGTATTAAAGGCAACCTCTTGTGCTTCACCCCATTTAAAGGTCACATTCTTCTTCACTAATTCATTTAAAGGTGTAGCAATGGTGGAGAAGTCTTTCACAAATCTTCTATAGAAGCTTGCCAAGCCATGGAAGCTCTTCACCTCATTTGCATTCTTGGGTGTAAGTCATTCTCTAATTACCTTGACTTTGGCTTCATCAACTTGAATTCCTTTAGCACCTACACCAAGAAACACAATAGTATCCATGCAAAAAGAACACTCTTCTAAGTTTGCATAAAGTCTGTTTTCTCTTAAAGTAACAAACACATCATGCAAATGCATTACATGGTCATTTAAACTCCTAAAACAAACAAGAATATCATCAAAATAAACAACTACAAATTTTCTAATGAAGGGACAAAACACATGGTTCATTAAGCTCATAAAAGTGTTGGTGCATTAGTCAAACCAAATGGCATAACTAACCACTTATAAAATCCAAATTTATTTCTAAAAGTAGTTTTTCATCTGTCACCCTCTTTCATGCAAATTTGATGGTACCTACTTCTAAGATTAATTTTAGAAAAGATAGAAGTACCATACAATTCATCAAGCATGTCATTTAAATGAGGGATAGGGTAATGATATTTCACCATTATTTTATTGGTGGCTCTACAATCAATGAACATTCTCCACTTGCCATCTTTCTCAAGCACAAGAATAACCGGTATAACATATGGACTTAAGCTTTCTCTCATAAAGCCTTTTCTTATCAATTCTTTAACTTATCATTGAATTGCTTTTGTTTCTTTCAAATTGGCTCTATATGCTAGTTTATTTGGGATAGAAGCTCTAAGTAGGAAGTCAATGTGGTGCTCAGTGCTTCTAAATAGAGGCACGCCATTAGGAATTTCTTCTAGAAACAAATCACCAAAATCTTGCAATAAAGACGTAACACTAGGAGGCAAATATTGATCAAGATCATTAATGGTTAGATAAACATCTTTATATAGAAGCACATAAGATTCCTCACGCTACATAAGTTTCCTCACTCAATAAATCTCTCTTGGTCTCTCCTTTTCCAACAAACAAAATCACTCTTTTCTCATCATTTTTCTCACTCTTATGCTTTTGCTTTTCACTCACTTTCTTTTCTCTCTTTTACACTTTCTTTTCACTCAACTCACCATTCTCTTTCTTTTATTTCTCTAACATGCCATCTCTCTCTTTCCTTTTGTTTTTGTCTTATTTTTCATTCTTTCTCAATTCTTACTTGATCCTCATAAGCTTGAATGGGCCTAAGAGGTTTGAGTACAACATTTTTACTATTAAAAGGAAAAGAATAGCAATTCTTATAGCCATCATGCCTAATTTTTCTATCAAATTGCCAAGGCCTACCAAGCAAAAAATGTCCAGCATACATAGGTGCTACATCACATAGAGTTTCATCATGATATTTTCCAATAGACAATGCAACTATAACTTGTTTGGTAACTTTAACTTTTTGACAATCATTTAGCCATTGCAACTTGTAAGGCCTTGGATGTTTCAAAGTAGGTAAATTCAATTTTTTCATAAGCAAAGTACTAGCAACATTGGTACAGCTACCACCATCAATAATCATGTTATATACTTTACCATTGATGAGACATCTAGTATAGAAGATTTGCTCATGTTGCTCTTCTTTAAGGTCTTCTTTCAGTTGGATATTAAGAGCACAACTAGCCACTAGGGCTTTACCAATTTTAGCATCAAATCCTTCATTAGATGCTTCCACCAAAAAGGGCATATCACAATAATCTTCATCATCATTATCATCTTTACTAGCAACATCATCATTCTCAAGCAAAATCATGGTTCTTTTATTTGGACATTGTGAAGTAATATGACAAAAATCCTGACATTTAAAACAATTATTTTTAGATGCAATAAAAGAGAAAGAAGGTTTAGAGTCATTTTTACCTTTAGGAGGTAGGGTAGGAATTTTTGACTTGTTCTCTTCCTTGGGCTTGGTTCCACCTTTGCATTTGAAGGAAGTTTTGGGATCCTTCAAATTTTGTCTCCATGATCTCAAACCAGCTACTACTTTGTTTTGTTGCCTCTCCACTTGGATGGCTTTGTGTAACAACTCATCCATGTCAAGGTAATTTTGTAGTTCAACTACTTTAGCTATCTTGGGATGCAATCTATTAATGAATCTTGTCATGGTTGCTTTCGCATCTTGATAAGCATGATTTTTATACAATTTATCCCTCCTAACTTAGTCATTTTAATAAATAAATGTGGGTTAATGAATGCAATTGAATGGAAATTGATTTTAAGAGCTATTTTTGCACTTTAGGAATTAATTTGCAAAACTTTGAAATATTAATGCTCAATTTTATTTTAAATGATTTTATGAATTTTCCTATTGAATTATTTTTATTATTTGTGCAGACTTGTGAAGGACAAATAGCTTAAATGAGTATCTGATTTAAAGAAAAGAAGAAGAAGAGATGAAGGCATGTATATATGGGAGGAAAGCAAACATGCATGAGTTGGAGGAAGAAGCTTCGGGTTCCAACGCTGCAAGATGAAGAAAAGCAACCAAATGGGAGCTGGATTCATAAAAGAAAAGGGATAACTCACTCGAGCAGAACACAAATGAAAGGAGGAGATTTAGAAGCTAGACAAGCTTATGATTTTTAATGGATAGTTGGAGATTGAATAGAAAATTGAATTGAAGAAGAAAATTGAATGGGCAGGTAACATGGAAGCTACGTGGAACAAGGATAACAAGCAGAGACAGCGAAAAGAAGAAAAATTGGGTTGAAGGAGAAGGAAAGAAAGGCTTGAGTTGGGTTCTGCATGAGAACAAGCTACAGGTTTGAGCTGCAGCAACAACTGAATAAGGTGAGCTGAACAGAGCATGGAGCTCACATGCTCGAGCAAAACAAAGAAGAAAGCAGCGTGGAAGAAATGAGTTGCATGATGGAAGGAACCACGAGTCCAGCTGGTTGCTCGAAGAAAAGATGGGAATGAACGAAGAAGTCACGTAGAATCAAGTAAGAGCCAAGTTAAATGAAAGAGCAGCTGCACGAAGCTCAAGACGTGGAAAGCATCAAGAAGCAAACTCGAAGCAGAGATAAATGAGCTCAGCAGCTACAAAAATACGAACAAGCTCACATGCAGCAGAACGACTGGGCAGAACAGAGAAGCTGGCTCGAGTTCTGGTCTATGAAGAAGAGCTGCTGATCAAAGAACCAGTTACAGTGTGAGGAATGAGCAAGAGAAGATCCATGCACACAGAGGCAAAGCAGAGAAGATTTAAAATAAGTGTAGAGCAGAACAGAGGGGAAGCAAACGAGGGGTTGCTAAACACACATGCAGTTCTGAAGTCGAAGAAGACATTCCCAATGAAGTAGCACGAAGCACATGTCCAAAACAAGTGAGCAGAATCTGCACAAATACATACGAACAGAAAATGGAGAGCATGGAAGGAGAAAGCTACGTAGCTTACATGAGTAGGAATATTATATGCTTTAAGTAGGGTCCACATTCAAATAAAATAAAGGAGAATACATACGGGCAATTGGAACAAAGGAAACACGTGAAAAACAAACGAAAGCACGTGATGAAGGCTCTAAATACATGCAGAATTTACGTGGAGCAGGAGCTAAACATGCACGAAACCACAAGAACAGAAACGCTGAAGCAAAATGTGGATTATTATATTGACATTGGGGCCCACATTCACATAAGCAAAGATGGAAAATAACTTCGGGCAATTGATAATTAAGAGAGCACGTGAATGATTAAATCTGAAGCACGTGAAAGAGGGCAGTTTCAATGAGAACCATCCAGCATCCAGATTCATTCACAATCTCGCACACTCCAGCCCATTCACGTCTTCTCCCCATTCCATCGTCTATTTATTCATACAAAAGCCCTAGCCGTCATTCACCCTCGCCTCCATATTCACCCACGCCTCCATACACAGAACTTCATCCATCTCTCCATCTCCATTCCACACCAACATGAAGTTCTGATCCATCTTGAGGCAAGCTAGGAGGAAGCTCTTGGGCTGAAGCTTGAATCCTTGGAGTAGAACAACAAATTATGGCTAAGATTTTCTTATTTTTCCTACACTTTTTCTTATTCTGTACAATCTCGGTTGAGTTGTATTTGATTTGGAATTTGTGTAATTAATTAGTGGCTGGTTAGACACTGATTAGGAAACTTTTTTGTTGATTAATTGGTTAGATTTGAATTTGATTTTTCATTATTCTCTCTAATCTCCCATGTATGCCACGAAGGTGTTCGATGAAATACATGAGTAAGGTTATGTGCTTAAATGTCTATCTGAGAATTCCTTGGTGTTTAGTTGGTTAATTAAACATTTTTGGATGATGAATCAGAAGATAATTAATTAGTTAATCAATCAAATTGGATGTTCATTGATCTTAAGGACAAGAGTTAATGGTTTAATGCGGGATTGAGGTCTCAATTCAACATTAGATTATTAATCTCTTGAATCTTGAATGGTTATTCAAGATCATTTGCTAATGAACATAATTAAGAATTCTTAGGCCATAATTAATCACAATTGGAATAGGATAAGGATAGTGGATACCAAGAGACAATTCCTAAGCTAGTCACAAGACCATTCTCCACCCACAATTTATCTAATTAGGTAGACATTAGGAAATTTGTTTCAATTCAGTTTAGGATAGTTTAATTCAATTAAAAACCCCCCAAATTAAATAGTTCTAGGACCTTAGAACACGTAGAGAACCCAATTGAACATTGAATTCCAATTCCAAGGGAGATGACCTAGGTTGTGCCACTTGCTATATTTTTAGATCAACCTAGTTTTATTTTGAGGGTTGCACGACAAGCTCATCACATCTTCCTCAATGTTTGCTCTAATCATAAGGATTTCCATCTCTCAGTGGTACTCCTCAACACTCATGGAGTCTTGCCTCTATTGTAACACCTTGAAATTTATTAGAAATAATTAATTAGCAAAATTATGGAATTATTGAGGGGGATTTGGGAAGATTAAAGAAAATATAAATTTATGAAGAAATAAATTTATTTTAGATATTTCAAGGCAATAGTTATTTTTGGCTAATGTTAGGTGAAGATATATTAATTATGGTTAGGGGTTTAACTAGTAAAATTAACTGAGGAAGATGGACATTTAATTTAGGCCTTATGATCAACTTATTTATGCTATAAACTAAATATAAAAACCCACTTTTAGTCATAAGAAGGCCTAATTCTATTTCTTAAAGGCCCAATTATAATCTTATGCAGGCCCACTTTAAATAAATCCATATAGCTTGGCCAACAAACCAATTTCTGAACCCACTTGGATTTTAGGCTTTTAGGTCAGCCCAAACCCATCTAAAACACTAACATATTTGGCCTCCAGTTCCTTAGTCTATATACCCACTCATTTTTCAACCAGGGAGGACTCCATTTTCACATAGGAAGAGAGGAGGCTAGGGTGTTCTATATTCTTCTACCATTTCTCATTTCTAGATGAAGATTTAGCCAAGGTAATCTATATGAAACTTATTCCTCTCATTCTCCTCTTCATTTTGGTCCAATTAATTTTTGGTTTGATGGATTTTCATCTCTTTCTCAAATTTAAAATTTGGTGTTTGGATGATTTCTTGTAAGATTTTCTAAGGTTAGAGTTGGTGGAATCATAAGGTAAGTGTTTGCCTTCATTTTGTAGTGTAACTCTGCACAAATTTCATGTTATAAGCTGACTTTTGTATATGGCTAATTGTATGTGCGAAAATCCAAGTTGTAAGATGGCCCATGGTGTGTTCTTAGTAATTAAGACTCAAATCAATTCATTGAACCTTTTAGATGTATGGGTAAGTGTTTCCCCTTCTTTTATGAGGTGTATGTGCTAAATTTCTATCGTTTAATTAACTTTTGGTGCATGGCTTTTACATATGCAAAAATGGAGATGTTAGGAGTGACCTATTATGAGTTCTTGGTGTTTTGACCTTAATTGGTGCAATAGACTCTTTGGAAACTTGGGTAAGTGATTTCTAATGGATTCTTGATGAAATGGATCAATGGATAAGAAAATCATTTGTTAATAATGGTTAGATAATGATAATTATACATGTCATAGGTTTGTTGGACCTTTGGATTATGTTAGTAGATAGAGGAAGAGTAATTAGGCTTTATTGAGGTAACATGGGTTAATTTCCTAATTCTATGTATATGCCCATTTTAATATGATATTTGTTGCACATTTATGATTTTGAAATGCTAAATGATGGTTAGTAGATAGAGGAAGAGTAATTAGGCTTTATTGAGGTAACATGGGTTAATTTCCTAATTCTATGTATATGTCCATTTTAATATGATATTTATTGCACATTTATGATTTTGAAATGCTAAATGATGGTTGGCTACTTGAATTGTTATTGTTATGGACCATGAGCGTGTTGATGATCGTGTCATGCAATCTCAAATAAAACTAGGTAGCAAAATAAGTTTGTAGATAATGGTGTAACCTAGGTCATCTTTCCAAGGAGTTTATGCCTTAAATTGTTTATGGAAGAGAGTTCTAAGTATTATTAATTAGGACTTAACTTGGGGGTTTGATATGCTAGAATTTAATTGAACTAAAATTAATTGACAAGAATTAGAAATCTAAAACTAAATTCAAGTGATTAATCAAATAAATGTGATAACTAGCTTTTAATTGGATTCCCTAGAGTTCAATTATCCTTGCTCTTTTTGACTTACCAATTTTGGATCAAGTTCTTGCTCTTTAGTTCATTCTTCATAAGGTTCTTGAATAACCATCCAAGATTCAATTCATCAATTGTTCAAAGAATTTTGCAACCACAAGAAATCTTAAACAACTAATTAATTGAATTAAAAATAAGAACACACTACAATGATTTTGATTGATTTATGAAAGCTACTGCACAATTCACTCAAGATGCTAATTCACCAATTAGATTAATTAATTCCTCAAGCAATTAATTTGCACAAAAGTTCCAGCTAACTAACCCAATAACCATTGCATCAATTAGCCCAAAATCAAGAGGAATTTAGAGTTCAATTGCACAGCATTAATTCTGGAATTTTTCCAAACACATGATGATCAAAAATAATTCCAAAATTCAAATCAAGTTCAATCCAAGAATTAATTCAATCCAATAATTCCAGCAATTAAATTCCTAAACCAAAAAGCTAAACCTAGACAAATTAATGAAGGAAATAATGCTAAAATCAAAAGATTGGGTAAGAGAGTTTTATCCAAATTCAATAGGAGATGTAGAGCTCAAATCTTCATCTAGGAGAATTCAATCTTCAGCTAGCCACCACAAGGAATTTAAGCTGTCATGGAGGGATCAAATGAAGGAGAATCAATCAAAGAAGCAGCCATCGAGAAAGAAAAAGTCTTCTTCTTCAGCGCTGGAACTTCTCCTTTTTGTTTCTGCCGTCTCGCGTTCTCCTCCTCTCCATGTATCTCCAGCGTCTTTTTCTAGGTTTTATCTTCACATCCTTCTCCTTATTAATCACGTCTCTCTCCTTCTGATTTTGCACGCTGAAATCACGCAATTAATCCTCATCTTCCAGCTCAACTTCCACGTCAGCCCAAATGTAGCATCTGGATGTGTATTTCTCCTCCCCTTTCACGTGCTTCAGCTTTAATCATTCACGTGCTCTCTTATTTGCCAATTTCCCGTAGCTAATTGCATGTGAAATAAGGTGTGGGTCCCATTTATTTTCTTTTATTATAATTCACGTGCTTGCTTCTCTCTTTTGCCTGTATTTAACTCGAGCTTCTCTCTTCTATTTTCTGTTCGTGATTTCCAGCTCCAACGTCTTTATGCAACCAGAACGTGGCTACTCTTCGAATCATGCAGCTCTTCCACGTTGTTCTTCCTAGCTCACAGCTCGTTATTCTAGCGCTGAAAAATTACGTCCTCTTTTCCTCAACACCAGCCATGCTTCTTTTGCGTTTCTGCCCAGCGTTGCTCTGCTCGTGCTGCTTCATTTGTTCCTCATTCGTTCTACGTTAGCTGCTGGTTTTGTTTGTTGCTCGAGTTGTAAGTTGCTGCCATTCCTCTTTCAAACCAGACTTTAACTTGTTGCTCCCTTCATTTAACACAGCCCTCGAGTTTAGCTTCTGTTTTGTTCTGCTCTGCATGCATGGCTTTGTTTCCCTTCTTCATTCTTCACGTTGGCTACTGATTCGTGCTTTGCTTCTTCCCTGTTCACAACCACGTAAGACTCAACTCTATTCTTTAGCTGCTATCTTCTTCCTCTTTTGATGCTTCCTCCCACGTGAAACCTGTAGCTTGTGTCTCTGTTTCTGCATGTGTGTGTTCTCTCATGGACCTTCCAAACCAGTGGCTGTTTCTCTTCATTTTCTCCTTCTTGTTTACTGTTCACGTGGCTTTCATGTTTGTCTTCAAAGCCCATTAAAATCTACACAAAAGAATGGAAAGTGTTAAGTAGGAATACCCACAAAATTATTTAAAAGGAATTCATGTAATAAAATTCAAGAATTTTACAATTTAATTCCTAAAGTGCAAAAGTGACTATTAAAATCAATTTCCATTCAATTGCATGCATTAAGCTACATTTGATTATTAAAATGACTAAGTTAAGAGGATAAAATTAGATAAAATATGTGTTTATCACGTGTCCTTGGTGGAGTTGTGGTGTGGCTACCACCCATGCATTGTGCTTTAATTGGGCATCGAGTTGTGATCAGACTCATAAATACACTAAGTCCAAAGTGTGCTCAATAAGGAGTTGGCACTGTGGATGGGCTTTTTCTTATGTTATTGGCCATTAACATGTTGTATGTGATTGTTAGCATGGGATAGTAGTCACTAGTAGTCCAACTAGTTCATTTGCTGATGATATTGATGTTTTCGATATGTTTTTTTGTATAAATGCATTATGTTGATTAATATGTACATATATATGAAATTTACCTCTTGTTACTTAGATTGTATATCCTAGTCTGGTAGTGGGCTAACATTTTTAGGGACCAGACCTCTTAGTAACAAGAAGAAACTAATGGAAATTTACCGTGGTAATTTTGTAATATGTGGGGTTGAATACTATATTTAAATTGGGTTTATATGGCAGGTATGTTAGCATTGCTTATTATGTTGTATAATTGTCACATTGTATCATGTATTGCCAAGTATAGGGACTGATTTTATAATGTGAGACATCATGGAATTTGTAATTATGATTGTGTCTGGATGATTATTAATAAGCATCTCGATATTCTATGACCTCTAAATAATAAGTATTGTAAAATTGATGTTTGAACTATTGGTATAAAAGATTTGGAGATTTGGGCTAGTTTAAATGTGTTCTCTACACCTACTTAAGGTGTTTAGATCACTTGAAAGTTTTAGAAGTAACTCATTGTTTTACTGTCATTATAGTCATTTTGCCATCATATAAGGTGTAAAGTGGACATTAATGCTTGACCAATTGTATTTCTGAGTTTAGTGGTTTAGGAGCCTTGAGGGATATGGTTAGGTTGTTTTGGTCATGTTGATTGTGAGTCAATCCATCCCTTGGATATACCTTGGCTCATTTTGTTGTCACGAGAAGTTGTTGGGTGATTTTGGGGATGTTGCATCTAAGGTTGTTTTGGAGATTTAGGGATAAGGATATGTCTATTTAGTTCATTAAAACTTGTACAAAGTGGTCTAAGGTCAATTAGTAGGAAAAATAAACATTTTAAAGTTATCACTTGTGGTTTCATGCACCTTTGCTGTCATAATTGAAGTTAGAATGCTTAGGTTAGCTTTTAAATCCTTGAGTTAGGTAAGACAATTGGATGGAGATTATAAAAATGTAAACCCTTTAATAACCTTGTCTTTTAGCTATTAAAAGACCCTAGGATTGATTTTGAAGTGGTAGCAAGTTGTTAGACCATTTATTTAAATGTTTAGGTGTAGTAGGTTTTCAAGTTGCAACTAAGTTTTCTCAAGTCATAGCCAAATGTGCTAATAGTGTTCTAATAACAAATTTGGCCATGGCGCAAAAAATTTTAGTCATGGCACAAAAGATTTTAGCTGCAGCACAAAACCATCCTGAGGCTAATTTAGTCATGGCGCAAGTATTTCGATCATGGCATAAATATTTTTTGCCATGGTATAAACCGTGTCTGTATAAAAAATTGGTCCAAACCCAAGTTTAGCCATAGTGTAAGTCCTTTAAGTTGTAGTGTAAGCATAAAATTTAGCTTTTCGAGGTTCCAAAGGGCAACCATTCTAAGACACAGCCTAGGTCTTGAAACCCTTAATTTAGCCATTAATTTCTAATTTTTACCATGGTAATGATGGGTAATGATTTTTAGTCCAACATATATGAGTTTTTAGGCTTCTTGAAGGTATTTTGGTTGAGACAAAATTTGATTATGAGAATTTTGAATTCTTAGGAACAATAATCTCATGTACAACTTGATGGTGAATATTAATTATTTAAAGGTTCAAATTTTCCTATATTTTCATCTATTTCCAACTTATTAACCAAATTAGACCTTAAATATACACGTTTAAAAATACAATGATGTTTAATAAACTTGATTAGTAGTTAGGATTATTACATCTATCTCTGTAGCCTTTTGAATAAGTCCTTATAATAGTGAATAGGGACAAAGCATTTTCGCATGATGGTCTTCATCTCTTACCATGTTCATATTGGCCTTTCAGCATTCCACCTTCTATCAATCTGCAATTGCTCCTACCAAATGCTAGCATAATCTGAACATTCAATAGCAGCAAGTTTAATATTTTTCTCTTCAGTATAAGAATGACATTCAAATACATGTTCCATTTTTCTTTCCCATTCTAAATAAAGTTCAAGGTCAATTTCCCCTTAAGAAAAGGAAATTTTCAATTTGATGTTCCCAAGCTTATTGCAAGAAGGAGCTTACTTTCCTCTTCTAACAATGGACTCTTCAAAGTTGGGTTCATCTTCTCCACTATCTTTTAGCAACATGAGCCTTGCCCTTAAGTTATCTAGATCCTGATTGGGATTGGATGGCATTAATCTTATCATTCAACAACTTTTCCATCTTATTTTATATGGCTTGCATAAAAGCCTTTGGATTAAAGTGGAGCTCTCTGTCATGACCCAAATTTCCTAAAATTGAATCAAAATTTATCAAATTATAAAAGGAGACCGCCAAAATGAAATGAAATAAGGTAAGATAAAGCTAGATTAATAAACATAGTATCTAGTGATAGGGGTAAGGATCTAAGGTGGCCCAAAATCAAAGCTACAATAGCTAAACGACTTAATATGGAACTTAATGGAAAAAACTATAATTTTAGGCAACTTCTTGTAAATTTAAAGAAAGGAATTTTAAATGATAAAATTGATCTCACTACAATTTTCAGAGGCCCTAAAAACTATAGGAACCATCAGAATGGTTAAAACCTTTTCGGTGTGCGATTTCAATAAAGGGTTAATTGAAACTTTGACCGAATGATTCGATATGGTTTTGAATCCCATAAAATTGGCCTTAGACCCCTCTAGCTAAAAATATGATGGCTCAAATGGGTTCCATTGAGGTCATGTGGCATATAGCCTATGGGAAATTGGGACCTAAATGAAGAAAAATGGAAATTGCTTCCTAATGAGCCTAAATTGACCTTAAAACACAAGTTAGACTAAAGTGGGGATAAGTGTTAGTAATAAGGCTTTAGATGGATTCAAATGGGTTTATTTGTATTATGGATTCATACTTGTAGGCTAAACTAACCCAAACATACCAAGTTATGGGTGTCAAGTGGTCAAAAACTAAGATAAAGAACAAGAACAAAGGGTTTGTGGCAATTTGAGCCTCCATCAACCCTAAGGTAGCTTTCTCTCCACTTCTTGCATTCAATTGAATGCTTGAATGAGTTGATATGCTTATGTGTATTCTTGCTTGATGCTTTCATGAAATATGACACATTATATTTTCATATAAGCTTTATGAGCACCTTATGTTTATGAAAGTTTATGTGATGGCTCTTAGCTCCCCATGGCATGGAATTGAGCATAGTAGCTTTTCCTTGGCCTTGAGTTGAGATTAGTAGAGCCCAGCTAGTTTTATAATGTTGCCATGGCTCAAAATGAATGATTTTTCATGTTATATGTAACAGTATAATTTCTAGCTTATTTCATGATACTCATGTGCTTCACATCATTAAACTCCGTGAGGGTATATGAAAAAGGGGATAAAAATAATGGATTTCTTTGCATTGTGTCATATTTAAAAATTTCATTCAGTGTCACGTGGACTGTGTGAGCTCATACTATATATTTTCATATTTAATTACATCAATACAACTCATTTGCATCATAAAATGTGGCCCACAACTCATGGAAATCAAAGGAGAGCTTAAAATAATCAAGTGCAATTTCGGCTAGAATTGACCCCTTTTCTGACCAAACTTTAGAAAATCATAACTAATTTTAGAAAAATCAAAATCATACATTCTTGGCCATTCTGGAAAGCTATGGATGTCTAGTTCACAATAAAAGTATGCCTAGACTACAACATCCATCACAGAGGGCGTTTGACATCCAAAAACGTCTAGAGATCAAACTATCTCCTGATATTGTCACAGATTTCTGCAGTAAATTTTGAAAATGTCCAATTAATTCCAAAAAACTCTAATCTATGTAAATGTTACCAATTTGGAAAGATGTGGATGTTAACTAGAGGGAAAAAATATTTCCATACTAGCTCAGGCAACCCAGACCTCGAAATTCAATAGAACAGTAACTCAGGTCGGGTAAAACTCCTGATACTGGATAGAATATTTAAAAATTCATATCTCCTCTCTAGACCTCCAAATGGGGTGCTTTGAGTTGGCATGAGTCACAGTGAATGTCTAGTTTCTTTGTACAAAAGTTCATGTCAATTGGACATCATTTGAGCCCTGTGTGACAGATTTCATTTTTGGACCAAATGAATAGTGCAACAGACCAAAACTAGAAAAATTGCCAACTTTGAAAATTCATCAAATATTCTGTAGACCTCTAAAAATTATGATCTTTAACTTCCCAAAAATCTCTCAACAAGCTCTAGTTGCATGCCAAATCTTAGCGTAAGAAGAGTTCATTTGGCTAAAAAGTGACATAAAGTTCCATTATGGTCATTTTTAGCTCCATATGGGATACCAAAGTGACCAAATGGTTTTCCTTTAATCTTGGCACCTTTTGGGCAAGTCTAAAAGCACATTTAGGACTTGTGTGAGCTGTCCAAATGGTTCCAAATCTCATATATCTTATTTTGGCCTTTTCATCCACACTTATGCATATTTTCATAAAGCCATTCATGAAGCTATAATGCCATAACATACTCAAATTACATGCCATCATTCACATAACACATTCTTTCATTCCTACATCACATAATATCATAATTACATATCTCTTAAGGGTCATAGACCATTTACAACAATAATATACATTATTAAGCATCATTATGACCTTAAAAGGCAAAAGCTAGGCATAATGGTGTCAATCTCTCTTCTTCAATGTGGTTGGCTCCCATTGCCATGTCCACTTAGTCCACCTAGCATATTAGATCATTGGAGAGGAGGAGATGAGCTTCAAAGAATCCTAATAGCTCATCTTCCATTCAATCATATATAATATATACAAAGCAAGCCTTAAAAATGCATGCATGAATAAAATGGAAGTCATGAACATTCAAGAAGCAAGCTTGCCATGTAAACAAGTCATACAAAATATTCAAGAGCTCACCAAGTCTTTGGATTGGCCTCACACTTTTCCTCATGAATTTTGGACTTGCCTCACCCATTTTTTAAGAGCTTTGGACTCAACCATACTCTTGGGAGCCCACTTTGCTTTTGGGAGACTCTTTACTTTGTCTCAACCAATTCTAAGGATTCTTGGCTCATCCTCACAATAGTTAAGAGTTCTTAGTCTCTCCACACTCAAGGAAACTCAAACAAACATCATACATTCATTTGAAAACACCATATGTCATCATGAATCATGGCATATAAAATCATGCTAGCATACTTTTCATGGCTTGAAAATACACATACACATATTCTAAGATAAACTAAACACACATCCATACATGAGAGAAGGTGGAGAGAGCTACCTTGTATACAATTACACACTTTTTCCTTGAAATTCAAGCCTCCTCTTTCAGCCACACACCCGCAAACTTGTGGAGATGATTTCTCTTGGCCTAGATACAATTTATGGAAGCCAATTAGGTTCATGAAACAAACTCTAAGGCCACACAACTTACTTAGACACTAGGTTGTTCTATAAACTCCATTATGGTCCATAATTGCACCTAATGAAGCAACACCCTTCAAATAATTTCTAAGCCCCATTCTTTCCTTTCAAATATGATTCCTGACTCCTTTTAAGCCTTTTGGAGTCATCACACAATTAAAACAAAGGGCCTAACATCATGTTGCTTCTTTAGGTCATAATATGGAACTTAAGGCACCAAATCACTTTCTGAGTTCTAAATTTTTTCTAAGCCTCCCTTCATTTTCATTCATCAAATATGACTCAAGAATGGTATTAGAAAAATTTAAAACTATCCCTAGCTATGGGAACTTGCCTAGGCCGAGACTATAGGGGTTTTTTGTAACACCATACTTCTAGGACTCAATTCATGCAATTCCCATGCCTCATCTTATGTTTGTTCTATGGAAACAATCTAGTGGCATAGGGAGTTATGAATTAAAATGCATTTCTCTACGGGTAAAATTTTTCTTTCGGAGTCCCGTGGGCCATATAAATGCATCTATCACATTCTCATACTTAAATACATGAATATAGCTCATTTTCATCATCAAATTTGGTCTACAACTCGTGGAAAGCAAAGGAACACATTAAAATTCATGTTTGCATTTTCGTCCAGAATTTCCTCTTTTCTGTCACAAACTTTGGAAAATCATAACTAAATCTAGAAAACTCGAAATCATGTGTTCTTTGTCATTCTGGAAAGATCAAGATGTCTACTTCACACTATAAATACGTCCAAGTCACAACATTCATCACACAGGACGTTTGACATCCAAAAAGCTACAGACTCACTGGCTGCCTGGGCTGTGATTCAGGTTACTGATGCAAATTTCTGAAATTCATAACTAATTCTAAAAAAATCGAAATCACACAAATTCAGTCATTCTGGGAAACTACAAATGTTAACTTGACACTAAAAATAATTCCCAAATGAAACAGATACATTTAGGTATCTGGAACTGATGGAACAGTGTATAACTCTCTGCTCAGACCTCCAAATGAGGTGATCGTGGTGGCCACAGAAATCTTATGACCTCTAGTTTATGCATATAAAATTTCATAAGCATTGGACACCATTTGGTCATCGGATGACATAGAAATCAAATCTGCCAATATGAACAGTGCACATACTAGAAACCATAGAAAATCCCAACTTTGAAAATTCATCAAATATTCTCTAGACCTCCAAAAATTATGATCTTTAGCTTCCCAGAATGATATTAATGAGACCTAATTGTATACCAAATTTCAGGGCAAGACTAACTCATTTGGCCAAAAAGTGACATAGGGTTCCATTATGGTCAAATTTGGCTCCATATGAGGTACCAAATTTGCCAAATGGCCTTCCCTTGGTTGTGGCACCTTTTGGGCAAGTCTAAAAGCTTATTTAAGACTTGTGTGAGCTGCCCAAATGGTCCCAAACCTCATGCATCTCATTTTGGCCATTCAACCCCCACTTATACACATATCCATCAAACTTTCAATTCTCATACTTTGGCATTAGATACTCAAAACATATGCTAGAGGTCATACATCATATTCATACATATAAACATCATAGAATGGTGCATTTATACATGCCTCAAGGGTCATGGTACATTTACAACATCATATACTTTGTGAAACCTCATTATAGGTTCAAAAAGAATGAAAGCTAGGCCTAGGCTTGTCAATCTCTTTCTTTCATGGTTGTTGGCTCCCTTCACCATAACTCCTTAGTCCACCTAGCATGTTAGAGCATTGGAGAGGAGAGAGTGAGATTCAAAGAATCCCAATAGCTCATCCCCCATTCAATCATACATAATATGTGCAAAGCAAGCTTCTCAAATGCATGCATGGAGGAAATATAAGTCATAGGCATTTTAAAAGCAAACTTGGCATGTGAATCAATCATATAAGACATTCAAGAGCTCAATAAGTGTTTGGATTGGCCTCCCCCTTCTCCTCATGGATTTTGGACTTGCCTCACCTATTCTTTGAGCACTTTGGACTCAACCATACTCTTGGGAGCCCACTTTGCTTTTGGGAGACTCTTTACTTTGTCTCAACCAAGCTCAAGGGTTCTTGGCTCCTCCTCACCCAAGGGAAGAGTTCTTGGCCTCTCCACACTCAAGCAAACTCATACAAACATCATGGATTCATTTAAAACATAACATGGCATCAAGGATCATGACATGTAAAGGCATGCTAGCATACTTTTCAAAGCTTGAAAATACACATACAAGCATTCTAAAACAAGCTAAACACACATCCATGCATGAGAGAAGGTGGAGAGAGCTACCTTGTATACAAGCACACACTTTTTCCTTAGCTTTCAAGCCTCCTCTTTTAGCCACACACCCACAAGTTGGTGGAAATAGTGACTCTTGGCCTAGACACAAATTATGGGAGCCAATTAAGTTCATGAAACAATTTCTAGGGCCATGCAACTTGCTTAAACCCTAGATTACTCTACAACCTCCATTATGGTCCATATTGGCACCTAATGAAGCAACACCCCTCAAATGATTTCTAGGCCTCATTCTTTACTCTCAAATATGATTCTTGACTCCTTTTAAGCCTCTTGGAGTCATCACATCATTAAAAAAAAAGGCCTAGCACCATGTTGCTTCTTTAGGTCATATTATGGAACCTAAGGCACCAAATCAATTTCTAGGAGTTCTAAATTTTTTCTAAGGGTTCGTCCCACCTTCTACCATCATAAGAAGTCCCAAACCAAGGCTAAAACAAATTAAAACAGCCCCTAGCCTAATGGTTATGTCTTGGCCGAATTAATGGAGGAAGGAGGAGTCCATGGGCTTTTTGATTTTTCCTTGATGGGAGAGACACTTGGGAGGCTTCCTAGGGGTCTTAGAGACTCAAATAAACATTTACACATGCAAGAACATTCATGGATTAAATCATTTTTTATAAAGTGTCCAAGAGCTCTACACTTTTCTAACTTGATTTTCATTAGCCTTTCTTCCAATTTCCTTGCATCTACTAACTCCTCATGGTCTAAAACCCACAATTCCTTCTTATTTCTAGACAAAAAGCCTCCCCCCAAGATGGTTCTGTTCTGGAAGAACTCCACACACAAAGGGCAAGAAAAAGGAAGCAACCAAGATAGGAAAATCACCTTGATTCCAAGCTTTTCTCAAGAGCTCTCTTCCTTGCTTCAACCCTCTCCTTGAATTTTGAAATTTCCCCCTCAGTTCTGGGCTCAAAACAGAACCAAACATCTCATTAAATCCATAGGAAGAGAGGAGGAAAGGAGGGGAAGAGGTTTAACAAGGCAAGGAGTAGGAAAAAGTGGCTAAAACTTACACTTTTCAAAGCTTCTTCTTCCTTCCTTGGCCTCCCTTCTTGTGCGCCACTCTCAGCCCTTCTTACTTCTGTTTTAACGTGTGAGAGAGTGGGTGAGGAGATCTGAGCAAAGGAGGGGCGTTTTTATAAGCTAGGGTTTCACTTAAGCAACTTTTACACTTTGCAAGTTAGTCCCTCTTCATAGTTTTGTTCGTTTGGGCTTGTTTCAACTCCTTTTTGAAATCCGTCTTTTCCATCATATTCCTTAGGCTCTTAATCATAATAATTGCCTTTGGAATCACTCAAAAAGGATCTAAAACCATTTCGAACTGTTCGGTCAATTTTCGGTCAACCGACAGCTGAAATCACTCACCGGAGGGGTTTCAACTGTTCTAGGGGTTCCCATAGTATTCAGGGCCTCTGAGAACCCAAGAAAGCTTAAATTTTTTGTTTAAAAAGTCCTCCTATGAGTTTTCCAAATTTTTCAAAAATTACAAAAATGCCCCTACTTCCCTCGGTAAATTTTCTGATCTCTTTTGGCTCTGGTTTTTGGGTATCTTAAATCTCAAATCCTCATTTTCTAATATTTAAAATTTTATTATAATTTTAGTTGGCCCCAATTCCTTCTATTTCGAGGACTTCCTTTTATATTTGGCCCATTTCTGACGTTTACGGAGAAACCGAACATTGTGTTTCTCACATTTACAGAGGGACTGGATGTTACATTTTTGGCCTTCTTGGAGATTTCTTTGTTTTCTTGAAGGAGGAAGCATGTGGGGAGCATCTTAAGGATCTCAAGAACTCATTTAAACTCTTAATTAGACCTAGGAATCATCACCAAAATCAGAATTTGGAAGGAACACTTGAAACCATAGAATTTACATCTTGAAATCTAATGGTCATTTTGTTGTTTTCTTTGCATCTTCTTGTTCTTCTTCCTCAAATACCTAAGATTCATGCTTGGTTTGGCTTAAAAATCAGATCCTCCTAGGGTTCCTCATGTGTGTTGAATTGAAGAAGAAGTGGAATCAAAAATAGCAACCATAGGATGAAATTTTACCTAGTTTCCTTGCTTATTTTGGCTTGAATCTTGCTTTCTCCAAGCTCCTCTCTTCAAATCCGAAAATTCCCTTGAATTTATCCCTTGAATCAGATTTATAAACTCCATTTTAATTAAAGGAAACAAAGGAGAAGGGAAGAGAGGAGGTGTGGATGAAGAAAAGCATGAAAAACAACCATGAAAACATACCTTAAGCTTGGATTTTCTTCTCCTTCTTCTTCCTCTCTTGTGCATCTCTCTCCTAAGGTTTTTCTTCTGGTTTGGGGCTGAATAATCTGAAGCTAAATGAGGGAGAGTGTGAGGCGCCACCTATATATAGGTGTAGGAAAGTAACTTTTTCAAAAATTTCAATTTTTCCCTTCATTCTTTACATTCGTTTCTCCTTCGTCTTAGCTCTTTCTTGACAACCATCTTTTCCATTATAAAATTTAGGTTCCCAATTAAATAAAATATCTTTAGAATCACTCAAATCGGACCTAAAACCTTCCTGAATGAACCCGTCAAAGTTCGTGCACACCGATGTTGGAAAATGTCCATCGGAGGGGATTTAACTGTCTTGGGGCTTCCCATGGTTTTCAGGGCCTCTGAAAACCCTAAAAAACTCAAAACTTTCATTTAAAAAGCTCTCCTCTGTAAATTTTAAAATTTACTCAAAATTACAAAAATACCATTACATTTCGTAGGTTTTCCGTCAAAATTTGTTTCTTTATTCAAGCTCTATCTTTCCTTCCGTCTGAGGCTAAAATTCTCATTTTTAGGAGTCTAGAATGTTGCTCAAATTTTTTAGGACCTTAACTAACTCATTTTCAGGGGACTTGCTTTGAAAACGCGCTCGTTTCTGTCGTTTAATGAAAACTAGACATTACATTATATGATGAATATGATTTACATCATGCATGTTGTATTACCCAATTCTTTTAAAATGACTAGAAACTAATGAGTTACAAAAGAAATTCACCAGATGCCAATGATTAGAGGTCAAATAAAATTAGAGTAATAATCTAGACATTTAAAAATGAGAATACAAAGGTAAGGATGCTTGAAAAGTAAAGGTAAAATAGCTAAATAAAATTAAATGGAAAGGTAGTGGTATTTTCATAAATTCGAGCAACTTTTTAAAAACTCAAAAGAGGGATCTTTAAATGAGAAAATTGAGTTTCTCAGGGTTTTTAGAGGCCTTAAAAACCATAGGAACCCCTAAAATGGCCAAAACCCCTCCGGTATATATTTTAGAGTATTAATTGACCAAAACTTTGACTGAATGATTTGGTAAGGTTTTAAATCTAATTTTGGGTGAAACTAAAGGTATTTTATGAATTAGAAGACCTAAATTTTATGATAGAAAAATAATTCTAAAAAAAGAGTTGAAATGAGCTCAAATGGAAAGAACCAAATTTGGGGACTTTTGAAATTTTGGAAAATATTATAAATGTATTCATATAATTAAATATAAAAATATATTGTATGAGCTCACATGGCCCACGTGATGCAGAATGAAATTTTTATATACGACATAATCTAAAGAAATGTATTATTTGCAATGGATTTTCTTACTTCCTTCATGGAATATATCATATGAACATATAAATGTGATAGAAATAAGTTAGAAATATATGGTGTTACATTTACCTAGAGTCAACACCTCATAGGCGGGTCTCAACAACCTTATCACTCCTGTGTCTAACTTTCTCTATGCTGAGCTCTTTTCTCAATCTTCTTTACTAGGCCCACGGATTTCTCACTAATCTTCTGTAATCATTCATTACTCTTTTCCTCTACTTATACTAGGGGTTCCTACTTTCTGTGGTTTGTCTGACGCCTTATTAACTCCTTTCTTAAGTTGGCCTGAGTATGATCAACAAGGCATTTATGGTGCCCTTCACGGTGGCTAACTCATCATTCATTGCGGCTAATTAGCCTCGGGTTCACCCTAATTTTCTTATTTGAGTATTAGCCGCAGCTAACTTCTTAATTAGCCACGGTGGGGAACTCTCTGAATTGCCTCGCTGCTTCTATGGAATAATTGGCCACAACTAAGCAACTAATTAACCGCGGCTAACGGCCTTTAATTGGCTTTTTTTTTAGGGATTAGATCTTCATCTTTAGCTACCAAAGTTAGAAATTTCTTTCCCTTATGAAAAGAATTAGCTAGTACCCTATAATAATAGAACCTTCATTAAGGGCTAGCAATGAAAATCCCCTGGCTAAAAGAAAATTCAAACGAGCGAATTCACTGATAAAAGCGTATAGAGCCAAGAAGAAGGGAAAAAAAAGAGCAGTTAGCTAGAAAATAAAAGAGTAAGAGGAGGAACCCAAATTTCGAGGATAAAATTTATTTAAGGGGGGAGAAATGTAACATCCGATTCTTTAAAAATGAAAAAAAAATGTGAGAAATATAACGTACAATTTCTCCGTCAATGAACGAAACTCACCGACTACAAAAAGAAGTCCCCCAAGATGATGTAGTTAAGGTCCTAAAAAATTTGAAAAGTATTCTAGACTCCTAAAAATGAGAATCCCAGGCTTAGACGAAAAGAAAAACGGAGTTAGAATGAAAAAACAATTTTTTACGAAAAGCTTACGAAACATAATGGCATTTTTGTAATTTTAAGAAAAATTTGGAATTCACACAGGAGGGCTTTTTAAATGAAATTTTTTAGTTTCTCAAGGTTCTCAGAGGCCTTAAAAACTATGGAAAGCTTCAAGACAACTAAAGCCCCTTCGGTGGTCATTTTCCAACATCGATGTACTCAAACTTTGACAGATTCGTTCAGCAAGGTTTTAGCACTGATTTGAGTGATTCCAAAGGCATTTTACTAAATTGGGAATCTAAATTTCATAATGAAAAAGATATTTCTTAAAAAGGAGCTAAAACGAAGGAGAAACGAAAATGCCAAAAATGAAGGGCAAAATAGAAATTTTTGAAAAGTGTAGCTTACTCCCACCTATATATAGGTGGCGCCCCACTTTCCCCTTCATTTGGAATCAGAATGTTCTGCATAATTGCAGAAGAAGGGAGCTAGGGTTTGAGGCATACAAGAGGAGGATGAAAAGGAGGAGAAATTCAAGGTAGAAAGATATGATTTTTTTATGGTTTTTCATGCTCTTTCTCTTCCAAACCTCTTCTCTTTCATTCTCCTTTATTCCCTATGATTATAATGAAGTATGTGGATCTTTTTTAAAGGAGAAATTGAGGGAAAATTTCGGATTTGAAGAGAGGAGCTCAAAGAACACAAGATTCAAGTGAGAAAAAGTAAGAAAACAAGGTAATTTCTCTTCCTATGATTGTCATCTTTGGTTCCCTTCTCCACCATTTCGCCCCACTTGAGAAAACCCTAGGAGGACATGATTTTTAGGCAGAACCAAGGGTGAATCTAAGGAAAAAGGGTGTGGAGATTAAGAGTATGCAAAGGGAATTAACAAAAAACTATTAGATTTCAAGATGTAAGTTCTAGGGTTTCAATTGCACCTTGTAAAATCTGATTTTGTATGATGATTCCTAGGCCTAAAGCAGAGTTTAAATGAGCTCCTAAAATCCCTAAGAGGCTTCCCATATGCTTCTACCCTTGAGAAAACAAAGGAAACTCCAAAGAGCTCCATTTCCTCCAAAGCCTCGGCCAAGCAAGGATAGCATAGCTAGAGAGAGTTTTAAATTTTTCTAAGCCCATTTTTGAGTCATATATGATGAATGAAAATGAAGGGAGGCCTTGGAAAAAAATTTAGAACTCATAGAAAGTGAGTTGGTGCTTTAGGTTTCATATTATGACCTAAAGAAGCAACATATAGTTAGGCTCTTGGTTTTAATTGTGTGATACTCCAAAAGGCTTAAAAGGAGTCGAGAATCATATTTGAAAGGAAAGAATGGAGCCTAGGATTTATTTGAGGGGTGTTGCTTCATTAGGTATGGACCATAATGAGGTTATAAACCAACCTATTGTCTAAGCAAATTGTATGGCCTTAGAATTGAGTTCATGAATCTAATTGACTTCCATAAATTATGTCTAGGCCAAGAGAAACCTTCCCCATACTCTTGTATGTGCGTGGCCGAAAAGGGGAGATTGGATTCAAAGGAAAAAGTGTGTGATTGTGTGCAAGGTAGCTCTCTCCACCTTCTCTCATGCATGGATGTGTGTCTAGCTTGTCTTAGAATATGTGTATGTGTATTTTCAAACCATGAAAAGCATGCTAGCATGATTTTATATGCCATGATTTCATGATGACATATTATGTTTTCCAATGAATGTATGATGTTTGTTTGAGTTTGCTTGAGTGTAGAGAGGCCAAGAACTCTTAACCATGGTGAGGATGAGCCAAGAACCCTTGAGATTGGTTGAGACAAAGCAAAGAGTCTCCCAAAAGCAAAATGGGCTCCCAAGAGTATGGTTGAGTCTAAGAATCTCTTAAAGAATGGGTAAGGCAAGTCCAAAATCCATGAGAAAAAGTGTGAGGCCAATCCATCCACTTGGTGAGCTCTTGAATGTCTTGTATAACTTGTTCACATGCCAAGCTTACTTCTTGAATGTTCATGACTTCTATGATATCCATGCATGCATTTTCAAGACTTGCTTTGCATATATTATGTATGATTGAATGGGAGATGAGTTATTGGAATTCTTTGAATCTCATTCCCTCCTCTCCAATGATCTTGCATGCTAGGTGGACCAAGTGGACAAGGTAATGGAAGCCAATCACCTTGAAGAAAGGAGTTTGACAACCAAATGCATAGTTTTGGTTCTTTAAGGCCATAATTGTGTCAAATGATGTAATCCAATGATGTATATGGTCTATGACCTCTTAGACATGTGTAATTATGATAATATATGATGTATAAATGAATGGATATGATGTGTGAACCCTAGAATGTAATTTGGGCATGGAATGCCAAATTATGTTTCTTGAGAGTTTGATGGAATTATGCATATGTGTGGATGAAATAGCCAAAATGAGATGCATGGAGTTTGGGACCATTTGGTCAGCTTACACAAGTCTTAATCATGCTTTTAGATTTGCCTAAAAGGTGCCAAACCCTAGGGAAAGCCATTTGGTTACTTTGGTACCTCATATGGAGCTAAAATTGATCATAATGGATCCCTATATCACTTTTTGGCCAATTGAGCTTTTCTTGATCTGATATTTGGCATACAATTACATCTTATTGAGAGCTTTTTGTGAAGCTAAAGAATATAATTTTCGAAGGTCTACATAATATTTGATGAATTTTCAAAGTTGAAAAATTTTCTAGTTTTGGTCTGATGCACTATTCATTTGGTTCGAAAATGAAATCTGTCACACATGGCTCAAATGATGTCCAATTGCCATGAAATTTTATACAGAGACACTAGACATTCATAGTGACTTGTGTTAGATAGAAGTACTTCATTTGGAGGTCTATAGAGGGAGATATGATTTTTTAAAGATTCTATCCAGTATCAGGAGTTTTACCCAACCTCAGTTATTGTTCTATTGAATTTCGAGGTCTGGGCATGCTGAACTGGTCTGAAACTATTTTTTGCCTCTATCTAACATCCACATATTTCTAGATTGGTATCATTTGCATGGATTATATTTTTTTAGAATTAATTGGATATTTTCAAAGTTTGCTGCAGACATCTGTGACAACATCAGTGACAGTTTGACCTCTAGAGCTTTCCCAATGTCAAACATCCTCTATGATGGATGTTATTGCCTAGAAATATTTTTAGTGTGAAGAAGACATATGTAGCTTTCCTGAATGGCCAAGAATGTATGATTTCAATTTTTATAGAATTAGTTATTATTTTCCAAATATTGGGTCAAAAATGAGCAAAATTCTGGCCGAAATTTAATATCCCTATTTTAAGTTTTCCTTTGAGTTCCATGAGTTGTGGGCCACATTTTATGATGTAAATGAGTTGTATTTATGTAATTAATATGAGAATGTGTTGTATGAGCTCACACAGTCCACATGATCTCGAATGGAATTTTTAAACATGACGCAACACAAAAATATTCATTATTTTATTCCCCTTTCTTTACATTCTCATGAATTTGATGATGTGAAGCATATGAATTTCATGAGATGGGCTAAAAATATATGGTGTTACAAATTTCTCTCGTTGTGCCATAGTGATCCTAACTTCTAGATCTCCCTTGGTGGTGACTTAAGTAGTTTTGGCCATGGCTCATCGCGCTACAGTGCTTCGTACTTTTGGATCTCCCTTAGTCGCAACTTAGGTAGTTTTGGCTATAGCTCAACCCTCTTCTACACCTATACTCTTTAAATTTCCTCCCACACATACCAAACCTCCCTCTAGCAATATCCTAGGGTCATTTTACCTTAATTTGTAGGGTTTTAATGGCATCCTACTATTTAAATTACTAAGCATACCAATTCTAGTCAATTCAAAACTTAAGTTTTGATCTTTACCCATCCATCTACCATATGTTAGCAAATCATAGACTTGGACACAAGGAATACTAAAAGCCACAACTATTATTATTCAAATATAAATTCCAATGAAGGTTCCATATAATACTAGTCTAAGTTAACATTTAAGGCAACACACGATTACATTTTCAAATAATAAATTATATCTCAAAGTCAACAAGGTTCCATATCAGATGTAAATGAGTGCATATATCATATTCCAAATTTATATAAGGCCTAACTCCTTATTACATGATGATGATATACAAAGGATAACAAAAATTAGCATCTAATCTAAGTTAAGTCAACCCAAGTGCAGCATTCTCCCCACAGGGTCACAGCTCATGGATGTTCATCCACTTATTTCCCTTTATCCTTATATGAAGAGCCTTCACTTGAAATAGTTAGTGTAACAAATGTAATTTTCATAAAATGACAAAATGAGCCATATAGAAGCGAGTCCTCTGAAATGAGCTAAATAATGTCCCAAAAAATTTGGGTAGAGTCCTAGGCTCAAAAAAATAATAATTATAGGCTCAGACGGAAAGAAAAATAGAGTTAGGATAATGAAACAATTTGTGACAAAATTTGACCAAACGTAATGGCATTTTTGTAAATAAGTACAATTTTGAGAAAAACACATAGGAGGGCTTTCTAAATGGGAAATTTAAGTTGCCCAAAGTTCTCAGAGGCCCCAAAAACCATAAGAAGCCCCAAGACTGTTAAAGCCCCTCTGGTGTATGTTTTCCAATAGTAGTGAGCCTAAACTTTGACGGATTCGGTTGAGAAGGTTTTAGTTCCAATTTAAGTGATTTCAAAGGCATTTTATTAAGTCTAGAATCCAAATTTTATAATGGAAAAGACAGTTCACAAAAAGGAGCTAAAACGAAGCTGAAAAGAAATTGCCATTATGAAAGGATGAAATTGAAATTTTTGAAAAAAGTGTGCTTCTAGAAGCTCCCGCACACTTCTCTCACCTTCTTAAGCATGACCCTTTCTGCCCAAAAGATAGAAAATTCCCAGCCCTCTTAGGTGCATAAGAGAAGGAGAAGAAGGAGGGAGAAAAGGCCAAGAAAGGTAAGGAAACTTGGAGAATTTCATGCTCTTCCTTCTTCCAACTTTGCTCCTCTCTTTCTAGGCTTTCTTTTGATGGTTTATTTGAGCTATTTGGTTCTATTTTGATCCAGAATATTGAGGGGGGAGTTCAAAATTCTTGAAAGGAAGCAAACCAAGGAGAAAGACTCTTGAAACTAAGTTGAAATCCAAGGTAATTCTTACTTTAAATTGCTTCTTCCCTTTGCTTCCAAATCCAAGGTAATTCTTACTTTAAATTGCTTCTTCCCTTTGCTTCCCCTTACTTTGAGTTTTGGCCCTAAATAGAACCATATGAGGGGGAGATATTTTGTTCAAAAACAAGAGAGGAACAAGGGTTTTAGGCCATGGGGAGATGGAATATGGCAAGAAATCCCAAGGAAATCCTATGGAAAACAAGATAGCAAAGTGTAGGCTTCTTTAGGATTTTATAAAATTTAATTTTGTGTGAGTATTTCCTTGGCTATTTGAATGTTTTCTTGAGCTCCTAAGGCCTCTAGAAATCCTCCCAAGTGGCTCTCCCATGAAGGAAAAATCAAGAACTCCATGAACCTTCCTTGGTGTGCTTGTCTCAGCTTAGGCTAGTTCATAGAGCTAGGGAATGTTTTAATTTGTTCTAACCTTGGTTTGAGACTTTATATGATGTTAGAAGATGGGAAATACTATTAAGAAAAATTTAGGAGTTATGGATTGGAAGATGGAGCAATGGTGTACCTTATGAAGCAACTCGGGTTTCCAATTGTGCAAATGAATGTGTGAGGGCTCCAAGGATCTTAAATGAGTCCAAGAAGTCTAAAAATAACAAGAAAATGGAGCCTAAAACTTCAAATGTAAGAGTTGCTTTAATAGGCCAATTATAAAACCATTATGCCACTTATGGAACTAAGTGTGGGTTCATGAGTGTCTTTAGTGTCTTGGCTTGCTTCAAGTGCGTGATTATGTGTTGTTTATGGTGTTTAGGCCAAGAGAACACCAACCCACCTAGGTGTACTTGTGAGGCCAAAAAGAGGGAGGAATAAGACAAAGGAAGACTTGCAAAATTCAAGGTAGCTCTCAACTTCATTCTCTTGCATTCTTGTGTGCATATGTATGTCTTTATGTGCTTGTATATGCTCTTGTGATTTGAGAACATGCCACTTGATGCTTTAAGGTTGCATTGGTACCAATGTGCTATCTCGAATGCCATTGATTGTAAGAATGGCTCCCAAGGGAGAGGTGATGCCAAAAGTCCCTTAATATGGGTGAGGAGGCACCAAAAGTCTCAAGGTATGGGTGAGACTAAGCCAAAAGTCTTTTAGATGGGTGAGGCCAAGTCACAAGTCATCCAAAAGTCCTAGAAATGGGGTGAGGCAAAATAAAAAGTCCCTAGAGCTCTTTGATGGCTTAATTGTGAAAGTGTGGCATGAGAATCTTGGAAATGAGCATTTATGATCTTGATAACTTGTTTACTTGTGCACTTGACATATGTATGCATTGAATGTGTGTGTGAGCTATTGAGATCCTTGGAATCTCACTCCACTTTCCCCCTCCCTCTTAACTTGTCTAGGTGGTGCTCAAAGGCAAGGAAATGCAAGCCAAGAACAATAGAAAGCCTTACTTTGCCTATTATGCAGTCTAAATTGTAGTTGAATGTCAAAGTGGCTTTGTACATATTATTTTTGTGATGTAAGACCCTTAGCAAGTGTAATATGATGTATGGATACTATATATACTCTATGTAGCATGAAAGCAATAGAAATATGAATTTTAAATCATATATGGCATGTATGTATTAGTGTATTATTGGGCATGAGATAGTCAAAATGAAATGTATGGAGTTTGGGACCACTTGACCAGTGTCTACAAGTCATATTTGTGCTTTTAAACTTGCCTAAGAGGAGCCAAACCATTGGAGAGGCCATTTGAACAAAGTGGACACCTTACATGGAGCAAAATAGACCATTTAAGTGAGCTATGTCACTTTTTGCCCAAATGAGCTCCTTTTGATCTGAAATTTGGCATGCATTTAGAGCTTGTTGAAAGATTTTTGGGAAGATAAAGTGAGAAATTTTTGGAGGTCTATGAAATATTTGGTGAATTTTCAAAGTTGAAAATTTTTTTAGTTTTGGTTCAATGCACTGTTCATTCTAGTCTGAAATGAAACTCCATCACTCATGAGGCAAATGATATCCAATTGTCATGAAATTTTATAGAAAGAAGCTAGACCTTCCTAGTGACTTGTACCAATTAGAATCACCTCATTTTGATGTCTAGAGAGGAAGATATAAATTTTTGAAGTTACTATCTAGTATCAAGAATCTAGTCAAACTTGTGTCATTGTTTGATTGGTTTTTTAGAGTTGGACGTATCCAGATTGGTCTAAATTTATTTTTTCCCCTAGCTAACATCTGTAGCTTTCTTGATTGGTATCATTTTCAGGGATTGGATTTTTATGGAATTAATTGGACATTTTTGAAGTTTATGATAATAAACTGCATTAGTACCAGGAATAGGCAGACCTTTGTAGCTATTTCATTGTCAAATGTGGTCCAAAGGCTATGATCATGTCCTAGAATTATTTTTAATGTGAATTTAACATCTAGAGCTTTCCAAAAAGCTATGGTTTGTGTGATTTTGATTTTTCAACATTTAGTTATGAGTTTTCAAAGTTGCCCCTAAAATTTGCCACTGTATAGTCGTGGGAAATGAAGAAATTTTGGGGTTTTTGGCCCTTGATCCATGGTTTATGCCAATTTTTGAGAATGTTATGATTTGTATGTGTGGGAAATAATTAGAGAATGTTGTTGGAGTTCATAAGGTCCCGGAGACATGAAATGAAGAATTTATTTGCTACGCAACACAGATTAATTCTTTATTTTAATACATTTTCTTGAGATTTCCTTGATAAAGTGCATATTCCCACTTGCAAGAGAGGAATCAATGTTAGAAATAATATAGTATCACAGTTAGCCCATGAAATGAGATAAGATACAAATCTTAATAACCAGAGGTAAATTTCATTCATATGCTTCACATTAATCAACATATATGCTAATCATATAAGTATTAGAAACATCAATCATATCTGTAAATGAAATAGTTAAGCTACTAGTGACTACCATCTCATACCAGCAATCACATACAATATGTTAAAGGCCAATAACACCAAGAGAGGTCCATCCATGGCACCAACTCCCTAATAAACACAACTTAGGCTCAGTGCATACAAGAGTCTGATCACAACTGGGTGCACAATCGAAGCACGATGCATTAGTGGTAGCCGCACCACAGTCCCATCATGGACTCACAAGATCTAATCACAACATAATAGATAGCCAACCATTCATTTAGCATTTAAAATCATACATGTGTAGTAGATATAAAATTAAATTAAACATATGGGAGGAATAAAAATTAACCTTGGTTACTTCACTCAAATGAGTTAAATTCTGAAGCTAAAAATGAATCCCTACACTCTAGAGATCCTAAATCAAATCAACCATATCCTCATATGTTAATTATAACATAAGTCAGATACTATAAGACCCAAGCATCATAAATTACCTAAAGAATGCTTACCCAGCCACTACAACACTCTAAATTTGGATTTGGTTGTCCCCATACCAGAAACTTCATATTAGCACTCCAAATTATAGGCAAATTTGCACAAAATCCATACCCATATTATAAATCAACCATAGGGGTCTTAAATTAGTAGAAACTATCTCAATATGGGAAGGAAACACTTACCTAACAATACCCCTAGCTTCAACCTCCAAAAATCTACCATGAAATCACCAAACAACAAATTTTAGTTTTGAGTGGAAGATGAAAATGCTCCAAATGATAAACCAATCAGTTCAAATTGAAGAGGAAGAAGAGAGGATTAAGTTATATATAAATTACCTTGGCTAAATCTTGCTCTAGGAGTAGAAAATATTAATTTATGCCAAGAACCCTAGCCTCCTCTTAAGACCTCCGAATTTCCTCTTGCTCTTTTACTGTTTCTGCAGAATGGGGTAAGGAAGAAGGCTTTTTATTAGGGTTTAAGTTGGGTTGTAGGCTAACCCAAAGGCATAAATCCAAGTGGGGCACAGATTTTAGCTTGTTGGCCCAGACATTATAGGTTAGGCTGTAAAATTTTTAAGGTTAGGGATAGAATATGCTGATCTAATAACCCAAGACCCATTTGGACTCATTTCCCCAAGTTTGGGCTAAAGCTAAATGGGCTCTTGTCTCATTCAAAGTCACTCCTAAGTTTTGGGCTTCTAGAAAATTTAAGTTAGGCTTACAAGAAAACTAGTATTGGGCTCTCCTACTAAGCTCATGGCATAATTGGACTTCTATACTAGGCCCTAAGCATAATTAAATTAATCACAAGGCCACCTCTCTTAATAAATTTTCCTAATTAAACCCATATCAATTCTTAATTAATCATAATTATCCTTAATTAATTTTGGGGTGTTACACCAATTCTCTTGAACAAGTCCACTCAATGCTTCTTTAAGTGTTTTAACCTTAGCCCTTGTGATAGGTCTAATGGGAAGATGCAAAGGATCATCTGAAAGTTTTGAGTTAACTTGTTCTAGATCGACAGATGACACTTTTAAGTTAGCTTGTTCTTTTAAGCTAAGTAATTTTGTCCCATGATTTGCATCATTCCCTCTCTCTTCAAAAGGATTTGTTCTCTAATCTTCAAAGGTAAATCAATAACATTAAAAGTAGCACTAATGTTATACTCACTAGGCAAATCAATCTTGTAAGCATTGTTATTGATTTTCTCAAGAACATAGAATGCCCCATCCCCTCTAGGAGCCAATTTAGATTTCCTTTGAGCAAGAAATCTCTCCTTTCTCTTATGCACCTAAACCTAATCACTGGGCTCTAAAGTAACATGCCTCCTTCCTTTGTTTGTCTTGGATGCATATTGCTCATTTTCCTTTTCAATTTGCTATTTAACATGCTCATAAAGTTGGTTCACCAATTCAGCCTTCCTTTTCCCTTCAAGCCTTGCTCTTTTGTAAATAGGCAATCATTTTAAATCTAATGAAGTCAATGGATTAAAACCATAAATTATTTCAAAAGAAGAAAAGTCAATAGATGACTGAATACTCCTATTATAGGCAAACTCAATGAATGGCAAGCAATCTTCCTAATTATTCAAATTCTTTTGAATGACAATCCGAAGCAACTGAGTTAACATTCTATTAACAACTTCTTTGACCATCAATTTGTGGATGAAAAGATATAGAAAATAACAATTTAGTGCCAAGCTTTGCCTACAAGACCTTCCAAAATTAACTGAGAAACTTTGCATTTCTATCAAAAATAATGCTTTTAGGAACACCATGAAGTCTCATAATTTCTTTAAAGAATAAATCAATAATATAAGTGGCATCATTAGTTTTATGTCACAGAATGAAATGAGCTATTTTAAAAAATCTATTAACAACCACAAATATTGAATCCATTCCTCTTTTGACCTAGGTAGTCCTAAATGAAATCTATTAATATGTCTACCCAAGGTTCATTAGTGTATACAAACTATATGGTAAGACTCTATATTAGCCTTTTTGCATGTTATGCATCTACTATAAATCCTTTCAATGTCACATTTCATTCTAGGCCAAAAGAAATGTTCATGCAACACCTCTAAGGTCTTTTTCACACCAAGGTGTCCCATCAATCCTCTCATATAGACTTCCTTCATAAGCAATTCATGCATAAAACATTAAGGCATACACAATTTATTCTTTCTAAACAAGTATCCCTCAAGTTTATAAAACTTATCACTAACATACAATTTCTTGATATATTCAAATCCAAGCATCCTTATATTCAAAGAAGTAAGAAGAATATACCTTTTGAACAATGCATCTGCAACCACATTCTCCTTACCTTGCTTGTATTTGATGACATATGGAAATGTCTCAATGAATTTCATACATCTAGCATATATTTTGTTCAACTTACCTTGACCCATGATGTGTTTCAAAAATTCATGATCTATGTGAATGACAAATTGTTTAGGTCAAAGGTAGTGTTGCCAAGTCTCTAATACTCTTACAAGTGCATAAAGCTCATTATCATATGTTGGATAGTTCAAGGCAGCCCCATTTAGCTTTTCATTGAAATCAGCAATTGGTCTCCTTTCTTCCATCAAAATAACTCCTACACCAACTCCTAAAGCATCATGCTCAATCTCAAAAGTTTTCTTAAAATTAGACAACGCTAACACAGGAGCAAAATAGAAATTATCCTTAAGAACATTAAATGCATGATCCCATGCTTTGTCCCATTTAAAGGCAACAAATTTTTTAATGATTTTAGTAACTGATGCAACAAATGTGCTAAAATCCTTCATAAATCACCTATAAAAGCTAAGCCAAACCATGAAAACTTCTTGCCTTAGTTATGCTTGTAGGTGTTGGCCATTCTTTTATTGCTCTCACCTTTTCCTCATTGACTTCTACTTCTTTAGAACTTACCACAAAACCAAGGAAAACAACCTTATCCATGCAAAAACTATAATTCTTAAAATTAGCATACAACTTTTCTTTTCTCAAGACATAAAGCACACAATGCAAATGATTCAAATGTTCATCAAGATTTCTACTATAAATCAAAATATGATCAAAATAAACCATAACAAATTTTAACATCATGAAACTACGAAGTGCATTAGTTAGCCCAAATGGCATAACTAGCCATTTATACAATCCATGCTTTGTTTTGAATGCAATTTTCCACTGATTCCTTTCCCTCATCCTAATTTAATGATACCTAGATTTTAAATCAATTTTTAAAAAGACACTAGACCCATGCAATTCATCAAGCATATCATCTAATCTAGGTAGGGGATGGCAATACTTTACACTGATATTGTTTACAACTCTACAATCAATGCACATCCTCTAAGATTCATCTTTCTTTGGCACCAAAAGTGCTAGAACTACACAAGGGCTCAAAATTTCTCTAACATATCCCTTGGCCATAACCTCTTCAACCTACCTTTGAAGCTCCTTTATCTCCTCTGGGTTAGTTTTATAAGCTGGCTAGTTGGGAATTGTTGCTCCAAGAATGAAGTCAATTTAATGTTCAATGTCTCTAATGGGTGGTAACCCACTAGGAATATCTTCAAGAGACACATCCTTAAATTCTTTCAATAAAGAACTAACAACACTAGGGAAAGAAGGGTTAACGTCATTAGTGCTCTAAAAGGCCTCCTTGTAAACAAGTACAAGCAAAGGCTATATACCAAGATAAGCACTTCTCACTCCACTTTCTTTTACATAAAAACTCACTTTTCCTTCTCTTTTCTTAGCTCTCAGCTTTTCTCTCTTTTTCCCACTCAGTTCTTTTTTATCTCTCTCCCTCATTTTTTTAGATAGCTCTCTTTCTTACCTCTCTCTTTCTTCATTTTGAGTTAATCCTTGTACACTTGCTTTGGTCTAAAAGGTATAAGAGTAATATGTCTATTATTCATTACAAATAAATATCTGTTGGTAAATCCATCCTTTATTGCCTTTCTATCAAACTCCTAAGGTCTTCCTAAAAGTATATGTCCAATATGCATAGGAACAACATCACAGAAAACTTCATCGTCATATTTACCAATTGAGAATGAAACCAGAACTTGTCTATCAACCTTAATTTTCCCATATTCATTCAACCACAGCAATTTGTATGGTCTAAGGTGTCTAATTGTAGACAAATTCAATTTCTTAACTAAAGTGGTACTAGCAACATTGGTGCAACTTGCACCATCTATAATCATATTGCATACCTTGTTGTTTCTGAGGCAATGAGTATGAAAAATATTCTCTCTTTGTTATGCCACATCATCTTCTTTAACTTGAGAATTCAAAGCTCTTTTAGTAATAAGAACTTTTCCCTCCACTGTATACTCAACTCTATCATCACTAACATCTTTAAGTGAAGGCATAAAATCATCACTTTCACTTTCAATCACCACATTCCCAATATCTTTCATAACCATGACTCTCTTGTTGGGATATTACAAAGCTATATGACCTATTCCCAAACATTTGAAACATTTAATATCTCTATTTCTAAAGGGTTGGGAATCAAATTTATCTTTTCCTTTTGTTGAAGCCTTATCCTTGCCTTTGAAAATCCTATTCGATACAGCTTTTTCCTCCATTTCTAGTTTGGCTTCAACGAAGAACTAGAACCTGAGATGTATTTTTCTACTCCTTTATGCTTGAGTTGCCTTTCAATCTTCATTGCCATATGTGCCATTTCTTCTAACTCCACATAATGTTACAACTCCACTATGTTAGCTATATTTCTATTCAACCCACTCGAGAATCAAGCCACTATGGCTTCCCTATCTTCCTTCACATTAGCTCTTATCATAGCTACTTCCATCTCCTTATAATATTCCTCTACACTCTTGGAACTTTATGTGAGGGTTTGTAACTTTTGATAGAGGCCTCTATAGTAATAAATAAGAATAAATCTCCTTCTCATAAGAGCTTTCATTTCCATCTATGTTTCTATAGGTCTCTCACCATTTCTCCTCCTATTTGGAACCAATTTATCCCACCAAATGATTGCATAATCAATAAATTCAATCATAACCAATTTCACCTTTTTTCCTTCAAAATGACTATGACACTAAAAAAATCAACTTTATTTTTTTCTCCCACTCCAAATAAACTTCAGGGTCATTTCTACCTTAGAAAGAAGGTATTTTCATTTTAATATTCCCAAGGTTCCCATCGACTTTATTTCTATTTCTTAAAGCATTTCGACCATGTCTCCTTTCATACCTAACTCCCCTAAGCCTATTTCTACCCAACTTAACTATGAAATCAAAATCTTCTTCACTACTACTTCCTACTTCATTTTTAGATTTAGACTCATCCATAGACACATCCCTACGCCTATCATGTCTTCTAGGATTAGGACTTATAGTTGGTTGCCTTCTTTGCAAGTTTGTAATTGTCGTATCTTGCCTATCCATCTGAACCCTTATTCCTTCAAGAACCACATTAAGCCATTCAAATTATTGTTGCATGTTTTTACAACAAACTCTATGTTCTGATGACCTCCACTAGATGTTTCCTCCTTGTTAGACATTTTAGAAAGTTGCAAGAAATTTTTGTTAGTGAAATAAAGTTCCTCACAATTTTTCTTTATGTGTTTGCTCTCAAGAGATGACACTCTACACTCTTTATAGGTTTTTTTCGATGCTAGTCTCACACCCTCCTACCTTTCTTCACTCTTAAGTTCCTCTTTTGGCTCTTCAAAGTAACTAGTCAACCTAATCAAAGGTTGTCACAATACTTGTAGAACCAACTCAATACTTAGAGATTTTGAGATAGCAAAAGGTGGAAATTGAGAATTAGAGAATCAAAAATTCAAATGACAAAAATTTTTATTGAAGTTTAGCCCAAGTCAAGCAATATTTCTAAAACAAGACAATTTTTTCCTTCTTTCTTAGAACAATATAGAATTCTCTTTTTCATTTTGTTCTTTTTTTTTTATGTATTCCTTACTTTTTTGTGTTCCTTTTTTTTTTAACTAAAATATGAAGAAAATGTGAAAATCACACAAACAAAATTCAAATGAATAAATCAATTTGAAAAGTCCTAAATGACAAGTCCAGCTAGAAATGGCTATATCTCACTCTAAAAAATCCTAATTTACATGATTCCAGAACGACTAGAAAGATGAGATTCTGAACTATGAAAATGACCTATTAAAGGTCAAATAACTTAAAGGAAACTATGACAAAGAGAGGCACAAAGAATGGTGACATCCAGATGTAACATCCTAAAATTAATTAAGACTAATTATGATTTAGGGAATTAATCTAGGTAATTGGTAAAGCTAATTAAGTAAAAAGGAAAAATGGAACTTATGGAGGAATAAATTGTTAATGTGGGTTTAAATATTCAATTGGGTTACAACAACCTAGGCTCATAATTAATTTAAGTATGTTATGGATAAACACTAATAGAAACCTAATTATATTTTTTAGTAGACTTAACTTCCTATTGTGAGATTTAGCCTAAGAGAGACTACTTAGCGATAGCCCAATCTGGTTTAGTGAGTTAGAAGCCCATAACCCCTATTAAAAATCCTAGAGGTTTTGCAACCCAATTCATCAAACCAAGGTCCAACAACTAGGAAGGAGCCCAATTAGACTTTAGGCTAATGGGTCTACCCATTTCTCATTTAAACCCTAAGAGAAACTCCTTTCCATTCACTTGAATTTAGAAATACAAGAGACAAAGCATTTTCGAAGGTTTAGGTTGGAGGCTAGGGTTATTGACATAAATCTACCATTTGCCACTTCTAAAGTCAAAATGAGCCCAGGTAGTTGTTCTATAACTTGACCCTCTCGTCTTCCTCTTCAATTTGACCCAATTGGTTTTTCATTTAGAGTATTTTCACCCACACCTCAAATCTGATATTGGTTGTTTGATTGTTTCTTCGAGGATTTTCGATGTTTGAGGCTAGGAGGGATATTGGGTAAATATAAACTTCTCATTTTGATGCATTTTTCTGCTAGTTTAGAACCCCTATAGCTTATTTATAATATGAGTGGTGTAATATCTGGTTCTCTAAAAATGAGAAAACATGAGAAATGTGATGTACAGTTTCTCTATAAACAAACAAAATTCACCAGATATAAAAAAATGTCCCCTGAAATAAATTAATTAAGGTCTTAAAAAATTTGGAAAGCATTCTAAACTCCTAAAAATGAGAATCCTAAGCTCAAACGAAAAGAAAAATGGATCTAGAATGAAGAAACAAATTTGAACAAAAAGGCTGTGAAGAAATGTAAGGGCATTTTTGTCATTTTGAGAAAATTTTGGAATTCACATAGGAGGGCTTTTTAAATGAAATTTTTAAGTTCTCTAAGGTTCTCAGGGCACTGAAAACCATGGGAAGCCCTAGAACAGATAAAGCCCCTCCGGTGGATATTTTCCAATGTCAGTGCACCCAAACTTTGACGGATTCATTTGAGAAGGTTTTAGCTCTGATTCGAGTGATTCTAAAGGCATTTTACTAAATTGGGAACCTAAATTTTATAATAGAAAAGATATTTCTCAAAAAGGAGCTAAAACAAGTTAAAAATGAAAATGCCAAGAACAAAGGACAAAATAAAAATTTTTGAAAAAGTCCTTCTTAAATCCCATATATATATGAGGCACCCTTCTTCTCCCCTCATCTAGGTCGACTAAATTCTGCCCAAAAACCAGAGAAGACTCAAGGCAGGAGGGCGCACAAGAACAAGGCAAAGGAGAAGGAAAAAAAATTCAAGAAAAAGGCAAGAAATTGTTTGAATTTCCTAGCCTTCTCTTTAGGAAATTTCTTCTCCTCCTTCTTCCCTTTCCCCCTATGATTTTCTTAGAGTTTTTGGTGCTTTTTTAAGGTCAGACCAAGGAGGAAAAATTCAGACTTGAAGAGAGGAGGCCAAGGAAAGTGAGAAACAAGCAAGACAACAAAGAAAAATAAGGTAAATCTTCCATCCCATGATAGTTACTTCTTCCCCCTCCTTCTCCCTATTTTGTCCCATGTATGTAGATGCAAAAAGGCTAGAATTTTGAGAAGAACCAAGGATGAATTCTATGAATTTAAGGGAGGAGAGTAAGAATATGCAAAGAAATTCAAGAAAAGGATATAGATTTTCAAGGTGGCAAACCTAGGGTTTCATGGGTTCCTATAAAAATTTGATTTGATTTAATTACTCCTAGGCCTAAATAGATGTTTAAATGAGTTCCTAAGATCCCTAGAAGTCTCCCTATATGCATCTTCCATGTAGAAAACAAAGCAAACTTCCATGGAGGCTAAATGGTGCATAGTTTCAACCAAAAAGGGTTGAGACACCTAGAGAGAGTTTTAAATTTTTCCAAATCCATTTTTGAGTCATATATGATGAATGAATATGAGAGGAAGCCTTGGAAAAATTTTAGAAACCATAGATAGTGAGATGGCTTTATATGTTCCACAATATGACTTAAAGAAGCAACACCTAGTTAGGCTCCTAAAATTGATTGTGTGATGACTTCAAGAGGTTTAAATGGAGTCAAGAATTATAAATAGATGGAAAGAAGGGAGCCAAGATAATGTTTCCAAAGGTTGCTTCATTAAGTGCATTATGGAACCATAAAAGAGCCTTATGAGTCACCTAGCTTTTCTAGTGATTGTGTAGCCTTATAATTTGATTCAAGAGTATAATTAGCTTCCATATAATGTGTATAGGCAAAGAGAAGTGATCTCCACCTTCTTGGGTGTGTGAGATCAAGGGAGAGGACTTAAGACTCAAGGAAAAAGTTTGTAAATGCAAGCAAGGTAGCTCACTCCTCCTTTTCTAACGCATGAAGGTATGCTTGGCTTGTCATTGAATGTGTATATGTGTGTTTTAAGCGATGAAAAGTATTCTAGCATGATTTCATATGCCATGGTACCATGATGATGCATTATATTTCTAACTAATATTTATGATGCTTGCTTTGGTTTGCTTGAGTGTGGTGAAACCAAGAACCCTTAGCCATAGTGAGGATGAGCCAAGAACCCTTAAAATTGATTGAGACAAAGTAAAGAATCTCCCAAAAGTGATGTTGACTCCCAAGAGTAAGGTTAAATCCAAAAACCTCTTAAAGAATAGGTGAGGCAAGTCCAAGTGTAACACCATAATTTCTTAGCTCATTTCATACTATCTCTATGCCTCATATCAAGCAATTCACATGAGAAGCAAGAAAAATGGCATTAAAAATTGTATTTCTTTATGTTGCGTCGCGTATGAAAATTTCATTCTATGTCACGTGAACCATGTGAGCTCATACAACATATTCCCATATTTAATGACATGAATACAACTCATTTGAATCATCAAAAGTGGCCTTCATCTCATGGAACTCAAAGGGAAGCTTAAAATACACATACATATTTTCAACTAGATTTGTCCTTATTTCTATCACAACTTCAGAATATCATAACTAATTTTAGAAAAATTAAAATCATGTATTCTTGGCCATTCTTGAAAGCTACAATGTTTAATTTATGCTAAAAATATGTCTAAACCATAACATTCAACACAAAAGGCGTTAAACATTTGAAATGGTCTAGAGGTCAGGCTGTCCACTGGTGCTGTCACAAAATTATGCAGCAAATTTCAAAAAATGTCCACTTAATTCCACAAAAATCCAATCTATACAAACAATACTAATCTAGAAAGCTGTAGATATTAGCTATAGGGGAAAAATAACTCTAGACTAGCTCCATCGCATCCAGGCATCGAAAATCAATCAAACATTACCCAAGGTCAGTTGGAGTTCCTGATACTGGACAAAATCTTTAAAAATTCATATCTCTCTCTAGACATCCAAATGAGGTACTTCTAGTTGACACAAGTCATTGTGAATATCTAGTTTCTCTATATAAAAGTTTGTGGTAATTGGACATCATTTAAGCCCTATGTGACAAAAATTATTTTCGAACCAAGTGAACAGTGCATCATACCAAAATCAGAATTTTTGCCAACTTTGAAAATTCATCAAATATTCTTTAGATCTTCAAAAATTCTGTTCTTTAACTTCCCAAAAAGCTCTCAACAAGATCTAATTTTATCCCAACTATCAGATCAAGAAGAGCTCATTTGGATAAAAAGTGACATAGGGTTATATTATGGTAAATTTTGGCTTCATATGGGATACCAAAATGTCCAAATGGCTTTCTTTGGAGTTTGGCACCTCTTGGGCATGTCTAAAAGTATAATTAGGACTTGTGTGAGCTGCCCAAATGGTCCCAAACCTCATACATCTTAATTTGGCCATTCCACTTCCATTCATACATGACATTCCATAATGCAAAATTGCCATTACATTACCAAAATGAGTATTTTCATACATATAACCCTACCTCTCATTTATACACAATACATTAACATAATTATACATGCTCATAATATCATAGGTCATATACAACTAGGGATTTCATCAATTGCTATCCATGAGGCCTTAAAGTAACAATTTTAATACACTTTGATGTCATGCTCTAATCTTCAAGGTGGTTGGCTTCTATTACCTTGCTCTCTTGGTCCACCTAGCATGTTAGAATATTGGAGAGGAGGGATGAGATTCAAAGAATCCCAATAGCTTATCTCTCATTCAGTCATACACAAAAGATGCAACCAAGTCTCATAAATGCATGTATGGTCATGTTGACATGTGTAAACATTCAAGAGACATTTTTCATCATCTAAGAAGGTCATACATGGCATATAAAGGCTTGCCAAGCAAGTGGATTAGCCTCACCCATTTTCTTATGAATTTTGGACTTGCCTCACCCAATCTTTAAGAGGTTTTTAGACTCAACCATACTCTTGGGAGTCAACCTCACTTTTAGGAGACTCTTTACTTTGCCTCAACCAATCTTAAGGGTTCTTGGCTCATCCTCACCATGGCTAAAGATTCTTGGCCTTACCATGCTTAAGCAAACCAAAACAAACATCATTTAGAAACATAATGCATCATCATGGTACCATGGCATATAAAATTATGCTAAAATACTTTTCATGGCTTAAAACATACATACATACATTCAAGACAACGTAAGCACACATCTATGCATGATAAAAGGTGGAGAGAGCTACCTTGCTTGCATTTTGTACACTTTTTCCTTAAGCCTTGAATCCTCTCCCTTGACCTTACACACCCAAGAAGATGGAGATCACTACTCTTGGCCTAAACACATTTTATGGAAGCCAATTAAGTACATAGAATTAATTCTAAGGCCACACAACTTGCTTAAACTCTAACTTGGCCTATAAACCCTTTTTATGGTTCCAAAATGCACCCAATGAAACAACACACTTCAAATAAATTCTAGGCTCCATTCTTTCCTTTCAAATATGATTATTGACTCCTTTTAAGCCTCTTGGAGTTATCACACAATTAAAATAAATAGACTAACTACATGTTTCTTCTTTAGGTCATATTATGGAACATAAAGCACTATCTCGCTTTCTATGCTATCTAAATTTTTTCCAAGGCTTCCTCTCATCTTTACTCATCATATATGACTCAAAAATGGGTTTGGAACAAATTAAAACTATCCTTAGGTACACAAACTCTTTTAGACTGAGACTAGGAAGCCTTATGATCTCCTTAAACTTTGCTTTCTTTTCTTGATGGAGGAAGTACATTGGGAGACTTCTAAGGATCTTAGGAGCTCATTTAAACTCTCATTTAGACATAGTAATCAAGGTATCAAATTAGATTTTGTAAGGAACATATAAAACCCTAGAAATTACATCTTGAAATCTAATGGCTTTTTGTTAATTCCCTTTGCATATTCTTAATCTCCATACCTTTAGATTTACCCTTAGTTTTGCCTGAAAAACAAGTCCTCCTAGGGTTTCTTAGGTTAGACAAAATGGAGAAAGAGGGGAAGCAAAGGTAGCAACCATGGGAAGAGAAATTGCCTTGTTTTCTTGCTTTTTCTCACTTGAATCTTGCTTTCTCCAAGCTCCTCTCTTCAAATCCGAAATTTTTCCTAAGTTTCTCCCTTGAAATAGATTTTTAAACTTCATTTTAATCAAAGGAAATAACGGATAATGGAGAAGGGGAGGTTTGGATGGAAAAAAGCAAGAAAAACTACCAAGAAACCATACCTTAAGCCTTTGATTTCTCCTTCTTCTTCTCTCCCTTTGGTATGCCTAAACCTTAGCCTTCTTTCTGAATTTGGGCAGAAAAATATGAGACTAAATGAGGGAGAGAGTGGGGCACCTCCTATTTATAGGTGGAGTAGAATAGCTTTTTCAAGAATTCCTATTTTGCCCTTCGTTCTTGGCATTTTCGTTTCTCCTTCGTTTTAGCTCCTTTTTGAAAACCATCTTGTCCATTATAAAATTTAGGTTCCCAATTTAATAAAATGCCTTTGGAATCACTCAAATCAGAGCTAAAACCTTCCCGAACAGATCCATCAAAGTTTGGGTACACTGACATTGGAAAATGTCCACCGCAGGGGTTTTAACTATGCCAGGGCTTTTCATGGCTTTTAGGGCCTCTGAGAACCCCAGAAAAAACTCAAAACTTTTATTTGAAAAGCCCTCCTATGTGAATTCCAAAATTTGCTCAAAATTACGAAAATGCATTATATTTTGTAAGTTTTCTGTCAAGTTTCCTTCATTCTAGCTCCATTTGTCTTTCCGTCTGAGCCTAGGATTCTCATTTTTAGAAGTTTAGAATGCTTTCCAGATATTTTTGGACCTTAACTACGTCATTTCAGGGGACATCATTTTGTATCCGATGAGTTTCGTTCATTTACGGAGAAACCGTATATTACGTTTCTCACGTTTCCTCTCGTTTTCAGAGAACCAGATGTTACACCTAGATCCACAAGTGAATGGGTGAGGCTAATCCACTTATCTAGCAAGCCTATGTATGCTATGTATGACTTGCTCAAATGTTGAATGTATCTCTTAAATGATTGTACATGTAAATATGCTCATGCATATATTTGTAAGACCTGTTTTGCATCATTTATATGTAATTGAAAGGGAGATGAGCTATTGGGATTCTTTGAATTTCATTCCCTCCTCTCCAATGTTCTAACATATTAAGTGGACCAAGAGAGCAAGGAAATAGGAGTCAACCACTTGAGAGATGAAAGTTTTACATTAAAGTGCATGGATTTGGTCACTTTAAGGACTTTCAAATAGCAATTGATGTAATCTATTGTTGCATATGTCTTGTGACCTTATCAACATGTATAATTATGTTAGTGTATCATGTACAAATGAGAAATTATGCTATGTGACCTTTAGAATGTAAATTGAGCATGTCATGGCAAATTGGCTTCTTGGATGGCCTTATGCAATTTTGTATAAATGGAAATGGAATGGCCAAATTGAGATGCATGAGACTTAGAACCATTTGGGCAGTTCATAGAAGTTATAATCATTCTTTTAAACTTTCCCAAGAGGTACCAAACACCAAGGGAAGTCATTTGGACACTTTGGTATCTTATATAGAGCAAAAATTGACCATATTGGAAACCTATACCACTTTTTATCCAAATGAGCTCTTCTTGATCTAAGACTTGGAATGCAATTAGAGCTTGTTAAGAGATTTTTGAGAAGTTAAAGTACAGAATTCTTGAAGATCTATGGAATATTTGATAAAATTTTAAAGTTGGGAAAATTCTGATTTTGGTTCATGGTACTATTCACACTGGTCCAAAAATGAATTCTATTACTCAAGGGACTAATGATGTCCAATTGCCACAAAAGTTTACAGGGAGAAACTAGATATTCACAGTGACCTGTACCAACTAGAAGCACTCCATTTGGATATTTAGAAAGGGAGATATGAATTTTTAAAGTTTCTGCCCAGTATCAAACATTTAGATAGACCTCAGGTATTGTTTGATTAGTTTTTGATGCCTGAACGTGCCTAAACTGGTCTGAAGTTATTTTTTCCCTCTAGCTAACATCATTAGCTTTCTAGATTGGTATCATTTGCATGGATTGGATTTTTTGGAATTAATTGGATATTTTTGAAGTTTGTAGCAGAAACCTACATCAGTACCATTAGCCAGTCAAACCTCTGCACTTTTTTAAATGTCAAACATCTTTTGTGTTATGTTTCATGGCCTAGACATATTTGTAGTATAAAGTATACATGTGTAGCTTTCTAGAATGACAAAGAATGTATGATTTCAATTTTTCTAGAATTAGTTATAATTTTTCAAAATTTGTGACAGAAAAGTTAAAATTCTGGCCGAAATAACTACCATGAATTTTATGTATCCCCTTCCCATACATGAGCTCTAGGCTAAATTTGGTAATGGAAATGAGTTGTATCTATGTAATTAAATATGAAAATGTGATACATGAACTCACATGGTTCACGAGATACCGAATAAAAATTTTATACGCAATGCAATGCTAAGAAATTCATTGTTTTAATGTCATTTCTCTTACTCCTTCATGAAATGCGTGATATGAGATATGAAAGCAATATGAAATAAGCTAAAAAAGTATGGTGTTACAAGTGGTGATTTTGTACAAATTTGCCTAAAATTTGGAATGTTGTTCTAAGGTTACTGGTGTAGACACAACCGAATTCGAATTTGGTTCTTGCTGTGGTTGGATAAGTGTTCTCTAGATAATCCTTTATGGTTTAATTCTTTGAGTATTGGGTTTGCTGCTATAAATGATGATTTAGAATACTAATGGTCTGATTTTGTGTCTATAGGCCAAAGTAGCATCTCAGTTGGCTCTCAAAGAATTTGTCTACAAGTAAGGTAACTGAGGTTAATGTTAAATTCTATACATATGTTTATATTAATTTTATATCTATTGTACATGTATGATTTTGAATACTAAATGAATGGTCGGCTATCTGATACATTGTGATTGGACCTTGTGAATCTATGGTAGAGCTATGGTGTGATTGCCACCCATGCATTGTGCTTCGATCAGGCACCAAGTTATGATCATACTCTTATATGCACTGAGCCCAGGTTGTACTAATTGGGGATTTGGTATTGTGAATTGCCCTCTCCTAGTGTTGATGGCTTTTAACATATGAAACGTGATTGCTAGTATGGGATAGTAATCACTGATAGTTCAATTGTTTCATTTGCTGATATGACTATTATTTCTGATACTTATCTAATTAATTGCATATATGTTAATTAAATTAGAATATATTAATGGAATTTTCCTTTGGTTATTGAGATTTGCATCTCACCTTGTTTCATGGGCTAACTATTTTAAGTGAAGGTCCTTCAGGTAAAGATAAAAGGAAGCAAGTAGATGAACATCCATGAGCTAAGACCATGTGTGAAAAATTCTATACTTAGATGGATCTAATCTAAGATAGATGCTAATTTTTTTTATTCTTTTATATAGCATCATCATCATATTGCCAAGTATAGGTATTTTTTGTTTTAGTAAATAATGATGTAACTAACAGGGAGTTAGACTCTTTACAACTTGGAATCTGATGTATGCACTTATATATCTAATATAGAACCTTATTGATCCTAACATATGATCTTTATCTGAAAATGTAATCATGTGATACCTTAATTGTTGATTTAGACTAGTAATGCATGGAGCTTATATTGGAATTTATATTTGGATGATAATGTTAGTAGTTATGAATCCTTATTGCTGTCATTGATATATAAATTGCTAATGTATTATGGTAGATGAGTAGGAATCAACACCTAGGATTTGATTTGGCAATGAGAGACATGTTAAGTATATGAGATAAATGAATACCATTAGAGCCCTACAAATTAAGGTTGAGTGGCCTAAAGTGTTGCTAAAAGGATAGCTGGAATGTATGGGATGAAATTTAGGAGGCATAGGTGCAGAAGAGAGTCACGCCATGGCCAAGAATAACTGAGTCACCGCCAGGAGTCAATCAGGAGCGAGGAGCGCCATAATGCAAGAAAAAAAATTCACCCCAGAGGGTAACAAAGAATAACCTTGCTGCAGCGCATGATGGTTAGTCACGACATAAGTTAAGGAAGTCAAGTAAGGAGTGCTCCAAAGAGTAGATTTGCCATAGCACTAGAAGATTAAGTCGGGATGAAAATCAAAGGAGGACAATTTTGGGTTCTAGTAGCTAGTTTTGCTGTGACTTAGGTATGGCCTGCAGCTATGGCATGGATCGTGAAATTTTCTATAATAGGTTCCCTGATGCTCTTCTACCACAGTGCCGCATAGGCCTGCCATGGCAAGGCTCCAAGTCGCCACGGCAATAGTGTGAAGAGTAGTTCCCGAGAGCACTTATGCCGTGACACAAGTATACCAAGTTGCGACAGGAGTCTCCAAACTTGGTTTTTAGATTCCAATAATCAACTTAGTCACAACGAGGAGAGTCAAAGTAGCGGTGAAGGTTCCTAAACTCTTATTTTTGAATTAGAAACCCTGAGATTTACTATGATAATGTTATATAGTGACTTAGGAACATTATAAGAGGGTTTTGTGAATCGAAAACCAATAGTAACATGTATCAAAGGTGCTCTATTGATAACTAGAATTACTTAGGGACTTAAATAGTTGTAATGGTTTAGCTAATAACCTTAATATTATCGAAGTTCAAATTTGCCCACTTTTTCCTAATGTTATTAATTGTAATAACTTTAGGCCTTGATTTACAATCACTAACCGCATAATTAAACCTAATCAAGGTAATTAAGAATTATGGTTGTTACACCAAACACAAAGAAGATGAATAGACACAAGAACAAATCACACAATTTGAAAAAAAAAAATGAAGACATAGAAAAACGCAAGGATATGACCTAAGTTTATAACCGAAGCTCTATACTAATATGGTGCAAACCTATAAGGATTAGATCTTCGAACCCACAACAAATGCTAAAGTATACGCACCCTAAGAATGTTAAACAAAGGTCTAATGATCCACTTAGAACCCTTAAGCATGAACGAACAAGGACCCCGAGTGTTGGAAGATGTCACAAAGTTGATCAAGCCTTGATAAGTCTATTAGTCCTATAAAGAACCCTAGAAAGTCCACTCTCAAGTATGGAATCTCCAAAATTAAAACTTCCTTCATTCATCCAATTTGATTACAAATAGAGGCAGAATACATGTTTTTATAGTGTAAGTCAAATCTACCTTTTGTTAGCATAGAAGAGGTAAACTAGGGAAAATAAATGCATAATCTTAACTTAATACATGTTTTTATAGTGTAAGTCAAATCTACCTTTTGTTAGCATAGAAGAGGAAAACTAGGGAAAATAAATGCATAATCTTAACTTAATGATCTAACCTCTATTTGTAATCAAATTGGATGAATGAATGAAGTCTTAATTTTGAAGATTCCATATTATAGGACTAATAGACTTATCAAGGCTTGATCAATTTTGTGGCCTCTTAAGTCATTAATTTAAGATTATGCATTTATAGTGTAAGTCAAATATACCTTTTGTTAGCATACAAGAGGAAAACTAGGGAAAATAAATGCATAATCTTAACTTAATGACCTAAGAATCAAGAATTCAAAATAGTCAAATCTTCTTGAAAACTAAAAAGGAAAGAAAAATTTGCCTAATTAATTCTAATTTTTGTCCAAATGCATAAAGTTTCTAAAAGTCAACATATTAAGCCCATAATAGCATTATTTAGGCCCAAATGAATAAATCATCTATGGTCCGAGCTCTTTAATTTGAAATGTTCTAATCCAAAATAGCTCTAGCGACTCCATCTTTAGCCCAATTTATGCTAAGGAAGTCCTAATTAATACTTAAATCATATTTATGAAATTTTTGTTTAGCCTAAGTCTTTTGAACAATCCACTCAATGCTTCTTTAAGTCTTTTAACCCTAACTTTTGTAACAGGTCTAATTGAAAGATGCAAAAGATCATCTGAATGTTTTGAATTAATTTATTCTAGATCAGAGCTTTTAAGTTAGCTTGTTCTTTTGAACTAGCTAATTTTGTCTCATGAATCACATCACATGCCCTCTTCTCTCTTTTACGTTTTCAATCTACTACTGCATTTTCTAACTTGTTGCAACGAAATGTGGTTGTCCAAGGTGAGCTTAGTGCCTAAATGCATTAAGTGAGAGGCGTGGGCTAACCAAGGTATATTTTAGATCTTTAAGGCTTGTATTTGAATATTGAGCTTTGGTTTGCTAGGTCTAAATGGGCTAGATTTCAACTTATAACTTAATTTGGCTCCTAGAATTGTTTTAAACTATGCCATAATAATTATTAGGTCCCAAATTAGTTTTCCAAAATGCCTTTAATAAATTTTTATCCAATAAAATTTAAATTCCATAATTAAATGTATCTCCTCCAAAAATCTCTAAATAATTATAATTTTCCACAAAAATTTTCAAATAATTATTTTCCTTGAAATTTTCTATTTTCCATAGTAAATCTTTAGTTTCCATGATAATTCCTTATTTTTCAATAATAAATCCTTATTTTCTAACAATTCCACTTAATTAAATTTTGGGATGTTACAACATATGCTTCTCATTTGGTAAATTGTTCTATTGTGAGGTTGTGCATTTACATGGGCTACTTACCATCATTATGTCTAATATGATATTAAGTTTGTTAGTTACTTTTAGAAAAACCCTTAGTTACTTTTAGAAAACCCTATGGAAACTTGCACCCAATTAAAAACTCTCTACTTTCCACCTTTAAATTAATGGTTAAACTACGGTTACAAATCGATGCTTAGATCACTTGCTCAAGAGCTTAGTAGATGATAAACCTAGTAATTGGAATTTGATCTTATCACTTGTTGGTTATGCCTATAATAACTTAATATACAGGTACACAAGTAAAAGTTCATTTGAGATTGTCCAAAACTTTAACTCTCGCCATCTTGTTCTTACAAACATACCTTTTACATCCCATACCTCTAAATTTGCTAAATCATTTGCCCAACATATTTACGATTTACATGTTAAGATTAGATGTAAACTTGTATTAAGTAATGAACAATATAAATTAGCTATTGATGTTCACCATCATATTCAATATTTTAATAAGAGATAATGTCATGGCTTGTATTCACCTTAAGCATTATTCCAAACACTCATCCCAAAAAATCGCGTGTCCATGTCTTTAGCCTCTTCGCATCTCTAAGAAATATAGGTCTAAGACATATTTGAATTATCTTTTGATATAGTCACTAGTCTAGATTTCACTGTTGGAGACTTATTTCCTTATTAAATCACTTTTGAGTCTCTTTCTTCGCTTTATGATGATTATGCAAGTAGCTAGCTACCTCGAAGCCCTCTCCCTTGCTACCATGTTCGTTGGAAAAATAGTTTAGATGTGAATGCTACTTAAATCACTGAGAAAAATTTTTCCCGTACTAACCCCTTTTGTTGCAGTCTTACCAACGATCTTTTCCCAAATGAGATATTCTCAACCTAGGGGAAATGATGAGATTTGTGAAAGATTTACTTTAAGCTTAGTAATAAAAACCTGAAAAATAGACACCTTTGAATTACCTTTATTTTATTTTATACGCTTCCCTTTGAGATCTATATAAAACCCTTTTAACAAGTGTACTAAGATTAACTTCTAATAATTGAATACACGTATTTACTTTTCTATCGTCTCCCCTCCTTTCTGTTCTTTCCTCTCCATTATTTGCACTAGTCCTACATCAATATTTTTCAAGGACCAAATTATGTATTTACTCAAAGTATTACCATCTTAACTCATTCTCAATGGGATATTGTTAGGAATATGCTATGAAAGTATAGGATGCAAAGTTGGAATATGATGATTTGTCCATCTTTTTTTAAAAGGAGTTTCTTATCTTTCTGTCAACAGATTGTTTAGTGTGTTTTCCCTTTTATACAGCAGAGTACGCGCAAGAATTTGATGATGTTACAAATCAATCTCATCAAACTAGAAATAGGTGGACTTAGAGTGTTGAGAAGGTAAATGATATGAATATTCTTCAATGGGGTTGTATTACATTTGAAGTGTAGAAGCCTCTCCCGGAGGAATTTACCAACGCAAAAACTTTCCCCCAAAAGGGATCAAAACTCCTCAGAGGTGATATCTCATCAAATTATATGCCTCAGAATTTTAATTCTCTCTCAAAAAAGGATTGGGCTACTGTTATCTTTTATAGCTTGTTGCTTCTACAATTTCTCCTTGAGAGGCTTAAACACTTTTCTAAATATAATGCAAATCCATTGAAGAATGAATATTCGTATCATTCACCTTCTCAACACTTTCAGTACACCTCAGTTTTTAGTTTGATGAGATAGATTACTAACATCTTCAAATTCTTCTCTAAAGAACCCTGGGCACCTACTCTGCTACGTAAAAGGGAAAATAGACATAAAACCATCTGTTAACTGAATCATAAACTCCTTTCTTTTATCTAATTAAATGCACAAATCAACATATTCCAGCTCAGCAACCCATGCCTATTCTGCATTCTTTTCCTTCATAGCATATTCCTAACAGATGTACACTTAAGTCCACTGCAATTTCATAAACTATATATTTGATTAAGCATTTTCCTACTATACAATACGTGCAAGCATGAAAACAATGACTCAAGCATATGATATCCTAGATTGCTGACTAGTATGGATATATATATATATATATATATATATATAAAACATGAATGCGAATTAAGGACTCATCAAATTCTTATTCAAAATCAAGTGTGTCAACGAGTCCACATGATATTTACATTGCATCCTATTTACCCAACAAATCGGGCGTTTATAAAAGTGTAGACAGGGCTCAGACATTCCAGCACATAGTGTGAAACGTTCAATCTTGATAGACTTTTGGCTCAGATTTAACCAAGTAGCTTCTGGCCTCATCATCAGTAACTTCACTGTACAATCAAACCAAATAATACAACAACTATCATCTGCTAAAACAAATGAAACATTTACTGAAACAAACCATGAAACTGAAGAAAGAGATCATGCAGAAACCTGTCTACAGCTTCTTCTTTGGAGATCAATGTGAGTCCTTTAGAAGCAAGATAGTCACAGAAACTCTTAAGATCTTTCTGCTGACAGAAATTGCAGAGACACTGGAGAAAAGTGTTGAACTGTTTGGGTTCCTGAACAATAAAAGTTGGTGAACTAATAAGCCACCGTGGATCTACAATAAAACCAAGAAGCCCCAATAGATGAATCAAAGAAATTCGAAGTGGTAACAGAAAATTTGAAGGTCAGGTCAAGTCTTCACTTTCAGCCATATTCTGTGTAAACTATAAAACAGAAGGAAGATGGATTACCTGCTCAAGGATGCAACCCCTGCGAAGAGCTACTAAACATTCCAGTGCTTTAGGAAAATTATCACCTTCATGGGAATCCTCTATGAGGTCAAATATTTTATTACTCATATCCTTAATTGCTCTAACAACCCAATCTGGACTGTCTCTGCGAGATATCATGGCTTCAAAATCTTGGATTGGAGTCGTATCTCCAATCTTCTCAACTTTAACATTAGATGTAAGTTCAATGTGATTGACAGGCTGAGCAGCAATCTCTCCTTTGCCCTCATCTTCACTATAATCAGACCTTTTTTCTTGCAGTAAACGCCTTGATTTTTTTCGCTGCAGGATAGCTCAAATGTAAAAAACTTTTATATTTGTATTATGATGGAAAATTGAAAGCATATTTTATAATCTCACAGTGGGATTTTCCTTTAGCTCAAAAGACGAACAAAATGAGTCTATCACATATTTGTTTTGCAGGAGGAGGTCCGCATCAGGTACTGTTATTTTCATCAGAGTGTCATCAAGAGGGGGTACAGCACCATCTGGATGCTTTGATTTCAGATCAAGATGATGATAGAAGCGCTGAAAACAAATATAATAATATGTCATGACAAACTGTAAGGGTCACAAACATGCAGGACTTGCACTTGGTGGAAAGAGAAAATTCTATGTTTAATCACCCTGGGAGAAAAAGCTGAAGATAACTGAAAAACGGAAATATAGTTGAATAAATGAAGTAAGAAATTATAATCTTGAACTTTTTGACAATATAAACATTAGTTAACTAACTTCTACTTCAGCACTTAATAAGGCCATTAGTAAAAGAATAAACTTAGTACAAAAACTCTCAATAGAATTCTAGCAACTATTAAGATTCTTTGATGATTAGATACCCAATAAGTATAGTAATATATTAATAACTTATTATGGAATTGAGGCAAGAAATCCCACTTTGTCTATACGTCACTATTTAAAATCAAAATGTGATAGGTCAGCCAGATAAAAAGTAGTATTAAGCCCACACAAGATGTCTGAACTTAATTAAGAGCACATACCATCACAAGCGTATAAATTAACACGTGTCACATCAAACAATTTAAAGACACTAGAATTCAGTGACCTGACCAAGTTGGTAGAAACCCAAGCTAATTCTGATCTTAGAGGAATAAAAATAAGGATTGCAAGAATATTTTTTACTAACACCGGTAAATCCTCATTAACTCATCAGATCTTCACCAGCACCAAAGATTAACAAATTAGTAGGATTGTAATGGAAAAAGAGAGGATGATAAGAAATTTGACCCACACAACATATCACTTATCCTCATGAAGAATTCATATCATCTAAAGCTAGAATGGATTAAAAAAAGAAATGTCAAAAATGGATGCATACTTATTAGCAAGGTTGTCAAGATCGAGATTTTACTTAGGATCCACCAAAGGGCCAAAAGGATTAAATCATAAGATCTCATCTAGGATTGTATGATCCTACCATTTATCCAAAATAAATAAATAAAAATAAAAATATATGTAGTTACAAAATATTCATAAACATAATATTTTCATAGTTAATGATATAGTAGTATAGTCAATCTAGATTCCAAGAAATACAAGCCAATAAAAACAATTTGTTACATGGCAACTCTATTAGTATGTTAGTTAGATGGAGTTAGAAGGATTATGTAGGAGTTAGATGACCTGGACTTATATTAGCATATAAATAGGAGATGATTTGATGTAATAAGTGTGAGTGAATGAATTGAATTGTTTTGTTTTGGTTTCTCTATACCAATTGGTATCAAAGCAAGGTTCAACCCTAAAGGAAGACGAGAGACATGGTTCCTAGAGAAGCTCAACAAACTTGTGCAAGAGATGAAGATCATGCAAACAAAGTTTACCAAATTTCATAGTATTGTAGTGCCAGTGGAGGAGTAAATGAAGAAACTCAACAAATTTTTTCAAACTGAAAGAGAAGATGGTTGAAATTGAGTCTGATATGGAAGATGATGATGAATCTCACAATATCTTGAACCAAGAAGATAAATTGATCAACGACAAAGACGATGAAGAAGACAATAATAAGGAAGTGACGGAACATGATGATAATTTAAGGCAACAACATCCTAACCAAGTTCATGAGATGCTAATCAATGAAAAGACCCAAAAAAAAAGGATGAGGTGACTCAGACCAAGGTAGAGAAGATAGCATATGGCAAAGGTAAATGGAGAAGAATAGATGAAGACAAAGATGGTGAACTCGACAGGAACCTTCTAATCAAGGAGTGCAAAGGTGATCATCGGAGGGGTGGGGATTGACTTTTGTCTCTTTGCTATCTCTATTTTCTAGCAATGTAGAGAGAATGACTTTGCTCTCATTTCTGTTCCATCTAAAGCATTGTTCTAGTCAACACATCATGTTCGACTCGATGCAGCCAACTATCGTGCCTGAAGCTCAAAAATGCAACACTCTAGCTTTGAAAGAACGACTTTCAACATCCTAGCCCTCACTATGAAGGCGAAATACACCAAGTTTGTCACCTTGAACAACATGATAGAGTTCGCCATTAACAATCTTTCAATCTTCTCTGGTTTGCATTCTTATACCAGCAATGTCAAAGTCCAAATCATGCCGATCCATTACATGAGGATTATCCACCTAGAGAAGCTTCTAGTGGGGACGCCTCTATTGACATCGGAACGAGGCCAAACACTTCTTATCATCAACTCCAGTGGAAGCTTGACCTCAACGCCGATGATGATTTCAAATCCAAGGGTTATGATATTGAAGAGCGGTGATAATAGATGGGTTGAGCTTGTGGATAATGGAGATCTAGAAGAAAAATGCAAAACAAGGGCAGGCTCTGTTTCGACCATCTTTGGAAATGTAAATCACAAAGGCATGATGCTCATTTCCTCAACTTTCATCCTCTTGATGCTCATATTCTCAATTTTCCTCCTGCTTCTCAATGGAGGATATGCTATGCTAGGAGGCACGACAAGCGTGGATGACATTTGTGTAGGTGATAGAGAGGAGGTTCCTTTCTTCCAACTATGAGTTCCTCTTCATCAACAGCAGCAAAGACCTTCTCCATCTCTTTGTAGCACTTTGATTGCATGGCAAGCTTCGCCATGTCAACAATCAAAGAAAGGAAGAATGATTTGTGTTACAAAGGACTGTGTTTTCGGTGATGGGTAACATTGTGGAGTTCATTATTGTTGTTGTTCACCTTTATTCAAACCACTTAGTAGAACCACCAGAAAAGAAGGGTGAAGGGTCTGCATCTTGAGGGAAGGGTCTTCCACACAAGGCTGAAGTAGCATTGTTCATGTCAATGGGTAGGTTTAATTCAAAAACAATTATGGCATTTGTGCAATATGAAAATGGGCCCTATGGTATTTAGGCAGAAATACAAGTATATGACCTTAAGTATATCACTTCCTATGGTATAAAAGCTATTGGAGAAAGGCCCAGTCCAAATGACTATTAAGGGAGCGAGCAAGGCCACAAGAGTTTGCAAGATTGAGAACTTCTAAAGAATAATACCAATCAAATTGTTTTTGATGAATTTCTAAATTTTTAAATTCGTCCAGATCCTTGAAGACAAGGATCATTTTTAGAGGGAAAGTATTATTACGTAGTCTATTAGTTAGAAGGATTCTGTTAGAGGGAGTTAGATGACTTATAGTTAAGTTAGCCTATAAATAAGAGATGACCTGATGTAATAAGTGTAAATGATTGAATTGAATTGTGTTGTTTTGGTTTCTCTATACCATAGTCTATCAAATCACTACTTGATCTAAAAGGGGGAAAAAAATTATCTTAACTCATAGCTAGCAGATAGCAATTACAACTATTGTTTTAATATAATATTCATCCACATTCCACTAAAGCGTGCTAAAGAAAGCAAATTTCTCCCACCAAAAATATTATAAATAATGTTTGTCCTGTACCCAAAACCCCTATTCAGAGGAGCACATCCCTAAATAAAAAAGCTTTCTTCTCACAATCTAAGAAGCATAGATACCAACATAGATACGAGATAAGACACAATAAAAACACCATAACACAACAAATTATTTAGTTTTTAAGTGAGAGGTTGTGCTATATGTAATATGCGTGTTAGATACATATTGGATACAATACAGCTCCCTTTTAAAAGTATCGGTGTTTCATAACTCAATCAAAGGGAAGCAAAACAATTCCCCACTTCTCCCATATTTCCTCTTTCGAGACCAGAAGCTACCATTGAGCAAACAAAAAACCATGGGACGAAAATGGTGGTGATTGTAAAACAAAGAAAATCTGCTTTTGGCTTAGGTCAGTTCTCTGAAATCTGTGTAGAAGAAACTTTTTTTTTTTTGGTTGTGTGGGGGGAGAAGGGGGGGGTGCCACGCCGAAGCAAAAAGAAACTAGTTCTGCTTTCTCCCATTATCTCTTATGTGAGTATGCAATTGCATTTCAACGATAGGATTTTGGGGTAATAGCTTAAGCAAAATGCACCATTCCAATTTGGGTATCCAAGTCAAAGCAATGCATTCTAGCTTTGAAATTTTAAAAACACACACACATACATAAGGAAATTTCTGAGATTTCATAGGATCAAAAGATCCTATGATTTGGATCGCGATCCTATTGCAATCCTGGCAATTTTTTATCTCACATATGATTGAGATCATTTTCCCAAGGTCAGATCGTAAGATCAAACAATCTTATGATCTAAATAGCAACCATCTTTAAAAAATTTCTTGTTAGAATAGTAGTAAGATTGATAACTGTTGATAACTAGCTGTTATTCCTAGATCTAAGGGATTCAATCCCTTAAATCTTGGGATTAAATCAACTTGGTTTCTTTCCTTATTAGGCTTTGGATCTGTGTCTTCACTATCGTTTATTGTATTTATTCTACCTTGATTGTTTTAATGACGTTTTATTACATTATCTCAAGGGATTATAGTGGCAAACTTGGTGCCATAATCCTTATATAATTATGATTCTCATTTCTGCTCAATATCAGAAATTATTCAGCTCTCCCCCCCCCCCCCCCCAAAAAAAAAAAAAAGGTATCAAAGCTGCTAGCCCTAATCTACCCATATGCCTAAGTACGAGTATAACTCTTCATCCAGCACAAGTGAAATGGTGGAGTCTGCTCTAGCCATGGCGTTATAACACTCCTAGGGCATGGCTGCTCAACCCAATCCAAGTGTTGTTGAGCTTTCACTAGTGGTCATCACCAGCCATAATCTTAATGGGCTGAACTAACTATAAAGGAGTCAATTCGTGATGATGTTCACAAATTGCTGCAGCAAGGAGGATTATTTTCCTGGAGAGTCCATCCAACTAGCATGAAATGATCCTAATTCAAAGCTTGGAATGCTAAGAATAATCTTGTGCTGCTATGGCTTGTGAACTCCACGACCACTGAAATTGGAGAGAATTAACTCTTTTACAAAACAACCCATGACATTTGAGAGTCCACACGTGAAGCCTACTCTGCCTAGTAAAGTGCAACATAAACCTATGATATTGAGAGTCTCATTCTTGACCTCAAGGTGAGATGTTAGTTAACCAATTTTTTAATACTCATTAAATATTGGCAATAACTTGATGTTCTAGAAAATATTACATGGAAGAGCACTACTGATGCTGCCACCCATCGCAAGATAGTTGAAAGGAAGACAATCTATCAATTTTTTATGGATCTTAATAACAAATATTGATGAAAAATAGAGCAAAATAGAGCAAAACAGAGCATATTCATTTGCTCTCAGTATTTTCTTATTTTCAAATAGAATATACAAGCCAACTAAATAGGGACGCTGACTACAAGAGAAATCAGCTAGTTAACTCCCAATCCTGCAAACCAAGGAAATAAAACAAACTAAGATAACCTTCCTAAAACAGTGAACAGTACCCACGAATGGTGTAATAACAATGTAAAATAGGGAAAGAAAAGGAAACAAAAATTAAAAAAAATAAATAAGGATAAGTGAATCACATGACAAATAGCATATGATTACCAATACTCCCCCTCAACTTGGGGAATGAATATTGATCATTCCCAACTTAGTGCTCAAATCTTCAAATTTAACCCTCGACAATCCTTTGGTCAACACATCAGCTACTTGAGAACTTGAAGGAACATATCTCAAATCAATCATCCCTGACTCAATCTTCTCTCTAATGAAATGCCTATCAATTTCAACATGTTTTGCCCTATCATGATGGATAGGATTCTTGGCTATTCCCACTGCTGCCATATTATCACAAAATACCTTCAAAGGTTTGACACACTTGAGATGTAGTTCCTCTAGAGTCTAGCCATCCACATTCCTTCATATATGCCAAGGGCTAGAGCATGGAATTCAATCTCTACACTACTTCTAGCCACCACGGGTTGCTTCTTGCTTCTTCAAGTAACTAGGTTTCCCCAAATGAACATGCAATGCCCAATAGTAGATCTCTTATCAATCACAAATCTAGCCTAATCTGCATCAGAATAAACTTCCACACTCCTAACATCTCCCTTTCTGAAGAATAATCTTGAGATACCTTAAGATTCTGTAAATTACTTCCAAGTGCACCTCATTCGGTTTGTTCATAAATTGACTCAACGCTCATAGGAAAACTAATGTTTGGCCAAGTATAAGTCAAGTAAATCAACTTCCCCACAAGTCTTTGATACCTCCCTGTTTCAACAGGTGAACTATCCTGTTTTAGACCCAATTTGTAATTAGCTTTCATAGGAGTTTCTGCAAGCTCACATCCCAACATCCCTGTCTCTTCAAGTAAGTCCAAAGTCTACTTAAATTAAGAGATAAATATACCTCCTTGGGTTCTTGCTACCTCCATACCAAGGAAGTAATCTTAAATTCCCTAGATTTTTAACTTCAAACTCATAAGCAAAGAACTGTTTCAATTTCTCTATCTCTACCTCATGATCTCTGGTAATCACAACGTCGTCCACATATACTATCAAAATTGCTAACTTCCCATTGAGACTTATTTTAACAAACAAAGTATAGTCAATTTGACATTGATTGTACCCTTAATTTTATATTGCAATAGTGAATCTTTCACTCCAGGCCTTTTGGTAATTGTTTGAGCCTATACAAAGATTTATAAGGTCTCCAAACTCCTGTTAAATTGTTTTTCAACGATACCCCTAAAGGGATTCCCATGTAGACTTTCTCTTCCAAATCTTCATTTGGAAAGCAATTTTTACATCCAATTGAAGAAGAGGCCAATCTAAGTTGGCTGAAAAGGACAATAACACTTTAATAGTGTTGAACTTGGCTACTAGTACAAATGTTTTCTTACAGTCAATCCCATGAGTTTGAGTAAATCTCTTGGCTATGAATCTAGTGACAGCTGATGCTCTCATTTGGATTGCATTTCATTGTAAGGATCCACTTGCATCCCACCAAGGTCTTTCCAAAAGGCAACTTAACAATTTCCCATGTGTTATTCTTCTCAAGGGCATCTAACTCCTCTTGTATGGCAACTCTCCACTCCTTCTTAACTGCCTCATATACATTTTTAAAAAGTTTTCCAAGTGAAAACTATGTACAAAAGCCTGCATCTTAGGTGACAAATTGTTATAGGCAACAAAATTGCTTATTGCTTGCTTTGTACTACTTCTTACCCTACAACTTCGTACTCCCTTCCTTAAGGCAATAGGCATCTCCAATTCCTCTTGTGATTCAAAACTTGAAGTAGAGAAAGTGGGTTGTTCTGCTGAGGACATGTGCTATCATCAGTTTCTTGATCTTCTTTTGTCGAGTGCTAATTTGCCAATTGAGGTTTCACCCTCCTAGTATAAACTTCTTTTTGTTGTGTAGCATTAGAGTCAACCTTGGGTATACGTTTACGAGAAATCTGGTCAGTGGAATGTTGGCGGTTTGGTTTTGGTTCAGGTTCAGGTGAAACAATGGTTATAGGGTAAGTAATCTGATTATGGTTCAGGATCAAATTCTGGTGCATGATAAGGTTCTAGTTCAGGTGGGTGTTTTCGATCAGCAGTGTGGTCTCGAGTAGGAAGGAAGTGAGAGCTGCCAAACAACCATGCTGGTTCATTTGTAATGTATCAAGGAATCTCCCCCTAAAGAGTTGTTTGGGTGTAAAAAGGTTGTGTTTCATGGAAAGTAAGGTACATAAATGTACACGTGTTGTATTGGGAGAATAGTACTTATATCCCTTTTGGGTTAATGAGTAGCCAATGAAAATACACTTTGTTGCATAAGGATCTAATTTCCCTCCTTGGTCATTATGAACATATATGGTAAAACCAAATATTTTGAGAGGAAGAATGGACATAGTTTGAGTATTGGGGTATGTTTCACGAAGCACTTAATAAGATGATCTAAATTTGAAGACTTTAGAAGGCATCCTATTAATGAGGTAGGTTGCTATTAGGACCGCTTCGCCCTAGTAAGACTTAGGGACATTTAAGGCAAGGAGGAGAGACCTAGCCACTTCCAATAAGTGCCTACTTTTTCGTTCAACAACCCTATTTTGTTGAGGAGTATTTACACAGGAGCTTTGGTGTATAATTTCTTGGTGGTTACGGTAAGAAATAAGGTTGGATTTGAAGTAGTCCTTTGCATTATGTGTTCTTAGGTTTGAATTTGTGATTGAAATTGATTTTGGATGAGGTTGTGAGACATTTTGAATACACCAATGACTTCCAACTTTTCTTTTAAGAGATATAGCCAAGTTAATCTTGTATGATCATCTATAAAGGTGATAAACCATCTTTCCCCATTTATATTTTTAACATTTGTAGGTTCCCAAATATCACTGTGTATAAGTTAGAAAGGTTTAGATGGTTGATAGGTATAAGATGAATAGGAGTTTTTGACACGTTTAGAGAATTGGCAAGTTTCACAAAAAGGTAAAGTAATATATTATTGATCAAGGAATGGTACAAGCATTTCATATGAGAAAAATAGGGATGGCCTAATCTATAATGCCACAGCAATACACCATTGGCTTTATTGGAGTACACATAATGTGTCATGGCACCATTATTCACCCTTTCAGGTCCTTGTAGGTAGTAGAGTTCAGCACACATCCTCGCATTACCAATCCTCTTCCCTAACTCCAAATCCTGAAAACAACAACCATTGATATTAAAGACCGTTACACAATTGGAATCCTTGGCAAGTTTGCTATCAGATAATGGGTTGCAAGTTAATTGTGTAACATATAATACATCCTTTAAGATCAACTCCTCTGACGACTTAACAAGACTTGTTCCTTTGACTTCAGCAAGAGAACCATCAGCTATTTTTACTATAGGGATGTTAGAGTTTGGGTTGAAATCAAGGAATAGTGATGCATTACCAATCATGTGATCAATGGCTCTGAAATCTATAATCCAAAAATCAGATTTCTAATTTTGTGGAATTGTCAACTACTTACCAATTTATGCCACACCAGCAACGCCTGTAGTTTTTTCAAGTCCATGTGAATTGAGCATTTTTTGAAGAATATCCAATTGCCCCTTGCTAAACATGGCTGGCTCAAATGATCTTGATGGTCTCTCCTCTCCAGTTGCTACAAGGCCATGGGTTTCCCTTTTCTGTCGTGGCTTTCAACTCAAAGGTTTCCCATGTAATTTCCAACAACTGTCCTTGGTGTGACCAATTTTGCTACAATGGTCACACCATGATTTCCCATTTCTCTTAGGCTTGCCATCAACCATAGTATTGCTTCTAACCACCAATGCTAGGGTCTCAAACGTAGGCAACAAGTTGTGCATGCCAAGAATGAGTTGTTTCCTACTTCCCTCACACCTTACTTCTGCAAAGACTTCTCTAAAATAAGGCAAGTGGTCAAGTAGCCATAATCTTCCCCTTGATTTCATCATATGTGGTATTAAGACCCAAGAGGAATCCATAGATTCTCTCCTTTGCTATTTTCTTATATGTTGTTGTGTCTATACTGGTAGTCCACTTATACACTTCATAATGATTAAGTTATTGCCGGTGCTTAACTAAGTTATTGTAGTATTAGGTCACAGCGGCATCTCCCTATTTCAGATCCTTCTAAACACCTTTGATCTAAAATAAAGCAGCAAAGTTTTCCATCTTAGAATAAATTTCTCACACCACGTCCCCAATCTCTTTGGCAAACTTGGCCATCACGAAGCTCTCCCCAGTTTCAGTTGTCATTGAATTTATCATCCATGACATAATCAGATTATTCTCTACTACCCACATTTTAAACATTGGGTCTGATACGACTGGTTGTTTGGCTTCTCCAGTGAGATACTTCTCTTTCCTATGGCCACAGATGAACATAAGTACGCTCTGGGACCACACTAGATAATTGCTTTCATCAAATCAATGCCTTATGATTAATGTGGGAGATTGATTGACAGCACTCATGGAGGAAGACAAGGGAGGTGGAGATTACAATTGAGATAGAGAGGATCCTTCGTTGTAAGAAGTCACATTATATGCCCTCATTGATCAAAAAGTAATCATGGTTGAGCTTAAAATTGTTCTAGCTCTGATACCATGATGAAAAACAAAGCAGAACAGAGCAAATTCATTTGCTCTCAGTATTTTCTTATTTTCAAATAGAATATACAAGCCAACTAAACAGGGACACTGGCTATAAGAGAAATTAGCCAATCAACTCCCAATCCCACAAACCAAAGAAATAAAATAGACTAAGATAACCTTCCTAAAACAGAGTGAACAATACCCCAAAATGGTGCAATAACGATGTAAAATAAAGGACGAAAAGGAAACAAAAATAAATGAGAATAAAGAAGGATAAGTGAATCACGTGACAAATAACACGTGATTACCAACAAATATGATGATGTTTGTGGTAGAGTTTTGGCTAGGATGCCTCTGCTCTCTCTTAAGGATGTATTCTATGAGGTGAGAAGAAGTCCAAAAGAAGCTTATGCAGGGATCAACCCATAAGCATAACTCTAGAGAAACCTCTAATCTTAGTTCCAAAGTCCCTGCTGTGATTGATAATGAGCTATGGGCCAACAAAGATGGGCCTCATTGGTGTGACCACTATCATAAGAGTGGTCACAACAAAGATGCTCACTAGAAAATTCATGAGAAGCCAACCAACTAGAAACCCAAGCCAAAAGGAAATGCCAGAGTCTACAAGGTCTCCATTGAAGCTATTGCCCCATCCGATTTTATCCTATCTAGCTATGAATAACTTGACCTTTTGAAGAATACTTTTGTTAGTAAGAAGTCAACCTGTGATGATAACACTAAGGGTAATGTTGCTAAGGTAAATATTGCACTATCTAATAATTTCTCCTTAGCCATGAGTACCCAAGCCTTAAATGATCATACTTGGGTGGAGGACTCATGCAACTAGCCATATGACTAGCAACTCAATGTAACCCAATGCTCTGTAGTTTTATTTATGGAAGGCTACTACTTCTCCCTTGGTGACAAAAGGTAATTAGAAGAAGTAGCTATAGTACAGTGGCAAACAATAGAACAACAAAAATAGAAGAAAAGGATAGCAACAATAGAAACTCTCCTGGGTTTCGAGAGGCTAGGTCCTCTGCACTACCTACCAGAATTCCCCCTTTTCCCCTATAGCTAATGCACCAATACTAATTACTCTCCTTCCCACTCACCCACAGATTCTCTCTCTTCCACATGCAACTCATGAGGTCAGAGTTAGTTAGGCTCAAGTAAACTCCCTCTTTGTCCTCCTTCTGCCATCTCATTCCCCTTATGGGCCTAATTTTTATTCCCCTTTTCTTTTTTCATAGACTCGCCCTTCCCTACTGGATCTAATGGGTCCATCACTACTCTCCCCACCAAGGTTCACCTTGTCCTCAAGGTGGAAATTTGGAAAATTGCACCTTAATAGTTTCTGCATCCTCCCATGTGTTGTCTCAATCAAGTAAGTGCTCCCATTTAATGAGCACCTGTTGCTAGCCATTGATTAGGACTCTGATTTTCTTCACACTCTTAGATTGGACTTGAAGTTTCATCTCTTCAAACAAAGATATGGGTATTTGGGAGTTCCAACTTATAGGCCGCCTTCCCATAACATTCCACCACCTTACAGGGGCCCATAAAATCTTGGGTCTAATTTTTCATTTTGTTTTTTTTTTGCTAGAGCTTTCAACTTGTAAGGTTTCAACTGAAGATAAACCATATCTCTCACCTTAAACTCCACTTTTCTTTTCTTTTTGTTAGCTTGCTCTTTCATTAAGCCTGTTCTAAGCAAGCCTTCAACTCGGTCAAAAACTGATCCCTTTCATTAGATGATTATTGACTTCCTCCACCATTAAATGGCTATCTTGGCATTTAAACAAGGTGGGCAGATCCCTTCCATTAAGTACTTGCAAGGGTTTCATCCTATAGAGTAATTGTAGTTGGTATTGAACCAATACTCAACTCAAAGTAGCATCCTAACCTATGACTTTGGCTTGTCTCCTATCAAACAGCAGAAGTAGGTCTCTAAACTCCTATTAACTACTTCCGTTTGTCCATTGGTTTCCAGATGGTATCTTGAACTATACTTGAGGGTAATACCTGCCAAGGTAAACATTTCTCTCCAAAATTGACTAACAAAGTTTCAATCTCGATCAAAATCTTCCCCATGGAGCTTGACCATCTCCTTGACAAATATTTCAGCAACATCTTTTGCATTAAAGGGATGAGAGAGGTATAAACTAAACATACTTTGTGAATCTATCCACCACGACCATAATAGTATCAAACTGATTTGATTTAAGGAGTGCCACCACGAAATCCATGCTTGTCTTCCCACACTCATTGAGGAATGGGCAACAGTTGAAGTAAGCTAGCAAGACTCACAAATTAGTACTTACCTTAGGCAAATTGTAGATCTAGCAACATACTCTTACATCCCTTTTCATTCGCTCCCAATAAACCACCTCTTAAGAGCCCATAGGTTCTATCTCAAATATCCTCCCATAGTGAGTCATGGAACTCTCTTATGAGTTCCTTCATTTTAAGTGATTTCCTAGGCAAAGCCAACTTGTCGTCATATAGTAGACAGCCACTTTTAAGGCTGTATCTCTCTAGCATAGTAGCTCCCAAAATTAACTGTTGAATAATCTCCATCAATTTATAGTCATTCCTTGCTTCTTCATCCAACTTCAACTGTTGAATAATCTCAATTCCCTCATATTGCCATAAGGAAAAGGCCCTCAATTCAGCTGTGTTCTCCTTCCTTGACAATGTTTCAGCGGCACAATTCCCCCTCCCCAGTTTATACTGAATTTCAAATTGATATCCCATCAACTTAGAAATCCATTTCTTTTGATCTGGATCCACGATCCACTAATCCAACCAGAACTTCCAAGGGTTTTTTATCAGTTCTAATTAAAAAGGGATTTCCAACTAAATAATTCTGCCATTTCTTCATAGCCAATACTATAGCCACAAGATCCCTCTCATAAACCAAGTTTTGCTTTCTTTTTGCAAAAAGTTGTTGACTAAAATAAGCAATAGACGTCCCTTTTTGCATGATTACAAACCCTACTCCACTCCCAGAAGCATCCGTTTCCATTTCAAAGGGTATGGTAAGATTAGGCATTACAAGGACAATGACAAACACCATGGCTGTCTTGAGCTAATCAAAGACTTGCTAAGCTTGTTCACTCCATCTTAATGAATCCTTGTTCGGTAAATCAATAAGCGGGGTTGCTATCTTCCCATAATTTTGAACAAATTTTCTATAATAACTAGTCAACCCAAGGAATTCCCTTAATGACCAAATGTCTCACAGGGTTGGCCACTTAGTCATAGCTTCAATCTTGGAGGGATCAGCTTGTACATTAGTCATAGCTTCAATCTTGGAGGGATCAGCTTGTACACTTTTGATATATCCCAAATACTCCAATTTATTTCACTCAAAAGCACACTTTCTTGGGTTGATTACCAACTAGTTTTTCTGCAAAATTTCCCAGCCATTCTCAAATGTCCCATTTGTGTTTCCATATCTCTACTATATATGAGGATGTCATCAAAGAAAACAAGGATGAACTTCCTCAAACAATCCTTTAAAATGTCATTCATAAGAGATTGGAATATAAAGGGAGCATTGGTTAGCCCAAAGGGTATCCCCAAAAATTCATAGTAGCCATTATGGGTCCTAAAGGTTATTTTGGCTTCATGCCCTAGTCTAATCCATATTTGACAGTATTCAAACTTAAGATCCAGCTTTGAAAACTATGTAAAAGCCCCTCCCAACTCATCAAGTAATTCATCAATAGTTAGTATAGGGTATTTATTCGGGACCATGATCTTATTCAAAGTGCGGTAATCGACACAAAATCTCCAACTTCCATCTTTCTTCTTAACTAGTAATACTAGACTAGAATAAGGGCTAGTGCTAGGTTGAATAATCCTTACCTCCAACATCTCTTTGACCAATCTGTCTATTTCATTTTCCTGAGTGTGTGCATACCTATACAGTCTTACATTTAAGGGCTGCTCTCCCTCTTTAATCACGATAGAATGGTCTTTTGACCTATGGGGTGGCAAGCCCACCATAGGATCACATACCTTGAGAAATTCCTCAAGCAACCTCTAAATTTCCTCACTAGGTACCTACTGTGTAAGTGCCCCAAATTCCAGTAAAAGTCCCGGCCATTTTCCTTTGACCACTTTAATGATGTTTTTGAAGGATCCCATAGTGTGGGTTAGGGTGGGATGCCCTTTTAAACACACCCACTCTTAATCTTTTTTTATCGTCATGTAGGATTGTTCCCATTTTACCCTTAACTCTTCAAGGGATTCCAACCATTCTACTCCCAAAACCACATCAACATCCCCCAAATTGAAGGGGTAAAATGTTTGAACAATTGGGACCTTTTGCAACTCCTCCTTCACATTCTCAAATTTTTCCTTAGTAAAAATTTTCCTACCATCACCTACGATAAATGAGTACAATTTAGTGTCTTACACTCCAATGCCCAACTTCTTGACCACTTGGGTAGGCAAAAAGTTATGCCTAGCCCCATTGTCAATGAGCACTAATACCTCTTCACATTCAATATTCCCTTACAACTTTATGGTCTTTTGGCTTGTCATCCCTACAACCGAGGCCAAGGATAATTCTATCACTTCCATCACTTTTTCTAATTCTTCCTCTTCTTCTTCTAGAGCCTCCAATTTCTGAGTCCTCATTTCCTCTATTTCTTCCTCCTCAGTTAATATTATCACTTAAAATTGCTTGTTTTTGCACTTACAATTGGGGCTGAATTTTTCCTCACATTTGAAACACAATCCCAACTCCCTTCTTCGATTAATCTCGGCGTCTAACAACCTCCTCCCACTATTGCTACTAATGCTACTGCTCATAAAGGAAGTAATAGGGATGGTCCACCTTGTTTGTGACAAATTTGCTATCTTCCCTAGTTTTCATCCATTGCACTCTACTCACTACACTGTTCTTAGATGCCTCTAGTGCACCATAAAATCTTTGAAAATTGGATTTCAATCCTCCCCATCTACCTGTATTGTCCTTCAATCCCATCAATTTCCTTTCCTCCCTAACCTAATGCAAAATCACATTTTTCCTTCATTAAATAAACTCCCATACAAGGGTTATGGGAGTTTATTTAATGAAGGAAAAATCTGAAGTCCCATCAATCTTTCAAACTTTCAATCAACTTATACAAAACCAATTTCAAACCTCAATAGAAGTCCTTAAAAGTAATAATGAGTGTGAATATATTAATTCCCACCATGCCAATTATCTCACTAAACATGGGATCCACCATCAAAGCTCTTGCATACATTCCCCTTAACAAAATGGCACAACTGAAAGGAAAAATAAGCATATCCTTAAAGTAGTCTACTCCTCATGATCACCATGAATGTAGCTAAACACTTCTGTTCTAATCTCTGCCTATCTCATAAATAGAATGCCCACCAAAACTCTTCACTTTCAAGCACCTTATACCACTCTCCTTCAAGCCTCCCCTCATACCTCTCATCTCCAACTAACCCATCATGCACCACTTTTGTCCACCTACATAACAATAGCAAAATTGAACCAAAGGCTGCCAAATATATTTTTGTGGATTACTCAACTTCTCAAAAAGGATACAAGTGCTTCTCTCCCACTTCACAAAAATTTTGTATCCATGGATGTTACATTTTTTGAAAACCAACCTATCATCCAAAAACTTCCATTCAAGGGGAAAACAAAGAATGAAATTTTTGCATTCAAGATAGGTCCCAATCTAGTTCTGATCCCAAAATTGTCCCTGTTCACCATGAACCTGTGTCTATTATTCCCATACCCAAGCCTAAGCACTATTGGTTAGTTTGTGCCTTATGATAGACTTTCTCCTACTTATAAAGTTTTTGTAACTAATATATCAAGTAAAAAGGTTCCACAAAAATATTCATGAGGCCCTCAAGCAAGAGAAGTGGATGAAGGCAAGTGTATGAATAACTAAATGCACTTAAGAAAAATGGTACATGGCAACTTGTTAAACTTCTTGAAGGGAAGAAGACTGTTTGTTGTAAATGGCTGTTTAATACCAAGTATAACTCTAATTGGAGCATTAGTAGATATAAAGCACAATTGGTTGCAATGGGCTTCACTTAGACCTATGGGATTGACTATAAGAAAACTTTTGCTCCAATGGCTAAGTTCAACTCTATAAAAGTCCTCTTATCACTGGCAACAAACTTAGATTGGCCCCTCTATCAACTTAATGTCAAAAATGTGTTTCTCAATGGAGATTCAGACAAAGTTTACATGTCATCGCCTCTTAACTTCAAGACTAATAAGGAGGAAAATGAGTGCAAATTTAATAAATCCCTTTATGGCCTCGACAATTTTCTAGAGGACGGTTTGAGATACATGTTATGCCTATGAAAAGGAAAGGATTTACTCCAAGTCATGCTGATCATACAATCTTCACCAAGTTTGCTTCAAACGAGACGGTAACCATCTTAATTGTTTATGTATATGATAAATTTGTTATAGGGGACTATGATGATGAAATTGTGCATCTGAAGAAAGGTCCCACCAAGGAATGTAAAATAAAGGACCTTGGAATTCTGAATTACTTCCTTGGAATGGAGGTAGCTAGGTCAAAGAAGGGAATCCTTATATTCCCTAAAAAGTATACCCTTGATCTCCTTGAGAAAATAGAATATTAGGGCATAGGCTAGCTGATATACCTATGGAAGCCGACTATAAAATTAAATTTGCTCAAGATAGTCCCTTTATCAAAGCTCATAAGGAAACTTATACGCTTGACTCACTCATAGCCCAACATCAACTTCCCCATAAGTGTAATCGGTGTATGAGTAAACTTACTAAAGCTCACCTTCAAATTGCTTATAGAATCATAAGACATCTAAAAATGGTTCAGGGGAAGGGAATCTTCTTTCAAAAGAGTGAAAAACATAACATTAAAGTGTATTATGATACTAACTGGATAGGATCTATAACTAATAGGAGACCTACTTCAAGCTACTACTCATATGTTTAAGGTAACTTATTTACCTGGAAAAGTAAGAAGTAGTACTGAAGCAAAATATAAAATTTTACCTCAAGGTATCTATGAAGGGCTATGACTAAAGAAATTGCTTGGTGAATTGAGAATTAAATGTGATGAGCCTATGAGGGTATTATGTAACAACTTAGCTACCCTAAGCATTGCTCAAAATCCCATACAATATGACAGAACCAAGCATATAGAAATAGATAAAAATTTCATCAAAGAAAAATTGGACTCTAACTCAAGTCATACGCCATCAAGATTGCAAGTGATATCCTTACTAAAGCCTTCACTAAGGTTAGATTTGGACAGTTTTGAATTAAGTTGGGGCTAATCAACGTTAACTCCCTAACTTAAAAAAGAGTATTGATAACTAGTCGTCATTCCTAGATCCAAGGGATTCAATCTCTTAAATCTTGGAATCAGGTCAACTTGGTTTCTTTCATTATTTGGCTTTGGATATGTGTCTTTACAGTCATTTATTGTATTTATTTTGTCTTAATTGTCTTAATGATGTTTCTTTACTTGGTCCCAAGGAATTCTCGTGGCAAACTTGTCATGACCCCTATATAATAATGATTCTCATTTTTGCACTATAGAAAATTATTCAGCTCTCTATCTTGTCTCTCTCACTTTCTTCAAAAACAACACAAAATTACTACATTATTACCCAAGCCTAGTGTAACCACATGCCTCATTCCTTGCTATTTCATTAATTCTACTCCTATTCTAAATTGTTAGAATTAGATGTAAATAGTAAGCCATGTAATAACCATAATTTTCACAAACAAGTCCTTGAAAATTTTGAATTTAAGTAGGAAAATTACAAATAATTCATTAATGGAAAACAAATTATTTTGGGGTAGAAACAATAATTAATTAATTTTAATTTATTTTTGAATCCTAGAAATTATTTTAGGGCACCACTGGGATATCTGTCTTGTACCCAATAGAATTCCTTCGAATCTCAAAGCCTCCAAATAAATTATTCTCACTAGGCCTAAATTTTTTTTAAGACTTTTACACTTGATCTAAATATAATTTTTCTTACATCTTATTCTAATCCAAATAGGAGAAAACCTAATTTCATCCTCTTTTTCCCCTTCTTCTTTTCTTTCTCTCTCCTCTCTTCCTCACTTGCATGACACTCCTCACTGCACACGAACAAAAGCAACGTTTTCCTTCCATCCAAGGCAACAATTTCCCTTCAAGTAGCAACCATCTCTCTTGCTTTGTTCAGCCATGGGATCCGTCATCCTCCCCACACGTCACCATCACCTCTCTATCTCTAGTGTTTTGTACCACTGAAAAACCTCCACATTGTTCATCCACCATCTTCCTCTTTCTTTTTCCTTGCCTTGGCTGAGAATCTTGGGTGTTTTGTGAAGGTGAACTTTTGTGCTTCCTTCTTCATCTTCTTCCCTCCATTCTTCTTTTTCCATGCTTTGGTGATGCCTAACTAAATTGTGCAACTTCTCTTCCACAATTGTTAATGAGTTTGTTCTAAATTTGGGGCTTTTGGTTACAATCATCCAAGGTGTTAAATTAACACTTTGATTTCTATCTATTAAGCTCCATAAGATAAATTCTAAGTTTAATTTGAGATTTGGAATTTTAATTTCAAAAATACAAATCTAGAGTTAGTGGTGATAACAGAAAATTTAGATTAAAATTAGACCTTAGCTATTATAGGTTGTGTTTAGTCAAATTGATATTCTATGATATCAATTGGATAGTTAATTGTTAATTCTATGTCTAATGTGGTATTAGGTAACATCGAAGATATCCTGTCAACGAAGATTATGTCTTGAACCAGTAATAGGAACCTCTATTATTGATCCTTACTAGTGAGTGTATGAATAGTTAGATGATACCTTTCATTTACACCTTGATTTTATTTTTCTCACATCAAATATCATTTTGATAACTTTTATTCTACTATGCTATGGAAAAGCAAATCTTAAACCTTGAAAATATTTATTTACAAAATATATTATAAATAATGATAAAATTTATATATGTGGTATGAGAATAGTTATGTTCTCATATGTGCAAATGTAAATGGCGATAAAACCCCTAATATGTTATCTTCTTTCTCTTCATTTTACCATAAAACTTTATTTAAATTTTCTCTTTTATTTAATCTATAAATTATTGTCTCTACTTTAAATTTTCTTATGTTTTTTTTTTAAATTGATTTCTTTTTAATTAATTGATAATTATCTAAAAATATATATCTTTGAATTATCTTTACTTTTAATTTCTTTTTTTTTTTTTTGGTGTATGATATAGTATTTATTTATATTATTTAAAAAGTAATTAATGGAATATAGTTTGAATCCCATGGTCATTAGCAAGGGTAATGACATTGGTGCACCTAGCTAAATTGAAATGTGTAAAAAAAAAAAAAAAACAGCATGGTGGCCCTATGTGATGTGTTTAAAACCGTAATGGCACTATGCGATGTGATAAAAAATGCAGAGGTGCTATGAGATATGGTAAATAGTATGATAACGCTATGATATTTGTAATAAAGTGCAATGACATTGAAAGATAAATTTGTGAAATAAAGTATGGCGACACTAGGATATAAAATAAATGAAGTGTAGTGACACAGTGAATAAACTCAGCCTCACATGATACCCATTCCCATTCCATGAGTTTTTTTCTTTAAAATGTTTAAAATTGCCTAAGGAACTAAGGCGAGGTGCTGAAGAAGCCTAGCACCTCTCACATCATGAGAGACATTGGCTTCAGCCAAGCGCTCACTTAGTAGCACCTTTGGCACTTTTAGCGTCATTTAAGGTGAGTGCTTGAGGTGCTTTAATGTAGTTGAATAGTTAAAAGCGAAGGGCAACTTAGAAGCCCAACCAAAATGTTTTAAAACATTCATAAGATAAAATTGGAAACTATAAGACCCAGCCTTAGAAGCTCAACTCAACCATAGAGGTTTAAGAATAAAGTAAAATAGTCATTCTCACTTAAAATATATATATATATATATATTATTTAGGCCATTAGTTTTTAGGGTTTTGTAAACAGACCCAAAAAAAATAAATAATAAATAAATATTATTATGCTTGAATAGTGATATCAGTGATGTAATTAGTGATGATTATTATGACATGAAGTGATTATTATATTTTATTAGTTGATTTATTTGTTAAATGCTGTAACAAATATACATTTATTTATTTTTGTTTATATAGCATATTTTTAATATTTTCCCAGTTTTAGTATCTTGCTTCAGTTAAGTGTGTGCCTTCATAACACCTCTCACCTAAGGCGGTTTAAAAGTCTAGCGCCTTTCACCTTGGACTACATTGGTTGGTTATTACTTGAACAAATTTGTTTAACTTTCATAATATTTTAAAGCTTTTAAATATATATATATAGTTTTATTTTATTTTATATTCTTGTGTAACTTTACTCTTTTGTCCCAAAAAAAAAAAAAAACTCGTGCGTGCCTTCTTTCCCTTTTTTATACTTTGATATTTATGCACTTTCTAAGCCATTAGACTTACCCCTCAACATTACATTTTTTATTTTTTTCATATCAATAGATAGTTGAGTGAAGTGCTTTGAAACTACCTTACCTCATAGATGCATTGGTTACGCTCTCGACCAAATGTTTGGCAATATGAGACTCCATGACGCCTTGGCTATTAGATGTCAAGTTGGTTTGGATAGTGTTGAAGTTGTGATGTTTGTGGGCCTTGTATGGTCGTCGTTAGTTTGTGTTGCTTACATTTACCTTAAGAAAAGCGTTGATTACTAGATTGTGACTATTTGTACAGATTAAGAAACATCCATTCCTCGGAGGTTTTGCCAAATTCTATGCAAGCCCCTAGTAACTTCATAAAATAATGTATTTTAAAAGAGTAATAATATTTTTGAGATCTTTTTAGTTTTATCGTAGTCAAGTAATTATGTTTCTTTAAACTTAAGCTAGCCCTAAATTTTCTTAGTCTATGCACCAATCATGACCAATGGTTTTGGATCATGATAGGCCAAGTTTTACTTACTTTTGTCCCATGCAACTTGTTTCTTATGCACTATAGTTTTTTGTTATTATAAATATAGTACAACATAAGCATATTCCTTATGCTATCCAAAAGTATTCTATTTTTTCTTTAGCCTCTTCAAGGTATCAAGGCAAGGGAGAGAGAAAAATAGGTTTCCACAAGGCCTTTCATCAACATAACTTTTCTATTGACTATGCAAAAAAATTTCTTGCAAGCCCCTTTTGGACCGATGACCTTCAAATCAGCTTCAAAGATCATCAACCCTACACACTCCTCTATGCACTGCTGAACCAGTTGCATCAATCACACACACTAGCATATGACCCTTGTGATTACTTCACTACTTCCAATTGTGTAGTATATTCCAAACCCTTCATCATAAATTAAAAAAAAAAAAAAAACAAACAAACGAGCAACCTATCAAACTTGTTACAAATTGCGGACCAAGGCTAAGGCTAAGAATCTCCATATTGATCATGTTTGCCAATTCTATCATGTTGTCTCTAATATGTTCACTCTAGAACAACATTACTTGGATATGAAAACTCTCATTGGCAAGATTGAAGCTCTTAAGAATTTAATAGCTTCATGCCAAACAATACCAATACTAAGAAGCAATACACTCAAATAGATGGGTTTTCCATGGTGCTTAGGCTAGTTAATCTGATCTTGATAAAGTTAAGAATCAAATTCAATCTAGCCCCACTATTCCATGCATAGATGATGATGTCTCTATACAATTGCAGCATATCTCTCCGTAATTAGTCACCTCCTCGAATGTACCATTTGCCTCATTTGGCAATTCCAATGTTATGGTTCCAAAGTCTACAGATTGAAGCAGCCAACTTTTGGGTATTGTGTTATTATTGGAGGAAACATGGTGTCTTAGAAGAGTAAAAAAGCAAGAAATCATTGCTAGATCTAGTGCAAAGGCCAAATAAAGCACTATGGCTCTAGCTACATGTGAACAAATTTGGCTACAGTAGCCACTTAAGGAGTTGAAGTTGGTAAGAATTACTTTCGTGCAGATAATTTGGAATAATCAAGCTGCCCTACATATAGCCACTACCCCATTTTCAATAAGAGGATCAAGCATATAGAGATTGATAGTAATATCATTAGGGAGGAAATTGTTCTAATTGCATTGTTATGAATTTTGTCAACTCAAATTACCAGCTATTGGATATTTTTACCAAATCCCTTAGAGGTCCTTGTCAAGTTAGTCAAAGGCAAAAGGCGCCCTCTATAATGCCTTCAGCAAGAGGCATAAGAAAAGTGCAAGACCAAGTGAAGCAAGGCACTAAAATAGAAAAACATATACTACATAAATAAAAAATAGATAAATATAAAATTGTAACAATATTTGAGATATAAATTAAATATTCAAATATAATAATCATCAAGTCATAAGACATAATCATCAAACGCACTAATTAAGTCACTAATATCACCACTTAAGCATAAAAAACATTAAGTCATAACTCATAATAATATTAAGTACACTTCTAAAATCATTATTTAAGCCATATCAATGTAAAGTTAACTAGTTGACTTTACAACTCAAAAAATATAGTAGTCATGGCAACCAAGCCATTAACAAAATAACAAAGACAAAGTGTACTATTGAGGTCCCAAAAATTCTTAGAGGAAATTAACAAACAGCTCTATAGCCCATAATTTTAGTCATCTAAACCATCAGAGTAAGATCTATAATTGTCATCACTTTCTTCTCCTCATTTATTGGGTTTATATCCTTCAATATGTTCTTTTGTCATATTAGAAACAGCCTCTATATCTTCAATGTTAACAACTTTTTATTGCCTTTCCTCTTTTAGGTTGGCTTCTAGTTTGTTTGCTTGCTTCTCAACACCTGGTGTCCTTTCTATAGCCCCCTATGTTAATTCTTCATTCTCATCACCAAATAGGAGCTCATCTTTAGCATCTTCATCAACATATGATTCAACAGCCATTTTCCCAACTAATCACTTGTTACTTTCATATAAATCATCAAGAGAAATGGGGTCAACATCCTTTTCATCATACTAAACTTTGAGAGTTCGATTATACTTTACAAAGACCAAGTCATTCAGTCTTTGTTGTGCAAGTTTGTTCCTCCTTTTTGTATGAATCTAAAAACATATGTAATAATTAATTTAACCATCATAATGTGATAAAAAATACTATTAAGGAACTAAACAATTTAAAACTTAAACCCAACCTGCTCAAACACGCTCCAATTACATTCACAACCCAATGGACTCCATATTAAGCTAAGGATTCTAATTGCTAATTGCTATAAATATGAATTAAAGCCTCCATAAGAAGCCCATCATTCAACTGCATGGTTTTTTTTTTTGGGGGGGAAGAGAAAAAGGGAACACAATCATAAGATCAATAACTAATTAACTAAAATAGTAAAACAACTATTGTAAAAACTAAGTAATAAGTTAGCTAATCAACTTGGGGCTCTTGTCTTCCTCGTTCAAACAGCAAATGGAATACCAAAAGGTTCCTCAGCTCTTTTATATGTAGTCAATTTATTCATGATCTTCTCTTGTACGTCAAAGTCCTTCACAAGTCGACCTATGAAAGATATAAGATCGACTGTGACTTCTTTATCAAAATCCATACTTTGATTGTCATAACAAAATTATGGATTAAGGAAATGTGCAGCAATATGTATAAGTTAATGTAGTTGGCAATCTCACCTATCACCAATGATTTTGAATATCTCCCGATACTTATCTTCTTTCTCATTAAATGATCTTTCAATTGGCTCTTTAACCCTATCCATTACTTCATAAATATAACCCATTGCTGGTTTCTTTTTCATTGTCCACAAGCCTAAGTATCCAATCAAAAGGTCTCATAACCTTCAGTATATAAACAATTGAATTCTAAAAGGAAGACATAAGTACAATTTCCACCATCCATTTTCCTTTCGCTTCTCTTGACCATTTACTTGATACCCACTTCTCTGAAGTAAACATAGCCCGCAATAAAGTATTTTGTTGATGGATGCATTTTAAAGTGAGATAAGAAGTGAAAATTTTGGTTTTCCCAAGCCTAACCAACTCTCTTTGCTTTGCAAACTCCCTCATCATATTTAGAACTCCAACATGGTTATATATGTAACCAGTCAAGTTGATTGCCTTTCTATAGGCCTTGACACTCTAGGTATTTTTCCAATATCTTCTGCTATGAGATCCAAGCAATGTGCTGCACATGGTATCCAATAAAGGTTATGCCTCTTCATTTCTAATAACCCATCAGTAACCACTTGTACCACATTTTCTTCTTCAACAAACTCCATACTCATCAAGTAGATTTAACAACTTTTCAGCCATTTTCACATATGATGATGCATCAACGGATTTTACAAGTAGGGCAGTTTACTAAAAAATTGATCAAGCTCTTATTTGTTCGGCCAATCCACCCATCTAACATATTGGTACACCCACGTCTTCTCCACAAATCTTTGTGATTTTTCAAAATATGTGAGCTCAAATTCTTTCTTTTGAGATTGGGGCCCATCACTCATGATAACTATGGGGCTTTAAATTTGGGCCACATTGTCCAATGGCTTCAATCATTCCTTAAAAGAATCCATTCGAACAACATTGAATGGAATCCCAACTTAGTAGAAAAACCTACCAATGTATTGGCACACCGTAACCTTTTCTTCCTTATCAAATTTATCACTTATGTTTCCTTGCTACAACTTCCCTTCTTTCCTTAATTGAACTACTTGTTCAAGCTTATATCTCATGAAAGAATCTATTGGACCCTTTAGTCTAGGCTTCTTTGAGGATGATATCACAATTTTACCTTTTTTCCTAGGCTCCTCATCCTCACCATCATTATTTTCAATCTCAATTGAATTGTCAAGCATTTCAAAATCAATATTTGAAGGCATATCATATGTTACTTTATTCTATTTTTTCCCCTCCATATACTTTTTCAACTCCTTCCTAACATGCTCTGGACACTTTAAACATTTTGCAACATCCTTATGACCCCCAACTCGGTGCAACTTGACTCTATGAATCCCACCTTTTGTGACTTCATTACAAAACATACAAGTCACAATGTTGGTGTCTTTAGGGTCATTTAGAAAGTTGTACTCCATGTTGGGTCTTTCCTCTTGTTTGTTAAGTCCTTGTCTTGTTGCCCTTGACTACTTTCAGCCATGACAACTAAAAGTTTGATTTGAAACTAAAACAAAAAGAAAGAAAATATGGTTTTACAATAAAAAAAAAAAAAAGTTTTGGAATCATACTTTAGAATAAAGGACTGTTTGGCAAATTTCAAAATCATAAAAACTAAGTTTCAGGGCTAAAGTCATTTGAAAGAGAAGGTTCGATTCAGATTTCAGAATCATTAAAAAAAGGCCAAAATAACATTTATATTCAAGAATGAGTATGAAACTTTGAGTTAGGGGGGCTAGAATAAAGTCTGAAAGAAAGAAAAGTTTAAAGGCTAAAATAGTTTGAAAGAGAGAAGGACCTAGGAAAAGAATAGAAGAGTAAAGAAGAAAAGTAAAAGGAGTGAAGAAGAAGAGTAGAAGAAGAGAAGGAAAAATACCGTGAAGGAGAAGTCAAGATAGTAAGCGACAACTTGAACACTCTGCCTAGTTCTTGCTTTCTTCTTCTCTGCGTCATCTACAGTGGCTGTGATCCTAAAGGCTTTTTTTTTTGGGTGTTTGTTTACAAAACCCTAAAAAACTAATAGCCTAAATACTATTGTAAAATAAGAATAACTATTTTACCCTATTTTTAAATCTTTAAGGCTGGGCTGGACTTTTTTCATGGTTTCCCATCCTATTTTATTACTATGGCTAAATGAATAATCTATAAATAGAGACGTAAGGAGAATATGTACCTCCAGGATTGGGTTTGGTGTCAAGTCAGGCAGCAAAACTTCCTCTTTCCCATCGGGTGCAAGGTCAAGCATCTTTACTAAGTTATCTGTTGCCTCTAGCTGCTGTTTGTTTGGCTGCCAAAATGCTGGTAAATTACTGAAAGAAGGGAATTGAAACTCTCGCACATCCTCAGCAAAAGGAAGTACATTTAAGTAAAAGGAATCCATCTGCAAAGCATGACCCAAGAACCTAAAATTAATTGAAAGAATCAAGGGCAACAAAAGAAGCTAGTGGAACTAGACCAATTAAAAGTATGATAATAGTGAAAAGAAAAACCTACAACATTTTCTCTATCAGATACATTGGGTCTCAAGACCCCAATGGTGACATTCCCTTGTCCCTGTCTCCAAACACAACGTAATATTGCTACCTTATTCATTTCCTTCATGGCCCTCGCTAGCGCAGAAACTGCAAGAGTAGCCTTTTCATTTCCTGGTTCAGCTATGAAAATATAAACATCTTTCATGTAATGATGTCTTTATTGGACATTGTAGGGCAGAAAAGAAAAGAGAAAGAATTAGTCAACAAAGCATCCCTTTAATAAATTCAAATTAAATAGATCCTACCAACGTATATAAATATTTACCTCAATATGTTTGAAGAATCAGTAAATCCTAGAAGCTTAACACCCTTTTCTGGTTTGAACTTAACAGCCTCCCAGTCAACAGAGGATATAGGAACTATTTGAGGCCCATAACGATAACCTTTAATTCTCTGATCTGGAGGAACAACATTTTTAGAATCTTCAAAATTTTTGTACTCAAAATCTACCTTGACTTCATGTGTAGCAGATATATCATTTGGAGGTGCCTTGTCAGAATATTTCTTCAGAGTTGGAAACTTCTCTTCTGCTGTTTTCTTGTATACCCATACCTGATTATCATCAATGTTTTCATAAAACAAAAATTTTTTCATTCAAGAATGCAATAGCATTTACCAAAATATTTTTGAAAAGAGCATCACTTGTTAGACTGAGAAAAAACACCCAGACAATGGGAACATGCTAAGTTGGCTAGATACAAATCATAAACCACTACCATTCAATTTTAGTAATTTATAGTTTAGAAGAATTTACAACAGCTCAGAAATGTGGCTCAGTCAAGGAAGTAATAAAAGTTAGTAAGATGGAATTACAACATTTAATATCTAATTTGCATAACAATGGATATGAAAGGGAAGGGGGAAAAAACCTATGCTGAGTTGTACTCTGTCTTAGAAAATGACTGTAACTACAGTTGCAAAAGACAATCAACATGGGCCTAACAATTAGATTTACATTATTCAAAAGATCTCACCTTAATCCTCAATTTTGGGCTAATTTCAAGATCCCCTCTGAAAATCGTAACCAGAGATAGATTTCGAGTTCTGAGAGCACCACGTAGTGAAATTGAATTGTCCACATACAGCAACTTTGCATCCGCTTCCTTTGAAAAAATATTTAACAGACAATCATTCTCATCCATTATTCTCTCATTTACAACTTCACCAAGCTTTCCTCTCACAATTATACTTTCCATTCTCATGCCATAGGCAGTCATTTGTTTAGCAATGGTGGTAACTTGATCTTCTTTTGTTCCTTCAGATGGATCTTTTATTGGACAATGTGCATTAGTAATAAGATAAAGACATTTCTTTCCCCTGTTAGTGTCTCCAAATTTCTTTATCAGCATATCCATGCCAACAATTACAGCATCAAGAACTACCACCAAAGTTAAGGCACCAAGAAAAGTATGATACACCATTGAAGAAGTAATAACCACAATCAGAATGAAAAGACCAACTTCCTCTTGAAAATTTAATCTTATATAAGTATGCCAAGGAGCGCATCCCTTTGATTTCAATAAGACAAAGAATAATGTTCAAGACCAAGTTAACAAAATACAACAAATATTTTTTAGAAAAATGAAGAGAAACACAAAAAAAAAATTTTTTTTAAAGAAGGAAGTTGATTGATAGAATCAAATATATCTGTTTCATAAATAAGTACAGATATAAAACTAATAATCATAACAAAGCATAAAGAATCAAAAGATCAACCAGCATTACACTGTAGAAAAACCATATATGTATATAACTTTCTAGTCTCAAAGCAGGGAACTTACAAAAAGAAATACTCGTGATGAGAGCTGGTCATGTTGAATTAATTTGCCAGTGGCATGGCGTAGTTAAAATATTTCAATGCTGCCCAGCCAAATGCACAAATTTTTAATTGAAAAACCATATATAAAAAGTAGAAACTTTCCAAAAATAAAACCAAGAACTTAGTGGATACAATCACCATCAGCAGTTCCCCTAGGCAGTTGTTCTAAAGCATCAACAATATCTCCATCAACAACCTTGATATTTTTTAAAACCATGACATGTTGATACCCACCCACTTCCACAGTAAGTTCGTTGTCAGTTTCTGAAAAATGTCCATGTAAAGAGAGGTGAAAGGGGCCTTTAAACAAAACTCTATTCTGATAAAGAAGCATTGCCTTACAACATAGGAAAACAACTTAAATAAATAAAATGAACAACAAAACTTCTTAACAACAAAGTGGTCTGAAATGTACCACATCACTTTAACCCTTAGTGAAACCAATAACTACCGAATGGACTCGCTCAGCATCACACAATATAAAGATTAAAATACCTTTTGTTCCAAATAAGACAATTCCTGCTTCATTATATTTGCTATAGATCATCTGAAAATATTTAAAGGGTCATGTTATTGTAGCAGTTAGAAAACAAAACAGGGGTAACAATGAAAGCACTTGAAAATTTTGAAAAATAGTATTTATTACTTTCTTCTTTATAAGGATGGAACAGACTTTCTCAATCTCAGGAAGAACATGGTGCATTGAAGGACCCACATCAAGCAACAAAAGCAACGATTCCTGTCTTCAGAATATAATAACAATTAATAATAATAATAATAATAATAACTATGCATGTTTCCAGAAATTGTGGATATGCAAAACAACAAGAGCCAAAATTTAGTCAAATTCTCAAAAGAATTCTACATAGCCATAAAATCAGAAGGGAAAAACCCTAAACCGTTAAGATTAGAAAATGAAAAATAGATTTTGACTTGGAAGATAAAAATAAAATAAAAAACAAAAGAAAAGGCGACATTGCGAAGAACTTGCCTTGTTTCGAGCCATTGGCGGGAGAAGCGGACAGTGGAGAGAGCTTGGTTCCTATTTGAAATGTCTTGTTTCACCAGAAACTGAAGAAAACATATCTCAAAAAGTCGCGCGAAATAGATCCTCCCCGACCTTGGTTCCCCGCCGCCCTAAGGCCTTGTTTGGTTCAAAGGAGGGGAGGGGAGGGGAGGGATTTTAATGGAGGGGAGGGAGGGGAGAGGAGAGATTTTAATGGAGGGGAGGGAGGGGAGGAGAGATATATTGTTTGGTTCAGGAGGGGAGGGAGGAAAATAATAATATGTGGACCATTTTACCCTTATGTATTTTAAAAGTAATAATAATACTATTAATTATTTTTTTATTTTTTAAAATTTAATATTGTCATTACCAAATTAAATAAATGTAAAAAATTATCTATAATTATAATTATTTTAAAAAAATTTGTAAACAAATAAAATTAATTAAATAATTATTTCAACAAATGTATAATTTAACATATTTTTATTTTATAAAATTAAAATGCATTTGAGTTAAAAATATTGGCATGTTTACTTTTTTCTCAATATGGTAGTATACCCGTATTAATTGATATGTTAAAATTTTTCCTTAATCATACTTATAAAAATTTTATAAAACATAATTAGTAATTAAGATAGGGGCCCCCCTCCCCTCCAAAATTATCAACCAAACAAGGGGAGGGGAGGAGAATCCCTCCCCTCCCCTCCCCTCCCCTCAAACCAAACAAGGGGTAAGAGGTCGTTTTATTTTTTTTCTCCTAAAAATTTAGGATTTAACTGAGTATTTAAAATTTATAATTAAAACGACAAAAATTTAAATTATAAAAAAAAATTATATTTTTTAATTACAATTGAAAAAACAAAATTTTAAATTATAAGAAAAAATATATTTCAAAAAATTTTTAAGAGTATAATTTCTCTTATACTTCAAATTTTTATCCTCTCAATTATCATTTCTATTTTCTCTATTAAACCTTAAACTCTAAAAAAATATTGCTACAAGATGTGTAGTCGGATCTTTCAATACAGGAGATCTAAGCCCAATTCTCTCCATTTTCCATTCTCCATTCTCCATTTTGCTATCCATTTTAGTTCTCATCGAACCATTGGTTTGATCCATGGATACAGACTGCCATGTCGCTTCCTGATTATTAAAAGGCAACACTTTAATTTGGCCTTTGAATAATGCTGTCAGACATAGCGTGAAAGAAATTCAAAACAACATAGATACTTGATAAATTTTCTTAAATTATTGCATCTTGCGATATAATCATGATCACAATCTAGATTTTAACCGTTGAGTTTCATAGCAAACGCACCGAAACCAGAGGAGGCGGGATGAATAGAAAAAATTTTATGTTATCTAATGCTTTCTTTTTATTTTCTTTTTGGGGTCAATTTTTCCACCGAGATACATACACGCTTGCACAATCGATAAATCTATTGGTTAGTTTTTTTCAAATTCCTCTCTTAATTAATTGACCATTTTTTTAAATTTCATAACTCAAAATATGAATGCTAATTAATCAATTAATTACTAAATGATTAAATATTTAATAAATTAAATTTACTTATGGGCATTGTATATAGATTTAGGCCCGTCTATTTTGGATAGTTCAATAATTTAACACAACATGTTTCCCCTCTTCATTTGAATAGCCTAGGCATTGCTTATGTTATCTCCCTCTGTATCATTCCCAAAATTAGCCCCTTAATTAAATTAATATAGAGAAAATTAAATAATGAAAAATATTTAATTATTAATTTCATGAGATAATATGAGAATTTCATGAATTTTGGATGTAAGAAAAATTGAGGAATTAATTAGGAATATAATAAAAACTTATGGGAAATACTTCAACTTTTTAGAAATTAATTGAAAATAGTATTAATTTATTAAATAATAAATATTTAGCTAAAAAGTTTAGTTAATTCCCTAGACCTTTAGAACCCTAGAAAAATTATTAGGGTGATAAAAGTATCTAGATGAAATATTAAGGTCAAAACATAATTACTAAAAGCTCAAGGTTCAAAATAAAATTTTAGTTAGGATAAAATATAGCTTTCTCTAAAAACAAATTATAATTTTCCTTGAGCCAAAACATTAATTTCTCCAAAAGTAAATGCTGAATTTTTTAGCCAAAAATGATACTAAAAATGTGTGTAAAACTTGAGAAAGCCAAAACAAATCTAATGAATTTTGGACTAAGGCTTCACTCCCTTGATGGCTTCTATGAGAATCCAAATGAGATAGAAAAGCCTAGAAGAAAATGAGAGATAGTAAGAACCTCCAAGCTACCAATGTCTATCGCCATAAATAAGAACACCTAAGCCTTTTCATTTCCAATTGCTCAACACACACACACACACACACACACACACACACGTACTTCAAAACATATTGAGAGAGAGGAAGTGAGAATTTTAGCAAGAGACAAAGTGTGACGATCCTAATTTCTAATCTCGATAATTAAGGTTAACCACATGATTAATAATCATAAGTTGGGGTTACAAGGCATTATGACTAATTACATTATAAAAATACGGAGAAATTTGAACCTTAATATGATTAGAGTCATCAATCATATAATTACAAGCACTTATATTCCAAAAGGAAACAACCATTTATTTATAAGCCTTTGATTCTATTACCCATAAATTATAACTCATCCCAATGTCTCTAAATCATCCCTTGAGATTACTATATGAAAAACCAAGGTTTCCTAGGTATTATAAGTGTTTCAGCATGTTCGCCGCGGCCAATTCCCTTCTGTTTTACCCCTTTCTTCATCACTAGTTTCGTTGCGGCGATAGCCGCGGCGAGTTGGACCTTCGCCGCAGCTAACCTACATGACGTCGCAGCGAAAAAACCTCCTGGAACTTCCTCGCTCGCCTTTCGATATTGGCCACGGCCAATAACTCCTTTTGCCGCGACCAATTCCTCTCTGGAATGCCTGGCTCATTTTTGCAAAATTTTGCCGCGGCCAATTTCTCATTTCGTTGCAGCGAATTCCTCTTTGGCACTCTCCCTGGGCAACTTCACATCTATTGCCCTCTGGACGACTCCCAATTTTGCCTCTCGCATTTCGCCGCGCCCAATTACATATTTCGCCACAGCGAATTCCTCTCTGGCACTCTCCCTGGGCAACTTCACATCTATTGGCCGCGGCCAACTCAATTTTAGCTGCAGCGAAGTGCCTTCTGGTGTTACACTCTAAAAATCTAATCTCATACTTTCCACTCTTTCTTCATTAACACCCTAGGGCCCCTCTACCTTCATTATGGGGCTCAAATATCCTTCATTAGCCTAATTTATCCAACTAATCTATCCTTACTAGTTCAAGACTCAAGAGTCAATTTCTTTTCTCTAATTACCCTATATCAGCAAGTCCATATATCAGCAAGTTTGTAAAATAACAATAACATGAGTTCACAAACTATCAGTAGCTATCACTTGATACCCAATCAATGGGGGTTTATAGCAATATGTCAAGATTACATTTCCAATAACAAGCTATATCAGAGTTCAACAAGGCTCATAGCAGATATCATAAATCTATAAATCAAATACCAATTTAAAGTAAGGCCTACTCTTCAGTAGGTACACATTATGTTATCAAAATACAAACTCCTACACTTGACAATACAGATACATGATGATGCTATACAAGACTTAACAAAATTAGCATATACTCTATTTTACTCAGACCAAGTGTAGCTCCCCCACACCGGACCTCAGCTCATGGATGTTCATCCACTTGCTTACCCTTATCTTTACCCGAAGAACTTTCACCTGAAATTGTAATCCCATAAAACCGGGTGAGATATAAATCTCAATAACCAAGACAATTCCATCATATAATCCAGTTTAATTAACATATATGTATGAATCAAAATCAACATTTGAATCATATCAGTCATATCAATAAATGAAGTAATTAGGCTATCATGATTACTATCCCATACTAGCAATCATATTTTTACATGTTAAAGGCCATTAACACCGGGAGAGGCCCGTCCACGGCACCTACTCCCCATTGAGCACAACCAGGGCTCAGTGCATCTGGGGTTTGATCATAACCCGGTGCTCGATCGAAGCACATGCATAGGTGGCAACTGCACCACAGCTCCACCATAGACTCACAAGGTCCAATCATAATACAATAGATAGCCAACCAATTCATTCAGCATTTCAAATAATTCATATACAGCAAATATGAAATTAAAATAGATACATGCATGGAATTAATGTAAACCTCGGTTACCTCACTTGTAGACAATTTGCAGCAGCCACCAATGGTACAAAAATCCCTATAACCATAACATTAGAGAATTACCACTCTAATTCATCATTAATAGTAGCAACAAGTACCCAAAGAATTTACAAGCTAATAACTACTTAAATAACACTTACCTAATCACCACAAATCCCCAAATTCGAATTGAGTATGTCCTCTACCAGAATTTCACTATATCACTCAAATTCCTAAGCAAATTCGTATATAATTAATACCCATTTTATAAATCAGCTATGGGGGTCTCAAATTAACAAAGAAAGCATCAAAATGGAAGGTTTATGCTTACCTAATGTCAGCCCTAACCTCAACCTACGAATTTCACCAAGAAAATCCCAAATAATCACATTTCAGATTTTGGGTAGGGTGAAAATACTCTAAATGAAAAACTAATCGGACCAAATTAAAGAGAAAGATGAGGGGATTAAGTTGTATAACCATTACCTTGGCTAAATCTTGCTCCAAATGTGAGAAAATGTGGAATTATGCCAAGAACCCTAACCTCTCCCTCTCACCTCTGAATTTTCTTTGTGTCTTTGTGTTTTACAGAATAGGGGAGGTGGCTGGCCAGTTTTTAGGGTTTTAGTCGGATTAAGTTGGGCCAAATATGGGTCATAGGTTGCTCCAAGGTCCAACTCCAAATGGGCTTCAGATTTTTAGCTTGTTGGGCCAGTTTTAAAGTGTTGGGCTGCATAATTTTATTGGGCCAGTTCTTATGCATTGGGTTGCTGAAATTTAATTAGGTTTAGGCCAAGTTTGAAGGACTCAAGGATTTAGGTCTGCACAAGGGTAATTGGGCCACTTATAAAAGTCTATATAAGGTGGATCTTGGGCTTCTATCACATTAAATTAAATTGGGCATGCACCTAACTCATTAGGCCTCCATTAGCCTCTTATCATGATTTATTAATTCGAGCCTAGATGAGGTTTCTATCCTAATTAATTCTCAAACCCATATTAATAATTTATCTCTCTAAAATTTCTATTCACTAACTTGCCCAATTATCCTCTATTAATTATTTTTAATTACTCTAAATCCATGATTAACACCTTAATTAATTTTGGGGTGTTACACAAAAGGCGTGAAAGTTGCATGAGAGAGAAAGCAAAGAAAGGAAAAACTTAAAGGTGAAGTAAAAGATGGAAAAGGAGAGGACGCTTAGAAGAAAACTTAAGGTAAGAACACACCTTTTTAGTTTAAGCATATAAGGGTAGCTTGTATATGTTTTTGATAGAAGAATCTTTATTCTCCCCTGAAACTCCCATGAATTACCATAACTGTATAGAAAACCATGAGAGAAGTTGGATGCTCATTAAACATAGGAAATTCAATCTAAGCTCTTGGTTGTAGTCTTCCATATTTTGATTGATTATTTGCTTGTTTTTTAGTTTTAAGTGGTAAATAATCATGTTTTCTTTGATTACATGTGAATAAATGGCATGAAAGCTTAAAACCATGGTTAACGCCATGTTTTTCACAAAATGTGGTCCAATCAAGTAAATTAGCATAAGTTGTGTAGTAGTTATATAGGCAACATAGCTTGGTTGTATTTTGCTAGGCAGTTAGCTACAACACATAGGCCATGTAATTCCTTAACCTTTCTTACTCAAATTAAGCTCCAAAGTCATAGGGGTTGGCCACATCAACCCACATGGATCATTTAACCTTCTAGTAAGTGAAAATAATGGAATTTCCTAATATGTTTAAGTTAAATCCTCACCTATTTGGGATGTTTAATAATTGATACATATTTGCTTAAATATTTAGTTATTAAGGCATGTTTGTTATAATGTCCAGTTATTATTACATGTTCAAATATGATTGCCAAACTAAATTCTTTTGGAACTTGAAAAACCTCAGTCAAGTAATATTTCACCTATTTCCCTATGCAAAGGAGATTACAAAGACCTATGGATGGGTATCGATATCCTTAACTATTCCTATGCATGTGACGACCCTAATTTCTAAACATTGTAATTAAGGTTTAATACGTGATTAATAATCATAGGTTGGGGTTACAAGGTATTACAACCAATTACATTATGAAAATATGGGGAAATTTGAACCTTAATGTAATTAGAGTCATCAATCATACAATTACAAGCACTTATGTTCATAAGGGAAATAACCATTTATTTATAAGTCTTTGATTCTATTACTCTTCAGTTATAACTCATCCTAATGTCTCTAAATCATCCCCTGAGATTACCATATGAAAAACTAAGATTTCCTAGCCAATATAAGAGTTTTAATGAGTTGGACCTTCATCGCGGCCAACCTATATGGCGCCGCGGCGAAGAAGCCTCTTGGAACTTACCTCGCTCGCCTCTCGCTATTGACCGCGGCCAATAACTCCTTTCGCTGCGGCCAATTCCTCTCTAGAATGCCTGGCTCATTTTCTCAAAAGTCTGCCGCGGCCAATTCCCCCTTTCGCCACGATGAATTTCCCTCTGGACAACTTCTAGTTTTGCCTCTCACTTTTTGCTGCAGCCAATTACCCACTTCGCCACGGTGAATTCCTCTCTGGCACTCTCTCTGGGCAACTTCGCCTCTATTAGTCGCGGCCAACTCCATTTTAGCCGCATTGAATTGTCTTCTGGTCTTATAACTCCTAAATTCTTATCTTATACTCTCCACTCTCCCTCCAATAACACCCTAGGACCCTTCTACCTTAATTATGAGGCTCGAATAGCCTTCATTAGCCTAATTTACCTATCTAATCTATCCTTACAAGTTCAAAATTTAAAAGTCAATTTCTTTTCTCTAGTTGCCCTCCATCAGTAAGTTTGTAGAGTAATAATAATAGGAACTCATGAACTAATAGCAGTTATCATTTTGATACACAATAAGTGGGGGTTCTATACATTAAGGGTTCATATCAATATCTCAAAGATTACATTTCCAATGGTAAGCCATATTATAGTTCAACAAGGCTCACAGCAGTATCATAAATCCATACATCAAGTACCAAATTAAGATGAGGTCTAACCCCTCAATAAATACATCATAAGTAATCAAAATATGAAAGCCTACACTTGGCAATACAGATAGATGATGATGCTATACATAGGTTAACAAAATTTAGCATCTACCCTATTACACTCAGACCAAGTATAGCTTTCCACACTATGCCTTAGCTTATGGATATTCATCCACTTGCTTGCCCTTATCCTTACCTGAAGAACCTTCACCTGAAATTGTAATCCCATAAAATGGGGTGAGATATAAATCTCAGTAACCAAGGCAATTCCATCATATAATCCAGTTTAATTAACATATATGCATGAATCCAAATTAACATCCGAATCATATCAGTCATATCAGTAAATGAAACAATTAGGCTATCATGATTACTATCCCATACTAGCAATCATATTTTCACATGTTAAAGGCCAATAACACCGAGAAAGGCCTGTCCACAGCACCTACTCCCCATTGGGCACAACCAAGGCTCAGTGCATCTAGGATTTGATCATAACCCGGTGCTCGATCGAAGCATATGCATGGGTGGCAACCGCACCACAGCTCTACCATGGACTCATAAGGTCCAATCACAATGCAATAGATAGCCAACCAATTCATTCAACATTTCAAATCATTCATATGCAGCAAATATGAAATTAAAATAGATATATGCATGGAATTAATGTAAACCCCGGTTACCTCACTTGTAGACAATTTGCAACAGCCACTAATGGTACAAAAATCTCCCTATAACTATAGCATCAGAGAATTACTACTTTAATTCATCATTTACAGTAGCAACAAGTACCCAAAGAATTTAAATGCTAATAACTATCTAAAGAATACTTACCCAGCAACCACAAATCCCCAAATTCGGATTGAAATGTCTTCCACCAGAAACCTCAATATTTCATCCAAAATCCTAAGCAAATTCATACAAAATTAATACCTATACTATAAATCAGTTATGGGGGTCTCAAATTAGCAAATAAAGCATCAAAATGGAGGGTTTATACTCACCTAATGTCAACTCTAGTGTCAACCTAAGAATTTTACCAAGAAAATCCCAAACAACCACATTTCAGATTTTGGATGTGGTGAAAATACTCCAAATGAAAAACTAATCAGGCCAAATTAAAGAGAAAGATAAGGGGATTAAGTTATATAACTATTACCTTGGTTGAATCTTGCTCTAAATGTGAGAAAATGTGAAATTCTTACCTCAAACCCTAACCTCCATTCACACCTCTGATTTTTCCTTCTTGAGTTTCAGCAAAATGAGGAAGTGGCTGAAGTGTTAGGGTTTTAGTTAGGTCAAATATGGGTCATGGGTTACTCCAAAGGTCCAACTCCTAATGGGCTTCAGATTTGAGCTTGTTGGGCCAGTTTTAAGGTATTGGGTTGTAGAATTTTATTGGGCCAGACTTAGTTTTAAGGACTCCATGGTCTTGGGTCTGCACAAGGTTTATTGGGCCACTTATAAGAGCCTATACAAGGTGGATCTTGAGCCTCTATCATATGGAATTAGATTGGGTCTACACCTAACTCATTGGGCCTCCATTAGCCTCTTATCATGATTTATTAATTTGGACTTAGATGAAATTTCTATTCTAATTAATTCTCAAACCCATATTAATAATTTATCTTTCTAAAATTCCTATTCACTAACTTGCCCAATTATCCTTTATTAATTATTCTAAATATATGATTAACACCTTAATTAATTTAGGATGTTACAATGCATGGATAACATTACTCTGAATTATTTCCATGCACAAATGGCCTTAACCATGGAGTAACGTGAACTGAGATATAAGCTTTTGAGACACTGAAAATACTAAAAGATATGATAGTAGGAAAAAGGTTCCATTAGATGTTGTACAAGCAATCAATAACTACAATTTCATATATTAAGCTCATTGTCATGTGTAACATGTGTTACATCTCTAATTACTTCTGAGATAAATATGGGTTATTTATATTTTACCAAATACAAAATTATGTGTACTAGTTTGGTATAAACAATATATGGATTATCCATATTTTATGGTTATGTTTGTTGATGTTATGCTATCCATTTCGTATATTTATGGTTTTCGAGAAGGGCCAAAAACCATGACTTGGATAACTGGAATATAAAATTCAAATGGTATGAAGATTATAAATGATCTTATATTTCACTTTGTTATTATGATGAGGGATTTCCATTAGTATATTATATTTAATTATATAATGGTACTTTCACTTGTTTATAATTTTGATTGCATGACATCTATTTTGCATAAGTTTATATTTGTATATGATTTTATACTATTCTAAATATTTAATATAAAGCCTAGTAGGGAAATAGGGTTCTTGAGGAACAAAATCCTGATAGAAGATGGTTTCTAGGAGATAGGATTCTCAAATCCCAATTTGGAAATTGTGTTTAAGAGATAATTTTCTTAAGGATGAAATTCTAATAAGAGATAGTCTTCATCATTAGAGATAGTATTTTTAAGGGGCTAAAGCCATATAAGAGACTCTCTATAAGGAAAAGAAAATATGATTATTTGGAAATAGAGTTTAGAGGGTTAGAAACACTCCTAAATTAATGTCTTGATCCCTTAAGGATACAATTATGATAAGAGAGTCATAAGGGGTGGGAGCCCTTAGTTGACTACAAATTTTAGGTTAAATTTTTATGGATCCACTAAGATGCATGCTTTATTCTAATCCATAAAGGTGTTTCAATGATCATGATGATTAAGGAAAGTAGTTCTTTCTACTTGACTACACTAAAAACCTAAGTCTCCCATTAACTAATATGTGGTACTTGTTGGGTTATCTATGAGTTCAAAATCCCAAATTTGTATCAAGTAGCATGAGATACTTAGTATAGTACTTATGGAAATAGTTATTCCTATAAATAGTGTATTTAAGGCAGGATCATTTGCGTCTACTTATAAAAACATGTACTATGATATGATATGATTACTTTAGCATACTGAAGCACAGGATAATGTACTGTCTCATGAAAATTGTAAGCATGGAACATGCTAAGGTTTTTATTGAGCATGTTAATCTATATAAAATTTATGTGATGCGTATATATGATGAGACAAGTATATTTCTTAATCCAGTTAAGCAGTATAGCTCAAAGCATGACCTTGTGCTATATAATCTATTATGCATATTATCATATCTAAATGCTTACTATTGTATTTGTGTGCATTTGAATGCAATCATATAAATTATATTTGTTCGCTTGCTATTCTATATGCCATAAATAAGAGGATACAAAAGAAATAAATGTTTTTTCTATAGATAATGCAACCAGACCAATACTAATTTTCAAATCTGATAGTGTTCTTATTAAGAATGTAAATTCTCATTAAACTTGGCAATGTGTTTAGATAGGGACTCCCATTTCATTGGTGATATACCGACATGCTCAGAGTAGGCTAACTTCAAGTACTCATAGACTATAATAGATGAAAACTAGAAGAACCTTACCTTTTCCGTTAGTACCTTGGGATAGCAGGGTATGCTCAATGGTCCAACTTAGGAATCATTTATACCTCTTAATGTTAATAGACATATTAATAGACTTCTATATTCAAGGGTTATTATCAATAGTTTTATCTAAGGTAATATATAAATATTTGATATAAGGAATTAACTAAAAGTTGAATATTGCTAATTAACCCTTATTAGTATTTTCAAAAAATGGAATCATCCAACATTATAACAAGAAACTTGAAATAGTTAACATTTAAAATTACATCATAATTATGCCACTCAAACAAAGAAATAGGATGTGTAGCACCCTAAAAAGGGGGTTACACTCATCTTCTCCCAAGTGAAGCCATCATCTCTCACTTTCCTGAAAGAACGAAAAGAAAGAAAATTTCTAACTCTGGGGGAAAAAGAAGAAGAAGAAGAAGAAGGATATATATTAATAAGGTTTGATTTTCTTCTTCAATTAGGCTTCACTATTTAAGATTGACGGTCATGTCATGCAACCTCAAAATAAAATTAGGTTGAATTAAATTTTATAGTTAGTGGCACAATCTAAGTTATCTCCCAAGGAGTTTTGCTTCTAATTATTTGTGAAAAAGTTCTCTAAGTGACAATAAATGAAAAGTGTTTAGGGGGTTTTGAATTACTAATTTTTAATTGAATTAAAGAAAAATAACAAGAACTAAAAGCTCAAGACTAAGTGTAGTTAACAACTAGGAAAATGTGGTAATTAGCCTTTAAATGGGTTTCCTAGAATTCAATTATCTTTGCTCCCTTTTTAATGTATCAAATTTGGACTTAAACTCTTCTCTCTTAGTGTATTCTTCATAAGGATTCTTAAATTACCATTCAAAACTCAAATCATTAATGCTTCAAGGAACTTGCAACCACAATAAACCTTGTACGATTCATAACTTGAGCTAAGAATGAGAATACACCAAAATAGAATCTAAATGCTTATTAAAATAGTTGAACAATCTACTTAAAATTACTAATTAACTAATTAGCTTAAGGAATTCCTCTAATACATTAATCACACAAAAATCCACCCACTTAATTCAATAACCTTTGTATTAATTAGCCTAAAAACAAGAGGAATTGACATGTAAATTGGACAACCATTAAGCTTGGCATTGCTACAAACACTTAGGCATCAAAATCACCATTTAATTATGAGATTACAATGAAATCACAAATCAATTTAATCCAGTACATTCAGCCACTAAATTTTTTAGTTAACAAGTTAAACCTAGTCAAATTAACAAAGAAATTAATGTAGAAAATAAAGGATAGAGAGAAGAAAGTTTATCCAAATTGGAGAGGCAATCTTAGAGCTCTAATCTTCATCAAGGAAGCCCAATCTTCAGCTAGCTACCCAGGAGATTTTAAGCTTTGATGGAGAGAATGGATGGAAGAAAATGGAGGAAGGAAGAAGCTAATGCCTTCGAGCTTGATTGAATCAATCCATTTTCGCCCATTTTCACGTCTCTAGAGGTGCTTCAATCAAATGCATTTTTTTTGTCAATTCTCTTTCTTTTTTCGCATTAATCTCTCAGCCTTTTTTTACGTTCTGCCCTCGTGTTAGTAAATCACGTGTCCTTCATTTTTTCCCTTCACGTGCTTCTTCTTGCTTTTATTCTCAGCATCTCCCTAATGTATTCTACCTCTCCTTCTTTAAACTTTCCCATGTGCTTTCTTTATCACAAGAACATGCTCTACATGTCAGCTCCCTTTCTTTTTCCTAAAATTGAGGCTTGCATGTGTGCTTCTTCTCCTCATGTATTAAAATGCATAGCCCCTCACATAAGACAAGTGTTTACTCTCAACTCTCAAGTGATCAAGGTAATGTTTATCACTTAAATTCCATCATCAAAACCTTACTACCAAAGGCTTGTCTAACTTCTAAGTCTCCACTACCTATGCCAAATGCCATGTACAAATCAAGAGGACTTTATTCAAGGTTGTAGTGAGGCTAAGGAATGAAAAGAATGGATATACAAGAATAAGGAAAAACAAATAATAAATGGATACCTTAGAACCTCAAAAGCAATGAATGGAAGCCTTGGATAGGGAAGAATGTGTGTAATTTAAGGCCTTATTTCCAACTAGCATAAGTAACTACAAACTCAATTCAAAACACTTCTTTCTTTTAATTTTCATTCTTTTTCTTTCTCTCTCTCTTTTTTTTTTCATTTTTCTTTTCATTGCTTTTCTTTTACTTGTTTATCTCTTCTTTTCTTTCCTTTTTTTTTTCTTTTGGAAAATCTTCCTCAACTTTTAATATCAATGGCCTAAATTGATGTAAAGCACACGTTCTCTTATCCTAATTAGATGTAATGCTTGTTGAAATCCCTAAGGTTTCTTAAAACAAGGTGGGAAATATATATATATATATTCATTTTTTATGGCTATGGTTTCAACAAGAAAATAAAACAAAGTTCAAAATGGCTGAATAATGGATAAAATGCATGCAAGGGTTGGCTTTTTGGTTAACTAACTATAAAAGAAATGAATGCTTTATCATTTTCATGCATGCAAATATAAATGTGGTTTCAACAAAGAATCAAAATAAGCTCTAGAGTTAAAGCAATGATATGTGAATACACATTAGAAATGAACAAATAAGACTCAATTCCTCACTAGCTAATGGTTATTAGAATAATTCATTAAAATCAAATTTATTACCACTTTACTTGAATTAAAACACAAGATCCATCACTTATCATATCAAGATATATCAAAGCTATGATCACCTCAATACTAGCAACTTCACAAAAATAAAGTTTTTTTTTTAATTTTTCAAAAAATGAGAAGCCACACAAAATTTCAATAATAAAACAAAAAACTAGATGAAAATCTTAGAAAAAAAATCAACTAATCAAAACAAAGAAAAACTAAAAATTTTATTTGATTGCTCCCCCCACACTTAAACATTGCATTGTCCTCAATGCCAGCATAAGATCCAATCAACATAAAGACAACACAATATAAAAGGGGAAAGGGAAAGTGTACAACCAGGTAATCAGGGTGGATCATGAAGTTGGAGCTCCTCCTTGTCATCCCTTGGAACTCCTTCATGAAAGTGCTTGAGCCTATATCCATTAACTTTGAATTTAGCTTTACTCTACTCATCCAAAAGCTCAATTGCACTAAAAGGAAAGACATTAGAGACTACATATGGACCTTCCCATTTAGAACGAAGCTTATTTGGTATGAGTTTTAAGTGGGATTTATAAAGCAGAACCTTTTGGCCAACTACAGACTCCTTTCTTGCAATCACCTTGTCATGAAATGCCTTTATCTTTTCTTTATAGATCCTCACATTATCATAAGGTTCCAAGCGGATCTCTTCAAGCTCTTAGAGTTGGAATTTTTTATGAGACCCTGCTCCATTCAAATCCAAATTATATTTCGTTACAGCCTAATAAGCTTTGTGCTCTACTTTTACTGGTAAGTGACAAGCTTTCCCAAATACCAGCCAATAGGGTGACCTACCAATAGGAGTCTTGTAGGCAGTCTTATAGGCCCAAAATTCATCAGCTAGCCACTTGCTCCAATCTTTCTAATTTGGCTGCATTGTTTTCTCCAAAATTTGCTTCACTTCCTAGTTAGAAATCTTTGCCTGGCCATTTGTTTGAGAGTGGTATGGAGTAGCTACTTTATGCATACTTCGGTTGCAAAAATGAGTGCCCTGGTCATTAATAATGACTCTATGGATACCAAACCTACAGAAAATATGAGAGTGAACAAACTCTACAACCACAGAAAAATCTTCAATCTTAGTGGGTTTTGCTTCCACCCACTTCGAAACATAATCAACAGCCAATAAAATGTATGCAAAGCCAAAAGAAATAGGAAAAAGGTCCCATAAAATTAATGCCCTACACATCAAAGATTTCACAAAACAAAATGGGATGCCATGGCATTTCATTTCTCCTAGATATGCTACCTATTTATTGACACCTAACACATCTTTTACAAAAATCAAAGGCATCACAAAACAAGGTAGGCCAATATAATCCACTATCTAGAACCTTCCTAACTGTACATTTTGGACTAAAGTGACCTCTACATGCAAGTGTGTGACAAATTTTCAAAACAAAATCAAATTCTATATCAGGCACATAACATTTAATCACTTGGTTTCTACATAGTCTCCACAAGTATGGATCATCTTGACGGGCTTGTCGTGCAACCCTCAAAATAAAACTAGGTTGATCTAAAAATATAGCAAGTGGCACAACCTAGGTCATCTCCCTTGGAATTGGAATTCAATGTTCAATTAGGTTCTCTAAGTGTTCTAAGATCCTAGAACTATCTAGTTTGGGGGGTTTTTTGAGTGAATTAAACTATTCTAAAATGAAATTGAAACAAAATTCCTAAATTCTACCTAATTGTGTGAATTGTAAATGATAATGGCTTGTGACTAGCTTAGGAATCGTCTCTTGGTATCCACTATCCTTATCCTATTCTAATTGTAATTAATTCTGGCCTAAGAATTCCTAATTAAGTTCATTACAAGTTATCTTGAATAACCATTCAAGATTCAAGAGATTAATAATCAAATGTTGAATTGAGACCTCTACCCCGCATTAAACTGTTAACTCTTATCCTTAAGATCAATGAACATCCAATTTGATTGATTAACTAATTAATTATCTTCTGATTCATCATCCAAAAATGTTTAATTAACTAACTAAACACCAAAGAATTCTCAGATAGACATTTAAGCACATAACCTCACTCATGTATTTCATCGAACACCTTCGTGGTATACATGGGAGATTAAAGAGAATAATGAAAAATCAGATTCAAATTCAACCAATTAATCAACAAAAATAATTCCTAATCAGTGTCTAACTAGCCACTAATTAATTACACAATTTCCTAATCAAATATAACTCAACCGAGATTATACAAGAAAAAGAAAAAGTGCTGGAAAAATAAGAAATCTTAGCTAGAATTTTTGCATTCTTCCAAGGATTCAAGTTTCAGCCAAAAGCTTCCTCCCTTGCTAGCCTCAAGATGGAGATTAGATCTTCATATTGGCGTGGTTGGAGATGGAGAATGGAATGGAGAGATGGATGAAGGCGAAAGGGATGGAGAGAATGGAGAGATGGATGAAGTTCTGTGTATGGAGGCGTGGGTGAATGACGGTGTAGGAGCCGAGGGTGAATGGAGGGTTTGAGCGTATATAAAGAGACGATGGAATGGGGAGAAGGCGTGAATGGGCTGGAATGTGGATGGAGGCGTGTGATGAATGGAGACGTGATGATAAATAACCTCCCCCGAATGTGGCGTCTGGATGTATATTTCTCCTCTCTTTCACGTGCTTCATTTATCAATTCACGTGCTTAGCTTTTTGTTCCTCATTTGTACGCTGAAACCACGTTTAAGTTTCTCCTCCAGATCACTAAATCTCCAGCTCTCAAGCTTCATTAATCCACGTGATTAACTCTTCGTTTAAGTGCTGCCTCTTCCCATTATCTGAAGCTCCCTTGTGCGTGTAAAAATGTGGGCCCCAGCATCAATATAATATTCCATGTTGGCTACTGTAGCTTCTGCATGCCTCTTTGTTTATGTTCACGTCGGGTTCCACGTTGCAGCTCATGTGTATTTGTTTCTGCTTCTCTTCCTCGTTTTGCTGCTGTCCAGACGTGATTTCCAGCTTCTCTTCTGCTTCTTCTCGCTTAACTCGAGCTTCTCCTTAGTTTTGCAGCTGCTTCCAGACTTCAACTCTCTGTTTTCACGTCCAGCTCGTGCTCCAGTTCACGTCCAGCTGCCCAGCACGTTGCTTCCTTTTCTTCTGCATTTTGATTCCAGTAGCTCCAGCGTTTCTTTAGACCAGCAGCTCGTGCCTCTTGTTTCCACGTGATTCCTCCATTTCTGCTCGAGTTTGTGCATGTAGCAGCCTCCTTCGTGTAGCTCAACGTTCAACTGGACGTTGCTTCCTTCATGCAGCAGCTGGTTCTCTTTAAAAGCTTCTTCGTTCGCCCATACCTCTTCTTGTTTTCTCGAGTTCCAGCCGATTTTTCCACGTTGCAGCCTTGCTCATTATAACTGGTTCAGCTCTTCTTCGTCTTTCAACTCGTTTCATGCAGCTGCTGTCCAGTTCGAGTCCAGCGTCCAGTCTCTGTGCATGTTCTCTTCTTCGTTGCCTCTCTTTTGTTCTGCTCAGCTAAGCACGAAGCTCCAGCTTGTTTGCTCTGTTCTGCCCGTGGCTTCATATTTCAGCCCTTCATGCTTTGATTCAGCCATGCTTCACGTGATTTTCTTCTTTGGTGCCCAGTTTTTCTTGTTTCATCTACTTGTGTGTGCTGCTTCTAAACTTCCTCCTTTCATTCATTCTATCTTCATGCTGCCTTGAACAAAGACATGTGCTTCCTGGTCCTTCCTTGATATATTCATCCAAGGATCCATGCATGATCACTTCAACTCCATTCCTTCTTCAAATAAATTTCCTCCTTTAAATTCCACTGCCCAAAATCTGCATAAAAAACAAAGGAAAAAAAATCACAAAATTCATTTAAAATGATTTATGCATTTAAAATCAATTATTTTGCCAATTAATTCATAAAATACAGAGGATGGCTACTAAAATGAAATTCCATCTAATTAAACCCCTAAAGCCATATTTGATTATTAAAATGACTAAGTTAGGAGGAATAAAATGTATAAAAATCATGCTTATCAAATTCCCCCACACTTAAACCTTTGCACTCCTGGGCAAAGCTTAAAATCCAAGATAAAAGAATGATTTGAAACACCCGGCTAGTAGAATTGCAAGTGGAAAATGAAAATGAGAAAGGGAAAGTAAAAATCACAAATTAGAGACTAATCATAACTTTTCAACACTTCAACAATCCAAGCTAATTTCACTTGTATCAAGAATTAAGTTCCATGGCAATTTATTTGAAAAGAATGAAATAAAATGCATAGCCTCTCACATGGATTAGTGTTTACTCTTATCTCTCAAGTGTTTATGGGCAATGTATATCACTCAAATTTCACCTATCAAAGTTCACTACCATAAGCTTGTCTAGCTTCTAAATCTCCACCACCTATGCCAAATGCAATGCATAAATCAATAGGACTTTATTTAGGGTTGTAATGGGGTTAGGAATGAAATGAATAGCAAGAATAAGGGAAAACTAAACAAATTGATACCTTAGGACCTCAAGAGCAATAAATGGACCCTAGGATAGAGAATTTCTAGGCCTTATTTCCAACTAGCAATAGGCAACTACAAACTCAATTTGAAACACTTTTTTTTTTTTTTTGCTTTTTTTTTTTATCTTTTTCTTTGCAATTGCAAAATTATTATTATTATTTTTTTTTCAGAACATATTCCTCAACTCTTATTATCAATGGCCTAACTTGATGTAAAGCATACATTCTCTCATCCCAAACAAGTGCAATGCTCTTTGAAATCTCTAAGGCATCTTAAAACACGATGGGAAAATATTTTATGGCTATAGGCTAACAAGAAATCAAAACAAGGTCCAAAGTGGCTAAACAATGGATAAAATGCATGTAGGGTTGGCTCTTTGGCTATCTAGTTATGAAAGAAATGAATGCCTTATCATTTTCATGCATGCAAGTGCAAATGTGGTCTCAACAAAGAATCAAGACAAGTTCTAGAGTGAAAACAAAGATAGGTGAATACACACTAGAATTGAACAATTAAGGCTCAAATCCTCACCAGCTAATGGCTATCAAATAATTCATTAAAATCAAATTCATTGCCACTTCACTTAAATCAAAATACAAGATCCATCACTTGTCATGTCTAAGTGAATCCAAGCTAAAATCATCTTAACTTGCAACTTTTACAGAAAAATTGAAGAAAAATCACGCTATTTTTCAAAAATTTTCTAAAAAAATTTTTTGAAAAAAAAATGGATGGATGGAATGAAATGACTCTCTCCCCCACACTTAAATATTGCATTGTCTTCAATGCCAGCACCAGTCCAGTAAATAGATAAACAACACAATATAAAGAGTAGAAAGGGAAAGTATACAACTGGATGAACTTGAATATGGAGATATCAAGGGTGGCTAAGATTCCCTTGTAGCTGGTTAGCAATTTATTTCCTACAAAACAAAAACAGAATAAACTGTAATGCGGAAAAGAAAAAAGAAAACTAAATCCTAAACTATAGAGAACTCTATCAAAGACTAACTAATCATAAGTATCAAAAACCAAAATTAAAACTACTTTATTCCTTCTTAACTGAACAAATTTGAGTCTAACCACTTTAAAACATTTTGATTGATCATTCAGTGTTGACTCATGGACTTCTTCAACCATCAGTAGTTTCAGAAAGTCATTTTTAGCATTTTTAGAAACAATAAAAGAATAAAAATCAAATTCAGGAGATTTGAAACCAAAGAAAGAAAATTTAAAATCAAACTAAAAATTTGAACTTTCTAAAAATCTATCAAGTCCAATGAAATCTACTGGACTCCCATCAGTAAGAGTCACTACATCAACAGAAAAGCTAGATTGTAACTTTTCATAGCCCTTTAAGTTCAAGGTGTTTGGCAGTTGCTGTGTCTCAGCTAGGAGAGTCTGTGGCTTGTAGGGAACTGCTTTACCAACCTCAGGAATTTGTTCATGACTTTCAACAATAGAGACAGTATCTTCCCTAACCAAAGAGACATCAGTAGGCTCACAAAATTCTAGACAATTATCAACAGCAAAATCAAGTCTCTCACTAGTATCAACAAGAGTACAAGGATCAACAGGATTTTCAACGTCAACATTATCTTTATGCATATTCTCATCAATACTAGTATGATCAAAAGAATCAGGTTCATTAACAATTTTAGTGCAAACCAAGGATTCCATGGATTCAACAAATTTATCAGACTCCAGAAACTCATTAATCTCAGCACATATAGGACATGTATGCAATTCGTCACATAAGCATTTAAGAGTTAAGTCTGATTCATCAACAAGATGTCCAACAAATTCAATGTCTATATCATTTTCACATGCTACATTTATTGTCTCATCAGTCACATCATTATATGCTAGTGAGGAATCATGATGATCAGTATATGTGAAAGACTCACTAGTCTCAATGGAAGAATTAATCTGAGAGTATTCATCACATATAGCAGATTCAATACACACACAATCAAGAGATGCATCTAAATCAGTTATGTCACATGATCCAGATGGCATGTTGTCTCTAAACTCAATAGGTGCATCATCAACAGACTTATCAACTAATCCCACACCAAGAATAGCATGATCATCATATTCTAAGTCACCCCCACACTTATCTACTACCCTAGACTCAAGAGATTCATCATTAACAGGCTCAGAAATAGAATTATCACTAAGATCACAGCTAGGTGTAGACATACCAAGTGCATCAGTACACAAGGATTCATGAACATCACAAAATGTGTCAATTTTGTTCAATGAGCTACCACAATCAATCATATCAGGAGATTCAACAATTATTTCCTCATCAACAACATCATCATCATGTAATTCAGAATCAACAACATTATATGCATCGGGAATCGAAGTGCTATCATGCATACTAGATTCAGTTCTAACAAATTGTAAAACATTAGAAGATGGAAGGATATTACCTAATGGATAAGACTCTTCTTCTTCTATACATTCCCTTCTAATTTGCTCTTCAATTGATTCATTAGCACTTGAAGTCGGTTGATTCAATTGAATTCCTGAATCCTTCATCATGTTGTCAAGCCTTTGTTGCATTTCAAGATACCACCGTTCATGTTCTTGTTTGAATTGAAGATGTTCGGCATCCCTTTGTTGGATTCGAAGATCTAAGGCTTCCATTAACTGCATCATCCTTTCTTTCGAACTTGGTTCCCTTTGAGGCTCTTGTTGCATGTACCCCTCATGGTAGTTGTAAGGATGATATTGTGGCTCTTGCCTATGGTAGTCATGGTATGGTTCGTGATGATGGTGGTAATTTGGGTGAATCTCATATGAATGATGGTGTGGTTGGTAGCATGGTGGTTGGACTTGTTGGTATTGTTGGCTTTGTTGATTTTGCCTTTGTCTTTCAAGAACGCCTTGAAGCATTGTCTTGAGATCATCCAACTGCTTGGAAGTCCCATTATTTGCATAAGGATCATAAACACCTTGATTAGAAAAATATGGATTCATTTAAAGCAAAAATAAAATGAGAAGTACAATTACTTTTAGCACAAAGCAAAATCACAAATAACTATAACTAAAATTAACTCAAAATTAAGAAAATCAAATCAAATGAAGATAAGAAGTTCCTAACAATGAAAAACACTCTAAAACAGAGCCTAATGACACAAAACAAACTCACAAAAATTAAAGAAGATAAATCCAGAAAAATTGAAAAATTCCTAAAAAATTCGAGAAAATACTAAAAAATTAGATAAAGTGCCTTAAACGTTGGAATTTGGCCAAAAAATGGTGCATCTAATAGCTTTGCTATTACTTTTGCTTAAAACACCCAAAAACCTTGAAAAACAAAGTATGAGAATTTTCTGGGCACTTTGAACGAAAATTCCAGCAAGCACTCAAATTAATATGCAACACCGAAATTACCCGATTCCAAGTTCAGAACAAAACGAAAATCAAATCAAAATAGAACTAAAACAGAGATAAAACAAAACAAAAACACTTAGAAAACTTTCTTAAACAATTGAAATTCCAACTCCCTGGCAACGGCGCCAAATTTTGACGGGCTTGTCGTGCAACCCTCAAAATAAAACTAGGTTAATCTAAAAATATAGCAAGTGGCACAACCTAGGTCATCTCCCTTGGAATTGGAATTCAATGTTCAATTAGGTTCTCTAAGTGTTCTAAGATCCTAGAACTATCTAGTTTGGGGGGTTTTTTGAATGAATTAAACTATTCTAAAATGAAATTGAAACAAAATTCCTAAATTCTACCTAATTGTGTGAATTGTAAATGATAATGGCTTGTGACTAGCTTAGGAATCGTCTCTTGGTATCCACTATCCTTATCCTATTCTAATTGTGATTAATTCTGGCCTAAGAATTCCTAATTAAGTTCATTACAAGTTATCTTGAATAACCATTCAAGATTCAAGAGATTAATAATCAAATGTTGAATTGAGACCTCTACCCCGCATTAAACCATTAACTCTTATCCTTAAGATCAATGAACATCCAACTTGATTGATTAACTAATTAATTATCTTCTGATTCATCATCCAAAAATGTTTAATTAACCAACTAAACACCAAAGAATTCTCAGATAGACATTTAAGCACATAACCTCACTCATGTATTTCATCGAACACCTTCGTGGTATACATGGGAGATTAAAGAGAATAATGAAAAATCAGATTCAAATTCAACCAATTAATCAACAAAAATAATTCCTAATCAGTGTCTAACCAGCCACTAATTAATTACACAATTTCCTAATCAAATATAACTCAACCGAGATTATACAAGAAAAAGAAAAAGTGCTGGAAAAATAAGAAATCTTAGCCAGAATTTTTGCATTCTTCCAAGGATTCAAGTTTCAGCTAAAAGCTTCCTCCCTTGCTAGCCTCAAGATGGAGATTAGATCTTCATATTGGCGTGGTTGGAGATGGAGAATGGAATGGAGAGATGGATGAAGGCGAAGGGGATGGAGAGAATGGAGAGATGGATGAAGTTCTGTGTATGGAGGCGTGGGTGAATGACGGCGTAGGAGCCGAGGGTGAATGGAGGGTTTGAGCGTATATAAAGAGACGATGGAATGGGGAGAAGGCGTGAATGGGCTGGAATGTGGATGGAGGCGTGTGATGAATGGAGACGTGATGATAAATAACCTCCCCCGAATGTGGCGTCTGGATGTATATTTCTCCTCTCTTTCACGTGCTTCATTTATCAATTCACGTGCTCAGCTTTTTGTTCCTCATTTGTACGCTGAAACCACGTTTAAGTTTCTCCTCCAGATCACTAAATCTCCAACTCTCAAGCTTCATTAATCCACGTGATTAACTCTTCGTTTAAGTGCTGCCTCTTCCCATTATCTGAAGCTCCCTTGTGCGTGTAAAAATGTGGGCCCCAGCATCAATATAATATTCCATGTTGGCTACTGTAGCTTCTGCATGCCTCTTTGTTTATGTTCACGTCGGGTTCCACGTTGCAGCTCATGTGTATTTGTTTCTGCTTCTCTTCCTCGTTTTGCTGCTGTCCAGACGTGATTTCCAGCTTCTCTTCTGCTTCTTCTCGCTTAACTCGAGCTTCTCCTTAGTTTTGCAGCTGCTTCCAGACTTCAACTCTCTGTTTTCACGTCCAGCTCGTGCTCCAGTTCACGTCCAGCTGCCCAGCACGTTGCTTCCTTTTCTTCTGCATTTTGATTCCAGTAGCTCCAGCGTTTCTTTAGACCAGCAGCTCGTGCCTCTTGTTTCCACGTGATTCCTCCATTTCTGCTCGAGTTTGTGCATGTAGCAGCCTCCTTCGTGTAGCTCAACGTTCAACTGGACGTTGCTTCCTTCATGCAGCAGTTGGTTCTCTTTAAAAGCTTCTTCGTTCGCCCATACCTCTTCTTGTTTTCTCGAGTTCCAGCCGATTTTTCCACGTTGCAGCCTTGCTCATTATAACTGGTTCAGCTCTTCTTCGTCTTTCAACTCGTTTCATGCAGCTGCTGTCCAGTTCGAGTCCAGCGTCCAGTCTCTGTGCATGTTCTCTTCTTCGTTGCCTCTCTTTTGTTCTGCTCAGCTAAGCACGAAGCTCCAGCTTGTTTGCTCTGTTCTGCCCGTGGCTTCATATTTCAGCCCTTCATGCTTTGATTCAGCCATGCTTCACGTGATTTTCTTCTTCTTTGGTGCCCAGTTTTTCTTGTTTCATCTACTTGTGTGTGCTGCTTCTAAACTTCCTCCTTTCATTCATTCTATCTTCATGCTGCCTTGAACAAAGACATGTGCTTCCTGGTCCTTCCTTGATATATTCATCCAAGGATCCATGCATGATCACTTCAACTCCATTCCTTCTTCAAATAAATTTCCTCCTTTAAATTCCACTGCCCAAAATCTGCATAAAAAACAAAGGAAAAAAAATCACAAAATTCATTTAAAATGATTTATGCATTTAAAATCAATTATTTTGCCAATTAATTCATAAAATACAGAGGATGGCTACTAAAATGAAATTCCATCTAATTAAACCCTTAAAGCCATATTTGATTATTAAAATGACTAAGTTAGGAGGAATAAAATGTATAAAAATCATGCTTATCACATCTCAAATATAATATCTAGCTTTACTCCTAAACTTATTCAACTGAAGTTTATTCAAATCAACAGGTAATTCAAAAGTAGCTAGATGATTCACTAAGTCAGCATACCATAGGTAGAAACTATGCATAGTATATAAATGCTGATAAGGGAAATCATTATCAATAAGTAAACAATCTACCTTTGGAGCCTCAATCCTGCTCAAGTGGTATGCCACTAAGTTTTTTGCTTTGCTTTTATTCCAGATGTCAATATCAAAATCTTGAAGTAAAAGCATCCATCTAATCAATCTTGGCTTTGCATCAGGCTTCTTTAGCAAGTACTTCAAGGCTGCATGATCAGTAAAAATAATTATTTTAGTGTCAAGCAAATAATATCTAAACTTATCCAAAGCAAAGATAATAAAAAGAAATTCTTTTTTTGTGGTTGTATAATTTTCTTGGGCCCCATCTAGAGTCTTGGATGCATAAGCTATCACATAGGACCTTTTATTTACTTTTTAGCTCAAAACTGCACCTACAGCAAAATTAGAAGCATCATATAAGAGCTCAAATAGGAGGTTCCAATCAGAGGGTTGAATAATGGGTGAGGAAGTCAATCTTTTCTTAAGATCATCAAAAGTTATTTTACATGCATCATCAAAATGGAAATTAACATCTTTTTGTAACAGCTTAGATAATGGCAAAGCAACTTTACGAAAATCCTATATGAATCTTCTATAAAAACTTGCATGACTTAGAAAAGACCAGACATCCTGAACACATATTGGGTATGGTAAAGAAGTAAGAACATCTATCTTAGCCTTATCAACCTCTATGCCTTGTTCAGATATAACATGACCTAATACAATGCCTTACCAAACCATAAATGACACTTTTCAAAATTAAGTATAAGGTTCTTCTCTGTGCATCTTACTAAGACTCTATCTAGACTAGACAAGCAATTATCAAAAGAGTTCCCATATATAGTGAAATCATCCATAAAAATTTCTATACAATTTTATAAAAAATCATTAAAAATAAAAACTGTGCATTGCTGGAAAGTTTCAGGGGCATTGTAAAGACCAAAAGGCATTTTTCTTTAGGCAAATGTTTAAAATAGGCATGTAAATGTTGTCTTCTTTTAATCCTCTAAGGCTATGCATATATGGAAATAACTTGAAAATCCATCAAAAAAATAATAGTGAGACTTCCTAACTAAACGCTTAAGCATCTAATCACTAAAAGGTAGGGGGTAATAATCCTTTCTAGTGACTAAATTAAGCTTTCTATAATCAATGTAGACCCTCTAGCTATTCTGTACATAGGTGGGCACCAATTCATTATTTTCATTTTGAATCACTGTGATATCTGATTTTTTTAGAACCACCTGCATAAGACTAACCCACTAGCTATCAGAAATAGGATATATAAACTAATAGACAAAAGTTTAGAAACTTCATTTTTAACCACATTTAGAATAAGTAGGTTTAGTCTCCTTTGAGGTTGTCTCACTGGCTTTGCCCCATCCTCTAACAAAATTTAGTGTATACAGGTGTCAGGGCTAATGCTAGGTATATCTACCAAAATCCACCCTATTGCTTGTCTTTTCTTCCTCAAGACCTCTAAAAGCTTATCTTCTTCCTTTGGGACAATGTCACTAGCTACAATCATAGGAAGCTTCCCATCTTTCTCTAAATAGGTATGTTTAAGATTGTCTGGCAGTGGTTTAAGCTCTAAGGTAAGAGCTTGCTCAACTAAAGGTATGAGTGGTTTGATTTCAATATCTTCCATGCCAAATACATGTTCAGATAACTTATAGATAGAAGATAGAACTTTCTCCTCTTTGGGAACATCAACAGAATGAATATCAACAAGAGAGCCAACAGTAGTAGTAACATCAGTATCACTACTTGGTGAACTAGTTATATAGCATCTAATACCACTATCAATAGGCAAGTTAAGTGTAACACCCCAAAATTAATTAAGGTGTTAATCATGGATTTAGATTAATTAGGAATAATTAATATGGGATAATTGGGCAAGTTAAGTGAATGGAGATTTTAGAGAGATAAATTATTAATATGGGTTTGAGATTTAATTGGGATAGAAACTTCATCTAGGTCCAAATTAAATTGAGTAGGCCAAGGTTAAGACTAATGGAGGCCCAATAATTGTAGGTGCCAATCAACCTTTTTATTATGAGACTTGGCCTAAGAGAGAGCATCTAGTAATGGCCCAATAACCCTTGTGCAGACCCAAATCCTTAAGCTCTTCAAACTTGGCCTAAACTTAATTAAAATTCAGTAGCCCAATACATAAGAGCTGGCCTAACAAAGTTAAAAACTGAAGCCCATTTGGAGTTGAACCTTGGAGCAACCCATGACCCATCTTAAACCTAACTTAACCTAACTAAAACCCTAAACACTTTAGCCACTTCCTCATTTTGCTGAAACTCAAGAGGGGAAATCGGAGGTGTGAAGGGAGGCTAGGGTTTGGAGCAAGAATTCTATATTTTCTCACATTTAAAGCAAGATTCAGCTAAGGTAATAGTTATATAACTTAATCCCCTCATCTTTCTCTTTAATTTGGCCAGATTAGTTTTTCATTTGGAGTATTTTCACCATACCCAAAATCTGAAATGTGGTTGTTTGGGATTTTCTTGGTGAAATTCGTAGGTTGAGACTAGAGCTGACATTAGGTAAGTATAAACCCTCCATTTTAATGCTTTCTTTACTAGTTTGAGACCCCATAGCTGATTTATAATATGGGTATTAATTTTGTATGAATTTGCTTAGGATTTTGGGTGAAATATTGAGGTTTCTGGGGGAGGATACTTTAATCTGAATTTGGGACTTGTAGTGGTTGGGTAAGTATTCCCTAGGTAGTCATTAGCATTTTAAATTCTTTGGGTACTTGTTGCAACTGTTAATGATGAATTAGAGTAGTAATTCTATGATGCTATGGTTATAGGGAGATTTTGTACCGGTGGTGGCTGTTGCAATTGTCTACAAGTGAGATAATCGGGGTTTACATTAATTCCATGCATATGTCGGTTTAAATTTCATATTTGCTATATATGAATAAGTTGAAATATTGAATGAATTGGTTGTCTATCTATTATATTGTGATTGGACCATGTGAGTCCATGGTGGAGCTGTGGTGCGGCTGCCACCCATGCATGTGCTACGATCGAGCACCGGGTTATGATCAAACTTAGATGCATTGAGCCCTGGTTGTGCTCAATGAGGAGTAGGTGCCGTGGACAGGCCTTTCCTGGTGTTATTGGACTTTAACATATGAAAATATGATTGCTAGTATGGGATAGTAATCATGATAGCCTAATTGTTTCATTTACTGATATGACTGATATGATTCTGATGTTGATTTTGATTCATGTATATATGTTAATTAAACTAGATTATATGATGAAATTGCCTTGGTTACTGAGATTCATATCTCACCCCATTTCATGGGATTAATATTTCAGGTGAAGGTTCTTTGGGTAAGGATAAGGGGAAGCAAGTGGATGAAAATCTATGGGCTCCAACATATGGGGAGGAGGCTATACTTAAGCCGATTTATTTAGTATAGATGCTAAATTTTGGTATTCCTTATTGTATAGCATCATCTTGTATTCATGTTGCCAAGTGTAGGCTCTTATTTTTTATTACGAGGGATGTACTTATTGAGGAGTGAGGCCTCATCTTAATTTGGTATTGGATGTATTAAGTTATAGTATCTGATATATAAACCTTGTTGAATTTATGATATGGCTTACCATTTAGGAATTGTAATCACATGATGCATTAGATATTGATATAAACCATGGATGTATGGAATCTCTAATAGAATGTGTATCAAATGATAACTGCTGATAGTTCATGAATTCCTGTTATTGTTACTCTACAAACTTTGCTGATATAGGGTAATTGGGGGAGTAGAAATGGACACTTAAGTCGTGAGCTAGCAATGATAGATTAGCTGGGTGATTAAGGTACATAACTACCATTAAAGTTGCATAAATTAAAATAAAATGGCCTTAAGTGATATTAGAGGGAGAGTGGAGAGTAAGAGACTAGATTTTCGGAGTGTAGGACCAGAAGGCACTTTGCCGCGGCTAATAGAGGTGATGTTGCCTAGGGAGAGTGTCAAAGAGGAATTCATCGTGGTGCAATGTGAGAGGCTAAATTGGGAGTCGTCCAGAGAAGAATTGGTCGCGGCGAAAGGAGGTATTGGCCGCGACCAATATTGAGAGGCGAGTAAGGTGAGTTCTAAGAGGCTTCTTCGCTGCAGTGCCATATAGGTTGGCCCTGGTGAAGGTCCAACTATAGCCGTGGCGAAATCAATAACGAAGAAAGGGGTGAATCAAGAGGAATTGGCCGTGGCTAAGGGGAAATTGGCCGCAGCGAACATCCTGAAACCCTTATATTAATTAGGAAATCTTAGTTTTTCATATAGTAATCTTAAGGGATGATTTAAAGACATTGGAATGAGTTATAACTGATGAGTAATAGAATCAAAGGCTTATAAATAAATGGTTATTTCCCTTATGAATATAAGTACTTGTAATTGTATGATTGATGATTCTAATCACATTAAGGTTCAAATTTTCCCGTATTTTCATAATGTAATTGGTTGTAATGCCTTGTAACCCCAACTTATGATTATTAATCACATATTTAACCTTAATTACAATGTTTAGAAATTAGGGTCGTCACATTAAGAGTAAACATAGATGAACTAGCACAGTCAACATATTTAGAAGTAACATCAACATGTAATACATCCTGAGAAACAGTAAATTTAGTAGCATTAGAACAATCAGGGAAAACAACAGCATGTGCATCATCCTTAGAGCAAGAGGAGTGATCTAGACTAGCACAATCATTCGAATCAGTCACATGCTGACTAATAGAAAAATCATCACAAAAAGAATAGATCACAAAATCATGATAATCAATATATGTAAGGAACTCACTATTCTCAATGAAAGCACTAATCTAGGTACATCTATCACATATAGTGGTTCCAGAACATATACAATTAAGAGAATCATTCAAGTCAACAATATTATAAGAATTAGTCAACATGCTATCCCTAAAATCAGCACTAGCATTATCAACTAGTATATCAATCAGACTCACACTAAAATAGAGTTATCATCACATAGCTGTTTCATGGCATCAAATATATTAAATTGTATCACATTGCCAGCAAACTCTATTTGAAGAGTACCCTCGTGTACATTTATAATTATCTTTGTAGTTTTTAAGAAAGGCCTACCTAAGACGAGTGGGGCATAACCATGAGATTTATATCTATCATCCTCCATGTTAAGGATATAAAAATCAGTTGGAAATATCAAATCCTTTACCTTAACTAGGACATCCTCCAACACTCTTGAAGGATAAGCCATGCTCCTATTTGTAAGCTGCACAACCACTCTAGTAGGTTTCAGCTCTCCCATCTACAAAGATAAGTACATTGATTTAGGTATAACATTAATAGTAGCACCAAGATCAATCAAAGCATAAGAAAACTCAAAATTCCAATGGTGCATGCAATTGTCTAAATGTCTAAATTTAGATATTTAGTAGGCATTGTTGGTTGTATAAGTGCTGAAACATTCTTGCCAAAATTGACTTTCTCATTCTCTCTTAGCCGCCTCTTGTTAGTACATATTTCCTTGAGAAATTTTGCATACTTAGGGATGGTCTTGATTGTTTCCAACAAAGGTATATTGACCTCAACTTTCTTGAAAGTCTCAAGAATTTCCTTCTCAATTTCTGCTTCAGTTTGCCTCTTTCCTAAAGTAGGCCTATGTGGAAAAGGCAAAATCTTTTTTGGCTCCTCTTCTTTCTTAGGCTCATCTTGTGCAACATGTTTTTTTTATGACGCCAGCTTATCTATGGTAATAGTGTCTGAGGATCCCTGAACTTTCTTTCCACTCCTAAGAGTGATGGCACTGATATTGTTGCTATTCCTTGGATTAACAATCATCTGTGATGGTAATTGGCCTGAACCCTGAGATTTTACCTCACTAAGAAAGGGAGCAAACTGGCTTAATTGAGTATCAACTCTTCTTTCCAAGTTTTACATGCTCATCTATAATTGCTATTGTTGTTGCTGCAATTGATGCGTAAGTTTTGCATTACTCTCCATAAGCTGTTTCATTATGTCCTCCGTATTATTTCTTTTCTTTGGTTCCTCTTGTATAGGGACAGATTGCCTTATAGGTTAGGAAGGCTATACACTAGGTCTTACAGCATTGTACCTATCCTGCTGTTGCCCTCCCCTATATCTCAGGTTGTGGTGATCCCTCCATCCTGGATTGTATGTATTAAAGTAGGGATCATACTTTTGCTGCCCCTATTACATTGGCCTGATTGGAAACATCCCAGTGCAAGTCTCTATCCTGTCCTTTAACATTAGGCACTAATTAGTAGCATGTGTGGCCAAACAGCATATGTCACATAAAAGGTTCCATCAAGCCAGTAGAGGTAGATGGCTGCCTAGGTATATAGTATTGTGGATAACAATGCATTTGAGTAGCATAGGACTATGGTGCACAAGTCTAAGATGGAATAAAGGATGACTGTGGTTACTGCTGAGCTAAGGCAAGCTATCTAAGCACATAAGACATCTCATCAATCTTGCTCTCAATTCTTTGATCATAATGTGGAGCATGCAACTCACTAACTCTTCTCACTATTTGTCTCACACCAAACTATTGTGCATTTTGAGCCATCTTGTCAATCAACTCCCAGGCTCTTATAGGTGTCAGATCACCCAAAGCTCCATTGGAAGCAGCATCAATCATATTTCTATCCATATTTAGTAACCCCTCATAGAAATACTAAATTAGTAGCTGATCAGAAATTTGATGGTGAGGACAACTAGCTAGTAACCTCTTGAGCCTTTCCCAGTATTCATACATGGTCTCTCCACCATTCTGTCTGATCCCACATATTTCTTTTCTTATTAATACAGTGTGAAAAGCAGGAAGAATTTTTCTAAGAAAAGCCTCTTTAGTTGATTTCAAGAAGTAATAGTACTGGGAGGTAGATAGTATAACCAATTCTTAAGCACACCATCCAAAGAGAAAGGGAATGCTCTGAGTTTAACTTATTCTTCTGAGACTCCCTGTGGCTTCATTGTAGAGCAAACAACGTGAAATTCCTTTAGATGTTTGTGAGGGTTATCTCCTACAAGCCCATGAAATTTAGGATGTAAGTGGATCAAACCAGACTTAAACTCAAAATTTGCATCTAATTCTGGATATTGTATACAAAGATTTTGATAATGTACATTAGGAGTTGTCAATTCTCTAATAGTTCTTGCATGCATGTTATCATTCAAATTTGCATTTGTATTCAAGTTGGCTTGAATATGTATATTCATGTTAGGATTCACGTGTTCTTGTTCAGCCATATTATCACCAACAAATTGAAGTACACAATTAATTCCTTGCACACAATCAAAAGCAGAAGAAGAAGTACTGCTATTCTCTACACTATCACTATTTTTCTTAATCCTTACTTGCCTCCTAAAAGTTCTTTCAATTTCAGGATCCAAATCAATTAATTTCTCACTAGAGGACCTTTTCATAAACCAATTAGGCAAGCAAAAACTAAGAAGCAACACAAAAACTAGCAAAGAAAAATCAAAACAATGAGTCTAGAAAATAGAGAAAATAATTGAAAAATTAGAAAAATTTCCTCACACCAAAAGGTAAGAAGATTAATTCCAAATTAAACTAACAACTACCTAGCATATATAAACACTAAAAAACAAAGACAAATCACATAAAAGAAGTTTACAAAAATAAAGAAAATAAATCCAAAAAAATTAGAAAAATCCTAGAAAATTTGAAAAAATACTAAAAAATTAAAAAAATGCTTTAAACGTTGGAATTTGGCCCAAAATGGTGTACCAAATAGCTGTGCTATTATTTTTGCTTAGAACATCCAAAAACCTTTAAAAAAAAAGTTTGAGAATTTTCTAGACACATTAAACAAAAATTCCAACAAACAACACAATTGATTCAAAGCAACCGAAAGACCAAAATCTAAGTTCAAAACAAGGGAGAAATAGAACAAAAATAGAGCTAAGACAAAGCAAAAACATTGGAAAACTCTTTCAAACAATTAAAAAACCTAACTCCTCGACAATGGCTCCAAATTTTGATGGTTGTGTCGTGCAACTTCAAAATAAAACTAGGTTGAATTAAATTTTATAGTTAGTGGCACAACCTAGGTTATCTCCCAAGGTTGTGAAAAAATTCTCTAAATGACAATAAATGAAAAGTGTTTAGGGGGTTTTGAATTACTAATTTTTAATTGAATTAAAGAAAAATAACAAGAACTAAAAGCTCAAGACTAAGTGTAGTTAACAACTAGGAAAATGTGGTAACTAACCTTTAGATGGGTTTTCTAGAATTCAATTATCTTTGCTCCCTTTTTAATGTATCAAATTTAGACTTAAACTCTTCTCTCTTAGTGTATTCTTCATAAGGATTCTTAAATTACCATTCAAGACTCAAATTATTAATGCTTCAAGGAACTTGCAACCACAAGAAACCTTGTACGATTCATAACTTGAGCTAAGAATGAGAATACACCAAAATAGAATCTAACTGCTTATTAAAGTAGTTGAACAATCCACTTAAAATTACTAATTAACCAATTAGCTTAAGGAATTTCTCTAATACATTAATCACACAAAAATCCACCCACTTAATTCAATAACCTTTGCATTAATTAGCTTAAAAATAAAAGGAATTGACATATAAATTGGACAACCATTAAGCTTGGCATTTCTACAAACACTTAGGCATCAACATCACTATTTAATAATGAGATTACAATGAAATCACAAATCAATTTAATCCAGTACATTCAGCTACTAAATTCTCTAATTAACAAGTTAAACCTAGTCAAATTAACAAAGAAATTAATGTAGAAAATAAAGGATAGAGAGAAAAGAGTTTATCCAAATTGGAGAGGCAATCTTAGAGCTCCAATCTTCATCAATGGAAGTCCAATCTTTAGCTAGCTACCTAGGAGATGTTAAGCTTTCATGGAGAGAATGGATGGAAGAAAATGGAGGAAGGAAGAAGCTAATGCCATCGAGCTCCATCAAGCTTGATTGAATCAATCCATTTTCACCCTTTTACACGTCTTTAGAGGTGCTTCAATCCAATGCATTTTTTTCGTCAATTCTCTTTCTTTTTTTCGCATTAGTCTCCCAGCCTTTTTTTACGTTTTGCCCTAGTGTTAGTAAATCATGTGTCTTTCATTTTTTACCTTCACGTGCTTCTTCTTGCTTTTATTCTCAGCATCTCCCTAACGTATTCTACCTCTCCTTCTTTAAACATTCCCATGTGCTTTCTTTATCACAATAACATGCTCTGCATGTCAGCTCCCTTGCTTCTTCCTAAAACTGTGGCTTGCATGTGTGCTTCTTCTCCTCATGTATCTATTTTTAAGAGTCCATGTATATGCTTCTTCTTCTAATATTGATCACGCGAAACCTTCTCCCTTGCCAAGAGTTTCCCCACGTTAGCTCCACGTTAGACTTAGTGAACCCATAGCTTCTTTTCTATCATGTTGCTTCATCGTAGCTAATCACATGCTTCCTAATACCTATCATCCATGTCAAACTCGAGATTGCCTCATCTCGAATGTGAATCCTTACTCGTGTAGCCTTTAGTTTCTGCTGTAGCTCGTGGCTTTTCATATATGTTTTCTTTATCATGCAGCTGCACTTTAAACCCGTAGCTTCTCCTATGTTCTTCCCTGTTTCAGTTGTTCTTTGCAAGTCCTTTCACGTGAGAGTTTCTTCTCTAACTTAACTCTCTTCTCCCTACTAAATCGTGGCTTTATGCACATAACTTCTACCCAAGTTTTACCTCATTCTCTTATTGAATTCACATGTTGCTTCTCCTTTATTTTAGCCACATTCAACTTCTTTGCATTTTCTTATTCATTCCCTTCTGCTCGATATTGCTTCTTGCTTCCTTCCACTTTGCTTCTGCCATTTGAAACCTTTTGCTTTACGTGTTGATGCATGTGTGAGCCTGTGGCAATATGCTAGTGTGTTCTTTAATTCTCTCAAACAAAGCCCATGTGTATGTATGCGATTAGATGTGTTGCAACATGAATACATGGATGGACCTCATGCCTTGAGTGTTACATGGAGTGTGGGTGATTGTGAATGATGTGAGATGAATGGAATAGATGACCAAGTATGACTTCCTCCTATCGTGACTTAGTGAGTGTTAATGTGAAGCTTCTATGTGTATGTGTATGATGAGATGAAGCTGAATGTGTGTAGGTCATGTGTAAAAGTTACCTACGTAGAGAGACCAATGAGTGATATGTGTGTGCAGACCACGTGAGTAAAAGTTGTGAGAGTGAGAGGATGGAATGCCTAACTATATGGAGGAGTGTGTTCAAGTGAATGACTTAGGTGAGTGATACTCTGGGCTTGTGCGAGGTAAATGGAATGTGGGCTTCCTCATGCTTATGATCCATGTATATATATATATATATATATATATATATCACTTGGAGAAAGTCCAATTGGATTTAAATCTTCCATCTCTTTTCCAAATTTTCATTTGAACTTCTAATTGCCCATTGAAAAGTCTACACAAAAATAATGGAGACAGTTAAGCAGGAATAATTTACAAAGTTATTTAAAAAGAGATTTATGTATTAAAAATCCAAAATTTTGTAAATTATTTCCTAAAGTGCAAAGAATAACTAATAAAATCAAATATATTCTAGCTAAATCCATTAAAATTTATTTAATTATTAAAATGCCTAAGTTTAAGGGAATTAATATATATAAAAATAGCATTTATCAAAGATCTCTTATTATGCATATATACTGTTCTCACACCCGAATGTGACTGCAAGGCGTAGAAAAAAGAAAATTTTGACTTCTAAAAACTAAAACCAAATGAAATGAAGTTGTTACCAAAATTTTAAATATAAAAGGAAAAGCTCAGAAAAACCTTTTCAAAGGAAAATAGTTTGTGAACTAAAATGGGTTTATGAGTCAATTATGCGTGGAAAAGGTGTAAAGTACCTCATAGCACTTGCTTTTAAAAATAGTAACCATAAGTTAATAATACAAAAGTAATATGGCCTTAATTTCATTTTAAATACCCTTATCAATTACACACAAATAAAAAGAAATTAAGAAAATAAAATGATAAAAAAGGCTTATTTACAAAGTCAGAGTTAACTTAAGATAAGAGCTAAGAACTTATATACCCTATAAAAAAGATCAAAATTCACGTAGTTCAATTGGGCAAAATATTATGTTGGTTGGTGATTTTTAATTTTTTGTGAAAAGGAAAAGAAAAAAGAATTAACTTATTATTGCCAACAAAATGATTTTTGAATTGGTTGATGTGTTTTAATTTGCAAAAACTAAATTGATTTTTCTTCTTTATCCTCTTCATTTTTCTTCTTCTTATTATTTTTTAAAATAACATTTTTATTCAAGTGGAAAAGAATTTTTTATTTTTGTATGAAGTATATGTATATATATTTTAATTCTTATAGTTTTTGTCAAAAGAAAATTTGAGGAAAGTTCCTTAAGGGAATTTAACTTTTTTGTATTTGTGAAATAAAACTCTTAAAAAGATTTGCTTAACAAATTTAGAACACTAACTTTTGAATTTATAAAAATTCTTAAAAGAGAGGTTTATCTTTGTTTTATTATTTTTTATTTTGATTTAAAAAATTAATTTTTGAACTTCAAGATATCATTTTTTATTTTTTATTTTTTGAAAAAAATTTCTAAGGAAAAGATTTGTTTAATTTTTTTAAAAATATTGATTTTTATTTATCTTTATTTTTAAAAAATTGAGAAAATATGGGTCATAAGAATCTCACTTGATTTTTGGTAACTCTTTGTAATTTTATCAAAAGAGAACTTAAGAAATGTTCTTATGAAAAAAATTATTTGATTTTCTAAAAACTAGTTATTGAACTTTTGGAATATTATTTTCCTTCTTATTTTTTTCCATTATCTATTGAAAATAAAATTAATTGGATATGGGTCACTAAAACTCCAAAAATTATTATAATATGAATACAAAACCTAATTGACCTATTACATGTGGAGACATATTATCACATGCATTCTACCCATTAACAACTTATATGTCTTAGGAGATAAGAAATCTTACATGACAACTTTAAAAATAAAAATAATAATAAAATATTTACAGGCATATAGTGTTTTGTGATTGTATGTGCTTTATGCATCCAAGAGTCATTTATTCAAAATAGGCTGCATTATAACATCACATAATATAGCTAAAATTAAAAGAACCAATGTAATCTTCACTCTCGACATTTTTTGAAATCTTTTGCCAAGGATTCTCATATATTCCTCCCATCAATTTATATGGTCTGAAATCTAAATATAACAATGAAAATATGAATGAGGATTTGTTTTAAGCAAAAATTAAACAAAATCTTCCAAAGGGTAACATAACATAAAGAAAAAGCCTACATAAAACTTAAGTCCTTCACTAAACCCTAATCAATCTAATATCATATATCATACCAATTGAAAGCAAACATGATCACACAAGATTCATCCATTTATTACAGTGCCATGGAAACTATACCTCAAAACTATATTATTAATTAAAGCATAGGGGCATGTTACATCAAGGTCCACTCAATCATGAAACATTTCAAGTTGGGAGTGATTACCAATCCAGAATTTTAGAACATTAATAAAGAGTGGGTGCAATAATTTTATATAATGAATTTGCATGACTCTGAGCCAAAAAATTACAAACATATACAGATTCTACCATAAAGCTTTCTAGGATGGATGCACCTACCTTGAGTTAAAGCAATTTCCCATACAAAAATAAAACCTCTCAGGTTCATGAGAGAGTGCAATGAGATGCACTCATTTGATTTATTGAAAATAAACACTAAGATATAGGTGAGTCTTTGGAAATTCAATACTAAATTCAAATACACATATGTGCTCACTTGAAATTCAAAGTAATGCCTCAATTGTAACAAACCTAATTCTAAATTACCGTGATTAGGTTTAATTATGTGGTTAATGATCATAAATCAAGGTCTAAAATCATTAAAATTAATTGAATTTGAAAAAGGTGAGAAAATTTGAACCTTGATATTATTAAAGTTATTAGCTAAATAACCAATACCATATGACTTTACAAGTAATTCTAATTATCATTCAAGACCTTTGATTCATGTTTCATTGATTTCAGACTTACAAATCCTCATATAATATCCTCAAGTCATTACATAATAATATCATAACAAATCTCAAGGTTTCTAAGTCAAAAATAAGAGTTTAGGGACTTTTGCCATGACTTGGACTTTTTCCGCCACGACTAAGTTAGTTATTGAAATTTAAAAACAAAGTTTAGAGACTCATGTCATGACTTGGTACACTTGCGATGTGGCATAAGAGGGTATTGGAGCTCAAAATAAAAAATATGAACCTTACACCATGACTCAGGCCTTTTGCTCTGTGGCGAAGGTACTCTGGAGAACCTACTATTCACGCTTTCATGAGCTATGGCGAGTTGGTATCTCGCCCTGGTGAGCCTATGTGGCACTGCAATGAGAGAGCCTCTTAGAACTCTCCAAACTTGCCTCCTGATGCTCACTACGGCGAGCTTCCCTTGCATCATGGCAAGCTCCCCACGGTGAGTTTGCTCATTGTTAGTCTCCCTAGGTTAATTTCTTGTGTTGCGTCACGGCGTGTCCTAGCTTCTAGATCTCCTTTGGCTGCGACTTAGGTAGTTTTAGCTATGGCTTAACCTCCCTACTGCACCTAAACTCTATAAATTTCATCCCACCAATACCAGACCTCACTCTAGCAATATCCTAGGGTCATTTTACCTTAATTGATAAGGTTTTAATGGCATCCAACTATCTAAATTACTCAGCATACCAATTCTAATCAATTCAAAACTTAGGTTTTGTTCTCTACGTATCCATCTACCATATATAAGCAAATCATGGACTTTGACACAAATAATACTAAAAATCACTACAAGTATCATTCAAATGTAAATTCTAACAAAGGTTCCGTACAATACTAGTATAAGTCAACATTTAAGGCAACGCATGATTACATTCTCAAATGATAAATCATATCTTAAAGTCAGCAAGGTTCCATATTAGATGTAAATAAGTGTATACATTAGATTCCAAATTTGTATAAGGCCTAACTCCCTATTAGATATATCATAGATTGCCAAAACATAAAACTCTTACATTTGGCAATATAATTACATGATGATGCTATACAAAAAAATAACAAAATTAGCATCTATTCTAAGTTAGATTAACCTAAGTGCAGCATTCCCTACACAAGATCACAGCTCATGGATGTTCATCCATTTGTTTCCTTTTATCCTTATTCAAAGAGCCTTCATTTGAAATAGTTAGCCTATGAAATGGGGTGAGATGCAAATTTTAGTAACCAGAGATAAATTCCATTCATATGCTTCAAATTAATCAACATATATGCATTAAATTGGATAAGTATCAGAAACAACATAATATAAGCAAAATGTAATAGTTGAGCTACTAGTAATCACTATCTCATATTAGTAATCATACACAACATGTTAAAAGGCCAATAACACTAGGAGAGGCCCATCCACGATACCAACTCCCCAATGAGCACAACTTGGGCTTAGTGTATACAAGAGTCTGATCGTAACTCATTACTTGATCAAAACACGATGCATGAGTGGCAGTCGCACCATAGCTTTACCATAGACTCATAAGGTCCAATCATAACATATCATATAGGCAACCATTCATTTAGCATTTAAAATCATACATGTGTAGTAGATATAAGATTAAATTGAACATATACAAGGAATAAAAATTAACCTTAGTTACCTCACTTTATGGATAATCCTTGAAGGCTAACAATAGTGCCAAAATTACCCTATGATCATAAAATCAGAAAATCACTACTATTTATCATCATTTATAGTAGGAAACTAGATACCCATAGAATTAAACTACTAAGGACTACCTAGAAGACACTTACCTAGCCACTACAAGCTCCAAATTCAAATTTGGTGTTTCTCACACTAAAAGCCTTGAGATGCCTCTTAATTTTCTAAGTAAATTTACATAAAATTAATGCCCATATTATAAATCAATTGTAGGGGTTTTAAACCAACAAAAAATGCATGAAAATGGGAAGGAAACACTTACCTAACAACACCTTTATCCTTAACCTCTGAAAATCTATCATGGAAACATCAAACAACATATTTTAGATTTGGGTATGGGTGAAAATTCTCCAAATAGAAAAACTAGTCTGGTCCAATTGAAGAGGAAGAAATGAGGATTAAGTTACATGAAAGTTACCTTAGCTGATTTTGACTCTAGAAGGGAGAAATAATTAAAATATGTAGAAAACCCTAGCCTCCACCTTAAACCTTTGGAAATGCTCCTTACATTGCAGACCATTAGAGTTTTTTCTAAATCCAAGTGAATGGCAAAATAGTTTCTCTTAGGGTTTTAGTGAGAAATGGGCTGACTCATTAGCCCAAAGTCCAATTAAGCTCCTTCCTAGTTGTAGGGCCTCTAAGAAATGGAATTAGATCTCACCATGGCTAAGATTAGGCTTTTACACTTAACTTAAGGCTTAATTAAATTGTTCATAAGGCCCAAATTAATTATCCACCTCTCTTAATTAATTTTTCCTAATTAAATCCATATTAACTTCTAATCCATCATAATTATTCTTAATTAATTTTTAGGTGTTACATCAAAGATGAATTAGGCTCAATTATGGTTAATACTCCAAGCACACACACTGACACAGACATCAATAATTCGTTAACTTAGTCATATTAACCCATACAGTAGATGGATGCATTAGTAAAATTTCAAACTTTGATAAAGCAAAGTAGCCGTATCCGAAAGAAATCTAAACACAAATTGCTCCCTTGCATTAAGCACACACCTTTTAGTAATATTAGCAAAGAAATCAAATCAAACTTTCCATGCTAATCAATGAAATAGAAGTAAAGAATTTAAATATAGGTTCATATCATAGACAAAGTATATCAATAAACTATCATCAACCTAATTCAAATATGTTGGCTCACATCCCTATACAAGGCAAGTTAATTCAATAGCAAATTGAGTTATAAAAAAGGGGGAGAATTCCTAAAACTCAAGCTTGTCTTTGCAAGAATCAATGTAGAAGAAGTTACCTCAAGTGAACCTTTCAATTTTGTATTTTGATACCTTCACCCTTGCTTTTTCCACCTTTTAAACTCTCTTAATTAGATCGTCTATTTTTGTCTCTTCTTTATTTTGTGTTCTCTCCTCTCTCTCTCTCTCTCTCTCTCTCTCTCTCTCTCTCTCTATATTGTCTCTTTATTCTATCCTCTCGCTCTCTCCATTGTATTGTCTTGCTTTCTTGTCCACTCTCTCTTTGCTGTCTCTTAACTCTCGCTATCTCTCCCTTTCTTAAGTTTTCTCTTATTTGTTCTTCCTCTCATCTCAACCTCTCTCTATTTTGTAGCCATCTCTCCCTTTTTCTCCTTTTCTTCATCGTCATCCTTGGAGTGGTTCAACATGAATCTCACAATCAAGTTAGAGCATTGCTATTAAAGTGGATAAAGCATCAATAAATTAGTTCTTGTCTTAAGTCACATGGTGGAAATTGACTTCATCAAATTGCTTAAATAATTGTGTTAAGAATTCTTGATACATAATCAATTTTGAATCCTTGGTTTACCATTCTCTAGTTACTTAATGAATTATAAGGGCTAAATCACCAAAGACCTCTCAACTCTTTATGTAACGCTTCTTCTGAATACTCATTTTTTTTGCTATAGATTTCTTTTTCTCAATAGAGTCTAATTAATAGCAGGACAGAAGATGAGAATGGCGAAAATACATTGTAATTTATACAAACTAGTTTAAGAGTTCCCTCATAGGGGAATGGGGTCATATAGGTCACACATCAAAGGGAGATCTATCCTATAACTATCTAAAAAGAAAATCTTCAGATAATAAAAAAACCAAAAAGACTAATCCTTTATGTTTACAAAAGGGTCAGTGTCAGTGACTAAGCCTCTGTTAATGCCAACGGAGGAGCAAGAGGGTCAACTCAACCCATTGGGAATGTGTGGGACTCTAGCTTCCCTGGGGACATAAAGTACACTGGTACAACACAAACAGCATCATCACATGATATGATGTATATATATGGATGACAAAGACCTATCCCCGGAGTGGGAACTGAATCCACTCCACCTAGAGTTCTAGGGTCACTTGATAAATTGGCATCTAAAAAAGTATAAAATACAATAGAGTGAAAAATAGTTTTCTCAGTAACATAGACAGGATTAATACCATATAATATCCATGAAGAAGAATCAAGTAATTTTCAATAGACAGCAAGTAATATAACAACAAGACAGTTAATTTACTGAATAATATACATAGAGAGATATACCTACTAGCAATATCTAATATGATATGAAATAACAAAGTGAACAGGAATATTACATCTAAAGATAAAACATGAATGAACACAAAAATTATCTCAACGTAATTAATATTCAACAATTGTAAGATATTTAAGAGATTTCTACATGCATAGAATATAGAATATATAACAAATAATATTTATTCCCTCTTGACCATTAGGCCTTGGAAACTGCCAAGCTCAATACCCATATCATGTTACACTGGCTTTGGTAGGCTCAATACCTAAATCATGTTGCATTGCCATGACATAACAAGCTCATCCCTACTTCCTTTACTGAGGTATTCCCCAGTGGGTACCCAAGGAAAGTCGTATAAAATATCACAATAATATGTCATCCAAGTCATCATTTGATCAAGATATAATAGGTGTATTTAGGAAAGAACTGCCTTACACAACTTTGTGTATAAATAAATAATCCCGATAGCATGATAGCGTACTGGAGTTTGAAGAAATTAGTGGTTTAGATATTTTAAAGTGTCTTTAAGATTAGACATCCAACATAACAGTAGCTACCCAATGGCCAATTCTGGCACACACAGGGCTTACCCTTTGTCCACCCTATATATATTGGCTAATCATTTACCAAATAACCCATACTCATATAATCAGGTAGTAAATAACATATTATCCATGTCAAGAAATCAAGTAGTATATCAGCACAACAAATAGTGTAATTCCAAAACATATGTTATCACATATTCCATTCTTGAGATAATGCTATGTAATTTTTCAACTATCTCAAATGGGCTCCAAAATTCACAAAATAAATATCAACATAATCCAGATAGCATGTAGAACATATTAGGCCACAACAATCATCCAAAACATATTAAATAATATTAGGGAAAATTCAAGAACATCGTGGTCAACACTTTTTTTTAAGAATTTGACTTTTTATATAATGATCTATAAATTACCAAAATTTCATCATAGGTCTTATTTTTTATGTAGATTAACCTTATTTAGTTGGATTTAAGAAAACTCTTCCCTAGGTATATGTATATGTGTTAGCCAAACCTATACATCAAGGAAGACATATGATTTTGCTTCATTTTTATGTCACCAAATAGCCATACATACATATTCAAGGAAGCTAAACAAAAGCCCTAAATCAATTTCCAAAGATTTCATATATATTCTACAATTTTCTCAAGGTAAAATTCTAGGATTTCTTAGGAATTTCTTCATGAAAATCAAGGTCATATTAATCTTCCTCTTCCTTAGGCTTTCTTCCATCACTTCCCCTTCTATTTTCTCTTCAAGTTCTCCCATGGCATCTTGGAATACAAAGCCTCTTGATTTGTAAAAAAAATTGTCAAGATTAGGAATTTTCTTGAATCACATGAATCCATAAGCCGTATATATAATTTCTCCATCTTTTCTACATCTTTTCTTAGCTAGAATCCATGGAAACAACAAAATTTACCATCTCCTCTTGCCATGGACGAAATTTAGAAAGAAAGAGAAGAGAAAAATTCTTGGACAAAAATAGAAGAAAAACTAAGAAGAAGAAAGTCTATCTATGTTACCTTAGCTCCGCGGCGTTTGATTTTCCTCAATGGCTTCTTCCTCCTCCATTTTCTTCTTCCTTAGGTTGAGCTCTCTTCTCTTTCTTCTTCTCCTTATCTTGGCTGAATTGGTGTGTGTAACATCCGGTCCCTCCATAAACGTGAGAAACGCAATGTTCAGTTTCTCCGTAAACATCAGAAATGGGCCAAATATAAAAGGAAGTCCTTGAAATAGAAGGAATTGGGGCCAACTAAAATTATAATAAAATTTTAGATATTAGAAAATGAGGATTTGAGATTTAAGATGCCCAAAAACCAGAGCCAAAAGAGATCAAAAAATTTACCGACGGAAGTAAGGGCATTTTTGTAATTATTGAAAAATTTGGAAAACTCATAGGAGGACTTTTTAAACAAAAAATTTGAGCTTTCTAGGGTTTTTAGAGGCCTTTAATACTATGGGAATCCCTAGAACAGTTGAAACCCCTCCGGTGAGCGATTTCGACTGTCAGTTGACCAAAATTTTGATCGAATGGTTCGGAATGATTTTAGATCCTTTTTGAGTGATTCCAAAGGCAATTATTGTGATTAAGAGCCTAAGGAATATGATGGAAAAGAAGGATTTAAAAAAGGAGTTGAGACGAGCCCAAATGAATAAAACTATGAAGAGGGACTAAATTGCAAATTTTAAAAGTTGCTTAAATGAATCCATAGCTTATAAAAACGCCCCTCCTTTGCTCAGATCTCCTCACCCACTCTCTCACATGTTAAAATAGAAGTAAGAAGGGCTGAGAGTGGCGCACAAGAGGGGAGGCCAAGGAAGGAAGAGGAAGCTTTGAAAAGTGTAAGTTTTAGCCACTTTTTCCTACTCCTTGTCTTGTTAAACTTCTTCCCCTCCTTTCCTCCTCTCTTCCTATGGATTTAGTGAGATGTTTGGTTCTGTTTTGAGCCCAGAAATGAGGGGGAAATTTCGAAATTCAAGGAGAGGGTTGAAGCAAGGAAGAGAACTCTTGAGAAAAGCTTGGAATCAAGGTGATTTTTCTATCTTGGTTGCTTCCTTTTTCTTGCCCTTTGTGTGTGGAGTTTTGCCAGAACAGAACCATCTTGGGGGGAGGCTTTTTGTCTAGAAATAAGAAGGAATTGTGGGTTTTAGACCATGAGGAGTTAGTAGATATAAGGAAATTGGAAGAAAGGCTAATGAAAATCAAGTTAGAAAAGTGTAGAGCTCTTGGACACTTTATAAAAACTGATTTAATCCATGAATTTTCTTGTATGTGTAAATGTTTATTTGAGTCTCTAAGACCCCTAGGAAGCCTCCCAAGTGTCTCTCCCATCAAGGAAAAATCAAAAAGCCCATGGACTCCTCCTCCCTCCATCAATTCGGCCAAGACAGAACCATTAGGCTAGGGGCTGTTTTAATTTGTTTTAGCCTTGGTTTGAGACTTCTTATGATGGTAGAAGGTGGGAGGAACCCTTGGAAAAAATTTAGAACTCCTAGAAATTGATTTGGTGTCTTAGGTTCCATATTTTGACCTAAAGAAGCAACATGATGCTAGGCTATTTGTTTTAAGGATGTGATGACTTCAAGAGGCTTAAAAGGAGTCAAGAATCATATTTAAGAGTAAAGAATGAGGCCTAGAAATCATTTGAGGGGTGTTGCTTCATTAGGTGCCAATATGGACCATAATGGAGGTTATAGAGTAATCTAGGGTTTAAGCAAGTTGCATAGCCCTAGAAATTGTTTCATGAACTTAATTGACTCCCATAATTTGTGTCTAGGCCAAGAGAAACTATCTTCACCAACTTGTGGGTGTGTAGCTAAAAGAGGAGGCTTGAAAGCTAAGGAAAAAGTGTGTGTTTGTATACAAGGTAGCTTTCTCCACCTTCTCTCATGCATGGATGTGTGTTTAGCTTGTTTTAGAATGTGTGTATGTGTATTTTCAAGCTTTGAAAAGTATGCTAGCATGTCTTTACATGTCATGATCCTTGATGCCATGTTATGTTTTAAATGAATCCATGATGTTTGTATGAGTTTGCTTGAGTGTGGAGAGGCCAAGAACTCTTCCCTTGGGTGAGGATGAGCCAAGAACCCTTGAGCTTGGTTGAGACAAAGCAAAGAGTCTCCCAAAAGCAAAGTGGGCTCCCAAGAGTATGGTTGAGTCCAAAGTGCTCAAAGAATGGGTGAGGCAAGTCCAAAATCCATGAGGAGAAGTGTGAGGCCAATCCAAACACTTAGTGAGCTCTTGAATGATTTGTATGAGTTGTTCACATGCCAACTTTGCTTCTAAAATGTCCATGGCTTTTATTGTCTCCATGCATGCATTAGTAAAGCTTGCTTGCACATATTATATATGATTGAATGGGAGATGAGCTATTGGGATTCCTTGAATCTCACTCCCTCCTCTCTAATGCTCTAACATGCTAGGTGGACCAAGGAGTTATGGTGAAGGGAGCCAACAACCATGAAAGAAGGAGAGTGACAAGCCTAGGCCTAGCTTTCATTCTTTTTGTACCTATAAGGAGGCTTCACAAAGTATATGATGTTGTAAATGTACCATGACCCTTGAGGCATGTATAAATACACCATTATGTGATGTTTATATATATGAATATGATGTATGATCTCTAGCGTATGTTTTGAGTATCTAATGCCAAAGTATGAGAATTGAAAGTTTGATAGATATGTATATAAGTGGGGGTTGAATGGCCAAAATGAGATACATGAGGTTTGGGACCATTTGGTCAGCTCACACAAGTCTTAAATATACTTTTAGACTTGTCTAAAAGGTGCCAAGACTAAGGGAAATTCATTTGGCAATTTTGGTACCCAATATGGGGGCCAAAATTGACCATAATGGAACCCTATGCCACGTTTTAGCCAAATGAGCTAGTCTTGATCTGAAATTTGGCATGAAATTAGGTCTCATTAGGATCTTTCTGGGAAGCTAAAGATCATATTTTTTGGAGGTATAGAGAATATTTGATAAATTTTCAAAGTTGGGATTTTTCATGGATTCTGGTATTGGTACTATTCATACTGGCAGTTTTGAATTCTGTGTCATCCGATGGCCAAATGGTATCCAATGCTTATGAAATTTTATATGCATAAACTAGAGGTCATAAGCTTTCTGTGGTCATCAAGAAAACCTCATTTGGAGGTCTGAGCAGAGAGTTATGCATGCTTGAAGTTAACTATCAGTATCAGTAGCGCCCCAATAGATCAGTTACTGTTCCATCAGTTCTAGATGTCTAAACACATCTGTTTCATCTTGGAATTATTTTTATTGTCAATTTAAAATTTTTAGATTTCTAGAATGACTGAGTGTGTGTGATTTAGATTTTTATAGAATTAGTTATGAATTTTTGAAGTTGGTATCAGTAAACTGAACACCAGCCCAGGCAGTCAGCAACATCGGTAGCTTTTTGGATGTCAAACATCCTGTGTGATGACTGTTGGGACCTGGACATATTTTTAGTGTGAAGTAGACATCCTAATATTTTCAGAATGACCAAGAGTTCATGATTTCAAATTTTTTATATTTAGTTATGATTTTCGAAAGTTGGGTCAGAAAATGGAGTATATCTGGCCGAAAATATGCTTGTTTCCTTTGAGCTCCATTTCGGTTTCCATGAATTGTAGGCATGTTTTTGTAATGCAAATGAGTTTTAAGAATGGAATTAAATATGAGGAAATATAGTATGAGCTCACACGGTCCACGTGACACTGAATTGAATTTTTTAGATATAGCGCAATGCAGAAAAAGTCTATTATTTTCATCTCCTTTCTCATATGCTTTTGTGGGATTAATAATACAAAGCTTATAAATGGCATGAAATGAGCTAGAAATTATGGTGTTACAGTGTGTGTATTTTGTGTGTAAGAATGGCATAAAAGTGTGTGTGGTTTATATATATTAGCTATGTTATGATTTAATTAACTTTAAGGTGGAAGATCTTGGCCTTTAGATTACATGAATGGTTAGGATTTAACCTTGAAATAAGAGATAAAATGTAGGCTTTAGGATTAGATCAAAGGTTGTGATTTGATCTTGAAAAGGTGAAGAAATCTAAGCCATTAGATTACTCAATGGTTTAGATCATATCACGTTTGATAGATGAATATTAGCCATTGGATTACCATGGTTACTTTTTTATAATGTGTGAAGATGACATTACATTTAATGTTGCTTAAGTTAGCATCTATGTCATACTGAAGCCAGTGATAACTTTTTTGTAATGCATGAGATTTTTAAGATTCGTTAATGTAAGCCTGCATAATCGCTCTGCAGTTCGTGTAGTTTCTAGAATTCTCTTCCTACTTCCAGTCTCTTCTTCACACATGGCACCACATCATCACTTTCTCTCTCCTCCATGGTGCCACATCAACACCTTCCCAACTCTCTGGTGCCATGTAAACTTTTCCCCAGTTAGACTTCACAAAATTGCCACTGTTTCCTAGATTCCTCATAATATTTTATTTAATCAGTATTCTTTGAGTTCTTTATTATATTTTAATATTATGTGGCCCTATGTGGGTCCCATTTAATGTCACCAACTATATATTTTAATATTATTTATTTTTTTAATATTTTATTATTTTATGGCCCAAATGACCATTTTGCTCCTGCTAGTGATGTGACAGACAAGTACCTCTGTTCTTTTTTTGCTTATATTTTCTCCGTAACTTCATATTTTTGGATTCTGCCACCACTACCTAGTAGATTTTTCTACATAGAATTTCTTGAGACAACTAACACAAGTTTAGGGTTTTAGTTCGTTTTTGTATAAGCTTATAATAATTTCAGGCCATTTTCTGGCCCTAACGAATCTAGAATTTCATGCAACGAATTTTATAATTTTCTATGCATTATTCCCTATCTGTTGATATATATATATATTGGGCTAGTTCTAAATTTCCCTTCCTTTTAGAAAAATTATCAAAGTTCGTCCAGGTGACAAATGACAATTTTGCCCCTGGGCCCCCTGGACCCCCCTAAAATCTCAAAAATTCCTATAGGTCCTATTTAACTTATCCTTCTCATATATGAAACTATTTTGTTCAAATTCCCCTTATTAAAGCTTAATAAATTCATTATTTAAAACACTAAATAATTAGAGAATTCTAACTTTAGGGATGTTACACTTTATATCGAGAACTATAGTTGCAAGCAAACCATTGACATAAGCTTCATATTGAGTTATATTATTGTTGTATTCAAACTCCAACTTAATGGCTATCAGAAATTGTTTTCCTTCGAAGGATACAATCATGGCCCTAATCCCATATCCTTGTGCATTGGCAAAACTGTCAAAATACATCTTCCATTTGTCTTTATTGCCACCTTTATCAGTTTCATCCTCCTTTATGGTGAATATGTCTTTGTTATGGAAATGAAAGTCTAACAATTGATATTCATCTAAAGGATTCTCTACCAAGTGATTTGCTACAATGCTTCCTTTAATACACTTCCAACTCATGTACTTTATGTTATGCTTGGATAATATCACTTGCCACTTTGAAACTTGTCCAATGACATATGGACTCTTAAAGATATACATCATGGGATCTATTATAGAGATTAACGAAGTGATGTAATAAAGCATGTACTACATTAATGGGAGAATTATAGTTAAGGACTCCAAGTTAAAAAATTTTATTCTAAAGGACCTATTATCACTAGGTTTAAGAGGCTTTTATTTAAAGTTAGTAGTAATTTATTCTAAAACAATAGTAATAGGTCCTTTAGAATAATTTTTTTAAACTCTAAGTCCTTAACTCTAATTCCCCCTACATTAATCACCTAGTTCTCCATACAAACCCACATCAAGTCCTTTTAATCATTGAATAGGGAATCTTGCATTCATTATGTAACACCATATATTTCTAGCCCATTTCTAACACATTTACATGCTTATATGATACATTCCATGAAGGAAGTAAGAAAATCCATTGCAAATAATACATTCCTTTGGATTACATTGTATATAAAAATTTTATTCTGCGTCACGTGAGCCATGTGAGCTCATACAACATATTTTCATATTTAATTACATAAATACAACTCATTTCAATCATCAAAAGTAGCCTACATCTTAAGAAACTCGAAGGGAAGCATGAAATATGCCTATTCATTTTCGGCTAGATTTTGCTCAATTCTGCCACTAATTTTGGAAAATCATAACTAATTATAGAAAAATCAAAATCATGCATTCTTGGCTATTTTGGAAATCTACAGATGTCTACTTTATACTAAAAATATGTCTAGACCATAACATCCATCACAGAGGATGTTTGACATCTAAAAAGGTCTAGAGGTCAAATTGCTTTCTGGAACTGTCACAGATTTCTGCAGCAAAGTTTGAAAATTTTGAATTAATTTCACAAAAATCTAATCCATGCAAATGATACTAATCTAGAAATCTGTGGATGTTAGCTAGTGGAGAAAAATATTTCTGGACTAGTTCAGGTAGCTCAGCCTTGGAATTTAATGGAACAGTAACTGAGGTAAGATAAAACTTTTGATACTGGACAGAATGTTCAAAAATTCATATCTCCCTCTCTAGACCTCCAAATGAGGTGCTTCTAGTTGTAATGAGTCACTGTAGATGCCTAGTTTCTTTGTATAAAATGTTGTGGTAATTGGACATCATTTAGGCCTTGTGTGACAGAATTTATTTTCAAACCAAATAAATAATGCAGCAAACCAAAATCAGAAAAATTGTCAACTTTGAAAATTCATCAAATATTCTATAGACCTCCAAAAATTATGATTTTTAGCTTCTCAAAAAGCTCTTAATGAGACCTAATTTTTTGCCAAATCTCAGATCAAGAAGAGCTCATTTGGCCAAAAAGTGGCATAGGGTTCCGTTATCACCATTTTGGCTCCATATGGGGTACCAAAGTGACCAACTAGTTTTCCCTTGGTCTTGGCACCTTTGGGATAAATCTAAAAGTACATTTGGGACTTGTGTGAGCTGCCCAAATGGTCCCAAATCTCATGCATCTCATTTTGGCCTTTTCATCTACACATATGCATATTACCTCAAACTTTCCAAAATGCATACCTTAGCATTACGTATCCAAATTCTATTACATCACATAATATCATAACTACACATGTCTAAGAAGTCATAAACCATATATATCATTAGGTTACAATATTGGATACAAATATGGCCTTAAAGTGACAAAACTTAAGCATTTGGTTGCCACACTCTTTCCTTCAAGGTGGGTGGCTCCCATTACTATGTCCACTTGGTCCATCTAGCATGTTAGAACATTGGAGAGGAGGGAATGAGATTTAAAGAATCTCAATAGCTTATCTCCCATTCAATCATACATAATATATGCAAAGCAAGCCTTAAAAATGCATGCATGGATATCATGGAAGTTATGAACATTCAAGAAGCAAGTTTGGCATGTGAATAAGTCATACAAGACATTCAAGAGCTCACCAAGTGTTTGGATTGGCTTTACACTTTTCCTCATGGATTTTGGACTTACCTCACCCATTCTTTAAGAGATTTTTGGACTCAACCATACTCTTGGGAGCCCTTTTTTCTTTTAGGAGACTCTTTGCTTTGTTTCAACTAATCTTAAGGGTTTTTGGCTTATCCTCACCATGGTTAAGAGTTCTTGGCCTCTCTACACTCAAGCAAACTCAAATAAACATCATACATTCATTTGAAAATATAATATGTCATCATGAAATCATGGCATATAAAATCATGCTAGCATACTTTTTATGATTTGAAAATACACATACCCACATTCTAAGACAAGCTAAACACACATCCATGCATGAGAGAAGGTGGAGAGAGCCACATTGTATACAATCACACACTTTTCTTCTTGAATTAAGGCTTCCTCTTTTGGCCACGCACATAGAAACTTATGGAGATAGTTTCTCTTGGCCTAGACACAATTTATGGAAGCTAATTAGGTTCATGAACTCAATTCTAAGACTATAGAATTTGCTTAGACACTAGGTTGACTTATAACTTCATTATGGTCCATAATTGCACCTAATGAAGCAACACCCCTCAAATAAATTCTAGGCTCCATTCTTTCCTTTCAATTATGATTCTTGACTCCTTTTAAGCCTCTTAGAGTCATCATACAATCAAAACAAAAAGCCTAACTAATGTTGCTTCTTTAGGTCATAATATGGAACTTAAAGCACCAAATCACTTCCTATGAGTTCTAAATTTTTTCCAAGGCCTCCTCTCATTTTCATTCATCATATATGACTCAAGAATGGCCTTAAAAAAATTTAAAACTCTCTCTAGCTATAAGAACCCCCTTTGGCTGAGACATAGGGCTTTGTTAGCCTTCATGGAGATTTCTTTGTTTTCTTGAAGGAGGAAGCATGTGAGGAGCATCTTAGGGATCTTAAGAGCTCATTTAAACTCTTAATTAGGCATAGAAATTATCATATGAAATCAGATTTTGGAAGGTACACACAAAATCCTAGAATTTGCATTTTGAAATCTAATGGTTTTTTGATAATTCCCTTTGCATATTCTTGATCTCCACACCCTTTTTCCTTATATTCATGCTTGTTTCTATCTAAAAATCATCTCCTCCTAGGGTTTTCTCAAGTGGGGCAAAATGGTGGAGAAGGGAACCAAAGATGACAATCATAGGAAGAGAAATTACCATGTTTTCTTACTTTTTCTCACTTGAATCTTGTGTTCTTTGAGCTCCTCTCTTCAAATCCGAATTTTTCCCTCAATTTCTCCCTTAAAATAGATTTTTAAACTTCATTTTAATCAAGAAAAACAAAGGATAATGAAGAAAAAGAGGTTTGGAAGAGAAAGAGCATGATAAATCATGAAAATCCATACCTTTCTACCTTGAATTTCTCTTCCTTTTCTTCCTCCTCTTGTGTTCCTCATCCCCTAGGGTTTTCCTCTGGTTTTGGACAGAACATGGTCGTGCATAATGAAGGGAGAAGAAGGGTGCATCATATATATAGGTGGGAGGAAATTACACTTTTCAAAAATTCCTATTTTGCCCTTCATTCTTGGCATTTTTGTTTCTCCTTCGTTTTAGCTCCTTTTTTAGAACTATCTTTTCCATTATAAAATTTAGGTTTCTAATTTAGTAAAATGCCTTTGGAATCACTCAAATTAGAGCTAAAACCTTCTCGAATGAATTAGTCAAAATTTGAATCAACCGACATTAAAAAACATCCACTTGAGGGGTTTTACCTATCCCGGGGGTTTCCATAGTTTTCAGGGTCTCTAAGAACCCTAAAAGACTCAAAACTTTCATTTAAAAAGCCCTCCTATGTAAATTCCAAAATTTTCTCAAAATTACAAAAATGCCATTACATTTAGTAAGCTTTTCGTAAGAAATTATTTCTTTATTCTAGCTCCATTTTTCTTTCCATCTGAGCTTGGAATTCTCATTTTTAGGATTCTAGAATGCTTTCCAAATTTTTTGGGACCTAACTACATCGTTTTGGGGGACTTCCTTTTATATATGATGAGTTTTGTTCATTGATGGAGAAATCGTACATTACGTTTCTCACGTTTTCTCTCATTTTCTTAAAACTGGATGTTACACATTAAACTTCTTACTCAAGTAGTAAATTACTTGCTCTATCCTCCTAGAAACATTATGTTATCCTAATACAATCCTTATTGAGCCCTGTAGGATTGTTAAATAGAAAATCAAGGGTTGTCTTTGTGAGGGAAGAAGTAAGATTAGGGTTTAATAGATAATTCTTAATCTTTTCAAAGGCTTGTTGATAGTTGCTATCCTGCTCCTATATGTAATTCTTCTTTACCAATTTGAAAATTAACTTATAAGTTATTGTCAAATTAAAAATGAACCTTGCTATGTAGTTAAGCCAACCTAAAAAACTTTGTCCCTTCTTCCCTTGTTTAGGGAGGTGGCATTTCTTGAATCGCTTTTACCTTGTTAAGGTTTATTTCTATTCCTTTCTGACTCACAATGAAGTCTAATAGCTTCCTTGTCAAAGCTCTATAGGTGCATTTATTAGAATTTAACTTAAGCTTGTATTCATACAACCTTTCAAATAGTTTCCTAAGGATTTCCATAAGACTCTCCCTTTGTACAAATGTGGCCACCATATCATCATACACTTTAGCCTCTTTATGCATTACATCATGAAAAAGTGCCATTATAACTCGTTGATAAGTTTGCCCTACATTCTTCAGTTAGAATGGTATCACTCTATAATAGTAAGTTCCCCATTATGTGAGAAAGGTAGTCTTCTCTTTATCATCTTTATGTATAGGAATTTGATTGTAACCCTAATAACCATCTATGAATGAATATCAATGATTTTGTGTTGTGTTATCGACTAAGACATTAATATAGGGCGATGGAAAATCATCTTTTGAGCTAGCTTTGTTCAAATCTCTGTAATTGAGACATATTCAAATTTTTCCATCTTTTTTAGGGACAGGAACCGTATTTGTTACCTATTAAGCATATGTGGACACTTGTAGGAAACCTACCTCTAATTACTTCATTACTTCTTATTTAATTTTTAAGGACATTTTTAAGCTTATCTTTCTTAATTTTTATTTTTTTTGGGCTTAACATTTGGAAATAAAGGAATCCTATGAGAAGCAAATCCTAGATTTAGCACTAACATGTCTTGATTAGACCATGCAAACACATCTATATACTCATTGAAGAGTTCAATCATCTTTTCTCTTTATAGATTATCCACCATTTTACTTTCCTTTTTTATCTTCTTTAGTCCTTATATTTACCTTTTCAATTATTTCTTTATGTGCACATATCCTTTTGTACATGGATTTAAGCAATTTTTTTTGAATATTTAGGTCAATCCTTCACTTTCAAATTCGTAATCATGCACATTTGCGGGCAGCATATAAATCACTTCATAGGATCTTAGAAACCTCTATGTTGGACAAGAGTTCCAAGGAAAATAATTCCCTAAAGGAAGACATAAAATGAAATGAACGAATAGAAAGGAATAGAAAAATAGGACCAGATATCAAAATAATTGACTTTCATTCGCACATAGTACTTTCATTCATGATTTATATAAAGTACTGCCCTTAATTACAAAGAAAAGTGCTTACTGGCCATAGGTAAATTAAAATAAAAATCAACACAATCAAAATAGTTACTCTAAAATAATGATATTTGGGACATCTTCAAGCTCCTAATTATCCAGTCTTTCTCTAAAGTCATTGATTCAAATCCAAGCATTAACTCCTTGTGTTTCTTTATCATTGTTATCTACCATTGAAATATTTAGTTGGTTCATCACTTTTGAATGAGCCAAGAATGTTTCTTTGATGTGAGGAATTTTGTGTTTCTCTTGCCTTTTACTTTCTTTCGAATTGGCCTGTTCCTTTATTTGATTTGCTAATGTGGGTTCATACCCTAGCCCATGATGATTGGGGTTCTTTAATAGATTATGGGTTGTTTAACTCCTTGAAGTTATGTATTTGATCTTTTTCCATACTTAAGACCACTTTTTTCCTTATTAATACCCTCAATTTATCCACTTCGAGGCTCTTAATTGGCATTTTTTTAGCTTGCTCAGTAGATGCAATACGTGGGACTGAGCTAAGTTTGCTCAAAATTATGTCTTCCTCTCCTTTGTCAATGATAATCCTTCCACTATAAATGAATTTGACTTTTAAATGTAAAATGGAAGGCCGCCCCAATAGAATGAATACATGGTCTCCTTAATAATATGGTATAAGATGGATTAACATCCATTACTTGAAAATTCATCATATACAAGTTTGGGCCAATATCTAAGGGAACACAGATGGTACTTATCACTGCCCTCTTGGGACCATTAAATGCCTTGACCACCATATCATTACTTTTGATATTAGATGCCCACATTGCTAACTGCTCAAATGTGGTTAACTATAGTACATTTAAAGCTAATCTACCATCAATTAAGACCTTTTCTATTATGAACCCCTTACATTTTAAGGTAATATGCAAAGTTTTTGGTTGATTTGTAAAAGTTCCTATAGTTTCCTCTTTAGAAAATGAAATAATAGATGTAGACTTGACAATATTCATGACACTTGCTACCTTTCTAGGCATTATATCAAGTTGCACATATACATCATCTAAGACCTTTTGTAAAGCTTGATGATGCACCTTTGCACTCATAACTAGAAACCCCATTGATGTGTGTTGGTATTTTCTTTAGCTGCTTTATGACATCATACTCACTTTGTTTCATGATTTGTAAAAATTCTTCCCTAGTGCCTCTTCTTTTCTTGTATTTTTTTAACCATCAACTTTCACCTCTTTTCCTTTCATAGCCTTGTCAACATTTGCGGGAAGATAGGGTCTACCACTCTAAGTAACTCCTCTTGCATCTACTATATTTGTGATTGGCTCTTCCTTTACCTTGGCAACCACCACCTAGTTTAAGGGGTGTTTAATAATTTCTCTATATCTCCATAGCATTATATGGTCACTCTAATATGAAAAAAGGGTTTGGCATACTTAAAATCACTAAAGATTGCCTTGAAGTAGGTACATAAGACAGAATTGGCACCTAAAATGGTCTATTGATAATTAAAGAAACCATTTTTGGCCTTGTCTAATTGGAATTATTTTATCAATTATAATATCTACACACTTCTTTTCCATTAAGTAGATCTCTTCACTTAATTTCTCAGAAACCATAATTCTAAATATCATTGACTTCTTGACCACTTGTTTGAATTCCAAGCAATCTTCAATATCATGTTCTATTACCTGTTGGTGATAATCATAAAACTTAAACTTTGGACTGACCACTATATTACCAATCTCTTTTTTTTTGGTGCTGTGTCATGTACTCAATTGATTAAAGATAGGCATGCAAGGTCTTCATAGATATCTTGATAGTGGCATGGATTTTAGAAAACCTTGATTCTTTCTCTGTAAAACCCACTTATTGATCATGGTTAAAGAGCGGATTAGTGGCAATTATTGAATATTCTCTAACCCTGAGTTAGATGTGATTAGATTCAGTTAAATCTAACACATTTCTCTTAAAAATAATATAATCCTTAAATAAGTGCCCTAGTACACCTATATGATACTCATGTAACACCTTAAAACTCATTAAGGATGATTATGATTAATTAGAAAGAAATATGGGTTTAATTAGGAAAATTAATTAAGAGAGGAGGACATTAAATTGGGCCTTATAATTAATTTAGTTATTGCTTTAGGTTAAGTGTGGAAGTCCAATCTTAGCCTTAGGGAGGTCCAATTCTATTTCTTAAAGGCCCAACATTTATTTATCCAGACCTAAAGGTTAATGGACCTTTTTAACTTAACCTAACTTTCAAATGTAACCAATATAACCTTATAATTCATGGCCTAACAAGGATGTGGCTGAACCCACTTAGATTTTTGGGCCTTTGAGTCAGCCCATAACCTATCTAAACCCTAATTTACTTCAGCCTTCCCTTCATTCGCAAAAACATTTAGAGACACAAGAGGCAAAGGGAAATTTTGAAGGTCCAAAGGGAAGGCTAGGGTTAGCAGCAAAATTTCATCATTTCCCATTCTAAGAGTAAGATTTAGCCAAGGTAACTTATATATAACTTAATCCTCTCCTCTTCCTTTTCAATTTGACCTAATTGGTTTTTCGTTTAGAGCATTTTCACCACACCTCAAATCTAATATGGATTATTTGATGTTTTCTTAGAGGATTTTCATAGGTTAAGGTTAGGAGGGATATTGGATAAGTGTAAACTCCTCATTTTGGTGCATTTTCTATTGGTTTAAGACCCCTATAGTTGATTTGTAGTATGGGTATTAATTTTATACAAATTTGCTTAGGATTTAGGGTGATATTCAGAAGTTACTGGTGTGAGAATAATTAAATTCGAAATTGGAGACTTGTAGTGGCTGGGTAAGTATTCTCTAAGTAGCCATTAGTATTTTAATTCTTTGGATACCTATTTGCTGTTATAAATTGATGAATATGAATGGTAATGATATGATTTTGTGTTCATAGGCTTAGTAGCATTGTTATTGGCTTTCAAGGAATTGTCTACAAGTGAGGTAATCAAGGTTAATATTAAATTCCATGCATATGTCTACTTTAATTTTATATCTATTACACATGTATGATTTTGAAATGTATAATGAATGTTAGCTATATGATATATTGTGTTTGGACCTTGTGCGTCTGACGAGTTGTGTCGCGCAACCCTCAAAATAAAACTAGGTTGGACTAAATATATAGCGAATGGCATAACCTAGGTCATCTCCCTTGGAATTGGAGTTTAATGTTTAATTGGATTTTCTAAGTGTTAAAGGATCCTAAGACTATCTAATTTAAGGGGTTTTGATTTACTTAAACTATCTAAAATAAAATTGAAATAGAGTTCTTAAACACTACCTAATTGTATGAATTATAGTTGAATGATGGTCTTGTGACTAGCTTTGGATTCGTCCTTTAGTATCCACTATCCTTATCCTAATTCAATTGTGAATAATTCTGGCCTAAGAGTCACTAATTGTGTTCATGACAAATGTATCTTGAGTTACGACGCAAGAATCAAGAGATTAACAATCTAATGTTGAATTGAAACCCTAATCTCGCATTAAATTGTTAATTCTTGTCTTTAAGATCAATGAATACTCAATTTGATTGATTAACTGATTAATTAGCCTCTGAATCATTATCCAAAGATGTTTAATTAACCAACTAAACACCAAGGAGTCCTTAAATCAAACAATTAAACACTCAATCTCTCACATGCATTTCATCAAACACATTGACTACATATATAGATAATTGTAAGAAATTGAAAAATTTAGTATTTAATCCAATCAATTAATTAACAAAAAGGCTTCCTAATTAGTGTCTAACTAGCCACTAATTACAATTACACAAATTCCCCATCAAATACAACTTAACCAAGATAATATATGAGCAAGAAAAAGTGTAGGAAATTAAGAGAATCTTAGCCAAAATTCTGTGTTCTTCTCCAAGGATTCAAGCTTCTCCAAGGTCTTTCTTCCAAGCTAATCACAAAATGGAGGACTAGAGCTTCATTGGAGGTGGAATAGAGTGGGAATGGAGGATGAAAGGCTGCTGGACCAAGTGGAATGGATAAAGGATGAAGTCTAGATGAAGGGGCGTGAATGACGTATGGAATGAATGTCATGTGTGATACGATGGATGATGTATGTCTGGATTGGCATGATTTTATTCCTCACATGGCCTTACATGTGCTTTATTTAATCCATTAATTGATGTATTCTCCTACCTTCTCATCAAGAAAACCCGTAGCTTTGTTCTTACTCAAAGATCACGTGGCTTCTTTTTACTCTTACATGTGCTCTTCATTCCACATCAACCCATGCATTTGCATTTCTCTTAATTGCCATGTGAATTCTTTTCTACTACCTCACAGCTTCATCCATGTTTTAAACCCGTGGCTCTTATTTTCCAGCTCATGTTTCTTTATCTCATTTGTGTGTATGAATTGGTGGGCCCCAACTTGTCATGCTGAAGTGTTGAATATAATAAAACAAAATCTATGTTTCGTGCTATCTTCGAGTCCAAACGTAGCTTCTTCTTCTCTTCTTGTGTGCTTGTTTCTTCATCCCTTCAGCTTGTAATTACATTCTCCAGCTCATGCATGCTTTTCTTCTCTTAAATCTAGTCCACGTTCTACTCAAGTGTGTGTGTGATCTGTACTCATACTTCCTCTTCATGTCAGCACCAAGCTCTTTCATTTAAACTTCAGCTTCCCTCGCTTCTTTCAAGCTCAGCTTCTTTATCTCGTGGCTTCACCTCACGTGTTTTACTACTTATCTATGAATCCAGACTCGAAGAATCACCCTCTTCTGTTCCACAACAAAGCATTATCCACGTTCTACCCAGCCTGTGGATACCTTCATCTCAAATGTTGTCCTTATTGCTGTCTACGTGGAATGTACGTGATTCTTCTCTGTTTCACTCATAAACCCATTATCAAAGCTCTCTCTTCTTCATATTCTTCATGTGCTACTTGCTCTGTTCTAGCCACGTTGCTTCCTTCTTTCTTAAACAGAAACTCGAGCCTTCAAACCTAAGCTACTTCTTCTTGACTTAGGGATGTGTTGCTATGTGAAACCATGCATGAAACCTGTGGCCTCTTCCTTTTAGCTTCACATGTTCTACATGGATAATGAATGTATACTGCAACGCGAATGGAGTGTGGATGATCCTAGAGCTGCCCCTTACTTGAGTGTTACGTGGAAATGAAAGTGTGATATATGTGTGCAGATTATGTGAGCCCATGCATGCTCTATTTTGCTCGAGTATGTGTCTTCATTTGTTTTTGTGGCTGATTGAAATGAAATGTGGTCTTCCTTACAAGCTTCTTCAGCTACTGCGTGCTTTACTCTTGACTCCATTGCATGAGTGTGATGAATATCATTAATTCTTTCCCTCAATTTTACACATAAAGTCTTCATCTCTTTCTTAATTCAATTTCCCACTCAAGCTATTTTCCTATAAAAAAAATTCTGCACAAAAGAATGGAAAATATTCAATACAATTATCCACAAAATTATTTAAAATAAATTCATGCATTAAAACTCAATAATTTTGCCAATTAATTCATAAAGTGCATAAATGGCTAATGAAATCAAATTGTATCTAATTAAACCCCTAAAGCCATATTTGATCATTAAAATGCCTAAGATAAAGAGAATAAAATATATAAAACATCATGTTTATCAGCGTCCACAGTGGAGCTATGGTATGGCCGCTACCCGTGCATTGTGCTTCAATTAGACACTGGGTGTGATTAGACCCTTGTATACACTAAGCCCAGGTTGTGCCCATTTGGGAGTTAGTGTCATAGATGGGTCTCTCCCGGTGTTAATGGCCTTTAAAATGTAGAAATATTATTGCTAGTATAGGATAGTAATCACCGATAACCTAATTGTTTCATTTGCTAATATGATTAGTATATTTTTCTGATACTTATCTGATTTCATACATATATATTAATTAAATTAGAATATATGAATGGAATTTGCCTTTGTTAACTGAGATTTGCATCTCATCCTATTTCATAGGCTAACTATTTCAGGTGAAGGTCCTTCGAGTAAGGATAAAGTGAAGTAAGTGGATGAACATCAATGAGCTAACACCATGTATGGAAAGTTCTGCACTTGGATGGATTTAATTTAGGATAGATGCTAATTTTTATGATTCTCTTGTATGGCATCATCATCATGTAATCATATTGTTCAATATAGGTATTTTATGTTTTGTTAACCTATGATGTCTCTAATAAAGAGTTAGGCCTTATACAAATCTGGTATATAGTGTATGTACTTATTTATATCTAATATGGAACCTCCTTAGTATGAATGTATGACTTGATTCTTGAGAGCATGCTTTTATATCTCAATGAATGATAATATTAGTTGCTTATAGATCTTGTTGTTGTTAGTACTTTATGAATTTACTAATGCATGATAGTTTGATGAGTAAGAATCAACCCCTAAGTCTTGAATTGGTAATGATAGGTATGTTGGGTAAACTAGGTCAATGAAATCTATTAAAGTCTCATAAATTAAAGTAGAGTGGCCTTGGAGTGTTACTAGAGGGAGAGTTGGAGTGTACAGGATGAAAATTAGAGAGAAATAGTGCAGAAGAGGATCACGTTGTGGCCAAGAAGAGCTAAGCCACAGCCAAGTGTTAGGTAGAGGCGAGAAGCACCATAGTGTAAGGTGTCTCGCCGTGGCACAAAATGAAAATTTACCTAGGGAGGGTAAATAGAGAGCAACCTCACCATGGCGCAAAAATTTCAATTGTAGTGTAGGTCGAGGAAATCAAAGAATGAGTATTCCAGTAGCTAGTTTTACCGCGGCGTAGTTATAGCTCACCATGGCATGAATTGGGAAATTTGATATAGTAGGTTAGCCATGGTAAGATTTGCGAAAATGTGAGAAGTTGAACCCGAGAATAACTTCACCGCGGCGTAAGATGCAAAACTTGATTTTTAGGTTCCAGTAACTAACTTAGTCATGGCGAGGAAGGTCCAAGCCATAGCGAAGGTTACCAAACTCTTATTTTTGACTTAAAGACCTTGAGATTTGCTATGATAATGTTATGCAATGACTTAGGAATATTTATAAGAGTTTTTTGTGAGTTAAAATCAGTAGCAAAATGAATCAAAAGTCTTAAATGATAATTATAATTATTTGTAGATTTGATTAGTTATGATTGCTTAGTTAATCACCTTAATGATATCAAGGTTCAAATATCCCCACTTTCTCCTATTTTAATTAATTATAATGACATTAAAACTTGATTTGTGATTACTAATCGTGCTATTAAGCCTTATCATAATAATTAAGAATTAAGGTTGTTACAACTCATAAGAAATATCAGGATTATACTAAGTTAGATAAGGTGGTTACATTGGCTTGGCATATTGTGGTCCTAATGTTTTTCTTCCAACAACTTTTGGTATAGCTCTACATTAGTAAAAATAAAATTTGGCCAAGGGTGATTATCCCTTGGTCGTACAGCGATTGACCGCTCATGTTGCCCTTGTCTATTAGTGTTGATATGAATTGACCTTGTCCTTGATTTCTTCCACCTATTTGATAAGAAGTAGGTTGTCATGGAAATGATCTCGAAGCCTGAACATGACTCACATATTCCTCTTTCTTGTTCATGCTTTAACCTTGTTTAAAGCTACTTTTTACCTAAAAAAGCATAAGTTTTCCATCTCAAATGTCAGCATCAATCCTTTCTTTAATCTTAATAAGGTCAATAAAATCAGTGACATGTATTCTTAACATAATCTTATAGAATAGATTCAACAAGTACGAATGAAATAAAATAGAAGTCAGACCCTATCATTAGGGGTTGTACTTGTGACACCATTGCCTTCCATCTCTAGGCATATTCTTTGAATGATTCTATTATCTTCTTACTCATTCTTTTTAGCTTCTCTCTAGATGGGACAAAATCAAGATTGAATTTGTATTGCTTCATAAAAGCATCAATGAGGTTCTTCCACTTGCAAATCTTTGAATGATCTAATTGCACACACCACAGCGAGATTGACCCTGTCAAACTCTTCTGGAAGAAATTTATCAAAAATTTCTCATCTCTATATAGTAGGATCTTAGATGATAAACCGAGTTACCACTACCATCATACTTGACAAAGTTTGGTACCTCAAATTTCGTAAAGATGGAAATTTCCAAAATCAAGCATAATTCTTCCACATCTAATGATCTCTATGTGACTGATCCTCGTAGGGCACGTAATTGGTTTCTTACTTTTCCCAATTCTTTCTCCCATTCTCTTTTAGCATTACTTGCTTTATCTTTAGTGTTTATAGCTAGGATTTAAAATGTGTAAGTAGAGTCTTTACTAGAGAATTCTTGCTTATCCTTTACCTTTTCATGATAACCTTACTTATTAGCCACTTGTACTTTAGGGTCTTGAACCTTGTTTTGTATTTAGGTGGTGCTTGCCATTTGACCAGACTGTGCCTTTATTATAACCATTCTTGGCAGACTTGTTCTATCTCTATCATATTTGTGGCGATGGGTGGAGGATTAGATGCCCTAGGCATGTTATCAATGCCTTTCCCCTTTAGAGCCTCAATTAACATTTTCATTGTCTCATTCATCTGAACCATCTGACTTTCCATGGTTGTTATGCAATTATTCACCATGATCACATCATCGTCAATCCTTTGATTCCTTTCAAGTTGTCATCCCTCCATGAGCTTGCTTCTAGAATGGGTATTATGGACTTGAAGAAAGGGATGAGTCTGGTTAGATGGATTTTGTTTTGGTGGTGCAATTTTGTCTTCCCCTCTTATCTATTCAAAGGAAAAAAAAAAGAACAAAACACGTTTAGTTGTTTTAGAAAATAATTTATTTTTAAATTAAGACAATGATTTGAGCAAGTTGTTTTAGCATAACGACTGAGGAATGTTAGGCTCTTTGATTTCTTAAAGGATTTTATCAATCTACATAAAAAGTCTAAGTTAACACCTAATACAAGAGGGAATTCAAATCACTACATGTTTAGTGTCCCATTTATAGCATACATCTAAGTTATCTTAGATGTTAATTAATTCAAGAAAATACAAATCCCACATGATTAATGACCCTAAAGAAGTTGAAACATAAAACATAAAAAAGAAAAATAACACAATTTTGAAATTTCATAGAAGTAGTTGAACAACTGAATTATAGTAGTTTTTTGTGAAGTTAAAAGTTAGTAATATTTTTCAATTTTACCACAATACTATTACATAACAAAAAGAACTTTGGTTTTTTCCACTAGTGTATTTAGTGGAGTAGTCATGCCCTTAGCTTCTTTAAACACATTTGCATTGGCTTAGAGGTTCAATTTTTTGGATTGTTTTATCCACTACTTTTATGTTACTTGTTCAGTGTGCATAGTCTTCGAGGTTTGTTATAGCTTGTTAATTGAGTTATTCTATTAAGTTCTATAGTATTACCACACTATCACCCTGATAATGGTCAACTCATTCATTCTTCTTTCCAATTCTCTAGTCAACATATTAATTTTTTGTTGAGTCTTACTTAACTCAAACTTTTGCATTTGCCTTTCAAGTGTATTCCTTTCCTTAATCACTTTCATTAATTTGGTTTTGTTACTTTACATCCTTCTCTTGTTTTCTTTTACCCATGTCTATGCATCCTTTATAGCATCTCTCAACTTTATATTTTCCACTTTTAATTTTTTTTTGCTTTTGCATCCCTTATTGTCTTTTTTATCTTTTTACCATGGTAGTCTTTTCTTATAAGATTGCACATTCATCCTACATTCAAGTTAAGCTCTCTAAAAGCTTTTGACTTTCTTTTTCTAGATTCTTCAATGTTGCCTTTTTATCCTCTAGCTGCTTGGGTAATTGCTCATTGATTATTTACATATTATTATCGAGTAAAGGATTATGAGATCTAAAAGAAAGCTTAACACCTTTGATCCTTTCCTTAAGCCAATTTTGATATTCTTTAGTTGTGGCAACAACACATTTACCCAATTGAATTTTCTTTAACATATCATGTTGCTTTACACATTTCTTATATTTTGACTTAGCTCTTTAGTTCTTAGGTTAATATAGCAAAATGAATTAGATGCATTGCTTCTTTAGATGGGACACTTTGCCTATACATAAGCTGTTGATGTGCAATTTAGGGATGTAATTAATGCAACTACAAAGACTTACTAGAGATATATTTTGAAGTTGTCCACACAATAGATAATTTCCTCACTTTCCCATTAGGCTAGCTTCCACCAACTTGTATTCTCATTCAATGGACTAAACAAATGAGCCCAATCATCATGGTTCATTCTTGTTAACCTTTCACCATTATTTAGAGATGATGATATAAAAAACTCATCATTATTGAAATCCCTAATTGGATAGTGTATGGCATCATGTCTCTTACCCCTATTGATACTTTCTCTTATAAATATGATTGATGATCTAGATAGTTAAAAGCTGTAGACAAAATTTTAATTTTTCACCCTTTTCTTATTGGTAAAAGCTTAATCTCAAAAATATCTTTGTTAAAATATTTGGTATAGAATTTATATGATGATTTTCCACCATCTATAAAACAATCACAGCCACCAGATCAATTATTCCCATTATTGATGAAAATAACACTAATCCATATATTGCTAAAGCAAAACTCTTTTAAAGGTGACCTACTTATCTTTTTTAGCCAAGACCTGTAGACAATTTGTTTACATATTTTCTTGAGAGGCCTTCAGTTTGCCTTCTTTGGTATAATTAGATTCTACTAAGATCTTCCTTTAAGATATGAGCCACCACACGTTTTGATGGTAAGTGCCCAAGATAAAGGTAGACTGATACATTTTTACTCACAAGCATATTCATCAAATCCCTATATTCTTCTAAAGTAGGTGTAATTTGAAATGTTGGAAATGTAAAATATCTCAAAAAGTTATCCTAGTATTTAGCTAAAGCTAAGAGAGCATTAGATTGAATTAGTATTTGTAATAAGTATAGGGTGTCGCAATAATCCCTTTAAAAGTCTTGGAGATGTCTTCATTCCAATTTTTTTACTTAATATGATTAGACTCTCTACTGATTTAGCTTTTACCTTGACTCTGATCTTTACTCTAGTTGTAACTAGACCTGTTTGACTTGGAACTTAGAGACAATTATTGCCTAGAGATTCCATTACTTTTGTTATGCCAATCAACTTGTATAACAATTTGCTATTTCAAAACACATTGATCAGAGCTTATAATGATAAAGGATCTTCTTTTAATTAGTTGACGGATTATTATCATTAGGTTATTAATTTTTAATCATAGCCATTATTTTCCAAACTTCTAGATATTAAAGGAAAGATAATAAACATGATAATAAGGGACTAAAGGTTTAGATAAAATGAAAGGAAAAGGCTGAAAGAGGGAAAGACATAAAATAGAAGGAAAACGGGCTAATCTAATTGAATATCGAGAAAAATTAGAGATTTAAATATTATAAAATTTAACACGAGCAACACATATCTCTCATTATAATATGATAAAATAAGATTAACAGATTAATCAGATGAGGTCAGATCGGTTAAATCCTGAAGGCGTGCAAATTCAATTTCCTAGTAGCAATATTTTTGACTGAATTTTTTCAAACTATTTTAAATGCCTGAAATTTCTAAGCAAATGTTTTTAATGAAATAAGGAGTCTAAAATTTGGTATGGAATAGATGGTTTTTGAAAAGTACAAAAAATGAACTCAAACATAGGAAATTAAGAGAAAAGACATAATGGAAAATTTTTAAATTGTTGTAAATATCTTTTCCCTTCCTTATGTCATCATGCCATCATAATCTTCTTCTCCAAAATGACATATTCAGCCTTAAGCTAGTAGCAAAGTGGCAAGAAAAGGAGAAAAGAAAGATAAGGGAAAAAGAAGCCAAAGAGGTATGTAAACATGCACAATTTTGCTATATGCTAGTTAGAAAGTCTCTTCTTCTTTTTATACCTATTCTAATGGTAGTTTTATTCCTTAAAAGGGTGAACTTAACGGCTAATCTCTTGAGAAAAAAAGGAGAATTGAAGCAACTAATTATACCACAAGAATCACTATTTAAAGGGCTTTCCAACAATGTATGCCCTAAGCTAGAAAATTGCTATTCTATGAACCTTCATCTTCTTCTATGTTCTAGCCTAGAGAAAGAGGGAAAGGAGGAAGCTTGAACTTGATAGAAACAAAGGTTTATAAGGGAGGACAGTAAGATTATGTAAAGAAAACTACATAGGAAGAAGTGGAAACCATGTTAGAGTGACCAAGGGTTTTAGATGAGTTTTAGATGTTGTAAAACTCTAAAAAGATGTTTTGAATCTTCTAAGGCCATACTTGAACTTGAAAAGAGTCAAAGATATCCTACATCCCCCAAATTCCCCATGAAAAAGGAAAAACCTCTATATATGACATTATGCTCATGTCCCGGCCAAGGTGGGGATGAGGCACTTAGAGAGTTGTCTCATGGATTCTAAGGTTTAAGGTGGTCTAGATATGAGGTATGAATACTAATGGAATTATTGGAAGCAATTTAGAAGCCCTATTCTTGCAAGTGGAAATTTAAGGTTTAAAAGGGACTAGATGAAGCAACTTGATACTAGACATGTTTAAGCTTACATATGATAGCCCTAATAAGTTCCATTAAAATCATATGACTCATGCAAAGTGAGATGTAGAGGCTTAGAAGATGAATTATAAGAGTTACCACTTAAGGTGCTTCAAGTAGCTTAAGTTTACATTTTAAGCTTTAATAGGCATATGTAGTAATGCAATGAGACGTAACAAGTTCTAATTAATTGCTTTGTATTTAAATTGATACATTTAAGCCAAGCAAGTGTAATTACAGCTTTATGTGTACGTGTCAAGCTAAAAAGGACCAAAGGAAAGGAAAAGAACAAGTGGGTTTGTGGTTGATCAAGCTCCTTGCTTTCCAAGGTAGCTTTATAACACCTCAAAATTAATTAAAGGTAATAATTGTGGATTTGAACTTAATTAAGAAGAATTAATTATATGAAGAGGGGACATTAAATGTTTGGGCCTTATGATTATTTTGTCTAAAGTAAGAACCTTTAGTAAGGGCTCAATTGCCTTCTTATCCAAATCCAACCAAAGTGAGCCCATTTTACCTCAACCTAAAACCTAGAAAAGTGGGCCCAAATGGGTCTTGGCCTACTAGGTCAACACATTTCAACCCTAACCCTAAGAGTTCTGTAGCTCAAACCATCAAGCCTTAGCCCAATATGCATATTTCTAGGCCCAATTAGATAATGGGCCTTAAAGTCAATTTATATCACTTTAAAACCTTAAAAAAACCCTTTTGTCTTGCCCTATTCTATAGAGACACGAGAAAACCTAAAGAGGTGAAATTTATTTTCGCACTTTGAAGGAGAAGGCTAGGGTTCTCTGCACATTTTCATCATTTCCTACTTCTAAAGTAAGATTTAACCAAGGTAACTTATATAAAACTCAATCCTCTCTTATTCCTCTTCGATTTGGCATGATTAATTTTTTGTTTAGAGTATTTTCACCTTAAACCTAAATCTAAAATTTATTATGTGGTGCTTTTATGGTGAATTTTCAGAGGTTGAGGCCAAGAGCATTGTTAGGTAAGTATCCTTTCCCTATTTTGATATGTTTTCTATTGGATAAATACCCATATAGCTAATTTATTATATGAACTTTGACTTTGTGTGAATTTCCTAGAAATTGGAGTGGTATGTTAAAGTTTCTGGTGTGGGGAAAATCAAATCCCAACTTAGAGCCTCTTAGTGGCTAGGTAAGTATTCTCTAAGTAGTTTGTAATGATTGGATCCTATAGTATCTGATTTATGTTGTAATTAGCACCTAAGAACATGCTTGATTTGATTTAGGAATCCTCAAAAAGTGGAAACTCATCTTTGGCTTCAGGACTAGACTCAATCAAGTGAGGTAACTGGGATTTATTTTAATTCCTTACATACGTCCACTTTAAGGTTATATCTACTGTACATGTATGATTTTGAATACTAAATGATTGGCTGGTTACTTAAATGGTATGTTTGGACCTTATATGAGTCCATAGTGGAACTGTGGTGTGGCTACTACTCATGCATTATGCTTCAATTAGGTACCAAGTTGTGATTAGACTTCTATATGCACTGAGCCCAGGTTGTACTCATTGGGTAGTTGGTGCTATGGACGAGCCTCTCCCAGTGTTATTGGCCTTTAACATATTGTATATGATTGCTAGTATGAGATAGTAGTCACTAGTAGCTCAACTATTTCATTTGTTGATATGATGGATGTTTCTTATACTTAATTGATTAAACTGCATATATGTTGATTAATTTGGTACATATGAATGGAATTTCCCTCTTAGTTACTGAGATTCACATCTCATCCCATTTTATAGGTTAACAATTTCAGGTGAAGGATCCTCAGGTAAGAATAAAGGAAAGCAAGTGGATGAACATCTATAAGCTAAGATTATGTATGGAAACCCTGCACTTAGACTAACCTAACTTAGAGTATATGCTAATTTTTATCGTTCTTTTATATAGCATCATCATGTAATTATATTACCAAGTGCAAATATTTTATGTTTTGTAATCAATGGTGTAACTGAGAGGAATCTAAACGTCATACAATTTGAAATCTAGTGCTTATACCTAAGGATGATTTGATATGAGATATTATTAATGTAGAACCATTAATTAATCAATTGAGATTATGATTGTGGCATGCTATGGGTGTTTACCCCAATAGTGTATATGGTATTTTAGCTATAATATGTACATATATCCATATAAATGATATTATGAATGGTTTTTGCACTCTTTGCTATACAAATTTATAAGCTTGCTGATGTATGATAGTTAGATGGGTGAGAATCAACATTTAAGTCCCTTAATTGGTTATGATAGGTATGATAAGTAATTTAGGTAATTGGATGCCACTAAAACCTTACAAATTAAGGCAGAATGACCTTAGAATGCTATTAAAGGGAGAGCTAGGGTGTTTAGGACAAAATTTAGAGAGTTTAGGTGTAGAATAAAGCTGAGCTGCAGTTAAAACTACATAAGTTGTAGCCATAAGTCATCTAGATGCGAGGAGCACTACGATGCACGAGTCTAAGTCTCGGTGCAACATGTGAATTTTAGGTTTCGAGGGTACTAGAGAACAAACTTGTTGCAGTGCAAGGGAAGCTCACTATGGCGAGCATTGGGTGGTAGGGGCGAGACACGAGATCTAGCCGTGGTGTGGGAGAAGCTCACCGTGCCGAGAATCAAGAGAAATTGTATGGCAAGTTCCTGAAAGCATCCTCATCGTGACATGAAATGCTTGAGTCACAGTGCAGTTTGTATATTTTTAATTTAAGCTCTAGTAGTCACTCAAGTTATGATGCAGGTATGCCAAGTCATGGCTAAGTACCCAATCTTTTATTTTTGGCCTAGAAACCTTAGATTATGCTATAGTAATGTTATGAAATGACTTAGGGGACAATGATAAGAGGGTTTTGTGAATATATAATCAATGGTAGAACAAATAAAAAATTTGTTCAAATTTCCTCACTTTTTCATAATTTAGTTATTTGTACTAATATTAGACCTTGATTTACAATATTTAATTATGTAATTAAGCTTAATCACTATAATTAGGAGTTAGGGTTGTTACAAGCTTACTCTTCTTTTCTTGCATGCATTTAGATGCATTTGAGTAGAGATGCTTGTGCGTATTAGTTGTTTGATGATTGCATGAGTCATGTTTTGAATTAGCTCTTAAGTATGACTTTTTATACATGTATGAGTTAGGCCTTGGCTCCTAGTATGAGGTGGTGAGAATTGAGCACGGTAGTTCTTCTCTGGCTCAGAGATGAGCTTAGCTAGTATGTTTTCATGCCATGGCTAGATGAGTACAAAAGTTTCATGCCAATTCATGTTTGAATTACTTTAGTGCATATGACCTATATGCTTGCATTTTCTCTTTGATCATCCATTGCATGCATTGATTTGGAATGAGTATGGCTACTGAAATTTTTCCAAGAATCTCATCCTCTTTATCTTCCACTAACCATGATAGGTGCAACTAGCATAGAGAAAAAATTAGAGAAGAATTAGACCTTAGGAAAGGGTAGTAGAATACCTATTATGAACATATTAGTTTAATGTATATTATGAGACAAAACAGTAAAAAACTATATTGTATATAATGATGATATGTAATAGCACTTTATGTACAAGTTCAAACCTATAAATATATGCTATTTTGATGTAGATTCATGTAAATGGAACATGATTTGGTATATGAGAAATTCTTGGTTCTATATGCATGAATAGTTGTGAGATAGTGATTTCTAGAGGCTAGACATTTTTCATTTATTAACCCCTATAGAAATTGTGTATAAATGGAACAAAATTTGTTCAAAGTAAAATATTGCATATTAGGACCCAAATGAACTACTTTGGAACCAAAATTTGGTCCCAATAAGCCATAAAATGCAATCGTACCGTTAATAGCTCAAATGACTTAATTTGAAATTGAAATTTTGTGACCAATTAAAAGACTTAAAGAGCTTATCTTAGAGCGAAAGTTTTCATTTTTTTTGAACTTTATAGAATATTTAGTGAATTTTTAAAGTTAGCCCGAAAAGGTTGTCAAATAGTAGTTACTATTCATACTAGTGTCGCATCAATTTTTGTGTCCTTTAAGGGGCTAAATGGATTCATTTCAACTTAAAATTTTCCCATTATAAAGTTCATATCATAAGCTTTATGTAGACATCTAATTTGCATAAATAGAAGTTATATAGCCAAAGTTATGAATTTATGAAATTTAGACCTTATTATGTCAAAAGGGTCAAAATAGGCTATATAGCTCCTTTATACAAATGGAACTTGTATTATAATCATGTAGGTCAAAACAAATATATGTATGGAAGTTATGAATTAAAGTGGAAGGAAATTCAATTTTTGGCTTTCACAAGTGGCTAAAAACTGCTACTAAAAGGTCTTATTGTGGTTGTTTTTATTATATTTGCCAATAGATGATATGGAAATGATTATGTAAAGTAAGTTATCACACCTTTTGGTACAAGAACGAAGGTTCAATCCCAATTCATGCTAAGGTTCAAGCAATTAAAAGGATTAAGTTGATTGATAAGGTTTGCCTAGGATAAACTGATCCTAAGGTTTGAAGCATACAAGAAGTACTAATAAGTTAAGTTAAAGGTTATAGATGAAAGGGGTGGAATCTAGAGGAGCTGTTAGGGCTTTTGTTTTTATTTTTTAGTAAAAAGTAGGTTATGAGTATTAGGAGGGATAGTCTTACTAGGGGATGATAGTGCAAACCCAATTGTAGAGGTCTTGAAAATTAGTGAGTTTAAGTTGGACTAATTATAAGAAGATATAAGTTAGAAACAAGTTGCTATTCAATAGATTTAGGAAACCTTGGCTAGAAGTTAAAATGGGAAAAAGAATGCCCTAATTCCCACCATAACCTGATATTCCTCCTATGAACTTTCCAAACTCCAATCCACCAATCCCCTATATAGAGGTACCCCTCTAGAGTTTGTCCAATGTAATACCATTTTATTTCTAACATTGATAGCCTCTTTGCAAGTGGGATTATACAATTCATCAAAGAAATCTAAAAAAAATGCATTAAAATAATTGATTAAATTGCGTTGCGTAGCGGATAAAATTTTCATTTTGCGTCTCCGAGGCCCTATGAACACATAAACAACATTCTCTAATTATTTTCCATTCATACAATCATAATATTCTCAAAACTTAGTATAAACCATAGATTAAGGGTCAAAAACCCCAAAATTTTCCTCATTCATCATGGTTGTACATTGACAGATTTCAGGGGCAACTTTGAAAAATTATAATTAAATATAGAAAAATTGAACTCACACAAACTATAGCTTTTTGGAAATCTCTAGATGTCTAATTTACCCTACAAATAATTCCTAGCCATGAAAACCTCATATTTGCCATGTTTGACAATAGAAAAAATAGAGAGGTTGGCCTATCTAAAAATCTAATACAGCTTACTAATATAAACTTTGAAAATTCATAACTAATTCCACAAAAATCTAATCCGTGAAATCTGTACCATTTTAGAAAGGTACAAATGTTAACTAGAAAAAATACTTCCAGACCAATCCAAGAGCATTCAAACCCCGAAAATTAATCAAACAGTAACACGGGTCTGACTAGGCGCCTAGTACTACATAGCAACTTCAAAAATTCATATCCTTCTCACTAGACATCCAAATGAGGTGCTTCTAGTTGATACAAGTCACTGGTAAGGTCTAGTTTCTCTTTATAAAATTTCATGGCAATTGGACATCGTTTGCCCTATGATTGACACAGAACAAATTTCAAACCAGATGAATAGTACATTGACCAAAAATCAGAAAATTTTTCAATTTCAAAAATTCACCAAATATTCTGTAAACCTCCAAATATTACCCACTTTATCTTCCCAAAAAGCTCTCAACAAGCTCTAGATGCATGCCAAAGGTCAGATCAAGAAGAGCTCATTTGGATAAAAAGTGGTATAGCTTACCAAAATGGTCATTTTTGCTCCATATGAGATACCAAATTTGTCCAATTGGCGTTCTTTAGTATTTGGCACCTCTTGGGCAAGTTTAAAAACATGAATATGATTGTGTGAGCTGCCTAAATGGTCCTAAACCCCATGCATCTTAGATTGGCTATCCCACATCCAAGAACACATGTTTCAAGTAAGCATTCAACTACCCAAAATCTACATTTACATTGATTTAAGGTCACTATAGTCTACATAATATCCATATATCATTTTACATTTGTTCATGATCTCACATCACAAAAATAATATGTACAAGCTTACTTTGACATCCAACTATAAATAAGGTTACATAATGGACAAAATGTAATCTCTCAAGGTCTTTGGCTTACACTCCTTGCTTTTTGAATATCATTTAGGCATTTCAAGATAAGGGAGGGAAGGGGAGTGAGATTCCTAAAATTCAATAACTCACACACCCATTTATACATATATTCATGGCATATACACATCAAAGCATATGTATGGAAGGTCTAACAACCATAAAGTATGCAAGGCCACAATTTCTATGACACTTATTCACTTTCAAGCCAAGAACATGCTTTAGGGACTTTTGGCCTTGCCTCACCCCATTTATAGGACTTTTGGATTTGTTTCACTCTTGGCCTAGGGACTTTTGACTTGACCTCACCCTTCCAAGGGGCTTTTGGCCTTGTCTCACCCATACCATAAGACTTTTGGTATCTCCTTACCTTTATCAAGGGACTTTTGGCATCACTTCACCCTTATGAGCCATTTCCACAACCAAGGCCATTCAAGGAAACACATTGGTACTAATGTAATGTCAAGGCATCAAGTGGCATGTCATCAAGTCACAAGAACACACACAAGTATACAATGACATACATATGCACACAAGAATGCAAGGAGAATGAAGTGGAAAGCTACCTTGGATTTATGCAAGCTTTTCTTGATCTTTTCCTTCACTCTTTTTGGCCTCACAAGTGCACCTAGGTGGGTGGATGCTCTCTCGGCCTAGACACCATAAGCAACACACAATTACACACTTGAAGCAAGCCAAGACACTAAACTCACTCTTGAACACACACTTGGTTCTATAAGTGGTATAATGGTTCCATAAATGACCTATTGAAGCAACCTTCACAATTCAAGCTCTAAGCTCCCATCTCTTTCCATTTCTAGGCTTCTTGGCCTCATTCAAACTCATTGGAGCCCTCACACATTCATTTGCACAATTAGAAAACCAAGTTGTTTCATAAGGCACTATTATGGACACCATTGTCCTATCTCCCAATTTGTGGCTCCTAAATTTTTCCCAATAGTTTCTCCCATCTTCTAACATCATATAAAGTCTCAAACCAAGGCTAGAACAATTTAAGACGTTCTCTACCCTATCCATCCTAGCTTGGCCAAACCTATAGGCAATAATGGGGTTCTTGGAGCTTCAAATTTTTCCTTGATAGGAGAGCCACTTGGGAGGCTTTCTAAGAGTCTTAGGAGCTCAAGGGAACACTCAAATAGCCAAGGAATTACTCACACAAAATCAGATTTCATAAAACCCTAAAGAATCCTATACTTTTCTATCTTCTTTTCCATAGGTTTTTCTTGTAATTTCTTGTTATATTCCTCTTCCTTATGGTCTAAAACTCTAGTTCCTCTCTTGTTTTTGGACAAAAAATCCCTCCCCCATATGGTTCTAGTTTAGGCTGAAATACACACAAGGAAGGAGTAAGAGAAAGAAGCAACCAAAACAAGAAATTACCTTAGATTCAATCTTGCTTTTAAGAGCCTTTCTCCTCGATTTGCTTCTCCTCAAAAATTTTGAATTATCCCTCCTTGTTCTGGACTCAAAATAGAACCAAAACCATTTACTAAAACCATGGAAAGAAATCTTGAAGGGAGGAGAACAAAATTGGAAGAAGAAGAAGCGTGAAATTCCTTGAAATTGGCTACCTTTCCTTAGCTTTCGTCCTCCTTTCTCTCCTTCTGTTGTGTGCCTAAGAGAAAGCTTCTTTTTTCTATATTTTGGGTAGAGAGGTTCATGCTATATGGGGGGGAGAAGAGACAAGAAGATTATGGAACATTCAAGAAACTTAGTTTTTTTAAAATTATAATTTTGTCCTTCCGTAATGGCAATTTTGTTTCGGCTTTATTTTAGCTCCTTTTTTAGAACCATATTTTTCATTATAAAATTTAGGTTCCCAATTTAATAAAATGCCTTTGGAATCACTTAATTTGGAGCTAAAACCTTACCGAACAAATCAGTTAAAGTTCAGGCTCACTGCCATTGGAAAACATACATCGAAGGGGCTTTACCAGTCTCGGGGCTTCCCATATATTTTGGGGCCTCTGAGAACCTCGGGCAATTTAAATTTTTCATTTAAAAAGCCTTCCCTTGTTTTTTTCTAATATTTGCATTTATTTACAAAAATGCCATTACGTTTTGTCAGTTTTCATCACAAATTGTTTCACAGTTTTAGCTCTGTTTTTCTTTCTGTCTAAGCCTGGAATTATTATTTTTAGGAGCCTAGGACTTTGCTTAATTTTTTTCGGGGAATTATCTAGCTCATTTCAGAAGACTTACTTTTATATGGCTCATTTCGTCATTTTACATAAATTACGTTCATTACATCTAAGCCCAGAAATTGAGTAGCGGGTGTCAAGCTAGCCTAGAAAGAATTATTATTTGCTTCTGATAGTAAGTTAGTATAGGTAGAGCTAAGGCTTGGATTGTATAGTTAAAGGTGATGACTAGAGGGAAGGATTATACCTTAGAACAAGAAGCTATGCCAAATGGGGTTAGGTCCAGGAAAGAAGCGGATCATTGGTAGAGAAGTATAGAAAAGAAAGGCAAACATCCCTAGTAAGAAAGGGATGAAGGATAGAGTAATAATGAGCTCAGTATACTTATAAGGAAGAGATTATGATGTTTTAAGACTAAATCCAAGGGTATGTAAGACTGAACAGCAATTTAGAGTGATAATGTTAGCATACAGGAATAGTGGTAATAGTAGAGACTACCCTTAAGGCATTATCTCCAATCTAAGTTGCTATCCTAGGGGATAATAATGGATAGGCCAAGAGTATAAGCACAAGATATATAAAGAACGAGATAGGTATATAGAAATTATTATGAATACATAGAAAGGATGTACCTTAGAAGTGATGTACCCTAAAAAGAATGTGATTAGTTCAGTGTTAGATATTTAGGGAATTTAAATACTTGATAAGACATTGAAGTTGCTAGGTTTATAGTTAGGTTTAGAGAAAATATTAAGATCAGAAAAGTAAAACCTAAGAGATCTAGCGGTAGCTATGCTGTAAGCTAATATGAGCAAGATAGATTCGTAGTAAAAAGTTACCTAGAAAGTTTTAGGAAACTGTTAGCAAAGAAAGTTTCTTAAGTTAAATTACAAGTTAAAGCCTAAGAAGGGTAACAAATAAAGACTTAGATGTAAAATGAATGTGTATGGGATGAATAAGTAGAGGAAAGAACCTCAGTCTAAAGAGGAAATATTTTATAGAATTAATAAGAGGAAGGTTCTCTCTAGTATGATAAGAAAAAAGCAAGATATAACAAGTTAGAAGACCATCTAGTTGGTGGTCAGTAACTCTCTAAAAGACAGGACCCCTAATGTAATAGTTACAAGGGCATAGGAAAAGCAAGGAAGAGTTAAGAAGTTAGAATACAAAAAGAATTACCCTTGATTTAGAAGTAATTAAAGGAAAGTTAATATACTAAGTATAGTAAAACCAAATGTAGAATGAGAAGTTAGCACCCAGTACATTGGAAAGATAGGAATTTACTATTGGAAATTGTGCCCTAGGCCAATCATTGTATTGCAAATATTATACTTTATTAAGAAATAAGAATTTTCTTTTATTATATTATTTTTGCATGTTCTATATAATAATATCCTTAGATAAATCATATTGATTATCCTAAATATCTCTAGTCGATCATTATTGTGGGAACAATGATGAACTAAGACTAGTATGATTTTGATTGATGATTATGTGTTAATCATGTATACAGATACGAATCAAAATCATAGGTATTTGCTAAGGAACAAGATGCTGGATCAACCTGCCATAAGATATCTACATGGATTAAGTCATAAGCATATCTTATGTATAACCATATCACCGAGCCCTTAGACTTGAGATCACCATAGTTTCCAACATAAGGAATACTATTTTTGGCATAGTCAAAAGTCATATTTAACCGGGTGATCATAAAGATCGGGTATAGTGAAATTCATGTAGAAGAAGATAAGTGGTCAAGAAAGGATTTATCTCTCTGATTAATAGAAAGATATCTCTGGGCCCTTCGATGAGTGAGACTGAGAAATGCATGGCCGTACTCAAATGGAAGGGTTTCCATTTGTAATATCATTTTGCATGTAGATCGAGAAAGCAACGATCAAGGAAGATAAGGATGACGTTTCCATGCCTTATAGTTAATCTAGATATCGTGTGACAAAAGGGATGTGATAAGGTTATATGACAGGTAGTATCGGATCACCGATCCCTATATGATTTGGGTAGTCACAATGTCTTGCTAGAGACCACTTGTGACTTGTGGGTCAAATAGTGTTATTAGCCCACTGCTAACATCATATGGGTCTATAGGGTCACACACAAGAATGAGTCAACTCGAGCTAAAATGTCCAAATTCATTGAATCTGAAATTGCATCTAGATTCAATAAATGTAATGTCCAAATTCATTAAATCTAAAATTGTGTCTAGATACAATGAATGTCATGTCCAAATTCATTGAATTTGAAATTGTATCTAGATTCAATGAATCTCACGTTCAATCTATGGTGGAAGAATTTTATAAATAAATAAATGTATATATATTTATATATTCGAAATATATATATCCTTTAATTAATTTAAATCAATTAATTTTAAATTCAAATCTATATGATAGATTTAAATTTAAACTAACATGATAATTTAAATTTAATTTATGAAATAAATTAAATTTAAATTAAGTTCTAGATTTATATTAAATAATTAGTTAAAATTTAAATCTATTAGATAGATTTAAATTTAAACTAATCTATTTAATTCAAATTTGATTTGATTTAAAATAATGTATTTTAAATTAATCAAATATATCTGAAACCCTAATAAGATACCTCTATAAAAAGGTAGGAGGCTTGGGTTTCCTAGAGCTACAGGACTAAAGAAAAACCCTAGAAAGAGAAAGCATACAGACGACGTACGAATACTGTATGGATGACGTACGGACTTTTAGAGAGAGAAAGTGTACAAATACTATACGAAACGGCTAGAGATAAAGAGGAAAAGGAGAGCATCTTCTCTACCAAAACCATGTACAAATGTTGGTAAAAGGCACTAGCATGGCATTCGAGTTGAGCATTTGTTTATGTGGATACTGGTGAGGGAGCAGATCTGTAGATTAGTTCATAAGATCTGATAGAAAAGGTAAATATTTCTATATCTACTTGATTTAAACAACATTGATGGATCTATGTGAAGGGATTCGGGATTTTAATTTCTCACTGTGCATCCCAGAAATTCCCAACATTTAATACCAAGTCAGATGAGCTTCCCTCAAATGAATTAGGTGTAATGTAAAAAGCATATTAGTAGAAAAGTTAGTTTACAGAGCATAAAGTTGCTAATAAGGTAGATTCAAGACATTCTAGAGTTTGTGACCTGAATTGGGTTAGTAAGATCCTAAGACTAGTAAAGTGTGCTCTTAAGAATGAAAGTTTAAAGCCTAAGAAAGAAGATATCTTATTCTTTGACAAAGATGTATAGAGGATTTAAGGCAAATAGTCAATGCCTTAATACATCTAAGGAAGCTATAAAAAGTTAAAAGCTCAATTGGTTGCTGAGTTCCAATGCACAGAAAAGTAGTTATGTAAGCTCAAAAGCTTTAAAGAAAGATAGGCACTGTGTCATACCATCACACATCATATGCTAGAATATGATAAATTAGAAGACCTTGTATTGCTAGCCGAAAACCTTGTTGACAAGGTCTCAAAATTTATAATGTAAAATACAAGATCTTATCGACAAAATCCTGGATCTTGTCTATAAGATGTTCTCTCTGTAACACCCTAAAATTTATTTAAGAGTAATTATGATGGGTTAAGGAATTAGTGTGGGTAGTTAAGGAAAATAATTAAGTGGAAAAGGGGAAATGGAACTTATGGAGGAATAAATTGTTAAGGTGGGTTTAAAGATTCAATTGGGTTAGAAACTTAATATAGGCTCATAATTAATTTAAGCATGTCGTGGATAAACACTAATAGAGGCTTAATTATTTTTTTGAGCAAGCCTAACTTCCTATTATAAGACTTATCCTAAGATAGAATACTTAGTAATGGCCCAATCTAATTTAATGAGTTAGAAGCCCAAAACCCCATTAAAAATCCTAGAAGTTCTGCAACCTAATTCATTAAACCAAGGCCCAGCAACTAGGAGCAACCCAATTAGACTTTGGGCTGATAGGTCAGCCCATTTCTCACTTAAACCTTAAGGGAAAATCCTTACCATTCACTTGAATTCAGAAACACAAAAGACAAAAGCATTTTCGAAGGTTTAAGGTAAAGGCTAGGGTTCTTGGCATAAATCTATCGTTTCCCACTTCTAAAGTCAAAATCATCCATGGTAATTATTATATAACTTGACCCTCTCCTCTTCCTCTTCAATTTGACCCTATTGGTTTTTCATTTAGAACATTTTCACACACACCTGAAATCTTATATGGGTTATTTGGTGTTTACTCAGAGGATTTTCAGAGGTTAAGGCTATGAGGGATATTAGGTAAGTATAAACTTCTCATTTTGATACATTTTCTACTAGTTTAGGACCCTTATAGCTGATTTATGATATGAGTGGTGATTTTGTGCAAATTTGCCAGAATTTAAAGTGTTGTTCTAAGGTTACTAGTGTAGATACAACTAAATCTGAATTTGGTTATTGTAGTAGCTCGGTAAGTGTTCTCTAGGTAGTCCTTTGTGGTTTAATTCTTTAAGTATTAGGTTTGCTGCTATAAATAATGATTATGAATAGTAATGGTTGGGTTTTGTGTCAATAAGCTAAAGTAGCATTATTGTTGGCTCTCAAAGAATTATCTATAAGTAAGGTAACTAAGGTTAATGTTAAATTCCATGCATATGTCTACTTTAATTTTATATCTACTACACAAGTATGCTTTTGAATGCATAATGAATGGTTGGCTATCTGAATTGTATGATTGGACCTTGTGAGTTTATGGTAGAGCTATGGTGCGCCTGCCACCTATGTATTATGTTTCGATTAGGCATTGAGTAGTCATCAGACCCCTCAATGCACTGAGCCCAGGTTATGCTCATTGGGGAGTAGTGCTGTGGACGAGCCTCTCCCAGTATTAATGGCCTTTAACATATGGAAATGTGATTTCTAGTGTGGGATAGTAGTCACTGATAGCCTAATTGTTTCATTTGCTGATATGACTGGTATATTTTTTAATACATATGTGATTTCATACACATATATTAATTAAATTAGAATATATTAATGGAATTTGTCTCTAGTTAATGAGATTTACATCTTACCCTATTTCATAAGCTAACTATTTTAGGTAAAGGTCCTTCAGGTAAGGATAAAGAGAAGCAAGTAGATGAACATCCATGAGCAAAAACCATGTGTGGGGAATATTATACTTGGGTTGATCTAATTTAGGATAAATGTTGATTTTGTTATTCTTTTGCATAGTATCATCATGTAATCATATTGGCAAGCGTATGTATTTTGTATTTTGGTAAACAATGATGTAACTATAGGGAGTTAGGCTCTTAACAATTTGGTGTCTAATGTGTGCACTTGTTTATATCTGACATGAAACCTTGTTAAGTGGATATATATATATATATATGACATGTTTCTTAGAAGTATGTTATGGTATTATCATGAATGATAATGTTAGTAGTTATGAATCCTTCTTGCTATCATTGATACATAAATTGTTAATGTATGATAGTAGATAAGTAGGAATCAACACCGGATTTGATTTGGTAGTGAGAGATATGCTACGTAAATTAGATAGTTAAATGCCATTAGAGCCTACAAATTAAAGTAGAGTGGCCTTAGAGTATTGCTAGAGGGAGAGTTAGAGTGTATGGGATAAAATTGAGAGGTATAGGGGCAAAAAAAAATAGAGTTGCAGCCAAGAGTAGCTAAGTCATAGCCAAGAGTCAGTCAAAAGTGAGGAGCGCCACAATGAGAGCGTCGTGGTGTGGGATGTCTCACCGAGGCGCAAGGCGAAAAATTCGCCCAGGGATAGTAATAGAGAGTAACCTCATCACGACGTAAGTTGAGGAAGTCAGGTAGGGAGTGCTCCAGAGAGTAGTTTCATTTCAGCGTGAAAAGATCAAGTCGATACAAGAATCAAGGGAGGAAAATTCTGAGTTCTAGTAGCTACTGTGAACACTGTCTTGATTTAATAAAGAGTTTTATTATCATTATTATATTGTTTGCATATTTGCCATATAATAAGATCCTTGTGTAATGATAGTTATTATAAATATCCTTAGTTGATCATCATTGTGGGAATAATAATAAATTAAGACTAGTATGGTTTTGATTAATGATTATGAGATAATCATGTATGCAGATACAAATCAAAGTCATAAGCACTTGTTAGAAACCAAGGTGCTGGACTGACCCGTCGTGAGATAGTTACATGGACTAGTTTATAAGTATATCTCATCTATAATTATGTTACCAAGCCCTTAGACCTGAGACCACCATACATTCCTATATAAGGAACTTTGTATTTTGATATAATCAAAAGTTGCCTTTAATCGGGTGATCATAAAGGTTGTGATCGAATACAATAGGATACATATAAAGGAAGATGAGTGGCCAAGATAGGATTTGTTCCTCTTGCAGAGAGAGAGATATCTTTGGGCCCCTCAATAAGTAATACTAATAAATGCATGACTATGCTCAAATGGAAAGAGTTTTGTTTGTTTGGACAGTTTACTTAGAGATTGAGAAAGCATGGTTAAGCAATACAAGGATGACGTCTCCACGCCTTATGCTTAACCCAGATATCATGTGACTAAAGGGACTTGACATAGGCTATAGGATAGTGACGGGCTTGTCGTGCAACCCTCAAAATAAAACTAGGTTGATCTAAAAATATAGCAAGTGGCACAACCTAGGTCATCTCCCTTGGAATTTGAATTCAATGTTCAATTAGGTTCTCTAAGTGTTCTAAGATCCTAGAACTATTTAGTTTGGGGGTTTTTGAATGAATTAAACTATCCTAAACTGAATTGAAACAAATTTCTAAACACTATCTATTTGGATGAATTATGGATGATAATGGTCTTGTGACTAGCTTAGGAATTGTCTCTTGATATCCACTATCCTTATCCTATCCCAATTATAATTAATTCTGGCCTAAGAATTCCTAATTATGTTCATTAGCAAATGATCTTGAATAACCATTCAAGATTCAAGAGATTAATAATCTAATGTTGAATTGAAACCTCTATCTCGCATTAAACTGTTAACTCTTGTTCTTAAGATCAATAAACATCCAATTTGATTGATTAACTAATTAATTATCTTCTGATTCATCATCCAAAAATGTTTAATTAACCAACTAAACACCAAGGAATTCTCAAATAGACATTTAAACACACAACCTTACTCATGCAATTCATCGAACACCTTCGTGGCATACATGAGAGATTAGAGAGAATAATGAAAAACCAAATTCAAATTTAACCAATTAATCAACAAAAAAGGTTTCCTAATCAGTGTCTAACCAGCCACTAATTAATTACACAAATTCTAAATCAAATATAACTCAACCGAGATTATACAGAATAAGAAAAAGTGTAGGAAAAATAAGAAAATCTTAGCCATAATTTGTTGTTCATCCATGGATTCAAACTTCAACTCAAGAGTTTCCTCCCTTGCTAGCCTCAAGATGGAGATTAGATCTTCATTCGGTGGATGGAGATGGAGATGGAATGGAGAGATGGATGTGTGGATGGAGGCGTGGGTGAATGGACGAATGAATAGTGGATGATGAGGCGTTGTGGTGCATGACGGCGCTGGAGGCGAGGGTTTGTATATATAGACGTTCCGAAGACGTGAATGAATGGAATTGTGAGTTGAATGGGCCAGGCTTGAATCAGCGTTGTGAGAGGTCAATGTATACACTGGATCCTCTCTCACGTGGCTTGCTTAATGATTTCACGTGCTCATTTATTCCGCTCGAATGCCTTCAGCTTGTACATGTTTACCCGAAGCTTTATTCTTCATTCTCACGTGGTTCTGCATGTGTATAAGTGTGGGCCCCATCTCATTTTCTTTATTATAATATTCTAATTCATGCAAACTTCCCACTTTTCATGTTCTGCTTCAGTTTCTTCTTTGATGATGTGGTTCTGGACAGCTCGTTGCTTCATGCGTTTATCCCTGGACTCGAGCATTCTGCTGTTCTGGAGCTACAAAACATGAGAGCACGTTCTGCTGGCTCGAAGCTTCTTCAACACATTCTGTAATCACGTTGCTGTCCAGCCTTTCCATGCAAGCTTTCTTCCTTCTTTCATCTCTGTTCAACCACTGCACTTCTCCAATCTCCAGCTCATTCTCTTTGTGCAGTTCCACGTTGCTTTCTTCCTCGTTCTGCAGCTGCTCGAGTTTGTTCAGCTCGTGCTCTTCTTTTTCTTCTCGTCTCAGAAGCAACTCGTGCCTCTCCTTTCCCACGTTGCTGCTCCTCATCATTTTCTCCTTGCAAGCTTCTTCTTTTACGTCGAAACCAAGTTCTAGCTCTAGCGTCTTTCACTAGCAACTCAACCTGCTTGCTTCTTGTATTTCTATTCCAGTAGCTCGAGTTCTCACGCTGGTTTCACGCTCTACCTCAGATCCAACGTATTCTGCCCCATGCTTCTCTTCGTCCTTGCTTCCTTTCCAGCCCTCGAGTTCAGCCTCTTCCTTTAACGTTAGCTCCTTGCTTATTTTCATGCAGCTCATTCCAGACTTCTTGTTACCTTCATCCATGCTTTGTTTCTGCTGGTGTAACTTGCATGTGTATTCTTTTTCAGCTCTAAGCCCCTCGTGCTGTTTGCTTGTTTCAACTGTAGCCATATTAGCAATCACGTCAGCTTTCTCTCCTTTACCCGTAGCTTTCCACGTTCTCGAGCTTCTGCATGTTTATTCTTCTATTCTGTTTCTCGTGGAACTTCAACTTGCTGAATGCTACTTGGATGGATCTGTTTTGCTTGAGTTTCTTCTCTTTGTGCCTACAACCTTTCTAGTTTGTGGCTTTCCTTCAAAGCTCAAATTGCCCAACAAAAATCTGCACAAAGAGTAGGGACAATTTAATAGAAAAAATTCACAAAATCATTTAAAAGGAATTCATGCATTAAAACTCAATGATTTTGCAAATTAATTCATAAGGTGCAAGAATAGCTACTAAAATCAATTATCCATCTAAGTAAATCTATTAAGACTTATTTAACTATTAAAATGATTAAGTTAGGAGAATTAAAACATATAAAAATCATAGTTATCAAATTCCCCCACACTTAAACCTTTGCACTCCTGGGCAAAGCTTAAAGATAAAAGAATGATTTGAAGCACCCGGCTGGTAGAATGGCAAGTGGAAAATGAAAATGGAAAAGAAAGTGTAAAATCACAAGTTAGAGATTAATCACAACTCTTCATCACTTTAACAATAAAAGCTAATTTCAGTTGCATCAAGAGATCAAATTCCATGGCAATTTCATTTGAAAAGAATGAACTGAAATGCATAGCCCTCTCACATGGTCAGTGTTTACTCTCATCTCTCAAGTGTTTATGGGCAATGTATTTCACTCACATTCCACCTATCCAAGCTCATTACCACAAGCTTGTGAAGCTTCTAAATCTCCACCACCAATGCCAAATGCAATGCACAAATCAAAGGACTTTATTTAGGGTTGTAATGGGGCTAAGGAGATGAAATGAATGGATAATAAAAAGAAGGGGAAAAACTAAACAAATGGATACCTTAGGACCTCAAGAGCACTCAATGACAATTTAGAATAGGGAAGAATGTGCATTCAAGGCCTTATTTCCAACAAGTATAAGTAACTATAAACTCAATTTAAAACACTCTTTTTTTTTAATTTTTTTTTTTTTTTTTTTTGACTTTCAATGGCTTCCTTTTCTTTTTCTTTTTCTCTTTTTTTTTTTTTTTTCTTTAGCTTTCTTTTTTTTTTTTTTTCTATCTCTTCTTTTCATTGCATTTTTTTTTTTTTTGGAATCAAATTCTTTGACTAACAATGGCCTTAATGGATGCAAAGCACACATTCACCTATCCTATTTAGATGTAATGCTCGTTGAAATTCCTAAGGCATCTTAAAACAAGGTGGGAATATATTTAATGGCTATAGGTTAAACAACAAAAGAAAACAAAGCTCAAAGTGGCTAAACAATGGATAAAATGTATGTATGGTTGGCTTTTTTGGCTCTAGCTAAAATAGAAATGAATGCCTTATCATTTTCATGCATGCAAATGTAAATGTGGTCTCAACAAAGAATCAAGACAAGTTCTAGAGTGAAACAAAGATAGGTGAATACACACTAGAATTGAACAATTAAGGCTCAAATTCTCACCAGCTAATGGCTATTAAATAATTCATTGAAATCAAATTCATTGCCACTTCACTTGAATCAAAATACAAGATCCATCACTTATCATGTTTAAGTGAATCTAAGCTACAATCATCTCAACTTGTAACTTTTACAGAAAAATTGAAGAAAAATCATGCTATTTTTCAAAAATTTTCTAAAAAAATTTCAGTTTTTTTTTTTTTTTAAAGCAAGGAAAAGATGGAATGGAATGAGATGACTCTCTCCCCCACACTTAAATGTTGCATTGTCCTCAATGTCAGCACACAATCCAGTAAACAGATAAACAACACAATATAAAAGTAAGTGAAAAGAGAGAATACAACCGGATGAAGTTGACAATGAAGATCTCAAAGGTGGCTAAGATGTTCATTGTAGCTGGCTAGCAATTTATTTCCTACAAAATAGAAACAAAAGAAACTGTAATGTGAAAAAGAAAAAGAAAACTAAATCCTAAACTAAGAAGAGCTCTATCAGCAACTAACTAATCATACGTATCAAAAACCAAAATTAAAATGGTGTTATTCCTTCTCAATTCAAGAAATTTAAGTCTCACTACTTTAAAGCATTTGGATTGATCATTCAGTGATGACTCATGGACTTCCTCAACCATCAGTAGTTTCAGAAAGTCATATTCAGCAAATGTAGGAAAAGTAAAAGAATAAAAATTAAATTTAGGACATTTAATACTAAAGAAAGAAATTTTAAAATCAAATTTAAACTTTGAATTCTCTAGAAATCTATCATAACCAATAAAATCTACTGGACTCTCATCAGTAAGAGTCACTACATCCATAGGAAAATTAAACTGCAACTTCTCACAGTCTTTTGAATTTAAGTCCTCCAAGGTATCTGGCAGTTGCTTTTTATCAGCTTGGAGAATCTGTTGATTGTTGGGAACTAGCTCACCAACCTCAGGAATCTGTTCAAGACTCTCAACAATAGAGGTAATATCTTCCCTGACCAAAGAGACATCAGTAGGCTCATAATATTCTAAACAATTGCCAACAGTAAAATCAAGTCTCTCACTAGTATCAACAACAGCACAAGCATCAATAGAATTTTCAACATCAACAGTATCACTATGCATGCCCTCATCAATACTAGTATGATCAGTAGAATCAAAAGCATAAAAAATTTCAGTGCAGGCAAAAGATTCCGTGGATTCAACAAACTTATCAGACTCCACAAACTCATTAATTTCAACACACATAGGACTTGTATGTATATCATCACATAAGCATTTAAGAGTGGGGTCTGAATGATCAACAAGCTGTCCAACATTTTCACTGTTTATATCCTTTTCAGATGCTACATCTACCACTTCATCATTCATACCATTACATGCTAGTGAGGAACCATGTTGGTCAGTATATGTGAGAAACTCATTAGTCTCAATGAAAGAATTAATTTGGGAGCATTTATCACATATAGTAGATTCAACACACACACAATCAAGAAATGCATCCCAATCAGCTATATCACATGGCCCAGATGGCATGTTGTCCCTAAACTCAGTAGATGCATCTTCAACAGACTTATCAACTAATTCCACACCAGTCATAGAATAATTATCACATTCTAAGTCACCCCCACACTTATCTACTACCTTAGACTCAATAGATTCATCAATTGATTCAGAAATAAAATTTTCACTATAATCACAGCTAGGAGTAGACATCCCAAGTGCATCAGTACACAAGGGTTCATGAACATCAATAGATGTGTCAGTTTTGCTCAATGAACTACCACAATCAACCAAATTAGGAGATTCAACAATAATTTCTTCATCAACATCTTCATCATGCAATTCAGAATCAACAACATTATATGCATCAGGGATCACAGTGCTATCATGCAAATTAGAGTCAGTTCCAACAAATTGTAAAATATTAGAAGATGGAAGGATATTACCAAATGAATAGGACTCTTCCTCCTCTATACATTCTCTTCTAATTTGCTCTTCAATTGATTCATTAGCACTTGAAGTCGGTTGATTCGATTGAATTCCCAAATCCTTCATTTGTTGGTCAAAGAGTTGCAACCGTTCAGTTATTCGTTGGGCTGTTTGCTGCATTTGCTGCATTTGCTGGTGTTGAAAATCATAAGCTTCCATTAGCTGCCTCATCCATTCTTCTGAACTCGTTTCCCTCTGGGACTCTTGTTGCATGTACCCCTCATAGTAATTGTAAGGATGATAGTTTTGCTCTTGCATATGGTAGTCATGGTATGACTCTTGCATATGGAAGTTATGATATGGCTCATGATGATGGTGGTAATTTGGGTGAATCTCATATGGATGGTTGTATGGTTGGTAGCTGGGGTGAACTTCATAGGAATGATGGTGTGGTTGGTAGCATGGTGGTTGGATTTGTTGGTATTGTTGGGCTTGTTGTTCTTGTCTTTGTTGTTCAAGCAAGCCTTGAAGCATTGTATTGAGATCATCCAACTTCCTGGAAATCCTATCATTTGCATAAGGATCATAAGCACCTTGATTAGAAAAATATGGATCCATTTAAAGCAAAGAAAAATGAGAAGCACAATTACTTTTAGCACAAAACAAATCACTAACAAAGTATAACAAAAATTAATCAAAATCAAGAAAATAAAATTCAAATGAAGCTAAGACTTACTTAACTATGAAAAACACTCCTAAACAGAGGTTAGTGACACAAAACAAAGTCACAAAAAAATAAAGAAAATAAATCCAGAAAAATTGAAAAATTCCTAAAAAATTCGAGAAAATACTAAAAAATTAGAAAAAGTGCCTCAAACGTTGGAATTTGGCCAAAAAATGGTGCACCTAATAGCTTTGCTATTACTTTTGCTCAAAACACCCAAAAACCTTCAAAAACAAAGTATGAGAATTTTCTGGGCACTTTGAACGAAAATTCCAGCAAGCATTCAAATTAATATGCAACACCGAAATTACCCGATTCCAAGTTCAGAACAAAACGAAAATCAAATCAAAACAGAACTAAAACAGAGATAAAACAAAACAAAAACACTTAGAAAACTTTCTCAAACAATTTAGACTCCAAATTCCCCGGCAACGGCGCCAAATTTTGACGGGCTTGTCGTGCAACCCTCAAAATAAAACTAGGTTGATCTAAAAATATAGCAAGTGGCACAACCTAGGTCATCTCCCTTGGAATTTGAATTCAATGTTCAATTAGGTTCTCTAAGTGTTCTAAGATCCTAGAACTATTTAGTTTGGGGGTTTTTGAATGAATTAAACTATCCTAAACTGAATTGAAACAAATTTCTAAACACTATCTATTTGGATGAATTATGGATGATAATGGTCTTGTGACTAGCTTAGGAATTGTCTCTTGATATCCACTATCCTTATCCTATCCCAATTATAATTAATTCTGGCCTAAGAATTCCTAATTATGTTCATTAGCAAATGATCTTGAATAACCATTCAAGATTCAAGAGATTAATAATCTAATGTTGAATTGAAACCTCTATCTCGCATTAAACTGTTAACTCTTGTTCTTAAGATCAATAAACATCCAATTTGATTGATTAACTAATTAATTATCTTCTGATTCATCATCCAAAAATGTTTAATTAACCAACTAAACACCAAGGAATTCTCAAATAGACATTTAAACACACAACCTTACTCATGCAATTCATCGAACACCTTCGTGGCATACATGAGAGATTAGAGAGAATAATGAAAAACCAAATTCAAATTTAACCAATTAATCAACAAAAAAGGTTTCCTAATCAGTGTCTAACCAGCCACTAATTAATTACACAAATTCTAAATCAAATATAACTCAACCGAGATTATACAGAATAAGAAAAAGTGTAGGAAAAATAAGAAAATCTTAGCCATAATTTGTTGTTCATCCATGGATTCAAACTTCAACTCAAGAGTTTCCTCCCTTGCTAGCCTCAAGATGGAGATTAGATCTTCATTCGGTGGATGGAGATGGAGATGGAATGGAGAGATGGATGTGTGGATGGAGGCGTGGGTGAATGGACGAATGAATAGTGGATGATGAGGCGTTGTGGTGCATGACGGCGCTGGAGGCGAGGGTTTGTATATATAGACGTTCCGAAGACGTGAATGAATGGAATTGTGAGTTGAATGGGCCAGGCTTGAATCAGCGTTGTGAGAGGTCAATGTATACACTGGATCCTCTCTCACGTGGCTTGCTTAATGATTTCACGTGCTCATTTATTCCGCTCGAATGCCTTCAGCTTGTACATGTTTACCCGAAGCTTTATTCTTCATTCTCAGTGGTTCTGCATGTGTATAAGTGTGGGCCCCATCTCATTTTCTTTATTATAATATTCTAATTCATGCAAACTTCCCACTTTTCATGTTCTGCTTCAGTTTCTTCTTTTTGATGTGGTTCTGGACAGCTCGTTGCTTCATGCGTTTATCCCTGGACTCGAGCATTCTGCTGTTCTGGAGCTACAAAACATGAGAGCACGTTCTGCTGGCTCGAAGCTTCTTCAACACATTCTGTAATCACGTTGCTGTCCAGCCTTTCCATGCAAGCTTTCTTCCTTCTTTCATCTCTGTTCAACCACTGCACTTCTCCAATCTCCAGCTCATTCTCTTTGTGCAGTTCCACGTTGCTTTCTTCCTCGTTCTGCAGCTGCTCGAGTTTGTTCAGCTCGTGCTCTTCTTTTTCTTCTCGTCTCAGAAGCAACTCGTGCCTCTCCTTTCCCACGTTGCTGCTCCTCATCATTTTCTCCTTGCAAGCTTCTTCTTTTACGTCGAAACCAAGTTCTAGCTCTAGCGTCTTTCACTAGCAACTCAACCTGCTTGCTTCTTGTATTTCTATTCCAGTAGCTCGAGTTCTCACGCTGGTTTCACGCTCTACCTCAGATCCAACGTATTCTGCCCCATGCTTCTCTTCGTCCTTGCTTCCTTTCTAGCCCTCGAGTTCAGCCTCTTCCTTTAACGTTAGCTCCTTGCTTATTTTCATGCAGCTCATTCCAGACTTCTTGTTACCTTTATCCATGCTTTGTTTCTGCTGGTGTAACTTGCATGTGTATTCTTTTTCAGCTCTAAGCCCCTCGTGCTGTTTGCTTGTTTCAACTGTAGCCATATTAGCAATCACGTCAGCTTTCTCTCCTTTACCCGTAGCTTTCCACGTTCTCGAGCTTCTGCATGTTTATTCTTCTATTCTGTTTCTCGTGGAACTTCAACTTGCTGAATGCTACTTGGATGGATCTGTTTTGCTTGAGTTTCTTCTCTTTGTGCCTACAACCTTTCTAGTTTGTGGCTTTCCTTCAAAGCTCAAATTGCCCAACAAAAATCTGCACAAAGAGTAGGGACAATTTAATAGAAAAAATTCACAAAATCATTTAAAAGGAATTCATGCATTAAAACTCAATGATTTTGCAAATTAATTCATAAGGTGCAAGAATAGCTACTAAAATCAATTATCCATCTAAGTAAATCTATTAAGACTTATTTAACTATTAAAATGATTAAGTTAGGAGAATTAAAACATATAAAAATCATAGTTATCAGATAGGTTGCATTGGATCATTGATTCTTATATAATTTGAGTAGTTATAATGTTTTGCTGAAGGCCACTTATGACTTATGCGCTAAAAGGAGTTTTGGGCCCACTGCCAACATTATATGGGCCTACAGGGTTACACACAAGAAAGGGTTAGCATAAGCTAGAATATCCAGATTCATTGACCCTAGAACATATTTAGATTCAATGAATGTAGTGTCTGTAACACTCCAAAATTAATTAAGGTGTTAATCATAGATTTAGATTAATTAGGGATAATTAATATGGGATAAGTAGGCAAGTTTAGTGAATGGTAATTTTGAGAAATAAATCAATAATATGAGTTGAGAATTAATTGGGATGAAAACTACATTTAGGCCCAAATTAATATAGGAGATCATGAGAAAAGGCTTATAAAGGCCCAATGATTCTAGATGTAAGCCCAACTCCTCATCATGAGACTTAGGCCAAGAGAGATCACCTAGTAATAGCCCAAGTTGATTTAGTAGAATAGGGGCCCAAGACCCAAATTATGTGAGCTGGCCCAACACACATTATGCAGACCCAAATTAGATTGGCTCTTGAAATTTGGCTTAGCCCAACCACAACCTTGAAGCCCAACTCATGAGATTCAGCCCAACTTATGGGATAAGGCCCAACAAGTATAAAAAAATCTGAACCTACAAGGAATTGGACCATTGGGTCAGCACATTCTACTTGTAGCTCTAAACTTTCTGCAGCCCATTCATTAAACCATGGCCCAATCACTAGAGATGGGCCCAATTGGACCTTGGACTGATGGGTCAGCCCATTTATCATTAAAAACCCTAAAGAGTCAGCCACTTCCTTCCCCATTCAGCAGAAAACACAAGAGGCAAGGGAGAAAATTCGGAGGTTTGAGGGAGGCTAGGGTTCTACCAACATGGAGGCTTCATTTCTCACTTCTAGAGGATGATTTAACCAAGGTAAGTTATATATAACTTGACCCTCTCATCCTCCTCTTCATTTTGGTCCGATTAATTTCTGGGTTTGAGCATTTTCATCTTCATCTCAAATCTGAAATTTGGTGTTGGGTGATTCCTTGCAAGATTTTCGGACTTGGAGGTTAGAGGGAGGATTAGGTAAGCTTTTCTCTTCCATTTTGTGAATCACTTTGCTGGAAAATGCCCCTAAGGATGTATTATCATAATGGGTTCTGTTATTGTGTGAGATTACAGGGACATAATGGTGGAAAACTGAATTTTCTGGGCTTGATGATTGAAATGCGATTTTTGGTGCTTCCATGGTGGATTTTTGGAGGTGAGGATATGGGTGTTATTAAGTGAGTATCTCTTTCCCATTTTGATGCATTTTCTGTTAGTTTGAGACCCCTATAGTTAACCTATGATATGGGCTTTGGTTTCATGTGAAATTACTCAGAAATTGGAGTGAACTATGGCAATTTCTGGTGTGGGAAAGTTGGAATCCGAAATTAAATCCCTTGGTAATTAGGTGAGTAACCTCTAGTCTGTTATTAGTAGTTCAACTCTTTGGATATTTGATTGTGATTAGAAATGATGATAATTATGCTTGTTATAGGCTTGGTATGCATTTGGATTATTATGGTAGCTAAGGGAAGAGTAATTGGCTTCATTGAGGTAACTGGGTTATTTTCCTAATTCCATGTATATGCTTATGTTAATCTGCTATTTGTTACACATGCTTGATTTTGAAATGCTAAATGTCTGGTTGACTACTTGATTGTTATTGTAATTGGACCTTGTGAGTCCATGGTGGAGCTGTGGTGCAGCTGCCACCCGTGCATGTGCTTCGATCGAGCACCGGGTATGATCAACCCCAGATGCACTGAGCCCTGGTTGTGCTCATGATGGAGTAGGTGCCGTGGACGGACCTCTCTCGATGTTATTGGCCATTAACATGTTATGTATGATTGCTGGTATGGGACAGTAGTCATTGGTAGCTCAACTAGTTCATTTGCCAATCGAATTGATGATTCTGATATTGATGACATGAGATTGTCTTGGATTGATTGACTTGTACATATATATGGAAATTTCCTTTTGTTACTGAGATTGTATATCTCACCCCGTTGTGGGCTAATATTTTCAGGGATCGGACCTCTTAGTGGCAAGGAGAAAATTAACGAGAGCTTGTTAAATAGTTTGGGAGCTTTGACAAAATGTATTGTAATTAAATTGTTAGTTTTGTATCATTGCTGCATTACATCATGAGTTGCCAAGTATAGGGATTGTATATGTAATTTGATTATCACGGAATTGAATATTATGATTGTAATCGGCTAGTAATGGAAAGTGTATCTAATGTTAAATATCAATGGTGCATGATTGGTGTTGTTATTATTCCCTAGACTTGCTGATATAGGGTAATTAGAGGAAAGAAATGGGCATATGGGTTTGAATTGGTAATGGAAGCGTAGCTAAGTAAATAAGGTAGATAAATGCCATTAGAGCCATACAGAATGAGGGGAAGTGACCTTAGAGTGTCCCTAAGAAGAGAAATGGAGTGTAGGGGGCGAAATATAAGGAATATAGCTACAGGAGGGAGTCACGCCGCGGCCAGGAAGGCTTCGCCGCGGCCTAGGAAGTGACAGTGGCGAGGGACGCCGCGGCTTGAGAAATCTCGCCGCGGCGCGGAGTGAAAATAATCGCCCAGGGGGTGACAGAACGTAACCTCGCCGCGGCGCAAGAAGTCTCGCCACGGCGCAAGTCGAGGAAATTAATTAGAGAGGTTACAGTAGCAAAACTCACCGCGGCGCCACATAGGTTGGCCGCGGTGATAGTCAGGAAAATTCCCGATAGCAACTTGGCCGCGGCGCAAGAGTTCCACACTGCGGCGCAAGGTTAAAAACTTAGTTTTCGAGCTCCAGAACCCAACTTAGCTGTGGCGGAGAGATCCTAAGTCGCGGCGCAGGTCCCCAAACTCCTATATTTGACCTAGAAACCTTAATTTCAGTAAGGCTAATGTTAGGAAATAGTATGAGTACATTGGTAGGATGTTTTTGTGGGTTGAAATTGATTAATGGATTAATGGATGAACCCTAAACCTTTAATGATGGTACAAACCCTTTTATGCATGTTCCCGTTATGGTTGTTAGTTGATGATCCTAGTAGTATCAATGTTTAAATTTCCCCTATATTTTCTTAATGTAATTAATTGCAACGACTCCAAACCTTGATCATTATTTATTAATTGTGTATTTAGCTATAATCACTGATATTAGAATTTAGGGTCGTCACAGTGTCCACATTCAATGTATTTGCTTTCTAGAAAGTTTCCTATTTTGAATAGGAGATTATCCTATTTATGATAGGATATTGCATTCTCTTCTGTAAAAAAAAGGGTAGATGAAATTAATATATATTAATTTTGAAATTTGTAATGCGCTTTTATAAAAAAAAAGAGGACGCTAAGGTTTCCTATGCATCATAATTTTTAAGAAGGGGTCACAATGCCACCTAAGAGAGAGAGAGAGAGAGAGAAATTTTGCCACACACTTGAGAAGTCGTGTAGTTCTTATGGATGAGTTTGGAGAAGCATGTTCATGTAACATGGTGGTAGCACACTGTTCATGTTGGAGATCCCGTTAGTGTGGATACCGGCAAAGGGTATTGGTTTATGAAAAGCGGCATTTAAATATCCAAATGTGACTAATCAGAAGGAGAGACAAAGTTTTTGTAGGCTAGAGATATATTTCTTCTACCTTACTTTGGTTTAAGTAAAGATGATGGATCCATACGAGGGATTTTGCTTGTCTCGTAATTTTTTTTTCGTTGCATATATACATACAAATCCCAACAATAGTATCAGAGCCACACTGTCACACCTACCTTTCTCATATGTTCTAACTCATAGTATTGAAGGATCTTGTACTACAATCAGAAGACCCTATTGACAAGGTCTTGAATTCTACAATACAAAATCCAAGATCCTATCAACAAGATCCTAGACCTTAGAGATCTCTATTAGCACATCTAAGGAATTTCTATCTTATATTCATGGAAATATAGATTTATGACTTTGTCCTTCTAACTACCATTCCAATTCATATCTCATTGTGAAGAAACAGAAGTTACCTTAGTTACAAATCTTCTAAGTTGCTAGACTTGATTTCGTGAATTTTCTTTCGCCTATCAAATTACATCCAAAAATCATAAAAATTGGTAGAATGACTCCTTATAATGTTGAATTTAAGCTACGACCCCTGAACCAACGTCATTTAGATTACTACCTTGTTTGAACTTGGTACACGCTATCCCTTCTATTTTCTGACCTTGTTACCCTATCAAACGAATTTAGAAAATTCTAAGACTTTCTAGATCTAATTTCATATATCTTAGCTATCTTCCCATAAAATTTCATGCAATAATACCTATTTAACAAGATTTATGACAAAATCTGCTCAAAGTTATCCCATACAGAAGCTAAGTCAAATTAGTACATTGTTTCCTTGATCTAGCCTATTCCAATAGTCTTATAACTTTCCAGACCCTTATTCCAAAGGATGGAGAACTCATTATGAAAATTCAGACATAAAAATCCTATGATAATGATAATAAGTTTCATGCAAAATGACAATCAAAGTTACTTTTATACATGAAGCAATACTTTAGCCAAACATCATCGTCAGCTTACACTAGAAGTCATACCTATATAATTATCCTACAGATGCATAATAGAGGGTTACCAAACAACTTTACATGCTTAAAACTACAATCATGCTTTAGCATTTAATGCTACACAGAAAATTTGCAAACTAGTTATAAGGACAACACGTTAGTTTGCTATTTTGCTCGTCCAGTTTCTACACGTTTGGCTTTGCCTGAGGTATAATTGATACTTGAAAATGGTTAGCTTTATAATGAGATAAAATCCCAGTAGATGACAAAATATTCAAGAAGAATACATATAGACAGCACGAAATACTATTCAGGATACATTCGATGCATACTTCGGTGCAGGAACACATAATGTCTAGGTAACAACATATTCTCATTCGTTAGGCTACCATGCTTTGATTATTGGCCAATAACAATAATCTAGTACTTATAAGAGTCACCTTAGTAGACACACATGCAACCATACACAGCATAGGAACTTTGGGAATTCATCCAGTGCAATTACGTAAATAGCAAAATGAATACAGTGTTAACTACTTGTTTCGTTACCATTATTACGTCTAGTTATCTCTTAGCCTTTGCTACCCTAATTGCTTTTCTAAATTTCAATCGCACATTACCTTAATTAAGAACAAGTCATGGTTAATATTTACATTTTAATTAAGCTGTTAATTCCTTGTACAAAATTCCTAATTCCCTTTCATTAGTTGAAGATTGAAGTTCCTAATTGTAAATAATTATATCTTCATTTTCTTTTCTTCTCATTAGTTAGTTATTATTTAAATTATTCATCTATTGTCCAATGCTTTGAAGTTTAGTCCCTAATCCCACTTTACATGGCAATTCAGTCCCTAAACACTAATTCCCCTACCCTTAGTACATCCATTCCAATTATGGCAATATATATATATATATGTATGTGCACTTTGTACAATAGCCAATTGTATGGCTCCATTTAATGTCTAAATACCTCTCTTATGTCTTGCTCTCTTGCACCATTTTTATTATATAATTTAAAATGTTTCTAGCATGCTATTCTCACGACCAATTAGGGATAGTTTAGGCATTCACCTTAAATTGTCCATGGCTCCTTCCCCAAGTCCCTTTATTGTCGTTTCTTCAGTGTTCTATGGCTATCCCAAAAATGCAAGCATTCCTATTCAGAATTTTTAACTGAAGGGAATGAAAGACAATTGGAGATGGAATGGGTTTTATATTTTTACCATGGTGAAGTTTCCTTGCATCTATGGCTTGTATTCTTACCCTTCCATTTCCATGGCTATCTGAGTTCTTCCTCCTCTCCTTGTTACCACTTCTCTCAGCCTAATTAAGTCTAAGGTGAAGGAAATTATGGTAATAGCCACCTCCTACTGCCTAACCGCAAGTGAATGTAAGGCAAATGATTATAATATTATCTCTCCCATCTCATTCGGTGGTGTTGCTAGGAGGCAGCGTATACACCTAAGCTTATTTCCTACTTAAGCACTTGGTACACTTGACATTAGTTCCCACAGCTAGAAGGGTGAAGGCAATGGCTAAATAACATTTATATATTCAAGCATGGAGTTTGGATGGTGGAAGTATGAGGTGTCTTGTTTTGTTCTTAAATTTTCTTCTTTTCCATTCCTTGTTTGGTGCAACCTATATGGCAGTGTCCCTTCCATCTTATTCCCACCTAATACGTATATTGTATATGGCAGTTGACTCCCACGGTAATGTAGAACTTAGAGCACTAACCAAATACCAGTTAAATATACACATGTGGGTGGACGGTGCAAGCATGAGGTGTCCTTGCTTTGTTTGTTTAATGCTTCCTAATTCATTTCCTATTCGGTTATCATGCTAAGTGGCAGCACAATGGTATATATCCTTTCCTCCCATTAAGCTACATTGAATGGATGCTCTCTCTAACTCACAGCTAGGAATATCTATATGCATTAATGTCCTAGTGGCTGCATATACACACATCTACGGTGAAGTATTTCAAAGAGTGTGTTTGTGGTTTACTTATTTTATTTCTCCTCTATTTAGTCTCTCCCCACCACGCATCCTGGGTGTGTCTATTTTAGATTATATAACTATTAAGTATGTGCAATCTATGCCAATTCCCATTGCTAAACATAATTCCAAATAACCAAGGAAATGCATATACTCTTGTATGGCGACGGTGTCAAAGAGATGTAATTAAAATAATTAAAATCCCTTCCTTTCATTTCCCATTTTGTGCTAGATAATGTGGCAGCCTATTGGTGGTTCTTTCCCATCTAATATCATATAGAAAAATTATAACTTTTCTGTGGCTAAAAAGATGTACACATTAACTAAGTACTATATATATATACATGATGCGAGTGCGAGGTGCAAGTGTTTTATTCACCTTGATCCTCTTCCTTTAGCTCTATTTAAACGAGTTAGCTCTTTAATTAACTTGGGTTATGTTAACAGTTATAGAAAATTTGGAATGTGACATAATGCCAGGTGGAAGCTCTAGTGCCAGCAAAGGAAAAGAGAAAGAATGATATTTGGAATTGCATAACTATATGAATGTTTTGTACTAATTTTGTTGTAATATACAATGAATGTATATGGAGTATGTCTAATTCTGTCATAATGTATTATGTATACTAGCATACTATTAACAATGATGTAACTCTAGTTTGAGTTATTTAGATTTAAATAATGTTTTATGCCTAGGTTGTAATATATGATACTGTTATTATCTATATTTTTCTATGTCTGTGAGTTTGGACTAAAATGTAACCATTTAATTGGTCTGAATAGTTAATTTTATAAAAGCAAACTCTATCGAATTTTCCTTAGAATGTTATGTGTATTTTTTAGTTTTATTGTCAAGATAAAATGATAATAACAGACTAGCGATGCATACATGAATTATAGAAAAGTCCATGTGTAACACCCCAAAATTAATTAAGGTCTTAATTGTGGATTTAGAGTAATTAAGAATAATTAACAGAGGATAATTGGGCAAGTTAGTGAATGGAAATTTTAGAGAGATAAATTCTTAACATGGGTTTGAGAATTTATTGGGATAGAAATTTCATCTAGGCCCAAATTAATAGATCATGATGAGAGGCTAATGGAGACCCAATGAATTAAGTGCAAACCCAAACCCTTGAACCCTTCAAACTTGCCCAAACCCCATTAAACTTCAGCAACCCAATGTATAAAACTGGCCCAATAGAATTCTGCAGCCCAACACTTCAAAATTGGCCCAACAAGCTAAAATCTGAAACCCAATTGGTTCTGGGCCTTGGAGCAGCCCATGACCCATCCCTTGACCTAACTTAAACCCACTTAAAACCCTAATGCTTCAGCCACTTTCCCATTTGCTGAAACACAAGAAACAAAATTCGGAGGTGGAGAAGGAGGCTAAGGTTGAGGGCAAGAATTCTTCATTTTCACACACTTAGAGCGAGATTTGGCCAAGGTAATAGTTATACAATTTAATCCCCTCATCTTTCTCTTTAATTTGGCCCAATTAGTTTTTCATTTGGAGAGTTTTCATCATACCCAAAATCTGAAATGTGGGTGTTTGGGGATTTTCTTGGTAAAATTCGTAGGTTGAGGTCGGGGCTAGTATTAGGTGAGTTTAAACCCCCCATTTTGATGCTTTCTTGGTTATTTTGAGACCCCCATAGCAGATTTATATTATGGGTATTAAGTCTGTACGACTTTGCTTAGGATTTTGGGTGGAAGATTGAGATTTCTGGTAGAGGACACTTTAATCCGAATTTATAATTTATGGTGGCTGGGTAAGTGACCTTTAGGTAGTTAGAAGCATTTAAATTTCTTGGGTACTTATTGTAACTATTAATGATGAATTAGAGTAGTAATTATTTGATGTTATGATTATAAGGAAACTCTGTACCATTGGTGGCTGTTGCAAATTTGTCTACAAGTGAGGTAACCGGGGTTTATATCAATTCCATGCATGTATCTGTTTAATTTCGTATTTGCTGTACATGAATGATTTGAAATGTTGAATGAATTGGTTGGCTATCTATTGTATGATGATTGGACCTTGTGAGTCCATGGTGGAGCTGTGGTGCGGCTGCCACCCGTGCATATGCTACGATCGAGCACCGGGTTATGATCAAACCCCAGATGCACTGAGCCCTGGTTGTGCTCAATGGGGAGTAGGTGTCGTGGACGGGCCTCTCCCGGTGTTAATGGCCTTTAACATGTTAAAAATATGATTGCTAGTATGGGATAGTAATCATGATAGCCTAATTGTTTCATTTGCTGAGATGACTGATATGATTCTGATGTTGATTTTGATTCATGCATATATGTTAATTAAACTGGATTATATGATGGAATTGTCTTGGTTACTGAGATTTATATCTCACCCCGTTTTATGGGATTACAATTTCAGGTGAAGGTTCCTCGGGTAAGGATAAGGGTAAGCAAGTGGATGAGCATCCATGAGCTGCGGCCCGGTGTGGGGGAGCTACACTTGGTCTGAGTAGAATAGGATAGATGCTAATTTTTGTTAAGGCTTGTATAGCATCATCATGTATCTGTATTGCCAAATGTAGGAGTATGTATTTTGATGATATAATGTGTATTTATTGAAGAGTATGCCTTACTTTAAATTGGTAATTGATGTATGGATTTGTGTTATCTACATTGAGCCTTGTTGAACTTTGATGTAGTTTATTATTGGAGATGTAATCTTGACATAAGGGATATCCATTGATAGTTCATGAACTCTTATTATTGTTATTTTACAAATTGCTGATAAATGGACTTGCTGATATAGGGTAATTAGAGGAAAGAAAATGACACCTTGAATCTTGAATTAGAGAGGATAGATTAGTGGGATAAACTAGGCTAAAGAAAGCTATTTGAGCCCTACAATTAAGGTAGAGGGGCCCTAGGGTGAGATTGGAGGGAAAGAGGAGTGTATAAGTCCAGATTTTCGGAGTGTAGGACCAGGAGATACTTCGCCGCGGCTAAAATATAGTTGGCCGCGGCCAATAGAGGCGAAGCTGCTCAGGGAGAGTACCAGAGAGGAATTAGCCGCGGCGAAATGTGAAAGGTCAAACTGGAAGTCATCTAGAGAGAAATTCGCCGCGGCGAATTATGGAATTGGCCACGGCGAACTTTTAAGAAAATGTCCCCGGCATTCCAGAGAGTAATTGGTCGCGTCTGCTGCGGCCAATATTGAGAGGCGAGCGAGGAAGTTCCAGGAGGTTTCTTGGCCGCGGCGCCATGTAGGTTGGCCGCAGCGAAGGTCCAACTTGCCGCAGTGATGAAGAAAGGGGTAAAACAGAAAGGAATTGGCCGCGGCTAAGGGTAATTTAGCCGCGGCTAACATGCTGAAACACTTATATTAACTAGAAAATCTTGGTTTTCTATATGTTAACCATAAGAGATGATCTAGAGTCATTAGGATGAGTTATAATTGATGAGTAATGGAATCCAAGGCTTATAAATGGATGTTTAATTCCCTTATGAATATAAGTGTATGAAATCGTATGATTGATGACTCTAATCACATTGAGGTCTAAATTTTTCCATATTTTCATGACCTATAGTGATTAATCACGTGTTTAACCTTAATTATGATGATAAGAAATTAGGGTCGTCACACCATGCTTATATTTTAGATATTTTGGATTTCAGTATTTATGTTTATCAGTAAATGGACTTACTATTGAACCATAATAAGTAAAAAAGAGCCAAATAGTTAAGGTGTTACACAGGAGTTTAAGGATCTTTTTCCCAAAGAGATACCACATGGATTACCTCCTTTAAAAGGCATTGAGCATAAAAAACCACTTTATACCGAGTGCTGCCATTCCTAACCAACTTGCCTATAGAGCTAATCTTGAGGAAACAAAGGAGATACAAAGGCAAGAGGATGAATTAGTGCAAAATGGATTTGTAAGGGAAAGTATTTATAATAATCTTAGTCCTAAAGAAAGATGGAACATGGCACATATGTGTAGATTGCCGAGCCATAAACAAGACAACAGTTAAGTACCATCATCTTATCCCTCGATTAGATGATATGCTTGATGAATTATATGGCTCATGCTTATTTTCTAAACTTGATTTAAAAAATGGCTACTATCAAATCTACATGAAAGAAGGAGATGAATGGAAAATAGCTTTTAAAACTAAATATTGATTGTATGAGTGGTTAGTGATGTAACAAATGCAATTTTCGTAAAACGACAAAATGAGTCATATAAAAGCAAGTTCTTTGAAATGAGCTAGATAATGTCAAAAAAAAAAATTAAGTAGAGTCTTAGGCTCCTAAAAATGATAATTCCAAGCTCAGATGGAAAGAAAAATGAAGTTAGGATGGTGAAACAATTTGTGACAAAAACTGACAAAATGTAATGGTATTTTCATAAATAAGTACAACTCTTGGAAAACCACATAGGAGGACTTTCTAAATGGAAAATTTGAGTTGCCCAAGATTCTCAGAGGCCCCAAAAACTATGAGAAGCCCCGGGACTGGTAAAGTCCCTCTGGTGTATGTTTTCCAACGACAGTAAACCCAAACTTTGACGGATTTATTCAGAAAAGTTTTAGTTCCGATTTGAGTGATTCCAAAGGCATTTTATTAAATAGGAAATCTAAATTTTATAATAGAAAAGACATTTATAAAAAAGGAGCTAAAACAAAACCAAAAAGAAATTGTCATTAAAGAAGGATGAAATTAAAATTTTTGAAAAAGTGTATTTCTAGAAGCTCCTACACATTTCTCTCTTTTTCTTTCACCTTCTTAAGCACGCCTTCCTCTACCCAAATTATAAAAAAATAGTAGCTCCTTGAGGCTCACCAAGAGAGAAAGAAAAGGAGGAAGAAAAAGGCAAGGAAGGTAAGAAAATCTAAGGAATTTAATGTTCCATCTTTTTCCAATCTTGTTCCTCTCCTTTCCTCCTCTCTTTCTATGGTTTATTTGAGATGAATGGTCTGTTTTGGTCTAAAAATTAAGAGGGGAGTTCGAATTCCTTGTGATGGAACAAACCAAGAAGAAAGAGCTTGGAAAACACACTTGATTCTAAGGTAAATTCTCACCTTGGTTGCTTCCTTCTCTTACTTCTTGGTGTATATTTTGGACTAAACCAGAACTATATAAAGGGAGGATTTTTTTCCAAAAAACAAGAGAGGAACTAGTGTAACGACTCTAACTTCTAATCATCATAATTAAGGTTAAGTACGTGATTAATAACTATAAAGTTTAAATTAGGGTTGAAAGTCATTACAACTAATTATATTCAAAAAATGTTGAAAAATTTGAACCTTAATGTTATTAGAGTCATTAATTAGATAACCACAATTATTCAAATGTGCAAGTGAATTTAATCATTAATAAGGAGCCTTTGATTTTTTTCCCATCCATCAATTCCAATTCATAAAAGCCTCTTACAAGTGTTTCTAAATCATTCCTTAGTATTACTATAAAAGAAACTAAGGTTTCTAAGTGAATATGAGAAATTGAGCACCTTCGCCACGGCTAAATTCCCTTTCACCATGGCTAATTACTCTCAAGTTCAACTCCTTACACCTCCACAAATTTCACGCATTTCGCCGTGGCCAAATACCCTCTAGAACACCCTCAGACTTCCTTCTCAGACTTAGCTGCGGCTAACCTCACTATTCGTCATGGCCAATTTCTCTCTGTTTTCTTCCCTAGCAGGTTTGCCACATTTGGCCAAGGCCAATTAAATGTTGGCTGCGGCCAATTCCCTTCTGCTCCTATAACTCCCAAATTTCATCTCATACTCTCCAATTCCCCCTTTAGCAACCCTCTGGGCCATTTTAACTTAGTTTGTGAAGATTTAATGTTTTTTTTTACCTAATCTACTTAACACATCTATCATTACCCATTTAAAACTCAAATGTAGATCCTTAACCCTCTAGCCACTATAAATCAGTGAGTTCATAGATCAATGATAACAAATAGTTCACACACTACTCACATTTCCATTCAAACATAAGTCGCATTAGAAATTTCATACATCACTAGTTTAAATTGACATCTAATGTATCAAATGATTACTGTCCCTATGCTTGGCAATTCATGATGCAATGTGGCAATTTGACAAGGTTTCCAAACCTACCTATTACTAAATCATATAACAAGCTTCTATTTTCTCCTTGCCACTAAGAGGTCCAGTCCCTAAAAATGTTAGCCCAGAATCAGGGAGAGATATACAATCTCAGTAACAAGAGGCATATTCCATATATATATGTACAGATTAATCAATACAATGCAATTTCATATCATTAATACCAGAATCATCAATTCAATTTGCAAATGAACTAGTTGAGCTACTAATAACTACCGTCCCATACCAGCAATCATACACAACATGTTAATGGCCAATAACACCGGGGAGGTCGGTCCACGGCACCTACTCCATAATGAGCACAATTAGGGCTCAATGCATCTACGGTTTGATCACAACCTGGTGTTCGATCAAAGCACGTGCACGAGTGGCAGCCGCACCACAGCTCCACCATAGACTCACAAGGTCAAATCACAATAACAATTCAAGTAGTTAACTAATCATTTAGCATTTCAAAATCAAGCATGTGTAACAAATATCATATCAACATGAGCATTTACATGGAATTAGGAAAATAACCCCGGTTACCTTAATGAAGCCAATTACTCATCCTCTAGCTACCATCATGATTCAAAGCACACCAAGCATAACATAAGTATAATCATCATTATTCAACTATCATTAGTAAGGAATTTCCCTATCCACAGGTTAATCTTAACAAAAGTACATTCAGAACTTTTAACCCAAGCTTCTTAAAGGTCTACGGCACCAATTCAAGGTTACAACAACAAGAACTCACAATGGGTCACTCCTAACATCTCCATTTTCGTTAAGGTAAAAGCCATGCACTAAAAGTCAGTCCAAATGATGAAAATTCAATATATATACCACATAAGAGAAGAGGGAACACTTATCCATATGCCTAAGAGGTTAAATGGACTGAGTTAAGCCTCAACTATCAAGAACACACCATGGGAAATTCCAAAATTTTGGATTTCAGTCATCAAGCCCAGAATTTTTATTGTTTCACCTTTATCTCCTTGTAATTTCACACAATAGCAAAACCCATTATGAAAACCAATCATTGAGGATATTTTTTAGCAAAATAATACATAAAATGATAGGGAAATGCTTACCTAATCACCCCTCTAGCTTCTAACTCCGAAAATATTATAAGGAAACACCCAAACACCAAATTTCAGATTTGAGAAGGAGATGAAAATGCTCAAAACCAGAAACTAATTGGACCAAAATAAAAAGGAGAATGAGAGGGACATGTTTTATATAGATTACCTTAGCCAAATCTTCCTCTAGAAGTGAGAAATGGTGGAGGAATGCAGAAAAACCCTAGCCCTTCTTCTTAAGTGCGAAAATATATTTCTAAGTCTGCAGAACATGAATTCCTTGGAAGCCAAATGGGTGGAGATAAGACTTCTTAGGGTTTTAGTGAAGATGGGCTAGTCCAATGGGCCCATTATTTCAAGTGGGGTGGTGCTAGGTAAGATGGGCTGTAGAACACTTTGAATTAAGGTGAAGTGTGCTAACCTTAAGGCCTAAATTCTAGTGGGTTCAAAGGTTGGTGTTAGTTGGTCTAAGTCTCATGAGTTGGGCTTCAAAGTTGTAGTTGGGTCAGGCCAAATTTCAAGAGTCAAATCTAATTTAGGTCTACATAATGTGTGTTGGGCCAACTATAAGGGCTTATGTAAATTAGGTCTTAGGCCTCTATTTCACTAAGTCGAATTAGGCCATTGCTAGGTGAACTCTCTTAGCCCAAGTCTCATGGTAAGGAGTTGGGCTTACACCTAAAATCATTGAGCCTCCGTAAACCCTTATCTATATCTTACTCAAATTAATTTTTGGGCCCAAATTAAGCTTTAATCTAATTGAAATCTTAAACCCATATTAATAACTTATTTCTCTATAAATTTTCATTCATATAGCTTACCCAATTATTCCATAATAATTATCCTTAATTAGTCTAAATATATTATTAACACCTTAATTAATTTTGGGGTGTTACAACTAGGGTTTTAGACTATGAGAAAGAGGAATATGGCAAGAAATTCTAAGAAAAACCAATAGAAATCAAGTTAGGAAAGTGTGACATTTTCTAAAGTTTTGTAAGATCTGATTTTGTGTGAGTAATTCCTTGGATATTTAAATGTTTCCTTGAGCTTCTAAGACCCTTAGAAACCCTTCCAAGTGATTCTCCCATCAAGGAAAAATCAAGAAGCTTGTGAACCCCTATTATGGTGCTTGCTTTGGCCTAGGCTAGTTCTATGGATTAGGGAGTATTTTAAATTTTCTAGCCTTGGTTTGGGACTTTATATGATGTTAGAAGATGGGAGATACCATAGGAAAAAATTGAGGAGCCATGGAATGAGAGATGGGACAATGGTGTCCATAATGATGGCTTAAGAAGCAATTTGGTTTTCTACTTGTGCAAGTGGTTATATAAGGGTTCCAAGGACCTTAATTAAGTTCAAGAGATCTAGAAATGGGAAGAGATGGGAGCCTAGAACTTGAAATATGAGATTTGCTTCATTGGACCAATTATGGAATCATTATGCCACTCATGAAACCAAGTGTATATTCAAGCTTTAGTTTAATGTCTTGGCCTGCTTCAAGTGTGTAATTGTGTGTTGTTTATGGTGTTTAGGCCAAGAGAACATCCACCCACCTAAGTGTTCTTATGAGGCCAAGAAAGGGAGGGAGTAAAGCAAAAGAAGCTTGCATCCATTGAAAGGTAGCTCTCCACCTCATTCTCCTTGCATTATTATGTGCATATGTATGTTATTGTATACTTGTGTATGTTCTTGTGACTTGATAATATGCCATTTGATGCCTTGACATTACATTGGTACCAATGTATTTTCTTGAATGACTATGTTTGTGGAAATGGCTCACAAGGGTAAGGTGATGCCAAAAGTCCCTTAATGAAGGTGAGGAGATGCCAAAAGTCTCATGGCAGGAGTGAAACAAGACCAAAAGTCTCTTGGAAGGGTAAGGCCAAGTCAAAAGTCCCTGGGCCAAGAGTTAGGAAAATCCAAAAGTCCTAAAAATAAGGTAAGGCAAAACCAAAAGTTCCTAAAACATGGTCTTAGCTTGAATGTGAAAAAGTGGCATGGAAATAATGACTTTGCATACTTTATGGTTGCCAAACCTTCCATATATATGCTTTGGTGTGTATATGCTTTGAATGTATGTATGAATGGGTGTATGAGCCATTAAGATTCTTGGAATCTCACTTCCCTTTCCCTCTCACTCTTGAAATGTCTAGATGGTGCTCAAAGATAAGAAAGTGCAAGCCAAGAACATTGAAAAGCCTTACTTTACCTATTATGTAGTCTAAATTATAGTAAATTGTCAAAGTGGCTTTGTACATATTATTTTTGTGATGTAAGACCTTTAGCAAATGTAATATGATGTATGGATTCCCTGTAAATCTTATGTGACATTAGATCAACGTAAATATGGATTTTGACTTCTTGATGGTTTGAGATGTTTGTGTAATCTTGGATGTGGAATGGTCAAAATGAGTAGCATGGTGTTTGGGACCACTTGAACAATTCCTACAAGTCATATTTGAGCTTTTAAACTTGTCCAAAGGGTGTCAAACATTAAAGGAGGCCAATTGAACTAAGTTGATACCTCATATGTAGCAAAAGTGACTAATTTCGTGAGCTATGTCACTTTTTGTCAAAATGAGCTCTTCTTAGTCTAAAATTTGGCATGTATTTAGAGCTTGTTGACAGCTTTTTAGGAAGGTAAAGTGGGTATTATTTGGAAGTCTACAAAATATTTGATGAATTTTTGAAATTGGAAAAATTTTCTAGTTTGGTTACTGTTACTATAGCTTTGGTCCGAAAATTGTTCTGTGTTAATCATGGGGCAAATGATGTACAATTACCATGAAATGTTATAGGCAAAAACTAGACCTTCCCAGTGACTTGTGCCAATTGAAATCACCCCATTTTGATGTCTACAAGGGGATATATGAATTTTTAAAGTTGTTGTCCAGTACTAGGCATCCAGTCAGACCTGTGTCACTATTTGATTAATTTTCTTAGTCTGAACAAACCTGGAATGGTCTGGAATGATTTTTTCCCTCTAGCTAACATCTATAGCTTTCCAAATTGGTATCATTTGCATGAATTGGATTTTTGTAAAATTAGTTGGATATTTTTTAAGTTTATATCTTAAATCTATATCAGTACCAGTAGCCAGTCATACCTTCATGCCTTTTCCAATGTCAAACGTGGTCCATATGCTATGTTCATGACTTGAAATTTTTAGTGTAAAATTAACACTCAGAGCTTTCTAGGAAGCTATAGCATAGTAGATTTTGATTTTTCTACATTTAATTATGAATTTTCAAACCTACCCCTGAAATCTGCCATATGCTGTCCAAGGTGATTGAAGAAAAATCTGTGGTTCTAAACTTGAAATTTGTGGATTTCTTGATATTTTAGATTGTTTGTGACTTGTACAAGTGATAAATGAGTAGAGAATGATGTTGGGACATCCACAGGGCCATATGACGCGAATTGAAATTTTAACCCTGATATTACGTAACAAAAATGTACTATTTTCATACTTTTCTTGTAAGTTTATGAGGAAAATGGATATAATAGCCTTGAATGGTAGAGTATGATAATGGAATATGTGTGGTATGACAAGTAATACCCTTTGGTTTAATTAACACACCTAGTACTTTCATGAGGTTGATGAACCATTTCTTGCATGCTTTCATTAGGAAATTTGTGATAGTTTATTTTGATGATATTTTAGTTTATAGCAAGAATTTGGATGAACATGTGAAACACTTGCATGCTATTTTTAGTGTGCTAAGAAAGAACCCTTGTATGCTAATCTTAAAATGTGTACATTTTTCCTAGAATTTGTTATGTTTCTTAGATTTGTTGCTAGTTCGCAAGATATTAGTGTTGATGAAGAGAAGGTAAAGGCAATAAGGGACTATTTTACACCTAAGAATGTGTAACACCACCTTTATCTAGCTTATCTTATCTCATTTGAGCTAGTTTTGCCTTAAGACAACAGATTTCTAAAGACAAATTCAATTAAATGATGTAATATTTTTGTGTTACGTCGAGTCTCAAATTTTCTCTTTGCCTTCCGTGGGCTATATGAACTCACTCACACTAACTTCCACTCCCAATCCACATATACAATCCAGAACCATCCTAAAATGGCATCAAAATCCTAAGCTCATGGCCTGTACACACAAAAATAATGGGTGTTGTCTCGGGTCTGAATTTCAATTTTTTGGTACTAACTTTGGAAAATCACAACTAATCCTAAAAAAAATTAAAATCACGAAACTATAACTTTTTGGAAAGTTTTGGATGTTAACGTTATAATAAATTTAATTCCAAGCTATGAAAACATCATTTGGACCACGTTTGACAGCAAAAAATTGAAATAGGTCAGACTATCCAACTATTCTAATATAGTTTATTAATATAAATTTCAAAAATTCATAACTAATTCCACAAAATTTCAATTTAAGCAAACTATACCAATTTGGAAAGCTACGAATATTAACATTAAGGGAAAAATACTTCTAGATTGATTTAGACACTTTTAACTACTAAAAATGGATGGAATAGTACATGAACTCAACTAGCACTACTGATACTGACATAGAATTTCAAAAATTCATAAATTTCCACTCAGACCTCCAAATGAGGTGCTTCAAATTGCTAAAAGTCATTGGCAATGTCTAGTTTATGCTTGTAAAATTTCATAGCTATTGAACACCATTTTCCCCATGAATGACAGAGATGAAATTTCTAACCATATGCACAGTGTCACTATCAAAATTGTAAATTTTTTCCAATTTTAAAAATTCACCAAATATTCTCTAGAGCTTCAAATAATATGCACTTTAGCTTCTCAAAAAGTTTTAAATAATATCTATATGCATGCAAAATTTCATGAGAATATTCATCCATTTGGTCAGATTGTACCATAGGGTTACAAATGGTGACTTTTATGCTTCAAAAGGGGTCTCAACGGGTCCAAACTTGCTTTTTCTACTTCTTGGGCAACTTGGGCACATGGAAAAGCATGAAAATGGTCTACTAAACATATCTCAAGGGTTCAACAACCCAGATTTAACTCACTCTCCCACTCCAAGATATACATAAGCATACATATACAATTCTTGTCATTCATTGTCAAAAACATGCTATATCATACCTTTGCTTCCAATTCTCATATGTACATCACATATTCATACATTCATACATGTTCAAAGGGTTATACATCATATACATCATTGTATTACATGTAACACCCCGAAATTAATTAAGGTGTTAATTATGGATTAAGATTAATTAAGAATAATTAATATAGGATGATTTGGCTAGTTATGGAAATAGGGATTTTAAATAGATAAATTATTAATATGGGTTTGAGAATTAATTAGGATAGGAATTGCATCTAGGCCCAAATTAATGAACCATGATAAAAGGCTAATGGAGGCCCAATGAATTAGGTGCAGACCCAAACCTTTGAGCCCTTCAAATTAGGCCCAAAACCCATTATACTTCAGCAACTCAATGTATAAAACTGGCCCAATGAAATTCTGCAACCCAACAATTGAAAACTGGCCCAATAAGCAAAATCTGAAACCCAATTGGATTTGAACTTGGAGCAACCCATGACCCAGCCCCTTGACCCAACTTAAACCCACCTAAAACCCTAATGCTTCAGCCACTTTCCCCCCATTTGCTGAAACACAAAGAAAATTCGGAGGTTGAGAAGGAGGCTAGGGTTGGGAGCAAGAATCTCATATTTTCACACACTTAGAGCAAGATTCAGCCAAGGTACTAATTATAGAACTTAACCCCCTCATCTTTCTCTTTAATTTGGTCCGATTAGTTTTTCATTTTGAGGATTTTCACCCTACCCAAAAATCTGAAATGTGGTTATTTGGGGTTTTCTTGATGAAATTCGTAGGTTAAGGCTAGGGCTGACATTAGGTGAGTTTAAACCCCTCATTTTGATGCTTTCTTTGATGGTTTGAGACTTCCATAGCTTATTCATATTATGGGTATTTATTTGGTACGAATTTACTTAGGATTTTGGGTGAAACATTGAGAATTCTGGTGGGAGATACTTGAATCCGAATTTGGGATTTGTGGTGGCTGTTGCAATTGTCTGCAAGTGAGGTAACCGGGGTTTACATTAATTCCATGCATATGTCAGTTTAAATTTCATACTTGCTATATATGAATGATTTGAAATGTTGAATGAATTGGTTGGCTATCTATTATATGATGATTGGACCTTGTGAGTCCATGGTCGAGCCGTGGTGCGGCTGCCACCCGTGCATGTGCTACGATCGAGCACCAGGTTATGATCAAACCCCAAATGCACTGAGCCCTAGTTGTGCTCAATGGGGAGTAGGTGCCGTGGACGGGCCTCTCCCGGTGTTAATGGCCTTTAACATGTTAAATATATGATTACTAGTATGGGATAGTAATCCTGATAGCCTAATTGTTTCATTTGCTAAAATGACTGATATGATTCTGATATGGATTTTGATTCATGCATATATGTTGATTAAACTGGATTATATGATGGAATTGATTTGGTTACTGAGATTTATATCTCACCCCGTGTTATGGGATCAATATTTCAGGTGAAGGTTCTTCGGGTAAAGATAAGGGCAAGCAAGTGGATGAACATCCATGAGCTGAGGCCTAGTGTGGGAAGCTTCACTTGGTTTGAGTGTAATAGGGTAGATGCTAATTTTTGCTAAGTTCTGTATAGCATCATCATGTATCTGTATTGCCAAGTGTAGGCTTGCACATTTGATTTCTGAAGATGTATGTATGGAGGGGTTAGACCTCATTTTAATTTGGTAATGGTTGTATGGATTCATGATATCTGCTGTAATTTATGTTGACCTATAATATAGCTTATCAATGGAAATGTAACCCTTGAAATATTGATATGAACCCCTAATGTATGAAACCCCCATTGATTGAGTATTAAAGGATAGTTGCTAGTAGATCATGTATATTCTGTTGTTGTTACTTTACCAACTTGTTGATAGAGGGTAATTAGAGGAAAGAAATAGGCATATAAGTTTTGAATTGGTAAGGGAAGCATAGCTAAGTAAATAAGGTAGATAAATGTTATTTGAGCCATATAAAATGAGGGGAAGTGACCTTAGAGTGTCCCTAAGAAGAGAAATGGAGTGTAGGGGGCGAAATATAGGGAAAACAGTGACAAAAGGGAATCACGCCGCGGCCAGGAAGGCTTCGCTGCAGCCTAGGGAGTGACAGTGGCGAGGAACGCCGCGGCTTGAGAAATCTCGCCGCGGCGCGGAGTGAAAATAATCGCCCAGGGGGTGACAGAACGTAACCTCGCTGCGGCGCACGAAGTCTCGCCGCGGCGCGAGTCGAGGAAATTAATTAGAGAGGTTACAGTAGCAAAACTCGCCACGGCGCCACATAGGTTGGCCACGGCGCAGATCCAACTCGCCGCGGCGATAGTCAGGAAAATTCTCGAGAGCAACTTGGCCGTGGCGCAAGGTTAAAAACCTAGTTTTCGAGCTCCAGAACCCAACTTAGCCGCGGCGGAGAGATCCCAAGTTGCGGCGCAAGTCCCCAAACTCCTATATTTGACCTAAAAAAACCTTAATTTCAGTAAGGCTAATGTTAGGGAATAGTATGAGTACATTGGTGGGATGTTTTTGTGGGTTGAAATTGATTAATGGATTAATGGATGAATCCTAAACCTTTAAAGATTGTACAAACCCTTTTTATGCATGTTCCCATTATGGTTGTTAGTTGATGATCCTAGTAGTATCAAGGTTTAAATTTCCCCTATATTCTCTTAATGTAATTAATTGTAACGACTCCAAACCTTGATCACTATTTATTAATTATGTATTTAGCTATAATCACTGATATTAGAATTTAGGGTCGTCACATTACATGACTTGACATCCACATGGCTATAATACAAGCATTTTACAACTTCTTTGTCAACCTCCATGTCTTCATGTGTGGCGACTCCCAATTCCTTACTATTTTGATTCACCTAGTCATGTTAGGTAATGGAGAGGGAAGAGTGAGATTCTAGGAATCCCAATAACTCTTCTCCCTTTCAAATACACAATATGGATGAAAATTCAAGTCTAAAATGCATACGTGGCTTTTTTGAAAATGACGTGCATACATAAAGCATTTCTTTCATTCAAGAATACATACTCATCATACATAAGCTTGCCAAGATAATGGTTTGGCCTCACCCATTCTCTTTGGTAATTTTGGACTTGTCTTACCCATTTTTAAGAAAATTTTGACTAAGCCTCACTCTTTCTAGAGACCTTTGGCTTTGTCTCACCCAATTTTAGAGACTTTTTGGCTCATTCTCACACTTGCTAAGGGGCTTTTGGCCTCACCACATTCAAGCAAGCCAAAGACATATATAAAACATCTTACAAACACATAAACATAGTATCATGATACCATGACATTTAAATACTTGCTAGAAACATAATTCATGGCTTAAACATATGCACACACATTCAAAGACAAGAGAACATCCTAGTATGTATGAGAGAAAGGAGAGAGAACTACCTTGCATACAAGAGCACACGTTAACCTTTGAAAATTCTTCCCCTCCCTTGGCCAAACATTCATAAAGAGGTGGAGCTTGATTTCCTTGACCTAAACACATGGAACAGGATCCAATTACACTCTTGGAATATTTACTAAAGCCACACACATCCTAGAATGCCTTATGCACTCATATGGTTCCATTATGGTTCCATAAGGCACCTAATGAAGCAACCCTAGGAATTCATGATCTTGGCTCCATTCTCTCCCTTTATTTATGACTCTTGACTCCATTTAGACTCCTTGGAGTCATCACACATTTATTTTAAGGAACCTAACTAGGTGTTGCTTCATTATGCTACAATATGGAACCTATACCTCTGTCTTACATTTTAGGCTTCCTAAAATTTTTCCAAAGCTTCCTCTCATACTCTCCCATCATATATAATACAAAACTAAGCTTGAAAGAAATTAAAACATTTCCTTGGTGCTTCTTCCCTCTTTGGGCAAGCCTATGTTCTTCTTGGCATCAAAGGAAGTTTTTTTACTTTTCTTGATGGGAGGTGCATATGGGAAGCTCTCTAGGAGTCTTAGGAACTCATACAAACACTTACATTAGCCTAGAAACTCTTGGACAAAATCAAAATTTTGATTATGTTCTCAAAACCCTAACTTTGCTATCTTGTGTTTTACTAGGTTTTCTTCTTATTTCTTTGCACCTACTTACTTCTCACACTCTAAAACCCATGAATCTTCTTTGGTTAGGTCAGAATTTAGTCTCTCATGGCTAAGCTCTAAGTGGGGCGAAATTCGTACAAGGAGGAGCAAGGAAGAAGAAGCATGGAAGACAACAAACTTACCTTGTTTCCTAACTTTTCTCAAGTGCTCTTTCATATGGTGGATTCCTCTTTTCCAAATTCTATTCTCCCTCCTCTATATGTGGCTCAAAATAGAACCAAACACTTCAATAAAACCATAGAAAGAAAGGTGGGAATGAGAAGAATCAAGTTGCTAAAGGAAGAGCCATGAAATTCTATCAATTTTCATACATTTTTCCTTGTTTTTCTCCTTCTTTTCTCCTCCTTCCTTGTGCGTTTCTTTGGGCAAAACATCCCCTGGCTTGGATAGCAAATAGGTTGGTCTAAATGGAGGACAAGAATGGGACGCTATATAAGGAGCAAGGTCAGTTAATGAACCTTTTAAAAATTCCCATTTTGTCCTCTTTTCTTGGCTTTTTCGTTTTTGGTTCATTTTAGCTCCTTTTTTAGAATTATCTTTTTTATCATAAAATTTAGGTTCTCTAACTTATAAAATGCCTTTGGAATTACTCAATTCAGAGCTAAAACATTCCCGAACAAACCGATTAAAGTTCGAGTCAATCATTGTTAAAAAGCGTCCACCGGAGGGGTTTTAACTATTCCAAGGCTTCCTATGATTTTTAGGGCCTCTAAGAACCCTGGAAAGATTAAATTTTTCATTTAAAAAACCCTCCTATGAGTATTCTAAAAAGTGCCTGAAATTAAAAAAATGTCATTACGTTCTATTACATTTTCGTAAAATTTCGGTTGGCTATTCTAGCTCCGATTTCAGGGCACCTTTGGCTTCCTATATTCATTACTTGAGCTCTAGAATATTATTCTAATTTTATTAGACCTCAAATCGCTCTATTCGGGAGACTTCCTTTTGTATTCGATGAAATTTAGGAACTTCGCGAAAAATCATATGTTACGTTTTTCACGTTTTCTCTTATTTTCAAGGAACTGGATATTACAAAATGCAAACAATGTAAGAAGTTTTCATGGTTTAGCAAGTTTCTATAGAAAGTTTGTTAAAAATTTTAGTTCCATTGTTGCACCTTTAAGTGAACTTGTTAAAAAGAATGTTGTTTTTAAGTGGTGTGATGTGCATGATAAAGCTTTGAATACATTGAAAGATGAGCTAACTAATGCACCTTTGTTGGGTCTGCCTAACTTTGATAAACCTTTTGAAGTTGAATGTAATGCATCAAGAATTGGAATAGGGGTTGTTTTGATGCAAGACTCTAAACCAATTGCTTATTTTATTAAAAAGCTAAGTAAGGCAGCATTAAGTTACCCTACTTATGACAAAGAACTTTATGCATTAGTTAAAACTCTTCTAACATGGCAACATTACTTGTGGCTAAGGGAATTCATCATTCATTCTGATCATGAGAGTTTAAAGTTCTTGAAATCTCAAGGTAAGCTTAATAAAAGGCATGCCAAATGGCTAGAGTTCATAGAAACGTTTCCTTATGTAATCAAGTACAAACATGGAAAGAAAAATGTTGTGGTTCATGCATTGTCCAAGAGATATGCATTACTTACATCTTTGCAAGCTAAATTACTTGGTCTTGAATTGCTTAAGGATTTGTTTACTAATGATTCTGATTTTGGCCAAGTTTGGGATACTTGTTCTAAGTGTGTGTTTGGAAACTTTTATAGGCATGAAGGATTCCTATTCAAGAAAGATAAAGTGTGTGTGCCTGTTGTTCTATTCATGAATTGCTTATTAGGAAAACTCACAAGAACAGTTTGATAGGGGGCATAAAGGATTCCTACTTAAGAAAGATAAATTGTGTGTGCCTCTATTTGTGAATTGCTTGTCAGGAAAACTAACAAGGACAATTTGATAGGGCATTTTGGCGTTCAAAAAACTTTAGGTATATTGCATGAGCATTTTTATTGGCCTAATATGAAGCATGATGTGCAATCTATTTGTGATAAGTGTATAACATGTAAGCAAGCAAAATCTAAAGTAAAACTACATGGCTTGTTTACCACTTTACTCGTTCCTACTCAACCTTGGAATGATATTTCTATGGATTTTATTTTAGGTTTGCCAAGGTCTCAAAGTGGTAAGGACAACATATTTGTGGTTGTTGATAGGTTTTGCAAAATAACTCACTTTATTGCATGTTCTAAAACTAATGATGCAACATATATTACTTAATTTTGGCGCTCTTTATGGGATAAGTTAGAAACTAAACTCTTATTTTCTACTATTGCCCATCCTCAAACTAATGGACAAACTGAAGTAATTAATAAGACACTTACTACCTTGTTATATGCTATCATACAAAAGAACTTAAAGTAATGGGAGAAGTGTTTGCTGCATATTGAGTTTGCATACAATAGATCTGTTCATTCTACTACATCCTTTTCACCATTTGAAGTTGTGTATGGCCTTAATCCTCTAACTCCTTTGGATATTTTACCTTTGCTTACTAATGAAAATGCTAATCTTGATGGAAAGAAAGAGGCAAATTTTGTGAAGGATTTACACGTCAAGGTTCAGGCTAACATTGAAAGGAAGAATGAACAATATGCAAGACAAGCTAATAAGGTGCGTATGAAAGTTGTTTTTGAACCTAGGGATTGGGTATGGGCACATATGAGGAAAGACCAGTTTCCCACACAAAGAAAGTCTAAATTGCAGCCTATAGGAGATGGACCATTTCAAGTCTTGGAGAGGATCAACGACAATGCCTACAAGCTAGAGTTGCCAAGTAATTATAGTAATGTTAGTTCTACTTTTAATGTTGCTGATTTATCTTTGTTTGATGTAGGTGATTTGAGGAAGAATCCTTTTGAGAAGGGGGAATAATGAAGATCAAGATATAGCCAAAAGGTTTAAGATAATGTTACTAGAAATTCCCAAGATCTATTATAAAGAAATGGAGGCCCAATGACTAGAGCAAGAACAAGATGGATGAAGCTATTACTGTTCTTGAAGGATTGATTATGGAGTTACAAGAGAAGAAAGAGAAGGAGGTTGTTCTTGAAGGTTCTAAAGTATTACCAAGGTTAGTCACTTATCTTCAAATATAAGATGATGAACCAAACTTTACACATGAAGAACAAAGATTGAAGTCCAAGATGTAAGGATGACCCGCATGGATATAATTGTTTTAATTAAGGCCCGATTTACTTTTGTGAAAGGCTCAAACTTGGGCTTTGTTGGAATTTTCTCATTTTAATTCATCTTTCCTTAATTGTTATTAGCTATTAGTTTATTTTTTATAAGGATTCTAAATTCAAGGCTTATTTGTATTCCGTAATTAAAGAAAATCCTTCTTAGTTAGGTTTTTCCCATTTAGGTATGATTCAGAATAGGAAAGAAGACATTTTCCTTAAAGGATTCTATTATTTTGATGCTTATTTAAAGAGTCCTATGATGTATTATGAATTCCATCGTACATTAATGATATTGAGGTATTTGCAGCAAGCTTGCTTGGCGTTTTTGTGTTCTTGGTGGAATACAAAGTTATTCACTTGTTAAGGAGGTGATCAACCTTTGTGGTATCTTAAGATTAAAGTTTTAAGCACTTTTCTTCTTTCGGGTCCTAATCTAATCAAACCAAGTTGTTTTTCTAGCTTTCTAGGGTGCGCATAACAAATTGATTCAAGAGTTTCTAAGGTAAGTCACCTAGTGGGTTCTTATCACCTAAAGTACATAATCATTTTCGGAAATGATAATACCATATACGATTGGTTTGTATAACACCATAATTTTTAGCTCATCTCATCACATACACATGCTTCATATCATCACATTCATGAGAGTGTAAGGAAAAAGGGGATAAAATAATACATTTCTTCACGTTACGTCATATTTAAAATTTTTATTCGGTGTCACGTGGACCGTGTGGGCTCATATCATATATTCTCACATTTAATTATATGAGTACAACTCATTTGGATCATAAATGTGGCCCAAAACTCATGGAATTCAAAGAAACTTAAAATAGGCATATTAAATTTCGGCCAAATTTGACCCCTTTTCTGACTAAACTTTCGAAATTCATAACTAATTCTAGAAAAATTAAAATCATGCACTCTTGGTCATTTTGGAAAGCTACGAATGTCTACTTCATACTAAAAATACGTCCAAACCACAACATCGATCACAAAAGATGTTTGACATCCGAAAAATTCCAAAGATCAAACTGCATTCTGATGCTATCACAGATTTATACAGCAAACTTTGAAAATGTCCAATTAATTTCACAAAAATCCAATCCTTATAAATGATACCAATGTAGAAAGCTGTGGATGTTAGCTATAGGGAAAAAATAACTCCATACCAGTTCAGGTAGCCCAAATCTCGAAATTCAATGAAACAATAACTGTGGTTGGGTAAGAGTCCTGATACTGGATAGAATCTTTAAAAATTCATATCTCCCTCTCTAGATCTCCAAATGAAGTGCTTCTAATTGACACAAGTCATTAGAAATTCTTAGTTTTTCTATATAAAATTTCATGGCAGTTGGACATCATTTGAGCCTTATGTGACAGATTTCATTTTTAGACCAAATGAATAGTGCAGTAGACCAAAATCAGAAAAATTATCAACTTTGAAAATTCCTCAAATATTCTGTAGACCTCCGAAAATTATGTTCTTTAACTTCCCAAAAAGCTCTCAACAAGCTTTAATTGCATACCAAATCTCAAATCAAAAAGAGCTCATTTGGCCAAAAAGTGATATAGGGTTCCGTTATGGTTAATTTTGTCTCCATATAGGGTATCAAAGTAACCAAATGGCTTTCCCTATGGTTTGGCACATTTTGGGCAAGTCTAAAAGTATCATTAAGACTTGTGTAAGCTGCCTAAATAATCCCAAACTCTATACCTCTCATTTTGTCCATCTCATCCACACTTATGCATAATTCCATATTATCATTAAAAAAGTTACAAGGCCATGACATGTCCAAATTTCATTCTAGTGGTCACATAGCATATTCTCTCATTCATACATGTCATAATATCATAATTACATATATTCATAACATAGTAATACATATACATCTATTGAATACATCAATTGCCATTCTTATAACTTTAAAGTAACAAAATTTCTACATTTCAATATCATTGCTTCATCTCTCATATGGTTGACTCATATTGCCTTGCTCTTTGGGTCCACCTAGCATATTAGATCATTGGAGAGGAGGGAATGAGATTTAAAGAATCCCAAAAATTCATCTCTCATTCAATCACACATAACATATGCAAAGCAAGCTTTAAACATGCATACATGGATATCATAGAAGTTATGAACATTCAAGAAGCAAGCTTGACATGTGAATAAGTCATACAAGACATTTAAGAGCTTACCAAGTGGATGTATTAGCCTCACCTTTTTCCTCATGGATTTTGGACTTGCCTCACTCATTCTTTAATGCATTCTTGGACTCAATCATACTCTTGGGAGCCCACTTTGCTGTTAGGAGATTCTTTGCTTTGTCTCAACCAATTTTAAGGGTTCTTGGCTCATCCTCACCATGATTAAGAGTTCTCGGCTTTCTCACACTCAAACAAACTCAAACAAACATCATAGCATCATTTAGAAATATAATATGTCATCATGAAATCATAGCATATAAAATCATGCTAACATACTTTTCATGGCTTGAAGATATACATACACACATTCTAAGACAAGCTAACCACACATCTATGCATGAGAGAAGGTGGAGAGGGCTACTTTGCACACAATCACACACTTTTCCTTTTGAAATTCCCTCCCTTACTTCGGCCACACACCCACAAACTTGTGGAGATGCTTCCTCTTAGCCTAGACACATTTTATGGGAGTCAATTAGGTCCATGAAACAATTTCTAAGGTCACACAACTTGCTTGGATACTAGGTTGTTCTATAAACCCCATTATGATCCATAAATACACCTAATGAAGAAATACTCCTTAAATAAATTCTAAGCTTCATTCTTTCCTTTCAAATATGATTTTTGACTTTTTAAACTTCTTGAAATCATCACACAATTAAAACAAAAAGCCTAACTATATATTGTTTCTTTAAGTCATAACATAGAACCTAAAGCATCAACTCACTTTCTATGAGTTCTAAATTTTTTCCAAAGCTTCCCCTCATTTTTATTCATCAAATATGACTCAAGAATGACCTTAAAAAAATTTAAAACTCTCCTTAACTACCCCAACCTTGTTTGGCCAAGACATAGGGCTTCCTTGACCTCCTTGGAATTCTCTTTGTTTTCTTGAAAGAGGAAGCATATGGGGAGCATCTCAGGGATCTTAGGAACTCATTTAAACTCTTAATTAGGCTTAAGAATTATCATATGAAATCAAATTTTGAAAGGTACACACAAAACCCTATAATTTGCATCTTAAAATCTAATGGTTTTCTAATAATTTCCTTTGCATATTCTTAATCTCCACACCCCTTTTCCTTAGATTCATGCTTGGTTTTGCCTAAAAATCATCTCCTAGGGTTTTCTCAAGTGAGGCGAAATGATGGAGAAGGGAACCAAACATGGCAATCATAAGAAGAGAAATTACCTTATTTTCTTGCTTTTTCTCACTTAAATCTTATGTTCTTTGAGTTTCTCTCTTCAAATCCAAATTTTTCTCTCAATTTCTCCTCTAAAACAAATCCATATACTTCATTATAATCATAGGAAATAAAGGAGAATGAAGAAGAAGAGGTTTGGAAGAGAAAAGTATGAAAAACTATGAAAATCCATACCTTTCTACTTTGAATTTCTCCTCCTCATTCTAGTTTTGTTTTTCTTTTTGTCTGAGCCTGAAATTCTCATTTTTAAGAGTCTAGAGTACTTCCTAATTTTTTTGGGACCTTAACTACATCATCTTAGGGGACTTCTTTTTGTATCACGTTTTCTCTCATTTTCAGAAAATCGAATGTTACAGTTTGTAATCAGATTTTAATTGAGAATTGTGATCATTTGAATAGTTTAGACCCCTAAAAATAAAAGGGAAACTAATGGCAATTTAAAAAAAAAAAAACAAAAAGTAAAAATACTAGCCATTTTGGATATGTTGTGACCACTAACATGTAGTATGAATATTCAAATATATACTAAGTTATGACTAAATTTATATAATCTTAAATGATTATTCCAAGACATAGAAGTAAGTAGAGATTGTGTGAAATTGCCTTTCTTAGCATTGACTCCAATTTAACTTAGTCTCCTATGTGTAATAGACATGAAATGCTAATTACACCAAAGTAATCAATTTTATTGAAAAAATTTTAAATATTTTTCACTGCTTAATTCCTTTAATTAATGGTTTATTATAGTATGAAACATAAATGTATGAAATAAGAGTTGATAAAGCTAAATGTGTCATTTTTTATCCTATGTATCAAACAACATTTTATTTTATCTAATGGAAAAATTTTAATCATGAAAAAAGCAACACATACCATTATTCTACTGTAGAATGACCAAATTAACTAATCGCTTTTGGTGACAATAATCGTATCTTTGAACAAATAGAAAGAGAATACAAGGTTATATGATAGAATTTAACAAATTTGGTTGATAATATGATAGTGTCCGACTATTAAGGCATTCTAATAAGACTCTTAATATATCTGACATACTATACAAGGCACTCAAAAGAACATGAATTCCTATTTTAATCATAAAATTAATGTCAGAATTTCAAAAAAAGAAAAAAAGATTTTAAAATAGCCGGAGACTCCCATTGCAAGAACGACAACCAAATAGTCTGTTTGCTCTGAAGGTAATGAAACATCTGGGCCATCGTTAGAGAGAACGCAGGGAAACGAAGTAGTTCAATCAAAGATGAATAAAATTTCCTAGGCCAACCCCCAAAAAAAAAATAAAGATGAATAAAATTTCTGAAGTAGAAGCCATGCTCGACTTAGATTAGAGAGAGCAGTGGAAGGATGATATCAAAGTGGCAATGAGTGAATAAGCCCTCAACGGTGTTATGATTATTTCCACACACATGAATATGGCCAAACCTCTTACTAATCAAATACTCCTAGCAAAGAAATTCTATCTCAAGGGAAATCTTCAGAGGAATATAACTTTATAATAATAATCATCTCATGGACATGAACCAACCTCAACTGAACAGTTAGTACCATGGCCATCAAAAATATGCCACCATCTGAGTTTATGTTAGTAATCCTAAGTCACAAGAATACAATTATTTATATTCTCATGTACTAGGAACCAGACCCACCTCAGAATTTATAAACTCCAGGAATTCGTCAATTTTGCATCTTCAAGTCATCTCAAGCTTTGTAATATCCCATCAATCAGCTCGTTCTTCTTACGTGAGACCGGGTCAGCAACAAATAAATAGCTCTTTAGAGGTTATTGCTTCTCTCTATACTCCCCTGAATGAATTTTGGCATCATACTCATATTATACCTCTCTGGAGAAAAGGTTTTGGTATCATACTCATATTATACCCATCCGAATGTTCCCTCAATATCTCACTCATATGTCAGTTCTAGACTTCCCAGTATGCTTATTTTTAGAGGTAGGTGAAGAAACTCCAGTGTAAGGAATACTCTGATATTTTTTATCAACATCACGTTCTGATGACTTTTGCAAGTTGTTCTGTGTTGTTCTACGTAGAAAGAGAGATCTCAAGTCATTGGCACCATGCAATAGGCCCATTGAGCTCTTTCCAACTGGTTGAGAGAGATGGAAAGGAAAATTCTAAGAAGGCCTTTCCTCCAACCATTTTTTCTCAGATATTAACAAATCTACCAGTTGAAGGAGATCATTTTCACTAAGAGAACTAAGAAGCTGGGGTCCATACTTCCAAAAATTGTTTGTCGTATCCTTCCTGTCAAAAACAATATAACGCTATTCGCTACTCTTTCAACACATAACTATATAATGAACATCATCAAAAATTGAAAAGGCCATATAACTATTGACAGAAAACTTGACAACACTATTCATTTAGTACATAGCAAATGAAATATTCTTCAAATAAACTGTAAAAGGCTATTATCCTCACTAACCTGCTTTTTGACTGGGACACAAGAATTGATCCTTTGTAGGGGGAAACAAAAGATTCTGTCACTCCAAAAGAAACTACCATAAAATAACTCAGGCTCTTCAAAATGATTCACTGTCTATCTCAGTTTAGATAACTTGGGCGCTTCAAAATGACTAGTGGTCTGTTTCAGTTCTAATAACTTGCGCTCCCCAGCGTGACTAACTTGTTTGTTTCCCTTCTGAAAACTTAGGCTCTTCAGAATGATAAACTATTTGTTTTAGATCTGATAACTTGGACTCTTCAAAATGACTAACAGTCTGGCTCAGTTTTGAAAACTTGGGCTCTTCAGTATTACTAAACATCTCATTCTGATGAGCAGTCAAATTATAAGTGTTTCCACCAATTTTCCTGAATGGCCACCGACTTTTAATCCAACCCAAGAAAGTTTGACATTGGCTAAAACTATTGCTGCAAGTTTTAGTGCTTCCACCAATGCTTTTGTCAATCACAGATTCATCAACCGGTGAAGAATAAGGGATGTGACAAACTAGAAGTGAACAAAATCGAACCAAATCATTCAAATTAAATCAAACCAAACCAAACCAATAAAAACCGATTAACAAATAGTTTAGCTTGGTTTTTTAAAATCTAAAACGGATTAATTCGGTTCGGTTGTCGGTTCATGGCATGTTTAACTGAACCAAACCGACAAGTTGCCTATACTATTTTATTATAAAATACTACTCTTGTTTTATTTTTTATCTTACTCTTCAAAACTTTTGTCAATTTATGGGTGTTTTCTAGAACACAAAAAAAAAAGATAAAAATAATATATTATGGATACATTATTATTAGTTAAAATTTAATAAGATACATTATATTAGAAATTAAATTCTATATACTGTAAAGAATAAAATCTTTAAAAAAATATTTTTGGCCACAAAAACATGAATCAAATTGGACCAAAACGAATCAAACCGAACCAAAATCAAACCAAACCGATTAGAATTCAAAATTGAAAAGGTTCAAAAAATTGCCGAATAGACAAGATTGGTTCAGTTCTGGATCAAACTGAACCTATGAACACCCTATGACAAACTGCATCAACCTCCTTTCCTGTGGGTTTGATATATTTCTTCTCAGCTTTAAACTTTTCAGAAATATCATTTGACATGCCATTCTTTTCCAATACTGTGTAGCTTTGCTAAGTAGGGTAATTCTTTGAAGTTGTATTTTTTTTTCTGGAACACTCTGACTTACATCACTAGAGCTAAGAATTTCATTCTCCTTGGAAGGCAATTGACTCTCAGTCACATGTGCATTAGCCACATCCACAACCAATTGGACCTTTTCTGGAATATCTTCCACAGTAAGTTCATGAGATGAAGCCATTGATGGTGTCACATCTGCATCCCTATCCATCTTTTCCCCCTCACCACTTAGCTTTGAAGTAGCCAACTGGTTTAACTCCTCATAATCAACAGATACTGTTGATGGTACAAAACTGCTATCAAAGGGATCAGGACATTTTGGGGGGGACACAACGTACAAAAAGCTTTTTATCAGGTCCAACCCAAAGCTGTGCACATGCCACTGATGAAAGAATGCGGGAAAACCTTTTATGTCCATAGCAGTCTTTATCCAAGCAAATACCAGCTTTTGCTAACTCCGCTTGAAGATCTGATACAGAGATAACTTTTGGATATGAATTCAATATTTGTTGAACCTGCCTCACAACTGCCTTTGGAATTGAAAGTAATTCCAAATCTGAGATAGGCTTAGAGATCTCCTCAATTTGTGACTGCTCACCATCCAAAGAAAGGGTCTTCAAGAGGCACCATAAGAACCATCTGGACCATCAGGAGGATGATTGAAGTGTCTTCCATCAAGATTTTCTCCTTTAATTAATGAATTCCAATGCCATATTACAGTTGCTGCATTGCGGAGAACATTAGAAGCCCTTGCGGGAGTTGCAAACAAGATATTGTAGTAACCTTAAACAGTGCAACATATCAGCAAAAACCCTATTACCAGTAATCAGAAACAAATGTGCTGGTGGAGGATTTTTCGAAACCCAATGCATAAGGTCAACAAGAAGAGATCTATGAGCACGATTCTTTGCACCTGCAACCAAGTAGTGAAAGATAAAAATATTATGAAAAGCTAACAAGTAATGATTAATACAACAAACAGCTGCAGTGAAGACTGTAAGTAGTAGAAAGTCATCTAACAGAGATAACAGGACAACAATTCCCATCTTACTCCCTTGCTGCCTAAAAAGGACTATTTTTATTCATTACTTTTCAAATTCAAACTTATCTATAGCCTCTGATTGGCACTAAATCTCAAAAATCCGTTGCCCTTCTTGAAAAAAAAAATATAAATTAGGATAGAGAGGATGGCTTATAGCCTTATAGTCGAAACAGCATCTACAAAATAGAGGAATATTATGGACGTGATGTGAACAAAATAGAGGATGCATTTAGAGTTGCATAAGGTTAAGCATGAAACGCACTAGTATGAATGCCATAAAATAATCAGCGTTAGATTATTTATATCAGGTGTTTTGCATTTGACAAACGAAAATGGAAATGTTAACTTATTCCTACAAATACAGGATACAAGACAAACCATTGGGAATGTGGACGAGATTATCCCAGTGGAAGAGAGAGCACGCTGTTTGGCAGTTGAGAGTTGCAAGACGTTACCAAAATCCCTGATTTGAAGAGGCCCTTTTATCCCTTTGGCCCTAAGAGCTTCAGTTATACAGTGGGTGATTCTAAAAACATTGGCATCAGCAGGTAAATTACAATCACCCAATTCCCACCATACTGAAATTGGCACATTTCGAGTTTCATCGTCATGGCGTCTCAAGAATGAGGGATTATTTGACGAGGTTAAGAAGTGACAAATTTGGACAAGAGGACGAACTGATGATTACAAGGAAGAAAAGGATGAGATAATGAAGACATTTTTAGGAAGGAGAAGTTAGATCATGGTGGCTGAAATCAGAATGAAAGAGAAGATGAGTGTGCAAGTAATGCGGTGGCGGAAAAGGCAAAATTCTGTGCTCTCGATTATCGCAGATCGCGAACCCCACCAGTCCTGTGATTCGTGATTCTGCGAAGCCCTAGCTATCGCGAAACTTCAACTTGGCAGCAGGGTGAAAAAAAATTCGTATCTGAAGACCTCTCGGTGTGAAATTCGCGTCTTAAGCCCAAATTCGTCCCCGACGCAGCAGGAGCGAAGAAAGCCTCCGCAGCCCTTGAATGAAACGCGCGTTTTGGGGCGTAATTCGTGTCATGGAGTCGGCGAGCTAGCTGAAACGCGCGTTTTGGGCTTGATGAAGTTTAAAAAAGTAAAAATAAAAAATAAAAACAAAAATAAAACTCTAATTCAATTTGATTCAATTCAAATTAAATCTTACGATTAAAAATAAAAAACCAATCTGATTTAGTTAATTTTTTCATGTAGATAATTGATTTAGACTTACTTTTTTATTTTGTTCAATTTTATGTCAATTTGATTTGATTTAATTTAATTTTAAAAACCGCTACAAAGGGAGAAATAGCTTTCATTATTCCCCAAACAATTTATTCGCATAAAGAAATCTTTGGTTCAGTCTGACATAATCCTATAATCATGTATTTACAATTAACTATAATTATTTTGACTAAAAAAACGTAAATATATTTTTTATATTAGTTATAAGGAAACAATGCATTTTCGGTGGCCTAGCTAGACCCATATGGTGTGATAGCTGTAAAGAACAGAATTTGGGTATGCATATAATTCAGAAAGAGTTTTAATGTTTTTAATATCCGCTACCTCATACTGTATAGCGAGAAAATCATACTATATTGCAAGATTATATATATGCTATTTCACTGACTTCCTTACAATTAAGGTTATTATTTCTGGCCCCTGGATCCTACGTGAATTCATGAGACGTGCACATCTGCTATTCTTGAGCCGTACAAATTTAATTTGGACAATTCAAATTTCAAATATATTTTTTAAAATTTTATGTTTTTATTTATTTTATAGGATGCAAATGAAAAATAAAAAAAAATTATAACTAATAACTATAAAAAAAAAAAGATGTTTTACATCAAAATATAAAAAAAAAATTATGAAATCTAAATCATTCATATTAAATTTAAACAGTTCGTATTAGAATGCGCATAATGTGCGCGTCTCAGAGAATCCAAGCTTAATATTTCTAACTTTAACTGAAGAGTTGTTTGAACTGAACGCGGAAGAGCTATTTGCAAAGCAAGATGAAATACCGAAGGATTGTAAGGACAACAAACTGTTGGAAGATCTTATTCAACATTTGGAGGGAAAAAAAAAAAACACATTTTAGATTTGTGAAAAAATCATTGTTCTGAATTTGTTCTATATTCATTATCATGTAAATTTAATAACGAGGGTATATGAAGATTATTCCCAAACGTAATAAATCGTTTGTTTCTAAAGAGACCTTCATTTTTCTATAATTTGATTCATTAGGTACACAATCATTCACACCTCTGTGCGCATTGATTAAGTTTTATTTTTGGAGAAAAATTATCACTCGGTCCTTCGAAACTCTACGTTTTATTAATTTAGTTTTTAAATAATAAATATTAAAGTTATTTTTGTAGAAATGGCAAAGGATGGAATAGCAAATATTAGACTGGTCAATTTAGAATAAATTCTTGTATAAGAAATTTTATTGGAATGACATGGAGTAGCTAATAAGGGATTCTAAGACTCCTTTTTTTCACTCAAAATCAAAATATCTTTGTTCGTCCACATTAAAGGGTTTGAGAAGGAATAAAATGAACAGATGATATAATTACAATTATATCTATTTTTGGCTAAAAATTTGCTATAATCACATTCTAATTATAAGGTTAATCTCAGAAAAATAATTTATAAATCATTACATTCTATGCATTTCAAAGGTACGGGCTACTGAAGTGGAAAAGTTTTAAAGAGCTTTGAGTCTAATATGATGCTAAGTATTTTCCAATATTATGTATATGATGATTTAAGATTGTTAGAATATTTTATAATTTAAATCATTATTGGGATATTTTAAATAAAGATAATTAATATGTTTCAAGTTATTTGATTTTTAAATTTAAAATATTCTTATTAGTGGCCTAAAAATCTAGGAAACAATTTTGCCAAATAAAATCGTTAAGAGTTAGTGGGTTGATGGGTAAGTTGAATTTACATGATTAAAATATATCATTAACTTTGATGAAAAAGACATGAGATATTATTGACTCACATTGAATTTTGAGAGGTTTCTTGACAAATGAGAATCCCCTAAAATCACCATCATTAAAATCTCCTCACTTATTAGAAGAAGCTTTTGATAAATTTTCTTCTCCTCCTTTGCTGTTGCTAATTTTAGGCAAAGTCAGGCTTTAGGATTACTATATCAAATTCGCCTAACACAATAGGAGGTAATTTTATCCTTGTTTCCACTGCTAAAATCTCATCTAGAAGCATGAAATTATTTTGTGTTAGTTATTCCTATAGGAAATTTATATGTAATATATTTGGATCTATCCTACATGTGGTATCAAAGTTCAAGGTTGACCTTTGTTTGGTAGATTAAGTAAATCCTAAATTTTATCAGACAGAGAATTTTAAAATTTCTCATTATAGATCTAAAATTATGAACTTCAATGGATTAAGATATTGTTTTTAGTATTGTGAACACCGTAATTTATCCAGTCATACTCCAAAATAATAATAAAATCAAGTAAGTAAAAAAAGGAAAATTAAAAAAATTGAAATTAAAAAAAAATAGAAGAGTATCCATTTCTTTTTCTCTATATTCCAAAAGTCTAGATAACCACAAAAAAATTTAAAAAAAAAAAAAGAGAAAAAAGAAGAAGAGCAAAACAAAAAAAGAGCAACAAACAAAAAAAGTAAGAAAATCAAAGAAAAATTAAAATAGTAAAAAAAAAAACCAATTTATTTTTCTCCAAATTCCAAGAGCCTAAATAACAAAAAAAAAATCCAAATTAAAAAAGAAACCCAAAAATAATACTAAGAAAAAATAATAATGATAATAAGAAAGAAAAATAAATATATATATATATATAATAAGAAAATACTTCCCAAAAAAAAAAGAAAAAAGCTGAAAAGTTAAAAAAAAAAAAACTCAATCCAAAAGCGCAAAAGCCAAGAGCAATCCTACGACAAGAGCTCAAAGAACATAAACCTAAATGGCTTAATGAAAAGACAATCAGAATAACCAGAAAAATAAAAATTAAAAAAAGAGAGAGAAACTGCAAAAAAACAAAACCAAAAAACCCTACATACATCTTTTGGGGGGTGTGGATCCTCTCTCGTAAGCTCTCTCCTATGCTACCTCCAGTGCCAAATCCTTGCCATTGAACTTATCTAATGGCCCAGAAGTGAATGCGTGCCTAAGTGAAACAGTGCCTTTTACGCATCACTAATCGGACACTAGCCACACTACCAGGTGTCACTATTTGCACCATAGATGAACCAGAGGCAAAAGGAGATTAACCAAAATGGAAAATACAAAGCACATCAACCAGAAAATGGAAGAAATTAGGTGAAAAAATGAGTTCGGTTATGATTGATCATATTTGGTATTATCATTTTTTGGCATTTGGTGGGTATTGATCTTTTTGTGTCTATTGTTGATATTGGGTGACAAAATGGAATTTTCTAGCCTTCTAATTTTTCAATTTTGATCTGTCAAGTTTTTGACTTGTGCCATGCGCAATAGTGCTACTTTGAAAGGCTTTTGCATTTCAATCCAAAAGCTATTGTGATTTGCCATGTGGGCTCTTAAAAGGAGATTAACCAAAATGGAAAATGCAAAGCACATCAACCAAAAAAATGGAGGAAATTGGGTGAAAAGACAAATTCAGTTCTGATTGATCATATTTGGTATTATCATTTTTTGTCATTTTGTGGGTATTGATGTTTTTGTGTCCATTGTTGATATTGGGTGATAAAATGGAATTTTCTAGCCTTCTGATTTTTCGATTCTGATCTGTCAAGTTTTTGACTTGTGCCATGCGTAATAATGCTACTTTGAAAGCCTTTTGCATTTCAATCCAAAAGCTATTGTGATTTGCCATGTGGGTTCTTAAAAGGAGATTGACCAAAATGGAAAATACAAAGCACATCAACCAAAAAAATGGAGGAAATTAGGTGAAAAAACGAATTCGATTCTAATTGATCATATTTGGTATTATCATTTTTTAACATTTCGTGGGTTGATCTTTTTGTGTCTATTGTTGATCTTGGGTGACAAAATGGAATTTTCTAGCCTTCTAATCTTTTGATTTTGATCTGTTGAGTTTTTGACTTGTGCCATGTGCTACTTTGAAAGCCTTTTGCATTTCAATCCAAAAGCTATTGTGATTTGCCATGTGGGTTCTTTGTTGTGAGTATTTATATTTCTTCCACTAATTCATTGAATTTTTGCATTTCATTTCATAGTTATACTCTCATTAGTTTATTTTTTACATATAAAGAATTTTTTCAACTAAATTAATTAATTAAAGTTACATAATATATACTACATTACAAAGTTTGTTAGTTTTCAAGCTTCTCATTTCAGTTTAAAGCTTCTCATTTCATTATAATATATACTACATTATAAAGCTTGTCATTATAGAATTTATTATCTTACTCTTGAAGCAAATCTCCAATAAGCAAATTCTGCTATTTACAAACCCTTAGTTTTTCCTTAATCACTTTAGCTGCAATCCAGGATGAATGAGTAGACAAAGACAGAGGATGAAAAAAACAAGGGGAAAATGAAGGATGATGGTGAGAGGGAAGAGCGAAACAGAGGGAAAAAATGGAGATGAAAAAAAACCTTGAGAAGATGACTTTTGTTCCTCCAAATTACCAAAATGTGTGCAAATTGGTTTTGCTACAGCATCATTTGACAAGTGGGAGACCAATGGTAGATGCAGTAACACCTGGCAATGGCTAAAGCGTTCGATTCATATTAGACAAAATGCATCGTTTCACTTGAGGATGCATGCGTGTCTCTTGCTAGAGCATTAGATTAGTTCAATGGTAAAGATTTGCTATGGGAGACAACACGGCAAACAATGTATTGGAGAGGATTTGCTCCTTTTTAAGGTGGTCCCTCTTTCTCAGGTGTTTTTGGCAAGAATAGGAGACACATGTAAAGAGCATCAAACCCACAAAAGCACACCACTCACGCTTAGAAAAAGGACACACAAAGAGACCACCACACTTATGCATAGAGGGAAGAAGGATAGGAGAATCAAAACACCACGCATGCAAAGAAAGAGGAAGTGCAGACTCTCTAGGTGAAAAAAAGAGACTGAGAGGGGGTCCGTTTAGAGAGAGATTGGGAGAAACGAAGGAAAAATGAAAGATTAAATGAGAGGGGAATAAAGAATAGAAGGAGGAGAGGCTGGTAATAGGTTGCTGGGGTTTGAAAGAAACAAAGAGCCGAGAAAGGGTAACGAGAAAGAGAATCGAGAGTGAGGGTCTTCTGAGTTAGTTCTAGGTTAGAGAAAAATGAGAGAGAGATTCAGTGAGAGAGAGAAACCGAGAGGGGCAAATTCTTGAAGAAGAAGAGGAGGAAATTAAAAAGAGGAAGAGCTAGAGGTTACAATTTGATAAGCTTATAAAGAGGTATGTTTTCTTATTCCTTCATTTTTGAAAATGTATAACAATAGATGGATTCTAATTTTGATGCTAGATTTTTGGGCTTGATGCCTCTGGAAAGTGTTGAATCTTGGATCTTGATGTTTTATGTACTCTCCTTATTTCTAGTTTATGAGAGCAATATATGGTAATGCTGGGTGATGGAAATTGGTGGAATTTTGTTTATGTTTCTTTTTGTGGTTACCTGATGGAGGTTATCTATTGGAACCCATCCAAGATGCCTTCTCAGATTCAACTCAATATTGGATCATGCAATCGCCAAGACAAGTGCACAAAAGAAACACAAATCAGAATCACAAAAAAGGGAAAAAACAGAAATAACACAAAGAAAGAGAAAGAAAGAGGATAGTTGGTCTTGGAGGGACTAGACTCCAAAAGAACCTGTCTCTTTCACCTTAGCCATGAGATGCCACAAGGTAGACCACCCTTGAAGAATCTTTAGTTCTTTCTAGCACTCAAAAGAGAAGGCAAAACTCATAAAAATTCTAAAAATTTCATTCATTCATCTTCTGCCTCCAAAGTGGCATGCAAGATAGTCTTAAAAGAAAAGTGAAACCCTGGCCAAACAAAATTACTATAAAGTCCTAAAAGTAGTGCCATATCTGAGGATATTTTGGGAATTCATAATTTGAATATTAATTCCTCCTAAATGGTGCATAAAATACAGAAAATAAAATATACAAGTCTGCAAAGATAATCCTACTCAATTAAACTCAATCTAGGTGGCAGCCATATTATATGATAAAATAGGAAACTAACAATTTGAATAATATAATCAAGGTGACACCTTTTTTATTCATATAAAGTAAATAAAATAAACTAAATAATCAGCCAAGAGGACACTTAAAATAATACATGGATGGCACTTGACTTTTAAGTGAACTAATCTCAACCACAAGATCTTCTTCTAGCTTGAATCTAGTTCATTGATTAGGCATAACATGTGGATGCCTTATCTACTCTTTTTAGCTTCAAATTCAGCGAAGTGTAAGGTCTCCATCTCTATTAATTTATGTATTATTCCATTCAAAGCTTCTTTCATCACTTTAGCTCTTGATCTTGTCACCGGTCCTCCTAAGCCTCGCACCGGCTCACATTATTGCTCTCATTCAAGCTTTCTAAGATTGTCTCCATCATTCCTTTCCTCCTTAAAAGGATTTGCCCTCAAATCTGAAATGTCAAAAAATAGAGAGGTCAGATACGTTAAATGTGGCACTAACATTGCCATAAGAACAAGACAAGTCAATTTTATAGGCATTGTCATTTATTCTCTCCAGGGCTTGGAAAGGACCATCTCTTATTGGGTGTAACTTAGATTTCTTACAATCAGGAAATCGCTCTTTCCTCAAATGAATCTATACCCAATCTCCTAGTTCAAAGACAACCTTCCTTCGACTATTGTTAGCTTGCTGCACATATTGTTCATTCTTGCACTCAATGTTCGCCTTGACTTTTACATGAAGATCCTGCACAAACTTAGCCTTTTGCTCACCATCAAGGTTAGTAAACTCATGAGAAGGCAAAGGAAGCAAATCCAAGGGGGTTAATGGATTAAACTGATACACATACACCACTTCAAAAGGAGAAAAACTAGTAGTAGAATGCATAGCATGATTATATACAAATTCATTATGTGGCAAACACTTTTCCTAGTTTTTAAGATTCTTTTGCAACATAACATGCAACAAGGAAGAAAGTGTTCTATTCACAACTTCAGTTTGCCCATCCGTTTGAAGATATGTAATAGTAGAAAACATAAGTTTAGTACCCAATTAGCCCACAATGTTTTCTAAAAATGACTTAAAAACTTAACATCATGATCACTCATAATAGACTTGGGTAAACCATGCAGTCTAACAAGCTCCCTAAAGAACAAATCAGAAATGTGAATAGCATCATATGTTTTGGAACAAACAATTAAATGGGCCATTTTAGAAAATTAATCCACAACAACAAAAATGCTATCCTTTCCATTAGAGGTCCTAGGTAATCCAAGCACAGAATCCATGGAAATATCCACCCAAGAATGAGAAGGAACAGGTAAAAGAGTATACAAACCATGCAAATGCTTCCTAAATTTAGCATGCTTACACACAATGCATTTTTCACACACGACAATAACATCTTTACGCATTCGTGGCCAATAAAAGTGTTCGTGCAAAATAGCCAAAGTTTTTTCTACTCCAAAGTGTCCCATTAAACCACCTCATAGGACTCTTTTACCAACAATTCACGCATAGAACACACAGACACACACAACTTATTTCGCTTAAACAAGAAGCCATTAAAACAATAAAAGTCATCAATGCCATGCCGTTCACACAACTTCCAAACATCAACAAAGTCAACATCACATTCATACATGCTTTTAAGATACTCAAATCCTATCATCTAGCTTACATAGATGTAATGAGACTATATCTTCTAGACAAGGCATCAGCTACAACATTCTCTTTACCATGTTTATGCTTAAGCACATATGGAAAGGATGCAATAAATTCAAGCCAAACTGCATGCCTACAATTTAATTTATTTTGGGTCTTAAGGTATTTCAAACTTTCATCATCAAAATGTAAAATAAACTCTCTAGACACAAATAATGTTGCCAATGCTTTAAGGTTCTTTTTAGTGCATATAACTCTTTGTCATATGTAGAATAATTCAAACATATACCAGTCAATTTCTCACTAAAATATGCAATTAGTCTAGCCTCTTGCATTAAAACAGCACAAATACCAACACTAGAAGCATCATATTCAACTTCAAAAACAAATCAGGCAAAATAAGCAAAGGGGTATTAGTTAACTTATCTTTTACAATCTAAAATGCCTTTTCTTGTGTCTCACCCCACTTAACCTCAATGTTTTTCTTTACCAGCTCATTGAGAGGTGCAACAATGGTTGAGAAAGTCCCAGACAAATCTCCAATAGAAACTTGCAAGCCTATGGAAGCTTCTCACTTTATTAGCATTCCTTGATGTAGGCCAATTACGAATCACTTTCACATTCTTCTTGCCCACACAAATGCCTTTAGCACCTACAATAGAGCCAAGGAAAACAACAGAATCCAAACAGAAATATGCATTTCTCTAAATTTGCAAAAAGCCTATTTTCACGCAAAACAACAAAGACATCATGCAAATAAGGCATATGCTCATCTAGGTTCGTAGAAAATACTAAAATATCATCAAAATACATTACAACAAATTTGCCAATGAAGGGGCGAAACACATGATTCATAAAAATCATCGAAGTACCTGGGGCATTAGTCAAACCGAATGGTATGACCAACCATTCATACAATCCAAACTTAGTTTTGAATGCAGTCTTCCACTCATTCCCCTCCTTCATCCTAATCTAGTGGTACCTACTCCTAAGATCTATTTTGGAAAACACACATGCACCATGCAGTTCATCTAACATGTTATCTAAGTGAGGAATGGGAAATCTATACTTAACTATGATTTTATTGATAGCACGATAGTTAACGCACATTTTCCATTTGCCATCCTTCTTGGGCATGAGTATTATTGGAACAACATACGAGCTAAGGCTTTCTCTAACAAATCCTTTCTTTATAAGCTCTTCAACTTGTCTCTGAATTTCCTTAGTCTCTTTAAGATTGGACCGATATATAGGTCTATTTGGAATTGCAACTCCGAGGATGAAGTCTATCCTATGCTCAATGCCTTTGATTGGAGACAATCCATCTGGTATCTCCCCCGAAAACAAATCTTTAAATTCTTGCAATTAATTCAAAACACTAAAAGGAAGAGAGTTATTAAAGTCACTAATAGTTAGATAAACATCCTTATATACAAGTACAAAGGAAGTCTCACAAAACATAGCTCTCTTGATCTCTCTTCGACTAGAAAATAAGGAAACTTTCTTTTCATCACTCTCTTTCTTTTTCTCACTTTCTTCTCTTTTGAACTAAGCTCACTGATGTAAGACCCTCTAGGAACCTTATCCTAGGAACCTTCAATAAGATGATACTTTGTCTTGGATCGACTAGAAAACAAGAATGTTGGTCAAAGGAAAAACCCTAAAAGAACTTATCTCTTAGAACCCTAGCCTCAAGACGCCACAAAGGAAGACCAATCCTTTGATAAGTCACGTGAACTCTTAGAGAATACAAAGAAGCAAAAGCCTCATAGAAAATTGAATAATACTCAAATTAATTCATGATCTTCAAAACAGAGTACAATAGAAAGCCTTTTATAGGTAAAGTTTCTAAAAATCTAAAATCCTAATAAAAGTTAAACTCTAAAATCTGATTAGAAATATTTTAAATGGTGCCTAAAATCAAGGAATTAGATTAGGATACTAATTTTAACTTAATCTCCAAGAGAAGCTCTTTGACTAAGTTCAAAAAAATAATAAAATAAGAAAAAACAAAATTCATAAAGAATTCTAGTCAAAATTAATCAGCTTCTTTAAGTAGTCACATGGGATGCACATGCTTCATTAAAAATCACATGGTTGACACATGATTCTTAATCTCTTGCAATTGGACTCCAATTGGGCCTTGGCACTCCTCTTATATGTGTATAACTACATTGGGTTTTGGCACTCCTCTTGTATGTGTATAACTACATTGGGCCTTCAACATGTTAGATATTGACTCTAGTAGCTCCATGGACCTTCTTAGGATATTGGGCTTCCACTTAGACTTCCACTTTTGCATCTTTAAAGAGATATTGATCAAATATGAATCTTGAGCTCTAAACTTGGGTCGACGTCCAACATAGAGATTATCTTAAGCTCTTTGAAGTTCTTGGACATATACTAGTACAATTTGGACCTTTTGAGCATGGGTCATCCCTTCATGAGCCATTTGAACCTGAATCATGCGCTTTTGAATGATTTGGATTTCTCGATGGATAAGGGCTTCTCAAACTTATTGTGCTCCAATGGGCATGCCTACTGATATTGTATCATTACTTTCTTTTCTCTCTTTCTCTTTATTTTTCTTTTCTTTATCTCTTAACTTGCATTCTTGAGTGATCCTTATCTGGTCTTCATATGCCTACACTGGTCTAAGAGGTGTCAATACAATGGTTTTATTTTTAGACATAAGAGAATATCTATTAGTATAACCATCATACTTAACTCTTCTATCAAACTGCCAAGGTCTACCAAGCAATAAATAGCTAGCATACATAAGTGCAACGTCAAAGACAATCTCATCACAATAGCAACCTATGGAAAATGCTACTCGAACTTGCTTAGTCACTTTAACATCCTTTTTATCATTAAACCATAACAAATTATATGGTGTGGGATGCTTTCTAGTAGGCAAACTTAGCTTTTCAACCAACAAGGTGCTACCCAACTTAATACAACTACCATTATCAATGATCAAGCTACATACCTTGTTGTTGACCAAACATCTAGTGTGAAAGATATGCTCTCATTGTTCCTTTTCCAGCTCCTCCTCAGGTTGAATATTAAGAGCACGTCTTGTCACTAGGACTTCTCCAACTGTAGCCTCAGCTATCTCCACATCAGAAACTTCCTCCCAAGGAGGCATATCATCGTCATCTTCATGTTCATCAGAATTGCTTTCACTAGTCACAACACCATTCTTAAGAACAACCTTAGTTCATTTGTTAGGACATTGAGAAGAAATATGACCATAACCCATACATTTAAAATAATGGATTTTTGAAGACTTAGATGAATTAGAAGATTTACCTTCAAACTTACCTTTAGAAGCGGGTGTCTACATCTTCCACTTATTCTCCTTTTTAGGCTTGGAATTATTTTTGGGTTTGAAGGGCATCTTGTATTCTTTATTGAATCCACTAGAAAAAAGACTTGTATTCTTTGTTAGGACCACTAAAGGACTTCAATATATGCTTCTCCTTCAAGTGATTTTCTACCTTAATAGCTTTATGCAAAAGCTCTCCATGTCAAGGTAACTCTAAATGTCTACAACAATAGCAACTTCAGGATTAAGACCCTCAATAAATCATGCCATAGTTGCTTCGAGGTCCTCCTCTACATTTACCTTTATCATGGCAATCTCCATCTCCTAGTAATAGTCTTCCACACTCATAGAACCTTTTTCAACTTCTGAAGCCTCTTATGCACCTCCCTATAATAGTAATTAGGGATAAACTGCTTTCTTATAATGGCCTTCATCTCTTGCCAAGTTCTCACAGGATTCTCACTATTTCACCTTCTAGTAATTCCCAGCTAATTCCACCAAATACTAGTGTAGTCAGTGAACTCCAAGGTGGCTATCTTAACTTTACTCTTCTCAAAATAGGAATGATAATCAAATACATTCTCCACACATCTTTCCCATTCTAAATAAGCATCTGGATCATTTCCCCTTGGAATTTGGGAATCTTCATTTTAATGTTCCCCTGAGGATCTTTCTTTTATTGTTGATTTCTGTTTTGTTTAACTCTCCTCGATGGCACTTCAGTTTCCCTAAATTCAGATTCAATTTCATCCTCACCCTCACCAGACTCAATCATAATTTTCTTCCGTCCACTTGTCTTAGAATGAGAGGGAGAAGCCTCCATGACATCCAATCTCATGCTCAACTTCTTGAGTTGATCACTCGTAACATCTGTGAAACATTTAAGGTTAGGAATATGAGATCCATCACCACTAAACATGATTAAGTTTTCTGAAATATTAGTGGTCACAATAAAATAGAAAAAATGGATCTCATCACTCAGCTCACATGTTTACACTCAAAAGAATGCAATTCTCTCATGTTTACTCATAATAAGCTGGCTTTTTCAATAATGAAACATTCTTGCCTTTTACCACTCAAATATTGCTACCTATAAGAGTGTTAAATTGAATTTCTAACTCAAACAAGGAAGGGTGAGAATTAGATGACAAACATAAGGCTAAGACTCAAGATTTAAGTTCCTTAAGAATCCTAAAATAAAAGACCAACCACCAAACATTTAAACAAAACAGAATTTTTCAGCTTAGAATGCACAAAATGCAATTGGACAGAATTGAATTTGTTGGAAAATGACACCAAAACAGTAACAAAACAAGATAAAAAGGAAAGAAAAGATCAATGGAGTAAAAGGAAGAAGTGGCATGTTACTTGGAGCAAGGAAGACTTACTTGGAAGACACAAAATCTGATAAACAGAAGGAAAGGAGACATTAGACAAGATAAAAAAAAATATGGGCAGAAATTAGGAAACAAAGGGAAGGAAGAAATTAGGAAACTAGTGGAGAGGATAAATTTTGAATTATGGAAAGGATTAGTAAAAAGCAAAAAACTTACCACCCAAATTTAAGGAGTTCAAGAAACTAATATAGCTTGTTGACCAAAGGCCTTACTTTAGAAAAATTTCCTTCAAGCTTGCAATCAAAATCAGAATAGGGTCTCTAGCAATTAGGAAACAAATCAATGAATAACTAATCCAATAGAGAACAATGTGGAATTTCTAGGTAGCCAGCAATTTCAATTTTTTTTTGTATTTCTTTTTTTTTTACTTTTTTTTATTTACTTTTCCTTCTTCCCTTTTTTTTCACTGCAATATACTCTTTTTTTTTTTTAATATGAAAGATGCTGAAACATGCAAATAGAACATAATATTTCTGAGGTCAGAATGACATGCACAAAAGAAATAACTATAACTTGCTCTAAAAATATCGGATTGATGTGATTCCAAAATGAGTAGAAAGAAGAGGTCTTAAGACATGAGAAAGACCTATTACATGTTTAGAAACACGAAGGGAAACATAAGAAATAGACACACAAAAATGATGAATAGTCACGGATCTGATGAATCACAAGAGAAAGATAAGAAAAGATCACACCTTATCTTGCAAACCTAGGGCTTTGGTACCAAATGATGGAGGCCATCTATTGGAACCTGTCCAAGATACCTTCTCAAATCCGACTCAATACTGGATCATGCAATCATCAAGCACATAAAAGAAACACAAATCAAAATTACGAAAAAGGGAAAAAAGCAGAAATAACACAAAGAAAAAGAAAGAAAGAGGATAGTTGGTCTTGGGGGGGGACTACACTCCAAAAGAACCTATCTCTTTCACCCTAGCCATGAGATGCCACAAGGTAGACTGATAAACACATATTTTATCTACTTTTATCCTCCTAAATTTAGACATTTTAATTCCAAATATGGCTTTAGGGGTTTAGTTAGATGGAATTTTGTTTTAGTAGCCATTCTCTACACTTTATGAATTAATTGGCAAAATAATTAATTTTAAATACATAAATCATTTTAAATGAATTTTTTTGATTTTTCTCCTTTGTTTTTATGCAGATTTTAGGCAATGGAATTTAAAGGAGGAAATTTAATTGAAGAAGGAATGGAGTTGAAGTGAACATGCATGGATCCTTGGATGAATATATCAAGGAAGGACCAGGAAGCACATGTCTTTGCTCAAGGCAGCATGAAGATAGAATGAATAAACAGAGGAGGTTCAGGAGCAACACAGAATAAATGAAGAAGCTATGGGTTCTGGTTCGAAAGAGCAGACAGCAACAAGAGAAGAAGCCATATGCAGAAGCTTTGAGCTGAAAAATGAAGAAACACATGGAGCAGCTGCAGAATGGGCAAGAAACAAACTCGAAACAGATGAGGAAGCATGGCCACGTGAATTCCCACTAATGCAGAAATAGAAAACCAGCTACAGCGTGGGGAAGAATAGAGCTACAAGCTAGCGACAGAAACACACACACATGAAGTGGCTGGAGCTCGAGTTCTGGTATGCGAAGAGAAGTAAGAGCTAACGTGGAACTGCACAAAGAAGAAGACTCGTGGAAAGACAAACCAGTAGCTAAAACAAGGAAATCTGGGCACAAAGGAAGAAGAAAATCACGTGGAGAACATGCAGAACAGAGGAAGAAAACTCATGGAAAAGCAGCTTATAGCTCGAGCAAAACATGGAAGAATAACGCAGAACAGAGCATGCAGCAACGGAATAAAAGAAGCACGAAGCATGAATCAGAAAACACTGAAGCCAACGTGGATTAATATATTCAAGTGGGACCCACGTTACATGCACATGCAAGGTTCAGCTGATTGAAATTAGAGAGGAGAGCACGTGAAGGGAATTAAGAATTCACGTGAGAAGGGGATCACGCCATTCATTCGCTCATTCCGTCAAATCCCATCGTCTCACATCATACCACATTCCAGCAACACAACCTCGCACACTCCAGCCCATTCACGTCTTCTCCCCATTCCATTGTCTATTTATTCATACAAAAGCCCTAGCCGTCATTCACCCACGCCTCTCACCCACAACGCACACATCCACCCCTTCGCCTTCGTCCACTCCACATAATTCTCTCCATTCCATTCATTCCATCTCCAATTCCATCCATTAATGAAGCTCTAATTCATCCATCTTGAGGTTAGCAAGGGAGGAAGCTCTTGGTTAAAACTTGAATCCTTGGAGAAGAAGCAGAATTTTGGCTAAGATTCCTTGATTTTCCTACACTTTTTCTTTTTCTGTACAATCTTGGTTAAGTTGTATTTGATTAGGAATTTGTGTAATTAATTAGTGGCTGGTTAGACACTGATTAGAAAACCTTTTTTGTTAATTAATTGGTTGGATTTAAATATGATTTTTCATTATTCTCTCTAATCTCCCATGTATGCCACGAAGGTGTTCGATGAAATACATGAGTGAGGTTATGTGCTTAAATGTTTAATTGAGAATTCCTTAGTGTTTAGTTGGTTAATTAAACATTTTTGGATGATGAATCAGAAGATAATTAATCAGTTAATCAATCAAATTAGATGTTCATTGATCTTAAAGACAAGAGTTAACGGTTTAATGCGGGATTGAGGTCTCAATTCAACATTAGATTGTTAATTTCTTGATTCTTGTGTGGTAACTCAAGATAACTTGTAATGAACATAATTAGGAATTCTTAAGTCAGAATTAATCACAATTGGAATAGGATAAGGATAGTGGATACCAAGAGACGATTCCTAAGCTAGTCACAAGCCATTATCATTTACAATTCACACAATTAGGTAGAATTTAGGAATTTTGATTCAATTTAGTTTTAGGATAGTTTAATTCATTCAAAAACCCCCCAAACTAGATAGTTCTAGGATCTTAGAACACTTAAAGAACCTAATTGAACATTGAATTCCAATTCCAAGGGAGATGACCTAGGTTGTGCCACTTGCTATATTTTTAGATCAACCTAGTTTTATTTTGAGGGTTGCACGACAAGCCTGTCAAAATTTGGCGCCGTTGCCGGGGATTTGGAGTCTCAATTGTTTGAAAAAGTTTTCTAAGTATTTTTGTTTTGTTTTATCTTTGTTTTAGTTCTTTTTTGATTTGATTTTCGTTCTGTTCTGAACTTGGAATCGGTTAATTTCGGTGTTGCGCGTTAAGTGTCCTAGTTGCTGGAATTTTCGTTCAAAGTGCCCAGAAAATTCTCATACTTTGTTTTTCAAGGTTTTTGGGTGTTTTGAGCAAAAATAATAGCAAAGCTATTAGGTGCACCATTGTTTGGCCAAATTCCAACGTTTGAGGCACTTTTTCTAATTTTTTAGTATTTTCTCGAATTTTTTAGGAATTTTTCAATTTTTCTGGATTTATCTTCTTTAATTTTTGTGAGTTTGTTTTGTGTCATTAGGCTCTGTTTTAGAGTGTTTTTCATTGTTAGGAACTTCTTATCTTCATTTGATTTGATTTTCTTAATTTTGAGTTAATTTTAGTTATAGCTGTTTGTGATTTTGCTTTGTGCTAAAAGTAATTGTACTTCTCATTTTATTTTTGCTTTAAATGAATCCATATTTTTCTAATCAAGGTGTTTATGATCCTTATGCAAATAATGGGACTTCCAGGCAGTTGGATGATCTCAAGACAATGCTTCAAGGCGTTCTTGAAAGACAAAGGCAAAATCAACAAAGCCAACAATACCAACAAGTCCAACAACCATACTATCAACCACACCACCATTCCTATGAAGTTCACCCCAACTACCAACCATACCACCATCCATATGAGATTCACCCAAATTACCACCATCATTTTGAACCATACCATAATTTCCATAGGCAAGAGCCAGAATATCATCCTCATAACTACCATGAGGAATACATGCAACAAGAGCCTCAGAGGGAACCAAGTTTGAAAGAGAGGATGATGCAGCTAATGGAAACCCTTGATCTTTGAATCCAACAAAGGGAGGCTGAAAATCTTCAATTCAAACAAGAACATGAACGGTGGTATCTTGAAATGCAACAAAGGCTTGACAACATGATGAAGGATTTAGGAATTCAATTGAATCAACCGACTTCAAGTGCTAATGAATTGACTGAAGAGCAAATTAGAAGGGAATGTATAGAGGGGGAAGAGTCTTATTCATTGGGTAATATCCTTCCATCTTCTAATGTCTTACAATTTATTGGAACTGATTCTAGTTTGCCTGATAGCACTGTGATTACTGATGCATATAATGTTGTTGATTCTGAATTGCATGATGATGTTGTTGATGAGGAAATCATTGTTGAATCTCCTGATATGGTTGATTGTGGTAGTTCATTGAGCAAAATTGATACATTTGTTGATGTTCATAATTCCTTATGTACTAATGCGCTTGGATTGTCTACACCTAGCTGTGATTATAATGATGAATTTATTTCTGAGCCTGTTAATGATGAATCTATTGAGTCTAGGGTAGTAGATAAGTGTAGGGGTGACTTAGAATGTAATGATCATGTTGTTCCTGGTGTGGAATTAGTTGATAATTCTGTTGATAATGCATCTTCTGAGTTTAAAGACAACATGCCATTTGGATCATGTGACATAGCTGATTTAGATGCATCTTTTGACTGCGTGTGTGTTGAATCTACTATATGTGATGAATACTCCCAAATTAATTCTTTTATTGAGACTAGTGAGTCCATCACATATTTTGATCAACATGATTCTTCACTAGCATGTCATGATATGATTGATAAAGCGGTAGATGTAGCATGTGGTGATAATGATACAGACATTGAGTTTGTTAAGCAGCTTGTTGATGAATCAGACTTAACTCCTAGATGCTTGTGTGATGATATGCATACATGTCCTGTGTGTTCTGAGATTAATAAGTTTCTGAGGTCTGATAATTCTGTTGAATCCATAGAGTCCTTTGCCTGCACTGAATTTTTTGATGCTACTGATTCCACTGATCATACTAGTATTGATGAGAGTATACATAATGATAGTTTTGATATTGACCATCATATTGAATCTTATGCTGCTGTTGATACTAGTGGGAGACTTGATTTTGCTGTTGATCATTGTTTAGAATTTTATGAGCCTACTGATGTCTCTTTGATCAGGGAAGATGTTATTTCTCCTATTGAGAGTTCAGAACAAATTCTTGAAGTTGGTGAGCTAGTTCCCAACAATCAACAGACTCTCCAAATTGAGAAAAAGCACCTGTCAAATGCCTTAGAGGACTTGAATTCAAAGGACTGTGAGAAGTTGCAATTAGATTTTCATATTGATGTAGTGACTCTTACTGATGAGAGTCAAGTAGATTTTATTGGCTTTGATAGATATTTAGAGAGTCTAGAGTCTAGAGTCTAGTGTTTTTAAGTTTAATTTTAAATTTCCTTTCTTTGATTTTAATTGTCTTAAATTTGATTTTTCTTCTCTTCCTGCTTTTGAATATGCTGAAAATGATTTTCTTAAACTACTGATGGTTGAGAAAGTCCATGGGTCATCACTGAATGATCAATCCAAATGCTTTAAAGTAGTGAGACTCAAATTTGTTCAGTTAAGAAGGAATAAAGTAGTTTTGATTTTAGTTTTTGATACTTATGATTAGTTCATCTTTAATAAAGCTCTTTTTAGTTTAGGATTTAGTTTTCTTTTCTTTTCTGTATTACAGTTTCTTTTGTTTCGGTTTTGTAGGAAATAAATTGCTAACCAGCTATAAAGGAAATCTAAGCCTACCATTGAGAAGTTCACCCGGTTGTATTCTCTCCTTTCACTCTCTTTATATTGTGTTGTTTATAACTCATTTGCATCATAAAAAGTGGCCTACATCTCGTGGAACTCAAAGGGAAGCTCAAAATATATATATATAATTTTGGCCAGATTTGTCCTCATTTCTACCACAACTTTGGAAAATCATAACTAATTTTAGAAAAATTGAAATCATGCATTCTTAGCCATTCTAGAAATCTACACATATCTACTTTATGCTAAAAATATTTTTGGACCACTAACATCTAATACAGAAGACTTTTGACATTCAAAATAGTCCAGAGGTCAGGCTATCCACTGGTGCTATCACAAAATTCTATAGCAAATTTTTAAAATGTCCAATTAATTTTAAAAAAATTCAATCTATACAAATGATATCAATCTAGAAATCTATGAATATTAGATAAAGGAAAAAAATAGCTACAGATCGGTTCAGGTATGCCCAGACCTCGAAACGCAATCAAACACTAACTGAGGTCGGGTAGAATTCCTGATACTAGATAGATTCTTTGAAAATTCATATCTCCTTCTCTAGGCATCCAAATGAGGTGCTTCTAGTTGTCACAAGTCACTGGAAATGTCTAGTTTCTTTATATAAAATTTCATAGCAATTGGACATCATTTGAGCCCTGTGTGATAGATTCCATTTTTAGACTTAAGTAAACAGTGACATGACCAAAACCAGAATTTTTGCCAATTTTGAAAATTCATCAAATATTCTATGGACCTTCGAAAATTCTAATCTTTAACTTACCAAAAATCTCTCAATAAGATCCAATTGTATGCCAAATCTTAGATCAAGAAGAGATCATTTGGATAAAAAGTGACATAGGGTTCCATTATGGTCAATTTTGACTCCATATAGGATACCAAAATGTCCAAATGGCTTTCCTTGGGGTTTGGCACCTCTTGGGTAAGTCTAAAAGCATAATTAGGACTTGTATAAGCTGCCCAAATGGTCCCAAATCTCATGCCTCTCATTTTGGCTATGCCACTAGCAATTACACATAATTACATAAACTCATTCAAGAAGTCACATTGTCACAACATACTCAAATTGCATTCTAATGGTCTCATAATGTATTCTCTCATTTATACATGACATATTATCATAATTACATGTGTTCATAACATCATAATACATATACATCCATTGGTTACATCATTTGCCATTTGTACGGCCTTAAAGTAGCAAAAATCATATTCTTGGATGCCATACTCTCATCTTCAAAGTGGTTGGCTTCCAGTACCTTGCTCTCTTGGTTCACCTAGTATGTTAGAACATTGGAGAGGAGGGGATGAGATTCAAAGAATCCCAATAGCTTATTTCCTATTCTATCATACATAATAAATGCAAAACAAGTCTCATAAATACATGTATGGTCATATTGATATGTGAAAACATTCAAAAGGCATTTTCATCATTTGAAAAAGTTATACATAGCATACAAAGACTTGCCAAGTAAGTGGATTGGCCTCACCCAATTTCTTGTGGATGTTGGACTTGCCTCACCCATTCTTTAAGAGATTCTTAAACTCAACATACTCTTGAGAGTCCATCTCACTTTTGAGAGACTCTTTACTTTGTCTTAACTAATCTTAAGGGTTCTTGGCTCATCCTTACAATGGCTAAGGGTTCTTGGCCTCACCATACTTAAGCAAATCCAAGCACACATCATAAACATCATGTGAAGACATATTATAACATCAAGGCACCATGGAATCAAAGTCATACTAAAGAACTTTTCATGGCTAAAAAATACACATACATATATTCAAAGACAAGTAAAGCAAATAATCATGTATGAGAGATGATACAATACCAGTAGGCATGTCCATTAGAGCACAACAAGTTCGAGAAGCCCTCATCCATCAAGAAACCCAAATCATTCAAAAGCACATGATTCAGGTCTGAATGGCTCATGAAGGGATGGCCCATGCTTAAAAGGCCCAAATTGTGCTAGTATATGTCCAAGAACTTCAAAGAGCTCAAGATAATCTCTATGTTAGACGTCAGCCTAAGTTTAGAGTCCAAGATCCATATTTAATCAGTTCAGAATATGCTAGACGTCACTCAATTTTGGTAAATAATTTCATCATTGTTTCACGAAGTTTTCAAATGATTAATAGGTCAATCTTGAATCTTAAACTCTCAGCTTTCACCTCATTTTGGAATCATCCTTATCGGAGGTTCCAAAGATGAGATAGAGCTAGTAAGAAGCAACACGTCAGGCATGTTGATCTTAAAATTGAATTAGATTTTGGACATGAGATCTCCTTAAAGATGTAAAAGTAGAAGTCCAAGTGGAAGCCTAATATCTTAAGAAGGTCCATGGAGCAACTAAAGTCAATATCTAACATGTTGAAAGCCTAATGTAGTTATACACATACAAGAGGAGTGCTAAGACCCAATTGGAGTCCAATTGTAAGAGCTTAAGAATCATGTGTCAATCTTGTGATTTTTATTGAAGCATGAGCATCCCATGTGACTATTTAAAGGAGATGATTAGTTTTGGCTAGGATTATTTATGAATTTCATTATTTATTTATTTTATTATTTTTAGGACTTGGTCAAAGAGTTTATCTTGGAGATTAAGTTAAAATTAGTATCATAATCTTGTTCCTTGATTTTAGGCACTATTTAAAATATCTCTAATCAGATTTTAGAGTTTTACTTTCATTAGGATTTTAGACTTTTAAAAACTTTGCCTATAAAAGGCTCCCTATTGTACTCTATTTTGGATATCATGAATGAATTTAAGTATTATTCAATTCTTTGTGAGGCCCTTGCTTCTTTGTGTTTTCTGAGAGTTCACGTGACTTATCAAAGGATTGGTCTTCCTTTGTGGCGTCTTGAGGCTAGGGTTCTAAGAGACGGGTTCTCTTAGGGTCTTTCCTTTAACTAACATTCTTATTTTCTAGTCAGTCCCGGGCAAAGTGTTATCTTGTTGAAGGTTCCTAGGACAAGGTTCTTAAAGGGTGTTGCATCATTTGGTATCAGAGCTTTAGTTCACTAGTGTAAGGTATATCTTTGTGTTTCCCTTCTGTTGTTCTTTATACTTTCTTTCCTCCATTTGTGTTACCTTTTTCATCTTTGTCTTTGTCTTCTATCTTCTTCCATCTTCCATTGTTGTGTGCCTCCATTCTCATTCAAAAAAAAAAGAGAGAGAGAGTATGATACTCAAAAAAAAATTGAAAAAAAATTGAAAAAAATTGCAAAAAAAATTAAAAAAAAAGTCAAAAAAAAGAAGAAGAAAAGATTCAAATTACAGAATTCAAAATTGCAAGTTGTGTTGGAGTTAATTTCCTAATATGAGTTAGTTTCCTAATTTGATTACATTGAGTAGCTACCAAGTTATCTATTTTCCTATTTTGCATTCAAGTAAGAATTTTCTTCCTTAATTGTTCTAAACTTGAATTGCAAGTAGTTTTCTATTTTGATTAACTTGGTTCCCAAATAGTTTCCTATTCTTAAAGTTTCCTATTTTCATATTTTTCCTTTCCTTCTCCTTCCTTCCAAGCCATCCAAACCTCCCCTTCCTCCTTGTTTTCCTTTCCTCTTTCCCTTTTAGTTACAAAACCCTTTTTCTCCTTTGTTTGATTCTTTGGGAATTTGCATTTTAGGATTCTGATTTTTTTGATTGCCATTAGCTTGATCTTTTCTTTTGATTTGCTTGTGACTTACTTAGAACACTTGTAAGAACAAATTGTTGAGTGGTAAAAGGCAAGAGTGCAATTAACATTAAAGAAAAAGCCAAAAAGAGAGTTAAACACGAGTGAACTGATCATCTTTTGAGTGTAAACATGTGAGAAGAGTGTGTGAGGTCCTATTTTTTTCTTTTGACTAATTTTTCAGGTGACAAAATGTCCAATAAGTACAAATTCCTTGAAGAGGCTAACAAAGAGCGATTCAAGCAAACTTGTACATGGTTAGATGCATTCCAATCCAATTCCAACTCTACAAGACAAGATCAGGAAAAGGCATCTCCTAATTTCCATACTAGATGCCTTATCAAAGAGAAAGTCTACAGCATGGCTATTGATAATAGTAGCTATGTAAATGTTGCTAGTGCCTTACATGTTGAGAAATTAAACTTACCTACTATAAAGCATCCTAGGCCCTATACCTTGTTGAAGGATAATGCTGAATTTAGGGTTAATAAGCAAGTTTTGATTTCTTTCTCCATTGGTAAATATCATGATAAAGTGTTATGTGATGTAGCTCCTATATCTGATGTACATATTATGCTTGGTAAACTATGGAAACATGTGAAAAAAGCTAAATATGTTAAGCATAAGCACAAATATTGCTATTGCTATTCATTTATATTCAATAAAAAAAATCATGTATTGGTACCTCTTGATCCTATGGATGCTTATAAGGATCAAATGAGAATAGCACAAGCATATAAAATGAAAGAAAAAAAAAGAAAGCAAAAGAAAAAGAGGGAGAACATGAGTTAGAGAGAGAAAAAGACAAGATTGAAATAGAAAAGAGTATGAGTGAAAAGAAAAAGTAAGAGAGTTGTGAGAAAAGTGAGAAAAGCATGAGCATGAGCTTGTTTAATGAAAAAAGAGAAGTTGAGAGTATGTGTAAGGATATTTGTTTATCTGCTAACAATCTTAACCCATCTTTGTCTATTGTTTGTTCTAGTCCCTTACACCTATATGGAGATTTGTTCTCAAATAAGCCCCCTAATGGACCTGCATCTTCAACTAGCATTGAAAAGAGTTGTGATTGACTAGATTTGTTTCCTAAGAAACCACCTGATGGTTTCCAATCTTTAATGTGCTTTCAAACGTGCTTTGATTGCATAGATTTTGTTATTCCTGATGAATCATTGCCTTTCAAAAGCATTGAGTACCATACATTGAGTTCTAATTGTTTCATGAAATTTGAGGCTGTTAGGAATTCATATTACATTAATTTTATGGTTAAAAGGTTATCGTATTACTTGGATTTTGTTATGGCCCTTGGATTTGTTACAAGTGCATGTGGGATCAAAATTATCATTTATATTTGGGTGCATGTGAGAAAGAAATACTTTCTAACTCAAAGCTAGTATAAAGAGTTTCCCAACTTGGAGTATTCTAAGTTGCCTCAAAGAATTGATGATCTCTTTGAAATGAGTTCTTTAGTTTACAAGATTATTCCACTTGATGAACATAGTGTTATCATTATTTTTGGAAATTTTAATTTATTTCCATATGATATAGGTCAAGATTTGAGGATGAATCTTTTCAAAGAGGGAGGGAATGATATAATACCAGTAGGCATATCTATTGGAGCACAACAAGTTCGAGAAGCCCTTATCCATCAAGAAACCTAAATCATTCAAAAGCATATGATTCAGGTCCGAATGGCTCGTGAAGGGATGGCTCATGCTTAAGAAGCCCAAATTATGCTAGTATATGTCCAAGAACTTCAAAAAGCTCAAGATAATCTCTATGTTGGACATCAGCTTAATTTTAGAGCCCAAGATCCATATTTGATCAATTCAGAATATGTTAGACATCACTCAATTTTGGTGAATGATTTCATCATCGTTTCATGGAGTTTTCAAATGATTAATGGGTCAATCTTGAATCTTAAACTCTCAACTTTCACCTCATTTTGGAATCATCCTTATTGGAGCTTCCAAAGACGAGATAGAGCTAGTAAGAAGCAACATGTTAGGCATGTTGATCTTGGAGTTGAATTGGACTTTAGACATAAGATCTCCTTAAAGATGTAAAAGTGGAAGTCTAAGTGGAAGCCCAATGTCCTAAGAAGGTTCATGGAGCAACTAGAGTCAATATCCAACATGTTGAAGGCCCAATGTAGTTATACACATACAAAAGGAGTGCCAAGACCTAATTAGAGTCCAATTGCAAGAGATTAAGAATCAAGTGTCAATCATGTGATTTTTAATGAAGCATCAGTATCTCATGTGACTATTTAAAAAGAGATGATCAGTTTTGGTTATAATTCTTGATGAATTTCATTTTTTATTTATTTTATTATTTTTAGGACTTGCTCAAAAAGTTTATTTTTAAAATTAAGTTAAAATTAGTATCATAATCTTGTTCCTTGATTTTAGGCAATTTAAAATATCTCTAATAAGATTTTAGAGTCTTACTTTTATTAGGATTTTAAACTTTTAGAAATTTTGCCTATAAAAGGCTCCCGATTTTACTCTATTTTGGAGATCATGAATGAATTTGAGTATTATTCAATTCTTTGTGAGGCCTTTTTCTTCTTTGTGTTCTCTGATAGTTCACCTGACTTATCAAAGGATTGGTCTTCCTTTGTGGCGTCTTAAGGCTAGGGTTCTAAGAGACAGGTTCTCTTAGGGTCTTTCCTTTAATCAACATTCTTGTTTTCTAGCCAGTCCCGGGCAAAGTGTTATCTTGTTGAAGGTTCCTAGGACAAGGTTCCTAGAAGGTCTTACATCAAGAAAAGGAGGAATGAGTTACCTTGGATACAATGACACACTTTTTCTCTTGAATCCAAGCTCCTTCTTTCAGCCACACACACACAAAAGTGTGGGGACGATTTCTGTTGGCCTAAACATAATTTATGGAAGCCAATTAGATTCATGGCCTTAATTCTAAGGCCACACAACTTGCTTAAACACTAGGTTGATTTATAAACCTCATTATGGTTCCATAATTGCACCTAATGAAATAACACCCCTCAAATAAATTCTAGACTCTATTCTTTCCTTTCAAATATGATTCTTAACTCCTTTTAAGCCTCTTGGAGTCATCACACAATCAAAACTAAGAGCTTGACTATATGTTGCTTCTTTAGGTCATATTATCTAAGCTTATTATCTAAGCTTCCTAAATTTTTTTCTAAGGCTTCCTCTCATATACAACTCAAAAATGGGTTTAAAAAAATTTAAAACTCTCCCTAGGCACCCAAACCTAGCTAGGCAGAGACTATGCATGATTTTGGCATCCTTAGACTTTGCTTGGTTTTCTTGAAGGAGAAAGCACATGGGGAGACTTCTAGGGATCTTAGGAACTCATTTAAACTCTTATTTAGGCCTAGGAATCATTGTACAAAATCATATTTTACAAAGTACAATTGAAACCCTATAAATTCTATCTTGAAATCTAATGGCTTTTTGTTAATTCCCTTTGCATATTCTTAATCTTCACACCCTTTTTCCTTAGAATTACCTTTGGTTTTGCCTAAAAATCAAACCCTACTAGGGTTTCTTAGATAAGGCAAAATGGAGGAAAGAGGGGAACCAAAGGTAACAACCATTGGAGGAGAAATTACCTTGTTTTCTTACTTTTTCTCAGTTGAATCTTGCTTTCTTCAAGCTCCTCTCTTCAAATCCAAAATTTTCCCTAAGTTTCTCCCTTAAAACAAATTTGTAAACTTCATTTTAATTAAAGGAAACAAAGGAGAATGAAGGAGAGGAGGTTGGGATAGAAGAAAACATGAAAAACTACCAAGAAACTATACCTTTTTACCTTGATTTCTCTTCTCCTTCTTCTTCCCTTGGTGCGCCTAAACCCTAGCTTTCTTCTTTAAAATTGGGCAGAAATAATTGTGTCTAAATGAGTGAAGAAGGGTGCGCCACCTATTTATAGGAGGAGGAAAATGGCTTTTTCAAAAATTTTCATTTTGCCATTTGTTTTTGGCATTTTCGTTTCTCCTTCGTTTTAACTCCTTTTTTAGAACTATCTTTTCCATTATAAAAATTAGATTCATAATTTACTAAAATACCTTTGGAATCACTCAAATCAGAGCTAAAACCTTCCCGAATGAATCTATCAAAGTTCGGATATACCAACATTGAAAAATGTCTACCAGAGAGGATTTAACTATCCTGGGGCTTCCCATGGTTTATAAGGCCTCTGAAAACCTCGAGGAACTCAAAAATTTAATTTAAAAGGCCTTCTTGTGTGAAACCCAAAATTTACTCAAAATTACGAAAATGCTATTACGTTTCGTAAGATTTCTGTCAAAATTTGTTTCTTCATTCTAGATTCGTTTTTCCTTCCATCTAAGGTTAGGATTCTCATTTTTAGGAGTCTACAATGTTATTCATTTTTTGGGACCTTAACTAATTTATTTCGGGGGATTTGTTTTGAAAACACACTCGTTTTCATCATTTAACAAAAACCGGACGTTACAACTTCTCCTTGATTTTGTCATATGAATGGAGTCTTGAGTCCTAAATGGTGCTTATGATCAAATTTTGGACAAGCCAAATCCCTCCAATGGATAGAGATTTGGATCAATAAATCTATATAAGTTTGTAGACCCTTGTGTTGTGTTTTATCATAGTATGTCATTGCTATCTTTGCTGTAATATGGATCTATTAACACGTTGGGCAAATTACAATCATGCTCCTTATTGTCTTTCATATCTCTATATAAAAATAAAGAAACATCTTAGTGAGGCTATGGTTCTTGTTCTCTAAATTTCTAAAGCAAAATTCTAAATGTCTGATATGCTTAGATCTAATTTGATATAATATGGATAGGGACTTTAGGACAAAGCATTCCATTTTTAATCCTGTAAAGTTATTCTTTGCCTTGGATGAATAGGTGGATGGCTCGGGGTTCTTCGCTTTAAGTTTTTATATGACTAATAAATATAGTTTGCTTTTGTTTTAAGGAGATCCCTACTATTTTGTCTAATATTTACAATGGGGACTAGTGACTAAATTGGTTCCATTTTTTCTTCCCTGATTCTTTCACCCATTTATTTAGTTCTCACATGGTGTCATGGTTCTTGAAATGGGTTGGTGTTAGGGTCCCTATGTGACGACCCTAACTTCTAATATCGGTAATTATAGTTAAATACACGATTAATAAATAATGACCAAGGTTTTGGAGTCATTACAGTTAATCACATTAAGAAAATATAGGGGAAACTTAAACCTTGATTCTCTCAGGGTCATCAACTAACAACCATAACGGGAACATGCATAGGAAGGTTTGTACCATCATTAGAGATTTATAATTAATCCATTTATCAATTTCAACCCACTACAACCTCCCATTAATGTACTCAAGCTATTCCCTAACCTTAACATTAAGGAAATTAGGGTTTCCAGGTCAAATATGGGTGTTTGGGGACCTGCGCCGCAACCTGAAACATTTCCGCCGCGGCTAAGCTAGGTTTTGGAGCTTAAAACTAAGTTTTTAGACTTGCGCCGCAGCCTGGAACTATTGCGCCGCGGCCAAGTTGCTTCTTGGAATTTTCCTGACTTTCGCCGCGGCGAGTTTTGCTACTGTAACCTCCGTAATTAATTTCCTCGACTCGCGCCGCGGTGAGGTTACGTTCTGTCACCCCCTGGGCGATTATTTTCACTCTGTGCCACGGCGAGATTTCTCAAGCCGCGGCATACCTCGCCACTGTCACTCCCTAGGCCGCGGCGAAGCCTTCTTGGCCGCGGCGTGACTCCCTTCTGTAGCTGTTTTCACTATATTTCGCCCCCTACACTCCATTTCTCTTCTTAGGGACACCCTAAGATCACTTCCCCTCATTTTACATGGCTCTAATGGCATTTATCTATCTTATTTATTTAACTATGCTTCCATTACCCATTCAAAACTTATATGCCCATCTCTTTCCTCTAATTACCTCCTATTAGCAAGTTTATGGAATAATAACAACACCAATCATTCACCGTTGATATTTAACATTTGATACACTTTCCATTATTAGCCAATTACAATCATAAGGTTCAATTCCATGATAATCGAATTACATATACAATCCCTACACTTGGCAACTCATGATGCAATGCAGCAATGATACAAAACTAACAATTTAATTACAATACATTTGGTCAAAGCTCCCAGACCTATGTGCTACCAAACCATTTAACAAGCTCTCGTTAATTTTCTCCTTGCCACTAAGAGGTCCGATCCCTGAAAATGTTAGCCTACAACGGGGTGAGATATACAATCTCAGTAACAAAAGGAAATTTCCATATATATGTACAAGTCAATCAATCCAAGACAATCTCATGTCATCAATATCAGAATCATCAATTCAATTGGCAAATGAACTAGTTGAACTACCAATGACTACTGTCCCATACCAGCAATCATACATAACATGTTAATGGCCAATAACACCGAGAGAGGCCCGTCCACGGCACCTACTCCCTATTGAGCACAACCAGGGCTCAGTGCATCTGGGGTTGATCATACCCAGTGCTCGATCGTAGCACATGCACGGGTGGCAGCCGCACCACAGCTCCACCATGGACTCACAAGGTCCAGTCACAATAACAATCAAGTAGTCAACCAGTCATTTAACATTTCAAAATCAAGCATGTGTAACAAGTAGCAGATTAACATGAGCATATACATAGAATCAAGAAAATAACCCAGTTACCTCAATGAAGCCAATTACTCTTCCCCTAGCTACCATAATAATCCAAATGCACACCAAGCCTATAACAAGCATCATTATCATCATTCTTGATCACAATTAAATATTCAAAGAGTTGAACTACTAATAACAGACTAGAGGTTACTCACCTAATTACCAAGGGATTTAACTTCGGATTCCAACTTCCCCACACCAGAAATTTTCATAGTTCACTTCAATTTCTGGGTAATTTCACATGAAACCAAAGCCCATATCATAGGTCCACTATAGGAGTCTCAAACTAACAGAAAATGCATCAAAATGGGGGTTTAAACTCACCTAATACCAACCCCAACCTCAACCTACGAATTTCCTCAAGGAAATCCCCAAACACCCACATTTCAGATTTTGGGTATAATGAAATTACTCCAAATGAAAAACTAATCAGACCAAATTAAAGAGAAAGATGAGGGGATTAAGTTGTATAACTATTACCTTGGCTGAATCTTGCTCTAAGTGTGTGAAAATGCAGAAATCTTGCCCCAAACCCTAGCCTCCTTCTTAACCTCTGAATTTGCCTCTTGAGTTTCAGAAAAATGAAGGTGTGGCTGAAGCATTAGGGTTTTACATGGGTTTAAGTTGGGTCAAGGGGCTGGGTCATGGGTTGCTCCAAGTCCAAACCCAATTGGGTTTTCAGATTTTGCTTATTGGGCCAGTTTTCAATTGTTGGGCTGCAGAATTTCATTGGGCCAGTTTTATACATTGGGTTGCTGAAGTTTAATGGTGTTCGGGCCCAATTTGAAGGGCTCAAGGGCTTGGGTCTGCACAAGAGTTATTGGGCCACTTAATTGAGCCTATACAAGATAAATCTTGGGCCTCTATCTCATTAAATTAGTTTGGGTCTGCCTCTAATTCCTTGGGCCTCCATTAACCTCTTATCAAGGTTCATTAATTTGGGCCTAGGTGAAGTTTCTATCTCAATAAATTCTCAAGCCCATATTAATAATCTATCTATCTAAAATCCCCATTTACTTAACTTGCCCAATCATCCATATTAATTATTCTTAATTAATCTTAATCCATGATTAACACCTTAATTAATTTCGGGGTGTTACATTCTCCCCTCCTTTTAGAAATTTTGTCCTCAAAATTAGACATACCTTACTCAAATAATGCAGGATAATCCTTCCTCATAGCTTCTTCTGTCTCCTAAATTGCTTCATCCGGAGTAAGTCCCTTCCATACTACCTTTACCAGGAGGATGTCCTTATTATGCAGCGGTTTGACTTTTGAGTCCACAATCCTTTCCGGTCCAACCACATAAGGCAAATCATCTTGTAGATGCACCTTCTCATGTTCAATGACATGCATAGGGTCTGGGTGGTACTTCTTCAGTCAGGACACATGGAACACATCATGCAATCTGGCCGGGTTTGGAGGTAAAGCAACTCTATAGGCCACTGGTCCTATCCTTTCAAGGATTTGGAAAGGACCAAGATAACGAGGACTGAGCTTTCTTGTCCTGATAGACCGTCCTACCCCTGTCACCGGAGTAGCCTTAAGGAACACATGGTCTCCTACCTCAAATTCTAATGGTCTCCTTCTCTTATCCGCATAACTCTTCTGCCTACTCTGGGCAGCCAACAATTTCTTTCTGATGAGTTCTATTCGATGGGTGGTTTAGTCCACTACGTCTGGACCTAAGAGACTCCTCTCACCAAGTTCTACCCAACATAAGGGTGACCGACACTTCCTCTTTGATAGCTCAGATAGTCTTACCAGAGACTAGTCCCTTCTTACGACTCTCCTGGGGAGGACGTCCTTATCATGTTATTACTTCACTTGGTAACCACAATTCTATTCCCTCTAGTCTACCTACGGTAAATAACATTCTGATCTAAGCATATCGTATTCCTTTTGTGTCTGCAGCTAAGTAGATCCAGACTAAGCGACACTTGATCATCTTATAACAAGCTTTAGACACCTAGCTCAAATAAATCCCAATTTTCTCTCCCTTCATAGCTCTTTGTTTAGTTCCATTTTATATTTTCTCCCCCCTTTTTTTTATTCCAATAATTGATCATTGATTGTTCATGTTAACTTCCTTTCCTTCTTAACTCTTAATCCACTTAGGAGGTAACTCCTAAATACTTTAACTTAACCCTCCTTAATAGTTGGTACCACGAACTATAAGGAATTCCACTTATTTAGCTTGTTTTTTTTTTTGGTATCCATTCCACTAATGGCAACAGAGGTAAGTGACCTTATTTCATAATGAAGTTCCATTTGTCCTTCACTTAGATTACCCTTACATTTCTTTAGTCCAACCTTCTTAACTAAAATGGGTTCTGCCTTTTACAGGTTCATTTAGTTTAAGTTTTCAAATCTTACATTCAACTATCTCATAAATTATTGCACACATTACCCTCATTTATTGTCCATTGGTAGACAGTTCATTATTTCCTTTAGACGCATAGAATTCCCCTCTCATTTTCAATTAGCGCCTAAGATTACTCCTTCTCGTTTGTCGGGATTTCTAAGGGTTAAAACTAATATGAAGTCTGATCTCACCACTAATCTCTTGAAGACACCTAAACACTTTAGGTTCACCTTCTACATAATTGAAATCAAACATGATCTTTCAAGTGAAAATAAACACGATATTTCAGGTCTAGATTACATTTTCTAATAAGACTTGATCTCAAGGGTGAGAATACCTTGTCTAGAGCATCAAGGTAATCCGGTAGGACTTAGGAAGGAATTTCTTTAAATCTTACAAGTCATACTTTTAGTGAGTGGTTTATTAGACAGCATAATTTCCATCGCTTGCCCACAATATTAAGAATTTCCTTGTTGGCTCCTGATGATGGTTAATTATAGACAACCTGATCACTTCCCCTCAGGGATAACCAACATAGGAAAATCCTTAATAGATCTCTTCCTTCTCTCTTTTTTTTTTTTTTGGCACTTGCAAAGGCATTACCACAATTACATACATGTGACTCTAAAGATTACCATGATCAATAGATCCCAATGTCTCATTTTACCTCTCAGTTACTACAAGCTTTAGTAGTTAACTTAATGGCATCTCTACTTATTTGATGTCAACTGAACATTTCTTTGGGTTTTATGTCATCATATAGTCCCAAAAGACTGCACTCCCGTATCTTCTAATCCTTAACTAAGATATTTTCATATAAGTATAGTCATTTTTCAATTAGCATACCCCCTTTTTTTTTCTAATTTGGAAATTCATCATTATTCCCTAAAGAGTAATGAAATAATATCTTATCAACAAGGTTTAAGATCCTATCTACAAGATCTTGTATTCCTTAATGTGAAATCCGAGACCTTGTCAATAAGGTTCTCTGACTGCAAGTACAAGGTCACTTAACCATACATTATAGCATACACTATGAGATGGTATGATACTTTTCATCCTTACACAATGGTCTATGCCAACCACAGCTAACTCTTTCACTCCCCTGAAAGTTTTTAGGCCTCAATTCCACGCCTAACTATTGGGAGTTAAATTAACATAATAAAGAGACTCAGTGAGTCTTTTCATTGTTAAACATTCCCTAATTATCAACAGATCAAGTAGGGATTCCCAGTGAGAGAACTCAAGTGTCATTTACCACTAGTGTTTCACCCTTCCTCGTCAATCATTATACTATGGTTTATTGTAATAACATAAGTTAGTTGCATTGATGCCATCTCTCATTCATTTTTTTTTCGAGTTATTATCCTAGATTAGGGAGTTCTCTTTCAAAATTAGGGAGTTTTTCTACCACAGTAATCATTAGTCCATCCTGAATTCCCAAGGTTACCTCTGCCCCCTTAATCACGCCACACGTGATACAAGACAATAGAATTACCAGTGGTGGAATTAGGGTTTGCCTTTTTAATATTAGCAGACACTGCTCTTCTATGGCCATACGCATGCTCATTACCCCGTGGTGACTATATCTCAACCACTTGTACTCGCACAGGTACAATTTTATTCTCTTTTTAGATGGGTCTTTACCATCAAGATCTCCTCTTTACCTTCTAGGAAGAAAGTCTACTTAGCCTAGTTTGACGCCAATTTGGTGGTTGAAATTCATCAAATCATATGATGAGCGACATGCCCCGCATGCCCTTAGCACCGAAGTGCCGATAAATGAGCACGTCCCACGTGCCTCTAGCACCAAAGTGCTGTAAAATCTTATCTTACACTCCCCGAGTGTATCATGCACATAAAGTGCCTCTAACTACCACCCAAATGCACGTCAACACATAGCATAAGTAAACTAAATTACACGAGGGACAACATGCACAAGCACCCCGTGCTGGTGCACCTCACCTTTATCACGCTAAAGGGTTGTCTTTCCTCTTGTCATAATCTCTCTTTCTGCCTTAGTACACTAAGGGAGGAGCCTCAAAGCTCTCAAGATTCCATTCAGAACATCATCTCCCTTAATCTCTTGCTTTAAAGTCGCTATACACATTTAGAAATGGATTCAACAATCCTAAGGTTTTTCTTGCCCTCTTTCTTGTCATTATTAACTAAAGATGGCTTACTCACTCTAATAGTTTGAACACAACTATTTGAAACATTCTTTAGCTCTCATCACCCTTATTCATTAGGCCAAATTGTGGTAGCTAGGATCGAGTAATTGTATTCTTTATTAACCGGGACCAAGCAAGTGGGTTAGGACCTCTGTACCTATAAAGTTTCAACTTTGGGGACCCTCTTGAAGTCTACATAATCCTAACTCATTATGGGTTATGCATCGCTTCATATATTTAATCAACCACACTTATTTACTATACACTAGTTCCATTATCAATTTCCTGATTGCAAGTAAGGTCTACATCTCACCCTTTTGCAGAGTTCTTATAACTAGTTAAGTGTTTTACTCTATACCATTGCCTTTTAAGTTCTCAACATCACTCTAGATGGCCCTTGAAAAGTTTAGAATTTCACTTAGGTAAAGAATTGCTACTCTTGTTGTGATCAGTTGACTACTTTGATAGGCCAGTCAATTGGTCGGCCGTACCCAATTGGCTTGCTTAGTAAATAGCGGTCAACTGGTCATAAGCGCTATTAGTAGCTTTGTTCATCATCCTTATCAGTTACTTGGTCTCATTCATTCAGTCAACTGGTGCCTCACAGTGAGTGACTGGTGCATCTATTGCGTAGCCAGTTGGCAACAAGCCTCAACCAGTTATTTATCTAGACTGAGACCAATAACCCAATCTCCGAAGGAAAGAAGGGCAAAATTCTACTCTTTTCATTGGCATTAACTACCTCAAGTCACAAAATAGCATTACTAAAGTGTTATGAGGTAAGATCTAATTATACTCCATTATTCTCCAGGGTATACTTATTGTGATAGGTGATGCTCTAAATAAAATTCAAGAAAAATAGTCATTTCAGTCAAGTATTTTATCTCATCATTCCTCTATACTTCTTTCCAGCACATAAAGCACATCAATTATATGTTTGCCTAATTAGCTATTCTCATGAGCTAATACCATGCCAAATATGCATCATGATTGCCAAGCTTCTAGTCATAGAATTTAAATTAGAACGGTTGTCCTGAACCAGGCTCTGATACCAACTGTGACGACCCTAACTTCTAATATCGGTAATTATAGGCATTGATTTCATGGGTCTTAAGTAAATCAATTTTAAGGGTGGATATCATGTTTGAAAGTTATGCAATTAACTTGAGTATTATTGTTTGGCTAAAAACTAATGCATCTCTTTTTTTTTCTTAGCTTATTAATATGGTGAGGAGTACCTTGAGACCACGCTAGAATTGCACCAGGGGATTTGCTCAAAGGAGGATGGCAGTATGACATAACTGTTATTGATTCTACATCTTACTGGTATTTGTAAATATTAAGATGAATATGTCATTTGGTTGAACACAAAAGTGCACACATTCACAAGATAGCATATGCTTTTAAGCATTTTTCCTTCTATTTTTTGTTTGGATATTTTTACTTTATTTTATTTTTAGAATTACTATGTAAGATTTTTTTATCTCCTCAGGCACACAGAAGTAAACCTAGAGATCATGTGGGGTAATAAGTCTCATTGGTATCTATTGGGTATTAAAGTTATATTTTAATATATTTTGGGTTTCAATAGCCCACATTAAATTAATTCTTTAAAGAAAAATTTTCAACAAAAAAGGACAAGAAAAAGGAAAAGAAGATTAAAAAAAAGAAGGAGAGAGAGCAAAGAAATGGCATCAATTTAATTTTGCAAATTAAACATATAAAACAATTTCAAAGCCATTTTGTTTGCAAAAACCTAAAGTGATTTCAATTCTCTTTCTCTATTCACCAAAAAAAAAAAGATAAAAAAAAAAACAAGACTAAAAAATACAATAAAAAGCAAAAAAAAAAAAAAAAACAACAACAACAACAATAACAAAAAGAGAACACAAAAAAGTAAGTAAGAAATTAATCTCTTTTTCAATCTTATAAACTTTTCTCAAACCTTTTTTTAACAAAAATTACAAAAAAAAAAACAACCTAGCAAGAAAACAAAAACAAAAACAACAAAAAGGGAACAAAAAAAAGTAAGTAAGAAATGAATCTCCTTTTCAAGCTTATAAATTTTTCTCAAACTTTCTTTTTATAGAAATTAAAAATTAAAAATTAAAAGTATACTTCGTAAAAGTAAAAAAAAAAATCAAAATCAAAGAATTGAAAAAAATTAAAACGAAGAATAATTTAAAAAAAAGTCTTACAAAAGAAAAAAAATCAAAAAATCAAAAATAAAAATAAAAATGTTAAAAAGTCAAAAAAAATAAAAAATAAAAAATCAATGCAATAAAAAAATCATAAAAAGATTAAAAAAATAACAAGAAATAAAAAATAAAAATAAAAAAATGATACTAAAAAGTCAAATAAATCAAAAATCAAGGTAATGGGATACCTAACACCTTTCCCATTAACAATCGACTCTCACATCCACTTTTTGGTTCATAAACCATTTTTCTCATAAAAAGGCTTTTTCAAAGTTTTGCCTCTTAAAAAATTTAAAATTTTAGTGGCGACTTTACTTTACTTTGATTCAGTTTTGCTTTTCAAAAATCAAATTAAAAAAAAGTTTTCTTTCTGACACCACGTAGTCGCATTTCGGGTGTGATAAGTATTTATAATGATTTATCAATTAAATATGCATTTATATGGTTAATAAATTACTTGGGAATTTTTGGGTTGCAAAATGTGAAAACCATAAAGAATGAACTCATTGTGCATGTTTTGATCTACAATTTTTTGGGCATGTTTTTGCATTTTGATGGTAAAAAATGAAAGCCCATTAGATTTTGAGCATTTTGGCTTTTAAATCACCTAAAACAGAGACATAGAGAATGAGAATTCATCAAGTTTTTAAAATAAGTCCACATTAGGTACAATTGGGTCAAGTTAATTGTCTCATTGAGGCAAATGACCAAAATAACATGTCATTTTGTCACTTGCCAAAATGACATGCCATTTTGTTGTTTCATGAGCTACCTTTTAGAGGTGTGCCAAATGACATGTCATTTTGACCTTAATCAATGAAACACACCATTTTACTAAATAGTGGTTAAGTCAGATATACTTTGTTTTTTGTCTGTTTTTGTGAGTTATTTTTGGGGCAAAAAATATTGGGCTTTTGTTTTTAATTTTGGTCATATATTAAAAAAAATTGAAAAAAAAAAGGTATTGAGCCATTTAGCAAATGGGCTTAGGCCATTTTTGGACCAAACATCCTTTTTTTAAGTGTAAATTGGTTTTGGGCCAATTAAGGCCATTTTTTGGCTCTTGGGACCCTTATTTGGTTATTTTGGTTTCAAAATTGCATTAGGCCTATTTTTGAATTTGTTTAAAAAATTTTTTGAATCCTATGAGTTAATTTAATATCTATTTTAACCTATAATTGTTTTTTGGACCAAAATAGATCATGAAAAATTAGTATTTGTGATATTTAATTTGTCTAAAATTTATGAAAAATTGATTTAGGCAATTTTGGCACATTTGGGATTTTTAAAATTACTTTGGATGCTATTTAATTCTTTCTAAATTATGGGGAATTGTTTAAGGCAAATTTTTAGCACATATTTGAAATAACTACAAAGAGAGGATTTTTTTAATTATTTAATTACATATAGTTAGTTGATTAATTAATTAAAAAGTAGAAAAATAATCTAATAACAAAATAATATAATAAGGTCAGATAGAGAAAATGAATATTTTAATAGGTACATAGGTGATGGACAAGCACATGGTCTATTTGATAAGTTTTTTTAGAAACATAGTATAGTTTGACAATATGCCATGCTTGGCTCACCTAATTAATATAGATGGTGTGGCTTTAAAAAAAAAAAAGCACAGTATATTGTGCACAGTATATTGTTCGACATAGTGAGGAGTATGTTTAGCAACTCTAAACCTCTTGATTTTTTTTGTGGAGAGATGCATTCAAAATAGTAGTATATATTTTAAATAAAATTTTAACAAAGGTTGTATGTAAGATACCCTTTGAAATTTGGAAATGTTTGAAACCTAATTCGATACATAAACATTTATGGCGTTGTCCTGTTGAGGTAAAGTGTATAATCTACATGAAAAAAGTTAGACTCTAAAACTATCATTGCATATTTTGTTGGTTATATAAAAAAGCTTAATGAATTTAGTTTCTACTATCCTTTACATTCAATAATTTTTGTTAAATCTAGAAATGTCAAATTTTGAAAATAACACAACTAGTGAAGTGATCAATCACAAAACTTAGTCACTAAGGATGGTCATATACAACAAACTACCTCCACTAGTTATGATAAAACATTAGTTTTATATGACACACACTCTATTTGGATGAATGTAGAACATAACGAAGTTTTTAAAATCCCACTTGATCATGCTGGAAATCAAAAACATCTTCTTCTTGAAGATCCTATTATTCATGATAATATAAAAGAGACACCCCAACCAATGGTGGATGGTACTCTTATTAAGCAATTACAACCTTCACAACAAATTAAATTAAGAAAATCAAATATGGATAAGAAATTAGAAATTCCTAATGACAACATAGTGTACCTTACAAAATTATACTAAAATATAAATATTGAGAATGATTCCATAACATTTCAAACAATGAGTGGTATAAATTCCAAATTATGGCATGATTCCATGATAGATAAAATCAAATTCATGGCAAACAATAATGTAAGGGGACCTTGTATAGTAACCTAGTAAGGTCAAGGCAATTGACTATAAATGGGTCTTTAACACCAAATGGGATTTATCAAACAACATTGAGCATTATCAAGCAAAATTGGTTGCTAAGGGTTTAACACAAAAGGAGGAAATTGACTACATAGAAACATTCTCTCTTGTATTAAAAAAAGGATAACTTTCATATCTTCATGATTTTAGTTGCCTATTTTGGCTTAGAATAATAGCATATGAATGTGAGAACGTCCTTTCACAACTATGATCTTGAGGAAGAAGTATACATGAAATAACATGAGAGGTTCATGAAATGCTACAAAGAATTTAGTATGCAAGGTTAAGAAGTCCATTTTTAAGCTTAAACAAACCCCATGACAATGGTACTTGAAAGACCATGATGTAATTACATTTTTTTGTTTTCATTGAAAACATTATGGATTAATGTATATATCACAAGGTCTATAGAAGTGAAGTCATCTATTTGGTTACATATATTCATGATATATTGCTTATATCTAATGACTTAAGAGCTAAAACAACTTTTGTTCAAAGAATTATGACATGAAAGATATGTGTGAAGTATCATTATGATCCATATAAATATAAATTTTAAGATATCTTGGGACTATCATAAGAAATCCATATTAATTAAATACTTGAACATTTTTTGATAAAAAAAAAAGTTGTTCACCAAATGAAAATGAATAAATTTGTTTGTTCCTATATCCTAAATATATTTTTTTAAAAAGAAGAGGTAGGGAGAAAAAAAGGTTCCTTCAATTTCAATGGGTAAATGCTTAATATTTGTCTTGATGTACTCAAGATTAGACATATCTTTAGGTAAAGGAATGTTGGATAGATACCTAAGCCATTCAAGCTTGAATTATTGAGTTAAAGGATGCAATGATTATTACGAAGTACATTCAAGGTGTATTAAATTTTATGCTTACTTATAGGAGAACCAACAATTTAAAAGAAAGTCATACAAATTTAACATAGTGTTGATACTAAAAAGATAATATTATTATATATCTTCACGCTTGCTAAATAAGCCACGTCATGGAGGAGTACAAGATTGCTAAGCAATTTTTGATTGCCACTTCCCCCATGAAAGATTAAAGTATATCTTGTTGTGAGGCACGTTTATAGGATAAGTTGATTGAAGAAATTTTATCACTAGGTTTTAAATTATGGATTCATTTAGGCCTATTAAGAGAGTTATGTGAACATATAAAAACAAGTGATCATCCAGCTTTGAGATTATTTCATCAAGTTCGGGGAGATAATTTTATTCTTGTTGTTTCCGCTCCTAAAATCTCAATTTAGAAACATGAGATTATTTTATATTATTTATTCCCTACAAAAAATTTAAATCTAGAATATTTCAATATGTCCTACGAAGATTTCACTCTTAAAATTCTTATAAAAGCCCATCAATGTCAAGAAACATCCCAGGGTGACTTAAATTAATAATAAACAAAACTCAAGATCATAATTGATTGATTTTTTCTTAATTTTGAAATTAAATATTGATAAGTATTTTTTGAAGGTTCATTGATTTGATAGAATATGTATTTTAAAAGATTTGGAAGATAATTTTCTCTACAACATTATTCTACAGGGAGAAAAAACCAGAAAAAAAAAGTGGACGTGAGAAAGAAACATATAATAACACGTCCCATTGTAGATTATTTTGATATTTAATTTTTAAAATTATCAAACCATAATTTTTGTTCTTTTGGTTTATGTGATTAAAATAAAATGAATAAATTGCCTCATTTGTTTGAATGCCCAATAGTGATGCATTGTTCCAAACAATATGCCTATTTTTAGTATCATTTGTCTGACACAATAATCTAGATTTATGATTCTGCACATGATGCAGAGATAAAAAAAGAAACATGCATAGACGATAGATTTACACTTGTTTTTTTTCCGGGCGAAATGGCGAAGGAGTATATCATTATAGTGATCCTATTTTCCATGTGCAGACATAATGGAGGAAATCTTTGTCCCACACTTAATTGTCCCAAGCTGGTTTTAAGGATTGGCTGGTTTTAAGTCTTGGGAGAATTATACATAAAGTTCATAAATTGATAAAAATAATATTAAAAAACTTTAAAATTATTTTTTTAAAAAGAATCAAAGTTATAATTGATGCTTTTGAAAATTATTATTTATGTTTTTCAAAATTATTATTGGAAAAAAAATTTTATAATATTAAAAAATTAGATTATAACTTCAAGAAATATAAGTAATAATTTTTAAAAATTTCAATGATAACTTTTTTGTTTGATTCTTTTAAAAAAAATTTGATTTTTAAGATGTTCATTGAAATTTTTACTTAGTTATAGTCATTATGTGAAATTTTTCCTTAGGTCTTTATTGTGTCGGTGGGCAAAAATAAGAGAAACAGAAAAAATCATTGATTGTCGAAGAAATTAGTCCTTGTTTTTGTTAGGGGCAAAAACAGTTGTTCGATTCATTACTGGAAAGACAGGAAACTTCAGCTCAAGCAATCAATATCCTCAGTAGTGTTTGTTTCAAGAGCAGAGCATGTGAAAAATTATGTTACTAATCTGACATAGCGAATTAATGTGAAAAGAAAATTTAAATTAAGAAATTAAATTTATAAATTCTTTTAAACTTGCCGTCAATATCAAACAATAATTATAGATAGTCAGCTTTAATTAACCAAAAAAATTACAAAATACATTTAAAAAATAAAAAAATTAAAAAAAAAACCCAAATTGCATTTAAACAAAGAATTTTTTACTCGAAAATAACTTCAATAAGGTAAACCCAGTTGGTAGAATGACAGGTTTGAGAAAAAATTTCTGTTAATATATAATAATATCCAAGATATTTTCTGAATTAAGAGATACAATTATTTAAAGTTGGGCTTGTCGTTATTACTTTTGGACTTCTTATTTGAACTTCTGACACTTGGTTTCCATTGCTTACCAGATGTTTCTCGTTATAATTTACTTCAACTGAATAATTCTCCAACCTTTTTCTCTTTTTCTTGCATCACTGCCTTCAATGATCAACCTTATATAAACACTTATTTTGCCTCTTTTTCGTTAATTGGAAAGGTTTCACTGTGTTAGACACGAGTTTATTTTGAGATCATCGACCCCACTATGAATGTAGGGTCCCTCGTCTACGTCCACGTCTAGACTTCGGTCAGTGACGCAGAATAGAGCAACTAGGTAATTGCTTGAAGTAATTTTATTGTGGATGCTGAAGTAATGAATTAAAAAAAACAATTATTTGGACATTAAATGGTGAGTATAGAACAGATGGGACAAATTAGCTAGTTCTATATGGAATCAGACCATCTGAAGTTCCATACCATCTAAGTTCAAAAATGATGCAGGGCCTTTGAAGTAACCAGATCCAACAGCCCACGATTGGCCACGTGGAAGCACAGGTGCAGGTCTAAATTTCAGTCTTTATGCTGCGTTTGGAGGTGGAAATGTAGACGTGGCTGTATTGCCAGTGTTGATGGCTGCAACGGTTGAGATAGAAGCTAAAGATTGAAGAAAACACTGCGTTCCAAAAAGGCCAGTCTAATGCAACGGAGGCTTCTGACTCCGCTTCGTCTTCAGCTTTGTTTTAAGCGCACTTCCCTGCTTCCGTATTTCTTCTTTGCTACATCTCTAATTTTGGATCTTAAAGTGCATCACAAGATAATTTTGAGTATTGAACATTCGTAATATTTTTTTATAATATTATATATATTTTGATAATAATTTTTTGCAGGATTGGTGTGAGAAAGCTTGCTTGTGTGTCTGACTCTATTAATGTGGTCTTTCTGGTGCATGATTGTGAATCTTTGATTCTCCTTTTCACTTGCATGAGATTATTATTCTTGACATTTGAGTATGTCACTCCTCACCATATCCTTTTTCGATTTCTTTACAAGGTTGAAATTTGAATGAACTTGAATGGCATTATTATAGTCACATATAAGAATTTTATTTAAAATATTATATAGCGAAGTTCAAAATTAACAAAAAGAAGGGCAATCAAAGGAATCTTCTTGAGTTTTGATTTTTGAACTTCGAATTCAAATTTGCTTTAAGATTCCTTGGTTTCGGTGGATATATATCTTTCGTGAAAACTCTGATCCTCTCATTTTTCAGCACAATCTTGTTGAATTACTTTAAATCTAGTACTCTGTAATGGTCAACTGTTATGTATTGGACTTTTTTTTTTTTTTATCATAGCTGCAGCATTGATAAGAATTGAATATATTCATTATGTTTGTGGTGCACTTTAGAGAAGAAATACGGAAGCAAAGAAGGGCACTAAAAGCAGAGCTAAAGACGAAGCGAAGTTGGAAGCCTCTGTAGCATTAGAATTGCCTTTCCGGCAGCATTTTCTTTAATCTTTAGCGTCCACCTCAGCCGTTGTAGCCATCAATGCCAGCAATGCAACCCCGTCTCCATTTCCACCTCCAAACACGCCATATCGACTAAAATTGTGACGTGTATCTGTGTTCCACGTGGCCAGTCTTGGGTCGTTGGAACTAGTAACTTCAGAGACACTTCACCTTGCTTGACTTTAGATGATCTGATTCCAGTTCTACATATAAACTACTAATTATAATAACTACATTTTATTATTTTAATTTTTTTTTCTCTTTTCCAAACATTAAATTTTATGAAATTGAAAACATTTTTCTTATATTGAGAGATGTTTTAATATTTCTATGGTTTGGTGGGGCGCTTTCACATTAAAATTCAATCACAAGTAAAAGAAAATACCTTATCTCACATTATTTTCAAGTAGTATTTATATAAATAAAATTTAATAATAAAAGAAATGGTCTTGTTTCACACTTATATGCATGGTTGAGGATTAGATAGCATTATATAGCAAATGATTTTGTGCTTTTTCTCAGGTTTTGACTAGGGGTTAATAGAGGTCAAGTTGAGTTTTGTCCTAATCAAATGTTTAATTTAGTTTGATTTAATATTAGGTAGGATTGAACTAGTACGAGTAACCTAATTTTATTTTTTTAATTTATTATAAAAATTATAAAATAACCTCTAAAATAGAATAAAATTTTTATATAAATTTCTATAAAATTATATTTTATTCTTAAAAAAATTAAAATTTTTATATAAATTCTTATAAAAAAATATATTTTCAATTTTCTTTTTTAAACGAGGTTAGCCCTTGTGGCTGGTGTGGCCCAATTACATGGCCTTGTCTTACTTTTTTCTTGTTGGGTACCTATCTCAACCTAATTCAATTTGGCCTAACTGAACATATCAAGCCTAACGTACACATTTTGAGACGACCTTAATCTCTGATCCTGATTACTAAGGTTCAATACGTGATCAATAACCAAAAACCAGAGTTACATGATATTAAGACTAATTACACTATGAAAATACGAGAAAACTTGAACCTTAATGTGATTAGAGTCATTGATCATACAATTATAACACTTATGTTCGTAAGGGAAACAAACATTCATTTATCAGTCTTTGATTCTATTACTCATCATTTATAACTCACCCTAATATTTCTACATCATTCCTTGAGATTAACATATGAAAAACCAAGGTTTTCTAGTTAATATAAGTGTTTCAGCATGTTCGCCGCGGCTTAATTACTCTTAGTCGCGGCCAATTCTTTTCTGTTTTATCCCTTTCTTCATCACTAGTATCACCGCGGCGAGTTGGACCTTCGCTGCGACCAACCTACATGGCACCGCGGCAAAGAAGTCTCTTGGAACTTCCTCGCTCGTCTCTCGATATTGGCCGCAGTCAATACCTTCTTTAGCAGTGGCCAATTCCTCTCTGGAATGCCTGGCTCTTTTTCGCACAAGTTCCCTACGGCCAAATCCCTGTTTCGCCGCGATGAATTTCCCTCTGGACGACTCCCAGTTTTGTCTCTCACCTTTCGCCGCGGCCAATTTCTCTCTGCCACTCTCACTGGGCAACTTTGCCTCCATTGGCTGCGGCTAACCCCATTTTAGCCGCGGTGAAATTCTTTTTGATCCTATGACTCCGAAATTCTTGTCTCATACTTTCCACTCTTCTTTCATTAACACCCTAGGACCCTTCTACCTTCATTGTGGGACTCAAATAGTCTTCATTAGTCTAATTTATCCAACTAATCTATCCTTACTAGTTCAAGACTCAAGGGTCAATTTCTTTTCTCTAATTACCCTATATCAGCAGGTTTGTAAAGTAACAATAACATAAATACATGAACTACCAGCAGCTATCCTTTAATACACAATCAATGGGGGTTCTGTACATTGAGGGTTCGCATCAATATCTCAAGGGTTACACTTCCAATGATAAGCCATATTATAGTTCAACAAAGTTTACAGCAGATATCATAAATCCATACATCAAATACCAAATTAAGATGAGGTCTAACCCCTCAATACATACATCCTCAGTAATCAAAATATGGAAGCCTACACTTGGCAACATGAATACAAGATGATGCTATACAATAAGGAATACAAAATTAGCATCTACACTAACTAAATCAGCCTAAGTGTAGCATTCTCCCTACATGTTGGAGCTTATGGATTTTCATCCACTTGCTTCCCCTTTGATAAACACATATTTTTATCTATTTTATTCTCCTAAACTTGGACATTTTAATGATTAAATAAGGCTTAATGAATTTACTTAGATGGAATTTTGTTTAGTAACCATCTTCTACACTTTACGAATTAATTGGCAAAATAATTGATTTTAAATGCATAAATCATTTTAAATGAATTTTGTGGATAATTCTATTGAATATTCTTCATTCTTTTGTGCAGAATTTCTGATGTGCAAGTAGCTTGAATGAGCATTTGATTAAAGGAAAAGAGGAAGCTTTCACTTCCTTCTCCCCTAGCTCATGCACAAGTTGTACATTCACTCTCACGTTGCATCAGCATCAAAAGAGGAAGAAGCTCAAGGCTTGCATGAGCTGGATGCAGAACCATTTACTCATACAGCATGCTAAAGCAACGTGGTTGAAACAAACAAGAAGTTGCCACGGGTTCTGCACTCACACAAGAAGCTGCAGCACTTGCAAAAGCCATGAAGAAGCCTTTTGAGCTGGAGATTGAAGAAGTGCAGTAGCTAAACAGAGAAGAGAGGGAACTGGTTCTGGTTCTGGACGTGCAGAGGCAGCTGGACGTAAACTGGAGAAGAGAGGGAGCTGGCTTTTGGTTCTTCGGGTAGAGGCTGAACGAGAGAAACGCTAAACCTGATGTGGAGACGGGGAGCACGAGCTGGACGTGAAAACAGAGAAAGGAAGTCTGGTGTAGCAGCAACGTGGGAAAGGAAGCAACGTGATTCAATCAAGAAGGCAGCCACGGGTTCTGATGCTTTTAAAAAAAAGAAGAAGCTATGCACATGCAGAATTGAGAAGAGGGCAGAATTAACGTGGAAAAGCTGCTGGAACTGCAGAAGGAAGCTACGAGCAAAACGAAGCAAATGAACAGAAAAATGGAGTTGGAGGCTTGGGATGAAGGAGCTTGCCACGAGCTGGTTTGAATAAAAACGCTAGAGCTTAAGATTCTCCGTAATGTGCTGGAATGTGGCTGCAGTAGAAACAAGCAAACAGCAAGATGGGTTTCGAGCAGAAATGGAAAAACAGAGCGTGAAGGATCTGCAGCAGAAACACGTGAATATTTAAAGCGAGCAGAACAGCAGCAAAGTGAAGAACAGCAACGTGAGATTTGCATGGAATATTATAATAATGTAAATATAAAATGGGACCCACACCTTATTTCACATGCAAAGTTACGGTAATTGGCACAAAGGGAGAGACGTGAACAAGGAGGGAAGGAGAAAATAAAAACTTAAAAAGGACGCTGGAGATAAAAAAAAAAGAGAGACGTGAATAAAGAAGAGAGACGTAAACAAGGAAAGAGACGTAAACAAGGAGGGAAGAAGAATATAAAAACTTAAGAGGGGACGCTGAGAGCATATATAGGAGAAGGTAAAAATAAAGGCTGGAGACATCGAGAGGAGGAGAATTTCCAGCGCTGAAGAAGAAGAATTTTTTTCTTTCTTTCTCGATGGATGCTTCTTTGATTGATTCTCCTTCATTTAATCCTTCCATGGCAGCTTGAATTCTTTGTGGTGGCTAGCTGAAGATTGAATTCTTCTAGATGAAGATTTGAGCTCTACATCTCCTATTGAAATTGGATAAAACTCTCTTGCCCAATCTTTTGATTTTAGCATTAATTCCTTTATCAATTTGTCTAGGTTTAGCTTTTTGGTTTAGAAATTCAATTGCTAGAATTACTGGATTGAATTAATTCTTGGATTGAACTTGATTTGAATTTTGGAATTATTTATGATCATCATCTGTTTGTGAAAATTCCAGAATTAGTACTGTGCAATTAAACTCTAATTTCCTCTTGAATTTGGGCTAATTGATGCAATGGTTATTGGGTTAGTTAGCTAGAACTTTTGTGCAATTAATTGCTTGAGGAATTAATTAATCTAATTGGTGAATTAGCATCTTGAGTGAATTGTGCAGTAGCTTTCATAAATTAATCAAATTTAGTGTAGTGTGTTCTTATTCTTAATCCAATTAATTAGTTGTTTAAGGTTTCTTGTGGTTGCAAAAATTCTTTGAACAATTGATGAATTGAATCTTGGATGGTTATTCAAGAACCCTATGAGGAATGCACTAAAGAGCAAGAACTTAATCCTAAATTGGTAAGCTAAATAGAGCAAGGATAATTGAACTCTAGGGAATCCAATTGAAAGCTAGTTACCTCATTTACTTGATAAATCACTTGAACTTAGTTTTAGATTTCTAATTCTTGTCAGTTAATTTTAGTTCAATTAAATTCTAGCATATCAAACCCCCAAATTAGATTCTAATAGTAATACTTAGAATATTCTTCCATAAACAATTTAAGGCACAAACTCCTTGGGAAGATGACCTAGGTTGCACCATTATCTACAAATTTACTTTGCTACCTAGTTTTATTTGAGATTGCTCGACACGATCATCAAATTTGGCGCCGTTGAGAAGCTCTTGGTTGAAGCTTGAATCCTTGGAGAAGAAGCAAAATTCTGGCTAAGATTTTCTTTAATTTTCCTACACTTTTTCTTATTCTGTACAATCTCGGTTGAGTTATATTTGATTAGGGATTTGTGTAATTAATTAGTGGCTGGTTAGACACTGATTAGGAAACCTTTTTTGTTGATTAATTGGTTAAATTTGAATTTGATTTTTCATTATTCTCTCTAATCTCCCATGTATGCCACGAAGGTGTTCGATGAAATGCATGAGTGAGGATATGTGTTTAAATGTCTATCTGAGAATTCCTTGGTGTTTAGTTGGTTAATTAAACATTTTTGGATGATGAATCAGAAGATAATTAATTAGTTAATCAATCAAATTGGATGTTCATTGATCTTAAGGATAAGAGTTAACGGTTTAATGTGGAATTGAGGTCTCAATTCAACATTAGATTATTAATCTCTTGAATCTTGAATGGTTATTCAAGATCATTTGCTAATGAACATAATTAGGAATTCTTAGGCCAGAATTAATCATAATTGGAATAGGATAAGGATAGTGGATACCAAGAGATGATTCCTAAGCTAGTCACAAGACCATTCTTCTCCCACAATTTATCTAATTAGGTAGATATTAGGAAATTTGTTTCAATTCAGTTTAGCATAGTTTTAATTCAATTAAAAACCCCCAAATTAAATAGTTATAGGATCTTAGAGCAATTAGAGAACCCAATTGAATATTGAATTCCAATTCCAAGGGAGATGACCTAGGTTGTGCCACTTGCTATATTTTTAGATCAACCTAGTTTTATTTTGAGGGTTGCACGACAAGCCCGTCAAAATTTGGCACCGTTGCCGGGGAGTTTAGTTTCTTAATTGTTTGAGAAAGTTTTCTAGGTATTTTTGTTTTGTTTTATCTCTGTTTTGATTTTATTTTAGCTGAATTTTTGCTCTGTTTCGAACTTGGAATTTGGTAATTTCGGTGTTGCGTATTAATTTGCCTGCTTGCTGGAATTTTCGTTTAAAGTGCCCAGAAAATTCTCAAACTCTGTATTTCAAAGTTTTTGGGTGTTTTGAGCAAAAGTAATAGCATAGCTATTAGGTGCACCATTTTTTGGCCAAATTCCAACGTTTAGAGCACTTTTTCGAATTTTTTAGTATTTTTTCGAATTTTCTAGGATTTTTCTAATTTTTCTGGAATTTTTGTTTTAATTTTTCTTTGTTAATTTTTGTGTTCCTTCTTAGTTTTTGCTTGTCTAATTGGTGTATGACAAGAAGTTCTAGTGAAAAATTAATTGATTTGGATCCAGAAATTGAAAAAACCCTTAGAAGACAAGTAAAGATTAGGAAAAACAAAGATAGTGTAGGAATTAATAGCTCTAATTCATCTGCTTTTGATTCTGTGCAAGGAATTGATTGTGCACTTCAATTTGCTAGTGATAATATGGCTGAACAAGATCAAATAAATGCTAACAGGAATATGCATGTTCAGGCCAACTTGAATGTGAATGCAAATTTGAATAATAACATGCATGCTAGAACTATTAGAGAATTGACGGCTCCTAATGTGCATTATCAAAATCTTTGCATACAATATCCAGAATTAGATGCAAATTTTGAGCTTAAATCCGGATTGATTCACTTACTTCCTAAGTTTCAGGGACTTGCAGGAGATGACCCTCACAAACATCTAAAAGAATTCCATGTTGTATGCTCTACAATGAAGCCACAAGGTGTCTCAGAGGAACAAATCAAGCTCAGAGCATTCCCTTTTTCCTTGGATGGTTTAGCCAAGGATTGGTTGTACTATCTACCTCCCGGTGCCATTGCTTCTTGGGACCAACTGAAGAGGTTATTTTTGGAGAAATTCTTTCCTGCATCTCGCACTGCATCAATAAGGAAAGAGATATGTGGGATCAGACAGAATAGTGGAGAGACTTTATATGTACTGGGAAAGATTCAAAAGATTGTTGGCTAGTTGTCCTCACCATCAAATCTCTGATCAGTTGCTTATCCAGTACTTCTATGAGGGGCTGTTGATCATGGATAGAAATATGATTGATGCTGCCTCTGGGGGAGCCTTAGGTGATCTGACACCTACAGGAGCCTGGGAGTTGATTGATAAGATGGCTCAGAATGCTCAGCAATTTGGGTCCAGATCAATGCAAACAGCAAGAGGAGTCAATGAATTGTGTGCTCCAGACTATGGTCAGAGAATTGAGAGCAAACTTGAAGTAATGTCTACTGTGCTCCAAAAGCTTGCTTTAGATCGGTAGCAATCATCCTCCATCCCTTCTCAGACTTGTGCACCACAATCCTACCCTACTCAAACATATTCTTATCCACAGTGTTATGCATCTGGACAGACATCTTCCTCTACTACCTTGGTAGGACCCCTGTGTGATATATGCTCTTTGGCCACACATAATACTGATCAGTGCCCTATGTTAGAAGACAGGGTAGAGGCTTGTGCTGGGATGTTTCCAGTTAGGCCAATGCAACAAGGGCAACAAAAATATGATCCCTATTCTAATACATACAATCCAGGATGGAGGGATCACCCTAACCTGAGATATGGGGGAGGACAACAGCAAAATAGATACAATGCTGTAGGACCAAATGCACAGTATTCCCAACCTCTTAAGCAATCAGTTCCTATCCAAGAGGAACCCATAAAAAATAACAGCATGGAGTTTATGATGAAGCAACTCTTGGAAAAGATGGATCAAAATGAGACTAGAAACAAACAAGAATTGGCTAACATGAAAAATCAGAACAAGCATTTGGAAAATATGGTTAGCCAATTAGCTAATTCTCTCAATGAGATAAAAAGCCAAGGATCAAGCCAATTACCCTCACAGACAGTTGTTAATCCGAGGAATAGTAGCAATGTCAGTGCCATCACTCTTAGGAGTGGAAAAGAAGTTCAGGGATCCTCAGATACCACCACCATGGATAAGTCGGCGTCATCAAAAACACACGCCGCACCAAATGAGCCTAATAATGAAGAGGAGGCAAAGAAAATTTTGCCTTTCCCACATAGACCTACCTTGGGAAAGAGGCAAACTGAAGCAGATACAGAAAAAGAGATTCTTGAAACTTTTAAAAAGGTTGAAGTCAATATACCCCTGTTGGAGGCAATCAAGACCATCCCTAAATATGCCAAGTTTCTCAAGGAGATATGCACTAACAAGAGACGTCTGAGAGGGAATGAAAAAGTTAATTTTGGCAAGAATGTTTCAGCACTCATACAGCCAACAATGCCCACTAAGTGTCAAGATCCGGGCACTTTTACAATCCCATGCACCATTGGAAATTTTGAGTTTTCTGATGCTTTAATTGATCTTGGTGCTGCTATAAATGTTATGCCTAAATCTGTCTATTCATCTTTGCAGGTGGGAGAGCTAAAACCTACCGGAGTGGTTGTGCAGCTGGCAAATAGGAGTATTGCTTATCCTTCAGGAGTATTGGAGGATGTTCTGGTTAAGGTAAAGGATTTAATTTTTCCAGCTGATTTTTATGTCCTTAATATGGAAGATGATAGATATAGATCTAGTGGACATGCCCCACTCATTTTAGGTAGACCTTTCCTGAAAACTGCTAAAACAATTATAAATGTGCATGAAGGTACTCTTCAAATGGAGTTTGCTGGCAATGTGATACAATTTAATATATTTGATGCCATGAAATATCCTTGTGATGATAACTCTGTTTATAGTATCAGCCTGATTGATATGTTAGTTGATGATGCCAGTGCTGATTTTAGGGATAGTTTGTTGACTGAATCCTATGATATTGCTGATCTTGATGATTCTTTGAAACATAATTGTGATGACTCTCATTCTTGCACTATATGTAGAGAAATTGATGAATTTTTGAGCTTGTATGATGAAATTAACTCTACAGAATCTATTACTAATCAGATTGATTCTATTTCCTCTAGAACATCTATTGATTTTACTGGTCTTGTTGACCTTTCTGGTACTGATGAGTCTTTGCATGTTGATTTGGATAGTTTAGGGAATCATGATACTGATATTCATTTGACTACTGATTCTCTTGATTCTTCCCATACTCCTTCTACTAATAGTCCCAAAGATGGGAAAGTTGTTTCTTCTGTCTGTGAGTTGTCTGAACAGGTATTTAGCATGGAAGAGATTGAAATCAAACAACTCATTCCTTCGGTCGAGCAAGCTCCCACCTTAGAGCTCAAACCGCTTCCAGACAATCTCAAGTACACCTACTTGGGGGAAGATGAGAAGCTTCCAGTAATTGTAGCTAGTGACATTATTCCAGAGGAGGAAGAAAAGCTTCTTGAGGTCTTAAGGAGGAGAAAACAAGCAATAGGGTGGACCTTAGCTGACATACCTGGGATTAGCCCTGATACATGCATGCACAGAATTTTGTTAGAAGATGGGGCAAAACCAGTAAGGCAACCTCAAAGGCGACTGAACCCACTTATTCTGGATGTGGTTAAAAAGGAAGTTTCTAAACTTTTATCTGCTGGTATAATATATCCTATTTCTGACAGTCAGTGGGTTAGTCCTGTGCAGGTAGTTCCAAAGAAATCAGGGATCACAGTGATCCGAAATGAAAATAACGAATTGGTGCCCACCCGTGTACAGAATAGTTGGAGGGTTTGCATTGACTATAGGAGGCTAAATTTAGTCACTAGAAAAGATCATTACCCTCTCCCATTTATTGATCAGATGCTTGAGCGTTTAGCTGGTAAATCTCACTACTGTTTTCTGGATGGATTTTCAGGGTATTTTCAGATATGCATAGCCCCGGAGGATCAAGAGAAGACGACATTCACATGCCCATTTGGAACATATGCCTATAGACGAATGCCTTTTGGTCTTTGCAATGCCCCTGGGACCTTCCAGCGGTGCATGGTTTCCATTTTTAGTGATTTCCTTGAACATTGTATAGAAATTTTTATGGATGATTTCACTGTATATGGGAACTCTTTTGATGATTGCTTATGTAGTCTGGATAGAGTCCTAGCTAGATGCATAGAGAAGAACCTTGTACTTAATTATGAAAAATGTCATTTTATGGTTCGAAAAGGCATTGTATTGGGTCATATTATATCTGAACAGGGCATAGAAGTAGATAAAGCTAAGATAGATGTTATAACTTCTCTACCATACCCGACATGTGTTCGGGAAGTCCGATCTTTTCTAGGTCATGCAGGTTTTTATAGAAGATTCATTCAGAACTTTAGTAAAATTGCTTTGCCATTGTCTAAGTTGTTACAAAAAGATGTCGATTTCCAATTTGATGATGCATGTAAAACAGCTTTTAATGAACTTAAGAAATGCTTGACCTCCCCACCCATTATTCAACCTCCTGATTGGACCCTCCCATTTGAGCTTTTATGTGACGCATCTAATTTTGCTGTAGGTGCAGTCTTGAGCCAGAGAGTGAATAAGCGGTCCCATGTGATTGCTTATGCATCCAAGACTTTGGATGGGGCCCAAGCAAATTATACAACCACAGAAAAAGAGCTTCTTGCTATTGTCTTTGCTTTAGATAAATTTAGATCATATTTACTTGATACTAAAATCATTGTCTTTACTGATCATGCAGCCTTGAAGTACTTGCTGAAAAAGCCCGATGCAAAGCCAAGATTGATCAGATGGATGCTTCTACTTCAAGAATTTGACATTGACATCCGGGATAAAAGTGGAGCTGAAAACTTGGTGGCAGACCACTTGAGCAGAATTGAAGCTTCAAAAGTAAATTCCTTACCTATTGATGATGATTTCCCTGATGAGCATTTATGTGCTGTGCATAGTTTGTATCCATGGTATGCAGACTTAGTGAATTATCTAGCTGCTTCTGAACTACCTGTTGATTTGACTAAACATCAGTTGAATAAGTTTAGGAGTGAAGCTAGGTATTATATTTGGGATGATCCATATGTATGGAGATTATGTAGGACCAAGTGATTAGACGTTGTGTGCCTGATATAGAATTTGATTCTGTTTTAAATTTTTGTCACGCACTAGCATGTGGAGGTCATTTTAGTTCAAAACGCACAGCTAGGAAGGTTCTAGATAGTGGATTGTATTGGCCTACCCTGTTTCGTGATGCCTTTAATTTTTGTAAAAGATGTGTTCGGTGTCAACAAACAGGTAGCATATCTAGGAAAAATGAAATGCCACAACACCCTATCTTATTTTGTGAAGTCTTTGATGTGTGGGGCATTGATTTTATGGGACCTTTTCCCACTTCTTTTGGCTTTTCATACATTTTATTGGCCGTTGATTATGTTTCGAAGTGGGTGGAAGCCAAACCTACCAGGACTGATGATTCTTCTGTGGTTGTAGAATTCGTTCGCTCTCACATTTTCTGTAGGTTTGGCATTCCCAGAGCCATTATCAGTGACCAGGGCACTCATTTTTGTAACCGGAGTATGCATAGCTTGCTTAGCAAGTACGGTGTTGTGCATAAAGTAGCTACTCCATACCACCCTCAGACAAATGGCCAAGCAGAAATTTCTAACCGGGAGGTGAAGCAAATTTTGGAGAAAACAGTGCAGCCGAATAGGAAAGATTGGAGTAAAAGGCTAGATGATGCACTTTGGGCTTACAGGACTGCCTACAAGACTCCTATTGGCATGTCACCCTATCGGCTGGTATTTGGAAAAGCATGTCACTTACCGGTGGAAGTGGAGCACAAAGCTTACTGGGCTGTAAAGAAATGTAATTTGGATTTGAATGAAGCAGGATCTCACAGAAAATTCCAACTCCAAGAGCTTGAAGAGATCAGATTGGAAGCCTATGACAATGCAAGAATCTATAAAGAGAAGACAAAAGCATTTCATGACAAGATGATTGCAAGGAAAGAGTTTGTTGTCGGCCAAAAAGTCTTACTTTATAAATCCCGTCTGAAGCTTATGCCAGGTAAACTTCGTTCTAAATGGGAAGGTCCTTATATAGTTTCTAATGTTTTCCCTTTTGGCACAGTTGAGCTTTTGGATGAGCAAACGGGAGCTAAATTCAAAGTTAATGGACATCGGCTCAAACACTTTTATGAAGGAGTTCCACGAGATAACAAGGAGGAGCTCCAACTTCATAACCCATCCTAAACCCCGGTTGTACTCTTTCCCTTTCCCCTTTTATAGTGTGTTGTCTTTATCTGTTTACTGGATTGTGTGCTGGCATTGAGGACAATGCAATGTTTAAGTGTGGGGGGGGGATACAAATAAATTTTTAGTTTTGTTTTATTTTGGTTAGTTTATTTTTATAGTTTCTAGGTTTTTAGTTAGTTTTATGTTATTTTCCAAATCAAAAAAAAAAAAATTGACAAATTTTTGAAAAATTTTTTGAAAAATAGTATGATTCTTTTCAGTTTTCCTGTGAAAGTTGCAAGTTGAGATGATTATAATTTGGATTCACCTAAACATGACAAGTAATGAATCTTGTGTTTTGATTCAAGTAAAGTGGCAATGAATTTGATTTCAATGAATTATTTGATAGCGATTAGCTGGTGAGGATTTGAGCCTTAATTATTCAATTCTAGTGTATATTCACCTATCTTTATTTCACTCTAGAACTTGTCTTGATTCTTTGTTGAGGCCACATTTGCACTTGCATGCATAAAAATGATAAGGCATTCATTTCTTTTATAGCTAGAGAGCCAAAAAGCTAACCATACATTCATTTTATCCATTGTTTCGCCACTTTGGACTTGATTTTCTTTTCTTGTTAGCCTATAGCCATTAAATATATTTCCACCCTGTTTTAGGATGCCTTAGGAATTTCAAGGAGCATTACACCTGTTTGGGAAGAAAGAATGTGTGCTTTGCATCCATTAAGGCCACTGTTAGTGAATTTGTTTAAAAAAAAAATGCAAAAAGAAGAAAAGATAGAAAAAAAAAATGCAAAAAAAAAAGAGAAGAAAAGCAACAGGAAATCAAAAAAAAAAAAAAGTATTTCAATTTGAGTTTGTAATTACCTGTTACTAATTAAAATAAGGCCTTGAAAGCACACTCTTCCTTATCCTATATTGTCATTGAGTGCTCTTGAGGTTCTAAGGTATCCATTTGTTTAGTTTTTTTTCCCTTCTTTTTGTATCCATTCATTTCATCTCCCTTAGCCCCATTACAACCCTTAATAAAGTCCTTTGATTTGTGCATTGCATTTGGCATGAGTGGTGGAGACTTAGAAACTTGACAAGCTTATGGTAGTGAGCTTGGATAGGTGGAATTTGAGTGAAACACATTTCCCATAAACACTTGAGAGATGAGAGTAAACACTAACCATGTGAGAGGGCTATGCATTTCAGTTCATTCTTTTCAAATGAAATTGCCATGAAGCTTAATTCTTGATGCAAGTGAAGTTAACTTAGATTGTTAAAGTGTTGAAGAGTTGTGATTAATCTCTAGCTTGTGATTCTTACACTCCTTTTTCATTTTCATTTTCCACTTATCATTCTTCTACTAGCCGGGTGTTTCAAATCATTCTATCTTGGATTTTGAGCTTTGCCCAGGAGTGCAAAGGTTTAAGTGTGGGGGAATTTGATAAACACATATTTTTATCTATTTTATTCTCCTAAACTTGGACATTTTAATGATTAAATAAGGCTTAATGAATTTACTTAGATGGAATTTTGTTTAGTAACCATCTTCTACACTTTACGAATTAATTGGCAAAATAATTGATTTTAAATGCATAAATCATTTTAAATGAATTTTGTGGATAATTCTATTGAATATTCTTCATTCTTTTGTGCAGAATTTCTGATGTGCAAGTAGCTTGAATGAGCATTTGATTAAAGGAAAAGAGGAAGCTTTCACTTCCTTCTCCCCTAGCTCATGCACAAGTTGTACATTCACTCTCACGTTGCATCAGCATCAAAAGAGGAAGAAGCTCAAGGCTTGCATGAGCTGGATGCAGAACCATTTACTCATACAGCATGCTAAAGCAACGTGGTTGAAACAAACAAGAAGTTGCCACGGGTTCTGCACTCACACAAGAAGCTGCAGCACTTGCAAAAGCCATGAAGAAGCCTTTTGAGCTGGAGATTGAAGAAGTGCAGTAGCTAAACAGAGAAGAGAGGGAACTGGTTCTGGTTCTGGACGTGCAGAGGCAGCTGGACGTAAACTGGAGAAGAGAGGGAGCTGGCTTTTGGTTCTTCGGGTAGAGGCTGAACGAGAGAAACGCTAAACCTGATGTGGAGACGGGGAGCACGAGCTGGACGTGAAAACAGAGAAAGGAAGTCTGGTGTAGCAGCAACGTGGGAAAGGAAGCAACGTGATTCAATCAAGAAGGCAGCCACGGGTTCTGATGCTTTTAAAAAAAAGAAGAAGCTATGCACATGCAGAATTGAGAAGAGGGCAAAATTAACGTGGAAAAGCTGCTGGAACTGCAGAAGGAAGCTACGAGCAAAACGAAGCAAACGAACAGAAAAATGGAGTTGGAGGCTTGGGATGAAGGAGCTTGCCACGAGCTGGTTTGAATAAAAACGCTAGAGCTTAAGATTCTCCGTAATGTGCTGGAATGTGGCTGCAGTAGAAACAAGCAAACAGCAAGATGGGTTTCGAGCAGAAATGGAAAAACAGAGCGTGAAGGATCTGCAGCAGAAACACGTGAATATTTAAAGCGAGCAGAACAGCAGCAAAGTGAAGAACAGCAACGTGAGATTTGCATGGAATATTATAATAATGTAAATATAAAATGGGACCCACACCTTATTTCACATGCAAAGTTACGGTAATTGGCACAAAGGGAGAGACGTGAACAAGGAGGGAAGGAGAAAATAAAAACTTAAAAAGGACGCTGGAGATAAAAAAAAGAGAGACGTGAATAAAGAAGAGAGACGTAAACAAGGAAAGAGACGTAAACAAGGAGGGAAGAAGAATATAAAAACTTAAGAGGGGACGCTGAGAGCAGAAAGAGGAGAACGTAAAAATAAAGGCTGGAGACATCGAGAGGAGGAGAATTTCCAGCGCTGAAGAAGAAGAATTTTTTCTTTCTTTCTCGATGGATGCTTCTTTGATTGATTCTCCTTCATTTAATCCTTCCATGGCAGCTTGAATTCTTTGTGGTGGCTAGCTGAAGATTGAATTCTTCTAGATGAAGATTTGAGCTCTACATCTCCTATTGAAATTGGATAAAACTCTCTTGCCCAATCTTTTGATTTTAGCATTAATTCCTTTATCAATTTGTCTAGGTTTAGCTTTTTGGTTTAGAAATTCAATTGCTAGAATTACTGGATTGAATTAATTCTTGGATTGAACTTGATTTGAATTTTGGAATTATTTATGATCATCATCTGTTTGTGAAAATTCCAGAATTAGTACTGTGCAATTAAACTCTAATTTCCTCTTGAATTTGGGCTAATTGATGCAATGGTTATTGGGTTAGTTAGCTAGAACTTTTGTGCAATTAATTGCTTGAGGAATTAATTAATCTAATTGGTGAATTAGCATCTTGAGTGAATTGTGCAGTAGCTTTCATAAATTAATCAAATTTAGTGTAGTGTGTTCTTATTCTTAATCCAATTAATTAGTTGTTTAAGGTTTCTTGTGGTTGCAAAAATTCTTTGAACAATTGATGAATTGAATCTTGGATGGTTATTCAAGAACCCTATGAGGAATGCACTAAAGAGCAAGAACTTAATCCTAAATTGGTAAGCTAAATAGAGCAAGGATAATTGAACTCTAGGGAATCCAATTGAAAGCTAGTTACCTCATTTACTTGATAAATCACTTGAACTTAGTTTTAGATTTCTAATTCTTGTCAGTTAATTTTAGTTCAATTAAATTCTAGCATATCAAACCCCCAAATTAGATTCTAATAGTAATACTTAGAATATTCTTCCATAAACAATTTAAGGCACAAACTCCTTGGGAAGATGACCTAGGTTGCACCATTATCTACAAATTTACTTTGCTACCTAGTTTTATTTGAGATTGCTCGACACGATCATCACCCTTATCCTTACCTAAAGAACCTTCACCTGAAATATTAATCCCATGAAACGGGGTGAGATATAAATCTCAGTAACCAAGGTAATTCCATCATATAATCCAATTTAATTATCATATATGCATGAATCAAAATCAACATCAGAATCATAACAGTAAATGAAACAATTAGGCTATCATGATTACTATCCCATACTAGCAATCGTATTTTAACATGTTAAAGGCCAATAACACCGGGAGAGGCCCGTCCACGGCACCTACTCCCCCTTGAGTACAACTAGGGCTCAGTGCATTTAGGGTTTGATCATAATGCAGTGCTCGATCGAAGTACATGCACAGGTGGCAGCCGCACCACAGCTCCACCATGGACTCACAAGGTCCAATCATAATACAATAGATAGCCAACCAATTCATTCAGCATTTAAAATCATTCATATACAGCAGATATGAAATTAAAACAGATACATGCATGGAATTAAGGTAAACCCTGGTTACCTCACTTGTAGACAATTGCAATAGCCACCAATGGTACAAAAATCCCTATAACCATAGCATCAGAAAATTACCACTCTAATTCATCATTAACAGTAGTAATAAGTACCCAAGGAATTTAAAAGCTATGAACTACCTAAATAACACTTACCCAGTCACCACAAATCTCCAAATTTGGATTGAGTATGTCCTCTACCAGAAACTTCAATATATCACTTAAATTCCTAAGCAAATTCGTACATAATTAACACCCATAGTATAAATCAACCATATGGGTCTTAAACCAGCAGAAAATACACTAGAATGGATAGTTTACACTTACCCAATACCAGTCCTAATCTCAACCTACGAATTTCCACCATAGAAACACCAAACAACCACATTTCAGTTTTGAGTATAGTGAAAACACTCCAAATGAAAAACTAATTAGGCCAAATTAAAGAGAAAGATGAGGGGATTAAGTTGTATAACTATCACCTTGGCTGAATCGTGCTCTAAATGTGAGAAAATATGGAATTCTTGCCCCAAACCCTAGCCTCCCTCTCAACCTCCGAATTTTGCTTCTTGAGTTTTAGAAAAATGAGAAAGTGGCTGAAGCATTAAGGTTTTAGTTGGGTTTAAGTTGGGTCAAGGATGGGTCATGGGTTCCTCCAAGGTCCAACTCCAAATGGGCTTCAGATTTTAGCTTGTTAGGCCAGTTTTAAAGTGTTGGGCTGCAGAATTTTATTGGGCCAACTCTTATGCATTTGATTGTTGAAGTTTAATTAGGTTTGAGCCACGTTTGAAGAGCTCAAGAATTTGGGTCTGTACAAAGGTTATTGGGTCACTTATAAGAGTCTATGCAAGGTGGATCTTGGGCCTCTATCATATGGAATTAGATTGGGTCTGCACCTAACTCATTGGGCCTCCATTAGCCTCTTATCATGATTTATTAATTTGGGCCTAGATGAAGTTTCTATCCCAATTAATTCTTAAACCCATATTAATAATTTATCTCTCTAAAATTCCTATTCACTAATTTGCCCAATTATCCTCTATTAATTATTCTTAATTACTCTAAATCCATGATTAATACCTTAATAAATTTTGAGGTGTTACACATTTAGTCTTGAGTCATTTTAGTTTTGACTCAATATTGATCTATGCATTTTATTCATAAATGAATAATAATATATTACAAAAGTCATAATTTTAAGAAAAAAAGTATTTTTAAATTATATATTTTATATAAATAGTTGCTAGGCCCTACCATTAAGAAACCAAAAAAAAAAAAGTCACATGAGTTACACTTTAAGAACATTATCCATAAACCTTACTTATATATATATATATATATATATATATTCATAATTGTAAATTAATAATTAATAATATATTTAAATATACAGTATCTCACCATAATTCTTAAAAATCTTGATTGATGGATAGTGATTTTTACATGCATGATTGATGATTATTTGATTAATTATTAATTAGTCCTCTAAAGGTTGTTGATTGAAAGCAATCGGGGTTATCGCTTAGAATTGAAACCTAAAAATAAAATGACTTTTCATATATCAAATATTCTGTTAAATGAGCCAACTAACGTGGTAATGCCATTGTTTCTCTACTGAATCATTGATTAAATTATCGGATCACGTTTATATAATAGTTGCCATGGGTATCACATACTCGAGTTTACTAAACGCTCAAATATTATTTTTTTTGTCATATAATTTAATTTATTTTAATAAAAACTATAATCTAATTTTAAATTATGATTGAGTTAGATTTTAAATTTTAAAGAAAATTAACTTATTTAGCAAATATAAATAGCAATAATATTGAATTTCCAATAGCTTAGGAGTATAGTAAATATTTTCCACTTGTGCACTTTGAGAATCATGTAATCACATTTGAATATAATTTGTAAATTTTATTATATTTTAAAAGCAATTAATTATTAAATAACTATATATTTCAATTTAAATGTATAAAAAACTAAAATTTATGGAAATTAATGATATTTTAATAATCAAATTAATTTTTTGAATTTATGTATAATATTCATTCATTGGTTAAATAACATGCCAACTGTTTTCTTATATTTACGAAAAAATTTAATAGGTAAATAGATAATTTTAAATCAAATTTTAAATTTTAAATTTATAGAACTGGATATTACTAATTGAACTCACTTTCATTAACCTGCGGTTGTTTGAATAACAAAACTCTTATTGAACTTATCTGAGCTTTATAGATCATGTAGAGATAATTTTATTAACATTTAAAATTTAATAATGAACCTATTTAAGCTTTTAATTTTATGCAAATAAATCCCATTATTAGTGAATCCGTAAATTTGTTAACAAAAGAGTAACATATCTTATTAAATGAATTCCTCAAACTCTATTTTTTGTACAAATAATTTTTTCAAAATTTATATGATATATAGATAATATCCTAATCTTTAAGTTATACACAAATAACCCCTTGCGTGTTAAACTTCTGTTAGTAAAATAACAAATTTACTAATGACAAAGAATTACTTGCACATAATCTCATACTTGGAAGAATTCATTATCAATTTTTGAAAATAAAAAAAATTATTTGCACAACTTAAAGGATTCTGTATATTTTAACTTTATAAAAATAAAATTTTAATTGTTTGTAGTAAATTATGCCACTAATTATTTTGACTAATCTTCTTAAGTATTTTTTGGCCCTTTATGTTGTAGGAGTACTTCAGGAAATTATCTCACATTAATCACATTTTAAACACCTTAATCACGTAAATTAGAGCATTCTAATAAGACTATTAATATGTCTAACATACTATATAAGGTGCCCAATAGAACATAAATTTTCAATTTAATCCTAAAATTAATGTAAAAAATTCAAAGAAAAATGATTTTAGAATTGTTGGAAACTCACATTCCAACAATGGCAACCAATAATCCATTAGCTTTGAAGGTAATGAATCATCTGGGCCATTGTTACTGAAAGAATGCAAGGGAAATGAAATAGTTTAATCAAAGATGAATAAAATTTTCAAAATAAAAGTCATGCAATTCGTTAAGTATATCATCTAATCTAGGTATGGGATGGTGATACTTTACAGGTATGGGATGGTGATACTTTACAGTGATATTGTTTACAGCTCTACAATCAATGCACATCTTTTAAGATCCATCTTTCTTTGGTACCAAAAGTACTAGAACTGCCCAAGTACTCAAGCTTTTTCTAACATATCCCTTGGCCATGAACTTTTCAACTTGCCTTTAAAGCTCATTTGTCTCTTCTAAGTTAGTTCTATAAGTTGGCTGGTTGGGAATCATTGCTCTAAGAATGAAGTCAATTTGATATTCAATGTCTTTAATGGGTCGTAACCCACTAAGAATATCTTCAAAAAACACATCCTTAAATTCCTACAACAAAGAACCAACAACACTAGAAAAAGAAGGGCTAAGGTTGTTAGTGTTCAAAAAAGCCTCCTTGTAAACAAGCATAAGCAAAGTCTATTTAGGAAGATAAGCACTCCTTACTTTACTTTCTTTTGCATAAAAACTCACTTTTCCTCTTCTTTTCGGTTCACTTTCTTTCTTTTTTTTTTTTTTTTTTTTGAATTTACTTTTTGGAGCTTTCAACTTTTCTCCCTTTTTCTCATTTATTTCTTTTTTATCTTTCTCCTTTATTTTTCAAATCACTCTCTTTCTTATCTTTCTCTTTTGTTCATCTTGAGCTAATCCTCACACACTTACTTTGGTGTCAAAGGTATAAGAGCAAGGGGTCTATTATTCATTACAAATGAATATCCATTAGTACATCCATCCTCAATTGCCATTCTATTAAACTTTCAAGGTCTTCTTAAAAGTATATGTCCAGTATGTATGAGAACATCATCATACAAAACTTTTTCATTATATTTACTAATTTAGAATGAAACCAAAACTTGTCTATCAACCTTAATTTCCCTACATTCATTCAATCATTGCAACTTGTATAGTCTAGGGGTGTTTAATGATAGACAAATTCAATTTCTCAACTAAAGTGATACTATTAACATTAGTACAACTTTCACCATCAATAATTATACTATATACCTTGTTGTTTATGAAGCAATGAGTATGAAAAAAATGCTTTCTCTTTGCTCATGTCATCTTTTTTAACTTGAAAATTCAAAACTCTTCTAGTCACAAGAGCTTTTCCCTCCACTACATACTCAACGCCATCATCACTAGCATCTTTAAATGAAGGCATGGAATCATCACTTTCACTTTCAGTCACCACATCCCCATTATCTTTCATAACCATGACTTGCTTGTTGGAGCATTGCAAAGTTATATGACCTATTCCCAAACATTTGAAACATTTAATATCTCTATTTCTAGAGGATTGGGAATCAGATTTACCTTTTCTCTTTGTTGAAGTCTCATCCTTGCTTTTGGAATTCTCCTTGGATACAACTTTTTCCTTCTTTTTTTAGTTCATCTTCAATGAAGAACTAGAGCCTAAGGTGTATTTTGTTGCTCCTTTGTGCTTGAGTTACCTTTCAATCTTTATTGTCACATGAACCATGTCTTTTAACTCCACATAATGTTGCAACTCCATTATGTTAGCTATATCTCTATTCAACCTACTCAAGAATCGAGCCATTGTCGCTTTCTTGTCTTCCTTCAAATTAGCTTTTATAATAGCCACTTCTATCTTCGTGTGATATTCCTACACACTCTTAGAACCTTGTCTAAGAGTTTGCAACTTTTGATAAAGATCTCTATAGTAATGGCTAAGAATAAATCTCCTCATAAGAGCTTCCATTTCCCTCCATATTTCTACAAGTCTCTCACAATTTCTCCTCCTATTTAGAGCCAAGTTATCCTACCAAATGATTGCATAATTAGTAAATTCAATCTCAGCCAACTTCACCCTTTTTTTCTTTAAAATAATTATTACACTAAAAAATCAATTCTATTTTTTTCTCTTACTCTAAATAAACTTTAGGGTTATTTCTATCTTGGAAAGAAGGTATTTTTATTTTAATGTTTCCAAGGTTCCCATCTGCCTTATTTCTATTTCTTGGAGCATTTTGGCCATGTCTTCTTTCATACCTAACTCCTTTAGGCTTATTTCAACCTAACTCAACTATAGAATCAAAATCTTATATACTAGTACCTCCTACTTCATTTTCAGATATAAACTCATCCATAGACATGTTCCTACACCTATCATGTTTTCTAAGATTAGGGTTTAAAGTAGGTTGCCTTCTTTGCAAGTTTGCAATCATTGTATCTTACCTATCCCTCCAATCCTTTATTCCTCCAAGAACCACATTAAGGCATTCAAACTGTTGTTGCATGATTTTTACAACAAAGTCTATGTTCTATTGGCCTCCACTACATGTTTTCTTCCTATTAGACATTTTTGGAAAGCTGCAAGAAATTTTGTTAGTGAATAAAGTTCTTCACAACTTTTCCTCATGTGTTTGCCCTTAAGAGATGACACTCTATACTCATGTTTCATTTTTTATAAGATTTTCTTGATGCTAGTCTTGCACTTTCTTTCCTTTTTCCACTTTTAAGTTTTTCTTTTGGCTCTTCAAAGTAATTAGTCAATCCAATTAAAAGCTATCATAGTATTTGCAGAGCCAACTCAACATTTTGAGATTTTGAGATAGCAAAAGGAGAATATTGAGAATCAGGGAATATAATTCAAATGATAAAATTTTTTGTAGAAGTTTAGCTCAGGTCAAGCAATATTTCTAGAATAGCATAATTTTTTTCTTTTTTCTTCCCTTTTTTTTTAATTGAAATATGAAGAAAATATGAAAATCACACAAACAGAACACAAATAACCAAATCAATATAAAAAAGTCCTGAATGACATATCTGACTAGAAACAACCAAATCTCACTCTAGAAAACTCCGATTTACTTGAGTCCAAAATGACCAAAAAGATGGGATTCTGAACTATGAAAATGACTTATTAAATGTTGAAAAACTAGAGAACGTTACAAACAGAGGCATAACGAAAGGCATCCAAATACAAAGAAGATGAATAGACATAAGAACATAACACACAATCTAAAAAAAAATGAAGACACAGAAAAACACAAGGACATGAGTTGAGTTTAGAACTGAAGCTTTGATACCAAGATAGCATGAACCCATAAGGATTAGATCCCTCGAACCCACAGGTAATGGTAAAGTATACACACCCTAAGAAAGTTAAACAAAGGTCTGGTGATCCACTTGAAACCTTTAAGTACAGACGAACAAGGACCCTAAGTGTTAGAAGATGCTACAATGTTGATCAAGCCTTGATAAGTTTGTTAGTCCTATGAAGAACCCTAGAGAGAATCCACTTTCAAGTTTAGAATTTCCAAAATTAAAATTTCATTCCTTTATCCAAATCTGATTACAAATGAAGGCAGAATACATTTTTATAAAGTGTAAGTCAAATCTGCCTTTAATTAGTCTAGGAAAGGAAAAATAGGAAAGATAAGTACATAATCCTAATTTAATGACTTATAAATCAAAAATACAAAATAATTAAATCTTCTTGAAAACTAAAGGAAAGAAAAATTTGCCTAATTAATCTAATTTTAGTCTAAATATATAAAACTTTTAGAAGTCAGCATATTATGCCTATAATAGCATTATTTAGACTTAAATGAGTCAACTCATATATGGTCCTTAGTCTAAACTCTTTAATTTGTAATATTCTAACTCAAAATAGCTTCAGTAGCTTTATCTTTACCTCAAATAATGTTAAGGATGTCCTGATTAATGCTTGAATCAGATTTGTGAAAATTTTACTTAGCTCAAGACTCTTGAACAAGTCCACTCAATACTTCTTTAAAGTCTTTTAGCCCTAGCTCTTGTGATAGGTCTAATTAGAAGATGCAAAGGATCACCTAAAAGTTTTGAGTTAACATGTTCTAGATTAGCAAATGATGCTTTTAAGTTAACTAATTTCATCCCATGATTTGCATCAATTTGTCTAGATGTGCACAAGGCTAGACATAGCTTTAGCTAAAGGAATGTTGGATAGACATCCAAGCCATTCAAGCTTGGATCATTGAGTTAAAGGATGCAATGATTATTATAAAGTACATTTTAAGGTGTATTAAATTTCATGCTTACATATAAGAGAACCAACAATTTGGAAGATGTTGGCTATACAAATTCAGATGTGGCAAGGTATGTTGATACTAAAAGTTTGACATCATGATATATCTTCATACTTGCTAAATAAGTCATGTCATGGAGGAGTACAAGGTTTCTAAGCAATCTTTGATTGCTACTTCCACTATAAAAGATTAAAAATTATATCTTGCTGTGAGACAAGTTTATAGTGTAAGTTGATTGAAGAAATTTCATCACTAGACTTTATATTATGAATTTATTTTGAGCCCATTAAGGGAGTACTATGAATATATAAAGACAAGTAATCATAGAACACATAAGGCATAAAGATTCTTTAACTGATAGCATGCATTTAGAGAAGTTTAAGGTTGTTTCATATGAAAACTTATACCATATTAAGTTATCATTGGTTGAGTTGAAATATGTCATACCTTTATAGATTACATAGAAATTTTATGCCATATCTCGCATTTAGCAACATTTATTCAAATTTACAATTTTAATAGCAGAAATAATTGTTATTGAAAGCCATAATAATCTAATTATGTCTAAATAAAAATTTTCATAATTTTATTCTCCAATTTTATGCCAAAAAATTTTTTTAGGCTTAGAATATCACAAATAAAAGCATAAATTTCATAGGTTGCTTCATATGTCCATTTTCACCACTTTAACACATAATAGGGGCCAAATTTCAAAAAATCATAATTTAAACTATACAACTCTAATTTGTGCAAACTCAATGGTTATGGAAAGCTTGTAATGAGAACTATTAACTATAAAAATATTAATTAAAAAAAAGTTCATGTGGTCCCCCAAAATCTATGAAAATAGAAATAGAACTATATGAGCAGTGTATAAGAAATTCTACAAAAAATAGCTAACTTAAAAAATTCATAATAAATTTTATAGAGCTCAAAAAATTGTGTTCTTTGATTCTATGAAAAGCTCTAGATGTGTTCTAAATGCTTGCAAAATGTTGATTCAAAATTCATCCACTTGGTCTATCAATAATTCATGGACATTTTATGACTCAAAAAATACAAAATTTAGTTCCAATTGGTTCTAATTGAGTCATATTATGCCATGTTTCAATTTGGGCACATCTCAAGTGGTAAATCCAGCATATACAGAAAGTATAACAGGTCTCAAAAGCCATGCAACTCAAAATCACACTCCCACTTGCCATTTTATACATACATAATATGGAACTCAAAGTACTATTTTACAAGATATCACATATTTCAATCCATAATGTGTCCCTATATCATAATCTAATACTTTTAGACATATTTTCATGATCATGCTTCATAAGACACAAATACATAATCATAGATACAAAAATATGTCTTAACATAACCATGAATGCTAGAGTAGCTCTTTTAAATCTTTTTTATCCTTATTCTTACTTCCTTGAACACCACATGGCCATGGTTAGTAGAAATAGGGAAAAAGTGAGATTCAAAGAATCTCAATAGCTAATCCAATATTCAAGCATACATATATAGCTCACTTAAAGTCCAAGGTGCATGTATGCATGTCATACAATCATGTGCAAACCATATTTATGTATTAGGGATCCCATGGTTCCATCAAGATCAATCTCATATTGTAAGGGCTTTTAGTTTAGCCTTACTCAATATTTAGGGACTTTTAGTTTAGCCTCATCCATTTTTAGAAAATTTTGACTTAGCCTTACTCACAATTGAGATTTTTTACTTTGTCTCACCACATTTAGGGACTTTTGGCCTCACTTTACCCATTTCAAGGGATTTTTGGCATAACCTCATCCATTCAAGAGTCAAACCAAATCCAAATGCAATCACATATAATCATCAATCAATTGCATAATTTTATAAATAATATACACAAGCAATCTAAGACATTTAAGCAAGCAAGCATACATATATAAGAATGAATGAAAAACTACCTTGTCACACAAATTTTTGTTAATTTCCCTTGGTCTCTTCTCTTGGTTGCATGGCCTCATGGTTATCCTTGGATATGCTCTCACTTTTTTGGTCTAGCCACATCAAATAGAGCACAAAACAAGCAATGAAACCATACTTATCATTCTAACCTTACATATACAATTTAGAGTTCTAGTTGTGCTTATGGCCATACTCTTGTATCTTAAGAAGAAACTCTTATCATTTCACTTCTTGGCTCCAAAATCTCATTTAAGATAAGCCATATAATCATAATGAAACCCATTAGAGCCATTATATGCATGGTTAAACAAGTCTAATGCCAAGTTACTTCTTTAGACCTAATTGAACCCTAAAAATTCACTTTTCAAAATAAGCCTTTTAAATTCAATTCAATAGTTCCATTAGTGTTTATAATTTATATCTAGATCATTTATAACTTTGGAATTATCAAAACATCCTTAGGTACCTAAGCCCTCATATGGTCGAACCATGCACAAGAATAAGGTTTTATAGAGTTTTGTCCATTTCTTTAGGAATTCCAAGTCTCTAGCATATCCATGATTCATATCTCATTCAATTACGATATTAGAGAGTTTGATTAACTCTCTTAAGGCTTTGAATCTTCTTAAGGTACATATGAACCCTAAGTGAACCATAGGCCATTCCTTAGGTTCTTTATGGAATCCAATTACATATTCTTAGTCTTTATGTCTCAAAACCCCATTTTCCATCATGCTCTGGCCAACATATAATTCCCTTCATGTTCTCTTCAAGCTAGCTAAATATGGGAGCTCATGGAGGAACAAGGAGGAGCTTTTTTTTTTTAATGCCATGTTATACATCATTTGAAAAGGCTTTAAATGGAGATTATTTTGGTGTATTTAGTTCCCTTTGAAGAGCTTATTCCTCCATGAGTTTAGCCATATAATTTCCTCCTTTAAAAACCTAAAGCCATAAAAAGAAAGAGGAGAAGGAATGAGAAATAGTTTGTAATAGTATCATATTCAAATTTAGGAGATTTGCTTACCTGTATAAGGCTTTTCTTCGCTTGGCTCTTCCTCCATCTTCACCCCACCATAAGAGCTCCTCTAGTTTGAACTAAGTGGGTTGGAAAGAGCTAGAAAGTAGTGTGACTCAAATATAAGGAGAAAGGGGTAATTTATAATAATTTACAAAATTACCATTATGCCTCTCAACTTCAATTCTTCCGTTTGAACTCATTTCGTATTGTTTTTGCAAATTATCTTTTTCATATGAAAATTGAGGTTCTCTAGTTTGTTGAAAATATTTATTTGGAAATTTTTTAGGTTTATAACCTTAATGAACTATTTGATTAAAGTTTTAATCGACTGACAACGTAAATTACAAACTGTAAGAGTTTTAATAATTCTGATAGTTCCTATGATATTTTGGGCCTCTGAAAACTTTAGTGAACTCAATTTTGCCATTTAAATTTCTTCTTTTAAGTTTTTAAAAATTTGTTTAAAATTATGATTTTATCACTGCATTTGATTTTATTTCATTTAGCCATTTTAGCTTTGATTTTGAGCTATTATTGGTTTCCTAATCTGATTTCTAGATCCTTTATTTAGTATTTTAGTCTTCATTTACTTCAATTCATTTTATTCTAGACTTCTCTTTCATTAATCATATGGTTCTTGTAACACCCCGAAATTAATTAAGGTGTTAATTATGGATTTAGAGTAATTAAGAATAATTAATAGAGGATAATTGGGCAAGTTAGTAAATAGAAGTTTTGGAGGGATAAATTATTAATATGGGTTTGAGAATTTACTTAGGGTAGAAATTGCATCTAGGCCTAAATTAATGAAACATGATAAGAGGCTAATGGAGGCCCAATGAATTAGGTGCAGACCCAAACCCTTGAACCCTTCAAATTAGGCCCAAACCCAATTAAACTTCAGCAACCCAATGTATAAAAATTGGCCCAATGAAATTCTGCAGCCCAATAATTGAAAACTGGCCCAATAAGCAAAATCTGAAACCCAATTGGATTTGGACTTGGAGCAACCCATGACCTAGCCCCTTGACCCAACTTAAACCCACCTAAAACCCTAAAAGCTGACCAGCCACTTTCCCATTCAGCAAAACATAAAAATACAAGAGAAATTCGGAGGTGAGGAGGAGAGGCTAGGGTTCTTGGCTTAATTCCACATTTTCTCACATTTGGAGCAAGATTTGGCCAAGGTAATAGTTATACAACTTAATCCCCTCATCTTTCTCTTTAATTTAGTCCAATTAGTTTTTCATTTGGAGGATTTTCACCTTACCCAAAATCTGAAATGTGGTTATTTGGGGTTTTTTTGATGAAATTCGTAGGTTGAGGTTGGGGCTGGTGTTAGATGAGTTTAAACCCCCCATTTTGATGCTTTCTTTGTTAGTTTGAGACCCCCATAGCTGATTTATATTATGGGTATTAATTTTATATGAATTTACTTAGGATTTTGGGGTGGAATATTGAGATTTGTGGTAGAGGACACTAAAATCCGAATTTAGAATTTGTGGTGGCTAGGTAAATATTCTTAAGGTAGTTAATAGCATTTAAATTTCTTGGGTACTTGTTGTAACCGTTAATGATGAATTAGAGTAGTAATTATCTGGTGCTATGGTTATAGGAATACTCTGTACCATTAGTGGTTGTTGCAAGTTGTCTACAAGTGAGGTAACCGGGGTTTACATTAATTCCATGCATATATCAGTTTTAATTTCATATTTGCTGTATATGAATGATTTGAAATGCTGAATGAATTGGTTGGCTATCTATTGTATGATGATTGGACCTTATGAGTCCATGGTGGAGCTGTGGTGCGGCTGCCACCCATGCATGTGCTATGATCGGGCATCGGGTATGATCAACCCCAGATGCACTGACCCTGGTTGTGCTCAATGGGGAGTAGGTGCCGTGGACGGGCCTCTCCCGGTGTTAATGGCCTTTAACATGTTAAAAATTATAATTGCTAGTATGGGATAGTAATCATGATAGCCTAATTATTTCATTCGTTGAGATGACTGATATGATACTGATGTTGATTTTGATTCATGCATATATGTTAATTAAACTAGATTATATGATAGAATTATCTTGGTTACTAAGATTTATATCTCATCCCATTTTATGGGATTACAATTTCAAGTGAAGGTTCCTCGGGTAAGGATAAGGGTAAGCAAGTGGATGAACATCCATGAGCTGAGGCCCGGTGTGGGGGAGCTACACTTGGTCCAAGTAGAATAGGATAGATGCTAATTTTTGTTAAGGCTTGTGTAGCATTATCATGTATCTATATTGCCAAGTGTAGGAATCTGTATTCTGATAATATACCATGTACTTATTGAGGAGTAGGCTTTACTGTAAACTGGTATTTGATGTATGGATTTATAATATTTGCTATGAGCCTTGTTGAAGTCTGAAATAGCTTATTATTGGAAATGAAATCTTGATATATATTACTATGAACTCATGTTATTGTTATTTTACAAACTTGCTGATATATGGACTTGTTGTCATAGGATAATTAGATAAAGGGAATTGACCCTTGGGTCTTGAACTAATAAGGATAGATTAGCTGGAGAAATTAGGCTAATGAAGGGTAATGAGCCCCAAAATGAAGGTAAAGGGGCCTTAGGGTGTTAATGAAGGGAGAGTGGGAAGTAGGAGGCAAGAATTTCGGAGTTATAGGCTTAGGAGGGATTTCGCCGAGCGCTAAAATATAGTTGGCCGCGGCCAAAAAAGGCGAAGTTGCCCAGGGAGAGTGCCAGAGAGGAATTTGCCGCGGTGAAATGTAAATTGGCCGTGGCGAAATGTGAGAGGTCAAACTGGAAGTCATTCAGAGAGAAATTCGCCGCGGCGAATTATGGAATTGGCCGTGGCAAACTTTTGGGAAAATGTCCCTGGCATTCCAGAGAGGAATTGCCCGCGGCGAAAGGAGAAGTTGGCCGCGGCCAATATCGAGAGGCGAGTGAGGGAGCTCCAGGAGGCTTCTTCGCCGCGGCGCCATGTAGGTTGGCCGCGGCGAAGGTCCAACTCGCTGCGGCGAAATTAGTGATGTAGAAAGGGGTAAAACAGAAAGGAATTGGCCGCGGCTAAGGATAATTTGGCCGCGGCTAACATGCTAAAACACTTATATTAACTAGAAAACCTTAGTTTTCCATATGTTAACCATAAGAGATGATCTAGAGTCATTAGGATGAGTTATAATTGATGAGCAATGGAATCCAAGGCGTATAAATGGATGTTTAATTCCCTTATGATCATAAGTGTATGAAATCGTATGATTGATGACTCTAATCACATTAAGGTTTAAATTCTTCTATATTTTCATGATCTATAGTGATTAATCACGTGTTTAACCTTATTTATTATGATAAGAAATTAGGGTCGTCACAGTTCTAATTTCGGTTATACTCTTTAGGAATTATTTTGAATTACCAAATTATAAAATATTACAAAATACTTTTGAGTGATAAAATTTCAAATTATGGTTTATTGTCTATATATATATATTTGTATATAATTTTGGTGAGAGGGATAGACATTTGAGTTTATAACTAAATAGGCATTTAGAGTTTTATTTATAAAGATTATTGCTTCATAAAGTTTAAAACATAGAAGGTAATACTACTTTCAAATGACTTATTGCTATAATTCTTATAGTATGTGTTTAATTTACTTATGAACATGCCATATGGTATAAACCATGTTCAAGCAAAATAGGGAAATGTTAGAATATTTTATAATTTAAATTATCATTAGGATATTTTAAATAAATATAATTAAGATATTATAAATTATTTGATTTTTATATTTAGAATATTCTAATTAGTGGCTCAAAAATCCAGAAAACATTCTTGCCAAATAAAGCAGTTGAAAGTTAGTGGGTTAGTGGATCAATTGAATTTACATGATTAAAATATAAATATATCGTGAATTATGATGGAATGAACACGATATATTATTGACTGACATTAAGTTTTTAGAAGTTCCCTGACAAAAAAGAATCCTATACAATTATCATTACTAAAGTCTATCCATTTGTCAAAAGAAGTTTCTAACAAATCTTCTTTTACTTTGTTGTCGATATCAGATCACGTAGTCGAGCTTTGGGCTTATTGCATCAAATTCATCTAGCATGGAGGGAGATAATTTTATTCTTGTTTCTGCTCCTAAAATCTCAATCTAAAAGCATGAGATTATTTTGTATTATTTATTCCTTATAAAAAATTTTAAATGTAGTATATTTGAATATGTCCTACAAAGATTTCACTCTTAAACTTTTTATAAAAGCCCATCAATGTCAACAAAAATCTTAGGGTGACTTAAATTAATAGTTAACAAAACTCAAGATGATAATTGATTGACTTTTTTTTTTTAATTTGAAATCAAATATTGATACGTATTTTCTGAGGGTTCATTGATTTGATAGAAAATGTATTTTAAAAGATGTAGAACATAATTTTTCCTACAACATTATTCTACAGGGATAAAAACCAGAAAAAAAAAAAAGTGCGCGTGGTGCATACATTAGAAAGAGACATATAATATCACTTGGCATTATAGATTATTTTGATTTTTTAATTTTTAAATCGCCTCATTTGTTTGAATACCCAATAGTGATGCATCGTTCCAAACAATATGCCTATTGTTAGGATCATTTGTCTGACACAACAATCTAGACTTATGACTCCGCACATGATGCAGAGATTGAAAACAAACATGCATAGAGGATAGATTTACACTTGTTTTTTTTGGTTGAAATGGCGAAGGAGTATAGCATAATAGTGATCCTATTTCCTATGTGTAGACACAACGGAGGGAATCCTTCTCCCACATTTAATTGTCCCAAGCTGGTTGTAAGGATTGCGTTGGTTTTAGGCGTTGGCAAAATTATACATAAAGATCATCAATTGGTAAAAATAATATTAAAAAATTGTAAAAATTAAAATTTTTAAAAAATCAAAGTTATAATTGCTGCTTTTGGAAATTATTGTTTATATTCTCCAAAATTATTATTGAAAAAAATATTTTTATGAAATTAGAAAAATTAAGTTATAGTTTTAAGAAATATGAGTAATAATTTTTAAAAAAATTTAATGATAATTTTTTCTTTTAATTTTTTAAAAGAATGTTGACTTTTCCTTAGGTCTTTTATTGTGTAGGTGGGCAAAAATAAGAGAAACAGAAAAAGTCATTTGATTGTTGAAGAAATTTACCCTTGTTTTTGTTGGGGGCAGAAATGTTTGTTCGATTCACTGATGTAAAGACGGGAAACTTCAGCTCTAGCAATCAATATCCTCAGTAGTGTTTGTCTCAAGAGCAGAGCATGTGAAAAATTATGTTACTAATCCAACACAGCGAATTAATGTGAAAAGAAAATTTAAATTAGGAAATTAAATTTATAAATTTTTTTAAACTTGCCGTCAAAATAAAACTATAATTATAGGTAGTCAGCTTTAATTAAAGAAAAAATTACAAAATATATTTAAGAAAGAAAATTATTTTAAAAACCCAAAATACATTTAAACAAAGAATTTTTTAATCAAAAATAACTTTAATAAGATAAACTCAGTTGGTACCATGACAGGTGTCACGGACTTGGATTTTTCAACCGACCGTGTAACACTTAGATACTCTCAACTCGTATCTAAGTCAGCCTTTTTCCATTGTACGCCTGTGTCACAGGTTTGGGAAAAACTTTTTGTTAACATATAATAATATCCAAAATATTTTCTGAATCAAGAGATAATTATTTAAAGTTGGGCTTGTCGTTTATTACTTTTGGACTTCTTATTTGAACTTCAGACACTTCGTTTCCATAAAATTGCTTCCCAGATGTTTCACGCATAATTGACTTCAACTGAATAATTCTCTAACCTTTTTATCTTTTTCTTGCATTACTGCTTGCTTTCGATGATAAACCTTATTCGAAAACATCTATTTTGCCTGTTTTTGTTAACCGGAAAGGTTTCACTGTGTTACATTTTGAGATCATCGATCCCACTATGAAGATAGGGTGCCTCTCCTACGTCTACGTCTAGACTTCGGTCAGGGAAGAAGAATACGGCAACTGGCTAATTACTTGAAGTAAATTTTTTTTTTCCCAAAGAACAAAAGGAACCATGGGCGTCGTGGATGCTGAAGTAATGAATTAAAAAAAAATTATTTTGATATTAATGGTGAGTGCAGAACCAGATGGGGCAAACTAGCTAGTTCTATATATAAACTAGTAATTATAGTAACTGCATTTTATTACTTTATTTTTTTTCTCTTTTCCAAACATTAAATTTTATGAAATGGAAAACATTTTTCCTGTATTCAGAGATGTTTTAATATTTCTATGGTTTTGTTTTGAGGTTTGGTCAAGATTGAGTGCTTTCACATTAAAATTCAATAACAAGTAAAATAAAATACCCTCTCTCATTATATTCAAGTTGTATTTATATAAATAAAATTTAATAATAAAAGAAATGGTCCTATTTTAAGTTTGCATGCATGATTGAGGAGTAGATAGCCTTAAAAATTAATATTAAGTTGAGTTGGCCCATACATCTATTATATTTAGCCTAACCTAGGCATGTGGCCTGTTTTTTTTTTTTTTTTTTACTTTTTTGGTCCCTAGCCCAACATAATTTAATTTGGCCAAACTGAGCATAACAAGTCTAATATATACTTCTAGTTTTAATTCATTTTAGTTTGGTCTTAATATTAATCTATGTATTTCATTCATAAATAAATAATGACATAATACAAAAATTATAATTTTTTAAAAAATGTACTTTTAAAGTATATATTTATGTAACTAGTTGCTGGGCCCCACCATTAAAAAAAGAAAAGAAAAAAAAATTATCACATTAGTTACAATTACAGTCTAAGAACATTATTCATAAACCTTACTCTTATATATATATATATATATATATTTATAATTGTAAATTAATAATTAATAATATATTTAAATATAAAATATCTAACCATAATTCTTAAAAATTTTGATTGATGAATAATGATGTTTGCTTGCATGATTGATGATTATTTGATTGATTATTAATTAGTCATCAAAAGGTTGTCGATTGAAAGTAAATGGGACTATCGTTTAGGATTGAAACCTAAAAGTAAAATGACTTCTCATACACCAAGTATTATGTTAAATGAGCCACCTAACGTGGCAATGTTATTGTTTCTCTACTAAATCATTGATTAAATTATTGTGTCAATGTTTATGTAATAGTTGCTCTGGCTATCACTTACGCGAGTTTATTGAACGCTCAAATATTATTATTTTGTTATATAATTTATTTTAACAAAAACTATATAATCTATTTTTAAATTATGATTGAGTTAGATTTTAAATTTTAAACAAAAAATAACTTATTTATCAAATATAAATAACAATAATATTAAATTTCCAATAGCTTAGGAGTATAGTAAATATTTTTCACTTGTGCACTTTGAGAATCATGCAATCACATTTGAATGTAATTTGTAAATTTTATTATATTGTAAATGCAATTAATTATTAAATAACTAGATATGTCGATTTAAATGTAGGAAAAACTAAAATTTATGGAAATTAATGATATTTTAATAATCAAATTATTTTTTCAAATTTATGTATAACATTTAGTCATTGGTTAAATAACATGCTAACTGTTGTCTTAGATTTACAAAGAATTTAACAGGCAAATAAATCATTTTAAATCAAATTTTGAATTTTAAATTTCTACAACTGGATATTACTAATTGAACTCACTTTCATTAACACGCAATTGTTTGAATAACAAAACTCTTACCTAACTGATCTGAGCTTTTTATAGATCGTGTGGAAACAACTTTATTAACTTTTAAAATATGATAATAAATCTATTTAAAATTTGAACTTTGTGCAAATAACCCCGTTAATAGTGAATCAGTTAATGTACAATGAAAAGGATAATATATCTAATTACATGAATCCCTCAAACTCTATTTTTAATGTAAATAACTTCTTTAAAATTTATATCATATACAAATAATATCTTAAATTTTAAGTTATATATAGAAAACCATTTAATGTGTTATAACAAGCTTACTGATGACAAGAAATTAATCGTACATAATCTCATATTTAAAAGAATTCATTATTAAGTTTTAAAAGTCAAAAATTATTTACACAACTTAAGGATTCTATGCATTTTAGCATTACAAAAATAAAATTTTAATTGTTTACAGTAACTGGTGCTCTTAATCGTTCTGATTAATCTCCCCAAGTATTTTCTGCGCCTTCTGTTGTAGGAGTACTCGACGAAATTGTCTCACATTAATCACCTTAGTCACGTAAATTAATGCCCTCTAATAAAACTATTAATATATCTGACATACCATGCGAGGTGCCCAACAGAACATGAATTTCCAACTTAATCCTAAAATTAATGCCAGAATTCAAAGAAAAATGATTTCAAAATGACCGGAAACTCGCATTCCAACGATGGCAGCCAATAATCCGTTAGATTTGAAGGTAATGAAACATCTGGGCCATCGTTACTGAAAGAATGCAAAGGAAACAAAATAGTTCAATCAAAGATGAATAAAATTTCTAAAATAAAAGTCATGCTCAAATTAGAGGAGGGAGAAGTGTAGTGATGATTTCAAAGTGGTAATGAGTCAATAAACCCTCAAAGGTGTTATGTACACATGCATATGGGCTAAACTCAGACAAATCTTCAAAAGAATATAATTTCATAATAGCAATCATCTCATGGACATGAACCAACCTCAACTGAACTGTTAGTACCATGGCCGGTAAAAATATGGAACGCGCATGATGTAAAGAACCATGCCACCATCTGAGTTTGTGTTAGTAATCCCAAGTCACGAGAATCCCATAGTTTCTACTCTCAGGTACTAGGATCCCATCTGAGTTTGTTAGTAATCCTATGTCACAAGAATCCTATAATTTCTATTCTAAAGGGCTAGGACCCAGCCCCTCTTCAGAATATATGAACTCCAGGAATTCCTCAATTTTGCATCTTCAAGTCATCTGATCCCCTCAAGCTTTGTAATATCCCATCAATCAGCTCGTTATTCTTGTGTGAGACTGGATCAGCAACAAATGAATGGAGCTTTAGAGATTTTTGCTTCTTTTCATACTTTCCTGAATGAATTTTTGAATGGGCTCCTGGAGTGGAATGCCCGCATGGATTTAAACCATCAGTCAGACCATTGCCTTTAGTATCGGCATTTTGTGGATTCACCCTATCCTCTCCTTCTTGACTGCCACAAAATGAGTCCAGAGTTTGCAAAAAAGAACCGTCTTCCACATCAAGTTTTGGCTTTCCTTCCTCTTCTGATTGAGTTAAACAAGAGCTATCTCCTTCATATTCAGAAGAATCACGATCAGAGAGTGAAGGTTCATAATCAGGATGTATTGCGGTCTCCAGCTCTACAGTTTTCTGCCTTGGTTTTGATTCCAGGTCACTCTGGTTGGAATTGCTGACAGAAACAGGTCCTAGTTCCTCCCATGGAGAGTCTTCGCAGTCATCTTTAGGGTATGAATGAGACAACTCACTATCCAAATAGTACACTGCATCACTTAAATTGGTCACATGAGTATTGAGAATTGAAGTTTCTGCACCAGAAGAACATATGGTCCGATCTGTAGGAAAGATATAAGTAGAGTCTATTTTCACTCCAGGCAGACTCTGTAATAATGATGCCAATTTTTGATAACCAAGCTTCTGAACATCTAGAGGATAGCCATACCTCTCGAGAAAAAGTCTAGGTATCATACTCATATTATACCCATCCGAGTATTCCCTCAATATCTCTCTCACAAGTTTCTGAATATCTGCTAACATGTCAGTTCTAGACTTCTCGGAATGCTTCTCTTTAGTGGCAGGTGAAGAAACTCCAGTGTGAGGAATACTCTGATATTTATAATCAACATCACATTCTGATGACTTCTGCAAGTTGTTCTGTATTGTTCTGCTTAGGAAGAGAGATCTCAAGCCATTGGCACCATGTGACAGGCCTATTGAGCTCTTTCCAACCGGTTGAGTGAGACGGAAAGGAAAAGTCTGAGAAGGCCTTTCCTCCAACCATTTTTTCTCAGATATTAACAAATCTACCAGTTGAAGGAGATCATTTTCACTAAGAGAATTAAGAACCTGGGGTCCATAATTTTGAAAATTGTGTGTCATATCCTTCCTGTCATAGACAACATAATGCTATTAGTTACTCTTTCAACACATAGCTATATTATGAACATCATCAAAAATTGAAAGGGTCATACAGCCATCGACAGAAAACTTGACAACACTGTTCATCTAGTACATAGCAAATGAAATATTCTTCAAATAAGCCGTAAAGGCCTATTATCCTCACCAACCTGCTTCTTGAGCGGGAGACAAGAATTGATCCTTTGGAGGTGAAAACAAAAGATTTCATGTCACTCCAAAAGGAACTACTAGAAAATAACTTAGGCTCTCCAGAATGATTCACTGTCTGTCTCAGTTCAGATAATTTGAGCTCCTCAGAGCAACTAGCTGGTTGTTTCTTTTCTAATAACTCGGGCTCTTCAGAATGAATAACCCTCTGTTTCAGATTTGATAACTCAGGCTCTTTAGAATGACTAACTGTCTGTCTCATATCTGATAACTTGGGCTCTTCAGCATTACTAACCCTCACATTCTCATGAGCAGTCAAATTATAAGTGCTTCCAACATTTTTCCTGAATGGCCACCAACTTTTAATCCAACCCAAGAAAGTAAGATGTTGGCTAAAATTATTGCTGTAAGTTTCGGTGCTTCCACTAATGCTTTTGTCAATCACAGATTCATCCACTGGTGAAGAATAAGGGCTGTGACAAACTGCATCAGCCTCCTTTCTTGTGGCTTTGACATATTTGTCCTCAGCATTTAACTTTTCAGAAATATCATTCAAAGTGCCATTCTTTCCCAATACTGTGTAACTTTGCTCAGCAAAGTAATTCTCTGAAGTTGTATACTTTTCTGGAACACCCTGACTTACATCGCTAGAGATAAGAATTTCATTCTTCTTGGGAGGCAATTGACTCTCAGTCCCATGTGCATTAGCCACATCCACAACCTGTTGGACCTTTTCTGGAATATCTTCCGCCCTAAGTTCATGAGATGATGCCATTGGCTTTGTCACATCTTCATCCCTAACTATCTTTTCCCCCTCACCACTTAACTTTGAAGTAGCCACATGATTCAACCCCTCATCATCAACTAATACCGTTGATGGTACAAAACTGCTTTCAATGGGCTCAGGAGATTTTTGGGGGATGCAATGTACAAAAAGTTTTTTATCAGGTCCAACCCGAAGCCGGACATCTGCCACCGATAAAAGAAAATGGGAAAACCTTTTATATCCATAGTAATCTTTGTCCAAGCAAATACCAGTTTTTCCCAACTCTGTTCGAAGACATGATACAGAGATGCCTTTTGGATTTGACTTCAATATTTGACAAACCTGCCTCACAACTGCCTTTGGAACTGGATGTAACTTCGAACCTGAGATAGGTTTAGAGATTTCCTCAGTTTGTGAACATGTAGATTGCTTTCCTTCCAAGAAAGGGTCTTCAAGAGGCGCTTTATGGTGCCCATACCAAGAACCATATAAACCATCAGGAGGATGATTGAAATGTTTTCCATTAAGATTTTCTCCCCTAAGCAATGAATTCCAGTGCCACATTATAGTGGCTACACTGCAGAGAACATTAGAAGCCTCTATACTTGCAAGTAAGATATTGTAGTTATTCATTCTTAAACGGTGTAATATTTCAGCAAAATCCCTATCACCAGAAATTAAAAACAAATGTGCCGGTGGAGGATTCTGGGAAACCCAATACATAAGGTCAATAAGAAGAGATCTATCAGCACTATTCTTTCCCCCTGCAATCAAGTAGTTAGAGACAAAATTATTTTGAAAAGTTAACATACAACAAGGATGTGTTGGGAGAACCCTAAGCATAATAAAGAGATGCAGAAGAGAACAACAATTCCTTCCCATCTTACTCTCTCACAGCCAAAAGCACGCTTTGTTCATTAATTTTCAAATTCAAACTTATCTGTAGCCGCTAATTGGAACTAAACTTTAAAAAGCCATTGCCGTTATTAAATGAATTCTGCGACTACTTCAGAAAATAAATATAAATTAAGACGGATGAAGAGACATAGTGAATCAGCCTGCCAACTACAAAATAGTGGAACATCAAAATAGAGAATGAGACACCAACTTTTCAACAAATAACAAAATGCAGTAACATACACGCACTAGGTACATCCAGCGCATTATCCAAACAATGCAACAAAATAATCAGTTTTGAATTATTTATGTTATGTGTTTTCCTCACCTAAAATAAGTGAAAATTTTAATTAATTCCTACAAATACAAGAAACAAAACGAACCATTAGGAATGTGGGTGAGGTTTATCCCAGTGGAGGAGAGAGCCTCCTGGTTGGCCCTTGAGAGCTGGAAAACGTCACCAAATGCCTTAATTTGAAGAGGTCCCTTGATTCCTTTAGCTCTAACTGCCTCCGTTATGAAGTGGGTAATTCTGAAAACATTCGCATCAGCAGGTAAATTGCAATTCTCAAAATCCCACCATACTGAAACTGGTATATTTCGACATTCATCATCATGGCATCTAAAGAATGAGGAGTTATTCAACGAGGTTGAGAAGTGACAAATTTGAAAGAGAAGAGGACGAACTGACGATGATAAAGAAGAAAGGGACGAGAAAATGAAGAGATTTTTGGGAAAGAAAGATCTGACCATGGCGGCTAAAATCAGAATGAAAAGGTTTGAGCCTCAAACTCAAATCAGAGAGAAGATGATTGTGGAAGTGAGCAACGCACTCTGCGTGGGAAGCAGGGTTTTGAGAGAAGCTCGGTTCTTCTCCGAAAGCTAAAACCCTTGCCAAGCGCCGCGTCATTATTTGGGCGTGTTCGTTAATTTGTTAATCGTTTGTTCACTTCAGCCGAACAAGGCCTTCTCTGTGGCCTAGGCCCATATTCAGCCCAAAACGGTCCATCCACCAGAACGTGGGGCGTTGTTTTGTAGTTGTTTTCCTTAAGCCCATATTTCTTTCCATGGGTTAAGGTTTTGGTCTGGTTATATTTTGTAATCCTAAAAATATTCTGTCATTATAGATTCCTATACAGATTCGAAGTTAACTATAACCGTATTGACCCAATAAAAAAAAAAGAGCCTAAATATAACAATGCCTTTCCTGTGGCCTAGCTAGACCCACTGTTTTTGTTCAGGAATCAGTTATATATATATATATATATATATATATATATATATATATATATATATATATATATATATATATATATATATATATATATATATATATATATATCTCATTAATTTTTGCCCAGAAAATTACTCCTGCAAAAAATATTTCAATGAAAATTGTTTTAGATTCTCTGGGAACGTTACATTCAATTATACTTTTCAAAGAAGCTTAAAAACGAGATGTTGTATTATAATAATATATATACTTCATCTCTTACCTTCTATTATGAGGCATCATAATTCAATGATACATAATCTATTGGATCTATAAACAAATTATCAACAAAATCTTCTTATTTGAAGAAGTCTACAAATTTTCTTTTGTGGGGGCATAAATACAGAATTTTTTGTATACCTATTTGAATTGGATTGATTAATAATAATTAATTTTTTTAAAAAATAAGGAATTTCTAAGAAAATTCCAGACTTCAATTTTATATTCATCAAGAAAGGCAAAGTCATCAAGATGCTCCTCATTCGTCATATATATTTAGCTGTATATAATAGAAACTTCCATACATTTTCATTGCCATGGGTGCACATGTGCTACATCAGTTTGGCAAGTGTTTCTAATACAATTCCGATATTGAGGGATGACATTGTTGTCTATAGCAGTGTTTAACAAGGGTACAAAGAGTTGTGTACTTATATTTTAGTAGAAAGGAGAAGGTAAAAATGAGATAATAATTAACCTACTATATCATCACCACCACTTTAAATTAGAGTAAAGTTAGATTTTAAATTTTAAGAATGGTTACATATTTGTTAAAATAAGAATAAGAGTAATATTTAAATTTTAAAATACTAAAAGAGTACACACATTGTAACTTTGCCCTAGTTCACCTTGATAAGCCTTCAATGTCATTATAATTCTTATTATTTGATTTAGTGGCAAAAACAAGAGAACATATTAGGAAAAATAAAAAAACAAGTGAGGGGGTTAACTATTAAAAAGGGTTTTGGGTTGCTGCTTGGATTTCCAAAAAGTCTTTCTATCTTTAGGAACCAAGCTATGCTGAAAAGAATTGAAGGAGGTCGTTATTATCAGGATATTTTCCTTGATTGTCTTGTTGTCCATGAAGTTGTCTTTACTAATGAAACCTTGGTAGTGTTTATTATCGATGAACATAATCTAGAGATGGTATATTAGGGGGCTGTGATGAAATCAATATTTTTGATCTAATCCAAAGCTCTTCTAATGACCCAAAGCAAGAAAGATCTGTTTGACTCCTTTTCTAATTCAGCACATCCCAAGTTCTTAGGAGTTGTCCCTTGATGAAAATCAAGATGCGAATTTTATGGTGTATCCTTCTAAGATTCCTAATTTTGACTGATCCAAATATTAGAGACCAACTCAGATTTTGCAAGTCTTGCCTTATTGATATGAACTGGGCTCATGTGGAGAAAGATATTGATGCGAATTATGAGACGAAATTAGCTAGCTCAAAAGAACAAGCTAATTCAAAATCTTTAAATGATTCTTTGTATCTTCTAATTGGACTTATCACAAAGGTAAGGGTTAAAAGATTTAAAGAAGTATTAAATGGACTTGTTCTAGAGACTTAGACCAAGAAAATTTTTGATAAATCTGATTCCAGTATTAATCAAAACATCCTTAATATTACTTGGGTTAAAGATGGAGCTGCTGGAGCTATTTTGGGTTAAAATATTACAAATTAAAGAGTTTAAACTAAGGGTTATATATAGATTGACTCATTTAGGCCTAAATAATGTTATTATGGGCTTAATATGCTGACTTTTAGAAGCCTTATATATTTGGACGAAAATTAGAATTAATTAGGTAGATTTTAAAAAAAGATTTGATCATTTTGTATTCCTAATTTCTAGGTCATTCAGTTAGAATTATGCAGTTAGTTTCTAGTTTTCCTCCAACAGACAGATTTGACTTACATTATAAATGCATGTATTTTGCCTCTATTTGTAATTAGATTGGAAGTAATAGAATTATTCTGAATTTTTTTTCAATTGTGAAAGTATTATCTTTCCTTTACTCTTGTGAAACTTTTATCTTGTCAACCTATTCTTAGGTTGGTGATTTAAGTTTACAAAAGCCTCCATTTGTGCTTCGACCTAAGTGCATCATTGTGTGGATTAGTTCATCGTGTTCATTGTAACACCCCGAGATTAATTAAGGTGTTAATCATAGATTTAGATTAATTAAGGATAATTAATATGGGATGATTGGGCAAGTTAAGTGAATGGGAATTTTTAAAGAGATAAATTATTAGCATGGGTTTGAAAATCATTTAGGATAGAGATTTACATCTATGCCCAAATTAATGAATCATGATAAGAGGCTAATGGAGGCCCAATGAATTAGGTGCAGACCCAAACCCTTGAACCCTTCAAATTAGGCCCAAACACTATTAAATTTCAGCAACCCAATGTATAAAAAACTAGCCCAATGAAATTCTGCAGCCCAACAATTGAAAACTGGCCCAATAAGCAAAATCTGAAACCCAATTGGATTTGGACTTGGAGCAACCCATGACCCAGCCCCTTGACCCAACTTAAACCCACATAAAACCCTAAAAGCTGACAAGCCACTTTCCCATTCAGCAAAACACAAAAATACAAAAGAAATTCGGAGGTGAGGAGGAGAGGCTAGGGTTCTTGGCTTAATTCCACATTTTCTCACATTTGGAGCAAGATTTGGCCAAGGTAATAGTTATAAAACTTAATCCCCTCATCTTTCTCTTTAATTTGGTCTGATTAGTTTTTCATTTGGAGTATTTTCATCCTACCCAAAATCTGAAATGTGGGTGTTTGGGGATTTTCTTGGTGAAATTCGTAGGATGAGGTTGGGGCTGGTATTAGGTGAGTTTAAAACCCCCCATTTTGATGCTTTCTTTGTTGGTTTGAGACCCCCATAGCTGATTTATATTATGGGTATTAATTTTATATGAATTTGCTTAGGATTTTGGGGTGGAATATTGAGATTTGTGGTAGAGGACACTAAAATCCGAATTTAGGATTTGTGGTGGCTGGGTAAATATTCTTAAGGTAGTTAATAGCATTTAAATTTCTTGGGTACTTGTTGTAACCGTTAATGATGAATTAGAGTAGTAATTATCTGATGCTATGGTTATAGAAATACTCTGTACCATTGGTGGCTGTTGCAAGTTGTTTACAAGTGAGGTAACCGGGGTTGACATTAATTCCATGCATGTATCAGTTTTAACTTCATATTTGCTATATATGAATGATTTGAAATGCTGAATGAATTGGTTGGCTATCTATTGTATGATGATTGGACCTTGTGAATCCATGGTGGAGCTGTGGTGTGGCTGCCACCTGTGCATGTGCTACGATCGAGCATCGGGTATGATCAACCCCAGATGCACTGAGCCCTGGTTGTGCTCAATGAGGAGTAGGTGCCGTGGACGGGCCTCTCCCGGTGTTAATGGCCTTTAACATGTTAAGAATTATGATTGCTAGTATGGGATAGTAATCATGATAGCCTAATTATTTCATTTATTGAGATGTCTGATATGATACTGATGTTGATTTTGATTCATGCATATATGTTAATTAAACTGGATTATATGATAGAATTATCTTGGTTACTAAGATTTATATCTCACCCCGTTTTATGGGATTACAATTTCAGGTGAAAGTTCCTTGGGTAAGGATAAGGGTAAGCAAGTGAATGAACATCCATGAGCTGAGGCCCGGTGTGGGGGAGCTACACTTGGTCTGAGTAGAATAGGATAGATACTAATTTTTGTTAAGGCTTGTGTAGCATCATCATGTATCTATATTGCCAAGTGTAGGAATCTGTATTTTGATAATATACCATGTACTTATTGAGGAGTAGGCTTTACTGTAAGTTGGTATTTGATGTATGGATTTATAATATTTGCTATGAGCCTTGTTGAAGTCTGAAATAGCTTATTATTGGAAATGAAATCTTGATATATATTACTATGAACTCATGTTATTGTTATTTTACAAACTTGCTGATATATGGACTTGTTGTCATAGGATAATTAGAGAAAGGGAATTGACCCTTGGGTCTTAAACTAATAAGGATAGATTAGCTGGAGAAATTAGGCTAATGAAGGGTAATGAGCCCCAAAATGAAGGTAAAGGGGCCCTAGGGTGTTAATGAAGGGAAAGTGGGAAGTAGGAGGCAAGAATTTCGAAGTTATAGGCTCAGGAGGGATTTTGCCGCGGCTAAAATATAGTTGGTCGCGGCCAAAAGAGGCGAAGTCGCCCAGGGAGAGTGCCAGAGAGGAATTCGCCGCGGCGAATTATGAAATTGGCCACGGTGAACTTTTGGAAAAATGTCTCCGGCATTCCAGAGAGGAATTGGCCACGGTGAAAGGAGAAATTGGCCGCGGCCAATATCGAGAGGCGAGCGAGGGAGCTCCAGGAGGCTTCTTCGCCGCGGCGCCATGTAGGTTGGCCGCGGCGAAGGTCCACGGCGAAATTATTGATGAAAAAAGGGATAAAACAGAAAGTAATTGGCCGCGGCTAACATGCTAAAACACTTATATTAACTAGAAAACCTTGGTTTTCCATATATTAACCATAAGAGATGATCTAGAGTCATTAGGATGAGTTATAATTGATGAGTAATGGAATCCAAGGCTTATAAATGGATGTTTAATTCCCTTATGATCATAAGTGTATGAAATCGTATGATTGATGACTCTAATCACATTAAGGTTTAAATTCTTCCATATTTTCATGACCTATAGTGATTAATCACGTGTTTAACCTTAATTATTATGATAAGAAATTAGGGTCGTCACATTCATGGTTAGGCATGTTGTTTAAATAACAGGTCAACGTTCCTATAACGTTGGTTAGCTATTTGCTTCCATAAGGTCTCAAACCATCATCTTTCTTTCAAGCCATGCTGTGAAGATCAAGCCACCCCTCGATTTCGCATCATTTGATATCAGAACTTTGGTTTGCACGGTAAGTTGCCCATCATTAACCACCTTTTTTTCCTTCTAGCCTCTAGATTTTCTTGTTTACCATATCTCTTCTTTGCCACCCTTTAGTACCTTAAAAAAGAAAAAATTATACCTTTTCTTGTTTCCATATTTGATCCTTAGTATGCAAGATATGGTTTTTATACTATAAGAGTCATTTATTTTGTAATCTAAAAATTTTTCTTATTTGGATGTTTTGTTTTATTTCTTATTTGTTTGACCCCTTTTCATTTGAGTTTTTGGGTGATTAATAGGTGTCTCTTAAAGTTCAGAATCTTAACTTTCACATTGTTTTGGAATTGTTTGAATTGGAGTTTTTTACGATGAGATATATTAGGTTTTCTTTAGTAGCATTTTCTGAATCTCACAAATTTGATTTGTCTAATTTGTTTTATATTTTTTGATTTTGAGAGTTTTTTTTTTCTTAGCTATTTCATTTGATCAAGTTAGAAGACAAAAGCAAACAAAAACAAAAAAAAAACAAAAAAAAAACAAAAAAAAAGATAAATAAAAAAAGATTTACTGATCAAATAACTTTTCATTCCATTTGTTTCCTATTTTATCTTATTTCCTTTAATTATGTTGTGCACTTCCTAATTTTAGAAAACGGAAGAATGTTACATTTGACTTCTCCCAAAAAATGGTAGACAGCACCTGAATAGCTTGAAAATCCTATTGTCACTTGATTTGCCTTTGTTTCTTTTTTCCTTCATTTAAATTTTCCTATTTTGATCTTGCATTGTTTCCTCATAGTTGAAAATTTCAAAATTGCATTATGTGTGGTTCTTTGGGATTTTAAACTTGATCTTGCATTGCTAAGTGGTTAAATCTTTTCGCTTCTCTTTGGAACCCTAGCTCAACCAAATCCTAATCTTAATTGTGACTTATGTATGCCATTCATAACTTTTCAGACCATTCACCTACACATACTTGGTTGAACCAAGAATTGGAAATATTGGATCACTTAATGAGGTCTTAGGTGATATAAAAGTTTAAGATTGATATTGAGAGGTAAAAGGAAAGAGTAGGTAAGATCATTACAGAAAAAGCCAAAAAGAGAAAGAAAGCAAACATAAGTGGGAGTGTTATATCTTAATTGAGTAAAACACGTGAGGGAGTGTTTGTGAGGTTTTATATACTTTTGTTTCTTTCGTTTTTTTTTCACTAACATGACAGATAATCGAGGAAAAGGAGTTACTTATGAAAGTGATAATAACAGTCATAATTCATTTGGGATAGTGCCTTTGCAAATGAAAATACTAGTGAGTCATTTTGAGAAAATGCTTGATAAGAAGCTGGAGGGACTCCATGAATGCTTAAATTGAGTGAAGAGTAGAACTTCTAGTCAAAGGACCACTCAAACCACCTAAAGACAAGCTCATATTGCACACCCATAACATCGTGAATATGTAGAAGATTTCGTCACTAATTAGTGGCGGATCATTGACAAAAATTCTGTCGGTAATGTAATTTGTTTAATTTAGCCTCAATATTACTTTGCTACCTATTCAATAAAGTGCAATAAAGTATAATAAAAGAAGGCCAATTGAGAATAATACTATTATTAAATAGATTAAAATGACTTAACAATATTCAATAAAAAAGTAACAAATAAATTTAAATGATCATTAGTCAAATGATAATAATTCTAAAACAAATTATAATAATCCTTAACTAAAAATACATAACTTAAAATAACATGAAAAGAAATAAAATCATCTTTCTAGAGTAGGACAATCATTAGGCTTATTTTCTCAACTGCTGATTCTTCTAATATAAGATCTAATGGGGCACGAGATAACTGCGATTCAAGTTCTTATAACCTATTAAGTGTTTGTCGATTCTGGTCTTGTAGAGACAAGATTTGTTAATGTTGCTCTGTTATATGTTGATTTTGTTCTCTAAGCTCTTGGTTCTCCTGTCTTAAAGGTGCTGTCTTTATGACAATCCTCCTTTGTAATTCCTCTTCAAAATTTGAATGGAGTTTTGAGTTATGACTAGAAGAAGAGGTCCCACGAGGACAAGTAGCATCAATATCGTGAGCCTTACATCCTACCCCCAAGATGCGACCCTTCTTATTCTTACAACCTATAACCTCTAACCATAAGGCGACTTTATTATCATTTTCTACATTATTTGATGCTATGCCTATTGAGTTTTGAGTAAAAGCTTTGGCATTCTTAAGTCTTAAATAATCAGCCTATTAAAAGAAGTAAAGAGAGACAATTTTACAATAAAGAAAACAATGACAATGCATCCAAAACCAAAAGTAGGCATATGTTTAAGCATCTTTTCTATTATATTATCTTGAAACTACAAATATATTCAGCCATCACAATCAAAGCTATCAAATATTGAAATTACGCGATTAGGTGTATGAAAAGAATATGCAATGATGTTAATAGCCACAGAGCAATTAAATAAGTAAAAAACAGTGAATAAAAGATCACACATTTATAGTGACAAAACAAAAAAAATGAAGACTCACACTACATCTAGTTAAGACTTAAGTTGTCAACACAAGTCCAGTGATAATCAAAACAAAAAATAAAGACTTACACTATAGTTAGTCAGGCCTTCGACTATTAACATAAGTCCAGTTACAATCAAAACAATAAATCAAGACTCACACTATAATAAGTCAGGCCTCCAGCCATCAGCATAAGTTCAGTGATAATCAAAGCCAAAGATAAAAATTGACATTACAGCTAGTCAAGCCTTTGACCATTAGCACAAGTCTAATTATAATCAAAACAAAAAATCAAGACTCATATTACAGTTAGTCAAGCCTCTGGTTGTTAGCATAAGTCTAGTGTAATCAAAATAAAAAATAAAGACTTACACTTTAGCAAGTTAGGCCTTTGGTCACCAGTACAAGTTTAATAATAAATAAAACAAAAAATAAAGACTCAAATTATAGCTAGTTAGGCATTTGACTATTAGCACAAGTCTAGTTACAATCAAAACAAAAAATTAAGTTCACATTACAGCTACCTAGGCCTCCAGCCGTCATCACAGGTCGAATAACAATTAAAACAAAAAATAAAGACTCACACTATAGCTAGTTAAGCTTTCAACCATCAGCATAGTCTAGTTACAATCAAAACAAAAAATAAGACTCACACTACAGCTAATAAACTCTTTCACTCTATCCTCATATTCCTTAGACAGATGATCGACAAACTTCCATTTCTAGTCTATATCTTTTCAATCTAACAAGAATTAATTTGAGAGAAATTTGGTTAGTGACTCTTAATATGCTTGGACTCCTACCTATTACTTTACTATATATTGCCCAATTATGCTCTATTTAATTATTCTCTTATTTCACTTTATATCTAAAAGAAAAACTAGCAGCATAACAGCTTAAAAACAAAAGTTTCCCAAATTTTATGCCCTCTTTTCAAACTAAAACCCTGCATCAATACAATATTCTAGCAGTCCATAATGAAAGAACAATGACAGGAAGTGTTAAGAAACTTTTACTTTATAATTTTTACAAAAAAGGAGCTTTAACATTGAAACCTTAGGGAAGTTGATGTTTTATTTCTGTCTAGCAATACACAAAAAATTGGAATTGATCTCTCCTTTTATCTCCCAATATTGGCAATAAGTAATCTCTCATAATCTTTTCAATCTAGCAAGAAACTCTAGCTAGAATTTTGAATGACATAATAAGGGGGGATGCTAGACAAAAAAGCCTGAATAATTATAACTCAAGTTCCTACCCAAATGGAATTCCTAATAAGTTTAGAACTTGATTCTCTGTTATCATAATAAATCCCACTAAAACCACTCTATTATATTGGTCTTTAAGCTATATAAAACTAAAAAAATCTAAAGAGTATTTATATTCACTAAATATGAATAGAAGTTAGATAAAGTTCAGTCAACAATAAAGATATAAACTAAAAAATTTGAAGAGTATTTATATTCACTAAACATGAATAGAAGTTGGATAAAGTTCACTCAACAATAAATATACAAACTGAAAAAGAAAAATGATAGAGCCCATATGATTTATATGTAATGCCATGTAAATAGAGTAGGCAATCTTGATACAATTATAGATAGAATAAGATAATTATATGATATTATCAATCCATATTACCACTTCAAATTTTAGGAAACCTGTATATAATTCATTTTTTTTTAAAATCCTTCTAAATTAAAGAACCAAAAAGAAAAAAAGAAATTTACATAGCTTGTAAAAGGAGAGCTGATAAATGTTATGAGAAGTGCCAAGAAGAGAACGAGTTGAAAAGAGAAAGAGGGACCGTCACATCGTAAGTGAAAAATCTCAAGTTATGGAGGAGCTAAAAATGGCGAGAGAGTGGGGTGCAAAAATGGTGCGGCTCATGTGGAAGTCATTAGAAAAGGAGGGAAGCCACCAAAAATAGGGAGAGAACTATTAGAGATGGTGCTAAAGAAAATGGTTTGGGGGGTGGAGGTATTGTAAATAGAGGCAAATTGTTTTGATATGAAAATAGGTTTAGGTTACAGCTTTAAAATGGCCTTAGTTGGTGGTTTTATAAAAACTATCAACTTTAATGTAGTTTTTTTTAGCGGTTAATATAAAACCACAAACTAATGTCAATTAGATTTTTAAATATTTTTAGAAAAATATTTATATAGTTAGCGATTTAAAAGGAACTGCCAATTATACAAATTTATAGTTAGTGATTTGTATAAAACCACCAACTATAATAACATAGTTGGTAATTTTTTAAGAACCACCATCTTTGTTTACTTATGTTGTTAGTAGTTTTATTTATAACCACTAACAAAAGTTTATAATTTGGCAGTTTTAAAAGAATTGCCAATGAATGTACATACATCTACGTATCCTATTTCTATAGTAGTGGAAGTCTAATAATAGTTGAGATACACACAAACTTGCCATAAGTTCCATTTATATAACTCTTTTTATATCACGTCACATGAATGCTGCATAGATATTCACATGGATATTTAAATAAATTATATAAATAAAAACGAATTCACAGAAATAGAATTTATTCAAAACTAGGGGTTGTATATCGAATTAAATGACTAATTAACAATAAAAATTCAGCTACATTTATTTAAGAGTGGGCAGATCCACTCTCCTCCTTTAAATTTATAAATGAGATACGCATTGGATTTTAGATCATGCCCTCCACTCTTTTTTTTGATTTTGCACCCATTGGTTTTTAGTCTTTACTTCTTCCAAAAGAATTTGAGATATTTGAGATTTAAATGAGAAAAAGTTTTAGTTTTCAGAGAAGGGAAAACCTTGAGACAATCACTTTGGAAAGTGTAGAAAGAAATAGAGAGACAAGAGAAAGAAGGCATGAATTTAACTTAAAGTTTAAATATAGAAATTGAACTCTCATAGCATAACAGAGAGGGGAACCAATTGGGAGAAGAGATAGGTGAGAGATAGGTGCCATGACTAAAGTACGGTGGACGAGTTGAGTCATTTTTAATATTTGTAAAATTTTGGGAAAAAGACATATTGCTATATTTTTTTATATTATTTATCTTTTATATTTTTTTGAGTGAAATATTTATTTCACTTTTATTTATTTTTTAGTTTTTTATAGCTTTAATAAAATCATTCCTTATATATATATATATATATATTTTTTTTTTTTAAATTATGATTTTAAAATTGAGAAGTTTTTTAATTTTTAATTAACTAAATATATTCTATATTTATATTAATTTATGATTTAAAATATAAATTGTAAATTTTTTAAATTTTGAATATAAATGGAGATCTTTTATTGACCATAGAATAATTAAGTATATTAGTATTTATTGCATTTTACTATTATGATATTAAAATCATTAAATTACTAATTTATAATTTACATTATAATATATAAATTATTAAATTATAATATATATAATTAATAATAATTAAATCATTTGTGATGAATATATATATTCAAATTATTATATCACATACATCATTAAAAAATTTCAAATTATCATTTGCGATGGATTAGTGATGAAAAAGTTTGTTATAGAAAATTTCATCTCTAATTTTAATGATGGAGTTTCCTATCGCTAAAATCTATCAAAGAATTAGAATAATCTATTCTATTCATTAGCAATAAAATTTTCCATTACTAATTTGGTGACAAATTTTGTGATGGCTTAGTGAAAGACTAGTAATGAAAGGAAATTTCATCGCTAAATTCCATCACTAATTTGCTTTTTTTTTTTTGTATTGTATCTTGATGGAGATAGGATTGAATTGTGTACTAAGAAAAAAAAAAAAGCTAAAACTAAAACATGTGCATTTAAATCAAAACAAAATTAAGCTTACTTGTATGTGATATTATTCCTTAAATAATAGAAATCAATTTCATGATTGTCAAATAATATATCATAATGCTAAAAAATTATAAACCTTACCACCAATTAATATTATTAGTACATTGAAATGATTATTTTTTTCTAATTTGATTCTAATTAATTAACATTCAAACTTAGATCTTTTAATTTTAACAATGACTTCAATACCCCTGAGCCAAAGTTTATTGATATATTGTATATATGTTTTACCTGTTCTTTGCTATTTTTAGTGTCAATATCTTGAATAATTTTTCAATGTAATATTAACAGCTTTTTTTATTTGATGAAACATGAACATCTTATAAAGTGAAGTATAGAATATTGAGATTCCGTGATAAAGTTTGCTATTGGGTGATTTAAGAGGATAACAAATGAACAAAAAAAGAAGAAGAAACAATGCAAAGACTAATAATAATATGTGAAGCAAGTTAGGAAATATTTATTGTTTTTTTCAAAAATACTGAAATATTATATGCTATTATCATATACATTTCTATACATAAGCAATTATTGCCTATGATTTAAAACAATGATTTTAGACTCAACTCATTCATAATTTAAAATTAAATCATATTACTTTGACTAAAATCTAAAAAATAATTGCAACATATATACAAGAATAATACTAATTAGCAAGTAAAAGGTTAGATGATAATTAAATGCATGTAAAAGTATAGGAGAGGAAAGTGTACCCTCTTTCGTGCACCTTTCTCCTATGTGCATGAAAGAGAATATGAACAATTCAAATTAAAATTTGATGATTCAAATTCATTTTTATTTTTTTATTTCTTTGATTTTTTTAAAGGAAGTAAAATGTAAAATAAAAATAGTTTTTTTTAGCTGCAAACTTAAAAAAAAAAAATTAAGATTAAGAAAATTTAAATGGTCCAGATCCTTTCTGTGCATAATGCACACATGAGAGAATCCTAATTCATAGGAGAGAAAATAAAAGAAAGAGACCTATAAAATGGTAAAGGAAATAGCATATGTACACCATGAAAGGAAACAATCCCCTATTTAACTATAATTCTCATTCAAGCCATATATGCTAGCATGTTCTTGCTTTCTAAAGCTGCCTTTAACCATGGCATGAACAAATTCATCTTCGTCTTTTATAAATAGGCTGCCATGCCACCAACTATCTCATCCTTTTCAACTTTTTCTTCAGATGGTATACTATATATATTGTTTTAATTAATTAGATCACATCCTTCTTTTGATGACTAATATTAATTGATTACTCAAGTTTAGATTTAATTTGAACTAAATTATCTATTTTAGCTATAGGAAAATTGTGTTGCTTTTACCATTTGTGACCTTCATGCAAGATCTTATTTCTTTCGTTTTATAGGTATAGGCAAATTTAAATTGAATTTATAAACAATGTTAATTTTTGGGGTGAATTTTACATTGCAAATTTATGTTTTATTGCAGTAATGCACAAAATGTGTTAATAATTATGTCTTCTTAAAGTGTTAGCAATGTTGTCACATCCTAAACTTTCCTTGAGTGGTTATATAACCTAAATAACCAAGGAAAAACATAAAGGGGCAAATTCAAGCAAGCCTTAGGGAATTAATCAGGAGTAATTAGGAGCTAATTGATTAATTAGAACTAAGGGAGGGATATATGCTAAAAGGCCTTTAATGAAGTGTTGGCATGTCATTTTATCTAATATATAAGCACATATGAATACATTTCATCTATATTTGCATAGCCAATGTTAGAAAATTTAGTAAGTGAATAAGAGACAAGGGAACTCATAAATCAAGGCCTTTTTTGACTAACTCACTACCTAGATATATGTCTATACAAACATTTAGGTTAGGGGTCCACAAATAAACATATAGGAATACACTTAATATTTGTTACATAATAGGTAGCTTACATGCATGTAGCAAATGACTACGGCACCAAATCTCAAATATTGGTCACATTGACATCCCATTACCCATGCCTATCTTAATATATATGTGTGTGTGTGTGTGTGTGTGTGTGTGTGTGTACTCGATTAACATGTGGGATTCTTAATCATGTAAATAAGGAGACATCAATAAGTGTCATGTTTATTGATGATAGGAATATATGACACATGGTGGCCAAATGATTTGGACTTTAGTAGGAAAAGGAAGAGAAAAAATATGAGTATATGACATTGACCATCAAACATTAACATATGTATATATATAAGCATGGAGATATTCAGCCATGTGGCACCTACTTAATTTAGCCGTGTATACCATGAGACAATAGGTAAATGGATGGTTCATACTATGTGGGAATGGGACACCTAGCTTAGACGGTGGTATGGGGCCCTTAGGAAGTAAAATAAGATAAACAAATCCTAAATTATATTCTTCTAATTCCTACACTTTAGGTGAGCATGTGTGTATGTATTCGACCAAATGCTATTACATTGTTTAGTCTATCTGAGTTATGAGGCATCATCTAAATGGATTGCTTAGATGAGAAGGGGAGAAGGTGACACCTTGCATCACACCAAATGACAAATGGGAGGGAGCGATTTTTATTTAGTTTCATTGTTCCTACCTTCGGTTAAAAGCATGAGGTGGCACTTTCACATGTCTATTTCCACATTAGTCTCAACCAAGCCAAGATGAATATTGGGAAAAGGAAGATTTCCATGGTTATTTCAGTGTCTTGAAGGATTGAGAAAAGAAGTGGTTGCATGAGGTAAGAATTGACAATTTTAATCAAACTTGTAGAAGTAAAAATTGGCCTAAACCATGTAAGCTCCCTCTTTCACCAATTTATTTTCTGGTTATTACTATTTTGGTTCTAGTTTGATGAAAAATTTAGAAGTGAAGGGTTGTCCTAATGAGGTGAATGAAGAGAGGTCATCTTGAAAGGCCATTAATTAAATTGATAAAGGGAGAAGTCATATAAGGTAAGAAATCCAAACACTTTTCTCATTAGATCTAGCTAGCCGAGTAGGTTTAATAGGGATTGTGTTAGGCTTGTGCATGGAGTAAGGAAATTGTAGAATTAATAAGTGGTGAATTGGAAAGAGGGAGGGAACAGAACATGGGATGAGGGTTGTTTTGATACTAAATGAAACCGTGTAGGACACATGATGGAAGATACATGCTCTTTGTTATTATAATTGAGAAAAAAATATTAAAACAATGAAAGAAAATTTTGGGGAGTCTAATTGTCATCCAAATTATGTTTAGGAGCTGGATTTTAGGATTTTGGAATTGTATAATTAACCTTAATGAGATTAAATTAATATGGAGGAGGAAAAATGGAGGTTTGGTTAATCCTTGATTGGAAATCCTAGTTTCCCTTTTATTAAAAATAAACAATAATTAGTAGCAAAATAAATTTAACAAATTTATCTTGGCCTTGGGCTTTGACCATGACATAACCTTCGCTAGGATGTATATGGTTGAAATTGTAGGGAAGGAATTGGAACAACAAGAATTAGTAGTTTAATAGACAGTTGGGTTAGCTGAACAGATAATTGACACTATATTCATTTTATATATTTATGCATTGATATGAGTTCATGAATTTATTATGCTGTGCTATATTTGGTTGCATTTATGTCCATCTTTCTAATGAAGGCAAATGTTATGAGCACTTGCCCTCTGTTGTTAGCCAATGACCTAAGCATGATAGCCTGACGGATGCTGTACACCACCATCTAGCAACCAAATAGTTCCTATATTGAAACTGAGCACTGAATGAAATGTGGATTCTATTTTAGTGCTATCTATGTATATTATGAATATGACATTAACTACTAAGATTATCATCTCATTACAAAACTAACTCTTTTTTCTAGGAATTAGTTCTATAGCTGATGGAGCCAAATCAATAGAAAATAAATAAGCAGAATGTTTTGTGTACATATCGTGTATGTAATTAGCTCCTGTAGTTCTTTTGGAAGATGTAAATATTAATGAAGTAACATAGTTTAGTGGATGTTGATTTAATTATGAATATGTGTGTCTTAGTTCTATGTTGTAATGATACAAAAGTAGCCTTTTGTTGATAATTGTGTCTGATAGAAATATAATGTTGTAAATGAAAGTAATGCAAATTATCATTTTTGCATGAAACTGATTATCAAAAATTTGGAATAGCTCTTAAATGATGCTGTAAGCATACATATGTTTGGGAATCTAATTTGGAATTCTATACAGGTATCATCTGGATTTTAGTCACACAAAACAGAGTATCCTAATTTAGGATGTTGAGTTAACATGTGTGACGACCCTAGATTCTAATATCAGTGATTATAGCTAAATACATAATTAATAGATAATGATCAAGGTTTGGAGTCATTGTAATTAATTACATTAAGAAAATATAGGGGAAATTTAAACCTTGATACTACTAGGATCATCAACTAACAACCATAACGGGAACATGCATAAAAGGGGTTTGTACCATCATTAAAGGTTTAGGATTCATCCATTAATCAATTTCAACCCACAAAAACATCCCACCAATATACTCAAACTATTCCCTAACATTATCCTTACTGAAATTAAGGTTTCTAGGTCAAATATAGGAGTTTGGGGACTTGCGCCGTGACTTGAAACTTTCCCGCCGCGGCTAAGTTAGGTTCTGGAGCTTGAAAACTGAGTTTTTAGACTTGCGCTGCGGCCTAGAACTCTTGAGCCACTGCTAAGTTGCTCTCAGGAATTTTCCTGACTTTCGCCGCGGCCAACCTATGTGGCGCCACGGCGAGTTTTGCTACTGTAACCTCCCTAATTAATTTTCTCGACTCGCGCCGCGGCGAGACTTCTTGCGCTGCGGCGAGGTTACGTTCTGTCAACCCCTGGGCGATTATTTTCACTCCGCGCCGCGGCGTCCCTCGCCACTGTCACTTCCTAGGCCGCGGCGAAGCCTTCTTGGCCGCGGCGTGACTCTCTTCTGGAGTTGTTTTCCCTATGTTTCGCCCCCTACACTCCAATTCTCTTCTTAGGGACACTCTAAGGTCACTTCCCCTCATTTTATATAGCTCTAATGTCATTTATCTACCTTATTTACTTAGCTATTCTTCCATTACCAATTCAAAACTTATATGCCCATTTTCGTTCTCTAATTACCCTCTATCAGCAAGTTTATAAAATAGCAACAACCGAATATACATGAATTACCAGCAACTATCCTTTAATACTCAATCAATAGGGGTTCATACCAATATCTCAAGAGTTACATTTCCATTGACAACCATATTATAGGTCAACAAAGTTTACAGTAGATAATATGAATCCATACATCAAATACTAAGTTAAGATGAGGTCTAACCCTTTAGTACACACATTCTCAATAAATCAAATGTTCAAGCCTACACTTGGCAATGCAGATACATGATGATGCTATACATTAAGGAATACAAAATTAGCATCTATCCTAGCTAAGTCAGCCCAAGTGTAGCCATCTCCCCATAGGTTGAAGCTTATGGATTTTCATCCACTTGCTTACCCTTATCCTTACCCGAGGAACCTTCACCTGAAATATTAATCCCATAACACGGGGTGAGATATAAATCTCAGTAACCAAAACAATTCCATCATGTAATCCAGTTTAATCAACATATATGCATGAATCAAAATCCATATCAGAATCATATTAGTCATTTCAGCAAATGAAACAATTAGGCTATCATGATTACTATCCCATACTAGCAATCATATATTTAACATGTTAAAGGCCATTAACACTGGGAGAGGCCCGTCAACGGCACCTACTCCCCATTGAGCACACCAGGGCTCAGTGCATCTGGGGTTTGATCATAACCCAGTGCTCGATCGTAGCACATGCACGGGTGGCAGCCGCACCACAACTCCACCATGGACTCACAAGGTCCAATCATAATACAACAGATAGCCAACCAATTCATTCAACATTTCAATCCATTCATATATAGCAAATATGAAATTAAATTAGATATATGCATGGAATTAATGTAAACCCTGGTTACCTCACTTGCAGACAATTGCAACAGCCACCACAATTCCCAAATTCGGATTCAAGTATCTCCCACCAGAATTCTCAATGTTTCACCCAAAATCCTAAGCAAATTCGTATAAAATTAGTACCCATAATATAAATCAGCTATGGGGGTCTCAAACCAACAAGGAAAGCATCAAAATGGAGGGTTTAAGTTTACCTAATACTAACCCCAACCTCAACCTACGAATTTCACCAAGAAAACCTCCAAACACTCACTTTTCAAATTTTGGGTATAATGAAATCTCTCCAAATGAAAAACTAATCAGATCAAATTAAAGAGGAAGACGAGGGGATTAAGTTGTATAACTATTACCTTGGCCAAATCTTACTTTAAGTATGAGAAAATGCAGAAATCTTGCCCCAAACCCTAGCCTCCTTCTCAACCTCCGAATTTGCCTCTTGAGTTTCAGAAAAATGAAGGTGTGGCTGAAGCATTAGGGTTTTAGGTGGGTTTAAGTTGGGTCAAGGGGTTGGGTCATGGGTTGCTCCAAGTCAAAATCCAATTGGGTTTCAGATTTTGCTTGTTGGGCCAGTTTTTAATTGTTGGGCTACATAATTCTGTTGGGCCAGTTTTCACACATTGGGTTGCTAAAGTTTAATGGGATTTGGGCCTAATTTGATGAGCTCAAGGGCTTGGGTCTGCACAAGAGTAATTGGGCCACTTAATTGAGCCTATACAAGATAAATCTTGGGCCTCTATCTCATTAAATTAGTTTGGGTCTGCCTCTAATTCATTGGGCCTCCATTAGCCTCTTATTATGATTTAATTAATTTGGGCCTAGAGATAAATCTCTATCCTAAATAAATTCTTAACCCATATTAACAATTTATCTCTCTAGAATACCTTTTCACTAACTTGCCCAATTATGCTCTATTAATTATCCTTATTTAATCTTAATCCATGATTAATACCTTAATTAATTTCGGGGTGTTACAACATGTAGTCTAAACTACCTAACATTTGGCTTTTGTGGAGATATTTGAAGAGGGATTTCTGAGTCCAAATTTTTATGGTGAGTACTTCAATCTTTGAATTTAAAATTTAGAAAATTATAGAATTTTTGGGGTAGGTTAGATCCACAAAACCTACACTAACAGAACCATACTTAAGTTTTAAACAGCTTTGAGCAGAATTTATAATAAATTTAGTTAGATAGGTAAATGAAGGAATTAATGAATGAATTTTTATCATAGAGTAGCTAAGACATATAAGCTTAGGTTTAGAAGTTTTAAGGATTTTTGGAGTTCATTTACTAGCTTGATTAAATTGAATTTAGAAAGGATAATGTGTAGCATGTTCAAACCAGGTAGGGTCCTAAATGGGTTCGGTTAAGGGGTCACCTAAAAGAATTTGTAAAAAATATTTTAGTGGCTTTTAATTAACATTATAAGAGAGAAGTCCACTAAATTTCATTCTTTTTAGATGACATTTGATGGGGTAAAGAAATTTCACAAAAATCAAGTTTCATAACGAAGTTAACTATGCTTCCATTAGTGCCTGTTCTTTGACAACGGAAGGGTATTTGTTAAGATAAAAGAAAATAAAGTTATAAACCTGCATTTTGCATGATAATATATTAAAAATTCTCTAGGTATGACAAATGTCTTCTTAATGTGTTAGTAATAAGATATTAACTTTTTAAACACCTAAGAAGTTTATCAAGAAGTCAATGTTAGTTGTATTTAGTAACATCTTATTACATTGATAACATCTTCTCAAAATATTAGTAGTGTCTTTCTAAATGTGTGACGACCCTAATTTCTTATCATCATAATTAAGGTTAAACACGTGATTAATCATTATAGGTTATGAAAATGTGGAGAAATTTAAACCTTAAGGTGATTAGAGTCATCAATCATATGATTACATACACTTAGGTTCATAAGGGAATAAAACATCCATTTATAAGCTTTAGATTCTATTACTCATCAATTATAACTCATCTTAATAACTCTAGATCATCCCTTATGATTAACATATGGGAAATCAAGGTTTTCTAGCTCATATAAGTGTTTTAGCATGTTCATCGCAGCCTAAATACTCTTAGCCACAGCCAATTCCTTTTTGTTTTACCCCTTTCTTCATCACTAATTTTGCCGCAGCGAGTTGGACCTTCACCACGGCCAACCTACATGGCGCTGCGGCGAAGAAGCCTCCTGGAACTTCCTCGCTCTCCTCTCAATATTGGCTGTGGCCAATTCCTCCTTTCGCCACGGCCAATTCCTCTCTGGAATGCCAGGGACATTTTCTTAAAATTTCACTGCAGCCAATTGTTGGGAATTATGGGAGGCACGCAGCGGAAACATTTAAAATTTTGATCCCAATTCCCACCAAGGATCCGCCAAAATCACTTAAACTGAATAGGTTCAGAGAATTACCTTTTTCTTCTGATTGAGTTTGTTTACTTTTATTTGGATCACAGGAATTGATCGCAGATCAGCTCCCTCTACTGGTATCCACACGAACGGGGTTCAGCAACTCAAAACAGTGTGCTAGCAATCTGTCCGTACGATGTCCGTACGACGTCTGTACGATGTCTCTCTCTCTAAGGATTTTGGAGGTAACTCTAGCTCTAACTATGTATTATAATTTTTCTGATATGGAAACCCCTATTTATAGACTAGAGTTTCATATATATTTAATTAATCAAAATTAAATAAATATATCTATTAGTTTAAATTCAAATCTATCCTATAGTTTAAATTTAAACTAACAATATCTAGAGCTTAATTTAAATTATCTGATTAGTTTAAATTTAAATCTATCTAATAGAATTAAATTTAAACCTATCTGATAGAATCAAATTTAAATTATCTGATTAGTTTAAATTTAAATCTATCTGATAGAATCAAATTTAAATTATCTGATTAGTTTAAATTTAAATCTATCTGATAGAATCAAATTTAAATTAATCCATATATATATAATATCAAATATAATATATATATATATATATAATATATTTCAAATTTAATTATTTATATATATATATATAAATAATTCCTCCATCCTAGATATTCATTAAATCTAGACACATTTCTGATTCAATGAATGTGGACATTTTAGTTCGAGTTGGTCCATTCTTGTGTGCGACCCTGCAGGCCCATATGATGTTGGCAGTGGGCCAACTACACTGTTTGACCCATAAATCACAAGTGGCCTCTAGCAAGACATTGTGACTACCCAAATCATACGGGATCGGTGATCCGATGCAACCTATCTTATAACCCTATCATATCCCTTTTGTCACACGATATCTAGATCGAGTATGAGACATGGAAATGTCATTCTCAACTTGCTCGATCATAACTTTCTCGATCTCCGAGCAGACTGATATAAGATGGAACCCTTTCCATTTGAGCATGGCCATGCATTTCTCAGTCACACTCATCGAGGGGCCCAGAGATATCTCTCTCTATTAATTAGAGGGACAAATTCCATCTTGACCACTCATTTTCCTCTGCATAAATTTCATTATACCTGATCATAGTCTTTATAATCACCTGGTTAAAGGTGACATTAGACTATGCCAAAGTACAGTGTCTTTCATGTAGGAATCTATGGTGATCTCAGGTCCAAAGGATCAATGACATAGTTATATATGAGATAAATTTATGACCTAATCCATGTAACTTATCTCATGACAGGTCTATCCAGCGTCTTGTTCTCTAACACACGCCTATGATTTTGATTCATATCATCATATATGATTAACACTTAATCAATCAAAATCATACTAATCTTAATTCATCGTTGTTCCCATAAGGATGATTGATTAGGGACATTTTGGATAATTCAAAAAATGATTTATCCATGGATATTATTATATATAAACATGCAAATAATATAATAATGTAATAAAAAGAAAACTCTTATTTCGTAATAATAAACAATGTTCGCAATACAATGATTGGCCTAGGGCACAATCTCCAACACCAATTCCTTAATTTGCCGCGGCTAATTTCTCTCTGGATGACTCTCAGTTTGACCTCTCACATTTCGCCGTGGCCAATTTACATTTCGCCGCAGCGAATTCCTCTCTGGCACTCTTCCTGGGCAACTTCACCTCTATTGGCTGCGGCCAACTCAATTTTAGCCGCGGCGAAGTACCTTCTGGTCCTACACTCTGAAAATCTGGACTTATACTTTTCTTTCTCTCTCCAATCTCACCCTAGGGCCCCTCTACCTTAATTGTGGGGCTCAAATAGCTTTCCTTAGCCTAATTTATCCGACTAATCTATCCTCTCTAATTTAAGATTCAAGGGTCATTTTCTTTCTTCTAATTACCTTATATCAGCAAGTCCATTTATCAATAATAACAACACAAATCATGCACCATTGACATTTAACATTAGATACACTTTCCATTATTAGCCAATTACAATCATAGTGTTCAATTCCATGATAATCAAATTACATATACAATCCCTATGCTTGGCAACTCATGATGCAATGTAGCAATGATACAAACCTAGCAACTTAGTTACAATAATATGACAAGGCTCCCAAACCTATGTGTTACCAAACCATTTAATAAGCTTCCATTAACTTTCTCCTTGCCACTAAGAGGTCTGGTCCCTGAAAATGTTAGCCCACAACGGGGTGAGATATACAATCTCAGTAACAAAAGGAAATTTCCATATATATGTACAAGTCAATCAATCCAATGCAATTCTATGTCATCAATACCAGAATCATCAATTCAATTCGCAAATGAACTAGTTGAGCTACCAATGACTACTGTCTCATACCAGCAATCATACACAACATGTTAATGGCCAATAACACTGGGAGAGGCCCGTCCACGGCACCTACTCCATAATGAGCACAACCAGGGCTCAGTGCATCGGGGGTTTGATCACAACCCAGTGCCCGATCGAAGTACATGCACAGGTGGCAGCCACACCACAGCTCCACCATGGACTCACAAGGTCCAATCACAATAACAATCAAGTAGTCAACCAGTCATTTAACATTTCAAAATCAAGCATGTGTAACAAATAGCAGATTAACATGAGCATATACATGGAATTAGGAAAATAACCCAGTTACCTCAATAAAGCCAATTACTCTTCCCCTAGCTACCATAATAATCCAAATGCATACCAAGCCTATAACAAGCATAATTATCATTATTTCTAATCACAATCAAATATCCAAAGAGTTGAACTACTAATGACAGACTAAAGGTTACTCACCTAATTACCAAGGGATTTAATTTCGGATTCTAACTTTTTCACACCAGAAATTGCATAGTTCACTCCAATTTCTGGGTAATTTCACATGAAACCAAAGCCCATATCATAGGTCAACTATAGGGGTCTCAAACTAACAGAAAATGCATCAAAATGGGAAGAAGATACTCACTTAATAAAATCCATAGCCTCACCTCCGAAAATCCACCATGGAAGCACCAAAATTCGCATTTCAATCATCAAGCCCAGAAAATTCAGTTTTCCACCATTATCTCCTTGTAATCTCACACAATAACAGAACCCATTATGATAATACATCCTTAGGGGCATTTTCCAGCAAAGTGATTCACAAAATGGAAGGGAAAAGCTTACCTAATCCTCCCTCTAACCTCCAAGTCTGAAAATCTTGCAAGGAATCACCCAACACCAAATTTCAGATTTGAGAAGAAGATGAAAATGCTCAAACCCAGAAATTAATTGGATCAAAATGAAGAGGAGGATGAGAGGGTCAAGTTATATATAACTCACCTTGGCTAAATCATCCTCTAGGAGTCAAAAATGGAGCTTCCATGTTGGTAGAACCCTAGCCTCCCTTAAACCTCCGAATTTTCTCCCTTGCCTCTTGTGTTTTCTGCTGAATGGGGGAGGAGGTTGCTGACCCTTTAGGGTTTTTAATGAGAAATAGGCTGACCCATCAGCCCAAGGTCCAATTGGGCTCCTCTCTAGTGTTTGGGCCATGGTTTAATGAATGGGTTGCAGAAAATTTAGAGCTACAAGTGGAATGTGCTGACCCTATGGCCCAATTCCTTGTAGGTTCAGATTTTTATACTTGTTGGGCCTTATCTCATAAGTTGGGCTGAATCTCATGAGTTGGGCTTCAGGGGTGTAGTTAGGCTAAGCCAAATTTTAAGAGCCAATCTAATTAGGGTCTGCGTAATGTGTGTTGGGCTAGCTCACATAAATTGGGTCTTGGGCCCCTATTCTACTAAATCAACTTGGGCTATTGCTAGGTGATCTCTCTTGGCCCAAGTCTCATGATAAGGAGTTGGTCTTGCATCTAGAATCATTGGGCCTTTATAAGCCTTTTCTCATGATCTCCTACATTAATTTGGGCCTAGATGTAGTTTCTATCCCAATTAATTCTCAACTCATATTATTGATTTATTTCTCAAAATTACCATTCACTAAACTTGCCCACTTATCCCATATTAATTATCCCTAATTAGTCTAAATCAATGATTAACACCTTAATTAATTTTGGGGTGTTACAAAATGTACTAGTAACCATTATTAAGAAATATATGTTGGTAATCCTCCTCTTCGTTACTATCACATTGAAGGAAAGTTACAAACACTTCAAAAGTAGATTGCAATTGAAATGTGTTGGTAACAACATCCTTATAGCGTGCCACTAACATTTTTTTAATATGCAAGTAACATCTTTCTTTAACACCTGTGCACATAAAGAATATAAGTTGGTAGCATATACAAAGAATCCACCTAATGTCTTTGTTATTGCTTTCAAGAGTAGACATCGAGTTGTTCTAATCTATGTAAAAAGGTTTGAACTTTTTCATTACAATATTAACATTAAGATATTTTAACCATGAATGAATTTTTCAACTTCTTTTTTCAATTATGTTAGTGATTCTAATTAATTAAATTTGAGGATAACTTCGAGCTTGGACATATATGGTGTTCCTCTTGTCTATGCTTCTGCGGTTTTTGGCTACACTTCCAGTAATCACTTTCTTCTTAGCCTGCCTATGTACTTAGGTTGAGTTCTCATAAATTTGCTTTGCACTTCATTTTATTTTTTATAATGTTATTTCATCTAAAAATTTGATTTGAAGTTGATCGAGAATCATGATTAATTACAGCATCATGTTATCTCTTATTGAACCAATTCAATTTTTTCACCATTAATTTTCATTATTGTTATTGTTAAAGTTTACTTTATGATGTTTAAATAGCTGACTTTCTTTTGTTTTCTTCAAGTTTAAGAGTAATTCCACACTAGCTATGTCTTTCATGAATAATTTTAGTGCAAATTGTAACACCATATTAATTTAGCCTTACTTTCCAATATCTTATACCCCATACATGCCTCATACATGAATTTCAAGGAAAAATAAATTGAAATCATGGATCATTATAGCATGTGTTGCACTTTAACTATTCAAATTTTTCTCTGTGGATCCTGTGGACTCCCCAATATTATCTCCTACTCATATTATATCTAAAAAAGTCATAAATATCATGAAAAATCTCATGCAATTTGGATTTGAAGCCCCATACATTAGAAAATGCATGCTTTGTTTTCGAACCCAGAATTCAAGTTTCTATCACCAAGTTTGAAAATTCATAATTAAACATAAAAAAATTGAAATCCAATAAATCATAGCTTTCTAAAAAGATCTGAATGTTAAATTTTTGATAAAAATACTTCCAGACCATGAAAACATTATCTTGATCATGTTTGATAATAGAAAAGTAACCTAGGTCTGGTTATCCTAGAGTTCTGATATAGTTTACTGATATGAAATTCAAACATTCATAACTAATTCCAAAAAAATCCAAATTGAATAAAACATACCAATATGGAAAGATAAAGATATCTAGTTTATGGGAAAAATAGCTCTAGATCCATAAAATGACATTAAACTATTGAAAATTGATGGAACAATGCTTGGGGTCTTGCTGCATTACTAACAGTAAGTTCCTATTTCAAAAATTCATTTCTCTCTCTCTAAACCTCCAAATGAGGTGCTTCTAGTTGTTATATCTCATTGTGAATGTCTAGTTGATCCATGTAAAATTTCATAACCATTGGACTTTGTTTGGCCTACGGATGACACGAACATATGAACAGTACCCAGGCCAAAAATAATTTCTGATATGAACTTTGAAAAATCATAAGAAATTATATAGACCTCCAAATAATATGATTATTGGACCAAAAAAAGGCTCTATATGAGATCTATATGTGTGTAAAATTTTAGTCTCAAAATCGCTCATTTGGTCAGGTTGGGGTTCAGCTCACAAAATAGGTCATTTTTTGGGCCCCAAATGGTTCATATAAGTGTCAAGTGACCTTCCCCTAGAACCAAGACCACTTGGGCATGTGAGAAAGCTTCAAAATAGGTTAATAAACTTGTCTAAAGGGTCTAGATATCTGTATATTACAAAACCACTACCCCACTTATAACGTTCGATTTTCTAAAAACTAGAGAAAACGTGAGAAACACAATGTACAATTTTTCCGTCAACGAATAAAATTCACTGGATACAAAAGGAAGTCCCCCAAGATGATGTAGTTAAGGTCTCAAAAAATTTAGAAAGCATTCTAGACTCCTAAAAATGAGAATCCCAGGCTCAAACAGAGAGAAAAATGGTGCTAGAATGAAGAAACAATTTCTTACAAAAAGCTTACGAAACGTAATAACATTTTCGTAATTTTGAGCAAATTTTGGAATTCACACAGGAGGGCTTTTTAAATAAAAGTTTTGAGTTCCTCAGGGTTCTCAGAGGCATTGAAAACCACGGGAAGTCTTGGGATAGCTAAAGCCTCTCTGGTGGACGTTTTCCAACGTTGGTTGACCCAAATTTGGACTGATTCGTTCAGGAAGTGAATACTATAATTTCTTAGCTCATTATAAATGTAATACCATAATTTCTTAGCTCATTCCATGCTATCTTTATATCTCATATCAATCAATTCATATGAGAGGCAAGAAAATAGCATTAAAATATTGATTATTTTTGTGTTACGTCGCGTATAAAAATTTCGTTCGGTGTCATGTAAACCGTGTGAGGTCATACAACGCATTAGCATATTTAATTATATGATACAACTCATTTGCATCATAAAATGTGGCCCACGACTGAAGAAAACCAAAATACAACATAAAATATGGGTGTTTATTTTCGGATAGATTTTGCCTCTTTTTTGTCCAAATTTTAGAAAATCATAACTAATTTTAAAAAAATTGAAAACATGAATTCTTGGTCATTCTAGAAAGCCACAGATGTCTACTTCACAATAAAAATATGTCTAGACCATAACATACATCACAGAGGATGTTTGACATCTAAAAAAGTCCAGGGGTCAAATTGCATTCAGGAACTGTCACAAAATTCTGTAGCAAATTGTGAAAATGTCCAATTAATTCCAAGAAAATCCAATCCATGTAAATGATGCTAATATGGAAATATGTGGATGTTAACTAGAGAAAAAAAATATCTCCAGACCAGTTCATCATGCCCAGACCTTAAAATTTAATAGAACGGTAACTCAGGTCGGGCAAAACTCTTGATATTGGATTGAATGTTCAAAAATTCATATCTCCTTCTCTAGACCTCCGAATGAGGTGATTCTAGTTGGAAAAAGTCATTGGGAATGTATAAGTTATTTTTATAAAATTTTGTAGCAATTGGACATCATTTTCCCTATGAGTGATAGAATTCAATTTCGGACTAGTGCGACACTACCAAGGATCAAAACCAAAACAATTTTCAACTTCAACAATTCGCCAAATATTTCATAGACCTTAAAAAATTACTAACTTTAGCTTCCCAAAAAGTTCTTAATAAGCTCTAGATGCATGCCAAATTTTAGAGTAAGAAGAGCTCATTTGGACAAAAAGTGATATAGCCTCATGAAATGGTCATTTTTGCTCCCTATCAAAAGTCACTTTGGTCCAATGGCCTCCTCTTGAGTTTGGCACCTCTTGGGCAAGTTTAAAAGCATAATTATGACTTGTGGGAGCTGGCCAAATAGTCCCAAACCTCATGCATCTAAATTTGGTCATTCTACATCCAAGAATACATAGTTGCATCAAGCCATCTAAGAGCCAATTTGCATAATTCTATAGATTTAGTGTCACATAAGGTCTACATCATATTCATACATCATTTTACATTTGTTCATGGTCATACATCACAAAAATAATATGTACAAGCTCACTTTGACATCCAAATACAAGTAAGGTTATGTAACACCCTAAAAATTAATTAAGGTGTTAATCATGGATTTAGGTTAATTAAGAATAAGTAATATGGAATAATTGGGCAAATTAGGTGAATAGGAATTTTAGAGAGATGAATTATTAATATGAGTTTGAGGTTTAATTGAGTTATAAACCCCATCTAGGTCTAAATTAAATTAAGTAGGCCAAGGTTAGGGATTAATGGAGGCCCAATAATTATAGGTGCAGACCCAAATCAATTGAGTCTTTCAAACTTGGTCTAGCCCAATTGAGTTTCAGCAGCCCAATACATGAGAGCTGGCCCAACAAAGCTTAAATCTGAAGCCCATTAGGAGTTAGATCTTTGGAGCAGCCCATGACCCATATTTGACCCAACTTAAATCCTAAGAACTAACCTAGCCACCCCCCATTCTGCAAAACACAAAAACACAAGAGAGAAATTTAGAGGTTTCAAGGGAGGCTAGGGTTTGAGGCAAGAAATCTATCATTTTCCATTTTTAGAGCAAGATTCAGCCAAGGTAATAGTTATATAACTTAATTCTTTCATCTTTCTCTTCATTTTAGCCTGATTAGTTTTTCATTTGGAGTATTTTCATCCACACCCAAAATCTGAAACTTGCCATTTGATGTTTCCATGGTAAAATTTCGTAGGTTGAGGCTAGTGCTAACATTAGGTAAGTATAAACTCTTCTTTTTAAGGTATTTCTACTGGTTTGAGACCCTAATGATTGGATTATAGTATGGGTATTAATTTTTCACGAATTTGCTTAGGATTTAGGGTGATATATTGAAGTTTTTGGTAGAGGACCCCTCCATTCCGAATTTTGGGAATTTGTAGTGGCTAGGAAGATTTTTGTACCATTAATGGCTTTTGCAAATTGTCTACAAGTGAGGTAACCAGGACTATATTAATTCCATGCATATACCTATTTTAATTTCATATTTGCTATACATGAATGATTTGAAATACTACATGAATTGGTTGGCTATCTATTGTGTTGTGATTGGACCTTGTGAGTCCATGGTAGAGCTGTGGTGCGGCTGCCACCCGTGCATATGTTTCGATTGGGTACCAAGTTATGATCAAACCCCAGATACACTGAGCTATAGTTGTGCTAAATGGGGAGTATGTGCTGTGTACGGGCTTTTCCTGATGTTATTGGCCTTTAACATGTGAAAATATGATTGCTAGTATGGGATAGTAATCATGATAGCCTAATTGTTTCATTTATTGATATGATTGGTATGCTTTCTGATACTTATGTGAAATCATACATATATGTTAATTAAACTGGATTATATAATGAAATTACCTTGGTTACTGAGATTCACATCTCACCCCATTTCGTAGGATTAAACATTTCAGGTGAAGGTTTTTCAGGTAAGGATAAGGGCAAGTAAGTGGATGAACATCCATAAGCTGAAGCCTGGTGTGGGGAGCTACACTTGGTCCGAGTCGAATAGAGTAGATGCTAATTTTGTTAACCTTTGTATAGCATCATCATGTATCTATATAGCCAAGTATAGGAGTTTGTATTTTGATAACATAGAATGTAATCATGAGAAATAGGCTTCATATTAGTTGTTGATAGATGTATGAGTTTATGACATTTATTATGGCTTATAAACTTGTGTTTTAACTGACTATTTAAGTAATGAAATCATGTGACATATGGATTGTGGATTTGAGCTGGCAATGCATGAATTATCTAATGAAAACATGATTGAATGACTATTATGGGAAATTTATAAATTTGCTGATGTAAGACCAATGGATGAGTAGGAAAACCCACATTTAAATGTTAGATGGGTAATGATACAATGGATGGGGTAAATTAGCTAGATAAATGCTATTTGAATCTTATAACAAGTGGAAGAGTGGCCCTAGAGAGTCCTTAGATGGAGAGTGGAGAGTAGGAGACAAGATTTTAGGAGTTGTAGGATCAGAAGGTATTTTGCCACGGCCAATGGAGGCAAAGTTGCCCAGAGGGGAGTCCATAGAGAACTTCATCGAGGCGAAATGTGGAATTAGCTGTAGCAAAATGTGAGAGGCTAAACTGGGAGTCATCTAGAGGGAAATTGGCCACGGTGAACTTTTGTGAAAATGTCCTAGCTGTTCCAGAGAGGAATTAGCCGTGGCTAACAAGGGAATTGGCCGCGACCAATAGTGAGAGGCGAGCAAGGTAAGTTCCAGGAGGCTTCCTCGCCGCGGCGCCATGTAGGTTAGTTGCAGTGAAAGTCCAACTCGCCGCGGTAATAAATTAGTAAGGATGTAGGGGGTGAAGCTGAGAGTAATTGGCTGCGGCTAAGAGTAATTTAGCAGTGGCAAACTTCCTGAAACCCTTATATTAACCAGAAAATCTTGGTTTTTCATGTGGTAACCTCAAGGGATGACTTAGAAACATTGGTAGAAGATTCTTGTGAGTTGGAATCAATAGGTAATAGAATCAAGGGCTTATAAATGAATGTTTATTTCTTTGATGTACATAAGTGTCTATAATTGTATGGTTGATGACTTTAATAACATTAAGGTTCAAATTTCCCTGCATTTTCACAATGTAATTAGTCGTAATGCCTTGTAACCCCAGTCTATGATTATTAATCATATATTTAACCTTAATTACAATGATTAGAAATTATGGTCGTGTAATGTCCCGTTTTCATTAAACGATGGAAATGGGCACGTTTTCAAAGCAAGTCCCTTGAGATGAATGATTCAAGACCAAATAAAATTTGGATAAAATTTTAAATAATAGAAAATGAGGATTTGAGCCTTGAGTTGCCCAGAAACCGGGGTTGGAGCAATTCAAAAAATTTGCTGAAAGGCCAGTGGCATTTTCGTAAATAAGTGTAATTTCGGAAAAGCACCTAGGAGGGCTTTTTAAATGGAAAATTTGAGTTGCCCAGGGTTCTCAGAGGCCCCAAAAACCATGGGAAGCCCTGGGACCAGTAAAGCCCCTCCGGTGTACTCTTTCCAATGTCGGTTGACCCGAACTTTGACTGATTCATTCGGGATGGTTTTAGCTCCGATTTGAGTGATTCCAAAGGCATTTTATTAAATTGGGAACCTATTTGTTATGATGGAAAAGACGGTTCTCAAAAAGGAGCTAAAACGAAGGAGAAACGAAAATGCTAAGAACGAAGGGCAAAATTGGCATTAAAGTGTTAAAAGAAACTTCTTTCTTCTTCTTTATGTGCCACGTTCTGCCTCCCCCTCTCCAAACCGACTTGCTTCTGCCCATTTTCAGAGGAGAACTCCAGCTCCTTAGGCGCACAAGAGGAGGAGGATTTTGGAGGAAGAAATTCAAGAGAAAGGTAAGAAACTTTAAGAAATTCCATATCCTTCCTTCTTGAACCTTGCTCCTCTCCTCTCAAGCTTTCTTTCTATGGTTTTAATGGAGAGTTTGGTGCTGTTTTTGGGGCAGAACAAAGAGGGGAATTTCGAAAATTGAGGGAGTAAGCCAACCAAGTGGAAGAACAAGCCAAAGGAAGCAAGAAAACAAGGTAAAACTTCCATTCTTTGGTAGTTTCTCCCTCCCCCTTCCTCTTGCACGAATTTGACCACCATGAGCCCAATTCTTAGGGGCTGTTTTCTGTCCAATTTATGGAGGGATTAGGGGTTTTAGATGGCAAGGATTAAGAATGAACCAATAGAATCAAGAAAGGAGCATTAGGAAACAAAATGGAATCATTAGGGATCCAAATGCTCCCTTGCAAATCTGATTTTATATAAATGTTCTTAGGCTTAAATGAATGTTTAAATGTGCTCCTAAGATCCCTAAGAGGTCCCCCATATGTCTCTTCCTCCATAAAATTAACAAAACCCCATGGAAAGTCATGAACCTAAAAGTTGGAAAAGTGTAGAGCACTTAAGGGGATTGTAAAAACTGATTTAATCTATAAGTTCCCTTGGTTGTTTAAGTGTTTCCTTGACCTCCTACAACTCTTAACAACCTCCCTAAATGGTTCCCCCATCAAGGAAAAATCAAGAAGCCATGAAATCCCATTTATGCTCTAACTTTCGGCCAAGTAGGGATGGCATAGTTAGGGAGAGTTTTAAATTGTTTCAAGCCCATTTTTGAGTCATACATGATGAATGAATGTGAGGGAAACCTTGGGAAAAATTTAGGAAGCTTAGAGAATGAGTTGGTGCTTTAGGTTCCATATTGTGACCTAAGGAAGCAACATAATGTTAGGCCTTTTGTTTTAATTATGTGATGACTCCAAGAGGCTTAAAAGGAGTCAAGAATCATATTTCAAAAGAAAGAATGAGGCCTAGAAATCATTTGAGGGGTGTTGCTTCATTAGGTGCCTTTATGGACCATAATGGGGATTGTAGAGTAATCTAGGGTTTAAGCAAGTTGCATAGCCCTAGCAATTGTTTCATGAACTTAATTGGCTCCCATAATTTGTGTCTAGGCCAAGTGAAACTATCTCCACCAACTTGTGGGTGTGTGGCTAAAAGAGGAGGCTTGAAAGCTAAGGAAAAAGTGTATGTTTGTATACAAGGTAGCTCTCTCCACCTTCTCTCATGCATGGATGTGTGTTTAGCTTGTTTTAGAATGTGTGTATGTATATTTTCAAGCTTTGAAAAGTATGCTAGCATGCCTTTATATGCCATGATGCTTGATGCCATGTTATGTTTTTAAATGAACCCATGATGTGTGTATGAGTTTGCTTGAGTGTGGAGGGGCCAAGAACTCTTCCCTTGGGTAAGGATGAGCCAAGAACCCTTGAGCTTGGTTGAGACAAAGTAAAGAGTCTCCCAAAAGCAAAGTGGGCTCCCAAGAGTATGGTTGAGTCCAAAGTGCTCAAAGAATGGGTGAGGCAAGTCCAAAATCCACGAGGAGAAGTGTGAGGCCAATCCAAACACTGAGTGAGCTTTTGAATGTCTTGTATGATTGATTCACGTGCCAAGTTTGCTTTTAAAATGCCTATGACTTATATTTCCTCCATGCATGCATTTGAGAAGCTTGCTTTGCACATATTATGTATGATTGAATGGGGGATGAGCTATTGGGATTCTTTGAATCTCACTCCCTCCTCTCCAATGCTCTAACATGCTAGGTGGACCAAGGAGTTATGGTGAAGGGAGCCAACAACCATGAAAGAAAGAGATTGACAAGCCTAGGCCTAGCTTTCATTCTTCTTGAACCTATAATGAGGTTTCACAAAGTATATGATGTTGTAAATGTACCATGACCCTTGAGGCATGTATAAATACACCATTCTATGATATTTATATGTATGAATATGATGTATGACCTCTAGCATATGTTTTGAGTATCTAATGCCAAAGTATGAGAATTGAAAGTTTGATGGAAATGTGTATAAGTGAGGGTGAAAAGGCCAAAATGAGATGCAAATGGTTTGGGACCATTTGGGCAGCTTCCCCAAGTCTTAAACATGCTTTTAAACTTGCCCAAAAGGTGCCAAGACCAAAGGAAATCCATTTGGCAATTTTGGTACCCAATATGGAGCCAAAATTGACCATAATGGAACCCTATACTACTTTTTGGCCAAATGAGTTAGTCTTGCCCTGAAATTTGGCATACAATTAGGTCTTATTAAGAGATTTCTGGGAAGCTAAAGATCATAATTTTCGGAGACCTAGAGAATATTTGATGAATTTTCAAAGTTGGGATTTTCTATGGTTTCTGGTATGTGCACTGTTCATACTGGCAGATTTGATTTTCGTGTCACTAGATGGCCAAATGGTGTCAAATGCTCATGAAATTTTATGTGCATAAACTAGAGGTCATAAGCTTTCTGTGGCCACCGAGATCACCTCACTTGGAGGTCTGAGCACAGAGTTATGCATTTTTGAAAATTGCTGTCAGTAACAGTGGCGACTCCAGAGCTCAATCATTGTTCCATCAGTTCCAGATACCTAAACGTATCTGTTTCATTCGGGAATTATTTTTAGTGTCAAGTTAACATTTGTAGCTTCCCAGAATGACTGAATGTGTGTGATTTCGATTTTTGTAGAATTAGTTATGAATTTCAGAAGTTTGCATCAGTAACCTGAATCATAGCCCAGGCAGCCAGTGAGTCTGTAGCTTTTTGGATGTCAAACGTCCTGTGTGATGAATGTTGTGACTTGGACGTATTTTTAGTGTGAAATAGACATCCTGAGCTTTCCAGAATGACAAAGAACACATGATTTCGAGTTTTCTAGATTTAGTTATGATTTTCCAAAGTTTGTGACAGAAAAGAGGAAATTCTGGACGAAAATACAAACATGAATTTTAATGTGTTCCTTTGCTTTCCACGAGTTGTAGACCAAATTTGATGATGGAAATGAGATATATTCATGTATTTAAGTATGAGAATGTGATAGATACATTCATATGGCCCACGGGACTCCGAAAGAAAAATTTTACCCATAGAGAAATGCATTTTAATTCATAACTCCCTATGCCACTAGATTGTTTCCATAGAACAAACATAAGATGAGGCATGGGAATTGCATGAATTGAGTCCTAGAAGTATGGTGTTACAGGTCGTCACAGGTTACATAATATACAAAATGCAATCTCTCAAAGTCTTTGGCTTGCACTCCTTGTTTCTTAAACATCACCTAGGCATTTCAAGATAATGGAGGGAAAGGGAGTGAGATTCCTAGAATCTCAATAGCTCACACACCCATTCACACATACATTCAAAACATATATACATCAAAATCTCAAGTGTGCAAACATAAAGTGTAGTGTGCAAACATAAAGTGTATAATACTACATTTCCATGCCACATTTCCACATTAAACCATTTTCATGCTCTAGGGACTTTTGGTTTTGCCTCACCCTATTTCTAAGACTTTTGGATTTGCCTCACTCTTGGTCTTAGGACTTTTGACCTAGCCTCACCCATCTAAGGGACTTTTGGTCTAGTCTCACCCATGCCTTGAGACTTTTGGCACCACCTCGCCCTTGAGAGCCATTCTCACAATCAATGGCATACAAGACAACACATTGGTACCAATGCAACCTCAAGACATCAAATGGCATGTTCTCAAATCACAAGAGCATATACAAGCACACAACATATACATATGCACACAAGAATGCAAGAGAATGAGGTGGAGAGCTACCTTTTAATTAATGCAAGCTTTACTTTGTTAATTCCTTCCCCTCCTTAATTTCACAAGAGCACTTAGGTGGTTGATTGTTCTCTTGGCCTAGACATCACAAGAAACCAAGACATTAAACCAAAGCTTAAACACACACTTCATTTCATACTTGGCATTATGGTTCCATAATTAGCCTAATGAAGCAACTCTTGCATTTTAAGTTCTAGGCTCCATTCTCTTGTTATTTCTAGGTTTCTTGGACTCATTTAAGGTCTTTAGAGCCATCACGCATTCAATTGCACAATTGGAAAACTAAGTTGCTTCACAAAGTACCATTATGGACACTATTGTTCTATCTCCCAATCTATGGCTCTTAAATTTTTCCCAATGGTTTCTCCCATCTTCTAATATCATATAAAGGTCCAAACCAAGGCTAGAACAAATTAAAACATCCCCTAGCCTAATGAACCTAGCTTAGCTGAAATATGCACCATAATGAAGGTTCATGGACTTTGTGAATTTTCCTTGATGGAGAGCCACTTGGGAGGCTTTCTAGAGGTCTTAGGAGTTTAAGGGAATATTTAAATAGCCAAGGAAATATTCACACGAAATCAGATTTTGCAAAACCCTAGAAAACACTACACTTTTCTAACTTGTTTTCTATTGGTTCTTCTTGGAATTTCTTGTCATATTCCATCTCCCCATGGCCTAAAACCCTTGTTCCTTCCTTGTATTTAGATAGAACATCTTCCCCTCCTTTGGTTCTGTTCTTGGCCGAAATACACACAAAGGGAGGGGGAAGAGAAGATGCAATAAAAAGCAAGGATTACCTAGGATTCAAGTGAGCTTTCAAGTGTTTTTCTCCTTGGTTCTCTTCTCCTTGGCAAATTCAAAATTATCCCCTTGGTTTTGGACCTAAAATAGAACCAAAAAGCTTAAATAAACCATAGAAAGAGAGAGGAAAGGATAGGAACAAGGGTGGAGGAAGATGGAGCATGAAAATCTACAAGTTTCCTTACCTTTTCCTTGATTTTTATCCTCCTTTTCTTCCCCTTTTTGATGCACCTAAGAGAGCAGACCAACTTCTGTATTTTGGGCAGAATATTTCGTGCTTAAGAAGGTGGAAGAAGAAAGGAGAAGTGTGTGGGAGTTTCTAGAAGCATACTTTTCCAAAAATTCTAATTTTGTCCTTGCATAATGGCAATTTTGTTTCGGCTTCGTTTTAGCTTCTTTTTGAGAACCATCTTTTCCATTATAAAATTTAGGTTCCCAATTTAATAAAATGCCTTTAGAATCACTCAATTTGGAGCTAAAACATTATCGAACGAATCGGTTAAAGTTCAGGCCAACTGACGTTGAAAAACATACACCAGAAGGACTTTACCAGTCCCAGGGATTCCCATAGTTTTTGGGGCCTCTAAGAACCTTAGGCAACTCAAAACTTTTATTTAAAAAGCCCTCCTATGTGGTTTTCCAAAAGTTGCACTTATTTACAAAAATGCCATTACGTTTTGTCAGTTTCTGTCGTAAATTATTTCTTTATCCTAACTCCATTTTTCTTTCCGTCTGAGTCTAGAATTTTCATTTTTAGGAGCCTAGGACACAATCCAAATTTTTTGGGATATTATCTAGGTCATTTTGAGGACTTACTTTTATATGGCTCATTTCGTCATTTTACGAAAATTATGCTCATTACATGAAGGTTTTAGCTCTTATTTAAGTGATTCCAAAGGTATTTTATGAATTAGAGGACCTAAATTTTATGATGAAAAAGATGGTTCTCAAAAAAGAGTTAAAATGAGCCTAAACGGAGCAAACAGGCGTGTAAGGGCAAAATGATCATTTTGAAAAATTGTAAAAGAGGCTTCTTAAGTAAGATTACACCTCATCACCTTCTCCAAGCTTCCATTTGCAGAAGAAGGGGTAGTAATGGTGTGATATTAAGAAGGGAAGAAGAGAAGGAGGAGAAGATATAAGCTTAAGGTATGGTTTCTTAGTAGTTTTTCATGCTTTCTTCCATCCAAACCTCCTTTCCTCCATTCTTTTATTTCCTATGATTATAATGAAGTTTATAAATCTATTGTAAGGGAGAAATTGAGGGAAAAATTCGGATTTGAAGAGAGGAGCTCAAAGAACACAAGATTCAAGTGAGAAAAAGTATGAAAACAAGGTAATTTCTTCTTCCATGGTTGATATCCCTTGCTACCCTTCTCCACCATTTCGCCCCACTTGAAAAGACCTAAGAGGATTTGATTTTTAGGCAGAACCAAGGGTGAATCTTAGGAATTTAAGGGAGAAGAACAAGAATATGCAAAGAAAATAACAAACAAGCCATTAGATTTCAAGATGTAAAACCTAAGGTTTCAAGTGCACCTTGTGAAATCTGATTTGGTGTGATGATTCTTAGGTCTAATTAAGAGTTTAAATGAGCTCCTAAGATCCCTAAGATGCTCCCCACATGCTTCCTCCTTTAAGAAAATAAAGAGAATTCCAAGGAGGCCAAAAAGGGGTTATGTCTCGAATAAGCTAGGATGGAGTAGCTAGGGAGAGTTTTAAATTTTTCCAAGCCCATTTTTGTGTCATATATGATGAATGAATATGAGGGGAGGCCTTGGAAGAAATTTAGAACTCATAGAAAGTGAGTTGGTGCTTTAGGTTCCATATTATGACCTAAAGAAGCAACATGTTGTTAGGCCCTTTGTTTTAATTGTGTGATGACTCCAAGAGGCTTGAAAGGAGTCAAAAATCATATTTGAAAGGAAGAATGGAGCCTAGAATTTATTTGATGAGTGTTGCTTCATTAGGTGCTTTCTTGGAAACATAAAGAGGTCAATGAGTCAAGCTAGAGTTTAAGCAAGTTGTGTGGCCTTAGAATTAATTCAATAAACCTAATTAGCTTCCATAAATTATGTTTAGGCCAAGAGAAATCATCCCCATACTTTTGTGTGTGTGTGGCCGAAGCAAGGGAGGGAGATTCAAGAAGAAAAGTGTGTGATTATGTACAAGGTAGCTCTCTCCACCTTCTTTCATGCATAGATGTGTGCTTAGCTTGTCTTGAATGTATGTATGTGTATTTTTAAGCGATGAAAAGTGTTCTAGCATAACTTTAATTCCATGGTGTCATGATGTTACAATATGCTCTTATATGATATTTTTGATGTGTGCTTGAGTTTGCTTGAGTGTGGTGAGGCCAAGAACCCTCATGGTGAGGATGAGCCAAGAACCCTTGAGATTGGTTGAGACAAAGCAAAGAGTCTCCCAAAAGCAAGATAGGCTCCCAAGAGTATGGTTGAGTTTAAGAATCTCTTAAAGAATGGGTGAAGCAAGTCCAATATCCATAAAAAATTTGGTGAGGCTAATCCACTTGCTTGGCAAGCCTTTGTATGCTATGTATGACATTCTCAAATGATGAAAATGCTTCTTGAATGTTTGCACATGTCAATATGACCATGCATGCATTTATGAGACTTGTTTGCATCCATTATGTATGATTCAATAGGAGATGAGCTATTGGGATTCTTTGAATCTCATTCCCTCCTCTCCAATGATCTAATATACTAGGTGGACCAAGTGAACAAGGTAATGAAGCCAACCATCTTGAAGAGTAGAGTTTGACACCAACATGCTTAGCCTTTACTTTTTAAGACCATAATGATGTCAAATTTTGTAACCCCTCGATGTATATGGTCTATGACCTCTTAGACATGTGTAATTATAATAATATGTGATGTATAAATGAATGGATATGGTGTGTGAATCCTAGAATGTAATTTAGGTATGTAATGCCAAGACATGTTTCTTGAAAGTTTGAAATACATGTATATATGTGTGGACCAAAATGAGATGCATGAGGTTTGGAACCATTTGGGTAGCTCATACAAGTTCTAATCATGCTTTTAGACTTGCCCAAAAGGTGCCAAAACCTAAAGAAAGCCATTTGGTCATTTTGGTACCCTATATGGAGCCAAAATTGACCATAATGAAACCCTATATTACTTTTTATCCAAATGAGATCTTTTTGGTCTAAGATTTGGCATGAAATTAGATCTTGTTGAGAGCTTTTTGAGAAACTAAAGAATATAATTTTCAGAGGTCTACAGAATATTTTGTGAATTTTCAAAGTTGGCAAATTTTTTGGTTTTGTTCTAAAAATGAAATCTGTCACACAGGATTCAAATGATGTCCAATTGTCATGAAATTTTATACAGAGAAATTAGACATTTCTAGAGACTTTTAAAAAATATAACACCTCATTTGGAGGTCTAGAGAGGGAGATATGAATTTTTAAACATTCTGTCCAGTATTAGGAGCTTCATCTGACCTTAGTTACTATTCTATTGAATTTCGAGGTCTGGGCATGCTGGACTGGTTTGGAAATATTTTCCCCCTCTAGCTAACATCCATAAATTTCCATATTGGTATCATTTGTATGGATTGAATTTTTGTGGAATTAATTGGATATTTTCAAATTTTGCTACAGAAATCTGTGACAATATCATAAGGCAATTTGACCTTTGGACATTTTCAGATGTCAAATGTTCTCTATGATGGATGTTATGGTCTAGACATATTTTTAGTGTGAAGTAGACATTTGTAGCTTTCCAGAATGACCAAGAATGCATGATTTCAATTGTTCTAGAATTAGTTATGAATTTTCAAAATTTGGTCAGAAAAGAGCTAAATTTTGGCCAAAAATGTACATGATTATTTTGAGCTTTTCTTTGAGTTCCATGAGTTGTGAGCAATATTTTATGATGCAAATGAGTTGTATTTATGTAATTAAATATGATAATGTATGGTATGAGCTCACATGGCCTGCGTGACACTGAATGAAAAATTTACACATAGCGCAACGCTAAGTAATTCATTATTTTATGTCCTTTTCTTTGTTCCTTTATAGAATGGATGATATGAAGCATGAGAATAGCATAAGATAAGCTAGGAAATTATGGTGTTACACCACTTATTTATATGCACAATTTCTTAAGGGCGCAACCATGCATTTCAATATCAAAAACCTCTAATCTCATTCATATACTTTCAATTCTCATACATACATCATATATCCATATATTTACATATGTTCAAGTATCTATACAACATATATGTCATGAGATTATATCATTTGACAACCAAATGGTAACAAAATGGCTAGAAATATAATTCTTTTGTCAATCTCTTCCTTTCAAGCTTGGTGGCCTCTATCTCTTTGCTTACTTGGTCCATTTAGACATGTTAGGCAATAGGGAGAGAGTGAGATTTAAAGAATCTCAATAGCCCTATATAGTTTTAATCATACATCATGTGTAACACTGTAACTTCTAGCTCATTTCATGCCATTTATAAGTTTTGTATTATCAATCCCATAAGAGCATATGAAAAAGTGGATGAAAATAATAGACTTTTTTGCATTATGCTATATTTAAAAATTTGCAATCGGTGTCACGTGGACCGTGTGAGCTCACACTATGCATACTCATATTTAATTATATCATTACAACCCATTTGCATCACAAAAACATGCCTACAACCCATGGAAACCGACATGGGGCATGGAAACTTGAAGAGCATTCTCGGCCAGAATTGGCCTCCTTTCTAGGCAAACTTTGGAAAATCATAATTAAATCTAGAAAAATTGAAACCATGAAATCTTGGTCATTATGGAAAGCTTGGGATGTCCAATTTACACTAAAAATATGCCTAGGTCACAAAATTCATCACACAGGACATTTGACATCTAAAATAATCCAAAGGTCCGACTAAAATCTGGAACTATCACAGAATTCTGCAAAAAACTTTGAAAATGTCCAATTAATTTCACAAAAATCCAATCCATACAAATGATACTAATACGGAAATCTATGGATGTTAACTAGAGAGAAAAAATATCTTCAGATTAGTTCATTAAGCCCAGACTCCAGAATTCAATAGAACAGTACTTCTGGTCGATCAGATTTATTGATACTGGATAGAAATTTCAAAAATTAATATCTCCTTCTCTAGACCTCCAAATGAGGTGCTTCCATTTTACACGAGTCACTGTGATTGTCTAATTTCTCTGTATAAAATTTAATGATAATTGGACATCATTTGTGCCTCGTGTGATAGAGTTTAATTTTGGACCAAATGAATAGTACAACAAACCAGAAACTATGAAAATTGCCAACTTTGAAAAATTATCAAATATTCTATTGACCTTCAAAAATTATGATATTTAAATTCCCAAAAAGCTCTTATTGAGGCCTAATTGTATGCAAAATTTCAGATCAGGACTAACTCATTTGGCCAAAAAGTGACATAGGGTTCCATTATGGTCAAATTTGGCTCCATATGAGGTACCGAATTTGCCAAATGGCTTTCCTTTGGTTGTGGCACCTTTTGGGCAAGTCTAAAAGTATATTTAAGACTCGTGTGAGCTGCCCAAATGGTCCCAAACTTATGCATCTTATTTTGGCCGTTCAACCCACACTTATACACATTTCCATTAAACTTCCACATTGTATATTTTGGCATCTCATGCTCAAAACATAAGCTGGAGGTCATACAATATATCCATACATTTAAACATCAAATAATAGCATATTTATACATGTCTCAAGGGTCATAGCCCATTTACTATATCATATACATCATATGGTACAATCATGGTCTTAAAGTGGCAAAAGCTAAACACATGATTGTCAATCTCCTTCCTTTAGTGTTGTTGGTTCCCATTAGTATATTCACTTGGCTCATCTAGTATGTTAGATCATTGGAGAGGATGGGATGAGATTCAAAGAATCTCAATAGCTCATCTCCCATTCAATTATACATAATATGTGCAAAACAAGCTTTACAAATGCATGCGTGAAGAAAATGGAAGTCTTGGACATTTTAAAAGCAAACTTGGCATATGAACAAATCATACAAAACATGCAAGAGCTCACCAAGTGTTTGGATTGGCCTCACACTTCTCCTCATTGATTTTGGAGTTGCCTCACCCATTCTTTAAGAGCTTTGGACTCGACCATACTCTTGGGAGCCCACTTTGCTTTTGGGAGACTCTTTACTTTGTCTCAACCACGCTCAAGGGTTCTTGGCTCATTCTCACCAAAGGGAAGAGTTCTTGGCCTCTCCACACTCAAGCAAACTCAAGCAAACATCATGTACTCATTTAGAAACATAAGATGACATCAAGAATCATAGCTTATAAAGGCATGCTAGCATACTTTTCATAGCTTAAAAATACATATGCACACATTCTAAAACAAGCTAAACACACATCCATGCATGAGAGAAGGTGGAGAGAGCTACCTTGCACACAATCACACACTTTTTCCTTGGAATTCAAGCCTCCTCTTTCGGCCACACACCCACAAATTGGTGGAGATGGTTTCTTTTGGCCTAGATATAATTTATGGGAGCCAATTAGGTTCATGAAATAATTTCTAGAGCCATGCAACATGCTTAAATACTAGTTAGCTCTATAACCCCCATTATGGTCCATATTTGCACCTAATGAACCAACACTCCTCAAACCATTTCTAGGCCTCATTCTTTCCTTTCAAATATGATTCTTGACTCTTTTTAAGCCTCTTGGAGTCATCACACCATTAAAACAAAAGGCCTAACACCATGTTGCATCTTTAGGTCATAATATGGAACCTAAGGCACCAAATAATTTCTATGAGTTCTAAATTTTTTCCAAGGCTTCCTTTCATTCTCACTCATCAAATTTGACTCAAGAATGGCCTTAGAAAAATTTAAAACTCTCCCTAGCTATGAGAACGTCTTTAGGCTGAGGCTATGGAGCTTAATGGCCTTTATGGAGTTTGCTTGGTTTTCTTGAAGGAGGAAGCATGTGGGGAGCATCTTAGGGATCTTAGGAGCTTATTTAAACTCTTATTTAGGCATAGAAATTATCATACAAAATCAGATTTTACAAGGTGCAATTGAAACCCTAGAACTTGCAGCTTGAAATCTAATAGTTTTTTTATAATTCCCTTTGCATATTCTTAATCTCCACATCCTTTTTCCTTAGATTCATGCTTGATTCTGCCTAAAAATCATCTCCTCCTAGGGTTTTCTCAAGTGGGGAAAAATGGTGGAGGAGGGAACCAAAGATGACAACCATAGGAAGAGAAATTACCTTGTTTTCATGCTTTTTCTCACTTGAATCTTGTGTTCTTTGAGCTCCTCTCTTCAAATCCGAAATTTGCCCTCAATTTCTTCCTTAAATCAGATTTATAAACTTCATTATAATCATAGGAAAGAAAGGGAAATGGAGAAGGAGAGGTTTGGCAAGGAGAAAGCATGAAAAACCATGAAATTCCTTACCTTTTCCTGACTTTTTCTCCTCTTTTCTTCTCCTCCATGGTGTGCCTAAGAGAGCTGGTGTTTTTTCTGGTTTTTGGGTAGAATGGGTCGTGAAAATGGAGAGGAGAAGGAATAAGAAACTTAAAGTGTGTTCAAGAAGCTTCCACTTTCTCAAAAATTCCCATTTTGCCTTTCGTTTTTGGCATTTTTATTTCTCCTTCGTTTTAGCTCGTTTTTAAGAACTTTTTTTTCCATTATGAAATTTAGGTACCCAATTTAGTAACATGCCTTTGGAATCACTCAAATTAGAGCTAAAACCTTCCTAAACGAATCAATTAAAATTTGGGTCAATCGACGTTAGAAAACGTCCACCGGAGAGGTTTTAACTGTTTCGGGGCTTTCTATGGTTTTTAGGGCCTCTGAGAACCCCGAAGAACTCAAAACTTTCATTTAAAAAGCCCTCTTGTGTGAATACCATAATTTTCTCAAAATTACGAAAATGCCATTACGTTTCATAGGCTTTTCGCAAGAATTATTTCTTCATTCTAGCTCCCTTTTTCTTTCTGTCTGAGCTTGGGATTCTCATTTTTAGGAGTCTAGAATACTTCTCAAATTTTTTAAGACCTTAACTATCTTATTTCATGGGACTTCCTTTTGTATCTGATGAATTTCGTTCGTTTACAAAGAAACTGTACGTTACGTTTCTCACGTTTTCTCTAATTTTCGGAGAACCAAATATTACATGATGGATGTAAATTCATGCAAAGGAATGCCATGCATGGTCTATGAGCTACATATGCATATCAAAAATATGATTTCCATTTCATAAGTCTTAAATATATCAAAGTAGACTCTCAAGACCTCGGTTAGCCTTACCCACCTTTCTTAAGACTTTTGGATTTGCCTCACCTATTTATCTTGGGACTTTTGACTAAGTCTCACTCCTCTTGAGACTTTTGTTTTATCTCACCCATACCAAAGGACTTTTAGCTCATCTCACCCTTATCAAGAGACTTTTAGTATTACCAAGTCTATTCAAGTCTTATGCACACATAAAAGCAATTCAAGACACATAAGTGGCATCACACATGTCCCTACTAGCTAAGCATACTTTTCATAGTTTAAACACATACACAAGCATCCAAAGCAAAAAAACATCCATATATATACATGAGAGAAAGGTTGGAGGGCTACCTTGATTGTAATTACACACATATTTTCTTGATCTTTCTTTCCTCCCTTGGCTACATGCTTGAGAATGGGTGAAGTAGGATTTCTTTGGGCCTAACCACAATAAATGGAATTCAATTATCTTCTTGAACCAAGTCCTAAGCCTAGCCATACATTACTTCAATAGGCCTTTATGAATTTTAGAGGTACTTAGGAGCCCATGGGGTTTTTTAGTTTTCCTTGAAAGGAGAAACACTTGGAAGACCTCTAAGAGTCTTAGAAACTCAATTGAACTCCCACATAAGCTTAGGGACTCTTGGGGAAAATTAGATTTTAAGATATGTTCAAAGGTCTTTATCTTTGCTATCTGGGGTTTTACAAATTTTCCTTGAAGTTTCTTTACCTTTTCTAGTTTCCCATTTTCTAAAACTCTAGATTTCTTGCTTGCTTTTGATAATTACTCCCCCTTTCAGCCTTCTTCTTGGCCGAACATACGCACTAAGAGAAGGAAGGGAGAGAGAGCAACAAAGCAAGAAGGTTACCTTGGCTTCCTAGTGTTCCTTGGATGCTCTTTCAAGTGGTTAACTCCTCTTCTTAGAACTCCACTCCTCTTCCTCTAATCTAGACCCAAAATAGCACTAGACACAACATTAAAATCATTGAAAGGGAGATGGGAAGGAATAGAATCAACTTACTAAAGGAAAAATCATGAAATTCCTTACCTTTATCTAGTTTCTTCCTCCTCCTCTTTCTCCTCTTTGGTGCGCCACTTTCAGAACTTAGAGGGTCTATTTTCAGCCAGCAAAAGCTAGTTAGATGAGGGAGAAGGAGCTGGACGTTTTCTAAAAGCCCAAAAGCCACTTTTTGTAACTTTTCACTTTTTGCATTTTAGTCCCTATTCCTTGGTTTTGTCCGATTGGGCTCATTTTAACTCTTTTTCAAAAGATGTCTTTTCCATCATAAAATTCAAGCTCTCTAACATATAAATTAGCCTTGGAACCACTCAACTTGGATTTAAAACCTTTCTAAATCGTTTGGTCAAAGTTTAGGTTAACTCTTTGTCAAAATCGTTCAATGGAGGGGTTTTAACTATTCTAGGGATTCCCATGGTTTTTAGGGCCTCTAAAAATCCTAAAAAGCTCAAATCTTCTATGTAAAAAGCCTTCTTATGAGTTTTTGACAAGGGTCTTGCTATAGCAGAAATGTCTCTCGCTACAACTAGAGCTCATAGTTTTAGACTGTACAGTTTTTGCCACAGTGCAGGTTATTATGAGGAATCTCTAAGATTTTGTATGGGCCACGAGCTCGCTATAGCGAAGTGGCATTCTCGCTATGGCAAACAGGCATCCTTATTATAGCTAACAGGCATCCTCGCTATAGCTGAGAGACCTAGGAAAATTCTGAAAACTTAACTATTCTAGGGATTCCCATGGTTTTTAGGGCATCTAAGAACCCTAAAAAGCTTAAATCTTCTATGTAAAAAGCCTTCTTATGAGTTTTTGACAAGGGTCTTGCTATAGCGAAAATGTCTCTCGCTACAGCTAGAGCTCATAGTTTTAGACTCTACAGTTTTTGCCACAGTGCAGGTTATTATGAGGAATCTCCAAGATTTTGTATGGGCCACGAGCTCGCTATAGCTAAGTGGCATTCTCGCTATGGCAAACAGGCATCCTCATTATAGCTAACAGGCATCCTCGCTATAGCTAAGAGACCTAGAAAAATTCTGAAAACTTGGATGTTACATAAATGAGATGGTATATACGACGTGAAACTTTTCTATTAGTTATGTAAAAAAGAGGTTGCATTATAGCTAACAAAAAGAGTCACCCATACTAATATATATATATGGCTTCTTAGTCATTAATCTCAAAATCATATATCAACAAAAAGATAAAGTAGAATATAAATATAGATTATAATGTTAAAAAGAAGAAGTTAAAATATATTTGGGAGAGTGGGATGTTAAATAACTTCCTAGTACTTTATTTATTTATTTTTTAAACATAAAATTAATATAATTTAATTTTATATTAAAAATTATTTATTATTAATCAACAATCATATGAGAGTATATTTTATTTGCAGGGTTAAATGAAATATTGAAATTGAAGATGAGTGCTGAGAGATGCAGTAACCCTTGCCTTTTATAAAGGTCCCCATTTAGAACTTCTGAGGCACCGTGAAATATTAGAGTATGTACCATAACAAAACCCAAGAACCTCATCTAGCTCATATTCCATCAAGTACAGATGGATCAAGGGTTTGCTTCCTCATGCTTTTCTCCAACCCCTTTTTGGGGCTTTGTGGTTCTTCTTGCACCTATCTAACTTGTTAGAACTCAATTTTAATAATAAAAAATAAGAGCCTATATAAATCCAAATTTTAACCACTTAATCATTTTGTCAATGACAATTTAACTGAAAAGATCATAACTTAAATTAGTTCTATATATTGATGTGTTTGTTATGTGAAGCAAGCTTTTGCTATAAAGGGGTACAACTTAAAATTGCTTCTCATAATTCTTTAATGCTTCTTTAGCTTTATCAGTCTTTTGCAATCGCCTCTGTTGTATAAAATGTGTTGGACTGAACATTTGTCATTAGATTAAAAGTTATAGCTATTAATGATGGTATAACTTTTTTTTTTTAATTTAATTGCATCAATCAAAATGTCATATTTCAATCCTACTCTGATCTTTTATCCAATTTTATAAGATGTTGGTGACATAAACAAAAGGACATTGACTAATGGAAGTTAAGTTAGAATGTCAAATTCCTTGTAGTTGTATATTGCGTAAGTCTTCTATTAGTCTTGATAATTTTATAATATCTTGATAATCTAGAGATATATATAATTAAGGTATAAATAAGGGTAAATGAAATTTGTATCCATTGATATCTCTTATCATTAGGGCCCTATTTGGTTTGACGTGGATGTGATCGTATTTTCTTTATATAGTTGTACAAAGTCTATTATATCTTTATAATTATTATTTCATCCATCAAATCACTTTTTAAAAGTAAGGATATAAAAGTCATTTTCTATTTCAATTATTCTCATTTATTCATTTTTTATATTTCTTTACATTTACATCTTTCAACCAAATGGATTATTGATTATTTTGAGATTTGCGTGAAATGAAATAAAATAGTATTCATTATAATTAAAAAAAATATAATATTGAAAACTCTCCACAGCATTACTTTATGTATATTGAAGTCTTGAAGCTTGAGTAAAGTGATGGCAATAATTAATTATTTTATGGTGTGGGAGGGAATAATGGTGGGGCCGGGGGATGTTCTACTTACAAGCATAGGTCATACTTCATAGAGGTGAAAGGACCTACATTTCTGGCCTTCATCATGATGATGATCTCCTCTGCAAGTCTTTCAGGAGGGATTATAACTTTAGGAAGGTATAATTACTTTACTTAATTAATTAATTGGTTTTGAAACTTCAATTTCTTTATTTAATTAATGGTTAATTAATTGGTTGATAATTTAGGGTTTACTCTTGCTCACTCAGCATCATAGTTGGGTTGATATTAGTTTTAAGACTATACTACATACTGTGGGAAAAGAGGAGGAAGCAAAAGCACAAACCCTCTTATGACTTCAAGCAGGTATCCACTCACACTCAATAAGTCTGATATGTAATATATATGTTGTATCAAAATTATAGTTAAAGTGTATCAATCTTTTGCTTAATTCATACTTCTTACATGAATTTAAATATATGCCATGTAATGATGATATTATTATTTACTAACTAGGCATACAACTATTGATATATTCATCACCTGTCAACCTATAATCTAGCCTAAAACACGTGTCAATATTGAACTTTTTTTAATTCCATCATAATTTGATAAATTAGTAACTCATAAATTGTTCATTATTGTATTAGCTATTTCTTTCTTTAAATATGATTATTTTTAAATTTAGAACAAAATTTGAGATAAGATTGTAACTTGTAAGTGAACTAAAGGTGCTCTATCAATTACCACAAACCAATATCGTAGAAATATAGTATGTAAAATTGAACAAGGATTGTATTATTTAAGTAATTAATGCATCAATTTTTATTCAATTTTTTGGCATTATTATAATGTAATTATGTACCTAAGTATTTTTATTAATATATTTATTATAAATCCCAGTAAGTTTTTATGAAAAGGATGAGGCTAATGGTGATAGCGACTAATTTTAGGACACTTTTGAACTTAGTTTTTGGTGAAGAAGTTATATACATACATATATATATATATATATACTTATATATATACACACACACACACACAAATATCACAAGAAGTCTTTGCTCTAGCAAAGTCACTAAATCACAACAAAATAAGGATATATATATATATATATATAGAGAGAGAGAGAGAGAGAGAGAGAGAGAGAGAGAGAAACACACACACACACACACACACAATGCAAGTGCCTAATAATGCGCATAAACATAGCATAAAAGAAAATTTTAAATTAAAAAAAAACTCAAAAGCTGATAAAATTTGATTCATCAAACAAAAATAAGGTACTGCAATGGGAGAAAAAAGAGAAAGAAGGTCCCTGAATCAAGAAAGGATGACGTGGGTCAATTTGGGCCTTAAATGCTTCCTTAGATTTTTTAGCTTCCAAAGGCTTGTTTTCATATTCCTTACTTGATTTTGTAGCCTTGAATGCTATTGGTTCATCTCTACTTGCAGATATTTTAACCTCTAATTTGTTCTTGCTTCACTGTCATTTCCTTCACATTCCCCCTAAAAGTTTCTCCTCCACCTTTAATAACTCTTCTATGAGAGTAATTCTTACATACACTTGGTGCGCCATGTCATTTATACACTCAACAATTAAGATTTACTATGCACGTAGACTCCACTTGTACTGCGTATAGACCCCACCTATACAAATTGAATTTTGGCTATTGATTTTTCTTGGTGCACTATGCACCAAGTGCACGTAAGAAAATTTCCTTCTATGAATGCCTCTGGCTTATTGATTTGACTTGCCCCTGACAATTTCTCCTTAGCCTTTACAGATTCTTGTTTCACTCCCTCATTGCTTTCATTTAACCACATCATTGGAGAATCTTGCTTTTGATCACTTTTTGATGGCTCTCGTTGCCTCATCTCTTCCATTAAACTCTTCTCACATTTTGTGTTCACTTTCGTATCTTCATTTTGATTTTAAAAGATTAAAAAAAAACCATTCATAACATGAATGACCAGTTAAGCAAACTTAGCTAAAATTTTTATATTTTTATTATTAAATTCACTGATAAAAATAGTTTATTATTTTTAAAGTCAATATGTGATTTTTATAGTTGAGGGTCATGTAATTGATTCTTTGAAAATATTTTACATATCATATTTTTATTAAAAAACTTAATCATAAAAATATAAAAAATTATCTAAATTATCTACAATCTACAAATAAATTGTATATAATAAAATCAAAGAAAATTAAAAAAAAAAGAAATCTGTGTAAAAAAAAGATGTGAATACCATATGTAACACCTCAAAATTAATTAAAGTATTAATCATGGATTTGGATTAATTAAGAATAATTACTATGGAATAATTAGGCAAGCTATGTGAATAGGAGTTTATGGAAAAATTAATTAATATAGGTTTAAGATTCAATTGGGTTAAAACTTAATCTAGGTTTATAATTAATTTGAGTAGGACATGGATAAAGACTAATGGAGGCCTAATGATTTTAAGTGCAGACCCAACTTTCTATTGTAAGACTTGGCCCAAGAGAGATTATCTAGTAATGACCCAATCTAGTTTAGTGAGTTAGTAGCCCAAAACTATGCCAAAATCCTATAAATTCTGTAGCCTAATCCCTAAGGTCTGGCCTAACAAATAGAAATTTGAAACCCATTTGGAATTTGGGCCTTTAGGTCAGCCCAAACCCATTCTAACCCTAAACATATTCAGCCCCTTCCACTAATTTTGCAGAAACAAGACACACAAGAAACATAAGAAGCAATTTTCGGAGGTCTAGAGAGAGGCTAGGGTTCTTAACAAGAAATCTATTATTTCTCACTTCTAGAGCCAAAATCAGCCAATGTGAGTGTTATATAATTTGACCCTCTCTTCTTCCTCTTCAATTTGGCCTAATTGGTTTTCCATTTAGAGCATTTTCACCATACTCAAAATCTGAAATGTGTTGTTTGGTATTTTTTTAGAGGTTAAGGCTATGAGGGATATTGGATAAGTATAAACTCTTCATTTTGATACATTTACTACTAGTTAGAGACCCCAATAGCTGACTTATGATATGGACTCTATTTTTATGCAAAAATACCCATGATATAGGGTGATATTTTGAAGTTTCTAGTCTAAGAAAGACAAAACCCGAAATTAAGGTCTCTTGGTGATTGGGTAGGTGTTTTTCTAGGTAGCTTATAATGGTTGGATCTTGTGGGATTTGATACATGTTGTAATTATCATATAAGAATATGCTTTAATTTGATATAAGACTTTTAGAGTTTGGAGATATACTTTTGGTGGCAGAACTTAACTCAATTAAGTGAGGTGACTGGGATTAATGTTAAATTCTATGTATATGTCTACTTTAATTTTATATCTATTATACATAAATGATTTCAAAATGCATAATGAATGGTTGGCTATCTGATATATTGTGTTTGGACCTTGTAAGTCCATGGTGGAGTTGTATTGTGGTTGCCACTCGTGCATTGTACTTCGATCAGACATCGAGTTATGATCAAACCTCAATGCATTGAGCCCTGGTTATGCTCATTAGAGAGTAGGTGCCATGGACGAGCCTTTCTCGGTGCTATTGGCCTTTAACATATAGATTTGTGATTGCTAGTATAGGATAGTAGTCACTGATAGCCTAATTATTTCATTTGTTGGTGTGACTGGTATATTTTATGATGTTTATATGATTTTATGCACACATGCTAATTAAATTGGAATATATGAATGAAATTTGCCTTAGTTACTAAGATTTACATCTCACCCCATTTCATGGGCTAACCATTTCAGGTGAAGGTCCTTCAGGTAAGGATAAAGGCAAGCAAGTGGATAAACATCCATGAGCTAAGGCCTAGTATGGGAAGCTACACTTGGATTGAGCTAATTTAGGGTAGATGCTAATTTTGTTATTCTTTTGAATAGCATCATCATGTAATCATATTGCCAAGTGTAAGAGATTGTATTTGTTAACCTAGAATGTATTTATGGAGGAGTTAGACCTCATGCTAAATTGGTATCTAATATACGAACTTATATATCTGACATGGAATCTAGCTGATGTTAAGATATGGTTAACTATTTAGGAATGTAATCATGTGATAACTTAAATAATGACTTAGACCAGTAATGCCTGGTACCCTATTGGGATTGATATTGGAATAATAATATTAGTTGTATATGAATTTGGTTACTTGTTATTATCACATGGAATTTGTTGATGCATGATAGTTTGGGAGTAGAAATCAACATCTAAGCCTTGAATTGGTCAAGTTAGATATGTTGGGTAAATCAAGTAGATAAATGCCATTAAAGTCTCACAAATTGAGGGAAAGTGGTCTTAAAGTGTTCCTAGAAGGGGAATTGGAGTGCATGGGACAAAATTTGGTAGGTATAGGCATAGGAGAGGGTCATGCCATGGCCAAGAAAGGCTTGCCATGGACAAGAGAGTAATATAAGTGAGGAGTGCCATGGTACAAGGAATCTCGCCATGGCAAAAAATGAAAATGTAGCCCAGGGAGGGTAACAGAGAGTAACCTCGTTGCAGCGCAACATGTTTTGTCGGGCGTAAGTTGAGGGAATCAGGTGATGAGTATTCTAGTAGCTAGTTTTGCTGTAGCATAAGTATATCCTATCGTGGTGCAAATCATGAAACTTTGTATAATAGCTCTAGGGGGTGTTTCCACCATGGTGCCATATAGGCTTGCCACAGGGATGCCTGAGGGCAACTTCGCTATGGCCTTTTGCACTATGGTGCAAGATGCAAAACTTGGTTTTTAAGTTTCCGTAGCCAACTTAGCCATGGCAGGAAGGTTTCAAGTCTCGACGAAGGTTCCCAAACACCTACTTTTAGCTTAGAAATCGTGGTTTTTCCTATGGTAATGCTAAGGAATGATTTAGAAACACTTGTAGGAGGTTTTGTGAGTTAGAATTAATGGATAAATGAATTAAAGGCTTTTGACTGAGGATTAGATTCACTTATGTACATAAATAGTTGTGATTATTTAGTTAATGACTCTAATAACATTAAGGTTCAAATTCCCTTACATTTTCTTAATCGATTAATTAAAATGGTTCTAGACCTTAATTTATGATTATTAATCATGTATTTAAGCTTAACTACTATGATTAGACATTAGGGTCGTTACATTTGGTATCAGAGCAATGGTTCAGGAAATTGTGGTAGATTTAGAACCTTGTGGCTAGTAAACTTGGCAATCATGATGCATGCATGTTAGGGATAGGAACATTGTGATCTGTGATGACTCTTATACTTGTATATACTTGCTGTGGGAATAGTTGTGTTTGGATTACCTTGGGCTATAGCTTAATGGGAGGTGCTTGTGGTTGTGCTTGTGGCATTGCAAAGTGAGATGGTTGCATGTGGAGAAACTGTTGAGATGCTAAGAGATATACAAGAGGCCATGGCTATAATGGCTAACCGAATTAGAGAACAAGTTAAGACCTATGAAGCTACAGTTAGGGCAATGACTGACCGGGTTTAAGAGTAAGCTGAGGCTTATGCAGCAACTATCCAAGTGCTGTAACAACTACATGAAACCATGAATAAGTAGAATCAGGAGGTGTTGGTGGAGAACCATGTTAGTGCTAATTAGAACCTTGGTGTGGAACACCAAAGGGAGGATGGTGACCTCTCTATTATATTAGGCAAGTTTAGAAAGGCTGATCCTCTATCATTTTTGGGGGAGTTGGACACTGAGAAGGCTGAAAGGTGGCTGATGCAACTAAAGAAGATTTTTGAGGTCATGACTTGCACCACAGAGCAAAAGGCAAAGTTGGCCATATATAAGTTGGAGGGTGAGGCTGGGCATTAGTGGAGGAATGCCTTCAGATTGTTGATTGCAAGGGAGATACCCTTGACTTATGAGAGTTTCCAAACCACTTTTGAGGGCAAGTATTTCCTACCTTCAGTAAGGGCTAACAAGGAAGCTGAGTTTAACTTCCTTGAACAAAGGGAATTAATGTGGATCAATATGCAACTAAGCTCTTCAGTTGTTTTGCTTCTCCTCCTACTTGAGACAGTTTGATGATGAGCCATGAAAGGCTGAAAAATTTAAAAGAGGCCTAAAACCAAAGTTAAAGGACAAAATTGTATCTCTACAAATTTGCAATTCTGATGAATTGGTGGAGAAGTGTAAAGTAACAGAGAGAGCCATGATTAGAAAGTGAGGCCAAAAGGAAGAAGATATAGAGGGTAAGCGTGACTAGGGCATAGAGCCTTTTAAGGGTGGAAGTAAGAAAGAAACTAATAGTGGTAGTGGCTTGTGGGATAGGAGACCACCCTAAAAAATATTCCTTAAAGAAGGGGTATAGGACCCCCAAAGAGTGCAGCTAGTGCCCCACTAACTTGTGTCAAATGTGGAAAGAGCCATGGTAATGGACTATGCCCGGTATGTTATAATTGTGAGAAACCTGGAAATTATCAAGGACTTGCTTGGTGTCAAGAGAGTTGGCTTCATCTATTAAACCACCTACACAAGGAAGGGTGTTTGCACTTACGCAGGAAGAGGCTAGTAGATCCTCTAGTCTTATCTGAGGTACTTTACTTGTCCATAATCATGTTGTAGATGCATTGTTTGACTCAGATGCGATCCACTCATTCATCTCATATGACTGTGTTAAGTGTCTGGGTCTTAAAATTAGCCTGTTGCCATTTGAATTATCTATGTCCACCCCTACTGGATATTCTATGATTGCATCTGATAGGTGCTTGAATTGTATTGTACAATTAGATAGCTATTGTACTACCCTTGACTTGATTTGTATCTCTTTATGTGACTTTGATGTAATCATTATTATGGACTAGTTGTCGGCTAATAATGTGATACTTGATTGTAACTATAAGACTATTTCTTTACCTACTAATATACCTAAAACTTGTCCTTTGATTGAGCTTACTTATGTGTCTGCCGCCCAAGCCAGGAGATATCTTAGGCATAATTGCTAAGGGTTCCTAGGACATGTTTGGTATAAGTGTTATACGAGGGAGAGGAAGGGAAAGGTGTACGGATTCCTATGTCCCTCATGTTTGGTATGTCAGCTTCCTTTTCCAATGGGATGAAATTTTCCTTTAAACACGGGAATGAGCTTTCCGTCAATGAACTGATGGAATGAGCTTTCCTTTGCCAATCTAATTTAAGTGGAGGATAGTATTTCTAGATGGCTGAATAATTTTTTTTTCTGGTTTCAGAAATAAAAAAATAAATGTAAAAAAAACTTATTTTTAATTTTTTAATCAAAGGATATTTTGGTCTTTTAAATATCTTTCCTTTTCATTTTTTTTCTTCTTTCCTTTTAACCAAACATAAAATAGATTTGTTATTTTCATTATTTCTTAAGTCAAACTAAACAAAATTTGAGTATTAAGATTCCTTTCCATTCCCATTCCCTTTCCCATTCCCATTCCCATGAAAATTCATTCTACATACCAAACATACCCCTAATGTTCTTTTCATTGCACGTTGAGGTTAATAATGGGCTAGAAGATATACTTGTGATTAGGGAGTTTCTTGAAGTTTTTCCTAAGGAATTTAGTAGACTACCTCTAGAAAGAGAGAGAGTTAGAATTCTCCATTGATTTGGTACTCGATAAAGGTTTGATTTCTAAGGCTATATATAAAATGGCGCCTACTGAGTTGGTTGAGTTGAAAAGTTAATTAGAGGAGTTGCTTGAGAAAGGGTCCATTAGGCCAAGTGTTTCTTTGTGGGGAGCACCATTGTTGTTTGTCAAGAAGAAGGATGGTAGCCTTAGGCTTTCCATTGACTATAGGTAATTGAACAAGTAACCATAAAAAATAAATACCTTTTGCATAGAATTGATAATTTACTTGACTAATCAGCTGGATCATCAATCTTTTCAAAGATAGATCTTAGATTGGGATACCACCAACTTAGAGTCAAAGTTGAGGAAGTACCTAAAATAGCCTTTAGGACTTGATATAGCCATTATGAGTTCCTAGTGTAACACCATATATTTCTAGCTCATTTCATGTTATCTCTATGCCTCATATCAAGCAATTCACAAAGAGGCAAGGAAAATAACATTAAATAATGCATTTCTTGGTGTTGCGTCGCGTATAAAAATTCCATTTAGTATCACGTGGATCACATGAGCTCATACATCATATTTTCCTATTTAATTACATGAATACAACTCATTTGCATTATCAAAAGTGGCCTACATCTCGTGGAACTCAAAGGGAAGCATAAAATACATGTGTATATTTTCGGCTAGATTTTTCTCTTTTCTGTCACAAATTTTGGAAAATTATAACTAATTCTAGAAAAATAAAAATCATGAATTCTTGGCCATTTTGGAAAGATACACATGTCTAATTTATGATAAAAATATTTCTAAACCATAACATTCAACATAGAGGACGTTTGGAATTCGAAATAGTCCAGAGGTCAGGTTGTCTACTGGTGCTATCATAGAATTCTGCAGCAAACTTCAAAAATATCTATTTAATTCAAAAAAAATCCAATCCATGCAAATGATACTAATATGGAAATCTGTGGATGTTAGTTAGAGGAAAAAAATAACTCCAGACCATCTCAGTCATGTCCAGGCATCGAAAATCAATCAAACAATACCTGAGGTTAGTTAGAGTTTCTAATACTAGATAGAATATTTAGAAATTCATATGTCCTTCTCTAGACATCCAAATGATATGCTTCCACTTGGAACAAGTCACTGGGAATGTCTAGTTTCTTTGTATAAACTTTTGTAGCAATTGGATATCATTTGGGCCTTGTGTGATAGATTTTATTTTTGGACCAGTATGAACAGTGACATGACCAAAACCAGAAAATTTTCCAACTTTGAAAATTCACCAAATATTCTATAGATCTCCAAAAATTCTGTTCTTTAGCTTCCAAAAAATCTCTCAGAAAGATATAATTTTATACCAAATATTAGATCAAGAAGAGCTCAGTTGGATAAAAAATGACATAGGGTTCCATTATGGTCAATTTTGGCTCCATATAGGATACCAAAATATCCAAATGGCTTTCCTTGGAGCTTGACACCATTTGGGTAAGTCTAAAAGCATAATTAAGACTTGTGTGAGCTATCTAAATGGTTCCAGCCCTCATGCATCTCATTTTGGCCATCTCACCCACACTTATATGCAATTCCATTTACCATTAAGGAAGCTACAATGCTATAACATATTCTAGTGATCACATAATATATTCTCTCATTCATACATGACATATTATCATAATTACATGTGTTCATAACATCATAATACATATACATCCATTGGTTACATCATATGCCAATTGTATGGCCTTAATGTAACAAAATTCATGTTCTTAGATGTCATACTCTCATCTTCAAGGTGGTTGGCTTCCATTACCTTATCCACTTGGTCCACCTAGCATGTTAGATCATTGGAGAGGAGGGGATGAGATTCAAAGAATCCCAATAGTTCATCTCTCAGTCAATCATACATAAAGCATGTAAAACAAGTCTTATAAATGCATACATGAGCATGTTGTCATGTGTAAACATTTAAGAAGCATTTTCATCATTTGAGAAAGTCATACATAGCATACGAAGGCTTGCCAAGTAAGTGGATTGGCCTCACCCATTTACTTGTGGATTTTGGATTTGCCTCACCCATTCTTTAAGAGGTTCTTGGACTCAACCATCCTCTTGGGAGTCAACCTTACTTTTGGGAGACTCTTTACTTTGTCTCAACCAATCTTAAGGGTTCTTGGTTCATTCTTACCATGGTTAAGAGTTATTGGTCTCACCACATTTAAGCAATCCAAAACAAATATCATGAACATCATTTAGAAGACATAATGCATCATTATGGTACCATGGAGTAAGAGCTCATGCTAGCACATTTCTTATGGCTTAAAATACACACACACACACACATATTCAAAGACAAGTAAAGCAAGCAATCATGCATGAGAGAAGGTGGAGAGAGCTACCTTTGTCACATTTGCATATTTTCTTCCTTTATACTTAATTCCTCTCTCATGGCCATACACTCACAAGGAGGTGGAGACCATCTCTCTTGGCCTAGACACATCATATGGAAGCCAATTAGGTTCATGGAATTAATTCTAAGGCCACGCATCTTCCTTAAACACTAACTTGATCTAATGACCCATTTATGGTTCCAAAATGCACCTAATAAAGCAACATCCATAAAATAAATTCAAACTCCATTCTTTCCTTTTAAATATGATTCTTGACTCCTTTTAAGTCTCTTGGAGTCATCACACAATCAAAACCAAGAGCCTAACTACATGTTGCTTCTTTAGGTCATATTATGGAACATAAGGCACTATCTCACATTCTATGCTTTCTAAATTTTTTCCAAGGCTTCATCTCATATTCATTCATCATATATGACTAAAAAATGGGTTTAGAAAAATTTAAAACTCTTTCTAGCTACTCAAACCTCTTTAGGCCGAGGCTTTGGAGGAATTAAGGCTTCATGGACTTTACTTTGTTTTCTTGTTCGAGGAAGCACATGGAGAGACTTCTAGGGATCTTAAAAACTCAATTAAACTCTTATTTAGACCTAAAAATCATTGTACAAAATCAGATTTTACAAGGTGCAATTGAAACCCTAGGACTTTCATCTTAAAATCTAATGGTTTTTAGTTAATTCCCTTTGCATATTTTTAATCTCCGCACTCTTTTTCCTTAGAATCACCCTTAGTTCTGCCTAAAAATCAAATCCTCTTAGGTCTTCTCAAGTGGGACGAAATGGTGGAGAAGGGGAAGAAAGGATATCAATCATGGAAGAAGAAATTACCTTGATTTCTTGCTTTTTCTCACTTGAATCTTTCTTTCTCTAGGCTCCTCTCTTCAAATCCGAATTTCCCCCTAAGTTTCTCCCTTAAAACAGATTTGTAAACTTCATTTTAATTAAAAGAAACAAAGGAGAATGAAAGAGAGGAGGTTTGGATGGAAGAAAGCATGGAAAACTACTAAATTTCCTTACTTTTTAGCTTGAATTTCTCCTCCTTTTCTTCCTCCTCTTGTGCGCCTCATCCCCTAGGGTTTTCTCTAGTTTTTGGGTAGAGCTTGGTCGAACAAAATGAAGGGGGAAGAAGGGCACTACTTATATATATAAAGGAGGAAGAAGAACTTTTCAAAAATTCCTATTTTGTCCTTCATTTTTTGCATTTTCATTTCTACTTCAGTTTAGCTCCTTTTTGATAATTGTCTTTTTTATTATAAAATTTAGGTTTCCAATTTAGTAAAATGCCTTTGGCATCACTCAAATTGGAGCTAAAACCTTTCCGAATGAATTCGTCAAACTTCGGGTACACCGACATTGTAAAACGTCCACCAGAGGGGTTTTAACTGTCCCGGGGTTTTTTATGATTTTTAGGGCCTCTGAGAACCCTTGAGAACTCAAAAATTTCATATAAAAAGCTATCCTGTGTGAATTCCAAATTTTTTTCAAAATTACCAAAATGCCATTACATTTTGTAAGTTTTTTGTAAGAAATTATTTCTTTATTCTAGCTCCATTTTTCTTTCCGTCTGAGCTTGGGATTCTCATTTTTAGGAGTGTAGAATGCTTTCCAAATTTTTTGGGAACTTAACTATCTTAATTCGGGGGACTTCCTTTTGTATCCAGTGAATTTCATTCGTTCACGGAGAAACCATACGTTATGTTTCTCTCATTTTTTCTCATTTTTAGAGAACCAGATGTTACACCTAGTCATGCTTTTTGGTTAACCAATGCCCCTGCTATTTTTATGGATTACATGAATAGGATCTTTAGGCCCTATCTTGACTAGTTTGTGGTAATGTTCATTGATGACATCCTTATCTACTCTAGGAGTAGTGAAGAGCATCTTAGGATAGTTTTTCAAACATTGAAGGAGCATCAGTTGTATGCTAAGTTGAGCAAATGTGAGTTTTGGTTGCGGAAAGTTAAATTCCAAGGTCACGTGATATTAGAACAAGGGGTAGCGGTAGATCTCAAGAAGGTAGAAGCGGTATTAAATTGGGAGAGACCCAAGACGGTGATCAAAATTCGTAGCTTCCTAGGTTTAGTCAGCTACTATAGAAGATTCATTAAGGAATTTTCTCAATTAGCTATACCTTTGACTAAGTTGACTAGGAAAGACCAACCATTTGTGTGGGATTCTAAGTGTGAGAATGCCTTTCAAGAGCTTAAGGATAGGTTGACCACTACACCTATGTTAGTGATACCCGACCCTAAAGAGACATTCACAGTCTATAGTGACGCTTATAAGAAGTGATAAGAGTGTGTTTTGATGCAACAAGGTAGGATGATAGCCTATGCCTCTAGACAACTTAGACCTTATGAGGAAAATTATCCCACCCATGACTTAGAGTTAGTGGCTATAGTTTTTGCCCTTAAGATTTAGAGGCACTACCTCTATGGTGCACAATTTGAGGTATATAGTGATCACAAGAGTTTGAAGTATCTATTTGACTAGTCGGAGTTGAATATGAGGCAAAGAGGGTGGATAGAGTTTTTTAAGGATTATGACTTCTCCTTAAAGTATCATCAAGGAAAGGCGAATGTTGTTGTCGATGCCTTGAGTAAGAAATCTATTCATATGTCAATGATGATGCTTAGAGAGTAAAAGTTGATTGAGGAATTGAGAGATTGAACCTATCCATTTCAGTGAATCCTAGTAGTCATCTCTTAGGAGAGTTAAGGATAGAAAATGACTTTAGGAAGAGAATTAAAAAGGCCCAAGAGCTAGATGAACATTTGGGAAGAATTAGAGCAGTTAGGGAATGGAGAGGTTAGAGACTTTGACCTATTAAAGGATGGTTTGGTGAGGTACCAGGGTAGAGTGTGCATACATAAGGATGAAGAGTTAAGGAAAATAATGCCGTTGGGAGCTCAAAAGAGTAGATACACCATTCATCTGGGTACCATTAAGATGTATAAAGACCTTAAGAAGAGTTTCTGGTGGCCTAGGATAAAGTCAAACATAGCTTAGTTTGTTGCTAAATGTCTAGTTTGTCAGAGGGTTGAGATTGAATACCAAAGACCCGCAGGATTGTTACACCTTTTAGAGACTCTAGAATGGAAATGGGATAGCATATCCATGGATTTTGTGATGGGTTTGCCTAGAACATCATGGGGTTATGATGCTATTTGGATGATTGTGGATAGATTGACGAAGTCTACCCACTTTCTACCTATTTGAGCCATTTATCCTCTAGATAGACTAGCTCAACTGTACATCCATGAGATTGTGAGATTATATGTTGTCCCCAATAGCATTGTGTTAGATAGAGACCCAAGGTTCACATCAAAATTTTGGCAGTCTTTACAAGAAGCTTTAGGAACTATAACACCATATCTATCTAACTTATTTCATCTCATTTTTAGTCATATTCCCTTAGATAACATAACTTCTCAAGAAAACTCAAATAAAATAATAGATTATTTTGTGTTGTGTAATGGATAAAAATTTTACTTCATGTCCCCTGGATCATATGAACTCATCCATCTCATTCTTCTATTTAAATACATATATACAACTTAAAACCATCTTAAAATGTTGCCAAAAACTTAAGCTTATAACATACATACACAAAATAATGCAAGGCTGTCTCAGGTTCCACTACTAGATTTTTAGTGCCAACTTTGAAAAATCATAAATAAATATATAAAGATTGAAATTAAGCATACTATACCATTCTAGAAAGCTAGTACCATTCTAGAAAGATAAAGATGTTAAATTTATGTTAAAAATAAGTCCAGATCAAAATAGGAATTTCTAGCCATTAGAAATCGATGGAATAATACAAAAGGTATTACTACATTAATGGTACTAACTCTATACTTTCAAAAATTCATATCTCTCTGCTTAGACATCCAATTAGGTGATCTTGGTGGCCATAGAAATCTTATCATGTCTAGTTTATGCCTATGAATGTTCATGAGCATTGGACACTATTTGGCCCTAGAATAATATAGGAGAAGAAACTGACCATATGAATAATAACTATATCAAAAAAGTAGAAATTTGGCAACTTTGAAAATTCATAATTAATTCCATAGAGCTAAAGTAATCTGATTTTTAGATTCTTAAAAAGTTCTATATGAGATCTATATGAATACCAAATTTCATGAGAAAATTCATCCATTTCATCAGTTTGTGCCACAGGGTTCCAAAATGGCAATTTTCAAGCTTCATTAGGGGTCAAGAGGGACCAAATTGGCTTCTAGCATTTCTAGGGCCACTTGAGCATGTGGAAAAGCATGAAAGTAGCCTACTAAACATGGCTCAAAGGTCCAACAACCCATATTTTACAAACTCTGTAACACCCCAAAAATTAATTAAGGTGTTAATCATGGATTTAGAGTAATTAAGAATAATTAATAGAAGATAATTGGGCAAGTTAGTGGATAGGAATTTTAGAAAGATAAATCATTAATATGGGTTTGAGAATTAATTAGGATAGAAATTCCATTTAGGCCCAAATTAATAGATCATGATAAAAGGCTAATGGAGGCCCAATGAGTTAGGTGCAGACCCAAATCCTTGAACCCTTCAAACTTGGCCCAAACCTAATTAAACTTCAGCAACCCAATGCATAAGAACTGGCCCAATAAAATTCTGCAGCCCAACACTTAAAAACTGGCCCAACAAGCTAAAGTCTGAAAGCCATTAGGAGTTGGACCTTGGAGCAACCCATGACCCATATATTTGACCTAACTTAACCCCACTAAAACCCTAAAAACTAACCAGCCACCCCCCATTCTACAAAACACAAAAACACAAGGAAAATTCAGAGGTGAGGAGGAGAGGCTAGGGTTCTCGGCATAATTCCACCTTTTCTCACATTTGGAGCAAGATTTAGCCAAGGTAATAGTTATACAACTTAATCTCCTAATCTTTCTTTTTAATTTGGTCTGATTAGTTTTTCATTTGGAGTATTTTCATCATACCCAAAATCTGAAATGTGGGTGTTTGGGGATTTTCTTGGTGAAATTCGTAGGTTGAGGTTAGGGCTGGTATTAGGTGAGTTTAAACCCCCCATTTTGATGCTTTCTTTGTTAGTTTGAGACCTCCATAGCTGATTTATATTATGGGTATTAATTTTATACGAATTTGCTTAAGATTTTGGGTGGAATATTGAGATTTCTGGTAGAGGACACTTTAATCCGAATTTAGGATTCATGGTGGCTGGGTGAGTGTTCTTTAGGTAGTTATTAGCATTTAAATTCTTTGGGTACTTGTTGTAACTGTTAGTGATGAATTAGAGTAGTAATTATCTGATGCTATGATTATAGGGAGGCTCTGTACCATTGGTGGCTGTTGCAAACTTGTCTACAAGTGCGATAATCGGGGTTTACATTAATTCCATGCATATGTCGGTTTAAATTTCATACTTGCTGTATATGAATGATTTGAAATGTTGAATGAATTGGTTGGCTATCTATTGTATGATGATTGGACCTTGTGAGTCCATGGTGGAGCTGTGGTGCAGCTGTCACCCGTGCATGTGTTTCAATCGGGTACCGGGTTATGATCAAACCCCAGATGCACTGAGCCCTGGTTGTGCTCAATGGGGAGTAGGTATTGTGGACAGGCCTCTCCCAGTGTTAATGGCCTTTGACATGTTAAAATATGATTGCTAGTGTGGGATAGTAATCATGATAGCCTAATTGTTTCATTTGCTGAGATGATTGATATGATTTTGATTCATGCATATATGTTAATTAAACTGGATCATATGATGGAATTGCCTTGGTTACTGAGATTATTATCTCACCCCGTTTTATGGGATTACAATTTCAGGTGAAGGTTCCTCGGGTAAGGATAAGGGCAAGCAAGTGGATGAACATCCATGAGCTGAGGCCTAGTGTGGGGAGCTACACTTGGTCTGAGCGTAATAGAATAGATGCTAATTTTGTTAAGTCTTGTATCGCATCATCATGTATCTGTATTGCCAAGTGTAGGAGTCTGTATTTTGATAATGTAATGTGTACCTATTGAGGAGTAGGCCTTACTTTAAATTGCTATTTAATGTATGGATTTATGATATCTGCTATGAGCATTATTGAACTCTGATATGACTTACCATTTGGAAATGTAACCTTGAGACATTGATATGAATCACTGATGCATGGGACCTCTAATGGAAAGTATATGAAATGTTAAATGTCAATGAGGCATGAATTGTGTTATTGTTATTCCCTGGACTTGCTGATATAGGGTAGTTGGGGGAAATGGAAATCTACATTTGAGTGTTGAGTTGGTAATGGTAGAATAGCTAGTTCATAACTACCCTTAGAGTTGCATAAATTAAGGTAGAATGGCCCTAGGGTGAGACTGGAGGAAGAGAGGAGAGTATGAGTCCGGATTTTCAGAGTGTAGGATCAGAAGGAATTTAGCCGTGGCTAAAATTGAGTTGGCCGTGGCCAATAGAGGCGAAGTTGCCCAGGGAGAGTGCCAGAGAGTAATTCACCGCGAAGAAATGTAAATTGGCCGCGGCGAAATGTGAGAGGCTGAACTGGGAGTCATCCAGAGAGAAATTAGCCGCGGCGAATTATGGAATTGGCTGCAGCAAACTTTTAAGAAAATGTCCCCGGCATTCCAGAGAGGAATTGGCCGCAGCCAATATCGAGAGGCGAGTGAGTAAGTTCCAGGAGGCTTCTTCACCGCGGCGCCATGTAGGTTGGCCGCGGCTAAGAGTAATTAGGCCGCGGCGAACATGCTGAAACACTTATATTAACTAGAAAACCTTGGTTTTCCATATGTTAATCACAAGGGATGATCTAGAATCATTAGGATGAGTTATAATTGATGAGTAATAGAATCCAAGGCTTATAAATGGATGTTTAATTCCCTTATGAACCTAAGTGTATGTAATCATATGGTTGATGACTCTAATCACCTTAAGGTTTAAATTTCTCCACATTTTCATAACCTATGATGATTAATCGCGTGTTTAACCTTAATTATGATGATAAGAAATTAGGGTCGTCACAAACTCACTCTCCCACTTGATGATATACACAAGAAGCATACATGTTCATTCTTGTCATTCATTGTCAAAGACTTGCTATATCATTCAAATGGTGCCTATTCTCACATATACATCAGATATCCATATAATTACACATGTTCAAAAGGGCTTACATCACATTCATCATAAAGTTACATTATATGCCATCAAAATGGTTACAAAGTGAATACATAATACATTTCCATGTCAATCCTCTTCCTTTAAGCTTAGTGGCTCCCATTCCTTTCCTCACTTGGTCCACCTAGACATGTTAGGTAATGGGGAGGAAATAATGAGATTTTAGGAATCCCAATAGCTCTTCTCCCTTTCAAGCACACATAATGGATACAAATTCAAGCCTAAAAATGCACGCATGGCTATCTTGAAGTTCATAAACATACATGGAATATTTTCTTCATTCAAGAAGTCACATATAACATTCATAGGCTTGCCAAGACAATGGTTTAGCCTCACCCATTCTCTTTGGGCTTTTGGATTTCCCTCACCCAATTTCTTAAGAGGTTTTTGACTAAACGTCACTCTTTTAGAGATTTTTGGCTTTGTATCACCCATTCTTAGGGACTTTTGGCTTATCCTCACCCTAGGTAAGGGACTTTTGGCTTCACCACACTCAAGCAAGCCATTCATGTTCATAAAAACATTATTCAAGTACATAAGTAAAGCATCATGGTACCATGACATATAAATACATACTAGAAACATCTTTCATGGTTTAAACATACACATACATATTCAAAGACAAGAAAACATCCAAAGATACATGAGAGAAAGAAGAAAGAGCTACCTTGTACACAAGAGCACACTTTCTTCCTTGGAAATGCTTCCTCTCCCTTAGCCAAACACCTACAAGGAGGTAGAGCTTGATTCTTTTGGCCTAGACATATCACATGGAAGCCAATTACACTCTTAGAACAATTTCTAAAGCTATACATGCACTTAAAAAGCTAGATTGCTTCTAAGGTTCAATTATGGTTCCATAATGGACCCAATGAAGCAACACTAAGAATAAAAGATATTGGCTCCATTCTTTCCTTCCATATATGGTTCTTGACTCCATTTAGATCTCTTGGAGCCATCACACATTCAATTTGAGGAGCCTAGCTATATGTTGTTTCTTTAAGTCATAATATGGAACCTATACCTCTATCTCACTTCCTAGGCTTCCTAAATTTTTTCCAAGGCTTCCTTTCATACTCTCCTCTCATATATGATGCATAACCAAGCTTGGAAGAAATTGAAACACTCCCTAGGTGTCATATCTCTTCTTGGCTGAGAGTATGCCTCCTTTGGACACCAATGGAGTTGTTTTGATTTTTTTGATGGGAGAAATATGTGGGAGGCTTCCTTGATATCTTAGGAACTCATATGAACTCTTAAACATATTAATTTATGGCTAGGACTCATCTTACAAACAAGGTGCAACTAAAACCCTAGGTTATGCATCTTAGAAAATCATGGTTTTTTCTTTGCATATTCTTATTTCCCACACTCTAATTCCTAAGATTCATCCTTGGTTTAGTTCAAAATTCAATCCCTCTTTGTTGTCCATACATGGGGCAAAACACACAAGAAGAAGAACAAGGAAGAGCAAGCTTGAAAGCAACCAAACTACCTTGATTTTCTAGCTTCCTTTGGATGCTTCTTCTTTTGCTTGGACTCCCTTCTTCAAACTCGAACTCCTCCCCTCTAGTTTGACCTCAAAATAGCACTAAAAACTTGAATGAAATTATAGGAAGAAGGAGGAGAAGGAAGAGATTAAGTTTACTAAAGGAAAGACCAAGAAAATCCATGAATTTCATACCTTTCTTGCCTTGTTTTTCCTCTTCCTCTTCCCTTCTCTTATGCACCTCTCTCCTTTGGTCTCACTTCTATTTTTAGGCAGAATTGAAGTTAGCTAAGTGAGGGAGAGAAAGGGGCATCCATATATATAGGAAGAAGGAATAAAATTGTTCATTAAAAATTTCCATTATGTCCCATCTTTTTGGCATTTTTGTTTTTAGTTTGTTTTGGCTCCTTTTTGAGAACCGTCTTTTAAATCATAAAATTTAAGTCCTCTAACTTATAAAATTCCTATGGAATCATCTAATTTGAGGCTAAAACCTTCGTGAATGAAATGATCAAAGTTTGGGTTAACTATTATTAAAAAATGTACACCATAGGGGTTTTAATTATCCTGGGGTTTCCCATGATTTTTAGGGCCTCTGAGAATCCTAGAGAACTTAAAATTTCCATTTAAAAAGTGTAATGAATTGTAAATTCCATAAAATGATAAAATAAGCTGTATGGTAAATTCCGTAAAACGATGAAATAAGCCGTATAAAAGTAAGTCCCTTGAAATGAGTTAGATAATACCTTGAAAATTTTGGATAGTGTCCTAGTCTTCTAAAAATAATAATCCTAGGCTTAGATGGAATTAAAAATGGAGCTAGAATAGTAAAATAAAATTGTGACGAAAATTGATGAAATGAAGTGGCATTTTCGTAATTAAGTGCAAATTTTGAAAAAACTCACAGGAGGGCTTTTTAAATGGAAAATTTGAGTTGCCCAGGGTTCTTAGAGACCCTAAAAATCATAGGTAGCCTTGGGACAGTTAAAGCCTCTCTGATGTATATTTTCTAATAATGATGAACCTGAATTTTGACGAATTCATTTGGGAAGGTTTTAGCTCCAAATTGAGTGATTCCAAAAGTATTTTATTAAATTGGGAAATTAAATTTCATAATGGAAAATAAAATTCTTGAAAAAGAGCTAAAACAAAGCTAAAACAAAATTGCCATTGCAAAAGGATGAAATTAGAAATTTTAGAAAAAGTTGCTTCTTAAATGCTCCACACACTTCATGCCCTTTCTTTTCTCTTCTTTAGGTCAACCTCCCTCTACCCAAAAATAGTAAAAGAAAGCTCTCTCTTAGGCACACAAGAGAAGGACAGAAAGTAAGAAGACAACCAAGAAAAAGGTAGGCAAATTCATGAAATGTCATGCTTCTCCTTTTTCCAATTTTGTTCCTCTCCTTCCAAGCTTTCTTTCTATGGCTTTGTTGAGCTCTTTGTTCTGTTTTGACTCCAGATTTTAAGGGAGTTTTTCAATTTTCTTGAGGAGAAGCAAACCAAGGAGAAAGGCACTTGAAAGCTAGCTTGACCTTTCTAGTGACTTGTGCCAACTGGAAGAACCTCATTTGGATGTCTAGAGAGGGAGATATGAAATTATGAAGTTTCTATCCTATTTTAGGTGCACGGTTAGACCTCCAGCACTATTCCATCGATTTTCGGGGTTTGAATGCTCCTAGATTAATCTGGAACTATTTTTCCTCTCTAGCTAACATCTACACCTTTCCAAATTGGTATAGTTTGCACAAATGGGATTTTTTGTGGAATTAATTATGAATTTTTAAATTTATATCAATAAGTTATATTAGTAATTCTAGACAACTCAACTTTTGTGTCTTTTCTATTGTCAAACATAGTCCAGATGAGATTTTCGTGGCTGAGAATTATTTTTAGTGTAAATTCAACGTCTATATCTTTCCATCAAGCTATGTTTGCTTGATTTCAATTTTTCTAAATTCAGTTATGATTTTTCAAAATTGCCTCATAAATTTGCCACCATGGAACCTAAGGCAAAACATAAGAATTTGTGATTTTTAGCTCTTGATTCATGGTTTATGTGAAGTTTTGAGATGTTTATGGATAGAAAATAATTAGCGAATGTTGTTGGAAAATTTTCGGGGCCTATGGATCAAAATTTGAAATTTTAACCTTGACGTAATGCCATTAAATCCATTATTTTTAATGTAATTTCTTGGAATTCCTTTATAACATATGTAGTTTACCATGAATGAGTAAGGTGATGATAGAAATAACATGGTATAACATTTATTGGTATCAAAGCTAAGGTTTAGGCACTTTTGCTCTATGTTTGGCTTTTGAGTGGTGTTTTTGGCTTGTGATTAGGTGTGAATTACCTTGGAAATGGTAGACTAGCCATGTATATATGCTTAAATTGTATTTGTGAGCAAAGATTATGACTTCTTTTTAGTTAAAATGGTTGAAACTATAAGAGGCAAAGGTAGGGGCATACTAGTTATGGGTTAAGAGGTTGAATATGAGGATCCTTTGCGAGCTATCATGGAATGGCTCGATAGATATGAGGATGTGATAGCTCAACAGCAATAGGTGTTATAGCAGTAGCATGAGATGATTATGCAGCTGCAGGAGTCCTTGGCTAGACAAGAAGAAGTTAGGAGAGAAGCCCCTTAGCCTCAGCCTTCCACTTTTAGTGTTTCACCCTCACCTCCCTAAGAGCTAGCTTAGACTCTGCCATCAATTTAAAAACAATTAAATCAATTCAAAAAGAACAACCTAATTGTGTTTGATGGGGAGTTAGATGTAGACAAGGCGGAGGCCTGGGTAATGGAAATAGAGAAGATTTTTATAGTGATGGACTACCACCTTCATGTTACAGAAAGAAGCTGACAGGTGGTGGCGTAGTATGAAGTCTCTGATAGAGAGACCAAGAATTTGCATATCACTTGGGAGAATTTCCTAGTAGAATTTTATAAGAAATATTTTCCCAGTTCAGTGAGGAAACAAAAAGAGATGCAATTCATGGGGCTGAAGCAGACTGATGACATGATGGTAGATTAGTATGTGGCCAAATTTATAGAGCTGTCTCAGTACTCATCCTATCTCTAGAGATATGATGACAAACCCTAGAGGTGTGAACAATTTGAGACCGGCTTAAAGCCCCTAATCAGAGATAGAGTGACTTCATAGAGAATCTAGGACTTTAATGCCTTCGTGGAGATCAGCAAGGTAATTAAAAATAATTTGAGAGACATTATGCCTGTTGCTACAGTATCTAGTCAGAGAGGGACTCTGGAGTTGAAGAGGCTGAGACCAAAAGACTGTGCCAGCTCTGCACTTACTAGTAAAAAGAAGGGTAAGATGCAATGGAACTGGAGGCCACAGAAAGGAAAGCAAGAGCAGGCCCTTTGGATTCAGCCATCCACACAACAGTTTGTAGTGACATGTTACAAGTGTGGGAAGTTGGGGCACATTGTTAGGAATTGCCCCCAGATAGATTCAGTGCCTCCTAGGCTATAGACCCAGGGCAGGGTGTTTGCCCTTTCTCTGCAGGAAGCCAAGACATTGCCCAGTATGATTTGAGGTAAGCTTATAGTGAATGGTTTTCTTATGATTGCTATGTTTGATTCGGGTGCTTATTACTCATTTATATTCTATGACTGTGTAAGACATTTAAGTCTGGCCTTTAGTACTTTACCATTTGATTTGTCCATCATTGCACCTACTAGAAGCCACATTATTACTTCCCATGCTTGCTTGAATGTCACTATATAGTTTAACCACTACTGTACTACCATTGATTTGATTTGTATGCCTTTCCATGACATTGATTTGATTGTTGGCATGAACTAGATGATTGCTAATAATGCTGTCCTTGATTGTGAACATCGAGTCATATCTGTACCTTCATATGGGACCATACTTAGGATGGGGACCGAGTTATCCTTTATAACTACTGCCCAGGTTGAGAGACATTTAGAGCATGGATGTCAAGGGCTTCTAGTCTTTTTCTCTATTCAGGTTGAGGTAGAGGAAGGGATAGAGGAGATCCTAATAGTTAGGGAATTCTTAGAGGTTTTGCTCAAAGATTTTGACTTTAGTGGTCTACCCCCTAAGAGAGAGATAAAATTCCCCATAGACATAGTGCTTGGGGCTGGACCGATGTCTAATGCTCCCCACAAGATGGCTCCCACCAAACTCGTTGAGTTAAAAAAGCAAATAGAGGAGTTATTAGAAAAAAGGTTCATAGGCCTTAGTATTTCACCCTGGGGAGCTCCAGTATTATTTGTGAAAAAGAAAGATGATAGTTTGAGACTGTGTATAGATTATAGAGAATTGAACAAGGTTACCATAAAAAATAAATATCCTCTCTAGAGAATAGATGACCTATTAGATCAGTTGGCTAGGGCATTTGTATTTTCTAAGATAGACCTTAGATCTAAGTACTACCAGTTGAGAGTAAGAGCTGAAGACATCTCAAAGACAGCCTTGAGGACTAGATATGAGCATTATGAGTTCCTTGTAATGCCATTTAGGCTTACGAATGTGCCCGTTATGTTCATAAATTATGTGAACAGGGTATTCAGACCATATCTGGATAAATTTGTTATGGTATTTATTGATGACATCTTAGTATACTCTAAATCTTTTTAAAAGTATAAGAGGCATTTGAGATTAGTCCTAGAGACACTGAGAAGTAAGAGATTGTATACCAAACTGAGTAAATGTGAGTTTTGACTAACCGAGGTGAAATTTTTAGGTAATGTGATATTATGAGATGGGGTCGCGGTAGATCCCCATAAAGTTGAGGCTGTATTATATAGGGATAGACCTAAGCCTATCACTGAGGTTAGGAGTTTCTTTGGTTTGGCAGGATATTATAGATGATTTATTTAGGGCTTTTTTTAGATGGCCTTGCCACTTACGAGGCTGACTATAAAGGATACACCTTTCGTGTGGGATGATAGATGTGAGAGGTGTTTCCAGAAGTTGAAACGTTGATTGACCATTGCCCTTCTATTGATTATTCCTGACCCTAGTTTACCATTTGTGGTTTATAGTGATGCCTCAAGGAGAAGGTTAGGATGTGCGCTTATGCAGCAGGGTAGGGTAGTGGCGTATGCCTCTAGGTAGTTAAGGCCTCATGAGAAGAATTATCCCACTCATGATCTAGAGTTAGCCACAATAGTTTTTGCTCTTAAGATTTAAAGGCACTATTTGTAAAGTCCCACATTGGCTGGAAGGGGCCTGTGGCTAGCCCATATAAGTGAGGAGAATCCTCCCCCTCACGAGCGTAGTTTTCCTACGGGAAAGGACAAAGCCCAACGAACTGGGAAGGCAGGGTCAAAGACCCACGAACCGGGAAGGAAGGGACAATACTCGTGAGGGCTCTGTATGTGTTGGTATTAGAGCAAAGTTCCAGGCTCTCCCGGATTGGATTTGGCTTGAGGATGTTATAATAGGGCTATGTAAAAGGCTTGAATGGATAGGTAAAGGCTTGTATGAGACATGTTGGGTGTGTGAGGATGGTTGTGGCTTTGTTCATACTAAGAAAGTTATAGGATGGTCTTAGAGTAGTAGTGGACATCGAGAAAGAGTGGCCTCTAGAGTAGCTTGAGTAGAGTTAAGTTTGAGCAGGGTTGACAGATCTGACGGCTAGAGCTTGATGAGATATGATAGCTCGCCGGAATCAGTGGCAAGCCCTAGATATGAACGATGAGAATGATCTTGTTGATAGGAAGAGGCTTGCTAGAGAAAGTATGTGAGGCCTAATTCTCCCTGGTAGTCATACTCAAGCCATTCCGAGATGTCCTGCTTAATGCAGAGAGAAGTAGCGATGCAGCATGGCATAAGATGAGATTGCAGCTGCACAAGACCAATTTAGAGGGGAAGTGAGAAAGAGAGTCACCCCCTAGCCACAACACCCAAATGTCTAGATAAATATTGGAGCCCGAAAGGTTAATCTCCTCAGGCCAGAGATTGAATTCCAAGCTACACCCTTAAGAGCCTGATTGCCTAAAGATGATAAGTAGTTATGCATGAATGAAATGAGAGGTAGATCCCTCTAGCTTGATGACGAGCCAGTTATAGAGGCAATGAGACTCGGGTTGGTAGCTAAAGATAAAAATCCAATCCCTAGAATAGTAAGCTAATTAGAGGTCGTTAGTTGTGGCACATGGCAGTGTAAACGCCTTGTTGTCATGGAAAGTTAGTAAGAAGTCTATGGGCCTAATAATTGAGATTGAAAAAGAACTTAGTATAAAGAAAGCTAGACACAGTGATAATGAGGTTGTCAAGACTTGCCTTTAAGGTGCTGACTCCAACCTAAGGTGTTACCCTGTGAGATGCTGAATAATAGAACGCTAGTGGAGCCTTAAATAACGTAAGATAAGACTACCAGTAGTGAGGCACCTAGCGAGTGGCCTAGAAAGGTATACCTCATGGGTAACACTTAGAAGTAAGTATGAGTAGCCAGTAACCAAGGTTCAGAAGAGAATGAAGATAGTTAATAAGCTACAGGTTTAATAAGATAGATAGCCTAGGCTAAGCATAAGCTGAAGCCTAAGGGAGATGACCAATAGCATCGTTCCAAGTGAGATATGTGAATGAAAAGCTCAGTGAAAATTTTCCCTAGAGTGAAAAAGGAAAGATAAGACATCCTGATGTCAGGGAAACCACCCAATAGTAGTTAGTAAATTTCCCCAGATAGACACCCCTGAGTCATAAAGGGAAGCGAGGAAGAGCTAAGAAACTAGCTACAGAAAAGATGCCCTGGCTTTAGTCATGATTAGATGAGTAAGCTAAGCTTAGAAAGATAAACAAATAGGGGTCAGATAATTAGTCAAACAAGCTCCCTAATAGGAGAATAATATAGGGTTAAGGCACATGAGTGATTAGAGCACCCAGTAGAGCATCGGCTTCTGTGAGGTAGAATCCAGACATTGAGAGTATGTGTTCTGGATTGAGTTAGCAGAACCCTAAAAATAGTATATTGTGCTCCTGGGGTAAAGCTAAAGAGGCTGAATAGAGAGAAAGCCTAGCTTTGATCCAAATATAGACGCAAGCTGAGATAGACAGTTAGTGCCTTAGTACCCTCAGGGAAGCTCGAGAAAGCTAAAGACTGCCTAAGAAGGCGAGCCTCGTCTTATGTAGAGAAAGAAGGTAAGCCTCGAGAAAGAATGGAAGCTAAGAGCACTATAGAATGACATTCCTAAGATTTTATGAAATAGAATCCTCCTTACCAAGGGATGGTCTAGCTAAGAGTAGAGCAAGAGTATGAGTAAAAAGTAAACCCCCCTTGATGTTACAGAGAGTGATTAAGTGGAAGAATCCTGGGAAAATGTAGGTGCTCTTAAGCGTAAAGAAACCTGAACTGGCAACAGAAATAGCTAGTAATAGAATATCCTTTTACCTAAGTAAGAGGATAAGAAAGGTAGAAAGAGAAGGTATGACAATGTTAAAGTCAAGGACATATTACATTGAGAATAGATATTCAGTTAATGTGCTTGAGTACTTAAGAAAGCACACTTGTCCTTGGCGTAGACGCCCTTCTAGCATGATAACGCCCGAAGAAAAATAGTCGGGCAATACAGGGAGATCTCGGGATGTAGTAGATAAAGAATCTTACTTTCCCTGAGCACTCTACGAGAATAGGGTTGATAGAAAAAGGTAAGAGAAAGGTACTTTAGAATATTGGGAAACTTGTAATAAACAGGCGATAATGGCTTTGAGCTCAGTGGTAGCATCCTATCAGAGCCCAGCAATAGTCAGTGGTAGTAGCTCTTCAGTGCTAATATGAGATATACAAGTTAGGCCTATCAGTGTTGAAATGAGGGACTATAAAATGCCACAGCAAGTGAGCAAAGAAAATGAGAAAAGTCTCGGCCTATAAGAAACTGGGATCATTAAAAGCAAAAACTCCTTAAAGGAGTTGTAATCCCAGTAAGTAACTAAGATGTGAGGCCTATGATAAAAAGAAATGCAAATTATAATTATGGGATGAGCTAGTGAGAAAGAACACAGAGATAAATAGTGGACGGAACATGTAAATAAGTAGACAGATAGAAACCTCTGATGGCCTTAATGATTAGAAAAGATGATGAGATGTTATGAGAAGCCATTCAGAGAGGATACGGGAGACGTGATATGAAATAAGTTACCTCCCGAGATATGTAAATGAGTTCACTGAAAGAACGTTAATCCTGCGATCGGGTTAACATTAACCCAACATGATTAGTAAGCTTTCCCAAGATAGGCCTCCAGAGTTAGAAATTTCTTTCCCTTATGAGAGAGAGAACTAGCTAGTATTTTATAGCAGTAGCGCCCTAATTAAGAGCTAGTAATAAAAGTTCCCTGGCTAAGAGAAAATTCAAAAGAATGAAATCGCTGAGAAAGCGTATAGAGTCAGGAAGAAGGGAAAGAACAGAATTGTTAGCCAGAAAAGAAAAGAGGAAGAGGAAGTGTACCCCAAATTTCGAGGACAAAATTTATTTAAGGGGGGGAGAAATGTAACATCTGGTCCCTTCGTAAACGTGAGAAACACAATGTTCAGTTTCTCCATAAACGTCAGAAATAGGCCAAATATAAAAGGAAGTCCTCGAAATAGAAGGAATTGGGGCCAACTAAAATTATAATAAAATTTTAAATATTAAAAAATGAGGATTTGAGATTTAAGATGCCTAAAAACCAGAGCCAAAAGAGATCAGAAAATTTTACCTGTAGAGAAATGCATTTTAATTCATAACTCCCTATACCACTAGATTGTTTCCATAGAACAAATATAAGATGAGGCATGGGAATTGCATGAATTGAGTCCTAGAAGTATGGTGTTACATTTATTGGTATCAGAGCCGGGCATTCGAGTGTGCAACCCGAGGATAGGTTGGCCCCAAAAGGGGGGTGGATTGTGAAGTCCCACATCGGATGGTTTGGTCTTGGGAAGAGCCCATATAAGTGGGGGCTCTGCTTCCCCCACCAAGGCGTGCTTTTCCTATGGGAAATGACAAACCCCAACGAACCGAGAAGGCTGGGTCGACGACCCTCGAACCGGGAAGGACGGGACAATACCTTGGTGGCTCTGTGTGGTGTTTGGTATCAGAGCAATCTTGGCCCATGTGCGACCCGATGACAGGTCGGCCCCAAGGGGGGTGGATTGTAAAGTCCCACATCGGCTGGAAGGGGCCTGTGGCTAGCCCATATAAGTGGGGAGAATCCTCCCCCTCACGAGCGCGCTTTTCCTACGGGAAAGGACAAAGCCCAACGAACCGGGAAGGCAAGGTCAAAGACCCACAAACACCATACAGAGCCCCCAATGATATTGTCCCCAAGCGGCACGCTGGCCCAAGGGGTTTTGTTCTTCCCTGCCTTCCGGGTTCGAGGGTCTTCGATCCAGCCTTCCCCGTTCAGTGGGAAAATGCATCGTTGGAAGGGAGAGCTTCGCTCCCTCTTATAAGGCCTTAGCCCAAGGTCTTCCTACCCGATGTGGGACTTTACATTCCACCCCCCTTGGGGCCAACCCGTCCTCAGGTTGCACATGTGGCTAGGCCGGCTCTGATACCAAACACCATACAGAGCCCCCAATGATATTGTCCCCGAGTGGCACGCTAGCCCAAGGGGTTTTGTTCTTCCCTGCCTTCCGAGTTCGAGGGTCTTCGACCCAGCCTTCCCCGTTCAGTGGGAAAACGTGTCGTTGGAAGGGAGAGCTTCGCTCCCTCTTATAAGGCCTTAGCCCAGGGTCTTCCTACCCGATGTGGGACTTTACACTATTTGTATGGTGCGAGCATAAAAATTTATAGTGACTACAAGAGTCTGAAATATTTATTTGATAAAAAAGAACTTAATATGAGACAGAGGAGATGGATGGAATTCTTGAAAGATTATGATTATACACTGAAATATCATTCGAGTAAGGCCAACATGGTAGTTGATGCCTTGAGTAGGAAATCCATCCACGTAGCCCATATGATGATTAAGGAGAAAAAGCTCCTAGAAAAGTTTAGAAATTTGAACCTCTCTTGCTAGGTGGTGTCGAGTAGATTATATTTGAGTAAGACTTGGATTGAGAATGAATTGAGAACCTAGATCTTAGATGCCTAGAGAGAGGATGAATTCTTGAGACAGTTCAGGAGTGAAGTTACCCAGGGTAGGACCTCAAAATTCAGGATAGCTAAGGATGGTGTGATAGTATATCATAATAGAATTTGTGTACCTAGTAATAATGAATTAAGAGAGAGAATTTTAGAAGAGGCATATAAGAGTAAGTATACTATTTGCCTAGGTGCTACCAAGATATATCAAGATTTGAAAAGAATATTCTGGTGGCTAGGAATGAAAAATGATGTCACAGATTATATAGCTAGATGTCTGGTGTGCTAGAGGGTTAAGATAGAATATCAAAGACTTGTTAGATTATTGTAACCCCTAGATATCAATGGAGTGGAAATAGGATGGCATAGCCATAGACTTTATTACGAGGTTACCTAGAACATCTTTTAGACACAATGCTATCTGGGTGATTGTAGATAGATTGACAAAGTCTGTGCACTTCTTAGCTATTAGGGCTACTTATACATTAGATAAATTAGCCCAGTTATATATAAGAGAGGTAGTGTGACTTCACGGAGTATCCAGTAGCATAGTATCTGATAGAGACCCTAGGTTCACATCGAACTTCTAAAGGTCCTTACAGCATGCCTTAGAGACCAGGTAGCATTTTAGCCCATCACCTCCAGATAGATAGTCAGACTAAGAGGACCATCCAGACCCTAGAAGACATGCTGAGGGCATGGTGTTAGAGATGAGGGGTAACTGGGATGCATATCTACCATGAGCAGAATTTGTGTATAATAATAGTTATCATTCTAGTATTCAAATGACTCTTATGAAGCTTTATATGGGAGAAAATGTAGATCCCCTTTGTGTTGGGTTGAGCTAAGTGAGAGGAGTCTGATAGGACCTGAGATAGTGGACCAGACTACCCAGCAGATATAAATGATTAGAAAGAAACTCCTTATAGCCCAATGTAGTTAGAACAGTTATGCCAATAGAAGAAAGAGGTCGTTAGAGTTCGAGATTGGAGACCATGTATTCATCAGAGTATCTCTAATGACTGGGGTAGGTTAGTTTATGAGGGTGAGAAAGCCCAGTCCTAAGTATATTGGTCCATTTGAAATCCTTAAGAGAATTGGACCCATGGCTTATCGAATAGCCCTGCCTTTAAACCTAGCCCAAATCCATAATGTTTTTTGTGTCTCCTAATTGAAAAAGTACTTACCAGACCCTTCACATGTCATAAAATATGAGCATTTTCAATTATAGAAAAATCTTTCCTATGTAGTGAGACCAGAGAGAATTATGGATGCTAAGCTGAATAGTTAAGAAACAAGAACATTCCTTTAGTGAAAGTGGTTTAGAAGGGTCTGATATTTGAGGAGGCAACTTGGGAGCTAGAGGATGAAATGAGACAGAAATATCCAGAGCTATTTTCCTAAGGTATGCATTTAAATTTTGAGGACAAAGAATGGTAAATTTCGTAAAATGACGAAATAAGTTATACGGTAAATTTTGTAAAACGACGAAATAAGTCATATAAAAGCAAGTTCCTTGAAATGAGTTAGATAATGACCCCAAAAAATTAGGTAGTGTCCTAGGCTCCTAAAAATAATAATTTTAGGCTCAGACAGAAAGAAAAATGGAGCTAGGATGGTGAAATAAAATTATGATGAAAATTAACGAAACGTAGTGGTACTTTTATAATTACATGCAAATTTTGGACAAACTCACATGAGGGCTTTTTTTTATGGAAAATTTAAGTTGCCCAGGGTTCCCAGAGGCCCTAAAAACCATGGGAAGCCCCGAGACAGTCAAAGCTCTTTGGTGTACATTCTCCGGTGTACATTTTCCAATGATGGTGAACCTAAACTTTGAAGGATTTATTCGGGAAGGTTTTAGCTCCAAATTGAGTAATTTCAAAGGTATTTTATTAAATTAAGAAACCAAATTTCATGATGGAAAAGACAATTCTCGAAAAAGAGCAAAAACGAAGCTAAAACAAAATTGCTATTACGAAAGGATGAAATTAGAATTTTTAGAAAAAGGTTGCTTCTTAAATGTTCCACACACTTCATGCACCTTTCTTTTGTCTTCTTTAGGTCGACCTCCCTCTACACAAAAATAGAAAAAGAAAGCTCTCTCTTAGGCACACAAGAGAAGGAGAGAAAAGAGGAAGAAAACCAAGAAAAAGGTAGGCAAATTCATGGAATATCATGCTTCTCCTTCTTCTAACTTTGTTCCCCTCCTTCCAAGCTTTCTTTCTATGGTTTTGTTGAGCTCTTTGGTTCTATTTTGAGTCCGGACTTAAGGGGATTAGTTCAAATTTCTTAAGGAGAAGTAAACCAAGGAGAAAGGCACTTGAAAGTTAGCTTGAATCCTAGGTAATCCTTGCTCTTTGTTGCTCCTTCTTGCTCTCCCTTAGTGCAATTTCGGCCAAGAACAAAACCATATGGGAGAGTGATTTTCTACCAAAAATAAGAGAGGAACTAGGGTTTTAGACCATGGGAAAGTGGAATATGCCAAGATTTTGCAAGAAAAACTAATAGAAATTGATTTAAAAAAGTGTAGGGCTCTTTAGGGTTTTGTAAAAATTGATTTAGTACATGTATTTCCTAGGCTATGTAAATGTTCCATTGAGCTTCTAAGACCTCTAGGAAGCCTCCCAAATGGCTCTCCCATCAAGGAAAAATCAAAATCTCTATGAACCCTTTCTTGAAGGGATGCCTCGGCCTAGGCTAGATAAATAGGTTAGGGAGTGTTTTAATTTGTTCTAGCCTTGGTTTGGGCCTTATATGATGGTAGAAGGTTAGAGGAACCCTTGGAAAAAATTTAGGAGTCATGGTTTGGGAGATAGAGCAATGGTTTCTATAATGGAGCCTTATGAAAGCAACACATGTCTAGGCCCTTGTAAGTGAGGAGATGATGGCTCCAAAAACCTCAAATGAAGTTAAAAGGCTTAGAAATGAAAAGAAAATGGAGCCTAGAAATTGAATTGTGAAGGTTACTTCAATAGGCCATTTATGGAACCATTTATGTTTTAAATAAAAAGTCCAGTATCTTGGCTTGCTTTAAGAGTATAATTGTATGCTACCTATGATGTTTAAGCCAAGAGAATCCAAATCCACCTAGGTGTGCTTATGGAACTGAAAAAGGGAAGGAGAAAGCATAAGTAAAGCTTGCATAATTACCAAGGTAGCTCTCCACCTCATTCTCTTTGCATTCTTGGTTGTATATATGTCTTTCTGTGCTTGTGGATACTTTTGTGATTTGAGAACATGCCACTTGATGCTTTGAGATTGCATTGATACCAATGTGTTTTTTTGTATGTCATTGATTATGGAAAATGGTTCTTAAGGGTGAGGTGATGCTAAAAGTCCTTTAATAAAAGTGAGGAGATGCCAAAAGTCTCAAGGCATGGGTGAGACAAGGCCAAAAGTCTCTTAGATGGGTGAGGCCAAGTTAAAAGTCCCTAGGCCAAGGGTGAGGAAAATCCAAAAGTCCTAGAAATGGGGTGAGGCAAAATCAAAAGTCCTTAAAGCATATCCTTGAATTTAAAGTGAATTGATGGCATGGAAATGTGACTTTGCATGCTTTGTAGTTGTGTTACTTTCATACTTGTGCCTTTGATGTGTATATACCATGAATGTGTGTGTGAATGGGTGTGTGAGCTATTGAGATTCCATGAATCTTATTCCCTTTCCCTCCTTCATCTTAATATGTCTAGGTGGTGTTCAAGAACCAAGAGATGCAAGCCAAGGAATATAAGAGACCATCCTTTGATCATTATGTAGCTTTCTTTGTATCTAAATGTCAAAGTGAACATGTACATGTAATTTGTGGTTTGTGAACACTTGGACAAATGTAATATTATGTATGAATGATAAATGGACTGTGTGTGGCACAAAATCAATGTAAATGAGGAATCTTGACACTTGATGGCATGTATGCATTAGTGTATTCTTGGATGTGGAATGACCAAAATGAAATACATGAGATTTAGGACCACTTGGATAGTTCATATAAGTCATATTTGTGTTTTCAAATTTGCTCAAGAGGAGCCAAGCACAAGAAGAAGCCATTTGGACCAAGTTGGTGTCTTATAAGAGGCAAAAATGACCATTTTAGTGAGCTGTGTCACAAATGGTCCAACTGAACTCTTCTTGGTATGAAATTTGGCATGCATGTAGAACTTACTGAGAGATTTTTAAAAAGCTAAAGTGGGTAATATTTGGAGGTCTACAAAATTTTTGGCGAAATTTTGAAGTTGGCAATTGATAAGCATGATTTTTATACATTTTATTCCTCCTAACTTAGTCATTTTAATAATCAAATATGGCTTTAGGGGTTTAATTAGATGGAATTTCATTTTAGTAGCCATCCTCTGTACTTTATGAATTAATTGGCAAAATAATTGATTTTAAATGCATAAATCATTTTAAAGGAATTTTGTGGATAATTCTATTGAATATTCTTCACTCTTTTGTGCAGAATTTTAATATGAATTGGAGCTTTGAAGGAGAATCTGTTTTGAAATGGAGAAGAGCTTGAAGGAAGATGTCATGAGACCATGAAACTGAGTTGGAGAATCAACGTGGGAAGCTTAGGCAAAACAGAACAATTATGCACACGTCATATGTAAGCAGCCAAAAGGGAATGAAGTGTCAGTTGAACCATGTGAAGAAGGCACGTAAAAGCTACATGGGACGTGGAAAAACATATGAAGAAACACACAAATGCACATGGCCAGTAGCTGAGCAGAGCATGAACAGAAGAGAAGGAAGCAACGTCCAGTTTCGTGCAGAAGCAAATAACACACATAGAAGCAGAGGAAAAGACACTGGAGCTGAAAGCAAAACACAAGCCAGAAGCAACGTCCAGTTGTACGTAGGAGCAGCAGCTGAGCAAGCTTGAAGTAACACGAGCAGAACGATGGGGCAGAACCAAGCAACGTGAAGATCACACTCATGCAGAAATGAAGTTTAACGTGAAAGAAAAAAATAAAGAACCATGAAGCTTCTCAGGTGGAACATAAAGGCAGCACCTGGGTTTAAAAGAACGAAGCAACAAGAAAAGAAGCTGCAGCTAAATGAAGGAAGCGTGAAGACAGCCACAGTTTGGGTGAATGAGCAAAAGAAACGCAGAACAAAGCATGGAGCTCACATGCTCGAGCAAAATAGAGGGAGCAACATAGATAAGTTGAGCTGAACGTGGAAATGATGCATATGGGCTGAACTTCTCAACATGATAGCAACAAACACACACATATGCAGAGTGAGAACTTGGAGCTGGCCGAAGCAGATCTGAAGCCACGAAATGGACACTGTAGGCGACGAAGAAGAGAACAACACGAGAGCCAGCTGCTGCATGAAGGAGCCAACATGTTCAAGAGATAACGCGAGACCAGTAGTGTAGAGTTGATGTAATTTCTGATGCTTTAAAGAAAAGAGGGCTCGAGCTACTGATTCTGGAATGAAGAAGAAAACACGAAGCAATACGAGGAGCTATCCAGAATGCCAAATGAAGCATGAGCTGAGAGCTGGAGAGTCGAGAGGTCTGAACGTGGAGCTGAATCACGTGGGGAGCTTGGGCAAAACGCTGCAGCAAAACGTTGAAATTATATTTAACTCACAATGGGGCCCACACTCATGCATAATAAAAGAAAACTAATCGTGGTTTCAGCGTGCAAAAATGAAGAGCTGAAGAGAGCACGTGAAATGATTAAAATTCCACGTGAGAGGTCCATCTATTCATGCCATTTATTCGCACATCTCCGTCTAATCGAGGGAGGACGTCATTCTCTCCATTCACCCCAAACCCTAGCCGTCATTCGCCTCCTTCGCCTTAACGCCTCCACTCACACAACCATCTACCATTCCATTCTCCACTTTTCATCCATCGAATGAGGCTTTAATTCATCCATCTTGAGGCTAGCAAGGGAGGAAGCTCTTGAGTAGAAGCTTGAATCCATGGATGAACAACAAATTATGGCTAAGATTTTCTTATTTTTCCTACACTTTTTCTTATTCTGTACAATCTCGGTTGAGTTGTATTTGATTTGGAATTTGTGTAATTAATTAGTGGCTGGTTAGACACTGATTAGGAAACCTTTTTTTGTTAATTAATTGGTTGGATTTGAATTTGATTTTTCATTATTCTCTCTAATCTCCCATGTATGCCACGAAGGTGTCCGATGAAATGCATGAGTAAGGTTATGTGTTTAAATGTCTATTTGAGAATTCCTTGGTGTTTAGTTGGTTAATTAAACATTTTTGGATGATGAATCAGAAGATAATTAATTAGTTAATCAATCAAGTTGGATGTTCATTGATCTTAAGGACAAGAGTTAACGGTTTAATGCGGGATTGAGGTCTCAATTCAACATTAGATTGTTAATCTCTTGATTCTTATGTGGTAACTCAAGATAACTTGTAATAAACATAATTAGGAATTCTTAAGCCAGAATTAATCACAATTAGAATAGGATAAGGATAGTGGATACCAAGAGATGATTCCTAAGCTAGTCACAAGCCCATCATTCATCACAATTCATCCAATTAGGTAGAATTTAGGAATTTTGATTCAATTTAGTTTTAGGATAGTTGAATTCATTCAAAAACCCCCCAAATTAAATAGTTCTAGGACCTTAGAACACTTAGAGAACCTAATTGAACATTGAATTCCAATTCCAAGGGAGATGACCTAGGTTGTGCCACTTGCTATATTTTTAGATCAACCTAGTTTTATTTTGAGGGTTGCACGACAAACCCGTCAAAATTTGGCGCCGTTGCCGGGAATTGGAGTTTTAATTGTTTGAGGAAGTTTTCTAAGTGTTCTTGTTTTATTTTAGCTCTGTTTTGATTTTGTTTTGATTTGATTTTTTCGAGCTTGGAATCGGTTAATTTCGGTGTTGCGCGTTAAGTGTCCTGGTTGCTGGAATTTTCGTTCAAAGTGCCCAGAAAATTCTCATACTTTTTTTTTCAAGGTTTTTGGGTGTTTTGAGCAAAATTAATAGCTTTTCTATTAGGTGCACCATTTTTTGGCCAAATTCCAACGTTTGAGGCACTTTTTCTAATTTTTTAGTATTTTCTCGAATTTTTTAGGAATTTTTCAATTTTTCTGGATTTATCTTCTTTAATTTTTGTGAGTTTGTTTTGTGTTATTAGGCTCTGTTTTAGAGTGTTTTTCATTGTTAGGAACTTCTTATCTTCATTTGATTTGATTTTCTTAATTTTGAGTTAATTTTAGTTATAGCTGTTTGTGATTTTGCTTTTTGCTAAAAGTAATTGTACTTCTCATTTTATTTTTGCTTTTAAATGGATCCCTATTATTCTAATCAAGGTGTTTATGATCCTTATGCAAATGATAGGATTTCCAGAAAGTTGGATAATCTCAATACAATGCTTCAAGGCTTGCTTGAACAACAAAGACAAGAACAGCAAGCCCAACAATACCAACAATTCCAACCACCATGCTATCAACCACACCACAATCCATATGAAGTTCACCCCAACTATCAAACATACCATAACCCATATGAGATTCACCCAAATTACCACCATCATCATGAGCCATACCATAACTTCCATATGCAAGAGCCATATCATGATTACCATATGCAAGAGCCACAATATCATCCTTACAATTACCATGAGGGGTACATGCAACAAGAGCCTCAGAAGGAACCGAGTTCAGAAGAGAGGATGAGGCAGATAATGGAAGCTTATGATTTTCAACACCAGCAAATGCAGCAAATGCAGCAAATAGCCCAATGAATAACTGAACGGTTGCAACTCTTTGACCAACAAATGAAGGATTTGGGAATTCAATCGAATCAACCGACTTCAAGTGTTACTGAATCAATTGAAGAGCAAATTAGAAAGGAATGTATAGAGGAGGAAGAGTCCTATTCATTGGGTAATATCCTTCCATCTTCTAATACTTTGCAATTTGTTGGAACTGACTCTAGTTTGCCTGATAGCACTGTGACTACTGATGCATATAATGTTGTTGATTCTGAGTTGCATGATGATGATATTGATGAGGAAATTATTGTTGAATCTCCTGGTATGGTTGATTGTGGTAGCTCATTGAACAAAATTGACACATTTTTTGATGTTCATGAATCCTTGTGTACTGATACACTTGGGATGTCTACTCCTAGCTGTGATTATAGTGAAAATTTCATTTTTGAATCAATTGATGAATCTCTTGAGTCTAGGGTAGAAGATAAGTGTGGGGGTGACCTAGAATGCAATGATTATTTTGTTCCTGGTGTAGAATTGGTTAAGAAGTCTGTTGATGATGCATCTACTGAGTTTAGGGACAACATGCCATCTAGATCATGTGACATAACTGATTTGGATGCATTTCTTGATTGTGTGTGTGTTGAATCTGTTGTATGTGATAGATGCTCCCAAATTAATTCTTCCATTGAGACTAGTGAGTCTCTCACATATACTGATCATCATGATTCCTCACTGGCATGTGTTGATATGGCTGATGAAATGATAGATGTAGCATGTGATGAGAATATAAACAGTGAAATTGTTGAGCAAATTGTTGTTGATGAATCAGACTTAACTCTTAAATGCTTGTGTGATGATATGCATACAAGTCCTGTGTGTATTGAGATTAATGAGTTTCTGGAGTCTGATAAGTCTGTTGAACCCATAGAGTCCTTGGTTTGCATTGAAATTGTTAATGAACCTGATTCTTCTGATCATACTAGTATTGATGAGAATATGCATAAAGATAGTGTTGATATTGAAAATCCTGTTGATCCTTGTACTCTTGTTGATACTAGTGAGAGACTTGATTTTGTTGTTGGCCATTGTCTAGAATTTTGTGAGCCTACTGATGTCTCTTTGGTCAGGGAAGATATTATCTCTATTGTTGAGAGTCTTGAACAGATTCCTGAGGTTGGTGAGCTAGTTCCCAACAATCAACAGATTCTTCCAGTAGAGGAAAAACAACTGTCAGACACCTTGAATTCAAAGGACTGTGAGAAGATGCAATTAGATTTTTCTATGGATGTAGTGACTCTTACTGAAGGGAGTCAAGTAGATTTCATTGGTTTTGATAGATATTTAGAGAGTCTAGAGTTTAAATTTGATTTTAAATTTTCTTTCTTTAGTTTTAATTGTCCAAAATTTGATTTTTCTTCTTTTCCTATTTTTGAATTTGCTGAATATGACTTTCTGAATCTACTGATGGTTGAGAAAGTCCATGAGTCAACACTGAATGATCAATCAAAATGTTTTAAAGTGGTTAGACTCAAATTTGTCTAGTTGAGAAGGAATAAAGTAGTTTTAATTTTGGTTTTTGATACATATGATTAGTTAGTCTCTGATAGAGCTCTTCTTACTTTAGGATGTAGTTTTCTTTTCATTATCGCATTACAGTTTGTTCTATTTTGTAGGAAATAAAAGGGTGCTAACCAGCTACAAAGGAAATCTGAGCCACATTGAGATCTCCATATTCAAGTTCATCCGGTTGTATACTTTCCCTTTCTACTTTTTATATTGTGTTGTTTATCTGTTTACTGGATTGTGTGCTGGCATTGAGGACAATGCAATGTTTAAGTGTGGGGGGGATACAAATAAATTTTTAGTTTTGTTTTATTTTGGTTAGTTTATTTTTATAGTTTCTAGGTTTTTAGTTAGTTTTATGTTATTTTCCAGTAAAAAAAAAAAATAACAAATTTTTGAAAAATTTTTGAAAAATAGTATGATTTTTTTCAGTTTTCCTGTGAAAGTTGCAAGTTGAGATGATTATAATTTGGATTCACCTAGACATGACAAGTAATGAATCTTGTGTTTTAATTCAAGTGAAGTGGCAATAAATTTGATTTCAATGAATTATTTGATAGCCATTAGCTGGTGAGAATTTGAGCCTAATTGTTCAATTCTAGTGTGTATTCACCTATCTTTGTTTTCACTCTAGAACTTGTCTTGATTCTTTGTTAAGGCCACATTTGCACTTGCATGCATGAAAGTGATAAGGCATTCATTTCTTTTATAACTAGTGAGCCAAAAAGCCAACCCTACATGCATTTTATCCATTGTTTAGCCACTTTGGGCCTTGTATTTTCTTTTCTTGTTAGCTTATAGCCATTACATATATTTCCACCTTGTTTTAAGATGCCTTAGGAATTTTAAGGAGCATTACATCTAAATAAGATAGGTGAATGTGTGCTTTGCATCCATTAAGGCCATTGTGATTCAAAGATTTGTTTTAAGAAAAAAAAAATGCAAAAAGAATAGAAAAGCAAAAAAAAAAAAAAAAGAAAGCAAAAAGAAAGCAAAATGAAAAAAAAAAGAAGAAAAGAAAAAAAAAAAAGAGGAAAAGTTATTGAAAATCAAAAGAAAGAAGTAATTTAGATTGAGTTTGTAGTTACCCATTGTTAGTTGGAAATAAGGCCTTGAATTACACATGTTCTTCTCTATCCTAGGTATTCTATTGAGTGCTCTTGAGGTTCTAAGGTATCCATTTGTTTAGTTTTTCCCCTTGTTTTTGTTATCCATTCATTTCATCTCCTTAGCCCCATTACAACCCTAAATAAAGTCCTTTGATTTGTGCATTGCATTTGGCATAGGTGGTGGAGATTTAGAAGCTTGACAAGCTTATGGTAGTGAACTTGGATAGGTGAAGTTTGAGAGAAACACATCCCTTTAAACACTGGAAAGTTGAGAGTAAACACAATCCATGTGAGGGCTAAGCATTTCAATTCATTCTTTTCAAATGAAATTGCCATAGAATTTGATTTCTTGATGCAATTGAAGTTTGCTTAGATTGTTGAAGTGATGAAAAGTTATGATTAGTTTCTAGCTTGTAATTTTTAACCTTTCTTTTCCATTTTCATTTTCCACTTGCCATTCTACTAGCTGGATGCTTCAGTTCATTCTTTATCTTGGATTTTAAGCTTTGCCCAGGAGTGCAAAGGTTTAAGTGTGGGAGAATTTGATAAGCATGATTTTTATACATTTTATTCCTCCTAACTTAGTCATTTTAATAATCAAATATGGCTTTAGGGGTTTAATTAGATGGAATTTCATTTTAGTAGCCATCCTCTGTACTTTATGAATTAATTGGCAAAATAATTGATTTTAAATGCATAAATCATTTTAAAGGAATTTTGTGGATAATTCTATTGAATATTCTTCACTCTTTTGTGCAAAATTTTAATATGAATTGGAGCTTTGAAGGAGAATCTGTTTTGAAATGGAGAAGAGCTGGAAGGAAGATGTCATGAGACCATGAAACTGAGTTGGAGAATCAACGTGGGAAGCTTAGGCAAAACAGAACAATTATGCACACGTCATATGTAAGCAGCCAAATGGGAATGAAGTGTCAGTTGAACCACGTGAAGAAGGCACGTAAAAGCTACATGGGACGTGGAAAAACATATGAAGAAACACACAAATGCACATGGCCAGTAGCTGAGCAGAGCATGAACAGAAGAGAAGGAAGCAACGTCCAGTTTCGTGCAGAAGCAAATAACACACATAGAAGCAGAGGAAAAGACGCTGGAGCTGAAAGCAAAACACAAGCCAGAAGCAACGTCCAGTTGTACGTAGGAGCAGCAGCTGAGCAAGCTTGAAGTAACACGAGCAGAACGATGGGGCAGAACCAAGCAACGTGAAGATCACACTCATGCAGAAATGAAGTTTAACGTGAAAGAAAAAAATAAAGAACCATGAAGCTTCTCAGGTGGAACATAAAGGCAGCACCTGGGTTTAAAAGAATGAAGCAACAAGAAAAGAAGCTGCAGCTAAATGAAGGAAGTGTGAAGACAGCCACAGTTTGGGTGAATGAGCAAAAGAAACGCAGAACAGAGCATGGAGCTCACATGCTCGAGTAAAATAGAGGGAGCAACATAGATAAGTTGAGCTGAACGTGGAAATGATGCATATGGGCTGAACTTCTCAACATGACAGCAACAAACACACACATATGCAGAGTGAGAACTTGGAGCTGGCCGAAGCAGATCTGAAGCCACGAAATGGACACTGTAGGCGACGAAGAAGAGAACAACACGAGAGCCAGCTGCTGCATGAAGGAGCCAACATGTTCAAGAGATAACGCGAGACCAGTAGTGTAGAGTTGATGTAATTTCTGATGCTTTGAAGAAAAGAGGGCTCGAGCTACTGATTCTGGAATGAAGAAGAAAACACGAAGCAATACGAGGAGCTATCCAGAATGCCAAATGAAGCATGAGCTGAGAGCTGGAGAGTCGAGAGGTCTGAACGTGGAGCTGAATCATATGGGGAGCTTGGGCAAAACGCTACAGCAAAACATTGAAATTATATTTAACTCACAATGGGGACCACACTCATGCATAATAAAAGAAAACTAATCGTGGTTTCAGCGTGCAAAAATGAAGAGCTGAAGAGAGCACGTGAAATGATTAAAATTCCACGTGAGAGGTCCATCTATTCATGCCATTTATTCGCACATCTCCGTCTAATCGAGGGAGGACGTCATTCTCTCCATTCACCCCAAACCCTAGCCGTCATTCGCCTCCTTCGCCTTCACGCCTCCACTCACACAACCATCTACCATTCCATTCTCCACTTTTCATCCATCGAATGAGGCTTTAATTCATCCATCTTGAGGCTAGCAAGGGAGGAAGCTCTTGAGTAGAAGCTTGAATCCATGGATGAACAACAAATTATGGCTAAGATTTTCTTATTTTTCCTACACTTTTTCTTATTCTGTATAATCTCGGTTGAGTTGTATTTGATTTGGAATTTGTGTAATTAATTAGTGGCTGGTTAGACACTGATTAGGAAACCTTTTTTTGTTGATTAATTGGTTGGATTTGAATTTGATTTTTCATTATTCTCTCTAATCTCCCATGTATGCCACGAAGGTGTTCGATGAAATGCATGAGTAAGGTTATGTGTTTAAATGTCTATTTGAGAATTCCTTGGTGTTTAGTTGGTTAATTAAACATTTTTGGATGATGAATCAGAAGATAATTAATTAGTTAATCAATCAAGTTGGATGTTCATTGATCTTAAGGATAAGAGTTAACGGTTTAATGCGGGATTGAGGTCTCAATTCAACATTAGATTGTTAATCTCTTGATTCTTGTGTGGTAACTCAAGATAACTTGTAATGAACATAATTAGGAATTCTTAAGCCAGAATTAATCACAATTAGAATAGGATAAGGATAGTGGATACCAAGAGATGATTCCTAAGCTAGTCACAAGCCCATCATTCATCACAATTCATCCAATTAGGTAGAATTTAGGAATTTTGATTCAATTTAGTTTTAGGATAGTTGAATTCATTCAAAAACCCCCCAAATTAAATAGTTCTAGGACCTTAGAACACTTAGAGAACCTAATTGAACATTGAATTCCAATTCCAAGGGAGATGACCTAGGTTGTGCCACTTGCTATATTTTTAGATCAACTTAGTTTTATTTTGAGGGTTGCACGACAAACCCATCAGCAATTTTTCTATTTTTGGCTATGGTACTGTTCATATGGTCTGAAATTTTCTCTTTGTCATTCATATGGCAAACTATGTCTCCAATTGCTATGACTTTTTATAAGAAGAAACTAGACCTTCCCAGTGACCTGAGTCAACTAGAAGCAATTCATTTGGACGTCTAGAGAGGGAGATATGAAAATTTGAAATTTCTATTATGTTTTAGGCACACATTCAGACTTCTAGCATTGTTCCATCAATTTTCAAGGTTTGAATGCTCCTAGATTGATTTGGAAATATTTTCACCCTCTAGCTAACATCCACACCTTTCCAAATTGGTACATTTTGCATAAATTATATTTTTATGGCATTAATTATGAATTTTCAAAATTTATATTAGTATTTTGGATAGTTCAACCTTTGTGCCTTTTCTATTATCAAATGTGGTCCAAATGAGATTGTCATGGCTGAAAATTATTTTTATATAAAGTTAACATTAAGAACTTTCTAGAAAGCTATGGTTTGATTGATTTCAAATTTTCTAGATTTAGTTATAATTTTTCAAAGTTGCCTCAGAAATTAGTCACCATGGAACCTGAGGCAAAACGTAAGAATTTGTGATTTTTAGCTCTTGGTCCATGGTTTATGTGAAGTTTTGAGATGTTTATAATTTTTATGGATGGAAAATAATTAAAGAATGTTGTTGGAAATTTTTCAGGGTCCACAGATCAAAATTTGAAATTTTAACCTTGACGTAAGGCCATTAAATCCTTTATTTTTAATGTAATTTCTTGGAATTCCTTTATAACATGTGTAGGTCACCATGAATGAGTAAGGTGATGATAGAAATAACATGGTATGACAAAAAGCCCTCATGTGAGTATTCTAGAAATTGTCCAAAATTATGAAAATGCTATTATATTACATAACTATTTCGTTAAATTATGTCTAGTTATTTTAGTTCTAGTTTCTGGGTACCTCTGGCCTTTTATTTTCATTACTTAATGTCTCAATCATTATTCTAATTTTTTAGACCTTAACCAATTAATTTCAAAGAACTTACTCTTAAAGCGTATCTATTTCTATTGTTTCTACGAAAATTAGACATTATATTTCTCTCCCTTTAAATAAAATTTTGTCCTCAAAATTTAAATAACATATCTCATGGAAAGAGTTCTGGATATTTCTTTCTCATCTCCTCTTCCAGCTCCTAAGTGGCTTCTTCGTGAGATAACCCCTTTTAAACCACTTTCACTAGTAGTATTGTCTTCTTCTGTAACTACTTGAGTCTAACATCCATGATTTGATCTGGTGATACTATATAAGACAGATTATCTTGTAATTACACATTTTCATATTTTATGACATGTGAGGGGTTGAGCTGGTACTTTTTGAGCTGGGATACATGGAATACATTTTGTACTTGGCTTATGTTTAGAGGAAGGGCATGTCTGTAGGTCACAGGTTCTACTTTATCAAGAATTTGAAATGGATTTATGTATTTTGGACTAAGCTTTTTACTCTTTATGGATAGACCTATCCCTGTGACTGGAGACACTTTAACAAAGACATAGTCTCTAACCTCAAACTCTAATGGCTTTCTTCGTCTATCTGCATAACTTTTATATCTAATCTGTGCTGTTAGGAGTTTGTTTCTTATAGTCTTAATTTGCCTAGAGGTTTGGTCCACTAATTTTGGGCCTATTAGGCTTTTTTCTCCTAACCCAACCCAACATACTGGGGACCTACACTTCTTTCTATATAATGCCTCATATAGTGCTATCTAAATACTAGTATGATAGCTATTATTATAAGAAAACTCTGTTAGAGGCACATATATATCCCAATTTCTTTTCATTTATAGAACATACGCCCTCAACATGTCCTTTAAGGTTTGGATAGTTCTCTCTATTTGTCTATCTGTTTGAGGGTGATAGCTGTGCTAAATCATAATCTAGTACCTAGAGCATCCTGTAATGACCTTTAGAAGCTTGAAGTGAACTTAGGATCTCTATCTGACACTATACTCTTAGGCATATCATGTAACCTCACTATCTCCCAGATGTATAGTTGGGCTAATTTATCTAGGGTATAAGTGGCTTTCATCACTAAAAAGTGAGCGAACTCTGTTAATCTATCCACTATTACCCATATGGCATCATGCCCCTGATAATGTCCTAGGTGAACCTATGACAAAATCCATAGCTACACTATCCCATTTCCACTCAGGGACATCTAGGGGCTGAAGTAACCTAGTTGGCTTTTGGTGTTCTATTTTAACTTTCTGAAATACTAGATATCAGGCTATGTCTGCTTTCATCCCAAGCCACCAGAACATCTTTTTCAAATCATGATACATCTTATTGCTACCTGGGTGAATTATATATTTGCTCTTGTGTGCCCCATCTAGTATTTTTTCTCTGATCTCTGTATTCTTAGGCACATACAGCCTATTCCTATATCTCACTATGCCATTCCCAGATAGATTGAACTCTGAAGTGCTATGATGGGATATTTAGGATCTAATCTTCCTTATACACTTATCTATTTGCTGGGCCTCTCTTATTTGGTTCCTCAGGTCATTCTTTATTTAGGTTTCACTCATTAAGAGTTCCCCTAAATGCACCTTACATGAGAGATTCATATACTTAAACATTTCAATCAACTCCTACTCTCTAATCATCATATAGGCCATGTGTATGGATTTTCTACTCAGAACATTAGCTACCATATTAGCTTTACTGGGATGGTATTTTAGGATAAAATCATAATCTTTTAAGAATTCTAACCATCTCTTCTGTCTCATATTCAACTCTCTTTGTTTAAATAAATATTTGAGACTTTTGTGGTCACTGTAAATCTCTATGAGTGCCCCATACAAGTAGTATCTCTATATTTTTAGAGCAAACACCACTACTGCTAGCTTTAAATCACGTGTGGGGTAATTCTCTTCATGAGGCTTTAGCTGTCTAGAAGCATAAGCTACCACTCAATGTTTCTGCATAAGCACACATCCTAATCTTTTTTTAAAAGCATCACTATAGACTACAAAAGTCTCTATAGGGTCAAGAAGTACTAAAATTAGGGCCGTGGTTAACTTATGTTTCAGTTCTTGAAAACACTTCTCACATTTCTCATCCTACACAAAAGGCACATTCTTTCTAGTGAGCCTAGTCAGTGGCATTACTATCTGAGAAAAGCTTTTAATAAACCTCCTGTAATAACCTATTAAACCTAGAAAACTCTTGATTTCTGTCACTATCCTAAGTCACTCCCACCATAATACTAACTTTACCTTATGGGGATCTACTATGACCCCTACTTGGGAGATCCTATGGCCTAGGAATTGAACCTCAGTGAACCAGAACTCATATTTGCCAAGTTTAGCATATAATGTTTCTCTCTCATAATCTCTAGGGCTAATCTTAGGTGCTGTTCATGCTCTTCCCTACTCTTGGAATATATGAGAATGTCACATATGAAGACAACTACAAACTAGTCTAAGTATGGCCTAAACACTCTGTTCATGTAATCCATGAATACTGCAAGTGCATTGGTCAACCTGAAGGGCATAACTAAAAACTCATAATGCCCGTATCTAGTTCTAAAAGTTGTCTTAGAATATCTTTAGCCTTAATCCTGAGCTGATGATATCTTGACCTGAGGTCTATCTTAGAGAACATTGACACTTTTACTAATTGATCTAGGAGGTCATCTATTCAAGGGAGAGGGTATTTATTCTTAATAATTATCTTATTAAGCTCCTTATAATCTATATATAATCTAAGACTCCTATTTTTCTTTTTGATGAATAAGACTGGAGCCCACGGTGAGACACTAGGTCTAATGAAACCATTCTTTAAAAGCTCTTCTATCTATTTCTTAAGTTTTGCTAGCTTGGTGGTAGCCATTCTATATGGAGCCTTAGACGCTAGACCTGCCTCAGGTACAATATCTATGGGAAACTCAACTTCTTTCTCTAAGGGTAGTTCGCTAATCTCTTTAGGAAACACTTATGGGAATTCTCTTACTACTCGGATTTCCTCTATCCCCTCCTCTATCTGAATCTGGACTGAAAAGAAAACTAAAAACCCCTAACAAGTATGCTCAAGAGACCTCTCAGCCTGGGAGGTGGTCATAAGAGCTAGCTCATCCTTGACACTAGGCATAGTTCCACATTTAGTTAAAGTAATACATCTATGGTAGCAATCAAGTGTGACATTATTTACAGACATCCAGTTCATACCGATAATCATATCAATGTCAATGAATGGCATACATATCAAATCAAGGGTCGTATAACAATGATTAAATTAAACCATATAGTTTAAACACGCAAGGGAGGTAATGGCTCTGTTTCCTGTGGAGGTAGAACATGCAAGTCATACGGCACGATATGCATACTCAAACCCAACCTCCTAGCACAGTCATATGATATGAAAAAGTAGCTAGCACCCAAATCAAATAAGCCAGTTACAAAAAAATCGTTAATCTTAATAGTACTATGGATTAAGCTTAGGGATCTGCTAACCTCCTGTTGTGTCAAGGTAAAGACTCTACCCTGGGTATGAGATCTAAGTACAAGAGCCATCTCCCTCTGTTGGGTAAACTACTGGGTAGTCTGGGTGTAGTCCCTGACTATGTGTTCTAGTCTATCGCATCTATAACATACATTCTGCCCCACATAACACGGCCTGTTCCCATGATTTCTGCCACACTAGTTACATACTGTGGGCATGGAACTACCTTTGTTGGACTGAAATCTTCTTCTCTTACTCCTTCTATTCCATTGGCTCTTACCACTTCTCCTACTACTAACTGTAGTTGGTGTCTCTTTTCTCAATCTCTTAGTCTCAGGGAGGGGAGGTTAGGCACTGGAAATGGTCTGCTTAGCCCTAAGGTTCGTTTCTATAACTCTACAAACCTTAACTAAGGCATTAAAGTCCCTAATCCTTTGTGGGACCACCCTATCTCTAATCTCTAGTAGCAACCCCTTCTCTAACTTATTTGCTCTTCAGTGCTCATCATCATATCTCTGTAAATATGAAGAATATCTAGAGAGCTTAACAAACTTGGCTACATATTGGTCCATGGACATTCCTTTAGCCTGTCTCAGGAGTACAAACTCTGACTCCTTTTGATCTCTAATGGAACTAGAGAAGTATCTCTCATAAAAAGCCTAAAGGAATGTCTCCCAAGTAAGTGGAAGGTTCTTCAATCTCAGAATTAGCTCAGCACTCCTCCACCAGTAATTTGCCTCTTTCTCTAACTAGAATATGGCCATCACGGCCTTTTGCTCAGAAGTACACTCCATCACTTGAAAAATCTTTTAAAGTTGCATAATCCAGGCCTCAGCTTTCTCTGTGTTCAATTTACCATCAAAGGTGGGAGACCCGAATTTCTTAAACTGAGCTATAGTCTGCCTAATAGAAGGCTGCTCTGGGACTGGAGGTGTCTAAGCTGGTGGAGTCTGAGACATCTACTGTATTTGATCTATGGCTATAGGTCAGAGTAAGTCACCCCTGAATGCTCAGGATCATCTGAGTGTTGTGGTGGCTATGGAGGAGGAGGTGTAGGGCCTCACTATCTCTCTGAGCAAGCCGTTCCTGAAGCTATATGATCATGGCTTACTGTTGATCTAGGCTAGCCATAATAGCTTGAAAGGCTCCAACCATTGGATCACTGGACTCAACTCTATCCTTAGCATGAGCCTCTCTGGAAAGCCTGCCTCTCCATGTGTTCACCATCTTTCTAAAACATTATTAGCAAACTTTAGCATCAAATAGGATCACACTTGCCATTGTCACACTAAATCCATTCGTAACAAGCTTATAGATAAAGGCAAACTCATGTTATCAAGCCACAACCCATATCAAAATGCCTAAACCTTTGCTCTGATACCAATAAAGTGTAACACTATATCTATCTAACTTATCTCATCTCATCTAATTTCTAGTCATATTCCTTTAGATAACACAACTTCTTAAGAAAACTCAAATAAAATAATAGATTATTTTACATTGTGTAGCAGATAAAAATTTCATTTCATGTCCTATGTAGTATATGAACTCATCCATCTCATTCTTCTCTCTAAATACATATATACAACTCAAAACCATCTTCAAATGTTGCTAAAAACTCGAGCTTATAGCATACATACACAAAATAATGCAAGACTGTCTCGGGTTCTGCAGCCAGATCTCTGGTGCCAACTTTGAAAAATTATAATTAAATCTAGAAAAATTGAAATCAAGTACACTATACCATTATAGAAAGCTACAATGTTAGATTTATGATAAAAATAAGTCTAGACCAAAACAGGAATATCTAGCCACTGGAAATTGATGGAACAATACCAAAGGTACTGCTGCATTACTGGTATAGACTTTGAATTTCAAAAATTCATATCTCTTTGCTCAGACATCTAATTGGGGTGATCTCGATGGCCATAGAAAGCTTATCATGTCTAGTATATGCTTGTAAAGGTTCATGAGCATTGGACACCACTGGACCTAGAATGACAACAAGAAGAAACTAACCATATGAACAGTAAACATATTAGAATAGTAAAAATTTGACAAATTTGAAAATTCATAATTAATTCCACAGAGCTCTAAATAATTTGGTCTTTAGCTTCCCAAAAAGCTCTAGATGAGATCTATATGCATGCCAAATTTTATCAGAAATTCATCCATTTGGTCAGTTTGTGCCATAGGGTTCCAAAATGACATTTTTTAAGTTTCATTAGGGGTCAAGAGGGACCAAATTGGTTTCTAGCATTTCTAAGGCCACTTGAGTATGTGGAAAAGCATGAAAATAGTCTACTAAACATGGATCAAAGGTACAACAACTCAGATTTCACAAACTCACTCTCCCACTTGATGATATACACAAGAAGCATACATATTCATTCTTGCCATTCATTGTCAAAGACTTGTTATATCATTCAAATAGTGCCTATTCTCATATATACATTAGGTATCCATATAATTACACATGTTCAAAAGGGTTTACATCACATTCATCATAAGGTTACATCATATGCCATCAAAATGGTTACAAATTGAATACATAATACATTACCATGTCAATCCTCTTCCTTTAAGCTTGGCGGCTCCCATTCCTTTGTTCACTTGGTCCACCTAGGCATATTAGGTAATAGGGAGAAAAGAACGAGATTCTAGGAATCCTAATAGCTCTTCTCCCTTTCAAGCACACATAATGGATGCAAATTCAAGCCTAAAAATGCATGCATGGCTATCTTGAAGTTCATAAACATAAATGGAATATTTTCTTCATTCAAGAAGTCATATATAACAATCATAGACTTGCCAAGTCAATGGTTTAGTGTAATGTCTGGTTTTTGTTAAACAACAGAAACGGGTATGTTTTCAAAGTGAGTGCCCCAAAATGAATTAGTTAAGGTGTCAAAAAATTTGATAACATTCTAGACTCCTAAAAATGAGAATTCTAGGCTTAGACGGAAAGAAAAATGAAGCTAGAATGAAGAAATGAAATTTGACGAAAAACTTACGAAACATAATGGTATTTTCGTAATTTTAAGCAAATTTTGGAATTCATAAAGGAGGGCTTTTTAAATAAAAATTTTGAGTTCTCTAGGGTTTTCAGAGACCCTGAAAACCATGAGAAGTCTTAGGATAGTTAAAACCCCTCCAGTGGACGTTTTCCAATGTCGGTGTACCCAAACTTTGAAGGATTCGTTCGGTAAGATTTTAGCTCCTATTTGAGTGATTCTGAAAGCATTTTACTAAATTAGGAACCTAAATTTTATAATAGAATAGACGGTTCTCAAAAAGGAGCTAAAACAAATTAGAAATGAAATGCCAAAAATGAAAGGCAAAATGGGAATTTTTGAAAAGTCATTCTTCCTCCATATATATATATAGGGCGCCCCACTCTCCCATTCACTTGGCCTCATATTTTTCCATCCTAAACCAGATAAGAAACCTTAGGAGAGTGGTGCACAAGAGGAAGAAGAAGAGGAGGAGAAATCAAGGCTTGAAGGTATGAAATTTTGGTAGTTTTTCATGCTTTTTTCTTTCCAAACCTCTTCTCCTTCATTCTCCTTTGTTTCCTATGATTTTAATGAAGTTTATAAATCTATTTTAAGAGAGAAATTAAGAAAAAAATTTGGATTTGAAGAGAGGAAGCCAAAGAAGACAAGATTCAAGTGAGAAACAAGGTAATTCCTTCTTCCATGGTTGCTACCTTTTGCTCCTCTTTTCCCTATAGTTCACCCCATTCAAGAGGTCATAGGAGGGCTTGGTTTTTAGATAGAAACAAGGGTGATTATTAGGAAACAGGGTATGGAGAATAAGAATATGCAAAGAAAATTAACAAATAACCATGGAAATTCAAGATGTAAATTCTAGGTTTCATATATTCCTTGTAAAATCTAATTTGATACCTTAATTTCTATCCTTAAATGAGAGCTTAAATGAGCTCCTAGGATCCCAATAAGTCTCCCCACGTGCTTCCTCCATTAAGAAAACAAAGCAAAGTCCAAGAAGGCCAAAATCATGCATAGTGTCGGCCTAGATAGGTTTGGCTGCCTAAGGAGAGTTTTAAAATTTTCTAAACCTATTTTTGAGTTATATATGATGAGTGAAGATGAGGGAGGCCTTGGGAAAAACTTAGAAACCACAGAAAGTGAGTTGGCCTTATATGTTCCATAATATGACCTAAAGAAGCAACATGTAGTTAGGCTCTTTATTTTAATTGTGTGATGACTCCAAAAGGCTTAAAAGGAGTCAAGAATCATATATGAAAAGAAAGAGATAGGTGTTGCTTCATTAGGTGCATTTTTGGAAACATAAAAAGGGTTAATGAGCCAAGCTAGTGTCTAAGCAAGTTGTGTGGCCTTAGAATTAATTCCATGAACCTAATTAGCTTCCATAAATTGTGTTTAGGCCAAGAGAAGTCATTCCCACATATTTGTGTGTGTGAGACTGAAGAAGAGAGAGCATATCCAAGAGAAAAAGTGTGTGGTTGCTTCTAAGGTAGCTTACTCCTCCTCCTCTCATGCATGAATGTATGCTTGGCTTGTCTTTGAATGTGTGTATGTGTGTTTTAAGCCATGAAAAGTATTCTAGCATGATTTCATATGCCATGGTACCATGATGATGCTTTATGTTTTCAAATGATGTTTTTTTTGGTTTGCTTAAGTGTGGTGAGGCCAAGAACCCTTAGCCATGGTGAGGATGAGACAAGAACCCTTAAGATTAGTTGAAACAAAGTAAAGAGTCTCCTAAAAGTGAGATTGAATCCCAAGAGTATGGTTGAGTTAATAATCTCTTAAAGAATGGGTAAGGCAAGTCGAAAATCCACAAGTGAGTGGGTGAGGCTAATTCACATACTTGGCAAGTCTATGTATGCTATGTGTGACTTTTTCAAATACTAAAATTGCTTCTTGAATGTTCATGTTATGAAATATGATCATATATGCATTTTTAAGATTGGTTTTGCATCTTTTATGTGTGATTGAAAGGGAGATGAGCCATTGGGATTCTTTGAATCTCATTCTCTCCTCTCTAATGTTCTAAATGCTAGGTGGACAAAGAGAACAGGGAAATGAGAGCCAACCGCTTGAAAGATGAGAGCATACCATTAAAGTGCATGGAATTTGCTTCTCTAAGACCGTTTAAGTGGCAATGGTTGTAACCTACCATTGTATATGATCTAAGACCTCTTGAGTATATGTAATTATGTTAATATATTACGTATAAATGAAAGATTATGTTATGTGACTATTAGAATGTAAATTAAGTAAATTATAACAAACTTTCTTCTTGAATGGCTTTGTGCAATTGTGTACAAATGGAAATGGAATGGCTAAATTGAAATGCATGAGATTTGGGACCACTTGGGTAGCTCATACAAGTCATATTCATACTTTTAGACTTGTCCAAAAGGTGCCAAATATCAAGGGAAATCATTTGGACACTTTGGTATCCCATATGGAGCAAAAATTGACCATATTGGAAACCTATACAACTTTTTGCCCAAATGAGATCTTCTTGATCTGATATTTAGCATGAAATTAGAGCTTATTGAAGGCTTTTTGGGAAGCTAAAGTTTAGAATTTTTGGAGGTCTATGGAATATTTGATGAATTTTCAAAATTTGAAAAAATTCTGAAATTGGTTAAGTTATGGTTCATACTAGTCCGAAAATGAATTCTATCACTCAGGGGCCAAATGATGTCCAATTGCTACCAATTTTTATGGAGAGAAACTAGACATTCTAGTGACTTGTGTGAACTAGAAGTACCCCATTTGGATGTCTAGAAAGGAAGATATGAATTTTTAAAGATTCTACTCAGTATCAGGTGCTCAGACTGACCTCAAGTATTGTTTGATTGATTTTCAAGGTCTGGACATGCCTGGATTGGTCTGGAGTTACTTTTTTTTTCCCTCTAACTAACATTTGTAGCTTTCCAAATTAGTATCATTTACATGGATTGGATTTTTGTGGAATTAATTGACATTTTTTAAGTTTGTAGCAAAAAGTTGGGACAATACCAGTAGCCAACCAGACCTCTGCCCTTTCTGAATATCAAATGTCTTTTGTGTTGTGTTTCATGGTCTAGACATATTTTTAGCAGAAAGTAAACATGTGTAGCTTTCTAGAATGGCAAAGAATGCACAATTTTAATTTTTGAAAAATTAATTATAATTTTTCAAAGTTTGTGACAAAGAAAGGGAAATTCTGGTTGAAATAATATATATGGATTTTAAGTACTCCCTTGCTTTGCACGAGCTCTAGGCCAATTTTAGTGTTGAAAATGAGTTGTATCTATATAATTAAATATGAGAATATGGTACATAAACTCACATGGTCCACAAGACACCGAATGAAAAAGTTATGTGTAAAGTTCCACATCGGATGGATTGGTCCTGGGAACGGCCCATATAAGTGGAAGCGAAGCTGCCCCTACCAAGGCGCGCTTTTGGGCTGAAATAAGAGTAAGCCCAAGGGACAAAACCCCTCCCTTCCCATGTGAAATAAGAGTAGCCTGACGGGGGACGTAGGGGATAATACCTTGGAAGCTCTGTGTGGTTTTGGTATCAGAACTGGCCGTTTGCATGTGTGACCTGAGGACGGGTCAGCCCCAAAAGGGGGTGGATTGTAAAGTTCCACATCAGATGGATTGGTCCTGGGAATGGCCCATATAAGTGGGAGTGAAGCTCCCCCCACCAAGGCGCGCTTTTGGGTTGAAATAAGAGTAAGCCCAAAGGACAAAACCCCTCCCTTCCTGGGTGAAATGAGAGTAGCCTGACGGGGGACGTAAGGGACAATACCATGGAGGCTCTGTGTGGCATTTGGTATCAGAGCTGGCCATTCGCATGTGCGACCCAAGGACGGGTCGACCCCAAAGGGGGTTAGATTGTAAAATCCCATATCGGATGGATTGGTCTTGGGAACGGCCCATATAAGTGGGAGCGAAGCTCCCCCCACTAAGCCGTGCTTTTGGGCTGAAATAAGAGTAAGCCCAAGGGACAAAACCCCTCCCTTCCAGGGTGAAATGAGAGTAGCCTGATGGGGGACGTAGGGGACAATACCTTGGAGGCTCTATGTGGTGTTTGGTATCAGAGTTGGCCATTCGCATGTGCGACCCGAGGACGGGTCGGCCCCAAAGGGGGGTAGATTGTAAAGTCCCACATCGGATGGATTGGTCTTGGGAACGGCCCATATAAGTGGGAGCGAAGCTCCCCCCACCAAGCCGCGCTTTTGGGCTGAAATAAGAGTAAGCCCAAGGGACAAAACCCCTCCCTTCTCGGGTGAAATGAGAGTAACCTGACGGGGGACGTAGGGGACAATACCTTAGAGGCTCTGTATGGTGTTTGGTATCAGAGTTGGCCGTTCGCATGTGCGACCCGAGGACGGGTACACAGAGCCTCTAAGGTATTGTCCCCTACATCCCTCGTCAGGCTACTCTCATTTCACCCGGGAAATGAGAGGTTTTGTCCCTTGGGCTTACTCTTATTTCAGCCCAAAAGTGCGCCTTTATGGGGGGGAGCTTCGCTCCGACTTATATGGGCCGTTCCCAGGACCAATCCATCTAATATGGGACTTTACAATCCACCCCCCTTTGGGGCCGACCCGTCCTCGGGTCGCACATGTGAACGGCCAGCTCTGATACCAAACACCACACAGAGCCTCCAAGGTATTGTCCCCTACGTCTCCCGTCAGGCTACTCTCATTTCACCTGGGAAAGGAGGGGTTTTGTCCCTTGGGCTTACTTTTATTTCAGCCCAAAAGCACGCCTTAGGGGGGGAGTTTCGCTCCCACTTATATGGGTCATTCCCAGGACCAATCCATCTGATGTGGGACTTTACAATCCACCCCCTTTGGGGTCGACCCGTCCTCGGGTCACACATGCGAACGGCCAGCTCTGATAACAAACACCACATAGAGCCTCCAAGGTATTGTCCCCTACATCCCCCGTCAGGCTACTCTCATTTCACCCGGGAAGGGAGGGGTTTTGTCCCTTGGGCTTACTCTTATTTCAACCCAAAAGCGCGCCTTTATGGGGGGAGCTTCGCTCCCACTTATATGGGCCGTTCCCAGGACCAATCCATTCGATGTGGAACTTTACATTATGCGTGATGCAATACTAAAATACTCATTATTTTAATACTATTTTCTTGCTTTTTATGTGAGATACATGGTTGAAGCATGAGAATAGCGTAGAATGAGCTAAGGAATTATGGTGTTACATTTAGCCTCACCCATTCTCTTTGGGCTTTTGGATTTGCCTCACCCATTTTCTCAAGGGATTTTTGACTAAGTCTCACTCTTTTAGAGACTTTTAACTTTGTCTCACTTATTCTTAAGAACTTTTGGCTCATCCTCAGCCTAACTAAAGGACTTTGGCTTCACCACACTCAAGCAAGCCAGTCATGTTCATAAAAATATCATTCAAGTGCATAAGTAAAACATCATGGTACCATGGCATATAAATACATGCTAGAAACATCTTTCATGGTTTAAACATACACATACACATTCAAAGACAAGAAAACATCCAAAGATGCATGAGAGAAAGAAGAGAAAGCTATCTTATACACAAGAACACACTTTCTTCCTTAGAAATGCTTCCTCTCCCTCGGCTAAACATGCACAAGGAGGTGGAGCTTGATTCACATGGAAGCCAATTACACCCTTGGAACAATTTCTAAAGCTACACATACAGTTGAAAAGTTAGATTGCTTCTAAGGTTCAATTATGGTTCCATAATGTGCCCAATGAAGCAACACCAAGAATACAAGATCTTGGCTCTATTCTTTCTTTCCATGTATGGTTCTTGACTCCATTTAGACCTCTTGGAGCCATCACATAATCAATTTGAGGAGCCTAGCTACATGCTGCTTCTTTAAGTCACAATATGGAACCTATACCTCCATCTCACTTCCTAGGCTTCCTAAATTTTTTCCAAGGCTTCCTCTCACACTCTAATTTCATATATGATGTAAAACCAAGTTTGGAAGAAATTAAAACACTCCCTAGGTGTCACATCTCTTCTTGGTCGAGACTATGTCTCCTTTGGACACCAATGGAGTTGTTTTAATTTCTTTAATGGAAGAAGCATGTGGGAGGCTTCCTTGATATCTTAGGAACTTATATGAACTCTTAAACATCTTAAATTATGGCTAGGACTCATCTTACTAACAAGGTGCAACTAAAACCCTAGGTTATGCATTTTGGAAAATCATGATTCTTTCTTTGTTTTCTTTGCATATTCTTATTTCCCACACTCTAATTCCTAAGATTCATCCTTGATTTGGTTCAAAATTCAATCCTTCTTGGCTGTCCATACATGGAGTGAAACATACAAGAAGAAGAACAAAGAAGAGCAAGCTTGAAAGTAACCAAACTACCTTGATTTCCTAGCTTCCTTTGGATGCTTCTTCTTTTGCTTGGACCCTCTTCTTCAAATTCAAACTCCTCCCCTCTGGTCTAACCTCAAAACAACACCAAAAACTTCAATAAAACTATAGGAAAAAGGAAGAGAAGGAGGAGATTAAGTTTACTAAAGGAAAGACCAAGAAAATCCATGAATTTTATACCTTTCTTGCCTTGTTTTTCCTCTTCCTCTTCCCTTCTATTGTGTGCCTCTCTCCCTTTGTCTCACTTCTATTTTTGGACAGAATTAAAGTTAGCTAAGTGAGGGAGAGAAAGGGGCATCCATATATATAGGAAGAGGGAATAAAATTGTTCCTTAAAAATTCCCATTATGTTTCATCTTTTTGGAAATTTTATTTCTGGTTCTTTTTAGCTCCTTTTTGAGAATTATCTTTTCTATTATAAAATTTGGGTTCTCTAACTTATAAAATGCCTTTGGAATCGCCTAATTTGGAGTTAAAACCTTCTCAAACGAAAAATGTCAAAGTTTGGATTAACCATCATTAGAAAACTTACACCAAAAGGGGTTTTAACTGTCTCGAGACTTATCATAGTTTTTAGGGCCTTTGAGAACCCTAAAGAACTCAAATTTTCCATTTAAAAAGCCCTCCTATGAGTATTCTAAAAATTACCTAAAATTACAAAAACGCCATTATGTTACGTAACTATTTCATTAAATCTATCTAGTTATTTTAGCTCTGTTTTCTGGGTACCTCTGGCCTCCTTTTTATTATTTAATGTCTAAATCATTATTCTAATTTTTCTTCCTTAACCAATTCATTTAAGAGGACTTACTTTTAAAGCGTATTCATTTCTATCATTTTTATGAAAATCAGACATTACAGGCATGAGTCTTAATTTTAGCACTGCCTATCATCTTCAGATAGATGGACAGACTAAGAGAACCATTCAGACCCTTGAGGACATGCTTAGAGCCAGTGTGTTAGAGTTGAAGGGGAATTGGGATGTGTACTTGCCTTTAGTTGGTTTGCCTGCAATAATAGTTACTATTCCAATATCTAGATGACACCATTTGAGGCACTTTATGGGAGAAAGTGTAGGTCACTCTTGTGTTGGGTAGAGCTTGGTGAGCGGAAAAAAAATTACAAAGAGAAAAGTGTATTTTTGTATACAAGGTAGCTCTCTCTTCTTTCTCTCATATATGGTTAGGTGTTTTCTTGTCTTTAAATGTGTGTGTGTATGTTTAAGCCATGAAAGATGTTTCTAACATGTATTTATATGCCATGGTACCATAATGCTTTGTTATGTGCTTAAATGATGTTTTTATGAATGTTTTTGGCTTGCTTGAGTGTGGTGAGGCCAAAAGTCTCTTAATAAGGGTGAGGATGAGTCAAAAGTCCCTAAGGTTAGGTGAGACAAAGCCAAAAGTCTCTAAAAAAAGTGAGGCTTAGTCAAAAGTTTCTTGGAAATGGGTAAGGTAAGTCTGAAAGTCTCAAAGAGAATAGATGAGGCTAAACCATTGTCTTAGCAAACCTATATATGTTATATGTGACTTCTTGATTGAAGGAAATGTTGTATGTATGTTTATAAAGTTCAAGATAGCTATGCATGCATTTTTAGACTTGAATTTGCATCCATTATGTGTGCTTGAAAGGGAGAAGAGCTATTAGGATTCTTAGAATCTCACTCTTCCCTCCCCATTGCCCAACATGCTTGGGTGGATCAAATGAGTAAGGAAATGGGAGCTACCACACTTGAAAGCAAGGAGATAGACAATGGAGTTGATATTTGTTCATTTTATAAACATAACATTGTCAAATGATGTATTTCCATGATATATATAATGTATAAGCTCTTGAACATATATATTTATATGAATATGTGATGTATATATGGGAATTAGAAGCAAATAAATGATATGGTAGGTTCTTGACATTGTATGACAAGAGTGCACGTGTATGCTCTTTATGTGTATCATCAAGTAGGAGAGTGAGTTTGCGAGATCTGGGTTTTTGGATCCTTTAGACAAGTTTAATAGGCTATTTTCATGCTTTCCCACATGCTCAAGTGGCCTTAGAAAAGCTAGAAGTTACATTGAACTATTTTGGACCCTTAAGGTGGCATAAAAGTGCCATTTTGTAACCCTTTAGTACAAACTGACTAAATGGATGAATTTTCCTATAAAATTTGGCATGCATATAGATATCATCTATAGCTTTTTTAGAAGGTAAAGAAAAAATTATTTGGAGCCCTATAGAATTAATTATGAATTTTCAAAGTTGCCAAAAAGTTACTGATTTGATATGGTTACTGTTCATATGGTAAGTTTTTTTTCCTATGTCATTTGAGAGCCCAATGGCATCTAATGCTCATGAAATTTTGCAAACATAAATTAGACATAATAAGCTTTCTATATCCATTAAGATCACCTCATTTGGAAGTCTGAGTAGAGAGATATGAATTTTTGAAATTTAGAGTCAGTACCAGTAATGTAGCAGTACCTTTGGTAATATTCCATCGATTTCTAGTAGCTAAGCATCTCTGTTCTAGTGTAGAATTATTTTTAGCCTACATTTAATATATGTAGCTTTCCATAATGGTATAGTGTACTTGATTTTGATTTTTCTAGATTTAGGTATGATTTTTCAAAGTTGGCACCAGAAATCTAGTAGTAGAACCTAAGATTGAACATGTAAATTTTGTGTATGAATGCTATAGGCTCAGGATTCTTGTGTTATTTTATGATGGTTTTGAGTTGTATGAATTTATTTTAATTGGAGATTGATATGGGTGAGCTCATATGGGCCACAGGATGCGAGACAAAAGTTTTGAACTTTACATAACACAAGAAATGGCATTTTTAAATGAATTTTTCTTGTTCTCTAATGAAATTAAGCACATGTATGTCCATAGATGATCTAGAGAGGCTAGAATTATATGGTGTTACAAGAAACATGTGAAGAATTCAAAAAATTCATATTATTATTGTGGTATGAATGGATATTAGTCATGTATCTATCATATAGCAAAACACCTTATTGATCTCTATCAAGCATCGATGAAAGAAAAGTAGAAAGGTGTTGAGACCAATTTTGCTAATTTATATCATGATTTTGCCAATGGTCCCATAAATATTACACACTTATATGTATCAGATTTTTTTGTTAACCCACAAGAAAATAGTGATGCTTGAAATAAGTTTACGTGTTTGGAATTGTCTTTATAATTATAAGTTTATATGAAATTTGAAGTCTGAGTTTTTATAATATTACTTATATTTTTGTTTTATTTAATTTTAGAAAATATGAATGAAGATATATGTCTTGCAAATAATGTAAGTACTCATACAATCTTAAAAGATAGAAAATATTTTTCTCAAATAAACATGGGTGAAACTTACATTACTACATTTTTTGATAATACAAGATTAATTGAAAGATTTAAAATAGTTATTATCATATTACTAAAAGGAACATGATTTATTATAAATAATGCTCTATTTTCTACTAAGTTTCAAAGAAATTTGTTAAGTTTTAAAGATATTCGTCATAATAAATATCATATAGAGTCTATGTGTGAAGAGAATAATGAATATCTCTATATCATGAGTATTGTTTCTCGTAAGAAAAATATACTAAAAAAATTATCAACTTTCTCTTCTAATTTCTACTATATAAGAATTAGTATAATTGAGATACATGCAATTATGAACCAGAAGTTTATAGATTCAAAAATATTTACCATTTGGCATGAATGGTGGGGGCATCTTGGAATAATAATGATGCAAAAAATTATTAAGAATTCACATGGGCACCCTAAAAAATTCTCATATGTTGCTTGTTTTCAAAGTAAATTGATTATTAAGCTATCATTAACTAAATTGGAATTAAATCTCTAGCTTTTCTAGAACGTATACATGGTGATATTTGTAGATCTATTTACTCACCATCTAGACCATTTAGATATTTTATGGTATTAATAGACTCATCCAGTAGATGGTATCATGTATATTTGTTATCAACTTGCAACTTGGCATTTGCAAGGTTGCTTGCTCAAATTATTCGATTAAGAGAACAATTTCCAAATTATACCATTAAGTCTACTTGACTTGATAATGTTAGAGAATTTTCTTCACAAGCTTTTAATAACTATTGCATATCAATTGGAATAAATGTTGAATATCCTATAGCACATATTTATACACAAAATGGTTTAGCTGAATCATTTATTAAACAACTTTAATTAATTGTTAGGCCTTTACTAATAAGAACAAATCTCCCTGTTTCTGCTTGGGGACATGCAATTTTGCATGCAACAACACTTATACACATAAGACCAACAAATTATCATAAATACTCCCTTTTGCAATTGGCTTATGGTCAGAAGCCAAATATTTTCTATTTTAAAATTTTTGGATATGCAATATTCCAATAGCTCCGCCATAATGTACTAAGATGAGACCTCAAAGGAGATTGGAAATATATATTAGGTATGATTTTTCTTCTATTATAAGATATCTTGTGTGACGACCCTAATTTCTAATTATTGTAATTAAGGTTAAATACGTGATTAACAATCATAGATTGGGGTTACAAGGCATTGCGACTAATTACGTTGTGAAAATGCAAGGAAATTTGAACTTTAATGTTATTAGAGTCATCAACCATATAATTACAAAAACTTATGTACATCAGGGAAATAAAAATTCATTTATAAGCCTTTGATTCTATTACCCATTGATTCCAATTCACAAGGATCTTCTACCAATGTTTCTAAGTTATCCCTTGAGGTTACCACATGAAAAACCAAGATTTTTTGGTTAATATAAGGGTTTCAGGATATTCGCTGCGGCTAAATTACACTTAGCCGTGGCCAATTACTCTTGGCTTCACCCCTTACTTCGTCACTAATTTCACCATGGCGAGTTGGACTTTCGTCGTGGCTAACCTACATGGCACCACGGGGAGGAAGCCTCCTGGAACTTACCTCGCTTGCCTCTCACTATTGGCCGTGACCAATTCTCTTATTAGCCATTGCTAATTTCTCTTTGGAACACCTGGGGCATTTTCATAAAAGTTTACCGTGGCCAATTTCCCCTTTAGCCGTAGTGAATTTCCTTCTGGACGTCTCTTAGTTTAGCCTCTCACATTTTGCTGTGGCAAATTTCTCTCTGGACTCCCCCTAGGTAAATTTGCCTCTATTGGCAGCAGCTAAGCCCATTTTGGCTACGATGAAATACCTTCTGATCCTATAACTCTTAAAATCTTGTCTCCTACTCCCCACTCTCTATTTAAGGGCTCTCTAAGGCCACTCTCCCACTTGTTACGAGGTTTTAATAGCACCTATCTAACTGATTTGCCCTAGCCATTATATCAGTACCCATCCCTATTTAAAGGTGAATTCTCCTACTCATTCATTGTTCTTATATCAGCAGACTTATAAATTTCTCACAATGGTCATTCAATCATATTTTCATTTGAAAATTCATGCATCACTAACTCAAATCCACAATCCATATATCACATGCTTTCATAACTTAAATAGTCAATTAAAACACAGGTTTACAAACCATAATAAGTGTCATAAACTCATACATCCATCAACAACTAATATGAAGCCTATTTCTCATTGGTTACATTCTATGTCATCAAAATACAAACTCCTACACTTGGTAATACAAATACATGATGATGCTATACAAAGGTTAAAAAAATTAGCATTTACTTTATTCTACTTGGACTAAATGTAGCTCCCCACACCAGGCCTCAGCTCATGGATGTTCATCCACTTACCTGCCTTTATCCTTACTCGAAGAACCTTCACCTGAAATGTTTAATCCCATGAAACAGGGTGAGATGTGAATCTCAGTAACCAAGGCAATTCCATCATATATTCTAGTTTAGTTAACATATATGCATGATTTCACATAACATCAGAAAATATCCAGTCATACCAGTAAATGAAACAATTAGGCTATCATGATTACTATCTTATACTAGCAATCATATTTTCACATGTTAAAGGCTAATAATACTGGAAAGGCCTGTCTACAGTGCCTACTCTCTATTGAGCACAACCAGGGCTCAGTGCATCTAGGGTTTGATCATAACTCGATTCCCGATTGAAGCACATGCATGGGTGGCAGCCGCACTACAACTCCATTATGGACTTACAAGGTCTAATCATAATACAATAGATAGCCAACTAATTCATTCATCATTTCAAATCATTCATGTATAGCAAATATGAAACTAAAGCAGATATATGCATGGAATTAATATGGTCCCGGTTACCTCATTTGTAGACAATTTGTAAAAGCCACCAATAGTACAAAAATCTCCCCAGCCACTACAAATTCCTAAAATTTGGAATGGAGGGGTCTTTTACCAAAAACTTCAATATATCACCCTAAATCCTAAGCAAATTTGTGAAAAATTAATACTCATACTATAATCCAATCATTAGGGTCTTAAACCAGCAGAAATACTTCAAAAAGAAGAGTTTATACTTACCTAATGTTAACTCTAGCCTCAACCTACGAATTTTCACCATGGAAACATCAAATGGCAAGTTTTAGATTTTGGTTGTGGGTAAAAATACTCCAAATGAAAAACTAATTAGGCTAAAATAAAGAGAAAGAGAAAGAGATTAAGTTATGTTACTATTACCTTGGCTGAATCTTGCTCTAGAAGTGGAAAATAATGGATTTCTTGCCCCAAACCTTAGCCTCCCTTTAAACCTTCGAAATTCCTTCTTGTGTTTTAGCAAAATGGGGAAGAGGCTAAAGTGTTTAGGGTTTTAGTTAGGTTTAAGTTAGGTATAAGGTGGGTCATGGACTGCTCCAAGTATCCAACTCCAAATGGGCTTCAAATTTAAGCTTTGTTAGGCCAACTTCATGTGTTGGCCTGTTGGGTTTTAATTGGGCCAGACCAAGTTTCAAGAGCTTAAAGGATTTGGGTTTGCACCAAGGTTGTTGGCCCAATTATAAGAGCCTACACAAGGTGGATCTTGGGCCTCTATTACATTGAATTAAATGGGGTCTACACCTAGCTTATTGGGCCCCCATTAACCTCTTATCATGATCTCCGACATTAATTTGGGCCTAGATGAAGTTTCTATCCTAATTAAATCTCAAACACATATTAATAATTTATCTCTCTAAAATTTTTATTCACTTAACTTACCCAATTATCCCATATTATTTATTCTTAATTATCCCAAAACCATGATTAACACCTTAATTAATTTTGAAGTGTTACATCTTGAGCCAATGATAGGAGATATATTTATAGCACATTTTGTTGATTGTCATTTTAATAAGTTAGTTTTCCTAACATTAGGGGAGAAAAAGATAAGCAGCTAGTCAAAGAAATTACATGGAATACTTTGACATATCTTGATCCTCATATAAAACAATGTGAACTTGAAGTTCAAAAGATAATCCACTTTCAAAATATAGCAAATCAATTGCCAGAATGCATTTACTGACCTAAAGAGAGTGACAAAGTCACATATACTAGCTACAAATACTCCTACAAGAATTGAAGTCCTTGAAGGACAATCCATAATTGAAATAGCTAATAAGTCCAAAGTGAAGAAGTTCAAGTACCTAAAACTGATAAAAATGAAGAGATCTTTATAAGTTATGTTTCTATAGGGAAAAGATTCAACCGTAAGAAAATAGTTCTCGATAACACTTTTGCATACTGTGTAGTGCTTAATGTTATAAATGATAATAAGGATCATGAACCTACATTCGTCCATGAGTGTCAACACATATGTAATTGGCCAAAATGGAAAGATACAATTCAAGCAGAATTGAACTCACTTAAAAAAATGTGAGGTTTTTGGGCCTATAGTTTGAACACCTGAAGGTGTAGTACTCATTGTATAACACCATAATTTCTAGCTCATCTTATAACATTTGTATGCTCATATGGTGCATCATATGAGGGGAAATTAGAAAAGTCCAATAAAATAAGGCATTTAAGTTGCGCTACATCGCGTATAAAAATTCCATTCAATATCACGTGGACCGTGTGAACTCATTCAATATATTCCCATATTTAATTATATGAATACAACTCATTTGGATTATAAAATGTGGCCCACAACTCATAGAAATCAAAGGAGAGCTCAAAATAATCAAGTGCATTTTCGGCCAGAATTGGCCCTTTTTTTACCAAACTTTGGAAAATCATAACTACTTATAAAAAAATAGAAATCATACATTCTTAGATATTATGGAAAGCTAAAGATATCTACTTCACATTAAAAATATGTCCAAATCATAAAATCCATCACAAAGGGCGTTTGATATTCGAAAAGATCTAGAGGTCAAACTGCCTCCTAATGCTGTCACAAATTTCTGCAGCAAATTTTGAAAATGTCCAATTAATTCTAAACAAATTGAATACATGAAAATGATACCAATTTAGAAATATTTGGATATTAGCTAGAGGGAAAAAATATTTCCAGACCAACTCAGGTAGCCTAAATGTCGAAATTCAATAGAACAGTAACTCAGGTCAGCTGAAATTCCTGATACTGGATAGAATGTTCAAAAATTCATATCTCCCTCTTTAGACCTCCAAATAAGGTTATTCTAGTTGGCACAAGTCAATGTGGATGCCTAGTTTCTCTGTATAAAATGTTATTGTAATTGGACATCATTTGGGCCCTGTGTGACAGATTTCATTTTTAGACCAAATAAATAATGTAACAGACCAAAATTAAAAAAATTGCAAACTTTGAAAATTCATCAAATATTTTGTAGACCTCAAAAAATTTTGGTCTTTAGTTTCCCAAAAAGCTCTCAACAAGCTATAAATTTTTGCCAAATCTTAGATCAAGAAGAGCTTATTTGGCTAAAAAGTGATATAGGGTTCCATTATGGTCATTTTTTGCTCCATATGGGATACCAAAGTGACCAAATGGTTTTCCTTTGGTCTTGGCACCTTTTGGGTAAATCTAAAAGTACATTTAGGACTTGTGTGAGCTATCCAAATGGTCCCAAACCTCATGAATCTCATTTTGGCCTTTTCATCCACACATATATACATTACATCAAACTTTCTAAAATGCATACCTTGGCATTTCATACTCAAATTATGTTCTAGGGTTCATACATCATGTCCATTCATTTATACATCACATATGATCATAATTATACATGTCTAAAAGGTCATAGGCCATATACATAATTGGATTACAACAATTGACACAAATATGGCCTTAAAGTGACAAAACTCAAACACTTGGTTGTCAAATTCTCTCCTTCAAGGTGGCTGGCCTCCATTACCTTGTCCATTTGGTCCACCTAGCATGTGAGATCATTGGAGAGGAGGGAATGAGATTCAAAGAATCCCAATAGCTCATCTCCCATTCAATCATACATAATATATGCAAAACAAGTCTTGAAAATGCATGCATGGATATCATGGAAGTCATGAAAATTCAAGAAACAAACTTGGCATGTGAATAAGTCATACAAGACATTTAAGAGCTCACTAAGTGTTCAGATTAGCCTCACACTTTTCCTCATGGATTTTGGATTTGCCTCACTTATTCTTTAAGAGATTCTTAGACTAAATCATACTCTTAGGAGCCCACTTTGCTTTGGGAGACTCTTTGCTTTATCTCAAACAATCTTAAGGGTTCTTGGCTCATCCTCACCATAGCTAAGAGTTCTTGGTCTCAAAACATTCAAGCAAACTCAAACAAACATCATACATTCATTTGAAAACATAATATGTCATCATGAAATCATGGCATATAAAATCATGCTAGCATACTTTTCATGGCTTGGAAATATACATACACACATTCTAAGGCAAGCTAAACACACATCCATGCATGAGAGAAGGTGGATAGAGCTACCTTGCACACAATCACACACTTTTTCTCTTGGAATTCCCTTCTTTGCTTTGGCCACACACCCACAAACTTGTGGAGATGGTTTCTCTTAGCCTAGATACAATTTATGGAAGCCAATTAGGTTCATGAAATAATTTCTAAGGCCACACAACTAGTTTAGACACTAAGTTATTTTATAAACCCTATTATGGTCCATAAATACACCTAATGAAGCAACACCCCTCTAATAATTTTTAGGCTCAATTCTTTCCTTTCAATTATGATTCTTGACTCCTTTTAAGCCTCTTGGAGTCATCACACAATCAAAATAAAGAGCCTAACTACATGTTGCTTCTTTAGGTCATAATATGGAACCTAAAGCAGCAATTCACTTTCTATGAGTTCTAAATTTTTTCCAAGGCTTTCCCTCATATTCATTTATCATATATGACTCAAGAATGGGCTTGAAAAAAATTTAAAACTCTCCCTAGCTATGAAATCTCATTTTGGCCAAGACTATGGAGCTTAATTGCTTCCTTGGAATTTTCTTGGTTTTCTTGAAGGAGGATGTAATATCCGATTTTCTGAAAATGAGAAAAAACGTGAGAAACGTAACGTACGGTTTCTCTGTAAACGAATGAAACTCATAGGATTCAAAAGGAAGTCCTCCAAAATGAAGTAGTTAAGGTCCCAAAAAATTTGGTAAGTATTCTAGACTCCTAAATATGAGAATCTCAGGCTCAGACAGAAAGAAAAATAGAGCTAGAATGAAGAATCAATTTCTTATGAAAAGCTTACGAAATGTAATGGCATTTTCGTAATTTTGAGTAAATTTTGAAATTCACACATGAGTGTTTTTTAAATGAAATTTTTGAGTTCTCCGGGGTTCTCAGAGGCCTTAAAAACCATGAAAAGCCCCGAGACAGTTAAATCTGTAACACCCCAAAATTAACTAAGGTGTTAATAATGTATTTAGACTAATTAAAAATTATAATCATGAAATAATTGGGTAAGCTATATAAATGGAAATTTATTGAGAAATAAGTTATTAGTATGAGTTTAAGATTTCCATTAGATTAAAGCTTAATTAATTTGAGTAAGCCATGGATAAGGATTTATGGAGGCCCAATGATCTTAGGTGTAAGCCCAACTCCTTACCATGAGACTTGGGCCAAGAGAGATCACCTAGCCATGACCCAATTTGGTTTAGTGAAATAGAGGCCCACGACCCAATTCATATAAGCCCTTATAGTTGGCCCAACACATATTATGCAGACCCAAATTGGATTGACTCTTAGAACTTGGCCTGACCTAATTAAATTTCTACAGCTCAACTCATGAAATAAGGCCCAACAAGCATAAAAATCTGAACCTACAAGGAATTAGGCCTTTGGGTCAGCATATTCTACTTTTAGCTCTAAATTTTCTATAGCCTATTCATTAAACCATAGCCCAATCACTAGAAATGAGCCTAATTGGACCCTAGGCTAATGGGTCAGCCCATTTCTCATTAAAAACCCTAAAGGTTCAGCAGCCACACCCATTTGGAAGAGCAAAACACTTGGTTCTACAAAAGGGGAAAACCTATTTTCGAACCTTGAGGAGAGGCTAGGGTTTCCATCACTATTTTGGCTCTATTTCTCCCACTTAGAGGAAGATTCAGCTAAGGTAACCTTTATATAACTTCATCCTCTCTTCTTCCTCTTTGATTTTGCCCAATTGGTCTTTTGTTTGGAGCATTTTTATCTTCCATCCAAAACTGAAACTTGCTGTTTAGTGATTCCAAAGTGGATTTTCGGAGGCTGAGGCTATGGGTGTTGTTAAGTGAGTATCTTCTTCCCATTTTGATGCATTTTCTGTTAGTTTGAGACCCCTGTAGTTGACTTATGATATGGGCTTTGGTTTCATGTGAAATTTCCCACAAAATGGAGTGAACTATGGTGGTTTTTGATGTGGGAAAGTTGGAACCCAAAATTAAAATCCATTGGTAGTTAGGTGAGTAACCTTTAGGTAGTCATTAGCAGTTGAACTCTTTGGGTATCTGATTTGTTGCTAGAAATGATGATAATTATGATTGTTATAGGCTTAATGTGCATTTGGACTTTTATGGTAGCTAGAGGATGAGTAATTGGCTTCATTAAGGTAACTGTGGTCACTTTCCTAATTCCATGTATATGCCTATGTTAATCTGATGTGTTTGATTTTGAGATGCCAAATGATTGGTTGACTACTTAAATTGTTATTATGATTGGACCTTGTAAGTCTATGGTGGAGCTGTGGTGCAGCTGCCACCTGTGCATGTGCTTCGATCGAGCACTGGGTTGTGTTCAGACCCCAGATGCACTGAGCCCTGGTTGTACTCATTATGGAGTAGGTGCTGTGGACAGACCTCTTCCGTTGTTATTGGCCATTAACATGTGTATAATTGTTGATATGGGACAATAGTCATTGGTAGCTCAACTAGTTCATTTGCAAATTGAATTGATGATTCTAGTATTGATGATATGAAATTGCATTGTATTAATTAATCTGTACATATATATGAAATTTTCCTCTTGTTACTGAGATTGTATATCTCACCCCGATTGTAGGTTAACATTTTCAGGGACCAGACCTCTTAGTGGCAAGAAAAAAAAATAATGGAAGCTTATTATATGGTTTAGTAGTAGGTAGGTTTAGAAACCTTGTCGGATTGTATTCATATAACTGGACTACTAGTTTATGTAATTGCTGCATTGCATCATGAATTACCAAGCATAGGGACTGTACTGATTTGATAGATCAAATGTCAATTTAAACTGGTGATGTACGAAATTCTTAATGCAACTTATGTTTGAATGGAAATGTGAGTAGTGTGTGAACTATTTGCTGTCATTGATCTATGAACTCACTGATTTATGGTGGCTAGAGGGTTAAAGATCTACCTTTGAGTTTTAAATGGGTAATGATAGATGTGTTAAGTAGATTAGGTAAAAGAAAGACATTAAATCTTCATAAACTAAGTTAAAGTGGCTTAGAGGATTGCTAAAGGGGGAATTGGAGAGTATGAGATGAAATCTTGGGAGTTATAAGAACAAAAGAGAATTGGCCATGACCAACATTTAATTGGCCTTTGCCAAATGGTAACAGAGAGGAATTGGCCGCGGCTAACATTTAATTGGCCTCGGCCAAATGTGGCGAACTTGCCAGGGAAGAAAACAAAGAGAAATTGACCACGACGAATAGTGAAGTTAGCTATGGCTAGTCTGAGAAGCAAGTCTGGGGGTGTTCCAGAAGGTATTTGGTCGTGGCAAAATGCATGAAATTTGTGGAGGTGTAAGGAGTCAAACTCGAGAGTAATTGGCCACGGTGAAAGGGGATTTAGTCGCGGTGAAGGTGCTCAATTTCTCATATTCACCTAGAAACCTTAGTTTCTTTTATAGTAATACTAAGGAATGATTTAGAAATACTTGTAAGAGATTTTTATGAGTTGGAATTGATGGATGGAAAAAAAAAAAATCAAAGGCTCCTTATTAATGATTAAATTCACTTGTACATTTGAATAATTGGAGTTGTCTAATTAATGACCCTAATAACATTAAGGTTCAAATTTCCTAGCATTTTTTTGAATATAATTAGTTGTAATGAATTTCAACCCTAATTTAAATTTTATGGTTATTAATCATGTACTTAACCTTAATTATTATGATTAGAAGTTAGGGTCATTACAAAATTCCCTCCGGTGGACGTTTTCCAATGTCAGTTGACCCAAACTTTGACTAGTTCATTCGGTAAGGTTTTAGCTCTAAATTAAGTGATTCCAAGGGTATTTTATTAAATTGGGAACCTAAATTTTATAATGGAAAAGACAGTTCTAAAAAAAGAGCTAAAACGAAGGAGAAACAAAAATGCCAAGAACGAAGGGTAAAATGGAAATTTTTGAAAAATGTAACTTATTCCCACCTATATATATGATGCACCCTTCTTCTCCCTTCATTATGAATGACCATGTTCTGCCCAAAATGAGGATGAGGCACAGAAGAGGAGGAAGAAAAGGAGGTGAAATTCAAGATAGAAAGGTATAGATTTTCATGATTTTTCATGCTCTTTCTCTTTCAAACCTTTTCTCCTTCATTCTCCTTTATTTTTTATGATTATAATGAAGTATATGGGTCTATTTTAAAGGAGAAATTGAGGGAAAAATTCGGATTTGAAGAGAAGAGCTCAAAGAACACAAGATTCAAGTGACAAAAAGTAAGAAAACAAGGTAATTTCTCTTCCTATGGTTGTCATCTTTGGTTCCCTCCTCCTCCATTTCACCCCACATGAGAAAACCCTAGGAGGAGATGATTTTTAGGCAGAACCAAGCATGAATCTAAGGACAAAGGGTGTGGAGATTAAGAATATGCAAAGAAAACAACAAAATAACTATTAGATTTCAAGATGCAAATTCTAGGGTTTTGTGTGCATATTGTAAAATCTGACTCTATGTGATGATTCCTAGGTGTAATTAAGAGTTTAAATGAGTTTCTAAGATCCCTAAGATGCTCCCCACATGCTTCCTCCTTCAAGAAAAGAAAGAGAATTCCAAGGAGGCCAAAAAGGGGCTATGTCTCGACCAAGCATGGATGGAGTAGCTATGGAGAGTTTTAAATTTTTCCAAACCCATTTTTGTGTCATATATGATGAATGAATATGAGGAGAGGCCTTGAAAAAAATTTAGCACTCATAGAAGGTGATTTGGTGCCTTAGGTTCCATATTATGACCTAAAGAAGCAACATGATATTAGGCCCTTCATTTTAATTATATGAGGACTCCAAGAGGCTTAAAAGGAGTCAAGAATCATATTTGAATGAAAGGAATGGAGCCTAGAAGTTATTTAAGGGGTGTTGCTTCATTAGGTGCATTTATGGACCATAATGGAGCCTATAGAGCAATCTAGTATCTAAGCAAGTTATATGACCTAAGAGTTTGTTTCATGAACCTAATTGGCTCCCATAAATTGTATCTAGGTCAAGAGAAACCATCTCCACCAATTTGTGGGTCTGTGGCCGAAAGAGGAGACTTGAATCCAAAAGAAAAAGTGTGTAATTGTGTGCAAGGTAGCTCTCTCCACCTTCTCTCATGCATAGATGTGTGTTTAACTTGTTTTAGAATATGTGTATGTGTATTTTCAAGCTATGAAAAGTATGCTAACATGCCTTTATATGCCATAATTCTTGATGCTATGTTATGTTTTCAAATGAATACATGATGTTTGTATGAGTTTACTTAAGTGTGGAGAGGCCAAGAACTCTTCCTTTTGGTGAGGATGAGCCAAGAACCCTTGAACTTGGTTGAGACAAAGTAAAGAGTCTCCCAAAAGCAAAGTAGGCTCCCAAGAGTATGGTTGAGTCCAAAGCTCTTAAAGAATGGGTGAGGTAAGTCCAAAATCCATGAGGAGAAGTGTGAGGCCAATCCAAACACTTAGTGAGCTCTTGAATGTCTTGTATGATTTGTTCATATGCCAAGTTTGCTTTTAAAATGTCAATGACTTTTATTTTGTTCATGCATGCATTTGTAAAGCTTGCTTTGCAAATATTATGTATGATTGAATAGGAGATGAGCTATTGGAATTGTTTGAATCTCATCCTCTCCTCTCCAATGCTCTAACATGCTAGGTGGACCAAGAAACTATGGCAATGGGAGCCAACAACAATGAAGAAGGGAGATTAACAAGCATATGTGTAGTTTTATCCATTTTGGAACCATAATAATGTTTCATGATATATATGATGTTGTAAATGGTCTATGACCCTTGAGACATGTGTAAATATGCTATTATGTGATGTTTAAATGGATGGATATGATGTATGAACTCTAGAATACAATTTGAGTATGTAATGCCCAAGTATGCAATTGCGAAGTTTTATGTAAATATGCATAAGTGTGGGCTGAATGGCCAAAATGAGATGCATAAGGCTTGGGACCATTTGGTAAGCTCACATAAGTCTTAAATATACTTTTAGACTTGCCCAAAAGGTGCCAAGACCAAGGAAAATCCATTTGGCAACTTTGGTACCTTATATGGAGCCAAAATTGACCATTATGGAATCCTATATCACTTTTTAGCCAACTGAGTTAGTCTTGATCTGAGATTTGGCATTCAATTAGATCTCATTAAGAGCTTTTTTTAAAGCTAAAGATCATAATTTTTGGAGGTCTATAGAATATTTGATGATTTTCAAAGTTGGCAATTTTCATGGTTTCTGGTTTGCTTTACTATTCATTTGGTCCGAAATTGCATTCTGTCACATGAGACTTAAATGATGTCCAATTCTCATGAAATTTTATACAAAAAAACTAGACAATCACAATGACTCGTGTCAACTAGAAGCACCTCATTTAGAGGTCTAGAGAGAGAGATATGAATTTTTGAAATTTTTGTCTAGTATCAATAATTTTGCCGACAAGAAGTACTGTTCCATTGAATTTTGAGGTCTGGGTTTGATGAACTGATCTAGATATATTTTTTCTCTCCAGTTAACATTCACAGATTTCTAGATTGGTATCATTTTCATGAATTGGTTTTTTTGGAATTAATTGGACATTTTCAAAAGTTTCTACAGAGTTTTGTGACAGTTCCAGAATTCAGTCGGACCTTTGGACCATTTTGGATGTCAAACGTCCTCCGTGATGCATGTTATGGTCTATGCATATTCTTAGTGTGAATTAGACATCTTAAAATTTCTAGTGCAACCATGATTTCATGATTTTGATTTTTCTAAATTTAGTTATGATTTTCCAAAGTTTGGTTAGAAAGTGGAGAAATTCTGGCCAAGAATGGAACTCCATATTCCACACTCCATTTCGGCTTCCATGAGTTGTGGGCATGATTTTATGATGCAAATGAGTTGTAATGATGTATTTAAATAGGATAATGCATAGCATGAGCTCACACGGTCCACGTGACAATGATTGAAATTTTTAGATATGACGCAATGCGAAATTGATCCCATTTTCCTTGCTTTCTATGGGAAATCCATATGGATCATGATATTATACCATTAAAAAGCATGAGATGAGCTAGAATTTATGGTGTTATAGAAGAATCATGTGGGGAGCATCTTAGAAATCTTTGGAGCTCATTTAAACTCTTAATTAGACCTAGGAATTATCATACGAAATCAGATTTGGGAAGGTGCACACAAAACCCTAGAATTTGCATCTTGAAATCTAATGGTTTTTTTTATAATTCCCTTTGCATATTCTTAATCTCCACACCCTTTTTCCTTAGATTCATGCTTGGTTCTGCCTAAAAATCATCTCCTCCTAGGGTTTTCTCAAGTGGGACAAAATGGTGGAGAAGGGAACCAAAGATGACAACCATAGGAAGAGGAATTACCTTGTTTTCTTGCTTTTTCTCACTTGAATTTTGTGTTCTTTGAGCTCCTCTCTTCAAATCCGAATTTTTCCTTGAATTTCTCCCTTGAATCAGATTTATAAACTCGATTTTAATTAAAGAAAACAAAGGAAAAGGGAGGAGAGGAGGTGTGGATGAAGAAAAGCATGAAAAACAAGTAAATTTCCATACCTTAAGCTTTGATTTTCTCCTTCTTTTCCTCTCCCCTTGGTGTGCCACTCTCCTAAGATTTTTCTTCTGATTTGGGGTAGAATAATCTGAAGCTAAGTGAGGGAGAGTGAGGCGCCACCTATTTATAAGGGAGGAAGAAGTACTTTTTCAAAAATTCCTATTTTGCCCTTTATTTTTAGCATTTTCGTTTCTCCTTCATTTTAGCTCTTTTTTTAGAACTGTCTTTTCCATTATAAAATTTAGATTCCCAATTTAATAAAATACCTTTGGAATCAATCAAATCAGAGCAAAAACCTTCCCGAACGAATCTGTCAAAGTTCGGGTGCACTGACGTTGGAAAACATCCACCAGAGGGGATTTAACTGTCCCAGGGCTTTCCATAATTTTAAGGCCTTTGAGAACCCCAAAGAACTCAAAAAGTTCATTTAGAAAGCCTTCCTATGTGAATTCCAAATTTTGGTCAAAATTATGAAAATGCCATTACGTTTCGTAAGCTTTTCTTAAAAAATTGTTTTTTCATTCTAGCTCCATTTTTCTTTTCGTCTGAGCCTGGGATTCTCATTTTTAGGAGTCTAGAATACTTTCCAAATTTTTTGGGACCTTAACTATCTCATTTTGGGGGACTTCCTTTTGTATCCAGTGAATTTTGTTTGTTTATAGAGAAACCGTACGTCACGTTTCTCACATTTTCTCTTGTTTTCAGAGAACTGGCTGTTACACATTGGATACAAATGGGTATTTATGCATAAATGAAATGAGAAAAATAAAGTTGTGAGATATAAAGCATGACTTATCATACAAAGGTTCTTACAAAGATCTGGAATTGATTATGAATTCACTTACTCTCTTGTGATAGATGCAATCACATTTTGTTATCTTATTAGTATAGTAGTGCATGAAAAACTTGATATGCATCTTATAGATGTTGTTACAACATATTTATATGGCTTACTTGATCATGGCGTCTATATGAAAATCCTATAATGATTTAAGATGCCTAAAGCATATAATTTGAAGTCCTAGGAACTTTATTCAATTAAATTGTAAAGATCTTTGTATGGACTAAAACAGTGTAGACAAATGTGGTATAATCATCTTAGTGAATATTTGTTAAAGGAAGAATATAAGAATGACCATATATGTCCATGTGTTTTCATAAAACGAGCAAATTTAGGATTTGCAATCATTGTTGTATATGTTGATAATTTGAATATTATTGAAACTCTTAAAGAATTTCTAAACGCAGTAGATTATTTGAACAAGGAATTTAAAATGAAAGATCTTGGAAAGACGAAATTTTGTCTCGACTTATAGATTAAGCATTTAAAAGATATAATTTTTATACATCAATCAACTTACACACAAAAAGTTCTTAAAAGATTTTACATGGATAAAGTATATCCATTAAGTACCTTGATGGTTGTTCGGTCACTTGATGTGAAAAAGGATATTTTTTGACCTCAAGATGATAATGAAAAACTTCTTGATCCTGAAGTACCATATCTTAGTGCAATTGGTGCATTAATGTATCTTGCTAATAATACAAGACCTGATATAGCTTTTGTTGTAACCTTGTTAGCCAAGTTTAGTTCAATTCTAATATGGAGACATTGGACTAGAGTTAAACATATTTTTTGATATCTTTGAGGTACTATTGATATGGATTTTTATATGCAAATGGATCTAGATTAGAACTCTTAAGAAATGCATATGTTGGATGCCTATCTGACCTACACAAAGCTAGATTTCAAATAGGCTATATATTTACAAGTGGAAATACAGCTGTTTTATGGCATTCTACTAAATAAAGACTTGCGACCACTTCCTCGAATCATGCAAAAATTATAGCTGTTCATGAAGTAAGTCAAGAATGTGTTTGATTGAGATCTATAACTCAACATATATGAGAAACATGTTAGTTATCTTCTTGCAACAAAACTTTGACTGTATTATATGAAGATAATACGGCATGTATAACTCAGTTGAAGGAAGGATATATAAAAGGAGATAGAACAAAGCATATTTTACCAAAATTCTTTTTTGCTCATGTTCTTCAAAAGAATGGTAATATTGATATTCAATAAATTCATTTAAGTGATAATTTAACTGACTTATTCACCAAGGCATTACCTACCTCAACATTTGAAAGATTAGTACACAAAATTGGGATGCGACGGCTTAAAGATCTATAGTGATATTGTGAATAGGGAGAGTATACAAGGAATGATGTACTCTTTTGCCTTCACTAGGGTTTTTTACCACTAGGTTTTTCTCTAATAAGGTTTTAATAAGGCATATTTCTTGTAAAATGGACATCCAAGGGGGAGTGTTATGAATCCATCCATTATGGTCAATGTCCTTTTAGTTTCTTGACCCCCTAATTCATTGAAGGTATGTTATGATTCCATTCTTTATATGGATGATCATCTCCTTTAAGAATTGTAACCTTTTGGCTTCAAGAATTGTAACTTCTTGGATATTTATTTCTTACCTTTATGTCCTCCTATATGGTATATTATTTTATATTTAGGATGCGACCTTTTGGAGTTACAAAGTTGTATCTATAAATAGGTACCTCATTTGTATTGAGAGGTATGAATAGAATTTGAGAAGCATTTCTCTTATCCTATATCTTCTTTAAATCCTCTCTTCTCTATCTCTTGAGTTATTTCATAATAGAAAGATAATAAAGACATAATGATGCACTACACAAGGGAGAAATCAGAGGAAATGAACAAAATAGTCGCACTCAAATTCAATCCAATATTCATTAATGAAAAGGGTCATAACCATAACTAAGTAAAGAAAGATATATGCTTGCTTAATGTAATATCCAGTTCTTTGAAAATGTGAGAAAATGCTAGAAACACAACGTATGGTTTCTCAGTAAACAAACAAAATTCACTAGATACAAATGCAAGTCTCATGAAATGACTTAGTTAAGCTCCCAAAAAATTTGGGAAGCATTCTAGACTCCTAAAAATGAGAATCTCAGGCGCAGACAAAAAGAAAAATGGAGCTAGAATGAAGAAACGAATTTGAATGAAAGGTTGACGAAACGTAAGGCCATTTTTGTCATTTTGAGAAAATCTTGGAATTCACATAGGAGGCCTTTTCAAATGAAAGTTTTGAGTTCCCCAGAGTTCTCAGAGGTTCTGAAAACCATGGGAAGCCCTGGGACAATTAAAACCCCTCTGGTGGACGTTTTCCAATGTCGGTACACTCAAACTTTGACGGATTCATTCAGGAAGGTTTTTGGTTCCGATTCGAGTGATTCTAAAGGCATTTTACTAAATTGGAAACCTAAATTTTATAATGAAAAAGAAGGTTCTAAAAAAGGAGCTAAAACATGTTAGAAACGAAAATACCAAAAATGAAGGGTAAAATTAGAATTTTTAAGAAAGTGGAAGCTTCTTGAACACTCTTTAAGTTTCTTATTTCTTTTTCCCTTCATTTGCACTACCTATTCTACCTAAAAACTAGCAAAAATACCAGCTCTCTTAGGTGCACCATGGAAGAGAAGAAAGGAGGAGAAAAAACAAGGAAAAGGTAAGGAATTTCATAGATTTTCATGCTCCTTCTTCTTCCAAACTTGTTCCTCTCTTCTTAAGTTTTCTTTCCTATGGTTTTATTGAAATTTTTGGATCCATTTTGAGGGAAGAATAAAGGGGAAAATTCGGATTTGAAGAGAGGAGGCCAAGGAAAGTGAGAAACAAGTAAGAAAAGCCATGGAAACAAGGTAAAACTTCTATCCTATGGTAGTTACTCCTTCCCCCTTCTTCTCCCTGTTTCACCCCATGTATGTAGATGCAAGAGGGTTTGAATTTTGGGTTGAACCAAGGGTAAATTCTATGAATTTAAGGGAAGAGAGTAAGAATATGCAAAGAAATTCAAGAAAATGCCATTGATTTTCAAGGTGGCAAACCTAGGATTTCATGGGTTCTCTTAAAAATCTGATTTTATGTAATTATTCCAAGGCCTAAATGAAGGTTTAAATGAGTTTCTAAGATCTCTAGAAGTCTCCCCATATGCATCTTCCAAGTAGAAAATAAAGCAAACTTCCATGGAGGCTAAATGGTGCATAGTCTCGGCCAAAGGGGGTTGAGACACCTAGGGAGAGTTTTAAATTTTTCCAAGCCCATTTTTGAGTCATATATGATGAATGAAAATGAAGGAAAACTTTGGAAAAAATTTTGGAGGGCTAGAGAATGAATTGGTGTCTTAGGCCCCATAATATGACCTAAAGAAGCAACATGTAGTTAGACTCTTTGTTTTAATTATGTGATGACTCCAACAGGCTTAAAAGGAGTCAAGAATCATATATGAAAGGAAAGAATGGAGCCTAGAACTCATTTGATGGATGTTTCTTGTAACACCATATAATTCTAGTTTATTTCATACTATCTCCATGTTTCATGTCATGAATCCCATGAAGGGAGCAAGAAAAATCAATTAAAATAATGAGTTTCTTAGCGTTGCGTTATGTATAAAATTTTCATTCAGGGTCTCATGGACTATGTGAGCTCATGTATCATATTTTCATATTTAATTACATAGATACAACTCAATTGCATCCCTAAACCTAGCTTAGACCTCGTGTATGGCAAGGGGATACATAAAATTCATGAATGCATTTTCAGCCAGAATTTACCCACTGCTATCACAAAATTTTGAAAATCATAACTAATTCTAAAAAAATTAAAATCATGCATTCTTTGCCATTCTGAAAAGATACACATGTCTACGTAATGCTAAAAATATGTCCAGACCATGAAACATAATACAAAAGATGTTTGACATTAAGAAAAGTCCAGAGGTCTAGCTATCCACTGGTACTGTCATAGGTTTCTATAGCAAATTTCAAGAATATCCAATTAATTCTACAAAAATCCAATCTATGCAAATAATATTAATCTAGAAAGCTACAGATATTAGCTAGGGGGAAAAAATAATCCCATACTAGTTTAATATGCCTAGACCTCAAAAATCAATCAAACAGTACCTAAGGTAAGTCTAAACTCCTAGTACTAAATAGGAACTTTGAAAATTCATATCTCCCTCTTTAGACATCCATATGAGGTGCTTCTAGTTGACAAAAGTCATTGAGAATTTCTAATTTCTCCCTATAAAATTTTGTGGCAATTGGATATCATTTACCCCATGAGTGACAGAATTCAATTTCGGACCAGTGCTACAGTACCAATGACCAAAATCAGAAAAAGTTTCAATTTCAACAATTCGCCAAATAGTCCACAGACCTCCAAAAATTATCTACTTTAAATTTCCAAAAATCTCTCAATAAGCTCTAGACGCATGCCAAATTTCAGACCAAGAAGAGCTCATTTGGACAAAAAGTGATACAGCCTCATGAAATGATTATTTTTGTTCCCTATCAAGAGTCACTTCGGTCCAAATGGCCTCCTCTTAAGTTTGGCACCTCTTGGGCAAGTTTAAAAGCATAATTATGACTTGTAGGAACTGCCCAAGTGGTCCCAAAGCCCATGTATCTTAATTTGTCCATTCCACATCCAATAATACATATGTACCCATAACCACATAAGAGGTAATTTCCATGATTTGCATTGATTTAATGTCACACTTGGGCTACATAATATTCATACAACATATTACCATTACTCAAGGTCTTACATTACCAAAATAATATATACAAGACCACTTTGATATTTAAATACAAAGAAAACTACTAAATCTTCCAAGTGTAGCTAGTTAGAGTTCTTGGCTTTCCTTTCTTGCATTTTGAGAGTCACCTAGACATTTCAAGATGGAAAGGGGAAGGGGAGTGAGATTCCAAGAATCCCAATAGCTCACACACACCCATTCACATACATTCAAGGCATACATACATCAATGACACAATTAGAAACATAAGGTGTGCAAGGCTATGATTTCATGCCACATCTACACATCAAGATCATTCTTATGCTCTAGAGACTTTTGGTTTTGACTTACCCCATTTCTAGGACTTTTAGAGTTGCCTCACTCTTAGTTTATGGACTTTTGACTTAGTCTCACCCATCCAAAGGACTTTTGGTCTAGTCTCACCCACTTTAAGGGACTTTTGGTATCACCTCACCGTTATGAGCCAATCTCACATTCAAAGGCATTCAAGAGCACACATTGGTACCAATGCAATTCCATGAGATCATATGGCATATTACCAAATCATAAGAATACTTACAAGCACACAATGACATACATAGCATATAAGAAAGTATGAAGAATAAGGTGGAGAGCTACCTTTCAATTTATACAAGCTTACTTTGCTAATTCCTTCCCCTCCTTGATTTCACAAGAGCACTTAGGTTGTTGATCATTCTCTTGGCCTAGACATCACAAGGAATACACAATCACATAATTGAAGCAAGCCAAGACATTAAACTAAAGCTTAAGCACACACTTGGTTTCATACTTGGCATTATGGTTCCATAATTGAACATGCTCGTATTCTATGACATGTGAGGGATCTGGTAAGTACTTTTTCAGTTGGGAGACATGAAAAACATTATGGATCTGGGCTAGGTTTGGAGATAGAGCTATCCAGTAGGCCACGGGTCCAATTTTCTCAAGGATTTCAATTGACTAATATACCTAAGACTAAACTTTCTTACCCACATAGACTGACCTGCCCCAGTCACTAGAGACACCCAGATTGTAACACCATAATTTTCTAGCTTATCTTATGCCATTTTCATGCTTCACATCATGCATTCCATGAAGGAGCAAGGAAAAAAGACATAAAATAATGAATTTCTTAGCGTTGCGTTATGTATAAATTTTTCATTCGGAGTCTCGTGGGCCATATGGACTCATGTATCACATTTTCATATTTAATTACATGAATAAAACTCATTTCCATCGTAAAAAGTGGCCTATTTCTCAAGGAAATCGAAGGAATGCATGAAATATACATATATAATTTCATCCAGCTTTGTCCTCATTTCTGTCACAATTTTGAAAAATTATAACTAAATCTAGAAATATCAAAATCATGAATTCTTAGCTATTCTAGAAAGCTATAGATTTCTACTTCATATTAAAAATATTTCCAGAGCATAACACCCAACACAGAGGATGTTTGACATTTGAAATTGCCTAGAAGTCAAGCTGTCCACTGGTGCTGTCACAGATTTCTATAGCAAAATAAAAAAAATGTCCAATTAATTCCCAAAAAAATCCAATCCATTCAAATGATACCAATATAGAAAGCTATGGATGTTAGCTAGAGAAAAAAAATAACTCTAGACAAGTTCAGGCATAACCAGAGCTCGAAATCTAATCAAATAGTAACAAGGTCGGCTAGAATTTCTAATACTGGATAGATTTTTTGAAAATTCATATCTCCTTCTCTAGACCTCCAAATGAGGTGCTTCTAGTTGGCATAAGTCATTGTGAATGTCTAGTTTCTTTGTATAAAATTTAGTGCAATTGGACATCATTTGAGCTCTGTGTGACAGATTTCATTTTCGAACTAATATAAACAGTGACATGAGCAAAACTAGAAAATTTCTTAACTTTGAAAATTCATCAAATATTCTATAGACCTTCTAAAATTCTATTCTTTAGCTTCCCAAAAAGCTCTCAAAAATTTCTAGTAGCATGCCAAAGTTCAAATCAAGAAGAGCTCATTTAGACAAAAAGTGACATAGGGTTCTAAATTGGTCATTTTTGGCTCCATAAGGGATACCAAAATGTCCAAATGGCTTTCCTTGGGGTTTGGCACCTCTTGGGCAAGCCTAAAAGCATGATTAAGACTTGTGTGAGCTGCCCAAATGGTCCCAAACTTCATGCCTCTCATTTTGGCTATGCCACATGCAATTATACACATACTTCCATAATGAAAACTTACCAATACATAACTAAAATGTGCATATTCATACATACAACTTTAACACTCTTTTATACATCACTTATTAACATAATTACACATGTTCAAGAGGTCATAGGTCATATACAACCATAGATGATAACATTTGCTACCTTGATGGCCTTAAAGAAGCAAATTTCATACATTTCAATGTCATACTCTCATCTCTCAAGTGGTTGGCTTCCATCTCCTTGCTCTCTTGGTCCACCTAGCATGTTAGAACATTAGAGAGGGGGGATGAGATTCAAAGAATCCCAATAGCTCATCCCCATTCAATCATACATAATAGACGCAAATAAGTCTCATAAATGCATGTATGGTCATATAGACATGTGCAAACACTCAAGAAGTATTTTTATCATTTAAGAAAGTTATACATAGCATACAAAGACTTACCAAGCAAGTGGATTGGTCTCACCTAATTTCTTGTGGATGTTGGACTTGCCTCACCCATTCTTTAATGCATTCTTAGACTCAACTATGCTCTTGGGAGCCCACTTTGCTTTTAGCAGACTCTTTGCTTTGTCTCAATTAATCTTAAGGGTTCTTGGCTCATCCTCACCATAGCTAAGGGTTCTTGGCCTCACCACACTCAAGCAAACCCAAGCACACATCAAAACATCATATGAAACATAATATGTCATCATAAAACCATGGCATATGAAATCATGCTATCATACTTTTGATGGCTTAAAAATACACATACATACAATGTAAGACAAGCTAAGCATATATCCATGCATGAGAGAAGGGGGAGAGAGCTACCTTGTACACAATCACACACTTTCCTTCTTGAATCAAGGCTTTCTCTTTTGGCCACACACATACTGTAATATCCAACTCTTTGAAAATGAGAGATTATATTATGCGACCATTAGAATGTATATGGAGCATGAAGTATGGCACTGGACCAAGTTAAATTAAGGGCTAAAATAATATCTCATCACCTAGGTTAAAGATCTTGTCGACAAGATCCTACAACCTGTAGTGCAATTTCTAAGACCTTGTCGACAAGGTTTCAGCCAATAAGTACAAGGTCTTCTTGTAAAATATGTTAAACTTGTGTGGTCTGGAATTAAGTATGGAAAGCTTTTTAAATGAAATTTTTGAGTTCTCCAAGGTTCTCAGAGACTCTAAAAACCATGGGAAACCCTAGGACAACTAAAACTCCTCCGGTGGACGTTTTCCAACGTCAATGTACCTGAACTTTAACGGATTCGTTTAGGAAGCTTATAGCTCTGATTCGAGTGATTCCAAAGGTATTTTACTAAATTGGGAACCTAAAATTTATAATGAAAAAGATGGTTCTAAAAAAGGAGCTAAAACGAGTTAGAAACGAAACTACCAAGAACAAAGGACAAGATAGGAATTTTGAAAAAGTCCTTTTTAAACCTATATATATATGAAGCGTTCTTCTGCACCCCTCATTTAGATCGACCAAACTCTACCCAAAAACCAGAGAAAGCTCAAGGGAAGGAGGCGTACAAGACTAAGGCAAGGGAGAAGGGAAAGTTTCAAGGAAAAGTAAGAATTGTTAGATTTTCCTAGTCTTCTCCTTAGGAAATCTCTTCTCCTCCTTCTCCCCTTTTCTCCCTATGGCTTTCTTAGAGTTTTTGGTGCTGTTTAGGGTCAGACCAAGAGGGGAAATTTCGGATTTGAAGAGAGGAAGCCAAAGGAAGTGAGAAGCAAGTGAGAAAACAAGGAAAAATAAGGTAAAGCTTTCATTCCATGGTAGATGCTTCCTCCCCCTTCTTCTCCCTATTTTGCCCTATATATGTAGATGTAAGAGGGCTGGAATTTTGAGGAGAAACAAGGGTGAATTCCATCAATTTGAGGAAGGAGAGTAAGAATATGCAAAGAAATCCAAGTAAAAACCATGATTTTGCAAGATAGAAAAGTTAGGGTTTTGATTGCACCTTAAGCTCTATCATGAACCCTAGCCATATTTTATGATGTTTAAGGATTCATATGAGTTCCTAAGACATCAAGAGAGCTTCCTACATGATTCTTCCATCAACAGATGTAAGGAAACTCCATTGGTGCCTTATGGAACTATAGCTTCGGTCAAGGAGAGTTCATGCACCTAGGGAGTGTTTTAATTCCGTCCAAGCTTAGTTTTGTATCATGTATGATGGGAGAGTATGAGAGGAACCCTTGGAAGAAGTTTAGAAGTCATAAATAGCAAGATGGCCTTATAGGTTCCATAATATGACTTAAAGAAGCAACACCTAGCTAGGCTCCTAGAATTGAATATATGATGACTCCAAGGGGTTTAAATAGAGTCAAGAATCATGAATGAACAGATCAAATGGAGCCAAAATGATGTTTTCTTAAGGTTTCTTCATTAAGTGTATTATGGAACTATAAAAGAGCCTTATGAGTCACCTAACCTTTCTAGTAATTGTGTGGCCTTAGACTTTATTTCAAGAGTGTAAAGAGCTTCCATATGATGTGTATAGGCCAAGAGGAATGATCTCCACCTTCTTAGGTGTGTGAGGTCAAGGGAGAGGATTCAAGACTTAAGGGAAAAGTATACAAATGCAAGCAAGGTAGCTCTCTCCACCTTCTTTCATGTATGGATGTGTGTTTAGCTTATTTACAATGTGTGTAGGTGTATTTTCAAGCTATGAAAGAATATGCTAGCATGCCTTGACATATTATGCTTCTTGATGCCATGTTATGTTTTCAAATGATTCCATGATGTTTGTATGAGTTTGCTTGAGTGTGGAGAGGCTAAGAACTCTTCCCTTTGGTGAGGATGAGCTAAGAACCCTTGAGCTTGGTTAAGACAAAGTAAAGAGTCTCCCAAAAGCAAAGTGGGCTCCCAAGAGTATGGTTGAGTCCAAAGCTCTTAAAGAATGGGTGAGGCAAGTCCAAAATCCATGAGGAGAAGTGTGAGACCAATCTAAGTACTTGGTGAGCTCTTGGATATTTTGTATGATTGATTCACATGCTAAGATTGTTTTAAAAGATGCATGTCTTCCACTTTCACCATGCATGCATTTGAAAAGCTTGCTTTGCATATATTATGTATGATTGAATGGGAGATAAGCTATTGGGATTCCTTGAATCTCATTCCCTCCTCTCCAATGATCTCACATGCTAGGTGAACCAAATGGATATGCCAATGGGAGCCAACAACACTAGAGGAAGGAGATTGACATTCATATGTCTAGTTTTTGATTTATGGAGCCATAATGATGTTCAATGATGTATATGAATATTGTAAATGGCATATGGCCCTTGAGACACATGTAATTATGCTATTTTATGATGTAGAAATAAGAATATGCGTTATGTGAATAATGGAATGTGAATCGAGCATGTATGGTAGAGATAACTTCATGAATGAGTTTATGGAAATGTGCATAAGAATGGGTTAAAAGGCTAAAATGAGATGCATGAGGTTTGGGACCATTTAGGTGGCTCACACAAGTCTCAAATGTACTTTTAGACTTGCCCAAAAGGTGCCACAACCAAGGGAAGGCCATTTGGCAAATTTGGTACCTCATATGGAGCCAAATTTGACCATAATGGAACCCTATATCACTTTTTGGCCAAATGAGCTAGTCTTGATCTGAGATTTAGTATGAAATTAGGTCTCATTAGATATTTCTGGGAAGCTAAAGATCATAATTTTTGGAGGTGTAAAGAATATTTGATAAATTTTCAAAGTTGAGATTTTTCATGGATTCTAGTGTGTGCACTGTTCATACTGACAGTTTTTTGTTTTGTGTCACCCGATGGCCAAATGGTGTCCAATGCTTGTGAAATTTTACATGAATAAACTAGAGGTTACAAGACTTATGTAGCCACTAAGATCACCTCATTTGGAGGTCTGAGCAGAGAGTTATGCATTTTTGAAATTTTCTATTAGTAACAGTGGCGCCTCCAGAGTTCGGTTACTGTTCCATAAGTTTCCAATGGTAAACGTATCTGTTTCATTTTGGAATTATTTTTAGTATCAATTTAACATTTTTATATTTCCATAATAACTGAATATGTGTGATTTATATTTTTATATAATTAGTTATGAATTTTATAAGTTTATATCAGTACTTTGAACAGCAGCCCAGGCAGCCAGCGATCTCAGTAGCTTTTCGGATGTCAAACGTTCTTCATGATGAATGTTGTGGTTTGGGCATATTTTTAGTATGAAGTAGACATATGAAGCTTCATAGAATGGCAAAGAAAACATGATTTTTATTTTTCTAGAATTAGTTATGATTTTCCAAGCTTTGTGACAGTAAAGAGGAAATTCTGGCCGAAAATGTAAACATGGATTTTATGTGTTTCTTTGCTTTCCACGAGTTGTAGGCCAAATTTGATGATGGAAATGAGCTATACTAATGTGTTTAAGTATGAGAATGTGATGGTTGCATTCATATGCCCATGGGACTCTGAAAGAAAAATTTTACCTGTAGAGAAATGCATTTTAATTCATAACTCCCTATGCCACTATATTGTCTCCATGGAACAAACTTAAGATGAGGCATGGGAATTGCATGAATTGAGTCCTAGAAGTATGGTGTTACACAGAAAAACTTGTGGAGATGGTTTCTCTTGGCCTAGACACAATTTATGGAAGCCAATTAGGTTCATGAACTCAATTCTAAGGCCATACAATTTTCTTAGACACTAGGTTGGCTTATAACCTTATTATGGTCCATAATTGCATCTAATGGAGCAACACCTCTCAAATAAATTCTAGGCTTTATTATTTTCTTTCAAATATGATTCTTGACTCCTTTTAAGCCTCTTGGAGTCACCACACAATTAAAACCAAGAGCCTAACTACATGTTGCTTCTTTAGGTCATAATATGGAACATAAAGCACTAACTCACTTTCTATGGTTTCTAAATTTCTCCCAAGGCTTCCCCTCATATTCATTCATCATATATGACTAAAAAATGGGCTTAGAAAAATTTAAAACTCTCCCTAGCTACACAAACCCCTTTAGGGTGAGGCTATGGAAGAAATAGGGCTTTTTGGAGTTTGCTTTATTTTCTAAAGGGGAGATGCATTGTGGGGAGCCTCGTAGGGATCTTAAAAGTTCATTTAAACTCTTATTTAGGCCTAGGAATCATCATACGAAATCAGATTTTACAAGGTACAATTGAAACTTTAGAACTTGCATCTTGAAATTTGATGTTTTTTGTTAATTCCCTTTACATATTCTTAATCTCCATACCCTTTTTCCTTAGATTCACCCTTGTTTTTGCCTAAAAATCAAGTCCTCCTAGGGTTTTCTCATGTTAGGCAAAATGGAGGAGGAGGGAACCAAAGATGACAACCATAGGAAGATAAATTACTTAGTTTTCTTGCTTTTTCTGACTTGAATCTTGTGTTCTTTGAGCTTCTCTCTTCAAATTCGAATTTCCCCTTAATTTATCCTTTAAAATAGATCCATATACTTCATTATAATCATAGGCAATAAAGGAGAATGAAGGAGAAAGGGTTTGGAAGAGAAAGAGCATGAAAAACTACTAAATTTCCATACCTTAAGCCTTTGATTTCTCCTCCTCTTTGCCTCCCTCTTGTGTGCCACTCTCCCTAGGGTTTTCCTCTGGTTTTAGGCAGAACTTGGTTGTGCATAATGAAGGGAGAAGAAGGGTGCATCATATATATAAGTGGGAGAAAGTTACACTTTTCAAAAATTTCCATTTTGCCCTTCGTTCTTGGCATTTTCGTTTTTCCTTCATTTTAACTCTTTTTTGAGAATTGTCTTTTCCATTATGAAATTCAAGTTCCCAACTTAGTAAAATGTCTTTGGAATCACTCAATTTGGAGATAAACCCTTCCTGAATGAATCTGTTAAAGTTTGGGTGCACTAATGTTGAAAAACATTCACTGGATGGGCTTTACCCATGGTTTTTTGGGCCTCTGAGAACCCTAGAGAACTCAAACTTTCATTTAAAAAGCCCTCCTGTGTGAATTTCAAAATTTGTTCAAAATTACAAAAATACCATTATATTTTATAAGCTTTTCGTGAGAAATTGTTTCTTCATTTTAGCTCCATTGTTCTTTCCGTTTGAGCCTGAGATTCTCATTTTTAGGCGTCTAAAAAGCTTACCAAATTTTTTAGGACCTTAACTACATCATCTTGGGGGACTTCCTTTTGTATCTAGTGAATTTTGTTCATTTACAAAGAAACTATACGCTATGTTTCTTGTGTTTTCTCTCATTTTTAGAAAACCAGATGTTACATAGATGAATACGTGGTCTCCAATCTCAAATTCTAACGACCTCCTTCTCCTATTGGCATAACTCTTCTGTCTACTGTGGGCTGTAAGGAGTTTCTTTATAATATCTCTATTTTTTGGATGGTCTAATCAACTATTTCAGGCCCTAGTAAGCTCCTTTCACCTAGCTCAACCCAATACAATGGAGATCTACACTTTCTCCTATATAGAGCCTCATAAGGGGCCATTTAGATATTGGAATGGTAGCTATTATTATAAACAAACTCTACTAATGGCAGATATGCATCCTAATTACCCCTGTCTCTAACACACACGCCTTCAATGTGTCCTTTTGGGTCTGGATGGTCCTCTCAATCTAACCATCTGTGTGACGACCCTAATTTCTTACCATCATAATTAAGGTTAAACACGTGATTAATCATCATAGGTTATGAAAATGTGGAGAAATTTAAACCTTAAGGTGATTAGAGTCGTCAATCATATGATTACATACACTTAGGTTCATAAGGGAATTAAACATCCATTTATAAGCTTTGGATTCTATTACTCATCAATTATAACTCATCCTAATGACTCTAGATCATCCCTTGTGATTAACATATGGAAAACCAAGGTTTTCTAGTTAATATAAGTGTTTCACCATATTCGTCGCGGCCTAAATACTCTTAGCCGCGGCCAATTCCTTTCTATTTTACCCTTTTCTTCATCACTAATTTCGCCGCAGCGAGTTGGACCTTCGTCGCGGCCAACCTACATGGTGCCACGGCGAAGAAGCCTCTTGGAACTTCCTCGCTCACCTCTCAATATTGGCCGCAGCCAATTACTCCTTCCACCACGGCCAATTCCCCTCTGGAATGCCGGAGACATTTTCCTAAAAGTTCGCCACGGCAAATTCCTCTCTGGTACTCTCCCTGGGCAACTTCGCCTCTATTGGCCGTGGCCAACTATATTTTAGTTGCGGCGAAGTACCTTCTGGTCCTACACTCTGAAAATCGGGACTCATACTCTCTTTTCTCCCTCCAATCTCACCCTAGGGTTCCTCTACCTTAATTATGGGGCTTAAATGGCTTTTATTAGCCTAATTCATTCGACTAATCTCTCCTCTCTAATTTAAGATTCAAGAGTCAACTTCTTTTCTCTAATTACCCTATATTAGCAAGTCTAGAGAATAATAACAACACATATCATGCACCATTGACATTTAACATTAGATACACTTTCCATTATTAGCCAATTACAATCATAATATTCAATTCCATGATAATCAAATTACATATACAATCCCTATGCTTGGCAACTCATGATGCAATGTAGCAATGATACAAACCTAGCAACTTAGTTACAACATAATATGACAAGGCTCCCAAACCTATGTGCTACCAAACCATTTAATAAGCTTCCCTTAACTTTCTCCTTGCTACTAAGAGGTCCGGTCCCTGAAAATGTTAGCCCACAACGGGGTGAGATATACAATCTCAGTAACAAAAGGCAATTTCCATATATATGTACAAGTCAATCAATCCAATGCAATTCTATGTCATCAATACCAGAATCATCAATTCAATTCGCAAATGAACTAGTTAAGCTACTAATGACTACTGTCCCATTCCAGCAATCATACATAACATGTTAATGGCCAATAACACTGGGAGAGGCCCGTCCACGGCACCTACTCCATAATGAGCACAACCAAGGCTCAGTGCATCTGGGGTTTGATCACAACCCGGTGCTCGATCGAAGCACATGCACGGGTGGGAGCCGCACCACAACTCCACCATGGACTCACAAGGTCCAATCACAATAACAATCAAGTAGTCAACTAGTCATTTAACATTTCAAAATCAAGCATGTGTAACAAATAACAGATTAACATGAGCATATACATGGAATTAGGAAAATAACCCAGTTACCTCAATGAAGCCAATTACTCTTCCCCTAGCTACCATAATAATCCAAATGCATACCAAGCCTATAACAAGCATAATTATCATCATTTCTAATCATAATCAAATATCCAAAGAGTTGAACTACTAATGACAGACTAGAGGTTACTCACCTAATTACAAAGGGATTTAATTTCGGATTCCAACTTTCCCACACTAGAAATTGCCATAGTTCACTCCAATTTCTAGGTAATTTCACATGAAACCAAAGCCCATATCATAGGTCAACTATAGGGGTCTCAAACTAACAGAAAATGCATCAAAATGGGAAGAAGATACTTACTTAACAACACCCATTGCCTCACCTCCGAAAATCCACCATGGAAGCACCAAAATTCGCATTTCAATCATGAAGCCCAGAAAATTCATTTTTCCACCATTATCTGCTTGTAATCTCACACAATAACAAAACCTATTATGATAATACTTCCTTAGGGGCATTTTCCAGCAAAGTGATTCACAAAATGGAAGGGAAAAGCTTACCTAATCCTCCCTCTAACCTCCAAGTCCGAAAATCTTGCAAGGAATCACCCAACACCAAATTTCAGATTTGAGAAGAAGATGAAAATGCTCAAACCCAGAAATTAATCAGATCAAAATGAAGAGGAGGATGAGAGGGTCAAGTTATATATAAATCACCTTGGCTAAATCATCCTCTAGGAGTAAAAAATAGAGCTTCCATGTTGGTAGAACCCTAGCCTCCCTTAAACCTCCGAATTTTCTCCCTTGCCTTTTGTGTTTTCTGCTGAATGGGGGAGGAGGTTGCTGACCCTTTAGGGTTTTTAATGAGAAATGGGCTGACCCATCAGCCCAAGGTCCAATTGGGCTCCTCTCTAGTGTTTGGGCCATGGTTTAATGAATGGGTTGCAGAAAATTTAGAACTACAAGTGGAATGTGCTGACCCCATGGCCCAATTCCTTGTGGGTTCAGATTTTTTATATTTTTTGGGCCTTATCTCATAAGTTAAGCTGAATTTCATGAGTTGGGCTTCAGGGGTGTAGTTGGGCTAAGCCAAATTTCAAGAGCCAATCTAATTTGGGTCTGCATAATGTGTGTTGGGCCAGCTCACATAAATTGGGTCTTGGGCGCCTATTCTACTAAATCAACTTGGGCTATTGCTAGGTGATCTCTCTTGGCCCAAGTCTCATGATAAGGACTTGGGCTTGCATCTAGAATCATTGGGCCTTTATAAGCCTTTTCTCATGATCTCCTACATTAATTTGGGCCTAGATGTAGTTTCTATCCGAATTAATTCTCAACTCATATTATTGATTTATTTCTCAAAATTACCATTCACTAAACTTGCCCACTTATCCCATATTAATTTTTCTTAATTATTCTAAATCCATGATTAATACTTTAATTAATTTTTGGGGTGTTACAATCTGTCTGAGGGTGGTAAGCAGTACTAAATCGCAACCTGGTCCCTAAGGCGTGCTGTAATGACCTCCAAAAGTTTAATGTGAATCTAGGGTCTTTATCATATACTATGCTACTGGGTACTCTGTGAAGTCACACTATCTCACGTATATACAACTGGGTAATCTATCTAATGAATAAGTAGCCTTGATCGCTAAAAAGTGAGTGGACTTCGTCAATCTATTTACAACTATGCAGATAGCATCGTGTTCAGAGGATGTCCTGGGTAACCCCATAATGAAATTCATAGCTATACTATCTATAATACCATGATTTCTAGCTCATTTCTATCACATTTGCATGCTCACATGATACATTCCATAAGGGAAGTAAGAAAAATCCATTAAAATAATACATTTCTTTGCATTGCATCGTGTATAAAATTTTTGTTCAGTGTCATGTGGACCGTGTGAGCTTATACAACACATTCCCATCTTTAATTACATAGATACAACTCATTTGCATCATCAAAAGTGGCCTACACCTCAAGAATCACGAAGGGAAGCATGAAATATTCATATATATTTTTGGCCAGATTTGGCTCTTTTCTAACTAAATTTTGAAAAATCATAATTAATTTAAAAAAAATAAAAATCATACATTATTGGCCATTCTAGAAAGCTACGGATGCCTACTTCATACTAAAAATATGTCCAAATTATAACATCCATCACAAAAGACGTTTGACATTCAAAATAGTCTAGAGGTCAAACTATCCACTGGTGCTATCATAAATTTCTATAGAAATTTTGAAAATATCCAATTAATTCTAAAAAAATCCAATTCATACAAATGATACAAATATGGAAATCTTTGGATGTTAGCTAGAGGGAATAAATAACTCTAGACCAGCTTAGGCACGCCCAGACCTCAAAATCCAATCAAACAGTAACTGAGGTCGGGTGAAGTTCCTGATACTAGATAGAATCTTTAAAAATTTATATCTCCCTTTCTAGATCTCCAAATAAGGTGATTCTAGTTTTTGCAAGTCATTGGGAATATCTAGTTTCTTTGTATAAAATTTTGTAGCAATCGGACATCATTTGGGCCTTGTGTGACAGATTTTATTTTTGGACCTGAGTGAATAGTGACATGACCAAAACTAGAAAATTTGCCAACTTTGAAAATTTATCAAATATTCTATAGACCTCTGAAAATTATGTTATTTAGCTTTCCAAAAAGCTCTCAACAAGCTCTAATTTCATGCTAAATCTTAGATCAAGAAGAGTTCATTTTGGCCATTTCATCCACACCTATGCATAATCCTATAATGCCATTCATGAAGCTACATTACCATAATATACCCAATCTACATTCCATCATTCACATAACACATTCTTTCATTTCTACATCATACATTATCATAATTACATATGTTCCAAAGGTCCTAGACCATATACAAGTATGGGTTACATCATTTGACATGAGTATGGCTTTAAAAACTAAAAACCATGCATTATGTTCAAGTTCTCTTCTTCAAGGTGGTTGGCTTCCATTACCTTGTCCACTTAGTCCACCTAGCATATTAGATCATTGGAGAGGAGGGAATGAGATTCAAAGAATCCCAATAACTCATCTCTCATTCAATCATATATAATGGATGCAAACAAGTCTCATTAATGCATGTATGGTCACGTTGACATGTGCAAACATTCAAGAGACATTTTCATCATTTGAGAAAGTTACACATAGCATACAAAGGCTTGCCAAACAAGTGGATTGGCCTCACCTAATTTCTTGTAGATATTGGACTTGCCTCACCTATTCTTTAATAGATTCTTGGATTCAACTATACTCTTGGGAGCTTATCTTCTTTTTAGGAGACTCTTTGCTGTGTCTCAACCAATTTCAAGGGTTCTTGGTTTATCCTCATCATGGTTAAGGGTTCATGGCCTCACCACACTCAAGCAAACCCAAGCACACATCAAAAACATCATATAAACATAATATGTCATCATAAAACTATGGCATAGGAAATCATGCTATCCTACATTTTATGGCTTGAAAATACATATACACACATTCTAAGACAAGCTAAGCACACATCCATGCATAGAGAAGGTGGAGAGAGTTACCTTGGATATAATTACACACTTTTCCCTTGAAGGCAAGCTCCCTTTTTCGACCACACACACACAAAAGTGTGGGGATGATTTCTCTTGGCCTAAACACAATTTATGGAAGCTAATTAGGTTCATGGAATTAATTCTAAGGCCACACACTTGCTTGAACTCTAGCTTGATCTATAAACCTCATTATGGTTTTATAATTGCACCTAATGAAGCAACACCTCTCAAATAAATTCTAGGTTCTATTCTTTCCTTTAAAATATGATTCTTGACTCCTTTTAAGTCTCTTGGAGTCATCACACAATTAAAACTAAGAGCCTAACTACATATTGCTTCTTTAGGTCATATTATGGAACATAAGGCACCATCTCACATTCTATGCTTTCTAAATTTTTTCTAAGGCTTCCTCTCATATTCATTCATCATATATGACTCAAAAATAGGCTTAGAAAAATTTAAAATTCTCCCAAGCTACTCAAACCCTTTTAGGCCGAGGCTATGGAGGAAATGGGGTTTCTTGGAGTTTGCTTTGTTTTCTCAATGGAGGATGCATGTGGGGAGCCTCTTAGGGATCTTGGAGGCTCATTTAAACTCTTATTTAGGCCTAAGAATCATCATATAAAATCAAATTTTACAAGGTGCACTTAAAACCTTAGGTTTTGCATCTTGAAATCTAATGGTTTTTTGTTAATTCATTTTGCATATTCTTAATCTCCACACCCTTTTTCCTAAGAATCACCCTTAGTTTTACCTAAAAATTAAACCCTCCTAGGGTTTCTTGAGTAGGGCAAAATGGTAGAGGAAGGGAAGGAAGAGATATCAACCATGGAAGAAAGAAATTACCTTGTTTTCTTGCTTTTTCTCACTTGAATCTTGCTTTCTCCAAGCTCCTCTCTTCAAATCCAAAATTTCCCCTTAATATCTACCTTAAAATAGATTTGAAAACTTCATTTTAATCAAAGGAAGCAAAGGAGAATGGAGGAGAGGAGGTTTGGATGGAAGAAAGCATAGAAAACTATCGAGAATCCATACCTTTTTCTTGATTTTTCTCCTCCTTTTCTTCCCCTTCTTGTGAGCCTAAGAGAGAAGATCATATTATGTATTTTGGGCAGAAATTTCATGCTTAAAAAGATGGGAGAAGAAAGGAGAAGTGTGTGGGAGCTTCTAGAAACACACTTTTTCAAAAATTTCAATTTTATCTTCTGTAATAGCAATTTTTTTTGGTTTCATTTTAGCTCCTTTTTTAGAACTGTCTTTTCCATTATAAAATCTAGGTTCCCAATTTAATAAAATACCTTTAGAATCACTCAATTTAGAGCTGAAACCTTATCCAATGAACCAGTCAAAGTTCGGGTCAACTGATATTGGAAAATGTCTACCGGAGGGGATTTAACTGTCCCTGGGCTTCCCGTGGTTTTTAGGGCCTCTGAGAACCATGGGAAACTCAAAAAATTCATTTAAGAAGCCCTCCTATATGTTTTACCAAAAGTTGTACTTATTTACGAAAATGCCATTACGTTTCGTCAGTTTTTCGTAAAAAATTATTTCTTCATTCTAGCTCTATTTTTCTTTTCATTTGAGCCCAGGATTCTCAGTTTTAGGAGTCTAGAATGCTTCCAAAATTTTTTAGGACCTTAACGATCTCATATCCGGGGACTTCCATTTGTATCCGATGAATTTCATTCGTTTATGAAGAAACTGTATGTTATGTTTCTCACGTTTCCTCTGGTTTTCAAAGAACCGGATGTTACACTATCCCATTTTCACTTAGGGATATCTAGGGGTTGCGACAACCCAGTGGGTCTCTGGTGCTCTATCTTAATCCTCTGGCACACTAAACATCTCGTCACGTAATCTATGATGTCATTTCTCATTCTTGGCTACCAGAAATTTCTTTTTAAATCTTTATACATCTTGGTGGCACCAGGTGGATAGTATATTTACTCTTATGTGCCTCCTCTAAAATTTTCTCTCTCAAATCATTATTACTAAGCACACAGATACTATCTCAGTATACTATCACGCCATCCTCAGATATTTTGAAATCTGAGGTTCTACCCTAGGGCATCTCGCTTCTAATCTGTCTAAAAAATTCATCCTCTCTCTGGGCATCTAAGATTTGGGCTCTAAACTTATTCTCAATCTAGGTCTCACTTAAATATAATCTACCCAGTATCAGCTGATAGGAGAGGTTCAAATTTCTAAACTTCTCTAGGAGCTCTTGCTCCCTAATCATCATATAGGCCACATGGATAGATTTCTTACTCAAGGCATCGGCTGCCACATTGGCCTTACCCAGATGATATTTTAACATATAATCATAATCATTCAAAAACTCCATCCATCTCTTTTGCCTCATATTGAGTTTTTTTTATTGAACAGGTATTTCACACTCTTGTGGTCACTATAAATCTCTATACTCATACTATACAAATAATGCCTCCAAATCTTAAGAGCAAATACTACTACGGCTAACTCTAGGTCATGTGTGGGATAATTCTCCTCATGAGGTCTCAACTACCTAGAGGTATATGCCACTACTCTACCCTATTGCATCAACACACATCCTAACCCTTTCCACGAGGTATCACTATATATCACAAATGGTACACTAAGGTTAGGAATAACTAGCACAGGGGTAGTGGTCAATCAGAGTTTCAACTCCTAGAAACTCTTTTTACATCTATCATCCCACATGAATGGTGTATCCTTCTGAGTTAGCCTTGTGAGTTGTAATGCCACTTGAGAAAAGCCCTGAACAAATTGTTTGTAATATCCTGCCAAACCAAGAAAACTTCTAACCTCATTGATTGTCCTAAGCCTATCCCACTGTAACATAGCCTCAACTTTATGGGGATCTACTGCGACCCCGTATGGTGAGATTACATGGCCTAAGAATTTCACCTCGGTTAGCCAAAACTCGCATTTACTCAGTTTGGCATATAATCTCTTATCTCTCAAAGTCTCTAGGACTAATCTTAGATGCCTCTCATGCTTCTCAAAAGATTTGGAGTACACTAAAATATCATTAATAAAGACCACAACAAACTTATCTAGATATGGTCTAAATACTCTATTCATATAACCATAAACATAACGGGCACATTTGTCAACCCAAAAGGCATCACAAGGAACTTATAATAGCCATATCTAATTCTGAAGGCCATCTTTGGGACGTCTTCAGCTCTTACCCTTAGCTGGTGATACCCAGACCTAAGATCTATCTTAAAAAATACTGATGCCCCAACCAACTGATCTAACAAGTCATCTATTGTAGGGAGAGGATACTTATTCTTGATGGTAACTTTATTCAATTCTCTATAATCTATACATAATCTCAAGCTACCATCTTTTTTTTTCACAAATGGTACCGGAGCTCCCCAGGGAGACATATTAGGGCATATGAACCCTTTCTCTAATAACTTCTCTATCTATTTCTTTAACTCTATAAGCTTGGTGAGAGCCATCCTGATGGGAGCCTTAGACACTGGTCCAACCCCAGGCACTATATCTATAGGGAACTCTATTTCTCTCTCAGGGGGTAGGCCAATAAAATCAAAATCTTTATAAAAGACCTCCGGGAATTTCCTAACTATCGAGATCTCCTCTATCCCTTCTTCTACCTCGGCCTAAATAAAGAAGAAGACTAGAAACCCTTGACACCCATGCTCTAAGTATCTCTCAGCTTGGGCAGTAGTCATAAAGGATAGTTCGGCCCTTATCCTAGGTATGGTCCCGTAAGAAGGTATAGATATAGTATGGTATTTGTAATGTCTGATTTTCGTTAAACAACAGAAACGGACATATTTTCAAAGCAAGTCCCTCGAAATGAATTAATTAAGGTCTTGAAAAATTTGAGTGACATTCTAGACCACTAAAAATGAGAATTCTAGGATCAAACGAAAAGAAAAACGGAGCTAGAATGAAAAAACAAATTTTGACGGAAAACTTATGAAACACAATAGCATTTTCATAATTTTGAGCAAATTTTGGAATTCACATAGAAAGGCTTTTTAAATCAAATTTTTGAGTTCTTTGGGGTTCTTAGAGGCCCTAAAAATCACGGGAAACCTCGGGACAGCTAAAACCCTTCCGGTGGACATTTTCCAATGTCAGTGTACTTGAATTTTAATGGATTCATTCGGGAAGGTTTTAGCTCCAATTTGAGTGATTCCAAATGCATTTTACTAAATTAGGAACTAAATTTTATAATAGAAAAGATGGTTCTAAAAAATGAGTTAAAACAAATTAGAAACAAAAATGCCAAGAATGAAGGGCAAAACAGAAATTTTTGAAAAGTGTTTCTTTCTCCCACCTATATATAAGTGGTGCCTCACCTCCTCACTCATTTAGACACAATTTTTTCAGCCCTAATTCAGAGGAGAGAACTAGGGTTTAGGAGCACCAAAGGGAGAGAAGAAGAAAGAGAAATCAAGGTAAAAAGGTATGGATTTTTGGTAGTTTTCTATGCTTTCTTCCATCCAAACCTCTTCTCCTCCATTCTCCTTTGTTTCCTATGATTATAATGAAGTTTATAAATCTATTTTAAGGGATAAATTAAGGGGAAAATTAGGATTTGAAGAGAGGAACTCAAAGAAGACAAGATTCAAGTGAGAAAAAGTAAGCAAACAAGGTAATTTCTTCTTTCATGGTTGCTATCCCTTGCTCCTCTTCCTTCACCATTTCGCCCCACTTAAGAAACCCTAGGACGGTTTGGTTTTTAGGTAGAACCAAGGGTGATTCTTAGGAAAAAAGGTGTAGAGATTAAGAATATGCAAAGAGAATTAACAAAAGATTATGGAAATTCAAAATGCAATTTCTAAGGTTTCAAGTGTTCCTTACAAGATTTGTTCTTATGCCTAAATAAGTGTTTGAATGAGATTTTAAGATCCCTAGAAGTCTCCCCATGTGCTTCCTCCATCAAGAAAATACAAGAAAGTCCATGAAGCCTAAAACCTTTAATAGGTTCAGCCAAGAGGGGATAGCATAGCTAGGGATAGTTTTAATTTGTTCCAAGCCCATTTTTGAGTCTTATATGATGAATGAATATGAGGGGAAGCCTTGGGAAAAATTTAGAAAGCTTAGAGAATGAGTTGGTGCTTTATGTTCCATTATATGACCTAAAGAAGCAACATGTAGTTAGGCTCTTGGTTTTAATTGTGTGATAACTCCAAGAGGCTTAAAAGGAGCCAAGAATCATATTTGAAAGGAATGAATGAAGCCTATAATTTATTTGAGGGGTGTTACTTCATTAGGTGCATTTTGGAACCACAAAGAGGTTTATAGGTCAAGCTAGACTTTAAGCAAATTGTATGGCCTTAGAATTAATTTCATAATCTAATTAGCTTCCATAAATTGTGTTTAGGCCAAGAGAAATCATTCCCACACCATTGTGTGTGTGAGGCTGAGCATTGATTCAAGAGAAAAAGTGTGTATTTGCTTCCAAGGTAGCTCACTCTTCCTTCTCTCATGCATGATTGCTTGCTTTTCTTGTCTTTGAATGTGTGTATGTGTGTTTCAAGCCATAAAAAATGTTCTAGTATGATGATGTATTATGTTTCTAAATGATGTTTATGATGTTTATTTTGGTTTGTTTAAGTGTGGTGAGGCCAAGAACCTTTAGCTATAGTGAGGATGAGCCAAGAACTCTTAAGATTGGTTGAGACAAAGTAAAGAGTCTCCCGAAAGTGAGGTTGACTCCCAAAAGCAAGGTTGAGTCCAAGAATCTCTTAAAGAATGGGTGAGGTAAGTCCAAAATCCACAAGTAAATGGGTGGAGCCAATCCATTTGCTTGGTAAGTCTTTGTATGTTATCTATGACTTGGTCAAATGTTGAAAAAACTTCTTGAATGTTTACACATGACAACATGCCCATGCATGCATTTGTAAGACTTGTTTTGCATCTTTTATTTATGATTGAATAGGAGATGAGTTATTAGGATTCTTTGGATCTCATTTCCTCCTCTCCAATGATCTAACATGCTAGGTGGACTAATAGATTAAGGAAATGGAAGCCAACCACATGGGAAATGAGAGCTTGACATCAAAGTGCATAGTTTTTTGTTCTTTAAGGCCATATTGATGTCTAATGATATAGTCTATTGTTATGTATGATCTATGACCTTTGAAACATATATAATTATGTTAAAATGTGATGTAGAAATGAGATGATATGTTATGTGAATGCTAGAATGTAAAGGCAAATTGTGCTTCTTGAAAGTTTGATGCAAGTATGTACAAATGCAAGTGAGATGGCCAAATTGAGATGCATAAGGTTTGGGACCGTTTGGGCAGTTCATACAAGTTATAATCATGCTTTTAGAGTTGCCCAAGAGGTGTCAAACATTAAGAGAGAACATTTGGACACTTTGGTATCCTATATGGAGCCAAAATTAACTATAATAGAATCCTATGTCACTTTTTGTCTAAATGAGCTCTTCTTGACCTGAGATTTGACATGTAATTAGAGCTTGTTAAGAGATTTTTGGGAAGCTCAAGAACATAACTTTTGGAGCTCTAGAGAATATTTGATGAATTTTTAAAGTTGGCAAAAATTTTGGTTTTGGTCATGTCACTGTTCACTCAGGTCCAAAAATAAAATTTGTTGCACAGGGCTCAAATGATGTCCAATTTCTACAAAATTTTATTAGAGAAACTTGATATTTCCAATGACTTGTGCCACTTGGAAGCACCTCATTTAGATGTCTAGAGAGGGAGATATGAATTTTTAAAAGCCTGCCCAGTATCAAACGCTCAAGCTGATCTCAGGTATTGTTTGATTGCGTTTCAAGGTTTGGACGTACCTAAACTAGTCTGGAGTTATTTTCACCTCTAGCTAATATCCACAGCTTTCCATATTGATATCATTTGCACAGATTGGATTTTTTTGGAATCAATTGGACATTTTTGAAATTTGCTGCAGAATTTTGTGACAGCACCAGTGGATAGCCTGACCTCTAGACGTTTTCGAATGTCAAACATCTTTTGTGTTAGATTTTATGATCTAGAAATATTTTTAACATAAATTAAACATGTATATCTTTCTAGAATATCCAAGAATTCATGATTTTGATTTTTTTTAAATTAGTTATAATTTCCAAAATTTGTGATAGAAATGGCAAAATTCTGGCCGAAAGTACAATATGAGTTTTATGCTTCTCTTTGATTTCCACGAGTTGTAAGCCATTTTTGGTTATGAAAATGAGTTACATTCATGTAATTAAATATGAGAATGTGATGTATGAGCTCACACGGTCCACGTGACATGGAATGGAATTTCTATACGCGACACAACACTAAAATAATCATTATTTTAATGCCATTTTTCCATTCCCTTTTGTGCAATTCATTATGTGAGACTTAGAAATGATAGGAAGCAAGTTAGAAATTATGGTATTACATTTATTGGTATCCAAGCAAAGGTTCAGGCTCTTGATGTGGGTTGTGGCTTGTGTTTATGAGTTGCCTAGATGCATATAAGCTTGTTTATAGATGAATTAAGTGTGCTGATGGTGGAAGTGTTCTCTTTTTCATGTTAAAGTTTGTTATGATGTTTTAGCAAAATGGTGAACACTAGGAGAGGTCGACCATCTAGAGAGGCTCGTGCTGATGATAAAGCCGGGCCTAGTGATTTGGTTGTTGGAGTCCTACAGTCTATTATGGCTCGCTTGGATTAGCAGCAAGCTGTTATTATAAAGGTATAGGAATGGCTTGCTAAGAGAGATAGCTAGGGCCCCACACCTCCTCCTTTATAGCCACCTCACCACTCAGATTATCTCGAGCATTTAAGGGCAACTCACCTAGATCCACAGCCACACATATAGACAATTGCCCCTACTCCACCAGCTCAGACTCCTTTAGCTCAGGAGCAGCCCTCGACTAGAAAGATCATCACCTAGTTCAGAAAGTTCAGGCCTCCCACCTTTGATGGTGAGATGAATTCAGAAAAATGTTAGGCTTGGATTATGTAGTTAGAGAAGATCTTCGAGGTGGAGTGCATGTCTGAGCAAAAAGTTAAGATGGCTATTTTTCAGTTGTAGAAGGAAGCAGAATATTGGTGGAAGGGTACCGAGCCTATTTTGAGGGCAAGGAACCATCCGATTACATGGGAGGCATTCCTCTAGGTGTTCCACGAGAAGTATTTCCTAGTTTAGTTAGAGATGAAAAGGAGTCAGAATTCATTCTCCTGAAACAGACTAAGGGGATGTCCATGGACCAATATGTAACTAAATTTGTAGAGCTCTCCCGATACTCCTTCTACTTACAGAGGCATGATGATGAGAGGTGAAGAGCAGACAAATTAGAGAAAGGCTTGCTCCCTGAGATCAGAGATAGGCAGTGCCATAGAGAATTAGGCACTTTAACACCCTAGTTGAGATATGTAGAGTGATAGAGATGAATCTTAGAACGATGCAGCCTACCTCCAGTGCTAGGCCACCCCTCTTTGAGCCCAAGACACTTAGAGAGGGATCACAGGATGTAGTTACTAGCCAGAGAGGTGGTAGATGCCAGTGGAGCCAAAAAGGAAAGAGATGGAGGACTCAGTCTAATATAGGTAGCTTCACACCCATCACATGTTCCTAGTGTGGCAAGAATCACGACACCAAATTATGGTACGTGGGGCAGAATGTATGTTTCCAGTGTGGTAGGCTAGGACACATGGCTATGGATTACACACAGGCTCCTCCATAGGTTACACAGTAGCAAGAGATGGCTCCTCCTCCTAAACCTCAGACCAGGGTAGAGTTTTTGCCCTATCACAGCAGGAGGCTAATCAGTCCTTGAGTCTGATTCAAGATACTATTAAAATAAATGATTTTTCTGTAACTGCATTGTTTGATTCGGGTGCTAGCCATTCTTTTATATCATATGACTGTGCTAGGAGGTTAGGTCTAAGTATGCATACACTCCCATATGATTTGCATGTGTCTACCCCCACAGGGAACTGAGCCATTACCTCTCATGCTTGTTTGAATTGTGTGATCCAGTTTAATCATTACCTTACCACCCTTGATTTGATTTGTATACCCCTTATTGATATTGATGTGATCATTGGCATGAATTGAATATCTGCAAATAATGTCACACTAGATTATAGCCACAGATGTATTACTTTACCTGAATGTGGGACTGTGCCTAGTATAAAGGCTGAGTTATTTATTATAACCATCTCTTAGGCTGAGAGATCTCTAGGGCATGGTTGTTAAGGGTATTTAATTTTCTTTTTAGTCCAGGTTGAGGTAGAAGAGGGTATAGATGAGATTCCAGTAGTGAGAGAGTTCCCAGAGGTATTTTCTAGAGAGATTAGCAGACTACCCCCAGAGAGAGAGGTCAAGTTTCCTATAGACATTGTACCTGGGGCAAGTCCAGTGTCTAAGGCCCTATATAGAATGGCTCCTACTGAACTAGTTGAGCTTAAAAAGCAAATAAAAGAGCTCTTAGAGAAGGGTTTTATTAGACCTAGTGTCTCGTCATGGGAAGCTGTAATCTTATTTGTAAAGAAGAAAGATGGGAGCCTTAGGCTGTGTATAGATTATCAGAAACTCAATAAGATAACCATTAAAAATAAGTACCCTCTTCCTCGCATAGATAACCTCCTAGATTAGTTAGTAAGAGTATCAGTTTTCTTTAAGATAGACCTCAGATTGGGATACCATCAGCTTAGAATAAAGGCTGAGGATATTCCCAAAACAGCATTTAAAACTAGATATAGGCATTATGAGTTTTTAATTATGCTCTTTGGGTTAACGAATGCACCCACAGTGTTTATGGATTATATGAACAAAGTTTTCTGGCCATATTTAGACAGTTTTATAGTTGTCTTCATAGATAACATCCTTATCTACTCAAAAAGTAAAGAGGAACATGAGCAGCATTTGAGATTAGCCTTGGAAACCCTGAGGGAAAGACAGTTGTATGCTAAACTTAGTAACTATGAGTTCTGGCTCATTGAAATTCAATTTCTAGGTCATGTGATCTCCCAAATAGGGGTCGCCATAGATCCAATAAAGTAGAGGCAGTGTTATAATGGGAGAGACCTAGGATAGTGACAGAGATTAAGAGCTTCCTAGGTTTAGTAGGTTACTATAGGAGGTTCATTTAAGGCTTTTCTTAGATAGCGATGCCACTGACCCGACTTACTAGAAAGAATGTACCATTTATGTAGAATGAAAAATGTGAGAGTAGTTTTTAGGAATTAAAGAACAAGTTAACCACGACCCTAGTTTTAGTACTCCCTAACCCTAGAGAGACTTTTGTAGTCTTTAGTGATACATCTAAGAAAGAGTTAGGATGTGTGTTGATGCAGAAAGGTTGAGTGGTAGCTTATGTTTCTAGGCAGTTGAAATCTCATGAAGAAAACTACCCCATACAAGACCTAGAGTTAGCCGTAGTGGTATTTGCTTTGAAAATATGGAGACACTACTTATACGGGGCAGCTATAGAAATTTACAGCTACCATAAAAGCCTTAAATATTTATTTGAACAGAAAGAGTTGAATATGAGATAGCGGCGATGGTTAGAATTTTTGAAGGACTATGATTTTACATTAAAATACTATCTCGGTAAGGCTAATGTGGTAGCTAATGCCCTAAGTAGAAAATCCATACACATGGCTTATATGATGATCCGAGACCAAAAATTGATTGAGAGATTTAGAGACATGAGTCTCTTCTGCGAGGTGTATTCAGGGAAACTATTAATGAGTGAAATTCGAATTGAAAATGACCTGAAGGATCAAATAAGAGAGGCCCAATAGACAAATGACCATGTAAGTTGTAATGTCCCGTTTTCAGTAAACGATCGAAATGGGCACGTTTTCAAAGCAAGTCCCCTGAGATGAGTGATTCAAGGCCAAATAAAATTTGGATAAAATTTTAAATAATAGAAAATGAGGATTTGAGCCTTGAGTTGCCCAGAAACCGGGGTCGGAGCAATTCGAAAAATTTGCCGAAAGGCCAGTGGCATTTTCGTAAATAAGTGTAATTTTGGAAAAGCGCCTAGGAGGGCTTTTTAAATGAAAATTTTGAGTTACCCAGGGTTCTCAGAGGCCCCAAAAATCATGGAAAGCCCCGGGACCAGTAAAGCCCCTCCGGTGTACTCTTTCTGATGTTAGTTGACCCGAACTTGGACCGATTCGTTCGGGACGATTTTAGCTCCGATTTGAGTGATTCCAAAGGCATTTTATTAAATTGGGAACCTATTTGTTATAATGGAAAAGACGGTTCTCAAAAAGGAGCTAAAACGAAGGAGAAACGAAAATGCTAAGAACGAAGGGCAAAATTGGCATTAAAGTGTTAAAAGAAACTTCTTTCTTCTTCTTTATATGCCACGTTCTGCCTCCCCCTCTCCAAACCGACTTGCTTCTGCCCATTTTTAGAGGAGAACTCCAGCTCCTTAGGCGCACAAGAGGAGGAGGATTTTGGAGGAAGAAATTCAAGAGAAAGGTAAGAAACTTTAAGAAATTCCATATCCTTCCTTCTTGAACCTTGCTTCTCTCCTCTCAAGCTTTCTTTCTATGGTTTTAATGGAGAGTTTGGTGCTGTTTTTGGGGCAGAACAGAGAGGGGAATTTCGAAAATTTAGGGAGTAAGCCAACCAAGTGGAAGAACAAGCCAAAGGAAGCAAGAAAACAAGGTAAAACTTCCAATCTTTGGTACTTTCTCCCTTCCCCTTCCTCTTGCACGAATTTGACCACCATGAGCCCAATTCTTAGGGGCTGTTTTCTGTCCAATTTATGGAGGGATTAGGGGTTTTAGATGGCAAGGATTAAGAATGAACCAATAGAATCAAGAAAGGAGCATTAGGAAACAAAATGGAATCATTAGGGATCCAAATGCTCCCTTGCAAATCTGATTATATATAAATGTTCTTAGGCTTAAATGAATGTTTAAATGTGCTCCTAAGATCCCTAAGAGGTCCCCCATATGTCTCTTCCTCCATAAAATGAACAAAACCCCATGGAAAGTCATGAACCTATAAGTTGGAAAAGTGTAGAGCACTTAAGGGGATTGTAAAAACTGATTTAATCTATAAGTTCCCTTAGTTGTTTAAGTGTTTCCTTGACCTCCTAGAACTCTTAACAACCTCCCTAAATGGTTCCCCCATCAAGGAAAAATCAAGAAGCCATGAAATCCCATTTATGCTCTAACTTTCGGCCAAGTAGGGATGGCATAGTTAGGGAGAGTTTTAAATTGTTTCAAGCCCATTTTTGAGTCATACATGATGAATGAATGTGAGGGGAAACCTTGGGAAAAATTTAGGAAGCTTAGAGAATGAGTTGGTGCTTTAGGTTCCATATTGTGACCTAAGGAAGCAACATAATGTTAGGCCCTTTGTTTTAATTATGTGATGACTCCAAGAGGCTTAAAAGGAGTCAAGAATCATGTTTGAAAAAAAAAAGAATGAGGCCTAGAGATCATTTGAGGGGTGTTGCTTCATTGGGTGCCTTTATGGACCATAATGGGGATTATAGAGTAATCTAGGGTTTAAGCAAGTTGCATAGCCCTAGAAATTGTTTCATGAACTTAATTGGCTCCCATAATTTGTGTCTAGGCCAAGTGAAACTATCTCCACCAACTTGTGGGTGTGTGGCTAAAAGAGGAGGCTTGAAAGCTAAGGAAAAAGTGTATGTTTGTATACAAGGTAGCTCTCTCCACCTTTTCTCATGCATGGATGTGTGTTTAGCTTGTTTTAGAATGCTTGTATGTGTATTTTCAAGCTTTGAAAAGTATGCTAGCATGCCTTTACATGTCATGATCCTTGATGCCATGTTATGTTTTAAATGAATCCATGATGTTTGTATGAGTTTGCTTGAGTGTGGAGAGGCCAAGAACTCTTCCCTTGGGTGAGGAGGAGCCAAGAACCCTTGAGCTTGGTTGAGACAAAGTAAAGAGTCTCCCAAAAGCAAAGTGGGCTCCCAAGAGTATGGTTGAGCCCAAAGTGCTCAAAGAATGGGTGAGGCAAATCCAAAATCCATGAGGAGAAGTGTGAGGCCAATCCAAACACTTAGTGAGCTCTTGAATGTCTTGTATGATTGATTCACATGCCAAGGTTGCTTTTAAAATGCCTATGATTTCTACTTTCTCCATGCATGCATTTGTGAAACTTGCTTGCACATATTATGTGTGATGGAATGGGAGATGAGCTATTGAGATTCTTGAATCTCACTCCCTCCTCTTAAATGTCCTAATATGCTAGGTGGACCAAGTGGACATGGCAATGGGAGCCAACCACCTTGAAGAAAGAAGATTGCCATCCTTATGCTTGATTTTTGGTCTTTTGATAGACTTCATGATGTATATTATTATTGTAAATGGTCTATGACCCCTTGGACAAATGTAAAAATGATATTATGTGATAGATAAATGAATGAGTATGGTGTATGTACTCTAAAACATAAATTGAGTGTTTATGCTAATGTATACACTTGAGAAAAGCTTGGTGTAATGTGTATAAGTGAGGGTGAAAAGGCCAAAATGAGATGCATGAGGTTTGGGACCATTTGGGCAGCTCACACAAGTCTTAAACATGCTTTTAAACTTGCCCAAAAGGTGCCAAGACCAAAGGAAATCCATTTGGCAATTTTGGTACCCAATATGGAGCCAAAATTGACCATAATGGAACTCTATACCACTTTTTGGCCAAATGAGTTAGTCTTGCCCTGAAATTTGGCATGCAATTAGGTCTTGTTGAGATCTTTCTGGAAAGCTAAAGATCATAATTTTCGGAGACCTATAGAATATTTGATGAATTTTCAAAGTTGGGATTTTCTATGGTTTCTGGTATGTGCACTGTTCATACTGACAGATTTGATTTTCGTGTCACTCGATGGCCAAATGGTGTCCAATGCTTATGAAATTTTATGTGCATAAACTAGAGGTCATAAGCTTTCTGTGGCCACCGAGATCACCTCATTGGGAGGTCTGAGCACAGAGTTATGTATTTTTGAAATTTGCTGTCAGTAACAGTGGCGACTCCAGAACTCAATCACTGTTCCATCGGTTCCAGATACCTAAACGTATCTGTTTCACTCAGGAATTATTTTTAGTGTCAATTTAACATTTGTAGCTTCCCAGAATGACTGAATTTGTGTGATTGCGATTTTTGTAGAATTAGTTATGAATTTCAGAAGTTTGCATCAGTAACCTGAATCATAGCCCAGGCAGCCAGTGAGTCTGTAGCTTTTTGGATGTCAAACGTCCTGTGTGATGAATGTTGTGACTTGGACGTATTTTTAGTGTGAAGTAGACATCCTGAGCTTTCCAGAATTACAAAGAACACATGATTTCGATTTTTCTAGATTTAGTTATGATTTTCCAAAGTTTGTGACAGAAAAGAGGAAATTCTGGACGAAAATGCAAACATGAATTTTAATGTGTTCCTTTGCTTTCCACGAGTAGTAGACCAAATTTGATGGTGGAAATGAGCTATATTCATGTATTTAAGTATGAGAATGTGATAGATGCATTCATATGGCCCACGGGACTCCGAAAGAACAATTTTACCCGTAGAGAAATGTATTTTAATTCATAACTCCCTATGCCACTAGATTGTTTCCATAGAACAAACATAAGATGAGGCATGGGAATTGCATGAATTGAGTCCTAGAAGTATGGTGTTACATAAGTAATATTAGAACCTAGATAACCTAGGGTAGCATTCAGGAGTTCAGTCTGTCTGAGAATGACATAGTGAGATACAGGGATAGGCCATATGTGCCTAAAAATACATAAATCAGAGAGAAGATATTAGATGAGGCACATAAAAGCAAGTACACCATTCATCCGACAGTAATAAAATGTATCAGGACTGAAAGAAAATGTTTTGGTGGCCTGGAATGAAAATAGACATAGTAGAGTATGTCTCCCAATGTTTAGGATGTAAGAGAGTGAAAATAGAATACCAGAAACCAGTTAGGTTATTTCAGCCCCTAAACACCCTTAGCCATGGTAAGGATGAGCCAAGAGCCCTTAAGATTGGTTGAGACAAAGTAAAGAGTCTCCCAAAAGTGAGGTTGACTCCCAAAAGCAAGGTTGAGTCCAAGAACCTCTTAAAGAATGGGTAAGGCAAATCCAAAATCCACAAGTAAATGGGTGAGGCTAATCCACTTACTTGGTAAGTCTTTATATATTATGTATGACTTGCTTAAATGTTGAAAATGCTTCTTGAATGTTTACACATGACAACATGCCCATGCATGCATTTGTAAGACTTGTTTTGCATCTTTTATGTATAATTGAATGGGAGATGAGCTATTGGGATTCTTTGAATCTCATTCCTCCTCTTCAATGATCTAACATGCTAGGTGGACCAACAGATCAAGGGAATGGAAGCCAACCACATGGGAAATGAGAGCTTGACTTCAAAGTGCATAGTTTTTTGTTCTTTAAGGCCATATTGATGTCTAATGATGTAATCCATTGTTATATATGGTCTATGACCTTTGAAACATATGTAATTATGTTAAAATGTGATGTAGAAATGAGAGGATATGTTATGTGAATGCTAGAATGTAATTTGAGTATGTAATGGCAAACTGTGCTTCTTGAAAGTTTGATGCAAGTATGTACAAATGCAAGTGAGATGGCTAAATTGAGATGCATGAGGTTTAGGACCATTTGGGCAGTTTATACAAGTCATAATCATGCTTTTAGACTTACCCAAGAGGTGCCAAACATTGAGAGAGAACATTTGGACACTTTGGTATCCTATATGGAGCTAAAATTGACCATAATGGAACCCTATATTAATTTTTGTCCAAATGAGCTCCTCTTAATCTAAGATTTGGCATGTAATTAGATATTGTTGAGAGATTTTTGCGAAGCTAAAGAACATAATTTTTGGAGCTCTACAGAATATTTGATGAATTTTCAAAGTTGGCAAAAATTCTAGTTTTGGTCATGTCACTATTCACTTAGGTCCGAAAATGAAATCTATCACACAGGGTACAAATGATGTCCAATTGCCACAAAATTTTATATGGACAAACTAGATATTTCCAATGACTTGTGTCAACTAAAATCACATCATTTGTATGTCTAGAGAGGGAGATATGAATTTTTAAAGATCCTACCCAGTATCAGAAGCTCAAGTTGACCTTTGGTATTGTTTGATTAAGTTTCAAGGTCTGGGCATGCCTGAACTGGTCTGGAGTTTTTTTTCCCTTTATTAACATCCACAAATTTCCAAATTAGTATCATTTACATGGATTAGATTTTTTTTGAAATTAATTAGACATTTTGAAGTTTGTTGTAGAATTTTGTGACAGCACCCATGGATTGCCTAACCTCTGGACCTTTTCGAATATCAAATGTCTTCTATGTTGGATGTTATGGTCTAGAAATATTTTTGCCATAACTTAGACATGTATAGCTTTCTAGAATGGTAATAATGCATGATTTTTATTTTTCTAGATTTAGTTATGATTTTCCAAAATTTATGATAGAAATGGAAAAATTTTGGCTGAAAATACAAGTATGAGTTTTATGCTTCCATTTGATTTCCACGAGTTGTAGGCCATTTTTGTTGATTTACATGAGTTGTATTTATGTAATTAAATATGAGAATGTGATGTATGAGCTCACATGGTTCATGTGACACTGAATAAAATTTTTATACGTGACACAATGCTAAAATAGTCATTATTTTAATGTCATTTTTCCATTCCCTTTGTGCAATTCATGATATGAGAGTTAGAAATGATAGGAAGTAAGCTAGAAATTATGGTGTTATAGTGTTCCAATCAATTACAACATTATTAGCAGTCATCCAGTTCATACCAACAATCAAATCAGTGTCATGGAATGGCATACAAATTAAATCAATGGTAGTATGACAATTATTAAATTGTACAGTGACATTCAGGCAAGCATGGGAAGTAACAACGTGGCTTCCAGTGGATGTGGTAATAGACAAATCAAATGGTAAAGTACTAATGGCCAGATCTAAACATCTCACATAGTCATAAGATATAAACGAGTGACTAGCACCCAAATCGAACATAGCAATCACAGGAGAATCATTTACTATGAGTGTGCCTCAGACAAGACTGGGAGATGCACTAGCCTCCTACTAAGAAAGAGTAAACACCCTGCCCTAGGTTTGTGGCCTGGGAAGAGGTAGTCTGAATGGAGGTGTTGAATCTACTTGGGGGTAATTTCTAGCAATGCGCCTCGGCTTCCCACACTCGTAGCATGTCACTATGGATTGCTGTGTGGATGACTGAGTCCTCTGAGGTTGTACTTTCTTTTCTTTTAGTGGCCTCCTACTCCACTACACCTTGCTCTTCTTTTTACTATTAGGTACAGAGCTAGCTCCTTCCTCTGGTCTCGGTCTCTTCAACTCCAGGGTTCCCCTCTGACCAGATGCTGTGATAGCAGGCATAATCTCTCTCAAATTACTCTCAATTACCCTGTTGATCTCCATAATAGCATTGAAGTTTTGGATTCTATGTGGAGTCACTCTGTCTCTGAAGGTAGGAAGAATACGTAGGTAATTCTATAAATCTAGCCATGTACTGGTCTACAGTCATGTTATCAGTCTACTTTAACTCCATAAACTACACCTTTTTCTGTTTTCTCATGGAACTGGGGAAATACTTTTCATAGAACTATACTAGAAAGTTCTCCCAAGAAATCTGCAAATTTCTAGTCTCCATTAGGGGCTTCGTACTACGCTACCACTTATCAGCCTCTTTTTGTAGCATAAAGGTGGCCAATTGAGCTTTCTACTTTGAGGTGTAATCCATTACTGTAAAGATTTTCTTTATCTCCATTACCTAGGCCTCCGCCTTATTTGCATCTAATTCCTTGTCAAACACTAGTAGGTTATTCTTCTTGAGTTAATTTAGTTGTTTCTGAATTGAAGGCAGAGTCTGGACTAGCTCTTAAGGAGGTGGAAGGCGGAACACCTGAGGTGGAAGGCTGTGGGGTGCCAGAAGTGGAGGGCTGAGGCTGAGGTTGAGGTGGAGGGACCTCTCTCCTGGCTTCCTCCTATCTAGCTAGGGACTCTTGTAGCCACACAATCATCTCATGCCACTGTTGCATAATGTACTATTGTTGGGCCATCATGTTCTCAAATATATCAATCTGATCCATAACAGCCCGCAAAGGGTCCACAGACTCAACTTCTAGTTCTCTAGGTGGTCTGCCTCTACCTTAGCCTCTTCTTGTCTCAACCATTTTCACTAAAAAATAATCACAATCTTAGCCCCACAACACAATTTAAACACATATACATAGATATTCTACCTGAAAAACAAACCAATTACATCACTTAAGAGCGAAATATTATGCAAAAGTGCCTGAACCTTTGCTCTGATACCAATAAATGTAACACCATATAATTCTAGCTTATTTCATACTATCTCCATGTCTCATGTCATAAATCCCATCAAGGGAGCAAGAAAAATCAATTAAAATAGTGAGTTTCTTAGCGTTATGTCACGTATGAAATTTTCATTTGGGGTCTCATGGACTATGTGAGCTCATGTATTATATTTTCATATTTAATTACATGGATACAACTCAATTCCATCCCCAAAATTGGCCTAGAGCTTGTGTATGGCAAGGGGATACATAAAATTCATGAATGCATTTTCGGCTAGAATTTTTTCTATCACAAATTTTGGAAAATCATAACTAATTTTAAAAAAATTGAAATCATGCATTATTTGCCATTCTAGAAATATACACATGTATACTTTATGTTAAAAATATGTACAGACCATGAAACATACCACATAAGACATTTTACATTCGAAAAGATCCAGAGGTCTGGCTGTCCACTAGTACTGTTATAAGTTTCTATAGCAAATTTCAAAAATGTCCAATTAATTCTACCAAAATCCAATCCATGCAAATGATATCAATATGGAAAGCTACAGATTTTATCTAGATGAGAAAAATAACCCCAGATCATTTTAAGTACACCCAGATCTCAAAAGTCAATCAAACACTACCTGAGGTCAGTCTAAATGCCTGGTACTAGATAGAAAAGTTGAAAATTCATATCTCCCTCTATAAACATCAAAATGAGGTTCTTCTAGTTGAAACAAGTCATTAGGAATGTTGAGTTTCTCTCTATAAAATTTAGTGGCAATTGGACATCATTTTTCCTATGAGTGATAGAATTCAATTTTGGACCAGTGCTATAGTACCAATGACCAAAACTAGAAAAATTTTTAACTTCAACAATTCGCCAAATATTCCAAAGACCTCCAAAAATTATATACTTTAGCTTCCCAAAAAGCTCTCAATAAGCTTTAGATGCATGCCAAATTTTAGACCAAGAAGAGTTTATTTGGACAAAAAGTGACATAGCCTCATGAAATAGTCATTTTTGTTCCCTATCAAGAGTCACTTTGGTCCAACTGGCCTCCTCTTGAGTTTGGCACCTCTTGGGTAAGTTTAAAGGCATAATTATGACTTGTAAGAACTATCCAAGTGGTTCTAAACCCTGTGCATCTTAATTTGGCCACTCCACATCCAATAATACATATGTACCCATGACCACACAAAAGGCAATTTCCATGATTTGCATTGATTTAATGTCACACATGGGTTACATAATATTCATACATCATATTACCATTACTCAAGGTCTTAATTTACCAAAATAATATATACAAGACAACTTTGATATTTAAATACAAAGCAAACTCCTAAATCTTCCAAGTGTAGCTAGTTAGAGTTCTTGGCTTGTCTTTCTTGTATTTTGAGAGCCACCTAGACATTTTAAGATGGAAGGGGGAAAGGCAGTGAGATTCGAAGAATCCCAATAGCTCACACACACCCATTCACATACATTTAAGGCATACATACACCAATGACACAATTATGAAACATAAGGTGTGCAAGGCTACAATTTCATGCCATATCTACACATCAAGATCATTCTCATGCTTTAGGGACTTTTGATTTTTCCTCACCCCATTTCTAGGACTTTTGGAGTTGCCTCACTCTTGGTTTAGGGACTTTTGATTTAGCCTCACCCATCCAAGGGACTTTTGGTCTAGTCTCACCCATGCCTTGAGACTTTTGGCACATCCTCACCCACTTTAAGGGACTTTTGGCATCACCTCACTCCTATGAGCCAATCTCACATTCAAAGGCATTCAAGAGCACACATTGGTACCAATGCAATTCCATGAGATCATGTGGCATATTATTAAATCCTAAGAACACATACAAGCACACAATGACATACATATGCACACAAGAAAGTATGAAGAATAAGGTGGAGAGCTACCTTTTAATTTATGCAAGCTTACTTTGCTAATTCCTTCCCTTCCTTGATTTCACAAGAGCACTTGGGTGGTTGATTACTCTCTTGACCTAGACATCACAAGGAACACATAATCACATAATTGAAGCAAGTCAAGACATTAAACTAAAGGTTAAACACACACTTGGTTTCATACTTGGCATTATGGTTCCATAATTAGCCTAATGAAGCAACTATTGGAATTTGACTTCTAAGTTCCATTCTCTTGTTATTTCTAGACTTCTTGGACTCATTTAAGGTCCTTGGAGCCATCACACATTCACTTGCACAATTGGAAAATCACGTTGCTTCACAAAGCATCATTATGGACACCATTGTCCCATCTCCCAATCTATGATTCCTAAATTTTTCCTAATGGTTCCTCCCATCTTCTAACACCATATGGAGTCTCCAAACCAAGGCTAGAACAAATTAAAACACTCTTTAGCGCTATGAACTATGCTTGGCCGAAATAAGCACTATGTTTAGGGTTCATGGAGCTTTTGAATTTTCTTTGATAGGAGAGCCACTTGGGAAGGTTTCTAGGGGTCTTAGGAGCTCAAGGGAATATTCAAATAGCTAAGAAACCTCTCACAAAAATCAGATTTTACAAAACCCTAAGGAAGCATACACTTTTCTATCTTGATTTCCATTGGTTTTTACTTGAATTTCTTGCCATATTCTTAATCCTTACACTCTTTTTCCTAAGTTCCTTCCTTAGTTCTGCCCAAAATTCATCTCCTCCTGCCCCCTTATGTTGGCCGAAAATAGCACAAGGATCAAGCATTAAGAATGGAAAATTACCTTGGTTCTAAGCTTGTTTCCAAAGCCTTTCTTCCTTGGTTCTCTTCTCCTTGGCAAATTCAAAATTTTCCCCTTAGTTTTGGACCTAAAACAGAACCAAAAAGCTCAACTAAACTATAAACCATAGAAAGAGAGGAGGAAGAGTGGAGAACAAGATTGGAAGAGGAAGAGGCATAAAATTCTACGAGATTACCTAGCTTTTCCTTGGTTTTCTTCCTCTTTTTCTTCCCCTTTTGGTGCGCCTAAGAGAACAGATCAATTTCTATATTTTGGGCAGAAAATTTCATGCTTAAGAAGGTGGGAGAAGAAAGGAGAAGTGTGTGGGAGTTTATAGAAGCATACTTTTCCAAAAGTTTTAATTTCATCCTTTCGTAATAGCAATTTTGTTTCAGCTTTGTTTTAGCTCCTTTTTTAGAACCTTCTTTTCCATTATAAAATTTAGGTTCCCAATTTAATAAAATACCTTTGGAATCACTCAATTTGGAGCTAAAACTTACCGAACGACTCCGTCAAAGTTTAAGCTCATCGATGTTGGAAAACATACACCGAAGGGGCTTTACTAGTCTCAGGGCTTCCCATGATTTTTGGGGCCTCTGAGAACCTTGGAAAACTAAAAAAAATTATTTAAAAATCCCACAATGTGTTTTTCCAAAAGTTGCATTTATTTACGAAAATGCCATTACGTTTCATTAGTTCTCGTCATAAATTGTTTCTCCGTCCTAACTCTGGTTTTCTTTTTGGCTGAACATAAAATTATCATTTTTAGGAGTCTAGGACTCTACCCAAATTTTTTGGGATATTATTTAGGTCATTTTGAAGGACTTACTTTTATACAGCTCATTTCGTCATTTTACAAAAATTACATTCATTACATTGCTTCATTAGGTGCATTCTTAGAACCATAAAGGCATTAATAGACCAAGTTAGTGTTTAAGGAAGATGTGTGGCCTTAGAATTAATTCCATGAACCTAATTGGCTTCCATATACTATGTCTAGGCTAAGAGAAATGATCTCCACCTTCTTGGGTGTGTGAGGTCAAGGGAGAGGACTCAAGACTCAAGGAAAAAGTGTGTAAATACAAGCAAGGTAGCTCCCTTCTCCTTCTATCATGCATAGATGTATGCTTGGCTTGTCTTTGAATGTGTGTATGTGTGTTTTAAGTTATAAAAAGTATTTTAGCATGAGCTCTTATTCCATGGTACCATGATAATGCATTATGTTTTTAAATGATGTTTGTTATACTTGCTTTGGTTTGCTTGAGTGTGGAGAAGCCAAGAACCCTCTAGCCATGGTGAGGATGAGTTAAGAACCCTAGAATTTGGTTAAGACAAAGTAGAGACCAAAAGTGAGGTTGACTCCCAAGAGTAAGGTTAAGTCAAAAACCTCTTAAAGAAAGTGGGTGAGGCAAGTCCAAAATCCACAAGTGAATGGATGAGGCTAATCCACTCACTTGACAAGCCTATGTATGCTATACATGATGTGTTCAAATATCAAGAATGTTTTATAAATGCTCATATATGTCAATATGCCCATGCATGCATTTTAAGGCTTGTTTGCATACTTTATGTGTGATTGAAAGGGAGATGAGCTATTGGAATTCTTTTAATCTTATTCCCTCATCTCCAATGTTCTAACATGCTAGGTGGACCAAGAGAACAAGGAAATGGGAGCCATCCACTTGAAAGATGAAAGTATGACATCAAAGTGCATGGATTTTGTTTCTTTAAGGCCATATGAGTGGCAAATGTTGTAATCTATTATTTTATATGTCCTATGATGTTATGAACATGTATAATTATGCTAATGTATCATGTACAAATGAGATTTATGGTTATATGTATGGAAATGTGCATTTTGGACATGTAATGGATAGACTAGCTTTATGGAAATGTGTGTATGGCGTGGGGTGAGAGTGTGAGTTTCCAAATTCTGGGTTTGTGCACCATTGAGACAAATTTAAAATGACATTTTGGTGCAATCTCACATGCTTAAGTGGCCACACAAGCTTAGGAATCAAATTTGGACACCTTGATACTTGTAAAGACTATAAAAATGACCAAACCGGAGCCTTAAGGCACAAACTGACCAAATGGATGAATTTTCCTATGAAATTTTATAGCCATGTAGGGCTCATTGAGATATTTTTGAAAAGCTAAAGTGTAATGAAATTGGAGCTCTACAGAATTAATTATGAATTTTCAAAGTTAGGAAATTTTCTAGTTTTAGTTCAGTGCACTATTCATACGGTTAGTTTCATGTTCTGTGTCATTCAATAGACAAATGGTGTCCAATGCTTTGTGAAATTTTACAGGTATAAATTAGAAGTTATAATTTTTTTATAGCCACCAAGATCACCACATTTGGAGGTCTGAGCAAAGAGTTATAAATTTTTGAATTTTTATATTAGTACTAGTAATGCCACTGGACCTCCAATACTATTATATCATAATTCAGTTCCCAGATGGCCTTGGCGCGGCCTAAAAATACTTTTCCCTCATATTTAAAACATGTAGCTTCTTAGATTAACTAATTTTGTATGATTTAGATTTTTTTAAAATTAGTTATGAATTGTCAAAGTTTATGACAGTAAGCTGTGACAATAGCCTAGGCAGCTGCGAATGTCAAATGTCTTCTACTTGGTGTTTCATGACCTGAACATATTTTTAGCATAATGTAGACATCTTTAGCTTCCCAAAATGGTAAATAATATGTGATTTTAATTTTTCTTGAATTAGTTATCATTTTTTAAAGTTTGTGACAGAAAAGGGAAAATTCTGACCGAGGCTACCTTATGGAATTTTGTGTGTCTCTTGCCTTGCACGAGTTCTAGGACACTTTTGGTGATGAATTTGAGTTGTATCTATATAATTAAATATGAAAATGTAATATATGAGTCTATATGGTCCATGGGACTCTGAAAGAAAAATTTATGTATAGCGCAACGCAAGAAAACTAAATATTTTAATGCCAATTTTCTTGCTTCCCTATGTAATGCTTGGCATGAGACTTAAAATTTGTATGAGGTAAAACTAGAAATATGTGGTATTACATTTAATCCTAAACCCAACAAATATAAAACCAAGCTCATAAAGTTTTACTTAAATTTCTAATTAAATTTTAATTTATCTGAATGGCCCCAAATTACAAAACCCTAATTCCCACATAATAATATAACTAATAAACATCTCTTCTCATATTGTACTGCATAAAGTACTATAGGATAATTATGAGTTTTTCAAACATTAGTTTTAAGTGATATGTTATGGTTTTACATTTTATGATAATTTAAAAATAAAATATATTTTAAAACTGAAGTATCAACTAAAATTATATTGAGAGACTTATACCTAGTTTCGCAAAATAAAAACTTGATTTATAACACATGATTATTCACTCTACCAAAATCATTGGTTCATCATAAACATTACATATGTGGTAAATTACAGGCCATACAAATGCTTATATCATATTATATCTATTGATGTGACACCTTAATCTACTACCGCTATCTAGCTTCTCACTGGGCTCGGTTCCATATGATTTCCAAAGAATCAACACCAATCCGTGGCATTTGCATGCTATGAACCGGGATTTCATATACTCATCTTTTGCCCCGTGGGTCCTGTGAACCCATCTCAAGCATCCTCAACTCAAACTCCATATATACGACTTATACATAGCATAAAACAAACCATAAGCCACGGGTATAGAGCCAAAAACCAGAAAAATGCACTTTTCTCACTTGTGCCCAAAAGTCTTATTTTGGCCCTAACTTTGGAAAATCATAACTAATTATAGAAAAATGGGAATCTGGTAAAATTTAGCTCTCTAGAAAGCCCTAAGTGTTTTCTTTACATAAAAATAATTCCCAATCGAAATCTCACCATTTGGACCATGTTTGACATCGAAAATGGGAAGGAGGTCCGGCTGTCACTGTTTCTGGTCCAGTTTACTATCATGAACTTCGGAAATTCATATTTAAATCCACAAAAATCCAATCTGGGCACAATATACCAATTTGGAAAGATACGGATGTCTACTAGAGAAAAAAAATAAGTCTAGATCAGTTCAGAAGCTCGTACACCCCGAAAACTGATGGAACAGTGACGGGGGTCAGGTAGGCTCCCTGATGCTGATATAGAACTTCAGTCAGTTCAATCTCTCTCTATAGAACTCTGATTTGGGTGATTCTAGTTCCTATAAGTCACTGTGGTTGTGTAGTTTATGTGTATAAACTTTGACCACATTTGGAATCCAGTTGGTCTATGAATGCCATAGATTTCATTTCTGGTTTATATGAACAGTACATGACCAATTCATTGAATTTTCCCAAATTCAACAATTCACCAAATATTCTCTAGACCTCTGAATATTACCCACTTTAGCTTCTCAAGAAGCTTTCTACACACTCTAGAGGCACGCCAAGTTTCATGGCAAGAGGAGCTCATCTGGTCATACTTTGACGGAGCTCTCAAAACTACCGGTTTTGGCACCCCAAAGGTCCAAAACGGATCCAAATGACCTCTCACACACTCTAGCCACTCATGGACAAGTCTAAAAGCATAAAACTAGGATATATAACAAGTCCATGTAGTCCAAATCATCATACATTCAAATCTCGCTATGCTACGGCCAAATATACACTACTTCATTCATTCAACAAAAGGGGCAAAACCCTCATTTCCATTAATTTGGCTATAAACATAGTTCATACAATATCCTTTCATATTTATACACATGTTACAACCTTTACATCTCAAAAATAGTGGGCGCATATTCATTGTGGCACCACTTACATCAAAATACATCAAAATATCCCAAGATAAACTAATATCTAGCTACGCATGTTCCTAGGCTCCTTGGTGTGTGCTCGGTTCTCCTTGAGCTCCACCTAGCATATTTAGTTGGGAGGGGAAGGGGTGAGATTCAGGGAATCTCAGTAGCTCATGCACTCAATCAAGTAAACAATCAAGGCATATAACAAGTCAAAGCATGTGAATAAGCACTTAGCCATTCTCAAACTACCAACACACGATGTACATGCTATGGAAATCACAACAATGCCAAAGATGGGCTCCAGGGACTTTTGGTCTAGCCTCACCCGAGTTTAGGGACTTTTGGATGGCCTCACCCGAGTTTAAGGACTTTTGACTTGGCCTCACTCGTTTGAGACTTTTAGCCTTGTCTCACCTATCTCAAGGGACTCTCGGCTTCACCTCACCCATCTCAAGGGACTTTCAGCACTACCTCACCCGAGCAATCCTCACATTTCATCACACAAGCATATTGGCATCAATGCATCAAAGAAATAACATATGGCATATTCCACACAACAAGCATATACATAAACATACAATGACTATTACATCCAAGAATGCAACAAGAAAGAGTGGGAAGAGAGAGCTACCTTGTGAGCCAAAGCCAACACTAGCTTTTCCTTTCAATTTCTCCTCTCCCTCCTTAGGTTCACAATCACACCTTGATGGAGGTGTTTCTCTTGAGCCTAGACACACAAAAGCATGCAATTACTCTCTTAGAATATAATCTTCCAGATCAAACTCTCCTAACATATCAGAACCTAGAGTTCTCCCTCTCTCTCTAGAATGCCATCAACTCTTTCTCTCTCTCAAGCTCCCATGGTAGTGGAAAACGACATTTTCAAAGAAAACACAAAGATTCAAAGGTGTTTTCCACTTTCCCTCTTCTGACCCATGCCCAAAATTCAACCATTTTCACAAACAAAACTGCAGAAAAAGAGGGCAAAGAGAGGGGATCAGAAATCTAAAGAGAAATGGGGGAAATTTCCTTACCTTTCCCTTGCTCTTCCTCCTTCTCTTGATCTCTCTCACTCTCCACGCCTCTTTTCTCTCCTTGGGTCGAAGTCTAGGGCAGATATGAGAGAAGAAATGAGTTTGGGCGTTTAATGAAGTCTAATTCTCGCTATTTACTCTCTTCCGGACTGACCCTCGCTACGGTAAAAATTAACCTTCGCTATAGCGAGCTCGTGTAATCTGGCTTCGCTATGGCGAGGTGTAACCGTCGCTACGGCGAGCTCGTATCAGTTTCCTTCGCTATGGCGAGATTTACCATTTGCTATGGCGAAATCGCGTCAGTTCTAGACCTCACTCTCGCTATGGCGCACGCTACGGCGAGCTGCCCCCTGGTTTCTGTATGGACTGCTGTCCGCACTCGCTATAGCTAGAATCTCTTTCGCTATTGCGAACAAGCACTCTCGCTGTAGCGAGACCATTTCTCGCTATTGCGAGAGGACTTGGCAGAATTTTTCCAGCTTCCACTTTTTTTCTTTTCCCTTTTCTTTTCTTTTTCCCGGTTGTTATATTTCTACCCCTCTTAAAAGAAATTTCGTCCTCGAAATTTAAAGACTTACCTCAAGGGAATAACTCTAGATATTTTTGCCTCATTTCATCCGCCAATTCCCAGGTTGCTTCCTCAGATGTCAGACCTCTCCAGATCACTTTCACCAAAGGAATGCTCTTGCTTCTCAGCTGTTTCAGCTTAGCATCCACAATTCTCTCCAGTTTCACTACATAGGAAAGATCTTCCTGCAATTGCACATGCTCATATTCTATAACATGTGAGGAGTTTGGTAAATACTTTTTCAACTGGGAGACATGAAAAACACTGTGGATTTGGGCTAGGTTAGGAGGTAAGGCTATTCGGTAAGCCACGGGTCCAATTTTCTCAAGGATTTCAAACGGATCAATATACCTAGGACTGAGCTTCCTTACCCTCATTGACCACCTACTCCCGTCATTGGAGATATTTGAATGAACACATGGTCTCCAACCTCAAACCTTAACGGCCTCCTATGATTATCAGCATAGCTTTTCTGTCTACTCTGGGCCGTGAGGAGCCTCTTTCTAATCAATTCTATCTGTCGGGTGGTCTAGTCCACAATCTCAGGTCCTATTATACTCCTCTCACCTAGCTCAACCCAACACAAAGGGGATCTGCACTTTCTCCCATACAAAGCCTTATAAGGGGCCATTTGGATACTGGAATGGTAACTGTTATTATAAGCAAACTCTGCTAACGGTAAATACGTATCCCAGTTCCCCTTCATCTCTAGCACACATGCCCTCAACATATCTTCCAATGTCTGGATGGTCCTTTCAGTCTGACCATCTGTCTGGGGGTGATATGTAGTACTAAATCGCAATCTAGTCCCTAAGGCATGCTGCAATGACCTCCAAAGGTTCGATGTGAACCTGGGGTCTCTATCCGAAACTATGCTATTGGGTATTCCATGAAGTCGTACTATCTCTCTGATATACAACTGGACTAGTCTATCCACAACTACCCATATAGCATCGTGTCCAGAGGATGTCCTGGGTAACCCCATGACAAAGTCCATGGCTATACTATCCTACTTCCACTCAGGGATATCTAGAGGTTGCAACAACCCAGCCGGTTTCTGATGTTCAATCTTTATCCTCTGACACACTAGGCATCTAGCCACATAATCCGTCACATGGCTCTTCATCCCTGGCCACCAGAATATTCTTTTCACATCCTGATACATCTTGGTGGCACCTGGGTGGATAGTATACTTACTCTTATGTGCCTCTTCTAAAATGCTTTCTCTCAGCTCATTCTGACTAGGCACACAGATTCTATCCCGGTATACTATCATACCATCCTCAGACACCTTAAAATCTGAGGTCTTACCTTGGGTGATCTCATTCCTGATCCGTTTCAGGAACTCATCCTCTCTCTGAGCATCTAAGATCTGGGTTCTCAAGATATTCTCAATTCGGGTTTCACTCAGATACAATCTACCCGATACCACCTGACAAGAGAGGTTCAAATCTCTGAACTTCTCTAGGAGCTCCTGCTCCCTAATCATCATATGGGCTACATGGATGGTTTTTCTACTCAGGGCATCCGCCACCACATTGGCCTTGCCCGGATGATATTTCAACACATAATCATAATCTTTCAAGAATTCCATCCATCTCCTCTGTCTCATATTGAGTTCTTTCTGATCAAACAGGTATTTCAGACTCTTGTGGTCACTATAAATCTCTATGGTCGCACCATATAGATAGTGTCTCCAAATTTTAAGAGCAAACACTACGGCAGCTAACTCCAGGTCATGTGTGGGGTAATTCTCCTCATGAGGTCTCAACTGCCTCGAGGCATATGCCACTACTCGACCCTGCTGCATCAACACACATCCTAACCCTTTGCCCGAAGCATCACAATAAACCACATATGGTTCACTAGGGTCAGGGATAATCAGCACAAGGGCAGTGGTCAAACAGAGTTTCAACTCCTGGAAACTCTTCTCACATCTCTCATCCCACACAAATGGTGTATCTTTCCTGGTTAGCCTCGTCAGTGGTAAGGCCATTCGAGAAAAGTCCTGAATAAACCGTCTATAATACCCTGCCAAACCTAGGAAACTCCTAACCTCGGTGATTGTTCTAGGTCTATCCCACTGTAACACAGCCTCAACCTTATGGGGATCCACCGCAACCCCATCTCATGAGATCACATGACCTAAGAATTGCACCTCGGTCAGCCAAAACTCACATTTACTAAGTTTGGCATACAACCTTTTCTCTCTCAAGGTGTCTAGGACTAGTCTCAAATGCCTCTCGTGCTCCTCAAAAGATTGGGAGTACACTAAAATATCATCAATGAAGACCACCACAAACTGATCTAGATACGGTCTGAATACCCTGTTCATATAATCCATGAACACAACAGGCGCATTCATCAATCCGAATGGCATCACAAGGAACTCATAGTGCCCATATCTCGTTCTAAAAGCCGTCTTAGAGACGTCTTCAGTTCTCACTCTCAACTGGTGGTAACCAGATCTAAGATCTATCTTAGAAAACACAGATGCCCCAGCCAACTGATCTAACAGATCATCAATTCTAGAGAGAGGATATTTATTCTTGATGGTAACTTTATTCAACTCTCTGTAATCTATACACAACCGCAAGCTACCATCCTTCTTTTTCACAAATAACACCGAAGCATCCCAAGGTGAAATACTAGGGCGGATAAACCCTTTCTCTAACAATTCCTCTATCCGCTCTTTCAACTCAGCAAGCTCGGCGGGAGCCATCCGGTAAGGAGCTTTGGACACCGGTCCAGCACTAGGCACTATGTCTATAGGGAACTCTAATTCTCTCTTAGGGGGTAGGCCACTAAAATCAAACACTCTAGGGAAAACCCCAGGGAATTCCCTGACAACTAGGATCTCCTCTATCCCTTCTTCTACCTCTGCCTGAATAGAGAAAAAGACTAGAAACTCTTGACATCTACACTCTAAATATCTCTCAGCCTTGGTAGTAGTCATAAAGGATAACTTAGCTCCTACCCTAGGTATGGTCCCACAAGCAGGTAAGGAAATGGTTTGGTGTTCACAATCAAGTATGGCATTATTTGCAGCCAACCAGTTCATACCAATAATCAAGTTAATTTCATGGAAAGGCATACAAACCAAATCAAGAGTGGTATGACAATGGTTAAATTGGACAGTGACATTCAAGCAAGTATGGGAAGTAACCACGTGGCCTCCAGTGGGTGTAATGACAGACAAGTCAAATGGCAAGACACTAATGACCAGACCCAATTTCCTCACACAATCATAAGATATAAACGAGTGACTAGCACCCGAATCAAACATAGCAACTACAGGAAAGCCATTCACTAACAGCGTACCTCGGATCAAACTGGGAGATGCGCTGGCTTCCTGCTGAGTAAGGGTGAACACTCGGCCCTGGGTCTGTGGTCTAGGAGGAGGTGCTGTCTCCATCTGAGGACAGTGTCTAGCGATATGCCCCAGCTTCCCACACTTGTAACATGTCACCGGAGACTGCTGGAAGGATGACTGGCCCCGCGGAGGTGGCACACCTCGCTGTGGCTTTCTATTCCATGGCCCTTTGCCTCTCCTCTTATTACTAAGGGTCAAACTAGAACCCTCTTCTGATTTCAGCCTTTTCAACTTCGGAACCCTCTTCTGACTAGCCGTAGTCGCAGTAGGCATAATAACTTACAAGTTCGTCTCAATCACCCTACTGACCTCCACAAGAGTATTAAACTTTCTAATTCGCTGTGGAGTGATTCTGTCGCTAATCAGGGGCCTCAAACTGGTCTCAAACTGCTCACATCTCCAGGGTTCATCATCATACCTCTGGAGGTAAGAGGAATACCGAGACAACTCAATAAACTTGGCCACATACTGATCCACAGTCATCTCATCCGTTTGTCTCAAGCCCATAAACTCCATCTCTTTCTTTTTCCTCACTGAACTTGGGACATACTTCTCATAAAACTTGACCAAGAAAGTTTCCCAAGTTATCGGTATATTCTTGGTCTCCATCAGTGGTTTCGCACTATCCCACCACCTATTAGCTTCCTTTTCTAGCATGAAGGTGGCTAGCTGGGCTTTCTGCTCAGTGGTACAATCCATCACTGAGAATATCTTCTTAAGCTGCATCACCTAAGCCTCCGCCTTATCCGCATCCAATTCCCCGTCAAATAAGGGTGGATTATTTTGCCTAAACTGCTTCAACACTTTTTGGATAGGCGTCTGGGTCTGTGGAGCAGCAGGCTCCTGGGGAGGTACAGGTGGAATGCTGGATGTAGATGGTTGAGGTACAGGGGTATCCCTTCTGGCTTCTTCTTGCCTTGCCAGGGTGTTTTGCAAATGCATGATCATATCATGCTGCTGCTGGGCAATGTATTTAAATCCACAAAAATCCAATCTGGGCACACTATACCAATTTGGAAAGCTACGGATGTCTACTAGAGGAGAAAAACAAGTCCAGATCAGTTCAGTAGCCCCTACACCCCGAAAACCGATGGAACAGTGACGGGGGTCAGGTAGGCTCCCTGATGCTGATATAGAACTTCAGTCAGTTCAATCTCTCTCTACAGACCTCCGATTTGGGTGATTCTAGTTCCTATAAGTCACTGTGGTTGTCTAGTTTATGTGTATAAAATTTCACCACATTTGGAATCCATTTGGTCTATGAATGCCACAGATTTCATTTCTGGTTTATATGAACAGTACATGACCAATTCATTAAATTTTCCCAAATTCAACAATTCACCAAATATTCTCTAGACCTCTGAATATTACCCACTTTAGCTTTTCAAGAAGCTTTCTACACACTCTAGAGGCACGCCAAGTTTCATGGCAAAAGGAGCTCATCCAGTCATACTTTGACGGAGCTCTCAAAACTACCGGTTTTGGCACCCCAAATGTCCAAAACAGGTCCAAATGGCCTCTCACACACTCTAGCCACTCATGGACAAGTCTAAAAGCATAAAACTAGGATATATAACAAGTCCATGTAGTCCAAATCATCATACATTCAAATCTCGCTATGCTACGGCCAAATATACACTACTTCATTCATTCAACAAAAGGGGCAAAACCCTCATTTTCATTAATTTGGCTATAAACATAGTTCATACAATATCCTTTCATATTTATACACATGTTACAACCTTTACATCTCAAAAATAGTGGGCGCATATTCATTGTGGCACCACTTACATCAAAATACATCAAAATATCCCAAGATAAACTAATATCTAGCTACGCATGTTCCTAGGCTCCTTGGTGTGTGCTCGGTTCTCCTTGAGCTCCACCTAGCATATTTAGTTGGGAGGGGAAGGGGTGAGATTCAGGGAATCTCAGTAGCTCATGCACTCAATCAAGTAAACAATCAAGGCATATAACAAGTCAAAGCATGTGAATAAGCACTTAGCCATTCTCAAACTACCAACACACGATGTACATGCTATGGAAATCACAACAATGCCAAAGATGGGCTCCAAGGACTTTTGGTCTAGCCTCACCCGAGTTTAGGGACTTTTGGATGGCCTCACCCGAGTTTAAGGACTTTTGACTTGGCCTCACTCGTTTGAGAGTTTTAGCCTTGTCTCACCTATCTCAAGGGACTTTCGGCTTCACCTCACCCATCTCAAGGGACTTTCAGCACTACCTTACCCGAGCAATTCTCACATTTCATCACACAAGCATATTGGCATCAATGCATCAAAGTAATAGCATATGGCATATTCCACACAACAAGCATATACATAAACATACAATGACTATTACATCCAAGAATGCAACAAGAAAGAGTGGGAAGAGAGAGCTACCTTATGAGCCAAAGCCAACACTAGCTTTTCCTTTCAATTTCTCCTCTCCCTCCTTAGGTTCACAATCACACCTTGATGGAGGTGTTTCTCTTGAGCCTAGACACACAAAAGCATGCAATTACTCTCTTAGAATATAATCTTCCAGATCAAACTCTCCTAACATATCAGAACCTAGAGTTCTCTCTCTCTCTAGAATGCCATCAACTCTTTCTCTCTCTCAAGCTCCCATGGTAGTGGAAAATGACATTTTCAAAGAAAACACAAAGATTCAAAGGTGTTTTCCACTTTCCCTCTTCTGACCCATGCCCAAAATTCAACCATTTTCACAAACAAAACTGCAGAAAAAGAGGGCAAAGAGAGGGGATCAGAAATCTAAAGAGAAATGGGGGAAATTTCCTTACCTTTCCCTTGCTCTTCCTCCTTCTCTTGATCTCTCTCACTCTCCACGCCTCTTTTCTCTCCTTGGGTCGAAGTCTAGGGCAGATATGAGAGAAGAAATGAGTTTGGGCGTTTAATGAAGTCTAATTCTCGCTATTTACTCTCTTCCGGACTGACCCTCGCTACGGCAAAAGTTAACCTTCGCTATAGCGAGCTCGTGTAATCTGGCTTCGCTATGGCGAGGTGTAACCTTCGCTACGGCGAACTCGTATCAGTTCCCTTCATTATGGCGAGATTTACCATTTGCTATGGCGAAATCGCGTCAGTTCCAGACCTCACTCTCGCTATGGCGCATGCTACGGCGAGCTGCCCCCTGGTTTCTATATGGACTGCTGTTCACACTTACTATAGCTAGAATCTCTTTCGCTATTGCGAACAAGCACTCTCGCTGTAGCGAGACCATTTCTCGCTATTACGAGAGGACTTGGCAGAAATTCTGGATTTCGAATTTTTCCAGCTTCCACTTTCTTTCTTTTCCCTTTTCTTTTCTTTTTCCCAGTTGTTACAATTGACAAGTCATTTTCAATTCTATCATAATTAACAATTATGTAGATTTAATGTTTCACTTGTTCATTATAGCTAAAGAGTGATTGTCACAGATAATTTAAATGGAGGCTAAAAAAAAGTAAAATTTTCATTAAAACTTAAAAAATATAGAATGTAGCAGTAGATACACTTAGAAAGCTCCATCTTGACTTTGTGTTTGTCGTATAATTGATGTTACTTCTTACTTCCCAACTAAATGGGTGGACACAATAATTATGATTAAACATGGAAACCCTGAAAAATTTTGTAAAGCTAATTTGTTTGTCTTAATACCGTAGCGCAAGATAAATTAGTATGGAATATGAAACCAATGGGATCCAAACAATTGGGGTCCTCCAAATAATCCCTTGCTCGTTTGTCATATTATGAAGTGGTTTGATGAAGTGTTTGGAATCTTTGAAAATAGAGAGAAGCTAACCAATGTAATCAAACATTCAAATACATGTCTTCATTTGCATCCACTTAAAAAGAGAATGTAACACTGTATACATATATACATAGCACTTATCTTATAATGTAATTGGCTTAAAACATCCATTTCCATCAAATTGGTACTTTTAGCACCAACTATTTATGTCATTGAAAGCTAAATTAGTTCATACTTAGCTTAATGGACCATATGAGCTTACCCAACTTAATTTCCATCCCTAACACATTTGTTTAATGAGAAATATCACCAATTGAAGCTCAAAACTCAGGTCCAAGGCATACATCTCAAAATCACATTACACTTTGCAATTCTCATTGAGTTCCATATTCCGATATGAATTTTGAAAAATTATAACTAATTCTAGAAAAATCCAAATTATGCATATTATGGCTTTCTAGAAAGCTTAGGATGTCATCTAGCTTCCATAAGAATTTTAAATAAAAAAATATGTTTGACCTATGAAATCTAATGGAATAGTACTTTGGGTCTGGTGGTTGTTTAGCAGCAAACCAGAAACTTTAAAAATTCATTTATGCCTTTATAGAACTCCAAATTAGGTGCTCTTAGTGGTTATGGAAAGCTTATGATGTCAACTACATGACTATAAAATTTTATGAGCATTGGACTTTATTTGCCCACTGAGTGACATAGAAAACCAAAATGATCACATGAACAAAAACAATGATAGTTTCTGCATAATTTGCTCAAGTTTGAAAAATTATAATAAATTCTCTAGAGTTATAAAAATAGTATTCTTTAACTCTATAAAAAGCTCTAGATGAGACCTATATTGTCAAATTTCATGCATAAATTTGTCCATTTGGTCAGTTTGTAGTTTAGGTTAAGAATGTAGCTAATTTTGGGACCATAATGGGGTCAAAGTGCACAAATGGCTTTCTAATCATACCATGACCATTTGAGTATGCCCAATAGCCTGAACACAACATATAGAAACATTCCAAATGGTCCAAATCATCATGGAACTCAAAATTACCTTCTTAACTATTCATATACACATTTGCATTAAAGCTTATGAATGTCAAAAACTCACATATTCATGCATTTAGTTTCAAAATTAATTCATACATCATAATTACATACTTTTACTGGTGCTCAATGGTTTACATCTCATAAAAATTATATAAATGCAAAATTTGACATCAAAATGCATAAATTCCTATCCTATTATTAAAGTTTCATTCTTCAAGTTGCTTAGTTCCCATTTCTTGCTCCATGTTGATCAATTAGATATGGTTAGACATAATATTAGGAAGAGTGAGATTCAAAGAATCCTAATAGCTCTTTTACTCTTTCAAGCATATGTACATGGCATATTTTCGTGTCAAAGAATGTAAGCAAGCAAAGAAAGCTTCTAGTAAACATACATAATCACTTTTTTAAGTCACATAAACTCATTCAAATCAAATATAGGCTTTAGGGACTTTTGGTTTAGCCTTACCCAATTTCTTTAGATTTTTGGATTTATCTCACCCATTTTTAGGGAATTTTGTCTTAGCCTCACTCTTTCTTGAGACTTTTGGCTTTGTCTCACCCATTCTTAGGGACTGTTGGCTTCTCCTCTCACATTCTAAGGGACTTTTGGCACAACCTCACCCATTAGGAGCCATTTTGTATTTAATATATGTTTCAAGAAGCATAATGGTATAATAGCATTTACTCAATAGTTATAAATATATCTCATGGTTCAAATATACACACAAGCATCCAATGATAATCAAATATCCAAGAAATGCATATAAGAAAGGATAGAGAGTTACCTTGAGTCAAAAATCGCAAGCTTTCTTCTTGGAATTTTCCTTCCCCTTCTCGACTCACATACACACCTAGGGGGAACTTGATTTGCTTGGCATAGACATATCAAATAAGACACAATTACATCATTGGAACAAGTTCTATCCTCACATAAACTTTGTGCAAGCTTGTCTTAACTTATAACATGGTTATGGTTCCAATAAGAGCATAATGAAGCAACCCTTAGAATTTATGATCTTGGCTCTAAATTCTCATTCAATTTAAATCTCATGAATCCATTTAAACTCCTTAGAGTCATCACAAACTCAATCCAAGGAGCCTAAACTCAAGTTTCTTCGTATGCCTTAAAAAGAAACCTAAACTTTCATCTTATAAACCATGGCTTTTAAATTCAAACTAATATCTTTTTTCTAGTGTTTATTAATCATATCTAGACCATTTCTATCCTTGGAATCAAAGAAAACTCTCTTTAGGTACTCTTTCCCTTCCTTAGGCGAGACATGTACTAAAGTGAGAGCCCATGGAGTTCTTTTGGTTTTCCTAGGGAATTTGCCATTTGTGAAGCTTCCTAGATGTCTTATGAACTTATACATGCTCTTATATAAGTTAGATTATCATTAGAAAGCTTCAAACATTGCTAGATGCAACTAGAACCCTAGGTAACATAACTTGATTTCTACAGCTTCTTTTTTAATTCTAATTGCATATTCTTACACCTCATGCCTTAATACCCTTGTTCTCACCTTGCTATGACTAGAAATCCTTCCCTCTTTGATGGGCCTAGGTTTGACTAAAACACACAAGAGAAGAAGTAACCACGAAGATGTAAGAAAGACATGATATCTTACCTTATTTTCAAGCTTTTCCAAGGAACCTTTTAAAGCTTCTAACCTCTGCCTCAAATTCTCTCTTCCTCCTACTAAACCAACCATAAAATGGCTCTAAATAAGTAATTAAAACCATAAGAGAAAAGAGGAGAAAGAGGAGAAGAACTTTGGAGAAGGAGAAAACATGAAAAACCTTGAATTTCTTACAATGTTTCTTGGTTTTTCTCCTTATTCTTTCCTCCTTCTTGTGCGCCACTTTAGGCTTGCTTCGTTTCTGTTTTAGAGAAGATGGAAGTTGGTTAAGAGAGTAGAGAAGAGAGAGACATGATTTAAGGACTAAGGGGCTGATTTAAGACACTTTTTAAAATTTCAATTTTATCCCTTTCTTTGTTCTTTCCATTTGGATTCATTTCAACTCCTTTATGAGAACTATATTTTCCATTATGAAATTTAGGTCCTTTAATTTATAAAATACTATTGGTTTCACCCAAATTGGATTTAAATTTTTTAAAATGAATCAATCAAAGTTTTGGTCAATTGCATACTAAAGGTGTTTTAACCATTATAGGGGTTCTTATGGTTTTTAGGGCCTCTGAGAACCCTGAAAAACTCAATTTTTTTATTTAAATATCTCTCATTTGAGTTTTCTATAAGTTTCTCAAAATTACAAAAATATCACTACTTTTTATCTAATTTTATTTAGCTATTTTGACTCTAGTTTTAGGGCACTTTTAGCCTTGTATCCTTATTTTTAATTGTCTAGATTATCATTCTATTTTTCTTTAGCCTTTAATCATTGCATTTAGGGGACTTTATTTTTCAATCTCCTTAGTATAAGGCTTTTAGAATAATAGGATATTACAGAGAACAAATGAAATCAAATAGCCTCTACAAAAGAATTTCACATTTGAAATTAATAAAATAAAATTTGGCATGCCGACAGTGAAGGAGGACCTTAATCACAAGTGGGGTTAGATATTTCATTATTAGAAAAGGTGTTTTTCCAAATGTTTGGAATCCAAAAGATAGTACTGAAAATCATGCCATGAAAATCATAACAACAGTAAACAAAAAAAGTAGTACAAGACCAAAAGTAGCCATATTCGTGATGCTTTGGCTTAAGCTTTTCTTTAAAGGGAACAAAATGACACAAGATGATGCATTTCATTTGGATAATTAATTGTGAACTAGAAAGAGGAGTCACCAAATGAAATATATAACAGTAACTTAAGAAAAAATCATTAGTGAATCTCCCAAAGACAAAGAATGAAACACAGTGAACTTTGAAAAGGAAGATGAAAGCCAGTGCACACCTGGTTGAACAAGCAGTTGAGAGAAAGGTTCTTATTTGATTGGTGGTTGAGGTTGAAGATCTCATAAAGGAGGAGTTCATGATAAGCTTAAGGTTTGAAACATGTAGGGTCTTAAAGATATACTTCATAGGATCCATTATAGAAATCAACCAAGTGGTGTAATAGAGTATGCAATGTCGTAATTGCTTGGTTATTCATATCAGTCAATAGCAAGTCTCTTCAATCAGTAGGTAGCATGCTTCACATTCATTAAATTTCTTGCCCAAGTAGTAAATTGCTTATTCCTTCTTTCCAGAAGCATTATGTTACCCTAATATAGCACCGATTGACTTTAGTAAGATTGTCAAATACAAAATCAAAGGTTGCCCTAGTGTGGGAGGAACTAAAATGGAGGGATTTTGTAGGTAATCTTTAATCTTTTCAAAGGCTTGCTAACAGTTATTATCCCATTCACCTATGGAATTTTTCTTCAATAATGTGAAAATTGACTTACAGGTTGTAGTCAAATTGGCAATGAACCTTGTTATATAGTTTAGCTGACCTTAAAGGCTTCATATTTGCTTTTCTGTTCAAGGAGATGGCATTTCTTGAATCGATTTCACTTTGTTCAGGTTTACTTTTATTCCTTTCTAACTTACAATAAAGCCTAACAGCTTCCCTATTAAAGCTCCAAAGATGCATTTATTGGGGTTCAACCAAAACTTGTATTTACGTAGCCTTTCAAATAGATTTCTAAGGATTGCTACATGGCTCTCTCTTGCTGTAGATTTAGACACCATATCATCTATGTACACTTCAGCCTTTTATGCATTATATCATGAAAAGTGCTATCATAGCCCATTGATAAGTAGCTCTAATATTCTTCAATCCAAATGGCATCACTCTGTAGTAGGTCCTCCATGGTGTTATGAAAGTAGTATTCTCTTTATGATTTTTATGCATAGGAATCTAATTGTGCCCTGAGTAACCATTCATGAATGAATACTTGTGACTTTGCATCGTATTATCAATTAAAATATCAATGTTAAGCATTGGAAAGTCATCTTTTGGGCTAGCCTTGTTCAAATTCATGTAATTAACACATGTGCAAACCTTTCCATCCTTTTTAGGGATAGGAACAACATTTGCTATCCATTGAGGATATGTGAACACTTGAAGAAAACCCACCTTTAATTGCTTCATAATCTCTTCTTTAATTTTCAAAGACATATAGGGGCTTATCCTCCTCAATTTTTAATTCTTTGGCTCAACATTTGGAAATAAAGGAATTTTATGAGAAGTAATTTTTGGATTGAGTCCAAGCATGTCTTGATAGGACTATGCAAACACATCTATATACTCTTTAAAGAGTTGAATCATTTCCTTTCTTTTTAGTTTATTCACCATTTTAATCTCTTTTTTATCTTCTTCAATCCTTAAATTTATATTTTTGATTATTTCTTCATGTTAGCATATTCTTTTATCTACAGTGTCAAGCATTTTTTTTTCAAATATTTAGGTCAATTCTTCATTTTTAGGTTTTGAATCATGCATATCCGTGGCAACCGCATAAATCATTCAATAGGATCTTAGAAACCTCTACATTGGACAAGAGTTTTAAGGAAAACGATTCCTTAGAGGAAGAAATAAGATGAAATTAATGAATGGAAAGGAGTAGAGAAAAGGATGAGATATCAAGATAATTAAATTTTCATTTACACAAACTACTATCATTCATGGTTCATATAAGGTATTGCCCTTAATTGTAAAGAAAAATTCTACTGGCCATGGGCAAATTAAAATAAAAGAACAATATAATCAAAATGTTTACTCTAAAGTAATGACATCTAGGACATCCTCAATCTCCCAATTATCTAATCCTTCTCCAAAATCATCAATCGAGATCCACGCATTGACTCCTTGTGCACTTTCATCATCAAGCATTGAAATACTCAGCGGGTTTATCACTTCTAAGGGAGTCAGGAATGTTTCTCTAATATAAAGGATTTTCTGCTTCTCTTGCTTCCTGTTTCCCTTCAAACTTATCTATTCCTTCATTAGATTTGACAGTGAGGGTTCATATCCTAACCCATGGTAATTGGGATTTCTTGGCAAATTAATAGGTTGCTTGACTCCCTGTAACTATATATCTTACTAGAATTCTCACTGTGACCTAGTTGACATTTTCATTAGTGTGCTTGGATTTATCCACTCCAAGGCTTTGAAATGGCATTTCTATAACTTGTTCAACTATTTCAATAACTGGAAGCAAGCTTGACTTTTTTAACATTATCTCTTCCTCTCCTTTGATAGTAATAATCCTCCCATTATTAATGAACTTGACCCTTTGATGTAAAACAGAAGGTACAGCCCGAGTAGAATGAATACATAGTCTTCCTAACAATATAGTATAGATGGACAACATCCATTACTTAGAAATCCACTATAAAAAATTTTGGACCAATCTCTGAGGATAAGAAAATAATACCAATCATTACTCTCTTGGAGCCATCAAATGCCCTAACCATCACATTACTTCTTTCAATGTTTGATGCCTCCATTACTAGTTGCTCAAATATGGTTAGTGGTAGTACATTTAAAGCTAATCCACCATCAATTAGGGCCTTTGCTATTAAAACCCATTACACTTTAAAGTAATATGTAAAGCCTTTGGCTTATTAGTAGATGTCCCCATAATCTTCTCTTCTAGAAATGAAACAATGGATGTGGACTCAATATCCATAACACTTCCCACCTTTTCTAAGGTAATGTCAGGTTGCACACATGCTTTATCTAGGACCTTTTGTAGAGCTCGACAATGCACCATGGAGCTCATGACTAGAGATCACATTAAAGTTTATGCTGGGGTTTTCTTTAATTGTTCTATGATATCATATTCACTCTGTTTCATAATTTGTAAAAAATATTCCTTGACACTTTCTTTTTTTCTTGCTTTTTCTTTTTTTTGGTCATTAACATTTGACTCCTTCCTTTCATTTCTTTGTTAACACTTGCTAGAAGATAGGCTTTCCCACTCCGAGTGACTCCTTTACATTCACTATATTTGTGATGAACTTTTTCTTTGCCTTGGTAATCACTACCTGGGTCATACTATATATTTTCTACCATTATATCCTCTTATTTAAGGTAGTTTGTACACATCCATAACAAGAAACCAAGTAAATTATGAGAATAATGCAATAGAAATGCATTATATTGTGGTTCAAAAATTCCATCTCGTGTTATATGGGCCTCATATATTTCTCAATAACACTCTCTACTTATTTCCACTTGTACAAGTCATAAATTACTTAAAACATTACATAATCCATGGTTTCAAACTTAAGAACCCCGAATTCCACATTTTCCTTTCGGATAGCATAGTGGCAGAATTTAGGGGCAACTTTAGAAAATCATAACTAAATCTAGAAAAATAGAAATTAAGTAAACCATAGCTTGTTGGAAGGGTTGGTGTTAAATTTACAGGGAAAAAAATTCCTAGGCACAAAAATCTCATCTAGACCATATTTGACAATAAAAAAGGCCCTAAGGTCTAGCTGTCCAGAATTCTGATATAGCTTACTGATATAAATTTTGCAAATTCACAATTAATTCCAAAAAAATCCAGTTTATGTGAAATGAACCCATTTGGAAAGCTACAGATGTTAATTAGAGAAGAAAAAAGTTCCAAATTAATCCAAGAGCATTCAGATCCCAAAAATTGATGGAACAATACCGAGGGTCTCGAGGTGTGCCTAGACTAGAATAGTAACTTTAAAAATTAATATCTCCCTCTGTAGACATCCAAATGAGGTGCTTCTAGTTGTCATAGGTCACTAGGAATTTCTAGTTTAAAATTTCATATTAATTGGACATTGTTTGCCCCATGGGTAACAAAGTTTCATTTTAGACTAGATGAATAGTAATATCAGCAAATTTTGGTTTTTCAACTAACTTAAAAAATTCACCAAAAATTCTATAGGCCTCCAAATAATACCCACTTTAGCTTTCTAAAAAGCTCTTAACAAGCTCTAGATGCATGCTAAATCTCAAACCAAAAGAGCTCATTTGGACAAAAAGTGACATAGCTCCACAAAATAGTCATTTTTGCCTCTTACAAGATGTCAACTTTGTCCAAATAGCTTCCTTTTGGGTTTGGCACCTCTTGGGTAAGTTTGAAAGTACAACTACCAATTGTAGGAGCTACCCAAATGGTCCCAAACACCATGCATCCCCATTTGACCATTCTATACCCAATAATACACTAGTAAACATAGGGTATTTAAGATGCAAGATTCACATTTCCATTGATTTAATGCTACATAAGGTCTACACAATATCCATACATCATATTACAATAACTCATGATCTTACATCCCAAAAATAATATGCACAAACTCACTTTGACATACAATTCCAATTTGAATTACGTAACTAACAAAGTATGACATATTAAGTCCCTTGGCTTGCATTCTTTTAGTCTTGAGCACCACCTAGACATTTTAAGATGGAAAAGGGAAGGGGAATGCAATTCATGGAATCTCAATACACACCCATTCACATACACATTCAAGTATATACATCAATGGCACAAGTATGCAAAATACTTTAACTATAAATGCACGGGTTCATAAATTCATGCCACACTTTTGCAACAAGGTTAAGATTAAGCTCTAGGGACTTTTGGTTTTGACTCATCTCATTTCTAGGACTTTTGGATTTACCTCACTCTTGGCCTAGGGACTTTTGACTTGGCCTCACCCATCTAAGAGACTTTTGGCCTAGTCTCACCCATGCCTTGGAGAATTTTGGCATCTCCTCACCCACATTAAGGGACTTTTGGCGTCACTTCACCCTTATAAGCTACTTTACACAACCACAGTCATTTAAGAAGACACATTGGTACCAATGCAGCATCAAAGTGTCAAATAACATGTTATGGAGTCACAAGAGCATACACAAGCATACAATAATATACATACACACAAGAATGCAAGGAGAATGAGGTGGAGAGCTACCTTAAGCTTATGCAAGTTCTTCTTTGCTTTACTCCCTTCCTTTCTGGGTCATACAAGAACACTTAGGTGGGTTAGGATCCTCTTAGCCTAAATATCATAAATAGCAAACCATTGTACACTTGAAGCAAGCCAAGATACCAATATCATTCTTAACAACATACTTAATACTACAAGTGACATAATGATTCCATAATTGGCCTATTGAAACAACCTTCACAATTCAAGTTCTAGGCTCCATCCTCTTTTCATTTCTAGGCCTCTTGACCTCATTTAAGGTCCTTGGAGCCTTGACACATTTATTTACAGAAGCTCAGACATAAGTTGCTTCATAAGGCTATTATGGATACCATTGTCTTATCTCCCAAACCAAGGTTTTTAAATTTTTCCCAAGGGTTCCTTTTACCTTCTCCCATCATATGAGTCCCAAACCAAGGCTAGAACAAATTAAAACATCCCCTAACCTAATGCTCTTGTCTTGGCCGAACCTATGGACAAGAATAGAGTTCTTAGAGTTTCAAATTTTTGCTTAAAGGGGGAGTCACTTGGGAGGCTTTCTAGAGGCCTTAGAAGCTCAATGGAACACTTAAATAGCCTAGGAAATTCATGGAGTAAATCAAATTTCACAAAACTCCCAAGGGCTCTACACTTTCCTAATTCAGTTTCCCTTAGTTTTTCTTGCAATTTCTTGGCATATTCTATTTCTCCATGGCCTAAAACCCTAGCTCCTCTCTTGTTTTTGGATAGAACTCCCTCCCGTCTCATGGTTCTAGTTTGGGCTGAGATAAACACATTCAAGGAACAAAGGAGAAAAGCAACAAATACAAGAAACTACCATGGATTTCTAGCTCTTTTTGGATGCTTCTTCCCTTGCTTGAATTCTCCTCTCCAATTTTGAAACTCTCCTTCTATTTTGGACCAAAAATAGAACCAATCCATTCAAGAAAACCATAGAAAGAAAGCATGGAAGGAGAGGAGCAAAATTGGAAGAAGAAAGAGCATGAAATTCCTTGATTTTGCCTACCTTTCTTGCCTTAGTTTCTTCCCTTCTTCCTCTTCTCTTGTGCACCTTACACCCTTGAGTTTTTTTTGGTTTTTGGGTAGAATAGAATCATGGAGAAGAGAGGAGAAGAAACATGAGCTTTATGGAAGTTTCAAGAACCAAACTTCTCTCTAAAATTTCCAATTTTGCCCTTTCATCTTGGCATTTTCGTCGTAGCTTCGTTTTAGCTCTTTTTTGAGAATCGTCTTTTCTATCATAAAATTTAGGTTCCCAATTTAATAAAATGCCTTTAGAATCTCTCAAATTGGAGCTAAAACCTTCCTAAATGAATTTATCAAAGTTCAGGCTTACCACCGTTGGAAAAAGTACATCGGAGGGGCTTTATAGGTCTAGGACTTCCTATGGTTTTCGAAGCCTCTGAGAACCTTGGGCAAGTCAAATTTTCCATTTAAAAAGCCCTCCTATGAGTTTTTCCAAAAACTGCACATATTTATGAAAATGCTATTACGTTTCGTCAATTTTCGTCCCAATTTTGTTTCACCATCTTAGTTCCATTTTTCTTCCTGTCTGAGCCTAGGATTTTTATTTTTAGGAGCCTAGGACACTATCCAAATTTTTTTGGACATTATCTAGCTCATTTCAGGGGACTTGCTTTTATATGATTTATTTCGTCGTTTTAAGGGATTTACTGTTCGTTACAACCTGACTTAAAGAATGTTCAATAATTTTTTCATATCTTCATGGCACAACATGGTCACTTTAATATGGAAAAGAAGTTTCCATATTTATAATTACTAAGGGTTACGTTGGAGCAGGCTAATGGGATGAATTAGTGTCTAGAAAGGTTTTTTAATAGTCAGAGTGATTTTTTTTACCTATCCAATTAGAATCATTTTGTTAATGATAATATCAACACGTTTCTTTTCCATCACATAAACATCTTCCTTTGGTTTCCCTACAACCACAATTCTAAATATCATTAACTTCTTAACCACTTTCATAAATTGCAAGCAATCATCAATATCTTGTTCTATCATTTACTAGTAATAATCATAAAACACGATATGTTGTCCAATTATAGAATTACTAACCCTTTCTTTTGGTAGCTCTTTCATGTAACCAACTAATTGGAGATAAGCAAGAAAAGTCCTCGTGGGTATCTTAATTATATCAGGGATTTTAGAGAACCTCGATTCCTTTTCAATGACACTCACTTATTAACCATGACTAGTTAATAAGTTAGTAGCAATTATCAAATCTTTTCTAGGTTTAAGTCAAATGTGATTGAATCCAATCAGATTCAATAAGTTTCTCTCAAAGGTGACTCAATCTTTAATCAAATTCCCTAAAACACCTATATGATATTCATAGGAGAGATTTAGATTGTACTAGGCTTGGTAAGGTGGTTGCATTAGCTTCACATGTCATAGCCCCAAGAACTTTACTTCAAGTAGCTTTTGATATAACTCTGCATTGGTAGAATTAAAATTGGGCTAGTCATATGTTAGTTAACCCCTAATGCTATCCTTGCCTATTTAAGGTTGGTCTGAAGTGGCCTTGTCCTTGACTTCCTTTACCTATTTGGTAAGATAGGTATTGTTGTAGAAATGGTCTTGAAGGTTGGACATGATTCACGTCCCCTTCTTTGTTCTTCTAGCCTTGACTCTTTTTAAACTACTTTTTGCTTAAGGAGACATAAGTTTTTCATCTTGAATATGAGCATTAATCCTTTCTCCAATCTCAATAAGATCAATAAAATTTGTGACATGAGTTCCCAGCATGATTTTGTAGAATGGATCTCACTATATCTTAATGAAATAAGAACAAAATTTAGACCCAATCATTGTGGGTTAGACTTTAGATGCCATTAATCTCCACCTTTGAACATATTCTTTGAATAACTCTGTTGGCTTCTTACTGATCCTTTTTAGCTATTCTCTAGTTAAGGTAGTATTAAGATTAAATTTATATTCCTTCATAAAAGTATCAATAAGATCCCTCCATTTATGAATCTTTGAGTGATTAAGTTGCATGTACCACAGTAAAGTTAACCCCATCAAATTTTCTAGGAAAAAGTTCATTAGAAATTTTTCATCCCTTGACCAGACAATCGTCTTTGTGTAGTGAGATCTCAGATGCTAAATTCGATTGCCAGTACCATCAAAATTGTCAAAATTTGGAACTTAAACTTTTGGAATCAAGTATAGTTCTTCCATGTCTAATGATCCCCATGAGGTTGGTCTTCGTAAGGTACACAACTAGTCCTTAACCTCTCCTAAATTCTTTTCCCATTTTTCCTTAGCATTACTAACCTTCTCCTTAGTATTCACAGTTAGGATATGGAATGTGTATATTGTAACATCCAGCTTTACCAAAAACATAAGAAACATAATGTCTAGTTTCTTTGTAAACATATGAAACGTAATAGATATAAAAGTAAGTTCCCCAGATAGAATTGTTTGAGATCTAATAAAATTAAAAAAATATTCTAGACATCAAATAATGAGGATTTAAGGCCAGAGGTGCCCTAAAAATGGTGCCAAAATAACCAGACAAAAATTGGCAAAAATATAGTGGCATTTTCATAATTTTGGGCATATTTTAGAAACTCAAAAGAGGGATTATTAAATAAGAAAAATAAGTTTCCTAAGGTTCTCATAAGCCCTAAAATTCATAGGAACCCTTAGAACAGTTAAAGCCCTTTCAGTTGACGTTTTATAATGTCAGTTGACCCAAACTTTGACCAGTTTATTTGGGAAGGTTTTAGATCTAATTTGAGTGATTTCAAAGGAATTTTACAAGTTAAAGGACCTAAATTTTATGATGAAAGAGACAATTTTTAAAAAGGAGTTGAAATGAGCCCAATTGGACAAAACCAAGAAGAGAGACTAAATTGCAAATTTTAAAACTTGCTTAAATGGACCCTAGGCTTATAAATCACGTCCTTTTGTATTCCAGCTCTCTCCACTGACTTGCACTTGGTCCAAACATATTCTAAGAGAGCTCCAAGAGGCGCATCAAGTGGGGGAGTCAAAGGAAGAAGATGAAGCTTGAAAAGTGTAAGATTTCCATGGTTTTTCATGCTCTTTCCTTCATTAAACCTTTTCCCCTCTTTCTCTTCTCTTTTCCTATGGTTTTATTGATTAATATGGACATGCTTTGGGTCTGGTTCAAAGGAGGAAGATTGGGGTTTGAAGAAGAGGAGTTCACCACTTAGAAGAGCACTTGAGAAAAGTTAGAAACCAAGGTAAATTGTTGTCTTTCATGCTTGCTTCTTCTTGTTTCCTTTAGTGTGAATTTCATCCCACTTAGAGCCCAACTAAGGGAGACTAAATTCTGACTAAACAAAAGGAAAAATCATAAGTTTCAGAGTGTGAGAAGTAAGTAGGTGCAAAGAAAGTCAATTAAAATGCATTAGAAAATAAGTTAGAAAAGCTAGGGATTTGTGAACATAACCTAAAATCTGTATTGATCCAAGAATTTTCTAGCCTATGTAAGTGTTTGTTTCAGTTCCTAAGATCCCTAGGGAGCCTCCCAAGTGTCTCCCTCTTCAAGGAAAAATTGAAAACTCCATGGGTGCAAGTAAGGAGCATAGGTTCAGCCAAGGAGAGTTCATAGACCTAGGGAATGTTTTAATTTCTTTCAAGCTTAGTTTTGCATCATATATGATGGGAGAGTATGAGAGGAAGCTTTGAAAAAATTTTAGAAAGCCTAGAAAGTGTGATGGAGGTATAGGTTCCGTATTGTAGCATAATGAAGTAACAAATAGCTAGGCTCCTTAAAATGAATGTATGATGGCTACAAGAAGTCTAAATGGAGTCAAGAGTCATAAATTAGGAGAGAGAATGGAGCTAAGATCATGAATTCCCAAAGTTGCTTCATTAAGTGCCTTATAGAATCATAAATGAACATTATGAGTGCCAAGATTATTCTAGAGTGTGTGTGGCTTTAGTAAATGTTCCAAGAGTATAATTGGATTCAATTTCATGTATCTAGGCCAAAGGAATCAAGTCCACCTCCTTGTAGGTGTTTGGCCGAGGGAGAGGAAGAAATTACAAAGGGAAAATTGTGTTCTTATATACAAGGTAGCTCTTTCCCATTTCTCTCATGCATACTTGGATGGTTTTTTGTTTTTTAATGTGTGTGTGCATGTTTAATGTAACAACTCTAACTTCTAATTGTGGTAATTAAGCTTAAGCATGTGATTAATAGTTATAAATCAAGGTCTAGCACTATTTAAATTAATCAATTTAAGAAAAAGTGAGAAAATTTGAACCTTAATGTTATTAGAATCATTAACCAAGCATTTACTAGTATTCATGTACATAAGTAAAACAAATCTCAAATTAAAAGCCTTTAAATCTATTACCCATTCATTTTCAACTCTTAAGAACCCCTTACAAGTGCTTCAAAGTCATCCCTTGATGTTGTTATAGGAAAAAACAAGGTTTCTAAGTTAATATAAGAGTTTTCAGACCTTTGCCGTGGCTAAATACTTTTGTGTCATGGCCAATTACTCTCGAGTTCACTCCTTACATCATCACAAATTTTTCTGTGCCGATCATGGTGCCACAGTGAAAGGACCTCTTGGAGCATAATTCACTCACCCTTGATATTGGTTGTAGCCAATTTTTCTTTTCGCCGTGGCTAATTCCTCTCTAGAACACGACCAATCTCGCCCCTCGATTTTAGCTATGACTAACTCCATTTTGACCCGTGGTGAATTACTCTGTGGATGACTTCCAGATTGGCCTCTCACATTTCACCGTGGCTAATTCCACTTCTCCCCATGGAAAATTGCTCTCTAGACCTCTCCCTGGGCAACTTCACCTTTATTGGCCATGGCTAAGACTATTTTGGCTGTGGCAAAATACCTTCTAATCCTATTACTTCTAAACTCTTGTCTCATATACTCTAATTCTCCCCCTAGTGATATCCTAGGGCCACTTTACCTTAATTTATGGGGCTCTAATAGCTTTTATTTACCTAATTTACCCAGTTTATCTATCATTACTAGTTCAATACTTAAGTGTTAATTCCTACTCATCCAACTACCATATATCAGCAAGTTCGTGGATTAATGATAGTAAGAATTTCATAAGCTACTAATAATTACCATTCAAATACATATTCCATTAGAGATTTCATGCATCTCTAGTTTAGGTCCACATCCAATGTGACGTAATTACATTTCCCAAATAATAAACCATATCATAGGGTCAACAAAGTTCATAACAAATGTTATAAGTTCATACATCCAATACCAAACTAAAATGAGGCCTAACTCATCAATAGATACATTCTAAGTAATCAAAATACAAACACCTACACTTGGCAATATAATTACATGATGATGCTGTACAAAAAGGTATACAAAATATAGCATCTACTCTATTCATATCAGTCTACGTGTAGCCTTCCCCACACATGGTTAGAGCTCATAGATTTTCATTCACTTACTTCCCCTTATCCTTACTCGAAGAGCCATCACTTGAAAATATAATCCCATGAAATGGGGTGAGACGCAAATCTCAGTAACTGAGATAATTTCTATTCATATAATCCAATTTAATTAACATATATACATGAATCAAAATGAGCACTAGAGTCATATTAGTCATATCAGCAAATGAAACAATTAGGCTACTGTGATTACCATCCCATACTAGCAATCACATTTCCACATGTTAAAGGCCAATAACACCAGTGGAGGCCCATCCACAGCATCCACTCCCCAATGAGCACAACTAGGGCTTAGTGCATCTGGGGTTTGATCATAACCTAGTGCCCGATCGAAGTACATACATGGGTGGCAGCTGCACCACAGCTTCACCATGGACTCAGAAGGTCCAAACACAATAGAATAAATAGCCAAGTAATTTAGTATTTCAAATCATTTATGTGAAACAAATATGAAATTAAAGCAGATATATGCATGGAATTAATATAGTCCCCGATTACCTCACTTGCAGTAAAATTTTTAGAGAACCAGCAACAATGCTACCTCAGACCAGCCACTACTACAAGAGTGAAATTCGGATTGAATGTTTCCTCTACCAGAAACTTTAATGTATCACCCTAAATCCTAAGAAAATTCGTATAAAACTAATACCCATACTACAAATCAATCTTAGGGGCCTTAAACCAATAGAAAATACATTAAAATGAAGAGTTTATGCTTATCTAACAACACTCCTAGCCTCAACCTACAAAATTTCACTAAAAAAATCCCAAACAACCACATTTCAAATTTTGGGTATGGTGAAAATCCTCCAAATGAAAAACTAATTAGGTCAAAATGAAGAGAAAGAGAAGATGATTAAGTTATATAACAATTATCTTGGCTGATTTTGAGCCTAAAAGTGAGAAATGGTGGATTTCTTGCTTAGAACCCTAGCCCTCCTCTCATGGTGCGAAAATGCTTCTTCTGTTTATGTTTTAGCAAAGTGTGTGAGGGGCCACTTATGTTTAGGGTTTTAGTTGGGTTTAAGTTAGGTTCTAAATGGGTTATGGGCTGATCCAAAGATCTAATTCCAAGTGGGTTTCAGATTTAAGCTTTGTGGGGATAAGCTTCATGAGTTAGGCTATAGAATTGTAGTTAGGTTAGGCCAAATTTTAAGAGCTCATTTGATTTGGGTCAGCATAAGGGTTATTGGGCCAATTATTAGAGCTTATGTAAGTTGGCTTTTGGGTCTCTAACTCATTAAATGAAATTGGGCCGTTGCTAAGTGGTCTCTCTTAAGCTAAGACTCACAATACGAAGTTAGGCCTGCACCTAAATTCATTGCCTCCATTAGTCTCTAACCATAGCTTACTTAATTTAATTTAGGCCTAGATGAAGTTTCTAACCTAATTAAATTTCAAACCCATATTATTAATTTTTAGATTTCTATTCACATGGTTTATCTAATTATTCCCTAATAATTATTCTTAATTATGCCTAATCCATGATTAACACCTTAATTAATTTTGAGGTGTTACATTTAAGCCATGAAAAATGTTTTTAGCAAATATGTATATGCCATGGTACCATGATGTTTGATTTATGTGCTTGAACAATATTTTATGAACATGTTTTAGCATGTATGAGCGTGGTGAAGCCAAAAGTCCCTTAGTTAAGGTGAGAATGAGCCAAAAGTCCCTAAAAGTGGGTGAAACAAGCTAAAAGTCTCTAGAAAGAGTGAGGCTTAGTCAAAAGTCTCTTAAAAGTGGGTGAGACAAGTCCAAAAGTCCTAAAAAGAATAGTATGGCTAAACCATTGTCTTGGCAAGCCTATGTATGATATATGTGGCTTCTTAAATGCAAGAAATGTTTCATGTATGTTTATGAATTTCAAGATAGCCATGCATACATTTTTAGACTTGAATTTGCATCCATTATGTGTGCTTGAAAGGGAGAAGAGCTATTAGGATTCCTAGAATCTCCCTCTTCCCTCCCCATTGCCTAACATGCCTAGGTGGATCAAGTGAGTAAGGAAATTGGAGCCACCATACTTCAAAGCAAGGAGATTGACAATGGAGTTGATATTTGTTCATTTTGTAAACATAGCATTGTCAAATGATGTATTTCCATGATGTATTTAATGTATAAGCTCTTGAACATATGTGATTATATGAATATGTGATGTATATATAAGAATTGGAAGTAGATAAACGATATGGTATGTTCTTAACATTGTATGGCAAGAGTGCACATATATGCTCTTTATGTATATCATCAAGTAGGAGAGTGAGTTTGTGAGATCTAGGTTTTTGGACCCTTTAGCCATGTTTAGTAGGCTATTTTCATGCTTCCTCACATGCTCAAGTGGCCCTAGAAAAGCTAGAAGCTAAATTGAACCATTTTGGACCCTTAAAATGGCATAACAGTGCCATTTTGTAACCCTGTGGCACAAATTGACCAAATGGACAAATTTCCCTATGAAATTTTGCATGCCCATAGATCTCATCTAGAAATTTTTGGGAAGCTAAAGACCACATTATTTAGAGCTCTAGAGAATTAATTATGAATTTTCAAAATTCTCAAAAAGCTATTGAATTGATATGGTTACTATTTATATGGTCAGTTTGTTCTCCTTTGCCGTTTGAGGGCCAAATGGTGTCCAATACTCATGAAATTTTATAAGAATAAACTAGACATAATATGCTTTCTATGACAACTAAGATCACCTCATTTGGAGGTCTAAGTAGAGAGATATAAATTTTTGAAATTTGGAGTCAGTACCAATAATACAGCAATACCTTTGGTATTGTTCCATTGATTTCTAGTGGCTAAAGGCTTCTATTTTGATCTGATCTTATTTTTAACCTTAGTTTGACATTTTTAGATTTCTAGAATGGTATTTTTTTTGTTAGGTTTTAATTTTTCTAGAATTAGTTTTGAATTTTTGAAATTTATATTAGTAATCTGTGATAGCAAACCTGGGTAACCAAACCTTTGGTGATTTTCTATTGTCAATTGTGATCCAGTTGGGTTTTCATGGCCTAAAATGACTTTTAACCTATAGTGGACATCAAGAAATTTCCATAAAGTTATCATTTACTTGATTTTTATTTTTCTAGATTTAATTATGAATTTTCAAAATTGATGACAGAAACTTAAATTTTGGAGCTTGAGACTGATCTTGTGTTTTTGAGTGTGGATGTCCTAAGCTTAGGTAAAATGGAATATTTTGGGATGGTTTTAAATTGTATACATGTAGTTATAGTACAAAGTAATATAGATGAGTTTATGTAGCCCACAAGATGTGAAACAAAAATTTTAAACCCTACACAACATAAAATATTACATTATTTTAATGGTATTTCTTGAAGGAATTTGGCTATTTCAAGGAAATTGAATTAACATATGGAAAGGAAGAGCTAGAATAATATGGTGTTACATTTATTGGTATCAAAGCAAAGTTCCAGGCCTTCTAAGGATGTTTATGGCTTGAAGATGTGGCGATAATACTATGTAAAGGCTTGTATAGTTATGAAAAGTCTAGTATGAGACATTTTTGGGTGTCCAAAAGTGGCGTAGGTCTACGGTTATGCTAAGTGAGTTGTGAAGTGGTGTTAGTGTAGGTAGGGAACATTAGGAGAGGTTGACCTCAAGAGTTTCTTGAGTAGAGCTAAGTGATCCGACGGCTAGAGCTTTACAAGCTATGGTAGCTCGTTGGGATCTATGGTAAGCCGTACATATGAGCAGTGACAGATTTCTACGTAGCTGCTAGAGAGGCTTGCTTAGAAAGATTATGAGAGGCCTAATCCTCCTTAGTGACCACACCCATGCCGTTTCGAGATGTTTTGCCTGATGTAGAGTCAAACATTGATGCAGTATAGCATGAGGTGAAACTACTACAATACATGGTCAATTTAGAGGGGAAATGAGAAAGAAAGTTATTTCCCCTAGCCATGGCATCCAAATGTCTAGATGAATTAGAAAGTTTATAAATTTATTCCCTCATGCCAAAGGCCAGAGTCTTAGGTAACACTCCATAGAGCCTGACAGCCCAAATGCACCATTTAGCTACACATGAATGGTGAAAAGGGTAGAACCCTTTAGCTTTAATTAAGGGCTGGAACACATAGCCAAAAAAAGAAGTACCAGTGATAATATAGTGTATTGTCATATGGAAGACTTTATTGGTTATATTCAAATTAATATGAGAAATGAACTATTAAAGGTTAGACAAAGTACAAAGTAAGACCCCTAATGTGAGCAAGATAAAGAGAGATAAATGACCCATTGGATGATGCTGAGAATAATTAAGTAATAGATGAGCAGTGGGCCTAGTACATGAGTTTAAGAAAGAGACTAGCTAAGCTTATGAATGAGCCTGAGCATGTTTAAGATTGAGTAGCACTTAGAGTTAATCTATTAGACACAAAAGTAGTAAGGTTGTTGAGATCCGCCTACTAGGCATTGACTCTAACTTAGAAAGCTATTATATGTGTAGTGAATGATGAGTTTTTACTATGAGCTTTAGATATCTAAGGCATGCTATAGGTATATGTGTAAAGTAAGGATACATCTATGTAAAAGAATAAGTGTCATACCTCCACATATTATATGTTGTTGTTCACTGTTACAAGATCTTGTACTTACTAGCAGGAAAACCCTATTGACAAGGTCTCAAAATTTACATTGCAAAATACAAGACCTTGTCGACAAGATCTTGGATCTTGGTGATAGGATGTCCTTGTAAAATTGACATGATTTAGTGCTGATAACATCAAGAATGTAGTAAGTTTACGAGGAGGGTACACCTCAAGGATGTACCCTCGAATGAAAATGATACGTAATGAGATAAAGGACCACTCAGTTAGTGGTTAGTAACTCTCAAAGAAGGAAAGCCCCGATTTGGTAATTACAGTAATAGGGGAAGGGCGAGGAAGAGTTGAGAAACTAGTATCTAGCAAAAGATGCTCTCACTTTAATAGTGACTAAAGGAGATTTAATAGAGTAAGTATAGTAAAGAAAGTCAGGTAAAAGATTAGTACTTTGTTAGATGAGCTTCCTTAGCATGAGACTCGTGTAATGTGAAAGCACACGAGTAGTACAAGTACTAAGTGGAGCCTACAATTACCAATAAAATAGATTTAGGACATTAAGAAAATGTATGACCTGAATTGAGTTAATATAACCTTAGAATTAATGAATTATGCTCCTAGAGATGAAAGTAAAAAGTCTACGCAAAAAAAGAGTATACTTAGCCCTTGATCAGAATGTAGAGAGGGGCTGAAGCAAGCAGTTAGTACTTCAGCACTTTTAGCCCCTCAGCATTTATAGGGAAGCTAAAGAAAACTAAAAGCCACCTAAGAAAGTGAGCTCTAGAATTAGGTAAAATAGCAAGGTAAGCCATGAGCTTTAAAAAGAGCAAACTTTAGGGTTCATAGGGAACAATTCCTTACAGAGGAACAGTCTAGTTAAGAATAAAGCAAGAGAATAAGAGGAATTAGACCCTTCCCCATTTTATAAAAAGTAAGTAAAAGTGAACCTAGGAGGAATAAATATGCTATTGAGCATAGAGAAAATGTGTGATGATGTTAGAACTAAGGACATAATGAATTAAAAATAGATAAATAGATAATATGTATGGGTGTACTAGCAAGTACTGTCATCCTTGGTACAGATGTCAATGAAGCACGATGTAATGCCAACTGGGCAATATGAATGACCTTAGGGTAGTACAGTAAATGACATAAGAAATTAGAGAAAAAGTTCCCTTTCCTTACGTGTCATATGAAATAAAGAAAAGTAAAGCATGATAACAGGAGGGTATTTTAGATTGTTGGAAAACTCGTAATATATTGGCGACAGTGGCTTGAGCTCGGTCATGATGCACCTGTGCATTAGTGATTAATGCTATGGTTTGCTCACTATGATGGTTACATGATATTGAGTCTGCCAACTTACTAGTAATGTAACTTAAGTGCGTAGCAAATAATGGCATCAACTATAAAGAGTGTCCCAATAATTGAAGAGTATCCTAGTTAGTTAAATCAAGAGATTAGCTAAAGAAAGAGACGTAAGGGATTCCAGTAATATCAAAATGATAAGAAAAGTATGCAGAAAGGAATCTCTAATAAAGAACAATGATGCAAAAGGGAACATGTCAGCATTATTAGAATGTAAAAGTTAGAGTCCCTTATGATATGACTGAATGAAGTAAAGAGGGACTAGCCTAGGATCTCTATCCTGCGAGAGATGTTAGACACACTTAGTGTGTGTGATGCCTTGGTAAGGAAGGCACTTGAAAGCAAAACAAGGGTATAGTTAGAAATTGCGAGATATGATAGGGAATAAAGAAAGAGTATAGGTAAAATATAGTAAGCCAGTAAAAGTAAAGAAAGAAAGTTTAAGGGAAAAAGGCTTAAAGTGGGAATTCGAAGATCCTATAAGGAGTAGTAAGTGAAAGTCAGAATACTCCTAAGTATTGTTCCAATGGGATCAACAGCGAAATAAGTGAACAAAACCCACTTCGTATGAAGAGCATAATAGATATCTGAGTTTAGCCTTACCCATTATAAGCGATGGTTATCGAACTTAGTGAGTATGTATTTTACTGTCAGATACAGTGATCTTAGGCTTTAATGTCCCTTAAAGATGGATCACAATAAATCCTAGCACAGTATAGTGGATTACAGTAGATCTTAGTAGGGTTCAGTGAGGTTACAACAGACCTAGGGGTCACAGTAGATCCTACACAGATACAGAGAGTCCACAGTTACAGCACAATAGTTCTCTGAGGAGATGATGGCCTGAGATAGTTTTATAGAGTAGTTAGTCTTAGAGACCAGTATAGTTTCAGATAGTTTTGTCTCAGAGACTAGAGATCTCCTAAGTCTAGTAGACTATTGTCACAGAGATATGAAGGCTATACTTCGATAGTTAGACCACTGACTAAACCTCCTCAAGAGAAGAGCATAGTGTTTGGGATGAGGAAAGCAAGAAAGTAGCTTTCCGGTATTATAGTTAAATGAACTATTACCCAATAGATATTGGACTTGACCAAGGGATGAAAGGATCCTTATATACCAGAGTTATATATTCAAAGAGGGGTTAGGTATAGTTTGTCTTGATAGGGTGAATGGTAGACTATGTCTCCAGTAGCTGAAATTATGGAAAGTTTGTATCCTACAAAAGTACAGCAGTAGTTAGTGTTAGTTGCTCTTCAATGTTAATACGAAAAGTGTATGAGTTATGATGATCAACTATTCATCTGAAGTGTTAAATAAGACCCACTCTTAAGTGAATAAAGAGAGTAAAACACAATTCAGACCTAAAAAGGCAAGGGTCAGAGTAAGAAATGAGATTGGGACAATTGAGAATAATAGACCTTTTTAAAAGAAGCTATAATCCAAGTAAGTGATACATATATGAGGCCTACGATAGAAAAGAAATATAATGATGAACCATATACTCCAGTTTTTTGAAAACAAGAGAAAATGCAAGAAACGTAACGTACATTTTTTTCGTAAACACATGAAATTCACTGGATGCAAAAGGAAGTCCCCCAAATAGAGTGATTTGAGGTCCAATAAAATTAAAATAATATTTTAGACCTTAAATAATGGTGATTCAAGGTCAGAGGTGCCTTGAAATTGGAGCCAGAATAACCACATAGATTTTTACGAAAAGGCAACGAAACATAATGACATTTTCATAATTTCGGGCAATTTTTAGAATTCTCATAGGAGGAATTTTTAAATGGCAAATTTGAGTTCTCTGGGGTTTTTAAAGGCCTTAAAAATCATAAAAAGCCCTAGGACAATTAAAGCCCCTTCGATAGACGTTTTCTAACGACAGTGAACTTGAACTTTGACTAATTTGTTCAGGAAGGTTTTAGCTCCAAATTGAGTGATTCCAAAGGTATTTTATAAAATTGGGAACCTAAATTTTATGATAGAAAAGATGGTTCTAAAAGATGAGTTAAAATGAAGCTAAAACGAAAATGCCACAAAGAAGGGCAAAATTGAAATTTTTAAGAAAGTGGAAGCTTCTTGAACACTCTTTAAGTTTCATGTTTCTTCTCCTCATTATATGCATGAATTGTTCTGACCAAAAACTATAAAAATACTAGCTCTCTTAGGCACACCAAGGAGGAGAAGAAAGGAGGAGAAAAAGCAAGAAAAGGTAAGGAATTTCATGGATTTTCATGTTCCTTCTTCTTCCAAACTTGTTCCTCTCCTTTCAAGCTTCCTTTCCATGGGTTTAATGAAGTTTTGGTGCTATTTTGGGGGTAGAATAGAGAGAGGAATTTCATGTTTGAGGAAAGGAAGCCAAACAAGTGAAGAACAAGCAAGAAAAAAGCAAGGAAACAAGGTAAAATCTTACTTTTATGGTAGCTTCTTCCTCCTCCTCTCTCTTGTAGGTTAGGCCACCTTAGGGAAGTCCAAGAGGGCTTGGATTTTCGACAGAACCCAAGGTGAATCCTAGGAAACTAGGTGTGGAGAATGAGAATATGCAAAGAAAATTAACATAACCATTAGTTTTTAAGATAACAAAGTTAGAGTTTCAAGTGCTCCACCAAAAATCTAATTTGATGCAATTTTTTCTAGGCCTAAATGAGTGTTTAGATGAGCTCTTAAGATCCCTAGGAGGCTCCTTATATGCATCTTCCATTAAGAAAATAGAGCAAGCTCACTTGCTGCTCATATGCTTTATAGCCACGGCCTAGAAAGGTTGGAGCACTTAGGGGTAGTTTTAATTTGTTCCAAGCTTATTTTTAAGTCATATATGATGGAAGAGGATGAGAGGAAGCCTTAGAAAAATTTTAGAAACCGTAGATAGTGAGATAGTATCATAGGTTCCATATTATGGCTTAAAGAAGCAACACCTAGCTAGACTCCTTGATTTAATTGTGTGATGACTCCAAGAGATTTAAATGGAGTCAAGAATCATAAATAGATGGAGAGAATGGAGCCAAGATGATACTTTCTTAAGGTTGCTTCATTAAGTGTATTATGGAATCATAAAAGCGCCATATGAACCACCTAACTTTTCTAGTGAATGTGTAGCTTTAAAATTTGGTTCAAGAGTATAATTGGCTTCCATATTATGTGTTTAAGCCAAGAAAAACAAGCTTCACACCATTGTGAGTGTGTGGCCGAGGAGGGGAGCATAATTCCAAAGGAAGAAAGTGTGTAAGTGTGACAAAGGTAACTCTCTTTCCTTTCTCTCATGCATGGATGAATGTTATCTTGTCTTTGAACGTGTGTATGTATGCATTAGGGCATGAAAATGTGTTCTAGCATGATTTTACATGCCATGGTACCATGATGTTATTTATGTATTCAAATGATGTCTTGTTACTTTGCTTTAGTTTGCTTAAGTGTGGTGAAGCCAAGAACCCTTAAAATTGGTTAAGACAAAGTAAAGAGTCTCCCAAGAGTGAGGTTGAGTCAAGATCTCTTAGAGAATGTGGGTGAGGCAAGTCCAAAATCCTTAAGAGAATGGGTGAGGCCAATCCACTTGCTTGGCAAGCCTATGTATGATTTGTATGACTTGAATGCTAAAGATGCTTCTTGAATGATCATATGATTTCAAATGTTCATGCATGCATTTTAAATAATGGATTTGCATTCTTTATGTGTGATTGAAAGGGAGAAGAGCTATTGGAATTCCTAGAATCTCATTCCTTCCTCCCCACATGTTTAACATGTCTAGGTGGACCAAAGGAGCCAAAGTGTGAGAGCCACTAAGCTAGAAGGAGAAAGTGTGACAATCAAATATGTAAAAATGCAAATTTGTAGCCATATGTGGCATATGATGTAATCTATTATCCTATATGTTGTATAACCTTATGAACACATGTAAATATGTAAATGTATCATGTATGTCTGAGATTTGAAGCCATATGTATGATATAGTGCATTTTCAGCATTGGATGGCAAGCCTCAACATGTATGCTCTTCTGTATAACTTGGGGTGGATGAGTGAGTTTGAGAAATCTAGATTTATGCACCTTTGAGATAAGTTTAGTAGACCATTTTGGTGCTTTCCCATGTACTCAAGTGGCCATAGTTATCTTAGAAGCAATTTTAGACCATTTGGACCCCTTCCAAGACACAAAAATGACCACTATGCAACCCAATGTCAAAATTTGACCAAATGAATGATTTTGCCTATGAAATTTGGCATGCATATAGATCTTATCTAGAAATTTTTAGGAACCTAAAGACTAGATCATTTGGAGCTCTGTGGAATTAATTATGAATTTTCAAAATTCGCATTTTTTCTACTAAACTGATGCAAACACTATTCATATGGTCAATAACTTAGGTTGTGTTATTTGAGGGCCAAATGGTGTCCAATGCTTATGAAATTTTTACAGCATAAACTAGACATGATAAGCTTTCCATGGCCACCAAGATCACCCCAATTGGACATCTGAGTAGGGAGATATGAGTTTTTGAATTTGAAAGATAGTACCAGTAATGACAGTCAACTTTTGGTACTATTCTATCAATGTCCGGTAGCTAGTAGTTATAAAGTAGACATTTGTATCTTTCCAGAATGGTAAAGTATGCATGATTTCAATTTTTCTAGAATTAGTTATAATTTTTCAAAGTTCATGTCAGTATTCTAGAATTTCTAGCCAAGGCTGAACCATTGCATTTCATGTGTTCCATCCCCTTGCACGAGTTCTAGGCCATTTCTTGGGATGGTTATGACTTTTATTTGTATAATTAAATATGATAATGAGACAAATGAACTTATATGGCCCACAGAACATAGAATGAAAAATTTATTCATGACATAATGCAATTTAATTGCATTTTTCTATGGCTTTTCCTTGAGAAATTTATGTGCTTCATAGGAACACGCCTACATATGATATGAGATAAGTCATATAATTATGGTGTTACAAACCATGGGATGAGCTAGTGAGAAAATGAATAAAATTAAATAGGGAACTGAATATCTAAGTAAGTTGAGTAAGCAGACAAAAGTCTCTAATGGCTATTAATGAATAGAGAAAGGTAATGAAATTTTATAGAAAGTCATTAAGAGATGATATGGGAGATTTAATATGAAGTAAATGATTTCCCAAGGCATATGGGAGTAAGTCCACTAGATAGGAAAGTCAATCCCTATAAACGAGATAAGACTAATCAGATATGAAACAATAAGCTCTCCTAGGAAATAGGCCAGAGTATAAGAGTATATACAGTGCTAGAAACTACTTTTCCTTATGTAAAAGCAAGTCAAATGCTCTATAGCAATAGCATAGAAAAAGAGAATTAGATATAGTAAACTAGTATTATAAATTCCTTGGCAGAAGAGTTTAGTCTCTATAGAAATAGATAAAGCTAGAAAGAAGAGAAAGAAAAGGGCACTTAATAAGAATATACAAAAAGCTAGATGAGGTTATACCCTAAATTTCAAGGATGAAATTTATTTAAGGGGAAAGGAAATGTAACATCCAGCTTCTCTGAAAACATGAGAAATGTAACGTTTGGTTCTTTGAAAAACCAGAGAAAACGTGAGAAACGTAATGTACGATTTTTCCATAAATGAACAAAATTCACCGAATACAAAAGGAAGTCCCCCGAAATGAGATAGTTAAGGTCCTGAAAAATTTAGGAAGCATTCTAGACTCCTAAAAATGAGAATGTCATCGTAAACGAACGAAATTCACTGGGTACAAAAGGAAGTCCCTCAAAATGAGATAGTTAAGGTCCTGAAAAATTTGGTAAGCATTCTAGACTCCTAAAAATGAGAATTCCAAGCTCAGATGGAAATAAAAATAGAGCTAGAATGAAAAAATAATTTCTTACAAAAAGCTTACGAAACATAATAGCATTTTCGTAATTTTGAGCAAATTTTGGAATTCACACAAGAGGGCTTTTTAAATGAAAGTTTTGAGTTTCTCAGGGTTCTCAAAGGCCCTAGAAACCATGCGAAGGCCCAGGATAGCTAAAGCCCCTCCGATGGACGTTTTCCAATGTTGGTGTACTTGAACTTTGACAGATTCATTTGGGAAGGTTTTAGTTCCAATTTGAGTGATTCCAAAGGCATTTTACTAAATTGGGAACCTAAATTTCATAATGCAAAAGACGGTTATCAAAAAGGAGCTAAAACAAAGGAGAAAAAAAAATGCCAAGAATAAAGGGCAAAATAGAAATTTTTGAAAAATGTAACTTCCTCCCACCTATATATATGATGCACCCTTCTTCTCCTTTCATTATGCATGACCAAGTTCTACCTAAAACTAGAGGAAAACCCTAGGGAGAGTGGCATACAAGAGGGATGCAAAGAGGAGGAGAAATCAAAGGCTTAAGGAGAAATTGAGGGGAAAATTCAAATTTGAAAAGAGGAGCTCAAAGAACACAAAATTCAAGTGAAAAAAAGCAAGAAAACAAGGTAATTTCTCTTCTTATGGTTGTCATCTTTGGTTGTTAGGCAAAACCAAGGGTGAATCTAAGGAAAAGAGGTGTGGAGATTAAGAATATGCAAAGGGAATCAACAAAAAACTATTAGATTTCAAGATGCAAGTTCTAGGTTTTCAATTGCACCTTTTAAAATCTGATTTTATATGATGATTTCTAGGCCTAAATAAGAGTTTAAATGAGCTCCTAAGATCCCTAAGAGGCTCCCCACATGCATCTCCCCTCAAGAAAACCAAGCAAATTCCATGAAAGCTCAATAAGCTCCATAGTCTTGGGCAAGCAAGGTTGGGGTAGCTAGGGAGAGTTTTAAATTTTTCTAAGGCCATTCTTGAGTCATATATGATGAATGAATATGAGGGGAGGCCTTGGAAAAAAATTAGAACTCATAGGAAGTGAGTTGGTGCTTTAGGTTCTATATTATGACCTAAAGAAGCAACATGTAGTTAGGCTCTTAGTTTTAATTGTGTGATAACTCCAAGAGGCTTAAAAGGAGTCAAGAATCATATTTGAAAGGAAAGAATGGATCCCAGAATTCATTTGAAGGGTGTTGCTTCATTAGGTGCAATTATGGAACCATAATGAGGTTTATAGATCATCCTAATGTCTAAGTAAGTGTGTGGCCTTAGAATTAATTCCATGAACCTAAGTGGCTTCCATAAATTGTGTTTAGGCCAAGAGAAATCATTCCCACACTTTTGAGTGTGCATGGCCAAAGTAAGGGAGGGAGATTCAAGAAGAAAAGTGTGTGATTGTGTACAAGGTAGCTCTCTCCACCTTCTCTTATGCATGGATGTGTGCTTAGCTTGTCTTGAATATATGTATGTGTATTTTTAAGCCATGAAAAGTGTTCTTTCATGACTTTAATTCCAGGTGCCATGTGTTGGAGATTGTGCCCTAGGCTAATCATTATATTGTGAACATTATTTTTAGTACGAAATAAGAGTTTTCTTTTTATTACATTATTATATTATTTGCATGTTTATATATAATAATATCCATGGATTAAGTGTTTTCTTTTTATTTGCATGTCCCTAATCAATCATCCTTGTGGGAACAACAATGAATTAAGATTAGTATGATTTTGATTGATTAAGTGTTAATCATGTATGATGATATGAATCAAAATCATAGGCGTGTGTTAGAGAATAGGACGCTGGATAGACCCGTCATGAGATAAGCTACATGGATTAGGTCATAAGTTTATCTCATCTATAATCGTGTCATTGATCCCTTGGACCTGAGATCACCATACATTCCTACATGAAGGATACTGTATTTTGGCATAGTCTAATGTCACCTTTCACCGGGTGATTATAAAGACTATGATCAGGTATAATGGAATCTATGCAGAGGAAGATGAGTGGTTAAGATGGAATTTGTCCCTCTGATTAATAAAGAGATATCTATGGGCCCTTCGATGAGTGTGACTGAGAAATGCATGGCCATGCTCAGATGGAAAGAGTTCCATCTTATAATCAGTCTGCTCGAAGATCGAGAAAGTTACGATCGAGCAAGTTGAGATGACATTTCCATGCCTCATACTCGATCTAGATATCGTGTGCAAAAAAGATATGATAGGGTTATAAGATAGGTTGCATCGGATCACCGATCCTGTATGATTTGGGTAGTCACAATATCTTGCTAGAGGCCGCTTGTGATTTGTGGGTCAAACAGTGTAGTTGGCCCACTGCCAACATTATATGGGCCTGCAGAGTCGCACACAAGAACGGACCAACTCGGGCTAAAATGTCCACATTCATTGAATCAGAAATGTGTCTAGATTCAATGAATATCTAGGATGGAGGAATTATTTATATATATATATATATATATATATAAATAATTAAATTCGAAATATATTATATATATATATATTATATTTGATATTATATATATATGTATCTATACATATATATGAATTAATTTAAATTTAATTCTATTAGATAGATTTAAATTTAAACTAATCAGATAATTTAAATTTGATTCTATCAGATAGATTTAAATTTAAACTAATTAGATAATTTAAATTAAGCTCTAGATATTGTTAGTTTAAATTTAAATTATAGGATAGATTTAAATTTAAACTAATAGATATATTTAATTAATTTTGATTAATTAAATATATCTGAAACTCTATTCTATAAATAGGGGTTTCCATATCAGAAATCAGTGCTAGAGCTAGAGCTGCCTCCAAAATTCTTAGAGAGAGGGACACTGTACGGACATCGTACAGAATTATACGGACGTCGTGCAGACTGTACGGAATTGTACAGACAAACTGCTAACACACCGTTTTGAGTTGCTGAACCCCATTCGTGTGGATACCAGTAGAGGGAGCTGATCTGCAGTCAGTTCCTGTGATCCAAATAAAAGTAAACAACAAACTCAATCGACAGAAAAAAGGTAATTCTCTGAACTTATTCGGTTTAAGTGATTTTAACAGATCCTTGGTGGGAATTGGGATCAAAATTTTAAACGTTTTCGTTATGTGCCTCCCATAATTCCCAACACCATGATGTTACAATATGCTTTTATATGATGTTTTTGATATGTGCTTGGGTTTGCTTGAGTGTGATGAGGCCAAGAACCCTTAGCTACGGTAAGGAAGAGCCAAGAATTCTTAAGATTGGTTAAGACAAAGCAAAGAGTCTCCCAAAAGCAAAGTGGGCTCCCAAGAGCATGGTTAAGTCCAAGAATGCATGAAAGAATGGGTGAGGCAAGTCCAACATCCACAAGAAATTGGGTGAGGCCAATCCACTTGCTTGGCAAGCCTTTGTATGCTATATGTGACTTTCTTAAATGATGAAAATACTTCTTGAATGTTTGCATATGTCTATATGACCATCATGCATTTATGAGACTTGTTTGCATCCATTATGTATAATTGAATGGGAGATGAGCTATTGGGATTCTTTGTGCAACGACCCTAACTTCTAATAATCATAATTAAGGTTAAGTACGTGATTACTAACCATAAAATTTCAATTAGGGTTGAAAGTTATTACAACTAATTATATTCGAAAAATGTTAGGAAATTTGAACCTTAATGTTATTAGGGTCATTAATTAGGCAACCACAATTATTCAGAAGTGTAAGTGAATTTAATCATTAATAAGGAGCTTTTGATTCTCCCATCCATTAATTCCAACTCATAAAAACCTTTTACAAGTGTTTCTAAATCATTCTTAGTATTACCATAAAAGAAATTAAAGTTTCTAAGTGAATATGAAAAATTGAGCACCTTCGCCGCGGCTAAATCCCCTTTCGCCATGGCCAATTACTCTCAGATTCAAGTCCTTACACCTCCATAAATTTCACGCATTTTGCCGCAGCCAAAAACCCCTTTCGCCGTGGCCAAATACCCTCTAGAACACCGCAAAACTTGTTTCCCAGGCTTAGTCGCGGCTAACATCACTATTCGTCGCGGCTAATTTCTCTCTGTTTTCTTCTCTAGCAGGTTCGCCATATTTGGCCGAGGCCAATTAATTGTTGGCCGTGGCCAATTAAATGTTAGCTGCGGCCAATTCCCTTCTGTTCCTATAACTCCCAAAATTTCATCTCATACTCTCCAATTCCCCTTCTAGCAATCCTCTAGGCCACTTTAACTTAGTTTGTGAAGATTTAATGTCTTTCTTTCACCTAATCTACTTAACACATCTATCATTACACATTTAAAATTCAAATGTAGATCCTTAACCCTCTAGCTACCATAAACTAGTGAGTTCATAGATTAATGACAGCAAATGTATTATGGTCACAAGGTGCATAGGGTCAATGCTTAATGTTCATATAAAATCAAATCACTTATCCATTATTAGCCAATTACAATCATAATGTTCAATTCCATGATAATCAAATTACATATACAATCCCTATACTTGGTAACTCATGATGCAATGCAGCAATGATACAGAACTAACAATTTAGTTACAATACATTTTGTCAAAGCTCCCAAGCCTATGTGCTACCAAACCATTTAATGATCTTCTATTAATTTTCTCCTTGCCACTAAGAGGTTCGGTCCCTGAAAATGTTAGCCCACAATGGGGTGAGATATACAATCTCAGTAACAAAAGGCAATTTCCATATATATATGTACAAGTCAATCAATCCAATGCAATTTCATGTCATCAATACCAGAATCATCAATTCAATTCGCAAATGAACTAGTTGAGCTACCAATGACTACTGTCCCATACCAGAAATCATACACAATATGTTAATGGCCAATAACACCAGCAGAGGTCCGTCCACGGCACCTACTCCATAATGAGCACAACTAGAGCTCAGTGCATCTGGGGTTTTATCACAACCCGGTGCTCGATCGAAGCACATGTGTAACGACCCTAACTTCTAATTATCATAATTAAGGTTAAGTACATGATTAATAATCACAAATCAAGGTTTGAAGTCATTAAGATTAATTACATCGGGAAAAAGTGAGGAAATTTGAAACCTTAATGTTGTTAGGGTCATTAGCTAGAAAACTACAATTTTTCAAATGTGCAAGTGAATTTAATCATTAATGAGGAGCCATTGATTCTCCCATCCATCAATTTCAACTCATAGAAAGCTCTTACAAGTGTTTCTAAATCATTTCTTATTATTACCATAAAAGAAACTAAGGTTTCTAAGTGAATATGAGAAATTAAGCACCTTCGCCGCGGCTAAATCCCCTTTCGCCACGGCCAATTACTCTCGGATTAAGTCCTTAAACCTCTATAAATTTCACGCATTTTGCCGTGGCCAAATACCCCTTTCGCCGCGGCCAAATACCCTCTGAAACATCCCCAAACTCGTTTCCCAAACTTAGTCGCGGCTAACGTCACCATTCGCTGCGGCCAATTCCTCTCTATTTTCTTCCCTGGCAGGTTCGCCACATTTGGCCGAGGCCAATTAATTGTTGGCCGTAGCCAATTCTTCTCTGTTTCTATTTGGCCTAGGCCAATTAAATGTTGGCCGCGGCCAATTCCCTTATGTTCCTATAACTCCCAAGATTTCATCTCATGCTCTCCAATTTCCCTCCAATATCACTCTAGGGCTATTCTACCTTAATTTATGCAACTCTAATGGTAATTATGTACCTTAATTACCCAACTAATCTATCATTACCCATTTAACATTTAGATATGGTTTTCTTACTCATCCATGGGATTTTATGTCAGCAAATTATAAATCTCCCACAATGGTCATTTAATCATACTTTCATTGCGTATTTCTTGCATTAATAGTCAAGTCTATAAGGAACATATCATGGGATTACATTCTATGTTAATAAAATACTTCTACACTTGGCAATTCATGATGCAATGCAACAATGGTACAGAACTTGTAAATTAGTTATATTACAATTTGACAAGGCTCTCAAACTTATGTGCTACCAAACCATTTAATGATCTTCCATTAATTTCTCCTTACCACTAAGAGGTCCGGTCCCTGAAAATGTTAGCCCACAACGGGGTGAGATATACAATCTCAGTAACAAAAGGAAATTTCCATATATATGTACAAGTCAATCAATCCAAGACAATCTCATGTCATCAATATCAGAATCATCAATTCAATTAGCAAATGAACTAGTTGAACTACTAATGACTACTGTCCCATACCAGCAATCATACATAACATGTTAATGGCCAACAACACCGGGAGAGGCCCGTCCACGGCACCTACTCCCTCATGAGCACAACCAGGGCTCAGTGCATATGGGGTTGATCATACCCGGTGCTCGATCGAAGCACATGCACGGGTGGCAGCCGTACCACAGCTCCACCATGGACTCACAAGGTCCAATCACAATAACAATCAAGTAGTCAACCAGTCATTTAACATTTCAAAATCAAGCATGTGTAACAAATAGCAGATTAACATGAGCATATACATGGAATTAGGAAAATAACCCAGTTACCTCAATGAAGCCAATTACTCTTCCCCTAGCTACCATAATAATCCGAATGCATACCAAGCCTATAACAAGTATAGTTATCATCATTTCTAATCACAATCAAATACCCAAATAGTTGAACTACTAATGACAGACTAGAGGTTACTCACCTAATTACTAAGGGGCTTAATTTCGGATCCCAACTTTCCCCCACCAGAAATTGCCATAGTTCACTCCAATTTCTGGGTAATTTCACATGAAACCAGAGCCCATATCATAGGTCAACTATAGGGGTCTCAAACTAACAGAAAATGCATCAAAATGGGGAGGAGATACTCACTTAACAACACTAATAGCCTCACCTTCGAAAATCCACCATGGAAGCACCAAAATTCGCATTTCAACCATCAAGCCCAGAAAGTTCAGTTTCCCACCATTATCTCCTTGTAATCTCACACAATAGAAGAACCCATTAGGATAATCCATCCTTAGGGGCATTCTCCAGCAAAGTAATACACAAAATGGAAAGGAAAAGCTTACCTAATCCTCCATCTAACCTCCAAGTCCGAAAATCTCGCAAGGAATCACCCAACACCAAATTTCAGATTTGAGATGAAGATGAAAATGCTCAAACCCAGAAATTAATCGGACCAAAATGAAGAGGAGGATGAGAGGGTCAAGTTATATATAACTTACCTTAGCTAAATCATCCTCTAGAAGTGAGAAATGGAGCCTCCATATTGGTAGAACCCTAGCCTCCCTTGAACCTCCGAATTTCCTCTATTGAGTTTCAGCAAAATGAAGGAGAGGCTGAAGGGTTAGGGTTTTAGATGAGTTTGGGTCAATCTTAAAGCCCAAAATCCACTTAGGTTCAGATATGTGCTTATTGGGCTTTTGTTTGGTGAAGTGGGCTGCAGAACAATTTCAGTTTAAGTGAGGTATGCTGACCCAATGGCCCAATTCCTTGTAGGTTTAGATTTTTATGCTTGTTGGGCCTTATTTCATGAGTTAGGCTATAGAAATTTGATTAGGTTAGGCCAAGTTCCAAGAGTCAATCCAACTTGGGTCTGCATAATGTGTGTTGGGCCAACTATAAGAGCTCATGTAAATTGGGTCTTGGGCCTCTATTTCATCAAATCAAATTAGGCTATTGTTAGGTGATCTCTCTTGGCCCAAGTCTCATGATAAGGAGTTGGGCTTGCATCTAGAATCATTGGGCCTTTATAAGCCTTTTCTCATGATCTCCTACATTAATTGGGGCCTAGATGTAGTTTCTATCCCAATTAATTCTTAACTCATATTATTGATTTATTTCTCAAAATTACCATCCACTTAACTTGCCCACTTATCCCATATTAATTATTCCTAATTAATCTAAATCTATGATTAACACCTTAATTAATTTTGGGGTGTTACAACATGCACGGGTGGCAGCCGCACCACAGCTCCACCATGGACTCATAAGGTCCAATCACAATAATAATCAAGTAGTCAACCAATCATTTAACATTTCAAAACCAAGCATGTGTAACAAATAGCAGATTAACATGAGTATATACATGGAATTAGGAAAATAACCTAGTTACCTCAATGAAGCCAATTACTCTTCCCCTAGCTACCATAATAATCCAAATGCATACCAAGCCTACAACAAGCATAATTATCATCATTTCTAATCCCAATCAAATATCCAAAGAGTTGAACTACTAATGACAGACTAGAGGTTACTCACCTAATTACCAAGGGATTTAATTTCGGATTCCAACTTTCCCACACCAGAAATTGCCATAGTTCACTTCAATTTCTGGGTAATTTCACATGAAACCAAAGCCCATATCATAGGTTAACTATAGGGGTCTCAAACTAACAGAAAATGCATCAAAATGGGAAGAAGATACTCACTTAATAACACCCATAGCCTCACCTCCGAAAATCCACTATGGAAGCACCAAAATTCGCATTGCAATCATCAAGCCTAGAAAATTCAGTTTTCCACCATTATCTCCTTGTAATCTCACACAATAACAGAACCCATTATGATAATACATCCTTAGGGAATTTTCCAGCAAAGTGATTCACAAAATGGAAGGGAAAAGCTTACCTAATCCTCCTTCTAACCTCCAAGTCCGAAAATCTTGTAAGGAATCACCCAACACCAAATTTTAGATTTGAGAAGAAGATGAAAATGCTCAAACCCAAAAATTAATCAGACCAAAATGAAGAGGAGGATGAGAAGGTCAAGTTATATATAACTCACCTTAGCTAAATCATCCTCTAAGAGTAAAAAATGGAGCTTCCATATTGGTAGAACCCTAGCCTCCCTTGAACCTCCGAATTTCCTCTCTTGAGTTTCAGCAAAATGAGGAAGAGGCTAAAGAGTTAGGGTTTTAATTGGGTTTAAGTTGGGTGTAAGATGGGTCATGGGTTGCTCCAAGGTCCAACTCCAAATGGGCTTCAGATTTTTGCTTTGTTGAGCCAGCTCTTATATATTGGGCTACTAAATTTTAATCAAGTTTGGGTCAAGTTTGAAGAGCTCAAGGATTTGGGTTTGCACAAGGGTTATTGGCCCACTCATAAGAGCCTATGCAAGGTGGATCTTGGGCCTCTATCATATGGAATTAGATTGGGTCTGCACCTAACTCATTGGGCCTCCATTAGCCTCTTCTTATGATTTCTTAATTTGGGCCTAGATAAAGTTTCTATCCTAATTAATTCTCAAACCTATATTAATAATTCATCTCTCTAAAATCTCCATTCACTTAACTTGCCTAATCATCCCATATTAATTATTCCTAATTAATCTGAATCCATGATTAACATCTTAATTAATTTTTGGGGTGTTACATTCTCCCCTCCTTTTAGAAAATTTTTCCTCAAAATTAGTTATACCTTACCCAATTGATGTTGGACAATTCATCCTCATAACCTCCTCCTTGATGGCTCAGATAGTCTTACCAGAGACTAGTCCCCTCTTACTACTTTCCTGGGGAGGACGTTCTTGTCATGTTACCACTCCACTTGATAATCACCACTTTATTTCCTCTAGTTAACCTACGTCAAATGACATACCAACCTAAATATTCCATATTCTTTCTTTGTCCATAACTAAAGAGATCCTGACCAAGCCACACTTGATCATCTTATAGCAAGCTCTTGATACCTAGCTCAAATACATCCTAATTTTCTCTCCCTTCATAGCTTTTTGTTTAATTCTGTTTTATATTTTCCTCTCCTCTTTTTTTTTTTTTCTCTTCTTTCTCTCCTCTCTCATTTTTTTTTTTGCCGTTCTAATAGCCGATTATTACATGTTCATGTTAATTTCCTTTCCTGCTTAACTTCCAATCCATTTGAGGGATAACTCCTAGATACTTTAGTTTAACTCTCCTTAATAGTTGATACCAAGAACTATAAGGGATTCCACTTAGTTAGTCATTTTAGTATTTATTCCACTAATAGCAATATAGCTAAGTGACCTTATTTCATCATGAAGTTCTATTTGTCCTTCACTTAGATTACCCCCACCTTCTTAACCAAAATGGGTTTCACCTCTTACAGGTTCATTTAGTTTAAGTTTTCAAGTCTTACATTCAACTATCTTATAAATTATTGCACAAATTATCCTCATTTATTATCCATTAGTAGACAGTTCATTACTTCCATTAGACATATAGAATTCCCCTTTCATTTCCAATTAGTGCCTAAGATTACTCCTTCTCATTTATTGAGATTCCTGAGGGTTAAAACTAATGTAAAATTTGATCTCACAACTAATCTCTTGAAGGTACCCAAACACTATAGGTTCACCTTCCATATAATCGAAATCAAACACGATCTTCCAAGTAAAGATAAACACGATATTTCAGGTCTAGATTATATTCTCTAATAAGACCTGATCTCAAGAGTGAGAATGTCTTGTCCAGAATATCGAAGTAGTTCTTTATGACTTAGAAATAAGTTTTCTTTAAATCTGACAGGTCATAGTTCTCCTGGATGGTTTATTAGATGGCATAGCTTCAACAACTTGCCTATAAATATTAAAATTCCCAATTCGTAGTGGTGGTTCATCCTGAGTAATCTCATCATTGTCTGCAGGTGTAACCAACATAGGATAAACCCTTAGTAGATCTCTTCCCTTTCTCTCTTTTTTTTTTCTTGGCACTTGCAAAGGCATTACCACAATTACATACATGTGACTCTAAAGATTACCATGATCAATAGATCCTAATGTCTCATTTTAATTCTCAGTTACTATAAGCTTTAGTAGTCAACTTAATGGCATCTCTACTCATTTGATGTCAACTGAACATCTCTTTAGGTTTTATGTCATTATATAATCCCAAAGGGCTACGCTTTTGTATCTTCTACCCCCAACTAAGATATTTTCATATAGGTATAGTTATTCTTCAACTAGCACACTTTTTTACCACTTTTTTTTTTGTTTTTAGTTAGGAAATTCCTAATATTTCCCCAAAGAGTAAAGAAATAATATCTTGTCAACAAGGTTTAAGATCCTATCAACAAAATCTTGTATTCATTAATGTAAAATCTGAGACCTTGTCAATAAGGTTCTCTGACTGCAAATACAAGGTCTTTTGACCATATGTTATAGCATACAATATGAGATGGTATGATAGTTTTCATCTTTACACAATGGCCTATGCCAACCACAACTGACTCTTTCACTCCCCTAAAAGTTTTTAGGCCTCAATTTCACGCCTAACTATTGGGAGTTAAATTAACATAATAAAGAGACTCAGTGAGTCTTTTCATTGTTAAACATTCCCTAATTATTAATAGATCAAGTAGGGATTCCCAGTGAGAGAACTCAAGTGTCATTTACCACTAGTGTTTCACCCTTCCTCGTCAATCATTATACTAAGGTTTATTGTAATAACATAAGTTAGTTGCATTGATGCCATCTCTCATTCATTTTCCTCGAGTTCTCTTTCAAGATTAGGGAGTTTTTTTACCACAGTAATCATTAGTCTATCTTGAATTCCCAATGTTACCTCTGCCCCCTTAATCACGCCACACGTGATACATGACAATAGAATTGCCAGTGGTGGAATTAGGGTTTTCCTTTTTAATATTAGTAGACAATGCTTTGCTGTGGCCATACACATGCTCATCACCCCGTGATGACTATATCGCAACCACTTGTACTCACACAGGTACAATTTTATTCCCTTTTTAGGTGAGTCCTTGCCATAAAGATCTCCTCTTTACCTTCTAGAAAGAAAATTTACTTAGTCTAGTTTGACGCCAATTTTGTGGTCGAAATTCATCAAATCATATGATAAGTGACATGCCCCGCATGCCTTTAGCACCAAAGTGCTGATAAATGAGCACGTCCCACCTGCCTCTAGCACCAAAGTGCTGTAGAATCTTACCTTACACTCCCCGAGTGTATCATGCACATAAAGTGCCTCTAACCACCACCCAAATGCACGTCAACACATAGCATAAATAAACAAAATTACACAAGAGACAACATGCGCAAGCACCCCATACCGGTGCACCTCACCCTTATCACACTAAAGGGTTGTCTTTCCTCTTATCATAATCTCTCTCTTTTGCTATAGTATACTAAGGGAGGAGCCTCAAAGCTCTAAAGATTCCTTCCAAAACATCATCTCCCTTAATCTCTTGCTTTAAAGTCACTATACATAATTAGAAATGGATTCGACAATCTTGAGGGTTTCTTGCTCTCTTTTCTTGTCATCGTTAACTAAAGATGGCTTACTCACTCCAATAGTTTGAATAAAACAATTTGAAATGTTCTTTAGCTCTCACTGCCCATATTCGTTAGGCCCGCATTGTGGTAGCTAGGATCAAGTAATTGTATTCTTTATTAACCGGGACCAAGTAAGTGGGTTAGGACCTCTGTACCTATAAAGCTTTAACCCTGGGGACCTTTTGAAGTCTACATAATCCTAACTCATTATGGATTTGCATCACTTCATATATTTAATCAATCACACTTATTTACTACACACTAGTTCCATTATCAATTTCCTGATTGCAAGTAAGGTCTACATCTTACCCTTTTGTAAAGTTCTTATAACTAGTTAAGTGTTTTACTCCATACCATTGCCTTTTAAGTTCTCAACATCACTCTAGATGGCCCTTGAAAAGTTTAGAATTTCACTTAGGTAAAGAATTGCTACTTTTGTTGTGATCAGTTGACTACTTTGATAGGCCAGTCAATTGGTTGGCCGTACCCAATTGACTTGCTTAATAAATGGCGATCAACTGGTCATAAATGCTATTAGTAGCTTTGTTCATCATCCTTATCAGTTACTTGGTCTCATTCATTCAATCTACTAGTACCTCACAGCGAGTGAGTAGTGCATCTATTGCGTAGCCAGTTGGCAACAAGCCTCAACCAGTAATCTATCTAGACTGAGACCAATAACCCAATATCCAAAGGAAAGAAAGGCAAAATTCTAATCTTTTCATTGGCATTAACAACCTCAAGTCTTAAAATTAGCATTACTAAAGTGTTATGAGGTAAAATCTAACTATACTCTATTATTCTCCAAGGTATACTTATTGTGATAGGTGATGCTTTAAATAAAATTCAAGAAACAGTCATTTCAATCAAGTATTACAAGCCTTATCTCATCATTCCTCTATACTTCTTTCCAGCACATAAAGCACATCAATTATATGTTTGCCTAATTAGCTATTCTCATGAGCTAATACCATGCCAAATATGCATCATGATTGCCAAGCTTCTAGTCATAGAATTTAAATTAGAATAGTTGTCCTGAACCATTGCTCTGATACCAACTGTAACGACCCTAACTTCAAATAATCATAATTAAGGTTAAGTACGTGATTACTAACCATAAAATTTCAATTAGGGTTGAAAGTCATTACAACTAATTATATTCAAAAAATGTTAGGAAATTTGAACCTTAATGTTATTAGAGTCATTAATTAGGCAACCACAATTATTCAGAAGTGCAAGTGAATTTAATCATTAATAAGGAGCCTTTGATTCTTCCATCCATTAATTCAAACTCATAAAAACCTCTTACAAGTATTTCTAAATCATTTCTTAGTATTACCATAAAAGAAATTAAAGTTTCTAAGTGAATATGAGAAATTGAGCACCTTCGCCGCGGCTAAATCCCTTTTTGCCGCAGCCAATTACTCTCAGATTCAAGTCCTTACACCTTCATAAATTTCACGCATTTTGCCACGGCCAAATACCCTCTAGAATACCTCCAAACTTGTTTCCCAGGCTTAGTCGCGGCCAACATCACTATTTGTCGCGGCCAATTTCTCTCTGTTTTCTTCCCTGGCAGGTTCGCCACATTTGGCCGAGGCCAATTAATTGTTGGCCACGACCAATTCTTCTCTATTTCTATTTGGCCTAGGCCAATTAAATGTTGGCCGCGGCCAATTCCCTTCTGTTCCTATAACTCCCAAAATTTCATCTCATGCTCTCCAATTCCCCTTTTAGTAACCCTCTAGGCCACTTTAACTTTGTTTGTAAAGATTTAATGTCTTTCTTTCAACTAATCTACTTAACACATCTATCATTACACATTTAGAATTCAAATGTAGATCCTTAACCCTCTAGCTACCATAAACTAGTAAGTTCATAGATTAATGACAGCAAATGTATTATGGTCACAAGGTGCATAGGGTCAATGCTTAATGTTCATATAAAATCAAATCACTTATCCATTATTAGCCAATTACAATCATAATGTTCAATTCCATGATAATCAAATTACATATACTATCCCTATACTTGGCAACTCATGATGCAATGCAGCAATGATACAGAACTAACAATTTAGTTACAATACATTTTGTCAAAGCACCCAAGCCTATGTGCTACCAAACCATTTAATGATCTTTTATTAATTTTCTCCTTGCTACTAAGAGGTCCAGTCCCTGAAAATGTTAGCTCACAATGGGGTGAGATATACAATCTCAGTAACAAAAGGAAATTTCCATATATATGTACAAGTCAATCAATCTAATGCAATTTCATGTCATCAATACCAGAATCATCAATTCAATTTGCAAATGAACTAGTTGAGCTACCAATGACTATTTTTCCATACCAGCAATCATACACAACATGTTAATGGCCAATAACACTAGGAGAGGTCCATCTACAACACCTACTCCATAATGAGCACAACCAGGGCTCAGTGCATCTGGAGTTTGATCACAACTCGGTGCTCGATCGAAGCACATGCATGGGTGGCAGCCGCACCACAGCTCCACCATGGACTCACAAGGTCCAATCACAATAACAATCAAGTAGTCAACCAATCATTTAACATTTCAAAACCAAGCATGTGTAACAAATAGCAGATTAACATGAGCATATACATGGAATTAGGAAAATAACCCAGTTACCTCAATGAAGCCAATTACTCTTCCCCTAGCTACCATAATAATCCAAATGCATACCAAGCCTATAACAAGCATAATTATCATCATTTCTAATCACAATCAAATATCCAAAGAGTTGAACTACTAATGACAGACTAGAGGTTACTCACCTAATTACCAAGGGATTTAATTTCGGATTCCAACTTTCCCACACCAGAAATTGCCATAGTTCACTCCAATTTCTGGGTAATTTCACATGAAACCAAAGCCCATATCATAGGTTAACTATAGGGGTCTCAAACTAACAGAAAATGCATCAAAATGGGAAGAAGATACTCACTTAATAACACCCATAGCCTCACCTCCGAAAATCCACTATGGAAGCACCAAAATTCGCATTTCAATCATCAAGCCTAGAAAATTCAGTTTTCCACCATTATCTCCTTGTAATCTCACACAATAACAGAACCCATTATGATAATACATCCTTAGGGCATTTTCCAGCAAAGTGATTCACAAAATGGAAAGGAAAAGCTTACCTAATCCTCCTTCTAACCTCCAAGTCCGAAAATCTTGCAAGGAATCACCCAACACCAAATTTCAGATTTGAGAAGAAGATGAAAATGCTCAAACCCAGAAATTAATCGGACCAAAATGAAGAGGAGAATGAGAGGGTCAAGTTATATATAAACTCACCTTGGCTAAATCATCCTCTAGGAGTAAAAAATGGAGCTTCCATGTTGGTAGAACCCTAGCCTCCCTTGAACCTCCGAATTTCCTCTCTTGAGTTTCAGCAAAATGAGGAAGAGGCTGAAGAGTTAGTGTTTAAGTTGGGTTTAAGTTGGGTCTAAGATGGGTCATGGGTTGCTCCAAGGTCCAACTCCAAATAGGCTTCAGATTTTTACTTTGTTGGGCCAGCTCTTATGTATTGGACTGCATAATTTTAATCAAGTTTGGGCCAAGTTTGAAGAGCTCAAGGATTTGGGTTTGCACAAGGGTTATTAGCCCACTCATAGGAGCCTATGCAAGGTGGATCTTGGGCCTCTATCATATAAAATTAGATTGGGTCTACACCTAACTCATTGGGCCTCCATTAACCTCTTCTTATGATTTCTTAATTTGGGCCTAGATGAAGTTTCTATCCTAATTAATTCTCAAGCCCATATTAATAATTCATCTCTCTAAAATCTCCATTCACTTAACTTGCCCAATCATCCCATATTAATTAGTCCTAAATAATCTGAATCCATGATTAACACCTTAATTAATTTTTGGGGTGTTACACTTTGAATTTCATTCCCTCCTCTCCAATGATCTCACATGCTAGGTGGACCAAGTGGACAAGGTAATGGAAGCCAACCACCTTGAGGATGAGAGCATGACAACAAAGTGCTTGAGTTGTGCCACTTTAAGACCATAATTATGTCAAATGTTGTAGCCCATGCTTGTATATGGCCTATGACCTCTTAGACATGTGTAATTATGATAATATGTGATGTATAAATGAAAGAATGTGTTATGTGAATGATAGAATGCAAATTGAGTATATTATGGTAATGCAACTTCATGAATGGCTTTTTGGAATTATGCATATGTGTGGATGAAATGGCCAAAATGAGATGCATGAGGTTTGGGACCATTTGGGAAGCTCATACAAGTCTCAATTATACTTTTAGACCTGCCCAAAAGGTGCCAAAACCCAAGGAAAGCCATTTGGTCATTTTGGTACCTTATATGGAGCCAAAATTGACTATAATGGAACTCTATGTCACTTTTTAGCCAAATGAGCTCTTCTTGATTTGATTTTTGGTATGAAATTATACCTTGTTGAGAGCTTTTTGGAAAGCTAAAGAACATAATTTTTAGAGGTCTATAGAATATTTGATGAATTTTTAAAGTTGGAAAATTTTTTGATTTTGGTCTGATGCACTATTTATTTGGTTCGAAAATGAAATCTATCACATAGGATTCAAATGATGTCCAATTACTATGAAATTTTATACAAAGAAACTAGACATTCCTAGTAACTTGTACCAACTAGAAGCAACTCATTTAGAGGTCTAAAGAGGGAGATATGAATTTTTAAAAATTTTATCCAGTATCAGGAGTTTCACCCGACCTTAGTTACTGTTCTATTAAATTACAAGGTTTGGACATGCCTGAGCTAGTCTGAAGTTATTTTTCCCCTCTAGCTAACATCCACATATTTCCATATTGGTATCATTTGTATAGATTAGATTTTTGTGAAATTAATTAGACATTTTCAAAATTTGCTATAGAAATCGATGATAGCACCAGTAAGCAATTTGACCTCTGGACCTTTTCAAATGTCAAACATCCTCTGTGATAGATGTTATGGTCTATGTAACACCCCGAAATTAATTAAGGTGTTAATTATGGATTAAGATTAATTAAGGATAATTAATAGAGCATAATTGGGCAAGTTAGTGAATAGGTATTCTAGAGAGATAAATTGTTAATATGGGTTGAGAATTTATTTAGGATGGAGATTTACATCTAAGCCCAAATTAATTAAATCATGATAAGAGGCTAATGGAGGCCCAATGAATTAGAGGTAAACCCAAACTAATTTAATGAGATAGAGGCCCAAGATTTATCTTGTATAGGCTCAATTAAGTGGCCCAATTACCCTTGTGCAGACCCAAGCCCTTGAGCCCTTCAAATTAGGCCCAAAACCTATTAAACTTCAGCAACCCAATAAGTGAAAACTGGCCTAACAGAATTATGCAGCCCAACACTTAAAAACTGGCCCAATAAGCAAAATCTGAAACCTAATTGGGTTTGGACTTGGAGCAACCCATGACCCAGCCTTTTGACCCAACTTAAACCCATCTAAACCCTAATGCTTTAGCCACACTTTCATTTTTTTGAAACTCAAGAGGCAAATTCGGAGGTTGAGAAGGAGGCTAGGGTTTGGGGCAAAGATTCTGCATTTCCACACACTTAGAGCAAGATTTGGCCAAGGTAATAGTTATAGAACTTAACCCCCTCATCTTTCTCTTTAATTTGGTCCAATTAGTTTTTCATTTAGAGGATTTTCACTCTACCCAAAATCTGAAATGTGGTTATTTGGGGATTTTCTTGATGAAATTCGTAGGTTGAGGTTAGGGCTGATATTAGATGAGTTTAAACCCCCATTTTGATGCTTTCTTTGTTAGTTTGAGACCCCTATAGCTTATTTATATTATGGGTATTAACTTGGTACGAATTTGCTTAGGATTTTAGGTGAAACATTGAGAATTCTGGTGGGAGATACTTGAATCCGAATTTGGGATTTGTGGTGGCTGTTGCAATTGTCTGCAAGTGAGGTAACCGGGGTTTACATTAATTCCATGCATGTATTTGCTTTAATTTCATATTTGCTATATATGAATGATTTGAAATGTTGAATGAATTGGTTGGCTATCTGTTGTATCATGATTGGACCTTGTGAGTCCATGGTGGAGCTGTGGTGCGGCTGCCACCCGTGCATGTGCCACGATCGGGCACCGGGTTATGATCAAACCCCAGATGCACTGAGCCCTGGTGTGCTCGATGGGGAGTAGGTGCCGTGGACGGGCCTCTCCTAGTGTTAATGGCCTTTAACATGTTAAATATATGATTGCTAGTATGGGATAGTAATCATGATAGCCTAATTGTTTCATTTGCTGAAATGACTGATATGATTCTGATATGGATTTTGATTCATGCATATATGTTGATTAAACTGGATTATATGATGGAATTGTTTTGGTTACTGAGATTTATATCTCACCCCGTGTTATGGGATCAATATTTCAGGTGAAAGTTCCTCGGGTAAGGATAAGGGTAAGCAAGTGGATGAAAATCCATAAGCTTCAACCTATGGGGAGATGGCTACACTTGGGCTGACTTAGCTAAGATAGATGCAAATTTTATATTCCTTAATGTATAGCATCATCATGTATCTGCATTGCCAAGTGTAGGCTTGAACATTTGATTTACTGAGAATGTATGTATTAAAGGGTGAGACCTCATCTTAACTTAGTATTTGATGTATGGATTCATATGATCTGCTGTAAACTTTGTTGACCTATAATATGGTTGTCAATGGAAATGTAACTTTTGAAATATTGGTACGACCCCTATTGTATGGAACCCCTGTTGATTGAGTATTAAAGGATAGCTACCGGTAGTTCATGTATAATCTATTGTTGTTACTGTATAAACTTGTTGATAGAAGGTAATTAGAGGAAAGAAATGGACACATAAGTTTTGAATTGGTAATGGAAGAATAGCTAAGTAAATAGGGTAGATAAATGCCATCAGAGCCATATAAAATGAGGGAAAGTGACCTTAGAGTGTCCCTAAGAAGAGAAATAGAGTGTAGGGGGCGAAATATAGTGAAACTAGTGATAGAAGGGAATCACGCCGCGGCCAAGAAGGTTTCGCCGCGGCCTAGGAAGTGACAGTGGCGAGGGACGCCGCGGCTTGAGAAATCTCACCGCGGCGCGGAGCGAAAATAATCGCCCAGGGGGTGACAGAACGTAACCTCGCCGCGGCGCAATAAGTCTCACCGCGGCGCAAGTCGAGAAAATTAATTTGGGAGGTTACAGTAGCAAAACTCGCCGCGGCGCCACATAGGTTGGCCGTGGCGCAAGTCCAACTCGCCGCGGCGATAGTCAGGAAAATTCCAGAGAGTAACTAGGCCGCGGCGCAAGTTTAAAAATGTGGTTTTTGAGCTCCAGAACCTAACTTAGCTGCGGCGGGAAAGTTCCAAGTCGCGGCGCAGGTCCCCAAACTCCTATATTTGACCTAGAAACCTTAATTTTAGTAAGGATAATGTTAGGGAATAGTTTGAGTACATTGGTGGGATGTTTTAGTGGGTTGAAATTGATTAATGGATGAATCCTAAACCTTTAATGATGGTACAAACCCCTTTTATGCATGTTCCTGTTATGGTTGTTAGTTGATGATCCTAGTAGTATCAAGGTTTAAATTTCCCCTATATTTTCTTAATGTAACTAATTGCAATGACTCCAAACCTTGATCATTAATTATTAATAGCATGTTTAACCTTAATTATTGAGATTAGAAACTAGGGTCGTCACAGTCTAGACATATTTTTAGTATGATGTAGACATCCACATATTTCCAGAATGGCTAAGAATACATGATTTTAATTTTTTTAGAATTAGTTATGAATTTTCAATGTTTGATCATAAAAGGAGCAAATTATGGCTAAAATTTAATATGCATATTTTAAGCCTCCCTTCGTGATTCTTAAGATGCAGGCCACTTTTGATGATTCAAATGAGTTGTATCTATGTAATTAAATATGAGAATATATTGTATGAACTCATACGGTCCATGTGACACTGAATGAAATTTTTATACACAACGCAACTCAAGAAAATACATTATTTTAACTCCCCTTTCTTGCTCTTTCATGGAAATTATGAATGTGAAGCATGAGAATGTTGCGAAATGAGCTAGAGATTATGGTGTTACAAGAAACGTAATATTGGATTTCTTCATAAATGTATAAAATGTACCAGATATAAAAGAAAGTCCCCCATATAGAATTATTTGAGATCCAATAAAATTAGAACAATATTCTAGACCTCAAATAATAAGAATTTAAGGCTAGAGATGCCTTAAAAACAGAACTAGAATAACAGACAAAAATCGATGAAAATGCAGTGGCATTTTCATAATTTTAAACACATTTTAGAAAACTCAAAGGAGGAATTTTTAATTGGAAAAATGATTTTCCTAGGACTTTCAGAGGCCCTAAAAACCATAAGAACCCCTAGAACAATTAAAACCCCTTCAGCTGACATTTTATAACATTGGTTGACCCAAACTTTGACCAGTTTGTTCGTGAATGTTTTAGATCCAATTTGAGTCATTCCAAAAGTATTTTTTAAGTTAGAGGACTAAATTTATGATGAAAAAGACGATTTTCAAAAAGGAGTTGAAATGAGCCTAATTGGACAAAACCAAGAAGAGGGACTAAATTGCCAATTTTAAAACTTCGTTAAATGGACCCTAGGCTTATAAATCACGTCCTCTTTTGTTCTAGCTCTCTCCACCAACTTGCATTTGGTCCAAACATATTCTAAGAGAGATCCAAGAGGTACACCAAGTGGGAGAGTCAAGGGAAGAAGAGGAAGCTTGAAAAGTGTAAGATTTTCATGATTTTTCATGCTCTTTCCTTCACTAAACCTCTTCCCCTCTTTCTCCTCTCTTCTCCTATGGTTTTGTTGATTAATATGGACATGTTTTAGGTTTGGTTCAGAGGAGAAAGATTGGAGTTTGAAGAAGAGGAGTTCACCACTTAGAAGAGCACTTGAGAAAAGTTAAAAACCAAGGTAAATTGTTGTCTTCCATGCTTGCTTCTTCTTGTTTCCTTTAGTGTGAATTTCATCCCACTTAGAGCCCAGGCAAGGAAGACTAAATTCTAACCTAACCAAGGAAGAATCATAGGTTTTGTAGTGTGAGAAGTAAGTAGATGCAAAGAAAGACAATTAAAATGCATTAGAAAAGCTAAGGATTTGTGACCAGAACTTAAAATCTGTATTGATCCAAGAATTTCTTAGCCTATGTAAGTGTTTGTTTGAGTTCCTACCCTAGGGAGCCTCCCAAGTGTCTCCCCCCTTCAAGAAAAAATTGAAAACTCCATGGGTGCAAGTAAAGAGCATAGGTTTGGCCAAGGAAAGTTCATAGACCTAGGGAGTGTTTTAATTTCTTCCAAGTTAGTTTTGCATCATCTATGATGGGAGAGTATGAGAGGAAGCTTTGAAAAAATTTTAAAAAGCTTAGAAAGTGTGATGGAGGTATAGGTTTTATATTGTAGCATAATAAAGCAACACATAGCTAGGCTCCTTGAAATGAATGTGTGATGGTTTCAAGAAGTCTTAATGGAGTCAAGAGTCATAAGTTAGGGGAGAGAATGGAGCCAAGATCATGAATTTCCAAGGTTGCTTCATTAAGTGCCTTATGGAACCATAATTGAACATTATGAGTGCTAAGGTTATTTTATTGTGTGCATGGCTTCAATAAATATTCCAAGAGTGTAATTGGATCCCATTTCATGTGTTTAGGCCAAAGCAATCAAGCTCCACGTCCTTGTAGGTGTTTGGCCGAGGAAAGGAAGAAATTACAAAGAGAAATGTGTGTTCTTGTATACAAGGTAGCTCTCTCCCCTTTATCTCATGTATGCTTGGGTGTTTCCTTGTCTTTGAATGTGTGTATGCATGTTTAAGCCATGAAAAATGTTTTTAGCAAATATGTATATGCCATGGTACCATGATGTTTGATTTATGTGCTTGAATGATGTTTTATGAACATGTTTTGGCTTATATAAGCTTGGGGAAGCCAAAAGTCCCTTAACTAAGGCGAGGATGAGCCAAAAGTCCCTAAGAATGGGTGAGACAAAGCTAAAAGTCTCTAGAAAGAGTGAGGCTTAGTCAAAAGTCCCTTGAAAGTGGGTGAGGCAAGTCTAAAAGTCCTAAAGAGAATGGGTGAGGCTAAAACATTGTCTTGACAAGCCTATGTATGATATATAAGGCTACTTGAATGTAAGAAATGTTCCATGTATATTTATGAACTTCAAGATAGCCATGCATGCATTTTTAGACTTGAATTTGCATCCATTATGTGTGCTTGAAAGGGAGAAGAGCTATTGGGATTCCTAGAATCTCACTCTTCCCTCCCCATTGCCTAACATGCCTAAGTGGATTAAGTGAGTATGGAAATGGGAGGCACCATACTTGAAAAGTAAGGAGATTCACAATTAAGTTGATATTTGTTCATTTTGTAAACATAGCATTGTCAAATGATGTATTTCCATGATGTATAATGCATAAGCTCTTGAACATGTGTAATTATATGAATATGTGATGTATATATATGAATTAGAAGCAAATAAATTATATGGTATGTTCTTGACATTGTATGGCAAGAGTGCACATGTATGCTCTTTATGTATCTCATCAAGTGGAAGAGTGAGTTTGTGAGATCTGGGTTTTTAAACCCTTAGGACATGTTTAGTAGGCTATTTTCATGCTGTCCCACGCTTTTAAGTGGCCGTAGAAAAGCTAGAAGCTAAATTGAACTATTTTGGACCCTTGAAGTAGCATAAAAGTGCCATTTTGTAACCCTATAGTACAAACTGACTAAATGGACGAATTTTCTCATGAAATTTGGCATACATATAGATCTCATCTAGAGCTTTTTGAAAAGTTAAAGACTAGATTATTTAGAGTTCTAGAGAATTAATTATGAAATTTTAAAGTTGCCAAAAAGCTACTAAACTAATGTAGTTACTATTTATATGGTTAGTTTCTTCTCCTGTGTCATTTGAGGTTCAAATGGTGTAATGTCCAGTTATCGTTAAACGATGGAAATGGGCACGTTTTCAAAGCAAGTCTCTTGAAATGAATTAGTTAAGGTTCCAAAAAATTTGAGTAACATTCTAGACTCCTAAAAATGAGAATTCTAGCCTTAGACCGAAGGAAAAATGGAACTAGAATGAAGAAATAAATTTTGACGAAAAACCTACGAAATGTAATGACATTTTTGTAATTTTGAGTAAATTTTGGAATTCACACAGGAGGGCTTTTTAAATGAAGGTTTTGAGTTCTCTGAGCTTCTCAGAGGCCCTGAAAACCATGGGATTCCTCGAGACAATTAAATCCCCTCCGGTGGACGTTTTCCAATGTCAGTGTGCCTGAACTTTGACAGATTTATTCGGGAAAGTTTTAGCTCCAATTTGAGTGATTCCAAAGAAATTTTATTAAATTGGGAACCTAAATTTTATAATGGAACAGATGGTTCTCAAAAAGGAGCTAAAACGAAGGAGAAACGAAAATGCAAAGAATGAAGGACAAAATTGGAATTTTTGAAAAAGCCATTAACCTCTCCCTATATATAGGTGGTGCCCCACTTTCTCCCTCATTTGGAATCAAAATTTTTTGCCTAATTTCAGAAGTGAGAGCCAGGGTTTTGGGCGAACCAAGGGCAGAAGAGAAGGAAAAGAAAATCCAAGCTTAAGGTATGTTTCCATGGTAGTTTTTCATGCTTTTCTTCATCCACACCTCCTCTCCTCCCTTCTCCTTTGTTTCCTTTGATTGAAATGGAGTTTATAAATTTGATTCAAGAGAGAAACTCAAGGGAATTTTTGAACTTGAAGAGAGGAGCTTGGAGAAAGCAAGATTCAAGCAAAAATAAGTAAGGAAACTAGGTAATTTCTCTTCCAATGGTTAATATCTTCACCCACCCTTCTTCTCCATTTTGCCTAACCCTAGGAGCCATAGGGGGATCTAATTTTTAAGCCAAACCAAGCATGAATCTTAGGTATTTGAGGGAGAAGAACAAGAATATGCAAAGGAAACAACAAAATAACCATTAGATTTCAAGATACAAATTCTAGGGTTTCAAGTGTTCCTTCCAAATTCTGACTTTGTGTGATGATTCCTAAGCCTAATTAAGAGTTTAAATGAGCTTCTAATATCCTTAAGATGCTCCCCACATGTTTCCTCCTTCAAGAAAACAAAGAGAATTCCAAGAAGGCCAAAAAGGGACTATGTCTCGGCCAAGCATGGATGGAGCAGCTAGGGAGAGTTTTAAATTTTTCTAAGCCCATTTTTGTGTCATATATGATGAATGAATATGAGGGGAGGCCTTGGAAAAAATTTAGAACTTATAGAAAGTGAGTTGGTGCTTTAGGTTCTATATTATGACCTAAAGAAGCAACATGATGTTAGGCCCTTTGTTTTAATTGTATGATGACTCCAAGAGGCTTAAAAGGAGTCAAGAATCATATTTGAAAGGAAATAATGGAACTTAGAAATTATTTGAGGGGTGTTGCTTTATTAGGTACAATTATGGACCATAATGGGGTTTATAGAACAACCTAGTGTCTAAGCAAGTTGTGTGGCCTTAGAATTTGTTCCATGAACCTAATTGGCTTCCATAAATTGTATCTAGGCAAAGAGAAACCATTTCCACAAGTTTGTGGGTGTGTGGCCAAAGCAAGGGAAGGACTTTCTAAAGAAAAAGTGTGTGATTGTGTGCAAGGTAGCTCTCTCCACCTTCTCTCATGTATGGATGTATGTGTTAGCTTATTTTAGAATGTGTGTATGTGTATTTTCAAGCCATAAAAAGTACGCTAGCATGATTTTATATGCCATGATTTCAAGATGACATATTATGTTTTCAAATGAATGTATGATGTTTATTTAAGTTTGCTTGAGTGTGGAGAGGCCAAGAACTTTTAACCATGGTGAGGATGAGCCAAGAACCCGTGAGATTAGTTGAGACAAAGCAAAGAGTCTCCCAAAAGCAAAGTGGGCTCCCAAGAGTATGGTCGAGTTCAAGAATCTCTTAAAGAATGGGTGAGGCAAGTGCAAAATCCATGAGGAAAAGTGTGAGGCCAATCCATCCGCTTAGTGAGCTCTTGAATGTTTTGTATGACTTGTTCACATGCTAAGCTTGCTTCTTGAATGTTTATGACTTGTATGATATCCATACATGCATTTTCAAGACTTGCTTTGTATATATTATGTATGATTGAATGGGAGATGAGTTATTGGGATTCTTTGAATCTCATTCCCTCCTTGTTCACATGCCAAGCTTGTTTCTTGAATGTTTATGACTTCTATGATATCTATGCATGCATTTTCAAGACTTGCTTTGTATATATTATGTATGATTGAATGGGAGATGAGTTATTGAGATTCTTTGAATCTCAGTCCCTCCTTTCCAGTGATCTCACATGCTAGGTGGACCAAGTGGACAAGGTAATGGAAGCCAACCACCTTGGAGGAAAGAGTTTGACAACAAAGTGTTTGAATTTTGCCATTTTAAGGCCATATTTCTATCAAATATTGTATCCAATGATGTATATGGTCCATCACCTCTTAGACATATATAATTATGATAATATGTGATGTATAAATGTATGGATATGGTATGTGAACTCTAAAATGTAAATTGGGTATGTAATGAAAGGAAATGCTTCTTAAAAGCTTGATATGTGTGTGTATAATTGCATGGGTTATGGAAAAAACGAGAGGCATAGAGTTTGGGACCATTTGGACAGCTCACACAAGTCCTAAATATGCTTTTAGACTTGCCCAAAAGGTGCCAAGACTAAAGGAAAACCATTTGGTCACTTTGGTACCCAATATGGAGCCAAAAATGACTATAATGAAACCCTATGTCACTTTTTATCCAAATGAGCTCTTCTTAATCTGAGAATTGGTATGAAATTAGAGATTTTTGAGAGCTTTTTGGGAAGGTAAAGAACATAATTTTCAGAGGTCTACAAAATATTTGATGAATTTTCAAAGTTGACAATTTTTCTGATTTTGGTCTACTGCACTATTCATTTGGTCCGAAAATGAAATCTGTCACACAGGGCTCAAATAAAGTCTAATTGCAATGAAATTATATATGGAGAAACTAGACATTTATAGTGACTCATGCCAACTAGAAACACCTCATTTGGAGGTCTAGAGAGGGAGATATGAATTTTTAAACATTTTGTCCAGTATCTGGAGTTTTACCCAACTTGAGTTACTGTTCTATTAAATTTTGAGGTCTGAGCCACCTGAGCTGGTCTGAAAATATTTTTTTCCTCTACCTAACATCCACATATTTATATATTGGTATCATTTTAATGGATTGGATTTTTTTGAAATTAATTGGACATTTTTTAATTTTACTACAGAAATCTGTGACAACATTAGAAGGTAGTTTGACCTTCGAACCTTTTTGGATGTCAAATGTCCTCTGTGATGGATTTTATGGTCTAGATATATTTTTAGTGTGGATTAGACATCTTTAGCTTTCCATAATGACTAAGAATACATGTTTTTGATGTTTCTAGAATTAGTTATGATTTTCCAAAGTTTGGACAAAAAAGAGGCAAAAGCTGGCCAAAAATGAATGTCCATGTTTTGTGCTTCATTTCGGTTTTCTTAAGATGTGAGCCACATTTTATGATGAAAATGAGTTGAAGTCAGTAATTAAATATGATAATGTATTATATGAGCTCAAATGGTCCATGTGACACTGGATGAAATTTTTATACACGATGCAGCACAATTAAATGCCTTATTTTATTGGACTTTTCTAATTTCCCCTCATGTGACGCACTATATGAGCATGTAAATGTGATAGAGATAAGTTATAATTTATGGTGTTACATTTCTTGGTGTCAGAGCAAAGGTTCAGACTCTTGATGTGGGTTGTGGCTTGTGCTTATTAGTTGCCTAGATGCATATGAGCTTGTTTTTCAAATGAATTGAGTGTGTTTGATGGTGGGAGTGTTCCCTGTTTCATGTTATAGTTTGTTATGATGTTTTAGCACAATGGTGAACACTAGGAGAGGTCGGACCTCTAAAGAGGCTTATGCTGATGAAGTCAAGCCTAGTGATCCAGTAGTTGGAGCCCTATAGTCTATCATGGCTTGCCTGGATCAACAACAGGCTGTTATCATACAGTTACAGGAATAGCTTGCTAAGAGAGATAGTCAGGGCTCTACACCTACTCCCTAGATGCTTATTCTAGGCTTAGCCAAAGCATACATATATAGGAAGTTATATAGTGTTTTGTTTGTTTTTCTTGGGAGCTTGATACATACCCATATTCCTTGGTTTCTCTAGAGTATATTGGTTAAATATGGCTTGGATTATTGTCTTAAAATTCTAAAACTCTCAAGGTACAATTGAAACCCTAACTTTCATATCTTGTTTCCTAATCTTCCTTTCTTGAATCTAATTGCATATTATACTTCTCCATGCTTTAAAACCCTTGGGTCGACCTTGTTTTCAAGCAAAACATCCTCCTTCTACATGGGACCTCTCTTGGTCGAATTGGTAGAAGGAGAGAGAACCAAGGAAGAGCCAATTTTGCATCATGTTTCATACACCATCTTAAAGCTTTTTAAGAGAAGAATTTGATGCAAAGCTTGGTTTCTTCAAATCCTTTCCTTCTTCCACAAGTTTAGCCATGAAAATCCTCCTCTTAGGAAGCTAAAACCATAAGGAGAAAGAGCTTGAAGAGAAGAATCAAGTTAATGAAGGAAAAAGCATGAAAAAGTGCCAAAATAAATACCTTTTCCTGGTTCGTTTTTCTCCCACTTTCCTTTTCCTTTGGTGTGAATTGGTGCTCTAGTTTAGGGTAAGGGAATTTTTTTTTGATGGTGGAAGATGTGCTGGCCTATTTTAAGAAGAGGGGAGATAGGTTATAACATTTTTCATAATTCCTGCTTTGCCCTTCAATTTCATTTTTTCCATTTTCACTCGTTTCAACTCCTTTTTCAAAACCACATTTTGCATATGAAAATTTAGATACTCTAATTCATAAAATGCATTTGGTTTCACCCAAATTGGATTTAAAATCTTACAAAACCATTTGGTCAAAATTTTGGTTAACAGATGACATAAAATGTACACTTGAGGGTTTCAGCCATTCTAAGGGTTCCTATGATTTTTAGAGCTTATGAGAACCTTGGGAAACTCAAATTTTCCATTTAAAATTCTCTCTTTTGAGTTTTTAAAAGGTTGCTCAAAATTACAAAAATGCCATTGCATTTTCAACTTCTTTGTTTAGCTGCTTTTGCTCCGATTTCGGGCCATTATTAGCTTTGTATTCTCGTTTCTAAATGTTTAGATTATTATTCTAATCTTATTTAGCCTCTAATCATTTTATTCTAGGGTCTTCTTTTGTAATCTCATCTATTTCAATCTAATTCTAGAGAGGTTGGATATTACATTATGCACTGTGGCAAAACTACCATTTGGACCCTACTGCTCAAAATCTCTCGATTCGCACCGCAGCAGTCCATTCTTAAGTTGTGGTGAGATGAGCTATTGGAACCTAGACTTTTCTTTCTTTGATTCTCACTTCGGCAAGTCCCACTTGCACTGCGGTGAAGTTACTCTCTATAACCCATCTTACCTATTTTCTTGATTGCACACTGTGGCGCTTCTAACCCTCGAAACTCCCTTAGCCGCTACTCAAGTGGTTCTGGCCACAACTTCCATCTCCTCTGGTTCTATACTCTAATTTTTAGGTTCCCTAACCATAAACCCATCACTGTAGGTGAGCTTTAGGGCCTCCTTAACCATCATTTATGATTTCTTTATACCTTATGGCCCTCAAATACCCTAAATTCTACTCACACCAATCAAAGGATCAAGGGGATAGCTTGATAATTGATTACCAACATGCATATCAACATAAGATCATGTCATGATAGCAATTTGTAACCAAGGTCTCTAGCACACCATTCACATGGACATATAAATATTCCAACTAAGCTATCACACAACATTAATTGGGATAAACATTCATTGCATCGCACAATCAAAATCTTAGGTGGTTAAGTAATGGTTTTACATTGATAACACTTCATATTAGATCATCCTCAGATACAACATCAGATTCCAAATTGTGCAAAGCCCAGCTCCCTATTAGTTACATCATAGTCTACCAAAACACAAAACACCTACACTTGGCAATATAATTACACAATGATGCTATACAAAATGAAGTACAAAAACTAGCATCTACTCCAAACCAAATTAGTCCAAGTGTAAAATTCCACACATAGTCTTAGCTTATGGATGTTCATCCACTTGTTTACCCTTATCCTTACTCGAGAAACCTTCACCTATAATAGTTAGCCCATAAAATGAGGTGAGATGCAAATCTTAGTAACCAAGAGGTAAATTGTAATACCATATTATTTCTAACATTGATCCCCTTCTTGCAAGTGGGATTATAGAATTCATCAAGGAAATCCCAAGAAAATGTATTAAAATAATGAATTAAATTGTGTTGCGTAGCGAATAAATTTTTCATTTCACGTCTTTAGGACCCCATGAACTCAGCAACAATATTATCTAATTATTTTCCACTCATAAAAATCATAAAATTCTCAAAACTTAGCACAAACCACAGATCAAGGGCCACAAACTCCAACTAATCCCATTTTGCCTTCGATTCCAAGATAGCAGAATTTAAGGCAACTTTGAAAAATCATAACTAATTCTAGAAAAATTGAAATCAAACAAGCTATAGCTTGTTGGAAAGATCTGGGTGTTAAATGTACATTTGAATAATTCCCAACCATGAAAATCTCATTTGAACCACGTTTGACAACAGAAAATGCAGGGATGTCGAGCTATCTAGAAATCTGATATAGTTTACTGATATATATTTTGAAACTTCATAATTAATTCTAAAAAAATCCAATCCATGCAATCTATACTAAGTTGGAAAGCTAGAGATGTTAAATAAAGAGTAAAAATAGTTTTAGACCAATCCAAGAGCAGTCAGACATAAAAAATTAATCAAATAATACCATAGGTCTAGAGGTGTGCCTAGAATAGAACAACAACTTCAAAAATTCATATCTCCCTCTCTAGACATCAAAATGAGGTGCTTCTAATTGGACCTAGTCACTAGGAAGGTTTATTTTCTCCTTGTAAAATTTCCTAGCAATTGGAAATCATTTTCCCCATGAATGATAGAGAACAAATTTCAGACTAGATGAATAGTGTACTGACCAAAACCAGAAAATTTGCTAATTTCAAAAATTCGTCAAATATTCTGTAGAGTGCCAGGTAATACCCACTTTAGCTTCCCAAAAATCTCTCAACAAGCTCTAGATGTGTGCCAAATTTAAGACTAATAAGAGCTCATTTGGATAGAAAGTGACATAGCCTCACAAAATGGTTAATTTTGGCTTCCATAAGGTGTTAAGTTTGTCCAAATAGCTTCTCCAATGGTTTGGTACCTCTTGTGTAACACCATAAATTTCTAGCTTTGTCTAATACTACTTCTAAGTCCCATGCCATGAGTTTCACAATAATAAGAGAAAATGGCATTAAAATAAGGCATTTCTTTGCATTGCACTGTGTATAAATTTTTCTTTTGGAGTTTTGTAGGCCATATAGGCATATAATATACTCTCCCATATTTAAATACATCAATATAATTCATTTGCATCATAAAATCATGGCCACAACTCATGGAAACTGAAATAGAGCATGAAATATGGAAGCTCATTCTCGGCCAGATTTGCTCTATTTTCTGAACAAACTTTGAAAAATCATAACTAAATATAGAAAAATAAAAATCATGCAATCTTGGTCATTCTGGAAATCTTAGTATGTCTAATTCACACTAAAAATATTTCTAGACCATAAAATGCATCACAGAGGACGTTTGACATCCAAAATGGTCCAAAGGTCTGACTGAATTCTGGAACTGTCACAGAATTCTGCAGAGAAATTTGAAAATGTCCAGTTAATTCTAAAAAAATCCAATCCATGAAAATGATACCAATATGGAAATTTGTGGATGTTAACTAGAGATGAAAAATATATCTAGATCAGTTCATCAAGCCCAAACTCTAGAATTCAATAGAACAGTACTTCTGGTCAGGCAAGTTTATTGATACTGGACAGAAAATTTAAAAATTCATATCTCCCTCTCTAGACCTCCAAATGAGGTTCTTCTAGTTGGAACAAATCACTGTGATTATCTAGTTTCTCTGTATAAATTTTTGTGGAAATTGGACATTATTTGGGCCTTGTGTGACAGGAAACAATTTTGGACAAAATGAATAGTGTAGCAAACCGAAAACCATGAAAATTTCCATCTTCGAAAAATCATCAAATATTCTGTAGACCTACAAAAATTATGATCTTTAACTTTTCAAAAATATTTCAATGAGATCTAACTACATGCCAAATTTCAGACCAAGACTAACTCATTTGGCCAAAAAGTGACATAGGTTTCCATTATAGTCAATTTTGGCTCCATATAGGATACCAAACTTGCCAAATGGCTTTCCCTTGGTTGTGGCACCTTTTAGGCAAGTCTAAAAGTATATTTGAGACTTGTGTGAGCTACCTAAATGGTCCAAAACCTCATGCATCTCAATTTGGCCATTCAACCCACATTTATACACATATCCATCATACTTTCACATTGCATAATTTGACATCTCATACTCAAAATATATGCTAAAACTCATACATCATATTCATACATTTAAACATCATATAATAGCATATTTATACATGTCTCATGGGTCATAGCCCATTTACTACATCATATATATATATATATATCATATGATACAATCATGGTCTTAAAGTGGCAAAAGCTAAACACATGATTGTTAATCTCCTTCCTTTAATATTGTTGGCTCCCATCAGCATATCCACTTTGTTCACCTAGCATGTTAGATCATTGAAGAGGAGGGGATGAGATTCAAAGAATCCCAATAGCTCATCTCCCATTCAATCATACATAATATGTGCAAAGCAAGCTTTACAAATGCATGCATGGAGAAAATGGAAGTCATGGACATTTTAAAAGCAAACTTGACATATGAATCAATCATACAAGACATTCAAGAGCTCACTAAGTATTTGGATTGGCCTTACACTTCTCCTCATGGATTTTGGACTTGCCTCACCCATTCTTTGAGCACTTTGGACTCAACCATACTCTTGGGAGCCCACTTTGCTTTTGGGAGACTCTTTACTTTGTTTCAACCAAGCTCAAGGGTTCTTGGCTCATCCTTACCAAAAGGAAGAGTTCTTGGCCTCTCCACACTTAAGTAAACTTATACAAACATCATATGGTCATTGAAAACATAACATGGCATCAAGAATCATCGAATGTAAAGGCATGCTAGCATACTTTTCATAGCTTGAAAATACACATACACACATTCCAAAACAAGCTAAACACACATCCATGCATGAGAGAAGGTGGAGAGAGCTACCTTGTGCAAATCTACACACTTTTCTCCTTAGATTTCCCTCCTTTGCCTCAGTTATACACCTACAATTTGGTGGAGATGGTTTCTCTTGGCCTAGATGTAACACCCTAAAATTAATTAAGGTGTTAATTGTGTTTTAGAGTAATTAAGAATAATTAATAGAGGATAATTGGGCAAATTAGTGAATAGAAATTTTAGAGAGATAAATTATTAACATGGGTTTGAGAATTAATTGGGATAGAAATTCTATCTAGGCCTAAATTAATAAATCATGATAAGAGGCTAATGGAGGCCCAATGAGTTAGGTGCAAACCCAACCCAATTTAATGTGATAGAGGCCCAAGACCCACCTTGTATAGGCTCTTATAAGTGGCCCAATAACCCTTGTGCAGACCCAAATTCTTGAGCTCTTCAAACTTAGCCCAAATCCCATTAAACTTCAGCAACCCAATGCATAAGAACTGGCCCAATAAAATCCTGCAGCCCAACACTTAAAAACTGGCCCAACAAAGCTAAAAAATCTGAAGCCTATTAGGAGTTCGACTTGGAGCAACCCATGATCCATCCCTTGACCTAACTTAAATCCACTAAAACCCTAAAAATTGACCAGCCACCTCCCCCATTCTGCGAAACGCACAAACACAAGGAAAATTCGGAGGTGAGGAGGAGAGACTAGGGTTCTTGGCATAATTTCATCTTTTCTCACATTTGGAGCAAGATTTAGCCAAATATATAGTTATACAACTTAATCCCCTCATCTTTCTCTTTAATTTGGTCCAATTAGTTTTTCATTTGAAGTAATTTCATCATACCCAAAAATCTGAAATGTGGGTGTTTGGGGATTTTCTTGGTGAAATTCGTAGGTTGAGGTTAGGGCTGGTATTAGGTGAGTTAAACCCCCCATTTTGATGTTTTCTTTGTTGGTTTGAGACCCCCATAGCTGATTTATATTATGGGTATTAATTTTATACGAATTTGCTTAAAATTTTAGGTGGAATATTGAGATTTCTGGTAGAGTACACTTTAACCTGAATTTAGGATTTGTGGTGGCTGGGTAAGTATTTTTAAGGTAGTTAATAGCATTTAAATTTCTTGGGTACTTGTTGTAACTATTAATGATGAATTAGAGTAGTAATTATCTGATGCTATGATTATAAGGAGACTTTGTACCATTGGTGGCTGTTGCAAGTTGTCCACAAGTGAGGTAACCAAGGTTTACATTAATTCCATGCATATGTCAGTTTAAATTTCATACTTGCTGTATATGAATGATTTGAAATGCTGAATGAATTGGTTGGCTATCTATTGTATGGCGATTGGACCTTGTGAGTCCATGGTGGAGCTGTGGTGCGGCTGCCACCCGTGCATGTGCTACGATCGAGCATCGGGTTATGATCAAACCCCAGATGCACTGAGCCCTGGTTGTGCTCAATGGGGAGTAAGTGCCGTGGACGGGCCTCTCCCGGTGTTAATGGCCTTTAACATGTGAAAATATGATTGCTAGTATGGGATAGTAATCATGATAGCCTAATTGCTTTATTTATGGATATGACTGATATGATTCAAATGTTGATTTTGCTTCATTCATATATGTTAATTAAACTGGATTATATGATGGAATTGTCTTGGTTACTGAGATTTATATCTCACCCCATTTCATGGGTTAAACATTTCAGGTGAAAGTACTTCGAGTAAGGATAAGGGTAAGCAAGTGGATGAACATCCATGAGCTGAGGCCCGGTGTGGGGGAGCTACACTTGGTCTAAGTAGAATAGGATAGATGCTAATTTTTGTTAAGTCTTGTATACATCATCATGTATCTGTATTGCCAAGTGTAGGAATCTGTATTTTGATAATATAATGTGTACTTATTGAGGAGTAGGCCTTACTTTAAATTGGTATTTGATGTATGGGTTTATGATATCTGTTGTGAACCTTATTGAACTTATGATATGACTTACCATTTGGGAATGTAACCTTGAGATATTGATATGAATCACTGATGTATGGAACCTCTACTGGAAAGTGTATCTAATGTTAAATGTCAATGGTGCATGATTTGTGTTGTTATTATTCCCTGGACTTGCTGATATAGGGTAATTAGAGAAAAGAAATTGACCCTTGAGTCTTGAATTAGAGAGGAGAGATTAGCCGGATAAATTAGGCTAATGAAGGCTATTTGAGCCCCACAATTAAGGTAGAGGAGCCCTAGGGTGAGATTGGAAGGAGAAAGGAGAGTATGAGTCTAGATTTTCGGAGTGTAGGACTAGAAGACACTTCGCCGCAGCTAAAATAGAGTTGGCCACGGCCAATAGAGGCAAAGTTGCCCAGGGAGAGTGCCAGAAAGGAATTCGCCAAGGCGAAATGTAAATTGGCCGCGACGAAATGTGAGAGGTCAAACTGGGAGTCGTCCAGAGAGAAATTAGCCGCGGCGAATTAAGGAATTGGCCGCAGCAAACTTTTAGGAAAATGTCCCCGACATTCCATATGATAATCACTTATATTAACTAGAAAACCTTGGTTTTCCATATGATAATCACAAGGGATGATCTAGAGTCATTAGGATGAGTTATAATTGATGAGTAGTAGAATCCAAGACTTATAAATAGATGTTTAATTCCCGTATGAACATAAGCGTGTGTAATCATATGATTGATGGCTCTAATCACATTAAGGTTCAAATTTTTCCATATTTTCATGACCTATGATGATTAATCGCATGTTTAACCTTAATTATCGAGATTAGAAATTAAGGTCATCTCACTAGACATGATTTAAGGGAGCTAATTAGGTTCATGAAACATATTCTAAAGCTATAAAATTTGCTTAAGCCCTAGATTACTCTATAGGCTTCATTGTGGTCCATAATGGTGCCTAATGAAGCAACACTCCTCAAATAACTTCTAGACCTCATTCTTTTCTCTCAATTATGATTCTTGACTCCTTTTAAGCCTCTTGGAGCCACCACACCATTAAAACAAAGGGTCTAGAACCATGTTGCTTCTTTAGGTCATAATATGGAACCTATGAACCCAATTCACTTTCCTTGAGTTCTAAATTTTTTCCAAGGCCTCCTCTTATATTCATTCACCATATATGACTCGAAAATGGCCTTAGAAAAATTTGAAACTCTCCCTAACTAGGTGAACTTGCTTAGGCCAAGACTATAGGTGCATTGGCCTTCCATGGGGTTTTCTTTGTTTTCTTGAAGGAGGAAGCATGTGGGGAGCCTCTTAGGGATCTTAGGAGCATGTTTTAACATTCAATTAAGCCTAAAAACATTCGTATAAAATCATATTTGTAAGGGAGCATTTGGATCTCTAATGATTCCATCTTGTTTCCTAATGCTTCTTTCTTGATTCTATTGGTTCATTCTTAATCCTTGCTACTTAAAACCCCTAATCCCTCCATGAATTGGGTAGAAAATAGCCCCCAAGCATCAAATTCGTGCAAAAGGAAGGGGGAGGAAGAAACTACCAAAGAATGGAAGTTTTACCTTGTTTTCTTGCTTGTCTTTGCCTTTTTTGGCCTCCATACTTGATTTTCAAAATTTCCCCTCTGTTCTCCTTTCGAAACAGCCCTCAAACTTCAGAAAAATCATGAAGAAGAAGAAGGAAAAAGGGAAGAAGAGGTTAGCTAAGGTGAAGCATGAAAAACTAAGAAATTTCCTTACTTTTGGCTTGAATTTTCTCTCCCTTTTCTTCTTCTCTTACGGCACCTAGAAGAGCAGAATGTTTTTTTGTCTTTGGGCAACAAGAAGGTCAGCCAAATAAAGGAAAAGAAATGTGAGAAATAGAGAGAGTTCAAGAAGCTTTAAGAATTCTAATAATTCCTATTTTGCCCTTCATTCTTTGCATTTTTGTTTCTCCTTTGTTTTAGCTCCTTTTTTAGAACCACCTTTTCCATCATAACAAGTAGGTTCCTAATTTAATAAAATACCTTTGGAATCACTCAAATCGGAGCTAAAACCTTCCTGAATATATTGGTCAAAGTTTAGGTCAACCGACATTGGAAAAATTACACCGGAGGGTCTTTACTAGTCCCGGGGCTTCCCATGGTTTTCAGGGCCTCTAAGAACCCGGGAGGACTCAAAAATTTCATTTAAAAAGCCCTCTTGTATGTTTTCCAAAAAGTCCACTTATTTACGAAAATGCCACTGGCCTTTCGACAAATTTTTTGAATTACTCTAACCCTGGTTTCTAGGTAACTCAAGGCTCAAATCCTCATTTTCTATTACTTAAAATTTTATCTAAATTTTATTTGGCCTTGAATCACTCATCTTAAGGGACTTGCTTTGAAAACTGACTCATTTTGATATTTTACGAAAAATCGGATGTTACATCTTGGGCAAGTTTAAAAGCATGAATATGACTTTTAGGAATTGCCCAAGTGGTCCCAAGTCTCATGCATATCAGTTTGACCATTCCATACCCAAGAGTACACTGTATACGTAAGCCATTCAAGAAGCTAAATCCCACATTTGCATTGATTTCATGTCACATGTGGTCCATACAAGATTTATACATCATATTACAATTATTTATGGTCTTACATCTTAAAAATAATATGTACAAAGTAACTTTAGTATCCAAATATATAACAAGCTACATAATGGACAAAGTATGACTTTTCAATGCTCTTAGCTTGCCTTCCTTGCTTCTTGGACATCACCTAGGCATTTTAAAATGATGGAGGGAAAGGGGTGAGATTCTTAGAATCTCAATAGCTCACACACCTATTCACACACACATTCAAGGCATATACACATCAAAGAATATGTATGGAAGGTTTGACTACCATAAAATATGCAAAGTCACAACTTCGATGCCACTTATTCACATTCAAGCCAAGAACATACTTTAGGGACTTTTGGTTTTGCCTCACCCCATTTCTAGGACTTTTAGATTTGCCTCACCCTTGGCCTAGAGACTTTTGACTTGGCTTCACCCTTCTAAGAGATTTTTGGTCTTGTCTTACCCATGCCATGAGACTTTTGGCATCTCCTCACCTTCATTAAGGGACTTTTGGCAATACCTCACCCTTATGAGACATTTCCACAACTAAGGCCATTCAAGGAAAAATATTGGTACCAATATAATGTTAAGACATCAAGTGGCATATCATCAAGTCACAAGAACACACACAAGTATACAATGACATATATATGCATTCAAGAATGCAAGGAGAAGGAGGTGGAGAGCTACCTTGAATTTATGCAAGCTTCTCTTAAGTGAATTGGTATTCTCTTGACCTAAACACCATAAACAACACACAATTACACACTTAAAGCAATCCAAGACACTAAACTCACTCTTGAACACACACTTGGTTCCATAAGTGGCATAATGGCTCCATAAATAGCCTATTGAAGCAACCTTCACAATTCAAGCTCTAGGCTCCCATTTCTTTCCATTTCTAGGCCTCTTGGCCTCATTCAAATTCCATGGAGCTCTCACACAATTGTTTGCACAAGCTTAGAATCAAGTTGCTTCACAAAGCACCATTATGGACATCATTGTCCCATCTTCTAATCCATGGCTCCTAAATTTTTCCCAATGATTTTTCCCATCTTCTAATATCATATAAAGTCCCAAACCAAGGCTAGAGCAAATTAAAACACTCTCTAGGCTTTTCTTCCTAGCTTAGCTGAACCTAGCACCATAATGGAGGTTTATAGAGTTCTTGATTTTTCCTTGATGGGAGAGCCACTTGGGAGGGTTTCTAGAGGTCTTAGGAGCTCAAGGAAATGTTCAAATAGACAAGGGAATACTCACACAAAATCAAATTTCACAAAACCCTAAAGAAGCCTACACTTTCCTATCTTGATTTCTATTGGTTTTTCTTGAAATTTCTTGCCATATTCCTCTTCCTTATGGTCTAAAAACCTAGTTCCTCTCTTGTTTTAAAACAAAAAACCTCCCTCTCACATGGTTCTATTTAGGGCCAAAACATACACCAAGCAGAGGCAAGAGGAGAAAGCAACATAAACAAGAATTTACCTTAGATTCAAGTATCTATTCAAAGCTCTTCCTTCTTAGTTTGTTCCACCTCAAGCAATTCAAACTTTGCCACTTTGTTTTAGACTCAAAACAGAAACAATTCAGTCAAATAAACCATGGAAAGATAAGAGGAAAGGAGAGGAACAAAATTGGAAAAGAAAGGAGCATGAAATTCTATGGATTTACCTACCTTCCTTGCCTTTTTCTTCCTCTTTCTTTCCTCTTCTCGTGTGCCTAAGAGAGGGCTTGTTTTTTTTTTTGTATTTTGGGCAGAAGAGGGTCATGCTATATGAGAGGAAGAAGAGACAAGAAGCTTATGGAACATTCAAGAAACTTACTTTCCAAAAATTCCAATTTCATTCTTCCATGATGACAATTTTGTTTTGGCTTCATTTTAGCTTCTTTTTTAAATCGTCTTTTCCATTATAAAATTTAGGTTCCCAATTTAATAAAATACCTTTGGAATCACTCAAATTGGAGCTAAAACCTTCCCAAATGAATTGGTCAAAGTTTGGGCTCACCAACGTTAGAAAACATATACCAAAAGGACTTTATCAGTCCCGGGGCTTCCTATGGTTTTTAGGTCCTCTGAAAACTTTGGACAACTCAAATTTCCTATTTAAAAAGTCCTCCGATATGTTTTTTTCAAATGTTGCACTTATTTACGAAAATACCATTACGTTTTGTCAGTTTTCGTCACAATTTGTTTCATTGTTTTAGCTCAGTTTTTCTTTCCTTTTGAACCTGGAATTATCATTTTTAGGAGTTTAGGACTCTACCTAAATTTTTCTAAACATTATCTAACTCATTTCAAGAGACTTACTCTTATGTGGCTTATTTTATCATTTTACGAAAATTACGTTCATTACATAAATTCCATTCATATGTACTAAGTTAATCAACATATGTGTATTTAATCAGAAAAGCATTAAAAGTATCAATCATATCATTAAATGAAATAGTTGAATTACCAATAACTACTATCTCATACCAGTAATCACATACATGTTAAAGGCTAATAATACCGAGAGAAGCCCATCCATGACACTAACTTCCCAATGAACACAACTTGGGTTTAGTGCATACAAGAGTTTGATCAAAACTCAATACCCAATTGAAGCATGATACATGGGTGGCAACCACACTCTAACTCCATCATGGACTCACACAAGGTCCAAACATACCATTCAAGTAGCCAACCAATCATTTAACATTCAAAATCATACATGTGTAGCAGATATAAGATTAAAGTGGACATATGCAAGGAATTAAAATGAACCCTGGTTACCTCACTTTGTAAAGAATCTTTGAAGGCTAACAATAGTGCCAATTCACCTTATGATCACAAAATTAGACAATTACTACTCTTAATTATCATCTATAGTAGCAAACTAGATACCCAAAGAGTTAAACTACTAATGATTACATAGATAACACTTACCTAGCCATGAAGTGTAACACCTCAAAAATTTATTAAAGGTGTTAATCATAGATTAGACTTAATTAAGAATGATTATTAAGAAATAACTAGCCACACTATGTGAATGGAAATCTAGAGAGAAATAAATTAATAATATGGGTTCGAGATTTAATTAAGTTAGAAACTTCATCTAGGCCTAAATTAAATTAAGTAAGTGATAGTTAAAGACCAATGGAGGCCCAATGAATTTAGGTGCAGACCCAACCTTTTAATGTGAGACTTGGCCTAAGAGAGAGTATCTAGTGATGGCCCAATCTAATTTAAATAGATAGAGGCCTAAGAACTAACTTATATAAGCTCTTATAAATGGCCCAACCACCTTCATGCAGACCCAAATCAAATGAGCTCTTAAAACTTGGCCGAACTCAATCAAAATTCTACAGCCCAACTAATGAAATCTGACCTAACACTAAACCCATATGGACTTAGGCCTTTGGGTTAACCCATAACCCACTTAGGACCCAACTTAAACCTTAAAAATCATTCTAGCCACCCCCCATTCTGTAGAACCACAAGAAACACACACAAATTTAGAGGTCCAAGGGGGAGGCTAGGGTTAACAGCAAAATTTCAGCATTTACCACTCCTAGAGCAAGATTTAGTCAAGGTAATAGTTATATAACTTAATCCTCTCCTCTTTCTCTTTGATTTAACCTAATTGGCTTCTCATTTGGAGCACTTTCACCCATACCAAAAATCTAAAACTTGCTATTTGATGTTTCCATGGTGAAATTTCGTAGGTTGAGGCTAGGGATGTTATTAAGTAAGTATAAACTCTTCATTTTAATGTATTTTCTATTGGTTTAAGGCCCCCATAGTAGCCTTATAGTATGGGCCTTAATTTTGTGCGAATTTTCCTAGGGTTTGAAGTGATATTTTGATGTTTCTGGTCTAGGGAAGGCAAAACCCAAAATTTAAGACTCTTGGTAATTGGGTAGGTGTCCCTTAGGTAATTATTGGTAATTTAATTCTTTGAGCATTAGGTTATTACCATAAATGATGAATGGGATAGTAATGGACTAATATAAAGTGATAATTTTATGATATTGTGATTATAAGAGAATTTTGGTACTGTTGTTAGCCTCTCAACTTATCTACAAGTGAGGTAACTAGGGTTTATGCTAATTCTATACATATGTCTGCTTTAATTTTGTATATGTTATATGTGATTGGACCTTGTGAGTCTATGGTGGAACTGTGGTGTGATTGCCACCCATGCATGTACTTCGATCAGGCACTAGGTTGTGATCAGACCCCAGATGCACTGAGCCCTAATTGTGCCCATTGGGGAGTAGGTGCCATGGACGGGCCTCTCCCAGTGTTGTTGGGCTTTAACATGTGAAATTGTGATTGCTAGTATGGGATAGTAATCATAGATAGCCTAATTGTTTCATTTACTGATATAGTTGGTATATTTTCTGATGCCTATATGAAATCATGCATATATGTTAATTAAATTAGAATATATGAATGAAATTTTCCTTGGTTACTGAGATTTACATCTCACCCTGTTTCATGGAATCATACTTTCAGGTAAAGGCTCTTCGGGTAAGGATAAAGGGAAGTAAGTAGAAGAAAATCCACGAGCTCTGACCATGTGTTGAGAAGGCTACACTTGGCCTAATATAAGTAAAGTAGATGCAATTTTGTTATTCTTTTTGTAGCATCATCATGTAATCATATTACCAATTGTAGGAGTTCATATTTCGATCACTTAGGATGTAAGTATTGAGGAGCTAAACTTCATTTTAGTTTAGTATTGGATGTATGAACTTATAACATCTGTTATGAATTTTGTTGAACCCATGATATGGTTTACCATTTGGGAATGTAATTATGTGATACATTGGATGTAGACCTAAACTAGTGATGCATGAAATCTTTAATGGAATATATATTTGAATGATAATTGTTGGTAGCTTCTGCAATTCTTGCTGTGATTAATCTATAAATTTGCTGATATGGGGTAATTGGATTAGTAGGAGTTAATGCTTAAGTCTTGAACTAGTAATGATAGATAAGTTGGGTAAATTAGGTGAATGAAAACTATTAGAGCCCCATAAATTAAAGTAGAGTGGTCCTAGAGTGTCTTTAGGGGTAGAATTAGAGTGCATGGGATGAAATTTGGAAGATGTAGTTGCAGGAGGGATTATGCCACAGCTAGGAAGGTCTCACCATAGCCAGAAGTGTGACAAAGGCAAGGAGAGCCACAACGTAAGGAATCTCGCTGTAGCTCAAAGCGAAAATGTTACCTAGGGAGGGTGACAAAGAGCAAACTCACCACAGCGTAACATGTCCTGCCATGGCTCAAGTCGAGGAAACTAGGTAAGGAGTGTCCAGTAGCTAGTCTCACTATGGTTCAAGTGTATCCCCAGGAGGTATTTCTGCCACAGCACCACGTAGCTCCAAGAGGTATTTCTGCCACAGCGCCACGTAGGCTCGTCGCAGTGAGGGTGCCACAGTGAGATTCCCATGAGTTACCCAATAAGATTCCCGAGAGTAACTTAGCCATGGCACAGAAGGTCGGGGCCATGGCACAGAGTGAAAAACTTAGTTTTTGAGCTCTAGTAACTAATTTAGTCATAGTGGGAGAGTTTCAAGTCATGATGAAGGTTCCTAAACTCCTACCTTTAGCTTAGAAACCTCAATTTCTCTAATGGTAATGCTAGGGAATGATGTAGGAACACTTGTAAGAGGTTTTGTACATTGAAATTCATGGATGGGTGAATCACAAATCCCTCATAATAGTGCAATTTTTCTTGTGCATTCTCACATTTATGGTTGTATAATTAATAACCCTAATATTATCAAGGTTAAAATTTCCCTATATTTTCACAATGTGTTTAATTGTAATGACTCCAAACCTTGATCATTAATCACGTATTTAACCATAATTACCATGACTAGAAGTTAAGGTCGTTACACGAAGGAGTCCCAAATTCAGACTTGAACTTCACCCACTCAGAAACCATGAAATACCACTCTAAATTTGCACAAAATTAGAGTAAATTTGCACAAAATTAAAACTCATCTTATAAGTTAGCCATAAGGGTCTCAAACCAGTAGAAAATACCTCAAAATGGGGAGAGGATACTCCCTATCAACCCTTCTAGCCTCAACTTGGAAAATCTACCATGAATGCATCAAACAACAAATTTTAGATTTAGGTAAAAGGTGAAAATACTCCAAACCAATTAGGCCAAATTGAAGAGGAAGAAGAGAGGATTAAGTTTTATAGAGGTTACCTTGGCTAAAACTTACTTTTGAAGTGGGAGAAGATGAAATTGTGTAGAGAACCCTAGCCTCCTCCTCCAAGGTGTGAAAATGAGCTTCTCTTAGGTTAGGAATGAAATGGTCTATAGAATGGGAAATGGGGGCTGGCTAGGTTAGAGTTTAAGATAGATTTGGGCTAACCCAAAGGCCCAAAAGTCCACTTTGGTTCTGATGTAAGCTTACTGGGCCATAAGTTAAAGAGTTTATTGAAGTTTTAGGTTGACATGAGGGTCCATGACTCACTTGGGCTCATTTTTCTAAGTTTTAACTTCTAAGAATTACATTGGGCCAATGTTAAATGTAACATTTGGTTCTCTGAAAACTAGAGAAAATGTGAGAAACATAACGTACAGTTTCTCCGTAAACGAACGAAATTCACCGAATACAAAAGAAAGTCCTCCTAAATGAGATAGTTAAGGTCTTAAAAAATTTGGGAAGCATTCTAGACTCCTAAAAATGAGAATCCCAAGCTCAAACAGAAAGAAAAATGGAGCTAGAATGAAGAAACAATTTCTTACGAAAAGCTTACGAAATGTAATGGCATCTTCGTAATTTTGAAAAAATTTTGGAATTCACATCGAAGGGCTTTTTAAATGAAATTTTTGAGTTCCTTAGGGTTGTTAGAGGCCCTAAAAACCATGGGAAGGCTCAGGATAGTTAAAACCCCTCCGGTGGACATTTTCTAATGTCAATTGACCCGAACTTTGACTGATTTGTTCAGGAAGTTTTTAACTCCGATTTGAGTGATTTCAAAGTCATTTTAGTAAATTGAGAACCTAAATTTCATAATAGAAAAGATGGTTCTCAAAAAGGAGCTAAAACAAAGGAGAAACAAAAATGCCAAGAACAAAGAGTAAAATGAGAATTTTTGAAAAGTATAACTTCCTCCCACCTATATATAGGATGCACCCTTCTTCTCCCTTCATGTTGCATGACCAAGTTTTGCCCTAAACCAGAGGAAAACCCTAGGAAGAATGGCACACAAGAGGAAGGCAAAGAGGAGGAGAAATCAAAGGCTTAAGGTATAGAAATTTAGTAGTTTTTCATGCTCTTCCTCTTCCAAACCTCTTCTCCTTCATTCTCCTTTATTTCCTATGATTATAATGAAGTATATGGATCTGTTTTAGAGGACAAATTGAGGGGAAATTTTGGATTTGAAGAGAGGAGCTCAAAGAGCACAAGATTCAAGTGAGATAAAGCAAGAAAACAAGGTAATTTCTCTTCCTATGGTTGTCATCTTTGCTTTCTTCCTCCTCCATTTTGCCTAACATGAGAAAACCCTAGAAGGACTTGATTTTTAGGCAGAACCAAGGGTGAATCTAAGGAAAAATGGTGTGGAGATTAAGAATATACGAAAGAAATTAACAAAAAACCATTAGATTTCAAGATGTAAGTTCTAGGGTTTCAATTGCACCTTGTAAAATCTGATTTTGTATGATGATTACTAGGCCTAAATAAGAGTTTAAATAAGCTCCTAAGATCCCTAGAAGTCTCCCCATGTGCTTCTCCCCTTGAGAAAACAAAGAAAGCTCCATGGAACCTAATAAGCTTCATTGTCTCAGCCAAGAAGGGTTCGCATAGCTAGGGAGAGTTTTAAATTTTTCTAAGCCCATTCTTGAGTCATATATGATGAATGAAAATGAGGGGAGGGCTTGGGAAAAATTTAGAACCCATAGAAAATGAGTTGGTGCCTTATGCTCTATAATATGACCTAAAGAAGCAACATATAGCTAGGCTCTTGGTTTTGATTGTATAATGACTCCAAGAGGCTTAAAAGGAGTCAAGAATCATATTTGAAAGGAAAGAATGGAGCCTAGAATTTATTTGGGGGGTGTTTCTTTATTAGGTGTAATTATGGAACCATAATGAGGTTTATAGATCAACCTAGGTCTAAGCAAGTTGTGTGACCTTAGAATTAATTCCATGAGCCTAATTGGCTTCCATAAATTGTGTCTAGGACAAAAAGGAATGATCTCCACCTTCTTGGGTGTGTGAGGTCAAGGGAGAGGATTCAAGACTTAAGGAAAAAGTGTGCAAAATGCAAGCAAGGTAGCTCTCTCCGCCTTCTCTCATGCATGGATGTGTGCTTAGCTTGTCCTGAATGTATGTATGTGCATTTTTAGGCCATGAAAAGTGTTCTAGCATGACTTTAATTCCATGGTGCCATGATGTTACAATATGCTCTTATATGATGTTTTTTATATGTGCTTGGGTTTACTTCAGTCTGGTGAGGCTAAAAACCCTTAGCTATGGTGAGAATGAGCCAAGAACCCTTGCGATTGGTTGAGACAAAGCAAAGAGTCTCCCAAAAGCAAGATGGGCTCCCAAGAATATGGTTGAGTCCAAGAATCTCTTAAAGAATGGGTGAGGCAAGTCGAATATCCACTAGAAATTGGGTGAGACTAATCCACTTGCTTAGCAAGCCTTTGTATGCTATGCATGACTTTTTTAAGTGATGAAAATGTCTCTTGAATGTTTACACATGTCAACATGACCATACATGCATTTATGAGACTTGTTTGCATCCATTATATATGATTGAATGGGAGATAAGCTATTGGGATTATTTGAATCTCATTCCCTCCTCTCCAATGATCTCATATGCTAGGTGGATGAAGTGGATAAGGTAATGGAAGCCAACCATCTTGAAGAAGAGAGCTTGACACTAATATGCCTAGCTTTTTCTTTTTAAAATCATAATGATGTTAAATGTTGCAACCCCTTGATTTATACTTTCTATGACCTCTTAGACATGTGTAATTATGATAATATATGATGTATAAATGAATGGATATGGTTTGTGAACCCTAGAATGTAATTTAGGAATGGAATGCCAAATTATGTTTCTTGAGAGTTTGATTGAATTATACATATGTGTGGATGAAATGGCTACAATGAGATGCATGGAGTTTTGGACCATTTACACAACCTACACAAGTCTTAATCATGCTTTTAGACTTGTCCAAAAGGTGCCAAACCCTAGGGAATGTAATTTAGGCATGGAATGCCAAATTATGTTTCTTGAGAGTTTGATTGAATTATACTTATGTGTGGATGAAATGGCTACAATGAGATGCATGGAGTTTTGGACCATTTACACAGCCTACACAAGTCTTAATCATGCTTTTAGACTTGCCCAAAAGGTGCCAAACCCTAGGGAATGTAATTTAGGCATGGAATGCCAAATTATGTTTCTTGAGAGTTTGATTGAATTATACATATGTGTGGATGAAATGGCTACAATGAGATACATGGAGTTTTGGACCATTTACACAGCCTACATAAGTCTAAATCATGCTTTTAGACTCGCCCAAAAGGTGCCAAACCCTAGGGAAAGCCATTTGGTTACTTTGGTATCTCATACGAAGCCAAAATTGACCATAATAGAACCTTATGTCATTTTTTAGCCAAATGAGCTCTTCTTGATTTGAGATTTGGCATGCAATTAGAGCTTTTTGATAAGCTAAAGAACATAATTTTTAGAGGTCTACAAAATATTTGAGGAATTTACAAAGTTGGCAAATTTTTTGATTTTGGTCTGTTGCACTATTCATTTGGCCCGAAAATAAAATTTGTCACACAGGGCTCAAATGATGTCCAATTGCCATGAAATTTTATACAGAGAACTAGAAATTCCTAGTGACTTATGCCAACTAGAATTACCTCATTTGGAGGTCTAGAGAGGGAGATATGAAATTTTAAAGAATCTATCCAGTATCAGGAGTTTTACCCGACCTCAGTTACATTCCATCGAATTTTGAGGTCTGGACTATGTAACTGGTCTAGAGTTATTTTTTCCCTCTAGTGAACATCCATATCTTTCTAGATTGATATCAGTTACATAGATTATATTTTTGTGGAATTAATTGGATATTTTCAAGGTTTGCTGCAGAAATTAGTGATAGCATCATGAGGCAGTGTGACCTCTGGACCTTTTCGGTGTCAAACATCCTCTGTGATGGATATTATGGTCTGAAAATATTTTTCATATGAAGTAGACATCCATAAATTTCTATAATGGCCAAGAATGCATAATTTTGATTTTTTTTAGAATTAGTTATGATTTTCCAAAGTTGGGTCAGAAATGAGCAAAATTCTAGCCGATATTAAATATGCCTATTTTAAGTTTTCCTCTGAGTTCCATGAGCTGTGGACCACATTCTATAATATAAAGGAGTTGTACTCATGTAATTAAATATGAGAATGTGTTGCATGAGCTCTCACAGTCCACATGACACTGAATGAATTTTTAAACACGATGCAACATGAAAATATTCATTATTTTATCCCCTTTTTCTTTACACTCTCATGGATTTGATGATGAGAAGCATATGAATATCATGAAATAAGCTAGAAATATATGGTGTTACATTAAATAGGCTCCCCTAAGCTAAGCACAACTAGATGAAGTTGGGTTTTTAAAAATCTTTATCCTTGACATGTTTAAATTAATTTGTGGACCTAGATTAAATTTCTAACGTGATTAAATCTTGAATCTACATTAAGAATTTATTTATCCATAAATTTCTATTCCCCATAGCTTGTCTAATTATTCCTATAATAATTTTTTTAATTAACTAAATTCATGATTAATACCTTTAATTAATTTTGGAGTGTTACAATTTTAAGCCCCTAAAACCTCCATGAATGAAGTAGAAGTCTAAAATTTAGTATGGGAGCAATCAATTTCTGAAAAACGATTCAAAAATGAGCTCAAACAAAGAAATTAAAGTGAAAGAACATAATCATTATTTTTAAATTTGTTAAAAAATATCTTAGTTCTTACTCTTATATGACCACACCATCTTCTTCATCATTTTCAATGAACTTTTAGCATCTCATAAGGCTTTATGAATGGCTTGAGAAGAAGGGAGGAGAAAGGAAGGAAAACAAGGCAAATAGGTAAGAAAATACGCAAAATTCTACTATATTCTAATTATGAAACCTCTTTCTATGCTCTTTCTAATAACAGTTTTAGTTAATTGAAAACATGTAGTTTGTGGCTAGCCTCTTAAGAAAAGGTGAAGTTAATTGAAAAGGAGATTTGAGGAAGCCAAATACAATACAAGAAACTACAACTAAAGAGGTCTCTTATAAGATATGATTTAGCTAGAAAAATATTCTATTTTTTGAGACCTAATCCATGTATGGTTTGGCCTAGAGAGACAGAGAGAGGAAGAAGCATAAGCTTAAGGAAATTTTGATAAAAACAAGGGTTTAGAAGGATGAGAAGTAAGATTATGCAAAGAAAGTCATATAGAAAGCCATAAAAAGTAAGATGGAGTCACCTAGGGCTTTAGATGAGCCATGTTCTATTTTTAATGAATGTAATAATTTAGAAAGTTTCCTAGAATAATTTTAAGAGTATAATAGTCATTGGATTGGTTAAAAGTATAGTATATTGCATTATGAAACCATAAAACTCAACTAAGTATAAAATGAGCTATAGGTTCCATAAGTTACCACAAAATGGGAAATGGTTATATGGTTGGTCTAGCAAGTGTAAAATAACCTAAGAATGATGTACAAGTTATGAAATTAGAGTTAGAATCAATGAAATACAGTAGAACCACTAAAGGTGCAAAATGGCAAGATAGAAGTTTAGGCAAACTAAACAAGTGGCATGACTATATTTTGATATAAGCCATATTTCATGTTAAAGATCAGTTGCATAAGTTAATTGCTAGTCAAGAAACTTGTTCAAAAGAAGAAAATTGCAAGAATAGTTAATATGGCAAGTTTGGAACCATAATTAGCCACAATAGGCCTATAATGAATCTAAAAATATATCTTTACCCATGGAGGTTTTAATGGAGGAATTTGGGCATGAACTTGGCGGGCATTTAAAGAACATCCTAAAGTTTCATATGAGTTAAATTTTGTAATTTTTAGGTTAGTAAAAAATATTTTATGAATTTCCAAAGTTACTTTAGTAAATCTGCCTTGCATAGGTTTTGGTCTCTAGACAACCCAAAGTTTCAACTCTTTTTATGGAACAAATGGTCTAGTTTAAACCTAAAATTTTTATGGTAGCTAAGGTATACTAAGAGCTTTCCAACAAATCTTAGTTTGCCCTATTTAGACACTCCTAGTCGAAGTTATGAATTTTAAAATTTGGCGCTAAATTACTATCAGAATAGTACATACCAGCCATTGTTTTGTCATTTTTAGGGGATTAAATGAATTTGATTAAATATGAGTTTTTAAAATAAAAAGTAAATATTATAACCCTTTAAGAAAGGTATTATTTGTGTAATTCAGAGATTGCTAGTTAGAGTTATGTATTTTAAAAATTAGGCCATAATATGTGCTATAAGAGGCAAATAAGGGGCATATGAGCAAGTAGCTTAGATATGCTTTGATTGCTTATATTTGATGCCTAATATAATATTTTATGCATGTTGACATGGCTAAAGTGATCTTTGGACAAGAAGACCAAGAAGTCGAGAATTAAGCTAATAAAGGCCAAGTAAAAAAGGTAAGTGGAGAAAATAAACAAAGCAAGAGGTAAAGTAAGAGATTTGACAATTCTCCATCTTGCAGGTTGTAACATCTGGTTTTTTGAAAACAAGAGAAAACGTGAGAAATATGATGTACGATTTCTCTGTCAACGAATGAAATTCATCGGATATAAAAGAAAGTCCCTCGAAATGATGTAGTTAAGGTCCCAAAAAATTTAAGAAGCATTATAGACTCTTAAAAATGAGAATCCTAAGCTCAGGCAGAAAGAAAAATAGAGCTAAAATGAAGAAACAATTTCTTATGAAAAACTTACGAAATATAATGGCATTTTTGTAATTTTGAGCAAATTTTGGAATTCACATAGAAGGACTTTTTAAATGAAATTTTTTAGTTCTCTGAGATTTTCAGAGGCCCTGAAAACTATGAAAAGCCCCGGAACAGTCAAAACCCCTCTAGTGGACGTTTTCCAACATCAGTGTATCTGAACTTTGACGGATTTATTCAAGAAGGTTTTAACTTTGATTTAAGTGATTCCAAAGCTATTTTACTAAATTGGGAACCTATATTTCATAATGGAAAATATGGTTCTTAAAAAGGAGCTAAAATGAGTTAGAAACGAAAATGCCCAAAACGAAGGGCAAAATTAGAATTTTTGAGAAAGTGGAAGCTTTTTGAACACACTTTAAGTTTCTTATTTATTCTTCCCTTCATTTGCAAGATCCATTCTACCCAAAAACCAGAGGAAACATCAGCTCTCTTAGGCGCATCATGGAGAAGAAGAAAGGAGGAGAAAAAGCAAGGAAAAGCTAAGGAATTTCATGGATTTTCATACTCCTTCTTCTTCCAAACTTGTTCCTCTCCTCTTGAGCTTTCTTCCTTTGATTATAATGAAGTTTATAAATCTATTTCAAGGGAGAAATTGAGGGGAAATTTCGGATTTGAAGAGACGAGCTTGAAGAAGACAAGATTCAAGTGAGAAAAAGCAAGAAAACAAGGTAATTTCTCCTCCCATGGTTGCTACCTTTGGTTCCCTTCCTCCTCCATTTCGCCTAACATAAGAAACCCTAGGAGGACTTGGTTTTTAAGTAGAACCAAGGGTGAATCTAAGGAAAAGGGGTGTGTAGATTAAGAATATGTAAAGGGAATTAACAAAAAGCCATTAGATTTCAAGATGCAATTTTTAGGGTTTCAATTGCACCTTGTAAAATTTGATTTTGTATGATGATTCCTAGGCCTAAATAAGGTTTGAATGAGTTCCTAAGATCCCTAAGAGGCTCCCCACATGCATCTTCCTTTGAGAAAACCAAGCAAAGTCCAAGAAAGCCAAAAACCTCCATTGTCTCGGCCTAAGGGAGATAGCATAGCTAAGGAGAGTTTTAAATTTTTCTATACCCATTCTTGAGTCATATATGATGAATGAAAATGAGGGGAGGCCTTAAGAAAAATTTAGGAAGCTTAGAGAATGAGTTAGTGCCTTGTGTTCCATATTATGACCTAAAGAAGTAACATATAGTTAGGCTCTTAGTTTTGATTGTGTGATGACTTCAAGAGGCTTAAAAGGAGTCAAGAATCATATTTGAAAGAAAAGAATGGAGCCTAGAATTTATTTGAGGGGTGTTGCTTCATTAGGTGCAATTATGGAACCATAATAAGGTTATAGACTAAGCTAGAGTTCAAGCAAGTTGTGTGGCCTTAAAATTGATTTCCTGAACCTAATTGGCTTCTATAAATTTTGTTTAGGCTAAGATAAATTATCCCCACACTTCTCTGTGTGTGTGGCCGAAAGAGGAGCTTAGATTCAAGAGAAAAGTGTGTAATTGTATCCAAGGTAGCTCTCTCCACCTTCTCTCATGCATGATTGCTTGCTTTATGTAACATCCGGTCCCTCCGTAAATGTGAGAAATGCAATGTTTAGTTTCTCCATAAACGTCAGAAATGAGCTAAATATAAAAGGAAGTCCTCGAAATAGAAGGAATTGGGGCCAACTAAAATTATAATAAAATTTTAAATATTAGAAAATGAGGATTTGAGGTTTAAGATACCCAAAAACCAGAGCCAGAAGAGATCAGAAAATTTACTGATGGGAGTAGTGGTATTTTTGTAATTTCTAAAAAATTTTGAAAACTCATAGGAGGGCTAGGTCTTAGGAGCTCAATCAAATACTCACACATGCAAGGAAACTCATATATCAAATCAGTTTTTGCAAGGTATTCAAGAGCTCTACACTTTTCTAACTTGGAATTCCTAGGTTTTGCTTGCAATTTCTTGGCATATTCCAAGTTTCCACACTCCAATTTCATGGTTTCTTATTAGTTCTAGGTCAGAACTTTCCTCCCCTAGATGGCTTTGTTTTTTGGCGTTATACACACAAGGAAAGGCAAGAAGGAAGAAGCAACAAAAAGCAAGAAATTACCTTGGGTTCAACCTTCTTTCAAGAGTATTTCTTCTTGCCTTAGCTTCCTCTTTAGATTTCTAACTTTTCCCCTCTGGTTCAAGGCCAACAAGAACCATTTCATTCACCAAAAACATAGAAAGATGAAGCAAAGAGAGGAGAGGAAGGTTTCAAGAAGAAAGATTATGGAAATCTCTACCTTTTGTTAGCCTTTTCTTCCTCCTCTTGAGCTCTCTTAGTGTGTCTCCCTATAACACCATGAATTCTAGCTCATTCTAACTCATCAAGTGCCTTTACATAACTTAATATCATGAGTCATGTGAGTTTTGCATGAAAAAGGCAAAGATATAATGCTCATTTTAACATTGCATTGGGTCTCAAAATATCACTCGGTGTCACGTGGATCGTGTGAGCTCATACTATACTTTCTCATATTTTATTTCATCATTACAACTCATTCTCATCACAAAAACATGCTTACAACCCATGGAAACCAAAATGGGGTATGGAAACTTAAAGATCATTCTCGGGCAGAATTGGTCATTTTTCAAGACAAAATTTGGAAAATCATAACTAAATCTAAGAAAATCAAAACTATGCAATCTTGGTCGTTTTGGAAAGCTTGGGATGTCTAATTAACACTAAAAATACTTCTAGGTCACAATATTTATCACCCAGGACGTTTGACATCCAAAAAGCTTCAGAGGTCTGACTGAAATCTGGAACTATCAAAGAATTCTGCAGAAAATTTTGAAAATATCCAATTAATTCCAAAAAAATCCAATCCATGTAAATGATACCAATATGGAAATCTGTGAATGTTAACTAGAGAGGAAAAATATCTCCAGATCATTTCATCAAGTTCAGACTCCAGAATTCAATAGAACAGTACTTCTGATCGGGCAATTTTACTGATACTGGATAGAAACTTCAAAAATTCATATCTCCCTCTCTAGACCTCCAAATGAGGTGCTTCCAATTGGCACGAGTCACTATGATTTCCTAGTTTCTTTGTTTAAAATTTTGTAGCAATTGGATATCATTTGTGCCTCGTGTGATAGAAAAAAAATTTCGGACCAAATGAATAGTGCAGCATACCAAATCCATAAAATTTGCCAATTTCAAAAAATCATCAAATATTCTATAGACCTCCAAAAATTATGATGGTTAGCTTCCCAGAAAGCTCTCAATGAGATTTAATTGCATGCCAAATTTCAGATCAAGACTAGCTCATTTGGCCAAAAAGTGACATAGGGTTCCATTATGGTCAAATGTGGCTCCATATGAGGTACCAAATTTGCCAAATGGCCTTCCCTTGGTTGTGGCACCTTTTGGGAAAGTCTAAAAGCATATTTAAGACTTGTGTGAGCTGCCCAAATGGTCCCAAACCTCATGCATCTCATTTTGGCCATTCAACCCACACTTATATACATAATCACCAAACTTTACATTCTCATACCATGTCATTTCATACTCTAAACATGTGCTAATGGTCATATATCATTTCCATACATCTACACATCACATAATAGTAGGTTTACATATGTCTCAAGGTTCATAATACATATACAACCTCATATACATCTTGAACCATTATTATGGTTCCAAAATAGACAAAATAAACATAAGCTTGGCAATCTCCTTCCTTTAATGTTGTTGGCTCCCATTAGCATATCCACTTGGTTCACCTAGCATGTTAGATCATTGGAGAAGAGGGGATGAGATTCAAAGAATCCCAATAGCTCATCTCCCATTCAATCATACATAATATGTGCAAAGCAAGTTTCACAAATGCATTCATGGAGAAAATTAGAAATCATAGACATTTTAAAAGCAACCTTGGCATGTGAATCAATCATACAAGACATTCAAGAGCTCACTAAGTGTTTGGATTGGCCCCTCACACTTCTCTTCATGGATTTTGGACTTGCCTCACCCATTCTTTGAGCACTTTGGACTCAACCATACTCTTGGGAGCCCACTTTGCTTTTGGGAGACTCTTTACTTTACCAAGCTCAAGGGTTCTTGGCTCATCCTTACCAAAGGCAAGAGTTCTTGGCCTCTCCACACCTAAGCAAACTCATACAAACATCATGGATTCATTTAAAAACATAACATGACATCAAGCATCATGGCATATAAAGGCATGCTAGCATGCTTTTCAAAGCTTGAAAATACACATACACACATTCTAAAACAAGCTAAACACACATCCATGCATGAAAGAAGGTGGAGAGAGCTACCTTGTATACAAGCACACACTTTTTCCTTAGCTTTCAAGCCTCCTCTTTCGGCCACACACCCACAACTTAGTGGAGATAGTTTCTCTTGGCCTAGATACAAATTACGGGAGCCAATTAAGTTTATGAAACAATTTATAGGGCCATGCAACTTGCTTAAACCCTAGATTACTCTACAACCTCCATTATGGTCCATATTGGTACCTAATGCAGCAACACCCCTCAAATGACTTCTAGGCCTCATTCTTTCCTTTCAAGTATGATTCTTGACTCCTTTTAAGCCTCTTGGAGTCATCACACCATTAAAACAAAAGGCCTAACGCCATGTTGCTTATTTAGGTCATAATATGGAACCTAAGACACCAAATCACTTTCTATGAGATCTGAATTTTTTCCAAGGCCTCCCCTCACTTTTATTCATCAAATATGACTCAAGAATGGCCTTAGAAAAATTTAAAACTCCCCTCATCTACACAATCCCTTCTTGGCCGAGACATAGACACCATTTGGGCCATATTGAGTTTGCTTGGTTTTCTTGAACGGAGAAGCTTGTGGGGAGCATCTTTGGTGTCTCAAGAACTCATTTATACTCTAACTTAGACCTAGGAAGCATCATACAAATTCAGAAATTGGAAGGTGCACTTAAAACCCTAGGTTTTGCATCTTGATTTCTAATGCCTATTTCTTGGTTTTCTTTGTATATTCTTATTCCTCTCCATCAAATACCTAAGAATCACCTGGTTTGATTAAAAATCTGACTCCTTAGGTCTGTCTAAGTCTAGGTCAAAATGGAGAAGAAGTGTGATGAAAGGTATCAACTATAGGATGCATTTTTACCTTGTCTCCTTGCTTAATTTGGCTTGAATCTTGATTTCTCCAAGCTCCTCTCTTCAAATCCGAACTTTCTCTTGAATATCTCCCTTGAATCAGATTTATAAACCTCATTTTAATCATAGGAAACAAAGGAGAATGGAGGAGAAGAGGTTTGGAAGAGAAAGCATGAAAAACTACTAATTTCCATACCTTAAGCCTTTGATTTCTCCTCCTTTTCTTCCCCTTCTTGTCAGCCTCAACCCCTAGGGTTTTCTTCTGGTTTTAGGCAGAACATGGTCATGCATAAGGAAGGGAGGAGAAGGGTGCATCATATATATAGGTGGGAATAAGTTACACTTTTCAAAATTTCCCATTTTGCCCTTCATACTTTGCATTTTCGTTTCTGCTTCATTTTAGCTCCTTTTTGAGAATTGTTTTTTCCATTATAAAATTTAGGTTCTCAATCAAGTAAATTATCTTTGGAATCACTCAAATTAGAGCTAAAACCTTTCCGAACGAATCTGTCAAAGTTCGGGCACAATAATGTTGGAAAACATCCACCGGAGGGGCTTTAGCTGTCCCAGGGCTTTCCATGATTTTTAGAGCCTTTGAGAACCTTGGAGAACTCAAAACTTTCATTTAAAAAGCCCTCTTGTGTGATTTTTAAAAAATGCCCATATTTATGAAAATGCCACTGGCCTTTTGACAAATTTTTCGAATCACTCTGACCTTGATTTCTGGGCAACTCAAGGCTCAAATCCTCATTTTCTAATATTTAAAAATTTATCATAATTTTAGTTGGCCCCAATTCCTTCTATTTCAGGGACTTCCTTTTGTATCTGGCCCATTTCTGTCGTTTACGGAAAAACCGAACATTGCGTTTCTCATGTTTACGGAAAGGACGGATGTTACACTCTCTCCCTTGGTATCATGCTCTATTTTGGGCAGAAAGTAGGTTGGTTAATCAGAGGCCAAAGGAAAACGTGCTTTAAGAAGGTGAAGAGTCCACTTTATGCACTTTTCTACTTTGCATTTTAGTCCCTATTCTTTATTCTTATCATTTTGGCTCAAATCAACTCCTTTTTGAAATCTGTCTTTTCCATCATATTCCTTAGGCTCTTAATCATAATAATTGCTTTTGGAATCACTCAAAAAGGATCTAAAACCATTCTAAATAGTTTGGTCAAAGTTTCAGTCAATTGACAGCCGAAATCACTCACTGGAGGGGTTTCAACTGTTCTAGGGGTTCTCATAGTATTTAGGGCCTCTAAGAACCCTGAAAAGCTTTAATTTTTTATTTAAAAAGCCCTCCTATGAGTTTTCAAAATTTTCTAGAAATTACAAAAATGCCCCTACTTCCCTCGGTAAATTTTCTGATCTCTTCTGGCTCTGGTTTTTGGGCATCTTAAACCTCAAGTCCTCATTTTCTAATATTTAAAATTTTACTATCATTTTAGTTGGCCCCAATTCCTTCTATTTCGAGTACTTCCTTTTATATTTAGCCCATTTCTGACGTTTACGGAGAAACTGAACATTGCGTTTCTCACGTTTACAGAGGGACCAGATGTTACATTCCTCCCCCCTTAAATAAATTTTGTCCTCGAAATTTAGGGGTACACTTTCTCTTACTCTTTTATATTCTGGCTAACTGTTCCTTTCTTTCCCTTCTTCCTGACTCTATATGTTTCTCTCTGGTTTTGTTTGTTTAAGTTTTCTCTCAGCCAGGGAATTTTCATTGTTAGCCCTTAATGAGGGCTCTATCATTATATAGTACATGCTAGTCCCTCTCATAAGGGAAAGAAATTTTTTACTCTAGAGGCCTATCTTGGGAGAGCTTACTAATCACATCGGGTTAGTCTTAACCCGTCGTAGGAGTTATCATTCTTTTCGGTGGACTCGCTTACATATCTTGGGAGGTAACTTATTTCGTATCAAATCTCCTGTACCATCTCCTAATGACTTCTCATAAGGTCTCATCATCTTTTTCTAATCATTAGAGCCATATGAGGTTTTTGTCTGTCTACTTATTTATTTACATATTCTGTCCACTTTTCATCTCCGCGTTCTTTCTTACTAGCTCATCCAATGATTATAATTTGCATTTCTTTCTGTCATAAGCCTCACATCTTAGTTACTTATTGGGATTACAACTCCTTTGAGGAGTTTATACTTTTCTGATCCTAATGGGATCACCCAGAATGAAACAGATATGTTTAATTATCGAGAACCTATAGAACAGTAACTGAACTCCTAGGGCACCACTACTACTGACAACCAACTTCAAAAAAGCATAACTCTTTGCTCAAACCTTCAAATGAGGTGATCTTAGTGGTTACAGAATGCTTATGACCTCTAGGTTATGCATATAAAATTTCACAAGAATCGGACACCATTTGGCCATCGGGTGACATAAAACACCAAACTGCCAGTATGAACAGTGCCCATACCAAAATCAATAGAAAACCCCAACTTTGAAAACTCATCAAATATTCTATAGACCTCCGAAAATTATGTTATTTAGCTTTCCAAAAAGCTCTCAATGAGACCTAATTGCATGCTAAATTTCAGAGCAAGACTAACTTATTTGGCTAAAAAGTGACATAGGGTTTCATTATGGTCAATTTTGGCTCCATATTGGGTACCAAAGTTGCCAAATGGATTTTTCTTGGCCTATAATGGACTCAGGCTATGCATACTAAATCTGAATATTTTCTACTATGCTTTTTATATGCTTTTCTTACTATTCTGATACTACTGGAATCCTTTTTACCTTTCTTTTCTGACTCGTCTTATTCTTTAACTGACTAGGGTACTCTTCGATTACCGGGACACTTTGGTGATTGATGTCATCATTTGCTACGCACTTAAGTCACATTACTATTAGGTTAATCAGGCCTAATATCATGTGACCATTGTCGCAAGCAAACCATAACATCAAAACTAATACACAGGTGCCTCATAACTGAGCTCAAGGCCATTATCGCCTATATATTACAAGTTTTCCACTAATCTAAAGTACCTCTCTCTTACCTTTTTCTATCAGCCCTATTCTCATAGAGTGCTCAGGGAAAGTAGGATTCTTCATCTACTACATCCCGAGATCTCTCTGCATTTTCGGGCTCTATCATGCTAAGCACCTTAACTGAACGTCTATTCTCAATCTAATATGTCCTCGGCTTGAACATTGTCATACCTTCTCTTTCTACCTTTATTATCCTCTTACTTAGGTAAAAGGATATTCTACTACTGGCTATTTCTGTTGCTAGTTCAGGTTTCTTTACGCTCAAAGCACTTATATTTTCCTAGGGTTCCTCTACTTATTCACTCTTTGTAACATCAAGGGGGTCTATTTTTCGTTCATACTCTTACTCTGCTCTTAACTAGGACATCCCTTGGTAAGATGGATTTTATTTCACATAATCCCAGGAATTTTATTCTATGGCACTCTCTATTTATACTCTTTCGCTATATAAAATGAGGCTCACCTTCTTAGGCGGTCTCTAGCTCTCTCGAGCTTCCCTAAGGATACTAAGGCACTAACTGTCTGTCTTAGCTTATTTCTATGTTTGGATCAGAGCTGGGCTTTCTCTTTATTCAGTCTCTTTAGCCTCATCCCCAGGAGCACAATATGCTGTTTCTAGGGTTCTGCGAACTCAATCCAGAACACATACTCTTAATGTCTAGATTCTAGCTCACTAAAGCTCATGCTCTACTGGATGCTCTAATCACTCACGTGCCTTGAGACCAAGGGAGGGAGATGCACTAAGAGAGCTCAAGAAGAGGAAGAAAAGGCTAACAAAAGGTAGAGATTTCCATAGTCTTTCTTCTTGAAACCTTCCTCTCCTCTCTTTGCTTCATCTTTCTATGTTTTTGGTGAATAAAATGGTTCTATTTTGGCCTTGAACCAGAGGGGAAAAGTTAGAAATCTAAAGAGGAAGCTAAGGCAAGAAGAAACACTCTTGAAAGAAGGTTGAAACCAAGGTAATTTCTTGCTTTTTGTTACTTCTTCCTTCTTGCTCTTCCTTGTGTGTATAACGCCAAAAAATAGAGCCATCTAGGGAAAGAAAGTTCTGACCTAGAACTAATAAGAAACCATGAAATTGGAGTGTGGAAACTTGGAATATGCCAAGAAATTGCAAGCAAAACCAAGGAATTCCAAGTTAGAAAAGTGTAGAGCTCTTGAACACCTTACAAAAATTGATTTGATATATGAGTTTCCTTGCATGTGTGAGTATTTGATTGAGTTCCTAAGACCTCTAGGAAGCCTCCCAAGTGTGTCTCCCATCGAGGAAAAATCAAGAAGGCCATGAACTCTTCTTCCCCCTATAGTCTCGGCCTAGGCAAGTTCCTATAGCTAGGGAGAGTTTTAAATTTTTCTAAGGCCATTCTTGAGTCATATGTGATAAGTGAAGATGAGTAGAGGCCTTGGAAAAAATTTAAAACTCAAAGAAAGTGAATTGGTGCCATAGACCCCATTATGTGACCTAAAGTGTTTAGGCTCTTCATTTTAATCGTGTGATGACTCCAAGAGGCTTAAAAGGAGTCTAGAATTTAATTGAGGGGTGTTGCTTCATTAGGTACCTTTATGGACCATAATAAGGTCTATAGGATAACCTAGTGTCTAAGCAAGTGGTGTGACTTTAGAAATTGTTCCATGAGTAATTCATGCTTCTTTTGGTATGTCTAGGACAAGAGAAATGATCTCCACCTTCTTGGGTGTGTGAGGTCAAGGGAGAGGAGTCAAGGGTTAAGGAAAAAGTGTGTAATGCAAGCAAGGTAGCTTTCTCCACCTTCTCTCATGCATGGATGTGTGTTTAGCTTGTTTTAGAATGTGTGTATATGTATTTTCAAGTTTTGAAAAGTATGCTAGCATGCCTTTATATGTCATGATGCTTGATGACATGTTATGTTTTCAAATGATTACATGATGTTTATGTGAGTTTGCTTGAGTGTGGAGAGGCCAAGAACTCTTCCCTTGGGTGAGGATGAGCCAAGAACCCTTGAGCTTGGTTGAGACAAAGTAAAGAGTCTCCCAAAAGCAAAGTGGGCTCCCAAGAGTATGATTGAGTCCAAAGCTCTTAAAGAATAGGTGAGGCAAGTCCAAAATCCATGAGGGGAAGTGTGAGACCAATCTAAGCACTTGGTGAGCTCTTGGATGTCTTGTATGATTGATTCACATGGAAATAATGAGGTGAAGCTTATGAATATCATGAGATGAGTTAGAATTTATGGTATTACATTTTACTTGTCTTTGAATGTGTGTATGTGTACTCTTAAGCCATGAAAAGTTCTCTAGCATGACTTTGATTCCATGGTGCCATGATGTTACAATATGTTTTCATATGATGTTTATGATTTGTGCTTAGGTTTGCTTGAGTGTGGTCAGGCCAAGAACCCTTAGCTATGGTGAGGATGAGTTAAGAACACTTAATATTGGTTGAGACAAAGTAAAGAGTCTTCTAAAAGTGAGATGGACTCCCAAGAGCATGGTTGAGTCCAAGAATCTCTTAAGGAATGGGTGAGGCAAGTCCAATATCTGTAAGAAATTAGGTGAGGCCAATCCACTTGCTTGGCAAGCCTTTATATGCTATGTATGACTTTCTCAAGTAATGAAAATGCCTCTTGAATGTTTGCACATGTTAATATGACCATACATGCATTTATGAGACTTGTTTGCATCCATTATACATGATCAAATGGGAGATGAGCTATTGGGATTCTTTGAATCTCATCCCCTCCTCTCCAATGTTCTAACATGCTAGGTGGACCAAATGGACAAGGTAATGGAAGCCAACCACCTTAAAGATGAGAGTTTAACATCCAAGAATATGAATCTTGCTACTTTAAGGCCCTACAATTGGCAAATGATATAATTAATGGATGTATATATATTATGATGTTATGAACATATGTAATTATGATAATATTTCATGTATAAATAGGAGAGTGTGTTATGTGACCATTAGATTGTGATTTGAACATGTTTTGGCAAATGAGCTCCTTGGATGACATTATGGAATTGTGCATAAGTGTGAGTGAAATGGTCAAAATGAGATGCGTGAGGTTTAGGACCATTTGGGCAGCTCACACAAGTCCTATTTATGCTTTAAGACTTACCCAAGAGGTGCCAAATTCCAAGGAAAACCATTTAGACATTTGGTATCCTACATCGAGCCAAACTTGACCATAATGGAATCCTATGTCACTTTTTACCCAAATGAGCTCTTCTTGATATAATATTTGTCATATAATTAGATTTTGTTGAGACATTTTTGGGAAGGTAAAGAAAATAATTTTTGGAGCTCTAGAGAATATTTGATAAATTTTCAAAGTTGGAAAATTTTTTGGTTTTAGTCAGGTCACTGTTCATACTAGTCTGAAAATAAAATCTATCACACACGGCCCAACTGATGTCCAATTGCCACAAAATTTTATACAGAGAAACTAGACATTCCCAGTGAGCTATGAAAACTAGAAGAACCTCATTTAGATATCTAGAGAGGGAGATATGAATTTTCAAATAACCTGTCAAGTATTAGGAACTCTAGCCGATCTTAGTTAATGTTTGATTGAGTTTTGAGTTTTGGACGTGCCTGAACTGGTCTAGATTTATTTTTTTCCTTTAGATAACATCTATAGATTTCTAAATTGGTATCATTTTCATGAATTATATTTTTTTGGAATTAATTGTACATTTTTGAAATTTGCTGTAGAATTTTATGATAGCTCTAGTGGATAGCTTGACCTTTGGACCTTTTCAAATGTCAAAAGCCTTATGTGATGGATGTTATGGTCTTCATATATTTTTAACATGAAGTATACATGTGTAGCTTTCTAGAATGACCAAGAATGTAGGATTTAGAGTTTTTTAGAATTAGTTATGATTTTCCAAAATTTGTGACAGAAATGTGGAAAATCTAGCTGAAAATATATGTATGTATTTCATGCTTCCCTTTGAGTTCCACAAGATGTAGGCCACCTATAATGATGAAAATGAGTTGTATTTATGTAATTAAATATAAGAATATGATACATGAGTCCATATGGCCTTAGGGACTCTGAATGAAAAATTTATGCATAGGCAGAAGTGGGGGCAACTTCCTTCCTTAGGTGCACCCCCTCTTTGAAGGGTGAGTGCCTTATGAAACCACCGCAATCCATTGGTTTTTCTTCCCACTTCCAATTTTGTTTTATCTTCGCGGGAACATCGTTGGGAGCTAGATCCCTAGTTCTCACAGGGAGGAGTTTTTTTCTTTAAGCGAGAAGAAACTGCAATTTCATAAGCAAAGAATGCTACCAAATTCATCATTTTATATCATTTTTCTTGATGTGAAGCATGAGAATGGCATAAGATAAGTTAGAAAATTATGGTGCTACACAGGTAGTATTTCTCCCTTCTTTGTATGCATTTTTGTTGCCTTGAGTGTTTGGATGCTTGTGTACTATGACATGTTAGATAATTTTACATTTACATGTTTGAGTTATATTGATGTAATATGCTTTTTTAATATGTGTTATAGTATTAATGATGTCTAGAGAGGGAATTGAGCATAATAACTCTTTCTCAAGTGAGGCTTAGTTAATTTATGTTTTGAGAGTCATGGCTACTGACTGATTAAGCAAGTTGTATATGCTAGTCTTAGTATTCAATGAGTGATGTTATATGTGCACTTATATTCTTAATACTTGGGTAACTTAATATATACATTGAATGTGGAGTATGCTACAAGATTCTTCCTAGAATATCACTCCCCTCTCCATTTTCCATTAGCCCATGCCAAGTAAAGATGACTAGAAGAGTAATTAATTAGGAGAAGGGAATAGATCATGTTATTTAGTTTATAATGATGTATTCTTGTTTTTAAGATATGAAAAAAGGAAATCCTTAGTATGATTATAATGTATTGGAAAGTTAAGTGCATCTTTATATTGTATAGTATAGTGTATAATTAGTATTGAGTATGATATGAGTTGTGGATAGATTTATATAATCTTGAGTGATTATTCTAGTGCACAGGAGTAAGTAGAGATTGTTTGAGATTGTCTTTTTAGGTGTTGACTTTGATCTAACTTACCGTTCTATGTAATGGAGAGGAAAGGCTATCCTAACCATTTTGTTAGTTTTATGAGAGGAAAAAAATTTCCAAGTATCTTTTGCTATTCAATTTCTTTAATCAGTGATTCATTGTAATGTTAAGCTTAAATGTATAAGATGAGTGTTAGTAAAACTAGTTTTGAAAATAACACTCTAGCTAAGTACTTATTACTCATCTTAATGTTAAATGAGTTGTAAAGGTAAGATAAGAACATGCCGAATACCTTAGCAATTTTGCTTCACTTCAAAAAGTTGCATAGTGAGCAAAGTAGCACTACCAGATAAATGCTATCTAAGGAGTTGTATAAGGCTAAGATGACTTAAGGTTAGTCAATTAGTGCTATGTGTTAAAGATGATTGGGCTAATTAAGCGATTAGAAGGTCTCAATTTTAGGAAGGATGTCAAATCAGGTATAAACCTAGTTTTTTATATTGACTTTTAACATAAATCGGATGAAAGTCTAACTTCATGAGCTTCGTAACATGTTGATCGAAATGAAGTCAAGCATGAAGGAGAAAGTTCATGTACTAATGGTTGCAAGTGTTTCCAACTCCTCTAAAAGGAATGATAAGGAAAAGAAGAGAAAGAAATATCTTAAGGCTTAGGGAGGTGTCAAAAAAGGGAAAAGGGAGTCTTCTAAAGGGAACAAGAATGGTCAAGAAAAGGATAAGTGTCACTACTATGGTATGATGGGGCATTGGAAGAGAAATTGCGAAGTGTATCTTGCAAGCCTAAAGCACAAACCTATTGAAGGTCAGTTATATTTCTTTTATATTAAGATTAACATGCCAATTAATAATGCTTTTACTTAGATATTGGATACTGGTTATGGTTTTCATATTTGTAACAATATGAAGGAACTTCAAATAAGTAGGAAACTAAGAAATGGTGAAGTAAGCCTATGAATAGGAGATGGATTAGGGGTTGATACTTTAGCCATGGGAACTTATTGCTTGTAATTTCTTTCTACAAAAGTTTTAGAACTTTAAAATTGTTATTTCATTCCAAAAATTGTTAGAAACACTATTTTTAGTTCTTGTTTGGACAAAAAAGGCTATGAGTCTTCTTTCAAGAATGGATTATATTATATTTCTTATAATAATAAGTTATTATGTACTGGACTTCTTAATAATGATTTATATCTTTTAGAACCTAGAGACAACATTATGAATATAGAACATGTTGGTTTTAAAAGGAAAAGGGATAAAATCAATCATACTCATATGTGGCATTTAAAACAATCATATCAATGATGATAGGATTAGGAAGTTGGTAAAAGAAGTAAACCTTTGCTCATTTGAATGTGAGGACTATTCAACTTGTGAATCTTGCATTATTGGAAAGACGACTAGATCTCCATTTATAGGACATGGAAAAAGAGCCACAAATAAACTTGAATTGATCCATATAGATGTGTTTAGACCTATGAGTTTGACTACTAGGGTTGGTTACCCTTACTTCATCACCTATACAAATGACCATTCACAATATGGGTATGTATACTTAATGAAGTGCAAGTCTAGAGCCTTTGAAAAGTTCAAAGAATTTAGATTCAAAGTAGAAAAGCAAACTAGCTTAAGTATTAAAGCTCTAAGATCAAATCGAGGAGGAGAATACATGAGTAATGAATTCATAAATCATCTTAAGGAGAATGGGATTCTCTCACAGTTAGCTCCACTTAGAACTCCATAATTGAATAGAGTATTCGAAAGGAGGAACTAGGCATTAATAAACATGGTTCACATAATGATGAGCTATGCTAATCTTTTTATATCCTTTGAAGGATATGCCCTAAAAACCATAATCTATATACTTAATAGGGTTACTTCAAAACATATGCTTAAGATACCATATGAGATATGGTTTGGGAAGAAACCTAATCTTAATCATGTTAAATTTAGGTTGCCTAACTTATTTAAAAGGCTTAATATAGAAAAACTTGTCAAGGAGCCGACAAGAGCTACTTTATAGGATGTCCTAAAGATAGTTTAGGATATTACTTCTATCTTCCAATGGAACAAAAGATTCTTGTTGCAAGAGATGCTATCTTCTTAGAGAAAGAGTTTGTACTAAGAAGGAATAGTGGGAGTAAAATTGAACTTGAAGAAGTTCAAGATCCACAAATAGTTAAAAAACTTGAAAAGATTGAGAATATAGAACTATTGTTAGACAAGCTCCTTGTAGGTCTCAAAGAGAGTCAAGGCCACTCGAAAGATATGGTTATGTTTTAGAGAATGACCTTGTGATACATTTCATAGAGGATGATCCTTCAATGTTCAAGGAGGTAACATTTGACATGAGCTCTAAAAAGTGGCTAGAAGCCATGAAATCCAAAATGGAGTCTATGAACACTAACCAAGTTCAGAATTTGGTTGATTTACTAGAAGGTATTATGCTAATATATCGTAAATAGGTTTATAAAAGAAAAAAAAAAGTGGTGGACAAGTACAAATGTATAAAGCTAAACTCATTGCAAAAAGGTATACTAAAAAATAAGGTATTGATTAGAAAGAAACTATTTCACTAGTGGTTATGCTTAAGTCCATTAGAATTTTGCTTACAATAGTTGCATACCATGATTGTGAAATTTGGCAAATGGATGTAAAATCTACTTGCTTGAAAGGAGAGATTCAAGAAGAAATTGATATGGCAAAGCTTTAGGATTTTCATCTAATGATCAAAAGGTGTGCAAGCTTTAAAGATCCATTAATGGATTAAAGCAAGCTTCCTGGAACAATCTTAACTCCTAATCACACTAATTAAGCATAATCATATGATTGATAATCCATACTTAACATCTAAAACCAATAATAGTTTACTAACGAGTGAAGATGTGGGGAAATTTGAACCTTTAAATCATAAAAAATGATTATTCTAGTAAGCAAGAAGACTTAAACTTGTATAGGATTTACATTGTCATTTAAGACCTTTAACTCATTCTTAATATGGATCTATAAGCACAAAACTCATATGTATTGGTATACCGATCATTATCCATCATTATCACAGTGGAAACTAAGTCTTAGAAGCTAAAATAGAGGTTTGGGAAGTTAGGCTATGACTTGGAAGGGCCTTGTTGTAGTCAAGTTGGCTACTAGAACTTGAAAAACATCAGGTTATACTCACATCATGACTTAAGCACTCCTTGCTATGACTTTGGTTTTGTAAAAGCCCTGACTACGACTTAAATAGTTTTGGTTGTGACTCAAAATACCACTAATCCTAAACCATTATGTTCATACCCTAACTCTTTGCTATCACTATAATTTAAACTCTGGAGTCATTTTATGGGTAAATGGCATCGTTTAAATGACATATGGTTTCCTAACTACCATAACTTGCTAACTCTCATTATTTAAGGACTTAAGGATGTTTATATCAATCAGACATCATTACATATTTGCAAGATATATCCATTATTGATAAAAGGGTTTCCTAATGCCATAAGTGACATGATTATAATATGAAATTCCATATCATCTAACCTCAAACCACTATAGACAAGTATCAATGAACCAAATGAATCTATTCCTGACCACAAATTGCTAAAGTAGCCTTAGATAAAATTATAGCTATGACACACCATAATTCTACATACAAGGCATCAATATTAGCATGAATCTCCATACATCAAGATTTTAGGCTAGCTCATATAATAGCAAAATTCTCATTTATAGATCCATACATTCATAAAAATTTATATCAGATCATCATTTGGTTATATATCAGAATCCATGTAATTTAAAGCCTAGCTTCCTAATGGTTACATCCTTGGTTACAAAACATCATAATACCTATACTTAGCAATATAAATTTATCATGATACTATACAAAAGAAATTACAAAAAGAATAGAATCAAGTCTAAGTCAAAATGGTCCGAGTGTAGAAATTCCACACAAGGCCTCAAATTAAGGATATTTATACACTTGATTCCCTTTGTCCTTAATCGAGGAACTTTCACCAGAAATTGTTAGCCCATAAAACAAAGTGAGATAAGATTCTCAGTAACTAAAGGAAATTCCATATGTATGTGCAGTTTAATCAACATAAATGCATGTTTTACAGAAAATACCTAAAGCATCCATGTAACGAATGGTAAATTCTGTAAAACGATGAAATAAGCTATATAAAAGAAAGTCCCCTGCAATGAGTTAGATAATGTCTCAAAAAATTTGGATAGTATCCTAGACTCTTAAAAATAATAATCCTAGGCTCAGACAGAAAGAAAAATGGAGCTTGGATACTGAAGTAAAATTGTTACGAAATTGACGAAAATATAGTGGCATTTTTGTAATTACGTGCAAATTTTGGAAAAATTCACAGGAGGTCTTTTTAAATAGAAAATTTGAATTGTACAAGGTTCTCAGAGGCCCTAAAAACTATGGGAAGCCCCGGGACAATTAAATCCCCTCCAGTGTATGTTTTCTAATGACGATGAACCCGAACGTTAACGAAATTGTTCGGGAAGGTTTTAGTTCCAAATTGAGTGATTCCACAGACATTTTATTAAATTGGGAATCTAAATTTTATGATGGAAAAGATAGTTCTTAAAAAAGAGTTAAAACAAAGCTAAAACAAAAATGCCACAATGGAAGGGCAAAATTGGAATTTTTGAGAAAAGTGGCTTCTTGAAACTTTTATATTATTCATGCCATATCTCCTCCCTTCTTATGCTGAATTTATTCTATCAAAAATCAGGGCAGAACTCATCCAAAAGTGGCACACAAGAGGAGGAGAAATTTAGAGGAAGAAAAGCCAAGAAAGGTAGGAAAATTCAAAGAATTTCATGCTTCTTCCTCTTCCAACTTTGTTCTTCTCCCTCCAAACTTTCTTTCCATGGTTTTATTAAGTTATTTAGTTCTATTTTGAGTCCAGAATAAAGGGGGATGGTTCAAAATTCTTGCGGAGAAGCAAACTAGAAAGAAAGGCTCTTGAAAGCAAGCTTGAATCCAAGGTAGTTTCTTATTCTTGTTCCCTTTTTGTGTGATTTTTGGCCCAAACCAAAACCATATGGGGGGAAGATTTTTTGTCCAAAAACAAGAGAGGAACTTAGGCTTTAGACCATGAGGAAGTAGGATATGCTAAGAAATTACAAGAAAAACTAATAGATTTCAAGTTAGAAAAGTGTAGAGCTCTTGAGGGTTTTGTAAAACTGATTTAGTACATGTAATTCCTTGGCTATGTAAGTGTTTAATTAAGCTCCTAAGACATTTAGGAAGCCTCCCAAATGGCTTTCCCATCAAGAAAAAATTAAAAGCTCTATGAACTCTTCCTTGAACGGGTGTTAACTTAGGCTAGTTAAATAGGTTATAAAGTGTTTTAATTTGTTCTAGCCTTGGTTTGGGATTTCATATGATGGTAGAAGGTTGGAGAAACCCTTGGAAAAAATTTAGAAGCCTTGGATTAGGAGATGGGACAATGGCTTCCATAATGGAGCCTTGTGAAGCAACACATGTCTAGGCTCTTATAAGTGAGTAAATGATGGCTCCAAGGGCCTTGAATGAGGTCAAGAGGCCTAGAAATGAAAAGAGAATGGAGCTTAGCACTTAAATTATAAGGGTTGCTTCAATAGGCCATTTTATGGAACCATTATGTAACCTATGGAACCAATTGTGTTCTTAGGAGTATGTGTAGTGTCTTAGCTTATTTCAAGAGTATAATTGTGTATTATTTATGATGCTTAGCCCAAGAGAATCCTAACCCACCTAGGTGTACTTGTGAAATCGAAAAAGGGAAAGAGAAAGACTAAGAAAAGCTTGCATAAATACTAAGGTAGCTCTCCACCTCATTCTCTTTGCATTCTTAGTTGTATATATGTCATTGTGTGCTTGTGTGTGCCTTTGTGATTTAAGAACGTGTCATTTGATGCTTTGAAATTGCATTGGTACCAATGTGTTGTCTTGAATGTTATTAATTATGGAACTTGCTTATAAGGGTGAGGTGATGCCAAAAGTACCTAAATGAAGGTGAGGAGATGCCAAAAGTCTCAAGGCATGGGTGAGACAAGGCTAAAAGTCTCTTGAATGTGTGAGGCCAAGTCAAAAGTCCCTAGGCCAAGAGTAAGGCAAATCCAAAAGTCCTAGAAATGAGGTGAGACAAAATCAAAAGTCCCTAGAGCTCATTCTTGAATTGATATGAAATGGTAGCATGGAATTGTGATCTTGTATGCTTTATGGTTGTGTTACTTTCCATACTTGTGCCTTTGATGTATGTATGTCATGAATGTGTGTGTAAATGGGTGTGTGAGCTATTGAGATTCCATGAATCTCACTCCCCTTCCGTCCTTCATCTTAATATGTCTATATGGCACTCATGAAGTAAGGAATGAAAGCCAAGGATCTTAAGAGATCAAACTTTAACCATTGTGTAGCTTCCTTTGTATTTAAATACCAAAGTGGATATGTACATGATATTTTTATGTTGTAAAACTTTGAGCAAATGCAATATTATTTATGATTGATGTATGGACCATTTGTGGCACAAAATCAATGCAAATGAGAGAAATTGACACTTGACGGCATGTATGTATTAGTGTATTCTTGGATGTGGAATTACCAAAATGAGATACATAAGGTTTAGGACCACTTGGATAGTTCATATAAGTTGTAATTATGCTTTCAAACTTGCTCAAGAGGTTCCAAACACCAAAAAGAGCCATATGGACCAAGTTGATATCTTATGTGATGCAAAATTGACTGTTTTGGTGAGCTACAGCACAAACTATTCAAATGAGCTCTTCTTGGTCCAAAATTTGGCACACATCTAGACCTTGTTAATAGATTTTTGGAAAGTTAAAATGAGTAATATTTAGAGGTCTATAGATTTTTTGGTGAATTTTTGAAGTTGGTAAATATTCTAGTTTTGGCCTGGTACTATTCATATGGTCTGAAAATGGATCCCTGTCATTTATGGGCCAAACGATGTCTAATTGCTGTGAAATTTTACAAGGAGAAACTAGACCTTCCTATGACCTATGCCAACTAGAAGCATCACATTTGGATATCGAGAGAGGGAGGGATGAATTTTTGAAGTTTCTATTCTATTCTAAGCTCCCAATAAGACCTCTAGCACTGTTCAATCAATTTTTGAGGTGTAAATGCTCTTGGATTGATCTAAAAATATTTTTTCCCTCTAGTTAACATCTGTAGATTTGTAAATTGGTAAATTTTTCATGGATTAGATTTTCTTAGAATTAATTATGCATTTTCAAAATTTATATTAGTAAGTTGTATAAGTAATTCTAGCCAATCCAACTTTTGTGCCTTTTCTATTATCAAACATGGCCCAGATGAGATTTTCTAGCTTGAAATTATTTGTATTGTAAAGTTAACATCTAGAGATTTCTAGAAAGCTATGGATTGCTTGAATTTAATTTTTCTAGATTTAGTTATGATTTTTCAAAGTTGCCCCAGAAATTTGTCACTATGGAATCTAAGATGAATGAGCTAATTTCAAAATTTTTTCTACTAGACCTGTGAATTGTGTGATGTTTTGAGACATTTATGAGTTGTATAGATGGAAAATAAATAGGTAATGTGGTTCGTAAGTTCATGGGGTCCCCAAGACGCGAGATGAATTTTTAAACTCTGATGTAACGCAATTAAATTCATTATTTTTAATGTATTTTCTTGAATTTCCCTTAATAACATGTGAAATCCCCCTTGAATGAATAAGATAATATTAGAAATAATATGGTGTGAAAATCCACATACTTAGCAAATAAATTAGTTGGAATATCACTGACTACTATCCTATACTAGCAATCACATACAATATATTAATGGCAAAAAATAGACGGAAAGGCCCGTCTATGGTGCTAATTCCTTATCGAGCACACTCATGGCTTGGTGCATTCATAAGTCTAATCATAACTTAGTGCTCGATCATAGCATAATAAACCTAGCTTTATCTAACTCATCTATTAAAAGCATGAAGTTTAAAGTAAAGTTTACATCTACTTATAGTTTTTCAACCCCAAAATCAGTCCGTTTACTGGTCATATTGAGTTATAAGGGTCCAAACTTGATTCTTTCTTTTTCTCCATTTATTTTGGTCATAAAGTCATAAACCACTTTGTTTAGACCCATTTTATCATGTTTAGCTCTTGGGATGCCTTAAAATGTACATAAACCCAAGATGACACATGGGCCAAAATTCTGCACTAAATTTAAAAATTCATAACTTAGGCTATATAACTTCAAATCATGCAAATTAGATATCCATGGAAACCTTAGGATGAAAAATATATGTTGTAAAAATTTTAGGGTATATTGAATTCATTTGCCCCATGAAAGACAATGGAATAGTAACATGGTTTAATAAAGAAGGCATATGACAGACCCAAATTTTGGAAATGCATATCTTAAGTAACACAACTCCACTTTGGGTGGTTTTAATGACCACAAAAATATTATAATGTCAAATATATGCCTATAAAATTTCATGAGTATTGGAGTTCATTTGGCCCTTCAAAAACATAAAATATTATATCTGCACTAGGTGAATAGTAACAGGACCATTTTGAAATTTCTACAAAATTTTTGGAATTCTTGAAATTTTTTGTACAACTTCAAAAATTTTGGTTCTTAGCTTGTCAGAAAGCTCTAGTAATGATCTAAAATCATGCCAAATATTAGGCTTAAACTAGGTTATTTGAGCCACTTATGACATAGGAGTTTTTTATGGCAAATTTAAGACCAATGTTGGTTCTAATTTGGACCATTTGGCATTCAATTAGTTTCCTTCTACTTTGAGCACATTTCTTTTATCCTAAATAATATTTCTAACTATTTCAATACATGCCAAAAGGGTTGGATGAAAATTTGACCCCTTGACATCCAAATATACAAACATGCATCATAGCACATAATATGTCATTTTCTTCCATAATGGCTATACATCACTATGATTTGTCATACATTCACATTCTCATGCTTTCACATATGTTCCTATCATAAACCATGTGGTATCATCATCATTTACATCATAAGTTCATAATGATACATATGAAGTGTCATAAAGATACATATAACAAAATCCAATACAAAGGTGATTACTATTACATCATTTTCTAATATCTATGTCTTCTCATGATCTTGGCTTTGTTTGGTGAACTTGAAATGGTTAGTGGGAATATGAAGTGAGATTCGAGAGAATCTTAATAGCTAATCTCAACAATTTCAATACATACAAGAAGGCCATGAGTGAATGCCATGCATGTGGTGCAAGAGTACTATGCATATGCATCATGTAAGTCAAATGCATCATATATCATAACAACTCATTCATTTTCTTAGCCATGGCATCATAAACTTGTCAGGCTAAACTCTTTTTGACTCGAGACTAAGGAAGAGCTACTGTACTCAATTTTATGCCTTCGGGGAGCTAAGAGTCTAAAACATGTCATACTCATACATAAAACTTATTATGGAAAACGTAACATGACATACTTTATAAAATCATTAAGTAACAACACACTAAAGCATTATAACTCAATCAAGAATCCAAATGTATGCAAAAAAGGGAGATAAATTTACCTTGTGATTTTAGGAACTTCAATCTACCACTAACCCAGTTGTTGGCTTCCTTTTCCATTACTTTCTTTGGCTTGGCACCCACAAATGAGGGAGTTTAGGTTAACTTGACCTACATATGACAATTACAAGACAAATTAATCTCATAGAACTCATTCTAGGCTTTATGATCCTTACTTAATCTCATTAGAGCTCAAGGTGTTAATTAGGACTCGTTTAGGTCCATTATGAAGCAACCTTTGGTTCTTGCTTTCCTAAACCCAACCTATTGATTGCTACAAGTCTTATAACTCTTAAGAAACTCATATGAATCACTACATGCTTGGTTAGAAGGGTTTAGAACTAACTTGCTTCATCAACCTCATTTAGGCCTTAAAATTTTAACTTTCATTCTAAAGTTTCAAAATTCAATCTAATGCTTTCATAACTATTCATTCTTCATGTCTAAATCATTAAATTCATTAGAACTATAAAAAATAGTCCCTAGGTTGCTCATCCATAGCTTGTGTAACACCTCGAACTTAATTAAGGATAATTATGATTAATTAAGAATTAATATGGGGAATTAGTAAAATTAATTAAGTGGAAAGGAAGATGGACATTAAACTTAGGCCATTTGATTAACCCAATTCCATTTCTTAAGAGGCCAAACTTAGTTATGTGTAGGCCCATTGTTAATAGACTCTTATAATTGGCCCAACAAATAAAAAACTGAACCCATTTGGATTTGGGCCTTTAGGTCAGCCCAAGACCCAACTTAAACCCTAAAAACCCTTATCCCTTATTCCATTCTATAGAAAACACAAGAGGCACAAGAAAATTTTGGAGGTCCCTTAGAGGCTAGGTTTTCCCTTTCTTTTTGGTCCTATTTCCCATTTCTAGAGCCAAAAATCAGCCAAGGTAATTGTTATATAACTTAACCCTCTCCTCTTCCTCTATAATTTGACTCTATTGGTTTTTCATATGGAGCATTTTCACCCACACCTTAAATCTGATATGGGTTGTTTGATGTTTTCTTAGAGGATTTATGGAGGTTGAGGCTAGGAGAGATATCGGGTAAGTATAAACTTATCATTTTGATACATTTTTTACCAGTTTAGGACCCCTATAGCTTATTTATGAGATGAATGGTGATTTTATATGAATTTGCCTAGAATTTGAAGTGTTGTTCTAAGGTTACTAGTATAGGCATAACCAAATCCGAATTTGGTTCTTATAGTGGCTGGGTAAGTGTTCTCTAGGTAGTCCTTTGGGGTTTAATTCTTTGAGTATTGGGTTTGCTGCTACAAATGATGATTAGAAATAGTAATGGTCTAGTTTTATGTCCATAGACTGAAGTAGCATTGTGGTTGGCTCTCAAAAAATTATCTACAAGTGAGGTAACCGAAGTTAATATTAATTCCATACATATATCTACTTTAATTTTACATCTGCTGCATAATTATGATTTTGAATGCACAATGAATGGTTGGTTATCTAAATTATATATTTAGACCTTATGAGTCTATGGTAGAGTTGTGGTGTGGCTACCAATGGTGCATTGTGCTTCAATCAGGTACTAGGTTATGATCAGACCCTTGTATACACTAATCTCAAATTGTGCTTATTGGGAAGTTGGTGCCATGGATGGTCTTTGCCAGTGTTAATGGCCTTTAACATGTGAAATGTGATTGCTAGTATGGGATAGTAGTCACTAATAGCCTAATTGTTTCATTTATTGATATGACTATTATTTCTAATGCTTATCTGATTAATTGCATATATGTTAATTAAATTAAAATATATGAATGAAATTGGCCTTTGGTTACTAAGATTTATATCTCACCTTATTTCATAGGCTAACTACTTAAGGTAAAGGTTTTTCAAGTAAGGATAAAGGGAAGCAAATGGATGAATATCCATGAGCTAAGACCGCATGTGGAAAATTCTATACTTGAATGGATCTAATATAAGATAGATGCTTAGTTTTTTTTATTCTTTTGTACAGCATCATCATTATGTAATCATGTTGTCAAGTATAGGTATTTTGTGTTTTAGTAAATAATGATGTAACTAATAGGGAGTTAGACTTTTTTTAGAGAAGCTAGAGCTTGTTCCAATGATTGAAATATGTCTCATTTGATGTGTCTAGGCGATCAAGCTAGAGTCCAAGCAAGTGTGTGGCCTTAGAATTAATTCCATATACCTAATTGGCTTCCATAAAGTGTGTTTAGGCCAAGAGAAATCATCCCCACACTTTTGTGTGTGTGTGGCCGAAAAAGGGAGCTTGCCTTCAAGGGAAAAGTGTGTAATTGTATCCAAGGTAGCTCTCTCCTCCTTCTCTCATACATGGATGTGTGATTAGCTTATCTTAGAATGTGTGTATGTGTATTTTCAAGCCATGAAAAGTATGATAGCATGATTTTCTATGCCATGATTTTATGATGACATATTATGTTTATATGATGTTTTTGATGCGTGTTTGGATTTGCTTGAGTGTGGTGAGGCCAAGAACCCTTAGCCATGGTGAGGATGAGCCAAAAACCCTTGAAATTGGTTAAGACAAAGCAAAGAGTCTCCCAAAATTAAGATGGGCTCCTAAGAGTATGGTTAAGTCTAAGAATCTCTTAAAGAATGGGTGAGACAAGTCCAATATTCACAAGAAATTGGTTGAGACTAATCCACTTGCTTGGCAAGCCTTTGTATACTATGTATGACATTCTCAAATGATAAAAATGCTTCTTGAATGTTTGCACATATCAACATGACCATACATGCATTTATGAGAGTTGTTTGCATCCATTATGTATGATTGAATGGGAGATAAGCTATTGGGATTCTTTGAATCTCATTCCCTCCTCTCCAATGATTTAACATGCTAGGTGGACTAAGTGGACAAGGTAATAGAAACCAACCACCTTGAATAGAAGAGATTGACACCAATATGTATGGTTTTTGCTCTTTGAAGCCAAAATGATGCCTAATGATATAAATTATTATTGTAAATGGCCTATGGCCTTTTGAACATATTTAATTATGATAATATGTTATGTTTAAATGGGAGAATGTATTATGTGACCACTAGCATGCAAATTGAGTATGTATGGGCAATGTAACTTCTTGAATTAGTTTATGGAATTATGCATATGTGTGGATGAGATAGCCAAAAACAAATACATGAGGGTTGGGACCATTTGGGCAGTTCACACAAGTCCTAATTATACTTTTGAACTTGCCTAAGAGGTGTCAAACCCTAAGGAAAGCCATTTGGATATTTTGATATCCTATATGGAGCCAAAATTGAATATAATGGAACCCTATGTAACTTTTTATCCAAATGAGCTCTTCTTGATTTGATATTTGGCATGAAATTAGAGCTTTTTGAGAGATTTTTGAGAAGCTAACGAACAAAATTTTTGGACGTCTAGAGAATATATTTGATGAATTTTTAAAGTTGGGATTTTCAATTGATTTTGGTATGTGCACTGTTCATATTGACAGATTTGTGTTCTATGTCATTTGATGGGTAAATGGTGTCCAATGCTCATAAAATTATATAGGCACAAACTAGAAGTCATAAGCTTTCTATAGCCACTGAGATCACCTCATTTGGAGGTCTGAATAAAGAGTTTTGCAATTTTGATATTTGCTATTAGTAGCATTAGTGCCCCTTGAGTTCAGTTACTCTTCTATAGATTTCCAATGGCTAAAAGTATCTTTTTCATTATAGAATTATTTTTCCCATAAATTTAACATCTGTTATTTCTAGAATGACCAAATTTATGTGATTTTAATTTTTATAAAATTAGTTATGAATTTTAAAAATTCATATCAATAATCTGACCTAGTGGCCCAAACAGCAGCGACCTCAATGGGTTTTTGGATGTCAAAGGTTCTTCCCTTAATGTTTCATGAGCTGAAATTATTTTTACCATGGGATAGACATCTAGATATTTCTATAATGGTAAATTTTGTTCGATTTCAATTTTTTTGGATTTAGTTATGAATTTTTGAACTTGTAACAGAAAAACTAAAAATCTGACCGTGGCTAATTTGTGGAAATTGGTATTTTCATCCACTTGTATGAGTTCCAAGCAACTTTCTTGGATGGTTTTGAATTGTATTAGTGTAATTAAATATGAGAATATGTTTAATTAGTTCTCTTGGTCCATGGAATGTGATGAAAAATTTATCCACTGCGCAACGCATGAAAATGTAATATTTTAATGTCTTTTTCTTGGAAACTCATATGCTTCATGGAATAAAACCTAGAAATGGCATGAAATGAATTATAGTATGATGGTATTACATCTTCTCTACCAAGAACATGTACAAACATTGGTAAAAGGCTCTAGCATGCTGTTCGAGTTGAACATCCGTTTGTGTAGATACTGGTAGAGGGAGTAGATCTATAAATCAATTCCTAAGATCCGACAGAAAAATGTAAGTATTTCTAGATCTACTTAGTTTAAACAACATTGATGGATCCATGAGAAGGGATTTAGGGTTTTAATTTTTTGCCACGCATCCCAAAAATTCCCAACACGGGCTCATTGTAAAAGAAATAAAGTCCTTCCTTAGGAGGCTTTGCCTTCTTGGCTTCAAGCTTGGGTTTAGGCTTGGGCTTGTTTTGGTCCTTGGACTTATTGTCTAAGCCCTTTTCCTTTCCCTTGATTTTGCCTTTCTTTTTCATTCCCTTTCCTTTCTAAACCATTAAAATAGTGCTTGGCTTTTTCTTGATATTTTGCTTAGTAGTTTTAAGCATCGAATGCAGTTTAGAAATTGATTTCTCCATGTTGTTTATATTATAGTTCATGATGAACTAGTCATAACTTTTCAGGAGTGAGTTTAAGATCAAATTTGTAGCTAACTCCTGGCTCATGGGAAATTCAAGCCTTTCAAGGTGATCAATGTAGCCTTTCATCTTTAAGACATGAGCACTACCTAATGCACCTTCAGCCATTTTCTAGGAATGTAAGGCTTTAGTAGTTTCATACCTTTCATGCCTCGCCTATTATTGGAACATTTCCTTGAGATGCACAATCATCTCATAAGCCTCTATGTGTTCCAAATCTCTCTGAAGTTTTAGGATCATGGTGGCTAGCATCTAGCATGCTACATCCACAGAGCCATTAAGATGTTTAGTGTGGGCATCCTTTTGGGCTTTTGGAGCATTGGCTATAGGCTCCTCAGGAATGAGTTGATCTAGGACATATGACTTTCTCTCCTGCTTAAGAACAATTCTCAAGTTCCTAAACCAGTTAAAAAAGTTAGTCTCATTGAGTTTGTCCTTCTCAAGGACTGATCGCAATGATAATGTAGCAGAATTATTTGTCAACATTTTTCTATAACAAAATATGCAAAGTCAAGTTATAATCTCCCACTAAAAGTTAACCCTCAATTTAATTTATCAGGCTAAGACCCATATTTCCCTCAATTGTAAGTCCGCTTTGGCAAGACGCTTAAAATTAAGTTATTTAGGTAGGTAACTTATTTACCAATTACATCACATGTAACTCTTAGATCTTTATAGGATTCCATCATCATATGATCCGGTATATTTAATCCTATCTAATGCCTTGAGACCTAAAACTATTTTGATAGTCCTAATTAAGTTAAACCATTATGAACCTTATGAGTATCATCATTACCCAAGCTGCCTCACTAAGATAACCTAAGTATATCCACTTTGATGGAACATACACTTAGGCGATCAAAGCTTTGACAGGTGTTCATAAATGGGTGGCATATAAACTTAAAATTTGATTCGAGGGATTTTTATTATTATTATTTCATTATGATTCAAATATTTAATCATTGCATGATAATGTACTATGATAGCATCTCATACATACATATGATCTCATCATGAAGTATAAAATTAAATGTGTCACAATATGGCCCTATATAACCTATCTCCTCCTAAGCCAATAAGAGGATTCTTCTAAGATAAAAACTATAAAGACTCAATTAAACATTTAAGGGGAGTGAGATGAGAAGAGAATGTACATCCAGAATAAATAGAGAAAGGCACAACACGCAAGCCGTATTTAAAAAATTGCAAACCATAAAAGCCTAGGGCCATATTATGCACCATACCCATCCAATTCAAACAAACAAAATTCATATATAAAGTTACTAACATCTCATCTCATAAGAAAAGTTGTAAGCATTATGATCTTAGTGTTAAATCAGATTAGGTTATGCTAAACACGTTTTCATATATACATATATGAGATTCATGTATCATATACATATATTATAGATTTAAATATATCCTATCAACGTGTCTGGTTTCTTCATCATATGCAAATCACATATTCAAAATCATATTTACATACATATACGAATATGGATTGTTCATTCATGTCATGAAAGCATGTTCATAACATATATAAATATATATGTACAGAATAACATGTTATATATGAAAACATGAAGAGACTTGTTAAATAAATTTGTAAACATCTGAATTGAACAATTTTATAGTCTAAAATTAAACAAATTTAGAATCAGATTCCAAATCAAATTCGAACCTCTTTGTAATTCGCACACATATGTCGCACATAATATTGAATTGTGGAGTTCAAATATCACTTATATGAAATTAAATTTAAAATTGATTTGAACATATAATATTTATATATATGAACGTTAGATTCAAACGCTAATCATGTGAGCCTTAAGTTCGCATACTTAAATCACATTGCAACATATTGCATCACATATAAGTCATACGAAATCACAACAAAGACAAAATTCATGGAACTTCACACAAAAACTCAATTTAAATAATCATTGACGCGGCTCTGATACCACTGTTGGGAATTTAGGGACACACAACGAAAAATTAAAATCCCGAATCCCTTCCCATAGATCCATCAATGTTGTTTAAATCGAGTAGATCTAGAAATATTTACCTTTATCTCTCAAATCTTAGGAACTGATCTACAGATCTACTCTCTCTATTGGTATCCACATGAATGGATGCTCAACTTGAATAGTGTGCTAGCACCTCTTACCAATGTCCGTACACGTTCTTAGTAGAGAAGATTGTAACACCCCAAAATTAATTAAGGTGTTAATCATAGATTTAGATTAATTAGGAATAATTAATATGGGATAAGTGGGCAAGTTAAGTGGATGGTGATTTTGAGAAATAAATCAATAATATGAGTTCAGAATTAATTGGGATAGAAACTACATCTAGGCCCAAATTAATGTAGGAGATCATGAGAAAAGGCTTATAAAGGCCCAATGATTCTAGATGCAAGCCCAACTCCTTATCATGAGACTTGGGCCAAGAGAGATCACCTAGCAATAGCCTAATTTGATTTAATGAAATAGAGGCCCAAGACCCAAATTTACATGAGCTCTTATAGTTGGCCCAACACACATTATGCAGACCCAAGTTGGATTGACTCTTGGAATTTAGCCTAACCCAATCAAATTACTGTAGCCCAATTTATGAAACAAAGCCCAACAAGTGCAAAAATCTGAACCTACAAGGAATTGGGCCATTGGGTCAGCATACCTCACTTAAACTGAAATTGTTCTGCAGCCCACTTCACCAAACAAAAGCCCAATAAGCACACATCTGAACCTAAGTGGAATTTGGGCTTTAGGGTTGACCCAAACTCATCTAAAACCCTAACCCTTCAGCCTCTCCTTCATTTTGCTGAAACTCAAGAGAGGAAATTCGGAGGTTCAAGGGAGGCTAGGGTTCTACCAACATGGAGGCTCCATTTCTCACTTCTAGAGGATGATTTAGCCAAGGTAAGTTATATATAACTTGACCCTCTCATCCTCCTCTTCATTTTGGTCCGATTAATTTCTGGGTTTGAGCATTTTCATCTTCATCTCAAATCTGAAATTTGGTGTTGGGTGATTCCTTGCAAGATTTTCGGACATGGAGGTTAGAGGGAGGATTATGTAAGCTTTTCCTTTCCATTTTGTGTATTACCTTGCTGGAAAATGCCCCTAAGGATGTATTATCATAATGGGTTCTGTTATTGTGTGAGATTACAAGGAGAGAATGGTGGAAAACTAAATTTTCTGGGCTTGATGATTGAAATGCGATTTTGGTGCTTCCATGGTGGATTTTTGGAGGTGAGGCTATTAGTGTTGTTAAGTGAGTATTTCCTTCCCATTGTGATGCATTTTCTGTTAGTTTGAAACCCCTATAGTTGACCTATGATATGGGCTTTGGTTTCATGTGAAATTGCCCAGAAATTGGAGTGAACAATGGCAATTTCTGGTGGGGGAAAGTTGGGATCCGAAATTAAACCCCTTGGTAATTAGGTGAGTAACCTTTAGTCTGTTATTAGTAGTTCAACTCTTTGGATATTTGATTGTGATTAGAAATGATGATAATTATGCTTGTTATAGGCCTGGTATGCATTTGGATTATTATGGTAGCTAAGGGAAGAGTAATTGGCTTCATTGAGGTAACTGGGTTATTTTCCTAACTCCATGTATATGCTCATGTTAATCTGCTATTTGTTACACATGCTTGATTTTGAAATGTTAAATGACTGGTTGACTACTTGATTGTTATTGTGATTGGACTTTGTGAGTCCATGGTGGAGCTGTGGTGCGGCTGCCACCCGTGCATGTGCTACGATCGAGCACCGGGTATGATCAACCCCAGATGCACTGAGCCCTGGTTGTGCTCAATAAGGAGTAGGTGCCGTGGACGGGCCTCTCCCGGTGTTATTGGCCATTAACATGTTATGTACGATTGCTGGTATGGGACAGTAGTCATTAGTAGTTCAACTAGTTCATTTGCCAATTGAATTAATGATTCTGATATTGATGACATGAGATTGTCTTGGATTGATTGACTTGTACATATATATGGAAATTTCCTTTTGTTACTGAGATTGTATATCTCACCCCGTTGTGGGCTAACATTTTCAGGGACTGGACCTCTTAATGGCAAGGAGAAAATTAACGAGAGCTGGTTAAATGGTTTGGTAGCACATAGGGTTGAGAGCCTTGTTAAATTTTAATGTAACTAATTTACAAGTTTTGTACCATTGTTGCATTGCATCATGAATTGCCAAGTGTAGAAGTATTTTGTTAACATAGAATGTAATCCCATGATATGTTCCTTATAGACTTGACTATTAATGCAAGAAATTCCCAATGAAAGTATGATTGAATGACCATTGTGGGAGATTTATAAGTTGCTGACATAAAATCCCATGGATGAGTAAGAAAATCCACATCTAAATGTTAAATGGGTAATGATAGATTAGTTGGATAATTAAGGTACATAATTACCATTAGAGTTGCATAAATTAAGGTAAAATGGCCTTAGAGTGATATTGGAGGGAAATTGGAGAGCATGAGATGAAATCTTGGGAGTTATAGGAACAGTAGGGAATTGGCCGCGGCCAACATTTAATTGGCCTAGGCCAAATAGAAACAGAGAAGAATTGGCCGCGGCCAACAATTAATTGGCCTCGGCCAAATGTGGCGAACCTGCCAGGGAAGAAAACAGAGAGTAATTGGCCGCGGCGAATAGTGAGGTTAGCCGCGGCTAAGTTTGGGAAGTGAGTTTGGGGGTGTTCCAGAGGGCATTTGGTCGCGGCGAAAGGGGTATTTGGCCGCAGCAAAATGCGTGAAATTTATAGAGGTTTAAGGACTTAATCCAAGAGTAATTGGCCGCGGCGAAAGGGGATTTAGCCGCGGCTAAGGTGCTTAATTTCTCATATTCACTTAAAAACTTTAATTTCTTTTATGGTAATACTAAGGAATGATTTAGAAACAATTGTAAGAGGTTTTTGTGAGTTGGAATTAATGGATGGGAGAATCAAAGGCTCCTTATTAAAGATTAAATTCACTTGCACATTTGAATAATTATGGTTCCTTAATTAATGACCCTAGTAACATTGAGGTTTAAATTTTCCCAACATCTTTCGAATATAATTAGTTGTGGTGACTTTCAACGTTCTGATTTAAATTTTATGGCTATTAGTCACATACTTAACCTTAATTATGATAATTAGAAGTTAGGGTCGTTACAGTTGGTATCAGAGCAATGGTTCAGGACAACCGTTTTAATTTAAATTCTATGACTAGAAGCTTGGCAATCATGATGCATATTTGGCATGGTATTAGCTCATGAGAATAGCTAATTAGGCAAACATATAGTTGATGTGCTTTATTTGCTGGAAAGAAGTATAGAGGAATGATGAGATAAGGCTTGTAATACTTGATTAAAATGACTGTTTCTTGAATTTTATTTAGAGCATCACCTATCCCAATAAGTATACCTTAGAGAATAATAGAGTATAGTGAGATTTTACCTCATAACACTCTAGTAATGCCAATTTTTAAGACTTGAGGTTGTTAATGCCAATGAAAAGATTATAATTTTATCCTTCTTTCCTTCGAATATTGGGTTATTGGTCTCAGTCTAGATAGATAACTGGTTGAGGCTTGTTGCCAACTGGCTACGCAATAGATGCACCAGTCACTCGTTGTGAGGCACCAGTTGACTGAATGAATGAGACCAAGTAACTGATAAGGATGATGAACAAAGCTACTAATAGCGCTTATGACCAGTTGACCGCCATTTACTAAGCAAGCCAATTGGGTACGGCCGACCAATTGACTGGCCTATCGAAGTAGTCAACTGATCACAACAAGAGTAGCAATTCTTTACCTAAGTGAAATTCTAAACTTTTCAAGGGCCATCTAGAGTGATGTTGAGAACTTAAAAGGCAATGGTATGGAGTAAAACACTTAACTAGTTATAAGAACTTTACGAAAGGGTAAGATATAGACCTTACTTGCAATCAGGAAATTGATAATGGAACTAGTGTGTAGTAAATAAGTGTGATTGATTAAATATATGAAGTGATGCACAATCCATAATGAGTTAGGATTATGTAGACTTCAAAGGGTCCCCAAAGTTGAAACTTTATAGGTACAGAGGTCCTAACCCACTTGCTTGGTCCCGGTTAATAAAGAATACAATTACTCAATCCTAGCTACCGCAATTTGGCCTAATGAATAACGGCGATAAGAGTTAAAGAATGTTTCAAATAGTTTTATTCAAACTATTAGAGTGAGTAAGCCATCTTTAGTTAATAATGATAAGAAAGAGGGCAAGAAAAACCTTAGGATTGTCGAATCCATTTCTAAATGTGTATAGTGACTTCAAAGTAAGAGATTAAGGGAGATGATGTTCTGAAAGGAATCTTGAGAGCTTTGAGGCTCCTCCCTTAGTGTACTAAGGCAAAAAGAGAGATTCTGACAAGAGGAAAGACAACCCTTTAGCGTGATAAAGGTGAGGTGCACCAGTACGGGGTGCTTGTGCATGTTGTCTCTTGTGTAATTTAGTTTACTTATGCTATGTGTTGACGTGCATTTGGGTGGTGGTTAAAGGCACTTTATGTGCATGATACACTCGGGGAGTGTAAAATAAGATTCTACAGCACTCTGGTGCTAGAGGCACATGGGACGTGCTCATTTATCGGCACTTTGGGTGCTAAGGGCATGCGGGGCATGTCGCTCATCATATGATTTGATGAATTTTGACCACCAAATTGGCATCAAACTAGGCTAAGTAGACTTTCTTCCTAAAAGGTAAAGAGGAGATCTTGATGGTAAAGACCCACCTAAAAAGAGAATAAAATTGTACCTGTATGAGTACAAGTGGTTGAGATATAGTCATCACGAGGTGATGAGCATGTGTATGGCCATGAAAAAGTATTGTCTGCTAATATTAAAAAGGCAAACCATAATGCCACCACTAGTAATTTTATTGTCATGTATCATGTGTGGCGTGATCAAGGGGGTAGAGGTAACATTGGGAATTCAAGATGGACTAATGATTACTGGGGTAGAAAAACTCCTTAATCTTAAAAGAGAACTCTCTAATCTAGAATAATAACACTGGGGGAAATGAATGAGAGGTGGTAGTAATGCAACTAACTTATGTTATTACAATAAACCTTAGTATAATGATTGATGAGGAAGGGTGAAACACTAGTGGTAAATGACACTTGAGTTCTCTCATTGGGAATCCCTACTTGATCTATTGATAATTAGGGAATGTTTAACAATGAAAAGACTCACTGAGTCTCTTTATTATGTTAATTTAACTCCTAATAGTTAGGCGTGAAATTGAGGCCTAAAAACTTTTAGGGGAGTGAAAGAGTCAGTTGTAGTTGGCATAGGCCATTGTGTAAAGATGAAAACTATCATAACATCTCATATTGTATGCTATAACGTATGGTCAAAAGACCTTGTACTTATAGTCAGAGAACCTTATTGACAAAGTCTCAGATTTTACATTAATGAATACAAGATCTTGTTGATAGGATCTTAAACCTTGTTGACAAGATATTTTCTTTACTCTTTAGGGAAATATTAGGAATTTCCCAACTAGAAAAAAAAATGGTAAAAAAGTGTGCTAGTGGAAGGATAACTATACCTGTATGAAAATATCTTAGTTGGGGGTAGAAGATACGAAAGTGCAGCCCTTTGGGACTATATAATGGCATAAAAACCAAGCAGATGTCCAGTTGATTTCAAACAAGTGTAGATGCCATTAAGTTGACTACTAAAGCTTGTAGTAACTGAATGTTAAAATGAGACATTGGGACCTATTGATCATGGTAATCGTTAGAGTCACATGTATGTAATTATGGTAATGCCTTTGCAAGTGCACAAAAAAAAAAGAGAGGAAAAAAAAACAAGAAAAGAGAGAGAGGGAAGAGATCTATACGGATTTTCCTATGCTGGTTACCCCTGAGGGAAAATGATCAGGTTGGCTATAATTAACCATCATCAGGAGCAAAAAAGAAAATTCTTAATGTTGTGGGCAAGTGATGGGAAGTTATGTTCTCTAATAAACCACTCACTGAAATTACGACTTGTAAGATTTAAAGAAACTCATTCCTAAGTCGTGAAGGATTATCTCGATGTTCTAAACAAGACATTCTCACTCTTGAGATCAGGTCTTATTAGAGAATATAATCTAGACTTGAAATATCGCGTTTATCTTTACTTGGAAGATCGTGTTGGATTTCGATTATGTGGAAGGTGAACCTACAGTGTTTGGGTACCTTCAAGAGATTAGTTGTGAGATCAAACTTTACATTAGTTTTAACCCTCAGGAATCTCAACAAATGAGAAGGAGTAATCTTAGGCACTAATTGGAGATGAAAGGGGAATTCTATACGTCTAATGGAAATAATGAACTGTCTACTAATGGACAATAAATGAGGATAATGTGTGCAAAAATTTATGAGGTAGTTGAATGTAAGACTTGAAAACTTAAACTAGATGAACCTGTAAAAGGAAAAATCCATTTTTGTTAAGAAGGCTGGACTAAAGAAATGTAAGGGTAATCTAAGTGAAGGACAGATGGAACTTCATTATGGAATAAGGTCACTCAACTATGTTGCTGTTAGTGGAATAGATACTAGAACAACTGACTAAGTGGAATTCCTTATAGTTCTTGGTATCAACTATTAGGGAGTTGAGTTAAAGTATCTAGGAGTTATTTCTTAAACGGATTGAGAGTTAAGCAGGAAAGAAAATTAACATGAACATGTAATGATAAGTTATTAGAACGACAACCAAAAAAAAAAAAAAGCGAGAGGAAAGAAAGAAGAGAGAAAAAAAAAAAGAGAAGGGAGGAAAATATAAAACAGAACTAAACAAAAAGCTATGAAGGGAGAGAAAATTGGGATGTATTTGAGCTAGGTATCAAGAGCTTGCTATAAGATTATCAAGTGTGGCTTGGTCAGGATCTCTTTAGTTATGGACAAAGAAAGAGTAGGGAATATTCGGGTCGGTATGTCATTTGACGTAGGTTAACTAGAGGAAATAGAGTGGTGATTATCAAGTGAAGTGGTAACATAACAAGAATGTCCTCCCCAAGAAAGTAGTAAGAAGGGACTAGTCTCTGGTAAGACTATCTGAGTTATCAAGGAGGAGGTTTTGAGGAGGAATTGTCTAACATCAAATGAGTAAGGTGTGACTAATTTTGAGGACAAAATTTCTAAAAGGAGGGAAGAATGTAACACCCCAAAATTAATTAAGGTGTTAATCATAGATTTAGATTAATTAGGAATAATTAATATGGGATAAGTGGGCAAGTTAAGTGGATGGTGATTTTGAGAAATAAATCAATAATATGAGTTGAGAATTAATTGGGATAGAAACTACATCTAGGCCCAAATTAATGTAGGAGATCATGAGAAAAGGCTTATAAAGGCCCAATGATTCTAGATGCAAGCCCAACTCCTTATCATGAGACTTGGGCCAAGAGAGATCACCTAACAATAGCCTAATTTGATTTAATGAAATAGAGGCCCAAGACCCAAATTTACATGAGCTCTTATAGTTGGCCCAACACACATTATGCAGACCCAAGTTGGATTGACTCTTGGAATTTAGCCTAACCCAATCAAATTACTGTAGCCCAATTTATGAAACAAAGCCCAACAAGTGCAAAAATCTGAACCTACAAGGAATTGGGCCATTGGGTCAGCATACCTCACTTAAACTGAAATTGTTCTGCAGCCCACTTCACCAAACAAAAGCCCAATAAGCACACATCTGAACCTAAGTGGAATTTGGGCTTTAGGGTTGACCCAAACTCATCTAAAACCCTAACCCTTCAGCCTCTCCTTCATTTTGCTAAAACTCAAGAGAGGAAATTCGGAGGTTCAAGGGAGGCTAGGGTTCTACCAACATGGAGGCTCCATTTCTCACTTCTAGAGGATGATTTAGCCAAGGTAAGTTATATATACTTGACCCTCTCATCCTCCTCTTCATTTTGGTCCGATTAATTTCTGGGTTTGAGCATTTTCATCTTCATCTCAAATCTGAAATTTGGTGTTGGGTGATTCCTTGCAAGATTTTCGGACTTGGAGGTTAGAGGGAGGATTAGGTAAGCTTTTCCTTTCCATTTTGTGTATTACCTTGCTGGAAAATGCCCCTAAGGATGTATTATCATAATGGGTTCTGTTATTGTGTGAGATTACAAGGAGAGAATGGTGGAAAACTGAATTTTCTGGGCTTGATGATTGAAATGCGGTTTTGGTGCTTCCATGGTGGATTTTCGGAGGTGAGGCTATTAGTGTTGTTAAGTGAGTATTTCCTTCCCATTGTGATGCATTTTCTGTTAGTTTGAAACCCCTATAGTTGACCTATGATATGGGCTTTGGTTTCATGTGAAATTGCCCAGAAATTGGAGTGAACAATGGCAATTTCTGGTGGGGGAAAGTTGGGATCCGAAATTAAACCCCTTGGTAATTAGGTGAGTAACCTTTAGTCTGTTATTAGTAGTTCAACTCTTTGGATATTTGATTGTGATTAGAAATGATGATAATTATGCTTGTTATAGGCCTGGTATGCATTTGGATTATTATGGTAGCTAAGGGAAGAGTAATTGGCTTCATTGAGGTAACTGGGTTATTTTCCTAATTCCATGTATATGCTCATGTTAATCTGCTATTTGTTACACATGCTTGATTTTGAAATGTTAAATGACTGGTTGACTACTTGATTGTTATTGTGATTGGACTTTGTAAGTCCATGGTGGAGCTGTGGTGCGGCTGCCACCCGTGCATGTGCTACGATCGAGCACCGGGTATGATCAACCCCAGATGCACTGAGCCCTGGTTGTGCTCAATAAGGAGTAGGTGCCGTGGACGGGCCTCTCCCGGTGTTATTGGCCATTAACATGTTATGTACGATTGCTGGTATGGGACAGTAGTCATTAGTAGTTCAACTAGTTCATTTGCCAATTGAATTAATGATTCTGATATTGATGACATGAGATTGTCTTGGATTGATTGACTTGTACATATATATGGAAATTTCCTTTTGTTACTGAGATTGTATATCTCACCCCATTGTGGGCTAACATTTTCAGGGACCGGACCTCTTAATGGCAAGGAGAAAATTAACGAGAGCTGGTTAAATGGTTTGGTAGCACATAGGGTTGAGAGCCTTGTTAAATTTTAATGTAACTAATTTACAAGTTTTGTACCATTGTTGCATTGCATCATGAATTGCCAAGTGTAGAAGTATTTTGTTAACATAGAATGTAATCCCATGATATGTTCCTTATAGACTTGACTATTAATGCAAGAAATTCCTAATGAAAGTATGATTGAATGACCATTGTGGGAGATTTATAAGTTGCTGACATAAAATCCCATGGATGAGTAAGAAAATCCACATCTAAATGTTAAATGGGTAATGATAGATTAGTTGGATAATTAAGGTACATAATTACCATTAGAGTTGCATAAATTAAGGTAAAATGGCCTTAGAGTGATATTGGAGGGAAATTGGAGAGCATGAGATGAAATCTTGGGAGTTATAGGAACAGTAGGGAATTGGCCGCGGCCAACATTTAATGGGCCTAGGCCAAATAGAAACAGAGAAGAATTGGCCGCGGCCAACAATTAATTGGCCTCGGCCAAATGTGGCGAACCTGCCAGGGAAGAAAACAGAGAGTAATTGGCCGCGGCGAATAGTGAGGTTAGCCGCGGCTAAGTTTGGGAAGTGAGTTTGGGGGTGTTCCAGAGGGCATTTGGCCGCGGCGAAAGGGGTATTTGGCCGCAGCAAAATGCGTGAAATTTATAGAGGTTTAAGGACTTAATCCGAGAGTAATTGGCCGCGGCGAAAGGGGATTTAGCCGCGGCTAAGGTGCTTAATTTCTCATATTCACTTAAAAACTTTAATTTCTTTTATGGTAATACTAAGGAATGATTTAGAAACAATTGTAAGAGGTTTTTGTGAGTTGGAATTAATGGATGGGAGAATCAAAGGCTCCTTATTAAAGATTAAATTCACTTGCACATTTGAATAATTATGGTTCCTTAATTAATGACCCTAATAACATTGAGGTTTAAATTTTCCCAACATCTTTCGAATATAATTAGTTGTGGTGACTTTCAACGTTCTGATTTAAATTTTATGGCTATTAGTCATATACTTAACCTTAATTATGATAATTAGAAGTTAGGGTCGTTACAAAGATGCTCTCTTCTTCCTCTCTCTCTCTCTCTCTCTCTCTCTAGGCATTCGTACAGTGTCCATATACTTTCTCTCTCTAGGCATGTACGTACGCCGTACGTACACTTTTTATCTCTAGGGTTTTTCTTTAGTTCGATAGTTTTAGGAAACCCAAGCCTCCTACCTTTTATAGAGGTATCTTATTAGGGTTTTAGATATATTTAATTAATTTAAAATACATTATTTTAAATCAAATCAAATTTGAATTAAATAGATTAGTTTAAATTTAAGTCTATCTAATAGATTTAAATTTTAACTAATTATTTATTAGAAATCTAGAACTTAATTCAAATTTAATTTATCTCATAAATTAAATTTAAATTATTATATTAGTTTAAATTTAAATCTATCATATAGATTTGAATTTAAAATTAATTGATTTAAATTAATTAAAGGATATGTATATTTCAAATTTTATACATTATATATATATATCAAATATATATTTATTTATTTATAAAATTCTTCTACCCTAGATTGAATGTGACATTCATTAAATGTAGACATAATTTTAGATTCAATGAATTTGGATATTTTAGCTCGAGTTGACTGGTTTTTGTGTGTGACCTTGTAGGCTTCATATGATATTGGTAATGGGCTAATAATACTATTTGACCCACAAGTTACAAGCAGTCTCTAGCAAGACATTGTGACTACCCAAACCATATAGGGATTGGTGACCCGATGCAACCTATTATATAACCTTGTCACATCCCTTTTGTCACATGATATCTAGATCAAGTATGAGGCGTGGAAATGTCATCCTCATCTTACTTGATCGTCGCTTTCTCGATCTATGTGTAGGCTGAGAGTACAAATGGAAACCCTTCCATTCGAGCACGGCCATGCATTTCTCAATCTCACTCATCTAGGGGCCCAGAGATATCTCTCTATTAATCAGAGGGACAAATTCTATCTTGACCACTCATCTTCTTCTACATGAATTCCACTATACCCGATCATAGCCTTTATGATCACCCAATTAAAGATGACTTTTAACTATGCCAAAAAACTTATGACTATGCCAAAAAATAGAGTTCCTCATGTTGGAAACTATGGTGATCTCAAGTCTAAGGGCTTGGTGACATGGTTATACATAAGATATGCTTATGACTTAATCCATATAGCTATCTAATGGCGGGTCGATCTAGCATCTTATTCCCTAACAAATGCCTATGATTTTAATTCATATTTCTATACATGATTAACACATAATCATCAATCAAAATCATACTAGTCTTAATTCATTATCATTCTCATAATGATGATCGACTAGGGATATTTAAGATAACTAATATGATTTATCCAAGGATATTATTATATAGAACATGCAAAAATATAATAATGTAATAAAAGAAAACTCTTATTTCTTAATAAAGTATAATGTTTGCAATACAATGATTGGCCTAGGGCATAATCTCCAACAAATAATACCTTGGATCAGACTTGGAAATCTACTAGCCTCCTGCTATGTCAGGGCAAAGACTTTACCCTGAGTCTAATGTTTGGGTCCAGGAGCTTCCTCCTACTACTATGTGCAAACTCTAGCTATGTGTCCTAGTTTACCACACCTATAACACGTTCTAGCCTGCGTAACATGATTTGCCTCCATGATTTCTACTACACTGACTGTAGGCTACTAAAGTGGAACTGCCTCTATTAGACTGAGCCTATTTCTTTCTGTCCTTTCCTCTTCAGTTCCACTATCCTCTACCACTCTTTTACAGGCTCTTATGGTGGTACCTGCTCTCGTGGTGTTTTGTTCTCAGGGATGGAAGGTTTTACACTAGAGACTATATGTGTCATTCTTAAGTCTATTTCCATTACTTTACAAACCTCCACTAGTGTATTGAAGTCCTTGATCCTTTGAAGCACCATTCTATCTCTGATCTCTGGTAATATCCCCTTCTCTAACTTATCTGCTCTCCACCTCTCATCATCATACTTCTGGAGGTAAGATGAATATTTAGAGAGCTCTAGAAACTTGGTCACGTACTGGTCAACTAACATTCCCTCTATCTGCCTCAGGAGGACAAATTCTGACTCCTTCTCATCTCAAATGAAACTGGGGAAATAATTCTCATAAAATGCCTATAAGAAAATTTCCCAATTGATTAGTAGGCTCTTTGACTCTGTAATTGGTTCAATGCTTTTCCACTAATAATTATCTTCTTTTTCTAGCTAAAAAATTGCCATCACTACTTTTTGCTCAGACATGCACTCCGTAAGTCTAAAAATTTTCTTTAAATGCATAATCCAAGCCTCTACTTATTTTGTATTTAATTCACAATCAAATGATGGAGGCCCAAATTTTTTCAACTATACTATAGTCTGCTGGATAATAGGCTACTGAGTAGGAGGTGTCTAAGCTAGTGGAGTCTAAGAAGTTTATGGGTGCTAGCCTGAAGGGGCTGCCTCTGAATTCTCAAGATGATCTAAGTGTTGTGGTTAAGGAGGAGTAGGCTTCTCACTTTCTCTTTGAGCAAGCCTCAGCTACATGATCATGGCCTGATGTTGATATAGGCGAGCCATCATAGCCTGTAAGGCTCTAGTTATAGGATCACTAGGCTTTGCTCAAGCATTTCTAGAGGGCCTACCTCTCCTACTATTTACCATCTTATCTGAAATAATGTAAACATGATTTAACATAAAATATAAACATATGCCATAAACTAGCACTCAATTCATCCATATAAATCAAATATAATTGACAAATCACACCCTCAAGCTATAACTAACACTAGACTTCCTGAACCTTTGTTATGATACTAATAAATGTAACACCATATCTATATAGCATTTAACTTGTAGCACAAATATCCTAGAGTGTGCATTTTCATCAAATTAGCACTTTTAGCAGCGAAAAGGGTCGTCATTATAAGGCAAATTAACTTATCTTTGCTAAAATAGACCATTTGGGCTTATCAAAGTCATCTTTCATCCATAACACATTGTTCAACCAAAAACATCACAATTTGAAGTATGTATTTCAGGTTTGAGGCATACATAGCAAATTCAACATCATACTTGTATTTTCCTTAAGTTCTATAATTTGACCCAAACTTTGAAAATTCATAACTAATTCCAAAAAATTTCAAATCATGCAAATTAGGACTTTCTAAAAAGCTCAAGATGTCATCTAGCTGTTGCAAACATTTCAAATCAAAACAATGTTATTTGTCTCATGAAAATCAATGAAATAGTAACTAGGTCAAAAGTTTGGATAATAGTAGACCTAGAACTTCAACAATTCATATCTCTCTCTACACAAATCCAAATTGAGTGCTTTCAGTGCTACGGAAAGCTTATAATGCCAAGTATATGCCTATAAAATTTCATCAACATTGGACCTCATTTAACCCTTCAAAAATCCAAATGAACAGTATCATTGACAATTTTTGCATAATTTGGCTAACTTTGAAAAATCACAATAAATTCTCTAAAGTTAAAATTTTTGTTCTTTGGCTCTGTTAAAAGCTCTAGATGAGATCTAAATACTTGCCAAATTTTATGCCAAAACTCATCCATTTGGTCTAGTTTTCATTCAAGGCAAGATTATGGATCAAAATGGTCTCATTATAACATCAAATGGTCCAAAATGGCTTCCCATAAGAACTATGACCATTTGAGCATGTCCAAAAGCTCAAGCGCTACATATAGAAGCATCATAATGGGCTCATATCACCATGGAACTCAAAACCATCATTCTACTTATTCATATATAGAAGCATATCAAGGCTCAATGTAACACTATATATTTCTAGCTTATTTCATACTACTTTCATGCCTTAAACTATGCCATTCACACAAGAGGCAAGACAAATAGCATTAAATAATAAATTTCTTAGCATTGCATCGCGTATAAAATTTTTATTCGATGTCCCATGGACCACATGAACTCATGTATCACATTTTCATGTTTAATTACATAGATACAACTTATTTCCATCACCCAAAGTGGCCTACAACTCGTGGAAAGTAAGGGAATACATAAAATTCAAGGTAGCTATTTTGGCCAGAATTTTTCCTTTTCTATCACAAATTTTGGAAAATCATAACTAATTATAAAAAAATTAAAATCCTACATTCTTTGACATTCTAGAAAGCTACGCATGTCTAATTTATGATAAAAATATTTCTAAGCTATGAGACATAACATAGAAGATGTTTAACATTTGAAAAAGTATAGAGGTCTAACTAGCTACTGGTACTATCACAAGTTTCTGCTACAAATTTCAAAAATGTCCAATTAATTCTAAAAAAATCCAATCCAACCAAATGATACCAATCTAGAATGCTATAGATGTTAGATAGAGGAAAAAATAACTTTAGCTAGTCCAGGTACACCCAGACCTCAAAAATCAATCAAACAGTACATGAGATCTATTTGAATGCTTGATATTGGGAAGAAATTTTAAAAATTCATATCTCCCTCTATAGACATCCAAATGAGGTGCTTTTAGTTGGCACAACTCACTAGGAATGTCTAGTTTCTTGATATAAATTTTTGTGACAATTGGATATCATTTGCCCCCTGAGTGACAGAATTCATTTTCAGACCAGTGTATACAGTACCATGAACCAAAATAAAAAATTTTCCCAACTTTGAAAACTTATCAAATATTCCATAGACCTCTGAAAATTATAAACTTTATATTCCCAAAAAGATCTTAGCAAGCTATAAATGTATGCCAAATCTCAGATCAAGAAGAGTTTATTTGGATAAAAAGTAGTAGAGGTTTCCAATATGGTCAATTTTTGCTCCATATAAGATACCAAAGTGTCCAAATGACTTTCCTTGGTGTTTGGCACCTCTTAGGCAAGTTTAAAAACATGATTATGACTTGTATAAACTATCCAAGTGGTTCCAAACCTCATGCATCTCAATTTGGCTATTCTACTTCCACTTATACACTAATGCATCAAACTTTCAAGGAGCTAAACTTGCCATTAGATGCTCAATTGACATTCTAGTATTCACATAATATAATCTCTCATTTATACATCACATATTAACATAATTAAACATGCTCAAGAGGTCATAGGTCTTATACAATAATAGGTTACAACATTTATCACTTAAATGGCCTTAAAGAAGCAAACTCCATGTACTTCATTGTCATTTTTTCATTTCTCATGTTGTTGGCTCCCATTTCTTTGTCCTCTTGGTCCACCTAGCATGTTAGAACATTGGAGAGGAGGGAATGAGATTCAAAGAATCACAATAGCTCATCTCCCTTTTAATCACATATAAAATATGCAAAACCAATCTTGAAAATGCATGTATGAGTTTCACAGGATGTGCAATCATTCAAGAAATATTTTCAACATTTGAGCAAGTCATATATAGCATACAAAGAATTGCCAAGTAAGTGGATTAGTCTCACCTATTCATTTGTGGGTTTTGGACTTGCCTCACCTATTCTTTAAGAGTTTTTTGACTCAACCTTGCTCTTAGGAGTCAACCTCACTCTTGGAAGACTCTTTACTTTGTCTCAACCAATCTTAGGGATTCTTGGCTCATCCTCACCATGGCTAAGGGTTCTTGGCCTCACCATACTCAAGCAAACCCAAGCAAGCATCATAAACATAATTTGGAAACATAATGTATCATCATGGTATCATGCCATATGAAATCATGCTAGAATACTTTTCATGGCTTAAAACACACATACACACATTCAAAGACAAGTCAGTCATACATTCATGCATGAGAGAAGGAGGAGTGAGCTACCTTAGATGCAATCACACACTTTTCTCTTTAAAATAATGCTCCCTTCCTCGACCTTAGACACACAAAGGTGTAGGAATGATTTCTCTTGGCCTAAACAAAATTTATGGAAGCCAATTAGGTTCATGGAATTAATTCTAAAGCCACACAACTTGCTTAGACACTAACTTGGCTCATTAACTCCTTTATGGTTCCAAGAATACACCTAATGAAGCAACACCCATCAAATAAATTATAGGCTCTATTCTTTCCTTTCATATATGATTATTGACTCATTTTAAGCCTCTTGCAGTCATCACACAATTAAAATAAAGTGCCTAACTACAAGTTACTTCTTTAAGTCATATTATGGAACATATAAGGCCAACTTACTTTCTATAGTTTCTAAAATTTTTCCAAGCCCTACCCTCATCTTCACTCATCATATATGACTCAAAAATGGGCTTAGAAAAATTTAAAACTCTCCTTAGGCATCCAAACCTATCTAGGTCGAGACTAGGAAGCAAATTGGCCTTCTTGGACTTTGGTTTGTTTTCTTGAGGGAGGAAGCACATGGAGAGACTTCTAGAGATCATAGGAGCTCATTTAAACTCTCATTTAGGCATAAAAAGTAAGGTATCAAATCAGATTTTATAAAGAACATATGAAATCTTAGAATTTGCATCTTGAATTTCCATGGTTATTTATTAATTTTCTTTGCATATTCTTAATCTCCACACCCTTTTTCCTAAGAATCACCCTTGGTTCTGCCTAAAAACCAAGCCCTCCTATGGCTTCTTGAGTGGGGTGAAATATGGAGAAAAGAGGAGCAAGGGGTAGCAACCATGAAAGAAGAAATTATCTTGTTTTTCTTTGTTTTCTCACTTGAATCGTGTCTTCTTTGGCCTCCTCTCTTCAAATCCGAAAATTTCACTTAATTTCTCCCTTAAAACAGATCCATATGCTTCTAGATAATCATGGGAAATAAAGGAGAATGGAGGAGAAGAGGTTTGGAAAGGAAAAAGCATGAAAAACTACCAAAATTCCATACCTTCAAGGCTTGATTTCTCCTTTTCTTCTTCTTTCTCTTGTGCACCACTCTCTTAGGGCTTTTTCTCTGGTTTAGGGCATAAACATATGAGGCTAAATGAATGGGAGAGTGGGGCACCCTATATATATAGGTGGAGGAAGATTGACTTTTTAAAAATTTTCGTTTTGCCCTTCATTTTTGGCATTTTCGTTTCTAATTCATTTTAGCTCCTTTTTGAGAACCGTCTTTTCTATTATAAAATTTAGGTTCCCAATTTAGTAAAATACATTTGGAATCACTCAAATCAGAGCTAAAACCTTCCTGAACGATCTGTCAAAGTTTGAGTACATCAACATGAGAAAACGTCCACTGGAGGGGTTTTAACTGTTCCAGGGTTTCCCATAGTTTTCAAGGCCTCTAATAACCTCAAAAAACTCAAAAATTTTATTTAAAAAACCCTCCTATGTGAATTCCAAAATTTGCTCAAAATTACGAAAATACCATTACATTTCGTAAGTTTTTCATCAAAATTATTTTTTTCATTCTAACTCCATTTTTCTTTCCGTCTAAGCCTAGGATTCTCATTTTTATGAGTCTAGAATGTTACTCAAATTTTTTAGAACTTTAACTAATTCATTTCGAGGGACATGCTTTGAAAATACGTCCATTTTCATTGTTTAATGAAAACCAAATATTACATTCAAGGGTATCAAGAACTTGTATTCTCATGCATTTAACTCCATATCCATTACATACAATATATTCATATACCTTTACATATGATGAAAGGTTTACATCTCATACAAATAATATATATACATATTTTGACATTAAATTATATAAAAAATATCATATCATCAAAGTATCATCATTCATACCCCTTGACTTATATTCCTTGCTCCATGAGGTTCACCTAGATATGGTAAGACATAAAGTGGGAAAGAGTGAGATTCAAAGAATCCTAATAGCTTACTCACCTTTTCAAGCATACATATATGGCAAATTTTCATGTCAAAGAATGCAAGCATGCTACAAATGCTTTTAGTAGACATATATAATCACATGTTTAAGTCACATGAAGTCATTCTAATTCAAACATGAGCTCTAATGACTTTTAATCTAGCCTCGTGCAATTCTTTGGAACTTTTAGATTAGCCTCACCCACTTTTAGAGAGTTTTAACCTAGCTTCACTCACTCTGGAGACTTTTGGCTTTGTCTCACCCATTCTTAGGGACTTTTGGCTTCTTCTCACCCACTCTAAAGGACTTTTAGTACTACCTCACCCATTAAGAGCCATACACATTAAAATTGTCATTTAAGAAACATAATGATACCAAAGTATTAAATTAATAGCTATAAGCATATCTCATGATTCAAACATACATACAAGCATCCAATGATAATCAAACTACCAAGCAATGCATACAAGAAAGGATGGAGAGCTACCTTGAGTCAAGAAGCACAAACATTTTCCTTGAACTTTACTTCCCCTTCTCGGCCCCACACACACACCTAGGAGAAGCTTTATTTGCTTGGCCTAGATACATCAAATAAGATATAAACACATTATTGGAAACATTTTTATTCTCATATAAACTCTACCCATGCCTATTTAGCTTATGGCATGGCTATGGTTCTGTATAAGGGCATAATGAGGCAACTCATATAATTCATGATCTTTACTCCAATTTCTCACTCAATCTAAGTCTCATGACTCTATTTAAACTCATTGAAGTCATCACAAACTCAATTCAAGGAGCCAAACACTAAGTCGCTTCTTTATGCCTAAAAAAAATCTAAACTTCCAACTTTCAAAATATGGTTTCTAAACTCCAACTAATGGTTCCTTTGGTATTTATTATTCATTTCTAGACCACTTCTACCATTGGAATTAAGAAAAACTCTCCCTAGGTACTTGTTCCTTCTCTTGGTCGAGACATAGGGTAAGGTAGGAGCCTATGGAGTTTCATTCAATTTCTTAAGGATTTTGCCATCCATGAAGCTTCCTTGACCTCTTATAAACTCATACATACTCTTATATAAGCTAGATTATCATTAGAAAGCTTAAAAATTTCCTAGGTTCAACTAAAACCCTAAGTAACATAAATTCTAAAGCTTTTCTTTTAGTTCCAATTACATATTCTTACTTCTCATGCTCTAAAACCCTTATTCCTATCTTGTTATGACCTAAATTCATCCTCTCTTAGATGAGCCTAGGTCTGGCCAAAGCTCACACTTAAAGTGCAACTAAAAAGAAGCTATTGGAGATTATGCCCTGGGCTAATCATTGTATTATAAACATTATATTTCATTAAGAAAAAGGAGTTTCTCTTTTATTATATTTATTATATTGTTTGAATGTTTACTATAATAATAATATTCTTAGATAAATCATATTGATTATCCTAAATATCCCTAATCAATCATCTTTGTAGGAATGATGATAAACTAAGGCTAGTATGATTTTGATTAATGATTTTATGTTAATCTTGTATGAAGATACAAATCAAAATGATATGCACTTATTAGGAAACAAGGTGCTGGATCGACCAATCATGAGATAGCTACACGGATCAAGTCATAAGTGTATCTCATATATAGCTGTGTCACTAAACCCTCAAACCTAAGATCACTATAGATTCCTACATGAAGAACATTGTGTTTTGACATAGTCAAAAATCACCTTTAACCGGATAATCATAAAGGCTATGATCAAGGATAATAGAATCCATGTAGAGGAAGTTGAGTGGTCAAGATAGAATTTGTCCCTCTCATTAGTAGAGAGATATCTCTTGGCCACTCGATGAGTGAGACTAAGAAATGTATGGCTATACTTAGATGGAAGGATTTTCCATTTATTCTATCAGTCTGCTCAGAGATTAAGAAAGTGATAGTCGAGTAAAATGAGAATGAAATTTTCATGCCTCACACTTGACCTAGATATCGTGTGATGAAAGGGTTATGATAGGGTTGTATGATAGGTTGTATTAGATCACCGATCCTTATATGATTTGGGTAGTCATAATATCTTGCTAGAGGCTACTTGTGACTTATGGGTAGAAAAGCGTTTTAGTATGTCATATGGGCTTATAAGATTGCACACAAGAATGTACCAACTCAAATTAAAATGTCTAGATTCATTAAACCTAAAAAATGTGTCTAGATTCAATGAATGTAATATTCAATTTAGGGTGGAGGAATTTTATAAATATATTACATATATATATTTTATAAAATTTGAAATATACATATATTTGATATATTGTATTTCAAAATATATATATCATCTAATTAATTTAAATAAATTAGTTTTAATTTAATTCTATATGATAGATTTAAATTTATACTAATGTGATAATTTGAATTTAATCTATATGATAAATTAAATTTAAATTTGGTTTAAATTAAATAATTAGTTTAAATTTATTCTATAGGATAGATTCAAATTTAAATTAATCTATTTAATTATGATTTGAATTAATTTAAATTAATCAAATTTATCCTAAAACCCTAATATAATACATCTCTATAAATAAGAGAGGCTAGGGGTAACATATGGTTCTCTAAAAATGAGAGAAAATGTGAGAAACGTAACGTACGGTTTCTTCGTAAATGAACAAAATTCACCAAATACAAAAGCAAGTCCCCCAAAATGACTTAGTTAAGCTCCTGAAAAATTTGGGAAGCATTCTAGATTCCTAAAAATGAGAATCTCAGGCTTAGATGGAAAGAAAAATGGAGCTAAAATGAATAAACAAATTTGAACGAAAGCTTGACAAAACATAAAGGCATTTTCATCATTTTGAGTAAATTTTGGAATTCTCACAGGAAGGTTTTTTAAAAGAAAGTTTTAAGTTCTCCAGGGTTCTCAGGGGCATTGAAAACCATGGGAAGCTCCGGGACCACTAAAGCCCCTCCTGTGGATGTTTTCTAACATTAGTGAACCTAAACTTTGACAAATCCATTCAATAAGGTTTTAGCTCTGATTTGAGTAATTCCAAAGGCATTTTACAAATTGGGAACCTAAATTTCATAATGGAAAGACGGTTCTAAAAAAGGAGCTAAAATGAGTTAGAAACAAAAATGCCAAGAATGAAAGGCAAAATGGAAATTTTTGAAAAAGAAGCTTCAAGAGGCCCCATCTTATTTCATGCCCCACTCTCCCTCATTTTTAGATCAACCCAATTCTACCTTAAAACTAGAGAAGAGAGCTAACTCTTAGGTGCACCAAGAGGAGAGGTTTCGGAGGGAGAAAAGGCAAGGAAAAGGTAGGAAATTGCAAGCTCTTTCTTTAGCAACATGTCTCTCTTGCTTCTCCCCTTTCTCTCTATGGTTTTCTTAAAGTTTTTGGTGCTATTTTGAAGGCAAAATAGAGGGGGAAATTCGGATTTAAAGAGAGGAGGCCAAGAAAAGTGAGAAACAAGCAAGAAAGGCCATGGAAACAAGGTAAAATCTTCATCCTATGGTAGCTACTCCTTCCCCATCCTTCTCCCTACTCGCCCCACATATGTAGCTATAAGAGGGCTTGAATTTTAGGAAGAACCAAGGGTGAATTCTATGAATTTAAGGGAGGAGAGTAAGAATATGCAAAGAAATTTAAGTAAAAGCCATGGATTTGCAAGATAGGGAAGTTAGGGTTTTGATTGCACCTTGAACTCTACCATGAACCCTAGCAATATTTTATGATGTTTAAGAGTTCATATAGGCTCTTAAGATACCAAGAGAGCTTCCTACATGATTCTCCCATCAAAGGAAGCAAAGAAACTCTAAAGATGCCAAGAAAAGCATATGCTTCGCCTAGAGTAGAAATGACACCTAGGGGTAGTTTTAATTTGTTCTAAGCTTGTTTTTGAGTCATGATGAGAGAAAGCCTTAAAAAATTTTTAGAAAACATAGAAAGTGAGATAGCCTTATATGTTCCATGATATGCCTTAAAGAAGCAACACATAATTAGGCTCCTTGAATTGATTGTGTGATAACTCCAAGAGGTTTAGATGGAGTCAAGAATTATGAATAGATGAAGAGAATGGAGCCAACATGATATTTTCCTAAACTTGCTTCATTAAGTGTATTATGGAACCATAAAAGAGTCTTATGAGTCACCTAACTTTTCTAGTGAATGTGTAGCCTTAGAATGTGATTCAAGAGTGTAATTAATTTCCATATGATGTGTCTAGGCAAAGAAGAGTAATCTCTGCCTTTTTAGGTGTGTGAGGTCAAAGGAGAGGACTCAAGGCTCAAGGAAAAAATGTGTGAATGCAAACAAGGTAGCTCTCTCCACCTTCTCTCATGCATGAATGTGTGCTTACTGTAACATCTGATTCTTTGAAAATGAGAGAAAATGTGAAAAACGTAATGTACGGTTCTCTGTAAACGAACAAAACTAGCCGGATTACAAAAGAAGTCCCCCAAGATGATGTTGTTAAGGTCCTAAAAAATTTGAAAAGCATTCTAAACTCCTAAAAATGAGAATCTCAGGCTCAGACAGAAAGAAAAATGGAGCTAGAATAAAGAAACAAATTCTTACGAACAACTTACGAAACGTAATGGCATTTTTATAATTTTGAGTAAATTTTAGAATTCACATAGGAGGGCTTTTTAAAAGAAATTTTTGAGTTTCCAAGGGTTCTCAGAGGCCTTGAAAACCATGGGAAGACTTGGGACAGCTAAAGCCCCTCCAGTGAACATTTTTCAATGTTGGTGTACCCAAACTTTGACAGATTCGTTCGAGAGGTTTTAGCTCTAATTTGAGTGATTCCAAAGGCATTTTATTTAATTGGGAACCTAAATTTTATAATGGAAAAGATGGTTCTTAAAAAGGAGCTAAAACAAAGGAGAAACGAAAATGCCAAGAACGAAGGGCAAAATAGAAATTTTTGAAAAAGCCATCCTCCTCCCCCTATATATATGAGGTGCCTCACCCTCTCCTTCATTTAGTCTCAGATTGTTCTGCCCAAATTTAGAAGAAAAACCTTAGGAGAGTGGTGCACTAAGGGAAGAAGAAGAGGAGAAGAAATTCAAGCTTTAAGGTATGGTTTCTTAGTAGTTTTTCATGCTTTCTTCCATCCAAACCTCCTCTCCTCCATTCTCCTTTGTTTCCTTTGATTAAAATGAAGTTTACAACTCTTTTTTAAGGGAGAAATTGAGGGAAAATTCGGATTTGAAGAGAGGAGCTTAAAGAACACAAGATTTAAGTGAGAAAAAGCAAAAAAACAAGGTAATTTCTTCTTCCATGGTTGATATCCCTTGCTACCCTTCTCCACTATTTCTCTCCACTTGAGAAGACCTAAGAGATTTGATTTTTAGGCAGACCAAGGGTGATTCTAAGGAAAAATGGTGTGGAGATTAAGAATATACAAAGGGAATTAACAAAAAGCCATTAGATTTCAAGATGCAATTTCTAGAGTTTCAATTGCACCTTGTAAAATATGATTTTGTATGATGATTCCTAGGCCTAAATAAAAGTTTAAATGAACTCCCAAGATCCCTAAAAGGCTCCCCATATGCATCTTCCCTTGAGAAAACAAAGCAAGGTCCATAGAGAACAAAAACCTCTTTTGTCTCAACCTAAGAGAGATAGCATAGCTAGGGAGAGTTTTAATTTTTTCTAAGCCTATTCTTGAGTCATATATGATGAATGAAAATGAGGGGAGGACTCGAGAAAAATTTAGGAAGCTTAGAAAATGAGTTTGTGCTTTATGCTCCATATTAAGACCTAAAGAAGTAACACATAGGTAGGCTCTTGGGTTTGAGAGTGTGATGACTCCAAGAGGCTTAAAATGAGTCAAGAATCATATTTGAAAGGAAAGAATGGAGCCTAGAATTTATTTGAGAGTTGTTGCTTCATTAGGTGCAATTATGGAACCATAATGAGGTTTATAGATCAAGCTAGAGTTTAAACAAGTGTGTGACCTTATAATTAATTCCATGAACCTAATTAGCTTCCATAAATTATGTTTAGGCCAAGAGAAATCATTCCCACACTTTTGTGTGTGTGGCCGAAAAAGGGAGCTTGCCTTCAAGAGAAAAAGTGTGTAATTGTATCCAAGGTAGCTCACTCCTCCTTCTCTCATGTATGATTGTTTGCTTTACTTATCTTAGAATGTGTGTATGTGTATTTTCAACCATGAAAAGTATGCTAGCATGATTTTTTATGCCATGGTTCCATGATGACATATTATGTTTCTAAATGAGGTTATGATGTGTGCTTGGGTTTGTTTAAGTGTGGTGAGGCCAAGAACCCCTAGCTATGGTGAGGATGAGCCAAGAATCCTTAAGATTAGTTGAGACAAAGCAAAGAGTCTCCCAAAAGCAAGATGGACTCCCAAGAGTATGGTTGAGTCCAAGAATGTCATAAAGAATGGGTGAGGCAAGTCCAATATCCACAAGAAATCGAATGAGGCCAATCCACTTGCTTGGTAAGCCTTTGTATGCTATGTGTGACTTTCTTAAATGATGAAAATGTTTCTTGAATGCTTGCACATGTCTACATGACCATACATGCATTTATGAGACTTGTTTGCATCCATTATGTATGATTGAATGGGAGATGAGCTATTAGGGTTCTTTGAATCTCATTCTCTCCTTTCCAATGATCTAACCTGCTAGGTAGACCAAGTGGTCAAGGTGATAGAAGCCAACCACCTTGAAGAAGAAAGTTTGACGACATAATGCTTGGTTTTTAGTTCTTTAAAGCCATATTCATGTCAAATGATGTAATCCATGCTTATGTATGGTCTCCTTTGGAACATATGAAATTATGATAATATATGATGTAGAAATGAAAGAATGGGTTATGTGAATGATAGAATGCAAATTGAGTATGTATGGACAATGTAGCTTCTTGAATGAATTTATGGAATTATGCATATGTGTGGATGAGATAGCCAAAATGAGATGTATGAGGGTTGGAACCATTTGGGTAGCTCATACAAGTCCTAATTATACTTTTAGACTTGTCTAAAAGGTGCCAAACCCCAAGGAAACCATTTAGACATTTTGGTATCCCATATGGAGCTAAAATTGACCAACTTAGAACCTTATGTCACTTTTTGTCCAAATGAGCTCTTTTTGATCTATGATTTGGTATGCAATTAGAGCTTGTTGAGAGCTTTTTGGCAAGCTAAAGAACATAATTTTCAGAGGTCTAGAGAATATTTGATAAATTTTCAAATTTGGAAAATTTTCTGGTTTTGGTCATGTTATTGTTCACTCAAGTCCGAAAATGAAATCTATCACACAGGGCTCAAATGATGTCCAATTTCTACAAAATTTTATACAAAGAAACTAGATATCCTAGTGACTTGTTCCAACTAGAAGCATCTTATTTGCAGGTCAATAAAGGGAGATATGAATTTTTAAAGAATCTATCTAGTATCAGGAACTTCACCTGACCTCAGCTAGTGTTCGATTGAATTTTGAGGTCTAGGCATGCCTAAACTAGTATAGAATTATTTTGCTCCTCTAGCTAACATCCACAGTAGTCTAGATTGGTATCATTTGCTTAGATTAGATTTTTATGGAATTAATGGGCCATTTTTGAAGTTTGTTATAGAATCCTATGACAGCATCAATGGATAGCCTGATCTCTGGACCTTTTTGAATGTCAAACACCTTCTGTGATAGATGTTATGGCCTACAAATATTTTTAATATGAAGTAGACATATTAGTTTTCCAGAATAGCCAAGAATGCATGATTTCAATTTTTCTAGAATTAGTTATGATTTTTCAAAATTTGTGACAAAAAAGACGAAAATCTAGCCGAAAATATACACGTGTTTTATGCTTCCCTTTGAGTTCAACGAGATGTAGCCACTTTTGATGATGAAAATGAGTTATATTCATGTAATTAAATATGAGAATGTGATGTATGAGTTCATATGGTCCATGTGACACTGAATGTAATTTTTATACATGACGCAACGCTAATAAATGTATTAAAATAATGCCATTTTCTTGCCTCTTGTATGAATTGCTTGATGTGAGGCATAGATATAGTATGAAATGAGTCAGAAAATTATGGTGTTACACTTACATTGCCTTTAAATGTGTGTATATATGTTTTGAGCTATGAAAAGTATTTTAGCATGAGCTTTTATTCCATAGTGCCATGATGATATTTTATGCATTTAAATGATGTTTTATATGCTTGCCTTGGTTTGCTTGAGTGTGGTGAAGCCAAGAACCCTTATCCATGGTGAGGATGAGCCAAGAACCCTTAAAATTGGTTAAGACAAAGTAAAGAGTCTCCCAAGAGTGAGGTTGAGTCAAAACCTCTTAGAGAAAATGGGTGAGGCAAGTCTAAAATCCATAAGTGAATGGGTGAGGCTAATCCACTCACTTGGCAAGCCTATGTATGTCATGTATGATTTATGCAAATGCCAATAATGTTTATGGAATGCTCACATATGCTAATATGCCCATGCATGCATTTTCAAGGCTTGTATTACATACTTTATGTGTGATTGAAAGGGAGATGAGCTATTGGGATTCTTTGAATCTCATCCCCTCCTCTCCAATATCTTAACATGCTAGGTGAATCAATTGAGCAAGGTAATGGAAGCCACCAAGTCAAGGAGAAAGAGATTGACGTCAAAATGTATGAAATGGCCTAATTATATCTCTTTTGTAGCCATACACATGGCATATGATGTAATCTCATGATGAAATTGTTATGTAATTATATGAACATGTGTAAATTGTAACATTCAGTTCTCTGAAAATAAGAGAAAATGTGAGAAATGTAACGTACGATTTTTTGGTAGACAAATAAAATTCACTGAATACAAAAAGAAGTCCCCCAAAATGAGATAGGTAAGGTCCCAAAAAATTTGGGAAGCATTCTAGACTCTTAAAAATGAGAATCTAAGGCTCAGACGGAAAGAAAAATTAAGTTAGAATAAAGAAACAATTTCTTACGAAAATCTTACGAAACATAATGGGATTTTTGTAATTTTAAGCAAATTTTGGAATTCACATAGGAGGGCTTTTTAAATGAAAGTTTTGAGTTCTCCGGGGTTCACTGAGGCCTTGAAAACCATAGAAAGCCTTGCACAGTTAAATCTCCTCTGGTGGACGTTTTCCAATGTCAGTGTGTCTGAACTTTGATGGATTCATTCGAGAAGGTTTTAGCTCCAATTTGAGTGATTCCAAAGGTATTTTATTAAATTGGGAACCTAAATTTCATAATTGAAAAGACGGTTCTCAAAAAGGGGCTAATACGAAGGAGAAACGGAAATGCCAAGAATGAAGGACAAAATTGGAAATTTTGAAAAAGTGTTTCTTCCTCCCTTATAAATAGGTGGTGCCTCACACTCTCCCTCACTTAGCTTAAGATTATTCCACCCCAAATCAGAAGAAGAACCCTAGGAGAGTGGCGCACCAGGAAGAAGAAAAGGGAGAGAAAATCCATGCTTAAGGTATGTTTCCATGGTAGTTTTTCATGCTTTTCTTCATCCACACCTCCTCTCCTCCCTTCTCCCTTATTTCCTTTGATTAAAATGGAGTTTATAAATTTGATTCAAGGGAGAAATTCAAGGGAAAATTCGGATTTGAAGAGAGGAGCTCGAAGAACACAAGATTCAAGTGAGAAGAAACAAGAAAACAAGGTAATTTCTCTTCCTATGATTGTCATCCTTGGTTCCCTTCTCCACCATTTTGCCCCACTTGAGAAAACCCTAGGAGGAGATGATTTTAGGCAGAACCAAGCATGAATCTAAGGAAAAGGGGTGTGGAGATTAAGAATATGCAAAGGGGATTATAAAAAAATCATTAGATTTCAAGATGCAAATTCTAGAGTTTTGTGTGCACCTTCCAAAATCTGATTTCATATGATAATTCCTAGGCCTAATTAAGAGTTTAACTAAGCTCCTAAGATCCCTAAGATGCTCCTCACATGCTTCCTCCTTCAAGAAAATAAAGAAATCTCCATAAAGGCCAACAAAGGCCTATGTCTCAGCCAAAGGGGGTTCTTATAGCTAGGGAGAGTTTTAAATTTGTCTAAGATCATTCTTGAGTCATATATGGTGAATGAAAATGAGGGGAGACCTTAAAAAAAAATTTAGAACTCATAGAAAGTGAGTTGGTGCTTTAGGTTCCATATTATGACCTAAAGAAATAACATGATGTTAGGCCCTTTGTTTTAATTGTGTGATGCCTCCAAGAGGCTTAAAAGGAGTCAAGAATCATATTTGAAAGGAAGGAATGGAGCCTAGAATTTTATTTGAGGGTTCTTGCATCATTAGGTGCAATATGGACTATAATAGGATTTATAGGACAACCTAGTGTCTAAGCAAGTTGTGTGGCCTTAGAATTTATTTCATGAACCTAATTGGCTTCCATAAATTGTATCTAGGCCAAGAGAAACCATCTCCACAAGTTTGTGGGTGTGTGGCCAAAGCAAAGGAAGGAGTTTCAAGAGAAAAAGTGTGTGATTGTGTACAAGGTAGCTCTCTCCACCTTCTCTTATGCATGGATGTGTGTTTAGCTTGTCTTAGAATGTGTGTATGTGTATTTTCAAGCCATGAAAAATATGCTAGCATGATTTTATATGCTATGATTCATGATGACATATTGTGTTTTCAAATGAATGTATGATACGTGCTTGGGTTTGCTTGAGTATGGGAAGGCCAAGAACCCTTATTCATGGTAAGGATGAGCCAAGAACCCTTAAGATTGGTTGAGACAAAGCAAAGAGTCTCCTAAAAGCAATGTGGGCTCCCAAGAGTGTGGTTGAGTTTAAGAATCTGTTAAAGAATGGGTGAGGCAAGTCCAAAATCGATGAGGAAAAGTATGAGGCCAATCCATCCACTTGGTAAACTCTTAAATGTCTTGTATGACTTATTCACATGCCAAGCTTACTTCTTGAATGTTCATGACTTCCATTATATCCATGCATGCATTTTCAAGAGTTACTTTGCATATATTATGCATGATTGAATGGGAAATGAGTTATTGGGATTCTTTAAATCTCATCCCCTCCTCTCCAATGCTCTAACATGCTAGGTAGACCAAGAGAGCAAGAGAATGGAAGCCAAGCACATGAGACATGAGAGGATGACATGAAAGTGTTTGAATTCTGTTACTTTAAGGCTACAAGAATGGCATATGTTGAAATTCATGAATGTATATGTCTTATGAAGTTATGAACATGTATAAATATGTTGATGTATTATGTATAAGTGAGAGATTATGACATGTGAATACTAGAATGTAAAATGAGCTTCTTATGTCAATGTAGCATTTTGAATGTTAGTATGGAAATATGCATATGTGTGGATGAAAAGGCCAAAATGAGATGTATGAGGTTTGTGACCATTTGGGCAGCTCACACAAGACCTAAGTGTGCTTTTAGACTTGCCCAAAAGGTGCCAAGACCAAGGAAAAATCATTTGGTCACTTTGGTACCCCATATGGAGCCAAAAATGACCATAATGCAACCCCATGTCACTTTTTAGCCAAATGAGCTCTTCTTGCTTTGAGATTTGGCATGCAATTAGAGATTGTTGAGAGCTTTTTGGGAAGCTAAAGACCATAATTTTTAGAGGTCTATAGTATATTTGATGAATTTTCAAAGTTGACAATTTTTCTGATTTTGGTATGTTGCACTATTCATTTGGTCCGAAAATGAAATCTATCACAAAGGGCTCAAATGATGTCCAATTACCATGATATTTTGTACAAAGAAACTAGACATTCATTGTGACTTGTGACAACTAGAAGGACCACATTTGGAGATCTAGAGAGGGAGATATGAACTTTTAAAAATTCTATCTAGTATTAGAGGTCAAACTGCCTTCTGGAACTATCACAAATTTCTACAGCAAATTTTGAAAATGTCCAATTAATTCTAAAAAAATCCAATCCATACAAATGATACTAATCTGGAAAGTTGTGGATGTTAGCTAGAGGAAAAAAAATAGCTCCAAACCAGCTCAGCAATCCAGACCTCAGAATTTGATGGAATAGTAACTGTTGTCAGGTAAGGGTCCTAATACTGGATAGAATATTTAAAAATTCATACCTCCCTCTCTAGACCTCTAAATGAGGTGATTCTAGTTGACAAAAATCATTGTGAATGTCTAGTTTCTCTGTATAAAATTTCGTGCCAATTGGACATCATTTGAGCCCTGTGTGATAGATTTCATTTTCGGACCAAATAAATAATGCAGCAGACCAAAATCAGAAAAATTGCTAACTTTGAAAAATTCTCAAATATTCTTTAGACCTTTGAAATTTATGTTCTTTAGCTTTCCAAAAAGCTCTTAGAAATCTCTAATTGCATGCCAAATCTTAGAACAAGAAGAGCTCATTTGGCTAAAAAGTGATATAGAGTTCCATTGTGGTCATTTTTGGCTCCATATAGGGTACCAAAGTGACCAAATGGTTTTCCTTTGGTCTTGGCACCTTTTGGGTAAGTCTAAAAGTACAATTAGGACTTGTGTGAGCTACCCAAATAGTCACAAACCTCATGCATCTCATTTTGGCCTTTTCATCCATACATATACACATTACATCAAACTTTCCAAAATGCATACCTTGGCATTATATACTCAAATTATGTTTTAGGGTTCATACATCATGTCCATTCATTTATACATCACATATGATCATAATTATACATTTCTAAAAGGTCATAGGCCATATATGTGACACCTTAATCTACTACCACTCTCTAGCCTCTCACTGGGCTCGGTTCTATATGATTTCCAAAGAATCAACATCAATCCGTGGCATTTTCATGCTATGAACCGGGGTTTCATATACTCATCTTTTACCCCGTGGGTCCTGTGAACCCATCATTCGCATTCTCAACTCAAACTTCGCTTATACAACTCATACATAGCATAAAACAAACCGTAAGCCACGGGTATGGAGCCAAAAACCAGAAAATGCACTTTTCTCACTTGTGCCCAAAAGTCTTATTTTGGCTCTAACTTTGGAAAATCATAACTAATTGTAGAAAAATGGGAATGTAGAAAACGTTAGGTTTTTGGAAAGCTCTAAGTGTTGAATTTACACTAAAAATCATTCCTAATCAAACTCTTAGCATTAGGACCATGTTTGACATCGAAAATGAGAGGGAGGTCCGGCTGTCACTGTTTCTGGTCTAGTTTACTGTCATGAACTTCGGAAATTTATAATTAAATCCAAAAAAATCCAATCTGGGCACACTATACCAATTTGGAAAGCTACGGATGTCTACTAGAGGAGAAAAATAAGTCCAGATCAGTTCAGTAGCCCCTACACCCCGAAAACCAATGGAACAGTGACGGGGGTCTGGTAGGCTCCCTGATGCTGATACAGAACTTCAGTCGGTTCAATCTCTCTCTACAGACCTCCGATTTGGGTAATTCTAGTTCCTATAAGTCACTGTGGTTGTCTAGTTTATGTGTATAAAATTTCACCACATTTGGAATCCAGTTGGTCTATGAATACCACAAATTTCATTTCTGGTTTATATGAACAGTACATGACCAATTCATTGAATTTTCCCAAATTCAACAATTCACCAAATATTCTCTAGACCTCTAAATATTACCCACTTTAGCTTCTCAAGAAGCTTTCTACACACTCTAGAGACACGCCAAATTTCATGGCAAGAGGAGCTCATCCGGTCATACTTTGACGGAGCTCTCAAAACTACCGATTTTGGCACCCCAAAGGTCCAAAACGGGTCCAAATGGCCTCTCACACATTCTAGCCACCCATGGACAAGTCTAAAAGCATAAAACTAGGATATATAACAAGTCCATGTAGTCCAAATCATCATACATTCAAATCTCACTATGCTACGGCCAAATATACACTACTTCATTCATTCAACAAAAGGGGCAAAACCCTCATTTCCATTAATTTGGCTATAAACATAGTTCATACAATATCCTTTCATACATATACACTTGCTACAATAGTTATATCTCAAAAATAGTGGGCACATATTCATTTGGCACCACTTTACATCAAATACATCAAAATATCCAAAAGAAAGTAATATCTAACTATGCATGCTCCTAGGCTCCTAGGTGTGTGCTTGGATCTCCTTGAGCTCCACCTAGCATATTTAGTTGGGAGGGGAAGGGGTGAGATTCAAGGAATCTCAGTAGCTCATGCACTCAATCAAGTAAGCAATCAAGGCATATAACAAGTCAAAGCATGTGAATAAGCATTTAGCCATTCTCAAACATCCAACACACATTGTACATGCTATGGAAATCATAACAATGCCAAAAATGGGCTCCAGGGACTTTTGGTTTAGCCTCACCCGAGATTAGGGACTTTTGGATGGCCTCACCCGAGTTTAGGGACTTTTGACTTGGCCTCACTCGGTTGAGACTTTTGGCCTTGTCTCACCCATTCTCAAGGGACTTTCGGCACTACTTCACCCGAGCAAATCTCACAATTCATCACACAAGTATATTGGCATCAATGCATCAAAGCAATAGCATATGGCATATTCCACACAACAAGCATATACATAAACATACAATGACTATTACATCCAAAAATGCAACAAGAAAGAGTGGGAAGAGAGAGCTACCTTGTGAGCCAAAGCCAACACTAGCTTTTCCTTTCAATTTCTCCTCTCCCTCCTTAGGTTCACAATCACACCTTGATGGAGGTGTTTCTCTTGAGCCTAGGCATATAAAAGCATGCAATTACACTCTTATAATGTAATCTTTCAGATCAAACTCTCCTAACATATCAGAACCTAGAGTTCTCTCTCTCTCTCTAGAATGCCATCAACTCTTTCTCTCTCCCATAGTAGTGGAAAATGACATTTTCAAAGAAAACACAAAGATTCAAAGGTGTTTTCCACTTTCCCTCTTCTGACCCATGCCCAAAATTCAACCATTTTCACAAACAAAATCGCAGAAAAAGAGGGCAAAGAGAGGGGATCAGAAATCTAAAGAGAAATGGGGGAAATTTCCTTACCTTTCCCTTGCTCTTCCTCCTTCTCTTGATCTCTCTCACTCTCCACGCCTCTTTTCTCTCCTTGGGTCGAAGTCTAGGGCAGATATGAGAGAAGAAATGAGTTTGGGCATTTAATGAAGTCTAATTCTCGCTATTTACTCTCTTCCGGACTGACCCTCGCTACGGCGAAAATTAACCTTTGCTATAGCGAGCTCGTGTAATCTGGCTTCGGTATGGCGAGGTGTAACCTTCGCTACGGCGAGCTCGTATCAGTTTCCTTCGCTATGGCGAGATTTACCATTCGCTATGGTGAAATCGCGTCAGTTCCAGACCTCACTCTCGCTATGGCACACGCTACGGCGAGCTGCCCCCTGGTTTCTGTATGGACTGCTATCCGCACTCGCTATAGCTAGAATCTCTTTCGCTATTGCGAACAAGCACTCTCGCTGTAGCGAGACCATTTCTCGCTATTGCGAGAGGACTTGGCAGAAATTCTGGATTTCGAATTTTTCCAGCTTTTACTTTCTTTCTTTTCCCTTTTCTTTTCTTTTTCCCGGTTGTTACAATATACATCAGTGGATTACAATATTTGGCACAAGTATGGCCTTAAAGTGACAAAACTCAAACACTTTGTTGTCAAACTCTTTCCTTCAAGGTGGTTGGCCTCCGTTACCTTATCCACTTAGTCCACCTAGCATGTGAGATCATTGGAGAGGAGTAAATGAGATTCAAAGAATCCCAATAGCTCATCTCCCATTCAATCATACATAATATATGCAAAGCAAGTCTTGAAAATGCATGCATGGATATCATGGAAGTCATGAACATTTAAGAAGCAAGCTTAGCATGTAAATAATTCATAAAAGACATTCAAGAGCTCACCAAGTATTTGAATTGGCCTTACACTTTTCCTCATGGATTTTGGATTTGACTCACCTATTCTTTAAGAGATTCTTAGACTCAAACATACTCTTGGAAGCCCACTTTTGCTTTTAGGAGACATTTTGCTTTGTCTCAACCAATCTCAAAGGTTCTTGGCTCATCCTCACCATAGTTAAGAGCTTTTGGCCTCTCCATACTCAAGCAAACTTAAACAAATATCATACATTCATTTGAAGACATAATATGTCATCATGAAATCATGGCATATAAAATCATGCTAGCATACTTTTCATGGCTTGAAAATACACATACACACATTTTAAGACAAGCTAAACACATCTAGACATGAGAGAAGCTGGAGAGAGCTACCTTGTATACAATCACATACTTTTTCCTTAAAATTCAAGCCTCCTCTTTCGGCCACACGCCCACAAACTTGTAGAGATAGTTTCTCTTGGCCGAGATACAATTTATGAAAGCCAATTAGGTTCATGAAATAAACTCTAAGGCCACACAACTTGCTTAGACACTAGGTTGTTCTATAAACCCCATTATGGTATATAATTGCACCTAATGAAGCAATAGCTCTCAAATAATTTCTAGGCTTTATTCTTTCATTTCAAATATGATTCTTGACTTCTTTTAAGCCTCTTGGAGTCATCACACAATTAAAACAAAGAGTCTAACATTATGTTGCTTCATTAGTTCATAATATGTAACTTAAAGGACCAACTCACTTTTTATGAGTTCTAAATTTTTTCCAAGACCTCCCCTCATTTTCACTCATCATATATGACTCTAGAATGGCTTTAGAAAAATTTAAAACTCTCCTTAGCTATAAGAACCCCCTTTGGCCAAGACATAGGGCTTTGTTGGTTTTCACGGAGATTTCTTTGTTTTCTTGAAGGAGGAAGCATGTGGGGAACATCTTAGGGATCTTAGGAGCTCATTTAAACTCTTAATTAGGCCTAGGAATTATTATATAAAATCATATTTTGGAAGGTGCACACAAAACCCTAGAATTTGCATCTTGAAATCTAATGATTTTTTGATAATTTCCTTTACATATTTTTAATCTCCACACCCTTTTTCCTTAGATTCATGCTTGGTTCTGCCTAAAAATCATCTCCTCCTAGGTTTTTCTCAAGTGGGGAAAAATGGTGGAGAAGGGAACCAAGGATGACAATCATAGGAAGAGAAATTACCTTGTTTTCTTGCTTTTTCTCGATTGAATCTTGTGTTCTTTGAGCTTCTCTCTTCAAATCCGAATTTTCCCTTGAATTTCTCCCTTGGATCAGATTTATAAACTCCATTTTAATCTAAGGAAATAAAGGAGAGGGAGGAGAGGAGGTGTGGATGAAGAAAAGCATGAAAAACTACCATGGAAACATACCTTAAGCATGGATTTTCTCTCCCTTTTCTTCTTCACTCGGTGCACCACTCTCCTAGGGTTCTTCTTCTGATTTAGGGCAGAATAATGTGGAGCTAAGTGAGGGATTTAATTTAGTGTGAGGGATTTGGTGCACCAATACTCGAATGTATGATATATGAATGAAATTTGATGTCAAATGTATGAGATAGCGTGATTTGGGTATTACATAGCCAAAGCTAGTATGTGTAATCTTGTGCATAGCATGGGGTGGATGAGTGAGTTTGAGAAATTTAGGTTTATACACCATTGAGACAAGTTTAGAGAGTCATTGTGATGCATTCCCACATGCTCAAATGGTCATGGTTGCCTTAGAACTTGAAATAGACCATTTGGACCCCTATTATGACACAAATTGAGCCATTTTGTAACCTAATGTCAAAATCTAACTAAATGGACGAATTTGCCCATGAAATTTGGCACAAAAGTAGGTCTTATCTAGAGCTTTTTGGAAGCCAAAGATAATATTATTTGGAGCTCTTTGGTATTAATTATGAATTTCCAAAATTTTCATTTTTCTGTTGAGCTAATATAGGTACTGTTCATATGGTCAAAAAATTGGGCTATGTCATCATAGGTCAAATGATGTCGAATGCTCATGACATTTTACAAGCATAAAATATACATGATAATATTTCCATGGCCTCAAGACCACCCCAATTAGACCTCTGAGTAGGGAGATATGAATTTTTGAAGTTGGAGATTAGTACTATGGATGATAGCTAACATCTAATATTGTTCTATTAGTTTTTTATGCCTAGTAGCCTTTGTGTGGTCTGGATTTATTTTTAGCATGAATTATACATCCGTAGATTTCCAAAATACTATAGTCTGCCTATTTTTTATTTTTCTAGAATTAGTTATGATTTTTCAAAATTTAGGCATAGAATCTAGAAAACTAATCCGAGGTTGCACTAGTAAGTTTTATATAGTTGCCCCCTTTTGCTCGAGGTATAGACCATTTCTTAAGCTTGTTATAAGTTGAAATTGTGTATTTAAATGTGAGAATGAGATGGATGAATCCATATGGCCTACAGGATGTCAAGAGAAAATTTTTGCCATAGCAAAATGTATCTTGATTCATGATTTCCTATGCCATTATGTTGCTTCCCATAGGATTAGCATGAGATGAGGCATGGGATTTGCATGAGTTAGGTGTTAAAGTTATGGTGCTACATTTATTGGTATTAGAGCAAAGTTACAGGCTCTCTAAGGTTTGATTTGGCTTGAGGATGTAGCAGTAGGGCTATGCAAAGACTTGTATAGATATGTAAAGCCTTGTATGAGACATTTTTGGGTGTGTGAAGATAGTTTGTGGCTATGCTTATGATAATTAAGTTGTAGAATGGTCTTAGAGTAGATAGTGGACATTGAGAAAGGTTAGCCTCTAGAATAGCTTGAGTAGAGCTAAAGGATCTGATGGCTAGAGCTCCACAAGATATGATAGCTCACCAGGATCAATAGCAAGCCCTAGGTATGAACAATGAGAAATGATCTTGTTGATATGAAAAGGCTTGCTAGAGAGAGTACATGAGGCCTAATTCTCCCTGTTAGTCATACTCAGACCATTCTGAGATGTTTCATGTAATACAGAGACGAGTAATGATGTAGTGCAATATGAGATGAGACTGCGACTGCATAAGACTAGCATAGAGGAGAAGGGAGGAAAAGAATTACCCCTTAGCCATAACACCTAAATGTCTAGATGAAGTTCAGAACCTGAAAGATTAATTCCCTCACGCTAGAGGTTTGAGTTACAAGCTACACTCTATAGAGCCCTGACAACCTAGAGGTGACAATTAGCTATACATGAATAAAGCAAGAGGTAGAACCCTCTAGCATGATGATGGGCTAGATATAGAGGCAAGAAGGTTCAGGTCTTGTAGCTAAAGATGAAATTCTAATTCATAAAGAAGCAAGCCAATCAGAGGCTATTAGCCGTGGTCAATTAACTGCTTAATCGCGACCAATTATTTCATGAAGCAGTGAGACAATCTAGAAAATTCCTCGTCATGGCTAATACTTAGACAAGAAACTAGAGTGAACCCGAGGCTAATTAATTGTGGCGAATGATATGTTAGCTACAGCGAATGGCAGTATGAAAGGCTTTGTTGGTCATATTCAAGCTAACTTAAGAAATGAGTTGATAAGGGGTCAGTCGATCCACAGAGAGCAAGAATCCCAAATATAAGTAGAGAAAAAGAGTAGTAAATGGTCATAGAAAGTTAGTAAAAAAATCAGTGGGCCTAACAGTTGAGATTGAAAAAGAACTCAGCATTAGAGAAAGTTAGACATAAGGATGATAAGGTTGTTAAAACTCGCCTTTAAGGTGTTAACTCCAACCTAGGGTGCTAACCTATGAGAATTGTAACATCCGGTTCTCTGAAAATGAAAAAAGACATGAGAAATATAACGTATAGTTTCTCTGTTAACGAACGAAACTCGCAGGATACAAAACGAAGTCCCCCGAAATGATGTAGTTACGGTCCTGAAAAATTTGGGAAGTATTCTAGACTCCTAAAAATAAGAATTCTAAGCTCAGACTGAAAGAAAAATAGAGCTAAAATGAAAAAATAATTTCTTACGAAAAGCTCATGAAACGTAATTGCATTTTTGTAATTTTGAGAAAATTTTGGAATTCACACAGGAGGGCTTTTTAAATGAAATTTTTGAGTTCTCTAGGGTTATCAAAGGCCCTAAAGACAATGGAAACCCCCGAGACAGTTAAAACCCCTACAGTGGACATTTTCTAACGTTAGTTGACCCAAACTTTGACTGATTCATTCGAGAAGGTTTTAGCTCCAATTTGAGTGATTCCAAAGGCATTTGAATAAATTGGGAACTTAAATTTCATAATGGAAAAGATAGTTCTCAAAAAGGAGTTAAAATGAAGGAGAAACGAAAATGCCAAGAGCGAAGGGCAAAATTAAAATTTTTGAAAAGTGTAACTCCCTTCCACCTATATATATGATGCACCCTTCTTCTCCCTTCATGTTACACGACCAAGTTCTGCCCAAAATCAGAGGAAAAACCTAGGGAGAGTGGCACATAAGAGGAAGGCAAAAAGGAGGAGAAATCAAAGGCTTAAGGTATGGAAATTAGTACTTTTTCATGCTCTTTCTCTTCCAAACCTCTTCTCCTCCATTCTCCTTTGTTTCCTATAATTATAATGAAGTTTATAAATCTATTTTAAGGGAAAAATTGAGGGGAAAATTCGGATTTGAAGAGAGGAGCTCAAAGAACACAAGATTCAAGTGAGAAAAAGCAAAAAAAAAAGTAATTTCTCTTCCTATGGTTGTCATCTTTGGTTCCCTTCTCCACCATTTCGCCCCACTTGAGAAAACCCTAGGAGGAGATGATTTTTAGGAAGAACCAAGCATAAATCTAAGGAAAAAGGGTGTGGAGATTAAGAATATACAAAAGGAATTATCAAAAAAACCATTAGATTTCAAGATGCAAGTTCTAGGGTTTCAATTGCACCTTGTAAAATTTGATTTTGTATGATGATTCCTAGGCCTAAGTAAGAGTTTAAATGAGCTCCCAAGATCTCTAAGAGGCTCCCCATATGCTTCTTCCTTTGAGAAAACAAACAAAGCTCCATGGAACCTAATATGCTTCATAGCCTCGGCCTAAATGGGTTCTCCTAGCTAGGGAGAGTTTTAAATTTTTCTAAGGCCATTCTTGAGTCATATTTGATGAATGAAAATGAGAGGAGGCCTTGGAAAAAATTTAGAACTCATAAAAAGTGATTTGGTGCCTTAGGTTCCATATTATGACTTGAAGAAGCAACATGATGTTAGGCTCTTTGTTTTAATGGTGTGATGACTCCAAGAGGCTTAAAAGGAGTCAAGAATCATATTTGAAAGGGAAGAATGGAGCCTAGAATTTATTTAAGGGGTGTTGCTTCATTAGGTGCAATTATGGACCATAATAAAACCTATAAAGCAATTTAGCATCTAAGCAAGTTGTATGGCCTTAGAAATTATTTCATGAACCTAATTGGCTCCCATAAATTGTATCTAGGCCAAGAGAAACCATCTCCACCAATTTGTGGGTGTGTGGCCGAAAGAGGAGGCTTGAATTTCAAGGAAAAAGTGTGTGAGTGTACATAAGGTAGCTCTCTCCACCTTCTCTCATGCATAGATGTGTGTTTAGCTTGCTTTAAAATATGTGTATGTGTATTTTCAAGCTATGAAAAGTGTGCTAGCATGCCTTTATATGCTATGATTCTTGATGCCATGTTATGGTTCTAAATGAGTACATGATGTTTGTTTGAGTTTGCTTGAGTGTGGAGAGGCCAAGAACTCTTCCCTTTGGTGAGGATGAACCAAGAACCCTTGAGCTTGGTTGAGACAAAGTAAAGAGTCTCCCAAAAGCAAAGTAGGCTCCCAAGAGTATGGTTGAATCCAAAGCTCTCAAAGAATGGGTGAGGCAAGTCCAAAATCCATGAGGTGAAGTGTGAGGCCAATCCAAACACTTAGTGAGCTCTTAAATGTCTTGTATGATTTGTTCATATGCCAAGTTTACTTTTAAAATGTCCATGACTTTCATTTTCTCCATGCATGCATTTGTAAAGCTTGCTTTGCACATATTATGTATGATTGAATGGGATATGAGCTATTGGGATTCTTTGAATCTCATCCCCTCCTCTCCAATGATCTAACATGCTAGGTGGACCAAGTAGCTATGGTGAAGGGAGCTAACAACAATGAAAGAGGAAGATTGACAAGCTTATACCTAGCTTTATCCATTTTGGAACCATAATTATGTTTCATAATGTATATGATGTTGTAAATGGTCCATAACCCTTGAGACATGTATAAATATGCTATTATGTGATGTTTATATCTATGGATATGATGTATGAGCTTTAGCATATATTTTGAGTATGAGATGCCAAATTGTGCAATGTGGAAGTATGATGTAAATATGCATAAGTGTGGCTTGAATGGACAAAATGAGATGCATGAGGTTTGGGACCATTTGGGCAGCTCACACAAGTCTCAAATGTGCTTTTAGACTTGCCCAAAAGGTGCCAAAACCAAGAGAAAGCCATTTGGCAAGTTTGGTACCTTATATGGAACCAAAATTTACCATAATGGAACCTTATGTCACTTTTTGGGCAAATGAGTTAGTCTTGGTCTAAAATTTGGCATGCAATTAGATGTCATTGAGAGATTTTTGGGAAGCTAAAGATCATAATTTTTAGAGGTCGACAGAATATTTGATGATTTTTTGAAGTTGGCAATTTTCATGGTTTTTGGTTTGCTGCACTATTCATTTGGTCCGAAATTGTTTTCTGTCACACAAGGCCCAAATAAAGTCCAATTGCCATGATATTTTATACAGAGAAACTAGATTATCACAGTGATTTGTGACAACTAGAAGCACCTCATTTGGAGGTCTATAGAGGGAGATATGAATTTTTAAAGTTTCTATCTAGTATTAGTAAATTTGCCCGACCAAAAGTATTGTTCCATTGAATTCTAAGGTTTGGGCTTCATGAACTGATCTAGAGATATTTTTAATCTCTAGTTAACATCCATATCTTTCCAAATTGGTATCATTTTTATGGATTGAATTTTTTTGGAATTAATTAGAATTTTCAAAATTTTCTACAGAATTCTATGACAGTTCCAGAATTCAGTCAAACCTTTGGACCATTTTGGATGTCAAACGTCCTCTGTGATACGTGTTATGGTCTAGGTATATTTTTAATGTGAAGCATACATCCTAATATTTCTAGAATGACCAAGATTGCATGATTTCAATTTTTCTAGATTTAGTTATAATTTTCCAAATTTGGTCAGAAAGTGGAACAATTCTGGCCGAGAATGAAACTCCATGTTCTATGCTCCATTTCAGTTTCCATGAATTGTGGGCATGATTTTGTGATGGAAAGGAGTTTTATTGATGTAATTAAATATGGGAAAGCATAGTATATGCCCATATGGCCATGAAACTCTGAAGTAAGGAAATGCCTTATTTTAATGCCATCTTCTCTTATTCTTATGTACTTTATGGCATGAGTTTAGAAGTAGTCTGAAACAAAGCTATAAATTTATAGTGTAACAAAAATTGAATGACATAATGTTAATGTAGTCTTGAAATTAATGTAAGGTAAGGCTACCAGTAATGAGGCATATAGTGAGTGCCTCAAAAAGGCGTACCTCATAGGTAATGCCTAGAGATGAGTATGAGTAGCCCAGTGATAGAGGCCCAGAAGAGAATGAGGATAGTTTAGAAAGCACTAAGTTATTGTAAGCTACAAGTCTGATGAATTAAGTAGCCCAGGCTAAGTTTAAGCTAAAGCCTATGGGAAACAACCAATAGCGTTGTCCAGGTGAGATGTGTAAATGAAAGACTTAGTGAAAGTTCTCCCTGGATCAAGAAAAGGAAAGATGAGACATCTTGAGTTAGAGAGACCACTTAATAATGGTTAGCAAATTCCCCTAGCCAGGCCCCCTGATTCGTAAAGCACAGTGATTAAGGAAGCGAGGAAGAGCTAAGAAACTAGCTACAGAAGAAATGCCCTCGCTTTAGTAATGATTAAGTGAGTGAACTAAGCCCAAAAAATTAAATAGATTAATCACAGAAAAGTAATAGACAGGAGTTTGGCAGTAGTCAGACAAGCTCCCTAATATGAGAATGATATATGGTTAAGGCATGTGAGTGATTAGAGCACCCAGTAAAGCATAAATCTTTAGTGAAGTAGAATCTAGATAATGAGAGTACGTGTCCAGGATTAGGTTAATAGAACTCTAAAATCAGTATACTATGCTCCTGGGGATGAGGCTAAAGAGGATGAACAAACACAAAAGCCTAGCTCTAATTTGAATGTAAAAGCGAGTTGAGACAAATAGCTAGTGCCTTAGTACCTTTAGGGAAGCTCGAGGGAGCTAGGGACGACCTAAAAAGGCGAGTCTTTGTTTTATGCAGAGAAAGAATGTAAGCCGAGAGCTCCATAGAATGTAATTTCTAGGATTTTATGAAATAGAATTCTTCTTACTGAGGGACGGTCTAGTTGAAAGAAAGTAGACCCCCTTGGTGTTACATAGAGTGAACAAGTAGAGGAAACTAGGAAAAATGCAGGTGCTCTTAAGAGTTAGAGACAACTAGTGGTAGAGCATCCTTTTACCTAAGTGAAAGGATAGTAAAAGTAAAATGAGAGAGAATATATGACAGTGTTCAAGCCGATGACACAGTAAATTAAGAACATATATCGAGTTGATGTGCTTGAGTATGTGAAAGCACACGTATCCTTAGCATAGATGCCCTTTAGCATGATAGTGCCCAAAGTAAAAGTAGTCAGGCAATGTAGAGTGATCTTGAGATGAAGCAGAGGAAGAATCCCTTTTTCTCTGAGTATCCTACGAGAATAGGGTAGACAAAGAAAGGTAAGAAAGGAATACTTTAAATTTTAGGAAACTTGTAATATACTGGCAATAGTGGCTCTGAATTTAGTCACGAAGCGCTTGTTTATTGCATGCTTTATGTATGTCATGTATGATTTATTCAAATGCCAAGAATGTTTCTTAAATGCTCACAAATGCTAATATGCCCATACATGCATTTTCAGGGCTTGTATTGCATACTTTATGTGTGATTGAAAGGGAGATGAGCTATTGGGATTCTTTGAATCTCATACTCTCCTCTCCAATGTCTTAACATGCTAGGTGAATTAATTGAGCAAGGTAATGGAAGCCACCAAGTCAATGACAAAGAGATTAACATCAAAATGTATGAAATGGCCTAGTTATGTCTCTTTTGTAGCCATACACATGGCATATGATGTAATCTCATGATTAAATTGTTATGTAATTATATGAATATGTGTAAATACCTAAATGTATGATGTATGAATGAAATTTGATGTCAAATATATGAGATAGCATGATTTGGGTATTGGATGGCCAAAGCTAGTATGTGTAATCATGTATAGCATGGGGTGGATGAGTGAGTTTGAGAAATCTAGGTTTATGCACCATTGAGACAAGTTTATTGTGACGACCCTAAGTTCTAACATCGGTAATTATAGTTAAATACATGATTAATAAATAATGATCAAGGTTTGGAGTTGTTGCGACTAATCACATTAATAAAATATAGAAAAATTTAAACCTTGATACTACTAGGATCATCAACTAACAACCATAACGGGAACATGCATAAAAGGGTTTGTACCATCATTAAAGGTTTAGGATTCATCCATTAATCAATTTCAACCCACAAAAACATCCCACCAATGTCCCCATGCTATTCCCTAACATTAGCCTTACTGAAATTAGAGTTTCTAGGTCAAATATAGGAGTTTGGGGACCTGTGCCGCGACCTGGAACTTTCCCGCCGCGGCTAAGTTAGGTTCTGGAGCTCAAAAACCAAGTTTTAAAACTTGCGCCGCGGCCCGGAACTCCTGCGCCGCGGCCAAGTTGCTCTCGGGAATTTTCCTAAGGCGAGTTGGATCTGTGCCGCGGCCAACCTATGTGGCATCGCGGCGAGTTTTGCTACTGTAACCTCCCTAATTAAATTCCTCGACTCGCGCCGCGGCGAGGTTACATTCTGTCACCCCCTGGGCGATTATTTTCACTCCGCGCCGCGGTGAGATTTCTCAAGCCGCGGTGTCCCTCGCCACTGTCACTCCCTAGGCCGCGGCGTGAGTCCCTTCTGTAGCTGTTTTCCCTATATTTCACCCCCTACACTCCATTTCTCTTCTTAGGGACACTCTAAGGTCACTTCCTCTCATTTTATATGGCTCTAATGGCATTTATCTACCTTATTTACTTAGCTATGCTTCCATTACCAACTCAAAACTTATACGCCCATTTCTTTCCTCTAATTACCTTCTATCAGCAAGTTTATAAAGTAACAACAACAGATTATACATGAACTACCAACATCCATCCTTAAATACTCAATCAATGGGGGCTCCATACATTAGGGGTTCATATCAATATCTCAAGGGTTACATTTCCATTAATAAGCAATATTATAGGTCAGCATCAATTACAGCAGAAATCATGAATCCATACAACAATTACTAAATTAGGATGAGGTCTAACCCCTCAATACATACATCCTCAATAAATCAAATGTGCAAGCCTACACTTGGCAATACAGATACATGATGATGCTATATAGAACTTAGCAAAAATTAGCATCTACCTACTATACTCAAACCAAGTGAAGCTTCCCACACTAGGCCTCAGCTCATGGATGTTCATCTACTTGCTTGCCCTTATCCTTACCCGAAGAACGTTCACCTGAAATATTGATCCCATAACACGGGGTGAGATACATATCTCAGTAACCAAGGCAATTCCATCATATAATCTAGTTTAATCAACATATATGCAAGAATCAAAATCCATATCAGAATCATATCAGTCATTTCAGCAAATGAAACAATTAGGCTATCATGATTACTATCCTATACTAGCAATCATATATTTAACATGTTAAAGGCCATTAATACCGGGAGAGGCCCGTCCACGGCACCCACTCCCGTTGAGCACAACCAGGGCTCAGTGCATCTGGGGTTTGATCATAACCCGATGCCCGATCGTGGCACATGCACGGGTGGCAGCCACACCGCAGCTCCACCATGGACTCACAAGGTCCAATCATGATACAACAGATAGCCAACCAATTCATTCAACATTCAAATCATTCATATATAGCAAATATGAAATTAAAGCAGATACATGCATGGAATTAATGTAAACCCCGGTTACCTCACTTGCAGACAATTGCAACAGCCACCACAAATCCCAAATTCGGATTCAAGTATCTCCCACCAGAATTCTCAATGTTTCACCCAAAATCCTAAGCAAATTCGTACCAAATTAATACCCATAATATAAATAAGCTATGGGGGTCTCAAACTATCAAAGAAAGCATCAAAATGAGGGGTTTAAACTCACATAATGTCAGCCTTAGCCTTAACCTACGAATTTCATCAAGAAAACCCCAAATAACCACATTTCAGATTTTTGGGTAGGGTGAAAATCCTCCAAATGAAAAACTTATCAGACCAAATTAAAGAGAAAGATGAGGGGGTTAAGTTCTATAACTATTACCTTGGCTGAATCTTACTCTAAGTGTGTGAAAATATGAGATTCTTGCTCCCAACCCTAGCCTCCTTCTCAACCTCCGAATTTTCTTTGTGTTTTAGCAAATGGGGGGAAAGTGGCTGAAGCATTAGGGTTTTAAGTGGGTTTAAGTTAGGTCAAGGGGCTGGGTCATGGGTTGCTCCAAGTCCAAATTCAATTGGGTTTCAGATTTTGCTTATTGGGCCAGTTTTCAATTGTTGGGCTGCAGAATTTCATTGGGCCAGTTTTATACATTGGGTTGCTGAAGTATAATGGGTTTTGGGCCTAATTTGAAGGGCTCAAGGGTTTGGGTCTGCACCTAATTCATTGGGCCTCCATTAGCCTCTTATCATGGTTCATTAAATTGGGCTTAGATGCAATTTCTATCCTAATTAATTCTCAAACCCATATTAATAATTTATCTATTTAAAATCCCTATTTCCTTAACTAGCCCAATCATCCCATATTAATTATTCTTAATTAATCTTAATCCATGATTAACACCTTAATTAATTTTGGGGTGTTACATTTATAGAGTCATTTTGGTGCATTCTCACATGCTCAAGTGGTCATGGTTGCCTTAGAACTTGAAATGGACCATTTGGACCCCTATTATAACACAAATTGAGCCATTTTGTAACCCAATGTCAAAATTTGACCAAATGAACGAATTTACCCATGAAATTTGGCACACATGTAGGTCTTATCCAGAGCTTTTTGGGAAGCCAAATATCAAATTATTTGTAACTCTTTGGGAAGCCAAATATCAAATTATTTTCTGCTGAACTGATATAGGTACTATTGATATGGTCAGAAAATTGCGCTATGTCATTCATGGGTCAAATAATGTCCAATCCTCATGAAATTGTAGAAACATAAATGAGACATGATAAGCTTTCCATGGCCACTGAGCATGGAGAGATAAATTTTTGAAGTTGGAGATTAGTACCAGGGATGACAGCTGATCTCTGGTATTGTTCCATCAGTTTTTGATGCCTAGCGACTCTGTTGTGGTCTAGATGTATTTTTAGCATAAAGTAGACATCTTTATCTTTCCAAAATGGTATAGTGTGTCTATTTTAGAATTAGTTATAATTTTTCAAAATTTAGGCACAAAATTTGGAAAATTGATCTGAGGCTGCACTAGTAAGTTTCATATAGTTTCCCCCTTTGCTCGAGGTATGGACCATTTCTTGAGTTTTTTATGAGTTGCAATTGTGTATTTAAATGTGAGAATGAGATGGATGAATCCATATGTCCCACAAGGTGTCGAGAGAAAATTTTTACAGTGGTAAAATGTATCTTGATTCATGATTTCCTATGCCATTATGTTGCTTCCCCTAGGATTAGCATGAGATGAGGCATGGGATTTGCATGAGTTGGGTGTTTAAGTTATGGTGTTACACTAGGATTTTCTAGAATGATGATTTTTTTAAGAAAGCCACCTCCCACCCTATAAAGAGAAAGTGTACGAACGCTTAAAGAGAGAAAGAGAAGAACATCTTCTCTCCTTGAGTGAATGGACTTTCATGTACAGTGGCGCTAGCATGCCGTTCAAGTTGCAATGATTGTTCGTGTGGATATCAGTTGAGGGAATTGGTTAGTAGCATCAATTCCTAAAATCTGATGGTAGAAAGAGAATTTGAAGAATCATGTGATAAAGGTAAAAGTCTCTAACTTTACTCCATTTAAACAACATTGATAAATCCATGGGGGTATTCGAATTTTTTTTTTTTAATTTTCTACGGTGTGCATCCAAGAATCCCAATAAAAGCAAGTGAAGCCATGGTATTTACCTTGTTTTCAAGCCTTTCAAGAGAGCTTTCTATAACTTCTAATCTTTCCTTAAATTCCTCTTTTCCTCCAACTAAACCAGCCATGAAATAGTTCCAAATAAGTCACCAAAACCATGAGAAGAAAGAGGATAGAGAGGAGAAGTTTAATGAAGCATAAAGCATGAAAAAGTCTTGAATTCTTACACTTTCAACCCTTAGATTCCTTCCTCTCACTCCCTCTTCTTGTGTGCCACTTGAAGCTTGCTTAGGTTCTGCTTGAAACCAGATGAAAGTCGATTAGAATGTTGGGGAAGAGTGGGACATAAAACAGATTTCACAATGTCTCCATGAATCCCTAACTTTTCTATCTTGCATTTTCATGCTTCTTTCTTTGATTTCTTTGCACCTACTTGCTTTTCACACTCAAAAACCAGAATTCACCTCCCTTGCTAGGACCATAATTTATCTCCCTTTAATTGGGCTCTATATGGGATGAAATGCTTATAAGGAGGAGTAAGGAAGACAACAACTCACCTTGATTTCCTAGCTTTTCTCAAGTGCTCTTCTAAGTGGTGAATTCCTCTCCTTCAAATTCTGTTATTCCTCCTTTAGACCAGACCCAAAATGTAACATTCGATTTTTGTTAAATGATATAAACGGGCACTTTTTCAAAGCAAGTCCCTCGACATGAATTAGTTAAGGTCCTAAAAAAGTATTCTAGACTCTTAAAAATGAGAATCCTAGCCTCAGACAGAAAGAAAAATGGAGTTAGAATGAAGAAATAAATTTTGATAGAAAATTTACAAAACATAATGGCATTTTCATAATTTTGAGCAAATTTGAAATTCACACAGGAGAGCTTTTTAAATGAAAGATAGTTCTTCAGGGTTCTTAGAGGCCCTAAAAATCATAGAAAGTCTCGGGACAGTTAAATCCCCTCCAGTAGACATTTTCCAACATCGATATGCCTGAACTTTGACGGATTCGTTCGGGAAGGTTTTAGCTCTGATTTGAGTGATTCCAAAGGAATTTTACTAAAGTTGGAACCTAAATTTTATAATGGAGAAGATGGTTCTTAAAAAGCAGCTAAAACGAAGGAGAAACGAAAATGCCAAGAATGAAGGGTAAAATAAGAATTTTTGAGAAAGCCATTCTCCTCAACCTATAAATAGGCAGCGCTCCACTCTCTCCTTTATTTAGCCTCATATTTTTTTGCCAAATTTTAGTGGAGAGAGCTAGGGTTTAGGCACACCAAAGGGAGAGAAGAAGAAAGAGAAATTCAAGACATAAGGTATCAAAATTTGATTATTTTTTGTGCTTTCTCTTAGCCAATCTCTTTTCTTTCTTTTCCCCCTTCTTTCTTATGATTTTACTGAAGTTTTAGGGGCTGTTTTGAAGGAAGAATAGAGGGAAAATTTTGAAATTTAGATGAGAAAGCCAAGGAAGGTGAAGAAAAAGCAAGAAAAGCCAAGGAAAACAAGGTATCATGCAATCTTTCTACTTGATCTTCTTCCTCCCCTCTCTTGTGAGTATTTTGACCTATATATGCTCAGCCTTAAGGAGTCAAGTTTTCAAGTAAACCAAGGGTGAATCTTAGGAATTTGAGGGAGAAGAATACAAAGAAAACAACAAACTAGTCATTAGATTTCAAGATACAAATTTTAGGGTTTCAAGTGCACCTTGTAAAATCTGATTTTGTACAATGCTTCCTAGGCCTAAATAAGAGTTTAATTGAGCTCCTAAGATCCCTAGAAGTCCCCCCATGTGCTTCTCCCCTTGAGAAAACAAAGCAAAGTCCATAGGTGCCAAAACCATGTATAGGTTTGGCCAAGAGAGGTTAGGGTAGCTAGAGGGAGTTTTAAATTTTTCTAAACCCATTTTTGAGTCATATATGATGAATGAATATGAAAGGAAGCCTTGGGAGAAATTTAGAAACCATAGAAAGTGAGTTGGTGCTTTATGTTCCATAATATGACCTAAAGAAGCAACATGTAGTTAGGCTCTTTATTTTAATTGTGTGATGACTTCAAGAGCCTTAAAAGGAGTCAAGAATCATATTTGAAAGGAAAGAATGGAGCCTAGAATTTATTTGAGAGGTGTTGCTTCATTAAGTGTATTTATGGAACCATAATGAGGTTTATAGATTAAGCTAAAGTCTAAGCAAGTTGTGTGGCCTTAGAATTAATTATTTGAACTTAATTGGCTTCCATAAATTGTGTTTGGCCAAGAGAAATCATCCCCACACTTTTGTGTGTGTGTGGCCAAAAAAGGGAGCTTAGATTCAAGAGAAAAAGTGTGTAATTGTATCCAAGGTAGCTCACTCCTTCTCTCATGCATGATTGTTTGCTTTACTTGTCTTTGAATGTGTGTATATATATTTTAAGCCATGAAAAGTGTTCTAGCATGACTTTGATTCCATGGTGCCATGATGTTATAATATGCTTTCATATGATGTTTATGATGTGTGCTTGGGTTTGCTTGAGTGTGGTGAGGCCAAAAACCCTTAGCCATGGTGAGGATGAGCCAAGAACCCTTAAGATTGGCTGAAATAAAGTAAAAAGTCTTCCAAAAGTGAGGTTGACTTCTAAGAGCATGGTTGAGTCCAAGAACCTCTTAAAGAATGGGTGAGGCAAGTCCAAAATCTACAAGTAAATGGGTAAAGTTAATCCACTTGCTTGGCAAGCCTTTGTTTACTATGTATGACTTTCTCAAATGATAAAAATGCCTTTTGAATGTTTGCACATGTAACAACCGGGAAAAAGAAAAGAAAAGGAAAAGAAAGAAAGTAGAAAGCTGAAAATTTTCGAAATCCAGAATTCTTGCTAAGTCTTCTCGCAATAGCGAGAAATGGTCTCGCTGTCGCGAGAATGTCTTCTCGCAATAGCGAACATGATTCTAGCTATAGCGAGTGCGGGCAGCAGTCCATCCAGAAACCAGGGGGCAGCTCGCTGTAACGTACACCATAGCGGAAGTGAGGTCTGGAACTAACGCGAGTTCGCCATAGCGAAGGGAACTGATACGAGCTCGCCTTAGCGAAGGTTACACCTCGCCATAGCGAAGCCAGATAACACGAGCTCGCTATAGCGAAGGTTAATTTTCGCCGTAGTGAGGGTCAGTCCGTAAGAGAGTAAAAGGTGAGAATTAGACACCTTTAAACACTCCAACTCATTCTTTCTCTCATTTTTGCCCTAGACTTCGACCCAAGGAGAGAAAAAGGCGTGGAGAGTGAGAGAAATCAAGAGAAGGAGGAAGAGCAAAGGAAAGGTAAGCAAGTTCCTCCAATTTCTCCTTAGAATATGGTTTTCCTCTCTTTGCTCTCTCTTTCTACAGTTTTGTTTGTGAGATTAGTGAGGATTTGAGCATGGGTCAGAAGAGGGAAATGTGGAAAATGCCCTAGAACCTCTTTGTTTCCCTTGAGTAGGATGATTTTACTTCCATGGGAACTTGAGAGAGAGGAAGAGTTGATGGCATTCTAGAGAGAGAGAGAGAACGTCTAGGTTCTGGTATGTTAGGAGAGTTTGACTTGAAGGTTACATTCTAGAGAGTAATTCTATGTTCTTGATTGTGCCTAGGCTCAAGTGAAGCACCTCTATCAAGGTGTAAGTGTGAACCTAAGAAGGGAGAAGAGAAACTAAAAGGGAAGGCTTGTGTTGGCTGATAAGGTAGCTCTCTTTCCACTCTTTCTTGTTGCATTCTTGGATGTAATAGTCATTGTATGTCTATGTATATGCTTATTGTATGGAATATGCCATATGCTATTGCTTTGATGCATTGATGCCAATGTACTTGTGTGATGGATTATGAGAATTGCTCGGGTGAGGTAGTGCCGAAAGTCCCTTGAGATGGGTGAGGTGAAGCCGAAAGTCCCTTGAGATGGGTGAGACAAGGCCAAAAGTCTCATAACCGAGTGAGGCTAAGTCAAAAGTCCTTAAACTCGAGTGAAGCCATCCAAAAGTCCTTAAACTCGAGTGAAGTTAGACCAAAAGTCCCTAGAGCCCATTTTTGGCATTGTTGTGATTTCCATGGCATGTACAACGTGTGTTGGATGTTTGAGAATGGCTAAATGCTTATTCACATGCTTTGATTTGTTATATGCCTTGATTGCTTACTTGATTGAGTGCATGAGCTACTAAGATTCCCTAAATCTCACCCCTTCCCCTCCCAACTTAATATGCTACGTGGAGCTCAAGGAGAACCAAGTGCACACCAAGGAGCCTAGAAGCATGTGTAGTGAGATATTAGCTTGTTTTGGGTAATTTTGTTGTAAAGTGGTGCCACATTGTATATGCACCCACTATTTTTGAGATGTAAAGGTTGTAACAAGTGTAAATGTATGAAAATGTGATGTATAAACTATGTTGATAGCCAAAGTAATGTAAATATGGGTTTTGCCCCTTTTGATGAATGAATGTAGTAGTATATTTTTGGCCGTAGCATAGTGAATTTGGAATGTATGTTGATTGGACCACTTGGACATGTTATATAGACTATTGTTATACTTTTAAACTTGTCCATGAGTGGCTAGAACATGTGAGAGGTCTTTTGGACCCATTTTGGACCTTTTGGGTGCCAAAACCAGTATTTTTGAGAGCTCCGTCAAAATATGACTAGATGAGCTCCTCTTACCATGAGATTTGGCATGCCTCTAGAGTTTGTAGAAAGCTTCTTGAGAAGCTAAAGTGGGTAATATTCGGAGGTCTAGAGAATATTTGGTGAATTGTTGAATTTGGGAAAATTTAATGAATTGGTCATGTACTATTCCTATAGGTCAGAAATGAAATCCATGTCATATATAGACCAAACGGTGGTCAACTGTCATGAAATTTTATACACATAAACTAGAAAACCAAAGTGACTTGTACCAACTAGAATCACCTAAATCGGAGGTCTGTAGAGAGAGATTGAACCATCTGAAGTTCTGTATCAGCATCAGGGAGCCCATCCGACCTCCGTTACTGTTCCATCAGTTTTCGGGGTGTAGGGGCTATTGAACTGATCTAGACTTATTTTCTCCTCTAGTAGACATCCGTAGCTTTCCAAATTGGTATAGTGTGCCTAGATTGGAATTTTTTGGATTTAGTTATGGATTTTCGAATTTCATGACAGTAAACTGGGCCAGAAACAGTGACAGCCGGACCTCCTTCCCATTTCGATGGCAAACATGGTCAAAATGCCGAGATTGAGGTTGGGAATGATTTTTAGTGTAAAGTTAACACTTAGAGCTTTCTAGAGAGCTAAAGTTTACTAGATTCCCATTTTTTTATAATTAGTTATGATTTTCCAAAGTTAGAGCCAAAATATGACTTTTGGGCACAAGTGAAAAAATGCATTTTTCTAGTTTTTGGCTCTATACCCGTGGCTTATGGCTTGTTTTATGCTATGTATGAGTTGTATAAGTGGAGCGTGAGTAGAGAATGTGAATGATGGGTTCACAGGACCCGCGGGGCAGATAATGAGTGTATGAAACCCCGTTACATAGCATGAAAATGCCACGGATTGGTATGGGTTCTTTGGAAATCATGTGGAACCGAGCCCAGAGAGAGGCTAGGTAGCGATAGTAGATTAAGGTGTTACAGCACATGTCGATATGACCATGCATGCATTTATGAGACTTGTTTGTATCTTTTATGTATGATTAAATGGGAGATGAGTTATTGAGATTCTTTGAATCTCATCCTCTCCTCTCCAATCATCTAACATGCTAGATGGACTAAGTGGGCAAGGTAATGGAAGCCAACTACCTTGAAGATGAGAAGAAGACATGAAAGTGCTTGAATTTTGCTACTTTAAGGCCATACAAATGGAAAAAGATATAACCAATGGATGTATATGATGGTATAAACACATGTAATTATCATAATATGTCATGTATAAATGAGAAAATGTATTATGTGATTACTAGAATGCAATTTGAGGATGTTATGGTAATGTGGCTTCTTGAATGGTTTTAGGCAATTGTGTATAAATGCAAGTGAAATGGCCAAATTGAGATGCATGGGATTTGGGACCATTTGGATAGCTCACATAAGTCCTATTTATGCTTTTAGACTTGCCCAAGAGGTGTCAAACCCTAAGGAAAGACATTTGGACATTTTAGTATCCTATATGAAGCCAAAATTGACCATAATAGAACCCTATGTCACTTTTTGTCTAGATGAGCTCTTCTTGACCTGAGATTTGGCATAAAATTAGAACTTGTTGAGATATTTTTAGTAAGATAAAGAACATAATTTTTAGAGGTATACAGAATATTTAATGAATTTTCAAAGTTGGCAAAAATTTTGATTTTGGTAATGTCATTGTTCACTTAGGTTCGAAAATGAAATCTGTCACACAGGGACCAAATGATGTCCAATTGCCATAAAATTTTATACAAAGAAACTAAAAGTTCCTAATGACTTATGACAACTAGAAGCACCTCATTTGAATGTCTAGAGAGAGATATATGAATTTTCAAAGAATCTATCTAGTATCAAGAGCTCTAACCAATCTCAGTTACTGTTTGATTTAGTTTCAAGATCTGGGAATGCCTGAACTAGTCTGGATTATTTTTTCCCTCTAGCTAACATATACATATTTCTATATTGGTATCATTTGCATGGATTGGATTTTTTTGGAATTAATTGGATATTTTTGAAATTTGTTGCAGAATTCTGTAACAGCACCAGTGGACAGCTTGACCTCTGAACAATTTCAAATGTCAAATACCTTTTGTGTTGGATGTTATAGTCTAGAAATATTTTTAGCATAAATTATACATTTTTAGCTTTCTAGAATAGTCAAGAATTCATGATTTCAATTTTTCTAGAATTAGTTATGATTTTCCAAAGTTTATGACAGAAATGAGCAAATTCTAGCCGAAAATGAATATGTATATTTCATGCTCCCCTTTGACTTCCACGGGTTGTAGGCTACTTTTGATGATTCAAATGAGTTTTATTCATGTAATTAAATATAAGAATGTGCTGTATGAGCTCACATGGCCCACGAGACACTGAATGAAATTTTTATACGCGACGCAATGCAAAGAAATGCATTATTTAATTCCCTTTTTCTTGCTCTTTCATGGAGTCTATGAATGTAAAGCATGAGAATGTTGTGAAATGAGCTAGAAATATATGGTGTTACACAAAACATCACTAAATACATCAATGAAATCATAGAAATGAAGAGGAGAATGAGGAGAACAAGTTTACTAAAGGGGAGAGCATGAAATTCCACACTTTTCCTACCTTTTCTGGCTTGTTCTCCCTTGAAAATTCCCTCCTTTGGTGTGCCTAAGAGCTGCCTTACTTTTTTGGTTTGAGGGAAAAAATGAGTCGGTCTAGATATAGGGGAGGACAAACGTGAATAATGAAAAGTACTCAAGAAGCTTCCTTTTTCTCAAAATTCCAATTTTACCCTTTGTTTTTTGCATTTTCTTTTCTAATTTGTTTTAGCTCATTTTTGAGAACTATCTTTTTCGTCATAAAATTTAGGTTTCCAATTTTATAAAATGCCTTTAGAATCACTCAAATTCGAGATAAAACCTTCCCAAATAAATCGGTCAAAGTTTAGGCTCACCGCCATTAGAAAATGTCTATCGGAGGGGCTTTAACTGTCCCAGAGCTTTCTATGGTTTTTAGGGCCTTTACGAACCCTGAAGAATTCAAAATTTTCATTTAAAAAGCCATCCTGTGAGAATTCTGAAATTTTTTCAAAATTACAAAAATGCCATTACATTTCATTATCTTTCGTAAAAATTTGTTTAGCTATTATGGCCTCAATTTTAGGGCACCTCTGGCCTTAACTCATCATTAATTGGAGTTTAGAATATTATTCAAATTTTATTGGACCTCAAATCACTCTATTTGGGGGACTTCCTTTTGTATCTGGTGGATTTCACATGTTTACAAAAAAACTGTACATCACGTTTCTCGCGTTTTCTCTCATTTTCAAAGAACAAGATATTACAGTATTTCCCACTTTTCTACATAATGGCTCATTATGGAACCTTAAACCTCAAGGGATAACTCCAAAAATTAAACTTCTAGGATTCAAAATCTTGCCATATATGATCTATATAGTTATATTAGGATTGATTAGAAGCATCACAACCTTGTTCACACAAAATTAATGTCAAATAGTTCCATTTTATTCTTTCTTGAATTCTAAAATTTTCAACTTTCAAAACCTAGCTTCTAAATTCAATCTAACGCTTCAATTATTGTCTTTATATCATTTTAAGACTATCCATAGCCCAAGAATCTATTGAACAACTTCCTAAACCTTTGAACTCATCCTTGGCCGAATTGGGTTCCATAAAACCCTTATTTGGGAATTTCAAGTTTTCAATCAATTTTAGATTAGATTCTTGTTCCTTGCATCATAAAACATCTTAATATACTAATTAGGAATTGAAAATAACATGGTTACCCACTCCTCTAGCCTTGGTCTAAACTATAACATAATATGGTCCAAATTGTTTCTTTGCATGATTTAATGAAAACAAATGTTAGGTATGAAATCATTGCATGCTAAAACCCTTGGTTCCATCAAGGACACATGAAGAAAAACTCTCCTCCTCACCTTCTCTCTCTTGGACTAAGCTATCATGGTCTAGAAACATAAGGATTTGCAATTATTTCAAATAAAATCTTACCTCTCTGTAAAGTACTTTTCGCGTAGATTAATTTTCATTGATTAGTTTCTTGAATAGAGCTCCTTTTTGGCTTAGATCAAATCTGAATCTTCAAGTTCTTAGGAAAAGAAAACTATTAGTTGAAAGCTCTTAGAGAGAGAAACAACTTTTTAAGTTGGCACGAGGTGAAAGGTGGCCATTTACTTACCTAAACAGAGGCTTAATCTCTCTTTCTTTCCTCCCTCATGTGTGACACCATGGAAGACCTCTAAATTTGATTTTGGAAGGTTGAAGAAGATGGTGAGGTGCATCTTCCTTAAGAAGCTTCGTTTATAATTTTTCAAATGACCATTTTGCTCTTACTCACACATTTACTTCATTTGTACTCATTTTTCAGGATTTTCATATTCTAACTGCTCCTTACAAATTTTTGGGTTCTCTTTCACATAAAAAAATTATTTTTAGGGATTAGATGACTTAAAATGGAAAAAAATAGCTCTACCTAATGTCTCAACACTATCTAATACTTTTAGCACACTGAAAAGGATCTTATCTGATTCTGACTGTCTCTATGATTTTTAAGACTTCTAAAAACCCCAGTGAGCTTAATTTTAGGCTTTAAAACTCTTTTCCTTGAGTTTCCTAAAATTTTCTCAAAATTAGAATTTTGCCATTGATATGCCCTTTTTTTCTCTATTTTGCCATTTTTGCTTCATTTTCTTTCCATATATGATTTCCTAATCCTGTTTCTTGATATGTTGATTAATGTTTTCCTCTTATTTGGCCTTAGTTCAATTTACTTTAAGGTCCTCTTTTATTAACATACCAATCCCAATTCAATTAAAAAGCCAGTTGTTACAAATACATCAAGTTACATCTTGTTAAGCTTTGGTACATATCATCTTGGTCTTATGACAACATAAACTAAATTTACTCACCTTGGCATCATAATTTCAGAAGTCATTTCCATACATCAAGTATGAATCATAACATACTAAATCTAGAATTACATCACTATACATGAGAAATCTTAATCTAATTACATCATTTCATGTCTTATACTATCATAGGATTCAATATACATCATAACATGTTCAATTCATCATAAGGTACATTAAAACTAGTTAAAGGTTGCATAAAATCTTACATTGAATTCTCAATCTTAATGTGCCAATTCTTTGCCTTTGTCTTTTCCCCTGTAACTTTCCTCACTTGACATTGGTTAGTAATAGGCATAGAGGGAATGAGATTCAAAGAATTCCAATAGCAAATTCCAACATTCAAGCATACATAAAGTTCACTCAAGCAACAAGGAAGCAAGCATACATAAGAAACTATCTCATAAAAACTAAAAGGTTTGCACATAAACTAGTAAATGGTTAAATTGTAATATTCTATATTTTGTAAGCTAATATAGTCCCTAAAAAAATGAAAAAAGTTGGTTAAAAAATGGTTCACAGGGAGAAAAGAAATATGAGTAAAAGAGCTTATTTAGGCCTAATTAAGGGGAAAAATAGGGATTTAGAAAACATAAGAATTGACTTGAGAAATGAATATCCCTAAAGCAAGTAGATTAACTAGATAGGGTTAATTTTGTTAGATCCATGATGGTGTGCAAATTAGGATCCTTGATAGCAATAATTTTTATCAAACTTTTATAGATTGTTTTAAGTCTTGATAACCTCTAAGCAGTTATTTTAAATGAAGAAGAGGGTCTAACATTTACTATAGAGTTGTGGGTTTCTAAAATTCCTAAAAAATGAGTTTACATGGAGGAACTAAAGTGTACGGGCAACATTGGTATTTTTCAAAAAGTTATAAAACCCTAGATATATATGTGCGTATATGTGTGTCATGCCTTACTCCTTCTCCCTCTTATAACCAACCTTGGTAGCTCTCAAGATCTCTCACGGTGGCATGAAAGGAGAGAGGAAAGAGAAGGAAAATTTGAGTGAAATAGTTAAGGATTTATGCCAAATTTTGCTGTGATATAATTATGAAAACTCTTCTACTCCTTATGCTCTATTTAATGGTGGTTTTGGTTTGTCCAAAGGGTGAATTTTATGGCTATTCCCTTGAATGAAAGAGCTCATTTGAAGAAGCCAAATACATAAAAAGAATATCCATTAAAGACTCACCAAAGTAAGGTATGATTCAAGCTAGGAAAATTTGTATTTTTTTTAGAACCCTAACTCATGATGGTTTAGCCAAGAGAGAGAGAGGGGGGAGGGGGAGAGTGTCACACCATACTTTATCATACTTTATATTCTCATATTTAAGGAAATTTCCATGTACAAGCAAGAAATGCCAATAAAAGGGGATAAATAATATCATTTATTTACGTTGCATTACATCTAAAATTTCAAATTTTGATCCGTGGACCCCAAAAACTTTTCAACATCATTCTCAAATTATTATCCATCCATATAAACATCTCAAAACTTAGCACAAACCACGAATCAAGAACTAAAATTTACAAAATCTCATATTTTGCCTCAAGTTCCAAGGTGGCAGAATTTGAGGTAATTTTGAAAAAGTATAACTAAATCTAGAAAAATCAAAATTAAGAAAACCATAGCTTGTTGGAAATATCTGAATGCTAAATTTATACTACAAATAAGTTCAAGCCACGAAAATCTCATCTATACCTTGTTTGATAATAGAAAAGGTACAAAGGTTAGACTGCCCAAAATACTAATATAGCTTTCTGGTGCAAACTTTGAAAATTCATAATTAATTCTACAAAAATCCAATTCGTAAGAAATATACCAATTTGGAAAGTGTTGATGTTAGATAGAGGGAAAAAATAGTTTCAGATCAATCCAGGAGCCTTCAGACCCTGAAAGTAGATGGAATAATACTAGAGGTCTAACTAGATGCCTAGAACAAAATAATAATTTCAAAAATTCATATCTCTCTCTTTAGACATCCAAATGGGGTGCTTCTAGTTGGAATAGGTCACTAGGAAGGTTTAGTTTTTACTAAAAAATTTCACAACAATTGGACATCATTTGCCCCATGAATGATAGAGTTTCATTTCGGGCTATATGAATAGTAACACTGGCCAAAACTAGAAAAGTTCCTAACTTCAAAAATTTTCCAAAAATTCCATAGACCTCCAAATATTTTGCACTTTACCTTCTCAAAAAGCTCTCTAAATGCATGCCAAGTTTCAGACCAAGAAGAGCTCATTTGTATTAAAAATGACATAATTTCATAAATTAACCAATTTTGGTTCCCATAAGGTGTCAAGTTTGTCCAAATGGCTTCTCTAATGGTTTTGCACCTCTTGGACAAGTTTAAAAGCACAAATACAACTTTTAGGTACTACCCAAATGGTCCCAAATACCATGTATCTCAATTTGGCCATTCCACATGCATTCATACACTAATGCACATAAGCTACCAAAGAGGCAATTTACATATTTACATTGCTTTGGTGCCATCAAAGGTTCATACAACATTCATACTTCATTTTACATTTGCTCAAGGTCTTACATCTCACAAATAACATATACATAATCACTTTGACATTCAATTGCAAAAGAAACTACATAATGATCCAAATATAGCTTTTCAACTCCCTTAGCTTGCATTCTTTGGTTCTTGAGCACCACCTAGACATTTTAAGAATGAAAAGAGAAGGGGAATGAGATTCATAGAATCTTAATAGCTTACACACCCATTCACACACACATTCAAGGCATATACATATCAAAGCACAAGTGTGGAAAGTGAGACAACCATAAGGTATGCAAGATCATAATTCCATGCCACTAATTTACACCAAGTCAAGAACATGCTTTAGGGACTTTTGGTTTTCCCTCACCCCATTTCTAGGACTTTTGGATTTGCCTCACTCTTGGCCTAGGGACTTTTGACTTGGCCTCACCCATCTAAGAGACTTTTGGTCTTGTCTCACCCATGCCATAAGTCTTTTGGCATCTCATCACCTTCATTAAGGGACTTTTGGCATCACCTCACCCTTATGAGCCATTTTTACAACCAAAGCTATTCAAGAAGACATATTGGTACCAATGTAATATCAAGACATCAACTGGCATTGCATCAAGTTACAAGAACACACACAAGCATATAATGACATACATATGCACACAAGAATGCAAGGAGAATGAGGTGGAGAGCTACCTTGAACTTCATGCAAGCTTTTCTTTACTTTACTCCTTCCCCTTTTTGGCCTCACAAGCACACCTAGGTGGGTTGGTGTTCTCTTGGCCTAAACACCATAAATAGCACACAATTACGCACTTGAAGTAAGCCAAGATACCAAATTTATTTTTAAACACACACTCGATTCCATAGGTGGCATAATAGTTCCATAAATGGCCTATTAAAGCAACATTCACAATTCAAGTTCTAGGCTCCATTCTCTTTTCATTTCTAGGCCTCTTGCCATCATTCAAAGTCATTGAAGCCATCACACATTTATTTGCACAAGCTTACTTATAAGTTGCTTTATAAGGCACCATTATGGACACCATTATTCCATCTTCCAAACCAAGGCTCCTAAATTTTTCCCAATGGTTCCTCCTATCTTCTAACATCATATGAAGTCTGAAACCAAGGCTAGAACAAATTAAAACATCCCTTAACCTTATGCTCTTGCCTTGGCCAAACCGTGCACATAAAAGGAGGTTCATAGAGCTTTTGATTTTTCCTTGATGGGAGAGCCACTTGGGAGGCTTTCTAGAGGTCTTATAAGTTCAATGGAACATTTAAATAGCCTAATTCATGTATTAAATAAGAGTTTACAAAATCCTAAAGAATCCTACACTTTCCTAACTTGATTTTTCATTGGTTTTTTCTTTAATTTCTTTGCATAATCTTAATCCTCACACTGTTTTTCCAAGGATTCACTTTTAGTTCTACCCAAAATCCATCCCCTCTTACTCATCCCTAGGTTGGTTGAATTGTGCACAAGAAAGAAGCATAGAGAAGAAGCAACAAAACCATGAAATTCCTTGGATTTAAGCTTGGTTTCAAGACTTTTTCTTTTTGGTTTGCTTCTCCTCAAGGAATTCAAACTCTTCCCTTTGGTTCTGGACTCAAAACAGAACCAATCTATTTAATAAAACCATAGAAAGAGAGCTAAGAAGGAGAGGAACAAAATTGAAAGAAAAAGTATGAAATTCTATGACATTCCTCACCTTTTCATTGGTTTCTTTCTTCCTTTCTCTCCTTTTCTTATGCACCTAGAATTGTGCTTCATTTTTCTGTATTTTGGGTGTAGAGCGTCAACCTAAATGAGGGAAGAAAGAGTCATGAAGCATATGGAACATTCAAGAAACTAGCCTTTTCAAAAATTCTAATTTTGTCCTTCTGTAATGGCAATTTCGTTTTGGCCTTGTTTTAGCTCCTTTTTTAGAACCATATTTTCCATTATAAAATTTAGGTTCCCAATTTAATCAAATGCCTTTGGAACCACTCAAATCGATGCTAAAACATTCTCGAACAAATTCTTCAAAGTTCAGGCTCACTGTCCTTGGAAAACATACATCGGAGGGGCTTTAACTGCCCTAGGGCTTTCCATGGTTTTTGGGGCCTCTAAGAACCCTGGGAAACTCAAAATTTCCATTTAAAAAAGTCCTCCTATGTGTTTTTCCAAAATTTGCACATATTTATAAAAAGGCCACTATGTTTCGTTAGTGTAAAGTCCCACATCGGCTGGAAGGGGCCTGTGGCTAGCCCATATAAGTAGGGAGAATCCTCCCCCTCACGAGCGCGCTTTTCCTACGGGAAAGGACAAAGCCCAACGAACCGGGAAGGCAGGGTCAAAGACCCACGAACCAGGAAGGAAGGGACAATACTCGTGAGGGCTCTGTATGTGTTGGTATCAGAGCAATCTTGGCCTATGTGCTACCCGAGGACGGGTCGGCCCCAAAAGGGGGGTGGATTGTAAAGTCCCACATCGGCTGGAAGGGGCCTGTGGCTAGCCCATATAAGTGGGGAGAATCCTCCCCCTCACGAGCGTGCTTTTCCTATGGGAAAGGACAAAGCCCAACAAACCGGGAAGGCAGGGTCAAAGACCAACGAACCGAGAAGGAAGGGACAATACTCGTGAGGGCTCTGTATGTGTTGATATCAGAGCAATCTTGGCCCATGTGCGACCCGAGGACGGGTCAGCCCCAAAAGGGGGGTGGATTGTAAAGTCCCACATCGGCTGGAAGGGGCCTGTGGCTAGCCCATATAAGTGGGGAGAATCCTCCTCCTCACGAGCGCGCTTTTCCTATGGGAAACGACAAAGCCCAACGAACCGGGAAGGAAGGGACAATACTCGTAAGGGCTCTATATGTGTCCTTTGTGATGAATTTTGTGACTTGGACGTATTTTTAGTGTGAAGTAGACATCCTGAGCTTTCCAGAATGACAAGGAATACATGATTTTGATTTTTCTAGATTTAGTTATGATTTTCCAAAGTTTGTGACAGAAAAGAGGAAATTCTGGACGAAAATGCAAACATGAATTTTAATGTGTTCCTTTGCTTTCCACGAGTTGTAGACCAAATTTGATAATGGAAATGAGCTATATTCATGTATTTAAGTATGAGAATGTGATAGATGCATTCATATGGCCCACGGGACTCCGAAAGAAAAATTTTACCAGTAGAGAAATGCATTTTAATTCATAACTCCCTATGCCACTCGAGTGTTTCCATAGAACAAACATAAGATGAGGCATGGGAATTGCATGAATTGAGTCCTAGAAGTATGGTGTTACATTTATTGGTATCAGAGCTAGCCATTTGTATGTGCAACCCGAGGATGGGTTGGCCCCAAGGGGGGTGAATGTAAAGTCCCACATCGGATAGATTGGTCCTGGGAACGGGCCATATAAGAGAGGGCGAAGCTCTCCCTCTTGGCGAGGCCTTTTGGGTGCGGATCTCCAAGTGGCAGATCGGCCAAGGAACAAAACCCCTCCACGTGCAAAGCACGGGGTGCCGTAACGGGGACAATACTCGTGAGGGCCCTGTATGTGTTACACATACAGAGCCCTCACGAGTATTGTCCCTTCCTTCCCGGTTCGTGGGTCTTTGACCCTGCCTTCCCGGTTCGTTGGGCTTTGTCCTTTCCCGTAGGAAAAGCGTGCTCGTGAGGGGGAGGATTCTCCCCACTTATATGGGCTAGCCACAGGCCCCTTCCAGCCGATGTGGGACTTTACAATCCATCCCCCTTTTGGGGCCGACCCGTCCTCGGGTCGCACATAGGCCAAGATTGCTCTGATACCAACACATACAGAGCCCTCACGAGTATTGTCCCTTCCTTCCCGGTTCGTGGGTCTTTGACCCTGCCTTCCCGGTTCGTTGGGCTTTGTCCTTTCCCATAGGAAAAGCGCGCTCGTGAGGGGGAGGATTCTCCCCACTTATATGGGCTAGCCACAGGCCCCTTTCAGCCGATGTGGGACTTTACAATTGTCCATACAGAGCCCCTGGCGATATTGTCCCCGTTACGGTGCCCCGTGCTTCGCATGTGGAGGGGTTTTGTTCCTGGGCCGATCTTCCACTTGGAGATCCGTACCCAAAAGGCCTCGCTAAGAGGGAGAGCTTTGCCCCCTCTTATATGGCCCGTTCCCAGGACCAATCCATCCGATGTGGGACTTTACATTCCACCCCCCTTGGGACCAACCCGTCCTCGGGTTGCATATACGAATGGCTAGCTCTGATACCAAGTCCATATAGAGCCCCTGGCGATATTGTCCCCGTTACGGCGCCCCGTGCTTCGCACGTGGAGGGGTTTTGTTCCTGGGCCGATCTGCCACTTGGAGATCCGCATCCAAAAGGCCTCACCAAGAGGGAGAGCTTCACTCCCTCTTATATGGCCTGTTCCCAGGACCAATCCATCCGATGTGGGACTTTAACCCTAGAAAGCTCAAATTTTTTGTTTAAGAAGCCCTCCTATAAGTTTTCCAAATTTTTCAAAAATTACAAAAATGCCCCTCCTTTGCTCAGATCTCCTCCCCCACTCTCTCACACGTTAAAACAGAAGTAAGAAGGGCTGAGAGTGGTGCACAAGAGGGGAGGCCAAGGAAGGAAGAGGAAGCTTTGAAAAGTGTAAGTTTTAGCCACTTTTTCCTACTCCTTGCCTTGTTAAACTTCTTCCCTTCCTTTCCTCCTCTCTTCCTATGGATTTAGTGAGATGTTTGGTTCTGTTTTGAGCCCAGAACTGAGGGGGAAATTTCAAAATTTAAGGAGAGGGTTGAAGCAAGGAAGAGAACTCTTGAGAAAAGCGCGCTCGTGAGGGGGAGGATTCTCCCCACTTATATGGGCTAGCCACAGGCCCTTCCAGCCGATGTGGGACTTTACAATCCACCCCTCTTTTGGGGCCGACCCGTCCTCGGGTCGCACATGGGCCAGGATTGCTCTGATACCAACACATACAAAGCCCTCACGAGTATTGTCCCTTCCTTCTCGGTTCGTGGGTCTTTGACCCTGCCTTCCTGGTTCGTTGGGCTTTGTCCTTTCCCGTAGGAAAAGCGCGCTCGTGAGGGGGAGGATTCTCCCCACTTACATGGGCTAGCCACAGGCCCCTTCCAGCCAATGTGGGACTTTACAGTTAGCTTCGTAACAATTTTGTTTCACCACTCTAACTCCATTTTTTCTTCTATCTGAGCCTAGGATTATTATTTTTAGGAGCCTAGGATACTACCTAAATTTTTCAAGACATTATCTAGCTCATTTAAGAGGACTTGCTTTTATACAACTCATTTTATCGTTTTACAAAATTTACTGTTCATTACAGAGAAAGAGAGAGAGAGGGAAGCATGTATTTTTTTTAATGAAAACTTGGTGTAATCAATGGTTTAGAAGGGTGAAGAGTAAGAATATATAATGAAATTAAATTAAAAACTAACAGAAATGCATGTGGCTTCCTTTAAGGTGTAGGTTCGACCATGGGTGTTTCAAAACCCTAGGAGGATTAGTTGATCCCTATAATACCATAATTGAACTAGAAATGAATTATGGATATCCTAGAGCTATTGTATTCCCTGTGAAACAAACAAAACTTTAAGATTTGCAAATTCTCATTGAATTCTATATTCTGATATAAATTTTGAAAAATCATAACTAATTCTAAAAAAATCCAAATCATGCAAACTATAACTTTTTGGAAAGCTCAAGATGTCTTTTAGTAGTGATAAAAACTTTATATTAAAAAAACTATGTTTGACCCATGAAAACTAATGGAATAGTACTTTAGATTTAGTGGTCACTCTGCAACAAACTAGAGACTTCAAAAATTCATTTCTCCCTCTACAGAGCTCCAAATTAGGTTCTCTTAGTGGCTATAGAAAGATTATGATATCTACAATATGCATGTAAAATTGCATGAGCATTGGACTTCATTTGTCCCCTGAGGGACACCGAAAACTAAATTGACAACATGAATAGTAACAGTGACAATTTCTGCATAATTTGGCCTACTTTGAAAAATCATAATAAATTCTCTAGAGCTCTAAAAATAAGTGCGCTTTGGCTCTATGAAAAGCTATAGATGAGACCTATATTCTTGCCAAGTTTCATATAAAAACTTATGCATAATTTGGCCTACTTTGAAAAATCATAATGAATTCTCTAGAGCTCCAAAAATAAGTGCTCTTTGGCCCTGCGAAAAGCTCTAGATGAGACTTATATTGTTACCAAATTTCATACAAAAACTCATCCATCTAGTTAGACTTTGGTTCAGGGCTTCAAAATGGTCAAAAATGGAATCATAAAGGGTTCAAATGATGCCAAGTGGTCTTCTAACCATACTATAACCATTTGAGCACGTCCAAAAGTATAAACACAGCATATAGAAACATCCCAAATGGTCTAAATCATAATAAAACTCAAACTCACATTCCTAGTTGTTCATATACACATGTACATTAAAGCTCATGAATGTCAAAAATTCACATATGCATACATTTGGTTCCAAAATTAATTCATACACAACAATTACATACTTTTACTTGTGCTCAATGGTTTACATCTCATAAACTTCACATACATACAAACTTTGACATCTAAATGCATAAATTTCCTATTCTATTATCAAAGTATGATCTTCAAGTTGTTTAGCTCCCATTTCTTGCTCCATGTGGCACACCTAGACATGGTTAGACATAACATGGGAAAGAGTGAGATTCAAAGAATCTCAATAGCTCTTTTACCCTTTCAAGCATACATGCATGACACATTGTCATGTCAAAGAATGCAAGCATGCAATGAAAGCTTCTAGTGAACATACATAATCATTGTTCAAGTCACATAAACTCATTCAAATCAAACATAGGCTTTAGGGACTTTTGGTTTAGCCTCACCCAATTTTTTTAGGATTTTTGGATTAGCCTCGGCCACTTTTAGGGACTTTTGACATAGCCTCACTCTTTTTTAAGACTTTTGGCTTTGTCTCACCCATTCTTAGGGATTTTTTACTTCTTCTCACCCACTAGGAGCCGTCTTGTATTCAAAACATGTTTCAAGAAGCATAATGGGACTATAACATTTATTCAATGGCTATAAACATATCTTATAGTTCAAACATACACACAAGCATCCAATGACAATCAAGCATCCAAGAAATGTATGCAAGAAATGATAGAGAGCTACCTTTAGTCAAGAAACATAAGTTTTCTGCTTGGAATTTTCCTTCCCTTTCTCGGCCTTATACACACATAAGGGGAGCTTGATTTGCTTGGCCTAGACAAATCAAATAAGACACAATTACATCATTGAAACAAGTTCTAGCCTCACATAAAATCTATGCAAGCTTGTTTTAACTCATGGCATGGTTATGGTTCTATATAAGGGCATAATGAAGCAACCCCTAGAATTGATGATCTTGACTCCAATTTTTCATTCATTCTAAGTCTCATGACTCTATTTAAACTCATTAGAGTCATCTCTAATTTAATTTAAGGAGCCTAAACTTAAGTTTCTTCCTTATGCCTTAAAAAGGGACCTAAACTTCTATCTTATAAACCTTAGCTTCTAAATTCAAACTAATGCTTCCCTTGGTATTTATTAATCATATCTAGACCATTTTTATCCTTAGAATCAAAGAAAAATCTCCCTAGGTGCCTTATCCTCTCTTGGTTGAGACATGTATACCTATAAGAGCCCATAGATTTTTTGTAACACAATTATAATTATAGCTTATTTCATAATATTTTCATGCATCACATCATCAATTTTATGGAGGAAGTGAGAAAAGTCCATTAAATAATGCATTTTCTTGTGCTGCGTTGTATATAAAATTTTCATCCAGTGTCACGTGGACCATGTGAGCTTATGCTATACATTTAAATATTTAATTACATGAATACAACTCATTTGCATCATAAAATGTAGCCCACAACTCATGAAACTCAAAGGAAAACTTAAAATAGACATATAAAATTTCGGCCAGAATTTGCCCCTTTTCTGACCAAATTTTGGAAATTCATAACTAATTATAGAAAAATTGAAATCATGCATTCTTGGCTAGTCTGGAAAACTATAGATGTCTATTTCATACTAAAAATATGTGACGGGCTCGTCGCATGACCCTCAAAATAAAACTTGGTTGGATATTAAATGTAATATAGGGCACAACCTAAGTCATCTCCCTTGGAAATGGAGTTCAATGCTTAATTGAGTTTCTAAGTGTTAATGGATCCTAAAAACTATCTAATTTAGGGGTTTTTGATTGAATTAAACTATCCTAAAACTAAATTGAATCAAAATTCCTAATTGCTACCTAATTATATGAATTGTGGGTGGAGGATAGTCTTGTGACTAGCTTTGGATTCATCCCTTGGTATCCACTATCCTTATCCTAATCCAATTGTGATTAATTCTATCCTAAGAGTTCCTAATTATGTCCACAGCAAATGTATCTTGAGTTACCACGCAAGAATCAAGAGATTACCAATCTAATGTTGAATTGAAACCTTAACCCCGCATTAAATCATTAATTTTTGTCTTTAAGATCAATGAACACCCGATTTGATTGATTAAATGATTAATTAGCCTCTGAATCATCATCTAAAAATGTTTAATTAACCAACTAAACATCAAGGAATCCACAAATAGACAAATAGGCACACCAATTATCACAAGAATTTCATCAAACACCTTGATTGCACACTTGGATAATGGCAAGAAAATGAAAAATTCAATGTTTAAACCAATTAATTAATCAATAAAAGGCATCCTAATTAGTGTCTAACCAGCCACTAACTATAGATAATACATATTCCAAATCCAATACAATCTTAACCAAGAGAATATAAGAAAAGAAAAGTGCTGGAAAATTAAGAAAGTCTTAGCCAAAATTCTGCATTCTTCTCCAAGGGATTCAAGCTTCCACCAAGGATCTTCTTCCTTGCTAGTCACAGATGGATTAGAGCTTCATTGGAGGTGGAATAAGAATGGAGGAGTAGACGAGAGGCTGCTGGACGTGGAATGGACGAAGGGTGAAAAATGATGGATGAAGTGATGGAATGCTGGATGATGTGATTTATTCGAATGAAATGTATGAATAAATGAATGGCCGATGTGGATGATGTGTCCAGCCCCTCCTTGTGCTTCATTTTTTTCACATGCTTCCCCTTTAGTCATTCACGTGCTCTCTTCATTTGCCAATTGCCTGTGGCCTTTTTTCCCTCTTGATACGTCTAAGTGTGAGTCAGCCACTTCTTGAATTCTCAACCAAAACACGTGAAAATGTGTGGGCCCCAAAGCTAATATAATAATCTCTTTCATGTGAGCTGCCTTCTTCCCACGTCATTACTCTTCATTTCCAGCTTAGTTTTTTTACTATTTTCATTCTCCAACCCATAGCATCTGCTCACAAGCCTCTTCACTTGCTCATTCGTTTACTTAGCTCCTACTTTTTCATTTGTTCAAGCTCGGGCTTCTTCTACGTACCACATGTTGCTTCCTCTTTTCTTTCCACACAAGCTCGAGTTCACTTCGTTTCTCCTAGCTTCAGTCCCCCAAATCATGGCTATCTCATGCTTCCTTCATTCCCCTCATGTAGCTTACATGAAGGCTACCCAAGCTCCGTTCAACTCGATGCTTTTCCCCATTCAAACCAGAACCCACTCAACCTGTAGCTAATTTCCCACGTTAGCTCCATTTCATTTTCTTTTGTTTCTGCTCACTGCTTCATCATGTGGTCTACATGTATTCTTTTCTTCACTATAAATCTACTCTCTGTTCTTCATGCTTAGCCCGTGGCTTTTTGATGAACCCAACGCTTGTGTTGATTCTTCTTCAACTCAACTCCTCCTTCTTCCTCTCAAAGAACCAGAACCCATGGCTGTTTCTTCTCTTCATTCTTCATGTTATTTCTTTACTCGAGCTGCATGCCTCGTGTTTTCGCATTAAAGTTTCTTCTTGATTCATCCACCAAAGCTTGAGACTTCTTCCATTTGTTCATTGCTTCCAAATCTGCTTCGTTCCAAGTAACTTCTGCTGCCCCTATAGGTGTACATTAAGTGGGATGGGTGAGCTATGAGTGAGTGCATGGAAAAGGGACGTATGTGTGTATGAGTGACTAGAAGTGGGTGAATGAAGTAAAGAGTGTTGAACATTGAAGCTTGTGAAGACGTGGCTGCATGTGTGTATGCTACTGTGCAAGTGTGAGATGAGGGAACCTGTAAGAATGAAATGCTATGTAGATGCATGTGGGCCCCATGGCTTGTAAGTGAATGCAAGGAAGTGGCCAGCCATGAATCAATGTGGAGGCCTTCTAAGTAAGCCCATGCATTGTGTGTATGTGTAGGGAAACCTGAGCCTATGTGACCATGTGTGAATGATAGATTGGGCTCATGTGAGGTAAAGGAAATATGGGCTTCCTGATCCTGAAAACATTGTGCACCATTTCTACTACATCTCTTTTCCAAATAAATGTTCTCCTTTTAAGTTCTATTTGTCCAAAGAAAATCTACAAAAAATAATGGAAAAAATTATTCAAGAAAGTTCACAAAATTGTTTAAAGAAAATTAAGCATTAAAATCAATAATTCTATAAATTAATTCCTCAATTGCAACGATGGCTAATAAAATCAGTTATCTACCTAATTAAATGCAATAAGCCAGATTTAATTACTAAAATGCCTACAGTTGGAGGATTCATGTATATAAAACTAGCATTCATCAATATGTCCAGACCATAACATCAATCACAAAGGACGCTTAACATTCAAAAAATTTCAGACATCAGACTGCCTCCTGGTGCTGTCATAAATTGCAGCAAACTTTGAAAATGTCCAATTAATTCAACAAAAAGTGATTCCAAGTGTAATACCTAGTTTTCTTAAAAACATCATAACCAAATCAGTTATAAAAGGAAGTCCCTTAAATTGAGTGAGTGAAAGCCAAATAAAATTAGGGCAATAATTTAGAAAATTGAAAATGAGGATACAAGGCTTAAGATGCCAAAAAACCAAAGCCTAAGTAGTTAAATAAAATCTTACAAAAACTAATGGCATTTTCATAATTTTGGATACTTTTTAGAAAACTCAAAAGAGGGATCTTTAAATGAAAATTTTGAGTTCCTGGGGTTTCTAGAGGCTCTAAAAATCATAAGAACCCCTAGAATTGTTAAAACTCCTCTAGTTTATGTTTTAAAGTGTTAATTAACCTAAATTTTGACCAATTCATTCGGGAAGGTTTTTAATTCAATTTGGGTGAAGCCAAAGGCATTTTATAAATTAGAGGACTTAAATTTTATGATAAAAAAGATGGTTCTCAAAAAAGAATTGAAATGAACCCAAATGGAAAGAACTAAGAAAATGGGGCAAAATGGAAATTTTTTAAAAGTGTATTAAGAAGCCTCTTTCTTATAAAACAAGTCCACATCCTCCTCCTCTCTTAATTGACTTAGGCTTTGCCCCAAACCAAAGAAGAGACTAGCCAAGAGAGATGCATAAGAAAGGGAGCAAAGGAGGAAGAAAAACTTAACAAAAAAGGTAAAAAATCAATACTTTCTCATGCTTCTTCCTTTACTAATCTTGTTCTCCCCTTTCTCCACTCTTTTCCTACGATTTTGGTGATCAAATTGGGATTGTTTTGTGGTTAGAATAGCAAGAAGAAGGTAGAGTTTGCAAAATAGTTTGGAAGCATTGAAAGGCCTTTAGAAGAGCTTGCAAACAAGGTAAATTTCCATGGATGTTGTTGCTTCTTCTTGCTCCTTCTCTCATGGTAAGTTTTGGCCAACTCTAGGCTATGTAAAAGGAGATAAATTTTGACCAAAACTAAGGTAGAAGTAAGGTTCTAGAGTGTGTATGCAATTAGAATTAAATAAGAAGCATTAGAAATTAACTTATGGCAATTAGGGATTTTGTTGTACCTTGGCAAATATGAGACTTTCTAATGGTAATTTAGATTTTCTAAGAGTATATATGAGTTTTCAAAACATCTAGGAGGCCTCATAAGTGCCAATTCCCTAAAGGAAATCAAGCAAAGTCCATGGGAGCTTATATAGTTACATGTCTTGGCTATGATGAGTCCAAGCACCTAGGGAGAGTTTTAATTAATTCTAAGGATAGGAATGGCCTAGATATGATTAGTAAATTCCAAGGAAACCATTGGTTTGAATTTAGAATCCATAGTTTAAGAGATGGAAGTTTAGGCTCCATTTTAAGACATAAAAAAGCAACATGAGTTTAGACTCCTTGAATTGAATTGGTTATGACTCTAATCAGTGTAAATGAAGTCATATGACCTAGAATGAATGAGAAATTCGAGCTAATACCATGAATCCTAGGAGTTGCTTCATTATGTACTTATATGGAACCATAACCATGTCTTAGAATAAAGTAAACTTGCATAAAGTTTGTATCAAGCTAGAACTTGCTCCAATGATGTAATTATATCCCATTTGATGTGTCTAGGCCAAGTGAATCAAGCCCCACCTAATTGCATGTGTGTGGCCAAAAAGGGGAAGGAGTAACCAAAGGGAAAAGTTGTGTTTTTGCTTCAAGATAGCTATCTAACATTTCTTACATGCATTTCTTGGATGTTTTCTTATCACTAGATACTTGTGTGTATGTTTTAACTATGAGATATGTAACACCATACTTCTAGGACTCAATTCATGCCATTCCCATGCCTCATCTTATGTTCATTCTATGGAAACAATATAGTGGCATAGGGAGTTATGAATTAAAATGCATTCCTCTATGAGTAAAATTTTTCTTTCAGAGTCCTGTGGGTTGTATGAATGCATCTATCACATTCTTATACTTAAACACATGAATATAGCTCATTTCCATCATCAAATTTGGTCTACAAGTCATGGAAAGCAAAGGAACACATTAAAATTCATGTTTGCATTTCGGCCAGAATGTCCTCTTTTCTGTCACAAACTTTAGAAAATCATAACTAATTCTAGAAAAATTGAAATCATGTGTTCTTTGCCATTATAGGAAGCTTTAGATTTCTACTTCACACTAAAAATATGCCCAGACCATAACATTCATCATGGAGAACGTTTGACATCTGAAAGCCTACTGAGGTCGTTGGTTGCCTGGGCTGCTGTTCAGATTTCTGATATAAACTTCTCAAATACATAACTAATTCTTTAAAAATCTAAATCACACATATTTGGTCATTATGGAAATCTACACATGTTAACTTGATATTAAAAATAATTCCAGAATGAAACAGATACGTTTCTTGTGTTCTTTGAGCTCCTCTCTTTAAATCCAAACTTTCCCCTCAATTTCTCTCTTAAAATAGATGTATAAACTTCATTTTAATCATAGGAAATAAAGGACAATGGAGGAGAAGAGGTTTGGAAGAGAAAGAGCATGAAAAACTACTAATTTCCATACCTTAAGCCTTTGATTTCTCTTCCTTTTCTTCCCCTTCTTGTGAGCCTCATCCCCTAGGGTTTTCTGCTGGTTTTAGGTAGAACTTGGTCGTGCATAATGAAGGGAGGAGAAGGGTGCATCATATATATATAGGTGGGAATAAGTTACACTTTTCAAAAATTCCCATTTTGCCCTTCATACTTTGCATTTATGTTTCTCCTTCATTTTAGCTCCTTTTTTAGAACCGTCTTTTCCATTATAAAATTTAGGTTCCTAATTAAGAAGAATGCCTTTGGAATCACTCAAATTAGAGCTAAAACCTTCCTGAACGAATTCGTCAAAGTTTGGTCACACCGACATTAGAAAATGTCCACCGAAGGGGCTTTAATTGTCCCGGGGCTTTCCATGGTTTTTAGGGCTCCTGAGAACCCTGGAGAACTGAAAACTTTCATTTAAAAAACCCTCCTATGTGTTTTTCAAAAAGTGTCTATATTTACAAAAATGTCACTGGCCTTTTGACATTTTTTTCGAATCACTCTGGCCTTGATTTTTGGGCAACTCAAGGCTCAAATCCTCATTTTCTAATATTTAAAATTTTATCATAATTTTAGTTGGCCCCAATTCCTTCTATTTCAGGGACTTCCTTTTGTATTTGACCCATTTTTTCAGTTTATGGCGAAACTGAACATTGCGTTTCTCACGTTTACGGAAAGGCCAGATGTTACAAGATATATTTCTAGCTATTGATTACTTGTTATGGTACCATTATACTTCTTGAAATGTGTTTTTGAATGTAGAGTGGCTTGAATGGGTATGTTTATGCCAAAAGTCCCTGAGAATGGGTGAGGATGAGCAAAAAGTCCCTAAGAATGGGTAGGATAAAGCCAAAAGTTTTAAGAAGAGTGAGACTAAGTCAAAAGTCCCTTGAAAGTGGGTGAGGCAAATCCAAAAGTCCTAAAAAATTGGGTAAGGTTAGACCAACACCCTTTAGAGCCTATGTTTGACATGTATGAGTTCACATGATAAGGAAATTGATTTATGTATGTTCATGAGAAATGTTTATAGCATGCATGCACTCTTTAACATGTAATTACATCATATATGTATGTTTGAAAGGGTAAAGAGCTATTGAGATTCTTAGAATCTCACTCTTCCCCCACATATGTCTAACCATGTGTAGGTGAGCCAAGTGAAGTAAGAAATAGAGGCCATGCACCTTGAAAAGTGGAATTTTGACAATATAATAGGAATTTTATGCATTTTGATGTCAAAGTTTGTACCTATATGATGTATACGTGATGTAAACCTTAAAGGATGCTTAAATACATGTAACTATGATGTATGTTTCAATTTTGAAGCCAAATGAATGGTTATGTAGATTTTTGACATCTTGAAGCCCCTATGCACATGTGTATTGTAACATCCCGTTTTCGTTAAACGATGGAAAATAACACGTTTTCAAAGCAAGCCCCCTGAGATGAGTGACTCAAGGCCAAATAAAATTTGAATAAAATTTTAAATATTAGAAAATGAGGATTTGAGCCTTGAGTTGCCCAGAAACCGGGGTCAGAGTGGTTCGAAAAATTTGCCGAAAGGCCAGTGGCATTTTCGTAAATAAGTGCAATTTTGGAAAAGCACCTAGGAGGATTTTTAAATGGAAATTTTGAGTTTCCCAGGGTTCTCAGAGGCCCCAAAAACCATGGGAAGCCCCGGGACTGGTAAAGATCCTCCGATGTAAGTTTTCTAACGTCGATTGACCCGAACTTTGACTGATTCATTCGGAAGGATTTTAGCTCTGATTTGAGTGATTCCAAAGCCATTTTTCTTAATTGGGAATCTAGATGTAATAATGGAAAAGACGGTTCTAAAAAAGGAGCTAAAACAAAGGAGAAACAAAAAGGCAAAGTATGAAGGGCAAAATGGAAATTTTTAAAAAAGTCACTTTACCCTAGCTATATATAGGTGGCACCTCACACTCTCCTTCATTCACTTCAGAATTTCTAGCCCCAAATCAGAAGCAAATCCCTTGGAGAGTGGCACACAAAGAGAAGGGAAGAAGGAGGAAAGATTCAAGACTTTAGGTATGGAATTTTGCTTGTTTTTCATGCTTTCTCTCCACCACTTTCTTCTCCTCTTTTTTCTTCTTCTTCTCCATTATTTCTCTAAAGTTTTAAGGGCTGTTTTGAAGGGGAAACAGAGGGGAAAGTTCGAATTTCAAGTAAGGAGGCCAAGGAAAGCAAGAACAAGCAAGAAAATCCAAGGAAAACAAGGTATTTTGCAATTCTTCCACTTGATCTTCTTCCTCCCTTCCTTGAGCATTTCGACCTACACTTGGACAGATCTAAGGATTCATATTTTTAACCAAACCAAAGGTGATTCTTAGGTATTTGATGGAGAGGAATAAGAATATGTAAAGAAAACTAAGAAAAAGGCATTAGAAAGCAAAATGCAAAACCTAGGGTTTCAAGTGCACCTTTCAATTTCTGAATTTGTAGGATGCTTCCTAGGTCTAAGTTAGAGTATAAATGAATTCTTAAGACACCAAAGATTCTCCCCACAAGCTTCCCCCTTCAAGAAAACCAAGCAAACTCTATGAAGGCCATTAAACTCCATAGCCTCGGCCTAAAGAGTTTCTCATAGCTAGGGAGAGTTTTAAATTTTTCTAAGGCCATTCTTGAGTCATAATTGATGAATGAAAATGAGGGGAGGCCTTGAAAAAAATTTAGAACTCATGGAAAGTGATTTGGTGTCTTAGGTTCCATAATATGACCTAAAGAAGCAACATAGTGCTAGGCCATTTGTTTTAATGATGTGATGACTCCAAGAGGCTTAAAAGGAGTCAAGAATCATATTTGAGAGTAAAGAATGAGGCCTAGAAATCATTTGAGGGGTGTTGCTTCATTAGGTGCCAATATGGACCATAATAGAGGTTGTAGAGTAATCTAGGGTTTAAGCAAGTTGCATGGCCCTAGAAATTGTTTCATAAACTTAATTGGCTCCCATAATTTGTGTCTAGGCCAAGAGACACTATTTCTGTAACAACCGGGAAAAAGAAAAGAAAAGGGAAAGAAAGAAAGTAGAAAGCTGGAAATCTTCGAAATCCAGAATTCTTGCTAAGTCTTCTCGCAATAGTGAGAAATTGTCTCGTTGTTGCGAGAATGTCTTCTCGCAATCGCGAACGAGGTTCTAGCTATAGCGAACGAGGTTCTAGCTATAGCGAGTGCGGGCAACAGTCCATGCAGAAACCAGGGGGCAGCTCGCTGTAGCGTACGCCATAGTGAGAGTGAGGTCTGGAACTAACACGAGTTTACCATAGCGAAGGTCAAATCTCGCCACAGCAAAGGGAACTGATACGAGCTCGCCATAGCGAAGGTTACACCTCGCCATAGCGAATCCAGATAACACGAGCTCGCTATAGCGAAGGTTAATTTTCGCCGTAGCGAGGGTCAGTCCGGAAGAGAGTAAAGAGCGAGAAAATGACTTCATTAAACGCTCAAACTCATTCCTTCTCTCATTTTTGCCCTAGACTTCGACCCAAGGAGAGAAAAAGGCGTGGAGAGTGAGAGAAACCAAGAGAAGGAGGGAGAGCAAGGGAAAGGTAAGTAAATTTCTCCCATTTCTCCTTAGAATCTGGTTTTCCTCTCTTTGCCCTCTCTTCTTATGGTTTTGTTTGTGAAAATGGTTGGATTTTGGGCATGGGTCAGAAGAGAAGAAGTGTAAAACACCTTTGAATCTTTGTGTTTTCTTTGAAAATGTTGTTTCTACTACCATGGGAGCTTGAGAGAGAGGAAGAGTTGATGGCATTTTAGAGAGAGAGAGAGAGAACCTCTAGGTTCTGGTATGTTAGAAGGTTTGCTCTGAAAGTTATATGTTAAGAGAGTAATCCATATTCTTGATTGTGCCTAGGCTCAAGTGAAGCACCTCCATTAAGGTGTGAGTGTCAACTTAAGAAGGGAGAAGAGAAATTGAAAGGGAAGGCTTGTGTTGGCTGATAAGGTAGCTCTCTCTTTCCATTCTTTCTTGTTGCATTCTTGGATGTAATAGTCATTGTATGTTATGTATATGCTTGTTATGTGAAATATGCCATATGCTATTACTTTGATGCATTGATGCCAATATGCTTGTGTGTTGAATTGTGAGAATTGTTCGGGTGAGGTAGTGCCGAAAGTCCCTTGAGATGGGTGAGGTAAAGCCGAAAGTCCATTGAGATGGGTGAGACAAGGCCAAAAGTCTCATAATCGAGTGAGGCCAAGTCAAAAGTCCTTAAACTCGGGTGAGGCAATCCAAAAGTCCCTAAACTCGGGTGAGGTTAGACCAAAAGTCCCTAGAGCTTACTTGTGGCATTGTTGTGATTTCCATAGCATGTACAACGTGTGTTGGATGTTTGAGAATGGCTAAATGCTTATTCACATGTTTTGACTTGTTATATGCCTTGATTATTTACTTGAATGAGTGCATGAGCTACTGAGATTCCCTGAATCTCACCCCTTCCCCTCCTAACTTATTATGCTAGGTGGAGCTCAAGGAGAACCGAGTGCACACCAAGGAGCCTAGATGCATGTGTAGCTAGGTGTTTAGCTTATTTTGGATATTTTGATGTAATTTTGATGTAAAGAGGTGACAAAATGAATATGCACCTTCTATTTTTGAGATGTAATTATTGTAGCAAGTGTATATGTATGAAAAGATGTTGTACAAACTATGCATAGAGCCAAATCAATGAAAAAGAGGGTTCTGCCCCTTTTGATGGATGTATGCGGTAGTGTATTTTTGGCCGTAGCATAGTGAATTTGGAATGTATGTTGATTTGGACCATATGGACATGTTATATATACTATTGTTATGCTTTTAAACTTGTCCATGAGTGGCTAGAACATGTGAGAGGTCATTTAGACCCGTTTTGGACCTTTTGGGTGCCAAAACCGGTATTTTTGAGAGCTCCGTCAAAGTATGACCGGATGAGCTCCTCTTGCCATGAAATTTGGCATGCCTCTAGAGTTTGTAGAGAGCTTCTTGAGAAGCTAAAGTGGATAATATTCAGAGGTTTAGACAATATCTGGTGAATTGTTGAATTTGGAAAAAGTTAATGGATTGGTCATGCACTGTTCCTATAGGTCAGTAATGAAATCCATGTCATACATAGACCAAATGGTGGCCAACTGTCATGAAATTTTATACACATAAACTAGAAAACCAAAGTGACCTGTACCAACTAGAATCACCTAAATCAGAGGTCTGTAGAGAGAGATTGAACCTTTTGAATTTCTATATCAGCATCAGGGAGCTCTCCTGACCCCCATTACTGTTCCATCAGTTTTCGGGGTGTAGGGGCTACTGAACTGATCTAGACTTATTTTTTTCCTCTATTAGACATCTATAGCTTTCCAAATTCGTATAGTGTGCCCAGATTGGATTTTTTTAGATTTAATTATGGATTTTCGAAGTTCATGACAGTAAGCTGCACTAGAAACAGTGACAGCCGGACCTCCTTCCCATTTTCGATGTCAAACATGGTCCAAACTCAGAGATTTCGATTGGGAATGATGTTTAATGTAAAGTTAACACTTATAGATTTCCAAAAAGCTAAAGTTTGCTAGATTCCTATTTTCCTATAATTAGTTATGATTTTCCAAAGTTAGAGCCAAAATATGACTTTTGGGCACAAGTGAAAAAAATGCATTTTTCTGGTTTTTGGCTCTATACCCATGGCTTATGGCTTGTTTTATGCTATGTATGAGTTGTATAAGTGGAGTGTGAGTAGAGAATGTGAATGATGGGTACATAGGACTCTCGGGGCAGATAGTGAGTGTATGAAACCCCGTTTCATAGCATGAAAATGCCACGGATTGATATTGGTTCTTGGGAAATCATATGGAACCGAGCCCAAAGAGAGGCTAGGTAGCGGTAGTAGATTAAGGTGTTACATTTTTGGTATCAGGGCAATGGTTTAGGCACTTTTGCTCAATGTTAGGCTCTTGAATGATGAGATTTGCTTGTGTTTGGTGTGAATGGTCATGGAAGTTGTAGCATCCATATGCATATGTGCTAGTGATATTGTTGTGAACTGAGGATTGCTACTTCTTTTCAGACATGGTTGAGAGTAGACGGGGCAGGGGTAGAGGCAGACCTCCCAGGGTTCAGAGAGTTGAGCCAGAGGTTCCTATTGGGACTGAGGATCCTCTGCAGGCCATCATGGATAGACTTGATCGATATGAGGCCATGATAGGCCAGCATCAGGAAATGCTGGAACAGCAGAGATACATTGCCCAGCAGTAGCATGATATGATCATGCATTTGCAAGACACCCTGACTAGGCAAGAAGAAGCCAGAAAGGATGCCCCTGTACCTCAACCATCTACATCTAGCATTCCACCTGTACCTCCCCAAGAGCCTGCTGATCCTCAGACCCCGACGCCTATCCAGAAAGTGTTGAAGCAGTTTAGGCAAAATAATCCACCCTCATTTAACGGGGAGTTGGATGCGGATAAGGCGGAGGCTTGGGTGATGCAGCTTAAGAAGATATTCTCGGTGATGGATTATACTACTGAGCAGAAAGCCCAGCTAGCCACCTTCATGCTAGAAAAGGAAGCTGATAGATAGTGGGATAGTGCGAAACCTCTGATGGAGACCAAGAATATAAAGATAACTTGGGAGACTTTCTAGGTCGAATTTTATGAGAAGTATGTCCCAAGTTCAGTAAGGAAAAAGAAAGAGATGGAGTTCATGGGCTTGAGACAGACGGATGAGATGACTGTGGACCAATATGTGGCCAAGTTCATAGAGTTGTCTCGGTATTCCTCTTACCTCCAGAGGTACGATGATGAACCCTGGAGATGTGAGCAGTTTGAGACTGGTTTGAGGCCCCTGATTAGCGACAGAGTCACTCCACAGCGGATCAGGAAGTTCAATACCCTTGTGGAGGTCAGCAGGGTGATTGAGACTAACTTGCAAGTTATCATGCCTGCTGCGACTAAGGCTAGTCAGAAGAGGGTTCCGGATTTGAAAAGGCTGAAACCAGAAGAGGGTTCTAGTTTGACCCCTAGTACCAAGAGGAGAGGCAAAGGGCTATGGAATGAAGGCCACAGCGAGGTGTGCCACCTTCTCGGGGCCAGTCATCCTTCCAGCAGTCTTCGGTGACATGTTACAAGTGTGGGAAGTTGGGGCACATTGCTAGACACTGTCCTCAGATGGAGACAGGGCCTCCTCCTAGACCCCAGACCTAGGGTCGAGTGTTCGCCCTTACTCAGCAGGAAGCTAGCGCATCTCCCAATTTGATCTGAGGTACGCTGATAGTGAATGGCTTTCCTGTAGTTGCTATGTTTGATTCGGGTGCTAGTCACTCGTTTATATCTTATGATTGTGTGAGGAAATTGGGTCTGGTCATTAGTGTCTTGCCATTTGACTTGTCTGTCATTACACCCACTGGAGGCCACGTGGTTACTTCCCATACTTGCTTAAATGTCACTGTTCAATTTAACCATTGTTATACCACTATTGATTTGATTTGTATGCCCTTCCATGATATTGATTTGATCATTGGTATGAACTGGTTGTCCGCAAATAATGCCATACTTGATTGTGAACACCGAACCATTTCCCTACCTACTTATGGGACTATACCTAGGGTAGGAGCTGAGTTATCCTTTATGACTACTGCTCAGGCTGAGAGATATTTAGAGTGTGGATGTTAAGGGTTTCTAGTCTTTTTCTCTATTCAGGCTGAGGTAGAAGAAGGGATAGAGGAGATCCCAATTGTCAGGGAATTCTTGGAGGTTTTCCCTAGAGAGTTTGATTTTAGTGGCCTACCCCCTGAGAGAGAATTAGAGTTCCCTATAGACATAGTGCCTGGTGCTGGACCGGCGTCCAAAGCTCCTTACAAGATGGCTCCCGCCGAGCTTGCTGAGTTGAAAGAGCAGATAGAGGAATTGTTAGAGAAAGAGTTTATCTGCCCTAGTGTTTCACCTTGGGGAGCTCCGGTGTTATTTGTGAAAAAGAAGAATGGTAGCTTGCGGTTGTGTATTGATTACAGAGAGTTGAATAAAGTTACCATCAAGAATAAATATCCTCTCCCTAGAATTGATGATCTATTAGATCAGTTGGCTGGGGCATCTGTGTTTTCCATGATAGATCTTAGATCTGGGTACCACCAGTTGAGAGTGAGAACTGAAGACGTCTATAAGACAGCCTTCAGAATGAGATATGGGCACTATGAGTTCCTTGTGATGCCATTCGGATTGACAAATGCGCCTGCTGTGTTCATGGATTATATGAACAGGGTATTCAGACCGTATCTAGATCAGTTTGTAGTGGTCTTTATTGATGATATTTTAGTGTACTCTCGATCTTTTGAGGAGCACGAGAGGCATTTGAGACTAGTCCTAGACACCTTGAGAGAGAAAATGTTGTATGCCAAACTTAGTAAATGTGAGTTTTAGTTGACCGAGGTGCGATTCTTAGGTCATGTGATCTCACGAGATGGGGTTGCGGTTGATCCCCATAAAGTTGAGGCTGTGTTACAGTGGGATAGACCTAGAACGATCACCGAGGTCAGGAGTTTCCTAGGTTTGGCAGGGTATTATAGACGGTTTATTCAGGACTTTCCTCGGATGGCCTTACCACTGACGAGGCTAACTAGGAAAGATACACCTTTTGTGTGGGATGAGAGATGTGAGAAGAGTTTCCAGGAGTTGAAACTCTGTTTGACCACTGCCCCTGTACTGATTATCCCTGACCCTAGTGAACTATTTGTGGTTTATTGTGATGCTTCGGGCAAAGGGTTAGGATGTGTGTTGATGCAGCAGGGTCGAGTAGTGGCATATGCCTCGAGGCAGTTGAGACCTCATGAGGAGAATTACCCCACACATGACCTGGAGTTAGCTGCCGTTGTGTTTGCTCTTAAAATTTAGAGACACTATCTGTATGGTGCGACCATAGAGATCTATAGTGACCACAAGAGTCTGAAATACCTATTTGACCAGAAAGAACTCAATATGAGACAGAGGAGATAGATGGAATTCTTGAAAGATTATGATTATGTATTGAAATATCATCCAGGCAAGGCCAATGTGGTGGCGGATGCCCTGAGTAGAAAAACCATCCATGTAGCCCATATGATGATTAGGGAGCAGGAGCTCCTAGAGAAGTTCAGAGATTTGAACCTCTCTTGTCAAGTGGTATCGGGTAGATTGTATCTGAGTGAAACCCGAGTTGAGAATATCTTAAGAACCCAGATCTTAGATGCCCAGAGAGAGGATGAGTTCCTGAAACAGATCAGGAATGAGATTACCAAAGGTAAGACCTCAGATTTCAAGGTGTATGAGGGTGGTATGATAGTATACCGAGATAGAATCTGTGTGCCTGGTCAGAATGAGTTGAGAGAAAGCATTTTAGAAGAGGCATATAAGAATAAGTATATTATCCACCCAGGTGCCACCAAGATGTATCAGGATTTGAAAAAGGTTTTCTGGTGGCCAGGGATGAAGAGCCATGAGACGGATTATGTGGCTAGATGTCTAGTGTGTCAGAGGATAAAGATAGAACATCAAAAACTAGCTGAGTTATTGCAACCTCTAGATATCCCTGAGTGGAAGTGGGATAGTGTAGCCATGGACTTTGTTATGGGGTTACCCAGGACATCCTCTGGACACGATGCTATTTGGGTAGTTGTGGATAGACTGACGAAGTCTGCACACTTTTTAGCTATTAGGGCTACTCATACACTGGATAGATTGGCCCAGTTGTATATCAGAGAGATAGTGTGACTTCATGGAGTACCCAATAGTATAGTTTCGGATAGAGACCCCAGGTTCACATCAAACTTTTGGAGGTCATTGTAGCATGCCTTAGGGACCAGGTTACGGTTTAGTACTGTATATCACCCCCAGATAGATCTTCAGACTGAAAGGACCATCCAAACATTGGAAGACATGTTGAGGGCATGTGTGCTAGAAATGAGGGGTAACTGGGATGTGTATTTATCATTAGCAGAGTTTGCGTATAATAACAGTTACCATTCTAGTATCGAGATGGCCCCTTATGAGGCTTTGTATGGGAGAAAGTGCAGATCCCCTCTATGTTGGGTTGAGTTAGGTGAGAGGAGTATGATAGGACCTGAGATTGTGGACCAGACCACCCGACAAATAGAGTTGATTAGAAAGAGGCTCCTCACGGCCCAGAGTAGACAGAAAAGCTATGCTGATAAACGTAGGAGGCCGTTAGAGTTTGAGATTGGAGACCATGTGTTCATTCGAGTATCTCCAATGACGGGAGTAGGTCGGTCAATGAGGGTAAGAAAGCTCAGTCCTAGGTATATTGGTCCATTTGAAATCCTTGAGAAAATTGGACTCGTGGCTTACCAAATAGCCTTACCTCCTAACCTAGCCCAAATCCACAATGTTTTTCATGTCTCCCAATTGAAAAAGTATTTACCAGACTCCTCACATATCATAGAATATGAGCATGTGCAATTGCAGGAAGATCTTTCCTATGTAGTGAAACCGGAGAGAATTGTGGATGCTAAGCTAAAACAGCTGAGAAGCAAGAACATTCCTCTGGTGAAAGTGATCTGGAGAGGTCTGACATTTGAGGAAGCAACCTGGGAATTGGCGAATGAAATGAGACAAAAATACCCAGAGTTATTCCCTTGAGGTAAGTCTTTAAATTTCGAGGACGAAATTTCTTTTAAGAGGGGTAGAATGTAACAACCGGGAAAAAGAAAAGAAAAGGGAAAGAAAGAAAGTAGAAAGCTGGAAATCTTCGAAATCCAGAATTCTTGCTAAGTCTTCTCGCAATAACGAGAAATGGTCTCGCTGTCGCGAGAATGTCTTCTCGCAATAGCGAACGAGGTTCTAGCTATAGCGAGTGCGGGCAGCAGTCCATACAGAAACCAGGGGGCAGCTCGCTGTAGCGTACGCCATAGCGAGAGTGAGGTCTGGAACTAACGCGAGTTCACCATAGCGAAGGTCAAATCTTGCCACAGCGAAGGGAACTGATACGAGCTCGCCATAGCGAAGGTTACACCTCGCCATCGCGAATCCAGATAACATGAGCTCGCTATAGCGAAGGTTAATTTTCGCCGTAGCGAGGGTCAGTCCAGAAGAGAGTAAAGAGCGAGAAAATGACTTCATTAAACGCTCAAACTCATTCCTTCTCTCATTTTTGCCCTAGACTTCGACCCAAGGAGAGAAAAAGGCGTGGAGAGTGAAAGAAACCAAGAGAAGGAGGGAGAGCAAGGGAAAGGTAAGTAAATTTCTCCCATTTCTCCTTAGAATCTGTTTTCCTCTCTTTGCCCTCTCTTCCTACGGTTTTGTTTGTGAAAATGGTTGGATTTTGGGCATGGGTCAGAAGAGGGAAGTGTAAAACACCTTTGAATCTTTGTGTTTTCTTTGAAAATGTTGTTTCCACTACCATGGGAGCTTGAAAGAGAGGAAGAGTAGATGGCATTTTAGAGAGAGAGAGTGAGAACCTCTAGGTTCTGGTATGTTAGAAGGTTTGCTCTGAAAGTTATATGTTAAGAGAGTAATCCATATTCTTCATTGTGCCTAGGCTCAAGTGAAGCACCTCCATCAAGGTGTGAGTGTGAACTTAAGAAGGGAGAAGAGAAATTGAAAGGGAAGGCTTGTGTTGGCTGATAAGGTAGCTCTCTCTTTCCACTCTTTCTTGTTGCATTCTTGGATGTAATAGTCATTGTATGTTATGTATATGCTTGTTATGTGAAATATGCCATATGCTATTGCTTTGATGCATTGATGCCAATATGCTTGTGTGTTGAATTGTGAGAATTGCTCGGGTGAGGTAGTGCCGAAAGTCCCTTGAGATGGGTGAGGTAAAGCCGAAAGTCCCTTGAGATAGGTGAGACAAGGCCAAAAGTCTCATAATCGAGTGAGGCCAAGTCAAAAGTCCTTAAACTCGGGTGAGGCAATCCAAAAGTCCCTAAACTCGGGTAAGGCTAGACCAAAAGTCCCTAGAGCTTACTTGTGGCATTATTGTGATTTCCATAGCATGTACAACGTGTGTTGGACGTTTGAGAATGGCTAAATGCTTATTCACATGCTTTGACTTGTTATATGCCTTAATTATTTACTTGAATGAGTGCATGAGCTACTAAGATTCCCTGAATCTCACCCCTTCCCCTCCCAACTTATTATGCTAGGTGGAGCTCAAGGAGAACCGAGTGCACACCAAGGAGCCTAGATGCATGTGTAGCTAGGTGTTTAGCTTATTTTGGATATTTTGATGTAATTTTGATGTAAAGAGGTGACAAAATGAATATGCAACTTCTATTTTTGAGATGTAATTATTGTAGCAAGTGTATATGTATGAAAAGATGTTGTACAAACTATGCATAGAGCCAAATCAATGAAAAAGAGGGTTCTGCCCCTTTTGATGGATGTATGCGGTAGTGTATTTTTGGCCGTAGCATAGTGAATTTGGAATGTATGTTGATTTGGACCACATGGACATGTTATATATACTATTGTTATGCTTTTAAACTTGTCCATGAGTGGCTAGAACATGTGAGAGGTCATTTGGACCCGTTTTGGACATTTTGGGTGCCAAAACCGATATTTTTGAGAGCTCTGTCAAAGTATGACCGGATCAGCTCCTCTTGCCATGAAATTTGGCGTGCCTCTAGAGTTTGTAGAGAGCTTCTTGAGAAGCTAAAGTGGGTAATATTCAGAGGTTTAGACAATATCTGGTGAATTGTTGAATTTGGAAAAAGTTAATGGATTGGTCATGCACTGTTCCTATAGGTCAGTAATGAAATCCATGTCATACATAGACCAAATGGTGGCCAACTATCATGAAATTTTATACACATAAACTAGAAAACCAAAGTGACCTGTATCAACTAGAATCACCTAAATCAGAGGTCTGTAGAGAGAGATTGAACCTTCTGAATTTCTGTATCAGTATCAGGGAGCTCTCCTGACCCCCGTTACTGTTCCATCGATTTTTGGGGTGTAGGGACTACTAAACTGATCTGGACTTATTTTTTTCCTCTAGTAGACATCTGTAGCTTTCCAAATTGGTATAGTGTGCCAAGATTGGATTTTTGTGGATTTAATTATGCATTTTCGAAATTCATGACAGTAAGCTGCACCAGAAACAGTGACAGCCGGACCTCCTTCCCATTTTCGATGTCAAACATGGTCCAAACTCAGAGATTTCTATTAGGAATGATGTTTAGTGTAAATTTAACACTTATAGCTTTCCAAAAAGCTAAAGTTTGCTAGATTCCTATTTTCCTATAATTAGTTATGATTTTCCAAAGTTAGAGCCAAAATATGACTTTTGGGCACAAGTGAGAAAAATGTATTTTTATGGTTTTTGGCTCTATACCCGTGGCTTATGGCTTGTTTTATGCTATGTATGAGTTGTATAAGTGGAGTGTGAGTAGAGAATGTGAATGATGGGTACATAGGACTCTCGGGGCAGATAGTGAGTGTATGAAACCCCGTTTCATAGCATGAAAATGCCACGGATTGATATTGGTTCTTGGGAAATCATATGGAACCGAGCCCAGAGAGAGGCTAGATAGCTGTAGTAGATTAAGGTGTTTCAATTTCCACCAACTTGTGGGTGTGGGTCTAAAAGAGGAGGCTTGAAAGCTAAGGAAAAAGTGTGTGCGTGTATATAAGGTAGCTCTCTCCACCTTCTCTCATGCATGAATGTGTGTTTAGCTTGTTTTAGAATGTGTGTATGTGTATTTTCAAGCTTTGAAAAGTATGCTAGCATGCCTTTGTATACCATGATGCTTGATGCCATGTTATGTTTTTAAATGAACCCATGATGTTTGTATGAGTTTGCTTGAGTGTGGAAAGGCCAAGAACTCTTCCCTTGGGTGCGGATGAGCCAAAAACCCTTGAGCTTGGTTGAGACAAAGTAAAGAGTCTCCCAAAAGCAAAGTGGACTCCCAAGAGTATGGTTGAGTCCAAAGTGTTCAAAGAATGGGTGAGGCAAGTCCAAAATCCATGAGGAGAAGTGTGAGGCCAATCCAAACACTTAGTGAGCTCTTGAATGTCTTGTATGATTGATTCACATGCTAAGGTTGCTTTTAAAATGCCTATGATTTCTACTTTCTCCATGCATGCATTTGTGAAACTTGGTTGCACATATTATGTGTGATGGAATGAGAGATGAGCTATTGAGATTCTTGAATCTCTTCCCCTCCTCTCCAATGATCTAACATGCTAGGTGGACCAAGCAATTGTGGTGAAGGGAGCCAACAACCTTGAAGAGGGACAATTGACAAGCTTATGTCTTGTTTTGTCTATTTTGGAACCATAATGAGAGTTCATCATGTATATGATGTTGTATATGTATTATGAACCTTGAGATATATGTAAACATACTTTTATGTGATGTTTAGATGTATGGAAATGATATATGACCATTAGCACATGTTTTGAGTAGGCAAGGTGTAACACCATACTTCTAGGACTCAATTCATGCAATTCCCATGCCTCATCTTATGTTTGTTCTATGGAAACAATCTAGTGGCATAGGGAGTTATGAATTAAAATGCATTTCTCTACGGGTAAAATTTTTCTTTCGGAGTCCCGTGGGCCATATGAATGCATCTATCATATTCTCATACTTAAATACATGAATATAGCTCATTTCCATCATCAAATTTGGTCTACAACTCGTGGAAAGCAAAGAGACACATTAAAATTCATATTTGCATTTTCGTCCAGAATTTCCTCTTTTCTGTCACAAACTTTGGAAAATCATAACTAAATCTAGACAAATCTAAATCATGTGTTCTTTGTCATTATGGAAAGCTCAGGATGTCTACTTCATACTAAAAATATGTCCAAGTCACAACATTCATCACACAGGACGTTTGACATCCAAAAAGCTACAGACTCACTGGCTGCCTGGGCTGTGATTCAGGTTACTGATGCAAAATTCTGAAATTCATAACTAATTCTAAAAAAATCGAAATCACACACATTCAGTCATTCTGGGAAGCTACAAATGTTAACTTGACACTAAAAATAATTCCCAAATGAAACAGATACGTTTAGGTATCTGGAACCGATGGAACAGTGATTGAGCTCTGGAGATGCCACTGTTACTGACAGAAAACTTCAGAAATTCATAACTCTCTGCTCAGACCTCCAAATGAGATGATCTCAGTGGCCACAGAAAGCTTATGACCTCTAGTTTATGCATATAAAATTTCATAAGCATTGGACACCATTTGGCCATCGAGTGACACGAAAATCAAATCTGCCAGTATGAACAGTGCACATACCAGAAACCATGGAAAATCCCAACTTTGAAAATTCATCAAATATTCTCTAGGTCTCCGAAAATTATGTTCTTTAGCTTCCCAGAAAGCGCTTAATAAGACCTAATTGTATGCCAAATTTCAGGGCAAGACTAACTCATTTGGCTAAAAAGTGGCATAGGGTTCCATTATGGTCAATTTTGGCTCCATATTGGGTACCAAAATTGCCAAATGGATTTCCTTTGGTCTTGGCACCTTTTGGGCAAGTTTAAAAGCATGTTTAAGACTTGGGGAAGCTGCCCAAATGGTCCCAAACCATTTGCATCTCATTTTGGCCTTTTCACCCTCACTTATACACATTACACCAAGCTTTTCTCAAGTGCATACATTAGCATAAGCACTCAATTTATGTTCTAGAATACATACACCATACTCATTCATTTATCTATCACATAATATCATTTTTACATTTGTCCAAGGGGTCATAGACTATTTACAATAATAATACACATCATGAAGTCTCCTGATGAATCAAAAGACCAAAAATCAAGCATAAGGATGGCAATCTTCTTTCTTCAAGGTGGTTGGCTCCCATTGCCATGTCCACTTGGCCCACCTAGCATATTAGGACATTTAAGAGGAGGGAGTGAGATTCAAGAATCTCAATAGCTCATCTCCCATTCCATCACACATAATATGTGCAAGCAAGTTTCACAATGGCATGCATGGAGAAAGTAGAAATCATAGGCATTTTAAAAGCAACCTTGGCATGTGAATCAATCATACAAGACATTCAAGAGCTCACTAAGTGTTTGGATTGCCCTCACACTTCTCCTCATGGATTTTGGATTTGCCTCACCCATTCTTTGAGCACTTTGGGCTCAACCATACTCTTGGGAGCCCACTTTGCGTTTGGGAGACTCTTTACTTTGTCTCAACCAAGCTCAAGGGTTCTTGGCTCCTCCTCACCCAAGGGAAGAGTTCTTGGCCTCTCCACACTCAAGCAAACTCATACAAACATCATGGATTCATTTAAAACATAACATGGCATCAAGGATCATGACATGTAAAGGCATGCTAGCATACTTTTCAAAGCTTGAAAATACACATACAAGCATTCTAAAACAAGCTAAACACACATCCATGCATGAGAGAAGGTGGAGAGAACTACCTTGTATGCAAGTACACACTTTTTCCTTAGCTTTTAAACCTCCTCTTTTGGCCACACACCCACAATTTGGTGGAGATGGTTTCTCTTGGCCTAAATACAATTTTGGGAGACAATTAGGTTCATGAAACATTCTCTAAAGCCATACAACTTGCTTAAGTACTAGATTGCTCTATCATCCCCATTATGGTCCATAAAGGCACCTAATGAAGCAACACCCCTCAAATGATTTCTAGGCCTCATTATTTCTTTTCAAATATGATTCTTGACTCCTTTTAAGCCTCTTGGAGTCATCACATAATTAAAACAAAGGGCCTAACATTATGTTGCTTCCTTAGGTCACAATATGGAACCTAAAGCACCAACTCATTCTCTAAGCTTCCTAAATTTTTCCCAAGGTTTCCCCTCACATTCATTCATCATGTATGACTCAAAAATGGGCTTGAAACAATTTAAAACTCTCCCTAACTATGCCATCCCTACTTGGCCGAAAGTTAGAGCATAAATGGGATTTCATGGCTTCTTGATTTTTCCTTGATGGGGGAACCATTTAGGGAGGTTGTTAAGAGTTGTAGGAGGTCAAGGAAACACTTAAACAACCAAGGGAACTTATAGATTAAATCAGTTTTTACAATCCCCTTAAGTGCTCTACACTTTTCCAACTTTTAGGTTCATGACTTTCCATGGGGTTTTGTTAATTTTATGGAGGAAGAGACATATGGGGGACCTCTTAGGGATCTTAGGAGCACATTTAAACATTCATTTAAGCCTAAGAACATTCATATAAGATCAGATTTGCAAGGGAGCATTTGGATCCCTAATGATTCCATTTTGTTTCCTAATGCTCCTTTCTTGATTCTATTGGTTCATTCTTAATCCTTGCCATCTAAAACCCCTAATCCCTCCATAAATTGGACAGAAAACAGCCCCTAGGAATTGGGCTCATGGTGGTCAAATTCGTGCAAGAGGAAGGGGGAGGGAGAAACTACCAAAGAATGGAAGTTTTACCTTGTTTTCTTGCTTCCTTTGGCTTGTTCTTCCACTTGGTTGGCTTACTCCCTCAATTTTCGAAATTCCCCTCTCTGTTCTGCCCCAAAAACAGCACCAAACTCTCCATTAAAACCATAGAAAGAAAGCTTGAGAGGAGAGGAGCAAGGTTAAAGAAGGAAGGATATGGAATGTCTTAAAGTTTCTTACCTTTTTCTTGAATTTCTTCCTCCAAAATCCTCCTCCTCTTGTGCGCCTAAAGAGCTGGAGTTCTCCTCTGAAAATGGGCAGAAGCAAGTCGGTTTAGAGAGGAGAGAAAGAACGTGGCATGTAAAGAAGCTTCCTTTAACACTTTAATGCCAATTTTGCCCTTCGTTCTTAGCATTTTCGTTTCTCCTTCGTTTTAGCTCCTTTTTGAGAACCGTCTTTTCCATCATAACAAAGAGATTCCCAATTTAATAAAATGCCTTTGGAATCACTCAAATCGGAGCTAAAACCGTCCCGAACGAATCAGTCAAAGTTCGGGTCAACCGACATCGGAAAGAGTACACCGGAGGGGCTTTACTGGTCCCGGGGCTTCCCATGGTTTTTGGGGCCTCTGAGAACCCTGGGCAACTCAAAATTTCCATTTAAAAAGGCCTCCTAGGTGCTTTTCCAAAATTACACTTATTTACGAAAATGCCACTGGCCTTTCGGTAAATTTTTCAAATTGCTTCGACCCCGGTTTCTGGGCAACTCAAGGCTCAAATCCTCATTTTCTATTATTTAAAATTTTATCCAAATTTTATTTGCCCTTGAATCACTCATCTCAGGGGACTTGCTTTGAAAACGTGCCAATTTGCATCGTTTACTGAAAACGGGACATTACACAAGGCCATGGTAAGAGAATTTAAAGTTTGATGAATATGTGTATAAATGTGGGTTGAATGGCCAAAATGAGATGCATGAGGTTTGGGACCATTTGGGCAGCTCACACAAGTCTTAAATAAGCTCTTGGACTTGCCCAAAAGGTTCCACAACCAAGGGAAGGCCATTTGGCAAATTTGGTACCTCATATGGAGCCAAATTTGACCATAATGGAACCCTATATCACTTTTTAGCCAAATGAGTTAGTCTTACCCTGAAATTTGACATGAAATTAGGTCTCATTGAGACCTTTTGTGAAGCTAAAGATCATAATTTTCTGAGATCTAGAGAATATTTGATGAATTTTCAAAGTTGGCATTTTTCATGGATTCTGGTATGGGTACTGTTCATACTGGCAGTTTCGAATTCTGTGTCACCCAATGGCCAAATGGTGTCCAATGCTTATGAAATTTTATATGAATAAATTAGAGGTCATAATATTTCTGTGGCCACCGAGATCACCTCATTTGGAGGTCTGAGAAGAGAGTTATGCATGTTTGAAGTTAACTATCAGTATCAGTAGCGCCCCAGGAGCTCAGTTTTTAGTATCAAGTTAACATTTTTAGATTTCTAGAATGACCAAATTTGTGTGATTTCTATTTTTATAGAATTAGTTATGAATTTCATAATTTTGTATCAGTAAACTGAATGACAGCCCAGGCAGCCAGCGACTCTGTAGCTTTTTGGATGTCAAACGTTTTGTGTGATGAATTTTGTGACCTGGAAATATTTTTAACCTGAAGTAGACATCCTAATCTTTCCAGAATGACCAATATTTCATGATTTTGAATTTTCTAGATTTAGTTATGATTTTCCAAAATTGGGTCAGAAAATGGAGAAAATCTGGCCGAAAATATGCTTGTTTATTTTGAGTTCCATTTCGGTTTCCATGGGTTGTAGGCATGTTTTTACAATGCAAATGAGTTGTAATAATGGAATTTAATATGAGGAAGTATAGTATAAGCTCACACGATCCACGTGACATCGAATTGAATTTTTTAGATACGACGCAACGCAAAAATAATCATTATTTCTTTAGCATTTCCATGGAATATTAATATGATTCATGATATTATGCCACTTGAAAGCATGAGATGACCTAGAATTTATGGTGTTACATGTATGGACTCAAGTAGGAAGTTGATTTTGAAATGGATGATAATTTGGACCATTTGGGATGCTCTCATAGGCTATGTTTATGCTTTTAGTTATACTCAAATGGTTGTGGAATGATTAGAAATCCATTTAGTGCATCTTGACCCCTTTATGGACTTCAAATTGACCATTTTCTTGAGCTGAACCAAAGTCTAATCAAATGGATGAGTTTTTGCATGAAATTTAGCTAACAAATAGGTCTCATTACGATCTTTTTATGGAGTTAAAGAGGACCTAATTTGGATCTCTAGGAAATTTATTATGAATTTTCAAAATTTGCCAAATCATGCAGAATTGTCCTAGTTACTGTTCATATGCTCAGTTTACATTTTTGTGTCACTTAAGGGTCAAATGAAGTCTAATGCTCATAAAATTCAATAGGCATAAACTAAACAACATAAGCTTTCTATAGCCACCAAGAGCACTCAATTTGGAGCAATATAGAGAGAGTTATGAATTTTTGAATATCAGGGTTTGCATCAGTCTAAAAGCACGACCCAGCGTACTGTTCTATTGTTTTCATGGGACAAATGCTTTTTCTTAATATGAAATTATTTTTTGTCAAACATCTAGAGCTTTCCAAAAAGCTATCATATGTATGATTTCAATTTTTTTTAGAATTAGTTATGAATTTCCAAAGTTCATATAAGAAAAATGGCCTTACAACCCGAAAAGCAACTTTTTAGTTTTGTGAAGTATAGTCCAAAATATGAGATTTGTGCAATGAATTATGATGTCTTTGATATGAATGAGTATGTTATGGATGGTAAAATAAATTAGGGAAGCTTAAATAATTTATTGAGCTAAACATTGCATATTTTGGCTTTTAATGTCACTAAAGATTGCTGCCAAAGTTATGATTTCCATGTAAATGTGTAAGAATGAGCCTTCATGATATAATTAGAAGGCTAGGAAGGAAGTTAAGGCATTATGTAATATCTGGTTATTTGAAAATGAGAGAAAACACAAGAAACATAACGTATGATTTCTTCATAAATGCACGAAATTCACTGGATACAAAAGGAAGTGCCCTAGATAGAGTGATTTGAGGTCCAATAAAATTATAATAATTTTTTAGACTTTAAATAATGGTGATTCAAGGCCAGAGATGCCTTGAAATCGAAACTAGAATAGTCAAATGGATTTTAACAAAAATGCAACAAAATGTAATGGCATTTTCATAATTTCAGACAATTTTTAGAATACTCAAAAGAGAGCTTTTTCAATGAAAGTTTTGAATTCTTCAGGGTTTTTAGAGGCTCTGAAAATCATGGGAAGCCCTAGGACAGTTAAAACTCCTCTGGTAGACGTTTTCCAATGGCAATGAGCTAAAACTTTGACCAATTCATTCAGGAAGGTTTTAGCTCCAAATTGAGTAATTCCAAAGGCGTTTTATAAGATTGAGGACCCAAATTTTATGATGGAAAAGATGGTTCTAAAAAATGAGCTAAAATGAATTAGAAACGAAAATACCAAGAACGAAGGGCAAAATTAGAATTTTTAAAAAAGAAGCTTCAAGAAACCCTTTCTTATTTCACACCCTTCTTCTCTCCCTCTTAAAACTAACTTTGTTTCTACCCAAGAACAGAAGGGAGAGCAGCTGTGAGAGGCATCCAAGAGTGGGGGGAAATGAAGAGGAAAAATTCAAGAAAAAGGTAAGAAAAGTGTGGAATTTTATGCTCTTTCCTTTAGTAAACTTATTTCTCTCATTCTCTTCTTCATTTCTATGGTGATGTTTTAGGTCTGGTTTAGAGGAGGAAGAATAGAATTTGAAAGAAAGGAATCCACCACTTGTAAGAGCACTTGAGAAAGGCTAGGAAATCAAGGTAAGTTGTTGTCTTCCATGCTTCTTCTTCCTTGCTCCTCCTTGTAAGCATTTCTTCCCATATAGAGCCCAATCAAAGGGAGATGAATTCTAGTCCTAGCAAGGGAGATTCATAGGTTTTGGAATGCGAGAAGCAAGTAGGTGCAAAGAAATCAAAGAAAGAAGCATGAAAATGTAAGATAGAAAAGTTAGGGATTCATGGAGACATTGTGAAACCTGTTTTGATCCATGAATTCCCTAGCCTAGTTGAGTGTTTGCTTGAGTTCCTAAGACCCTTGGAGACCTCCCCATATGCATCTCCCATCAAGAAAACAAAGAAAGCCCATTGGTTCCCATGCTTGAAGCTCATTTTGGCCTAGGAAAGAACTATAGGTTAGGGATAGTTTTAATTTCATTTAAGCTTAGTTTTGAATCATATATGATGGGAGAGTTGAGAGGAAGCCTTGGAAAAATTTTAGAAGCCATAGATAGTAAGATGGAAGTGTAGGCTCCATAATGTTGTATAATGAAGCAACTCCTAGTTAGGCTTCTTAAAATAATTGTGTGATGACTCCAAGGAGTCTAAATGGAGTCAAGAATCATAGATTGAAGAAGCAAAGGGAGCCAAGATCATGAATCCTTGTAGTTGCTTCATTAAGTGCCTTATGGAAGCATAATGGAGCCATAGACTAAAGTAGCATCATGTAAAGTGTGTATAATGCCAAGGCTTATTCCCATGAGTAATTCATGTTTCTTTTGGTGTCTTTAGGCCAAGAGAAGTTAATGCTCCCTAAGATTTTGGTTGGGTTGGGAAGAAGGAAGGGAAATTTAAAGAAAAAGTGTAACACCATAATTCTAGAACTCATTCCACATGCATGTTAAGCTTCCTTCCATTACCACATAAGAAAAGGAAGGAAAACTCAATAAAAATAATCAATTTCTTTGCATTGCATAGTGGATGAATTCTTCACTCAGTATCTCATTGTAACACCATAAATTTCTAACTTGTCTTATGCTATTCTCATGCTTTAAACCATGCATATCACAAAGGAGGCAAGAAAATAACATTAAAATAATTATTTTTGCATTGCGTAATATATAATTTTTTCATTTGATGTCCCGTGGACCATGTGAGCTCATGTATCACATTCTCATATTTAACTACATAGATATAACTCAAATCCTTCACTAAAAGAGGCTTAGAAATCGTGCAGGTGCAAGAAACACATAAAATTCCATAGTGTAGCATCGGCTAGAATTGCATGCTTTTTGTCACAAATTTTGAAAAATCATAACTAAATTTATAAAAATCAAAATCATACATTCTTTATTATTCTAGAAAGTTACAGATGTCTAATTTATGCTGCAAATAGTTCCATATCATGAGACATCAAGTAGGAGATGTTTGACATTTGAAAAGTACCTAAGGCCTCAGCTGTCTAGGCTACTATCATACGTTACTATTATAAATTTTGGAAATTCATAACTAATTTTAAAAAAATCCAAATCATTCAAATTTGGTCAACCTAAGAATCTACAAATTTTACCTCTAAGCAAAAAAATATCTCTAGACCACGCCAAGTCCATCTGGGAACTGAATTATGATGGAATAGTACTAGAGGTTAAGTGGCACTACTGCACTGACATTAAACTTCAAAAATTCATAACTCTCTACTCAGACCTCTAAAGGAAGTGATCTTAGTGGTCATAGAAAGCTTATAACATTTAGTTTGTTCTTGTAAAATTTCACAAGTATTGGACACCATTTGGCCATTGGATGACATAGAACACAAAACTAACCATATGAACAGTACATGCACCAGAACAGCAGAAAAATCCCAACTTTTAAAATTCATAATTAATCTTGTAGAGCTCCAATTTTTTTGAACTTTAGCTTCCCAAAAATATCTCAATGAGATCTACATGTTTGCCAAATTTCATGGGAAGATTCATCCATTTGGTTAGTTTGTGCTATAGGGTTCTGGTTTGGTCATTTTTATGGTCTCAACTAGCATCAAAGTGTTCAATTTTGCTTCCCAAGCTTGTTGGCCACTTGAGCACGTAGAAATGCACCAAAATGAATCTTTAAACTTATTTCAAAGGTGCATAAACCCAGATTTCTTAAACTCACTTATCCACCCCATGATATACCCAAGATTATGCATGCTAACTCTTGCCATTAAATACCCAAACATGCTATCTCATACATTTGGCATCAAATTTCATTCATACATCATACATTTGGGTAATTACATATGTTCATATGATTGCATAACAATTTCATCTTGGGATTACATCATATGCCATATGTATGGCTACAAGAGAGACATAACTATGACATTTTATACATTTTGATATCAATCTTCTTCTCCTTGGCTTAGTGGCTTCTATTACGTTGCTCAATTGATTAACCTAGCATGTTAAGACATTAGAGAGGAGGGGATGAGATTCAAAGAATTCCAAAAGCTCATCTCCCTTTCAATCACACATAAAATATGCAATACAAGTTTTGAAAATGCATGTGTAGGCATATTGAAACATGTAAGCATTCAAGAAACATTCTTGGCATTTGAACAAATCATACATAGCATACATAGGCTTCCCAAGTGAGTGGACTAGCTCATTCATTCACTTATGAATTTTAGACTTACCCCACCTATTTTCTCTAAGAGGTTTTGACTCAACCTTACTCTTGGGAGTCAACCTCACTTTTAGGATATTCTTTATTTTGTCTTAACTAAGTTTAAGGCTTCTTAGCTTCTCCATACTCAAACAAACCAAGGCAAGGATATAAAACATCATTTGAATGTATAAAATATCATCATGGTACCATGGAATAAAAGTTCATGCTAAAATACTTTTCATAGCTCAAAACATATATACACACATTCAAAGACAATGTAAGCACACATTCATGCATGAGAGAAGGTGGAGAGAGCTACATTGCTTGCATTCACACACTTTTTCCTTGAACCTTGAGTCCTCTTCCCACGTACCCAAAAGGTGGAGATCATTTCTCTTGGCCTAGACACATCATATAGAGCTAATTACACTCTTGAATCATATTTTAAGTGTAAAATCCGATTCTTTGAGAATGAGAGATTATGTTATGCGACCCTTAGAATGTATATTGAGCATGAAGTATGGCAGGAAACCAAGTTAATTTAAGGGCTGAAATATATCTAATTATTTGGGTCGAAGATCTTGTAATCTGTAGTGCAATTTCCAAGACCTTGTCACAGGGTTTCTGCCAGCAAGTACAAGGTCTTCTTGTAAAATATGTTAAGCTTGTGTGGTCTGGAATTGAGAATGGAGGGCTTTTTAAACCAAAGTTCTGGGTTCTTTGGGGTTCTCAGAGACCCTAAAACCATGGGAAGCCCCGAGACAGTTAAATCCCCTTCGGTGGGCGTTTTCTAACGTCAGAGTGTCTGAACTTTGACGGATTTGTTTGAAAAGGTTTTAGCTCCAATTTAAGGGATTCCAAAGCCATTTATCTAAATTAAGAACCTAAATTTTATAATGGAAAAGACGGTTCTCAAAAAGGAGCTAAAACGAAGGAGAAACGAAAATGTAAAGTGTGAAGGGAAAAATGGAAATTTTTGAAAAGTCACTTTGCCCTAGCTATATATAGGTCGCACCTCACACTCTCCCTCATTTCTCTTCAGATTTTTCCAGCCCCAAATCAGAAGCAAAACCCTACGGGAGAGGAGCCCAAGAAAAGAAGAAGAAAGAGGAAGAAAACCAAGCTTAAGGTATGTTTTCATGATGGTTTTCCTTACTTTTCTTCATCCACACCTCCTCTCCTCCCTTCTCCTTTGTTTCCTTGGATTAAAATGAGGTTTATAAATCTGATTCAAGGGACATATTCAAGGGAAAGTTCGGATTTGAAGAGAGGAGCTTGGAGAAATCAAGAATCAAGCCAAACTAAGTAAGAAAACAAGGTAAAAATGCATCGTATGGTTCATATCTTCCATGTCTCTTCTCCTCCATTTTGACCTAGACTTAGACAGACCTAAGGAGTCAGATTTTTAACCAAACCAAAGGTGATTCTTAGGTATTTGATGGAGAGGAATAAGAATATGCAAAGAAACCCAAGAAATAGGCATTAGAAATTAAGATGCAAAACCTAGGGTTTTAAGTGCACTTTCCAATTTCTGAATTTGTATGATGCTTCCTAAGTTTAAGTTAGAGTATAAATGAGTTTTTGAGACACCAAAGATGCTCCCCACAAGCTTTCCCCTTCAAGAAAACCAAGCAAACTCCATGAAGGCCATTAAGCTCCATAGCCTCAGCCTAAAGAGTTTCTCATAGCTAGGGAGAGTTTTAAATTTTTCTAAGGCTATTCTTGAGTCATGTTTGATAAATGAAAATGAGGGGAGGCCTTGGAAAAAATTTAGAACTCATGGAAAGTGATTTGGTGTCTTAGGTTCCATAATATGACCTAAAGAAGCAACATGGTACTAGGCCTTTTGTTTTGATGATGTGATGACTCCAAGAGGCTTAAAAGGAGTCAAGAATCATATTTGAAAAGAAAGAATGAGGCCTAGAAATCATTTGAGGGGTGTTGCTTCATTAGGTGCTAATATGGACCATCATAGAACTTATAAAGCAATCTAGTATTTCATTAAGTTGTGTAGCCTTAGAGTGTGGTTCATAAACTTAATTGGCTCCCATAAATTGCGTCTAGGCCAAGAGAAACTATCTCCACCAAATTGTGAGTGTGTGGCCAAAAGAGGAGGCTTGAAAGTTAAGGAAAAAGTGTGTGCTTGTATACAAGGTAGCTCTCACCACCTTCTCTCATGCATGGATGTGTGTTTAACTTGTTTTAGAATGTGTGTATGTGTATTTTCAAGCTTTGAAAAGTATGCTAGCATGCCTTTACATGTCATGATCCTTGATGCCATGTTATGTTTTAAATGAATCCATGATGTTTGTATGAGTTTGCCTGAGTGTGGAGAGGCCAAGAACTCTTCCCTTGGGTGAGGATGAGCCAAGAACCCTTGAGTTTGGTTGAGAAAAAGTAAAGAGTCTCCCAAAGGTAAAGTGGGCTCCCAAGAGTAAGGTTGAGTCCAAAGTGCTCAAAGAATGGGTGAGGCAAGTCCAAAATCCATGAGGAGAAGTGTGAGGCCAATCCAAACACTTAGTGAGCTCTTGAATTTCTTGTATGATTGATTCACATGCCAAGGTTGCTTTTCAAATGTCTATGATTTCTAATTTTTCCATGCATGCATTTATGAAACTTGCTTTGCACATATTATGTATGATTGAATGGGAGATGAGCTATTGAGATTCTTTGAATCTCATCCCCTCCTCTCCAATGATCTAACATACTAGGTGGACCAAGTAATTATGGTGAAGGGGTCAACCACCATGAAGAGGGACAACTGACAAGCTTATACTTATTTTGTCTATTTTGGAACCATAATAATGGTTCAAGATGTATATGATGTTGTATATGTATTATGAACCTGGAGATATATGTAAAGATACAATTATGTGATGTTTAGATGTATGGAAACCATATATGACCACTAGCCCATGTTTTGAGTATGTAATGCTATGATATGAGAATTTAAAGTGTGATGAATATGTGTATAAATATGGATTGAATGGAAAAAATTAAATGCATGAGGTTTGGGACCATTTGGGCAGCTCACACAAGTCTTAAATATGCTTTTAGACTTGCCCAAAAGGTGCCACAACCAAGGGAAGGCCATTTGGCAAATTTGGTACCTCATATGGAGCCAAATTTGACCATAATGGAACCCTATGTCACTTTTTATCCAAATGGGTTATTCTTGCCCTGAAATTTGGTTTGAAAGTACGTCTCAGTGAGAGCTTTCTATGAAGCTAAAGATCATAATTTTTGAAGATCTAGGGAATATTTGATGAATTTTCAAAATTCGGATTTTTCATGAATTCTGGTATGGGTACTGTTCATACTGGCAGTTTTGAATTCTGTGTCACCCGATGGCCAAATGGTGTCCAATGCTTATGAAATTTTATATGTATAAACTAGATGTCATAAATTTATGTGGCCACTGAGATCACCTCATTTGGAGGTCTGAGCAGAGAGTTATGCATGTTTGAAATTAACTGTCAGTATCAGTAGCTCCCAGGAGCTCAGTTATTCTTCCATCAGTTCTAGATGCCTAAACGTATCTGTTTTATTCTAGAATTATTTTTAATATAAATTTAACATTTGTATCTTTCTATAATGACTGAAAGTGTATGATTTCAATTTTTATAAAATTAGTTATGAATTTCAGAAATTTGTATCAGTAAACTGAACAACGGCCCAAGCAGCCAGCGACTTTGTAGCTTTTTGGATGTCAAACGTCCTGTGTGATGAATGTTATAACCTGGGCATATTTTTTAGTGTGAAGTAGACATCCTAAGCATTCTAGAATGACAAAGATTGCATGATTTTGAAATTTTTAGATTTAGTTATGATTTTCCAAAATTTGGTCAGAAAATGAAGCAAATCTGGCTGAAAATATGCTTGTTTATTTTGAGCTCCATTTCAGTTTCCATGAATTGTAGGCATGTTTTTGTGATGAAAATGATTTGTAATAATGGAATTAAATATGAGAAAGTATAGTATAAGCTCACACGATTCACGTGACACCAAATTGAATTTTTTAGATACGACGCAACGTGAAAATAATCATTATTTCTTTAGCGTTTCCATGGAATATCAATATGATTCATGATATTATGCCACTTGAAAGCATGAGATGAGCTAGAATTTATGGTGTTACATTAAGGCCACACACTCACTTGAAAAGTTAGGTGACTCATAAGGCTCTTTTATGGTTCCATAATGTACTTAGTGAAGTAATCTTAAGAAAACATCATCTTGGCTCCATTCTCTCCATTCATTTATGATTCTTGACTCCATTGAAACCTCTTGGAGTCATCACACAATCAAATCAAGGAGTCTAGCTAGGTGTTGCTTCTTTAAGCCATAATATGGAACCTATAATACCATCTCACTATCCATGGCTTCTAAAATTTTTCCAAGGCTTCCTCTCATCCTCTTCCATACATGACTCAAAACTAAGCTTGGAACAAATTAAAACTACCCCTTGGTGCTTCATCTAGTCTAGCCCAAAATTATGCACTATATGAACACCAAGTGAGTTTGCTTCATTCTTTTGATAGAAGATGCATATGAGGAGCCTTCTAAGAACCTTAAGAGCTCATTCAAATACTCATTTAGGCCTAGGAACAATTACATCAAATTAGATTCTCAAGAGAGCTCATGAAACCCTAGGTTTACTATCTTGAAAATCAATGGCTTTTACTTGAATTTCCTTGCATATTCTTACTCTCCTCCCTTAAATTCATAGAATTCACCCTTGGTTCTACCCAAAATTCAAGCCTTCTTGCAACTACATATATGAAGCGAAATAAGGAGAAGAAGAGGGAAGGAGTAACTACCATAGGATGAAGATTTTACCTTGTTTCCATAGCTTTTCTTGCTTATTTCTCACTTTCCTTGGCCTCCACTCTTCAAATCCAAATTTTCCCTTTGTTCTTCCCTTAAAACAGATCCATATACTTCAATAAAACCATAGAAAAGAAAGGCAAATGAAGGAGAAGAGGTTTGTTGAAGAGAAAGCATGAAAAAAACAAAAAATTCCATGCCTTTCTTGCCCTTTTCCTCCTCCTTTTCTTCCTCTCTTAGTGAGCCTCAAGGAGCTACTATTTTTCTGTAATTTGGGTAGAGGAAGTCATGCTTAAGAAGGTGGAAGAAAAAGGGAGAAGTGTATGAGAGCTTCTAAAAACATACTTTTTCAAAAATTCTAATTTCATCCTTCTGTAATGGCAATTTCATTTTAGCTTTATTTTTACTCCTTTTCTAGAACTATCTTTTCTATTATACAATTTAGGTTCCCAATTTAATAAAATACCTTTAGAATTACTCAATTTGGAGTTGAAACCTTATCGAACGAATTCGTCAAAGTTTGGGTTCACTGCATTAGAAAACGTACACTGGAGGGGTTTTACTAGTCTCGGGGCTTCCCATGATTTTTAGGGCTTCTGAGAACCTTGGACAACTCAAATTTCCTATTTAAAAAGCCCTCCTATGTGTTTTTCCAAAAGTAGCACTTATTTACAGAAATGTCATTATGTTTCATCAATTTTCATCATAAATTATTTCACTGTCCTAGCTCTATTTTTCTTTCTGTCTGAGCTTGAGATTCTCATTTTTAGGAGTCTAAAATGCTTCTTAAATTTTTTAGGACCTTAACTAAGTCATTTTGGAGGACTTTCTTTTGTATCCAGTAAATTTCGTTCATTTACGGAAAAATCGTACATTACATTTTTTGCATTTTCTCTTATTTTCAAAGAACTGGATGTTACACTCATGGACCATATAAAGTCATTCAACTAAATCTCATATTTAATTACACTAATACAACTCCAAACCATTCAAGGAAGTGGCCTAAAACTCATGAAAGTGGATGGAATACACAAAAACACTAAGTGCAGCCTCAGCTAGAATTTCTAGCTTTCTATCATAAAATTTGAAAAATCATAACTAATTTTAGAAAAATCTAAATATGTATATTATTATTCTGGAAAGCTATAGATATTTAATATATTTTAGAAATATATCCAGAGCACAACAGGGGCTACTAGCCATCAAAATTTGATGGAACAATACCAGAGGCGACTGTCATCCCTGTTACTGACCTCCAACTTCAAAAAGTTATATCTCCTTGTTCAGAGGTCCAATTGGGGTGATCTCAGTGGCCATGTAAATCTTATCATATATTCTTATCAAATTTCATAAGCATTGGACATAATTTGCACATGAATTATATAGCCTAAGTTTCTGACTATATGAACAGTATCTACATCAGTTCAGTAGAAAAATGCCAACTTTGAAAATTCATAATTAATTCCACAGAGCTCCAAATAATCTATTCTTTAGCTTCCTAGCAAGCTCTAGGTAAGATCTACATGTATGCCAAATTTTATGGTCAAATTCGTTTATTTAGTCAGATCTTGACATTAGGTTGCAAAATGGCTCATTTGGTGTCATATAAGGGGTCTAAATGGTCCATTTTGAGTTCTAAGGCAACCATGACCACTTGAGCACCTTGGAATGCATCAAAATGACATTCTAGGACTTGTCTCAAAGGTGCATAAGCCTAAAAATTGAAAACTCTCTCTCTCACACTATGCCATACACAAGACTACACATGTTTTACATTACCATTCACTACCTAAAATGCACATCACCATTCATTTGGCATTAAAACTCATACATACATCAAGCATTTAGGTAATTACATATGTTCAAATGATTAAATAATAATTCCATCATAAGATTACATCATATACCATGTGTATGGCTACAAAAGAGACAAAACTAAGCATTTTGAGGTCAAGCTCTCATCTTCCAAGTTGATGGCTTTCATTACCTTGCTCACTTGGTCCATTAACATGTCAAGAAATTAAAGAGGAGGAAATGAGATTCAAAGAATCCCAATAGCTCATTCCCCTTTCAATCACACATAAAGAATGCAAAACAAGTCTTAAAAATGCATGCATGAGCATCATGAAGTGCATGATCATTCAAGAAGCATTCTTGGTGCTTGAATAGGTCACACAAAGCATACATAGACTTGTCAAGTAAGTGGATTAGCCTCACCCATCCTCTTATAGATTTTGGACTTGTTTCACCCATTTTCTCTAAGAGGTTTTGACTCAATCTCACTCTTAGGAGACTCTTTACTTTGCCTCAACCAATTTTAAGGGTTCTTGGCTCATCCTCACCATGGCTAAGGGTTCTTGGCTTCACCACATTCAAGCAAACCCAAGAAAACATACTAGGCATCATTTGAAAATATATTACAACATCATGGTACCATAATACATATGCACATGCTAGAACACTTTTTATGGCTTAAAACACACATACACATATTCAAAAACAAGTTAAGCACACATTCATGTATGAGAGAAAGAGAAGTGAGCTATCTTTGTTGCAACCACACACTTATTCTCTTGGAAATGCTCTCCCTTCCTCGACCTCACACACACAAAGGTGTGGGATTTGTTTCTCTTGGCCTGAACACAATATATGGAAACCAATTAAGTTTTTGGAATCATTTCTAAGGTTATACATCTTCTTTAAATACTAACTTGGTCTAATAGCCCTTTTATGGTCCCAAAACACACCTAATGAAGCAACATCTATCAACTAACTTTTAGGCTCCATTCTTTCCTTTCATTTATCATTCTTGACTCCTTCTAAGCCTCTTGGAGTCATCACACTATAAAACAAAAATCCTAACTATATGTTCTTTCCTTAGGTCATATTATGGAACATATAAGGCCATCTCACTTTTTATGATTTCTAAATTTTTTCCAAGGCTTCCTCTCATTCTCTTCCATCATATATGACTCAAAAATAAGGTTGGAACAAATTAAAACTATCCCTAGGTACCTTAACTACTCTAGGCCGTGGCTCTGGATCATAAGGCTACCAAGGGAGTTTGCTTTATTTTCTTGGTAGAAGATGCATATGGGGAGCCTTCTATGGATCTTAGGAGCTCATTTAAAGATTCATTTAGGCCTAGGAATCATTGTATTAAATCAAAATTTTCAAGGGACACTAGAAACCCTAGGTTTGCTATCTTGATTTTTCATGGTTGTTTGTTAATTCTCTTTGCATATTCTTATTCTCTTTCCTTAAATTCCTAAGATTCATCCTTGGTTCTACCTAAAATCCAAGCCTTCTTAAAGCTCCATGTGTAGGATGAACCAAAGAGAAGAAGGGAGCAAGAGATAGCTACCATGGAAGGAAGATTTACCTTGTTTTTCCTTGATTTCTTAGTTGTTTCTTCCTTTCCTTGGCCTCTTCTCTTCAAATCCAAATTTTTCCCTCTATTCTTTCCTCAAAATAGATCCAAAAGATTCAATAAAACCATAAGAGTAGGGGAAATGGAAAAGAAGAGGTTTGCTAAAGAGAAAGCATGAAAAAACCAAGAAATTCCACACCTTTTGCCTTGTTTTTCTCCTCCCTTTCCCCTTCTCATGGTGCGCCTCAAACCCTAGCTTTCTCCTCTAGTTCAGGGTAGAAACAATTGTGTCTAAATGAGTGAGGAGGTGGGGCGCCTCATATATAAAGGTAGGTTTAATGAACACTTTTCAAAATTCTAATTTTGCCCTTTCATCTTGGCATTTTTATTTTTAATTTGTTTTAGCTCCTTTTTAAGAATCATCTTTTTCATTATGAAATTTAGGTTCCCAATTTAATATAATGCCTTTGGAATTACTCAAATTGAAGCTAAAACTTTCTTGAACGAATCCTTTAAAGTTCAGATCAATCGACATTGGGAATGTCTACCGGAGAGGTTTTAATTATCTCAGGGCCTCTAAAGACCCTGAAAAATTCAAAAATTTCATTTCAAAAGCCTTCTTATGAGAATTCCAAAATTTGCTCAAAATTATGAAAATACCATTACATTTCATTAACCTTTCATTCATTTTCGTTGTGACGACCCTAATCCTAACATCGTAATTATAGTTAAATACATGATTAATAAATAATGATCAAGGTTTGGAGTCATTGCAACTAATCACATTATTAAAATATAGAGAAATTTAAACCTTGATACTACTAGGATCATCAACTAACAACCATAACGGGAACATGCATACAAAGGGTTTGTACCATCATTAAAAGTTTAGGATTCATCCATTAACCGATTTCAACCCATAAAAACATGCCACCAACGTCCCCAAGCTACTCCCTAACATTAGCCTTACTGAAATTAGGGTTTCTAGGTCAAATATAGAAGTTTGGGGGCCTGCGCCGCGACCTGGAACCTCCCCGCCGCGGCTAAGCTAGGTTATGGAGCTCAAAAACCAAGTTTTTAAACTTGCGCCGCGGCCTGGAACTCTTGCGCCGTGGCCAAGTTGCTCTCTGGAATTTTCCTGAATCGCCGCAGCGAGTTGGATCTGCGCCGCGGCCAACCTATATGGCACCGCGGTGAGTTTTGCTACTGTAACCTCCCTAATTAATTTTCCCAACTCGCGCCGCGGCGAGGTTACGTTCTGTCACCCCCTGGGCGATTATTTTCACTCCGCGCCGCGGCAAGATTTCTCAAGCCGTGGCATCCCTCGCCACTGTCACTCCCTAGGCCGCGGCGAAGCCTTCTTGGCCGCGGCGTGATTCCCTTCTGTCACTGTTTTCACTATATTTCGCCCCCTACACTCCATTTCTCTTCTTAGGGACACTCTAAGGTCACTTCCCCTCATTTTGTGTGGCTCTAATGGCATTTATCTATCTTATTTACTTAGCTATTCTTCCATTACCAATTCAAAACTTATGTGTCCATTTCTTTCCTCTAATTACCTTCTATCAGCAAGTTTATAAAGTAACAACAATAGATTATACATCAACTACCGGTAGCTATCCTTTAATACTCAATCAATAGGGGTTCCATACAATAGGGGTTTGTACCAATATCTCAAAAGTTACATTTCCATTGACAATCATATAATAGGTCAACAAAGTTTACAGCAGATAATATGAATCCATACATCAAATACTAAGTTAAGATGAGGTCTAACCCTTTAGTACATACATTCTCCATAAATCAAATGTTCAAGCCTACACTTGGCAATACAGATACATGATGATGCTATACAATAAGGAATACAAAATTAGCATCTACACTAACTAAGTCGGCCTAAGTGTAGCCATCTCCCCATAGGTGAGAACTCATGGATTTTCATCCACTTGCTTACCCTTATCCTTACCCGAAGGACCTTCACCTGAAATTATAATCCCACAAAATGAGGTGAGATACACATCTCAGTAACTAAGGTAATTCCATCATATAATCCAGTTTAATTAACATATAAGCAAGAATCAAATCATCATTCAGATTCATATCAGTCATCTCAGTAAAATGAAACAATTAGGCTATCATAATTACTATCCCATACTAGCAATCATATTATCACATGTTAAAGGCCATTAACACTAGGAGAGGCCTGTCCACGGCACCTACTCCCCATTGAGCACACCAGGGCTCAGTGCATCTGGGGTTTAATCATAACCCGGTGCCCGATCGCGGCACATGCACAGGTGGCAGCCGCACTACAGCTCCACCGTGGACTCACAAGGTCCAATCATGATACAACAGATAGCTAACCAATTCATTCAACATTTCAAATCATTCATATATAGCAAATATGAAATTAAATTAGATACATGCATGGAATTAATTTAAACCCCGGTTACCTCACTTGCAGACAATTGCAACGGCCACCACAAATCCCAAATTCGGATTCAAGTGTCTCCCACCAGAATTCTCAATGTTTCACCCAAAATCCTAAGCAAATTCGTATAAAATTAGTACCCATAATATAAATCAGCTATGGGGGTCTCAAACCAACAAAGAAAGCATCAAAATGGGGGGTTTAAGTTCACCTAATACTAACCCCAACCTCAACCTACGAATTTCACCAAGAAAACCTCCAAACACTCACTTTTTAGATTTTGGGTATAATGAAATCTCTCCAAATGAAAAACTAATCAGACCAAATTAAAGAGAAAGATGAGGGGATTAAGTTGTATAACTATTACCTTGGCCAAATCTTGCTCTAAGAATGAGAAAATGCAGAAATCTTGCCCTAAACCCTAGCCTCCTTCTCAACCTCCGAATTTGCCTCTTGAGTTTCAGAAAAATGAAGGTATGGCTGAAGCATTAGTGTTTTAGATGGGTTTAATTTGGGTCAAGAGGTTGGGTCATGGGTTGCTCCAAGTCCAAATCCAATTGGGTTTCAGATTTTGCTTATTGGGCCAGTTTTTAAGTGTTGGGCTGCATAATTCTGTTGGGCCAGTTTTCACACATTGGGTTGCTGAAGTTTAATGGGATTTGGGCCTAATTTGAAGAGCTCAAGGGCTTGGGTCTGCACAAGGGTAATTGGGCCACTTAATTGAGCCTATACAAGATAAATCTTGGGCCTCTATCTCATTAAATTAGTTTGGGTCTGCCTCTAATTCATTGGGCCTCCATTAGCCTCTTATCATGATTTAATTAATTTGGGCCTAGGTGAAGTTTCTATCCCAAATAAATTCTTAACCCAGATTAACAATTTATCTCTTCAGGATACCTATTCACTAACTTGCCCAATTATCCTCTATTAATTATCCTTAATTAATCTTAATCCATGATTAACACCTTAATTAATTTCGAGGTGTTACATTCGTTTCTTCATTCTAACTCCTTTTTTTCTTTCCATCTAAGCTTGGGATTCTCATTTTTAGGAGTCTAAAAAGCTACTAAAAATTCTTGGGACCTTAACTAATTCATTTTTGGAGATTTGTTTTGTAAATGCACTTGTTTCCATCATTTAACGAAAATCGAACATTATAAAAAGTGTGCTTGTATAACCAAGGTAGCTCTTTCCACTTTCTCTCATGCATGAATGTGTGCTTACCTTGTCTTTGAATGTGTGTATGTGTCTTTTAAGTCATGAAAAGTGTTCTAGCATATGCCTTCGCTCCATGGTACCATGATGTTGTAATATGTTTCAAATGATGCTTAGTATGTTTGCTTGGATTTGCTTTAGTGTGGTGAAGCCAAGAACCCTTAGCCATGGTGAGGATGAGCTAAGAACCCTTAAATTGGTTGAGACAAAGTAAAGAGTCTCCTAAGAGTGAGGTTGAGTCAAAACCTCTAAGAGAAAATGGGTGAAGCACGTCCAAAATCTATAAGAGAATGGGTGAGGCTAATCCACTTACTTGGCAAGCCTATGTATGCTTTGTATGACTTGTTCAATTGCCAAGAATGCTTCTTGAATGATCATACATTTCATTATGCTTATGCATGCATTTTTAAGACTTGTTTTATATTTTTTATGTGTGATTGAAAGGGAGATGAGCTATTGGGATTCTTTGAATCTCATTCCCTCATCTCCACTGTCTTAACAGGCTAGGTGGAGTAAATGAGCAAGGTAATGGAAGCCATCAAGTCAGGAGATCAAGAATTGACAACAAAGTGTATAGTTTTGTTCACTTTGTAGCTAGATATATGGCATATGGTGTAATTATATGATGGAAATGTTGTATAACTATTTGAACACATGTATATACCCAAATATTTTATGTATGTATGGAACTTAGTGTCAAATGAATGTTATTGTGGTTTTCAGACTCTTGATGACAAAGGGTAGATGTATGTCCTTGTATATGGCATAGGGTGAGAATGTGAATTCTTAAATTCTGGATTCATGCACCTTTGAGACAAGTTTCCTAGGTCATTTTGGTGCATTCCCACATGCTCAAGTGATTACACAAGCTTTGGAAGCAAAATTGGGCACTTTGGTGCTAGTAAAAACCATAAAAGTGACTAAAAGGGAACCCTATATCACAAGCTAAACAAATAGACAAATCTTCTTATGAAATTCAACATGCAAGTAGAGCGCATTGAGAGCATTTTGGAAAGCTAAATCCTAAAAAAAATGAAGCTCTATAGAATTAATTATGAATTTTCAAAGTTGGGATTTTTCTACTGTTTTGGTGCATGCATTGTTCATATGGTCAGTTTTTTGTTCTATGTCATCCAAGAGGCTAATGATGTCTAATACTTGTGAAATTTTACAAGAATAAATTAGAGGTTATAATATTTTTTTGGCCACTAAGATCACCTCATTTGGAGGTCTGAGTAAAGAGTTATGAATTTTTGAAGTTTAGTATCAGTACTAGTAGTGCCACTCGACCTCTTGTATCGTTCCATCATAATTCAGTTGCTAAATGAACTTGACATGGTCTAGAGATATTTTTCTCTTAGACTTAACACATATAGCTTCTTAGAATAACTGAATTTTCATGATTTTTATTTTTCTAGAATTATTTATGAATTTTTTAAATTTATGACAGTAACTTGTGATAGTGGCCTAGACAGCTGAGACCTTGGGTGCTTTTTGAATGTCAAACATCTTTCACTTGATGTTTCATGATCTAAAATTCTTTTTATCATATGGTAGACATTTAGAGCATTCTAGAATGGTATAGGTTGCTATATTTTGTTTTTTTAGAAATTAATTATGATTTTCCAAAGTTAGTGCATAAATCCTGGAATTCCAACTTGAGGCTGCACACTATATTTTCATGTGTACCTTCCACTTGCAAGAGCTCTAGGACACTTCTTGAGCTTTTTATGAGTTGTATTTGTGTATTTAAATGTGAGAATGAAATGGATGAGTCCATATGGCCCATAAAATACTGAATGAAAATTTTATCTGTGACCTAATGCAATTAAGTTGATTATTTTTAATGATTTTCCTTCTTCCTCTTATGTTGTTCATGGAAGGAAGCCTAGAATTTATATGAGATGAGTTCTATAAATATGTTGTTACACATTACACCAAGTACCTAAGGAGAGTTTTATTTGATTCTAAGGATAAAAATGGTCTACATATGAATAATAAACACCGAAGGAACCACTTATTTGAATTTAGGAATCATATTTTGAAAATTGGAAGTTTAAGTTTCCATTATGCATAAAAAAATAACTTAGTGTTAGGCTCCTTAATTAGTGTTTGCAATGACTATAATGAGTTTAAATAGAGTCATGTAACTTAGATTGAGTGAGAAATTGGAACCAAGATAATGAATTGTATGAGTTGCTTCATTATGCTGCAATATGGAGCCATATGGAAGCCTAGAGCTAGAAGTAGCTTATATAAGACTTGTGTGAGGCTAGAGATGGTTCCATTGATACCTTTGTGTATTGTTTAATGTGTCTAGCCTAAACAAATCAAGTCTCTCCCAAGTATGCTTGTGAGGCTAAGAGAAGAAAGTGAGAGACCAAGAAGAAAATTTATGCTTCTTGAATAAAGGTAGCTCTTCATCCATTCTTATATACTTATCTTGGTTGTTGGATTGTCATTGATTGCTTGTATGTGTGTTTGAACCATGACTTATGTCTATTCCTATTGGTTTGAAGATGTGATATCATCATGGTTCTTAAAATGATTTTGGAAAGTGTATGGCTCTTAATGGGTGAGGTTGTGCCAAAAGTCCCTTGAATTGGGTGAGGTGAATCTAAAAGTGTCTAAGTAAGGGTGAGACAAGGCCAAAAGTCTCATGGAATGAGTGAAGCTAAGTCAAAAGTCCCTAAAATATGTGAGGCTAATCCAAAAGTTTCACATAATTGGGTGAGGCTAAACTAAAAGTCCTTAAAGCTTGATTTTGACTTCCATGGATTTATTTAATTTCATAAATATAATTATGTTTGATGTTTGGATGAATATGATGCATACTTACTTTCTTTGACATGAAAATATGCCACATAAGTGTACTTGAAGGATGATTGAGTTATTAGGATTCTTTGAATCTCACTATCTCCCATATTATCTATAACAATGTCTAGGAAAATCTTAAAAGGCCAATAATGGAAGCCAACAAGCATGAAATATGTGACTTTGATAATGGTTTTAATTTTCATGCATTATATTGTCAATAAGAATTTGTAATTGATATTTCTATAATGTAAAAGCTCCACCATATGTAAAATTATGAGATTATATTGTAAATGTCAACTATGGTTGTGGAAATGCAAGAATATGTGATTTAGGTATATGTGTGGCATGGAAAGTGTATGTATAATGCAAAGTGTGTAACAATTCTAATTCTTAATTACTGTGATAAGCTTAATTATATAGTTAATAATTGTAAATCAAGGTTCAAAATTATTACAATTAATTAGATTGGGAAAAAGTGAGGAAATTTGAACTTTGATATTGAGCGGTCGTGTCACGCAACTCTCAAAATAAAACTAGGTTGAATTAAAATTTATAGCTAGTGGCACAACCTAGGCTATCTCCCTTGGAAATGAAATTCAATGTTTAATTGGGTTTTCTAAGTGAAAGATCCTAAAAGCTATCTAATTTAGAGGGTTTTTGATCTAATTAAACTATCTAAAATGAAATTGAAACAAAATTCCTAATTACTACTGACAAATTATGGTCGAATGATAGACATGTGACTAGCTTTGGATTCATCCCTTGGTATCCACTATCCTTATCCTAATTCAATTATGATTAATTCTAGCCTGAAAGTCCCTAATTGTGTCTATGGCAAATGAAATTGTTAACTGTAACATCTGGTTCTCTGAAAATGAAAGAAAACATGAAAAATGTAGCACGGTTTCTCCATAAACGAACGAAACTCACCGAATACAATGTATGGGATGAGCACTGACTAGCTATCTTTAGAGATGAGCAAAATGTATGAGATGAGGAAAGCAAGAAATAAGCTTTCCAAAGTTAGAGCCAGATAAACAACTACCTAGCAAACATTTGCCCTGACCGAGGGATAGAAAAAAAATCCCGACATGCTAGCTTATATATTCAGAAAGGGTCAGGTGCACTTTTTATATGAAGTAAGTGGTACAGTATATCTCCAGTGAGCAAAATTGTGGGAATAGTTAGCATCCCATCAGAGCCCAGTAGTAGTCAGTGGTAGTAGCTCTTCGGTGCCAATATGAGATATATGCTAGGCCAATCAATATTGGAATAAGGGACTATAAAATGCCACTGTAAGTGAGCAAAGAAAGTGAGAAAAAGTCCCAGCCTATAGAGATAGATGTAGTAGTAAACAGAGAAGTTGGGATTATTGAAAGTAGAAACTTCTCAAAAGAGTTGTAATCCTAGTAAGTAACTAAGATGTGAGGCCTATGACACAAAGAAATGCAAATTATAATCATGGGATGAGCTAGTGAGAAAGAACTCAGAGATAAACAGTGGATGGAACATGTAAATAAGCAAATAGATAGAAACGTCCAATGGCTTTAATGATTAGAAAAGATGATAACATATTATGAGAAGCCATTCAGAAAGGATACGGGAGACGTGATATGAAATAAGTTATTTCTCGAGATGTGTAAATGAGTCCACTGAAAGAAATGTTAATCCTGCAAACAGGTTAATATTAACCTAACATAATTAGTAAGTTCTCCCAGGATAGGCCTCTAGAGTCAAAAATTCCTTTCCCTTATAAAAAGAACTAGTTAGTATCTAAGAGCAATAGAGCCCTTATCAAGAGCTAGTCATAAAAGTTCCTTGGCTAAGAGAAAATTCAAAAGAATGAAATCACTGAGAAAGCGTATAGAGCCAAAAAGAAGGGAAAGAATAGAACAGTTAGCCAGAAAAGAAAATAGTAAGAGAAAAGTGTACCCCAAATTTCAAGGACGAAATTTATTTAAGGGGGGAGAAATGTAACATTTGGTTCTTTGAAAACGAAAGAAAACGTGAGAAATATAATGTACGGTTTCTCCGTAAACGAATAAAACTCATTGGATACAAAAGGAAGTCCCCCGGAATGAGATAGTTAAGGTCCTAAAAAATTTGAGAAGCATTCTAGTCTCCTAAAAATGAGAATTTCATGCTCAAACTGGAGGAAAAATGGAGCTAGAATAAAGAAATAATTTCTTATGAAAAACTTACGAAACGTAATGGCATTTTCATAATTTTATGCAATTTTTGGAATTCACACAAGTAAGCTTTTTTAAATGAAAGTTTTGAGTTTTCTGAGGTTTTAAGAGGCCTTAAAAACCATGGAAACCCCCAGAATGTTAAAACCCCTTCGGTGGACATTTTTCAACATTGGTGTGCCCGAACTTTGACGGATATATTTGGGAAGGTTTTAGCTCTGATTTGAGTGATTCCAAAGGTATTTTTCTTAATCAGGAACCTAAATTTTATAATGGATAAGACAGTTCTCAAAAAGGAGCTAAAAAGAAGGAGAAATGAAAATGTAATGTATGAAGGACAAAATGAGAATTTTTGAAAAGTGTAACTTATTCCCACCTATATATATGATGCACCCTTCTTCTCCCTTCATTATACACGACCGTGTTCTGCCTAAAACCAGAAGAAAACCCTAGGGGATGAGGCGCATAAGAGGAGGAAGAAAAGGAGGAGAAATTCAAGGTAGAAAGGTATGGATTTTCATGCTCTTTCTCTTCCAAACCTCTTCTCCTTCATTCTCCTTCATTCCCTATGATTATATGAAGTATATGGATCTGTATTAAAGGAGAAATTGAGGGCAAAATTCTGATTTGAAGAGAGGAGCTCAAAGAACACAAGATTCAAGTGAGAAAAAGCAAGAAGACAAGGTAATTTCTCTTCCTACGATTGTCATTTTTGGTTCCCTCTTCCTCCATTTTGCCCCACTTGAGAAAACCCTAGGAGGAGATGATTTTTAGGCAGAAACAAGCATGAATCTAAGGAAAAATAGTGTGGAGATTAAGAATATGCAAAGGGAACTATCAAAAAGCCATTAGACATCAAGATGCAAAACCTAGGGTTTCTAGTGCACCTTTCAAATTCTGATTTTGTATGATGATTCCTAGTTTTAATTAAGAGTTTAAATGAGTTCTTGAGACACCTAAGATGCTCCCCACAAGCTCCCTCCTGCAAGAAAACCAAGGAACTCCAAGAAGGCCAAGGAAGCCCATAGTCTCAACAAAAGAGGGTTCTTGTAGTGAGGGAGAGTTTTAAATCTTTCTAAGGCCATTCCTGAGTCATATTTGATGAATGAAAGTGAGGGGAGGCCTTGGAAAAAATTTAGAACTCATAGAAAGTGATTTGGTGTCTTAGGTTCCATATTATGACCTAAAGAAGCAACATGATACTAGGCCCTTTATTTTAATGGTGTGATGACTCCAAGAGGCTTAAAAAGAGTCAAGAATCATATTTGAAAGGAAAGAATGAGGCCTAGAAATTATTTGTGGGGTGTTGCTTCATTAGGTGCATTTATGGACCATAATGGGGGTTATAGAGCAATCTAGTACTTAAGCAAGTTGTATGGCTTTAGAGAATGTTTCATGAACCTAATTGGCTCCCAAAAATTGTATCTAGGCCAAGAGAAACTATTTCCACCAATTTGTGAGTGTGTGGCCGAAGGAGGATGCTTGAATCCAAAAGGAAAAGTGTGTAATTGTGTGTAAGGTAGCTCTCTCCACCTTCTCTCATGCATGGATGTGTGTTTAGCTTGTCTTAGAATGTGTGTATATGTATTTTCAAGCTATGAAAAGTATGCTAGTAGGCCTTTATATGCCATGATTCTTGATGCCATGTTATATTTCTAAATGAGTACATGATGTTTGTTTGAGTTTGCTTGAGTGTGGAGAGGCCAAAAACTCTTCCCTTTGGTGAGGATAAGCTAAAAACCCTTGAGCTTGGTTGAAAAAAAGTGGGCTCCCAAGAGTATGGTTGAGTCCAAAGCTCTTAAAGAATGGGTGAGGCAAGTCCAAAATCCATGAGAAAAAGTGTGAGGCTAAACCAAACACTTGGTGAGCTCTTGAATGTCTTGTATGATTTGTTCATATGCCAAGTTTGCTTTTAAAATGTCCATGACTACCATTTTCTCCATGCATGCATTTGTAAAGCTTGCTTTGCACATATTATGTATGATTGAATGGGAGATGAGCTATTGAGATTCTTTGAATCTCATCCCCTCCTCTCCATCTAACATGCTAGGTGGACCAAGTAGCTATGATGCAGGGAGCCAGCAACAATGAAGAGGAGAGATTGACAAGCTTATGCCTTATTTTGTCCATTTTGGAACCATAATGATGGTTCATGGTGTGTATGATGTTGTAAATATATTATGAACCTTGAGACATGTATAAATATGCTATTTTGTGATGTTTATAGCTATGGATATGATGTATGAGCTCTAGAATACAAATTGAGTTTGAAATGTCCAAATATGCAATGTGGAAGTATGATATAAATATGCATAAGCATGGATTGAATAGCCAAATTAAGATGCATGAGGTTTGAGACCATTTAGACAACTCACACAAGTCTTAAATATGCTTTTAGACTTGCCCAAAAGGTGCCAACACCAAGGGAAGGCCATTTGGCAAGTTTGGTACCTTATATGAAGCCAAATTTAACCATAATGGAACCCTATGTTACTTTTTGGCCAAATGAGTTAGTCTTGATCTGAGATTTGGTATGAAATTAGGTCACATTAAGAGATTTTTGGGAAGCAAAGCTAAAGATCATAATTTTTTGAGGTCTACATAATATTTGATAATTTTTCAAAGTTGGCAATTTTCATGGTTTCTGGTTTGCTGCACTATTCATTTGGTCCGAAATTGCATTTTATCACATGAGGCTCAAATGATGTCCAATTGCCATGAAATTTTATACAGAGAAACTAGACAATAATAGTGATGTGTGACAACTAGAAGCACCTCATTTGGAGATCTAGAACGAGAGATATGAATTTTTGAATTTTCTATCCAGTATTAGTAAAATTGCCTAACTAAAAGTACTGTTCCATTGAATTCCAAGGTCTGGGCTTGATAAAATGATCTAAAGATATTTTTTTTCTCTAGTTAACATCCACAGCTTTCCAAATTGATATCATTTTCATGGATTAGATTTTTGTGGAATTAATTGAATATTTTCAAATTTTTCTGCAGAATTCTATAACAGTTCCAGATTTTGGTTGGATCTCTGGACCATTTTGGATGTCAAACATCCTCAATGATCAATGTTATGATCTGGACGTGTGAATTGGACATCCAAAAATTTCCAAAATGACTAAGATTGCATGATTTTGATATTTCTAGAGTTAGTTATGATTTTTCAAATTTGATCAGAAAATGGAGCAAATCTGGCCGAGAATGAACTTTCATATTCCATGCTCCATTTCGGTTTCCATGAGTTGTGGGTATGATTTTGTGATGCAAATGAGTTTCATTGATGTAATTAAATATGTTAAAGTATAGTATATGCTTGAACAACCCATGTGACATCGAATGAAATTTTCATATGTAGCACAATGCAAAGAAATCCATTATTTTCATCCCCTTTTTCATATGCTCTTGTGTAATTGATGATATAAAGCTTATGAATGGTATGAAATGAGTTAGAATTTATGGTGTTACATTTATTGGTATTAGTACAAAGTTCTGGGCTTTTTTGAATTGGATTTGACTTGAGGATGTAGTAATAGGGCTATGTAAAAGGCTTGAATGGATAGGTAGAACCTTGTATGAGACATGTTGAGTGTAAGAGTATAGTTTGTGGCTTATTCATGATGAGTAAGCAGTAGAATGGTCTTAGAGTAGTTTGTGGACATTGAGAAAGAGTGGCCTCTAGCCTGAACAAAGTTAAGTTTAAGTAGAGTTGAGGGATCCGACGGCTAAAACTTGATGAGATATGATAGCTCGCGCGGGATCAGTGGCAAGCCCTAGATATGAATGATGAGAATGATCTCGTTGATAGGAAGAGGCTTGCTAGAGAGATGAGGCCTAATTCTCCCAGGTAGTTATACTTAGACCATTTCGAGATGTCCTACTTAATACAGAGACAAGTAATGATGCAATGTGGTATGAAATGAGACTGCGGCTGCATCAAACTAGTTTAGAGGGGAGGTGAGAAAAAGAGTCACCCCATAGCCATGACACCCAAATGTCTTGATAAGTATTAGAGCCCAAAAGATTAATCCCCTTAGGCCAAGAGGTTGAATTATAAGTTACACCCTAGAGCCCGATAGCCCAGAGATGATAAGTAATTATGCATGAATGAAGCGAGAGGTAGAACCCTCTAGCTTGATGATGGGCTAGATATAGAAACCATGAGGCTCAGGTTAGTGGCAAAAGATGAAAATCTAATCCCTAAAAAAGTAAGCCAATCAGAGGCCATTAGCTGCGGCCAATTAATTGCTTAGCCATAACCAATTATTCCATAAAGTAGCAAGGTAATCCAGAGAGTTCCTTGTCACAGGCAACACTCAGATAGGAAAACTAGGGCGAACTCGAGGCTGATTAGCCATGGTGAATGGCACCATGAATGCCTTATTGGTCATATTTAGGCCAACTTGAGAAAGTAACTGATAAGGGGTTAGACAACCCACTAAGAGCAAGAACTCCTAGTATAAGTAGAGGAAAAGCATAATGAATGATTACAGAAGATTAGAAAGAAATCCGTAGGCCAGGTAGTTGAAATGGAGGAAAGAGCTCAACACAAAGAAAGTTAGTCAAGGATTATGAGGTTGTTGAGAGCCACCTATGAGGCATTGACTCCAACCTAGAGTGCTACATAGTGGGACACTGAATGATAGAATACTAGTGTAGCCTAGAAATGACGTAAGATAAGACTACGCACATAGCGAGTGGCCTAGAAAGGTATACCCCATAGGTAACACATAGAGGTAAGTATGAGTAGCCTAGTAACAGAAGTTTAGACTAGTAACAAAGACTTAGAAAGGAATAAGGATAGTTAGTAAGCTACAGGTCCAATGAGATGGCTTGCTTAGGGCTGAGCATAAGCTAAAGCCTAGAAGAAATGACAGTAGCATTGTTCCAGGTGAGATATATGCATGAAAGGCTCAGTGAAAGTTCTCCCTAGATCAAGAAAGAAAAGATGAGACATTCTAAGTCTTGAAAACCACCCAGTAATGGTTAGCAAATTCCCCTAGATAGACCCCCTTGACTATAAAGCATAATGGTAAATGGAGCGAGGAAGAGTTGAGAAACTAGCTACAGAAAAGATGCCCTTGCTTTAGTCATGATTAGATGAGTAAATTGAGCCCAGCAAAGCAAACAGACAGGGGTCCAATAATTAGTTAGACGAGCTCCCTAATATGAGAATGATATAGGGTTAAGGCACGCATATGATTAGAGCACCTAGTATAGCATAAGTTTTCAGTAAGACAGAGTCTAGACATTGAGAGCACGTATCTTGGATCGGGTCAGTAGAACCTTGAGATCAGTATATTGTGCTCCTAGGATGAGGCTAAAGAGATTAAATAGAGGGAAAGCCTAGCTCTAATCTGAATGTAGAAATAAGTTGAGACAAACAGTTAATGCCTCAATACCTTTAGGGAAGCTAGAGGAAGTTAGGGACTGCCTCAGAAGGTGAGTCTTGCATTTTGTAGAGAAAGAGTGTAAGCCAAAAGTGCCATAGAATGAAATTCTTGGGATTATATGAAATAGAATCCTCCTTACCAAGGGATGGTCTAACTAAGAGTAGAGTAAGAGTACGAATGAGAAATAGACCCCCTTGATGTTACAGAGAGTAAATAAGTGGAGGAACCCTGGGAAATGCAAGTGCTCTTGAGCATAGAAAAACCTAAACTGGCAATAGAAACAGCCAGTAGTAAAACATACTTTTTGCCTAAGTAAGAGGATAAAAAAGGTAGAAAGAGAAGATATGACAGTGTTTAAGCCGAAGACATATTAGATTGAGAATAGATATTCAGTTAATGTGCTTGAATACTTAAAAAGGCATACATCTATCCTTGGCATAGATGCCTTTCTAGCATGATAGCGCCCGAAGTAAAAATAGTTGAGCAATACAAAGAAATCTCGGGATGTAGTAGAGGAAGAATCCTACTTTCCCTGAGCACTCTATGAGAATAGGGCAGATAGAGAAAAGTAAGAGAGGAATACTTTAGATTATTGGGAAATTTGTAATATACAAGTGATAGTGGCTTTGAGCTCAATCATGAAGCACTTGTGCATTAGTGTTTGATGTATGGTTTGCTTACAATAATGGTTATATGATATTGGGTCTAGCCAACCTAATAGTAATGTAATTTAAGTGCGTAGCAAATGACGACATCAATCACTAAAGTGTCTCGGTAATCGAAGAGTATCCTAATTAGTTAAAGAATGAGACAAGTCAGAGAAGAAAAGTAAAGGGATTCCAGTAGTATTGGAATGGTAAGGAAAGCATGTAGAAAGGGATCCTTAGTAGAAAATGTTCAGATCAGTATGTATAGTATGAGTCCCTTATAGTATATATAAATGAAATGAATAGGGACCAGTGCATAGCCTCTCTCCTGCCAGAATTGTTAGCCACATTCAGTGTGTAAGATGCCCTAATGCTAAGCACTTAAAAGTAGAAAGTGGGCATAGTTAGAAACTACAGGATATGAGAGGAAGGTTAGAACGAGTAGATGCAAAGAAAGCAAGTTAATAGAGAAAGAAAAGAAAGCCTAAGACAAAAAGAGGCTGAAGTGGAAATTTGAGGATCTTATGAGGAGTGATGAGTAAAAATTTAGATGCTCTCGAGTATCAGCATAATGGGATCCTAGGGAATCAAATGACACAGAACTCACTTTGCATGAAGAGCACAATGCACCTTTGAGTTTAGCCTCAGTTATTATGAGCGATGGTTACTGGACTTAGTGAGCATATATTTTACTGTCAGATACAATAATCTTAGGCTTTGATATCTTCTAAAGATGGATTGCAGTAGATCCCAGCATAGCATAACGAGTTGCAGTAGACCCTAGCAGGGCTCTGAGAGGTTGCAGTAGACCTAGGGGTCACAGTAGATCCTACAAAATTATAAAGAGCCCTAGCCACAGTATGATAGATCTCTAGTAGAGATGACAGCCTGAGATAGTTTTACAGAGCAGTTAGTCTCAGAGACTAGTACAATTTTAGCTAGCTTTTGTCTCAGAGACTAGAGATCTCCTAAGTCTGGTAGACTGTTGTCACAAAGAAATGAAGGCTTTACTCAGACAGTTAGACTATTGACTAGCTCTCTTTAGAGATGAGCACAATGTATGGGATGAGGAAAGCAAGAAATAAGCTTTTCAAAGTTAGAGCTAGATGAACCACTACCTAGTAGACATTTGCCCTGACCGAAAGATAGAAAAAAAGTCCCCACATGCTAGCTTATATATTCAGAAAGGGTCAGGTGCAGTTTTTATATAAGGTAAGTGGTACAGTATATCTCTAGTGAGCAAAATTGCGAGAATAGCTAGCATCCCATCAAAGCCTAGTAGTAGTCAATGGTAGTAGCTCTTTGGTGCCAATATGAGATATATGCTAGGCCAATCAATATTAGAATAAGGGACTATAAAATGCCACTGTAAGTAAGCAAAGAAAGTGAGAAAAAGTCCCGACCTATAGAGATAGATGTAGTAGTAAACAAAGAAGCTGGGATTATTGAAAATAAAAACTCCTCAAAGGAGTTATAATCCCAGTAAGTAACTAAGATGTGAGGCCTATGACAGAAAGAAATGCAAATTATAATCATGGGATGAGCTAGTGAGAAAGAACGCAGTGATAAACAATGGACGGAACATGTAAATAAGCAAATAGATAGAAACTTCCGATAGCTCTAATGATTAGAAAAGATGATAACATATTATGAGAAGCCATTCAGAGAGGATACAGGAGACGTGATATGAAATAAGTTACCTCTCAAGATGTGTAAATGAGTCTACTGAAAGAAACGTTAATCTTGTAAACGGGTTAACATTAACCCGACATGATTAGTAAGCTCTCCCAGTATAGGCCTTCAGAGTAAAAAATTCCTTTCCTTTATAAAAAGAACTAGCTAGTATTTAAGAGCAATAGAGCCCTTATCAAGAGCTAGTAATAAAAATTCCCTGGCTAAGAGAAAATTCAAAAGAATGAAATCGTTGAAAAAGCGTATAGAGCCAGAAAGAAGGGAAAGAACATAACAGTTAGCCAGAAAAGAAAATAGTAAGAGAAAAGTGTACCCCAAATTTTGAGGACAAAATTTATTTAAGGGGGGAGAAATGTAACATTTGGTTCTCTGAAAATGAAAGAAAACATGAGAAACGTAACGTACAATTTCTCCGTAAACGAACGAAACTCACCAGATACAATAGGAAGTCCTTGGAATGAGATAGTTAAGGTCCTAAAAAATTTGAAAAGCATTCTAGACTCCTAAAAATTAGAATTTAGGCTCAGACGGAAGGAAAAATGGAGCTAGAATAAAGAAACATTTTCTTACAAAAAGCTTATGAAACATAATGGCATTTTTGTAATTTTGAGCAATTTTTGGAATTCACACAAGAAGGCTTTTTTAAATGAAAGTTTTGAGTTTTTTGAGGTTCTAAGAGGCCCTAAAAATCATGGAAACCCCTAGAACATTAAAACCCCTCCGATGGACGTTTTCTAATGTTGGTATGCCAAAACTTTGATGGATGCGTTTGGGAAGGTTTTAGCTTCGATTTGAGTGATTCCAAAGGCATTTTTCTTAATCGAGAACCTAAATTTTATAATGGACAAGATGGTTCTCAAAAAGGAGCTAAAACAAAGGAGAAATGAAAATGTAATGTATGAAGGGCAAGATGGTTCTCATTCTCTTTTGAATCTCTGTCGCTAGGCTAATCATACTCATTTTTAGGTGTTACCTATGAGGTGCACCTTTCTAGATTGCTCACTATATTCCTCACGACTGGTAGTCTTACCTTATGTAAATTTCAAGGCTACATGAATATCCCATCAACAGGGTCCAGGATCTCGTCAATAAGATCTCATATATTGCAGTGAAAAATTAAAGACCCTGTCAACAAGGTTTTCCTGACCATGTCTACATGGTCTTAAACTCATCATATTAGCCCATCATTTAGTGTTTTACAGGGTAGCATCCTAAGTTGGAGTCAACGCCTTACAAGGGGGTCTCAACAACCTTACTATCCTTATGTTTAACTTTCTCTAATGCTGAGCTCTTCTCAGTGTCAATTACTAGGCCTATTGATGTCTTACTAATCTTTCATAACTGTTTACTACCTTTTTCTCTATTTATACTAGGGGTTCTCACTTTCTGTATGTCAATTGACCCCATAGCAACTCATTCCTTACGTTGGTCTGAATATGACCGACAAGGCCTTTCATGTCACGATACACTCCGCTACAACTAGGAGCTTTTTCTTTAACTATGTGATTCGAGCCTCACCATCTCTGTTTGTAGCCTATCATCAAAGTTAGAGGATTCTACCTCTTTCTTTAATCATACACATACATAACTAGCTACCACCTCTAGGCTGTTAGGGCTCTAGGGAGTGTAACTTATAACTCAAACCTTTGGCTTAAGGGAATTGCTTTTCTGGGCTCTTCACATCATCATAATATCTGAGTGTCATGGCTAGGGGGAAATAACTCTCTTAACCCTTACTCTATGCTATAGTAGCTTTACCACATACTGTGCTACCTCACTGCTCACCCCTACATCGGGCAAGACATCCCCAAACAATTTAAGTGTGGCATTCAAGGAGATTAGGCCTCTTACAACCTCTTTAGGAAAGCATCTCTAGCAACTACATAGGAAAGCCTCTCTAGCAACTACACAATCCTCTCTTGATACCTAATACACAGAGCTTGCTATTGATCTTGATGAGCCACTATAAATTATAGGGCTATAACCGTTGGATTACCTAACTTTGTTCTAGAAATAAAGGCCAATCTCACCCACTACTGACCACCTACTTATGACCATTCACAACTCCTTTAGTATAAATAAAAACATAAGTCACTTTTACACACCTAAGATACCTCATATAAGGCTTTTCATAACTCTATAAACCTTTACATAGCCTTATAGCCACATCCTTAAGCCATATACAACCTTAGAAAGCCTGGAACTTAGCTTTGATACAACAAATGTCATACCTTACTATATAACACATTTCCCACTACAAATACCTCATATAAAACTTAGAGGAGTCAATGAAAACCTAAACTAATTACAATGTTCTTTTTACTTCAGGGTTGGGTATATATATGGCTTTTCTGTTACATGCCCTATTATCATACAGCATTATAATACAACTCATACATATCATAATCCAAAGATATTTAATCACATGAAAGTAAGGTCCTCAATATATACCTCCACACTCTTTGCCCTTTCTTTGCTTGAACTTGAACCTAGCATGGGTTATATTTGGGGTGAGATTATAAAATCTCAGTAGTAGTAAACCAATCTCATTCACAAGCTAACATGTAAGTACATAACATAATGCCAATCAAGGTGCCACATACCATATAGGAATACAAGGAATTTCATACAAGGCCAAGCACAGTCTAAACATACATGTCTCATCTTACAGCATAAATAACATTTGATACAGCATAACACTCATCATTACACAAACATACAAGCTTAAAGAAAGAGAGAGGAAAACTACTACCTTAGCAAACTTTTCTCCTCAATCTTTGGAACTCGGTTTACTTGCCTTTGGAGTTCCCCAAACAAATATCGAACCCTATAATAATAATGATAATTTATTACAATCAACACATAAACCTTAAATTCTAACATAGTACAAACCTTTTAAACTTAATGGAACCATTGAAATTGGAAAAATCCAACTCCTTCCTTTCCCATTCATTATGGCCGAATAGTATGCATTTCTTGGCCAAAATTTAAAAATTTTATTCCATGAGTTTTGGGGGATTTCCCATAGATATTCCTAGCTAAAAACACCATTTTAAATCCATTGGGATGGATAAAATTATCAAATTCCAGCCCCAACAACATGTTTTAGTCATAACATAGCCTAGCTCCATTTTAGGCCCAAAAGTGAGTTTCTTAGGTACTAAAAATTCCATAGCCTCTTCCTTTATGTTTTAGGACTTGAAATTTGGTATACATGAATTTAAGACATTAAGAAAACACCATAAAAATTTTGGGGAAATTCGGACAGCATCTCCCCATGATTTCTATTTTCCCAAAAATTACAATCTTTGTGTTTTTCAAAGTCCCAACACATAACAACAATAACTAAGTTCATATGGACTTCATGTTCAACATATAAACATCATTTCAAGGCCTTCATATTCAAAATATAAACTCTATTTCTAATGATCCATATGCTGTCCAAAAGTGACTCATAGCTAAGGTTTAACAAAACTAACTTAAACCGTGTGATTTTCAAGTGCAAGGTGGAGAAAACTTACTCTTTAAGCTTAATCCTTGGTTCCTTTGCTTTTCTCACACTAAAATTCCTTCTCTTCCCACTTAGAGCAACATTCCACCTTGAAAAAAAGATGAATATGCAGCTGCCCTTTGGAGAAAATGGTTGGAGGCTGAAGAAGATAAAGAAATTTGGTGAAGAATAGTGGTAATTTTGCTTGATTTCACTTCTTCTGCCACTTTTTCACCCTCTCTCTCTCTCTCTCTTCACGTTTTTCTCTCCTTCTCCCTTGTGTGTGGTGTGAAAAATGGTGGAATGGAGGTGAAGGAGATGAATTTAAATGAAGTTAAAGTGTCATGCCAAATTTGGACCCTTAGATCAACCTTTTCAAGATCAAATGTTAGCCTTCCATTCTTTTTTTTCTTTTGATTTTCTAATTTTATGACTAAATATCTTCTTCCAAAATTCCTTGGCCACACACTTGGATGCCTTTTCTTAGCCCTTAAGTTATGGATAGTAACCATGGTTAATTTTCTTAACTCAACCATGGTCAACTTTTAACTCAACCATAGTTAGTTTCTAACTTAACCATGGTTAATTCTTTAAAATAACTAAAATCCTTTTCTTTTTTCCCTTTCATTTTATATTTATATTTGGGTTTCATCTTTTCTAAAACCCTAATTAAATCTTCTCTTCTCTTTTGGGCCTTTAAAATAAGCTATTGGGCCTTACAGCAGTCTAAAAATCGGTGGCCAGGCCCAATTAAGGTTTTACGGTATAATACATACCTTTAGACTTTCTAAAATTTATAAATATTATTTTCTCTACTTTCTGGTTATACTGAACTTCAAACATGGATCGGGGGCCCTTAACCTTAATCCTCATAAATTTCGGTGTCAATCGGACACTCGGGTCTTTAGGTGTAATTTTCACCGTTCTATATTATGATTGTGCTATAAAATTTTCATTTATTACAATTTAGTCTCTGAAACTCCTTCAGGGTTTCTTAGCCTTTTATCTATTTCTATTTCTATAGTTGTTACAACTTCCTTTTTCTATTTTGCTCATGGTTACTGATCAGGATAACCAGATCTTGGACCGGATCTCGCCCAGCCATCTGGACAACGTGGCGTCATTGGATTCGTCTCATCAAACGGAGTTTAACTGTGGGTCATGGATTTATGAGATTCTTGCCCAATTTTTTGATATTTGTGCCTAAATCCACGAATAGAGGGTGAAACTAAGGTTTCTTGAATTTTCAGGCAATTTATACATTTTTCTTGGAACATAACTTTTCTTTGCATCTGGCACTTTCATAGTTAACTTCGGAGACTTTTCGGGACCCCTTTTTTTTCCATCTATTTTGGCTCTAATTTTAGGGCACCTCTGGCCTTGACTCATCATTATTTGTGGTCTGGATTATTATTCTAATTTTTGTTAGATCTCAATTTACTCTATTTAGGGGACTTCCTTTTATATCTGGTGAATTTCGTACATTGAGGAGAAACCATATGTTACGTTTCTTGCGTTTCGGTATGTTTTCTTGTATTTTCAAAGGACTGGATATTACAAACTACATCTTTTTAGGGGACTTTTTTTTTTGTATCCAGTGAGTTTTGTTTATTTACGAAGAAATCGTACATTACGTTTCTCACGTTTTCTCTCATTTTCAGAGAACTGGATGTTACACTTAGGGACTTTTGGCATCACCAAACCTAAGTAAGTCATAAAGCAATCATAAACACATTTCAAGAAACATAATGGTACCATCACATGTAAGCATTGGGTAGAAACATTTATCATTGCTCAAACATACACATAAGCAAACATCTAAGTCATGCATGAGAGAAAGGTTAGAGAGCTACCATGAAGCAAGAACTCAAGACTTTTTCCCGAGCTATTCATCCCTCTTTTTGGCCACACACTTGCAATTAGATGGAGCTTTGATTTGTTTTGCCTAAACATATCAAATAGGACACAATTATATCATGAAAGCAAGCTTTAACATCACACACTCTCTATGGAAGCTCACTTTGTTCTATGGTTACATAATGACTTCATATAAGACTTAGTGAATCAAGTTCTAGAATTCAAGATCTTGGCTCCTTTTTCTCTTTCCACCTAGGTCTCTTGACTCCATTTAAGCCTCTTGGAGTCATCATAAACTCATTCCTAAGAGTCTAGACACAAGTTTCTCCTTTCAGTCTTATTATGGAGCCTACACTTCCATCACACAAGCCAAGGCTTCTAATTTTTTCCAAGGCTTTTTTTGATGTTCTTCTATCATATTTAGTCCCTTTCTACCCTTAGAAAAATTTAAAACTCTCTTTAGATGCAAGATCTATGCATGGCTAAGACTATGGAGGCTTTTTAAACCCATAGAGCTAGCTTTGTTTTCTTAAAAGAAATGGCACAGTGACGCTTTCTATGTGTCTCAAGAACCCATATATACTCTTAGATAATTAAAAATACCATTAGAAAGCTTTATACATACCATGGTGCAATGAAAACCATAGGTTTTGGAAACCTAATTTATAATGCTTCTTTTTGGAATTTCTTTGCATATTCTTGTTTCTCACCCTTAAAAACTTAGGTTTCATGCCTTGTTTAGGTTAGATTTTGGTCTTCCTTTGTTGTTCTATAAGAGGCCAAAACTACTCCATGGAAGATCAAGAAGAAGGAAGCAAGAAAAGCCATGAAACTACCTTGATTCTTTAGCCTTTTCAAGAGCTCTCTCCTTTGCTTTGGCTCCTCCTTGGAATTTTGAACTTATCCCCTTTGAACATGGCTCAAAATAGATCCAAATTACACACCAAAACTATGGAAAGAAAGAGGAGAAGGAGGAGAACAAGTTTGCTAACAGAAGGAGCTTGAAATTTCAAGGATTTCTTACCTTTTTCCTATCCTTTTTCTTCTCCTTTTTTCCCTCCTCTTGTGCACCCTTTCTTGCTGAGTTCTCCTTTGTTTTGGGTAGAAACAAGGTCAGCTAAAATGAGGAGAAAAGTGGGGTGCCACCTATATATAAGAAGGGTTCCATAAGAAGCTTTCAAAATGCAATTTTGCCCTTCATTCTTGGCTTTTTGGTTTTAGGCTCATTTCTACTCCTTTTCAAAAACTACCTTTTTCATCATAAAATTTAGGTTCTCTAACTTATAAATAGCCTTTGGAATAAATCAAATCAAGTTTAAAACCTTTTCGAATGAAAAGGTCAAAGTTCGGGTTCACTGACATTTTAAAACCTAAACTGGAGGAGTTTTAACTGTTCTAGGATTTCCTATAATTTTTAGGGCCTTTGAAAACTCTGAAAAACTTAATTTTTCCATTTAAAAGTCCCTTATCTTAGTTTTCTAAGAGTTTCCCAAAATTATAAAAATATCACTACATTTCGTCAAATTTTCTTTAACCACTCTGGCTCCAGTTTTTGGGCATCCTAAGCCTTGATTCTTCATTTTCTAATATTTATAATTTTATCCTACTTTTATTTGGCCTTAACTAATTCATTTTAGAGGATTTTCTTTTATATCTGGCCTATTTCTGTCATTTTTATGAAAATCGAGTGTTGCAACCATAACTAAAGTGAGATATACAATCTTAGTAACAAAAGAGGAATTCCATATATATGGCAAATTAATGAACATAATGCATTTTTATATCATCAAATACTAGAATTATTAATTCAAATAACAAATGAACTTGTTGAGCTACAAGTGACTACTATCATATACCAGCAATCACATCAAACATGTTAAAGTCCAAAACATTAGGAAAGACCCATCCTCGACACCAATTCCCTAATGAACACTATAAAAATACCAAACAATACATTTCAAATTTGGGTGTAGGTGAAAATGCTCCAAATAAAAAACCAATTGGGCCAAATCAAAGATGAGGAGCAGAAGATTAAGTTATATATCAGTTACCTTGGCTGATTTTGACTCTAAGAATGGAAGAAGATGGATTTTTGCCAAGAACCCTAGCCTCCCTTCTCTAATTGCAATAATGAACTTGTTGGGAATTATGGGAGGCACATAGCAGAAACATTTAAAATTTTGATCCCAATTCCCACCAAGGATCCGCCAAAATCACTTAAACTGAATAGGTTCAGAGAATTACCTTTTTCTTCTGATTGAGTTTGTTATTTACTTTTATTTGGATCACAGGAACTGACCGCAGATCAGCTCCCTCTACTGGTATCCACACGAATGGGGTTCAGCAACTCAAAACAGTGTGCTAGCAATCTGTCCGTACAGTTTTCGTACAGTCCGAACGACGTTCGTACAATTCCGTACGACGTTTGTACGATGTCTCTCTCTCTAAGGATTTTGGAGGTAGCTCTAGCTCTAGCTATGTATTATCATTTTTCTGATATGGAAACCCCTATTTATAGACTAGAGTTTCAGATATATTTCATTAATCAAAATTAATTAAATATATCTATTAGTTTAAATTCAAATCTATCCTATAGTTTAAATTTAAACTAACAATATCTAGAGCTTAATTTAAATTATCTGATTAGTTTAAATTTAAATCTATCTGATAGAATTAAATTTAAACCTATCTGATAGAATCAAATTTAAATTATCTGATTAGTTTAAATTTAAATCTATCAGATAGAATCAAATTTAAATTATCTGATTAGTTTAAATTTAAATCTATCTGATAGAATCAAATTCAAATTTAAATTAATATAATATATATATATATATATATATATAATATATTTCGAATTTAATTATTTATATATATATATATATAAATAATTCCTCAATCCTAGATATTCATTGAATCTAGACACATTTCTGATTCAATAAATGTGTACATTTTAGTTCGAGTTGGTTCGTTCTTATGTGTGACCCTGCAGCTCATATGATGTTGGCAGTGGGCCAACTACACTGTTTGACCCACAAATCATAAGCGGCCTCTAGCAAGACATTGTGACTATCCAAATCATACGGGATCGGTGATCCGATGCAACCTATCTTATAACCCTATCATATCCCTTTTGTCATACGATATCTAGATCGAGTATGAGACATGGAAATGTCATTCTCAACTTGCTCGATTATAACTTTCTCTATCTCCGAGCAGACTGATATAAGATGGAACCCTTTCCATTTGAGCATGGCCATGCATTTCTCAGTCACACTCATCGAGGGGCCCAGAGATATCTCTCTCTATTAATTAGAGGGACAAATTCCATCTTGACCACTCATCTTCCTCTGCATGAATTTCATTATACCTGATCATAGTCTTTACAATCACCCGGTTAAAGGTGACATTAGACTATGCCAAAATACAGTGTCCTTCATGTAGGAATCTATGGTGATCTCAGGTCCAAGGGATCAATGACATAGTTATATATGAGATAAATTTATGACCTAATCCATGTAACTTATCTCATGACGGGTCTATCCAGCGTCCTATTCTCTAACACACGCCTATGATTTTGATTCATATCATCATATATGATTAACACTTAATCAATCAAAATCATACTAATCTTAATTCATCGTTGTTCCCACAAGAATGATTGATTAGGGACATTTTGGATAATTCAAAAAATGATTTATCTATGGATATTATTATATATAAACATGCAAATAATATAATAATGTAATAAAAAGAAAACTCTTATTTCGTAATAATGAACAATGTTCGCAATACAATGATTGGCCTAGGGCACAATCTCCAACAACTCCCACTTGCACTAGGTTCAATCATTAATGTTTCTAATACCCATTGGCCTAACATGACGATCATGCTTAACCTGTGCAAGCGGCTTAGTAAAAGGATCAGTAACATTGTCATTAGTTGGTATTTTACATATCTTTATATCACCTCTATCAATGATTTCTCTGATAAGGTGATATCGTCTGAGTATGTGTTTGGTCCTTTGATGTGACTTAGGTTCTTTTGCTTGTGCTATTGCACCATTGTTGTCACAGAACAAATCTATCGGATTTGAGATGGTAGGTACCACCCTTAGTTCAGTGATAAACTTTTTAATCCAAACAGCTTCCTTAGCTGCATCTGATGCTGCTAGGTACTTAGCTTCTGTTGTAGAATCAGCCACAGTGCTTTGCTTTGAGCTCCTCCAACTTATTGCTCCACCATTCAAACAGAATATAAATCCTGATTGCGATCTAGAATCATCTTTGTCAGATTGAAAACTTGCATCTGTGTAACCGTTTACAACAAGCTCGTCATCCAATCCTCCATATACCAAGAATACATCCTTAGTTCTTCTCAAGTACTTTAGGATATTCTTGACGGCAGTCCAGTGATTCTCACCTGGATCTGATTGAAATCTACTAGTCATACTCAAGGCATATAAGACATCTGGTTGAGTGCACAACATGGCATACATGATAGATCCAATACCGAGGTGTATGGAATCTTACTCATGTGCTCTCGCTCATCACGTGTACTAGGACATTGAGTCTTGCTGAGATTGATGCCATGAGACATAGGTACAAAACCCCATTTTGAATCTTGCATACTAAATCTATGCAATACCTTGTCTATGTAGGTGCATTGACTTAAACCGATTAGCCTCTTGGATCTATCTCTATAGATCCTAATCATAAGGATGTAATTGGCCTCGCCTAAGTCTTTCATTGAGAAACACTTTCCTAACCAAGACTTGACAATCTGCAAGGTAGGAATGTCATTTCCAATAAGTAGGATGTCATCAACATAAAGCACTAGAAATACAATTGTGCTCCCACTAACCTTCTTGTAAACACAAGGTTCATCAATATTTTGGATAAAACCAAAATCTTTGACTACTTCGTCAAAGCGATGATTCCAACTTCGAGATGTTTGCTTCAATCCATAAATGGATTTTTGAAGCTTGTAAACCTTCCCAGAATTCTCTGGACACAGAAAACCTTCAGGTTGTGTCATATACACATCCTCAAGCAGCTTTCCATTAAGAAATGCTGTTTTCACGTCCATTTGCCAAATCTCATAATCATAGTATGTAGCAATGGCGAGAAGGATTCTGATTGATTTGATCATAGCGACTGGTGAAAAGGTTTCATCATAATCTATACCATGTATTTGTTTGAATCCTTTTGCAACCAATCGTGCTTTGAAGGTATGCACTTAACCATCCATGTCAGTTTTCTTCTTGAAAACCCACTTGCACCCTATGGCTTTTATACCTTCAGGTGGGTCAATCAAGGTCCATACCTGATTGTCATACATGGATTGCATCTCAGACTTCATGGCTTCTAGCCATTTCTCAGAGTCTGATCCCATTATAGCCTCTTGATAGGTGGTTGGCTCATCTTGATCAATGAGCAACACATCACGATATCTTTGAGGCTGATGTCATATCCTATCAGACCTTCGTGGGCCTTGTGTTACTTGAGTAAGCTCAACAACTTGTTGTGAGTCTTCTCGATTTTCCATCTCAGGTTCAATGCGATTTTGTGGCTCTTGAACTTCTTCAAGATGTATCTTACTCCCACTGGTTCTTTTAGAGATGAATTCTCTTTCTAAAAGGATACCATTTCGAGCAACAAACAATTTGTTCTCAGTAGGGTTGTAGAAGTAGTATCCTTTAGTTTCCTTAGGATAACCCACAAAAAGACATTTTATAGATTTGGGTGCTAACTTATCTGAAGCCTGTTGCTTAACATATGCCTCGCATCCCCAAATCTTAAGAAAAGATAAACTGCGCTTTTTCCCAGTCCATATCTCATATGGTGTCTTTTCAACCGTCTTAGATGGAACATGTTTAGTGTAAACGCAGCTGTTTCTAATGCATAGCCCCAAAAGGATAGTGGAAGATCCATTTGACTCATCATGGATCGAACCATATCTAATAAAGTTCAGTTCCTTCGTTCAGAAACGCCATTCCATTGTGGTGTTCCTGGTGGGGTTAATTGTGAGACAATACTATAATTTCTAAGATGGTCAATAAACTCATGGCTTAAATATTCACCACCTCGATCAGATCAAAGTGTTTTAATAGATTTGCCAAGCTAATTCTGTACTTCATTTTGAAATGTTTTGAACATTTCAAAAACTTTAAATTTGTGTTTCATTTAATAGATGTAACCATATCTACTATAGTCATCTATAAAAGTAATGAAGTACAAGTAGCCTCCTCTAGCAGTTGTACTTAGTGGACCACATACATCAGTATGTACTAAACCCAATAAGTCAGTGGCCCGCTCACTGTGTCCAGTGAAAGGTGCCTTAGTCATCTTTCCTAATATATAAGATTCGTATGTGTCAAATGATTCAAAATCAAATGATTTCAGAAGTCCATCTTAATGGAGCTTTGAAATGCGTTTCTCATTTATGTGGCCTAGACGACAGTGCCAGAGATAGGTCGGATTCAAGTCGTTAGTCTTGATTCTCTTGGTAGTTATGTTATAGACATCTTGATTATTGGGAGTATCAATATTTAAATAATAATGACCACCATGCAAATCACCATCCGCATAAAAAATGTCATTACGATAAATAGAACGTTTATTATTCCCAATAATTGAAATAAAACCTTCTTTATCCAAATAAGAAAGTGAAACTATGTTTCTACTCAAAGCAGGAACATAATAGCAATTGTTCAAAATTAACAAAAGCCCATTGGGCAAAACTAATTCATAAGTGCCTACGGCTAAAGCAGCAACTCTTGCTCTATTTCCAACTCGTAGGTCTATTTCGCCCTTTTTTTCAACTTCCTACTCCTTTTGAGACCCTGCACATTTGTACAAATGTGAGTTCCACATGCAGTATCTAATACCCACGTAAGAGAAGTAGAAAGATTAATTTCTATAACATAGATACCTGAAGTAATAGCCCCGCTATTCTTCTTTTTCTTTAGATCTTCCAGGTAGAGCTTACAGTTTCTCTTCCAATGACCGGGTTCATTGCAAAAGAAACAAACTCCTTCCTTGGGAGGCTTTGCCTTCTTGGCTTCAGGCCTGGGTTTGGGCTTGTTTTGGTTCTTGAACTTATTGTTCAGGCCCTTTCCTTTGCCTTTGCCTTTCTTTTTCATTCCTTTACCTTTCTGAACCATTAAAACAGAGCTTGGATTTTTCTTAATATTTTGCTCGGCAGTTTTAAGCATCCTATGCAGTTCAGAAATAGATTTTTCCATGTTGTTCATATTGTAGTTCATGACAAACTGGTCATAACTTTCAGGGAGTGAGCTTAAGATCAAATCTGTAGATAACTCCTGACTTATGGAAAATCCGAGCCTCTCAAGGTGATCAAGGTAGCCTTTCATCTTCAAAACATGAGTGCTAACTGATGCACCTTCAGCCATTTTACAGGAATGTAAGGCCTTCGTGGTTTCAAACCTTTCCTGCCTTGCCTGTTGTTGGAACATTTCCTTGAGATGCACAATCATCTCATAAGCCTCTATAAGTTCTAGATCTCTTTGAAGTTCTGGGACCATGGTGGCTAACATCAGGCATCCCACATCTACAGAATCATTGAGATGCTTGGTGTGGGCATCCTTCTGTGCTCTTGGAGCATTGGCTATAGGCTCCTTAGGAATGGGCTCATCTAGGACATATAGCTTTCTTTCCTGTTTGAGAACAATTCTCAAGTTTCTAAACCAGTCAAGAAAGTTTGTCCCATTGAGTTTGTCCTTCTCAAGGACGGATCACAATGATAGTGCAGCAGAGTTATTTGTCGACATTTTTCTACAACAGAATATGCAAAAAATCAAATTAATAACTTTCCACTAAAAATAACCCTCAATTTAATTTAGTGGACTAAGACCCATATTTCACTTAATTATAAGTCTGCTTTGGCAAGACGCTTAAAATTAAGTTATTTAGGTAAGTAACTCGTTTACTAATTACATTACATATAACTCTTAGATCTTTTATAGGATTCATTCATCACATGATTCGGCATGTTTAATCCCATCAATGCCTTGAAACCCAAAACCATTTTGATAGTTTCAATTAAGTCAAACCACTATGAAACTTATGAGTATCACCATTACCCAATCTGTCTTACTAAGATAACCTAAATGCATCCCACTTTGGTGGAACCTTCAGTCAGGTGATCAAAGTCTTGACAGATGTTCATTAGTAGGCGGCATTATAACTTAAAATTTTATATGAGGGATTTTCTTTCATTATTTCATTAAAACTAGTTGTCACACAATTATATACTACGATGGCATACATACATACATATGATCTCATCATAAATCTTAAAATAAATGTGACACAATATGGCCCATCTATCCTATCTCCTCCCAAGCCAATGAGAGGATTCCTCTAAGATAAGATCTATATATATAAAGAGAAACCTCGTTTAAACATTCGAGGGGAGTGTGAGATGAGAAAAGAATGTACATTCAGAATGAATAGAGAGAGGTACGACACACAGGTCGTATTTAAAAAATTACATACCATAAGTATCCTAGGGCCATATCATGCACCATACCCATCCAAGCAAATCACAATACACATATTACAAACATCTCATTTAAAATGAAATGTAGTAAATTTAGTGAATTAATTTTAAAATAGATTGTGTTGTGCTAGGATTAGATAGCAATGGCGGATTCATTCAATGTATCACATACATAGCGAAACGAATTCGCATTGAAAATAGAATATAATCTGTACAAAATAAATATACATATGTAACAGATTAATAATTATGTTCCCAATCACATTGAAAACTATACATATATCATATATATAAACGAATTCATTAAAAGAACTTCTACGCTTAGATTTCATGCTTTTTTTTAAAATAATTTGATCAAATCAATATCGCATACATATCTTATATTAGCACATGTGAAAAAAATTGATTATAAGATAAAATTCTTATAACACACAGGTATTCAATTTAAGCAATTATTGACGTGGCTCTGATACCACTGTTGGGAATTATGGGAGGCACACAGCGGAAACATTTAAAATTTTGATCCCAATTCCCACCAAGGATCCGCCAAAATCACTTAAACTGAATAGGTTCAGAGAATTACCTTTTTCTTCTGATTGAGTTTGTTATTTACTTTTATTTGGATCACAGGAACTGACCGCAGATCAGCTCCCTCTACTGGTATCCACACGAATGGGGTTCAGCAACTCAAAACAGTATGCTAGCAATCTGTCCCGTACAGTTTTCGTACAGTCCGTACGACGTTTCGTACAATTCCATACGACGTCCGTACGATGTCTCTCTCTCTAAGGATTTGGAGGTAGCTCTAGCTCTAGCTATGTATTATCATTTTTCTGATATGGAAACCCCTATTTATAGACTAGAGTTTCAGATATATTTCATTAATCAAAATTAATTAAATATATCTATTAGTTTAAATTCAAATCTATCCTATAGTTTAAATTTAAACTAACAATATCTAGAGCTTAATTTAAATTATCTGATTAGTTTAAATTTAAATCTATCTGATAGAATTAAATTTAAACCTATCTGATAGAATCAAATTTAAATTATCTGATTAGTTTAAATTTAAATCTATCTGATAGAATCAAATTTAAATTATCTGATTAGTTTAAATTTAAATCTATCTGATAGAATCAAATTTAAATTAATCCATATATATATATATAATATCAAATATAATATATATATATATATAATATATTTTGAATTTAATTATTTATATATATATAAATAATTCCTCAATCCTAGATATTCATTGAATCTAGACACATTTCTGATTCAATAAATGTGGACATTTTAGTTCGAGTTGGTCCGTTCTTGTGTGCAACCCTGCAGGCCCATATGATGTTGGCAGTGGGCCAACTACACTGTTTGACCCACAAATCACAAGCGACCTCTAGCAAGACATTGTGACTACCCAAATCATACAGGATCGGTGATCCGATGCAACCTATCTTATAACCCTATCATATCCCTTTTGTCACACGATATCTAGATCGAGTATGAGACATGGAAATGTTATTCTCAACTTGCTCGATTATAACTTTCTCGATCTCCGAGCAGACTGATATAAGATGGAACCCTTTCCATTTGAGCATGGCCATGCATTTCTCAGTCACACTCATCGAGGGGCCCAGAGATATCTCTCTCTATTAATTAGAGGGACAAATTCCATCTTGACCACTCATCTTCCTCTGCATGAATTTCATTATACCTGATCATAGTCTTTACAATCACCCGGTTAAAGGTGACATTAGACTATGCCAAAGTACAGTGTCCTTCATGTAGGAATCTATGGTGATCTCAGGTCCAAGGGATCAATGACATAGTTATATATGAGATAAATTTATGACCTAATCCATGTAACTTATCTCATGACGGGTCTATCCAGCGTCCTGTTCTCTAACACACGCCTATGATTTTGATTCATATCATCATATATGAATAACACTTAATCAATCAAAATCATACTAATCTTAATTCATCGTTGTTCCCACAAGGATGATTGATTAGGGACATTTTGGATAATTCAAAAAATGATTTATCCATGGATATTGTTATATATAAACATGCAAATAATATAATAATATAATAAAAAGAAAACTCTTATTTCGTAATAATAAACAATGTTCGCAATACAATGATTGGCCTAGGGCACAATCTCCAACAGAACTCTTGCCTCTTGTGTTTTTTGTAGAATGGGGAGGGGACTGAAGTGTATTTAAGGTTTAGATGGGTTAAAATTGGGTTGTGCACTGACCCAAAGGGCTAAGTCTAAGTAGGGTTCAGATTTTAGCTTGTTAAGACAGACATTATGGGTTGGGCTATGGAAATTTTAAAGTTAGGCATGGAATGTGTTGATCCAATAGCCTAAGACCCATTTAGACTCATTTTTCTAAGTTTGGTCTAAGGCTAAATAGACTTTTGGCTTACTTAAATTCACTCCTAAGTTTTTGGGCTTTTAGAAAATTTAAGTTAGGCCTACAAGAAAACTAGTATTGGGTTCTCTTATTAAGCTCATGACATAATTCAACTTCTATATTAGGCCCCAAGCTTATTTTAATTAATCATAAGGCCCAAATTAATGTCTACCTCTCTTAATTAATTTTTCTAATTAAACTCATATCAATTCCTAATTAATCATAATTATCTTGAATTAATTTCGGAGTGTTACAAAATGGATAGGTCAAATTTAGATGCAATATATTTGGGACCTATTGAGATGGTCTTACATGTTATGTTTATTGTTTTAGACATGCTCAAATGGTAACTTGCACTAAGGGAAGTCATTATGAAGCATTTGGTATCCATAATGCATCATTTTGAGCCATAATATATCCATAAACCAAAATTATACCCAATAAACGAATTTTGGCATAAAAGCTCGTAAGCATTTAGATCTTATTGAGAGTTTTTCATGGAGCAAAAAAATTTTTTGGAGCTCTGTAGAATTCCTTAGGATTTTTCAAAATTAGTTGAAATATGCATGTGTGCTATTTACTTGGTCAATTTTGGTTTCTCATGTATTTGAGAGGTCGAATATTTGGTATGATAAGCTTTTCATAGCCACTAAGATCACTCAATTTGGAGTTGTGTAGCTCAAGATATGCATTTTCAAAGTTTCAGGTCTGCATATGCATAAAAATCTGATAGTGTTACTATTCTATTATATTTTTATGGCCCAAATGAATTTTTTTTATCTAGAATTTTTACATCATGTAGTTGATGCCTTCAGCCTTCCAAAAAGTCCTCATTTGCATGATTTAGAGTTCTCTAGCTCAAGATATGAATTTATGAAGTTTTGATAGAATTATGGAACCATGATGGAATGATGTAATTATGTTAGGGAGAATTATGTTTAAGGACCCAAAGTTAAAAATATTTAATCTGAAGGACCTATTACCATTGTTTTAGGGTTGATTAACATTGATTTTAATAAAAAACAGTTAAACCTAGTAGTCCTATTACCATTGTTTTAGGGTCGATTACCATTGATTTTAATAAAAAAACAATTGAACCTAGTAGTAATAGGTCCTTCACAGTAAATATTTTTAACTTTGGGTCCTTAAACATAATTCTTCCTAACATAATTACACATTCCATCATGGTTCTATCATGTTTTTAAGTGTAGGAAACAACACTATGTAATGAAATTCAAAAGGGAAACATTAGATTGCAAGATACAAAAGCTAGGGATTTAGTTGCACTTAGGCTAATATGAAGCTTCCTAATGATAATTCAAGTTTTCTAAGAGTGTTTATGGGCTCTCAAGACATCTAGGAAGCCTCCCAAGTGCCATTCCCTTCAAGAAGAATAAGTAAACTCCTTAGGCTCAAAACCAAGTGCATAGTCTCAGCAAAACTTAGTCCATGCACCTAGGGAGTGTTTTAAATTTTTCTAAGGCTAGAAAGAGACTATATATGATAGATGAATATCAAAGGAAGCCTTGGGATGAATTTAGAAACCTTGGCTTGTAAGATAAAGGTGTAGGTTTAATTTTAAGACACAGAAGTAACTAAGGTGTAGGCTCCTTAAAATGAATTTATGATAACTCCAAGGAGTCTAAATGGAGTCAAGAGATGTAGATTGAATGATAAATGGGAGCCAAGATCATGAATTCTAATAGTTGCTTTATTATGCCTTGTATGGAAGCATAATGAAGACATATGAGAAAGTAGCCTTACATTGAGTGTGTGTGATACTATAGCTTACTTCAATTATGTAGTTGTATCCTGTTTGATGTGTTTAGGCCAAAAGAATCAAGTTCCATCTAATTATAAGTATTTGGCCAAGAGAGTGGAAGAATAATCAAAGAGAAAAGTGTGTGTCTTGCTTCAAGGTAGCTCTCTAACCTTTCTCACATGCATGACTTGGGTGTTTACTTGTCTTTGAGTACTTGTGTGAATGTTTGAACCATGAAATGTGTTTCTAGCCATTACTTACATGTATGGTACCATTATATTTCTTAAAATATGTTTATGCATGCAATATGGCTTGAATGGGTTTGGTGATGCCAAAAGTCTCTTAGCATGGGTGAGGATGAGCCAAAGGTCCCTAAGAATGTGAGACAAAGCCAAAAGTCTCAAGAAAAGTGAGATTAAGTCAAAAGTCCCTTGAAAGTGGGTGAGGCAAATCCAAAAGTTCCAAAGAAGTTGGGTAAGGCTTGTAATACCTTGACCTCTTAGCTATTTTACCATGGTTTTATTATCCATCTCAATGCAATTCCTATGGATTGGAGCATAATCATATAAAGAAGTAAACATTTCCCATGAAAAAAGCATTATTTTAATAAGATTATTTGCATTACGTAAGATCCCATTTCCTCATTTTATGTTCTATGAACCATGTGAACTCATCCATATCATTTTTTAGTCATAACACATCTATACAGGTCATACAAACTATATTTGATTTCATTCATTTTGGGTTTGAAGCTACATCACATAAAACTCACGGTTTGTTCTCGGGTTCAAGATTCAATTTTCTGATACAAATATTGAAAATTCATAAATAATTCTAAAAAAATCAAAATCAAGCAAACCATGCTATTCTAAAAATCTGTGGATGTCTGCTTTCAAGTAAAAATAATTCTAAACCAATACAGTAGCCTTAAGTGATCAAAAATTGATGGAATAATAACACAGGTGAAGTTGCATTACTAGTATTATCATGCAATTTCAAAAATTCATATCTCCCTCTATAGAACTCTAAATGAGGTAATCTCAGTGGTTATGGGAAGCTTATGATGTCTAGTTTATGCTTTTAACATTTTATGAGCATTAGACTTCATTTGGCCCATGTGTGACATAGAGAGCAAACTGACCAAATGAACAATAATCATACCATTTTTGCATAATTTAGCCAACTTTAAAAAATCATAATAAATTCTCTATAGCTCTAAATTGAGTGATCTTTGCTTTGTGAAAAGCTCTAGATGATACCTACTTTTTGGCCAAATTTCATGGAAAAAATCATTCATTTGGTCATAATTTGGTTTAGCACACCATTTGGTCAAAATTGAAGTTCAAAATGGGCATTTCAAGTACCAAATGCTCTTCTACACTTTCCACCACCACATGAGCAAGTCTAAAAGCATAAATGCCATGTATAAAAGTATGTGAAATGATCCAAATCACCATGGAGCTCAATATCACCTTGCCACATCCATATATACACAAGAACATCAAATTACATAATGGCAAAGGAGTGGCAAAATCTCACATTCCCATTCATTTAGCTTTCATATTGATATATACACTATTTATACATACATTTGAACATGCTCAAGGTTTACATTATAGATACATCTCATGGGTACATAGTTTGACATTAAAATACAATTAAACAAGCCATTTCTCTATCTTGTTGTCATAATCTTGCTTCTCATGCTTGTTAGTTTCCATTTTCTTATCTACTTGGTTCACCTAGATATGGTGAAACAATGTGGGAGAAGAGTGAGATTCAAAGAATCCCAATAGCTCTTAACCCTTTCAAACATACATAATGGATGCTAAAACATGTCAAAGAATGCATGCATGATATTTAAGCAACTAATGAACATGTATAAGGCATTTTCCTTGTTACATAAACTCATACATAACAAACATAAGCTCTCAAGAGCATTGGTCTAGCCTTACCCACCTTTCTTAGGACTTTTGGATTTCCCTCACTCACTTTCAAGGGACTTTTGACTAAGCCTTACTCTTCTTAAGACTTTTAGGTTTGTCTCACCCATTTCTAAGGACTTTGGCTCATCCTCACCCTTGCTAAGGGACTTTTGGCATAACTAAACCCATGCAAGCCATAATGAAATCATAAATACATTCCAAGAAACATAATGGTACTATAACATGTAAGCATTGGCTAGAAACATTTCTCATGGCTCAAACTCATATACAAGCACTCGATGACAAGAAAACAACTAAGCTACGTGTGTGAGAAGGGTTAGAGAGCTACATTGAAATAAGATTCACACATTTTTTCCTTAGCGATTCCCCCCCTTTTCAGCCACACACTTGCAATTGCATCAAACTTGGTTCCTTTGGCCTAAATACATCAAATAGGACACAATTACATCATGGAAGCAAGCTCTAGCATCACACACTCTTTATGGAAGCTCACTTTGTTCTATGGTTACATAATAGTTCCATATGAGACCTAATGAAGAAAGTGCTAAGAATTCAAGGTCTTGGCTCCATTCTTTCCTTCCATTTACGTCTTTTGATCCCATTTAAGCCTCTGGGAGTCATCACAAACTCACTCCTAAGAGCCTAGACATAAGTTGTTTCTTTAGGTCTCATTATGGAGCTTACACTTCCATCACCCAAATTAAGGCTTCTAAATTTTTTTCAAGTCTTCCTTTGATGTTCTCCTATCATATTTAGTCCCTTTCTACCTTCAGAAAAATTTAAAATTCTCCCAAGGCATAAGAACCACGATTGACTAAGACATGCACTAGCTTTGTTTTATTGAAGGAAATGGCACATATGAGGCCTTCTAGACATCTCAAGAACCCATATATACTCATAGACAATTAGAAATATCACTAAAAATCTTCATATATACCAAGGCATAAAGAAAATGTAATATCTAGTCCTCTGGAAACAAGAGAAAATGTGAGAAATGTAATGTACGGTTTCTCCGTAAACAAACGAAATTCGCCGAATACAAAAGGAAGTCCCTTGAAATGAGATAGTTAAGGCCCCAAAAAATTTAGGTAGTATTCTAGACTCCTAAAAATGAGAATTCCAAGCTCAGACGAAAAGAAAAATAGAGTTAGAATGAAGAAATAATTTCTTATGAAAAGCTTACGAAACGTAATGACATTTTCATAATTTTGAGCAAGTTTTGGAATTCACATAAGAGGGCTTTTAAATGAAATTTTTGAGTTTTACAGGGTTCTTAGAGGCCCTGAAAACTATAGAAATCCTCGGGATAGTTAAAACCCATCCAGTGGATGTTTTCTAATGTCAGTTGACCTAAACTTTGACTGATTCATTTGGGAAGGTTTTAGCTCTAATTTGAGTAATTACAAAGACACTTTATTTAATTGGGAACCTAAATTTTATAATTAAAAAGACAGTTCTTAAAAAGGAGCTAAAACAAAGGAGAAACAAAAATGCAAAGTATGAAGGGCAAAATTAGAATTTTTGAAAAAGTCACTTTCCTGCACCTATATATAGGTGGCACCCCACTTTCCCCTTCATTTGGAATCATAATTTTCTGCATAATTTCAGAAGAAGGGAGCTAGGGTTTGGGCGCACAAGAGAGGAAGAAGAGGAAGGAGAAAATCTAAGCTTAAGGTATGTTTCCATGATGATTTTTCATGCTTTTCCTCATCCACACCTCCTCTCCTCCCTTCTCCTTTGTTTCCTTTGATTAAAATGAAGTTTATAAATCTAATTCAAGGGAAATTTCGGATTTGAAGAGAGGAGCTTGGAGAAAGCAAGATTTAAGCCAAAATAAGCAAGGAAATTAGGTAAAATCTCATCCTATGGTTGATGTCTTCACCCACCCTTCTTCTCCATTTCGCCTAACCCTAGGAGCTATAGGAGGATCTGATTTTTAAGCCCAAGCAAGCATGAATCTTAGGTATTGATGGAGAAGAATAAGAATATGCAAAGAAAACAATAAAATAACCATTAGATTTCAAGATGCAAATTCTAGGGTTTCAAGTGCTCCTTCCAAATTCTGATTTTGTATGATAATTCCTAAGTTTAATTAAGAGTTTAAATGAGTTCTTGAGACCCTTAAGATGTTCCCTATGTGCTTCCTCCTTCAAGAAAACAAAGAAATCTCCATGGAGGCCAAGGAAGCCTATAGCCTCAGTCTAAGCAAGTTCTCATAGCTAGGGGGAGTTTAAAATTTTTCTAAGGCTATTCTTGAGTCATATTTGATAAATGAAAATGAGGGGAGGCCTTAGAAAAAATTTAGAACTCATAGAAAGTGAGTTAGTGCTTTAGATTCCATATTATGACCTAAAGAAGTAACATGTTGTTAGGCTCTTTGTTTTAATTGTGTGATGACTCCAAGAGGCTTAAAAGGAGTCAAGAATCATATTTGAAAGAAAAGAATGGAGCCCATATTTATTTGAGGGGTTTGGCTTCATTAGGTACAATTATGGAACCATAATGGGGTTTATAGAACAATCTAGTGTCTAAGAAAGTTGTGTGGCCTTAGAATTTGTTTCATGAACTTAATTGGCTTCCATAAATTGTATCTAGGCTAAGAGAAACCATCTCCACAAGTTTGTGGGTGTGTGGTCGAAGCAAAGGAGGGAATTCCAAGAGAAAAAGTGTGTGATTGTGTGCAAGGTAGCTCTCTCCACCTTCTCTCATGCATGGATGTGTACTTAGCTTGTCTTAGAATGTATGTATGTGTATTTTCAAGCCATGAAAAGTATGATAGCATGATCTTCTTATGCCATGGTTTTATGATGACATATTATGTGTATATGATGTTTTTGATGTATGCTTGGGTTTGCTTGAGTGTGGTGAGGCCAAGAACCTTTAGCGATGGTGAGGATGAGCCAAGGACCCTTGAGATTGGTTAAGACAAAGCAAAGAGTCTCCCAAAAGTAAGATGGGCTCCCAAGAGTATGGTTGAGTCCAAGAATCTCTTAAAAAATGGGTGAGGCAAGTCCAATATCCATAAGAAATTAGGTGAGGCCAATCCATTTGCTTGGCAAGCCTTTGTATGCTATGTATGACTTTCTCAAATGATGAAAATATCTCTTGAATGTTTGCACATGTCAATATGACCATACATACATTTATGAGACTTGTTTGCATATATTATGTATGATTGAATGGGAGATAAGCTATTGGGATTCTTTGAATCTCATTCCCTCCTCTCCAATGATCTCACATGCTAGGTGGACTAAGTGGACATGGTAATGGGAGGCAATTACCTTGAAGAAAGAAGATTGACAACCAAATGCTTAAGTTTTGCCACTTTAAGACCATAATTGTGTCATATGACGTATCCCTTTGATGTATATGGTCTGTGACCCCTTAGACATAGGTAATTATGATATTATGTGATGTATAAATGTATGGACGTGATGTATGAACTCTAGAATAGAAATTGGATATGTAATGCCAAAGTATGCATTTTCGAAAGTTTGATAAAATGTGCATATGTGTGGATGGAAAGGCCAAAATGAGATGCATAGGGTTTGGGACCATTTGGGCAGCTCACAAAAGTCCTAAATGTGCTTTTAAACTTGGCCAAAAGGTGCCAAAACCAAAGGAAAGCCATTTGGCAATTTTGGTATCCCATATGGACTAAAAATGACCATAATGAAACTTTATGTCACTTTTTGGCCAAATGAGTTATTTTTAGGTTGAGATTTGGCATACAATTAGGTCTCATTAAGAGATTTTTAAGAAGTTAAAGATCATAATTTGTGGAAGTCTACAAAATATTTGAGAATTTTTCAAAGTTAGCAATTTTTCTGGTTTTGGTTTGCTGCACTATTCATTTGGTCTGAAAATGAATTCTAGCACACAAGGCTCAAATGATGTCCAATTGCCATGAAATTTTATACAAAGAAGCTAGATATTCATAGTGACTCGTGCCAACTATAAGCATCTTAATTAGAGGTCTATAGAGGGAGATATAAAGTTTTGAACATTCTGTCTAGTATTAGGAGTTTTGCCCAACCTAAGTTATTGCTCTATTGAATTTCGAGGTTTAGGTTGCCTAAACTGGTCTGGAAATATTTTTCCCCTCTAGATAACATCCACAGATTTCCATATTGGTATCATTTGAATGGATTGGATTTTTTTGGAATTAATTGGATATTTTCAAAATTTACTGTAGAAATCTATAATAGCATCAAGAGACAGTTTGACCCCTAGAGATTTTTGGATGTCAAACGTCCTTTATGATGGATTTTATGGTCTAAAAATATTATTATTGTGAAGTATACATCTGTAGCTTCCTAGAATGGCCAAGAATGCATGATTTTGAGTTTTCTAGAATTTGTTATGAATTTCCAAAGTTTGGTCAGAAAAGGAGCCAAATCTGGTCGAAAATGAATGTCCATGTTTTATGTTTCATTTCAGTTTTCTTGAGGTGTAGCTACTTTTGATGATTCAAATGAGTTGTATTCATGTAATTAAATATAAAAATATATTATATGAGCTCACATGGGCCATGTGATACTGAATGAAATTTTTATACATGACGCAAAGTAAGAAAATGCATTATTTTAATTCTCTTTTCTTGCTCCTTCAGGGAAATTATGAATGTAAAGCATGAGAATGTTATAGAATAAGCTAGAAATATATGGTGTTACAGAAAACCCTAGGTTTTGGAAACTTGAAAGCTAATGGCTCTTTTTGGAATTTCTTTGCATCTACTTGTTCCTCACCCTTAAAAGCCTAGGTTTCATGCTTAGTTTAGATCAGATTTTTCTCCCTCTTACTTGTTCTATATGAGGCCAAAACTTAGCTATGGAGGAATAAGAAGGAAGAAGCAAGGAAAGCCATGAAATACCTTGACTCTTTAGCCTTTTCAAGAGCCTTCTCCTTTGCTTTCACTCCTCCTTGGAATTTTGAACTTCTCCCCTCTAAACATGGGTCAAAATAGATCCAAAACATACACCAAAATCATGGAAAGAAAGAGGAAAAGAAGGAGGATAAGTTCAATGAAGGAAGGAGCAAGAAATTCTTTGATTTTCCATACCTTTTCTTAGGTCTTTGTCTTCCCTTGAAGCTCCTTCTTGTGTGTCACTCTTTGCAGAACTTGTCCTTGGTTTTGGACAGAATTTAGGTTGGCCAAATGTGGGGGAGAAGTGGGGTGCCACCTATATATAGCTAGGGATCCTTAAGAAGCTTTTTAAAATGCCAATTTTGTCCCTCACTCTTGGCTTTTTTATTTTAGGCTCATTTCAACTCCTTTTCAAAAGTTGTATTTTTTTATCATAAAATTTATGTTCTCTAACCTCTAAATAACCTTTAGAATCACTCAAATAGGGTGTAAAACCTTCCTGAATGAAATGGTCAAAGTTCGTGTTTATCGGCATTCTAAAACGTAAATCGGAGGGGTGTTAATTGTTCTAGATGTTTTTATAATTTTTAAGGCCTCTGAGAACCACTAGAAAAATTAATTTTTTCATTTAAAGATCCCTCCTTTGAGTTTTCTAAAAGTTGCCCAAACTTACGAAAATGCCACTATATTTCGTTAGGATTTTCTTTAGCCATTCTTGCTCCGGTTTTTGGGCACCCTAAGCCTTACTTATTTTCTAATATTTAAAATTTTATCCTAATTTTATTTGGTCTCAACATATTCATTTTAGAGGACTCCTTTATATTTGGCCTATTTCCATCATTTTTACAAAAACTGGGTGTTACAAGGAAAAACCAATGCCCTTGAAAGCTTATGTTTCCCATGTATGAGTTTGTATGACAAGGAAAATGCTTTATGTATGTTCATTAGTAGCTTGAATGTCATACATGCATTATTTGACATGAATATACATATATTATGTATGTTTAAAAGGGTTAAGAGCTATTGGAATGCTTTGAATCTCACTCTTCCCTCATAAAAATGTCTAGATGAACCAAGTAGACCAAGAAATAGAGGCCAACAACCTTGAAGACCAAGACTTTGACAATGGAGTAGTTACATAGGCATTTTGATGACATATTGATGTCAAAATATGTAACCATGTGATGTATATATGATGTAGACCTTTGAGCAAGTTCAAACGTATGTATACATGATGTATGTAACCATTTTGGAACCAAATGAATGAATACATAAGTTTTTGCCACCTATATGCTCTGATGTGCATGTGTATAAATGCAAGTGGTAAGGTGAGAATGAGTTCTATGGTGATTTAAATCATTTTGCATGCTTTTATATGTTGTATTTACGCTTTTGGATATGCCCAAGTGGCTAGGGAATGAGAAGAGAACTTTTTAGAACCTTAAGCACCCACTTTGAACTTCAAAATTGATCAAATTGTGACTTAAACTAAAGTCTGACCAAATGGATGAGTTTTTACATGAAATTTGGCCAACAAGTAGGTCTCATCTAGAGCTTTTTATAGAGATAAAGAGAATTTAATTTAGAGCTCTAGATAATTTATTATGATTTTTCAAAATTAGCCAAATTATGTAGAAATAGTATATGCATTAATTTATATGGTCAATTTGCTTCTCTCTATCACACATGGGCCAAATGAAGTCCAATGATCATGAAATTTTATAAGAATAAAATAGTCATCATATGATTTCTATATCCACCAAGATTATCTCATTTAGAGCTCTGTAAAGGGAGAACCAAATTTTTAAAGTTACAGGTCCTGAAACTATCTAAGGCATGACTTGCATTACTATTCTATTACTTTTTTTAGGTTACATACTTCTATTTTGGTTTGGAACTATTTTTATTCATTAGTTAATATCTAGAGCTTTCTAGAAAGCTATATGCATGTATTTGATTTTTCTAGGATTAGTTATGAATTTTCAAAGTTCACACCAGAAAAGTTATGATGGCAAACCTGAGAGCAACTTCTCATTTTTTGGGTGCATGGCTCCAAACCCGAAATGTATGAGATGAATTATGATATTTATGATATATATGGATATGTTATGGATAGAAAATGATGTGGATGAGTTCACATGGTCCCTAAAGCTATGAATGATGTATATGGCTTTCCAACTATGCAAATTCTTATGGATGAAAATGCATGCTTCCTTTTAAATATGCACTAATATACCAAATATAAGTTAGAAAATTCTAGGTGACCATTGAGTGAAAGCTAAGAGGTTATGGTATTACACCTACCAATCTTTGTAATATTTGATTTATGAAAGGAAGAGGGAAGTAGTCCTTTCTAGTAGCTTGATGTAGTTTTTTGTAATCAATGTAGACTCTCTAACTATTTTGAACTCTCATAGGGATAAGCTCATTCTTCTCATTGGGCACTACTATGATACTGGTCTTCTTGGGGGCTACTTGTACTAGACTCACCCATTTGCTATCAAACATGGGAAAAATAATACCAGCTAAAAGTAATTTACTTACCTCTTTCTTCACGACATCTAGGTCATGGGATTGAGTCTTCTCTGTGGTTGCTTTACTGGTTTAACTCCTTCTTTTAATAAAATTTAGTGTCTAAATGTGGATGGGCTAATCCCTGGAATATCTTCCAACATCTAACCTATTGCTTTTTTCTTTCCCCTTAACAATTATAACAACTTCATTTCATGATCAGGTGGAAGGTTATTTGCTATTATTACTAGTAATTTATTTATTTTTTCCAAGAAAGCATATTTGAGATTGTTAGGTAAAGGTTTAAGTATAGGTGGTTTGTCACATTCTAAATTTTCTGTAACTATTAATGTGGTCAAAATAATGAAAGAAGAATAGCAAGGGACTATCTTAAGTAAGTAGTAAAGAACTACCCTATGTTAATTAGGAGGCCTTATTGAGACATTAGCTTGATAATTTATTTAGCATAGAAAAACCTAGAAATGGGTCAAATAAGGTTGCAACCATTCTTGTCTTAATGTCTCCATTATTTTCATATAGATAAGAATACATTTAAGTACAAGCATTTGGTCAAGAACAACCCCTTAGTGACCGTGTATACAACAAGCTTAGAGCAACTTAAATTTGGGATAAGTCTTGGTATCATCTATACATACATGGTCGAGCAAGAGGAATAGGAAGATACTAAAAAGCCAAAGAATAGTAAGGACAAATTAGCGACACATTGGCATTCCATTTATGCATGACATTCATTAGTTATTTGGTTAAGCCACCACCATCCATTTAGCCGTAGGTAATTAAGAGAAATATACATGCAATTAAATGGGTTAAATAATCTAAAATGGAAACACATAAGTTAGACAATGATGTGGGACCAAAGAAGAGAGAGAAACTTTAATAAAACAATGGACACCTAATGCTTCACTATGTAAGATGTATCTAAGCAGGCATATGGATGACATTCGGTAATCGCAATTGTAGTTGCAATTGTGGGATTACTAAGAAGGAGTGTGGGATGCCATGTGTAACTATAGATAAGGAAAGGAGGACACCTTGCTAAGCCATCGATTAGGAACATGAAGTTAAGAAAATTAAACAACCATCCTTGCCACCTCATGCTTGCATCGTTCACCTAAATATATATATATATATATATATTCCATTGGTATTTGCTTAATGCTCTCATTCTGCATTACTGTGGAAGTTAAATGCCAAATACAAGATATGTATTAGGTGGGAATCATATAGATAAGATGTTGCCACATAGCTTAACACAGAACAAGTTATTGAAAAGAGGAATATTAAAAATGGTCTTAATGCTATCTTTGGGCGGTGAAGAAGTAAGAGGTGTCACTACTACATCCTTAATCATTTAACCCTAATTAAGCTGAGAATAGAAGGGGAAGAAGCGGATAAAGCTTTAAGTAAAATAAGGAGCTATAGTAGAAGAGGAAGCTAAGGACAAAGAAGAAGGTTACAAGACTTATTAAAAGGTAAGCATAGGAAAAACATCTAAGTTCCTTAACCCCTTCCACTTAACCGGTTAATTTGAGTAATTAGGATGATTTATTATTGATGAACAGCCACAGAATTTTAGAGCAAAGACTATTAAGTGAAGTTTAGGAAGCAACCCAAATACTTAAAGATGAATGCCTAAACTTTCCCTTTTACACCAAATAAGCTGAGAATAGGGGGAAGAGTAGAAAGAAAATACTATGTAACTAGTTAACCATTGGTATAGCACTGTGGGAATGTCATAATTTGAATAAGAAGGATTGTGCAAGACAACAAAACCTAGGAAAAATAATTAAAGACAAAAAGGAAATCATGTAATTGGTTAGTATACAAAATACATGCTCACGTATTGCCATAATTGAAATGGATGTACAAAGGCTAAAGGAATTAGTGCTTAGGGACTGAATTGCAAATGTAAAGTAGGATTAGAGATTGAACTTCAAAGCATTGGACCACACATAACTAATTTAGATAGTCACTAACTAATGAGAAGAAAAGAAAATGAAGATGTAATTGTTTACAATTAGGAAAACCAATCTCCAATTAATGAAAGGAAATTAGGAATTTTGTACAAAGAATTAGTAGTTTAATTGAAATGCAAATATTGACCATGACTTGTTCTTAACTAAGGCAATGTGAGACTAAAATTTTAGGGAAACAATTGGAGCAACAAGAGCTAAGGAATAACTCAACATAACAACAGTAACAAAACAAGTAGTTAATGTAATATCTGGTTCTTTAAAAACGAGAGAAAATGTGAGAAACGTAACATACGATTTCTCCGTAAGCGTATGAAATTCACAAGATACAAAATGAAGTTCCCAAGATAGAGCAAGTTGAGGTCCCAAAAAATTTTTGTAGCATTCTAGACTCCTAAAAATGAGAATCCCTGGCTCAGATGGAAAGAAAAACAGAGCTAGAATGAAGAAACGAAATGTAACGAAAGGTTGACAAAATGTAATGGCATTTTCGTAATTTTGAGCAAATTTTGGAATTCACACAGAAGGGATTTTTAAATAAAATTTTTTAGTTCTTTGGGTTTTTTAGAGGCCTTGAAAACTATGGGAAGCCATGGGACAATTAAAACCCTTCGGTGGACATTTTCCACCGTTGGTTGACACAAACTTTGACAGATTCATTTAGGAAGGTTTTAGGTCCAATTTAAGTGATTCTAAAGGCATTTTACTAAATTGGAAACCTATCGTAATGGAAAATACGGTTCTAAAAAAGAAGTTAAAATGAGTTAGGAACGAAAATGCTAAGAACGAGGGGAAAAATTAAAATTTTTGAAAAGTAGTTTTTAAACCCACCTATATATATGAGGTGCCTCATCTCCTATTTCATTTAGCCACATTTTTTCTGCCCTAAACTGTAACATCTCGAAATTAATTAAGGTGTTAATCATGGATTAAGATTAATTAAGGATAATTAATAGAGCATAATTGGGCAAGTTAGTGAAAAGGTATTCTAGAGAGATAAATCATTAATATAGGTTTGAGAATTTACTTAAGATAGAAATTGCATCTAGGCCTAAATTAATGAAACATGATAAGAGGCTAATGGAGGCCCAATGCATTAGAGGCAGACCCAAACTAATTTAATGAGATAGAGGCCCAAGATTTATCTTGTATAGGCTCAATTAAGTGGCCCAATTACTCTTGTGCAGACCCAAGTCCTTGAGCTCATCAAATTAGGCCCAAATCCCATTAAACTTTAGCAACCCAATGTGTGAAAACTGGCCCAACAAGCAAAATCTGAAACCCAATTGGATTTGGACTTGGAGCAACCCATGACCCAACCCCTTGACCCAACTTAAACCCACCTAAAACCCTAATGCTTCAGCCACTCTTCCCTTCATTTGCTGAAACACAAAAATAGAAGAGAAATTCGGAGATGAGGCGAGGAGGCTAGGGTTCTTGACATAATTTTGCATTTTCTCACATTTGGAGCAAGATTTGGCCAAGGTAATAGTTATACAACTTAATCCCCTCGTCTTTCTCTTTAATTTGGTCCAATTAGTTTTTCATTTGGAGAGTTTTCATCATACCCAAAATCTGAAAAGTGAGTGTTTAGGGGTTTTCTTGATGAAATTCGTAGGTTGAGGTTGGGGCTGGTATTTGGTGACTTTAAACCCCCATTTTGATGCTTTCTTTGTTGGTTTGAGACCCCCATAGCTTATTTATATTATGGGTATTAACTTGGTACGAATTTGCTTAGGATTTTGGGTGAAACATTGAGAATTCTGGTAGGAGATACTTGAATCCGAATTTGGGAATTGTGGTGGCTGTTGCAATTGTCTGCAAGTGAGGTAACCGGGGTTTACATTAATTCCATGCATCTATCTGCTTTAATTTCATATTTGCTATATATGAATGGTTTGAAATGTTGAATGAATTGGTTGGCTATCTGTTGTATGATGATTAGACCTTGTGAGTCCATGGTGGAGCTGTGGTGCGGCTGCCACCCGTGCATGTACCGCGATCGGGCACCGGGTTATGATCAAACCCCAGATGCACTGAGCCCTGGTGTGCGCAATGGGGAGTAGGTGCCGTGGACGGGCCTCTCCCAGTGTTAATGGCCTTTAACATGTTAAATATATGATTGCTAGTATGGGATAGTAATCATGATAGCCTAATTGTTTCATTTGCTGAAATGACTGATATGATTCTGATATGGATTTTGATTCATGCATATATGTTGATTAAACTGGATTATATGATGGAATTACTTTGGTTACTGAGATTTATATCTCACCCCGTGTTGTGGGATTAATATTTCAGGTGAAAGTTCCTCGGGTAAGGATAAGGGTAAGCAGGTGGATGAGAATCCATGAGTTCCCACCTATGGGGAGATGGCTACACTTGGGCTGACTTAGCTAGTATAGATGCTAATTTTGTACTCCTTAATGTATAGCATCATCATGTATCTGTATTGCCAAGTGTAGGCTTGAACATTGGATTTATTGAGAATGTATGTACTAAAGGGTTAGACCCCCTCTTGACTTAGTATTTGATGTATGGATTCATATGATCTGCTGTAAACTTTGTTGACCTATAATATGGTTGTCAATGGAAGTGTAACTCTTGAGATATTGGTATGAACCCCTATTGTATGGAACCCCTATTGATTGAGTATTAAAGGATAGTTGCTAGTAGACCATGTATATTCTGTTATTGTTACTTTACCATCTTGTTGATAGAGGGTGATTAGGGGAAAGAAATGGGCATATAAGTTTTAAATTGGTAATTGAAGAATAGCTAAGTAAATAAGGTAGATAAATGCCATTAGAGCCATACAAAATGAGGGGAAGTGACCTTAGAGTGTCCCTAAGAAGAGAATTGGAGTGTAGGGGGCAAAACATAGGGAAAATAGCTCCAGAAGAGAGTCACGCCGCAGCCAGGAAGGCTTCGCCGCGGCCTGGGAAGTGACAGTGGCGAGGGACACCGCGGCTTGAGAAATCTCGCCGCGGCGCGGAGTGAAAATAATCGCCCAGGGGGTGACAGAACGTAACCTCACCGCGGCACCATAAGTCTCGCCGCGGCGCGAGTCAAGAAAATTAATTAGGGAGGTTACAGTAGCAAAACTCGCCACGGCGTAGGTCCAACTCGCCGCGACGAAAGTCAGGAAAATTCCTGAGAGCAACTTGGCCGCGGCGCAAGAGTTCTAAGCCGCGGCGTAAGTCTAAAAACTCAGTTTTCAAGCTCCAGAACCTAACTTAGCCGCGGCGGGAAAGTTCCAAGTCGCGGCGCAAGTCCCCAAACTCCTATATTTGACCTAGAAACCTTAATTTCAGTAAGGATAATGTTAGGGAATAGTTTGAGTACATTGGTGGGATGTTTTTGTGGGTTGAAATTGATTAATGGATGAATCCTAAACCTTTAATGATGGTACAAACCCCTTTTATGCATGTTCCCGTTATGGTTGTTAGTTGATGATCCTAGTAGTATCAAGGTTTAAATTTCCCCTATATTTTCTTAATGTAATTAATTGCAATGACTCCAAACCTTGATCATTATCTATTAATTGTGTATTTAGCTATAATCACTGATATTAGAATCTAGGGTCGTCACATAAACAAGTGAAAAACCCTAAGGGTGAGGCATACAAGAAGGAGGAGGAAGGAAGGAGAAAAATAAGGAAGAGACATGGATTTTCTTGGCTTTTTTCATGCCTTTTCTTTAGCAAACTCCTTCTTCTCCATTTCCCTTTCTTTCCTATGGCTTTATTGAAGTTTTTGGACCTATTTTGAGGGGAAAACAAAGGGAAAAATTCGGATTTAAAGAGAGGAGGGCAAGGAAAGTGAGAAACAAGCAAGAAAAGCCAAGAAAACAAGGTAAATCTTCATTCTATGGTAACTACCTCTTGCCCCCTTCTTCTCCTTGGTTCGCCCCATGTATGTAGCTTAAGAAGGCTTGGATTTTGGGTAGAACCAAGGGTGAATCCTAGGAATTTAAAGGAGGAGAATAAGATTATGAAAAGAAATTCAAGTAAAAGCCATTGATTTTCAGGATAGCAAACCGAGGGTTTCATGGGATCCTTTTAAAATATGATTTGATGTAATTGTTCCTAAGCCTAAATGAGGGTTTCATGGGCTCCCTTCCATCAAGAAAATGAAGCAAACCCACTTGGTACTTATATGAAGCATAGTTTTGGCCTAGACTAGAAAGAGTACTGAGAGGAAGTTTTAAATTGTTCCAAACTTAATTTTGAGTCATGTATGATGGAAGAGGATGAGAGGAAGCCTTGGAAAAATTGTAGAAGCCATGGATAGTGAAATGGTATCATAGGTTCCATATTATAACTTAAAGAAGCAACACCTAGCTAGGCTCCTTGATTTGATTGTGTAATGACTTCAAGAGGTTTAAATGGAGTCAAGAATCATAAATAGATTGAGAGAGTGGAGCCAAGATGATGTTTTCTCAAGGTTGCTTCATTAAGTGCATTATGGAACCATAAAAGAGCCATATGAAGCACCTAGCTTTTCTAGTGAACGTATGGCCTTAAAATTTGATTCAAGAGTATAATTGGCTTTCAAATGATGTTCTAGGCCAAGAGAACTGATCTTTACCTCCTTGTGTGTGCAAGGTTGAGGAATAGGACTCAAGGCTTAAGGAAGAATGTGCTTGTGTGGCAAATGTAGCTCTCTCCACCTTCTCTCATGCATGAATGTATACTTGACTTGTCTTTGAATGTGTGTATGTATGTTTTAAGCTATGAAAAGTATTTTAGCATGAGCTTTTATTCCATGGTACCATGATGATGTTTTATGCACTCAAATGATGCTTTATATACTTGCCTTGGTTTGCTTGAGTGTGGAGAAGCTTAGAAGCCATGGTGGGGATGAGCTAAGAACCCTTAAAATTAGTTGAGACAAAGTAAAGAGTCTCCCAAGAGTGAGGTTGAGTCCAAAGAGTAAGGTTGAATCAGAACATTTTAGAGAAAATAAGGGAGGCAAGTCCAAAATCCATAAGTGAATAGGTGAGGCTAATCCACTTAATTGGCAAGCCTATGTATGCTATAGATGACTTGTTCAAATGCCAAGGGTTGTCCCTTGAATGCTCATACATTTCAATATGCCCATGCATGCATTTTCAAGGTTTATATTGCATTCTTTATATGTGATTGAAAAGGAAATGAGCTATTGGAATTCTTTGAATCTCATTCCCTCCTCTCCAATGTCTTAACTTGCTAAGTGAACCAATTGAGCAAGGCATGGAAATTGCATGAGTTGAATCTTAGAATTATGGTGTTATAGTTAAAACTATATTCATTTTGTTGTTTATGTAATTGCACTAGATGAATTCCCAAAGTTTCTATGCTATGTATGGTTGCATGTATGTCTACTAAGGTGACTCTTATAAGTACTAGATTACTATTATTAGCCAATAACCGAAGCATGGTAGCCTAACAAATGAGAATATGCTACTACCTAGACATTACATGCTCTTACACTAAAGTATGCATCGAATGTATCATGGATAGTATTCCATGCTATCTATATGTTTGCTTCTTGAATACATTGTTATCTACTAGGATTTTATCTCATTATAAAGCTAACCATTTTCAGGTATCAATTACACCTCAGATGAAGACAAACATGCAAAAACTGGACAAGTAGAATAGCAAACTAATGTGTTGTCCTTATAACTAGTGTGTAAATTTTCTATGTAATACCAAATGCTAAAGCATAATTGTAGTTTTAACTGTGTAAAGTTGTTTTGTAACCCTCTATTGTGCATATGTAGGACAATTATATAGGTATAACTTCTAGTGTAAGCTAACAATGATATTTAGTTAAAGTATTGCTTCATGTATAAGAGAAACTTTAATTACTATTTTGCATGAAATTGATAATCATTATCATAGGATATCTATGCCCAAATTCTCATAATGAGTTTTCTATCTTTAGGACTAAAGGTCTAGAAAGTTATAGGACTGTTGGAACAGGTTAGATCAAGGAAATGATGTATTGATTTACTTAGCTTCTGTATGGGACAACTTTGAGTAGATTTCATAATAAATCTTGTTAAATAGGTAAATGAAGGAATTCTTGTATGAAATTTTATCAAAAGATAGCTGAGATATATCAAATTAGATCTTGGAAGTATTAGAATTTTATAAGCTCGTTTGGTAGGATAACAAGGTCAAAAAACAAAAAGGATAATGTGTACCAAGTTCAAACAAGGTAGTGGCTTAAATGACGTTGGTTAAGGGGCATCTATAGGAGTTTTTGAAAACTATTTTAATGGCTTATAATTAACATAATAAGGAGTCATTCTACCAATTTTTATGATTTTTGGATGTCATTTGATGGGTAAAGAAAATTCACAAAATCAAGTCTAGAAACTTAGATGATTTATAACTAAGGTAACTTCCATTTCTTCACAATAGGATATGAATTCGAATGGTAGTTAAAAGGACAAAGTCATAATTTGTATTTCCATGAATATAAGATAGAAATTCCCTAGATATGCTAATAGAAATCTCCAAGGTCTAGGATCTTGTTGATAAGGTCTTAGATTTTGTATTGTGGAATTCAAGACTTTGTCGACAGGGTCTTCTAATTATAGTACAAGATCCTTCAATACTATGAGTTAGAACATATAAGAAAGGTAGGTGTGACATGGCTGCAATATGGAAGTTACTAATCTTTATGAATTTAAATGTATAGAGCCTCCACTTGTTCATTTTTCTCAACAGAGGAAATAGTATCAAACAAAATTGACATAATTGCGATGAAAATCAGAAGCAGAATCAAAATTCAAGAATGCATCAATCTCAGAACATGAAGTACATTTATTAAGTCCATCATAACATTTTGAACATTGAATTGCATCTATAAATTTAATAATGTCAGGAAGTTCAGTATCCATGTCCACACAAGCATCAATAATTAACAAGTCGATTATATTTACATGTAACATGAAATGTTCTTTTAAAGGGTGTCTCATGCATCGAGAATATTAAAATGAAAAAATCATCACCAAATTCCATTGATAAAGTACCATCATGAACATTAATTATTGTTTTAGTAGTTTTCAAAATGGTCTACCTAGAATTAGTGGTGCATGTCCATGTATATTGTCATCATCCATATTCAGAACATAAAAATCAATAGGGAAAATTAAATCTTTTACTTTTACTAGAATGTCTTCAAGTATTCCTACAGGGTAGGCTGTGCTTCTATTTGCTAATTGAATCACCACTCCTGTAGGCTTCAATTCTCCAATTTACAAAGAGGACTACATAGACTTAGGCATTACATTAATGGAAGCTCCTAAATCTAACATAGAATTATTGAATTGCATATTCCTTATTGTGCAAGGAATGGTGAATATGTCAGGTGTAATGACCCTAATTCTTAATTATCATAATTAGACTTAATAGCATGATTAGTAGTTGCAAATTAGAGTCTAAAGTCATTATGATTAATTAAAATAGGAGAAAGTAGGGAAATTTTGAACATTGATATCATTAAGGTCATTAGCTAAACAACCACAACTAATTAAGTCCACAAGTGTTCATAATTATCATTAAAGACTTTGGATTCATCTTGCTACTAATTTCAATTCACAAAAACCTCATATAAAGACTCCCAAGTCATTGCACAACATTAACATAGTAAAATTCAAGGTTTCTAAGTCAAAAATAAGAGTTTGGGAACCTTCACCATGGCTTAAACCTTCCCCACACATGGTTGGAGCTCATCGATTTTCATCCACTTGCTTCCTTTTATCCTTGCCCAAAGAACCTTCACCAGAAATAGTTGGCTTATGAAATGGGGTGAGATGTAAATCTTAGTAACCAAAGGCAAATTCCATTCATATATTCTAATTTAATTAACATATAAGCATAAATTAAGATGAGCATGAGAAATTATATTAGTCATATCAGCAAATAAAATAATAAGGCCATCAGTGACTACTATCCAATACTAGCAATCACAATTCCACATGTTAAAGGCTAATAACACTAGGAGAGACCTGTCCACGGCACCAACTTTGTAATGAGCACAACCTAGGCTCAATGTATATAAGGGTTTGATCATAATACGGTACTCGATCGAAGCATAATGCATGGGTGCTAGCCGTACCATAGCTCCATCATAGACTCACAAGGTCTAAATATAATATATCAGATAGCCAACCATTCATTATGCATTTTAAAATCATTCATGTACAACAAATATAAAACTAAAGTAGACATATGCATGGAGTTTAACATTAAACTCAGTTACCTCCCTTGTAGACAATTTCTTGAGAGCCAACAACAATGTTACCCTAGCCTATAAACTCAAAATTAGACCATTACCATTCCTATTTATCAATTATAGTAGCAACCCAATACTCAAAGAATTAAGTCACCAATAGCTACCTAGAGGACATTTATCCAGCCACTACAAGAACAAAATTCGGATTTTGTCTTCCTTACACCAGAGACATCAAAATATCACCCTAAATCCGAGGTAAATTCGTACAAAATTAATACCCATACTACAAATCAACTACTATGGTCTTAAACTAATAGAAAATGCATCAACATGAAGAGTTTACAGTTACCTAATATCCCTCTTAGCCTTAACGTTTGAAAATCCTTTAAGAAATCATCAAATAATCCATATTTGATTTTGGTTATGGTGAAAATACTCCAAATGAAAAACAATCAGGTCAAAATGAAGAGGAAAAGAAGAGGATTAAGTTATATAACACTCACCTTAACTGATTTTGACTCTAGAAGTGGGAGAAGATGGATTTATGCTGCTAGCTCTAGCCTCTTCCTTCAAGGTGCGAAAATAGACTTTTGTTTTCTATAGCATAAGTGTTTGGCTTCCAATTTCTTAAAGTGTGGCTATAGAATAGGGAATGGAGCTAACTAGATTAGGGTTTTAGATAGGTTTGGGCTGACCTAAAGGCCTAAATCCACATCGAGTTCAGATTTTTTACTTGTTGGGCCAGACCTTAGGGATTGAGCTATAGAATTTCTAGGATTTTAGTATGGTCTTAGGCTTCTAACTCACTAAACTAGATTGGGCCATTACTAGATGATCTCTCGTGGGACAAGCCTTACAATAAGAAGTTGGGTTTGCACATAAAATTATTATGCCTCTATTAGTCTTTATCCATGACCTACTTAAATTAATTATGGCCTAGATTAAGTTTTAACCCAATTGAATCTTAAACCTACATTAATTATTTATTTCTCCATAAACTCCTATTCACATAGTATGCCTAATTATTCTTAATTAGTCCAAATCCATGATTAATGCCTTAATTAATCTTGGGGTATTACATGAGGATCTTCGCATTTAGTAGGCATAGTTGGTTGAATCAAAGTTGATATGTTTCTCCCCATGATAACTTTTTCATTCCCTTTTAACTTCCTTTTATGTGTACACAGCTCCTTAAGAAACTTTGCAAATTTGGAAATTTGTTTGATTGCTTCTAAAAGAGGGATATTTACTTCCACTTTTTTTGAACATTTCCATAATTCCCTATCTAATTCAGTCTTTGCAATTTTCTTGGACTGTATAATTCAGTTAAGGAATGGAAGGGGTTTAGTGTATGTGGAATTTTTCCCCTTTTCTGTTCTATTCTTGCCTTGGATTGAAGGAGTTATTGTTTTCTATCACCTTCTTTTTCTTATAGCACCTCTATTAGAGGTGTGATGGGCCCATTTACTTGCCTTTCGCTCTTTAAGGTTATTACACTAACATTGCCTCTCGGGTTAGTCATGGGCTATGAAGGTAATTGGCCAGAACTTTGATTTCTCAACTCATCAATATTTATTACAAGTTAGCCAATCTGAGTCTCCAAACTCTGGATTGTTCTCTCTATTTTCTATTGGAATTGGATTGCATTTGCTACCAACTGCTTCACTATATCTTGCCGCGGCTAATTCCTCTCTGGAATGCCCCACAAATTCTCGTAAAAGTTCACCGCGGTGAACTATTCTTTGGATGACTCCCAGTTTTGCCTCTCACATTTTGCCATAGCTAATTCCATAATTCACCATGGCGAATTCCTCTCTGGTACTCCCCCTGGGCAACTTCGCCTCTATTGGCCGCGACTAACTCCATTTTAGCCACAGCGAATTGCCTTCTGATCCTACAACTCTTAAAATCTTGTCTCATACTCTCTACTCTCCCTCCAATGAAACTCTAGGGCCCCTCTACCTTAATTGTGGGGCTCGAATGGCTTTCATTAGCTTAATTTATCCAGCTAATCTATCTTTACTAGTTCAAGATTTAAAGGTCAATTTCTTTTCTCTAATTACCCTCTATCAGCAAGTTTGTAGAGTAACAATAACAGGAATTTATGAACTATCAGTAGTTATCACTTGCTACACAATTAGTGGGGGTTCCATACATTGATGGTTCATATCAATATCTCAAATATCACATGATTACATTTCCAATAGTAAGCCATATGATAGTCAACAAAGCTCACAACAAATATCATAAATCTATGCATTAAATACCAAACTAAAGTAAGGCCTACTCCTCAATAGGTACATGTTATATTATCAAAATATAGACTCTTACACTTAACAATACAGATACGTAATGATGCTATATAGAGGTTAACAAAATTTAGCATCTAATCTATTACACTCAGACCAAGTGTAGCTCCCCACACTAGGCCTCAGCTCATGGATGTTCATCCACTTGCTTGCCCTTATCCTTACCCGAAGAACCTTCACCTGAAATTGTAATCCCATAAAACGGGATGAGATGTAAATCTCAGTAACCAAGGCAAACTCCATCATACATTCCAATTTAATTAACATATATGCATAATTTCACATAGGAATCAAAAAACATACCAGTCATATCAGTAAATGAAACAATTAGACTATCATGATTACTATCCCATACTAGCAATCATATTTCCACATGTTAAAGGCCAATAACGCCGGGAGATGCCCATCTATGGCACCTACTCCCTATTGAGCACAACCAGGGCTCAGTGCATCTGGGGTTTGATCATAACTCGGTACCCAATCGAAGTACATGCACGGGTGGCAGTCGCACCACAGCTCCACCATGGACTCACAAGGTCCAATCATCATACAATAGATAACCAACCAATTCATTCAGCATTTCAAATCATTCATGTGTAGCAAATATGAAATTAAAGTAGATATATGCATGGAGTTAATATAGTCCCGGTTACCTCACTTGTAGATAAGTTGGGAAGCTACAACAATACCAAAATCCTCCTAAATCACAATATAAAAAAATGTTCATTTTTATCAGTCCATTACTATCTCATTCATCATTTGTGGCAATAACCCAATGCTAAAAGAATTAAGTTACCAACAGCTACCTTAGGGATACCTAACCAATCACCAAAAGCCTCTAATTTCGGATTTTACCTTTCCTAGACCAGAAATGTAATGTCCCGTTTTCATTAAACGATGGAAATGGGCACGTTTTCAAAGCAAGTCCCCTGTGATGAGTGATTCAAGGCCAAATAAAATTTGGATAAAATTTTAAATAATAGAAAATGAGGATTTGAGCCTTGAGTTGCCCAGAAACCGGGGTCGGAGAGATTTGAAAAATTTACCGAAAGGCCAGTGGCATTTTCGTAAATAAGTGTAATTTTGGAAAAGCACCTAAGAGGGCTTTTTAAATGGAAATTTTGAGTTTCCCAGGGTTCTCAAAGGCCCCAAAAACCATGGGAAGCCCCGGAACCAGTAAAGCCCCTCCGGTGTACTCTTTCCAATGTCGGTTGACTTGAACTTTGACCGATTCGTTCGGGATAGTTTTAGCTCCGATTTGAGTGATTCCAAAGGCATTTTATTAAATTGGGAACCTCTTTGTTATGATGGAAAAGACGGTTCTCAAAAAGGAGCTAAAACGAAGGAGAAACAAAAATGCTAAGAACGAAGGGCAAAATTGGCATTAAAGTGTTAAAGGAAGCTTCTTTCTTCTTCTTTATATGCCACGTTCTGCCTCCCCCTCTCTAAACCGACTTGCTTCTATCCATGTTCAGAGGAGAACTCCAGCTCCTTAGGCACACAAGAGGAGGAGGATTTTGGAGGAAGAAATTCAAGAAAAAGGTAAGAAACTTTAAGACATTCCATATCCTTTCTTCTTGGACTTTGCTCCTCTCCTCTCAAGCTTTCTTTCTATGGTTTTAATGGAGAGTTTGGTGCTGTTTTTGGGGCAGAACAGAGAGGGGAATTTCGAAAATTGAGGGAGTAAGCCAACCAAGTGGAAGAACAAGCCAAAGGAAGCAAGAAAACAAGGTAAAACTTCCATTCTTTGGTAGTTTCTCCCTCCCCCTTCCTCTTGCACGAATTTGACCACCATGAGCCCAATTCTTAGGGGCTGTTTTCTATCCAATTTATGGAGGGATTAGGGGTTTTAGATGGCAAGGATTAAGAATGAACTAATAGAATCAAGAAAGGAGCATTAGGAAACAAAATGGAATCATTAGGGATCCAAATGCTCCCTTGCAAATCTGATTTTATATAAATGTTCTTAGGCTTAAATGAATGTTTAAATGTGCTCCTAATATCCCTATGAGGTCCTCCATATGTCTCTTCCTCCATAAAATGAACAAAACCCCATGGAAAGTCATGAACCTATAAGTTGGAAAAGTGTAGAGCACTTAAGGGGATTGTAAAAACTGATTTAATCTATAAGTTCCCTTAGTTGTTTAAGTGTTTCCTTGACCTCCTAGAACTCTTAACAACCTCCCTAAATGGTTCCCCCATCAAGGAAAAATCAAGAAGCCATGAAATCCCATTTATGCTCTAACTTTCGGCCAAGTAGGGATGGCATAGTTAGGGAGAGTTTTAAATTGTTTCAAGCCCATTTTTGAGTCATACATGATGAATGAATGTGAGGGGAAACCTTGGAAAAAATTTAGGAAGCTTAGAGAATGAGTTGGTGCTTTAGGTTCCATATTGTGACCTAAGGAAGCAACATAATGTTAGGCCCTTTGTTTTAATTATGTGATGACTCCAAGAGGCTTAAAAGGAGTCAAGAATCATATTTGAAAAGAAAGAATGAGGCCTAGAAATCATTTGAGGGGTGTTGCTTCATTAGGTGCCTTTATGGACCATAATGGGGATTATAGAGCACTCTAGTACTTAAGCAAGTTGTATGGCTTTAGAGAATGTTTCATGAACCTAATTGGCTCCCAAAAATTGTATTTAGGCCAAGAGAAACCATCTCCACCAAATTGTGGGTGTGTGGCCAAAAGAGGAGGTTTAAAAGCTAAGGAAAAAGTGTGTACTTGCATACAAGGTAGCTCTCTCCACCTTCTCTCATGCATGGATGTGTGTTTAGCTTGTTTTAGAATGTGTGTATGTGTATTTTCAAGCTTTGAAAAGTATGCTAGCATGCCTTTATATGCCATGATGCTTGATGCCATGTTATGTTTTTAAATGAACCCATGATGTGTGTATGAGTTTGCTTGAGTGTAGAGAGGCCAAGAACTCTTCCCTTGGGTGAGGATGAGCCAAGAACCCTTGAGCTTGGTTGAGACAAAGTAAAGAGTCTCCCAAAAGCAAAGTGGGCTCCCAAGAGTATGGTTGAGTCCAAAGTGCTCAAAGAATGGGTGAGGCAAGTCCAAAATCCACGAGGAGAAGTGTGAGGCCAATCCAAACACTTAGTGAGCTCTTGAATGTCTTGTATGATTGATTCACATGCCAAGTTTGCGTTTAAAATGCCTATGACTTATATTTCCTCCATGCATGCATTTGAGAAGCTTGCTTTGCACATATTATGTATGATTGAATGGGGGATGAGCTATTGGGATTCTTTGAATCTCACTCCCTCCTCTCCAATGCTCTAACATGCTAGGTGGACCAAGGAGTTATGGTGAAGGGAGCCAACAACTATGAAAGAAAGAGATTGACAAGCCTAGGCCTAGCTTTCATTCTTCTTGAACCTATAATGAGGTTTCACAAAGTATATGATGTTGTAAATGTACCATGACCCTTGAGGCATGTATAAATACATCATTCTATGATGTTTATATGTATGAATATGATGTATGACCTCTAGCATATGTTTTGAGTATCTAATGCCAAAGTATGAGAATTGAAAGTTTGATGGAAATGTGTATAAGTGAGGGTGAAAAGGCCAAAATGAGATGCAAATGGTTTGGGACCATTTGGGCAGCTTCCCCAAGTCTTAAACATGCTTTTAAACTTGCCCAAAAGGTGCCAAGACCAAAGGAAATCCATTTGGCAATTTTGGTACCCAATATGGAGCTAAAATTGACCATAATGGAACCCTATACTACTTTTTGGCCAAACGAGTTAGTCTTGCCCTGAAATTTGGCATACAATTAGGTCTTATTAAGAGCTAAAGATCATAATTTTTGGAGACCTAGAGAATATTTGATGAATTTTCAAAGTTGGGATTTTCTATGGTTTCTGGTATGTGCACTGTTCATATTGGCAGATTTGATTTTCGTGTCACTCAATGGCCAAATGGTGTCCAATGCTTATGAAATTTTATGTGCATAAACTAGAGGTCATAAGATTTCTGTGGCCACCGAGATCACCTCATTTGGAGGTCGGAGCACAGAGTTATGCATTTTTGAAATTTGCTGTTAGTAACAGTGGTGACTCCAGAGCTCAATCACTGTTCCATCAGTTCCAGATACCTAAACGCATCTGTTTCATTCGAGAATTATTTTTAGTGTCAAGTTAAAATTTGTAGCTTCCCAGAATGACTAAATGTGTGTGATTTCGATTTTTTTAGAATTAGTTATGAATTTCAGAAGTTTGCATCAGTAACCTAAATCACAGCCCAGGCAGCCAGTGAGTCTGTAGCTTTTTGGATGTCAAACGTCCTGTGTGATGAGTGTTGTGACTTGGACGTATTTTTAGTATAAAGTAGACATCCTGAGTTTCCATAATGACAAAGAACACATGATTTCAATTTTTCTAGATTTAGTTATGATTTTCCAAAGTTTGTGATAGAAAAGAGGAAATTCTGGACGAAAATGCAAACATGAATTTTAATGTGTTCCTTTGCTTTCCACGAGTTGTAGACCAAATTTGATGATGGAAATGAGTTATATTCATGTATTTAAGTATGAGAATGTAATAGATGCATTCATATGGCCCACGGGACTCTGAAAGAAAAATTTTACCCGTAGAGAAATGCATTTTAATTCATAACTCCCTATGCCACTAGATTGTTTCCATAGAACAAAAATAAGATGAGGCATGGGAATTGCATGAATTGAGTCCTAGAAGTATGGTGTTACAAGAAACATCAATATATCACTCCAAATCATAGGGAATTTTGTACAAAATTAAGGCCTATACTATAAGTCTACTATGGGGGTCTTAAACCAGTAGAAAATGCATCAAAATAGAGAATTTATACTTATCTAATGTCAGCCTTAGCCTCAACCTATGAAATTTCACCAAGAAAATCCCAAACAACCACATTTCAGATTTTGGGTATGGTGGTAATACTCCAAATGAAAAACTAATCAGGCCAAAATGAAGAGAAAGAGAAGGGGATTAAGTTATATAACTATTACCTTGGTTGAATTTTGCTCTAGATGTGGGAAATGATAGATTTCTTGCCCCAAACTCTTGCCTCCCTTCAAACCTCCGAATTTTTCTTTTTATGTCTTTGTGTTCTGCAGAATAGGGGGTGGCTAAGTTAGTTTTTAGGGTTTAAGTTGGGTTTTCTATGGGTTATGGGCTACTCCAATGATCCAACTCTAAATGGGCTTCAGAATTAAGCTTGGTTGGGTTAGCTTCAAGGTATTGGGCTGCAGGAATTTAATTAGGCCAGACCAAGTTTTAAGGACTCAATTGATTTGGGTCTGTACAATGGTCATTGGGCCAACTATGAGGGCCTATAAAAGGTGGTTCTTAGGCCTTTATCACATTGAATCAGATTAGGTCTGCACCTAACTTATTGGGCCTCCATTAACCTCTTATCATGATCTCCTACATTAATTTAGGGCTAGGTGAAGTTTCTATCCCAATTAAACCTCAAACTCATTAATAATTTATCTCCCTAAAATTTCCATTCACTTAACTTACCTAATTATTCCATATTAATTATTTTTAATTATCCCAAATCCAAGACTAACACCTTAATTAATTTTGTAGTGTTACATTGAGCATGCTTAAATACATGTAACTATGATATATGTATCAATTTTGAAGTCAAATAAATGGTTATGTAGATTTTTGACATTATGGAGCCCTTATGCATATGTGTATCGATTTAAGTAGGAAGTTAATTTTGAGAAGAATTATAATGTCTAGTTTTCGTTAAACGATGGAAACGGGCACGCTTTCAAAGTCAGTCCCCTGAGATGAGTGATTCAAGGCCAAATAAAATTTGGATAAAATGTTAAATAATAAAAAATGAGGATTTCAGCCTTGAGTTGCTCAGAAACCGGGGTCGGAGTGATTCGAAAAATTTGCCAAAAGGCCAGTGGCATTTTTGTAAATAAGTGAAATTTTGGAAAAGCACCTAGGAGGGCTTTTTAAATGGAAATTTTGAGTTGCCCAGGGTTCTCAGAGGCCCCAAAAACCATGGAAAGCCCCAAGACCGGTAAAGACCCTCCGGTGTAAGTTGTCTAATGTCGATTGACCCGAACTTTGACCGATTCGTTCGGAAGGGTTGTAGCTCCGATTTGAGTGATTTTAAAGCCATTTTTCTTAATTGGGGATCTGAATGTTATAATGAAAAAGACGGTTCTAAAAAAGGAGCTAAAACAAAGGAGAAACAAAAAGGCAAAGTATGAAGGGCAAAATGGGAATTTTTGAAAAAGTCACTTTACCCTAGCTATATATAGGTGGCACCTCACACTCTCCTTCATTCACTTCAGAATTTCCAGCCCCAAATCAGAAGCAAATCCCTTGGAGAGTGGCACACAAAGAGAAGGGAAGAAGGAGGAAAGATTCAAGACTTTAAGTATGGAATTTTGCTTGTTTTTCATGCTTTCTCTTCACCACTTTCTTCTCCTCTTTTTCCCTCTTCTTCTCCATGATTTCTCTGAAGTTTTGAGGGCTGTTTTGAAGGGAGAACAGAGGGCAAAGTTCGAATTTCAAGTAAGGAGGCCAAGGAAAGCAAGAACAAGCAAGGAAATCCAAGGAAAACAAGGTATTTTGCAATTCTTCCACTTGGTCTTCTTCCTCCCTTCCTTGAGCATTTCGACCTACACTTGGACAGATCTAAGGATTCAGATTTTTAACTAAACCAAAGATGATTCTTAGGTATTTGATGGAGAGGAATAAGAATATGCAAAGAAAACTAAGAAAAAGGCATTAGAAAGCAAGATGCAAAACCTAGGGTTTCAAGTGCACCTTTCAATTTCTGAATTTGTAGGATGCTTCCTAGGTCTAAGTTAGAGTATAAATGAGTTCTTGGGATACCAAAGATGCTCCCCACAAGCTTCCCCCTTCAAGAAAACCAAGCAAACTCCATGAAGGCCATTAAGCTCCATAGCCTCGGCCTAAAGAGTTTCTCATAGCTAGGGAGAGTTTTAAATTTTTCTAAGGCCATTCTTGAGTCATATTTGATGAATGAAAATGAAGGGAGGCCTTGGAAAAAATTTAGAACTCATGGAAAGTGATTTGGTGTCTTAGGTTCCATAATATGATCTGAAGAAGCAACATGATGCTAGGCCTTTTGTTTTGATGATGTGATGACTCCAAGAGGTTTAAAAAGAGTCAATAATCATATTTGAAAAGAAAGAATGAGGCCTAGAAATCATTTGAGGGGTGTTGCTTCATTAGATGCCAATATGGACCATAATGGAACTTAGAGAGCAATCTAGTGTTTCATTAAGTTGTGTAGCCTTAAAGTGTGGTTCATAAACTTAATTGGCTCCCATAATTTATGTCTAGGCCAAGAGACACTATTTCCACCAACTTGTGGGTGTGTGGCTAAAAGAGGAGGCTTGAAAGCTAAGGAAAAAGTGTGTGCTTGTATATAAGGTAGCTCTCTCCACCTTCTCTCATGCATGAATGTGTGTTTAGCTTGTTTTAGAATGTGTGTATGTGTCTTTCCAAGCTTTGAAAAGTATGCTAGCATGCCTTTATATGCCATGATGCTTGGTGCCATGTTATGTTTTTAAATGAATCCATGATGTTTGTATGAGTTTACTTGAGTGTGGAAAGGCCAAGAACTCTTCCTTTGGGTAAGGATGAGCCAAGAACCCTTGAGCTTAGTTGAGACAAAGTAAAGAGTCTCCCAAAAGCAAAGTGGGCTCCCAAGAGTATGGTTGAGTCCAAAGTGCTCAAAGAATGGGTGAGGTAAGTCCAAAATCCATTAGAAGAAGTGTGAGGCCAATCCAAACACTTAGTGAGCTCTTGAATGTCTTGTATGATTGATTCACATGCCAAGGTTACTTTTAAAATGTCTATGATTTCTATCTCCTCCATGCATGCATTTATGAAACTTGCCTTGCACATATTATGTATGATTGAATGGGAGATGAGCTATTGGGATTCTTTGAATCTCATTCCCTCCTCTCCAATGATCTAACATGCTAGCTGGACCAAGTAATTATGGTGAAGGGAGCCAACAACCATGAAGAGCAAAAATTGACAAGCTTATGTCTTGTTTTGTCTATTTTGGATGGTTCATAATGTATATGAGGTTGTATATGTACTATAAACGTTGAGACATATATAAAGATACTATTATGTGATGTTTAGATGTATGGAAATGATGTATGACTACTAGCACATGTTTTGAGTATGAAATGCCATGGTATGAGAATGTAAAGTTTGGTGATTATGTGTATAAGTGTGCGTTGAATGGACAAAATGAGATGCATGAGGTTTGGGACCATTTGGGCAGCTCACACAAGTCTTAAATAAGCTTTTAAACTTGCCCAAATGGTGCCAAGACTAAGGGAAATCCATTTGGCAATTTTGGTACCCAATATGGGGCCAAAATTGACCATAATGGAATCCTATGCTACTTTTTGGCCAAATGAGCTAGTCTTGCCCTGAAATTTAGCATACAATTAGGTCTCATTAAGATATTTTTGGAAAGCTAAAGATCATAATTTTCTGAGACCTAGGGAATATTTGATGAATTTTCAAAGTTGGGATTTTTCATGGATTCTGGTATGGGTACTATTCATACTGGCAGTTTTGAATTCTGTATCACCCGATGGCCAAATGATATCCAATGTTTATAAAATTTTATATTCATAAACTAGAGGTCATAATATTTCTGTGGCCACCGAGATCACCTCATTTGGAGGTCTGAACAGAGAATTATGCATATTTGAAGTTAACTGTCAGTATCAGTAGCGCCCCAGGAGCTCAGTTACTTTTCCATCAGTTCCAGAGCTCTAAACGTATCTGTTTCATTCTGGAATTATTTTTTGTGTCAAGGTAACATTTTTATCTTTCTACAATGACTAATTTTGTGTGATTTAGATTTTTATAGAATTAGTTATGAAGTTTTGAATTTGGTATCAGTAAACTAAACACCAGTCCAGGTAGTCAGCAACCTCGGTAGATTTTTGGATGTCAAACTTCTTGTGTGATGAAGTTTGTGACCTGGAAGTATTTTTAGTATGAATTAGACATCCTCAGATTTCTATAATGATCAAGACTTCATGATTTTGAATTTTCTAGATTTAGTTATGATTTTCCAAATTTGGGTCAGAAAATAGAGTAAATTTGAGCTCCATTTCGGTTTCCATGAATTGTAGGCATTTTTTGTGATGCAAATGAGTTGAAATAATGAAATTAAATATGAGGAAGTATAGTATAAGCTCACACGGTCCACGTGACACCAAATTGAATTTTTTAGATATAGCGCAACGCGAAAAAGTCTATTATTTTTATCCTCTTTCTCATATACTCTTGTGGGATTGATGATATAAAGCTTATAAATGACATAAAATGATCTAGAAGTTATGGTGTTACATGCATGATGATTTGAACCATTTGGGATGCTCTCATAGGCTATGTTTATACTTTTAGATGTGCTCAAATGGTTGTGGATTGGTTAGAAGATCATTTGGTGTATATTTGACCCCTTTATAGTTTTAAAAGTGACATAATCTTGAGCTAAGCCAAAGTCTGACCAAATGGATTAGTTTGGGCATAAAAAATGATTATAGATCTCATCTAGAGATCTCATAAAATGAAAGAGCACCTAATTTAGAGCTTTCAGGGATTTATTATGAATTTTCAAAGTTTTCCAAATTATGTAGACTTGTCCCAGTTACTGTTTATATGGTCTGTTTGTATTTCTATGTCACTTGAAGGACAAATGACGTCCAATGCTGATGAAATTTTACATGCATAAACTAAACATCATGAGCTTTCTATAGCCACTAAGAGCACCTCATTTGGAGTTCTATAGAGGGACAAATAAATTTTTAAAGTTTGGGTTTAGCTGCAGGATGCATTAGTAATTTGATGTACTATTTCATCAAATTTTATGGGGCAAACCTAGTTGTTTTGCTTTGAAATTTTTATGAAAGTTAGAGGACATTCGTGCTTTCTAAAATTGTATAATTTGAATGATTTTGATTTTTTTAAAAATTAATTATGAATTTTGAAAGTTCATATCAGAATATGAAAATCTTGGAAAAATGCAAAGCCACATGCCATTTCGTGTTGTATGGTATAGATTTTACTTTTAGGCTTTAAATTGATTTAGGTCTGATTGAGCACATGTGTTAAGGTCTAAAGATAAATATGGTAAGCTCATATTGTAATGTCTGATTTTCGTCAAACAACAAAAATAGATGAGTTTTCAAAGTGAGTCCCCTGAAATGAATTAGTTAATGTCCCAAAAAATTTAAGTAGTATTCTAGACTCCTAAATATGAAAATCCTAGGCTAGAATAAAGAAACAAATTTAAACGAAAGATTAACGAAACATAATGGCATTTTTATAATTTTGAGCAAATTTTGAAATTCTCAAAGGACGGCTTTTTAAATGAAAGTTTTAGGTTCTCTAGGGTTCTCAGAGGCCCTAAAAACCATGGGAAGCCCTAGGATAGTTAAAACCCCTTCGGTGGATGTTTTCCAACATCGATTAACCCAAATTTTGATGAATTCATTTGAGAAGATTTTAGCTCCGATTTGAGTGATTCCAAAGGGATTTTATTAAATTAAGGACTAAATTCATAATGGAAAAGATGGTTATAAAAAAGGAGTTAAAACAAACTAGAAACGAAAATGCCAAGACAAAGGGATAAAATTAGAATTTTTGAAAAGTTTTTCTAAACCTAGTTATATATATATGAGGTGCCCCACCTCCTCATTCATTTAGCCATATATTTTTTTGCCCTAAATTAGAGAAAGAACCCTAAGGATGAGGCACACAAGAAAGAGAAAAATAAGGACGAGGTATGATTTTTCTTGGTCTTTTTAATGCTTTCTCTTTAATAAACTTCTTCTCCTCCATTTCCCCTTCTTTCCTATGATTTTATTAAACTTATTGGATCTATTTTGAGGGTAGAACAGAGGAAATATTTCGAAATTGAGGTGAGGAAGCAAAGGAAGGTGAAAAACAAGCAAGAAGAACTAAGGAAATTAAGGTATTTTGTCATCTCTTCACTTAATCTTCCTCCTTCCTTCTCTTGTGGGTGGTTTGATCTACACATGGCCAGCCCTAAGAAGTTGAATTTCTAGCTAAACCAAGGATGAATCTTAGGAATTTAAGGGAGGAGAATAAGAATATGCAAAAAGAATTAACAAATAACCATGGAAAATCAAGATAGGAAAGTTAGGGTTTCAAGTGTCCTTTGTAAAATATGATTTGATACAATAATTCCTAGGCCTAAATGAGTGTTTTGATGAACTCCTAAAATCCCCACAAGGCTCCCTATATGCATCTTCCACCAAGAAAATAAAGCAAATTCCATGGATGCCAAGAAGGGAGTATGGCTTGGCCAAGAGGGTTCCATGCACTTAGAGATAATTGTAAATTTTTTCAAGCCCATTTTTAAGTCATATATGATAAATAAAAATGAGGGGAAATCTTAGAAAAAATTTAGGAGGCCTAGGGAATGAATTGGTGTCACAGGTTCCATAATATGATTTAAAGAAGTAATACCTAGTTAGGCTCCTTATTTTAATTGTGCGATGACTCCAAAAGGTTTAAAAAGAGTCAAGAATCATAAATGAAAGGAAAGAATAGAGCCTAAAACTCAATTGATGGATTAACAGCTGTGTCGTGTAATCTTAAAATAAATTAGGCTAAAAAATATATAGCTAGTGGTGCAACCTAGATTATCTCCCTTGGAATTGGAATTCAATGTTTACTTGAGCTTTGTAATTGTTAGAGAACTCTAAAAATTTCCTAACTAAAAAGGGTTTTAGTTCAATTAGACTAACTAAAATTTAATTGAAATAAAATTCCTAATTACTATCTAATTGCATGAGTTAAAAGGTAAAAAATGAACTTGTGACTAGCTTTGAATTCATCCCTTGGTACCTACTATCCTTATCCTAATTCAATTGTGATTAATTATGGTCTAAGAATCCCTAATTATGTTCATGGCAAAGCATCTTAAATTACCATTCAAGATTCAAGAGGTTAATAATCTAATGTTGAATCGAAACCTCAATCCTATACTAAATCATTAATTCTTGCCTTTAAAATTGATGAACACTTAAAATTGAGTGATTAATTGATCAATTAGCCTCTAAATTAACACCTTAAGATATTCAATTAACCAACTAAACTCTAAGGAATCCCCAAATCAAATAATCAAGCATATAATTTCACTCATACATTTCATTGAACACCTTGATAGAATACATAGGAAATTAAAGGAAAATGCAAAATTCAGTACTTGATCCAATCAATTAATCAACAAATTCTTTCCTAACCAATGTTTAACCAGCCATCAATCATAAACTATATCAATCTCAATCATTTACAAGCTTAACCAAGCAAATAAAGTAATTAAAATTGATATAGAAAGAGAATAAAATAATATGAAACTCTTAGCCCAAAATCCCTTGATTAACTCTATAGATTCAAGCTTCTCCAAGGTTCTCCTCCTAGCTAGCCATAAGATGGAGATTTAACGCTTCATAGAGATGGAAGAACCTTCACAGAATGGATGAAGAATGGCTACAGCGTGGAGGTGGATAAGTCAGAGTGTTGCGAATGGAGTCTTCATTTTATTCGATGAATGATGTATATATTGGATGATGTGTGGCTCTCCTTAATAGCATTCTACACGAGCTTAATTCCCTCCCCTTCATGTGCTTCTCACATGGAATTTTTTAATGATCAGATGTGTTAAAATGTGAATGAATGAATGAATCTCCCTCCCCATGACTTTGCTTTTTCTTTTATTTTTGTATCACGTGTTTAGCCTTCTCCATTTTACTGTTCATGCATTCTTCTATATTTTCCATGTCAGCTCCATGTGTTTCTTTTTATGTTCCTTTGGTTCTGCACATACGTGGTTCTTCCACGTGATCCCTCCATGTGAGTTGCCCCGTAGATAATTCTACCCTTTAGACCTGTGGCACTTACACACCCTCTACCTCAGCTCCTTCATCTTCTAATTACATTCTCCAGCTCATGGCTTCACCTTTAACTCTCTTCTCATGTCAGACCCAAGCTCCTTTTTTGTGTTTATTTCTTAGCTAGCTACTTCATCTTTTCTTTGCATTTTACCTTTATGTATTTTAACAAATCACATGCCCCTCTCATGCCTCTGCTTCTCTTTATTCTCAGCTCCTTCCACATTCTATCCAGCCTGTGGATCTTTTTTAGTGTTGTCTCCATCATGCAGCCCCTTTCATGCATAATTTTGATGTAAGAATTTGCATGTGTGTTAATGTGAGGCTACTTTGGCATGTTTGTTCCACTCCTAACCATGCAAACCCAGCTTCTTCATTTAACTCGTGATAATGGTAAACCTGTACCTCATTTGTTGCTTCATTCACTCGTGTTGCTTCATCTATTTCTGCATGTGTGTGTTTGGCATGGTGTGTGAGGAAGTGTGATTTAATAAGATGCTGTGCATGTGAGTGAGCTAGACTTGTGGAAGAGCTTAACATGGTTAGTTGTGCAATTGATGAGTGAATCAACGTGGAGAATGAACTCATGTGTGAATGTGCTCGATGAAGCTAGAATATATGACTGGTGCATGTGGTTGTTCTTCCCTTCACTCATAGCTTTCCTTCCTTCCCTACTTCTATATGCTTCTTTTAATCATGTGGAGTATGTGAAAATCTTGGAATAAGCTGCATGTGTTTGACTTGAGTTGCCTTCCATGCAAATTGTAACACCATAACTTCTAGCTCATTTTATATTATTTATAAGTTTTATATCATCAATCCCACAAGAGCATATGAGAAATAGGATAAAAATAATAGACTTTTTCACGTTGCGCTATATCTAAAAATTTTAATTCGGTGTCATGTGGACCGTGTGAGCTTATACTATACTTCCTCATATTTAATTTCATTATTTCAACTCATTTGCATCACAAAAACATGCCTACAATTCATGGAAACCGAAATGGAGCTCAAAATAAACAAGCATATTTTCGGCCAGATTTACTCCATTTTCTGACCCAAATTTGGAAAATCATAACTAAATCTAGAAAATTTGAAATCATTAAATCTTGGTTATTTTAGAAATTTTAGGATGTCTACTTCACACTAAAAATACGTCCAGGTCACAAAATTCATCACACAGGACGTTTGACATCCAAAAAGCTACCGAGGTTGCTGACTGCCTAGGCTGGTGTTTAGTTTACTGATACCAACTTCAAAATTTCATAACTAATTCTATAAAAATAGAAATCACACACACTCCATCATTCTGGAAATATAAAAATGTTAACTTGACACTAAACATAATTACATAATGAAACAGATACGTTTAGACATCTGGAACTGATGGAACAGTAACTGAGCTCCTAGGGCACTACTGATACTGATAGTTAACTTTAAACATAGAGAACTCTCTTCTCAGGCCTCCAAATGAGGTGAACCTAGTGGCCACAGAAAGCTTATGACCTCTAGTTTATTCATATAAAATTTCATAATCATTAGACACTATTTGGCCATCAGGTGACACAGAATACAAAACTGCCAGTATGAACAGTACCCATACCAGAATCCATGAAAAATCCCAAATTTAAAAATTCATCAAATGTTCCCTAGATCTCCGAAAATTATGATCTTTAGCTTCACAGAAAGATCTCAATGAGCCCTAATTTCATGCCAAATTTCAGATCAAGACTAACTCATTTGGACAAAAATTGACATTGGGTTCCATTATAGTCAAATGTGGCTCCATATGAGGTACCAAATTTGCCAAATGGTCTTCCCTTGGTATTGGTACCTTTTGGACAAGTCTAAAAGCATATTTAAGACTTGTGTGAGCTACCCAAACTAACCCAAACCTCATGCATCTCATTTTGGCCATTCAACTGACATTTATACACATATTCATCAAACTTTAAACTTACATACTGTGGCATTACATACTCAAAACATGTGCTAGTGGTCATATATCATTTCAATACATCTAAACATCACATAATAGTATCTTTCATATGTCTCAACGTTCATAGTATATATACAACATCATATACATGATAAACCATCATTATGGTTCCAAAATGGCTAAAACCAAGGCATAAGTTTGTCAATCTCCTTCCTTTAGGGTTGTTGGCTCCCATTAGCATATCCGATTAGTTCACCTAGCATGTTAGATCATTGGAGAGGAGGGGATGAGATTCAGAGAATCCCAATAGCTCATCTCTCATTCGATCATACATAATATGTGCAAAGCAAGCTTTTTAAATGCATGTATGGAGAAAATAGAAATCATAGACATTTTAAAGGCAACCTTGGCATGTGAATCAATCATACAAGACATTCAAGAGCTCACTAAGTGTTTGGATTGGCCTCACACTTCTCATGGATTTTGGATTTGCCTCACCCATTCTTTGAGCACTTTGGACTCAACCACACTCTTGAGAGCCCACTTTGCTTTTGGGAGACTCTTTACTTTGTCTCAACCAAGCTCAAGGGTTCTTGGCTCATCCTCACCCAAGGAAAGAGTTCTTGGCCTCCCCACACCCAAGCAAACTCATACAAACATCATGGATTCATTTACAACATAATGTGGTATTAAGAATCATAACATATAAAGGCATGCTAGCATACTTTCCATAGCTTGAAGATACACATACACACATTCTAAACAAGCTAGACACACATCCATGCATGAGAGAAGGTGGAGAGAGCTACCTTGCACACAATTACACACTTTTTCCTTTGGACTCAAGCCTCCTCTTTCGGCCACACACCCACAAATTCTGGAGATGGTTTCTCTTGGCCTAAATACAATATATGGGAGCCAATTAGGTTCATGAAAAAATCTCTAAGACCATACAACTTGCTTAAGTACTAGATTACTCTATAACCCCCATTATGATCCATATTGGCACCTAATGAAGCAACACCTCTCAAATGATTCTGGACTCCTTTTAAGCCTCTTGGAGTCATCACATCCTTAAAACAAAGGGCCTAGCATCATGTTGCTTCTTTAGGTTAAAATATGGAACCTAAGGCACCAAATCAATTTCTAGGAGTTCTAAATTTTTTCCAAGGGTTCCTCCCACCTTCTACCATCATAAGAAGTCCCAAACCAAGGCTAAAACAAATTACAACAGCCCCTAGCCCAATGGTTCTGTCTTGGTCGAATTGATGGAGGGAGGAGGAGTCCATGGGCTTTTTGATTTTTCCTTGATGGGAGAGACACTTGGGAGGCTTCCTAAGGGTCTTAGAGACTCAAATAAACATTTACACATGCAAGAAAATTCATAGATTAAATCAGTTTTTATAAAGTGTCCAAGAGCTCTACACTTTTCTAACTTGATTTTCATTAGCTTTTCTTCCAATTTCCTTGCATCTACTAACTCCTCATGGTCTAACACCCACAATTCCTTCTTATTTCTAGACAAAAAGTCTCCCCCTAAGATGGTTCTGTTCTGGCAGAACTCCACACACAAAGGGCAAGAAAAAGGAAGCAACGAAGATAGAAAAATCACCTTGATTCCAAGCTTTTCTCAAGAGCTCTCTTCCTTGCTTCAACCCTCTCCTTGAATTTTGAAATTTCCCCCTCAGTTCTGGGCTCAAAACAAAACCAAACATCTCACTAAATCCATAGGAAGAGAGGAGGAAAGGAGGGGAAGAAGTGTAACAAGGCAAGGAGTAGGAAAAAGTGGCTAAAACTTACACTTTTCAAAGTTTCCTCTTCCTTCCTTGGCCTCGCTTCTTGTGCACCACTCTCAGCCCTTCTTACTTCTGGTTTAACATGAGAGAGAGTGGGTGAGGAGATCTGAGCAAAGGAGGGGCGTTTTTATAAGCTAGAGATTGATTTAAGTAACTTTTCAAATTTACAATTTAGTCCCTCTTCATAGTTTTGTTCGTTTGGGCTCGTTTCAACTCTTTTTTGAAATTTTTCTTTTCCATCATATTCCTTAGGCTCTTACTCCTAATAATTGCCTTTGGAATCACTCAAAAAGGATCTAAACCCATTCCGAACCATTCAGTCAACCAACAGTCGAAATCGCTCACCGGAGGGGTTTCAACTGTTCTAGGGGTTCCCATAGTATTCAAGGCCTCTGAGAACCCTAAAAAGCTCAAATTTTTTGTTTAAAAAGCCCTCCTATGAGTTTTCCAAAATTGCAAAAATACCCCTACTTCCCTCGGTAAATTTTTTGATCTCTTTTTGCTCTAGTTTTTGGGCATCTTAAACCTCAAATCCTCATTTTCTAATATTTAAAATTTTATTATAATTTTAGTTGGCCCCAATTCCTTCTATTTCGAGGACTTTCTTTTATATTTTGCTCATTTCTAACGTTTACGGAGAAACCGAACATTACGTTTCTCACGTTTACGGAGGGACCAGATGTTACACAAATTTCCCTAAGTAAAAAAGAAATAAAAACAAAAATAAAAATCAAAGCCCAAAATAAGATAAAATAAAATAAAATGAAATCATCATCGTAGAAAATAAAATAAAATAAAGTAAAATTATTAAAAATCCTAATTTATTCAACAAAATTCTAAAAGATGAAATTATTTTCTAAACAAAATAATATCCAATTTAAAGCTCAAAATATCATCAATTATTTATCAAAATGTCTAAATTAGTGAATACAAATATATGAACATTAGTAATTATCATGGATGTTGCTTCATTAGATGCATTTTGGAACCATAAAAGGGGTTATTCAAACTAGTGTTTAAGGAAGATGTATGGCTTTAGAAATGATTCTAAGAGCCTAATTGGCTTCCACATATTGTGTTTAGGCCAAGAGAAACAAATCTCACGCCCTTATGTGTGTGAGGCCAAGGAAGGGAGCATAATTCTAAGAGAAAAAGTGTGCTTATGCCACAAAGGTAGCTCTCTCCTCTTTCGCTCATAATAAATGTGTGCTTACCTTGTCTTTAAATATGTGTATGTGTATTTTAAGCCATGAAAAGTGTTCTAGCACATGCCTTTGTTCCATGGTACCATGATGTGGTATTATATTTTCAAATGATGCCTAGTATGTTTGCTTAGGTTTGCTTGTGTGTGTTGAAGCCTCTCCCTTAGCCATGGTGAGGATGAGCCAAGAACCCTTAAAATTGGTTGAAACAAAGTAAAGAGCCTTCCAAGAGTGAGGTGGAGTCAAAACCTCTTACAGAAAATAGGTGAGGCAAGTCCAAAATCTATAAGAGAATAGGTGAGGCTAATCCACTTACTTGGCAAGCCTATGTATACTTTGTATGACTTGTTCAAATGTCAAGAATGCTTCTTAAATGATCATACATTTCATTATACTTATGCATGCATTTTTAAGACTTGAATTGCATTCTTTATGTATGATTGAAAGGGAGATGAGCTATCAAGATTCTTTGAATCTTATTCCCTCCTCTCCAATGTCTTAACATGCTAGGTGGATCACAAGAGCAAGGTAATGGAAGCCATCAAGTTGGAAGATAAGAGATTGACATCAAAATGTCTAGATTTGCTTCTTTTATAGCCATACAAATGGCATATGATGTAATCCTTTGATGGAATAGTTGTGTAATCATTTGAACATGTGTAATTACCTAAATGTTTAATGTATGTATGAGTTTTAGTGCCAAATGAATGGTAATGTTCATTTGGGGTAGCAGATGGCAATGTAAAGCATGTGTAATCTTGTGTATGGTATGGGGTGAGAGAGTCAGTTTTTAATTTCTGGGTTTATGTACCTTTGAGACAAGTTTAAAAGGTCATTTTAGTGCATTCCCACATGCTCAAGTGGTCATGGTTGCCTTAGAACTCAAAATGGACCATTTGCTTATATGACGCAAAATGAGTCATTTTGCAACCCAACATTAAGATCTAACCAAATGAACAAATTTACCCATGACATTTGGCGCACATATAGATCTTATCCAAAACTTTTTGGGAAACAAAAGACCAGATTATTTGGAGCTCTGTGGAATTAATTATGAATTTTCAAAGTTGGCATTTTTCTGTAGAATAGATGCAGACACTGTTCATATGGTCACTAAATTTGGTTGTGTTATTTGTGGGCCAAATGATATCCGATACTCATGAAATTTTACAAGAATAAACTATACATGATAATCTTTCCATGTCTACTAAGATCACCTCAATTGAACCTTTGAGCAGAGGGATATGAATTTTTGAAGTTGGAGGATAGTACCAATAATGACAATCAACCTCTGGTACTATTCCATCAACTTTTGGTGGCTAATGTAATATCTAGTTCTTTGAAAATGAGAGAAAATATGAGAAACATAACACATGGTTTCTTCATAAATGAATGAAACTTACCAGATACAAAAGGAAGACCCCGAAAATAATGTAGTTAAGGTCCCAAAAAATTTGGAAAACATTCTAAACTCCTAAAAATGAGAATTTTAGGTTTAGATGGAAAGAAAAATGGAACTAGAATGAAGAAATAATTTCTTATGAAAACCTTATGAACGATATGAAATTTTCTTAATTTTGAGCAATTTTTGAAATTCACACAGCAGGGTATTTTGAATGAAAGTTTTGAGTTCCCTAAGGTTCTCAGAGGCCCTGAAAAACCATGGGAAGGCCCGAGACAGCTAAAGCTCCTCTGGTGGATGTTTTCCAATGTCGGTGTACCCAAACTTTAATAGATTCATTTAGGAAGGTTTTATCTCCAATTTGAGTGATTTCAAAGACATTTTACTAAATTGGAAAACTAAATTTCATAATAGAAAGGACGGCTCTAAAAAAGGAGCTAAAACAAAGGAGAAACGAAAATGCCAAGAACAAAAGGCAAAATGGGAATTTTTGAAAAATGCTTCTTCCTCTTTCCTATATATAAGTGGCACCCCATCTCCTCCTCCATTCAACCCATTATTTTTTTGCCTCAAACTAGAGAAAAACCCTAGGGAGAGTGGCACCCAAGAGGAAGAGGAAGAGGAAGAGGAGGAGAAATTCAAGCAAAGAGGTATAGAATTTTGGTAGTTTTTCATGCTTTCTTCCATCCAAACCTCCTCTCCTTAATTCTCCTTTGTTTCCTTTGATTAAAATGAAGTCTACAAATCTGATTTAAGGGAGAAAATCAGGGGAAATTTTGGATTTGAAGAGAGGAGCTTGGAGAAAGAAAGATTCAAGTAAGAAAAAGCAAGAAAACAAAGTAAATCTTACATCCCATGGTAGTTACTCCTCCCCCCTTCTTCTCTATATTTCACCTCATGTATGTAGATGCTAGAAAGATGGAATTTTGAGGGGAACCAAGGGTGAATTTTTTGGGAGGAGAGTAAGAATATGCAAAGAAATTCAAGAAAAGGCCATGGATTTTCAAAGTAGTAAACCTAGGGTTTCATGGGTTCCCTTGAAAATATGATTTGATATAATTATTCCTAGGCCTAAATGAATGTCTAAAATGTTCCTAAGATCCCTAGGAGTCTCCCTATATGCATCTTCCATGTAGAAAGTAAAGAAAACTCCATGGAGGCCAAAACATAGGCTCAGCCTAAAGGGGATGAGACACCTAGGGAGAGTTTAAAATTTTTTTAAGCCCATTCTTGAGTCATCTATGATGAATGAATATGAGGGGAAGCCTTGGGGAAAATTTAGGAAGCTTAGAGAATGAGTTGGTGCCTTCTGTTCCATAATATGACCTAAAGAAGCAACATATAGTTAGGCTCTTGGTTTTGATCGTGTGATGACTCCAAGAGATTTAAAAGGAGTCAAATATCATATTTAAAAGGAAAGAATGGAGGCTAACATTTATTTGAGGGGTGTTGCTTTATTAGGTGCAATTATGGAACCATAATGAGATTATAGACCAAACTAGTGTCTAAGCAAATTGTATGGCCTTAGAATTGAATCTATGAACCTAATTGGCTTACATAAATTGTATCTAGGCTAAAAGAAATCTAGGCTAAATGTATCCAAGGTAGCTCTCTTCACCTTCTCTCATGCATGATTGCTTGCTTTACTTGTCTTTGAATGTGTGTATATGTATTTCAAGCCATGAAAAATGTTCTAGCATGAGCTCTTACTCCATGGTACCATAATGATGCATTATATTTTTCAAATGATGTTTGCCTTGGTTTTCTTGAGTGTGGTGAGGCCAAGAACCATTAGTCATCGTGAGGATAAGCCAAGAACACTTAAAATTGGTTGTGACAAAGTAAAGAGTCTCCTAAAAGTGAGGTTGACTCCCAAGAGCATAGTTGAGTCCAAGAACCTCTTAAGGAATGGATGAGGCAAATCCAAAATCCACAAGTAAATGGGTAAGGCCAATCCACTTGCTTGGCAAGCCTATGTATGCTATGTATGACCTTTTTCAAAATGTTAAGAATGCTTCTCGAATGATTTCACATGTCCATATGCCATGCATGCATTTATAAGACTTGTTTTGCATGCTTTATGTATGATTGAATGAGAGATGAGCTATTGGGATTCTTGGAATCTCATCCCCTCATCTCCAATGATCTAATATGCTAGGTGAACCAAATGGACAAGGTAATGGAAGCCAACAACCTTGAAGATGAGAGTATGATATCCAAGAACATGAATTTAGCTACTTTAAGGCCATACAATTGGCAAATGATGTAATCAATGCATGTATATGTATTATGATGTTATAAACATTTGTAATTATGATAATATGCCATGTATGAATGGGAGAATATGTTATGTGACCATTAGAATGTGATTTGAACATGTTTTAGCAAATGAGCTTCTTGGATGACATTATGGAATTGTGCATATGTGTGAGTGAAATGGATAAAATGAGATGCATGAGGGTTGGGACCACTTAGGCAGCTCACACAAGTCTTAATCATGCTTTTAGACTTGCCCAAGAGGTGCCAAACCCCTAGGAAAGCCATTTCGACATTTTGGTATCCTATATGGAGCCAAAATTGACCATAATGGAACCCTATATCACTTTTTGTCCAAATGAGCTCTTCTTGATTTGAAATTTGGCATTAAATTAGATCTTGTTTAGAGATTTTTTGCAAGTTACAGAACAGAATTTTTGGAGGTCTAAAGAATATTTGATGAATTTTCAAAGTTGGAAAATTTTCTAGTTTTGGTCATGTCACTGTTCATACTAGTCCGAAAATGAAATCTATCACACAGGGCTCCAATGATGTCCAATTGTCACAAAAATTTATACAAAGAAACTAGATATTCCCAATGACTTGTGCCAATAAGAAGCACCTCATTTTTATGTCTAGAGAGGGAGATATGAATTTTCAAAAAATCTGTCTAGTATCAAGAACTCCAGCCGACCTCAGTTACTATTTGATAGAGTTTCGAGGTCTGGCAAGCCTAAACTAGTCTAGAGTTATTTATTCCCTCTAGCTAACATACACATATTTCCATATTGGTATCATATTGATGGATTGGATTTTTTTGGAATTAATTGAATATTTTTTAAATTTACTGCAGAATTCTTTGACAGCACCAGTGGACGGCCTGACCTCTGGACCATTTCGAATGTCAAACATCTTCTATGTTAGATGTTATGGTCCAGAAATATTTTTAGCATAAAGTAGACATGTGTATCTTCTTAGAATGACAAAGAATGCATGATTTTTATTTTTCTAGAATTAGTTATTATTTTCCAAATTTTGTGACAGAAAAGAGGAAAATCTGGCCAAAATTATATATATGCATTTTATGCTTCCCTTTGAATTCCATGAGATGTAGGCCTCTTTTGATGAAGCAAATGAGTTTTATTCATGTAATTAAATATGAGAATATGATGTATGAGTCACATGGTCCACGTAACACTGAATGGAATTTTCATACACAACGCAACACAAAGAAATGCATTATTTTAATTCCTTTTTCTTACTCTTTCATGGAATCTATGAATGTAAAGCATGGGAATGTCATGAAATGAACTAGAAATATATGGTGTTATATTTATTAGTATCAGAGCAAAGTTTCAGGCTCTTTCAGGATAGAATTTGGCTAAAGGATGTAGCGTTAAGGCTATGTGAAGGACTTGTATAGCTATGAAGAGCCTTATATAAGACATTTTGTGTATGAAAGTAGTTTGTGGCTTGTTTTATAATGAGTAAGTTGTAGAATGGTCTTGGAGCAATTAGTGGACACTAAGAAAAAGTGGCCTCTAGAGTAGCTTGAGTAGAGCTAAGTGATCTGACAGCTGGAGCTCTATGAGGTATGATAACTCATCAGGATCAATAGCAAGCCCCAGATATGAACAATGAGAAATAATCTCGTTGATACAAAAAAGCTTGCTAGGGAGAGAAAGTAAGGCCTAATTCTCCCTGGTAGTCATACTCAGGTCATTCTGAGATGTCCTGCTTAATGCAGAGACAAGTAGTGATGCAGTGCAGCATAAGATGAAACTGCGACTACATAGGATTAGTTTAGAGGGGAAGTGAGAAAAGAAATTGTCCCTTAGCCACAACACCCAAATGTTTAGATGAATTTCAAAGCCCAAAAGGCTAATTCCCTCAGGCCAGAGGTTGAGCTACAAGCTACACCTTAGAGCCCGACGGCCTTGAGATAATAAGTAGTTATACATGAATGAAGGAAAAGGTAGAACCCTCTAATTTGATGATAGGCTAGATATAGAGGTAATGAGGCTCAAGTTGATAGTTAAAGATAAAATTCCAATCCATGAAAAAGTAAGTAAATCAGAGGCCATTAGCCACGACCAATTATTCCATTGATGCAACGAGGCAATCCAGAGAGTTCATCATCGCCGCCAATTAAGAAGTTAGCCGCGACCAATACTTAAGTAGGAAACTAGGGTGAACCCAAGGCCAATTAGCCGTGGTGAATGATATATTAGTCATGGTGAATGATAGTTTGAATGCCTTGTTGGTCATATTCAGGCCAACTTAAGGAATGAACAGATAAGGGATTAGTCAATCCACAGAGAGTGGGAACCCTTAGCATAAGTAGAGATAAGGGTAGTGAATAATTACAGAAGGTTAGTAAGGAATCCATGGGCCTAGCAAATAAGACTGAGAAAAGTACTCAGTGTAGAGAAAGTTAGACACAGAGATGATAAGGTTGTTGAGACCTACCTTTAAGGTGTTGACTCCAACTTAGGGTGCTATCCTGTGAGACCCAGAATGATAGAATGTAGTGTAACCTCAAAATAATGTAAGATAAGACTACTAACAGTAAGGCACATAGCGAGTGGCTTAGAAAGGTGTACCTCATAGGTAACACCTAGAGGTAAGTATGAGTAGCTCAGTAATAGAGGCTCAGAAAAGAATGAGGATAGTTAGTAAGCTACAGGTCTGATGAGATGGCTAGCCTAGGCTAAGCATAAGCTAAAGTTTAAGGAAGATGACTAGTAGCATCGTTTCAAGTAAGATATGTGAATGAAAGGCTTAGTGAAAGTTCTCCCTAGATCGAGAAAGAAAGGATGAGACATCCTAAGTTGAGGAAACCACCCAGTAGTGGTTAGCAAATTCCCTTAGATAGACCCCTTGAATTGTAAAAGTACAGTGATAAGGGAAGCGTGGAAGAACTAAGAAACTAGCTACAGAAAAGATACCCTCACTTTAGTAATGACTAAATTAGTAGACTAAGCCTAGAAAGATAAATAGATAAGGGTTTGATAATTAGTTAGATAAGCTCCCTAATATAAGAATGGTATAGGGTTAAGGCATGCGAGTGATTAGAGCACCCAGTGAAGCATAAGTTTTCAGTAAGATAAAATCCAAACAGTGAATATGTGTCTTAGATTGGGTTAGTAAAACCCTAGAAATAGTATGTTGTGCTCTTGGGGATGAAGCTAAAGAGATTAAATAAAGAGAAAGCCTAGCTCTTATTTGAACGTAGAAATGAGCTGGGACAAATAGTTAGTGCCCTAATACCTTCAGAGAAGCTCAAGGGAGTTAGAGATTGCCTAAGAAAGCGAGTCTAGCATTATATAGAGAAAGAGTGTAAGCCAAGAGCACCATAGAATGAAATTCCTGGGATTATATGAAATAGAATCCTTCTTACCAAGGGATGGTCTAGCTAAGAGTAAAGTAAGAGTATGAGTGAAAAGTAGACCCCCTTGATGTTACAGAGAGTGAATAAGTGGAAGAACCCTGAGAAAATACAGGTGCTCTTGAGCGCAAAGAAACCTGAATTGGCAATAGAAATAGCCAGTAGTAGAATATCCTTTTACTTAAGTAAGAGGATAAGAAAGGTAGAAAGAGAAGATATGACAATGTTCAAGCCAAGGACATATTAGATTGAGAATAGATATTCAGTTAATGTGCTTGAGTTCTTAAGAAAGCACACTTGTCCTTGGCGTAGACGCCCTTTTAGCATGATAGTGCCCGAAGTAAAAATGGTCAGGTAACATAGAGAGATCACTAGATGAAATAGAGAATCCTATTTTCCCCGAAAACTCTACAAGAATAGCGTAGATAGAGAAAAGTAAGAGAGGGATACTTTAGATTATTGGAAAACTTCTAATATACAGACGATAGTGGCTTTGAGCTTAGTCATGAGTCGCCTGTGTATTAGTGTTTGATATTATGGTTTACTTGCAATAATGGTCACATGATATTAGGCCTAATCAACCTAATAGTAATGTGGCTTAAGTGCATGGCAAACGACAACATCAATTACCAAAGTGTCTCGATAATCAAAGGGTATCCTAGTTAGCTAGATAACGAGATAAATCAGAAAAAAAAGTAAAGGGATTCCAATAATATCATAATGATAAAAAAAGCATGTAGAAAGAAATTCCTAGCAAAGAATGTTCAGATCTAGATAGCATGAGTTCAATATGTACGATTTGAGTCCCTTATAATACATGTAAACAAAATGAGTAGGGATCAGTGTATAGCCTCTTTCTTGCCATAAATGTTAACCACACTCAGTGTATGAGTTGCCCTAGTGTCGAAGCACTTAAAAGCAGAATGTGGGCATAGTTAGAAACTGTAGGATATGAGAGGAGGGCTAGAATGAGTATATATAAAGTAAGTGAGTCAATGGAGTAAGAAAATAGAGCCTAAGCAAAAAACGACTGAAGTGGGAATCTAAGGATCCTATGAGGAGTGATGAGTAAAAATTAAAATACTCCTTAGTATTAATATGATGGGATCCTAGAGAATTAGATGACACAAAACCCACTTCACACGAATAGCATGATGCACCTTTGAGTTTAGTCTCAGCTATTATGGGCGATATTTATTGGACTTGGTGAGCATGTATTTTACCGTCAGATATAGTGATCTTAGGCATTGACGTCTCCCAAAGATGGATCGCAGTAGATCCCAGCATAACATAGTGGATTATAGTAGACCCTAGCAGGGCTCTGAGAGGTCACAGTAGACCTAGGGGTCAAGTAGATCTTATAGAGTTACAAAGAGTCCTAACCACATTATGAGAGTTCTCTAGTGAGATGACGGCCTGAGATAGTTTTACAGAGTAGTTAGTCTCAAAGACCAGTATAGTTTCAACTAGCCTTTGTCTTAGAGACTATAGATCTCCTCAGTCTAGGAGACTATTGCCACAAAGATATGAAGGCTTTACTCAGACAGTTAGACCACTGACTAGCTCTTTTTAGAGATGAGCATAGTGTATAGGATGAGAAAAGCAAGAAATTAGCTTTCCAGAGTTAGAGCGAGATGAACCACTACCTAGCAAATAGTAGCCCTGACCGAGGGATAGAGAAATCCCCACATGCTAGCTTATGTATTCAAAAAAGGGTCAGGTGTAGTTCTTATATGAGGTAAGTGGTGCAGTATATCTCTAGTGAGCAAAACTGTGAGAATAACTAGCATCCCATTAGAACTTAACAGTAGTCAGTGGTAATAGCTCTTCGGTGCCAGCATGAGACACATATGTTAGGCTTATTAGTGCTGAAATGAGGGATTATAAAATGCCACTATAAGTAAACAAAAAAAGTGAGAAAAAGTCCCAACCTATAGAGACAGATGTAGTGATAAACAGATAAGCTGGGATCATTGAAAGTAGAAACTCCTTAAAGGAGTTATAATCCCAGTAAGTAACTAAGATGTGAGGCCTATGCTAGAAAGAAATGTGAATTGTAATAATGGGATGAGCTGGTAAGAAAGAACGCAGAGATGAATAGTGAATAGAATATGCAAATAAGCTGACAGACAGAAACCTTCGATGGTTCTAATGATTAGAAAAGATGATGAGATGTTATGAGAAGCCACTGAGAGAGGACATGGGAGACTTGAAACAAAATGAATTACCTCCCTAGATATGTAAATGTCTACTGAAAGAAATATTAACCTCTATGAATGGGTTAAGATTAACCCGATATGATTAGTAAGCTCTCCCAGGATAGGCCTTCAGAGATAGAAATTTCTTTCCCTTATGAAAAGAACTAGCTAGTACCTTATAATAATAGAGCTCTCATTAAGAGCTAATATGAAAATTCCCTAGCAAAGAAAAACTCAAATAAGTAAAATCGCTAAGGAAAGTGTATAGAGCCAGGAAGAAGGGAAAGAAAAAAGTAGTTAGCTAGAAAAGAAAAAAGTAAGAGGAAAACATCCCCTAAATTTTGAGGATGAAATTTATTTAATGGGGGAGAAAATGTAACGCACGATTTCTCCATAAACAAACGAAACTCATTGGATACAAAAGGAAGTCCCCCGAAATAATGTAGTTAAGGTCCCAAAAAATTTGGAAAGTATTCTAAACTCCTAAAAATGAGAATTTCAAGTTCAAATAGAAAGAAAAATGGGGATAGAATGAAGAAACAATTTCTTACGAAAACCTTACAAAACGTAATGGTATTTTCATAATTTTGAGTAATTTTTGGAATTTACAAAGGAGGGCTTTTTAAATGAAAGTTTTGAGTTCCCCAGGGTTCTCAGAGGTCTTGAAAACCATTGGAAAGCCTAGGGCAGCTAAAGCCCCTCCGATGGATGTTTTCTAATATCGATGCACCCAAACTTTGACAGATTTATTCGGGAATGTTTTAGCTCCGATTTGAGTGATTTCAAATAAATTTTACTAAGTTGGAAACCTAAATTTCATAATGGAAAAGATAGTTCTAAAAAAGGAGCTAAAACAAAGGAGAACAAAAAATGCCAAGAACGAAGGGCAAAATAGAAATTTTTGAAAAATGCTTTCTCCTCCTTCCAATATATAAGTGGCACCCCATCTCCTCCTCCATTCAGCCTATTATTTTTCTACCCCAAACTAGAGAAAAACCCTAGGGAGAGTGGCACCCAAGAGGAAGAGGAAGAGGAGGAGAAATTCAAGCAAAAAGGTATGGAATTTTTGTAGTTTTTCATGCTTTCTTCCATCCAAACCTCCTCTCCTTCATTCTCCTTTGTTTCCTTTGATTAAAATGAAGTTTAAAAATCTGATTTAAGGGAGAAACTTAGGAAAAATTTTGGATTTGAAGAGAGGAGCTTGGAGAAAGCAAGATTCAAGTGAGAAAAAGCAAGAAAACAAGATAAATCTTGCATCCCATGGTAGTTACTCCTCCCCCTTCTCCATATTTCACCCCATGTATGTAGATGCTAGAAATATGGAATTTTGAGGGGATCCAAGGGTGAATTTTATGAATTTAAAGGAGGAGAGTAAGAATATACAAAGAAATTCAAGAAAAGGCCATGGATTTTCAAGGTAGCAAACTTAGGGTTTCATGGGTTTCCTTGAAAATATGATTTGATATAATTATTACTAAGCCTAAATGAATGTCTAAATGAGTTCCTAAGATCCCTAGAAGTCTCCCCATATGCAGCTTCCATGTAGAAAGCAAAGCAAACTCCATGGAGGCCAAAAGGAGACATAGGCTCGACCTAAAGGGGATGAGACACCTAGGGAGAGTTTTAAATTTTTCTAAGCCCAGTCTTGAGTCATATATGATGAATGAATTTGAGGGGAAGTCTTGGGAAAAATTTAGGAAGCTTTGAGAATGAGTTAGTGCCTTATGCTCCAAAATATGACCTAAAGAAATAGCATATAGTTAGGCTCTTGGTTTTGATTGTGTGATGACTCCAAGAGGCTTAAACGGAGTCAAGAATCATATTTGAAAGAAAAGAATAGATCCTAGAATTTATTTGAGGGGTGTTGCTTCATTATGTGCAATTATGGAACCATAATGAGGTTATAGACCAAACTAGTGTCTAAGCAAATCGTATGGCCTTAGAATTGAATCCATAAACCTAATTGGCTTCCATAAATTATGTCTAGGCCAAGAGAAACCTTTCCCACACTTTTGCGTGAGTGTGGCTAAAGCAAGGAAGGAAAATTCAACAGAAAAAGTATGTAATTGTATCCAAGGTAGCTCTCTCCACCTTTCTCTCATGCATGATTGCTTGCTTTACTTGTCTTTGAATATGTGTATATGTATTTCAAGCCATGAAAAATGTTCTAGCATGAGCTCTTACTCCATGGTGCCATGATGATGCATTATGTTTTCCAAATGATGTTTGATTTGGTTTGCTTGAGTGTGGTGAGGCCAAGAACTTTTAGCCATCATGAGGATAAGCCATGAACCTTTAAGATTGGTTGTGACAAAGTAGAGTCTCCCAAAAGTCAGGTTAACTCCTAAGAGCATGGTTGAGTCCAAGAACCTCTTAAAGAATGAGTGGGGCCAATCCACTTGCTTGTCAAGCCTATGTATGCTATGGATGACCTTTTTCAAATGCTAAGAATGCTTCTCAAATGATTGCACATGTCCATATGCCATGCATGCATTTGTGAGACTTGTTTTGCATGCTTTATGTATGATTGAATGGGAGATGAGCTATTGGGATTCCTTGAATCTCATCCCCTCTGCTCCAATGATCTAATATGCTAGGTGGATCAAGTGGACAAGGTAATGGAAGCCAACCACCTTGAAGATAAGAGTATGACATCCAAGAACATGAATTTTGCTACTTTAAGGCCATACAATTGGCAAAGGATGTAATCAATGGATGTATATGTATTATGATGTTATAAACATTTGTAATTATGATAATATGTCATGCATGAAAGAGATAATATGTTATGTTACTATTAGAATGTGATTTGAATATGTTTTGGCAAATGAGCTTCTTGGATGACATTATGGAATTGTGCATATGTGTTAGTGAAATGGCCAAAATGAGATGCATGAGGGTTGGGACCATTTGGGCAGCTCATACAAGTCTTAATCATGCTTTTATACTTGTCCAATAGGTGCCAAACCCCTAGGAAAGCCATTTGGACATTTTGGTATCCTATATGGAGCCAAAATTAACTATAATGGAATCCTATATCACTTTTTGTCCAAATGAGCTCTTCTTGATCTGAGATTTGGCATGCAATTAGAGCTTATTAGGAATTTTTAGGAAGCTATAGAACATAATTTTTGAGGTCTAGAGAATATTTAATGAATTTTCAAAGTTGGGAAATTTTCTAGTTTTGGTCATGTCACTGTTCACACTAGTCTAAAAATGAAATCTGTCACATAGGGCTCCAATGCTATCCCATTGCCACAAAATTTTATACAGAGAAACTAGACATTCCCAATGACAAGTGACAACTAGAAGCACCTCACTTGGATATCTAGGGTTGGAGATATGAATTTCCAAATAATCTATCCAATATCAGGAACTCCAGTCTACCTCAGTTACTGTTTGATTGAGTTTCGAGGTCTGGGCATGCCTAAACAATTTTGGAGTTATTTTTCTCCTCTAGATAAAATCCACAGCTTTCTAGATTAGTAGATTTGTATAAATTGGATTTTTGTGGAATTAATTGGACATTTTTGAAATTTGTTGCAGAATTCTATGACAGCACCAGTAGACAGCTTGACCTTTGGATTATTTCAAATGTCAAACGTCTTCTGTGTTAGATGTTATGGTTTGAAAATATTTTTAGCATAAAGTAGACATGTGTAGCTTCCCATAATGGCAATGCATGATTTTAATTTTTCTAGAATTAGTTATGGTTTTCCAAATTTTGTGACAGAAAAAAAAGAAAATCTGGCCGAAATTATATATGCATTTTATGCTTCCCTTTGAATTCCATGAGATGTAGGCCTCTTTCAATGAAATAAATGATTTTTATTCACGTAATTAAATATGAGAACATGATGTATGAGCTCACATGGTCCACGTAACACCGAATGAAATTTTCATACACGACGCAACGCAAAGAAATGCATTATTTTAATTCCTTTTACTTACTCTTTCATGGAATCTATGAATGTAAAGCATGGGAATGTCATGAAATGAGCTAGAAATATATGGTGTTACAGCTAGTAGCCTCTGTTGTGGTCTAGATATATTTGTATCACAAAGTAAACATCTGTAGATTTCTAGAATGGTAAAGTATGCATGATTTCGAGTTTTCTAGAATTAGTTATGATTTTTTAAAATTTATGACAAGGCTGCACCTTTGAATTTCATGTGTTTACTTCATTTGCACGAGTTCTAGGCCACTTCTTAAGATAGTTATGAGTTGTATTTGTGTAATTAAATATAAGAATGAGATGGATGAATCCATATGGTCCATGGGATATCGAATGAAAAATTTATCCACTACGCAATGCAATTTAATTGTATTTTTCTATAACTTTTCCTTGAGAAATTCATCTGCTTCATGGAACTAAGCTTACATATGGTATGAGATGAGTCATAGAATCATGGTGTTACACATATGGCCTATTTGGCAAATAATGATTTATTTTGGCTTTCTGTATCGATTATTTCTGCTACCTAAGGTGTGATTTTCATGTAAAAAAATGACATAAGCTATTTATGCTATGGATTGAGTCTGATATAGTTATTACATTATAGAAAAAGGGCTCATTAGGCCTAGTGTGTTTCCATTGGAAGGGTCAGTATTGTTTGTCAACAAAAAGGATGGTAACCTTAGACTTTGTATTGACTATAGATAATTGAACCAATTGACCATAAAAAAAAAATACTCTTTGCCTAAGATTGATGACTTACTTGGCCAATTAGTTCAAGCATCAATCTTTTCAAAGATTGATCTCATATTCAGATACCACCAAATTAGGGTCAAGGCTAAGGACATACCTAAAATGTTATACCATAGTATTCTAGCGCCATATTTCTTAATTCAAGAGGTCTTACACACATTCTCAAGGAAAATCCAACAGAAATATATGAAAATAATGAATTTATTTGTGTTATGTTAAGGATTAAATTTTCATTTCGCATTATATGGATCCCGTGAGTTCCCCAATATCATTCTCCAATTATTTATCACCTACAAAAATCATGCACAGCTTAAAACATCACACAACCCACGGTTTCAAGCTCCAAACTCCAAATTTTCCACTTATTCTTCTCAAATAGCATGTGGCAGATTTTAGGGGAAAATTTGAAAAATCATAATTAAATCTAGAAAAATTGAAATCAAGCAAACTATAACTTGTTGGAAAGATCTGAATATTAAATTTATAGTATAAATAAATCTAAGTCATTCTCATCTGGACTATGCTTGACATCCAAAAAGGCACAAAGGTTAGGCTATCCAAAATATTATACAGCTTCCTAATATAAACTTCGAAAATTCAATTTGTGCAAACTATACCAATTTGGAAAGTTACAGATGCTCAATTTGGAAACTTTGTCCAAATGGCTTCCTTAATGGTTTGGCACCTCTTAGGCAAGTTTAAAAGCACAATAACAACTTGTTTGAACTCTCCAAGTGGTCCCAATCTCATGCATCTCAATTTGACCATATCACATCCAATAATACATAAATATCACAAGCTATTCCATGGTCAAATTTCACATTCTCATTACTTTGGCAACATCTAAGGTTCATGCATCATTTACATATGATATTACAATTGTTCAATAATTCATGGCTCAACATAATATTTACATAACCATTTTGACCATTAGATACAAAAGAAACATCATAAAAATCAAGTTATGGCCTCTTTAAGGTGCTTGGCTTGCATCCCTTAGTTCTTGAATACCACCTATTCATTTCAAGATGAAGGAAGGGAGGGGAGTGAGATTCCTAGAATCTCAATAGTTCACACACTCCTTCACACACACATTCATGGCATATACACATCAAAGCATATGTATGGAAAGTTTAACTACCATAAAGTATGTAAAGTTACAATTTTCATGCCACCTATTCACATTCAAGCCAAGAACATGCTCTAGGGACTTTTGGTTTTGCCACACTGCATTTCTAGGACTTTTGGATTTACCTCACCCTTAGCCTAGGGACTTTTGACTTGGCCTCACCCATTCAAGAGACTTTTGGCCTTGTCTTACCCATGTCATGAGACTTTTGGTATCTCTTCACCTTCATTAAGAGAATTTTGGTATCACCTCACCCTTATGAGCCATTTCCAAAGCAAGGCCATTCAAGAAGACACATTAGTATTAATGCAACATCAAGACATCAAGTGGCATGTTATCAAGTCACAAGAATGCACATAAGCATACAATGACATACATATGCACACAAGAATGCAATGAGAATGAAGTGGAAAGCTACCTTGAATTTATGCAAGCTTTTATTAGTCTTTCTCCTTCCCTTTTTCAGTCTCACAAGAACACCTAGGTAGGTTGGTGTTCGCTTGGCCTAAATATCATAAATAGAACACAATTACTATAACACCATAAATTCTAGCTTATCTTTACCACATTTGCATGCTCATATAGTGCATCACATGAGGGAAAATTAGAAAAAGCCCAATAAAATAAGGCATTTAATTGCGCTGTGTTGTGTATAAAAATTTCATCCGGTGCCACGTGGATTGTGTGAGCTCATATAATACATTCTCATATTTAATTACATGATTTCAACTTATTTACATCATAAAATGTAGCTCATATCTCAAGAAAATCGAAATGAAGCACAAAACATGGACATTCATTTTCGGCCAGCTTTTGCCTTTTCTTTTGTCCAAATTTGGAAAATCATAACTAATTCTAGAAAAATCAAAAACATGTATTCTTAGTCATTCTAGAAAGCTACAGATGTCTACTTAATACTAAAATATTTTTAGACCATAACATGCATCATAGGGGATGTTTGACATCCAATAACATTTAGAGGTCAAACTTTCTTCTGGAACTGTCACAAGTTTCTGCAGCAAATTTCAAAAATGTCCAATTAATTTTAAAAAAATCCAATCTATACAAATGATACCAATATAGAAATATGTAGATGTTAGCTAGAGTTGAAAAATATTTCTAGACCAGCTCAGGCAGCCCAGACCTCAGAATTTGATAAAACAGTAACTTAGATCGGGTAAAACTCCTGATACTGGACAGAATTTTCAAAAATTCATATCCCTCTCTTTAGACTTCTAAATTAGGTGCTTCTAGTTGGCACAAGTCACTGTGAATGTCTAGTTTTCTTGTAAAAAATTTTATGGTAATTGGACATCATTTGAGCCCTGTGTGATAGATTTCATTTTTAGACCAAATGAATAGTGCAGCAGACCAAAATTAGAAAAATTTCTAACTTTGAAAATTTATCAAATATTCTGTAGACCTCTAAAAATTATAGTCTTTAGCTTCCCAAAAAGCTCTCAACAAGCTCTAATTGTGTGCCAAATATCAGAGCAACAAGAGCTCATTTGGCTAAAAAGTAATATAGGGTTCCATTATGGTCTTTTTCGGCTCCATATGGGGTACCAAAATTGTCAAATGTTTTTCCCTTGGTCTTGGCATGTTTTGGGCAAGTCTAAAAGCATATTTAGGACTTGTGTGAGCTCTCCAAATGGTCCCAAACCTCATGTATCTCATTTTGGCCTTTTCATCCACGCATATACACATTATATCAAACTTTCCAAAATGCATACCTTGGCATTACATACTCAAATTATGTTCTAGGATTCATACATCATGTCCATTCATTTATACATCACATATGATCATAATTATACATGTCTAAAAGGTCATAGGCCATATACATCATTGGATTACAACAATTGACACAATTATGGCCTTAAAGTAATAAAACTCAAACACTTGGTTATCAAATTCTCTCCTTCAAGGTGGTTGGCCTCCATTACCTTGTCCACTTAGCATGTAAGATTATTGGAGAGGAGGCAATGAGATTCAAAGAATACCAATAGCTCATCTCCCATTCAGTCATACATAATATATGCAAAGTAAGTCTTGAAAATGTATGCATGGATAAAATGAAAGTCATGAACATTCAAGAAGCAAGCTTGGCATGTGAATAAGTCATACAAAACATTTAAGAGCTCACCAAGTGTTTGGATTGGCCTCACACTTGTCCTCATGATTTTGGATTTGCCTCACCCACTCTTTAAGAGATTATTGGACTCAACCATACTCTTGGGAGCCCACTTTGCTTTTGGGAGACTCTTTGCTTTGTCTCAACCAATCTCAAGGGTTCTTGGCTCGTCCTCACTATGGTTAAGAGTTCTTGGCCTCTCCACACTCAAGCAAATTCAAACAAATATCATACATTCATTTGAAAATCATAATATGTCATCATGAAATCTGTGACGACCCTAACTTCTACTCATTGTAATTAAGGTTAAATACGTGATTAATAACCATAAACTAGGATTACATGACATTAAGACTAATTACATTATGGGAATGTGGGGAAATTTGAGCCTTAATATTATTAGAGTCATTAACCATATAATTACCAACACTTACATATCTCAGGGAAAACAAACATTCATTTATAAGCCTTGATTCTATTACCTATCAATTTCAACTCACATGAATCTTCTATCATTATTTATAAATCATCCCTTGAGGTTACCATATGAAAAACCAAGATTTCCTAGCCAATATAAGGGTTTCAGGATGTTCACCGTGGCCAAATTACACTTAGCCGCAGCCAATTCCTCTCAGTTTCACCCCTTTCTTCGTCACTATCGCCATGGCGAGGAAGCCTCATAGTACTTACCTCCCTTGCCTCTCGCTATTGGCTGTGGTCAATTCCCTTGTTAGCTGCGGCTAATTCCTCTCTGGAACACCTGGGACATTTTCGTAAAAGTTTGCCACGGCCAATTCCCCCATTCGCCACGGCAAATTTCCCTCTGGACAACTTCCAGTTTAGCCTCTCACATTTCGCCGCAGCTAATTACACATTTCGTAGCGGTGAATTCCTCTCTGGCACTCTCCCTGGGCAACTTCGCCTCTATTGGCCGCGTCTAACTATATTTTAGCTGCGACAAAACCCCTTCTAATCTTACAACCCCCAAGATTTCATCTCATACTCTCTAATTTCCCCTCTAGCAACACTCTAGGCCACTTTAACTTGGTTTGTGAAGATTTAGTGGCTTTCTTTTACCTAGTCTACCTAACACATCTATCATTACCTATTCAAAACCCAAATGTGGATCTTTAACCCTCTAGCCACCATAAACCAGTGAGTTCATAGATCAATGACAGCAATTCTATTCTGGTTATAAGGTGCATAGGGTCAATGCTTAATGTTCATATAAAATCAAATCACTTATCCATTGTTAGCCAATTACATTCATAATGTTCAATCCCATGATAATCAAATTACATATATAGTCCCTCTACTTGGCAACTCATGATGCAATGCAGCAATGATACAAAACTAGCAATCTAGTTACAATACAATTTGACAAGCCTCCAAAACCTATGTGCTACCAAACCATTTAATAAGCTACCATTAATTTTCTCCTTGCCACTAAGAGGTCCGGTCCTTGAAAATATTAGCCCACAATCAAGGTGAGATATATAATCTCAGTAACAAGAGGCAAATTCTATATATATGTACAGATTAATCAATATAATGAAATTTCATATCATCAATACCATAATCATCAATTCAATTTGCAAATGAACTAGTTGAGCTACCAATGACTACTATCCCATACTAGCAATCATACACAACATGTTAATGGCCAATAACACCAGGAGAGGTCCGTCCACGGCACTTACTCCATAATGAGCACGACCAGGGCTCAGTACATCTGGGGTTTGATCACAACCCAGTGCTCGATCGAAGCACATGCACAGGTGGCAGCCGCACCACAGCTCCACCACGGACTCACAAGGTCCAATTACAATAACAATTTAAGTAGTCAACCAATCATTTAGCATTTCAAAATCAAGCATGTGTAACAAAGATCAGATTAACATAAGCATATACATGGAATTAGGAAAATAACCTCACTTACCTCAATGAAGCCAATTACTCATCCTTTAGCTACCATCATGATTCAAAGCACACCAGGTCTAACATAAACATAATCATCACTATTCAACTACCATTAGTAAGGAGTTTCCCTATCCACAGATGAATCTTAACAAGAGTACATGAAGAATTTCTTACCTAAGCTTCCTAAAGGTCTACAGCACCAATTCAAGGTCACAACAACAAGAACTCACAATGAGTCACTCTTAATGTCTCCATTTTCGCACATGTAAGAGCCATGCACTAAAAGTCAATCTAAATGATGGAAATTCAGTATATATACCATATAAGAGAAGAGGGAACACTTACCCATATACCTAAGGGGTCAAATGGACTAAGTTGAGCCTCAACTATCAAGAACACACCATGAGAAATTCCAAAATTCGGATTTCAATTATCAAGCCCAGAATTTTCATTGTTTCACCTTCATCTCCTTGTAATTTCACACAATAGCAGAACCCATTATGAAAACCAATCCTTGAGGACATTTTTCAGCCAAAAAATACACAAAATGAGAGGGAAATGCTTACCCAATCACTCCTCTAGCTTCTAACTCTGAAAATCTTATAAGCAAACACCCAAACACCAAATTCCAGATTTGAGAAGGAGATAAAAATGCTTAAAACTAGAAATTAATTGGACCAAAATGAAGAGGAGAATGAAAGGGACATGTTTTATATACATTAGCTTGACCAAATCTTCTTATAGAAGTGAGAAATGGTGGAGGAATGCCGAAAAACCCTAGCCCCTCTTCTCAAGTGCGAAAATAGCTTTTCCCTTCTGCAGAACCAAGTGTTCGACTCTTCCAAATGGGTGTGGTTACTAAACCTTTAGGGTTTTTAATGAGAAATAGTCTGACCCATCAGCCCAAGGTCCAATTAGGCTCATTTCTAGTGGTTAGGCTATGGTTTAATGAATAGGCTGCAAAAAATTTAGAGCTAAATGTGGGATGTGCTGACCCAATGGCCCAATTCCTTGTGGGTTTAGATTTTTATGCTTGTTGGGCCTTATCTCATAAGTTGGGCTACAACAATTTGATAGAGTCAAGCCAAGTTCCAAAAGTCAATCTAATTTGGGTTTACATAATATGTGTTGGGCCAACTATAAGAGCTTATGTAAATTGGGTCATAGGCCTCTATTCCACTAAATCAAATTGGACTATTGCTAGGTGATCTCTCATGATAAGGAGTTGGGCTTACACCTAAAATCATTGGGCCTTTATAAATCCTTATTTACGTGTTATTCAAATTAATTTTTGGGCCCAAATTAAACTTTAATCTAATTGAAATCTTAAACCCATTTTAATAACTTATTTCTCTTTCCATTCATATAGCTTACCCAATTATTCCATAATAATTATCCTTAATTAGTCTAAATACATTATTAACACCTTAATTAATTTCGAGGTGTTACAAAATCATGGCATATAACATCATGCTAGTAGGCTTTTCATGGCTTGAAAATACACATACACATATTTTAAGACAAGCTACGCACACATCCATGCATGAGAGAAGGTGAAGAGAGCTACCTTACACACAATCACACACTTTTTCTCGTGGAATTCCCTCCTTTGCTTCGGCCACACACCCACAAACTTGTGGAGATGGTTTCTCTTAGCCTAGATACAATTTATGGAAGCCAATTAGGTTCATAAAACAAATTCTAAGGCCACACAACTTGCTTAGATACTAGGTTGTTCTATAAACCCCATTATGGTCCATAAATGCACCTAATGAAGCATGTGACGACCTTAATTTCTTATCATCATAATTAAGGTTAAACACGTGATTAATCATCATAGGTCATGAAAATGTGGAAAAATTTAAACCTTAATGTGATTAGAGTCATCAATCATACGATTTCATACACTTATGTTCATAAGGGAATTAAACATCCATTTATAAGCCTTGAATCTTTTACTCATCAGTTATAACCCATCCTAATGACTCTAGATCATCCTTTGTGATTAACATCTGGAAAACCAAGATTTTATAGTTAATATAAGTGTTTCAGCATGTTAGCCGTGGCCAAATTACCCTTCGCCGCGGCCAATTCCTTTTTGTTTTACCCTTTTCTTCATCGCCGCGGCGAGTTGGACCTTTGCCGTGGCCAACCTACTTGGCGTCGTGGCGAAGAAGCCTCCTGGAATTTCCTCGCTCGCCTCTCGATATTGGCCGTGGCCAATTCCTCCTTCCGTCGCGGCCAATTCCTCTCTGGAATGCCGGGGACATTTTCCTAAAAGTTCACCGCGGCCAATTCCTTAATTCGCCGCGGCTAATTTACATTCTGCCACGGCGAATTTCTCTCTGGTACTCTCCCTGGGCAACTTTGCCTCTATTGGCCGTGGCCAACTATATTTTAGCCACAGCGAAGTACCTTCTGGTCCTACACTCCGAAAATCTGGACTTATACTCTCCTTTCTCCCTCCAATCTCACCCTAGGGCCCCTCTACCTTAATTGTGGGGCTCAAATAGCTTTCCTTAGCCTAATTTATCCGACTAATCTATCCTCTCTAATTCAAGATTCAAGGGTCATTTTCTTTCCTCTAATTACCCTATACCAACAAGTCCATTTATCAGCAATTTGTAAAATAACAATAACAAGAGTTCATGAACTATAAATAGATATCACTTATGTCAAGATTACATCTCCAATAATAAGCTACATCAAAGTTCAACAAGGCTCATTGTAGATAACACAAATCCATACATCAATTACCAATTTAAAGTAAGGCCTACTCCTTAATAAGTACACATTATATTATCAAAATACAGACTCCTACACTTGGCAATACAGATGCATGATGATGTTATACAAGACTTAACAAAAATTAGCATCTATCCTATTCTACTCAGACCAAGTGTAACTCCCCCACACCGGGCCTCAGCTCATGGATGTTCATCCACTTGCTTACCCTTATCCTTACCCGAGGAACCTTCACCTGAAATTGTAATCCCATAAAATGGGGTGAGATATAAATCTCAGTAACTAAGGCAATTCCATCATATAATCCAGTTTAATTAACGTATATGCATGAATCAAAATCATATCAGTCATCTCAGCAAATGAAATAATTAGGCTATCATGATTACTATCCCATACTAGCAATTATCTTTTAACATGTTAAAGGCCATTAACACTGGGAGAGGCCCGTCCACGGCACCTACTCCCCATTGAGCACAACCAGGGCTTAGTGCATCTGGGGTTTGATCATAACCCAGTGCTCGATCGTAGCACATGCACGGGTGGCAGCTCCACCATGGACTCACAAGGTCCAATCATCATACAATAGATAGCCAATCAATTCATTCAACATTTCAAATCATTCATATACAGCAAGTATGAAATTTAAACCGACATATGCATGGAATTAATGTAAACCTCGGTTACCTCACTTGTAGACAGATTTGTAATAGCTACCAATGGTATAGAGTCTCCCTATAATCATAGCATCAAATAATTACTATTCTAATTCATCATTAACAGTTACAATAAGTACCCAAGGGATTTAAATGCTATTAACTACCTAAAGAATACTTACCTAGCTACCACAAATACCAAATTCGGATTTAAGTGTCTTCTTCTAGAAATCTCAGTATTCCACCCAAAATCCTAAGCAAATTCATACAAAATTAATACCCATAATATAAATCAGCTATGGGGGTCTCAAACCAACAAAGAAAGCATCAAAATGGGGGGTTTAAACTCACCTAATACCAGCACTGACCTCAACCTACGAATTTCCACCATAGAAACACCAAACAACCCCATTTCAGATTTTGGGTATGGTGATAACTCTCTAATGAAAAACTAATCAGACCAAATTAAAGAGAAAGATGAGGGGATTAAGTTGTATAACTATTACCTTGGCTGAATCTTGCTCTAAATGTGAGAAAATGTAGAATTCTTGCCCTTAACCCTAGCCTCCTTCTCAACCTCCGAATTTTACTTCTCAAGTTTCAGCAAATGAGAAAGTGGCTGAAGCATTAGGGTTTTAGGTGGGTTTAAGTTGGGTCAAAGGATGGGTCATGGGTTGCTCCAAGTCCAACTCCTAATGGGCTCCAAATTTTTAGCTTTGTTGGGCCAGTTTTTAAGTGTTGGGCTGCAAGATTTTATTAGGTCAGTTTTATACATTGGGTTGCTGAAGTTTAATGGGATTTGGGCCAAGTTTGAAGAGCTCAAGGGTTTGGATCTGCACAAGGGTAATTGGGCCACCATTAGCCTCTTATCATGGTTCATTAATTTAGGCCTAGATAGAATTTCTATCTTAATTAATTCTCAAACCCATGTTAATAATTTATCTCTCCAAAATTCCTATTCACTTAGCTTATCCAATCGTCCCATATTAATTATTCTTAATTAATCTAAATCCATGATTAATACCTTAATTAATTTTGGGGTGTTACAAAGCAACACCCCTCAAATAATTTCTAAGCTCCATTATTTCCTTCCAAATATGATTTTTGACTCCTTTTAAGCCTCTTGGAGTCATCACACAATTAAAACAAAGGGCTTATCATCATGTTGCTTCTTTAGGTCATAATATGGAACCTAAAGCACCAAATCACTTTCTATGAGTTCTAAATTTTTTCCAAAGCCTCTTTGCATATTCATTCATCAAATATGACTCAAGAATGACCTTAGAAAAATTTAAAACTCTCTCTAACTACCCCAACCTTGTTTGGTTGTGACATAGGACTTGCTTGGCCTTCTTGGAATTCTCTTTGTTTTCTTGAAGGAGGAAGCATGTGGGGAGCATCTTGGGGATCTTAGAAACTTATTTAAATTCTTAATTAAACCTAGAAATCATCACACAAGGTTAGATTTTACAAGGTGCACACAAAATCCTAGAATTTGCATCTTGAAATCTAATGGTTATTTGGTTGTTTCCTTTGCATATTCTTGTTTTTCTCCCTCAAATACCTAAGATTCATGCTTGGTTTGGCTTAAAAATCAGATCCTCCTATGGCTCCTAGGGTTAGGAAAAATGGAGAAGAAGGGTGGGTGAAGATATCAACCATAGGATGAAATTTTACCTAGTTTCCTTACTTATTTTTGCTTGAATCTTGCTTTCTCCAAGTTCCTCTTCCAAATCCGAAAATTTCCTTGAATTTCTCCCTTGAATAAGATTTATAAACTCCATTTCAATCATAGGAAACAAAGGAGAAGGGAGGAAAAGAGGTGTGGATGAAGAAAAGCATGAAAAACTACAATGGAAACATACCTTAAGCTTGGATTTTCTCTTCCTTTTCTTCTTCCCTTGGTGTGCCTCTCTCCTAAGGTTTTTCTTCTAATTTTGGGCAGAATAATCTGAAGCTAAATGGAGGGGAAAGTGAGGTGTCACATATATATAAGGGTAGGAAAGCAGCTTTTTAAAAAATTTCAATTTTGCCCTTCATTCTTTGCATTTTTGTTTCTCATTCGTTTTAACTCCTTTTTAATAACCGTCTTTTCCATTATAAAATTTAGGTTTTGAATTAAATAAAATTCCTTTAGAGTGACACATATCGGAGCTAAAACCTTCCAAAATGAATTCGTTAAAGTTTAGGTACATCGACGTTGGAAAACGTCCACCGGAGGGGATCTAACTATCCCGGGGCTTCCTATAGTTTTTAGGGCCTCTGAGAACTCCTAAGAACTTAAAAATTTTATTTAAAAAGCCCTCTTGTGTGAATTCCAAAATTGCCCAAAATTACGAAAATACCATTACATTTTGTAGGTTTTCCGTCAAAATTTATTTCTTCATTCTAGCTCTGTTTTTCCTTCCTTCTGAGACTAAAATTCTCATTTTTAGGAGTCTTAAATGTCGCTCAAATTTTTTGGAACCTTAACTAATTCATTTTAGAGGACTTGCTTTGAAAATACGCTCGTTTCCGTCATTTAATGAAAACTAGACATTACAATTACACACTTGAAGCAAGCCAAAATACCAAATTTATTCTTAAACACACATTTGATTCCATAGGTGGCATAATGGTACTATAAATGGCCTATTGAAGCAACCTTCACAATTCAAGTTCTAGTCTCCATTCTCTTTTCATTTCTAGGCCTCTTGCCATCATTCAAAGTCATTGGAGCCATCAGACATTCATTTGCACAAGCTTACATATAAGTTACTTCATAAGACACCATTATGGACACCATTGTTCCATCTTCCAAACCAAGGCTCCTAAATTTTTTCCAATGGTTTCTCCCATCTTCTAACATCATATGAAGTACCAAACCAAGGTTAGAACAAATTAAAACATCCCCTAACCTAATGCTCTTGCCTTGGTTGAACCTATGGACAAGAATAAGGTTCTTGAAGTTTCAAAATTTTCCTTGATAGGAGAGCAACTTGGGATGCTTTCTAAAGGTCTCAAGAGCTCAATGGAACACTTAATTAGCCTAGGGAGTTCATACACAAAATCAGATTTTACAAAACCCTAAAAAGTCCTACACTTTCCTAACTTGATTTCCATTAGTTTTTCTTGCAATTTCTTGGCATATTCCACTTCCCCATAGCCTAAAACCCTAGTTCCTCTCTTGTTTTTGGATAGAACCCCCTCCCCTCTCATGGTTCTGGTTTGGCCCAAAATGCACCAAGAGAAGAGCAAGAGAAGAAAACAACAAAAGGCAAAAGTTACCTTGGATTCAAGCTTGCTTTCAAGATCCTTTCTCCTTGATTTGGTTCTCCTCAAAATTTTTGAATTATTCCCCCTTGTTCTGGACTCAAAACAGAACCAAAGCCACTTAATAAAACCATGAAAAGAAAGCTTGAAGGGAGGAGAACAAAATTGGAAGAAGGAGAAGCATAAAAGTCCTTGAAATTAGCTACCTCTTCTTGGTTTTCTTTCTTCTTTCTCTCCTTCTCTTGTGTGCCTAAGAGAGAGCTTCCTTTTTCTATTTTTTGGCTAGAGGGAGTCAACCTAAAGAAAGGGGAAGAAAAGTCATGAAGCTTATGGAACATTCAAGAAACTAGCTTTTTCAAAAATTCCAATTTCATGCTTCCGTAATGGTAATTTCATTTTAGCTTTGTTTTAACTCCTTTTTGAGAACCGTCTTTTCCATTATGAAATTTAGGTTCCCAACTTCATAAAATTCCTTTGGAATCACTCAAATCAGAGCTAAAACCTTCCCAAACAAATCCGTCAAAGTTCTTGTTCATTATCATTAGAAGACATACACCGGAGGTGCTTTAAATGTCCCAGGGCTTCCCATAGTTTGTGGGACCTCTGAGAACCTTGGGTAGCTCAAAATTTTCATTTAAAAAGCCCTCCTATGTGTTTTTCCAAAATTTTCACATATTTATGAAAATGCCACTACATTTCATCAGTTTTGTAATAATTTTGTTTCACCATCCTTGCTCCATTTTTCTTTCTGTCTGAGCCTAGGATTATTACTTCTAGGAGCTTAGGACATTACCCAAATTTTTTTGGACATTATCTAGCTCATTTCATCATTTTATAGAAAATTATCATTTGTTACATAAAACAGCCTTTAAGACTCGATATGGCCATTATGAGTTCCTAGTCATGCCTTTTGGGTTGACCAATGGCATTGCTATTTTTATGGATTATAAGAATAGGATCTTTATGCCCTATCTTGATCGGTTTGTGGTAATATTTATTGATGATTTTCTTGTCTACTCCAAGAGTAGTTGTCATACCATATTATTTCTAGTATCAATTTCTTTTATCCAAGTGGGATTATGCATGTTACAAAGGAATTCCATGAAAATACACTAAAAATAATAGATTTAATGGCGCTATGTCGAGGTTAAAAATTTAAATTTTAATCCATGGACCTCGAAAACTTACCAACAATATGTTGAAGATTATGCCCTAGGCCATTATTGTATTGCAAACATTGTACTTTATTAAGAAATAAGAGTTTTCTTACATTATTATATTTTTTTGCATGTTCTATATAATAATATTCCTGGATAAATCATATTGATTATCCTAAATATCCCTAGTCAATCATCATTATGGAAATGATGATGAACTAAGACTAGTTTGATTTTGATTGATGATTATATGTTGATCATGTATAAAGATACGAATCAAAATCATAGGCACTTGTTAGGGAACAAGATGCTAGATCAACTTGTCATGAGATAGCTACATGGATTAAGTCATAAGCGTATCTTATGTATAACCGTGTTACCGAGCCCTTAGACTTAAGATCACCATAGTTTCTAACATGAAAAAAAAATACTATCTTTTTGGCATAGTCAAAAGTCATCTTTAATTGGGTGATCATAAAGGCTATAATCGAGCATAGTGGAATTCATGTAGAAGAAGATGAATGGTTAAGATAGGATTTGTCCCTCTAATTAATAGAGAGATATCTCTGGACCCCTCGATGAGTGAGACTGAGAAATATATGATCGTGCTCGAATAAAAGTGTTTCCATTTGTACTATCAGTCTGCACATAGATCGAGAAAGTGACGATCAAGTAAGATGAGGATGACATTTTCATGCCTCATACTTGATCTAGATATCGTGTGACAAGAAGGATGTGATAGGGTTATATGACAAGTTGCATCGAATCATTGATCCCTATGTGATTTAAGTAGTCACAATGTCTTGCTAGAGCCCGCTTCTGACTTGTGGGTCAAATAGTGTCATTAGCCAACTACCAACGTTATATGGGCCTACAAGGTCACACACAAGAATGAGTTAACTAGAACTAAAATGTCCAAATTCATTGAATCTAAAATTACATCTAGATTCAATAAATGTCACGTTCAATCTAGGGTACAAGAATTTTTATAAATAAATAAATATATTTGATATATATATAGTTTATAAAATTCGAAATATATATATGTATATATATATTTATATTTTGAAATATATATATATATATCTTTTAATTAATTTAAATCAATTAGTTTTAAATTCAAATCTATATGATAGATTTAAATTTAAATTAATATGATAATTTAAATTTAATTTAGGAGATAAATTAAATTTGAATTTAGTTCTAGATTTAGATTAAATAATTAGTTAAATTTAATATATTAGATAGACTTAAATTTAAACTAATGTATTTTAAATTAATCAAACATATCTGAAACCCTAATGAGATATCTCCATAATAAAAAAAAGGAGAAGGCTTAGGTTTCTTAAAAGAACAGAACAACAAAAACGAAGAAAAACCCTAAAAAAAGAAAGTGTATGGACAATGTAAAGACACTGTACGACCCCCTAGAGAGAGAGAAGAGAGAAAGAGGAGAGTGTATTCTCTACCAAGAATGTGTATGGACATTGGTCAGAAGCGCTAGCATGCCGTTCGAGTTAAGCAACTATTCGTATGGATACTAGTAGAGGGAGCAGATATGAAAATCAGTTCCTGAGATTCGATGGTGAAAGGTAAATATTTCTAGATCTACTTAATTTAAACAACATTGGTGGATCCACGATAAGGGATTCGAGTTTTAATTTTTTGCTACGTGTCCCAGAATTCCCAACACAATATTCTCAAATTATTTTCCATTCATACAAATCATAAACATCCCAAAACTTTGCATAAACCATAGACCAAGAGTTAAAAACCATAAATTTTCACATTTTGTCTCGGGTCATGTAACACCCCAAAATTAATTAAGGTGTTAATCATGGATTTAGATTAATTAGGGATAATTAATATGGGATAAGTGGGCAAGTTTAGTGAATGGTAATTTTGAGAAATAAATCAATAATATGAGTTGAGAATTAATTGGGATAGAAACTACATCTAGGCCCAAATTAATATAGGAGATCATGAGAAAAGGCTTATAAAGGCCCAATGATTCTAGATGTAAGCCCAACTCCTCATCATGAGACTTAGGCCAAGAGAGATCACCTAGTAATAGCCCAAGTTGATTTAGTAGAATAGGGGCCCAAGACCCAAATTATGTGAGCTGGCCCAACACACATTATGCAGACCCAAATTAGATTGGCTCTTGAAATTTAGCTTAGCCCAACCACCACCCTGAAGCCCAACTCATGAGATTCAGCCCAACTTATGGGATAAGGCCCAACAAGTATAAAAATCTGAACCTACAAGGAATTGGGCCATTGGGTCAGCACATTCTACTTGTAGTCCTAAACTTTCTGCAGCCCATTCATTAAACCATGGCCCAATCACTAGAGATAAGCCCAATTGGACCTTGGGCTGATGGGTCAGCCCATTTATCATTAAAAACCCTAAAGGGTCAGCCACTTCTTTCCCCATTCAGCAGAAAACACAAGAGGCAAGGGAGAAAATTCGGAGGTTTGAGGGAGGCTAGGGTTCTACCAACATGGAGGCTCCATTTCTCACTTCTAGAGGATGATTTAGCCAAGGTAAGTTATATATAACTTGACCCTCTCATCTTCCTCTTCATTTTGGTCTGATTAATTTTTGGGTTTGAGCATTTTCATCTTCATCTCAAATCTGAAATTTGGTGTTGGGTGATTCCTTACAAGATTTTCGGACTTGGAGGTTAGAGGGAGGATTAGGTAAGCTTTTCCCTTCCATTTTGTGAATCACTTTGCTGGAAAATGCCCCTAAGGATGTATTATCATAATGGGTTCTGTTATTGTGTGAGATTACAAGGAGATAATGGTGGAAAACTGAATTTTCTGGGCTTGATGATTGAAATGCGATTTTTGGTGCTTCCATGGTGGATTTTCGGAGTTGAGGATATGGGTGTTATTAAGTGAGTATCTCCTTCCCATTTTGATGCATTTTCTGTTAGTTTGAGACCCCTATAGTTAACCTATGATATGGGCTTTGGTTTCATGTGAAATTACTCAGAAATTGGAGTGAACTATGGCAATTTCTGGTGTGGGAAAGTTGGAATCCGAAATTAAATCCCTTGGTAATTAGGTGAGTAACCTCTAGTCTGTCATTAGTAGTTCAACTCCTTGGATATTTGATTGTGATTAGAAATGATGATAATTATGCTTGTTATAGGCTTGGTATGCATTTGGATTATTATGGTAGCTAGGGGAAGAGTAATTGGCTGCATTGAGGTAACTGGGTTATTTTTCTAATTCCATGTATATGCTCATGTTAATCTGCTATTTGTTACACATGCTTGATTTTGAAATGCTAAATGTCTGGTTGACTACTTGATTGTTATTGTAATTGGACCTTGTGAGTCCATGGTGGAGCTGTGGTGCGGCTGCCACCCGTGCATGTGCTTCGATCGAGCACCGGGTATGATCAACCCCAGATGCACTGAGCCCTGGTTGTGCTCATGATGGAGTAGGTGCCGTGGACGGACCTCTCCCAGTGTTATTGGCCATTAACATGTTATGTATGATTGCTGGTATGGAACAGTAGTCATTGGTAGCTCAACTAGTTCATTTGCCAATCGAATTAATGATTCTGATATTGATGACATGAGATTGTCTTGGATTGATTGACTTGTACATATATATAGAAATTTCCTTTTGTTACTGAGATTGTATATCTCACCCCATTGTGGGCTAACATTTTCAGGGATCGGACCTTTTAGTGGCAAGGAGAAAATTTACGAGAGCTTGTTAAATGGTTTGGTAGCACATAGGTTTGGAAGCTTTGACAAAATGTATTGTAATTAAATTGTTAGTTTTGTATCATTGCTGCATTGCATCATGAGTTGCCAAGTATAAGGATTGTATATGTAATTCGATTATCATGGAATTGAACATTTTGATTGTAATCGGCTAATAATGGAAAGTGTATCTAATGTTAAATATCAATGGTGCATGATTGGTGTTGTTATTATTCCCTAGACTTGCTGATATAGGGTAATTAGAGGAAAGAAATGGGCATATAGGTTTTGAATTGGTAATGGAAGCATAGCTAAGTAAATAAAGTAGATAAATGCCATTAAAGCCATATAAAATGAGGGGAAGTGACCTTAGAGTGTCCCTAAGAAGAGAAATGGAGTGTAGGGGGCGAAATATAAGGAATATAGCTACAGGAGGGAGTCACGCTGCGACCAGGAAGGCTTCGCCGCGGCCTAGGTAGTGACAGTGGCGAGGGACGCCGCGGCTTGAGAAATCTCACCGCAGCGCGGAGTGAAAATAATTGCCCAGGGGGTGACAGAACATAACCTTGCCGCGGCGCGAGTCGAGGAAATTAATTGGGGAGGTTACAGTAGCAAAACTCGCTGCGGTGCCACATAGGTTGGCCGCGGCGAAAGTCAGGAAATTCCCGATAGCAACTTGGCCGCGGCGCAAGAGTCCAGGCCGCGGCGCAAGGTTAAAAACTTAGTTTTCGAGCTCCAGAACCCAACTTAGCCACGGGGGAGGGATCCCAAATCGCGGCGCAAGTCCCCAAATTCCTATATTTCACCTAGAAACCCTAATTTCAATAAGGCTAATGTTGGGGAATAGCATGAGTACATTGGTGGGATGTTTTTGTGGGTTGAAATTGATTAATGGATGAATCCTAAATCTTTAATGATGGTACAAACCCTTCTATGCATGTTCCCATTATGGTTGTTAGTTGATGATCCTAGTAGTATGAAGGTTTAAATTTCCCCTATATTTTCTTAATGTGATTAGTTGTAACGACTCCAAACCTTGATCATTATTTATTAATTGCGTATTTAGCTATAATCACCGATATTAGAATTTAGGGTCGTCACAGGTCAGAATTTTAGTTTTCTGCTAGTAACTTTGAAAAATTATAAGTAAATCTAAAAAATCAAAATCAAGCAAATTATAGTTTTTTTGAAAGTTATAGATGTTAACTTTACACTAAAAATAATTCCAAGTCACAAAAATCTCATATGGACTATGTTTGCTAACAGCATAGGCATAAAGTTCAGACTGTCTAGCATTACTGATATAGCTTACTAATATAAATTTTGAAAATATATAATTAATTCTAAAAAAATCCAATTCATGCAAATTATACCAATTTGGAAAGCTACAGATGTTAGGTAGAGGGAAAAAATAGTTCCAGACCAATCTATGAGCATTTATAGCTTGAAAATTGATGGAACAATGTTGGAGGTTTGAGTCTGAGCCTGGAATAGAACAAAAATTTTAAAAATTCATATCTCTCTCTCTCTCTTTAGATGTCCAAATGAGGTGATTCTAATTGTCACAGGTTATTAGGAAGGTCTAGTTTCTCTCTGTAAAATTTCATATGAATTGGACATTGTTTGCCCCATAAATAATGGAAATCCATTTTTGAACCATATGAACAGTACTAGAGCCAAAACCAGAAAATTTGCTAACTTAAAAAATTTGCCAAAAATTCTATAGACCTCTAAATATTACTCCCTTTAGCTTCTCAGAAAGCTCTCAACAAGATCTAGATGCATGCCAAATTTCAGACTAAGAAGAGCTCATTTGAATAGTATGTGCCATAGCTCACCAAAATGGTTAATTTTGCATCTTATAAGACACCAACTTGGTCCAAAAGGCTTTCCTTTATGTGTTGGCACCTATTGGGCTAGTTTCAAAGCATAAATACAACTTACATGAACTACCTAAATGGTCTCAAATCTCATGCATCTCATTTTGGGCATTCCACATCCAAGAATACACTAATACATACATGCCATCAAGTGTCAAATTCCCTCATTTGCATTGATTTTGTGCCACATATGGTTCATGCAACATTTATATATAATATTACATTTTCTTAAGTGTTTACAACTTAAAAATAATATATACAAGTTCACTTGGACATTTAAATACAAAGGAAGCTACATAATAGTTAAAGTTTGATCTTTTAAGATCCTTGGCTTACGTTCCTTACTTCATGATTGCCACTTAGACATATTAAGATGAAGGAAGGAAGGGGAGTGAGATTCATGGAATCTCAATAGCTCACACACCCATTCACACACACATTCATGGCATACATACATCAAAGGCATAAGTATGGAAGGTAACACAACCATAAAGCATACAAGATCACATTTCCATGCCACCATTTGATATCAATTCAAGAATGATCTCTAGGGACTTTTAGTTTTGCCTCACCCTATTTCTAGGACCTTTGGATTTGCCCCACTCTTGGCTTAGGAACTTTTAACTTGGCCTCACCCATTCAAGAGACTTTTGACCTGGTCTCACCCATGCCATGAGACTTTTGGCATCTCTTCACCTTTATTAAGGGACTTTTGGCATCACCTCACCCTTATGAGCAAGTTCTGCAATCAATAACATTTAAGACAATACATTGGTACCAATACAATTTCAAAGCATCAAGTGGCATGTTCGCAAGTCACAAAAGCATACACATGTACACAATGACATATATATCTAACCAAGAATGCAAAGAGAATGAGGTGGAGAGCTACCTTCGAATTTATGCAAGCTTCTCTTGATCTTTCTCCTTCCCTTTTTTAGTTCCACAAGTACACCTAGGTGGGTTTGGATTTTCTTGGCCTAAGCATCATAAATAGCACACAATTATACTCTTGAAACAAGCCAAGACACTACATCTATTCTTAAAAGTATAAATGGTTCCATAGGTTACATAATGGTTTTGTAAATGGCTTATTGAAGTAACCCTTATAATTCAAGTTTTAGACTCCATTCTCTATTCATTTCTAGGTCTCTTGACCTCATTCAAGGTCCTTGGAGCCACCATTTACTCACTTACAAGAGCCTAGACATGTGTTGCTTCATAAGGCTCTATTATGGATACCATTCTCTCATCTCTCAAACCATGACTTCTAAATTTTTTCCAAAGGTTCCTCCAACTTCTACTATCATATGAAGTCCCAAACCATGGCTAGAATAATTTAACTCACTCCCTAACCTATTCATCTATGCTTGGCCCAGACACCTTCTCAAGGAAGAGTTCATAGAGCTTTTGATTTTTCCTTGATGGGAGAGCCATTTGGGAGGCTTTCTAGAGGTCTTAGAAGCTTAATTAAACACTTTCATAGCCTAAGAAATACATGTACTAAATTAATTTTTACAAAACTCTCATGAGGCCTACACTTTGCTAACTTGAAATCTATTGGTTTTTCTTGCAATTTTCTTGGCATATTTTACTTCTCCACGGTCTACAACCCTAGTTCCTCTCTTGTTTTTGGATAGAAAATCTTCCCTTCATATGGTGTTGGTTTGGGCTAAAATTTGCACAAAGAAGGTGTAACACCATAAATTCTAGCTCATCTCATGCGTTTAAATGGCTTAACATCATGAATCATATAGGTTTCTTATGAAAAAGGCAAGGAAATAATGATTATTTTCGCTTTGCATCGTAACTGTCACGTGGGCTGTGTGGGCTCATACTACTCAATCTCATATTTAATTACATCAATACAACTCAATTGCATTATAAAATCATGCCCACATCTCATATAAACCGAAATGGAGCTCAAAATGACCAAGTGCATTTTCGGCCAGATTTGACCCTTTTTCTAACCAAATTTTGGAAAATCATAACTAAATCTAAAGAAATAAAAATCATGAAATCTTGGTCATTTTAGAAATCTTTAGATGTCTACTTCATACTAAAAATATGTCTAGATCATAACATTCATCACAGAGGACATTTGACATCCAAAATGGTCCAAAGGTCCGACTGAATTCTGGAACTATCATAGAATTTTGCAGAAAACTTTGAAAATGTCCAATTAATTCCAGAAACATCCAATCCATATAAATGATACTAATCTAGAAAGCTGTAGATGTTAAATAGAGAGAAAAAATATCTCCAGATCAGTTTATCAAGCCAGGCCTCAGATATCAATTGAACAATACTTCTGGTCGAGCAAAATTATTAGTACTAGACAGAAACTTCAAAAATTTATATCTCCCCCTAGACCTCCAAATGAGGTGCTTCCAATTGGCACGAGTCACTGTGATTATCTAGTTTCTATGTATAAAATTTCATGGCAATTGAACATCATATAAGCCTAAGGTGATAGAGTTTAATTTTGGACTAAATGAATAGTGCAGCAAACCAGAAACTATAAAAATTGCCAACTTTGAAAAATCATCAAATATTCTGTAGACCTCCAAAAATTATGATCTTTAGTTTCCCAAAAAGCTCTTAATGAGACCTAATTGCATGCAAATCTTAAATCAAGACTAACACATTTGGCAAAAAAGTGACATAGGATTTCATTATGGTTAATTTTGGCTCCATATAGGGTACCAAAATTGCCAAATGGCTTTCCCTTGGTTGTGGCACCTTTTAGGCAAGTCTAAAAGCACATTTAAGACTTGTATAAGCTGCCCAAATGGTCCCAAACCTCATGCATCTCATTTTAGCTATTCAACCTACACTTATACATATTTTCATTAAGTTTCCAAATTGCATAGTTAGGCATTACATGCTTAAAATAGGTTCTAGAGGTCATACATCATATCAAGGGTCATAGATTATTTACAACATCATATACATTGTGAAGCATCATTATGGATTCAAAAAGAATAAAAACTAGACATATAGTTGTCAATCTCCTTCTTTCATTGTTGTTGGCTCCCTTCACCATAGCTACTTGGTCCACCTAACATGTTAGATCATTGTAGAGGAGGGAATGAGATTCAAAGAATCCCAATATCTCATCTCCCATTCAATCATACATAATATGTGCAAAGCAAGCTTTACAAATGTATGCATGAAGAAAATGGAAGTCATGGACATTTAAAAGCAAACTTGGCATATGAACAAGACATACAAGATATTAAAGAGCTCATCAAGTGCTTGGATTGGCCTCACACTTCTCCTTATGGATTTTAGACTTGTTTCACCCATTCTTTAAGAGCTTTAGACTCAACCATACTCTTGGGGGCCCACTTTGCTTTTGGGAGACTCTTTACTTTGTTTCAACCAAGCTCAAGGGTTCTTGGCCGATCCTCACCCAAGGGAAGAGTTCTTGGCCTCTCCACACTTAAGGAAACTTATACAAACATCATGTACTCATTTGAAAACATAACATGGCATCAAGAATCATGGCATATAAAGGCATGCTAGTATACTTTTCATAGCTTGAAAATACATATACATATTATAAAACAAGCTAAGCACACATCCATGCAGGAGAAAAGGTGGAGAGAGCTACCTTGCACACAATCACATACTTTTTCCTTGGATTTCAAGCCTCCTCTTTCGGCCACACACCCACAAATTGGTGGAGATGGTTTCTCTTGGCCTAGATACAATTTATGGGAGCCAATTAGGTTCATGAAACATTTTTTAAAGCCATACAACTTGCTTAAGTATTGGATTTCTCTATAACCCCTATTATGGTCCATAAATGCATCTAATGAAGAAACAACCCTCAAATAATTTCTAAGCCTCATTCTTTCCTTTCAAATATGATTCTTGACTCCTTTTAAGCCTCTTGGGGTCATCACACCATTAAAACAAAAGGCTTAGCATCATGTTACTTCTTTAGGTCATAATATGGAACCTAAGATACTAAATCACTTTCTATGAGTTCTAAACTTTTTCCAAGGCCTCCCCTCATTTTCATTAATCAAATATGACTCAAGAATGGCCTTAGAAAAATTTGAAACTCTCCCCCACTACAAGAACCCTCTTTGGCTGAGACTATAGGCTTCCTTAGCCTTCTTAGAGTTCTCTTAGTTTTCTTGAAGGAGGAAGCTTGTGGGGAGCATCTTAGATGTCTTAAGAACTCATTTAAACTCTTAATTAAACTTAGAAATCATCACATAAGGTCAAATTTTACAAGGTGCACACAAAAGCCTAGAATTTGCATTTTGAAATCTAATGGTTTTGTTGTTTTCTTTGGATATTCTTAATCTTCACACTCTTTTTCCTTAGATTCATGCTTGGTTCTGCCTAAAAACCATCTCCTCCTAGGGTTTTCTCAAGTGGGATGAAATGGAGGAGAAGGGAACCAAAGATGACAACCATAGGAAGAGAAATTACCTTGTTTTCTTGTTTTTTCTCGCTTGAATCTTATGTTCTTTGAGCTCCTCTCTTCAAATCCGAATTTTCCCCTCAATTTCTCCTTTAAAACAGATCCATATACTTTATTATAATCATATGACATAAAGCAGAAGAGGTTTGGAAGAGAAAGAGCATGAAAAACCATGAAAATCCATACCTTTCTACCTTGAATTTCTCTTCCTTTTCTTTCTCTTCTTGTGCACCTCATCCCCTAGGGTTTTCTTCTGGTTTTAGGCAGAACATGGTCGTGCATAATGAAGGGAGAAGAAGGGTGCATCATATATATAGGTGAGAATAAGTTACACTTTTCAAAAATTTCTATTTTGCCCTTCGTTCTTGGCATTTTCGTTTCTCCTTTGTTTTAGCTCTTTTTTTATAACCATCTTTTTCATTATGAAATTTAGGTTCCTAATTTAATAAAATGCCTTTGGAATCACTCAAATTGTACCTAAAACCTTTTTGAACAAATCAGTCAAAGTTTGGGTCAACCGATGTTAGAAAACGTCCACCAGAGCAGTTTTAACTATTCCAGCAGTTTCCATGGTTTTCAAGGCCTTTGAGAACCCCAGAGAACTCAAAATTTTCATTTAAAAAGCCCTCCTATGTGAATTCCAAAAATTGCTCAAAATTATGAAAATGCCATTACATTTCGTAGGCTTTTCATAAGAAATTGTTTCTTCATTCTAGCTCCGTTTTTCTTTCCGTTTGAGTCTGAGATTCTCATTTTTAGAATACTTCCCAAATTTTTTAGGACCTTAACTATTTCATTCCGGGGGACTTTCTTTTGTATCCAGTGAGTTTCGTTCATTTACAGAGAAATCGTATGTTACGTTTCTCACATTTTCTCTCGTTTTCAGAAAATCAGATGTTACAGAAGAGCAAGAAGAAGAAGCAACAAAGATAGGAAACTACCTTGGATTCAAGCTTGCTTTCAAGAGCTTTTCTTTTTGTTTTGCTTCTTCTCAAGCAATTTGAACCATCCCCCTTTGTTCTAGACTCAAAACAAAACCAAACAACTAAACAGAACCATAGAAAGAAAGCTTAGAGGGAGAAGAACAAAATTGGAAGAGGAAGAAGCATGAAAATCCTTGAATTTACATGCCTTTTTCTTAGTTTTCTTCCTCCTTTCTCTCCTCTTCTTGTGTGCCTAAGATGGAGCTTTCTTTTTCTATTTTTGGGCAAAGGAAAGTAGACCTAAATGAGGGGGAGAAGTGGCATGAATGATATAGAAGGTTCAAGAAGTCACTTTTCTAAAAAATTCCAATTTTGCCCTTCGATTGTGGCATTTTCATTTTAGCTCCTTTTTTAGAACCGTCTTTTCTATGATAAAATTTAAGTTCTTAAATTAATAAATATCTTTGGAATCACTCAAATTGGAGATAAAACCTTCTCGAATGAATCTTTCAAAGTTTAGGCTCACTTTGTTGGAAAAGATACACTAGAGGGGCTTTAATTGTCCTAAGGCTTTCCATAGTTTTTAGGACATCTGAGAACCCTAGACAACTTAAATTTTCCATTTAAAAAGCCCTCCTGTGGGTTTTTCCAAAAATTACGTGTATTTACGAAAATGCCACTACGTTTTGTCAATTTCATAACAATTTTACTTCACTGTCCTAGCTCCATTTTTCTTTTTGTCTGAGCCTAGGAATATTATTTTTTAGAGCCTAGGAAACTACCCAATTTTTTTAGGACATTATCTAGCTCATTTCAGGGGACTTACTTTTATATAGTTCATTTTATCGTTTTAAAGAATTTACTGTTCGTTACAATAGTGAAGAGCATCTTAAGATAGTCCTTTAGACCCTGAGGGAGTACCAATTGTATTCTAAGTTAAGTAAATGTGAATTTTGGTTGTAGAGGTTAAATTCCTTGGTCATGTGATATCAGAGTAAAAGGTAGTAGTAGATCCTAGTATGGTAAAAGCGGTACTGAATTGGGAGAGAACTAAAATAGTGATTAAGATCCCTAGTTTCCTAGGTCTACCTGGCTATTATATGGGGTTCATTAAAGGATTTTCTTAATTAGCCATGCCCTTGGCTAAGTTGACTAGGAAGGACTAACCATTTGTGTGAGATAAGTGTGAGAATGCTTTTTAGGAACTTAAGGATAAGTTAACCTTTGCACCTGTATTAGTGATATCTAACCCTAAAGACACCTTTATGGTCTATAATGATGCCTTTAAGAAGGGTTTAGGTTGTGTTATGATGCAACAAGGTAGGGTAATCACCTATGCTACTAGGCAACTTAAACCCCATGAGGAGAATTATCCCACTCATGACTTAGAGCTAGCGGTTATGGTTTTTGCCCTTAAGATTTTGAGGCACTATCTCTATGGTGTCCAAATTGAGCTGTATAATTTGAAGTATTTGTTTGACCAAAAGGATTTGAACATAAGGCAAAGGTGGATAGAGTTTCTTAAGGACTATAACTTCTCCTTAAAGTATCATCCCGAAAAGGTAAATGTTGTCGCTGATGCCTTGAGTAAGAAATCTATTCATTTGGCAATGATGATGCTTAGGGAGCAAAGATTGATTAAAGGGTTGAGAGATTTAAATTTGTCCATTTTAGTACATTCTAGCAGCCTACTTTTGAGGGAATTAAGGATAAAGAATGACTTTAAGATGAGAATTACAGAGGCCCAAGAGTTAGATGAACATTTAGGAAGGATTAGAGAATAACTAAGGAGTGGAAAGGTTAAAGACTTTGACCTATCAAAAGATAGTTTGGTGAGGTACCAGAGTAGAGTATGCATACCCAGGGATGAAGAGTTAAGGGACATAGTGTTATCTAAAGCCTATAAAAGTAGGTATACCATTCATCCAAGCACCACAAAGATGTATAGGGACCTTAAGAAGAGTTTTTGGTAGCTTGGGATGAAGTCAAGCTTAGCTGAGTTTGTTGCTAAATATTTAGTTTGTCAGAGGATTAAGATTAAACACAAAAAATTGACAAGTTTATTACACCCTTTAAAGATTCCAAAAGGGAAATGGTGTAACACCATATATTTTTAGCTCATTTCATACTATCTTTATGCCTCATATCAAACAACTCACAAAGAGGCAAGGAAAAATAGCATTAAATAATATATTTCTTAGTGTTACGTCGCGGATAAAAATTTTGTTCAGTATCACGTGAACCATATGAGCTCATAAATCACATTCTCATATTTAATTACATGAATACAACTCATTTTCATCATAAAAAATGGCCTACATCTCATGGAACTCAAAGGGAAGCATGAAATACATACATATATTTTTGGTCAGATTTTTCACATTTCTATCACAAATTTTGGAAAATCATAAATAATTTTAGAAAAATCAAAATCATACATTCTTGTCCATTTTAGAAAGCTACACATGTCTAATTCATGATAAAAATATGTCTAAAGCATAACTTCCATCATAGAAGGTGTTTGATATTCAAAAAGGTCTAGAGGTTAGGCTATTCACTGGTGCTATCATAGAATTCTACAACAAACTTCAAAAATGTCCAATTAATTCCAAAAAAATCCAATCCATACCAATTATATCAATCTAGAAATATAAAGATGTTATCTAGAGGTAAAAAATAACTCCAAACCGGTTTAGGCATGCCCAAACCTAGAAATCTAATCAAACAATACCTAAGGTTAGTTAGAGTGCTTGAACTGGACAACATTTTTGAAAATTCATATCTCCCTCTCTAGACATCTAAATGAGGTGCTTCTAGTTGGCACAGGTCAGTGGAAAGTCTAGTTTCTTTGTATAAAGTTTCATGATAATTGGACATCATTTGAGCCCTGTGTGGCATATTTTATTTTTAGACTAGTGTGAATAATGACATGACCAAAACCAAAAAAATTTTCAACTTTGAAAATTCATCAAATATTCTCTAAACCTACAAAAATTTTGTTCTTTAGCTTTCTAAGAAACTCTCAACAAGATCTAATTGAATACCAAATCTCAGATCAAGAAAGTTCATATGGACAAAAAGTGACATAAGGTTCCATTGTGGTCAATTTTGGCTCCATATAGGATAACAAAATGTCCAAATGGCTTTTCTTGGGGCTTGGCTCCTCTTAGGCAAGTTTAAAAGCATAAATAGGACTTATATGAACTGGCCAAATGGTCCTAAACCTTATGTATCTCAATTTGGCTACTCCACTTCCATTTATACACTAATGCATCACACTTTCAAAAAGCAAAGTTTGCCATCTCATGCTCAATATACATTCTAATGGTCATATAATATAATTTATCATTTCTACATCACATATTAACATAATTATACATGCTCATAAAGTCATTTATCATATACAATCATAGATTACACATTTGCCACTTTGATGGCCTTAAAGAAGCCAATTCTATGCATTTTAATGTCATGCTCTTATCTCTCAAGTGATTGGCTCCCATCTCCTTGCTATATTGATCCACCTAGCATGTTAGAATATTGGAAATGAGGGGATGAGATTCAAAGAATCCCAATAGCTCATCTCCCATTCAATCATACATAAAGCATGCAAAACAAGTCTTACAAATGCATGCATGGGCATATTAACATGTGCAAGCATTCAAGAGGCATTTTCAATATTTGAACAAGTCATACATAGCATACAAGGCTTGCCAAGCAAGTGGATTGCCCTCACCCATTTACTTGTGGATTTTGGACTTGCCTTATCCATTCTTTAAGAGGTTCTTCGACTCAACCATACTCTTAAGAGTCAACCTTACTTTTGGGAGACTCTATACTTTGTCGTAACCAATCTTAAGGGTTCTTGGCTTATCCTTACCATGGCTAAGGGTTCTTGGCCTCACCATACTCAAGCAAACCAAAGAAAACATCATTTGTAAAACATAATACATCATCATGGTACCATGGAGTAAGAGCTCATGCTAGGACATTTTTCATGGCTTGAAATACACATACACACATTCAAAGACAAGTAAAGCAAGCAATCATGCATGAAAGAAGGTGAAAAGAGCTACCTTGAATACAATTATACATTTTTTCTCTTGAGTCAAAGCTCCCTCCTTCAGCCATACACACACAAAAGTGTAGGGATGATTTCTCTTGGTCTAAACACAATTTATGGAAGCCAATTAGGTTCATGGAATTAATTCTAAGGCCACAGAACTTGCTTAAACTCTAGCTTGGCCTATAAATGCCTTTATGGTTCCAAAATGTACCTAATGAAGCAACACCCCTCAAATAAATTCTGGGCTCCATTCTTTCCTTTCAAATATGATTCTTGAGTCCTTTTAGGCCTCTTGGAGTCATCACATAATTAAAATAAAGAGCCTAACTACTGTTGCTTATTTAGGTCATATTTTGGAACATAAAGCACCATCTCACTTTCTATGGTTTCTAAATTTTTTCCAAGGCTTCCCCTCATATTCATTCATCATATATGACTCAAAAATGGGCTTAAAAAAATTTAAAACTATCCCTAGCTATGCTATCTTCTCTTGGTTTTAGGCTTCATGGACTTTGCTTTATTTTTTTTATGGAGGAAGCACATGAGGAGACTTTTAGGGATCTTAGAAGTTCATATATACTCTTAGACAACTTAAATTACTACTAGGAAGCTTCATCTTAGCCTAGGTGCAACCAAATCCCTAAATTCCATAACTTGCATTCTAAAGCTCCCTTTTCAATTCTAGTTGCATATTCTTAATCCTCACACTCCATAACCTTTGGTTCCATCAAGAATACATAAAGAAGAACTCTCCTCCTCACTTTCTCTCTCTAGACCTAAGCTTAAATGGCTTAGAAATATAAAATTTTGCAAGTGTTTCAAGTGAAGTTTTACCTTAAAACAAAGCTCTCTTCGAGTAGATTATTTCCCACTGATTGGTTTCTTGAAAAGTGTTTCATCAAGTTATGTAGCCTTAGAATGTGTTTCATAAACCTAATTGGCTCCCATAAATTATATCTAGGCCAAGAGAAACCATCTCCACCAATTTGTGGGTGTGTGACCGAAAGAGGAAGCTTGAAATCCAAGAAAAAAGTGTGTGATTGTGTGCAAGGTAGCTCTCTCCACCTTCTCTCATGCATGGATGTGTGTTTAGCTTGCTTTGAAATATGTGTATGTGTATTTTCAAGCTATGAAAAGTGTGCTAGCTTGCCTTTATATGCTATAATTCTTGATGCCATGTTATGTTTCTAAATGAGTACATGATGTTTGTTTGAGTTTACTTGAGTGTAGAGGGGCCAAGAACTCTTCCCTTTGGTGAGGATGAGCCAAGAACCCTTGAACTTGGTTAAGAAAAAATAAAGAGTCTCCCAAAAGCAAGGTGGGTTCCCAAGAGCATGGTTGAGTCCAAAACTCTTAAAGAATGGGTAAGGCAAGTCCAAAATCCATGAGGAGAAGTGTGAGGCCAATCCAAACACTTGGTGAGCTCTTGAATGTCTTGTATGATTGATTCACATGCTAAGGTTGCTTTTAAAATATCCATGTTTTCCATTTTCTCTATGTATGCATTTGTAAAGCTTTCTTTGCACATATTATGTATGATTGAATGGGAGATGAGCTATTGGAATTCTTTGAATCTCATCCCCTCCTCTCTAATGCTCTAACATGCTAGGTGGACTAAGTAGTTATGGTGAAGGGAGCTAACAACAATGAGAGAAGGAGATTGACAAGCATATGCCTAGTTTTATTCTTTTTGAATCCATGATGCTTCACAATGTATATGAAGTTGTAAATGGTCTATGACCATTGAGACATGTGTAAATATACTATTATATGATGTTTAAATGTATGGATATGATCTATGACCTCTAGAACCTATTTTGAGTATGTAATGCCTAAGTATGCAATTTGGAAGTTTCATGTATATGTGCATAAGTGTAGATTGAATGGCCAAAATAAGATGCATGAGGTTTGGGACCATTTGGCAGCTCACACAAGTCTCAAATGTACTTTTAGACTTGACCAAAAGATGCCACAACCAAGGAAAGGCCATTTGGCAAGTTTGGTATCTCATATGGAACCAAATTTGACCATAATGGAACCTTATGTCACTTTTTAGCCAAATGAGCTAGTCTTGATCTACGATTTGGCATACAATTAGGTCTCATTAAGAGATTTCTGAGAAGCTAAAGATTATAATTTTTAGAGATCTACAAAATATTTGATGAATTTTCAAAGTTGGCCATTTTTCTGGTTTTGGTATGCTACACTATTCATTTGGTCCAAAAATGAATTCTGTCACACGAGACACAAATGATGTCCAATTTCCACAAAAGTTTATACAAAGAAACTAGACATTCATAGAGACTCATACCAACTAGAAGCACATCATTTGGAGGTCTAGAGAGAAAGATATGAATTTTTGAAGTTTCTATCTAGTATCAGAAATTTTGCCCGACCAAAAGTACTATTCCATTGAATTCTGAGGTCTGGGCTTAATGAACTGATCTAAAGATATTTTTTCTCTCTAGCTAACATCCACAGCTTTCCAAATTGGTATCATTTGCATGGATTTTATTTTTTTTGAATTAATTGTACATTTTCAAACTCTTCTACAGAATTCTGTGATAGTTCCAGAATTCAATCAGACCTTTGGACAATTTTGGATGTCAAACGTCCTTTGTGATGAATTTCATGATCTAGGTGTATTTTTATTGTGAATTAGACATCCAAGGTTTCCATAATAACCATGATTTCATGATTTCTATTTTTCTAGATTTAGTTATGATTTTCTAAAATTTTCCCAGAAAAGAGGCCAATTCTGGCCGGGAATGAACTCCCATTTTCCATGCTCCATTTCGGTTTCTATGAGTTGTGGGCATGATTTTATGATCCAAATGAGTTGTAATGATGTATTTAAATATGAGGATGCATAGTATGAGTTTACACAGTCCACGTGACATAGATTGAAATTTTTAGATATGACGCAACGTGAAATTAATCCCACTTTCCTTGCTTTTTCTATGGGAAATCCATATGGATCATGATATTATACCATTTAAAAGCATGAGATGAGCTAGAATCTATGGTGTTAAAGTTTAAGCCTGGGATTCTCATTTTTAGGAGTCTAGAATGCTTTCCAAATTTTTTGGGACCTTAACCAAGTCATTTTGGGGGACTTCCTTTTGTATTCGGTGAATTTTGTTCGTTTATGGAGAAACCATACGTTATGTTTCTCACATTTTCTCTTGTTTTTGGAGAATCAGATGTTACAAATGGGATGGTATATCCATAGATTTTATGATAGGGTTTTGAGAGGGTCGTGTCGTGCAACCCTCAAAATAAAACTAGGTTGAGAAATTATATAGCTAGTATTACAACCTAGGTCATCTCCCTCGGAAATAGAATTCAATGTTTAATTGGGTCTCTAAGTGTATAAAGATCTTAGAATTACCTAATTTAGGGGGGATTTTTGATCTAATTAAACTATCCAAAATGAAATTGAAATAAAGTTCCTAAACTCTACCTAATTGCATGAATTATGGTTGATAATGGGCTTGCGACTAGCTTTGGATTCATCCCTTGGTATCCACTGTCCTTATCCTAATCCAATTGTAATTAATTATGGTCTAAAAGTCCCTATTTGTGTCCAATACAAATTATCTTGAGTTACCATGCAAGAATCACGGGACTAACAATTTAATGTTGAATTGAAACCTCAATCCCGCATTAAATCACTAACTCTTGTCATTAAGATTAATGAACACTTGAATTGAATGATTAATTGATCAATTAGCTTCTAAATTAACACCCTAGAATGTTTAATTAACCAATCAAACTCCAGGAAATCCTCAAATCAAACAATTAAGCACAGGCATACATGGGAAATTAAAGGAAAATACAAAATTCAGTGTTTAATCTAATCAATTAATCAACAAAAAGGCTTCCTAATTAGTATCTAACTAGCCACTAATTACAATTACACCAATCTCACTCAAATACATCTCAACCAAGCATATACAAGAAAAAGAAAAAGTATAAGAAATTAAGAAAATATTAGCCAAATCTCTTATTATAATCCGTAGATTCAAGCTTCTCCAAGAGGCTTCCTTCTAGCTAGCCACAAGGTGGATTAATGCTTCATGGTGGTGGAAGATTGATGGAAGGAGATGGATGAGAGGCTATGGTGTGGAGTGGAGTGTGTCTCTGCAAATGTTAAATGACGCTGGATGGCTTGGACGAAGGATGATATCACCTTTTCTGCCTCTGCCTAAGTGTATTTTTAATCTCCCTCATGTGCTTGTTTATTTTTCACATGCTCCTTCCTTTGCTAATTGCTTGTAGCTTTTTCTTCTTGATATGTATAAGTATGGGTTAGCCTCTTCTTGAATTCTCAGCCAAAAACATGTGAAGATGTGTAGGCCCCAAAGCAAATATAATAATCTCTTTCATGTGAGCTACCTTCTTAATTTGTCATAACCCAACATTATTTTTTGTCTTTTTTTCTTCGCGTTTTGCCAGCTACTCTCTCCATCTTTTTCTTCACATTATGCACATGTGTTCTCTTATATATGCATGATTCCTTCTTCCTAACTGCCTTATGTGTTGTTCTATCCATGTTCTAGTCTAGTTCTCACGTAGCTTCTCTTCTTGCTTATGTGTTGCTCAACTCGAGAGTGCTTTATGCATGGTTCTATGGCTTCTTCTCACGGTCTAGACCTTCCAACTTGAGCCAAACTCTCGTTTTGAACATCCGCTCTTCTTTCCATGTTTATTTTCATCCTCTTCCTCTCATTCGATGTAAAACCTGAGCCTTTGTTAGACCATATGAATTTGCCCGTATATGCTTCTCTTGAGTTCTTACTAAATGGACGTGATTCTATGCCAGCTCCCTTAGAGAAACGTACTCTGTTTCATGTTCTGTGCATTGCTTGCTTGCTTAGCCTCCAGCTCATCTTCGTTCATTCACTTTCATATCCAGCCCGTGGATCTTTCTTAGTGTTGTCTCCATCATGTTGCCACTTTCATGCATAATTTTAATGTACGAATCTACATATGTGTTAATGCGAGGCTACTTTGGTGTGTTTGTTCTACTCCCAACCATGCAAACCTAACTTCTTCATTTAACTCAGCTTATTCTTTTCCTTCCATGCATATCTTTCTCCATCTTCTTCTATTCACAAGCTTCTTCTCCATGTGAGCTGCCTTCTTCTTCTTGCTTCATGCACCCAAGGTTAAGTTTTCTTCTTCTCTCGTGTTGCTCAATGTCTGTTCCAGCCATGTTCAACTTGTGCTAATCTCCACAGCATTCCACATTACTCCTTCTTTACACTTTTCCTTTCATGCTTAGCTTGTGTTCTACTCATGTAACTTCTTCTTCAACTCAAGCTGCAAGCTTCTCTTCCTCTTTCCCACTCAACCCATAGCTTACATATGTGTGTTAGTACGTGGATTGTAATGACTCTAACTTCTAACAATCATAATTAAGGTTAAGTACGTGATTACTAACCATAAAATTTCAATTAGGGTTAAAAGTCATTACAACTAATTATATTTGAAAAATGTTAGGAAATTTAAACCTTAATGCTATTAGGGTCATTAATTAGGCAACCACAATTATTCAAAAGTGCAAGTGAATTTAATCATTAATAAGGAGCCTTTGATTCTCCCATCCATTAATTCCAACTCATAAAAACCTCTTACAAGTGTTTCTAAATCATTCCTTAGTATTACCATAAAAGAAATTAAAGTTTCTAAGTGAATATGAGAAATTGAGCACCTTCACCGTAGCTAAATCCCCTTTTGCCGTGGCCAATTACTCTCAGATTCAAGTCCTTACATCTCCATAAATTTCACGCATTTTGCCACGGCCAAATACCCCTTTCGCTGTGGCTAAAAACCCTCTGGAACACCCCCAAACTTGTTTCCCAGGCTTAGCCGTGGCTAACATCACTATTCGCTGTGGTCAATTTCTCTCTGTTTTCTTCCCTGGCAGGTTCGCCATGTAACAACCGGGAAAAGGGAAAAGGAAAAGAAAGTAGAAGGCTGAAAATTTTCAAAATTCAGAAAATTCCCCAAGTCTGCTCGCAATAGTGAGAAATGGTCTCACTATAGTGAGAGTGCCTTCTTACAATAGCGAACGTGATTCTAGCTATAGCGAGTGCTGGCATTCCATACAAAAACTAGGGGGCTGCTTGCTGTAGCTTACGCCATAGCGAAAGTGGGGTCTGGAACTAACGCGAGTTCGCCATAGCGAAGGTCAAATATCGCCATAGTGAAGGGAACTGATACAAGCTCGCCGTAGCAAAGGTTACACCTCGTCATAGCGAAAGGAATTAACACGAGCTTGCTATAGCAAAGGTTAATTTTCGCCGTAACGAGGGTCAGTCCGGAAGAGAGTAAAAGGCGAGAATTAGACACCTTTAAATGCTCCAACTCATTCTTTCTCTCATATTTGCCCTAGACTTCGACCCAAGGAGAGAAAAAGGCATGGAGAGTGAGAGAAATCAAGAGAAGGAGGAAGAGCAAAGGATTCTTTCTATGGTTTTGTTTGTGAGATTGGTTGGATTTTGGGCATGGGTTAGAAGAGGGAAAGTGGAAAACACCCTTGAATCTACTTGTTTTCTTTGAAAATGTTGTTACCACTACCTTAAGAGCTTGAGAGAGAGGAAGAGTTGATGGCATTCTAGTGAGAGAGAGAGAACCTCTAGGTTCTGGTATGTTAGGAGAGTTTGATCTAAAGGTTACATTCTAGAGAGTAATTCTATGTTCTTGATTGTGCCTAGGCTCAAGTGAAGCACCTCCATCAAGGTGTGATTGTGAACTTAAGAAAGGAGAAGAGGAATTGAAAGGAAAAGCTAGTGTTGGCTGATAAGGTAGCTCTCTTCCCACTTTTTCTTGTTGTATTCTTGGATGTAATAGTCATTGTATGTTTAGGTATATGCTTATTGTGTGGAATATGCCATATGCTATTGCTTTGATGCATTGATGCCAATGTGCTTGTGTGTTGGATTGTGAGGATTGCTTGGGTGAGGTAGTGCCGAAAGTCCCTTGAGATAGGTGAGGTAGAGCCGAAAGTCCCTTGAGATGGGTGAGACAAGGCTAAAAGTCTCATAACCGAGTGAGGCCAAGTCAAAAGTCCCTAAACTCAGGTGAGGCCATCCAAAAGTCCCTAAACTTGGGTGAGGCTAGACCAAAAGTCCCTAGAGCCCATTTTTGGCATTGTTGTAATTTCCATAGTATGTACAACGTGTGTTGGATGTTTGAGAATGGCTAAATGCTTATTCACATGCCTTGACTTGTTATATACCTTGATTGCTTACTTGATTGAGTGCATGAGCTACTGAGATTCCTTGAATCTCACCCCTTCCCCTCCCAACTTAATATGCTAGGTGAAGCTCAAGGAGAACCGAGTGCACACCAAGGAGCCTAGAAGTATGTGTAGCTAGATGTTAGCTTGTTTTGACTATTTTGATGTAATTTTGATGTAAAGAGGTGCCAAAATGAATATGCACCTTCTATTTTTGAGATGTACATATTGTAGCAAGTGTAAAAGTATGAATATATGATGTACAAACTATGCATAGAACCAAATTAATGGAAATGTGGGTTTTGCCCCTTTTGTTGAATGAATGTAATAGTGCATTTTTTGCCGTAGTATAGTGAGTTTGGATTGTATGCTGATTTGGACCATATGGACATGTTATATATATTATTTATATGCTTTTAAACTTGTCCATGAGTGGCTAGAATGTGTGAGAGGCCATTTGGACCCATTTTGGACCTTTTGGGTGCCAAAACCGGTAATTTTGTGAGCTCCGTCAAAGTATGACCAAACAAGCTCCTCTTGCCATGAAATTTGGTATGCCTCTAGAGTTTGTAGAAAGCTTCTTAGGAAGCCTAAGTGGGAAATATTCGGAGGTCTAGAGAATATTTGGCGAATTGTTGAAATTGGGAAAATTTGGTAGTTTGGTCATATACCGTTCCTATAGGTCAGAAATGAAATCCATGTCATACATAGACCAAACGGTGGCCAACTGTCATGAAATTTTATACACATAAACTAAAAAACCACAGTGACCTGTACCAACTAGAATCACCTAAATCAGAGGTCTGTAGAGAGAGAATGAACCTTCTGAAGTTCTGTATCAGTATTAGGGAGCCCATCTGACCCCCATTACTATTCCATCAGTTTTTGGGGTATAGGAGCTACTAAACTGATCTAGACTTATTTTTCTCCTCTAGTATACATCCGTAGCTTTCCAAATTGGTATAGTGTGCCTAGATTGGATTTTTGTGGATTTAGATACGAATTTTCGAAGTTCATGATAGTAAACTGCGCCAGAAACAGAGACAGCCGGACCTTTGTCTGATTTTTGATGTCAAACATAGTCCAAACGCTGAGTTTAAGATTAGGAATTGTTTTTATGTAAAGGTAACACTTAGAGCTTTCTAGAGAGCTAAAGCTTACTAGATTCCCATTTTTCTATAATTAGTTATGATTTTTCAAAGTTAGAGCCAAAATATGACTTTTGGGCACAAGTGAGAAAAATGCATTTTTGTAGTTTTTGGCTCCATACCCGTGGCTTATGGCTTGTTTTATGTTATGTATGAGTTGTATAAATGGAGTGTGAGTAGAGAACGTAAATGATGGGTACACAAGACCCACGGGGCATATAATGAGTGTATGAAACCCTGTTTCATAGCATGAAAATGCCACAGATTGGTATTGGTTCTTTGGAAATCATGTGGAACCGAGCCCTGAGAGAGGCTAGATAGCAGTAGTAGATTAAGGTTTTACACGCCACATTTGGCCGAGGCTAATTAATTGTTGGCCGCGGCCAATTCTTCTTTGTTTCTATTTAGCCTAGGCCAATTAAATGTTGGTCGCGGCCAATTCCCTTCTGTTCCTATAACTTCCAAAATTTCATCTCATGCTCTCCAATTCCCCCTCTAGCAACCCTCTAGGCCACTTTAACTTAGTTTGTGAAGATTTAATATCTTTCTTTCACCCAATCTACTTAACACATCTATCATTACACATTTAAAATTCAAATGTGGATCCTTAACCCTCTAGCTACCATAAGCTAGTGAGTTCATAGATTAATGACAGCAAATGTATTATGGTCACAAGGTGCATAGGGTCAATGCTTAATGTTCATATAAAATCAAATCACTTATCCATTATTAGCCAATTACAATCATAATGTTCAATTCCATGATAATCAAATTACATATACAATCCCTATACTTGGCAACTCATGATGCAATGCAGCAATGATACAAAACTAACAATTTAGTTACAATACATTTTGTCAAAGCTCCCAAGCCTATGTGCTACCAAACCATTTAATGATCTTCTATTAATTTTCTCCTTGCCACTAAGAGGTCCGGTCCCTGAAAATGTTAGCCCACAACGGGGTGAGATATACAATCTCAGTAACAAAAGGAAATTTTCATATATATGTACAAGTCAATCAATCTAATGCAATTTCATGTCATCAATACCATAATCATCAATTCAATTCGCAAATGAACTAGTTGAGCTACCAATGACTACTGTCCCATCCCAGCAATCATACACAATATGTTAATGGCCAATAACACTGGGAGAGGTCCGTCCACGGCACCTACTCCATCATGAGCACAACCAAGGCTCAGTGCATCTGGGGTTTGATCATAACTTGGTGTTCGATCGAAGTACATGCATGGGCGGCAGCCACACCACAGCTCCACCATGGACTCACAAGGTCCAATCACAATAACAATCAAGTAGTCAACCAGTCATTTAACATTTCAAAATCAAGCATGTGTAACAAATAGCAGATTAACATGAGCATATACATGGAATTAGGAAAATAACCTAGTTACCTCAATGAAGCCAATTACTTTCCCCTTAGGTACCATAATAATCCAAATGCAAACCAAGCCTATAACAAGCATAATTATCATCATTTCTAATCACAATCAAATATCCAAAGAGTTGAACTACTAATGGCAGACTAGAGGTTACTCACCTAATTACCAAGGGATTTAATTTCGGATTCCAACTTTCCCACACAAAAAATTGCCATAGTTCACCCCAATTTATGAGTAATTTCACATGAAACCAAAGCCCATATCATAGGTTAACTATAGGGGTCTCAAACTAATAGAAAATGCATTAAAATGGGAAGGAGATACTCACTTAACAACACCCATAGCCTCACTTCCGAAAATTAACCATGGAAGCACCAAAATTCGCATTTCAATCATCAAGCCCAGAAAATTCAGTTTTCCACCATTATCTCCTTGTAATCTCACACAATAATAGAACCCATTATGATAATACATCCTTAGGGGCATTTTCTAGCAAAGTGATTCACAAAATGGAAGGGAAAAGCTTACCTAATCCTCCCTCTAACCTCCAAGTCCGAAAATCTTGCAAGGAATCACCCAACACCAAATTTTAGATTTGAGAAGAAGATGAAAATGCTCAAACCCAGAAATTAATCAGACCAAAATGAAGAGGAGAATGACAGGGACATGTTTTATATAGATTACCTTAGCCACATCTTCCTTTAGAAGTGAGAAATGGTGGAGGAATGCAGAAAAACCCTAGCCCCTCTTCTCAAGTGCGAAAATGTCTTTCTAAGTCTACAGAACATGTATTCCTTGGCAACCAAATGGGTGGAGATAAGACTTCTTAGGGTTTTAATGAAGATAGGCTGGTCCAATGGGCCCATTATTTTAAGTGGGCTGGTGCTAGGTAAGATGGGCTGCAGAAAATTTAAAGTTAAAAGTAGGATGTGCTGACTAATGGCCTAATTCCTTGTGGGTTCAGATTTTTATACTTGTTGGGCCTTATCTCATAAGTTGGGCTTAATCTCATGAGTTGGGCTACAAAAATTTGACTGGGCTAGGCCATGTTCCAAGAGTCAATCCAACTTAGGTCTGCATAATGTGTGTTGGGCCAACTATTCTTGTAAATTGGGTCTTGGGCCTCTATTTCACTAAATCAAATTGGGCTATTGCTAGGTGATCTTTCTTGGCCCAAGTCTCATGATAAGGAGTTGGGCTTGCATCTAGAATCATTGGGCCTCTATAAGCCTCTTCTCATGATCTCCTACATTAATTTAGGTCTAGAGGTAGTTTCTATCCCAATTAATTCTCAACTCATATTATTGATTTATTTCTCAAAATTACCATTCACTTAACTTGCCAACTTATCCCATATTAATTATTCCTAATTAATTTAAATCCATGATTAACACCTTAATTAATTTTGGGGTGTTACATTCTTCCCTCCTTTTAGAAATTTTGTCCTCAAAATTAGTCACATCTTACTCATTTGATGTTAGACAATTAATCCTTATAACCCCCTCCTTGATAACTGAGATAGTCTTACATGAGACTAGTCCCCTCTTACTACTTTCCTGGGGAGGATGTTCTTGTCATGTTACCACTCCACTTGATAATCACCACTCTATTTCCTCTAGTTAACCTACGTCAAATGACATACCAACCCAAATATTCCATATTCTTTCTTTGTCCATAACTAAAGAGATCCTGACCAAGCCACACTTGATTATCTTATAGCAAGCTCTTGATACCTAGCTCAAATACATCCTAATTTTCTCTCCCTTCATAGCTTTTTGTTTAATTCTGTTTTATATTTTCCTCCCCTCTTTTTTTTCTCTTCTTTCTCTCCTCTCTCATTTTTTTTTATTGTCATTCTAATAACCGATTATTACATGTTCATGTTAATTTCCTTTCCTACTTAACTTCTAATCCGTTTGAGGGATAACTCCTAGATACTTTAGTTTAACTCTCCCTAATAGTTGATACCAAGAACTATAAGGGATTCCACTTAGTCAGTTGTTTTAGTATCTATTCCATTAATAGCAACATAGGTAAGTGACCTTATTTCATAATGAAGTTCCATTTGTCCTTCACTTAGATTACCCTCACATTTCTTTAGTCCAACCTTCTTAACTAAAATGGATTTTGCCTTTTATAGGTTCATCTAGTTTAAGTTTTCAAGTCTTACATTCAACTATCTCATAAATTATTGCACACATTATCCTCATTTATTGTCCATTAGTAGAAAGTTCATTATTTCCATTAGATGTATGGAATTCCCTTTTCATTTTCAATTAGTGCCTAAGATTACTCCTTCTCGTTTGTCGAGATTCCTAAGGATTAAAACTAATATGAAGTCTAATCTCACCACTAATCTCTTGAAGGCACCTAAATACTTTAGGTTCACCTTCTACATAGTCGAAATCAAACATAATCTGTCAGGTGAAAAATAAACATGATATTCCAGGTCTAGATTATATTTTCTAATAAGACCTAATCTCAAGGGTGAGAATACCTTGTCCAAAGCATCAAGGTAATCCGGTAGGACTTAGGAATGAATTTCTTTAAATCTTACAAGTCATACTTTTAGTGAGTGGTTTATTAGATAACATAATTTCCATTGCTTGCCCACAACATTAAGAATTTCCTTGTTGGCTCCTGATGATGGTTAATTATAGACAACCTGATCACCCCCCCTTCAGGGGTAACCAACATAGGAAAATCCTTAATAGATCTCTTCCCTCTCTTGTTTTTTTTTTTTTGGCACTTGGAAAGGCATTACCACAATTACATACATGTGACTCTAAAGATTACCATGATCAATAGATCCTAATGTCTCATTTTACCTCTCAGTTACTACAAGCTTTAGTAGTCAACTTAATGGCATCTCTACTCATTTAATGTCAACTGAACATCTCTTTGGGTTTTATGTCATTATATAGTCCCAAAGGACTGCACTTCCATATCTTATAACCCTAACTAAGATATTTTCATACAAGTATAGTCATTCTTCAACTAGCACATCCCGTTTTTTTTTTTTTAATATTCTCTAGTTTGGAAATTCATAATAATTCCCCAAAGAGTAATGAAATAATATCTTGTCAACAAGGTTTAAGATCCTATCAACAAGATCTTGTATTCATTAATGTGAAATCCGAGACCTTGTCAATAAGGTTCTCTAACTGCAAGTACAAGGTCATTTAACCATACATTATAGAATACAATATGAGATGATATGATAGTTTTCATCCTTACACAATGGCCTATGCCAACCACAACTGACTCTTCCACTCCCCTAAAAGTTTTTAGGCCTCAATTTCATGCCTTACTATTGGGAGTTAAATTAACATAATAAGGAGACTCAGTGAGTCTTTTCATTATTAAACATTCCCTAATTATCACTAGATCAAGTAGGGATTCCCAGTGAGAGAACTCAAGTATCATTTACCACTAGTGTTTTACCCTTCCTCATCAATCATTATACTAAGGTTTTATTGTAATAACATAAGTTAATTGCATTACTACCACCTCTCATTCATTCCCCCCGTGTTATTATTCTAGATTAGGGAGTCCTCTTTCAAAATTAGGGAGTTTTACTACCATTGTAAGTACTAGTCCATCTCCAATTCCCAATGTTACCTCTGCCCCCTTAATCACGCCACACGTGATACATGACAATAGAATTACTAATGGTGGAATTAGGGTTTGCCTTTTTAATATTAGCAGACAATGCTTTGCTGTGGCCATACACATGCTCATCATCCCATGGTGACTATATCTCAACCACTTGTACTCACACAGGTACAATTTTATTCTCTTTTTAGGTGGGTCTTTACCATCAAGATCTCCTCTTTACCTTCTAGGAAGAAAGTCTACTTAGCCTAGTTTGATGCCAATTTGGTGGTCGAAATTCATCAAATCATATGATGAGTGACATGCCCCGCATGCCCTTAGCACCGAAGTGCCGATAAATGAGCACGTCCCATTTGCCTCTAGCACCAGTGTGCTATAGAATCTTATCTTACACTCCCCGAGTGTATCATGCACATAAAGTGCCTCTAACCACCACCCAAATGCACGTCAACACATAGCATAAGTAAAGTAAATTACACAAGAGACAACATGCACAAGCACCCCGTGCCAGTGCACCTCACCTTTATCATGCTAAAGGGTTGTCTTTCCTCTTGTCATAATCTCTCTTTTTGCCTTAGTACACTAAGGGAGGAGCCTCAAAGCTCTCAAGATTCCTTTCAGAACATCATTTCCCTTAATCTCTTGCTTTAAAGTCACTATACACATTTAGAAATGGATTCGACAATCCTAAGGTTTTTCTTGCCCTCTTTCTTATCATTATTAACTAAAAATGGCTTACTCACTCTAATAGTTTGAATAAAACTATTTGAAACATTCTTTAGCTCTTATCGCCCTTATTCATTAGGCCAAATTGCGGTAGCTAAGATCAAGTAATTACATTCTCTGTTAACTGGGATCAAGCAAATGGGTTAGGACCTCTGTACCTATAAAGCCTCAACCTTGGGGACCTTTCGAAGTCTACGTAATCCTAACTCATTATGGATTGTGCATTACTTCATATATTTAATCAATCACACTTATTTATTACACACTAGTTCCATTATCAATTTCCTGATTGCAAGTAAGGTTTACATCTTACTCTTCCGTAAGGTTCTCATAGCTAGTTAAGTGTTTTACTCTATTTTGTTGCCTCCTAAGTTCTCAACATCACTCTAGATAGCCCTTGAAAAGTTTAGAATTTCACTTAGGTAAAGAATTGCTACTCTTGTTGTGATCAGTTGACTACTTCAATAGGCCAGTCAATTGGTCGGCCGTACCCAATTGGCTTGCTTAGTAAATGGCGGTCAACTGGTCATAAGCGCTATTAGTAGCTTTGTTCATCATCCTTATCAGTTACTTAGTCTCATTCATTCAGTCAACTGGTGCCTCACAGCGAGTGACTGGTTCATCTATTGCGTAGCCAGTTGGCAACAAGCCTCAACCAATTATCTATTAAGACTGAGACCAAGAACCCAATCTCCGAAGGAAAGAAGGGCAAAATTCTAATCTTTTCATTGGCATTAGCAACCTCAAGTCTCAAAATTAGCATTACTAAAGTGTTATGAGGTAAAATCTAACTATACTTTATTATTCTCCAAGGTATACTTATTGTGATAGGTGATGCTCTAAATAAAATTCAAGAAACAGTCATTTCAATCAAGTATTACAAGCCTTATCTCATCATTCCTTTATACTTCTTTCCAACACATAAAGCACATCAATTATATGTTTGCCTAATTAGCTATTCTCATGAGCGAATACTATGCCAAATATGCATCATGATTGCCAAGCTTCTAGTCACAGAATTTAAATTAGAATAGTTATCCTGAACCATTGCTCTGATACCAACTATAATGACCCTAACTTCTAATAATCATAATTAAGGTTAAGTACGTGATTACCAACCATACAATTTCAATTAGGGTTGAAAGTCATTACAACTAATTATATTCAAAAAATGTTAGGAAATTTGAACCTTAATGTTATTAGGGTCATTAATTAGGAAACCACAATTATTCAAAAGTGCAAGTGAATTTAATCATTAATAAAGAGCCTTTGATTCTCCCATCCATTAATTTCAACTTATAAAAACCTCTTACAAGTGTTTCTAAATCATTTCTTAGTATTACCATAAAAGAAATTAAAGTTTCTAAGTGAATATGAGAAATTGAGCACCTTCGCCGAGGCTAAATCCCCTTTCGCCGCGGTCAATTACTCTCGGATTCAAGTCCTTACACCTCCATAAATTTCACGCATTTTGCCGTGGCCAAATACCCCTTTTGTCGCAGCCAAATACCCTCTGGAACACCCCCAAACTTGTTTCCCAGGCTTAGCCGCGGCTAACATCACTATTCGCCACGGTCAATTTCTCTCTGTTTTCTTCCCTAGCAGGTTCGCCACATTTGGCCGAGGCCAATTAATTGTTGGCCGCTGCCAATTCTTCTCTGTTCTATTTGGCCAAGGCCAATTAAATGTTGGCCGTGGCCAATTCCCTTCTGTTTCTATAACTTCCAAAATTTCATCTCATGCTCTCCAATTCCCCCTCTAGCAACCCTCTAGGCCACTTTAACTTAGTTTGTGAAGATTTAATGTCTTTCTTTCACCTAATCTACTTAACACATCTATCATTACACATTTAAAATTCAAATGTGGATCCTTAACCCTCAAGCTACCATAAACTAGTGAGTTCATAGATTAATGACAACAAATGTATTATGGTCACAAGGTATATGGGGTCAATGCTTAATGTTCATATAAAATCAAATCACTTATCCATTATTAGCCAATTACAATCATAATGTTCAATTCCATGATAATCAAATTACATATACAATCCCTATACTTGGCAACTCATGATGCAATGCAGCAATGATACAGAACTAACAATTTAGTTACAATTCATTTTGTCAAAGCTCCCAAGCCTATGTGCTACCAAACCATTTAATGATCTTCTATTAATTTTCTCCTTGCCACTAAGAGGTCCGGTCCCTGAAAATGTTAGCCCACAACCGGGTGAGATATACAATCTCAGTAACAAAAGGAAATTTTCATATATATGTACAAGTCAATCAATCTAATGCAATTTCATGTCATCAATACCATAATCATCAATTCAATTCGCAAATGAACTAGTTGAGCTACCAATGACTACTGTCCCATACCAACAATCATACACAACATGTTAATGGCCAATAACACCGGGAGAGGTCCGTCCACGGCACCTACTCTATCATGAGCACAACCAGGGCTCAGTACATCTGGGGTTTGATCATTACCCAGTGCTCGATCGAAGCACATGCACAGGTGGCAGTCACACCACAGCTCCACCATGGACTCACAAGGTCCAATCACAATAACAATCAAGTAGTCAACTAGTCATTTAACATTTCAAAATCAAGCATGTGTAACAAATAGCAGATTAATATGAGCATATACATGGAATTAGAAAAATAACCCAGTTACCTCAATGAAGCCAATTACTCTCCCCTTAGCTACCATAATAATCCAAATGCACACCAAGCCTATAACAAGCATAATTATCATCATTTCTAATCACAATCAAATATCCAAAGAGTTGACTTACTAATAACAGACTAGAGATTACTCACCTAATTACCAAGGGATTTAATTTCGGATTCCAACTTTCCCACACCAAAAATTGCCATAGTTTACTCCAATTTATGGGTAATTTCACATGAAACCAAAGCCCATATCATAGGTTAACTATGGGGGTCTCAAACTAATAGAAAATGCATCAAAATGGAAAGGAGATACTCACTTAACAACACCCATAGCCTCACCTCCGAAAATCAACCATGGAAGCACCAAAATTCGTATTTCAATCATCAAGCCCAGAAAATTTAGTTTTCCACCATTATCTCCTTGTAATCTCACACAATAATAGAACCCATTATGATAATACATCCTTAGGGGCATTTTCCAGCAAAGTGATTCACAAAATGGAAGGGAAAAGTGTAACATCCGGCCTTTTCGTAAACGTGAGAAACGCAATGTTCAGTTTCTCAGTAAATGGCAAAAATGGGCCAGATACAAAAGGAAGTCCCTGAAACAGAAGGGATTGGGGCCAATCAAAATTATGATAAAATTTTAAATATTAGAAAATGAGGACTTGAGCCTTGAGTTGCCCAGAAATCAAAGCCAGAGTGATTCGAAAAATTTGTCAAAAGGCTAGTGGCATTTTGGTAAATATAGGTACTTTTTGAAAAATACACAGAAGGGATTTTTAAATGAAAGTTTTGAATTCTCTAGGGTTCTCAGAGGCTCTAAAGACTATGGAAAGTCCCAAGATAGCTAAAGCTCCTCCAGCGGATGTTTTCTAACGTCAGTGCGCTGAAACTTTGACGGATTCGTTCGGAAAGGTTTTAGCTCCAATTTGAGTGATTCCAAAGATATTTTACTTGTTTGGGAACCTAACTTTTATAATGGAAAAGACAGTTCTCAAAATGGAGCTAAAACGAAGGAGAAACGGAAATGCAAAGTATGAAGGGTGAAATGGGAATTTTTGAAAAGTGTAACTTATTCCCACCTATATATATGATGCACCCTTCTCCTCCCTTCATTATGCATGACCATCTTCTGCCTAAAACCAGAAGAAAACCCTAGGGGATGAGGCTCACAAGAAGGGGAAGAAAAGGAGGAGAAATCAAAGGCTTAAGGTATGGAAATTAGTAGTTTTTCATGCTCTTTCTCTTCCAAACCTCTTCTCCTCCATTCTCCTTTGTTTCCTATGATTATAATGAAGTTTATAAATCTGTTTTAAGGGAGAAATTGAGGGGAAAGTTCGGATTTGAAGAGAGGAGCTCAAAGAATATTCAAGTAAGAAAAAGCAAGAAAACAAAATAATTTCTCTTCCTATGGTTGTTATTTTTGGTCCCCTTCTCCACCATTTCGCCCCACTTGAGAAAAAACTAGGAGGAGATGATTTTTAGGCAGAACCAAGCATGAATCTAAGAAAAAAGGGTGTGGAGATTAAGAATATGCAAAGGGAATTATTAAAAAGCCATTAGATTTCAAGATGCAAATTCTAGGGTTTCAATTGCACCTTGTAAAATCTGACTTTGTATGATGACTCCTAGGCCTAAGTAAGAGTTTAAATTGAGCTCCCAAGATCCCTAAGAGGCTCCCCATATGCTTCTTCCCTTGAGAAAACAAAGAACCCAATATGCTTCATAGCCTCGGCCTAGATGGGTTCTCCTAGCTAGGGAGAGTTTTAAATTTTTCTAAGGCCATTCTTAAGTCATATTTGATGAATGAAAATGAGGGGAGGCCTTGGAAAAACTTTAGAACTCATGGAAAGTGATTTGGTGTCTTAGGTTTCCTAATATGTCCTAAAGAAGCAACATGTTGCTAGGCCTTTTATTTTGATGATGTGATGACTCCAAGAGGTTTAAAAGGAGTCAAGAATCATATTTGAAAAGAAATAATGAGGCCTAGAAATCATTTGAGGGGTGTTGCTTCATTAGGTGCCAATATAGACCATAATGGAACCTATAGAGCAATCTAATATTTCATTAAGTTGTGTAGCCTTAGAGTGTGGTTCATGAACTTAATTGGCTCCCATAATTTGTGTCTAGGCCAAGAGAAACCATATCTACCAATTTGTGGGTGTGTGGCCGAAAGAGGAGGCTTGAGTCCAAAGGAAAAAGTGTGTGATTGTGTGCAAGGTAGCTCTCTCCACCTTCTCTCATGCATGGATGTGTGTTTAGCTTGTTTTAGAATGTGTGTATGTGTATTTTCAAGCTTTGAAAAGTATGCTAGCATGTCTTTACATGTCATGATCCTTGATGCCATGTTATGTTTTAAATGAATCCATGATGTTTGTATGAGATTGCTTGAGTGTGGAGAGGCCAAGAACTCTTCCCTTTGGTGAGGATGAGCCAAGAACCCCTGAGCTTGGTTGAGACAAAGCAGAGAGTCTCCCAAAAGCAAAGTGGGCTCCCAAGAGTATGGTTGAGTCCAAAGTGCTCAAGAAATGGGTGAGGCAAGTCCAAAACCCATGAGGAGAAGTGTCAGGCCAAACCAAACACTTAGTGAGCTCTTGAATGATTTGTATGAGTTGTTCACATGCCAACTTTGCTTCTAAAATGTCCATGGCTTTTATTGTCTCCATGCATGCATTGGTAAAGCTTGCTTGCACATATTATGTATGATTGAATGGGAGATGAGCTATTGGGATTCTTTGAATCTCATCCCCTCCTCTCTAATGATCTAACATGCTAGGTGAACCAAGTGGAGATGCTAATGGGAGCCAACAACACTAAGGGAAAGAGATTGACAATCATGTGTTTAGCTTTTGTCACTTTAAGACCATGATTGTACCATATGATATATATGATGTAGTAAATGGGCTATGACCCTTGAGGCATGTGTAAATATGATATTATATGATGTTTAAATGTATTGATATAATGTGTGACCTCTAGAACCTATTTTGAGTATGTAATGCCAAAGTGTGCAATATGGGAGTTTGTTGGAAATATGCATAAGTGTGGGTTGAATGGCCAAAATGAGATGTATGAGGTTTGGGAACATTTGGTCAGCTCACACAAGTCTCAAATAAGCTTTTAAACTTGCCCAAAAGGTACCATGACCAAGGGAAATCCATTTGGCAATTTTGGTACCCAATATGGAGCCAAAATTGACCATAATGGAACCCTATGTCACATTTTGGCCAAATGAGTTAGTCTTGCTCTGAACTTTGGCATAAAATTAGGTCTCATTGAGATATTTTTTTGAACTAAAGAACATAATTTTTAGAGGTCTATAGAATATTTGATGAATTTTCAAAGTTGGGATTTTCTATGGTTTCTGGTATGTGCACTGTTCATGCTGGCGGATTTGATTTTTGTGTCACTCGATAGACAAATGGTGTCCAATGCTTATGAAATTTTATATACATAAACTAAAGGTCATGAGATTTCTGTGGCCATTGAGATCACCTCATTTGGAGGTCTGAGCAGAGAGTTATACATGTTTGAAATTAACTGTCAGTATCATTAGCGCCCCAGGAGCTTAGTTACTGTTCTATCAGTTCCAGATGTTTAACGCATATGTTTCATTCTAAAATTATTTTTAGTGTCAACTTAACATTTGTAGCTTTCTATAATGACTGAATATGTGTTATTTTGATTTGTTTAGAATTAGTTATGAATTTCAGAAGTTTGTATCAGTAAACTGAATAACAGCCCAGGCAGCCAGCGACTCTGTAGCTTTTTGGATGTCAAACGTTCTATGTGATGAATGTTGAATGTGGGAGTATTTTTAGTGTTAATTAGACATCATAATATTTCCAAAATGACCAATATTGCATGATTTAGAATTTTCTAGATTTAGTTATGATTTTTCAAAGTTGGGCCAGAAAATGGAGCAAATCTGGCCGAAAATATGCTTGCTTATTTTGAGCTCCAATTCGGTTTCCATGAGTTATGGGCATGATTTTGTCATGAAAATGAGTTGTAATGATGTATTTAAATATTAGAATGTATAGTATGAGCTCACACGGTTCACGTGACACCGAATTGAATTTTTTTAGATATAGCGTAACGCGGAAAAGTCTATTATTTTATCCTCTTTTTCATATGCTCTTGTGGGATTGATGATATAAAGCCTATAAATGACATAAAATGAGCTAGAAGTTATGGTGTCACAAAAAGCTTACCTAATCCTCCCTCTAACCTCTAAGTCCGAAAATCTTGCAAGGAAACACCCAACACCAAATTTCAGATTTGAGAAGAAGATGAAAATGCTCAAACCCAGAAATTAATCAGACCAAAATGAAGAGGAGAATGAGAGGGACATGTTTTATATAGATTACCTTAGCCAAATCTTCCTCTAGAAGTGAGAAATGGTGGAGGAATGCAAAAAAACCCTAGCCCCTCTTCTCAAGTGCGAAAATGTCTTTCTAAGTCTGCAGAACATGTATCCCTTGGCAGCCAAATGGGTGGAGATAAGACTTCTTAGGGTTTTAATGAAGATAGGCTGGTCCAATGGGCCCATTATTTTAAGTGGGCTGGTGCTAGGTAAGATGGGCTGCAGAAAATTTAAAGCTAAAAGTGGGATGTGCTGACCAATGGCCCAATTCCTTGTGGGTTCAGATTTTTATACTTGTTGGGCCTTATCTCATAAGTTGGGCTGAATCTCATGAGTTGGGCTACAGAAACTTGACTGGGCTAGGCCAAGTTCCAAGAGTCAATCCAACTTAGGTCTGCATAATGTGTGTTGGACCAACTATAAGAGCTCATGTAAATTGGGTCTTGGGCCTCTATTTCACTAAATCAAATTGGACTATTGCTAGGTGATCTCTCTTGGCCCAAGTCTCATGATAAGGAGTTGGGCTTGCATCTAAAATCATTGGGCCTCTATAAGCCTCTTCTCATGATCGCTTACATTAATTTGGGCCTAGAGGTAGTTTCTATCCCAATTAATTCTTAACTCATATTATTGATTTATTTCTCAAAATTACCATTCACTTAACTTGCCCACTTACCCCATATTAATTATTTCTAATTAATTTAAATCTACAATTAACACCTTAATTAATTTTGGGGTGTTACATGGCTTGTGGGTGCTGTTGTGCATGTGAGTGACCATATGTGGTATGTGTTACGTTGTGAGCTAGTGATGTGGATGAGTGAAGCTGCTTGAATCAATGCAAGCAGGAGTGCATGTGAGTGTTTCTAAGTGAGATGCTATATGTTAGTGTGTGCTTCAAGGGAGTAGATGCTGTGTTGGTTGGAGGAAAGTGAACAAAGCTAGCATGAGTGAATGAATGAAGTCAAGGGTGCTAGAGTTAACTCGTGGCTTCTTAAATCCTTCATCATGTGAATTCCCCTTTTCTCTATTTCAAAACCATAGCAAGAGATACAAATTCTGCACAAAAAGAATGGAAAAGATGAAATAGGAATATTCATAAAGTTCATTTAAAAAGATTTGTGCATTAAAATTCCAAAATTTTGCAAATTAACTCCTAAAATATAGAAATGCCTACTAAAATCAAATTCCACTTTATTAAATTCCTAAAGCCATATTTGATCATTAAAATTCCTAAGATAAGGAGAATAAAATGTATAAAAAATCATGCTTATCAGATTGCCTAAGACATCTTCAGGTTACGATGCCATTTGGGTGATTGTGGATAGACTCACGAAGTTTACAGACTTTTACCTATTACTGCCATTTATCCTTTAGATAGAGTAGCACAACTATACATCTATGAGATTGTGAGATTCATGGTGTCCCTAATAATATAGTGTTAGATAGAGACCCAAGACTTACATCAAAATTTTGGTGGTCTTTGCAAGAAACTTTAGGCACTAGTCTTAGTAAAATGGGCAGACTGAGAGAACCATTCAGACTCTTGAGGATATGCTTATAGCTAGTGTGTTAGAATTGAAAGGGAACTGGGATGTGTACTTGCCATTAGCCAAGTTTGCTTATAGTAATAGTTACCACTCTAGTATCCAGATGGCACCATTTGAAGCACTTTATGGAAGGAAGCTAGAGAACCCTTGTGTTAGGTAAAGCTGGGTGATAAGAGTCTTTTAGGTTAGAACATAATGGATCAAACCACTTACCAAATAGAACTCATCAAGAAGAAGTTGTTGGTAACCTAGAGCAGGTAAAAAAGTTATGCTAGTAAGAGAAGAAGACCCCTGAAATTTGAGGCAGGAGACCATATGTTCCTCAAGGTTACTCCTATGATGAGAATGAGATGGTCTATCAAGTCAAGAAAGCTCAGTTCTCGTTACCTTGATCCTTTTCAAATCCTTGATCGGATAGGACTCTTAGCCTATAGAGTGGCTTTACCCTCAAATTTGGCCCAATTGTATAATGCATTTCACGTATCCCAATTGAAAAAGTATCATCGGACCCTTCACATGTCATTGAGCATGAGAATGTGCAGTTGCAAGATGATTTGTTTTATCTGGTTAAGTGGAAGGGATAGTGGACTCAGAAGTCAAACAGCTGTGTACTAAGGACATCCTTTTGGTAAAAGTGGTATGGAAGGGACTTACTTTGAATGAAGCAACTTGGGAGATGGAGGAAGTTATGAGGAAGGACTATATAGCACTATTTGACTAAGGTATGTCTAATTTTGAGGACAAAATTTCTAAAAGGATGGGAGAATGTTAACATTCCAAAAATTATTAAAAGTAATTATAGGCAATTAAGGAATTATTATAAGGATAATTAAGCAAATTAATTTGCTTAATGTGGATTTAAGATTCAATTTGCTTAAAAATTTAATCTTAGCCCATAATTAATTTAAACATGTTAAAGATGAGGATTTATGGAAACCCAACTTCATCTTGTGAGACTTAGACCAAGAGAACCCACTTAACAATGGCCCAGTCTAGTTTAATTACTTAGAAGCCCAGAACCAAGAAAATGGGCTTAAGTGAAGTTTGGGCTTTGGAGTCAACCTAAGACCTTACTAAAACCCTAACCTCTTCATAGTCTTCTTCCCTATTCTACAGAAACATAAGGAGTTCAAGAGGGAAATTTAGAGATTCTAAGGAGGCTAGGTTTTCTTTAGCATATTTCCACAATTTCCCACTTCTAGAGGAAAAATTAGTCAAGGTAATCTCCATGAAACTTAACCCTGTCTTCTTCCTCTTTGATTTGGCCTAATTAGTTTTTTGTTTGGGGCATTTTTACCTTTCACCTAAGTCTGAGATTTCTCATTTTGGGTTGTTCTTGTATGATTTCTAGAGGCTGAGGCTAAGAGGGTCATTAGGTAAGTAACTTCTCCCCATTTTGATGTGTTTTCTATTGGTTTAAGACCCCAATGATTAACTTATGTTATGAGCTCTAATTGTATACGAAATTGCCACAAAATTGGAGAGAAATCTTGAAGTTTTTGGTATGGGAAGGCTTACACCCAAATTTGAATTTCATTACAGTCTAAGTAAGTGCTTCTTAGATGTTTAAGATGTTAGGAAATGCTAAGTGTCTAATTTATGTTGAAATTAGTATAAAAAATATGCTTTGATTTCATCTAGGACCTTTAAGTGTGTGGAAACTTGTAATGACTCCAGAACCATACGTAATTAAGTGACGTAACTAGGGTAAATTTTTAATTCCTTGCATATGTCCACTTTAATCTTATATCTGCTGCACATATATGGTTTTAAATGCTAAATGATTGGTTAACTACCTGAATTATTGCATTTGGACCTTGTGTGAGTCCATGGTGGAGCTATAGTGTGACTACCACCCGTGCATCATGCTTCGATCAAACACTAGGTTGTGATTAGATCTTTAAATGCACTGAGCCCAAGTTATGCTCAATAGGGAGTTGGCACCATGGACAGGCTTCTCCTAGTGTTATTAGCTTTTAACATGTTAAATGTGATTGATATTATAGGATAGTAGTCACTGTTAGCTCAACTATTTCATTTATTGATATGATAGATGTTTCTTATGCTTAATTGATTAAACTACACATATGTTGATTAATTTGGTACATATGAGTGGAGTTTCTCCCTTGGTTACCAAGATTCACATCTCTCCCTCTTTTATGGGCTAACAATTTTAGGTGAAGGCTCCTTGGGTAAGGATAAAGGAAAGCAAGTGAATAAACATCCATGAGCTGAGGCCATGTGTGGAAAACTCTGCACTTGGGCTAACCTGTAACACCCTGAAAATAATTAATAGTGATTATTTAGAGATTACAAAATTATTAAGAGGGATTTAAGGAAAATTTATTAGGAGAAACGGTCTTAAGAAAAATGAAAAATTTAAGTATTTTAACATAGTTATTAATTAGATAATTTTGAGAGAAGCAAAATAATAATTATAGATTTAAGTATGATTTAGGCCTATGATTGATTTATGTGTGCCAAGAACATTATTAGAAGCGTAGTCTTATTCTTATGAAAGCCTAACTTCATCTTAATATGACCTAATCTCATCTTAAGAGGCTTATCCTTAAAAGAACCCACTTAACATTGCCTTAACCTAATGTTTAGAAGCCTAAAACTTAGAAAATGGGCCTAAGTGAAATATAGACCCTTGAGTCAGCCTAAGACCTCCACAAGCTTATGAATTAATTAGCCCAATAAGTTCACATATGAACCTAAGTAGATTTTGGGCCTTGGGTTAGCACATTCCATCTTAACCTTAAGTGTTCTATAACCCAACCCACCAAACATTGCCCTAACAATTAGGAATAAGACCAATTAGATCTTGGGTTGATGGGCCAACCTATTGCTAACCTAAAACCCTAAGGGACTAGTTGCCACACCAGTTTATTGAAAACAAGACACTTGGTTCTGTAAAAGAAAAATTCATTTTCGGACCTTAAAGAGAGGCTAGGGTTTTCATTAAAAGTTTAGCTCCATTTCTCCTTTCTAGAGTAAGATTCAGCCAAGGTAACCTATATAAAACTTAACCCTTTCTTCTTCCTCTTCAATTTGAATTGATTACTTTTTCATTTGGAGTCTTTTCACCTTGAACTTAAATCTAAAATTTGTTGTTTGGAGCTTTCGTGGTGGATTTTTGAAGGTTAAGGTTAAGAGGGTTATTGGGTAAGTATCCTCTTCCCATTTTAATGTATTTTCTATTAGATGGAGACCCCTATAGTTGAGTTATGATATGGGCTTTGGTTTTGTGCAAAATTACCTAGAAATTAAAGTGAACTATTATGATTTCTGGTATAAGGAAGCTAGAACCCAAAATTGGAATTCATTGGTGGTTAGATAAGTAACCTCTAGGTAGTCATTAGTAGCTCAACTCTTTGTTGCAAGAAATGTTGTTTGATTTGCTACAATAAGTGATTATAACTATATTTATCTTAGGTTTGGTGTGCATTTGGATCATGATGGTAGCTAATGGAAGAGTAATTGGCTTCATTGAGGTAATCGAGGTTAATTTCCTAATTCCATGTATATACTCATTTTAATTTGATATTTATTTTGCATGTATCATTTTGAATGCTAAATGAATGGTTAGCTATCTAAATTATTATGTTTAGACCCTGAGTGAGTCCTTGGTGGAGTTGTGGTGAGGTTGCCACCTATACATCGTGCTTCAATTGAGCATCTAGTTGTGATTAGACCCCTGAATGCACTAAGCCTAGGTTGTGCTCATTGAGGAGTTTGTGTCATGGAAGGACCTCTTGTAACCCCACAAAAATAATTAATGGTAATCATTTGGGGATTATGAAATTATTAAGAGGAATTTAAAGAAAATTTATGAGGAAATAGAAGTCTTAAGGAAAATGGCAAATTTGATAATTTTAACATAATAATTATTAATTGGATAATTTTGAGGGAAATAAAATAATGATTATAGATTTAAGTATGATTTGGTGTGACAACCCTAATTCCTAAACATTGCAATTAAGGTTTAATACATGATTAATAACCATAGATTGGGGTTACAAGGTATTACGACCAATTATGTTATGAAAATACAGGGAAATTTGAACCTTAATGTGATTAGAGTCATCAATCCTACAATTACAAGCACTTATGTTCACAGGGGGAGTAAACATTTATTTATAAGCCTTTGATTCTATTACTCATCAATTATAACTTATCCCAATATTTCTAAATCATCCCTGAGGTTACCATATAAGAAACCAAGGTTTCTTGATTAATATAAGTGTTCTAGAATGTTCGCTGTGACCAAATTACACTTAGCCACAGCTAATTTTCCTTGGTTTCACCCTATTGTCGCGACGAGTTAGACCTTCGCCATGGCCAACCTACATGGTGCCACGGTGAAGAAGCCTTCTGAAACTTACCTCGCTCACCTCTTGATATTGGCTGCAGCCAATAACTCCTTTCGTCGTGGCCAATTCCTCTCTGGAATGCCTGGCTCATTTTCATAAAAGTTCACCGTGGCCAATTCCCCTTTTCACCATGGTGAATTTCCCTCTGGATGACTCCCAGTTCGCCTCTCACATTTTGCTGCAGCCAATTACACATTTTGCCGCGGCAAATTCCTCTCTGGCACTCTCTCTGGGCAACCTCGCCTCTATTGGTCGCGGCTAACTCCTTTTTAGCCACAGTGAATTGTCTTCTGGTCCTATAACTCCTAAATTCTTTCCTCATACTCTTCACTCTCCCTCCAATAACACCCTAGGGCCCCTCTACCTCAATTATGGGGCTCAAATGGCCTTTATTAGCGTAATTTACCTATCTAATCTATCTTTACAAGTTCAAAATTTAAGAGTCAATTTCTTTCCTCTAGTTGCCCTCCATTAGCAAGTTTGTAGAGTAATAATAATAGGAATTCATGAACTAACAGCAGTTATCACTTGATACACAATAAGTGGGAGCTCTATACATTAAAGGTTCATATCAATATCTCAAAGATTACATTTCCAATGATAAGCCATATTATAGTTCAACAAGGCTCACAGCAGATATCATAAATCCATACATCAAGTACCAAATTAAGATGAGGTCTAACCCCTCAATACATACATCCTAAATAATCAAAATATGAAAGCCTACACTTGGCAATACAGATACATGATGATGTTATACATAGGTTAACAAAATTTAGCATCTGCCCTATTACACTCAAACCAAGTGTAGGTCCCTACACTAGGCCTCAGCTCATGGATATTCATCCACTTACTTGCCCTTATCCTTACCCAAGGAACCTTCACCTGAAATTGTAATCCCATAAAACGGGGTGAGATATGAATCTCAGTAACCAAGGCAATTCCATTATATAAACCAGTTTAATTAACATATATGCATGAATCAAAATCAACATCAGAATCATATCAGTCACATCAGTAAATGAAACAATTAGGCTATCATGATTACTATCCCATACTAACAACCATATTTTCATATGTTAAAGGCCAATAATACTGGGAAAGGCCTATCCACGGCACCTACTCCCCATTGAGCACAACTAGGGCTCAGTGCATCTAGGTTTGATCATAACCCGGTGCCCGATCGAAGTACATGCACATGTGGCAGTCACACCACAGCTCCACCATGGACTCACAAGGTCCAATCACAATACATAGATAGCCAACCAATTCATTCAGCATTTCAAATCATTCATGTATAGCAAATATGAAATTAAAACCGACATATGCATGAAATTAATGTAAACCCCGGTTACCTCACTTGTAAACAATTTACAACAGCCACTAATGGTACAAAGTCTCCCTATAACCATAACATCAGAGAATTACTACTCTGATTCATCATTAACAGTTGCAACATGTATCCAAAGAATTCAAATGCTAATAACTACCTCAAGAACACTTACCCAGCCACCACAAATCCCAAATTCGGATTGAAGTGTCCTCTACTAAAAATCTCAATATTTCACCTAAAATCCTAAGTAAATTTGTACAGAATTAATACCCATATGATCAATCAGCTATAGGGGTCTCAAATTAGCAAAGAAAGCATCAAAATTGAGGGTTTATACTTATCTAATGGCAGCCCTAGCCTCAACCTACGAATTTTACCAAGAAAACCCCAAACAACCACATTTCAGATTTTTGAGTAGGATGAAAATACTCCAAATGAAAAACTAATCAGGCCAAATTAAATAGAAAGATGAGGAGATTAAGTTATATAACTATTACCTTGGCTGAATCTTGCTCTAAATGTGAGAAAATATGGAATTCTTGCCTCAAACCCTAGCCTCCCTTATGACCTCAGATTTTCCTTCTTGAGTTTCAGAAAAATGAGGAAGAAGTTAAAGTGTTAGGGTTTTAGTTGGGTTTAAGTTAGGTCAAATATAGGTCATGGGTTGCTCCAAAGGTCCAACTCCTAATGGGCTTCAGATTTAAGCTTGTTGGGCTGCAGAATTTTATTGGGCCAGACTTAGTTTTAAGGACTCCATGGTCTTGGGTTTGCACATGGTTTATTGGGCCACTTATAAGACCCTATACAAGGTGGATCTTGGGCCTCTATCATATGGAATTAGATTGGGTCTGCACCTAACTAATTAGGCCTCCATTAGCCTCTTATCATGATTTATTAATTTGAGCCTAGATGAAGTTTTTATCCCAATTAATTCTCAAACTCATATTAATAATTTATCTCTCTAAAATTCCTATTCACTAACTTGCCCAATTATCCTCTATTAATTATTCTTAATTACTCTAAATTCATGATTAACAACTTAATTAATTTTGGGGTGTTACATTTGGACCTATGACTAATTTATATATGCCAAGAATATTATTAGAAGCTTAGTCTTATTCTTATAAAGACTCAACTTCATCTTAATCTGACCCAATCTCATCTTAAGAGGCTTAGCATTAAAGGAACCTTTTAGCATTAGCCTAACCTAATTCGTAAAAGCCTAAAACTTAAAAAATGGGCCCAAGTGAAACATGAACCCTTAAGGTAGCCTAAAACCTTAATAAACTTTTTTGTTTAAAGCCCAATAAGCTTACACTAGAAGCTAAATGGATTTTTGGGCCTTTGGGTCAGTACATTTCTTCCCAACCCCAAGAGTTTTTGCAGCCTACCTTACCTAACATTGGCCTAACAATTAGGAAATAGCCCAAATGGACTTTGAGCTGATGGGTAAGCCCATTCCTCATTTAAAACCCTACGGGTTCAGTAGCCACATTCATTTTCTTGAAAGCAAAACATTTGGTTTTGCTAGGCAAGACTTCATTTTTGCACCTAGAGAAGGGAGGCTAGGATTCAGCTAAAGTAACCTTCATAAAACTGAATCCTTTCTTATTTCTCTTCGATTTGGCCTAATTATTTTTTCATTTAGAGCTTTTTCACCCACACCTAAATCTAAAACATGTTGTTTGGTGTTTTCATGGAGGATTTTCAAAGGTAGAGGCTAGTAGGGTAATCAGGTAAGTATTTCCTTCCCATATTAAGGTAGTTTTTGCTGGTTTAAGATCCCTATGGTTAATTTATACTATGAGTTGGATTTTGTACAAATTTGCCCGGAATTTAAAGTGATATACTAAAGTTACTAGTATGAAGACAACCAAATCTAAATTTGGAATCTTGTAGTGGTTAGGCCTGGTGTGCATTTAAATTATAATGGTAGCTAGAGGAAGAGTAATTGGGCTTCATTAAGGTAATCGAGATTAATTTCCTAATTCTATGTATATCCTCATTTTAATATGATATTTGTTGCACTTATATGATTTTAAGATACTAAATAATTAGTTGGTTACTTGATTGTTGTTGTGGATCTTAAGTGAGTCCTTGGTAGAGTTGTGGCATGGCTGCCATCCGTGTATCATGCTTCGATCGAGCACTGGGTTAAGATCAAACCCCTGAATGCACTGAGCCTAAGTTGTGCTCATTGGAGAGTTGGTGTAGTGGATAGGCCTCTTTTAGTGTTATTGGCCTTTAACATATTAGATGCGATTAATGGTATAGGATAATAGTCACTTGTAGTTTAACTAGTTCATTTGCTAATTGAATTGACAATTCTAATATTTGATAATATGAACATGCATTATGTTGATTAATCTGTACATATATATAGAATCTGCCTCTTGTTACTAAGATTGTATATCTCACCCTGCTTGTAGACTAACATTTTTAGGGACCAGACCTCTTAGTGGCAATGAGAAATTAATATAAGCATAATGTACAGTTTAGTAGCACATGGGTTTGAAAACCTTATCAAATTGGTTTGTGTAATAAGAATACTAGTTTTTATGTATTTGCCACATTGCATCATAAATTGCCAAGGATAAGGACTGTCTATGTAATATAATTATCATAGGATTGAATATTGTGATCATAATTGACTAATAGTTAATAAATGACTTGATCTTTTATGGCCATTAAGCATTAGCCTTGTAAACATTTGTGGTTGAACTATTTTTTCTATCTTGGAATAGGCTTGACTGATATGAATTCAAGTTTTGATTGCTCTAATTCAATCCTAGACCCTTAGACAATGAGAATTAGTGAATCATGATATTTGGGAGTTGGGAGGTCTAAAAAACCATGTTGTTAGTCATGGAAGCCTTAGAATTCATCTAGTATGAGTGGTAAGGGGTTCGAAAGCATGAAAATGAGAAAATAGCACGAAGAGAGGGCATAGTTATGGCTTAAAGGACTCAAGCCATGGCAAAAATTGAAGTTCGAGGTAACAAAGGCTAGGAGCATCATGCGCAAGGTGATTTGTGTAATGCCCAATTTTCGTTAAACGATGAAAATGGATACATTTTCAAAGCAAGTCTCCCAAAATGAATCAGTTAAAGTTCCAAAAAATTTAAGTAACATTCTAGACTCCTAAAAATGAGAATTCTAGGCTCAAATGGAAAGAAAAATGAAGCTAGAATAAAGAAACAAATTTTGATGAAAATCTAATGAAACTTAATGAGATTTTCGTAATTTTGAGCAAATTTTAGAATTTGCATAGGAGGACTTTTTAAATAAAAGTTTTGAGTTCTCCAGGGTTCTCAAAGGCCTTGAAAACCATGGGAAGTCCCGGGACAGTTAAATCCCCTCTGGTGGACTTTTTCCAATGTCGGTGCACCTAAACTTTGATGGATTCATTCGAGAAAGTTTTAGCTCCGATTTGAGTGATTCCAAAGGCATTTTACTAAATTGGAAACCTAAATTTTATAATGGAAAAGATGATTCTAAAAAAGGAGCTAAAACGAAGTAGAACCAAAAATGCCAAGAATGAAGGACAAAATAGAAATTTTTTAAAAGTTTTTTTTTCTCCCACTTATATATAAGTGGCACCCTACCTCCTCACTCATGTAGACACAATTATTTTTGCCCTAATTCAGAGGAGAGAGCTAGGGTTTAGGCACACCAAAGAGAGAGAAGAAGAAGGAAAAATCAAGGGAAAAAGGTATAAATTCTTGGTAGTCTATAGTGATGCCTCTTGTAACACCATATTTTTCTAGCTCATATCACAATATTTACATGTCTCACATTCATAATTTCCATGAAGAAGCAAGAGAAAGAGCTAAAATAATACAATTTTTTTGTGTTGCGTAGTGTATAAAATTTTCATTCGATGTCACGTGGACCATGTGAGCTCATACTATACATTCTCATATTTAATTACATGAATACAACTCACCTGGATCATAAAATGTGGCCTACAACTCATGGAGCTCAAAGAGAAACTTAAAATAGGTATTTTAAATTTTGGCCAGAAGTTGCTCTTTTTCTGTCTAAATTTTGGAAACTCATAACTAATTCTTGAAAACTCGAAATCATGCATTCTTGGTCATTTTGGAAAGCTATGGATGTCTACTTCATACTAAAAATATGTCTAGATCATAACATCTATCATAGAAGATGTTTGACATCCAAAAATTTCCAAAGGTCAAACTACATTCTGGAACTATCACAGAATTCTACAGAAAACTTTGAAAATATCCAATTAATTCCAAAAAAATCCAATCTATGAAAATGATACTAGTCTTAAAAGCTGTGGATGTTAACTAGAGAGGAAAAATATCTCCAGACTAGTTCATCATGCCCATACCTCAAAATTTAACAGAACAGTAACTTAGGTCGGGCAAACCTCCTGATACTGGACAGAATGTTCAAAAATTCATACCTCCCTCTCTAGACCTCAAAATGAGGTGCTTCCAGTTGGCATGAGTCACTATGAATGTCTAGTTTCTCTATATAACATTTTAAGGCAATGGACATCATTTAAGCCCTATCTAATAGAATTCATTTTCAGACCAAAATGAATTGTGCAGCAAACCATAATAAAAAAAATTGCTAACTTTGAAAATTTATCAAATATTCTATAGACATAATTTCATGCCAAATCTCAGATCAAGAAGAGCCCATTTGGCCAAAAAGTGATATAGGGTTCTATTATAGTCAATTTTGGCTCCATATGAGGTACCAAAGTAACCAAATGGCTTTCCCTAGGGTCTGGCACCTTTAGGGCAAGTCTAAAAGCATGATTAAGACTTGTGTAAGCTACCTAAATAGTCTCAAAATCCATGCATCTCATTTTGGCCATTTCATTCACACCTATGCATATTTCCATAAAGCCATTCATGAAGCTAATGTGCCATCATATACTCAATTCATATTCTAGTGGCTACATAACATATTCTCTCATTCATACATGGCATAATGTCATAATTTCACATGACTAAGAGGTCATAGACCATATACATCAAGGGATTACAACATTTGACACAATTATGGCCTTAAAGAATAAAAAACCATGCACTTTGATGTCAAGTTTTCACCTCTCATGGTCTACCTAGCAATTAGCACATTGGAGAGGAAGGGATGAGATTTAAAGAATCCCATAGCTCATCTCCCATTCAATCATACATAATATATGCAAAGCAAGTCTTAAAAATGCATGTATGAATATCATGGAAGTCATGAACATTTAAGAAGCAAGTTTGGCATATGAATAAGTCATACAAAACATTCAAGAGCTCACTAAGTGTTTGGATTGGCCTTACACTTTTCCTCATGGATTTTGGACTTGCCTTACCCTTTTTTTAAGAGCTTTGGACTCAACCATACTCTTAGGAGCTCACTTTGCTTTTGGGAGACTCTTTGCTATGTCTTAACTAATCTCAAGGGTTCTTGGCTTATCCTCACCATGGTTAAGAGTTCTTGGCCTCTCCACACTCAAGCAAACTCAAATAAATATCATACATTCATTTGAAAATATAATATGTCATCATGAAATCATGGCATATAAAAACATGCTAGCATACTTTTCATGGCTTGAAAATACACATACACACATTCTAAGACAAGCTAAACACACATCTATGCATGAGAGAAGGTGGAAAGAGCTACCTTGCACACAATTACACACTTTTTCTCTTGGAATTCCTTCTTTGCTTCAGTAACATACCCATAAACTTGTGGAGATTGTTTCTTTTGGCCTAGATATAATTTATGGAAGCCAATTAGGTTCATGAAACAAATTCTAAGGCCATACAACTTGCTTAGACACTAGGTTGGTATATAAACCCCATTATGGTCCATAAATGCACCTAATGAAGCAACACCCCTCAAACAATTTCTAGGCTCCATTCTTTCCTTTCAAATATGATTCTTGACTCCTTTTAAGCCTTTTGGAGTCATCACACAATTAAAACAAAGGGTTTATCATCATGTTGCTTCGTTAAGTCATAATATGGAACCTAAAGCACCAAATCACTTTCTATGAGTTTTAAATTTTTTCCAAAGCCTTCCCTCATATTCATTCATCAATTATGACTCAAGAATGGCCTTAGAAAAATTTAAAACTCTCCCTAGCTACCCCAACCTTGCTTGGCTGAGACTATGTCCCTTTTTAGCCTCCTTGAAATTCTCTTTATTTTCTTGAGGGAGGAAGCATGTGGGAAGCATCTTAGGATCTTAGGAGCTCATTTAAATTCTTAATTAGGCTTAGAAATTATCATATGAAATCAGGTTTTGGAAGGTGCACACAAAACTTTAGAATTTGCATCTTGAAATCTAATAGTTTTTTGATAATTCCCTTTGCATATTCTTAATCTCCACACCCTTTTTCCTTAGATTCATACTTGGTTCTGCCTAACAATCATCTCCTCCTAGGGGTTTCTCAAGTGGGATGAAATGGTGGAGAAGGGAACCAAAGATGACAACCATATGAAGAGAAATTACCTTGTTTTCTTGCTTTTTCTCACTTGAATCTTGTGTTCTTTGAGCTCCTCTCTTCAAATCTGAATTTTCCCTTGAATTTCTCCCTTGAATCAGATTTATAAACTCCATTTTAATCAAAGAAGCAAAGAAGAAGCGAGGAGAGGAGGTGTGGATGAAGAAAAGCATGAAAAACTACAATGGAAACATACCTTAAGCATAGATTTTCTCCTCCTTTTCCTCTCCCTTTGGTGTGCCACTCTCCTAGGGTTTTTCTTCTGATTTGGGGTAGAATAATATGAATCTAAGTGAGGGAAATTGTGAGGCGCCACCTATTTATAAGGGAGGAAGAAACACTTTTTCAAAAATTTCAATTTTGCCCTTCATTTTTGGCATTTTTGTTTCTCCTTTGTTTTATCTCCTTTTTCAAAACTTTCTTTTCCATTATAAAATTTAGGTTCCTAATTTAATAAAATGCCTTTGGAATCACTCAATTCAAAGTTAAAACCTTCCTAAACGAATCAGTCAAAGTTTAGGTCAACTGATGTAAGAAAAATATCCACCGGAGGGGTTTTAACTATCTCGAGGCTTTCCATGGTTTTCAGAGCCTTTGAGAACCCTAGGGAACTCAAAACTTTCATTTAAAAAGTCCTCCTATGTGAATTCCAAAATTTTTTCAAAATTACAAAAATGCCATTATGTTTCGTAAGCTTTTCATATGAAATTGTTTCTTTATTCTAGCTCCATTTTTCTTTCCATCTGAGCCTGTGATTCTCATTTTTAGGAGTCTAGAATGCTTTTCAAATTTTTTGGGACCTTGACTAAGTCATCTTGGGGGACTTCCTTTTGTATCTGGTGAGTTTTGTTCATTTATGGAGAAACTATACATTACGTTTCTTATGTTTTCTTTCGTTTTCAGAAAACCAAGTATTACACCTCTAAGAAAGGGTTAGGATGCATGCTTATGTAAAAAGGTCGAGTGGTAACTTATGCTTCTAGAAAGTTAAAATCTCATGAGGAAAACTACCCCACACATGACCTAAAGTTAGCCGCAGTGGTGTTTGCTTTGAAAATATGGAGACACTACTTGTATAGGGTACCTATAGAAATTTATAATGACCACAAGAGCCTTAAATATTTATTTGAACATAAAGAACTGAATATGAGGTAGCGCAGATGGTTAGAATTTTTGAAAGATTATAATTTCACATTAAAATACCATCTCGATAAAGCTAATGTGGTAGCTAATGCCCTAAGTAGAGAATCCATACACATGGCCTGTATGATGATTCGAGAGCAAGAATTGATTGAGAGATTCAGATATATGAGTCTCTCTTGTAAGGTGTATTCGAGGAAACTATTAATGAGTGAAACCCGATTTGAAAATAACCTGAGGGGTCAAATAAGAGAGGCCCAATAGACAGATGACCATGTAAGTAAGATTAGGACCCAGATAGCCTAGGTTAGCATCTAGGAATTCAATCTGTCTGAGGATGATATAGTGAAATGTAGGGATGGGCTGTATGTGCCTAGAAATATAGAAATCAAAGAGAAAATATTAGATGAGACACATAAGAGTAAATATACCATTCATCCAGGCAATAATAAAATGTATCAGGACTTGAAGAAAGTGTTCTAATGGCCTGAAATGAAAACAAACATAGTAGAATATGTCTCTCAATATCTAGTATGCCAAAGAGTGAAAATAGAACACCAGAAGCTAGCTAGGTTACTTTAGCCCCTAGATATCCTAGAGTGGAAATGGGATAGCATAGTAATGGATTTTGTCATAAGTTTGCCTAGGACATCATCGGGGCATTGCAATATGGGTAATAGTGGATAGATTAACAAAGTCAACACATTTTCTAGCTATGAAAGCCTCTTATACCCTAGATAAGCTAGCCCAACTGTACATATGAGAGATAGTAAGATTACATGGCATGCCTAGGAGCGTAGTGTCAAATAGAGATCCTAGATTCACATTAAATTTCTGGATATTATTATAGGATGCTCTAGGTACCAGACTTAGATTTAGCACATCCTATCACCCACAGACAAATGGACAGACTAAGAGAACCATCTAAACCTTAAAGGACATGTTGAGGGTGTATGTCTTAGAGATGAAAGAAAACCGGGATACATACTTGCCTCTAGTGGAGTTTGCTCATAATAACAGTTATCATGCAAGTATACAGATGGCACCGTATGAGGTATTTTATGGGAGGAAGTCTAGGTCTCCGATGTGTTGGGTTGAGATAGGAGAGCGAAGCCTTATGGGCCCAGAGTTAGTGGACTAGACTTCTAGACAAATTGAAACCATTAGAAAGAAACTTTTGATGGCCCATAGTAGACAGAAAAGTTATGCAGATAAACATCAACAGCCCTTAGAGTTTGAGATTGGAGACCATATCGTTATTAGAGTGTCTCCAATCATAGGAATATGTCGGTCCATTAAAAGCAAAAAATTCAGTCCAAAATACATAGGTCCTTTCTAGATTCTTAATAAAGTAGGACCTATGGCTTACAAACTAGCCCTTCCCCTAAACCAAAGCCAAGTATGTAATGTATTCCATGTTTCACAACTTAAAAAGTACCAGCTCCACTCGTCACATGTTATAGAATATGAGAATGTATAGTTATAGGATGATTTATCATATATAGTATCACCAGATCAGATCGTGGATGTTAGATTCAAGCAGTTATGAAATAATATGATACCGCTGATGAAAGTGGTTTGGAAGGGGTTATCTCCCGAAGAAGCTACCTGGGAGCTAAGGGAAAATATGAGAAATAAACATATAAAACTCTTCCCATAAGGTATGTAATCTAAATTTTGAGGACGAAATTTTTTAAAAGGTGGGGAGAATTATAATGTTCGGTTTTTGTTAAACGACGGAAATGGGCGCATTTTTAAAGCAAGTCTCTTGAAATGAATTAGTTAAAGTCCAAAAAAATTTGAGTAACATTCTAGACTCCTAAAAATGAGAATTATATGCTCAAATGGAAAGAAAAATAGAGCTAGAATGAAGAAACAAATTTTGATGGAAATCTTACAAAACGTAATGACATTTTCGTAATTTTGAGCAAATTTTAGAATTCACATAGGAAGGATTTTTAAATGAAATTTTTAAGTTCTCTGGGGTTCTTAAAGGCCCTGAAAACCATAGGAAGCCCCGGGACAGTTAAATCTCCTTCAATAGATGTTTTCCAATATTAGTGTACCTGAACTTTGATGGATCATTTGAGAAGGTTTTAGTTCTGATTTAAGTGATTCCAAAGGCATTTTACTAAATTGGAAACCTAAATTTTGTAATGTTTAGTGGTTCTAAAAAAGGAACTAAAACAAAGTAGAAATGAAAATGCCAAGAATGAAAGGCAAAACAGGATTTTTTGAAGTGTTTTTTTCTCCCACCTATATATAAGTGGCGCCCCACATCGTCACTCATTTAGACACAATTGTTTTTGCCCTAATTCAAAGGAGAGAGCTAGGGTTTAGGTGCACCAAAGGGAGAGAAGAAGAAGGAGAAATCAAGGCAAAAATGTATTAATTCTTAGTAGTTTTCTATGCTTTCTTCCATCTAAACCTCTTCTCCTCTATTCTCCTTTGTTTCCTATGAATATAATGAAGTTTATAAATCTATTTTAAGGGATAAATTAAGGGAAAATTTGTATTTTAAGAGAGGAGCTTGAAGAAGGCAAGATTCAAGTGAGAAAAAGCAAGAAAACAAGGTAATATCTTCTTCCATGATTGCTATCCCTTGCTCTTCTTCCTCCACCATTTCGCCCCCCTCAAGAAACCCTAGGAGAACTTGGTTTTTAGGTAGAACAAGGGTGATTCTTAAGAAAAAGGGTGTGGAGATTAAAGATATGTAAAGAGAATTAACAAAAAACTATGGAAATTGAAGATGCAATTTTTAGGGTTTCAAGTATTCCTTCCAAAATCTGATTTGATCTCTTAATTCCTATGCCTAAATAAGTGTTTGAATGAGCTCCTAAATCCCTAGGAGTCTCCCCATGTGCTTCCTCCATCAAGAAAATAAAGCAAAGTCCATGAAGCCTAAAACCTAGCATAGGTTCAGCCAAGAGAGGTTCATATACCTAGGAATATTTTTAAATTTTTTTAAGCCCATTTTTTAGTCATATATGATGAATGAATATGAGGGGAAGCCTTGGGAAAAATTTAGGAAGCTGGGAGAATGAGTTGGTGTTTTATATTCCATAACATGACCTAAAGAAGCAACATATAATTAGGCTATTGGTTTTGATTGTGTGATGACTCCAAGAGGCTTAAAAGGAGTCAAGGAAAGGAAATAATGGAGCCTAGAATTTATTTGAGGGGTATTGCTTCATTAGGTGCATTTTGGAACCATAAGGGGTCTATAGGTTGAGTTAGAGTCTAAGCAAATTGTGTGGCCTTAGAATTAATTTTATGAACCTAATTAGCTTCCATAAAATGTGTTTAGGCCAAGAGAAATCATTCCCACACCATTGTGTGTGTGAGGTCGAGAAAGGGAGCATTGATTCAAGAGAAAAAGTGTGTTTGCTCCAAGGTAGCTCACTCCTCATTCTCTCATACATAATTGTTTGCTTTACTTGTCTTTGAATGTGTGTATGTGCATTTTAAGCTATGAGAAATGTTCTTGCATGAGCTCTTACTTCATGGTACCATAATGATGTATTATGTCTTTAAATAATGTTTGTTTTAGTTTGCTTGAACATAGTGAGGCCAAGAACCCTTAGCCATGGTGAGGATGAGCTAAGAACCCTTAAGATTGGTTGAGATAAAGTAAAGAGTCTCCCAAAAGTGAGGTTCATTTCTAAAAGTAAGGTTGAGTCTAAAAACCTCTTAAAGAATGGGTGAGACAAGTCCAAAATCCATAAGTAAATAGGTGAGGTCAATCCACGTGCTTGGCAAGCCTTTGTATGCTATGTATGACTTGTTCAAGTATTGAAATTGCTTCTTGAATGATTGCACATGTCCATATGCCATGCATGCATTTGTAAGACTTCTTTTGCTTCTTTTATGTATGATTGAATATGAGATGAGCTATTGGGATTCTTTAAATCTCATCCCTTCCTCTCTAATGATCTAACATGCTAAGTAGATCAAATGGCCAAGGTAATGGAATCCAACCACCTTGAAGATGAGAGTATGACATTCAAGAGCATGCTTTTTACTTCCTTAAGGTAACACAAGTTACAAATGTTGTAATCTAATGCTATGTATGACCAATGACCTTATAAATATATGTAATTATACTAATGTATCATATACGAATGATATTTAAAGTTGTATGTATGGATAGGCACATTTTGGTTATGTATTGGCAAATTTTCATTATGGAAGTATGCATATAAATAGAAGTGGAATGGTCAAATTGAGATGCATAAGGTTTGGGATCATTCAAGTAGTTCATACAAGTCCTATTTATGCTTTTAGACTTGCCCAAGAGGTGCCAAACACCAAGAAAAGCCATTTGGACATTTTGATATATTACATAGAGCCAAAATTAACCATAATAAGCTCTTCTTGATATGAGATCTGGTATGAAATTAGAGCTTTTTGGGAAGCTAAAGAACAAAATTTTTAGAGGTCTAGAGAATATTTGATGAATTTTCAAAGTTGGAAAAAATTTTGATTTTGGTCTAATGCACTATTCACTTAGTCCGAAAATGATTTCTATTACATAGGGCTCAAATGATTTCTAATTGCAACAAAATTTTATGTAGAGAAACTAGACATTCTCAGTGACTTATACCAATTAGAATCACCTAATTTAGATGTCTAGAGAAGGAGATATGAATTCTTAAGAATCCCGCCCAGTATTAGATGCTCAAGCTGACCTCAGGTACTGTTTGATTGAGTTTCGAGGTATGAGTGTGCCTAAACTGGTCTGGTGCTATTTTTCCCTCTAGATAACATTCACATATTTCCAAATTGGTATCATTTTCATGGATTAAATTTTTTTTGGAATTAATTGGACATTTTGAAGTTTGCTGCAGAATTCTGTAACAGCACCAGTGGACACCTAGACCTCTGGACCATTTCAAATGTCAAACGTCTTCTATGTTATGTTTCATGGTCTGGACATATTTTTATCATAAATTATACATGTGTATATTTCTAAATGCCTAAGAATGTATAATTTCAATTTTTCTAGAATTAGTTATGATTTTCCAAAATTTATGATAGAAATGGCAAAATTTTAGCCGAAAATATAAGTATGAGTTTTATGCTCCCCTTTGATTTTAATGAGTTGTAGGCTACTTCTAATAATGGAAATGAGTTGTATTCATGTAATTAAATATGAGAATATGATACATGATCTCACATGGTCCACGTGACATCGAATAGAATTCTCATACGTGACGCAACGCTAAGAAATGCATTATTTTAATCCCCTTTTTCTTGCTCCTTCATGGAATGTATGATGTAATGCATAGAAATGTTATACAATAAGCTAGAAATATAAGGTGCTACAATTTGAGTCGTGATACAAGGTAAGAAATTAGCTCTAAGGGGTAATAAAGAGCAGTTTCACTACAGCGTAAGGGGGGCGAGCTTGGAGAGTTCCAGGAGGCTTTCTCACTATAGCGCCAAGAAAACCACAAAGGTGTGAATAGTAGGTTCTCAAGAGCACCTTCGCCACACACACAGAAGGCTTGAGTCATGGCATAAGGTTTTTATTTTTGATTTTGAGCTCCAGTAGCCATATACGTCGCGGCGCAGATATACCAAGTCACGACAAGAGTCTCCAAACTTGGATTTTAGGTTCCAGTAACCAACTTTGCTATGGCGAGAAAGGTCTAAGTCATGGTAAAGGTTCCCAAACTCTTATTTTAACCTAAAAACCTTGGATTCTCTCATAATAATGTTATGTGATGACTTGGAAACACTTATAAGAGGCTTTTGCATAATGGAATTTGTGGTTAAATGAATCAAAAGCTTTTAATTGATAATTGAAATCACTTGTGGACTCAAATAATTTTGATTATTTGGTTAATAACCCTTAATAATATCAAGGTTCAAATTCCCTCACTTTTTCTTAATTTAATTAATTCTAATGACTTCAAACCTTGATTTATGATTATTAATCATCCAATTAAGCCTAATCACTATAATTAGGAATTAGGGTTGTTACACCTCTCCTGGTGTTAATGGCCTTTAACATGTTATATGTGATTACTTGCATAGGATAGTAGTTACTAGTAGTCTAACTAGTTCATTTATTGATGATATTGATGCCTTCAGTATGTTTTTCTGTATAATTACATTATGTTGATTAATCTATATATATATGTGGAATTTGCCTCTTGTTACTGAGATTGTAAATCTCACCCTGGTTGTGGGCTAACATTTTCAGGGGGTAGATCTCTTAGTGGCAAGGAGAAATTAATGGAAACCTATTATATGATTTAGTAGCACATAGGTTTAGAAACCTTGTTAGATTATGTTTGTGTAATGATAATACTAGTTTTTATGTATTTTCCATATTGCATCATGAATTGTCAAGTATAGGGACTAGCTATGTAACATAATTATCGTAGGATCATTATGACTATATCTGACAAATACTTGTTGAATGACTTGATATTTTTAACCATTAAGCTTTAGCGCTATGTACATTGTGATTGAAACACTTTTGCCATCATGGGAGGGGAATTGATTGATACAAAATTAATTTTTGTTTACTCTAATTCAATCCTTGATCCTTAGACAATAAGGATTAGTGAATCATGATATTTGGAAGTTGGGAGATCTAGAAAACCATGTATGTTAGCCATTAAGATCCTAGATTTCATCTAGGATTAGTGGGAATTGATTTGGGAGTAACAAAGAGCAAACTCACCATGACGTAAGGGAAGTTCACTGTAGAAAGAGTGGGGAGGCAAGCTTGAAGAGTTCTAGGAGGCTCTCTCACCATAGCACCATATAGGCTTGCTGCAGTGCCACATAGGCTCATCACGGTAGAACCCCAACTCGCCATGGCTAGTCTAAATAATAGGTTCCCAAGAGCACCTTCACCACAACATGGAAGGCCTGAGTCATGACATAAGGTTTGTATTTTTTATTTTAAGTTCCAGTAGCCACTTATGCCACGGCACAAGCATACCAAGTGGCGGTGCAAATTCCCAAACTTGGTTTTTAGGTTCAAGTAACCAACTTAGCTATGGTAGGGTGAGTCCAAGTTATGGTAAAGTTTCCCCAAACTCTTATTTTGACTTAGAAACCTTGAATTTCACTATATTAATACTATGTAATGACTTAGGAACACTTATAAGAGGTTTTTGTGAGTTAAAATCAATAGTAAAATGAATCAAAGGTCTTAATTGATAATTACGATCACTTGTGGACTCCATTAGTTGTGATGGTTTGGTTAATAACTCTAATAATATCAAGGTTCAAATTTTTTCTAACTTTTTCTTATTTTAATTAATTGTAATGACTTTAGACTTTGATTTATAATTATTAATCATGCAATTAATCCTAATCATGGCAATCAAGAATTAGGGCTGTTACATAACCTAACTTAGAATAGATGCTAATTTATATGGTTCATTTTGCATAGCATCATCATGTATTTATATGACTAAGTGTAGGTATTTTGATATTTTATAATCAAACACGTAACTAATAGGAGGATAGACCTTGCCATAATGGAATATGATGTATGTACTCAACTATAATCTGATATGGAATGTTTCTAATATAGAAATATGACTTATCACTTGATAGTATAATCATGTATTACCTTGAATGATTATCTTGGATTAGTGTTGTATGGAACCTCTATTAGAATTCACACTTGAATGATATTATTAGTGGTTTGTGCACTCTTTGTTGTCAAAATTTATAAACTTGCTCATGTATGGTAGTTAGATGGGTGAGAATCAACACTTAAGTCCCCCAATTGGTTATGATAAGTATGTTGAATAATTTAGATAGTTAGATGCCATTAAAACCTTACAAATTATGATAGAATAGAGCTAAAATGTTTAGGATGAAATTTAGAAAGTTAAGGTTCAAAATAAGGTTGAGTTAGGCAAAACTACCTAAGTCATGGCCAAAGCTCTTCCAGAGGCTAGAAATAACACAGCGCTAGATGTAATGTTCAGTTTTCGTTAAACAACAGAAACGAGCATGTTTTTAAAGGAAGTCCCTCAAAATGAATTAGTTAAGGTCTTAAAAAATTTAAGTAACATTCTAGCTTCCAAAAAATGAGAATTGTAGCCTCAAACAGAAGGAAAAATAGAGCTAGAGTGAAGAAACAAATTTTGACGAAAACCTTACAAAACATAATGGTATTTTCGTAATTTTGGAAAATTTTTGGAATTCACACAGGAGGGGTTTTTAAATCAAATTTTTAAGTTCCACAGGGTTCTCAGAGGCACTGAAAACCATGGGAAGCCTCGGGACAGTTAAATCCCCTCCAGTGGATGTTTTCCAACGTCAGTGTGCCTGAACTATGACGGATTCTTTCGGAAAGATTTTAGCTCCGATTTGAGTGATTCCAAAGCCATTTTTCTTGATTGGGAACCTAAATTTTATAATGGAAAAGATGGTTCTCAAAAAGAAGCTAAAACAAAGGAGAAACGAAAATGCAAAATATGAAGGGCAAAATGAAAATTTTTGAAAAAGTCACTTTGCCCTAGCTATATATAGGTGGAACCTCACACTTTCCCTCATTTCACTTCAGAATTTCCAACCCCAAATCAGAAGCAAAGCCCTTGGAGAGTGGCGCACCGAGAGAAGGAAAGAAGGAGGAAAAATTCAAGACTTTAGGTATGGAATTTTGCTTGTTTTTCATGCTTTCTCTCCACCAATCTCTTCTTCTCTTTTTCCCTCTTCTTCTCCATGAATTTTTTGAAGTTTTGAGGACTGTTTTGAAGAAAGAACAGAGGGGAATTTTTGGATTTGAAAAGAAGAGTTTGGAGAAAGCAAGATTCAAGCCAAACTAACCAAGGAAACAAGGTAAAAATGCATTCTATGGTAGCTATGTTGATGTCTCCTTCTTCTCCATTTCGACCTAGCCTAAGCACCATAGGAAGATCTGATTTTCAAGCCCAACCAAGCATGATTCTTAGGTATTTAATGGAGAGGAATAACAATATGCAAAGGAAACTATGAAATAGGCATTAGGATTCAAGATGCAAAACCTAAGGTTTCTAGTGCACCTTTCAAATTCTGAATTTATGTGATGCTTCCTAAGTCTAAGTTAGAGTATAAATGAGTTCTTGAGATACCAAAGATGCTCCCCACAAGCTTCTCCCTTAAAAAAAACTAAGAGAACTCTAAGAAGCCCAAATAATGCCATAGCCTCGCCCAAGCATATTCCATGGTGCTAGGGAGAGTTTTAAATTTTTCTAAGGCCATTCTTGAGTCATATTTGATGAATGAAAATGAGGGGAGGCCTTGGAAAAAATTTAGAACTCATGGAAAGTGATTTGGTGTCTTAGGTTCCATAATATGACCTAAAGAAGCAACATGGTGCTAGTTCTTTTGTTTTAATGATGTGATAACTCCAAGAGGCTTAAAAGGAGTTAAGAATAATGTTTGAAAGGAAAGAATGAGGCCTAAAAATTATTTGAGGGGTGTTGCTTCATTAGGTGCCAATATGGACCATAATGGAGGTTGTAGAGTAATCCAGGGTTTAAGAAAGTTGCATGACCCTAGAAATTGTTTCATGAAATTAATTGGCTCCCATTATTTGTGTCTAGGCCAAGAGAAACTATCTCCACCAACTTGTGGGTGTGTGGCTGAAAGAGGAGGCTTGAAAGCTAAGGAAAAAGTGTGTGTTTGTATACAAGGTAGCTCTCTCCACGTTCTCTCATGCATAGATGTGTGTTTAGCTTGTTTTATAATGTGTGTATGTGTATTTTCAAGCTTTGAAAAGGATGCTAGCATGCCTTTATATGCTATGATGCTTGATACCATGTTATGTTTTCAATTGATTACATGATTTTTGTTTGACTTTGCTTGAGTGTAAAGAGGCCAAGACCCTTTGGTAAGGATAAGCCAAGAACCTTAGAGCTTGGTTGAGACAAAATAAAGAGTCTCCCAAAAGCAAAATGGGCTCCTAAAGTATGATTGAGTCCAAAGCTCTTAAAGAATGGGTGAGGCAAGTCTAAGATCCATGAGGAGAAGTGTAAGGGCAATCCGAACACTTGGTGAGCTCTTGAATATCTTTAATGATTGATTCATATGCCAAGTTTGCTTTAAAAATGTCCATGACTTCTATTTTCACCATGCATGCATTTGAAAAGCTTGGTTTGCACATATTATATATGATTAAATGGGAGATGAGCTATTGGGATTCTTTGTATCTCATCCCCTCCTCTCCAATGATCTAACATGTTAGGTGAACCAAGTGGATATGCTAATGGGAGCCAACAACATTAAAGGAACGAGATTGACAAACTTATGCCTTGGTTTTAGCCATTTTGGAACCATAATAATGGTTCAAGATGTATATGATGTTGTATATGTATTATGAACCTTGATACATATTTAAATGTACTATTATGTGATGTTTAGATGTATGGAAATGATATATGACCACTAGCACATGTTTTGAATATAAAATGCCATGGTATGAGAATGTAAAATTTGGTGATTATGTATATAAGTGTGGGTTGAATGGCCAAAATGAGATGCATGAGGTTTGGGACCATTTGGGTAGCTTTCTCAAGTCTTGAATATGCTTTTAGAATTGCCCAAAAGGTACCACAACGAAGGGCGCCATTTGGCAAATTTGGTACCTCATATGGAGCCAAATTTGACCATAATGGAACTTTATGTCACTTTTTAGCCAAATAAGCTAGTCTTGATCTAAAATTTATCATGAAATTAGGTCTCATTGAGAGCTTTCTGGAAAGATAAAGATCATAATTTTTGGAGGTCTAGAGAATATTTGTTGAATTTTCAAAATTGAGATTTTTTTATGGATTTTGGTATGTGCACTGTTCATACTGGCATTTTTGTATTTTGTGTCACCCGATAGTCAAATGGCATCCAATTCTTGTGAAATTAGAAGTCATAAGCTTTCTATGTCCATCTAGATCACCTCATTTGGAGGTCTGAGCAGAGAGTTATACATTTTGGAAGTTGGTTATCAGTAGCAGTGGAGCCCTTGAGTTCAATTATTGTTCCATAGGATTCCAATGGTTAACCATATTTGTTTCATTCTAAAATTATTTTTAGAATCAATTTAACATTTGTAGCTTTCTAGAATTACTGAATTTGTGTGATTTCAATTTTTATAGAATTATTTATGAACTTTAGAAGTTTGTATTAGTAATCTAAACAACAGCCCAGGTAGCTAGCGACCTCAGTAGATTTTTGGATGTCAAACGTTTTACATGATGAATTTTAGAGTTTGTTCATATTTTTGGCGTGAATTAGACATCCTAAGCTTTCCAGAATGATCAAGAATACATGTTTTTTATTTTTTTAGATTTAGTTATGATTTTTCAAAGTTTGCCCAAAAGAGGCCAATTCTAGCCGAGAATGAGTTCCCACTTTTCATGCTCCATTTCGGTTTCCATGGGTTGTAGGCATGTTTTGGGATGTAAATGAGTTGTAATAATGCAATTAAATATGAAGATGCATAGCATGAGCTCATACAATCCACGTGACACCAAAATGAATTTTTAGATATAGCGCAATGCGAAAATAATCCCACTTTTTCTTGCTTTTCCCATGGAAATCCTATATAGTTCATGATATTATGCTATTCAAATGTATGAGATGGACTAGAATCTATGGTATTACACTAGATGTCTCACTATGGCATAAGGTAAGAATTTCACCTAGGGAAGGTAATAAAACCAGGTGACGGGCTTGTCGTACAACCCTCAAAATAAAACTAGGTTGATCTAAAAATATAGCAAGTGGCACAACCTAGGTCATCTCCCTTGGAATTGGAATTCAATGTTTAATTAGGTTCTCTAAGTGTTCTAAGATCCTAGAACTATCTAGTTTAGGGGTTTTTGAATAAATTAAACTATCCTAAACTGAATTGAAACAAATTTCCTAAATTCTACCTAATTAGATAAATTGTGGTGAATGATGGGCTTGTGACTAGCTTAGGAATTGTCTCTTGGTATCCACTATCCTTATCCTATTCCAATTGTGATTAATTATGGCCTAAGAATTCCTAATTATGTTCATTAGCAATTGATCTTGAATAACCATTCAAGATTCAAGAGATTAATAATCTAACGTTGAATTGAGACCTCAATCCCGCATTAAACCGTTAACTCTTGTCTTTAAGATCAATGAACATCCAATTTGATTGATTAACTAATTAATTATCTTATGATTCATCATCCAAAAATATTTAATTAACCAACTAAACACCAAGGAATTCTCAAATAGACATTTAAACACACAACCTTACTCATGCAATTCATCGAACACCTTCGTGGCATACATGAGAGATTAGAGAGAATAATGAAAAACCAAATTCAAATTTAACCAATTAATCAACAAAAAAAGTTTCCTAATCAGTGTCTAACCAGCCACTAATTAATTACACAAATTTCTAATCAAATATAACTTAACCGAGATTATACAAGAAAAAGAAAAAGTGCTGGAAAATCAAGGAATCTTAGCCAAAATTCTGCTTCTTCTCCAAGGATTCAAGTTTTAGCCAAGAGCTTCCTCCCTTGCTAGCCTCAAGATGGAAGTTAGATCTTCATTCGGTGGATGGAGATGGAATATGAATGATGGAGGAGATGGACGATTCTGTGGGGTGAGGCCTGGGTGAATATGGAGGCGAGCGTTTGTGTGGAGGCGAAGGATGGGCGAATCCTGACGGCTAGGGCTTGAGCGTATATAAAGAGACGATGGAATGGGTGAATGGACGAGAATGACGTATGTTGAATGGGCTGGGCGAATGGAATGGGCGTGTATTTCTCCTCTGCCTTCAGCCTCATTCTCACGTGGATCTTTTATTAATTCCACGTGTTTTTCTTCGTTCAAGTGCTGCCTCTTCCCATTATCTGAAGTTAAATGCATGTGATATAAGGTGTGGGTCCCAGTGCTCTTATTTTATTATAATCTTTGTGATTTCCACTGTAGCTTCTGCATGTTCTGTCCAGACGTGATCTCCAGCTCCCTCTTCTTCATGCGTTTCTCTGGTTCTGCCCCGTCGTTCTGCTCGTTTTCTTCATGCGTTTATATTTCTTCTCCAACTCGTGGCAAGCTCCTTCATCCCAAGCCTCCAGCTCCAGCATCTTTTCCTCTGTTTCTGCTGTTGAACTTGCATGACAGCTGCTGTTTGCTTGCTCGAAAGCTCCTTTCCACTGTTTCAGACTTACAAACCAACCCGAGAGTGGTTCCACGTGATTAGCTTCATTTGCAGGACTTCATATCTGCTTGTTTCTTCGAGTTCCAGTGTTTAGCTCTTTCATTCTGCAGCTCATTCCAGCCTTCAACTCGTTATGTTTCTCAGCTTTTGCTTCGTTGTGCTTGTTTCTGTTCACGTCCCTGGAGCTTTACTTGTTGCTGTCTCTGTTTCAGCTGGCACAGCTTCTTCGTTCTGCTGCATGTGAGTTGCTGCACTTCCTTCAATGTAAACCCAAGCTCAAACTTCTATTGACAGCAACTAAACTCGAGCTTCTCACGTTGGCTACTGTAGTTTCTGCATTCATGTTCACGTCTTGCCTTCTCTTCAGCTTGTAACATTGGAACCGAAGCTTCTTCCTCCCATATATACATGCCTTCATCTCTTCTTCTTCTTTTCTTTAAATCAAATACTCATTTAAGCTATTTGTCCTTCACAAGTCTGCACAAATAATAAAAATAATTCAATAGGAAAATTCATAAAATCATTTAAAATAAAATTGAGCATTAATATTTCAAAGTTTTGTAAATTAATTCCTAAAGTGCAAAAATAGCTCTTAAAATCAATTTCCATTCAATTGCATTCATTAACCCACATTTATTTATTAAAAAGGTTAAGTTAGGAGAGATAAATTGTATAAAAATCATGATTATCACCAGGCTTCATCGTGGCACTAGACTCTTAGCCACTGGGCAAATTGAGGGAATTAGTGAAGGATGTGACGATCCTAACTTCTGATCCCGATAATTATGGTTAACTATACGATTAATAATTAATGATCAAGGTTTGGAGTCATTACAATTAATTATATTATGAAAATATAGGAAAATTTGAACCTTGATGTTATTAGGGTCATCAACTAAACAACCGTAAATGGGAGAACGCATAAAAGGAATTGCACTATCATCAGGGGTTTATGATTCATCCATCCATCAGTTTCAACACACAAAAACCTTCCACAAGTGTTCTTATATCATTTCCTAGCATTACCATTGAAGAAATTGGGATTTTTATGCTAAAGGTGGGAGTGTAGGGACTTACGCCGTGACTTGGAACCTTCCCGCGTGCAGCTAAGTTAGGTCCTAGAGTTCAAAAACTAAGTTTTTTATTTTGCGCCGCAGCTAAGTTGCTCGTAGGAATCACTGGGTAACTTACTCGAATTTCACCATGGCCAACCTATATGGCGCCGCTGCGAAAATTCTTCCTAAAGCTACTGTTTGAAATCCCACAATTTTCACCTCAGTGGAATACACTTGCATGCATGGCGAGTTTTGCTATTGTACTCTCCTTAACTAATTTCCTCGACTTGCACTGCGACAGGACCTATTGTGCCTTGGTGAGGTTTCATTCTGTCACCCTTCTGGGTGATTTTTTTTTACACTATGCCACGGCGATGTTTCTTAAGCCGCAGCGTCCCTCGCCACTATCACTCTTCAAGCCACGGCGAGGCCTTTCTAGTAACGGCGTGACTCCCTCCTGTAACTATATCTCCTACATTTCGTCCCATGCACTCCAATTCTCTTCTTGGGAATACCCTAGGACCACTTCCTCCCATTTTATATGACTCTAATGGTATTTATCTACCCTATTCACCCAGCTATTCTACCATTACCAAGTCAAAACTTAAATGTAATTTCCACTCCTCCAAATACCCTATATCAGCAAATCCATAGAGTGATAGCAATAAGAATTCATGCACTATTGACAATTAACATTCAATACACATTCCGTTAGAGGTTTCATACATCAATGATTCATATCAATATCTAGTACATCACATAATTATGTTTTCAACAGTATACCATACCATAAATTCAGTGAAAATCATACATCAGGTGTTATGGGATTCATACATCCAATATCAAGTTATAATGAGGCCTAACTCCTCAATAAATACATCTTAAGTAATCAAAATATAAAAGCCTACACTTGGCAACATGATTACATGATGATGCTATACAAAAAGGAATACAAAATTTAGCATCTATTTTAAATAAACCAATCTAAGTGTAGCCTTCTCTTCATACGGTTAGAGCTCATGGATTTTCATCCACTTGCTTCCCCTTATCCTTACCTGAAGAACCTTCACCTGAAATATTTAATCCCATGAAATGAGGTGAGATATGAATCTTAGTAACCAAGGAAATTTCCATTCACTATGTCTAGTTTAATTAACATATATGCATGAATCAAAATCAACATTAAAATCATATCAATAAATGAAACAATTAGGCTATCATGATTACTATCCCATACTAGCAATCATATTTTCACATGTTAAAGGCCAATAACACCGGGAGAGGCCCGTCCACGAAACCTACTCCCCATTAAGCACAACCAAGGCTCAGTGCATCTAGGGTTTAATCATAACCTGGTGCCCGATCGAAGCACATACACGGGTGGCAGCCGCACCACAGCTCCACCAGGGACTCATTGTAACACCCCAAAATTAATTAAGGTGTTAATCATGGATTTAATGTAATTAAGAATAATTAATACAGGATAATTGGGCAAGTCAGTGAATAGGAATTTTAGAGAGATAAATTATTAATATGGGTTTGAGAATTAATTGGGATAGAAACTTCATATAGGCCCAAATTAATAAATCATGATGAGAGGTTAATAGAGACCCAATGAGTTAGGGGCAGACCCAATCTAATTCCATATGATAGAAGCCCAAGATCCACCTTGTATAAGCTCTTATAAGTGGCCCAATAAACTTTGTGTAGACCCAAGACTATGGAGTCCTTAAAACTAAGTCTGGCCCAATAAAATTCTGTAGCCCAACACCTTAAAAACTGGCCCAACAAAGCTATTTGGAGTTAGACCTTGGAGCAACCCATGACCCATATTTGACCTAACTTAACCTAATTAAAACCCTAAAAACTGACCAGCCACCTCCCCCATTCTGCAAAACACAAGACATAAAAGAAAATTCGGAGGTGTGGAGGAGAGGCTAGGGTTCTTGGCATAATTCCACATTTTCTCACATTTAGAGCAAGATTCAGCCAAGGTAATAGTTAGACAACTTAATCCCTTTATCTTTCTCTTTAATTTGGCCAGATTAGTTTTTCATTTGGAGCATTTTTACCATACCCAAAAATCTGAAGTGTGGTTGTTTAGGGATTTTCTTGGTGAAATTCGTAGGTTGAGGCTAGGGCTGACATTAGGTAAGTATAAACCCTCCATTTTGATGCTTTCTTTGTTAATTTGAGACCCCCATAGCTGATTTATAAAATAGGTATAAGTTTTGCACGAATTTGCTTAGGATTTTGGGTGAAATATGGAGATTTCTGGTAGAGGACACTTCAATCCGAATTTGGGACTTGTAGTGGCTGGGTAAGTGTTCTTTATGTAGTCATTAGCATTCTAAATTCTTTGGGTACTTGCTGCAACTGTTAATGATGAATTAGAGTAGTAATTCTCTGATGTTATGGTTATAGGGAGATTTTTGTACTTGTGGTGGCAGTTGCAAATTGTCTACGAGTGAGGTAACTGGGGTTTACATTAATTCCATGCATATGTTGGTTTAAATTTCATACTTACTATATATGAATGATTTGAAATGTTGAATGAATTGGTTAGCTATCTATGTATTGTGATTAGACCTTGTGAGTCCATGGTGGAGTTGTGGTACGGCTGCCACCTTTGCATATGCTTCGATCCGGGCACTGGGTTATGATCAAACCCCAGATGCACTGAGCCCTGGTTGTGCTCAATGGGGAGTAGGTGCCGTGGACAGGCCTCTCCCAGTGTTAATGGCCTTTAACATGTGAAAATATGATTACTAGTATGGGATAGTAATCATGATAGCCTAATTGTTTCATTTACTGATATGACTAATATGATTTTGATGTTGATTTTGATTCATGCATATATGTTAACTAAACTGGATTATATGATGGAATTGCCTTGGTTACTGAGATTCATATCTCACCCCATTTTATGGGATTACAATTTCAGGTGAAAGTTCCTCAGGTAAGGATAAGGGCAAGCAAGTGGATGAACATCCATGAGCTGAGGCCTAGTGTGGGGAGCTACACTTGGTCTGAGTGTAATAGAGTAGATGCTAAATTTTATTAATCTATGTATAGCATCATTATGTATCTGTATTGCTAAGTGTAGGCTTTCATATTTTGATTACATAAGATGTATGGATTCATGATATCTGCTGTGAACCTTGTTGAACTTATGATATGGCTCATCATTTGGGAATTTTAATCACATGATGCATTAGATATTGATATAAACCATGGATGTATGGAACCTCAAAGGGAATGTGTATCGAATGTTAATTGTCATTAGTGCATGAAATCTTGTTGCCATTACTCTACGGACTTGCTGATATAGGGTGGTTAGAGAAAAGAAATTGACCCTTAAATCTTGAACTCGTATGAGAGATTAACTGGATAAATTAGGCTAATGAAGACTATTTGAGCCCCCATAATTAAGGTAGAAGGGCCCTAGGGTGTTATTGGAGGGAGAGTGGAGAGTATGAGGTAAGAATTTCAGAGTTATAGGATCAGAAGGCAATTCGCCGCGGCTAAAATTGAGTTGGCCGCGGCTAATAGAGGCGAGGTTGCCCAGGGAGAGTGTCAGAAAGGAATTAGCCGTGGCGAAATGTTTAATTGGCCATAGCGAAATGTGAGAAGCAAAACTGGGATTCATCTAGAGGGAAATTCGCCACAGCGAAATGGGGAATTGGCCACAGCGAACTTTTACAAAAATGAGCCAGGCATTCTAGAGAGGAATTAGCCACGGCGAAAGGAGTTATTGGTCGAGGCCAATAACGAGAGGCGAGCGAGGTAAGTTCCAGGAGGCTTCTTTGCCGCAGCACCATGTAGGGTTAGTAACGATATGAGGGGTGAAACCAAGGGGAATTAGCCGCAGCTAAGGGTAAATTGGCCACGGCGAACATCCTAAAACTCTTATATTAATTAGGAAACCTTAGTTTTTCATATGGTAATCTCAAGGGATGACTCAGAGACATTAGGATGAGTTATAACTGATGAGTAATAGAATCAAAGGCTTATAAATAAATGGTTATTTCCCTTATGAATATAAGTGCTTGTAATTGTATGATTGATGACTCTAATCATATTAAGGTTCAAATTTCCCCGTCTTTTCTTAATGTAAGTGGTGGTAATGCCTTGTAACCCCAACTTATGACTATTAATCATGTATTAAACCTTAATTATAATGATTAGAAATTAGGGTCGTCACACTCACAAGGTTCAATCATAATACAATAGATAGCCAACCAATTCATTCAGCATTTCAAATCATTCATATACAGTAAATATGAAATTAAGACAGATATATGCATGGAATTAATGTAAACCCCGATTACCTCACTTGTAGATAAATTTGTAATAGCCACTAATGGTACAAAAATCCCCCTATAACCATAGCATCAGAGAATTACTACTTTGATTCATCATTTACAATAGCAACAAGTACCCAAAGAATTTAAAATGCTAATGACCACCTAGGGAACACTTATCCAGCCACTACAAGTCCCCAAATTCAGATTGAAATGTCCTCCACCAGAAACTTCAATATTTCACCTAAAATCCTAAGCAAAGTCATACAAAATTAATACCCATACTATAACCCAATCATTGGGCTCTCAAACCGACAGAAATACCTCAAAAAGACGAGTTTATACTTACCTAATGTCAGCCCTAGCCTTAACCTACGAATTTTCACCATAGAAACACCAAATGGCAAGTTTCAGATTTTGGGTGTGGGTGAAAGTGCTCTAATTGGAACATTAATCAGTTCAAATTAAAGAGAAAGATGAGATAATTATGTTATATAACTATTACATTGGCTGAATCTTGCTCTAGAAGTGGGAAATGATGAATTTCGTTGGGCTAGTTTTAAGGTGTTAGGCTGTAGAATTTCATTGGGCCAGACCTAGTTTTAAGAACTCCATTGTTTTGGGTCTGCATAAAGTTTATTAGGCCATTTGTAAGAGCTTATGGAAGTTGGGTCTTGGGCCTTTAATTCATTAAATCAGATTGGGTCTACACCTAACTTATTGGGCCTCCATTAACCTCTTATCATGATCTCCTACATTAATTTAGGCCTAGATGAAGTTTCTATCCTAATTAATTCTCAACTTATATTATTAATTTATCTCTCAAAATTTCCATTCACTTAACTTACCTGATTATTCCATATTAATTATTCTTAATTAACCCAAATTTACAATTAACACCTTAATAAATTTTTGGGGTGTTACAAGGGAGAGTTCCAGAGAGTAACTTTGCCATGGCAAGGATTGAGGAGTGCAAAATAGACTTCTAGTAGCTCACCTGGCCAGGGTGTAAGGCAAGTTCACCGTGCTATGTATCAAGAAATTGTGAATAATAAGGTTCAGAAGGCACCCTAACCATGATGAGAATGTCCAATTCGTGGCCTAAAACACTAAACTCTTTTTTTTTTAGCTCAAAACCTTAATTTTCTTGAGGTTAATGATATGTAAGGTGTAACACCTATTGTTCAAAAAGCTGTAAACTAAGCATATTACAAAAGGAAGTGATGGTCATGTGGCGCAACCTCCAAAATAAAACTAGGTGAGAAAATATATAGTTAGTGACACAACATAGGTCATCTCCTTTGAAAATAGAATTCAATGTTTAATTGAGCTTTCTAAGTATAAGAGGACCCTAAAACTACCTAATTTAAGGGGAGTTTGATCTAATCAAACTAACTAAAATTAAATTGAAATAAAGTTCTTAGTTATATCTAAATGCATGAACTAAAAGGAAAATAATGGACTTGTAACTAGCTTTGAGTTTGTTCCTTGATATTCACTATCCTTATCCTAATTTAATTGTAAATAATTCTGGTCTAAGAGTCCCTAATCATGTTCATGGCAAATGATTTTGAATTATCATTCAAGATTCAAGAAATTAACAAGTTATATTGAATTGAAACCTTAATCCCACACTAATTCATTAATTCTTACCTTTAGGATTAATGAACACTTAAATTTAATTGATTAATTAGCCTCTGAATTATAACCATAGGATATTTAATTAACCAATCAAACTCTAAGGAATCCTTAAATCAAACAATCAAGCACAGAATTTCACTAATTCATCGAACACCTTGATTGCATACATGGGAAACTAGAGGAAAAATGAAAAATTCAGTACTTAATCTAATCAATTAATCAACAATTACTTTCCTAACTAATGTCTAACCAGTCATCAATTATAAAACTACATCAATCTTAATAATTTACAAGCTCAATGATAACTTAATTTTTCTCTGCATTTTTACCTATTAATTTGGGATTTTTTATTCATAAATTGATAATATTTTAAGCTTTAAAATGAATATTACTTAGTTTAGAAAATAATTTCATCTTTTGAAATTTTGTTGAATAAATTAGGATTTTTAATGATTTTATTTTACTTTATTTTTTTTCATTTTCTTAGATAATGATTTCATTCTATTTTGTTTTATCTTGTTTTATTTTATTTTGGGCTTTGATTTATCTTATTTTATTTTATTTTATTTTTGTTTTGTTTTTATTTCTTTACAATTGTGTTCATCTCCACATAGCACTTGAACGAAGCTCATGTCATACACATATCAACTTGCATGGATGATGCCCTGTTTTGGTGAGAATGCAGAAGCAGAACAACATGTACATAGCAACAAAGACAAAATGAAAGAAGGAAGCAGCCTCTGTTTGAGAGCTAGAAGAGGGAAGGAAGAGCTATGTGAGAACTTGGGGCTGACATGAAGAAGCTCACGAAGAAGAAGCTGGGTTTTGCATGGTTAAAAGCATAACAAAGCTTAAGAGCACAAATAAAGACCACACACCATTTCACACAGCCACATGCAGAAGAGAGTGAGTGAAGGAAGAGCCAAAGGAGCCTCTCATTAACATACATGCTACGGGTTTGAAGGAACAAAGAAGGCAAAGCAGGGAGGCAGAAATAACGTGGAAGAACCACGTATAAGCAAAACCAAGTAATGCAAGAAAAGGCTAGAGCTAAGAGAAAAATAATAACGTGGAAGCCTAGGCTGAAGATTAAATAAGCACGTGACACATAAAGGAGAAGAAATACACATGGGCAACATGTGGAGAAGGGGGCAAAATGTAGGAAAAGGATGGACTAAATAAATGTGAAACAAAAGAGCTAATGAGGTGGGCAATGGCTGAGCATATAGAATCATTAAAAGAAATCATGTGAGAGGAGGAATCCATCGTATCACACATTCCATATGCACACGCCATCCATTCACATTCATCCATCACGTCATTCACGCCCCCTTCGTCCATTCCACATCTAGAGAGCAACTCCACGCCATTTTCCCATTCCATCATTTTCTATTCCACCTACAATGAAGCTCTAATCTCCATCTGTGACTAGCAAGGAAGAAGGTTCTTGGAGAATCTTGAATCCATGGAAAGATCAAAGGAATTTTGGCTAAGAATTTATACTTTCCTACACTTTTTCTTTCTCTTGTACAAGCTTGGTTAAGTTGTATTTGATTAGGAATTTGTGTAATTGTAATTAGTGGCTTGTTAGACACTAATTAGGAAGCCTTTTTGTTGATTAATTGGTTGGATTAAATATTGAATTTTTCAATTTCCTACAATTATCCATATATGCAGTCAAGGTGTTTGATGAAATGCATATGAGAGATTGAGTGTTTAATTGTTTGATATGAGGACTCTTTAGTATTTAGTTGGTTAATTAAACACCTTTGGGTGATGATTTAGAGGCTAATTAATCAGTTAATCAATCAAATTGAGTGTTCATATCTTAATCACAAGAATTAGTAATTTAATAGTAGTTGAGGTCTCAATTAACATCAAATTGCTAGGTTCTTGAATCTTGAGTGGTAATTCATGATTATTTGCCAATCGACACAATTAGGGACTCTTAAACCAGAATTAATTACAATTGGATTAGGATAAGGATAATGGATACCAAGAGATGAATCCAAAGCTAGTTACAAGACCATCATTCACCCATAATTCATACAATTAGGTAGCAATTAGGAATTTTGTTTCAATTTAATTCTAGTTAGTTTGAATCAATCAAAAACCCCCTAAATTAGATATTTTTAGAGTTCTTTTACATTTAGAAAATCCAATTAAACATTGACTTCTAATTCTAAGGGAGATGACTTAGGTTGTGCCACTAGTTATATATAATCCAACCTAGTTTTATTTTGAGGGTTGTGTGACAGACCCATCACTCAACCAAGAAAATAAAATAACTAAAATTGATATAGAAAGAAAAGAAAATAAAATAGGTATCTTAGCCCAAAATTCCTTGCAAATCTCTTTATTCAAGCTTCAACCAAGGACCTCCTCCTAGCTAGCCACAAGATGGGTTAATGCTTCATTAGAAGGGAGATGGATAGGAGGGAAATGGAGTGGAAACAAGAAGAGGTAGCTACGGCAAAGAGAGTGAAGTCTCTGGATGGGTGAATGGAATGTTACATGAATCTAATGATGTAAAAATGGATCTAGCTACTACCCCAGCCTCCTTTCACGTGCTTCTTTATTTTTTTTTAATAATCACGTGCCTTCCATTTTAGCTCTTTCATGTGCTTCTTACGTGTTGAAAATTGTGGGCCCCAACATGATGCTAATATGCTTCTTATTTCTGTTGCTGCTCCATGTATTTCCCACGTGAAAGTCTACTTATGAATTTCTTTAGTTATTACATGATATCCTCTTTAAGCTCTAGCTCATGCTTCTTCTCGAGTCCATGTGTGAGTGAGCTCTATTTTGAGCTTCCCTCTCCTCTAGTATTCACATGCTGCTCCATGTTCAACTCAGCTCTCATTCCACATAACTTCTGCTCATCTTCCATTTCCAAACCTGTAAAGAAGAGCTCTTTGCCTTCTTAATAGGATCCCAGCTTCTTCCTTACTTCCACGTCTTTAAATTAGTATAGTACTTCTTCTTTTTGCTCGTGTACTCAACGTGATCATTCATGTGTTTTTTTCTCCTTGTGCAACTCATTCATATATCCAAGTGAATCCCTCATCTTCTCTTGTGCACGAGCTACTGCTGTTCTGCCCTCTAGACCTATGGAACCATCAACTCGAGCCTCCAAAATCATGTTATGTGTTTGTTTGTGGCCTGGACTTCTCCCTAGCCTGTGGCTTTTACTTGTGCTTTATTCTACTCATGTATATTCTCCACGTACTTGCTACACTATAGCATTTTCTACTACATAAAACTATGAATGAATTGGTGCTTCTAGACGTGCAACCCATGGATGGCTATGTTCGTGTGCTCGAGTGTTTATGTGATGAATCTGCCACTTGGTAGCATTAAATCCCAAGCTATAAAATGTAAGTGTATGAAGCATGTTAATGTGCTTGAGCTATGGCTTGCTTTGCTCTAACCTAGCTTCTTTTAATCATGTGGAGTGTGTGAATGAGAGACATGCATGTGGTAGCCTGTGTAAGTGAACTAGTGTGTTTATCAACATGAGTTTATGCTAGAAAATGGAGTGAATGGCTAGACAACTATTAGTGTGGCTATAATGTGGGTGAAGCCTTATGTGACGAGTGAAGTTTAAAGCTCCTAACCCATAAATGTGGAGAAGTGAAAGGAGAGAGAGATTATTAGTGTGTGTAGCTTCATGAACTTGAAAAGAGCAATGTGTTTGAGTGTGATGTTGAATGAGCTAACCCTACATGTGTGTGCATGGAAACTTGTTAATGAAGTGGAAGTGCCTACGTGGAATGTGCATAAATAAGATGGATGATGATGATTATGCTACCTCCTTTCCATTCTTTTATTTTCAAATTTTATTTTCTAAGAAACTTGCACACTTAAATCTTCATTTCTTCTTCAATTCAATTTCCCATTCAAACTCAAATTGTCATTGAAAATCTACACAAACAATAAGAAAAATTCAGTAGAAAAAATTCACAAAGTTATTTAAAAGAAATTTATGCGTTAATATTCAATAATTTCACAAATAATTTCCTAAAATACAAAAATGGTTAATAAAATTAATTATCTACCTAATTAAATACAACAAGCCATATTTAATCATTAAAGCACTTAAATTAGGAGGATTCATATATATAAAACTAGCATTCATTAGGAAGTCCCCTAAATAGAATTATTAGAGGCTAAATAAAATTAAAGCAATAATTTAGATATCTAAAAATGAGGATACAAGGCTAGAGATGCCCAAAAACCGAAGCCAGAATAGCTAAACAAAATTAGATGAAAATGAAGTGGCATTTTTGGTAATTTTGGATAACTTTTAAAAAACTCAAAGGAGAGATCTTTAAATAGAAAAATTGAGTTTCCCAAGGATCTCAGAGATACTAAAAATCATAAGAACCTCTAAAATGGTTAAAAACCCTCTGATTTATATTTTAGAATGTCGGTTGACCAAAACTTTGACAAATTCATTCGGAAGGTTTTAAATCCAATTTAGGTGAAACCAAAGGCATTTTATGAATTAGAGAGCCTAAATTTCATAATAGAAAAGAAAATGCTCAAAAAGGAGTTGAAATGAGCCCAAATAGAAAAAACTAAGAAAAGGGCAAAATGGAAAATTTAAAAAAGTGTCTTAAACTAGCTTAGCCCTTTATATATCACATCCCACACTCTCCTCTTATATCCGTTGACCTTGTTCTATGTCAAAATATGTTTCCACTCATCTCAAAGTGGCGCATAAGAAGGGAGGAAGAAGGGAAGAGAAAAACTAGGAAAAGATTAGAAATCCACACTTTTTCTTGCTTCCTCCTTCACTAACCTTGCTCTCCTCTTTCTCCTCTCTTTTCCTATAGTTTTGATGACTTATTTGAGGTTGATTCATGGCTGGTTTAGTGAAAGGAAGAGAGACTTTGAAGGAGAGAGTAAAAGCAAGTGAAAGTTCTCTTGAAAATGCTTGAAACCAAGGTAACTTCCATGGCTTGTCTTGCTTCTTGTTGCTTGTTCTTCTTAGGTGAATTTTTGGCCTACCCTAGACATCAAGGAGGGAATGATTTTTGGTTTTAGAAATTTAGGAACAAGGGTTTGGGAGTATAAGAAACAAGAATATGCAATTAGATTTAAAAGAGAAGCTTTAGAATTCAAGTTGTATGACTTAGGGATTTTGTTACACCTAGCCATTCTTGAAACTCTCTAAGGATAAATTAGCCTATGTAAGGGTATGTAAGAGTTTATAAGAGGCCTAAGATGCTTCACAAGTGCCATTTCCCTAAAAAAAAAACCAAGCAAACTCCATAGGTCCTCACCTTACACCATGTCTCAGCCAAGAAAAGGTTAAGGCACCTAGGGAGATTTTTCTCTTATTCCAAGGATAGATATGGCCTAGATATGATTAATAAATATCAAAGAAACCATTAGTTTGAATTTAAAAGTCATGATTTATGAGATGGAATTTTAGGTTCCTTTTTAAGGTATAAGAAAGTAACCTGAGTTTAAGTTCCTTGAATTGAGTTGTGATGATTCTAAGGAGTTTAAATGGAGTCAAGAAACTCAAATTGAATGAAAAATTGGAGCCAAGATCATGAATTTTAGGGGTTGCTTCATTATGCACTCATATGAAACTATAACTATGTGATAAGATAAAATAAGTTTGCATAGAGTTTATGTGAGGCTAGAACTTACTCCAATGATGTAATTGTGTCTCATTTGATATGTCTAAGCGAAACAAATCAAGCTTTCCCTAGTTGTGTCTGTGTGGCCAAGAAGGAAAAGGAGAAACTCAAGGGGAAAAGTGTGCTTCTTGACTTGAGGTAGCTTTTTATCCTTTCTTACATGCATGTCTTAGATATTTGATTGTCATTGGATGCTTGTGTATATGTTTGAACCATGAGATATGTTTATAGCCATTGATTACATGCTATGGTACCATTATACTTCTTGAAATATGTTTTGAATGCAAGATGACTTGAATGGTTAAGATTGTGCCAAAAGTCCCTTAAAATGGGTGAAGAGATGCCAGAAGTCTCTAAGAATTGGTGAGACAAAGCAAAAGTCTCAAGAAGGAGTGAGGCTAAGTTAAAAGTCCCTAAAAGTGGGTAAGGCAAATCCAAAAGCCCCAAAGAATTGGGTCATGCTAGACCAAAAGCCCTTAGAACCTATGTTTGACTTGTATAAGTTTATGTGACATAAAAATATACTTATGTATGTTTACAAGAAATTTTTAGGACGTGCTTACATTCCTTGACATGAAAATGTGTCATGTATATATGCTTGAAAGGGTAAAAGAGCTATTGAAATTCTTTAAATCTCACTCTTTCCCACATATGTTTAACAATGTCTAGGTGAAGCTTGATGAACAAGAAATGGGAGTCAAGCACTTTGAAGAATGAGCTTTTGACATAGAATAGGAAATTATGCATTTTTTATGTCAAAGTTTGTATATACATAATGTTTATGTGATATAAACCTTAGAGCATATATAAAAGTTTGTAACTATGATGTATGAATGGAATTTGAGGTCAACTGCATGAATATGCAAGTTTTTGCCACCCTAGAACCATGGTATATAGTGTATGAACTCAAGTGGAAAGGTGCGAATGGGTTTCATGATGATTTTAATCATTTGGGATGCTTCTATATGTTGTGTTTATACTTTTGGATATACTCAAATGGTCATGGTATGAGGAGAAGGCCATTTGGTGCACCTTGACCTCATTGTGGTCTCCAAATTAGCCACTTTTTTTACTTAAATCAAAAACTAACCAAATGGATGAGTTTGTGCATGAAATTTGGCAAGCAAATAGGTCTAATCTAGATCTTTTCACATAATCAAAGAGTACTATTTTTGGAGTTCTACAAAACTTATTATGATTTTTCAAAATTGGCCAAATTATGCAGAAACTGTCACTACTATTGTTCATGTAGTCAGTTTGATTTTCTATGTCACTTTGGAGCCAAATGAAGTCTAATACTTATAAAATTTTACAAAAGCATAGTAGACATCATAAGCTTTCTATAACCACTAAGAAAACCTAATTTGGAGCTCTGTAGAGGGAGAAATGAATTTTTGAAGTTCTAGGTCTGTTGTAGGATGACCACCAAACCTAATGTATTGTTCCATCAGTTTTTATGGGACAAACATAGTTTTTTTTATCTGAAATTTTTATGGCAGCTAGATGGCCTCCTAAGATTTCCAAAAAGCTATTGTTTACATGATTTGGATTTTTCTAAAATTAGTTATAATTTTTCAAAGTTCATATTAGAATATGGAGTGTATGGCAAAATGCAAGGTGAAATGCAATTTCGTGTTTTATGGCTTAAACCTGAATTTTAAGCTTTAAATTGTGATAATTGTAGTTGAAAAAATGTGTTGTGGATGAAAAATAAATTTGGTAAGGTCACATGGTCCATTTATCCAAGAATGATAAATCTAGCTTTCAATGACGCAAATTTACGCTGCTAAAAGTGCTATTTACATGAAAATGAATGCTATAAGCCAATTGTGCCATGAATTGAGATCTATATAAATATGGTGTTACATAATAACTTGAAAACAATTATATGAGGTTTTTATGAGTATGGGATCAGTGATAAAAATGTGTAACAATCCAAAATTAATTAAGGCTAATTATGATGATTAGGGAATTAATTTAGGTAATTAGTATAACTAAGTAAGTGGAAAGGGAGGGTGGAACTTATAGAGAAATAAATTATTGATGTGGACTTAAAGTTTAATTAGGATAGGGATTTAATTGGGCTTATAATTAATTTTGACATTTACAATTAGGCATCAAGATTAGCTTAATTATGCCTTGGGCAAAATGTATAATCCTAACCTTAGCCTTAGGGAGGCCTTATTTCATTTTCTTAAAAGCCCAATATTTATTTTGTGTAGGCCCAATTCACATTTAATGTAACATCCGGCCTTTCCGTAAACGTGAGAAACGCAATGTTCAGTTTCTCCGTAAACGGTAGAAATGGGCCAGATACAAAAGGAAGTCCCTGAAATAGAAGGAATTGGGGCCAACTAAAATTATGATAAAATTTTAAATATTAGAAAATGAGGATTTGAGCCTTAAGTTGCCTAGAAATTAAGGCCAGAGTGATTCAAAAAATTTGTCAAAAGGCCAGTGGCATTTTCGTAAATATGGGAACCTTTTGAAAAACACACAGGAAGGCTTTTTAAATGAAAGTTTTGAGTTCTCCGGGATACTCAAAGGCTCTAAAAACTATGAAAAGTCCCAGGACAGCTAAAGCCCCTCTGGTGGACGTTTTCCAATGTCAGTGTGCCCGAACTTTGATGGATTTGTTTGGAAAAGTTTTAGCTTCAATTTGAGTGATTCCAAAGACATTTTACTTGATTAGGAACCTAAATTTTATAATGGAAAAGACGATTCTAAAAAAGGAGCTAAAATGAAGGAGAAACGAAAATGCAAAGCATGAAGGGAAAAATGGGAATTTTTGAAAAGTGTAACTTATTCCTACCTATATATATGATGCACCCTTCTCCTCCCTTCATTATAGACGACCACCTTCTGCCTAAAACTAGAAGAAAACCATAAGGGATAAGGCTCACAAGAAGGGGAAGAAAAGGAGGAGAAATCAAAGGCTTAAGGTATGGAAATTAGTAGTTTTTCATGCTCTTTCTCTTCCAAATCTCTTCTACTCCATTCTCCTTTGTTTCCTATGATTAAAATGAGGTTTATAAATCTGATTTAAGGGAGAAATTGAGGGGAAATTTCGGATTTGAAGGGAGGAGCTCAAAAAACACAAGATTCAAGTGAGAAAAAGCAAGAAAATAAGGTAATTTCTCTTCCTATGGTTGTCATTTTTTGTCCCCTTCTCCACCATTTCGCCCCACTTGAGAAAACCCTAGGAGGAGATGATTTTTAGGCAGAACCAAGCGTGAATTTAATGAAAAAGGGTGTGGAGATTAAGAATATGCAAAGGGAATTATCAAAAAGCTATTAGATTTCAAGATGTAAATTCTAGGATTTCAATTGCACCTTGTAAAATCTGATTTTGTATGATAATTCCTAGGCCTAATTAAGAGTTTAAATGAGCTCCTAAGATCCCTAAGATACCCCCCACATGCTTCCTCCTTCAAGAAAACAAAGAGAATTCCAAGGAGGCCAAAAAGGGGCATAGGCTCAGCCAAGCAAGGTTGGGGTAGCTAGGGAGAGTTTTAAATTTTTATAAGGCCATTCTTGAGTCATATTTGATGAATGAAAATGAAGAGAGACCTTGGAAAAAATTTAGAACTCATAGAGAGTGATTTGGTACCTTAGGTTCCATATTATGACCTAAAGAAGCAACATGGTGCTAGGCCTTTTGTTTTGATGATGTGATAACTCCAAGAGGCTTAAAAGGAGTCAAGAATCATATTTGAAAAGAAAGAATAAGGCTTAAAAATCATTTGAGGGGTGTTGCTTAATTAAGTGCCAATATGGACCATAATGGAACCTATAGAGCAATCTAGTGTTTCATAAAGTTGTGTAGCCTTAGAGTGTGGTTCATAAACTTAATTGGCTCCCATAATTTGTATCTAGGCCAAGAGAAACTATCTCCACCAATTTGTGGGTGTGTGGCCCAAAGAGGAGGCTTGAGCCCAAAGGACAAAGTGTGTAATTGTGTGCAAGGTAGCTCTCTCTACCTTCTTTCATGCATGGATGTGTGTTTAGCTTGTTTTAGAATGTGTGTATGTGTATTTTCAAGCTTTGGAAAGTATGCTAGCATGCCTTTATATGCCATGATGCTTAATGCCATGTTATGTTTTTAAATGAACCCATGATGTTTGTATGAGTTTGCTTGAGTGTGGAGAGGCCAATAACTCTTTCCTTGGGTGAGGATGAGCCAAGAACCCTTGAGCTTGGTTGAGGCAAAGTAAAGAGTCTCCCAAAAGCAAAGTGGGCTCCTAAGAGTATGGTTGAGTCCAAAGTGCTTAAAGAATGGGTGAGGCAAGTCCAAAATCTATGAGGAGAAGTGTGAGGCCAATCCAAACACTTAGTGAGCTCTTGAATGTCTTGTGTGATTGATTCACTTGCTAAGGTTGCCTTTAAAATGTCTATGATTTCTATTTTCTCCATACATGCATTTAAAAGGCTTGCTTTGCACATATTATGTATGATTGAATGGGAGATGAGTTATTGGGATTCTTTGAATCTCATCCCCTCCTCTCCAATGATCTAACATGTTAGGTGAACCAAGTGGATATGCTAATGGGAGCCAACAACCCTAAAGGAAGGAGATTGACAAACTTGTGCCTTGGTTTTAGCCATTTTGGAACCATAATGATGGTTTATCATGTATATGATGTTGTATATGTACTATGAATGTTGAGACATATGTAAAGATACTATTATGTGATGTTTAGATGTATGGAAATGATATATGCCACTAACACATGTTTTGAGTATGTAATGTCATAGTATGCAAGTTTAAAGTTTGATGAATATGTGCATAAATGTGGGTTGAATGGCCAAAATGAGATGCATGAGGTTTGGGACCATTTGGGCAGCTCACACAAGTCTTAAATGTGCTTTTAGACTTGCCCAAAAGGTGTCAATACCAAGGGAAGACCATTTGGTAAATTTGGTACCTCATATGGAGCCACATTTGACCATAATGGAACCTTATGTCACTTTTTGGCCAAATTTGATCTGAAATTTGGCATGAAATTAGATCTCATTGAGAGATTTTTGGGAAGCTAAAGATCATAATTTTTGGAGGTCTACAGAATATTTGATGATTTTTCAAAATTGGCAAATTTTATGGATTTGGTCCGCTACACTATTTATTTGGTCCGAAATTGTTTTCTGTCACACGAGGTCTAAATGATGTCCAATTGCCACAAAATGTTATACACAGAAACTAGGCAATCACAGTGACTCGTGTCAACTAAAAACACCTAATTTGGAGGTCTAGAGAGGGAGATATGAATTTTTGAATTTTCTGTCCAGTATCAATGAAATTACGCGACCAGAAGTACTGTTCTATTTGAATTTTGGAGCCTGGAATTAATGAACTGATCTAGAGATATTTTTACTCTCTAGTTAACACTTACAGCTTTCCAGATTAGTATCATTTGCATGGATTGGAATTTTTTGGAATTAAGTAGAAATTTTCAAAATTTTCTGCAGAATTCTATGACAGTTTTAGATTTCAGTCGGACCTCTGTAGCTTTTTGGATGTCAAACGTTCCAAGTTATAGATATTGTGACCTGGACATATTTTTATTGTGAATTAGACATCCCAAGATTTCCATAATGACCAAGATTGCATAGTTTTGATTTTTCTAGATTTAGTTATGATTTTCCAAAGTTTTCCCAGAAAAAGGACCAATTCTGGCCAAGAATAATCTTTAAGTTTCCATGCCCCATTTCGGTTTCCATGGATTGTAAGCATGTTTTTGTGATGCGAATGAGTTGTAATGATGAAATTAAATATGAGGAAGTATAGTATGAGCTCACACGGTCCACGTGACACCGAATGAAATTTTGAGACCCAGGCAATGCTAAAATAAGCATTATTTCTTTGCCTTTTTCATGCAAAACTCACATGATTCATGATATTAAGTTATGTAAAGGCACTTGATGAGTTAGAATGAGCTAGAATTCATGGTGTTACATTTAACCTATTTAACACCTAAATCTTGGCCTAACCTAACCAAAAGTCTGAACCCACTTGGAATTGGGCCTTTGGGTCAGCCCATAACCCAACTTAAACCCATCTACACCTTAAATACACTTAGCCTCCTCCCCATTCTACAAAAAAGACACAAGAGGCAAAGCAAAATTCAGAGGTCTTGAAGAAAGGCTAGGGTTCTTGGCACAAATCCACCATTTCCTACTTTTAGACTTAAAATTAGCTAAGGTAATTATTATATAACTTAATATTTGGGTTCTCTTAATAACTAAAAAGTGTATCATGCCTGAATCTAACTGGGGTTCGCAGCGGTGAAGGAACTGGATAAAAAAAAAAGAGGGATTCTAGTTGTAAGATATCTAATGAAACCATCACTAGAATTGAGATCTCATTCAAAACGAAAGATATCAAATATCTGGAGTTTCTTTTTGTATATTATATGGATGATCCAATCTGCAAGGACCATCATTAGGAATTGTTTGATCATCCAACTGTTGCTAAGTAGTTTTTGGATATCAAATGGACCTCCCCAGAAGGTAATTTTAATGTGGCTGATTTGCCCTTTTTTGCAATTAGTTTCACTATAGCACTTGCTGCTCTAGCTAATTGTCCACCCTTTCTGAATGTGATTTCTATGTTATGTATGGCTATTCCTAAGGGTATATCAGTTGAAGTAGATTCTTCTTTTTGATCAATCAAAACCCCTTCCCAAACTGTACAAGCTTCTTCCAAAGCATACGGCTTTCTGGATGTAGATGATGATATCTATACAGATGGATCTTATATATATCGTAGAATTCTTATATATATCGTACAATGAAGTACCGCATGAGTGGATATATAGGAATCCAAATCTGCCGAATCACTCATGTTATGATCTTCTACATCCTAGGTCTTCCCGTTCCTTCATCTGGCTTATGTTCTTCATGTAGCATTCAGACCGAATGACTCTATGAAATTACGTCGATACTTCCACATATTATGGGTAACATAGGAGACATCTCTTTTTTTTCCCTGGGGAATCCTTAGAATTACCACTGTTTAGCTTTTAATTCACCTCTTAGTTATTAACTCTTTATTCTTAGCTATTGATAACATAATTAATATGAATATAATATAGAATTTCAAATAAATATTAAATATTTTTTTTATATTCTAGGACATAAAGAACATAACAATTTGAAGATAAGAATTAATAGAATATATTTCAATCTATTTATTAAATATATGTTTATCAATAATCAATTATATGTTTATTAATGATCAATATCTTCATCTTAATTAGTATAGAATTAGTATAGTAAGATTTTCTTTTTTCATTTTTGAATTCAAATTCTTATTATCTAGTATATTTAATAAAATTTGTATAAAATTAATTATAATAATTTAATTAATATTATAATTAAAATATATTAATAAATAAAAAATATATTCTAAATAATTAGAAAATAATAATAATTTATTATTAAATTCTATTTCAATTAATAATATATAATAATAAATCAAATTTCAAATTTAATAATAAGATTAGAGTAATTATATTACAATATTTTTATACACAATATTCTTATACATTAAGATTTAACATGTATTTATGTATAATGTATAGATTTATATATTAGAATTCTAAAAAATTGGATTTTCAAAGTCAATCTTTTTTTTGAGTAATTCTAAATTAGATATAAATATCTAATTTCTATTTAGAATTAAAATATTAAAATATATAAATAATTAGATAGAATAGAAATAACTCGAATTCGACATGTGCAATTTCTTTTTTGTCGATAGGTCCCATAATTTGTACTTGAACTCCTTTTGTACCCGCCTGTTCAGTTAATTCAATAGCTTTTTTCATTGCTTTACGAAAGGAAACTCTATTCTTTAATTGTCCGGCTATAAATTCTGCAAGAATATTAGGGTGTCCATAAGGGTTTGCAATTCTTGTAATAGCAATGTTGAGTTTTCCCTTCTTTTTCTCTTTAATTTGACCTGATTAGTTTTTTGTTTGGAGCACTTCACCTACACCTAAAATCTAAAACTTGTTGTTTGATGTTTCAATGGTGAAATTTTGAAGGTTAGAGTTAGAGGTATTGTTAGGTAAGTATAAACTCCTTATTTTTTGTTTTGTCTACTAGATAGAGATCCACATAGTTGATTTATAGTGTGGGTATTAATTTTGTATGAATTTTCCTAGAGCTTGAGGTGATATTTTGAAGTTTCTGGTGTGGGAACAATCAAACTTGAATTTGGTTCTTATAGTAGTTAGGTAAGTGTTTTCTAAGTAGTCCTTTGTAGTTTAACCCCTTGAGTAATAAGTTTGCTGATATAAATGATGATTAGGGATAGTGATGGTTTGGTTTTGTATCCATAGGCTAAAGTAGCATTTTGTTGACTCTCAAAAAATTATCTACAAGTGAGGTAATTGGGAATATTGTTAATTCAATGCATATATGATAATTGCTAAATTTATATATATTAATTTCCCTAAACTTGAGCATTTTAATAATTAAATAAGGCTTAATGGATTTAATTAGAGGATTTTTTATTTTATTAGCCATCTTTGTACTTTAAGAATTAATTTGCAAAATTTTGAAATATTAATGCATAAATCCTTTTAAATGAATTTTGTGAATCTTATCCTACTTAATATTGTTCATTATTCTTGCAAAATTTTGATGGGCAAATGCATTTGAATAGGAGATTGGTTTGGAGAACATGTGGAAGCTTTCTAAGTCATGGACATAACACTTAACTCACAAGAGCAGAACCATCCATGTAGCATGCAGCGAGTTGAGTTTCCATGGGTACAGAGCTTGGGCAGCTATTATGCAAGTTACACGAGCTGAATGAAGGAACAGGGAGCACGTTATCCAGAACCACGTCAAGAAGAAGAAGCTACACATTCTCGTATGAAGCATGAGCTGGATGCAGAACCATTTACTCGTACAGCAGCTCAAGAATAGAGTCGAGTCTTACGTGGTTGTGAACAGAAGTATAGAAGAAGAAGTAGAGTGTGTGTGTGAAAGTAAGAAGCAAACTCAAAACAGAGGAGAACAACACGAAGAAGCTATGAGCTGAAAATGAAGGAAGAAAAGCCACGAGTTGGAGCTGGAAGCAAAACACAAACCAGCAGCAACATGAAAAGAAGAAGCATGCATAATGGAAGTGAAGTCACGTGGGAAAGCTACAGAATAAATGAATGCTAAGAAAGAACATGGAACACGATGCTAAGGCTGGAGCTTTTGAGTAGAAATAAACACACACATGTATAACAGAGAAGAGAGCTTGAGGTTCTTCGTAATAGGCTGGATGAAGAAGCTTGCTGAGCTAGATTGGAAGCTATCACGTGGAAATGACGTCAGAAAAGGATGTGGGAAGCTAGCATGGCTGGACAGAGGACAGCAACATGAGATTTACGTGGAAAATGCAGAAGCTATGCAGCTCGAGTTTTACATGGAATATTATAATAATGCAAAATAAAGTGGGTCCCACATTTTATACACACACAAACGAGCTGCAGGGAATTGAAATAAAAGATGGAGCACGTGTTTCTCATGAGAGGAATTAAAAAAAATACCTTTGGGCAGAGGCTAAATCACACTCCATTCATTATTCCACTTCGTCCACTATTTCGTTCAGAGCAAATCCCACCCCATTCCCTCCATTCTCCATTCTCCATCTCCATTTTATTCCACCTCTATGAAGCTCTAAGCCTCCATCTGTGACTAGCAAGGAAGAAAGACCTTGGAAAAGCTTGAATCTATGGGGAAGAACTCAGAATTTTGGCTAAGAATTCCTACTTTCCTACATTTTTCTTTTTCTTGTACAATCTTGGTTAAGTTGTATTTGATTAGGAATTAGTGTAATTATGATTGATGGCTGGTTAGACATTGATTAGGAGAGATATTGGCTGATTAATTGTATGAATTAAGTGCTGGATTTTCATTTTCCTACAATTTTCCAAGTGTGCAATCAAGGTGTTTGATAAAATGCTTGTGAGAATTAGTGTGCTTAATTGTTTGATTTAAGGATTCCTTGGAGTTTGGTTGGTTAATTAAATATCTTAGGATGTTAATTCAGAGGCTAATTGATTAATTAATTATCCAATTCAAGTGTTCATAGATCTTAAAGACAAGAATTAATGAATTAATGTGGGGTTGAAGTTTCAATTCAACACTAAATTGCTAGGTTCTTGAATTTTGAATGGTAATTCAAGATCATTTGCCAATGGACACAATTAGGGACTCTTAGACCATAATTAATCACAATTTGATTAGGATAAGGATAGTGGATACCAAGGGACAATTCCAAAGCTAGTCACAAAACGATTATTCACTCATAATTCATTCAATTAGGTAGAATTTAGGAACTTTATTTTAAATTCATTTTAGGTTAGTTTAATTCAACCCAAACCCCCAAATTAGATAGCTTTTAGGACCTTTAACATTTAGAAAACCTAATTGAACATTGAACTCCATTTCCAAGGGAGATGACCTAGGTTGTGTCACTAGCTATATATTTAGTTCAACCTAGTTTTATTTTGAGGGTTGCACGACGAGCCCGTCAATATATCTACTTTAATTTTATATTTTGCTGAAAATGTATGATTTTGAATTGTTAAATGAATGGTTGGCTATCTGATATATTTAGTTGGACCTTATGAGTCCATGGTGGAGCTGTGAAGCAGCTGCCACCTATGCATCATGCTTCTATCGGGCACCGGGTTATGATTAGACCCTTGTATGCATTGAGCCCAGGTTGTACTCATTAGGGAGTTGGTGCCGTGGATGAACCTCTCCCAGTGTTAATAGCCTTTAATATATGGAAATGTGATTGCTAGTATGAGATAGTAATCATAAATAGTCTCATTGTTTCTTTTACTAATATGATTGATATTTCTTATGCTTAATGATTAAATGCATATATGTTAATTAAATTGGAATATATAAATGGAATTTCCATTTGGTTACTAAGATTTGTATCTCACCTTGTTTCATGAACTAACTATTTTATGTGAAAGCATCCATGAGCTAAAACCATGTGTGGGGAAGCTGTAATACTATATTTATTTGTTATCATACTCTTCCATTCCGGGCAATTGGTGCATGTTCATAAGACAAAAAGTGAGGAAAAGTATGAAAATAACACAATTTTATCGTGTTACGTCGGGGTAAAATTGTTTAAATTCATGTTATATGGATCCCATGAGTTCCCCAACATTATTCTCTAATTATTTTCCATCTATATAAGTCATAAATATTTCAAGATTTCACATAACCACAGATCAAGGGTCAAAACCCCTAAAATTTTCTTCATTCATTATGGCTGTATAGTGATAGATTTCAGAGGCAATTTTGAAAAATTATAACTAAATGTAGAAAAATTCATATCACACAAACCATAGCTTTCTAGAAAGCTCTAGATGTTAAATTTACATTAAAAATAAGTCCCAGCCATGAAAATCCCATCTAGACCATGTTTGACAGTGAAATAGCCATAAAGGTTTGACTGCTAATTGATACTAATACAGTTTATTGTCATAAACTTCTAAAATGTCTAATTAATTCCAAAAAAATTCAATCTATGCAAAATGATACAATATGGAAAGTTACGAATGTTAGCTAGAGGGAAAAAATAACTTTAAAACAATCCAAGAATGTTCAAACTCCAAAAATCAATTAAACAATAACATGGATCTAACTAGTCACCTAGTACTGGATAGCAATTTCAAAAATTAATATTTCCTTCCTTAGACATCCAAATGAGGTGCTTATAATTTACCAAGTCACTAAGAAAGTATAGTTTCTGACTGTACAATTTTGTGGTAATTAGATATCATTTACCCCATGAATGACAGAGAATAAATTTTGAACTATATGAACAGTACCAGTAGCCAAACCTGAAAATTTTTCCAACTTCAAAAATTCACCAAATATTTCATAGACCTCCTAAAAATACCTACTTTAGCTTCCTAAAAATCTCTAGATGCATACTAAATTTCATACCAAGAAGAGTTTATTTGGATAAAAAGTGATGTCGCTCACCAAAATGGCTAATTTTGCACGAATATGACTTGTATGAACTACCCAAGTGGTCCCAAATCTCATGCATCTTAATTTAGCCATTTCACTTTCATTAATGCACTAATACATCAAGCCATTAACAAGCCAAAATTCTTATTTCCATGGATTTCATGTCACATATGGTCTATACAAGAGTCATATGTCATATTACATTTCTCCATAAGCTTACTTCTCAAAAATAATATGTACAAAGTAACTTTGGTATTCAAATACATAACAAGCTACATAATGGATAAAGTATGACTTTTTAATGCTTTTGGCTTGCCTTCCTTGCTTCTTGAACATCACCTAGGCATTTCAAGATAATGAAGGGAAGAGGAGTGAGATTCCTTGAATCTCAATAGCTCATACACCTATTCACACACACATTCAAGGTATATACACATAAAAGCATATATATGGAAGGTTTGGCAACCATAAAGCATACAAAGTCATAATTTCCACACCACTTAGCCATATTCAAGGTAAGACCATGCTCTAGGAACTTTTGGTTTTGCCTCACCCCATTTCTAGGACTTTTGGATTTGCCTCACTCTCGGCCTAGGGACTTTTGACTTGGTCTCACCTTTCCAAGAGACTTTTGGCCTTGTCTCACCCATGCCATAAGACTTTTGGCATCTCATCACCTTCAATAAGGGACTTTGGGCATCACCTAGCCCTTATAAGCCATTTCCACAACTAAGGCCATTCAAGGAAACACATTGGTACCAATGTAATGTCAAGGCATCAAGTGGCATGTTCTCAAGTCACAAGAGCATACACAAACACACAAAGATATACATATGCACATAAGAATGCAAAGAGAATGAAGTGGAGAGCTACCTTGGATTTATGCAAGCTTTTCTTAATTCTATTCCTTTCCTTTTTTGATCCCACAAGCACACCTAGGTGGGTTTATGTTCTGTTAGGCTAAACATAATAAACAACACACAATTATGCACTTGAAGCAAGCCAAGACACTAAACTCACACTTGAACACACACTTGATTCCATAAGTAGCATAATGGTTCCATAAATGGCCTATTGAAGAAACTCTCACATTTCAAGTTTTAGGCTCCATTCTCTTGTTATTTTTAGACTTCTTGGACTCATTTAAGGTCCTTGGAGCCCTCACATATTCACTTGCACAATTGGAAAACTAAGTTACTTCATAAGGAACCATTATGAACACCATTGTTCCATCTTCCAATCCATGGCTCCTAAATTTTTTCTAATGGTTTCTCCCATCTTCTATCATATAAAGTTCCTAACTAAGGCTAGAACAAATCAAAACACTCCCTAACCTAGTATTCTTGCCTTAGCTAAAACTAGTACCATAATTAAGGTTCTTGGACTTTTTGATTTTTCCTTGATGAGAGAGTCCCTTGGGAGGGTTTCTAGAGGTCTTAGGAGCTCAAGGAAATATTCAAATAGCCAATGAATTACTCACAAAAAATCAGATTTTTTAAAACCCTAAAGAAGCCTACACTTTTCTCAAAAAGGAGTTAAAATGAGTCTAAACGGAGCAAACAAGTGCGTAGGCGCAAAATGGTCATTTTGAAAAATTGTAAAAGAGGCTTCTTAAGTAAGATTACACCTCATCACCTTCTCCAAGCTTCCATTTGTAGAAAAATGGCCAGCAATGGCGTGACATTAAGAGGGGAGAGAGAGAAGAAGTTTAGCTTCCATTTAGGTAAGTAAACGGCCTCGTTTTATCCCGCACCATTGGGAAAGTTGTTCCTCTCTCTAAGAGCTCTCTAATGGTGGCTTTCTTTTCTTAAAAACTTGAAAATTCAGGTCTAACCCAAGCTAAAAAGGAACTCTTTTCAAGAAATCAATTGGTGGAAAATAATCTACGTGAAGAGAGCTCTGTTTTAAGGTATGACTTTACTTGAAACACTTGCAAAATCTTGTGTTTCCAAGTCATTTAAGCTTTAGTCTAGAGAGAGAAAGTGAGGAGAAGATTTTTTATTTATGTGTTCTTGATGGAACCAAAGGTTATGGAATGTAAGGATTAAGAATATATAACTAGAATTGAAAAGGGAGCTTTAGAATGCAAGTTATGGAATTTAGGGATTTGGTTGCACCTAGGCTATGAAGCTTTCTAGTAGTAACTTAAGTTGTCTAAGAGTATATATGAGTTCCTAAGACACCAAGAGAACCTCCCACATGCTTCTCTCATCAAAGAAATTAAAACAACTCCATTGGTTCCATATGGAAGCATAGCCTCAGCCAAGGAGGGTTCATGCACCAAATGAATATTTTAATTCCTTCTAAGCTTAGTTTTGCATCATGTATGATGGGAGAGTATGAGAGGAATCTTTGGAAAAATTTTAGAAGCCATGGATAGTAAGATGGTATCATAGGTTCCATATTATAGCTTAAAGAAGCAACACCTAGCTAGGCTCCTTGATTTAATTGTATGATGACTCCAAGAGGTTTAAATAAATTCAAGAATCATAAATAGATAGAGAGAATGGAGCCAAGATGATGTTTTCTTAAGATTGCTTCATTAAGTGCATGATGGAACCATAAAAGAGCAATGTTAACCACCTAGCTTTTTTAGTAAATGTATGGCCTTAGAATTTGATTCAAGAGTATAATTAGCTTCCATATGATGTGTCTAGGTCAAGAAAAATAATCTCCACCTCCTTAGGTGTGTGAGGTTAAAGGAGAGGACTCAAGGTTCAAGGAAAGAGTATGCTTGTATGGAAAAGATAACTCTCTCCAGCTTCTCTCATGCATGAATATGTGCTTACATTGTCTTTGGATATATGTGTGTATGTTTTAAGCCATAAAAAGTATTCTAGCATGATTTTTTTATTCCATGGTACCATGATGATGTTTTATGCATTCAAATGATGTTTTATATGCTTGCCTTTGTTTGCTTAAGTGTGGAGAAGCTAAGACCTCTTAGCCATGGTGAGGATGAGCTAAGAACTCTTAAAGTTGATTAAGACAAAGTAAAGAGTCTCTCAAGAGTAAAGTTGAGTCAAAAAGCTCTTAAAAAAATTAGGTGAGGCAAGTCCAAAATCCACAAGTAAATGGGTGAGAGTAATCCAGTCACTTGGCAAGCCTATGTATGCTATGTATGACTTGATCAAATGCCAAGAATGTTTCTTGAATGCTCACATATGTTAATATGTCCATGTATGCATTTTCAAGGCTTGTATTGCATACTTTATGTGTGATTGAAAGGGAGATGAGCTATTAGGATTCTTTGAATCTCATCTCCTCCTCTCCAATGTCTTAACATACTAGATGGAGAAATTGAGCAAGGTAATGGAAGCCACCAAGCCTAGAAGAAGGAGATTAACATCAAAGTGTATGAAAATGCCTAGTTTTGTCTCTTTTGTAGCCATACACATGGCATATGATGTAATCCATTAATAAAATTGTTATGTAATCATTTGAACATGTATAAATACCCATATTTGTGATGTATGAATGAGTTTTGATGCTAGATGAATGATAATATAGTTTTTGGGTATTGAATGGCAAGAGAAAGTGTATGCATGCTTGTGTATGGCATGAGGTGAGAGTGTGAGTTTGAGAAATCTAGGTTTATGTACCTTTGAGACAAGTTTAGAGAGCCATTTTGGTGCATTACCACGTGCTCAAGTGATCATGGTTGCCTTAGAACTTGAAATGAACCATTTGAACCCCTTTGATGATACAAAATGAGCTATTTTGCAACCCAATGTCAAGATTTAACCAAATGAACAAATTTGCCCATGAAATTTGGCACACATATCTAATCCAGAGATTTTTGGAAAGCTAAAGACCAGATTATTTGGAGCTTTATGGAATTAATTATGAATTTCTAAAGTTGCTATTTTTCTACTAAACTGATACAGGTACTATTCATATGGTTAGAAACTTGGGCTGTGTCATTCATGAGCCAAATGATGTCCAATGCTTATAAAATTTTATAGGAATAAACTAGACATAATGAAATTTCTATAGCCACTAAGATCACTCCAATTGGACCTCTAAGTAGGGAGACATGAATTTTTAAAATTAGAGATTAGTATTAGGGATGATAGCTGACTTCTAGTATTGTTCCATCAAAATTTTGGTAGCTAGCTACCTCTGTTGTGGTTTGTATTTATTTTTACATAAATTAGACATCTGTAGATTTCTAGAATGGTATAGTGTGCTTAAGTTCAATTTTTCTAGAATCAGTTATGATTTTTCAAAATTCAGGCACAAAATCTAGAAAATCAATCCAAGGCTGCATCATCCCATTTTATGTATCCACTCCCTTTGCTTAAGGTATAAGCCACTTTTTGAGCTTGTTATGAGTTATAATGGTGTGTTTAAATGTGAGAATGAGATGGATGAGTTTATATGACCCACAGGACACTAAAAGAAAAATTTTACTTATGACAAAATACAACCTCATCCATGATTCCAATGTCATTATATTACTTCCTATAGAATTTGCATGAGATAAGGCATGGAATTTGCATGAGTTGAGTATTAAAATTTATGGTGTTAAAGTCCCTCTCTTATTTTTGGATAGAAAATCCTCCCCCTATATGGTCTTGTTCTTGGCTGAAATACACACATCCATGGAGCAAGGAGAAGAAGTAACTATAAAAAGTAATTACCTTAGATTCAAGCTTATTTTCAAGGCCTCTTCCTCTTGGTTTGCTTCTCTCCAAGACTTTTGAACTATCCCTCTAAGTTCTAGACCAAAAATAGAATCAATCATCTCAAGAAAACCATAGAAACAAAGCATGGAAGGAGAGAAGTAAAGTTGGAGGAAGAAAGAGCCTGAAATTTTATGGATTTACCTACCTTTTCCTTGATTTTTCTCCTCCTTTTCCCCCCTTCTTGTGTGCCTAAGAGAGCAAGTCATATTCTATATTTGGGTAGAGGAAAGTCATGCTATATAAGGGGGAGAAGAAGGGAGAAGGGTGTGGAAGCTTCAAGAAACACACTTTTTCAAAAATTCCAATTTTGTCCTTTCGTAATGGTAATTTCATTTTGGCTTCATTTTAGCTCTTTTTTAACAATTGTCTTTTCCATTATAAAATTTAGGTTCCCAATTTAATAAAATACCTTTGTAATCACACAAATTGGAGTTAAAACTTTCCCGAACGAATTCGTCAAAGTTCAAGCTGTAACATTCAATTTTCTAAAAATGAGAGAAAACATAAGAAACGTAATGTACAGTTTCTCTGTAAACGAGCAAAATTTATTGGATACCAAAGGAAGTCCCCTAAAATGAAGTAGTTAAGGTCTCAAAAAATTTGGAAAGCATTCTAGACTCTTAAAAATGAGAATCCCAGGCTTAGACAGAAAGAAAAACAGAGCTAGAATGAAAAAATAATTTTTTATAGAAAACTTACGAACATAATAGTATTTTCGTAATTTTGAACAAATTTTGGAATTCATATAGGAAGACTCTTTAAATAAAAGTTTTGAGTTTTTAGGGGTTCTCAGAGGCCCTAAAAACCATGGAAAGCCCTAGAACAATTAAAACTCCTACAGTGGTCGTTTTCTAACGTCAGTTGACCCAAACTTTGACTGATTCGTTCGGGAAGATTTTAGCTCCAATTTGAGTGATTTCAAAGGAATTTTACTAAATTGGAAATCTAAATTTCATAATGGAAAAGACAATTTTCAAAAAGGAGCTAAAATGAATTAGAAACAAAAATGCCAAAAATAAAGGGCAAAGTTGGAATTTTTAAGAAAGTGAAAGTTTCTTGAACACTCTTTAAGTTTCTTATTTCTTCTCCCCTTCATTTGCAAGATCCATATTGCCTAAAAACCAGGGAAAATACCAACTCTCTTAGGTGCACCATGGAGGAGGAGAAAGGAGGAGAAAAAGCAAGGAAAAGGTAACGAATTTCATGGATTTTCATCCTCCTCCTTCTTCTAAATTTATTCCTCTCCTCTTGAGCTTTCTTCTTATAATTATATTGAAGCATATGAATCTATTTTAAGGGAGAAATTAAGGGAAAAATTCGTCTTTGAAGAGAAGAGGCCAAAGAAGACAAGATTCAAGTGAGAAAAGCCATGAAAACCAGGTAAAATCTCTATCCTGTGGTAGCTATTCCTCCCCCTTCCTTCTCTCAATTTTGCCCCACTTAAGAAGCTATGGGAGGCTGGAATTTTGAGGAGAACCAAGGATGAATCTTAGAATTTAAGGGAGAAGAATAAAAATATGCAAATAAATCCAAGTAAAAACCATGAATTTGCAAGATAGAAAAGTTAGGGTTTTTATTGAAACTTGAACTCTACCATGAACTTTAGCCATATTATATGATGTTTAAGTGTTAATATGAGTTCTTAAGACACTAAAAGAGCTTCCTACATGATTCTCCCATCAAAGGAAGCAAGAAAACTCCATTGGTGCATTATGGAAACATAGCTTCAGCCAAGGAGAGTCCATGCAACTAGGGAGTATTTTAATTCCTTCCAAGCTTAGTTTTATATCATGTATGATGGGAGAGTATGAAAGGAAGCCTTGGAAAAAGTTTAGAAGTCATAGGAAGCAAAATGGCCTTATATGTTCCATGATATGGCTTAAAGAAGCAACACCAAACTAGGTTCCTAGAATTGATTATGTGATGACTCCAAGGGGTTTAAATGGAGTCAAGAATGATGAGTGAATAGATAAAATGGAGCCAAGATGATGTCTTCTTAAGGTTGCTTCATTAAGTACATTATGGAACCATAAAAGAGTTTTATGAGTCACCTAGCCTTTCTAGTGATTGTATAGCCATAAAGTTTGCTTTAAGAGTATAATTAGCTCTCATATGATGTGTCTAGGCCAAGAGGAATGATCTCCACCTTTTTGGGTGTGTGAGGTCAAGGGGGAGGATTCAAGGCTTAAAGAAAAAGTGTACAAATGCTAGTAAGGTAGCTTTTTTCACCTTCTCTCATGCATGATTGTTTGCTTTACTTGTGTTTGAATGTGTGTATGTGTGTTTTAAGACATGAAAAATGTTCTAGCATGAGCTCTTACTCCATGGTACCATGATAATGCAATATGTTTTTAAATGATGTTCATGATGTTTTTTTTTGTTTGCTTGAGTGTGGTGAGGCCAAGAACCCTTAGCTATGGTGAGAATAAGCCAAGAACCCTTAAGATTGGTTGAGACAAAGTAAAGAGTCTTTCAAAAGTGAGGTTGACTCCCAAGTGCAAGGTTGAGTCCAAGAACCTCTTAAAGAATAGGTGAGGCAAGTCCAAAATCAACAAGTAAATGGGTGAGGCCAATCCACTTGCTTGGCAAGCCTTTGTATGCTATGTGTGACTTTTTCAAATGCTAAGAATACTTCTTAATGATTGTATATGTCAACATGCCTATATATGCATTTGTAAGACTTTTTTTTACATCTTTTATTATGATTGAATGGGAGATGAGCTATTGGGATTTTTTGAATCTTATCCCATCCTCTCCAATGATCTAACATGCTAGGTAAACCAAGAGATCAAGGAAATGGGAGCCAACCATATGAGAGATGAGAGCCTGACATCAAAATGCCTAGATTTTCTTACTTTAAGGCCTTATGGATGGCAATTGATGTACTCCATTATTGTATATGACCTATGATGTTATGAGCATGTATAATTATGTTAGTGTATTATGTATAAATGAGAACTAAGGTTGTATGTATGGAAATACTCATTTTAGTCATATAATGGCCATTTTGCATTATGGAATTACATGTATGAATGGAAGTGGAAGGGCCAAATTGAGATGCATAAGGTTTGGGATCATTTAGACAGCTTATTCAAGTCTTAATTATTCTTTTAGACTTGCCTAAGATGTTTCAAATGCCAAGAAAAGCCATTTGGACATTTTGGTATCTTGTAGGGACTAAGAATTGACCATATTGGAACCCTATGTCACTTTTTATCCAAATGACCTCTTCTTGATTTGAGATTTGGCATGACATTAGAGCTTGTTAAGAAATTTTTGGAAAGCTAAAGACCAGAATTTTTAAGGTCTATAGAATATTTGATGAATTTTCAAAGTTGGCAAAAATTGTGGCTTTGGTCCGATGCACTGTTCACTTGATCTGAAAATGATTTTTGTCACACAGGGCCCAAATAATGTCTAATTGCCACGAAATTTTATACAGAGAAAATAGAAATTCCCAGTGACTTGTGATTAGAAGCACCTTATTTGGAAGTATAAAGAGGGAGATATGAATTTTCAAAGATTTTATCTAGTACCAGGCACTCCAACTAACCTTAAGTACTATTTGATTAGGTTTTGAGGTCTAGGCGTGCCTAAACTAGTCTAAAGTTATTTTTTTCCTCTAACTAACATTCACAGCTTTTTAGATTAGTATCATTTTCATAGATTATATTTTTTTGGAATTAATTTAATATTTTTGAAATTTACTGCAGAATTCTATGACAGCACTAGTGGACAGCCAGACTTCTGAACTATTTCGAATGTCAAACATCTTCTATGTTAGATGTTATGGTTTGGACATATTTTTAGCATAAATTATACATATATAGCTTTCTAGAATGGTCAAGAATGTATGATTTTGATTTTTCTAAAATTAGTTATGATTTTTCAAAATTTGTGATAGAAATGACAAAATTCTAGCTGAAAATATAAGTATAAGTTTTATGCTTCCCTTTGGTTTCCACGAGTTGTATGCCACTTTTAGTGTTGGAAATGAGTTGTATCCACGTAATTAAATATGAGAATATGATACATGAGTCCATATAGCCCATGGGACTTCGAAGGATAACTTTTTATGTGATGCAACGCTAAGAAATACACTTTTTAATGCCATTTTTCTTGCTTCTCATGTGAATTGCTTGATATGAGGCATAGAGATAGTATGAAATAAGCTAAGAAATTATGGGATTACACAGGCTCACCGACATTGGAAAACATGCACAGGAGAGGCTTTACCAGTCTCGGGGCTTCTTATGATTTTTGGGGCATCTGAGAACCTTAGGTAACTCAAATTTCCCATTTAAAAAGTCTTTCTATGTGTTTTTCCAAAAGTTATACTTATGTACGAAAATGTCATTATGTTTCGTCAATTTTTGTCACAATTTGTTTCACTGTCTTAGCTCCATTTTTCTTTCTATCTGAGCCTAGAATTATCATTTTTAGAAGTCTAGGACTCTAGTCAAATTTTTTGAGACACTATCTATCTCATTTCAGAGAACTTGCTTTTATACGACTTATTTCATCATTTTACAGAAATTATGTTCGTTGCAAAAGCTGTACTTGGATTGACCTAACTTAGGATAGATGCTAATTTTTATTATTCTTTTGTATAGCATCATCATGTAATCATTAGGAGTTTTGTGTTTTGGTGAACTATGATGTATCTAATAGGGAGATAGGCTTTATGAAACTTGGAATTTGATATATGTGCTTATTTACATTTGATATGAAATCTTGTTGACTTTGAGAGATGATTTGTCATTTGAGAATGTAATCATGTAATACCTTAATTGTTGGCTTAGACTAGTAATGCAGGGAACCTATATTGGAGTTTATAATTGGATGATAATTATTAGTAGTCATGAATCCTTCTTACTGTCATTGATATATAAATTGCTAATGCATGATAGTTTGATGAGTAGGAATCAACCCCAAAGTTTTAAAGTAGTAATGATAGGTAGGTTAGCTAAATGAAGTAGATTAATACCATTAGAGCCCCACAAATTAATGTAGAGTGGCCTTGGAGTACTACTAAAGGGAGTATTAGAGTGTTTGGGACAAAATTTAGGAACTATAGGTGCAGTAGGGGGATGAGCCGTGACCAAGAAGAGTTGAACCGCTACCATGTGTCAGGCAGAGGCGAGGAGCACCGTGGCGCAAAATGAAAAAGTTGCCCAGGGAGGGTAACAAAGAGCAACCTCACTGCAATGTAAAATTTTCAACCGTGGCGCAAGTCAAGGAATCAGGTGACAAGTGTTCCAATAGTTAGTTTTGTCGCAACAAGGTATAGCCGCTATGGCTCAAATCAGGAAATTTGCTATAATAGTTTCTAGGATGCCTTTTTATCACAATGCCACATAGTACTGCAGAGGTGAGATTTGTGAAAATGTGGACAGTGAAACCAAGAGCAACTTCGCCACAAGGCAAAAATCTGAGGCCATGATGCAAGATATGAAACTTAGTTTTTAAGTTCTAGTGACCAACTTAGCTGCAGTGGAGAGGGTCTAAGCCATGACGAAGGTTCCCAAACTTTTACTTTTGACTTAGACACCTTGAATTTCACTATGTTAATATTGTGCAATGACTTAGGAGTCTTTATATGAGGTTTTTGTGAGTTGAAATCAATAGGAAGATGAATCCTAAGTCTTACATGATACCTATAATCACTTGTGGACTTGATTAGTTGTAGTTATTTAGCTAATGACCCTAATGATATCAAGGTTCAAATTTTCCCCACTTTCTCCTATTTTTAATTAATCATGATGACTTTAGACCTTGATTTGTGACTACTAATCATCCTATTAAGCCTAATTATGGTAATTAAGAATTAGGGACATTACAAAAATGAATCAAAGGTTTATTTCGATAACTTAAATCACTTGTAGACTTAAAATCCTTTTATTCTTTGATGTATAATGCTCAATATAATTAAGGTTCAAATTTCCTCACTTTTTCATAATATAGTCATTTGTACTAACATTAGACCTTGATTTGCAATTATTAATCATGCCACTAAGCTTAATCACTATAATTAGGAGTCAGGGTTGTTACATATTTCCTACTCAAAGCATCACCGACAGCATTTGCCTTCTTTAGGTGATACTCTAAAGAGAAATAATAATCCTTGAGGAACTCCATCTACTTATTTTGTTTCATATTTAGCTCATTTTGATCAACCAAGTACTTCAAACTCTTATGATCACTACACAGCTCAAATTAGGCACCATAAAGGTAGTACCCCCAAATCTTAAGCACAAAAATCATAACTGCCAGCTTTAGGTTATGGGTAGGATAATCTCCTCATGGGGTTTAAGTTTCCTAGAAGCATGGGCTACCACCCTACCTTATTAGATCAAAACACAGCCTAAACCTTTCTTAGAGGCTTCACTAAATACTGTGAAGGTTTCTTTAGGGTTAGGTATCACTAACACAGGGGTAGTAGTCAACCTATCCTTAAGTTCTTGAAAGGCATTCTCACACTTAGTATCCCACACAAATGGTTGGTCCTTCATAGTCAACTTAGTCAAAGACATGGCTAATTGTGAGAATCCTTTAATAAACCTTCTATAGTAGTTAGCTAGACTTAAGAAACTATGGATCTTGGTCACTATTTGGGTCTCTCCCAATTTAGTACTGCTTCTACCTCACTAGGATCTACCATTACTCCTTGTTCCGAAATCACATGACCTAAGAACTTCACCTATCATAACCAAAACTCACACTTGTTGAGTTCGGCATAAAACTAATACTCTCTTAAAGCCTAAAGAACTATCCTAAAATGCTCCTTATGTTCCTCACTACTCGTAGAATAGGCAAGGATATCATCAATGAATACTATTACCAACCGATCAAGGTATGATCTAAACACCCAATTCATGTAGTCTATAAAAGTAGAAGGGCATTGGTAAACCTAAAAGGCATGACTAGGAACTCGTAATGGCCGTATCGAGTCTTAAAGGCTGTTTTAGGTACATCCTCAACCTTGACTCTAATTTGATAGTGTTCAAATCTAAGGTCAATCTTTGAAAAAACTGATGCTCTAACTAATCGATAAAGTAAATCATCAATTTTACGCAAAGGGTATTTATTCTTGATGGTCACTTAGTTTAGTTGCCTATAATCATTGCAAAGTCTAAGGCTACCATCCTTTTTCTTAACAAATAACACTAATGCTCCCCATAGAGACACATTTAGCCTAATAAACCCTTTTTCTAATAACTTTTCTGCTTGACTCTTTAACTCAACAAGCTTGGTAGGCATCATTCTATATGGAGCCTTAGAAATTGGTCCTGTACCAGGGACTAAATCAATAGAAAACTCTAACTCTCTCTCCAAGGGTAGACCACTAATCTCTTCAAGGAAAACTTTCAAAAATGCCCTAATCATAGGTATATCCTTCACCCATCACCAACCTCAACATGCAAAGAAAAGAATACTAGAAACCTTTGGCAACTATGCCTAAGGTACCTCCCAACTTGGGTAATAGACACACAAGTAAGTTTAGTCACAAGACAAGATTCAGATATATTAGCAGGTAAGGAAATAGTGTTATGGTTATAATAAAGTATCACATTATTAGCTAACAACTAATGTAACACCCTAAAATTAATTAAGGTATTAATCATGGATTTGGACTAATTAAGAATAATTATGATGGGATTATTAAGTGAGCTATGTGAATAGGAGTTTATGGAGAAATAATTAATTAATGTAGGTTTAAGATTCAATTGAGATAAAACTTAATTTAGGCCCATAATTAATTTAAGTAGATTATGAATAAAGACTAATGGATGTCCAATAATTTTAGGTGCAGAGTCGACTTCCTATTATGAGACTTGGCCTAAGAGAGATCATTTAGCACTACCCCAATCTAGTTTAGTGAGTTAAAAGCCCAAAACCATGCTAAAATCCTAGAAATTTTGTAGCCCAATCCCGAAGGTCTGGCCCAACAAGTAAAAAATTTGAACCCCATGTGGATTCAAGCCTTTAGGTTAACTTAAACCTATCTAAGATCCTAATCTAGTTAACCTCATTCCCTATTCTGTAACCACACTTTAAGAAATTGAAAGCCAAGCACTTGTGCTGTAGAAAACAAACGTCTATTTTCGCATCTTGAAGGAAGAGGCTAAGCCTAGCAGCATAAATCCATCTTCTCCCATTTCTAAAGTCAAAATCAACCAAGGTGAGTGTTATATAACTTAATCGTCTTCTCTTTCTCTTCATTTTGACCTAATTAGTTTTTCATTTAGAGTATTTTCACCATACCCAAAATCTAATATGGATTATTTGATGATTTCTTGGAGAATTTTCAGAGCTTGAGGCTAGTAGGGATATCGGGTAAGTGTAAACTCCTCATTTTGATGCATTTTCTGCTGGTTTAAAACTCCCATAGTTGATTTATAGTATGGTGTCAATTTTGTACGAATTTGCCTAGTATGTAGGGCGATATTTTGATGTCTCTGGTGCAGGGAAGACAAAACCAAATTTTGTTCTTGTAGTGGCTGCGTAAATGTCCTCTAGGTAGCTATTGGTGGTTTAATTTTTTGAGTATTGGGTAGCTATTATAATTGATGAATAAGAATGGTGATAGTCTGATTTTGTGTTTATAGGCTGAGATAGCATTATTGTTGGCTCCCAAGAAATTATCTATAAGTGAGGTAATCGAGGTTAATGTTAAATCCATGTATATGTCTACTTTAACTTTATATCTGCTATACATGAATAATTTTGAAATGCATAATGAATGGTTATGTAATACCCCAAAAATTAATTAAGGTGTTAATCATGGATTTAGAGTAATTAAGAATAATTAATATGGGATAGTGACGACCCTAATTTCTTATCATCATAATTAAGGTTAAACATGTGATTAATTATCATAGGTTATGAAAATGTGGAAAAATTTAAACTTTAATGTGATTAGAGTCATCAATCATACGATTACATACACTTATGTTCATAAGGGAATTAAACATCCATTTATAAGCCTTGGATCTATTACTCATCAGTTATAACCCATCCTAATGACTTTAGATCATCCTTTATGATTAACATATGGAAAACCATGATTTTCTAGTTAATATAAGTGTTTCAGCATGTTAGCCGTGGCCAAATTACCCTTAGCCACGGCCAATTCCTTTCTGTTTTACCCCTTTCTTCATCACTAGTTTTGCCCCGACCAACCTACATGGCGCCGCGGCAAAGAAGCCTTCTGGAACTTCCTTGCTCGCCTCTCAATATTGGCCGCAGCCAATTACTCCTTCCGCTGCGGCCAATTCCCCTTTGGAATGCTGGGGACATTTTTCTAAAAGTTCACCGCAGCCAATTCCTAATTTCTTATCATCATAATTAAGGTTAAACACGTGATTAATCACTATAGGTCATGAAAATGTGGAAAAGTTTAAACCTTAATGTGATTAGAGTCGTCAATCACACGATTACATACACTTAGGTTCATAAGGGAATTAAACATCCATTTATAAGCTCTCGATCTATTACTCATCGGTTATAACCCATCCTAATGACTTTTAGATCATCATTTGTGATTAATATATGGAAAACCAAGATTTGCTAGCTAATATAAGTATTTCAGCATGTTAGCCGTGGCCAATTCCTTTCTGTTTTACCCCTTTCTTCATCACTAGTTTTGCCGCGACCAACCTACATGGCACCACGGTGAAGAAGCCTCCTGGAACTTCCTCGCTCGCCTCTCAATATTGGCTGTGGCCAATTACTCCTTTCGCCGCGGCCAATTCCCCTCTGGAATGCCGGGGACATTTTCCTAAAAGTTCGCCACAGCCAATTCCTAATTTCTTATCATCATAATTAAGGTTAAACACATGATTAATCACTATAGGTCATGAAAATGTGGAAAAGTTTAAACCTTAATGTGATTAGAGTCGTCAATCACACGATTACATACACTTAGGTTCATAAGGGAATTAAACATCCATTTATAAGCCCTCGATCTATTACTCATCGGTTATAACCCATCCTAATGACTTCTAGATCATCATTTGGGATTAATATATGGAAAACCAAGATTTTCTAGTTAATATAAGTGTTTCAGCATGTTAGCCGCAGCCAAATTACCCTTAGCCACGGCCAATTCCTTTCTGTTTTACCCCTTTCTTCATCACTAGTCTTGCCGCGGCGAGTGGGCAAGTTTAGTGAATGGTAATTTTGAGAAATAAATCAATAATATAAGTTGAGAATTAATTGGGATAGAAACTACATCTAGGTCCAAATTAATGTAGGAGATCATGAGAAAAGGCTTATAAAGGCCCAATGATTATAGATGCAAGCCTAACTCATCATGAGACTTGGGCCAAGAGAGATCACCTAGTAATAGCCTAAGTTGATTTAGTAGAATAGGGGCCCAAGACCCAATTTATGTGAGCTGGCCCAACACACATTATGCAGACCCAAATTAGATTGGCTCTTGAAATTTGGCTTAGCCCAACTACACCCCTGAAGCCCAACTCATGAGATTCAGCCCAACTTATGAGATAAGGCCCAACAAGTATAAAAACTCTGAACCCACAAGGAATTGGGCCATAGGGTCAGCACATTCCACTTGTAGTTCTAAATTTTCTGCAACCCATTCATTAAACCATGGCCCAAACACTAGAGAGGAGCCCAATTGGACCTTAGGCTAATGGGTCAGCCCATTTCTCATTAAAAACCCTAAAGGATCAGCAACCTCCTCCCCCATTCAGCAGAAAACACAAGAGGCAAGGGAGAAAATTCAGAGGTTTAAGGGAGGCTAGGGTTCTACCAACATGAAAGCTCCATTTTTTACTCCTAGAGGATGATTTAGCCAAGGTGATTTATATATAACTTGACCCTCTCATCCTCCTTTTCATTTTGATCCGATTAATTTCTGGGTTTGAACATTTTCATCTTCTTCTCAAATCTGAATTTTGGTGTTAGGTGATTCCTTGCAAGATTTTCGGACTTAGAGGTTAGAGGGAGGATTAGGTAAGCTTTTCCCTTCCATTTTGTGAATCACTTTGCTAGAAAATGCCCCTAAGGATTTATTATCATAATGGGTTCTGTTATTGTGTGAGATTACAAGGAGATAATGGTGGAAAACTGAATTTTCTGGGCTTGATGATTGCAATGCGAATTTTGGTGCTTCCATAGTGGATTTTCGGAGGTGAGGCTATGGGTGTTGTTAAGTGAGTATCTTCTTCCCATTTTGATGCATTTTTTGTTAGTTTGAGACCCCTATAGTTGACCTATGATATGGGCTTTGGTTTCATGTGAAATTACCCAAAAATTAGAGTGAACTATGGCAATTTCTGGTGTAGGAAAGTTGGAATCCGAAATTAAATCCCTTTATAATTAGGTGAGTAACCTCTAGTCTGTCATTAGTAGTTCAACTCTTTGGATATTTGATTATGATTAGAAATGATGATAATTATGCTTGTTATAGGCTTGGTATGCATTTGGATTATTATGGTAGCTAGGGGAAGAGTAATTAGCTTCATTGAGGTAACTGGGTTATTTTCCTAATTCCATGTATATGCTCATGTTAATCTGCTATTCGTTACACATGCTTGATTTTGAAATGTTAAATGACTGGTTAACTACTTGATTGTTATTGTGATTGGACCTTGTGAGTCCATGGTGGAGCTATGGTGCGGCTGCCACCCGTGCATGTGCTTCGATCGAGCACCGAGTTGTGATCAAACCCCAGATGCACTGAGCTCTGGTTGTGCTCATTATGGAGTAGGTGCCGTGGACGGGCCTCTTCCAGTGTTATTGGCCATTAACATGTTGTGTATGATTACTGGTATGGGACAGTAGTCATTGGTAGCTCAACTAGTTCATTTGCAAATTGAATTGATGATTCTGGTATTGATGACATGGAATTGCATTGGATTGATTGACTTGTACATATATATAGAAATTGCCTTTTGTTACTGAGATTGTATATCTTACCCCGTTATGGGCTAATATTTTCGGGGACTGGACCTCTTAGTGGCAAGGAGAAAGTTAAGGGAAGCTTATTAAATGGTTTGGTAGCACATAGGTTTGGGAGCCTTGTCATATTATATTGTAACTAAGTTGCTAGGTTTGTATCATTGCTACATTGCATCATGAGTTGCCAAGCATAGGGATTGTATATGTAATTTGATTATCATGGAATTGAACATTATGATTGTAATTGGCTAATAATGGAAAGTGTATCTAATGTTAATTGTCAATGGTGCATGATTTGTGTTGTTATTATTCTCTGGACTTGCTGATATAGGGTAATTAGAGAAAAGAAGTTGACCCTTGAATCTTGAATTAGAGAGGAGAGATTAACCGGATGAATTAGGCTAATAAAAGCCATTTGAGCCCCACAATTAAGGTGGAGGAACCCTAGGGTGAGATTGGAAGGAGAAAGGAGAGTATGAGTCCAGATTTTCAGAGTGTAGAACTAGAAGGTACTTCGTCGCAGCTAAAATATAGTTGGCCGCGGCCAATACGGCGAAGTTGCCCAGGAAGAGTACCAAAGGAATTCGTCACGGCAAAAGGTAAATTGGCCGTGACTAAATGTGAGAGGTCAAATTGGAAGTCATCCACAGAGAAATTAGCCGCGGCAAATTAAGGAATTGGCCACGGTGAACTTTTAAGAAAATGTCTCCGGCATTCCAGAGGGGAATTGGCCGCGGCCAATATTGAGAGGTGAGCGAGAAAGTTCCAGGAGGCTTCTTCGCTGCGGCGCCATATAGGTTAGCCGTGGCGAAGGTCCAACTCGCCGCAGCTATCGCCACGGCAAAATTAGTAATGAAGAAAGGGGTAAAACAGAAAGGAATTGGCTGCGGCTAAGAGTATTTAGGCCGCGGGGAACATGGTGAAACACTTATATTAACTAGAAAACCTTGGTTTTTCATATGTTAATCACAAGGGATGATCTAGAGTCATTAGGATGAGTTATAATTGATGAGTAATAGAATCCAAAGCTTATAAATGGATGTTTAATTCCCTTATGAACCTAAGTGTATGTAATCATATGATTGACGACTCTAATCACCTTAAGGTTTAAATTTCTCCACATTTTCATAACCTATGATGATTAATCGCGTGTTTAACCTTAATTATGATGGTAAGAAATTAAGGTCGTCATAGGTTAGCTATCAGATATATTATATTTAGACCTTGTGAGTCCATGGTGGAGCTATAATGAGGCTGCCACTTGTGCATTATGCATCGATCTGGCACTAAGTTGTGATCAGACCCTTTTATACACTGAGCCCAGGTTGTGCTCATTAGGGAGTTGGTGTTGTGGATGGGCTTCTCCAAGTGTTAATGGCTTTTAACATATGGATATGTGATTACTAGTATAGGATAGTAGTCACTAATAGCCTAATTGTTTCGTTTGCTGATATGATTGACATAATTTCTTATGTTCATCTTAATTCATGCATATATGTTAATTAAATTAGAATATATAAAAAAAAAAATTTCCTTTGGTTACTGAGATTTGCATCTCACCCCATTTTATAGGCTAACTATTTTAGGTGAAGGTCTTTTGAGTAAGGATAAAGGAAAGTAAGTGGATGAAAATCCATAAGCTCCAATAATGTGTGGGGAAGGCTACACTTGGATTGATTTGAGTAGAGTAGAAGCTAAATTTTGTATCTCTTCTTATATAGTGTCATCATGTAATCGTGTTGATTACTTAAGATGTATCTATTGAAGAGGTAGGTCTCATACTAAATTGGTATTGGATGTATAAACTTATAACATCTTATATGAACTTTGTCAAGCCTATGATATGATTTACTATTTGGAAATGAAATCATGTGATACATTAGATGTTAACTTAAACAAGTGTTGCATGGAACCTCTACTAGAATATGTATTTAAATGATAAATGTTGGTAGCTTATGAATCCATCCTGTTATTAATCCATGAACTTGCTGATATATCATAGTTAGATGAATATGAATCAATACTTAAGTCTTGAATTGGCGATAATGAGTAGGCTGGGTAAATCAGGTAGATGAAAGCTATTAGAACCTCACAAATTAAGATTGAGTGGCCTTAGAGTGTTGCTAGATGGAGAATGGGAGTGTATGGGATGAAACTTAGGAAAAAAATGGTGCAGAAAAGGGTCACGCTACACCCAAAGTGGACTGAGTTGCGGCCATATGTCAGCAGAAGGGAGGAGCACCGTGGTGCGAGTCTCGCCATGGCATAAAATGAAATGTTGCCCAGGGAGGGTAATAGAGAGCAACCTCACCATAGCGCAATGTGTTCCATCGTGGCTCAAGTCGAGGAGATCAGGTGATAAGTGCCCTAGTAGCTAGTTATAGCTCGCCTGGCACGAATCATGAAAATTGCTATAGTAACTCTAGGATGCATTTCCACTGCATAGGCCACACCAAGGTTTTGACCAACACCAACCTGATTTTCAATTGACATCTCTTGATTTTGCTTGTTCATGGTCTCACGTAATTGTTACAGCACTTGAACAGTGGCTGCATGGGTCTTGGCTTGCTTTTGAAGTTAGTTAATCATTACCCTTATAGTAGCCTCATAGGCCTTAGCTTCCTCCCTCATACAGTTGGTTATTGTAGCCATAGCCTCTTGCACCTCTATTAACATCTTAATGGTTTCCCCACGTGTAACCACAGTATCTTGCAATGCCATAAGCATAACCAGAGACTCCCCATTAAGCTTTAATCTTAATGGCAAACCCAAGAGTAACTCCGAGCATAACAGGTATATACAAATACAAAAGGCATCACTAGACCACAATGTTCCTATTCTTAGCATGCATACATCATATTTGCCAAGTTTTCTAACTACAAAGTTTAAAAGTCTAGCACAAACTCCTAAACCATTGCTCTGATATCAAATATAACGACCCTAACTTCTAAACTCATTAATTAAGTTTAATTAGTCTCTTGACACGAGTACTTAAGGTTAAGCATTATTAATAATTTGTTAATGAATGAAAACCTAGAAAAATTTGAACTTTTTTAGTTACGCTAAATGCCATTAGGTAAGTAGAAAATTCATCACTAATGGATACAAATATTCTCCTATAAGATCTACATTCCTTTCACTTTTAATTATAAGAAGCATAAAGCTCATTTACATTAGTTAACAAGTTAATACATGTCATTACCATAGGGAAAACCAAAGTTTTTAGGCTAAAATAAATGTTTAGAGACCTAGACCATAGCTTGGATGATCCTCACTACAGCTAAGTTAGCTATTAGAACCTAGAAAATTAGAATATGCAATTCTCACTATAACTTAAAACACCCACGCTACGGCAAAACTCTCCCTTGGAATTCACTATTCAAATTTTCACAATCCTCACTAAGGCAGATTCCCCTTTTGCCATGACAAGATGAGCCTTTGGAACCTAAGGACTTACATGCCATTGTACATATGCAAATTCAAGAACTCACGTGGTCAAATTTCATAATATCACACGTTTACATCCAAAAATGGTTATATATCATAATCCTATATACATATACATATACATTTTTTAGTGTGTGGAAATGGTTACATCTCATATTAGACATATACATCTTCATACTTGCAAGAATATACATTAAATCTTAAAGTAGTGTCAAAATGAAGCTTCTCATGTTCTTTGCTCACTATCTTTGCTTCCTTGAGCTTTACCTCAACATGGTTATAGAAAATATAGGGAAGAATGAGATTCAAAAAATCTTAATAGCTCATTTATCATTCAAGCACAAATATATGGCATTCTCAAGGTCAAAGAAAGCATGTATCCATGTTACACCATCAAATATCAATGATATTCATGCATAAAGGATCATATGGCTTTATTAAAAGCAAAAAATTGACTTTTAGTCTAGCATCACCCAACAATTTAGAACTTTTGATTTAACCTCACCCTCTTTTAAGAACTTTTGATTTAGCCTCTCTCTTAATTGAGACTTTAGCTTTGTCTCACCTACATTTAAGGACTTTTGGCCTCACCTTACCTAATTCAAGGGACTTTTAGCACAACCTCACTCATTCAAGAGCTAAATCAATTCCAAATACAATCAAATGTCATGTAATTACATATGATCATAAATCAATCAATCACATACATAATTATCAAGTAAGACATACAAGCAACCCAAGACCAATCAATCAACCAACACACATATGCAAGAATAGATAAAGAACTACCTTTATGTAACAATTCAATTTTAAGGCTTGAAATATCATTTTAAGGCTTCATACTTCCTAAGGTACGATGAAAACCTTAGGTTCTATATCTTGCAACCTATGGCTTTTTAGTTGTTTTTTTTAGTTCTATATTAATCTCCATGCTCCAAAACCCTAATTCCCATCATGCTTTAATCAAAACCCAATCCCTTTCATCTTCATCTCAAGTTGGCCAAACCTAGAGGACAATAGAAAAACAAGGAGAAGCTAACTTCTTACATCATATTATATATTAATTGAAAAGGCTTTGAATGGAGAATAATATGGTATATTTAGTTCCCTTGAAGAAGCCCTTTCCTTCAAAGTTTTAGCCAAGAAATCCCTTTTTTAGGAAACTAAAACCATGGAAAAAAAAGATGAGAAAGGGTAGAAATTAGGCTAGAATAGCATCATAGGCAAATTTGTTGCATTTACTTACCTTAGGTAGCTTCACTTCCCCTTGGCTCTTCATGGTTCTTGGATGCCTTTTAGGTTAGATTTAGAGCTGCAAAATTTTAACCAAACGAAGAAGAAAAGGTGGGGGTGGCTATTTATATGAAGGGGCTAGTGTTTTATAATTTTTTGATATTCCAATTTTGCCCTTCCACTTCCCTTTTCTCATTTAAGCCCAATTTGATTCCTTTTTTAAAGCCTTCTTTTCTATCATAAAATTTAGTTCCTCTAGTTTATTAAAAACATTTTGTTTCAAATTTATAGGATTCAGAAACATCCAAAATGATCCAATCAAAGTTTAGGTCAATTGATAATCTAAATTGTACATTGGAAGGGTTTAAACCATTCTAACTGTTCCTATGGGTTTCTAGTCCTCTAAAAATCCTAGTGAACTCAATTTTATCATTTAAAACTTTTTCCTTTGGGTTTTCAAAAATTTGTTTAAAATTATGATTTTGCCACTACATTTTCAATTAATTCTGTTTAGCCGTTTTAGCTTTGATTTCACACTATTCTTGCTTTTTTACCTACATTTTTAGATGCTCTAATTAGCATTAGATCCTCAATTAACCTTAATTTACTTTGTTTTAAGGTTCTCTTATATCACATTATCAATTTTGGTTTAGTTTATGAAAAACTAGTATTACACTTTATCAAGGACGTTTCTCTTATACATAAACCTCTTTTGTAATTTACTAAATAAAGATTTTTTTTTTATTTTAATCAAGAGTGTTTGGATTCATTTAGCAAGTTGAAGATGGAGCTAACTTCAACATCCATAATTGGCTAATCCACATTGGTCATTGCCATTTGAATTAATGTGTGATACTTGTGATTCCACGTTAGGAGTGGTTTTAGGACAATCCAAAGAGAAAAATTTGCTTGTGATAGTATACGCAAGTCAAACTCTTAATGATGTTCAACTTAACTATGCAACAATTGAAAAAACTTTGCTTGCCATTATCTTCATTATTGACAAATTTAGATTATATCTCATTAGGTCAAAGATGATAGTGTACATTGATTGCAATACCATAACTACATTGGATTCAATTCATAGCATAAATGGCTTATAGCATTTATTTTCACAAAAATAGCACTTTTAGCAGCAACAATTTAATCATTAAAAACTCAATTAATTCATCCTTGGCTAAATAGACTATGTGTGCTTCCCAAATTTATTTTTTATCCATAACACATTTGTACAACTAGAATTATCACAATTTGAAGCTCAAAATTTGGGTCAAAGCCATAGAACACAAAATCACATCTCACTTTGCATTTTGCCAATAATTTCATAATCTGATATCAAATTTGAAAAATCATAATTGATTCTAAAAAAATTGAAATCATGAAAAAAAAAATCTTTCTAGAAAGTTCTAGATGTCATCTAGCTACCATAAAAATTTTAGATAAAAAAAACTAGGTTTACCCTATGAAATGCAATAAATAGTAATATTGGTCACTGATGCATCTTACACCAGAATCTAAAATTCAAAAATTCATTTCTCCCCCTATAGAGCTCCAAATGGGGTGCTCTTAGTGGCTATAGAAAGCTTGTGATGTCTACTATGTAATTATAAAATTTTATAAGTATTAGACTTTATTTGTCCCTCAAGTGACATAGAAAAGAAAACTAACCACATAAACAGTAACAGTGATAGTTTTTATATAATTTAGCCAACTTTAAAAAGTTATAATAAATTCTCTAGAACTCAAAAAATGGTACTCCTTAGCTCTGTGAAAAGCTTTAAATGGAACCTATTTGCTTGCCAAATTTCATGTAAAAAATCATCCATTTGGTTAGACTTGGATTCAGCTAAAAAAAATGGCTAATTTGGAGTCCATAAAAGGGTCAAGATGCACCAAATGACTTTCTTATTATCCCATAACCATTTGAGCATGTGCAAAAACATAAATACAACATATAGAAGCATGCCAAATGGTCCAAATCATCATGGAGCTCATTCTCACCTTTCCTCTTGAACTTATACACATGTACATCAAGGTTCATGGATGGCAAGAACTCATATATATATGCATTTGGTTCCAAAATGGATTCATACATTATATTTACATACTTTTACTTGTGCTCAATGGCTTACATCTCATGTACATCATATAGATACAAACTTTGACATCAAAATGCATAAAATTCATTCTATTGTCAAAGTTCCATGCTTCAAGATGCTTGGCCTCCATTTCTTGCTCCACTTGGATCATTTAGACATGGTTAGACATATATGGGAGAAGAGTGAAATTCAAAGAATCTCAATAGCTCTTTTACCCTTTCAAGCATACATATATGGCACATTTTCATGTCAAAGAATGCAAGCATGCAATGAAAGCTTCTAGTATACATGATCATTTCTTAAGTCACATAAACTCTTACATGGTCCAACATAGGCTCTAAGGGTTTGGTCTATCCTCACCTAATTCTTTGGGACTTTTGGATTTGTCTCACCCACTTTTAGGGACTTTTGACTTAGCCTCACTCCTCATTGAGACCTTTGGCTTTGTCTCACCTATTTTTAAATACTTTTGGTATCTCCTCGCCCATGCTAAGGGACTTTTGGCACAACCTCACCTATTCAAACATATCTCATGATTCAAACATACACACAAGCATCCAATGACAATCAAACATCCAAGAAATGCATGAAAGAAAGGTTAGCAAGCTACCTTAAGTCAAAAAGCACACTTTTCCCCTTGGATTTCTCCTTTTCTTTCTCAGCCACACACACATAACTAGGAGAAAATTCACTTGGCTTAAACACATCAAATGAGACACAATCACATCATTGGAATAAGTTTTAGCCTCACACAAACTCTATGCAAGCTTAATTTATCTTATAGCATCGTTATAGTTCCATATAAGTGCATAATGAAGCAACCCCTAGAATTCATGATCTTAGCTCCAATTTCTCATTCAATCTAAGTCATGTGACTCCATTAGAACTCATTAGAGTCATCACCAATTCAATTCAAAGAGTAAAGACTCAAGTTGGTTCTTTATGTCTTACAAAAGAACCTAAACCTCTATCTTATAAACCATGGTTTTTAAATTCAAACCAATGCTTCTCTTGATGTTTATTAATCATATCTAGGCCATTTCTATCATTGGAATCAAAGAAAAATCTTCTTAGGTACTTTATCTCTTCTTGGCCAAGACATGGTGTAGTTTAAGGACCCATGGAGTTTTCCTTGATTTTTCTTAGGGAAATGGCACTTGTGAAGCTTCCTAGATGTCTTAAGGACTGATACATACTCTTACATAGGCTAGACTATCCTTAGAAAGTTTCAAAAATGGCTAGGTGCAACAAAAACCCTAAGTTATACGACTTAAATTCTAAAGCTTTTCTTTTAAATCTAATTGTATATTCTTGTTTCTCATACTCTAAAACCCTTGTTGCTTCCTTGGTTTGGTTAGAAATCATCTCCTCTTAGATGGGCTAGGGTTAGCTGAAACTATGCATAGGGGAAGGAGCAAGAAAAAGCAACAAAATCCATGGAAGTTTCCCTTGTTTGCAAGCTTTCCCAAGGTGCTTTCACTTGCTTCTATTCTCTCTTTCAAAGTATCTCCTCTTGTCACTAAACAAACCATAAATCATCCTCAAATCAATCATCAAAACTATAGGAAAAGAGAGGAGAAAGAGGAGAACAAGATTGGTAAAGGAGGAAGCATAAAAAACCATGGATTTTCTTACCTTTTTGCTTAGTTTTTCCTTCCTTCTCTTATCCCTCTTGGTGTGCCTTCTTGAACTGGTCTCACTTTTAGTTTGGGGTAGAAATAAGGTCAGTTAAGAATGAGGGAGAGATGGGGCATGACATATAGGGAGACTAAGTTATAACACTTTTTAAAATTCCCATTTTGTCCCCTTTGCTTGGTTCTTTCCATTTGGGCTCATTTCAACTCTTTTTCAAGAACCATCTTTTCTATTATGAAATTTAGGTCCTCTAATTCATAAAATATCTTTGGTTTCATCTAAATTAGATTTAAAACCTTTCCAAATGAATCAATCAAAGTTTCAGTCAACTGACACTCTAAAATATAAATCGAAGGGTTTTTAACCATTCTAGGGCTTCTTATGGTTTTTAGGGCTTTTGAGAACCCTGGAAAACTCAATTTTTTCATTTAATAATTCCTCTTTTGAGTTTTCTAAAAGTTTCCTAAAATTATCAAAAATGCCACTCCATTTTTGTCAATTTTTGTTTAGCTATTTTGGCTCCGATTTTAAGGCAACTTTTGATGCGGAATCAAAGGGGTGGCCCAAGCTTCATGGTGTGTTAAGTAAAATGATGGTTCAAGACCTGACAGAAGCAAGTGGCCAACCAACGTTAGAGGAACATTGACCTATGACTTAGACTACATGCCCAACCACGAGCAAGATGAACCAACCCACACCACAACACACCCGGGTCGAACCATGAATTGGGGGCTTTTGTGAACTTGAATCACCAACCTAAGGATAGGTTAACAAGACAAAGGCTTCACAAGAGCAAGGGAAAGATAACTCTCACAATTTGAAGAAAATACTCAGAATAATTTTATTACTTCAATCATCATCTTTGGTTAGTTTGAGTAGTCCTCTAACTAGAACTACTACCCTCCACTCGATATAGGCGTTCACGGAGACCCTCTAGCTTTTTATCAAGCATCCTCTCAAAATGGCTCACAATTGCTTGCATTTGCAATAGTGCTAACTTAAGTGGATTGTTCTTTGATTCATTGCTTTCATGAGCGGCTCCTTTTTCTCGGTCATATGCCATGTTAGGGGAAAAGAAACAAGAAATAAAGTATATTGGACCTCACAATCACACCCTCACGTATTTCACTTAAATAAGAGATGACACTCCCACTCATGTTTTATTTCTCTTATTGGCTTTTTCTACAATAATCTTACCCATTCTTTCCTTTTACCTCTCAATATCAAATCCCAAGCTATTATGTTACCTAACACCTCATCAAGTGATCAAAGACTGCCAATTCTCAGTTCACCAAGGTATGTGCTAATGGATGGTATGAAAAGTCATGTTTGGCGCATACAAGTCACAAGTAAGGTTAGGGTTTGGTTAGGCTAGGGTTCCAATATGAAAAAGGGAAGATTTAACCACCTAGTAATGCAAGATCAAGTTTAAAATGCCAAAAAGCCAATTGTAATGATTCTAAAAACCCAAGATATGAGAAATCAATAGAGGATTGGATTAGGAAAGTTCAAATCAAAGGAATAAGAAACAAGTTGAAGTCATAATAGGAAAGTCCACAACATAAGATAAAAGGAAACAATATAGGAATAGGAAAGTGGATCACAAAAATTAGGAAACAAATGGAAGAGGAAACAATGCTGATCACAAATGAAAGAAATCTAATCATAAGTTTTTTTTTTTACTAACCTTTTTTTTGCCTTGCTTTTCTATTTCTTTTCCTCCTTTTTTTTTTTGGATCAGATGAAAAAGAATCATAAGATCACACAATAGGAAACAACTTAAATCAGAAAACATTACCACTAAAAATGACAATAACTCCCTTTAGAGAACTCCAAATTTGATGATTCTAAAACGAAATGAAAGCTGAGATTCTGAAACTTAGGATTGACCTATTAATCATCCAAAATCTCAAAAGGAAAAGGGTTGAAAAGATAAGGGAAAAACAACAATGTCTTGAACAACAAAAATTTTCCATATTACAAAATAAATGGATCTTGTAGCATAAAAATCAAATCTTGCACACTGCGGATCAAATCTGGAAACAAGGGAAGGTAGAAGGGTTAGTATTTTTTTTTTAATAAAAGGTAGCAATGAATGGATATGGAAAAGAAAAAAAAATATGGAGGGTAGAAAAGAAGTAGAATGGTGGATGATGAATGTATAATAGACAACCTACTGTGTAAATCAAGGCTCTGATACCAAATGATGCGGAATAAAGGGGTGGCCCAATCTTTACGGTGTAGGTTAAGTAAAATGATGGTTCGAGACCTGATGGAAGTAAGTGGCCAACCAATGTTAAAGGAATGTTGACTTATAACTTAGATTGTATGCCTAACTACGAACAAGATAAACTAACCCACACAACGACACACCCGGGTCGAAGCATGAATTAGGGGTTTTTATGAACTTGAATCACCAACCTAAGGATAGGTTAATAAGACAAAGGATTCATAAGAGCAAGGGAAAGATAACTTTCACAATTTGGAGAAAATACTCAGAATAATTTTATTACTTCAATCATCATTTAAAAATTGAATAGAAAGATGGCCTATTTATAGGCAAAGGAAATCCAAAACTTGAATATTAAGCAAACCCTAAAAGTAAGAATTAAGAAACTTCCTAAAACATAATTCCCAAGGTTGCACACTATTCATGTGCACTGTTCATCCGAAAGTATAAAGAAAATAACCTAAATAAATGGAAACAAATTAGCCTCTAAAAGAAATGGAAACAAATAATTATGAAATAATAAGAAAATAAAACTTTCTAAAAACTTAATTGACCACATGGTCTTATTCAAATCACTAAAATGGAAACTAATTAATACTAATGGGTTGGACATCTTGTATTTGAAGTACTATTCACGTCCTCGAGCTTCAATGGGCTCTTTAAGCATCAACTTGGGCTTGAATAAGCATGACTAAGAATCCATTTGCTTCCTCAATGCATGCATTAACATTATAGGCTTCTAATTCTGCATATTGAAGTTCAATTGCTCTTTGTAGATGCTTAACTCTTCCTCTTGTCATTGGGTCATCTATTACCAAGTCCTTCTCCACACGAGCATCCTTTTCCACACGAGTTTGGTTCATATCACCTTTAGTCTTGTATCCCTATTTTTAGATGTCTAGATTATTTCTCTAATTATATTTAGCCTTTAATCATTTCATTTAGAGGACTTCCTTTAGTAATCTACTTAGTTTATGACTTTTAGAACAAGCAAGTGTTACATTGATCATGTGACTATCAATTATTTTCTTTCCAGAAGGATTTTAAGCCATGCCTAATTTGTAATGTTCAACCTCTCTAGAACTGGACTGAAACCGACGAGATTACAAAAGAGGGTCCCAAGATAAAATGATTAGAGGCTAAACAAGATTAAAATAACAATCTAGACATTTAGAAATGAGAATGTAAAACTAATGATGGCCCAAAATCAAAGTGAAGACGACTAAACAAAGAAGTCAAAAATGTAGTTGCATTTTCATAATTTCAGAAAACTTTTAAAAAACTTAAAAGAGGGATCTTTAAATGGAAAATTTGAGTTTTCCATAGTTTTCAAATGCCTAAAATACCATAGGAATCCCTAGAATGGTCAAAACCCTTCCCGTATGCATTTTTGAGTGTCAGTTGACAAAAAAATTGACTAGACCATTCAGTAAGGTTTTAAATCCAATATGAGTGAAACCAAATACATTTTATGAATTAGAGGACCTAAACTTTATGATGGAAAAAATGGTTCTCAAAAAGGAGTTGAAAATGAGCCTAAATAGAAAGAACCAAGATGAGGGACTAAATTAAAATTTTGAAAAATGTTATAAGTGAGCCTCCACCCCTTTAAAATTATGTCCCACTTCTACCCAACAACCTAACTGACTTTCCTCTAGTCTAAAATAAATTCAAGGGCAGTTCAAAGTGGGGCACCAAGTGAGGGAGTATGGGTAAGAGAAATAAACCTTGAAAGTGTAAAAATTCCTTACTTGTTCATACTTCTTGCTTCACTAAACTTCCTCTCCTCTTTCTCCTCTCTCTTCTTGTAACACCATAACTTTCTAGCCTTTCTCATGCAAATTCTATACCTCATGCCACGCATTTCTCAAGAATCACAAGAAAATGACATATAAAAAATGAATATTTTTGCATTGCATTGGAAATAAAATTTCTGTACAGTATCTTGTGGGCCATATGAGCTCATGTATCACATCACATATGTAATTACATAGATACAACTCAAATACATCACCAAAAGTGTCCTAGGACTCGTGCAAGTCAAGAGACACATAAAATTCCATGAGGTAGCCTTAGCCAAAATTTGATACTTTCTATGACAAATTTTGAAAAATTATAACTAATTCTAAAAAAATCAAAATCATGAATTCTTTACCATTCTGGAAAGCTACAGATGTATACTATATGATAAAAATATTTCCAAATCATTAAACTCTATATAGAGGATGTTTGACATTTGAAAAGCACCCAAAGTCTCAGCTGCCTGGGCTACTATCACAGCTTATTGTTATATATTTTGAAAATTTATAACTAATTCTATAAAAATCAAAATCATGTAAACTTGGTCAATATGAGAAGCTACAGATGTTATTTTTAAGGAAAAAATAACTCTAGATCACTCCAATTTCATTTAGGAACCAAATTAGGATGGAACAATATTGGAGGTCCAGTGGCAATACTAGTACTGGCATGAAATTTGAAAAATTCATAACTCTCTGCTCAGACATCCAAATGAGGTGATCTTGGTGGCACAAAAAGATCATAACCTCTAGTCTATGACTATAAAATTTACAATCATTGGACAATATTTGACCATCGGATGACATAAAACAAAAAAATGACCATATGAATAGTGTACTGAACCAAAACCAGAAAATTTTTGAATTTTGAAAATTCATAATTAATTTTGTAGAGCTCCAATTTTTTCACACTTTAGCTTTCCGAAAATCCCTCAATGAGCCCTACATGTCTGCAAAAGTTCATGAGAAGATTTATCCATTTGGTTAGTTTGTGCCATAGGGTTCCAATTTAGTCATTTTCATGGTCTTTACAAGTACCAAGGTGTCCAAATTTACTTCCCAAGCTTGTGTGGCCACTTAAGCACGTGGAATTGCACCAAAATGACATTTTAAACTTGTCTCAAAGGTGCAAAAACCAAGAATTTGCAAACTCACTCTCTCAATCCATACCATACACAAATTTCCGTAATGCCATGCCCAAAATGCACATTTCTATACATATAACCTTAAATCTCATTTATACATGATACATTAGCATAATTATACATGTTCATAATATCGTGGGAAATATACAACAATGGATTACAACATTTGCCATTCATATGGCTTTAAAGAAACAAAATCCATGCACTTTGATGTCATACTCTCATCTTTCAAGTGGTTGGCTCCCATTTCCTTATTCTCTTGGTCCACCTAGCATGTTAGAATATTGGAGAGGAGGGAATGAGATTCAAAGAATCCTACTAGCTCATCTCCCTTTCAATCACACATTTATATTTTTTACATGTTCTATATAATAATATCTTTGGATAAATCATATTGATTATCCTAAATATCTCTAGTCGATCATCATTGTAGGAATGATAATGAATTAAGACTAGTATGATTTTGATTGATGATTATGTGTCAATCATGTATAAAGATACGAATCAAAATCATAGGTATTTGTTAGGGAACAAGATGCTGGATCTATTGGAGATTGTACCCTAGGGCAATCATTGTATTGCGAACATTGTTTTTTATTACAAAATAAGAGTTTTCTTTTTATTACATTATTATATTATTTACATGTTTATATATAATAATATCTATGGATAAATCAATTTTTGAATTATCCAAAATGTCCCTAATCAATCATCCTTGTGGGAACAACGATGAATTAAGATTAGTATGATTTTGATTAATTAAGTGTTAATCATGTATAATGATATGAATCAAAATCATAGGCATGTATTAGAGAACAGGACACTGGATAGACCTGTCATGAGATAAGCTACATGGATTAGGTCATAAGTTTATCTCATATATAACCGTGTCATTGATCCCTTGGACCTGAGATCACCATAGATTCCTACATGAAGGACACTGTACTTTGGCATAGTCTAATGTCACCTTTAACCAGGTGATTATAAAGACTATGATCAAGTATAATGGAATCCATGCAGAGGAAGATGAGTGATCAAGATGGAATTTGTCCCTCAATTAATAGAGAGATATCTCTAGGCCCCTCGATGAGTGTGATTGAGAAATGCATAGCCATGCTCAAATGGAAAGGGTTCCATCTTATATCAGTCTGCTCGGAGATCGAGAAAGTTATGATCGAGCAAGTTGAGAATGACATTTCCATGTCTCATACTCGATCTAGATATCGTGTGATAAAAGGGATATGATAGGGTTATAAGATAGGTTGTATCGGATCATCGATCCCGTATGATTTAGGTAGTCACAATGTCTTGATAGAGGCCGCTTGTGATTTGTGGGTCAAATAGTGTAGTTGGCCCACTGCTAACATCATATGGGCCTGCAGGGTCACACACAAGAACGGGCCAACTCGGGTTAAAATGTCTACAGTCATTGGATCAGAAATGTGTCTAGATTCAATGAATATCTAGGATGGAGAAATTATTTATATATATATATATATAAATAATTAAATTCAAAATATATTATATATATATATTATATTTGATATTATATATATATATATGAATTAATTTAAATTTGATTCTATCAGATAGATTTAAATTTAAACTAATCAGATAATTTAAATTAAGCTCTAGATATTGTTAGTTTAAATTTAAACTATAGGATAGATTTGAATTTAAACTAATAGATATATTTAATTAATTTTGATTAATTAAATATACCTGAAACTCTAGTCTATAAATAGGGGTTTCCATATCAAAAAAAGAGATATAGCTAGATCTAGAGTTGCCTCCAAAATCCTTAGAGAAAAGGACACTGTACGGACGTCGTACGAAATTGTACGGACGTTGTACAGACTGTATAGAAATTGTACGGACAGATTGCTAACACATTGTTTTGAGTTGCTGAACCCCGTTCGTGTGGATACCAATAGAAGGAGCTGATCTGCGGTCAGTTCCTGTGATCCAAATAAAAGTAAACAACAAACTCAATCGGCAGAAAAAGGTAATTCTCTGAACCTATTCAGTTTAAGTGATTTTGGCGGATCCTTGGTGGGAATTGGGATCAAAATTTTAAATGTTTCCGCTGTGTGCCTCCCATAATTCCCAACAGGATCGACCCGTTATGAGATAGCTATATGGATTAAATCATAAGTGTATCCCATATATAACCATATTAGCGAGCCTTTAGACTTGAGATCACATAGTTTCCAATATGAGGAACACTATTTTTGGCATAGTCAAAAGTCATCTTTAACCAAGTGATCATAAAGGCTATGATTAGGTATAGTGAAATTCATGTAGAAGAAGATGAGCGGTTAAGATAGGATTTGTCCCTCTGATTAATAGAGAAATATCTTTGGGCCCCTCGATGAGTGAAACTGAGAAATGCATAGGCGTGCTCGAATGAAAGGGTTTCTGTTTATACTATTAGTCTGCACATAGATTGAGAAAGTGACAATCAAGTAAGATAAGGATGACATGTCCATGCCACATACTTGATCTAGATATCATGTGACAAAAGGGATGTGATAAGGTTATATAACAAGTTGCATCGAATCACCGATCCCTATATGATTTGGGTAGTCACAATGTCTTGCTAGAGACTGCTTGTGACTTGTGGATCAAATAGTGTTATTAGCCTACTGCCAACATCATATGGGTGTAACATCCAATTTTCTGAAAAATGAGAGAAAACATGAGAAACATAACATACGATTTTTTCGTAAATGAATGAAATTCACCAGATACAAAAAGGAAGTCCTCTGAGATGATGTAGTTAAGGTCTTAAAAAATTTTGGAAGCATTCTAGACTCATAAAAATAAGAATCCCAAGCTCAGATGGAAAGAAAAACGAAGCTAGAATGAAGAAATAATTTCTTACGAAAAACTTACAAAACGTAATAGCATTTTTGTAATTTTGAGCAAGTTTTAGAATTTACATAGAAGGGTTTTTTAAATGAAAGCTTTAAGTTCTTTGGGGTTCTTAGAGGCCTTGAAAACAATGGAAAGTCCTGGGACAGTTAAATCCCCTCCAGTGGACATTTTTCAATGTCAGTGTACCTGAACTTTGACGGATTCATTTGGGAAGGTTTTAGCTCCGATTTGATTGATTCCAAAGGCATTTTACTAAATTGGAAACCTAAATTTCATAATGGAAAAGATAGTTCTCAAAAAGGAGCTAAAATGAATTAGAAAAGAAAATGCCAAGAACAAAGGGCAAAATGAGAATTTCTGAAAAGTTCTTCTTCCTCCCTTATATATATAAGTGGCGCCCCACTCTCACCCTCATGTAGCTTCATATGTTTCTGCCTAATTTCAGAGAAGGGAGTAGGGTTTAGGTGCACCAAGAGAGGAAGAAGAAGAAGGAGAAATCCAAGCTTTAAGGTATGCTTTCTTGGTAGTTTTTCATGCTTTCTTCCATCCAAACCTCCTCTCTTTCATTCTCCTTTGTTTCCTTTGATTAAAATGAAGTTTACAAATCTGATTTAAGGGAGAAAATTAGGAGAAATTTTGGATTTGAAGAGAGGAGCTTGGAGAAAGCAAGAAAAAGTAAGAAAACTAGGTAATTTCTCTTCCTATGGTTGCTACCTTTGATTCCCTTTTCTTCTCCATTTCACCACACCTAAAGAACCCTAGGAGGAGTTGATTTTTAGTAAAACCAAGGGTGAATCTAAAGAAAAAGAGTGTGTAGATTAAGAATATGCAAAGGGAATTGACAAAAAACTATTAGATTTCAAGATGTAAAACCTAGGGTTTCAAGTGCACCTTGTAAAATCTAATTTTGTATGATGATTCCTAGGCTTAAATAGGAGTTTAAGTGAGCTCCCAAGATCCTTAAGAGGCTCCCCACATGCATCCTCCCTTGAGAAAACAAAGCAAACTGCAAGGAGCCCCATTTCCTCTATAGCCTCGGCCAAGCAAGGATAGCATAGTTAGGGAGAGTTTTAAATTTTTCTAAGCCCATTCTTGAGTCATATATGATGAATGAAAATGAAGGGAGGCCTTGGGAAAAATTTAGAACTTATGGAAAGTAACATGTAGTTATGCTTTTTGTTTTAATTGTGTGATGACTCCAAGAGGCTTAAAATAAGTCAAGAATCATATTTGAAAGGAAAGAATGGAGCCTAGAATTTATTTAAGGGGTGTTGCTTCATTAGGTACAATTATAGAACCATAATAAGGTTATAAGCCAAGCTAGTGTTTAAGCAAATTGTATGACCTTAGAATTGAGTTCATGAACCTATTTGGCTTCCATAAATTGTATTTAGGCTAAGAAAAACCTTCTCCACACTTTTGTGTGTGTGGGGCCAAAAAGGGGAGCTTGGATTCAAAGGAAAAAGTGTGTAACTATGTACAAGGGATCTCTCTCCACCTTCTCTCATGCATGGATGTGTGCTTAGCTTGTCTTAGAATGTGTGTATATGTATTTTTAAGCCATGAAAAGTATGCTGGCATGATTTTATATGCCATGATTTCTTGAATGTTCATGACATCTATTATATCCACACATGCATTTTTAAGACTTGCTTTGCATCCATTATGTATGATTGAATGGGAGATGAGCTATTGGGATTCTTTGAATCTCATTTGCTCCTCTCCAATGATTTAACATGCTAGGTGGACCAAGTGGACAATGTAATGAAAGCCAACCACCTTGAAGAAGAGAGCTTGACAACATAATGCTTAGTTTTTGGTTCTTTAAAGCCATATTCATGTCAAATGATGTAACCCATGCTTGTATATGGTCTATGTATGATAATATATGATGTAGAAATGAAAGAATGTGTTATGTGAATAGTAGAATGTAAAATAGGTATATATGGACAATGCGGCTTCATGAATGGCATTATGGAATTATGCATATGTGTGGATGAAATGGCCAAAATGAAATGCATGGAGTTTGGGACCATTTGATCAGCTCATGTAAGTCCTAATTATGCTTTTAGACTTGCCCAAAAGGTGTCAAACCCCAAAGAAAGCCATTTGGACATTTTGGTATCCTATATGGAGCCAAAATTGACCAATTTAAAATCTTATGTCACTTTTGTCCAAATGAGCTCTTTTCTTGATCTGAGATTTTACATCCAATTAGGGCTTGTTGAGAGCTATTTGGGAAGCTAAAGAACATAATTTTTGGAGGTCTACAGAATATTTTCTGAATTTTCAAATTTGGCAAATTTTTTGGTTTTGGTCAGGTTACTGTTCACTCAGGTCTAAAAATGAAATCTATCACACATGGCTCAAATGATGTCCAATTGCCACAAACATTTATACAGAGAAACTAGATATTCATTGTGACTTGTGCCAACTAGAAACACCTCATTTGAATGTCTAGAGAGGGAAATATGAATTTTCAAAGAATCTATCCAGTATCAAGAACTTCACCTGACCTTAATTATTGTTCGATTGTATTTCGAGGTCTGAGCATGCCTGAACCGGTCTAGAGTTATTTTTTCCCTCTGGCTAACCTTCATAACTTTCCAGATTCATATCATTTGCATGGATTGGAGTTTTTTGGGATTAATTGGACATTTTTGAAGTTTGTTATAGAATTCTGTGACAGCACCAGTGGACAGCCTGACCTATTGAAGATTTCGCATATCAAACGTCCTCTTTGTTGGATTTTATGATCTAGACATATTTTTAGTATGAAGTAGATATCGGTGGATTACCAGAATGTCCAAGAATACATGATTTTAATTTGTTTATAATTAGTTATGATTTTCCAAAATTTAGTTAGAAAAGAGCCAAATCTGGCCGAAAATGGAAATGAATATTTCATGCTTCCCTTCGAGTTTCTTGAGACATGGCCACTTTTGATGATACAAATGATTTGTATTCATGTAATTAAATATGAGAATGTGATATATGAGCTCACATGGTCCACGTGATGTAATATCCAATTCTCCAAAAACCAGAGAAAACGTGAGAAATGTAACATACGGTTTCTCCGTAAATGAACAAAATTCACCTGATACAAAAGGAAGTCCCTCAAGATGATGTAGTTAAGGTCCTAAAAAATTTGGAAAGTATTCTAGACTCCTAAAAATGAGAATCCCAGGCTCAGATGGAAAGAAAAATGGAGCTAGAATGAAGAAATAATTTCTGACAAAAAGCTTACGAAACGTAATGGCATTTTCGTAATTTTGAGCAAATTTTGGAAATCACATAGGAGGGCTTTTTAAATGAAAATTTTGAGTTCTCCAGGGTTCTCAGAGGCCCTAAAAACTATGGAAAGCCCCAGGACAGCTAAACCCCTCTGATGGATGTTTTCCAATGTCAATGTACCTGAACTTTGACGGATTTGTTTGGGAAGGTTTTAGCTCTGATTTGAGTGATTCCAAAGGAATTTTACTAAATTAGGAACCTAAATTTCATAATGGAAAAGATAGTTCTGAAAAATGAGCTCAAATGAAAGAGAAACAAAAACGCCAAGAACGAAGGGCAAAATGGGAATTTTTGAAAAGTGTAACTCCCTCCCACCTATATATATGATACACCCTTCTTCCCCCTTCATTATGCATGACCATCTTCTACCCAAAAGCAGAGGAAAACCCTAAGGGATGAGGCGCACAAGAGGAGGAAGAAAAGGAGGAGAAATTCAAGGTAGAAAGGTATGGTTTTTTATGGTTTTTCATGCTCTTTTTCTTCCAAACCTCTTCTCCTTCATTCTCCTTTATTTCCTATGATTATAATGAAGTATATGGATCTGTTTTAAAGGAGAAATTGAGGGGAAAAATCGAATTTGAAGAGAGGAGTTCAAAGAACACAAGATTCAAGTGAGAAAAAATAAGATAACAAGGTAATTTCTCTTCCTATGGTTGTCATCTTTGGTTCCCTCCTCCTTCATTTCGCCTAACATGAGAAAACCCTAGGAGGATTTTATTTTTAGGCAGAACCAAAGGTGAATCTAAGGAAAAAGGGTGTGGAGATTAAAAATAAGCAAAGGGAATCAACAAAAAACCATTAGATTTCAATATGCAAGTTCTAGGGTTTCAATTGTACTTTGTAAAATTTGGTTTTATATTATGATTCCTAGGCATAAATAAGAGTTTAAATGAGCTTCCAAGATCCCTAAGAGGCTTCCCACATGCTTCCTCCTTTAAGAAAACCAAGCAAAATCCATGGAGGCCAAAATTGCTCTATGCTGAGGCCAAGCATGGATGGGATAGCTAGGGAGAGTTTTAAATTTTTCTAAGCCCATTTTTTAGTCATATATGATGAATGAAAATGAAGGGAGGCCTTGGAAAAAATTTAGAACTCATAGAAAGTGAGTTGGGGCTTTAGGTTATATATTATGACCTAAAGAAGCAATATGTAGTTAGACTCTTTGTTTTAATTGGGTGATGACTCCAAGAGGCTTAAAAGGAGTCAAGAATCATATTTGAAAGGAAAGAATGGATCCTAGAAATTATTAGATGGGTGTTGCTTCATTAGGTGCATTTATAGACCATAATGGGGTTTATAGAACAACTTAGTATCTAAGCAAGTTGTGTGGCCTTAGAATTTGTCTCATAAACCTAATTAGCTTCCATAAATTGTGTCTAGGCCCATCTCCACAAGTTTGTGTGTGTGTGGTTGAAAGAGGAAGCCTTGATTCAAGAAGGAAAGTGTGTAATTGTTTACAAGGTAGCTCTCTCCACCTTCTCTCATGCATAGATGTATGCTTAGCTTGTCTTAGAATGTGTGTATGTGTATTTTTAAGCCATGAAAAGAATGATAGCATGATTTCATACGCCATGCTTTTATGATGACATATGATATTTTGATGTGTGCTTGGATTTGCTTGAGTGTGGTGAGGCCAAGGACCCTTAGCTATGGTGAAGATGAGCCAAGAACCCTTAAGATTAGTTGAGACAAAGCAAAGAGTCTACCAAAAGCAAAGTGGGCTCCCAAGAGCATGGTTGAACCTAAGAATACATTAAAGAATGGGTAAGGCAAGTCCAACATCCACAAGAAATTGGGTGAGGCCAATCCACTTGCTTGGCAAGCCTTTTTATGCTATTATGACTTTCTTAAATGATGAAAATGCTTCTTGAATGTTTGCACATGTCTATATGACCATACATAGATTTATGAGACTTGTTTGCATCCATTATGTATGATTGAATAGGAGATGAGCTATTGGGATTCTTTGAATCTCATTCCTTCCTTTCCAATGATCTCACATGCTAGGTGGACCAAGTGGACAAGGCAATGGAAGCCAACCACCTTGGAGGAAATAGTTTGACAACCAAATGCATAGTTCTTAGTTCTTTAAGGCCATAATGATGTCAAATGTTGTAACCCCTTGATGTATATGGTCTGTAACCTCTTAGACATGTGTAATTATGATAATATGTGATGTATAAATGAATGGATATGGTGTGCGAACCCTAGAATATGATTTGGGTATGTAATGCCAAGATATGTTTCTTGGAAGTTTGATATAAATGTGCATATGTGTGGATGAAATGGCCAAAATGAGATGTATGAGGTTTGGGATCATTTGGATAGCTTACACAAGTCCTAATTATACTTTTAGACTTGCCCAAAAGGTGCCAAACCCTAAGAAAAGATATTTGGTCACTTTGGTATCCCATATGAAGCCAAAATTGGCCATAATGGAACCCTTTGTCATTTTTTGGCCAAATGAGCTCTTCTTGATATGAGATTTGGCATGCACTTAGACCTTATTGATATCTTTTTGGGAAGCTAAAGAACATAATATTTGGATGTCTATAGAATATTTGATGAAATTGAAAAGTGGGCAAATTTTTTGGTTTTGGTCTGATGCACTATGCATTTAGTCCAAAAATGAAATCTATTACACAAGGCCCAAATGATGTCCAATTGCCAAGAAATTTTATACAAAGAAACTAAACATTCCCAGTGACTTTTTCCAACTAGAAGAACCTCAATTGGAGGTCTAGAGTGGGAGGTATTAATTTTTAAAAATTCTATCTAGTATTAAGAGCCTTACCTGACTTCAGTTACTGTTCCATTGAATTTTGAGGTCTGGGTTGCTTGAACTAGTCTAGAGTTATTTTTCCCCTCTATCTAACATCCACAGATTTCCATATTAGTATCATTTGCATGGATTGGATTTTTTTAGAATTAATTGGACATTTTCAAAATTTACTACAGAAATTTGTGATAGCATCAATAGCAGTTTGACCTCTGGACATTTTTGGATGTCAAACGTCCTCTGTAATGGATGTTATGGTCTGGAAATATTTTTATTATGAAGTAGAAATCCATAGCTTTCTGTAATGCCCCAGAATGTATGATTTCAAAATTTCTAGAATTAGTTATAAATTTCCAAAGTTTGGTCAGAAAAGAGTAAAATTCTAGCCTAAAATATATGAGTATTTTGAGTCTCCTTTGAGTTTCATGAGTTGTGGGCTACATTTTATTATGCAAATGAGTTGTAATAATGTGTTTAAATATGATAATGTATGGTATGAGCTCACACAATCCACGTGACACCGAATAAAATTTTTATACATGATGTAACATAAGAAAATGTATTATTTTAATAGACTTTCTCACTTCCTTCATGGCATTGATGATGTGATACATGAGAATGTTATGAAATGAGTTAGAAATTATGGTGTTACACGTGACATCGAAATGAATTTTCATACGTGACATAACACAAAAATATTCATTATTTTCATGCTATTTTCTTGATCCTTCCATGAAATGCATAATGGGAAGCATAGATATGGCATGAAATGAGTTAGAAATGCAACAAAATACAGATGCCTAGAGAGAGAGAGAGAGAGAGAGGAAGAGGAGAGCGTCTTCTCTACGAAGAATGTGTACAGACGTTAGTAAAAAGTGCTAACACGCTGTTCGAGTTAAGCATTCGTTCTTGTGGATATTGGTGAAGGGAACAGCTTTTTAGATCAATTCCTAAGATTCGACAGATCAAGATAAATATTTCTAGATCTTCTTGATTTAAGCAACATTGATGGATCCATAGGGTTTTGATTTTTCAATGCACATCTCAAAAATTCCCAACACTTTTATGGTTCCATAATGCACTTAATGAAGTAACCTTAAGAAAATATCATCTTGGCTCTATTCTCTCCATTTATTTATGATTCTTGACTCTTAAGCCTTTTGGAGTCATCACACAATCAAATCAAGGAGCCTAGCTAGGTGTTGCTTTTTTAAGCCATAATATGGAACCTATGATACCATCTCACTATCTCTGGTTTCTAAAATTTTTCCAAGGCTTCCTCTCATACTCTCCCATCATACATGATGCAAAACTAAGCTTGGAAGGAATTAAGACACTCCCTAGGTGCATGAACCCTCCTTGGCAGAGGCTATGCTTCCATATGGCATCAATGGAGTTGTTTTAATTTCTTTGATGGGAGAAGCATATGGGAGGCTCTCTTGGTATCTTAGGAACTCATATATACTCTTAAACAACATAAATTACTGCTAGAAAGCTTTATCTTAGCCTAGGTGTAACCAAATCCCTAAATTCCATAACTTGCATTCTAAAGCTCCCTTTTCAATTCTAGTTGCATATTTTTAATCCTCACACTCCATAACCTTTAGTTCCATCAATAATACATAAAGAAAAACTCTCCTTATCACTTTCTCTCTCTAGACCTAAGCTTAAATGGCTTGGAAATACAAGATTTTGCAAGTATTTCAAGTGAAGTCTTACCTTAAAATGGAGCTCTCTTTGTATAGGTTATTTTTCACCGATTGATTTCTTGAAAAGAGTTCCTTTTTGGCTTAGGTTAAACCTGAATCTTCAAGTTTTCAAGAAAAGAGAACCAACATTAGAGAGCTCTTAGAGAGAGGAACAACTTTCCTAACTGGTGCAGGATGAAATGGGGTCGTTTACTTACCTAAACAAAAGCTTAAACTTCTTCTCTCTCTCCCCTCTTAATGTCACACCATTGCTGGCCATTTTTCTACAAATGGAAGCTTAGAGAAGGTGATGAGGTATAGTCTTACTTAAGAAGCCTCTTTTACAATTTTTCAAAATGACTATTTTGCGCCTACGGGCCTGTTTGCTTCGTTTAGCCTCATTTTAACTCCTTTTTTAGAACTGTCTTTTCCATCATAAAACAAGTTCCCAATTAAATAGAATTCCTTTGGAATCAGTCAAATCAGAACTAAAAAATTCCCTAACGAATCAGTCAAAGTTCTATTTAACTGACATTGGAAAACGTCCACCGGAGATGTTTTGACTGTCCTGGGGCTTCCTATAGTTTTCAGGGCCTCTAAGAACCTTGGAAAACTTAAGACTTTCATTTAAAAAGCCCTTCAGTGAGAATTTCAAAATTTGTTGAAAATGACGAAAATGCTCTTACGTTTCATTATATTTCATTTCTTCATTCTAGCTCTATTTTTCTTTTTGTCTAAGCTTGGGATTCTCATTTTTAAGAGTCCGGAATGCTTTCCAATTTTTTAAGACCTTAACTAAGTCATTTTAGGGGGCTTGTTTTTGTATCCAATGAATTTCGTACGTTAACGGAGAAACCGTACATTACATTTTTCACATTTTCTCTCATTTTCAGAGAACCGAATGTTACATTTCTTCCCCTTTAAATAAATTTCATCCTCAAAATTTGTGATATACTTTCCTTTTACTCTTTTCTTTTCTAGCTAACGGCCCTTTTCTTTCCCTTCTTCCTGGCTCTATACGCTTTCTCAGCGATTTCATTCTTTCGTGTTTTTCTCTTAGCCAAGGAATTTTCATTACTAGCTTTTAATGAAGGTTCTATTATTATAAGATACTAGCTAGTTTTACTTGTAAGGGAAAGAAGTTTCTGACTCTAGAGGCCTATCTTGGGAGAGCTCACTAATCACATTGGGTTAGTCTAAACCTATTAGGGTTACATTCTTTTTAGTGGACTTATTTACAAATTTTGGAAGGTAACTTATTTCATATCAAATCTCTTGTATCTTCTCCCAATGGCTTCTTATAGCGTTTCATCATCTTTTTTCTGATCATCATAGCCATTGGAGATTTCTGTCTATCTACTTATTTAAAATATACTGTCCACTGTCCATCTCTGCGTTCTTTCTTACTAGCTCATCCTATATTTACAACTCATATTTCTTTCTATCATTAGCCTCACATCTCAATTACTTATTAGGATTATAACTCCTTTGAGGAGTTTCTACTTTTAATGATCATAGTTTCTTTGTTTACTACTACATTTATCTTTGTAGGCTGAGACTTTTCCTCACTCTCTTTGCTCACTTATAGTGGCATTTTATAGTCCCTCATCTCAACATTGATAGGCCTAACATATGTGTCTCATACTGGCATCGAAGAGCGACTACCACTTACTACTATTGGGCTTTGGTGGGATGCTAGCTATACTCACAGTTTCGATCACTAGAGACATACTGTACCATTTACCTCATATAAACTGTACCTGACCCCTTTCTGAATACATAGTCTAGCATATAGGGATTTCTCTATCCTTTGGTTAGGGCTAATATCTGCTGGGTAGTGTTTCATCTGGCTTTAACTCTGGAAAGCTATTTTCTTGCTTTCCTCATCTTATCTTATGCTCATCTCTCAAGGGATCTAGTCAATGGTTTGACTGTCTAAGTAAAGTCTTCATATCTCTATGGCAATAGTCGACTAGACTTAGGAGGTCTCTAGTCTCTGAGGCAAAAGCTAACTGAAATTGTACTAGTCTGAAACTAACTACTCTATAAAAACTATCTCAGGCTGTCATCTCACCAGAGGACTATCATACTATAACTGGGGGCTCTCTATAACTTTGTGAGATTTATTGCAATCCCTTAGTCTACTGCGACCTCTCTGACCCCTACTAGGGTCTACTACAATCTACTGTGTTATGTGAGGATCTATTGCGATCCATCTCTAGGAGACGTCAAAGCCTAAGATTACTGTATCTAATAGTAAAATACATACTCATTAAGTCTAGTAACCATCGCTTATAATAACTAATGTTAAACTCAAAAGTACATCATGCTCTGTGTGCAAAGTGGGTTCTGTGTCATTTGACTCTCTATGATCCCATTATATTGATACTCAAAAGGATTTTATTTTCCTTTACTACTCCTTATGGGATTCTCAAGTCCCCACTTTAGCCATTTTTTTACTTGGGCTTTCTTTTCTTACTCTTACTGCTTACTTTGCTTCATTTGTACTCATGCTATCTTTCCTCTCATATCTTGTAACTTCTAAATATGCCTGTATTCTGCTTTTAAGTGCCTTGGCACTAGGGCATCTCACACATTAAGTGTGGCTAACATCTTTGGCAGGAGAGAGGTTATGCACTGGTCCCTTCTCATTTCATTTACTTGTACTATAAGAGACTCAGGCTATGCATACTAAACTCATGCTATCTAAACATGAATATTCCTTACTATTAGCACGTTCTTTTCTATATTACTATTCTTTACTAGGGATTCCTCTTTGCATGCTTTTCTCATCATTCTGATATTACTGGAATCCCTTTGCCTCTCCTTTCTAACTTATCTCGTTATTTAACTAACTAGAACACCTTTCGATTATCAAGACACTTTGATGATTGATAACATCGTTTGCTGTGCACTCATGTTACATTACTACTAGGTCGACCAGACCCAATATCATGTAACTCTTGTTGCAAGTAAACCAAAACATCAAATACTAATACATAGGTGCCTCATGACTGAGCTCAAAGCCACTATCGCCAATATATTACAAGTTTCCCAATAATCTAAAGTATCCCTCTCATACTTTTCGTTATCTACCCTGTTCTCATAGGATACTAAGAGAAAATAGGATTCTTCCTCTACTTCATCCCAAGATCACTTTACATTGCCCGACTATTTTTACTTCAGGCACTATCATTTTAGAAAGGCATCTATGCCAAGGACACTTGTGCTTTCTCAAGTACTCGAGCACATCAACTCAATATCTATTCTCAATCTAGTATATTCTCGGCTTGAATATTGTCATATCTTCTCTCTTTTTTATCTTTACTATCCTTTTACTTAGGAAAAAGGATGTTCTATTACTAGTTATCTTGGTTGCCAGTTTGGGTCTTTTACACTCAAGAGCACTTGTATTTTTCTTGGGTTCCTCTACTTGTTTACTTCCTATAACATCAAGGGGGTCTAATTTCTCTTTTACTCTTGCTTTGCTCTTAACTAGACCGTCCTTCAGTAAGAAGAGTTCTATTTCATGAAGTCCTAGGAATTATATTCTATGGCATTCTCGGCTATACTCTTTCTCTGCATAATGCAAAGGCTCACCTTCTTAGGCGGTCTCTAGCTCCCTTAAACTTCCTTAAAGGTACTAAGGCACTAGCTATTTATCTCAACTCATTTTTATGTTTAGATCCAAATTAGGGTTTCTCTTTGTTTAATCTCTTTAGCCTCATCTCCAGGAGCACAATATACTATTTCTAGGGTTTTACTAACCCAATCCAGGACATGTACTCTCAATGTCTGAATTCTACCTTATTGAAAGCTTATGATTTACTAGGTGCTCTAATCACTCATATGCCTTAACCCTACATCATTCTCATATTAGGGAGTTCATCTGACTAACTATCGAACCTCTGTCTATTTATTTTTCTGTAATTAATCTACTTATTCAGTCATTACTAAAGCAAGGGCATCTCTTATATGGCTAGTTTCTCAGTTCTTCCTCACTTCCCTTCTCATTATATTTTATGACTTAGGGGGTCTATCTAGGGGAATTTGCAAACCACTACTGAGTGGTTTCCCCGATTCAGGATGTCTTATCTTCCCTTTCTCGATCTAGGGAGAACTTTCATTGAGCTTCCTATCAAATTAATTTCTCTTTTTACTCATTTCACTTGGATGATACTACTAGTCATTTCCTGTAGGCTTCAGCTCATACTTAGTTTGAGCTGCCTATCTCATCAGACTTGTAGCTTGCAATAACTTAGTGCTTTCTAAGCTATCCTCATTCTCTTCTAAGCTTCTGTTACTAGTCTACTCATACTCATCTCTAAGTGTTACCTATGAGGTACATCTTTCTAGGCCACTGATTATGTGCCTCATTGCTGGTAGCCTTACCTTATGTAAATTTTAAAGCTACATAACATTCCATCATTCAGTGTCTCACAGGGTAGCACCCTAGGTTGGAGTCAACGCCTTAGAGGCAATTCTCAATAACCTTATTATTCTTGTGTCTAAAACTTTTTAACATTAAGTTCTTTCTCAATCTTATATGCTGGGCCCACTGATCACATACTACTTACTAATCTTTTGTAACCATTTACTACTCTCTTTCTTTACTTATACTAGGGGTTTCATTCCTTGTGGGTAAACTGATCCCTTATCAATTCATTCCTCAAGTTGGTCTAAATATGACCAATAAGGTATTCACACTGCCATTCACCATAGCTAACATATCATTTGCAGCGACTAATTAGCCTCGGGTTCACCCTAATTTTCCTATCTAAGTATTGGCTGCGGCTAATGTCTTAATTGGCTATGGCATGGAATTCTATGGATTGCCTCATTGCTTCCTAGAATAATTGGCCACGGTTAAGTAATTAATTGGCCGTGGCTAAGCAATTAATTGGCTGTGACTAAAAGCCTTTGATTGGCTTACTTCTTCATGGATTGGAACTTCACCTTAGCTACAAAACACGAGCCTCATTGCCTCTATATCCAGCTCATCATCAAGCTAGAGGATTTTACCTTTTGTTTCGTTCATACATAACTAGCTATTATCTTCGAGCTGTCAAGGCTCTAAGGAGTGTAGCTTGTAACTCAAACCTCTAGCCTGAGAAAATTAGCCTTTTGGTCTCTGAAACTTATCTAGAAATTTGGGTGTTATGGCTAAGGGGTAACTCTTTTTATCACTTTCCCTCTAAACTGATCTTGTACAGCCGTAATCTCATCTCATACCATGCTACATCCTATTTGTCTTTGCATTACGCAAGACATCTCGGAATGGCCTGAGTATAACTATCAAGAAGAATTAGGCCTAACATACTCTCTCTTTAGCAAGTCTCTTCATATCAATGAGATCTTTTCTCATTGTTCATACCTAAGGCTTGCTACTGATTCCGGCGAGCTATCATATCTTATAGAGCTCCAGTCGTTAGATCACTTATGTTTGCTCAAGTTACTCTAGAGGCTAGCCTTCCTTGATGTCCACTAAATACTCCGAGACCATTCTACAATTCATTTATCATAAACATAGCCACAAACTATCTTCACACACCCAAAATATCTCATATAAGGTTTTGCATAACTATACAAACCTTTACATAGCCTTGTTACCACATCCTTAAGCTAAATCTAACTTGAAAGAGCCAGAAAATTTGCTCTGATACCAATAAATGTAACCATAACTTTCTAGCCTTTCTCATGTAAATTCTATGCCTCATGCCATGCATTTCTCAAGAATCACAAGAAAATGACATATAAAAACTGAATATTTTTGTGTTACGTTGCGTTGGAAATAAAATTTTTGTTCAATATTTCTTGGGCCATATGAGCTCATGTATCATATTTTCATATTTAATTACATAGATACAACTCAAATCCATCACCAAAAGTGGCCTAGGACTTGTACAAGTCAAGAGACACATAAAATTCCATGAGGTAGCCTTGGCCAGAATTTCATACTTTCTATCACAAATTTTGAAAAATCATAACTAATTCTAGAAAAATTAAAATCATGTATTCTTTATCATTCTAGAAAGCTACATATATCTAATTTATGTTTCAAATAACTTTAAGTCATGAAACTCTAGTAGAAGATGTTTGACATTCGAAAAACATCCAAGGTCTCAGCTGCCTGGGCTACTATTATAGCTTACTATCATAAATTTTGGAAATTCATAACTGATTCTACAAAAATAAAAATCATGAAAAATTAGTTAATCAAAGAATATAGAGATGTTATTTTTAAGGCAAAAATAACTTCAGATCACTCCAAGTTCATTAGGAGACGAATTATGATGGAACGGTACTGGAAGTCCAGTGGCATTATTGGTACTAACATGAAATTTCAAAAATTCATAACTCTCTGCTTAGACATCCAAATGAGGTAATCTTGATGGACATAAAAATCTCATAACCTATAGTTTATGACTATAGAATTTCATAAGCATTGGAAACCATTTGACCATTCGATAATACAGAACACAAAACTGACCATATGAACAGTGTACTAAACCAAAACTAGAAAATTTCCCAACTTTGAAAATTTATAATTAATTTCATAGAGCTCCAATTTTCTACACTTTAGTTTCTCAAAAAGCTCTCAATGATCCCTACATGTCTCCAAAATATCATGCGAATATTCATCCATTTGGTCAATTTGTGCTATAGGGTTCTAGTTTGGTCATTTTCATGGTCTTTACAAGCACTAAGGTGTCCAAATTTACTTCCCAAGCTTGTGTGGCCACTTGAGTATGTGGCATTGCACCAAAATGAAATTTTAAACTTGTCTCAAAGGTGGACAAATCCAGAATTTGCAAACTCACTCTCTCACCCCATGCCATACATATATTTCCATAATGCTAGTCTTGCCACTATATGCCCAAAATGTACATTTCCATACATATAACATTTAATCTCATTTATACATGATAGATTAGAATAATTATGCATGTTCATAACATCATGGGACATATACAACAATGGATTACAACATTTGCCATTCATATGGCCTTAAAGAAACAAAATCCATACACTTTGATATCATACTCTCATCTTTCAAGTGGTTGGCTCCCATTTCTTTGTTCTCTTGGTCCACTTAGCATGTTAAAATATTGGAGAGGAGGGAATGAGATTCAAAGAATCCCAATGCTCATCTCCCTTTCAATCACACACAAAAGATGCAAAATAAGTCTTAAAAATGCATGCATGGGCATCACGGAGTGTGTAATCATTTAAGAAGCATTTTTGGCATTTCTACAAGTTATACATGGCATACATAGGCTTGCCAAGTAAGTGAATTACCCTCACCAATTCACTTGAGGATTTTGGACTTGCCTCACCCATTTCTTTAAGAGGTTTTTGACTCAATCTTACTCTTGGGACTCAACTTCACTCTTAGGAAGCAAACATCATTTAAAAACATAATGCATCATCATGGTATCATGGAATAAGAGCTCATGCTAGAACATTTTTCATAGCTTAAAATACACATACACACATTCAAAGACAAGCCAAGCATACATTCATGCATGAGAAAAGGAGGAGTGAGCTACCTTGCTTGCATTTACACACTTTTTCCTTGAACCTTGAGTCCTCTCCTTTGACCTCACATATCGAAGGAGGTGGAGATCATTTCTCTTGGCCTAGACACATCATATGGAAGCCAATTATACTATTGAATCACATTCTAAGGCCACACATTCATTAGAAAAGCTAGGTAACTCATAAGGCTCTTTTTGTTGGAGATTGTGCCTTAGGCCAATCATTGTATTGCAAACATTATACTTTTATTAAGAAATAAGAGTTTTCTTTTATTACATTATTATTATATTTTTTGCATGTTCTATATAATAATATCTTTGGATAAATCATATTGATTATCCTAAATATCTCTAGTCGATCATCATTGTAAGAACGATGATGAACTAAGACTAGTATGATTTTAATTGATGATTATGTGTCAGTCATGTATAAAGATACGAATCAAAATTATAGGTACTTGTTAGGGAACAAGATGTTGGATCGACCCGTTATGAGATAGCTATATGGATTAAACCATAAGCGTATCCCATATATAACCATATCATCGAACCTTTAGACTTGAGATCACTATAGTTTCCAACATAAGGAACACTATTTTTGGCATAGTCAAAAGTCATCTTTAACCAAGTGATCATAAAAACTATGATCGGGTATAATGAAATTCATGTAGAAGAAGATGAGCGATCAAGATAGGATTTTTCCCTCTGATTAATAGAGAGATATCTCTGGGCCCATCGATGAGTGAGGGTTTTTGTTTGTACTATTAGTCTGCACGTAGGCCTGATGAGTGAGATTGAAACATATATGGCCGTGCTCGAATAACTATCTTGGGGCTTCCCATGGTTTTCAGGGCCTTTGAGAACCCTCAAAAATTCAAAACTTTCATTTAAAAAGCCCTCTTGTGAGAATTCTAAAATTTGTTCAAAATGATGAAAATGCCCTTATGTTTTGTCACTCTTTCGTTACATTTTGTTTCTTCATTCTAGCTCTATTTTTATTTTCATCTAAGCCTGGGGTTCTCATTTTTAGGAGTCTAGAATACTTCCCAATTTTTTTGAGACCTTAACTAAGTCATTTCGGGGTTGTATTCGGTGAATTTCATATGTTAACGGAGAAACCGTGCGTTATGTTTTTCACGTTTTCTCTCATTTTTGGAGAACTAGATATTACACTTCTTATGGTTTTAGTGACTTATTTGGGACTGTTTCATGACTAATTTAGTAGGATAAAGAGAGGAATTTAAGAAAGCTTGGAAGCTATAGAAAACTCTCATGAAAGACTAGAAAACAAGGTAAGTTTTAAGGTGTAACTTTGCTTCAGTTGGCCTTTTCCTTCCTTGTGAATTTTAGCCAAACCTACATCCATTTAAAAGAGGATGAATTCATGTCATAGCAAGGTAGGAACAATGGTTTTAGAACATGAGAAGTAAGAATATGCAATTGAAGCGAAAAAGAAAAGCTTTGGAATTTAAGTTATGTTACTTAGGGTTTTAGTTACGCCTAGGAAGTTTTGAAGCTTTCTAATGGTAACATAGCTTATATAAGAGTATGCATAAGTTCATAAGAGAGCTGGGAGGCTTCATGGATGGTAAATTTCCTAAGAAATTTAACAAAACTCCATGGGCTCCTACCTTATCCTATGTCTCAGCCAAGGGAGGGAAGAAGTACCTAGGGAGAGTTTTTCTTAATTCTAATGGTAGAAGTGGTCTAGAAATGAATAATAAACACTAAGGGAACCATTGGTTTGAATTTAGAAACTTTATTTTGAAAGTTGGAAGTTTAAGGTTCCTTTTCGGCATAAAGAAGAAACTTGGTATTTGGCTCCTTAAATTGAGTTTGTGATGATTCTAATGAGTTTAAGTGGAGTCATAAGACTTAGATTGAGTGAGAAATTGGAGCCAGGATTATGAATCATATGGGTTTCTTCATTATGCCCTTGTATGGAACAATAACCACGTTATAAGCTACAATACGATTGTGTAGAGTTTATGTGAGGTTAGAATTAGTTCCAATAATGTGTTTATGTCTTATTTGATATATCTAGGCTAAGCAAATCAAGCTCTTCCTAGGTGTGTGTGGAGGCTGAGAAGGGGAAGTAAAGTTCAAGGAAAAAGTTTATACTTCTTAACTTAATGTAGCTCTCCATCCTTTCTTGTATGCATTTCTTGGTTGTTTAATTACCCTTGGATGCTTGCATATATGTTTGAATTGTAATATATGCTTATAGCTATTAGTTTAATGCTTTGGTACCATTATGTTTCTTAAATGACAATTTGAATGTGTATAGCTCTTAATGGATGAGGTTATGCCAAAAGTCCTTTAGAGTGGGTGATGAAAAGCCAAAATCCCTAAGAATAAGTGAGACAAAGCCAAAAGCCTCAAGAGTAAGTGAGGCTAAGTCAAAAGTCCCTAAAAGTAGGTGATGCTAATCCAAAAGTCCCTAAGAATTGGGTGAGATTAGACCAAAAGTCCTTAGAGCTCATGTTTGAATTGGAATGACTTCATATGACTTGAAAATGTGATTATCTATGTCTACTAGAAACATTTATAGAATGCTTGCATTTTTTAATATGAAAATGTGTTATATATGTATGGTTGAAAGGGTGATGAGCTATTGGGGTTCTTTGAATCTCATTCTTTCTCACTTTATGTCTAAATATGTCTAGATGAGCCTCTTAGAGTAAGGAATGGAAGCCAAGGAGCATGAATAATGATACTTTGACAATAGAATAAATTTTTATATAATTTAATATCAAAGTATGTATGTATATGATGTTTATGAGATGCAAACTTTGATCATATATAAAAGTATATGAATATGTTGTATGTAATGGATATGAAGCCAAATGTATGAGAATGCAAGTTCTTGACACCTTTGAGCCTTGATATACTTGTGTATGTGAACAAGTGGAATGATAGTTTTGAGTTTCATGGTGATATCAGTCTATTATGATGCTTGTATATACTTTGCTTAAGCTTTTGGACATGCTCAAATGGTCATGGGTTATGTGGGAAGCCATTTTGAACTTTGATGATATAAAGAAACCATTTTAAGCTATAATCTTACCCTAAACCAAAAATTGACCAAATGGATGAGTTTTGACATGAAATTTGGCAAGCATTTAGATATCATCTAGATCTTTTCATAGAACTAAAGAGTACAGTTTTGGAAGCTCTATAGAATTTAATATGATTTTTTAAAATTGGGCAAATTATGTAGAAACTATCAATGATATTGTTCATTTGGTCAGTCTAGTTTTCAAAGTTTTTAAGGGGCCAAATGAGGTCCAATGCTCATGAAATTTTATAAACATATATTTCGTATTACAAGTTTTCCATAGTCACCAAGAATACTCAATTTGGATTTGTTTAGAGAGAGATATAAATTTTTGAAGTTCCAGGTTTGTGTTGTACAAAATTTTGACCTAGTTATTGTTCCATTAATTTTAGTAGGGCAAATAATATTGTTTTGATCTAAAGTTTTTACCATAGCTAGATGAGATCCTGAGCTTTCTAGAAATCCCTAATTTGCATGATTTGAAATTTTGTATAATTAATTATGAATTTTTAAAATTTGGGTCAAACTATGAAACTTAAGGAAAATGCAAGTGTGATGTTGAATTTGTGATGTGTACCTCAAACCCAAAATGCATGCTTCAAATTGTGATGTTTTTGTTTGAATAAGTGTATTAAGGATGGACGATGACTTTGATAAACCCAAATGGTCTATTTAACCAAGGTTGAGTTAATGTGCCTTATAATGACGGTACTTTCTGTTGTTAAAGGCACTAATTTGATGAAAATGCACACTTTAGGCTATTTGTGCTACAAGTTAAATGCTATATAGATATGGTTTTACATAATCTGTTGGGTTCTACTACATTAGGAGTTTAATTTGAAAATCAAAGATTAAAAAGACACTGAGAATCTAGTTGTTAATCATTGTCTTGCCTTGAGCAACTGACCATGGATTTAGATGTTGAAGTTCCTATCCGAGAGGATTTTCTTTATAAGTAAATGTTCATGTTAATCATCACCATGCCTTGGTTTGCAAACATTGTTAACTATTTGGTATGTGACATCCTACTTCTTGACTTGAATTTTCACTAGAAAAGAAAGTTTTTTTCTAATGTTAAACACTACTTTTAAGAAGAACCATTGCTGTATAAACATTGCCCAAATAGTTTTATACATCAATGTATGGCTTAAGATGAAGTCAAAAGCATTATGGAGCAATGTCATTGTCATGAGTATGGTGGACATTTTAGGGCATCCAAAACTGTTGTTAAAATCTCACAATATGGATTCATTGGCCTACAATGTTCAAAGATACTCAATAGTTGTGATTGGTGTCAGAGGACAAGAAACATCTTTAGCAAGTAAGAAATGCCCCTAAATAATATTTTAGGGCATTGATTTTATAGGACTATTTCCTTTATTTTTCAATAATAAGTATATTTTCATTGCAATTGATTATGTGTCAAAATAGGTTAAAGCCATCGTCATGCCTTCAAATGATTCCAAGGTAGTGATTAACTTTCTCTAGAAGAACATATCTTCCTATCTTGGAGTCCCACATGCTTTAATTAATAATGGAGGCATTCACTTTCACAATTAGTACTTGGATATGCTTTTGAAGAAATGTGGAGTGTAACAACCATAACTATTTATTGAGCTAATTAAGCATAATTGTGTTCTTAATGGATTGCACTTAAGTTCTAATTTGGATAATGAGTTAGCGATGGAGGAAAATATGGGAAAATTTGAACCTTTATATAATCAATATTCACAATTAAGTTGCACAATAGGATTTATGTTCATGGAATACATAATTTCTCATTAACAACTTTTGTCATGACCAAAATACCTTCAAGATGCCTCAAAACACATATACATTAGACTACAAGTCATTACTCATCATTGCCATGGTAAAAACTAGGACTTGATAACTAAATTAGGGGTTTCAAGATGTAAGCTATAACTTAGAAGGGTTTAGCCATGGCTAATTTGGCCTCTGGAACATCTAAAAGCATAAATACATATCCATGCCATGACCTAGGTACTTCCTACCGTGACTTGGTTCGAATATGGGACTCTAGAATTAAAAATTGGAACTTGCATTATGACTCAATAGTTCCACACTTAAGCTAAGCTCAAGTCTAGGACCAAAATTCATAAAAACATGATCCTTACCATGGCTCAAGATGTTCACACCGCGATAGTGTGCCTTAATAGACCTTAAAATTTCATTTGCTTGACTCTCGCCATGGTGAGATTCTTTCATGTCACAGTGAGATTACTCCTTAGAGCAAGACCTCACCATTTTTCTCAATTTACATTACAACCAAGAGAGTTGCACCATGGCACATCTTGATTCTGCAACCCTTCAAGATGAATAAACTCCCCAATATGCAAACCAAGGTATATGTACTGCTTCAACCTCTAACTCAAGGCTATTTTGAGGCTAAATTACAAGACTTTTGGGACATATATCTCATAAAATCTTTAGTTATTAGGTCTATACAATTCAAGACTTCATAGACTAATTATTCCAACCAAACTTCATACCATATCAGCATATACTTATTCATGATAACAAAAGGGTCGAATGTAAGCTCAAATGGCTATCAAAAACACTTAATACATCACCTAATGTCTTCAAACCACTTGAGCAAGATTCCATGGACTAATTGAGCATGTTCTTACACATAACTCTCCAAGGGAACCTTAAATGTAAAATATGGTTTTGGCACTTCCTAATGTCACACATAAAGGCCTATAACAACAAATAGTATGGTATAGCTTTTAATGGCAACCTAAAATCCTCATTTCACTACCTATGATCATCAAACCACCTTGAGCAAGTTTCAATTAACAAATTGAACTTGTCTACATTTTTCAACACTTGGTACAATCCTTGATTCAAAATATGACCATGCCACTCCCCAAAATCACTAAAAATGACTCATGACAGTAGAATTTGCTATAACAACAAAAGAGGGGTGAACCATTTCATCTTCTACATGATCAAGATAGTAAAAGCACATTCCTAAGACTCTTAAACTATATCCAAACTCAGAACCACAATTGGTCAAGTATTTATGTCCAATTTACATCTTATGTGATAGAAACTAAGCTAAGATGCACCCAAAGGATGATTAATACACACTTACAAGACCCAAGTAACCAACCCACATTTTCTTAGGATGTCACTTTATACACATTCCAAACCTTCTATGTTAACAACTCAAACATTAATTTGTACAAATCTAGATATTTAAAGGTTATATAATTTTAGGATACTCATTAATAATCATCCAATTACAAACATAAGTGCTAATTCCATAATGCTTCAAATTATACAATCAATTTCTATACTTGGTAATACATGATGCAATGTGGCAATTATACAACATAATAAGCAATATTAGCATGTCTATTATACAAATCCATTTATATAAGACATTCAAGCCTCTACACTACTAAAACATCACGGTAAGCTTCTATTAGTTTTTCCTTGCTATTAAGAGGTCCAATCCTTGAAAATGTTAGCCTACAATTGAGATGAGATATAAAATCTCAGCAACAAGAGAAAATTTCCATATATATGTGTAAATTGATCAACATAAATGTATTTTATATAGAGAAATACCAAAAGCATTAATATAATTAGCAAATGAACTAGTTGGACTACTAGTAACTATTATTCCATACTAAAAATCAAGTATAACATGTTAATGGCCAAAAATAGAGGAAAAGACTCATCCACGGTGCCAACTCCCTATGAGCATGCTTATAGCTTAGTATATTCCATTAAGTTTGATCACAACACAGTACACAATTATGGCACAATGCATGGGTGGCAGCATGATCATAGCTCCACCAAGTGTAACACCCCAAAATTAATTAAGGTGTTAATCATAGATTTAGATTAATTAAGAATAATTAATATGGAGTAATTGGGTAAGTCATGTAAATGAAAATTTTAGATAAATAAATTATTAATATGAGTTTGAGATTTAATTAGGCTAGAAATCTCATCTAGGTCCAAATTAAAATTTAATAGGTCATGGTTAGAGATTAATGGAGGCCCAATGATTTTAGGTGCAGACCCAACCTTTTAATGTGAGACTTAGCCCAAGAAAGAGCACCTAGTGATCGTCTAATATGATTTAGTGAGATACGGGCCCAAGACCTAACTTACATAAGCTCTTGTAATTAGCTCAATATCCCTTATGCAGACTTCAACTAAATGGGCTCTTAAAAACTTGACTCAATCCAACTAAAAATCTGAACTCTTGTAATTGGCCCAAAACTAGTGGAAGCCTAATAGGTCATTGGGTTAGTGGGTCAACCCATAACCCATTTAGGTCCTAACTTAAACCCTAAAAATCATTCTAGCCACCCCCCATTTTGTAGAACCACAAGAAACACAAACACAAATTCAGAGGTCCAAAGGGAAGGCTAGGGTTAGTAGCAAAATTCCATCATTTCCCATTTCTAGAGTAAGATTCAGCCAAGGTAATAGTTATATAACTTAATCCTCTCCTATTTCTCTTTCATTTGACCCAATTGGCTTCTCATTTGGAGTACTTTCTGTAACGTCTGATTTTTCGTAAAATATTGAAATGAATCAGTTTTCAAAGCAAGTCCCCTGATATGAGTGATTCAAGGCCAAATAAAATTGGGATACAATTTTAAATAATAGAAAATGAGGATTTGAGCCTTGAGTTACCCAGAAACCGGGGTCAGAGGGATTCAAAAAATTTGCCAAAAGGCCAGTTGTATTTTCGTAAATAAGTGGACTTTTTGGAAAACATACAGGAGGGCTTTTTAAATGAAAGTTTTGAGTCCTCCGGGGTTCTCAGAGGCCTTGAATACCATAGAAAGCCCTGGGACAGTTAAATCCCCTCCAGTGGATGTTTTCCAATGTCGGTTGACTTGAACTTTGATCGGTTCATTCGGTAAGGTTTTAGCTCCAAATTGAGTGATTCTAAAGGCATTTTATTAAATTGGGAACCTATTTGTTATGATGGAAAAGATGGTTCTCAAAAAGGAGCTAAAACGAAGTCAAACTGGAAATGCCATTGTGAAGGGCAAAATTGGAAATAATTTTAACAAGATGCTTCTTAAACTCATACCCTCTCTTGCCCTCATTTTCCTCCATCTTTCTTCTACCTAGAACAGAGAGGAGAATCAGTTCTCTTAGGTGCACAAGAAGGAGCACTCTTGGAGGGAGGAAAAAGCCAAGAAAAGGTAGGAAATTCCATGGAAAATCTAGCTTTCTCCTTAGTAAGTTACTTCTCCTCCTTCTCCTCCTTATTTCTATGGGTTTGATAGTGTTTTTAAATCTGTTTTGGGGGTAGAATAAAGATAAAAAATTCGTGTTTGAAGGGAGGCAACCAAGGAAAGTGAAAAGCAACCAAGAGAAAGCAAGAAAACAAGGTAAAACTTCCATTCTTTGGTAGTTTCTTCCTCCCCCTTCCTCTTGCATGAATTTGGCCACCATGAGCCCAATTCTTAGGGACTGTTTTATGTCCAATTTATGGAGGGATTAGGGGTTTTAGGTGGAAAGGATTAAGAATGAACCAACAGAATCAAAAAAGGAGTATTAGGAAACAAGATGGAACCATTAGGGATCCAAATGCTCCCTTGCAAATCTGATTTTCTAAGAATGTTTTTAGGCTTAATTGAATGTTAAAACATGCTCCTAAGATCCCTAAGAGGCTCCTCACATGCTTCCTCCTTCAAGAAAACAAAGAGAATGCCATGGAAAGCCAATGCACCCATAGTCTCAGCCTAAGCAAGTTCAACTAGCTAGGGAGAGTTTCAAAATTTTCTAAGGCAATTTTCGAGTCATATATGGTGAATGAATATAAGGGAAAGCCTTGGAAAAAATTTAGAACTCATAGAAAGTGAAGTGGCGCTTTAGGTTCCATATTATGACCTAAAGAAGCAACATGTGTTTAGGCTCCTTGTTTTAATTATGTGATGACTCGAAGAGACTTAAATGGAGTCAAGAGTCATATTTGAGAAGAAAGGATGAAGCCTAGAAGTTAATTGAGGGGTGTTGCTTCATTAGGTACCTATATGGACCATAATGAGGCTTATAAGGCAAGTTAGGGTCTAGGCAATTTGTGTAGCTTTAGAATTCATTCCATGAGCCTAATTAACTTCCTTAAATCATGTCTAGGCTAAGAGAAACCCTCCCCACACTTTTGTGGGTGTATAGCCGAGGCAAAGGAGGAAAATCCAAGGAGGAAAGTGTGTAGATTTGTACAAGGTAGCTCTCTCTACCTTCTCTCATACATGGATGTGTGTTTAGCTTGTTTTGGAATGTATGTATGTGTATTTTCAAGCTATGAAAAGTATGCTAGCATGCCTTTACATTCCATGATTCTTGATGCCATGTTATGTTTTCAATGACCATATGATGTTTGCATGAGTTTACTTGAGTGTGGAGAGGCCAAGAACTCTTCCCTCTGGTGAGGATGAGCCAATAACCCTTGAACTTAGTTGAGACAAAACAAAGAGTCTCCCAAAAGTAAAGTGGGCTCCTAAGAGTATGGTTGAGTCCAAAGTGCTCAAAAAATGGGTGAGGCAAGTCCAAAACCCATGAGGAGAAGTGTGAGGCCAATCCAAACACTTGGTGAGCTCTTGAATGATTTGTATGAGTTGTTCACATGCCAACTTTGCTTCTAAAATGTCCATGGCTTTTATTATCTCCATGCATGCATTTGTAAAGCTTGCTTGCACATATTATGTATGATTGAATGGAAGATGAGCTATTAGGATTCTTGGAATCTCACTTCCTCCTCTCCAATGCTCTAACATGCTAGATGGACTAAGTAGTTATGGTGAAAGGAGCCAACAACCATGAAAGAAGGAGATTGACAAGCCTAGGCCTAGCTTAACCCTATGTCACTTTTTAGCCAAATGAGTTAGTCTTGTTCTGAAATTTGGCATGCAATTAGGTCTCTTTAAGAGCTTTTTTTGAAGCTAAAGAACATAATTTTCAGAGGTCTAGAAAATATTTGATGAATTTTCAAAATTAGGATTTTTCATGGATTCTGGTATGGGCACTATTCATACTAGCAGTTTTGTGTTTTATGTCACCTAATGGCCAAATGGTTTCCAATGCTTATGAAATTTTATAGGCATAAACTAGAGGTTATAAGATTTCTGTGGCCACTGAGATCAATGCATTTGGAGGTCTGATCAGAGAGTTATTCATTTTTGAAGTTGACTATCAATACCAGTGGTGCCCTAGGAGTTTAGTTACTATTTTATAGGTTTCCGATGGTTAAACGTATCTGTTTTATTCTAGAATTATTTTTAGTGCCAAGTTAACATTTTTAGATTTCTAAAATGACTCATTGTGTGTGATTTAGATTTTTATAGAATTAGTTATGAATTTTAAAAATTTGTATCAGTAATCTGAACAGCAGCCCAGGCAACCAACGACCTTAGTAGTTTTTTGGATGTCAAACGTCCTTCATGATGGATTTTATGGTCTGGGCATATTTGTATTGTGAAGTAGACATCTTAGGATTTCCAGAATGATCAAGAACACATGTTTTTTTATTTTTATAAATTTAGTTATGATTTTCCAAAGTTTGTCCAGGAAAGAGGCCAATTCTGGCCAAAAATAAACTCCCACCTTCCATGCTTCATTTTGGTTTCCATGGGTTGTAGGCATGTTTTTGGGATGTAAATGAGTTGTAATGATATAATTAAATATGAGAATGCATAGCATGAGCTCACACGATTCACATGACATCAAAATGAATTTTTAAATATGACGCAACGCAAAAATATTCATTATTTTCCCTGGCCTCTTTATGAAAGACTTGCATTCTTCATGATATTATGCCATTTAAGAGTATGAAATGAGCTAGAATTTATAGTGTTACACTTTCACCCACACCCAAAATCTGAAACTTGCTACTTGATGTTTCCATGATGAAATTTCGTAGGTTGAGGTTGAGAGTGTTATTAAGTGAGTATAAACTCTTCATTCTGATGTATTTTCTACTGGTTTAAGACCCCCATAGTAGATTTATAGTTTGGGCCTTAATTTTGTGCGAATTTTCCTAAGGTTTGAAGTGATATTTTGATGTTTCTGTTCTAGGGAAGGCAAAACCCAAAATTAGAGGCTCTTGGTGATTGGGTAGGTGTCTCTTAAGTAACTATTGGTAATTTAATTCTTTGAGCATTGGGTTATTACCATGAATAATGAATGGGATAGTAATGGACTGATATAAAGTGATAATTTTCTGATATTGTGATTATAGGAGGATTTTGGTACTACTGTTAGCTTCCCAAGTTGTCTACAAGTGAGATAACTGGGGTTCATGCTAATTCTATGCATATGTGTGTTTAAATTTTATTTTTGCTACATGATTATAATTTTGAATGCTAAATGAGTTGGTTGGCTATTTGTTATATATGATTGGACCTTGGGAGTCCATGGTAGAATTGTGGTGCAGCTACCACCCATGCATGTGCTTTGATCGAGCGTCAGGTTGTGATCAGACCTCAGATGCATTGAGCCCTAGTTGTACTCATTGGGGAGCAGGTGCCGTGGACGGGCCTCTCCCAGTGTTATAGGCCTTTAACATGTGGAATTGTGATTGCTAGTATGAGATAGTAATCATAGATAGCCTAATTATTTTCATTTACTAATATAGTTGATATATTTTTTTATGCTTATATGAAATTATGCATATAAGTTAATTAAACTGGAATATAGGAATGGAATTTGTCTTGGTTACTGAGATTTGCATCTCACCCCAATTCATAGGATCATACTTTCAGGTGAAGGCCTTTCGGGTAAGGATAAAGGGAAGCAAGTGGATGAAAATCTATAAGCTCTAGCCATGTGTGAAGGAGGCTACATGTAATATCCGATCCTCTAAAAATGGAGAAAACGTGAGAAACATAACGTACGATTTCTCCGTCAACAAATGGAACTCACCAGATACAAAAGGAAGTCCCTAGAAACGAAATAGTTAAGGTCATGCATGTGCTTTGATCGAGCGTCAGGTTGTGATCAGACCTCAGATGCATTGAGCCCTAGTTGTACTCATTGGGGAGCAGGTGCACCAAATTTTTTTATGCTTATATGAAATTATGCATATAAGTTAATTAAACTGGAATATAGGAATGGAATTTGTCTTGGTTACTGAGATTTGCATCTCACCCCAATCAATACGGTCACTACTTTCAAATTTGGTAAGCATTTGAGACTCCTAAATATGAGAATCCCAGGCTCAAATGGAAAGAAAAATAAATCTAGAATAAAGAAACAATTTCTTACGAAAAGCTTATGAAACATAATGGCATTTTCGTAATTTTGAGTAAATTTTGGAATTCACATAGGAGGACTTTTTAAATGAAAGTTTTGAGTTCTCCAGGGTTCTCAGAGGCACTAAAAATCATGGAAAGCCCCAAGATAGTTAAAACCCCTCCGGTGGACGTTTTCGAAATAGTTAAGGTCCCAAAAAATTTGGTAAGCATTTGAGACTCCTAAATATGAGAATCCCAGGCTCAGATGGAAAGAAAAATAAATCTAGAATAAAGAAACAATTTCTTACGAAAAGCTTATGAAACATGATGTCGGTTCATCCAAACTTTGACGGATTCGTTCGAAAAGATTTTAGCTCTGATTTGAGTGATTCCAAAGGAATTTTATTTAATTGGGCATCTAAATTTATAATGGAAAAGATGGTTCTAAAAAATGAGCTAAAGCGAAAGAGAAATGAAAATGCTAAGAACGAAAGGCAAAATGGGAATTTTTGAAAAGTGTAACTTATTCCCACTAATATATATATGATGCACCCTTCTTCTCCCTTCATTATGCATGACCATGTTCTACCCAAAACCAAACAAAAGCCCTAGGGGATGAGGCACACAAGAGGAGGAAGAAAAGGAAGAGAAATTCAAGGTAGAAAGGTGTGGATTTTCATGATTTTTCACTTCCAAACCTCTTTTCCTTCATTCTCCTTTATTTCTTATGATTATAATGAAGTATATGGGTCTATTTTAACGGAGAAATTGAGGGGAAAATTCAAGTGAGAAAAAGCAAGAAAACAAGATAATTTCTCTTCCTATGATTGTTATCTTTGATTCCCTCCTCCTCTATTTCGCCCTACTTGAGAAAACCCTAGGAGGAGATGATTTTTAGGCATAACTAAGCATGAATCGAAGGAAAAAGGGCGTGGAGATTAAGAATATGCAAAGAAAACAACAAAATAACTATTAGATTTCAAAATGTAAATTCTAGGGTTTTGTGTGCACCTTATAAAATTTGACCTTATGTGATGATTCCTAGGTCTAATTAAGAGTTTAAATGAGTTCCTAAGATCCCTAAGATGCTCCCCACATGCTTCCTCCTTCAAGAAAACAAAGCGAATTTCAAGGAGGCCAAAAAGAGGCTATGTATCAACCAAGCATGGATGGGTAGCTAGGGAGAGTTTAAAATTTTTCCAAGTCCATTTTTGTGTCATATATGATGAATGACTATGAGGGGAGGCCTTGGAAAAAATTTAGAACTCACAAAAAGTGATTTAGTGCCTTAGGTTCCATATTATGACCTAAAGAAGCAACATGATGTTTGGCCCTTTGTTTTAATTATGTAAGGACTCCAAGAGGCTTAAAAGGAGTTAAGAATCATATTTGAATGAAAGAAATGGAGCCTAGAAGTTATTTGAGGGGTGTTGCTTCATTAGGTACATTTATGGACCATAATAGAGCCTATAGAGCAATCTAGTATCTAAGCAAGTTGTATGACCTTAGAGTTTGTTTCATAAACCTAATTGGCTCCCATAAATTGTGTCTAGGCCAAGAGAAACCATCTCTACCAATTTGTGGGTGTGTGGCTGAAAGATGAGGCTTGAATTCAAAGAGAAAAGTGTGTGATTGTACACAAGGTAGCTCTCTCCACCTTCTCTCATGCATGGATGTGTGTTTAGCTAGTTTTAGAATGTGTGTATGTATATTTTCAAGCCATGAAAAGTATGCTAGCATGTTTTTATATGCCATGATTTCATGATGTCATGTTATATTTTCAAATGAATGTATGATATTTGATGAGTTTGCTTGAGTGTGGAGAGGCCAAGAACTCTTGACCATGGTGAGGATGAGCCAAGAACCCTTAAGATTGGTTGAGACAAAGTAAAGGGTCTCCCAAAAGCAAACTGGGCTCCCAAGAGTATGGTTGAGTCCAAAGCTCTTAAAGAATAGGTGCAGCAAGTCCAAAATTCATGAGAAAAAGTGTGAGGCCAATCCAAATACTTGGTGAGTTTTTGAATGTCATGTATGACTTGTTTACATGCCAAGCTTGCTTTTGAATGTTCATGATTTATATTATGTCCATACATGCATTTTTAAGACTTGCTTTGCATATATTATGTATGATTGAATGGGAGATAAGCTATTGGGATTCTTTGAATCTCATTCCCTCCTCTTCAATGATCTCACATGCTAGGTGGACCAAGTGGATATGTTAATGGGAACCAACAACATTGAAGGAAGAAGATTGACATCCATATGTCTAGCATTTTCCTTTTAAAGCCATAATGAGCCATAATGATGTATATTAATGTTGTAAATGGTTTATGACCCTTGAGACATATGTAATTATGCTATTATATGAAGTAGAAATGAAAGTATGTGTTATGTGAATGATGGAATGTGAATTGAGTATGTATGGCAAAGATGGCTTCATGAATAAGTTTATGGAAATGTGCATATGTGTGCATGAAAAGGCCAAAATGAGATGTATGGGGTTTGGGACCATTTGGGCAGCTCACACAAGTCCTAAATGTGCTTTTAGACTTGCCCAAAAGGTGCCAAAGCCAAAGAAAAACCATTTGGTAATTTTAGTATCCTATATGGAGCCAAAATTAACCATAATGGAACCCTATGTCACTTTTTAGCCAAATGAGTTATTCTTGGTCTGAGATTTGGCATGTAATTAGGTCTCATTAAGAGCTTTTTGGGAAGTTAAAGATCATAACTTTTGGAGGTTTACAGAATATTTGAGAATTTTTCAAAATTGGCAATTTTTCTGGTTTTGGTCTGCTGCACTATTCATTTGGTTCGAAAATTAATTCTATCACACAAGGCCCAAATGATGTCCAATTGCTACAAAATTTTATACAGAGAAACTAGACATTTGCAGTGACTCATGTCAATTAAAACACCTCATTTGGAGGTCTAGAGAGGAAGATATGAATTTTTAAAGATTCTATCTAGTATCAGGACCCTTACCGTTGCACAGTTACTATTCCATCAAATTTTGAGGCCTAGGTTGCCTAAGCTAGTTTGGAAATATTTTTCTCCTTTATCTAACATTCATAGCTTTCCATATTGGTATCATTTTCATGGATTGGATTTTTTTGGAATTAATTGGACATTTTAAAATTTTTCTACAAAATTTTGTGACAGTTCCAGAATGTAGTTTGACCTCTGGACTTTTTCGGAAGTCAAATGTCCTCTGTGATGGATGTTATGGTCTAGATATATTTTTAGTATGAAGTATACATCCATAGATTTCTATAATGACCAAGAATGTATGTTTTCCATTTTTCTAGAATTAGTTCTTATTTTCTCAATTAGTGGCAAAATTGAGCAAAATCTGGCTGAAATGTAATAGGTATATTTTGAACTCCTCTTCATGACTCTTGAGATGTAGATCACATTTTATGATGTAAATGGGTTTTATTCATGTAATTAAATATAGGAATGTTTTGTATGAGCTTACATGGCCCACGTGACGCAGAATGGAATTTTTATATACGACATAATCTAAAGGAATGTATTATTTGCAATGGATTTTCTTACTTCCTTCATGGAATATATCACATAAGCATGTAAATGTGATAGAAATGAGCTAGAAATATATGGTGTTACACTACACTTAGGCTAATCTGAGTAGAGTAGATGCAATTTTATTATTCTCTTATATAGCATCATCATATAATCATATTGCCAAGTGTAAGTGTTTGTATTTTGATTACTTAGGATGTGTCTATTGAGGAGTTAGGCCTCATTTTAGCTTGTTACTGAATGTATGAACTTATAATATCTGATATATGAAATTGAATTTATGATATGGTCTACTATTAGAAATGTAATCATGTGATACATTAGATGTTGATTTTGAACCAGCGATGTAGGGAATCTCTAATGGAATATATATCGAATGATAATTATTGATAGTTCATGAATTCTTGCTGTTATTACTCTATGAACTTGCTGATATAGGGTAGTTGGAGGAGTAGAAATTAACACTTAAGTCTTAAACTAGTAATGATAGATAAGTTGGATAAATTAGGTGAATGAAAACTATTAGAGCCCCACAAATTAAGGTACAATGGTCCTAGAGTATCTCTAGGGGTAAAATTGGAGTGCATGGGACGAAATTTGAAAGATGTACTTGCAAGATAAGGCTACATCATGGCTAGGAAGGTCTCGCCATGGCTAAGAGTGTGATAAAGGCAAGGGGAGTCGCGGTGTGAGGAATCTCGTCATGGCTCAAAGCAAAAATGTTGCCCAAGGAGGGTGACAAAGAGCAAACTAGCCACAGAGCAATATGTCCCGCCACGACCCAAGTCGAGGAAACTAGGTAAGGAGTGTCTAATAGCTAGACTCACTGCAACGCAAGTGTAACCCACCGAGGCGAGAATCACAAGACTTCGAACAATAGCTCTAGGAGGTATTTCCGGTGTGGCGCCACGTAGGCACGTCGCAATGAGATTCGTGTGAGTTACCCAATAAGATTCCCAAGAGTAACTTAGTTGCGGTGTGAAAGGTTGAAGCTGTGGCGTAAAGTGAAAAACTTAGTTTTTTGAGCTCCAGTAACTATCTTAGCCGCGACGAGAGAGTTTCAAGTCGCAGCGAAGGTTCCCAAACTCCTACCTTTAACCTAGAAACCTCAGTTTCTCTAATGGTAATGCTAGGGAATGATGTAGGAACACTTGTAGGAGGTTTTTGTGTGTTGGAATTGATGGATGGGTGAATCACAAACCCCTTCATGATAGTACAATTCCTCTTGTGCATGCTCACAATTATGGTTGTATGGTTAATAACCTTAATATTATCAAGGCTCTAATTTCCCTATATTTTCATGATGTATTTAATTGTAATGACTCTAAACCTTGATCATTAATCATTTATTATGTATTTAAACCTAATTACCATGATTAGAAGTTTAAGGGCATTACACCAAGGACATGCTCATAGTCTAAAATAAACAAGTAGCTAACCAATCATTAGCATAGAAAACATGAATATATATAGTAAATGTTAAACTATAATGTATATATACATGGAATTAAAAGTCCCTTATTACCTTAATAAAGCCCAATTGCTCTTCCTTTAGCTACCCATATGCTCTATAAGGCCCGCCAAGCCTAGGACAAGCATTGTTACCATCATTAGCAAAAGAGTTTCATACCCATTGATCAATTTCATCAAAAATCCATTAAAAATCACTAACCCACATTTGTAAAGAGTCAATTGCATCAATTGAAGATCAAACCACTAAGAATGAATAATGGGCCACTCCCAACATCTCTATTTTTGCACATGAGATAGCCATGCACCAAAAATTAACCCAAATGATAAAATTTCAGCATATACACAATTGGAGGCACTTACCTAATCTTCCATATAACTAATGTTGCTTATTTGAGGCCAAAACAACTTCAATATATAATGGGTTACTTCCAATAGCTTCATTTTTGCACAAACACCCAGTCATATAGAAAAATCAACTTATAGCATGAAATTTAAGCAAGGTTACAATATAAAATGAAGGTAAACACTTACCCAATGGTTCTACTAACTCCAAACTCTAAAAATCTTATAAGGAAACATCAAAATCCCTAATTATCAACATTCAGGGTTTGATGAGAAACCTTTAAATGACAAATTGTTTAGTTCAAAATGTAAAGAAATATGAGTAGAGCGAGTTTGCTTTCACTCATTTTAGCCAAAACTTGCATCTTCTTAGCGAATTAGAGCTTGAAAGGTGAAGAACCATGCCCTTCTTCTTTTTTTTTGCATTTTCCCCTTCTTTGGCTACTTAGCATGTAATTTTTCTAAATATGTGGAGTGGGTAGCACTAATATTAGGGTTTACTAAGCGTATGGCTGACTAGATCATTTTTGTCCAATTGGGCTCATATTTGGGTACCGAGTTTTAGTTCAGTAAGTTCAACTAAGTTAGGTTGTAGTTTATATTTTATCTTGGGCTCTCAAAATTATTTTTAGCATAGTTAAGCTAATTATTAAGCCTTAACTTAATTTTTCAACGTGCCTTTAATAAAATTTCTCCCAATTAAATTCAAAATCCACAATTAAATTTATTTTCATAAAAAATTATCAAATTATTATTATTTGACTAAAAAATACCCAAATAATTGCTTTCTTTGAAAATTCCTATTTTCTATTTTTTTTCTTAATTCTCAAGATAATTCCTTATTTTCTCAAATTAAATCCTTAATTCCCCATAATTCTAGTAAATTAATTTACCTCCAAAAAGGAAATATAGATGAATAATGATATGAGGCTTGTAGTAATTGCTAAAACTAATGTCTCCTAAATTGTATTTCAAAGATCATCATCTTAACAAGTATGCCCTTAAGAATGATAGAATATAATAAGATTCTATCTTGTATTGTCTTAATAGCACTGATTTTAGGCTTAGGATTGCTAATGCCAATGAAAGGGATTAGAATTTTATCCTTCTTTTTTTTGAAATTGAGTTGCCACTTCTAATTTAATTAGTTGATGGTTAAGGATTGTTGCCAACTAGCTATGTGGTAGATGTAACAACCCTACCTTTTAATTATAGTGATTAAACTTAATTGCATAGTCAATGATCGTAAATCAAGGCCTTAAGTCATTATAATTAGTTTAAATTAGGAAAAAGTGAGGAAATTTGAACCTTGATATTATTCAGAGTTATTAACCAGACGACCAAAATCATTTAAGCTCCTAAGTATTTCCAGTTATCAATTAAAACCTTTAATTTATTCTATTATTGATTCCATACTCATAAAATCTCTCATTATGGGTCCCAAGTCATTTCATAACATTTCTATAGTGAAATCCAAGGTTTTTAAGTAGAAATAAGAGTTTGGGAGACTTAGGCTATGACTTGGACTTTCTCTGCCATGGCTAAGTTAGTTACTGGAACTTAAAAACCATATGAACTTATGCTATGACTTGGTAAACTCGCACCGTGACTTGAGTGGCTATTAGAGGTATAAATCAAAATATACAAATCGTGTAGAGACTTAGGCCTTCCATATCACTGCAAAGATGCTCTCAGGAATATACTATTCAAATTCTCTCAATTTTTGCCGCAACAAGCTTTTCTCATGCCCGATGAGTTAAGTGTTGATTTTAAGCCACCTATTCACGATACATAAGCAACATATGAATATTAACAACAAGAGTGCAAAAATTACTAATAACATCATTTGAAATATGTATTCCAATAGAGGTTCCATATAATATTGATCCAAGATCATCATTCATGGCGATACATAAACATATTCTCAAATAGTAATCCATGATTCCATTTTAACAAGGTTCCATATTAGATTATAATTGAGTACCTACAATAGATTCCACTATAGTAAGGTCTATCCTTCTATTAGTTACATCTTTGATTACAAAACATCAAAATACCTACACTTGGCAATATGAATATATAATGATACTATACAAAATGAACCACAAAATCAACATCTACTCTATGTCAAATTAGCCCAAGTGCAGAGTTTCCTACACATGGCCTCAACTTATAGATGTTCATCCATTTGCTTTCCTTTATCCTTACCCAAGAAATCTTCACCTAAAATAGTTAGCCTATAAAATAGGGTGAGATGCAAATCTTAATAACCAAGAGGTAAATTCCATTCATATGTGTGAAATTAATCAATATATATGCATTTTAATCAGATTAGCATCAGAAACATCAATCATATCAACAAATAAAATAGTTGAGCTACCAATTACCAATATCCCATACTAGCAATCCCATACAATATGTTAAAAGCCAATAACATCAGGGAGACCCGTCCAACTTTGATTCCTCATAATAGCATACACTATGGCAAGAACTATTGAGTCTGGAACTATGAGTTCTTGCCATAGCGAGGGACATTTTTTAGTATAGCAGATGTAACACCATAGATTCTAGTCCATCTCATACATTTGAATGGCATAATATCATGAACTATGTAGGATTTCCATGGGAAAAGCGAGAAAAGTGGGATTATTTTCGCATTGCGCTATGTCTAAAAATTCATTTCGGTGTCACATGGACCATGTGAGCTCATACTATGCATCGTCATATTTACTTGCATCATTAAAACTCATTTAGATCCCAAAAATATGCCTCCAACCCATGGAAACCAAAATGGAGCATGAAAATTTGGAGATCCATTTTCGGCCAGAATTGGCCTCTTTCTTGGGCAAATTTTGGAAAATCATAACTAAATCTAAAAAATTAGAAATCAGACAATCTTGGTCATTATAGAAAGCTTAGGATGTCTACTACATACTAAAAATATTCCCAGGTAATAACATTCATCACAAATGACGTTTGACATCCAAGAAGATACAGAGTCGCTGACTGCCTGGGCTGTTACTCAGTTTACTGATACAAATTTCTGAAATTCATAACTAATTCTACAAAATTCGAAATCACACAAATTCAGTCATTCTGGAAATCTAAAAATGTTAAATTGACAATAAAAATAATTCCAAAATGAAACATATACGTTTAGACATCTGGAACTAATTGAACAGTGATTGAGCTCTGGAGACACCACTGTTACTGACAGCAAATTTCAAAAATGCATAACTCTCTGCTCAGACCTCCAAATGAGGTGATCTCGGTGGTTACAGAAAGATTATGACTTCTAGTTTATGTATATAAAGTTTCATAAGCATCAGACACCATTTGTCTATCGAGTGACACAAAAGTCAAATCTGCCAGTTTGAACATTGCACATACCAGAAACCATAGAAAATCCCAATTTTGAAAATTCATCAAATATTCTCTAGACCTCAGAAAATTATGATCTTTAACTTCCCATAAATCTCATAATGAGACCTAATTGTATGCCAAATTTCAGGGTAAGACTAACTCATTTGGCCGAAAAGTGACCTAGGGTTCCAATGTGGTCAAATTTGGTTCCATATGAGATACCAAATTTGCCAAATGGCCTTCCCTTGGTTGTGGCACCTTTTGGGCAAGTCTAAAGGTACATTTGAGACTTGTGTGAGCTGCCCAAATGGTCCCAAACCTCATGCATCTCATTTTGGCTATTCAACCCACACTTATGCATATTTCCAATAAACTCCCATATTGCACACTTTGGTATTACATACTCAAAATAGGTTCTAGAGGTCACACATCATATCCATACATTTAAACATCATATAATATCATATTTACACATGTCTCAAGGGCCATAGCCCATTTACTACATCATATATATCATATGGTACAATCATGGTCTTAAACTGACAAAAGCTAAACACATGATTGTCAATCTCCTTCCTTTAGTGTTGTTGGCTCCCATTAGCATATCGACTTGGTTCACCTAGCATGTTAGATCATTGGAGAGGAGGGGATGAGATTCAAAGAATCCTAATAGCTCATCTCCCATTCAATCATACATAATATGTGCAAGGCAAGTTTCATAAATGCATGCATGGAGGAAATAGAAGTCATAGATATTTTAAAAGCAAACTTAGCATGTAAATCAATCATACAAGACATTCAAGAGCTCACTAAGTGTTTGGATTGGCCTCACACTTCTCCTCATGGATTTTGGACTTGCCTCACCCACTTTTTGAGCACTTTGGACTCAACCATACTCTTGGGAGCCCACTTTGCTTTTGGGAGACTCTTTACTTTATCTCAACCAAGCTCAAGGGTTCTTGGCTCATCCTCACCCAAGGGAAGAGTTCTTGGCCTTTCCGCACTCAAGCAAACTCATACAAACATCATGGGTTCATTTAAAAACATAACATGGCATCAAGCATCATGTCATATAAAGGCATGCTAGCATACTTTTCAAAGCTTGAAAATACACATACACACATTCTAAAACAAGCTAAACACACATCCATGCATGAGAGAAGGTGGAGAGAGCTACCTTGCACAAAATGACACACTTTTTCCTTTGAATTCAAGCCTCCTCTTTCGCCCACACACCCATAAATTGGTGCAGATAGTTTCTCTTGGCCTAGATACAATTTATGGGAGCCAATTAGGTTCGTGTAACAATCTCTAAGACCATACAACTTGCTTAAGTACTAGATTGCTCTATAACCCCCATTATGGTCCATATTGGCACCTAATGAAGTAACACCTCTCAAATGACTTTTAGGCCTCATTCTTTTCTTTCAAATAGGATTCTTGACTCCCTTTTAAGCCCCTTAGAGTCATCACATCATTAAAATAAAAGGCCTAACACCATGTTGCTTCTTTAGGTCATAATATGGAACCTAAGACACCAAATCACTTTTTATGAGTTCTAAATTTTTTCCAAGACCTCCCCTCACTTTCATTCATCAAATGTGACTCAAGAATGGCCTTAGAAAAATTTAAAACTCTCCCTAGCTAGGAGAACCCATCTAGGCCGAGGCTATGAAGCATATTGGGTTCCATGGAGCTTTCTTTGTTTTCTCTAGGGAAGAAGCATATGGGGAGCCTCTTAGGGATCTTGGGAGCTCATTTATACTCTTACTTAGGCCTAGGAATCATCATACAAAGTCAGATTTTACAAGGTACAATTGAAACCTTAGAACTTGCATATTGAAATCTAATGGTTTTTTGTTAATTTCCTTTGCATATTCTTAATCTCCACACCCTTTTTCCTTAGATTCATGCTTGGTTCTGCCTAAAAATCATCTCTTCCTAGAGTTTTCTCAAGTGGGGCAAAATGGTGGAGAAGGGGACCAAAAATGGCAGCCATAGGAAGAGAAATTACCTTGTTTTCTTGCTTTTTCTCACTTGAATCTTGTGTTCTTTGAGCTCCTCTCTTCAAATCTGAACTTTCCCCTCAGTTTCTCCCTTAAAACAGATTTATAAACTTCATTATAATCATAGGAAACAAAGGAGAATAGAGGAGAAGAGGTTTGGAGGAGAAAGAGCATGAAAAACTACTAATTTCCATACCTTAAGCCTTTGATTTCTCCTCCTTTTCTTCCCTTTCTTGTAAGCCTCATCCCCTAGGGTTTTCTTCTGGTTTTAGGCAGAAGATGGTCGTGCATAATGAAGGGAGGAGAAGGGTGCATCATATATATAGGTGGGAATAAGTTACACTTTTCAAAAATTTCCATTTTGCCCTTCACACTTTGCATTTTCGTTTCTCCTTCGTTTTAGCTCCTTTTTTAGAACCGTCTTTTCCATTATAAAATTTAGATTCCCAATCAAGAAAAATGGCTTTGGAATCACTCAAATTGGAGCTAAAACCTTTCCGAACGGATCCGTCAAAGTTCGAGCATACTGACGTTGAAAGATATCCACCGGAGGGGCTTTAGCTGTCCCGAGGCTTTCCATGGTTTTTAGGGCCTCTGAGAACCCCGAAGAACTTAAAACTTTCATTTAAAAAGCCCTCTTGTGTATTTTTCAAAAAGTACCCATATTTACGAAAATGCCACTGGCCTTTTGGCAATTTTTTTTTTGAATCACTCTGGCCTTGATTTCTAAGAAACTCAAAGCTCAAATCTTCATTTTCTAATATTTAAAATTTTATTATAATTTTAGTTGGCCCCAATTCCTTCTATTTCAAGGACTTCCTTTTGTATCTGGCCTATTTCTACCATTTACAGAGAAACCGAACATTATGTTTTTCACGTTTACAGCAGGACGGGATGTTACAGCAGACCCTTTTAGAAAACTCACAAGAGGGTTTTTTAAATGGAAGATTTAAGTTTTCTAGGGTTCTCAGAGGCCCTAAAAATCGTAAGGACCCCTAGAATAGCTAAAATCCCTCCAGTGAGCGATTTCAGCAAAGAGTTGACCTGAACTTTGATCAAATGGTTTGGAAGGGTTTAAATCTAAATTGAGTGGTTCCAAAGCCAATTTATATATGAGTAGGTAGCCACCATTCATTTAGCATTCAAAATCATACATGTGCAGTAGATATAAAATTAAATTGGACATATGCAAGGAATTAGAATTAACCCCAATTACCTCACTTTGCCGAGTCGAATTCTGAAGCTAAAATTAAATCTCTGTACTCTATAGGTCTTAAATTAAATCAAGACACATTCTTAGTTCCTAATTAAATTATAAATAAGATACCATGAGACCAAACTACCAAGAAGTTCTTAGAATTCACATATCCAATCATTAAAGAGTCCTAAATTTGGACTTGAGTTTCTCCTTACCCAGAAACCACAAAATACAACTCTAATTTCTAGGTAAATTTGTACAAAACCAAAAACTCATTTTGTAATACCATATTTATCTAACCTTTCTCCATATCCTTCCTAGTCACTTTTCCTTGGTATAGCAAGATTGGTAGAAAAATTCAATTAAAATATTGCATTATTTTGTATTATGCTATACTTATAATTTTCATTTCAATTTTTGTGGGCCATATGAACTTACTCATGCCATCCTCCAATTAAAATATATTCATACAACTCAAAATCATCTCAAAATGTTGCCAAAAACTTGAGCTTATAGCATATATACACAAAATAATGCAAGTCAGTCTCGGGTCCAATTTGATAGATTTCTAGTGCAAATTTGGAAAATTATAACTAAATCTAAAAAAGTCAAAATCAAGCAATCTATAGCTTTTTGGAAATAAATGGATGTTAAATTTATATTAAAAATAATTTCAAGTCATGAAAATATCATTTGGACCACATTTGATAGCAGAAAAGTGACATAGGTCAGACTACTCAACGTTTCTAATATAGCTTACTAAGATAAACTTTAAAAATATATAACTAATTCCAAAAAAAAATCAATTCAAACAAACTATACTAATTTGGAAAGATACCAATGTTAAATTTAATATTAAAATACTTTTAGACCAAGCCAGACACATTTAGCTACTGAAAACTAATGGAACAATACATAAACTTAACTAGTATTATTGGTACTGTCACAAAACTTTAAAATTCATAACTCTTTGCTCATACCTCCAAATAAGATTCTTCTTATTGCTACAAGTCACTGGCAATGTCTAGTTTATGAATATAAAATTTCATAGCCATTAGATACCATTTGCCTCATGAATGAAAAAGATAAAATTTCTAACCAATTGCATAGTAACAAAACCAAATCTATGGAAATTTGCCAATTTTGGAAATTCACTAAATATTTGATAGAGCTCCAAATAATATGAACTTTAGCTTTCCAAAAATAACTAGACAAGATCTATATGCATGCCAAATTTCATGAGAAAATTCGTTCATTTGGTCAGATCTTGATGTAGGGTTCCAAAATGCCACATTTTGGCTTCTAAAAGGGTCCCAAATGGTCCAATTTTGCTTCTAGCTTTTCTAGGGCCACTTGAGCACATGGGATTGCATAGTCTACAAAACATGTCTTAAGGGTCCAATGACCCAGATTTCACAAACTTACCCTCCTACTTGATGATACGCACATGGAATACAGATGCTTATGCTTGCCATACAATGTCAAAACCATGTAATATCATACATTTGCTTCTAATTCTCATATATACCTCACATATTCATGTAGTTACACATGTTCAAGGACTTATACATCATATATATCATGGAGACACATCATTTGAAAACTATATATCTATAATACAAATATTTTACAACTCCATTACCAATCTTCATGTCTTTAAGTGTGGTGGCTCCCATTTCTTAAGGGATTTTTAACTAAGCCTCACTCTTTTAAAGACTTTTAGCTTTGTCTTGGCAAGCCTATGTATGATTTATGTGGCTTCTTGAATGCAAGAATTACTTCATGCATGTTTATGAATTTCAAGATAGCCATGCTTGCATTTTTAGACTTGAATTTGCATCCATTATGTGTGCTTGAAAGAGATAAGGGCTATTGGGATTCCTAGAATCTTACTCTTCCCTCCCTATTTGGCTTATCCTTACCTTAGTTGAGGGACTTTTGGCTTCATCACACTCAAGCAAGCCATTCATGTTCATAAAAATATCATCTAAGTGCATAAGCAAAGCATCATGGTACCACGGCATATAAATATATACTAGAAATATCTTTCATAGCTTAAACATACTCACACACATTTAAAGACAAGAAAACATCCAAAGATGCATGAGAGAAAGGAGAGAGAGTTATCTTGCATATAAGAACACACTTTTACCTCTTAAAATTCCTTCCTCCCCCTCAGCCAAACACCTATAAAGATGTAGGGCTTGATTCCTTTCACCTCAACACATGAAACAGGATCCAATTACACTCTTCGAACATTCACTAAAGCCATACACACATTAGAATGACTTAAGCACTCATATGGTTCAATTATGGTTCCATAAGGCACCTAATGAAGTAACCTTGGAAATTCATGATCTTAGCTCTATTCTCTCCCTTAATCTATGACTCTTGACTCCATTTAAACTCCTTGGAGCCATCACACATTCATTTCAAGGAGCCTAGTTATGTGTTGCTTCATTATGCTACAATATGGAACCTATATCTCTATCACACTTTTTAGGCTTTCTAAATTTCTTCCAAAGCTTTCTTTCACACTCTCTCATCATGTATGATGCAATTATAGGCTTAGAAAAATTTAAAACACTCCCTAGGTGGGAGAACCTCTTTAGGCTAAGCCAAGCACCATAAATGGAGTCCATGGAGTTTCAAATTTTTCCTTGAAGGAGAAGCCACTTAGGAAGCTTCCTAAAGGTCTTTGGAACTCATACAAACACTTACATAATCTATGACATTCTTGAATAAAATTAGATTTCACAATGTCTCCATAAATCCCTAACTTTGCTATCTTGAATTTTACTAGGTTTTTTTCCAATTTATTTGCACCTACTTACTTCTCACACTCCAAAACCTATGATTCTTCCTTGGTTAGGTCAGAATTTTGTCTCCCTTGGCTAGGCTCTAAGTGGGACAAAACTCACACTAAGAAGAACAAGGGAAAATTGCAAGAAGCGTAGGGAACACACCTTGTTTCAAAACAATTTCAAAGGCTCTTTCCATTGCCTCATGCCCCTCTTTGGATTCTAAGCTCTCCCCTCTTTTTGCAAGCTTTTCCTTTTTCTATGGCCTCCCTCTTGTGGGTCTTCCTCTCTAGTTTGGGTAGAAAATAAGTCAGTCTAAGTGAGGGAGGAGAAGGAACATGACATATATCACTTGGTTTCTTAACTTTGTTGCTTAAAAATTCTATTCATGTCCCGCTTTCTTAGCATTTTCATTTTAGATTTGTTTTAGCTCCTTTTTAAGAATTGTCTTTTTCATCATAAAATTTAGGTTCTTTAACTTATAAAATGCCTTTGGAACCACTTAATTTGGAGCTAAAACCTTCCCAAATGATACAATTAAGGTTTGGGTTAACCGTTATTAGAAAATGTCCACCGGAAGGGTTTTAACTGTCTCGGGACTTTCCATGGTTTTCAGAGCTTTTAAGAACCCTGGAGAGCTTAAAGTTTTCATTTAAAAAGCCCTCCTATGAGTTTTCCAAAAAGTGTTCAAAATTACAAAAATGTCATTGCATTTCATCGCATTCTCGTTAAATTCTGTTTGGTTATTCTGACTCCGATTTCAGGCCATCTCTGGCCTTGGATCATTATTATTTAAGGTCTAGAATATTATTCTAATTTTATTGGGCCTCAAATCCTTCTCTTTGGGAGACTTAATTTTGTATCCAGTGAGTTCATACGTTTACAGAGAAACCTAACATTACATTTTTCGTATTTTCTCATGTTTTTGGATGACCAGATATTACATTTCTTCCCCCCTTAAATAAATTTCGTCCAAAAAATTTAGAGGTACAACATTATCTAGGCTATTTGATATTCTCCCTAACTAGCCCTTTCTTTCCTTTCTTCTTGGCTCTTTCAAGCTACTTTCTGCCAAGGAACTTTCATTACTAGCCCTTAATGGGAGCTCTTCTTTTCTTGTACTACTGTTATGGAGTACTTACTAGTCCAGCTCATAGACCTCTTCATTCATGCATAGCTAAATGCTACCCACCCGTAGCTTCTTCCCCTTATTGTCCATAGCCTCGGCCTAAGCTAGAAGAAGCATCAAAGAGTGATTTTAATTCCTTTCAAGCTTGGTTTTGCATCATATAAGATAGGAGAGGATGAGATGTGTAACACCATAGATTCTAGTCCATCTCATACATTTGAATGGCATAATATCATGAACAATGTAGAATTTCCGTGGGAAAAGCAAGAAAAGTGGAATTATTTTCGCATTGCGCTATGTCTAAAAATTCATTTCGGTGTCACATGGACCATGTGAGCTCATACTATGCATCGTCATATTTAATTGCATCATTACAACTCATTTAGATCCCAAAAACATGCCTCCAACCCATGGAAACCAAAATGGAGCATGAAAATTTGGAGATCCATTTTCGGCCAGAATTGGCCTCTTTCCTGGGCAAATTTTGGAAAATCATAACTAAATGTAGAAAATTCAGAATCCTGCAATATTGGTCATTCCGGAAAGCTTAGGATGTCTAATTCATACTAAAAATACGTCCAAGTCACAAAATGCATCACACAGGACGTTTGACATCCACAAAGATACAGACTCGCTGGCCGCCTGGGCTGTGATTCACTTTACTGATACGAACTTATGAAATTCATAACTAATTCTAAAAAAATAGAAATCACACACATTCAGTCATTATGGAAAGATACAAATGTTAAATTGACACTAAAAATAATTCTAGAATGAAACAGATACGTTTAGACATCTGGAATTGATGGAACAGTGATTGAGCTATGGAGACGCTACTGTTACTGACAGAAAATTTCAAAAATGTATAACTCTCTGCTCAGACCTCCAAATGAGGTGATCTTGGTGGCCACAGAAATATTATGACCTCTAGTTTATGAATATAAAATTTCATAAGCATTGGACACCATTTGGTCATCAGATGACACAGAAATCAAATCTGCCAGTATGAACAGTGCACATACCAGAAACCAAAGAAAATCCCAACTTTGAAAATTCATCAAATTTTCTCTAGACCTCCAAAAATTATGATCTTTGGCTTCTCAGAAAGCTCTTAATGAGTCCTAATTTTATGCCAAATTTCAGGGCAAGACTAACTCATTTGGATAAAAAAGTGATATAGGGTTCCATTATGGTCAAATTAAGCTCCATATGAGGTACCAAATTTGCCAAATGGCCTTCCCTTGGTTGTGGCACCTTTTGGGCAAGTCTAAAAGTACATTTGAGACTTGTGTGAGCTGCCCAAATGGTCCCAAACCTCATGCATCTCATTTTGGCCATTCAACCCCCACTTATACACATATCCATCAAACTTTCAATTCTCATACTTTGGCATTAGATACTCAAAACATATGTTAGAGGTCATACATCATATTCATACATATAAACATCATAAAATGGTGTATTTATACATGCCTCAAGGGTCATAGTACATTTACAACATCATATACTTTGTGAAACCTCATTATAGGTTCAAAAAGAATGAAAGCTAGGCCTAGGCTTGTCAATCTCTTTCTTTCATGGTTGTTGGCTCCCTTCACCATAACTCCTTGGTCCACCTAGCATGTTAGAGCATTGGAGAGGAGGGAGTGAGATTCAAAGAATCCCAATAGCTCATCCCCCATTCAATCATACGTAATATGTGAAAAGCAAGCTTCTCAAATACATGCATGGAGGAAATATAAGTCATAGGCATTTTAAAAGCAAACTTGGCATGTGAATCAATCATACAAGACATGCAAGAGCTCACTAAGTGTTTGGATTGGCCTCACACTTCTCCTTATGGATTCTGGACTTGCCTCACCCATTCTTTGAGCACTTTGGACTCAACCATACTCTTGGGAGCCCACTTTGCTTTTGGGAGACTCTTTACTTTGTCTCAACCAAGCTCAAGGGTTCTTGGCTCATCCTCACCCAAGGGAAAAGTTCTTGGCCTTTCCGCACTCAAGCAAACTCATACAAACATCATGGGTTCATTTAAAAACATAACATGGCATCAAGCATCATGTCATATAAAGGCATGCTAGCATACTTTTCAAAGCTTGAAAATACACATACACACATTCTAAAACAAGCTAAACACACATCCATGCATGAGAGAAGGTGGAGAGAGCTACTTTGTATACAAGCACACACTTTTTCCTTAGCTTTCAAGCCTCCTCTTTTAGCCACACACCCACAAGTTGGTGGAAATAGTGACTCTTGGCCTAGACACAAATTATGGGAGCCAATTAAGTTAATGAAACAATTTCTAGGGCCATGCAACTTGCTTAAACCCTAGATTACTCTACAACCTCCATTATGGTCCATATTGGGACCTAATGAAGCAATACCCCTCAAATGATTTCTAGGCCTCATTCTTTACTCTCAAATATGATTCTTGACTCCTTTTAAGCCTCTTGGAGTCATCACATCATTAAAACAAAAGGCCTAGCACCATGTTGCTTCTTTAGGTCATATTATGGAACCTAAGGCACCAAATCAATTTCTAGGAGTTCTAAATTTTTTCTAAGGGTTCCTCCCACCTTCTACCATCATAAGAAGTCCCAAACCAAGGCTAAAACAAATTAAAACAGCCCCTAGCCTAATGGTTATGTCTTGGCCGAATTGATGGAGGGAGGAGGAGTCCATGGGCTTTTTGATTTTTCCTTCATAGGAGAGACACTTGGGAGGCTTCCTAGGGGTCTTAGAGACTCAAATAAACATTTACACATGCAAGAAAATTCATGGATTAAATCAGTTTTTATAAAGTGTCCAAGAGCTCTACACTTTTCTAACTTGATTTTCATTAGCCTTTCTTCCAATTTCCTTGCATCTACTAACTCCTCATGGTCTAAAACCCACAATTCCTTCTTATTTCTAGACAAAAAGCCTCCCCCCAAGATGGTTCTGTTCTGGCAGAACTCCACACACAAAGGGCAAGAAAAAGGAAGCAACCAAGATAGAAAAATCACCTTGATTCCAAGCTTTTCTCAAGAGCTCTCTTCCTTGCTTCAACCCTCTCCTTGAATTTCAAAATTTCCCCCTCAGTTCTGGGCTCAAAACAGAACCAAACATCTCATTAAATCTATAGGAAGAGAGGAGGAAAGGAGGGGAAGAAGTTTAACAAGGCAAGGAGTAGGAAAAAGTGGCTAAAACTCACACTTTTCAAAGCTTCATCTTTCTTCCTTGGCCTCCCCTCTTGTGCGCCACTCTCATCCCTTCTTACTTCTGTTTTAACGTGTGAGAGAGTGGGAGAGGAGATCTGAGCAAAGGAGGGGCGTTTTTATAAGCTAGGGTTTCACTTAAGCAACTTTTACACTTTGCAATTTAGTCCCTCTTCATAGTTTTGTTCGTTTGGGCTTGTTTCAACTCCTTTTTGAAATCCGTCTTTTCCAACATATTCTTTAGGCTCTTAATCATAATAATTGCCTTTGGAATCACTAAAAAAGGATCTAAAACCATTTCGAATCATTTGGTCAATTTTCGGTCAACTGACAGCCGAAATCACTCACCGGAGGGGTTTCAACTGTTCTCGGGGTTCTCATAGTATTCAGGGCCTCTGAGAACCCTAGAAAGCTTAAATTTTTTGTTTAAAAAGTCCTCCTATGAGTTTTTCAAATTTTTCAAAAATTACAAAAATGCCCCTACTTCCCTCGGTAAATTTTCTGATCTCTTTTGGCTCTGGTTTTTGGGCATCTTAAATCTCAAATCCTCATTTCCTAATATTTAAAATTTTATTATAATTTTAGTTCTGACGTTTACGGAGAAACTGAACATTGTGTTTCTCACGTTTATGAAGGGACTGGATGTTACATTTCTCCCCCCCTTAAATAAATTTCGTCCTCGAAATTTGGGGTACACTTCCTCTTCCTCTTTTCTTTTCTGGCTACCAGTTCTGTTCTTTCTCTTCTTTCTAGTTCTATACGCTTTCTCAGCGATTTCATTCTTTTGAATTTTCTCTTGGCCAGGGAACTGTTATTACTAGCTCTTAATTAGGGCGCTACTGTTATAAAATACTAGCTAGTTCTCTCTCTCATAAGGGAAAGAAATTTCTGACTCTGGAGGCCTATCTTGGGAGAGCTTACTAATCATGTTGGGTTAATGTTAACCCGATCGCAGGATTAACGTTGTTTCAGTGAACTCATTTTCACATCTCGGGAGGTAACTTATTTCATATCACGTCTCTCGTATCCTCTCTGAATGGCTTCTCATAACATCTCATAATCTTTTCTAATCATTAGGGCCATTGGAGGTTTCTATCTGTCTACTTATTTACATGTTTCGTCCACTATTTATCTCTGTGTTCTTTCTCACTAGCTCATCCCATAATTATAATTTGCATTTCTTTTTATCATAGGCCTCACATCTTAGTTACTTACTGGGATTACAACTCCTTTGAGGAGTTTCTGCTTTTAATGATCCCAGTTTCTTATAGGCCGGGACTTTTCTCATTTTCTTTGCTCACTTGCTGTGGCATTTTATAGTCCCTCATTTCAACACTGATAGGCCTAACTTGTATATCTCATATTAGCACTGAAGAGCTACTACCACTGATTACTGTTGGGCTCTGTTGGGATGCTAGCTAGTCTCACAGTTTTACTCACTGGAGACATACTGTACCACTTACCTCATATAAAGACTGCACCTGACCCTTTTCTCAATACATAAGCTAGCATGTAGAGATCTCTCTATCCCTTGGTCAGGGCTACTATCTGCTAGGTAGTGGTTTATCTGGCTCTAACTCTGGAAAGCTTATTTCTTGCCTTTCTCATCCCATATACTATGCTTATCTCTAAATAGATATAGTCAGTGGTCTAACTGTATGAGTAAAGCCTTCATATCTCTATAGCAACGGTCTACCAGACTTAGGAGATCTGTAGTCTCTGAGACAAAAGTTAGCTGAAACTGTACTAGTCTCTGAGACTAACTGCTCTGTAAAACTATCTCAAGCTGTCATCTCTACCAGAGATCTATCATGCTGTGGCTAGGGCTCTCTGTAACTTTTTAGGATCTACTGTGACCCTTGGGTCTACTGCGACCTCTCAGAGTCCTGCTAGGGTCTACTGCAACCCGCTATGCTATGCTAAGATCTACTGCGATCCATCTCTGGGAGATGTCAAAGCCTAAGATTATTGTATCTGACAATAAAACACATGCTCACTAAGTCCAGTAACCACCGCTCATAATAGCTGAGGCTAAACTCAAAGGTATATCGTGCTCTTCGTGCGAAGTGGGTTTTATGTCATCTAGTTCTCTAGGATCCCGTTATACTAATACTAGGGAGCATTTTAATTTCCATTTATCGCTCCTCATAGGATCCTTAGATTCCTACTTTAGCCCCTTTTTCACTTGGGCTTTCTTTTCTTACTCTATTGACTTACTTACTTTTACATATACTCGTTCTAGCCTTCCTCTCATATCCTGCAGTTTCTAACTATGCCCACGTTCTGCTTTTAAGTGCCTTGACATTAGGGCATCTCACACTGAGTGTGGTTAACATCTTTGGCAGGAGAGAGGCTATGCACTGGTCCCTCTTATTTCATTTATACATACTATAAAGGACTCAAGCTATGCATACTGAATCTGAACATCCTCTACTAGGGACCCCTTTCTACATGCTTTCCTTACTGGAATCCCTTTATCTTTCTTTGCTGACTTTTCTCTTTCTTTAACTAGGATACCTTTTGATTATCGAGACACTTTGATGATTGATGTCATCGTTTGCTATGCACTTAAGCCACATTAGTACTAGGTTGGCTAGACCCAATATCATGTAACCATTATTGCAAGCAAACCATAACATCAAACACTAATACACAGGCGCCTCATGACTGAGCTCAAAGCCATTATCGCCTGTATATTGCAAGTTTCCTAATAATCTAAAGTATCCTTCTCTTACTTTTCTCTATCTGCCCTATCCTCGTAGTGTACTCGGGGAAAGTAGGATTCTTCCTCTACTACATCCTGAGATTTCTCGGTATTGCCTGGCTATTTATACTTTGGGCAATATCATGCTAGAAGGGCATCTATGCCAAGGACAAGTGTGCTTTCTTAAGTACTCAAGCACATTAACTGAATATTTATTTTCAATTTGATGTGTCCTCGGCTTGAACACTATCACATATGCTCTTTTTACCTTTCTTATCCTCTTACTTAGGTAAAAGGATATTCTACTACTGGCTGTTTCTATTGCCAGTTCAAGTTTCTTTACGCTTAAGAGTACCTGCATTTTCCCAAGGTTTCTCTACTTAATCACTCTCTGTAACATCAAGGGGGTCTACTTTTTACTCATACTCTTGCTCTGCTCTTAGATAGACCATCCCTTAGTAAGGAGGATTCTATTTCATAAAATCCTAGGAGTGTCATTCTATAGTGCTCTCGGCTTACATTCTTTCTCTACATAAGATGAGGCTCGCCTTTTTAGGCGGTCTCTAGCTTTCTCGAACTTCCCTAAGGGTACTAAGGCATTAACTGTTTGTCTTAGCTTATTTCTACATTCAGATCAGAGCTAGGCTTTCTCTCTATTCAACCTCCATAGCCTTATCCCCAGGAGCACAGTATAGTATTTCTAGGGTTCTGCTAACTCAATCCAGAATGCATATTCTCAATGTCTGGATTCTACCTCGTTGAAGCTCATGCTCTACTGGGTGCTCTACCCACGTATGTGCCTTAACTCTGTACTATTCTCATAATTAGGGAGCTCATCTAACTAACTATCGGACCCCTATCCGTTTACCTTTCTGAGCTTAATTTGTACATTTAGTTGTTACTAAAGTGAGGGCATATCTTCTATGGTTAATTTCTCAGCTCTTCCTCGCTTATTTGCTCACTATACTCTACAATCGGGGGAGATCTATCTAGGGGACTTTACTAATCACCACTAGATGGTTTCCCTGATATGAGGATATCTCATCTTCCCTTTTTCGCTCCAGAGAGAACTTTTACTTAGCTTTTTATTTACATATCTCACTTAGAACGATGTTACTGGTCATCTTCTCCAGGCTTTAGCTTATGCTCAGCCTGGCTAGCCATCTCATTGGACTTGTAGCTTATTAACTATCCTCATTCTTTTCTGAGCCTCTATTATTGGTTACTCAAACTTACTTCTAGGTATTACCTATGAGGCATACCTTTCTAGGCCACTCGCTAGGTGCCTTAGTACTGGTAGTCTTATCTTATGTCATTTCGAGGCTACACTAATATTCTATCATTCAGTGTCCCACTAGGTAGCACTTTAGGTTGAAGTCAACGCCTCATAGGCGGCTCTCAACAACCTCATTAGCCTTGTGTCTAACTTTCTCTGTGTTGAGCTCTTTCCTCAGTCTCATTTACTAGGCCCACGAACTTCTTACTAATCTTTCATAACTATTCTTTTCCTCGACTTATACTTGGGGTTCCCGCTCACTGTGGGTTGTCTTACCTCTTATCAACTCCTTTTTCAAATTGGCCTGAATATGACTAACAAGGCATTTACACTGCCATTCACTATGGCTAACACATCATTCGCTGCGATTAACGGCCTCTGATTGGCTTACTATTATAGGGATTGGATTTTTATCTTTAGCTACCAACCCGAGCCTCACCGCCTCTATAACCGGTTCGTTATCAAGCTAGAGGGTTCTACCTCTCATTTCATTCAGGCATAACTAGCTATCACCTTTATGCTGTTAGGCTCCAGGGTATAGCTTATAACTCAAGGAAAATAACCTTTTAGGCTCTAATACTTATCTAGGCATTTGGGTGTTGTGGCTAGGGGGTGACTCTTTTTTCTCACTTCCCCTCTAGACTGGTTTGGTGCAGTCATAGTCTCATCTCATACCATACTGCATCATTACTTGTCTCTACATTATGCGAGACAGCGGGGAATGGCCTGAGTATGACTACCCGAGAGAATTAGGCCTCACATACTCTCTCTAGCAAGCCTTTTTCTATCAACGAGATCATTCTCATCATTCATATCTAGGGCTTGCCACTGATCCCGGCGAGCTATCATATCTCATCAAGCTCTAACCATTGGATCCCTCAACTCTACTTAGGCTACTGTAGAGTCCACTCTTCTCGGTGTCCATTAACTACTCTAAGACCATTCTACAACTAACTTATTATGAATAAAGCCACAAACTACTTTCACACACCCACAATGTCCTATAGAGGACTTTTTATAGTCATACAAGTCTTTTACAAAGATCAATGGCTACATCCTCAAGCCAAATCCAATCTGAGAGAGCCTTGAACCAGGCTCTGATACCAATAAATGTAACACCATAGATTCTAGTCCATCTCATACATTTGAATGGCATAATATCATGAACTATGTAGGATTTTCGTGGGAAAAGCAAGAAAAGTGGGATTATTTTCGCATTGCGCTATGTCTAAAAATTCATTTCGGTGTCACATGGACCATGTGAGCTCATACTATGCATCGTCATATTTAATTGCATCATTACAACTCATTTAGATCCCAAAAACAAGCCTCCAACCCATGGAAACCGAAATGGAGCATGAAAATTTGGAGATCCATTTTCGGCCAGAATTGGCCTCTTTCCTGGGCAAATTTTGGAAACTCATAACTAAATGTAGAAAATTTAGAATCATGCAATATTGGTCATTCCGGAAAGCTTAGGATGTCTACTTCATACTAAAAATACGTCCAAGTCACAAAATTCATCACACAGGACGTTTGACATCCAAAAAGCTACATACTCGCTGGCTGCCTGGGCTGTGATTCAGTTTACTAATACAAATTTCTGAAATTCATAACTAATTCTAAAAAAATATAAATCACACAAATTCAGTCATTATGGAAAGCTACAAATGTTAAAGTGACACTAAAAATAATTCCAGAATGAAACAGATACGTTTAGACATCTGGAATTGATGGAACAATGATTGAGCTCTGGAGACGCTACTGTTACTGATAGAAAATTTCAAAAATGTATAACTCTCTGTTCAGACCTCCAAATGAGGTGATCTTGGTGGCCACAGAAATATTATGACCTCTAGTTTATGAATATAAAATTTCATAAGCATTGAACACCATTTGGTCATCGGATGACACAGAAATCAAATCTGCCAGTATGAACAGTGCACATACCAGAAACCATAGAAAATCCCAACTTTAAAAATTCATCAAATATTTTCTAGACCTCCAAAAATTATAATCTTTGGCTTCTCAGAAAGCTCTTAATGAGTCCTAATTGTATGCCAAATTTCAGGGCAAGACTAACTCATTTGGCCAAAAAGTGACACAGGGTTCCATTATAGTCAAATTTGGCTCCATATGAGGTGCCAAATTTGCCAAATGGCCTTCCCTTGGTTGTGGCACCTTTTGGGCAAGTCTAAAAGTACATTTGAGACTTGTGTGAGCTGCCCAAATGGTCCCAAACCTCATGCATCTCATTTTGGCCATTCAACCCCCACTTATACACATATCCATCAAACTTTCAATTCTCATACTTTGGCATTAGATACTCAAAACATATGTTAGAGGTCATACATCATATTCATACATATAAACATCATAAAATGGTGTATTTATACATGCCTCAAGGGTCATGGTACATTTACAACATCATATACTTTGTGAAACCTCATTATAGGTTCAAAAAGAATGAAAGCTAGGCCTAGGCTTGTCAATCTCTTTCTTTCATGGTTGTTGGCTCCCTTCACCATAACTCCTTGGTCCACCTAGCATGTTAGAGCATTGGAGAGGAGGGAGTGAGATTCAAAGAATCCCAATAGCTCATCCCCCATTCAATCATATGTAATATGTGAAAAGCAAGCTTCTCAAATGCATGCATGGAGGAAATATAAGTCATAGGCATTTTAAAAGCAAACTTGGCATGTGAATCAATCATACAAGACATGCAAGAGCTCACTAAGTGTTTGGATTGGCCTCACACTTCTCCTCATGGATTTTGGACTTGCCTCACCCATTCTTTGAGCACTTTGGACTCAACCATACTCTTGGGAGCCCACTTTGCTTTTGGGAGACTCTTTACTTTGTCTCAACCAAGCTTAAGGGTTCTTGGCTCATCCTCACCCAAGGGAAGAGTTCTTGGCCTTTCCGCACTCAAGCAAACTCATACAAACATCATGGGTTCATTTAAAAACATAACATGGCATCAAGCATCATGTCATATAAAGGCATGCTAGCATACTTTTCAAAGCTTGAAAATACACATACACACATTCTAAAACAAGATAAACACACATCCATGCATGAGAGAAGGTGGAGAGAGCTACCTTGTATACAAGCACACACTTTTTCCTTAGCTTTCAAGCCTCCTCTTTTAGCCACACACCCACAAGTTGGTGGAAATAGTGACTCTTGGCCTAGACACAAATTATGGGAGCCAATTAAGTTAATGAAACAATTTCTAGGGCCATGCAACTTGCTTAAACCCTAGATTACTCTACAACCTCCATTATGGTCCATATTGGGACCTAATGAAGCAATACCCCTCAAATGATTTCTAGGCCTCATTCTTTACTCTCAAATATGATTCTTGACTCCTTTTAAGCCTCTTGGAGTCATCACATCATTAAAACAAAAGGCCTAGCACCATGTTGCTTCTTTAGGTCATATTATGGAACCTAAGGCACCAAATCAATTTCTAGGAGTTCTAAATTTTTTCTAAGGGTTCCTCCCACCTTCTACCATCATAAGAAGTCCTAAACCAAGGCTAAAACAAATTAAAACAGCCCCTAGCCTAATGGTTATGTCTTGGCCGAATTGATGGAGGGAGGAGGAGTCCATGGGCTTTTTGATTTTTCCTTGATGGGAGAGACACTTGGGAGGCTTCCTAGGGGTCTTAGAGACTCAAATAAACATTTACAAATGCAAGAAAATTCATGGATTAAATCAGTTTTTATAAAGTTTTCAAGAGCTCTACACTTTTCTAACTTGATTTTCATTAGCCTTTCTTCCAATTTCCTTGCATCTACTAACTCCTCATGGTCTAAAACCCACAATTCCTTCTTATTTCTAGACAAAAAGCCTCCCCCCAAGATGGTTCTGTTCTGGCAGAACTCCGCACACAAAGGGCAAGAAAAAGGAAGCAACCAAGATAGAAAAATCACCTTGATTCCAAGCTTTTCTCAAGAGCTCTCTTCCTTGCTTCAACCCTCTCCTTGAATTTCGAAATTTTCCCCTCAGTTCTGGGCTCAAAACAGAACCAAACATCTCATTAAATCCATAGGAAGAGAGGAGGAAAGGAGGGGAAGAAGTTTAACAAGGCAAGGAGTAGGAAAAAGTGGCTAAAACTTACACTTTTCAAAGCTTCCTCTTTCTTCCTTGGCCTCCCCTCTTGTGCACCACTCTCATCCCTTCTTACTTCTGTTTTGACGTGTGAGAGAGTGGGAGAGGAGATCTAAGCAAAGGAGGGGCGTTTTTATAAGCTAGGGTTTCACTTAAGCAACTTTTACACTTTGCAATTTAGTCCCTCTTCATAGTTTTATTCGTTTGGGCTTGTTTCAACTCCTTTTTGAAATCCATCTTTTCCATCATATTCCTTAGGCTCTTAATCATAATAATTGCCTTTGGAATCACTAAAAAAGGATCTAAAACCATTTCGAATCGTTTGGTCAATTTTTGGTCAACCGACAGCCGAAATCACTCACCGGAGGGGTTTCAACTGTTCTAGGGGTTCCCATAGTATTCAGGGCCTCTGAGAACCCTAGAAAGCTGAAATTTTTTGTTTAAAAAGTCCTCTTATGAGTTTTCCAAATTTTTCAAAAATTACAAAAATGCCCCTACTTCCCTCGGTAAATTTTCTGATCTCTTTTGGCTCTGGTTTTTGGGCATCTTAAATCTCAAATCCTCATTTTCTAATATTTAAAATTTTATTATAATTTTAGTTCTGACGTTTACAGAGAAACTGAACATTGTGTTTTTCACGTTTATGAAGGGACTGGATGTTACAAGAGGAAGCCTTTAAAAAATTTTAGGAGGCCTAAGAAGTAAAATGATACCTTAGGTTCCATATTATGACTTAAAGAAGCAACATGTAGTTAAGCTCCTTAAATTAATTGTGTGATGACTCCAAGAGGCTTAAATGGAGTTAAAAATCATAAATGGATAGAAAGAATGGATCCAAGATCATGAATTATTAGTTTTGCTCCATTAAGTGCCTTATGGAACCATAATTGAACCATATGAACCATCTAGCTTTTCTAGTGTATGTGTAGCTTTAGAAATTGTTCCAAGAGTGTAATTGGCTTCCATATGATGTGTCTAGACTAAAAGAACCAAGTCTCACATACTTGTGAGTGTGTGGCCGAGGGAGAGGAAGCATTTTCAAAAGGAAAAATATGTTTGTGTAACCAAGGTAGCTTTCTCTTCCTTCTCTCATGCATGATTGGGTGTTGTTCTTGCTTTTGAATGTGTGTGCATGTATGTTTTAAGCCATGAAAGATATTTTAGCATGTATCTATATGTCATGATACTATGATGATTTGTTATATACTTGAATGATGCTTTATGAACATGTTTTGGCTTGCTTAAGTGTGGTGAAGCTAAAAGTCCCATAGTAATGGTGAAGATGAGCCAAAAATCCCTAAGAATGGGTGAGATAAAGCCAAAAGTCTCTAAAGAGTGAAGATTAGTCAAAAGCCCCTTAAGAAAATGGGTAAGGCAAGTCCAAAATCCCTAAATAGAATGGGTGAGGCTAAACCACTTCCTTGGCAACTCTATGTATGCTTTATATGACATTTTTAGTGCAAGAAATGCTCTATGAATGATTATGCACTCCATGTTATTCATGTATGCATTTTTAGATGTAAATTTGCATCCTTTATGTATTGTTGAAAGAGAGAAGAGCTATTGGGATTCCCATAATCTCATTCATTCCTCTTCATTGCCTAACATGTCTAGGTAGACCAAGTGAACCGAGCCACTAAGCTTAAAGAAGAGAGATTGATAAGAAAGTGTGTGAGTTTGTTCATTTTGTAACTATTTTGATGGCATATGATGTAATCCTATGATGAATATATTTTATAATCACTTGATCATGTATAAATATATGGATACTTGATGTATATGTGAGAATTGATGTCACTTGAATGACATAGTGAAATTTTAACATTGAATGCCAAGGATAAGATTATGTATTCTTGTGTATACCTTGGGGTGAGAGAGCGAGTTTGTGAAATCTAGATTTGTGCACTTTTAAGACATGTTTAATAGACCATTTTGGTGCTTTCCCACATGCTCAAGTGGCCATGAATGCCTTAGAAGCTAATTTGGACCATTTGAGACCCTTAGAAAGCACAAAATTGACTATTTTGGATTCCAATATCAAGATCTGACCAAATGAATGAATTTTCTCATAAATTTGGCATGCATATAGATTTCATCTAAAGCTTTCTAGAAAGCTAAATATCAAATTATTTGGAGCTTTGTGGAATTAATTATGAATTTTCAAAGATGCCAAATTTTAGCTATTTTAGTATGGTTACTGTTCATATGATCAGTTTTTCCCCTCTGTCATTTAAGGGCTAAATGGTGTCCAATACTCATAAAATCTTACAAGTATAAACTAGACATGATAAGCTTTCTATGGCTATTAAGATCACCCCAATTGGATATCTGAGCAGGGAGATATGAATTTTTGAAGTTCTATGATAGTACTAGTAGTGCCAGATGACTCTGAGTACTATTCTAATGATTTCCAGTGGCTAGACATTCCTGTTTTGGTCTAAAATTATTTTTAACATAAAGTAGACATCTTTAGATTTTAGAATGGTATAGTTTGCTTGATTTTAATTTTTCTAGAATTAGTTATGGTTTTTCAAAGTTCATGATAGAAACTTGGGACACCAATTCAAGGTTGAACATGTGATTTTTATGTATATAGTTCATGAGCTCAAGTTTTTGGCGACATTTTGAGATCGTTTTGAATTGTATGTGTGTAATTAAATAAGAGAATGAGATGGATGAGTTCATATGGTCCACGGGTGATGAATGCTAGTTTTATATACATGAATTCTCCTAATTTTGACACTTTAATAATTAGATATGGCTTAATGGATGTAATTGAATGGAATTTGATTTTAATTGGCCATTTTATATATTTTAGGAATTAATTTACAAATTATTAGTTTTTAATGCTTAAATTTATCTTTAATAATTTTTTGAATATTCCTATGTGATTTTTGTCTATTATTCTTGTAGAATTTTTTATGGCCAATTAGTATTTGAATAGGAGATTGGTTTGGAGAAGAAATGGAGGCTTGCCAAGTCCAAGGAAGCTATGCATTCCATCTTCTAATTCTCACATCTCTCACTCACTTGGTCTACATACACATATCACTCATGGGTCTCTCTATGTAGGCAACTCCTCTACATCACCCACTCACACTTTAAGTTTCATCCTATCACACACATGGTAGCTCTCATCACACAAACAAGTAGGCATGGAAGGGCTCACACGCATGGATTATTCATTTACTTACACACTCCACGTTTCTTCACTCATCCATATCACTAGCACATTCCACACTGTACCCACTACATTCCACATAGCTAACCATTCACCCACATCCCAACGTCACAAGAAGCTGCATTCCATTTACGTAATGCTTCCACATCTTCTCCTTCAACAACACAAAGCTACTAGTTCACACAAAGAAGCAACTACCATAGGTTGTGGAGAACTCTTACATAAACAACCTAGGACGTGATTTACATCAAGTTCCAGCAATGGGTAGAAGAGCTAAGTTGAACGTTGAAGTAGCAACACGAAAGAAGAAGAAACACACAACCATGCAGCAACGTCCAGTTTTTACGTAAAAATAGCTCCACGTAAAGAAGTCAACACACTCGAGCAAATGGAGATGAAGAAAACACAAAAGCAAAGAAGCAACATGGAAGTCATATGAGCAGAATAAACACGATAGAAAAGAAGCTTGTGAGCTGAGTTAGAAGATGTGTAAATGCCACGGGCTGGGGAATGATTAAAGAAGCAATGGGTTCAAGAGGTAACATATAGAAGCAAACAACATGGAGAAAAGCACGTGAGAAGCTCGAGTTTTATGTGTCATGAACAGGAACGTGGATAACGTGAAGAAGCTGCAAAAATAGTAGAAGCAACATGAGGAAGCATCAGCTGAAGCACGTGAATACTAAAAGAAGAGAAGCTACAAGAGAAGAAGCCATGTTCTGGATTTGAAGAAAGCAAGAAGCATGGGCTACATAATGCATGCAAAGCGGAGGAGAAGATGATTATTATATTTGTTTTATGGGACCCACACTTAATCATATCAAGAAGAAAAAAAGCTACGGGCAATTGGCACAAAGGCTGAGCATGTGGAAGAATTAAATGAATAGCTGAAAACTTAAGAAGGGAGCACATGAAACTATTAAAGAAACATGTGAGGGAGGCTGGAGGCAGTAGCATGATTCCATTGAATAAAACACTCCATTGTCATTCGAATACAACCCATCCATCATCATTCCATTTGCATATCCAGTGTCCATACCCTCCATCCTCTCCATGCCATTTCCTCCATTTTTCTTACTACCATTTCTCCATTCCAATGAAGATCTAGTCCTCCACCTTGTGATTAGCTTGGAAGAAGTCCTTAGAAAAGCTTGAATCCATGGAGAAGAACATATAATTTTGGCTAAGACTTTCTATTATTCTTGAATTTTCCCTTTTCTTGTATTATCTTGGTTAAGGTTATATTTGATTGGAATTTGTATTGTCTACAATTAGTAGTTAGTTAGGCACTAATTATGATATTTTCTAACTAATTATTTGATTGATTTAGTGTTGGATTTTCATTATTCTCTAATTTTTGATGTATGGCATTAAGGTATTTGATGAAATGTATGAGTGAAATTGTGTGCTTGATCGTTTAATTTGAGGATTCCTTGGTGTTTGGTTAGTTAATTAAACATCCTAGGATATTAATTCAGAGACTAATTGATCAATTAATCAATCAAATTAAGTATTCATTGATCTTAAAGATAAGAATTGACAATTTGACGTAGGATTGAGGTTTTAATTCAACATTAGATTGTTAATCTCTTGATTCTTGCATAGTAACTCAAGATACATTTGCTAAGAATACAATTAGAGACTCTTAGACTAAAATTAATCATGATTGAATTAGGATAAAGATAGTGGATACCAAAGGATGAATCCAAAGCTAGTCACAAGTCCATCATTCGCCTCATAACTCATACAATTAGGTAGTTAGTCATTTTATTTCAATTTCATTTTAGATAGTTTAAAAGAATCAAAAACCCCCCTAAATTAGATAGTTCTTGGATCTTTTAATGTTACGCCATAATTTCTATCTCATTTCTATCACATTTACATGCTTATATGATACATTCCATGAGGGGAAGTAAGAAAATCCATTAAAATAATGCTTTATTTGCATTGCATCATGTATAAAAATTTCATTCAGTGTCACGTGGATCGTGTGAGCTCATACAACACATTCCCATATTTAATTGCATGAATATAACTTATTTGCACCGTAAAATGTGGCCTACAACTCATGGAATTCAAAGGGAAGCTGAAAATACTCATGTATATTTTTTGCCAGAATTTGACTCTTTTCTAACTAAAATTTGGAAATTCATAACTAATTCTAGAAAATTTGAAATCATGCATTCTTGGCCATTATGGAAAGCTATGGATGTCTATTTCATATAAAAATATTTTTAGACCATAATATGCAACACACAAGATGTTTGACATGGAAGATGGTTTAGAGGTTAAACTGCCCACTGGTACTATTACAGATTTCTGCAGAAAACTTCAAAAATATCCAATTAATTTCAAAAAACTCCAATCCATACAAATGATACTAATATGAAAGTCTATGGATGTTAGCTAGAGGGAAAAAATAACTCCAAATCAGCTCAAGTACATCCAAATCTTGAAATCCAATCAAACAGTAATTGAGGTCAGGTGAAGTTTTTTATACTAGGTAGATTTTTTTAAAATTCATATCTCACTCTCTAGACCTCTAAATAAGGTGTTTCTTATTGAAACAAGTCATAGGTATGTCTAGTTTCTTTATATAAAATTTCATGGCAATTGGACATCATTTGAGCCCTGTGTAACAAATTTCATTTTTGGGCCAGTATAAACAGTGACAGGACCAAAATTAGAAAATTTCTCAACTTTGAAACTTTATCAAATATTCTCTAAACCTCTGAAAATGTTGTTCCTTAGCTTCTCAAAAATATCTCAACAAGATCTAACTTCATGTCAAATCTCATATCAAGAAGAGCCCATTTGGATAAAAAGTGACATAGGGTTCCATTATAGTCAATTTTGGCTCCATATGAGATACAAAAATGTCCAAATGGCTTTCCTTAGGATTTGGCACCTCTTGGGTAAGTCCAAAAGCATAATTAGGATTTGTGTAAGCTGCTCAAATGGTCCCAACCCTTACGCATCTTATTTTGGCCATCTCATCTACGCATATGCATAATTCCATATACTAATTCAAGAAGCTACATTGCCCATACATACTCAATTTGCATATTAGTGGTCACATAATACATTCTCCCATTTAAACATAATATATTATCATAATTACATATGTTCCAAAGGCCATAGACCATTTACAACAATAATTTAGATCATTAGGCATTATTATGGCTTCAAAGAGCAAAAACCATACATATTGGTGTCAATCTCTTCCCTTCAAAGTGGTTAGCTTCCATTACCTTGTCCACTTAGTCCACCTAACATGTTAGAACACTGGAGAGAAGGGAATGAGATTCAAAGAATCCCAATAACTCATCTCCCATTCAATCATACATAATGGATGCAAACAAGTCTCATAAATGCATGAACGGTCATATGGACATGTGCAAACATTCAAGAAGCATTTTCATCATTTAAGAAAGTCATACATAGCATACAAAGGCTTGCCAAGCAAGTGGATTGGCCTCACCCAATTTCTTGTGGATGTTGGACTTGCCTCACCTATTCTTTAATGCATTCTTGGATTCAACTATGTTCTTGGGAGCCCACTTTGCTTTTGGGAAACTCTTTGTTTTGTCTCAACCAATCTTAAGGGTTCTTAGCCTCACTACACTCAAGCAAACCCAAGCACACATCAAAACATCATATGAAAAATAATATGTCATCATAAAACCATGGCATATGAAATCATGCTATCATAATTTTCATGGCTTAAAAATACACACACACACATTCTAAGACAAGCTAAACATACATCCATGCATGAGAGAAGGTGGAGAGAGCTACCTTGTACACAATCACACACTTTTTCCTTTGAATCCAAGCTCCCCTTTCCGGCCACGCACACACAAAAGTGTGGGGAAGTTTTCTCTTGGCCTAAACACAATTTATGGAACCAATTAGGTTCATGGAAATAATTCTAAGGCCACACACTTGCTTGAACTCTAGCTTGATTTATAAACCTCATTATAGTCCCACAATTGCACCTAATGAAGCAACACCCCTCAAATAAATTTTAGGCTCCATTCTTTCCTTTCAAATATGATTCTTGACTCCTTTTAAGCCTCTTGGAGTCATCATACAATCAAAACCAAGAGCCTAACTACATGTTGCTTCTTTAGGTCATAATATGGAGCATAAAGCACTAACTCACTTTCTATGGTTTCTAAATTTTTCCCAAGACTTCCCCTCATTTTCATTCATCATATATGACTCAAGAATGGGTTTAGAAAAATTTAAAACTCTCCCTAGCTACCCTTTCCTTGCTTGGCCGAGACTATGGAGCTTATTAGCCTTCACGGAGCTTTCTTTGTTTTCTCAAGGGAAGAAGCATATAGGGAGCCTTTTAGGAATCTTGGGAGCTCATTTAAACTCTTATTTAAACCCAGGACTTATTATACAAAATTAGATTTTACAAGGTGCAATTTGACCAACCTTATCGTGAGGTTGCAATTTGAGAAAAAAAACTTGATTGCAAAATAAAAATTACGTAGTAAAAGTGTACAACCAAGGTCGTTTCACTACGAAGCTACTAAAATAATCTCACTTAGGTGAGTGACTAAGTAATTAAGGAAGTATTTTTTTTTTTTTTGGTTATTTTCATGAACATGGAGGTGTGTAAGTATGTGAGTAATTTATATGAAATTACAAACAAGTGTATATGGGTGTGGACAAGTATAGAAAATGTAAGTGGTGTAATTTAATTTAAATGCCAAAATCTAAATGAAAGGATGCTAATGTCAAAATACTAACCTATGTAAGATTCAAACTAATTACAAAATTTGTTTTTTTTTAATTGACTTGAAAATTAAATTAGAACAAATTCAAGAGAGCTAGTTGTGTAAAATTGGGTAAATTGCAAAATTCAATTAAAATGAAATGGAGATGACAACCTAACAATACTTGAAAAGGGAAGAAAATTGGGCTCTAATGATTAATTGGACTTGGGAAAACTACTATTATTAATTGCCATATACATGAATCCTATGAACTTTCTAAGTGTAAGATGCAAGATCAACTACCTAGAATGAATACTCTCCTAGGCATTTTATCAAACACCTAACTTGCATGATAATATGACAATTAATTAAGCTTGCAAGAATTGCACAATTAATCCATAGCATTGGTCAAGACTTTGTACCCATAAAACCACATCTATCCAATAATTCTAATGCTTCAATCAAGAATTTAACCATTGGATTAGCACCTACAATACTAAATCAAGAGGCTAAAATTCAATAATCAAAACACAAGAACATAAGATGCAAAGGCCAATTCAAACATAATCTCACATATTAATATAGCAATTCATACAACTTCTAATCCACCAATCCAATGGTTCACATTACAACCCATAATAGTCTAAAATAATCCAACCATTACAATTCCAATTCTATTCTAAATTGACATAGAAATTGAAATAGAAATAGTGAAAGGAGAAGAATAGTTAGCCCAATCCAATGCTTGCAATCCATGGCCTCTTAAATCCCTTCCAAGGTTGCTAGGTCATCGTCAAACTCCCTAGCTCTTCATGGTCACAAGCCCTCCTTCAATCTTCATGAAAATTTAGTCCATGGCCTTCAAGATGAAGATGGCATCCTTATGGTGGAAGAGAGAAGAATGGGTCACGGCCAAGAAGAAGAATGGAAGAATGAAGGAATAAATGAAGAGGAAGATGAAGAAAAATGGTAGAATGGAGGTGGAATGGAGAAAAAATGGTGAAGAGATGAAGAGAAATGGTGAAGAGAAGTTCAAGAGGTGGAAGGAGCAAGAAGAAGGCGTCTTTCTCTTGGCCAAGAAGATGATGTGCATCCCCCCCTTTGTTTGTGCAAAATGGAGAATAGAATTAGGGTTTAAAAAGTGATGTGGATTAGTGAGTGTGAGGTGGACCAATAAGGAGAAGGTTTGAGACACTTGGACTAATAAGAGTTTGAGAGAATTGTGAGATGGATTAGTAAGTCCAAATAGATGCTTAGGTGGCTATAGTTATGAGATGGAAGTGAGGTGGATAAGTAAGGGCTTAGATGGACCAATGAGATTAAAACAAGTTGATGACATGGATTAATGAGTGCCACGTAAGCATGCCACATCATCACCCCCTATGAAAAGTCAAGTTTGTCCTCCATTGAAATGACTAAATTGCCTTCCTTCAATCTTCATGCAACCTATAAAAATGTGACACCAAAATAGATTATGTAGTAAAATAAAATAAAATAAAAAGATTAATCACATAATTAGGTGGCATTAATCATTAATTAAATGAATTAATCCAATTAAGCCCTATTGAAAACTAATGGAGGGATGAAAATTAAACACAAATGGAGAGAACATTGGGCTAAAATTATTAGAAAGAAAGAAACAAAAAAAAACTTAAGAAATTCACAAGAAAAATTATTTTTCTATACAAATGACCATTCTACCCTTAGTTGGATCAACTTTAATCCCCTTTACTAATTACATCCTTGATCAAATGTCCCAACTTTAACCATTAATCTCATGAGATTAATTGCCTAATAATCATATGAAATGATCAAATCAAAATTCATTAATGAAAAATCCAAATGGGTCCCTATGTAGGGGTATTTAGGGAAAGTGAAAAAAAAATGGTAGAGACAGTGAAATTTTGGGTTCAACATGAAATGAAAACTAATGATATGGGATGGAGGGAATCATTAAACAGATGAAGGAATGGACATTCCCCAAAAGAAACTTACTAGAAAACATCTAGAATTTCATTATTAATCCCCCAGTAAAGCATAATTAGGCATGAAATCACAATTTAATTCATGGATTAGGCAAGATAGAAAGAATTAAGCTCTAAAATTAATGGAATCACACAATATGAATATAATCCCAAAGAATTTGCCTCAAAAGCCATCAAATCCAAAATTTAGCCAAAATTATGAAAATCATTTAAAAAACCCTAATTAACTAAAACCATCTGTTAAAATCACTAAGAATGAGGGATAAAAATGATAAAAATATAGGAGTTAGCATAATTGAAACCCTAGAAATTGCATCTTGAAATCTAATGATTTTTTGTCAATTCTCTTTACATATTCTTAATCTCCACACCCTTTTTCCTTAGAATTACCCTTGGTTTAGCCTAAAAATCAACTCCTCTTAAGTCTTCTCAAGTAGGGCGAAATGGTGGAGAAGGGGAGCAAAGGGTAGCAACCATGGAAGAAGAAAATACCTTGTTTTCATGGCTTTTCTCACTTGAATCTTGTGTTTTTTGAGCTCTTCTCTTCAAATCCGAATTTTTCCCTCAATTTCTCCTTTAAAATAGATCCATATACTTCATTATAATCATAGGAAATAAAGGAAAATGAAAGAGGAGAGGTTTGGAAGAGAAAGAGCATGAAAAATTACTAAATTTTCATACCTCAAGCCTTTGATTTCTCCTCCTCTTTGCCTTCCTCTTGTGTGCCACTCTCCCTAAGGTTTTCCTCTGGTTTTAGGCAAAACTTAGTCATGCAACATGAAGGGAGAAAAAGGGTGTATCATATATATAGGTGGGAGGAAGTTACACTTTTTAAAAATTTTCATTTTGCCCTTCGTTCTTGGCATTTTTGTTTCTCCTTCATTTTAGCTCCTTTTTTAGAACTATATTTTCCATTATGAAATTTAGGTTCTCAATTTAGTAAAATGTCTTTGGAATCACTCAAATCGGAGCTAAAATCTTCTCGAACGAATTCATCAAAGTTTGAGTACACTGACATTAGAAAACATCCACTGAAAGGGTTTTAGCTGTCCTAAGACTTTCTATGGTTTTTAGGGCCTCTGAGAACCCTAGGGAACTCAAAACTTTCATTTAAAAAGCCTTCCTATGTGAATTCCAAAATTTGCTCAAAATTATGAAAATGCCATTATGTTTCATAAGCTTTTCGTAAGAATTTTTTTTTATTCTAGCTCCATTTTTCTTTTCGTCTGAGCCTAGGATTCTCACTTTTAGGAGTCTAGAATGCTTCTCAAATTTTTTGAGACCTTAACTACATCATCTTGGGGACTTTCTTTTGTATCCAGTGAGTTTCGTTCATTGATGGAGAAACTGTATGTTATGTTTCTCACGTTTTCTCTTGTTTTCAGAGAACAGGATGTTACATTTAACACTTAGAAAATCCAATTAAACATTGAACTCCATTTCCAAGGGAGATGACCTGGGTTGTACCACTAGTTATATATTAATCCAACCTAGTTTTGTTTTGGAGGTTACACAATGAACCCGTCAACGGGATATGAAATGAAAATTTTATCCACAACGTAATGCAAAAATAATTGAATATTTTAATCCCATTTTCTTGGAAAAATTTTGTTATTCAAGGGAGTTTGTTTAGAAATGAGATGAGATGAGGTAAATGAATATGGTGTTACAGCACACGAGTTGAGGCACTCTATCTTCTTGACATTCATTTGAAACCCACCCCCCAACTCTCATTTCACCTTCGGGGCCCACTAAAACCATACATAAAAGAAATGCAAGCCATAGCTCCAGACACAATTATGCACACAACAGCTTGCATAGGTCGGAGAATTGGATTTTCAATTGTTTGAGAAGGTTTTCTAGTTATTTAACCTCTGTTTTAGCTCTATTTTGGTTTGATTTTTGTTCTATTTTGAACTTGGATTTTGGACATTTCGGTGTAGTAGAGCTATTAGGTGCACCATTTTTTAGCCAAATTCCATCATTTAAGGCACTTTTTCTAATTTTTTAGTATTTTCTCGAATTTTTTAAGAGTTTTTCAATTTTTCTTGATTTAATTTCTTTATTTTTTATGAGTTTGTTTTGTGTTATTAACCTCTATTTTGAAGTGTTTTTTATTGTTAGGAAGTTCTTAGCTTCATTTGAATTTTATTTTCTTGATTCAAAGTTAATATTAGTTCTAATTTGTCACTAAATTATTTTGTGCTGAAAGTGATTGAACTACTCATTTTATTGGCTTTAAATTGATCCTTATTATTTTAATCAAGGTGTCTATGATTCTTGTGTAAATGATAGGATTTGCTGAAAGTTGGATGAAGCCATTTCAATATGTCGTGGTATTCTTGAACGACAAAGACAAGCACAACAAAGCTAACAATACCAACCACCATGCTACCAACCGTACCACCATCAATATGAAGTTCACCCAAATTACCACCATCATTATAAGCCATACCTCAATTATGATATGCAAGCACCAGAATATCATCCTTACAACTACCATGAGGGGTACATGTAATAAGAGGCCCAGAGGGAACCAAGTTGGGAAGAAAGAAGGATGCATCAAATGGATGCCTATAATCTTCAATTCCAATAAGAAACTGAACGGTTGCATCTTTAAAATCAACAAAGGCTTGACAACCTCATGAAGGATTCAGGATTTCAAATGAATCAACCGACTTCAAGTGCTATTGAATTAACTGAAGAGCAAATTAGAAGGGAATGTATAGAAGAGGAAGAATCCTATTCACTAGGTAATATCCTTCCATCTTCTAATACATTGCAATTTATTGGAACTGATTCTAATATACTTGATAGCACTGAGACTATTAATGCATATGATTGTGTAAATTCTGAATTACATGATGATGATGTAGATGAGGAAATTATTGTTGAATCTCCTAATTTGGTTGATTGTGGTAATTCATTGAGCAAAGCCAATGCAATTGTTGATGTTCATGAACCCTTATGTACTGATACACTTGGTTTTTCTACACTTAGTTATGACCAAAGTGATGAATTCATTTCTGAACTTGTTAATAATGATTCTATTGAGTCTGGGGTAATAGATGTGGGGGTGACTTAGAATGTGATGATCATTATATTCCTAGTGTAGGATTAGTTGATAAGCCTGTTGATGATACATCTTCTGAGTCTAGGGACAGCATACCATCTAGAACATGTGATATAGTTGATTTAAATGATTCTCTTGATTGTGTGTATGTTGGATGTAACACCATAACTTCTAGCTCATTTTATGTCATTTATAAGCTTTATATCATCAATCCCACAAGAGCATATGAGAAAGAGGATAAAAATAATAGACTTTTTCACGTTGTGCTATATCTAAAAATTTCAATTCGATGTCACGTGGACCGTGTGAGCTTATACTATACTTTCTCATATTTAATTTCATTATTTCAACTCATTTGCATCACAAAAACATGCCTACAATTCATGGAAACCGAAATGGAGCTCAAAATAAACAAGCATATTTTCGGCCAGATTTACTCTATTTTCTGACCCAAATTTGGAAAATCATAACTAAATCTAGAAAATTCAAAATCATGAAATCTTGGTCATTATGGAAATTTTAGGATGTTTAATTCACACTAAAAATATTTCCAGGTCACAAAATTTATCACACAGAATGTTTGATATCCAAAAAGCTACCGAGGTTACTGACTACCTGGGCCGGTGTTTAGTTTACTGATACCAATTTCAAAATTTCATAACTAATTCTATAAAAATAGAAATCACATAAACTCCATCATTATGGAAAGCTAAAAATGTTAAATTGACACTAAAAATAATTTCAGATTGAAACAGATATGTTTAGACATCTGGAACTGATGGAACAGTAACTGAGCTCTTGGGGTGCTACTAATACTGACAGTTAATTTCAAACATGCATAACTCTCAGCTCAGACTTCCAAATGAGGTGATCTCAATGGCCACAAAAATATTATGATCTTTAGTTTATGCATATAAAATTTCATTAGCATTGGAAACTATTTGTCTATCAGGTGACACAGAATTCAAAACTGCCAGTATGAACAGTAGCAATACCAGAATCCATGAAAAATCCCACTTTTGAAAATTCATCAAATATTCCCTAGATCTCCGAAAATTATGATATTTAGCTTCACAGAAAGCTCTCCATAAGACCTAATTTCATGCCAAATTTCAGGGTAAGACTAACTTATTTGGCCAAAAAGTGACATAGGGTTCCATTATGGTCAAATTTGGCTCCATATTGAGTACCAAAATTGCCAAATGGATTTCCCTTGGTCTTGGAACCTTTTGGGCAAGTCTAAAAGTATATTTAAAACTTATGTGAGCTACCCAAATGGTCCCAAACCTCATACATCTCATTTTGGCCATTCAACCCCCACTTATACACATATCCATCAAACTTTCAATTCTCATACTTTGGCATTAGGTACTCAAAACATATGCTAGAGGTCATACATCATATTCATATATATAAACATCACATAATGGTGTATTTATACATGCCTCAAGGGTTATGGTACATTTACAACATCATATACTTGGTGAAAGCCTCCTTATAGGTTCAAAAAGAATGAAAGCTAGGCCTAGGCTTGTCAATCTCCTTCTTTCATGGTTGTTGGTTCCCTTCACCATAACTCCTTAGTCCACCTAGCATGTTAGAGCATTGGAGAGGAGGGAGTGAGATTCAAAGAATCCCAATAGCTCATCTCCCATGTGATCATACATAATATGTGCAAAGCAAGCTTTTTAAATGTATGTATGGAAGAAATAGAAATCATAGATATTTTAAAGGCAACCTTGGCATGTGAATCAATCATACAAGACATTCAAGAGCTCACTAAACGTTTGGATTGGCCTCACACTTCTCCTCATGGATTTTGGATTTGCCTCACCCATTCTTTGAGCACTTTGGACTCAACCATACTCTTGGGAGCCCACTTGCTTTTGGGAGACTCTTTACTTTGTCTCAACCAAACTCAAGGGTTCTTGGCTCATCATCACCCAAGGGAAGAGTTCTTGGCCTCCCCACACCCAAGCAAACTCATACAAACATTATGGATTCATTTACAACATAATGTGGTATCAAGAATCATAACATATAAAGGCATGCTAGCATACTTTCCATAGCTTGAAAATACACATACACACATTCTAAAATAAGCTAGACACACATCCATGCATGAGAAAAGGTGGAGAGAGCTACCTTGCACATAATTACACACTTTTTCCTTTGGACTCAAGCCTCCTCTTTTGGCCACACACCCACAAATTGGTGGAGATGGTTTCTCTCCTAAATACAATATATGGGAGCCAATTAGATTCATGAAACAATCTCTAAGACCATACAACTTGCTTAAGTACTAGATTACTCTATAACCCCCATTATGGTCCAAATTGGCACCTAATGAAGCAACACCTCTTAAATGATTTCTAGGCCTCATTCTTTACTCTCAAATATGATTCTTGACTCCTTTTAAACCTCTTGGAGTCATCACATCCTTAAAACAAAGGGCCTAGCATCATGTTGTTTCTTTAGGTCAAAATATAGAACCTAAGGCACCAAATCAATTTCTAGGAGTTCTAAATTTTTTCCAAGGGTTCCTCCCTCCTTCTACCATCATAAGAAGTCCTAAACCAAGGCTAAAACAAATTACAACAGCCCCTAGCCCAATGGTTCTGTCTTGGCCGAATTGATGGAGGGAGGAGGAGTCCATGGGCTTTTTTATTTTTCCTTGATGGGAGAGACACTTGGGAGGCTTCCTAGGGGCTTAGAGACTCAAATAAACATTTACACATGCAAAAAAATTCATGGATTAAATCAGTTTTTATAAAGTGTCCAAGAGCTCTGCACTTTTCTAACTTGATTTTCATTAGCTTTTCTTCCAATTTCCTTGCATCTACTAACTCCTCATGGTCTAAAACCCACAATTCCTTCTTATTTCTGGACAAAAAGGCTCCCCCCAAGATGGTTCTGTTCTGACAGAACTCCACACACAAAGGGCAAGAAAAAGGAAGCAACCAAGATAGAAAAATCACCTTGATTCCAAGCTTTTCTCAAGAGCTCTCTTCCTTGCTTCAACCCTCTCCTTGAATTTCAAAATCCCCCCCTTAGTTCTGGGCTCAAAACAGAACCAAATATCTCACTAAATCCATAGGAAGAGAGGAGGAAAGGAGGGGAAGAAGTGTAACAAGGCAAGGAGTAGGAAAAAGTGGCTAGAACTTACACTTTTCAAAGCTTCCTCTTCCTTCCTTGGCCTCTCTTCTTGTGCGCCAATCTCAGCCCTTCTTACTTCTGTTTTGATGTGAGAGAGAGTGGGTGAGGAGATCTGGGCAAAGGAGGGGCGTTTTTATACGCTAGGGATTCATTTAAGCAACTTTTCAAATTTTCAATTTAGTCCCTCTTCATAGTTTTGTTCGTTTGGGCTCGTTTCAACTCTTTTTTGAAATCCGTCTTTTCCATCATATTCCTTAGGCTCTTAATCCTAATAATTGCCTTTGGAATCACTCAAAAAGGATCTAAACCCATTCCGAACCATTCAATCAAAGTTTCAGTCAACCAACGGTCGAAATCGCTCACCGGAGGGGTTTCAACCGTTCTAAGGGTTCCCATAGTATTCAAGGCCTCTGAGAACCCTAGAAAGCTCAAATTTTTTGTTTAAAAAGCCCTCCTATGAGTTTTTCAAAGTTTTCAAAATTGCAAAAATACCCCTACTTCCCTCAGTAAATTTTTTGATCTTTTTTTGCTCTAGTTTTTGGACATCTTAAACCTCAAATCCTCATTTTCTAATATTTAAAATTTTATTATAATTTTAGTTAGCCCCAATTCCTTCTATTTCAAGGACTTTCTTTTATATTTGGCTCATTTCTAACGTTTACGGAGAAACCGAACATTGCGTTTCTCACGTTTACGGAGGAACTAGATGTTACATTGGATCCACTACATGTGATAGATGCTCCTAGATTAATTCTTTCATTGAGACTAGTGAGTTCCTCACATGTACTAATCAATATGATTCCTCACTAGTATGTGATGACAAGACAGATGAAGTAGTGAATGTGGCATGTGATGAGAATGTAGATGATAAAATTGTTGGACAAGTTGTTGTTAATAATTCAGATCCTACTCTTAGATGCTTATGTGATGATATGTATACATGTCCTGTGTGTATTACGACTAATGAGTTTTTGAGGTATGATAAGTTTGCTGAATCCGTGAATTCCTGTGTTTGCACTGAAACTGTTAATGACATTGATTCTACTGATCATAGTAATATTGATGAGAGTATGCATAGAGATAGTGCTAATATTGAACATTTTGTTGATCCTTGTACTCTTGTTGACACTAGTGAGAGACTGGATTTTGTTGTTGATCATTATTTAGAATATTGTGAGTCTATTGATGCCTTTTTGGTCAGGGAAGATACTATTTCTCCCGTTGAGAGTCCTAAACAAGTTAATGAGGTTAGTGAAGTAGTTCCCAACAATCCACAAACTCTCCCATCTGAGATTAAGCAACTGTCAGATGCCTTGAACTTGAAAAACTGTGAGAAGTTGCAAATTAATTCTTCTGTTGATGTAGTGACTCTTACTAGTGGGAGTCTAGTAGATTTCATTGGCTTAGATAGATTTCTAGAGAGTCTAGAGTCTAGTGTTTTCAAAATTGATTTTAAATTTTCTTTCTTTGCTTCTGAATGTCCTAAATTTCATTTTTCTTTTTTTCTTGCTCCTGAAATTGCTAAATTTGACTTTCCTAAACTACTGATGGTTGAGGAAATCCATGAATCAACATTGCATGATCAATCTAAATGCTTTAAAATGGTTAGACTTAAATTTGTTGAACTAAAGAGGAATAAAGCAATTTTGATTCTGGTTTTTTATACTTATGATTAGTTAGTCTTTTATAGTGTTCCTTTTAGTTTAAGATTTAGTTTTCTTTGTCTTTTTTGCATTATTGTTTCTTTTGTTTCTGCTTTGTAGGTAATAAATGGTTGCTAACCAGCTACATGGGAATCTGAGCCACTCTTGAGATCTCCATTTTCAAGTTCATCCGATTGTATACTTTCCTTTCACCCTTCTTATATTGTGTTGTTAATTTGTTAAGTAGATTGTGTGCTAGCATTGAGGACAATGCAATATTTAAGTGGGGGGAGGAAAGTCATTTCATTCCATTTTGTCTTCTCTTTACTTCCTTTGTTAAAAAAGAATTGAAAATTTTTTAGAAAAATTTTTGAAAAATAGCATGATTTTTTTTTTCAATTTTTCTATGAAATTTGCAAGTTGAGATGATTGTAGCTTGGATTCACTTAGACATGATAAGAAATAAATCTCGTGTCTTGATTCAAGTGAATTGGCAATGAATTTAATTTCAATGAATTATTTGACAGCCATTAGCTGGTGAGGATTTGAGCCATATTTGTTCATTTCTAGTGTGTATTCACCTATCTTTACTTTCACTCTAGAACTTGTCTTGATTCTTTGTTGAAACCACATTTGCATTTGTATGCATGAAAGTGATAAGGCATTCCTTTCTTTTGTAGCTAGTGAGTCAAAAAGCCACCCTACATGCATTTTATCCATTGTTTAGCCACTTTGGACTTTTGTTTTGTTTTCTTGTTGACCCATAGCAATTGAAAATATAATCCCACCTTGTTTGAAGATAACTTATGGATTTCAACAAGCATTACATCTAATTAGGATGAGAGAATGTATGTCTTGCGTCCATTTAGGCCATTGTTACTAAAAAAATGTTTGAGGAAAATGTACAAAGTTAAAGAAAAGAAGAGATGGAAAAGCTAAAGAAAAGCAATGAAAAGTAAAATGAAAAAAAAAAACAAAAGAATGAAAATCAAAAGAAAGAAGCATTCTAAATTGAGTTTGTAGTTACTTATACTTGTTGGAAATAAGGCATTGAATGCACATTCTTACCTATCGTAGATTTCCATTGATTGCTTATGAAGTCATAAGGTGTTCCATTTGTTGTTTGTTTTTCCTCTGTTCTTGTGTATCCATTCATTTCATTCCCTAGCCCTATTACAACCTTGAATAAGTCCTATTGATTTGTACATTGCATTTAGCATGGGTGGTGGAGATTCAGAAGCTTGACAAGCTTATGGTAGTGAGGTTTTGATAGGTGGAACTTGAGTGATATACATTGCCTAAATACTTGAGAGTTATGAGTAAATGCCAATCCAAGTCAGGGGCTATGCATTTTGATTCATTCTTTTCAAATGAAATTGCCATCGAATTTGTTTTCTTGATACAAGTGAAGTTAGTTTGGATTGTTGAAGTGATGAAAAGTTATGATTATTCCTTAGCTTGTGATTTCTACACCTTCTTTTTCTTTTCCACTTTCCAATTGCTAATCCACTAGCCTATCTTTGGATTTTGAGTTTTTCCCAGGAATGCAAAGGTTTAAGTGTGGGGGAATTTCATGAATGCTAGATTTTATATGCGTAAATTCTCCTAATTTTGACACTTTAATAATTAGATATAGCTTAATGGATGTAATTGAATGGAGTTTGATTTTAATTGGCCATTTTATACATTTTAGGAATTAATTTGCAAATTATTGGTTTTTAATGCTTAAATTTATCTTTAATAATTTTGTGAATATTCTTATGTGATTTTTGTCTATTATTCTTGCAGAATTTTTGATGGACAATTAGTATTTGAATAGGAGATTGGTTTGGAGAAGAAGTGGAGGCTTGCCAAGTCCAAGGAAGCCATGCATTCCATCTTCTCAGTTTCACATCTCTCACTCACTTGGTCTACACACATATATCACTCATGGGTCTCTCTATGTAGGCAACTCCTCCACATCACCCATTCACACTTTAAATTTCATCCTATCACACACATGGTAGCTCTCATCACATAAACATGTAGGCATGGAAGGGCTCACATGCATGGCTTATTCATTCACTTATATACTCCACGTTGCTTCACTCATCCACATCACTAGCACACTCCACGTTGTACCCATTACACTTCCATGCAGCTAACCATTCACCCACATCCCCACGTCACAAGAAGCTACATTCCATCTATGTAAAGCTTCCATATCTTCTCCTTCAACAACATAAAGCTATTAGTTCACACGAATAAGCAACTACCAGGGGTTGTGGAGAACTCTTACACAAACAACCTAGGAAGTGATTTACATAAAGTTCCAACAAAGGGTAGAACGTGGAATGAGGGCTAGGTAGAACATGGAATGAGGGCTAAATTGAATGTTGAAGTAGCAACACGAAAGAAGAAGAAACACACAACCATGCAGCAATGTCTAGTTTTTATGTAAAAGCAGCTCCACATAGAGAAGTCAACACACTTAAGCAAATGGAGATAAAGAAAACACAAAAGCAAAGAAGTAGCATGGAAGTCATATGAGCAGAATAAACACGATAGAAAAGAAGCTTATGAACTATGTTAGAAGATGTGTAAGTGCCACAGGCTAGGGAATGATTAAAGAAGCAATGGGTTCAATAGGCAACACATAGAAGCAGCCAACGTGGAGAAAAGCACGTGAGAAGCTCGAGTTTTATGTTTCATGAATAGGAACGTGGATAATATAAAGAAGCTGCAGAAACAATAGAAGCAACATGAGGAAGCATCAGCTGAAGCACATGAATACTAAAAGAAGAGAAGCTACAAGAGAAGAAGCCATGTTATGGATTTGAAGAAAGCAAGAAGCATGGGTTGAATAATGCATGCAAAGCGGAGGAGATGATTATTATATTTGTTTTATGGGACCACACTTATTCATATCAAGAAGAGAAAAAGCTACGGGCAATTGGAACAAAGGCTGAGCACGTGGAAGAATTAAATGAATAGCTGAAAACATATGAAGGGAGCACGTGAAACTATTAAAGAAACACATGAGGGAGGCTGGAGGCAGTAGCACGATTCCATTGAATAAAACACTTCATTGTCATTCGAATACAACCCATCCATCGTCATTCCATTCGTATATCCAGCATCCATCCCCTTCATCCTCTCCATGCCATTTCCTCCATTTTTCCCACAGCCATTTCTCCATTCCAATGAAGCTCTAGTCCTCCACCTTGTGATTAGCTTAGAAGAAGTCCTTGGAGAAGCTTGAATCCATGGAGAAGAACATAGAATTTTGGCTAAGAGTTTCTATTATTCTTGAATTCTCCCTTTTCTTGTATTATCTTGGTTAAGGTTATATTTGATTGGGAATTTGTATTGTCTAAAATTAATGACTGGTTAGACACTAATTAGGATATTTTTTGACTAATTATTTGATTAATTTAGTGCTGGATTTTCATTATTCTTTAATTTCCCACGTATGCCATCAAGGTATTTGATGAAATGTATAAGTGAAATTGTGTGCTTGATCGTTTGATTTGAGAATTCCTTGGTGTTTAGTTAGTTAATTAAACATTCTAGGGTTTTAATTTAGAGGCTAATTGATCAATTAATTAATCAAATTGAGTGTTCATTGATTTTAAAGATAAGAATTGACAATTTGATGCGAGATTGAGGTTTTAATTCAATGTTAAATTGTTAATCTCTTAATTCTTGCATAGTAACTCAAGATACATTTGCTATGAACACAATTAGGGACTCTTAGACCAAAATTAATCATGATTGAATTAGGATAAGGATAGTGGATACCAAGGGATGAATACAAAGCTAGTCACAAATCCATCATTCGCCTCATAACTCATACAATTAGGTAGTTAGTCATTTTATTTCAATTTCATTTTAGATAGTTTAAAAGAATAAAAAACCCCTCTAAATTAGGTAGTTCTTGGATCTTTTAACACTTAGAAAATCCAATTAAACCTTAAACTCCATTTTCAAGGGAAATGACCTAGGTTGTGCCACTAGCTATATATTAATCCAATCTATTTTTATTTTGGAGGTTGCACGCCGAACCCGTCCATGGGATATGAAATGAAAATTTTATCCATGACGTAATGCAAAAAAAATTGAATATTTTAATCCCATTTTCTTGGAAAACTTTTGTTATTTAAGGGAGTTTGTTTAGAAATGAGATGAGATGAGATGAGATGAGATGAGGTAAATGAATATGGTGTTACAGCACATAGGTTGAGGCACTCTATCTTCTTGACACTCACTTGAAACCCACTCCCAACTCTTATTTCACCTACGGGGCCCACTAAAACCATTCATAAAAGCAATGCAAGGCACAGCTCTAGACACAATTATGCACACAGTAGCTTGTATAGGCTGAGTTTACACATTGACATGTAGCTCATTCACCTCACCTGGATCACTAGCGCTCTTACTCTCATGTTGCAGCAACACAAACACGCACATCCATAGGTTCACTTACTCAGGTACACAGGTAAGGCACTTAACTTTTCAGCTCAGTCATGCACACACGTATAGCTATACACTCCTATGTCTATTCACATAGACAGCATCAAGGAAGCTCCATGTTCTATTTTGAAGGCTATATGTTTCCCTCACGTCACACATACTTGAGCTGATGAGGAAGTAAAAAATGAAGGCACTGTCACTAGGTCTAAACCCAAGAAGAAAACTAATCCACATGAGTCGTGATTTACATGAGCAAGTCACAGGTTCTATTTGAGAGAAATGAAGAGGCTGAAGAGAAGGCATCTAGCTTGCAGACACATGCATGGCTTCATTATAAACATCCTTCATGGCTGGCATTCACGATGGAAAGCAGGTAGGGCTGCAAGAAACAGAAGGCTCAAGTTTGTGGGAAGAATGAAGTGGAAGAATGTGATGAAGCTACAGTTTGAGAAAGAATAGAAACAGAGCCATACATGGGATCATATCAAGACTCAGGTTTAAGAGGTAGAACATTTTAGGGATTGAAAGAAGTAGAATAGAAGAAGCTACAGGCTTAAGGGAATGAATGAGAAAAGAAGCTTAGGCAGGTTACACACTTGGGTACTAGGAGCAAAGCACAATACATAAGGGCAGAACAACAAGAGGATCCATCCATTCCAATTCACACACATATGCACGAGTCTACATGAATGAGGCAGAGCATGTGATTATTAAATGGAAAATAAAGAAGCATATGAATATAGGAAAGATTGAATGAAGCTTGGGTAGGAGAATAAAAACCATGTGAGGAAGAAGCTGAGGAATAAAAAGAAGAGAAGTCGACATGGGAAGCATGAACAAATGAAAAAAGGCATATGAGAAGAAGCTAAAACCCGAAGCATGCATCAGTAAGAATGAAGGGAATGACTGGACAAAAATGAACACATGTTTTTCACTAAGGGTTTTTAGGGAAAAGGAAAATCACAGGTAGAACATGGGAGGGCTGGAACAAGAAGCATTGACGATTGTAGCTCTAGGCTATGTGAGAAGTTCCAAAGATGTGAAAAACGCGAAGGAGAAATTAATTGATTAATCAAGCCATGGCTATAGCTTCTTCCATCCATTTTCTTCCATTCATCCTTTCTATGATAGCTTAAAATTCCTTGGGTAGCTAGTTGAAGATTGGACTTTCATTGATGAAGATTTGATCTCCAAGATTGCATCCCCAATTTGGATAAACTCTCTTCTCTTCATCCTTTACTTTCAATATTAATTTCTTTGTTAATTTGACTAGGTTTAGCTTGTTCATTAGAGAATTTAGTTGCTGAATGTATTGGATTAATTTGCTTTGTGATTTAATTGTAATCTCACTTTTGAATGTTAACTTTGATGCCTAAGTGTTTGTAAAAAATATAGAATTAATGGCTGTCCAATTTACTACTCAATTCATCTTGCTTTTAGGCCAATTAGTGTAATGGTTATTGAATTAAGTGGCTGGACTTCTATATGATTATTGTACTTGAGGAACTTATTAATCTAATTGGTTGAGCATTTTTAAGTAGCTTTTTTAGCTACTTTAATGAACACTTAGGTTCTATTTTGGTGTGTTCTTATTCTTAATTCAAATGATTAATTGTTCAAGATTTCTTATGGTTGCAAGTTCCTTGAATCATTAGTGATTTGAATCTTGGATGGTAGTTCAAGAATCCTTCTAAATAATACACTAAGAAGTAAAAGTTTAAATCCAATTTTGGTACATTAGAAAGGGAGCAAGGATAATTGAATTCTAGAAAGTCCATCTAAAGGCTAGTTACCACACTTTTCCTAATTCTTAACATCTTTTAGTCTTAAGTTCATAATGCTTGTTATTTTCTTTAATTCAATTAAAATTTAGTAATTCAAAATCCTCTAAACACTTTTCATTTACTGTCACTTAGAGAACTTTTTCACAAATAATTGAAGCAAAAACTCCTTGGGAAATGACTTAGTTGTACCATTAGGTACAAACCCTTAATCATTAATTGACCTAGTTTTATTTGAGGTTGCGTGACACAACCGTCATCATTGCTTTCACTCTAGAACTTGTCTTAATTCTTTGTTAAGATCTTATTTGCATTTGCATGCATGAAAATGATAAGGTATTCATTTCTTTTATAGCTAGTTAGCCAAAAAAACCAACCATTACATGCATTTTATCTATTGTTTAGTCACTTTGGACCTTGTTTTATTTCCTTGTTGAACCCATAACCATGAAAAGAGAAAAAATGTTTCCCACCTTGTTTTAAGACACCTTATAGATTTTAACAAGCGTTGTATCTAATCAAGATAGGTGAATGTGTGCTTTGCATCAATTTAGGCCATTGTTATTAAAAGTTGAGGAAGATCTTCCAAAAGAAAAAAAAAAAATGGAAAGAAAAGAAGAGATAGAAAAGCAAAAGAAAAACAATGAATGAAAAATTAAAAAAAAAGAAAAAAATTATTGAAAGCAATAGAAAATCAAGGAAAGAAAAATCTTGTTGTACTTGTTGGAAATAGGGCCTTGAAACACATTCTTCCCTATCATAGGTCTCATTCATTGCTCTTTAAGTTCTAAGGTGTTCCATTTGTTATTTGTTTTTTCTTTGTTTTTGTATATCCATTCATTTCATTCCCTAGCCCCACTATAACTATGAACAAAGTCCTCTTAATTTATACATGGCATTTGGCATAGATGGTGGGGATTTAAAAAATAGACAAGCCTATGGTAGTGAAGTTTTGATAGGTGAAACTTGAGTGATACACATTGCCTTGATCATTTGAGAGTTGAGAGTAAACACTTGTCCTATGTGAGGGGCTATGCATTTTTTATTCATTCTTTTCAAATGAAATTGCCATGGGAATTTGATCTCTTGATGCAAGTAAAGTTAGCTTTGATTGTTAAAGTGTTAAAGAGTTAGGATCATTCTTTATCTTGTGATTTGTATGCTTTCTTTTTCATTTCCATTTTCCACTTACCATTTCATTTTCACTTTGGATCTTAAGTTTGCCTAGGAGTGCAAAAGTCCAAGTGTAGGGGAATTTGATAATTCATATATTTTCTATATTTTTACCCATTAATTATGGACTTTTTATTTATGATTTGAAGATACTTTAAGCTTTATTAGATATTATTTGGATTAGGAAGTGGAATTTCACCTTTTAGAATTTTATTACATAAATTGAGAATTTAAATGATTTTATTCCTCAGGTGTCAATTTTATGTCATGGGCAATTGATTTTATTTCATTTTTTTTATTTAAGGAATTTCATGAATGGAATGTATGATGGAATGATGCTACATGGATATCTCACGTGGCAAAAGGGAAGTTTTCCAAGTCCAAGAAGCAACACTCTGCACACACTCACGTTGCACAATCATGTAAAGGGTTTTCTTGCAATAGCTACATAGCACTCTCCATATACTCACACGTAGGCACATACAGGGTTCATTCACCAGGTCAGATACCCATTTACCTCACTCACATATTCACATACTCCTTCACATAGCAAGATGGGACATACATGGCTGGAAGAAAAACACAGTAGCTCATTCACACTCACAAGTTCTCTCTCCTTTCAATCTTCCACACTCACAGGTCTAGCTAACAAATACATACATGCAGTAGCTTCACTCTTAAACATGCACACATGTATAGCTATACACTCCCACGTCCATTCACATTGCAACACATGCACTTGAAGCTTTACACATTAACATGTAGCTACAAGTTAGTCACGTACTACACTCACAAACACTCACGGGGCTTTAACCAGAACATGAGGCACCACAAGTCCAGATGCATCAACACAGAGGCATGGGTTCATAACACCAAGGCATGAGGATAGCACATGTTGATATAGCTACAAAAGGCTCGAGTTTTTGGGAAGAAGAAGTGGGGAAAAAACATATGAGGAAGCTATGGTTTAAGAAAGAAGAGAAACAGAGATTGAAGCATGGATTTGGAGGGTTAAGCAGCATGCACGAGCTTCACAATGAACACGCTACAATGCACAACTCACTCTTTCACTCACTCTTAGGTTCTAGGAGGGTAAAACGTGGAGGGGAAGAAAAAGCTGGAAAGAACACATAACAACATGCAAAGAATCATTCTCATGGACTGCCATATTAACACACATGCACAGTTGATGTGGAAGCTTGAGAAGAACACGTAAAGTAGGGAGTCACATCTAGCACACATTAACGAGGCAAGGTCTAGAACACATAAGGAAGGATGTGATGAGAGAAGCTCAGGTTAAAGGAAGTATGAATAGAAAATCAAGCCATGTAAGGAAGAGAAGAAGTAGCACATGATTCATTAAGAGGGAGAAGAGGCTCGGGCATGTCATTGGAGTGCTTCATCTCATCCATTCATTCAAATGATTCACCAACGCATCCATTCATCCAGAGAGGAAGCTTGGAAGGCATGTGATAATTAAATTGATTAACACACTCGGGCAGCTTTAGCACATCATCTATTCATCCATAACATCATCCATCAATCCATCCACGAACTCATTCTATTCATCTAGTCATTCTCCATCCCCTTCATTCGTAGCTACCTCCACTCCACTTCTCCATCATTCTTCACTCAATGAATCACTAACTCCATCATGCCTCCACCTTGGATGGAAGCTTGAATCTAAGGAGATTGTCAAAGGATTAGGCTAAGATTCTGTCTTTTTCTAATACTTTTATTTTTCTTGTATTATCTTGGTTAAGATTGTATTGGATTGAGAATTTATGTTGTTTGTAATTAGTGGCTGGTTAGACACTAATTAGGAAACCATTTGAATGATTAATGGATTGAATTAAGTGGTGGATTTTCATTTTCTTATAGTTATCCATGTATACAGTTAAGGCATTTGATAAAATTCATATAAGAAATTGAGTGCTTAATTGTTTGATTTGAGGATTCCTTGGAGTTTGATTGGTTAATTAAACATCTTAGAGTGAAAATTCAAATGCTAATTGATTAATTAATTACTCATTTAAGTGTTTAAAGATCTCAATAAGAAGAATTAGTAATTTAATGGGAGTTAAGGTCTAAATTAACATTAAATTTCTTGCCACTTGAATCTTGATTGGTAACTTAAGATAACTTGCCATGAACACAAATAGGAACTCCTAGATCAAAACTAATGGTAATTGAATTAAGATAAAGATAGTAGATATCAAGGAAATCATCCAGAGCTAGTCACATGTTTATCATTCACTTATTAGTTCATGCATTTAAGTAGTATGTATGATTTCTAATATGTTAGAGCTCCTTTTAGCACTTCTCTTGGTCTTATTAGAATGCTTTCCTTTGATGCAGTCTACACATGTGTTAAAATCAGTCAAGTCAAAGAGTGTTGAATACTCTATCTTTTACTAATCTTTTCACTCTCTCTATTGAAATATGACTAAGCCTATGATGTCATAACATAGAGGAATCTTCATTAGTAACATTTCTCTTAACACCTATGCTATTAGAAACATGCATTGAGTCATAAAGGTTACTATCTCATAATTGAATTTAGAATAGACTATCACAAAGTGTACCATTGCTAACAATATTAGATTTATAAAATAATTTAAATTCATTACTTGAAAATTCAAAACGATATCCCAATGATATAAGTTTGGAAACAAAGATCAAATTTCTAGAGAAACTTAGTACATAAAATGTCTTCTCCAAATTCAAAACAAAACCAGAATTAAGAACTAATCTGTATGTTCCTATAATTTTAATAGTTAAGCCTATCTTATTTCCTAAATAGATGTGCTACTCACTGCCCGTTGGCTTCCTTTGGTTTAGAAAGCCTTGGAAGGTATTAGAGATGTGAATTGTTGATCTAGAATCAATCAACCATGTGTTACTACCAGCATCTACCATATTAGATTCATAACAAAAGTATGAGATTGAATTACCTTTCTTTTGAAGCCAAGCCTTGAATTTGACACAGTCTGTCTTCATATGTCCTTTCTTTTTGTAGAAGAAACACCTGAACTCTTTCTTAATGTCCTTAGGGATGGGAACCATGCCCTTCCCTTTCATCTTGGTCTTTCTTTTCTTCTTTCCTTATGTTATTATATGTGCACTTTCACTCATCTCTGTTATGAGCCTTCCTTCTTCTTGTATGCACATGGTCAGAAGTTCATTGATTGACCATTTCTTCTTATGTGTGTTGTAGGAGATTTTAAAAGGCCCATATTATTTTGGTAGAGAATTTAGGGTGCGGTGCCTAAGGAAAGATTCTAACATTTCAACCTCGAGTGTTTTCAATTGAGTTACTATATTCCTCTTCTTCATGATGTGCTCTCACACACTTCTTATGTCAGTAAATTTCATAGATGATAACTTTGTCATTACGGTGCTTGCCAAAGCCTTGTCCAATGATTCAAACTGTTCATCAATAGCCTTAAGTAAATTTTGAATATTTTGATGCTCTCCGATAGACTCACAAATACTGGTTGATATTTTAGTATTAATGCACATCACACTGAGGCGATTAGATCACTCCCAACATTTATAAAGATTTACAGTCGATGCACTACTAGTATCCATGGGTTTAGGAGATTCATCCTTTCTGATTGCATCATCAACGTCCATCCACCCCAATTGGAGAAGTATTTTTTTCTTCCAAATATTATAGTTATCTCTAGTTAATTCAAGAACTTAAAAATCAGAGATATTTAAAGGTAGAAAAGCTGCACATATTTATATACTATGTCAATAATTTGAGACAAGTAAATATTATAAATGACATGTCATGCCAATGCAATGCATGACATATACTATGAGCCTAATAACAAAAAAAACTACTTGTAGGCTAAATTTTATTTAATTAGACTCATATACTAATGATAAAACTAGTAAATTATATTATTTTCTTAATTCTTATGGGTAAATCTAGAAAAGAAAAAATTACTATTCTATCCTAATAATCATATAAAATATGATAATATTCTTGTAAGATAGTGATTATCATATTAAATATGATTAATTACAATTTGATGTCATTTTACTTTATGTGATTATAATACTTAAAGTATAATTTTAAAATAATTAAAGGTGTTGTAGCTAAACTTTAATTAAATTAAAATTACATAAATCACATAGCATATAAATAAAATTACATGCTTGAATATAACTTAAAATAATGCATAAACAAGTATACATAATGAGAATTTGAATAATTAATCAATTAATCAACAAATGAGACTAATTTAATTAATTAATATTCTCTCTTTAAATTAATCTAAATGTATCATAAATATTTCCTAAAATTAATTAACAAAAATTGGACATAATTCAAATGATACCATAAATAAATTTCTATTACTAAATATGTCGAAATTGCCTAAAATAAATAATTTTCTAATATTTAGACAAATTTAAAGGTACAAAATTAATTTAATGATAATTTTTGACAAATAAATAACTAGATATTGTCAAAAATTAATTTAAGTTTGTCCATAATAATTTTGCCAAATTTGGACAAATTAAAATACACTTAATAATTTTAAACAAAATAATGGTAAAAAATTAAATGAATAAATAAATTATTATTTTTTTCAAATTAATAAATATATGTTACTATATATAAAAAATATGTAAACGTATATAACAACGGTAGCCATGACAGAATTGGCAATGGCGTGTGCCACTAGCCACGTAGTCTCAAGTTTGAATCCACCAAGTGTAACGCCTGGAACGTTGTAAAAACATAGAAACGGGACGATTTGAAGAGAAAGTTCCTTGAGATGAGTGATTCAAGGCCAGATACAATTTGGATAAAATGTTAAATAATAGAAAATGAGGATTTGAGCCTTAAGTTGCTCAGAAACTAGGGCCGAAGTAATTCAAAAAATTTGCCGAAAGGCCAGTGACATTTTCGTAAATAAGTGTAATTTTGGAAAACCACCTAGGAGGGCTTTTTAAAAGAGAATTTGAGTTGCCTAGGGTTCTCAGAGGCCCCAAAAATCATGGGAAGCCCCGGGATCAGTAAAGCCCCTCCGATGTACTATTTTCGATGTTGGTAGACCCAAATTTTGACCAGTTCGTTCGGGAAGGTTTTGCCTCCAATTTGAGTGATTCCAAAGGTATTTTATTAAATTGGGAATTTAAATGTTATAATGGAAAAGACGGTCCTAAAAAAGGAGCTAAAACAAAGGAGAAACGAAAATGCTAAGAACGAAGGGCAAAATTGGCATTAAAGTGTTAAAGGAAGCTTCTTTCTTCTTCTTTATATGCCACATTCTTTCTCTCCTCCCTAAGACCGACTTGCTTCTACCCATTTTCAGAGGAAAACTCCAGCTTCTTAGGCGCACAAGAGGAGGAAGATTTTGGAGGAAGAAATTCAAGAAAAAGGTAAGAAACTTTAAGAAATTCCATATCCTTCCTTCTTGAAACATGCTCCTCTCCTCTCAAGCTTTTCTTTCTATGGTCTTAATGGAGAGTTTGGTGCTGTTTTGGGGGCAGAATAGAGAGGGGAATTTCGAAACTTGAGGGAGTAAGCCAACCAAGTGGAAAAACAAGGCAAAGGAAGCAAGAAAACAAGGTAAAACTTCTATTCTTTGGTAGTTTCTCCCTTCCCCTTCCTCTTGCATGAATTTGGCCACCATGAGCCCAATTCTTAGGGGCTATTTTCTGCCCAATTTATGGAGGGATTAGAGGTTTTGGAGTGCAAGGATTAAGAATCTATCATTGGAAGCAAGTAAAAGTCATTGAATCTTAAGTTGAAAAAGTGTAGGGTGCTTGAACATAGTTTAAAATCTAGGTTGATTCAAGACTTCCCCATCATATGTAAGTGTTTGTTTAAGTTTCTAAGACTCTTAGGGAGCCTCCCAAGTGCCTCATCCATTCAGGAAAAATCCCAAACTCCATGGGTCTTTAATGGAGGCATAAATCGATCAAAACCCTTAGAGATAGCTAGAGGATGTTTTAAATAGTTCCAAACTTGATTTGGGACTTTATATGATAAAAGAAGATAGGAGAAACCCTTGGGAAAAATTTAGAAGCCTTAGGTTGGGAGATGAGGCAATGGCTTCCATAATGTAACCTTATGAAGCAACATGGACCTAGGCTTGTGAAAGTGAGTGTGTGATGGATTCAAGGACCTTAAATGAGGTCAAGAGGTCTAAATATGGCAAGGGAATGGAACTAAGAATTTTCCTTGTGGTAGTTGCTTCATTAGGTCATTAATGGAACCATATTATGACAAATAGAACAAAGTGTAATCTTAGTGAGTTGGATATTATAACTTGTTCCAAGAGTATAATTAAGTGTTGTTTATTGTGAATAGGCCAAAGAAATCCAACCCCACCTCCTTGTATTTGTGGAACTGAAAAGGGAAAGGAACAAGCAAAGTAAGACTTGAATTTGCACCAAGGTAGCTCTCCACCTTTTCTTGTTGAATTTTCTTGTTGCATATGTGTCATTGAGTGCTTGTGTGTATATTTGTATGTTTGGGACATGCCACTTGATGCTATGTTACTATTTTGGTACCAATATGTTTTCTTGAATGTCTTTGAATTGTGCAAATGGCTCACAAGGGTGAGATAGTGCCAAAAGTCCCTTAATGTGGGTGAGGAGATGCCAAAAGTCTCATGGCATGGGTGAGACAAGGCTAAAAGTCCCTTGGATGGGTGAGGCTAAGTCAAAAGTCCCAAGAACCAAGAGTGAGGCAATCCAAAAGTCCTAGAAATGGGGTGAGGCCAAACCAAAAGTCCCTAGAGCTCATTCTTATACTTGACATGAGTTTGTGAAACAAAAATGTGAAAGTGGAATGCTTCATGAATTGATTGATTGCATACTTGTGCCTTTGACATGTTGTATGCCTTGAAAATATGCTTGGATAGGTGTATGAGAGCTATTGAGATTCAATGAATCTCACCCCTTCCTTTTTCTCATCTCATAAGATCTAAGTGGAGTCCAAGATCCAAAGGATGGAGGCCAAAGAGCTGAATCTCCATCTCTTGGCATATTTTGCTAGTTTTGATGTACTAGAATGTCAAAGAATATATGTATATGTTATTTTTTAGCCATGACACTTTGAACAAGTGTAAAACTATATAAAGTTAGTATATTTATCAAGAATAGAGTTTAATGAATGTAATTATGTATTTTGAGCACTTGGGAGCCCACTTATGCATGTATGTATATGGAAGTGGCATGGTGAATTTAAGTTGTATGAGGATTCAGACCTTATGAGGGACTTATTTGTGCTATATTTATGCTTTCTAAGTTGCTCAAATATGTGTGAAACAATGGATGACTTATTTGAACCAAATTTGCCCCTTTCTTGGAATCAAATTACCATAATCTTGAGCTATGGCAAAGTCTGACCAAATGACCTCTTCTTGACTTGAAATTTTTCATGCACTTGGATCTTGTCTTTGGCAAGCCAAAGATCAGTAATTTTGAGGTCTGTGGAATTTTCTATGATTTTTCAAAGTTGGCATCAGAATTTTGGATTTGCACTAGTACTGTTCATTTGGTCAGTTGTGAAATTGTATCATCCAAGGGGCAAATATGGTCCAATGGCTACAAAATTTTATAGGTAGAAATTAGGCATTCACAGTGACTTGTAGCAACTAGAAACACCTCATTTGGAGGTCAGAACTGAGAGATATGAATTTTTGAATTTCTGGAATAGCAACAATAGTGCTACACGACCTGAGTCACTGTTCCATTGAATTTCAGTGACTAAACATGCTTTCTCTGGTCTGAGCCTATTTTTACCATAATTAACATTTATAGCTTTCTAAATTGGTATCATTTGCATGGATTGGATTTTTGTAGAATTAATTGAACATTTTCGAAATTTATAGCAGACACTTGCATCAATACTAGTAGCTGTCTGAACTTTTACCCCTTTTTGTGTGTCAAAAGCTTTTTTTGTTATGTTTCATAGCCTAGACATATTTTTGTCATAAATTAGACACGTGTAGCTTTCCAGAATGGCTAAGAATGCATGATTTCGATTCTTATGGATTTAGTTATGAATTTCTGAATTTGTGACAGAAAAATTGAAATTCTAGCCGAAAATAATAGAGTGAATTTGATGCTTCCTTTTGAATTCTACGAACGTGGCATATAAAGAAGAAGAAAGAAGCTTCCTTTTAACACTTTAATGCCAATTTTGCCCTTCATTCTTAGCATTTTCATTTCTTCTTCATTTTGTCTCCTTTTTTAGGACCGTCTTTTCCATCATAACAAATAGGTTCCCAATTTAATAAAATGATTTTGGAATCACTCAAATTGGAGCTAAAACCTTCTCGAATGAATCGGTTAAAGTTTGGGTCAACTGACATTGAAAAAATTACACCGGAGGGTCTTTACCAGTCCCGGGGCTTCCCATGATTTTCAAGGCCTCTGAAAACCCTGGGTAACTCAAAATTTCCATTTAAAAAGCCCTCCTAGGTGCTTTTCTAAAATTGCACTTATTTAAGAAAATGCCATTGGCCTTTCGACAAATTTTTTTGCATCACTCTGACCCTTCCGGTTCCACTGACCTTTCCCAACTTTTCGGCTAGTCACTGCAGGTTGAGAACACTCTCTAGGTCTCTAAGGCTCAGGGAGAGAAAGGGGTGGTCTAGCGATGGAGGTAGGCTGCATTCTCTTGAGGTTTGTCTCTATGACTCCACATACTTCCATAAGGGTATTAAAGTGCCTGATCCTCTGTGGCACCACCTTATCTCTGATCTCAGGGAGCAAGCCTTTTTCTAATCTGTCGGCTCTCCACCTTTCATCATCATGTCTCTGTAGGTAAGAGGAATATCTAGAGAGCTTAACAAATTTAGCCACATACTGGTGCATGGACATCCTCGGAGTCTGCTTAAACAAAATGAATTCTTATTCTTTCTCATCTCTGATCGAATAGGGGAAATATTTCTCACGGAACATCTCAAGGAATGCCTCCCATGTGATCGGGGCATTCCTCGCTCTCAAAATAGGCTCAATGCCCTTCCACCAGTAAATTGCTTCCTTTTGTAACTGAAATGCAGCCATCTTGGCTTTCTACTCAGACGTGCACTCCATCACCTCGAAGATTTACTCTAGCTCCATAATCCAGGCCTCAACTTTATCTGCATTCATCTCACCACCAAAGGTGGGAGGCCTGAACTTCCTAAACTAGATAATAACTTTCCTGATCGAGGGTTGCTATACAGGAGGTGTCTGAGTAGGTGGAATCGGGGCAACAGCCTACATGTGTGGCTATGGATCTGAATGAGTCACCCTTGAATGCTCGGGACAATCTAAGTGTGGAGGTGGCTGAGGAGGAGTAAGTGTAGGGCCCTAGCTATCTCTCTCAGCAAGCTGTTCCTGAAGCTGCATAATGACGGCCTGCTACTGATCTAGGCGAGCCATGATAGACTGAAGGGCTCCAGCAACTGGATCACTAGGCCCAGCTTCATCAGCACGAGCCTGGCTAGGGGGCTGACCTCTCCTAGTGTTCACCATCGTACTAAAATATCATAACAAACTATAACATAAGCTAGGCAACACTTCCACCATCATACACACTCAATTCATCCAAAACAACCATTCATCACACAAGTCGTTTGACATCCAAAAGCTACAGAGGTCGCTAGCTGCCTAGGCTGTTGTTCAATTTACTGACACAAATTTCTAAAATTTATAACTAATTATAAACAAATCAAAATCACACACATTTAGTCATTCTAGAAATCTACAAATGTTAAATTGATACTAAAAATAATTCCAAAATGAAATAGATATGTTTAGCCATCGGGAACCTATGGAATAGTAACTGAACTCCTGGGGCACTACTGATACTGACAGTTAATTTTAGACATGCATAACTCTCTATTCAAACCTCCAAATGAGGTAATCTCAATGGCTACAGAAATCTTATGACCTCTACTTTATGCATATAAACTTTCACAAGCATTGGACACCATTTGGCTATCGAGTGACATAAAAAATAAAACTGCTAGTATGAACAGTACCCATACCAGAATCCTTGAAAAATCCCAACTTTGAAAATTCATCAAATATTCCCTAGACCTCCAAAAATGGTGATCTTTAGTGTCCCAAAAATATCTCAATGAGACCTAATTTCATGCTAAATTCTAGATCAATACTAGCTCATTGGCCTAAAAAGTAATATAGGGTTCCATTATGGTCAATTTTAGCTCCATATTGGGTACCAAAATTGCCAAATGGATTTTTCTTAGTCTTGGCACCTTTTGGACAAGTTTAAAAGCATGTTTAAGACTTGGGGGAGCTGCCCAAATGGTCCCAAATCATTTGCATCTCATTTTGGCCTTTTCACCCTCACTTATACACATTACACCAAGCTTTTCTCAAATGCCTACATTGGCATAAACACTCAATTTATGTTCTAGAATACATACACCATACTCATTCATTTATCTAGCACCTAATATCATTTTTACATTTATCCAAGGGGCCATAGACTATTTACAATAATAATATACATCATGAAGTCTCATTGTGAATCAAAAGACCAAAAATCAAGCATAAGGGTGGCAATCTTCTTTCTTCAAGGTGGTTGGCTCCCATTGCCATGTCCACTTGGTCCACTTAGCATATTAGGATATTTAAGAGGAGGGAGTGAGATTCAAGAATCTCAATATCTCATCTCCCATTCCATCACCCATAATATGCGCAAGCAAGTTTCACAAATGCATGCATGGAGAAAGTAGAAATTATAAGCATTTTAAAAGCAACCTTGGCATGTGAATCAATCATACAAGACATCGGGAGACATACTCTACTATGTCTATTTTCATTCCAGGCCACCAGAATATTTTCTTCAAATCCTGGTACATTTTATTACTACCCGAATGAATGGTGTACTTACTCTTATGTGCCTCATCTAATATCTTTTCTCTAATTTCTGTGTTTCTAGGCACATACAGCCTATCCTTGTATCTTACTATGTCATCCTCAGACAGATTGAACTCCTGAATACTACCCTGGGCTATCTGGGCTCTAATCTTATTTACATGATTATCTATCTGTTGGGCCTCTCTTATCTGATCTCTCAGGTCATTTTCTATTCGGGTCTCACTGATTAGTAATTTTCCTAAACACACCTCGTAGGAGAGACTCATGTCTCTGAATTTCTCAATAAATTCCTACTCTCAGATCATCATACAGGCCATGTGTATAGATTTTCTACTTAGGGCATCAGCTACCACATTAGCCTTACCAGGATGGTACTTTAATGACATCATAATCTTTCAGAAATTCTAACCATCTTCGTTGCCTTATATTTAGCTCTTTCTATTCAAATAAATATTTGAGGCTTTTGTGGTCACTGTAAATTTCTATTGCTGCCCCATATAAGTAGTGTCTCCATATTTTCAAAGCAAACACCACTGCGGCTAACTCTAAGTCGTGTGTGGGGTAGTTTTCCTCATGAGGTTTCAACTGTCTAGAAGCATAAGCTACCACTCGGCCTTTCTGCATAAGCACACATCCTAACCCTTTCTTTGAGGCATCACTGTATACTACAAAAGTTTCTTTAGGGTCAAGGAGTATTAAAACTGGGGCCGTGGTCAGCTTGTGCTTTAGCTCTTGGAAACTACTCTCACATTTCTCATTTCACACAAACGGCACATTCTTTCTTTATATGCCATGATGCTTTATGCCATGTTATGTTCTTAAATGAATCCTTGATGTTTGTATGAGTTTGCTTGAGTATGGAGAGGCCAAGAACTCTTCCCTTTGGTGAGAATGAGCCAAGAACCCTTGACCTTGGTTGAGACAAAGTAAAGAGTCTCCTAAAAACAAAGTGGGCTTCCAAGAGTATGGTTGAGTCCAAAGTGCTCAAAGAATGGGTGAGGCAAGTACAAAATCTATAAGGAAAAGTGTGAGGCCAATCCAGATGGCACTGTATGAGGCATTGTATGGGAGGAAGTGTAGATCCCCAATGTGTTGGGTTGAGTTAGGAGAGCGGAGCCTCATAGGCCCAGAATTAGTGGACCAGACCTCCAGACAAATAGAGACCATCATAAAGAAACTTCTGACAGCCCAGAGTAGACAGAAAAGTTATGCAAATAAACGTAGGTGGCTATTAGAGTTTGAGATTGGAGATCATGTCTTCATTATAGTGTCTGCAGTCACAGGGATAGGTCGGTCCATCAAAAGCAAAAAGCTCAGTCCAAAGTACATAGGTCCTTTTCAGATTCTTGATAAAGTAGGACCTGTGGCATACAGACTAGCTCTTCCTCCGAACCTAAGCCAAGTCCATAATGTCTTCCATGTTTCCCAATTTAAAAAGTACCAGCCCGACCCCTCACATGTCATAGAATATGAGAATGTGCAGTTGCAAGATGATCTATCATACATAGTATCACCAGATCGGATCATGGACGTTAGACTCAAGGAGTTACAAAATAAGATGATACCATTGGTGAAAGTGGTTTGGAAAGGATTATCTCCCGAGGAAGCCACTTGAGAGCTACCTTATATACAAACACATACTTTTTCCTTAGCTTTCAAGCCTCCTCTTTTAGCCATACACCCACAAGTTCATGAAGATAGTTTCTCTTGGCCTAGACACAAATTATGGGAGCCAATTAAGTTTATGAAACAATTTCTAGGGCCATGCAACTTGCTTAGACCCTAGATTACTCTACAACCTCTATTATGGTCCATATTGGCACCTAATGAAGCAACACCCCTCAAATGATTTCTAGGCCTCATTCTTTACTCTCAAATATCATTCTTGACTCCTTTTAAGCCTCTTAGAGTCATCACATTATTAAAACAAAGGGCCTAACATCATGTTGCTTCCTTAGGTCATAATATGGCTAGGATAGACGATCTGTTAGATCAGTTGACTGGGGCATCTGTCTTTTCTAAGATAAATCTTAGATCTGGATATCACCAGTTGAGGGTGAGAGCTGAAGACGTCCCAAAGACGGCCTTTAGGACTAGATATGGGCATTATGAGTTCCTTGTGATGCCTTTCTGGCTGATGAATGCACCCGCGGTATTCATTGACTACATGAACAGGGTCTTCAGATCGGATCTAGATAAATTTGTTGTGGTCTTTATTGATGATATCTTAGTGTACTCTAGATCTTTTGAGGAGCATGAGAGGCATTTTAGATTAGCCCTAGAGACTCTGAAAGATAAGAGATTATATGCTAAACTGAGTAAATGTGAGTTTTGGCTAACCGGGGTGAAATTCTTAGGTCATGTGATCTCACGAGACGGGGTCGCAGTAGATCCCTATAAAGTCGAGGCTGTGTTACAGTGAGATAGGCCTAGGACAATCACTGAGGTTAGGAGTTTCCTTGGTTTAGCAGGATATTACTGATAATTCATTCAGGACTTTTCTCAGATGGCCTTGCCACTTATGAGGTTGACTTGGAATGATACACCTTTCGTATGGGATAAGAGATGTGAGAGGAATTTTCAGGAGTTGAAACTTTGATTGACCACTACCCCTGTGCTAGTCATTCCTGACCCTAGTTTACCATTTATGGTATATAGTGATGCCTCGAGGAGAGGGTTAGGATGTGTATTGATGTAGCAGGGTGGGGTAGTAGCTATGCCTCTAGGTAGTTGAGACCTCATGTGGAGAATTATCACACACATGACCTAGAATTAGCCACAGTAGTGTTTGCTCTTAAGATTTAGAGGCACTATTTGTATGGTGTGACTATAGAGATCTATAGTGACCACAAGAGTTTGAAATACCTGTTTGATCAGAAGGAATTCAATATGAGACAGAGGAGATAGATGGAGTTCTTGAAACATTATGATTATGTATTGAAATACCATCTGGGGAAGGCCAATGTGGTGGCCGATGCCTTGAGTAGGAAATCCATCCACGCTGCCCATATGATGATTAGGGAGCAAGAGCTCCTAGAAAAATTTAGAAATCTGAACCTCTCTTGCCAGTTGGTATCAGGCAGATTATTTTTTAGTGAGACCTGGATTGAGAATGAGTTGAGAACCTAAATCTTAGATGCCCAGAGAGAGGATGAACTCTTGAGACAGATTAGGAGCGAAATCTCCAAGGGTAGGACCTCAGATTTCGGCATATCTGAGGATGGTATGATAGTATACCAAGATAGAATCTGTGTACCTAGTAGTAATGAGTTTCAAGAGAAAATTCTAGAAGAGGCACACAAGAGCAAATATACTATCCACCCAGGTGCCACTAAGATGTACCAGGATCTAAAAGGAATCTTCTGGTGGCCAGGAATGAAAAATGACGTCACAAATTACGTGGCGAGATATTTAGTGTGCCAGAGGGTTAAGGTAGAACATCAAAGACCTGCTGAGTTGCTGCAAGCCCTAGATATCCCCAAGTGGAAATGGGATAGTATAGTTATGGATTTCGTTATGGGGTTAGCCAGGACATCCTCTGGACACGATACTATCTGGGTAGTTGTAGATAGATTAACGAAGTCAGCACACTTTTTAGCAATGAGGGCTACTTATTCATTAGATAGATTAGCCCAGTTGTATATACGTGAGATAGTGCGACTTCATGGAGTACCCAGTAGCATCATATCAGATAGAGACCCTAGGTTTATATCAAACTTCTGGAGGTCATTACAGCATGCCTTAGGGACCAGGTTGCGGTTTAGTACTGCTTACCACCCCTAGACAGATGGTCAGACTGAGAGGACCATCCAGATCTTAGAGGACATGTTGAGAGCATGTGTGTTAGAGATGAGGGGTAACTGGGATGCATATCTGCCATTAGCTGAATTTGCATACAATAACAATTATCATTCCAATATTCAGATGGCCTCTTATGAGGCTCTCTATAGGAGAAAGTGTAGATCTCCATTATGTTGGGTTAAGTTCAGGGAGAGGAGTTTTCTAGGACCTGAATTAGTAGACCAGACTACCCAGCAAATAGAATTGATCAAAAAGAAACTCCTTATGGCTCAGAGTAGGTAGAAAAGTTATGCCGATCAGAGAAGAAGGCCGTTAGAGTTTGAGATTGGAGACCACATATTCATTCGAGTGTCTCCATTGACTTCGATCTATAAGGGTAAAGAAGCTCAGTCCTAGGTATATTGGTCAATTTGAAATTCTTGAGAAACTCGGACCTGTGGCCTACCGGATAGCCCTACCTCCAAACCTAGCCCAAATCCATAATATCTTTCACGTCTCCCAATTGAAGAAGTACTTACCAAATCCCTCACATGTCATAGAATATGAGCATATTCAATTGCAAAAAAATCTTTCCTATGTACTGAGGCCAAAGAGGATTGTGAATGCCAAATTGAAACAACTGAGAAACAAGAGCATCCCTTTGGTGAAAGTGGTCTGGAAGGGCCCGACATCTGAAGAGACAACTTGGGAACTAGAGGATGACATGAAACAAAAATATCTAGAGCTATTTCCCTGAGGTACCTATTTAAATTTCGAGGACGAAATTTATTTTTATGGGGGTGAAAAATGTAACCCTCGGAACGTTGTAAAAACATAGAAACGGGCCAGTTTGAAAAGTAAGTTCCCTGAGATGAGTGATTCAAAGCCAGATACAATTTGGATAAAATGTTAAATAATAGAAAATGAGGATTTGAGCCTTGAGTTGCCCAGAAACTGGGGCCGGAGTAATTCAAAAAATTTGCTGAAATTCCAGTGGCATTTTCGTAAATAAGTGCAAGTTTGGAAAACCACCTAGGAAGGCTTTTTAAATGAGAATTTTGAGTTGCCCAGGGTTCTCAGAGGCCCCAAAAACCATGGGAAGCCCCGAGATCGGTAAAGCCCCTCTGATGTACTCTTTCTGATGTTGGTTAACCCAAACTTTGACCAGTTCGTTCAAGAAGGTTTTAACTCCAATTTGAGTAATTCCAAAGGCATTTTATTAAATTGAGAATATAAATGTTATAATGGAAAAGACAGTCTCAAAAAGGAGTTAAAACGAAGGAGAAATGAAAATATTAAGAACAAAGGGCAAAATTGGTATTAAAGTGTTAAAGGAAGCTTCTTTTTTCTTCTTTATATGCACGTTCTTTCTCTCTTCCCTAAGACCAACTTGCTTCTACCCATTTTCAGAGGAAAACTCCAGCTTCTTAGGCGCACAAGAGGAGGAAGATTTTGGAGGAAGAAATACAAGGAAAAGGTAAGAAACTTTAAGAAATTCTATATCCTTCCTTCTTGAAACTTGCTCCTCTCCTCTCAAGCTTTTCTTTCTATGGTTTTAATGGAGAGTTTGGTACTATTTTGAGAGCAGAACAGAAAGGGGAATTTCAAAACTTGAGGGAGTAAGCCAACCAAGTGGAAGAACAAGCTAAAGGAAGCAAGAAAACAAGGTAAAACTTCCATTCTTTGGTAGTTTCTTCCACCCCCTTCCTCTTGCACTAATTTGGCCACCATGAGCCCAATTCTTAGGGGCTGTTTTCTGCCCAATTCATGGAGGGATTAGAGGTTTTGGAGTGCAAGGATTAAGAATCTATCATTGGAAGCAAGTAAAAGCCATTGAATCTCAAGTTGAAAAAGTGTAGGGTGCTTGAACATAGTTTAAAATATGGGTTGATTCAAGACTTCCCCATCATATGTGAGTATTTGTTTGAGTTTCTAAAACTCTTAGGGAGCCTCCCAAGTGTCTCATCCATTAAGGAAAAATCTCAAACTCCATGGGTCTTTGATGGAGGTATGAATCGGTCAAAACCCTTAGAGATAGCTAGAGGATGTTTTAAATAGTTCCAAACTTGATTTGGGACTTTATATGATAAAAGAAGATAGGAGAACCCCTTGGGAAAAATTTAGAAGCCTTAGGTTGGGAGATGAGGCATTGGCTTCCATAATGTAACCTTATGAAGCAACATGGACCTAGGCTTGTGAAAGTGAGTGTGTGATGGCTTCAAGGACCTTAAATGAGGTCAAGAGGTCTAAATATGGCAAGGAAATGGAACCAAGAATTTTCCTTGTGGTAGTTGCTTCATTAGGTCATTAATGGAACCATATTGTGACAAATAGAACAAAGTGTAGTCTTAGTAAGTTGGATGTTATAACTTGTTCCAATAGTATAATTAAGTGTTGTTTATTGTGAATAGGCCAAAGAAATCCAACCTTATCTCCTTGTGTTTGTGGAACCGAAAAGGGGAAGGAACAAGCAAAGTAAGGCTTGAATTTTCACCAAGGTAGCTCTCCACCTTTTCTTGTTGCATATGTGTCATTGAGTGCTTGTGTGTATATTTGTATGTTTGGGACATGCAACTTGATGTTATGTTGCTATTTTGGTACCAATATGCTTTCTTGAATGTCCTTGAATTGTGAAAATGGCTCACAAGGGTGAGGTAGTGCCAAAAGTCCCTTAATGTGCATGAGGAAATGTTAAAAGTCTCATGGCATGGGTGAGACAAGGCCAAAAGTCCCTTGGATGGGTGAGGCTAAGTCAAAAGTTCCAAGAACCAAGAGTGAGGTAATCCAAAAGTCCTAGAAATAGGGTGAGGCCAAACCAAAAGTCCCTAGAGCTCATTCTTATGCTTGACATGAGTTTGTGACACAAAAATATGAAAGTGGAATGCTTCATGAATTGATTGATTGCATACTTGTGCCTTTAACATGTTGTATGCCTTGAAAATGTGCTTGGATAGGTGTATGAGCTATTGAGATTCAATGAATCTCACCCCTTCCTTTCTGTCATCTCATATGATCTAGGTAGAGTCCAAGATCCAAAGGATGGAGGCCAAAGAGCTTAAATCTCCATCTCTTGGCACATTTTGCTAGTTTTGATGTACTAGAATGTCAAAGAATATATGTATATGTTATTTTTGAGCCATGACACTTTGAACAAGTGTAAAACTATGCAAAGTTAGTGTATTTATCAAGAATAGAGTTAATAAATGTAATTATGTATTTTGAGCACTTGGGAGCCCACTTATGCATGTATGTATATGGAAGTGGCATAGTGAATTTGAGGTGTATGAGGATTCAAACCTTATGAGGGACTTATTTGTGCTATATTTATGCTTTCTAAGTTGCTCAAATATGTGTGAAACAATGGATGGCTCATTTGAACCAAATTTGCCCCTTTCTTGGAACCAAATTGCCATAATCTTGAGCTATGGCAAAGTCTGACCAAATGACCTCTTCTTGACTTGAAACTTTTCATGCAATTAGATCTTGTCTAGAGCTCTTTGGCAAGCCAAAGACCAGTAATTTTGAGGTCTGTGAAATTTTCTATGATTTTTCAAATTTGGCATCAGAATTTCGGATTTGCACCAGTACTGTTCATTTGGTTAGTTGTGAAATTGTGTCATCCGAGGGGCAAAAGTGGTCCAATGGCTATGAAATTTTATAGGTAGAAACTAGGCATTCACAGTGACTTGTAGCAACTAGAAGCACCTCATTTGGAGGTCTGAACTGAGAGATATGAATTTTTGAATTTTTGGAACCGCAACAGTAGTACTGCACGACCTGAGTCATTGTTCCATTGAATTTTAGTGGCTAAACATACTTTCTTTGTTCTGAGACTATTTTTACCATAACTTTAACATTTATATCTTTCTAAATTGGTATCATTTGAATGGATTGGAGTTTTGTAGAATTAATTGAATATTTTCGAAGTTTATAGCAGACACTTGCATCAGTACCAGTAACTGTCCGAACCTTTGCCCCTTCTCGCATGTCAAACGCTTTTTGTGTTATGTTTCATAGGCTGAAAATATTGTTTTCATAAATTAGACATGTGTAGCTTTACAGAATGGTCAAGAGTGCATGATTTCTATTTTTGTGGATTTAGTTTTGAATTTCCAAAGTTATGACAGAAAAACTGAAATTCTGGCCGAAAATAATAGAGTGAATTTGATGCTCCCTTTTGAATTCCACGAGTTGTGGGCCAACTTTAGTGATGCAAATGAATTGTATTTATATAATTAAATATGAGAATGTGATGTATGAGCTTATATGGTCCTTATGACACTAAATGAAATTTTCATATGCGACGCAACGCGAAATAAGGCATTATTTTAATGCCATTTTTCCATTCTCTTTTGTGCAATTCATCCTGTGAGACTTAGAAATGATAAAAAGCAAGTTAGAAATATATGGTATTACACCAAGGGCCAAAACATTTTAATTGAAGTGAAACTACTTAAAGAAGCAGCGAAATGACACGTCGTTCAATTAGGTCCAAAATGCAACACATTATGACATGAAATGACAAGTCATTTATACCTAATGCCAAAACTACTTGTCGTTCAAGTCGTCTTTGACTTGTAGCCGAGCCACGTGACCTAACCCGACCTGGTTATGGACCTAACTCTAAACCCGATCGCTTCTTGCATTTCTAAGCTCCTTTTTGGGATGGTGCAAAAGTCCATTTCATCATAATTTCATGAGGATTCGTTCTATGATATCAAAATGATGAAAAAATGACTTTAAATAGCAACCCAAATTCACATAAAATTTTAATATTTGAGCTTGAAAAAATTCAGCAAGGCAGAGGCTTTTAAGGCTCAGATACCAACTGTAAACAATCATGGATATACAAAAGAAGATTTATGATATCCAGATGATAAAATAAGGAATGAAAAAACATACTTCCAGCCATTGCCTTTCCTCTATTTTTCTAATGGAAACTCATTGAGTATGAGGGTCTGAGGGGATGCTTCCAAGCTTTGGTTATCATTGGGTGATGGTGTTATGCTCAAATGTTGTGATAATCAAGTTTGGGGACCCCTATATTTATAGGCAAATTCTTTCACCGGCAATTCCTTCATGTTGCCAAAGAAAATGCAATGTGCAGAGGTGGGACATGCATGTTCTAATCCATCCCATGAAACCCATGATTTTCAGACCACATTGAATTGTTGTAAGCCAACATAGTTTGTTGATATGATCTGCTGTAACACCATAAATTCTAGCTCATCTCATGCTTTCAAGTGGCATAATGTCATGAATCATATTAATATTCCATGGAAACGCTAAAGAAATAATGGTTATTTTCGCGTTGCGTCGTATCTAAAAAATTCAATTCAATGTCACGTGGACCGTGTGAGCTTATACTATACTTCCCCATATTTAATTCCATTATTACAACTCATTTGCATCGCAGAAACATGCCTACAACCCATGGAAACCGAAATAGAACTCAAAATAAACAAGCATATTTTCGGCCAGATTTGCTCTATTTTCTGACCCAACTTTGAAAAATCATAACTAAAATCGCTCATCTCAGGGGACTTACTTTGAAAGCGTGTCCGTTTCCATCGTTTAACGAAAACTGGACATTACATCTGCTATGTAGCATGGTTTGTTACCATGTTTTGCATGCAACGTCCCACAGTTGCAAGTTGAGAAATTACTTATTTTTCCTCAAGTTTGCTGTCACAATTCTGTCCTTGCTTGTCGGGATTGCCTTGCACTTGAATCACGTTTTTCTCCTTGCTAGAAATATAACAAAGTCAACATTTGTATTCAACATATATCCCTTCCTTAGCCTATAACAAAGCCAAAACGGTCATGCTCTATTTTCCATATTGAAAGAGAAGAGAAAGAGAAGATAAAACAGACAGAAAAGAGAAGGGAGAATATATTTCGATTTTGTCCATGAAAATAGTTTGAGTCAAAAAATGACATATGGGGCATTTTCCATTCAATATTTAATAGTATGATGAAAAACAACATAATTGAGACATTATTATAGATTAAAATATTATATTAAAACAAAAATAAATTAAAAAACTAATTTGAAACCTGAATCAAATTTAAAGAACTAAAATGAGACTTTTGCCTTTCTTTAAAATTATTTTATGACTATATTTTAATAATTATTCATTATATGTTCTTAAAGCTTGTTGACTTTAGAAAAGCAATTATTTTATAATTAAAAAACATAAAACTGATATTTGTTATACCATATAAATAATATATATGAGAATCGTTGGGTCAAATGATTGGTTTCAAGCGAAGTATAATACATATTCGTAATAGAAGAAAAAATATTGTAATTAATTCATCTAGAGGGAGGATAATTTGCTCATATGTCTATGAAATTTGGAAGTGCTTCGCGGATACACAGCATTAATTTTTCCCTTTCTAAATGACTAAAATTCTTTATACTATTCGGGCCGAAAGGATAGGGTCATTAGTAAATATAATAATTAGATGAACTCGTTGCAACTTAAAAATACCAACAAAAATGCTACATAACTATAGTCCAACCAAAATGAAATTCACCCCAAAATTGTATAGTAATAATAAAATTTTAAGGACTTGGCTGATATCCCCATGACCGCTTTGCATCTCTCTGCTTCATTCATCAGTAGCACGGATAGCACAAATGGAATATACTACCTGTACCTTCGGGGACATCCGATAAAAGTGGAACCACAGAGAAACGGAATATACTACCAAACAATCAAAACGCAAGCTAATTAGTAATTACATTGAGAAATAAAGAATGAGGAAGAGAGCCTCCACTAAAATTTGCAACCGTGAAGAAGGTAAAATATAAAGCAAAGAATTCACTGACAGTTCCCTACAAAATATTGGGCAGCTGAAAATCCAATCTCTTCTGCAATTCGCCGATCTTCATAGAAAGCTCCTTTTTCTGCTCCTTGTAGCTCTGAACCAAGTACTCTTTTCCTTGTATTACCTCTTTCAACTCTCCCACTTGCCTTCTTAGCATGTCAATTCTTTCCTCATCATCACCATCCCTTGCTTTTTCAGAGATCTCTCCATCCAGGTGCCCTTTCGTATCACCATTTCCAGTCAACGAAACGTGTCCTACACAGTGATCTGCAATAGCCTTCATCAGCCTTTGGATCTCTCTCTGAGAGTCAAACAAGTCCCTGTTTGCAGTATCAAGCTTTGATTGCAAATGAGAAGAAAGTTCCAGCTGAGCATCAAGTGAGTTTTGCAGTTCAGCTAACTGATCTTGCATCTCTAGAATCATATCATCTCTCCTCTTCAATTGCTGCCGTAGCTTCTGTATGACCTCCCGCTTACTAAATATGTCAGAACCAGATTCTGAGACACAAGGCGAATCTGAGCAGTTGGAATGGTGGAATGGCCTTGAAGGCAATTCAAGATGATTAGGAGAGAATGCCCAAATAACATCATTCTCCTTGCTAAATTCACCATTAGGAACAGTCACCAAAGGGAGGACCCCATCAGATTCACTCAACATCTGGCCATTTGGTGGGCACTTGAGCTCCACTGTACCTCCAATTCCTATTTAAGACATCACACACAAATTCTGTGAGATGCAACTCCTAACAGATCAACATGTTCATATGTTTACGGCTGGAAGCTGTCCTGTCTAAAAGGACTGTACATAAAAGGACGTTGGGCAAGGGTAAGATACACAAAGATTGCTCTAAGTCTGCATTGAATCATATTTGCAAACTATAATCATTAATCACCAATGACTTCTTTTTCTATTATTTACTCATTTACAAAGTGGAATATTCCTATATACACAAAGAAATATCCCTAATTCACACAATAAAAAATTCCCAGATTAGACCCTCAATTCCCAATTTTAAACCCTAATCAATAGGTTTTTATCCTGCATCACCAGGTTTGCTTTAAACTTGAGCAACTTTTATGGTTTGCATCTCATTGATCCTCATTGGTAATTAAAAGGGATTATGACCACGGGTACACAATACAATGTTTATCACAACTGTAATTACTCTACAACCACACAACAATCCAAGTGAACTTTTGTTCCTTTATCTGCACTCTCCCAACTGTACACAAAGGCACAAGTGAACTTATGTCTGACATTCGTGTAGTAACAAGCATGGAGAAATGACTCCAAAGAGAAGGCAACACTAAAATAATTTGGGTACATCACGAATGCTCTGTTTTTGAACAAGAAAAAGAGAGTAAGAAAGAAACGCACTCAATGGGGCATTTTGCAGAGAAAACAAGTGAAAAAGCTTACTAGATAATTTAGTGTCAAAGGTGAATCAGTAATGAAGGCTGATCAACAAAACCCACAATGGAATCGGAAATGAAGGCTGATTAGAGAACTCCCATGGACGATAAAATTGGATTGATACCATGTGATGATTTAAAAATAAAATAAAATTGAATTGAATTTCCACTCTGAATAGTAGATAGCAGCCTAGATATATATATGTATGTATAAAGCTATATTCATTTCAAATTAATCCTAGCATTGTGTCTGATATTGCACAGCTGACCTTCTAATAAATGTACCATAATCATGGGATTTGATCTTCCCTCTAATCCAGCATCCCCATATTTACAGAATAATGACAGCATTTTCCATAGAAATTTGATCAGATAGATGATATATATATATATATATATATGTGTGTGTGTATTCATCTTGACTAGAGCATTAGTTTGTGCCCATTCCCACCCACGTAGGGGTAATTTTGAAAAATAATCAAGGATACTAAAAATATAGCAAATGTTCCTAGAATATTTGTTATGAACCAAACATGGAAATTTCATATTCCTAGAAGTTGCACTTCCAGGAATGTGCTCTAGCATGGGAATGTTTGATTCCGCAAACCAAACACATTATAAGTTTTGTTAAAAGACAAAATCTAATGTACTAGTCTATAACGAAACGATTTATGAGACACAGCATACTCAAAAACAAATCTACTGAAAAAAAATAAAACTTTTCAATAGGGGAAAGAGAAGTACAAGAAAGAGCAAGCTATAAAACATGCTATAACAACTATTCATTAACTATCAGGAACCAAACAAAATCATAGGAACAAATTTAAACCTGAAATGCAACTGAGGCAGCCATGATTATCTTGTTTTAGAGAATATTCATTAGACTGCAAACAGCAAGCAGCAGATTTTCTTGTGTTGAAAGATTTTGAATTTCCTGAAGTTAAAAATATATGAAGTTATAATCTACTATAGATAAAGAAGACATCTATGCCACTGGAAGTACAGAACCTTTCTGAAAATTGGGAGCATTCTCAGGCTGCTTTGAGTCAAGTGCCTGCTTCCACTTGTAACCAAGGCGAATTGATAATGTACTCAACAAAGCACCAACACTAATAAGAAGCCAATTAGGCCCTTCATCTCGAGAATTATTTGCCTTCGGAACTCTAGACATCCCATTGCCTTGTGATTTCATTTTAAGAGCTAAAAGAATGAAGTAAAATGTTGTTGCTTATCCAGGAAAAACCAACTAAAACAGTAACTAAAATTTACTTGCTAAGTTGCTACCTCTATGACAGATGTTCTAGGCACGCAAGCCAAACAAAAATAACAAAATATTATTCAGTACATGCTAACATATATTCAGCTGGGTAAAATGAAAAAGAATCTAGCAAACAAGCCCAACATAGTACAGGCAAATAACATGAACGGTGCAAAAATGAGAAGCTTTTGCTATTACAGGAACTTGAATTTGAAATCAAAACAAAGAATCAGTATTTTTTCAAATTTGAATTTAAAAAAAATACTAGTGTACTACCACAAATTGTTTATTAAATTAAAAATCAGGAATAACCTGATCTATATATAACTATTGAAAAATAAATCTATAGCATACCAATGCATAAAGTTACTTGTCAATTCTAGTATTTTTATTTACCTAGCAATGGATATCATTGAAAGTATAATGGCTAAATTTTCAATCAGAAAGCTCACCTACTTGCGTTATATGAAAAGTCCATCCTCCCCAACTTGTTCATAAGTTAGCAGATCTTTGATAATCACTGCCAAATGCCGCCAAACAAAAGCCAAATGTTTTGATAACAAAGTCGAAAACAAGGGTAGCTTGTTAACATTTGAGCCATTTATCTTGTATCAAGCCGATAAGAAAGTTCAGGGAGACATCAAATACAGTGCCAAGTAATCAATAAGACACATAGTTACAGATCGTAGTAATCCAGTTAACATATAACCAGCAAGTATGGTGTCAGTTGTCACATACAAAGCAACTCAAGCATAAATAATTCTTTTTTTCATTTTAAGGGAAAAGGTATAAAAAGGAAAACTACCAGGAGCCAAAGAAAGAACTTTATTAGCACACAGTTATAGCTCATAATTTCCTTTTTCTCACGGTTTTTACATAAAGTGTCGAAGGTTTGTTTATACTAGAAAGCGACTTCCTAATGAAATAAGAAAACACAATAATAGCAAAATCCCTCAAAATGTTCCCAAAATAGACAAATAAGCAATGGATTCGCTACTTTCCATATTCCTTCGCTTTCTCCCTGCAATTCCTCCTCTGCTCAATCTATTAAACCTCAAATTTGTTCTAATCCATCTCTTCTTTGGTCATATTTTCTCATAACTTTACTGACACTTAGAATTCGAACTCCGAAAAAATCAAATAATTTCAATATGAACTACCTTTCAATGCTCTCGGGTATTTGTTTCGCTTAGAGCAATTTTCTACCATTAATATAATACTAACACATAGTGGGTAGTCAAAAACGATTTCAGTGGAAGTGGGTTTGAGCAACAAGAGACAACGAGAGAACCTGAAGGAAGGCAGAGGTGTAGAATCATTGCCTGGTCGACGATAAAAGCAGCGCTACACTGAGGGTGGCAAAAGCGTGGGCGAAGAATAGCAAGAAAGCCCAAAATAGAAGTGTTTTATGGAAGAACGGGGCTGACGAAAAAAGACAAGGGCAAGGGATATTTCGGGAGGCCTGAGAAAAGGGGAGGAGGGGTTCAAAAAAGGTACTGTTGACCGGTTTTAAAAAAAAAAGTGCTACTATTCAATTAATAGGTTGACATACTATTTTCATCCTTTTTTTTTTTTATTGGGAGGGGGTTAAATTTTTTTTTTTTTAAGAGATATTAAAATTATATAATTTTTTTAATTTTACAAGTATACACAAATTCTTTTAAAATTGTAAAATGATTAAAATACACTTAATAATAGTATTAATATCTTTTCGTTTTTACTTACAGGACATTTCAATAGGGAATGATACATGTTAGCCTCGTAAGGCAAACTTGAAATGGTTTAGAAGATTAAACTTAGGATTACTATTGAAAGAGAAGGACATTTTTTTAAAAATTCGGAAATGAGTTTTGTAACATCGTTGCCTAAGGTTGAGACATCCTTGTTGAACCTTGATCCCTTCTTCAACTGTTGGGTTAGTCCGCAGATAGGCAAAGAGAGGTCGATTGACGACGTGGCAAACTTTTGGAGTAGTTTCAAGCATTTTCTCAAACCCTCAAACACCGTCCTTGTCATCCGACAATTCCAAAAGTCCACCAAGATTGTAATGGGGAAAAGAGATTCACCAACCTTGGTAAAGGCTCTAAAGACATCCCTCCTATGCTTTTTAAACTTCCTCCTTGTGAGGATGATCTTACCTCTGCCTTCATGTCATCCTTGACTTTGATGAAGATTCTCCTTATGTGCGGTTAGGCGGGGCTTTTTCAGGCTAAGGTAGGTACTGTAGTTCAAGGCATATCCCTTGGTTCTTCTAGACATAGCCAACACCCCTTTGGGATCAGCTCTAGCTCCAGCATATTCAAGGAGCATGGAGTCTGTAGCTCTAGTCTGCTGGCTGTTATGCAAACGGAAAGCCAAACACCATTAAGAGATTGACTGGGGATTGATACACTTTGTTCTTATTGCATAATCCGATCCAAACCAAGTAGCTATCGCAAAAGGGCATGCTAGAAAGAGGTGATCACTTGTGTCAAGTTGGTTGCATCCGAAAACACGAGACCCTTTGATATCGAAGCCTCTTCTCTTTAAGATATCTTCAAGGGGGAGACAGCTAGGACAAGGCTTCCAACAGCATGTTAGGATTTGGCCTGCCACATTCTTTTCCAATTAACCCCACTTTGTCCGGTTGAGTTTCTAGCACCCCAAGAATTTCTTCTGCCCTTCCTTAACGGTATAATCCCCCCTCCTGCTAAGCCTTCATGTTAGTCAATCGTTTACTCCAAAGTGGGATATAGAGAATTTAGGAGTGTCCTTCGCCATGGTCTTGTCAGAAATTAGAATATGTTTTGACCAGTCCCATTGTTCTCCATCTTTAAGTAGGTCAGCAACAACGGTGATTTTTGGATCCATTTTAGAGGGTAGGAACCAAAAATTGTCAATTTTGTTAAACTCTTCATTGCTTACCTGCCATAAGAGGTAGGGAAGAATGATGTTTATGGTATGAAAAATGGCATACCTAACTTTACAAAGACTCATTCATTACCATTTATTCTCAAAAGCAACCAAAACATTAGTGTTACCAAACTTTTGGGAGCAATTTTGACCCATTTTATAGTTCAAGTGCAACTATAAGGATCAAATTTTGAATTTCTTCTCTTTTTTACTCATGGTTGCTGTAGATAGGTTTACTTTGATTCATAAGGCTAGAATATGGGATCCATAAATGTAATACCATATATATCTAACCCCATTCATGGTATTCATAAGCTCCTTATCATCATTTTCATAAGAGTACATGGAAAAGGAACTAACAATAATGGATTTAATCGCATTGCGTCATACTTATGAATTTTAAATCGGTGACACGTGGACCGTATAGGTTCATACCATACATCTTTATATTTAAACACATTATTACAACTCATTTGCATCACAAAATCTTGCTCATAACTCAAGGAAACCGAAATGGAGCATGAATTGAACTCATTGAATTCCAGCCAGATTTGCCACCATTTGGTCCAAAATTTTGAAAAATCATAAGTAAATCTAAAAAAATCAAAATGATGTAATCTTAGCCATTTTGGAAAGCTTAGGATGTCTACTTTATGCTAAAAATAGGTACAAGTCATAACATCCCACACACCGAACATTTGACATGTAAAATGGTTTAGAGGTCGGATTGGATCCTAATGCTATCACAGTTTACTGATATAAATTTAAAAAATCTCCAATTAATTTCAAAAAATTCCAAATCAAGTGAATGATACCAATCTAGAAAGTTGAGGATGTTAGCTAGAGGGAAAAAATAACTCTAGACCAGTTCAAGCTCGCCCAGACCCTAAATTTTGATCAAATAGTAACTAAGGTCTGGTTGGATGCCTGACACTAGACTGAATCTTTGAAAAATCACATCTCCCTCTCTATACCTCCAAATGAGGTGCTCCCATTTGGACCAAGTCACTGGGAGTGTCTAATTTCTCTATATAAAATTTTGTGACAATTGGACATCATTTGCCTCATGAGTGATAGGTTTAATTTCGAACCAATGCTACAGTACCAATGACCAAAACCAGAAAAATTTTCAACTTCAATAATTTACCAAATATTCCATAGACCTCTAAAAATTACCAACTTTATCTTCCCAAAAGCTCTCAATAAGCTCTGGATGCATGCCAAATTTCAGACCAAGAAGAGCTCATTTGGAAAAAAGGTGATATAGTTTCCTAAAATGGTAAGTTTTTGTTCCATATGGGTAACCAATTTGTCCAAATGGCTTTCTTAATTGTTTGGCACCTCTTGGGCAAGTTTCAAAGCACAGATATGACTTGTAGAGACTGCCCAAATGATCTCAAATCTCATACATTTCATTTTGGTCTCTCAACATTCATTTGTGCATAGTTACATCAAACCATCAAAGAGCTAATTTGCATAATTCCATTACTTTTAGTGTCATATAAAGTCTACATCATGTTCATACATCATTTTACACTTGTTCATGGTCTTACATCACAAAAACATTACATGCATCATTACTTTGACATTCAACTACTACTTAAAGTACATAATACACTAAAATAAAGATGTTCAATATCCTTGGCTTGCATCTCCTTGACTTGGAACACCACCTAGACAATTCAAAGATGAGGGGGAAAGGGGAGTGAGATTCCAAGAATCTCAATAGCTCACACATCCACTCATACCACATTCAAGGCATACATACATCAAATTCATACTATATAAGCATAAAGTGTGTAATAAATTCCATTCCATGTCACATTCACATGTCAAGACCACTTTCATGTTCTAGGGACTTTTGGTTTAGCCTCACCCCATTTCTAGGACTTTTGGATTTCCCTCACTCTTAGTCTAGGGACTTTTGACCTAGCCTCACCCATTCAAGGGACTTTTGGCCTTGTCTCACCCATGCCATGAGACTTTTGGCATCTCCTCACCTTCATCAAGGGACTTTTGGTATCACCTCACCCTTATGAGCTCTTTCCACATCCATAGTCATTCAAGACAACACATTGGTACCAATGCACAACAAGGATTAAGTGGCATATTATCAAGCATCAAGAATGCATGTAAGCACACTAAGATATATATATATGCACATAAGAATGCAAAGAGAATGAGGTGGAGAGCTACCTTTTAATTTATGCAAGCTCACTTTGCAATTTCCTTCCCCTCCTTAATTTCACAAGAGCACTTAGGTGGAGTAAGGTTCTCTTGACCTAGACATCACAAATAACACACAATCACATCCTTGAAGTAAGCCAAGACATTAAACTAAAGCTTATCACATATTTGGTTCCACAATGGACATATTGGTTACATAAATGGCCTATTGAAATAATTCATATCATTCAAGTGCTAGGCTCCATTCTCTTATTATTTTTAGACTTCTTGGACTCATTTAAGGTCCTTGGAGCCATCACATATTCAATTGTACCATTGAAAGACCAAGTTGCTTCATAAGGCACCATTAAGGACACCATTGTCCCATCTCCCAACCTATGGCTTCTAAATTTTTTCCAATGGTTTCTCCCATCTTCTAACATCATATAAAGTCCCAAACCAAGGCTAAAACAATTTAAAACATCCCCTAGCCTAATGAACCTAGCTTGGCCAAAATATGCACCATAAGGAAGGTTCATAGACTTTTTTCCTTGATGGGAGAGCCACTTGGGAGACTTTCTAGAGGTATTAGGAGCTCAAGGGAACATTCAAATAGCCAAGGAAACATTCACACAAAATTAGATTTTGCAAAACCCTAGAAAGCACTACACTTTTCTAAGTTGTTTTCCTTTGTTTTTTACTTGAATTTCTTGCCATATTCTTAATCCTTGCACTTTTTTTCCCAGGTTTTCCTCTTGGTTCTGCCCAAAATCCAGCCCCTCCTATCCCATCCTAGGTTGGCCGAAACATATAAGAAGAAGGGACAAGAAGAGGCTACCATAGGAATGAGATTTTACCTTGTTTTTCCTTAGTTTCTTAGATGTTTCTTCCCTTGGTTAACTTCTCTTCTCTAAACAAGAAATTTTCCTCCTTGGCCTGACCTCAAAATAGAACCAAATCATTTAAAAAATCCATCGAAAGAAAGGAGGAAGAGAGGAGAACAAGATTGGAGGAAGATAGAGCAAGAAATTCCATGAAATTACCTAGTTTCTCCTTGGCTTTCTTCCTCTTTTTCTCCTCCTTCTTGTGTGCCTAAGAGAGTTGAAGATTTTTTGTATTTTGGGCAGAAAGGGTCATGCTATTAAAGAGGAGAAGAAGGGAAAAAAGTGTGGAACTCTTTAGAACATTCAAGAAACCATAAATTCCCATTTTGCCCTTTCGTAATAGCAATTTCATTTCGGTTTCGTTTTAGCTCCTTTTTTAGAACCATATTTTCCATCATAAAATTTAGGTTCCCAATTTAATAAAATACCTTTGGAATTACTCAATTTGGAGCTAAAACCTTACTGAACGAATCGGTCAAAGTTTAGGTCAACCGACGTTAAAAAATATACACCGGAGGGGTTTTACCAGTCCTGGGGCTTGCCATAGTTTTTGGAGCCTCTGAGAACCTTGAGCAACTCAAAACTTTCATTTAAAAAGTCCTCTTGTGTAGTTTTCCAAAATTTACACTTATTTACGAAAATGCCATTACGTTTTGTCAGTTTCCGTCTCAAATTATTTCTCCATCCTAACTCTATTTTTCTTTCCGTCTGAGCCTAGAATTATCATTTTTAGGAATCGAGGACTCAACCCAAATTTTTTGATATATTATCTAGGTCATTTCAGAGGATTTACTTTTACATGACTTATTTTGTCGTTTTACGAAATTTACGTTTGTTACAATATGCAAATGGAAGCTGTATAGCCTAATTTAGTCACATTGATATAAAAGAGTCTTAAATTTCAAAATTTCATGATTTAGATTATGTAGCTCCAATTTATGCAAATTAATTCTTTACGAAAAGCTTATCATGTGAACTTTATACTGTAAAAATTTCAAGTAAAATAAATTCATTTAACCCCTCAAAAACCACAAAAATGGTAGCTTAATTAATGTGAACAATACTAGTGCAAATCTACATAATTTTACTAATTTCAAAAATTTATGAAATATTTTATATAGCTTTGAAAATTCCCATTTTTGAATTGTTAGAAAACTTTATAAATTCTCTACTTGCATGTCAAATTTTAACTTCAAACTAGGTCATTTGAGCTATCAAGAGTAAAAGTACGATTTATTACTTCTTTGGACCAAAATTTGGTTCTAAAGTAATCCAATTGACTTTTAATTTGTACTTTCTCACTTTAAGCAAATTTTAATCTTTCCTAGCATCAATTTCATAAGGTCCATTACTAGAATAAGGCGCATATCAAAAATTGGCCATTTAATATCTATTTATGCATATACGCCATAAAGAATCTCATATACGAAATTGTTTACCAAAGGCCTATTCATGCATTGAAATGTCATATAATTATGGTCTTATGCTGATACACATGTCATCATTACATTTTCTTTCCATATGTAAGATATTTCATCACTAATGTATCACATATATTCTCAAGTACAAAGTTACAATAAAGATGTCTAATACATGAATTTTTAAACTTATGGCTTCTCATTTTCCTTCTTTTTACTTAAAGACCCTGAAATGGTTAATGGGAAGAACATGGGTGACATTTTGGGGAGAATCTCAGTAGCCAATTTCAACCATATAAATGCATACAAAAATATTATGAGGAAATGCAATGCATATGATACTAACATATAGGTTATATGCAACATGTAACCCAAATATAGCTTTAACATAAAATCTCAATTTTCATCAAGCCATGGCATCTTAACATACTGGATAAGCTTATCTAAGCTTAACTCTAAACCAAGGAAAAGCTACTATGCTTAATTTCCCACCATGGGGAGTTAGGAGCTAAAAACATACAATACATATGCATAAAACTCAAAGAAAACTATATCAAAGCATAACTCATAAATGCATCAAGCAACCACACATACAAACATCTCAACTCATCTAAACATTCAAATGTATACAAGATAGGGAGATAAAGCTACGTTATGGAGTCAGGAGCCTCAAGCTACTACTAATTCCCATAAACCTTCTCTCTTTTTTTGGTCTTTTACCTCCTCCTTCTTGGTTCTCACCTCCATCATATGGGCTTGCATTTGCTTAGCCTACATATAGTAATATACCATGCAAAAGAAGTCATCGAAAATCATTCCAACTTATATTATCACCATTTAATCCTATTAGAACTTAACATGCCATTTTAAGTTATTTTAGGTTTCTTAAGAGACAATTCTTGGATTTCACTTTCTATGCTCCAAACCCTCACTTTCTATGAGCTAGATAACTTTAATAGAACTCATTAGAGCCATCACTGACTTAATTAAATAAGCCTAATACCATCTTACCTCTTTTGGCCTAATTAAACCTTAAAATTTTACTTTTCAATTTAGGGCTCCTAAATTTAATCTAATAATTCCATTGGTGTTTATAATTCATATCTAAATCATTTATAATCTTAGAATCAATAAAACAACTCTTTAGCTACTCCATCCCCACCATGTCTAAACCCAGTACCTATGTTGGCCTAATAGGAGTTTTTGTCATTCTCTTAGGGAATTTGACATACATAGAATATTCATGGCTCTTTTCTAGCTTAAATTTGATCTTAGATAGCTTAAAACATCATCCTAAAATTCTATAACTTCCCTTGTGCAAATGGAACCCTAGGTAGTTTAACTTAAGTTCTATGACTTTTTAATTAATTCCAATTGCATAATCTTATTTTACACCTTTCAAAACCCTTGTTTCTCCAAGATTTCATTAAGCTAGAGCCTCCTCTTCACTCTTTCTAGGCCAAAATGTAAAGGGCAAGAAATTCAAGGAATAGCAAGCTTTTTAATGCATGACATACTTGATTGAAAGCTTGTCTAATGGTGATTTCTTCACTATATTTGGTTGCTCCAAACCTCCATTTTTTTTTTCAAGAGGTCAGCCACCAGAGTCATCTTTTCAAGAAGTTGAAACCACCATTAGAAAGAGCTTAAAAAGTAGAGAAAGTTTGCTAGCTAGTAAACCATGAAATTATGCAAGTTTTCTTACTATTTTTTGCTTCTTCTTCCTTCTCCCTCCTCCATCTCCATCATCCCATGGCTGGTCTAGTTTGGGTAGAAAATAGGTCAATGGAGTCTAGAAGAAAGTGGTGTGGCACTTTATAAAAGGTGGAGAAGATTTTTATAACAATTTTCATAATTTTGTTACATCTCAGCACTTTAATCCTTTCATTTGAGCTCACTTTGTGTCCTTTTCAAAAATCATCTTTTTCATATAAAAATTGAGGCTCTCTACTTTATTAAAAACATTTAGTTGAAAAGTTTTGGGATTTAAAACTATTTCAAAAAGTTTAGTTAAAGTTACGGTCAATCGATATCCTAAACTATATGTTGTCAAGGATTTTGTCATTTTGATGGTCCCTACAATTTTTGAGACCTTTAGAAACCCTAGTGAGCTTAACTTCACCATTTAAAACTTCCTTCTTTGAGTTTCTAAAAAAGTTTTCCAAAATTACAATTTTACCACTACAATTTCGGTTTCCTCTGTTTAGGCACTTTGGCTCCGTTTGTTCTCTTTTTACTTTTTCCTTTCATCTTATCCGAACTTCCAGTCCCTCATTATCATGATTATCAACCTTTCTTTTGATGTCTCAACATTTAAAAAACACAGGGTATGACAAAAAATCCCCTTCCATAAAAAGGAGGGCCTAAGGCACCACTTAAGATTCTCCTAACAAGGCCTGAGATATAAGTACCTAATATCACTTTATTGTAAACTAAGTTCTTTTGTTGAAACATTCTCCATACTCATTATTCTATAAAAGTTTGTTATAGTCTCATAATGGCAAGTATTCTAATCTCTGCTTATTTTTAGGATCACAAATTTATTTTATGAGATAATATGGGAAATTATGCATTTTCATATTCTGAGCTTCTTGAACAACTTGTAGTATAAAAGGAGATAGATGGGGATTGATGATAGAACATATTGAATGAGAGTTAACCTTCTTACTTGGGATAAGAAACTAGCCTTCCACCCCCAAATTTCCCCCTATATCATATATAACTTCAAAATATTTCCTATTTTTATTAGTTCCATTGATGCAATCACCAAGATATATTGCAATATGGTCCATGATCTTGCACTTGAAAATATCTCCTGTAACCTTTTTTAGACCTTCTTTATGTGTTACAGCTAAACTTCATCTCTAACTTTGCAATGTTTGCCAAGATTCTTGAGAACCTACCAAATTCCTCCATGTTTTTTTTCACCTTGTTGCAAGAATGCAAGTCTACTTGAAAAAAAAAATAGCAGGTCATCTACACAAAGTGGATGATTGATAGGGGCATTGCTCTATTTATCTTTGTTCCTTTGATGCTCCTAAAGGATGGAGCATTGATAAGATGCCCAAATAGAACATTTAGTCAAAGGATGAATAGATAAATTGAGTGAGGATTGCCTTGTCTAAGCTCTGTCATGCATATGGTATAATATTTTTAGCTTTCCTAATGATAAAAACGTTGAAAGATGTGCTCGTAAAAAAAATCCATTAGTAATTTTCTCTATATTGAAAGGAAGTTTAATGTTCCCAATTTCTAATTAAACTATACAACATTCTTTACATCTAAAGTATTAGTAATTAGCATATAAATTTAGATAATGGATTACCAAGATACAAAAATATAGGAAAATTTGTTGTACTAACAAACTGCACTTCCATGGCCATATAAGAAAGTTTATATTTATATTACAAAAAAATTTCCATTAAACATGGTTATCCTACTATAAATACCTTTAAGAAGTGTTAAAATAAGTGTACATTGAGCCATTAACTATTATTCACCATTAACATAATGAAAAACAAGTTTTAATAAAAGAAATAGAGACCTTAAGACTCAAGCCACGACTTAAAGAGATTGGGTCGTAACTAAAATGGCCTCTGGAATTCTTAAAACCTTGTTTAGCATCTTTGCCGCGACTTGAAAGATTTCTATTGTGGCTAAACATGGGTTTGGACCAATTTTCTCACACAAATATGATTTGTGCTGCGGCCAAAATATTTACATCATGGCCAACTTTTTGTGTAGCGGCCAAAATATTTTTGCCATGGCCAAATTAGCTACTAGATGACTTTTTCACAGTGGCCAAAATTTTTGCACTAAGGCTAAATGTTCACATCGCATCAAAAATTGCTTTTGGAACACTACTAGCTTATTTTAGCTATAACTTGAGGAAATTTGCCTATAACTCAAATTCCTACTGTCCCTAAACACTTAAATGAGCAAACCAACAAGTTGCTACCATTTTATGATCAATCCTAAGATCTTTCAATGGCTAAAAGGCAAGGTTTTTAAAGGGTTTACATTTTGATAATCTCCATCCAATTATTTTACCTAACGCAAGGATTTAAAGCTAACCCAATCATTCTAACTTCAATTATGACAATATAAGGACTCCTCTTTTACAGTAATAGGTAGGGAATAGTTTCAAGTGGCAACCTAAAATCCATATTACCTCATCTAAATTCATCTAACCACCTTGAGCAAGTTCCAATTGACAAATTAAGCATGTTTACATTCTCAAAAGCTTTGACATAACCCCAAATTCAAAATATGACTATGCAACACCTTAAAATCACCCAACAGTTACTCATGACAACAAAGTATATTATGGTAACACAAAAAGAATGAACCATTTCATGTGATGACCCTAACTTCTAATCATGGTAATTAAGCTTAAACATGTGATTGATAGTCATAAATCAAGGTCTAGCACCATTTAAATTAATCAATTTAGGAAAAAGTGAGGAAATTTGAATCTTAATGTTATTAGAATAATTAACCAAACTACAAGAATTCATGTACATAAGTGAAACAAATCTCCAATTAAAAGCCTTTAAATCTATTACCTATTTATTTTCAACTCTCAAGAATCTCTTACAAGTGCCCTTGATGTTGCCATAGGAAAAACCAAAGTTTCTAGGTTAATATAAGAGTTTTAGAACCTTCTCTATGGCTAAATGATTTCACACAGTGGTGAATTTCTCTCTAGAACACCTGACACATTTTCACAAAGGTGCCGCGGCCAGTTCCTTATTTCGCTGTGGTGAATTACTCTCTGGATAACTTTTAGTTTGGCCTCTCACATTTCACCATGGCGAATTTCACTTCTCGCCGTGGCAAATTGCTCTTTGGTACTCTCCGTGGGCAACTTCGCCTCTATTGATTGCAGCGAAATACCTTTTAATCTGACAACTTTTAAAATTTTATCTCCTACACTCCAACTCCCCTTTTAGTGACATCATAGGGCCATTTTACCATAATTTATGGGGCTCTAATAGCTTTCATTTACCTAATTTACCCAGTTATTCTATCATTACCAATCAAATATCTAAATCTTAATTTCCTACTCATCAATCTATCATATATCAGCAAAGATTCAGAAACTACCAACAACCATCATTTAAATACACATATCATCAAAGGTTCCATGCATCACTAGCTTAAGTCATATCCAATGTATCACATGATTACATTTCCAAATGGTAGGCTGTATCATAAATTTAACAAAGCTCATCACAGATGTTATAAGTTCATAGCTAATATGAAATCTAGCTCCTCAATAGTTGCACATTAATTGATCAACATATGAACTCCTACACTTGGCAACATGAATACATGATGATACTATATAAAAGAATAACAAAATTTGCATCTACTCTACTCAGATCAACCCAAGTGTAGCCTCCCCTACACATGGTTGGAGCTCATGGATTTTTATCCACTTGCTTCCCTTTATTCTTATCTGAAGAGCCTTCACTTGAAAGTATGATCCAATGAAACGGGGTGAGATGCAAATCTCAATAACCAAAGGCAAATTCCATTCATATATGCTAATTTAATTAATATATATGCATGAATTCAAATGAACATAAGAAAATATACTAGTCATACCAGCAAATAAAACAATTAGGCTATCCATAATTAATATCCCATACTAGCAATCACATTTCCACATGTTAAAGGCTAATAATACCGAGAAAGGCCTGTCCATGGCACCCACTTTCCAATGAGTACAACCAAGGCTTAGTACATCTTAGGTTTAATCATAACCTAGTGCCCGATCGAAGCACATGCACGGGTGGTAGCTGCATCACAGCTCCACCATAGACTCACAAGGTCCAAACACAATACAATAAATAGCTAATCAATTCATTTAACATTTAAAACCTTTCGTGCAACAAATATAAAATTACAGCAGATATATGCATGAAAATACAAAATCCCTGGTTACCTCGCTTACGGATAATTTTCTAGAAAACCAACAACAATGCTACCTGAACCCAGTTACTATAAGAGTAAAATTCGGATTGAATGTTTCCTCAGCTAGAAACTTTAATGTATCACTCTAAATCCTAAGCAAATTTGTATAAAATCAATACCCATACTACAAATCAACCATAAGGGTTTTAAAATAGCAGAAAATACATTAAAATGAAGAGTTTATGCTTACCCAATATCCTTCGTAATCTCAACCTCTAAAAATCCTCCATGAAAACACTAACAACAAAAATCTCAGACTTGGGAAGAAGATGAAAATCCACTAAACCAGAAGCTCTTCGGATCAAATTATAGAGGAGAATGAGAGGGTTAAGTTCTATGAAGGTTACCTTGGCTGAATCCCTCCTAGAAGTGCATAATAGAGCCAAAAGGTTGGTGAAAACCTTAGCCTCCCCTTAAGGTGCGAAAATGCTTCTTGTGTTTATGTTTTAGCAAAATATGGGAGGGGCTGCATATTTTTAAGGTTTAGTTGAGTTTAGGTTGGATCCTAAATGGGTTATGGGTTAACGCAAAGGCCCAAATCCATATGAGTTCATATTTTAAGTTTTGCTAGGCTAAGTTTCATGAGTTGGACTACAGATTTATAATTGGGTTAGGCCAAATTTTAAGAGTTCATTTGATTTGGGTCTGCATAAGGAATGTTGGGCCAATAATAAGCGTTTATGTAAGTTGGGTCTTAGGCCTCTATCTCACTAAATCAGATTAGGCCATCAATAAGTGCTTTTTCTTGGGCTAAGTAGCACAATAAAAGGTTGGATCTCCACCTAAAATTATTGGGCCTCCATTAGTCTCTAACCATAGCCTACTTAATTTAATTTGGGCCTCAATGAGGTTTCTAACCCAATTAAATCTCAAACCCATATTAATAATTTATCTCTCTATAATTCCCATTCATATATCTTGTCCAATTATTCCATATTAATTATTCTTAATCAATCGAAATCCATGATTAACACCTTAATAAATTTTAGGGTGTTACACTTCACATTCCTCATCACCAAACCAACAAAAGCACATTTCGTAAGCTCCTAAACTACAACCAAACTTAAAACCACAACTGGTCAAACATTGACATCCACTCTATGCCTTATATGATGACAAAAATCTTCGTTTGACAGTAGCTAATCTAACATCAGATGTAAGTACCATACCCAAAATCCATCTTTTGATAAGATTACCCATCATACACCGATAGTAAATTATAATTAACCAATTACATATAAAAAATCATCCCTTGACAACAATATGACCATAATGACAGTAAAATTTAAAGAGTCACTTCTAAAATCTCCAAGTGACATTTCAAAATCCAAAATATGTCCCTTAAATTCCTCTAAACACCTTTAACAAGTGTGAAATGCAAATTTAAACTAGTCTAAACATCCAAACTTGTTATATCAATAGCACCAGCATTAATTTCGCAATGTTAAATGTTTATTGGTCTTGTAATTCCAAGTTACTCATTAAGAATCATCCAAATACCATCACAAGTACTAACTCCATTATAGCTTAAATTATATAATTAGTCTTTATACTTGGCAATACATGATGCAATGTGGCAATTATATAACATAATAAGCAATACTAGCATGTTTATTATACAAACCCAATTAAACAAAGAATTTAAGTCTATACACCTAAACTATTATGGTAGGCTTCCATTAGCTTTTCCTTACTATTAAAAGGTCTGGTCCTATAAGCCCACAACTGAGCTGAGATATAACATCTCAATAACAAGAGGCAAATTATATATATATGTATAGATTAATCAACATAATGCATTTTTATATAGAGAAATACTAAAAGCATCAATACTTTCCATTTTTTTTTGGTCATACATGTTAATGGCCAAAAATAGAAGGAAAGACCCATCTATGGCACGAACTCCCTATTAAGCACACTTACAGCTCAATGCATTCCATTGAGTTTGATCACAACTCGATGCACTATCAAGGCACAATGCACGGGTGGTAGCATGACCATAGCTCCACTACAAACACAATCATGATCTAACATAATCAAGTAGCCAACCAATCATTTGGTATAGAAAACATATATGTACAACAAATGTAAGATAAAAAATGAACATATACATGAAATTAAAAATTAACCCTTAATTACCTTAATGATACCCAATTACTCTTCCTCTAGTTAACAACATAATCTGAAAAGGCCCACCAAGCCTAACACAAGCCATCATTTAACCATCATCAGCAAAAAAGCTCCCTATCCATTGATCAATTTTATAAAGAATCCATTAGAAATCACTTACCCACATTTCCAAAGAATTAATTTCACCAACTCAAGATTAAATCACCAAGAACCATCAATAGGTCACTCCCAACATCTCTATTTTCACACTTGTGACAATCATGCACCAAAATCAACCTAAATGATAAAATATCTATACATACATATTGCAAAATAGCAAGAGGCACTTACCCAATCTTCCATATAACTAATGGTGCTTATTTGAGACTAAACAACTTGAGTCTATAATGAGTCACTTCCATCATCTTCATTTTTGCACATATGATAGCCATCAAGTGAAAATTAGTCCAAGGGATAGAATTTGAGCATGAACACACATCAAATTAAAGGGAAATACTTACCCAATAACTCTACTAGCCTACAAGGTCAAAAATTAAGCAAGGAAATATCAAAATTCCTAATTTCCATAGTATACAGTTTAATGAAAAACCTTTAAATGACAAGTTATTCAGTTTTAAATGTGGAGAAAAATGGGTAGAGCAAGTTTTCCTTTACTTACCTTGACCAAAACTTGCATCTTCTTAGTGGATCGGAGCTTGGAAGGTCTAACCATTCCCTTCTTCTCTTCTATGCAAATTTTCTTTCTCTCATGGCTGTCCCAAATGTTTTTTGCAAAATAGATGGGGTGGCTTTACTAATATTAGGGTTTTATAGGAGAATGGTTAACCTAAAGGCATTTTTGTCCAAGTGGGTCTTGTCTTTAGTGGTTGGGCCTTTGCGAGATAGGCCCAATTGAGCTAAGTTTTTATTTAAACTTGAATTGGGCTCTTAAAATTATTTTTCATGCAATTAAATTAATTATAAAGCTTAACTTAAATTGTCACCCCTTATTAATGAACTTTTTTCCAATAAATTTCAAATTTACAATTAAGCTTATTTTTTGCCAAAAATTATCAACTTATTATTATTAGCTTCAAAATGCCTAAAATAATCATTTTTCTTGGAAATTTCTAATTTTTGATAATTTTTCTTAATTCTCATGGCAATCCCTTATTTTCCTAAATTAAATTCTTAATTCTCCACCATTCCATTTAATTAATTTCAAGATGTTACAAAGTTCATATGTTTCTTTACCATTTCAAAATAATATGATGAAGATGGAAAAAAACTTCGATAATGATTTCTTTTGCTATACATAGTTACTATTGTAGCAAAAAGCACAGTATAAAAGGTATAGAATGGTTTCCAACGAGAAGAGTGACACCTTTAATTTCTAGCTACACAAAAGTTGATCATCTCATATTCCTTTTCATTTTGGTCTAATTAGTGCTTCGTTTGGTGCATTTTTATCTAGCCCTTAAAATATGAAAATGGGTGTTTTGGTGTTTTCTTACATGATTTTTGGAGGTTAAGGTTAAAGGAACCATTGGATGAGTATTTTTCCCTATTTTGATGTGTTATTATGTTGGAAATTGGGCCCAGTGACTGATTTTCATGTTGGATTCTGCCTTTGTACGAAAAATGCAAGGAAATTGGAGTAAATCACTATAATTTTTGGGTTGTGAGGCTCACATCTAAATTTTGGAACTCATTGGAAGTTTAGGTAAGTGTTCTTTAAGTAGTCCTAAATGATTGAAATGAATGGATACCTGATTCTTTGAGTAAATTATAACTAGAGACTAAATTTTGGCTAATTTAAGGCACTTAGGGTGTTTGGAATTATTTCAAAGCTCTTGAGGATTTTGGAAAAACCAAGTTGAGGGTTTTAATTCCATGTTTATGTTTATATTAATTTTATATTTGCTGTAATGATATGTTTTTCATGTTAAATGATTGGTTTGGCTACTTGTTGTTGTTAGACCGTGATCATGTCCTTGGTGAAGTTGTGATTATACTTCCACTCATGCATTGTGTCAAGATCATGCCCTGAGTCGTGATTATACTCATTGAAATGTATTGAGTTGTGAATGTGCTAAAGGAGGGAGTTAGTACAGTGATCGGGCCCCTTTCCTTTTGTTTTTAGCCATTAACATGTTGTATGTAATTGCTTGTATAAGATAGTAGTCACCGATAGTCAAACTTGTTTATTTACTAAATTATATGATATGTTTTTAGTATCTATTTAAATGGAATGCATTTATATTGATTATATGGTACATATTAATAGAATTTCTCTTGGTTGTTGAGATTTGTATCTCTCCCCTATTTATGGGCTAATAATTTTAGGTGAAGATTCTTTAGCTAAAGAAAAGGGGAAACTAGCAGATGACCATCCCTAGTCTAAGATCTAATGTGGAACTTTTGCACTTAGACGTCTTGGGTTTTGTAAAGATAATAATTTTTGTATAACTTAACTTGTATAGCATCATGATATATCTATATTGCCAAGTGTAGGTGTTTTGATGTTTTATAACTTGGAAGGTACCCAATAGGGGCTAGGCTTTTAGTTTATGATGAATCTAATGTAATTGCATTTTATTGAACAATTATGAACTGATATGATGTATAGAGGATTGCTTCATCAATCTAAGGTTACGATTATGACATAAATTGCAATGTTAGCCTTGGTTCTGTCATATGGTTTCTACTGTCCTATATGTTCCATGTAGGTTGTAGGGATGTGCCATAGCCATATTTTGCATCTAAGGTTGTTTTAGAGTCTTGAGGATGGGAATATGCTTAATTGGTTTCATGAAACTTGCTCAAAGTCGTTTGAGGCCAATAGGTAGTGAAATACACATTTTTGGGTTACCATTTGAAGTGCTTTTAGTGCCATTTGCTATCAATATGAATTTGTACTAATATAATTAAAAAAGGAAATGTTATGTGTAACACCATAGATTCTAGTCCATCTCATACATTTGAATGGCATAATATCATGAACTATATAGGATTTCCATAGGAAAAGCAAGAAAAAATGAGATTATTTTCGCATTGCACTATATCTAAAAATTCATTTCGGCGTCATGTGGACCTGATAAGCATGATTTCTATACCTTTTAATTCTCCTAATTTTGGCATTTTAATAATTAAATATGGCTTAAGGAATCTAATTGAATGAAAGTTGATTTAATTGACCATGTTTGCAATTTAGGAATTAATTTACAAAATTTTGAATTCTCAAATACATAAATCTCTTTTTAAATAATTTTGTAATTTGTTCCTACTTAATTGCTTCCATTCCTTGGGTGCAGATTTAATTGGGCTTCCTCAATTGCATGGAAAGGAGAAAAGTTACATGTGTGTGTGAGGAAGAAGCCATGGGTTTATAGCTTGGATACAAATACACACACATGTAGAATAGAGATAAGCTCGTGGCAAGGAAGCACAAGCAAAACAAAACCATGCATGGGATATAAGAAGGAGAAAAGCATGTGGAATGAGGGATTTGACAAAGAGTCAGCCACATGCAGAAAAAGAGAAGGAAGGTATGGGAAGATAGCTTGAATAGAGGAAGAGCAACACATGTTCAAGAGGAAGGAGAGCCACAAACTAAAAGGGTAGCAGCTCACAAACTCGAGCAAAACAGAAGCTACTCATATGGGGAGAGACGTGGTTGAACAGAGGAAAGGGAGTTGCACAAAGGAGAAGCTACAAGAGAAGAAGCCATTTTCTGGATTCAAAGAAAGTAAAACAGAGGAGAGTAACTCGTGAACAGTAGAAAATGAAGCAGAAACACGTGAAGTCTGGGCAAAGAGAAAGATGAGAAGAAGCCACACTCTGGTTTGAAAGAAAAAAAAGAGCTGCACGAGGGATGGCTTCTTAAGGATAAGAAGCTCAAGTTTTACGTGAAACATTCAAGTGGCTGAAATAGAGGAGGAAGCATGAGTTTTTTGTAGGGAGAAGAAGATCCATGCACACACTCATTTGAACTCGTGGAAAAGCTGCAGAATGTGAAGAGAGCACGATGGGTTTGAAGGAAGCTCAATTACATACACATGTAGAGACATGCAGCTCGAGTGAAGAAACACGAAGCAAGAGCTGGAAAATGAAATAGTTGTATGCATGGGAATCACGTGATAAGCTCGAGCTACTGGTTTTGCATAAATAAGCAGACCACGTTGAGCAAATGAGCAACACGAGCTGTACGAAGAAGGTTCGGTGGAGCAGAAATTGGAGATATGTGTTCTGGTTTGAATGGAAAATGAAATCACGTCGAGAAGCTCGAGTTCTTGGTTCTGATATGGAGAAAGAGCTAGAGATTAATGAGTTGCAATGTGGAAGTAAAGAAAGCTGAAATAAGGAGCTGAGCATGTGGACTGATGTAGGATTAAATGAAAAAAAAAAACGCTGAAGATTTATCGGGCAGTAGCATCCATTCACCATCTCATCCAGACCCTACATTTGATCATTACCTTTCCATCTAAAGGCTGATGTGAAGAAGAAAATAAAACGTGAAGGAGGCGTGACTTCAGCTGAGGGGCACGTGATTAATTAATGAAAAAAAGGCGCTGAAGAAAAAGAGGAAAAAATGTGATTCAGCGGGGAGAGAAGAATGAGTTGGAGATTCATTGGGCTGGAGAACGCGAAGTGTGGTTCCAGAGAGTAGAGAAAGACGACGTAAACGAGAGCTCCAGAGGAAAAAAATTTGATTCTCAATGGCAGAAGCTTCGATGATCAAATTCCTTCCGATTAAACTCTCCATGGCAGCTTGAATTCTCTTTGGTGGCTAGCTGAAGATAGGATTCTCCTAGATGAAGATTTGAGCTCCACATCTCCTCACCAATTTGGATAAAACTTCTTTGCTTAATCTTTTAGTTTCAACATTATTTCCTTTATTAATTTTACTAGGTTTAGCTTATTGGTTTAGGAATTTAATTGCTGGAAATTACTAGATTGAATTAATTTTTGGATTGAGCTTAATTTGATTTTTGGAATTTTAATTGTGATCATCATATGTTTGTAAAAATTCCAGAATTAGTGCTGTAAATTTACTTTTAAATTCGTCTTGATTTTAGGCTAATTGATGCAATGGTTATTAGATTGGTTGGCTGGAATTTTTGTGCAATTAATTATTTGAGGAATTAATTAATCTAATTGGTGAATTAGCATCTTGAGTGGATTGTGCAGTAGATTTTATTGATCAGTTAGGATTGGCTTTGGTGTGTTCTAATTCTTAATTCAGTTAATTAGTTATTCAAGGTTTTTTATGGTTGCAAAATTCCTTGAATATTTGATGAATTGAATCTTGGATGGTTATTCAAGATACCTTTATAGGGAATACACTAAAGAGCAAGAATTTAAATCCAAATTTGGTAAACTAAAAAGAGCAAGGATAATTGAATTCTAGGGAGTCCAATTGAAAGCTAGCTACCACATTTGCTTAACTATTCACTTCAATTGAGTTTTAAGTTTTTGATTCTTGTCTATTAAATTTAGTTCAATTAAATTCTAGCCATTCAAAGCCCCTAAAACAAGTTCTAATTGTTAATACTTAGTATACCCTTTCATAAACAATTTGAGGTACAAACTCCTTGGGAAATGACCTAGACTGCACCATTAACTACAGAATTCATTTTGCTTCCTAGTTTTATTTGAGATTACACGACATAATTGTCAAGACCGTGTGAGCTCATGCTTTGCATCCTCATATTTAATTGCATCATTACAACTCATTTACATCCCAAAAACATGCCTACAACTCATGGAAACCGAAATGGAGCATGAAAAGTGGGAACTCATTCTCAGCTAGAATTGGCTTCTTTTTTGGGCAAAATTTGGAAAATCATAACTAGATTTAGAAAAATAAGAAACATGTGTTCTTGATCATTCTAGAAATCTTAGGATGTCTACTTCATAATGAAAATATTCCTAGACCCTAACATTTATCATGTAGGACATTTGACATCCGAAAAGATACTAAGGTCGCTGGCTGCCTGGGCTACTGTTCAGATTACTGATACAAATTTCTAAAATTCATAACTAATTCTATAGAAATTGAAATCCCACAAAATTGGTCATTGTGGAAATGTAAAAATGTTAACTTGATGTAAAAATAATTCCATAATGAAACAGATATGTTTAGCCATTGGAATCCTATAGAATATTAACTGAACTCCTGGGGGGCCACTGCTACTGACAGTCAACTTCAAAAATGCATAACTCTCTACTCATATCCCTAAATGTGGTGATCTTGGACACAGAAAGATTATGACTTCTAGTTTATTTCTATAAAATTTCACAAGCATCGGATGCCATTTGACTATCGGGTGACACAAAACACAAAACTGCCAGTATGAATAGTGCACATACTAGAATCCATAAAAAATCCAACTTTGAAAATTCATCAAATATTCTATAGACCTCAGAAAATTATGTTCTTTTACTTTCCAAAAAGTTCTAAATGAGATCTAATGGCATGCCAAATCTCAGATCAAGACCAACTCATTTGACCAAAAAGTGATGTAGGGTTCCATAATGGTCAATTTTGGCTCCATATAGGGCACCAAAGTTGCCAAATAGATTTCCCTTGGTCTTGGCACCTTTTGGGAAAATATAAAAGAACATTTGAGACTTAAGTGAGCTGTCCAAATGGTTCCAAATTTCATGCATCTCATTTTGGCCATTCAACCCATACTTATGCTTACTTTCATCAAAATTCTATATTGCACACTTTGGCATTACATACTCAAACTGAGTGCTATGGGTTATATATCATTTTCATACATCTAAACATCACATAATAGTATATTTACACATGTATCAAGGTTCATGGTACATATGCAACATCATGTACATTATGAACCATCATTATGGTTCCAAAATGGACAAAATAATACATAAGCTTGTCAATCCTTGCTCTTCATGGTTGCTGGCTCCCTTCACCATAATTACTTAGTCCACCTAGCATGTTGGTATTGGAGATTGTGCCCTAGGCCAATCATTGTATTGCGAACATTGTTTTTATTATGAAATAAGAGTTTTCTTTTTATTACATTATTATATTATTTGTATGTTTATATATAATAATATCCATGGATAAATCATTTTTTGAATTATCTAAAATGTACCTGATCAATCATCCTTATGGGAACAATGATGAATTAAGATTAGTATGATTTTGATTGATTAAGTGTTAATCATGTATGATGATATGAATCAAAATCATAGGCGTGTGTTAGAGAACAGGACGCTGGATAGACCCATCATGAGATAAGCTACATGGATTAAGTCATAAGTTTATCTCATGTATAACCGTGTCATTGATCCCTTGGACCTGAGATCACCATAGATTCCTACATGAAGGACACTGTACTATGGCATAGTCTAATGTCATTTTTAATCGGGTGATTATAAAAACTATGATCAAGTATAATGGAATCCATACAGAGGAAGATCAGTGATCAAGATGGAATTTGTCCCTCTAATTAATAGAGAGATATCTTTGGGCCCCTCGATGAGTGTGACTGAGAAATGCATGGCCATGTTCAAATGGAAAGGATTCCATCTTATATCAGTCTGCTCGAAGACCGAGAAAGTTAGGATCGAGCAAGTTGAGCATGACATTTCCATGCCTCATACTCGATCTAGATATCGTGTGACAAAAGGGATATGGTAGGGTTATAAGATAGGTTGCATTGGATTACCAATCCCGTATGATTTGGGTAGTCACAATGTCTTGCTAGAGGCCGCTTGTGATTTGTAGGTCAAACAGTGTAGTTGGCCCACTGCCAAACATCATATGGGCCTGCAGGGTCGCACATAAGAACAGACCAACTCGGGCTAAAATGTCCACATTCATTGAATCATAAATGTGTCTAGATTCAATGAATATCTAGGATGGAGGAATTATATATATATAATTAATTAAATTCAAAATATATTATATATATATATTATATATTAATTTAAATTTGATTCTATTAGATAGATTTAAATTTAAACTAATCAGATAATTTAAATTTAATTCTATCAGATAGATTTAAATTTAAACTAATCAGATAATTTAAATTTGATTCTATCAGATAGATTTAAATTTAAACTAATCATATAATTTAAGTTAAGGTCTAGATATAGTTAGTTTAAATTTAAACTATAGGATAGATTTGAATTTAAACTAATAGATATATTTAATTAATTTTGATTAATTAAATATACCTGAACTCTAGTCTATAAATAGGGGTTTTCATATCAGAAAAGAATAGCTAGAGTTGCCTTCAAAATCCTTAGAGAGAGGGACACCGTATGGACGTCGTACAGAATTATACGGACTGTACGGAATTGTACAAACAGGCTGTTAGCACACCGTTTGAGTTGCTGAACCCATTCGTGTGGATACCAGTAGAGGGAACTGATCCGTAGTCAGTTCTTGTGATCCAAATAAAAGTAAACAACAAACTCAATCGATTAAAAAAGGTAATTCTCTAAACCTATTCAGTTTAAGTGATTTTAATAGATCCTTGGTGGGAATTGGGATCAAAATTTTAAACGTTTCTGCTGTGTGCCTCCCATAATTCCTAACAGTGGTATTAGAGCCATGTCAATATTGCTTAAATTGAGTACCTGTGCGTTCTAAGAATTTTATCTTATAATCAATTTTTCGCATGTGCTAATATAAGATATGTATGCAATGTTGATTTGATCAAATTATTTTAAAAGCATGAAATCTAAGCGTAGAGGTCCTTTTAATGAATTCGTTCATATATATGATATATGTATAGTTTTCAATGTGATTGGGAACATAATTATTAATTTGTTACATATATATATATTTGATATATTTTGTACAGATTATATTCTGTTTCAATTCGAATTCGTTTCGCTATGTATGTGACGCACTGACTGAATCTGCCGTTGCTATCTAATCCTAGCACAACACAATCTAATTTAAAACTAATTCACTAAATTAAAAACCTTTCATATGAAATGAGATGTTTGCAACATGTGTGTTTGTATTGTGATTTGCTTGGATGGGTATGGTGCATGATATGGCCATAGGATGCTTATGGTTTGTAATTTTTAAAATACGGCTTGCGTGTCATGCCTCTCTCTATTCATTTTGAATGTACATTCTTTTCTCATCTCACACTCCCCTCGAATGTTTAAGAGAGGTTTCTCTTTGTATATATAGATTTTATCTTAGAGGAATCCTTTCATTGGTTTCGAAGGAGATAGGGTAGATGGGCCATATTGTGTCATATTTATTTTAAGATTTATGATGAGATCATATGTATGTATGTATGTATGTTATCGTAGCATATAATTGTGTGACAACTAGTTTTATGAAATAATGAAATAAAATCCCTCATATAAATTTTTAAGTTACAATGCCTCCCACTAATGAACATCTGTCAAGACTTTGATCACCTGACTGTAGGTTCCACCAAAGTAGGATACACTTAGGTTATCTTAGTAAGGCAGCTTGGGTAATGGTGATACTCATAAGTTTCATAGTAGTTTGACTTAATTGAAACTATTAAAACGGTTTTGGGTCTCAAGGCATTAGATAGGATTAAACATGCCGAATCATATGATGAATGAATCCTATAAAAGATCTAAGAGTTACATGTAATGTAATTGGTAAACGAGTTACCTACCTAAATAGCTTAATTTTAAACATCTTGCCAAAGCAGACTTATAATTAAGTGAAATATGGGTCTTAGTTTGCTAAATTAAATTGAGGGTTATTTTTAGTGGAAAGTTATTAATTTGATTTTTGTATATTTTGTTGTAGAAAAAATGTCGACAAATAACTCTGCTGCACTATCATTGCGATCCATCCTTAAGAAGGACAAACTCAATGGGATAAACTTTCTTAACTGGTTTAGGAACTTGAGAATTGTTCTCAAACAAGAAAGAAAACTATATGTCCTAGATGAGCCCATTCCTGAGGAGCCTGTAGCCAATGCTCTAAGAGTACAAAAGGATGCCCACACTAAGCATCTCAATGATTCTGTGGATGTGGGATGCCTGATGTTAGCCACTATGGTCCCAAAACTTCAAAGAGATTTGGAACTTATGAAGGCTTATGAGATGATTGTGCATTTCAAGGAAATGTTCCAATAACAGGCAAGGCAGGAAAGGTTTGAAACTACCAAGGCCTTACATTCTTGTAAAATGGCTGAAGGTGCATCAGTTAGCACTCATGTTTTGAAGATGAAAGGCTACCTTGATCACCTTGAGAGGCTCAGATTTCCTATAAGTCAGGAGTTATCTAAAGATTTGATCTTAAACTCACTCCCTGAAAAATATGACCAGTTTGTCATGAACTACAATATGAACAACATGGAGAAATCTGTTTCTGAACTGCATGGGATGCTTAAAACTGCCGAGCAAAATATTAAGAAAAATCCAAGCTCTGTTTTAATGGTTCAGAAAGGTAAAAAAATGAAAAAGAAAGGCAAAGGCAAAGGAAAAGGCCTGAACAATAAGTTCAAGAACCAAAACAAGCCCAAACCCAAGCCTGAAGCCAAGAAGGCAAAGCCTCCCAAGGAAGGAGTTTGTTTCTTTTGCAATGAGTTTGGTCATTGGAAGAGAAACTGCAGGCTCTACCTGGAAGATCTAAAGAAAAAGAAGAATAGCGGGGCTATTACTTCAGTTATCTATGTTATAGAAATTAATCTTTCTACTCCTCCTACGTGAGTATTAGATACTGCATGTGGAACTCACATTTGTACAAATGTGCAGGGTTTTAAAAGGAGTAAGAAGTTGAAAAAGTTGGAAATAGAGCTACGAGTTGGAAATAGAGCAAGAGTTGCTGCTTTAGTTGTAGGCACTTATGAAATAAATTTGCCCAATGGACTTTTGTTAATTTTAAACAATTGCTATTATGTTCCTGCTTTGAGTAGTAACATTGTTTCACTTTCTTATTTGGATAAGGAAGGTTTTATTTCAATTATTGGGAATAATAAATGTTCTATTTATCGTAATGACATTTTTTATACGGATGGTGATTTGCATGGTGGTCATTATTATTTAAATCTTAATGCTCCCAATAATCAAGATATCTATAATATAACTACCAAGAGGATCAAGACTAACAACTAAATCCGACCTATCTCTGGCACTGTCGTCTAGGCCACATAAATGAGAAACGCATTTCAAAACTCTATCAAGATGGACTTCTGAAATCATTTGATTTTGAATCATTTGATACATGCGAATCTTGTATATTGGGAAAGATGACTAAGACACCTTTCACTGGACACAGTGAGCGAGCCACTGACTTATTAGGCCTAGTACATACTGATGTATGTGGTCCACTAAGTACAACTACTAGAGGAGGCCACTTGTACTTTATTACTTTTATAGATGACTATAGCAGATATGGTTACATCTATTTAATGAGACAAAAATCTGAAGCTTTTGAAATGTTCAAAATATTCCAAAATGAGGTACAGAATCAGCTTGGCAAATCTATTAAAGCACTTCGATCCGATCGAGGTGGTGAATATTTAAGCCAAGAGTTTATTGACCATCTTAGAAATTATGGTATTGTCTCACAATTAACCCCACCAGGAACACTACAATGGAATGGCATTTCTGAACGAAGGAACTAAACCTTATTAGATATAGTTCAATCCATGATGAGTCAAACGGATCTTCCACCATCCTTTTGGGGCTGTACATTAAAAATAGCTGTGTTTACACTAAACCGTGTTCTATTTAAGGCAGTTGAAAAGACAGTATATGAGATATGGACTGGGAAAAAGCCCAGTTTATCTTTTCTCAAGATTTAGAGATGCGAGGCATATGTTAAGCAATAGGCCTCAGATAAGCTAGCACCCAAATTTATAAAATGTCTTTTTGTGGGTTATCCTAAGAAAACTAAAGGATACTACTTCTACAACCCTACTGAGAATAAATTGTTTGTTGCTCGGAGTGGTATCTTTTTAGAAAGAGAATTCATCTATAAAAGAACCAGTGGGAGTAAGATACATCTTGAAGAAGTTCGAGAGCCACAAAATTGCATTGAACCAGAGATAGAAAATTGAGAAGACTCACAACAAGTTGTTGAGCCTACTCAAGTAACACAAGGCCCACAAAGGTCTGATAGGACACGACATCAGCCTCAAAGATATCGTGATGTGTTGCTCATTGATCAAGATGAGCCAACCACCTATCAAGAGGCCATAATGGGATTAGACTCTGAGAAATAGCTAGAAGCCATGAAGTCTGAGATGCAATCCATGTATGACAATCAGGTATGGACCTTGATTAACCCACTTGAAGGTATAAAAGCCATAGGGTGCAAATAGGTTTTCAAGAAGAAAACTGACATGGATGGCCAAGTGTATACCTTCAAGGCACGATTGGTTGCAAAAGGATTCAAACAAATACATGATATAGACAATGATAAAACCTTTTCACCAGTCGCTATGATTAAATCAATCAGGATCCTTCTTGCCATTGCTGCATACTATGATTATGAGATTTGGCAAATGGACGTGAAAACAACATTCCTTAATGAAAAGCTGCTTGAGGATGTGTATATGACACAACCTGAAGGTTTTATGTGTCCAGAGGATTCTGGGAAGGTTTGCAAGCTTCAAAAATCCATTTATGGATTGAAGCAAGCATCTTAAAGTTGGAATCATCGCTTTGACGAAGTAGTCAAAGATTTTAGTTTTATCCAAAATATTGATGAACCTTGTGTTTACAAGAAGGATAGTGGGAGTACAATTGTATTTCTAGTGCTTTATGTTGATGACATCCTACTTATTGGAAATGACATTCCTACCTTGCAGATTGTCAAGTCTTGGTTAGGAAAGTGTTTCTCAATGAAAGACTTAGGCGAGGCCAATTACATCCTTGGGATTAGGATCTATAGAGATAGATCCAAGAGGCTAATCGGTCTAAGTCAATGCACCTACATAGACAAGGTATTGCATAGATTTAGTATGTAAGATTCAAAAAGGGGTTTTGTACCTATGTCTCATGGCATCAATCTCAGCAAAACTCAGTGTCCTAGTACACGCGATGTGTAACACCCCAAAAATTAATTAAGGTGTTAATCATGGATTCAGATTAATTAGGAATAATTAATATGGGATGATTAGGCAAGTTAAGTGAATGGAGATTTTAGAGAGATGAATTATTAATATGGATTTGAGAATTAATTAGGATAGAAACTTCATATAGGCCCAAATTAAGAAATCTTAAGAAGAGGCTAATGGAGGCCCAATGAGTTAGGTGTAGACCCAATCTAATTCCATATGATAGAGGCCCAAGATCCACCTTGCATAGGCTCTTATGAGTGGCCTAATAACCCTTGTGCAAACCCAAATCCTTGAGCTCTTCAAACTTGGCCTAAACTTGATTAAAATTCAGCAGCCCAATACATAAGAGCTGGCCTAACAAAGCAAAAATCTGAAGCCTATTTGGAGTTAGACCTTAGAGCAACCCATGACCCATCTTAGACACAACTTAAACCTAATTAAAACCCTAACTTTTCAGCCTCTTCCTCATTTTGCTGAAACTCAAGAGAGGAAATTCGGAGGTTCAAGGGAGGCTAAGGTTCTACCAACATGGAAGCTCCGTTTTTGACTCCTAGAGGATGATTTAGCCAAAGTGAGTTATATATAACTTGACCCTCTCATCCTCCTCTTCATTTTGGTCTGATTAATTTCTGGGTTTGAGCATTTTCATCTTCTTCTCAAATCTGAAATTTGGGGTTGGGTGATTCCTTGCAAGATTTTTGGACTTGGAGGGTTAGAGGGAGGATTAGGTAAGCTTTTTCCTTCTATTTTGTGAATCACTTTGCTGGAAAATGCCCTAAGGATGTATTATCATAATGGGTTCTGTTATTGTGTGAGATTACAAGGAGATAATGGTGGAAAACTGAATTTTCTGGGCTTGATGATTGAAATGCGAATTTTGGTGCTTCCATAGTGGATTTCCGGAGGTGAGGCTATGGGTGTTATCAAGTGAGTATCTTTTTCCCATTTTGATGCATTTTCTGTTCGTTTGAGACCCCTATAGTTGACCTATGATATGGGCTTTGGTTTTATGTGAAATTACCTAGAAATTGGAGTGAACTATGGCAATTTCTGGTGTGGGAAAGTTGGAATCCGAAATTAAATCCCTTGGTAATTAGGTGAGTAACCTCTAGTCTGTCATTAGTAGTTCAACTCTTTAGATATTTGATTGTGATTAGAAATGATGATAATTATGCTTGTTATAGGCTTGGTATGCATTTGGATTATTATGGTAGCTAGGGGAAGAGTAATTGGCTTCATTGAGGTAACTGGGTTATTTTTCTAATTCCATGTATATGCTCATGTTAATCTGCTATTTGTTATACATGCTTGATTTTGAAATGCTAAATCTCTGGTTGACTATTTGATTGTTATTGTTATTGTAATTAGACCTTGTGATTCCATGGTGGAGCTATGATGCGGCTGCCACCCGTGCATGTGCTTCGATCGAGCACTGGGTTGTGATCAGACCCCGATGCACTGAGCCCTGGTTGTGCTCATTATGGAGTAGGTGCCTTGGACGGACCTCTCCCAGTGTTATTGGCCATTAACATGTTGTGTATGATTGCTGGTATAGGACAATAGTCATTGGTAGCTCAACTAGTTCATTTGCGAATTGAATTGATGATTCTGGTATTTATGACATGAAATTGCATTGGATTGATTGACTTGTATATATGGAAATTGCCTTTTGTTACTAAGATTGTATATCTCACCCCGTTGTGGGCTAACATTTTCAGGGACCGGACCTCTTAGTGGCAAGGAGAAAATTAATAGAAGATCTTAAATGGTTTGGTAGCACATAGGCTTGGGAGCTTTGACAAAATGTATTGTAACTAAATTGTTAGTTCTGTATCATTGTTGCATTGCATCATAAGTTGCCAAGTATAGGGATTGTATATGTAATTTGATTATCATGGAATTGAACATTATGATTGTAATTGGCTAATAATGGATAAGTGATTTGATTTTATATGAACATTAAGCATTGACCCCATGCACCTTGTGACCATAATACATTTGCTGTCATTAATCTATGAACTCACTAGTTTATGGTAGCTAGAGGGTTAAGGATCCACATTTGAATTTTAAATGTGTAATGATAGATGTGTTAAGTAGATTAGGTGAAAGAAAGACATTAAATCTTCACAAACTAAGTTAAAGTGGCCTAGAGGGTTGCTAGAGGGGAATTGGAGAGCATGAGATGAAATTTTGGGAGTTATAGGAACAGAAGGGAATTGGCCGCAGCCAACATTTAATTGGCCTAGGCCAAATAGAAACAGAGAAGAATTGGTCGCAGCCAACAATTAATTGGCCTCTGCCAAATGTGGCGAACCTGCCAGGGAAGAAAACAGAGAGAAATTGGTCGCGGCGAATAATGATGTTAACCGCGGCTAAGCCTGGGAAACAAGTTTGGCGGTATTCCAGAGGGTATTTGGCCGCGGCGAAAGGGGTATTTGGCTGCAGCAAAATGCGTGAAATTTATGGAGGTGTAAGGACTTGAATCCGAGAGTAATTGGCCGCGGCGAAAGGGGATTTAGCCGCGGCAAAGGTGCTCAATTTCTCATATTCACTTAGAAACTTTAATTTCTTTTATAGTAATACTAAGGAATGATTTAGAAACACTTGTAAGTGGTTTTTATGAGTTGGAATTAATGGATGGGAGAATCAAAGGCTCCATATTAATGATTAAATTCACTTGCACTTTTGAATAATTGTGGTTGCCTAATTAATGACCCTAATAACATTAAGGTTCAAATTTCCTAACATTTTTCGAATATAATTAGTTGTAATGACTTTCAACCCTAATTGAAATTTTATGGTTAGTAATCACATACTTAACCTTAATTATGATTATTAGAAGTTAGGGTCATCACATGATGAGTGAGAACGCATGAGTAAGATTCCATACGCCTCGGCTATTGGATCTATCATGTATGCCATGTTGTGCACTCGACCAGATGTCTCATATGCCTTAAGTATGACTAGTAGATTTCAATCAGATCCAGGTGAGAATCACTGGACTGCCGTCAAGAATATCCTAAAGTACTTGAGAATAAATAAGGATGTATTCTTGGTGCATGGAGGATTGGATGACGAGCTTGTTGTAAATGGTTACACAGATGCAAGCTTTCAATCTGACAAAGATGATTCTGAATAGCAATCAGGATTTGTATTCTGTTTGAATGGTGGAGCAGTAAGTTAGAAGAGCTCAAAGCAAAGCACTGTGGCTGATTCTACAACAGAAGCTGAGTACCTAGCAGCATCAGATGCAGCTAAGGAAGCTGTTTAGATTACAAAGTTCATTACTGAACTAGGGGTGGTGCCTACTATATCAAATCCGATAGATTTGTTCTGTGACAACAATGGTGCAATAGCACAGGCTAAAGAGCCTAAATCACATCAAAGGACCAAACACATACTCAGGCGATATCACCTTATCAGAGAAATTATTGATAGAGGTGATATAAAGATATGCAAAGTACCAACTGATGACAATGTTGCTGATTCTTTTACTAAGCCGCTTGCACAGGCTAAGCATGATCGTCATGTTAGGTCAATGGGTATTAGAAACATTAATGATTAAACCTAGTGCAAGTGGGAGTTATTGGAGATTGTGCCCTAGGCCAATCATTGTATTGCGAACATTGTTTTTATTACGAAATAAGAGTTTTCTTTTTATTACATTATTATATTATTTGCATGTTTATATATAATAATATCCATAGATAAATCATTTTTTGAATTATCCAAAATGTCCCTAATCAATCATCCTTGTGGGAAGAATGATGAATTAAGATTAGTATGATTTTGATTGATTAATTGTTAATCATGTATGATGATATGAATCAAAATCATAGGCGTGTGTTAGAGAATAGGATGCTGAATAGACCCATCATGAGATAAGCTACATGGATTAGGTTATAAGTTTATCTCATGTATAACCGTGTCATTGATCCCTTGGACCTAAGATCACCATAGATTCCTACATGAAGGACACTGTACTTTGGCATAGTCTAATGTCACCTTTAATCGGGTGATTATAAAGATTATGATCAAGTATAATGGAATCCATGCAAAGGAAGATAAGTGATCAAGATGAGATTTGTCCCTCTAATTAATAGAGAGATATCTCTGGGCCCCTCGATGAGTGTGACTGAGAAATGTATGGCCATGTTCAAATGGAAAGGGTTCCATCTTATCTCAGTCTACTCGAAGACCGAGAAAGTTAGGATCGAGCAAGTTGAGCATGACATTTCCATGCCTCATACTCGATCTAGATATCATGTGACAAAAAGGATATGATAGGGTTATAAGATAGGTTGCATTAGATCACCAATCCCGTATGATTTGGGTAGTCACAATGTCTTGCTAGAGGCCGCTTGTGATTTGTGGGTCAAACAGTGTAGTTGGCTTACTGCCAACATCATATGGGCCTGCAGGGTCACACATAAGAACGGACCAACTCGAGCTAAAATGTCCACATTCATTGAATCAGAAATGTGTCTAGATTCAATGAATATCTAGCATGGAGGAATTATTTATATATATATATATATAATTAAATAATTAAATTCGAAATATTATATATATATATATATTATATTAGATATTATATATATGTATATATATATATATATGAATTAATTTAAATTTGATTCTATTAGATAGATTTAAATTTAAACTAATCAGATAATTTAAATTTAATTCTATCAGATAAATTTAAATTTAAACTAATAGGATAATTTAAATTTGATTATATCAGATAGATTTAAATTTAAATTAATCAAATAATTTAAATTTGATTATATCAGATATATTTAAATTTAAACTAATCAAATAATTTAAATTAAGCTCTAGATATTGTTAGTTTAAATTTAAACTATAGGGTAGATTTGAATTTAAACTAATAGATATATTTAATTAATTTTAATTAATTAAATATATCTGAAACTCTGGTTTATAAATAGGGGTTCTCTTATCAGAAAAGAATAGCTAGAGCTGCCTCCAAAATCCTTAGAGAGAGGGACACCGTACGGACGTTGTATAGAATTGTACGGACGTCGTATAGACGTTACGGAATTGTACGGACAGACTGCTAGCACACCGTTTGGGTTGCTGAATCCTGTTCGTGTGGATACCAGTAGAGGGAGCTGATCTGCGGTTAGTTCCTGTGATTCAAATAAAAGTAAACAACAAACTCAATCGACAGAAAAAGGTAATTCTCTGAACCTATTCGGTTTAAGTAATTTTGACGGATCCTTGGTGGGAATTGGGATCAAAATTTTAAACGTTTTCGCTGTGTGCCTCCCATAATTCCTAACAGTTGGATCATTGGAGAGGAGGGGATGAGATTCAAAGAATCCCAATAACTCATCTCCCATTCAATCATACATAATATGTACAAGCAAGCTTTACAAATACATGCCTAGAGAAAATAAAAGCCATAGACCTTTTAAAAGCAAACTTGGTATGTGAATAACTCATACAAATCATTCAAGAGCTCACCAAGTGTTTGGATTGGCCTCACACTTCTCCTTATAGGTTTTGGACTTGCCTCACCCATTTCTTGAGCACTTTGGACTCAACCATACTCTTGGGAGCCTACTTTGCTTTTGGGAGATACTTTGCTTTGTCTTAACTAAGCTCAAGGGTTTTTGGCTCATCCTCACCAAAGAGAAGAGTTCTTGGCCTCTCCACACTCAAGCAAACTCATATAAACATCATGCACTCATTAGAAAACATAACATGACATCAAGGATCACAGCATATAAAGGCATACTAGCATACTTTTCATAACTTGAAAATACACATACACACATTCTAAAACAAGCTAAATACACATCCATGCATGAGAGAAGGTGGAGAGAGCTACCTTGTATACAAACACACACTTTTCCTTTAGGATTCAAGCCCCCTCTTTTGGTAATACACCCATAAATTAGTGGAGATGGTTTCTCTTAGCCTAAATACAATATATGGGAGCCAATTAGGTTCATGAAACAATTTCTAGGGCCATGCAATGTGCTTAAACCCGATATTACTCTACAACCTCCATTATGGTCCATATTGGTGCCTAATGAAGCAACACCCCTCAAATGATTTCTAGGCCTTATTCTTTTCTTTCAAATATGATTCTTGACTCCTTTTAAGCCTCTTAGAGTCATCACATCCTTAAAACAAATGGCCTAGCACCATGTTGCTTCTTTAGGTCATAATATGAAACCTAAGACACCAAATCACTTTCCATGAGTTCTAAATTTTTTCCAAGGCCTTCCTTCATTTTCATTCATCAATTATGACTCAATAATGGCCTTAGAAAAATTTAAAACTCTCCTTAGCACCATGTAACATGCTTGGCTGAGACTATGGCATTATTTGGGCTTCTTGGAGTTCTCTTAGTTTTCTTGAAGGAAGAAGCTTGTGGGGAGCATCTTTGGTGTCTCAAGAACTCATTTATACTCTAACTTAGACATAGGAAGTATCACATAAATTCAGAATTTGAAAAGTACACTTGAAACCCTAGGTTTTGCATCTTGAATTCTAATGCCTATTTCATGGTTTTCTTTGCATATTCTTATTCCTCTCCATCAAATACCTAAGAATCATCTTTGGTTGGGCTTAAAAATCAGATTTTCCTATGGTTCTTAGGCTAGGTCGAAATGGAGAAGAAGGAGACATCAACATAGCTACCATAGAATGCAATTTTACCTTGTTTCCTTGGTTAGTTTGGCTTGAATCTTGCTTTCTCCAAACTCTTCTCTTCAAATCCGAAAATTCCCTTCTGTTCTTCCTTCAAAATAGCCCTCAAAACTTCAAAAAATTCATGGAGAAGAAGAGGGAAAAAGAGGAGAAGAGATTGGTGGAGAGAAAGCATGAAAAACAAGCAAAATTCCATACCTAAAGTCTTGAATTTTTCCTCCTTTTTCTCTTCTCTTTGTGTGCCACTCTCCAAGGGTTTTGCTTCTGATTTGGGGCTGGAAATTCTGAAGTGAAATGAGGGAGAGTGTGAGGTGCCACCTATATATAGCTAGGGCGAAGTGACTTTTTCAAAAATTTCCATTTTTCCCTTCATATTTTGCATTTTTATTTCTCCTTCGTTTTAACTCCTTTTTGAGAACCGTCTTTTCCATTATAAAATTTAGGTTCCCAATCAAGAAAAATGGCTTTGGAATCACTCAATTCGAAGCTAAAACTTTCCAAATGAATCTGTCAAAGTTCGGGCACATCGACATTGAAAAATGTCTACCGGAGGGGCTTTAGCTATCCCAGGGCTTTCTATGGTTTTCAAGGCCTCTGAGAACCCCGAAGAACTCAAAACTTTCATTTAAAAAGCCCTCCTATGTGAATTCCAAAATTTGCTCAAAATTACAAAAATGCCATTACGTTTCGTAAGCTTTTTATAAGAAATTGTTTCTTCATTCTAACTCCGTTTTTCTTTCCATCTGAGCCTGAGATTCTCATTTTTAGGAGTCTAGAATGCTTTTTAAATTTTTTGAGACCTTAACTATCTCATTTTAGGGGACTTTCTTTTGTATCCAGTGAGTTTTGTTCATTTACGGAGAAATCATACGTTACATTTTTCACATTTTGTAAAGTCCCACATCGGCTGGAAGGGGCCTGTGCTGAGCGCTTATAAAGGGGTGCGAAGCGCTCTCTTCCAGAGGCGCCTTTTCCCGTGAGTTAAGCGGGCAAGGGACAAAACCCACTGAACCGGGAAGGCTGGGTCTGTGACCCTCGAACCAGGAAAGGCGGGACAATACCTCTGGAGGCTCTGTAGGTGGTTTGGTATCAGAGCTGGCCGTTCGCATGTGCGACCTGGGGATGGGTTGGCCCCAAAAGGGGGGTGGATTGTAAAGTCCTACATTGGATGGTTTGGTCCTGGGAACGGCCCATATAAGTGGGGGCAAAGCTTCCCCCACCAGACGCGCGTTTCCCTTGAGCGAAGGCTGGGTCGAAGACCCTCGAAGTTCGGGGAGACGACAAAACCCTTGAGGATGGGCGAGTTCGCAGCTCGGGGACAATATGTTAAGGGGAGAGTAGCCACGCTTCCACCCAAGACGTGTGTTTCCCTTGAGCGAAGGCTGGGTCGAAGACCCTCGAAGTTCGGGGAGACGACAAAACCCTTGAGGACAGGCAAGTTCGCCGCTAGAGCCTCCAGAGGTATTGTCCCATCCTTCCCGGTTCGAGGGTCACAGACCCAGCCTTCCCGGTTCAGTGGGTTTTGTCCCTTGCCCGCTTAACTCATGGGAAAAGGCGCCTCTGGAAGAGAGCGCTTCGCACCCCTTTATAAGCACTCAGCACAGGCCCCTTCCAACCGATGTGGGACTTTACACATTTTCTCTCATTTTCAGAAAATCGGATGTTACATTACGGGTAGCCCTTAAACTCTTGGAGTGGATAAGTCTATTAAGTGATGATGAGAAGATGATATAAGCTTTAAAAGCATTGCTTTTGGCTATAGAAAAATCTTAGGATGGAATTTAGAGAGTTGCAAATAGGTTAGTTTGTGTATCCTAAGGTTTGGGTGAGAATAGGGGATCAAATCATAGCTAAAACCATTTGCGTCACAGATAAAAATCATCTAAGGAGTTACAAAACCAAAACATGTCGCAGCACAATAGGGATTGCTATAGCGTAAACTGGGAAATTTAAGTGAGAGGTATTCCAAAAAGCAATCTCACCCCCAGTGCCAAGTAGGCTCACTATAGTGAGACTTAGGCTTATATGTGTAGTAAGGCTCTGGGGGTACCTTACCATGTCATAAACATCCTGAGCTGTGGCAAGAATCAGGTTTTGGTAAGGAGTTGGTACTAGACTTTAGCTAAGTCACAATGTAAGTCCTTTAGGTCATGGCACAAATATAAATTTAAGTTTCTAAGGCTCCAAAGCCTAACTTGGCCATGGCTAAACCCTTCTAAATTGCGGCCTAAGTCTTAGAAACCCCAACTTAGCTATAAAAATGTGGTTTCCAATATGTTATAAGGAATAGTGACTAGTACTCCTTTATATACCAATTTTATGCTACTTGACTGCACATTTAATGGGATGGAAGTATTGATGAAAAATTTATTTCCTTATGACCATAAATCCTCTTATATATCTTGTTAGTAAATGTTAGTGATCTAAAGGTTAAAATTTTCTATATTTTCATCCATCACTAAAGTATTAACCAAGTTAGACCATAAGCGCCATTGGTTAAGAATACAATTATCATTAATTAGCTTAATTAAGGGTTATGATTGTTACATGTATGCCTTAATACCTTATTCTAATATCTTAGATAGCTTATCATGCTCACATTGAACTCATTGGATGCCTCAATTACTAAGCTAGACTCATGTATGGCTATATGGCACACTTATGGTTTTAGGTGCACATAAAAATTTAACCTTTCACAAATGGAATCTATAATTAAATCCAATGCTTCCCTAGCCTCTGTAATTCTCAAGAGGATCTGTGACGACCCTAGATTCTAATATCAGTGATTATAGCTGAATACATGATTAATAATTAATGATCAAGGTTTGGAGTCATTGCAATTAATTACATTAGGGAAATACAGGGGAAATTTAAACCTTGATACTACTAGGATCATCAACTAACAACCATAACGGGAACATGCATGAAAGGGGTTGTACCATCATTAAAGGTTTAGGATTCATCCATTAATTAATTTCAACCCACAAAAACATCCCACCAATGTACTCATACTATTCCCTAACATTAGCCTTACTGAAATTAAGGTTTCTAGGTCAAATATAGGAGTTTGGGAACCTGCGCCGCGACTTGAAACTTTTCCGCCGCGGCTAAGCTAGGTTCTGGAGCTTGAAAACTGAGTCTTTAGACTTGCGCCGTGGCCTAGAACTCTTGCGCCGCGGCCCAGTTTCTCTCGGGAATTTTCCTGATCGCCGCGGCGAGTTGGACCTGCGCCGCGGCCAACCTATGTGGCGCTGCGGCGAGTTTTGCTACTGTAACCTCCCTAATTAATTTTCTCGACTCGCGCCGCGGCGAGGTTACGTCCTGTCACCTCCTGGGTGATTATTTTCACTCCGCGCCGCGGCAAGATTTCTCAAGCCGCGGCGTCCCTCGCCACTGTCACTTCCTAGGCTGCGGCGTGATTCCCTTCTGTCACTAGTTTCACTATATTTCGCCCCCTACACTCCATTTCTCTTCTTAGGGACACTCTAAGGTCACCTCCCCTCATTTTATATAGCTCTAATGGCATTTATCTACCTTATTTACTTAGCTATTCTTCCATTACCAATTCAAAACTTATATGCCCATTTCCGTTCTCTAATCACCCTCTATTAGCAAGTTTATAAAATAGCAACAACAGAATATACATGAATTACCAGCAACTATCCTTTAATACTCAATCAATAGGGGTTCCATACAATGGGGGTTCATACCAATATCTCAAGAGTCACATTTCCATTGACAACCATATTATAGGTCAACAAAGTTTACAGCAGATCATATGAATCCATACATCAATTACTAAGTCAAGAGGAGGTCTAACCCTTTAGTACATACATTCTCAATAAATCAAATGTTCAAGCCTACACTTGGCAATGCAGATACATGATGATGCTATACATTAAGGAATACAAAATTAGCATCTATACTAGCTAAGTCAGCCCAAGTGTAGCCATCTCCCCATAGGTTGAAGCTTATGGATTTTCATCCACTTGCTTACCCTTATCCTTACCCGAGGAACCTTCACCTAAAATATTGATCCCATAACATGAGGTGAGATATAAATCTCAGTAACCAAAACAATTCCATCATATAATCCAGTTTAATCAACATATATGCATGAATCAAAATCCATATCAGAATCATATCAGTTATTTCAGCAAATGAAACAATTAGGCTATCATGATTACTATCCCATACTAGCAATCATACATTTAACATGTTAAAGGCCATTAACACCGGGAGAGCCCCGTCCACGGCACCTACTCCCTATTGAGCACAACCAGGGCTCAGTGCATCTGGGGTTGATCACACCCGGTGCCCGATCGTGGCACATGCACGGGTGGCAGCCGCACCACAGCTCCACCATGGACTCACAAGGTCCAATCATAATACAACAGATAGCCAACCAATTCATTCAACATTTCAAATCATTCATATATAGCAAATATGAAATTAAATTAGATACATGCATGGAATTAATGTAAACCCCGGTTACCTCACTTGCAGATAATTGCAACAGCCACCACAAATTCCAAATTCGGATTCAAGTATCTCCCACCAGAATTCTCAATGTTTCACCCAAAATCCTAAGTAAATTCGTACCAAGTTAATACCCATAATATAAATAAGCTATGGGGGTCTCAAACCAACAAAGAAAGCATCAAAATGGGGGATTTAAAGTTACCAAATACCAGCCCCAACCTCAACCTACGAATTTCACCAAGAAAACCCCCAGCCACTCACTTTTCAGATTTTGGGTATAATGAAATCTCTCCAAATGAAAAACTAATCGGACCAAATTAAAGAGGAAGATGAGGGGATTAAGTTATATAACTATTACCTTGGCCAAATCTTGCTCCAAATGTGAGAAAAGATGGAATTAAGTCAAGAACCCTAGCCTCCTCTCCTCACCTCCGAATTTCTCTTCTATTTTTTGTGTTTCAGCAAATGAAGGGAAAGGTGGCTGAAGCATTAGGGTTTTAGGTGGGTTTAAGTTGGGTCAAGGGGTTGGGTCATGGGTTGCTCCAAGTCCAAATCCAATTGGGTTTCAGATTTTCCTTGTTGGGCCAGTTTTTAATTGTTGGGCTGCATAATTCTGTTGGGCCAGTTTTCACACATTGGGTTACTAAGGTTTAATGGATTTTGGGCCTAATTTGAAGGGCTCAAGGGCTTGGGTCTGCACAAAGGTAATTGGGCCACTTAATTGGGCCTATACAAGATAAATCTTGGGCCTCTATCTCATTAAATTAGTTTGGGTCTACCTCTAATGCATTGGGCCTCCATCAACCTCTCATCATGATTCATTAATTTGGGCCCTAATGAAGTTTCTATTCCAATTAACTCTCAAACCCATATAAATAATTTATCTATCTAAAATACCTATTCACTAACTTGCCCAATTATCCTTTATTAATTATCCTTAATTAACCTTAATCCATGATTAACACCTTAATTAATTTCGGGGTGTTACAGGATCTCTAAATTTCATAGACCATAAAAACAAGCTCATCTAGGCCATAAGCATAGGGGGCAGTCGATAGCACCCATTCATAGTGCACCTTAGGATTTTGTTGCTTTTCTTGCCAAATTCTCTTCATTTTCATGTTCTACTCTAATTCTACATGCATTATACTATCATTAGAATGCAAAAAAGCATGGAGAAAGGCCTTTCTTTCTCTTTAAAAGGCATTCTAAGGGCTAGAGTTTACAAATGAAAATTTTCTACCAATTCATTATTACTTTAAATTGGTCCTCACTTAGAGCTCTACAATTTGCCCTGATTAGTTTTCTAAAAGGTGCTCTTTCTACTCCCTTACAAAATTCAACTTCCTCCTCTTGAAAAATTAGAACCATAAGATAAGAGCTCTTAGTGAGGAGAGTAATCTTTTAATTGAGAGTGGACTAAAAAGTGTGCAGAAATACCTCAATCCTTGATCTTTCTTTTCTCTCTCCTCCTCAACCATGAGATGCCATTAGAGAGCAATATAGCTATTACAAATAAGAGTGAGGTTGGTGGAGAGGCTAAGTGGGATGAAGCACATGATAAAATAATTAATAAGTCAAAAAGTCAATAATTTACATAATTTTTGTTACATCCTATTTCTTTTGCACATTAATTTTTTGTGTTATAGCTTATATTTCTCGAGATTTGAGCTTCATATTCTTATTTAGGAGCTCTTAAAACTCTTAGGCCAACTTTCCTAGGCTACAAGGGCTTATAATGGCTTAAAATAACTTAAAATGGCACTGCATTATTGGCTTTCTTGTTTTTTGTGCCATTAGTGTTCTGACTTATTTTATACTTCCTGGATATTCAAGTTATATAGTATGAAATACTATTAAATAACTTTAATTAACTTTTTATTAAAATCCATATATTCTCACCTTTTCCAAGCAACATTTGATTAAGTGCCCCTAATTTTTATTCTTTTTCTACTTTTCTCTCTATTTTCTTTCTTTAGTTGGCCTTCTATTCCTCATTTAATGTTCTTGTGACTTATTAGGAGGTCTACACTGTAACATCTAGTTTTTATTAAACGATAGAAACGAGCATGTTTTCAAAGTAAGTCCCCTGAAATGAATTAGTTAAGATCTCAAAAAATTTGAGTAACATTCCATGCTCTTAAAAATGAGAATCCTAGCCTCAGACAGAAGGAAAAATGGAGCTAGAATGAAGAAATAAATTTTGACGAAAATCTTATGAACTGTAATGATATTTTCGTAATTTTGAGAAAATTTTAGAATTCACATAGGAAGGCTTTTTAAATGAAAGTTTTAAGTTCTCTGGGGTTTTCAGAGGCCTTGAAAACCATAGAAAGCCCAAGGACAGTTAAATCCCTTATAGTGGCATTTTTCAACATTGGTGTACCCAAACTTTGACAGATCCATTCGGGAAGGTTTTAGTTCTGATTTGAGTTATTCCAAAGGAATTTTACTAAACTGGGAACCTAAATTTTATAATGGAAAAGACAGTTCTAAAAAATGAGCTAAAACGAAAGAGAAACAAAAATGCCAAGAACGAATGGAAAAATATGAGTTTTTGAAAAGTATTTTTTCCTCCCCCTATAAATAGGTGGCGCCTCACACTCACACTCACATAGCTTCAAATTGTTCTACCCAAAATCAGAGGAAAAACCCTAAGAGAGTGGAGCACCAAGGGAAGAAGAAGAGGAGAAGAAATTTAAGCTTTAAGGCATGGTTTCTTGGTAGTTTTTCATGCTTTCTTCCATCCAAACCTCCTCTCCTCCATTCTCCTTTGTTTCCTTTGATTAAAATGAAGCTTACAAATCTATTTTAAGGGAGAAACTTAGGGGAAATTTTGGATTTGAAGAAAGGAGTTTGGAGAAAGCAAGATTCAAGTGAGAAAAAGCAAGAAAACAAGGTAATTTCTCCTCCTATAGTTGCTACCTTTAGTTCCTCTCCTTCTCCATTTCACCTCGTCTAAGAAACCCTAGGAGGATTTGATTTTTATGTAGAACCAAGGGTGAATCTAAGGAAAAAGGGTGTAAAGATTAAGAATATGCAAAAGGAATTAACAAAAAGCCATTAGATTTCAAGATGCAATTTTTAAGGTTTCAATTGCACCTTGTAAAATTTGACTTTGTACAATGATTCCCATGCTTAAATGAGAGTTTAAATGAGTTCTTAAGATCCCTAAAAGTCTCCCTATGTGCTTTCTCCTTCAAGAAAACCAAGCAAAGTCCATAAAGGCCATTAAGCTTTATGGTCTCGGCCTAAGGAGGTTAGGGTAGCAAGGGAGAGTTTTAAATTTTTCTAAACCCATTTTTGAGTCATATATAATGAATGAATATGGGGGGAAGCCTTGGGAAAAATTTAGAAACCATAGGAAGGGAGTTGGTGCCTTATGTTTCATGTTATGACCTAAAGAAGCAACATATAGTTAGGCTCTTAGCTTTTATTGTGTTATAACTCCAAGATACTTAAAATGAGTCAAGAATCATATTTGAAAGGAAAGAATAGAGCTTAGAATTTATTGGAGGGGTGTTACTTCATTAGGTGCAATTATGGAACCATAATGAGGTTGATAAACCAAGCTAGAGTTCTAGCAAGTTATATGGCCTTAGAATTGATTTCATGAACCTAATTGGCTTCCATAAATTATGTTTAGGCTAAGAGAAATCATCCCCACACTTTTGTGTATGTGTGTGTGGCCGAAAGAGGAAGCTTGGATTCAAGAGAAAAAGTTTGTAATTGTGTCCAAGGTAGCTCACTCCTTCTTCTCTCATGCATGATTGTTTGCTTTACTTGTCTTTGAATATGTGTATGTGTATTTTTAAGCCATGAAAAGTGTTCTAGCATGACTTTGATTCTATGGTACCATGATGTTACAATATATTTTCATATGATGCTATTGACGTGTGCTTGGATTTGCTTAAGTGTGATGAGGCCAAGAACCCTTAAGATTGGTTGAGACAAAGTAAAGAGTCTCCCAAAAGTCAGATGGACTCCCAAGAACATGGTTGAGTCTAAGAATCTCTTAAAGCAAGTCCAACATCTACAAGAAATTAGGTGAGACCAATCCATTTGCTTGGCAAGCCTTTGTATGCTATGTATGACTTTCTCAAATGATGAAAATGCCTCTTGAATATTTGCACATGTCAACATGACCATACATGTATTTGTGAGACTTGTTTGTATCTATTATATATGATTAAATTGGAGATGAGCTATTAGGATTCTTTGAATCTCATCCCCTCCTCTCTAATGTTCTAACTTGCTAGGTGGACCAAGAGAGCAAGGTAATGGAAGCCAACCTCCTTGAAGAAGAGAACTTGACAACATAATGCATAGTTTTTGGTTCTTTAAGGCCATGTTTATGTTAAATGATGTAACCCATTATTGTATATGGTCTATGACCTCTTGAACACATATATTTATGATAATATGTCATGTATAAATGAGAGAATATGTTATGTGGTCATTGGAATGCAATTTGAGCATGTTATGGCATTGTAGCTTCTTGAATGGTATTATGGAATGGTGTATAATTATGAGTGAGATGGCCAAAATGAGATGTGTGAGGGTTGGGACCATTTGGGCAACTCATATAAGTCCTAATTATGCTTTTAGACTTGCCTATAAGGTGCCAAACCCCAAGAAAAGCCATTTGGACATTTTGGTATCCCATATAGAGCCAAAATTGACCAATTTAAAACCCTATGTCACTTTTTGTCCAAATGAGCTTTCCTTCATCTGAGATTTGGCATGAAATTAGAGCTTTTTGAGAAGTTAAAGAATATAATTTTTGGAGGTCTACAAAATATTTGATAAATTTTCAAAGTTGGCAAATTTTTTGGTTTTGGTCATGTCACTATTCATTCAGGTCCGAAAATAGAATCTGTCACACAAGGCTCAAATGATGTTCAATTGCTATGAAATTTTATACAAAGAAACTAGACATTCCCAGTGACTTGTGCCAACTAGAAACACCTAATTTGGATATCTAGAGAGGGAGATATGAATTTTCAAAGAATCTATCTAGTATCAGGAAATCCACCCGACCTCAGTTACTGTTTGATTGAAATTCAAGGTCAAGACGTGCTTGAATTGGTCTAGAGTTATTTTTTCCCTCTAGCTAACATCCACAACTTTCCAGATTGGTATCATTTACATGGATTGGATTTTTTTAGAATTAATTGGATAATTTCGAGTGTCATACGTCCTCTGTGTTGGATTTTATAGTCTATATATATTTTTAACATAAAGTAGACATGTGTAGATTTCTATAATGATCAAGAATGAATGATTTTGATTTTTCTAGAATTATTTATAATTTTCCAAAATTGTGACAGAAATGAGGACAAATCTAGCCAAATTTATATATGTGTATTTTAATCTTTTAGTTGAATTCCACGAGATGTAGGCCACTTTTAATGATGCAAATGAGTTTTATTCATGTAATTAAATATGAGAACGTGATGTATGAGCTCACATGGTCCACATGACACTAAATGAAATTTTTATACGTGATGTAATGCTAAAATAATCAATATTTTTAATACATTTTTCTTTGAGCATTTTCATGATTCTTGGAAATGAGTTATTTAAAGGCATGAGATGAGCTAGAAATTATGGTGTTACATATACTCAAATGAAAATATAGGATATCTCTTTCATGATCGTTTTGATATTCCTCTTTATACTGCAAACCTCTTGCAACTACCTCTTATGGGCCTTTCTATCATTCTTAGTCTTAATCATTCATCTTGATTGGGCTTCTAGTCCTTCCTCTTACTCCTCTCTAGGAGTTTTGCTTAGCATAAAAGACCAAATCTGACATTTTTCCTTATGATAATGATAAATAATGGTTAACGGCTCAACATACACTTAATTTAATACTTCTAAAAAGTGTTTTAAGTGGGGTAACTATGTTAAACGTGAATTTTGTTGTTATATGAATATGAGTCTTATTGTATAACCTTAGTAGTGTAATTTTTTGATATAAAGTTTAAAGTTTCCCATATTTCTATATCGTGGTATCCCATTATCTAATTTCATCCATTAATTACAACTAATTTAGAGTCATATTATGTTGTTTAGCTTAATTGGGAATTAGGGACATTATATTTGGTGTTAGAGCCATCGTTCAGGAGAACCACGCTAGTTTAAATTTATGGTTAGAGACTTGGCAATCATAATACATTTTTGGCCTATTGTTAGCTAAAAAGAGTAGCTAATTATATGAATATGCTTTTGTTTCTCCTTACCTCCAAAGAGGGAATATAGAGGAATAATGATAAGAGGCTTACGGTAGCTATTAAAACTAATGTTTCCTAAATTATGTTTGGAGGATCACCCAACTTAACAAATATGCCCCTAGGAATAATAGAATATAATAAGATTATGTTGTATATTGCTTTAGTAGCATCAATTTTAGACTTGGGGATGTTAGTGCCAATGAAAAGATTTTCTTTTGAAGTTGAGTTGTCAGTTTTGATGCAAATAGTTAACCTATTGAGGCTTATTGCCAACCAGCTATGTAGTTAAATGCACTAGTCACTCTTTGCGAGGCACCAATCGATTGAATGAAAAGGATCAGGTAATTATTGAGGGTGATGTATAGAGCTAGTAATTGTGTTGGTGACTATTTGATCACCATTTATTAAGTAGTTAACTAGGTACGGCTTACTAGTTGACTGGGTATTGCCGACCAATTGACTAGCTGTAACACCATAACTTCTAGCTCATTTTATGTCATTTATAAGCTTTATATCATCAATCCCACAAGAGCATATGAGAAAGAGGATAAAAATAATAGACTTTTTCGTGTTGCGCTATATCTAAAAATTTCAATTCAGTGTCACGTGGACCGTGTGAGCTTATACTATACTTCCTCATATTTAATTTCATTATTTCAACTCATTTGCATCACAAAAACATGCCTACAATTCATAAAAACCGAAATGGAGCTCAAAATAAACAAGCATATTTTCCGCCAGATTTACTCCATTTTCTGACCCACATTTGGAAAATCATAACTAAATCTAAAAAATTTGAAATCATGAAATCTTGGTCATTCTAGAAAGTTTAGGATGTCTACTTCACACTAAAAATATGTCCAGGTTACAAAATTCATCACACAGGACATTTGACATCCAAAATGCTACTGAGATTGCTGACTACCTGGGCTGGTGTTTAGTTTACTGATACCAAGTTCAAAATTTTATAACTAATTCTATAAAAATTGAAATTACACAAACTCTATCATTATGGAAAGCTAAAAATATTAACTTGACACTAAAAATAATTCCAGAATGAAACAGATACGTTTAGATATCTGGAACTGATGAACAATAACTGAGCTCCTGGGGCACTACTGATACTGACAGTTAATTTCAAACATACATAACTCTCTGCTCAGACCTCCAAATGAGGTGATCTGGGTGGTCACAGAAATCTTATGATTTCTAGTTTATGAATATAAAATTTCATAAGTATTGGACACCATTTGGCCATCAGGTGACACAAAACACAAAACTGCCAGTATGAAAAGTACCCATACCAGAATCTATGAAAAATCCCAACTTTGAAAATTCATCAAATATTCCCTAGACCTCAGAAAATTATGATCTTTAGCTTCCCAGAAAGTGCTCAATGAGATCTAATTGCATGAAAAATTCCATATCAAGACTAGCTCATTTAGCCAAAAAGTGACATAGGGTTCCATTATGGTCAATTTTGGCTCCATATTGAGTACCAAAATTGCCAAATGGATTTCCCTTGGTCTTGCAACCTTTTGGGTAAGTCTAAAAGTATATTTAAGACTTGTGTGAGCTACCCAAATGGTTCCAAACCTCATACATCTCATTTTGGCCATTCAGCCCCCACTTATACACATATCTATCAAACTTTCAATTCTCATACTTTGGCATTGGATATTCAAAACATATGCTAGAGGTCATACATCATATTCATATATATAAACATCACATAATGGTGTATTTATACATGCCTCAAGGGTCATGATACATTTACAACATCATATACTTTGTGAAGCCTCCTTATAGGTTCAAAAAGAATGAAAGCTAGGCCTAGGCTTGTCAATCTCCTTCTTTCATGGTTGTTGGCTCCCTTCACCATAACTCCTTAGTCTACCTAGCATGTTAGAGTATTGGAGAGGAGGGAGTGAGATTCAAAAAATCCCAATAGCTCATCTCCTATTCGATCATACATAATATGTGCAAAGCAAGCTTTTTAAATGCATGTATGGAGAAAATAGAAATCATAAACATTTTAAAGGCAACCTTGGCATGTGAATCAATCATACAAGAATTTTAAGAGCTCACTAAGTGTTTGGATTGGCCTCACACTTCTCCTCATGGATTTTGGATTTGCCTCACCCATTCTTTGAGCACTTTGAACTCAACCATACTCTTGGGAGCCCACTTTGCTTTTGGGAGACTCTTTACTTTGTCTCAACCAAACTCAAGGGTTCTTGGTTCATCCTCACCCAAGGGAAGAGTTCTTGGCCTCCCCACACCGAAGCAAACTCATACAAACATCATGGATTCATTTACAACATAATGTGGTATCAAGAATTATAACATATAAAGGCATGCTAGCATACTTTTCATAGCTTGAAAATACACATACACACATTCTAAAATAAGCTAGACACACATCCATGCATGAGAGGAGGTGGAGAGAGCTACCTTGCACACAATTACACACTTTTTCCTTTGGACTCAAGCCTCCTCTTTCGGCCACACACCCACAAATTGGTGGAGATGGTTTCTCTTGGCCTAAATACAATATATGGGAGCCAATTAGGTTCATGAAATAATCTCTAAGACCATACAACTTGCTTAAGTACTAGATTACTCTATCACCCCCATTATGGTCCATATTGGCACCTAATGAAGCAACACCTCTCAAATGATTTCTAGGCCTCATTCTTTACTCTCAAATATGATTCTTGACTCCTTTTAAGCCTCTTGGAGTCATCACATCCTTAAAACAAAGGGCCTAGCATCATGTTGCTTCTTTAGGTCAAAATATGGAACCTAAGGCACCAAATCAATTTCTAGGAGTTCTAAATTTTTTCCAAGGGTTCCTCCCACCTTCTACCATCATAAGAAGTCCCAAACCAAGGCTAAAACAAATTACAATAGCCCCTAGCCCAATGGTTCTGTCTTGGTTAAATTGATGGAGGGAGGAGGAGTCCATGGGCTTTTTGATTTTTCCTTGATGGGAGAGACACTTGGGAGGCTTCCTAGGGGTCTTAGAGACTGAAATAAACATTTACACATGCAAGAAAATTCATGGATTAAATTAGTTTTTATAAAGTGTCCAAGAGCTCTACACTTTTCTAACTTGATTTTCATTAGCTTTTCTTCCAATTTCCTTGCATCTACTTACTCCTCATGGTCTAAAACCCACAATTCCTTCTTATTTCTAGACAAAAAGCCTCCCCCCAAGATGCTTCTATTCTGGCAGAACTCCACACACAAAGGGCAAGAAAAAGGAAGCAACAAAGATAGAAAAATCACCTTGATTCCAAGCTTTTCTCAAGAGCTCTCTTCCTTACTTCAACCCTCTCCTTGAATTTCAAAATTTCCCCCTCAGTTCTGGGCTCAAAACAGAGCCAAACATCTCACTAAATCCATAGGAAGAGATGAGGAAAGGAAGGGAAGAAGTGTAACAAGGCAAGGAGTAGGAAAAAGTGGCTAAAACTTACACTTTTCAAAGCTTCCTCTTCCTTCCTTGGCCTCCCTTCTTGTGTGCCACTCTCAGCCTTTCTTACTTCTATTTTAATGTGAGAGAGAGTGGGTGAGGAGATCTGAGCAAAGGAGGGGCGTTTTTATAAGCTAGGAATTCATTTAAGCAACTTTTCAAATTTGCAATTTAGTCCCTCTTCATAGTTTTGTTCGTTTGGGCTCGTTTCAACTCTTTTTTGAAATTCATCTTTTCCATAATATTCCTTAGGCTCTTAATCCTAATAATTGTTTTTGGAATCACTCAAAAAGGATCTAAACCGATTCCGAACCGTTCGGTCAAAGTTTCAGTCAACCAACAGTCGAAATCGCTCACCGGAGGGGTTTCAACCGTTCTAGGGGTTTCCATAGTATTCAAGGCCTCTGAGAACCCTAGAAAGCTCAAATTTTTTATTTAAAAAGCCCTCCTATGAGTTTTCCAAAATTACAAAAATACCTCTACTTCCCTCGGTAAATTTTCTGATCTCTTTTGGCTTTAGTTTTTGGGCATCTTAAACCTCAAATCCTTATTTTCTAATATTTAAAATTTTATTATAATTTTAGTTGGCCCCAATTCCTTCTATTTAGAGGAATTTCTTTTATATTTGGCCCATTTCTGACGTTTACGGAGAAACGGAACATTGTGTTTCTCACGTTTACGGAGGGACCAGATGTTACACTAGCTTATTGAAGTAGTTAACTGATCACAGTAAGAGTAGCTATTCTTCACCCAGGTAAAATTCTAAGCTTTTCAAGGGCCATTTGGGGATGACAATGAGCACTTAAAAGGTAATGGTACAAAGTGAAATACTTGGCTAGCTATAGAAACTTCATAGAAGGGTAAGATACAAGTTTTACTTATAACTTAGAAATTGCCAATAGGAATTTTGAACAAGTGTACAATAGACTAGTATGTAATTGATCAAAGATTTGAAGTTAATGTATAATCCATAATGAGTTAGAATTTCATAAGCTTTGAAAGGTCCAATTTGATTGATCTAGGTTAATGAAGATTATAATTGCTTGATCTTAGCTACCATATTTTAGCCTAATGAATGATGATGACAGAAGTCAAAGGTCATTTTAAACAGTTCCATCTAAACCATTAAGGTGAGTAAGCTAGCTCTTGAATATAATGATTAGGGAGAAGGATAAGAAACCCTTGAAATTATGAAATCCATTTTTGAGTGAGAAGTAATAACCTTAAGGCAAAAGGTTAAGTGGAGATAATGCTTTGAAAGGAATCTTAAAAGCTTTAGAGTTCCTTTTTAAGTGCACCATGACAAAAAGAGGACATTATGATAAGGGAAAGACAATCCCCTAATGTGATGGGGATGAGATGTGTAACAATCGGAAAAAAGAAAAGGAAAAGAAAGAAGAAAGCTGAAAATTTTTGAAATTCATAAATTTTGCTAAGTCTTCTCACAATAGCGAGAAATGGTCTAGCTATAGCGAGAGTGCCTGTTCGCAATAGTAAAAATGATTCTAGCTATAGCGAGTGCGGGCATTCCATACAAAAACCAGAGGGCTGCTCGCCGTAGCGTGCGCCATAGCAGAAGTGGAGGTCTGGAACTAATACGAGCTCACCATAGCGAAGGTTATAACTCGCCATAGTGAAGGGAACTGATACGTGTTCGCCGTAGCGAAAGTTAAACCTCGCCATAGCGAAGGTAGCTAATACGAGCTCGCCGTAGCGAAGGTTAATTTTCGCCGTAGCGAGGGTTAGTCCGGAAAAGCGTACAAAGTGAGAATTTGACTCCTTTAAACACCCCAACTCATTTTTTCTCTCATATTTGCCCTAGACTTCGACCCAAGGAGAGAAAAGAGGCGTGGAGAGTGAGAGAGACCAAGAGAAGGAGGAAGAACAAAGGAAAGGTAAGCAAGTTCCTCTCATTTCTACTTAGAATCTTGATCTCCTCTCTTTGCCCTCTCTTTCTTTGGTTTTGTTTGTGAGGTTAGTTGGATTTTGGGCATAGGTTAGAAGAGAGAAAGTGGAAAACACCCTTGAACCTCTTTGTCTTCCTTGAAAATGTGGTTTCCACTACCATGAGAACTTGAGAGAGAGGAAGAATTGGTGGCATTCTAGAGAGAGAGAGAGAGAACCCTAGGTTCTTGTATGTTAGGAGGGTTTGCTCTGAAATTGTTTAGTTATAAGAGAGTAATTTATGCTCTTTGATGTGTTTAGGCTCAAGTGAAGCACCTCCATCAAGGTGTGAGTGTGAAACTAAGAAGGGAGAAGAGGAATTGAAAGGAAAAGCTTGTATTGGCTCATAAGGTAGCTCTCTTTTCACTCTTTCTTGTTGCATTCTTGGATATAATGGTCATTGTATGCTTGTGTATATGCTTATTGTATGGAATATGCCATATGCTATTGCGTTGATGCATTGATACCAATGTGCTTGTGTGATGGATTGTGAGAATTGCTCAGGTGAGGTAGTGCCGAAAGTCCCTTGAGATGGGTGAGACAAGGCCGAAAGTCTCATAACTGAGTGAGGCCAAGTCAAACGTCCCTAAACTTGGGTGAGGCAATCCAAAAGTCCCTAAACTCGGGTGAGGCTAGACCAAAAGTCCCTAGAGTTTACTTGTGGCATTGTTGTGATTTCTGTAGCATGTACAACATGTATTATGTGATTGAGAATGGTTGAATGCTAAACTACATGCTTTGACTTATTATATGCCTTGATTGTTTACTTGAATGAGTGTATGAGATACTGAGATTCCCTGAATCTCACCCCTTCCCCTCCTAACTTAACATGCTAAGTGGAACTCAAAGAGAAACAAGTGCACACCAAGGAGCCTAGGAGAATGTTAGATGAATAGTAGTTTTATTTTGGTTATTTTGTTGTAAAGTGGTGCCAAATGAATATGCACCCACTATTTTTGAGATGTAAATATTGTAGCAAGTGTAAATATATGGATATATGATGTACAAACTATGTAGAGAGCCAAAGTAATGCAAATGTGGGTTTTGCCCCTTTTGTTGAATGTATGTGATAGTGTATTTTGGCCCGTAGTATAGTGAGTTTGAAATGTATGATGATTTGGACCACATGAACATGTTATATAGACTACTTTCATGCTTTTAAACTTGTCCATGAGTTGCTAGAACATGTGGGAGGCCATTTGGACCCATTTGAGCAGTTGTGGGTGCCAAAACCGCCAGATTTGTGAGCTCCGTCAAAGTATGACCAAACAAGCTCTTCTTGCCATGAAATTTGGCATGCCTACAGATTTTGTAGAAAGCTTCTTGAGAAGCTAAAGTGGGTAATATTTGGAGGTCTAAAGAATATTTGGTGAATTGTTGAAGTCAGGAAAATTTTGATGGTATGGTCATGTACTGTTTCACTAGTCCAAAAATGAATCTGTGGCATTCATGGACCAAAAGGGGTCCAAATGTTGTGAAATTTTATACACATAAATTAGACAACCATAGTCACCTATACCAATTCGAATCACCTAAATCATAGGTCTGTAGAGAGAAAACGAACCTTCTGAAGTTTTGTATCAGCATCAGGGAGCCCATCTGACCTCCGTTACTGTTCCATCAGTTTTTCGGGTGTAAGGGCTACTGAACTGATCTGGACTTATTTTTTTCCTCTAGTAAACATATGTATCTTTCCAAATTGGTATAGTGTACCTAGATTGGATTTTTTTGGATTTTGTTATGAATTTTTGAAGTCCATGACAGTAAACTGTGCTAGAAACAAAGACAGCTAAACTTCTGTCTCATTTTCGATGTCAAACATGGTCTAAACACTGAGATTTGGTTGAGAATTATTTTTAGCATAAAGTTAACACCTATAGCTTTCTAGAAATCTATAGTTTTCTAGATTCCCATTTTTCTATAATTACTTATGATTTTCCAAAGTTAGAGCCAAAAATATGACTTTTGGATCCATGTGAGAAATTGCATTTTTTTGGTTTTTGGTTCCATACCCGTGGCTTATGGCTTGTTTTATGCTATGTATGAGTTGTATAAATGGAGTGTGAGTAGATAATGTGAATGATGGGTTCACAGGACCCACGGGGCAGAAGTTGAGTGTTTGAAACCCCATTGTATAGCCTGAAAATGCCACGGTTAATATTGATTCTTTGGAAATCATATGGAATTGAGCCCAGAGGGAGGCTAGATAGTGTTAATATATTATGGTGTTACAAGATGTGCAAGCTTGTGGTGCTTATGTATATTGACTCTCTTATATGGTTTAGTTTGCTTATGCTATGTATCAATGTGCACTTGGGTGGTGAATAGAGACACTTTATATATATGATACACTCCAAGGTTGTAAGATAAGATCTTACAACACTTCGATGCTAGAGGCACACAAGGCATGCTACTCATCAACCACCAAATTGATGTCAAACTAAACTGAATAGAAAATTTACCTAGTAGGTAAAAAAGAGATCTTAGTAATATAAATCCATTTAAAAAGAGAATGATTAGTACCCTTGTGTGTACTAGTATTTGAGATATAGCCTATCACAGAGTGATAAGTACATTTACAGTTGAGGAAGGGACTTGCCTGGTATGAATAGAGGCAATGCCTAATTCTATCATCAATAGTTTTATGTCGTGTACTATGTATGATATGATTGTAATTGCAAGATAGCATTAGAAATTTGAGATGTTGACTAGTATTTACTTTAGTGGTAAAACTCCTTAATCTTAAAGAAGAACTTCCTAATTTAGAGTAGTAACTCTAGAAAAAGAATGAAGGGTTTTGGTAATGCAACTAAGTTATACAATAACTATGGAATCCTAGTATGATGACTGATTAGGAAGAATGAACCATTAATTGTAAATGATGCTTGAAACCTCTCATTGAGAATCCCTACATGATTGTAATGATAACTAGGGAATGTTTGATAATGAAAAGGCATATTGAGTCTCATTAACCTATTGAGTTAACTCCCAATAGTCATTCATGAATTAAGACCTAAGAACTTTTGGGAGAGTGAAGGAGTTAACTATGGTTGGTACAAGCCATAGCCATTAGGTGAGAATGAAATTTTGGTCTTATGATAGAAGGTTTGATGGAATTTCATACATCTTAGGAAGGATAGGTAGTATGCCATTTGAAGTATGATTATACTTGTGTGACAATACCTTAGCTATACATAAAGGGTTAAGAATAAATAGTCCCTTGGGACTATATAATAGCATAAGATCCAAAGAGATGTTTAGGTGACTTAGAACAAGTATAGAGATTGCTATGCTGACTACTAATACTTGTAGTAACTAAGAGTTAAGATAGAACTCCTAGACCTACTGATCATGGTAACCTTTGGAATGATATGCATGGGATTTCAGTGATACCACCTTTAATGCTGAAAATGCTACTAAGGATCTTATGAGGCTTGTCACACCTAAGAACAATGACTCTTAGACTAGATGACCCTACAAGAGGAAAGACTTACTTTAATTAAGGAAGTTAGGCTAGAGAAAAGTGAGGTTACCTTAAGTAAAGGATGAGCGAAACCTCATTATGAAATAAGGTTTACCCACCTATATCAATGTTAGATAGATGAATAACATAAGGCTAATTAAGTGGAATTCTACCATAGCTCTTGATATTATCCATTAAGGAAAGTTAAACTAAGCATTTGAGAGCTATTCCTTTAACTGATTAAGAGTTAAGAGGGGAAAGGAGTTGACTTAAAACTCACTAGTCAACTGTTGGTACCTTAGAATTTCAAGAAAATAAAAAAGGGTGAATGAAATCAGCATTGTTTGAGCTAGGTGCCTTGAACTCACTACAAAGTGGTCATGTGGAACTTAACGAGGATTTCTCTAGTTGTGGGTAAATAAACTATATGGGGATGTCTATATGTCATTTAGTCTTGTTTGGTTGAATAAAAAGGATTGTGGATACCAAAATGAGCTAGTAACATATTAAGGAAAATTATGAAAAATACGAGTTTTCAAGGAAAATAATTGTTTGGACTTTTTTTAGGCAAATAATAATAATTTGATGATTTTTAGCAGAAAACAACTTTAATTGTATGATTTAAATTTATTTGGATGAAATTAATTAGAGCCCAATAATTAGATTAACTCTACTAAAAATAATTTTTAAAAGCTCCAACTGAATTATGACTGAGACCCAACCCTGTTGGACTTAACAAACTAAAGCCTAATGGACAAAAATGCCACTCAGCCTAAACCTTCACTTAAGCTCACTAAAATGCTGAACCCTTCCATTTCATGATGAAAAACATGTTGGATAGCAAAAGGAAGAGTAAAAATGTAGAAGAGAGAAGAGGGGCTTGGTTCCACACATTTCAGGCTCTAATTTGCTGAGAAGATGTGAGATTTGGCCAAGGTGAGTAAAAGGAAACTCATTCTACTCATCTTCCTCTACATTTTGAACTAAACAACTTGTCATTTAAAAGTTTTTCATCAAACTCTAAGTTCTGAAAATTAGGGATTTTTATACTTCCTTATTTGATTTTTGACCTGTAGGCTAGTAGAGTTGTAAGGAAAGTATTTCCCATTATTTTGATATGTGTTCAGACTCAAATTTTATCCCTTAGATTGATTTTCATTTAGTGGCTATCACATGTGCGAAACTTCAAGTGTTGGAAGTGACCTACTATGGACTCAAGTTGTTTTGCCTTGAAATTAGTACCACTAGTTATATAGAATATTGGGTAAGTGCCTCCTACAATTTTGAGATGTGTATGTGCTAAAATTTCATTATTTAGGTTGATTTTTGGTGAATGGCTATCAAATATATCAAAATGGAGATGTTGGGAGTGACCCATGGTTTGTTCTTAGTGGTTTTATTTTAAATTGGTACAATTGACTCTTTGGAAACTTAGGTGAGTGATTTCTAATGGATTCTTGATGAAATTGATCAATGGGATGAAGCTCTTTTGCTAATGATGGTTAAATAATGGTAAATATGCTTGTCTTAGGCTTGGTGGGCCTTTCGAAATATGTTGTAGCTAAAGGAAGAGTAATTGGACTTTACTGAGGTAATTAAGGGTTAATTCCATAAATATGTGTAGTTTTGACCATATGTTTACTTGTACATATTATTTTGATAACTAATGATTAGTTTGACTATTGATTGTATAAACTAGACCATGATCTTGTCCTTGCATATGGAGCTATGATCATGTTTCCACATGTGCGTTGTGCTATGATCATACACTGAGTTGTGATTATACTCTTTTGAATGAACTAAACTGTGATCGTGCTCAATAGAAAGCTTATGTTGTGATCATGCCCTTTCCTTAGTTGTTGGCCAATAACTTGTTGAATGTGATTCCTAATATGGGTAATCACTTGCAGTCAAACTTGTTTATTTGAAATGATGTATACACTTCTCTTGTTATAATTGTTCATGCAAAGTATTATGTTAATTAATCTGTACATATATATATATATATTTATATTTATATGAAACTTTCATTTTGGTACTAAGATTTTAAATCTCACCCAATTATAGATTAATATTTTCAGGGATTAAACCTCTTAATAGCAAGGAAGAGCTAATGGAAGTCTACTATAATGGTTTTGTAGTGTATAGGCTTAAATACCTTGTTTAATTGGGTTTGTATAGTAAGGATACTAGTTCTTATGTAATTTTCTTATTATGTTATAGAATTGCCACATTGTATCATGTATTACTAAGCATAAAGACTAATTATATAATTTGAGTCATCATGGAATTATGTGACCAACAAACGTTTAGCACCATGAAATAAATGTTTGCACTATTGATATTGAAAGTTTGCATGTTTAGAAAAGCTTAAATATGTACTTCACACTTGCTTAAGGGCATATTTTGGATTTTAAATTGCCACTTGGAGCTTTTAAAAGTAAATATTTGATTATTGTTGTCATTATGGTCATCTTGCTATCATGGGAGAATTTCACTTGCAAGTGCTTAATTATAACTTGCTATGGTTGTATGATGGATTATCTTATCAAAAGATGGATTTTGGGCATGATACTTATGTTTGGTGTTAGATTGGCTATAATCAAATGAAGAATTTTGTTGTCATACAAAGCGTAAAGTGGATGTCAATGCTTGACCAATTGTACTTTTAAGTTTGGTTGTGGCTTAGGAGCCTTGGGAATGCACTTTTGTTACATTGGTTATGTGGAATGTGAAATGGTTCATCCTTTTTGTGTTTGTAACACCATATTTATCTAGCCTATCTCATGCCATTCTAATCACATTTCCTTGGTCTAGCACACTTACTCAAGAAAAAGCAATAAAAGTAATAGATTATGTTGCATTACGTTATAGATAAATTTTTTATTTCATTTCTAGTGGACCATATGAACTCATCCATCTCATTCTCCAATTTAAATATACAAAACAACTTAAAACCATCTCAAGATGTGGCCAAAAACTAGAGCTCATGGACCATATACATAAAAATTGCATGTGCAGCCTTGGTTAGTATGCCAACTTTCTGTCATGAATTTTGGAAAATCATAACTAATTCTAAAAAAATCAAAATCAAGCATACTATACCATTATGGAAAGATATTATGTAAAAATAAGTCGAAATCAAAACAGGGATGTCTAGCTACAGGAAATCAATGGAACAGTAACCAAACGTGTCTGGCACTACTAGTACTGTCATAGAATTTTAAAAATTCATATCTCCTTGCTTAGGCATCCAATTGGGGTGATCTCAGTGGCCATAGAAAGCTTATCATGTTTAGTTTATTCATGTGAAATTGCATGAGTATTAGATACCACCTGACACTTGAATAACATAGGAAAAAAAACTAACTATATGACCAGTAACTATACCAGAATAGTTAAAATTTGGCAACTTTGAAAATTCATAATTAATTCCACAAAACTCCAAATAATTTAGAATTTAGCTTTCCAAAAAGCTCTAGATAATATCTATATACATGCCAAATTTCATGTGTAAATTCATTCATTTGGTGAGATTGTGCTATAGGGCTGTAATAATACTCTTTTATGCTTCTTAAAAGGTCTTAAGAGGGTCAAATTTAGTACCAAAGCTTTTATAACCACTTGTGAAAAGTCCCACATCAGCTGGAAGATGCCTGTGGCTAGCCCATATAAGTGGGGAGAATCCTCCCCCTCACAAGCGCGCTTTTCCTACGGGAAAGGACAAAACCCAACGAACTGGGAAGGCAGGGTCAAAGACTCGCGAACTGGGAAGGAAGGGACAATACTCATGAGGGCTCTGTATGTGTTGGTATCAGAGCAATCCTGGCCCATGTGCGACCTGAGGATGGGTTGGCCCAAAAAGGGGATGGATTGTAAAGTCCCACATCGGCTGGAAGGGGCCTGTGGCTAGCCCATATAAGTAGGGAGAATCCTCCCCCTCACGAGAGCGCTTTTCCTACGGGAAAGGACAAAACCCAATGAACTGGGAAGGTAGGGTCAAAGACCCATGAACTGGGAAGGAAGGGACAATACTTGTGAGGACTCTGTATGTGTTGGGTTTTGTCCATTCCTATAGGAAAAGCATGCTCATGAGGGGGAGGATTCTCCCCACTTATATGGGCTAGCAACAGGCCCCTTCCAGCCGATGTGGGACTTTACAATCCACCCCCCTTTTGGGCCGACTCGTCCTCGGGTGGCACGTGGGCCAGGATTGCTCTGATACCAACACATACAGAGCCCTCACGAGTATTGTCCCTTCCTTCCGGTTCGTGGGTCTTTGACCCTGCCTTCCCAGTTCTTTGGGTTTTGTCCTTTCCCATAGGAAAAGTGCGCTCGTGGGGGGGAAGATTCTCCCCACTTATATGGGCTAGCCACAAGTACCTTCCAACCGATGTGGGATTTTACAATCTACCCCTTTTGGGCTGACCCGTCCTCGGGTCACACATGGGCCAGGATTGCTCTGATACCAACACCTACAGAGCCACCAAGGTATTGTCCCTTCCTTCCCGGTTCGTGGGTCTTTGACCCTGCCTTCCTGGTTCATTAGGTTTTGTCCTTTCTCGTAGGAAAAGCGTGCTCGTGAGGGGGAGGATTCTCCCCACTTGTATGGACTAGCCACAGGCCCCTTCCAGCCGATGTGGGACTTTACAATCCACCTCCCTTTTTGGCCGACCTGTCCTCAGGTCGCACATGGGCCAGGATTTCTCTGATACCAACACATACAGAGCCCTCACGAGTATTGTCCCTTCCTTCTCGGTTTGTGGGTCTTTGACCCTGCCTTCCCGGTTCATTGGCTTTTGTCCTTTCCCGTAGGAAAAGTGCGCTCGTGAAGGGGAGGATTCTCCCCACTTATATGGTCTAGCCACAAGCCCCTTCTAGTCGATGTGGGACTTTACAATCCACCCCCCTTTTGGGCCGACCTGTCCTTAGGTCCCACATGGGCCAGGATTGCTCTAATACCAACACATATAGAGCCCTCACGAGTATTGTTCCTTCCTTCCCGGTTCATGGGTCTTTGACCCTGCCTTCCTGGTTCGTTGGGTTTTGTCCTTTCCTGTAGGAAAAGCCCGCTCATGAGGGGGAGGATTTTCCCCACTTATATGGGCTAGCCACAGGTCCCTTCCAGCCGATGTGGGACTTTACAACTTGAGCACGTGGAAAAGCACCAAAATGGTCTATTAAAGATGTCTCAAAGGTGCACAAACTCATATTTCACAAACTCACTATCTCACCCTATAAAACCATATATTTTTAGCGTATTTCATAACATTTCTATGTGTTACATCATCAATTCCATGAAAGAGTAAGGAAAAAGGATTAAAAATAGTACATTTCTTTGCGTTACGTCGTGTATAAAAATTCCATTCAGTGTCATGTGGACCATGTGAGATCATACATCATATTCTCATATTTAATTACATGAATATAACTCATTTATATCATCAAAAGTGGCCTACACCTTAAGGAACTCAAAGGAATGCATGAAATATACATATATAATTTCAGCTAGATTTGCCCTCATTTCTATCACAACTTTAAAAGATCATAACTAATTCTAGAAAAATTGAAATCATACATTCTTAGCCATTTTGAAAATATACAGATGTATAATTCATATTAAAAATATTTCTAGACCATAAAATCTAATATACAGGACGATTGACATTCGAAAATGTCTAGAGGTTAAGCTATCCATTGGTGCTGTCATAGAATTCTGCAGCATATTTCAAAAATATCTAATTAATCCTACACAAATCCAATCCATGCAAATGATACCAATATAGAAAGCTGTCGATGTTAGCTAGAGGGAAACAATAACTCTAGACCAGTTCAGGTAACAGAGGTCGAATGAAGTAATAGATATTGGACAGATTCTTTGAAAATTCATATCTCCCTCTCTAGACATCCAAATGTGATGCTTCCAGTTGGCACAAGTCATTAAGAATGTTTAGTTGCTCTTTAAAAAATTTAGTGGCAATTGGACATCATTTGAGCCTTATGCGATAGATTTCATTTTCAGATCTGAGTGAACAGTGATATGACAAAAATAAAAAAATTTTCCAACTTTGAAAATTCATCAAATATTATTTAGACCTCTGAAAAATATCTTCTTTAGCTTCCCAATGTAATACCCCAAAATTAATTAAGGTGTTAATAATGTATTTGGATTAATTTAGAATAATTATTATGGACTAATTAGGTAAGCTATATGAATGGAAATTTATAGAGAAATAAGTTATTAATATAGGTTTAAGATTTCAATTAGATTAAAGCTTAATTTGGGCCCAAAAATTTAATTTGACTAAGCCATGGATAAGGATTTATGGAGGCCTAATGATTTTAGGTCTAAGCCTAACTCCTTATCATGAGACTTGGCCCAAGAAAGATTACCTAGCAATGGCCCAATTTGATTTAGTGAAATAGAGACTCACAACCCAATTTACATAAGCCCTTATAATTGGGCCAACACACATTATGCATACCTAAATTGGATTGACTCTTGAAATTTAGCCTGATCCAACTATAACTTTGAAGCCCAACTCATGAGACTTAGCCCAATGAACACCAACCTTTGAACCTACTAGAATTTAGGCCTTAAGGTCAGCATACTTCACTTAAATTCAAAGTGTTCTGCAGCCCACCTCACCAAACAAAGGCCCATTGACTAGAAATGAGCCTAAATGGACCTTGGGCTAATGTGTCCATTTCCCCCTAATAACTCTAAAGGTTCAGTAGCCTCCCTCCCTATTCAGCAAAAAACACAAGAGGTAAGGGAGGAAATTCAGAGGTTTAAGGGAGGCTACCAACATTTCAGCTCTCTTTTTGACTCCTAAAGGATGATTTGGCCCAGGTGAGTTATATATAACTTGACCCTCTCATCGTCTCCTTCATTTTAGTCTGATTAGTTTCTGGTTTTGAGCATTTTCATCTCCTTCTCAAATCTAAAATTTGGTGTTTGGGTATTTCCTTGTAAGATTTTGGGTTAGAAGCTAGAGGAGTGATTGGGTAAGCATTTCCCTCTCACTTTGTGTATTATTTTGCTGAGAAATGTCCTCAAGGATTGATTTTCATAATGGGTTCTGCTATTATGTGAAATTACAAGGAGATGAAGGTGAAACAATGAAAATTTTGGGCTTGATGACTGAAATCCAAATTTTGGAATTTCCTATGGTGTGTTCTTGATAGTTGAGGCTCAACTCAGTTCATTTGACCCTTAGGTATATGGTAAGTGTTCCTTCTTCTCTTATGTGGTATATATACTAAATTTCCATCATTTGGACTGACTTTTGGTGCATGGCTTTTACATGTGCGAAAATGGAGATATTAAGAGTGACCCATTATGAGTTCTTGTTGTTGTGACCTTGAATTGGTGCTGCAAACCCTTAGGAAGCTTGGGTAAGAAGTTCTCAATGAATTCTTGTTAAGATTAATTTGTGGATAGAAAAATTCCTAATTAATGATAGTTAAATGATGATGATTATGCTTGTGTTAGGCTTGGTGTGCTTTGAATCATGATGGTAGCTAGAAGAAGAGTAATTGGCTTCATTAAGGTAACCAAGGTTAATTTCCTAGTTCCATGTATATGTTTATGTTAATATGATATTTGTTACACATATATGATTTTAAAATGTCAAATGATTGGTTGGCTACTTGAATTGTTATTGTGATTGGACCTTGTGAGTCTATGGTGGAGCTGTAGTACGGCTGCCACCCGTGCATGTGCTTCGATTAAGCACCGGGTTGTGATCAAACCCCAGATGCACTGAGCCCTGGTTGTGCTCATTATAGAGTAGGTGCCATGGACGAACCTCTCCTGGTGTTATTGGCCATTAACATGTTATGTATGATTGCTGGTATAGGACGGTAGTCATTGGTAGCTCAACTAGTTTATTTGCAAATTGAATTGATGATTCTGGTATTGATGATATGAAATTGCATTGTATTGATTAATTTGTAAATATATATGAAATTTGTCTCTTGTTACTGAGATTGTATATCTCACTGAGATTGTGGGCTAACATTTTTAAGCATTGAACCTCTTAGTGGCAAGGAGAAAATTAATAGAAGCTTATTATATGGTTTAGTAGTAGGTAGGTTTGGAAACCTTGTCAGATTATATTTATATAACTAGACTACTAACTTTATGTAATTGCCGCATTGCATCATAAATTGTCAAGCACAGGGACTTTAATTATTTGATATATCAGATATCAACTTAAACTAGTGATGTATGGAATTTTTAATAGGACTTATGTTTGAATGGAAATGTAGTGTATGAACTCTTTGCTGTCATTGATCTATAAACTCACTAGTTATAGTGGCTAAGGGCTTAAGGATCTACATTTGAGTTTTGAATGGGTAATGATAGATGTGTTAGGTAGATTAGGTAAAACAAAGACACTAAATCTTCACAAACTAAGTTAAAGTGACCTAAAGTTTTGCTAAAGGGGGAATTGGAGAGTATGAGATGAAATATTAGGAGTTATAGGAATAGAATGGAATTGGCCACAACTAAATTTTAATTGGCCTTGGCCAAATGGTAATAGAGGGTAATTAGCCATGGCTAACATTTAATTGGCCTCGGTCGAATGTGGCGAAACTGCTAGGGAAGAAAACAGAGAGTAATTGGCCGCGATGAACAGTGAGGTTAGCCACGACTAAGTCTGAGAGGCAGGTTTAGGGGTGTTCCAGAGGGTATTTAGCCATAGCGAAAGAGGTATTTGGCCACGGTAAAATGCATGAAATTTGTGAAGGTGTAAGGAGTTGTACTCGAGAGTAATTGGGCACAGCGCAAGGGAATTTAGCCGCCGCTAAGGTGCTCAATTTCTCATATTCACTTAGAAAACTTAGTTTCTCTTATGGTAATGCTAAAAATGATCTAGAAACACTTGTAGGAGGATTTTGTGAGTTGGAATTGATGGATGGGAGAATCAAAGGCTCCTCATTGATAATTAAATTCACTTGCATATTCGAATAATTGTGGTAGTCTAGTTAATAGCCCTAATAACATTAAGGTTTCAAATTTCCTCACTTTTTCCCAATGTAATTAATCTTAATGACTTCAAACCTTGATTTATGATTATTAATTATGTCTTTAACCTTAATTACTATAATTTGAAGTTAGGGTCGTTACATTTGGTATCAGAGCAATGGTTCAGGAAAATCGTTCTAATTTAAATTTTATGGTTTGAAGCTTGGCAATTATGATGCATATTTGGCATAATATTAGCTCATAAGAATAGATAATTATGTGAACATATAGTTGTTGTGCTTTATGTTCTGGAGGGAAATATAGAGGAACAATGATATAAGGCTTGTAATGCTTAATTAAAATGGTTGTTTCTTGAATTTTATTTAGAATATCACCTATCACAATAAGTATACCCCGGAGAATATTAGAGTGTAGTTAGATTCTACCTCATAACATCTTAGTAATCTTAATTTTGAGACTTAAGGCTGTTAATGCTAATAAAAAGACTAGAATTTTTCCCTTCTTTTCTTCAGAGATTGGGTTACTAATCTCAGTCTAGATAAACAACTGGTTGAGGCTTGTTGCCAACTGGCTACGCGATAGATGCACCAGTCACTCGCTGTGAGGCACCAATTGACTAAATGAATGAGACTAAGTAATTGATGAGGATCATGAACAAAGCTACTAAAAGTATCTATGATCAATTGATAACCATTTATTAAGCAAGTCAATTAGGTACAGCCGACCAATTGACTGTCCTATCAAAGTAGTCTACTGATTCTTACAAAAGTAGCAATTCTTTACCTAAGCAAAATTCTAAACTTTTCAAGGGCCATCTAGAGTAATGTTGAGAACTTAAAAGGCAACAAAACTAAGTAAAACACCCGACTAGCTATAAAAACCTTACAGAAGGGTAAGATGTAAACCTTACTTATGATTAGGAAATTGACAATGGAAGTTTAGGAACTAGTGTATAATAAATAAGTGTGATTGACTAAATATATGAAGTGATGTACAACCCATACTGAGTTAAAACTATGTAGGCTTTGAAAGGTCCCCAAGGTTAAACTTTATAGGTACAGAGGTCCTAACCCACTTGCTTGATCTCGATTAATAAGGAATGTAATTAGTCGATCCTAGCTACTGCAATTTAGGCCTAATGAATATGGGCGATAAGAGCTAAAGAACATTTTAAATAGTTTTATTCAAACTATTGGAGTGAGTAAGCCATCTTTAGTTAATGATGACAAGAAAGGAAGGCAAGAAACCCTTAAGATTGTTGAATCCATTTCTAAATGGGGGATAGTGACTTAAAAGCAAGAGATTAAGGGAGATGATATTTTGGAAGGAATTTTGAGAGCTTTAAGGCTCTTCCCTTAATGTACTATGGCAAAATAAGGGGATTATGATAAGGGGAAAGATAAACCCTTAGTGTGATAAGGGTGAGGTGCACTGGCACGAGGTGCTTGTGCATGTTGTCTCTTATGTAATTTAGTTTACTTATGCTATGTGTTAATGTGGATTTGGGTGGTAGTTAGAGGCACTTTACATGCATGATACACTCGGGGAGTGTAAGGTAAGATTCTACAACACTCTGGTGCTAGAGGCACTTGGGACGTGCTCATTCATCAGCATTTCGATGCTAAGGGCATGCGGGGCATGTCACTTATCATATGATTTGATAAATTTCAACCACCAAATTGGCGTCAAACTAGACTAAGTAGACTTTCTACCTAGGAAGTAAAGAGGAGATCTGATAATAAGGATCCACCTAAAAAGAGAATAAAATGGTACCCGTGTGTGTACAAGTGACTGAGATACAGTCATCATGGGGCGATGAGCATATGTATGGCCACAAAAAAGAATTGCTTGTTAATATTAAAGGAAAAGCCTGATTCTGCCACTAGTAATCTTATTGTCATGTATCACGTGTAGTGTGATTAAGGGAATAGAGACAAAATTGGGAATTTGAGATGGACTAATACTTACGATAGTAGTAAACCTCCCTAACTTTAAAAGAGGACTCCCTAATCTAGAACAATAACCTGAGGGAAATGAATGAGAGGTGGCAATAATGCAATTAACTTATGTTATTACAATAAAACCTTAGTATAATGATTGACGAGGAAGGGTGAAACACTAGTGGTAAATGATACTTGAGTTCTCTCACTGGGAATCCCTACTTGATTTGTTAATAATTAAGGAATGTTTAATAATAAAAAGATTCACTAAGTCTCTTTATTATTTTAATTTAACTCCTAATAGTTAGGTGTGAAATTGAGGCCTAAAAACTTTTAAGGGAGTGAAAGAGTTAGTTGTGGTTGGCATAGGCCATTGTGTAAGGACGAAAACTATCATACCATCTCATATTATATGCTATAATGTATGGTCAAAAGACCTTGTACTTGCTGTCAGAGAACCTTATTGACAAGATCTCAGATTTTACATTAATGAATACAAGATCTTATTAATATGATCTTAAACCTCGTTGATAAGATATTATTTCATTACTCTTTGGGGAATTATTATGAATTTCCAAACTAAAGAATATTTTAAAAAAAGGGGTAAAAAGTATGCTAATTGAAGAATAACTATACTTGTATGAAAATATCTTAGTTAGGGGTAGAAGATACGAAAGCACAGTCTTTTGGGACTATATAATGGCATAAAAACCAAGGAGATGTCCAGTTGATTTCAAACAAGTGTAGATGCCATTAAGTTGACTACTAAAGCTTGTAGTAACTGAGAATTAAAATGAGACATTGGGATCTATTGATCATGATAACCTTTAGAGTCACATGTATGTAATTGTGGTAATGCCTTTGCTAGTGTAAAAAAGAAAAAAAGAGGAAAAAAAACCAAGAAAAAGAGAGAGAGGGAAAAGGTTTATTAAGGATTTTCCTATGTTGATTACCCCTGAGGGGGTGATCAGGTTGTCTATAATGAACCATCATTAGGAGCAAAAAATTCTTTATGTTTTAGGCAAGCGATAGAAATTATGTTATCTAATGAACCATCCACTAAAACTATAACTTGTAAGATTTAAAGAAACTCATTCCTAAGTCCTAAAGAATTACGTCGATGCTCTGGACAAGGTACTCTCACCCTTGAGATTAGGTCTTATTAGAAAATATAATCTAAACCTGAAATATCATGTTTATTTTCACTTAAGAGATTATGTTTGATTTCTATTATGGGGAAGGTGAACCTAAAGTGTTTGGGTGCCTTCCAGAGATTAGTTGTGAGATCAGACTTTATATTAGTTTTAACCTTTAGGAATCTCAATAAAATGAGGAGGAGGAATCTTGGGCACTAATTGAAAATGAAAGCAGAATTCTATATGTCCAATGGAAATAATGAGCCTTCTACTAATGGATAATAAATAAGGATAGTGTATGCAATAATTTATGAGATAGTTGAATGTAAGACTTGGAAACTTAGACTAGATGAACTTGTAAGAGGTAAAACCCATTTTGATTAAGAAGGTTGGACTAAAGAAATGTGCGGGTAATCTAAGTAAAGGATGAATGAAACTTCATTATGCAACAAGGTTACTTGCCCATGTTGCTATTAGTGGAATAAATACTAAAAAGGCTAACTAAGTGGAATTCCTTGTAGTTCTTGGTATCAACTATTGGAGAGAGTTAAGCTAAAGTATCTAGGAGTTATCTCTTAAATAGATAAAGAGTTAAGAAAGAAAGGAAGTTAACATGAACATTTGATGATCGACTGTTGAAACAACAAAAAGAAAAGAGAGAGGGGAGAAAGAAGAGGAAGAAGAAGAAGAAAAAAAAAGAAAGAAAAAAAGGACATAAATATAAAATCAAACCAAACAAAAGCTATGAAGGAAGAGAAAATTGGGATCTATTTGAGCTAGGTGTCTAAAGTTTGTTATAAGATGATCAAGTGTAGCTTGGTCCAGATCTCCTTAGCTGTGGACGAAAAAGGAATATGACATGCTTAGATTGGAATGTTATTTGATGTAGGTTGACTAAAGGGAATAGAATTGTGGTAGCCATGTGAAGTAGTAACATGATAAGAACACCCTCTCCAGGAAAGTAATAAGAAGGGACTAGTCTCTGGTAAGACTATCTGAGTTATCAAGCAGGAGGTTATGAGAAAGAATTGTCTAACATCAATTGAGTAAGATATGACTAATTTTGAGGACAAAATTTCTAAAAGGAGAGAAGAATGTAACACTTCAAAATTAATTAAGGTGTTAATAATGTATTTGGACTAATTAAGAATAATTATTATGGAATAATTGGGTGAGCTATATGAATGGAAATTTATAAGGAATAAGTTATTAATATGGGTTTAAGATTTCAATTAGATTAAAGCTTAATTTGGGCCCAAAAAATTTAATTTGAGTAAGCCATGGATAAGGATTTATGGAGGCCCAATGATTTTAGGTCTAAGCCTAACTCCTTATCATGAGACTTAGGCCAAGAAAGATCACTTAGCAATGGCCCAATTTGATTTAGTGAAATAGAGGCTCACGGCCCAATTTACATAAGCCCTTATAGTTGGCCCAACACACATTATGTAGACCTAAATTGGATTGACTCTTGAAATTTAGCCTGATCCAACTACAACTCTAAAGCCCAACTCATGAGACTTAGCCCAACTAGCACCAACCTTTGAACCTACTAGAATTTGGGCCTTAAGGTCAGCACACTTTACCTAAATTCAAAGTGTTCTGTAGCCCACCTCACTAAACAAAGGCCCAATAACTAGAAATGAGCCTAAATGGACCTTGGGCTGATAGGTTGGTCAATTTCCCCCTAATAACCCCAAAGGTTCAGTAGCCTCCCTCCCCATTAAGCAAAAAACATAAGAGGTAAAGGAGGAAAATCAGAGGTTTAAGCAAGGCTAGGGTTCTACCAACATTTCAGCTCCATTTTTTACTCTTAGAGGATGATTTGGCCAAGGTGAGTTATAAATAACTTGAACCTCTCATCCTCCTCTTCATTTTGGTCTAATTAGTTTTTGGTTTTGAGTGTTTTCAGCTCCTTCTCAAATCTGAAATTTGGTGTTTGGATGTTTCCTTGTAAGATTTTTAGAGTCAAAAGCTAGAGGAGTGATTTGGTAAGCATTTCCCTCTCACTTTGTGTATTATTTTGCTAAAAAATGTCCTCAAGGATTGATTTTCATATTGGGTTCTGCTATTGTGCAAAATTACAAGGAAATAAAGGTGAAACAATGAAAATTCTGGGTTTGATAACTAAAATCCGAATTTTGGAATTTCCCATGGTGTGTTCTTGATAGTTGAGGCTTAACTCAGTTCATTTGACTCCTTAAGTATATGGGTAAGTGTTTCCTCTTCTCTTATGTGGTATATATACTGAATTTCCATCATTTGAACTGACTTTTAGTGCATGGCTTTTACATGTGCGAAAATGGAGATATTAGGAGTGACCCATTGTGAGTTCTTATTGTTGTGACCTTAAATTGGTGCTGTAGACCCTTAGGAAGCTTGGGTAAGAAGTTCTTAATGAATTCTTGTTAAGATTAATCTGTGGATAAGGAAATTCCTAATTAATGATAGTTAAATGATGATGATTATGCTTATGTTAGGTCTGGTGTGCTTTGAATCATGATAGTAGCTAGAGGAAGAGTAATTGGCTTCATTAAGGTAACCGGGTTAATTTCTTAGTTCCATGTATATGTTTATGTTAATCTGATATTTGTTACACATGTTTGATTTTAAATGTCAAATGATTGGTTAACTACTTGAATTGTTATTGTGATTGGACCTTGCGAGTCCATGGTAGAGCTGTGGTGTGGCTGCCACCCATATATGTGCTTCGATCAAGCACTGGGTTGTGATCATACCCCAGATGCACTAAGTGTTGGTTGTACTCATTATGAAGTAGGTGTTATGGACGGACCTCTCTCAGTGTTATTGGCCATTAACATGTTGTGTATGATTGCTAGTATGGGATGGTAGTCATTGGTAGCTCAACTAGTTCATTTGCAAATTGAATTGATGATTCTGGTATTAATGATATGAAATTGCATTGTATTGATTAATCTATACATATATATGAAATTTGCCTCTTGTTACTAAGATTGTATATCTCACCTCGATTGTAGGCTAACATTTTCAAGGATTGGACCTCTTAGTGGTAAGGAGAAAATTAATGGAAGCTTATTATATGGTTTAATAGTAGGTAGGTTTGGAAATCTTGTCAGATTGTATTTATATAACTAGACTATTAACTTTATGTAATTACCCCATTGCATCATGATTGCCAAGTATAGGGACTATAATTATTTGATACATCAGAAGTCAACTTAACCTAGTGATGTATGGAATTTTTAATGGGACTTATGTTTGAATGGAAATGTGAGTAGTGTATGAACTCTTTACTATTATTGATCTATAAACTCACTAGTTATGGTGGCTAGGGGCTTAAGGATCCACATTTGAGTTTTGAATGTGTTAGGTAGAGTAGGTAAAAGAAAGACACTAAATCTTCACAAACTAAGTTAAAGTGGCCTAGAGTGTTTCTAGAGGGGGAATTGGAGAGCATGAGATGAAATCTTAGGAGTTATAAGAATAGAAGGGAATTGGCCGCGGCCAAAATTTAATTGGCCTCGACCAAATGGTAACAGAGGGAAATTGGCCACGGCCAACATTTAATTGGCCTCGGCCAAATGTTCAAAAGACCTTTTCTTCATTTGAGAAAGTCATACATAGCATACAAAGGCTTGTCAAGTAAATGGATTGCCCTCACCTGATTTCTTGTGGATGTTGGACTTGCCTCATCCATTCTTTAAGAGATTTTTAGATTAACCATGCTCTTGGGAGTCCATCTTGCTTTTAGGAGACTTTTTGCTTTGTTTCAACCAATCTTAAGTGTTCTAGGGTCATCCTCACCATAGCTAAGGGTTCTTGGCCTCACCACACTCAAGCAAATCCAAAGAAACATCATAACATCATTTAGAAACATAATAGGTTATCATGTAACCATGGCATATGAAATCATACTAGCATACTTTTCATAGCTTGAAAATACAAATACATTCTAAGAAGGTGGAGAGAGCTACCTTGGAAGCAATTACACACTTTTTCCCTTAAATCTCCCTTCCTTACTTCAACCACACACACAAAAAAGTGTAGAATAGATTTCTCTTGGCCTAGATACAATTTATAGAAGCCAATTAGGTTCATCGACTCAATTCTAAGGCCATACAATTTTCTTAGACACTAGCTTGGTCTATAACCTCATTATGGTTCCATAATTGCACTTAATGAAGCAACATCCCTCAATTAAATTTTAGGCTCCATTTTTCCTTTCAAATATGATTCTTGACTCCTTTTAAACCTCTTGGAGTTATCACACAATTAAAACCAAGAGCCTAACTACATGTTGCTTCTTTAGGTCATAATATGGGACATAAAGCACTAACTCACTTTCTATGGGTTCTAAATTTTTCCCAAGGCCTCCCCTTATTTTCATTCATCATATATGACTCAAGAATGGGTTTAGAAAAATTTAAAACTCTCCCTAGCTACACAAACACCTTTAGGTCAAGGCTTTGGAGGAAATGGGGTTTCTTGGAGTTAGCTTTGTTTTCTTAAGGGAAGATGTATGTGGGGAGCCTCTTAGGGATCTTAGGAACTCTTTTAAACTCTTATTTAAACCTAGGAATCATCATATAAAATCAAATTTTACAAGGTGCACTTGAAATCTTATAATTTGCATCTTGAAATCTAATAGTTATTTGTTAATTCCCTTTGCATATTCTTAATCTCCATGCCCTTTTTCCATAGATTCATCCTTGTTTTTACCTAAAAATCAACTCCTCCTAGGGTTCCTTAGGTTAGGAAAAATGGATAAGGAGGAGGAACCAAGATAGCAACTATAGAAAGAGAAATTACCTTCTTTTCTTGCTTGATTCTTGCTTTCTCCAAGCTTCTCTCTTCAAATCCAAAATTTCCCCTAAGTTTCTCCCTCAAATCAGATTTGTAAACTTCAATTTAATCAAAGGAAACAAAGTAGAATGGAGGAGAGGAGGTTTGGATGGAAGAAAGCATGAAAAACTACCAAGAAACCATACCTTAAAGCTTGAATTTCTTCTCCTCTTCTTCTTCCTTTGGTGCGCCACTCTCTTAGGGTTTTTCTTCTAATTTTGAGCAGAATAATTTGAAGCTAAATGAAGGGGAGAGTGAGGCACCACCTATATATAAGGGGAGAAAAATGATTTTTTCAAAAATTCTCATTTTACCCTTTGTTCTTGGCATTTTCGTTTCTCCTTCGTTTTAGCTCCTTTTTTAGAACCATCTTTTTCATTATAAAATTTAGGTTTCTAATTTAATAAAATGCTTTTGGAATCACTAAATTTGAGCTAAAACCTTCCTGAACAAATCTGTCAAAGTTCAGGTACATCGATAATGGAAAACATCCATCTGAGGGGATTTAACTGTCCCGGGGCTTCTCATAGTTGTTAGGGCCTCTGAGAACCCTGGAGAATTCAAAATTTTCATTTAAAAAGCCCTTTTATGTGAATTCCAAAAATTGCTCAAAATTATGAAAATGCCATTATGTTTCGTAAGATTTCCATTAAAATTTGTTTCTTCATTCTAGCTCTATTTTTCCTTCCGTCTAAGGCTAGGATTCTCATTTTTAAGAGTCTAGAATGTTACTCAAATTTTTTGGGACCTTAACTAATTCATTTTGGGGGACTTGCTCTGAAACTGCGCTCGTTTTTGTCGTTTAACGAAAACTGGACATTACACACCTCAAGATATACACAAGAACACATAAGTTATATCTTGCCATTCAATGTCAAAAAGTGGCTACAACATTCACATGACATCAAATCTCATTTATACATCAAGTATTCATGTAATTACATATGTTCAAATGATTATACAACATATTCATCATGGGGTTACATCATATGCCATTTATTTGGCTATAAAATGGACAAAATTATACACTTTATTGTGAATCTCTCTTCTTCAAGATTGGTGGCTCCCATTTCTTAGCTTACTTGGTCCACCTAAACATGTTAGACAAATGGGGAGGAAGGGATAAGATTCTAAGAATCCCAATAGCTCTTTTCCCTTTCAACCATACATAAAAAATGTAAATCCAAGTCTAGAAATGCATGCATGGATATCATGGAGGATATAATCATTCATGGAACTTTTCTTGCATTCAAGAAGTCATAAAAAGCATAGATAGGTTTTCCAAGAAGATGGTTTAGCCTTACCCACTTTTCTTAGGGGATTTTAGACTTGCCTTACCCATTCTCTTAAAGGGTTCTTGGCTAAGCCCACTCTTTAGAGACTTTTGGCTTTGTCTCACCCATTCTTGGGGACTTTTGGCTCTTCCTCACCTTAGCTAAGGGATTTTTGGCTTCACCACACTCAAGCAAGTGAAAACATGTTCATAAAGCATCATTTAAGTGCATTACGTAACATCCTGGTATAATGGCATATATATACATGCTAAAATATCTTTCATGGCTTACAACTCATATACACGCATCCAAAGACAAGATAAACATCCATTCATGCATGAAAGAAAAGAGAGAGAGCTATCTTTGTTACAACAACACACTTTTCCTTTCAAGAATGCTTCCTCTCCCTCAGCCACACACTCACAAGGATGTGAGACTTGGTTCCTTTGGCCTAGACACATAATATGGAAGCCAATTACACTCTTGGAACAATTTCTAAAGCTACACATTCATTTTAAAAGCAAGATGGTTCTTATGACTCATTTATGATTCCATAATGCACCTAATGAAGTAACCTTAGAAAAATATAATCTTGGCTATATTCTTTCCATCCTTCTATGATTTTTTACTCCTTTTAAGCCTCTTGGAGTCATCATACAATTAATTTAAAGGGCCCAAGCATGTGTTGCTTCTTTAAGTCACAATATGGAACCTAAAGCTACATCTCACTATCCATGACTTCTAAAATTTTTCTAAGGCTTCCTCTCATCCTCTCCCATCATATATGACACAAAACCAAGGTTGTAATAAATTAAGACTATCCCTTGGTGCCACCTTCTCCCTAGGCTGAGGCTATGCATCAAGAGAGAATTAAAAGAGTTTATTTTGTTTTCTTGATGGGAGATGCATGTGAGAAGCTTTCTAGGGATCTTAGGAGCTCAACCAAACATCCATTTTGACCTAGGAACTCTTGCATCAAAACAGAATTTTGATAGAGCACTTGAAATTCTAACTTTGCTATCTTAAAATTCCATGGTTATTTAGTTGTTTCCTTTGCATATTCTTGTTCTTCTCCCTCATTTTCCTAAGATTCACTCTTGGTTTGGCTAGAAATTCAATCCCTTATAGCTGGTCATATATAGGTCAAGAATCACAAGAGAAGGAACAAGAAGAATCAAACATAAAAGTAGCAAAATACCTTAGTTTCTTAGTTCCTTTTGCTTGGCTTCTTCTCCTCAAACTAAAAATTTCCCTCTTAGGTCTGACCTCAAAATAGACCCAAAAGCTTCAATAATCCCACGGGAAAGAAGAGAAGAAGGAGGAGAAGAAGTTTTCTAAGAAGAAACTAAGAAAAACCATGAAAATCCATGTGTTTCTCTTGCTTTTTCTTCTCCCTTTCTCTCCTCCCTTATGTGCCTCACTCTCTTGGTCTTTTCTCTGGTTTAGGGTAGAAATGAAATGAACCAAATGAGGAAAAGAGTGGGGCATGGGGCATATATATAGCTAGGTTTCAAGAATTGTTTCTAAAAATTCTATTTATGTCCCTTAATTTTGATATTTTTGTTTCTAGTTTGTTTTAATTCGTTTTTTAGAATTGTCTATTTTGTCATAAAATTTAGGTCCTCTATCTTATAAAATTCCTTTGGAATCACTCAAATTGGAGTTAAAAACTTCCCAAACAAAAGGGTCAAAGTGTGGGTCAACCGACATTAGAAAATATACACTGGAGGGGTTTTAACTGTTTTGGAGCTTCCCATGATTTTTAGGGCCTCTGAGAATCCCAGAGGACTCAAATTTTTTACTTAAAAATCCCTCCTATGAGTATTCCAAAATTTGCGCAAAATTACAAAAATGTCATTACATTACGTAGCTAGTTTCATTAAATTTTGTCTAGTTATTTTAGTTTCTATTTCAAGGCACCTCTAGCCTCCTAATTTCATTACTTAATGTCTAAATTATTATTCTATTTTTTTTGGATCTTAACCAATTTATTTTAGAGGGCTTACTTTGAAAACATATCTATTTTCGTCGTTTTTACGAAAATTGGACATTACAGTGTTACTATAATATACTTTACTGTCATGAGTAATTGTTAGGTGATTTTAGGGTATGGCATGGTTATATTTTGAGTTTAAAGTTGTGTCAAAGCTTTAGGTATATGGGCAAGCTTAATTTGTCAATTGAAATTTGCTCAAGGTAGTTAGATGAATTTAGATAAGGTACTGTGGATTTTAGGTTACCACTTGAAGCCATTCCCTACCATTTGTTGTCATAGAAGAGTCCTTGCTGTCATTATAGAAGTTTGACTAATTTAGATTTTAAATCTTTAAGTAAGGTAAGGCAATTGGATGGGGATTATAGGAATGTAAATCCTTAAAAAACCTTGCCTTTTTATCATAGAAGGATTTTAGGATTAAGTTTGAGATGCTAGAAACTTGTTGGTTCACATATCTGAGTGTTTGGGGTCAGTAAGTATTTGAGTCACAGCTAAATTTTCTCAAATTATGGTCAAAATGAGCTAATAGTAATCTAGTAGTGAATTTGGCTATAGTGCAAAATATTTTTACCACAACACAAATATTTGACCATAGCAAAAATATTTTGGCCATGGTGCAAATTGTGTCTATGTGGGAAAATTGGTCCAAATCAATGTTAGGCCGCAATAAGGACTTTCTAAGTTGTGGTGAAAAATGCTATAATGTGGTTTTAAGAGATTTCAAAGGCCATTTAAGCTGCAACTCAAGACTTAACCTTTTTAAGTTGCAACTTGAATCTTAGAGTCCCTATTTCATCTTCTAAGACTTGTTTTTCCTTATGATAATGATAAAAATGGTTAGTGGCTCAAAACACACTTAGTTTAATATTCTCAAAAGGTGTTTTAAGTGGGGTAACTAGGTTAAATGGGAATTTTATTGTCATGTGAATATGAATTTTCTTGTATAGCCTTAATAGTGTAATTTGTTGATATAAAGTTTAAATTTTCCTATATTTCTATATCTTGGTAACCCATTATCCAATTTCATATGTTAATTACAACTAATTTAGAGTCAAAATATGTTGTTTAACTTAACTAGGAGTTAAGGACATTATAAGTGACAACAAGCCTATACAAATCCTTCAATATATTAGCCTATGAAATGAAAAATCAACAATTAAATGTTTATATAATAGAAATATATATATATATATATATAAAGAAAGCAAATGCAAAGATGACAAGTATGTAAAATCATACTACAAAACCCTAGGACACACTCATAGGATGGATCTACCATCATATATGTGATAACTAGATTTATCTACTTAATTCATATGATTTCCACCTTAAAGTGACGATATTACAACTATTGCATAACTTTTAGTAATGGATTTCAGTCCGTTTACTATACTAGCTAGAGTTGTAGGGGTCAAAATTTAAATTTCATTTGTCCTTCACTGATAATCTCTATAGACAAGTTGGTTTTGATCCTTAAAACCAAGACTTGAATCCCATTTGCATATGGAATCCACAAAGCCCATTTTGGCCTTATTGACATAATAGGGCTTTAAATTTTAAAAATTCATAAATTGGGCTACATAATTCCAATTTACACAAATCAGGTGTCTACAAAAAATTTACAATGTGAACTTTTATGTTGTAAAAATTTCAAGTAAAACTGAATTCATTTGTCCCCTTAAAAATCATGAAAATAGTAGATGTGTCAGTAGCTACAGTACCAATGCAAATTTATATAATTTTGCCAACTTCAAAAATTTATAAAATATTTTATATAGCTCAAAAAATTCCTATCCTTTGGCTTCTTAGTAAACTCTATAAATTTTCTAATTGCATGCCAAATTTCAGCCCTAAACTAGGTCATTTGGATAGTCAATGGTAAAGGTGTAATTTATGACTCATTTGGACCAAAATTTGGTTCTAAAGTAGTCCAATTGACATCTAATATGCAATCTCTTCCCTTGAGAAAATTTTAACCTATCTATGCATCATTTACATATGAGCCATTGCATGAAATATGACTTACATAAAAAATTGACCATCCCACATCCATTTATACATCTTATAACACCCGGTTCCTCTATAAATGGTCAGAAATTAATTAGTTATAAAAGGAAGTCCCCCAAATGAGAAGAATTGAGGCTAAACAAAAGTAGAGCAATGATTTGGACATCAAAGAATGAGAATACAATGTTAAAGGTACCCTAAAAATGGAGTTAGAATAGCTAAACAAAATTTGACGAACATGCAGTGGCATTTTCATAAATTTACGTACATTTTAGAAAACTTAAAGGAGGGATCTTTAAATGGAGAAATTAAGTTTTTTAGGGTTTTTAGAGGCCCTAAAAACCATAGGAACCCTAAGAATAGTTAAAACCCCTTCGATAAACGATTTCAGCCATCGGTTGATCAAAATTTTGACCAAATGGTTCAGAATGGTTTTAAATCCAATTTTGGTGAAACTAAAGACATTTTATAAGTTAGAGGACCTAAATTTTATGATGAAAAAGATAGTTTAAAAAAAGTTAAAATGATCCCAAATAGACAAAATTAAGAAGAGGGACTAAATTGCAAATTTGAAAAGTTGTAAAAGGGGACCTTTTGACTTCTTAAAATAGGTCCTCTTCTATTCTAGCCCTCACCATTGACTTGCTTCTAGTCTAAATAGAATCTAAGAAAGTCTTGAGTGGAGCACCAAGCAAGGAAGTAAGGAGAAGAAGATTCAAGGCAAAAAATGTAAGATTTTCATACTTTTTCATGTCTTCTCCTTCGCCAATGTTCTTCCCCTCTTTCTCCTCTTTTTTCCTATGGTTTTGGTGATTGATTTGAAGATGTTTCATGGCTGGTTTAGTAGGAAAAAGAGTGGAATCGAAGGAAAAGTTAGAAGCAAATCAAAGCTACTCGAACAAGGCTTGAAACCAAGGTAAGACATAATGGTTTCTCATGCTTCTCCTTGCTTGTTCTCCTTGTATACTTTTCCTCCAGCTCAGGGCCCATATAGGAGGGAATAATTTTTGGTCTTAAGAAGGTAGAAAGGAGGGGTTTGAAGCATAAGGAGTAGGAATATGTGACGAGCTCATCGTGCAACCCACAAAATAAAACTAGGTTGAACTAAATATGTAGCTAGTGGCACAACCTAGGTCATCTCCCTTGGAATTGGAGTTCAATGTTCAATTGGGTTTTCTAAGTGTTCAAAGATCCTATAACTACCTAATTTTGGGGGGGGGGGTTTGATTGAATTAAACTAACCTAAAACTAAATTGAAATAAATTTCCTAATTTTTACCTAATTGGATGAATTATGGTTGATAATGGGCTTGTGACTAGCTTTGGATTCGTCCCTTGGTATCCACTATCCTTATCCTAATCTAATTATGATTAATTCTGGTCTAAGAGTCCTTAATTGTGTTCATTGGCAAATGATCTTGAATTACCATTCAAGATTTAAGAGACTAGCAAATTGATGTTAATTGAGACCTCAACTCTCATTAAATTACTAATTCTTGTGATTAAGATCTTTGAACACTCAAATTGATTGATTAACTAATTCATTAGTGATGATTGTGTCGCGCAATCTCAAATAAAACTAGGTAGCAAAATAAATTTGTAGATAATGGTGCAACCTAGGTCATTTTCCCAAGGAGTTTGTGCCTCAATTTGTTGTGAAAAAGTATTCTAAGTATTACTAATTAGGACTTGTTTTGGGGGATTTGAAATGTTAGAATTTAATTGAACTAAAATTTAAATGACAAGAATCAAAAACTTAAAACTAAATGAAGTGAACAGTTGAGAAAATGTGGTAGCTAGCTTTCAAATGGACTCTCTAGAATTTAATTATCTTTGCTCTTTTTAGTTTACCAAATTTAGATTTAAATTCTCACTCTTTAGTGTATTCCCTATAAAGGCTTTGAATAACCATCCAAGATTCAATTCATCAATTATTCAAAGAATTTTGCAACCACAAGAAACCTTGAATAACTAATTAATTGAATTAAGAACAAGAGCACACTGCAACCAATCTTAATTGATTAATAAAATCTATTGCACAATCCACTTAAGATGCTAATTCACCAATTAGTTTAATTAATTCCTTAACAGTTAATTGCACAAAATTTCTAGCCACTTAATCCAACAACCATTGTATCAATTGGCCTAAAATCAAGAGAAATTTAGAAGTAAATTGTATAGCACTAATTCTGGAATTTTTACAAACATATAATGATCACAATTAAAATTCCAAAAATCAAATTAAGGTCAATCCATAATTCAACCAAATCCAGAAAATTCCAATAATCAAATTCCTCAATTAATAAACTAAACCTAGTCAAATTAATAAGGAAAATAATTATGAAATTAAAAGATGGAGCAAAGAATGTTTATCCAATTTGGTGAGAAAATATGGAGCTCAAATCTGCATCTGGGAGTTTCCAAGCTTCAACTAGCCACCATTGATGATTCAAGCTACCATGGAGAGTTTAATCAAAAGGAAATTGATCATCAGAGCTTCAGCCATGGAGAATTGAATTTTTGTTCCTCTCCTTAGAGCTCTCATTTACGTCGTGTTCCTCGTCTCTGCCCGATGAATCTTCAGCCTTTTTTTCACTCCCTCTTCGATGCTTCAGCGCCTTTTTTTCATTAATTAATCAAGTGCCCCTCAGCTCCTCATTTTGCACGCTAAAGTCACGTCTTTCATGCCAGCCTTTGGATGGAAAAGTATTGATCAAATGTAGCATCTGGATGAGATGGTGAATGGATGCTACTACCCGAGTAAATTTATAATTCACGTGCCCAACTCCTTAACTCATTCACATGCTTCATTTACTCCTCACGCTGTATGCATTTTTTTCCCTTCAGCTCACATGTTCCTTTGCCTGTCTCACTCATTCCGTCAGCTGCTTCAATCCCTTTTGTTCACATTCTACTCTCATGTCAGCTAACTTCTCATCTAGCTTCAACGTGGTTAGCTCATTCAACTCATTTATGCACAACCAGTAGCTTGAGCAAGCTCCTTCCTTATGGCTTTTCTTCCTCGCATTATTCCAGCCAGTCCATGTTATTCTTCCACGTCGTTTCTTTTCTTCAGCCAACTCCAATTTCTTCACGTCTTCTTCACATGCTTATTTAAAATTAGCTCAAGCTTCCCACGTTAGCTGCTCATATCTTTATTTGTTTTCTCCAGCTTGCAACGTTGTTCTTCTTGATGCTTTCCACATGCAACCCAAAGCTTCTTTCCTCCAGCTTGTGCAAGCTTCTTAATGTGAGATCATAGCTTTCCTTTTTTTTTTTGCTCAAAAGTTCCAGCCTTCGTGTTATTTCATGTTGCTGTCTAGCCCTTATGCAGCTTTGTCTTTGTTCAGCCATAGTCAGCTTACTTTCTTGATGAACCTGTAGCATTCCTTTTCTCCCATGCAGCTCATGCAAGCTTCTCCTTTATTTCTCTCATTTCTACTCAAGAAGCCCCCATGTTATTCTTCATCCAGCTCGTGGCACTCCTTTGCTGAAGTTGCTTCTTTGTTTACTTCAAGTGAGGGAAGGGAACCCATGCAAGCTGCTGCATTATACGTGGAGCCGTGGGAATGTGTTGGACGAGTGCATGAGTGTGTGTCTTCCATGAGAGAAATAAATGAACTGGAGCTTGCTTCATGTTGCTCAACTCGAGAGTGCTTCCAAGCTCTTTCAACTCAAGCTTTGATAAGCATAATTTTTATACACTTTATTTCTCCTAACTTAACCTTTTTAATAATTAAATGTAGCCTAATAAATGCAATTAAATGGAAATTGATTTTAATAGCTAGTTTTGCACTTTAGAAAACAATTGACAAAATAATGAATTTTAATGCATAAATTCTTTAAAATGAGTTTTGTGAATCCTATCCTACTTAATATTGTTTATCATTCTTGCAGAATTTTTGTGGGTAAATGCATTTGAATAGAGGTTGGTTTGGAGAAGAGGTAGCATGCATGGAGTGGGGAAGGAGAAAATAAAGAGAAACAGCAACGTGAAGGATATGAAGCTGGACCACGATAAGGAGCTGTCCAGGACACCAAATGAAATGCATGAAGAAGCAGCCAACGTGGAAAAGCTACAGAGGAGCAGAAACAAACCCAACATGAATAAAGCGAGCTAACATGAGGAATGTGCAGCAGAAATAAAGAAGAAGAAGCCACGAAAAGAAGCTGCAGAAACAGAGGAACTGAACAACAAAATAAACAAGCAGAACACGATAAAGCACTAGCTCAAGAAGGTGGGTCTTGACGTGGAAAATTCATGGAAGCTACAAAGATGAAGCTACAGGGCTGGAAGAGCAAGTTACACGAGCTGAGCAGAACAAAACAGAAGCAGCTCATGCAGATATGAAGTCGTGGAGAAGCAACTGGACAGCAACGTGAAAACAAAAGCTGTATAAGTTCCACGCAAAAGCAATGTGAAAAAGAGCTGCTGAACAGAGGTGAAGAATGTGAGAAACTCTAGCTGCAGATGAAGCCACTCTCTGGAACGAAGAAGAAAATGAAGAAGCCACAGTTAGCAAGTTTTAAACATGGCTAGAACTCGAGGGAGCATGAAGAAGTCATGATGGACAGCAGCTGCAGAATGGGCAGGAAACAAACTCGAAACAGATGAGGAAACATGGCCACATGAACTCCCACTAATGCAGAAATAGAAAACCAGCTACAGCGTGGGGAAGAATAGAGCTACAAACTAGCGACAGAAACACACACATGCAGTGGCTGGAGCTCGAGTTCTGGTCTGTGAAGAGAAGAGTCACACATGAAGAAGAAAGCTACGTAAAGATACATGCAGAAGCTACAGTTTGCATATGGATTATTATATTGAATGGGACCCACACCTTATTTCACATGCAATTAGCTACGGAAAATGGCAAACAAAGGAATAGCACGTGAATATCTAATGGAATTAAAGCTGAAGCACGTGAAAGGGGAAGAGAAATACACATCCAGACGTTGCTTTGGGCTGACGTGGGAATTAAGATGAAGATGAGGATTAGTTGAAACAGAAGGAGAGAAACAGAAGGAGAGAGACGTGAATAAGGAAAGAGACGTGAACAAGGAAAGAGACGTGAACAAGGAGGGAAGGAGAATATAAAAACTTAAGAGGGGACGCTGGGAATGACACAACGAGGAGAACGTAAAAATAAAGGCTGGAGACATCGAAAGGAGGAGAATTTCCAGCGTTGAAGAAGAAGAATTTTTTTCTTTTCTCGATGGATGCTTCTTTGATTGATTCTCCTTCATTTGATCCTTCCATGGCAGCTTGAATTCCTTGTGGTGGCTAGCTGAAGATTGAATTCTCCTAGATGAAGATTTGAGCTCTACATCTCCTATTAAATTTGGATAAAACTCTCTTGCCCAATCTTTTGATTTTAGCATTAATTCCTTTATCAATTTGTCTAGGTTTAGCTTTTTGGTTTAGAAATTTAATTGCTAGAATTACTGGATTGAATTAATTCTTGGATTGAACTTGATTTGAATTTTGGAATTATTTTTTGATCATCATGTGTTTGGAAAAAATTTCAGAATTAATGTTGTGCAATTGAACTCTAAATTCCTCTTGACTTTAGGCTAATTGATGCAATGGTTATTGGGTTAGTTAGCTGGAACTCTTGTGCAATTAATTGCTTGAGAGATTAATTGATCTAATTGGTGAATTAACATCTTGAGTGAATTGTGCAGTAGCTTTCATAAATTAATCAAATTTAGTGTAGTGTGTTCTTATTCTTAATCCAATTAATTAGTTGTTTAAGGTTTCTTGTGGTTGCAAAATTCTTTGAACAATTGATGAATTGAATCTTGGATGGTTATTCAAGAACCTTATGAGGAATGCACTAAAGAGCAAGAACTTAATCCTAAATTGGTAAGCTAAATAGAGCAAGGATAATTGAACTCTAGGGAATCCAATTGAAAGCTAGTTACCACATTTATTTGATTAATCACTTGAACTTAGTTTTAGATTTCTAATTTTTGTCAATTAATTTTAGTTCGATTAAATTCTAGCATATCAAACCCCCAAGTTAAGTCCTAATTAGTAATACTTAGAACTCTCTTCCATAAACAATTTAAGGCATAAACTCCTTGGAAAGATGACCTAGGTTGCATCATTATCTACAAATTTACTTTGCTACCTAGTTTTATTTGAGATTGCACGACACGATCATCAAGCTTCCTTCTTTCAAAATCATGTTGCTTCAGCTCTGTTCAAGCTATCAAGCCATACCTTCCTTCTCCTTTTTTTCTACATGTGGCTGACTCTTTCTCAAATCCCTCATTCCATGTGCTTTTCTGCTTCTTATATCCCATGCATGGCTCTGTTTTGCTTATGCTTTCTTGCCACGAACTTATCTTCCTCTGTTCATGCTCTATTCTGCATGTGTGTGTATTTGTATCCAAGCTCTAAACCCATGGCTTCTTCCTCACACACACACGTAACTTTTCTCCTTTCCATGCAATTGAGGAAGCCCAATTAAATCTGCACCTAAGGAATGGAAGAAATTAATTAGGAATAAATTACAAAATTATTTAAAAAGAGATTTATGTATTGAGAATTCAAAATTTTGTAAATTAATTCCTAAATCGCAAATATGGTCAATAAAATCAAATTTCATTCAATTAGATTCCTTAAGCCATATTTAATTATTAAAATGCCAAAATTAGGAGAATTAAAATGTATAAAAATCATGCTTATCAATTAGCCTTTGAATCATAATCTAAAGATGTTTAATTAACTAACTAAACACCAAGGAATCCACAAATAGACAATTAGGCACACCAATTCTCACAAGCATTTTATCAAACACCTTGATTGCACACTTGGATAATGGCAAGAAAATGCAAAATCCAATGTTTAATCCAATCAATTAATCAATAAAAAGACTTCTTAATTAGTATCTAACCAGCCACTAATTACAATTACACAAAATCCTAATCAAATACAACTTAACCAAGCTTGTACAGGAAAAAGAAAAAGTGTAGGAAATTAAAGAAATCTTAGCCAAAATTCTGAGTTCTCCATGGATTCAAGCTTCCACCAAGGATCTTTCTCCTAGCTAGCCTCAAGGGGAATTAAAGCTTCATTTGAATGGAAGAATGTAGTGGGAATGGAGGAGATGGCATGGTGTGTGGCTACTGGACGTGGAATGGACGAAGAAGGTGTAGGGTGAGATGATGGAATAGAATGTTGATGAATGGATGGACAGATTTTAGCCTCTACCCGAATGTATCTTGATTCCCTTCTCACGTGAATTTTACTAATTTCACGTGCTTAGCCCCCATTCCAATTGCCGGTAGCTTATTTTCTCCTTTGCATGAATAAGTGTGGGCCCTAACGTTATTTCTTTTTATAATATTCCACGTGCTACTTCTTTCATTCTGCCCAAGCTTCATGTATGTTTCTTCTCTTAAACCCAGTCCACGTTTTGCTGGAGTTTGTAAGCCTCCTGAATCACGTGCTTCTTTATTTAAGTGATCACATGCCTAGCTCGTGCTTTGTAGTTACTCGTAGCAATCTACGTTCTATTCCATGTAGCTCATTCTTCTCTCTTTCCTTCACATTTTCTACAGCCTTACACTCTTCATGTCAGCTCTACATGGCTACTGCATGCCTCTTTGTCTTTACGTGGGCTTTAGAGTACTTCTTTCTCTTTTACTCATCACGTAGCTTACATTTTGAATCTGGCTACTTCTCTTCATGCTCATCTAAGCTACTACATTCATTCATCTTTTCTTCTTCATTTCAGAGTGTGGCTTCACCTTCTCTTCCTTCTTTGCGTTTGCCTCTAAGCTCCTTCATTTCTCTTCCTCTCTTTCACTTTCATATCCACGTGTTTCTGCTTGTGCTTTATACAACTTCTTTTTCTGCCCATTCAACTCAAGCAAGCTTCTTCTCTCTACAAACCAGAACCCATACTCTTCCTTATCCAGCTTGTGCTTCCTCATGCAGTCTTCTTTTACGTCAAAACCAAGCTCCTTCTTCAAGTTTTGATTCAGCCAGCTCGCCTGCCCATAGCTTCTTCTTTTCAGCTCATCTTCCTTCACGATTATTCTTTCTTTGCCACGAGTTTTCGCATTAGCTTTTAAATCTTCCATGCATGTCTCTTTTCAACCCATACTCCTCCTTTCAATGTAGAACCCAAGCTCTTCCACATGCTACTTCTTACTAGAACCCATAGCTATATGTTTCTTGCTTCATTCAGCTCAAATTCCTCATTGCTTCTCATGCTTCCTTGTGTGCTCTTTTAATCTACCCAACACCAACTTCCCACGTTCTGCATTTTCTTCCTATTCACGTGGTTTGGCCTCTTCCATGTCTTCTTCAGTATGTGCATGATGTTAAGAGGCTGCCACATGGTTCTTTGCATCATATGGGTCTGCTACATGTATTTGAGTGGATGAAACTACGTTTACATGGAAGAAAAAACATGGTGCAATATGAGTGAACTGGAGCCCATGCAAGCCTTGTGTTCTTGCAAGTGAGTGGCTACTCACATGTTTTCTTCCATGCAAATTTGTTTCATTCTTTCCTCCCATAACCCGTAGCTTAAGTAAGTGCTTCCTCTCTTTCTCTTCTTTGTTCCAACCACGTCAACTCTTGCTAACTGATTTGAATGAAAAATGAAGTTGCTCTTCTCTTTATTCTCTTATTTTTTTCAATTTTATTTTCTAAGAAATGCATACTTGAAGCTCTATTTCTCCTTCAATTCACTTTCCCATTCAAGCTCCAATTTTCATTGAAAATCTGCACAAAAAGAATGGAAAGGATGAAATAGAAATATTCACAAAATTCAATTAAAAAGATTTATGCATTAAAATTCCAGAATTTTGCAAATTAATTTCTAAAATATAGAAATGGCTACTAAAACAAAATGTTATCTAATTAAAGTCTTAAAGCCATAATTAATTATTAAAATACTTAAGTTAGGAGAATTGAAACATATAAAATTCATGCTTATCAATATGCAATAAGGAGTAAAAGAAAAGCCTTGAAATGCAAGTTGTTCTACCTAGGGATTTAGTTACTCCTTGGCAAATATGAGACTTCCTCATGGTAATTTAAGTTGTCTAAAAGTATGTATGAGTTCTCAAGATACCTAAGAAGCCTCACAAGTGCCAACTCCCTAAAGAAAATGAATGAAACTCAATGGGTCCATTAGCTCCTTCATGTCTTAGCCTAGAAGAGATAATAGACCTAGGGAGAGTTTTAATTACTTCTAAGGGTAGAAAGGGGCTAAATATGATTAATGAATATCAAAGGAAGCATTGGAATGAATTTAGAATCATGGTTTATGAGATGGAGGAGTAGCTTCCATTTTGAAACATAAAGAAGCAACTTGTGTCTAGGCTCCTTGGATTGAAATTGTGATGGCTCTACGGAGTCTAAATGGAGTCAAAAGACTTGGATTGAATGAAAAATTGGAGCCAAGATCATGAATTCCAAGATTTCCTTCATTGTGTCTTGTATGGAAACATAATGGAATCATATGAAAGAGTAAGCATGCATAGAGTTTGTAAAAGGCTAGTGCTCGTTCCAATAATGTAATTATATCTCATTTGATGTATCTAGGCCAAAAAAATCAAGGTTCTCCTAAGTGCAAGTGTGTGGCCAAAAAGGGGAAGGAATGAATAAAGGAAAAAGTGTGTGATTCTTGATACAAAGTAGCTCTCTAACCTTTCTCACATGCATTACTTGGATGTTTGCTTGTCATTGGATGCTTGTGTGTATGTTTGAACTATAAGATATGTTTCTAGCTTTTGAATACATGTTGTGGTACTATTATGCTTCTTGAAATGTGTTTATGAATGCAAAGTGGCTTGAATGGGTATGATTATGACAAAAGTCCCTTAGAATGGGTGAGGATGAGCCAAAAGTCGCTAAGTATGGATGAGACAAAACCAAAAGTCACAAAAAGGAGTGAGGCAAAGTTAAAAGTCCCTTAAAGTGGGTGAGGCAAGTCCAAAAGTCCCAAGAAAATTGGGCAAGGTTAGACCAAGACCTTTTAGAGCTTATGTTTGACATGTATAAGTTCATATGAAAAGAAAATTGATTTATGTATGTTCATAAGAAGCTTTTAGGACATGTGTGGATTCTTTGACATATAAATGCATCCTTTATTTATGTTTGAAAGGGTAAAAAGCTATTGGGATTCTTTGAATCTCACTCTTCCCCCACCTATGTTTAACCATGTCTAAGTGAAGGTCAAGAAGTAAAAATAGAAGCCAAGGAGCATGATTAGCAATATTTGACAATAGAATAGATTTTAATATAATTTGATATCAAAGTTTATAATTCTATGATGTATATGAGATGTAAATGTATAAGCATGTGTAAATGTATGTAACGATTATGTATGAACGGGATTTGAAGTTAAATGTATGCTTATGTGAGAATTTGACATCCTAGGCCTATGATATACTTGTGTATGTTAGCAATTGGGATAGTGGTTTTGAGATGTATGATGATTTGAACAATTAGGGATGCTCTTATAGGCTATGTTCATGCTTTTGGACATGCTCAAATGGTTGTGGATTGACTAGAAGACTACTTAGTGCCTTTTTATCCCTTTATGGACTTCAAATTGACCATTTTCTTGAGGTGAACCAAAGCCCAACCAAATGGATGAGTTTTTGCATGAAATTTTGCAAGCGAATAGGTCTCATCTAGAGATTTTATAAAGCTAAAAGATCACTCAATTTGAAGCTCTAGATAATTTATTATAATTTTTCAAAGTTGGCCAAATTATACAAAAACTGTCAAGGGTACTGTTCATATGGTTAGTTTGCATTCTTGTGTCACTTCAAGGCCAAATGAAGTCCAAAGCTTATGAAAATTTATAAGCGTAAACTATACATTATAAGCTTTCCATGGCCACTAAGAGCACTCAATTTGGATTAGTATAGAGAGAGTTTTGAATTTTTGAATTTTAGGGTCTACACTAGTATGAAAGCATGATCCAAGTTACTAGTATATTGATTTTCATGGGCTAAATGCTTTTTTCTTGGTATGAAATTATTTTTAGTAGTTAACATGCAAAGCTTTCTAGAATCTATAGCATATATGTTTTCAATTTTTCTAGAATTTGCTATGAATTTTCAAAGTTTATATCAGAAAATTGGTATGGCAACCCGAGAGCAAAATTCTAGTTTGGCGAAGTATGGTCCATGATCCAAGCTTTACGAATTAAATTGTAATGGTTTTGGTATAAATGGATATGTTATGTATGGATAATGTTATTGGTAAGCCCATATGATACCTAAAGCCAAGAATGAATTAAATGGACTTTCAATTATATACTACTTTCATTTATACCATTGCCAACAAAAGTGTCATCTCCAAGCACATAAACATCATATGCTAATCATATCATAAGTTAAGAGCTATATAGATATGGTGTTACACATATGGCACTCCATGGTCTCTAATATGGACAACATGTACAAATAGCCGTATAATGCATCTAACCATCAAACATTCAAGCACATGCAATGATACAAAGGTTATCCATACATATTCTCATCATATACATAGAAGTTCATCATAAATATCCTAGGTTTACTATTTGTTCAGTTTCACCAGACATGTCAAGTTTATGTACATAACAAGATTCCCTATTACATCATTTCTAAAATGCCTAGCTCTTCCAGGTTTCTTTTCCCTTCTCGGGAGAACCTGAAATTGTTAGTGAGAGGGACATGGGTGAGATTTTAGGGAGAATCTCAACAGCAAATCTCAATCATATCAATGCATACAAGAATGTCATAAGGTAATGTAAAGCATGTGGTGCAAGTATATGATTCATCTACATCATGTAACTCAAACATAACTTTTAGTATGAAAGCACAATTCTCATCAAGCAAAGACATTGAAACATACTGGCTGGGCTCAACTAAGATCAACTCTAGGCTAAGGGAGAGCTATGTACTCAATTCCCTACCATGGGGAGTTAAGTCTAATATCCAGTTCTCTGAAAATCAGAGAAAACGTGAGAAATGTAACGTACTGTTTCTCCGTCAACGAACAAAACTCACCGGATACAAAAGGAAGTCCCCCAAGATGATGTAGTTAAAGTCCCAAAAAATTTGGGAAGCATTCTAGACTCCTAAAAATGAGAATCCTAAGTTTAGACGAAAAGAAAAATGGAGCTAGAATGAAGAAACAATTTCTTATGAAAAACCTATGAAACATAATGGCATTTTCGTAATTTTGAGCAATTTTTGGAATTTACATGGGAGGGCTTTTTAAATAAAAGTTTTGAGTTCTCCGGGGTTCTCAAAGGCCCTAAAAACCATGGAAAGCCCTGGGACACCTAAATCCCCTCCGGTGGACGTTTTTCAATGTCAGTTGACTTGATCTTTGACCAGTTCATTTGGTAAGGTTTTAACTCCAAATTAAGTGATTCTAAAAGCATTTTATTAAATTAGGAACCTAAATTTTATAATGGAAAAGATGGTTCTCAAAAAGAACCTAAAACGAAGCCGAAATGAAATTTCTATTATGGAAGGATAAAATTGGAATTTTTGAAAAAGTGTGTTTCTAGAAGCTCCCACACACTTCCCCTTTCTTCTCCCATCTTCTTAAACACAAAATTTCTGCCCAAAATACAGAATATGATCTGCTCTCTTAGGCTCACAAGAAGTGGAAGAAAAGGAGGAGAAATTAAAGGCTTAAGGTATGGAAATTAGTAGTTTTTCATGCTCTTTCTCTTCCAAACCTCTTCTCCTCCATTCTCCTTTGTTTTCTATGATTAAAATGAAGTTTATAAATCTGTTTTAAAGGAGAAATTGAGTGGTAAATTCTGATTTGAAGAGAGGAGCTCAAAGAACACAAGATTCAAGTGAAAAAAAGCATGAAAACAAGGTAATTTCTCTTCCTATGGTTGTCATCTTTGGTTCCCTTCTCCACCATTTCACCGCACTTGAGAAAACCCTAGGAGGAGATGATTTTTAGGCAAAAACAAGCATGAATCTAAGGAAAAAAGGTGTGGAGATTAAGAATATGCAAAAGGAATTATCAAAAAACCATTAGATTTCAAGATGCAAATTCTAGGGTTTTGTGTGCACCTTCCAAAATCTGATTTCTTATGATAATTCCTAGGCCTAATTAAGAGTTTAAATGAGCGCTTAAGATCCCTAAGATGCTCCCCACAAATTTCCTCCTTCAAGAAAACAAAACACACTCTAAGGAACCCTAAATCATGCATAGTCTCGGCCTAAGCAAGTTCTTATAGCTAGGGGAGTTTAAAATTTTTCTAAGGCTATTCTTGAGTCATATTTGATGAATGAAAATGAAAGGAGGCCTTGGAAAAAATTTAGAACTCATGGAAATTAATTTAGTGCCTTAGGTTCCATATTATGACCTAAAAAGCAACATGGAGCTAAATGGTGTGATGACTCCAAGAGGTTTAAAAGGAGTCAAGAATCATATTTGAAAGGGAAGAATGTGGCCTAGAAATTTTTTGAGGGTTGTTGCTTCATTAGGTGCATTTATGGACCATAATGGAACCTATAGAGCAATCTAGGGTTTCATCAAGTTATGTAGCCTTATAATGTGTTTCATGAACCTAATTGGCTCCCATGAATTGTATCTAGGCCAGGAGAAACCATCTCCACCAATTTGTGGGTGTGTGGCTGAAAGAGGAGGCTTGAATTTCAAGGAAAAAGTGTGTGAATGTACACAAGGTAGCTCTTTCCACCTTCTCTCATGCATGGATGTGTGTTTAGCTTGTCTTAGAATGTGTGTATATCAATTTTCAAGTCATGAAAAGTATGCTAGCATAATTTATATGCCATGATTTCATAATGTCATGTTATGTTTTCAAATAAATCTATGATGTTTGCTTGAGTTTGCTTGAGTGTAGAAAGGCCAAGAACTCTTCATCATGGTGAGGATGAGCCAAGAACCCTTGAGCTTGGTTAAGACAAAGTAAAGAGTCTCCCAAAAGCAAAGTGGGCTCCTAAGAGTATGGTTGAACCCAAAGCTCTCAAAGAATGGGTGAGGTAAGTCCAAAATCCATGAGGAGAAGTGTGAGACCAATCCAAACACTTGGTTAGCTCTTGAATGCCTTGCATGACTTGTTCACATACTAAGCTTGCTTCTTGAATGCTCATGAATTGTATTATGTCTATGCATGCAGTTTTAAGACTTGCTTTACATATATTATGTATGATTGAAAGGGAGATGAGCTATTGGGATTCTTTGATTCTTATCCCCTCCTCTCCAATGCTCTAACATGCTAGGTGGACCAAGTAATTATGATGAAAGGAGCCAACAATAATGAAAAAGGGAGATTGACAAGCATATGCCTAGCTTTTGCCATTTTGGAACCATAATTATGTTTCTTGATGTATATGTTGTTGTAAATGTACCATGACCCTTGAGACATGTATAAGTATAATATTATGTGATGTTTAAATGTATGGATATGATGTATGACCTCTAGCATGTATTTTGAGTATGTAATGCCAACTTATGCAATGTGGAAGCATGATGGAAATGTGTATAAGTGTGGGTTGAATGGCCAAAATGAGATGCATAGGTTTGGGACCATTTGGGCAGCTTACCCAAGTCTTAAATATGCTTTTAGACTTGCCCAAAAGGTTCCATAACCAAGGGAAAACCATTTGGCAAATTTGGTACCCTATATGGAGCCAAAATTGACCTTTATGGAACCCTATGTCAATTTTTGGCCAAATGAGTTAGTCTTGATCTGAGATTTGGCATGAAATTATGTCTCATTGAGAGCTTTTTAGGAAGCTAAAGATCATAAATTTTAGAGTTCTACAGAATATTTGATGATTTTTCAAAGTTGGCACTTTTCATGGTTTCTGGTTTGTTGCACTATTCATTTGGTCCAAAATTGCATTCTATCACACGAGGTCCAAATGGTGTCCAATTGCCATGGAATTTTATACAAAGAAACTAGATAATCACAATAACTCGTGCAACTAGAAGAACCTCATTTGGAGGTCTAGAGAGGGAGATATGAATTTTTGAAGTTTCTGTCCAGTATCAGTAATTTTGCTCGACCAAAAGTACTGTTCCATTGAATTATGAGGTCTGGGCTTGATGAACTTATCTAGAGATATTTTTCCTCTCTAGTTAACATCTACAGATTTCCATATTGGTATCATTTGCATAGATTGGATTTTTTATGGAATTAATTGGACATTTTCAAAACTTTCTACAGAATTCTATAATAGTTCCAGAATTCAGTCGGACCTTTAGACCATTTTGGATGTCAAACATCCTATGTAATAAATGTTATGCTTTGGACGTATTTGTAGTGTGAATTAGACATCTTAAGATTTCTAGAATGACCAAGATTGCATGATTTCAATTTTTCTAAATTTAGTTATAATTTTCCAAATTTGGTCAGAAAATGGAGCAAATTTGGCTGAGAATGAACCTTCATATTCCATGCTCTATTTCGGTTTCCATGAGTTATGGACATGATTTTTGTGATGCAATTGAGTTTTTTGATATAATTAAATATGAGAATATATAGTATGAGCTCACACGGTCCACGTGACATTGAATGAAAATTTTTAAGTATGACGCAATGCAAATAAACTCATTATTTTTATTCCCTTTCTCATGTGCTCTCATGGGAATGATGATGTGAAGCTTATGAAAATGAGCTATAATTTATGGTATTATATTAAGAGCTAAAAACATACAAAGCATAAGTATAAAACTCTTGATAAAAACTATAGCAAAGCATAACTCATCAATACATCAAGCAACCACACATATAAGTATCTGAACTCATCTAAATATTCAAATACATGCAAGATATGGAGATATAGCTACCTTATGAATTTGGAGACTTCAAGTTACCATTAACCCACTTGGCTTTTGTCCTTCGCTCGGTTTTCCTTAACTTGACACCCACAATAGGTGAGCTTAGGCTAACTTGGCCTACATATGTCTATACAAGGCAAAATAAGTTCTTTAGATCCATTTAAACTCTTATGACTATCATATAATCCTATTAGGACTTAATATGCCATTTTAGGTCATTTTTAAGTTCTTTAAAAGGCAACTCTTGGATTTCACTTTCTAAGCTCCAAACTCTCACTTGTTATGAGCCATATAACTCTAATGAAACTTATTAGGATCATCATACATATGATTGGACAAGCCAAAGGTAAAGTTGCTTGTTTAGGCTCCTTTAAACTCTAAAAATTTACCTTTCAAAAAAAGGCTTCTAAATTTAATCCAATGATTCTATTAGTATTTATAATTCATATCTAAACCACTTATAACCTTAAAATCAATGAAAACTCTTTCTAGGTACCTTATATCTACCATGGTCGAACCTATGTCCATATAAGAGCCCAACAAAGTTTTGCATTCCTCTTAGGAATTTGGCACATGTGCAAAGGTTCCTTGGCTCCTTTCTAATTTAGATATGACCTTACACAACTTGAAATGTCTTCCTAGGGTTTCAAAACTTTGAAAGTGCAAACAAAACCTTGGTTACTTTATCTTGCATTCTATAGCTTTTTAATTGGTTCCTTTTGTATCATCCTAATCCCCATGCTCCTAAACCTCTAATCCTATCATGTTTAAGCCAAAATCAAATTCTCTTTATGTTTTCAAAAACTAAACTGAAACTAATAATATAAGAAGACCTTAAAGCAAAGTAAATTAAGGTAAATTATAGATATAATGCTAATTAGAGCATCTAAAAATGTGGGTAGGAAACTAAGAATAGCTCGAAACTAGAGCCAAAATGGTTAAAACAAATAAACCAAAAACATAGTAGCAAAATTGTAATTTCAGGTAACTTTTGAGAAACTTAAAGAAGAGAGTTTTAAATGCTAAATTTAAGTTTACTAGGATATCCAAAAGCCCAGAAAACTATAGGAGCCGTCAGAATGGTTAAAATCCTTCAAGTGTAAAATTTAAGTTGTCAGCTGATCTAAACTTTGACTGGATTATTTTAAATAGCTCTAAATCTCATATATTTGAAACAAAATATTTTTAATAAACTAAAGGACCCAAATTTTATTATAGAGAAGACAATTTTTAAAAAGAAGCTAAATTAAGCTTAAACGAAGAAAAGGAAGTGCAATGGCAAAATGGGAATATGAAAAAATTGTAAAACCCTAGCCTCCCCTTATAAATAGACACCCTCACCATTTCTCCTTCATTTTGGCTGAACTACTAGCTTTTGGAACACCCTTGGAGGTGTGACAAAGGAAGAGGAAGACTAAGGAAAGAGAACTCTTTTTAGATAAGTTTATGTGCTAAATTTGATTATGATCTTGATATAAGCTCTCTCTCAATCCTTCTCTCCTTTCTTTCCATGGTTTTTGTAACATCTGGCCTTTCCGTAAATGTGAGAAATGCAAAGTTCGATTTCTCCGTAAACAGTAGAAATGTGCCAGATACAAAAGAAAGTCCCTAAAAATAGAAGGAATTGGGGCCAACTAAAATTATGATAAAATTTTAAATATTAGAAAATGAGGATTTGAGCCTTGAGTTGCCCAGAAATCAAGGCCAGAGTGATTCGAAAAATTTGTCAAAAGGCCAATGACATTTTCGTAAATATGGGCACTTTTTGAAAAACACACAGGAGGACTTTTTAACTGAAAGTTTTGAGTTCTCCGGGGTTCTTAGAGGCTCTAAAAACTATGGAAAGCCCTAGGACAGCTAAAGCCCCTTCCGGTGGACGTTTCCCAATGTCATTGTGCCCGAACTTTGACAGATTCATTCAGAAAGGTTTTAGCTCCAATTTGAGTGATTTCAAAGATATTTTACTTGACTGGGAACCTAAATTTTATAATGGAAAAGATAGTTCTCAAAAAGGAGCTAAAACAAAGGAGAAACGAAAATGCAAAGTATGAAGGGCAAAATGGAAATTTTTGAAAAGTGTAACTTATTCCCACCTATATATATGATGCACCCTTCTCCTCCCTTCATTATGTACGACCATCTTTTGCCTCAAACTAGAAGAAAACCCTAGGGGATAAGGCTCACAAGAAGGGGAAGAAAAGGAGGAGAAACCAAAGGCTTAAGGTATGTAAATTAGTAGTTTTTCATGCTCTTTCTCTTCCAAACCTCTTCTCCTCCATTCTCCTTTGTTTCCTATTATTAAAATGAGGTTTATAAATCTGATTTAAGGGAGAAATTGAGGGGAAATTTCTGATTTGAAGAGAGGAGCTCAAAGAACACAAGATTCAAGTGAGAAAAAGCACGTAAACAAGGTAATTTCTCTTCCTATGGTTGTCATTTTTGGTCCCCTTCTCCACCATTTCGCCCTACTTGAGAAAACCCAAAGAGGAGATGATTTTTAGGCAGAACCAAGCATGAATTTAAGGAAAAAGGGTGTGGAGATTAAGAATATGGAAAGGGAATTATCAAAAAGCCATTAGATATCAAGATGCAAATTCTAGGGTTTCAATTGCCCCTTGTAAAATCTGATTTTGTATGATAATTCCTAGGCCTAATTAAGAGTTTAAATGAGCTCCTAAGATCCCTAAGATACCCCCCACATGCTTCCTCCTTCAAGAAAACAAAGAGAATTCCAAGGAAGCTAAAAAGGGGCATAGTCTCGGCCAAGCAAGGTTGGGGTGGCTAGGGAGAGTTTTAAATTTTTCTAAGGCCATTATTGAGTCATACTTGATGAATGAAAATGAAGGGAGGCCTTGGACAAAATTTAGAACTCATAGAAAGTGATTTGGTGCCTTAGGTTCCATATTATGACCTAAAGAAGCAACATGGTGCTAGGCCTTTTGTTTTGATGATGTGATGACTCCAAAAGGCTTAAAAGGAGTCAAGAATTATATTTGAAAAGAAAGAATGAGGCCTAGAAATCATTTGACAGGTGTTGCTTCATTAAGTGCCAATATGGACTATAATGGAACCTATAGAGCAATCTAGTGTTTCATAAAGTTGTGCAACCTTAGAGTGTGATTCATGAACTTAATTGGCTCCCATAATTTGTATCTAGGCCAAGAGAAACTATCTCCACCAATTTGTTGGTGTGTGGCCGAAAGAGGAGGCTTGAGCCCAAAGGACAAGGTGTGTAATTGTGTGCAAGGTAGCTCTCTCCACCTTCTCTCATGCATGGATGTGCGTTTAGCTTGTTTTAGGATATGTGTATGTGTATTTTCAAGCTATGGAAAGTATGCTAGCATGCCTTTATATGTTATGATTCTTGATACCACATTATGTTTTAAATAAATCAATGATGTTTTTATGAGTTTGCTTGGGTGTGGTGAGGCCAAGAACTCTTCCCTTGGGTGAGGATGAGCCAAGAACCCTTGAGCTTGGTTGAGACAAAGTAAAGAGTCTGCCAAAAGCAAAGTGGGCTCCCAAGACTATGGTTGAGTCCAAAGTGCTCAAAGAATGGGTGAGGCAAGTCCAAAATCCATGAGGAGAAGTGTGAGGCTAATCCAAACACTTAGTGAGCTCTTGAATGTCTTATATGATTGATTCACATGCCAAGGTTGCCTTTAAAATGTCTATGATTTCTATTTTCTCCATACATGCATTTAAAAAGCTTGCTTTGCACATATTATGTATGATTGAATGGGAGATGAGCTATTGGGATTCTTTGAATCTCATCCCCTCCTCTCCAATGATCTAACATGCTAGGTGAACCAAGTGGATATGCAAATGGGAGCCAACAACCCTAAAGGAAGGAGATTGACAAACTTATGCCTTGGTTTTAGCCATTTTGGAATCATAATGATGGTTTATCATGTATATGATGTTGTCTATGTACTATGAACATTGAGACATATGTAAAGATACTATTATGTGATGTTTAGATGTATGGAAATGATATATGACCACTAGCAAATGTTTTGAGTATGTAATGCCATAGTATGCAAGTTGAAGGTTTGATGAATATGTGTATAAATGTGGGTTGAATGGCCAAAATGAGATGCATGAGATTTGGGACCATTTGGACAGCTCACACAAGTCTCAAATGTGCTTTTAGACTTGCCCAAAAGGTGCCAATACCAAGGGAAGACCATTCGGCAAATTTGGTACCTCATATGGAGCCACATTTGACCATAATGGAACCCTATATCACTTTTTAGCCAAATGAATTAGTCTTGATCTGAAAATTTTTATGCAATTAGGTATCATTGAGAGCTTTTTGGAAAGCTAAAGATCATAATTTTAGGAGGTCTAAGGAATAAAGATCATACTGGCAGTTTTGTGTTTTATGTCACTTGATGGACAAATGATGTCCAATGCTTATGAAATTTTATGTGCATAAACTATAGGTCATAAGATTTCAGTGGCCACCAAGATCACCTCATTTGGAGGTTTGAGCAGAGAGTTATGCATGTTTTAAGTTAACTGTCAATATTAGTAGTGCCCCAAGAGTCCAGTTACTGTTCCATAAGTTCCAGCTGACTAAACGTATATGTTTCATTCTGTAATTATTTTTAATATTAAGTTAACATTTTCAAATTTCCAGAATGGCTGAATTTGTGTGGTTTCGATTTTTATTGAATCAGTTATGAATTTTAGAATTTTGTATTAGTAAACTGAACAACAACCCAGGCAGCCAGCGACCTCTGTAGTCTTTTGGATGTCAAACGTCCTATGTGATAACTTTTGTGACCTAAGCATATTTTTAGTGTAATTTAGACATCCTAAGATTTCCATAGTGGCTAAGAGTGTATGATTTTGAATTTTTTAGATTTAGTTATGAATTTTCAAATTTTGCCCAGGGAAGAGCCCAATTCTGGCTGAAAATAAACTCCCATTTTCCATGCCCCATTTCGGTTTCCATGGGTTGTAAGCATGTTTTTGTGATGCGAATGAGTTGTGATGATGAAATTAAATATGAGAAAGTATAGTATGAGCTCACACAGTCCACGTGACACCGAATGAAATTAAGACCCAGTGCAATACTAAAATGAGCATTATTTCTTGATATTAAGTTATGTAAAGGCATGAGATGAGTTAGAATGAGCTAGAATTCATGGTGTTACATTTATTGGTATCAGAGCAAAGTTCCAGGCTCTCTTAGATGGGATTTAGCTTGAGGATGTAGCCATTGGGTTTTGTAAAAGGCTTATATGACTATAAAAAATCCTCTATGAGACATTGTGGGTGTGTGAAAGTAGTTTGTGGCTTTATTCATGATAAGTAAGTTGTAGAATGGTCTTAGAGTAGTTAGTGGACATTGGGAAGAGTGGCCTCTAAAGTAGCTTGAGCATAGTTGAGGGATCCAATGGCTAGAGCTTGATGAGATATAATAGTTTGTCGAGATCAGTGGCAAGCCCTAGGTATGAACAATGAGAATGATCTCGTTGATAGGAAGAGGCTTGCTAGAGAGAGTACTTGAGGCCTAATTCCCTAGTAGTCATACTCAGGCCATTCCAAGATGTCTTGCTTAATGCAGAGATGAGTAATGATGTAGCATGGCATAAGATGAGATTGCAGCTGCACAGGACCAGTTTAGAAGGAAGTGAGAAAAAGAGTCACCCCCTAGCCACAACACCCAAATGTCTAGATAAGTATTAGAGCCCAAAAGGCTAATTCTCTCAAGCCAGAGGTTGAGTTATAAGCTATACCTTGGAGCCTGACAGCCCGAAGGTCATAGCTAGTTATGCCTAAATGAAGTGAGAGGTAGAACCCTCTAGCTTGATGACGAGCTGTTATAGAGGCAGTAAGGCTCGGGTTGGTAGCTAAAGATAAAAATCCAATCCCTAGAATAGTAAGCCAATCAGAGGCTGTTAGCCGCGACGAATGATGTGTTAGTCGTGGAAAATGGTAGCGTAAATGCCTTGTTGGTCATATTCAGGCCAACTTGAGAAAGGAGTTGATAAGGGGGAAGACAACCCATAGTGAGCAGGAACCCCCAATATAAGTAGAGGAAAAGAATAGTTATGAAAGATTAGTAAGAAGTTTGTGGGCCTAGTAAATGAGACTGAGGAAAGAGCTCAATACAGAGAAAGTTTGACACAAGGCTAATGAGATTGTTGAGAGCCGCCTATGAGGCGTTGACTCCAACCTAGAGTGCTAACTAGTAGGACACTGAATGATAGAATATTAGTGTAGCCTCGAAATGACATAAGATAAGACTACCAGTAGTAAGGCACCTAGTGAGTGGCCTAGAAAGGTGTACCTCATAGGTAATACCTAGAAGTAAGTATGAGTAACCAGTAATAGAGGCTCAGAAAAGAATGAGGATAATTAGTAAGCTACGGGTCCGATGAGATGGCTAGCCAGGCTGAGCATAAGCTAAAGCCTAGAGAAGATGACCAGTAGTATCGTTTCAGGTGAGATATGTAAATAAAAAGCTAAGTGAAAGTTCTCCTTGGAGTGAAAAAGGGAAGATGAGATATCCTTATATCAGGGAAACCATCCGGTAGTGGTTAGTAAAGTCCCCTAGATAGGCCCCCCTGATTATAGAGTATAGTGAACAAAGAAGCGAGGAAGAGTTGAGAAATTAACCATAGAAGATATGTCCTCGCTTTAGTAATAACTAAATGTATAGATTAAGTTCAGAAAGGTAAACGAATAGAGGTCTGATAATTAGTTAGACGAGCTCCTGAATATGAGAATAGTATAGGGTTAAGGCACACACGTGGGCAGAGCACCCAGTAGAGCATGAACTTCAGCGAGGTAGAATCCAGGCATTGAGATTATATGATCTGGATTGAGTTAACAGAACCCTAGAAATAGCATACTATGCTTCTGGGGATAAGGCTATAGAGGTTGAATAGAGAAAAAGCCTAGCTTTGATCCGAATGTAGAAATAAGCTAAGATAGACAGTTAGTGCCTTAATACCCTCAGGGAAGCTCAAGAAAGCTAGAGACCGCCTAAGAAGACAAGCCTCATCTTATGTAGAGAAAGAATGCAAGCTGAGAGTGCTATAGAATGACATTCCTAGGCTTTTATGAAATAAAATCCTCCTTACCAAGGGATGGTCCAGTTAAGAGTAGAGTAAGAGTATGAATGAAAAATAGACCGACCCCCTTGATGTTACAGAGAGTGAATAAGTAGAGGAACCCTAGGAAAATGCAAGTGCTCTTGAGCGTAAAGAAACCTGAACTGGTAATAAAAATAGCTAGTAGTAGAATATCCTTTTACCTAAGTAAGAGGATAAGAAAAATAGAAAGAAAATATATGACAGTGTTCAAGCCGATGACATATTAGATTGAGAATAGATATTCAGTCAATGTGATTGAGTACTTAAGAAAGCACACTTGTCCTTAGAGAGATGCCCTTCTAACATGATATTACCCAAAGTATGAATAGTCAGGGGATACAAAAAAATCTCGAGATGTAGTAGAGGAAGAATCCTACTTTCCCCAAGTATTCTACGAGAATAGGGCAGATAGAGAAAAGTAAAAGAGGGGTACTTTAGATTATTGGGAAACTTACAATATACAGGCAATAGTGGCCTTGAGCTCAGTCGTGAGGTGCCCGTGTATTAGTGTTTGATGTTATGGTTTGCTTGCAATAGAGGCTACATGACATTAGGTCCGGCCAACCTAGTAGTAATGTGGCTTAAGTGCATAGCAAATGATGACATCAAGCACCAAAGTGTCCCAATAATCGAAAGGTATCTTGGTTAAAGAACGAGATAAGTCAGAAAAGAAATGTAAGGGGATTCCAGTAATATTAGAATAGTAAGGAAAGCATGCAGAAAGAGGTCCCTAGTAGAGGATGTTCATATTCAGTATGCATAGCTTAAGTCCCTTATAGTATGTATAAATGAAATAGAGAGGGACCAATGCATAGCCTCTCTCCTGCCAAAGATGTTAATCACACTCAGTGTGCGATGCCCTAGTGCTAAGGCATTTAAAAGTAGAACGTGGGCATAGTTAAAAACTGCAGGATATGAGAGGAAGACTAGAACGAGCATATGTAAAAGTGAGTAAGTTAATAGAGTAAGAAAAGAAAGACCAAGTGAAAAAGGGGCTGAAGTGGGAATCTGAGGATCCTATAAGGAATGATGAACGAAAAATAAAATACTCCCTAGTATTAGTATGATGAGATCCTAAAGAATGAGATGACACAGTACCCACTTCGCACGAAGAGTATGATGTACTTCTGAGTTTAGCCTCAGCTATTATGAGCGATGGTAACTGGACTTAGTGAGCATGTGTTTTACTATCAGAATCTTAGGCTTTGACGTCTCCCAGAGATGGATCGCAGCAAATCCCAGCATAGCACAACTGGTTGTAGTAGACCCTAGCAGGGCTTTGAGAGGTCACAGTAGATCCAGGGGTCACAGTAGATTCCACAGAGTTACAGAGAGCCCTAGCCATAGCACGATAGATCTCTGGTAGAGATGACAGCCTGAGATAGTTTTTATAGAGCAGTTAGTCTCAAAGACTAGTACATTTTTAGCTAGCCTTTATCTCTAAGACTACAGATCTCCTGAGTCTGGTAGACCGTTGCTACAGAGATATGAAGGCTTTACTCAGACAGTTAGACCACTGACTAGCTCTCTTTAGAGATGAGCATAGTATATGGGATGAGAAAGGCAAGAAATAAAATTTCCAGAGTTAGAGCCAGATGAACCACTACCTAGCAGACAGTAGCCCTGACTGAGGGATAGAGAGAGATCCCTATATGATAGCTTATGTATTCAGAAAGGGGTCAGGTGTAATTTTTATATAAGGTAAGTGGTATAGTATGTCTCCAGTGAGCAAAACTGTGAGACTAGCTAGCATCCCATCAGAGCCCAGCAGTAGTCAGTGATAGTAGCTCTTCAGTGCCAATATGAGATATATGCTAGGCCAATCAATATTGAAATGAGGGACTATAAAATGCCACTACAAGTGAGCAAAGAAAGTGAGAAAAGTCTCAGCCTATAAAAATAGATGTAGTAGTAAACAGAGAAACTGGGATAATTAAAAGCAGAAACTCCTCAAAAGAGTTGTAATCCTAGCAAGTAACTAAGATGTGAGGCCTATGACAGAAAGAGATGCAAATTATAATTATGGGATGAGCTAGTGAGAAAGAACACAGATATAAATAGTAGACGAAATATGCAAATAAGCAGGTAGATAGAAATCTCTTATGGCTCTAATGATTAGAAAAAATGATGAGATGTTATAAGTGGCCATTCAGAGAGGATACGGGAGACGTGATATGAAATAAGTTACCTCCCAAGATGTGTAAATGAGTCCACTGATAGAACATTAATCCTGCGATTGGGTTAACATTAACCCGACATGATAAGTAAACTCTCTTAGGATAGGCCTCCAGAGTAAGCAAATTTTTCCCTTATGAGAAAGAACTAGCTAGTACTTTATAGCAGTAGAGCTCTTATTAAGAGCTAGTAATAAAAATTCCCTGGTTAAGAGAAAAATTCAAAAGAATGAAATCGCTGAGAAAGCGTATAGAGCCAAGAAGAAGGGAAAGAACAGAACAGTTAGCCAGAAAAGAAAAAAGTAAGAGGAAGTGTACCCCAAATTTCGAGGATGAAATTTATTTAAGGGGGGAGGAATGTAACATCCGGCCTTTTCCTAAATGTGAGAAACACAATCTTCGGTTTCTCTGTAAACGGCAGAAATGGGCCAGATACAAAAGGAAGTCCCTGAAAATGAAAGGAATTGGGGCCAACTAAAATTATGATAAAATTTTAAATATTAGAAAATGAGGATTGAGCCTTGAGTTGCCCAGAAATCAAGGCCAGAGTGATTCGAAAAATTTGTCAAAAGGCCAATGGTATTTTTGTAAATATGGGCACTTTTTGAAAAACACACAGGAGGGCTTTTTAAATGAAATTTTTGAGTTCTCTGGGGTTCTCAGAGGCTCTAAAAACTATGGAAAGCCCCAGGACAGTTAAAGCCCCTCCGGTGGACGTTTTCCAACGTCAGTGTGCCTGAACTTTGACAGATTCATTCGGAAAGATTTTAGCTCCAATTTGAGTAATTCCAAAGACATTTTACTTGATTGGGAACCTAAATTTTATAATGGAAATGATAGTTCTCAAAAAGGAGCTCAAACGAAGGAGAAACGAAAATGCAAAGTATGAAGGGCAAAATGGAAATTTTTGAAAAGTGTAACTTATTCCCACCTATATATATGATGCACCCTGCCTAAAACTAGAAGAAAACCCTAGGGGATAAGCCTCACAAGAAGGGGAAGAAAAGGAGGATAAACCAAAGGCTTAAGGTATAGAAATTAGTAGTTTTTCATGCTCTTTCTCTTCCAAACCTCTTCTCCTCCATTCTCCTTTGTTTTCTATGATTAAAATGAGGTTTATAAATCTGATTTAAGGGATAAATTGAGGGGAAAGTTCGGATTTGAAGAGAAGAGCTCAAAGAACACAAGATTCAAGTGAGAAAAAGCAAGAAAACAAGGTAATTTCTCTTCCTATGGTTGTCATTTTTGGTCCCCTTCTCCACCATTTCGCCCCACTTGAGAAAACCCTAGGAGGAGATGATTTTTAGGCAGAACCAAGCATGAATTTAAGGAAAAAGGGTGTGGAGATTAAGACTATGCAAAGGGAATTATCAAAAAGCCATTAGATTTCAAGATGCAAATTATAGGGTTTCAATTACCCCTTGTAAAATCTGATTTTGTATGATAATTCCTAGGCCTAATTAAGAGTTTAAATGAGCTCCTAAGATCCCTAAGATACCCCCCACATGCTTCCTCCTTCAAGAAAACAAAGAGAATTCTAAGGAGGCCAAAAAGGGGCATAGTCTCGGGCAAGCAACGATGGGGTGGCTAGGGAGAGTTTTAAATTTTTCTAAGGCCATTCTTGAGTCATATTTGATGAATGAAAATGAAGGGAGGCCTTGGAAAAAATTTAGAACTCATAGAAAGTGATTTGGTGCCTTAGGTTCCATATTATGACCTAAAGAAGCAACATGGTGCTAGGCCTTTTGTTTTGAAGATGTGATGACTCCAAGAGGCTTAAAAGGAGTCAAAAATCATATTTGAAAAGAAAGAATGAGGCCTAGAAATCATTTAATGGGTGTTGCTTCATTAAGTGCCAATATAGACTATAATGGAACCTATAGAGCAATCTAGTATTTCATAAAGTTGTGTAGCCTTAGAGTGTGGTTCATGAACTTAATTGGCTCCCATAATTTGTATCTAGGCCAAGAGAAACTATCTCCACCAATTTGTGGGTGTGTGGCCGAAAGAGGAGGCTTGAGCCCAAAGGACAAAGTGTGTAATTGTGTGCAAGGTAGCTCTCTCCACCTTCTCTCATGCATGGATGTGTGTTTAGCTTGTTTTAGAATATGTGTATGTGTATTTTCAAGCTATGGAAAGTATGCTAGCATACGTTTATATGTTATGATTCTTGATACCACATTATGTTTTAAATGAATCAATGATGTTTGTATGAGTTTGCTTGCGTGTGGAGAGGCCAAGAACTCTTCCCTTGGGTGAGGATGAGCCAAGAACCCTTAAACTTGGTTGAGACAAAGTAAAGAGTCTCCCAAAAGTAAAGTGGACTCCCAAGAGTATGGTTGAGTCTAAAGTGCTCAAAGAATGGGTGAGGCAAGTCCAAAATCCATGAGGAGAAGTGTGAGGCCAATCCAAACACTTAGTGAGCTCTTGAATGTCTTGTATGATTGATTCACATGCTAAGGTTGCCTTTAAAATGTCTATGATTTCTATTTTCTCTATACATGCATTTAAAAGGCTTGCTTTGCACATATTATGTATGATTGAATGGGAGATGAGCTATTGGGATTCTCTGACTCTCATCCCCTCCTCTTCAATGATCTAACATGCTAGGTGAACTAAGTGGATATGCTAATGGGAGCCAACAACCCTAAAGGAAGGAGATTAACAAACTTATGCCTTGGTTTTAGCTATTTTGGAATCATAATGATGGTTTATCATGTATATGATGTTGTATATGTACTATGAACATTGAGACATATGTAAAGATACTATTTTGTGATGTTTAGATGTATGGAAATGATATATGACTACTAGCACATGTTTTGAGTATGTAATGTCATAGTATGCAAGTTGAAAGTTTGATGAATATGTGTATAAATGTGGGTTGAATGGCCAAAATGAGATGCATGAGATTTGGGACCATTTGGGCAGCTCACACAGGTCTCAAATATGCTTTTATACTTGCCCAAAAGGTGCCAATACCAAGGGAAGACCATTCGGCAAATTTGGTACCTCATATGGAGCCACATTTGACTTTAATGGAACCCTATGTCACTTTTTAGCCAAATGAGCTAGTCTTGATCTGAAAATTAGGATGAAATTAGGTCTCATTGAGAGATTTTCGGGAAGCTAAAGATCATAATTTTCGGAGGTCTAAAGAATATTTGATGAATTTTCAAAGTTGGGATTTTTCATGGATTCTGGTATGGGTACTATTTATACTGGCAGTTTTGTGTTTTGTGTCACCCGATGGACAAATGATGTCCAATGCTTATGGAATTTTATATACATAAACTGTAGGTCATGATATTTCTGTAGCCACCGAGATCATCTCATTTGGAGGTCTGAGTAGAGAGTTATGCATGTTTGAATTTAACTGTCAGTATCAGTAGTGCCCCAAGAGTCCAGTTACTGTTCCATAGGTTCCAGCTGACTAAACATATCTGTTTCATTCTATAATTATTTTTAATATTAAGTTAACATTTTTAGCTTTCCAGAATGACCGAATTTGTGTGGTTTAAATTTTTATGGAATTAGTTATTAATTTTAGAATTTTGTATTAGTAAACTGAACAACAACCCAGGTAGCCAGCGACCTCTGTAGTCTTTTGGATGTCAAACGTCCTGTGTGATAACTTTCGTGACCTAGGCGTATTTTTAGTGTAATTTAGACATCCTAAGCTTTCCATTGTGGCTAAGATTGTATAATTTTGAATTTTCTAAATTTAGCTATGATTTTTAAACTTTTGCCCAGGGAAGAGGCCAAGTCTGGCCGAAAATAAACTCCCATTTTCCATGCCCCATTTCGGTTTCCATGGGTTGTAAGCATGTTTTTGTGATGCGAATGAGTTGTGATGATGAAATTAAATATGAGAAAGTATAGTATGAGCTCACACGGTCCACGTGACACCGCATAAAATTGAGACCCAGTGCAATACTAAAATGAGCATTATTTCTTGATATTAAGTTATATAAAGGCATGAGATGAGTTAGAATGAGCTAGAATTCATGGTGTTATAGTTTTAGCTTTCTAAAAAGCAGGGTTGTGTGGCTAAACCAATGGAGGAAGAGGCTCTTTCAAGGAAACTTGATATACCACATTAATCTCCATTTAAAGCCTTTTCATTTTATATATGACATGATGTTGGAAGATTACTTCTTCTTGTCTTTCCATGGCTTCCTAAGTTCGACCTGTAATGTCCCGTTTTCATTAAACGATGGAAATGGGCACATTTTCAAAGCAAGTCCCCTGAGATGAGTGATTCAAGGCCAAATAAAATTTGGATTTGAGCCTTGAGTTGCCCAGAAACCCGGGTTGGAGCGATTCAAAAAATTTGCCGAAAGGTTAGTGGCATTTTCGTAAATAAGTGTAATTTTGGAAAAGCACCTAGGAGGGCTTTTTAAATGGAAATTTTGAGTTGCCCAAGGTTCTCAGAGGCCCCAAAAACCATGGGAAGCCCCGGGACCAGTAAAGCCCCTCCGGTGCATTCTTTCCGATATCGGTTGACCCAAACTTTGACCGATTCGTTCGGGATAGTTTTAGCTCCGATTTGAGTGATTCCAAAGGCATTTTATTAAATTGGGAACCTCTTTGTTATGATGGAAAAGACAGTTCTCAAAAAGGAGCTAAAACGAAGGAGAAACGAAAATGCTAAGAACGAAGGGCAAAATTGGCATTAAAGTGTTAAAGGAAGCTTCTTTCTTCTTCTTTATATGCCACGTTTTGCCTCCCCCTTTCTAAACTGACTTGCTTCTGCCCATTTTCAGAGGAGAACTCCAGCTCCTTAGGCGCACAAGAGGAGGAGGATTTTGGAGGAAGAAATTCAAGAAAAAGGTAAGAAACTTAAGACATTCCATATCCTTCCTTCTTGAACCTTGCTCCTCTCCTCTCAAGCTTTCTTTCTATGGTTTTAAGGGAGAGTTTGGTGCTGTTTTTGGGGCAGAACAGAGAAGGGAATTTCGAAAATTGAGGAAGTAAGCCAACCAAGTGGAAGAACAAGCCAAAGGAAGCAAGAAAACAAGGTAAAACTTCAATTCTTTGGTAGTTTCTCCCTCCCCCTTCCTCTTGCACGAATTTGACCACCATGAGCCCAATTCTTAGGGGCTATTTTCTATCCAATTTATGGAGGGATTAGGGGTTTTAGATGGCAAGGATTAAGAATGAACCAATAGAATCAAGAAAGGAGCATTAAGAAACAAAATGGAATCATTAGGGATCCAAATGCTCCCTTGCAAATCTGATTTTATATAAATGTTCTTAGGCTTAAATGAATGTTTAAATGTGCTCCTAAGATCCCTAAGAGGTCCCCCATATGTCTCTTCCTCCATAAAATGAACAAAACCCCATGGAAAGTCATGAACCTAAAAGTTGGAAAAGTGTAGAGTACTTAAGGGGATTGTAAAAACTGATTTAATCTATAAGTTCCCTTAGTTGTTTAAGTGTTTCCTTGACCTCCTACAACTCTTAACAACCTCCCTAAATGGTTCCCCCATCAAGGAAAAATCAAGAAGCCATGAAATCCCATTTATGCTCTAACTTATGGCCAAGTAGGGATAGCATAGGTAGGGAGAGTTTTAAATTGTTTCAAGCCCATTTTTTAGTCATACATGATGAATGAATGTGAGGGGAAACCTTGGGAAAAATTTAGGAAGCTTAGAGAATGAGTTGGTGCTTTAGGTTTCATATTGTGACCTAAGGAAGCAACATAATGTTAGGCCCTTTGTTTTAATTATGTGATGACTCCAAGAGGCTTAAAAGGAGTCAAGAATCATATTTGAAAAGAAAGAATGAGGCCTAGAAATCATTTGAGGGGTGTTGCTTCATTAAGTGCCTTTATGGACCATAATGGGGATTATAGAGCAATCTAGTACTTAAGCAAGTTGTATGGCTTTAGAGAATGTTTCATGAACCTAATTGGCTCCCAAAAGTTGTATTTAGGCCAAGAGAAACCATCTCCACCAAATTGTGGGTGTGTGGCCAAAAGAGGAGGTTTAAAAGCTAAGGAAAAAGTGTGTACTACAAGGTAGCTCTCTCCACCTTCTCTCATGCATGGATGTGTGTTTAGCTTGTTTTAGAATGTGTGTATGTGTATTTTCAAGCTTTGAAAAGTATGCTAGCATACCTTTATATGCCATGATGCTTGGTGCCATGTTATGTTTTTAAATGAATCCATGATGTTTGTATGAGTTTACTTGAGTGTGGAAAGGCCAAGAACTCTTCCCTTGGGTGAGGATGAGCCAAGAACCCTTGAGCTTGGTTAAGACAAAGTAAAGAGTCTCCCAAAAGCAAAGTGGGCTCCCAAGAGTATGGTTGAATCCAAAGTGCTTAAAGAATGGGTGAGGCAAGTCCAACATCCATGAGGAGAAGTGTAAGGCTAATCCAAACACTTAGTGAGCTCTTGAATGTCTTGTATGATTGATTCACATGCTAAGGTTGCTTTTAAAATGCCTATGATTTCTACTTTCTCTAAGCATGCATTTGTGAAACTTGCTTGCACATATTATGTGTGATGGAATGGGAGATGAGCTATTGAGATTCTTGAATCTCACTCCCTCCTCTTAAATGTCCTAATATGCTAGGTGGGCCAAGTGGACATGGCAATGGGAGCCAACCACCTTGAAGAAAGAAGATTGCCATCCTTATGCTTGATTTTTGGTCTTTTGATTCATAAGGAGACTTCATGATGTATATTATTATTGTAAATAGTCTATGACCCCTGGACAAATGTAAGAATGATATTATGTGATAGATAAATGAATGAGTATGGTGTATGTATTCTAGAACATAAATTGAGTGCTTATGCTAATGTATGCACTTGAAAAAAGCTTGGTGTAAGGTGTATAAGTGAGGGTGAAAAGGCCAAAATGAGATGCAAATGGTTTGGGACCATTTGGGCAGCTTCCCCAAGTCTTAAACATGCTTTTAAACTTGCCCAAAAGGTGCCAAGACCAAAGGAAATCTATTTGGCAATTTTGGTACCCAATATGGAGCCAAAATTGACCATAATGGAACCCTATGCCACTTTTTGGCCAAATGAGTTAGTCTTGCCTTGAAATTTGGCATACAATTAGGTCTCATTAAGAGCTTTCTAGGAAGCTAAAGATCATAATTTTCGGAGACCTAGGGAATATTTGGTGAATTTTCAAAGTTGGGATTTTGCATGGATTCTTGTATGGGTATTGTTCATACTGGTAGTTTTGAATTCTGTGTCACTTGATGGCCAAATGGTGTCTAATACTTATGAAATTATATATATATAAACTAAAGGTCATAATCTTTCTGTGGCCACCGAGATCACCTCATTTGGAGGTCTGAGCAGAGAGTTATGAATGTTTAAAGTTAACTGTCGGTATCAGTAGCGCCCAGGAGCTCAATCACTGTTCCATCAGTTCCAGATGCCTAAAAGTATCTGTTTCATTCTGGAATTATTTGTAGTGTCAAGTTAACATTTGTAGCTTTCCAGAATGACTGAATATGTGTGGTTTTGATTTTTGTAGAATTAGTTACGAATTTCAGAAGTTTACATCAGTAACTTGAATCACAACCCAGGCAGCCAGCGAGTCTGTATCATTTTGGATGTCAAACGTCCCATGTGGTGAATTCTGTGACTTGGACGTATTTATAGTGTGAATTAGAAATCCTAAGCTTTCCAGAGTGACAAAGATTGTATGATTTCGAATTTTCTAGATTTAGTTATGATTTTCCAAATTTGGGTCAGAAAATGGAGCAAATCTGGCCGAAAATATGCTTGCTTATTTTGAGCTCCATTTCGGTTTCCATGAATTGTAGGCATGTTTTTATGATGAAAATGAGTTGTAATAATACAATTAAATATGAGGAAGTATAGTCTAAGCTCACACGGTCCACGTGACACCGAAAAAGTCGATTATTTCTATCCCCTTTTTTATGTGCCCTCATGGAAATCATGATGTGAAGCTTATAAATGGCATGTAATAAGCTAGAAGTTATAGTGTTACACGACCACTAGAGGTTTAAGAGGATGGAGATTAATATGGAACTAAAAGAAATAATTAGCAAGCCATAGGTTACAAGGTATGGAACCTAGGTTTTGATTGCACATTAGGAAGTATGAAGCCTTAAAATGATATTTCAAACTATGTAAGAGTATAATTGAGCTAAGAAGAGGCTAAGGAAGTTTCATAGATGTTAATTCCCTAACGGAAATGAGCAAAACACCATGGAGGCCACCCTTGAAGCTTGTCTCAGCTAAGACTCACTAAAGGCACACAAGGGGAGTTTTCTTTGATTTCAAGGATATAAATTGTCTAGATAAGAATTACAAACACTAAAGGAATCATTGGTTTGAATTTAGAAGCCTTATTTTAAAAGGTGAAAAATTAGGGTTCTATTATACATAAAGAAGTAACTTGGTGCTAAGCTCTTTGAGTTGAGTTTGTGATGACTCTAATGAGTCCTACTAGAGCCATATAACTCATATTGCATGACATCTTAGAGGCAAGATATGGAATTATAAGGGTTGCTCCATTATGCCACTTAATAGAATCATATGGAAGCCTAAAATTCTAATTAAGTTGTATAAGGCTTAAATGAGTCCAAGTATGGTTCCATTGATGATTTTGTACTTTATTTGGTGTGTTTAGGCCAAGCAAGCGAACTCTGCCTCAAGTGTCAGTTTGAGGCCAAGAGACCAAGCGAAGAACCAAAGGGAAACTAATTTGAATTCTTATATAAAAGTAGCTCTTCATCTATTCTTGCATATGTATGTTGGTTGCTTGATTGATCTTGGATTGCTTGTATGTCTTACTTGCTAATTATGTATGTTATTGATTGATGGATGATCATATGCAATTACATGACATTTGATTACATTTGGAATTGATTTGGCTCTTGAATGGGTAAGGTTGTGCCAAAAGTCCCTTGACTTGGGTGATGTGAGGCCAAAAGTCCTTAAATATAGGCAAGACAAAGTGAAAAGTCTCATTTGTGAGTGAATCTAAGTCAAAAGTCCTTAAAAGAGGGTAAGGCTAAACCAAAAGTCCAAAATTAATAGGTAAGTCTAGACCAAAAGCCCCTAGAATTTATTTTACTCTTGGTAAAGCCATGTAATCCCTCATGCATGATTTATGCATGATACTTGAGTGTATAAAATGTATACTTGCTCTCTTTGAGCATTGAACATGCCATATATGGGTGCTTGAATGATAAATGAGCTATTGAGATTCCTTGAATCTCATTCTTTCCAATATTTTCCCTAACCATGTCTAAGTAATCCTTAAGAAAGCAAAGATGGTGGGCAAAAAGCATGAGAAGCATCATTTGGACATTAGTTTAAGTTTTTATGTATGTTCTTGCCTACACATTAATGTATTTTTATTTCATGAGATGTAACCATTCCCACATAACCAAAAGTATGAGATTATGATGTACAAACTATTTTTGGATATAAATATGTGACATTATGCAATTTAACCATATGAGTTCTTGAATTTGCAAATGTATAATGGCAAGTGGGAGTGTGATTTTGAGTTGTATGGCTTTTGAGACATGTTAGACTAACCATATATGCTGCATTTATCATTTAAAACTTGCTCAAATCATGACATATCATGATATGGCTCCATAGGAACCATTTGAAACCAAATTTGACACTTTTTAAGCTTAAAAAAAAATTTTTAGCTAAAATTGGGTAAACATTTAGAGCTCATCTAGAGCTTTCCATAGAGTCAAAGAACACAAATTTTGGAGCTTTGTAGAATTTATTATGAATTTTCAAATTTGGCCAAATTATGTAGTTGGTCCTTGGTATTATTCTTACTATCCAGATCTGGTTTTTCATATTTTTGAGGAGCCAAATGAATTCATTTACTTATGAAATTTTACATGCATGAAGTTGACATCCACTTTCCATAGCCACTGAGTTTGTGCAAATCAAAGTTGTGTAGCTCAAATTATGATTTTTCAAAGTTTAGTGCATATTATGTGTCAAAGTTGTGAAATGGAGTATGTAAAGCGAGATCCAAAATTTGAGCTTCTTTTTATAATATTTTAAGCCTAACAAGCTTGTTTAGCATGAATTTAGGGATTTCTATGATGAGAATAATTATTTGTGCATAATTAGAGAAAATGATGCTTTAATAATGGTAAATTCCATTACCAAAAGTGTGAATATGAGAAATTGTTACTATAAAAGGAATATAGTATGGGATTTATGTGTATTCTTTTATGGTATGACATTCTACATGTTGGCCAAATTGGCGGGAAGAAAGGAACTCAACGAGAAGCAAGTTTTCTATTTCAAAACATACCTTTTTTTAACCTATCAAATGGAGAATTCTATACCACTGATGATTGTTTCAAATTCCCTTCCTCCTCCAAGAGTTTAGCCACTAAAATGATCCTTTTAAGGAAACAAAACTATCGATGAATAGAGCTTAGAAAAGAGAAGAAGTTTCATAAGTAGTATGTCATGAAAAAGTACACAAAATCTTACCCTTTTTGCTTGTTCTTCCTTTCTCTTTCCTCCTTCTTTGTATGTGCTTTGGTTGCTAGTTCAAAGGCATTTTTGGTCGGTTATGAAGGTGCTAGAGGGGGCATGACATGATATAAGGGAGGAGGTGGTGTATTAAGACAAATTCTATAATTCCTGTTATGTCTTGAATTTTAAATTCTTTCGTTTGAGGTCATTCTATATTCTTTTTGTTCCATATGAAAATTAGGCTTTCTAGTTTATTAAATACATTTACTTTTAAATTTTTGGGATTTAAAACCATTTAGAATGACTCGATCAAAGTTCTAGTAAACTAATATCTTAAATCATACACTAGTAGGGTTTTAACTATTTTGATGGTTCCTATCACTTTTAGGACCTCTGAAAACTCTAATGAGCTTATCTTTACCATTTAACACTCTTTTCTTTGATTTATAAAATTTTGCCTTAAATTATGATTTTGCCACTATATATTGACTTTATTCTATTTAGCCATTTTGGCTTCAATTTTAGGCCATTATTGATTTCATATCTTAATTTTTAGATGCTCTAATTAATATTTTATCCTTATTTGGCTTTAATTCATTTTGTTATGGGGTCCTCTTTCATTATCTTGCTAGTTCTACTTTAGTTTTTAGAAAGACCAGATGTTATAGCATGTGTCTCTAATACTAATGCATGTAGTTTGAGGTGTGATCTATGGGTCTCTCCTCTAATTCATTCTAGGCCATCATTAAAGGCCATGCATTCTATGTCATGATGACCACTATGTGCTCTTGCTGCTAGTCTTTATGAATCTTTTCTCTTAATTGTAGTGCATAATGATTCCACATTGAATGGCTTGTCTAGAATATGTTGTACCAACCAAACTAGTAGATAACAGGGTTAGGATGATGCCACTCAACATTCTAGAAGCATAATAAAGGGATGAATGCATGCCATACATCAAAAGCAACTAAGTAGCAGTTAGGAATTAGTTGGAGGATGACAAATAAGTCATATGGAAGCCAAGCTATCTATATAAAAAAAGTTAATTTATGATATAATTATAACGTAAACAAACAAGTAAATATTCGACCACAAAAATCATCATTCTTCATTTGATCTAGCAGGATCCTATATTGCCATAGAGCCTCTATGGTTGGCTAAGGATGTTGTAGGACCCACCTTACCTAATGGGAATGTGAGAACACATGTTATCTATGTAAAACCAACAACTATGAATCTATACAAAACATGAGTTAATACCTAAAACCTAGTGATAGCCTAATAGGATTAATCTCTCTCTGTGGGTTAGGCTTTAGGGATCTTTATAGAGTGAGGCAAGGGAATGAATCCCATGCCTATATGTGAAGCAAGGTCAAATGACTGCCAATATTGGCCTTGTTATAATGTGTTGCATTTCATATCTCTTGGTATAGGTGGGCCAATATCACTGATCCCAAATTATATTGACTAGACTTTGAAGTAGGCGGGCAATGATAGATACATCGACATCACCTTGTGACTAGTCATATCCGGCATCAAGTATCCCCTAATTAACCATAAGATGTATGCTCATATGGATTGTTGAACACTCTTGTCATGTGTCATCTAACAAGTTCCTAAATGTTTGGACAAGCCAAGAAAATTCAACCTCTATCCCTCTAGCATTCCTTGTGGTGGTGTCATGCTTAACAAACTATTGTACACGACCTACTAATCATAGTCTGTGCATTTAGAGATTGCCTTCCTTTTGCATGATAGATCCAAATGGATTGTAAAATCTTAGAATGTAATTGAATATTCACCCCTAGTAATATAGAAGGTGTATGTCTCTGGTTGCCACCTATCAAAAAGGGCCAACACCAATGCTACATTGAAATTGAAATGTGTAAGTCGGGATATGCCATAGAAACTGACTTGTACAAAGTAAAGAATAATAACAACAAAGGGCTCAAATATATGATCCTCATGCACAATTCAGCATGTGCAATAAATTTTATCATCCTATGGAATTAAGTTATAGGCACTATCATATTTTTGTAAAAAATGTCATAACAATGAGTTATTTAATTTACTCATCCTTGTCACATGACTTGAGAGATATAACAGGATGGCAAGTATAAGAAAGAATTATCTTCTGGTTCAAGATTGGCAATGCTACAAAAGTAATACTATATTATTTTTAACATTGATCCTCTTATGTGCAAGTGGGATTACACAATTCTTCAAGGAATCACAAGAAAATGCATTAAAATAATTAATTAAATTGCGTTGTGAAGTGAATAAATTTTTTATTTCGTGTCTCTGGGACCCCATGAACTCACAACAATATTCTCTAATTATTTTTCACTCATACAACTCATAACATTCTCAAAACTTAGCACAAAACACAAATCAAGAGTCAAAAACCCCAAATAATCACATTTTGCCTTGGGTTCCAAGATAGCAGAATTTGAGGCAATTTTGAAAAATCATAACTAATCTTAGAAAAATCAAAATTATACAAACCATAGTTTTTTAAAAATCTCTAGATGTCAACTTTACAGTTAAAATAATTTCCAACCATGAAAATCCCATCTAGACCACATTTGACAACAAAAAAGGCAAGGAGCGAACTGTCAAGAAATCTAATATAGCTTACTGATATAAACTTTGGAAATTCATAATTAATTCCACAAAATCTAATCCATGAAATATATACCAATTTGAAAGATACAAATGTCAACTAGAGGAAAAAAATAGTTCCAGGCTAATCTAAGAGCATTTAGACCCCAAAAATCAATCAAACAATATCATGAGTCTAGAAGTGCTTTTGGAATAGAATAGCAACTTCAAAAATTCATATCTCCCTCTCTAGACATCCAAATGAGGTGCTTCCAGTTCACTAAGAATTGGACATCATTTGCCCTATGAATGATAGAGAACAAAATTTGAACCAGATGAACAGTGCACTGACAAAAAACTAGAAAAATTGCCAATTTCAAAAATTCGCCAAAAATTTTAGAGACCTCCAAATAATATCCACTTTACCTTCCCAAAAAACTCTCAATAAGCTCTAGATGCATGCCAAATTTCAGATCAAGAAGAGCTCATTTGGACAAAAAGTGATATAGCTCACCAAAATGGCCATTTTTGCTCCATATGAGGTACCAACTTTGTCTAATTGGCCTTCTTTAATGTTTGGCACATCTTGGGCAAGTTTAAAAGCATGAATATGACTTGTGTGGACTATCTAAGTGGTCCCAAACCCATACATCTCAATTTGGCTATCCCACATCCATTAATGCATAGTTACATATATGCCATCCAAGAGCCAATTTGCATAATCTCATTAATTTGGTGTCATATAAGGTCTACATCATATTCATACATCATTTTATATTTGTTCAATAGTTCACAACTGAAAAATATGATGTACATATCCTCTTTGACATTTAGATACAAAAGGAGTTACAAATTGTTTAAAGTAAAGCATCCTAATCTCTTTGACTTGCATTTCTCCCTTCTTGTGTGCCACCTAGACATTTTAAAATGATGAAAGGAAAGGGAGTGAGATTCTTAGAATCTCAATGCCTCACATACTCATTCACACACATATTCATGGCATATACACATCAAAGCATATGTATGGAAGGTTTTACAACCATAAAATATGTAATGTCACAATTTCCATGCCACTTAATCACATTCAAGCCAAGAACATACTCTAGGAACTTTTGGTTTTGCCTCATCCATTTCTAGGACTTTTAGATTTGCCTCACTCTTAGCTTAGGGACTTTTGACTTGGCCTCACCCTTCCAAGAGACTTTCGGCCTTGTCTCACCCATGCCATGAGACTTTTGGCATCTCCTCACCTTCATTAAGGGACTTTTGGCATCACCTCATTCTTATGAGCCATTTCCACAACCAAGGCCATTCAAGGGAATGCATTGGTACCAATGTAATGTCAAGTGTAACACCATGTTTATAGGACTCATATCATATGCATTTTAAGCTTCCTTCCATGAACAATACAAGACGGAGAAGGAAAAACCATTAAAAAGAATGCATTTAATCACATTACATGACGGGCTAGTCGTGCAACCCTCAAAATAAAACTAGGTTGATCTAAAAATATAGCTAGTGGCACAACCTAGGTCATCTCCCTTGGAAATGGAATTCAATGCCTAATTGGGTTTTCTAAGTGTTAAAGATACTAAAAACTATCTAATTTGGGGGGTTTTGGTTGAATTAAACTAACCTAAAACAAAATTGAATCAAAATTCCTAAATTCTATCTAATTAGATGAATTGTGGTAGATAATGGCTTGTGACTAGCTTAGGAATGGTCTCTTGATATCCACTATCCTTATCCTATTCCAATTGTGATTAATTCTGGCCTAAGAATTCCTAATTATGTTCATTATAAGTTATCTTGAGTTACCACACAAGAATCAAGAGATTAACAATCTAATGTTGAATTGAGACATCAATCCCGCATTAAACCGTTAACTCTTGTCTTTAAGATCAATCAACATCCAATTTGATTAATTAACTGATTAATTAGCCTCTGATTCATCATCCAAAAATGTTTAATTAACCAGCTAAACACCAAGGAATTCTCAAATAGACATTTAAGCACATAACCTCACTCATGCATTTCATCGAACACCTTCGCGGCATACATGGGAGATTAGAGAGAATAATGAAAAATCAGATTCAAATTCAACCAATTAATTAGCAAAAATGTTTCCTAATCAGTGTCTAATCAGTCACTAATTAATTACACAATTTCTCAATCAAATATAACTCAACCGAGATTATACAAGAAAAAGAAAAAGTGCTGGAAAAATAAGAAATCTTAGCCAGAATTTTGCATTCTTCTAAGGATTCAAGTTTCAGCCAAAAGCTTCCTCCCTTGCTAGCCTCAAGATGGAGATTAGATCTTCATATTACGATGGAATGGAGATGGAGAGAATGGAGAGATGGATGGTTATGTGAGTAGAGGCGTGAAGGCGTGTGGTTGAATGGGCGAATGACAACGTCGTGAATTGAATTTATGGAATGAGCGAATGAATGGCCTTATGTGTGTTGAATGGGCCAGGCGAATGGAATGGGCGTGTATTTCTCCTCTCTTTCACGTGCTCAGCTTTTATTTTCACGTGCTCCCCCTCTCTAATTTCAATCGGCTGAAGCTCCTTCATGTGTGTGCTCTTCACGTGCTGTTCCTGGTGCCAATACCCGAAGCATTTTCTCCAGCCTTTGTTATGTGAGTGTGGGTCCCATTGCTTTTATTTTATTATATTTCACGTGCTGCCCTCTCTTCTGCGTGTATTTAGAGCTTCTTCGTATAAGTGTTGCCTGAACTTCATTTTTCTCTGCTTCTGTTCGTTCTGCACACAAAACTCGAGCTTCTCACATGACTGTCCAGACCCAGCGTTTTCATTCAAACCAGCAGCTCGTGCCTCTTCTTCTTCGCCTGCAACGTTCATTCCTCTGTTCCAGCAGCTTCATTTCGTTTCCCTATACGTCCCTTCTGCTCTTTGAGTTGCTCTTCATTTCCACGTGAATTCTGCATGTTCTGTCCAGACGTAGCTTTCTTCTTCGTGTTGCTTTGCTTGATTCTGCTTCGTCCAGCTACAGCTGCTGTCCTCTGCTGCATGTGTGTTTTTATTTCTGCTCTAAAGCTCCAGCTCATACAAGCCTTGCTTCGTGTTTTCCTCATGCAGCTTCTGTACAAGCCTCACTCGAGTATGCTCACTAACCCGTAACCTTTCTTCTTCTTGTTTACTGTTCACGTGGTTCTGCATGCTTGTAAGTCTTCTCTTACGTCAAAACAAAGCTTCAACTCTATTTCATTTTCTTTCGTTTCTGCTCAGCGTTGCTAGATCTCTCATTGTGCTCAGCTTCTTCTCTTATACCACGTTGTTTTCTTTTTCAGCTGAGTGCTGCTGCCACTGCATACAAGCCTTGCTTCGTGTTTTCCTCATGCAGCTTCTGTACAAGCCTCACTCGAGTATGCTCACTAACCCGTAAGCTTTCTTCTTCTTGTTTACTGTTCACGTGGTTCTGCATGCTTGTAAGTCTTCTCTTACGTCAAAACAAAGCTTCAACTCTATTTCATTTTCTTTCGTTTCTGCTCAGCGTTGCTAGATCTCTCATTGTGCTCAGCTTCTTCTCTTATACCACGTTGTTTTCTTTTTCAGCTGAGTGCTGCTGCCACTGCATGTATGTATGACGTTAAGTGGACTGCCACATGGTTCTTTACATCACATGGATCTGCTACATGTATTTAAGTGGATGAAGATTCAATTTCCCATTCAAAGCTCCAATTTTCATATTAAAATCTGCACAAAAGAGTGGTAAAAATCAAATGGAATTATCCATAAAATTATTTAAAAGAAATTCATGCATTAAGAACCAATAGTTTGCAACTTAATTCCTTAAATGTAAAAATAGCCTATTAAAATCAAATTCCATTCAATTGCCTTTATTAAGCCACATTTAATTATTAAAAAGGTTAAGTTAAGAGGAATAAAGTGTATAAAAATCATGCTTATCATTACATCACGGATAAATTTTTCATTCGATGTCTCGTGGGCCATATGGACTCATCCATTTCATTCTCACATTTAAATACATAATGACAACTCATAACAGGCTTAGGAAATCGCCTAAAACTCGTGCAAATAGATGGTGTACTAAAAGACATAGTGTATAGCCTTGGGTAGGATTTCCAGTTTTTGTGCTTGAACTTTGAAAAATCTTAACTAATTATAGAAAAATCGAAATCAGATACTCTATACTATTCTAGAAAGCTCTAAATGTCTAATTTATGATAAAAATAATTTCAAGTCATGAAACATCAATTAGAAGATGTTTAATGTAACACCATAATTTTTAGCTCATTTCATAACATTCTTATACATCACATCAACAATTCCATGAAGGAAGTGAGAAAAGTCTATTAAAACAATACGTTTTCTTACATTACGTCATGTATAAAAATCTCATTTGGTGTCACGTGGATTGTGCGAACTCATACCATACATTCTCATATTTAATTACATGAATACAACTCATTTGCATCATGAAATGTGGCTCACAACTTATGGAACTCAAAGGAAAATTCAAAATACTCATATATAATTTCGGCTAGAATTTGGCTCTTTTTTGACCAAATATTGGAAATTCATAACTAATTTTAAAAAGATTGAAATCATACATTCTTGGCCATTTTGGAAAGCTACGGATGTCTACTTCACATAAAAATATGACCAAACTATAACATCTATCACAGAGGATGTTTGCCATCCGAAATGGTCAAGAGGTCAAACGATTCACTGATACTATCACAAATTTCTACAACAAACTTTGAAAATATCCAATTAATTCCAAAAAAAATCTAATCCATGCAAATGATACCAATCTGGAAAGATGTAGATGTCAAATAGAGGAAAAAAATAACTCTAGACCAGATCAAATATGCCAAGACCTTGAAATTTAATAGAATAGTAACTGAGGTTAGGTGAAATCCCTGATACTAGACATAATCTTCAAAAATTCATATATCTCTTTCTAGACCTCTAAATGAGGTGCTTCTAGTTGGTAGAAGTAACTGTAAATGTCTAATTTCTCTATATAAAATTTCATGGCCATTGGATATCATTTGTGCCCAAATGAATAGTATAGCAGACCAAAATCAGAAAAATTGCTAACTTTGAAAATTCATCAAATATTCTGTAGACCTCTAAAAATTATATTCTTTAACTTCCTAAAAAGCTCTCAACAAGATCTAATTGTATGTCAAATCTATGACAACCTTAACTTCTAATCCCAGTAATTATGATTAAATACATAATTATTAATTAATGATCAAAGTTTGGAGTCGTTACAATTAATTACTTTAATCAAATATAGGGAAATTTGATCAACTAAACAACCATACATGGGAAAATGTATAAAAGGGTTCATACCATCATTAAGGATTTGTGATTCATCTATCCATCGATTTCAACACACAAAAACCTCCCATAAGTGTTCCTATATCATTTCCTAGCATTAGCATTAAAGAAATTAGGGTTCCTAGGTCAAATGTGGGAGTTTGGGGACCTACGCTGCAACTTGGAACCTTCCCGCTGTGGCTAAGTTAGGTCCTGGAGCTCGAAAAATAAGTTTTTAACTTTGCGCCACGGCTAAGTTAGGTCCTGGATCTGCGTCGTAGCCAACCTACGTGGCATCGTGGCAAGTTTTGCTATTGTATCTTCCTTAATTAATTTCCTCGACTTGCACCGTGGCAAGGTTTCATTCTGTCACCCTCCTGGGCATTTTTCTTTCTCTACGCCGTAGCAAGATTCCTCAAGCTGCAGCGTCCCTCGCCACTGTCACTCTTTAGGCCGTGACGAGGCCTTCCTAGCCGCGGTATGACTCCCTCCTGTAGGTATATCTCCTACATTTCGTCCTATGCACTCCAATTCTCTTCTTAGGAACACCCTAGGACTACTTCCTCCCATTTTATATGACTCTAATGGTATTTATCTATCCTATTTACAAAACTATTCCACCATTACTAACTCAACACTCAAGTACTAATTCTCACTCACCCAACCACCACATGTCAGCCTTTTCATGGGTTAATAACAACAAGGATTTATATAATATCAACAATTAACATCTCATATGCATTTCGTTGGAGGTTTCATACATCAATGATCCATATCAATTTCTAATACATCTTATAATTACATTTCCAACAGTATACCATACCATAATTTTAGTAAAATTCATACAACAGATACTATTGGTTCATATAACCTAAACCAAGCCATATCAAGACTTGACTCCTTAACAAATATAGTCCGACTAATCAAAATATAGATGCCTATACTTGGCAACATGAATACAAGATGATGCTATATAATAGGGAATACAAAATTAGCATTTATGCTAATTAAATCAGCCTAAGTGTAGCCTTTTCCCCATATGTTGGAGCTCATGGATTTTCATCCACTTGCTTCCCCTTATCCTTACCTGATGAACCTTCACCTAAAATTGTAATCCCATAAAATGGGGTGAGATACGAATCTCAGTAACCAAGGCAATTCCATCATATAATCCAATTTAATCAACATATATGCATGAATCAAAATCAATATCAGAATCATATTAGTCGTATCAGTAAATGAAATAATTAGGCTATCATGATTACTATCCCATACTAACAATCATATTTCCACATGTTAAAGGCCAATAACACCAAGAGAGGCCCGTCCACGGCTCCTACTCCCCATTGAGCACAATTAGGGCTTAGTGCATCTGGGGTTTGATCATAACCCGGTGCTCGATCGAAGCACATGCATGGGTGGCAATCACACCACAGCTCCACCATGGACTCACAAGGTCCAATCATGATACAATAGATAGCCAACCAATTCATTCAGCGTTTCAAATCATTCATATACAGCAAATATGAAATTAAAATAGATACATGTATAGAATTAATGTAAACCCCAGTTACCTCACTTGCAGATAATTTGCAATAGCCACCAATGGTACAAAAATCCCTATAACCATAACATCAGAGGATTACCACTCTAATTCATCATTAACAGTAGCAACAAGTACCCAAAGAATTTACAAGCTAATAACTACCTAAATAACACTTACCCAATCACCACAAATCCCCAAATTCAGATTGAGTATGTCCTGTACTAGAAACTTCAATATATCACTCAAATTCCTAAGCAAATTCATACATAATTAACACCCATACTATAAATCAACCATAAGGGTCTTAAACCAACAGAAAATACACTAGAATGGATAGTTTACACTTACCTAATGCCAGCCTTAGCCTCAACCTACGAATTTTCTCTAAGAAAACACTAAACAACCATATTTTAGAATTTAGGTATGGTGAAAATGCCCCAAATAAAAAACTAATCAGGCCAAATTAAAGAGAAAGATGAGGGGATTAAGTTGTATAACTATTACCTTGGTTGAATCTTGCTCTAAATGTGAGAAAATGTGGAATTATGCCAAGAACCCTAGCCTCTCCTCCACACTTCCGAATTTTCTTTTGTGTCTTGTGTTTTGCAGAATGAGGGAGGTGGCTGGTTATTTTTTAGGGTTTTAGTTAGGTTAAGTTAGGTCAAAGATGGGGTCATAGGCTGCTCTAAGGTCCAACTCCAAATGGATTTCAATTTTGAGCTTGTTGGACCAGTTTTAAGATGTTGGGCTGCAGAATTTCATTGGGCTAACTCTTATGCATTGGGCTACTAAAGTTTAATTAGGTGTGGGCCAAGTTTGAAGAGCTCAAGAATTTGGGTCTGCACAAGGGTTATTAGGCCACTTATAAGAGCCTATACAAGGTGGATCTTGGGCCTCCATCATATGGAAATAGATTGGGTCTGCACCTAACTCATTGGGCCTCCATTAGCCTCTTATCATGATTCATTATTTTGGGCCTAGATGAAATTTCTATCCCAATTAATTCTTAAACCCATGTTAATAATTTATTTCTCTAAAATCCCCATCACTTAACTTGCCTAATTATCCCATATTAATTATTCCTAATTAATCTAAGTCCATGATTAACACCTTCGTTAATTTTAGGGTGTTACAAAATCTTAGATCAAGAAGAGTTCAGTTGGACAAAAAGTGATATAGGGTTCTATTATAGTCAATTTTGGCTCCATATAAGATACCAAAGTAACCAAATGGATTTCCTCAAGGTTTGGCACCTTTTGGGTAAGTCTAAAAGCATGATTAAGACTTGTGTAAGCTGCCTAAATGGTCCCAAACCTCAAGCATCTCATTTTGGCCATTTCATCCACGCATATGCATATTTCCATAAAGCCATCCATGAAGATGCATTGCCATAACATACTCAATTTGCATTCCACCATTCACATAACCCATTCTTTCATTTATACATCATATAATATCATAATTACATATGCCCTAAGGGTCATAGGCCATTTATAACAATAATATACATCATTAAGCATCATTATGGCTTTAAAAGGCAAAAGCTAGGCATATTGGTGTTAATCTCTCTTCTTCAAGGTGGTTGGCTTCCATTACCTTGTCCACTTGGTCCAGCTAGCATATTAGATCATTGGAGAGGAGGGAATGAGATTCAAAGAATCCTAATAGCTTATCTCCCATTCAATCATACATAATGGATGCAAACAAGTCTCACAAATGCATGCATGGCATATGGACATGTGCAAACATTCAAGAATCATTTTTATCATTCAAGAAAGTCATACATAGTGTACAAAGGCTTGCCAAACAAGTGGATTGGCCTTACCTAATTTCTTGTGGATGTTGAACTTGCCTCACCCATTCTATAATGCATTCTTAGACTCAACCATGCTCTTAGGAGCCCACTATGCTTTTGGGAGACTCGTTGCTTTGTCTCAACCAATCTTAAGGGTTCTTGGCTCATCCTTACCATAGCTAAGGGTTCTTGGCCTCACCACACTCAAGCAAACCCAAACACACATCAAAACATCATATGAAACATAATATGTCATCATAAAACCATGACATATGAAATCATGCTATCATACTTTTCATGGCTTAAAAATACATATACACACATTCTAAGACAAGCTAAGTATATATCTATGCATGAGAGAAGGTGTGGAGAGCTACCTTGCACACAATCACACACTTTTCCTTTTGAAATTCCCTCCCTTGCTTTGGCCATACACACAAAAACTTGTGGAGATGCTTTCTCTTGGCCTAGACATAATTTATGGAAGCCAATTAGGTTCATGAAACAAATTCTAAGGCCACACAACTTGCATAGATACTAGGTTGTTCTATAAACCCTATTATGGTTCATAAATGCACCTAATGAAGCAACACCCCTCAAATAAATTTGAGGCTCCATTCTTTCCTTTCAAATATGATTCTTGACTCCTTTTAAGCCTCTTGGAGTCATCACACAATTAAAATAAAGAGCCTAACTACATGTTGCTTCTTTAGGTCATAATATGGAACCTAAAGCACCAACTCACTTTCTATGGGGTCTAAATTTTTTCCAAGGCCTCCTTTCTTTTTCATTCATCCTATATGACTCAAGAATGGATTTAGAAAAATTTAAATCTCTCCCTAGCTATGCTATCCTTGCTTGGTAGAGGCTATGGAGGAAATGGAGCTCCTTAGAGTTTGCTTTGTTTTCTTAAGGGAAGAAGCATATGGGGAGCCTCCTAGGGATCTTAAAAGCTTAGTTAAACTCTTATTTAGGCCTAGGAGTCATCATAAAAAATCAAATTTTACAAGGAACATATGAAACCCTAGACTTTGCATCTTGAATTTCCATGGTCATTTATTAATTCTCTTTGCATATTCTTAATCTCCAAACCCTTTTTCCTTAGAATCACCCTTGGTTCCACCTAAAAATCAACTCCTCTTAAGTCTTCCCAAGTGGGGCAAAATGGTGGAGAAGGGAAGCAAAGGGTAGCAACCATGGAAGAAGAAAATACCTTGTTTTCATGGCTTTTCTCACTTAAATCTTGTGTTCTTTGAGCTCCTCTCTTCAAATCTGAATTTTTTCCTCAATTTCTCTCTTAAAATAGATTTATAAACTTCATTATAATCATAAGAAATAAAGGAGAATGAAGGAGAAGACATATGGAAGAGAAAGAGCATGAAAAATTATGAAAATCCATACCTTTCTACCTTAAATTTCTCCTCCTTTTCTTCCTCCTCTTGTGCGCCTCATCCCTTAGGGTTTTCCTCTAGTTTAGGGCAGAACGTTGTCATGGATAATGAAGGGAGAAGAAGGGTGCATCATATATATAGGTGGGAGGAAGTTACACTTTTCAAGATTTCCTATTTTGCCCTTTGTTCTTGGCACTTTCGTTTCTCCTTCGTTTTAGCTCCTTTTTGAAAACTTCCTTTTCCATCATGAAATTTAGGTTCCCAATTTAGTAAAATGCCTTTGGAATCACTCAAATTAGACTAAAACCTTCTTGAATGAATCCATCAAAGTTTGGGTACACTGACATTGAAAAACGTCTGCCAGAGGGGCTTTAGCTGTCCTGAGCCTTCCCATCATTTTTAAGGCCTTTGAGAACCTTGGGGAACTCAAAATTTCCATTTAAAAAGCCCTCTTGTGTGAATTCTAAAATTTGCTCAAAATTACAAAAATGCCATTACATTTAGTAAGCTTTTTGTAAGAAATTGTTTCTTCATTTTAGCTCCATTTTTCTTTCCTTCTGAGCTTGGGATTCTCATTTTTAGGAGTCTAGAATACTTCCCAAATTTTTCAAGACCTTAACTGCATCATCTTGGGGGACTTCCTTTTGTATCTGGTGAATTTTATTCATTTATAAAGAAATTGTATGTTATGTTTCTCACGTTTTCTTTAGTTTTCAGAGAACTGGATATTACATTTGACATTCGAAAAGCACCCAAGGTCTCAACTATCTTTACTACTATCACAGGTTACTATCATAAACATTGAAAATTCATAACTAATTCTAGAAAAAACCAAATCATGAAAATTCAATCATTCTGAGAAGCTACAGTTGTTAACTCTAAGAAAAAAAATCCTTAGACCATGCCAAGTTAATTTAGGAACTGAATTATGATGGAACAATACATAAGGTCAAGTGGCACTACTAATACTAACATTAAACTTCAAAAATTCATAACTCTTTGCTCAGACTCCAAATAAGGTGATCTTGGTGGCCATAGAAAGATTTTGACTTTCAGTTTATTCTTATAAAATTTCACAAGCATTGGACACCATTTGTCCCTCGGATGACACAGAACACAAACTAACCATATGAATAGTACATGCACCAGAATAGCAGAAAAATCCTAACTTTGAACATTTATAATTAATTTTATAAAGCTCTAATTTTTTTGCACTTTAGCTTTTGAAAAAGCTCTCAATGAGTTCACATGTCTGCCAAATTTCATAGGAAGATTCATTCATTTGGTCAGTTTGTGCCATAGAGTTCTAGTTTGGTTATTTTTATGGCTTTTACTAGCATCAAAGTGTCCAATTATGCTTCCAAAGCTTGTGTGGCCACTTGAGCACGTGGGAATGCACCAAAATGACATTTTAAACTTGTCTCAAAGGTGCAAAAATCTAGATTTCTCAAACTTACTCATCCACCCCATGATATACACAAGAATTCATAAGTCTAGTCTTGCCATTCTATACCCAAAATGCACTATATCATACCTATGGCATTAACTTTCATACATGCATCATATATATGAGTATTTACACATGGTCAAATGATTACATAACCATTCCATCATAGTATTACATCATATGCCATTGGTATGACTACAAAAGAGACAACACTAGGCATTCTCATACATTTTGATGTCAATCTCCTTCTTCTAGATTTGGTGGCTTCCATTACTTTGCTCAATTGCTCCACCTAGCATGTTAAGACATTGGAGAGGAGGGAATGAGATTCAAAGAATCCAAATAGCTCATCTCCCTTTTAGTCACACATAAAGTATGCAATACAAGTCTTGAAAATGCATGTATAGGCATAATGGAATGTGTGAACATTCAAGAAACATCCTTGGCATTTGAACAAGTCATATATAGCATACATAAGCTTGCCAAGTGAGTGGATTAGTCTCACCTATTCACTTATGGATTTTAGACTTGCTTCACCTATTTTCTTTAAGAGGTTTCTAACTCAATCTTGCTCTTAGGAGTTAACCTTACTTTTGGGAAACTCTTTACTTTGTCTCAACCAACTTTATAGGTTCTTGGCTCATCCTCACCATGGCTAAGAGTTCTTGGCTTCTCCACACTCAAGCAAACCAAGGCAAGCATATAAAACATCATTTGAATACATAAAACATCATCATGGTACCATGGAATAAAGCTTATGTTAAAATACTTTTCATAGCTTAAAACACATATACACACATTCATGCATGAGAGAAAGTGGAGAGAGCTACCTTTACCACACAAGCACACTCTTTTCTTGAGCCTTGAGTCCTCTCTTTCGACCTCACACACCTAAGGAGGTGGAGATCATTTCTCTTAGCCTAGACGCATCATGTAGAAGCCAATTATACTCTTGAATCAAATTTTAAGGCCATAAATTCACTACAAACGCTAGGTGGTTCATATGACTCTTTTATGGTTCCATAATGCACTTAATAAAGTAACTTTAATAAAATACCATCTTGGCTCCAGTCTCTCCATCTATTTATGATTCTTGACTTCATTTAAATCTCTTGGGAGTCATCACACAATCAAATCAAGGAGTCTAGCTAAGTGTTGCTTCTTTAAGCTATAATATGGAACTTATGATATCATCTCACTATCCATGGCTTCTAAAATTTGTCCAAGGCTTTCTCTCATCCTCCTCCATCATACATGACTTAAAACTAAGCTTGGAACAAGTTAAAACTTCCTCTTGGTACTCTTTCTAGCCTAGGCCAAAATCATGCTCCATATGAGTGCCAAGTGGATTTGCTTCACTTTCTTGATAGAAGATGCATATGAGGAGCCTTCTAGGGATCTCAAGAGCTCATCCAAATACTCATTTAGGCCTAGGAATAATTACATCAAATTAGATTTTTAGTGGAGCACTTAGAACCCTAAGTTTGCTATCTTGAAAATCAATGGCTTTTACTTGATTTCAATTTTATATTCTTAATCCTTGCACTCTAAAGCCCTTAGTTCCTCTTTGGTTTGGATAGAAATGGTCCCCTAAGGATTGGACTCCATGGTGGTCGAACCATATAAGCGAGGGGGGAGGAAGAAGCTACCATAAAAGTGAGATTTTACCTTCTTTCCTTGATTCTTCTTGCTTGTTTTTCACCTTTCTTGGCTTCCTCACCTCAAACACGAAATTCCTCTCTCTATTCTGCCCCCAAAATAACACCAAGACTTCATTAAAACCATACAAAGGAAGCTTGAGAGGAGAGGAACAAGTTTGGAAGAAGAACGAGCATGAAAATCTATGAAATTCCTTACCTTTTTCTCCTCCTTGGTGCGCCTAAGAAAGCTAGTATTTTTCTGGTTTTTGGTCAGAACAAGTCATGCAAATAAAGGGGGAGAAGAAACAAGAAACTTAAAGAGTGTTCAAGAAACTTCCACTTTCTTAAAAATTTTAATTTTACCCTTTATTTTTGGCATTTTTGTTTTTGACCCATTTTAGCTCCTTTTTGAGAACCTTCTTTTCATTATGAAAATTTAGGTTCCCAATTTAATAAAATGCTTTTGGAATCACTCAAATCAGAGCTAAAACGTTCCCAAATGAACTAGTTAAAGTTCAGGTTAACCGATATTAGAAAACGTCCATTGGAGGGGTTTTAACTATCCCAGGGCTTGCCATGATTTTTAGGACCTCTAAGAATCGCAAAGAACTCAAAACTTTCATTTAAAAAGCCCTCCTATAAGAATTTCAAAATTTTCTCAAAATTATGAAAATGCCATTACGTTTCATCAACGTTTCATTCAATTTTGTTTCTTCATTCTAGCTTTGTTTTTCTTTCCATCGAAGCTTGGGATTCTCATTTTTAGGAGTCTAGAATGCTAGTTAAATTTTTTAGGACCTTAACTAAGTCATTTTGAGGGACTTCCTTTTGTATCCAGTGAACTTTGTACGTTTATAAAGAAACCGTAAGTTACGTTTCTTATGTTTTCTCTCATTTTCAGAGAATTGGATATTACCTTAAGACATCATGTAATACCATACTTTTCTAGCTTATTTTTATATTACTTTCATGTCTTATGCCATGAATTCCATGAATAGACATGGAAAAATGACATTAAAAAGTGAGTATTTTTTGCGTTGCATAAAGAACAAAAATTCAGTTCGATGTCACGTAAACCATGTGAGTTCATGTATCACATTTCATATTTAATTACATAGATAAAACTCATTTCTATCACCAAAAGAGGCCTAGAACTCATGCAAAGTAAGGGAAGGCATAAAATTCATGACGGTAGCCTCGGCCAGAATTTCCCTTTCTCTATCACAATCTTTGGAAAATCATACCTAATTGTAGAAAAGTCAAAATCATGTATTCTTTGCCATTATGGAAAGCTACAGATATATAAGTTATTATAAAAATATTTATAGACCGTGAAACATAACATAGAAGACGTTTAACATTCAAAAAGTTACAAAGGTTTGACTAGCTACTTGTACTATCACAGGTTTCTGCTACAAACTTCAAAAATGTCCAATTAATTCCATAAAAATACAATAAATTCAAATGATACCAATATGGACAGATATGGATGTTAGCTAGAGGAAAAAAAACTCCAGACTAGTTAGGCATGAACAAACCTAAAAAATCAATCAAACAATACCTGGGGTCAGTCTAAACACCTGATACTAGGCAGATAATTTAAAAATTTATATCTTCCTCTCTAGACATTTAATTGAGGTGGTTTTAGTTGGAACAAGTCACCGGAAATGTATAGTTTCTCCTTATAAAATTTTGTGACAATTGAACATTATTTGGCCCCTGAGTGATAGAATTCATTTTTAGACTAGTATGAACAGTAAACTGACCAATTTCAGAAACTTTCCCCACTTTGGAAATTCATCTAATATTTCATAGACCTCGAAAAATTATGGACTTTAGCTTTCCAAAAAGTTCTCAACAAGCTCTAAATGCATGCCAAAGCTCAGATCAACAAGATCTCACTTGGAGAAAAAGTGGTGTAGGTTTCCAATATAGTCAATTCTTGCTCTATATAAGATACTATAGTGTCCAAATGACTTCCCTTGATGTTTGGCACCTCTTGGGCAAGTTTAAAAGTATGAATATGACTTATATGAACTACCCAAATAATTCCAAACCTCGTGCATCTCAATTTGGTCATTCCACTTCCATTTATACATACATTTCCATAATGCAAATTTGCCATTATATGTCCAAAATGCACATTTCCATACATACAACCTTAGCTCTCATTTATACATAATACATTAACATAATTATGCATGCTCAAGAGGTCATAGGTCATATAAAATAATAGGTTACAATAATTGCCACTTAAATGGCCGTAAAGAAGCAAATTCCATACACTTTGTTGGCATACTCTCATCTTTCAAGAGGTTGGCTTCTATTTCCTTGTTCTCTTTGTCCACCTACCATGTTAAAACATTAGAGAGGAGGGAATGAGATTCAAAGAATCCCAATAGCTCATCTCCCTTTCAATCACACATAAATCATGCAAATCAAGTCTTACAAATGTATGCATAAGCATCATAAAATGTGCAATCATTCAAAAGGCATTATTGGCATTTATACAAGTCATACATAACATACAAAGGCTTGCCAAGTAAGTGGATTAGCCTCTCCCATTCACTTGTAGATATTGGACTTGCTTCACCCATTCTTTAAAAAGTTCTTGGACACAACCTTACTTTTAGGAGTCAACCTCGCTTTTGGGATACTCTTTACTTTGTGTTAACCAATTCTATGGGTTCTTGGCTTCACTACACTCAAGCAAACCCAAGCACACATAACAAATATCATTTAGAAACATAATGCATTATTATGGTACTATGGCACATGAAATCATACTAGAATACTTTCATGACTTAAAACACACATACACACATTCAAAGACAGGCCAAGCATACATGCATGCATGAGAGAATGAGGAGTGAACTACCTTAGATGCAACCACACTCTTTTTTCTCTGAAATGATGCTCTCTTCCTCGGCCTCACACACACAAAGGTGTGGGAATGATTGCTCTTGGCCTAGACACAATTTATGGAAGCCAATTAGGTTCATAGAATTAATTTTAAGGCCACACACTAACTTGGTCTATAAACCCCCTTATGTTTCCAAGAATGCACCTAATGAAGCAACACCCATCAAATAAATTTTAGGCTTCATTCTTTCCTTTTAAATATGATTCTTGACTCTTTTTAAGCCTCTTGGAGTCATTACACAATTGAAACAAAAAGCCTAACTATATGTTGCTTCTTTAGGTCATATTATGGAACATATAAGGCCAACTCAGTTTTTATGGTTTCTAAATTTTCTCAAAGGCCTCCCCTCATCTTCACTCATCATATATGACTAAAAAATGAGCTTGGAACAAATTAAAACTATCCCTAGGTATATAGAACTCACTTGGTTGAACCTATGCATGTTCTTAGCACTTATGAACTTTGCTTCATTTTCTTGATGGAGGAAGCACATGGAGAGACTTCTAAGGATCTTAAGAGCTCATTTAAACATTCATTTAGGCATAGAAATCAAGGTATCAAATTAGATTTTAGAAGAAACATATGAGACCTTAGAATTTGCATATTCAATTTTCATGGTTATTTGTTAATTTTCTTTGCATATTCTTATTCTTCAAACTCTTTTTCCTAAGATTCAACCTGGGTTCTGCCTAAAATCCAAGCCCTCCTATGACTTCTTGAGTGGGGTGAAATATGGAGAGAAAAGGAGCAAGGGGTAGCAACTATGGAAGAAGAAATTACCTTGTTTTTCCTTGTTTTCTTACTTAAATCTTGTCTTCTTTGGCTTTCTCTCTTCAAATCCGAATTTTTCCCTTAATTTCTCCCTTAAAACAGATTCATATACTTCAATATAATCATAGGAAATAAAGGAGAATGAAGAAGAAGAGGTTTGGAAAGGAAAGAGCATGAAAAACTACCAAAAATCCATACCTTCAAGCTTTGATTTCTCCTCCTCTTCCTCTTCCTCTTGTCTGCCACTCTCCTAGGGTTTTTCCTCTACCTAGGGTAGAAACATATGAAGCTAAATGAATGGGAGAGTGGGACACCCTATATATATAAGTAGAGGAAGGAAGACTTCTCAAAAATTATTATTTTACCCTTTGTTTTTAGCAATTTTGTTTCTAATTTGTTTAAGATTCTTTTTGAGAACCATCTTTTCCATTATAAAATTTAGGTTCTCAATTTAGTAAAATGCCTTTGGAATCTTGCAAATCAGAGCTAAAACCTTCTTGAATGAATCTGTCAAAATTTGGGTATATTGACGTTGGAAAATATCCACCGAAGAGGTTTTAACTGTCCCGACCCATAGTTTTTAGAGCCTTTGAGAACTCTAGGAAACTCAAAAATTTCATTTGAAAAGCCTTCCTATGTGAATTCCAAAATTTGTTCAAAATTACAAAAATGCCATTACATTTCGTAAGTTTTTTGTTAAATTTTGTTTTTTCATTCTAACTCTGTTTTTCTTTCTATCTGAGCTTGGGATTCTCATTTTTTTGGAGTCTAGGACTCTACCCAAATTTACCCAGCTTATTAACAGGCTCGTCGTGCAACCCTCAAAATAAAACTAGGTTGGATATTAAATGCAATATAGGGCACAACCTAGGTCATCTCCCTTGGAAATGGAGTTCAATGCTTAATTAAGTCTCTAAGTGTTAAAAAACTCTAAAAATTTCTAAACTAAGAGGGGTTTTGATCTAATTAAACTAAGCAAAATCTAATTGAATTAAAATTCCTAAACACTACCTAATTGGATGAATTATGGTTGATAATGGGCTTGTGACTAGCTTTGAAATCGTCCTTTGGTATCCACTATCCTTATCCTAATCTAATTATGATTAATTCTAGCCTAAAAGTTCTTAATTGTGTCTACGGCAAATGTATCTTGAGTTACCACACAATAATGAGACCTAATTGTATGCCAAATTGCAGACCAAGAATAACTCATTTGGTCAAAAAGTAACATAGGGTTTCATTATGGTCAATTTTGGCTCTATATGGGATACCAAAATTACCAAACGGCTTTTCTTTGGCTTTAGCACCTTTTGGGCAAGTCTAAAAGCACATTTAGGAATTATGTGAGTTGCCCAAATGGTCCCAAACCCCATGCATCTCATTTTGGCCTTTCCATGCACACATATGCACATTTCTAGAAACTCATTCATGAAGCCATCTTTGCCATACATACTCAATTCACATTCCATCATTCACATAACACATGCTTTCATTTCTACTTCATATAATAGCATAATTACATATGTCTCAAGGGTCATAAACCATTTACAAAATTGATATACATCATTATGGTTCATTATGGCTTTAAAAGGAAAACGCCAGACATATGGATGTCAATCTTCTTCCTTCAATGTTGTTGGCTCCCATTAACATATCCACTTGGTCTACCTAGCATGTGAAATCATTGGAGAGGAGGGAATGAGGTTCAAAGAATCCCAATAGCTCATCTCCCATTCAATCATACATAATATATGCAAAGCAAGCCTTAAAAATGCATGCTTGGATATAATACAAATCATGAACATTCAAGAAGTAAGCTTAGCATGTGCACAAATCATACAAGACATTTATGAGCTCACTAAGTGTTTGGATTGGCCTCACACTTTTTCACATGGATTTTGGACTTGTCTCACCCATTCTTTAAAAACTTTAGACTCAACCATACTCTTGGGAGCCTACTTTGCTTTTGGAAGACTCTTTGTCATGTCTCAACCAATCTCAAGGGTTCTTGGCTCATCCTCACCATGGTCAAGAGTTCTTGGCCTCTCCACACTCAAGCAAACTCATCAAACATCATACATTTATTTGAAAACATAACATGACATCATGAAATCATGGCATATAAAATCATGCTAGCATACTTTTTATGGCTTGAAAATACACATACACACATTCTAAGACAAGCTAAACACACATCCATGCATGAGAGAAGGTGGAGAGAGCTACCTTGCACACAATCACACACTTTTTCCTTGGATTTCAAGCCTCCTCTTTCGGTCACACACTCACAAGCTTGTAGAGATGGTTTCTCTTGGCCTAGATACAATTTATGAGAGCCAATTAGGTTCATGAAACAATCTTTAAGGCCATACAATTTGCTTAGATGCTAGATTGCTCTATAAGCTCCATTATGGTCCATAAATGCACCTAATGAAGCAACATTCCTCAAATAAATTCTAGGCTCCATTCTTTCCTTTCAAATATGATTCTTGACTCCTTTTAAGCCTCTTGGAGTCATCACGCAATTAAAACAAAGAGCCTTACATCATGTTGCTTCTTTAGGTCATAATATGGAACCTAAGGCACCAAATCACTTTCTATGAGTTCTAAATTTTTTTCAAGGCCTCCCCTCATATTCATTTATCATATATGACACAAAAATGGGTTTAGAAAAATTTAAAACTCTCCCTAGCTACTCCATCCATGCTTAGCCGAGACATAGCCCCTTTTTGGCCTCCTTGGAATTCTCTTTGTTTTCTTGAAGGAGGAAGCATGTGGGGAGCATCTTAGGGATCTTAAAAACTCATTTAAACTCTTAATTAGACCTAGAAATCATCACATAAGGTCAGATTTTACAAGGTACACACAAAACCCTAGAATTTGCATCTTGAAATCTAATGGTTATTTTGTTGTTTTCCTTGCATATTCTTAATTTTCACACCCTTTTTCCTTAGATTCATGCTTGGTTCTACCTAAAAATCATCTCCTCCTAGGGTTTTCTCAAGTGGGGCAAAATGGAGGAGGAGGGAACCAAAGATGACAACCATAGGAAGAGAAATTACCTTGTTTTTTTGCTTTTTCTCACTTGAATCTTGTGTTCTTTGAGTTCCTCTTCAAATCCGAATTTTCCCCTCAATTTCTCCTTTAAAATAGATCCATATACTTCATTATAATAATAGGAAATAAAGGAGAATGAAGGAGAAGAGGTTTGGAGGAGAAAGAGTATGAAAAGACCTTGAAAATCCATAGCTTTCTACCTTGAATTTCTCCTCCTTTTCTTCCTCCTCTTGTGCATCTCATCACCTAGGGTTTTCTTCTGGTTTTGGGCAGAACATAGTCGTGCATAATGAAGGGAGAAGAAGGGTGCATTGTAGCACCATACTTCTAGTACTCAATTCATGCAATTCCCATGCCTCATCTTATGTTTGTTCTATGGAAACAATATAGTGGCAGAGGGAGTTATGAATTAAAATGCATTTCTCTACGGGTAAAATTTTTCTTTCGGAGTCCCATGGGCCATATGAAAGCATCTATCATATTCTCATACTCAAATACATGAATATAACTCATTTCCATCATCAAATTTGGTCTACAACTCGTGGAAAGCAAAGGAACACAATAAAATTCATGTTTGCATTTTCGGCCAGAATTTCCTCTTTTCTATCACAAATTTTGGAAAATCATAACTAATTTTAGAAACATCAAAATCATTTGTTCTTTGCTATTTTGGAAAGCTTCAGATGTCTACTTCACACTAAAAATATGCCTAGATCATAACATTCATCATGGAGAACGTTTGACATCCGAAAAGCCACTGAGGTCACTGGTTGCCTGGGCTGCTATTCAGATTACTGATATAAAATTATAAAATTTATAACTAATTCTATAAAAATATAAATCACACATATTCATTCATTCTAGAAAGCTATAATATAAAATTAATGATAAAAATAATTCCGAAGTGAAACAGATACGTTATCTATCGGAAACTTATGGAACAGTAACCGAACTCTGGAGGCACCACTATTACTGACAGCAAACTTCAAAAATGTGTAACTCTCTGCTTAGACCTCCAAATGAGGTGATCTTAGTGGCCACAGAAAGCCTGTGACCTATAGTTTATGTATATAAAATTTCACAAGCATTAGACACCATTTTGCCATCAGGTGACACAGAATTCAAAACTATTAGTATGAACAGTGCACACACCAGAATCCATGAAGAAATTTATCAAATATTCTCTAGACCTCCGAAAATTATGATCTTTAGCTTCCTAGAAAGCTCTTAACAAGCTCTAGATGTATGCCAAATCTCAGATAAAAAGAGCTCATTTGGGCAAAAAGTGGTATAGGTTTCCAATATGGTCAAGTTTGATCCATATTAGAGATTAAGTGTGCCCAAATGGTCTTGCTTGGTGTTTGGCACCTCTTGGGCTAGTTTAAAAGCATAAATAAGACTTACATGAACTGCCCAAGTGGTCCCAAACTGCATGCATCTAAACTTGGCCATTCCACTTCCATTATTACAATAATCTATCAAGTCATTCAAAAACTAAACTTGCCATTCAATACCCAAAATATGCTATCTCATACATTTGGCATCAAATTTCATTCATGCACCACACATTTGGGTGTTTACATAAGTTCATCTGGTTACATACCAATTTCATCATGAGATTACATCATATGCCATGTATATGGCTAAAAAAGAAGGTAAAACTAGGCATATTCATATACTTTGATACCCATCTTCTTCCTCTAAGCTTGGTGGCCTCCAATACCTTGCTCAATTGTTTCACCTAGCATGTTAAGACATTGGAGAGGAGGGGATGAGATTCAAAGAATACCAATAGCTCATCTCTCATTCAATTATACATAATATGTGCAAAGCAAGTTTCACAAATGCATGCATGGAGGAGATAGAAATCATAGACATTTTAAAAGTGACCTTGACATGTGAATCAATCATACAAGATGTTCCAGAGCTTACTAAGTATATGGATTGGCCTCACACTTCTCCTCATGGATTCTGGACTTGCCTCAACCATTCTTTGAGCACTTTGGACTCAACCATACTCTTGGGAGCCCACTTTGCATTTGGGAGACTCTTTACTTTGTCTCAACCAAGCTCAAGGGTTCTTGGCTCATCCTCACCCAAGGGAAGAGGTCTTGGCCTCTCCACACTCAAGTAAACTCATACAAACATCATGGATTCATTTAAAAACATAACATGGCACCAAGAATTATGGCATATAAAGGCATGCTAGCATACTTTTTAAAGCTTGAAAATACACACACACATTCTAACATAAGCTGAACACATATCCATGCATGAGAGAAGGTGGAAAGAGCTACCTTGCATCCATTTGTATACTTTTCCCTTAAGTCTTGAATCCTCTCCTTTGACCTCACACACCTAAGAAGGTGGAGATCATTCCTCTTGGCCTAGACACATCATATGGAAGGTAATTACACTCTTGAAGCAAAGTTTAAGGCCACATAATTACTAGAAAGGCTAGATGACTCATAAGGCTCTTTTATGATTCCATAATGCACTTAATGAAGCAACCTTAAGAAAACATCAGTTTGGCTCCATTCTATCTATTCATTCATGATTCTTGACTCCATTTAAACCTCTTGGAGTCATCATATATTCAATTCTAGGAGCCTAGCTAAGTGTCGCTTCTTTAAGTCATATTATGGAACATATAAGGCCATCTTGTATCTATGACTTCTAAACTTCCTCCAAGGCTTCCTCTCATACTTTCCCATCATACATGATACAAAACTAAGCTTGGAAGGAATTAAAACACTCCCTAGGTGCATGGACTCTCCTTGACAGAAGCTATAGTTCCATAAGGCACCAATGGAGTTTCCTTGCTTCCTTTGATTGGAGAATCATGTAGGAAGCTCTCTTGATGTCTTAGGAACTCATGTGAACACCTAAACATCATAAAATATGGCTAGGGTTCATGATAGAGCTTAAGGTGCAATCAAAACCCTAACTTTTCTATCTTGCAAGATCATGGTTTTTACTTGGATTTCTTTGCATATTCTCACTCTCTTCCCTCAAATTGATGGAATTCACCATTGTTTCTCCTTAAAATTCTAGCCCTCTTACATCTACATATAGGGGGCAAAATAGGGAGAAGAAGGGGGAGGAAGCATCTACCATGGAATGAGAGATTTACCTTGTTTTTTCTTGTTTTCTCACTTGGTTCTCACTTTCTTTAGCTTCCTCTCTTCAAATCCGAAATTTCCCCTCTTGGTCTGACCCTAAAATAGCACCAAATACTCTAAGAAAGCCATAGGGAGAAAGGGGAGAAGGAGGAGAAGAGATTTCATAAGGAGAAGACTAGGAAATTCTAACAATTCTTACCTTTTTCTTGAAAATTTCCCTTCTCCCTTGCCTTAGTCTTGTATGCCTCCTTCCCTTGAACTTTTCTCTGGTTTTTGGACAGAGTTTGGTCGATCTGAATAAGGGGTGCAGAAGAACGCTTCATATATGTATAGGTTTAAGAAGGACTTTTTCAAAAAATTCCTATCTTGTCCTTTGTTGTTCGTTGTTTCGTTTCTAACTCACTTTAGCTCCTTATTTAGAACTGTCTTTTTCATTATAAATTTTTTGTTTCCAATTTAGTAAAATGCCTTTGGAATCACTCGAATCAGAGCTAAAAGCTTCCTAAATGAATCTGTCAAAGTTCGAGTACACTGACGTTGGAAAACGTCTACCGGAGGGGTTTTGGTTGTCCTAGGGCTTCCATAGTTTTTAGGGCCTCTGAGAACCCCAGAGAACTCAAAACTTTCATTTAAAAAGCCCTCCATACTCAATTCCAAACCACACAAGTTTAACATATTTTATAAGAAGACCTTGTACTTGCTGGCAGAAACCCTGTCGACAAGGTCTTGGAAATTGCACTACAGATTGCAGGATCTTGTCGACAAGATCTTCGATCCTAGTGATGAGATCCCATTTCAGCCCTTAACTTAACTTGGTCCATTGCCATACTCCATACTCAATATACATTCTAATGGTCACATAACATCATCTCTCATTTTCAAAGAACCAAATATTACATGCATCACATATATTAGTAGGAATAAGTTGCACTTTTCAAAAATTCCTATTTTGCCCTTTGTTCTTGGCATTTTTATTTCTCCTTCGTTTTAGCTCCTTTTTTAGAACCATATTTTTTATTATAAAATTTAGGTTCCCAAGTAAGTAAAATGCCTTTGGAATCACTCAAATCAGAGCAAAAACCTTTCCGAGCGAACCTGTCAAAGTTCGGGCACACTGACATTGGAAAACATCCACTGAAGGGGATTTAACTGTCCCGGGGCTTTCCATGGTTTTCAAGGCCTCTAAAAAGCTCAGAGAACTTAAAACTTTCATTTATAAAGCCCTCCTGTGTGAATTCCAAAATTTGCTCAAAATTACAAAAGTGCCATTACAATTCGTAAGCTTTTCGTAAGAAATTGTTTCTTTATTTTAGCTCCATTTTTCTTTCCGTCTGAGCCTAAGATTCTCATATTTAGAAGTCTAGAATGCTTCCCAAATTTTTTGGGACCTTAACTACTTCATTTAAGGGTACTTCCTTTTGTATCTGGTGAGTTCCGTTCATTGATAGAGAAATTATACGTTACATTTCTCACATTTTCTCTCATTTTTAGAGGACCAGATATTACACAAATCATCATGCAACTCAAAATCAACTTTCCACTTGTTCTTATACACATGCATACTAAGGCTTAAGAATGTCAAAAACTTACATACTCATACATTTGGCTCCAAATTTAGTTTATACATCATATTTACATACTTTTATACATGCTCAAGTGTTTACAACTCATAATTTACTTATATATACACACTTTGACATCAAAATATATAAAATCCTATTCTATTATCAAATTCTCATAACTTAAGCTCCTTGGCTTCCATTATATACTCTATGAGGCTCACCTAGATATGGTTAGACATGAAGTGGGGAAGAGTGAGATTCAAAGAATCCTAATAGTGCTTTTACTCTTCCAAGCATATATATATGGCACACTTTCATGTCAAAAAATGTAAGCATGCAATCAAAGCTTCTAGTAAGCACACATAATCACATTTTCAAGTCACATAAACTCATTTAAATTAAGCATAGGCTTTAGAGACTTTTGGTCTAGCCTCACCCAATTCTTTGGGACTTTTGGATTTACCCCACTTACTTTTAGGGACTTTTGACTTATCCTCACTTACGCTTGAAACTTTGGCTTTATCTCATCCATTCTTAGGGATTTTTGGCTTCTTCTTACCCAATCTAAAGGACTTTTAGCACAACCTCACCCATTAAAAGCCATACACATTCAAATTGTCATTCATGAAACATAATGTTATCAAAACATTTAATCAATGGCTATAGACATATCTCATGCTTCAAACATACATACAAGCATCCAATAACAATAAAATAACTAAGAAATGCATACAAGAAAAGATCAAGAGATACCTTGAGTCAAGAAACACAAACTTTTTTTCTTGAGCTTTACTTCCCCTTCTCAACCTCACACACACACACACCTAAAGGGAGCTTGATTTGCTTGGCCTAGATATATCAAATAAGACATAAGTACATCATTATAACCAATACTAGGCTCACATAAAGTCTACACATGGCTATAGTGGTTTATAGCATAGTTATAGTTCCATATAAGGGCATAATTTTCTGACTCATTTCATACTATATCTATGCCTCACATCAAGCAATTCATACAAGAGGCAAGAAAATGACATTATTTTAATGCATTTTTTAGCGTTGCATCATGTATAAAAATTCCATTCAGTGTCACGTGGGCCATATGAGCTCATACATCACATTGTCATACTTGATTACATGAATAAAACTCATTTGCATCATTAAAAGTGGCTTACATCTCGTGGAACTCAAAGGGAAGCATAAAATACATGTGTATATTTTTGGCCAAATTTTCCTCTTTCTATCACAAATTTTGGAAAATTATAACTAATTCTAGAAAAATTGAAATCATGTAATCTTGGTCATTTTGGAAAGCTACACATGTCTACTTCGTGGTAAAAATATTTCTAGATGATAACATCCAATACAGAGGACGTTGGACACTCAAAAAAGTTTAGAGGTCAGGCTATCCACTGGTGCTATCACAGAATTCTGCAACAAATTTAAAAAATGTCCAATTAATTCTACAAAAATGTAGTCCATGAAAATGATATAAATATGGAAAGCTATGGATGTTAAATAGGGGGAAAAAATAACTTTAGACTAGCTTAGGCACGTCTAGGCATAAAAAATTAATCAAACAATACCTGATGTTAGTTGGTGTTCCTAATACTAGACATAATATTTAAAAATTCATATCTCCCTCTCTAGACATCCAAATGAGATGCTTCTAGTTGTCACAAGTCACTATGAATTTCTAATTTCTTCTTATAAAATTTTATGGTAATTGGACATCATTTGGGCCCTGTGTGATAGATTTCATTTTCGGACCAGTATGAACAGTGATATAACCAAAACTAGAAAATTTTGGAACTTTGAAAATTCATCAAATATTATCTAGGCCTCCAAAAATTCTGTTTGTTAGCTTCCTGAATAGATCTTAACAAGCTCTAATCTCATACCAAATCTCAAATTAAGAAGAGCTCATTTAGATAAAAAGTGATATGAGGTTCTATTATGGTTAATTTTGGCTACCTATGGGATACCAAAATGTTCAAATGGATTTCCTTGGGGTTTGGCACCTCTTGGGTAAGTCTGAATGCATAATTAGGACTTGTGTAAGCTGCCCAAATGGTCTCAAACCTCATGCATTTCAATTTGACTACTCCACTTCCATTTATACACTAATGCATCAAACTTTCAAGAAGCAAAGTTTGCCATCTCACGCTCAATATACATTCTAATGGTCACATAATACAATATCTCATTTCTACATTACATATTAACATAATTATATATGTTCAAGAGGTCATGGGTCTTATACAATAATAGATTACACTAATTATCATTCATAAAGCCTTAAAGTAACCAAATCCATACACTTTAGTGTCATGCTTTTATTTCTCATGTAGTTGGCTTTCATTCCCTTGGTCTCTTGGTCTACCTAGCATGTTAGAACATTGGAGAGGAGGGGATGAGATTCAAAGAATCCCAATAGCTCATCTCCCATTCAATCATATATAAAAGATGTAAACAAGTCTCACAAATGCATGTATAGTCATGTTGACATTGTAAACATTCAAGAGCCATTTTCATCATTTGAGAAAGTCATACATGGCATACAAAGGCTTTCCAAGCAAGTGGATTGGCCTCACCCATTTACTTGTAGATTTTGGACTTGCCTCACCCATTCTTTAAGAGGTTATTAGATTCAACCATGCTCTTGGGAGTCAACCTCACTTTTGGGAGACTCTTTACTTTGTCTCAACCAATCTTAAAGGTTCTTGGCTCATCCTCACCATAGCTAGGGGTTCTTGGCCTCACCACACTCAAGCAAACCCAAACACACATCAAAATCATCATATGAAAGCATATTGTAACATCATGGCACTATGGAATCAAAGTCATGCTAGAACACTTTTCATGGCTTGAAAATACACATACACACATTCAAAGACAAGTAAGGCAATCAATCATGCACGAGAGAAGGTGGAGTGAGCTACCTTGGAAGCAAACACACACTTTTTCTCTTAAATCCATGCTCCCTTTCTCGGCCTCACACACACAATGGTGTGAGAATAAATTTTCTTAGCCTAAACACAATTTATGGAAGCTAATTAGGTTCATGGAATTAATTCTAAAGCCACACAACTTGCTTAAATTCTAGCTTGACTCATTGACCTCTTTATGTTTCCAAGAAAGCACCTAATGAAGTAACACTCATCAAATAAATTCTAGGCTCCATTCTTTCCTTTCAAATATGATTCTTGACTCTTTTTAAGCCTCTTGGAGTCATCACACAATTAAAATAAAGAGTCTAACTACATGTTGCTTCTTTAGGTCATATTATGGAACATATAAGGCCATCTCACTATCTATGGTTTCTAAAATTTTTCCAAGGCTTCTTCTCATATTCTTTCATCATACATGATGCAAAACTAAGCTTGGAAGAAATTAAGATACTCCCTAGGTGCATGAACCCTCCTTGACCGAAACCATGCTTCCATAAGGCACCAATGGAGTTTCCTTGCTTCCTTTGATATGAGAATCATGTAAGAAGCTCTTTTGTGTCTTAGGAGCTCATATGAACATTTAAACATCATAAAATATGGCTAGGGTTCATGATAGAGTTCAAGGTGCAATCAAAACCCGAACTTGCATTCTAAAGCTCCCTTTTAAATTCTAGTTGTATATTCTTAATTCTCACACTCTATAACCTTTAGTTCCATCAAGAACACATAAAGAAAAACTCTTCTCCTCACTTTCTCTCTCTAGACCTAAGCTTAAATGGCTTGGAAACACAAGATTTTGTAAGTGTTTCAAGTGAAGTCTTACCTTAAAATGGAGCTCTTTTTGCATAGATTATTTCCTACAAATTGGTTTCTTGAAAAGAGCTCCTTTTTAGCTTGGGTCAAACCTGAATCTTCAAGTTTTTAAGAAAAGAAAACCACCATTAGAGGGCTTTTAAAGAGAGGAACAACTTTCCTAACTGGCGTGGGATGAAACAGGGCCATTTTCTTACCTAAACAGGAGTTTAAACTTCTTCTCTTTCTACCCTCTTAATGTCACGCCATTGCTTCCCTTTTTTTTGCAAATGGAAGGTGGAGAAGGTGATGAGTGTAATACCATATATTTCTAGCTTTTTTCATAACATTTACATACTTTACATTATCAATCCCATGAAGGAGTAAGAAAAAGGGATTAAAATAATACATTTTCTTATATTGCATCGTGTATAAAAATTCCATTCAATGTCACGTGGACCATGTGAGCTCGTACATCACATTCCCATATTTAATTACATAAATACAACTCACTTGCATCATGAAAAGTGCCCTACATATCAAGAAACTCGAAGGGAAGCATAAAATATACATACATATTTTCGGCCAAATTCTTCCACTTTTCAGTCACAAATTTGGAAAATTATAACTAATTCTAGAAAAATCAAAATCATGCATTCTTACCCATTCTAGAAAGATATACATGTCTATTGTAAAAATGTATTTAGACTACAACATTTATCATAGAGGACATTTGACATTCGAAATAGTCCAAAGGTCAAACTGCCCATTAGTGTTGTCACAGACTTCTGCAGCAAACTTCAAAAATGTCCAATTAATTCCAAAAAAATCTAATCCATGCAAATAATACCAATATAAAAAATTTTGGATGTTAGATAGAGGTAAAAACTAACTCTAGACCAGCTCAGGTACTCCCAGACATCGAAATCCAATCAAATAATAACATAGGTCGGCTGGAGTTCCTGATACTAGATAAGATCTTTGAAAATTCATATCTCCCTATCTAGACCTCAAAATGAGGTTCTTCCAATTGGAACAAGTTACTGGGAATGTCTAGTTTCTTTGTACAAAATGTGGTGGCAATTGGACATCATTTAGGCCTTGTGTGACAGAAATAAGTTTTGGACCTGAGTGAATAGTGACATGACCAAAACCAGAAAATTTGCCAACTTTGAAAATTCATCAAATATTCTTTAGACCTCCAAAAATTCTGTTCTTTATCTTCCCAAAAAGCTATAAAAAAGCTTTAATTTCATGCCAAATCTTAGACCAAGAAGAGCTCATTTGGATAAAAAGTGCGTGGGTTCCATTATAGTCAATTTTGGCTCCATATGGGATACCAAAATGTCCAAATGGTTTTCCTTAGGGTTTGGCACCTCATGGGTAAGTCTAAAAGCATAATTAGGACTTGTATAAACTACCTCAATGGTTCAAATCCTCATACATCTCATTTTGGTTATTTCATCCACACATATGCACATCTCCATAAAACCATTCAAGAAGTTACGTTACCATAATATACTCAATTTACATTCCATCATTCACATAATACATTCTTCCATTTCTACATCATATATGATCATAATTACATATGTTCAAGGGGTCATAGACCATATACAATAGGGGATTACATCATTTGACATAAATATGGTCTTAAAGAACCAAAAACCATGCATTATGCTATCAAGCTCTTTTCTTCAAGGTGATTGGCTTCCATTACCTTGTCTACTTGGTCCACCTAGCATATTAGATCATTGGAGAGGAGGGAATGAGATTCAAAGAATCCCAATAGCTCATCTCCCATTCAATCATACATAATAGATGCAAACAAGTCTCATAAATGCATGTATGGTCATGTGGACATGTGCAAGCATTTAAGAAACATTTTCATCATTTGAGAAAGTCATACATAGCATACAAAGGCTTACCAAGCAAGTAGATTGGCTTCACCTAATTTCTTGTGGATATTAGACTTGCCTCACCTATTCTTTAAGACATTCTTAGACTCAACCATGTTCTTGGTAGTCCATCTTGCTTTTGGAAGACTCTTTGCTTTGTCTCAACCAATTTTAAGGGTTCTTGGCTCATCCTAACCATGGCTAAAGGTTCTTGGCCTCACCATACTCAAGCAAACCCAAGCACACATCATAAAATATAATATGTCATCATGAAATCATGGCATATAAAATCATGCTAGCATACTTTTCATGGCTTGAAAATACACATACACAAATTCTAAGACAAGCTAAGCACACATCCATGCATGAAAGAAGGAAAAGCGAGCTACCTTGTACAGAATCACACACTTTTCTTCTTGAATTAAGCTCCCTCTTTCTGCCACACACGCACAAAAGTGTGGGGATGGTTTCTCTTGGCCCAAACACAATTTATGGAAGCCAATTAGGTTCATGGAATTAATTCTAAGGCCACACAACTCACTTAGACATTCACTTGCTCTATAAACCTCATTATAGTTCCATAATTGCACCTAATAAAGCAACACCCCTCAAATAATTTTTAGGCTCCATTCTTTCCTTTCAAATATGATTCTTCACTTCTTTTAAGCCTCTTGGAGTCATCATACAATCAAAACCAAAAGCCTAACTATATGTTGCTTCTTTAGGTCATAATATGGAACCTAAAGCATCAACTCACTTTCTATGGGTTCTAAATTTTTCCCAAGGCCTCCCCTCATTTTTATTCATCATATATGACTCAAGAATGGGCTTAGAAGAATTTAAAGCTCTCCCTAGCTAGGAGAGCCCATCTAGGCCGAGGCTATAGAGGAAATGGGGTTTCTTGGAGTTTGCTTTATTTTCTCAAGGGAGGATGCATGTGGGGAGCCTCTTAGGATCTTAAGAACTCATGTAAACTCTTATTTAGGCCTAGGAATCATCATATAAAATCAGATTTTACAAGGTTCACTTGAAACCCTAGAATTTGCATCTTGAAATCTAATGGTTGTTTGTTAATTTCCTTTGCATATTCTTAATCTCCACACCCCTTTTCTTTAGATTCATCCTTGGTTCTGCCTAAAAATCAAGTCCTCCTAGGGTTTCTCATGCTAGGCAAAATGAAGGAAGAGGGGGAACCAAGATAGCAACCATAAGAAGAGAAATTACCTAGTTTTCTTGCTTGAATCTTGGCTTCTCTAAGCTCCTCTCTTCAAATCCCAAATTTCCCCTAAGTTTCTCCCTTAAATCAGATTTGTAAATTTCATTTTAATCAAAGGAAACAAAGGAGAATGGAGGAGAGGAAGTTTGGATGGAAGAAAGCATGAAAAACTATCAAGAAACTATACCTTAAAGCTTGAATTTCTTCTCCTCTTTCTCTTCTCTTGGTGTGCCACTCTCTTAGGGTTTTTGTTCTAATTTTGGGCAGAAAATTTTGAAGCTAAATGAAGGGAAGAGTGAGGCACCACCTATATATAGGCGGAGGAAAATGATTTTTTCAAAAATTTTCACTTTGCCCTTCGTTCTTGGCATTTTCGTTTCTCCTTCATTTTAGCTCCTTTTTGAGAATTGTAGGTTCCTAATTGAGTAAAATGCCTTTGGAATCACTCAAATCAGAGCTAAAACCTTTCCTAATGAATCCGTCAAAGTTCAGGTGTACCGACTTTGGAAAATGTCCACCAGAGGAGATTTAACTGTCTCGGGGCTTCCTATGGTTTTCAAGGCCTTTGAGAACCCTGGAGAAGTCAAAACTTTCATTTAAAAAGCCCTCCTATGTGAATTCCAAAATTTGCTCAAAATTACAAAAATGCTATTACGTTTCATAAGATTTCTGTTAAAATTTATTTTTCATTCTAACTCAGTTTTTCCTTCCGTCTGAGACTAGAATTCTCATTTTTAGGAATCTAGAATATTACTCAAATTTTTTAGGACCTTAACTAATTCATTTCAAGGGACTTACTTTGAAAATGAGCCCATTTTTGTCATTTAACAAAAATTGGACATTATAATAAGGTGTAATCTTACTTAAGAAGCCTTTTACAATTTTTCAACATGACTATTTTGCCCCTATAGGCCTGTTTTCTCCGTTTAGGCTTATTTGAACTCCTTTTTAAGAATTGTCTTTTCCATCATAAAATTAAGTCCTCTAATTCATAAAATGCCTTTGGAATCACTCAAATCCGAGCTAAAACCTTTCTGAAAGAATCAGTTAAAGTTTAGATCAATTGATGTTGAAAAATGTCTACCGGAGGGGCTTTAGCAGTTCAAGGTTCCCATGGTTTTCAGGGCCTCTGAGAACCCTGGAGAACTCAAAATTTTCATTTAAAAAGCCCTCTTGTGTGAATTCCAAAATTTTCTCAAAATGACGAAAATACCCTTATGTTTCGTTAACCTTTCGTCATAATTTATTTCTTCATTCTAGCTCCATTTTTCTTTTTGTATAAGCCTAGGATTCTCCTTTTTAGGAGTTTAAAATGCTTCCCAAATTGTTTAGGACCTTAACTAATCATTTCGGGAGACTTCCTTTTATATTCGGTGAATTCCGTTCGTTGACAGAGAAATCGTACGTTACGTTTCTCATGTTTTCTCTCATTTTCAGAGAATTGGATGTTACATAACACCATATTCATATACCCTATCTCATATCATTCCAAGCACATTTCCTTGGTCAAGCACACTTTTTCAAGAAAAATGCAATTAAATAATAGATTATTTTGTATTACGTCATTGATAAGATTTTCATTACATGTCCCGTGGATCGTATGAACTCATCCATCTCATTCTCCTATTTAAATACACATATACAACTCAATGCCATCTCAAAATGTGGCTAAAAGCTTGAGTTTATGAGCTATATACATAAAAATCACATGTTTAGCCTCGAATTCATGGGCTAGATTTCTATCATCAACTTTGGACAATCATAACTAATTCTAGAAAAATAAAAATAAGCACACTACACTATTCTAGAAAGCTATAGATGTCTATTTTATGGTAAAATTAATTCTGGACCAAATAGGAACATCTAGCCACTGGAAATCGATGGAATAGTACCTAAACTCATATGGCATTATTGGTACTGTCATATAATTTCAAAAATTCATATCCCCCTACTCAGACATCCAATTGGGGTGATCTTAGCCATTGAAACTTTATCATGTTTAGTCTATGCCTATAAAATTCATAAGCATTAGACACTATTTGACCCTTGAATGACATAGGAGATGAAACTGACCATATGAATAGTAACCATACTAGAATAGCTAAAATTTGGCAACTTTGAAAATTCATGATTAACTCGACAGAGATCCAAATAATCTGGTCTTTAACTTTCCAAAAATATTTGGATGAGATCTATATGCATGCCAAATTTCATGAGGAAATTTGTTCATTTGGTCAGATTGTGCCATAGGGTTGTAAAATGGAGCTTTTATGCTTTCTAAAGGGTCATTTTTGCTTCCAAGGCTTTCATAGCCACTTCAGCACAAGGGAAAGCACTAAAATGATCTACTAAACATATCTTAAAGTTACATAAATCCAGATTTCACAAACTCACTCTCTCACCCCATGGTGCACACAAGAATACATAAGTTATATCTTGCCATTCAATGTCAAGAACTTGCTATAACATTCACATGGCATCAATTCTCATATATACATCAAGTATCTATGTAATTACATATGTTTAAATAGTTATACAACATATTTGTCATAAGGTTACATGATATGCCATCAAGATGGTTACAAAGTAGGCAAAATCACACACTTTCTCGTCGATCTCTCTTCTTCAAGCTTTATAGCTCTCATTTCTTAGTTCACTTGGTCCACCTAGACATGTTATGCAATGGGGAGGAAGGGATGAGATTCTAGAAATCTTAATAGCTCTTCTCCCTTTCAACCATACATAAAGAATGCAAATCTAAGTCTAAAAATGCAGACATGGATAACATGGAGTGCGTAATCATTCATGAAACATTTCTTGCACCCAAGAAGTCACATAAAGCATACATAGACTTGCCAAGCAAGTGGTTTAGCCTCACCCATTCTCTTTAGGGATTTTGGACTTGCCTTAACTATTTTCTTATAGGACTTTTGACTAAGCCTCACTCTTTAGAGACTTTTGGCTTTGTCTCACCCATTCTTGGGAGTTTTTGACTCATCCTCACCATTACTAGGGGACTTTTGGCTTCACCACACTTAAGCAAACCAAAACATGTTCATAAAGTATCATTCAAGTACATAACAAAGTATCATGGTGCCATGGCATAAAGATACATGCTAAAACATCTTTTATTGCTTAAAACATACACATACACATTCAAAGATAAGATAAACATCTACTCATACATGAGAGAAAGAAGAGAGAGCTACCTTGGTTACAATTGCACACTTTTCCTTTTCAAAGTGCTTCCTTTCCCTTGGCCACACACTCACAAGAATGTGAGACTTGATTCCTTCAACCTAGACACATCATATGGAAGCCAATTACACTCTTGAAACAATTTCTAAAGCTACCATTCCTTTTAAAAGCTAGATTGTTCCTATGACTCATTTATAGTTCCATAATGCACCTAATGAAGCAACACCTATAATCTATGATCTTGGCTCTATTATTTCCATCTATTTATGATTCTTGACTCCATTTAAGCCTCTTGGAGTCATCACACAATTTATTTAAGGAGCCTAACTACATGTTGCTTCTTTAAGTCATAATATAAAACCTACACTCCTTAGGGTTCCAACATTTTTTCCAAGGCTTCCTCTCATACTCTCCCATCATATATGATATAAAACCAAGCTTAGAAGAAATTAAAATCACTCCTTGATGCTTCTTCTAGCTTAGGCCGAGGCTAGGGACAATAAAGGGAAGAAAGAGTTTGTTTTGTTTTCTTGACGGGAGATGCATGTGAGAAGCTTTCTAGGGATCTCTACAACTTATATAAACACTTACTTTAGCCTAGGAACTCTTGAATCAAAATAGAATTTTGGTTAAGTTCTTGAAGCCCTAACTTTGCTATCTTAGAATTTCACGGTTATTTTGTTGTTTCCTTTGCATATTTTTGTTCTCCTCACTCAAATTCTTAAGATTCACTCTTGGTTTGGTTAGAAATTCAACTCCTCTTGGCTATCCATATATGGGACGAAAAGCACAAGAGAAGGGACAAGAAGAACCAAGCATAAAAATAGTAAAATACCTTATTTTCCTAGCCTTTCTTGGATGCTTCTTCCTTTACTTGGATTTTTCTCTTGTATTTCAAATTTTCCCCTCTTGGTCTAACCTCAAAATAGACCCGAAAGCTTCAATAAATCCATGGGAAAGAAGAGAAGAAGAAGGAGAAGGAATTTTCTAAAGAGAAACTAAGAAAATCCATGAAAATCCATATCTTTCACTTGCTTTTTCTTCTTCCTTTTCTTCCTCCCTTATGCACCTCACTCTCTAGGTATTTTCTCTGGTTTAGGGTAGAAATGAAATCAACCAAATGAGGAGAAGAGTGGGGCGTGGGGTATATATAGGTAGGTTTAGAAGTTGTTTCCAAAAAATTCCATTTATGTCCCTTAAATTTAGCATTTTCATTTTTGGTTCGTTTTAGCTCATTTTTTAGAACTGTCTTTCCTATCATAAAATTTGGGTCATTAATCTTATAAAATACCTTTGAGATTACTCAATTTAGAGCTAAAACCTTCTTAAACAAAAAGGTCAAAGTTTGAGCCAACTAATGTTAGAAAGCATACACCGAAGGGGTTTTAACTGTCCTGGGGCTTCCCATGATTTTCTGAGCTTCTAAAAATCCTGAATAACTCAAATTTTCTATTTAAAAAGCCCTCCTATGAGTATTCAAAAATTTTTCCAAAATTATGAAAATGCCATTACGTTACATAACAATTTTGTTAATTTTCGTCTAGTTATTTTAGTCTCTGTTTCAGGGCACCTCTTGTAACACCATATATTCCTAACTTATTTCATACTACTTTCATGTCTCATGTCATGCAATCAATAAGAGTGTAAGAAATATGGCATTAAAAAATACATTTCTTAGCATTGCGTCACATATAAAATTTTTCTTTAGAGTCTCGTGGGCCATATGGACTCATGTATCACATTCTCATATTTAATTGCATGGATACAACTCATTTCCATCACTAAAAGTGGCCTACAACTCGTGAAAATGAAAGGGAGCATAAAATACATATATGCATTTTTTGCCATAATTTGCTCATTTCTATCACAAACTTTAGAAAATTATAACTAATTCTAAAAAAATCAAAATCATACATTCTTGGCCATTCTGGAAATATAAACATGTCTACTCCATGATAAAATATGTCCAGACAGAATTTTTAAAAATTTATATCTCCCTTTCTAGACCTCCAAATGTGGTGCTTCTAGTTGGTACAAGTCACTGGGAATGTCTAGTTTTTTCATATAAATTTCGTGGCAATTGAACATTGTGACGACCCTAATTTCTAAACATTGTAATTAAGGTTTAATACATGATTAATAATCATAGGTTGGGGTTACAAGGCATTACAACCAATTACATTATGAAAATACGGGAAAATTTGAACCTTAATGTGATTAGAGTCATCAATCATACAATTACAAGCACTTATGTTCACAAGGGAAATAACTATTTATTTATAAGCCTTTGATTCTATTACTCTTCAGTTATAACTCATCCTAATGTCTCTAAATCATCCCTTGAGATTACCATATGAAAAACCAAGATTTCCTAGCCAATATAAAAGTTTCAGGATGTTCACTGAGGCCAATTTCCCCTTAACCGCAGCTAATTCTTCTCGGTTTCACCCCTTACTTTGTTATTAATTTCGCCGTTGGACCTTCGCCGTGGCGAAGAAGCCTCCTGGAACCTCCCTCCCTCGCCTCTCGCTATTGGCCGTGGCCAATAACTCCTTTCGTTGCGGCCAATTCCTCTCTGGAATGCCAGGCTCATTTTTGCAAAAGTCCGCCGAGGCTAATTCCCCCTTTCGCCACAGCGAATTTCCTTCTGAACAACTCCCAGTTTTCTCTCTCACTTTTCGTCGCGGCCAATTACCCACTTCGCTGTGGCGAATTCCTCTCTGGCACTCTCCCTAGGCAACTTCGCCTCTATTGGCCGCAGCAAAACCCCTTCTCATCCTACAACTCCTAAGATTTTATGTCATGCTCTCCACTCTCCCTCCATTATCACCCTAGGGCCATTCCACCTTAATTTATGTAACTCTAATGGTAATTATGCACCTTAATTACCTAGCTAATCTATCATTACCCATTTAGCATTTAAGTGTGGGTTTCCCTACTCATCCATGGGTTTTACGTCAACAAATTTATAAATTTCCTACAATGGTCATTCAATCATACTTTCATTGGGTATTTCATGCATTAATAGTCAAGTATATAATCAACATATCATGGGAGTACATTACTTAAATAGGCAGTTATATTATAGATTCACAAGCCAAAATAAGTGTCAAAGTTCATACATCAATCAACAGCTAACATAGAGCCTATTTCTCATTGGTTACATTCTATGTTGACAAAATACTACTCCTACACTTGGCAATTTATGATGCAATGCAGCAATGATACAAAACTTGTAATCTGATTACAATACAATTTGTCAAGGTTTCGAAACCTAGGTGCTACCAACCCATTTAATAAGCTCCCGTTAATTTTCTCCTTGCCACTAAGAGATCCAGTCCTTGAAAATGTTAGCCCACAACGGGGTGAGATATACAATCTCAATAACAAAAGGGTAGTTTCCATATACATGTACAAGTTAATCAATCCAATGCAATTTCATGTCATCAATACTAGAATCATTAATTCAATTTACAAATGAATCAGTTGAACTACCAATGACTACTATCCCATACCAGCAGTAATACATAACATGTTAATGGCCAATAACACCAGGAGAGGTCCGTCCACGGCACATACTCCATAATGAGCACAACCAGAGCTTAGTGCATCTGGGGTCTGATCACAACCCGGTGCTTGATCGAAGCACATGCACGAGTGGCAACCGCACCATAGCTCCACCATAGACTCACAAGGTCCAAATACAATAACAATCAAGTAGTCAACCAATCATTTAGCATTTCAAAATCAAGCATGTGTGACAAATATTAGATTAACATGAGCATATACATGAAATTAGAAAAATAACCCCAGTTACCTCAATGAAGCCAATTACTCTGCCTCTAGCTACCATACAAATCCAAATGCATATCAAGCCTATAACAAGTATAATTATCATTATTTCTAATCAACAAATTAGATATCCAAAGAGTTGAACTGCTAATGACAGCCTAGAGGTTACTCACCTAATTACCAAGGGATTTAATTTTGGGTTACAACTTTCCCACCCTAGAAACTACCATAATTCACTCTAATTTCTGGGTAATTTCACATGAAACCAAAACCTATATTATAGGTCAACTATAGGGGGCTCAAACCAATAGAAAATGCATCAAAATGGGAAGAAGATACTCACTTAACAACACCCATAGCCTCAACCTCTGAAAATCCACCATGGAAGCACCAACAAGTTTTAGCTTTTGCGTGGAAGATGAAAATGCTAAAAACCAAAAACTAATTAGACCAAAATGAAGAGAAAGATGAGGGGATTAAGTTATATAACTATTACCTTGGCTAAATCTTGCTCTAAATGTGAGAAAATATAGAATTCTTATCCCAAACCTTAGCCTCCCTTCACACCTCCGATTTTCCTTCTTAAGTTTCAGCAAAATGAGGAAGTGGCTGAAGTGTTAGGGTTTTAGTTAGGTCAAATATGGGTCATGGGTTACTCCAAAGGTCTAACTCCTAATGGGCTTCAGATTTAAGCTTGTTGAGCCAGTTTTAAGGTGTTGGGCTACAGAATTTTATTGGGTCAGACTTAGTTTTAAGGACTCCATGGTCTTGGGTCTGCACAAGGTTTATTGGGCCACTTATAAGAGCTTATACAGGGTGGATCTTGGGCCTCTATCATATGGAATTAGATTGGGTCTACACCTAACTCATTGGGCCTCTATTAGTCTCTTATCATAATTTATTAATTTGGGCCTAGATGAAATTTCTATCCCAATTAATTCTCAAACCCATATTAATAATTTATCTCTCTAAAATTTCTATTCACTAACTTGCCCAATTATCCTCTATTAATTATTCTTAATTACTCTAAATCCATGATTAACACCTTAATAAATTTTGGGGTGTTACAAACATCATTTGAGCCTTGTGTGAGAGAAATCATTTTCGGACTAAGTGAACAGTGCATCAAACCAAAACTAGAATTTTTGCCAACTTTGAAAATTCATCAAATATTCACTAGACCTCTAAAAATTCTCTTCTTTAGCTTCCCAAAAAGCTCTCAACAAGCTCTAATTGCATGCCAAATTTCAAATCAGGAAGAGCTCATTTGGACAAAAAGTGATATAGGGTTCTAATATGGTCAATTTTGGCTCCATATAGGATACCAAAATATCCAAATGGCTTTCCTTGGGGTTTGACATCTCTTGGGCAAGTCTAAAAGCATAATTAGGACTTGTGTGAGCTACCCAAAGGGTCCCAAATCTCATACATCTCATTTTGGCTATTCCACTTCCATTTATACATATACTTCCATAATGGAAACTTGCCAATGCATAACCAAAATGTGTATATCTATACATACAACTTTAAGTCTCATTCATACGTGATACATTAGTATAATTACATATGTTTATGAGGTTATTGGTCATATACAACATTAGATTATAACATTTGCTACTTGTGTGGCCTTAAAGAAGAAAAAATCATGCTTTTGATTGTCATACTCTCATTTCAAGGTAGTTGCCTTCCATTATCTTGCCCACTTGGTCCACCTAACTTGTTAGATCATTGGAGAGGAGGGGATGAGATTTAAAGAATCCCAATAGCTCATCTCCCATTCAATCATACATAAAAGATGCAAAATAAGTCTTACAAATGTATGCATGGCATGTGGACATATGCAATCATTCAAGGAGCATTCTTAGCATTGAGAAAGTCATACACAGCATACAAAGGCTTACCAAGTAAGTGGATTGGCCTCACCCATTTACTTTTAGATTTTGAACTTGCCTCACCCATTCTTTAAGAGGTTCTTGGACTCAACCAAGCTTTTGGGAGTCAACCTCACTTTTGGGAGATTTTTTACTCTGTCTCAACCAATTTTAAGGGTTCTTAGCTTATCCTTACCATGGCTAAGGGTTCTTGGCCTCACCACACTTAATCAAACCAAAGAAAACATCATACACATCATTTGGGAAACATAATGCATCATCATGGTACCATGGAGTAAGAGCTCACGCAAGGACATTTTTGCTTGAAGTACATATACACACATTCAAAGACAAGTAAAGCAAGCAATCATGCATGAGAGAAGGTGGAGAGAGCTACCTTGGAAGCAAACACACACTTTGCTTCTTGAATCAAGACTCCCTTTCTCAACCTCACACACAATGGTGTGGGAATGATTTCTTTTGGCCTAAACACAATTTATGGAAGCTAATTAGGTTCATGGAATTAATTCTAAGGCCACATAACTTGCTTAAACTCTAGTTTGACTCATTTACCCATTTATGTTTCCAAGAAAGCACCTAATAAAGCAACACTCATCAAATAAATTCTAGGCTCCATTCTTTCTTTTCAAATATGATTCTTGACTTCTTTTAAGCCTCTTGGAGTCATCACATAATTAAAACCAAGAGTCTAACTATATGTTGCTTCTTTAGGTCATATTATGGAACATAAAGTACCATCTCACTTTCTATGGTTTCTAAATTTTTCCTAAGGCTTCCCCTCATATCCATTCATCATATATGATTGAAAAATGGGCTTAGAAAAATTTAAAACTCTCCCTAGCTATACTATTCCCTCTTGGCTGAACCTATGGAAGGTTTTAGGCTTCATAGATTTTGCTTTGTTTTCTTGATGGAAGAAGCATATAGGGAGACTTCTTGGGATCTTAGGAGCTCATTCAAACACTTATTTAGGCATAGAAATTAAGAGATTAAATCAGATTTTGGAAGGAATACCTAAAACCCTAGAAATTGCATCTTGAATTTTCATAGTTTTTTGTTAATTCTCTTTGCATATTCTTAATCTCCACACCTTTTTTCTTAAGAATCACCCTTGGTTCTGCCTAAAAATCAAACCCTCCTAGGGTTTCATGAGTGGGGTGAAATAATGGAGGAAGAGGAGCAAGGGGTAGCAACTATGAAAGAAGAAATTACCTTGTCTTCTGGCTTTTTCTCACTTGCATCTTGTCTTTTTTGAGCTCCTCTCTTCAAATAAGAATTTTCTCCTTAATTTGTCCCTTAAAATAGATTTATAAACTTCATTATAATCATAGGAAGAAAGCTCAAGATGAGAGGAACAAGATTGGAAGAAGAAGCATGAAAATCCATGAAATTCCTTACCTTCTCCTTGCTTTTTCTCCTCATTTCTTCTCCTGCAGGGTGCACCTGAGAAAGCTGGTGTTTTTCTCTAGTTTTTGGGCATAATGGGTCATGCAAATGAAGGGAAGGAGAAATAAGAAACTTAAAGTGTGTTCAAGAAGCTTCCACTTTCTAAAAAATTTTAATTTTACCCTTCATTTTTGGCATTTTCGTTTCTAACTCATTTTAGCTCCTTTTTGAGAACCGTCTTTTCCATTATGAAATTTAGGTTTCTAATTTAGTAAAATACCTTTGAAATTACTCAAATTGAAGGTAAAACCTTCCCAAATGAATCAGTCAAAATTTGAGTCAACTGACGATAAAAACGTCCACCGAAAAGGGTTTTAACTGTCCCGGGGCTTTTCATGATTTTCAGGGCTTTTAAGAACCCCAAAGAACTTAAAACTTTCATTTAAAAAAGCTCTCCTATGTAAATTCCAAAATTTACTCAAAATGACGAAAATGCCCTTATGTTTCGTCAATCTTTTGTCATAATTCACTTCTTCATTCTAGCTCCATTTTTCTTTCCATCTAAGATTGGAATTCTCATTTTTAGGAGTCTAAAATACTTTCCAAATTTTTTAGGACCTCAACTAAGGCATTTTGAGGGATTTCCTTTTGTATCTGGTGAATTTCATTTGTTGATAGAGAAATCGTGCATTACGTTTCTTACGTTTTCTCTCATTTTCATAGAACCGAATGTTACACCTTTAGCCTCCTATTTTTTATTACTTGATGTCTAGATTATTATTCTAATTTTTTTGGACCTTAATCAATTCATTTCAAAGGACTTAGTTTTAAAATATATCCATTTCTGTCGTTTTTATGAAAACTAGATATTACATGAAGCAACTCATATAATCCATGATTTTGTCTCCAATTTCTCTCCCAATCTAAGTTATATGACTCTATCTAAACTCATTAGAGTCATCTCCAACTTAATTTAAGGAGCCTAACACCAAGTTATTTTGTTATACCTAAAGGAACCCTAAACTTTCAACTTTCAAAATATAGTTTCTAAATGTAATTCAAATGTTCCTTTAGTATCTATAATTTATATCTAGACCTTTAATTCAAGGAGCCTAACACCAAGTTATTTTTTTATATCTAAAGGAACCCTAAACTTTTAACTTTCAAAATATAGTTTCTAAATGTAATTCAATAGTTCCTTTAGTATCTATAATTCATATCTGGACCATTTCTATCCTTAAAATTAAAGAAAATTCTCTATAGGTACCATTTGGACCCCTTGGCTGAGACATGATATTAAGTGAGGAACCCATGGGGTTTTGTTGAATTTCGTAGGGAATTTGCTATCCATGAAGCTTTCTAAGTCTCTTATGAACTCATACATACTCTTATATAAGCTAGATTGTCATTAGAAAGCTTTAAAAATTCTTAAGTGCAATTAAAAGCCTATATAATATAACTTGAATTCTAATATTTTTCTTTTAATTCCAATTGTATATTCTTATTTCTCATGCTCTAAAACCCTTACTCCTACCTTGTTATTGTAATGTCGAGTTTTTGTAAAAACAACGGAAATAGATATATTTTGAAAGTAAGCCCTCTAAAATGAATTGGTTAAGATCCATAAAAATTAGAATAATAATCTAGACATTAAGTAATGAAATTAAGAGGCCAGAGGTACCTTAAAATAGAGGCTGAAATAACCAGACGAAAATTAATAAAATTGTTACATAACATAATAACATTTTCGTAATTTTGAGCAAATTTTGAAATATTCATAGGAGGGTATTTTAAATGAAAAATTTGAGTTCTCTAGGGTTCTCAGAGGCCATGAAAACCATAGAAAGCCCTAGGACAGTTAAAACCCCTCTAGTGTATTTTTTCTAACATCAGTTGACCTAAACTTTAACCCTTTCGTTCAGGAAGGTTTTAGCTCTAATTTGAGTAATTTCAAAGGTATTTTATAAGATTAAGGACCTAAATTTTATGATGGAAAAGACAGTTGTCAAAAAGGAGCTAAAATGAATTAGAAACGAAAATGCCAACGTTAAAGGACATAAATAGAATTTTTAGAAACAATTATTGAAGCCTACCTATATATATACCCCACACCTCACTCTTCTCCTCATTTGGTTCATTTTAATTCTACCCTAAACCAAAGAAAGGACTAAGAGAGTGAGGCACATAAGGAAGGAGAGAAAGGGAGAAGAAACAGCAAGAGAAAGGTATGGATTTTCATGATTTTTCTTAGTTTCTCCTTAACAAACTTCTTCTTCTTCTTCTCTTCTTTCTTATGGGTTTATTGAAGCTTTCGGGTCTGTTTTGAGGTCATACCAAGAAGGGAAATTTCATAAATCAAGAGAAGAAGCCAAGCAAAGAGAAGAGCAAGCAAACGAAGCCAAGAAACTAAAGAAATTTGCTATGTTTCAAGCTTATTCTTCCATTGCCTTCCTTTTGTGTATTTCGACCTATATATGATCAGCCAAGAGGGGTTGAATTTCTAGCCAAACCAATAGTGAATCTTAGGAAAATAAGGAGAAGAACAAGCATACACAAAGGAAACAACCAAACAACCATGGAATTTTAAGATAGCAAAGTTTAGGTTTTAAGTGCTTAACCAAAATTTTATTTTGATGCAAGAGTTCCTAGGCCAAAATAGATGCTTGGATGAGCTCCTAAGATCCCTAGAAGGCTTCTCACATACATCTTTCATCAAGAAAACCAAACAAATTCCTTTGTTGTTCTCATGGAGCATAGCCTTAGCCTAGGGAGGATGAAGTACCAAGGTAGTTTTAAATTCATCCAAGCTTGGTTTTGTGTCATATATGATGGGAGAGGATGAGAGGAAGCCTTGGAAAAATTTTAGAAGTCATGGATAGTGAGATGTAGTTATAGGTTTCATATTGTGACTTAAAGCAACACCTAGCTAGACTCCTTAAATAAATGGTGTGATGGCTCCAAGAGGCTTAAAAGGAGTCAAGAGTCTTAAATGCATAGAAAGAATGGAGCCAAGATTATGTTTTCCTAAGGTTGCTTCATTAGGTACATTATGAAACCATAAATGAGCCATAAGAACCACCTAGCTTTTGAAATGAATGTGTGGCTTTAGAAATTATTCTAAGAGTGTAATTGACTTCCATATGATGTGTCTAAGCCAAAGAAACCAAGTCTCACATCTTTGTGAGTGTGTGGTTGAGGGAGAGGAACCAAATTCAAAAGGAAAATTGTGCTTATGTAGCCAAGGTAGCTCTCTTTTCTTTCTTTCATGCATGAGTGGATGTTTATCTTGTCTTTGAATGTGTGTATGTATGTTTTGAGCCATGAAAAATGTTTTCCCATATATCTGTATGCCATGGTACCATGTTATTATGTTATGCACTTAAATGATGCTTTATGAACATGTTTTGGTTTGCTTAAGTATGGTGAAGCCAAAAGTCCCTTAACTAAGGTGAGGATGAGCCAAAAGTCCCCCACAATGAGTGAGACAAAGCCAAGAGTCTCTAAAGATGAGACTTAGTTAAGAACCCCTTAAGAAAATGGGTGACGCAAGTTTAAAATCCCCCAAGAGAAGTGGGTGAGGCTAAACCATCTTCTTGGCAAACCTATATATGTTTTGTATAACTTCTTGAATGCTAGAGATGTTTTATGAATAATTATGAAAGCCATGGTGTCTATGCATGTATTTTTGGACTTGGATTTGCATTCTTTATGTATGGTTGAAAGGGAAAAGAGCTATTGGAATTCCTAGAATCACATTCCTTCCTCCCTATTTGCCTAACAACTCTAGGTGGACCAAGTGAGCCCAAGAATGGAAGCCATCAAGTATAAAGGAAGGAGATTGACATAGAATTGTGTAAATTATCTATTTTGTATGTAATCTAATATTGTATATGATGTATAAGCTTATAAACATATGTAATTATATGGATACTTGATGTATGTATGAGATTTGATGCCATGTGAATGTTATAGCAAGTTCTTGACATTGAATGGCAAGATATAACTTACGAAATCTTGTGTATGTCTTGGGATGAGAGTATGAGTTTGTGAAATCTATGCTTGTTCACATTTGAGACATGTTTAGAAGACCATTTTGGTTCTTTTCAACATGCTCAAGTGGCCATGAAAGCCTTAGAACTAAATTTGACTCTCTTGAGACCTTTTAAGAAGCTTAAAAGAGCAAATTTAGAACCCTATGGCACAATCTAAACCAATGAACGAATTTCCTCATGAAATTTGGTATGCATATGGAGGTTATCTAAATCTTTTTGGGAAGCTAAAGATTAGATTATTTGGAGCTCTATAAAATTAATTATGAATTTTCAAAGTTGCCAAATTTTAGCTGTTCTAGTATAGTTACTGTTCATATAATCAGTTTCTTCTCTTGTGTCATTCGAGGGCCAAGAGTGTCCAATGCTCATGAAATTTTACAAATATAACTAGACATTATAATCTTTCTACAATCTCTAACATCATTTCAATTGGATGTCTGATCTGTGAGATATAAATTTTTAAAGTTCTCCAATGGTACCAAAAGCTCCAGGCGAGTTTGGTTATTATTCCATCAATTTCTAGTAGCTAGATGTCCCTTTTTTAGTCTAGAATTATTTTTAACATAAATTAGACATCTGTATCTTTCTAAAATGGTATATTGTGCTTGATTTATGTTTTTCTAAAATTAGTTATGATTTTTCAAAGTTGATAACAGAAAGCTAGCACACTAACCCGAGGCTGCACATGTAATTTTTATGTAAATGGTTCATGAGCTTGAGTTTTTGGCCACATCTTGAGGTGGTTTGAGTTGTATACATGTATTTAAATATGAGAATGAGATAGGTGAGTTCATATGGTCCATGGGACATGAAATGAAAATTTTATTCACTACGTAACGAAAAATAATCTATTATTTAATTACATTTTTCTTGAGAAAGGATGCTAGACCAAGGAAATATGCTTGAAACAAGATGAGATAGCCTAGTTAAATATGGTGTTACAGCTATGACCTAAATTCATCCTCTCCTACATGGACCTAGGTCTGGTCGAAATACACAAGGGAAGAAGGAGCAAGATGGAGCAAGGCTACACCATGAATCTTACCTTGGTTTCAAGCTTTTCAAAGGAACTTTCTAAAGCTTCCAAGCTTTCCTTCAATTCCTTTCTTCCCCCTACTAAACTAGCCATGAAACAGCCCCAAATTAATCATCAAAACCATGGGAAAAGAGAGGAGAAAGTGTAAAAGAAGTTTGATGAAGGTGAAAGCATGAGAAAGTGGCCATTTCTTGCCTTTTCTACTTGATTTTCTCCTGCCTTCTTCCTCCCTTTTGGTGCACCACTTGGAGTAGGTTCTAGTTCTATTTTATGTATAGAGGAGAGTTAGTTTAGGCAAAATGGAGAAGTGGGGTATGATATATAAGAAGGTGGAAGACCATTTATAACACTCTAAAAGTTCCAACTATATCCCTAAAGTTTGTTTTCTCCATTTGGGCTCATTTTAACTCCTTTTTTAGAACTTTCTTTTCCATTATGAAATTTAAGTCCTCTAATTCATAAAGTCCTTTGGTTTCACCCAAATTAGATTTGAAACCTTATTGAATAGTTTGGTTAAAGTTTTGGTTAACTGATACTCAAAAATACATACCGGAGGGATTTTGACTATTCCAAGGGTTTCTGTGATTTTTAGTACTTCTAAGAACCTTGAGAAACTCAATTTTCTTATTTAAAGATCCTTTTTTATGCTTTCAAAAAGATTTTTGAGATTACAAAAATGCTACTATGTTTTCGGCTTCTTCATTTAGCTACTTTTGCTCTAATTTCAGGCCATCATTAACTTTGTATTCTTATTTTTAAATGTCTATATCATTATTCTAATCTTGTTTAGCCTCTAATCATTCAATTTAGGTGACTTCCCTTTGTAATCTCCTTAGTTTTAGGACTTTTAGAACAAGGCATTACATAACTCCATCCCCCCTCTAATCTTATTTTCTCACTTTCTCATTTCCTAGCCATATAACTCTAAATGAATTTTAGGACCTCCCTAGCTAACATACATGGTTTTATGGACCTCCTAACTCCCAAATACCCCAATTTAGTAATCCTCATTGTTTAGGGACTTAAGGGGATTCACATGAAGTGATTACCACCACACATAATTACATTTACAAATTATGACAGCAATAGGTACCAAAAGGCCATTAATAACATCATTCAAATGGGTAACTCTAACTGAAACTCCATACAACAATATTCAAATTGATCATTCATTATAAAACATAATTATAATCTCAAAGAAAAGGTCATGGTTCTTCATTAACAAGAATCCATATCAAATAATAATTAAGTAAATACATTAGATTTCAAGTGCTTCATGGTCTATCGTCCTAAGGAAATTAATCTTAGTTACAGAACATCAAAACTTATACTTGGCAATATAAGTAAATCATGATTCTATACAAAATGAATGACAAAAATGATAGCATCTACTCTAAAACAAAATGGCCCAAATGTAGACAACTTATACATGGCCTTTAAATCAATGATGCTCATATACTTGTTTTCCCTTTTTCTTACCGGAAGAGCCTTCACTTAAAATTGTTAGCCTATAAAATAGGGTGAGATATGAATCTTAGTAATTGAAGGATGATTACACACATATGTACAATTTAATCAACATACATGCATGTTAAATATATACTAGAAACATCATCATAATCAATAAATGAACTAGTTGGACTACTAGTGACTACTATCTCATACTAGCAATTACATTCATCATGTTAATAGCTAATAACATAGGGAAAGGCCTATCCAACACTAACTCTGTAACACCCTAAAAATTAATTAGA